>OX438988.1:5623740-15623740 GCA_949316085.1 Hypercompe scribonia
ACACGACAACACAGTCGCTTTAGGTTGGTCTTCTGTGAGAGGGTAGTCCACCCAAATCAATCTCTACTACCTAGTGAATCTCATTTTGCTCTTGAATTTTTAAAATAACAAATTAATAGATATAAAACATGTATAAACGTCTACTAAAAAGAGGTTCTCAATTTAGTTATTATGATTTCTTATGATTTTTCTTAGAACTTCGTCATTTATAAATCGATAAGGCCTATTTTTTAAAAGGGTATGCCATCCCATTTTTATACGAAGGACCATCCCTAAAGTTGTAAAATGAATTCAGTGATGTCCTTTTAAAGGTAAGTATAAATACGTAATTGATTTAATAATAAGTAACCTTACATGCATACACATATAAAATCACACCTGTTTCACCGAAGGATAGGCAGAGGCATGTTAAACGTCCACTTTTCGGCATTGTTTTAGTTCCACGTAATAGGTGGCGAGCCTATTGCGCTAATTGGTATGTATTTTTTACCTGAGGTGTCTTTTACTTGCAGGTGAGGTTGGCTTGGGTTCTTAAGTTCGAAACTTCTGGCACAGAGTCTATAGAAGCATTCGGCCAATAACACTAAACTTTTCTTTCGCATGGAGCTGACAATGCACTACGAGATTGCATTGCGAGAGTGAAGATATGTGAGATTAAACATGAAAATTTCATAGGCTATCTTAGTGTACCGAAAAAGGAAGTCGTGCCCACATATTTCTATCGCCCTCCAAAAAATAATACACCTTTTATCTTCCCTTATTTATTAACCTATTGTACATATAAACAAATACGAATCACTCTCCAAAAAAAATGCTCGTAATCAATTTGTATGCAATCAAATGCAAGTATCATCCGCCCTTCTCCGCGTTGAGGGCATCGGTTCCTTAAATCTTTGCATGGAATTTAGGAAAGCTTTACCCGTGGCGCTGTAAGCATCCATATATTCTGTCCTGCCAGGGAACGTCGTCATATATGTTTTTATAGATGTTGGCATAACTCCAGTATTCACTGTTCTTGGAGGGTTGATGGTTGGCCGAGCCTTGGGAGGCGGTTCACTGAAGTGTGTAGGGTCCTTGTAACAACGCAAGATGCCTAGGCGATTACTTTCTACTGGCACTGGTGCTGAAGACTGTGAAGCAGCTATTATCTTCCGGTAATCAGACACTGGGAATGCTGTAATACATTTTTTATCAGTTTGTTCTTTTATTTATTTATGCTTTTTTTATAGTGTAGGGACAAATGAGTAGATGAGTGACTTGATGATAAGAAATCACCGTCGCTCATTAGTGGGAGGAGCTGAATCTTCGGTAATCTCGCCCACTAGGGGAAAAGCAACGAAAAACTTGCTTAAGACCGAGCCGGACCACCAAAGCCTGGCTCACTGACGATAATAAAATACCTTAAATTTCGATAAATTAACCTGTGAGGAAATTTATTTTATTTCAATTGGCTATTGAAACATTTCAGATATTCAAAGTAAGACTGTTTTAAAGCTCAGAAAACCTGATCGGACGAAGCCGAAATTTTAATTATCTCGATCGCATAATGGTATAGGAAGTTGAAACTTACATCTCTTTTTGAATGTCGATTGGTACATGGTTATCATTTTACTATCAAGATCATCGCAGGGATGGTCGAGAATGTCATTAGTTACATCCACCATCTGTAACATAAACCACTGTTTGAACCTAAGCCTTAGTAACTTGATTGAGGAGTCAAGGAATGGGATTCCTGAAATAAGTTACATTAACAATATATGTACGTACTGATGTTTCGCATCCAATTTGTGGATATTGCAACCAAACGATATCCGTGACTAAGTGGAATTTCCTCATCACGTACTACATGTCAAAGACTTCACTAACCAATTCTCTGAGAAAACCTTATTCTCCCCCTTAGATTTAAACCGTTCTTATGAGCATGTTAACGTCCGAGAAGGTGTTGAGAAGACAGCCATATCACACCCATGATATTATTCGGCATTCCACGTGGTCACAGGCTGCGAAGGTTCAGAACCATATGGTTGTAAACACGTGTAGCAAAGACGAAATTTCACATGGCCACGGATGTCGTGTGATAGTGTAGACATAAATTGTAAGCCAGTGACCTCTAAACCTTTACATTATTGACTTAAATCAAAAGCTGGAAAGAAAAGCTGTCAGATGTTAAAATATATGTTATTTGCCTTATTTACTCGCATGCAGCGTGAACTACAAAAAGAAGATATCACGCTATAAACAACTTTTTGTTCCGGTTTTTTTTCTCTACGTACCTTAATAATTAATCTCCATTATTAAGTTTACTTCAATAAATGGTATAATGTGAACTTCGTAATACCTTCCAAACCTATTTACATTGTTATATAGGAAAATAGTATCCGTTGTTGATATCAGTTGTCACAGTATTTCTGTCCATTTCGATATCAGGCCAAAACTATTCAGCCATAATCAGAATTGAACTATTTTACCTTTACGTTAACATGATAGGAGCCCAAAAGAAGAAAGTAAAATCATTTTACGCGTTACATTTATGCTAAAACATCTGAAGCAGCTGGCCGGTAGGTATATTAAAAAAAAAATTGCATCTGCCGTGAGTTAGGAGGTGGCTTAAACCAATTGCGTTTGAGTAAATACATTGTACCTATCCTTTGAATATTTATAAAGCACCTTTTGAAAGTATCATACAATAAGCTATAAGGATTTTAGGAACGGGGTCTCCTAAATACTCTTGTACAAAATGTTGTATCTCATGAGAAATACATTTTTAGACATCTGTTATAACAAATCCATTACAACATTGTTTCTTAACAAAAATTAAATGTATCGCAAAGTATTTAATATATTTAACAAAAGATATGAAAACTTATTCAACAATAATTTTTATTTATCCTTTTAATAATAATAAAAATGATTTTTTTAATGTTCAATTTATTTTTATTTGCAAAATTCATCACATTGTTCTGGCGCTTTGAATTTTGTTTTATTTTTATCGTAAGACATGTTTCTTAAAACAATATTCAATTCTTTGTTTTGATTGGTTGTCAGCGTTGTCATTAATAAGTGACCGAGTGATCCATTTTGTATAATTCTGAACGATATGCATTTTTGTAATCACTTAGAATGATTCCGGTTCCTTAAAAACTTTGTCTTACCTGTTTGCTAAGTTGTGCATAATCCTGACACAATTTTTGCTCTTTGTCCAGCAGTTGTTTGTACTGCTCCACGCGTGGCTCGTACGAATGGGCATCGCAGTGGCAGTACGGGGCAACCGGAGCCGGACGGAAGTGTGGCACCGGATTTGGTCGGGGTGGCTCGCAGGGTCTAATCGTTATAGAAAGTTATCTTAGACATATAATTATGTATATGATAAATTAGAAAAGATGGTGGAGCAACTTTATACTCTTTAGTTGTAGCAATTCTGTTTACTACTAAATCTCTATTATTTATATGGAAAATCACCGATACAGGTCATTTGGTAGTTAACCTTTTCGCAATTAACGCAGTTGGTTCCATCCACATATAACTTTCCGCAAACTGGTTTATCGATAACAGTCGGTTTATTCAAATTTCTAACTAAAGCGTAAACTAAAAGTGAATTAAAATGTGAAGTTTACTGTTATAACCTCGTATTTTTTGGGTTAAATTCAGAAATATTTAAAAGATATGCAAAAAAGGAGTAATTAAAGATATTGTAATATAATTTATGAGATTATTATTATCGTTAGACCTATAGGATATATTGTAAAAAGAAGTGCTGTAAAAGAACCGTTAAAAGTTGTTGCATTAATAATCCTAGGAAGTTACATAAAGGATAAGAAAGTGTTATCTGTGTGGTGAAGAAATTAAGAAAACAAAGTGTTACAATCCCTATTTACTCCCATGTGTGTCGTAAAAAGCTACTAAAGGAACAAATTACGCAAGATAACGTGACTACAAAAAGAAGGATTGCGACCAGCATGGCATCGTAGGCCAAAACCTCCTTAAAAAAAAAGAAACTTATGTCCAGCAGTGGACTGTAAAAAGCTGTTGACGATGAAGAAAATATAAAAAGGGAAGAAATACAATTACACTATATCAATTCACTTTTCACGACTTCTACTTACTGTCATGCAACTTGTTGCCGATATCCACATATCAGGCTAAAACGAAAAATACTAATAATGTATGTTTGTTCCTTACTTGCCAACTATTGGTTTTGCAAAAGGCCATTGATAATTACTAGAAACAGTTGTTTGGAAATCCATTCTCGTTGAAGTAACTCTGAAATCACACAGTAACAGAAACTAAAATACTTTTTATATTTTATGCCTCAATATATGTCACGGTCGCAATGTGTTGTGTATATTTCACTCACTTTAGCCTAAAATATTAATATTTTTTAGATTTATTATCACTACATTGGCTAGTTGACACCCTACATAATTTAAAACTGCTTTTGAAGCCAAAAATTTGATTTGCATGAAAATTTCTTCAATGAGGGAAGATAAAAACATTTTGAAATTTTGTATTTTTTTAATTGTGCTAGCCAGTCATTAATACCAACATAATAATAAATTAAGGGTACCCATGTAATAATAAGTAAGGCCTCAAACTACGTCACCTCTATGTTGCCAATATCTAGAGTATCAATGTGTAACTACCTGAAGCCTGCGAAGGGTTCGAAGTGGTCTGTCGGACTCTTACAGACCAAAAACTTCTCTGATGTTGATCTGCTCGCCATCTCATCCAAGACGAGCCTCATCACCCGTTGTGACCGCACCTTAGGTCGCAGTTCTCTTAAAAGTACACACGACATACTATGTGCTTCTTCTCTGGCCTTACCCCCAGAAAACGAATTTCTCAAAATCCATTACCGGCAGCCCGTTTCCTAAAGTGGCTTGATAAAGATCAACAGAAGCTTCCATGCTCGGTGAGCTTTCTGCCAGCAGATAGAGCAGTGCTGCATTCTCTCACCCATCCCATCACTTCCTTTGAGGACATCACTTCCTTACAAAAAGAAACGATAGCGACATGCTACAGCGCTATCTACCAAAAACACAATGAACTACAACATAACGAGCTACGGAGCAACTACTAATCTTGCATCAAGATATAGAAATTCTCGCCGCGATTACTATATATACAACATCCCCACCTGAACTATTGGGCAATGGCCCACTAGCCATGATCACATGGTCTGGTTGAAGGATCTTCCTTTTGAGTCGGACGGACATGACACCCGTTCCTCCACAGTGGTGACCGCGACGTGATTGGAAACAGCATCTCAGACCTGCTTCTTTGAAATGCAAGATCAACAGCAGCAGCATCACAGCCAACAACCTCAGTCTCAGCACGGATACCATGTGTAGGTAGAGCTCGTCCAGCCTGGTTACCTTACTTTCTCATCAGCGTCTGGGCACAACACATTGCACCAACGATCCGTGTAAGCAGAGCATCTCTCTCCCGTTTGCGCAACAGCCAGCCACTAAGCAGCAACCACCTTAACTTACTGGGGAAGTTGCCGCAGCATCACGCAACGCATGCAATTCTGACTCACTGAGATCTTGTGATTCATTGAGGTCTTGATGTGAACTTCAGCCCTGACTCACTAGGACTAGCAGCATTTAGTTATGACTCATTGGAACTAACAGCACTCAGTTTTGTCACACTGAAACAGTTCACCCTTGACACTAGTACACTTCACGAACAAAATATAGATAGCTGACTCATCAACATACCGAGTTTCAGATTTGGGGGAGAGTGATGTGGTGACTTTCACATCATGGCACAAACAAAAAAGACATACTACAGCGACATCTACCGAAGACACATCGAATTACGGAGTAATGAACTACGGAGCAACTACTAATCCTGTATCACGATGTTGAAATTCTCGTGGTGATTAGCATACACACAACATCACAACATTAACCGTTGGGCCGCGGCCCGCCAGGCATGATCACCTTGCCTGGTCGGAGGCTTCCCTTTGTGTCGGAAGGAGATGTCGCCCGTTCTTCCACATGCTCTTTACAGACTATGGACAAAGCCAAAGTTGGAAATGAGAGACTACCAGCAGAACTCACCGCTGTGATAAATTGCAACGATAACTGTCCCAAGGTGGCCATTCCGGCAACATCTGAAGCATGTCATCAGGGCGGTCATCACAATGCCAACATCGTGACATCAGCTCCCGGTCGGTTCAACACAGGTACTTTTATTCTTTTTTTTCTTTCTTAGAAAAGACTACGCCCGCACTAGGAATAAATCGTGTGCCTCGGGGGACTTTACAAACATACAAGAAACGGACACAAAGAACTCCCAGACTCAGAACAACAATTTGTGAATCACACAAAGTGTTGTCTCATGTGGGATTTGAACCCACAACACTCAGCGCTGTAGCGTGTCGTGCCGACTAGTTAAACCACTAGGCCAGCTGTGCTTAAATCACTTGACCAACCGCTTAAACCACTAGGCCAACTTAATTAATCAAGCGTGTCGGAAAAACACCTGTGTCTTCTGATAAGCGAGAACTACTACGTTTTTGCTATCCAATAACTCTCGTTTAATCTATCTTACTGCTGTTTTGATGGTGTGCGCATTTTAAAACATAGCAGTTGCGAAACAATTAATATGTCGATAATTTCAAGATAATTTACAAACCTCATATATTTTCTTATGAACCCCCATAATAATTATATAGTTTTAATTATCTGATTCTTGTAATAACAATTCAACGACATATTTTTAGTAAGTTAACAAAGAACAGTTTAAGTTTGATAAAGTAGAAAACTAAACTCCTACTATTGTTTATTATTTCTGTGGTAGTTTTTGTAAGAAGATGGCAACAAATTTATTACCTTTTTTTTGCCACAGCCAACATCATTGTTTTCATGTCAGCCGTCACCAAATCAGCTGTAAATCACATACAGGGAACATGTAATAATAAATGTGCGTAATAAAATTATTGGTGTGAAAATGTCCACTGAGATAATTCATACAAAATATACTCAATGTTTATGATAAATTCGCGGTGGAAGAGACATGGCGCGCCGCAGGAATAGCAGCATTACGAGTCTGGGGCTTGACCAGGACCAAGGTTTGTGTTACTTCCTAGTTCGTCAACCTGAGTTCTTTGTTCTCAGGCAGACTAAGAATTAGTTGGATTTGCTATTGTATTATTGTTGTGATAGCTTATATGGTATGGTACACAGCACTATGTAATGCATGTAGTTGAAGGGTTTATCCTTGCTGTCGCCGCTGGTTCACGTAGACACGATTCGTGCTGGAGAACGCTCCACGTGTTGTTTATATTTTTAGTAGCGCGCCCACGCGCCGTTTTTATTCTACTTACGTACGCATGCTATTGTTTGGGCGTTGGATGTTGTATGTAAAATTCACGCTGTTTTCGAAATGTATGACGCTACTTAAAATTTATAAACCTAGGTCATAACATGATCATATTGATTTTTGAACAGCTGTTGTTTGTTAAGTATTTAAGTGTTTTATAATTGATTATTTATTGTAAATGGCATGATAATTGAGAAGCACCGTGTACTTTAATTTGTATTCATTTACATAATTTTAAATAAATACTCCTTTTAAGAAGTCTTTTAAGAAGACTTTGACTAAATATACAAAAACAAATTAAAATATTTTTTCTTCACATTCCTTATATAAATATTTTTGTTATGATGCCAGTTACTATGATGCTATTATTATGATGAAGATATGCACATATATCACATTAAATGTTTGTTTTAGGCTGCTTCACTTGCTGCCTTAAAACCGGGTTGCGCGTCTACAGCGTGGAACCACTCGTAGAACGAGCACATTATAGTAAGTTTTACTACAATCTTTACAAACATTGTAATTAGAAATAAGTTGTGTCTTATTAGACATTGTTTAAAACAGCTTTGTTTGAGGTTCGACAAACTAATTGTGAGTTTATTAATTTTATTGTATTCTTCATTTGGTTGTAACACAATACAATATTTACAACGGTCATAATGAAAATTACACCCTTTATTTGAAAACATTGGTTGAAAAATTCTTGAATAGTTGCATTTGGAAAAAATCTCAGAAAACAATCTGATTTCAAATTAAGCAAAGCCAGATAAATGCCCGATGAATGAAAATACTTAATGTATCTAAATCCATATATTGCATATAGATAAATTACATCTAGGCACAAAACATATCATAGAATTGAAAGCATTTGACGCTTAATTTTCGCGCGTAAGTTAAAGAAGCGATGCGCCATGTTGCTCATTCGTCGCCGGACGCCATGTCGTTAGTCAGCATATTGCTCATTCGTCATGACACTGAAGCTCAGTGGCTGAACATCATGGAGACCATGGCGCTTTTTGCCCGTGGCGACATAACGCCATTTTACTAGTTTGTCATTACGAAATAACGCCATTTTGCTCGTTTATCATTACGAAATAACGCCATTTTGCTCGTTGATCATAACGAAATAGCGCCATTTTGCTTGTTTGTCATAACGAAATAGCGCCATTTTGCTCGTTTGTCACAACGAAATAACGCCATTTTGCTCGTTTGTCATAACGAAATAACGGCAGTTTGCTCGTTTTTCGTAACGAAATAACGCCATTTTGCTCGTTTGTCATTACGAAATAACGCCACTTGGCTAAAGTGACCTTAAGAAATAACACCAAATTGCTTGTTCGTCATATTACTAAATTCCATTTGCATGATATAAAATAATCGAAATAAATTACTCTTCTTATTATTTAGTGATTAAGAATGCATGTGATTGAATATTTAATCATTGTTTTAACTATTCGTAAATTGGGAGAATATATAAATGAGTTTTTGTGGCAGAAAAACAACTTATAATTGTAAATGAGCTACTCCTTAATTGCAGCAATAGAGATACATAATACATATTAGCATTACCTTCAATAACAATGTTAGCAAATTCTACAACTATTTGTTAATTACTCATAACATAATTCTAATTTACATGGCTAATTCAAATATGAAAAACAAGGTGACAATACTATCAATCATTTGGGTGCTCATCTGATGATTTTACAAGAGATCACATAGAACATTTTTTTCTGTAGCAGTCCAACATATTGAGCTCAGTAATTATGATCTGACAAAAAAACTAAGACAGGAATAGTGAAACTAATTTCTTCCTCTTACTTTTAAACAATAAATATTTGCAATAAAATTGTCTATGATCAGAGTAATAAGGGCAACATTTATCTGTAACATTGTAGAAGTTTAGATGACTGGGTTTTTGTTTTTTCTTAGACTGATGTAGCTAGAGATGCTGGGTGATGATGTATTATTTGGTTAAAGAGGTTGTCACAATAGGTTTTAGTCAAGGATCACCATTTATTTTCTATAATCACTGCTTACACAGATATAAAAGTAAAACAATTTGAAACTTTGAAAATTCTTGCAATCTATTTAAATAGTGTACAATTGTAAGAAATTGTCTGTGTGTTTGGACTTATTAAAATAACCACTGGTAAGGGTAGTAGCATTTTCTTAGATGAGGGCAGCACAAAACCAGTTGTTATAGAGAGCCTTGGGGGAGGACTATGTCCAACTGCCTCATTGGTGTAGCGGTTAGCGTATGCGACTGTTGATCAAGAGGTCTCTGGTGCAATTCCTGAGTCCAGGTTAAAGAATATTATTGAATTTTTCTGTCTATAGAAATGCTTAATAACAACCCGCAGTTTGGAAGGGGGTTACCCCTTGCTTCAGAGAGCATGTAAAGTCGTCATTCCTGCACCTAATCTCTCCCTGATCGTGTCAGATAGCCGTCCCATCGATTTGAGATAGTGAGGGAACAGAGAGTGCACCTATGTTTGTACACTATAATATCTTCTGCGTAGTTGACGGGTCTCCATTGAGACTGGCTGTCATAGCTGAAATCGACTAGGAGAACATCATGTCCAGCAGTGGACATATTTATTGGATGATTAAAATAGCCATCATTTACCGTTAATAACGAGCAACTATTCCAACGTACTATATACCTCTAATTCCTACTTGTTACTTCCATTTTCTTAGCCTTTTAGAACTGCAGTCAAAATGGCGGCAACTATGATAACCCTTTACAGTACATACGAAATGTCTATTCTAACCATATATTTGAAGGATTTATCTCTAAATAACTAGTGTAAAAGTGAACGGGCAATCAATCCCAACTAGTATTATAAATCGGAATGTACCTCTGTTTGTCTATTACGCTTTTACGGTTAAACCGCTAAACCGATTTTAATAAAACTTTCCACGGAGATACTTTGATAAAAAAGGACGGAGAGGCTATTTTATACCGTGATAATCGACACACACGGAAGCAAAAATACGAGCAGAAGCTAGAAGTAAATAAAGTTGAATATGAAGGATATATTGTTAAAGGAATAATATTTATACATTGACTACACAGATAGCGTGCTAGTTGAAGCAATCGTCATGCTATTTTCTACTGCGCTGTTGGGTTGAAACCCAACTTGGGACACTGTGTGATCCATAAATTGTTGTTCTGAGTCTTCTTTGTGTCCGTTTCTTGTATGTTTGTAAAGTCCCCCGTGACACAGGATTTATTCGTAGTGCGGGCGTTGTCTTTTTTTTTTAAAAAAAAGGTCTTCTTGGGACAAACCTTTGTGATTTTAAAAATTGTTGTTCTGAGTCTAGGAGTTCTTTGTGTTCAATTCATGTATGTTTGTGATGTGAGAGTTGTCTTGAGGAAAAAACGAAATATTAATACGTAAGAAAAAATCTAGGCACTGACTAACCGTGAGGCCTAGAATAAAACTCAAAGAATTACTAAGTGATGTGCTAATTCTAACCACCTAACTATAATTGTAAATTAGCATTTTTCCAAAGCCAAAGAAGGCTTTGTTACATTTCAACACTTTAGCTATATGCTAAATCCATGAAATTAGTCCAACCCATTCTGGAAGTGAATCAGACCAGAAATGTAAAAAAAAACTACGATCTTATGCTTGAATTTTAGTTGTGTATGTCTGTGCGTTTTTATGAATAAATATATAATTTTTACCAATTTTATACGCCTTTGGAATTGTCCTAAAGAATCCTATACACGTGCCAGAAGTACGGAAAAAAAAAACTTTCATACAGAAAAAATATACTCTGCCCGAATCATGGCTTTGAATTTTTTTTAAATACCAGTGAATAGCCGTTATTCCCTTATTTTAAACTGATTTGCTGTCTTCGGTCGGCCATATTGATTTTTTTTTTTCGTAAATTTTAAATAGCGTTCTCGGCTATGGTCATTTTAGACTGTAGTTGACATTCTCTTCCCTCGAGTTTTTAAATCTTGGACTATACATCTCAGAAATATTAGTCATTCCAATTCCGATGTCACTCATTGTATATAATAAGTAGGTACGTTAAACTGTTTCGAGTACATTCAACTCCATTTTTTTCGTACTTTTCTATTATCAAGATAGTATATTTTTGCGCTCCACTTATTTTTATAAATACTGCAAAAGACTTCAGACAAAACATAATATTACAGTGTTTTATCTAAATATGATAACTTTACGATATAGAGCGATGTTTCGGCACAAATAGTCCGATCTGATCGGGATGCTTACACAGTTTCTCAAGAAACCGGTTTGTCAATATGATCATAAGACACGAGAGACCGACCCCAGAAAGAGAAAGAAAATGTGAAACTGCATTGCTTTCAGTCTTTCACTAAATACAATCTTATGTTAACAAAAGTTGCACACGACTCTGCATGTATATTGAGGTTTTCGTCATCGCCTTTGTGTGGATATGGCCATTAATGATGGGCCTTTTATATCGTTCGATGTTTAAAAAAAAGCTAAATTGAAACTGGACCAACACAGAACTTGCATTAAGTTACCAAAAAGTATATATATAATCACTTTCATTTTCTTTCTTCGATGTATTATAACTTTAGTTCTTGAAAACAACTGGTACTCGATCAATAAGTAGATAACATTGTTATTTTGCGTGATGTTCGAATGCCTTCCCTATTCAGAGTCCAATCTAAGCAGGGTGTTATAGTAATAAGATTCAGAGTGAGCGGGTAATCAGTTTACGCAGTTTTACTTTAAAATATTCTGTATCAGTACGATTCTAAACGACGCAAATTATTTGCATCCATTGTTCTCTGACATTAGTGAACTTGAGTAGTGTACGTGCACGAATTGTTGCTAACACATTTATTAAACGGAAAAAACTATCTTGAACTGAACTTGAATTGAGTAGATTTAAATGTTTAATTATAAATAAATTATTTCGCTTAAATAGCGAAACGTAAACATTTAAAGGGGAACAAAAAATTACGTTTTCAATTTAATGTTTATAAACTTGTTTAATAATATTTAAATCAATATTACAATTGAATTATTTGACATTCAAAGAAAGATGTGAAGTTAAGCTTTGTTGCTCTCTGAAATACTTGTTGGTTTTATCTTTTAATAAAAAAGAAACTGACTTTACAGTGATTAGTCATCATGCCTAATTAGTAATACTAATACATATTCTAATTTACATTGTTGTGTAGGCAAACTACACGTCACGGATTAAATAGTAATTATTCAGTAAAATAAACAAAAGTTCAACAGAAATACGTGATATGGTTGGCCAAAATCTCCTTTCTAAGGTGAAACCTAAATCTACAGTGGACTCTTGAAGGTTGTCGATGGTGATGTACGTATATAGGTATTTATATTTTATAACTTCCTTCTAAAGGGGTATCTGCTGCTTCAATTCAATAAGATACCATATCTATGTCAACATCATAAACTCACCGTATATAACCATCTTGTTGAACTCTTGATAAAAGTAAATTCTGGGATCCAAAGGATCCTAGGGCCAGTTTCATTAGTTCCTGACAACATTTTAAATAGTTATCTGATATATAACACTATTTAATAGATAAAGTTGCTAATATAATGTTATTTGATATATTTGTCAACCTTTAGTTATATGGCAGATCAGTTCAAAATAGTATATCAGAGGTTTAATCGGCAAGTGGCAAAACTGGCCCTAAGTGTGAATACTTTATTTAAGCTCCATAACAATAGAGAGTATGCACGTGACGCCAAAATGGATGAAATATTTTTATTTGGAAGCTTTATTGCTAACAAAACATAGCTATACACTTATTTCTTAAGTTTGTTATAATTTAATAGTAAAATTTATTCATCAAAAGAAACTTTTTAAATTCCCTCGCAAATTTTGAAAACGCAGCGCTATTGGTGGAATCAAGTGTGACGCCATTTTGCAATCGACGTCTTCTGTCAACAACATTGTATGAATTCGGATGATCTATTTATTTTCTAACAAGTTAAAAGTTTTCATTCACAATTAATGTGTGGATGGCTAAATATCTATGTATTAAATATTGAAAATGTCTTTACGAACGTTTCATATACTATTGCGCTTTTGCTCAGGCTCCATTATACATTGTTACAAAACTTGGGTAAGAATGTAAGTTGTAAAGTTTTAGCTATATATCATTTGTGGAAATAAAAAAGCTTGAAATAATCGAGAGAAAAATTACTTTAAAGAGACAAAAAATCGAATGGAATGTTGTTTTGGGTTGAGTAGAAAAAATAGTGTGGTACGCAAGATTGTAGTTCTACAAATAACAACAGAAGTAAGTTTAAATTAATTTTACGAAGTACATTCTGTATTGATATCTGTAATGTTCTAAAAAAAGGGTCGGCCTTAACAAAAAGTTTTATTAGAATAGATGCGTACTGTGATGTATGTAAGGACAAAACCATTTGTCTCTGGTGAGCGCCGTAGTATCCCGTATCAATTTTGCCGTCCGGCGAAAGAACACTGACCATGAATATCTTTTTTTGCTGTTGTGGGATCGAAAGGGACTCTTCACATATGCTGTCATGTAAATGGCGTTTCTACAAATAACTTATTAAACCTTGAATATAATACAATAAGAATATATAATATTTCGGACAGCTGAGACACAACGCCATCTAGTCCCAAACTAAGCAGAGCTTACAGTGTGGACACTAGACGACTGATATAAATACATATACATCTCTTTTTTTTTTGTAAATACATACATATTGTATATAGAAAACACCCAAACTGCGAAACAAATCTTGCAGATCATACAAACATGTGGTTCAACCCGTGGCAGTTAGTGACGCAGTGGTAGCGTATGCGACATGTCTGTCTATGACTTGACTTGTCTATGTGTTTGAATGTCTATTTGCACGGGATTAAGGTGGGAAAATATGCTACAGTTCATTAATCATTTTAGACGTTGCTACAAAGTTGTAATCATTCAAACACAAGCCAACTTCCCAAGAGCCGTTTTATGAAATCAGTAGCAGATTTAAACATTCTTCTTCTGTTACAGTGAATGTATTGTTACAATTGTATACAAATTAATTTTAAAAGATTTTGTAGAAATACCGTGTATTGCAAGATCTCGTGTCGTTTTAATCTCGATATATCGTTAGTGCTAATGATATTGCGATATATCTCATCGTATCAGACATCCCTGTGTGTAAATACGATTAGATATCACATACAATAGTAAAACAATTGTTACGATTCAATTTTAATTAATTCATTGTTTGTTTTTGTCTTTTGTGAAAACAAAAACACTTGTTAGTCGAGAAATTATCTAATTGTCTATGCACGACAATAAATTACTTCTGTATGATAATTAGAATTGCGGATTTAATAATATTTTATCATTATATCAATACTTTTTGAAATCAGAATTGACGTTTAAATGACATAACGCTGTCAACACTTGAACGTAAAAGATAAGGTATATTCATGAACCACTACGTAACAGTCGATTCGTGACTCAAGTAATGAAAAACCGTCTAATCATGCACCCAATCAACAAACAAAGCTATATGTACAATATGTTAAGGTTGTTGATGATAATGGTGATAATATGTACAGTTTGGATTTTGTACCTGAAGTGCAATCGAAGTGCTAATGCATGTGAATGAACCCCTATAAATAGATTGTCTTATGTCGACTGAACGTAGGCCAAATATCGTAGCGACTTATTGCTTCTTAACGATTTGGGTTTCATAAACCAATACACGACCACGACACGATGTGACCGACCAAGTCATAGCTGATTTGCGTTACGTGGGGCGAGATTTTTCGAAAAAAACAGAGTAACGATGTTTTTTCCCTCTTCAACAGTCGTTTAAGCTGATGACGTATGAATAGATATTTTGAATTCGATTCATTTTTTAGCGTCTTTATTTATAAATCGTTTTTTTTTTCTGTAAAAGTCTACCAAAGTGACCCTACTCTGACTAATAGAAAGCATGAATCCAATCCAAAAATGATAGTCGCGATACTCATTGCGAATGCAGTCAATTCAGTAGTACAACCCACACTATAGCGGCTTAGTATTACAGTGAGCATTTTGCTTAAAACTCATTCCAAGTACAGTTTTAGATTAAAAAGCAGACATATCTTGTAGTTTCTAGATGAAGATAGTAAACTTGTATCACAACTCTTTTCCAGAGTGACTCAAAAAATAATCACCCTCAAAATTTCAAAACAGATTTTGAGAAAGGTTTTTAGTCAAGAACCTTAGAAAAAAACTAGTTTGTAATGCGAGTTTTATTTATTGCACATTACTTGGCAATATCTCAATATGATATATTATCCAACTATCAAGTTTGAACTTGTCGTATTTATAGCTCTAAAATCGATGTAATTATACTTCTTGCCATTGAAACTACCTGAAAAGCGATTACATTCTATTTATCGTAATACTACAGTTGCAAAGGTTTCAAATTCTTTCTAATTCTTGGTAAACTTTACAGTTAATGATGTATCGAATAATATATATACATATTATATCGATACAAAAATCGATTCAGTTCAACCACCAGTGTTCTTATTTTGATGTTGTTGCTTAAAACAGGTTCGTACTGTAATAAGGTTTTAATGATATCTTTAAATTTATTGACCAATTGTGGTATTTTCAACCCTTCGATATTGAATCTATATTATACCTTTTACGTTTGTTATTTTTGTTATTTAAGTAAGTATAATCAAAGTCACTCAGCATGATATGGCAAGGGCAATGCTCGGCGTTTCTCTGCGGAATCGCATTAGGAATGACGTGATACGGCAGAGAACCAAGGTCATCGACATAGCCCACCGGATTAGCAAGCTGAAGTGGCAGTGGGCTGGCCATATTAGCCGCAGATCTAACAACGGTTGGGGTAAATGAGTTCTACGGTGGAGACCGTATCTCGACAAACGTAGTGTAGACAGCCTACTGGCCATGTGGAGTGGCGATTTGCATAAGATGGCTGGCAGGAGTTGGATGCGACTAGTCCAAAATCGATCAGAATGGCGTGTGATGGGAGAGGCCTATGTACAGTAGTGGATTGCGATAGGCTGATGAAGAAGTAAATACATTCTACATTGAATAATTGTTAGAACACAATGCTTATCGAGTTATATTTTTTGTTACACAAAAACAAAAGTACCAACTGTATCATGCAGTGGATGCGATGTGAGTAAATATTAATATAAAACGAACGGGTTTTGGCCAAAGTGATTCATACAACGAGCCAGACTTGTTAAGTCATTACCGAAATGGTTTGACGGAAATAACCGGCCAGTTTAAGTTACACAGACGACTCAACACCGAGACTCAACTCGAATCCCGCTGCATCCAAATATTTCTTTGCCAGAATTTCTATTTATGTCAGTTAATTTTTTTCCTATTTTAAGAACCTGTCAAAATGACTACTCTGCCTAAGGGAAAGTATCAATAGAATCCAAGAGTTGTGGTCGCCATACCCATTGCGAATGCAGACAATGAAATATGGTGACTCACACTATGGCGTCCTAGTGAGATGCTTTCTCACGCCCCACTTGGGGACGTAAGAGGCATGACAGTTATCGTGGCAATGTAAGGCTCGCACAGTTACCACGATTACTGTCACCCCTGCATGAATAGACCTCCGGTCTCGCACTCACTAACGAAACACGACATCACGGATGCTTTCGGTTTAGATTGATCTTCTGTGAGAGGGTAGTACTGCCCCGGTTGAACCGACCTGTTCGTGCTGAAATCAACGTGGCTCTAGTACCTCCCTGCTATTACTCTTCGAATTATTTTACTAACATAGCAAAATATTACACTTGCAGCTAAAGAAGAGCTGGGCGAGGTTTCGCTATGCGAAATGGTGTTCCGCACCAACTGGCTGCTATTGGTGAAGGCGCGCCGCCCTTGCAGCCTCATGTTGCTCGACGACGAGATGCGCGCCTTCCGTGCAGAGGTAGTGTTCAAGTCGCCTATCAGAGCAATCCGAGCAAGGAAGGACAAGTAAGTTTGTTTACTAATAATTATCTCTTAAACATATCGGTCGGGTACCAAACTAGTCAGAGTTTGTGCATACAATTCATTTCATAGAAAAATTACACCTAGACACAGAACAAATGATCATGCTCATCACACAACTATTTTTATTGAGTGGGAATCAAACGACCTCTTAGTACGTCAATAACCACTGGACCACCAACAGGTTAAAAATATTTATAATTAATCTTAACGAAATCTGTTTGGTTCGTCAGTTTTTACCTCCTTTCGAAGGAGAATCATATGTCCAACCGGGGATTTGTGGTGACTTCCACATACAGCACAAACAAAAGCATGCACTGCAGCACCATCTAGCGAAGACACATCGAACTACGGAGCAACTACAAATCCTAAATCGCGATATAGAAATTCTCGCAGCGATTAGAATATACACAACATCAACTGTTGGGTTGAGGCCCGCCAGGCATGATCACCTCGCCTGATCGAAGGATCCTTCCTTTGTATTGGAGAAACATGATACCCGTCCCTCCATAGACAGCTAAAAGCTGTTGATATGATGTAAAATCAATCTTAAATAAACTTGTTTAAGCCTTAGCAAAAGTAATTGGACTAGTGGTTTAATCGATCACCACGCCGCTCTCCACTTCACTGAGTGTTGTGGGTTCAAATGCCACCTGGGACAAAACTTTGTGTGACACACAAATTGTTGTTGTGAGTCTAGGTGTTCTTTGTGTCCGTTTCTTGTATGTTTGTAAAGTCCCCGCGAAATTTGCGCGTGATTTATTCCTAATGCGGGCGTTGTCTTTTCCAATAAAAACGAAAAACAATCAAACTAACACTTAACATACACAAGGAAGGAAGTGAATCACTATAAAAATGTATATCACATCTGCTTCGCGGCGAACCAGATAAATATGCGCAGGAGTGGACAGACACTTAAAAAAACAAAACGAGTAGTCATAACACATGAAATAACAATAAAACACGTGGACGTAAAAATAGTAAACATATTGTAAACTGTATCTGCACATATTGTACTGAAATACTATTTTATACCGTCAAGGTAGCAAACAATTTTACGGCTTCTCCCATTGTAAGCTGTGTATGTGATTAGACTGTGTAGTTATAATCTCATTACTGTATATGTATTTAAATTTAAATAATAGTAATTAAAGTAGACGTTAGTTAAATTGAGACTATTTCAATATTAAATTACAATTTGTGCCTATTAACATACAACGCCATCTAGTTTCCAACTAAGCAGAGCTCGTACTATGGTAACTAGACTCACTGATAGAATACTTATATACTTTTTTGTAAATACCTACAAATTATACATAGAAAACACCCAAATTCCGAAGCAAATATTTGTAGATCATACAAGAGGCAGTCAAAATACCTCATACCATTTACTATTCGTGTATTAACTGATTACTTTAATTGCAGACTCATTACTCTTGAAGACTTTTTAATTTTGTCTCCACCGTCAATAATGTCATTTTAAATGCAGTTTTATCTGTATTCTGGTTTTGGTAGACACGTTGCGTGACTTTCCACTTATACCCAATTACAATATCGTTATATCGATAAGATAAGAACTACCTTCACCTAATAACCCATTGACTTGTGTTATATATCTCTGTAAAACTATCAAGTATTTATTTGTTTTATTTGGATTTAATTGGATGTGATTAATTAAGTTTTCATGTCTGTTTTGTACATGATTCTTACTCTAAACTGTACCGCTCCTTGTAGGATGCAATACATACATAATAGGATACAATGTCAATAGCTTTTGACAATCCACTGCTGGACATAGTCCTCACCGCAGAAATATTTAGATATTCGTGAGATTATTGAGTACATACAGACCAACTCCACCGGTCATTGCTCTTCAGCAAGTGCGTTACCACCCATTGATTAGACACCCATGCCTCGGAGAGCGCATAACACTGCAGATCCTGCGCCTGATCTCACCCCGATCGTGGTAGATAGCCAGATTGTGAGAGTGAAGGAACAGAGAGTGCACCTGTGTTTGCGCACACTCTTGTGCAGATATAGGGAGATAGGAGATATTATACGAGAAGATCTCCTGCTCAGTTAGCTGGTCTCCGTTGAGATTGACCACCGTTGCTGAAATCGTCTAAGAGTACACCATCACTGAATCACTGTGCATTCAAAGAAACTTATGTCTCCTGAGTTTCAGTTGTTTGTTGTAGTCAATAACTAGATGTTGTCGTGTCCATAAAGAAAATACACAGTTAAAATGGCCCTTTTGGCTAAGATATTAATTTTCGTATTAAACCCTGTGTAGCTATCAGCAATCTATGCAATACAATGTTAATATTTACAAAGTCAAACGCAATTAAATAGCAGGGCATTATCAGTTGAAAAACAATTGATACATCGCCGACGTGACTAGACTCATCGTACACAATTATAAGGCTATCATAGACAAGGAATTCTTACTAGTATTTTAATTACTAATGTCGAGTGACACACTGAGACTTAATGTCGATTACTTAGGGAAAAAATACACCAGAAATCCGGGGTACATGATATTTGAAACGTAATCTAGGAAAGGATTTCCGCGAGAAAGGAGAAGGCCCTTCATCCAGAAACCTCGTTTCACAAACCTTTTCTACCAACATTGATGTGAATGAAACAACAGCCAAAAGCTCATACTAAGTACATGTAACTCGCAGCATTGCATGGTGACAAAATAAGTTGAAGACTTATTGCAATCTATATAAAATCACCACCTAAATTTTTTTTTTCTATATCAAGGATATCTCCCGCATTAAAAATATTCCTGTGTCGCGGAGGACGTTACAAACACACAAAACTGACACAATCCACCCAGATTTATAATAGTAATTTGTGGATCACATAAAGTGTTGTCCGATATAGGGTTTAAATCCACAACACTCAGTGCAGTAGAAAGCGGCGAGGTGATCTTTTAAACGACCAATTGTGCAGTTGTTCCATTCAATTTAAACAAATAAATGAAATTTATTTTTTAAATGATTTTTCGTGTGTATAGAGTTGCAGTGGTGCTGTCATCCAGCATCCAAGTGTTGACACTGCCGTCGTTCACACGAGTCGCGATGGTTCGCACGCGGCCCGGTGCCCGCGCGATCGTGGCGTTGACCAACGAGCCGACCGCGCCGCACCTGCTGGCTGCGCCAGCGCATCGGATAGGTGCCCTGCAACTGATCGTAAGAACGTTTTTATGCTTAATTTTGTAGACTTGTATGATTTCTAACACGAAGTTGTATCAGAAAATGGAGAAGGGAATTCGAATGGAGGAAGATGAGATTATGTAGCAATTTTTTTTTAATACGTGCTCATAGTTTTAATGTATTCGTACCCTCTAAATCAGCTATTGTAGGTAGATACTCTTAGTCTTGGCTGGGTCAGCTTTTTATGTAAAATGACGTCAGAAATATCGTCGTATAGAAATACATTTTATTCCTAAACTGTTAGGTGTTATGAGTGACGGCCTCTGACATCTATTACATTATTTTTACTAGTTGTATGGGCAACTTTGTCAAGTATTGTAGATTATAGCGTTAACTACGCACTACTTTTTGTGAATCAGTTACAAAGTCGACATAAACCCGACTGTTCGCTAGTTTTTGCTAACAGATTATATCAGAGCAGTTAAAATCTATATTGCTAGTCATTTTTGAAGATATAATAATTTCGTTTTGTTTATATTTTAAATGTAATGATAACAATTAAAACCCAAAAGCTGTGTACGATCTGAATCAAAATTACATCAAAGACACTTTTAACATCAAGACTAATTTTAATAAACTTTTTTAATCTTTAATTATACACCTCTGGAAAATACACCATCCTAAATAAATACAGAATTACCAAAACGGTATCGTAAATAACGAAGGTCAGACTTGGGGTGACAAACATAAAAAAATACAGCCGAATCTTATACCGCCTGTTTCTTTTAATATTTTTCTAGAAATAGAATTTGAATTCCATTTTGTAGGCGTAGCCTGACTACTACTTATTTATGACATGATACAAAAAAGAGCTTCCACTTCAAAGACCAGTTACGCACTCATAACTCTTGAGTTGCAGACGTTCATGATTGGCGGTAGATAGCCATTAGGCGACTCTTATGCTCGTTTTCCACTGTACAATTAAGAAAAACGTTGAATTGTGGTCAAGGATGTAACGCGTTCGATGCGCGGTGCCCACTCGACGTCTCCTGTGGTGTTGGGATGCCACCAGACGGATCTGGTGTGCATGAGCTTGTCGTACGACGGGACGCGCCTCGCCACCGCTTCCGAGCGCGGCACCCGGATCCGCGTGTGGGACACCGGCAGCAAGACCATGGTGCACGAACTACGTAGGGGCG
The DNA here is from genome assembly GCA_949316085.1 of Hypercompe scribonia. Lineage (NCBI taxonomy): Eukaryota > Metazoa > Arthropoda > Insecta > Lepidoptera > Erebidae > Hypercompe > Hypercompe scribonia. The sequence goes on from OX438988.1 coordinate 5,645,433, forward strand.
CCGATTACGCCGACATCTTTTGGTGAGTTGCAAAGTTGTCATAAACATAACTATCTACATAACTAACATATGTATCATTACAATCCCTTTGCTCGTAGCTGAGATCGAATAGAAGTCTGAAAATAATTAATTTGAGAAATTGTTTTTATTTATTATAATAAGTATTAATGGTTGTGTGTGTTTCGAAGACGACCACCCTTCAGGCCTGGCAAACTTAACATATAAAAATGTTAAATGTTGTAGTCATCAACAGCCTAATACAATCCACTGCTGGACACAGGCCTCTCCTCACTCATCCATTTCAAAAACTCGAAAATTCAGGTCTACTTGTGTTTAAATTCTGACACCATAAGAATAGTTTTTATATATGTATGTATTACAATCAATATGTGCCACAGCGTGGCGTGGCAAGGTATAACTAACGATTCTATAAAAAAATACAGTGAAATTTTTCATAATGAAATCGATTTGAATCGCAAGAGGTAAACGATTAAACTGCACGATTTAGCTTTTATGACGGATGTAGAAAATGTCACGTCTCTAGATGCAGAGGTTTCTGTCTGTCGGGTTCTTCTCTCGTATGCCTATATAGACTTATATCGTAGGAACTGCATACCCACAACGGCACTACAGTAACACGGGCCATCGGTTTCCGCAGCATAAGGTTCAACCGGTCGGGCTCGCTGGTGAGCTGCGTGTCGGACAAGGGTACGCTGCACGTGTGGCGGCCAGAGGGGCGCGCGGTGGCCAGCTCGGGCGCCGCGTCGGGGGGGCCCGGCTCGGGCTTCGCGCGCCGCGCCCTCGCGCCGCGCCCCGACCACCTCGCCGCCGCGCGCACGGCGCCCGACCTGCTCGTGCGCGCGCTCTGCGCCTTCATCGACGACAACACCGCCATCGGTACGTACCTACCACCCATTTTATGTTGTATACCCTCCGGATCCCACTTATACAGATATTATGTCGGACTAAAGCGATCAAAAACCGCACATCTGGAGTATTAGTAGCCGGGGACCAGGTGTACTCTAGAAAGGAAATCTCCGAAATACCTGGGACCTCGGACCTCTTACTGCATTACATCAAACTCGTTCTTTTCGAACTGGCGGGCCTAGCTAAGATACATTCGTTTTCTGTATTCTCTTCTATTATTTTGTTTGGTGACGTAACTTAAACTTTAGATGACGTCATACCCATACATTTGATTCATTTTCTAATAACGTTTATTGAATTTCAACTTCTCTACCCCTGCAGATATCGTCACATAGTAATTATATTTGTACTTGGTAATTTATAGCAAAAATTGAGATAACGATACGTATGCATGCAGTATAACCTTTTTTAATTATTTTAAGAACCTACCAAAACGCCTTTACTCTGCCTGATGGAAAGAATGAATAGAATCCAAAAGTTGTGGTCACTATACTTACTGCAAATGCAGACAATGCAGTATGGTGACCAACACTATAGCGGCCTAGTAAGATACTGTTTCACACTACACTTGGGGACGTAAAAGGCATCATAGCCATCGTCCCAGTGAATAGCTCCCCACTTACCACGATGACTGTTATTTTAACAATATTTTGACTCGTGAATTAATAGTAAGCTTCTGATCCATTTGTATCGATGCCGATACGGCTAAACAAGCGTATTGAAATCTTTTTCACCAGACTCGTCGACAGCAGCAAAATGGAGTCGGTCGACATCTCAACTGTCATGCCTTTTACGTCACCAAACGAGGCGTGAATAAGCATCTTACTAGGCCACCAGAGTGTGGGTCTCCATACTGCATAATCTGTATTCACAATGAGTGCATGCTTTCCATCAGCCAGAGTAGAGTCACTTTGGCAGGCTCTTAAGATAGAAAAAATACCACTGCATACTCTGGGATTTATGATCAAACTACCGTGTATAAGATGTGTGAAATTATTATTATATTCGTAGGAAATAAAAGTGTATTGCTCAATACTAATGATAACTTCATAACGTTTCAGTGATATGCAAAGACGGTACCTTCCACAAATTTAAATTTGCAGACGAAGGCAACTGTTATCGCAGCGACTATCAATACTTCTTACAGGTATGCTTCATTTACACATACACACTCATTTCTAACACAAACATACTTGATGTCCGTGTGATGACGGATTAAGAATAAATAGTGTTACCACCCCTAATCATCCCGTAGGTGTCGTAAAAGGCGACTAAGAGAACAAAGTATGCAAGACAACATCATTACAAAGAGAAGGAAAACTTGAAACAAACCATATTCCAACCCGTCTGGCCAGCGTGGTATAGTAGGCCAAAACCTCCTTGCTAAAGGGAGGCCTATGTCCAGTAGTGGACTGTAAAATGCTGTTGATGATGATTATGACGAATGACTCACTTGAAAATGGTCACCCACTGCAAACTTTGGCCTCCTCATCATCAACCTTTAACTGTCCACTGCTGGGCATAGGCCTCTCCTTGGAAAGGAGGATTTGGCCAACTTTACCACGCTAGCCAGACGTTTTGGAATAGGGTTTCTTTCAAGTTTTCGTTCTCTTTGTAGTGATATTCCTGTATAATTTGTCCCCTTAGTCTCCTGTTATGATACCCATGGATGAATAGATGTGGTGACAGTACGTATTCTTAATCCATCACCACACGGAGGCCGGTCATTTACACATTTACTTATACACGCATATTTTTAACACAAACATACTCACTTAAAAATGGTCACCTACTGCCTACTTTGACCCCATCGGCCATCATTTGTTCGAACACAACAGAGGCGGTGCTCACCCACCACCTGTTAAGTTTGGCTATTCTCCGGACAGTGTCAGTCACGTTGGTCCATCTGCCGACCTTCTTATCCTTCATTTCATCACGCTTAGGGTGACTTTGAACTTTCTCACGAGGCCAACTGTGAGCGACCACGTCTCTGCCTCACAAGTCAGTCAGGCAACAAACATTGGTCAAAGACTTACATATCTTGAGACACTGTGGTATTTGGAACAAGAAAATGTCACGCAGCTTCCCGAATCGAGTTGGATTCGACGATTAATCGTTAGCCACTTCTTACACTTAGAATTTCCACTAAAATAGCGACATGGACGTTCGATATAAATTTCGGTTTCTGTTCATTTTAAGACCCACTCATTAAGAAACCATATTGAGGCCTTCGAGCGTTGTGCAAAGTTCTTCCATGGTTTTAGTTAATACTGCGATGAATCGCATGGTATCTTCGGTGCTGGATTCATTTAACGCTTGGATCTTTGGACTTCAACGACCTTTAAACTACAGACTAATACTATAATACACAGTGTTCATCATAACATCAGTTCTGGATCTTTTGTCAAAGCTATCTTGTCCATTCTTTACACGCTACATCCGAATTCTTACTAATACTTTTAAATTATCTATTCTATTCGTTTGGTGACGGGTTATTGATACGAAGTGTTACCACCATGGGGGTGGGAATACCCTCATACTATGGATGGCGTAAGAGACGACTAAGGAGGCTTGTCTGGTCAGAAAGAAACCTTGTTTCAAACTACATCAAACCATCTGGCTAGCGTGTACCTCAACCTCCTTTCTTAGTAGAGGTCCATGTCCAGGAGACATTAAATGCCGTTGACGTATAATGTGACTATTAAAATTTATATTTTAACTTATTTTATTTTAACGTTTCAGGTGGGAGAAGACGATGAATTTTTTCATTAATAGTTTTTAGTATAAAATGACGTTCCAGCATTAAGTGAAAACAGTGAAGTGAGGCATATATATATATACACATATATATGATTATTTCAAAGACTACATTAGATATAACACGTATTGGAACTGTATCTGTAAACAAACCATGTTTACAGATTATTCGAATAGTTAATACTTTCACAAATTACGTATAATTGTAATCGGTTTCATTGCTAAGACATCAAAACTTACTTAAGAACTTGTGCACACTAAGATTTCTACCCAAATCAGAATAAGGAATGGCGCGCATACAATGTTTGTATTGTCTATGGTTATGGTGCATGGAATAACGTGTGACGTCATATAATTTAAATATGTCGGATAACAGTGAGAGTCAAATTATATACATCTGTATCACAAATGCTATAGTTATGTATAGATGTGATAAGTACACACGGCAAACAAAGTAACTTTTTTTATATAAAATCTTATTTGTCAAGTGATACTAGTTTTCAGTTTTTATTGTATACCATTTGTATTTATAATAATCATACTTATTATCTATTTTTAAAGGAAATCAAAGTTTAACTTATTGTTAAATTTTGTTTCCTGGCACCCTGCTGAAGTCAAATCTAATAAGTACAATGTCAAACCTAATTCTTTTAATTTTCTTCGAACTGTGCACTCTGAAGCATTCATTTTAGCATCTCGCAGTTGCGATTTCACCATTTGTTTGCTGGCAATGATGGTGGTGGTCATTGCATGAAGTAAAAAAGAAAACCCCTAAATTATATGTACGTTTAAATAGAAAAGTGTCACGTAAAATCTCATGCAAAACATGTAATCTCTATAATATAGGCTTAGAAACAATAATTATTATCAAATGTACATATACAATTGGCTCTTATATATTGTATAATAGAAATAATATTGTACTTACCAGAATAAAACATAAATGTAAACCTAATCAGGTATTCCATTTGCTGTGTGTACATTTACGTCACACAATGTACTCACAAAAGTCGCACAATTAAAAATATTAGAATGTCTTACGTAAAAAATGAGTTTCGATATGTTTGTTTTGAAAGTAATTTAAGGTATCATTAAGTATGTTAGTTTAGAAAATCTCTTGTTCTTATGTCTTTTACTATAGGGAGCGCCACGTCTACATGTACTGACGTTATGATTTTACTATAAACTAATTTTTAAAAGATACGGTGGAAATTTGTGAATCGGTCCAGAGCAATTGAGATCATTCCCACCGGCCATCGCTAAAACTGCTACCATTGGTGGGCGTTACGGCATTTTTTATTTTTTTTTCCCAACCTCCACCACCAGAAGCTGGTGGGGGACAAATGTAATAAACAAAATCTTATTTCCAACAGCCACCACTAAAACTTAAACCACTGGTAGTCGTTGAGACAAAGTTTTTTATTATTGCCAAACCAGTCCTCCCTTGTAGTTAGCGACCATGGTATCTATCCGGGGCCTCGCTCAACTGGCTCAACGACAAAAGATTCCAAAGTATATAAATATGTTAATTTGAATTCCGAATCTTATGAAACCAACCCACTACTCACGCTCCTTTACTCCACGAGCAGGGCCCCGGGTCCCCGCTTGTCAACTCCAAATGCCATTTCTGGGTGGCAGTTGGAAAAAAATCGCCCCAAAAACCATCAACAGTGGCAGTTGGGAATAAACTGGCACTTGAATGCACAAAAATTATTTTTAGAGTATACTTTCTCTGAATTGTATTTGTACAAAATTGGTTCTAAAACTCTGCCATATTCAGAGAGAATCGAATGCAAAATTTATATTTTTGTATATTGTAATTTTTATACACGTTATAAAAAGAGAAAATTGATTGCTTCGATATTTTGAAATTCATCAAAATTACACGCAATATAAAAATACCTATATACAGTGTATAATTATACTTTTCTGAGAAAAATATTGGGTTTTGTTTTTGACAAAGTATGAACCTGTTTTGAAAATTTTTATTTGTATTAGCCTTAGAATCTACGACGGCCAGACATTATGTAAAAATTTCTCTGTACATGCCCCAACACAGGTAAGAAACGATCAGCGAAAATGGAGTTTGGTTTGGTTACTTTGGTAGGTAACAGGTAGAAAATGTATATAAAATAGTACTTCAAATTCGTTAAGGTATAAAGTTATATTTTTGCATTATCTTCGAAATAACACTAGAACTCACGTCATCCATTACCAGACATTGCAGTTGTAACCCCCTGCTAGCACCCCTAAACCTTAACAAATTAGCATATAATTTTCATTATAATATAAAAACTGAGTGTCATATATATGGTACTTGGAGACCTATAAAGACATCTAGCGCAGTAGCCGGACAGTTTTAATGGTCAACCTTGCCGGAGACATTGAAATTAATTTTGGTGCGAGCGTGAGGCAACACTCACTGTTCAAGCGCGTACGACTCGGTTTATTCTATTACGATTGTTTAAGAAATAGTTTTATTAACTTTATACCCATATAATATAGAGAAGAAAAAAATATGTTTTATTATTATAATAAAGTACAAAACAAAAGAAAATTATTATGTATAAGAAATGATGGGTGACCATTCCTAATATATTGAGACCACTCCGTGTTTCGGAGAAGTAGACTTAGAACGAGTCTCATCCGATCCGAAAGCGCAGGCAGCTTGATTCCGTGGTGTGACTGGCGTCTGTGACGCGTCGATGCCACGGGTCAGACTGCAGATTAGGAGGGGTTCTGTGTAGGAGATCGCTGAAGTGAAGCGGGAATAAGGCATCGCAGCGAAGTCTGTAAGGCCTGCGATCACCGAAACCAATGCCTGTACCTGATAAGAGCTCATAGAGAGACTTAATCAAGCTCAGATCCTGGGTCCAACTACTGATGCAGAACCTCTACCTCGAGGGTAACAATGGCAGATATCCTCTTCCCCAGGGACCAGGGTAGTCCTTGGCACCATTCGTTACCATCGCATCTAATTACATTTTCCGAAAACTGTGACGTGACAGAGGACGAGTTAAACCGAGCCGTGAAGCGAGTCACTGCCCGCAGCACCACCCGGACCCTGATGAGATCTGGCTTCGGACAAGGACATTCAACGCTGCACACGATGGAACGCGTCCGTTCCTCGTCGAAAAAGCTTGTCTCTGTAACATAGTCAACTCCTTTAACTCTCTCCCGTTGTGGTTAATTAAGGAGGCACTATTGTATCACCAGTTGCTCAGAGGGGCAACTGATGAAAATACAGATCTGCAGGATATCATTAGGGCCTATCTTCGTAAAATGCCCACATCCAATATGAGTCGGGACGGGGAAGTATATCTAAGGAAGGTCATATGCGAGGTTCCCCAGGGACAGTCTTGAGACCCCTTCTGTAGAACCTCGCGTATGATGCGATTTTATAAACCAGCTTGGAGTGGTATAGTCAGCTATGCGGATGACACTTTAGTGTTGACTAGGGGGCAGGATTCCAGGAAGTCTTAAAGCTCGCCGAGTTGTTGTGACCTGTGTCTTCCAAAAGATCAACGGTCTGGGTCTATGGGTACGACTCCAGCCCTGTGGTTTGCACAGGAAACGCGATTACCCTCACTAATAAGTGAGCTGTTCCCACCCGATCGCTTGTTAGAGTGAAGTAACGGAAGTCGAGGTCCACCGACACTTCAAGGTCCGCGGGAGGAAGTTCGCCTCCTTTACTGTGTGGTACTACGATCCATAGCACTCTACAGAGTGCCGGCATGCGCCTAGCGTCTATCAGGCTCCTCCCACTGCCGAGATAAGCTCAACCAAGTGCAGCGGGTAGCGGCCATTCAGATCGTACGAAGATACTGCACCATCTCGTTAGAGGCAGTAACAGTCTTGACACGTTTTCGGCTTTTTGATATCCCGGCGGATATGGATGCGATGGTCTATGTAGGCTCGCTCTATCCACCGACGAGTGCAGGGAAGACCAGGACGAGCTTAAAATACGGTGAAACACCCACAGACAGCTCGTAACCTAACGTCTAAACTTGAATAGTCAGGAAGGAAGGCAAGTCGCGTCAACTACTACAGATGCAGATACTCAGCGGACATGGTTGCTTCGGTGAGTATCTGAATAAGATTGGACGCTAAGATCCGGCAGAATGCCACCATGCAGCTGACTGGGACTCCGCCCAGCACACTAGAGGATTACCTCGCGTAGACCTTTGAACACGAAGTCTTCGCATACCAAATCGGATGAGGCCTGTCTTCACTAGCAATCATTCTAGCTAGCAAAGTAACCATAGTCCAAACTCCATTTTCGCTGATCGTTTCTTATCTATGTTGGGAGCATGCACAGAGAACTTTTAAGTTTTATAAAATAACGTATGTCTGGTTGTCGTAGGCTTTTGGTCTTATATTAACTATATTTTAGTTTAATATATTAACCATACTCTAGTTTAGTATATTATCTATACTCTACTTTAATATATTAACTATACTTTAGTGTTGTTCGCTAAATTAGTTCAAAGTACGCAAAAGACAAAAGTACTGAACAGCATTTGTTTTATGTTAAGTTCAAAATGGCGGTGCAGGTGTGATAACTTGACTCATTATTTATAAAATGTAAATGTTGGCAGGGTCACGTAACCTAATTATAGTCCGTAGAATATAGCTTGATCTTTATGACAGATGTCACTAGTGTCATTTTAAAACATTTAAGGTGTGTATTTACACATTTATAATGCATTGCACTTCATTTGTGATAAAACTCGCACGTAAACAATGGAAATGTAGGTGATATAAAATAAAGTAGCTTGTTCAAAGTTCATCTGTCACATTGATCAAGCTATATTTTATAAAGACTATATTCAAAGTGACAACACATTTATGTTGTCTTTGTCATATTTAAGTTCTTAACCGCATGCACGTCTCTATTCAGTAGGACCTTAGAAATAGTAATGATATAGTTATTACGATTATATTTTGTAATAAATAATTGTATATTACTTAATTTTCAATTCCACTTTGTCTATATTATATTTTATAAATTTTATAGAGGCTTTGACTATTGGTAGTGTACATATATACATATTAAACCTACGTTAAAAGGTACGACTGAAGGCTGAAATGTAATAGTAGACGGCCAGGCGGTGATATGTAATAGCTTAAATGTATGTGATGTTATTTTTGCAATTGACGTAATGCTTAGAGAATATTTAGCAACAATAGATGTAGATTATATAGCAACAAAGCAATATTATTTGTATAAAGTTGCTTGTTTCCACTTCATAGTTTTCTATGAGTGTTAGAGTTCGTGAAATATTTTCGTGCATTATTAATAATTGTTATATAAAATCATTTCTTTTGTAATCATAGCTTAAGTCAGTCACGTAATCGTAAAAGCTCAATTTTAAATTTGTACAATTCACATTTGCTCATTGAGGTGGAGCTCCCAAATTTCTTTAGTAATTATAAATCATCATTTTCATCACGGTTATCTTTAGTTTCCAAATAATTGAACTGAGAGAATATTGTTAGGGATCGTGGGCTTGTATTACAATAATTTAATGCAAGTCTGAGTGTAAAATTCTAAAGTAACGATATATATAAGCGTGTATATATTTTGAAAGCTCCTAGTTTTTGTACTTCGTATTAGCAAAATATTGTTATTTGTCTCAGCTTGAAACGTATTTAATCACTTAGTAATAAAGATTACAGTTAGTAGAGACAACAAAACTACCTATTTCATGTATCCATACCAAAATATACCCACTGGTAGAATGGTACGAATTGGTAGGGATAATTATTATTTTTTTCTACCAGTACAAATAAAAACTTACAGAGATTTACTTTTGTGGTTAATAAGATGTTTGAAACTAAATTACTTGTGATAATGAAACTCTTTATATATGTTAAATAAGTTTGATGTTTCATTTACGCAACATTTAATTTAATATTTGTAATCACAAGTCTAATTAATAATTAAAACATCTGAACCTCACTGGTAGGGATAAGCAGAAAAAAATCCAATTATCTCAACCAATTCTATTACTAGTGATATAAGGAGTATAGGTTATATATATATATATATATCCCTACCGGTAGCGGTAACTGTAAAAAAACTAAGTATCCCTACTAGGAGGGATATTTTGGTAGGTATACATAAAACGAGCACATTTGGACCTTGTAAATACAAAGTTGCGGATAACAATTTATTTTTTTATGAAATTGAAACTAAAAAATGAAGACGACACATTTTTTATGAAAGCTTTAGGATAAAAATGTACCCGAAATGGGTTATCTGAAAATTTTAACATTAAAATCTTATTTTATACAATGTTCGTTTCATTTTTTATTATTAACGAATTGTGTAAGTTTTATTGTCAGTGTTCAAACAGGTTACGCTCCGAAGGTACACATACAATCCCGTCATTAGAACCTCGAAACCATCCGGTTAAAGTTCCCTCGCTTTGATTCCATCCTTGGACGTGCCACCAACGCAATGTAATTGAGTTCGTTGAGGTTAAAACCCACAAGATTTCATACAATAAAAGAAGCTAGTCTTGTTTGACCTCACAACCTGAACGAGAATATACCTAAACTAAGGCGATACATGTTTATGGTAGGTAAAGAAAATAATCTCAAGACTACAGTATATTCCTACCGTTCATAGACAGTTAAATGGAAATGGTATTTGTCAAAACAAACTATTAAAAATGTTACTATTCTAAAAACCCTTTCTATTTGTCTCATGCAACATGTTTGATAGACATTAACGTTGAAGCAAATTGTGATGCCTAATAAAATGTTAAAAATTCTAATTAAATAAATAATAAATAAATAATCAGACATCAGATGTCAACACACAACGCCATCTAGCTTCAAATAAGCAGAGCTTGTACTATAACAACTAGATTGGCTGATAGAATACTTATATATTTTTTTGTAAATAATTATTAGTATTATTATATTATCATCATCTCAGCCAAAAGACGCTCACTGCTGGACATACGCCTCCCCCAAGGCTATTATTTATTCTATTGTTAATTATTCATGAAATTGCCCCATTTCTGCTAGACACAGACAAACATGCATAGACATACTTAACCATTTACCATCTGGGTGTCATTATTTCTCAATTATCAAAAAGAAGATGGTTACAGTTAAATAAATAAAATATGTATAACTGTTCAATTAGTTTACTATTAACAATTAAATAAATATAACTATAATACACAAATTATTTATTCATTTTCTCGCTCTGGCTTCTTCCGTCCAAATGGGTCCGACCACACTTTCATATCTGAAAACAAATGAAGATTTTCTATAATTTATGTATATCCAATTAAGTAAGTGGGGGTCACCATACTGCATTGTCTACATTGGCAATGAGTATGGTGATCACAACTATTGGATTATATTTATGCTTTCTGTTGGTCAGAGGAGTCACTTTAGCAGGCTCTTTAAAGAAAAATACTGAGAAAAGAACTGGGAATTAAAACTGACAGACAAAAATATAAACATCCAGTTCAATTTTGAGTTTACTATGACAATTAGTAATTCATTAACAGTCTTTAGTAGTCCACTGCTGGACATAGGCATCTTCCATCAAACTGGTTGGTACAGGTTTTGTTTTAAGTTTTTTTTTTTCTAGGCTGTGGTGTTGTCCTGCACAGTTTGCTTTCTCAGCTGGCTCTGACGACACACATGATAAATACTGGTGACACTTGTTTATAAGAACTGGTAAATTCCAAATGTAACATTACTTTTACATAAACTAGTAAGGAATGTATATTTATTTCCAAACAGTGTAGAGGGTCAGGTCAGGCTGTGCATCATAATATGAGGAACATTGCAATTCAAGATCCATTCCTTGCTGTTGTTGACCGGAAATTAAAGTATATAAATACTTACTCCCAGGTTGTATGTCCTCTTGTCGGATATTTTTCCTTGCCTCCTTTTGAATTTTTCCTGTAAAAAGCATACGTTATATGGTTTATAAACAATGTCCAAATTATTTTTAGGTTATGATACTGCTAAAAGAAATTAAATTATTTAAATAATCAAGTATTGATGTTATATAAAAACGTACTATAATCTGAAGCATCTATCATAGGACTTATTGCTATTGGATATAACGCAAGACCTATGAATCCAACAAATCCTGAAATAAACGCGACATATCGCCATCCTCTGTGGAATGCCATTTTAATGTAATTTGATAAAAACCATTTACATTTTCAGGTTTATTCAGTTATCATTTGTTGCTGTCAAGTCTATCAAAATCAAAGTCAAATATCCATCACAACCGTCAATGTCAAATTGTGTTGCCAAATCAAGATTGTTACGAGCGCACAAAAATATGAAATTCAATTCTACATGAACATTCTTAAGTATTAGTTTATCAATCATAAATTTGGAAATAATTATCTTATAATGAAAAAACAAGTTTTCTGACGTACAATCAATAATGTGGCCACAAAATCTTCAGTATTTTAATCTGTTTGCAAGTCGGAAGTATCATTTTAATGTAATTATTGTAAAGTATATGGAGCAGAAAATATATATATTTCATCTCACCTCATTTCAGCCAAAAGACATCCACTGTTGGACATAGGTCTCCCCCAAGGTTCTCTACAACAGTTGGTCCCGTGCTGCCCGCGTCCAAAGGCTTCCCGCGGCTTTCACAAGGTCGTCGGACCACCTTGTGGGAGGCCTACCAACTGTGCGGCGGCTCTGACCGCCCAGAATGGGGCTCGCCTCTGGCGCCCTCAGAGGATATTGGCGGTTAGAGCCATACGCGGTTACCGCACCGTATCGACGGAGGCGGCGTGCGCCTTGGCCGGGACTCCCCCGTGAGATTTGGAGGCGGAAGTGCTCGCCGAAGTTTATCGGCGGACGGCTGACTTCCGGGCGCGTAGCGGCATACGGCCCCCGCCTGAAGAGATACGTGAGTGGCGAGAGGCCGCTCGTCGAGCCACAATGGCTCGTTGGTCGTCCCGGCTGGAGGCTCCACGTGCTGGTTTTGCCGCCGTGGAGGCTCTCCAGCCGGTCATCGCCGAGTGGGCAGGGCGGCAGCACGGGACCCTTTCCTTCCGACTGACGCAGGTCCTTTCCGGGCACGGTTGCTTCGGGAAGTATCTGCACTCGGTCGCCAGGAGGGAATTGAGTCCCGCCTGTCACCACTGCGACTGCAGTCAGGACTCGGCTCAGCACACGCTAGCGGTTTGTTCCGCTTGGGCGGCGCAGCGTGGGGTCCTCACTGCAGTTATTGGAGGAGATCTCTCGCTACCGGCCGTCATACGCTCCATGGCCGGTAGCGACAGTTGTTTTACCGCGGTCGCAACCTTCTGCGAAGACGTAATTTCGCGGAAGGAGGCGGCGGAGAAGGCCCGGGAGGACGATATCCACTCGGACCCAATTCGCTGTCGGCGAGCCGGGCGGCGGAGGCGCGCATACCAGCGCCTCATGCCGCCTTGAGTGTGGCCGCGGATGGACGGGACGGGTTTTCCCCTCCATCCGCTATAGTGGCCAGCCGCGAGGAGGTGACGTGTGCGTGTGCCAGACGTCGCCTAAATGGAGAATTTATCCGCAGATGGCGCCCGCGAAAGCGGGCAGGCGCAAGGAGGGATTAGGATGTCGTAATAACAGCTGTTCCCGGATCCCTCCTCTCTCAGGCGCAGAGTGGCACACTGTGTGGTTTTAGTCGGTCCGATTCCGACACACCGCCCCGCCGTAAACCCCGGTGGGGTGACGGCCCGTGGGGGTTCCCACACGTTAAAAAAAAAAAAAAAAAAAGGCCTACCAACTGTGCGTTTCCCAGTACGCGCTCGCCACTCCAAAACTTTATGACCCAATCAGCCATCATTTCTGAACCGTCCTGTCCCAACCAATGTCACTTAAGTTTAGCAATTTTACGGGTAATATCGGTGAACTTGGTACAAAAATTTAATATGGGTGGGTAACATGTGTTCAATAGTTTAACCGTGCAAATGTAACGGACGGAATTTTAAGAGACAGGGACTTCCCAATATAGAAAACGTTGGTTTGGCTTTGTTTTATTTTTTTTAAATGCCAAAATCGCATATACGTTTACATTGACTTACATTAGAAATCATCTTTGTTTTAGCCAAATGAACATTGGTGCTAATTCTGTTGTTCAAAAACTCTCTAAACTGAACTTCACCAAAAATTCGTTTTGTCCTATTAAACGACGTTTCATATTTTGAAAACGTAGGACTTAACTATATTCACAAATAAAATTAATTACCTGACGTAATTTAATATATAATTGGATTAACCCATTGCAAAATTTAGAATTTTCTGTTGTTCTTTTCTATTTGATCTACAAAATGTATTAATAATTACATTTATATAGAACTTTTAAAATAGTAAAGATATTCATGCAATTTTTTAAATTTATATATTTATTTTTTTTTTTTTATACAAGCGCAGGCGGGCCGTATGCTTGTTTGAAAATATACAATATTTTCAAACAAGCATACGGCCCGCCTGATGGTAAGCGGCTACCGCAGTCTATGGACGCCTGCGACACCAGGGGCATCACGTGCGTGTTGCCGACCCTTCAAAAACCTATTTACCCCCTTCTTGAAGAACCCAATGCTGTAGTTCCCAGGGAAAACCTCGGCAGGGAGCTCATTCCATAACGGGATTGTTCGCGGGAGAAAATTTCTCTGAAACCGCACTATGCGCGACCATTTAGGTTCCAATGTATGTGGATGAGCTCCCTGACGATGGCGAGCGGTGCGATGGTAGAATGTGGCTGTGGGCATCATATCGAACAATTCTTCAGAACACAACCCATTGTAGAGACGGTAGATGTGCTCTACACAGGGAGGCAAAGTCTCTCCTAAGACTTAGTGGCTCGATACCGTCTGTGGAGATCAAGATCGTCGACTGAATAGTCACAGCACGTCTCTGAACTGAATTGAAAGGCTCAAGCTGGTACTTCGGTGCTCCCGCCCAGAGATGACAGCAATACTCCATGTGAGGCCGAAATTGTGCTTTGTACAGTAGTAGCCTTTGTGCCGGTGTGAAATATCGCTTCGCTCTATTCAGAACACCAAGCTTTTTTGATGCCAGCCTGACCTTTCCCTCCAAATGAGTCCGAAATTGGACGTCACTGGAGATATCGACACCGAGGATCCCAATACTCTGTGAGTTGGTAAGGGGTGTATTCTGGAATTGTGGAACTACTGTGAATGGTGTTTTTTTAGCAGTAAACGCACAAACTTGTGTCTTAGAGGGGTTAAATTGGACCAGGTTATCCCGACCCCAATCGGAGACTCTGTGCAAAGTGCTCTCGATTTGAGACACAAGTTGTTCGCGACTTTCTACTACAGCGGTACGAGGGATGTTAGCCCGGCCCGTGTAATACGCATCTCCAGTACTGTCATCCGCATAACAATGAATGCTATCTATGGTCAACATATCATTGATATGCAGCAAGAATAGTGTTGGAGATAGCACGGAGCCTTGCGGGACACCAGCGTCTATGTCCATGCTTTCGGAGCAGCTACCGTCGACGACAGCTTTTATGCGTCTGCCGGACAAAAAGCTAGTCACTCACTTGCACAAACCCTCGGGCAGGCCGTAGGACGGTAACTTCGATAGAAGGCCCCTGTGCCAGACCCGATCGAACGCCTTTGCTATATCCAGGCCAACTGCCAAAGCCTCACCTTGACTCTCAATGGCTGAAGCCCACCGCTGAGTGAGATACACTAGAAGATCACCAGTCGAGCGACCGCGGCGGAAACCGTACTGGCGGTCGCTGATCAAATCGTGCTCTTCCAGGTAACTGAGGAGCCGTGTGTTGATTACACGCTCCATCACCTTAGAGAGAAGGGAGGTTATAGCTATAGGCCTGTAATTCGATGGGTCCGATCTATCACCCTTTTTTGGCACTGGATGCACATGGGCAGTCTTCCACGAAGACGGCACTTGCCTTTTGCGGTAGGAAATCGCGAAAAGTCGCGTTAGTACAGGGCACAACTCAGGGGCACACTGTTTGAGCACCACTGCAGGTATGCCGTCTGGCCCACTCGACTTATGAACGTCTAAACAGTTTAGTTCCCGCCGCACTTCTCTTTGCGAAATGTGTATTTCCGGCAAAAAGTGTTGGCACCGCGGGTTAATAGGCGGTACCGCACTTCCATCCTCGTTCATGGTCGAGTTCGTGGCAAAGAGTTGCCCAAGTAGGTCGGCTTTCTCGTTAGCACTATGGGCCAAGTTACCATCGGCATTTCGCAATGGTGGTAAAGACGACTGGCAAAAATTTCCTTTGGCAGCCTTAGCAAGAGACCAAAACGCACGACTCCCAGAGGGATAGCTCGTAAGCCGCTCACCAATCCTGCCGATGAAATCGAATTTGGCTCTGGCAATTGTCTTTTTGCTGGACCTCGAGGCAGCATTTAGTTTGCGTCTCACATCAGAGATGTTCGGATCCTTATTGGTACGGGCCGTGGTCCAAGCCCTATAGGCGGCCTGCTTGACTAGCCTGGCTTCCTTGCAAAGCCGGTTAAACCACGGTCGCTTTTTTCCCCCGCACCTACTGATGGGTTAGGAATAAAATACTCCATACCCACCAGGATCGTCTCAGTGACAGCGGCTGCGCAGGAGTCAGGATCTTCTGGCGTGAAGCAAAGCTGCCTCCACGGGTACGATGCGTAGAATTCACGCAATCCATCCCAGTCTGCTGATTTATATTGCCACATGGGGCGCAAATTGGCTGGGCGAGGTGGAATATGCCGCGGGCATGGGACTTCGGTCCGGACGAGGCAGTGGTCGGACGAGCCGAGAGGTGCGTCCACTGCAATAGTGTAGTCGTCCGGACGCGTCGTCAGCAGAAGGTCCAACAAAGAGTGTGCATGGCTCTCAATATCAGGTATTCTTGTTGGAGAATGTACCAGTTGTGAGAGGCCATGGGCCATAGCAAATTCATGAGTATACCTGCCTGCAAAGTCGGTGGACCGAGAATTTAGCCACTCACAGTGGTGGGCATTAAAATCCCCTAAAATCACCAACTCAGCACGAGGGTACCGCTCAAGAACTTTGTCAGTCGTCACCTGCAGGTGCTCAAAGAGTGCTTTAGTCTCCCTGTCACCGCTATGAGACCTGTATAGGCACGCATAGATTCGAGTCTCACCTCCGTAGTCTACGCGCACCCACATTACTGACAGGTCCCTGTCTTCATAAAAATGGAGACGGCGATAGCAGATATCCTCCCGGATGTACATGCATACACCGGCACGTCTCAGAAATTTGTGTTCGAGTTTGTAGCCGGGGTAGTGTAGGTATGATGTATCGGCCGGGCAGGATATCTGCGTCTCCGTAAGAAATAAGAGGGTCGGCTGCGCAATCTCCAGATGAAGGTGGACTGCGTTCAGGTTGGAGTGAAGTCCCCTGATGTTGCAGAAGTCCATATATGTGGAAGAGGATGCCGCTGTAGATACTTTTTTTCTATTTTTCTTCGTCATTTTTTTGGGGGGTGTTCAATTGGTTTGTGAGGATTCACTGTGTTGACAACTAAGGGGGCAATGGGGCGGTGCTAATCTACTCATGGTCGATGCGGGTAGTGCGATTTGTCGGCGCGGCGTACGAAAGGGCCCCCGCTCCCCCCCTGCAGCAGCAGTCGGGTTCCACTTCGGTCTCCTCCTTCGGCACGACTACTACTGCAGAGATTTTTCGCAGGCTGGCGGTTCAGCCTCTCAGGATGGAGGTTGTAGTGATCCCTGGGTTCGGGAACCCATCTATCCTGCAGGCGGCCAGCGGACAACCGTTTCAGCGGGTCTTCCTGACCGCCGCGCCCACACCCAGCGCCCACACGAGCCAGTAGCAGTATTATAAGCACCACTAGTCCCCCGTTGTCAAAACAGCGAATCCTCTAGAGCTCTGGATACCTTACTCACCACAGGAACACAGCACTGCCGAAAATGCAGTGATATTTGGCTGTGGTCTTCTGTAAGGCGGAGGTCCTTCCCCAGTCCGGCTGCTCCAAGTTTTGAGCGGAAAATATCACGCTATGCCCTACCTCTCTGAAATTTATTTATTTATTTATTCCGTATCATTCTTTTTGTAAACAACAGCAAACTTTCTTTTTAACTTTTAGTAATGTCAGATTGTCAAATTTAATGCTGTCTTATAGAACACTGAATCTTGACAACAGCATACAATTTAGGAAATCTTTTCACTAAGAGACTTTAAGACAAAGTTTTAGTTTAGTGATGTCAACAACAGAATTAGCACCATTGTGTGTTACTGCCGTTTATCAATGTTATGATACAAATATAATGAGGTTTCTTATAATGTTTGCTTAATATTGATAAGTAGTTAAAAGTGGGGATTTTGCGTTACGTACTTAGAGAAACAATACAAAAGTATCTTTAGTACGTCACATTGACAGTCTATACTTAATATTATTAAGCTGAAGAGTTTGTTTGTTAGGTTGAACGCGATGATCTCAGAAAGTACTAGTCCGATTACAAAAATTTCAGGGTTCAGTGAAAGAATATTGAGAAAGACTATATATCATCACGATAAGACTAAAAGGAGCTGAGTATCAATGAAAAATGTTGGTAAAACGGGTGCAAGTTATTCCTTTTTAAAATTGCCACTGCGTGTGCTGTGTAAACGATTAAAGTTTCGGCAAAATAATGTACGAAAGAGTGATTTCCCTTTAAAAATTCTAAAAAAATTCTGCAACAACATATCTCTCTACTTTACCTTTTAACTTTGGCTCAGTATAACCTTCTGTACGGTAAACAAATTTATTCACGTGTTATAACATTACATTGCGGACAGTAGGTGACGCAGATGAGGTTGCACGGGTCAGTTTGTAAAACTATAAACTACAGTTTATTGTTCACACCAACTAAAGTCAAGGTTACATGTTACATGTAAAAGGTTATTCTTACTTAGTACAAAAGCCGAAATACCCTAAACATATTAAAAGAGCAATAAATAAAGCAAAACAGAAACAAAGAAAAACCTTGCTAAGCTGATTTAGTTGAATCATTATCCTTGTGGAAATATTGTCACCAAATGTGGCAATTACGTCACTTGTTCCGTGATTACCTATCAGACACTACCAGCTCGCTTCCTTACCTATTAAATAGTGTATCCTATCTAACAATTTTTAAAAATGTTTGGCATAAAACATGACATGGTTTAAAAACTATTGTAATCGATTATATTCTAATTGCTTTCAAGTTTCGCATTAAGTAAGAAGTTCATCATCATCATCTCAGCCAAAAGACGTCCACTACTGGACATAGACTTTCTCCAAGTTTCTCCACAACAAACAGTCTCATGCCGCCCGCATCCAACGGCGTCCCGCGACCTTCGACAAGTCATTAGAGCACCTTGTGGGGGCCTGCTAACGTTGCGTTTCCCAGTACGCGGTCACCACTCCAGAACTTTATGGCCCCATCGGCCATCGTTTCGACGTGAAGAAAAAAAATTAAAAAGTTATTCTTATTTGATGTGAAACCAGAAAATAATTTGTTCCATTTTAAAGAAAATCTATATTCCTATAACGTTAGTGTATACAGATTTTCTCTAAACCTATGCTGAACTTATCATTACCAAGCAGTTTCAATGCAGTTTTCATAAGAGTTTCGTAAGTAATTTATCCATTCTTATAACATAATACGGATTTACTACAACTCTTGTGCACCTCGACCAAACAACGACAGTCGTATGTCCCAAGGGAAATTTAACCTACTTTGGATCCACAACCAAATTAATAGGAAATAAAGTGGAGGAGTTGGAAATATGATAAATCCACTTCTTTCCTACTTAACAAAGCGTGATACAGAAACGAAGTAAAAACGCATAAACACATAGTTTTTTTTTTCTACATTAAGAATCTGTCAAAGTGACTCTACTCTGCCTGATGGAAAGCATGAATAGAATCCAAGAGTTGTGGTCACTATACTCATAGCAAATGCAGTGTGGTGACACACACTGTGGTGGCCTAGTAAGATGCTTTTTCACGCCCCGCTTGGGGGCGTAAAAGGCATGACAGTCATCGTGGCAGTGTAAGGCTCACACAATTATCACAATAACTGTCACCCCTGCATCAATGGGCCTCCGGTGTCGCACTCATCAACGAAACATGACAGCATGGATGCTGGCGCTTTAGGTCAGATTAACATCTGATATACCAGTATACTATTCACCATTATATTACGTTCATTGTACCAAAAAACTACATTTAAAAAGAATATGACGAGTAGACTGTTTGACACAATTTTTTACTTCAAACCAGGCCCTCAATCATTGCTCGTAAACATATTGAAAGAACTGGTAAAGGTGGCCCCCTTAGATGATTCCTTTTAGCACTGTTGCTATTCGTCTATGAAGTCATACAGGCATGAAGCTATCTCGTGAACAAAAAAAATTTGTTCAGGCTTTTGTCGTCCAATGCTAGAAGACCTCCCCGAAGAACTTCAACCGTACTGGTCTTGGCAGTCCACTCACAACCGCTGCCAGCCACTTTCTTCAAGTCGTCTGTTTATCGCGTCGCAGGGCTCCATACTACGTTTACACAATCGCAGTCTCCACACTAATACGGCTCCAGCGACCATCGGTCCCCCTGAAGAATTGACCGGCCCACATTTACACTGGTTCACGAAACGCATGCTGAACGACTTTAAACTTATGGACAAGTCCAACGGTTAGTGTCATCATCTCTCGCCTTCGTATGTCATTTCGGGTAGAACAAACTGGTGAAAAGCCTTGGTTTTTAGCGATTGCGGGATCCATGACTCAAATATTGCAGCCTTTGAGCTCAGTCATAAACATGGCACCTTTCTGGGGAAGATTTCTCTCTCCGAATCATTCGAGGTCGATACACGACAAGAAGTGCTACAGTTGTGTATAGATTACTTCAATTATACAGGTTACCGATAATACCTATATTACACATAATATTTGCGACAAGTGCGAGTTTAACCCGTGACCTTCAGCGTAGCGCTCTAATTTACTACCACCGCGCCACCAATGTCGTCAAAGTACAATAACATATTCGGGTATTATTTTATCTACACTATGTGTAGGTATATTATTGTTTATAATATCTTTACAAAAATCCCACTGACCTCTCATCAGATCAGTCAGCAGTTAACTAGAATTGAGTTCAGTCGTTCAGTGAACAGTAGTCGCACTGTGTGTTCGACACCTCCGTGTTCAACCCTGAATATGAAGCTTCTTTTGCTTTGTGTTTCAACATTTGTATTATTACTGAATTGCAGTGAATGTGGAAGCACGTGGTTACCAAATATTATAGATTCATTCAAGAATCGTATTTCACAAATAAGTATTTACATCAGAGAAAAGGGAGACAGTCTGGAAAAATATTACGTTCAAAATGTGAGAGCTAAAACCAATTCATCTCTTTCAACACATCCAAATCAGAGAAAGGTGACAAATGCAATTGAAATTAAAGATAAGGAGACGAGAATGAAAACATCCTTCCGTGAGTTACTCGAGGAAATGCCCAAGCGAGAATCCAAGGGTAAAGTTACAGAGGAAATCGTTTATACAGCGAATTGTAACATTGATGATACTATAATTCAGTTAAACACTCCCCAACTCATTCATTTTTATGGCTACCCAGCAGAATCACATACGATTATAACGTCTGATGGATACATCTTGACAATACACAGGATCCCGTATAACAAAAAAGGACCTCTTGAAACACTGCCTCGAAAAACAGTTCTCTTACATCACGGTCTTCTTGGAAGCTCTGCGGACTGGGTTATTGCTGGCCCCAAGAAAAGTCTAGCATTTATTCTGTCTGACGCTGGCTACGACGTTTGGCTAGCTAACATTAGAGGGAACACATATTCGCGGGCTCATGTTTCAAGAAGCATTGACTCTTATACGTTCTGGAACTTTACGTTCCACGAAGTAAGTCAATACGATCTGCCGGCCGTGATAGACTACATAATGGATACGAACGGATGGGACGTGAAAATAAACTACATCGGACATTCAATGGGTACTTCAATAATGTTTGCATTACTTTCCACGAAACCTCAATACAATAAGATCTTGCGAGCTGGATTCGCCTTAGCTCCAGTGGCGTTCATGTCAGACATAAAAAGCCCTCTTAATTTGTTAGCAAAATTCAGCGACAACATAGCATTTGCCATGAACTTTTTCGGTCAGCATGAATTACTTCCAAAAAGTCCACTTATGAACTGGTTGTCGAAACATGTTTGCGATAATAACACAAATAACAACGTGACACTGAATTGCGAAAATTTATATTTTTTATTATTTGGTTTCGATGAAAAACAATTTAATAAGTGTTTATTGCCACTTATACTTACCCATGTTCCTGCGGGCACTTCAACCAAGACCTTAATTCACTACGCTCAAGAAATTAAAAATAACGGCACATTTCAGGAATTCGACTACGAATTAGACGGAAATTTCCAACAGTACGGTGAAGAAAACCCTCCAGCATATCCAGTACATAAAATAACATTGCCAATTGCTCTATTTAGTGCTGAAAACGACTTACTGTCAAGTGTCGTGGATGCAAAGAACTTATATGCCAAATTACAAAACCCGATAGAACATTATATAGTGCCTTTAAGAGAGTTCAATCACATTGACTTCCTGTGGGCCCTAGACGCACCAACTCTGGTTTACGCGAAGTTACTGCAACTAATGGACGAACGTTACGAGAACGAGACGTTGACAGGTGAACAATAACAAACCCATGAAGTAATGATGTTATCAGTGATTTTTCTTCTTTTTTTTAAGAATATTACCTCCGCGCGGCACATGAAATTCATGCTGCAACAAATTGAAATAGTACGGAACACTGTTGAGTAAATATTAATAAAATTTATATGAAAAGACATATCTATGAATATAAGTAAGCCAGGAAAGTGGAAGTAGAATTATTTGTCCGTAGAAATCCTGTGACACGTCGGACTTTACAAACATATATATATGAAACTTACACAAAGAGGACCCAAACTCTGAACAACAATTTATGCCTCACACAAAATGTTGTCGATCGTCGAAGAGGAAAGGTGAGGTATCCACTTAAATCACCTTATCGTTCATGATGTAAAACTTAAAATCCTAACATTATAAACTCGAAAGTAATTCTTTCAGTCTGTCTGTCTGTTACGCTTTCACGCTGAAGCCGTTGCACCGATTTCAAAGAAATTTTATGTCCTCATATTCTAGTCCTATGTGGACATAGATTACTCTTTACCACGATAACCAACATACACGCAGGTGATGCCGCGAGCAAAAGCTAGTAATTATTACAAATGCGAAAGTTTATGCTGATGTTTGTTGCTCTGATACGCAAAATCAAGTGAACAGATTTGGATGAAACTTTCAGTAATAAATCTTATACACAAGAATATCACATAGGCAACTTTTTATCGCGATAATCGATATATATGCAAGCGAAGCCGTGGGCAAAAACTAGTAATGTAATATTATTATATTGTATAACAATAACAAAATAAAACAAAATCTGTTCATTGAAATGTAGTTTTGTGATAAGCTATAATCTGCACTCAGATAATGAATTACGCCGATTGTTAGTTTTATTATGAAATAAATATTAAAATTTACAGGATGCACGCTTTTGGTGTGTTTGTCATGGTACCAGCTCGTAGACCTAACAAAACGGCAGGGCGCCATGGGATGCTATGGATGACCTAGGGTGATAGGAAACTTGAAATACTTTGGGACAAATTCATAATATAATCTCCTCCTCCGTAACAGTCTTTTATAATTTCGCAAATACTCACTCAAAACGAAGAGATACAGATTTTTTACTGCTTTATTGGTCCTGTCATCTGTCAGTCGGTAGCCAGTGTTGCCAACTGTAAAAAGACTACGAAACTTGATCCTCTATGACCCTATTTCAATTGCGAAGCACTGTTTCTTTTATTTAATTTAAAAAAAGAGAACGCCCGCATTATGAAGAAGTCCTGTGTCGCAGGGGACCTTAGGAAGGAATACCCAGACTCAGAACAGATTTGTGGATCACATAAAGTGTTGTACCATGTAGGGTTTGAGAGCCCATAACACTCAGCGCAGTAGAGAGCAGCATGGTGACCCCTCAACCACTAGGTAACTTGATTTTCACACATTCTTAGATTTTACCGATTTATTCACAATCGATTACTAAGAACTTAGACACATTGTATTAAATCAATTTTTATTGCATATCTTATTTAAATTTTCTCATTTCCTAGATAGAAACATGGTAATATATTTTGTAACTGCGTTTAAAAAAAAACCAATTAGATTTTTTTAACGCGCACTTGAATTAAAAACTGCTAGCCCCAAAATTAACTTCTCCTTTTAACTGTTAACGGTTTATTTGCAATGGTTACATGAATTATGGTCCAAAAATAGGTTCATTATTCAGAATCACTTTATCGTTATTACTCAACTATGTGTGTAACAGAGTGCAAGGGTCAGATGACTCAACTCAATCAGATAAGTAATGAAATGGCAATTGTACACAAACCTCAACAATAACAAATATTTGTTTTAGTCATTAAAACGTGTCCTATCGTATGAGTCATTTATTTAATAAATAAACAGTACCAATACGAGAGTGCATCTTCGTTTTTTTTCAGAATATCGACTCAAGTTTAAGAGTGAGTAAGACATGCTTCTGCATTTCTTGCTCAGGTTAATCATAAGACCGTTTTTTTTTTAATCTAGCAGCAATAGCAACTTTATATATACGTTAATAACAAATGAATCCCCTGAAAGTATTTAAAAATTACAGACTAACGATAGATAATACCTTGAAATAATACAGTTTTTTCAGACCACAGACAAGGTGACGTACACTACTAGTGCCTTTGCTAGTAAGACAGGTTTTATCAAAAACGATACAGCCTAGGGCCTAGATCCAGGGCCGCTTGAGTGAGGGGACCTGTAGTGGTCAGGCCGATAGGCAGTGATAAGTTTATGAATTCTCCCGGGATAGGATCTAGACAGCTTCGGCATCTTCTGAAATTGTATGGTCCTCGGCCGTGTTTTTACTGGCAACATACATTACGTTCTGAGTCCCCACGTAGACCTAAATCTGGAAAGATTTTCTATCTCATTAAAAAGACTTAGGCTGCATTGATTAGTCTACAAGTTTGCCAAATATCAAATTGTAGCTACGCCCTCAACAACATGGACAATCTTGACCAATTGATCGAGTTGACTGTTTCAGGTCTCAGGTTCGATTCCCGCGAGGGAACAAATGTTTATAATCTGTAGATATTTGTTTCGGAGTTTGGGTATTTACTATATATAATAAGTATTTACGAAGTATATATATTTACATCAGTTGTCTAGCACCCATAGACCAAGTTCTGCTTAGCTTGTGACTAGACGGCGTTGTGTGTAAGATGTCCGTAATATAAAAAAAATATACACACTCACACGTACATCAGAGTAAATAGAGGCATAATAAACTCTATCACTACAATTTTATGATTCTGTAATTACGTAGTACTTATACCTTAAGATTTACATCAGGCAAATTGAGAGTTTGATATGAAAAAAAAAATCAGTGCCATGGAAAAACGTGAATAGGAAGGAGTGTCCAAATAGGGTTACACACCTGTAACTGACTGTTATCAAACAATAACATATTTGGTCTTTAAGACATCGGTATTTTTACTATCAGGTACCTGCATTCTAACGATATAAAAACACACACATACACAAAGGCTCTTTACACACAACTATGTTAAGGAAATAATTTAAAAAAATGACTTATCTCATTAACATTCCAGGACCAATATCTTTAAAAGACTCAGAAGCGTTTCAATCAACAAAACACAAAGCATACTTACCATAGAGAATAAACACGTGACACCAAAATGAATAAAATATTTTTATTTGTAAGCTTTATTGCTAAATAAATATATACAGTTATTTTTCAAATTTATCATAAATAATAGTGAAATTTAACCATCGAAAAGTAACTTTTTTAAAATTTTCTCGCATATTTCGAAAACGCTATGCTTTTTATATGGCGGGACAAAACGAGACGTCAATTTACAATCGACGTATTTCGTCAACAAGTGGACTTGTATGGTTTCTGGTGATAATTTATTTTCTGATAAGTTAAGGTTTCATCCCTAAGTAATATGTTGATGGATAAATATCTATATATTAGATAATGGGACGAAAAAAATACCTGCGTATTCTCTATTTGGGTGCTAATAAATTAATAAAAATAAAACGAGGTTAGGTTGGCAAAAGCTCGACAAAGTTTTAAATACCTATTGTGCCAAAAGTTTCTAATAACTTTACCATCTTAATTTCCTACTCTCCTAGAATTTATATTCTGCATATATTTGTAATATAGTATAATAATATCATTATTACTTATGGTCTAAGTATTTCTTATTAAAAAATCTAATTACTCGTATATTGCACTTTACCTTGTTTTATCGCTGTATAGCCCTAAGGTCGACTGGTATTAAATGCCTAGGGCATTAAGTCCACCATTGTCACTATTAATGTACATAAAGTTTAAAAATAAAAAATAAATAAATAATCTCTTTCTACTTACAGGTACTTATAATTTATAAATTTTGGACACCTAAACCTTACTTTAACTGCTTGACAAATTTTCATAGAGTTCTCTTCATACACACTTTTATTAAGAGAGGAAAATATTGTGTTTCTGTTAATGTAAATACGTACATAAATCTCCACAAATGGAAACAGATAAAAGTATTTATACAAACACGTATTGAAACTATGATCCTTAACGTTGCAGAAAAATAGACAACACACCGCACGCTAATTTTAAGCATGGAAAGTTCCCGAAATTCTTTTTGAAACAACAAACAGATATTTCTATATTTTAAATTTCAAATACTAGTTTCTTTTTTTGGTATCTCACAAAAGACCGTCTAACTATGAATTAGGCAGTGCTATTTTATTTTTTATCATGAACTTTTGATAAATATATGTAAATACATACATAATATAAATAAACATATAATGTCTCGTTGGTCTAGCGGTTAGCGTATGCGACTACCGATCAAGAGGTTTCCAGTTCGATTCCCGGGTCGGATCAAAGTGTTATTGAATTTTTCTGCTTTCAGAAATACTTAATAACAGCCCTTAACTCCCGTGTCTCGGAGAGGACTTAACGTCGTCCGTCCTGCGCCTGATCTCTCCCTAGTTGTGTCTGATAACCGTCGCATCGGATCGTGAGAGTGAGAGAACAGAGAGTGCACCTGTGTTTGCGCACACACGTGTGCACTATAAACTATAATATTTCCTGCGTAGTTGGCTGATTTCCATTGACCATCATGGCCGAAATCTCTTAACAAGTACATCATCATTTGTTATCATCTCAGCCAATAGACGTCCACTGCTGGACATGGGCCTCCCCCAAATTGGACGAAATTAATCTCTCATCATTTGGCCAATAAAAGGTACTCAAGCACATTTTTTTATTTTTTTTGTTATTATAATTTAATTTATACTGGAAATAGAGATTTCGGTAAATACGAAAGAAAATAAAACCAGATTAGATTTCTTAGAAGGATGAAAAAACTATTTTGTGTGTCCAGAGATAATAAATATAATGTCTAACATTATAATATAAGCTTAAGTTGAAAGAGAAGTTCTTGTTGTTTACCAGTGAAACCAATAGATGGCGTTGTGCTAATACTGAAATGCATTATGGTTTCATTTTCATTCACAGCGTCGCTGTAAATATTTTTAAGAAAGTGTTCTTTTTTAATAACCTTAAGAGTTGTTCTTAGAATATACATATTTGTCAGTAGTTAGTAGTATCATATCTCTGCTACGGATCCTTGATTTCGTTCACATGATTATAAATACTGAAACCGAAAACGAACCGATAACCAACCAAAAAAAAACTCATAAATCTGTATTTCGGTGATTCTCGACTAGTTTTGGATTTTTAATAAAAATATGATTAAATCTTTATATTTACTCAACTTTTACCTTGTATGAATCTGCGGACGGAAGATGTTAAATTATTACCAGGAAGTGCGATACTGTCTTTACTTTTGTATCATTAGGAATGTATCTAAGTCTTTAAGAATAATTTATAATAACCATAATATTCTCCTGAAATTTTTAAAGTAATTTAATTAAATGAAACTTCAAAAACATTTTGAATTTAAGTTTTAATTAAATTATTACATTATTATTAAATTATTACACTTTATTCGTCTAACATATTTGAGTCTGCTGCAACATTATATGTGGATGGACGCCGTCCGATACCTTCTTCCATTAGCTGTAATAACTTCACATAAACAAGTGTTGGAGCGTCAACGGCCCAGAGAAAATCAACGTGATTAAATTCCTTTAGAGGAACAATATAATGCGCAATTGGGTTTTCTAGTCGTGCATATAAATTTGTTACATCTGTGATACTTGACAACCAATCGTTTTGAGCAGTAAACAAAGCAATTGGCAATGTTATTTTGTGTACTGGATACTCGGGAGGAGTTAGCTGTCCGTACTGTTGAATATTTCCAGAGGTGCCGTAGTCGAACTGCTGGAATCTGCCCTCGTTTTTTATTTCTTGAGCGTAGTGAATCAATGTCTTTGTCGAAGCCCCCGCGGGAGTGTGGCTCAATATCAGCGGCAACAAAGTTTTATTGAACTGTTTTGCATCATGACCACACAATACAAACAAGGAATTTTCACAAAAAATTTCCTCGTAATGATTTATTTCACAAGCGTATTTTGACAACCATCTTAAAACTGCACTTTGTGGGAGAAACTCATTTGCACCAAGAAGTTTCATCAGATATGCTAAGTTATCGCTAAATTTTGCTAATAACTTAAGAGGGCTTTTTATGTCTGACATGTAGGCGACTGGAGCTAAGGCGAACCCGGCTCGCAAGATCTTATTGTATTGAGGTTTCGTGGAAAGTAATGCAAACATTATTGAAGTACCCATTGAATGTCCGATGTAGTTTATTTTCACGTCCCATCCTTTCAAATCCATTATGTAATCTATTACAGCCGGCAGGTCATATTGACTTACTTCGTGAAACGTAAAGTTCCAGAACGTATAAGAGTCAATGCTTTTTGAAACATGAGCCCGAGAATATGTGTTCCCTCTAACGTTAGCTAGCCAAACGTCATAGCCAGCGTCAGACAGAATATATGCTAGACCTTTCTTGGGGCCAGCAATAACCCAGTCCGCAGAACTTCCAAGAAGACCGTGATGTAAGAGAACTGTTTTTCGTGGCACTACTTTAAGAGGTCCTTTTTTGGTATACGGGATCCTGTGCACTGTCAAGATATATCCATCGGATGTCATGATCGTATGCGATTCTGCTGGATAGCCATTAAAAACGATAAGTTGTGGCGTGGTGAACTCGATCGTTGGATCATCAGTGACACAATTTTCAGTATTGAGGGTTTCATCTGAAATCTTACCCCTGGCTTCTCGCTTGGGAACGTCCTCTAGGAACTCATGGAATGTTCTTTTCATTCTCGCCTCTTTATCTTTTACGTTAACTGTTTTCATTATACTGCTCTGGTTCCGATGTATGCCAAGATAAGAATTGATTTTAGTTCTCACATTTTGTACGTAGTAATTTTTCAGATTGCGTCCTTTTTCCCTGACATAATTGGTTATTTGTGAAGTACGATTCGTTAAAGAATCTACAATATTTGGAAACCAAGTTGTGCTTCCACATTCACTGAAACTCAGTAAGAATATTAACGTTGTAACACAGAGCACAGGAAGCTTCATGTTTCAATAGTTATGTAGGAGGGTGCGTGCACGACCGGTGTTCGCACGACTAAACTCAATACTGTATCAGTAACGTAATTATATTCCCTTGTAGGAGGTCAAGGGGAAGCGTGAGTAATTCTCACAGTAGAGCGACCGCGTCCAATTTGTTACATAAACATATAGATAGTATAGATAAACAAAACTGCGTTTATTAGTCATCAATAACGCAGTTGCATAGCTTGTTTTTTAAAATAATGTTAAGTATTTTTTATCTAAAATAATGTGTAATAATACCTGCAGTTTAATTGTTAGTTGTGATTTTTACAAATGGTTAAATATTCACATCATTATCGTCATTAATCAACAGCCTTTAATCCCTCCTAAGTAAGGAGATTTTACTTTACTATAAGCACGCTGGTCAGACGGGTCGGTATAAGGTTTGTTTCAATTTTTTTTCTCTTTGCAAAGATGTTGTCCTACGTAGTTTGTTCCTTACGACACCTATGGGATGAGTAGGGATAGTGACACTATGTATTCTTAATCTGTCACCACACGAAGTCGTTCATATGTATATATGTTTTTCCGTAATATGTGTTAAATATTCTTAGTAATTATATTCTGCAAGTTACTCTATTTTACCTACTTAATACTTATACAGATACTGTCATTATGATTTTCTGTAGATTTTGCTCTAGATGACACTTGACTCTAAAATAATTAACTTTTAAAATAGGATTAGTAAGTAATAAATTGTTATAAAATATACATTTTTTATTCTTTTACTTCCTTGCGGCTTCTAGTTGCAACCGTTCATGGACAGCGGTAGTCATTTTACATCGGGTGTCCCTAAATCATCAATTAATTCTTTCATTTATCATTATATACGGATATATTATGACTCGTCGTATTATCACGTGAGAGATAACCTATAGCTATTTGTTATAACGTCATCGTCAACGTAATCAAAATCATAAATGTAAATATGAGAGGGAAGTTCAATGTTATGAATTTGCGTAATAGCTATCGACTTCCCTGACAAAAGAATTGAGATCGCAATGGGTGATTAGTTTCATACATAATACGGCAATTTATTTTTAAAAATATAGAACAAAACAATAATGTGCGTAATTAAAAAAAAAAATTATTTCTATTTTTTTTGTCGTAGCATCTTTTTGTTTGCAAAGAAGTATTTGAAAATAATTTAATGAAAATTTATAAAATAGAATTGAAGTTGAACTAAACAAAAATCGCTCGTTTTAAACTATTATAAATCAATTGGTGCTGCGGAGACAACATTTGCGACTGCCATGCTGAGGTCTCGGGTTTAGATTTGCATGCTCTGCAACTATTTGTTTCGCTGGGTGTTTTCTATGAGGGTATAATAATATGTACCTTTTATTAAAAAAAAGAGCTGTATCTGTAAATTTTTCGTCAATTTTAAACATTTAATAATAAAAAATAAAGTGTTAATGTTTAACAGATTCCGAGTTATATAGGGTCTAAGTGGGCTCAAATGATTTCTGTAGATAAGTTGTATCATCAGTTCGGTTCAGGTATTAATCGGTACAACACATGTTTTGAGCGCGCTCGTCGTAAGCGGGCGTGCAAGTTGTGCACTGCATGCGAGCGGCACGTCCAAGAGGACGGCAAATCGAGCCACTGATCACCTAATATTCAGTCATAATAAATAACCACCCACCTACAGCATAAGAAATATCGCACGCGGGCGACCAAACTACTAGCGGTGGGTTTGGTTTTGAGACACCACTGTGTGTCTAGATATCATTAAGAGTTTTTGGAACGAAGTGCCTTATCGTGCGGTATGCTGGCTGAGGGGGCTAGGCGAGTGTCACGAAAAATCCTCACGACACTTTTGCTATAGTACGTAGCGCTCGGAGAGGGGGCAGGCCGAGTATAGGATTCGACTTATTCGTTCTCTCTCACTCTCTCTCTCGACAGAGAACATTGATTACAATTTTATTAGCATTCCTTCACTTATTTCAGTTCTATAATACTTATTTCAAAACGAAAGGAACTTCATTCCAATCGGGTGTCCCACATGTGACACCTCAGACATTTTTTAAACTAAAGGATCTATACGAAAGGTTTCTCACAATCCGATGGGATGGTTATTCGATGCGGTCGGTTACTAGGTAATAATAAGTCATTGATAGTAGAAACATTTGCATTTATTACTTTATTTGTGCTTGTATTCTAAACTTGTTTTAACTGTACTATTTGGCATATCGCGAAAGACGAAGGATAACAATTACTTTGGTTTTCAATATAATTGCTCACATATTTTGTAGAAATCGTCTAATTGCCACTTCATCAGTTCGTTTTCTAAATCTTCTGCAGTAAGATTCTTGAAGATCTCCTCATCTAAAAATAAATTATTATATTATTATGTGTTGAATATTTATCGTCCGTATATTGTTTTTATTATAATAACCAAACATCGGTTGCTGGGCTTCAATGTCTTATTTCATTGACCAATATAACTTGAACTATCGTGGCAGGCGGACGGTGCAAGAGAGTGCACTTGTACTTTTTCAAAAAAATACATATTTTTATCGTATTTCCTAAAAAAAGTCGACTTCATAGGTAAAGTGTATATCATCATCATCAGCCGGAAGACGTCCACCGCTGAACATAGGCCTCCCCCCTAGAACGACACGCCGTACGACTGGACGCCAGCTGCATCCATCGGCTCCCCGTGACTCGGACTATGTCGTCGGTCCATCTAGTGGGGCCCTGCCTACGCTTCGTCTTCCGGTACGCGGTCGCCACTCGAGAACCTTTCTTCCCCAACGGTTGTCGGTTCTACGAGCGATGTGGCCTGCCCATTGCCACTTCAACTTGCTTATTCGAAGAACTATGTTGGTAACCTTAGTTTTCTTGCGGATATCGTCGTTCCGGATCCTATCACGCAAGGAAATGCCGAGCATAGCCCTTTCCATAGCTCGTTGAGCGAAAGCTTCTCCATTAGGCCAGCAGTAAAAAACCACGTCTCAGTTCCCTATGTCATTACTGGCAACACACACTTCAACCAGTGTGTGTTGCCAGTAATGACAAGTGACTTTCGTCTTTAGGCTCTGGGGGATCTTGGATGAAAAGCCATCTCGAAGCTTCCCGAACGCTGTCCATCCGAGTCAGATTCTTCGTGCGACCTCTTTGTCGAAGTTGGACCTACCTAGCTGGACTACTTGTCCTAGGTAGACATATATACTACATATAGTATAATTCTATATTTTATAATGGTTAATAGTATATATGGATGTAGATCCACCCCCCGAAAAATGTGTGTTTTGTGACATGATAAAAAAAATCAATTTTTAACTTTATTTATTTGTTTAAAATGTCAGCTTTCTGCACTTTGCTACATATAAACTTTAAATAAACTTATGGTCACACTTAACGCCATATTGCTGAAGAGCTGGGCGGGGGTGTGTTAAATCCACATTTTGCCACCTACAATTGTAGTTTTAGGCCTCGTAGTAAAGGGTAAGCTTATTACCCTCAACCCCATCAAAGAATAAATATTATTATGTTAGATAACTTAATTATTGATCACAGTTATTTAGTAAACTGCTCGGTTGACCTAGCGGATTAAGCGGTCGCCACGCCACTCTACTGTGCTGAGTGTTGTGGGTTCAACCCCACATGGGACAACGTTTTGTGTGATTCACAAAGTGTTGTTCTGAGTCTGGGTGTTCTTTGTGTCCGTTTCTTGTATGTTTATAAAGTCCCCCGCGACACAGGATTTACTCCTAGTGCGGGCGTTGTCTTTTATATAAGGAATAAAGTATCCAATACAGCTTAATGACTATATCTAGAACATTGAAAGGAGACAAATAACATATTTTTGAAAAATACCATAAATTGTCTCACCGTGAACAGAAAACCAGCCACTCAGTTCCAGAACAGCTACATTCACAAACGAAAACTGTTTAGCACCCGTCGTACTTTTCCTTGGCCAAATTATCGCTTTGACTGCGTTATCTTCAGCGTCCGACCGCTGTCTTCTAGTTAAAAGAATATTATGCGCTATGGAATTCTTCAGAAAATATTCTAACAATTTGTGTATGTTCATTGTTGTTTCTAAGATAGAATGTCTTTGTATTTCGTAACAAAACGCCGGCACAGGGTAGCTCTTGTCTAGTCTGTATACGCGGCCTTTCACTTCCTGCCATGGCTGTAAAGACATCATATTTGAAACAAACAGGCTTTTGAGATATGTCTAATATCTGTTACTAATGATTTCATAATATTTTACACATCAAACACACGTCCGTCTAATTTCAAACTAGGTAGAGACGTTAAATGAAAAAATCGGCGGCAGTCATGAGGCCTAGGCCATAGTGTGGGTCGCCATACTGAATTATCTGCATTCGCAATAAGTATGGCGTCCACTCTTGGATTCTATTCGTGCTTTCCATCAGGCAGAGTAATCACTTTGGTAGGCTAAAATTAAAAAAAGGACCACCGACAGAAGTGAAAACTTAAAACTACTTTGAGTATTATATGATAGCCAGAACTCCAAATAAAGTCGACAACTGGTCTAGTCTTAGAGCATCAGTATTATCCAATGCTGGATTGCAAAATTGAAAGAAGGGACTCTTTCAATTTCAATTCTTTACAGAGCAAATTTACAGAAAGTAGATAACATTATTTTCGCATCAAGTATCTATGTGTTATAAACCTTTTGATCCCTATGAGACTGTAACCCATCACATCGCATACAATGCCCTGAGGGCACATGCACTTCGGTTAAGCGTCCATACAAAGAGTGCCATATATAACGTCCATGTTAGATGTACATAGTATATATATCGTGATACTGTGTGAGCCTTACACTGCCACGATGACTGTCATGCCTTTTACGTGCCCAAGCGGGGTGTGAAAAAGCATCTTACTAGGCCGCCATAGTGTGGGCGGCCTTTCCATCAGGCAGAGTAGAGTTACTTTGGCAGGCTCTTAATATAGAAAAAAAAATATAGCTCACGGAAAGCGTTCGGTGACACTGGCACCCAAAGTGTTCAACGCGCCTAATTAAGTTTCCACTTCAAAAAAATCAGGCTCCTGATAAAAGTACTTGTTTATTTCTAAATACGTACATATTATAGATAAATTACACCTAGAGTCACTACAAATGATGCACGTGATAAGTATTATTATTTGAGCTGAGCGGGAATCGAACCCAATATCTCCGGCTTAGAAGTCATGTTCACTAACCGCTGGGTTAGTAGGTCAGGCAAAGTTTTGTTCTTTCCAATCCTTTTTGCGTGGTCATATATGCACATGCTTAGAAGTTTCTTGTAGACCCAAGATCATTTTCCAAGTCTACCAGGCACATAATTCAGGACACATCCTGGTTCAGAATGTTGTCCATTATGTAAAGTATTACTCACCACTTTTTCCACATAGAAGTCATTCTTTTCCATGAAAAGATGGTAATGTAGATGGTTTACAGATGCGAAGCCACACAAGCTATTAAATAAAATTCTCAAGTTCCTAAAACAAATTCAGAATATTAACAAACAAATTGATATAATAATAATATTATCCTCAAGTATCTCACACAAGGCCGTCTGATCCTAAACTAGGTAAAGCCTGTATTGTGGTAACCAGACTGCTGATAAACATACTTATATATTTCTAAATATTGTAGACAACTTACAACCAGACACAGAATAAACGATCGTGATCATCACACAAAGATTTTTCCTGAGTGGGAATCGAACCCACGACCGCCTAGCAGTCAAGGCCGTTTCTTTTTTATTTTTTAACACGCTTTTATTAGCTTGGGTTGTATCTATGTATGTATGTAACGGAATCTTTGAGTTTAATTTTCACCGGTTTCTAAAAATCTGATCAACTTGAAACTTTGCACACGTCTCAAGGACCGATGACTATGCGATAATTTGATAATAGATTTATGAGTTTGTCACACTAAAAAATGAAAAATAAATAATAGTTAAAAAAACTAAAAAAACATGCTTTTATTGCTAATCGAATTAAAAACTAGAAAATAATCTTTAATGACAAAGAGTCTAATATTACAGCAGTAGAAGATCGAACAATTGGTCCAAGAGCCCGTGAGTGCCAGACCTTCGTCATTTTATAAAAGCTGAAAGTTCTTCTATGTGTGTCCCTAGTACAGGTAAGAATGATCCCCAAACATGAAGCTGAGGCAGCGGTGGCTTTGGCAGATAACAGGCAACAAAGGTATGTAAAATTCCATCTCAAATTCGTCATAATATAAAACTTGATTTTTTTATATTTGATTCATAATAATATCAAAACTCGCGTTGCTCATTGCCAGACAGTTAGTATGGTTCCAACCCTCTGCCGGACACCCCTAAACTATTATAATTTATAATTATACTTACGTTATATTATAAAACCTAAATTTAATATATAATTTTTTGGGAGCCTATTAAACTATGTTTATATAGTAGCCGGACAGTTTCGAAGGTTCTATCATCTTGCCAGACGCATTCAAAGTGAGCAATAATCGGGAGAGCAAGGAGCGAATACAGTAACTAAACGTTATATTATAAAACCTAAGTTTCATATATAATTTTTTGGGAGCCTATTAAACTATGTTTACATAGTAGCCGGACAGTTTCGAAGGTTCTATCATCTTGCCAGACGCATTCAAAGTGAACAATAATCGGGAGAGCAAGGAGCGAATACAGTGACTAAACGTTATATTATAAAACCTAAGTTTCATATATAATTTTTTGGGAGCCTATTAAACTATGTTTACATAGTAGCCGGACAGTTTCGAAGGTTCTATCATCTTGCCAGACGCATTCAAAGGCGGTCCGAATTGTACTCGCAGCACTTGCGACGTTTAAACTGCTAACGTGTGGACCGATTTAGTGAGCGCGCGATAACGATGAAAATAATGAAAATATTTAGATTTAATTAAAATAAATTAATTTCTCTGTAAATTTCTTATCTTAAAAAAATGTGTCCTTTGGTATAATAAACACTAATATTTGATTTACTTTGTTTCATTGGCTTTATAATTTTAATAGCATTGACAATAATAAACTTCTTAAAAATGAAAAATAATATGAATTAAATTATTAGATTTTCGACATGATTGACATTGTATGAGAAAAATTTTACTCAGTATTATTTTAAATATTTGTTATTGAAATTGTAAAAATTAATTAATGAAATTTCTGGATTAAGAAAAAATAAACTGCAAAATTTGAAATTAATAACAATGGGTGCGCAGTGAAATCCCGCAATAGACTAAGCGCTCTGTTTCATTCGCACTAGTTACTGTATACGCTCCTTGCTCTCCTGATTACTGCTCACTTTGAATGCGTCTGGCAAGATGATAGAACCTTCGAAACTGTCCGGCTACTATATAAACATAGTTTAATAGGCTCCCAAAAAATTATATATGAAACTTAGGTTTTATAATATAACGTTTAGTTACTGTATTCGCTCCTTGCTCTCCCGATTATTGCTCACTTTGAATGCGTCTGGCAAGATGATAGAACCTTCGAAACTGTCCGGCTACTATGTAAACATAGTTTAATAGGCTCCCAAAAAATTATATATGAAACTTAGGTTTTATAATATAACGTTTAGTCACTGTATTCGCTCCTTGCTCTCCCGATTATTGCTCACTTTGAATGCGTCTGGCAAGATGATAGAACCTTTGAAACTGTCCGGCTACTATGTAAACATAGTTTAATAGGCTCCCAAAAAATTATATATGAAACTTAGGTTTTATAATATAACGTTTAGTTACTGTATTCGCTCCTTGCTCTCCCGATTATTGCTCACTTTGAATGCGTCTGGCAAGATGATAGAACCTTCGAAACTGTCCGGCTACTATATAAACATAGTTTAATAGGCTCCCAAAAAATTATATATTAAATTTAGGTTTTATAATATAACGTAAGTATAATTATAAATTATAATAGTTTAGGGGTGTCCGGCAGAGGGTTGGAACCATACTAACTGTCTGGCAATGAGCAACGCGAGTTTTGATATTATTATGAATCAAATATAAAAAAATCAAGTTTTATATTATGACGAATTTGAGATGGAATTTTACATACCTTTGTTGCCTGTTATCTGCCAAAGCCACCGCTGCCTCAGCTTCATGTTTGGGGATCATTCTTACCTGTACTAGGGACACACATAGAAGAACTTTCAGCTTTTATAAAATGACGAAGGTCTGGCACTCACGGGCTCTTGCTCTAAATCAATCATAGTAAATCGCCTCAATATGAAATTATAATAAAATTTAAGTTATTAACAGAATAATTTACTTCAGAGTAAAAAGCGTGGGGTGAATTTTACTGCGATTCATAACTATCGTCTCATAGATAGTTGCCAATAGAATGATTGTAATATTTAAAATATCGAGCACCCAAATTTTTTTTTGTAAATACTATACATAGAAAACACTCAAACTTCAAAACAAATATTTGTAGATCACACAAACATGTGGTCGTCCGAACCGGGAATCGGAAACCTCAAGCAAAGCAGTCGCATTCACTACCGCTGCGCCACCAAGGCAAAAATTATTCTTTTTGAAAGAAATCAAAGAAAATCTAAATTGTTACCGCCATGTACTTGCCTATACTCACCGGTCCTCTGCAATAAACATGATTTCTGCAGCCAAAGCCAAGCTCTCAACCGTCACTACCTGTGGTAAGCATTTGTTCACTGATGGGCAAAGCAGCGAGTGGTATCTTGATATTGGACTTACATTCACAGTGACTATGTGAACATCTGAACCTACAAGTAACAAATATATATAGGGTAGGCAGAGGAATATTAAACTCTCAATTTTCGCCTCTGTTTTGGTCCCACGTATTAGGTGGTGAACCTGTTACGTGGGACCTAAGCACTAAACACACGTCAATCCGTCCGTCGAGCAGCAAGTGCATCACTTGCAGGTGAAGTTTACTTTGGGTCCTAAGTTCTTGAAGGGAAATCCTATTCATCTATATTACAATTTCAATTTGATTAAGAATGACTCACACCTTGGTGGCCTAGTGAGATGCTTTTTCACGCCCACAAACGACACGAGATCTAGACGGAGGAAAACACATTTTGTGGTATTGGGACAAATCAGATAATGAGTAGACGAGTATCACGGGCACGGATGGCAGCGTACGCAATGATAAGTGATTACCACCGCCCACCGACACTTGCACCTCAAAAAACTGATATGCATCAGCAATCTCTGAATGCCCCCTTTCTGAACTGTTCCTTTACACTCACTGTGTGTTTGACTCTGTGTATGTGATGCCTGATCAATTATTAAATTAAATGTGGTAGTCAATGCTAAAGTATAACTGATTATGTACTTCTAGTCAATCTCGGCCACAGCAGCCAGTCTCAACGGAGACCAGTCAACCATGCAGATCTTGTGCGTGTGTGTGTGAGTGTGCGCAAACAAGGTGCTGTTCTGTTCCCTCACTTTCACAACCTGATGAGAGCTCGAAAGAGAGAGGAGGGGAGAGATAAGGCGCAGGACTCACGGCTTCACATACTCTCGAAGGCCCGGGGACTGTGACTTTTCTAAGGACGGGCTGTAACTAAGCATTTCCACAATCAGAAATACTCAACAACGCTTTCCAGCCTGACCTGGCAATCGAACGAAAGACCTCCTGATAGGTAACTGCAAATGCTAACTGCTAGATCAGAGAGGCAGAAGTAATTATAAGTATGTAAACAGTAGTACAAGTTGTAGTACCTTTGTCTTCTATAGAAAACAATATTTCATCTGGTGTTACTTTGGTAAAGTTAAATTTATTTTTATCAAACTCTTGGCATACATCATTTATTTCTTCAGGGGCTCTTCTTTTCGTAGACCGATCAGGATTTAACTGAAAAAGAAAATAGTCTGGAAGATCACTAAAAACAAGGTGTAAATGTGAAACCATTTTAATGGTGCATAGTGTTAACACATGTTTATTTCTTTATTATTAACATTGTGGGGTTTTTTTATTGTTAACTTTGCTGCAAAGAGAAGGAAAACTTGATAAAAACCTTATACCAACCTGTCTGGGCAGCGTCGTATAGTAGGCCAGTAGCTCCGTTCTAAAGAGAAGCCTATATCCAGCAGTAGACCATTAGAGGCTGATAATGAAATGAAAATTGTTTTGACTGATCCATTGCTCTTGTGCTTAGTGACCCTGACTGTTTGGCCAGCGGTTGTGGGTTTAATTCCTACCCAGCACAAATCCTTGTATGGATGATCATTTGTTTTAAGTCTGTGTATAATTTATCTATATGTGTATATATTTAGAAGTATACTAGCTGACCCGGCAAACATTGTTTTGCCATATAAATTATTTCTAAGTAATTTGAGGGGGATGAAAAATGATTGAATTACTAAAATGGCTATTAAAAAATAAGGGTTGATCGTAGAAGGGTGAAAATTGAGGATTGTATGTATTTTTGTATGTTGTATCATAAAAAAATAGAAATTAAAAATTTTGTCTAAAAAATAAAAAAAAATGTAGGGTTGTACTACCCCTAACATTTAGGGGGATGAAAAATAGATGTTGACCGATTCTTATAGATACCGGATAAGCACAAAAAAATTATCAAAATCGGTCAAGCCGTTTCGGAGGAGTATGGCAACGAAAACTGTGACACGAGATTTTTATATATTAGATAAGTATGTTTAGCAGCTGTCTGGTTACCATAGCACAGGGTTTGCCTCATTTGGGATCAGATAGTCATGTGTGAGATAAGTGAGAATTATATAAGAACAGAAGTGAAATACGGATAATGTTGCTTTTGTATTATATATCCATGTATTAAGTTAAAAAATCAAAAGTTTTGCATAGTTTGCGGTCAAATTTAAACAAACTGAACAATATTCAAAGAAACTTT
The DNA here is from genome assembly GCA_949316085.1 of Hypercompe scribonia. NCBI lineage: Eukaryota > Metazoa > Arthropoda > Insecta > Lepidoptera > Erebidae > Hypercompe > Hypercompe scribonia. Next base: position 5,685,733 of record OX438988.1, read on the forward strand.
TTATTTATTTCTTGCAACTGCAATGTGTCACAGCGAAGTGACACAGCTGGTATAATATTCGGTATGTCGTAATAACGGCTGTTTCCAGATTCCTCTTATCTCAGGCGCTGAATGGCACACCGTGTGGTTTTAGTCGGTCAGATTCCGACACACCATCCCGCCGTAAGCCCCGGTGGGGTGACGTTCCGAGGAGCTTTTCATATTAAAAGAAACTAGTATGATATAAATATAAATTGGGGGTACTTAATTTAATAATTTTAGAGAAAAAGTAACAACTATCTCGGCAAGTGCAGGTTAAACAGGTATAATATAACTTACCTGGACAATATATTTATTATTTACGAACCGTTCCTCTAACTTATCAATTTTATAACGAAATACATTTGTTTTATTGTGCAATTCATCCCATCTCGATGTCATTAAGTTCATAAAGTTTAATGAATTACTCTCCTCATAAAAGTTACTTAACTTAAACATGATTACAAAAACAAATACTGATTTTAGAATATTTTTATATAAAGTTTTGTTTTTTACATATATTTAATTAAGTAAAAATTAACTTGATTACAAACTTCTTCAACTAGTCAACATAACCTACAGTAGTTAAATAAACATCAAGTGTCAATGTCAACATTGTGATGACGTTAACAGGTTGCCTGTCACTTATTATAAACATCAACTACTGAACATTTGATAGGTGGCATTGAATACTATTCTTCTATTTTAATTTTGTGCTCAAATTCGATTAAGCCGTTCTGCAAAATTATGCTCAAGTCGGTCATATTCCACGACAGATGGTTCACTTAGTGTTGTATACTCCGTCTCACGAAAGAAGTCTCATAGACGCGGCGTTGAAGTCATGCAACGGCACACTGTCAACCTTTACTATAGAATTCCTCAAAAATATTATTATTAGATTCCTGGTGGTATATTATTATAATAAATTGCACACTTCGTTCTTGTCTACATGAAAGATCCAACACATTCGAAGAGGAAAGAGAGCAAATAAGACAGTTTAAAATGTTTAATTTTTATATTTTAACAACATAATTGTGGACACCAATTGCATTTATTAAAGACACTGCTGTTACTGCTTGAATTATAGTCTTCGTCTTACTATCGTCATCACACTTATCTGATTTTTCTCTAGTTGCGACCTTTTTAGGTCTCTTTTTTACATAGTCGGGTTTTAATGTTTCAAATCTATTTTTTTAAATCTGTATGTATATATTATTTATAGGAAATATCTGAACCTCGAAATAAATATTTGCAGTTCAGGAAAAATTTAATCCGAACCAGGAATAGAACTTCAGATGTCGGCACAGCAGTTGCATATGCTACTGAAGCAGTCCAATTTATACACATGTATATATATATATATACACATGTATATATATATATATACACATGTATATATATACATATATACACATGTATATATATATATACACATGTATATATATACATATATACACATGTATATATATATATACACATGTATATATATATATAGACATAGTATATATGTTTTCTTACAACCTAGCCAACTTCTTACAATTCCTATATATTGTGATCCGTTTTACTTAGTGGTAATGACTGGGTCCATGATTTAATTAATAGACAATCAATTCAGGTAACTGATGAAATTGTACAACATATTTTACAAATGATGCCACATCAAGACACACAATGCACATGAGTCAAGGCACTTTGAACAGTACAGGATTAGCCCAGGTTCTCTGACCATAGACAAATTAACAACTTTATGGTAGAACATAGTAGAAAATAATTGTGCATTACACTACATTGCAGTACATTAACTGGATGTATGAGTCACAAGAAATACAAAAAATAACTATAGGACACTATATAAGATGACAACTGACTATAGACCAGTTATGAATTCCGATTATTTATCTGTTAATTAAAAATACAAACTCTAACCTTCAGCTTTTATATTATTAGGATTATATGGATTATCTTCGTGATGTAACAACAATATATTCATTATTTTATTTGAGACTTGTGCTGCTTCAAATGAATTCATCTCATTCAGCTTCTTGGCTATGGTATGCCCTATGTTTCCATATGTTGTGTTGTCTACATTAAATATATCATTTTGAACACCTCTAAATACATTCAGTAAACCATTTGCAACATTTTGACATGTTGAATCATCATCATTAGCCGAGTTGTTGCAAAAATCATCTTCATAGTTGCTTGTGTCTTCATTCTTCACATCAGTGTTGTCCTGAAATACAAATAATAAAAACATACTGCTAAAAACTAGATAAGCCATGGACAATCATCCATCTAAAAAAATAACTGTTTTGATGCCGGGTAGTTTTATATAACTAGAATAATTGTTTAAATTATTTGTACTGCTAGCAATATTTAATGGTCAGTTATGAGATTTAAACGGGTTATAAAGTGAATAATCATATTTTCATGTAATTATCATATTTCTAGAGCTATGCTAAAAGAGTATCTAATTTTTTCAAAAAACTGTTAAAACTGAAATAACAAAACACATTTCAATGCTTTCTAAACTTGCAATGCTTTAAATTCGTCAAGGTAAAATTTTGATGGTGTATCAGATATCCAAAAACATTTTTATATAATTAGAAAATAAAAATTACACGAAAAACAATAACATATTTAAATTTATATTATTGAATGAGTTAACTAGTGTATTTAGTAGCAAACCAACATTTTGTTGACAGATCCAAAAAACCATAAACTAATGATTTTGATTTTCAAAGTAGGAATACATATTTATTACAGACTTGACAGTTGATAATGACATGAGCTGTCATGTCTCATATTACAACAGTCCACCTGGCTTGTGGACATCCTACATTAGAAAAACAAATATCTTGCAATAATTACCTTGTCTTCGAGGTGACATTCAGCAGTTGATTTCTTCAACTTGGTTTTTTTATTTACATTAAGTAAAAAACTACAAGCTTCCCATAAATGCCATTTAACCTTATATACCTGTAACAGATTATTGTTCTTTTTTTATTCTGTGCCTACCAAAGTGACTCTACTCTGCCTGATGGAAAATATGAATAGACTCCAAGAATGATGGTCGCCGCAACTAAAATTCAATTCATTTACACAATAATAATATAAATATTGATTTCAATTGAACATGAGTTTGCTCTCTTACTACATACAGTTGCATCCATAATCCATTCGTCCCAACAAACAATGAATATATTATTTATTTATCTATATTTTACTGAAAATTATGGGGCCATAAAAAGTTTTCTGGTCTGTTATGGATCTGCCGGATTTAAGTACAGTTTTACCACATCCAGGACCCGGTCATATCTTACGCACCCTATTCTGGAGCATTACTGACATTATTATATTTATTTACGAGATGTATGAACCAACCATGAAGTTGATGATTTGTAAATAAAAATGTCAGAAAAAAAGCTACCTCTCCTTCTTCCTTATTTCGACTTGCGTTTAGTTTTCTTAAGTAGTTAGCGAAAGTAGATCTGATATTTGTCCATCGATCCTTTACTGCTTGTCCCGTAAACTCATTACCATATTTACTGGCAAAAGTAGCGTAAGTTTGATCGCGGTATTCAACTGATGTGTATTTCGGATGATTAGGATTCCAAACGCTCGGATTGTTTTGTATGAATTTCACTAACTTTAGATTCATCTTTCTTGTCCAAAACACTTTCTCTTTTGCAAATTCCGATATCATAATTACTAATCAGATTAAAATTGTTTATTTACAATATTACAAGTTCATTCTGACAAGACACTGACAGATGTCAGATTGAGTGAAAGTGCTGCCAACCCAAAAGTAATATTTCATCTTACGCTAGGTAGTTGAGCTAAGACTTTCTCACACTGGCTGTCAGTCGATAATATAAGATGCCTAATAATGCGATATTTCTCTTTAATATATTATGTATCAGGACATCTATGAAGTTACACATTGCTACGATAATAAGGACTCAATAGAAGTAGGACACTTGTTTCTATTGGGTCCTACAATATTCTGATCTAAGTTCTTCTTCTTATATCTGTTTTGAAGTCAGTCGTCGAATCGATATTTAACGTTTGAATGAAAAGCAGTGGAGACAAGTGAGTATCTCGTTACGATGTTAGAGTCTGAGGGTGCACGGAATGTAGGCCTCCCAACTTTTTTAATGTCTGCACACGGTGTTACTTGTCACTGTCTAATAATATCTACACTTGTTACAGTATACCCAAACATACCGTTTCTAGTGGACGCTAGATCAACTTCGTTGACATTCAATCCAATTCAATTAATCCTAGTGGGGCGCGGGTTGATATGGATGTGAAACGGACCCAAAGCACTTTAGTGGAGAGCTCTTCGAGAGCAGATATAGCTTGATTGCGGGCATACTGAGTCTGGTGCATGGTTTGCCCTCATCTCACTTGAGCACTTTGCAGGATGATGATTAATTTCATATTTAGACGTTTACTTAAATACTTAATCCATTGCGTCAAGATTTACTTTACAACATTATAGTGTAGCGGAGCGGTAAAACTAGAAGGGGGTACACGGACGGAGCTCTTTCAATGTGGGGTTAAGCTATAATGCCCGGCATCAGAACATCAGGCGTGGCCGGTGCCCTTAACCCCGTTGCACTCGTCTGCACTGCAAATTCTGCACTATAGGTAAAGATGCCTCTGCATATATCTTCTTCGTAACGTCATGGGTAAAAATGAAGTCTCTTCCAGTTCTTGAACACTTAGATCGTTAGGACTACGCAACAGCTTTAATTGTAGTTTTCACCAAAAGGTGGGTCATGAGGAAGGTGTATACGTTTGGTACTTGCATATTATAGTAGAGAAAATGCCGTGTGAAATCGAGACAGGTTGTTATTAAACATGTTACCGTAAAACCGAACTGCAGTACATCCTAAGATTTTCCAGTAAAATCTGAGATTTACTAATTTTTAATAGTAAAAGAAAACTAGCGTATTAGGTAAGTTGTTTTTAAAGAGATATGCAAGCTAAACTGATTTAACTGCACGGATTTCGTAGCGGTTTAAACGGTCGCCACACCGCTCTCTACTACGCGCCGAGTGTTATGGGTTCAAACCCCACACGGGACTACACGTTGTGTGACTCACAAATTGTTCTTCCGAGTCTGGGTGTTGGTTTGTTTGTTTTACGTTTGTGAAGTCCCCCACGACACAGCATTATTCCTAGCGCGGATTTTTTTAAAAAAAAACAACAAAAAAATACATTTAAATATACATTACATAAGAACGACCTATCCTTAATTCCACGAATTGTCATATTAGCGAAACTTTTCGAAAGCCTCTTCTAAAGTAATTTTCAGGAGTATGATTTGCATTTGAATACCGATAATATAGTTAACCGTTTCTATAGCAATTTAGCCGTTAGGATTAGATAAAGACAAAGAGAACCACCCATTACGATGGCGGGCCAGTTTTGACTAACATACGAAATTTCACATATAACCGAAAGTGTTTAAGGTAATTTTGCAATAAGTTAATTTAAATAACGTACCTATTTCTAATTTACAAAAGGTGTGTAAAAGTAAAAAAAACTGGTCAATTTTTGTTACAAAATTTTATGTACAATTTTACTTTTATGTATGTAATAACATTAAAAAAGTGAGTGATTAACTTGTAATGATGAAATTTTTTTTAAATATATTTTGTTTTTTTTTGAAAGTTCTCTAAAGTTTTTAAAGCTAATACCACGAGCTCAAATTTAGGTGACAAAGACCTAGCGTCGGAAAGTTTTGTGGCGTTTCTTATTATGCTTTCTCAACTCATACATATCACATGCACATACATATTTCGAGGAGTGACATAATCTATCATCATCATCATTATCATTATCAAGTCTTTTACAGTCCACTGCTGGGCATAGGCCTCTCCTTAGCAAGGAAGTTCTGGCCTACTACACCATTCTGGCCAGACGGGTTGGAATATGGTTCGTTTCAAGTTTTCTTTCTATTTTTGTTTTGATATTTTTCTGAATAGTTTTTCCCTTAGTCGTCTCTTACGACACTCACAGGATGAATAGGAGTGGTAACACTATGTATTCTTAATCCGTCACCACACGGACAAATGTATCATATTTTTTCATAAAAATCTATCATATTTTTTCATAATTTTTTAAAATCATCATCATCATCATTATCATCCACCTCATTAACAGTCCACTGCTGGACATAGGCCTTCAATAATCCACCGCTGGACACAGGCCTCTTCTTATGTCTTTTAAGAGGAATAATTCTTTTTTTTTTGGAGTTCTTCTATAATTACTTTTAATTGTTTATTTCTTTTTTTAATCTTCTATGTTTTTGGGATACAATCTTTAATTTTGTTAGTCTGCGCGCGGCAACAATTCGTAAACGTTGAATAGTTTTTCTCATTTTGTGCTCTAGAGGGTTTTCAAGTATTTCATTGATCTCTTCATCAGTGTCTATAATATCTTCATTCATATTTTCTTCTAAAAGATCCACTGGTTCTGCAGAATGAGAGTCGTCCTGAAAAATTTACACAATTTTACAATGAAAACATTACAAAAATTTATTAATAAGTTTATTAATTATATACAAAATAAATATATTTAGAATATATATATATATTATTCGTATTACTTTCTTTAATGGCAACTCCCGCATTAGGTATATATCCTATGTCTTGGGAGACTTTACAAACGTACACGAAACGGACACAACGAACACCCAGACTCAGAATAACAATCTGTAGTTCATATTAAGTGTTGGCCCATGAAGATTTTGAACCCACAACACTCACGAGTAGTAGAATGTGTATATCGATATAATTACACGAACACTTTAAAAGGCTCACGTCAGAAGGCTTGATCAAAGGTCTGATGCAGAAGACAGTCCTTCTTGACATGACTAGCATAGTGAGGTAAGGTCTTGGTCCCTGGACCCGAAATCGGTGGTCTACAATTTTTTACCTGATCGTGGTGAAGCCAAAACGAAGGGTGTTAGTTTTGGCATTCTACGAGTATGTATTTTTGTAAGTGCCACTGTAGTGTTTAAACTATTAAATTGATTATAATAAAAAGGTGTCAATATGTTCGCGTCAATAGCCTAGGTGCCATAGGTTATTTTAATTCTATCAAAAGTTTTTACGTAGTTATAATACAATTCATTTAGTTTTTACTTGTTATATATTTAAATATTTATAACTTCTCCTTTTTTAATACATTTAAAATGTAATTAATTTATCTATAAATATAATAAAAAGAATTATAATAAATTTAATAATAATAAATAAAATAAATGTAAACACTAGCGTAGTACACAACTTATTTGGAACCCTTCACCCGACGTCTAAGTTGTAACAATATCAATTACTCTAACAGATTTTCACTTACAACGAGAATTGGAATTGCTTCGTTAGATAAAAAAATGCGGCCACGATTGCTTTCTGGTAGTTTATCTTGGTCCCGAAAGTGCTTCGAACAAATGACTGAAAACTTAGTAGGTAGCCAATCAGTCTCTTTTCTCAGCAATCGAATTACTTCTACCCATTTTTCGCGGCGTGCATCCTTAGGTATCCTGTTAAATTATTTAATTAGCAATTGTATAGTAAATAACTTTATATAAAAACGTCATAAGTTTGGAACGTTCAACTGATGCCCAGAAAAGGAGATTGGTGCAGCCTTATCAAATATCTTTCTTACTATATTTAATTATTATTGCCAAAATATTTAAAAACAGAGTACAAAGCATATTTGTTCATGAATTACAAATTTTCCTACTAATATAGTAAAACCAAAACGATATTTTACTGGTAGCACCGAGTCAAAATTATAATGATCATTTTTCTTTTCAATTATAGCTTTATGTTAATGTCAATACGCAAAATTAACTTACATGTGAAAAGTAATTCCGCTTGATTTATTAACATTTTTTGTGTTCGAATTGCATTTTTTCACTGCGCATTTACCCATTTTGGTGATTATTTGTTCCCGGCACGGGTTAGCTACGTTGAACTAAGTTGGCGTTACATAGAACACTGAACTGACGATTGGTGCGCTTAGGTACGCGGATTTAAGTGTAGTGCCAACGATTTGGGGCGATAATTCATTAAATTACCTCTATATTGTTAAAGGGAAATGTTACTTTTGGGTTGACAGTACTCTCTCTCTCAATCTGACATTTGTACGTATCTTGTCAGAATAAATTTGTATATTGTAAACAAACAATTTTTATTACATTATGTATTCGACTTTAGACAAGAAAGATGAATCTAAAGCTAACGAAATCTTTTCATAACAATCCAAACATTTAACACTCTCACAATTCGAAATACACATCAGTTGAATAGTTGAATACCGCGATTAAAATTACGCTACTTTTGCCAATAAATATGGTGATGAATTCATGGGACAAGCAGTAAAGGGTCGATAGACAAATTTTCTAATTACTTAAGAAAATTGAACGCAAGTCCAAGCAAGTAAGAAGAACCTCTGCTTCTCATTTGGTTGGACTTGCATTCTTCCAGAAAATACCTCTAGATTCTTTCCTCCGACTCACCATTTTATTAGCAAAAGTAGCGTAACTTTGATTGCGGTATTCAACTATCTACTGCAAAAAAACGCAAGCTCTTCAGATTTAGTATTATTAGGATTATATGGATTATTTTTATAGTATAGCAACAATATATTCATTATTTGACTGCCTCGTTGGCGCAGTGGTAACAAATGCGACTGCTGTACTGAGATCTCGAGTTCGATTCCTGGGTGGGATCAAATATTTGTATGATCTACAAATATTTGTTACGGAGTATGGACGTTTTCTATGTATAATATGTATGTATTTGCAGAAAAAAAGTATATGAGTATTCTATCAGTCAGTAGTTATCATAGTACAAGCTCTGTTTAGTTTGAAACTAGATGGCGTTGTCAAATGTCCGAAATAATTATATATTTATTTCATTAGTTCTTTGGTTGGCGAATTCATTTAGTTAGCGTTTTGGCTACGGTATGACCTGAATTTCTATGGTTGTGTTGTCTACATTAAATACTTCATTTGTACACCTCTAAATTTTTAGTAAATTATTTATAACACTGACATTTTGAATCATCATCATAGGAGAGTTATTGCAAAATTCATTTTTATGGTCGCTTAATTCTTTATCCTTAACATCAGTGTCACCATGAAATATAAAAGAGAATAAACTTTAAACAATAAAATTGGTGTAGGTGTATGATAGTTTTCTGTATTTAGTGTTTATAACTTGTTACTGATTTTAGCATCTTATTTTTTAATTTTATCACAAAGTAAAAGTGTTGAAAATAATTATAGTTATTTTGATGTCTATTAATTGCAATTGATTGGATAAGACAGTCAAATACACAAATGGGTAACTGTCTATAGGTTTAAGAAATTAAACATATATCATTAAAAATTTGGATCCAATATGCATTATTGATTCATATGGCTAATTCGAACTTTTCATTTATAATTTTATATAGAAACTTCAATGTTCAGTCACGTTAAAATCCGATCAGCATCATCATCATCATCATTATGAACAGCCTTTAATAGTCCACAGCTGGACATAGATATCTTCTTAGCAAAAAGGTTTTAACATGCAATATCATGCTGGACAGACAAGTTGGTATAGGGTTGGTTTCCGGTTTTACTTCTCTTAGCAGTGTTGTTCCGATCAATTTAATCTAATTTAATTTAAGGTGTTTGTGTAAATTCATATTATAGTTACTAAAGACATATTTCGCAGAAAAAAGGTTGAACAAACAGAAAAACTGTTAGTTCTGCTTAAGATCACAATATATCAGTATTTAGACACCAACAGTCCATAAACAGTAACAGAAATACATTCATCCTCCGTTGACTGTTCCCAAGTTGTCACTATTTTGATTGGTCTGAGATAAAATTATGAAATATGCTACTAGACCAGGGTCGATAATTTTTAAAAGCAATTAAAATCGTAGTAGGATGAAACCCATTAGAAAAGGAGGGGAATATTATAAAAGTGAAGGGAAAAATAATTTACGGGCGATCTGAGGTCGGGGAGGGGATGGGGGTGAGTTTTTAAGGGTAAAAATCGGTTTTTCTCGATTTCCGGCAAAACTAAAAGTCCTATCGAAAAAAGTCAAATGGCAAAGTTGTAGGTAATAAAAAAATCTAAAACTTTTGTATTTACACTTTTTTCACATAACCTCAAAACTTATGTGAAAAATTCAAAAAACCAAGTTTTTCGTTTTTTATTTTTATCTTTTACAATTTTTTTTTTTTTTAACGAAATTTGGTGAAAACTTACCTTTTTATGTCCCAAATACGCTGTAATTTATTTGATTAAAAATATTTATTTTGAATTAATATCGAAAAAACACCCTAATTTTCAATCGAAAACTCACCCGTCAAAATATCAGCTTTTTTCAAAAAGTTGGTATGTTTTCTGTTCGTTGAAATCTCTACTTTTCGATGATGAAAAAAAAATATATGTTACTACAGTAAATCTCAGAAAATGCAAAAAATCGAAAAACACTCGAATTCGAAATTTTTTTTTTAATTATTATAAATAATTTCCTTTAAAAAATGTGATTGCTGCAATTTGTTTCAATTAAAAAGTTGATTTATTTAATGCTAATTACATTTATGTCATAGAAAATCTCCTTATATAAAAATATAAATGTAAATCGTACAATTAAATGTAGATACTTTATTCTGATTACGTTATTCATTACAATATTTCTAACACATTAATCTTATGATTCTTAAATACCTTATCTTCAATTCTAATCACTTATCCATTAGTTTTTGTTTTTTTGACGGTATTTCTTCATCGCTAGATTCGTTAAACATCTCCGATTCTAGTAGATCTTCGAAATCTTCATGACTATTACCTTCTTCCTCTCCAACATTATTTCCAGACTCCGTTGGTTCTTCATCCACAATTTCTTCTGAATCATTAACTTCTTCGTAGGTTTCTTCTTCAATATTGGAGCAATTTTCAGAACCATGACAGTTTGAACATAAATTTGTGCATTTTAAACCATGTTTTCGGCAACCACATTTTAAACTGTTACATTCAGTTTCACAGCTGCAGCAAATAGTTTTAAGCAATATTTCCGGAATTAATTCTTTTTGTGTAAATTTCGACATAATTCCACGTTGATATAGCTTCCAGCCCCAATCTGTTGCTGTTAGTTCGTTACCCAACCAAGTTTGAAGCTGATAATATGCCCTGTAACAATGTTGTTCTGCTGCTCCTTCTGTGGGTGGGAGGTTTGCCAAAACAAAAGATGATTTAATTTTTGCCAATTGATATTTTTGAAACCTTAATTGATTCAGTGTAATTTTTTCATTTTTACATTTATAAATAGATTTGATTAGTTGTAATCCATTTTTATTTATTTCTTCTTATCCCATCTTTCTTATAAAAAACATTGGCCAAATGCGACAAATTTTTAACGTCTAATAATGAATTGACGATACTTTTCTTTCCTTTTCCGGCAAATCCAGATTTTGTATCGCAATCAGAAAAACAATGCAGAAATGCAACAATGTTTCTTAAGGATTCATGTTTGAAACTATTAGACGTGAAAAATAGGTATTTTACATTTCCAGAACCTGGTTTGAGAAAATAAATGTCATGATTATTTGAATTTAACTGATTTAAAAGGACCAAAAGATCAATATCTTGGCTCACAACAATTATAGTTTTATTAGTACTCATTGCAACTTTTATCGCGGTTTCAATTATGTCAGCATCAGCATCTTAATGTAACATGTAATAAATGTAATAACATGTAATCTAATGTTTTTCGAGTAATTAAAGTGTTAATTTTAATAAATAGCTCAAATTTTTTTATAAAAATTAAAAAAAAAAATTTGAATTCGAGTTTTTTTCGATTTTTTGCATTTTCTGAGAAGATTTACTATGGTAACATATTTTTTTTTCACCATCAAAAAGTAGAGATTTCAACGAACAGAAAACATACCAACTTTTTGAAAAAAGCTGATATTTTGACGGGTGAGTTTTCGATTGAAAATTAGGGTGTTTTTTCGATATTAATTCAAAATAAGGTGAAAAATAAATATTTTTAGGCAAATAAATTACAGCGTATTTGGGACATAAAAAGGTAAGTTTTCACCAAATTTCGTTAAAAAAAAAATTTTTGTAAAAGATAAAAATAAAAAACCAAAAACTTGGTTTTTTGAATTTTTCACATAAGTTTTGAGGTTATGTGAAAAAAGTGTAAATACAAAAGTTTTAGATCTTTTTATTACCTACAACTTTGCCATTTGACTTTTTTCGATAGGATTTTTAGTTTTGCCGGAAATCGAGAAAAACCGTTTTTTACCCTTAAAAACTCACCCCCATCCCCTCCCCGACCTCAGATCGCCCGTAAATTATTTTTCCCTTCATTTTTATAATATTCCCCTCCTTTTCTAAAGGGTTTCATTCTACTACGATTTTATTTCACTTTTTATTATTTTTAAAGGCTTCTACCCTGGTCTATACATTATTTTTGGGTCTTGAAACTATATTGTTTCTTGTTTGTGACATTTCGCGGTTGATTTCTTCAATTTATTTTATTTATTTACATAAAGAAATAAACTCACATCTTGGGCCACCCAATCCACCCTATCCTAGGCCTTTACTGACACTATTATATTTATTTGCGAGATGTAGGAACAAAATGCTTAAGTTGGAGAAAAGGATCTTGAGGAAAAAAAATATTTCTACTTTCTTGGTTCGACCTGCGTTCAATTTTCTTAAGTAATAGGCAAAAGTAGATCTGATAATTATCGTTCGAATCGTTACTGCTTGTCTCGTGAATTCATCACCATATTTCTTGGCAAAAGTAGTGTAAGTTTGATCACGGTATGTAACTATTACACGTCTTCTTTTCAAATTCAAATAATATACTTAAAATTGTTCTTTAATAATAATAATAATACAACATTACAAGTTCGTTCCGACAAGACGTGGACAGATGTCAGATTCAGAGAGAGTGTTGTCAATCCAAAAGTATTATATTTATCGCATCAAATCGTTGACACTATAATTCGGTCCACAGACTTAACCGTAGCAAACGTCAGTTCAGGTTTAATATGGCGCCAACCGAGTTTAACATAGCTACCAGTGACAGGAAGAAATAATCTTCAAAATCGGTAAATGCGCAGTGAAAAAATGCGATTCAAACACAAAAAACGTTAATAAATCAAGCGGAATTACTTTTCACATGTAAGTTCTTTGTTAAAATTTTGATATAAACATACATAAGACTATAATTGAAAACAAAGTGAGCATTGTAACTTTGACTCGGTGCTACCAGTAAAATATCGGTTTGGTATTACCGCAATTGTTGGAGAATTTGTAGTTTATAAATAATATGGTTTTCACAATGTTGCTCAAAATTTTGGCATAATAATTAAATATAGTAGAAAGGTAGTTGATAGGGCTGCTTCATTTCCTTTTTTGGAGTCCGGTTGAACGTTCACCTCTTTCCAAACTGGTGACATTTTATACAAAGTTATTAATTATGTCATTGAATTTTCTTATTTAATTATATAATTTATAATAATAATGTTACAGGATACCTAAAGATGTACGCCGTGAGAAACGGGTAAAAGTAATTAGATTGCTAAGAAAAGAAACGGATTGGTTACCCACAAAATTTTCAATTATTTGCTCGAAGCACTTCCGGGATCAAGATAAACTACCAGAAAGCCATCGTGGCCGAATTTTTTTGTCTAACAAAGCAATTCCAATTCTTGTTGTAAGTAACGATTTATTAGAGTGATCGATGTTGTTACAATAAACTTACTAAAGTCGGTTTCCAATACAAGGAATGCAAAAAATAATAAAAATTATGGCTTGATCTTGGTTTGAGCAAAAACTTTGATTTCGGTCAGCATAATATTCTTATTGATAAACTAGATAAAAGTGACAAGAAGCAAACTGAGTAAGAGGTCGAGCTTTGAAATAGTGCAATTCTTACTTTCCATACCATCAGCGACGTAGTTACTTTAGAGTTCCACAGGAAGTATCCTGGGTCCTCTTCTTTTTTTTTATATGTATGAGTTTGGCAGTTTTTTTATATGTATGCTTATGTGCCAATAGCCACTTCATTAAAACTAATACCGCGAAACACCTCGGCAAATACAATTAACATAGCTTTTTATTATTATTACGAATTTCAATCAAATATACAGTGAAATGTATTGTTCAATTGAGTAGTCTAAAACAGTGACGTCACAATTTGGTATTTAGTACATTTGTCATACAAAATTGCCGTTTTCACAGATGATAAAAAGTAACTAATTTGACTAAGGTGTTATCTAGCCAATTAAATAAGTTTTTATTAATTATTGTACGAAAAATTAAATGCTATATTTACATGCCTTTTATTGACGAAATATATATCGTGCCTATTTGTATTTTTAAACCCAATTTCGAAAATAAAATTTTGTTTTATACATATGATATTTATCTAAATAAAACGCATTAAGTGTTTAGTGAATTGTGGTATTGTGTGATCCTTGTGGGAGTACGACTAGCTCGTGGTCGATTTTTATGGATTCCTTTGCTACCCAACCCTTTAAATACTTTCTCATGAAACTCGCATTGCAACAACATGTTTTAGTTTAGCTCATAATAATATTTATTTTATTTATTATTGTAGTATATATTTATTTTATTATAATTTTTAAACTTAAATTTAATTTTTGTAGTGCTTTTTATTATAAAATAATATATATTTTTTAGAACGACTCTAATTCTGAAGAGCCAGTGCAGCTTTCAGATGAAGAAATACAGGAAGGTCCTCGAGAGCAGCAAATGAAACAAATAATTCAACGTTTACAACTTATTTCCGCGCGCAGACGAGGAAAAATAAAAAATATATCACAAAAAAATAGAAGATTAATGGAAAAAAATAAACAATTAAAAGTTATTATTCAAGAACTGAAAAAGAAAAACGCTGTATCTATTAAAAAAAATAGAGAGTGGGCTGTGTCCAGCAGTGGACTATTAAAAGCTATTGATGATGATGATGATGATGATGATGATGATGATGACAACGT
Source organism: Hypercompe scribonia (assembly GCA_949316085.1). Classification (NCBI taxonomy): domain Eukaryota; kingdom Metazoa; phylum Arthropoda; class Insecta; order Lepidoptera; family Erebidae; genus Hypercompe; species Hypercompe scribonia. The sequence goes on from OX438988.1 coordinate 5,700,812, forward strand.
TGTTAATGATGATGATTGATAAATAATAAATATTTCGGACATTTGACACACAACGTCATCTAGTTTCAAACTAAGCAGAGCTTGTGCTATGATAACTAGACTGACTGGTAGAATACTTATATACCTTTTTTTTGTAAATACATACATATTATACATAGAAAACACCCACACTTCAAAACAAATATTTGCAAATCATACAAATATTTGGGAATCGAACCCGAGACCTAAAGCACAACAGTCACATTCACTACCGCTGTGCCACCGAGGTAGCAAAAGAATTATGAAAAATGTTATTTGTTAGATTATGTTACTCCTCGAAATATGAACATACTCGTAGAATATACAAGAAATACGAGAGCGTTGTAAGACATGCCATAAATTTGCCGACTACAGGTCTTTGTGTCATAAATTTAGGCTCATAGAATGAACTTCAAAGACTTTAGAGAAGCTTTAAGGAAACATGATATTCAAAGATTATCATCAACACAAGGTTGATCATTTACCTTTTATAATTAACGCTTAATTAACGTTTGTTATGAAACAGAAATAACATTGTATATAAGCCATTGTAACAAAATTTTCTGAGTTATTTAATTTTTTTACCTTGTCTATTCGTTATTATTATTTAATTATTTTTTTTTACATTCTTCGTCCGTGTGGTGTCGGATTAAGAATACGGAGAGACACCACCCCTTTCCATCCCGTGGGTGTCATAAGGGAGTAAACTACAGGACATTATCACTCCAAAGAGAAAGGAAAACATGAAACAAACGCAACACCAACTCGTCTAGCCAACGTCAGTAGACCAAAACTTTTTTTTTCTATATGAAGAGCTTGCAAAAGTGACTCTACTCTGCCTGATGGAAAGCATGAATGGAATCCAAAGAGTTGTGGTCACTAATCATATTCATACCCATACTATGGCGGCCTAGTGAGATGCTTTTTCACGCAACGCTTGGGGACGTAAAAGGCATAACAGTCATCGTGGCAGTGTAAGCCTCACATAATTATCACGATAACTGTCACCCCTGCATCAATGTCATCTTTCTAAGTAGAGGTCTATGTCTAGCTGTGGACTGTTAAAGGCTGTCGATGAAATTCACACTCGAAATACAAATCATTAAGCTTAATATTAATGTTAGATGTACTGATGTATTTATACTGCCTGCAAATAATTTACATTACATAAGGCGTACTCAATGCCGATATAAAAAGTAAACCTAAGTGTAACACAATTACAGCTAAATTAACTCATCCCTGATCGTCTCTAGTGGAAAGGGGCCCAGTATAAAGGCTGTTTTTTATAGAGGTATAGAACTTTAAGTTGCAATAAAACAACGATGGATTATTCGATTGACATGAATTTTATTTATCCGAAAGATAATCTTGTGACATTACATTTTAAATATGATTTCTGGCGTATGACCGACACGGCTGGCGCGGTTGTAGTCCAATCTGGACGTCTAATTTTCGATGACTTTTTCCAACATTTGTGGCCGTATATCGGCAATAACACGTCGAATGTCATCTTCCAAATGGTTAAGCGTTTGTGGCTTATCCGCATAGACCAATGACTTTACATAGACCCACAGAAAGTAGTATAGCGGTGTTAAATCACAAGATCTTGGAGGCCAATTCACAGTTCCAAAATGTGAAATTAGGCGGTCACCGAACGTGTCTTTCAATAAATCTATTGTGGCACGAGCTGTGTGGCATGTGGCGCCGTCTTGTTGAAACCACATCTCCTGGACATCATGGTTATTCAATTCAGGAATGAAAAAGTTAGTAATCATGGCTCTATACCAATCACCATTGACTGTAACGTTCTGGCCACCATCGTTTTTGAAAAAGTACGGACCAATGATGCCACCAGCCCATAAAGTACACCAAACAGTCAGTTTTTGTGGATGTAACGGTGTTTCGACATACACTTGAGGATTACCTTCACTCCATATGCGGCAGTTTTGTTTGTTGACGTAGCCATTCAACCAGAAGTGCGCTTTATCGCTAAACAAAATTCGCTTATGAAAATCGGGAACAACGGTAATCTCGTTTTGAGCCCATTCGACGAATCTACGCCTTACTTGATGATCGTTTGGCTTCAATTCTTGCACGAGTTGGATTTTGTCAGCACGCAGACCAAGATCCTTCCGCAAAATCTTCCATAAAGTGGATGGACACAGATCCAATTCCTGTGCTCGATGGCGGATGGACTCCTCCGGGTCTTCCTCGATGCTACGCTCTACAGCTTCTTCTGTACCCACCGTACGGCGTCTCTGGAGATGCGAGTTATCAATAAGAGTAAACGTAGTGCGAAAACGTTCCATGGTTAATCGAATTAACTGCTCTGATGGACGATTTTGTCGACGATAAAATGGACGTAGTGTGCGATACGTTTTCCGCACAGAACCATTATTTTCGAAATAAAATTGCACTATTTGCAAGCGTTGTTTAGGCATGAGTCTATTCATGATGAATTGCCAAACCAAACTAAGAATAAATCACTTGACAGCTGTTAAATCGGTCGCCATCTTGAAAAGTAATGCCACTTTAAAGTTCTATACATCTATAAAAAACACCCTTTACTTGCAACATTGCTACGTTGTATGGCAATTGCCAGCATTTGCACCAGAAATGAACCGGAACGGGGGTCACCATTAACTTCCATAAGTCTATGGCCCAGTTCCGCCATGAATCTCATGGTCTCCCCCGCCACAGGGACGTGTGAATAATAACGAACAGAACGTGAATAATAAACTGTTACATATTTAAATTATTTTATTTTAAAATTGCTTACTCTTTTTGGTTATGGGTAAATATTTGCACGGTAGTCAACACTGGCCCGCCACCGTGATGCATGTTATGTCTTTGTCTAATCCTAGCGACGGTTCAGTTCTTAAAACGCATGTAAATGAGATAGATATATTTTTATTTCAATTATTTCGTGATATCAAAGCTACGTCGTCGGCACATTTGTTCGTGGTTGCTTTTTTTGACGTATGGTAATGAGATTTGCTTGTCTAATTGTTCATATTAAATACAGGCTCAAAAATTAGAAAAAAATGTCTGCGTGTACTAGCGTACACTCGTAAGAAGTGAAACTTCTTTATGACGTTATTTTTCAAAAAAATAATTTAAACCCGTCCGAAGTCGATGCAATCGCCACCTGGATTTCAAGAATGTAACTACTCAAAACGGGCCGCAAAATACATTGGAGACATTTACCAATCCCTACTCCGCTGGAGAAAGTATACTTCGAATCACGCGTGGTAGGGATAAGAAAAAGATGGCGCGTAACGAAAAAATGTAACGCGTAACGATAAAATGTTACACTAAATTTTTTTCCAACCCCGATAAAGAAGTTTCACTTCAGATATATAATATTTTTATAAATCACCCAAACTCCGATACAAATACAATATACATATAGAAATGTATTACATTTGATGTATGACATGTGATTTATATGTAAAATATGTATGTTTTTACAAGAAAAAAGTAAATAAGTACTCTATTTTACAGTACAAGTTTTAAGTTTGATGGCGTTGTATCAGATGTCTGAAATGTTTATATTTATTCATTAATATCTATCTTAATATAAAAAGTTAAATTAAAAAAAAATATATATTATTAATAAGGCTAGGAAAGTGTGTAAAAAAAATATTGTGAAGGAAGTGATAGTTGTTAGGTGGTATAGTGAGTAGGTTAGATATTGGTACTGGCTTTCACATGTATGTAGATCGAGATTTCATGAGCAGTAGGTTGATGTTATGGGGAACTATGTACACTGACGGACTCATAAACTGCATCGAAGTATAGGATTACTTTCAAATTAATATTTTTCATAAGTATGCAAATTTTTTAGAATAAACTAAATAAAAATGTGGAGACTACCCAAGGCCGGGATAGATGGCGCTATTTAGAAGAGGTGTTCGTTCAGCAGTGGATGGCGAGATGCTGATGACTTTTATAAGCACAAGATTAAATTAAAAATCTAGTCCATTTTCATTTGTTTTCTTTTAAGTCATTTTCGTTTTTTTGTGCCCATCTAGCTCAAATAATATATAATATATTTAAAAAATTGATTATATATATTTTTTAATATTAAAGGCTGTTATAATTATTTCCTATTTTAAAGAAAATTTTCTGGTATCACTTATACACTCACACTAGGAACGCACGATGACACGACTTGAATATAAGACGAAGCTGTCACGTACACTAATATCAAAAAGTTGGCTCACTTCCTTTTTGTTCTTTTGCAGCGCAATGGTCTATTTATCTCTATTTTTCTATCTCTATCTATTATCTACGCGTAAAACATTAGCCCTCAAAATTTGAAGTGTTTATCTCCGCCGGTTTAAGTTCTGCATTAGTGAATCAGGCAGTCAGGCAACACAAGTAATTTTATATGTACCTAGATATAGGTAAAAAGTAGTCTATCGTTATTTTGGGCTTTACATCTTTGCAATGCGTATTTAACACGATTACCTTGATCTACCCTTTCATACCTTGTCATACTTAGGTATCTACTCGTAATAAAATTAGGCAGGAGTGTATTAATAACAGCGTACCTACAATATGACGGCCTCGGTAGCGCAGTGGTATGGTATGCGACTACTGTGCATGAAGTCTTGAGTTCGAGTCCCGGATCGGACCAAATGTTTCTAGGATCTGCAAATATTTGTTTCGGAGTTTGAGTGTTTTCTATGTAGAATATGGGCGTATTTATAAAAAAAATATATAAGTATTCTATTAGTAAATCTAGCTGTCATAGAATAAATTCTGCTTTCTTTGATGGCATTGTGTGTCAGATATCCAATTTATTATTATTTTATTACTAATATACCACCTTTTTCTTTTTATATGCCTTTTATAAATACCTGTGGTAATAATAACAAAATCACAGTTTTACTGACAAAGATATAAAATATGATCATTGTTGTAAATTGTCGCGTCTAATTAACGTCAAACCGAATAAACGGTTGACTTTGCACGCAATAAACTTCTTTTTATAAAAACTTTACATGTCATTAAATACCTAAAAAAAAATTACACAGCAGTACTTTCTGTTTCCTTCTTTGGAACAGATTTAAATTATAATATTAAGTAGTTACTTATTTTGCGTTTCTATTAAGCATGTATTATTATTTCCTAGGTATTACATTTGAACCTAGCTTAATATTTGAAAATAGATCTAATTAAAAGCTTTCCACTACGAACAGATTAATATAAAGAAAATGTTATACCCGCGTATTGCATTACTCAAAAGATTGTGAATTTATCAATACTAAGATCGGTTGGCGGTTGAATTTTGAACTTTTAAATCTCTGGTTTCGTTTCATTGACCAGTTTAACTAAAATTATCATTGTATAGACTTTTCAACTACAGCAGATCGAAACATATACTGGATCTATTTCGTTTTATATACCTAATTTTAATCTTTACAAGATGTAATGTTTAAAGAATTTAGTTTTATGTATTTTTTCCACATTTGATTAGCGTAAACAATGGATATTCTTGTATACAATTATTATAATTCATAGTCATAATCTCCTATTTCAAAAGGGCACCAAAGAATCTCTTTCACGTATCAAAATAGATGTATAAATATAATAAGTTAATATTCTTTAAAAAAAAACTTAGTCTTTATTCAAATACAAAAGAAATCGTAAATGACATCCCATCACAAAGGAGTTTCTGACTGTCCTGACAAAGAAAATTTTAAATCTTCAAGATTCGATCTGGTTTGAAATTTTGAAAAGTTTTCAAGAGCATTTGAAACAAAATATGACATAAACTACAAAACAACAAGTTTAAATACAAAAATGTTTTAATAAGGGAATATAATTTAATACTTGTCCATGACTGAAGCGTCAGAAGCTGCGCCGATTTGTGAGCGACGCGGCAATTGACGCTCCCGTGCAACGGTACAGCTCTGGATATCGCTCGCTGCGTGCGCGCAGTCGTCTCTGCGGCCTTAACCGCCATGGGTCGTTCTCTCCGCACGTTCGCGGCGTACACGCAACCGTTTGTAGTGAAAAATGCTAGGTCCACCGCAACTGGCTGCCCTTTCTCTAAAAGACAACGTTCACAGATAGCCCCAACAGCAGAATTGAATGAAGAAATTTTTGCCAATGCAAAACCGTATTCTGAAGTTCCGGGACCCAAACCCATTCCTCTACTGGGTAATACGTGGCGGATGGTGCCTATCATAGGCCAGTTTGATATATCGGAGTTCGCGAAAGTGACTCAACACTTTTTGGATAAATATGGCAGGATCGTTCGTTTGGGAGGGTTGATCGGCAGACCCGACCTGTTATTTGTTTACGATGCTGATGAGATCGAGCGGATGTACAGAAGGGAAGGCCCTACACCTTTCCGGCCCGCTATGCCTTGCCTCGTCAAGTATAAGTCCGAGGTCAGGAAGGATTTCTTCGGTGAACTACCTGGAGTTGTCGGAGTGTAAGTTTTATAATTTATTTAATAAGAACATGATCTCGAAAAAGTATGTCATAAAATGTAGGAATAACATTTTCCTATAAAATAAAATATTATTGAAATTGTGCTTATTTATCTCAGCGTATTATGTAGTGTTAGGTATCATTGTTTTTTACATTCAAGTTTTTTGTTAAAAGGCATCCCATTTGACATTCTAATCTAATATTTTTCAATTAAAATTTTAATATAATGTTCCTCGTTTACTAAATCTTACTACGTTCACATGAAAGTGCTGGCTGGTGACGTTGCTTTATAACCATAAAACTTGTTTAAGCTAGAATATGATAATAATCCATTAAATAAATCCTCGTACGGTCTCGGCACGAACAGTCAACACAAAAAAAGTAAAGTGCCGTTAGCCAACGGAATGTTAAGCTTTCACTTTTTATAATCAAACGAAAAAACGGAATACATCTGTTTCGGTTTCAAACTTAATGTATCCGTTTTAATTAATTCTATGTTACCTACAATTCTATAAGTGAACGGACATATTCGGTGTGTTGACGGATTAAGAAAATAGAGTGTCACCATGTCTATTCATCCCGTGGGTGTTATAAGAGTCGTCTAAGGGAGCAAATTATACAGGACAATATCACTGCAAAAAGGGGGAAATTTAAAAAAATCCCCATACCAACGTGTCTGACCAGCGTGGTATAGTAGACCAAAACCTTTTCAAAGAGAGGTCTCTGTTCAGCAGTGGACTATTCAAGGCTGTAAATGTGGAGTGTGTGATGAGAGGCATACATTTCTGTCACAGTCTTACACTCACCAAATTGTGAAACAAATTAAAAAGATTTGTAATTAGCCGCAGCGGTATTTAAAAACCAAGGCTATAAAATCTATTAACAGATGTTGGTCATATTATCATCATTTAGCAATATTATATTTGTAATTTCTGGCACTAAAGTGTGCTTGAAGTAACTGCTATGGTTCAGTGGATCCAGGAATTGTAACGAAGTTTAAAGTACTTATGTATTTAAAAATATAAAAAAAGGGTATACCTAGGTCAAATTAAATAGAGTAAGCCTACTTGTTTCCAAATTTTGTGTCTGTAGTCTGTAATAGTTATAAGTATAAATAAATAAATGTTTCAGACATTTGACACACAAAGTCATCTAGTTTTAAGCTAAGCAGAGCTTGTGCTATGATAACTAGACTGACTGATAGAATACTTATATTTTTTTTTTTGTAAGCACATACATATTATACATAGAAAACAGTATAGTAACATAGTTATTTTAAATTACTTTTTTTTATTTGGAAATAATTACAAATTACATAATATAAGGTTACATACACAATTTAACACGCGCATATTAAACAGTGTCATTTTTTTAATAAAATCGGTATTGCAGATGGACAAGACAACCTAGTAAGTAGAGTTTTAGAGAAGAAAAATTAGCCTGTATCCAAATGAATTAGCAAGCCATACAAACAAATTTTGTATCTGTTTTTAATTCTGTGAAAAAAAAAAAACTTAAACGATAGAGTAACGCGAAACCGATCAATTGTGTGATAACCAATACCCGTTGACTAAAGGTAGTCCTCATATGGTTTACTACATTATACCGAAGTTATCTCGGTCTATGCCTTAAAATAAGACAAAAAGCATCCACCGATAATTTTTATTTCGGCCATATTACCTTTATAGCGTAAATGAGAGCATATGCCAGTATTATTAGAATTCAAATTTGCATTTTATTTAGTACAAACGTATCTTCATAACAGTTATCTGGGTATTACTATGTGTCAATATATATTTACCTCTGTTTTAAAACGGAAAACACCAGTACCGGTGCGTCGGGTAAATTTTGTGCTCCGTAAGGGAAGGTTGGTTCAAGTTAGTCAAGCTTATCTGAACGCACAATGGACATGCTTTTAAGTTTATGTCAAAAAAGAGGGTTGTGCTATTGCCATGGTATGATTTTCTTCCCTGCAGATTACTGCAGACAAAGTGTGTGCTGTATTAAAACCGAAAATCATTATTGACTTGACGCTAACACAATTTCTGTCAAATAAAACGATCCTTGTGCTAGTTCCATTGAGTTAGTGCTAGAATATTAATTAATATGTGTGTGCATAAAGCGAGATCAGATAATCAAGCAATTATTTAGATTAAGCTAACGTATTTAAAGCGGTATTCAAACTACTTATTTCTAGTAGTGCGACCTGCGAATTTTTATAGTTTTGAACAATTATCTGTTTATGTTGTGCATAGATAAATTAAACGATACAGAAAGAATGAGGAACACACATTCGCCCCCAAGAAAAACCAATACGGGTATTATGGGTGTTTCATGCTTTAATTGTACACTGTTCTTCTTATATAAATAAAAAAAACAGCTTTTTTTGGTATTATGACCGCAAAATTGTTATTAAGCAGAGATAATGTAATAATTTCCATGTAACAGTCACTGTTGATTGTTAGCTGCTATACGATAACAGTTAGGAACTGTTAGCACTTCAGTCAGTGCTAAAACTATTGACAATAGCAGTTTTGTCACGTCATGCTTGTATGCATATTGCCATTTTATTTAGCACCTTTGTATGAAGGTCGTGTTATACTTATATTAAGCATATTGTTGCATTCAGATCGCATATTTTGACGTATTCATTAACAGTTCCATAAATATCTATTGTAATGCTAAAATTAAATATCCACTCGAAATTATCTTTACAAACTCATTACTTCTAATAAAGTGTTGAGAAAAACACAACACATATCATATTCTTGTTTTAAATATTAGAATAATTAATTACCTAAGTAGGTAATGACAAATGTTAATTGCGAGCCTTTAAATTTTTTTCATAACACTGACGCAATTAGTTAATATTTGAAAAAATCCTATAAAAGAAATCATTTGATATGTTCCCCGTGGCCCGCGCGGTATTTGTTTGCGCGGGATATTATATTCAAATGGTAACGAATTCTTAGCCCATCTGTATAAGCATGAATACTAATCAATACTTTCCAACAAGCAGAATAGAGTCACTTTAGTAGGCCATTTAAATAAATTAAACAAAAATAAATAATATAACTAAAAATATATTGTACATTAAATTTAATTTTAGTTGATAATTAAAATCACGGATATCGTGTATAATATTATGCCTAATACTCGCAGGTAGCGTGGTACTTGATGCTCGTGGGTACATCTACCACACAATTGAGATATTTGAATGACGTTTAATAGATTACAGACCTCATAAGAATATAATTATACTATTTAAAATTCAGTTTTCCTTATCTTTTTTTAGGGAATTGTTTGTTTTAATATTTATTTCTCATTTGTGACTTACTTTTAGTTACTGATCAGACTAGAGAAATAAACAAAGAGACAGTCCATCTGGTAGAAAGCACTATTAGGTTTAAATCAGAGCAGCAAAGGTAAATGCTTTTAGGCAGTAATGTCTTCTAACATTTATGTGTAGTTGGGAACAGAAATTATTGAGTTATAATTAAATTAAAACGTACAGAAGACTTCTTGTCTGTATTTCTACTAATAATATGCAAATGCGATATAAATAAAGTTCATTTACTGCTGAACAAGTTTAAATTTAAACAATGACACACAATTTTAAAAATTACGTGAAAGCTATATCATGCTACATGCATTTAGTCTGTGTTGACCAGTCTTGACGCTGACGTCGTACTGACCTATAAAATGAGTACCCAAAAAATAGAGTCTTGTCATGATAAAATTATTCTTGCCTATTATATATTACATGTTTCTCTGCAGACTATCCTCTAACATACATAAGTATCTCTCTATATGTAACCACGAGAGCGGCCACCCGACATTCTACCACTGATGCCTGGCCCACTTAGGAAACGGGGCGAGGCGAAAGTGTGTACGCGTGACGTGCACGATAATGAACTCTTTTTCCAAAACTGCAACAAGGAACACCCCAATCGCTTCTTGATGACAGTTGTTTGAATATGTTTAAATAATTGGAGTCTAAGATGTCTAATATTGTCAAAGTACTAACCGTGTGCTCCAGTTTTATCAGCATTTATGTTCACTGGCTCGTTCCGAAAGATCGTAGCGTATGTAATATTATATTTCATAGCCTATATACTACAACAATAGTCAAGCTAATATAAAAAAACCACACGTAATTCCATAAATTACATTTTTGTTATAATTTGTAATAATTGAGATAGATTTTTTTATATAATAACTGCGAAAATGATTCTACTCTGATGGAAAGTATGAGTTGAATCCTTGATTGCTCGGATCGGATCTTAAATAGATCTATAAATAGTAATATATTATTATGATAATAATTATATAGTACAATTATAAAACCTTAAAAAAAATTAAACATTTTACAAAGTTCAAAAATATATCGAATAGAAAAAGGAAAACTTCAGTTCGATAAATTTCTGTTTTTGAGTATGAGTAGTTTCCGACTAGGTCAGCATTATTACGGTACGGGCACCGGGCGGCTGTTGACCATCAAAAAGGCCTTGTATTCATTTTGCAACATTGGTACTTTTTCACATTCAGTCACGTTAACCTGTACAAAGTATATACAATAATTACATAACTACTTCCCAGCCGATTTCGGTTATGATGACCGCTACTAATTATTAACTGAGATACTTGGCTAATGAGCTCTTACATATGCCCTCTGATGGGATATTATCTATTATCTCTCATGTGTCTAATTTTATGGGCAAACGTGCGCGGGCATTGGCAATACGTGAAGACACGCCATAAAACTTGTAAGATACGGCTACTGGTTATTAAGCCTTAAGAGCATCGTATTTTGCACCTTTGTCGGATTTTCTCCGCTCTTCAAAGTCATGTACTTTGAATTTCACAAAGCATCACCACTCAGGGCGGTCACTGGCTATTTCCTCCTATTTTCGAGGATCAATAGTGCATCTTTTTATGTGTCTTTTCTGAACATTCTTGAAGCGCAAAAGAATCTTATCGTTTTTGAGTTCAGAGAAAAAATGCGTTTTGCTACCCTTTCATCAGACATTCGTAAGATATATCCAGACCGTTGGAGCTGTCAGCGCATTAGGTACCTACGCCTCTATGCCATAAATATTGACGCGTTCCCACACGGCCCAACTATTTGATCTTAAGAATGTCTCGAAGGCGCCTGAAGTGAAACCTGCCCAGGATCCGTATGTGTTTCGGATAGGAAACCCATGTGGATCCTGGTCAGGTGGAAGGTGTTACAGGAAGGCGTATAGAAGATTAGGAATAACCATGGCCTAGTAAACGGAGATTGGGTTGAAACAATGAGCGAGAGATGATGACCGATTAAAATAATTTGAGATTTTAACTATAGGAAACGGATATTATTTTCTAGTTTTCATTGCCTTTAGGAAATAACGACAGTTTTGTTAAATTAAATTATTATAATGGGCAATGTAAGACAGGCAAAAATTAATGGCGTTAAGGGCAAGTACAGCCTCCGTGCAGTAGACGGCAATAGACTGAATGAAAAAAAATTAGAAACCTTCCCTAGGAACTATAAGCATCATACAGAAACATGTCTTATGACTTTTCTTTGTTATTATGTAGAATAAAGCAGCTCTATTTAAGGTACCCTATGAAATATAAAGAGAAATAATAGTAGGAGGAGCTCGGACTTTATCATCATCATACATGTTGATGTCCCCACAAACAATGTCTACTTATATCGACACTGCCTTGTCTTCTATAAACGATTTCTCTATCATACAACGCAACTTTAGTATAAAAATGTTTCTAAATAATAAAAATGCATTTTGGTTATGATTTACATTTCGACGTATTGCAGCCTTTCACATTCCGCTTGTTGCTTGCGTAGTCTCAACAACAAGACGAATGGTTTGCCATTGATAACTACTCGTACATATATGTATGTCGTTGAACACATGAAAAAAACATATGTGAAAATATTCGAGATTTTCCAAGCCACCCATGACCTACGTACAAATGTGTGTACAACATGCTATGAGTTGGTTTGTTTTGTTTTAGAATCAACTTTACACTTTAAAGAACACTCGTTAGTCTGCCCTAAAGACTACCAGTGTTGTTATTGTTGAGCTTTTTAATGGCGTAGTCCACCCGTTTATGCTACATGGTTGACATTCAATTCTTTGCCATAATTGTTAACTACGTGCTATCGGGTAATAGCTTGCACGTTTTATGTGAACATATAAGCTGTCACGCTATTTTGCCTTGAAAAGATTATTGCTCCCGTGGCCCTAAAATTAATTTGTTTTGAAATAAAACAGTAATTAATAGAACTCTTATTGTTTCACAACATTTGCGTTTTGTGATTATTTAATACATAGATTTTTAATATTATTCCGGTAATGTTTTATGAATGTACTCGTATCTTTCATGGATTCAGCTACAGTCGATATACTCGTATATTAAAGTAAGTGGTGGAAAAGAAATCACAAATGGATCTAAATTATGAGTAGGTAGTAGAGCCACGCTGATTTTAGCACGAATGGGCCGACTCGACCGGGTAACCTCTCACAGAAGATCAGCCTAAAGCGACAGCATCCGTGCTGTCGTGGTTCGTTGGTGAGTGCGAGACCGGAGGCCCATTGATGCAGGAGTGACAGTTGTCGTGGTTACTGCGTGAGCCTTACACTGCTACAATTACTATCATGCTTTTTATGTACCCAAGCGGGACGTGAAAAAGCATCTCGCTAAGCCACCATAGTGTTGTTGTAACAATGCAGGTACCAACAGGTCACCATACTGTAGAGAGATTGTTTGCATTTACAATAAGTATAGTGACTATAACTCATGGATTCCATTCATGCTTTCCATCAGGGAAATAGAGTCACTTTGGCAGGTTCTTAATGTAGAACAAAAAATGTATTCGAAATACTAGAAAGGAAATCAGGAAGGTTTTTATGTTAACCATTTTATATTGATTTGAAATCACGGAAAGTTGTAATATCGGTAAGCAAAAGCATTAAATTTAAGATGTTTGCTACAAATACTCGTATATGCTCTGAACGTGAAATAAATCCGTTATCCGCGGAGTTGCAATCAAATTCACTAAGCAGATTTAGCAATTTCAAGCAAATTACGCTACAATTTTATTTAATTTATTCTTTTGTAAAAACGAGATTATTAAACAGATACAAAGAGGCTCTCGCATACTGCAAAATGTGGGACACCTACATCAAGATTTGCAAATTACGACGATTTAAAATGTTTGACATCAATTTTCTACAGTTTAGCGTGTTTGTGTGGAATTAGCCGCTCGGTCATCGATACGGTTCTTTTATAGTTTTGTGCGTTGCCTGTTTATTCCCAGCTTAGATATGAACACAAACTTTGTTAGCGAAACTTAAATTAAATTAAATGCATTTAGGTATGACAATCTAGTGCTTAGTAATGTTGTGTGATATTTAAGTTCGTCGCGCTTCGGTAGCGCTGCTAAGAGATCTATGTTGCGACACGAAAACCGTCGTTGGTTTTACGCTCGAGGGAAACGGTCTTTTACATAAATATTTAAAGATTGCTAATTACGGTCTTGCTATAACTTGTTTGCAAAACATTTAATGGGAGGAATATAGTTGTATGATAAATGGTGGACAACGTGTATTTGATAGTAATATTAGCAGTTCTTAAACAGTAACGATTCTTGTATTTTGTCAATTTTATTTCTCTCTTCTGTTATGAAGCACAGATAACCCAAATCAGTAAATGAAGTAGTTGTATTGTCAAATCAGTCTCATTAGGATTCATTTCTGTTGAGTTTATTCGTTGGAGATCCATGATTAAGAGGTTCTATCGTTATTTTTAATTTTCAACACAGTACGTCTCTTAAATTACTGTGGGCAGCAGTAGCAGTAGGTGCGCACTGTCGAGGAAACCACTTGCTCCTATTATCTTTTTGCTATAAAAAAAAACTACTTTCTTAATTAATGTTATATACCTATATTTATGGATATATCATCATCTTCCTGCTCTGTTCACCAATCAGATTTTGTGGTCGGCGCAATGTGTAAAATTGTAAGGGATTGTAGTTGATTTTTTTCATGACCGCCCTGACGTCATTGAGAATGTAATTGTTTTGGGACAAGATAAAGGAAAAATATAATTAATGTGACGAGCCTGTTGGGTTAGTGGCTAGTGGCCCTGACTGGTAAACAGGAGGTCGTGGTTTCGATTCCCACCCAGGACAAGTGTGTGATGAACACGATTATTTGTTCTAAGTCTGGGTGTAATTTTTATATAACATGTATATATTTAGAAATATTTAAGTTTGTTTATCTGTTATTTCATGCTGTCATCTTCTTGCATCACAAGAGTCTTTGACTATTTCTCATTAATTAGTTTTTTCCCAATTAATCTTTGTTTACTTGTTTCTCTATTTCTTAGTAGGAGATTTGCCTCTTCTTTCAATAATTTTGTGCCTTGACGTTGTTCAGCTTCGTACCGTTGTGCCCTGAATATGGGACACTCAAATATCACATGCAGGACGGTTTCTTGCTGAGTTACGACGGGCTCTCCCGATACCCAAAGCGATGCAAGTATTGGGAAAACCCGCCGTGTCCCGTCAGTATCTGTGTAACAACGCCTTGGGGTTGGAGCTTTCGCACCAAGCAGTACGCTTCCTTCGCATCCGGGAAGAACACTTTCGTGGCGGAGGCCGTGTGCCCCGACTGATATCTCCGGTTCCATTCGTCAAGCGAGTCGCTGCGTATCTGACGCCTAACGAATGAAACCCGGCATAGGTCGTAGTCGGGTTTTCTCCGACACGAAAGTTTGCTAATTTGGAATTAGACAACCATGTGTGAGATGTTGTTGTTATTTATCTTTTTTTTTAATGTACGGACGAGAAAGTTGTAAAACATGTAAGGGATAATAGAAGTCTGGGATTGGTAAGAGGGACAAAGATGCAGTAACTGTTGTAATAAGATCCAAGGGGCTGTAGGTAAATATTACATCTAAGGTTGGAGACGTCACAAGGTACCAACGTATTGGTCGTACCTAAATGGACTGTATTCTGTTATTATCAAATTTTTAGAACTACGTTGTTAATGTAGATACCCTTAGGTCAAGAATTCTGACCTTGACGTTTACGTTTCAACTACATACAACGACCCTGAATACGTGATACTCGATAGCGCATCATGACCTAGAATCAATAGAATATTGTATGTCAAAGTAGTTAGCAGTCCTCTAAACAAATAAAATGACATGAGGACTTATTAGTTACGAGTCGATAAATAATCATATTGTAATGTTATGTGTTTTGTAATGTAAGTGACATGTTGTCATTGTGATATACTAAATGAATTATAATTCTGCATAATTTCTATAAACAAACATCGAAACAGCTCTGTGTATTGTTGGACAACATTATGGATTAGTATTCATACTATGATTGACAGTGGATGGATGAGGATTACTTAAGACCAGGATATTTGGTTTAATTTACCTCGGAGGCAAATATCCTTGGAGGTTTTTTCAGGTTTCAGGTAATTAAGTGATTATGATATGACATTCACTGTCGGAAGGAGAGAGTTGAGTTGCTATGTGAACAGTATGCCATTTTAGTAGTAGTTCAGGGTGGAGAAAGCTCTGGTGTAGTACTACACTCTGTTCATGGTGTTAAAAGTTATAGTTACTAAGTGTCTGAATTGTTGGAGAAATTCCAATGTATAATTTGTTGCATATATATCTAGTGCAGATTTTATTGAGTTTACATAAAACGTAGAGATTTTATTTATTTATTAATTAAAGTTTGGAAAACCAACAGCTACAAAAAACCAATGGGCAGTTTTATACACAATATCAAGCCAATAGATTTTCACGAGTAGTGACATTACAAGCTAATGGAGGTTCTGGCAAACTAAATAACACAAAGCTACACTCACATAAGCGTGACAATGAATAAAGAGAAGCAAAAATAAGAACCAAAAGCAAAAATAAAAAACCTACCTACTTGTTGAGAAAAGGCATGATTCATGAATACTTTAACGAGTTATGCAGGGAGTTATGAATTCCCTGCATAACTCGTTAAAGGATTTACTAGCTCGCAATACAAACGAATTCGAACCATAATTCGCATGCGGTACATGGACCGCAATAGGTGGTCCGGTCCGGATTAAACCTGATGAACTTGAGAAAGTAGTATTCTCTTTCCTTAAAGGCCCTGAAATATTACCGAGAATAATTTGTTGTATAGAATGGTTGTAGTACAGTAATGGTGATAAAAATCTTGACTTGTGGAGCGATGACGGAACGACGCAGAGGTATTTACTGAAAATACTATTATTTCACGTAGATTTTGTTGTAATCGATGTTTGAAATAAGTAAATTTAAGCCATACAATAACGTTTTATTTTGTAATGAATTTCAACATACTTTAAAAATAGCGTCTGTTTCTGTTTTAAGGTTAATATAAAGCATTAGACATAATGTTCTAATACATTTTAAATTAAGTAAGAAAAAACTAACATATATTGAAGTCACGTACTCTGTTATATCGTTCAGTGTATCTCGATAGCATAGAAGATCGATTTATCACGCAATGCCACTGTGTTTTTCAAAGGCTAAAGCGAGACCATCCGTAACATCTCGGTATTCGTTGCATATTGTCATGAGAGCCGCGCTCAAATAATCGCCACCGAATGGATAATATGTACATTTTTATTCTAACAACGATTTCTTCACAACTATGCTGTCATCAAACAAACGTCAATTACAAGGAATTTGTAACCATGGTACTGATGGAGTATTATTATACGTTGTTTGAGTATGTTTTAAGTTAAATCCGGTTAATGCTTATATTGTCTGTAGGTTATTATCAGCTGCCAGCTTGATATGTTCCGCGTGTGTGTTAATAATTGCAAGGAGGTACTTATATAACTTTTTATACTCAAATATAACGGCAAAATCGCGAAATTTAACCAATTTGTTGTCTTAAGTACTTGTTTTACTTGGTTAAAGTTAAATACTGCAGATATGTACTGAAATAACTAACCTTAAAAATAAACACTGAATCAAACATAGAGTTTTGAGTCTACATTTACCTATTGTACTGTCATGGGCGTCGAGGGGATTATTGTCAGAGTCTACACATATTATTAACCTATATAAAGTAAAGAATTATACCTATAAAGGTGATGGTTTTTATGGAATAACTTAACGTTTTTTTATATGTTTTATATCAAATCCTAAATACGCCAAAACATAAGTTAAATGAACACCTTCATTATTTTATGAGATCTTAATAGGACCAAGGTTCTCGAACTATTACACTGTTACGAGAAGGTATAGTAAGGTTTAGACGCTCTGATATTGTTAAACCACCGTAAATGTGGCCCTCCCGGTGGTTAAGAGGACGCTCAATTAATTAACTAGTACGTTCTAATATATTTAAAGCAATTGTTGCAAAAGTTGCAAACTCCCAAGATACGAGTAAAATAATGATAATTTCGTATTTATCATTGTTTTGAAATATGTATTTTTTATTTTTTCAAAGATAAAGCAATATAATATGTATATATATTATTATTAGATTAATAGTGTTTTATTTAATTATTAAATTGTATCCAAATAAAATATATATCATATTTTATTAAATTTCGATAAAGCGATTTATTAAAAAAAAGTATGTAAGTGGAAATAAAATTTACAGTTTATTGCAATATATTGCAATGAGTTATATTGTTGTTACATCGTATTTAGATTAAATCTCAAACAAATAAATCCAAATCCGAATCTCACATTCATTCTGCTCCGTGTCCCGCAAACCACCAGGAAGGTTAAGCTTACGGCAGTTCGACTATGAGCGTGTGGACGCATAAATTGAGATTTGTCTATATATGTCTGTTTATGCAGTCAATACACGACTGCTTTGCTCAAACATAAAGATACCGACACTTGTTTTACGTTTGCTTTGTATTTGAAAGCATTGAGTTACTCTTTGAACCTGATAATCAATGGTTGTGTTCTTTTGTTGTAATCTTTTATGATATTTACTTGATATTTCACTCCCAAATCATTTACTCGAGTCATTTCACAGTTCGAAATTTACGAGCGCGTTCCTATGAGTGTACGAGTAGCATTTTGTTATATTGCCAGTTATACATTATATCTCACTAATTTCATAACTCCTTTCGGATTGTATGCTCACGTATCTAGCTATTATTATTGAAAGCCTAGTTAGGTCTGTAACATAATCTTTTTTTTAAATTATCTAATAAACTTCACGAAGAAAAAGTAGGTACGTACAAGCAATCAAGAGACACGTCGTCATAAGTCAATATTTGCTTAAATCGTTTTCCTATTTTGATTCAATTGTGTTAATAATTATTACATCATTGTGGGATGTTTGAAAATTAGTGAAAATGTTTAGTTAGTTTTTAAAGGTGACCTCTTTTATACCTATTCTGTGTAGGTCCAATTGTAAGTGACATGACTGCGAAAAAATATATGCATAATGTAATCGTGGCCTACTCTACGGCCACATTACTGTTGTAGGCCGCGTCCTCGACAAGTTTATTACAAACGATGTCGCCATGTGATTAAGGCTTTGGATTGCATTTAATATAGTATGAATTGTGACCCAAACCAGATTGTGAACAAAAGTTAAGAATTAGAGTTTAATAAAAATAACAAAGTGTAATGAGAGTTCATTAAAAAGATACTGTACATACATATAATTTGTCTACATATTTGGAGGTGATGTATGTTGACGTGGTAACCAGGGAAATCCAATCAAAGCGCAAATTATTTTCAGTACTTTGGGTGCAACCGTGTGAGTGTTCGTGTCGCCTTATGAAGGTCAACTGGCGGTCGGTAACCACCAAACGTACATACAATACATACATATATAATAAGTATCTGTCTCGGTGCGCTAAGGGCACTCACGCGGTGCCACCCTCATAGTATATTAATTAATAAAATAAATACATTGTAAGGAGTTGTGCAAACAAATATGCATAGAAAACATATGATATAAATATTAGGTTATTATTGTAGATATTTACTCCTGTTTATGCGTCGTCTACATATAATTTATCTACATTTTGTTAATTTCAATGCGTCTGTATCGTGATGAATTGAAATACAACACTCTTTATAATTGAATTTATAAAATTTAAGGTTTTTTCATTTTGAATTGGACGATCGTGATTTTGAGATGGGATATTAATACTTTTATAAAACCAACAAATAATTTAATAAGTTCTTAGAAAAGGACGAAGTACAGTGATGATATAAACAAAAAATATCCAGTAGATTCGAGAATTTCCTTTTTTTTTAATCTGAAGTGTTAAGAATATCCAAAAATTAAATTCATATGAAATTTCATATTTTATACCTCGTATTGAATGGTGAAACCATAAAGAATACATCATATTAATATATTTTTTCCATTTCCAGTCACGGTGAGAAATGGCGTCAATTTCGCTCGAAAGTCCAGCGTCCGATCCTGCAGCCACAGACGGTGAAGAAGTACGTGGCGCCCATCGAGCACGTGACTGAAGACTTCCTCAAGTACATGGTGAACGCGCGGGATCAGAACGGGGATCTGCCCCACGAGTTCGATAACGATATTCACCGATGGTCGCTGGAATGTGAGTCGTCTGTGTGAAAGTAGCACAAGATTGATTTCTAAATAATGTGTTTCCATTGAAAATGGTAATTTATTTACCTTGGATCTGTTTTTTATTGAATTCACATTCAGAATTCGGCCTACCGTTCTTTGGATTTGTTAGTTACATATTTTTATCATATCAAAATGTCAAGAATTTTGTAAGCTTTCCGTGAAAAGTTTAAATTTAGGTGAGAATCGGAAGGGGAAATTATCTCCAGTTACTGTGACAATTCGTAGAATTCAAATTTAGAAATTCATGTACCTACTATCCTGTAGTCAGTATAATTACTTGTGAATCGTAGTTCAAAGTATGAAACAGAATAAACGGGTAGTGAGATCACATACATTAGAGTGCTTTTATGTCTAGGTATTGGTCGCGTGGCGCTTGACGTGCGG
This sequence comes from Hypercompe scribonia, assembly GCA_949316085.1. Lineage (NCBI taxonomy): Eukaryota > Metazoa > Arthropoda > Insecta > Lepidoptera > Erebidae > Hypercompe > Hypercompe scribonia. Next base: position 5,721,297 of record OX438988.1, read on the forward strand.
CTAGGTTGTTTATCCTCTGAGCTGAGCAATGACTCGGAGCCGCAACGCATTATCGACGCGGCTAAGTTCGCTTTGAGGAACGTCGCAGTGCTCGAACTGAAGGCTCCTTACTGGAGATATGTCCCGACACCACTGTGGACTAAATACGTCAACAACATGAACTTTTTCGTTGAGTAAGTTTTTTTTAAATTATTTACTTAGCAATTGTCTTTAGCATTCAAATTTTTCGCTGTTAGTCCACTGATAGAAATAGGCCTCTCCTTATTAAAGAGGTTTTGATCTGCTATACCACACTGAGCAGATGGATTGGTATAGAGTTTGTGTCAAGTTTTCTTTGCAGTACTGCTGTCCTGCGTAACTTGGGTCCCTTGGGTGGCTCTTACGATATTCATTAGATGAATATAGGTGGTGTTATATGTAATATTTACACCAATATTTGCAACGAATATGTTTTGATATTAAATAGATAATTTTTAGCCTTGTACACACTCCTGTAGAAATCGAACATTCGTCTCCGCTGACCTGTGTTATTGTTATTTTTCAGCTATTTTTTTTGCCTGCTTTGATTATAATATCCATCGCAATTACTATATCTATAGGAAGTTACGTACCATTTATTTCAAATGAGAAAATCGTAAATTTAATTATATTTATTATTTAACAACCTAGTATGCGTGATCTATTAACCGATAATAAATGATTGTTTTAATTTTTTTATTGACATAGGCTTTTGCTTTAATTAATGGTAATAAACACAATGCAAAGAGCAACGCACACAGTGTAATTATTAATAATTAACACTGATATTCTAAATATAGGGTGGGGCACGAATTAGTTAATATTTGAAGAAATCGTTAAATCCTCGGAAGCTTTAGTTTACTCAAAGCTTTAGTTTTAATAAGTAAGATTTTTTTTTAAATTACGTCGTCTAAATGACCACCGTTTCGACGTTTGCACTCTTTTAATCGAGCACCGAAATTTTCGAATTCTCGTCGGCAAGAAGACCGCGAGAACGCCGACATCTCTTCACTGTTTTTTTCTTTTAGTTGGCGTAGTGTACTTGGTTTATTGATGTAGATAACTACATCAATAAACCAAGTACACTACTCGTAGATTATTTGATCGCTTTTGCCCTTATGGGCAAAAACGATCAAATAATCTACGAGTTTAATGAAAGTTAAAAGTGTACGACTTTATAATTAAATGTTTATAATTAAAACGCCTTAGTTAATAGTTTTATAAACTCGTTCATCATTTCCAGGCTCTGCAGTCGTTATATAAACGAAGCCCTTGAACGTCTCAAAACAAAGAAAGTCACATCAGAGAATGAGCTGTCGCTGCTTGAGCGTGTTCTCCAGAGTGAGGGAGATCCGAAGATCGCCACCGTTATGGCTCTCGACCTTATTCTTGTTGGCATTGATACCGTGAGTAGACACCACTGAATTGAAGTAGGTTTTGTATTAAGGTGAAGAATTAAAATCAGACAAGGGTACTTATGTTTTATAGATATGTACATTTTTCCGCCGATCCGAAGCAGAAGTCCTCTTTTTTCATCAAACAAAATTAAATAATACACTTTAACTAACGGCGACTTTAAAACTGAAATTACAGCAACATGAAATTATCTGTTATAGTTCACGTGATCTGTACTTTGTCAAAATATTAATGTAAAAATTGTATGAACATTATTTATCAATATACCGAGAGGACAACCAACCAACAACTAAAATTTTAACTGCAGAAATTACGTAGTTTAAACGATCGTCACGACGCTGTTTTTTACTACACTGAGTGTTGTGGGTTTAACACCACATGGAACAACACTGTGATGCATAAATTGTTGTTCTGAGTTTGGATGTTCTTTGTATCTGTTTCATGTATGTTTGTAAATGCCCCGACAAAAAACTTATTTCTAATGCAAAAGTTGTCTTTTAAAATAGAAAAAATGATTTACGAAAGTTATCTACTCGGTAAATTCGAACTCTCACCATTGCTAATCCAATTAAGATTTTCCTTTTATTATGTTACGTTAGAAGAACGTTTTATCATTTTAAGGAAAGAAATCACCGAATACTACGATAAAATTTTGTTGTAAACTAATTAAATGACATTCAAACACAGAGACGATGATGACTAAGGTAGCATAACAGATAGACATTACACAGATAGATTGAAAACTCTATTTGTACACCGTATTAGAGAATTTCAAGAGAGTATATACAATGTTAGATATACAATGTACAAAGGGTGACCTTACTGCCAGAGGCAACCTCTTTCAGGCAACCTTAGGATGGATCAAAATATTTCGGAGAGACATTAGTAGTTGACAGTGCAAGGCGTTTTGACGAAGTATTTGCTAATAAATACAATTATATAGTCCAATTACGCCTTTCCTTTACACCAATAGCTGCTTATTTATATTATAGACATTCAAAATTTCAATCATATCGAACTATAAATATTAACATGTACGCACGTTTCCAGATATCCATGGCTGTCTGTTCAATACTCTACCAGACAGCGACAAGGTTGAAACAGCAAGAGAAAATGGCTGAGGAGATCAAGAGAGTCCTGCCTGATCCCAGCAAACCTATCTCGTACTCCGATTTAGATAAACTGCATTACACTAAAGCTTTCGTACGGGAAGTTTTCAGGTATGGCAATAATACGTAGACTGAAATTATGCTTGAATTCTTTAGTAAAAAAACTATGTGTTTAAAACTGCACAGTAGATAGTTTAAAACTGTGGTCTAAAGTTTTGTATTTGTTAGTTAACTATAAATATAGTATTTGTGACACATAAAATTTAAAATTATGTAATTATTTTGCAGAATGTATTCTACAGTTATTGGCAACGGTAGAACACTTCAAGAAGACGATGTTATTTGTGGTTATCACATTCCTAAAGGGGTAAGTGTAGGTTATATGGTATACTAAGTAAAATGTTTTCTAATTTCATAAAAGCACAAATATCAACCGATTTTTTTGTCTTCGTTTAATGTTTCTTCCCAAATCTTTATTACATTATTATATACAATACACAATATTTATTACATACATACGTGAAAGTCACGCCCGTTTCTTCAGAGGGGTAGCCAGAGAAATATTAAACGTCCACTTTTCACTGCTGTTTTGGTCCCACGTATTATAGAGTAGGCCACAAATTAGTTAACATTTGAATAAATCGTATAGAAAAATCATTTGATATATTGTTAAATTGTTTATTTACAAGAAAACTAATTAAAAGAAATTTATTTTTAAAAATTATATAGTCTAAATGACCACCGTTTCGACGTTTGCCCTATTGAGCCTATTGATGGCGAGTCTATTGCCACTAATCGCGTTGTTTTGTTTGAAAATCTTTATTATTATTTTTATAGAAAATGCAGATATTCTTTGTCATTCGAACGTGTTGTATTTTAGATATTTTATGTTTAACAGGTTCAAGTGGTATTCCCCACTATCGTGACTGGCAACATGGAACAGTTTGTGTCCAACCCTGAGGAGTTCAAACCAGAACGTTGGCTTGAGTCTGATGGTAAACTGCACCCGTTTGCCTCCTTACCTTACGGTTTTGGTGCAAGGATATGCTTAGGTCGCAGATTCGCAGATTTAGAAATTCAGATCCTGCTTGCAAAGGTGAGTAACCACCACTTATTTAAATACAATTATTATTCTTACTAGATCCGTATTTATAGTAAATATTAAAAGTAGGTCACATTTTCAAAAAATATTCCAAATTTACGCATTAATTATCTGTTTTTTTGTCGTGTTTCATTACTTTCTTAAATATTTTCCAGTTGCTCCGTCGGTATCGTCTGGAATATCACTTCGAGCCACTTGACTACGCGGTCACGTTCATGTACGCGCCGGATGGACCGTTGCGTCTGCGCATGATTGACCGATAGATGTCGACGAACAATATGAACTCTCTCTTTATATTTATTAGATAGATATATTTATAAGTGCAGGCAGAGGGTATTAAATACCCATGTTTTGCCAAATTAGAAATACATAATATGATAAATTTACTTTAAAGGTACTTTGTGTATGCATACTCATGTGTTGTTTAGAGAAAATAATTATTGTTTTGAAATGTAACATATAATATAATAAAGTGAATGTACAACTTCATGAATGAAATGTAAATAAACTTTATTTTTGTGAATGTGTTTAATTTTATATTAATTGTATTCTTACTGAACACAATAATTAATTTGAATCAAATCTTAAAGCTTATCGAAGTTACCTATGATGTAATAATATCCCAACTTGGATATTGTGACGGAAAATGTCATAATATCCTAATTGGAATATTATGACGTCTTCCTCTACAGTGTAATCTCTAAGCTTATCGCTAAGCTGCAATTTAACCCCACAATGTACCGTCTATGGTCACAAGGTAGAGTACGTTTTTGAAAATTTTGCATAAAAAGAAATTTATTAATCCCTGACAGCCATTGGTATAAAATTTTTATGGTCTAACGGAGGCAACGCGCAGAGAAACAACGTGACGGTAAGTGACTACCTTCAACTATAAATTAATGTTTAGTCGTTTCGTTCATTTGTTGAAAATTTATCTGAGGACAAAGAATAGAGTCAATTGTCACTAGTGACTTGGTTCAGTAAGGAAAGCGGAAATATGAAACAGTACAGAACATTTATTTCTTATTGTAATTTTCAATTTAAAAATGGTCGAAAATGAAGTCAAGTGCGTCCTTAGCTTCTTCAGCATAGGTTCTGAGAGCAAATTATGTATTAAAAACTTCAAAGAAGCATAATATCTTTTTAACTGTCCTATTTTTCGGTGAAGAAATGGACAGCGACATGTAGTAACCAAAAAAAGGGGTACTGGCTGTATATGGCAACATCGTGTAAAGTTCATTGGATGATTATATTAAGCTTAAATTTACCAATATCTTAATTATACAGCTTAAAGTACATTACAAACTGTTAATTTTGTTTTGTGCAAAATGTTGTTGCTTGTATATTGTCAGGCGCCAATTTGGCTTTATATATTCAATTTAAATAGACTACGCTCGCATTATCTTGCGACTTTACAAGAACACCCAGTCTCAGAACAACAATTTGTAGATCACACAAAGTGTTGTCCCATGTGAGTTTGGACCCACAACACTCAGCGCAGTACCGAGCGGCGTGGTGTCCGCTTGAATCACTATGTAATCTGTGCAGTCTATGTATAAATATAAGCCCTTATGGTGAATGTCGTCTACACTTTTTCTCCGAATGCCTCAACATAAATGGAAAACCAGTGTTAAACATTTCTACTCTTGCCTTTCACAGACTAAGTGAAGTCACGGGATTATGTATTTACTCCTCTAAATATTAATGAACTTGAGTTTATTTAAACTAACTTTAATTTTACAAAGTTAAATAAGTGAGTGTTAGAAATTCGACACATAATTTTTTCAAACTACCTTTCGTTGTTTGTTAATTTGTAGGTCGGCAATGTGTTACCAGTTCTTTTTATAACAATATGCCCAAGTTTTTTTTTTGTCATTTTTCCCTACGGCATGATTTACTTTACCAAGACGAGGTTGTAAGGTCTAATACTTACGAACAATAGTTGGTACCAAGCATGGTATTACTTTCTAAAGGAACAATACAACATTAGTTCCAGAAAGTTATGCGGTTTACTTACCACTGTCTTGTTGATGAGCTACGTTGCCACTATTTAAGTTGTGATTGGTTTCGTTTATTTTGTGGTAGAAGAAAGTATACGCACAATCAAGGTATAGGTGAATGTAAATAGTACTTAGAAATAGACGCCTCTTTAAATCACTAATAAACTTCAAGATTACGATTATTTTATCAGGCGTCAACTGAAAATATACTATTTTTATAACATATAGCTTAACAATAATATTAGTATAGACCAAAAAGATCGTCCTACGCCTGATCTCTCCCCGGTTGTGTTGGATAACCGTCCTATTACAGAGAGTGAGGGAACAGAGAGCGCACCTGTGTTTGCGCACGCACTTGTGCTCTATAATATCTCCTGCGTAGTTGGCTGGTCGTCGTTGAGACTGGCTGCGGTGGCCGAAATAGGCTAAGAGTACATCATCAGCATAGACCAAAAATAATGTCTATACAGTTTTCTAGCTTAATTTCTCACATCTAGACAGATTTAGATTAAATTTCTAAATTGATTAGGTTAAAAAACTATAATGGTAAATAATAAACAAATACAATAAAGATCTGAGATAGGTATGGTTAAATTGTAGCGTGATAAAAGTGCAGTCAAATATAAACTTGTGAAAGATTTCGAAAGAAGTCCAGTTTCGCTAAAAACATGAAATGTTTAAATATTAAACATTTGTCGGTAGAGTAACAAAACAGTGCTTAACTGTACGAAATGGAATAGAATATAAGATTTACATATATTATAGCGTTACAAAATAATTAGTCCTATATTGTATTACAGAAGTTTTCGTCAATTTAAACAAAAAACAACACATTTTATTTAAAAAAAATACCAACTACCTTAGATCAATAAAAGTCCATGCGAAATGTCAACATAACTATACTTTGATCACTTAGTTACGCTGTATTTAATTTATCGTAATTCGCATTAGCATTCGAGGATGTGAAGAACCAACATCAGTTACATCATTCCTTCATACTCACATCTTTCTCCGTTTGGAATCATCATTATCAGCACAACCTTAGCGCATTGCTGGACACAGACCTCTCCTTAGCAAAAAGGTTTGGACTAGGAAGAGGCAATACCCACCACGGAGATTTTTTGCTAGCTTAACGGCTGTCTTTATTGCCATTAGCTATTTCATAAATCATATGTACTATTAATTAATACATTTTTTTTTAATTCTTATTATATTTCAAGGATCCTTACTTAATCCAAAATTAGTTACATGTATGTATTTCGTCACGACACCATAAGGGCGTGGCTCGTACCGTGAGGTGCCGCGGCGCCTTTGTCACATAGATATGTTGTTTACCCATCAACACTCGTCCGTCCCATCATTGTTTGCTCTACCTACATTTGTTTTAGAACGTCTGGTTACACAAATGTCTTCATCTGATCATGTGTGATTACATAATGTCCATGCTTTCGGGATGATGTCATGTGTAAGAAGTAAATAGGTACCATCAAACGATTAAGGTTCATCGTGAATTGTGATTGGTTGTAAGTAAGGAGGTCGGAATCGAATGAAGTGTAAAGAACTGGAGCAGAGTCTTAATTATCTGATTTACTATAGATTTCAAACTTTGTTTTCATGATCAGGAAGTTCTTGTATATCAAGAAATAGCTTCATCAAAATTACTTGTGACTTTCTTTCTCTTTTTATTTGTGGAAACCCCCACAGGCCGTCACCCCACCGGGATTTGTGGCGGGGTGGTGTGTCGAAATCGGAGCGCTTAAAACCACACGGTGTGCCACTCTGCGCCTGAGATAAGAAGGTTCCGGGAACATCTGTTATTACAACATCTGGATCAAAATTACTTGTGACTAGGTTAACATTTGCAAACAACATTATCCCTTATTGTTAATTTAAACTCATAAAAAATAGTTAAATCGACTTAAAAACACTAACTAATTGTATTAAAAAGTTATGAATCATAAATTGTAGACACAATTTAAAATTATGTTTGAAATTATCACACGCCAATGTATGTTGTATTTTCTCCGTTTATTTACAAAAATAGTGTATTTTTGTTTCTCACATACTCTTTTGATGCCTCATTTTACAATTTACAAACACATCTATGCCTAATAATGGAGTGTTCGAGTCTCTGTGTGTCAATGTAATGTGTGTCAGTGTAATTCGCTTGAAACGTCAGGCAATTAAAGGTTCTCACAATCCTAAGCCTACAAAAAGTGAGCAGAACCCGTTATTTATAATTGTAATAAGCGTACAAATTGCAAAAATATAGTCTCAAACAATTTTGCGGATTATGATTTAAAATAATCAAAATTGCTTTAACATACATTTTTTAATTCATTCTTTGATAACACCATCTTTCGAATAACATTGAGCCCAGTAACAGACCTTGGGAGAAAGATACTTTCGCCCCATACACATATAAAAATTGTTCTTTTAAATAAAGCAGCTGAAATTTAAACAATAAAAATAGACTTATAACAATATAACAAACAAGAGACGTAATTTTACACACAGTAATTATTTTAAAGAGTCATTAATATAGTAAGGTAAATTTATGCATGTCTTTCTTATGATTATATGTTTCTATAACTGTTGTAGCTTTATGAAGAATTCCCTCAGTCGTGAACTCGGAGTAGCTAAGATAAATAAATATCTGTGTGTATGACATTAGAGTAGAAAACCAGTGAGGGAAAAGACGTAGTACACGGAGTTCATTCACGCTTTCCCATTGATAAACCGTGTTCGTTTGCACTTGACCGTCAAAAGAAATAGAAAGTTTGATAACACGGGAAAAGGCGCCTGCTCGAAGAACATCGAGATGCTCTCAGCTCTCGATTCACGTGAAATGTGATACAGTTTCTTTAGTTACAATGAGAGGCGAACTTGATAAAAAGACAGAATGGTCTTTCTGATTGCTATCGGCGATTACATTCTACTTTATTTTTCTTGACCGAGATGTTTTTTATGCTTTATTACCACATTTTTGCGAAACGGCTTTTATCAAACATTATAACAACATTTTTTTAAATATTCGTGTAAATAAATATAAAACTCTCTTGGGTACAACAAACCTAAACAGAGCTTTGCAATTTCGACTCTCAACTGTCACATGTAATATTTTTTTTTGCATTTATTTGCCACCACAATACAGCAAGGTAATTAAAATATTGACGAAATCACTGTATTATTTAATAACTCTAAATCTATCTAATAGGTTTTCCGTTTCAAAAGTTCAAGTACTTCGCATTTTCTGTGTTACATAGAACTTTATTCATCTGAAGGATTGGTCCCGGGTTATTCATCCATTTTCTTAGTAACTTTAAAACTATTATATTATCCTTAAAATTGTACAACGAACAACTTCTTTGAATCCCCTGTTGTCCGTTGCTCTGGTAAATGGTACAATTCGCATATTTTTGTCCGTATGTTCTAAATTAACGTAATAAGAAAAATAAAAGTAATATTTTTTTTATCGTAGCTGCTTAAATGACTCTACTCTGCCTGATGTAAAGCATGAGTAGAATCCAAGAGTGGTAGTCACCATCTTCATTGTGAATGTGGACAATATAGCATGGTGACCCACGCTTTAGTGGCCTAGTGAGGTGTTTTTCACGCCCCGCTTGAAGGACCCGCGATCTTTGATTCGGCTGTGTAGATAGATTTAAAGTAAAGGATAAGGACTCTTGGAAATACATATATAAATATGTTTTATTTACTTTTTATTTCTCAACAAAAATATTGTTACAACCTTTGTGTATAATATCAATAGATATGGTAATTTTGGTAAACTCACTCAGAGGACGCGAAAACGTGTGAATGTTTTCTGCCCTATTGTTTAGTGTAACTAGCGTTCTTCTTATCGCAGCTTTGTTTAGCAAACTAAACCTAGCTTAAGTATTAAAAATAACTCGTCCTATAGGTGTAGTAAGAGGCGACTAAGGGAACAAACTACAGAGACAGGAGAAAGAAAACTTGAAATAAACTCTATATCGACCTGTCTCACCAGCGTGCTATAGTAGACCAAAACCTCCTTGCCAACGAGAGGCCTATGTCCCGCAGTGGACTGATAAAAGCTGTTGATATGATGTGTTGATATATAAACTTTTTCTTTAGAAAATATGTGCGCTATTTAAAAAGTGAATTATTTTATATCATTTCTCAAGTTTCTTACCAGTAAGATTTAAGTATTTAATATGTAGCTTTGTGACAATTTACAACTGGAGCGATGACAATAAAATTTCGACCATAGTTCTAGGACATCGTTACTCCTGCGGTAGGGGATAGATGGCATGGCCTGAACCGTATAACCCTACGGTCAGGTCACCACGTCAGAACTGTGGGGGATAAATGCTTTTCCCCCAGGTGCTAGAAGTCGGCCGTCAGGGTTGTTTTTAGTTAAAACTCCACATACTCCTGACTTCTGCACCCGAAGGAGCAGGACACCCTCACGGATTTATCGTCTCGTCAACAAAAAAAAAAGACATCCTAACTTACAGAAACATTATTTACTTAGATATGTGTTAGGAGTTCTAAACAGAAACTGGAAATAATGACTAACGTCTATAAGTAAATAATTGATACGAACATGTCCGCCGACGTACGTACGTACATGTGCACGTAGGTACGTCGGTGCGGATGTAAGGCGAATGTTTAACGTGGTTATGTAAAATGCAACCATCCATAAAATTATTCCACTTATTATTGACTGTGACAAATATCTACTAATTTACAAGACGTATCCTACTTTCCAACGAGATATTAAATTTATCTATTGTATTTGTTTTTGTTTTATTTTAGTACCTTGTCATTGTGAGTCTACCCTGCTTGATGGGAAGCATAAATAGAATCCAAGAGTTGTGGTCACCATAATCATTGCGAATGCAGACAATGCAGTATGGTGACCCACACTATTTCGGCCTAGTGAGATGTTTTTTCACGCTCTACTTAAAGAAAATAATAATTTGATTGTTTAATAAACATTTAGTATTTGTGCTAAATATTTTTATTGTCCGTTGTTGGAGCTTCCGGATCGGCAGTGAGACAACGTCACGAGTACTCGCAATCTAGTTAATCTGATGTAGAGATTACGTTCAATAACGTTACTACGTGAAGCGTCGGTTTGCGTTTTCATTGTGGCACGGTAAAAGTGCTACCTACCACTGAGGCAATGTTTGTCACCAAACTGTGCAACGATATAATATTTGTTTAAAACAACAGTAGCTACATATCTAATATTTGTGTTCATTGTAGGATGTTTCAAAAATTAATAACATTCGCAAAAGCTAAGGTAATGTGGTATAACGTAATTAATCTATTTTCCCCTCTTTTTTTATAAAAGATGTCCAGTTAAAGTCACATTCGCAAATAATTTGACAGAAAAAATGGGTATTCATATTAATGGGTATTTATATTAATTTTATAAAATGAAGTTATAATATTATCTACATATATATAAAAATGAATGTTTGTCTGTCTGTCTGTCTGTTTATCCTTCATAGAATCGTAAACTATGCATTTGATCATGTGATTATTTTTAGCAATTTTGTTGTGCATGATACAACGAAGGTTTTTGAGTTGGTATGTTATTTTCTTTTTCCTTCAAATTTATTTCAGTTTGTGGCGTAGCAACACATGCTGGTACAGCTAGTATTATATGTTTATAATCTATAATCATTTAAAACTGATTTAATTGATAGGTAATATTTCATTCCGATTACACTTTCTCTTTTATAATGTAATTTTAATCCTATTTGCAATAATATAATGTCACGATTACCTTGATAGGACATATCCAGTCATGATAGGTCTATATCAAGTGTCAAGTGGTAGATAAAGTAGCAATAATAGGTTGTAAAGGTTTGTTTGCGTACAATGGAGAGGCGCAGAAAGCGAACACCCGCCTCGTGCCGATAAGACATTCAGTTGCCGTTCAACTCGCCTGGAGCACACAGGGACCCGGCAGGGATTCTGGTCTTCTTGTTTGTTATTGTGTACTGTTGTGTGTCAAGTGACGGCGACAGGGACTATTACTGTTGGCAAATAAGGTACGTACATTTAATTTTTCTGGATAGCTCAACCTAAACAAACAATTACTGTAGCTGAGAATTTTTACAAAAATAAGATCACGATATCTGTATTATGAAAATTTAAGTTATTAAAACTGATTTAGTTAATAAACAGATTTACTAGTAGTGCAAATTTAAAAATAAAATACCATTAACAATCTATAAAATAAATGAATAAATAACCTTATACATACTGTATGATTTTAAATTAGGCATTAACATATTTAAATATTTCTAAATATATTCTTATTATTATTACTATTAGATAAATTACACAGAACAAATAATTATGCTCATCACACAAATATTTTTGTTCAGGATGAGAATCGAACCCACGACCTCTGGCTTAGATCCGTTATAAATATTGAATTATTTAAAGAAAATATATAGAATATGATATATTATTTTTTCATATACCACAATATTATAGATATGTTTGTCGAAGCATAATGAAATGTGTGGAAAAATTAAAAGTGTTAAAAAAATCTGCGAAACACGTTTTTTTAAGAGCCTGCCAAAATGACTCTATTCTGGAAAGCATGACTAGAATCCAAGAATTGCGGTCACCACACTCATTGTGAATGCAGACAATGCAGTATGGTGACCCATACTATGGCGGCCTAGTAAGATGCTTTTTCACACCCCGCTTGGGGACGTAAAAGGCATGACAGTCATCGTGGCATTGTATTACACACACTTATACAACTGTCACCCCTGCATCAATGAGCCACCGGTCGCGCTCTCACCAACGAAACACGACAGCACATATGCTGTCGCATTAGGTTGATCTTCTGTGGGAGGGTAGTACTGCCTCGATAGAGCTGGCCCGTTCGTGCTGAAATCAACGTGGCTCTACTACCTCTATAAATGTTGACGCAGATACAACAGACTATTATATTTTCTACAAAATACGCAGATATGTGTAGATTGGTATTTATTAAAAAGACGTTAGGTGTTGACGGTCATGGAAAAGTCACTTATTATATTGTTCGTCAACCTCTAATAAACAAAGTCAAGTCATCACCCAAAATATCTATATTGTCTTATCTATTGACTTGACGTGCAGGTTCAACTTATTTTGAACCATGTACGAAAACTCAATATGTATTAACACTCCCTCCGCGGGAAGGATTGTCATTGAACAGGATACGGAAAGGTTTAAGTTGTGTTTAAAGATCTAGTACAGCTGTTTAAAAACCTTTTTAAGCTTCTTATTTCCACCCTAAGGGGTATTTTGTCTTTAAATGTATTCAGGAAGTAAATCTTCAGAATATGGTGTTTACAATGACTTCAATAAAACAACAATGGTTGTTTTATTGAAGTCATTTGAAATCGCACCACACTTTTGATATTATTTCAATACAAGAATGGTAATGCTCTTCGATAGTATTTAATTGATATCATTGAATAGACACTGAGAAAGCTGGTCACTACTTAAATCAACACAAAATTTCTTCGTTTTTTTTGGCACTTTGGACAACAGTAGTTAATTTGTTATACAAAACAACGTTTTCAAAAGTGAAAAGACTAGACTGCAAGGATAGCGTAGTGTTTAAGCGGTCACCTCTCCACTTTCTACCGCGCTGAGTGTTGTGGGTTCAAACCCCGCATGAGACAACACTTTGTGTGATCAATGAATTGTTGTTCTGAGTCTGGATGTTCTTTGTATCCGTTTCATGTATGCTTTTACAGTTCCACGCGACACAGAACCTATTCTTAGTCCGGGAGTTGTCTTTTTAAGAAAATGAAAAACTAAATGTAAGGAATATTTTGTAAAACAAAACAAACAAATAAACTTGGTATCTATTAGGTAGTAGAGCCATGTTGATTTCACTAATAACGGGCCGGCTCGACCTGGGCAGTACTACCCTGTTATAGATGACTAACCTAAAGCGACAATATCCGTGCTGTCTTTCGTTTGTGAGTGCGAGGCCGGAGGTCCATTTGTGTAGGGGTAGCAGTTATAGTGATAAGTGTGTGAGCTTTAGACTGCCACAATAACTGTCATGACTTTTAAGTCTCCAAGAGGGACGTGAAAAAGCATCTCACTAGGCCACCATAGTGTGGGTCACCATACTACATTATCTGCATTCGCAATGGGTATGGTGACCACAACTCTTGGGTTCTATTCGTGCCTTCCATCACGCAGCGTAGAGTAATTTCGGCAGGTTCTTAAAGAAAAAGAATACTCATAAATGACGGTGTTATGAGTGGATGGCAACAGGCTGGAGAAGAAGATATGCTCAAAAAATTCAACCGAATCGAAAACTTTTTGAAACTTTGGGGTCGGTTAAATATTAAAAACTATTCTATATCAAATATGACTACAACTATATACTACAAAGCTGAAGGTCATGAGTTCAATTCCCACCACAAACATTTGTATGATGGGTAAAATTATTTGTTCTTTGTCTGGGTGTAATTTATTTATAATATTTATATATATATGTATTTAGCAACCTTTAAATATGTTGATCAGCGGTCTGGTTACCATAGCACACGCTCTGCCTAATTAGGAATCAGACAGCCCTGTGTGAGATGTGTAAGGTTATTTATTTATTATTATTATATACCAGGAGTTATTGCCGTATGAAAATAATACATATGCACCTGAATCTATACAATCACAAGCAATCAGGGTTAACTAGCTTTACAATAAACCTTGGTAACTTGTTTTTTGTAACTATCATGTAAAAGTACATACAAATTGGTAACAATTACGGATATTTAAATGTTCAATGTTAAACCTTAAGTAAAAATATTAAGTTGTATGGAACACAAACACGAACAAGTCTCCGGTGATAATTGTTGTTTTAGTTATTGTAATACCCGACAATCAAAACATCAATAGGGCTATTGATGTTTTGTAAAAAAGTAATTAATTTAATTTAACAGATTAACGCTTTATTGACACATCAAGAAAATATTACTACGCCATCTTGTTGACAGCAATGACAATGCAGCTGTCATTAATATCAAAAATTTAGTGAGTTTAATTTAAACTACAATTTTTTAACGTAAACTTTTAAAAATCTGGTTGTTTAAAATGTCATTGTCGATGATGTTACCAGTCAAATAAATACAACAACAATTCCTACCATGAGATACGCAAGACGGTACAAAATCCCATACATGCCCGCCATGGTCCTTTACTGCATTGTTAACGGTCCTTGAAATGCGTGGGAAGTTTTAATTCAATCCGACGTTTTGAAGTAGGTAAAATTACGTTTAAAGATTTCTTCAAATAGATACATACATATATACGAACTAAGCTTATAAAAGCATGTTAAAACATGTCTTCCTGATATTTACAATGTGTAAATGAAACTTACTAAATAACTTGATTGGATTGAATGATTATTGTAATAATTAATCTATTTTCGTAAGTAAGTCTTTATAGACATTTTTAAAAGTCGGACTTTACAAATAGAAGGCGCCGCCATATCATAAGACTCACTTCGGGAAGAAATGCCAAAACAAACTACAGGGGTGTCTTATCTTTTAAGTCCGTGAACAATGTTAAATACGAAATAAAAGTATGAGAAGTAGAATATTTAATTAAAAGCCTAATATGCAATACTACTTAAGGACATTAAATATTACTTTTATTTATAATTCAGTCAACGTATATAAACACTGACTGATCACTTATTACAATCTACTGAAGCTGATTATAATGAATTATTATGATAAACTGCCTCGGTGGCGCAGTGGTAGAAAATGCGACTGCTGTGCTTGAGGTCTCGGGTTCATTTCCGAGGCGGACCAAGTGTTTGTATGATCTGCAAATATTTATTTCGAAGTTTGGATGTTTTCTATGTATAATTTGTATGTATTTACAAAAAAAACAGTACATAAGTATTCTATCAGTTAGTCTAGTTATCATAGCACAAGATCTGCTTAGTTTGAAACTAGTTGACGTTGTGAATCAAATGTCCGAAATATTTATTATTTATTATTATTATTAATTGTCATTATACTTTATGACTACTAAATTGTACTACAAAGTTGACCAATACGGCTAATATTTAGTAAAATAAATGGGTGATGCAATTGAAACGGAACAAAACTTTTCCGTGTGGTGATGGAGTAAGAATACAGTGTCATCATGCCTATTCAACCCGTTTGTGTCGTAAGAGGTGGCTAAGGGAACAGACTACAGCTGATGTTTGATGAAACTACATGTGTGCCACACCTTGGATGTTTTACAATATCCGTATTTCTTGGCAAATCTACTTCAAAAACTATACAATGCCATTGATATTTACATATTTGCATACTCTTCTAAACATATATTTCTACGTAACTTTTTACCTAGGTAAATAATTTGAAAAAAAAAACACTGTCTAAATCTTTTTGATATTTTTTTTTCCTATATCATACCTATGTTTAAGATCAAATAAACACAGTAATTTTTAACAAACAGGCAATCAACGCTTTCTGAAAAAGTAAAAGTTTTTAAATTGAAGATAAAATGCATAGGTAAAATTATAATGGATACTTAAACTTTATAACAACGATGTAATGACAGTAATCATAATGATTAGAAGTTAAGATGTCGTAAGATGATAAAAATATTGCCTTTTAAAACTGTCGAAACTGCCTAATAATGAAAGATCATTTGAATTTCTTTTGCGTATTTTCTTCTGTAACGTTTAACTTTCTGTACCAGTAAACTAATTATTTATACGTTCTGTTTTTATAACGTGTCAACATTAATTGGCGGAGTTACCTATTAATAAGATTCATGTATATGTGATCGCAGCGACTAAAATGGTAGAGAAATCTACATTTACGCTTAATTGTTAATAAATATTTATTGCTGTTAATAAACTCTTTCTAGTATTGTGAAGGTGAAAATGAACGAAAGTTTCAAAAGTGATTAAAAATGTATTAGCTCGACTTATACGTAACTTAGTGCGCGTTAGTTTTTTTTATTTTTTTTACGTGTGGAAACCCCAGCGAGCCGTCCCCGCACCGGGGTTTACAGCGGGGTGGTGTGTCGGAATCGGACCGACTAAAACCACACGGTGTGCCACTCTGCGCCTGAGATAGGAGGGATCCGGGAACCGCTGCTATTACGACATCCAGAAGTGCGCGTTAGTTACGTCAACGTCTATTTAGCGAGAAACTAACGCGGACGGTTTAATTAGGCAACAAACTATTTGTTAATACAAATTGCGAACCTTCAACACACAGTTAAGGATGCCATGACAGTTATTAGTTTTTTTATTTTTAATATGAGAAACATTGCCTTACAGGATGAGATGGGAGGGGCGATGACCATAAGTAGTTAACTGTAATTCTTGCATAGAATATTATTTACCTTTTTAACATATTTATGAAAGATTTTTTTTTCAGCTGTCAATATAATTGAGAATGAAAAGTAGTGTGAATGTAGTGAAATGGCCACTTCGGAGCCCTGTACCGCCTCTTCGCCTGCTCTCCACTACGCCACGGTCCCGTCAAGCGTCTGACGGTGGATTAGAAATTGGTATGTGGTTAAACTCTCTTCTGTAGAAATGACGCATAAAAATTATGGAGTTTGTTTGTATATCGTATAGCACCTGACACCGATGCAGCAAGTCGGTTAACTCCATCAGGCTTCCCTTACATATATACGTGGCAGTTTGAAAAAGTGTTATTAATATAGAATATACGAGTATAGACAACAACGATCTATTGGCGTGATACTGATGTCGGCATTCACAGGCGATGTTGCGAAATATGGATTAATTAGCCTCCTTTAAATTGGGCAAACTAGGTTTAGGTATCTTTTCCCTTATTCCGTTACCTTGACCACTGTTATTAACAGTAACATATAATATGACGTGTCTAAGACCAGGCTAACTGATCGTAAAATAAGACGATGCCTGTTTAGATAGATTGCTAATAAACATGCTCAACCTATCACCGTCCACTGCTGAACGAAGATTTCAGGTCTTGAGAAATTCGAATCCATTTGCTGCCAGCCACTTTCTTCAAGTCGTCGGTCTATCGCGCCGCAGGCCTATATAAATTATCAGAGTTGTGCAAGAATACATCTACCCAGGGAAAACTATTAAACGAGTCCGGCACGATTTCGATCGGGAGGCCGATAGGAGGATTCGTCTGGGCTGGGCAGCATACGGGAAGCTGCGTCACATCTTCGTGCCGCCAATTCCACAATCATTAAAGACCAAAGTATTTTACCTGTGTGTTCTACCCGTAATCACATACGGAGCCGAGACATGGACACTCATCATTGGACTGGTCCACAAGTGTAAAGTAGCTCAGCGTACGGTGAAGTGTGCGATGCTGGGTGTTTCTCTAGCTGATAAAATTCGTAAGGAGGTTATTTGACACATAACGAAAGTAACTGACATATCTAATAATATAGAAATATTACACTCATTCATAGAATAAAATAACCGTGTTCATTATTCAAGTTATCAGTCTAAGTCACTAACTACTAGATCACCAAGCCAGTTAAACCTCAGCTTTGTATAGCCGTAGTACATTTGTGTGTATTTTGTGTCAGTTTCCCAAGAATGTACTTTAAGGTTGTATTCTTCTAACCAAGGATATGATGAACGTTCGCAAAATTAGAGTACTTTTCAAAATTTTTACGATTCAATAGTTTTAAGTGTAAAGAATTTTCACCCTTAGAGACATGACGCAAGTAATTGCGCTTAAGGTGTGTAGTGTAGTAGCTATTTAAAATTGTGTAATGTAAAATTGCATGTGATTTAAAGATAAACATTGTCTCAAACAATGGCCGCTTCATATCAAGGCTGAACCATACTTCTTGGATGATATGGTGGTAGCCGCATTTATGTGATACTTTCTGAGTTTATACAACAACTTAAATGCATCAGTCATTCTTATTGAGTTACTATAAAACTAGTTATCTATCATGTCCTTTAGCTACAGTATTAAAATATGAAAAAACTGAGCACTATCTCACTAGTTCATGATGGATACTGAGTTTTATGTCAGTGAAACATATATTTCGATTGTCAGTAAATGTCTACTTCGAAGTAACTGTGAAAATCTCTTTTAACATTTAGTAATTTTAGGTACCAAGTCTACGACGACCTGCCCTGCACCAGGCTCTCGTGCCAGGTCGACCCACGCGGCCCTGGATACTTCACTATTCGACGTGTCTCCTTCGATCAAGTCGTGGCGCGAGGTGCCGGGACCCAAACCTTTGCCATTCTTAGGGAATACATGGCGTTTTACACCTTATATTGGTAAGTACTTCTACGGAAATTACCTTTATTTTTAAGTATCATTTTAAATATACTTGCACAAGTATTGATATTAATTTTTCTCTAAAAATGTGATTTACGATATGATGACGAAAGAGCCACTGATACTAATCTACTCTATGTCTATTATTAATACATGTTCAATAGATTTCATAATAACACAAATCTATGACAACAAAGCACATTCATCTGTTATTGTGTGAATATGTGCATTTATAAGTAATTGCAAGACCTGTTGCACAACAAGGTCTTAGCTTTTAATGTTTTTTAAATGTCTGAAGAAAAGATTGGGTCGAAGCAAGGTTAAGAAGTTACGAGATTAATGAGGCTACGTCGGTAATTTAAAAAAAAATGGTGAATAATATGTAATACGAAAATGGTGGCAGAAATATAGGTGCAAATTTTTAATTAAGAGAATAGTTTTGCAAAGCATCGTTGGATAAAAATGCGTCCATTCCAGAAATGAACAGTTCTAATCGGATCATGTGTGTTTGCCACCTAAGTAAATATGTAGGTGACAGCCTAATCTCAATTCGATTTAACCCAACAGTGGTAGAGAAAATGCAGGTCAAGTACAAGAGCCATACATTCACTTCCGACAATTATTCTAAATTTAATTTAAGTATTTTTTATAAATTGTAGTCACCTGAAAGATGTTGTAACACCATAGTCGGGTTGTATCTTTAATCGATTTGACATGTAATATAGCATAGATAAGAGGTGTGTGTTTTGTTCTCATTTTACAGATTATTGTATATTAATTGCAATGCTATTAATGAACTGAGATAGAAATCCGATTGCAAAACCGGAAAATATGCATAGAAATTACAGATAAAATAATTGTTAGGGTGATAAAGTATGTGTGAACCCATAATACCTAGTGCAATAGGTAGCGCAATCGTTCGCACAGTCAAACATTATTCATTGGTCAATTTCTTTGTTTTAAAGATTGTTTAAAGAAAAGCACTTATCCTACAAAATGTAACGGAGTACGCATTTTTGTTGTTAATTTACATTCGGTCAATGTACGTACTCTGAAATTGATGTCTCCACGGCATCACGGTAGGCAAGTAGGTATTGTATTTAAAACACAATAAAAAACGGATTTACAATTAGTTCGTGCAACTTAGATTGCTATACCGTTACTTCGCCTCTTTTTACTTAGAATAAATAATGAATAAATTTTTGTTTATATATGTCAGTAGTAAATAAAAAGGGCCAGTTTCACCACTTGCTGATAAAGTCATTTATAGACCTACTAGCTTTTGCTCGCGGCTCCGCCCGACAAACAGTCGATTATCGAGGTGAATAGTTACCTTTGTCTAATTCTGATGTACAAACTATATTATTGTAAAGTTTCATCAAAAACTGTACAATAGTTTTTACGTATAAGAGTTACAACATCCATACATCCTTACAAGCTTTCATATTTATAATATTTAAATTTGAAAATATTAATAATTTTATCGATAAAGAATCTAGGTACGATATTCAATTTAGTCATATATCATAAATCACAGATATTTTATACAAAGTCTAATGGCAGCTTTTGAACCGTATGCAATCGAGCGAAAAAAGTATAGTGCCATCTATCTAGATTTATAAAACTTTGAGTGATTCAAATACGCATCAAAATGAATTTTCTCACCGCGTTTTGTCATAGTAAATAGAAACCTATTTCACTCTCCCGCCCCCTAACTATCACCAGACACTATAACTATTCATTAAAATCGCTCCGCTGCGATGTGAAAGAAAGACAAACATTAAAAAAAAAACACACACTGTCACATGTTTAATATTAGTAAGAATGTCAATTTATCTGTCAAATAACTTAAGATTTCGATTTCATAGGTCTTCGATACAGACATATACATATGTCAGGTATACATATATTTATCTGCCACTTTTATCGGTTAAATAGTGACAGAAAACTATTTGAAACTTTATTGGGAACTGACGAAACTGGTCCTAAGTATTCCTTGGTCGGTAGTTGCATCTTTTACATAATATGTAAGTGTAAAATTTGTAAGCTAACAGCTAAGAGACTAGCCCGGATAAACAGACAGGCAGACAAACAGAAAAAAAATAAAAAAGAGTATTTTATGTTTCATTGTCGCGTAAAGAGCTATATGGACTTGACAAAACATATTTTTTAAGTTACTGATAAACACTTCAATTTTGTTTATATGTATTGAATATTGATAACATTTAGTGTCATCTTGTGACGAAGCATGCTTATACTAATTACAAACTATAACAACATACAACATAAAAAGTTTAAGTAAATAACAAAAGACAAAAATTTAAAGATTTTGTAATACAAACAAAAATATTCAACTGTATTAAGTCGGTACATATTATTCTTTAAAACAATAAAAGTGGACAGCCAAGATCATCACTAGGACGCACTCAATAATAATAATGCCATTAGGTTAATTTTAAAAACGTTAAAATTTAAATAATACATATTTAGTGTGATCGTTATTATTAGTAAATATGCAGGTGTGTACGTATTTTGTCATTCCGTGATGGCACAAAAGGAGACTGCTTGTGTGTACCTTATAAAAATAAGGATAAAGGTATTAATTTGTGTGTGTTGAATATGAGGACCGGCAACTTAATTAAAAAATGAAATTCTTAGTGCTTAAATTATTTATTTACTATTTGATGGACTAATAATTTCATAAGTAAAATATACATCAATAGTTATTTTCATTAAAGAGATATTTTTTGTAAAATAAATTCTCTAGTTTTTCGTTTAAACCTCAGGGATTTTGCATTTCCTTTAGAAGTTTGTTGTTTAACTGAACTCCTTCGTATGAAATGTTTTTTTTTTATCATACTTTTCTGTTCTAGGAGGACATAAGTTTATTTATCTTTATTTCTGTAATTAAATTTAAAGATTTTCTTGTTAAAGTTATATTTGTTTGTATAGTGTTGTCTAATATCTTCTTAACTAAAATGCAATCAGTTTTTAATATTTACAGTTTTTTAAATTTTCAGTAGTAGCTCTGGGTAGCAACAGTAGTTCTGGAAGATACTAAACCTTTAAGTAAAATTCGAGGCACTATGGGTTTTTTACGTGTATTATGAATTTAACTCGAACTTGAAACTCTCAAAGAGGTCGAAAAATGTAACAAAAATGTTTGTGTACAGGTTTCTTTCTACTTTCTATTTATATCAATTTTCCGTTTTTGTTGCTTGATTGACGTGTTGATTATTTATATCTTGTTTATTTTCAGCTTAATACTCAACATTGTCCCTCTTTTTAAGCATAAACTGCGCTCACTTTTGGAGGAAAATTTCAGAAATGATTTCTTATCGCCTATTACGTCATAAGCATTACGTCCTTCAAATATTGTTTGTGTGTTGATTCATCACTAATTATTCTGTAAAAACATCTCATAAACGCAAATTATACGCTATAAAATAAAACATAGACAATAGAGATAGCCTTGACTTTATTTGAATTACGAAATAGTTTGACCTTGAACTTCTACAATTTCGCACTAATAAATAATTTCAATATAAATATTATTAGTCTAACCGGTTTTGGTTTTTAGGAATGATTTCATAAGCTTAAATAGATACTTATTGTTTTTTAAAGATGATATTAGTTAACTATATTATGTAATTCGTTTTAGAACAGAAACCTGATATTAAAATTCAACTGCGACGCACAGAGATATGTGTCCATTGCGGGCGAAAATGTAATATTTTTAATACCAAAAAGTGTATCAATATTATCTAATTTTAAAGCAGTAGGTACTCTCTTCCTTTGCATGCATGGGAAATGGTAGACGTTTTAGTAGTAGCAATCTCTTTAGCAGAGGGTGAGGAACCGAAGGTCCAACGTCACTCATTTTATTTTTATTAATCATGCTTCGTGCAGGTGCAGTGCATAATAACATCACTCACACATTGTTATGATGTATGTGATAGCAGACGGGGCCATCTTCTTTAATGACATTGTAATAAAGCGATCGAGGCATTGTGTTTTTTTACGTAAGTGCTCGTAAAAACACCGACGGCATATCAATTTTCTTTTATACTCTACCTCCGTTACGCAAAACTTCAAGTAGGCCAAGGTTTCCAATTTGATTCTTTACGCACATTAAAATGATATTATTAGCATGTCGTACGTAGAGACAATTACAATTGATTTAGTAAGTGTTGTGACGGATTAAGAATACAGAGTGTCTATCCCTATTCTTCCCATGGGTGTCGTAAGAGGCGACTAAAGGTACAAATACGTAATGAGAATGTCAAGATTTTCTCATGACGTATTTGTAAGTTTTAAAGCAATAAATAATGCATTTATTGATTGCATTTTGGGAAAAAACCTATATTTTGTGATAAAATCTTTTTATAGTTTATTACCAATATAATAAATCCAAGTATACTTTGCCGCACTTTTCCCTTGTGGAACTTTAGAGGTCTTTAGAGCTCACACAAGACACTTATGTACATTCAAGTATTGAATAGTTTTGCGGTGTCATGCAGTACACATGAAAGAGCTGACAATAATCTGGTAGCTTTATACCTTTAAAGTATTTAAATGGGCCCCAGTTTTATTTTTTGCACCAACGCCTTTGGTTTCCTAGCTACGTCTCTCTATTACAAATCAAAAGTCACAAAAGGTCGTAGTATCACTATAGTTGAGTATATGTACCGAATCTTGGCTTTCCCAAAGTTATACCACCTACAATATAATTTAGAAATAAACATAACCTTATGCTCATTTTTTCAAAACAGATATTATAACACTATGTAATATTCGACTGCCTCGGTGACGCAGTGGTAGCGTATGTGACTGCTGTGCTTCTCGGGTCCGATTCTCGGGTCAGACCTAATGTTTGTATGATCTGCAAATATTTTTTTCGGAGTTTGGGTGTTTTCTATATAAAATATCTACGTTTTTACAGAAAAAAGGTATATATGTATATCAGTTGTCTAGTACTCGGAGTACTTGCTCTGCTTAGTTTGAGACTAGATGGCGTTGTGTGTCAGTTGTCCGAAATATTTTTATTTGTTTATTATTTCTAAAATTATCTGAGCACACACAAGTAATTTTCTTATATATCCAGAGACGGTGGAAGTGGTGTGGATTGTATTAAACAATCGACATATCATGATCTCACTCTTGAATGGAATTAAAATTATAAGTTTTATAAGGTATTTTTAGGTATTATTGGGCTTATGTTATTATTAGATGTTTAAGTTAGTTAAAAAAGTATTAGTTCAGTCATGAAATAAGTTTCACGTAACACTAATGTTTTTAAGTAACTTTTTTTGTTATTTTTATATTTGTAAAGGATTAGGCGTTTGTCTTTCATTTCACCTGATGGAAAGTGTAGGTGAAGACGAAGGTGGTACACGCCCATCCAGAAGAAACCTCTTCACTCTACTCTTAAAGGCTCCAGAGTTCAACTCATCAGGAAAAATAGACCCAGGCAGGTCGTTCTAAATCTTGGCGACTCTCACGAGCTCTCAAAACGAGCTGTTAAACTGTTTAATTCGACTTTTGCACTGTTAAAACAATATATTGAAAGTAGTTGATGACAATCGTTAAGTATAACATATATGAATAACGAATTTTACAGCACATGCCCAACATATAAATATTTATAGACCATTTTCCCACTTATCTAGGTTTCCCTTCATAATTCTCGTTACTTGCTGGCAGTTATTGCACGCTACACGCAATACATTTCCTTCCTTACGCAATAGTGCAATTTTTACGCTCCGTGGTGCGTAATGTGACAACCAGTTGCTTGTATACTTACACAGATATTTTTTATATTGTTTTCGTCAAAAAATACTGAAAAAAACCTTGCCAAATTGTCGGATCGGTCTGCAGTAGGAAGAAACTCACCTCCAGATCTTTACAGGCGTCTAAAAATTCACTAGGCCACCATTGTGTGGGTTACCATACTGCATTGCCAATATTCACAATGAGTATGGTGATCACGACTCTTGGATTCTATTTATACTTTTCATCAGGCAGAATAGAGTCACTTTGGCAGGTTCTTAAAATAAGAATTAAAAAAAGGACGCTTTTCGTATCTATACATATAAATAAAATTGCGAGTGTCTGTTTGTTATATTGAAATAACCGGTTTTTACTACATGAATATGAATGACATGACAATTTTTGTCTGTCTGTCTGTCTGTTTATTTTGGCTAATCTCTGAAATGGCTGGACTGATTTTGATGGAACTTTTATTAGCAGGTAGCTGATGTAATAAGGAGTAACTTAGGCTGCTTTTATTTTAGAAAAATCTTTTATTTTAGTAAAATAAAGTAATGTTGCAATGTCCAAGTACTGTCCAGGACCACGTGCACCTCACACGCATGCCACCACTGTGGCGTCACGTCGGACGCCTCCCACCACTACATCACAAAGGCTGCCTATCGTGCGGGTTTAGAACGCGCGAGCGTGCTATTGCTGACGATTGTGTCTCGATTTTATTTTTAAATTCCACGCGGACGTAGTCGCGGGTACAACTAGTCAGCAATAAATCTCGTGTAGCAATAGACGGCAACGTTATTATTTTTTCGAATAATTATTGTATAAGCAATAAATATTACTATATAAAAAATATTGTGTAAAGTAAATCATATATAACGATGAATTGGAAAATTATTCTCATAAAAAAAATATTGGAACGAGCAACTTAAACTAAACAATGACATTATTTTCACAGTTTTGTTTTCGTTCTAGATATCTTTTAAATTAGTTAAAGGTAGATCCAATATCTGCTGCCAACTAAGCCTATAATGGGAATATAGGTACATACATATATAAAATCACGCTTGTTTCCCCGGAAGAGTTAGCTAGAGGCATATAAAATACCCACTTTTCGCCAGTGTATTGGTCCTAAGTAATACCTGGCTTATTGCCGCTAATCGGGATTTTTTGATTGCCAAAGCCTCTTTCGTCGCTCAGCAGGTACATCACTTGCAGGTGAGGTTGTTTAGAGGTCTTGAGTTCTTGGTGGGAACCCTATGAACCCTATGCAGTGTCGGTTTAAGAGTTATGATACGCTGATAAAGGCTTACTAATATAGATAGGCCGATTCTCGTTCACCTGTTTTAAAAATGAGTGCGTTATTTGTACGAGTACAGTGCTTCAAATATTTTTAATGCATGTTAGGAAAAAGAAGATCTTAAAAATAAGGAGAAACAAGTACCTTCCTAGTTAGAAAGTAGGCGGTAGGTACTAGGAGCAAGTCGTAATCAGACGTAAGCCGACAACATTTTCCAGCAGGATTTCTAGCCCAGTCAGAAAGCTTGTTTTGCCTGTCTAGAATGTAGTTAACATAGTGGAGTACAGGTTTCATATGATTAAAATCAATTTGTAGTACACATGAATCATTAAAACTTATTTTTTTGACTGAAATAATATTTTAGACTACCTTTTTTAATAAATTAGGTCTTCTAGGTATGTTGATGTTAATTATATCCAACAGTTGAAAGTTGGCTTCTAATGTCTGTTTGAGTTCGATCCTTCGTGCCAGTTGTTTTTTTTATTGTTTAAAAATTAAATAATATCGTATTCTGAAGGAAGACATGTTTTCTAATACATAGTTTCTTTCTGTGATCCACAGTTTATACATATATTATAAATGCGAAAGTTTGTGAGTATGGATGTTTGTTTCTCATTCACGAAAAAACTACTGGACGGATTTGGGTAAAACTTTACAGTAATGTAGGTTATACATTGGAATAACATATAGACTACAATTTGTAATGATGTTTCTATAATATTCTATGTAATTTTGGTTGTAATATGTGAACTAAGTCGGGAAAAAAACTGGCCCCTAAGAGTTATCTTGGCGTATGCTGCCTAAACCACTGAAGTTACACAAAGATGATGTACCGTAGGATTGTTTGTATGTTAAGAAAAAATATATTGATTTAAAATGATTTGTTACGAAACTCAATTATTCAGTCCAAATTCCACGCGAGCAAAGCTGCGGGCAAAAACTAGTATGATATAAACTAGTTTTAGGCCTATGACGAAACAGTAGAAATTCATTTCTATACGTAAAGCGACTGTCATTAGACCACCACAACCTAAGTACCGTATTAATAAAAAAAACCAAACTACCCGTCACGGTTGCAGCAGATTTTTGCATGACACTCGGGACCAACGACTTACTGCGTTCTCCGAGGCGTAGAGGGGAGTTCTCAATGTGTTAATAATAGTCACTCAACCATAAACTGACATGGCCTAGATTGCTTTATTTTGCAATGTATCGAACTAATCAGTTAATAATTAGCCACGAGCTCTACGCGCTATTTTATGATATATCTAGTAATATAAACAATATTTCTTTTACATACGTACATAAAATCACGCCTGTTTCTCTGGAGGGGTAGGCAGAAGCATATTAAACGCCGACTTTTCGTTAGTATTTTGGTCCCACGCAACAGCTGGCGAGCCTTTTGTCACTAATGTTTTATTTGCCAGAACTTCGTCTATCGATCAGCAGGTACACTAATTGCTGGTGAGGTTGACTTGAGCCCTTGAGCACTCTATGTCTTTTGTTTTATACGTGTAACTGTATCATTTAAGTGAACTGAGGTTTTCTGATAAAACACATTAGGAACGTAAATCGTATCGTCGCTACATTCAAGACACCTTCTATTGTCAAACTACTGTGTATCATTTTCATTAGTAATTAAAAGTTGTACTCGTGCTAATGAGTCTTACTTTGATGAAACAATTAAAACGTTTTTATATTATTAAACAATAATCTTTATACTGTTGTCATGTTGACTGTCGGCTCTTGCAATGTGATTAAGAGCATGGTGTGTTACCACCTCTATAAAGGATCTGGAGACTTGGTCCATTACCGGACCGTCTCTACAACCTCTTCCATGAGCGATGATCTTGACGGACGAACAACATTGGAGACGTGGGGTAGAACCGACTATGGTAACAAAATACGCAGGGCAACAGCGCTGCAAAGAGAAGAGAAACTTGAAACAAACCATGTACTACTCTGTCTGGTCAACGTAGTGAAGTAGACCAAAATCAAATAGGCAAAAATGTATTTTTCCAAAACAAAAAAGAAAGACAGCGCCCGCATTAGGAACAAATCCTGCGTCGCGGGCGACTTTACAAACATACACGAAACGGACATAAAGAGCACCTAGACTTAGGACTACAATTTGTGGATCACACAAAGTGTTGTCCCATGTGGGATTTGAACCCACAACTCTCCGTGAGAGCGGTGTGGCAACCGCTTAAACCACTAGTGTATAGTGATGAGTATTGTGATCGTTGATGATGATCATTGGTCAATGTATATCTTCTTAGTGTACTGGATTTGTACTGATAATAATATCACATCTAGTTACAACTTACAATATGGAAATGAATATCCAGAGTAGATTTCTGCCTGTAGTCTCAAATAGAAGACCTCGAACTGCGGAAGAGAAGGGTTTGAAAGATTTTGAAAAACACACACTGTATTGCTTTTAACAATGACAAATTTACCTTGTAACCTTATCTCATAAAATACATGAATCTTATGTAATTCTAGCTAACAATAGTTCAATACATTTATTTGTCTTAGTGGTTTAAGCGATCGTCACATCATCCTACAGAAAAAAATGCAGTAGGTAATGGATACCTTAGTTTATATTGAAAATGTACGACAATGTTTGCAAGCCCTGACTATGATGTGTAGAAATTGGTCTTTTGTAAAGATTAAAATATTTATTTATTCTTAGAGTTTAATATGATTATTCAATATTATGTATTGAAGAAATTGTAAAATCAATAATTATTACTTGTCAAGTATTTTATTCTTAATTTCCTATTTAGACATTGTTATATTTCTGAAACGTGTTTAAGTTAACTGGTGCATAAATAGTACTGTGATAATCCGGTGTACAGTTTGTTCATACTAGGGATTTCGCTGCGGACCAAACTGAAAAAAATGTGATAGTAAAACCGTAAGTGGAAAAAGTGCGTGGAATAAATCTGTGGAATAAATCTGTGGAAAAAAAGTGCGTGGAATAAAACCGTTAAATGAGACGTGCGCAGGCGCGAAAGCGCGTCATGTGTGCTATTTTATTATTTTAAGGAATTTATTATTTTATTTCCTAAAATACTGAATTTCCTAAATACTTTCTTGTACTTAAATAAAAACTAATCAGCAAAATTTAAGAGAAAAATCAAGAAAACCTACATAAAATTGAGCACGATTTTTTTTGCAAATTGTGTCGATTCCACATTATCCGAAGGAACTTCGTTCCTACCTGGTGTCCCACGACACCATTCATTTTTTAATATTTCGGACATTTGACATACGTCATCTAGTTTCAAACTAAGCAGAGCTTGTAGGTACTATATAACTAGACTGACTGATAAAATACTTATACACTTTTTTTATAAATACATACATATTATACATAGAAAACATCCAAATTCCAAAACAAATATTTGCAGATCATACAAACATTTGGTCCGACCCGGGAATCGACCCCGAGACCTCGAGCACAGCAGTCGCATTCACTACAGCAGCGTCACTGAGGCAGTTTAAATCTGACAATCACTAAATGTAAAATGAAAAGTGTTACCGTTGCTTGCTCAAAACTTAAAAAAATATGATAAAGGTGTAACTAATTAAACAAATTTCTAAATATGATTATTATTGCATATCAGAAGTAAACAAAATATTATGTTTCTCAGTCATAGCTAAGTAAATATAGTTTTCCAGTTCCAGTTTTCCGTTCTCAGTTCACATGCCTGCCAACCTATAGTAAACCTATTTCGTTATCTATGTAGTTTTAGATAAAATATAAAATTAATCGGTAATACACTAAAATTCTAATGAACAAAAATTCTAATGAACAAAAATTGTTAAGTTTTCAATTTTTATTTAATGAA
Organism: Hypercompe scribonia; assembly: GCA_949316085.1. Taxonomy (NCBI): domain Eukaryota; kingdom Metazoa; phylum Arthropoda; class Insecta; order Lepidoptera; family Erebidae; genus Hypercompe; species Hypercompe scribonia. Next base: position 5,751,166 of record OX438988.1, read on the forward strand.
ATAAAAATTAAAGGTTCAGACATAAATTGAAATTATCCTGTTAAAGTACAAACCCAAAAATTTGATTTTTCTCAGTTAATAATACCAAAAAAATATGCACATACGTTGATTACTCACTTCGCTAACTTTTGTTCATATCTATTTAAATGCATTTGAAACGTTCAAATTGTATTCTTTAGTATCTAAAAAGGTTTGGACTATAAAATCTTTGACGTTTAGAATGCACAACAGAATTAAAAATGACTAATTTTCACATAAATTAAGTAACTTAATTAATTTTGGTTTTGTAAAAGTAAACATAGTTAAGGCCTACGTTTTGAGGACGTCGTTTGATAGGACTAAATAAATTTTTGTTGATTTTAGTTTAATTTGGAGTTTTTGAACAACAGAATTAGCATCCTCATCCGTAATTTTAGTGAAAGTTTTAAATGCATGTGCACAATTAGCTGTGTGTTGCATATTTTGTGGTATGAAAGTTTTCGATGAATAATTGGCCATCTTATAAACAATACCTAATTATATATTATATAGACCAACTTTCTCGTACAATATTTTAGGACACCTCTAAATAAGGTTTCATGAGTCATCCTTTTCTCATTGAGTGAACATTACTTTTGTTAAAAAATATGGTTTAAGTGCATTATAAATTACTAGTCATAATTAGTAGTCAGGTATGTCATGTAAATATACGAGTAATAGTAGTCATAAGTAAGTTTAATAATAATAAATAAATAATAAATAATCGATCAGTTTACGATCAACACCATCTTAGCTTTAAACTTAGCAGAACTTGTACCATGACAGCTAGAACGATTGATAGAATACTTGAATATTTTTTTTTGTAAATACATGCACTTTATACATAGAAAACACCCAAGCTCTGACACAAATATTTGCAGATCACAAACAATTGTCCGACCTGGGATTTGAACCCGAGACCCCATGCCAGCAATCGCATACGTTAATCCCGCTCCACCAAATCAATCAAATGCGTTTGTAAATAAGGTTATGTAGATATCATTAGTGTCATTTGAAGTGGTATCAGATAGTATGGAAACTCATGAAAGTCATACAAGGGCACTCAAATTAAGTGCATTAGTAAAGCCGTGACCATGCAATTTTACGGTAAGTTAAGTAATAATAGCAGATATTTTGTAATTTTTTCCTTAATGTTATTTTGATGAGTGCAGAGAGAGTTACGACATAGTTTCTTTTATTAGGTTTAAAGTATGAATTTGTTACTTTGTAAGAAATGTTGTGAGTTAATTATTATCATGGGACTAGGACTGTTAGTCCATATGATATCTAAAAAAATTAGTCAAAAAGCTTATGGGTTTTTAAAAAATGAGTAAGTTTTTAGCTAAGCTTAATAAATTACTTACATCATCATCTCATCATCAACTCAGCCAAAAGACGTCCACTGCTGGACATAGGTCTCCCTCAAGGATTTCCTCCTTTTTTTTTAACACCACCACCACACTAAAACCACACCAAAACCACACGGTGTGCTACTCTGCGCCTGAGATAGGAGGGATCCGGGAACCGCTGCTATAACGACATCCAGATCCCTACCAGCGCCTGTCCGCTAATGCGGGCACCATCTATGGGTAAACTCTCTATTTTAGGCGACGTACGGCACACGCGGACGTCGCCTCCTCGCGGCTGGCCATTGTAGCGGATGGAGGGGAAAACCCGTCCCGTCCACCCGCGGCCACACTCAAGGCGGCATGAGGCGCTGGTATGCGCGCCTCCGCCACCCGGCTCGCCGGCGGCGAATTGGGTCCGAGTGGATATCGTCCTCCCGGGCCTTCTCCGCCGCCTCCTTTCGTGAAATTACGTCTTCGCAGAAGGTTGCGACCGCGGTAAAACAACTGTCGCTACCGACCATGGAGCGTATTACGGCCGGTAGCGAGAGATCTCCTCCAATAACTGCAGTGAGGACCCCACGCTGCGCCGCCCAGGCGGAACAAACCGCCAGCGTGTGCTGAGCCGAGACCTCACTGCTGTCGCAGTGGTGACAGGCGGGACTCAATTCCCTCCTGGCGACCGAGTGCAGATACTTCCCGAAGCAACCGTGCCCGGAAAGAATCTGCGTCAGTCGGAAGGAAAGGGTCCCGTGCTGCCGCCCTGCCCACTTCGCGATGACCGGCTGGAGAGCCTCCACGGCGGCAAAGCCAGCACGTGGAGCCTCCAGCCGGAACGACCAACGAGCCATCGTGGCTCGACGAGCGGCCTCTCGCCACTCGCGTATCTCTTCGGGCGGGGGCCGAATGCCGCTACCCACCCGAAAGTCTGCCGTTCGCCGATAAACTTCAGCGAGCACTTCCGCCTCCAAATCCCACGGGGGAGTTTCGGCTAACGCGCACGCCGCCTCCGTCGATACGGTGCGGTAACCGCGTATGGCTCTAACCGCCAATATCCTCTGAGGGCGCCAGAGGCGAGCCCTATTCTGGGCGGTCAGCGCCGACCAGCTTTGGAGTAAGCTGTCGGAAGTGCTCGTCGAAGAGCCACCTGCCGTCGAGGATCAGGCCCAGATACTTCATCTGGGCCTTAATCGGTACGAGGACCGAATTGACTACGATAGAGGCACCGGGGGGTGGACCACGACGGGGCCCATGAAACAAAAGGGCTTCCGTCTTATCTAGGGCCACCCGTAAACCCAGCGCCTCAATGCGCCCGACTACCAAAGAGACTCCCACGGTGGCCAGGCGCGCCGCCTCTTGAAAGTTGGCCCCCCGGGCCGTGACCAATGTGTCATCGGCGTAACAAATTACGCCCAGCCTGGGGGCAAGACGACCTCGAAGGGCCCAGTCGTATCCCATATTCCACAGGAGTGGTCCGAGGACGGACCCCTGTGGAACACCGCACGACATGGGCCGCCGCCTCAGAATACCATCTCGGTCCTCGTACACGACGGTACGCTCCTCAAGATAGTCTGCCACAAGCCGCCTCAGGTACTCTGGCACCCCGTGGTAGTGGAGTGCTTCCCTGATGCAGCTAAATGGCAGACTATTAAATGCGTTGGCGATGTCCAACAACACCGCCAACAGCACGCCGCCACAGCTCACCGCCTCCTCGGTAACGGCCCTCAGGCGCAGCACGGCATCGACCGTCGAACGCCCCGCCCGAAAACCAAATTGGGCGTTCGACAGATCAGGGCCCACCTCGCGGAGGTGCCGGACGATGCGGGCAGAGAGTATCCTCTCAAACAGTTTACCCGCCTCGTCCAGTAACATGATGGGCCTATAGGCCGTTACCGATTCGGCTGGCCGTCCCGGTTTCCTCAATAGGACCAGCTTCCCGCTTTTCCAGCACTCAGGGAAGCGTTCGGACGACAAGCTAGCGTCCAGGACCTCCCTGAGGCGGTCCGACATGTGTTCGAGGGCTCGGGCCAGCACTCGGGCAGGTATCCCGTCCGGCCCGGGGGTGGTGTTCTTAGAGCGGATCCGTAGAACAACCGCCCCTACCTCCGATTCCCTGACGGGCGGAACATCGTCCTCGTTCCCCTCGTCGTCTCCGACCATGAAGGCCATCGACGGGGGTGTGTGTTCCACCCGCTGCGGGAAAAGGCCCTCGACCACTTCCCGCAGGAAGCTGGGCTGGAGTGTCTCTGTAAGGGGGGGGGCCGACGCACGGAGCTTTTGTCGCGCCGCACGATAAGGGCGACCCCAGGGGTCACGATCGAGACCCTCCAGCATCTCCTTTCTCTTAATTTCTTTGGCGCGGCTTATGGCCAGCTTCAGAGTTTTTCGCGCCTCTCGGTACTCCTCATGAAGCTGGTTCTCCTCGCCTTCTTCGCGGTGTCGCCGCCGACTACGGGTGTAGGACCTCCGGGTGCGCTTAAACCACTAGGCCAAACAAACGTTGAATGTTGTTTGTTGTTGAAATTTCCTAGATCCATGCAGATTTTTACCAACATTAAACTTAAACACTTTCTTTGTAGAGACATATGAAATGATATAATAAGAATATTGTATTGCAGTCATACAACGCCATCAAGTCCCAAACTAAGCAGACCTTGTGCTAGATATTAGAAAAATTCTATAAATTCTTTTTTTTTTGTAAATACGTACATATTATACATAGAAACACCCACATCAAATCAAAAATTAAATGTTCAAACACACAAATATTTAACTTGAGGAACAAAACCAGCGATCTTTAGAGTAGCAGTCCGTAATACAAACCACTATGCCATTCGGTCATCAAAAGATTATAATAACATACTATTTAAAAAACTCTGTTTAGAGTGAGTTTATTTTAACATTGCTTTCTTACGCGGATACATTCTATAATGATGAAAGGGACTCTCACTTCTTAAGAAAAATGAGTGCGCAGTGAGTCTGGAGAGAGTCTGGAGACCTGTAATGTCTAGAGTGAAACTGCAGGAAACGAGGTATGGTGTACATCGAAGCGTGGTTTCTGTAACGCTTGCATCGAATTACAATCGATCTATAAATATCATGTACGAAACCTTTATTTTGTTTTAAAATTATCTACAAAAAGTTCGAAATTAGTTAATCCTGTCAAATACGGCAAATTCTGTTTTATCATTCATCATCTAACCATAATTTCAGACTATTTAAGTGGTTTGGAAACCTCTGAATGTCCTCTACACATGCAATGATATAACAAAGGGAATATGTCGGAGACAAACAGTTTCAGAGTACAAGGTGTCTTTATCTTAAGGCCTAATGCCACGACAGTGACATAAAGGGAAAAAAAATTCTAGTAAATTACTCAATTATCTAATTTTATATAAAAATATTTATTATTTTTATTTGTTTAATATGTTCACGTAAAAAGTACACCAATTTGTGAAATCCCTGACGCCTGAGCTAGGCTTTTAGCCCACGTCAGAAGTTAGAACTACAATTTCTACTACTAAAAAGATTATATGTATTTAAGTGATGCAGGTGGAGAATATAATAATAATAAATAATCAATAACCTCACACATCTTACACACGGCTGTTTGATTCCAAATTAAGCAGAACCTGTGCCATAGTAACCAGACTGCTGATAAACATACTTAAATATTTCTAAATACATACATATTATAGATAAATTACACCCAGACGTAGAATAGAATAAATAATCGTGCTCAACACACAAACATTTTTTATGGGTGGGAATCGAACCCGCGACCCGACCACAGCTCTTGGAGTCTATTTGAGCTTTCCATCAGGTAGAAGAGAGTCACTTTGGTAGGTTGTAAATAATAAAAAAAAAACTTAACAGTTAGTGTCACTAACCACAAGACCAGCAGGCCCGTTAGTATTTTTATCATGAGTTTATTTAAACGTTCAGAGAACCTTATAATGTTTTTTTTCAGGAGGATATTCTGTTGAGCATATCGACAAGGTGTGTTTATCATTACGTGAGCAGTATGGCGATTGTGTCAAGATGACAGGTCTACTGGGCCGACCTGATATGCTGTTCGTTTTCGACGCCAGTGAAGTCGAAAGAATATTCAGAGGCGAGGATGCTGCTCCTCATAGGTGAGTTCAGAGAATATACGTTTGAAAATATACAATCGAGGCCCATCTTGTACGATGTGTTCCTGAAAATGCACAACCAAATTTGAGAAGCTCTATATAGGTGACACAGTTGGTTTGGTTTGAAAACATGGGTTCCAAAAAAACGTGTTGGTCAACGAAAGTCGCTTTTCAAAGAGTAACATGTTATGACATTATTGCCAGTTGGAAATTAGGTATGTTAACACATCTCCTTGAGATAAAGTGACTGATTCCGCTGAGATTTTCTTATGTTTCAGACCCTCAATGCCGTCTCTAAATTACTACAAGCATACTCTGAGGAAAGACTTTTTTGGTGCTGAAGAAAATTGCGCCGGAGTCATAGCAGTGTAAGTATATATGTGTGCTCCAGAGCTAACACTGGTTATAACACACTTTTCTCGACTCTGCAGAAACTCCTGGAAGGTAGCGTTTACGCACCCAACAGCCCTAACACCATGAGCACCGTTAGTAATAGTAACAAATATAACCAATATAAAATATAAAATTTTACTAGGTCTTTATCAATAAAATTGACGTTTTTGTGAAATAAGGTTTTCTTTTCTGTATGTTTGTATCTATTAATTAAAGTAATCACCTATACAATCTATACGTCTTTGTCAACACAGTGGCAGTTTATTGATATCCTAATTCAAGAAATCAACGGGACGAGAGGCAACGAATTTCTTAAAGGCACATTGTACTGCCTCTAGGGTAATATTACGCACACACTGGTGTAGTCGAGTACAAAATATTTATTTTTCTGTGTTTTCTTTTCTGACAGTGTAGTGCAAAGGCACCCCCTTGTACTCCCCTCTCGGCGCCCATGCCTAACTCCTTTATTCTTTTTTTTTATTACATAATTGTTTCAGTCACGGTGAATCTTGGGCTGCGTTCAGAACCAAAGTATCAAGGGTAGCGTTAAGTGCTGGTGCCGCGGCTCAGTACACAGTCCCTGTAGCACAAGTTGCAGATGCATTCGTAGAAAGGTAAACTAAATTCTACTTATCAGTCAATAAATGTCTTAAACTTTGTGTTGCAAGCAATTAAATAAAATAATGTTTTGGATAGCTAAGTCATTACAATAAATAAATTAAATAAATAAATAAATATTTCGGACATTTGACACACGACGTCATCTAGTTTCAAACTAAGCAGAGCTTGTGCTATAATAACTAGATTTACTGATAGTTAGTATAGTATAGCACTTAGCATACTTATATACTTTTTTTTTGGAAATACATGCAAATTGTATAAAGAAAAAACCTAAACTTCGAAATAAACATTAGCATATCATACAAACATTTGGTCCGACTCGGGAATTGAACCCGAGACCTAAAGTCACAACAGTCACATTCACTACCGCTGCGCCACCGAGGCACTTAAAATCAGTCGATCATCCTCATCACTTATTATACTGAGCTGAAATTTACATTGTAAATATTACTATTTACTTTTGGATTAATTTTACAAAGCCTAACCTTACAGTTCTATCTTATCCAAGATTTTATACGCATCATCATTTATACACTTTATTATCAAGACATAGGCTTTTCCTTTAAAAGAAGATTTTGGCCTACTATACCACGCTGGCCAGACGGATTAGTATAGGGTTAGTTTCAAGTTTTCCTTCTATTTACAATGATGTTGTCCTACGTACTTTGCTCCATTAATCGCCTCTCAAGACACCCATGGGACAAATAGGGGGGAAGACACTCCGTACTCATAATCCGTCACCACACAGACAGCCACATGTACTTACTATATACTTTTCTGAAACTATTTACACGATTTTACTGCACAATATATGCTAAATTAAATAAAAGATATTATTTATATTTCCAGAGTACGTGATATAAGGAATGAAAACTTAGAAACACCAGATGACTTTATAAACGAAGTACATAAATGGTCATTAGAATGTAAGTGAACTGTTTTATGTAAAAAAAGAGCTGTATTTAAGGTATGGTTTCTTTCTATGACTTTCTTATGTCTTTGACTTGATTTTTGTTTGATTTTCGAAGTACAGGGTCTTATGTTTTCAAAATTAAAAATAAACCATCATCGTGTCGTTATATTTCACTGACCAACGAACTGTGCATAAAATAAAATTGTTAACTTGTGGTCTGTTATTTGTTAACTTTGAAGGTAATGTTCGAAGACTATAGCGCTTTAATTGCCGAGAAGATTTGCCGCTTAATGTTTAAATTCTATTTAGTAGGTAGGTACTAGAGTCGTACTTACAATATATGATACAAAAAATAGTGATTCAGTTCATTAACTGTTTTATTTCAGCGCTTGGATTAATAGCCTTAGACACTCGGCTTGGTTGTTTCGAAGCTCAAGAAGAGTCTGAAAGCATGCGGCTAATTCATGCCGTGCAGACTTTTTTTCTAAGTGTAGGTGAGCTGGAACTGCGCGCTCCCTGGTGGCGGCTTTACCCAACGACAATGTTCAAACAATATTGCGCTGCGTTGGACACAATTCTTAGGTAATAGGAAACATTGGTGTATAACATTGGTCCAAAAATTTGACATAGAGGTACACATCTGTGTATAGTTTTACCGGCTATTGAACTTTTTGTTTACAGTGTGACTCTCAGACACGTAGAGAAGGCGCTAAAGGAATGTGAAGTTAATGGAGGCAGTAAGTCACTGTTACAAGATTTAGTAACTGCTGCTGGACCGAGAGTAGCTGCTGTGGCCGCGTTAGATCTGTTCCTAGTAGGAATCGACACGGTAAGATTGGGAGCAATTTCTTGTGAGTAACCGTAAGTTATAGATCAAAAAACGATCTGCAGTGCTATCTCCTTCTGTTCATCCTGTTTATCCAGTTGAAATATCTAAGAATAACTCGACGTAGTAAGCACTGTATACTTACATAAGTCTCGTCAAGAATCAATCGGTTAACTAAAAATAATATAACAATAATTTTACAATAATAACACATGAAAATATTTGACGCTAAATAAATATATAAACACTGCAAAAATTAATTTTACGCTATCGGGAGTAGGAGGAAATTTGAAAACAGAAGTGACCTACAAAATTTAAACATCAATAATCCCATATACATTTTAGGTAGGTAAATCTCCGTATGGTGACGGATTAAGAATACAGAGTGTCATCACCCTTAGTCTTCTCATAGGTGTTGTAAGAATCGACTAAGGGAGCCAAGTACGTAGTACATCACTGCAAAAGAGAAGGAAAGTTTGAAACTAACCTTATACCAACCATAGTAGGCCAAAACCTGCTTGTTAAGAACAGGCCTATGTCCAGTAGTGGACTGTTTAAGGCCGTTGATTTATGATGAGGTAGGTCCTTTGAACGAATAAGTATTAAGTGATGATAGTGTAATAAAAACTAAATAAAAAGTGTAAGATGTCACTGTTATCCAGTACCTACTTCAAGTTTTTAAACTAGTAAGGTTTTTTTTATTATTAAACTTATTACAAGTCAAGCTAATAATCAAACGTACAAACAAATAGTGCCCTAGCGAGGCCGACCAGATCCAATCTAGTCTTGTAAATGTCATCCTTATTAGTACGCCTGATAAAAAGGTTTAGCAATATTTTGATTTACAATATTGAATTACAAAACGTGAAGGCGCTATGTACTATATTACCATTTTCATTTTATTGCTTTTTTACCGGCCTGTTGGTATAGTCTAGTGAGTAGCAATCTTGACTGTTAAGCCAAAGGTAAGATTGGATCCCCACCTTGGACTATATTTTTCCAACAATTATGTTCTGTGTCTCGATACTATCGAAGTTACAAATGTTCACATTATGTTTATTAATATAATAGTTTGGTTATCGAGTGCGAGATGAGTAAACTTATTATTATTATTATCATCTAATAAACACAGTTAATTGATTATTTAACAAACTTAAAATTTTCAATATTAATCGAGTGAAAAAGAACCTTAAAGATTAGGAAACCGAATCAATTACTATTTATATTTTTAGACCTCTAACGCAGTCGCGTCAATTTTATATCAATTATCATTAAGACCTGCAGTGCAAGAACGGTTGTACGAAGAAATTAGTAACGTACTTCAAGATAAACCTATGAAATCCGGAGATATTAACCAAATGCCTTACTTAAAAGCATGTGTGAAGGAAGTTATGAGGTAAGTAGCTATTTACTAATGCAACAATTTGTAAATTTCTCTAACTATTTTAATATTTATTACTTATATTTGAAAAAGTTTTAAACGCAGAAGATGAGAATTAGATGTCGAAATGCTTATTCCTGCCAGATACTTGCATTCAGAAAAACTAGTTGAATTCTATATAAAAAAATTTAGAATTTTTTAACGGAATTAGTTTTAAAACGAGATTTGAATGATTCCAGTAAGACTGGTATCTGATGACTGATTCTAATCTATCAAGTTTTTTAATACAAACCTGCTTAGTTATGTTTAATAATCATTAATGTCCTTTTTTAAGGATGTATCCTGTGGTAATCGGAAACGGCCGACAACTCTCAAAAGATACAATCATTTGTGGCTATCAAATACCCGAAGGGGTACGTATTTATTTGGAACCTACTAAAATCACAAAGTACAATTAAAGGTCACTTTTAGCAGTCGATTAGTTACTTTCAAAGTAGATGTTGGTGTATTTTCTATGAATAAGAAGAATCTATGCTAAGAAGAATCTGGGAAGTAAAGTTAAGGGTCAAGGGTTAAGTCAAGTGATCAATGCAAAAAGAGTGACTAAATTCAATCAAAATTCCTAAAATAAACAAATCCTAATTTATAAAAAGACCAATTTATGCCTAAAATAATAAAAAAAAAGTAAAATAATACTGTGGCACTTATTCTGAGTTAAATAAATTAGGATGTGCCGAGGGCTCGTTAAAGGAGAATCAAGACCCGCATAGAGTCGTAAGAGACCGGGTTTGCTGATTCAAATTACTATTTTTGTAAAATACCTAATATTCTGAAGTTCAAAAAGTATAATATTCCTAAAGACAGAAAAACCAAATTTAAAGTGCGTGAATTACGAATTCACTTGCTGCATACCTTTTGTGAGACTGCAGGTAGGTAATCGAAAAAAGAACAACCTTCAATAAAAGTTGTTTTTCTTATAGACTCAAGTAATTTTTCAACATTACGTAATGGGAAACAGCGATGATTATTTTTCAAATGCAAGCGATTTTCGGCCCGAACGATGGATTCACAAATCTCCAACACAAAAGCACCATCCATTTGCTTCGTTACCCTTTGGTTATGGGAAAAGGATGTGTTTAGGAAGAAGATTTGCCGAACTGGAAATACATACGATTATTTGCAAGGTAATTTACTTTACAAGAGGAATAGAGATCAGGTTACAATTTATTTTGGAAATATTTTTTAAGATTGTGTACATGATTAATCATTTCGAGGAATATCTATCGAATAGTAGTATTTAAAAATATAATGAGCAAATGATCAACACTAAATAAGTTTACATTAAATATAAAACATATTTTAAAATATTGAGGAACACATTCACGCGGTAAGAAAAAATAGCTCCGTTCTGTGTTATTTAAACAGTAAAAACTACAATGCTGTTTCTCCTATTAGGGATGATATCTACTAGCTCACAAGGATAGAACTGGTTTTCCAAGTGATTGCATTGATGTTGGTAGGTAACCGTTTATTGCCGTTAATTATTCTATGAGTACTTAAAAAATACAATTATTAAAACGTACTGGCACACTGTAATATCTCCATCATCATCATCTAAAACAAATATTTTTTTTTTAAACAAATGAAATGGTAACAAAAAAATGAAACAAAACGTTCTATAAAAAAATGAGGGAATTGTGAAATGGCGCGAAATATTGAACCATGTATTTGATTATAAAGTGAAGTTTTTTTTTGTTTTTTCTTAATTTTTATTGTGATTTTGTTTAATTATTAGTGTTACGTGCAATAAAATGACGATTATTGGTTTTTTGACGTAGGTTTTTGATTTTGTATCTTTACCTTATGTATAACTATTTAAGAATTTTCAAGTCTATTATCCTACTCAAAAACTATTCATCTAACTTTATTTAAAATAAAACTTACTTATATCGTTTCAGATGGTGCAAGCTTTTAAAATAGAGTATCATCACAAACCAATGGACTATCACATTCATCCAATGTATACTCCGAACGGGCCCATCAGATTGAAGCTTATTGAGCGGTAAATAACAACTTATATAGTTAATTTTAATTAGAATTTGTAAATGATGTTGAGGTTGATCTATAGTCATAGTCATCACTCTCCTGAAGATTCAATACCACTTGCTGATATGTCAATGTATTATCGACAATTACCAAATTTTTGTACAAATTATATCCTAGATCTTTATGTCAATTCATAATACAAAGTAAATAGCTATTTAATGAAACAGAGATCAAATAATTCTTACATTTATGGAGTAAATTATGTACTTAATAAATTAATTCTTCTGTTTGACTATTCAAAACATTTTATGTGCGTAGTAACACTATTAACTAATAAAGATAATGTTCAGGTACTAATAATTTCTTATATATCAAGGTCAGTCTCTATGCTATCTTGTGTTACGCTTATCATCATATGTTGGTACTCTAAAATTAAAAATATCATGTAGGTAGGTAGGTAACTAGGCAGGTACAATCAAGGGCCTTAGATACTGTCTCACATGCATGTCTGTGATGTTTCAATGTGCATACATGTTATAAATCTGATTACAATATTGTTCATATATGGACATTACGGTGTGAATGCATTTATGACTCTTGACTGTACTTCAGTAATAGGTATATTATAGTATGATCTACATATTTTACTGTTATCTGGGCTATGTTTCTAAATAAGTCTTAGCTTTTAGTATGTGAGAATATCTAAGTATACACAACATTGAAAAAATTAAAATAAACCCTATACCAACCAGTCAGGCCAGCATGGTATAGTAGGCAAAAACCTTCTTTCTAAGAAGAGGCCTATGTCCAGTAGTGGACTGTTAAAGGCTGTAGATGATGAATCAACACTAACCTCATATTATATTATATACTATTGTACCTTGTAGAATTAGAGGTATTTGTAACTATTTTAATTTTAATTTGATTTGTAGTTTGCAGACTATTAAATTAGCTGTAAATTTGCTCAAGTAGATATTTAAGTGGATTATGTACATTAGTAGATGTTTTATATTTAATTATCACAATTTATGATCTATTTTTGAAAATAAAAAAAAAGCCTTCTCTTTTTGAGTTTACAAGTTGTTTTCTACTATTTTTTTATGTATGTTTTCTATTAATTTTGTGTCTGTTATAAGAATTTTGCTGAAAAGTTAACAGTTTTAAAATTAAAATAGTAAAATAATGTCACTGAAAGCCTGTGTCACCAGTTCCTGATAAAGCTTTAGATAGTTATCTGTTACATGAGACTATTTAACAAATAAAGGTTGCTTATATATATTTATGATTATCAGACATAATTGTTTCTCTCCAAAACTTGTTAACCAGAGTCTACAGTAATTCAACAGATAAGTTCAAAATAGTCTATCAGGGACTTTATCAATAAGTGATGAAACTGGGCTTTACAATTCTCTACTTTATTTAGTACATTTTACAGATAACATAATCAAGTTAGGAAACTGTAATTATCTCCTTGAATTTTAGTTTTATTATATATACTGATATTGTTATGCAGGTTTGTGTCTTCTATAGTAATTGGAATAAATATCTTAACATTCAATTTTGATACCAATTAATTTTAATATTTTGTTCCTCATTCTATCATTTGTTAAGCTATCACATTTAACTTACTATAGCTACTTATGATTGCTTACAATCATTATGGCTAGTACTGGACCAATTATGAGACATTTGTCTAAGGATTCCCTAATTTTTTTTTTTTAAAAAGTCAACATTTGCACTAGGAATAAATCCTGTGTCTGAAGAGACTTTACAAACATAGAAGAAACGGACACAAAAAACACCGAGGCTCAGAATAATACTTTGGGAATCGCACGAAGTTGTCCCATATACTGTTTGAACCCACAACACTAAGCGCAATAGAGAGCGGCGTGGGGTCCCCTTAGCCACTAGACCAACCGTGCTGCCGAATTGCTTGATTTTGAATTGTTATAATTGATTGGCAATACTGCTAATTACTATATCTACAGTGTTATGATCATCTCCAGACACAGTGAATAAGTAGTGTCGAAAAACATATACCTTAATTGAGTAAAAACCATTAGTAGACACAAGTTGATTGATGCAGGGGTGTCAGTTATCGCGTTAAGTTTGTGAGCCACTGAGAAACGATGCCTGTCGTGCCTTTTACGTTCCCAAGCAGAGCGTGAAAAAGCATCTCACTGCGACGCCATAGCGTGGGTAACTGCATTGTCTATATTTACAATGGGCATGGTGACCACAACTCTTGGATTCTATTCATGCTTTCCATCAGGCAGAGAAGGCAATTTTTATATAAATATATACTCATATTTATTGTCTTTAAAATCAAATTTTTTGATTCTTTGATAATAATGGTGATCTCAGACGACATCGAATGCAAATAAAAATATACAAAGTGACAAATGTCTAACAGATCTGAACCAGGGTAGTATATTAGGCCAAAACCCTCTTTAAAAGAAGAGGCCTACGTCAAGCAGTTGGCTATTAAAGGCAGTTGATATAATAGTTGTATGATAAGAGTCTCACAGTAAGTTTAAAAATTAATCATATAAACAAAAGCCTTGTTGAAGGATAGGTTTAATGTGCGTTATGCTGTGAGGGAATCATGTATGGAGTGCCTAGGCCCAACGGTTGATGTTGATGAGTTGATATACATTACTAATTGGCGTCAGAACTGGCTGTGCCATGTAGTATTTAGTAGTTTCTTCATTATCTGTATTGTTTTGAAGCACAGTTGTTTTTTTTTGTTGTAGGCATGAACAATTTTAGTTTGGTGCATATAATATGTATTAATAGCCTCTTGTCAGCTCAAGAAAGTAGAAAGTCTGTCTTTAGGTAGGTACATATATATAAGCTCGCTGACCCAGAAAACGTTATTTTGCCAAATAAATTATTAGTACCTGGAAACGGAGCTTTGCTTTTTGAAAACAACGTTTTCTACAAAAGAAATCACCTGCATACTAAATTTCATGAAAATCGTTGGAACCGTTTCCGAGATTCAGATTATATACATACATATAAGAATTGCTCATTTTAAGGTATTAGATAAAATGGGGGATGGGAGTGGGAGGGTAAAAAATACTTTACGATCTCATACCTACAAAAATATATGTTTTCTATTAAAATCGGTCTCACGACATATTTATAGAAAGCCAACATATTTATACGAGCATTAGATTATTATTTCGACTGCCTCGATGGCGTAGCGGTAGTGAAAGCGACTGCTGTGCTTGAAAGTGCTCAGGTGCGATTGCTGGGTCGGGACAAATGTTTGTAAGATCTGTAAATGTTTGTTTCGGAGTTTGGGTATTTTCTATGCATAATGTGTATGTATTTATAAAAAATAAAGTATATAGGTATTCTATCAGTCAGTCTAGTTCTCATAGTACAACTTCTGTTTAGTTTGAAACTAGATGGCGCCGTGTGTTAAGTGTAAGGCATATTTATTTATTTATTATTCTGCATTTTCTGTATCTCACGTAAGCCACTGGTTGATTTCTCGATGGCTTAGATTTACCATTGGAGTTGGCTTCGTGCAGTTGTCCTTAGAGGTGCAATAATTGCCTTTGTCAATATACTTGGTGTGTAGTTTGATTGTCTTACATTTATGGATAGTTTAATTACTTACTGCTAATTTATTTATTTGAAAGTGAATAGCTAATTATACATTGAGACACTAAATTTATTTACCATTTTAAACTACTAATGTTTTCTTTTTATATATAGAAGTATATTCTGGGTAGCTCAAGACTTTACAGGACCCGTAGGGCTTTGGAAATATATTATACTAATTTTTACCCACGGCTTTGCTCGCGTGGAATATGGTCTGCCACATTCAATTTCGGAACAGAGCAATTCAAAATTTTTTTTTAGTAAAAAGTATCCTATGTTACTTCTAATACCTCCAAGAACATGTGTACAAAATTTCATGATGGTCGGTTTTGTAATTTTCGCGTGAAACCGTAACAAACAAACTTACAGTCGCATTTATAATATTAGTAGGAAGTAGGATTGTAATGTAAGTTTGGCTTCGAGAGTTGTGATTTAGGTGTTTTTATACAGCCTATTTAATTTTAAAATTAAGTGTTTTTATGATTTGGGTTACGTATTAACAGGTAAGCGATTTATTGAAATCAAACAAATTTTACATTCATAGAATGTTTTAATTAGATCGTTTCTAAAAGCAATTATTAACATCACAAAATCATCGTAAATGTTACTTTTATGACTGTAGACATTCCAAAGATCTAATCTTAAATCTCATTCCTTCTGTCGTGTTTCACAGAATAAACTTAATCTAGCCATAAGACTATAAAAATACGTACTCTATACAAATTCATGGCCACATCAGTGTACTGTTTAATATATTATTATACAAAATATCACAAACGAGTATATTAAACAATGAGTAAGATTTAATTTAATACATCATGATGAAATCAAAATATGCTTCATGTAATATATAATATTGACTAGGAATTATAAAAATACACATAATAAATTCTGAGAATGCTTTGAAGAACACTTCAGTGTTAACATTGTTTCATTATGGCACTATTTTATAATACATAATGATACAATAGGCATGTTTAAGTGCCTGAATTAATAAAGCTAAAAAGGCAGTGAATTGATACAAGAAATATTAGAACGCAGCCATTTCTTCTGACTTTTTGTTAAAGTTATTTATACTTATGAATATCACAAAATAGAAACTCTACACTTTATTAATATTTACAATGCTCAACATGAGTTTGTCGCGTTGGTCGTTATTTTTGATTGAGGTTTTCTGTTTTTGTATAAATACACAGCAAGTGAAACTGTTAAAACCATGAACATTGCAGAGCCCATTACTATGTACATTGCTGCCACGCTACTCGATGCTATTGCAGCGGTATCACTAATGCCTGTTACATCTCTCACTTTTCGAGACTTTGACTCTGTTTGTCCAGTAGTATCTGTAAAATGAAGATTTACTCATAATCTATAAATACTAAATTAGATGAAGACATGTAACATAAAAAAATGCCAGAACAAGGGTAGTTAAAAGTTTGTATATAAATAAACCATAAACCATCTATATAGACTGCCTCTGTGGCGTAGTGCTAGCCTGTGCGACTGCAGTTTTACGGTCTCGGGTTCGATCCAGGGTCGGATTAAATGTTTAAATGATCATTGTATGATATGTAAATGTTTATTTGGGACTTTAAGTGTTATCTATGTGTAATATGTGTATTTAGATTAAAAGTATTCGTATATAGTGTTTTATCAGTCAATTTACTCGTAGCTATCACAGTTGAAAATTATATGTCGTTCGAAATTCGATTTATATTATATTAAATTAATAAAAAAAAAATATATAAAAATTCTTACCAACGTCATCATCAAAATCGTTTGACACTAATCTTAAGACCCGCGGAGATTTCACTTCGTTTCCAGTTGGGAACGGCGGTAAATATGTGGACGGTGGATTTGTACTACTAGGGGCGAAAGGTTGTGGACATTTTGGATCTCTGGATCCTGGATAACACGAGCTTGGAGTTGAAGGTTTAGGGCACCTAGGATCAGTACTACCCGGGTAGCATCGAGGTGGTTCAGGTGTAGTTGGCTTAGGACATCTAGGATCTGTACTACCTGGGAAGCATCGAGGTGGTTCAGGTGTAGTTGGCTTAGGACATCTAGGATCTGTACTACCTGGGAAGCATCGAGGTGGTTCAGGTGTAGTTGGTTTAGGACATCTAGGATCAGTGCTGCCAGGATAGCATCGAGGAGGTTCAGGTGTAGTAGGTTTAGGACATCTAGGATCTGTGCTGCCAGGATTGCATCGAGGAGGTTCAGGTGTAGTAGGTTTTGGGCACCTAGGGTCTAAACTGCCAGGGAAGCAGCGAGGGGGTTCCGGTGTAGTAGACTTAGGACATCTAGGATCTGTGCTGCCAGGGTAGCATCGAGGAGGTTCAGGTGTAGTAGGTTTTGGGCATCTAGGGTCTAAACTGCCTGGGAAGCAGCGAGGGGGTTCCGGTGTAGTAGGCTTTGGACATCTAGGATCTGTACTACCTGGGAAGCATCGAGGTGGTTCAGGTGTAGTTGGTTTAGGACATCTAGGATCAGTGCTGCCTGGATAGCATCGAGGAGGTTCAGGTGTAGTAGGTTTTGGGCACCTAGGGTCTAAACTGCCAGGGAAGCAGCGAGGGGGTTCCGGTGTAGTAGGCTTTGGACATCTAGGATCTGTATTACCTGGGAAGCATCGAGGTGGTTCAGGTGTAGTTGGTTTAGGACATCTAGGATCTGTGCTACCTGGATAGCATCGAGGAGGTTCAGGTGTAGTAGGTTTTGGGCACCTAGGGTCTAAACTGCCTGGGAAGCAGCGCGGGGGTTCCGGTGTAGTAGGCTTTGGACATCTAGGATCTGTACTACCTGGGAAGCATCGAGGTGGTTCAGGTGTAGTTGGTTTAGGACATCTAGGATCTGTGCTTCCTGGATAGCATCGAGGAGGTTCAGGTGTAGTAGGTTTTGGGCACCTAGGATCTGAACTGCTAGGACCACAACGTGGAGGAGGTGTTCCTGGAGGCAAATAGGTAGGCGGGGTTAAAGTCGTTGGTCGCGATGGCTGCGGACATTTTGGATCAGGTGATCCAGGGTAACAAATTGGCTCTTGAGGACGAGGTGTGGTGGGTTTTGGACATCTAGGGTCTGAGCTCCCTGGGAAACATCTAGGAGGTGTGGGTGTTGTTGGTTTAGGACACCTAGGATCCGCGCTACCGGGGAAACAGCGTGGTGGTTCTGGTGTTGTTAGTTTAGGGCATCTTGGATCTGTGCTCCCTGGGAAGCATCGTGGAGGTGCGGGTGTTGTAGGTTTAGGACATCTCGGATCTGTACTACCAGGATAGCATCGTGGTGGTGCGGGAGTTGTGACTTTAGGGCATCTTGGATCTGTGCTTCCTGGGAAGCATCGTGGAGGTGCTGGGGTTGTAGGTTTTGGACACCTCGGATCGGTACTGCCCGGGAAGCATCGAGGAGGTTCAGGTGTAGTTGGCTTGGGGCATCTAGGATCCGTGCTGCCGGGGAAACAACGCGGCGGTTCAGGAGTCGTAGGCTTAGGGCACCTGGTATCCGTGCTGCCTGGGAAACAACGCGGCGGTTCTGGTGTTGTAGGCTTGGGGCACCTAGGATCTATGCTGCCTGGGAAACAGCGTGGGGGTTCTGGTGTAGTGGGTTTGGGACATCTAGGGTCTGAGCTCCCTGGGAAACATCTAGGAGGTGTGGGTGTTGTTGGTTTAGGGCATCTAGGATCTATGCTGCCTGGGAAACAGCGTGGTGGTTCTGGTGTAGTGGGTTTAGGACATCTTGGGTCTGTGCTCCCTGGGAAGCATCGAGGTGGTTCAGGTGTAGTTGGCTTAGGACATCTAGGATCTAAACTTCCGGGGAAGCATCGAGGAGGTGCAGGTGTAGCTGGTTTAGGGCACCTGGGATCCGTGCTGCCAGGGAAGCATCGAGGAGGCTCGGGTGTAGTTGGCTTGGGGCATCTGGGATCTGTATTACCTGGGAAACATCGAGGTGGTTCAGGTGTGGTTGGTTTAGGACAATTAGGATTAGTAGTACCGGGATAGCACTTTGGTGCGGATGTTATTGGAGGTAAGTACGTTGGTGGAGATATTGTCGTTGGCCGAGGCGGTTGCGGGCATTTTGGATCAGCTGAACCTGGGTAACACACTGGCTCTTTTGGTTTAGGTGTGGTAGGCTTTGGACATCTAGGATCTGTACTTCCTGGGAAGCATCGTGGTGGTTCAGGTGTAGTGGGTTTAGGACATCTAGGATCTGAACTTCCTGGGAAGCATCGTGGAGGTGCTGGGGTTGTTGGTTTAGGACACCTAGGATCCGCGCTACCGGGGAAACAGCGTGGTGGTTGTGGTGTTGTTGGTTTAGGGCATCTTGGATCTGTGCTCCCTGGGAAGCATCGTGGAGGTGCGGGTGTTGTAGGTTTAGGACATCTCGGATCTGTACTACCAGGATAGCATCGTGGTGGTGCGGGAGTTGTGACTTTAGGGCATCTTGGATCTGTGCTTCCTGGGAAGCATCGTGGAGGTGCTGGGGTTGTAGGTTTTGGACACCTCGGATCGGTACTGCCTGGGAAGCATCGAGGAGGTTCAGGTGTAGTCGGCTTGGGGCATCTAGGATCCGTGCTGCCGGGGAAACAACGCGGCGGTTCAGGAGTCGTAGGCTTAGGGCACCTGGTATCCGTGCTGCCTGGGAAACAACGCGGCGGTTCTGGTGTTGTTGGCTTGGGGCACCTAGGATCTGTACTACCGGGGAAACAACGTGGGGGTTCTGGTGTAGTGGGTTTAGGACATCTAGGATCTGTACTCCCTTGGAAGCATCGTGGAGGTGCTGGGGTTGTTGGTTTAGGGCAATTAGGATCTGTAGAACCGATAAAACATTTGGGTGCAGACGTTACCGGGGGTAAGTATGTTGGTGGGGTTATTGTCGTTGGCCGTGGCGGTTGTGGGCATTTTGGATCTGGTGAGCCTGGGTAACAGACTGGTTCTTTTGGTTTAGGCGTGGTAGGCTTTGGACATCTAGGATCTGTGCTGTCAGGATAGCAACGTGGCGGTTCTGTTGTTGTTGGTTTAGGGCATCTTGGATCTGTGCTGCCTGGGAAGCATCGAGGAGGAGCAGGTGTTGTGGGTTTAGGGCACCTAGGATCCAGACTGCCGGGGAAACAACGTGGCGGTGCTGGTGTTGTTGGTTTGGGGCATCTAGGATCTAAGCTCCCTGGGAAGCATCGAGGTGGTGCAGGTGTTGTAGGTTTAGGGCATCTAGGATCTGTGCTCCCTGGGAAGCATCGAGGTGGTGCAGGTGTTGTAGGTTTAGGGCACCTAGGATCTGCGCTACCGGGGAAACAGCGTGGCGGTTCTGGTGTTGTAGGTTTAGGGCACCTGAGATCTGTGCTGCCGGGGAAACAGCGTGGCGGTTCTGGTGTTGTTGGTTTTGGGCACCTAGGATCTGTGCTCCCTGGGAAGCATCGAGGTGGTGCAGGTGTTGTGGGTTTAGGGCACCTAGGATCCGCGCTACCGGGGAAACAGCGTGGCGGTTCAGGTGTCGTAGGCTTAGGGCACCTACTGTCTGTGCTGCCAGGATAACAACGTGGTGGTTCAGGTGTAGTAGGTTTGGGACATCTAGGGTCTGTGCTCCCTGGGAAGCATCGAGGAGGTGCGGGTGTTGTGGGTTTAGGGCACCTAGGATCCAGGCTACCGGGGAAACAACGTGGCGGTTCTGGTGTTGTTGGTTTAGGGCATCTTGGATCTGTGCTCCCTGGGAAGCATCGAGGAGGTGCAGGTGTTGTGGGTTTAGGGCACCTAGGATCCAGGCTGCCAGGGAAACAACGCGGCGGTTCAGGTGTCGTAGGCTTAGGGCACCTACTGTCTGTGCTGCCAGGATAGCAACGTGGTGGTTCAGGTGTAGTGGGTTTGGGACATCTAGGGTCTGTACTTCCTGGGAAGCATCGAGGAGGTGCAGGTGTTGTAGGTTTTGGGCACCTAGGATCCGTGCTACCGGGGAAACAGCGTGGGGGTTCTGGTGTAGTGGGTTTAGGACATCTAGGATCTATACTTCCTGGGAAGCATCGAGGAGGTTCAGGAGTTGTTGGTTTGGGACATCTAGGATCTGTGCTGCCGGGATAGCATCGTGGGGGTTCAGGTGTAGTTGATTTAGGGCAATTAGGATTTGTAGAACCGGGGTAGCACTTAGGTGCGGGTGTTACTGGTGGTAAGTACGTTGGTGGACTTATCGTCGTTGGCCGGGTGGGTTGAGGGCATTTCGGGTCTGGGGAACCTGGGTAACACACCGGTTCTTTGGGTTTAGGTGTGGTGGGCTTTGGACATCTGGGATCCGTACTACCCGGGAAGCACCGTGGAGGTGCAGGTGTTGTGGGCTTGGGACATCTTAGGTCTGTGCTCCCAGGGAAGCATCGAGGAGGTGCTGGTGTTGTAGGTTTAGGGCACCTGGGATCCGTGCTGCCGGGGTAACAGCGTGGCGGTTCTGGTGTTGTTGGTTTAGGGCACCTGGGATCCGTGCTGCCAGGGAAACAGCGTGGTGGTTCTGGTGTAGTTAGTTTGGGGCATCTAGGGTCTGTACTTCCTGGGAAGCATCGAGGAGGTGCAGGTGTTGTAGGTTTAGGGCATCTAGGATCCGTGCTGCCGGGGAAACAGCGTGGCGGTTCTGGTGTTGTTGGTTTAGGGCACCTGGTATCCGTGCTGCCGGGGAAGCAGCGTGGGGGTTCTGGTGTAGTGGGTTTGGGGCATCTAGGATCTGTACTTCCTGGGAAGCATCGAGGAGGTTCAGGAGTTGTTGGTTTGGGACATCTAGGGTCTGTGCTACCAGGATAGCAACGTGGCGGTTCAGGTGTTGATGGTTTAGGGCATCTTGGGTCTGCACTCCCCGGGAAACATCGAGGAGGTGCAGGGGTTGTAGGTTTAGGGCACCTGGTATCCGTGCTGCCTGGGAAACAACGCGGTGGTTCTGGTGTTGTTGGTTTAGGGCATCTTGGGTCTGTACTCCCAGGGAAGCATCGAGGAGGTGCTGGTGTTGTAGGTTTAGGGCACCTGGGATCCGTGCTGCCGGGGTAACAGCGTGGCGGTTCTGGTGTTGTTGGTTTAGGGCACCTGGGATCCGTGCTGCCAGGGAAACAGCGTGGTGGTTCTGGTGTAGTTGGTTTGGGGCATCTAGTGTCTGTACTTCCTGGGAAGCATCGAGGAGGTGCAGGTGTTGTAGGTTTAGGGCATCTAGGATCCGTGCTGCCGGGGAAACAGCGTGGCGGTTCTGGTGTTGTAGGTTTAGGGCACCTGGGATCCGTGCTGCCGGGGTAACAGCGTGGGGCTTCTGGTGAAGTGGGTTTGGGGCATCTAGGATCTGTACTTCCTGGGAAGCAACGAGGAGGTTCAGGAGTTGTTGGTTTGGGACATCTAGGATCTGTGCTGCCGGGATAGCATCGTGGGGGTTCAGGTGTAGTTGGTTTAGGGCAATTAGGATTTGTAGAACCGGGATAGCACTTAGGTACGGGTGTTATTGGGGGTAAGTATGTTGGTGGATTTATCGTCGTTGGTCGGGGGGGTTGCGGGCATTTCGGGTCTGTGGAACCTGGGTAACACACTGGTTCTTTGGGTTTAGGTGTGGTGGGCTTTGGACATCTAGGATCGGTACTACCCGGGAAGCATCGTGGAGGTGCAGGTGTCGTAGGCTTAGGACACCTCGGATCAGTGCTACCAGGGAAACATCGAGGAGGTGCAGGAGTTGTAGGTTTAGGGCACCTGGGATCCGTGCTGCCTGGGTAACAACGCGGGGGTTCTGGTGTTGTTGGTTTAGGGCACCTGGGATCCGTGCTGCCAGGGAAACAACGCGGGGGTTCAGGTGTCGTAGGCTTAGGACATCTACTATCTGTGCTGCCAGGATAGCAACGTGGTGGTTCAGGTGTTGTGGGTTTGGGACATCTGGGGTCTGTGCTCCCAGGGAAGCATCGAGGAGGTGCTGGTGTTGTAGGTTTAGGGCACCTGGGATCGGTGCTGCCGGGGTAACAGCGTGGGGCTTCTGGTGTAGTAGGTTTGGGGCATCTAGGATCTGTACTTCCTGGGTAGCATCGAGGAGGTTCAGGAGTTGTTGGTTTGGGACATCTAGGATCTGTGCTGCCGGGATAACATCGTGGGGGTTCAGGAGTTGTGGGCTTGGGACATCTTGGGTCTGTGCTCCCAGGGAAGCATCGAGGAGGTGCTGGTGTTGTAGGTTTCGGGCACCTGGGATCCGTGCTGCCGGGGTAACAGCGTGGCGGTTCTGGTGTTGTTGGTTTAGGGCACCTGGGATCCGTGCTGCCGGGGTAACAGCGTGGGGCTTCTGGTGAAGTAGGTTTGGGGCATCTAGGATCTGTACTTCCTGGGAAGCAACGAGGAGGTTCAGGAGTTGTTGGTTTGGGACATCTAGGATCTGTGCTGCCGGGATAGCATCGTGGGGGTTCAGGTGTAGTTGGTTTAGGGCAATTAGGATCTGTAGAACCGGGATAGCACTTAGGTACGGGTGTTATTGGGGGTAAGTATGTTGGTGGATTTATCGTCGTTGGCCGGGGGGGTTGCGGGCATTTCGGGTCTGGAGAACCTGGGTAACACACCGGTTCTTTGGGTTTAGGTGTGGTGGGGTTTGGACATCTGGGATCGGTACTACCCGGGAAGCATCGTGGAGGTGCAGGTGTCGTAGGCTTAGGACACCTCGGATCAGTGCTACCAGGGAAACATCGAGGAGGTGCAGGAGTTGTAGGTTTAGGGCACCTGGGATCCGTGCTGCCTGGGTAACAACGCGGGGGTTCTGGTGTTGTTGGTTTAGGGCACCTGGGATCCGTGCTGCCAGGGAAACAACGCGGGGGTTCAGGTGTCGTAGGCTTAGGACATCTACTATCTGTGCTGCCAGGATAGCAACGTGGTGGTTCAGGTGTTGTGGGTTTGGGACATCTGGGGTCTGTGCTCCCAGGGAAGCATCGAGGAGGTGCTGGTGTTGTAGGTTTAGGGCACCTGGGATCCGTGCTTCCGGGGTAACAGCGTGGGGCTTCTGGTGTAGTGGGTTTGGGGCATCTAGGATCTGTACTTCCTGGGTAGCATCGAGGAGGTTCAGGAGTTGTTGGTTTGGGACATCTAGGATCTGTGCTGCCGGGATAACATCGTGGGGGTTCAGGAGTTGTGGGCTTGGGACATCTTGGGTCTGTGCTCCCAGGGAAGCACCGAGGAGGTGCTGGTGTTGTAGGTTTAGGGCACCTGGGATCCGTGCTGCCGGGGTAACAGCGTGGCGGTTCTGGTGTTGTTGGTTTAGGGCACCTGGGATCCGTGCTGCCGGGGTAACAGCGTGGCGGTTCTGGTGTAGTGGGTTTGGGACATCTAGGATCTGTACTTCCTGGGAAGCATCGAGGAGGTGCAGGTGTTGTAGGTTTAGGGCATCTGGGATCCGTGCTACCGGGGAAACAGCGTGGCGGTTCTGGTGTTGTTGGTTTAGGGCACCTGGGATCCGTGCTGCCGGGGAAACAGCGTGGGGGTTCTGGTGTAGTGGGTTTGGGGCATCTAGGATCTGTACTTCCTGGGAAGCATCGAGGAGGTGCAGGTGTTGTAGGTTTAGGGCATCTGGGATCCGTGCTACCGGGGAAACAGCGTGGCGGTTCTGGTGTTGTTGGTTTAGGGCACCTGGGATCCGTGCTGCCGGGGAAACAGCGTGGGGGTTCTGGTGTAGTGGGTTTGGGGCATCTAGGATCTATACTTCCTGGGAAGCATCGAGGAGGTTCAGGAGTTGTTGGTTTGGGACATCTGGGGTCTGTGCTGCCGGGATAACATCGTGGGGGTTCAGGTGTAGTTGGTTTAGGGCAATTAGGATTTGAAGAACCGGGATAGCACTTGGGTGCGGGTGTTATTGGGGGTAAGTATGTTGGTAGACTTATTGTCGTTGGCCGGGGGGGTTGCGGGCATTTCGGGTCTGGGGAACCTGGGTAGCACACCGACTCTTTGGGTTTAGGTGTGGTGGGTTTGGGGCATCTAGGATCTGTACTTCCTGGGAAGCATCGAGGAGGTTCAGGGGTTGTTGGTTTGGGACATCTAGGATCTGTGCTGCCGGGGAAGCAGCGAGGGGGTTCAGGTGTTGTAGGTTTAGGACACCTAGGGTCTCTTGAACCTGGATAACAGTTAGGTTCTGATGTTGTTGGAGGTAAATAAGTTGGTGGACTTGATGTTGTAGGTTGCGTAGGTTTAGGACAGTTTGGATCTCGTGAACCAGGATAGCAAACAGGCTTAGTAGGCCGCGGACAACGGGCATCAGTGCTACCTGGATAACAAATAGGTGGAGCTAAGGTAGTCGGTTTTGGACATCTGGGGTCTGTACTACCGGGATAGCATCGTGGAGGTGCAGGCGTTGTAGGTTTGGGACATCTTAGGTCTGTGCTCCCAGGGAAGCATCGAGGAGGTGCTGGTGTTGTAGGTTTAGGGCACCTGGGATCCGTGCTGCCGGGGTAACAGCGTGGCGGTTCTGGTGTTGTTGGTTTAGGGCACCTGGGATCCGTGGTGCCAGGGAAACATCGTGGGGGTTCTGGTGTAGTGGGTTTGGGACATCTAGGATCCGGGCTTCCAGGGAAACAGCGTGGCGGTTCTGGTGTAGTTGGTTTGGGGCATCTAGGGTCTGTACTTCCTGGGAAGCATCGAGGAGGTGCAGGTGTTGTAGGTTTAGGGCATCTAGGATCCGTGCTGCCGGGGAAACATCGAGGGGGTGCAGGTGTTGTAGGTTTAGGGCACCTAGGATCCGTGCTACCGGGAAAACAGCGTGGCGGTTCTGGTGTTGTTGGTTTAGGGCACCTGGGATCCGTGCTGCCGGGGAAACATCGTGGGGGTTCTGGTGTAATGGGTTTGGGGCATCTAGGATCTGTACTTCCTGGGAAGCATCGGGGAGGTTCTGGAGTGGTTGGTTTAGGTGGCAAATAAGTTGGGGGATTTGAAGTGGTTGGTGGTGGTGGTTGAGGGCAGTTTGGATGTCTTGACCCGGGGTAGCATACTGGCTTTGTAGGCCTAGGACAGCGAAGATCCGAGCTACCTGGATAACATATTGGAGGCGCTTGTGTTGTTAATTTCGGGCATCTCAAATCTGTACTGCCAGGGAAGCAGCGTGGCTGTTCGGTAGGTTTGGGGCATCTTGAGTCCGTGTTTCCTGGGTAGCAGTTTGGAGGAGCTTGTGTGCTAGGTCTAGGACAACGTGGGTCCTTTGACCCGGGGAAACAGTTAGGAGTGGATATTGTCGGTGGTAAGTAAGTTGTTTGTTGCGGTGGTTGAGAACATTGCGGATCAGCTGAACCAGGATAACATTTTGGCGATGGCCTAATGGTTGTTGTTATTTCTTTTCTAACTCCTTCACAGTTAGCATCACAGTTGTTTGTGCAAAGCTGTAAATAAATAATAGTTATTAATTGGGTTTTCTTAAAAAAGATATGTCAGTGAAGTTAATAATATATTTACCTCTACATTGCATGTTAGGTATACTTGGTCATTATCTGGAAAGCGGAATGCGCTTACTTTACTGTAAGCAATTAGAGTGGCGCCGCTTTTACCAGTTTTGGTTGTTTTCTGCCACAGGTCAATGAGTTTCTTCTTCCTGTTTACATAAGTAAAAATAATGACTTATGAAAAAGACTTATAGGTTTATTAAGGTGTGAAAATCCATAAGAAGTTGTAAAAGGAGAGCTTAAATTTGTTAGTATTATATATTTTAAAGTATGAAGCTATTAGTTGCAAAAATAACTTAGGCTGTTTTCAGCAAAACATTCTACATGTGTAGTTAGAAGTTATGTAGAGATTATGGACATTGGGTTTTTTCTTTCAGTATCAATTCCTATACAGGATTTCTTACTTGGGACAACCTTCTTTGTCTGTTAGTTGTAATTTGCTTGTCTTAGGGCTATCGTAGTCCTCGTTGTTATAAGCCCAACAATCGTGTATTTTTAGGTTGAATTGATTTCGGACATCCTTAAGATAGACCAATATTGTTAAATATTCGCCTATCTTAATCGAGTTCTCCAATGGAGTAGTCTGTAAAATAATCAAAATCATATTAGTAGTTTTTGAATACGTGCCATATTTTTATTCGTGATTATCTACGTCATTGTGAAATTTAAAAATGCAATGTGAAATTTCAGAATGACGTAATCTGATGCTGAATCTAAACCCGAACTATATTAATTCAAATAGAGTACTTCCTCACAACAAGATCAGTAAAAATGTAAAGTAATATATTATTTTAATATATTTTGCTTCAAAACACTGATACAAAAAATCTCTCCAAAAAGATCATTTTAAACAGTGACTCTTCTCATTCGCTATACTATTCCCTTTAGTGTCTGCTACTTTTATGATCTGTGAAGAACTTTAGATACTAAATCTCTCCTTTTATTTCTTGTATAAATTTTCTAGACTCGTGTTCGTTTTCTCAATACTTTTTATGCCTTATCGTTTTACAGAGAAAATATCTTTTACTCTTGGATTCTATTCATGCTTTTCATCACGCCAAGTAGTCACTTTGGCAGGCTATTAATATAGAAAATATATACTAAGTACGTAGAACGTAAGAGAATCGACATTTAGCTCTCTGGCTACTTGTAAAAAACGAATGGTAAACGGCATATAAACTTTTGGACATTTTGTAGCCTTTATTGAGAAGGAATGTCACGCAATAAGTTAACAAAAAAATATAATATATATTATTACTAATATTTTAGTATTAATAAATTATAACGGAGCTAAGGTGAGACTATGTCCAGCAGTAGACTGTTAAAACCTGTTAATGATGATGATAACAGAACTATATACACCACATTAGTTTTACTCTCTTGAAAATGTAACTACGTTAGTGGCACACAGTGACACCTTAAGAATGTCTTGTGTGGCTATATCTGTACTCGTAACGTGAATGCAGCCAAAAGTTACTCACATTAGGAAATACTCCTTTTTGTATATCCATCCAACATTCAACTCCTCCCGCGGGGCCTTGGACAGCTACAACTTCTAACATATCTACCATGAACGGTTTCAATTTAAGGGTATGTTGCTCTCTGGTAGCGACGGCGCCGGTACCGGCGGACACTTCCAAAGACGTGCGTGCACATGTTACCTGTAAGAAAAAGCTCTGAGGTATGTGCAAAAATTAAACTCGTATATCTATTATATAATATATGAGTTTAATTTTTACTATAATTAATAAATTTATTGTTTTTGTTATTATTCATTATAACAGTAAAAGGTCAGGTCTTTTCACTGCATTATTTCGCATTTGCGAACGTTAAAATATACCGCGCATTTTACAGATTCGGCGCTTGGAGCCCATACAGGTAATGACATGATAAACCTCTGTACTAACATAAAAAATAAAAAATTAAGAAAAACAATTAAAAAATCTTTTAACACCATAGTTTCAATTACGTGATCAAATTAATCTGCTGCTTACCAAAGTGGCACTGTCACAGTCATACGTTACGTCTTAACTGATGTAGCAAAAGAAGAGAAGAATCTCTTTTTACAATCGCTAACACCTCTTTTCTCTTTCTCTCTCTCGACTTAACGTTGAGATAACGAAGCGGCAATGAGCTGTTTGACTCTTATGTGAAGCTATTTTTGTACATACCTTACGAGCAAAATCCAATGATCCTTGTACAAAGTCGTCTGTTTGGAATACGAGAACGTTGTCGATAGTACCACAAGCGTTGCAAAGCGGTCGGGAACCGCAGCCATTCAGGGGTACTCGGAATGAGTACCGTGATTGGCTACCTCCCAGTGATACATATCTAAAGTTAAGTAAATAATAAGTTACCGTTTTCTTTTTTCATGCACTATAACATTTTTTTTTAAAAGGACTGCATCGTAATGTAAGAAATGGGTACCACTTCAGTTTACAATAATCGAAACTACTTTTTGCATCAAAACTACGTAAACGAGTTAATACAGATAATTTTAAACAGTTACTAAACCACCCTTAGTCTTATTAAGTGGTCTTCAACGTAATCATAATGATGTGAATAATAATTTGGGCAGTTTATACAATAAAAAGTTACGATACAGTAAGGATTATCAATAATTTTAAAATATTCATTCTATCGGTCCTTAGGTACGTCTAATAACGAGTAACTAACACACATTGGGGTATTTAATTTTCCTTAGTATTATTTGGCAAAGTTAAGTAGAAAATTTAAGAGTTCAGTAGATTCAAATATTTATTTGAAAAACTAACTCAGGTGGATACAGCAGTCGTAGAGTATAATCACATATAAATTTATAATATTTATCATTAAATTCAAATTTGACTAATAAGATTGTGATTATAACCTTAAAATAAATACTAAAGATCCAGACACCGTGATTCGTTGACGTACTGGCCCAATAGAAAACTAAAAACCGATAAAATTCTGTTAATCACAGTAAATATAATCCAATAATTGTAATGGCAACATTACCTAAATTTTTGGTTGAAGACAGCAATCACCCAAAAATGTTTGCAAAAAAATTCTAAAACATTTATACTCACTTGCATTTAGGATCATTTAGAAAACCTTTGCTGTATATGATACCATCATAAATATCAGCAAATTCCACAGTTACATCAATAAAGTCAGCAGAACATTGCACATCGATATCTGGTGATAGTGGTGAGTCTGCGGCTCTTGAGCCTCGCATAAAGGTGACCCCAGGTTCTTCACTGCTCTCGTAGAAAGGTGACAGCCCATGGTCGCCGGCTAATTCGCGGTTTAGTTCAACTGCGCTTAATGTTTGGATTGAGTCATCTGAAACAGCTGTAGCGAGCGACAGCTACAAATAAAAAAAAATCATGTTAGCATATTTTATTTTGCACACCCAAATACACAAATTAATCATATTTGTAAGTTGCTGGATATAGCCTCTCCTTAGCAAAGAGGTTTTGGCCTAGCATACCAGGCTGGCTAAACGGATTGGTATAGGGTTTGTTTCAAGTTTTCCTTCTTTTTACAGTGATGTTGTCATGTATATTTCGTTCCCCTAGTCGCCTTTTACAAAACCTATGGGTACCCGTCACTACACAGTTATTCAGTTTTTGATTTTCTAGTGATATTATCACACGCAACCTCATGCATGTTTCGTTACTGCTTTTATCATTAAAGTTTTATTTATTCGCACTTCTTTTTTTTGGTGAATAAGCACGTAGATACCTACTCAAATAACTATTGTGACGGAGTAGATCTCTATTTAATTTTTTGACCTGACGGGGATCTTAAGTGTTAGTTTAGTGCCTGTTACGAAGAACCACGCAACACACAAGCTAACAAAAACGCAGGCGTTTATATGCGCACAGTGCGCGCTCATAAAACAACAGCTCAACTCCTAAAAATTGGAAAATACAAATTACAGGATGCTTAAATTCCATATAGAAAATAAAATCGATCGTTCAATACTTTTTTTATGAAAACTGTAAATATAATACAAACAAAGACTAACTAAAACTACACTACCAGGTACTAGTGGTGTATAAGTACTTCTACTACGTATAAAATGACCTTTAGTCACTAAGTAACACTTCAGACATATTAAACGAAACTGACGAAATGTTGAACTTTAGAACTTTCAGTGCATTACGTGTATGGTTGAAAGCAACAATTTACATGCAAAACCATGCATTTAATAACCAAGGATCTGTGTGCTAGATGGAGTACTACTATCAACGAAAAATCTGTAAGCAATTTATTGTTTGTAGCGGACAATGAATATTTACTCTCACGTACTTAATTTTGTGACACAAAACGCAATTCGTATTACGAAACCTCGATCTACATTGATTAATTAATCATTATTCAGTCGATTGTTACTCGGGGACCATATTGCAGTTTGAATTTAATTATATATTTCTAAATACACACAATTTACACCTAGGTATAGTATAAACATGATCGTGCTTGTGACATAATGTTTGCGCTAGTTTGGATTCGAAACCACGACTTCCTAGCTTAGCAATCAGTATGGCTAACCACTAGACCAACAGACCAATAATAATTTATTTGTAATTAGTAATCTAACGACTTTGATTATGACACGAAAACGACATTAATTAATCATAAACTATGCTAAACAATATTAGGCATAGTAAAGAAATTTAAGTATAATTTATTACACATTCATAATTAATTTTGTTACCTCATATCTGCAACTATTGCATTATATTGAAGAGACTAAAGCTCTATGAGGGAAAAGAAAATGTTACAAAATTAAATATATTGATGAGTGAATGTACAACGATTTGACCTTAAATAAATTTGTGCTGTATTGCTTAGTCAACAATATCGTCCCTTCATCATAACCGTTTTCTAACAAGTCATCAATCATAGAAGTTTATTGAGTTATATATAAACGTTAGTAAAATTGGTTGCGTTATGTTAATCATGACAAAAGTAAATTATTTTAGTCATAATCATTTTGACGAGGCATGAAATTACGTCTGCCATACTTTTTTTAATTTGTCTAAAATAGCTAATCCTCAATTAATGATATGTTTCTTTAAATTCTTTTATTAGGTTTTACACAAGAAACGAGTAAAACAGTCTCTTTGGTTACAAAGCTAAGCTACCAGTAGCTTTTTAGTAGCGTTACGATACTTGACATGCTTTGAGTATTGTGGCGATTATCACATATGGCGCAATAAAAATGTAGTAAAGCGACATCTACCGAAGACCCACCGAACTATAAAGTCATTGCTAGTCCTATATGGCGATATAGAAAATTTTCGTGTCGCTTAGCATATTTACAACTTCCCAATATGCATTATTGAGCCGTAATGTTAGGTATGGTCACTGGTTGGAGGAACGAATATAATGTCCCTCCAACACAAAGGGAGGCACATGACATTCGTTTTTCCACAGTATCAATAACATGATTAGATTACACAATATATGTGTTTTTTGGCAATTTTAATTTACTTTCTACTATAATATTGTGACATTTTCTCTCAAGAATATTGTCGTTGTATAAAGAAAAACGGTAGATCCTTTACCGATTGGTGGTCACATGTCATGGATGGTTACATTTGTATATATTGTCATATTTGTACTGTTTATAAAGTGAGTCATCCTAATTATTTATATTTAAGTAACATATTTTTAGAACTGCATTTAAATTATTTTCAAAAAAAAATTACAACTGCAAAAATAATTAAACGCATTCGTACGTTTAATTACTACTACCTATTTTCTAAACGTACTATACTTAAAATCTGCTTAGTTTGAAAACTAGATGGCATTATGCGTTGTGAATACGATATTTATGATTGATACGATTATTTAAATCGACATTCATGAATGACCTTAATAATGTATTTAGAAGCAGATCAACATTTTATTGAAATCAATTTTTAACGCCAGGTTCCAAAAATCTGAGGATGTAATATGTTTATTGTCGATGATATTACCAGCCAAATAAATACAAAAACATTCCCTACCATGTGATACGCAAGGCGGTACAAAAGTCCTACACATTCCTTTAAATATTGCTGTTTGAGTAAGTACGTGTCAAGATTTGTATTCAGACTCTTTTTTAAGGCATGCAATGCATGTATGTTTTTATCCATTACTCATTGCTATTGTCTATTCAATATTTTCTGATTATTAATTATATTTATGGCCTGAAATAGCTATTGTAGTAATTATAAATTAGGTACTGGTGTGAAGGCTGTCTGAGGTGTATTAATTAAATAAAAAAAATCGCATAATGATATACTTTGTGTAAAGTACAATAATGAATTTCGACTAAAATTAATCAAGTTTTGAGTGTTTGTATTCATATCTTTGACCAATTATTATTTATCAGGGTGGACGTAATTTTCAGGATATTTTCTATAGTTTAAGGACTTGGATGATTTACAAATACTCTAAAGTACAATTTAAAAATTTTTACTCGTACTTATTATCATCGTGTGATGGCATAATTAGAAAGAAGTAACGCAACTGACATCGTCAATCAAAATCAACAGTCATTAATAGTTCACAGTTGGATATAGGGCCTCTCTTTAAAAAGAAGGTTTTGGTGTATTACAACAAATTGTATAATTACGTGTTATTTTAACCTCACACAAGTTAGTATTTGCTGATTTATTAGTTATCTCTGAACCAGTTGCGTTACTAACCCTTCGGTAAACAAACCTTCCTAGGCAAGACATTGTACCGTGACTAACTTATATTTTATTCGGCCTTACATTTGGGAAAAGTACATTGACATAAAAATAAGAAATATCCTACTTCATAGGTACTCTATTAGAGAGTATGTGAATATTCTTACCTGCACGAGTGCAATCAGTGCCGCTATGCGCATGACAGCCGGTTCATGGGGACCTGAAACAGAAAAGAAATTTAAGTTTCTTCGCCAATATTTAGGTAGTGCTATAATAATAATGCTAACGTAATAGTATACTATTGCTGGCAACATATTTTTTTTAGTATACTATTACGTTGATTACTACTTTGTTGACAAGAAAGAGTGTATTCTAATTTAAATCATTCTTATTCTAATACGGTTTTGGGTGTATTTAAGTTACACGACACAGAGTAAACCTAGAGTAATGGTTCGGTTATTTTTATATAGAAGCCTACCAAAGTGAGTTTACTCTGCCTGATTGAAAGCATGAATAGAATCTAAGGGTGGTGGTCGCCATACTCATTACGAATACCGACAATGCGGTATGACGACCCACGTTAAGGCGACCTAGTGAGATGCTTCTTCACACCCCGCTTAAAGGGCCTGGGATTATAGTGGAAGGGAAACACGTGTGCTTGTAGTGAGTACCAGGTTTAAACTAATTTGCATCTATTCGTGTACGCGAAAGAAAATGTTTAATTTGATTCGATAAGCAACAGTGACACAATATAACTGGAACTACTACATTACTTCTCGTGGTACACCTACTGTCAATTTAATTTGGTGATCACCTCGATTCGATTAGCTCTTCATCTTAGAAGATCAATAGATTTTTATCTACAGGTGGTCCAAAGATATTCTTAGACTTTTTTCACAAGAACATTACGATATGTGACCGGTGTATTTATGTTTTTATGGCTGAGGTCTAATTTACCATTCCTATAATACTTACTAAGTGTTGAAAAGCTTATTCATAGCCGTAGGCACTAGACGTGTGCAAATTATATTATTAGTATTTTAAATGTTAGGCAAATTTTTAGTATTATAGTGCTATATAGTATTATAATTCACATAATATAGTGTTTCTGTGTCCCAAATAGAAGGACTATTTGGACCACAGAAATACTATATTAAACGTTAAAGTAACAAGTCAGTTTGCCAACAATTCATAAAATCCGTGTTGCGTAACTTTTAAAAGTACAGTTTTCAATGAGATTGACATAACGTAGCGTGTAACTCTTTCAAAATTTGCGCCAATAATGTCACCGTAAGTACATATTTACATATTTACAACTCAATAGTGCAAAGTGCTTGTTACATGTATAAGTTCAAAACTGAAGTATTATGTAATGCTTTTCTTCTTTGTTAGCGTCTAATAAAATCCATACATTGTATTCTGTCAATAACCTACTAAATATAACGACACAGTCGAAGTATTTCCACATGCTTTAAAGTGCTCAGTAATATTCAATGTACAGAAAAAACTTTTTTATGATAGTAGCAATGACAGAGTTGCAATACGCACAATATCAGGCGGTCAAATATCGCTAATTGTAAGTAAATAAATATTTCAGACATTTGACACATAACGTCATCTAGTTTCAAACTATAACCAGAGCTTGTGCTATGATAACTAGACTGACTGGTAGAATACTTATCTACTTTTTTTTTGTAAATAGGTATATTTTATTCATAGAAAACACCCAAACTTCGAAACAAATATTTGCAGATCATATAAACATTTGGTCCAACCCGGGAATCGAATACGAGACCTTAGTCGTCGCATTCACTGTCACTGCACCACCGAGGCACTTAATTAGCTAGTCTAGTTCCACTCAACAGCAGTGAAGTCTCTGTCGAGTTTATGAACTCTTGGAGCGACCTGGTACCTGACAACATTTGAACGTTATGGGGCTTTAGCTCAGCATTTAGAGCGTTAGGCTATACCATCTAATATAAATAAACATTGAGCATTAGGTTGAGTGAGTATGCTGATACTAAACTAATTTCTTTTAGTTTTTAAAATTCCTACTCTTACTTACCTACTGCCTTTAGTACCATTCGGTTCATTGTAGATTTAAATGTTCTTTCTGAATGTAGAGACGTAAATTACTTTGCAAAAAATAAAATATTAGACTATCCATTAGTCTTAGAATCATATATTTTAAGTTACGTATTTTAAATTGTTAATAAATTGTAGTAACAATAAAAATAGAAACAGATGTATATGCCACTTTAGATCAAGGGTTTTCACGATTACTTGGCAATTTAAGTTCCTGCAGTAACATTGCTTCCTAAGTAACATTCCTGCTACGTATAAAAGCTATTACTCATTATGTAAATAACGTTTGAATTGTATTGAAAGAAATCATTTATACTTTATTCAATGTAATTGCTATTTACGCAATTGATGACAACATAATGTTATTGAACTAAGCAAATAATAAAATAACTGTCGTCTGACCATAAGAGTGTGAAGGTTTCAAAATAAATTGTGAGAGATACGCTAAAAATTAAACCAATCGTCATTGTTGAATCAATCAATACTCAAATGTTTGCATTGGAATAAATTTGATTAAAACACTATTATGTATTATAAGTATATATTGTTAATAGCTTAAGTTACAGCTCACGAATAACACTTTAATTGTAAGGTTGTTGCATCTTCGGTTCGTGAGGTCAGCCGTGTGAACCCAGCGCGATGTTTCCGTGTCTTGCTTCATCATAGGCACCGCTAATTAAATTGTTCGGGACTCTGTTTTGTTTTTATTAGTAATATTGGAATAAACAGAGTAAATGACCTCTTTAATTGATTTACTATTTAAACATCAAATTAGTTATAAATACATTGAGATTCCTCAACACTTGTATACCAAGGTGGCATTACATATTACCAATCGCATTTAGTGTTTTTAAATTTATGATAATAATCTCAATATTTGCTTGAGTTTTGTTTAAGACATTTTGCAATTACTTTTGTAAGTATATACACACTTGCATATAAGCAAATTTCCATTACTACTATTTTTTTTCTTTTTTACTGTTTTATTTATATTGCAATGCTTGGAAAAAGCACTAAGTCCTAAGTACTCATATAATTACTCAGGACCTAAGGTAGTAGAACCACGCCGATTTCAACACAAACGGGTGGGCACGATCGGTTCAGTACTACCCTCTCACAGAAGACTAACCTAAAGCGACAGTATCTGTGCTATCACGTTTCGTTGGTGAGTGCGAGAACTGTGGCCCATTGATGCAAGGGTGTCAGTCATGGTGGTTAGTGTGTGAGCCTTACACTACCACGATGAATGTCATGCCTTTTACGTCCCCAAACGGGGTGTGAAAAAGCATCTTACTAGCTCGACATAGTGTGAATCACCACACTGCATTGTCAGCATTCACAATGATGTATGTTAACTACAGCTCTGGGATTCTAATTATGCTTTCCGTCAGACAGAGTAGAATCACTTTGGTAGGCTCTTAAAATAAAAAATATAAAAATGTACACTTATTAAGCAATAAGTAAATTTAGAGTTTTGAATTTTGAAACGAGATATCAATTACTATCACTAACTGATTTCACACGTATCCCGAAAATGTTTCCCCAAATAACAAATAAGTATTGAGATGCGATGAAGACCTGTAATGCATAAGATTTTTTGAAAATTTATTCCTTGTAAATGTCTAAAATAAAATATAATAACTTATGTTGACAAAAACAAAACACATATAAAATAATGCCTGTTTTCCTGGAGGCCTATTAAAAGAAAGAAAAGTAACAAAAGAAACAGTTTAAGTTGAAAGTAAAAGTTTACAAAATCTCCATATGCTTTGCATAAATAAACAGTATCATCTATAGGTTACTGACGGCATTGTTTAAGCATAATGTAACGACTTACCGAAACGCTTAAATGATGTCAGTATGGTTATGTCAAAGTCGTTAAACTTTTACAATTAAAATTAATTTATAATTATAGTACAACCCCAGAATATGTTATGATCTTGACAAACAAGATTCTTCATATCGCGTAGCTGTGCTTGCCACAAACATGTTGAGTAAAAAAATATTGAAAGTTTTTATCATTGTAGTTTATAGTAATTGGTTTTAACAATACTAGCATTTCCCAAGTTTTTGTATGTTCATAATGAAGAAATATTATTATATATTGTTCTACAGCTCATTAGTGATCGATAACATGACGATAAATTATTGTGTCAACCTACCCTTTTAATTCAGTAATTCATTTACGCAATTGTAGTTTTTGAACTGCTGTACCCATAATTAGAATAGTTGCTCCAGTAATACGTACATAATATGACTTTTTAATAAGATGATTTCGACATGGTTGTTGCAGAACTTTTTATTACCTAAATATTTGTATGTTTTGTTGATTAAGTTTGTTTTCTGAAAATATTATTGTCAGAAATAAGTACATAGAGTAAAGACGAATTGATGTTATTTCTAATAGTTGAAAAACTACAGGTTGAGTGTAAACCAAACAAACTCAAGATCAGATTTCGTTTGGTACGTCTGAAGCTTTTGAATACAGGTACTTGGTACTAGATGTTCTGATTACCCACTTGCATACTGCATAAATATGAGTACATTGCAATAATTTTGTTAGTTGTGTAAATATTTTAATGACCATCGAACGCATCAAGGTCAAAGCTCATTTAAAATATTACAAGTAATCCAACTTTAAATTTAGTAAAGTTCTTTATGTCAGCTTCATACTTCAATATATGTTTTTGTAGTAATCTTAACTAGATAATTTAATCACAAAAAAACTCAAATGTTACATTCAAGATTTTCTCAATTTATTGAAATGCTAGTTGTGTAAGCACAATAGGCTTTTTAGCGTTCCGCAGTCCTAATTAGTAATTTTTATATTTCCGTCTAGCCACGGCTTTATGAAGAGGTAGGTATATATATACCTATTATTACACGACAATGAAGTAGTTAAATAAAATCTTACAAAAGTTTTGTGTTTTGTTAAGTTTTTTAGAAGTAAATAATTCTCCAAAAAAATGTTTAACCAGTGCACTATTATTTAAACTGCTGCTTCAAAAATATGAAAGAAAAACATGATTATACTATGTGTAAATATATAATGAGTTTCAAAAGGAAGTTATCATAACTGAATTACGACCGTTTTGAAGAAATAGTTACCAAGTCCTGAGCGCCAGGAGTAAAGTGCAAGGAGATGCACTTGTGCCCTCTGATAGAAAAGTACATATTTTTAACTTATTTCATAAAAAAAACGATTTCATATGTAAAAACCTAATAAAGGTCTATATATTCATATAAGTAAATAGTATGTGTGGATGTAGATGAACACTTCCTGAAAATAATTCAGACGACGCCTATGTACCTAATTGTACCTTGGAAAATTTCGTAGTAAAAAAACTACGGCACCCATTCTCCACGTGGTCCAACACGCACTTTTTATATTAAAATGATATGAAAACGAGATTATGTTTTAATGGCATAATGATATTTCTTTGCTATCATTAATCAAAATCAAGATTACTTGCGGTTCTTTCTTATACAAAAGCATTATTGCTCTGTAAGAGCAATATGAAGTTAATATTTAATCACATATATATGAGGCAATATTTCTGTTAGAAATATTATTAATTTATATTTTGTGATTAAGGATATGATGTAAATACAATCTTCTTCTACATATAAAATTGTTGAGGTATATTTAAGTGCTTATTTTAAAATGAGCGCGTAAGGTCGATAGTAAAATCCAATTTTTACGGTTCGTCGCACGTCAGTCTGTCTATCTTTAGTACGTTGACATCGAATTATTTATTAAATATAAACTGTGTCACGGTCGTTGTGACTTCATCGAATCATAAACCTTCTGCCCTAGACCGGTCGGACTGGTTGATGTGCATCGCAATATATCAGTGATCCGCCCAGAAATCGCAATATATCCATAATTCGTAAAATTGTGCAACGAAATGCACGGGTTTATTTGATCGTTATCGACACATCCAATAAAGGTGAAACTTCGATGATACTTACCTGTTGCGTGTCAAGTCTTGCTCTCATGCTTCATGAACTGTAATTTCTACAAATACCTTGTAACTTAATCATTGAAAAATGTAAATTGAATAACCGATTTTTTATTTATTTATTTGTTTTTAGTGTTTACATAAAACAAAGCAAAAGAAGAAATGACTTACAAAATATGTAAATGTTACAATCGGTTGTCTTATCACTCATGGCGATTTTTTCCAGACAATCTAAACACGGACATCAGGTGTTTGATTATTTTAGGGTAGTTTACATGCAACCTAATAATCTATATATAAGTAATCAAAATAATCTATACATACGTACATCCATAATTTTAGCAGCAGGAAGATTTTTTTAACTGAGTGCTCACAACAACTGGAAGTCTAAAGAGCTAAATAAAGTACATACAACAAAATCCTTTCATAATGATTGGCAAATAGATTGATCACACTTAAAGCGTAATTTTAAATTTGAAAAGTTCAATTTTATACATTATTTAATATTCATTGTTATGATGATTAAAATTAAAGCATTAACTCTTAAGAGCACTTTAAATAAGACAACTCTTAAACAAAACCTCCTATTATACTTAATTTTTAATTATGACGTAACACTGACTGCTATGAATGGGGTAAATAAACTTCATCTGAATGAATACGTTAAATAGCTTTCTTAAGAAACTTGGGTAATACTAGAATAATATCAGCTATATTAAACCAAGCAGTAGTCACAGCTGAATCTGGGGGCATGGCAGTATTCCCGCCAAATTTAGCAAAAAAGCGATACGGCCGTACCATCCTTTTCTTGAAGCAGTTCAG
Source organism: Hypercompe scribonia (assembly GCA_949316085.1). NCBI lineage: Eukaryota > Metazoa > Arthropoda > Insecta > Lepidoptera > Erebidae > Hypercompe > Hypercompe scribonia. The sequence goes on from OX438988.1 coordinate 5,791,384, forward strand.
GCCTTAGTCAACCGCCGTATAACGTCGTTGTGGATAAAACTAGATAATATTATAGATTTTTAATATTGATATGGTCACTATAAGATGTTGTTAGGTTAGATAATTACGTAACAACTTAAGACAGAAAGTCCCTTAAGTAGGGACTGAATAAATTAATATCCGGCTTGGTATTACATGGATCTTACAACTTTTGACGGTAGAAAAACTGAGTTGTGAGAGAGACTTGGTTTCTAACAAGTATTGTTTTTATGGGACATTTTATATCTAGACTATAGGTGAGGTTTACATATGACACATAGTGTATATCTAGAAAATACACTGTTTATCAATTAAAGAAGGAGAACGCAGATAAAAGTGTAGTATATTGTATTAAAAAGTAACACCCGTTAACATAGTGAGTCGTTATTATACATTCAGTCGTTGGCAACTACAATGGTGAGAGATCAAATTGTATTGTATTGTAGCCTCAAATACAACGATGTACTCTTAGCCGATTTCGGCCGCGGCGGCCAATCTGAACGACCTGTCAACTAGACTGATGTTATGGTATACAAGTGTGTGCGCAAACACAGATGCAATCTCCGCTCATCACTCTCATACTTTGGCGGGACGAGTATCCGGTACGCCCGGAGAGAGATCGGGCGCGATCTCATACAAAATAACCACTAACAAACATAATTAAGGCAGTCAATTTTGACTGTTAATGATCGTGATGATTTTTCGTCACTTAAGAAAATTTCGCGGATTGAGGTATGGGAAATTTTATTTAGGCCACGGCTGCGAATCACAACGAAGACCAGTCAACTACATAGGAGATATTATAGTGCTTAGGTGAGAGCGTAAATACAGGTGCACTCTCTGTTCTCTCATTCTCATAAATCGATGAGATGGATATCTGAGGGGATCAGGATGAGATCAGGCGCAGGACCGACGGCTATACATGCTCTCAGAAACCCCGGGCTTAGACTCCAACTTCCTAATACTGTCCTAATACACTATCCTAAAATATATAAAATGCTTCTTTACAAGATCCGTGAGCACGTAAGTGGCCGTTAAAAATTGAAATTGAAACAGTTAATTGTTCATTCATTGTGTAAACGGAATTCACAAAAGTAAAACAATGAGTGAAAATATAAAATAAACTTTCGCTGCTACCTGATAATGTTTACTACATGGTTTTCATCCTCTCAGCAATATGAACATATTATTTACTGTATCTATTGGACTACTTTAGCGAACAAAGTTACTGACCCATCATACGGTATGTGCTATCCAGTCAATAAAAGCAGTCAATTCAAGATATAATCATCAATACTCGTATGTATAAATGAAATTGACGTGTATGTCTGTAATTTAAAAAAAAACTGTGTTTATTCAAGTTCTTATAGCTCTAAACCATCTTTTTTTTAATTTTTGGCTGTCTGTCTGTTTGTTTATCCGGATTAACTTCTGAAACTACTGAACTGATTTTAATGAGACTTTGAATAGCAGATGGAAGAGGTTACTGGCCGACGTATATATAATTTTTTATCCTGGATTTCCCTCGGGATCGGGGTTACGTAGCAAACACCATGTCTCTAGGGTAAAATACTAAATTCAAATCCTACGCGAACGAAGTCGCGGGCACAGCTGGTAATAATTATATTTTTTTTGTAAACTAAAGAAAAGAAATAGTAACAGTAAGTAAAACTGCGTCGCAGTCATTAACGCCTCCGCCGGTCTAGGGTAGTCAGAGTTCCATCAAAAATACGACATAAAAATATATTAAGTTAGAAATGTTAACATTAAATGAAATTTATACACTATATTGATTTATTGTATGTGCTATGAGTGTGTGTGTCTATCGCGAGTGGGTGTGTGTTTCTGTGAGCCTGGAGTATTTTCGACCAAATTTGCAAGACCTATTTGTAAGCATGTGGTTTAGCCATGATTTCTTTGTATTTCAAAATCTGCAGTCATTCGTTAGTACCTTATTTACAAGTCAAGTAGAATACTGGATGCTTATTTACTTACGATTAGTAAGTGGGTAGAAATTCAGTATTTTATTTACTCAGTTATAACAAATACTGACGCTTGAGAACCTAACGTTTAATGTATGTACACAGCAATTTAGTTATAGGTATGTGGCATTCATATCAACACTATTCCCGACAGTCTATTGCATTTTCTTCTTAGTTACATTTTCATTTTAATTCCAAATCATACTCCGACAATTACTAATCACATTCCGACTCATAACTGTGTTATCCTTATTTAGTGCTTAACCAATTGCCAAAGTTAACGGTTCAAGGCAATAGGACAAAATTACAATTGATAGAATAGGGGTGTTTCATACACCTGTTATTGATACAGGCGTGCTGATAATATCGATGCTGTACCCATAGAATAGTACGTAATTTGGAATATAGAGAAAATTAAGCCATATTGAAACTTATTGAAAGCATTACGTAAACTATTTGTAGATTGCTCATCGAGATGATTATTCCTATCGTCACGACATTGTACGGTGCTTAATGTCAACTATCGTGAGGGATTTGGTATTTGGAAATACATTATTGCTAATAGGATAGAGTACGGAGTACTGTGGAACTGATAAAACTATTCGAACGTAAAATATGTGAGTGTACCCTCACATGTTTATAGTGGCATTTACTTTTGAAATTTGATCGTATTCGTTTTATTTCCTCATTCGTAACTCATTAGTTTTTAAATGTAAACCATGATTAGTGGTTACAATAAAGTCCGCCTTAGTTTTTTGCGTTATTGCACACAATTTTGTAAATTATCATGTTCATCATACTTTATTAATTATTGCTTAAGTGCTACGTGTAATTCTGCACTTGTTTTGAATTATGGGAACGAGCTTGTCGATATAAAAGTAATGCTAATCATTGTCGGGCTATAATACATAATACAAGGAAACGTGGTTGCATATTGACCTATCAGAGTATAAACGTATACTTGTTACACCGTCCAGGTTTGCAACCTGTAATATTTACGACGAAAATTGACGGCTTATCATTTTATTCTTACATTCGATGGTAGCTATGAAATGTTCAATGATTTTGAGATGTAATTCATTTAATACCAAGTAATGACGTTAATATGATTTATTTGTCAGGACTGCCCATGAAATATGTAAAAATACTCTTACTTTAAGGTATTAATGGTTTAACAAGCTTTTTTTAAGGCTATCAAAGTGACTCTGCCTGATGGAAAACATGAATAGAATCTAAGAATGGGGTTCGAAAGGCTCATTGCGAATACAGACAATGCAGTATTGCGACCCATGTTATAGCGGCCTAGAAATTGAAATAAAATCTAACTGAAAAAACTGAAATTGATTAGTTGTGTAATGAGTTAAAAATAAAATCTTGTATGTTTACTAATGTAATGTGTTATTTGTTTTTGAATAGATGTAATTTTAAAAAGCAAACGCACTACAAACATTTTTAAAAAGTATCATTGTATTTTAGAGAACTAATTGTGTTTTAAAATAATGCAAATGTGAGCAAAAGTCGTAGTCATACATAAAAACATTATATAAGTAGGTATATTTGCATACGAATTATGTAAACGCCAGTTAGATGACTTGTACAGCTGATATATGAAAAGTATACATATGTATTTTGCGTTTGTGTCAATATCAGTGTGTCCTAAATTTTTATATACTAAGAAATGCCAAATGTCTATGGGTATAGAATTCTATTTTTAAAATGAGATATAAATATATTTTAATATAAATGTTTCAAAAGCTGTAAAACTGCTTCGACTACGTGCACGTTATGTGGATGTAATAATTTTTTTTTCAGCTCTAATAGTGTACCTATTTGTACTAAGAGCGTCTAAGGTTATTGTAAGGACATAAGTAGGATATTATGATTATATTTAAATACATCCAAAAACATTATACGTGGAAGTGGAATTGGAATTTCATAATTTTATTACTCAATATGTTAATGGGGTCAAGCGATGAATCTTATGTGTAGGTACCTACTATCCCTTAATTACACCTTGTTTCTGTAATCTTAAATCACGTCAGGCAATTTGTGTTTTGTAACTGCAGGTAATGATCGACCATCAAAACTGTTAAACAAGGAACTAGGTAAAGTAATTGCTATGTGAGGGTGTTTGATCAAAAGCTCGTCGGTTCAGCACGGTTACTTCTTAAGTCAAAATTATCAGTAATCTTTTGTTTCTCTGCGAAAGAAGTTTTTTGAAGAAGAATTAGTGCGTTTGCACTCCATGCCTAGGTATCTAATTCGATAGTTGCTAGCTGATTAACGGCTACCGAGCTAGTTTTTAGAATTTATCAAATATTAAAATTAGAAAGTAAGCATAATAAACTTCATTTATGTATCGGTGACACTAAAATCTTTCTAAATTGTGCACTATGTCTAGAGCACTTCGTAGCAGCTGTTTTACCTTGCCGAAACGATTCACATAAAGTTTCATCCCAATAAGGTTAATAACGTTGCATAATAAGTTGGTTATTAGAATTCAAGAAAAGGTTAACTATAAATATTTCAAATATCATAATGTTGTTAGGCAGGTGGCTACAAAAAGCGAACGCATATAAAATAAATTAATAAGAGGCAAGGTTATAAGAGCCGCAAAGAGGTCATTTGATGCTTATGTATCGGTCGCATCATGATTTTTTTTTAATGTGTCATTGAGTTTTAATTTAAAAAAAGATTAAGTAATAACATGTATATACACAATAACATGTATAACAATTAGCAACAAAGATCGCGAGTACGAGAGAAACGAGTCATTCTTGTATATACATATATCTCGTTATATAATCCGAATCTTGGAAATGGCTTCAACTATTTCATGAAATTTAGTATGCTGGGGATTTCAGGGGTGATAAATCGATCTAGCTAGGTTTCATTTTTAGAAAACGTTGTTTTATTCGTGTTTATCCCAAAATATGATTTACCAAAAACTTCCAGGTGTAATATGTAGGTACAATTAATAGTGTATGACGCGATAGTTATTGACGGACGTATTAAAAGTGCCCTTTATTTACGCGAGGAATTGTGTCAAACGTGATTGCCTTGAGGAGATGCCGAGGGATTCATAGCAAATATAAGTTATTTTTACATTTGAGACTGTACGTTTTCCTTGTATCCTGTATCTCTACTCCACATCTACTGTCTACTATTAAGTCAATAAACTATCTCTACTGTATCTCTACTGTAAGTTTGTATTATTTTATTTGTTACTGTGCATATTTTGTAAAAGTTTTTAAAAGTTATTGCAAATAGATAAGCCAATTATTATACTTCAGAAAAGTTTAACTAAATATACTTGGGGTCAAAATAAATTATAAAATTGACTAATATTTTTGTTAGATAACATTTGAAGAGATGTTTGGTTGTGGTACTAATATTTTAACATTCATTTTGTCACAATCGTTAAGAGGCACTTGAGAAACAGTTTTGCTTAAGTTTCGGTGACATCAATTTTATGTATTTTCGTAAGATGTCTTGGAAAGAAACAACCGACCAGTAGTTGTTAATTTATTCCTTTTAAGACACTTTTCATTGTATGTCAGAGTAAGAATCTTATGAACTTTTCCACTCGTTAGATATTTTATCTTTTCTTAAGAAAAGATTAAAGTCTAACTGTCTTTTTCACAATCAACAGCGTGAGAGAGTCTGTTGCATGTCCTCTGTGCGATTTCCTAAGGATTTTTACAAAATCACGCGCTGCGAGCCAACCAAGGGCTGCTGCTTACCACTTCAACATGACAATCTTTGCTGTTATTGTCATATTTATGTTATTATGTAAACATAATTTTAGAAACTGCCTGTATGATGTGGTAGGTTATTGTGGGATGCAATGAGGTTGGCATAATATTGTTTGATTAAAAACCTCTACATTATGTATGTAATCAATAAAGATTAAAAAAAACATGGGAATCGTCAACTAAACGTAAAATTTTGTTTCTTAAAGTTTTCGTATGTTATAAGGGCTTGACAAGTGATTACGCAAATTAAAAATGCTTTAATTATTTGGGTCATTTAGTATCAAAGAGCATTATTAATAAAAATTGTTTGTGCTTGTTAAAACTTCCTCAAATCAAAATCTTTCTGTTGTAGCAACAAATCCAGTTATATAAAACGTCTGAAATAAATCACCTTATTTTGCTATATCCGGACTGGTGCAATTTAAGCGGACCTCTTTAATATTTATGATTTGATAGAAATTATGGATACAATATGTTAATTATTACAGCTATTCTTATTAATGCGACTGTTCCGTTTTTAAGTGGCGTGCGACTTTACTTTGATACCAATTTGGTGCAGAGAAATGTCACGTATTCGTAACTAAAATTACGTAATCGTAAAAATCCGAATAGCATATTGAGCCTGTAAATACAGTCTTAACCATCTTATTTTATTTATTTTAGTATAAACATGCTCGGTATCGGTATGTATCTGATGCATTCTCCTTATGTAAGACATGCGACAACTGACCTGGGCCGATATATGGAGGGGCCAAATATTTTGTATGGTAGTTGCAGAAAAAGCAACTATTGGACCAGCGAAGCAGTAAAACAAGACTATTCCTGATATAATTTATTTAATTATTATTTAGATTTTACACAACGACTACGTGCGTCGTCAACATATTAAAACCTCTAATTAATTAATGTATATCAAAACTTCCCAAAATTCAAATTAAACAGGATGTCATTAAAATAAAAATATATTGGCTTTGTTTTCTAATAAGTTCCTGTGAGTATTTGTAGTTTTTATATTCTCATTTCGTATTTCAACAGCTATATTATGTTTTGCTTACCTTAAAAGTTAAATGTAATCACATAGAACACGCTAGATGCGTACCATGAAAATGTGAGGCAATCTAATTACGTTCATCGTTGCATTTGTGAATAAAGACCGCTCTGTAAATATACGTAACTATAAAGGTCTTCGTACATGCTTGTCCATCAGCCAAAGGTTACATTATTACATGCAACATTTAATTTTTGATGGGGTAAGTATTGCCGAGTAGATAAGGATAGTTTTGGTGTGAACTTATGTACAAAACCGTGGGTAGAGGTGTAAACAGAGTTCTCACAGATTTGATGTTCATACCGAAATATCGCTCGATTTTTTATTACAATGTTAGTAGATACATTCAAGGGCGTGTCTATTATATATATTGCTGTGTAAAGTTAAAACAATGGCTACGTGCGTTGAGCAATCTGGTGGGTGTCATTTCATAAAGCCTTGGACAATGGAAGGTGCTACCAGTTTCTCACAGACTCGCTAAAAAGTAAAAATGTAAATCTAAATTCGAAATATGGTCAAACGGATGTGCTTCTTCTGCGGATCATTATTTATTATTTAGCTCGACGAGTGTGCGACATGTGCACGCGTTAACTTTGTTGCAAAAATCTTATATTGGTCTGTTTATAGACTTAACTAAGAATGAATAGCATTCTTGTATTTTTAGGCGATTAGATTTCTGTGCCTGTTGCACCGTTTAATTTCAATAAATTAATATTTTATTAACTTAATTTTTAGGCTTTATTCACTAAATTAATAGTTATTACATTCCTTAGAGCTCGTAATGAATACTCAATGCAGATTCATGACCCGTGTGTGTAAAAGTTAAATACTAAGAATATTTACAGTCAATTCTGGTTTGCCCTAGGTGTTCTAGTCTCTTTTACGTATCCGTAATTTAATAAGTTACTTAAAGCATTCATTTTAGATTTAATATACTTATGTTTAAAGTGATGATAAGAAACCGTGTTATAAAAATATCTGGTAAGCTTTATTGCTAGAAACACATTTTTTTAGTATAATTATTTTTTTTACCAAACATATAGCACACAATTTCCCTGGGTAATATTTTATAGATATTCTGTCTGTGTGGTTACTGATTGACAGTGTAGAGTGACACCAGCCCTATTCATTCCATGCGTGTCTTCAGAGGCACCTTAAGGAACAAACCACGTAGGACAACACACTGCAAAAACAAAGAAAGCTTGAAACAAACTTTATACGGACCCGTCTGGCCAGCGTGGTGTAGTATGTCAAACCCTCCTTTCGAAATACATGCTTAAGTCTCATTGTGGACTATTAAAAACTGTTGATATAATACGAATACTTTATAGATATAAGGGAAGTAATATAGAACTTCTCGGCTAAACTAAGACATATAATTATCGTTTTATGAACATGCGCGATTCTGAATACATAAATTAATATTTATTAATATTCTAGAATACATAGACCTGGCAGTGGTAAAAATTTATGCTTTATGAAATACGGCGTATGACAGTTTCTTATTTTTAGTCCAGCCGTAGCACGGATGCAACGTTTTTGTTGTTTGAAGGCAATGTCTTTGTTCGTGAGATCTCCCTAGAATATTACCTTATGTCAAAACAGAAACGACTAGGCCATGATATACTGTAAATAATGTATCAATTAAAATAGTGAATATCAAGTTTTTCTTTCTCGGCTGCTAACATATTCTGTATGAGCTTTATAAGTTTTTTTTTAAATTTATTTTAACAGCCTGCCAAAGTGACTACTCTGCTTGATCCATTAAGCATCTGCCTGATGGAAAGCATAAATAGAATCCAAAAGTTGTAGTCACCATACTCATTGCGAATGCTGACAATGCAGTATGGTGACCCACACTATGGCGGCCTGTTACGATTTAAATATAGTTGCATATATAGTTTTGCATATTTTTATCATAAGACCTTGGAACCTTGCTATATTAGTTTCCTATACCTTCCGTTGTCGTCGTAGCTTATATTTGCTTGTAATGGGGGGATTATACGCTGACTGTAATGCATAATGTACTTTATTCAAATTAACCAAAAGATCATTGAAGAAGTACAACTATTAATGTAATTCTTGTAGGAATCCATATTTTTACAAGCTATGGTCAATGTATTATCGTCAGGAACAAGGGGTGTAGATAGTGTAATGAAATTTGTCAATTCATTAATATAATAATGAATAATAGAGGACCTGTACTAGGTAGTTTAAATTATTATATACTGTTATGAGTTAGAACATGTCAGTCATTCGCTTGATTTCTCCCTGGGTGTGTTGGATAACAGTCCCATCGGATTATGAGAGTGAAGGAACAGAGAGTGCACCTGTATTTGCGCACACACTTGTGCACTATAAAATCTCTTGCGTAGTTGGTTGATCTCCGTTTAGTATGGCCACCGTGGCTAAAATCGGATAGAAGTACATAAGCTGCTCTGAGTATATACTAAATTAGTACAATCACTATTAATCGATTTGAAGACACATTCTGCTCTGTATACGAGTGTTTGCCAATTTTAAAATATCACTTTACTTAGATTGTATTGTCCTTGACAATATTATATGCAAAACATTACAACCTACAGAAATAAATTAATATAGTTGTGTTAAATCATTCAATGCAAAACATATATGAACTTCAGGTAAAACATTTCAACATAAAATTAACATAATGCAGATAAACTCTTTAAATTTGTTTTGTTTTTTTTTTATAGTAGTTTATTTTTCGGTGAAGTTGTTAAAATTTTACTTATTGAAAGACTGATAACGTTTCTAGTACAGACAATGTAGCATGGTGATTCACACTATGGTGGCTTAGAAGATTGCTCACACGCGATCATAGTGGGTGAAAAGTCTGTGTGCGCTGGTAGTGAGTTCGACGTTTTGATTGTTTAATTAAACAAAGTATATCAAGAACCTATCTGTTGTCACTTTTTATACCATAACATACAAGAAATGATGTACAAAAGGTTACAGGATAAGATTAAAAGTGATATAATGGTATCTGTTAATCAATACGAAATAGGTATCTAGACGTGTTCTAGATATTTCCTAGCTGTGACTAGTCCTCTGCCAGACAGCTGTCAAAATATATGCATACTCAATTATTCACTTTTATGGTTCATTTTTATTGTCATTATTTTTAATTCGTAATGTAAGTGCTTACAACTACATTACTTGTTATTACTTGTAATGACTACTCAATTAAAATAACATTGTAAGTGGGCTGTAACATAAATATAAAATAATAATATAAATAAATGAGTATTCATTAAATTTCAAAATATTATATGTTTAACAAATGTTTCAAATATCATCCTTGTAAATGATATTTAGTAAAACTTAAAATTTCGCATGTCTCATTACATTTACATATTTAAACGCTTAAACCGTAAGCGGATCTACTGGTTCTTATATGTTATACATAATTGTTATTCTTACAATCGCTCTCGACTTTATGTGGAAAAAAACATAGTTCACATGCCTTACTATATGATAAAATCTGAATAATGAACGCCGTGGCTTTATGAGAACTCGTGAAGTAACACAACGACACATCGTTAAGTAAAAGATATATTTGCTAAGTAAATAAGCGTCTGGAGTTCAATCGGTCATAGTCACACCGGTTGCACATACTAATTAAAATCCTTACTAATATTATTAATACGAAAGTGTGTTTGTTTGAATGTTTGTCTTCCTTTCACGTCGCAACGGAGCGATTTCGGGGTATGATTTTTGTGTTTGGAGATAGTTAGAGATTGAAGAGTGGTATAGGCTACTTTTTTACTATAGTAAAATGTGTCATTTCATCATGATGAATTCATTATGATGCATATGTGGATCACTCCTTATTTTATAAACTCCTATAGAACTACCTCGGTAGCGCAGCGGTAGTGAGTTTGACTGCTTTGTTTGAAGCCACGGTTCGATTCCCGTGCCAGACTAAATGTTTGTATGATCTGAAATATTCATTTCGAAGTTTAGGTGTTTTCTATGTATAATATGTATGTATTTAAAAAAAAAAGTGGACAAGTATTCTATCAGTCTAGTTATCGTAACACAAACTCTGCTTAGTTTGAAACTAGATGACGTTGTGTGTCAAATGTTCGAAATATTTGTTATTATAGATTGTGCTGATAAGTTTTTTACTCGATTGCATACTATACAAAATCTGTCATTAGACTTTATAAAAATATCCACGGTTCCTGATAGACAGTACTATATTGAATAACGTACTTAGATTCTTTATCGATAAACTTTATAATATTTTTTTAACTTTAAACATTATAAATGTGAAAGTTTGTAAGGATGTATGGATGTTTGCCATTCTTTTACGCAAAAACTGCTATACGGATTTTGATAAAATTTTACAGCAGTTCTTTCCAATGGAGATAGCTTATACATCAGAATAACGCATAGGCTACTATTTACCGCGATAACCGACATGCCGTGGGCAAAATCTAGCATTTATATATATTGAAAAATGAATAAGCTATGTGCTGTGTATGATAAGTTGCTATTATAAGTTTCTGATGATGTTAAAGATGATGATGATGATGTTAATGCGTTGCACTTATACATACAACAGATTTTATAGTTGCTCTATTATTATTAATGTTATAAGGAAACCATAATATGCTGTACCTGCTGTCCATGAATTTTCTAACCATGAGAAGTCAGTGATATTGAAAAGATTTTTGTTTTTGTTATGGGATCAACAAATCCAGATATAATATCTTGTGTGTGTAACAACCCTAAAAAAGTTTTACGTCACCTATGTACAATTATTTTTCTAATAACTAATTTGATTTCAATTCTGAATATTATAACTTCAATACCTTTTTTTTTTTCTTATTCAAATATAGATTTGCTTTGATCATACTCTTTTAATTATTTCCTCTGGAAGTAACAATAAGACAGACAGACATAATAAGATTAAGACTTATTTTTTAATGAAAACTATATTAAGGTCTCGCCAAACTCTTTTCTAACTGAAAATCTCAATGACAGTTACCAAGCCAGGCTAGGATTGTTTAAAGTCTATGTTACGAGGGTAAGTTTTTAAGTTCGCGGAATGACAGTGAAAAAGGCGGGTAAACGCGCTCTTTTGATGCCTACCGTATTCAGTGACTCATAATTAGTCTGCATAGTAAAATTTGTTGTGATTGGATCATTAGTTATTAAACTATCGTTGACCAAGTATTTTAATCGGGAACGAAGTGAAAAAAATGGAGAAAATTGAATTCCGTGCGGTGATAAAGTTCCTTACTAAGCAAGGAAAGTCTGTTCAAACCATACTCAATGAGATGTCATCGGTTTACGGGGATTCTTGCCCAGGAAAAACAATGGTCTACAAGTGGCATAGTTTATTTAAACAAGGCAGGGAATCACTTGAAGACGACCCGAGGCCGGGGCGCTCCGTTGAGGTGACTACGCCAGAAGTTATTGCAAAAGTAGAAAAAATTGTATTGGAAGATGCTCGACTAAAAAAGAAACAACTCGCAGAAATGGTTGGAGTATCGGATACAACAATTTTTAAAATTTTACACGATCATCTTGGCATGACTAAGGTTAGCGCACGGTGGGTGCCGAGAATGCTCACGCCATTGCAAAAACAACAGCGCGTGGAATGTTCACGTGCGTTTTTGGACCTCTGCAATGAAGACAAGGATGGTGTATTGAATCAAATTGTTACTGGGGATGAAACTTGGGTTCATCATTATGAACCCGAGTCCAAACAAGACTCCATGCAGTGGCACAAAAAGGGCACAGCACCACCCAAGAAATTTAAGGTTTCACAGTCGGCTGGGAAACTCATGGCAACGATTTTTTTGGGACTCAGAAGGAATATTATTGATAGATTATAAAGATAAAGGCATTTCTATAACGGGGGAATACTACGCTTCAATCTTAGAACAGTTAAAAGAAGCCATCAAAGAAAAAAGACGGGGAAAATTAACGAAAGGTGTCCTGCTATTGCATGACAATGCTCCCGTTCACAAGAGCCGAGTCGCACTGGCTGCCCTGCATAAGGTGGGCTTCGATATTTTGAATCACCCACCCTACAGTCCAGATTTGGCTCCGAGTGATTATTATCTCTTTCCAAAAATGAAAAAAGAATTACGTGGTAAGAAATTTTCAACTGATGAGGAGGTTAAGGAGGCGGTTTCGGCGTATTTTTCAGACAAAGATAAAACTTTTTTTTACGAGGGAATAAAAAAACTAATTGAAAGATCTGAAAAATGTATTCGTGTTGCAGGGGAATATATAGAAAAAGAAAAATAATTTTGTGTTTTTATTATTACTCAATACCCTCCATTCCGCGAACTTAAAAACGCCCCCTCGTAATTCGTCCCTTTTATTTTTTAAATCAGAAACACATAATATCACGCCTGTTTCCCTAGAGGTGTAGGCAGAGGCTTATTAAACACCCACTTTTCGCCTGTGTTTTGCTCCCACGTAATAGGTGGCGAGCCTATTGCCGCTAATCGGGATGTATTGTTTGCCAGAGCCTCGTCCATCGATCAGCAGGCGCACCACTTGCAGGTGGGAATCCTGTGCAGCCTTAAATATTTTTTTTATAACATAATTTTTGTAACATGAATATTAAGTATTTACATATTACATAAATTTCGTGGCTTTGCTAACTAGTAAAGGAGATGTGAAAATAGTGTTTGCTAAGGAGTTAACAATAAAAGTTCACAAATACTTACAAAAAAAACACAAAGCAGTTGCATTACTAAAAAGGAAGTTGCTCAACTAACTGCATTGTCATTCTCAACCTGAAGCTTCATTATGCAAGCTGCTTCGACTACCAAAACGATCACACTATCGCCTGCTAATTTGTTAATGTTGATGTAATTAATTCGTTTGACTTAGCAGTTAGGAGAAACACCTCCATTGACAAACTGCAATAGATTATGGACACAAGATGTTCATAACAAAACTTATCTATATGCCTGCTACATTAAACTTTACTTACTTTACTTTACGTATGTAATATGTGTATGTAGTTGAGAAAGAAGTCTATCTTATATTAATATGTGTATGTATAAGTAAGTCATTTGAAATTGCGTTTAAACTTGTCACCTGTAGGCAGCGCAGTACAATTTAAAACTTATTTGACTGAACTGCTAAACGATCTCTTTCCTCCATAAACACAAACCTGGGGGTGACAAGTAAGACCATCTGTCACCCTAGCAGAAGCAGGCCGGGGTGGCCATGCGATCGCTACGCTGCGTTTTTGGTGACTGAAAAGGAACTGAACTGATCGCACCTCGCGTTCCAGATATTTCCTTGCTAGAGCAAGTCCGACATAACTACCAGGCGGTGGTATCTATTGGGATTTCACACGCACATAAAGAAAATGTCGGTATATGGATAATGATTCAATTCTCAATTGAGCACATAATATTCTATGGGTATTTGTTAATTAATATCAGCAATTTCTATGATATTTTTTAATTTACTCCTATTCATTTAAAGTTTTTATTGCATTAAGGGTAATCAGTTTTACGTATGTTTCGTGTAAATGAATTGCTGTGAGAAATTTTGGTACGTGCGTTTATATTTAATTGATGTAATAAATAAACTACATCTGTGTGAAAAGCACAAATCGCTCTTTGTTTTTTTTTTTATAAAAGCAAAATAGCATGTCTTTTAAAATGTCGATTCAAAATCTCCAAGCCTATGTTTAAAAATAAAAATAAACACCTCACTGCTCCAGAATCAAAATTTTCAACCCCTTATTTTTTTTAGTTTTTTTTTGTGCGGATATCCTCACGGATACCACCGAAAGGTGGTTATGTCGAACTCGCTTTGCTATATTATTTGCGTTTTAATTAGATTAACTTATTTATAAAGTATATACAATAACAATATGAAGATTAAGTGGTATCTATTAAAGTTTGTGTTACAAGTGTTTAATTTGAGGTAAAAATACATAAATGTACAATTTTTGGTTTTCTTAGATTGTTGACTGTATCAAATAAAGTTATGTATAAGTTATCGTATAATACACCTTTATAATATGCTAATATCGCCCTATTTTTTGTTTCTCTAAGTATATCTATGGCTTTATTGGTTTTATCCTGTCGACCTTGAAATCCTTTTAAGAAATGATAGTTTGTATCTTTCGGTTTTATTTTATGTATTGTGGTTTTCGTTTGATTTAAGTAGTAACCACAATGAAACATTTTTATAGCCGAATAATATTCTCATGTAAGTAAATATTGACATAGTAACACAGATCAAATTCGTAAAAATATGCTTACTCGTAAGTGGATTAAAAACAAACTAGAGAAAAATTAAAAAAAATCATATTCGCACACCAACATGACTTGAACGTTTTGAAATTACCTTTTATGAATTAGTAAAGTGCAAATGGAATGTAATAAAATAGTCGTAAAAAATAATTAATTGGGATCCCGAGAACCTACGGCACTTAAAACGATAGTGGATAGGCAGTAAACATTCATGATCAACGATCATGTATCTAATATAGCTTATTCAACATTCAGTGATTTCGCAATACATGTCGTCGCAATAATATTCGCCTAAAGTGTAATTCCCACACTCATCACAAATCTAACAGCTGCAGAATAATAAATATTACCACAGAAGGAACATTCCGAAGGCAAATGTTAAGTTATTTAAGTGGTTCGCTCATTACTTTATTAATAAAAAGTGTAAATGCCATCGTTGAGGTCGAGATGGATTACGACGGATCACGATGCAACACAAAAGTGATCGTCCATTGACGGCACTAAACGTACTTCACGATTTCATTAACATTACATTGATAATGAGCGCCATAATTTTTCACATAATGCCTTTGTTCCGGTGTTATTTTAATACGCAATGTTTCCGCGTTATCATATTAATTTGATTAGTTATTATGTTCTGTACATACAATTACTACAAGAAACACGGGTCATATGGCTAATTTGTTCGAACTTACATTTTTTATATGGGCAGGTTAAAAACTCTCAGTTGAGTTTTTTTTATTTAGACTAATTACCAACATGACTACCATGCAAGATGTGGGGCTGTGCGTGTACATCGCACGTCATTAAAGTTATCGTTAACCTTTACGAATGAAACATTTATCTACATTCGTGTAAGAAATAAGACTAATGCCATAGGTCAAAACGTATACAACATAATCCAAAACAAATGTAGGTAAGTACTAACTATTGCACTGTGAGTCAATTAATTGATCAATAAAAATTTTAACGTGTAATATTGCCGTACAATAGATGCTGCCACTCCTTGCATGTGTCATATTTATCATAGAGAAGTTCAGGTGGTATGTTGCGTGTTTGATGAAAATGTCAGAATGGAAAGCTTTATTCGTTACGAGATACTATTGAGTTTGTAGATATGTAACTGTCTCTATTACATGTATACTCCACTAAGCACTTGTTAGGTTATATAGAAAGGTATTTACACTTTGTATTTTGGTAAGCCTTTATTACGGGAATTTAAATTAGATAAAAATGGTAAAAAGGAAAGAAAATCTTAAGCAGATTTTTCTTTTAGGAGCTTGCCAAAGTGACTCCATTCTGCCTGATGGAAAGCATAAGAGTTGTGGTAACCATACTCATTACGAATGCAGACAATGCAATATGGTGCCCTAACGAGACGCTCCTTCACGCCCCATTTGGGGACGTAAAAGACATGACAGTCATCGTGGCGTTATATTACACAACAACTCAAAAGGATGTCACCTCTGCATCAATGGGTCTCAGGTCTCGTACTCATCAACGAAACACGACAGCATGGATGCTATCGCTTTAGGTTGATCTTCAGCGAGAGGTCAGTACTACTTAATGAATTAACAAAATTGATATAATTGTAATACATGATTTAGACTAGAATCTTCTTTACTGCATTATTACGTCGTTCCAGTACAGTTACACTTCACTAGACTATCTTAAGTACTGAAACTTAAAATACTTAAAGCCCTGTATCTTAATTTATATCGTATTTTACAATCACACCTATAATTCTCACATAAAATATATGTGAGCACGTACACATTGTATATGCAAATAGATCTTGCAATAAACTGTCAGTTGTGGGAAAATTGTCTGATTAGTGGTGTGAAAATAAGGACGCATAATGTAATTATGTTGTAATTTAGGATGTTACACTTATTATTTGGTGACAAATATAGGGCAAAAGACAAAATCTACACGAAATGTAGTACACGAGTGTTTTAGACAGACCGGATTATATGATTTCATCTGACGCTCACCATTCACCACGCAAGGCTGCCCTTTTGGTACTGAATGTCGAATGTAAACGAACTAGGTTTTACCAATACAGTACCTAATACCTCTGCACATATAATAAATGAACACATAGGCAAATCAGTAAGTGCAACACAGATCATCAACAGCCGTTAACAGTCCTCTCCTGGACAATAGGCCTCGCCTTAGGAAAGACTGCACTGCAGACCAACCGGTCTAGTGGTATAAGCGGTCCCCACGCCGCTCTCTACTACGCTGAGTGTTGTGGGTTCAAACACCACATGGAACAACACTTTGTGTGATCCACAAATTGTTGTTCTGAGTTTGGGTGTTCTTTGTGTCCGTTTCTTGTATGTTTGTAAAGCCCCCGCGACACAGGATTTAGTACTAGTGCGGGCGTTGTCCTAAAAAAAATATCTTTCAAGTTTTCTTTTCTCCTTGAAGTGATGTTGTTCAAAGGAATATAGACATCATCATCATCAATTATCAACTGCCTTTTACAGTCCCCGGCTGGACATAGGCCTCTTCTTAACAAGGAAGTTCTGGCCTAACGGGCTAGTATAGAATTTGATTCGAGTTTCCCTTCTCAATATAATAACCTTGCATAGGCAAGTGAAAAAAATTGTCCCTCAAGTCAGTACATTCGTGAATGTGATAACACAATCAGATTACCAGTAAGTGGTTGTTGCTTAACAGCTATGTCAACACTAGTTGCCTAAACTATCTAAAGAATTTTTATCTACTAACTCGTATGATTATATTTTACGGAAAGGGTAAAGATGTATGCACTAGTAAACATTACTTAGTTAAATGCATTCTATAACATACTCGTACAGCGATCTTCATTAGCTTGATAAAGATCAGGGGTAATCTTGGCCTATATGTAATTTAAAAGTTGGAACTGTCAGAAACATTCTTAATTTTATTATAGAAACGATATTCTTAATTATAATGAATAGCATGAATAAACATTACTTTGTAACTAAACCATAATTATTTAATGACTCTTAGACTTCAAGTAACCTTAAAGATTACGTACACACTGCAAACCAATAAATAGTTTCGCAATAACATGCAATAGTCTGACAATAGGATGTCGCCGTACCTATTTCCCACAATCGTCGTAATACTTTCTCTATCGTGATCGACCGCTTCAGATCTGTTCATCTCCGGACGTGTCGATGCTTCCAATCCGTTCGTGTATCGTTTCCGCTGTGGCTTTCTACCCCTTAATAATATCATCAACTAAACTATGTAATCTATATCACGAACTTTTGATTGCCTTGATTTTATAATTTTAGGTTGGCTGCGTTAGGTTAGTTTTTTTAACTGAAAGCTTTTATTGTTTGAAATATAACCACACTTTATTTATAGGTCGATAATCTAAAAACACGTAGCAATGAAATTGTACTTACAATTTTCGATCTCGCAACAAATGTAAAAAAGTTAATTTGTAAGAGAGGTGTACTAAATTAACTTTAATTAGGTTAAAGTCGAATAAAATATGCGGACAGTCATAGGATTTTGTATTATAAACTATTCAAATTATTGAATTTGTCATTAACAAAACCAATCATCTTTGACAGACATATTTCGAAGTAACAATAAATTATATGTTGATGCCTTTACGTCTTACAAGCTGTTTACCATAAAACCACGTGTCAAGGCTGGTCGAGATAAATTATAATTTAAATAATCATACAAACATCTATTAAGTATTCAATGATTCTAATTCCAAATATAAACTAATTTAGATTTCATTATAATGTTGGACAAGTTAGACATGTCCGTCATAACATGCAACATACTCGTAACTTCATATTTCTTTTTATAATTTTTTACGTTTTTTAATGAAATTACATTGAATTGCATGTGTTGCATGTGTAAAAGAAAATTATCACCTATTGTAGTATTATACATAGATTTTAACAATATTATACAAATGCATTTTCTTTTTAAATTTGTTAGTAAAATCAAACTTTAGTACAAAACTATTCGTCGTTTTTATTACATCACCCATTCATAACTTTGTGTGGCAACAGTTAATGAGGATTTCTAGAATGAAGCTTGGTAACAGGTCCCATAATGTATTCAAAAAATAAAAAAAGTACATATTTACAACTTCTCGAGAGATTTTTTCTGATATCTTTTTTTCGTAGTGACCTTGGTTTATGGAAAGAAATCCGAGAATTTATTATTATCAATTGGTCACACTCTAATTTGACATGTTAATATTTCACTATATATGTATATGACTGTACATAACCGCATTAGAGATGGAACAAAGTCGCAATTGCATACGATTTATGATAAACCTGTTACTAATCAAAAATCGCCATGATTATTCGATTGGTAGTGCAAAGTAATAGTGAATGTTGGAAAAACAAGTATATAAGTATAAAAGATATTATATTACAACTATGATGACAAATACACTGGATACTCAATAATCACAGTGATTTCGTTGCATACGCATTTGTAGAATAAAATTCACTAAGTATAAAACTTTGTAGGCAGTAGGGATTACTCTAACATTTTCAGTAAGGGTGCTTCCATTGTTACTATATGTCCCATAATTCCATCGAATTATCTATCCCTAGAATACAACTTATCATCATCATCTCATCCTAAAGACGTCCACTGCTGAACATAGGCCTCCCCAAGGTGCTCCACAATAGTCGGTGTCATGCCGCCCGCATCCATCCATACAACTTATACATACATAATATTACTCTTTGAGATATCCTTCTGATTTTAAATTGTTGCTTCTTTATATTTTAATCTTCTTTAAATGAAGGTCGGTTGTCATCAGGCTGCTAAAATTAACGGATGTAGTGTATCTATTTATGGACAAGCTCTTAAAAGGTCAAACAAATAAAGCGTTCAAATAACACTTTAGTCGTCACTAAAAATTTGCCGCGTTTCTATCATATGTGTGGCTATACCTAGGTAATTATGAATATTTATGTAAGCTCACCCAGATATTTGCATTGTAAAATTAGGATAATATGCTAAACTTTCTAAACACAACATCATTTTGTAATATTAGTATATTATTAGTATACATGGAGGTTTAAAATTAGCAAAATATTATTGCAAATTTTCATTGATTGCGTTACTATTACACGATATTTAGTGTAAGGGCCCACCCATTTCAGTGCAACAGTACTATTTTATTACCGTTCTAAACTTTTCTTAAAAATTTGGAAGATATTTTTTACAACTACTTTTTATTGAACTGACATGTGAATACACAAAATTTTAATATACATTTTGTGCACTCACGTACTAAGTATTTCAATTTAAAACTTTTTATTTTACGGCGTCGTGAATCCAATATACGATGCCGTTTACACGAGGTTAGAAACATCTACTGTTATTTCACTTACCATTTTGTAGACAGGCTTGTCAAAGTACCGGTGACATTAGATATCGGTAACCGCTTATCGTATGTCTGGTCATCTTCTTTTTACAAGTTTAGTTTTTTTTTTATTTTTATGGTTTCTCGTAATGGCTGTCTATACTTCGATAAAAAATTTCTTTTTTGAATCTCTTGTTGTTTACTAAATTAATCTACCTCAATTTGTCTATAATGCATGCTATTAATTAAATTTACTGATACCAGTATAAGAGTATAATTAATTAAAAGAATGTCCGTGAATTTGGTTGTTTTTTTTCATTTTCAAGGCATTTAATGTTCTGACTTCATTTTGCTAAATTTGTATTAAAACAGTGTGTTGCCTATACCTAAATAAATAAATAAATAATAAATAAATATTTCAGACATTTAACACACCACGCCATCTAGTTTCAAACTAAGCAGAGTTTGTGCTGTGATAACTAGACTGACTGATAGAATACTTATGTACTTTTTTTTTGTAAATACATACACATTATACATAGAAAACACCCAAAAGCCGAAACAAATATTTGCAGACCATACAAACATTCGGTGCGACGCGGGAAGCGAACCCCAGATCTCAAGCATAGTAGTCGCTGTCGCTACCACTACGCCATCGAGGCAGTTTTAAAAAACGATTAACGATTATTCTTCTTTATTTTTAAATGCAAATATTTTTGACTTTGAACAAACAAATCCTGCGATAATGATCTTTACTAATTAGGCTTGTTTATTAATTATATAGAGGATGTACTTACACGTAATTATTAGAGGATTGTCCTCGGTAGTAGTTTGTTTAGAACACTGAATGTTGACATATGTGAACATTATTTGCTATCGTGCAAAGGCAACATAGATAAATTTTGTAAGTATCGAGTGCGCGTGCTGTTACAACACTGCCGCTGCTGATGCGTTAAACAAATTAATTTATGTAAACATTGTGTAAAATGTCAAAAGTAGCCGGACGTTATTTTAATAACGCAAGACTGTGTCTTCTTCTATGTAGCTTACACTTACAGTAGAGGTAACACTTTTATTGTGTACATTATCTCTTGAGTGACATAAAACCTCTTGGTTTATTCTTTCTAAATATCTATCTAAATATTTGTCTTAAAGAAGATATTACGTTTCCAAAATCATAACTGAGCCACTACGTTTTGCAAATTGGCTATATTTTCACCTCACACGGCAATATCATTATTATACATTATACATAGATATACGAATAAAGATTCAAAAACATAAAAAGGTATCTAAATTTAAATTTATAAATTTAACACAGTCTTTATTATATAATATGTAAGGTTATTTGAATAACGTCTTACTATTTTCGCAAAGACATACTAGCCAGCATAGTAACATCGGACCACGCCCTGAAAAACACGTTCTTTTTTTACTTACGAGAGGATACAATAACTGCGTATTTTTAATCCCAAAAATTAAAATTAATGGGCAATACTTATTTTACTTCATTTATAAATAAATGTGTTTCATCTTAGTATACATGTTGCAGCGATTAAACATCCCTTATAATGATTTTTTAAATACGTAACATATATTAGGCAAAGAGAATGTTTATTGTATGTTACCTAAACAACAAAACAAGTGAAAATAGTTGCATAAATAGAATTTTCTTATCCTAGAAGTTAGTAACACCAATAACGTTACAATTATTTTCATACATTTAATACTAAATCGACTAGATTATTAGGTGCAATTTATTATATGCAAAAGTTATTTAATATTTCTAAATTTGTCATACACACGAATTCCATACATTTTCATGTGTGATCTCATATAAAAGGCACCGAGCATGATTATATAATCGACCCCTATCGGGGACAAAAACATTTGAAACAGGTTTTCTTACATCTGAAGGTCGTTAATATGCTAAAAACTAAAACAAAAAAAACAAGTGTATAATATTGATGGGCGGAATTTGCATAGAATTATAATGGTTTTTATATCATGTAGATTTTTAAAATATAAAATGATGATGATAATGTTGTTAATTCCATAAACAGTGTGTTTATTATTATGTTATTAAAATGATGTCAGAGTGTTAACATTAATTTAACCATTATAGTTCATGTACAAGTACAAGATAACTCCGCTAATTTTATAATAATTTAATTAAAAATGTATGTCTTTAAACAACATATATTTTGAGGCAAATGTAATAAAAACATGTTAGATTAATGATTTAAAATCATATATCGTTATTTAAATATTTTAGAATGGATATTAAAATATATTTTTCATTATCACTATCAACAGCCTTTAACAGCCCACTGTTGGGTATGAGTCTCTCCTTAGAAAGGAGGCATTGACTTACTATACCACGCTGACTAGACGGGATGGTGTCGAATTTTTTTTTCCTTGTTTTTTTAGTGATATTTCTCTGCGTAGTTTACGACCTTAGTCGCGTCTTGCGACTGCCATGAGATAAATAGAGGTCGTAACTCTCCGTGTTCTTAATCCGTCACCATACGGATATAATTATTTTAATTGATCTTTTAAATGTTTCTAATGGTGCGAACAAGATAATGTCATTTTAAACGTTACTCTTTACTAAAATTTTACTTTATGACTTAACGCATGTCCTTTATAGTATAAGATATTTATTTTCACATCATTTAGATTGTTGTAGCCAATACAAAAAAGCTGGCGTATCTATTTAAAGCGAAATATACGGTGAAGGTTGTGTAATAATTATCCATTTGTTCCGATATCATCAAATTTCTTCGTGTGAATCTGCAAACTGAGATTTTCCATTTTAAGAAATATGAATAATTCATGGATAAAAATTTTAATTGCTTTGATTTTTGATTGATATGAAGCTTAACTTTACTCTCTATTTGATAATTATATTTGTCTCTAGCTAGTTTGATCATGATATACTCCTAACTGATTTCGGTAAGTGTGTGAGCATTACACTGCCACGATGACTGTCATGCCTTTTACGTTTTCAAGCGGGGCGTGACGGGGTATCTCACTGGGCCGCCATGGTGTGGGTCGCCAAACTGGATTGTCTGCATTTACGATGAGTATGGTGACCGCAACTCTTGGATTCTGTTCGTGCTTTCACGAGTCTTTGAGTCACTTTAGCAGACTCTTAATATAGAAAAAAGGTCGTGGCAGGTGGTCTTAATGGAAACCAGACAACTATGTAGGAGATATTAGAGTGCACAAGCGTGTGCGCAAATGCAAGTACATTCTCTGTTCCCTCACTCACACAATCCGGGCTCTCAATTTCCAAACTTCTTGCTGCTATTAAGTATTTCTGTGACCAGAAAAACTCAATAACATTTTTTAACCCAATCTGGGCATCGAACCTGAGACCTCTTGATCGGCAGTCGCATACACTAACTGCTAGACCGAGGAGGCTAAATGGGGCTAAATGGAAAGTTTCTCGCTATGTTTTGAGAGGTTACCAAACGGATTCGTACCATACAATATACGTTATAGAAGATGTATTTCTTGTTATGTGAGTAAATTAGTTATCAATAGACATCGATTTAATGTAAAGTTATTGCTAGCTGTATAGTTAAAGTCATAAATACTTAGTCTGGCCATAAATACTGTTACACTTAATTATAAAAAAATATTACATTTGAATTTCGAATCTGTCATTTTTATACGATTGTTCATTGTGTTTTCTCATTTTGGCGCCAATACATTGTAAAATATTTTGCGATATTAAAATGGTGTGGGGTGATAAAGAGAACCGAATCGCTGTGATAGCATTACACAAAGTAGGTATGGAGCCAAATGCAATTTTTAAAACTCTCCATACACTTGGTATTAGTAAAATGTTTGTGTACCGGGCTATTAATAGGTACAATGAGACCTCCTCTGTTTGTGACAGAAAAAGATCTGGCCGTCCACGTAGTGTTCGTACGAAAAAGGTGGTCAAAGCAGTAAGGGAAAGAATTCGAAGAAATCCTGTCCGAAAGCAAAAGATTTTATCTCGGGAAATGAAGATAGCACCTAGAACCATGTCGCGTATTTTAAAAGATGACTTAGGACTTGCAGCCTATAAGAGACGCACTGGCCATTTCTTAACTGATAATTTAAAGAAGAATAGGGTGGTAAAATCGAAACAACTACTGAAGCGGTACGCAAAGGGAGGTCACAGAAAAATTTTGTTTACGGATGAGAAAATTTTTACAATTGAGCAACATTTTAACAAACAAAATGACCGTATTTATGCTCAAAGCTCTAAGGAAGCTTCCCAATTAGTCGACAGAGTGCAACGTGGACATTATCCGACTTCAGTGATGGTTTGGTGGGGTGTTAGCTATGAAGGAGTGACTGAGCCATATTTTTGTGAAAAAGGTATCAAAACATCGGCACAAGTGTATCAAGATACCATTCTTGAGAAGGTAGTTAAGCCCCTTAACATCACCATGTTCAATAACCAAGTATGGTCCTTCCAGCAAGACTCGGCGCCGGGTCATAAAGCTCGGTCCACGCAGTCTTGGTTGGAATCGAACGTTTCGGACTTCATCAGAGCTGAAGACTGGCCGTCGTCTAGTCCCGATCTTAATCCGCTGGATTATGATTTGTGGTCAGTTTTAGAGAGTACAGCTTGCTCTAAACGCCATGATAATTTGGAGTCCCTAAAACAATCTATACGATTGGCAGTGAAGAATTTTCCCATGGAAAGAGTGCGTGCTTCTATTGATAACTGGCCTCATCGTTTAAAGGACTGTATTGCAGCCAATGGAGACCACTTCGAATAAGCTTTTTATATTTTTAATTGTTTTATATTTATGTATTAAACTGACACACTGTAAAAGTAATAAATGTTATTTGCAGTTAACAATTTTCTTTTTTCTTTATTACAATATTTATGGCAAGACTAGGTATAAAAGTTAATGCCGATATTTCTAAATATTCAGCCATCGATGATGGTAGTCACTAATTTCATCTTAAAAAAAATTATATTAGTGTTATAATCGAAAACTCTAGAATGTTGGGGCAATATTGTCTTAAGGTATGAATCATTTATAAACGAGAAAATATATATTCAAGTCTGTAAAATCCGGTCTCCGTTAATGACGATGTTTCAATGTGAACCAGTAATAAGTAAATCATCTATCGCTAACGATTCATATCCTCTCCTTATTGTGACGAAGTCCAGGCGCGTTCAGTTGCGTAAAATGTATATGTTTGTAAAGTAATTGTTATTAACAAAGAGTACTGTGACCGCATGCCGTAGCTATGTAAATTTACAAAGCGTCAAATAACTGGGTTTGGTATTGCCGTCGCCTCTAGACATGCCTTATTGAAGACCTACAATCTAGCTAATAATAGTATTGTTCCCATTTTATTGCTTTCCAAAGACAAGAGGTAAACGTAATATGTTACTTCTATTACGACACTACATAAATGCAACGTCTATAGATTTGACAATAATCATTAAATAAAGATAATAAGGATTACATAATGAAAAAGAAAAATACATTTAATTTTAGAATTAATCGAAAAAAATCTTGTCACACTGGTTGGAGACATCTATGTTGGTGAAGGTCGACATGATATCACAAGTACAACCAGATTTATAATTAAAGTAGTTTGAAGGCCAAGGTCTGTATGGATGTGGTATCTTTTATGAATTTGTTCCCGTAAACATAGATCGGGATGTCTGAGTACATATTTTTTTGCACGCACTAGCTCGACCGCATTACGACCCTCTCACAGAAGACCAATCTAAAGTGATAACATCCATGCTGTCGTGTTTCATTGATGAGTGCAAGACCGGAGGCCCATTGATGCAGATGTGACAGTTAACGTGATAAATGTATGAGCAATTTAATGCCACGATGATTGTCATGCCTTTTATGTTCCTAAACGGGGCGTGAAGGAGCATCTCACTTGGGCGCCATAATGTGAGTCACCATGTTGCATTGTCTGCATTCATTATGTATATGGTGACCAGTAGTCTTGGATTCTATTCCATCCATCCATTCCATCAGCCAGAGTAGAGACGCTCTGGCAGGCTCATAAATTAAAAAAAAACACACACACACAGGACCCTTTCCTTTTTTTTTTTAACGTTCCGAAATCCCCTCGGGCCCACATCCCACCGGGGTTTACGGCGGGGTGGTGTCGGAATCGGACCTACTAAAACCACACGGTATGGCATTCTGCGCCTGAGACAAGAGGGATCTAGGAACAGCCGTTATTATGACATCTGGAACTATTTTATCCTATACCAATCCCCCTGGCAAGTGTGGTATAGTAGAGCTCTTATCGAAGGAGAGACTAATTTTCACAGTACCCTACAATAACCAAAACAATAAGGGCTACTTAAAAAAATTTGAAGTACTTTTAAAGAAAGTAGCGTAAACGATGTAAACATACGTCTTACAATAATAAATCTGCTATTAAGATATGGAGAAGAATAAATTAAATCTCAAATTTTCTTACATAACTTTAATGTGTGTAATATGAACATAGTTCATCTCTTAATTTAATCACAGCATTACTCAATAATATCTACCATTTATTATACTTTGTGTGAAAATTACGTTTAAACTAAGAATTATTACGTCGAGTCTGAATGCGTTTTAAAATTACATTGTAGTGCTTACAATCATAATTTTGAGGTGTAAAAATCTATATGTACCTAAGTACTCCTACAACCTCATAGTTTTACAACACCCATGCACATGCTTTCAATCTTAAACAATTCCTCTACTTGTTGGCAATTTCATAAGAGACTAGGTGATAAACTTAACTCAGAGATCTACTCATATAACTTCAATATGATTCTTGATGTGTAATTATTAAGATATATTTACTAAAGTCGTATATAACGAGCAATGAACATTTTGTTTATCGTTTATGGCCCTAGTAAACAAGTAGTGCTAGTTAAAAACATTCGTTTCTCATGAGAAACAACTTACAATACTTGGGTCATCGATGTTGATGAGGTTCGCTCACTCGTACAGTTGTGTACAGGTAATTTGACCTTATCATTTTTATTTCGTAACTAGCACAAAATTGTACAAAGCCTTTAATTAATAAACACACTCCAGTAAAACAATCTTGATTACATCTTATGAGACTGTGACTATTTATAATTAAGTGAACACGATTATTAAAAAAATAATGAAGTTTTGTACAACAATGTCATTTCAACACAACTCCTAACGTTTTAGGCCGAATTCCCTATGCATTTGTTTCTGCATTATAAACATTGGTTATTATTATTTAGCGATTTGATGTTATTTATTTAAAGTGTTACCACCGATTATCGTATTGTAGACAAAGCGTGATAGATAAAAGCAAGATTAGTATAGGAACATTATACACTTTCGCTTTCTGAGTATGACGAATCTATTCACAGGTGGCCGGCGCGTGTTATAACGGCCCGTATGCCTCGAGATGTTTGTGCTCATCATAAGTGTCTGCGCAATCTTCGCTATTATAAGAATTTACACTTTCGTTGACCTAGCATCTTTAAATAATTTGTTAATTGCTATGTAAATTTGTTGATATTGAGAATAAAACTTTAACGAGTTACAATTACAGTTTTATGATCTATAAAATTGACGTTTTGATTTTTCCACTTGTAAAAAATATGTTAGTTTAAAGAGTAATTTATGTATAGATAAGACTGCCCTGTAGGCCTAGTGGTTAGTGGTACTGAATATTAAACCTAACTGATTCTTGTTGTTCTGTGTTTCTATGTAAGTTTTCTACTATATATATGTATATGTATTTAGACATTAACATTAACACTACCAAACCTTAATTAACATGAAATCAAAATGCCAACAAAATTTGGTCCTGAGTATGTATTTGATAGACTGTTCATATTTAAACAGCGGAGACACTTTATTTTATAATACAAACTTAGGTAAATAAAAAGTCTGAGTATTCAGAATAACAGAAGACCTATATTACAAATGTAACACACATGTGTTACAAACGGAAGTAATTGTAGACGTTCGGGAATTATGTAACACTATATACATGAAGCTGATGTTTTTCGTTCAAAGTTTAAAATTATTTATATATCATATTTACGTAAGTCACGTATTATGTGCTTAGGAATCGTTATCCGCAGATGGTGCCCGAGGTAGCGGGCAGGTGCTAGGAGGGATCTGGATGTCATAATAGCAGCGGTTCCCGGATCCCTCCTATCTCAGGCGCAGAGTGGCACACCGTGTGGTTTTAGTCGGTCCGATTCCGACACACCACCCCGCCGTAAACTCCGGTGGGGTGACGGCCCGAGGGGGTTTAAAAAGGTTAAAAAAAAAAAATGTGCTTAGGAACCGCATAACTATCATATTTTAGTTGACATCTTTTTTTACTAGGTAGGAGAGACACGCTGATTTCAGCAAAAGCGGGCCGGCTCGACCGTGGCAATACTACCCTCCCACAGAAGACCAACCTAAAGCGCCAGCATCCGTGTTGTCGTGTTTCGTTGGTGAGTTTAAGACCGGAGACTCATTGATGCACGGATGACAGTTATCGTGGTAACTGTGTAAGCCTTACACTGTCACGATGACTGTCATGCCTTTTACATCCCCAAGCGGGATGTGAAAAAGCATCTCACAAGGCCGCCATAGTGTGGGTCGCCCTACTGCGTTGTCAGCATTTGCAACGAGTATGGTGGCCATAACTCTTGAATTATATTCATGCTTTCCATCAGGCAGAGTAGAGTCACTTTGGCAGGCTCTTAAGATAGAAAAAAAATAGGTGTTACCTATTAGATAGTAGGGGTTATAACATGAAATAACTGCAAATAAATAAGTAAATAGTAAGCACATATTATATTTAAACATGGATGTCTCTACATATCTTGTGCCTACTGTTTTCTACTAATATATTGGTCCAATTATCCATACAGTTTTAATTACGGCATCTGCATAAATTACAATGGTTAAAAAGTCAAGGTCCGTCGACGCGTGCATGTTTAATAAACTAAAATATTTCTCACGATTCATCCGAACCGAAGTATTTCACGTATTAGAGAATCACATAACATTTTGCAACTAATCCCGAACGGTCGATTAGCAAATTATAAAGTGTAGGTACCTGTATCAATAGTTTCTTTAAAATTTGTTATTATCCATAATTACTTATGTTAGGTCGTATCTCATCGGTTAGCTAACAAAATGTCATCACGTGTTGTAATTTATTTTATTGCATATTCGTTTGTCCTACTGTGTTCATCTAAAACTCATTACATTTACTTATAATATTTGGATTTTTATACTCAATAATGTCATTGAACTGATGTGAAATGTTTACACTGCGATAAGCTTACAACATTCCTATTTAAGTTCAGTTAGCATTTTAAACAAGTTGGTATAGCGAACACGTTAATTTCACCATATTTTTTATACTTACAGGTGCATCATACTTTTTTACGCTTTCTAAATTTTTATGGATATTTTTATGGAAATAATTCATTTCAGTTAATTTTTGCACAAAAGAATGAAGTAACGAGTTACCGAATCTGATAAATATAATTAAACCTCTATGCTCATATCGGCGAATCATTTGTTTTTATTTAGTAAATATCATATTTTGCTCTATGGATGAGATGATCAAAGAATATATAATAGTTTAGGCAAGAGGCAATAAAAATTTCACTAAAGTTTCCGTAGTTAAAAAAAATGGATTTGCGTTATTATGTAGACTTTCTCTGTTATTACAAAATTAATTAAAATTCAATCTAAATAATAGTCTACGATGTGTGCCTTTGAAGATAATAAAGACTATAGTGTCACCAGTATAGAGGAATATTTCTTTTTCTGAACGTGTGATCATTTTAAGATTAACTTCATAATTTTACACCACACACCATAATTCTATTTCAATTGTATTTTTTTTAAAATTCAATTTATTTATTTCATTAAATATAATCATTACGGTTCGCATCAAATCACTTAGGTTTATACTAATTAAAATACTAAAAAAACAGACTAAATACCATTAGAAATACGAAAGTTAGAAAAAAAAACAAAGTTGTAAATGAAACTTATGAAAAATTACGCTAGTAACGGATAATTATTAAAAAAAAACGTAAGTCGTAGCAAAGTACATCAAAAATTGTGTTAGTCACAATTCTCTATTCTCTGATATTATAATTTTTGTTAATCTTGATCATTGCGTGTTCAAGGTTACACAGATTATATACTTTATAAAAAAATTTAATTCTGTGATCAAAATTAAATTGATAGGACGTTGATGACTAAATTTACATTTTTAAATGATTTAATTAACGCGTTTTAAATAATTTTGTATGCATTTAAGAATTTGAACTATTTATAGTCTGAAGATAGAAACTACCTCTGTTTTTATTGTGGCCATATATGTCTCTAAGTTTATTAAATAGCGTTTTTTTAAATTTAAATGTTTTAAATAATGATTTGTTAATTTTTTTGCTATTATTATCTAGTAAAACATTAACATCCGCAAAAAAGATTTCTGATTAAAATATTATGCTGAAATTATAACGATCGAAGTCTTCTTTATGCAGAAGGAAGCGATGCTGTGTGGCTTTTAAAATTTAGATTAAGATTTTGTTCGATTCCGTATAATTTGGGCAAGGACAAAAAGATACGGAAATCCAAAGTGCACGCGTATCTCGATATAAGATGCGACAAGCATGATATTTGATATTGAACTGGTACGAAACACGACAAAAACGGTAAAAATAGATGCTATAATTCTAAATGCCAATTTTTTTGTTAAATGTACCAAAACTTTAGTGTTTTAATTTCATAAATGGATCAATGGAAACAACAATGAATATATATTTAGTTCCCGTCTGTCATAAATTTAATTTTTCAATGGCAGTTCAATTTAATATAACCTTCGACACGTCCGTATTAAGAGCTTTTAAACATTATTGTCAAGCTAGTCGTGAAGTTTTAGTTTTATTATTAATATATTTAGAAATATTAAAGGATTACTAGTAACATGTCTACGGCAACGACCTTTTAAATAATCACTTGACTTAAAGACGTCACGTTTTCTTTAAAAACCAATTAAGTGGTCTCTTAGTTCTTGTGTAAAGATTGAGTGTTACAAAATATGATGGCGTGGTCCCAGGTATTATTGTCTTTACCTTTATAAGTCTCACACGTAATAATATACTATTCTGTAATAATATTAAGAATTAATTGCTTAGCTAGATACGAATAAATACCTGAGATATTATTTTTGAACTGTGTATAATACGAGCTGATAAAAGTTTGAACAGAATTAAAGCTGCGTCTTATACGTTCAAAATTCTAGTCTGTGATTAACATAATTTTGCTAAATTTGTTAACTGGGCATAAATCTTTCATAGGCTATATACAAAGTAAATGTTTTGTTTGTATTCATAATCGACTGATTTACTTACAATTGGTAAGTCAGTCGAAATTCATCTATCATTGTTCTGCTGTGGGCGTTTCTCACGGAAGATCGCGCGCCTCTCCCGTCACACTTACCTACATTGTGCAGTTACGTAGGATATGTAGTAAAATTTAGTGTACTTAAATTTGTTATTTGTGGCATTTACATTAGTTTACAACAATGAACCGCAAAATACGACAAATGACTTAAACGACTTTGTAATCCTACTTTTAGTTACACACACCTGTAGCAATGCAATTTACTTGTTTCTACTGAAAATTGTAATATGTAACACTACAACAATATTCTTTACAAATTGTATAAATGTTATCGATTTATTCTAGTTCTGTCTATCTATTAGTTATTAAGTCTATGGAATAAAATACACCCCAAGCTATGAGATCTTCTAACTTGCAAGTAGATATTTCACAATCGGGGATTACCAAATACAATTACGATCTCTTTGTTTGACTTTGACACGGGGATAAATGCGTGAATTACCATATTACCCAGTAACCTGTCTATCGCTTTGTAATCAAAGTAGCAGTGTGTCAGCGGTACGATAACGTTGCATAACAGACACGTAACGTCTCCGCTTTCGCTACGCAGCTCGACCTCTGACATTACTTCGATGACCGACCATCTTAGAGTATTCTTTTTTGGTGATTTATGTGACAGCTGGGATTAGGGATTGCCAATTCAAAGAAAAGTAAAGGCTTCGGGGCTTGTCCGATAATTAATTCAATCACGATTTCCTAGTAAATAGTTTATTAAAGACATTAGTTTATAGGACAAGAGTTTGAGAAAGATGTCATGTAAAAAATTAAAAAATAACGTAAATGCGTCCAATATTACGCCCAATTAGTTGGAATTCAAGTTTTACTTCGTTTTAAAAATTGTATTTTTAAATATAATTTATCACAACATTAATCTTTATGACCAAAAAATAATTGTACTTAAGTAGTTCATAAATTTATGTGAAGCCTTACTAACTACTCGATAGATGACGTGCACTTCGACTTACATCGCGATGTAGTTTGGTTTAAGACAGAAGGATTTAATTTAATGAATTTCGTAAAAAATGATATCAATAAACCAGAGATAGGTCAGATTACAGATCGTGTTTTTGTTGTCTAAAAAACCTTCTTGTAAATCTCATTAGGGCAGGAGTTCAATGTTAGCTGAGTTAGCTAACAATTAGTGACTAATCAATTTAATAGCAATAATTACAGAACTACATTTTCTACTTTGTAGCGGTCATCTGACTACCATAAGCAGGGATCTCTGTCCCTCAGAGCAAATGAATGGGAAGTTATTTAAAAAACGCACAGCCACAAAGTAACTTACGTGATATTATCATTTAATGAGTAGAACTATGTATGAATTCAATATCACAGGAAGTAATTAATTTCCGAGTTATTTCGACAAAGAGGGACAAAATACAATGTACTTTACACATGCAGACACAATGTAGACATTATATTATTGTTAATAATATTCTAAACCATTCTTGCAATTATTCTTATTTTTTTTTCTATATTACGAGCCTGCCAAAGTGACTAATCTGCCTGATGGAAAGCATGAATAGAATCCAAGAGTTGTGGTCACCATACTCGTTGCAAATGCAGACAATGCAGTATGGTGACCCACACTATGGCGGCCTTGTGAGATGCTGTTTCACATCACGCTTGGGGACGTAAAAGGCATGACAGTCATCGTGACAGTGTAAGGCTTACACAGTTAGCACGATAACTGTCAGCCCTGCATCAATGGGCCTCCGGTCTCACACTCACCAACGAAACACGACAACATGGATGGTGGCGCTTTAGGTTGGTCTTCTCTGGGAGGGTCGTACTGCCCCGGTCGAGCCGGCCTGCTCGTGCTGAAATCAGCGTGGCTCTACTACCATGTATATGTAATAATAATAATGTATACTATGATTTAATTATCTCTAATAAATAACGTAAATAATAAGCACTTGAACTCACCTACCAATGTCAATAGGCATAGTAATGAATGAAGATATATATTTGCAAATATTCATTTAAAACACAATTATACCAAGGTTAAGAAAAAAAATTTTCGTGCGGAGGCGCACGCATTAGAAATATGGAGTGTCACTACCCCTAAAGTTTCCATAGGTGTCGTAAGAGGCGACTGAGGGAAGAAAATATGCAAGACAACAACAAAGAGAAGGAAAACATGAAACAAAGTCTATAAGAACCCGTCTGGCCAACGTGGTGTAGTAGGCCAAAAATCTTGCTAGAGAGTTAGAGTTAGAATGTTGCAGACTGCGGATGGTGATAATGAAAAAACATATTTTAATACATATTCTAAAATCTAGTATAAAATATTTAAACAACGGTATATCATTTTAAATCATTAATTTAACATGTTTTTTTATGTTTTCCTCAAAATTGTGTTTGATAAAACACGAAAATATTGAATCAGGTTTGTTTCTGAATAACAATTACAAAAATTATCATTCTATTATTATTCAATAGATAAAAATCTTATGAACAATAATATTTCTGAAATGTTGACATTTAATTTAACGTTATATTAGAAAAAGTTTTTGTTTTTACCAGATAAAAACCTTTCACCTGCATCAGATGACTCAGTTTTACTATATGGTTTAACAGTCCGAGTTGGTTGACTTGGTAGCAAATTGCCTCCAACTCAGGCTCTTTTTGAATTAAACGCAGAATAAATTAGAGTATTTGGAAAGTGAATGGTACACAAACCAAACTGAGTAATATTTTGTTTATATCATCAGTTATATCTTACGCTATCCTTGCCTTGTATTTGTTTTTTTTAAGCTTTACATTGTATATAAACCAATTTTAACTTAAAAGTTATCACTAAGGCGTGTGTGATATGAAATAAAAGTAATATGGCTACGCATCAAATTATTAGAATCTATAAGTCAACAGATATTTATATTAATACAGCTAGGTTGATTGTTATGCAACTTAGTCTAGAGGACATCTTGAAGCGACCAGATTCTAACGGGTCTGGGTCGTGTGAAAAAAAATAATATATAATATTAATAGTCGCATGCTGATTTATCTCATTACTGTAATATGCGAATTTATATTTTGATTTAGTTCTGTCAACAATTAGTCACACATTCAATGACAGAAATGACTTGTCGAGAAATATACTTTGAATTTATATTCAACTTCTGTTTGTTGTAATCTGACATATGAATGACTCAAATGATTATAAAATACGTTTTCCCCTGTAGAAAACTGTATTCCTTAAACATAGTGTATTAATTGACAAAGTGCGCATTGACGTAATAGAACGCGCGGGCGCAATCATATTTCACTTAATAGTTACATATAATGTTATGTATAAACATTATGTCATTATAAAAGAATCACTTAGTTTTTCAAATAGTTGCTTTCAGATATATATATTATATAAAATATTTAAAGAATAATCTTATTTCAATCCTAACTAAAAGCAAGATGTAACTCTTATACTTCCAAAAACACGTAGTTGACAATGCTAAAATAAATGTGTATAGATAAAAAGGAAATGCTAAAAGTAGGTGTCCCACACTAGAATTTCTGATATTTTCTGCCTTAATTGTTTTGTTTGTCAGTGAACTATCCGGCAAATTGGAAAAATTACTTCTGTACACGATAGGATTACGTAACAAGATTATTATGATGTAAAATAAATTTGTTACTGCTACCAATATTATCGAAGTGAAGCATATCTATTACAATTCACGATTAAAAAATGGTTATACATATTTTTATGAAATAAATTAAGTACTGTAAAAGTTTTGAACTGTTTTAGCTTTAAATGAAATCTTACATTATCTCTTTAGAATTGAAAGTTATGATCTATGGAAATACTAATCAAAATCAAAATCAATACTAAAAAATGGAGAGTAAAAAAAGGAAAACACCACGATTTTGTTTGTTGCCATGCACATAAGGAGTATGTAGGTATATTTCCGTATGGTGACGGATGAAGAATATGGAATGTTAATATCACTGAAAAGAGAAGCACAACTTTAAACAAACTCTAAACCAACCCGTCTGACCCTGATATAGTATACCAAAACCTCCTTAGCAAGGCCTATGTCCAGCTGTGGACTGTCAAAGGCTGTTGATGATTGATGATGATGATGAGGCATGTTAAAAGCTTTTCTTTTTATTTTTTGTCCACACATAAATATATATAATTTTTCATGAGTTGTAATAATTGTTATTGTTCTGCCAGTAATTATGTTAGATGCTCCACTTATTGCATATAAAACGTCATAACAAATATAATTGCATTTAACATTGACATTCGAAACATTAACATTCATGACATTTATGTATCCACTAATAAAGTCTTTGTTTTATTTTTCACAGGTTCATTCCGGTCGCTCTTGCTGCACCGTAAGTACTATCTGTTGAATTATTTTTATATATTTTGTCTTATGTAATGTCATACGCCTTCATGTAAAAATATATGGCGGAAACAGCTATTAAAAGTAATTTATATATATCGAGAGTTAGCTGTATGTACTTTATTTACAAGTTGAATGTAAGTTTATGCAGTTGTCTTAAGAATCACATGATTTTTTTAAATATTCTTAAACGACAAATGAGGTACTGTATTGTCATCATGTTGCTCTAAGCTTTCGCCGACCGAAATATTATACAACTTTGTGGCCCATTGATAAGATTGATTATACAATTACCACATCACTGAGTGCTATTGATGGAGCAGGTTACAATGATCCTACTTTACGAGTATTGTGCCAGATTATAATTCTCGGTTTCGTATATCATCACATTCATATTATCGCGATTAGATTAGTATTTTATACAAATCCATGTCCGTTTCGTAATAGTTACGTTATGATTCGGAAACCATTATGTATTTAACCTTTAAATGTTTTCTATAAGGGTAAACACTTCATTTTATTGTATTTCACAATTAGTGTGTAATATATTAATAAATATGTAGTGTTTATATGTCAATTTATATTAACCTGGAAAACAAATTGAGACATAGTGACAAAAAATCGCTGTCCGTCCGATAGATACGTACACCAAGAGATGGACCATTGTTGCATAGCTTCGGGCATATCTCAGATCTCCGACGTTTAATGAAGTCCGTTGTATGCATAGCTAAGTAACTAGAGAATACAGGTCACTAATGCCATCAGATTTAGAGATTCTAATTTAAGACGTTCTTGGCCTCTTTGAAACAAATCCTAAAGAGAATTGTAATTTTTAACTATCCAAGTTGTCCTAAATGAACGTTATATATGTAATATAGTAGTGTTACAATGCCTTGTTAAAAATTTACCTCATTTGGCGTAAAACTTCAACCTTGGCTGGAGGATAAGCTAATCTTTTGTCGAAACAATATGAAAATCGTATCTTAATTACCCTGTTCTTTTATTATTCTATCTAAATAATAAAGAAGGTGTGATGAAACATTATCAAGTTTACTGATAAATGTCGTCAAACTCGATGTTAGTGCCCTCCTAGACTCGCTTAAGTAATAAATAATCTCACGAAGATGAGCGGCTATTCAATCGCCTTATTTTGTAACAATATAATTATTTTATATCTGGATATGTTTTTAAATGAAGAAGCTTAGAAAATGCCAATACTTACATAATATAAGATAAAACTCGGTTTTCTTGATTTTCGTATTTATTATGTAAATAATAAAAATAGACTAAAACATTTTTAGAATATTAATTTGAAAATTGCAAAGTTAATCTTACTCTATAACACATTTATATTGTTAAAGTATGGAAGGACGAAATATGAATAATATTTGTAAATGGAAACTTGAAAAGCTCTTCAACCGGTCTGCGTCCAGGGTATGACCTTCACAGCTTTCCATCAGAAAACCTTCTAAATAGACTTATCCATATGTGTCAATTCCAGTTTTCGTATAGTAATTACGATTCATTATTAGTATATAAAAAATATTTTAATGATGTTATCGATTATATTTTAATAAACTGATATATGACACGTTAAACAGTAAAACAATTGTTTCCA
Source organism: Hypercompe scribonia (assembly GCA_949316085.1). Lineage (NCBI taxonomy): Eukaryota > Metazoa > Arthropoda > Insecta > Lepidoptera > Erebidae > Hypercompe > Hypercompe scribonia. The sequence goes on from OX438988.1 coordinate 5,829,242, forward strand.
CAAAGCGATGAAGTGGGAATATTGTAGTAGTCTAACGAATTTTGATAATAGCTATAACAAATTGATTTTGGTTATTCAGCATATAATCAAAATCAATTCAAGAAAGCGTGTGTCGGTTAATAACTTCAATTTAAATGTTTTTTTCTAGAACGACTCGTTTCTCCATATAATCGGAGGATTTTTTTTCAATACGAGTATAAAAACTCGTGGTCTATCCGGCAATACGTAATGCTAATCAGATGATAAATTCAACATTAGGCATAAAGTTAACATTTTCGCTTGTTTTAAAATGCGTAGTGTTAATAGAGTTTCTATTATTCATTATTATGTACAAGACAAGTATAGTTTGCGAGTTTGTTTATTCCCACGTAGAGCCGCGATAGCTCAATAAGTTTAGACAAAATACTCGCGAGAAGGTTATATAAAATCTCACGTGGATAGCCTTACTATGAAATAATAATATGTCATTAATACCCATTTTTGGTTTTACATCTCTTGGTGAGCACTGTCGGTGGAGAGTCAAGTAATGCGGTAAACAAGTTCTACTTACAACTAAGACCAGATATCTAGACTGTGTTAAGTAAATTCTTATACATTATGGATTTACTAAAGATTTTTTTTTGCTGCAATACGAATATAAAGATAAGATAACTATTGTGTTTTGATAATTAGATACAGACTGTTATAATTTTTTGTCTATACCTAAACATGATATAAAAAAAACACACAAGAAAACACACAAATAAATACGTTAAGGGTAATTTTTTTACGTACGTAGGTAAGATGTAAGTACGTCTTTAAGTAGGTAAGTAATGATGGTACATACATAATAACCATATCTGAAATGATTAAATAACCTTAATGTATATTTGATGCGTGACTTTTGACAATCGCAACATTATTAGCTTGTTGCAATTTAAATATTTACGAAGAAGTTTAGTATTCATCAGACCATCATCTCTCGATGCATCATATCGTTTATAAGGGTCGCGCGCGTTTACGCATAAAACAATGCACTCAATTTATTTGTGCACACGATTGTACGTCTATCAAAATGATGTCCTCAAACTATGGACATGCGCAACGTGTATTCGGTAACACGTATTTTCTAAAAAAAGATTGTAATACATAATTTTTATACACAGTTTTACTCAAAATTTTAAAGTTTTGATCAAACGATATCAGTCATATAATTATTCATATGTACTCGTATGTAGTCCCTTAATAAAATTTGATTAAGCAGTCTTAAAATATATGTACACGAAACATTTCAGTCGCGGCAGTTCCAAGGTCACTTTTCATTTCGTGTGTATGCGACTACAAATCTATGAAAAAACAATTTTCCTTTCGGTATAGATATATTTTTTATTCAGTTTCGACTAAACTTTTAAGTTTCAAAATTCACAAAAATCAAATTTTTCGCACAAATCCAAAATAATGAATTTGGTGAAATATCCTTTTTACAACATATAAGTCTTATTTCTTCTTTTAAATTGTCGTTTGTAATATTGATTTCAAATGTACTGTACTTTCAGGCAAGACACGTTTTGTCGCATGTCGCTGCGCGATAACTCGTTGATGTCTTTTTGATTGACGTTCAAATGTATATGTATTTTGCAAATGTCTTATTTTTATTTTCTAGGTTCTTTATCTTTAAACTAATTAAGTAAAAGTTATTACTAAGTTCACTCTTTTAAAAAAATAGCCTGCTTATTTTAAAATTAAGTTATTTATGTAAAAACTAAAATAATTATATTAGTCATATTTTTCTTTTAGTCCTAAATTTTTATCATTATATTATTAATAGAAAATAAATACACATAAATGTTATATATTGGTTAATAAATATTACATGTACTTACCTTTTATACAAGAAAATTAAGCCACCACGTCTCACACACACAAATGGTAAATTCAAATATGTAATGTCCGTTAGTCGCGCTTACTGGGGTCAGAGTGCGCATGCGTGTATCCGCGGTGTCATCCCGCGACTCACGCGCTCGCGTAGTGAAAGTGTTTATATAGCCTTTTAGTTGCAAGCGTGCACGTCCTGACGTCACACACATTGGATGCAATGGATTTATGGGCGCCCGAAACAATGAGATGAACTTTGAGTGAAGCTTCAGAGGTGATTTTTAAATGGCTCTAGGTAGATATAAAAGCTCAGAATGTTTGGCAATGACATATTTACAGTTTAATTGCACAAGCAACTAAGTACTTCATAAGTGTTAATATTGTTTGAAAATTCTGGTGATCGTAAAATGTATATTTTGACCGAACTTCATTGTTTGTTAAGATTGATGAAGACTCTTCTGCGAGGAGTGTTGTATTCATCAAGTTTTATTCACTATGCACAATTTGTGTTATGACATTTATGGTTTTGTGATATTGTAAAATATATATAATATATTTCTAACATTATTGGTATCAGTCAACTGTTTTAAAATTAAAGATGCCTTCCATGGAAGAGTAAAGTTTCTGTACTGCTGGGCTTAATCTACCAGAGTGATAGCAGGGTCCCACAGAAAAGTGGTACTAATCAATTCTTTTGTTGTTTTACAAGTGAGTAAGGTCACCGGAGTCTAAGCCCAGTTCCATTGATTCTAGGCTAACTTTAAAGTTATGTAAAAGCGGCAAGTATGTGTAAACTTTAAAACTTTCAATATGTGTTTCGAACCATCCTCTACGTAGTACGTCTACGTATCCACAATAAAGCGGTAAAGCGGCGTTAATTACGTCTATTTCACGTAGACTGACGTAGACTTCATGTGACGTCATCACTGAATCTTTCAAGTTTGTGTATCAAAATATTTTCAATTACAAGTTTTTTTAAAGTAACCACTTGAAACTAATAATTAATTTCTGTAATTGGTGTTGATATTAAAGAACTAAAGTTTTGAACTTTAAGCCTCCTATTATCACAAATTAAGGCTTCGGTATGAAATAATGCGTTTTATAAGTTATTAGCTATTATGAGCCAAATATCATCAGCGAATAACACACGCCTATATTTCGTGACCTTTGGTAGATCATTAATATAAAGTAGACAATTTAAGGATGGATTATTTAAGTATTTTAATTATTATTTCATGACTGTTATTTATTCTTGAAGTTTTAAGACATTGCTCTTTTTCATGTAAACAAATATTAAGCCACTGTAGCACTTCGCTTCGTATTCTGGATATATGACATTTTTCCAGGCATTTTTTTTAAATCAAATTCTCTACTTACGTTTTAAATGCTACAAGTTCTTGAATATTGTCTCTATATGAAATAAAGACTCATCTATATTTTTAATTCTTTATTCTATTAACCGATTTATTTGTTTTTGAAATTCATGTTATTCTTTACTCACTGGTCTTACTAGATTTGATTTACGAGTACGAAGAAAAATAATAACTGGGTATACTTTTTCTTCCAAATATTTTTAAGATAACGAGTAATATATTCTGAGGTAATTATTTGATGACTGCGGTAAGTACCAATCATTTGATATATTTTGTTTTATTTATTTTTCGCATCAGTTTTGTTACTTATTTTATCGATGCAACTACAGTGTGCCATAGCAAGGCAGAGCAGGATAGAAACATTATAATTTATTAACTTCCGACTTAAAAAGAGTGGTGTTACAAATATGACCGCTATGTCTATCTATGTGTCTGTCTGTGGAATTACAGCTCTTAAACGGCTAGACCGATTCGGATGTGATTTTTATTAGAAAGCAGGTTTTTAGCGATGGTTATTAGCCTATCCGAAGATGTTAATATTTTGGTTTAAAATGTTTTTAACACACACCAAATTATGGTAACCTAAGTACAAAAGTTGTATAATTACAGATCCAATAATTGTCGACATTTTGTTAGTTCATTATTTTATCATCAGATCAGCCAATCAAAAGATTATCATTATTAAAAAAAAATAGCGTGTTTTAATCATTTGATAAATATATGTATGCCAAATAAATAAAAAATTAAAAACAGAAATAACTAACAGGTCACACAATTATGTGTGTCGGGGAGTTTTAAATTTTAAATTAAGTTTAAGATTTACAATTATAATATTGGTATTCAACATTATGCTGTTCATGTTTCACTGTTTTAATATTATTTAGATCTGCAATATTTTTGCTTATTTCACCTGTATCTTATTCTTCTTTTTGAATGGTTTGAAAAAAAATTGTTTCTTTAATTTTTTAGCGGTAAAGATAGTGTAATCATTCTTGCCAAGAATGAATTCTTTCATATTTTTTGTTGTAGTACTAATAAAGTGATCCTCACGATTATCTAGTATGGTACTGTTTATGTTTATTGCTTCCATCCCCTTTATTTTGAAATAAGTTATGTTTGTTCTGACAGATACCAGTTGAGAGGTCGAGAGACATGCGGGTTCTGTTTCCTCAGACTAAATTTCCCAAGAGGGTATAAAATAATAAGAATATAAAAAATATCCATTCCAACTACACGCAATTCAAATCTGTTAATAATAATAGCATTGCAAGGACAAATTGCTTGTATGTAACTGTCCTTAACGTTGTCACAAATTCGCTTACTGATTTATATTCTAAGATATTTCACATAGACAGAATATTTTTTAGATGATAACCTTTTAGCTTATAAATCATAAAAAACCATAATACACTGCAAGAATATGTCAATTTTCTAGATTATTATATTAAACTTTATAATTAATACTATTCGTTAAATAAAAAGGCTACTTTCAAATACAATCTTTCGTTTCTGTTAACCCCATAGCCAGTGTCGTAAGAGCATGGGACTGGATGTTGCGAAGAACTTTTGGAGGACGCCTATATCCAGCAGTGGACGTCTTCTGTCTGAGATGATAATGATGATGTGAAATTTATTAGGTTAGGAAGGAATAATTTAAATCTTTTTACACAATATGAACATCAAATGTAAGGTGTACTTGATGTTTATATTGTGTAAAAAGTTTATTATTTTGTGTTTAGTGACACAAAACAATTTACATTCGATGAGTGTTTTCAAATATTTTTTATTTCACTTACAGTGTGATCATAATCCGAATAATATCCCAACAATCTATTTTGTTATAGCGAAAAAATCATTATGAAAAAGCTTTAACCCGAAAATTTTTAATGCTGGTTTACTTAGTCATGTTAAGCACAATATCCTAGTTTGAATAAATGTCCTCCAAATTCTGCTTTCGTGGCAACAAAGAAACACTTTTTAATGGTATAGAATCTGGGGTTATTAAAACACCGGCAAAATGACCTTGGAAATAGTTTTGAAATATTGAAATCTGTTGTTTGTCTGTTTCAGACATGAGTCCATCTAAGAAAAATGTAACATCTCAGAAAGTTTACGATCTCCATCGAGTGTTTCGTCTATTTTTTTTTCTTTTTGGTTATCTCTTTGGTTTTCGTTGCAATAATTCTTGTTAATTCCAAATTTTAAAGAACCTTGTACCAAGAAGCTGAAGCTTTTGCTGTTTTATCTCGTTTCCTAGTTTAAGTCTTTATGACCGATTAAAAGAATACTTATTTATATAGTTGCTTATGAGATTGAATAAGTTACTTGTATACTCTTAGTATCCTCGATGCTGGTATCATTTAAATAACCGGCTAAACCAGGATACAGTACTTACTTACAGTACGTACTTAGGATACAGTAATCTCCAAGATGCAGGCCACCAAATTTTCCATTTATTTCGTTGAAATACAGCGTTTTGCTGCAACCACTTTCTTCGAATTATTTCTCTAATTAGTAATATTTTCATCAATACTATCATACAGTAACTTGTAGAGATAGCCTTCATTTGAATTTTTAGCTTTAAAATAAAGAATCCTACAATTACAATGCATGGCACGGTGCTCTGCATTTTTCCGGTGTTTGAAACCTTCCGTCTCGAATTAAGAACTACTCCAATAGACTGAAAGCAAAATAGAATGTGCATATACAGATCTTTTTACTGCTTCTAAAATATGCTAGCTAATTGTACTTCATTATTAAAAAAATCTTTTAGAAGAAGACTGTCAGGCAAGTAATGATGCTGATGAGTAATTATTATTTTAGAAAAGTCACAAAAATTTGTTTGATCGAAACCAAAAATTTTCCGTAAGGTATCTTTAATTTTGAAAAACTTACTGATATTTACGCAGCTCTTAATTGTACTTGAGGTCTGATTTTGTGTCTTATCTTCAATTTTTATGTAACTCATTGAAGATCCCTCTACCGTTTCTTTGTTAAAACATAAATATCCGTTTTTTTTTTCAGAATAAGCTAGTTCAATCGACGACAGTTACTCAACCTCTCGCGGTCCCGCTCGACTGTCTCTTTTTCAAGCATAACTTGCTTACAGAAGGAGACAGCGATATTTCACACGCTCACACTCTGTACCATAACAACAATCATGGTACTAAGCGACAGAATTCTTGCTCCGATGCCTCTAGTGCTAATCCTCCATAACGGATCTTATTGAACGACGGGAAGCTGCTTTCCTCTGCTGTGGTTCCTGGCTCGTTCACGATGCCTGCAAAGTCATTCAAGTTTTAAACATCTCATGGTAGTCTGCCTCTTACATCGGTAGCATCGATTGATTCAAATTATACATACGTTTTATAAAATAATGGAAAGTTTATAAATGTTTACTTTTATTTTCTTAAAGTGATCAATATGTCATTTATGAATGGCCTTTAATAGGCCATAGACTTCTCCTTAGAAAGAAAGTTTTAGCCTACTATACTACACTAGCTAGACGGGTTTGTTTCAAGTTTTCTTTCTCCTTGCAGTGAAATTGTTCTGCGTAGTTTGGTCCCTTAGTCGCCTCTTACGACACCCACGGCATAAAGAGTAGTGGTAACGATCCGTATTCTTAATCTGTCACCACAGGCATAGATTGTGTGATAGACAATATGTCATTATGATGGCGATAATAATGTATTCGACATGTATCTTAAATGTATGTTAAATATCTTTTTTTGCTGCCCTCTTAAAAATGACGAGCTTGTGTGGTGCACGCCCTTATCTTTGCACATTTGACCCTAATTTATACAATAGTTAAAGAGTATAACATGTTACACGTTGTGTAATTGGTCTTAACGTATTTTAATATTTTTTTATATATAAAAGACAAATTACCTTACAAACATACATGAAACCGACAAAAAGAACACCCAGGCTTAAAATAGTAATTGAAATATTGCAACGCTGTGGAAATATTAAAAAAAAAGAATATTCAAAAAGTATTTATCACAAAATTTTTATCAATTGATGATGAAATATCCGGAAGACTCAATAGTTTTTCTTATTTCATTTCATTTCATTTATTTAATCAGAAAACAATTCTTACATTGTATGTGAATATTTTTAGATGGTATAAATACTTAATTACAGAGAATAATATCAATCACAGTATGAGTCACAATTTTATTAATTTTAACAATCACAATAAACATGACATCACAATAAAAATATGTAAAATAAACGATAAAATATTAACGTTCGTTAGGAAATAACTGCCTCGGTGGTGCAGCGGTAATGAATGCAACTGCTATGCTTGAGGTCTCGGGTTCAATTCCCGGGTCGGACCAAATATTTGTATGATCTACAAATATTTGTTTCGAAGTTGGGTGTTTTCTATTTATAAAATGTACGTATGTACAAAAAAAAAGTATATAAGTATTCTATCAGTCAGTCTAGTTATCATAGCGCAAGCTCTGCTTAGTTTGAAACTAGACGATGTTGGTGTTAAATGTCCGAAATATTTATTTATTTATTTAAGCAAAAATAATAAAATCAATTAAATGTCAAATACAAGAAAAAAAAATCAATAAAATTCATATAGTGTTAGATGCCAACCAAAACAATAAAGGTCATAGGGTGTCACCAAGTTAACCAAAAATATAAATTCAGTTATGGTGTTCACAGATCATCAATTGGGTAAAAACATTTCACTAACAGTAATCTCTTCAGTTCGTTTAAAATATCTTTTTTACAACATATTGTTTTTATTTCTAAGGGTCATTTATTGGAAGTAGTTATTGATCTGTGAGGTACACTCTAAGACATTGAGATGTGGTATGCATTGGGTATTTAGATCTTTTCTTCTAGCAACTTCCTCCTTGAAGACAGATAAAGTAGTAAGTTCCTTCTGTCTTTCAGCTTCGTTTTCGTACTCATGAGCCTATTTGAATAGGTGGAAGAGTAACACCAATATATATAAACTAGGAACTATTAAAATTTTCATTTCTTTGAAGTATGATCTGCAAGAGTCTGTTATTTTAATGTTTTTAATAGTTTGAATAGCTCTTTTCTGTGAGGCCAAGGCTTTATGTAAATAACATTCATAACTTCCTCCCCAAAACAGGATACTATACCTTAATTTGGACTCGACTAATGTAAAGTATACCATTCTCAAGTGTTCGACACTAACTTCGTTCTTGAACCAGTTGTAAAGTTCCAAGGTTTTATTTACAACCACATAAAGACTTTATATCACTGCCTGACACCACTGCATTAGTGTCATCAGCATAAATTATCTTTGATTCATATTTTAGCTATGTCATCATAAGCAGTCGATTTATTACTCTCCATTTTTTTTATTATTTTGCATACCTCTTGACGAGTGGAGTACTCTAAAATTAATTCATATTGCACTCTAGCTGCACTTTTACGTAAAATATCCATAGCAGTTTCTTCATCGATTGAACTAATAGTAACACATACTTCAAATTGTTTCATAAATATATTAGCTATTTCAGTTTGTTCTGATATGAGTTTATTGTTCGTTCTTAGTATCAACTTTATTCTATGCTGGATACAGTCTGTATACAGAAAAAAAAGAAATTGTCGAAATCTGCCGCCCCCTCAAATTTGCTGCCTCAAGTTTTTAGCCTTTTTTTTTTTTAACGTGTGGAAACCTCCTCGAGCCGTCACCCCACCGGGGTTTACGGCGAGGTGGTGTGTCGGAATCGGACCGACTAAAACCACACGGTGTGCCACTCTGCGCCTGACATAAGAGGGATCCAGGCACAGTTGTTATTACGACATCCAGATCCCTCCTAGCGCCTGCCCGCTAAAGCGGGCACCGTCTGCGGAAAACCTCTCCATATAGGCGACGTACGGCACACGCGGACGTCGCCTCGCGGCTGGCCACTATGGCGGATGGAGGGGAAAACCCGTCCCGTCCACCCGCAGCCACACTCAAGGCGGCATGAGGCGCTGGTACGCGCGCCTCCCCCGCCCGGTTCGCCGGCAGCGAATTGGGTCCGAGTTGACGTCGTCCTCCCGAGCCTTCTCCGCCGCCTCCTTCCGCGAAATTACGCCTTCGCAGAAGGTTGCGACCGCGGTAAAACAACTGTCGCTACCGACCATGGAGCGTATGACGGCCGGTAGCGACAGATCTCCTCCAATAACTGCAGTGAGGACCCCACGCTGCACAGCCCAAGCGGAACAAACCGCCAGCGTGTGCTGAGCCGAGTGGTGACAGGCGGGACTCAATTCCCTCCTGGCGACCGAGTGCAGATACTTCCCGAAGCAACCGTGCCCGGAAAGGATCTGCGTCAGTCGGAAGGAAAGAGTACCGTGCTGTCGCCCTGCCCACTCAGCAATGACCGGCTGGAGAGCTTCCACGGCGGCAAAGCCAGCACGTAGAGCCTCCAGCCGGGACGACCAACGAGCCATCGTGGCTCGACGAGCGGCCTCTCGCCACTCGCGTATCTCTTCAGGTGGGGGCGGGGTGCCGCTACCCGCCCGGAAGTCTGCCGTTCGCCGACAAACTTCAGCGAGCACTTCCGCCTCCAAATCCCACGGGAGAGTACCGGCTAAGGCGCACGCCGCCTCCGTTGGTACAGTGCGGTAACCGCGTATGGCTCTAACCGCCAATATCCTCTGAGAGCGCCAGAGGCGAGCCCTATTCTGGGCGGTCAGAGCCGGCGCCCACACCGGTGCACCATACAGCGCCATTGACCGGACAACCCCCGTGTATAGCCGTCTCGTCGCGATGCTGGCTCCACCCAAATTCGCCAAAAGTCGCCCAAGGGCAGAAGCAGCGCCGACCAGCTTTGGAGAAAGCTGTCGGAAGTGCTCGTCGAAAAACCACCTGCCGTCGAGGATCAGGCCCAGATACTTCATCTGGGCCTGAACCGGTACGAGGACCGAATTGACTACGATAGAGGCGCCGGAGGGTGGACCACGACGGGGCCCATGGAACAAAAGGGCCTCCGTCTTGTCCAGGGCCACCCACAAACCCAGCGCCTCAATACGCCCGACCACCAGAGAGACTCCCGTGGTCGCTAGGCGCGCCGCCTGTTCGCTCCCCGGGCCGTGACCAATGTGTTATTGGCGTAACAAATTACGCCCAGCCCGGGGGAGGCGACCTCGAAGGGCCCAATCGTATCCCATATTCCACAGGAGTGGTCCGAGGACAGACCCCTGTGGAACACCGCACGACATGAGCCGCCGCCGCAGAACACCGTCTCGGTCCTCGTACATGACAGTACGCTCCTGTAGATAGTCTGCCACAAGCCGCCTCAGGTACTCTGGCACCCCGTGGTAGTGGAGTGCTTCCCTGATGCAGCTAAATGGCAGACGATTAAATGCGTTGGCTATGTCCAACGACACCGCCAACAGCACGCCGCCACAGCCCACCGCCTCTTCGGTAACGGCCCTCAGGTACAACACAGCATCGACTGTCGAACGCCCTGCTCGAAAACCGAATTGGGCGTCCGACAGATCGGGGCCCACCTCGCAGAGGTGCCGGACGATGCGGGCAGAGAGTATCGTCTCAAACAATTTACCCGCCTCGTCCAGCAACACGATGGGCCTATAGGCCGCTACCGATTCGGCTGGCCGTCCCGGTTTCCTTAATAGGACCAGCTTCCCGCTTTTCCAGCACTCAGGGAAGCGTCCGGACGCCGAGCTATCATCCAAGACCTCCCTGAGGTGGTCCGACATGTGTTCAAGGGCTCGGGCCAGCACTCGGGCAGGTATCCCGTCCGGCCTGGGGTCGGTGTTCTTAGAACGTATTCGTAGAACAGCCGCCCCTATCTCCGATTCCCTGACGGGCGGAACATTGTCCTCGTTGTCCCCGTCGTCTCCGAACATGAAGGCCATCGACGGGGATGTGTGTTCCACCCACTGCGGGAAAAGACCCTCGACCACTTCCTGCAGGAAGCTGGGCTGGAGTGTCTCTGAAATGGGGGGGCCCGACGTGCGGAGCTTTTGTTGCGCCGCACGAAAAGGGCGACCCCAGGGGTCACGATCGAGACCCTCCAGCATCTCCTTTCTTTTAATTTCTTTGGCGCGGCTGATTGCCAACTTCAGAGTTTTCCGCGCCTCTCGGTACTCCTCATGAAGCTGGTCCTCCTCGCCTTCTTCGCGGTGTCGCCGCCGACTACGAGTGTAGGACCTCCGGGCACGTGTACGAACGACATCAGAGGCAGCCTGGGTCGATTGGCTAGCCCCCGATGCTTGCCGAGAATTGTAGGGAGGTTTACAACCTGCCCAGTCTGGTGATTGGCGGGCTTATTACCCGCCGCACAAACCGGGCAATGAGGGGCAGCAGAGCACTCTGCCGCCTTGTGCCCCGGTCGACCGCAGCGGAAACATAGTCCGCTGCAGTCAAAACAACTCACGCACTTGGCGCGTGTGTGTCCGGATGCTAGGCACTTAAAGCACCTCATCGGTCTTGCCGCCAGAATAGTGACTCTGGCATTCACAAAACCAACAAGGACAAGGACAAGGCTGCCTGCGTCGCCCAATACTTTGGCCGACGCTACCGGACAGCTGATCCACACTGCGCCAAGCCCTCCAGGACCGGGGCGGATGGTGCCGACCCTAATGTTGTCCGCGTTGCAGCCCGTCTTCTCGCTAATTGCAACGCGGATATCCTCGATTGTTACGGAGTCATCCAGGCCCGAAATGCGCAATTCCGCGCACTTCGTAGGCGTGGTGATCTTTACACCATCCGTGGCTGCAAAGATTCCCTTCAATTTCTTGGCGAAAGTGTCCGCCACTTTTGCACCTTCAACCCCGGGGAACTCGAGGACCCGAGCTCCCGTCTGGGCGAGGCGCAACCTGACCCCTACCGTCCCGAATTCAGTGGCGAGACTGTCCCCGACCCTTTTAAATAAGGACGCATAGGACAATCCGCCATTGGCCGCTTCCGGTGACACCGTGACCACTATAGCCGCAGTTTTTGGGGGCTGTAGTTTTCGTGGCTTCTTCTTGCTGGTGATTATCACTGATAATGACTGCGAGGTAGGAGCTGCGTTTTGAGCAGCCTTTTTATTCCGCTTTCGGGACTTCTTCTTAGCCCCTCCGACAACTGAACCAGGAGTAGAGGTAGGTTGCCTCGAAGCCGGAACATTTATCTGCGACCGAAACTGCGCAAACTGGGCACTCAGTTCCGCCACCTGCCCTGTCAGGTATTCGTTGGCGGCCTGGAGGCGAGCAACATCCCCAACGAGGGTCTCAACGACCCCAGCAATGGCAGAGGAGGAGTCCTTAAGAGCCCTTACAAAAGAACTCTTAAGGTTCCGAGATTTGGTAGCCGCCTTTTGGATAATGGCCACCCCCGCATTTGCTGTCTATTGCAAAGATACTGTTGTTATGGGGACAGAACCCTCTTCCGCTGGTTCTCGAATTTTTTGCAGGAGATCCGCAATCTCCTCCTCCGCTGTACTTTCGCCTTCCGCTCTAACTAGTCTATAGGCTTCTGCCTTGCAAAAGACAGAGCCTGACGGGGTCGAGGTCGACGTTCGTGACCTACCTCTACGGCTACTACCCACTTTAGGGGGTAGCATTTCCTGGGACGTATCACTCTTATCGTCCCGACCGCGTTTCCTGTGTTCACAGGGTTCCATTTCTGTTGATCCCAGTACGTCCAGATTTGTACTGGAGTTACCACCATCCGATGTAATAGCAGACCTGGAACATAATCGTTCCGATATTCGTCGGCTCCTAGCTGTTAATATGACTTCTGGGAGCCCGATCGAGATAGGCGTCCCAAGTGCGACTTCCTCATCGTTGGACGAAAAGTCTTCTGCTCTCCTTCTGTCCTTCCTTTTTATTATTTTCTGTGTTATTTTTATAATGAGATTCCATATTAGACCCACGAGTGGGGGAGAACTAAAAGTCGACCCGGGCAGAGATCTCCCAATACCCGGGCAAGCGTAAATTTGTGCCCAACCGAGGGGTCCGCAGGTGCCTCGGCTGGGAGTGCGCTTACGACTGAACTACCCATCAGCCATGCATCCCCTGGTCACGCACCATAACACGGGATTCGGGGTAATTTTTTAAAGAGGTTTTCTTCCTCGCAGTCCGGGCGGCTGAGCCAAGACCCTCGCCCCCGATTGGTGTCACGAGACATAACCACGACACTCCTTTCGGGATTACGATGTGACAACGGTGGCAGGAAGATTAAATCTTTCAATGCCTGCTCGGCGGCAGTGTAAGTACACACCGAGCCCGTTCTCCTTTCTCCACCATTGACAGTGGAGAAACGCCGACCCATGAAAGGGTCCCATCATCATGATTTTTTATCGAGGTTTTCCTCCTCATTGCTCCGAAGAGCGAAGAGCCAACAGAGGAATCGACAAAAATGCCCGCTCTGTTGGACCAAGCCTCAACCGAATGACCGAAGAAAATGGCGTCCTCTTCTTCGTGCTAGAATATATAACATTCTTTTCAATCCTCTTACTCCACATTACCTCAAATCACGGTTTAACTTCTTACATGACACACATCCCAAAGTGTTGAGATCGTCAGAGAACTTAAAATTAAAAATGCCAGGGCACACTACTAAATTTCTTGACCACTCCTTTTCTGTCCAAGCGGTTCGACTGTGGAACGCTCTACCGGTTGAGATTAGACGTGCGCAAACTCTGACAGCCTTTAAGAGATTGATAAGGGAACACTATCTAGCAGATATCGACGTCACATAGTGTTAACTTTGCTGCACTCGATCAGGTAAAGATGTACCCCTTAAGTATGTATGTAATGTCCATAAGTCTCAGCTGTTTTTCTTGTATATATTTATTTATAAATTCACACTACGTGTTACTGTCACTTATTATAATTTATATGTACTACTTCCATTTCCTTTGCCTATATACGAGGGGGCGTTTTTAAGTTCGCGGAATGGAGGGTATTGAGTAATAATAAAAACACAAAATTATTTTTCTTTTTCTATATATTCCCCTGCAACACGAATACATTTTTCAGATCTTTCAATTAGTTTTTTTATTCCCTCGTAAAAAAAAAGTTTTATCTTTGTCTGAAAAATACGCCGAAACCGCCTCCTTAACCTCCTCATCAGTTGAAAATTTCTTACGACGTAATTCTTTTTTCATTTTTGGAAAGAGATAATAATCACTCGGAGCCAAATCTGGACTGTAGGGTGGGTGATTCAAAATATCGAAGCCCACCTTATGCAGGGCAGCCAGTGCGACTCGGCTCTTGTGAACGGGAGCATTGTCATGCAATAGCAGGACACCTTTCGTTAATTTTCCCCGTCTTTTTTCTTTGATGGCTTCTTTTAACTGTTCTAAGATTGAAGCGTAGTATTCCCCCGTTATAGAAATGCCTTTATCTTTATAATCTATCAATAATATTCCTTCTGAGTCCCAAAAAATCGTTGCCATGAGTTTCCCAGCCGACTGTGAAACCTTAAATTTCTTGGGTGGTGCTGTGCCCTTTTTGTGCCACTGCATGGAGTCTTGTTTGGACTCGGGTTCATAATGATGAACCCAAGTTTCATCCCCAGTAACAATTTGATTCAATACGCCATCCTTGTCTTCATTGCAGAGGTCCAAAAACGCACGTGAACATTCCACGCGCTGTTGTTTTTGCAATGGCGTGAGTATTCTCGGCACCCACCGTGCGCTAACCTTAGTCATGCCAAGATGATCGTGTAAAATTTTAAAAATTGTTGTATCCGATACTCCAACCATTTCTGCGAGTTGTTTCTTTTTTAGTCGAGCATCTTCCAATACAATTTTTTCTACTTTTGCAATAACTTCTGGCGTAGTCACCTCAACGGAGCGCCCCGGCCTCGGGTCGTCTTCAAGTGATTCCCTGCCTTGTTTAAATAAACTATTCCACTTGTAGACTATTGTTTTTCCTGGGCAAGAATCCCCGTAAACCGATGACATCTCATTGAGTATGGTTTGAACAGACTTTCCTTGCTTAGTAAGGAACTTTATCACCGCACGGAATTCAATTTTCTCCATTTTTTCACTTCGTTCCCGATTAAAATACTTGGTCAACGATAGTTTAATAACTAATGATCCAATCACAACAAATTTTACTATGCAGACTAATTATGAGTCACTGAATACGGTAGGCATCAAAAGAGCGCGTTTACCCGCCTTTTTCACTGTCATTCCGCGAACTTAAAAACTTACCCTCGTACTTCTAATACACCAGGCACTACCTTATACTTTCCATTCTCATGCTTTCTTTCCATCCCATGGTTGCCTGTAAGAGATTGCCAATAGGCGATAAGGCCGCCACTTGTACTTTTTTAGCTTAAGCCACTTATAAATTTAATCTGGTGTACAATAAAGATATATATTATTATTATTCTCTTTATTACATATAAATACACATATTGATTACATTTTTAAATATATAAAAAAATAAAAAATACATATATTTAAAAATATAAAAAATAGTAGACCACCGACATCGGGTACAGGGACCAAGATACCGGTGGTTAGGGCTCCAGAGACAGGAACCTCCTCACAATACGTGCCGTGTCAAGGAGGACTGCCTTCTGCATCAGACCCTTGATCCAACCTTCTAACGTGAGCCTCTTAAGGTGTTGGTCGAGGCTCTTGGCTATCAATCCGTGAACAGATATGATTATCGGAACAATGATCACCGAATCCACATTCCACATGTCGGCAATCTCGTGAGACAGATCCAAATACTTTAATTGTTTTTCTTTTTCAACTTTCACGAGATTCTCGTCATGAGGAACGGCGATATCGACAATCATTGCGCGGCGCTCTAATCGATCTATCACCACAATATCAGGCTTATTGGCAACAATAGTCCTATCTGTGATAATAGATCGATCCCAATATAACGTAGCACGACCGTTCTCGAGAACTGGGTCGGGCACATACCTGTAGTAAGGCACTTCAAAATTGACAAGTTGGTATTTAAGGGCAAGTTGTTGGTGTACAATCCTGGCTACTTGATTGTGCCTGTGCAAATACTCACCATTAGCAAGACGAGAACAACCAGAAATAATATGCCTAATAGATTCTCCATTATTATTATTATTATTATAGAATATGAGCCGTTGGCGGTGATGTCCTCTTCCAAATGGCACAGGAAGGAACAGTGCCGTCGCCAACGTGCAACCAGGGTGCACCACGTAGAGGTTTTCTAGCCCAGCACCCCTCAAGTTTTTAGCCTACTCAACCTATTGGTAAATCTGGCAATGATATTTTTTTTTTAATATACCGGTTACTCACTAAAATTAATTCAATGAGATATCATTTAACCAAAAACTTCTTGTGTGCCAAAAGTGAAATCTTAATGACTTTGATGATGTTGAGATGACTTTGATGACTAATAACTAATAATATTTAGTATACTTAATATAATATAATTTTGTTATTAAACTTTCTAATCTATCGTTAGATCAAGCTATCATAGTACAGCTAGATCGAAGGATCTAGTTCTGCTTAATTTTAAACTGGATGGCGTTGTGCAAGATGTTTGAAATTTATCTATTTATTAAATAATAAATAAAACAACGACTATAAAAGTAAAAATAGGGGTAAATTATACAAATATAGTAAAAAATATAGTGTAAATATTATATAAGACATCTTCATTTCTTTAAAGAGTAGATAAAGTTGATAATAGCAAGAGCGCACATTTGTTATTTATGCATATGCACATACTTGTACCGCTCGTGAAATATTCGCTTACATGCATGTACTCGAACAAGGTCGACTTAGAGGGCGGCATCTTCTATATTAAAGTGATGCCTTAATATTACAGACTCACAGTTGAATTGAAATAAAAGTTTTTTTTATGCTTAAAAACATCTGGATTGTTTTTTTACTTTGAAGTAATTTATGCAAGATAATTGGGTGATATTTTGGTGTGTGTGAAAGTACCGCACTAATATTAGCTAAGACTGTAATGGATGGTCGTATAAATAGTTGTTCCTGCGAACCTTACCACCGCCACAAAATACAGAGAGTACGCTCTGTAGGTTGTGCCACCGTTTCGGTTTCTTCATTCACGAACATTTAGAGCTTTTTAGAGTACCTTTATTACCTACATATATTTTTCACATATTTTGACTATGATATTAAAGTTTTTGCTACTGATTTTATCCTTTTATTTCAAATCACGCTCATCATCTAAAGGCTGGCAAGGTGTTTGTAACTCCTTAGTTAAAGGAGTTCATAGGCGGCGGCAGTCATTTTCAGGGTGAAAAATTTCTGTCATAAAAAAAATCTGAAAACGGTTGTCGTATTATGTATTTTTGCCGTCCTTAGAACCATATTTATAGTGATTAATTATTGAAAATAAATATACTAGTGAGTAAAAAGTACACTAATAATATATGTACCTTTCTAATGGTGAAAGAATTTTCGAGATCGCATCAGTAGTACCGCAGATTACTCCGAACTTATCGTTCATAAATAGCTGTAAATGGTATGAGTATGGATAAAGAGTTAGAAGGTAGAATATAGAGTCTATATGAGATTTGATAGCTTATTTACAATGCGAACCGTGTGCTCTCGTTCGTCTTGGCAATATTTTATTCAGAAATATTTATGATGTGACTATTTTTATTTTAGTTCTACGATTTTGACAGATTATAAGATTTTCTTATAAATACCTAAAAACCCCTTGTTTTTGTTAAGTTTGGATAATGCGTGTTTATACGTGTGTTGTTAAAATGAATGATAAACTATTGGAGTTTCGTTGTATATGCAGATTTAAAAGTACTGAAATATATAATTTTAAGAACGACTTGAGTACGAATCTCATTTATTTGCAGTTCTTTTCACCAGGTATAAGAGTTCTGTCGTATTCTTTTCTTATTAGGAATTTTAGAGTTATTTGGAACAATTTTATCTTAAGTTTCTAAATCAGAACTCTTAACATTCGTGTTACCTTTGTATTGATAATAACCGTTAGGTAGTAGAGCCAAGCCGATTACAAACACGAACAGGTCGGTACGTTCGGTTCAGTACTACTCTCTCAGAGAAGACCAACCTAAAGCGACAGCATCCGTGCTATCGCATTTCATTGGTGAGTGCGGGACCGGTGGCTCATTAATACAGGGGTGTCAGTTATGGTGGTAGGTTGTGTGAACCTTAAACTGTCACGACGACTGTCATACCTTTTACGTTCCCAACTGGGGTGTAAAAAAGCATCTCACTAGCCCGATATAGCTTGGATCACCACACTGCATTGTCTGCATTCGCAATGAGTATGATGACCACAGCTCTAGGATTCTATTCATACTTTCCATCAGGCAGAGTAGAGTCACTTTGGCAGGCACTTTCTAAAATACTTAGTCTGGCCATAAATACTGTTACACTTAATTATAAAAAAATATTACATTTGAATTTCGAATCTGTCATTTTTATACGATTGTTCATTGTGTTTTCTCATTTTGGCGCCAATACATTGTAAAATATTTTGCGATATTAAAATGGTGTGGGGTGATAAAGAGAACCGAATCGCTGTGATAGCATTACACAAAGTAGGTATGGAGCCAAATGCAATTTTTAAAACTCTCCATACACTTGGTATTAGTAAAATGTTTGTGTACCGGGCTATTAATAGGTACAATGAGACCTCCTCTGTTTGTGACAGAAAAAGATCTGGCCGTCCACGTAGTGTTCGTACGAAAAAGGTGGTCAAAGCAGTAAGGGAAAGAATTCGAAGAAATCCTGTCCGAAAGCAAAAGATTTTATCTCGGGAAATGAAGATAGCACCTAGAACCATGTCGCGTATTTTAAAAGATGACTTAGGACTTGCAGCCTATAAGAGACGCACTGGCCATTTCTTAACTGATAATTTAAAGAAGAATAGGGTGGTAAAATCGAAACAACTACTGAAGCGGTACGCAAAGGGAGGTCACAGAAAAATTTTGTTTACGGATGAGAAAATTTTTACAATTGAGCAACATTTTAACAAACAAAATGACCGTATTTATGCTCAAAGCTCTAAGGAAGCTTCCCAATTAGTCGACAGAGTGCAACGTGGACATTATCCGACTTCAGTGATGGTTTGGTGGGGTGTTAGCTATGAAGGAGTGACTGAGCCATATTTTTGTGAAAAAGGTATCAAAACATCGGCACAAGTGTATCAAGATACCATTCTTGAGAAGGTAGTTAAGCCCCTTAACATCACCATGTTCAATAACCAAGTATGGTCCTTCCAGCAAGACTCGGCGCCGGGTCATAAAGCTCGGTCCACGCAGTCTTGGTTGGAATCGAACGTTTCGGACTTCATCAGAGCTGAAGACTGGCCGTCGTCTAGTCCCGATCTTAATCCGCTGGATTATGATTTGTGGTCAGTTTTAGAGAGTACAGCTTGCTCTAAACGCCATGATAATTTGGAGTCCCTAAAACAATCTATACGATTGGCAGTGAAGAATTTTCCCATGGAAAGAGTGCGTGCTTCTATTGATAACTGGCCTCATCGTTTAAAGGACTGTATTGCAGCCAATGGAGACCACTTCGAATAAGCTTTTTATATTTTTAATTGTTTTATATTTATGTATTAAACTGACACACTGTAAAAGTAATAAATGTTATTTGCAGTTAACAATTTTCTTTTTTCTTTATTACAATATTTATGGCAAGACTAGGTATATAAAAAAACCTGAGAGTCTATCCAAAAAACAGTCGTCAAGTTGCCATGACTTTTGCGATGACCATGTCTTAGATACTTCAACCTCTCCGCGGTCAGTTAAAATGCAACTACTTAAAACTAATCAGCACACACTTTAGAACCATATTAAAGTTCAATTTGAGTGATATCATCAGCTATCTACCTAGTGCGTATTTTGCAAGAACGTATTACAAATGCCAATGATTAATTGTTGTATTGTACTACCTGACATACAAACACCACTGTTGTATAACAAACCCGTGCGTGTAATATTATAGACAATGGCTGAAGTGCAACCTGCGTTTGGACATCTATTTCGAGTTCTAACGACAATTACTTTATTTCGATTTTAATTTGATAGACTGCACGGTTGTCTAGTGGTGTAAGCAGTCGCCAGGCCGTTCTCTACTTTGCCGAGTGTTGTGAGTTCAAACCCCACACGGGACAACACTTTGTGTGATTCATAAATTGTTCTTCTGAGTCTGGATGTTCTTTGTGTCCGTTTCTTATGTTTGTAATGTCCCCCGCGACACAAGATTTATTCCTAATGCGAGCGTTGTCTTCTAAAATAAAAAAGAAAAATTAACAACCTGTGTTACTTGTTTTTAACCGACTTGAAATATGAGAAGGTTCTATGTTCCACTGAATGAATTTTTTTAAGCTCAATTCTCTTTCTTGCCAATCATTTAAAGTATTGCTTCAAAAGTAATTATTCAATTTTACATTTTTTGGCCAGAATGTTTACTTTAACATATGGAATTAAGTCACTAATACTGTTCCACAATACTTATTTAATAAACCTGATGACCCGGTTTTCTATCATGGCATGTTCAAAGATAACGACTAATGTATCTGAATGAAAGTGTCTGACGTAATGTGACTGAATAACGAATTGAATATGTGTAGCAAGTTCCACCTAGTGTCAACAGTTAACAGTATGACTAGTCTAGACTAGTTTATTCATAATTTGTTTGCTTGTCCATCCAGTCTTTTTTTTTCATTAAAGGAGCTGTTAAAGAATTTTATAAAAAGGAACAGGTAACGAATTATATAAAATCAATTGATACGTAAGGTATAACTAACTAATTTCTACATCATTAAACTTTGCTAGAATCGTACAGAAAACCGATTTTATGCATTTGTTTGTTACATTTCACTAAATTCTTAGCTTTCGTCTTCTCCCCTTTAATTTTCTGAGAGGTGTAACTCACTCAAAGGTCGACAATTTAGTTGTGATTCTTAAGTTGCACATAATCACTCACACAGACCACATTACCAGGTGTCCCTGATGCTATTCATTTACCTTATATCCAACGAAGAAAAAAATGTACATAACTTTTAATTAATTACTAATTAATTTTTCTTTTTATTTTTTTCGTAAATTCGTAACGAGGTTATTCGACAGAGAACTAGAGTAACTGTCATCACACGCAGAATCAGTATGCTGAAGTGGAAGTGGACCGGCCATATTTCCAGACGAACCGATGGTCGCTGGAGCCGAAGTGTACTAGAGTGGTTACCATGATTTAACAAACGTAGTGTAGGGCGCATTGCGGCGCGATGGACCGACGATTTGAAGAAGGTGGCTGGCAGCGGATGGATGCAAATTGCCCAAGACCGGGATGGTTGGCGTTCCTTGGGGGAGACCTTCGCTGAGCAGTGGACGGCGATAGGTTGATTGATTTAACTTATACTTTATGCACATAAAAAGTGACAAAAGTGGACTTAGCGGACTCTTCAGTAAGTACTTTTAATTAGTCCTTTGTTAATAAGGCAATAGCTTTTGCGGTTACTCTATAAAATAACATGAAATTGGGCCCCCAAGAAAACTGACCGTTATAGCCTTGAATAATTACGGGTAGATTAAGAAAAATTATATGGTGATTTCTTCGTCTTAGTTGATTAAAAAACTAATGATAAGAGTGTGTAGAGAATTACGATCAATACCAACTTAATTAGTGTATTCCTTTTTATATCTTCAGTCATTACAAATCCGGAAAGCAGCATCAAATGGTAAATCGTTTCATTAAAAGGATGTTCCTAATTCTTCATGGTGATGAAGCTTAACCTTCTGTGGTCAGTCTCATTCTTGCCCAAACGTTTTAATGTTCATAACGAAGCGACCATGAACTCTTTAAAGTCATAAAACTTAATTTCAAACAGTTTTGTAGGTAATAAAATTAAGTTTGATAAATACGTTTAAAATGCAATATGAAACAAATGTCGAAGACAACATAATTATAACAGAAAAGTGACTATTAGGAAGGTAAAAAGCAAGGTTTTTAAAAAAGGGAGGCCTTTTAAGGAATTCAGCAGAGTGAACTTCCGTTATTTTTTGATCCGCAGTATTTAACTCAATTAGAACACAATGTAACTTAAATAATTTCTTATAAAAACGGAAGATATTGAAATCCTTGTCATGCAAAATTCTTGATTTGAATAACGTACTGCTTTAGGACAGCATTAAGAATATTCTATGAAACTGTGATGTCTCTGGTGCAGAAAACAGGTCATATGTCACACTAGCAGATGCAAGCTGTGATAGTGGTACGTCACATTCCAAATCACACACTCTTTAGAAAGAAAGGGTCGCCGTGGTCCTTACAGACAATGAGAAGTCGGTGATGACCCGAGGCTGGTCAGGGTACGCAGGATTTCTTTTATAGGGGTCACTCGGTTCCCTGGCTACTGGTACCTAAAATAGTTTGCACTTTTCAGTCGGTTTGATTCTGAAATCATCGCCAGGCCTGATAAGCCCAGGTGATTTTCGTACGAGAAAAAACTTTTACAATCTTATTGTCCAGTATCGAATATAAAATAAATTACAGACGTAATGTAATATAAAATATCTTTTGGAGTAGTAGAAGTAAAACGAAGATTCACGTGCAATCATGGTCCTTAATTTAATACAAAGTAAATTATCACTTACTTTGTATTGGGTTGTTATAGTTTATTTTTCATTATGAACCTTGTTTTATAATTTGAATATGAATTTTCATTAATTTATTACTGAATTAATGAAAATTTTAAATGCCACTAGAAATATGACAAATATGGCTAGAACACTAAGAAACTCGTTTAAATATCTCACACGATTTAGTCTTGTAATTGGGTATAGATCTATTTTGTAGAAATCTATTATTAATTTTTCAAATATCAAGGCCAAAGTTAGTTTTGATGTATAATTATTTCGTATTAAAAACAAAAAAAAAGATCATTCAGGTTACAAAGTTTGATATTCAATCAAGTAGTATAAAATCTGAACAATCTTTTTTTTATCTCAACAAAAAAAAAATCCTCTTGTTATGGAATATTAAATGTCGTTCGATGACCTGCTTTAAGACCCCCCATACTATTATAATATTATGTTTATCTTAACAAAAACTTGACCTCTCTTCCTCAAACCAAGAATTCAAGAAGCAAACCCTTGTTGGTGAAGTAATCCACATTGTTCTGTTCTCTACGATCTGTTTAACCTCTTAATAGCCTATGACTCCAACTTTCTTCTTCCCTAATTGTATGTATGTTACTCTAGGCCGCCTTGTTTTCTCTCGTCTTCTGTTTTTCTTTCTAATATTATTCTGAAGAAGTTGCCGAACTGAGCAAGTGACAAGTGCTAATTTTCTTTTCTCACTCTCTTTTTTCATAAACAACTCTCGCACGTACATATGAACACATGATACATATAAAACGCAAACAAAATACATCCAGGCTCGTAACAACAATTCGTGGATCAGACAAAGTGTGGTCCTATGTGGGGTTCAAATCCACAACACTCAGCGCAGCAAAAAATGCCAAAGTGGTTACTTAATCCACTACATCATTCCTGCAGTTGTAAATTTAAACATTAAAAAATTAATAGAATATCTATACACTTTAGATTACTGAAACTGATACTGAAAACAACTTTTTAGTAAGAAAGGTTACTAAAAAGTAATAGTTGATTACAAACTAGTAGAACAGACTACAATACTTGTGATATTTTCAACAAAACAAAATTTAGAATAACAATATGATATAGGCAGTAAATCTTTTTTTATTTTTAAGTCGTCGACTACAGAGAGGTCAACCGCAACGGCTGATAGGTTTTTATGCCAAGCAAATCAAACTTTTTTTTAATATAGAGCCGGCTAAAGTGACTTTATGGTGCTTGATAGAAAGCATTAGCAGAATCCATGAGTGGTGGTCCACCATACTCGCTGCGAATGTAGACAATGCGGCATGGTGATCTGCGCCATGGCAGCATAGTGAGATTTTTTTCCACGCCCCGCTTAAAAGACGTGAAATCACAGTGAGAGGGAATCACGTGTGCTGATAGTGATTTCCAGGCTTTGACTGCTTGGAAAATGAAGGAAGGGCCTACCCGTTTAGTTAAAGAGCGTATGTCTACCACTCTAAAACTCTGACTTCCAAGACCAGCATGTGCTGTCATGTAGAGAAAAGGAAAAGGTGGGACTAGTTGGAACAGTTCGCCAGAACATTCTTTATGATAAAGGCGATAGAGGACTGTCATAAAGGTAACATCTCTTCGCAACCGCTGAGGCTCAAGGGATTTGGGGGCTTCAAGGCTATCGTTACTGCGAATTACTCACCGCTGTAACAGATTGAGAGTGGTAAGGAAATACTACGCGGGTCCATCGCAAAAATGAGAACTCCACGCAGTACACAAACTTGGATCACTTTTTTCAGTACAACTAGCTTCTGCTCAGCCCAAGCTCCCCTCATTGAAATCCCGGTAAATATCTTTACCTAGAGTACCGAGCTTACCCCGTAGTGACAGTTGAGTTTTCTGAAAAGTGGGTACGGGAAGAGAATTTTTGGTAGAGAACTCGCACACCTGTGTTTTCTTGCTGCTTGAAATCAAATCGAGCTCATCGACAAGTTGCTGTCGTTTTTCCTTATCCTCAGCTAGCTTGGCTGTTGGATCTCCAAAATATAAATACTAAATAGACAATTAAAATTAACATCAAATATTTATAATATAAGGGGTTTTTATAGTTCCAAAAATTTACTTTAAAAATTAAATTAACCCAAAGTCTTAAATGTCGTATGCATTTAAGACTAATACTTTAACCAGTTTTAACACTATGGGTAAATATAAACCAGTAGGATATTTATTACTGTATCATAAAAAAAATATTAGCAAATAACTCTGTTGATATCACAATTACTATTATTCAGAGAAGGCCTTTGGGGAGGCTAGCAAGGCAGCCGTCCGGGGCCTCGCTCATACACTCGTGTAACAATAAGGATTCCCCGTGTTTCATTTCACCTGTCATTACGCTAGATTCCAAGTACCGACTGTCGTCGGTTTATACTTTTGTGTTCAAGCAATAGTATGTTTTGTGTTGAATTAATTGTCTCAAGTATCATCATTAAAATTAATAATCTCGTCATGAACTACCCACTTGGAGGCTTACAATGACTAAGGCCGCCTCTGGTATCATCACCTTATATTAAGTGCTTAGAAACTTGACCAAGATGTGCAGTGAATTACAATATTCACTGCACATCTTCCACTCTTCCAATCGGTGATTACTTGTGTAACATTTGTCTCCTCTCTTTTGTTCTCTGAAAGATTAAATCATTTTAATAAAACGCAAAAAAAAAACTCCATAGTTTTATTTATCTACGATTTTCAATACTCCATCCTCCATCAGAATCTTCCATTCTTAACAAGCCTGGCGTTGGTGAAGTTTCTGAGGTAGTTATCTTAGTTGTTTCGGTTACATCAGAGACTCCAAAAGTCTCAGTAGCTTCGGTATATGTTGATTTTGTAGGTGCTGGAGTTTCAATTTCAAATTTTTCTGATAATGAAAGGTCAGTAGTGTGTGGTACTGTGGATATCGTTAATGGTTCTAATCTAGTTTTCGCTTTTTTTTGTTCAACTTCTTTAAGTTTTGAAGCTTGCCAAGTGGAAAAATATCCATCTAATATAGATTTAGTTGAGCTCGTAGTGGGTCGTTTGGCTCGATAGTAGTCAGGCATCTGTAAATAGAATAAATATTACAAGGAAATGATTTACTTGGATACTAAATGTGAAAATAAGTTCCGATCACCACCAAAATATGATTATGATAATTTTTATGATTTTTATGCATATACTCGTATAATATGTATGTAGCTAATATCTGATTCGTACGCCTAAGGTAGGTAGTCAGGGACGTGACAAAAAGCGTACATAATTTTACGCATGATTTTAGCTTGAAATTTTAGGCTCAGTAAGTATATATTTTATTAATAATAAACCACGTGCCACTTGTTAAATGATCACCATTTCAATTTAAGACAGCGAATACCAGCTAGACTAAAATTTGTTCAATTAGAACCCTAAACCATAGGAAGGGTATACGTACACTTTCATTAACAGTTTCGATCCAGTCAGAAAAAGCTCCAATTAATGTGAAAACCGTAGGTGCATTCGTAAAGCCGCAAACTGCCGGGCCGAATGAGATGATACCTACAAGACGACCACTGAATATTGCAGGGCCTCCTGCGTCATGCTGAACACAAAAAAATAATACGTAAATGGCGTAGCGATTCCACGATCTTGACAGTTTCAAAGTTTTTAAATTGTAAATAAGTAATATATCTATTTAAAAACACCCAATTTCTGTATTTTAACTTCCTCAATTCTAATAATTAAGAGTACCCATTTACACTACGTAATTTGAAATTTTAATATTTTGAGACTTCACTTCTTCACACTTCACTGCGGCAAAGCCCACCCGGTAACTGCCAATATCTTCCCAGAGCGTCAAATATTCGTTGAATTCTGAACTGTAACAGTCTCCGCTTATGCCTCTGTACCGTACAGTGCCGTTTACTGGACAGCCTTCGTGTACTGTCGTCCTGCAGTGGTGCTGAATTCAACGAAACTTGACAAAAGTAACCCATTAGTGATAGTATGTCGAAATTTAATAATACAGCCAAATTGACGAACTTACATCACAAGCCCCTTCTCCTGTAGTGATCGTTCCAGCACAAAACATTTTTTCTGTAATGAAATTCCTAAAACAAAATTATTATGCCAGGATAATAAGTGATCAAATAGCCGTAGCTCGTTATGTTCGTTTTGCTTTGGTGTCATATTTGTCTTCAATTTAATAGATTACTTAGTTTTAAATTCACTTCGAATTAAATTAATTAATTTTCAGATTAAGTATATTTATGCACCTAACTATGTGTAGTTGTTAATTCTTGAAATCACTTAATATTTTGAATCTAACTCGTACAATATCAATGTTATAATATAACGCACACTTAGAGTACAATTTGACTGCACGGATAGCGGAGCGGTTTAAGCGGTCACCTCGTCGCTTTTTTCTGCGCTGAATTTTGTAGGTTCAAACTCCACATGGGACAAAACTATGTGATTCATAAATTGTTGTTCCGAGTCTGGGTGTTGTTTGTGTCCGTTTAAAGTCCTAAGGAAGTTGTCTTTTTTTTAGATGAAAAAAACTAAGTGTAATAACAATGTATTACTAGCTTCTAACCCGAGCTTCGCTCGTATCAATCTTGTGAACAATTTTCATGAGGAAAAGAATCATACTTCGTCATAACTGGGCCATCAAGAGTGGAGTAATACACGGCAGCGTCGAAAATCGGTACTAAGCAATTCTTTCGTTGCTTTTCACCGAGTGAGTGAGGATATAGGAACGCAAATCACCTTTTCCCTTGACTTTACACAGGTACTCTTAGGAGAGAAACACTCTTGTGATTTTTGAGTTGTAGGTGTGTGTGTATTGGTGGCGATAGTTACTTTCCCGCAAGTGATCCGTGTGCTCGTTTGTCCCCCCATGCCAGAAAAATAACTGTTTCATGTGATTGAGTACCTAATAAAAAAACCATTCTAACTTTCGCAATAGTAAGTCCATTTGTCTTTTATTCATTTGTATATGGAGTTACCATGAACCTTTCATGGTTTGAATATCGTTAGAAGGCTTGGCCTTTCCGGCAACTACAAGTTCAAATTATAGGTACGCGACCCTGATCTGTTCGAACTTTTGCCTACATCTCTTAATTCATCCGCATAAGTGATATCTTTTTCTGTATTATCATTGCTTCCTGGTAACTAAGAAGTAAAAAAACTTTTTAGTAATAGAATAAAAAATGCTCGGTTGTTAGCAAAATAGATTCAATTGCTCATTAGTTTCATTTCATTAAATGGTAAAGCTCGCGTAAATAGACTAGGGTTTGATTTGGAACATACTCAAATTGCTGTAAGTGCGATAGAATATATGAAAATTTTGAATTTCTTTGGGATTCTATTTTGAAATTTTAACCTGGTTACAATGAGCCTTAAAAAGAAAGTATAGCCTTTTAACAGATAATGTTTCTAAGTAGGTCCAAGTGTCTTTGAGTAAACAGATCATAAACATAAAAGTAATAACAGATTGTTACATTAGTACTTACTTTCCATATACTTCTTTGCAAAATGTGTTTGGGTAGACTGGTAAATATTTTTTTTGTAAAAATATTGGTTCGTAACTTAATTTCTGTCCCAACTGCAACCAATACACGTATTGACGTTTTATTTGAAATACACTTAAAAGTATGATAGATGGTTGTTGAGATTGATATATTCACTGAAAGTTTTTAGGATAAGCCATGAATATATAGGCGATAAAAGTTTATTTAAATTTCGAATAAGAAACTCTTTGGATTCACTGGTCTGTCATTTGTTTTTGAAACCGGCGCCATTTTAAAAATGTCTGTCGTAGGTTGAGATGAATTTGATTAGAGAAAGTTTTGTGTTGCCATTGAAAGTAAGTAAGGGCAGAAATCCAAGAAAAAATTTGTTACTTCATTCTTTGGATGGACAGGTCGTTTTGCAATAATTATTTTAGAAGATAAAAGAACTGTTACCGCAGATTTGTATGTATATCAATCAATGTATATAAGTTGTATCAGAAAATATTAGATACTGTATTGGCTGCACCAGAGTGAGTATGAGAGAGTCACTGTAGAACATGTAGAGCTAGTGAGTCATCTTTGTAGTTCCAGCAACTGGTTAATTTTTGTTTGTTGTCCAGAGTAAGAGATATATTTAAAAATACTGTGAAAAGCGTGGTTGCGTGGCCGTGGTTGCGTTTGAAAAAAGTGTAAAAGAGATCCTTAAAGAAGAGTGGACTCATTGCTTTAGTCAACAGTTCTATCACATGTAATAGAAAAGTGCTTGGAACAGAACGGAGCCTACTTTGAATGCCAATAGAAAAATTAACAGACTTATTACGTTGTTTTATATTATTTAGAAGCAGATCAATTTCTTTTCTAATAAGTAGATGATTTAACTGCAAATGTCAGCCCCTCTGAGATTTAGAACAGGTTTTCTTCATGGAAAGCATATTGAAATATAATTTGACTCTAAAGTCTAGTCGTCTAATCTTTGTAAGTAAAGGATTATTATAAAGAACAAATTTACCTTCGTGACTCCCCATCCCAGTATTAAAATTTCTGCAGTTGCGGGAATATTACTTGGCAAGTCCCTTATACTAATTATTTTCGGAAGCTTGTGATATGTGAAAGCTAAATGTCTCCGTAGTCTCGTAACCGCCAGATTGTTCTGTAGACTCTTAGGGTCATAGCCTGGGTGAAAATACACCTGTTGATAAAAGTATTATTGTAGGTTAAATTTTACTTGTGACATTAATTTTTTTCCTTTAAGAGGGTGCTAAAGTGACCCTACTCTGTTTGATGGAGAATATCGATAGAATTCGAGAGTTGTTGTCACCATACTCATTGCGAATGCCGACAATGCACTATAGTGACCTACACTATGGCGACCTAGTGAGATACCTTTTCACGAACCGATTGGGGACTTCAAAGGCATGACGGTCATCGTGATAGTGTAAGGCTTACACACTTACCCCTATAATTGTCACCCAGGTATCAATGAGACTCCGGTCTCGCACTCACTAACTAAAGACGACAGCACGGATGCTGTCGCTTTAGGTTGATCTACTTATGCATACGTGTACGGTCTAGCCGTCATGCTACCTGTTCTACTACCTACATCATAACTTACCAAAATTTATAGAGTTTAATAAATACAATAACTTGACACATCTCATATCCAGCCTACCGATTTCAAATTAATCACAGCCTGTGCTATGATCCCTAGACTTCTAATAAACAGTGTAAGTATGCATTATTAAATACATGCGTGTTATATATGAATTATATATATTATGTAAGTGTTCATTAAATATTTTGCTTTAGCAGTCAACTTCTCCAACCACTGTGGTGGAGACAAGGAAATATATATTCTTACATCTTTTTTTCTGTAAATAATACACCCACAAACGCCTAGTGCAATATAAATAGAATTATTTGTGCACACAAACAATGAATAGCAATACTTTTGTAAGATTAAATGGGGCATGCAATAATGAATTTTTGAAAGTAAGTCTTTACAGGCATTTTCTAAGACTCACTCTGGGAAGAATTGCCGTAAAAAACCGCAGAGGTTTTTTCAAACCGGTTAACAATGTTAAAAAAAGCTATACGAGCATAGCACAGGGTCTGAGTTTGCCTTTTGAAGAAAAGACCATAATTTTGAATCGTCCTGTCCACACAGACAGCATACGAGCCCCAGTCATCGCGAACCCAAACCATCATTAGTCAAGAGTAGTAATTCGAAGCGCGCCACTACCGCCAGCAGGACATTTGGGTAGGACATGGAAACACTCAAAACCACCAGAAAGTTACTAAATATAACCTAAAATTATAAACCTACGCTATATACTCACATTTATATACAAAAAACTCATTATACAATTTAAATTGGAATGAAAAAGCAGACATTTTGGACAGAAATGAAATAAAAAATATAACAGTAAATTAAATATACATCACCTTCTAACATAACAACAAAGATAGGAACGTAAATGTAGGAGTGAACAGCATCAATCCCAAGCAACTTCATCATTTAAATAGTTTTTTTTTTACTAAAGGCATAAATTTATAAATATTTAATTCTTAAAATTTGCTTGGTATTATATTATATTTAGAATCGCACACCCTGACATCGAAAAGACTTAATTTTTTGTGGTCTGGTCGTTGGTAACAAGAGTTTATTTTCAATTCTAGTGTTGATATCATGAACGTCGCTGAACTTTGTGAATCAATCAATATTTTTCTTTACGTCCACAAAAATTTCATATTTGTATTGAGATGCGACTGTTATGATATCAACTTCCATAAACTTATCCCTCAGTGAATACCTATAGTCGAGATTATATATTGCGCGAATAGCTCTCTTCTGCAATACAAAGATATTTTGAATGTCAGCAGCATCCCCCACAACAAAATACCATATGACATTACAATATGAAAATAGCTAAAACCGCGTGTGCTGCAGAGCTTAGTCTATTCGACAATCCATTAATGTGTGTACTACAATTTAGGTTCTAGAGATATACCCAGAAACTTGGTGGAGTTCACAAGACCCAATTCCTTTCCATTTAACTCAACATTTGTTTTTACCTGTTTATCATTAGATGTACAAAATTTACTACGTTTAGTTTTATTATTGTTTGAAAGTAAATTATTAACATTGAAACAGTTCAGGACATTAAACAGAGTGCCATTCATACCATGAGTAACTGATTGCAATCGCTTAAGTTTCAATAAAAGATAAGTGTCATTCACAAATAGAATTATCACCTGGTTTTCTTTTATTATGAATGGAAAATATTAGGAAACCGATGTTTAAAGAACCCTATGTATTACTATATATATAAAGCTTCACTTACGGATATTGCCAATAACTAACTGTCTCGTGTTTGTCTGGTGCTATTAATTTGAAAAGTAATTGTTGTTGCTATGTTTATTACCTATTTCATTAATTATATTTCTTGTATGAATGTGCAACGTAAATGTCAAAAGTAATATGTAATTTTTTTTCAATTATAAAAGACAACGAACCTTTATTAAGAAACTTAGATTTGTCTGTATCTTGTATTTTCTAAAAGTCGTATTTCAATATTAATGTGTATACGTACATTTATATAGCTAGCATATATTTTTCTTACCTCTTGAACGTCGATGAGTTCCCCACCGACTCGACTGTGATTGCTGCCTACTCTCACTTGCAGTACACGGGGATTTTCACGAAAAAATCGGTTGTTGTGTAACCTAAGGAGAATAAATATCGGTAAGTAATTTACTCATTATTCTATGATTGTATCGTATGTTTGTAGTGTAAAGATATATTCATATTAGCGCGATTCTGGCCAAACTTATCAAAAATCATGAACAACAAATGCTTAGAAACTTACAGTTGCAAACAAGACGCTGATGTGATAACCAGATCATTCCAATACAGTGCACCTCCACACCAGAATTTTCCCATAATGTGAATAGAAACCATAAATGGCCATTCTCTGACGTTTGTACGCTCTCCTTTATAAAGCCGTCGCCCATCGCGTTTCGCGTCATAATACTCTTTTAAATCTTCTAACGCACCCTGAGGATCTGGAAAAGGATAGAACTACCTTCGTTTAGTAAATCATTGAATAAGTGTTAGAAGATAATAATGTATTATAATAAGTCGTACCCCAGTAAATACTTTCATTTGCTATTATTTTATGATCATCTCTCGGTACTTCGGCTATTAATTTATCGACGACATCGTGTATTCTGTCCTCTTCGTTGCGTTTAGGAATCGAGTTTCTCATCATCCTTCTAGCATACTTTATTATTTTACCATTTCCACTTTTTAAGGATAAGATTTTTAAAATATCGTCACGAGTCATCTTTGCTTTCAATTTTAAATACAGATTATCTGAATCATTTGTAGTCAAAAATCGAAAATGGTCGTTTTCCATCAATGATTGGTAAAAATTCGTCTCATTTAGTATCGATTCTTTTGCTACATTTGTTAATAGGTCACCAAACAAATCGTTATTAATTACATAAGTGTTTATTTTGTCCATTTTTTCTTTAAGTGCCTTAATTCTGCCATGTTCTTGATTAGTATTAAAAAAATTTACGATTTTATGAGATACTTCGTTGACTGTTAGATTATGTACTTCGTATTCAGTTCCTTTACTTAATTGTACATAGAACAATAACATTAACTGTAATAGAATATACATTTCACAGGTTCTAGTAGCTAGTATTTCTCAAGTAATTGCCACTAACATTTGTGCTCCAACATTTGTATGTCGAAAATTTTATTGTTTTTCTCATAAATGTTATGTTCGATAAAACAAATTGAATTTAAGTTTAAGAACATATTACTGTACAATGCATATAGAACTGTATATCAGTGAAATATTCGTTTTTAAATTGGCCACGTAAACACGAAACACTGTCTGTTCCAGTATTCTATTCTGAAATGATTTACTTCCATATCTATTACTAATTTCGGTTCATTCCCAGCCAAGATAAATATTTGTGTGATGAGCACCACCTTTTGTTCTGTGTCTGGGTATAATTAATCTATAAATATGTATGTATTTAGAAGTATATAAGTATGTTTATCAGCAGTCTGGTTACCATTTTTTTTAACGTGTGGAAAACCCCTCGAACCGTCACCCACCGGGCTTTACGGCGGCGTGGTGTATTGGAATCGGACCGATTAAAACTATACTGTGTGCCACTCTGCGCCTGATTTAGGAGGGAACCGGGAACACCTGCTATTACGATAACCAGATCTTTCCTAGCGCCTGCCTGCTAACGCGGGCACCATCTGCGGGTAAATTCTCTATTTAGGAGACTTATGGTACACGCGGACGTCGCCTCCTCGCGGCTGGCCACTGTACCTGAAGGAGGGGAAAACTCGTCCCGTCCACTCCACTCAAGGTAGCATGAGGCACCTGTACAGGCACCTCCGCCGCCCGGTTCACCGGCAGCGAATTGGGTCCGAGTGGAAATTATCCTCCCGGGCCTTCTCCGCCGCCCCGAAATTACGTATTCGCAGAAGGTTGCGACTGCGGTAAAACAACTGTCGTTATCGGCCATGGAGCGTATGACTGCCGGTAGCGAGAGATCTCCTCCAATAACTGCAGTGAGGACCCCACGCTGCGGTGCCCAGGCGGAACAAACCGCTAGCGTATGCTGAGCCGAGTCCTCACTGCAGTCGCAGTGGTGATAGGTGGGACTCAATTCCCTCCTGGCGACCGAGAGCAGATACTTCCTGAAGTAACCGTGCCCAGAAAGGACCTACGTCAGTCGGGAGGAAAGTCCCGTGTTGTCGCCCCCGCCAACTCGGCGATGACCGGCTGGAGAGCCTCCACGGTCGTAAAGCCAGCACGTGGAGCCTCCAGCTGGGACGACCAACAAGCCATCATGGCTCGACGAGCGGCCTCACGCCACTCGCGTACCTCTTCGGGCGGGGCCCGTATGCCGCTTCCCGCCCGGAAGTGAGCTGTTCGCCGATAAACTTCGGTGAGCACTGCCACCTCCAAATCCCACGGAGGAAGCTGTCTCTGGTTACCATAGCACAGCCTCCGCCTAGATTTGGATCAGACTGCCGGGTGCGAGATGTGTGTAAATATTATTATTATTATTTATTATGTATCTTACATACATTTATGTATAAATACAAATGCAATCACATGTTTTGAATTTATATGAACGCTTACACTAACCACAATCTAGTGACTTATGAAGATTTCTATTTTCTATCACCGTCTAGCGAATTTGAATGAAATTGTATAGAGTTTACTATTCAATCTCGCACGCGGAAAGATTACGTTACGAAGGAAAACAACTCAAGTAAAATAATAAATTCATAATTCAATTGTCTGGTTTAATTTAAACATTAAAAAAAACGAATATTTTTTTAGATTAATGCAACTAGTATTTTTTTGAATTAATTTTGATTCATAATATGAACATTAAATTAACAGGTTCCAGATAGGTAATCTTAATAATTTTGTTTCTTAACGTTTTTACTAAGCTAATTACGTAAGTAATTTAAGCTAAGCTAAATACTAAGGGTAAAAATATTTTTAGTCAAAAGATTTGAGAAGACTTGGAAATTTACAAGTAAAATATTTATATATAAGAGAATATAAGAAGTAAGAAGATTATTATTTTATTCATATCCCTTTAAAGGTATGTGAACATTTAACAAGACCTGTTTTGTCACCTTTTTTTACTCCTTTTATAGTTTAATAGAACAAAACCTCAAAGAATAAAACATAATCAAATGGTAATATGATCTCGAAAAAATATTTAAATGTTTCATATGAGTCCATAAGAATACTTTGTCCTAGAAGTTTATAAGCACGTCAGTTTATCACAAACAGGTCATTAGTCGTTCAATAAAGTCGATGGGTCTATAAGATTATATTGTCAAATAGGTATTCGTGATAATATTAATATTAAGGTACTGTACTATGAATGTAGGAAAGTATGGATCTAACTATGTTTGTTCGGGTG
This sequence comes from Hypercompe scribonia, assembly GCA_949316085.1. Lineage (NCBI taxonomy): Eukaryota > Metazoa > Arthropoda > Insecta > Lepidoptera > Erebidae > Hypercompe > Hypercompe scribonia. Next base: position 5,864,494 of record OX438988.1, read on the forward strand.
TAATCTGGTAACTCAAGTTTGAAACAGATATTTTTAACTGATTGAGCTGAAATTTAACATGTACCTACATATAGGTATAACGCGTGACAATACAATACTGTGATCACATAAACCTGATCTGATAATAGAGCTGGATACCACCTGGTTATAGAAATTCTTTAGTGAAATGATGTAACCTCATCGAGTTTGGACTCGTTTGATTCGTTTTGACAAATACTTTGTTTTTAAATGGTATCCAGGGTTTGATGACGGAGCTTGAAGGTGGCTATAAGAATGCCGCTATAAAACGACATATCCTCATTGAAGTTGGTCTCGTTGATTCATTTTCAAGTATATTTTGTCTCTGAATGATGTCAAGGGTCTGATAATGGAACTGAAAGTGACCACAGGAAGTCTGGTTTGAAACAACACAATCACATCGAATTTTGGTACTCGTTTGATTACTTGACGTGTACTTTAATCCTAAACTTTAAATTAGTATATTATTATTGATAAGACGGCTCGAGTTTGGGATTTTGCAGTACGTCTTCTTGAGTATTTTAATTATAGATAATATATCTATACAACCTCATCAGATTTGGAAAAATAAATTCGTTCTATTTATTATGAACATCTTAATCTGTGTAGATGGATAAGTTAACACGATTTATTTTATTTAATTTAAAATATTTAAATTTGTCAATATGAATACTAAATTTCGGGACAAGTTTCTGTGGCATAGAATTATGTAATGATATTATGGAGCTGATAGTAAAATAATATAAAATCTCTTTATTGCACGCGTCACAATGCGTGAGAAAACATCTCACTGGGTCACTATAGCGTGAGTGGCCATACTGTGTGGTCTAGATTAGCAATGAGTATGGTGACCCCTAATCTTAGATTCTATTCAAGCTTAACATGAGGCAAAATATTTACTTTGGTAAGCCTAGAATAGAAAAATAAAAATCATCAAATTAATAACAAAGTTAATATAATAGAAAGTACAAGTGGTGGCCTCATCGCTCGGAGGCAATCTCTTACAGGCAACCATGAGATGGAACGTAAAGCAGGAGTTGAAATTTGTTGTGTTGATAGTAAAAGGTTTCTAGGAAAAGTTTTGTTTATTCTTTTAGCGCATTAATAACGCATACGAGTACACTATGGTCAACGTACTAAGTGAAAAATAAATTTCAACTGATTTACAAATTCATTTGACGCTAATTGAAATTGCAGATAGAGAACATGTTATAAAAACTTGCTTAAACGTAAAAGATCATGTTCAATAATATTGAGCATTGTATAATATAATAATAATGATATGTTTATTAAATGGCAACTAGACAATATGTTAGTAACATATAACTTAGGTAAGAATAACACTTTTTTCTGTTTTTCAACCTGTTCTCACTAGGACTTTCATCAAATGAAGCAACCAGGGTGCATCAAGTCTGTTGCTTAACATCATTAGGATAGCATTAAAACTAGACTCAGTTTTTGTAAACAACGAGAACGTAACCACCTGCCGGGGGCATCCGTAGAGATTACAGAAAAAAAAGCTAGGTTACCCCTGCCTTATCCCACATTCTTATCTATGGACATCAGACAGGCCATCTCCCCAAAGGACATGGTTTATTTCATTATTATACCAAATTTAAAACAGCATCATGAGTTCGATCGATACACCCACTTCCCCCATCTTCCTCCTAAGGACGTCATAAGACACGAAGTCGAATGCTCTAGACAAATCAGGGAAGCACGCGTACACGGAGGTGCTTCTGTCCGCATAGTATTGTGCAGTCTCCTTGATAGTTAAAATTGCACTCTCAGTAGATAGAGGAGGAGAGAAGATTTAAACCCAAGCTGAGCATCATTGAGTTGTATAGACTGATTTATTTGTCAAGCAGATTGTCCAACCCCTTCACCATTATTGTAACCAGAGATATCGGTCTATATTTGGATAGCTCAGAAATATCACCCACCCTATCCTTTACAATCGATGCGACTGTTGTCCGCATCATTTCTTAAGATAAATAAGAATGACTAAAACAGAGTGTGAAAAATATGGACAAAAAGGTAGATAACTGCACACCTGCATTTTTTGATGTTCTATACTGAAGATGTCATGATCAAGTGACTTACTTCTACTCATTTTGGTTATGATAATGGCCACCTATCGGACTGAAAAGCACGTTCGTAACTTACTCTGCATAACTTCAACATCAACTGTTTAGATGGTCTCAGTGATAATGACATTTTAAATATATTATCACACAGGTTTGCTATTAAGCCTTTTAGTCAACTTTCAAATCTTTAGGAAATTGCTAGATGATATTTTTGATTAGATTGATTTGACGCAATAATACTTATCTTTAACTGTTCTTGATGTTTTTGACACCATTTAAGTTTACTTCTAAAGACTTATTGAAGCGCATGCAACTCTTCTAAAGTACGGTCCGTGGATGGTTACCCGTTAAATCTCTGTCTCCGAAACTTCATCCAAACGTCCCTGTGAAAAAAACTTTTTTTAGTTTTTTTCTTCAAAAGATTTCCACACTTAGATAATAGACATACTCATATATTGAAGTAACACTTCTGATAATAAAGCCAAGGTAATTACGAAATCAACACCGAAGAGCGGCACTAAATAATTTATTTGCAATATATTTAGTGCTATCATCGTTTCGGATTACCAATGCGAAGTAAATTTAATATTTCTATCCATGTGTATCATTGGTATTTCGCGATAACGTAGTACATGTGTCACTTTATTACATTATTAGTGGGGTTTGCCTTCAAAACCTAAATTAAATCTAAAAAATATACATTCACTAGTAGAATTTAATATATACTGTGCAAATATATGACACACATCACATCAACAGTCTATGTCCGTCCACTGCGGGACATAGGCCGCTTCTTAGAAAGGAGGTTTGGTCTACTATACTACGGCCCGAACCCTATACCAGACGGGTTGGTATCGGGTTTGTTCCAAGTTTTCTTCCTCTTTGCATTATGACAGTTTAAGCATCAGGTATTTGCGATATGCTGGAGGACACCTACCAAGTGTCTTAGTGAGTCAAAGAGTGTGTGTCACTCTTATCTTCCAGATTATATACTTAAAGCCAGGATAAAGGACAAAACTGGAAATCTGAGGGATAAAAACAATTACAGACCTATCTCCCTAGCCACTATAAATACAAATGTATCAGATAGGCAGCTGTATAAGCATTTAAAAACCGTGATGCCTAATTCGGGTTTAAGCCAGATTTGTCTACAGAAACCGCTGTTCGCGGCCTCCAGCAATCTGTCCAGTGTTTCACAAGTAAGAAAATACCGGTGTTTGCGCGTTTTCTGGATCTCTCCAAAGCCCTCGACCAAATTTCTTATGAGTACTTATGGAAGAAACTTTCAAATGATACCAGTCTATCAATGGAACTGACTGAAATACTGGTAAAATAACCAGTACAATTATATTAAGTGTCCAGAGCACTTTCTGCCGGATGCATACAGGTTGAAATGCGGAGTGATTCAGGGGGAATTAGTTCACTCAAACTCTTCAAACAGGCTGATATGTGAGTTCAACAGTGCCAATATCGGTTGCTCAATCGACGGGCTCTGTGCTTATAATATTAGTAACGCTGATGATACGGTACTGCTGAGCCGATAAGCACCTTAAGGCGACTGCTCCATACCTGTGAGGACTATGGGGTGGCTCATGGTTTCAAGTACAATGCAGAGTAAGCTTCTAGGTTTAAGACAGGTAATAAATGTTACGCCATCCCGTTCACTAGAGTCACTCGGTTCAATTACCTGGGGAGATGGTTCATCAACGGATTGACTAGTAATTTCGTCATTGTAATATTGAGGCGGCCGCCTTTTTGCAGTGTGTCGGGGATATTAGCAGAGGCAAGTATGTATGATTTTGATGCACTTATGCGCATGCGAATGGCGTCCTTGATGTGACGAGTATCTTGCAGCTCCAGCAGCCTGTTGGCTACTGTAGCCAACAGATAAAGCATTGGATGATGACCCACATGATGTCATTTCTATATATTAAATAATATATTTTCATATTATATCCTAAATTATTATTTTTAAAACTTCGTTAATCTGTGTATGTATGTATGTACTTTCTGTGGACTGTATTTCTGAAAATAATATTAAAATAAGTAAAGGATAAATTAGGTCAAATAATACAAATCAATTAACCTAATTTAGATAGTCACTAGTCAAGTTACTATTTGTTTTTTAGTAATAATAGTTACTGCTACTAAGACATCAAAAGTCATAGCACTCTGTCAAATGATCTTCTGTTGCCTTATTTGTAAAAACTAACAAATGTATGGAAATGATGTCTCTCAACGCTAAGTTACGTGGTCAAAACAACGGTCCCAATTTTAAAATGGAAACATGTAAACGTCTGTAATTATTTCATATTTTTTTAAATTTTAACATTTTATCAATGACCTTGTACACATACTGTTAGTAACAAGCTACAGCCTGAGTAGGGCAGCAGTGTTCTGAGGATTTTTCCACTGCAACATTCAAGTGCTATAATAAGTACTTGAGAATGTGTATCCTCTACAAAACAAGTGTTGGTATTATTGAAAAAACAAATCTTATACGTTGCAGTGACAGTTTATCATGGGTTACAGCCTTGGCTCTAAGTCACATAGGTGTTGCTAATAATAGTATCTACTTCCTAGTTGTCTGTTTAAATTCTCATATATTCTTTAATTTTGTTCAAAGTACTTATAAATGTATAACAAAATGTTTCATTGCGTTAAATTGCAAAATAGTGAGAAAATTTGCTGTAAAAATTCTCAACTCAGCTGGCCTTTATGATTTACAAACGCAAAGACCTTGTATTTTACGATGTCGAGATGAATCCGATGTGTACGGGTCATTACGCGAAAAATGTCAGACAATTACATCTCGACCGTTAGTCAATAATAGGTTAAGTCGTGTGTTAAATATCATTCGGTGATGTTCGCATAATACTCACTTTTACCAAACACCTCGTGCTTTGATCCAATAATAACCACATTGCCTAATAAATAACTACTATATATATTAGACTGATTCAAAAAAACCGACTATTTTTTTTTTTTTTAATATTGAAAATATTGTCAGAAATGACGAAAAAAAGATCCTGTGAAAGTTAGAGCTCTTAATATTAATATTAAGAGGTGCCGAGTCGAAAATTTCAATTTCCCATTTGATTAACGTGGGAAAATTTTTTTTTCTTACTTTGGAATTCTGTAACTCTTCAACAAGTCATCGGATTGATCGAGTCAGAACATATTCTTGTAGAAAATTGAACGCTCTACAAAAAAGGTCTCTTATAATTTTTTGATATATTTACTTTTTCAAAAGTTATTCAACGCTAAAGATGAATTGATTCAAAATTTTTACATTTTTCTAATTTTCCGACGCAACCATCAACTTTATGAGAAAATTTAATAGGACTTTTTTGTAAAACATTCGATTTCCTATAACTGATCTCTCAAAAAATTTAAATATTTCTTACAGATCGTAAGTTATTTGCAAAAAACTTAAAATTTTTTAAAAAGTTGTCATTTTTATTCTTAAAATTAATTATCATATTAAACAAATAAAGTTTTAACCTAAAAATTGAATGTTTATTACAATCAAAGCAATTTATATCGTTACACTAAAAAATTTCTATTACAATTTGGCATTTTTTTTCTGTATTCACTAATAATTAGCAATAAGTATTGTAATTGATCTTCATTTTTAGTGAAACACTTATTGTATTGTTCAATTAATGCTACACCACGCTCCGCCACATCATTCACGACTGTTAATTTTGTAAAAAATCGCACACACTCTTTAAAACTTCCATCACTAGCCCAAGAATTTACATCTTTCTCAATGAAGTCGTAAGGCAAATCAAAATCTTTGAAAATAGATAGAGAATCCATCGACACAAAGTCACTCATATCTTTGTCTAATATTGCATTTAAAATAATCTTTTTTTACTTCAAATTTCCGTCTTACAAAGCGTTAAAATGCAACATGTCCCTTAAAATTCATTTTTTGGACTCTCATCTAGATTTCTTCCCCGTAAATCTTGGTGCAGTCTCAGATGAGCATGGAGAAAGATTTCATCAAGATATATTTCATCAAGATATTATACATAGAGAAACGTTATAACGTGAAATGGTCAGAAGCAATGCTTGCTGACTTTTACTGGTTATTTCGCCGTGAAACACCGATGGAAAATATGAAAAGAAAAAAATTACGAAGTAAAATACTACATTCTACTGCATATTAGAACAAGATAGTTTTTTTTAATATTTGATACCAATTATATGTAATATTCTCACAATTATTAAAGTTACGATTTCAATTATAAATAAAAAAGGCGTTTTCTTTATAAATTCTATTACAAAAAAACTGTACGTGATACATAATTTTCAAAACTATATTCTTTTTTAGCAGTATCAAATCTATAATAATACATCACAATAATAAGAAGGAGGGCAAATTTTTTTTTTTTGCAGACCAGTGTAATTTATCAATCGTATTATACCTAAGTGTTTATCTTTGAAGCTAATGTTACAAAACAAAAACACCTAAATCGTTGCATCAGAGAGCGAAAAAGAAAACTAATAAATATATAAAGGATTTTTTTTAATATAGAGCCTCCCAAAGCGACTCTGTTCTGCCTGATGGAAAACATAAGTAGAATCTAAGAGCGATGGTTACCATACTCATTGCGATTGTAGATAATGCAATATGGTGCCCCCAATATGTGGCCTAGCGAGTTACTTTTTCAAGCCCCGCTAAAAGTATCCGGGATCACGGTGGGAGGGAAATACGTGCGCTGTGTTGTGTTCCAGATTTTGACTGATTGGCACAGGAAGAAAGAACCGAACCGTTTAGGTCGAGAGTGTATGTCTAATACTCTTTTTCTTTTCTTTTTTTTCTTTTTTTAAAAAGAACTCTAAAATGATAATATCCAAGGCCGACACGTGTTGTTACGTAGAGAAAGGGAAAAGGTAGAATCAGTGGGACGAGCTTGTCAGAGGAGCATCATAGATGCGACATCTTTTCGCAAATGCAGAAACTCAAGGGACTCGGTGGCTTCGGGACTGTTGATAATACGAACTGCCAAGAAATTCTTTTTCACTTTGTTCAGTACATTCTACTTCTACGAGGCCATCTAAGTGAAGCTCTCAATATACTCATACGAGTTGAGATCCCGGTAAGTATCCATATATATATCCTATACTCATTATCCAGTTGAGTGACCTGAAAAGTGGGGAGGAGACGAAACGCAGACTGTTTGGTTGAGAGCACTCACACCTGTGTTTTCTAAGCGTTGAACTCAACCAACATAATCAAATTTGTACGACTTTGGCTAATCGCCAGAACTTACAATTACTCATAGAGTATGCGACGAGTTCTTGGCCAATCCGAGCAATGTGCTGGGCATCCGGTCTTAAGTAAGCCCTCTTACATTCCTTATTTTTTTTGTTACGCGTTGGGTATAGGCGATCAACCTCGGGGCGCCATGGATGCAGGTTTTATCTTATGTCCGATTACTTCTGTGCAACAGCATGTGTGGACTCGCGATTGAACCAGGGACGGGTCTTTGTACAACAGCGTGTGTGGACTCACGTTTAAACCAGGGGCGAGTTTTTCTGCTAGCGACTTCACTGTAGCGAATATAATAACGACAGTGATTTCGTTAGTTGACCACCCCTACTATGACTTCACGAGCATTTCTCTGCTCACACACATACCACTCCTCCTTCAATCTCACACTCCCCTACGAAAGACGATAACACAAATGCAATACCTACCGCCCCAGTCGAGCTGGTCCATTCATTCTAAAATCAACGTTGCTCTACTACTTTAAAATAAGAACCTTTTCTAATTTATCATCTAACAGTTGTTTACTCTTTAATAAATCGGAAACCGTGAGGCATGTAAAAAAATTACAGTTGCATAACGCAATTTTGAACGACTTGAGTGTATGTCTACGATTAATCTTCAGTATATACTCGTAAACTACATTGAAGAGGTTAATTTTATTAGTGATGTCAGACACCATATGGTATATATGTACATATACAGCCATTAAAGTTTAGGCCTACCATAATTTTCTATTTGACCTTTCAGTAAGCGCTTTTAATTATCATAAATATTAATTACCTGCAACATCTCAGGGTTCAATCGTATTACGATGACTTAATGCATGCTGTGAATGTATTGCATGTCAATCGCAGCAATATTTATAGGACAAAATAGATATATACATGTGTGTGAATAAATAGATTGGCTGCAAAAAGTTACAATATTTACTGAAAGTCAATCACGTTTTCCATAAGAATTTTAAATTTAACTAACGTAGCCTTCAAAAATTAAAGCATACAATTGCAGTAGAAGAAACATATGATAACATTGTTACTATTTTATTAAATTCATGATCATGACTTCTGTTACTAATGAATTTGAAGTGAACGTGTTTAAGAACCACTCCGTGGATTACGTCATAGATTACGTTCTGAACACATTCCATTAAAACAATTTGAACATCTAACACAAAGATAATAAAATTCACAAATTAGGATATGCGTAACATTGTGGATGATCTTCAACATTTGTTGATGGAATGTGTCAAGTATCATACTAAAAGAAATGAAACAATGAGAGCCAGTCAAATTTGAATTGTTTGGATGTCGGTATAATTTAAACTAAATATTTAGGATATACCAACATCGAAGCAAGCTATTAAACTGTATGGTATAATATATCACATGTGAGTTGATGTTTTATAAGTTAAGACCTAATGGGACTGACATATGGTAGTAGGAAATAAGTCCCTAAATAAAGAGAGAAAAAACAACCATGTTAAAAAGCTTCCAGTGAGTCATAGCAACTTGCGCGTTGCAGTCTTGAAACAAACCCTATACGAACACGTACGTCCAGCGTGCTAAAGTAGGCTAAATAAGTCTTTCTAAGGAGGGCCTATGTTCAATAGTGAACTGTTAAAGGTTATTGATGATACAAAACAGTTCCTTAAATAAAAAAATGATTTCAGCTAGTGTCTATACAACGAAACCCCAAAATTGAGCAATGATCATTTCTGTACCTGATAAAATCAGGTGAAGTCAATGCGTTTTAATTATCACTAGCCTGCTAATAGTTTTGACTCTGGTCGATTTCCAAACAATACTGGTAAAGAATTATATGCAATACATTACTGACCGATTTTGATACCGAATACTGCATATCCACCTACCACGAGGCCGAATAGCCAGATATCCGGCCTTCGAATAGCTCAAATGTGCTAAAAGAATGAAACTTGCAAAGTACTCCTGATTTGCTACGCATGATAAAGGCCACGTAGATAGCTGAATTGAATACGCAATTCGACACTAAAGCAGTATAATTATAAAAAATTAAGATAACTTAGTAAATGTGCTGAAACTAAACGAGTTTCACGACAATTTGTCTTCCAATAAGAATTATTATCAATATGGTAAAGTATAAGTAGAAAAAAAAATTAAAATAAAGAGACAACTTCTGATGTATTTGACGAAAATTACTGCACGTTTTGCGATTACTCTATAAACAAGAATCATCAGTCTCACAACAAAAAGGAAGATTGCTGCTATTCTTAAAAACTAACTACTGTTTATGAAATATCATAAGGTTACTTTACAAAACATCACAAATTTTATTATTGGTTTATTCTGTTGAAGGTCGCAGGAAGCTGCTGGATGCGAGCGGCACGGGACCGGCTATTGTGGAGTACCTTGGGGCAAGCCTATGTCCGTCCAGCAGTGGACGTATTTTTGCTGAGATGATGATGATGATGATGATATTCTCTGTATTTTTTGTTCTACTTCTATCTACTTGTTATACTATTCAATCTTTTCATTCATTTTTTCCACGTTCACGAATAATATAACTTCGTCTTTCACTGTACTTTCGGTAACATTTATTTTTATTTCAAGGTGTTAACAGAGTACATTGATTGCCACAGTGGCGCAGCGGTAATGAATGTGACTGTTGTGCTCGAGGTCTCAGGTTTGATTTCAGGATCGGACCTAATGTTTGTATGATCAGCAAATATTTATTTTGAAATTTGGGTGTTTTCTTTATACGTATTTACAAAAACAAAGTATCTAAGTATTCTATCAGTCAATCATAGTACAAGCTCTGCTTAGTTTGAAACTAGATGGCGTTGTGTGTTCGAAATTTAAATGTTCGAAATGTCCAAAATAATTTTACTTAAATTATTCGATATCGGCGTGAAAGGTCAGTGACCGGATATCAATTTCATCGCTTAGAAACATACACATAGGTACACATATTTATATTATAAAATATAGAAATTGTCCTTTACTAAATGGCAGTTGTTAATCATCAACTTATAAATGATGATACCATGTGGTGTGACTTTAATGACAAACTGAATGGTACGTGGGCTGACAGGTATTTGTCTGGTTTTAAATATCTTGTTACTTGTTTGACATTAACTTATAAGTCTATGTAAAAATAATTATACGTGCTACACGCTCCGCTTGATTTTAAAACCGGATGTCTTAGAAAAATAGAATTCCAAACGTCGATACACATCTTATTATCCTTTGTGTACGACACAAAGGTGGATTCTTCTACATTGAATATGGATTGGTTTGGCAATGTGGTTGAGCTGTAACGTCGGTACCAGACGAGTGATATGCTGCGGATTTGTGTTTTACAAGTAGAAACTTGATTTTTGCTGGAATAGGCTTCGTTCTTTACGTTGTTAACATAAGTTAGTATGTACATCTTGAAAGAATAAATATCAGTAGCCTTAAGTAGTAGGTATTGGTGTAGATATTAACGAAGTAAATGTTGATGTAGCTGTAATACAGATTTCCTGATCCCCTAGTCGACACTTATTATTATTCTAAACTTTATTTTTCTTATACGAGTGTAGACTAATTTGTTGACTGTATAATATATAATAATAATAATAATATTCCTTCTGATCAGGGTAAAAAAGTAAAAATTTTCATATTTACGATTCTAATACGTGAACTTTCGCTTTGTAACATTTCGCGGGACACTTTCAAACGGAACCAAGTTACAATTTTAACGAGTGTATGTTTTTATAATCTAATTAAGCACATGGGTTCTATGTATGCAGGTAACAGGGTTTTGAATTTCTACACAAGTCAACGTGTAGAAATTCAAAATTGTTAGTTCAAATCATTTCTACTGGTCAATGACAACAAAATTATTGTAAATCAATAATGATGGAAGTAAGTCCACTAGGCTATCTCTAGTTAAAAAAATGCTGACGTAATATGAATTCATTTTAAAGTTAATATATTAAAATATGTACATTAAATAGACAAATAATAAAATACTATTCAATAGATTTGTAGAAATCTCGAACTTTAGCCTTGAACGGGTACCAGTTAGTGGATCACAGTTTCTTGTAAGAGGACTTTTCAGACGAGACTCGCATTAACAGGTATGTGTAGAAGAGGTAACAATACCAGAGTTTTTATGATGAAGTTCAAGGCAAGTAGTGTTTAATTTTGGAGCATAAAGGTCAGGTCTATTTCAGAGTCACTGCCGTATTGGCTATCATGCTATTTTGGGAAAAGATTTCCATTAGAGGGATCTAAATGTTCGTAGTTATAACATGCTCATACTTAGTATTATCAAAAAATGTTCCATTCATTGGATTTTTTATATTTTATACTACATATGCATTTTAGGCACATCTAGGTTTTTATAAAAACAAAAGACATGATACCTACTCGTAAATACCGTAAATACACAGACAGTAGGTACCTACTACTAGATATAAATATACTTTATAATCCAATCAGTTAGATGAAAGAAACGTTGTAAAAAATTAATGTGTCGCGGGGCACGCGTTCGGAACGAAGTCCTTTTCGTATGTTCGTTTAGTAAAACCCGTAAAATAGGTTCTGAACAATAATAGTAATTTTTTTAGTACGCTATATGTTTTTATCCGATCCGTATATCATATATATATACGTAGCAGACTAGTTATCAGTCTCCTTCATTCTCTTTCTCATTTAATTAGTAGATTATGGCAAAACAGAGATAACCTGACTATGGATAACGTCAAATTACAAAGTAACAAGCAACCATCTCTAGTATAATGTAGTGCATCTGGCCACACAGCCCGGATACCGCGTAATAAGTGGGCGTCTAGCTAGATAAAACATGTTACATTTAGGTTGCCTAAAAAATTCACATACCAGACTAATACACGAACACGAAATTGACTTAGTTTATTTATATTCGTTAAACTTTATGCCTTAATTATGCAACTGCCTGAGAATGTTTGTTACATACTGTCAAGGGTACAGGAACGAATATAATGTATTTTATATCCAGAAAAGTGCTATTATCAAGCGAATCCCCCGAAACTGAAATCAGTGTACTGAAATAACATTTAAAAAATACTTCTGCTGTTAGAGTCGATTGCACAGAATTATGTGCGTGTATTTTCTATAATGAAATTATAACCTAAAAAAGGCGGGTTTTTATGTCAAGATTTATCATCAATAACGTTCGTGTAAAGTAGAAACCAGTGTAGCCAGATTCAATTTAATATAGAATTGTGATGTGACTTTGGTACTGTTGTTTTCATTTGTTATCTAATTAATTTAATGAAATCCATCTGTTTCTGTGCACTTGCCTTATTATTATATTCTGTGTGAACTTTGAAGATTTATATGTCACAATATTTTTTATGTATTTATAGTTCGAAATAATTTAATATAAAAGTTTTGTTATTATTAAATAATAAGAATGAACACATATTTCGAACAGTCGTTTGGTCCCAAATGAAGCAGAGCTTGCGCTATGGTAATCAGATTACTGATCAACATACTCAATCATTTGTATATTTTTAATGCTTGGAAATAAATATATTTATAAAATCACGATTAAAAAATTAGGATTCAAAACGGCAACTTCATCTTTTCATGAACAATTTATCTTGTATTAGTCAATTATTGTAAAAAATGTGAAACACGATTAAGGAACTCCGTGTAATGTTATATTTCCTGATGAAATAAGTATTTTTCTTAATCAGTATGCCACGCGTCCGTAGTTTTTATTACGTGTTACTGATTGAAACTAACGAAAGCAGCCTTGTATGAAATATGTTTAGGCTTAATTGCAGTGAGAAAAGTGGGTTCCGCACATTTTAATTTAACTGATGGGTGTACATCAAATTTTGTTCAATGTTCAAGCGTAGTTGAATCTTGTTGTGATGACCATTTTATTTACATACCTATAGAAGTAATGAGCATAACTTCTATCAAAATAAATATTTTTTTAATAAAAACTTCTTCAGTAATACATTTAGATACAACGCTGTCTTGTAGTCGTAAGATAAGACACATCCACTTTGGTGCAATAAGTGTCAAACATAAAAATTTTAACTATAAACAGAAATCGAACTTAAAATTCTTAAGATTGTTATGAAGTGTCAGCTGTCGCGTCAATACAAATAACAAATTAAAAAGATTCAAAGTTAAAACTACATATTGAGTAACAAAGTGTTCTGTAAAATACTAAATTCATCCGACATGGAAATAGGACACAGGTCGATAAACCTGTCCTTGTACAATACAAAGTAGAGCATCATCATCATCGCAATCGAAACACGTCTACTGCTGGACATAGCCCTCCTCCTAGGCTCTCCATAACAATCGATACTGTGCTGCCCTCATGCAACGGCTTCAGCAAATATTTCCATCAACAGTGGTGTAATTTTCTGAAGTAAAGTAAACAGTAATTGAAATTAGTAGATTTCTGCGAAATGAAATTTCCTAGTTTTGTTATGACGAACGAGACAGTCAATGAGCAGACATGTAACCTGATGATATAACCTATAACCTGGTGACCAATGCCACTTGTATACATATTGTACACTTGTATATTGTTTGGCTAAATATTTGTGTTAAAGTTTACTCGTCCAATCTTTTAATACAAATCTAAATGCCATCATTTGGATTCAAATATACTTTTTGGACGAAACCCTAAAACGGAGAATCACGAACTTTTGTTTTTTTTTATGTTGCCGTCTTGATGAATAATGACAGATAACTAATCATGGTGATTTGTAATGAAGTACACATTTCAGGAAAACAACGTAAGTTTAATAAGTAGAATTTTTTATTTTTTGTTTTTTTTTTTATTTTTAGGGCCTGCCAAAGTGACTACTTTGCCTGTAAATTAAATCCAAGAGTTGTGGTCATCATACTTATAGCGAATACAAACAATGCAGTACGGTGGCCCACTCTATGGAGGCCTAGTGAGATACTGTTTCAGCCCCGCTTGGGAATATTAAAGGCATGATAACCATCGTGGCTGTGTAAGATTCTTGTTTTAATGGGCCTCCTGTTTTGCTCTCACCAACGAAATCCGACACCACGGATACCGTCGCTTTAGATTGGTCTTCTGTGAGAAGGTAGTACTGCCCCGTCGAGTCGGCTCTTTCGTGCTAAAATCATCGTGGCTCTACTACCTAGTAACTACTTTGCTTTATTACTACTCATTGCTCAGCTAATTTCGATGAAATCACACTGGATCGTTATCAGATTTCAAAACAGAAGTGGTCCTATACACATCTATCGACTATTTAAAATATCATTCACATATATAATAAATTACCTCAAATATACATTGGTTTTACCTTGAGTTTTTCCCGGACTTCCAAAGACCTGTGCAGCCTTAAGAGTGACCTGAATTCAAAGATTGAACTAGTTTACAGTATATTTCTCTCTTACATATCTCAGTCGCACTGTTTGGTTTTACTCTAATCTGTCCGATTCTAACACATTAACCCGCCGCAAACTTCGGTGGAGCGACAGCCCGAGGTTTCTTTATATTATAAAAGGAAAAACAGTTGTCAGTATATTTGAAGGCACTGATTACCTACTCACAATCGCTATAGATGTTGCCGGTGCATAGCACGGGCGTTAAACATCGTCAAGTTCCTAAGGAAAGTTCCTATGGAACTTGACGGTGATGCTCACATTCATTACGGATGTATGTACCGTATGTTCCGGGCTACTATTATACAATTTAAACAATACGTTACTGTTTTTGGATTTATATATGTACATTTGTGTAAAACTAAATACAATGAAGATTATTGTGATTAACTTTAATGAAGTGTTCAGTTATAGAATATAATCTTTTTTTATTATCAAAGGTGATACAACTACGAATGCTTAGAATATTGGTTTCTCATGCAGCTGATTCGTCGCAACCTTCGCATAAATTAACCTATTATTATTAAAAACCAAGACGAATAATTAAAACTGTTAAATTAAGTGGTTCGTTTTTTTATTTAATAATTTTAAAATTAATATAGATTGATCATTAGCATGGGCAATGTCATTGATTTTGTTTTGATATACCGAAATTTAATAAATAAGCTTGATTTATGTACATAATAAAAACATATAAGTTAGAATATGAGAAGTAATGTTTAGAAGAGATATTAAGTCACCAATAGACATAATAAAACGCACCCTCTTTTTGCATTGATTGAAAAAAAAATATATTTATGGATACGTTTTGGAAAGTTCTCTTACATTGAGGAACGATTTAGCCACAATTAAAAAAAGTAAAAATGATCAAATAAACGCAAGACAACTTCATGATATCATAAATTTTTGGTAATTACATTTGAAATAGTTAAATAATCCAAAAAAATAGTCTCTAATTAACTCAAAAAATAAATTGTCATCAAACAATTGCAATTAAAAGAATTTAAGTGCAATGAATATCGTACACCAGCTGTGAGTGCAGTCGAATTCAACTTCTTGAAACTACCATTGATAATTGAATCAACTGGTATTAAGTTGATATCGACCGCTGCAAATGTCGAGCAGGTGATACTGTCACTTGCCTGTTAAGTCACAATTTCAAATCAGCGTAGTAGTAAAACAGTAGAAAATGAGCAGTAGTGTATCTACTAGTAGTGTAGCAGTTGAAAAGTAGCAGTAATGCAGCAGCAGCAGTACTATTAGTGAAGCAGTAGAAAAGCAGTTGTAGTGTATCTACGCTACAGCTACTTTTGCATAGACGACGACGGCGGCGACGTACATATAGAAAATTGTGAATTCATCCAATATTGAAATTACATATCATCGTGAACATATTAATCCCTTGTTTTTCGAATGTGCTTGAAGCAGGAGTAACTGCTCAAGTGGCTCCGTGAAATTAAACGTAGAAGACTATAGCTTGTAATGTAGTTGCAGGTTAAAGCAGTTGATAGCTATTGTGTTCAGGATAAATAAACAAGATTTCTTTTAAGGTTTTAGCACTAAAACGTCTTTTATTTTAACGCAAAATAAAACAATGCACATGAAAAGTTAGTTACATAGAAGTAGCGCCATCTGGCGTAGCATTACAAAAATAGAAAACAGGCAAAGGAATACGTAGCGAACAGCCTGGAATTAATTATTTATAAAATTGTATCCAATAATAGCAACAGAACAATATAATAGTTTTTATATCATTAATCTTTATATTATTGAAACACTCCATTAATGATATGGTCAAACGTGAATGCATGCATCGTAAAACGTTGATGAAATACGAACATTTCATGAAATGTGCACGTTTTATGAACATATTTGCATAGCACATAAAAAACTTGCAAATATAAAAAAAACTTGCTGGTCACGATGTGATGTACGTGTAACATCGTCTTGAGTATTTAAATATGTGTAGGTATTCATAACGTGATACTAAATAAATAAATATATAAGTATTTCGGACATTTGACACAACGTCATCTAGTGTCAAACTAAGCAGAGCTTGTGCTATGATAATGAAGAAAACACCCAAACTTCGAAATAAATATTTGCAGTTCATACAAACACTTGATCCGACCTGGGAATCGAACCCGCGACCTCAAGTACAGCAGTTGCATTCACTACCGCTGCGCCACCGGGGCAGTTTTGGTATTAGTAATTATATACTCGCTGTAAGTTCCATAAACTTCTCTAATGTAAAGCTGACCACTTTAAAATCTGTAAAACTAACGATTTTCCATAAACTCCTTGACTGGTGAGGTTTCAACCTACACTTCGGTAATGTTGTAAGAAACATATGAACGATAATGCATTATTCAAATGAAAATTAACATTTTAATTAATTAACACTCTTTTTCCATTACAAGATAAATCTACTTTCCTCCTACATACTTATCAGACCGAATTTGGATATTAGCAGCATTAAGCCCAATATTTTAGTGAGTCAACATTACTTAAGTGTGAGAAACTGTGGTAACGATTCTGCGCTTTAGGTAGTCGTCTTGGGTTGGGCCTCTGACACGTCTGCCTCTCGGTTGAAAGGGCACTACGGTGAAGGCCACATCACTGACCGTATCCGCTTTGAGCCTAGTTGCCATCAAACAGGTGATAGTTGTGTAATTTTGTAACGTTGCTTCATTTATTAAATAATAAAAAACGAGATAGTTATTTGATAGATCTTATGTGCTATCTTGATGACTAGATCGCAGCTGTCAAGGCTATAAGCTGACTCATCGCGTATATGAACGTGGTGGCATAAAGTAATTTCGAAATTTAAAAAACTAGAAAATAATAAAATTAGAAGACTAAAAATGTCCATGGAAATCAAATAATTAAGAAATGACCTACAAGTTAAGAGCGATTCGCTACAAAAGATTACTGCTACACCGGTGGCCACGAATAACAGCAATATAATTGTGAAAAGGGACTAGGGACAAGAGTTGTGAAAAGGTCTGAAAACGTCAGTTACGATTGCTACAATAATTACTCTTGCTAAATGTAAAATTGACTGGGTGTTTGTTCATTAATTGCTTTTTAAATCAACATCATCAACAACCTTTAATAGTCCACTGCTGGACATAGATCTCTCTTAAATCATTATGAAACAGTGCAGTCCAAGAAACCATTACATCTAATCAAAGCAATTGTCCCCTTCATTGTGAATTTTAAGTATAAAATACTGCAGAAGTTTACCTATAAACAAAAAAAACAAATTAAAGTAGAAACCTTTTATAAAATTTAAACCCAATAAAAAGTTTGGCTCAATCGGTTGAATATATTTGCTTTAAAATTGAGTTGCAAGATTCCATCGGAACGAAGGTAGATACATATACACATACATATGTTACAAGATAAATAAAAGTTTGTAAAAACGTATGATTAGATCAGATACTTATCAACATTTAAGTAGTTCCTGACAGTTAGAGTCTTTTATTATTACTGTTCTATTGTCCATACAATACTTCTACAAGACACTAATTTCACAAGATATTATTTGATTGCACACTACATTGTCCTTAAAACAAATTAACGTCCATTTGAATAATATGTTAGACAGTATAGGGTCAAAAGTCAATAATCGACAATTCTTCTTGTGTAGTCTCTGTGCAATATGTCGTGCTTCTTTCGTATTGTTTATCACGAAGCGAATTCTAACCTTTAAATACTGTATTACGAGATATTATTATCAGAGTAATCATTATTAGAAAATAATTATTGACAGTACATGTATTGTTGTCGTGTTAACGACTTTACACTAAATACAAAGATGTAAGAACTATTAATGAAATCGTAGGATAGGAAACTTACGAGTATTATCCTAACTAAAGAGATTTATGATATAGTAATGTAACAACTTCTATAACTTGTTTGTACTATACTACGAGAGTCCGTCTATTATGGAGATTCAGACGAGTGATACAATTGTAGGTAAACTTTGCAATATTCTTAGAATAAATACAAAAATATACAGGGTGGGCCAAGGATTTGTTAACATTTTAATCTAACATCCTGCGCAAAAAAATGCTGCACGGGGCGCGGGGAGAGGTCTGACAAGTAGCTCGTTTCTCGGAAGTTTTGTCGCAATGGATCGCTTTACGGGGCCGCAGCGCGCTTACTGTGTGACACAGTTTTATTTAAACAACATTTCGCTTACTACTGTGAAACGCTTATTTCGCGTTGAATACGATTCACCAACTTAAATCAGTGTTCAAGTGCTTCTTTAATAAAGAAATGGGTGAAGAAGTTCCAAGAGACGAGATTTACGCTAAATGTGAAGCAAACTGGAGGCCCACGGACTTTTCGGACCGAAGAGAACGTACAGCAAGGTTCTGCTTCTGTTCGAGGTAATCCAGATTTATCGACTCGCTAACGTTCGGCTGAATTAGGGTGATCCCGCACATCATTACGCCGTATTTTGTAATGACATCCATATCAGATCCAGATAGTGCAGAAACTAAACCTAATGATTTAAATTTGCGTAAGGCGTATGCCGAAACAATGTTTAAACGATTCAGTAATTTTGACAACATTTTATTTACTGAAGAAGCCCATTTTCATCTCAAGGGATATGTAAATACACAGAATATTGAAGCAGTGAAAATTCCAAAGCTAAACACGAGAGGCCACTTAATTCTCGCAAGGTAACTATATGGACTGCAATTTTAGCAAAAGAAATCATTGGTCCCTACTTTTCGAAGATTCACACGGCCGTTTAATTACTGTTAATTCTGCTGAATATGTGAAAATGTTACTGGAGTTCTTGGGACCGATGCTACTGAAATTTGCTAGCATATTGTCATAACAAATGGTTTCAAGAACATGGAGCCACTTGTCATACATCCGATGAGTCCGTGCCGGTGGTCAAAGACATGTTGCCGGAAAAACTGATTTTCAGACGACTGGACATTCCATGACCACCCAGAAGTGTATCTCTATCTCCAGCAGACTTCTTTTTATGGGGTTTTTAAAAGAATTGTATCTATATTAATAAACCAAATACATGTCAACTAAAAGAAAAAATGCTCTTTGCCGAGGAGCATTCGAAAATTTCGGTGCTCTCTTAGAAGAGTGCAAACATCGAAACAGTAGTCATTTGTAGGATGTAATTTTTAAAAAATAAATTCCAACTTTAAATTAGTTTTAATGTAAATATTTTTTTTCTATAACATATCAAATAGTTTTTTTCTACGATTTTTTCGAATGTTGACTAATTCGTCGCCCACTCTGTATTTTATCGTATCGATAACAATTCCTACTAAAATACAAATTGTAATATCGTTGTGAAACTTGTTTAGGTCCAGCAAATTCACTGTTATCTTAAATTTTTATAATTATACTGCTTTAGTGTTGAATTACGTTTTCAATTCAGGTATCAACGTGGCCTTTATCATGCGTAGCAAATCAGAAGTACTTTGCAAGTTTCATTCTTTTATTTCTTTTTTCTTTTATGGTTTCTTCTTTATGTAATTTTTAAAACATAAGTTCCAACTAATTAGCTTTCTTGTAAATAAACAATTTTTAATATATATGAAATGGTTCTTTCTTAACTTGGAACGGAAGGAAATGGAACTTATAATGCAAGATGAGCTAATTTGTAGCTCATATTGCATTATAAGTTCGAGCTTATGTGGTTATATGTGTAACGAATTGATAACGTAATTCAGCCAGACGACATAACGCCATCTATCAAGGTACGGGTAAAACTTTTGTTACAGTTTGGAATTTATTATAATATGAAAGCCGTTCGCTTTAATATTACTGATATACCTATTTTACAAGCTGCTATTCACTCTTATTAAGTATGAAATCTTTCTTTTCGAAATAGAATGATGTGTGCTACCGTGGAGGTATTTTTTTGCATCAATGTGTACCGTGGTCCCCATACACGTGGTACCTAGATTTGTGTAAGAAATAAATAATCCTTTGCATTAATTAGTCTTAGATACGTAAAAGACTAACTAGTGAAACTAGCGGAAACTTTTTTCTGTTTATTAAAATAGGATCTATTTAGGATAATTATGACTTTATTTTACGTTTAAAACTTAATCTACATTGTAAATAAATTATTGTTATCAAATTCAGGATACAAAAATCAATAGCCTTTAGTTAACTGCTGCGCATAAGCCTCTCCTTAGAAAAAAGATTGTAGCCTACTATACCATGCTGGTCAGACGCAGCTCGTCTGACCAGCATGGTAAAGGGTTTTTATCAAGTTTCCCTTCTCTTCACAGTGCTATTGTCCTGCATAATTTGCTTCCTAAGTCACCTTTTACGACATTCATGGGATGAATAAACAGAATCCGTTAATACACGGAACCAGGATACGAATGATAAGAGTTCTGATTTTCTTTTGGTTCATATGGTTAACAAATAATACGAATATTTTGTATTTATACTTTATGGATATTGTATTTCCTAGTGTTTCCTTCCGAATTCAATAGAATGATATTTTACCATGTATTAATACATAATTTACAGCAGTATGTGGCCTTATAAAAAAAAAAACAAAAATTATACCGGAAATGGATAAAGTAGTCTCCAAATCGCCTATTAACAGTTTTATACATAATTAGAGTGAGTTAATGTTTCATATGAATGTATTTCAATAATTAATAGCAACCTGCGTGTTTTTATAACAAGCTGCAAGATCTTTATGAATATCCTTCACCCATTTGGGCAGAATGGGACGCGAAGGGGTCTGTTGGACCCTTACTGATTAAAAAACCTCCTGGCTTGGGGACCGAGAAGAGCAATGGCATTTTTGCCCCACTGTCAATAGGCAATGACCCGTTTTACCCTAGACAGGTCCCGTCATCCGTTGCGATCGTTATTACTTAGTCGTGGTTCTCTAGAAGTGCACACGGAATACTGTACTTTTCTGGGCGTCGTAAACCGCTGCTCCTACTGCAACTAAGATTTGCAGAGCTCAACCAGGTGAGCCTCTACTTTTCGAGCCACTGACAGCTCACCTCGATCTAGAGTATCCAGGACGCGGGTTCAGCAAATAGGCTGACCGCCTCTCGAAAGATAATTTACGGAAGTCTCTATCACTCTGATGGTCATCGCACGTTGCGATATTGCAAAATCGCGATATTTTGAGTCATCAGTGTTTTTGCGTATACTAGTGCCCCGTGCAGTATGTAATACATACTATAAAATTTTCACCAAATGCATAAGGAACCCTTTTTTTGTCGTCGGTACGGAATTTCCCCCAGATATCATCAGTTGGTGGTAATGTTGGACTCGAACCGATCAAGAACCGAACGCCGTCTCGGAAACTAGTAGCGGAAAACCAGGTACACCTTAGAAACAAAATCTCTGGAATATTGAACCCCCAAGGCCAACGCTATGAAAGTGCCACACTGAGTGCACTTAAAAACCTGGGAGTCAACTGCTGATAGTGTAACCCGAAAGCTCATTGGCTATTCAGGACGAGTTCTAGATGCTTCATCGTACGCTAGATACCGATATGCCAACATACGCGTGACCGGTTACATGTTAACTTCAATTATAGAACCTAACCAAGTAAGAATATGAATAAGTTTTGTAGAAATATAAATATATTATTTATCTTTGGAACTGCTCAAGCAATTTTTATTATAAAATTTTTGACATCAACAAATTGTAAAGACTAAACTAATACACGAATAAAAATTGCAGGATTGTCACTAAATATTCACCGCATAAAATATTAATAAAATTCTGCATATGTATATATGATACAATTGATTTGATCAATTGTAACAAAATACTGTTAAATATTTTGAATTCATGAATAGAATTATAATGAATAGACTTCTGTCAATTACTATTCTAGGTACAGTCAGCTACAACAGTCTGTTACGAATGAAACATTAAAATTTTAATATCTGAACACAAGAATTGTTGTCCATTGAAAATGGTTGCATAAAATATAACATTGAATATGTCAGAAGCTAGAAAAACTTACTGGTCACCAATTTTTCATCAAGTAACTACTTGAAAACATTGGATTAGAACATAATTTGAAATACGAGCAATATCAATATGATTGATATGCATTATTTCATTTGCCACAGTGACGAATTTAATTTTTAAAATAATTGAAGTTTTTTTGGGCATTTTTAAGATGATCGACTGCCTCGGATCGGACCAAATATTTGTATGATCTGCCAATATTTATTTCTGAGTTTGGGTGCTTTCAATGTATAATATGTATGTATTTACACAAAAAGGTATATAAGTATTCTATCAGGCAATCTAGCTTTCACAGCACAAACTTTGTTAAGGTTAAATCTAGGTGGCGTTGTATGTCCGATCTCTGAAATATTCATTTCTTTAGTGTGGCGATTAATATACTGGTAGTGGCTCTAATTAACCTAATTAATGGAGGATAAATAATGTTATATTGTGAATTAAAAATGTGCTTCTACCAGGGTGACAGATGAATTTACACCGAAGTTTGGAACTAGTAAGTTTTAGACTTTAAAGTTAAGATTATTTTATATTATAATTGTAGCAGTTATTTATGGCAGTCTTACGTATGGCTAAATTATGTTAGTTTTTGTATTTAGCTTTAGAGCTATTGTAGCTGATTGTACAAGTGTGTCAACTTTTAAAAGATGGCACGTGTTTCTATATGAATAGACGTCAAGGTCATCAGGAGGAGTGGACATATATTTTTTTAAGTGTTACTTATTTTATTTACTAAGTAAATAGTGGTCTTTGCCATATCCAAAAAGGTTTTAAATATGCTCATTTCTTAAAAAAATCTCAAATCAACAAAAGTCTTGGAGATGGTCTAGCAATTATCATTTTATTATCTGTTCTGGAATAGGTTTGTAGTATAGGGTGGGCCAAGAATTCGTTAACATTGGAATCTAACATCCCGCGCAAACATGTTACGGGAGTTCTTTTGACGATGCTACTGGAATTTGCTAGCGCAAATCGTAACACATGGTTTGAACAATTTGTGGCCGACACTATACATTGATATAGATTATGTAAAGAAAGCATTGATGAAAACATCACGTAAATTATTTTTATTCACTTTGTTTATGTTGCAAATTCTTGCTACAATGCTATAAAAAAATATTAAACATATCTTAATTGTATATGATCTTTTACACTTATCTATAGAGCCGAAATTCGTGCTAGAGAAGAGGATACAAGAGTGCGAGACGTGTTCTTTGATTATACTTAAGTGCGCATGCGTACACTGTAATGAATTTGACATTCCTTTCAGTTTTTGAACCTCTACTAAGTAGGCTGGTAGATTTACTTAGTTTTAAAAATGTTTTATTAGTCACGATTTCAATTCACCCGTTTACATATTTCATTCATCATGTAATATGTAAAAGGTACTTAGGTTAAGAAGCCACTGTTGTTTAGAAATAGATGTTATTGGTCTTGCTAGCTTTTTGAGTGAGCACGTTCCGTTCCAGTCGGTCCTTTATTTCGATCGTTACCGTTTTAGCACGCCTATGGCCTTATAACGTTTCCTCATGGTCGTGTAATAAAACAACGGTGTCGTCGGTATAATGGAGGAATTGTGCTGATGGAATGCGTAGGTAACGTATGTCGTTCATGTCTATAAGGAAAAGGGTGGGACCTAATATAACCCCTGAGGCATTCTGAAATTTACAGAAAGTGTATTTTTAAGAAACTGTTTTTAAATAATTTATTACTGTCCCAAAAGATAGTTTTTAAACAAGTCTAATATCACACCGTGTATCTTTATATTTTCGAGCTTTGCTAGAGGATCGGTATGGAAATGGGTGTCAAAAGTGTTTGCAGTATGGCTGTAAATTTTATTTATCTATGGTCTACACTGTTCCTGCGTGTTCATAGATTTGCCATGAAAGAGCCCATTTCCAGCAAAGTTAGGTAATTCGAATAACCGAATTAATCGAATAACCGAATCAAATAACAAAAATTATTTATATGCTAGTGAAGTTGATATCTTGGGATTAATAACAAGACTTTAATTACTCAATGAAATTTATTTATGATGAGTACAGTGGTATTGTATCTGTCGCATACTGTAGTGATTCCGTGCGGTGACGGATTAAGAATACAAAGTGTCACTAACCCTATCCATCCCATGAGTGCTGTAAGCGGCGACTAAGAAAATAAACTACACAGAACATCCTTGCAAAAAAAGCAAAAATGGAAACAAACTCTATATCAACCCGTCTGGCCAGTTTCGTACAGTAAGCCGAAACCTCCTTAGTTAAGAGAGGTCTTAAGAGGTAATAAGAGGTAATAAGAGGTAATAAGAGGGAGAGGAGGTTATGTCCAGTAGTGGACTGTTCAAAATTGATGATCTCTTACGAGGGTAAGTTTTTAAGTTCACGGAATGACAGTGAAAAAGGCGGGTAAACGCGCTCTTTTGATGCCTACCGTATTCAGTGACTCATAATTAATCTGCATAGTAAAATTTGTTGTGATTGGATCATTAGTTATTAAACTATCGTTGACCAAGTATTTTAATCGGGAACGAAGTGAAAAAAATGGAGAAAATTGAATTCCGTGCGGTGATAAAGTTCCTTACTAAGCAAGGAAAGTCTGTTCAAACCATACTCAATGAGATGTCATCGGTTTACGGGGATTCTTGACAAGGAAAAACAATGGTCTACAAGTGGCATAGTTTATTTAAACAAGGCAGGGAATCACTTGAAGACGACCCGAGGCCGGGGCGCTCCGTTGAGGTGACTACGCCAGAAGTTATTGCAAAAGTAGAAAAAATTGTATTGGAAGATGCTCGACTAAAAAAGAAACAACTCGCAGAAATGGTTGGAGTATCGGATACAACAATTTTTAAAATTTTACACGATCATCTTGGCATGACTAAGGTTAGCGCACGGTGGGTGCCGAGAATGCTCACGCCATTGCAAAAACAACAGCGCGTGGAATGTTCACGTGCGTTTTTGGACCTCTGCAATGAAGACAAGGATGGCGTATTGAATCAAATTGTTACTGGGGATGAAACTTGGGTTCATCATTATGAACCCGAGTCCAAATAAGACTCCATGCAGTGGCACAAAAAGGGCACAGCACCACCCAAGAAATTTAAGGTTTCACAGTCGGCTGGGAAACTCATGGCAACGATTTTTTGGGACTCAGAAGGAATATTATTGATAGATTATAAAGATAAAGGCATTTCTATAACGGGGGAATACTACGCTTCAATCTTAGAACAGTTAAAAGAAGCCATCAAAGAAAAAAGACGGGGAAAATTAACGAAAGGTGTCCTGCTATTGCATGACAATGCTCCCGTTCACAAGAGCCGAGTCGCACTGGCTGCCCTGCATAAGGTGGGCTTCGATATTTTGAATCACCCACCCTACAGTCCAGATTTGGCTCCGAGTGATTATTATCTCTTTCCAAAAATGAAAAAAGAATTACGTGGTAAGAAATTTTCAACTGATGAGGAGGTTAAGGAGGCAGTTTCGGCGTATTTTTCAGACAAAGATAAAACTTTTTTTTACGAGGGAATAAAAAAACTAATTGAAAGATCTGAAAAATGTATTCGTGTTGCAGGGGAATATATAGAAAAAGAAAAATAATTTTGTGTTTTTATTATTACTCAATACCCTCCATTCCGCGAACTTAAAAACGCCCCCTCGTACATAACTCTCACGATTGAATATAGTTGAGTCACATTAGATATTTACTATAATAATTTATAGGGCAATGTCCTGTAGAAATTTATAGTTAGGATAGACGGACCAGCGTGATATAATAGGCAAAAACCTCCTTTCGAAGGAGAGACTGATGCCCAACAATGGACTATTATTTACTGGTGATGTGGCTGTAGTTTTACGAGTGCCAAACTGATAAATTTCAGAAAAAAAAAACAAACTCATAAGAACTTGCAGGCGCTCTTATAAAGTCTTGATTATGTATCCTACCTTTAAGAAGTTAGTTTATACTAACCCCTTGCTAAATTTCAGGTCTTTAACACAAAATAACAAAGACTGCCATACAATTTTTTAAAACTTCAACTGGAGTAGTTGAAGTGCCAAACCGCATTTGTAAATATTTAATAGTCTACTACTGTACTTCGACCTCTCTTTAAAAATAAAATTAAAATTATGAGTAATAAAATAAATCTATAAATAACAAAACCAAACTGTTAGATGTTGCTGTCACAATTAATATTTAATTATTTGTTGTGCCTCGGAGACTTTGCAAAGCCGTCGGTCCTGCGCCTGATCTCTTCCTGGTCGTGTCGGATAGCCGTGCTGTTGGATCGTGAGGGAATAGAGTGTACCAGTATTTGTGTCAGTAGCGAGTGTCATATCCTTTCGAAACAAAGGGAGGATCCTCCGACCAGGCGAGGTGATCATGCCTGGCGGGCCACGACCCTCCAGTTGATATTGGGATGTAGTATATATGCTAATCGCCACGAGAATGTCTATTTCACGATACAGGATTAGTAGTTGCTCTGTAGTTCATTATCCTCTGTAGCTCGACACATCTTCGCTAGATGGCGCTGGAGAATGTTTTTCTGTTTGCGCTGTATGTGGAAGTCGACACACGCTTATGATCAATAACATCTCCTGTTTAGGTGGCTGGTCTCTGTTGAGACTGGCCACCATGGCGGCAATCGGCTAAGAGTACATCATCGTTATCATACAATTAATATTTAAAATATAATTTATGCAGATTGCTAGTAGTGAAACTAAAAATTAAAAAACTATCCTCTTAGAGAGTACAGTTTCCGTTGGTTTCTACCCAAACTTTAAGATGAAGTAAGGAGGGAGGATGAAATATTATTATACTAACTATATAATTTAGAATACGGATTGGAGCAAACTTGCAGTTTCTTACAATTTATAATAAAGTAGGTGTTTCAAAGTCATTAATCCCTTTTAATAATACAGTATTGTTATACTAGCTGTATAATCTGTGACATGACTAACATACTGTTTGATAATTTTTAGATTAAAAGTACAACGATGCGATGCTGAGTAATCATGTATCTAATAACTGTTAATAGTAATACTCATAGAATATAATGCCTGAGACTACAGAATCATAATGTCAATGCCGTGGCCTCCACGCATTATATTGAAAGTTAGTTGTTGCTCATACAATACGCTATAAACTCATTCTATTAACATTAAACAATCTCAAATTATCAATTTTACACGATAAAACGATTTATAGCAATCAAAATGAGCTCTGAATATTAATGCTGCTAACATTAAAGAGGTAATATGTGCTTTTCATTTCTTTTTACTTGTATCGTTGAAAGACATTATCGACTAGAGATTTATTGTGTTTATTATTATTCGATATTTTTATTATTCAGTATTATATTGTACAGTAAACGATGAGTATATCAAAACAGCACTTTTTCTGGGTAGTCCTGGGGTGTTGTACGACGATAGACGTCTTTGCGACGTAGTATTAACACAGTTAGATACCTGTCATCATCATCATCTCAGCCGAAAGACGTCCACGTATGTGAGATACGTGGGAATATTTAGATTTATCTATCTGACAAAGACATGTGTCTTTATGAAATACTAACTGTCTACTGTGTCTTCGTTTGCTGGTTGCATTTTAAACTAGAGAAACAAAAAACCTAAAACAACACACAATTTCTCTATTCCGTTTTGTATTGTGGTGCATTATGTTAAGCCGAAGATCGAGGGTTCGATCGACAGCCTTGGCGAAATATAGAATGCTAGATTTAAAGGTAGTATTTATCTGGTACGTTTCATAATATTATCATATGAGCTGGAACATTAATAACTCTTAAGAAGCTATTCGTAGAAGCATATTATCTATTCTTACTCTGCTGAAAATTTAAACTGTTTTATATAAAATAATATATATATTATACATAATAGATTAAAACGTAAAAAGAACTTGTATTAAACAATATTTTATTAAAATAAAAACTAAACATAAAAGGCTTTATAAAAATACATCTGGGTTAAAAAAATAGTAAAAAATAATAATTTAATAATAAATAAAAACAACATTAGTCACAGGTATCAATTAAGATTAGAAGCTATCCTTGTTGTTGTGACATGTCCAAATTACAAGACAAACATACAGGACATTCGGGCACCCGTGTGTCTGTCTTGAGATTTGAAGATTTTCCGACCTCTTTGAGTTACCGTAGTCCGTCCGTCTTCAAGTAACCGTCTCATTTCCGGTCCGAGATATGCTCTATCATAGATAGTCTCTCTAGCTCTAGTTTTCTCAATCTACTATATAAGTCTTTAAAATCTTAATTTATCTTATTTTGATATTAAAAACGTCCACATTCCTAAGGATGGTTGGCATCAGGCCCGCAACCGGCAATAAAACGAGCTATCAAAACCGTTTTTGCGATGAATGCGAAAAGGTGAGTGTAAGTAGTGAACTGACGAGTGATAGCGGAGAATATAAGACGAAAACTCATTGCATCGACTCTAAATAAAGTTGGGAAAAGGTAAGAAGACGATGAGGCACAAGTATCAATTACAGTGAATCAAATTGCAATTTAAGCAGTCTTCCCAGTGGTGAAAATAACGTTCAATGTTTTTCATAATTTAAATTAGCTTGTTAATGCTCTATATTTTAATACTACTATTTGTATTACGTCCAAAGTTTTGGTTAAGGGCTTTCAAAACGATTGTATTTCATTCACCTAAATAACATACACACAACATGAAGATCAAAGTCAGTACAGTCAGGTAACTGTCACGCAAGTATTCGTAAACAAATGTTGCACGTAGCTACATTGCAAGAATAATCGTATTTTTATTTTAACATTGTATTACTGCATCTCACAAGCGAAAACGTCTATACCGTTGCATTCTTATGATACCATTTGAAGACAAACCGTTTGATAAACAGAAATCGCAAATGTCTACTTTGAATAATTACACTACAAAAAATATTTTTACATTTTAAGTAAATATTTTTAGTTATAAGAATTTACTTTGATTGACATGACAATGTCTCATTAAATATCGAAACCGAAACATTGTATTTACGTAGTCGTTAGACTGTAATGATACCTGGGCATGAGATGGTCGTTGTATAAAACAGCAGTTTTATCGCGGCTGAACTGTCTCTTAAAATTAAAAGCTGACTCGAAATCTAATATTGAACAGCAATACGTATAACCGTCTGCTACATTGTGCCAATTGGTGTCTTTCATCCATTCGATTTCATTGCAGATATCTCTACAGTGAATATGTGAGAGGACTTCTGTTGGTGATAAATCGGGAATATTGACTTGTACTATAGCGAGCGAGCTTGATGACGCCGGATTTTGCACCACCTAAAATCAAAAAAGAAATCAATTATACCACCCATATCAATCAACATCTTTCAAAAAAGTCAACCGCTATACGCGTTACCTTCCACAAGTATTGTGGTACAGATTGCTTTCTACCGCGCTGGTCATGGATCACAATCCCTTTTCGTTGCGGAGCCCTGGACCGTGGACGTCGATTTGCTGTTCCGGTCAATACAGTAAGCGTATTCTCAAACGATTTACTAAACACCCTTATTTTTTCTTCTACGTTGTTCCAATTCTGAAATTGAAAATAGACAGCAGAGCTCATTAGTCAAGATATAGAAAGACAGAAAGGAAAAGTATTTTAATTTACAGTGATAATCGATACTAATTTTGGACAGTTAAATGAAATTATATGTAAATATCCATAACAACATACGCAGTTTATTTGTAAACAGTTCAGCATTTAAACTTCAGCTGCAGTCTCAAAATAGTAATATCAAAGAATTATAACAGTTTCTTCTTCATTCTTAACTTCATTCACTTAATTCATGTAAAAGCGTATATTGGATTTAGGTATCCAAAATACATTTTTATGTTAGTTTTTGCTGCGTTAAAACTCCACACATATTTAGTAATTATGTTGTAATTCAGGCAAATCTGCAAGAAGCTATAGGTAGTAGTTATTACTTAAGTGAAAAATAATACAATAACAAAAATTACCTTTGAATGACATGAACTCCACTGAGGCACGACGTTCATATATGTATATACTACAGCTGTGGGTACACCAAGCCGCAAGTCTTTTGGATTAACCAGTTGTCTTCTATCGAAACAACAATTGTCATATTGGTGAAAGGGTCTACCTAATGTAGATGATATGTCCTCAACTTGGCTTCTGCAGTGATACATTGAATCGAAGTCGAGAGTCATCAAATCGTCACGGTACCATTTTGTAGTATTTCGTCCAATTCCATTTTGTTCTCCAGATATTTTGTGTTGAGTGTACAAAGGCATATTATTTTCTTTATCCAAGCAGACATCGTACACTTGGAGAAAATTGTGATATACTTGATATCCTACTTGTATATATTCGGTATTTCCAGATCGACAACTTGAGTAACTTCTTTTGATAGCTGGTTCATTTTCTTCATTACATTTGATATCTGAGTATTTCAATATCTTTCCTTGTATATTTATATTTGTTTCACTTTCACAAAATCCCATAACTGTATTGACTGAAGGAAAGCTACGAAAACCTTTTTGGCAATGTAGATATAATGGTTCATTTTTTTCTATAAACATGTATCCTTCGAAAATACTAAAAGATGGCCATGTAAGTGATGGTGATAACAGTAAAGGTTCATTATCCTTCAAGAAATCCTTTCTTTTGTCCAAAATACAATCTGTAATTAAACAAATGAAAAAAAGTAGCTTACTTTAGTAAAGAAAGTAATTTTCATTGTGCAAAAAATTTATTCAGCTTAGTTCAACGATAATTTTTATTTGTAAATGGACTTTTAATTATATTTAAATACCTATTTAGAATTTATGAAAAGATATAGATTTTGCAATACATATTCCTCAAAAACACATTTTACTAGACATATAAAAATGGCATAAAATTACTATTAATACTATTGGCACAATTAAGGTTCCAATTCAACAAAACTGAGGGAACAGGTTTTTTATAAAAGGTGACGATACGAGAAGTAATTTAGGAATTAAGTTTTGCAAAGTAGCAACACAAACAAATAAAGATAATTTTCTTCGTTTGTAGTAAAGTACTATAAAAATGATTGAAAGCAAAATAGATTCGCTTCTATTTTTACAAAAGTTTGTGCATTCAGTAAATTTTACATGTAAATGTTATTTAATTTAATTTATAATTTACCTTTGGTTACAATCCTAAATGAACGTTGAATGGTTCCAAAATCATTGCTTACTTCACAAGTATAATTGCCTCTATTGTCCAACATCATTTGCAAATGGTAGGTCATTTCAGTTACATCTATTTCTTCGTTGTTTAAACGCCAGGTTACCTTATGCATAATATATACAATTTTAATATCTTGTAACATTAATTCTTGTATATCTCTTTATCTAAGGTGAACGCTTCTTTTAGGAGTGAGTTTAGTTCGTTAGTGTATTCGACAAAAATTTAAAGTAAAATCACTTAATCGCAAATTCAATGCCTTAGCCAATACGCTATTACCGAAGTCCAGAAGTTAGAGACTCAAATACATGACAAGTCTAAGCAACTCGTTATAGTTCATATGTTGCAGGAGATATGTTGTATAGACTGAAGTTTATATAGTTAACCGTTATCTGTTTGTGAAATTACAATTATATTTTTTTTACTACGCTGGACTTATCTCCATTGATTGAAATTTGATATTCTTTCGTATTCTAATATTCCAAAAACTATTCATGTTACTCAAATGTTGTGTGTACAGGACTTCATTATTACCTCTGGTTCTGGATCTCCAGTAGCTTCGCAAATGAGAGGAACTAAATCACCTTCTAGGAAGTCAATTACTTCTTCCTCATCTGTAATAAATGTTGGCTTCTTTCCAACTGATACATGAACATGCGCTGAACTAGATTTTTCAAAATCGCTAATACGACAAGAGTAGGTGCCTTCGTCCCGTTTTGTTATTCTTCTGAGTATCAGTTCACCTTTACCAACCAATTTTTGATTCTGTAAAGTTTGATTTAACATTATCTCATTGATAACATAAAATAATAATAATCCAAACTATTTATTTTGATATACACATACAGGAGCTATATTATCTATTCCATAATTCAATTAACACATAATACTTAAAGATTTTGTGATATGATTTTTTATTTTTAAATAACTCACGCACTAGGAATATATTCTGTATCGTAAATCAGATTCAGAACAACTATTTGTCTTTTACACATGGTATGTTCTATGTGAGAATCAAATTCGCAACTCACATCACAGTAGAAACCGACAAGTATACTACTACACCATCCGTGAAGTCTGATTGTCTGATCACAATATTACAGACATCATTATATTTTAATTAGTATTTCACGATTTCTAACAAGTGTTGAATTTAAAAACAAAAAATAATATCTTAGATTACCTTATACCAACGGACTGTGTCAATCCCCGTATGAGAGATATCACAAGGTAAGTTGACCGTTTCTCCTTCTTCAATAAACATTTTAGACACGGGTCCATCAATTAAAGGATAGTCTGCAAATAATAATAATAAATATGGTTTTTCTCTCTCAAAAAGATACAATGATATTCTTATATTTATAGATATAACATTAACAGAACCTGTGTGACAGATCTCCAGTCTCTAAACAAAGAAGAGGTATCCTAGTGGCCACAACTATCATACAATATCACAAGAATCAATAAGAGAGATAGTTTGTAAACCTTAGTGGTATGTGTGTGTGTGTGAATGCATACGTGCGTGCATGCGTGCGTGCGTGCATGCTGCGTGCGCGCGCGTGTATGTGTGTGTGCATTATGGAAATGTATTTGAATATAAATTTATCTTTAGCAGTATTATTGGTGAAAATTATAAAAATAAAATATAAAATACTTGCTGCCTTCACCCTGTCACCAAAAAAGTGAGGTTATGCATTCTACACATTGTCATATTTAAAAAAAAGTCATTTTTGTTTATTCACGTAAATGCGAGAGTGTAGTCATCATTGTATTTACATTTTACATAACATTATAAAATATATATGTAGTAGTAGATTACATTACCTGAGACAGTTACTTCATAATTCACAGTAGCATTCCCTACTTTATTTCGAGCTAAGCATGTATAAGCACCTTGAGACCTTTCATCAATATTCTTGATTATCAGCGTTCCATTGTCAATATCATACCATTCAGTGCCTAGAAATAATAATAGTGTTCTTCATGTGCAATTTGAAGTAAATCAAAATTATACATTGGCTGTAATAACACATAATTTAAAAAGATTTCTAAAATAACACAGTATTTATGCAGCGTTTAGTATTATACTATTTGAGCTGTATTTCCCTTGATATAATAAAAATGGCCAAGTGCGAGTCGGACTTCCCCATGAAGAGTTTCTTAGCAGCGATTTATGACGTACTCAAAAAAACTTCTTATTAGGTCTCGTTCAAACCAATTTTCGATAAAAGTTTACATTATAATGTATATCAGTGATGTATATTTAGTTTTATCATTCTCTTGTTTCAGAAGTTATACATAGGTTTGTTGCTATACACACATTTTAGCACTTCCGAAGGGTCTCTCGCGAGAACTATTCAGTTTAGAAAAAAATGATGTTAGAAACCTCGATATCATCTTTGAAAACCTATCCATAGATATCCCACACGTAAGGGTTTGATGAAAAAAATCAGTTTCAGTTCTAAGTATGGGAGACCACAATTTTTTTTATTATTTTTTATATTTTTGTGAAAATCTTAATGCAGTTCACAGCATACATCATTTGAATGACGAATGACGAATCATTCGTTATTCAAATGACGATCATGACGAATCTATAAGGGTACCTTTTTTGCCATTTGACAAGGGACCCCCAAAAAATAGGATTCCTCATTAGTGGGTTTACCCTACGTGCACGTGACTTAACAATGGTACCTATATGGACTTCATGTTTTAAAACCCTATAAAATTTTCCCGTCCTGAACTTTACTTTCTACTTGTTGTTTTAATACTTTATGATATTCATAATAAATATAGATAGAGCATGTAAGTATGCCCTATTTATTGGGGTTATTTTTACTATTAGTCTTTAATTACGATTATAACTTTAAAAACGCATAAAGGCATGTTATATTTTTCTATTGTCGGATAATTTAACTAAATTAACAGGTTTATGACCCTTATGTCGTCATATCTTTATTGAAATTATAACATTTCTAATGTTCAATGAATAGTATGAAAAATTCGTATTTAATATGATTACATATAAAATGTGTTACCAAAAGCGATATTGAATGCGTCCTTTTTCCATTCGATCGTCGGTTCTGGGCTGCCAGTAGCTATACATGAAATTTTTAACATCAGGTCTCCTGTAACAGCCTTAAAGTTGTCATCTGGATAAGTTTTTGCAATTACAGGCGGCGCTGAAAATAAATAATAACAGTTTTATTGATCTACCCTTAAAATAAGATCATTTAATTTACATCCATTTGTATCTTGGACAATCACCTGGCAAATTTGATGTGATTGAAAAAAAAAAACAAGTGCTTTATAAAGTAACTGTAAATCATATTTATTTAAAGAGAATTTAACATCGGAAAATTTAAAAATTGACATTTTGCAAAAAATATTAATAATTAAATATGAACATTACATACCGTTAACTTCGACTTTGTACGTAATTCTACTGGATCCTCCGACATTACTCGCTACACATGTATAGTATCCCTGGTCTATCAGCTTTATATTTCTCAATCGTAACACCGTTACTTTTTTTTGATGCCTTAAAACAACAATTATCATTGTTTTCATAAATATTTATTAATAGTAATTTCGAAGCCTACCAATCGTATATCTTTAATATATTTTTATTTTTCTTCACTTTTAAATAAGTTATAGATGTGTTTCTGTTTCATTGTTTTGTTTTTTATTCACATTTTTACTTGTGTAATAAAAATACAATAAATTACAAAATTAAATCAGATGGATAATTATTTTGCCAAAAATTAAAAAATACACACACGTAAAACATAAATTAAAGATGTATAAAACATAATTTATAAAATTATATGTAAATTATTTTATAACAAAGACAGGCCAAACGATCGGTAATATTTTAGAAGAAAAGAGATGAAAATTAAAATGCCAAAAAGGATTTTTTTTTCTTACCGTATATTTTTTGTCTTTGTGCCGTCTAAATCATTATAAATCCATTTAATTGCTGGTCGTGGATGTCCATCAGCGCGACACGGTAATATAATATTTTTTCCAACGGTAGTCGTTATTGTAAATAATTTTGGAAGCTCTATGTGCGGTGGATCTATAAATAATTTTTTTTAGAATAAGTAGAAAATCTATGTCAAACTATTAATAAATTTTATCAACCACAATCTTTACGCTTAGATTGAAAAATATAGCATTTAATTTTAATGTTATTATTATTTTATGTCTTTTTTTAAATACAACACCTGCATTAGGTATAAATCCAGTGTCGCGAAGACTTTACAAATATAGAAGAAACGAACACAAAGAACACCCAGACAGAACAACAATTTATGTATCACACAAGTGGGGTTAAATCCACAGCACTCAGTGCAACAAAGAGCGGCGTGGCGACCACTTAAACCACTTGGCCTACCGTGCAGTTATATTATAATATATATTTAATCGTGTACTAATAATAATTAGAGCAATAAGTCATTGTAATAAACAATTAAGTTTCCGAGATTGGTTCTGTTTTTATCATCTGACTTACGTATAGAACACAGAGTTAGGTGTGCATGATGAACAACAGTTATAATAAGAGGCTTTCATAACTCTGTAAGTTGTAAAGATGGATATTTTTAAATACTTACCAAATACATCAACTGCAACAGTCTTGTTGGTAGACCCAAGTGCATTTTCCGCTACACAAGTGTAGAGCCCATTATCAGACAATGCTTTAGCGTGCCATCTAAAATCATATTTATTGATATATGATTTATATGTTTTTGCATATAAATTACATCTATTTGTGACTTACTTTGTAATACATAATAAAAAATAATATTCAATTAAAACTGTATAGTCAAGTCATATTCGTTTTGGCTGAATCTTGTTTTTGTTTACTATATATACTATATATGTATATATCTCTAAATGAAATACATACAATGACTTGTTATAACTACTTTACAAAAGGTCGGTGTAACGCCTGATGTATATATTTCAGCAAACAAATGCTTCAATTTAACTTTTCGCAAAAGCGTCTGCAATAAGTTATTAACTTTTCCACAGGAGCTTTATAATTTATTAGCCGTTACTTTGCGACTCAAAATTTGGAATATTCTAATAAAAAATCTATTTATTAAACACTGAAACGTCTATAGTAACCACAGTATCAAAAGAATAAAAATTTCTTTGCAGTAAGTTTAATATAAAGTAGCTATGTGGTTTCTCTTACCGACTTAACCTAAGTTAACTTTCATTTAAGCACTTCACAGAAACCAAAAATCTATTCTCTGAAGAAAAAATTACAATTACATAGTAGAATAACCAACGATTAACCATAATTGATGAACGTGTACTAACTTTAGAGTATAATTAGCCGAAATTTGGAAATCGCTTGAGTGATCTATTGGGTTGCCATCTTTAAACCATTTTACAGTAGGAGTAGGGACACCATCCACGTCACAGGGAATAGTTATTACATCGCCATCATTAACACGTAGTTTGCTATCACTGTCCTTAATAGTGGGTGGATCTGAAACATATTTGAATTTTGCTTTTTTTTAGTAAGGTCTAAAACCTCACTTTAATAACATTATTAACCTACAAGTACTATTTATTAAAAAGTGATACTAAAATTAGAAATTTATAATAATAACTTTACGCCACACATACCGTCCGATTCCAAACTAAGCAGAGCCTGTACAATGGTAACTAGACCGCTGATGCGCATCATCATCATCACCTCAACCGAAAGACATCAAATGCAGGTGGACAAACTTATATCTTCTTAATAAATAAATACAATAGTAAAAAAACCCCGGGTAGAAATCGATCTCAAAAACTCTGTTTTAGCCATGATCCTTAACCGCTAGATAAACATACCTTTATAATAGAAGGTAAGTCTAGACCATCTTAAATATAATATTCAATGGTTATCTTAAACTCCAGTAATACATGGCTTAAAGTGGGTCTGGAGACGTATACTTTTATATAATATTTTATACTTCTATATAAGCTAAATAGTCATAGTTTTCATACTAACATTCCACAATTAAATCTATAGCATATCGCTGATTTCCTATTTCATTGCTTGCAATACATAAGTACGTTCCGA
The DNA here is from genome assembly GCA_949316085.1 of Hypercompe scribonia. NCBI lineage: Eukaryota > Metazoa > Arthropoda > Insecta > Lepidoptera > Erebidae > Hypercompe > Hypercompe scribonia. The sequence continues at coordinate 5,902,572 of OX438988.1, forward strand.
TTTTATCAATGTCTACATCTTGTAACCTTAGAACTTCACTTGTTTCACTTATTTCTTCAAATTTTTCATCGTCCTCTGTTTGGAAATACCATTGTATCGTAGGTTTTGGAATTCCTTCAATTATACTGAAATAATAAAGAAGACTTCGTCGTCAGAAATTCAAGTACATGTGACGCAAGAAAAACCTATTTTTAAATGTTATTTATAATTCACAATTCTCATTTTTAGTCATGTTTTATTACTATGAATATTTTGCTTTCATATTTCGGTGACAACTTACCGACATTCGAGCTTTGCATCGTCTCCTCTTGTCACGAAAACAATGTCATCTGTTTTGTTAATTTTTGGTTTTGCTAAAACAGTCACACAGTTATTGTATCATTTTTATCATTATATTATTTGTATGTTCTTTTAATATTTAAAGCTATATACACAACAATACATCAATAATCAAACTTGGCAAGCACTATCGTGCTGATACCCTTAGACAAATAAAATATTTGTAAGCAAATTTGTTGTAAATGAAATCACTATATGTACCAACGTAATATCACAGATAAGCATCAAGTTTTTGTGTTGTAAATTTGTAAAGAATAAATATGTTTTCCTGTATTTTTAATTAAGGTGTAATTTATAAAATTTATGGATTTACCTAATCCCAACACGTTAACTTTAGAATAAAAAACTTTTCTGTTAAGTTCATTCCTAACTTCGCACATAAAGTCTCCTTGTGATTCAAGATTCATGTGTTTTATTGTGACAGTTCCCATGTCACCAGCTATAACAATATTAGAATCATTGGCCAGTAATCTGCCATTCTTGTACCAGGATATCATTGCAGGTGGTTGAGCTTCTACTATACACGGAATTACGGCCTCCTTATCATATTCTATATCTGTTATATCTGTAACACATAAAAAACATCATAATTAATGTGTAAGGTAAAACTTCAGTAGAATAATGGAGTAGTTACTTACCCTTTGGTATTTCCAAAACATTAAAAAATATATTGGTTACAACTTCAATACGATCTGAATGTATTCCGAGTGAGTTCATGGCTTGACATTCGAAGGTATAGTTTTTATTTGTGTTTTCAACTTTCAGAACACTTATATAATCACTAGGTGCCTCGATCGTTGAAACCTTTAACAACAAAAAAAATGTCATAAGATTGTACGTACATAATTGTCCTATCTAAACATAATTTATAAATTATTGGATATAGTGAGATTGTTTTTGCACAAGAAAGTACTAATTTATACTTTTTTGGGATTGAACTAACGATACAAGTCTTTAAAATTGTATTTATTTTTAAAATTAAAAAGGATATTAGTCATTTTATATAATTTACAAGGTAGTAAAGCGAGTGCATCTGTTATATGTCGTCTTTTGTTAGTGAGTGCAAGACCGGCAGCCCACTCATACGGGATGACAGGTATCGTGGTATGTGAACCTTACACTGTCACGATGGCTATCCTGCTTTATACGAGTACGTCCCTAAGCAAGACGTGAAAAAGCATCTCACTAGGCCGTCATAGTGTGGGTCACCATACTGCATTGTCTGCATTCGCAATATCATAACTACGACTTTACGATATTACGACTCACGACGATTCTATGCAGGCTTGCCATCATGGCAGGCTCTTAAAAAAAATTGTTATTATAAATACTTACATTACCACGTGTAGTCGATCCAGTCTCTGTGTCTATCCACAATACTTCGGGTTTAGGATATCCATTTATTCTACATTTTAATTGTAACGGTGCATTATAATCAACTGTTATCTTTGAACCTTCAGTTATTTTCACCGTTGGTGCTAAATTAGTTATTGTAACTGCAAAAGGAAATTATTCAATAACCGGCTAATCAACTTCATTGCTATTGTAATTTAGAACGCCTTTAATAACTGTAGAACTACAAAAATACTGAATATTTTTTATTGTAGAATTAAGTAAATGGCTTATCGTTGCAATCATACGTCGAAATTAGGGGTGCCAGGCATATATCACTTACGAAGTCAGGTTCCCAAGTTGGTTGGAGTAGCGCAAGCGTTGGCACGGCTGCTACCTAACATGAGGGGACCCGATGACTCCTATAAGAGACTCTTCGTAGGAGTTCTGTCAATGGCCTTTTATGGCACCCCAGTCTACTGCAAGGAGCGCTGGCCATTAAGGTTATAAGAGGATATTACATAATCTCCTTTGAGTCGGCGAGTCTCCTGGCCGGAATTTCAACATGGGGCCTGGAGGTGAGAGCTCTGGCGGCTCTATATCAGTGGTACAAGAAGGCACGGCAGTTAGGCCAGAATCCTAAAACTCAAGAAATCGAGAATCACAAATCTCAACTCGTAAAGAAGTGGAAAAAAACGACTTGGACAACAAAGCACTGGGCATGCCGTTATTGCGGCGGTAAGACCCGTTATGGAGGCTTGGCTCGTGAGACATTACAGGACGTTCTCATACCGGCTGAAGTAGGTGATCACTGGGAAAGGATGCTTCGGAGATCACCTGTGTCTGGCATAATGCCCGCCATTGGCAGGGCTGAGGTGTGACCACGTGGCGTCGGAGCATCAGAGAGGGAATTCTCTCGCTTGCAAGTATGTACGGCTATAGTACGAAGGGAGAACGCGTGAAATTCCGCTATCTCCTTCTGCGTGCAAGTTATGCTTGCGCTTAAAGGAAATGGCAGAGCGCGACCGGTAGAGGTTTAGAATCCTCTCGGTGCACCGAGCCTGGTAACAGGCCAGGTATCGCAGAAGACTCAGGCGCCAGAGATCACAGAACGGTCTTCGTCCTCCATAAGTGCAAAACGGGGGGTGACAGGTGAGCCCACAGAAGCAGGCTGGGGAGGCAGCGCAAAATACTATAGAACGCGCGCGCCCTTTTTGGAGCAGAAAACGAAAAATTGGGGTTCTCACTCAGAAAGGGGTGATCTGCAAGTTGTAGGTAGAGATGGCTCGAAGTATGTCGGCGTTCCAGGGATTTCCTTTCTACGGTTCCTGGTTCCCCGGTTACTAGTACCTGAGATGGTGTGCAGTTTTTAGTCGGCTCGAGTTCGACATACCATACCATTCGAGCTCAGAAAAACTGGTGCCATGCACCTGAGTTGTCTAGTTGTTTTTGGAAGACCTATTTTCGTCTTATTATTTTGGTCAAAATTAAGTTCCGTTCGTCCGTAAGTCATAAAAAATATTTTCGTAGTGTATAGCAAACCTTTTACTACATTCTAGTTAAACGATATATAATATAAAAATAAATAAGATGATATCTTACCATGTATTGGACTTTGCCGTTCAATTGGAGTGGCTGACATTCGTTCTATGGGTGTTTTTGTTTCCACATCGTAACCCAACACCTTGGGACCACAACATATAGTTTAATTGAAAACATTAATAAACGCGCACACATTATATTTTAGCTACTGTTAGAACACATAATGGATTTATTTATTTTAAAATGATACATTAATTTATTAAATAATTTCGTAGATTTTTCTTCATTTTGTATGGTTGCTTAATTCGTTGTAACATGTGAAATAAAGATGTATTCTGACTAATATATGAGTAATAATAACTACTGCTATATTTTGGCTCAAAATTTTTACTCCATTGTTGTTGATGTTACGGTTAATTATTGTAAACATTCCAGTTGTCTCAGATCACAAAAAAAATCACGGCAAATCTCATGAAATAATTAAATTATGACGTCATATTTGTAAGAAAGTTTAGTCATTATCTTGAAAAAATTGTACTGACGGTAAAAGCGTACAGCGCAATTATTTTTTAACTTGTCGATATTTTATAATAACTAGAATAAGAATGAACCTACTTGTATAGCGAACTTAAGAAACGTGGAAGTAATCTAAGTATTACATTGAGGTTCATATGCAAAAAATAATATCGATAAATAATTGAATACTTTATACTCAAGTGCGTATTGCCTACAATCAGTTAATCAGTTTGTTGTATTTATGTAATGTATATCTATTGACATTGAAACGTGGCGGTATTTTTATAACTTTTATCATGTTCTTCAGTCAAAGTAAGAAGAAACGGCTGATATTTAGCATTATAGATGTATACAAATTACTTACGGAAATTCGGAATGCTGTAGTAGGTGGATTAAATTCCTCTGTGACATAGAATTTGTCTTTTTCATTACTTAGTTTTAATGGTAATTCTTGCAAAACACTACCACTCGTATCGATCACTTTTGCACTTTCAAGTGTTACGCCGTCCCCGAGTAACTTAATCGATAGATATGTATTTCCATCTAGAAGAACATGAAAGTATTTTTAATAGTCTCGGTATAGTAACAAGAGCACACAAGAAACAAGATAAAACACAAATTCTATAGACAATGCTTTGTGTGATTTCAACTGCCTCGGTGGCGCAACGGTAGGTAATACGACTGCTGTGCTTGAGGTCTCGGGTTCGATACCCGGGTCGGACCAAATGTTTGTATGATCTGCAAATAATTGTTTTGAAGTGTAAGCGTTTTCTATGTATTTTAGGTATGTATTTACAAAAAAAAGTATAAATATTCTATCAGTCAGTCTAGTTATCGTAGTACAAGCTCTGCTTAGTTTGAAACTAGATGACGTTGTGTGTCAAATGTCCGAAATATTTAATATTATTTATTTATTATTATTATTATATATTAATGCAAGTATGGCAAAAAATAGAAATTTATCAGAAAAAAACTCCTTTGGTACCACTTCTCAGATACGTGACAAAAAAAGTGATAGGGTAGTATTAGTTTTAATTTTTTAATTTTGACCTAAAGATCGGTAAGTTTGAAATGTTTACAGCATACAACTAGGCACTATTTTATATATATATTTCAAATCTACTCCCGCACTAGCAGCAAGTTCTATCTTGTGGGGTATTTTACAAGCATTCATTAAATGGATATTTCAAAACAACAATTTCTGAATTGCACAAAGTGTTGATCCATGCGGGATTTGAATCCATAACATTTAGTACAGTAGAATTGGTCGTAGCGATCGTTTAAACCACTTCACCATCTGTGCAGTTATTATAGCGATATATCGGTTCACTTATTATAACGATCACAGACATTAAAACCATAAAAAAAATAAACAAAGAATAGCTTGTGTTAATTGTAACAAAAAACCACCACCAAGAGTCAAAAATTCAAAATCAAAAATTAAAGTCAATTAGTCGTACACGCAGTAAATTAAACTGTTAAATAGTACAGACGCAGATGTGTTTTATCGTCATCTTTGCGTCAATAATCCCAACAGCTTGCTATATTATTTTAGTCTTTAATCTTACGTAAGCAATGGAACAAATATTTGTATAGTAAGTAAATAAAAAGTTTATTTGTCTAATTGTTCATTATCCCTACTTTGTCTTTCGTTATAAAAATATACAAAACCAAGGTCACTGTACATATATTATCAACCCATATCAAATTGTCTCACAGTAGCTGGTTTAATGTGACGCAGAACTGCTGTACTGAATTGATAACTTACAAGAATTAAATTACACATGAAAATACTTATAAATAAAACTAACTGCCTCGGTGGCACAGCGGTAGTGAATGTGACTGCTGTGTTTGAGGTCTCGGATTCGATTCCCGGGTCGAACCAAATGTTTGTATGATCTGCAAACATTTGTCTCGAAGTTTGGGTGTTCTTTATGTATAATATGTATGTATTTACAAAAAAAAGTATATGAGTATTCTATCAGTCAGTCTAGTTATCATACCACAAGCTCTGCTTAGTTTAAAACTAGATGACGTTGTATGTCAAATATTCGAAATATTGTCCAAAAAATTCGACTCCTAGAAGCATACGTACATAAGCAACTTACTCAGTTCGTTTGAGCATATTAATTATACATAAGAATAATTTGCTAAACACATATTAGTCAGGATTCCGGTCAAAGTACCGAGACCGCGTTACTCAAAGTGACTCTCGATAGTGAGATAGTGATGCTGTTTCGCCTATTAGTCCCAATGGACTATAATCTGGACTGATCTCCAGATTTCGGACTTATCGATACAACTATTAATTAGCAAACTTAGTCTCCCAAAAATAGAGATTATGCTTATGTAATACTTAATTTTTTCACTTATTGACTGTGATGACGTGTGTTAGCTTCAACCTGCACAAGTATGCTCATATTTCCGCTTGTCGTATGCAACTGTCAAGATTACCTATAAGACAGTGTCACAGTTTAAGGGCTCTATCTACGATCCCTTTTCTACTCACCGAACTCACACACCTACTTAGCATCCCACCTCTAGTATCTGTGCTCTAACCATAACAGAAATGTATGCTCTTCTGATAATCTTCTCCTTATTTGTCGTTTAATTATTCTATACTCTCAGTCCATCCTTCTTTCATTGCTCAAGCTGGTACTTTTTGAAATACACTCCTAACAGAAATCAGGATATCAACTAGCCGATCCACTTTTAAATTTGTAATCCACTTTTTAAGTACGGAAGCACTATAGTGACTTGTCGACGGAGTCATAAGATAACTAACGCTTTGTAAGTGTCTTTATTACTTATGTTTAATATCATATGTTTTGTTTTAGATTTTTAAGCTATAACATTTATAAACTATATTCTATTTATGTATGTATGTAAATATGTAAAGTAGTTTACTTTAATCTCGTCTTGATCAAATATACATACACCTACCATAAACAGCTTTGCAATACAGACAAGTATGATTGGAGAAAAATGGCTATGGCATTCAGTCTACCTTGTACAGTATATTTATAAGTTATAACATTATATATATATTTATAGGTTTTAACAAATAAATAAATATTTAATATCAATTTTCACCTACAAATAAATATTCAAGAATAATAATATTTGTTTGTACGAGTATATTGCTTTCTTAACGTCATGTGGTCTTCTTAGCAGAGGATTACAAATATATCGTGCGATGTCACTAATGTATGTAACTACTAATATACAGTTGTACCTTAATCTTTCAATGGTGCACTTACACTTTGGTTTAATCGTATTTTGTGAATGATATTTCTCAAGCGTACTAAATACCTGGGGCGGGTCTAGTGACAGTCTCACTCAAGGTCAGGGGCTGGTACATTGAAAATCCATGTTCAAAATTGAGGGTGGTTTTGCCTGTGACTCTGACAGATTTATTTGATGTGCTGCCAACTTTGGCAGTGTATACACCAGGTTCTCCTTTTGGAACACCTACTATCTGAAAATAATTAAATTTACTTAAATTTTTAGCCAAATATTAACAAGTATAGTATATACAATATAGTGCGAAAATTGGTTATTTTGAACCTCATCCTTACGATCCACGCAAATACCAATAACGACCATTCGAAGTTTAACAGTGTTCGTCGGAAATACAACGTTTGTCCCTCGATTTCGGTCAGAACCAGTCTATCTCATAGATGTTTTTACTTCCTGGGAAATTACGTATACCATAGACTAAACAAAAGTTTAAACTTGCACTCAATGACTAAGTATGAGTTTAAAAAGAAGGTAACTCATTGGCTATGTGACTTGGACTATGATGGCACTGAAAATATAATCTGCACAATAAATGGACGATAAGTATGTACTTATTGCTTATGTTCATTTTGCACTGTAATTCACACACAAATACATGGAGCATATAATACTCTCGCACTACACTTTCACATCAATACAATACAATCATACACACAAATACACACACACACATACATACACCACTAAAGTTTAAAAAATTGTCTCTCTTAGTAGTTCTTGTGACACTGTTGTGATAGTTGCAGCCACTAAGGTAATTTTTATATCGTTTAAAGACGAGGACTGGAGATCTGTCACACAGGTTTCGAACCTATCTCAGACTCCAGCTCTCAACAAGGTTCTGTTTGTGCTGTATCTTTATTTTAAGAATATCTTTGTACCTTTTGAGAGAAATAAATTATATTTATTTTTATAATATTATGAGTTGTCCTGCCTTTCGAATTAGTTGACGCATGCAAATTACTTATGATGTTTCGAAACGATATCTTACCATAATCACATTTTATGTCAATTGTAAAGAAAATGTTCAGGAAAGAGATTTACTTTGAAATGAATAATATTTGTTGAAAAGTGGATTTACTAACCTTTATTTCACTTTTGCTAACGATATCTTTTGTTTCTAACTTTTTGCCACCTGGATCTTCTACTTTAATAGTAGGGTTGGCACCAGAAACTGATATAGTTACATTATCCATTTTTTTATCGACTTTGAACTGAAACGAATGTAAACTGTTATTACACATATTCAAAATAAAATAAAAATACGTCATTTCTAAAAACAGAGTAGGTCACTACTGGACAGCCTTTAATAACAGGCGGCTGTGCTTTGACCTTAAAATTTCAGATTTGAAACTTATCAATATTGGTAAAATTACACTTAAAAACAGGAAAATTACTTCAAAATAAGATGTATAACAAGCAATAACTGTTCTCCTTCGAAATGACGATTTTAAGAAAGTATATTGAATTAATAATACTTATTAATTGCTAAATAAAAAGGTATGCACGAGTATTTTTGCTGTTTTACTCACCTCAACATCATGTAAGCCAGACGGTAATATTTTATCAACTAGTATATTGTCCCTGCCTCTGATGGTTTCCACCACATACTCTAATACCTGCGAATTTAGTCAATGTCAACTTTGAAAAGTAACCTGTTTAATACTATTCTGATATCAGCATTAAATTGTAACTGCTGCGACTTACTCTAACCTGGCTATTAACTACACACCCAGCATCACCTCACAAATATATAGACCCAAACACGCATTAGGGAAACTAGATGATAATGTTACACTTGCTCATCCTATAGCGATTTCGACCTCGCCACCGGGGTTGAAATACGTGCTGCGTTAACTTTTTAATTAAGGGTCTTGGTCGCCCTAATTTAGCAGTAACTCCCCAAGTCGAAATGATCGGTTGAAAGTCCTCAGCGCTCACCGAAAGCCCGAGTAAGGTTATAGAGGTCATTTAAGGCCTAACAATCATACTTCACACAAAAATGTGCATTAAATTATCATCTTGATTGATACCTAAGTTATAACATTTTTATTTTATATTAGTTAAGATCAACTGATGATATTATTTGACATACCTGAAGAACCCTCTAATAAAAATATTGAATTCATAATATTGATATTGATACGTAATCGAATTCTTTAAAGCATGACTCGCTATTGTTATGTGTAATATGAATCTTACAAAGACAATGCAGGTACAGACATATCCAGTTTCGCCATCCTACGAGTAAATTTAGCTGCATGGCAAATTCTATATTAATTGTAAACAAAAAAAAAAGAATATCTGGTAATAGGCAGGCACTAGACTTTTGCTATAATTCTCCACAGTTTTATGATTACTTTTCTTTCTAAGAAACAGTACAAGATCTTTAAATGAGTTGCTAAAATGGTCAAAATTCATTTTAACATTTATATTTACGGAAGCGTCGCGTAAGTTTATATATTATTTACTAGCTGACCCGGCGAACTTCGTACCGCCTTAGCGTAGCAATGATGCACGATTATAAAAATGATTGATGATGATTATAAATATATTTTTCTCCGTAAGAACCCTCTCCTAATAATAACAAATACAACAAAAAAAGAATTAGTGAAATCGGTCCAGCCATTCACGCGTTATACCGTGACCAAGAAAAACGGGTTTCATTTTTATATTATATATATAGATTTTTTGTGTTTTCAAAGATAATGTTTCCATTAAAAATATGTCCTGTGTCGCGGGGGACTTTACAAACATACGAGAAACGGACACAAAGAACACCTAGACTCAGAACAATAATTAATGGACCACACAAAGTGTTGTCCCACGTGGGGTTTGAACCCACAACACTCAGCGTAGTAGAGAGTGGTGTAGCGACCGCTTAAATCACTGGGACAATCAAATTGTGGGAAATAATATAGCTATCAGCCTTACTATATCACTAACGTAGGTTAATATATTAATTACTAAATTAATATAAATTATGTAAATTTTGATACTTTATCCTTTCACCTATCGCATACTAAAAAATCTGTAAATGAGTTTAAAATACCAAAGAAACAATAATAATATTAACATAAGAATAACAGATATTACATCTTTCACATCCTGTTTCATCATGTTAAAAACTTGTCCGGACGTTGCCTTCGCTACTTTATGGTATACTTGATAATCGGCACTGGCTCTAGAACTGCAGTCCCCAGTCAGAAGGAAGGTTACCTAAAATGAGGGAATCATGTGTTACAATTATACAGGGTTACTGGTTAACTCACCTTAGATAGTTTAGGGGTTATAAGAGCCATTGATAGATTTTACTATAAAAAAAATAGCACATTCCAGACCTACCCATTCTAAAGCTATTGGACTTTGGAGTGTTGTTTTTTTTTAAATTTCAAAGTTTTGCCTACTATACATTTTTTTATGACTACATGTTTTTATCCCTTTTTCTCTTTTTATTTTGCGCCGTTGATACATTATTTAATAATTTGCATTACCACAACTGTAGTTAATTTAACAAACTATCTTTTTTAAAAAAAAAAGACCACACTCGCACTAAGAATAAATCCTGTGTCGCAGGGGTTTTACAAACATACAAGAAACGGTCCCAAAGAACACCCAGACTCGGAGCAATAATTTATGGATCACCTAAGTGTTGTCCCATGTGGGGTTTGAACCCGCAACATACAGCGCAGTAGAGAGCGGCGTAGCGACCGCTTAAAACACTAAGCCAACCGTGCAGTCGAAACTGGGCCGAAGTGAATGGTTGACTTGACGAAATGATATAATTATATTCTTTCTATTTGTTTTTTTTGCAGTATTTAAAAAGTCTGTGACAGTTGCTGCAGATATGCTAAAAATATGTACGTGTTCTCATCTTATGGTATATACGTCTAGGCCAGTTTCAAAATTCTTAAAAATAATATATATTAATGATAACTGATTGTATACTTGGACACGTCTAAACCTCGAATACATCTTATGCATTGCCGTAAGCAAGTTTTCTGTACCTATACACTTTGAAGCTTTTCAAATCTCTACATTTTAAATTTTAACATACACATACTTTACCAAACATTTCTTATTAAGCAGTTAAAAAGTTACCTGAATTTGTTTTTTCTGTGAAATGCTCTTGATCTCTTCATATTGAGTGTAGTCTGCAGATGAGGCATCAGTAAACACGTACAAATAAGAAAGAGGTAAACTTTTTTCTAGACCAATTTTAATGCCTTTCATGGAATATTCAGGGCAGTCACCTCCACCGTGTATGTTTATATTTCTTAAGGCTGTCTTAAACTCTGTACGATCTTTAGTTACGGTGAGTAGCTTAGCACCTGGAAGAGATATATTTATAAATACTATCACTTAATAAGAATTTTTACCATTTGTTCGATAATATTGACCGGGAGGTCGGTCGTGGAGTGGGAGCGGCTTACTCACTGGCGTCATTAGTGATGGATATCTAGAATTTTCGTTGAAATGAGATATGATGGAAACGAATTATTCAATCACTAGAAAGTTGTTGTTCAGGAGGTCCCAAAATAAACGAAAGATTGCGAATATTCAGAAACAATCATGAATGATTCCCAGCTGTCGTTGGAAAGTCAGCTGTGAGAACAGTTTTTGAATTTATAATAGTCACGACACTTCGGGGATTGAGATTTTCGGCGTCGGAATAGTCGTTTCTACTTTTATATGGAGTATTGAATAAGTTGCCCACAAGCGGTGTTTAAAGTAGCTCAGCGTGCGATGGAGGGTGCAATGCTGGGTGTTTCTCTGGTTGATAGGATTCATAATGAGGTTATTCAACAGAGAACTGGAGTAACTGACATCACACGGAAAATCAGTATGCTGAAATGAAAGTCGGCCGGCCATGTTTCCAGATGAACCAATGGTCGCTGGAACCGAAGTGTACTAGAGCGGACACCACGATTGGGCAAACGTAGTGTAGGACGTCCTGGTAAGTACATGCCTAACTTGTGATAACCAGTGAGATAACGATTTGAAGGATTCTCATGTCTCATGATAATCATTTTTAAAATTTTATTAGTAGGTTTGATTTTTCTTTTGTTAGTGACCTTAGTTCATAAATTAAATTTGATGTAACGAGTAAAGACTCAATAAAAACCGTCTTTAAAAATCAATAAGTTGAAACCGTATTATTTGATCTATCGAGTTTTGTATTGATTTACACTATCACCTACCTGGATCATTAAAGGTGACCAAAACAAAGTTTTCTATTTGAGATTTGTTTGATGTGGTCACAGTGTCAAATATAGAGTTCACAGTCTCCTTTACTTGACGTATTTCTTGGTGCATTGAAGCGGTGTCGTCAATAACAAATGTTAAACTGCTCTTCGTAATAACTTCTCCGTGAACAACCCATGTTCCTGATATAAGTATCACTAACAGATATGGTTGTAACCAAGCCATGTTTAACACTAACAAAAATTGAATATTGAATGAACAATATATATGTGTGTACAATATGTTGCAAGTAATACGTTATCAATTAGAGACGCTGTCCGCGACTACCATGGTTAGTGATAACTTGCTAATGCAAGTATGGTGATATCGTGTAAGAAGTTACACGGCTTAATTTGATTTTGCAAATTTAGTAATAGCTATCGCACAAAGTAGCAAAATAAGGAGTAGAAAATATCAACTAATATTACAAAATGCATAATTTAAGGTGTCTGCATATGTGTCCCTAAATTGTTATAGGAAATATCCAATGCAGTTTACTAGTTTAGGAATCAATATAACATGCTTTATCCAAAATTAAAATATATTGCCAAAAACAACGTTATTCATGAAGAGCGTCAATTAATATACATATGACCTGTACTGATAGACGAGTTCAAAAGTTTAACAGTTTTATTGGCACTGTAAGAAACCGGGAATCCCATTATATTAATAACATTGGACCAAGTGCTTATTGGGCGTTGCAGAGTGCAAGGTTTCATAGTGTTTAAAACTATTTATTTTAAAATAGTAACATGAATAAATGTTCAAGGAGTTTGTTTTTAATAAGAAACTTAACAACATTTTTTTTCTATATTAAGAGCCTGCCTAAGTGACTCTACTCTGCCTGACGGAAAGCATGAATAGAATCCAAGAGTTGTGGTCACCATACTCATTGCAAATGCAGGCAGTGCAGTATGGTGACCACACTATGGCGGCCTTATGAGATGTGCTGAAATCAGAGTGGCTCTACTACCTAGAAAAGATCCTACCATTTCATAAGTTGGGCGACTATTACTCTAAAACTAATAAAGCTAAGTATCACATCTATGTCAACTCTGATGAAGAAATTTGAAAGGAAACCTTTTTAAACGTGTTTGTGCCCTTTTTACGTAGTGATTTGTTCCCATCACCTAACAACGAGTCAAGAACTTCAAAAGATTTTTTTAAGTGTTCATTATCCTTTGAAATAAAAACGTATAGTAAAATTAATCCAAGAAGTTTAATTTAACTCTAAGCTTAAAAGATATGGAGTCCGAGGGCACAAGTAGTACAACATTGAAATTCATTTGTAGAAATAAGAGAAAAAGTTTGTTCATAACAACGCCTCGCCACGTCGTGTTACATTTCATATATACTATCATACAGCGTAGCGACTCATTAGATGTTTCACAACAAGACTACGAAAAGGAGGTCATGTAGAACAAATGTTCTTCATAAACAATCGCATGTGTTCGATGTATTTCACTAGTATGTTGACTCATCGATAAATACAAATGGAGGTTCACCACCACTTTAGTCAACGTTTTATTCACCTCGATGACCCGTAGATTAGACTGTATCTACCACTGTCAATCTTAATTTGACGTATGTACTTTCGTAATAATTAATATTTTGCAGTAATTAAGGTTTATTATAAATTCTTGTAATGTCCAGTCAAAAGGGGAAGTACCCTATAAATATACGTAAACATCACTGTAGGCGACGCATTTCTTGGAAGAGTTTGAGATGCTCTCGGGTCACCTCTACATTCGATGTGGGCTCTCCCGGACCCAAAAACCCAGTACGGATAACACGGCGCGCCATTCTTCTCGTCTTCCGCGGTGACTGTTGCCGAGTAACGAGAGGTGCGGAGAACTGAAACTGGCCATTAGCCGCGCTGGAGGGTCTCGATGGTGACCCCTGGGGTTCCACCGTGACAAAAGTTCCGCACGCCAGGACCCCTCTTACAGAGACCTTCCAGCACAGCTTCCTGCAGGAAGTGGTTGAGGGCCTTTTTCCGCAACGGACGGAACACATACCCCTGTCGATGGCCTTCTTGGTCTGAGGCCACGGGGCAAAGAGGGTAATGTTCTGTCCGTCAGGGAATCAGAGGTAAGGGTAGTTGTTCTATGGATCCACTCTAAGAACATCGCCCCGGGCCAGACGGGATACCTGCCCGAGTGCTGGCCCGAGGCCTAGAACGTATGTTGGACCACCTTAGAGAGGTTCTGGAGACTAGCTTGGCGTCGGGTCGCTGCCCTGAGTGCTGGGAAAGCGAGAAGCTGGTTTTATTAAGGAAGCCGGGCGGCCCGCCGATTAGGTCACGCCCTATTCGCCTATCGTGATGCTGGGCGAGGTGGGTAAACTGTTTAAGAGGATACTTTATCCGCATCGACCGGCACCTCTGGGAGGTGGTCCCCGATCTGTTGGACGCCCAATACGGTTTATGAGCGAGACGTTCGTCAGTTGATGCTGTGTTGAGCCCGAGCCACGAGGAGGTGACGTCCACGCGGCCGTATCTCGCCTAAATAGAGCGTTTACCCGCAGATGGTGCCCGCACTAGCGGGCAGGCGCTAGGAGGGCTTAGATGTCGCAATGACAGCTGTTCCCGGATCCCTTCATGTCAGGCACAGAGTGGCGCACTGCATTAAATCCTTGGTGACGGGCTGAGGCTGTTTCCAAGCGTTAATAAAAAAAAAAGGCGACGCGTTGTAGGGCGACGCATTATACCAAACTCCAGTGGAGTGACAAACCTCGACAGGGTGATAAACACCAGTGCGATGAAAGCTTGAGGAAGCTACCACACGTTAAAAAAAATTCAACAAATTATACATCTTACGTATAAAACTCTAGCGAGAATCAGTGTGGATATCAACGGAAAATGTTATTTCGTTCAGTGTAAACATAGATAATAAATCCATAAGATACTCGTAAATATAACGTCGTCACTTTATATCGTCACGAAAAATCGACACCATGAAATTATCTAGTCAACATTTTAGTTTTTTATATTATTATATACAAATATATTTTTTATAATATTACTAAAAGAAAACGTCTGTGTGGTGACGAATTAAGAATAACCAGTTCATTCCATGGGGGTCATAAAAGGCGATTAAGGGAATGAACTATTCAGAAAAATATCCCTACCAAGAGAAGGAAAACTTGAAACAAACCCTATTTCAACCCAACTAGCCCACGTTGTATACATAACCAAATCCTCCTTGCTAAGGAGAGGCCTTTGTCCAGGAGTCGACTGTCATGATGATTTAAATAAAATTTATTTAACTAGATAACGCCTCATAATAAAACTTTCTATCAATTTATCAAGTAGCTTTTTGAAGTTATACTTTTTTCTAATATTAATGTCATTTCGCCACAAATATAGAATAACGTGAAGGAAAACATTTTTAGAACATTTCGTTACATATTAATGTCCCTTTGAATGCTAATTCTAAATCCTTTCGATTTTGTGCTATTTCCTACCCAATTTCAGTTGATAAGCATGTCTAGTTACCTGATAAATTACCTTAAGATCACTTGATGTTTTTACCTTATAAATAACATCCTCTTAGCCTAAAGCTAAAATCAACAATAAATTTCACCTTTTTACTTTTATCGAAATCAAATGCTGTATGCGGTGTTAATTTACAGCCATCATTTTTAGATGTTTAATTGATATAAGTACTCTTGGCAAAATAAGATTGTTGGAGCACTATAAAAATTATCTTATTCTATGAACTGTATAAACAATTCATACTAGCATCTGAGAGGCGGTTATACAAATTTTTACTCATATCTTAAAAATAAATATTTCGGACATTTGTCACACAACGACATCTAGTTTCAAGCTAAGCAGAGCTTGTGCTATGATAACTTTTTAATTATTTATTTATTTGTTACACAGTGTTTACAACTTGCGGAGCAGTTTGTTATGTACACTGAATAATTAAAATAGGAAGACCTGTGCTATAAGGTACCAGGAACCTATCAATGACACATTTTTCTTTTGTACAGTGTACAGTTAAAGCTATAATTTGACAAAATTACTATACAATGTTAAAATAAATTAAACTAGTGATTAATTTCATAAGAAACATAACATACACATACTTCAAAATACATTAATTTACATATACTATGTATATGTGTGCGTGCGTTCGTGTGTATGTGTATGTATGTGTGTGGTGGGTGTGTGCGTGCGTGTGTGTGCATACATCCAATAACAGATAACACACATGTGTGTGTGGGTTATGTATTTATAAGTGTGCGTGGATATGTAAGCTTATTGGATGTATTAAATTTTCAATATTGTTATACGACTGACGTAAGAGCCAATCCTTTATTACACCTTTACACTCATATCAACTCCTGCCCACAATACACAAAACCGCGTTAATCGTCCTAATGGAAACAGAAAAATCTTTGGCTAAAGGATGTTCTATGTGTAATTTTTGTTGGTATTTTGAAACGCCGAGTGGTAACTTGTTGAGAGCCGGGTCTTTGAGAGGTATGCATGCTGTTTCAATGTTATTTGTAAGATAAACAGTTGACGGACAGTTATGACTTCATAAAGTTCCTTAGTGGGACATAGGAACGGCTTAAAAGCGGAGACCTTTAACACTGCTCTCTGAGCTCATTTCAGTCGTATTATATGTGTTTTTGATGCTCCACTCCAGGATGAGATACAGTATGATAGCAAGGATTGACAAGGTGCAAAATAAACACTTTTAAGTTCATCTGGATCTGCAATATGTTTTAGATGTTTAAATACAAATATCAACTTACGGACCCGTCCCTTCAGAAGAAGGTATAAAACTTAGTCTCTTGTCTATGATAACACCTAAATACATTATGGTAGAAGAATTCTCTATTTTCGGACAGTCACATGTAAAGCGAGTAATGTACGTATTTATTGCATGGTTGAGTACTGTGATGCGATATTTGTCCCTATCTAAAGTACTTGTTTTTTTTTTTTATATTAAAGGACAGTGAGTTCAGTGTTAGTCATTGGATTAGTTTCTTTAAACCAATCTGTGTCGCATCAAATGCTTGTTCCCGTGTACGACTGTTTCGTCAGAAAACGTAAATAGCTTAAAATGATCTAACTTAATTTTGCACATCTCATTGATGTATATTAGGAAGAGCGTAGGACCAAGTATACTACATAGGGGAACGCCATGCTCTATGTAAAGATAGTTTCTTATATGTTCACTTATCTTTACACATTATGTACGATCAGTAAGTTAACTTTGGAAGATCTTAAGCTGCCTGTCTCTGACACCAATTCTTTCAAGTTTCAATTTTAGTGTAGAAATAGAGAGCGTGTCAAATGCATTAGCCAAGTCTAAAAAAATACCAATGCAATTATCCCCACCATCTAATGCTTAAACAATAGAATCGGTAAGATCATGAACAGCATCATCACTGAAATACGTCTATAGTTCATGACACCGTGTCTCTATCCCCAAATTTATATATACGGTAAACGAGAGCTCTTTTTAAGAGATATGGGAAGTTACCATTTTAAATACAGAGATTAAAAATATGAGTCAAAGGAGGTATGGGAGTTTCTCTATACTGCTTTAAAAGGTTTGTTAATATACCGTCAATTCTGATAGCACAATTTAATCGTAATATTACCACTAAGCGTTCCACTTTTGACTTGTCTGTTTCCAATAGCACAAGCGAATGCGGATTTTTAAAATGAGACAGTGTGTCTATGTTTATATTGCCACCAACTATTTTATTATTATTGCTGACTAGATTCTTTCAACACTGACTGCACGGTTGGCCTAGTGGCTTAAGCGGTCGCCACGCCGCACTCTACTTCGCCAAGTGTTGTGGGTTCAAGCCCTACATGGGACAACACTTAGTGTGATCCACAAATTGTTGTTCTGGGTCTGGGTGTTCTTTGTGTCCGTTTTTTGTATGTTTGTAAAGTCCTCCGCGACACAGGATTTCTTCCTAGTGCGGGCGTTGTCTTTTTTTTAAAAAAAAAGAAGAAGTTTGATTGATTTGGTTTATAAATTCATCCTCGGAGCCAGGAGCTATTTTCAATAACGTATCGGCTGACGTTGTTTGCTTCTTAGTGTGTGTGATTTCTCTTATTATATTCCATATCATTTTGTGCTGCAAAAATTACGGTACCACTGCTCTGTTTTTAAGCATCTTTAGTTTAAATCTGGCGTGATCCAAGGTTTAAGGATTCGTAAGCGATGAAGTACAGTATATGTTTCAGTACTCAACTTCAGTGCCCCATTCAATGAATCCACAAAGTATTTGAGTGTGGTGTCGGCATCTGTACAATTATGAACATGTGAGAAATTTATGTTTTTTTTATTGAGTTTCTAGCTGTGTAATATTTTTTTTGCTTATGATGTGACTGTAACATATTTCTACTTTATCGAGTGTAACAAGAACGGCATTGTGCTCAGTAACCATCGGTGTGGACTCGATAACAACGGTTAGGGTATTAAATTTAGTTTTTAGTAAAACATGATCAAGACTAGTTTTATCGTCACTTGATAGATTGTGAGCTGATAAGAGACCAAGAGCAGCAGTGAGGTTTAGATACTCCTGTGCTTTTGTGTCGGTGTTCCATTTACAATATTTATGTTGCTATCACCGATAATCATTACGTTTTTAATTGAAACCATGGACGACAACGGTTGTGCAAATAAGGACAGAAATTTTCTGGTTTCTTTAAAAGATGGAGGTAGATAAATAGCAAATATACAGAACTCTTTTTCTTTCTTTATTTGTAAACAATTGGCATCCACAAAGTCCACTTCAATCACAATAACATTCGTTATATTATTCCTAATATACACCACAATTCCATCACTTTTAGTAAAAGTTTTGGTGGTCTTAAAAAAATTGTAACGGTCAAACACTGGGATGTTAGAGTTACAAGCTAACCAGCATTTAGTAAGTGTTATAACATCTAGTAGCATAGATATTCTTGACAAAAGAGTTTGTAATCCAGTTATGTTCCCTGAAATACTTCCGATATTTTGTGTTAGTATTTTAAAACTATCCTCTGCTATAAGTTTTACACATTCTTCTGGTTCACATCTGCAAGATTGTAATATTTCGAAGTCATCTACAATGCCAAAATTGTTATCCATGGTATCGAATGTTAATATGTAAACCATGGGAGATCAGTAATAGTGACTGGTTTGTGATAATGTTGTGTAGTGTTGTTATTCTAAATAAAATGGAGCTAGAGTACGAGTCCATGCTATTGTTTGTTTCATATTACCTTTTCCAAATTTTGAGCATATGTTACTTTGTAAGTGTAGCTGTAAGTGTAACATTTGTTTACACTTATCGTATTTATGTATACAACAGATAAATATGTAGACCTCTTGTGCCTGTTTGTTTTTGACTGGTAAATATTTACTGTATGTAAAGGTCGTATCAGAAAAGGTTTATTAAATATATACAGTTTTCAAGCATAAACAACATAGCGGTTAAAAAGAAACAGATGATATGAGCCAAAAAGTTATCTAAATGTGTCCAATATTGTCACATTTTCCCAATGAGTTTAATAAGATTTAACTCGGTGTCGATACAAATGCGGGGTTTTCCATTTACTTTGCGAACATATACTAAACCTCGAGAAGTCTAGCAGAAGGCATATTCATTCTCACGTGTAAATTGACGAGCAGCGTGAAACAATTTCTGAGCTTTAGGTGTTAGAGCCTCTGACAAAAATACAGGTCTGTTAGCACTAACTATGTTCGGGTGGCCAGTATTTAATTTTTCGGCTATTTGTTTGTTTTTGATACAGTTTTTAACTCCCTGTATAAGCTTCTCTTTCTTTAAGGCACTGTTTAACTCAACCATAATGGATTTATTTCCCTCCTTATGAGTCATAATTCTTTACGAGTCTTTTATGTCCGAGCGTTTTATTTCAACTTGTAAAGCTTTTGACAGGGTTTTAATTATCACATTGGTGTCCTCCTTCAATTTAAACCTTTTATTATTACGTAAAACAAGTGGTACATTACGTTTTTCTATATTAGTAGATTTATTCTTACGGTCAAGGACCTCTATTTTCTCTTCCAATCTCCCTATTATCTTTTTGTCCTCATCTCTCTCTAATTGTAATTTTTGTAAGGTCTTGATAATCGTATCATTTAAATCAGAAACAAATTGTAGGACTTCCTTAAATCCTTCATTTTGTCACTTAATATCGCTGAAATATTCTTCAACTTTAAGTGACAGAGAAGAAATCAGATTTTCAGTTCCTTTAGGTCGTCATCGTCACATCGTCGTTTTTATCTCATATTGCCACCGCCTCTGCCAGTTCTTTCAGACGCAGTATCAACATCCGATTGCTGAGTAGCACATGTAGTTCTTGGAGGATACTTTATCCCTTAAGGCAGCACGGGTGAGGTTGGTGGAAGTGAGTGTCTGAGTGGCATGGTTACTTATAGTATATTTTATCTTAGAGTACGCAAATAAAGTCACTTAAAATATTTTAGTTTATGAAAAGTAATTGGCACACTAATAAAGTGTCACGGTTCAAGCCTCTCCGTATCTCAACACAAATAGCACGACTAAAAGGTCGTAAGAACACAGTAATCGGCGTCGCTTACGCGTTTGCACTGAATGTCTTGTTAGTGCTAAAGCGCGGGTAAATTTATTTTAAATTCTCGTGTTTGTCAGTTTCTAACCGAATTTTCTTCAAAAAAATACGACACATATGCAGTGTTCTAATTGCAATAGTCTTCAAATTAGTTTATCTAAAGTTTTTACTGTAACACTGCACTATTAACTTACTTTTGTTGTGGTTTCACAAATAAAATTGCCGGAGACTTTAAAAGTCAACTTTCCGTAACGAAGTACCGCTAATCATTAACCAGACTGACTGATACGCTAATTACATACTTTTTGCCGCTAAACACCCAAACTTCGAAACAAATATTGACAAATCATACAAACATTTGATCCCACTCAGGAATCGAACCCGAGAGTCGAGTCGGATATCTAGGGTGTTTCATTAAAAACAATTCTTTATATATATGTATATACATTAGAGTGTCCCTTATATGACAAAAAAAAATTTTTTTCGAATTTCGAAATGCATACCCTCTATAATTTTTACTAATGCTATAAGATACTTAAATATAAAATTTTATCAATCTAGCATAATTGCAACCAGTGCCGACCGAGCTTCAAAGTTTAGTAAAAAACGTGTTTTGTCCTAAAATTTCAGTCTGCTATAATTTCACTATAAATGCAATGA
Organism: Hypercompe scribonia; assembly: GCA_949316085.1. Lineage (NCBI taxonomy): Eukaryota > Metazoa > Arthropoda > Insecta > Lepidoptera > Erebidae > Hypercompe > Hypercompe scribonia. Next base: position 5,924,077 of record OX438988.1, read on the forward strand.
ATTAAGTGAATAAAATTAAATAATAAATTAGATGAACATTAATCTTTAATTAAAAACATAAAGAAATAAGAATCATTCAGGGTAACTTCTTTTTAGAGTAGTTTTTTTACAGTCTGGATACAATTTTAGATGTACCTGGACACAGCGCAGCAAGAACTGTTTTTGTTCTTCTTCAGCCGTGATAAGTCCGTTAAAATCTTGCATTAATTTAACAGCCCTTTCAGCAGTATCATTTACAACTCTCAAATAACTTATTCTTCTTTTAGCCTCCAGAAAAGCAGCATTGTTATTCCAAGAAGATACATCTTCCTTTAGAAAACTGTCGTCGATCTGCAGTCGTGATAAAAATTGTTTGCTCTTTTCCGATACGAAATCATCCAGTGCTTTATCTAAAAAAAAAGAAAAATAAGTTAAATAACAAATAAAAATCAACAACAATTTTGAAAATAAATAAATAAGTATTGGACATTGAAATTGAAATCCAACAAAAAGTCAATTTAACTTACCAAACAACTTTTGAGTCAGTTCTTCCTTCGACGGGTCATAGCGTTTGCTAAAATCCGAGATTTTGTCCCTGTTGAAGTTGGCAATCATCTTCTTCTTAGTTTGGTTGTCAACTTCATCATCAAATAGTGATAGAATGACTGTCTCTTCACATAAATACCACAAGTGATGGCTGAACTTGCTTATAGAAGCTTTAGAAATTGTTGCGTCAACTTTTTCATACTCTTTTAACATCTTCAAGAAGCGCAAATCTTGATTAGGTGCTTTGGTCGCCACTGTACATTCGAGCCAAGGTTTAACATACAATATTACGAGAAATAAGCAAACATCTTGTAGAGCCTTTTTGTCCTTCGCAGTTACTCTGCATTGTGACTGAAGTAAACATATTTTTAAAGAATAGATCGCTCTCGCCATCCAGCGTGCCTGATGTATAGCTCCGGGGGGCCTTAGTTTTAATTTTTCCTCTGTGTCTCCTCCTAAAAATATTACGCACAGTTCGACCAATTCGCGGTAATCATCTCTTACAAAACCTTTATCTAATTCTGCCTTATAAAATAGTAACAACGCTTGAATGTCTGTCTCGGCAACCCGTGCTTTTACGAAATTAAGAGATGGTTAAATTTTAGTACAATCAATGTTTTTCCAATTTTCTTGGAACTTTTTGAACATCGGAATATCTGGGCTACTAGTAATTTGCTTAATCTTGGTTTCAAAGACAGCTTTTAGGACCAATTCATAAACATGATGACGACAGGCGAAAAACAACAATTCTCTTCCTAAAGTTTGCTCCAAAATAGCACAAGCTCCATTGAAACGGCCCATATTGGAAGCTATTGTGTCGCAGCACATTATTTGCACTTTATCATAAAGTTCCAGTCAAAGAGAGCTGCTGATACAGCCTTCGCTTGATGTTTTCCAGAAGAACTTTCTAGTTTCGGCACTGCAAGAAGCTGCTCTCTATCGTCAAATGAAGCTATAACTGGCAAGCGTTCTTCTTTTGAACTCCGTACATCCAACCCCGGTAATAGTTTTCCATCCCAATGGACTGTGACTATGTCGGGTACATTGTTTTGGAAGTTAGATTTTATTGCTTCTGCCCTTGATTTTCTAGTTTCAGTACGAATTCGCTGAATCGAGGATTTGTTAATACAGAAATCATCGCTGCTCAGCCCAAGCGCTTCTACCACCGCATTAAGAATGTAAACGGTATCTCTAATGCTTAACTGGCATCGATCTAAAGCTGCAACTAGTTTAGGTGTTATAAGATTCTTTCTACCTCTTTTTGAACTTTGTTCATGGCAGGGAACGTCCGGCAAGCTGAGTTCAGAATTCAAGATCTGTTCTTCGTCTGAATCTTCTACACTGTCTAAGTTATTTGTGGTGGAAGTAGATGCAACAGCTAGTGATTCTCTTTGTCTTACAATCTTTTCCTCTTCTTCCAATCGTCGTTGTCTAGATCTTTGTTCTTTTTCCGCCAATTTTTTATCTACACCACCTAAGCATCCCGGTCGACCTGGTTCTCTCTGTTTCATTAAAAATAATTTATCTTCCTCTATTTTCATTCTCAAAAGCATCAGCATGTGCAATATCAAACAAATTATCAAGATTAATTATAAAATTGTTCTCACGACTCTTAAACGTAATCTGAGTTTTCTTACAATTTTTTTGCAACTCTCTCCAAACATGATATAAATCAATAAGTTTCTTCACGCAGTTAGGAAATGCCCTTGTTGGAATTCTTGCTTTTTCCCAATATATGATGCACTCCCTAATCACAAGATTTGCACTTTCACTAACAGTCAATTTAATCTCACGAATATTGTAAAATAGGACTGAGAGAACTTGTCGATTAGATGGTAATTTTGCACCATTTATTTGGTAGCTAGTCAATCCGATAAGAAAAATATTTTGTTTATCACTCCGTAATTCCACCGACATGTTTACGCACTAAACAATGAAGCACTAATAGTCTCAAAAATCACGTACGAAATGGCAAATAAAACATGTCGTAACAGGTCACTGGGCAGTACTTAAGCAACTTGTATCGACAAGTTTAAATAGCAAGTCGGCACGGGTTATCGTTTATATATCGAACTAATATTTTTTTCTAGACAATATAGGGTTATTACGAAACTTTTAAGAAGGTATGCGTAAAAAAATATCGAACTTGAAATTTAAGGGACACCCTAATATACATATATATATATAATAGTTGAATATTTGTTAGCAAGATTTTGAAGGCTTGTAATTAATGTTGCAACTTGGTTATGCTTGTGTTTATAATCAGTTTGTACAACTTATTTAGAAGAGCTTGTGATGTGCTGTACAGATGATAGAGTGGAGAAGACAAGGGCGAGGAGATGAGTTACCTAGTGGAAAGTACTATCGCCACCCCTAACCGTCTGCAACTTAACTTACCATTATAATACAAAATTAGCTAGAATAAACACTTACAAGCAACTTTTTTTAACGTAGAAGTAAATTTGGCATATCCGTGTAATTTAACGAATACATACTCGTAGCATTAGCTTTTAAATTACTGCATTCTATAATAAATTTTATTCTGACATTCAAACGACATCAGGTATGTAACCAAGGTATTTACTTTACCAGTCGTTAACATGTTAATTTCCGTAAACATGTATAGTTATAATATAGTCGTAGTGGTACAATTTATTTTTTTGAGATGTACGTAATCGATTAATCGGTGTTTCAATCGATTGTTTGACATGCATACAATGAAAAATAAAACTCAGCAAATAATACATTTTTCTTTACTCATGTTTTTTCACAGTTCTTTAATTGCGTGTAAAAATATGTTACTAAACAGTCTATTTCTGATAAAAAATTAGTAATCTGAATAATCAGAATAATCTGAGTAATCTGGGTATGCTGGTGTATCTGATCTCATATTTAAAATGCCTGTGTTACCGCGACTGAATTCCTCCTTATAACCAAAGGCTTTCTCGAAATCGAGTATTGAACAACAATATGTATAACCACTTGCTATATTTTGCCAATTGGTGCCCTTCATCCAATCAATTTGTTCACAAATATCTTTACAGCGAACTTGCAGAGGAATGTCTTTTGGCGATAAATCAGGAACATTGATTTGTATTATAGCTAGAGAGCTCGCGGACGCTGGATTTTGGACCACCTGAAAATGTTACAAAATTAATGTTTTCGTCATGATGTAGTATCAAGTCAGCAAATCAACAGCAATATACCTTACCTTCCATAAGTACTGTGCGATGGGTAACCTTTTTCCTACATCGTCATGGATCATGATCTTCCTGTAACCCCTACGTCCTTTCATTTGAAGGGAGTCTGCTGTTCCTGTTAATACTGTTAACTCTTTATTTAATAATTTAGCCAAGTTTCGTACCTTTTGTTCAATTTCAGCCCAATTCTAAAAATTATATAACAAGATTAGGCTCAAATAGATTCAAATAAGTTACTGTCGATCGCTTTCCGTTGGGCATGGGACACAATCATCATCATCATCATCTCAGCCAAAATACGTCCACTGCTGTACATAGGCCTCCCCCAAGGTTCTCCACAACAGCCGGCCCGTGCCGCCCGCATCCAACAGCTTCCCGCGACCTACGCTACGTTTTCCAGTACGCGGTCACCTCTCCAGAACTTTACGGCCTCATCGGCCATCGTTTCTGCGTGTGATGTGGCCCGCCCACTGCATCTTAAGTTTAGCAATTTTACAAAGTAATATTTAATAAATAATATGAAATAGTTCTAAGTCACGTATTAGTATTGGGAAATGCATTTAAATAAATAAAAGTCATAGTATTTCAGATATCTGACCCATAACGCTATCTAGTCCCAAACTAAGCAGAGCTTGTACTACGGGTACTAGACAACTGATAAAAATACATAAATACTTTTCTTTGTAAATATATACACATTATACATAAAAAACACTCAAACTCTAAAACAAATATTTGCAGATCAGGCAAACATTTGATGCCTCGAACTTGAGTCCTCAAGCACAGCAATCACATACACAACCACTGCTTTACCCAGGCAGTCAAATAAATTTACAGGTAAACAAACTTACTTTTGAATTACACGTGCTCCAGTGTGGTACTACGTTCAAATAAGTGTAGGCTGTAGTTTCAGGTACACCTGGTTTAAAATCCTTGAGGCTTACCAGTTGTCTTTTACCAAAACAACAATTATCATTAGTATGAAATGGTCTTTGCAGAATCGATGATATATCAAAAGCTTGATTTTTACAGTTGTAAATAGTATCGAAGTTATAAGGTAATAAGTAAGATGGCCACCAGACGTTCTTACTTGTAGACACATTATACTGATCTGGAGTTAATATATGTCGTGTATAAAGAGGCACATTTTTATTTGTGTCTAAACAGACATCGTAAACATTAAGATTGTAATGAAATATTTTATATCCCACTTCCACAATCACCCCCTTGCCAAGTAGGCAACGTTTATTACTTTTGTTTATAACAGGTTTTATTTCTTCTTTGCATTCAATTTCTGAGTATTCGTATCTATTACCATTGATTTGTATTTGCGTTTCTCCAACACAAAAAGCCCTTATGAAAATCGAACTAAATTTAACAAAACTTTCCGTACAGTGTAAATAGAAGGGTTCATCTTTCTCTATGACCATAAAACCCTCATCGATGGAGAATAAGGGCCAGGTCATATGTGGAGTTAGCATCATAGGTTGTTTATTATGTAGAAAATCTTTTTTTAATTCGAGTATGCAGCCTGTAACAAAATACCAGCAAGACATAAAAATGAGTAACTTGTAAAGAACTCCCACAACATGTTAAATAAGTAGAAATAATATTAAATGGATTAACAAGACATAAGCCATCTGAATGCTTAATCGTAATAAGTATTTATATTTATTTTCTAACTTAGTAAATCTGAAAGAAGAAAATTCTTTTAATGTTAATAAATATATACCTGGAGATTTAATGAGAAATGAGCGTTTGATGCTTCCAAGGCTATTGCTGACTTCACAAGTATATTTTCCTCTGTTACCTAAAGTCATTTCTATAGTGTAGATCATACTGGATACGCTCAATTTTTTTTCATTATGCGTCCAAATTATCTGTCAAAAAAAATGAAAAGTAGCAAATGACAATCATGCATAATATACAAAACGTAGTATGATAGCGGTGGATAATTAAATAACCTCGTACATCTCACACACGGCAGTCTGAGACCGCATTAATCAGAGCTTGTGCTATGGTGACCAGACTGCTCGATAATAATAACGCACTGAACATGCAGTATTTGTGGAGACCAGTCTGTGGATTCTCTCCTAATTTATATATATACTATTCTGTCACAAATTTATATAGTTCTTTCTAAAAGTACGGAATAATGTACACCTTAACGAGCTTTGTGAGCAACGTGTTAGGTTGGTAGTGTGAAGGAACGAATGTGATGCTCCTTCAACACAAAGGGAGGATCCTTCGACCAGGCGAGGTGATCATGCCAGGCGTACCACGATCCAACGGTTGATGTTGGGATGTTGTATATATGCTAATAGCCTAGCGAATCTCTATTTCGCGACACAGGGTTAGTAGTTGCTCCGTAATTCATTATACTCCGTAGTTCGATGTGTCCTCACTAGATGGTGCTATAGTATGTTTTTCTATTTGCGCTGTATGTGGAAGTCGCCACTGTAGTATAATTTATGACATTATGATACAATATAATACAATACAATTTCTAGGCCACAGCGTAAGTCACCATAATGCATTGCCTGCATTCGCAGTGAGTATGACGACCACCACTGTTGAATTCTGTTCATGCTTTCCATCAGACAGAGTCACTTTGGTAGGCTTTTATAAAAAAAGAATAGCAAAGTAAAACACGTATAGGGACTCCTTTGTAACAATACGAACTCGTAAATATTAAGAATTAAGATTCACCCTGTTGTTAATGTTAAACCTTATTTAACGTTCAAAAACCAAAAAGATACCTTTGGTTCTGGTTGCCCTTTTGCAAAGCAACTCAGAGGATAAAATCTCCCTTTTTTAAATTGTATTATCTCTGCCTCCTTTGTATAAAAAGATGGTTTAATTCCTATTTTTATTTCTACATGTGATGAATTAGATTTCCACATATCACCGACGCGACATGAGTATATGCCGCTATCTAGATATGATAGGTTTTTGAGAGTAAGTTTTCCATACGCTAGAAGTCTTGAATCCTAAAAAGAAATTAAAAAATTGTTATGCAAATCACGAGTATTGATTTTATTGTAGTACTGATACTAAGAAAACGACTGTCTTCACAAAATAATTTAAACGCTTGATCACTTTTAAAACGATTCAATTTATCCGAATAATATATATATAAATAAATAAATATTTGGTACTGAAATATTTACGCGAAGCTAATGTGCTGTTTGTCGAATACTATAAATTTTTGAGAGAGGAATTGGTTATTGTTTAAATATAATGTCAAATATATAATGATGTCCGGGTTATATCTTAGTAGCGGTCTTAGTATATGAATTGCCTGTAATTTTATAATAATTTTATGAGTTGAAGTTAAAAACCAACTTACGTAAGACAGCAAACAAATGAAATAATAGGTAAGGTTTTTATTGCCTGTAATTAAAAAACTAAAATATATGTAATATATAGATAAGATATACATAATAAAATTATTTAGAAATTTGAAATGTTGTTATTGGATATGCTTTTCACGCGACGTAAGCTTACTTAATAAATAAATACACATAAGATATGGAGGTTAAATTATAACTCTAGAAAAGATGAAAACGTGGACATTGCCATAGAAAAATGTAGCCATATGCGAAATTCAATAACTACGATCTGTGACCGCAGTAACCTTGTGATTATTAAACCATCTAAAAATCTATACACCTACCTTGTACCAACGTATTGAGTCAGTGCTTTTGCGTTTTATATCACAAGGAACTTCCAAAGAAGTACCTGAACTAATGAACATTGGGGAATCAATCTTAGGTATAATTGGATAGTCTGAAAAGAAAGTAACATGTATTATTAATCTTTTTAATTAAAATTATTTTTTCTTTTTTCTACATGAAGAGCCTGCCAAAGTGACTCTACTCTGGCTGATGGAAAGCATGAGTAGAATCCAAAGAATTGTGGTCACCATACTCATCACAAATGCAGACAATGCAGTGTGGTGACGTAAAAGGTATGACAGTCATCGTGGCAGTGTAAGGCTCGCACAATTATTACGATAACCGTCACCCCTGCATCAACGAGTCTCCGGTCTCGCATAATTATTGATTATAATAAAATTTTAAAAACAATATATTTACCATTGACCATCACAGTATACACACTGCTATCATATCCTATTCTATTTGTCGCTAAACAGGTATACGTTCCTTGATGTCTTTTCTCAATATTTTTTATGATCAGAGCTTCTTCTTCAATGTCAAACCATCTGGAATCTGTATATTTTGCAGCTTATTTAGTAACGTATGAATATGTGAAGATGTGACAAGTAATTTATTGCTTGAATGCATTTTAAGCATCTTCTGCTAGTAAAACAAATCAACTCTTTTTTAAAGTAGAGATAAGTAGGATAAAAAAATTATAAGTGTTACAAGAGATAGTCAACATTAATGTATAGTTTCATTACCAGAAACGATATTTCGACCATCTTTTTTCCAAACGATTGAAGGTTTTGGGTAGCCAGTTGCTTTACATTGAATTCTTAATCCCAAGTCGCCCTTTACACATGTAAATGTCTTGATTGCATACAGGTTCTGTATGATAGGTGCAGCTGGAAAATAATATTAATGTTTATGACGACTTCCACATACAACACAATCAAAGATAAACTACAGTGCCATCTACAGAAAACACACCGAACTACGAACTTGCGTATATACAACTTCCTAATATCTACTCGCCTGGCCAACTATATCCTACACAATTCTCCTTAGAAAGAAGGGACAATTTATGTCCGGCTGTGGACTATCAAAGGCTGGTCCTGTAATTCTTTGAGTGTAATCAAAAACAAAATTAATCTTGACATACTAATAATATCTTACACACTCATATAGAAAAATGTCCGGTACAAAAGTAATACAATAAATGAATCAGAAAGGATACCCACCATTAACACTAACTGTGTAAGTAATGCTCATGTTGCCGCCAATGTTACTTGCTTCACATGTGTAAGTTCCTTGATCTTTTAGTTGAACACGTGGCAGGTTAAACCCCTTGATTTTATCTATCGATCTACAATTAAGCAACAGAGCAGTAATTAATATGGCTTTTATTTAAATTAATGTTCTTGGAATAGATACATTTTTCAGTGAGATATCGAGAATTAATGTAAAACAACTGGTAATAAAATATGGTGCAGTATTGTGACACACACTATGGAAGCCTAGAGGCTCCACGTGCTGGCTTTGCTGCCGTGGAGGCTCTCCAGCCGGTCATCGCTGAGTGGGCAGGGCAACAGCTCGGGACCCTTTCCTTTCGACTGACGCAGATCCTTTCCGGGCACGGTTGCTTCGGAAAGTATCTGCACTCGGTCGCCAGGAGGGAATTGAGTCCCGCCCTTCACCACTGTGACTGCAGTGAGGATTCGGCTCAGCACACGCTAGCGGTTTGTTCCGCCTGGGCGGCGCAGCGTGGGGTCCTCACTGCAGTTATTGGAGGAGATCTCTCGCTACCGGCCGTCATACGCTCCATGGTCGGTAGCGAAAGTTGTTTTACCGCGGTCGTAACCTTCTGCGAAGATGTAATATTGCGGAAGGAGGCAGCGGAGAGGGCCCGGGAGGACGACCTCCACTCGGACCCAATTCACCGCCGGCGAACCGGGACGGGTTTTCCCCTCCACCCACTACAATGGGCAGCCGCGAGGAGGCAACGTCCACGTGTGCCGTACGTCGCTTAAAGTAGAGAGTTTACCCGTTGTTACCCGCGGTAGCGGGCAGGTGCTAGGAGGGATCTGGATGTCGTAATAGCAGCTGTTCCCGGATCCCTCCTATGTCAGGCGCAGAGTGTGTTTACATATATTTCTCTATAATTTACAGGCTTACCTTAGTGTCCTAGGTGTAGTAACTTTTGTATCAAATTCCTTAAAAAACCATTTAATTTCTGGCTTTGGATATCCATCGACTTGGCACGGTAAACTTAAGTACCCACCAACCATTAAATCAATTGTGGTAGATTCAGGTTTTTGTATTGTAGCAGGAACTGCGGAAAAATTAAAATATTTATTCAAACGACAATCAAATTAAATATCTTGCTTTCAGTTGAAACTCAATTAGCTTCCGTTTCGTTATTTTATAGTGACAATAAAGATACGTATTTATATATATTTATACATAATACGGATGAAAATACTGGACAATCATAGCATGTGGGCAGAGTGGTTGTCCTCACTATCACACTTTTCCACACTTAATTACTACTACGAAAGTCGTCGAAAGCACTTGATGGGATGGGTTATTTAGCGCTACGACTTCGTAGTGACAAAAATACTACAAAGCAGGAAGATATGATGTATCACAAATTTCAATATCTATATATATGTATATATTTAGTCTAAATTCTCTAATAAAACAGTCTAAGCTATTTAACAAAAGTACAAAATAAATAAAAAATACTTACCAAAAACAAATACAAAAACAGTTTTTTTAATTGTGCTTAGATAGTTTTTGGCCTCACAAGTGTAATGTCCAGTGTTAGGCACATGTATTGATTGAATTCTGAAATTATAATTAAAACAAGTATGAAACATGTTGATTTGATCAAAGTGTAAGGTAAATCATCTATAAATATTAAGAATACACAAAGTGTTTACAAAATTTATTAACAAAAGAATGATAGATATTATTAAAAAAAAATCCAGATTCATTGTTTAAGAAGAAATCGGTTTACGGCACGCAGGACTAAATGAATGTCTTAAAATACTAATTTGTATTCTCCATGCGAAAATTTATTTGTATTTTGCACCATGTACTTTTTATTCCTACATTGATGGAAGGTGCATCTAAAACTGTAGTATACATCGCTGCGGGCATATCGATCAAACAATTCAAATTTATATCAATTTTTATTTGAGTAATTTCATGCAAAGCGTTTGTTTTATATGTATATTTAAATTGAGTAATAATATAATCAGTTTGGAATGACATTGTATTTCCTCACCCAAAAACAAACTAATACAAAAAGGTATTATACTAACTTAAGGCTGTTATCCGTAGTTGTTGAAAATTTCTTCGATCGAAGCAGTTTGGTATTACCGCTGAACCATTGCACTTTAGGAGTGGGTACACCGTCAACATTGCAAGCTAAAGTTACATCATCACCTTCTTTGACATTGACGGTTTTGACCCCGTCTTCTTTAATTGTTGGTGGATCTGTAATAGTTAATTAATGCTTTGAAAATGGATTTATATACGTTAGTGCACAAAATACTGGACGCCTAAACTATATTTCGCATATATTCAAATTGTTTTAAACCAAATGTCAAATATATGTTTATAAAATAACCTTTAAACACGGACCATGTCATAAAAGTTATAATCAATATTTATTTTTTTACGACTTAAACCTATATTATTCTCTTAATTACAATCTATAATCTTGTGAAACCTACATGAAAATAAATGTAGTAATTTCGAAGTTGTGCACATTCAAATTATTTCGTATTCTCATAACTTCTTTCCTCTTACAATGTACAGTGTAAACAAATTCTGCTGTTTTACTATACGTAAGAACTGATTGATCTACGCCTACGCCTACTGCTGGACATACGCCTCTACTTAGCAAGGAGGTTTTGGCTTACTGTACTACGCTGGTCAGACGGGTTGGAATAGGGTTTATTTCAAGTTTATCGGGCAGGCGCTAGGAGGGATCTGGATGTCGTAATAGCAGCGGTTCCCAGATCCCTCCTATCTCAGGCGCAGAGTGGCACACCGTGTGGTTTTAGTCGGTCCGATTCCGACACACCACCCCGCCGTAAACCCCGGTGGGGTGACGGCCCGAGGGGGTTTCAACACGTTAAAAAAAAAAAGGGTTTATTTCAAGTTTTCCTTCTCTTTGTAATGATGTTGTCTTGCATACTTTGTTCCCTTAGTCGCCTTTTACGACACCCACGGGATGAATAGACGTGGTGACACTGTATTCTTAATCTGTCACCATACTGACAATTTTTCTCTTATATTAATTTAAATTTGTATATATATGCAAATTTAAATTTGAGTAAGAAACTTTTAATAATATTATTATATAAATATTTAACATAGAAATTACTAACATTCTACTATTAAGTTCATAGTATAATGTTGTGATCCAACCATATTGCTCGCGTTACACATGTACGTGCCGGCGTTGACGACTTTTACATCCTGAAACTGTAGAGTTTCTTTGTTCTTCTTAAGTACTCTGAACTTCTTCGCTTTCCACGGCCGGAAGTGCCACTGTATAGTTGGCCTTGGTTTTCCTCCTCGAATACTGATGAATAATATTTTTAAATAATAGTCATAAAAATACGTATTTAGACCTCTTTATAACAATTGCCTATAAATTATGCACATATGTTAGAAATAAATCAAATTAAATATTTTACAAAATCACATACTTGCTGTGTATATACAGATTCAATCGAAATAAAACTATAATACAAGTATAACTGCATTGAGCTGGTATTGGCTGTAACAATGTTCTCAAATATCTATGACATATAACTTAATCATATAATACACACATATATTTTTATAAATTCGGCCTTACCGACATACAAGCTGAATACGAGCTCCTTCGACGACTCGGATTTTTTCTTTTGGCTTAACAATATCTGGTTTTTCTGAAATAAAATATAGTAAGTAGCAAATGGTATAGGTATAACAATTATATGATTATTATAATTGTAAATTAAAATAATTTTACCAAAGACATAGACCAAAATAGTTTTTTCCTTGTAACCAAGATGATTTTCAGCCTTGCAAGTGTAGTAGTTAGTGTCGGACACCTTTATTGCTCTAAATCTGAAATCACAGGGAAATACAATTCTAGTTTAAGAATTTAAGATACACAAATTATGGACTAAATATGTTTTTCCTATAGATTTTGATAAACGTAGAGATTTAAAAAAAAGCAAGTAACAGGGATTAGATAACAAGGAAGTAAGAACTGGAAGACACTCGAAGGGTGTCAAAACATTTGTACCTCGATTATTTTGAACTTTACATCATAACTAGTGATTTTTCTCAATATATAGATGTATGTATATCTGTGTTTGAAGATACATATTGTGAAATCGATGATTGTTGACAATTAATGTCCACTATTAACGTTTTATTAAGACGAGTATTGCTGAAAACTATTTTTAAATTAATTATTATTTTTCTATTTTGAGAGCCTTTAAGATGTTCTTTTACGCCTCACTTGGGGACGTGAGGCGTTAGACGTAATATTATTACAAAGAGAAGGAATTGCAACCCGTCTGGCTAGCGTGGTATAGCAGGTGAAAAAATCTTAGCTAAGGAGATGCCTATGTCCAGCAGTGGACTGTAAAAGGCTCTATGATGATAATGATGCTAAAATACAAAATGTGTTAGAATTAATTAAACGAGACTAAAATAGCTGTTAATTATGATTGTTTTTGAATTGGGTTTGCACGTGTACACTGAGTAAGAATATTATGTATGTTATTAATTTATTATAATTTAATAATAAGATCTTAATAAAAATTTTCGAAATTCGGTCAAGCATTCGCCTGAGACACAGGTTTACCTCTCCTTAGGCAGGCAACGATTAGTTTTTGAACTAAATTTTATTATATACATTCATGTGTGAAGATATCTAAACCAATAAATATCTTTAGCTTAGCTTTACTTTACACTACACACACTACACTACACTACACGCTTTACACTGTACATAAAAATAAATTATTCTTATTATTTCATTAAAATACATACATACGAATTATTGTAATATATAATCCCTATATGAATGAAATAAATGAATAATAATAATAATATAATGAATAATAATAATAAGCCCTCCAAAGTCCAACCATACGTCCGAATCGACCATCTGATTCACGTGGGGGGCGGACACGTGATACAAAATTACTGGCACGGCTAACATGGCCATGGCAACCCATTAAATATGGAGACGCGCTTGAAACGTAAACGTATAGGGCCGCTGCCCGGGGGCGATCGCCGGGGCACACCTGGAGCTGACGCTGGGTGTGACAGCATGCGAACCGTCGGCGGAGTGGAGTTGAATAGGCGGGCTCCCTCCGGGTTAGCCGAAAATGCTATAGCCAACTTGACTTTTGACCAACAGACTGACGACATAGACAGGATTAGCTCACCATATTCATCAACAGAAGAACCATATAGTCCATCAACTTTATCACATACTTCATCAGAACTTTCTACAAGAACACAAACACCCACAGCTACACCAGCTTTAGATGTTGCGCAGGGGGTGAATACCCTTTTACCTGCGTCCACTAAGACTGGTAAACCACGTGTACGCATGAGATGGACAGAAGATGTAAACGTATTCATCATGCGTACCTACTACCACATCACTAAACTAGAAACAGACATGACAATATACAGAAAATTACTACATGAACACTTTCTAAAACAGTACCCTCATGTTGCAGTTTCAGAACAAAGAGTTTCCGACCAAAGACGAGTTATTATTAGAAATAGAATGTTAACTAATGAAAAATTAGAGCAAATTAAAGAAGAAGTTAGATTAGAATTAGAACAAGAAGATATTTCTCCACAATCACAACCATTCCTAGCCGTGAGACAAGGAACTAACAGTACAGGTCTAACCCCACATCAAACAGACCTAACAAGTACACAATCATCCCATAGCTACCTAAATGCAACTGAATTTACCACATACAATATACAAACACCGCTTAGTACTCATGTGTCAACACAAACTGAAACTACGACACTATTTATGGAAACAGAAATAGAAACAGTGCAGTCTACTGTACTGTTAGATTCATCCGCAAAACAACCGAAAGAACATTTACAGACAGCCATAATTGAATTTGCAGGTTTAGATCCTACACTCAGGCCTCGACTCCCTAAACTGAAATATAGCTTGCATCTTATCAAATTAACAAATCTCTTTAATAATACCTTACTGCATGAGTTCTTCTCTAATGAGTCACTCCAGACCCCAACGCATTAATAAAAAACCAGCCTGGCAAGATAGATTAGAGAGAGATATAACACAACTTAGATCTAACATCGGTAGACTAACACAATTTTAAAAAAATAATAGGTCGAAGAAGATAGTTAATACGGTAAACAAAATTATATCTAACAATAGAATACACAGTAATTATGGAAATAGTAATAAAAGACCTGAAGACGTTCTGGATACATTAAAGCAAAAGTTGGCACTAAAATCAAATAGACTAGCTAGATATAAAAAAGCACTTCAAAGAAAAAACGACAATAAACTCATACTAATGAAAAAATATTTTACAGAAACCTGAATTCAAATAAAGAAAAATCTACAAACACTAGCATAGAAACCCCAGCAGTACACGACTTAGAAAAATTCTGGGCAGATATTTGGGAGACAGAAGTTCATCATAACAGGGAAGCACAATGGATACAAGAAGAGGAGAGAAAGTGGAAAGACGTAGATGAAATGCAATTCACAGATATAACTGAATCAGACATAAAACTCGTCACAAGTAGGCTACATAACTGGAAAGCACCAGGAGTAGATAAGATACACAATTATTGGTACAAAAAATTTACTACCCTTCACATAATCATAGCAAAAAACTTTACTAGCATTATTCGCGGACAACAAAGCATACCACCTTTCATAGCTAAAGGTATAACATACATGCTGCCTAAAGGCCAATACACATCAGAATCATCACAATACAGACCTATAACTTGCTTGCCCACTATATACAAAATTCTCACATCAGCTATAACACAAAAACTCACTACTCACATAGAACACTACAATATTCTTGCCGAGGAACAAAAGGGATGTAGAAGAGGTCATATGGGATGTAAGGAACAACTAATTATAGACTCTTTAATTCATAGACACGCAACTACCAATAAAAGAAATTTACACTGTACATACATAGACTACAAAAAAGCATTTGATAGCATTCCACATTCCTGGTTATTACACATTTTAAACATATACAAAATCAGTCCCGTTATTATAGAATTTTTAAGAAACATAATGTCCCTCTGGAAAACTACACTTCATCTAAACAACATCACTAGTAGAGAAATAGCAATTAAAAAAGGTATATACCAAGGTGACTCCCTGAGTCCTCTATGGTTTTGTCTCGCTCTAAATCCTATATCACAGATACTGCAGAATTGCAAAGCTGGATATCGATTAAAGTGTAACAGAATTGAAACTAGTATATCACATTTAATTTACATGGATGACATAAAGTTATATTCAAAAACAGCAAATGAAATGAAAGCACTAATAGACGCTACATCAAAATTTAGCAAAGATATCAGCATGCAATTTGGATTAGATCAATGTAAAACTATTCATATATTAAAAGGTAAAATCCAGTCAGGTGATTATGTAGTATCTTGTGACGAAACAATCAAAGCCATGGAACCAAATGAATTGTACAAATATTTAGGATACCAGCAATCGAAAGGAATAGACCATAGTAAATTGAAAATAACTTTAAAAGATGAGTATAAACATAGGGTAAATATTTTAAGTAAAAGTAATTTAGCTGCCAAAAACTTAATTAAAGCAATAAACACTTATGCTATACCTGTATTAACCTACTCCTTTGGTATTATAAAATGGACTAAAACAGATATCAATAATATACAAATAGTAACAAGAACGATTCTCACTAAACATAATTGTCTACACCCAAAATCTGCAGTAGAAAGAGTAACAATCAAGAGGCAGGATGGAGGTAGGGGCCTTATCGACATATTTGCCCTATGGACTACACAAATCTCTAAGTTAAAATCTTTTTTCTTCAAAAAATCTAACAGTAGTCAAATTCATAAAGCAGTAGTTAAAAATGATCTCAAGAGATAGAAATAGACAACATAGAAAATAACTTTGAAATATGTAAAATAGAACAATGGAAAAAGAAAGCACTCCACGGTCGACATCCCCAAGATCTTGAACAACCACATGTAGACAAATTAGCTTCAAATAAATCGCTCACGGTAGGATCCTTATTTCCGGAAACTGAAGGCTTCATTATAGCAATCCAAGATCAAATCATAAATACAAAAAATCACAGAAAGCACATTATCAAGGACCCTACAGTAACAGACGACAGATGTAGAAAATGTCGTAACATGTCAGAAACCATACAACATATCACAGGAGCATGCCCTAACCTTGCACAAACCGACTACACACATAGACACAATCAAATTGCAAATATCATACACCAAAGACTAGCTCTCAAATATAAGCTTATCCAGGATACACACACTCCATACTATCAATATACTCCTAAAGCAGTGTTAGAAAGCAATACCCATAAAATTTACTATGACCGTGCAATACTGACCGATAGGACTATACACTACAACCGCCCTGATATAACCGTTCAAGATAAATTCAATAAAACCACTTACCTAATAGATATATCTATACCAAACACTCACAACTTACAGAAGACAATAGCAGAGAAAGTACATAAGTACACAGATCTTAAGGACGAAATTCTGAAAATCTGGAAACAACAAAAGGTTTACATTGTCCCTATAGTATTGTCCACCACTGGTGTAATTCCGAAACACATACACCACAGCCTGAAACTCCTTGATTTGAAACCCAATACCTACATACTCCTTCAAAAACCTGCTATACTGAACACTTGCAGAATTGTCCGAAAGTTTCTGCAAATAGAGGAACACTCACACAATGCAATAGAAGTACAGACTTAATTGATCTATCACAAAAAAAACCGTGGCACTTACTTGACCGAGTCCGTAAGTGTCACTAAAATACTACCAGTGAAAGCTGAGAAAATATAAATTTACCAAAATAATAATAATATAATATTATGAATGCAAATATAAGTTTGTTTCTTACGGTTTCACGCAAAAACTATCCAACCGATCATCATGGAATTTTGTACCCATGTTCTTGAAGATATTAGGAGTAATATAGGATATTATATTATTTATATATTTTTTTTAAATATGTAAATAAAATAAATATTTAAAATGATCTATTACGAAACTTATGTGGCAGACCAAATTCCACGCAAACGAAGCCACGGGCAAAAGCTAGTACTATATGAAGTTAGAAATTTTGTTTAGATAAACCCATTGATCTTAGAAACTACTGAGAAATAAAAGAAAGGTAGAAAAAATGTAGATATCAATAGCTCGTTTACCAAGAAAATGTACATCAATATAATCTACGTCAACTACGACTTATGGGCCGACCGTCAATCAAAGATGCTCGCAAAGTGGTGGTATCAGCTGCTCATAGATCGTCACCATAGAAAAACGACAGATTTGAACGTGATATGAACTGTCATTGAAAAATTTGAAAAGAATAAAAAGTGTTTTTAAAATATTCCAGAAAATATCATTGTTTCTAATAACCAAAATTCGTCGTTGATCTACAACAATGAAATATTAATGGAGGTAACCCCACTAACTATTAGAGAAATATAACTAATTCTAAATTACTGAGTTACAAACGCCACTATACTGACTTTAAACTGTGATCGCTAGTGTCCTTCGAGGTCCGCAGTGTGAGACCATTTGCTATCCACTTCACTGTGGGTGTCGGGACACCATCGACACTACAAGGCAGAGTCACAGCATTACCGCTTACAGCTTTGATCATTTTGATTCCGTCGTCTATGATTGTAGGTGGATCTGTATCATATTATCATAAAGAAACATTAAACTAGCCACACATTTCGTAAACACTTATACTTTTATATATAAATAGAATTTTTGTATTATGTATCTCTTAACTATGTGGTGACGGGTTAAGAATACGGAGTGTAACCTCTACTCATTCTATAAACGTCGAAAAAGCGACTAAGGCAGCAAAGTATGCAGAACAATATTTTTGCAAAGAGAAGGAAAACGTGAAACAAATCCTATACTAACCCGTCTGGCCAGCGCGGTATAGTAGGCCAAAACATCTGTGCTATGGAGAGACCAATGTCCAGCAGTGGACTGTTAAAGGCTGATGATCTCTAACGATTTATTATAGTTGAGTCACATAAGATAATTATTGTAATAATTTATAGGGCAATATCTAACCTGCAGTAATTCATAGCTACAGCTGCTATCATGGTTATAAGTATGTTTAAACATTGGATGCTTGATGATTAATGCTTTCAGGAGCAAATTGTGTTTTATATGTTCAAAGTCTAAACCTTGATAAAATATTTTTATCAACGAGATTTTATGACTATAATCCCATGAAGTGTTGTGTTGATACATAAAGCTGTTGTATGTATGTATGCATGCAGAATTGTTTTTTAAGAATTATCTATTTAATATA
Source organism: Hypercompe scribonia (assembly GCA_949316085.1). NCBI lineage: Eukaryota > Metazoa > Arthropoda > Insecta > Lepidoptera > Erebidae > Hypercompe > Hypercompe scribonia. The sequence continues at coordinate 5,943,105 of OX438988.1, forward strand.
GATCGGTACAACTTACATTCCATGATCAAATCCATCGTGTAGCTCTGTGATCCCACTATATTGCTCGCATTACATTTGTATGTGCCCTCGTCGTCGACGCTAATATTCTTTATCAGTAGAGCTTCATTGCCATCCTCAATTTCTCTAAACTTATTTGTCTTTCGCTGTTGAAAATACCATTTCATACTTGGGGTTGGCGTTCCTCGAACAATACTGTAAAAACATATTTCGAATTATGTTACTTTTAAAAAAACAGCCTTAAGCGGTTAAGGCAGAGTTCAATTGCCGGATCGGGCTAAATAAAGTATTATTGGGTTTATCCTATAAGAAATTCTTAATAAAAACCTGGAGTATGCAAGTGATGCACACGTTTAGCCGTCGGTCCCGGTTATCATGAACAGATATGGTAATCATTATTGGGAAGTCAGTGCCTTCAAATGTGCTGACAGCTATTTCAAACTTCGAATTCAGGTCACCGTCAAGATTGTGGAGGTCCAATGCCAGTTACTCCGTAGCTGATATGATTTTGAAAAACACTTGACTTTCACAATTAGTGTCAAACTTGCCCAATAATTTGCCAAATATAAATTATCACTTACCGACACGTAATTTTGACGTCAGTTCCTTTTAGAGCACGTGTTTCTGCGGGTGGTTTGACAATGCTCGGTTTTTCTGAAAAATGTTATAAAGTTAAGTGCTTTACCCATTTATTAACTAAAACACGGATTTATTGTTACTGAATGGTAACAATACATCATCAGTCGGTATATCACACTATCTTCATGAGCATTAATTGTATGATACTCTAATGCTCAGTAATGTTTAGTAATGCCAAATCGGCAGTGTAAAAGGTCTTCTTGTCGTTGTACAATTGACAATGACGTAATTGATTTCTACCGTCGTGGTCATTTGTCTCCTAAATAGAGGTGAATTATCAAAAACATTTTCTAATCGATTACCTACATAATATTGCCTTAATTTCATGTCTCTGCAACATGCGTATAAGGCTGTGCGTTGATGTATCAGTCTATTAAGAGTTTCTTTGCATTTACGTATATAAAGCAGTCAAGTGGTAAGTTTTATTAGTAGATCTCGCAATAAACTAACCGCCAGACACTTTTTTATAGGATCCCAGAAATACTGTAAAAATCCTTACCAAATATATAAACAGCAATAGATTTGCTAGTAATGTCTAGATAGTTTTCAGCCACACAAGTGTAAAGTCCAGCATCTGACAGCTTTGTTGTTTTTATTCTGAAATTATAAAAGGAAGTAACCAAGGTCACACACAGTTTACACAGTCCACAGTCATACTGACATTATAGTCGAGAACCTTTAGCACTACTTTAAAAACTTCACTTTTTAGTATCGAATTCGAACTCTTTGGAGTTTTCTCCATAATTAGTGATTAGTTAGTCGAGACAACTCCACAATGGTAGATAAATATAATTAGTTCTAAATATAAAAATTATACTGACTTGAGACTGTGATCACTGGTCGTATCCTTCGAGGTACGCAGTGTGATACCATTTCTTGCCCACTTCACTGTGGGAGTAGGTGCACCATCAACACTACAAGATAATGTCACTTCATCACCGTTTAAAGCTTCGATCATTTTAATTCCGTCATCTTTGATTGTCGGTGGATCTATAAGACATGAAGGGGTATTAAACAAGCCACACATTTGTTCACGTATATAAATGTACGTTTCTGTATCCTGTGTTCCTCCTAATTCCGATAAAATTTGGGTGAGGATTTGCTTCTTAAAGTTAGCTATGTAACAAGGTTGTGTTAGTTATTTTCTATGTCAATTTATTGAGTAATATCTAACCTGTAAAAATTATAGTTTATATTCATTAAAAAGATGGAAAAGCAGATGAATGATTCGAAAAGACTGTGGCGTTCATAAAACTTGTTTTCTTTTTCCATGGAAAGTACTTTGTTTCGTAAGAAGCCGTTCTATTAACAAATTGTTTGTCAATAGATCGGCGTATTGCGGTTCTAGAAAAGTGAATGTCTTAACGAATAAAGAATCAGTTTCTACATCTTTGTTTGCTTTAAGTAAATGATTTCTTATACCAATATCTGAAATTAGATTGCCGGTTTAATGATACAACGTGTCAAGTATGGTTGAAAATAAATATTTTTCTAGCATCAAAATTATTGCCTGCATTTATTAATTTTACGACACATTTGTACGACTTACATTCCACAATCAAATCCATAGAGTAGCTTTTTGATCCTACTATGTTACTCGCGTTACATTTGTATTTGCCTTCGTCGTCGATTCTTACTTTCTTTACCAGTAGAGCTTCATTATCACCCTTAATTTCTCTGAACTTATTTGCCTTCCGCTGCTGAAAATACCATTTCATAGTTGGGGTTGGCGTTCCTCGAAAAATACTGCAAAAACATATTTGGAATTATGTTACTTTTTAAAAAAACAGTCTTATCTTCAATTTCTGGATCAGGCAAAGTGTTATTGGGTTTATCCTATAAGAAATTCTTAATAAAAACCTAGAGTATGGAAGTTCTTTGTTGTTTAACGCCCATACCTTGATGAACACGTTTCGCCGGCAGTCTCGGTTATCATAAACATCTAAGACAACCATTATTGCGGAGTCAATATCATCAAATATACTGATAATTTTCGAAAATCGACGATAAGAGTAGCGTTATGCTTTTGGATTCTCTAAGTTATGTGATGCTCTCCTAATTGTAATGCATAATTATTTATACATTTTTTTGCTGCACTTAACAAGTTGACGAGTAATGGACGCTCATGTATTATAGAAATAAAAGCTCTTAGATCAAAATAACTTTTTGTGTTTTTCTTTAAAATAATGCTATTCGTTACGTACTTTTTATTTGTCTGAACAGCCCTTATTTACATACAGCTGCGCAAATCAGCACATTAAACAAGTATGATTTTGAAAAACACTCGACTTTCACAATTAGTGTCAAACTTGCCCAATAATTTGCCAAATATGTAACATAAATTATCACTTACCGACACGTAATTTTGACGTCAGAACCTTTTAGAGCACGTGTTTCTGCGGGTGGTTTGACAATGCCCGGTTTATCTGAAAAATGTTATAAAGTTAAGTCCTTTACCTATTTATTAACTAAAACACGGATTTATTGTTAATGAATGGTAACAATACATCATCAGTCGGTATATCACACTATCTTCAAGAGCATTAATTTTATGATACTCTAATGCTCAGTAATGTTCAGTAATGCCCGATCGACAGTGTAAAAGGTCTTCTTATCATTGCACAATTGACGATGACTTAATTGATTTCTACCGTTGTCACCATTTCTCTCCTAAATAGAGGTGAATTGTCAAAAACATTTTCTCATAGATTATCTACACAATATTTTATCTTAATTTCATGTCTCTGCGACATGCGTATAAGGCTGTGCGTTGATGCATCAGTCTATTAAGAGTTGCTTTGCATTTACGTAAATAAAGCACTCAAGTGGTAAGTTTTATTAGTAGATCTCGCATTAAACTTACCGGTAGACACTTTTTTTACAAGATCGCAGAAATACTGTAAAAACCCTTACCAAATATATAAACAGCAATAGATTTGCTAGTAGTGTCTAGATAGTTTTCAGCCACACAAGTGTAAAGTCCAGCATCTGACAGCTTTGTTGTTTTTATTCTGAAATTATAAAAAGAAGCAACCAAGTACACACACAGATCACCCAGTTCACAGTTATACTGACATTATAGTCGAGGACCTTTAGCACCACTTTTAAAACTTCACTTTTTGTATCGAATTCTAACTCTTCAGAGTTTTCTCCATAATTAGTGATTAGTTAGTCGAGACAACTCCACAATGGTAGAAAAATATAATTAGTTCTAAATATAAAATTATACTGACTTGAGACTGTGATCACTGGTCGTATCCTTCGAGGTACGCAGTGTGATACCATTTCTTACCCACTTTACTGTGGGGATAGGTGCACCATCAACACTACAAGATAATGTCACTTCATCACCGTTTAAAGCTTCTATCAATTTCATTCCGTCGTCTTTGATTGTCGGTGGATCTATAACACATGAAAAGATATTAAACAAGCCACACATTTTTGTATCATGTGTCTCTCCCAATACCGATAAAATTTGGGTGAGGATTTGCTTCTTAATGTTAACTAAGTAACAAGTCAATTTATGGGGTAAGATCTAACCTGTAAAATTATATTTTATATACATTGAAAAGATGAAAAATTGATGCATGATTCGAAAATACTATGGCGTTTATATAACTTGTTTACTATTTTCTCACGGAAAGTAACTGAACACTTTGTTTCGCAATACGCCGTTCTATTAACAAACTGTTTGTCAATAGATCGGCTTATTGCGGTTCCAGAAAAGTGAATATCTTTACGAGTAAAGAATCAGTTTCTACATCTTTGTTTGCTCTAGGTAAATATACTCGTACTATTTTATACCAATATCTGAAATTATATTGCCGGTTTAACGATACAACGTGTCAAGTAAGGTTAAAAATAAATATTTTTCTGACATCAAAATTGTTGCCTGCATTTATTAATTCTACGACACATTTATACGACTTACATTCCACAATCAAATTTATAGAGTAGCTTTGTGATCCTACTATATTACTCGCGTTACATTTGTATGTGCCTTCGTCGTCGACTCTTACATTCTTTATCAGTAGAGCTTCACTATCATCCTTAATTTCTCTAAACTTATTTGCTTTCCGCTGCTGAAAATACCATTTCATAGTTGGGGTCGGCGTGCCTCGAACAATACTGCAAAAAATATTTGTAATTATGTAACTTTTTAAAAAACGGCCTTAAACGGTTCAATCAGAGTTCAATTTCTGGATCAGATAAAAGTGTTACTGGGCTTATCCAACAAGAAATTCTTAATAAAAGCCTGGAGTATGGAAGTTTGGCGCTGTTTAACGCCCGTACCTTGACAAACACGTTTCGCCATCAGTCTCGGTTGTCATGAATATCTTTGGCAATCATTATTGGAGAGTCAATATTGATAATTTTCGAAAATCGACGATAAGAGTAGCGTTATGGCTTTGGATTCTCTAAGTTATGTGATACCTTCCTGATTGTGATAAATAATTATATATATGCATTTGCTTGGTACACTTAACAAGTTGACGAGTAATGGACGTCCATATATTATAGAAATAAAAGCTCTTAGATCAAAATAACTTATTGTGTTTTTTACGAGCAGGGTGTAGCTTGTGTTATGGACAAGATATGGGAGCTGGGCCTTAGGGCGGCCCCTCAGAAAATTGAGGCGATATGGTTCCACAACCTACGTAGGTGCCAGGAACCGCCCAGCTCATGCTTTCGCGTAGGTGACACTGAAGTTCAGGTAAACATCAGGTAAGTCAGAGCAATTCGGGCAATTAATCCACCGAGTCCGAGGGGTAGCAGGTGTGCTACATCGTCTGCTGCCCAATCTCGGGGGACTACGGACTTGGCAGGCACGACTCGAAACTCAGGGCTGTGCTAGCCTGCTGAACTTTTTAGCCTGGGTAGAGAGGACCGACTGTGTCAACCATCGGTTGACTCAGATACTCACTGGGCACGGCTGCTTCGGTGAGTATCTGAATCGAATAGAAAGGGAGGCTACGGCACAATGCCACCACTGCGGGTCCGAACAGGACGTCGCCCAACACATACTGGAGGACTGCCCTGCATGGGAGTCTAAGCGTCGAGTCCTGGCCGGACGGATCGGACGAAACCTGTCACTGTCAGCATTGATCGCGGCAATGCTGGCGAGTGGCGAGGGATGGGAAGCCGTGGTCTCCTTCTGTGAGGATGTCATGCTCCAGAAGGAGACCGCAGATCGGAATCGCGGCAGAGGTCGATAGTTGCCTAATCGCCGCCTAAGTGTCGCTGCGGCCACATCTTGGGTCAATGTAACCGCTGCAAACGACCCGAGACCCGTGACACTCCGGTGTGGCCGGGGAGTGTCGTCTAGGGCGGGGTGCTGTTTTGCCTCTTCCTGTGTAGAGCAATGAGAGGTGCGATAGCGTCTTGCCCTGGGGCATGAGGTGCCCGGGATGTACCTCACTTGTGAGGTATGGCAGGGAGGACTCTAGAAGCCGCTAATATGTTCCTGGAGCTCCTCCTGACTACCGAGGTAAGCCGCCGCGGGGTTTAATGGGTAGACTGGTTCCCCGGGAGTCCCACACACGCCCTTCGTCAACCCGGAAGGTATGGTGCGAAAAGCATTCCCCGCGTAAAAAAAACAAGTACTTTTTTTGTTTGAACAGGGTTTATTTACATGCATTTATATGTATATATAATATGTTTGTATAAAACTTGACCAATAATTTGTCAAATATGTAATATAAATTGTCACTCACCGGCACGTAAGCGTAACATCAGTTTCTTTTAGAGCACGTGTTTCTGCGTATGGTTTAATAATTACTGGTTTCTCTGAAAAATATTATGAAAGTTAAGTCCCATATATTATTTATATGTTATTTACTTAAATACGGATGAATTACTCTACCGAGTGTTAACAATAAATCACCAGTTGGTATTTTACACTATTTTCAGGAACATTATCTGTATGACATTCTAATTACCTCTTGCGCTATGGGTCCCAACCCATCCACGCAATCAACTTAAGTTGTTTGTGTAAACTTATTTACGCTCAGTAGCAATGAATTTGGATCGAATCGTAAATGACGGTTCGAACGTTAATTATGTCTTATAACTTAACAGTCTAGTAAATGTTCATCTTTTGCGTCTTGGTGTTCACACTGTTAATTACTAAATTTACTAAATTTACATTTAAAACAAGGCTCTCGTTAAAATATCGAGTTTTGTCGCTTTGTTTGTCTGCATGTCTGTGCACAGTGACGTCAGATTATTGTTTACGGCGACGTATAGACGTATAGGTGGATAGGCAGAACAACAAATAAAGAATAATGATAATGAATTCTGTGTTGAAAAGGATGAGATTGTTTCTAGTATTATAGTCAGAGGATTGATGAGCCGACAATGTACGGGATATTAAAAAAGACCAACAATTCGTTGAAATAGTACTTTCATGCCATCCGTTTGATTAAGTCTTGCATGGTATTATTTATAAATGGTGTTGAATTTCTGATGTGTATGTAGCTCTTGGGCTACTGCAAACACACAGCCGCGACCTCATCACGACTATGGTTAGTCCCTAATTACTCGAATAATGGATCAGACAATCCACCGATCATGCTTGAAATCAAAAGCTTGCAATTATAATGTTACCTAACACCACATAAGAAACTTGTGTGTAGCATATCATACTGTAATAAAGTACATCGTAAGGTAAGTATGTACTTCTTTATTACTCGATCACGACGAAGCCAAAAGGATTATTTGTGTATTTTTGTATTTTTATATGTTCCACCGTAGCCCCGAAACTATGGAATCGATGTTAGTTGATGAGATGTCAATAGATTCGTAATAATGACCCATATAATACAGGCTGTTTAAATTTTATCTAAGTTTTATGTGACCGAATTTAAACTTCAGATTGTAACCTTGGAAAAAAATTAACTGAGGTAATAATCATGTGATTAGTATCAAAATAAAGATATCGCTATACAAATACATGAGGGGTGATTAATAAATAATGATAATCTGATACTTCTAGGGCGCACAAAAATCGAAAAAATGCATTTTTACTCGCTACTTCAGCATAAACAAATCATTTAAAGAAGGCACGATTCCCGGGAGGTACATTCATTTGAATAACAACTGTCAACGAGATAACACCATAAAGGAGAAAATCGAAATTAGAGCCGTCATTAAGTACCTCAGCTTCGAAAAAATTTCTACCAAACACATACACACTGACTTGGAAGAAACATTGGGAGAGTCTGCTCCTCCATATGCTATAGTTGCACGTTGGGCGAAGGAATTTAAACTGGGCAGAATCCACTGAACATGAACATTGCGAAGGACGCCTATCCACGTCCCTGACCGAGAACAACGTGAAAAAGGAAGAAGAAATCGTATTGGCCGATCGAAGAGTGAGCGTCAGGCATGTTGCTGAGGTCACAGGGATCTCATATGGCAGCATTCAAAAAATAATTGTATATGATAAAAGCCACGGCGTGTTGGGTGCCGAGAATGTTAACCGACGAGCAAAAGAAGAAATGACTCGACATTTTAAGAGTCAATCCCGAAAAGTTGCAGGCCGATCAAGAATTTTTTTTTAATCGTTTCGTGACCATGGACGATACCTGGATCCACCATTTTGATCTTGAAACTAAACAACAGTCGATGACCTGGAAACGAGCCTCCTCACCAACGCCAAAGAAATTCAAGGTGTCTAGTTCAGCGGGAAAGGTTATGGCGTCTGTTTTTTGCGACACTGAAGGAATTATCATGGTGGAATGTTTGAAAAAGGAGGCCACTATAAGAGATCCTTACTATGCACGGCAAATAAGAAGATTGCGAGAGGCTATCAAGGAAAAAAGACGCGACAAACTGCGAACTGGAGTGCTGTTTCACAAAGACAACGCCCCGGCTCGCAAAGCCGCAGTTGCGATGGCTGCAGTTCGAGAAACGGGATTCAAATTACTCGAAAACCCTCTCTATTCACCAGATCTGGCTCTCTGCAACTTCTATCTCTTTCCTCGGCTCAAAGAACAGCTTCGGGGCAAAAAGTTTGAACACAATGGCGAAGTGATGGCCGCTGTAGAGACGTTTTTGGAGGGCCAAGACAAAGATTTTTATTTCTAAGGGAATCGTAGGCTTAGAAAAAGGCTATACTAAATGTATTAATTTGTCAGAGACTATGTTGAAAAATTTAATATTTTTTTTTACTCTAATGATTGTTTTATATATTGATTATCATTACTTATTGATCAACCCTCGTACATGTACATTGTATTGTGTAAGTCAAAATATATGACGCAAATGCAGTTGTACTATTCAAACGGTACAGTTGCGTCAGTTCTTCAATCGTTTTAGTAAATAACAAACGTTCTTATAATACAACGATGTAGATATTGTACGGCTAAAGTATATGCTTGATCGAAAAATGGCAAATATTAAATACAAAATATAAGTTTCAATTAAGGTTACCTATAAAAAAAGGTTCTGAAAAGGATGAAACAAGAAAATAATTCAGATACCAATACTGAAAAGCGTAAATACAAATATGATTAAGATAGATAAATAAACTGCCTCGGTGGCGCAGCGGTAGTGAACGCAACTGCTGTGTTTGAGGTCTCGGGTTCGATTCCCAGGCCGGACCAAATGTTTGCAAGATTTGCATATATTTGTTTCGAAGTTTGGGTGTTTTCTATGTATAATATGTATGTATTTACAAAAAAAAAGTATATAAGTATTCTATCAGTCAGTCTAGTTATCAGTATAGTATAAGCTCTGCTTAGTTTGAAACTAGATGACGTTGTGTGTCAAATGTCCGAAATATTTATTTATTTATAAATCCGCGGTCACACTAACTTTAAATTTGAAAACACTTCTAATTAAATGCCTTCACCATATCAAAGTTACTTCCTCTTATATTCATGTCTCCGCAAAAAGAGTAAAAATACTTACCAAATACATAAATAATTATGGATTTGCTACTAGAGTCAAGATAGTTTTTAGCTTCACAAGTATAAAGCCCAGTGTCGGAGAGCTTTGTTTTTCTTATTCTGAAATCACAAGGAAAAGTGAAATATATGAAAAATTATTTTTTTATACTATGTACCGTTATTGGTCTAATTCAATGTAAAATTTTGTCGGTTTTTGTTAATTTTTTTCATTTGTTATCTCTTTTTAACCTCGTGGCGCTCAAGGTACTTTAAAAATGACAAAAAGGAACATCATTTCAAATAGTTGGGCGCCACGAAGTTAAGTGTATTTACTTCAAGCTTTTTCGTCGTCACCCAGTCCCTTGATTGGTAGAGAATACTTTAAGTATTAAGTTTGCCAAAGGAATAACTTGTGTATTTAATCTTCAAAGGAATCTAAAAAATTACGTACCGTTATACCAACTCAATGTCCGTATGTTGATGGATTAAAAATAGTGTTACCACCTCTATTTATTCTTTGAGTTTAGTAAGAGCCGACTAAGGGAGCAACAACAAAGAAAAGGAAAACACAAAACAAGCCCTATACCAGCCCGTCTGGCCCACGTGCAATAGTTGATCTTTTTTAAGGAGAGGCCAAAGGTCAATCCAGTAAAAGATTGCTAAAGGCTGTTTGTTGATGATGATAGTACTAACTTGAGACTGTGATCGCTGGCTGTGAAAATATCCTTCGAAGTGTGTAGTGTAGTACCATTTCTTACCCACTTCACTGCAGGAGTTGGTACACCATCGACGATGCAAGGTAAAGTTACTTCTTTGCCATTTAAAGTTTGCATTATTTTGATTCTGTCTTCCTTGATTGTCGGTGGATCTATAAATTTTAACATATAAAAATAACAATAACAATATACCAATTTTCAAATAGAAGGCGAAAAAAAATTGAAAGAAATCTGAGCAGTACCAAGTAATTGTGTCAGCTAATTATATATATTTCCCTTAGGTTATACAATATACACAGTCAAATATTCTCACACACGGCTGTTTGATTCCAAATTAAGCAGAACATGTGCTATAGCTACCAGACTGCTAATAATAGACATGCTTAAATATTTCTAAATAGTACGTATTATATATAAATTAGACCATATATTATAAATAGTTGATAAGGTTTTTATCTAACAACATGCCTACTGTGTTTAGTAAAAAAGAGACCCAAAACACACCGCTCTTCTGGAAAAAAATGTAAGTTTTCCAAAAAGGTCTTAATGCTTATAAATTCTTTAAGAACAAAAATTTGGCTTTGGATGTAGTACACTAATCTATTGATAAGCACTATATTTCCTTGATACATGATTAAAACATTCGATATTAAACTCATAAGCAACTTAAACGAATTCATCTGTTTGTTACTAACATTCTACAGTTACATCCATTGTATAACTTTGTGATCCCACTATATTACTTGCGTTACACGTGTATGTGCCCTCATCGTTAACGCTCAAATTCTTCAATAGTAAAATTTCGTTAGGCTCCTCAAGTTCTTGGAGTTGCTTTGAGGTCCGGCTTTCGAAGAACCACTTCATAGTTGCCGTTGGCGTTCCACGGAGAATACTGATTAAATAAAAGTCTGTCAGTAATACTGAATTAATATGACTTCATTATGTATTGATCTCTTGCTAACCTTCGTAAAAGAATACTATCGGATCTGCATGACGTCCTTTTCGAGCGTTATTAATTTTGTCATATAATAAATAATTTTAAGAATGCGATCCCTAGCCAATCGATTTAAAACAACCCAAAGCCCCATAACAGCATAAACAAAATAATTTTTAAAACACATTCAAATTGAACCCAGTTGCATCTACCAGGATCAGTCGCCCTCTCCTCTGTAAAAGAACCCTCTCCTACATAAATATGTGTAAGTCCATGTGGAGTTCATTTCACTTTATGAACTTCAATATTTAAACATCACAATATACCATAGCATTTTTGGAACGAAGTTCATTACGGCAGGCTTGGAGGGGATAGGGATTTCGCTGCGGGACCGAAATGAAAAAAATGTGATAGTAAAACCGTAAGTGGAAAAAGTGCGTGGAATAAATCTGTGGAAAAAAGTGCGTGGAATAAAACCGTTAAATGAGACGTGCGCAGGCGCGAAAGCGCGTCATATGTGCTATATTTCCTAAAATACTGAATTTCCTAAATACTTTCTTGTACTTAAATAAAAACTAATCAGCAAAATTTAAGAGAAAAATCAAGAAAACCTACATAAAATTGAGCACGATTTTTTTTGCAAATTGTGTCGATTCCACATTATCCGAAGGAACTTCGTTCCTACCTGGTGTCCCACGACACCATTCATTTATTTTTTTTTTCATCTAAAACACTCGCAAATAATCATAATAATTGCCCATTGCTTTTCGGCAAGCTATTAAAAGCGTATATCTCAGAGTACATTTATGACATGTTATTCTAGATCTATTCGGAGACAACTGCCTCATATATTCTCTTAACACTCACCGACAAGTAAGTTCAAAGTCTGTTCCTCTTACGGCATGTACTTTCTCACCTGGTTTGTCAATTACTGGTTTTTCTGAAAAATTATCACGAGAAACAATCATCTTTTGTTAATAAAATAATAAATGACATATTGCATAGTTTTATTAAATAATATAAACATTTAAGTTTCTATTAAAACAAAACTGTTATTGATTTCAATATATATGTGGACGGCAAAACAGCAAGTCATATTTATGGCACTTGTATTATAGAAAACTCTTAACGAATACATGTTTTACACTTATATGTACACTCACACCTTATCCCTAAGGAGTAGGCAAAGACTATGACGAGTTAGGATGCCATTTGACATGATTTTCATAAACAGCAGAAGTCTCTTTGGCATTCGCATATAAAATCAAATCTTTAACATACGCGTCTCGGTAATAGTCTTAACAAGGGCCTTCTTCAATATACTTTCAATCTGATCAGTAGACGGTTTACCATCACCGGTTTGCCCAACTAGAGATTAATTACTTGTTACTCAAGTAATTCGACATGCAAAAATCATCACAACGTTCTTTTTTATAAGTCTTGTCACTACATCTTCTCACCCGCATCGTTTTCTTAAATCATTATAATTACAATTACATCACTACATTACAATATTATATATACATTACGCTTAAGTGCATGTACGTAAGATATTTTAGTGAACATAGTAGACACAATTTCTCCATTATTGGAACGAAGTTCCTTACGGCAGGCTTGGAGGGGATAGGGATTTCGCTGCGGGACCGAACTGAAAAAAATGTGATAGTAAAACCGTAAGAAAAAATCCGTGGAAAAAGTGCGTGGAATAAATCTGTGGAATAAATCTGTGGAAAAAAGTGCATGGAATAAAACCGTTAAATGAGACGTGCGCAGGCGCGAAAGCGCGTCATGTGTGCTACGTTTCATACTATCTATCACGTACTTAACATTCGTCCTATTTATTATTATTTTTATTATTTTTTTCTATTTTTCTATTTCTATGTAATTTTTAATTAATAATAATGTTGACAAAAAAAAATAAAGATACATATTTTTTTGTTATTTCAGTTGAAATTTGAATTACGATGTTTTTTTTTATTTTAAGGAATTTATTATTTTATTATTTTAAGGAATTTATTATTTTATTTCCTAAAATACTGAATTTCCTAAATACTTTCTTGTACTTAAATAAAAACTAATCAGCAAAATTTAAGAGAAAAATCAAGAAAACCTACATAAAATTGAGCACGATTTTTTTTGCAAATTGTGTCGATTCCACATTATCCGAAGGAACTTCGTTCCTACCTGGTGTCCCACGACACCATTTTTTATTATTTTTATGACACAGGTAGAAATCTACCTAATGAAAACTGTTTCCCACCCCCCATGAGCACCTGTAACTTAGGAAACACAAGCGCATTGTGGTCTACGAGGTAACGCAACAACCGGGATATAGTATTTTTACATTCATTTTTTATGTCTTCTTTTATTTTTTTCTTTTAATATTGTACCCGTATGGGTTTATAACTACTCGTACGTCCACCTACTTTCTTATGAAATGCCAAGCTTACGTTTAATGATTTGTTTTGACATTTCATTTAAAATGCACGGTAATAGATACTGAATATTACCTTGTGAAATCTTACTTTAGTATTTTTATTATACTTTGTCTTGCATAAACAAGTTCCATAGACAAATAAAGTTGTTCATTAGTTACACTGCCTCATTTCTTCTCTCAATCTTTACGACACATTCAATCGTTGGGCGTGACTTCGTCATTAGTTAGCCACTTACCAAATACAAAAACTTCAATTGATTTGTTACTAGAGCCAAGATAGTTTTCAGCTGCACAAGTGTAAAATCCAGCGTCCGATACCTCTGATCTTCTAATCCTAAAATACGAAATAGAACAGAAGGTATAATAATTGTACAATGCTTGTTCCAAAAATTGTCCGCGTTATGTGTTCATTTTGATTTAAAGCTAATCCTTTACAAATCTCATTGTTGAAAACAATTTAGTTATTATTTTAGTATTTTTTAATTTTCATCGTCATCATCACCAGCCTTTAACAGTCCACTACTGGGCATTGGTTTCTTCTTAGCAAGGCGCTTTTAGCCTACAGTCACACCGGTCCGACGGGCTGGAATAAGGTTTATTTCAAGTTTGCCTTCTTTTTGCAGTGATGTTGTCCTGCCTAGCTTGCTGCCTTAGTCATTTCTGACGACATTCAATGAATGAGTAGTGGTGGTGACACTCCGTATTCTTAATCCGTCACCACACGGACATATCCTTTGGTACAAAAAAACTAAAGCAAGCTTAAACAAATGCCCTAACTCTTTTGCTTGTAACAATGGACGTTTTACGGGCAGCTTTAACTGTTATGATTTTTTATAATTGTCTAAGTGTATAAATGTCTAAGGAATTGCAAAATCAGTGGTAAAGGGTAAAATAACATGTTTTAGATGCTAATTATTTATGAAACGACACACAAGAGCTAATAATTTGATTAAGACCCATTAAACAGAGAAAATTATTTACAGGGTTACTGGTTATTTTGACCTAGATACATTAGAAGGATGTAATGGCTTGTATATTTTGATTCTGTTACTAACTGGATTTATGATTAATACTTGGAATACTATTGAAGATGATGACTTATACAAACGAGGCATATGTTGATATTCTGATTTGTCGATAATTGATATTGACAATGGGTATATTATTTCATTACCTTTATTTCGTTTTTCATTTTGAGCTCATCTATTTCTGTTCAGTTTTTAAAAATAAGTACAATTAAGTTATCAAAAATTATAAAATAATCTATCAACGATACAATGAAACTAAAAATAAAGATAATTTGAGGAATTAATTAAAAAAAAGGAATAAGCAAATAGCAATTTCTTTAGATATGTCTAAAGTTCACTATGTCGTGAAAATGATTTTATTTGGGATATGGTATTTCGCTGTAAGATTATTTATAATAGTGATACCTGCAGTTCCTATAATATCTGTCAACCTAGATATGTATAACACAAAGTTTACATGGAAATTTATGTACTGCCGCACTAACTTGAGGCTGTGATCGCTAGTCTTAAAAATGTCCTTCGAAGTACGTAGTGTAGTACCATTTGTTAGCCACTTTACTATGGGAGTAGGTACACCATCGACACTACATGGTAAAGTCACTTCATCACCGTTTAAAGCTTCGATCATTTTGATTCCGTCGTCTTTGATTGTCGGTGGATCTGTAACATAAAAAACATTTTACAGCAACTTCGTGGTATAAAAATGCGTTTCATCATCATCAGACAGTCGCAGTCATACAGGACATGGGTCTCTCTCAAAATGCATTTATGTACTTTATAAATTAAATAATTAGCATGTTTAATAGTATTTTCATATACGTAACTAAAGAGCTTAAATACCATATTATTGCACTTATAGTTTGTTGTGGATTTGACACTCGTCTTGTTTTTTTTTATTTATTGAGTCTTACACCAAAATTCAGTCAAGACATATCTGTCAAACACAATAGGTAGGTAAGGTAGGGGTACATATTCGTGGTAATTCGTATTTAAATATAAAATCAGATCGCACTAATTGTAAGCTAATATAGTAATTTTGGTCTAATATATGCTCCTATTGACAAAAATGATATAGTACAGTTTTGAGTTGAGTACAAGGAATTGGACCTATTAGAAATTTATTAAGAGTTATCATTTTTGAAACTTATCTAGATTATCGAAGAATTTAACATTTTTAATCATTTAAGACACTGGTGCTACTAACATTCTATGAAAAGGTCAATAGTGTAACTTTGTGATCCCACTATATTGGTGGCGTTACACGTGTATGTACCCTCGTCGACAACGCTCACATTCTTCAACAGTAGATCTTCGTTAGTCTCTTCGAGTTCTTTTAAATTCTTTATCTTGTGCTGGAAATGCCACTGCATGGTTGGCTTCGGCGTTCCACGAAGAGTGCTGAACATAAAAAAAAGTTTTTTTTTTTACTATAAGAATGGTATGTAATAAGAAGATTTTGAATATGTGACATTTAAATATATTTTAGTATTATTATAATATGTTTTAACATATTCAATGAGAATGAATGTTGAAAATGTGTCGATTCGTATCGTCGGTATTCACCACCTTTGGGCGAACTCTTTATTTAAGTAACGTACGCGTACGTCACCTCCCTGTGCTTCCCTGATTCCACTAAATAATAGACTGTTGAATGCATTGGCGATGGGCAACGACACCGCCAACAGCACGCGGCCAAAACTCACTGCATCTTTAGTCACTGTCCGCAGGCGCAACACGTCGTCGACCGTCACCTCGAAAAGGTACCGGACGATGCGGGCAGAAAGTACTCTCGCAAACAATTTACTCGCCTCGTCCAGTAACACGATAGGCCTACAGGATGCGACTGAACCGGTGGGCTGCACCGGCTTCGTTTTTCCAACACTCAGGGAAGCGTCTGGACCCCAAGTTTGCATCTAGTACGTAAGTACCGATGTTACTATCATAGAGCAATATACAGAAATATATCTGCGTTTACTTACCGACATGTAAGCTGAACGTCAGCTCCTTTCACGGCACGCATTTTCTCGACTGGTTTTTTGATTACCGGTTTATCTGAAAGTAACAATTCTACTGTCAGCGTTTGTCTTATATCTGTACTGATGTTTTTTTTCTGCTTGTATGAAAGCTTTTAGTATAATCAAAATAGTTGCACAATCACTTACTTACCAAATACATACACATCAACAGATTTCTTGCTAGAGCCAAGAGAGTTTTCAGCCACACAAGTATAAGATCCAGTGTCAGATACACTGATTGTAGTTATTCTGTAATTAGCAAAAGAGCACAAATGACTTCAAGTCCCTAACAATAGCATTTTAGGTTGAAGGAAGAATCCAAATTTATTCTGGATGTTATTTTTTATAAATTATTGTATGACTATAGAAAGATGAAACTATGATTAATGTTTACATCATTTATTATTATTAATGCAGCAATAGGTAACAAGAATTTACAAACCTAAAAATATTGTATAAATAGTTGAACGATACCTTTGAATTATATTCTCTGGTACATATCGTTTGACTAATGACTATTCATGGAATCACCGTAATGACATTATAAAGGCCTCTAATAGTGAACATATCAAGACAAATCAGAGATTATTAAATTATTTCTCGAGGGCAATATTGTACCATTACATAGCCAACTCACTGTAGGAGTGGGTAAACCATCGACGTTGCAAGGTAAAATTACTTCATCACCGTCTTTAACTTCGATTACAGATATAAATGTGTTTTTAATGAAAGTTTTGCCAAGATTATGTGACTATAGATGAGACTGTTGTTTGTATAATATATACAGGGTGTCCAAGAACCTGGCGTCCAACTGGATTCCCACGATGCCCCAAGTTCTAACAGTACTCAGAAAAATATTTTAAAAAATCCACCCCATGTACTTACAGAATTATACTGATTTCAAAAAAAAAGGGGAAATGAGCACCCTGTGACATACTTTTGAATGCTGTGACTGCTAATGCTGATAATTTCGATATTTCTTGGAGGTTTTGTAATCTAGGGTATTGCTGTGTCTAAATAGAATGTAAAAATAAAGTACTTTTTGTACCATTTTAAAATAAAATATTATTTTAACTAAAGGTGATATGGAAAACTATTGAATTTCGCAACTTTGACCGACTGTAGTGTAAAAAAAATGTACCAAAATAGTATGGCAAGTGACGTCAAATTTTGACGCGTTTATTCCTCTTTTTAAAAAGGTATAATACTTACACATTAATTTGAAAAAAAAAATTTTGATAATATTTTTACTCAACAACCCAATTTTTACGATGTCTTACAGAATTCTTAGAAAGAAAAATTTACGACGAATTGAATCTAACCTCTAAAGAATTACTATTGTATGCTCATAAAAATAACAACAGGCCTCTCAAAAAACAGGTTAGACCGTAAGGGACGGTATGTGCATGCATCTCACCATAGTGATTCGTTATTACAACAGGAGGGAGCAAGACAGAAACTATCTTTGCGATTTGCTGGTTCTTCTTTATGGTACCCCATTATTCAGGTAAGAGTGAGGGAGAAAAAGGTTAGAGGTGCGAGTGAGATAGATAGTGACGCTATCTGGGATCGTGCTATTTAGGATAACAGTACGGTCAGTACACGTCACTGCCTCCTGCCGTTACTACGCACCTCTCTCTTATTGTTACCATTGATCACGTACTACGATTTAAAGCTTTGTTTATTGGACTCGATTACTCTTTGTGCTCTGGACTTTGAAACGAACTCTTTACGACGACCTTTGCCTGTGTTTGGACAGTTTGTGTTTTGTGTGTGCTACCATGGCGACCTACACTCCGCAAGAATACGCAAATATGCACTACATTTATGGAGAATGTAGAGGTAATGGACGAGCTGCAGCGAGACTTTACAGAGAAAGGTATCCGAGGGCTACGCGATATCCCGACCATCGAGTTTTCATTAATGTGCACAGATCACTATGTGACGGGCGGTTCCCCAATCAAGTAGCTGGTGAAGGACGACCCGTAAATGACTTCATACGCGATGAAGTTTTAGAGGCGGTGTCGGCAAATCCAAGCATCTCTGTGCGAGGAATAGAAGCTGATACGGGGATACCGAAGAGCACAGCACACAGTATTCTCCAAAAAGAAGAATATCATCCGTACCACGTACAGCGAGTGCAAAGTCTTTTACCTCGAGACTATCCGAGCCGAGTCGCGTTTTGTGAAACAATCCTGCAAAAACATCGAGAAGACGAAAACTTTATCGACAAAATTTTGTGGTCAGATGAATCAACATTTAAGAAAGATGGCTACATGAACCTACACAACTTGCACGAGTGGCATGTGGAAAATCCGCACTTGATGCGAGAAGATAGATCCCAGTACCGGTTCAAAGTGAACATGTGGACCGGTATTCTCTGTGGGAATATTATTGGTCCATTTGAGATGCCCGAGAATTTGACTGGCGAATCATATTTAAATTTTCTTCAAAATGATTTGCCAAACTTACTAGAAGAGACCCCACCAGATATGTGGTTCCAACACGACGGCTGTCCAGCACATTTTCGCGTATCCGTTAGAGAGTTTTTGGACGAGCAATACCCGAACAGGTGGATTGGGCGATCAGGAACAATCCCGTGGCCAGCCCGCTCACCTGACTTAAATCCGCTGGATTTTTTTTTCTGGGGAACTATGAAGGAGCTCGTTTATGCGAAGCCCATTAATGACATCGCTGACCTTCGTGAGAAGATAACACAAGCAGTGCAGGTGATACGTCACTCGCGAAACATAAAGCGGTCCTTTTTAAGGAGAGTGAGAGCTTGTATTGCCGCGGGTGGTCAACATTTTGAACATTTATTGTAATAAAATATCTTTAAACTAACATTCTTTGCTTTTATTCTACTGGGAACCCATCTACCTGTGTGTATTTCCTTCTTGCTCACTCTTGGAACCGAAGTAAATAATAGTAGTAACATAACAGTTTCTAAGATAAGAAAGGGTCCGACAGTTACCGTTAGTAGGTAGGCACTTCGTAAAAATTGGGTTGTTGAGTAAAAATATTATCAAAATTTTTTTTTTCAAATTAATGTGTAAGTATTATACCTTTTTAAAAAGAGGAATAAACGCGTCAAAATTTGACGTCACTTGCCATACTATTTTGGTACATTTTTTTTACACTACAGTCGGTCAAAGTTGCGAAATTCAATAGTTTTCCATATCACCTTTAGTTAAAATAATATTTTATTTTAAAATGGTACAAAAAGTACTTTATTTTTACATTCTATTTAGACACAGCAATACCCTAGATTACAAAACCTCCAAGAAATATCGAAATTATCAGCATTAGCAGTCACAGCATTCAAAAGTATGTCACAGGGTGCTCATTTCCCCTTTTTTTTTGAAATCAGTATAATTCTGTAAGTACATGGGGTGGATTTTTTAAAATATTTTTCTGAGTACTGTTAGAACTTGGGGCATCGTGGGAATCCAGTTGGACGCCAGGTTCTTGGACACCCTGTATATATCTATTTGTTTAAATCATCTTAGGAGTTGATAAATAAAAATTTAAGCTCGTATCGTAAGCAAAGATATACTTCGGATTGAAATCTCTTAAGTACATAACGTATGACTAATCGACTATTAATGAAGTCACTACAATAATGGTAACAAAACGCTAAGTTATTCGCACATTATTAACTTACCTGAGATTGAAATCGGAGGTTATTAAAGTATTCGTCGAGTTGTGCAATATTGTGCCATTTTTCGTCCACTTTACTGTAGGAGCGGGTAAACCATCGACGTTGCAAGGTAAATTTACTTCATCGCCGTCTTTAGTTTCGACTGTTTTGATTCCATCTTCTTCAATTGTCGGTGAAGCTGTGACGTAATAATAATATGTAGCTTCATATGCGTATCTAATAGAATATGTATTACTAGCAAGGAAAATTAGCGCTTTCTAGTTTGTTTAAAGGCGCTATAGTGTATTTTTCTTGTTATTTTTTAGAGCAACGATAAAAAACCTGCACCTAAAATTGCAATGCAAATTAATTTTACGGTAAATGTTTCAAATCATGATTATGAATATTGCTATTTACTTACATTCTACTGTTACGTATATGCTGTAACTCTGTGACCCCACTATATTACTGGCGTTACAAGTATATGTGCCCTCGTCCTCGACGCTCACATTCTTCAACAGTAGGGATTCGTTAGTCTCCTCAATTTTTTTTAAATTCTTTATCTTGTTCTGGAAGTGCCATTGCATGGTTGGCTTCGGCGTTCCACGAAGAATACTGAATAAAAATACGAAATATGTTATGAAACATTTTAATAAAAATTTCTTCTTTCTACTAAATCTTTACATACATTTGATTTATAATATTTAAAAATGTAGAATTAGCAAACGAAAATGTTTCTTTTTAGAAAATAACGAAACGTTGCTGATTATGTAATAGTTGAAAGGGCCGTAGCTTTGCTGGTTTGATGATATTAATAGCGAAGATTTATATACGAAATATGTGCAATTTATTAGTAAAATGTATTAAGGTGATTCATAAACTTTACAATATTGTACTATAAGCTGGGCCAAGAATTCCTAAACATTTGAATCCTGGAAAACAAATTTCACGCGAATTGGGACCGATGCTACTGAAATTTGCTAGCTACAATCGTAACACATGGTTTCAATGAGATGGAGCCACTTGTCACACATCCAATGAGTCTCTGCCGCGGTTCAGCGACATCTTTCCAGGCGAAACAATATTCCATGGCCACCCAGAAGTCCAGATCTATCTCCAGCAGAGCTCTTTTTATGTGGTTATTTGAAGAATTGTGTCTATTTCAATAAACCAAATATACTACGTCTACTAAAAGAAAAAATCAACTAAGAGATGTCGGCGATCTCGCGGTCTCTTTATCGACGAGTATTCGAAAACTTTGGTGCTCACTTAAAAAGGGTGCAGTAATGGTAGTTATTTAGACGATGTAATTTTTAAAAAATAAATTCCAACTAATTAGCTTTCTAGAAAATTTGATTTTTTTATAGTATATCAAATGGTTTTTTTATACGATTTTTTCAAATGTTAACTAATTTGTGGCCCACCCTATATTTAATAAATTTGTTCTAAACACTGAAACCGGTTTCATAAAGCAGTTTGGGCAATTGAATGTATTTACGTGCACTTACCGACATAAAAGCTGAACGTCAGTTCCCTTTACGGCACGGATCTTCTTGTCTGGTTTCTCAATTACCGGTTCATCTGAAAGTAGTTTTTGTTTACTTATACATTAAATGTATGTCTTGTATCTGTATCTATTCGTCCTCTTGTCTACATAGTTTTACAAATGACTTATGTAACTTTTATTGAAGACGGTGATGGTGGTTAAAAAATATAACATCGTCAAATTGGTTCCTCAGAACAGCCATTAGTTTGATCAAATTCTTTGTTTTGTCATATACCTACCGAATACATAAATGTCGATAGATTTCTTGCTAGAGCCAAGAGAGTTTTCCGCCTCACAGGTATAAGATCCAGTATCCGATACACCAATTGCAATGATTCTGAAGTCACCAAAAGAAAACAATTTATTTTAAATCCGTAACTTTTCTATTTTAAGATGGATGTAGAAGCCAAATTTGTTTTTAATTAGAGTTTTGCCAATCTTGAATTACAGGGCTAGAGATGAGACAATGAACAATGTTTATAATATCTATTAGCATACGAGTTGTGTAGACAAAGGTACCTTTCTACATTCAATATCTGGTATATATACTCGTACTGTTTGAGTAATCTACTATTAATGAAAATACCAGAATGACGGTCACAAAAGGCTAAGTAATTTAGACATCATTAACTTACTTGAGACTGAAATCGGAGGTTATTAAAGCATTCGTCGAGTTGTGCAATATTGTGCTATTTTTCGTCCACTTCACTCTAGGAGCGGGTAAACCATCGACGTTACAATATAAAATTACTTCATCGCCGTCTTTAGTTTCGACTGTTTTGATTCCATCTTCTTCAATTGTCGGTGGATCTGTGAAATAATAGTAACTTCACATGCATTTCTAATGGGATATATATTATATTAGTAATGAGAAGGGGCACTTTATATTTTCCCTAAAACCGTTACAGTGATTTTTTTTTGCGTAGTGGCGTTGTTATGTATTTCATTTGTTATTCTTTTTAGGCAACAAAATGGTAACAAGATACCACAAATTAACATTGCAATGCAAATTAATTCTTCGTTTGACTATTTCAAACTATACTTAGTCTGGCCATAAATACTGTTACACTTAATTATAAAAAAATATTACATTTGAATTTCGAATCTGTCATTTTTATACGATTGTTCATTGTGTTTTCTCATTTTGGCGCCAATACATTGTAAAATATTTTGCGATATTAAAATGGTGTGGGGTGATAAAGAGAACCGAATCGCTGTGATAGCATTACACAAAGTAGGTATGGAGCCAAATGCAATTTTTAAAACTCTCCATACACTTGGTATTAGTAAAATGTTTGTGTACCGGGCTATTAATAGGTACAATGAGACCTCCTCTGTTTGTGACAGAAAAAGATCTGGCCGTCCACGTAGTGTTCGTACGAAAAAGGTGGTCAAAGCAGTAAGGGAAAGAATTCGAAGAAATCCTGTCCGAAAGCAAAAGATTTTATCTCGGGAAATGAAGATAGCACCTAGAACCATGTCGCGTATTTTAAAAGATGACTTAGGACTTGCAGCCTATAAGAGACGCACTGGCCATTTCTTAACTGATAATTTAAAGAAGAATAGGGTGGTAAAATCGAAACAACTACTGAAGCGGTACGCAAAGGGAGGTCACAGAAAAATTTTGTTTACGGATGAGAAAATTTTTACAATTGAGCAACATTTTAACAAACAAAATGACCGTATTTATGCTCAAAGCTCTAAGGAAGCTTCCCAATTAGTCGACAGAGTGCAACGTGGACATTATCCGACTTCAGTGATGGTTTGGTGGGGTGTTAGCTATGAAGGAGTGACTGAGCCATATTTTTGTGAAAAAGGTATCAAAACATCGGCACAAGTGTATCAAGATACCATTCTTGAGAAGGTAGTTAAGCCCCTTAACATCACCATGTTCAATAACCAAGTATGGTCCTTCCAGCAAGACTCGGCGCCGGGTCATAAAGCTCGGTCCACGCAGTCTTGGTTGGAATCGAACGTTTCGGACTTCATCAGAGCTGAAGACTGGCCGTCGTCTAGTCCCGATCTTAATCCGCTGGATTATGATTTGTGGTCAGTTTTAGAGAGTACAGCTTGCTCTAAACGCCATGATAATTTGGAGTCCCTAAAACAATCTATACGATTGGCAGTGAAGAATTTTCCCATGGAAAGAGTGCGTGCTTCTATTGATAACTGGCCTCATCGTTTAAAGGACTGTATTGCAGCCAATGGAGACCACTTCGAATAAGCTTTTTATATTTTTAATTGTTTTATATTTATGTATTAAACTGACACACTGTAAAAGTAATAAATGTTATTTGCAGTTAACAATTTTCTTTTTTCTTTATTACAATATTTATGGCAAGACTAGGTATGTACTACTTACAGTCCACTGTCACGTCTATGGTGTAACTCTGTGATCCTACTATATTGCTGGCGTTACAAGTGTATGTGCCCTCATTCTCGACGCTCACATTTTTCAACAGCAGAACTTCGTTAGTCTCCTCGAGTTCTTTAAAGTTCTTGGTCTTGTTCTGGAACTGCCACTGCATGGTTGGTTTCGGTGTTCCACGAAGAGTACTTAGTATACAGAAAATGTATCTTTATTACAAAGAATGTCATTAAAAAGGCATTAAATATAGAACACTTAAGTCTACGTTTGAATAATAATGTTTTCAAAAAATGAGCAAGAATGAAAATGAAAAATTGTGGAAAATTAAGTAATGTAAATAAGTAATGAAAGATATGGCATATACTTAGTAACGCTATTAGTTTTTTTAGGTTTAAATAAGAAAATTGACACACTAAATATGTGCTAACTTATTAGGGAAATTATTTTATTATGATTTGTTAACTTTTCAATATTGTGCTGTTTAATGTATTCATCCTAAGTACTAATATCAGTGTCATAGAGCAATCTGTACAATTGAATATATTTGCTTTCACTTACCGACATGTAAGCTGAACGTCAGCTCCTTTTACGGCGCGTATTTTCTCGTCTGGTTTCTCAATTACTGGTTTATCTGAAAATAGTGTTTGGTTACATTTTCTGTAAGTGTAACTTCTTATCGACATCTGAAACTCATCATTTACTTATTTTTATTGTTTCATAAGTAACTATGAGGCAACTACTTTACATATATTTTAATGTTGAATCGTTAGTCTCCATTATAAGTAGGTGTATTACATCTTTTATTTGTATGAAAGTTGCCATTCAACTGCTGTTGAAAATGGCGATGGTGTTTAAGACGTACAATCCCGTCAAATTGAGTCTTCAAGATAACCATTAGTTTAACCAAATTATTTATATTATCGTTAACTTACCGAATACATAAACGTCGATAGACTTCTTGCTAGAGCCAAGAGAGTTTTCAGCTTCACAGGTATAAGATCCAGTATCCGATACCCCAATTGCAGTGATTCTAAAATCAGCAAAAAAAGAAATTATTTTAAATCCATAAAAGTGTCATTTTAAGATGGATGCAGAATTCAAATTATTTCTTAATAAGAATTTTGCCAAGTTTGATTACGGGCCTAGACGTGAGACGATGAATAAAGTTTAAATCATCTATTAACATAGGACTTGTTTAATAAAAAAATAAGTGATTGTTCGTAGGCAAAGATACCCTTCTGATTGAAATCTCTTGTATACATACTGTTTGAATAATCGACTATTAATGGAATCACCACAATGATGGTGTCAAAAGGCTAAGTAATTTAGACATCATTAACTTACTTGAGACTGAAATCGGAGGTTATTAAAGCATTCGTCGAGTTGTGCAATATTGTGCCATTTTTCGTCCAATTCACTGTAGGAGCGGGTAAACCATCGACGTTGCAAGGTAAAATTACTTCATCGCCGTCTTTAGTTTCGATTATTTTAATTTCATCTTCTTGAATTGTTGGTGGATCTGTGAAATAATAATGACTTGAATCACATTTTGAATAGAATATATTACTAACAACGAGAAGTAGCACTTCATATTTTGCAAAAGAACGTTACAGTGTATTTTTATTCTCTATTTTTTGAAAGTAACGATAGATAGATAGCACCCAGCAATGCAATGCAAATTACTATCACTCCTAACTGTTTTAAAGCATTTACACTACTTACATTCTACTGTTAAGTGTATGCTGTAACTCTGTGATCCCACTATATTACTGGCGTTACAAGTATATGTGCCCTCGTCCTCGACGCTCACATTCTTCAACAGCAGGACTTCGTTAGTCTCCTCGAGTTCTTTAAAGTTCTTTGTCTTGTTTTGGAACTGCCACTGCATGGTTGGTTTCGGTGTTCCACGAAGAGTACTGAGTATACAGAAAATGTGTTTTTATTACAAATAATGTTACTAAAAAGGCATTAAATGCAGAACTCTTAAGTATACATGTTTTCAAAATATGATCAGGAATGAAAATGAAAAATTGTGGAAAATTAAGCAATGTCAAAAGTGCTGGAATATATGGTATATAGTAACGTTGCTAGTTTTTTTATGTTTAAATACGAAGATTGACACGCTAAGTATGTGCTAACTTATTAGGAAAATTATTTTGCTGTTTTGTTTAATATATTCATCCTAAGCACTAATATCAGTGTCATAGAACAATCTGTACAATTGAATATATTTACGTTCACTTACCGACACGTAACCTGAACGTCAGCTCCTTTTACGGCACGTATTTTTTCGTCTGGTTTCTCAATTACTGGTTTATCTGAAAATAGTGTTGGGTTACATTTTCTGTAAGTGCATGCCTTCTTATCTACATCTGTAACTAATTATTTACTTATGAATAATGTTTCATAAGTAACTATGGGGCAATTATTTACATGTATTTTAATGTGGAATCATTAGACTCAATTTTTAAGTAAGTGCATTAGATTCTTTTATTAATAGACACATGAAAGTTGGTACTCGAATGATGTTGAAAATGGTGATAGTAATTAAGAAGTACAATCCCGTAAAATGTAGTCTTCAAGAAAGCCATTAGTTTGACAAAATTATTTGGATTATCATTAACCTACCGAATACGTAAACGTCGATAGACTTCTTGCTAGAGCCAAGATAGTTTTCAGCCTCACAGGTATAAAATCCAGTATCAGATACACCAATTCCAGTGATTCTAAAATCAGCACAAAAAAAAAAAATTTTAAATTCATAACAGTGTCATTTTAAGATGGTGGCAGAATTCAAATTATTTCTAACTAAGAGTTTTGAAAATTTAGATTACGGGCCTACAGGTGAGACGATGAATAATGCTTAAATCATTTATTAACATAGGAGTAGATTAATAAAAAAATAAGTAATTGATCGTATGCAAAGATACCCTTCTGTCTGTAATCTCTTGTATACGTACTGTTATACTCGACTACTACTGAAGTCACCACAATGATGGTAACAAAAGACGGTCACAAAAGGCTAAGTAATTTAGACATCATTAACTTACTTGAGACTGAAATCGGAGGTTATTAAAGCATTCGTCGAGTTGTGCAATATTGTGCCATTTTTCGTCCACTTCACTGTAGGAGCGGGTAAACCATCGACGTTACAATATAAAATTACTTCATCGCCGTCTTTAGTTTCGACTGTTTTGATTCCATCTTCTTCAATTGTCGGTGGATCTGTAAAATAATAGTAACTTCACGTGCATTTCTAATGGGATATATATTATATTAGTAATGAGAAGGAGCACTTTATATTTTCCCTAAAACCGTTACAGTGATTTTTTTTGCGTAGTGGCGTTGTTATGTATTTCATTTGTTATTCTTTTTAGGCAACAAAATGGTAACAAGATACCACAAATTAACATTGCAATGCAAATTAATTCTTCGTTTGACTATTTCAAACTATATGTACTACTTACAGTCCACTGTCACGTCTATGGTGTAACTCTGTGATCCTACTATATTGCTGGCGTTACAAGTGTATGTGCCCTCATTCTCGACGCTCACATTTTTCAACAGCAGAACTTCGTTAGTCTCCTCGAGTTCTTTAAAGTTCTTGGTCTTGTTCTGGAACTGCCACTGCATGGTTGGTTTCGGTGTTCCACGAAGAGTACTTAGTATACAGAAAATGTATCTTTATTACAAAGAATGTCATTAAAAAGGCATTAAATATAGAACACTTAAGTATACATTTGAATAATAATGTTTTCAAAAAATGAGCAAGAATGAAAATGAAAAATTGTGGAAAATTAAGTAATGTCATAAGTAATGAAAGATATGGCATATACTTAGTAACGTTATTAGTTTTTTTATGTTTAAATAAGAAAATTGATACACTAAATATGTGCTAACTTATTAGGGAAATTATTTTATTATGATTTGTTAACTTTTCAATATTGTGCTGTTTAATGTATTCATCCTAAGTACTAATATTAGTGTCATAGAGCAATCTGTACAATTGAATATATTTGCTTTCACTTACCGACATGTAAGCTGAACGTCAGCTCCTTTTACGGCGCGTATTTTCTCGTCTGGTTTCTCAATTACTGGTTTATCTAAAAATAGTGTTTGGTTACATTTTTTGTAAGTGCATATCTTCTTATTTACATCTGAAACTCATCATTTACTTATTATTAATGTTTCATAAGTAACTATGAGGCAACTACTTTACATATATTTTAATGTGGAATCATTAGTCTCGATTTTTAAGTAGGAGCATTACATTCTTTTATTTATACACGCATGAAAGTTGCCACTCGAGTGATGTTGAAAATGGTGATAGTAATTAAGAAGTACTATCCCGTAAAATTAAGTCTTCAAGAGAGCCATTAGATTGACCAAATTATTTGGATTATCATTTTTTACCAAATACGTAAACGTCGATAGATTTCTTGCTAGAGCCAAGAGAGTTTTCAGCCTCACAGGTATAGGATCCAGTATCAGATATACCAATTGCAGTGATTCTGAAATCAGCAAAAAAGAAAGAAATTAATTTAAATCCATAACAGTGTAATTTTAAAATGGATGCAGAATTCAAATCATTTCTTAATAAGAGTTTTGCCAAGTTAAATTACGGGCCTACAGGTGAGACGATGAATAAAGCTTAAATCATCTATTAACATACGAGTAGATTAATAAAAAAATAAGTGATTGTTCGTAGGCAAAGATACCCTTCTGATTGAAATCTCTTGTATACATACTGTTTGAATAATCGACTATTAATGGAATCACCACAATGATGGTGTCAAAAGGCTAAGTAATTTAGACATCATTAACTTACTTGAGACTGAAATCGGAGGTTATTAAAGCATTCGTCGAGTTGTGCAATATTGTGTCATTTTTCGTCCAAATCACTGTAGGAGCGGGTAAACCATCGACGTTGCAAGATAAAATTACTTCATCGCCGTCTTTAGTTTCGACTGTTTTAATTCCATCTTCTTCAATTGTTGGTGGATCTGTTAAATAATAATGACTTGAATCACATTTTGAATGGAATATATTACGAGCAACGAGAAGTAGCACTTAATATTTTGCCTAAAACCTTTATAGTGTATTTTTCTTTGATACTTTTTGAAGGCAAAGATTACAGATTAAGACAAAACCGCACCCAACATTGGCATTAATTTCACGCATAACTGTTTCAAGACTTGTGTACTACTAACATTCTACTGTTACATGTATGGTGTAACTCTGTGATCCCACTATGTTACTGGTGTTACAAGTGTATGTGCCCTCGTCGTCGACGCTCACGTTCTTCAACAGAAGAACTTCGTTAGTCAAGTCCAGTTTTTTTAGATTTTTTGTCTTGTGCTGTATATGCCATTGCATGGTCGGCGTTGGCGTTCCATGAAGAATACTGAAAATAAAATAATTTTGGAAGCAAATATTTGGTAAAATTGTGTAGGTCCGTTTTCACTCTATCGTGAAAAACATTGTGATTGATGAATAAGTATAGTGAGTCTGACGTTATTTGGAATTCAATAATGTAGAATTTAAGAATGTATCTTCGTTTTTCTATATATATTTACTTAGCTGCAATAAATAAGCACTTGTGGCGCCTTGCTCATAGGGCAGATTTTTCTAATTTCTTGATCAGATTACAGTGTTACTGAATGAGTGACCCTGTACATAGTAATAGCTTAGTATCAAGCTGACATCGACGCGCAGCAATACACTTATTACACTTTAAATAACATACGAACTCGTATGTTTTTTAAAGTATTATGCGTCGCACAATCGCTTCGACTTCACTTCACTTCGACAAAATTAGTGTAATTTTTTAAATTAATATGTATCGTGCTTTGTATTATTTGATTTTATTTAAGCACACAAAATCGTAAAGTTACAAAATCGCTTATCATCAAATTACACTTAACAACATCATAATCGTGCAATGTTTACTATTTATTGAACTTTTAAAAATGGACACAACCGCTATAAAAATATGTTAGATTATACACAGAAATATAAAATTCTTCTAATTAGTATCATTTAAGCATCGATCTTATTATAACCCTTTGAATTCGTCAAAAACATCATATACTAATTAATTAGATCAAGAACATGAAATATTTCAGCCACTTACCTACACTTAAGCTGAACGTCAGCTCCTTTTATGGCATTTATTTCCTCATTTGGTTTATCGATTTGGGGTTTTTCTAAAAAGAAGTGAAACGAATAAAATAGTAAATATCTTGTAACAAGGAATTGTTCATGAAAATTTAGTGTTAAGTTAATTATCTTCTTTCTAAATCTACTTTGAAAGGGTTTCGAGGACTCTGAGAGATATGTTTCACGACTAGGAAGACGCTACACTGGAGGCTCAACTAGAGTCTCTAACACCAACGGCTTCTAATAACTACTACTCGCTGTGGAAATTCACAAAACATTATGAGAGACCTCAAGTTACAATACCTCAAATCAAAGTGAACCATGGATAGGCCAGGACACCTCAAGAGAAAGTGGATGCCTTTGCAGAACATCTGAAGTCAATCTTCCGCCCAAACGAAACTCAAAGCGAGACATCCACTCGCGAAGTTATTTCAGCGCTGAACCAGGACCTTCAAATGGCCCTTCCCTCTCCTCCTGCTACTGTTCGTGAAGTGTGGCGAACTATTAACAGCCTTGGGAATAGGAAAGCACCCGGCTTTGATTTGGTCACCAAAGAAATTATTATAAAGCCATCGTTTTCTTGACAATGTTATATAACGGCATATTGAGAGTGCAATATTATCCCATGTCATGGAAAGTATCACAAGTACTTATGATTCACAAGCTAGGTAAACTACCCAATGCATTTACTTCCTATAGACCCATAAGCCCTTGTCAATACTGTCAAAAATATTAGAAAAATGTTACTAAACAGAATCCAACTGATTCTTGAAAGTCAGAAAACAATACCAGCTCACCAATTTGGCTTCAGGCAAAAGCATTCGGCTATCGAACAGGTGCATAGAGTATACGATAGGATAAGGAAAAGTCTGAAAGAAAAGGAGTATTGCTCATCGGATTTCTTGGATATCCAGCAGGCCTTTGATCGAGTATGGCACCTCGGCCTCTTGTCCAAAATTAAAAAACATCTCCCACATAGATACTTCCTCCTATTTAAATCATACCTAACGGAACGTATTTATCAAGTGAAAAGCACGGAAAGCACTTCAGGATTTTTTGACATTCATGCTGGAGTGCCTCAGGGTTCTGTACTCGGGCTGATTCTGTATAACATATTTACCTCTGACCTCCCAGAAGTGGAAGTTATAACCATAGCTACCTTTGCAGACGACACGGCGATACTAGCTACCAACAAAGACCCGAAATTAGCCACACAAACTCTGCAAAAAGGCCTTGACGAAGTAACAAACTGGATGAGGAAATGGAGAATCTTAGTTAGTGGCCCCAAATCAGTACAGGTAACTTTCACTTTACGAAAGGAGAATTGTCCTCCAGTGTCTCTCAGAACTACTGTGCTACCACACAAAGACAGCGTGAGATACCTGGGGTTACATCTTGATAGACGACTTACGTGGAAACAGCACATCAAGAACAAGAGAGAGGAACTAAAGACTAAATATAAATCACTCCTCTGGCTTCTGAGAAGGAACAGCAAACTCTCAACAGACAACAAACTGCTGATTTATAAGGCCATATTGAAACCAGTTTGGATGTACGGCATACAACTATGGGGTAGCGCGAGCTCTACCAATATTCAGATCCTGCAAAGAATTCAAAACATCATACTACACACCATATGTAATGCCCCATGGTTTATGACTAATGCTGAAGTCCACCAGTATTCAAACGTGAATACAGTCCACGAAGAAGTCCTGAATATCAGCCGGACATATCAAGAGAGGCTGGAGAGCCACCCCAATACCTTGGCTCCAGCTCTGCTAACCCGCACCTACCAAAAACGCCTTAAAGGAAAGGATATCCTACCATTGTAGGATAAAATAAACTATGAAAGTCAAGAGTAGTGATGTCATGGGAGACCACACTCTACAAGGCTGGCTGCATAGCACTTCCTTTACTTCTGGACATCATTATGTATAATGAAAAGAAATTTAAAACTAGACGAAATATTGAAGGTAAGAACTAACGCTCTACACGTCGTCTCGTCTAACTAATTATTACTGGTAAGTTCACTATACTAGCTCACATAATTTATTGTACTTGTTTTTTAGGTATGAATCAATAGTTTATAAATTATTTTGACCAGCTCTGTAACACAGGTACCTATAAAATAGGCATATTGACATGATTTTAAACCTAATGTATACTTAATCAACATTGAATTCACAAATTACTTTATTTCGTCACTTTATTTACAATATTTTAGTAATACGATGTACGTATATATGTATACGATATGTCTAATACGCTTATTGATACAAATATATTAATTTTGGAAAGGATAACTATAAAGAACACATAGCCACTAATTCAAAAGCATACTCTAGGCAGGACTTACCATTTACATAAACAAAAATAGATTTGTTACTAGAGCCAAGATGGTTTGCAGCTTCACAAGTATAATGTCCAGTGTCAGATATATTAATTGTTCTAATTCTGAAATGACAGAATAAAATGCTTACTTATTTATTATCGTTTAATTTTTAGTTTAAGAACCTGTCAAAATGACTCTACTCTGCATGATGAAAAGCATTAATAGAACCCAAGAGTTGTGGTCACCATACCACACTATAGCAGCCTTTTTTCACGCCCCGTATGGGGACGTAAAAAGCACTCACCAACAAAATACAGACAGCAAGGAGGCTATCGCTTTAGATTGGTTTTCAGTTAGAGGGTAGTATTCAAGGCAATCCATTCGTGCAGTAAAGAGCGTGACTGTACTATGAATGTAGTTATAATATAAATATATCAAAATGATAAGAAATACTGAGTGACTTTACTATATATTGTAGGATACTGAAGTGAGCAGCCGAATTACCTTTCTGTAAGTGATTACCACCGCTAACCAAGTCACGAAACTCTCCCTTTTTTTTTTTTTTTTTACGTGTGGAAACCCCCTCGGGACGTCACCCCACCGGGGTTTACGGCGGGGTGGTGTGTCGGAATCGGACCGACTAAAACCACACGGTGTGCCACTCTGCGCCTGAGATAGAAGGGATCCGGGAACCGCTGCTATTACGACATCCAGATCCCTCCTAGCGCCTGCCCGCTAACGCGGGCACCATCTGCGGATAAACTCTCCATTTAAGCGACGTACGGCACACGCGGACGTCGCCTCCTCGCGGCTGGCCACTATAGCGGATGGAGGGGAAAACCCGTCCCGTCCACCCGCGGCCACACTCAAGGCGGCATGAGGCGCTGGTACACGCGCCTCCGCCGCCCAGTTCGCCGGCGGCGAATTCGGTCCGAGTGGAGGTCGTCCTCCCGGGCCTTCTCCGCCGCCTCCTTCCGCGAAATTACGTCTTCGCAGAAGGTTGCGACCGCGGTAAAACAACTGTCGCTACCGACCATGGAGCGTATAACGGCCGGCAGCGAGAGATCTCCTCCAATAACTGCAGTGAGGACCCCACGCTGCGCCGCCCAGGCGGAACAAACAGCTAGCGTGTGCTGAGCCGAGTCCTCACTGCAGTCGCAGTGGTGACAGGCGGGACTCAATTCCCTCTTGGCGACCGAGTGCAGATACTTCCCGAAGCAACCGTGCCCGGAAAGCATCTGCGTCAGTCGGAAGGAAAGGGTCCCGTGCTGTCGCCCCGCCCACTCAGCGATGACCGGCTGGAGAGCCTCCACGGCGGCAAAGCCAGCACAGGGAGCCTCCAGCCGGGACGACCAACGAGCCATCGTGGCTCGACGAGCGGCCTCTCGGCACTCGCGTATCTCTTCGGGCGGGGGCCGTACGCCGCAACCCGCCCGGAAGTCAGCCGTTCGCCGATAAACTTCGGCGAGCACTTCCGCCTCCAAATCCCATGGGGGAGTTCCGGCCAAGGCGCACGCCGCCTCCGTCGATACGGTGCGGTACCCGCGTATGGCTCTAACCGCCAATATCCTCTGAGGGCGCCAGAGGCGAGCCCTATTCTGGGCGGTCAGAGCCGCCGCCCACACCGGTGCACCATACAGCGCCATTGACCGGACAACCCCCGTGTAAAGCCGTCTCGTCACGACGCTGGCTCCACCCAGATTGGGCAAAAGTCGCCCAAGGGCAGACGCAGCGCCGACCAGCTTTGGAGAAAGCTGTCGGAAGTGCTCGTCGAAGAGCCACCTGCCGTCGAGGATCAGGCCCAGATACTTTATCTGGGCCTGAACCGGTACGAGGACCGAATTGACCACGATGGAAGCGCCGGAGGGTGGACCACGACGGGGCCCATGGAACAAAATGGCCTCCGTCTTGACGAAACTCTCCCTTCCCTCAGGTTAAGGGGCGACAAGGCATTCAGACCTCCGGTAATCTTACTCACTTGGTGAAAACAATGAATTGTTTTACTTCGGTCTCGACGCTGTGGTATTACGCACGTTAAATACATTTATTAAAAATATAAAATAAACTGCAGCTGTAGCAGTTCCTGTGGTAATTGAAACTGTAAAGACACATCAGTACCTTGCAGGAGATGGCATTGATGTCTTTGTACATAATTGTATATATTTAAAGTTTAAAAGTTATCAGGAACGTCTAATTATACTCACTGGAGACTGTTATCGATAGTTGTAAATATTTTCTTTGAATTATGCAGTGTAGAACTATTTCTTAGCCACTTCACGGTAGGAGCAGGTAATCCAATGACACTACAAGTTAAAGTTACTTCATCTCCAGCTAAAGCTTGTACCATTTTGATTTCGTCGTCTTTAATTATTGGTGGATCTATAACACAAAACAATTAATTACTGCAGTAATTAGGAAATAAAAGAATACACTTAATTTTGGATGTTTAAATTAAGATTAAAACGCAACTGATTTAGATCTGATCTGAATTTAGCAACACAACACAAATGTTAATACCATTTTTGCTAGAAACTGTCTGAAAAGTTGCTAAGGAATCAACGATTATCGATGCAGTACAGAGAAAAATGGAATTTGGCACTTGTTGGCACCATTACTATTTTTAAAAATTTATAAATTAATGGCTTAATTTACGTGAGCACTTTAATTCAGAATTCAATTTAAACCACTACTCACATTCAACTATCAATTGCATTGAGTAACTCTGTGACCCTACTATATTGCTGGCATTACATTTGTATGTGCCCTCGTCGTCGGCGCTTACATTCTTCAAGAGTAAAGTTTCGTTAGTCTCCGCAATTTCTTTGAAGTTTTTTGCTTTCTGTTGCTGGAAATTCCACTGTATTGTTGGTGTCGGTGTACCACGAAGAATACTGAATAAATATATTATAAGTATGATATTAATTGATAATTAAGTACATTGTAATTTTTACTTGTAGATTTAGTGAAATATATTTTTAGTTAGGTTTGCTCAGTTTTGTATGGGTCGCAACAGTGTATCCTAGCCTAGATTAATGAGTGTATATACATAAGTAATTTCTTTGCGTATTCATTAACTAAGCGGTGACGGATTAAGGTGTTAATCCCGTGTATGTATGTGGACAACAATACTGCAAAGAGAAGGAAAATTTGTTACAAACTCTATGCCGTAATATTTCAGTTTGACAAGGATAAGTTGAAGATTCAGATAAACCAAAACTTGAATATCAATCTATATTACAACATTGTTTAACAACCTGTAATTACTTATTGTTTGATTACGAAGGCGGTGCTAATACATAATAATAATTATTATTTATTTTGACTGTACAAGTATTTTAGTTGAATAAAAAAAAATTCATCCTAAGATTTAGCTTATATATATTGAAGAGTTTGTTTACTTGTACTAATCTCATTTGTAAAATTATTTAAGTGTCTAATAGTGTCTAATCATGAAAGACTACATAGCATCTCGCTAACGACAGGAGTCGAGCGTCAATATAAATATTACAATTATGGGATTTTTTTCTTTTTAGAGATGCAGTCAAAGTTGCAGGACAACTTGTTGTGAAATATTGTAAGAAGTGTTGTAACTGCACAAGTATTTCATTAAGAAATAATAATACTTTACGGTAGGAGTTCTACACTTTATTAAGAAAACTAATAATACATTGATAAGAGCAAAGATTATTGATAAAAGTTAGTTAAATATTTTCGAACTCACCGACATGTAATTGGCGCATCAGCTCCTTTGACAGCATAAATTTTCTCTTCAAGTTTATCAATAACCGGGGTTTCTGACAAAAAATACATTATACTTTATATTTTTTAAGAAAATATTTATTATTATATCTTATCAACAAAATCAATTAAATTTCAATTTGTAGTTGAACACTATTTAAATTAAAAAATATTATGTTTAATTTATTGCCTATTATCACACTTTAACCTATTAACCTAATCCAACTGCAAATTATTTAATTGCAAAGGGAATCAGCATTTCCCCTGATGGGGAGTAACTGTCACCGTCCACGGTCGTCTACAAATCAAGATTCACAGGTGTGTCGCCATCTTTTGAGATAAGTATGCACTCTTTTCTTCAAAACTTGAATTACATATCGAAAATATCGCGGCATTTATTTCACAGGTTCGTCTTACGAGGCAAAGTATTTCTTAAATGTTTTTAAAAACATACATAGTGATATATTCCTAGCAGATTTCGACTACGACGGCCGGTTTTAAAGGAGACCAACCAAGATATTATTGTGCATAAGTGTAAGCAAGACAAGCAAAGACAAATGCACAATCTGTTCCTTCATTCATACAATCCGATGGGACAACTATCCGAGGCATAGGGGCTAAAGCTCTAACTTCCAATCTCTAGACTGTTACTAAGCATTCCTTTAGCAGAAAAACTCATTGAACATTTTTTGTCCGACCCAGACCTCAAGCCTGAGACCTCTTGATTGCTTACTGGCGATCAAGAGGTCTCAGGCGTACAAAAACGGCTAGAGTAACGAGACAGTCAGTAGTAGCAAAAACATAGTAGTAAAGTACCAATTATCTAAGTGATGGGAATGGAAGTCCCATTACGATGACGTTGAATGATAGTGGAAAGATGCGGCCAGTGTAAGTACCAAACAATTCCTGGGGCAGCCCAGCAAACCGGCTCTTTTTCAGGCAGAAGTGCGGAGAGGTTACAATTGACGTTATCAAAATTTACGTTTAAAAAAAACCTAAATCCAAAAATGGTTTTCCTGCACCTTTTATGAAGTTGGTTTTTAATAAACCTAGAAGTTAGCATAATAATTCCGCGTAATTAATATGGGTACGTTGTATTCGATGTTTTTTATTTCTTGGTCATGTAACAACACACCTAGTTACTTTTGAGTTTCTAAAGCTTATACAAATTAACTTTACATTTTACGGTTATGGAAGGATAGTTATACCTTAATGTCGTGCGGTAGAACAAGAAACCAAAGATATTTAGTAATAGAAAGAAGTATATAACCACTACACTAACGGACTCATAAACTGCATCAAAGATCAGAATTACTTTTGAATTAACATTTTTTATGAATATGCAAACTTTTTAAATTATACTACATGGAAATGTCGATACTTTCCATTAACCATAAAAAAAAAACAAAAATTAAAAACAGAACCACAGTAAAAGACAGAATTATAGTCGAACAAAAATAATTATACATATTCTCAAATTCAGTTGTTATTACAGTAAAGATTTAAATTATTGTTACCGATAGTATTGTCTATTAAGTAGTTTTTTAAGGTCTATAAAATTCATTACGCAATATGGATGAAATTGGTGGCAAAGACTTGGATCAAGGAACGATTGCAAGAAATTTAAATTGAAAACAGTCTACGGTCTCTTGAATATACCGAAGGTTTATAGCGATAGGTTCTTACAAAGACCCGATTTATTGTTTCAACTTCCCTACGAAATCGTTTGCTCACGTCAGTAAACATGGAAACGAAGCTGAATGAACTACATAGAGTAAGCGTGAGAACACAAACAATAAGGAGGAGGTTTAAGAAAACAGCAATCACCCCTTTTACACCACAACATGGTTCTAAGATGTCTGCAGCTCACAGACAAGCTCGTTTCGAATTTGCACGTGAACATCTTCATTAAACTGAAGAGAAATGGACCACCATATTGTTCACCGATGAGTGTTGGTCATGATTCAATGATACAGACGGTCGCGGAATCGTCTATCGTTGACATGGGGATACATATGCTCAAATTTGCATTGAGGAGCGTGTACTTTTTTAAGGTGGTTTGTGTATTATATGGGTTGGTATTTCGATAATCAGGCGAATGGTTGAAACGGTAGAAGCGACAATTTAACGGCACAACTCCATATGATAGAGGTTTTAGAAGCTCATGTTGTATGTAACATGAAAATAATAGACGAGAATTTTACCGTAACACGTGATAACACACGACCCCACGCCGTTGTAAAAATTCGATTATATTATGAAAGGATGGGATACGTACCATGAATTGGACAGGACTGTTTAAAAAAACTGTATATCTGACAAAATCTGTACACACAACACTGTTAACATTAAGAACAACGATTTCACAAGATTTTAAAATTTGTAATAAGGGCACATAGAGGCAATAACACCTTAGTAAAAAAAACCTGTGCTTCAACTTTTTTTTAATGTAAAAACCAATTTTCAATAAACCAACCAAAACTAAATATTATTACATTTAAAGTTTTTGTTCAAAAAAATTGAATGGTCCTTTCCAGTATACAAACATACACTTAAGGATATGATACTACGCTGTTATGAAATTAACAAACCAAACTTTACGTTTGAATTTAAATTTCAGTTTGTGAGTCTGTCAAGAGTATATAGAATTTACCAAAATCCAACAGTTCTTCGTGCTTAATTACTTTACATATTAAACTATTTCACTTTAAAACAAAAGTATAGTACCTAGTCCAGTGATAGACACATTTGAAAAAAATGCCTTCGAATGGTACTCATTTTTAACTTCACACATAAATGTTGCTTGTGATTTAAGAGTTGCATGTTTTATTGTTATAGTTTTCATGTCAGGAGATACAACAATATCAGTGTCATTAGAAAATAGGCTTCCATTTTTGTACCACGATATACTTGCTGGTGGGGAAGCGTCTATAATACACCGAATATTACCCTCTTTGCCATATTCTATTTCGACTGTATCTGAAAACATCAATAAGGTATTATATATTTGTTTGTCATGAATTCTATTATTAAACTCAAGTAATAATGATTGTAATTTTCTTATGCTTACCTTGTGGGGTTTCAAGCACGTTAAAATATATATTTGTCTCAACTTCAATACTGCTAATATTCGTTCCTAGTGCGTTCTGAGCTTTGCACTCATAAGTGCTATTTTTATTTGGTTTCTCTATATGCAGAATACTTATGTAATCGTATGGTGCTTCTATCACACTAACCTTGAATGTTTAAAAACAATTTTAACATACATGCATACATAAAATCACGCCTGTTTTCCCAGAGGGGTTGGCAGACGCATAATCAATACCCAATTTTCGCCATTGTTTTGGTTTCACGTAATGTGGCGAGCCTATAGAAGTTAATCGGGATGTTTTGTTTGCCAGTGCTTCGTCTGACGATCAGCAGGTACAAACAATACTTATATGTGAGATTGGCTTGGGGCCCTAAGTTTTGGCTGGGAACCCTATCCAATTTCAACACATTAATTAAAGCTTTTTAAGTAATGAGCCAATATTCAGGTACGCAAGAAAATGCGTTCTTTCGTTTTTTTAAATAATGTTTTTCCTGAAATTTCTTACAAACTACTACATTCAGAGATCTTCATTCTTATAGACTCAAACCTATCTGTATATTGTTATTGTAACACCGTCATATAATGGTTAAGCTTTCTACAATGGAAAATCAAATCCTTTTGTACATGTAACGTGTACATATTCATGTTTCAAATGAAAAATTTTCTTTTTTTGACAAAATTTCATTATTGAGTGGCAACCTATAATTTGTGAATGGAAATTTGGTCAGACAGAAACAGATGTAACGAAATTTCAGTAAGATAATCAAATTATTTATCAATTTCAAGAGGAGATGACTTCCTTGTACATTTTATTATTAGTTTTTTTTTATTTAATTGCCTACCAAAGTGATTCTACTCTGCCTGATAGAAAACATCATCATCATTATTGCGAATGCAAACAATGCAATATGGTGACTTACACTATGGTGGCCTGGTGAAATGCTTTTTCACGCCCCGCTTGGGGACGTACACAAAAGGCATGACAGTCGTCGTGGCTATCTAAAGTTCACACTATTATCACGATAACTGTCACCCCTGCATCAATGGGCCTCCGGTCTCGCACTCACCAACGAAACACTACAACATGGTCCTGTCGCTTTAGGTTGGCCTTCTGTGAGAGAATAGTACTGCCGCGGTCTAACTGGTCTGTTCGCGCTTAAATCAGCGTGGCTCTACAACCTGACAGGTTTGCAGACTATTCAATTGTTTTCTATGTTGTCAATTTAACTGCCTTATTACTATGAAATTAAAATCTTACTTTAGACGGTATAATCACTGCAGTGTTCTTTTCTTGCCAAGTTATATCAGGTTTTGGATGTCCGTGTACTTTACATTTTACAAGTAAAGGTGATTTGTAGTCCACGAAAAGTTTTGGTCCTTCTGTTATTGTCACTGTAGGGGCCACATTTACTATAGATCCTGTTAAAAAAGTAGATTAAATTAATTAATTTACTCAGTTATAAAATAATGTTATTTTGTTACCGTCTTACTTTAAACTCAAGAACCCGAATTTCAAAGTACACATAATTAGTACATTAATGTACTTTAAATAATACATACATACATAAAATCATGCCTTTTTACCTGGAGGAGTAGGTAGAGGCATATTAAACACCCTTCGCCAGTGTTTTGGTGTCTTTTGTGGTGGTTGTCGGTTTAGGATAAAATGGATAAATTGATGGAGACAAAACGGAAAAAGAGTATTAGTCCTTAATAAAAAATTGAACTGAAACTGCTGTAGTTCAAAGTGGTCATTTTTTTAAATACGAACCAACATTAATTACTACAAATTTCATATTTCTTTGTCGAAAATGAAAACTGTAAGACTGTATTTAATTATATTATCAGTATTAAAACGATAGTTATACAAGAATATAAAATAAATAATATAATTATATAGAATAATGTAAAATCAGTTTATAGTACAGAAATATATTTATAAATATGTATATACAGAGAGGAAAAATATCTTACCAATTTTTTCACTTTGTCGCTCAATCGGGGTTAACGAAGTTCGCTTAATACTACTTTTATTTTCTTCAACGTACCCAAACACCTAAAAGTCACATAATCACAAGTTTGCCTGATTAAAAACATATTATAGTAACGTAGATAATAAAAATAGAAAACATTGTTTGTTTGCTGCCAAGATTTACATCATCACCAATCATCAATAGCCTTTACCGCCTACTACTGCGCATAGGTCGCCTCTTAGAAAGGAGGTTTTGGCCTACTACCTATACTATATATACTATACGCTGCCTAAATAAGTGGGTATAGGGTTTGTTTAATGTTTTCTTTCTCTTTGCAGTGTAATCTTGCGTAGTTTACTCTCTTAGTCGCCTCTTACGACACCCATGATGAGAAAATTCTGTATTCTTAATCCGTCACAACACGGATTTTATGCGTATTTCCTTTTTAAGTTACATCTTCAGTCGACCCTAAACAAAACTTATAAACTTCGGGTAGCCTATAGAGTAATATAGAATCTGGCGAAATGATGATGAATTTAATAGAAGTTCCCGAATTCACGACCAATAAACTAATGTAAATGAATGCTGATAATAATTGTTACTAAAAGGAAAGTGATGACTAAGATACAAAGAGAATCTCGCGATAAAAGTGGTCCCAAGCGATCTTAGACAAGAATCGAACTCATTCCTTCAATCTAAACAGTCAGGATCAAAAGAGCTAACGTTGTTATTATTATACCATAATATGGAGTTATTATACCATACATGTTATTATACCATATATGTTATTATACTATAATATGGAGATTGCACTTACCGAAAGTTGAAATGCTACGTTAGGTGGATGAAAAGATTTGGTCACATAGTAACTTTCTTTCTCATTGTTCAAGCGTAGCGGTAATTCTTCTAAGATAGTACCGTTCATGTCGAATATTTTGACTGTTTCAAGTTTCACTCCTTCTCCTTGTAATTTTATCGATAAGTATGCATCCCCATCTAGAAAATCCAAAATAATTTCATATTAACTAAATATAGTTTGTTGTGATGCATTTATAAAAGTTTATTCTTCAAAAGATTTTTATTTATTTATTTTATGTCATACTAGCCAAGTTGTTGGGCTTGGCGGCGATGTCTTTAGTTATTTCATTAAACCAACGATAATTGACGCACCTGGGGCGGGTCTAGTGGCTGTGTCGCTCAACGAACTTGTCTCGAACGGGGAAAACCCATAATAAAAATTAACAGAAGTCTTTCCCATGACTTTCACATGTGTCTCCGAGGTACTGCCAACATTGGCTATATATACACCAGGCCTCAGGTCAGTTACTTTCATCACCTGTACATTGAAATCGAGTTTCATAATTTATGTTTAACAATATCAAAATAATTCTAGGAATTAAATGTAAAAATACCTACTGCTATTTCATCTTTGTTAACGATGTGTTTAACGTCAACTTTGTTTCCTTTTGAGTCGGTGACTTTGATTTTGGGTTTAAGTCCAGTAACAGAGATGATTAGGTCATGCATTTTACTATCAACGACATACTGAAAATATTTTAATATAAGTATTTTTTCTTAATTATTATTAGAGATTAATTTATATTAAGGTTAATTTCTAGCCTGGTCGATGTATACTGCACTAGAGTTTAGATAACCTTGATAGTTCCAAGATACTGAAACACGAGGTATACCACAAACAAATGTTTTACAAATATAATTAAAATCAAGTGAATTTTTCGTGAGATACGTTTTTTTTAAATTAGTAGATATCAACATTTAAATTACTCAATACGGTGCCGCTTAAAAACTCTAGTTACGAAGCGCTTGCGTAGTTTTTATAACGAGTATATGTAAATATAACTAAACTGAATAACTCTCTACATTATCAGCTGTAATATGTTAGTAAAATCTCATGTGAATCATCAAGATAGCTATTATTTTACATTGCAGATAAATAATAAATAAATGAATAGCCTCACACATCTCACACACGGCTGTCTGATTCCAAATAAGGCAGAGCCTGTGCTATGGCAACCAGACTGCTGATAAACATATGTAATTATATATTTCTAAATACAAATATATTATAGATAATTAAACATGCT
This sequence comes from Hypercompe scribonia, assembly GCA_949316085.1. Lineage (NCBI taxonomy): Eukaryota > Metazoa > Arthropoda > Insecta > Lepidoptera > Erebidae > Hypercompe > Hypercompe scribonia. Next base: position 5,986,735 of record OX438988.1, read on the forward strand.
CACCACACAAATGTTTGTCCTAGGTGGGATTCGAACCCACGCCTTCTGGATTAGCAGTGGGGCCACTAACCAGTAGACAAACAGACCCGTCAGATAGAAACATTAATTTTATTTACTTGTATAGGTAGGTGATACTTAGTGCGTGGAACTCCGTCGTCTCCTTCTGCGAGCAAGTTGTGCTTGCAAAGGAAATGTCGGAGCGGGACCGGGGGAGGTTTAGAACTCTCCCGGTAAACCAGATCCGCGAACGGGCCCGGTATCGCAGACGACTCGGGTGCCAGAGATCGCAGAACGATCTCCATCCTTCATAAGCGCAAGCCTGGGGGTGACAGGTGAAGCCATCCATCACCCTAGCATAAGCAGGCCGGGATGGCAGTGTGACATGCTGCGGAGCACGCGCTCTTTTGAACAGAGAAGAGGTTATCTGCAAGCCGTAGGGAGATGGCCGAGGTACGTCGGGGTCCCAAGGATTTCCTTTCGAGGTTACACCTGGTTTCCCGGTTACTGGTACCTGAGACAGCGTGCGGTTTTTGGTCGGTTCGAGTCCGACCACCAGTAGGTGATATCCGGGGGGCTTTCCGCACAGATAAAAAAAAGGTAGGTGATATTTGTAGTAAAAAGTTATAAGTTTTCTTTCTGTAACATATTTACTTACTTCAAGTCTATGACCATAGCCAGGCGGAAATTTTTTGAATACAAGAATATCACTTCTACTTTTGGTGTTTTCTTTCACGTATTCTAATATCTGTAAATTAAAAAGAAGTATAATAACAGAATAATAAGATGTATTTGAAGTTGGAACTAAATTACAAAATCTTACTTAATTGGAATTGGATTACTTATAAAACCAAAACGCAACAATTAACTTTTGATATTAATAATTAATTTACGATTGAACAAATATTTCAGGTACAATTTAACAGAATAAATCTTACGTCTGTAATATCGCTTTTCATCAAATTAAAAACTTCTCCATACGTAGCTGTGGCTATTTGGCTGTATACTTTGTACCTTTTGTTTTCTCTAGAGCCACAATCGCCAGTAAGCATAAAGGTTACCTGGTAAAAAAAGTAAATGATTTATTATTAATTTCAATATTACTCTCATTTTAGCATTAGATTCCTGAAGACCTTATTTTCGTATTTCGATCTCAATTTTATGATGTATTTTTACTTTGCATTTATTCCATCACAATCTTTTTCACCCTTATTAAAACTAGCAATCCTCTACTTTTTTTTGTTGACAAGATGGAAAATCCCTTCGGATCTCCAAGTCCTGAGAGACGCAGGAGCCAGGAGTATGTGGTGTTGCCACTAAAAACCACCTCCACGGCTGAACTCAGGCGTCCTACCCTGAAGGGGACCCGGACCACATTATTTCAGGACCCCTTCAAGATCAACGCCGCGCCTAGTCCTATCTTATGGAAAGTCGCAGAGGCTTTCTCGTCTATAGATCTGGTTATTATTGTTTGTTGCAGCCCGATCGCAATTTTACAACCAGACCGCATTCCTATTGCCGACCGCATTGATTTATCCGCCAGCAGAGATCTCAACTTCCTGGCAACTTGTGGCACCGTTGGCAGTTGCTGGCGCCGCCAACGTCCTCTATGCTTGAGGTCAGCCCTCTCCCGGTTCCGTTAAGTGGTCTCTTTTTGAAGCATTATAACTTCACAGAAAGAGGCTATTGTGCCCAGCCCTCTTCACCCCTCGGCATGACAGCAATGATTGCTGGCAGGGACAGGTCTTGTCCGATTTGAACAACTTACAGCCTACTTACTGAATAAACGATAAGAGGCAATATAGGTGGCATTTGTCTCAGTACCTGCAAATGCATTAGTAGCTGTAAAACTTGAGTTTACCATCGCCTGCTATGGACGATCGGGCCAAATGCTTAAATTACCTGGATTTGTTTTTTTTGTGCCATATTCTTAACTTCTTCATACATTTCAGAATCTTTTGCGGATGCATCTGTGAATACGTACAAAGTAGAAAAAGGTAGACTTTTTTCAATTGCCACTTTAATTCCTGTCATAGCCTTCTCCGGACATAGTGGAATTCCATCGCGGACATGTACTTTTGAAGCAGCTTCTTTAAACTCAGTCTTATTTTCGGTAACAACGTGTATAATATAATCTGGAATCGTATATAATACATACAAATTATTTTAAATATTTGGTTAAAAACTGAATAAAAGTGTATCGGATCAAAAAATATGTATAGGTAAAAAAGAATATCACGATCCAAAAGAAATAAATATGTAAAAAACATAAAATTGAAATAATATTCCAAAACAAACTTCAAACAAGTTTATCATAGACGTCATTCTGCTTTTAAAATGCTCAAAAATCAGTTGAAGTTTCTCAATTAGACAGCAAAGTATAACGAATGTGTTATCCGACTTTAAATGATTCTTTCAGCAAGACTCAGCACCAGATCATAAAATTTCTGAAGAAAGAAACGAACATTTCTAACTTTATCGGAGCTGATGCAGGTCTCTTATCTAGTCCCGATCTGAATAATAAAATCCATATTTCGGTTACTTTTTGAGAGTATGGTATGCTGTCAACGTCATAATAATATGGAGTTCTTAAAATAATCCATAAGATTAGCAGTGAAGAATTTTCTCATAGAGAGTGTAAGTTTTTCAATTTTTCAATACAATCCTATATTAAAGCCAGTAGATGTTATTTTTAATGATTATAATATGTTTTTTAATCTATATAATACCGTATATGACTCATTATAGTAGCTTACAAAAAAATAGTTTTCCTCTTAATAATATTTAGGATCGTATACCATGTAATATGCGGTATGTAAAATATACGCATACTATAATATATTTTACTTTTCTTTACTTAATTTTGTATGCATGTACATACCTCCGAATGTGCTATATATGTTTCACAAAGATCATTTCAACTTACAAATAATTTGATCGATTGATTGTTAGTTATTTAAATCCATTAACTCTTACCTGGATCGTTAAAGGTAACTAAAACAAAATTTTGTATTTGCGATGCATTTGACATCGTTACAGTTTCGAAAATCGAGTCAACACTACTTTTCACTTGTTCTATTTCATCTGTCATTGACCCGGAGTCGTCTATAACGAATGTTAAGCTACTTTTATTAAAGTTTTGACCGTAAACTAAGCATATCTGTATAACGATACAATAAACGAACGCTACACAGTATGAGCGGTTACAAGTCATGTTGTACACTGGCACGATACTTCTAGTGCGGCAGATAAACGAAGACTCGAATACGATTTACGTTTTGTTTATAGTAATTCATACCTATACCTATGTTCAATCTGATATGAGAAACACTATTTTTATTTGCTTTACTGACCTCTGCTCTCACTAACACCTCATTTTACATGACGTTATTGACGTTTTTATCGTTGAAGTCGTTATCATTTTTTTTATGTGAAGAGCGTTTCAAAAATCTCTAACATATTTAATAAAATATGATGTATACATGATTTAACATGTGTTTATATATTCTATCTTAGGTTTTCGACAATCTAGATCATCATTCTAAAAATTTTTTCTCTAGAAATACAAATAAAGATTATTTTTGATCATAATCGGGTTTAGACGCGCAAACTTCAATTTTTTTAATGATAATTTGCTGATGTTTGTAATATCATAACGCATATATGTATATTCTTTATTTCAAACCTGTGAAGATACTGTATGGTATAAATTAATTATTTCATCCGGTTGAAGTAAGGAAATTGTGTTTGACACGAAAGTCGTTACCTCTTGGCAACAGACGGTGGAACTCGATAAGCTGAAACTCATTTCAAATTTCAAAGCGACCCACAAATCATTTTGCTAAACTATACTTTGTAAATAGCTTAAGATTGAGATAAGTCGCCTAACATCTGTATATTATTGTAATGAGGTTCGTGTTATTAACGTCATTATTACCAACATGATTACTGTGAATTTGCCGTGTACCATTATAATCTTTTTTTTTCTCGAGTAGGTGGAAAATCCCTTCCCATCTCCTGCTTAGAGTGTGCTCGATTTTATCGGGCCCTACAAGGGCCTGATATAGACTTTAAAGCGTCGACGTCTTGGCTACAGTATGACATTATTATTCTCTTTATTACATTTAAATATACATATTGATTACATTTTTAAATATATACAAAAGGAATACAAAAATACATAAGTATTTAAAAATATAAAAAAATAGTAGAACACCGACATCGGGTACAGGGATCAAGACACCGGTGGTTGCATCGCTTCCCGTTGCGACCGGTCGCGTGTCTTACGCGGCGGCGGCAACGGTTTCTTCTGCTCCTACAACTGCTCCGACAGCACGGCAAGCGGCCAAGGCAATAGTCCAGACGCCTGCACTGAGGTCAGGGCCCAAAACAGCGACAAAGGCTGGGGCGGAGTTCCCTCTGCTCCCCACTCCAACCGCCACCACTCTGGCACCTCCACAAGTGCTCCCTCCACATTCCGCCAGGCCCGGGACAGTCTCGAACACGATTTCGGGACAGTAGGTGTCAGAATACGCCTCGCCCAAACGGGAACTCGAATCCTCGAGTTCCCTGGGACTGAAGGTGCTAAGACGGCGGACACATTTGCCGAGAAGTTGCGAGAAATGTTTACGGCTACGGATGGTGTCAAGATCGCCAGGCCTACCAAGTACGCAGAATTGCGCATTTCGGGCCTGGACAACTCCATAACGACGGGAAGCTCATTCCAGAGAAGAACGGACTGCACAAAGAAAGATGAGCCAACAAACTCAGATGTATGGGAGGGGCAACGAAGGAGAAGATTCTTAGAGGACCGAAGCTTTCTGTCGTGATTGCTACATAAGAGTTGAAAATAAGAGTTTAAATATGTTGGCGAAGATGGGTTATTAAGTATAGAGAATAGAACAGTGAGCGCGCGTAATTTTCGGCGTAGACGAATTGGTAGCCAATTGAGCTGCGAACGGAAAGAGGATAGGGTCATTTCGCCAGTTCGCGTCCATTTAGTGCAGTTGGTAAGTTTGAAGGAGAAGATAAAAATGTACCAGTACTAGTTTCAATGAAAAATTTATGCAATGTGTTCATTATATAGTCTACTATAGGGTTCGCTTTCAGTTTTTTTCGAAACTACTTGTGTTTTTTTTATAAATAGACAAACTTCAAAAATACGCGTTTTACCCACTTTGCGTCCAAAAAATCTAAATTGCGTCCACCCACCGACCATTTTGCGTCCACCAGCTAAGAAAAGGAATGTAGAGGGTGATTTTTAAGATAATGTAACGAAAAATTATATTTTAACAGATTCTTTATTCAAGAGTATAGTTATTTGAAAATCAACATTATTATTATTTGTCATCACTAAATAAAGAAAATAAGAATATCTTTTTATTCTTCTCACCATTGATAGAACTTAAAACAAAACTACTTAAAAAAACGAAATATTATTCTGAAACAAATAATTTTCAACCGTTTAGAGGTCGCAGGTCAACAACAATTAGTTCTATTAAATTTACCCTAAAATCACAATATTACAATATCACTAAAGATCAGCCTTGATTGATAACTTGATTTAAACAAATGTTGAATCATAATATTACGAGACAATGTATGATTACTATTGCCTTCAAATTTTAGTTAGTCACACCACACAAGTCACATTCAAAAGAATTATCTTTGGCTTCTGAATAACTTAATCCTAAAAACCGCGTGCATTTCAGATGATACCATCTAATACACTTGTCACAGCCAATGTTTTTCTCATCGTCATCTTCTACATCAGAAATTAATACATCATCACATTCAGCACATTTCATTGGCTCCACGGCTGGTACATTTTCTTTCTCAGATTCCACATCTATCGACTTTATCGTATCCTGTGTGACTTTTATCTTCTTTTTTCGTTTCGGAGCAGTTTTTTGAACCTTTCGAGCTCTCTCCTGATCTTTTTTCTCTATTTGTTCTAACTTTCTTTTTCGTATTGCTTCCTGTTTTTCGTTCTTGATCTGTTCCTTATCTTCGTAATACTTTCTCCATGCAGCAGAAGATATGGCTGCTGGAGTCCTTTGATTATTAGGTTTTCTTGCTTTTTGAGAAATTTCGGGTAGCATCAGGTGGTTTTTAAATGGATCACAGGTTTTTTTTTGGATTGAATCGCCAAGAGCTGCTGAAGACGGTTGTACTAGAGGAGAGTTTTCTGTAGGTAAAACAAAGGATGGTGATACAATTGATATTGTATGAATAGAAGAGGTCAGAGGCGGTTCTGGCGTTTGTTCCTTAGTATGAGTTTCTTTTTCAACTCTTGACGTAGTGCAAATAGGAGTTGATACTATAATATCTTCTAATGGTAGAACTAGAACGTCGTCTAAGGACACGACAGAGTCAACATCAAGGCCAGAAAGGTGTAACGTCGAAAGAGACCAATCAGGGAACGAATTGTTTTTGTTGGTAGTTTTAAATTCAGAATCATCCGGATATAATGTGATTTCATCATAGTCAATTTTAGAAGCAGCTAGATTTTTATTGCTGGTTATTTTTGATGTGCAAGGCTCGAAATTGGTGGATGATTTTGGTGCAGAATGTATTTCGGCTGCTACTGTTTGAACCTGCACAGTCGAATCGGAGTTAGCTTCATCATTTATGTTTGCCTCTTCTACGTGCAATGAAGAGAAGATGATTTCTTTAGTTGCATCCAATTCTAAAATAGTACTATTTTGTTCTATTGATAGATCCATAATAGACCTCTCAGATTCAGTTTCGATAGAAATCTCTGCAAAGCCAACTTCTGCAGGGAGAGTATTTTTTAAATTATTGACTGCCCTCGTAATAGTTCGAATATTAATATTTTTTTCTTTTAATGTCGGTTTCAGGTGTTTTAAAACTTTTTTAAAACTTTTAATGTCCGAGTGGGTAATATCTTGTGACTGTTGATCAACGGCCTGTACATTTTCTAAAGTATTTCTAACACATTTAGTGTAATCAGGACTATTTGCATCGAATGGGTAAAGACCACATCGCTTAAACCCATTTTTGATATTGTCAGCCATGTTAGGTTGTTGTAATGCTTCATTTAATAATGTGCAAAAGTTTGTTTTGGTAACGGCAGAATTCAAATTTTCTGGTTTTGATAGGAATGCGCGGACCGTAGATTTCCAATATGTTTTTACTGGGGCAAATACGCTGACGTCAGCTGGCTGTAAAATATGGGTGGTGTTGGGCGGAAGGGCATACAAAATAATTTGCAGTTCTTCGCATAAACTACTTAGCATTAGTGACATATGCGATTTATGTCCATCTACCAGCAGAAGAATTGGTTTTATGACATTATTTTCCACCACCCAGTTGTGAAATTCGTTGGTCACGTATTCAAAAAATACTTCTCCTCTCATCCAACCTGACTCCGATCTACCCAAGCACCATTCTTGGGGCATACTATTCACTACAGCCTTTGGTGGTCTAATGTATGGAAACACGACACAAGGTGGGCACATATCTCCATTCGCATTAAACGTCAATAATACCGTTATGTTTTCTTTTTCATTACTTGGTTTTATTTGATATAAGTTCTTAAAACCTCTTGGGCCTAAAACTTTTCCTGTCTTTGGACAAAGAGCAAATCCACTTTCGTCTCCATTAAATATTCTTTTCGGATCATTTAAAATATCTTTTTGGTGTATACTGTCCAAATATTCCTCAAGTTCTCTAAACCACAATCTTATCGACTCTTCTGTGACTTGAGCTCTAGCTTTGTTAATACCTTCCGCATTTTTAAGTGAGACTTCATTATTTCTGGCCAAGAATTTTTCAAACCACTTTTGACCAGGGCGATCATCTTTGAATTTATTTTTAAATCCACCATCACGAATTATTTTCTGCACAGTATCCAACAACTCCTGTTTTTTCACTGGAAATCCACATTTGGAAATATTAAGAAGCCATTTAACTACCTTTTTTTCACCTTCCATTCCTAGCGCTGGTTCTGGTCCCGGTTTCTTAACTCCATCTGGTCTGCGCCCACTGATTTTGTCCAATAATGTAGTCTTGGCAATAGCATATTCTTTGCATATTTGTCTTATAGATTTTTTCTTCTCACGAATTTCACCTATTGCTTTCTTTAAATCTTCTTCTGTGTATCTTTTCTTTTCTTTTTTCTTACTGCCTTCCGAAGAACTCATCTTAAAAGGAAAAAATACAAAATTAAGCAATTCACTGCGTTTAGTTTGTAAAAAAATAATGTTAAGCTCTTAGTTTTATTTTTAAAAAATACTTACAAATTAAATTATTTTTGTAAATAAATATTTATGCTATTGTTTTTATTTAATGGAAAAATGGACGCAATTTGGCACAATACTATTCATCTGTAGGTATAGTTTGCGTCCACGTGTGATGAACTATATTTGTATCTTTTTCTATAATCATAATAATGTGGACGCAAATTGCTCATTACGATTGCATGATATTAGTGCATTAATAACAAATAAATACAAATTCCCTTTCAGAATTTAATCACTTAAAAATGAAAACTAACTAAATCATGAATAGACGAGTTCGCGTCCATTGTGGTCGCAAAGTGCAAGTTTTATAAATTCGGTGTAGTAATTCGCGTCCACCTTATTTTAACTGTTAACTTTTAAAAAACTAGCAAATACTTAGTTAATATTACTCATTTTTTCATGCTTTATCTCTAGAAACAACCGTGTATTCTAAAATACGCATAAAATAATAAAATACTTACCGTCGAACGCGCCCGTGCACACTATTTTTTTGCCGACATTCGGCGCGTCCGCGCTTCTTTGTTGATAAACGGAGACTAACTATTTTTTCTACCCATGATTGGTTGGGCATACAGATCTTTGTCTATGTGTGTGTGCCTCTTATACGATGAGGTATTGGCGGTAACGACTTTTCGGTGATTTCGTGCGTTATTATACCTATTTTCGAGGTTTTTTATAGGGAGGTCCAAAAAATGGACGCGAATAGGGTGATGGACGCGAACTGGCGAAATGACCCTACATGGTCATATTTACGGAGATTATAAACAAATCGAATGCAGTTATTAAGAAGACGGTCTAATTTATCGAGAAGATCTGCATTCAGGTCGTAGCAGCACACATCACCATAGTCAATTAAGGGGAAGATAAGAGTTTGCACAAGCATAGTCTTGGTTTTTACGGGCAGGAAATTTCTCAGACGATTTAGAGCCCGAAGTGTCCCAGTAACCCTCCGGCAGTGTATTGCAACTTGTTCACGCCAGGTTAGTGTGCAATCGAGTTGTAAACCTAAATCTTTCACCGATCCACTCATAGGTATGATAGTCCCATTAAAAGTAATAGCCGGGAGAGTCTTAATGTCTACTCTGTTCATCGACCGGTGACTTCCCACTACGATAGCTTGACATTTTGTGGGGTTCACAGATAAACCAAACCTTTGAGACCACGTGTTGATTGTTTCCAGATCGTGGTTCGGTTTCGGTTTAACGATCTTTATTTCCCATTAAGACAATTGTCACTTACATGAGAACAATATTAAACAAATAACATTACATTAATGTCCCGGTGCGGGTAGAACAAAAATAAAGTTGCTACCGCGTAAGGAGCGAGTTCTCTGCATTCCTGTGATAAGCCGGTGGTCCTAGTGAAAAGATGTTGCTTAAAATGTTTCATTATTATATATCTGAATAAATAATTTATTTTTGAATGTTTTCAGAGAATTCGCTTCTTTTACATCCGCGGGAAGTTTGTTGTAAATCTGTGCTCCCCCAAACGTTAAGTTGCGTTTTCCATAGTTAGTTCTTATGTTAGGCAATACGAGGTGATTGGCGCGACGTGTGGCGTATTTATTGGCTTTACCTTTCATTATGAAACTAATTTGTGAATGTATGAGTTTATGATTTATTTTATAAATTAGTATACATGTGTTGTACATAAAAAGTTGTTTTATGTTTAGTAGTTTAGTGTCTCGGTAAATAGTTTTAGTTGGTGTAAGAAAGTCATAATTATGTAATACTTTGATTATTTTATTCTGTAAAATTTGAATTGGTCTTAAGTTTGTATCAGATGCATTTCCCTTTAACTCTATGAGGTACAATAAATGAGGCTTAACAAGGGCATTGTAGATTAGAGGCCGAACTTTTTTGGGAATACATTTCACTATTCTGTGTAATGAGCCCACAAGTGAGGAAAGTTTATTTGTGATATGTTGTATATGGGCGTTCCATGTTAAGTTGCAATCCAGTATCAATCCAAGATATTTTTCTTGTTTACTAATTCGCAACACTTCCCCGTTTATTCTAAGTTGAGGATAATCGGCGAGTTTTTTATTTTTGGCTTTAAATATTATGTATGATGTTTTAGAAGTATTGACTGTAAGGAGATTGTGCTGAAACCATTTTTGTAGTATGTCAAGATCAGACTGAGCACGCTCAGCGATCTCAGTGATATTGCTTCCAAAATAAAACAAACATGTATCATCTGCATATAAAGTTAAATGTCCCTGTAGCCCTGCTTGGTGTATGTTGTTAATGTACACTAGAAACAATAAAGGTCCTAGGACAGATCCCTGAGGTACCCCGCAGGTCAACCGTTCGCGACTACTTTGGTATTCTCCTACTTTAACCACCTGATATCGATCACTCAAGTAAGATTCAAGGATGTTGTAGGCGGAACCGGCAATACCAATTCTCAATAGTTTTCTGAGTAGCAGAGAATGACTGACGGTATCAAACGCTTTTTTTAGATCAATGAACACCCCCAGTGCTATCTGTTTTTTGTCTATTTTGGTTTTGATATTGGTAATTAAATCAATAGTAGCACTGAGTGTGCTAGATTGAGGTCGAAAGCCGTATTGTTGATTGTATATAAATTTAATTTTACTTAAATACTCATCCAGTCTTTTATATATAATCTTTTCTAATATTTTGGAAAGTACCGGCAACACTGAAACCGGTCTGTAATTGCCAGGATTTGATTTAACACCAGACTTGTAGATAGGAGTGACTCTAGCAATCTTTAACTTATCCGGAAAGGTCCCACTCTTCAGAAGCGAATTTAAGCAATATGTTAGGTTTTGAATGACAAGGTCTTTTATACATTTTAAATCTTTCGTACTTACACCATCAATTCCTGTACTTGTATTGGGATCTAATCCATCAATAATATAGGACACTTCTTTGATAGTACATGGGTGGAAATAGGTTAGTTCATAGTGTAACAAATTTTGGCTAAGTTTAGGTAGTGTATATGTGTCAGCATTGCCGTTAGTGGTAGGTATCAAGTTTGCTAATTGTGTTCCTATGCCTGCAAAAAACCTATTGAAAATCTCACATACCTCTGTGGGTGTAGTAGCTATAGCACCATTATCAAGCCTCAAATTTGGGGGAGTACAACTAGCAGGTGCCCTATTATTTGAAAGGTTACTGATTAATTTCCACATAATCTTTGGCTTTCCTTCAGATTTTATAAATTTACCGTAAAAGTATTTTTCCTTTGTGTCCTTTATTTTTTGCGCTAAGAGATCTCTTTTGGTTTTGAATTGCATTTGTAAAGTACGGTTGTTAGGGTCCTGTTTTAATCTAGCCCACAGCGCATTCCTTTCGCTTATACCTGAAATCACTTGTCGGTCAATCCATTCCTTTTGGGGTTCATTAATTATTTTATATTTTTTTATTTTGGCTTCAGTTATAACCTTTTTTATGTAGTCGTCCAATACATTATAATTATGTGTATTATTTTCACACTGTGTAGATTCCACGATTTTATACAGTTTCGAATACTCTATAGCCTCATACTGTATTTTCTGCTTCTGTGGTGGAATAACTCTTTTAAGTTCTAGATAGATGTTCTTGTGATCTGATAATGATGACTCAATTATAGCCATGTGGAAGCTGCTTTGTTTCATGTTAGTTGCCACATGATCTATTATCGTTTTTGTCGACGCTGTTTCACGAGTGCAGTATTCTGGATCTTTCTTATTGATAAGTTTATAACCGGACTCAGTTAGCATTGTATTGTATCGTCTAGTTGAACTGTCATTATTAAGTAAATCAATGTTTGTGTCTCCAAAAATTAAGGTTTTTGTCTTATGTAGGAATTGTTTCTCATAGGTGGTTAGAAATTCATTCAAATTTGAGTATCCCGGCTTATAAGCAACTCCAACATTTATTCCATACTTGTGCAAATGTACACATAAAAGGTTATTTCCGCCCGCAAAGATAGATGTTTTCAACTCTTGTGTTATACTATTGTGGACATATATTGATACGCCACCACCAATGACTCCAGGTCTAAGGTTGTAATAATGAGTATAGTTTTTTATTTGAAACTGCCGAGCTTGATTGTCTGATTTTATCCATGTTTCCGCTAACAGTATGATATGGATACACTTTTTGAAGGAATGCAATATGCACATAAGTTCATCAAGCTTGCCTGTGCTACATATACTTCTTACATTGGCGTAGAAAAAATTAAGACTTGATTTATTAGTTATTATATTTTGGTAATTATTGAGTACTTGATAGGTGTTTAAATTGTTAGTTTTATTGTTGTTTACTATGGGACTTATAATTACTAGTTTTTTGGATTAATGATTGGCACTATTTTTGGCAATCCCTTCACATATCTTATAATTATATCCTTTTCACCATTAGCATTCCTCTGTTCTAACTCATTCCTTAAATCATTCATGTAACTCTGTTGCACCGGTGTCTGGTCAGCGTAGATCTTTATGCCTTCGTGTAGTTTATGTTTGTTACGAAATAGAAGTTTCACTGTATGTGAAGAATCGAAACAAACTTTAATGTTACGGTCTTTGGAAGCATTGTATTTACCGAGGCGAAACATGTTACTGGGATTAGGACAATCTTCGATTAACGTTTTTAGAATAGTTGATACCTTATTATTATCGTAAGAATGACTCTCCTCGGTGTTCTTCGTTCGATATTCTGGTATACCTCTAATAATAATATTTTTTTCCCTAAATGTCCGCTCATGTATCTCATGTATAATATGCTCACTAAAGCGTGGCACAGAAGTACCAACACTTGGATTGCTTTTTATAGAAGCAATATCCGACTCAATGGAGCAAATTTTTTTATCAAGAGTACTTGTCGTAACATTTAGGTCTGATATTTGAGTCTGCATAGAAATCTGTTCACGCTTTAGACTCTCCGTAACTTCTTTAATATCGTTCAGTTGTGATTTTATCTCAACAATATTATCACGCAAAGCATTTAATGTTGATTCTTGAGCTATTGTAAATTTTTGTAGTATCATTGTAATGTCCTTACGAAATTCCTTGAGCTCTGATGCACAATCACATTCACAATTGTGCTCTGGTTGTTTACGTTTTCTATGAGTAATTTGATGCTCATAATTTGTTAATGTCAAATCGGTTAGCGATTTGCTTGAGCCCGGTGGAGTACGCTGGACGCTCATAATTTATACCACACACCAAACTTCTCACCAACACAAAAATGAAATTTCGTATAAGTTCGTGCAGCGTCGATTTTAGTGAGCCAGATAAAAAATAAGAGGAGGTCTTTTTTACCCGAGGAGGTGAGCGGGGCTGCTACTGCACGTCGATCAACTTTGAAAAGTAGTAACTGCAGTTGACACACTTATTTTAATTTAACACTTGTCAAAAACTGTTTAGTGCTTATATTCGTGGAACACTGTGAATTAAATTCAAAAAAGCAACTAAATGTACGTCTGCTTCGTTCGAGCACCGAGGTGGTTGATCATTTGTATTGCTATCGAAATATCGTCCACTTTACTCTGTGAATAGAGCTGTAGGTCGTCGGCATACAGATGATACGCACATCTTTACATACATGACTGCACACTTGTTTACACCTTGACTCCTATGTGACCCTCGTGTGACTCTTATGAGATTCTTGTGTGACTCCGATGTCATCCTTGTGTGACTCTTATGTTACTCCTATGTGACTCTTATGTGACTCTAGTGTGACGCTTTTGTGACTCTCATAAGACTCTTGTGTGACACCTTTGTGACCTTTGTGTGACGCCTTTGTGACTTTAATGAGACTCTTGAGTGACTCCTATGTGACCCTTGTGTGACTCTTATGTGATTGGTGTTTGACTCTAGTGTGACGGTTTTGTGACTCTTATGTGATGGGTATGTTACTCTGGTGTGACTCTTATGTGATTGGTGTTTGACTCTAGTGTGACGGTTTTGTGACTCTTATGTGACTCAAATGTGTTTCTTGTGTGACTCTTATGTGACTGGTGTGTGACTCTAGTGTGACCCTTGTGTGATTCATATGCGACCCTTGTGTGACCTTTGTGTGACTCTTATAAGACTCTTGCGTGACTCCTATGTGACCCTTGTGTGACCTTTGTGTGACTCTTGCGTTACTCCTGTGTGACTCTCATGTGACCCTTATGTGATGGGTATGTTACTCTGGTGTGACTCTTGTGTGACTCTTATGTGACTCAAGTGTGTTTCTTGTGTGACTCTTGTGTGACGCTTTTGTGACTCTCATGAGTCTCTTGTGTGACTCTTATGTAACTCATGTGTGACTCCTATGTGACCCTTGTGAGACTACTATGTGACTCTCGTGACTCATGTGATACTTGTGTGACTCTTATGTGATTGATGTGTGACTCTAGTGTGACCCTTGTGTGACTCTCATGTGACCCTTATGTGATGGGTATATTACTCTGGTGTGAATCTTGTGTGACTCTTATGTGACTCAAATGTGTTTCTTGTGTGACGCTTTTGTGACTCTCATGAGACTCTTGTGTGACTCCTATGTGACTCTTATGTGATCGTTCTGTGACTCCAGTGTGACGCTTTTGTGACTCTTACGTGACTCTTTTGTGACCCTTGTGAGACTCTTACGTGATCCTCTTGTGACTTCTATGTGACCCTTGTGTGACTCTTGTGTGACGCTTTTTGACTGCTATGTGACCCTTGTGTGATTCTCGTGTTACTCTTATGTGACACTTGTGTGACTCATATGCGACCCTTGTGTGACCTTTGTGTGACTCTTATAAGACTCTTGCGTGACGCCTATGTGACCCTTGTGTGACTCTTGTGTTACTCCTACGTGACCCTTGTGTGACTCATATGTGACTTCTCTGTGACTCTTAAGTGACCTTTATGTGATGGGTACGTGACCCTTGTGTGACACTTGTGTTACTCTTATGTGACTCTTGTGTGACTCATATGTGACTCTTGTGTGACTCCTATGTGATATTGAAATCTTGAGAAGGGTAGAAGTGATGACGCTCTGTATTCTTTATCAACGCGGAGAAATACATCATTATTGAATGTAACGTCCGTCGCTCTGATTCCCTAATTCTATGTTTAAGTCTACAAAACTAAAAGGAAAACTCTGTATTTACTTTAATCAATAATATTTAGTTACTTTATTAATTTATTTGTAGGTTTACCTACAATTGGTACACATTACTTAAAAATAATACATGCATGATAAATAATGTATATTGTATATGTGGACAACATCAATCGGCAAACACAACATTTATAGAAAACATTCGGATTTTTGTATTGACACTGGTAAGATCTCAGGTAATAATGATAAAATTTCTTGTGAAATTTGGTAGTCTAAAATATAAATGAAAACAGATAAAGCATAATATAGAAAAATAATGAAAAATAATAAAAAATATAAAAAAAAGAAAAATAATAAAAAAACTATTAGTAGTATTTTGCAGAATTTAGTTACTATTTCGTAACTATATAATAATTCAGCATTTGTGTAAACAATCAAAAATTCATTAGTCTAGCGGTTAACTTATTCGCCTACCGATCAAGAGGTTTTGGGTTCGATTCCCGGGTCGGGCCAAAAGGTGTTATTAAGTTTTTCTTATTATAGAAATGCTTAACAACATAACCTTACCTGGATTGTTGAAGGTAACTTAAAGAATATTTTTATATGTTATGAATTAGTTAACTTTTGAAAAAATCGTAAAAAGAAATCATTTAATACATTATGAAAATTGTTTATTTACAAGAAAGCTAATTAGTTGGAATACATTTTTTAAAAAATACATCGTCTAAATGCACGTCCGTCCGTTTCTACGTTTGCACTCTTTGAAGCGAGCACCGAAATTTTCAAATACTCATCGACAAAGAGACCGTGAGATCACCGACATCTCTTCGCTGATTTTTCTTTTAGTTGAAGTAGTATATTTGGGTTATTGACGTAGACGCGATCCTTTAAATAATCCGATAAAAAGAAGTCTGCTAGGGATAAATCTGGATGACTGGGTGGCCATGGAATGTCGCCTCTCGCCTCGCATATTTACCGGAAACATGTCTTTGACCACCGCCAGGGTCTCGTTGGATGTGTGACAAGCGTCTCCATCTTATTAAAACCAGGTGTTACGATTGTAGCCAGCAAATTCTAGTAGCATCGGTCCCAAGGACTCCCGTAATATGTTTGCGCGGGATGTTAGATTGAAATGTTAACGAATTCTAGGCCCACCATACAGGCATACGCACGATACTATTAATTTGAATACAAGTAGAAGTTTATTATAGGTCTAAGTGTTAGATATGACAAATATATTTTTCTGTTTCATTGACCTTTACTCTAATTGCCATATCATTTCAATTATCGTTACTGTAGAGTCGCGCAGTTTCTTATCACTCGTTTAAAGAAGCAGCAACTTTCATCTATTGTAAACTTCTTACGTTTTTCTGAGTGGTGACTGATTAAGAATACACAATGTCATCGCCTATATTCATCCCATGGGTGTCGTAAGAGCCGACTAAAGTATCAAACTAAGCAGCACAATATCACTGGAAAAAGAAGGAAATCTTGGGCAAACACTATACCAACCCATCTGGCCAGCGTGAACAACCAAAACTTCTTTTTCTGGGAGTCTTTATGTCCAGCAGTGAATTGTTAAAAACTGCTGATGTGATGTGATGTAAACTTTATTTGAGCAATTTTTTTCTAGAGATTTTGTATTAAAAGTTTACTTAATAGGTTAATATACTTTATCAGTTAAAATAGCAGACCCTACTTAGCAGTTACACTTTTCTTTTTTTTTTTCATATTTTAGTCTACTTTTTAAGTCCAATTATAATCAATATTTAATGCTAACATTTTTTACACTAGAGTTTTAGCTTAGTTTCATCCTGGTAATCAACTTTGCAGTAAGCCCTCATTGCAATCAATGTGAGATTTGTTGACACCAGGCGCTTTGCCCATACATATTAAATTATTACAATCGCAATTTTGCAATGCATGCTTCTGGCATTAATGTCTGATATTTCTCAGCAATCCTCGTACTTAGTGATAATAATAAAAGAAAATACTACTTATGATGTCTACAAGTGGAACAACAACAAACAAAGGCCACAGTCTTTTTCTCGAAGCTATTCTGAATGTTCGCGTCTTCGGTAAGGATAAAGCTAGAAACCTTGAAGTTTCAGCAACCAAGACAGGAAAAATAGCTGAGTATATTCCTCAACATTACGTACTTTAACATAAATAAATACAATAAAACCAAAACATACTGTAACTTCAGTGTCATATTCTAAATATACAAAGTAAATACACATAACTGTGTCATGATAAACGATATATATAAATATTATAAATGAAATCGAAATAAATATGTTTGTATTCAATTATACTTAATAATTGGACACATCTCAAACACGGCCGTCTGATCTCTAGCTAGGTACAATACTGAGGTAACCAGACTGCTGATAATTATGCTTTATATACGTGCATACTATATATAAATTAAACCCAGACACAAAGTAAATCATCGTGCTCATCATACAATATTAGTCTTGGGTGGGAATCGAACCCACATCGCCAGGATCACTGACTTCTAGTTTAACAGGCCCGTCACTATCAAGCATCCTTCAAATTTCAACATATATTTTTAGGAAAAACATTACTTAGATGAGTTTGCTACATCTTTAAGTATACCATTTATAATGGTAAAGAGTACTGTTTCCGAGGAATATCTAATATGCTTGACTATAAACGAGTCCAACCCTTAGGGGAGGCCTTTGTCCAGCAGTGGACGGCTTTCGGCTAAGATGATGATGACGATGAAAACAGCTGTCTTCTTAGAAAAAACAAGCTCCAGATGGCGGTGCGTTTTCTGTCTGCGCTTGTTTGAACTCAACAGCTGGCTTAATCTGCCAATGGTCACGAGGACAACAGTAGATAATGGTAGAAGACCTGAAGATGAAAAACTGCGTAGTTTGAATCAGTTCGAGTCCGATATACCTCACTGGGCTGTGTAATTTAATGTTAGATACTATGTAATTAATAGCACGATTTTAACTCGAAGTCAGTAAGGCTCGGCTAAGTAAATTCCGTGGAAATCTTTATCGTTGGTGTCATACCAACGATAGTAAAAATAACATTACATATTAACTGTTCCTTGTCTGCCAGATATCTATCATAATACTAATTTACATGATTCATTATTATTCAACTCAAATTTTGAATGATTTTAGGTTTTTCTTAGCTTTTCTTTAACCGAAATTTTACGTTTTATAAGCATCCTCCATTGTTCATCAACATTGAAGAATATAAAAACTATTGTTAACATTTTGTTTTAATTAAAAGTACTAAGTAACTATTGGCGAGATATTCTACATGTGCCAATACACTCAACAATACTAATATTAGTCCTTGCTAGGAGAACGACACTTAGGTTATCGATAAATGCGTAGGTTAAATGTTATCAAATATATAATTGCTGTTACAATATTGCCATGCAATTAAGGTCAAGACGTGTTCAATCTTAAAATTTCTCTACATAGTCTTCAATGAAATTTACTTACAAACGAAAAAAAATTACCTCAAATTACTATGAGACATAAGTTTGCATTTACGAGTGTTTGTATAACAAGTTTTAGTTTATTAATAAAACACTATATAAAGGCAACCACTTGTTATTAATAATAATTAACTTTTAACACAAAACTTACCTTTTCTTTTGTTGTTGTCATGGTGGAAAATCCCTTCGGACCTCTGGCTCCTCAGGGACGCAGGAGCCAGGAGTATGTGGTGTTTCCACTAAAAACCATCCCGACGGCCGGTCTCAGGCATCCTTTCCTGAAGGGGACCCGGACCATATTATTTCAAGTCCCTCCAGAATCAATACAAAACTTACCTAAGTATACATTAAACTAGTTACTTTTAAGTTTTAGTAACTTATACTCTATACAATCTGTCCAGAGATTCTCAAACAACATGTAAAAACGATGTAAAATAGTAACCAACTGTGACAAATTCTGAGTGGTATTCATATTAATATATATATATATTCATATTATTAGAATATAGACGGGCATTCTATATCTAATAATGAAAAATATCAGATTGAGACTTGACAGTTAAAATGTGTTTATCAGAATAAAAGTCTGTGTTCGTACATGCTCTCGCGACCGCGTGAACATTGGTGATCTTCTAATACTACATTATACATGTACAATAAAGTTCATATATATTTAGTATCATAAAAAAGCGTTATGCACATTATACCTGATCAGCAGGTCTCTTATTACCAAATTGACTGCACGGTTGGCTTAGTCCAGCGGTCCACGGCTCTCCACTGCGCTGAGTGTTGTGGGTTCAAACCCCACATGGGACAAAACTTTGGGTGATCCACAAATTGTTGTTCTGAGTTTAGGTGTTTTATGTGTCTATTTCTTGCATGTATGTATGGTCCCACGCGACACATGATTTTTTCCAAGTGCAGGCGTTACTTTTCTTAAAAGCGAAATAAGAGTTGACTTTCAAACAATACCTAGTTTTGAAATATTACTTTTTTTACTATACAACAATTTGTTGTAATACATGATTTGTTTATTATTAATTTTATAGCAGTGACCAATATACATAATAACAATATCAGAAAATGTGATGGTACACAGTCTTTAGTAGCCGAGTAATTAATATTTTAAAGTATATTTTATTTTATTTTAAATACCTCTTGCATTACATTTGCATGAGGCGGACTTAATGCCATATGGCAATATCTACCAGTCAACCTTTAGGTGGTTCAGTAACTGATATGGCAGGTGCACGTGTATCCTTAATAGTAGCAATGAGTTTGTAGTTGGAAGCAATAGTTTACAATGAATTACCTAAAAAAAAAAGAAAAAGATATATACATAGACAAAAACACAAATGAATATTTAGACAATAAACATACGAGTGTAGTACAAAATATAGTATATAAAATGATTAGATTATGGGGGAATATCCGCTGGGCGTTTTTTGTATAATTCTCTGACCTAGGCTTTAAAAGCATTACGATTAGTTATTTTTATCAGTAAAGAAAAACAAATTAATAAGGTCTTGAAAATCAGTATTATTAATATATACCGCGAGCGTATGGCAACTTCTCTTTAAGTATCCATCAACAATGTATTTAATACTAGATATTCAATAGGATACTCGTCTCCCTGCATATTATTGATATCTTTCAAGATGATTTTCAAGACCTTATTAATTTGTTTTTCTTTATTAAAACTGATTTATGGTGAAAAAAGTTTTACAATTGTTTTGGATACGTCGGGGTCGATGACGGAAGAGTTCGATATCCTAAAAGCCATGTTAAGCTCTATTATGAACCCTCCCGGTAATACAGATATAAAGGACTACATCGTTGTTCCATTCAGCGATCCAGGTAAGATAATCACCATTCTCAGAATACTAGCTGACCCACGTAACTTTTGCTTCTCCTATTGGTCGTACGTGGTGTTATAGAAAGTTAACAAATTTTATTGGCATAAAAGAAGTTATAGATGATAAAACTTTTAATCTTAACTTCCTCACTTATATCATGGGATAACAATTTTCTTTTATTTTTATATACTCACTAGAGATAAGTATAAGTATAAGTATGTATTTATTGACAGGAAAACGTTTACAAAAGCTGTTATTTATAAATAGGTATAGACTAGACTACAGGGAACATTACCCATTTGAGAGAAAACATGAAAACTATACGTACACAAATTCAATAGTATTAAAGTCTAAAAATTAAGATTATAAGTACATTATCAGTACATCTCAAAGAAAGGAAACCGTACCCTATTGTAGGAGTAATAGGTTGTCGCGATATTTTTAGACCTCTCAAAAGGTAACAGAATAAACATTGATTATTTCGAAACTTTCATTGTTTACGCAGCGCTTGCAATGAAAGCTTTTATCAAATGGATCATTTTTAACTTGTTTTTATAACTTTTTTCATTGACACTGCTTCCATTGGTCGAAACGCGACGGTGTACAGCCTATAGAGGTCCACGATAAATGGGCTGTCGTACACTGAAAGATTTTTGAAATCGGACCAGTAGTAGCTGAGATTAGCGCGATCAACAGCTACATAATATAATATTAGTATAAATAACAGAGACAATATTGTCGAATTTCTGTCGCTTTCAGAATGACATGTGTTGCGATTAAAAAAGTAGCCATCCAAAATAAAAGTCAATTATACCACTCAGTGATAATACGCCAACAGTAAAAAAAATAGTGCCGAAGATCGCTCCAATCTCCAAACACAACAAAATTCAAACCTAGCTATTCATAGGACCAGTAGCGATATGGATATGTATTTACAAATTTAATAATTCTTTTTACAGATGTCGGAGAACCTATAGTGACGTCAAGTTTTAGTGAACTTATAACTTCCATAAATAGAATCCAGTTAAGTGAAGGACAGGATTGTCCAGAAGTCACACTTTCGGGTATTGAGAGAGCTCTGGCAATAAGCAAGCCAGGTTCAAATATCTTTCTGTTCACAGATGCGTTTCCGAAGGATATTAATAAATTGGTATCTGTAGAGAATCTTTGTAGGAACACATCAAGCCAGGTACACCTTTTTCTTGTTTTGTAGTTACCCTATCTATTTGTAGTTGGAATACTAGCAATATATATATATATACACATATTTATATACTGATGTCTATAACGCATTATTTATACAACTACACAACTTTATACTTACTTGATGAATAGATATAAGCCTAAACATCCTAAACATATTCTTAAAAAACAATAAATAAAACAAAAAGATATGGTAGTAATGTTATCCTCGTGGACACTATCCAATACGATAATGACCGTTCGCTACCCGCGTCTGCCCGGTAGGTATGATAAACATTTGATACGTAAGATAAGGCGGTGGACACTCTGAATAGGGAATACGCTTCTAAGAATGATCTTAGTATGTACCTTTGTATGCATACATCAATTTACACTGTTTATAAGATAAATGGCACCGGCCTGCCGTTTGTTACCATTAAATAGGTATCCTATTTTAAAATTTTAATAGACGTTTAAGGTAAAGTATAATATGGTTTAAAATTATTGTGATCGATTCTATTACCAATTTTAAACAAACTACTTTCAGGTTTCGTATTAAGAAAGAATAATTTTGTGTATATAAAAAATATATAGATGTTCTCAGAAAACTAGCTGACCCACGTAACTTCTGCGTCTCCTATTGGTCGTACGTGGTGTTATAATTATATACAAAAAACGAACAACACGCAAGAATACGTTGTAAGTGTAGTAGGGTGACAGATGACGCCGTCTTTCCCCCTAGCTACAAAAGTGCGCGCGGCCTTTTGTGTCAGAAAAGGAATATCGAAGTTCTCACTCGAAAGCAGATCATCTGCAGTTAGATGGCCTTCTAGGGATTTCCTTACTAGGGTACATCTGGTTCCCTGGCTACTAGTACCTGAGAAGGTATGTGGTTATTGGTCGATTCGTGCCTGACATTACCACCAGCAGGTGGTTCCCGGGGAATTTTCTTACGAACAATAAAAAAGGAGAAGGGTCATTGACACAATCAAGGAACAAAAGAACAAGGAAAAATAAGTGATTGACTTCACACGTAGTGTATTTTTAAACATTATTCATTCTTATATTGGTTATTACAAAACTAATAATAATAATAGGCAGTCCTCAATACCCAGCCCGTATAGTGAGATGGTCCCTGTCTTTGTGGCCCTAACCACCGGTTTCTTGGTCCCTGTACCCGATGTCGGTGGTCTGCTATTTTATCATACTTTTTTTCGTTTTCCTTTTTTATGTATTTAATCATTTATTTATAATATATATAATAGGGAGAATAATAATGATCTTTATTTATTCAGACAGAGTCCATAAAGTTAGTATATAATTTTGCTTAACTTCTGTTAGTACTTTACAATGTAACTATTTATTTCCTGATCCAATAAAATAACATTCTGACAGGACGTTTCATTGTAATCAAGTAGAATTATAGGCTTTTTATCCCTAAAATACTATTACTAATAATTAATAATAATTTTTAGGTAACAATATTTTTGACTGGCTACTGTTTAGACTTATCTCCAGCAAATGTACAAGCTTATAACGATGTAGCTAAAGCCTGTTCTGGTACAGTGTTTCAGTTGAATAGCGCGGATTTGAGACAGGTTAGAGTTATTTAGTTTTCTTATTTAATATTAAAGGAAATAGCAGAGCCACGCTAATTTCAGCACAAACAGGCCAGCTCGACCAAGGCAGTACTACCCTCTCACAGAAGACCAACCTAAAGCGACAGCATCCGTGCTGCCGTGTTTCGTTGGTGAGTGCGAAACCGGAGGCCCATTGATGCAGGGGTGACAGTTATCGTGTTGTGTGAACCTTACATTACCACAATGACTGTCATACCTTTCATGTCCCCATGTAAGACGTGAAAAAGCACCTTACTAGGCCACCATAGTGTGGGCTATCATACTGTATTGTCTCCATTCACAATAAATATGGTGATCACAACTCTTAGATTTTGTTCATGCTTTACATCAGGCAGAGTAAAGTCACTTCGGTAGACTCTTCAAATGGAAATAGAAAATATTGGGATGTTAATGTGTATACATATATTGTTTACTGTGTATATTTTTATGTTAAACATTTCAGGTTTTTCGATACATAAAAGAAATTATAAAAGTAGAATGGAGTAACGTAATTTCTTACGAGGCTTTTGAAAACTATAAAGAAATATCGGTGAGTTACTTATTCTACTTGTATCAAGTAATCTCCAAAAGGTAATTAGTTCTGCATCACTTGAGGTTAAATTTTACATGATGTAAAACATATTTCAGCAATGGATTTTGTTTATTTTTGACAACCACAATGTACCACAGCGTGGTGTGGCCGAGTACAGTTTATTATATAGGTCACCCTATTATATGCCTATGCCTATATGATAGGGGGCCTATATAATATAAGGGAAACGAATTAGTTATTATTTGAAAAATTATTAATTGCTTATTTACAAGAAAGGTAAATAAGCAATTAATAATTTTAAAAAATTATTAGAAGATTGAATTTCTTAAAAATAATTTCAACTAATTACCTTTCTTGTAAATAAACAATTTTTATAATATATCAATGATTTTTATTCGAATTAGTTTGCATCCACCCTATAGAATAAAATCATTTACGCTACATAATTTACTTTTTTTCTATCCTTTACTTAGATAACCCTGAAACATTATACGAAAATGTTGATTTTGTAAATTTTAATGTTTAATTATAATTGTATCAGTTTTCAGTGGATTCTCTTACAAAAAGTGTAATACTGGCAATATCTGGAAAAAATTCACTTGTTAAATTGTCTCTAGTAAATAAATTAAATGTAACACTTGAAAATATTCTGGCATCTTCACACGCACAGGTAATTTTTGTACTAAATGCTAATTTCTTGTAAATATTAGTGAATTATTCTTTCTCTGAATTTATTTATTGTATTTATTTACAACTTTATGCACAAATACATGCATCGGCGTACTTAATGCCTCAGGCATTTTCTGTCAGTCAACCGATTGGACGATGCAGAGAACAGAGAAAAGAAGAGGTAGGTCCACTTAAAGATAAGAAGTAATTGACAGAGGATTTAGTATATATAGACTAATTTGGCCATAAATAAGCAAATATACGTACTGATACACATACATATAGCACATACATATCCGTGCATACATACTAGCACAATAAGATATAATAATACCAGGTGATGAACTAAGACGTCGCCAAGTATAAGCTCCTTCAGTTTAATTTTAAACGAGTAACTTCTAGTCATCCTGACTTCGAGGGAAAGCGCGTTCCACGAAAGGATAGCCTGTATGAATAGAATGAAGAACCAACAAACCCAGTGGTGTGAGAAGGACAGCGTAGAAAGACATTATTAGCCGAACGTGGGTTTCTGTCATAGTTGTTGCTCAACAGTTGAAATTGTGATGTTAAATATGTGAGCGGGGATGGGGAATTGAGTAAAATCTATAGTAATGTCAGTACACGCAATTTTCTTCGTTGAGAAATAGGGGGCCATTTGAGCTGCGATTGAAAACTCGATGCTATATCGATTGCTGTTCCTCTGTCTTCAACGTTAGCTTGAGCGTGCAGTTGCAGGTAGTCAGCATACAGATGATATACCCTATGGAGATCAAGAGTCAAGAGGTTAATAAGCAAAGAGAAAAGCAGAGGAGAGAGTATGCCACCTTGAGGGACACTAGAGTCGATATCGCACCAACCATAAATCATCCAACCGATCGACTGGCAGAGAATGCTTTAGGCATTAAGACCACCGACGCATGTATTTATGCATAAAGTAATAAATAAGTTTTTGAGAAATAAGAGCTTGTGTTTTGTAGGTATTTCGGTTAGTAGAAGCCTTACCCGGCGACTATACTGTCAGTGTCAGAAGCCAGGGCACCACTTTCCTGACATTATACAAGGCATTTCAACTGCCCTTGCAAATAGGTTTCTCAACTAAAAAACCACGAAGCCAAAAGGAAACTAGTAGGAGACCGATGCCAGGTAATAATTCCGTTTTTATTGTAACTAGGAAATAAAATCTCACAATCATTTTAAGTAACCGTTTCAGAAGCTGAATAAAGCTGTTGTAAGGTAAATGTATTAACTTAAAGGAAAGGTAAAAAGTCAACCTTTTTACCTTTTACCTTTTTTTAAAAGACAACGCCCACGCTAGGAATAAATCCTGTGTCGCGCGGGACATTACAAACGTACAAGAAACGGACACAAAGAACACCCAGACTCAGCATAACAATTTATGTATGACACAAAGTGTTGTTCGATGTGGGATTTGAACTCGCAACACTCAGTGTAGTAGAGGGCGGCGTGGTGACCGTTTAAACCATTAACCCAACTGCGCGGTCGTATCGTAACCTAGTTTGGGAAAAAGCATCTGAGGAAAACTAAATTTCAGATTCTTTTGATTTCACTTGAATAATTGTTAGTTAAGCTTAGTCGATCTTTTTTCACAAACTCTACATGCTTTATGGGTCTACATGAAACAAATGTCTTGGTAATTTAACGATGAAACAACCACACGGTGTTCTGTTTTAAATAAAAAAATATGCCATTTTAGTTATAGGTTTCGGTTATACGTTTGTGTTTAATATCAACAGTCTGTAGAAGCTGTAGATCTAATTAACACGTTTATAAAACTGAACATTATTATTGTTTCGTCACAGGTAGAGAAAATTATATACTTATAGATGTCTTGAATACCATAAAGCTTGCATCGATTGCAATAAAGACATATAATGAGGAAAAGAATAAGACGTTAATACTGCAGGAACTTGCCGAAAACCAATACTTGGCGAAAACATTCATTGATCCTGATAAGAGCTTCAGAATTTGGGTAATTCTTATAATGGTTTTTTTTTATAATAGTTTTCCACGACCGCTGACTTTCTGTATTTATATCACAATATCATTCCGTCCAGTTCAACGCAAGATTGTGGAAACCCATCATTGAAAGCAATGTGTCTAGTTGCAAGTGTTAAATAACGGGTCCATACTTTCGTCAACAACACAACATCTTTACTAAAATTTGATGACATGCTTTTATTAGTTGCAAATAATTTTTGTGATTAGTTATTCCACGAAAGCAGATTAAATTTTAGTTAATTCCAGGTCTACGGTTACGATAAAGTGACACTTCAACAGCTTTCTAGTCCTACAGAAAAATTGATCCCGCAAATGACAGGTACGTGGAAAACGTAACAGAAAAAAATTAATTTGAGACTTAAAAATTGATGATTTGATTCTAAGTGTATGTGTTCTATAGTCACCCAAATATACATCTATTTAATCTACTCATCAACAGCCTATAACATTTTACTACCGGCCACGTTGGCAAGACGTGTTTCTATTGAGTTGGTTGCAAGTTGAGACGGCTATACACGGGGGTTATCCGGTCAATGGCCTGTATGGTGCACCGGTGTGGGCGGTGGCTCTGATCGTCCAGGATAGGGCTCGCCTCTGGCGCCCTCAGAGGATGTTAGCGGTTAGAGCCATATGCAGATAGCGCGTCGTATCGACAGAGGCGGCGTACACTTTGACCGGCACTTCCCTATGGAATTTGGAGGCGGAAGTGCTCGCCAAAGCTTATCGACGAACGGTTGACTTCCGGGCTAGTAGCGGCACACGGCACCGGCCCGAAGAAGTACGCGAGTGGCGTGAGACCGCTCGTCGAGCCACGATGGCTCGTTTGTCGTCCCGGCTGGAGACTCCACGTGCTGGCTTTGCAACCGTGGAGGCTCTCCAGCCGGTCATCGCCGAGTGGGCAGGGCGACAGCACAGGACCCTTTCCTTCCGACTGACGAAGGTCCTTTACGAGCACGGTTGCTTCGGAAAGTATCTGCACTCGGTCGTCAGGAGGGAATTGAGTCCCGTCTATCACCACTGCGACTGTAATGAGGATTTGACTCAGCACACGCTAGCGGTTTGTTCCACCTGGGCGGCGCAACGTGGGGTCCTCACTGCAGTTATTGAAGGAGATCTCTCGCTACCGGCCGTCATACGCTCCATAACCGGTAGCGACAGTTGTTTCACCGCGATTGCAATCTTCTGCGAAGACGTAATTTTGCAGAAGAAAGCGGCATAGAAGGCCCGGGAGGACTATCTCCACTCGCATCCAATTTACCGCCGGTGAACTGGGCGGTGGAGGCGCGTATACCAGCGCCTTATGCCGCCTTAAGTGTGGCCGTGGCTGGACCGAACGAATTTTCCCCTTCATACGCTACAGTGAAGAGCCGCGAGGAGGCGGGGTTCACGTGTACCGTACGTCGCGGAATAAAAAGTTTACCCACAGATGGTGCCCGCGGCCGGGAATAATACACCTCTTGTATTATTAATTGAAGTATAATATTCTTTCTGTAGATAGATTTTAAAATCTTCGTTTGTAGCATCACACATATTAATGTCAGATATGGAATGTCCAAAGGAGCAATAGGGTGTTTTCAGTCCGTTTCAAAGAAGTTTAGAATATATCAAACTAGATATATGTTCATTATTACTTTATACATACTTTAGTATATCACATGAAAATGCACAGAATATTTTAACATATAAATTACTTAATTAAGACAAATACAATCCTACTAATGACCAAAAAACATCTAGCACAATTGGAGAATATATGCTCCACTGTTGGAAATACCAGAAACCAAATATGTATGTACACTAAAATATTAGATTAAAACCAAACACTTATTTATTGAAACATATCAGCATTGATAGTGCCTAACAATAGTTGAACTTATCAAAGAAGGAAAATCATTTACAATAAACAAACTGCGGTAACGTCTATTGTATTACTGTTTTTTTGTGTCCTACTTAGATGCTAACCACCATTCAATTTTTAAATCTTAATTAAACCTTTAAATTCAATTAAAATAATTAGATGTGATCGATGTTAGCAAAAGGTTTACACAATATATATTATTTGTATTAAAACTAACTTTAATTTGAACAATTGAGGATAAGTGGTAAGAAAATAAACGGAAGTACGAAAGAAAAGGAAATAGAGATAATCTTTTTTTTTTTAAACTTTCCAAAGTGACTTTAAAAGCATGAATAGAATCCAAGAACTACGGTAACCACACTCATTGCGAATGCATACAATGCAGTATGGTGACCCACACTATGCCGACCTCGTGAGATGCCCCGTTCAGGGGCGTAAAAGGCATGACAGTTATCGTTGCGGTGTAAAACTCACACACTTAGCACGATAATTGTCAACCCTGCATCAATGGATCTCCGGTCTTGTCTTGACCTCCCACCAAAAGCCAAGCTCACTTGCAAGTGGTACACCTGCTAATAGACGGGTGAGGCTCTGGCAAACAAAACATCCCGATTAGCGGCAATAGGCTCACCACGCATTACGTGGAACCAACCACTACCGAAAATGGGCGTTTAATATGCCTCTGCTTATCCCTCCGAGGAAACATGCGTGATTTTGTATGTGTATGCTACAAACTTGAAATTTTGGCAGATGATGCTATTTATGCTATAAATTCTCTATAAATAAGACAGGAACTGTTGTATGAAAACGAAATTAATAATAATAGCATGAGCGAAGTCGAGGGCAGTAGCTAGTTAAATATAAAGAAATCGCCGAATTTCGACCTTTTACAATGTCTTCTTATTATTTGACTAGTATAACTTGAACTATCCTTATTTAGACTTCTGGATTAGGACAGGATGTAATAAACACTGGACGCTAATAGTTTTACATAGCTGTTTTCATAATTTTAAACTATATAAGCTGTGTTTAAGTATGATATTTTTTATTATTACTACAAATTTTTACTTCCAGTGCTGGATCCCAGGTGGGTAGAACCCAAAGCGGAAATTCTTGAAGGAACCTCCATTACAGTTAACTATGGTAACCGAGCAATGGTGGCTTGTAAAGTAGTTGGATACCCAACGCCAACAATTTGGTGGGAAGACGATGAGAATAACTCAACGCAGTCAGATGTAATTATAAAATTATTATGCCAATAAACACTCTATAATGCCCAGTACTTGCCAAAAGTTCTATACACTTATTGACCTAAAAAATACGTAATACCTTTAGCGGGATATATATCTAACGCCATTCACTATACACTGAATAGCTGTTAATTAATATTAAGCTTATAAGCTGGCAATTAATTCTCAATTACCTCGATGGCGCAGTGGTAGTGTATACAATTGCTGTGCTTGAGGTTTCAGGTTCGATTCCCGGGTCGAACCAAATATTTGCATGATCTGCAAATATTTGCTTCGGAGTTTGGATGTTTATAATATGTATGTATTTACAAAAAATATTTATGTATAATATATTTATATTAGTTTTCTAGTACCCATAGTACAAGCTGTGCTTAGTTAGGGCGATGGCGTTGTGTGTCAGATGTCCAAAAAAAATTAAAAAGAAGAATATTCGTCTATGATACTACTAAATCATTTCCTCAGCATCGTCAATAGACAACAATCTGTTTTTTAATCATTGATCATCAATAGCCTTTTAAAGTCTACTGCTGTACATAGGCCTGTCCTTAACAAGGAGATTTTGGCCTACTATACCACGCTGGCGAAACGGGTTCGAATAGGGTTTGTTTCAAGTTTTCCTTCTCTTTGTACTGATGTTGCCTTGCATACTTTATTCTCTTAGTCGTCTTTCACGAACCCACGGGATGAATAGACGTGGTAACACTATGTATTCTTAATCCGCCACTACACGGACGACGTTTTTTAAGACGTAAAATCTAAATCACATCATAAGAGTCATTTTTATGATGTGTAACAAAATAGAACAACTCTTGGCAAGTGTGATTAGGTACGTATACTAAAAATATGATATTGATTGCCATACCTAAATAGATCTAACCACATTGCAGGAAGTTTTCTGAATTTCCTGTTGTGTACACGAAAAAGCAAATTGCAACCAAAATATTTCGGTACAAAATTGTGTTTGCGTTTGCTGTTTCAATTAAAATTTATCTTGTCATTTATGTACATAACAGCTGATAATTGATTACACTGTGAAATATGTTGTTAACGTATATCCCGATCTAAATTAAACAGTACTAGTGGTCGCCCACTGGTCGAAATTCGACCATAATAAAACACATCTCATATTACATAAATTTGTGTAAGCGAGTGACATTTGATGTAGTATTTTGTATATTATATTAAAAGTAAAGTTTGGCATTCAGTAAAATCACAGTAAACATATAAAAAAATAATCTGTCTTATGTCATTCCTCTATGTCTATAGACAAAATGATAAACAAAAGAAACAATTTGACCACACAGTATGTATGCGTGTAACAAATATTTGCTTGTGTGTTTCAAATGCATGGTAGTCTGTGTAATTTTTTACTTATTGATTTAATGTACTTTGTAAACATTATTATTGAAAAATATTAACGTTCTGCATTTCTCCTACATATAAACTAAAAGTGTGCCAATTTATACTCCTCCGTCCGCGCAATTTTCGTAAAAAAGGGTCCAAAGTTTTTGCTTCACTTATTAATACATAGATTTTTATTACAGAGTGTACTGTTAGAAATACCATCATTGTACATAAGTTACTATAATATAGAAAATGCAACGAGCAACTTCACAGTTTTTTGCAAATGCAAGAACTTCAAGGGCGAGGACTCCCAACAGATAGATGTGGTCGTCCACAGACCTTTCACATTCGAAGTTCTGCAGACACCGGAAGGTACAATCTATTTTATACTTTAATGGAATTAGAAGGCTGTAGGTGGGGGAAAAATAATCGTATAGTTAAAAATGTACACAAACTTACACGTTTGAAAGTGTTACGAAAAATTTTAATATTGTGGTTTTGTAACTTCCTGTACAAATATCAGCAGACTTAATGCCTTTATCGTCACGTGTAAATGACAATCGCTGAATTGGACATAAAAATAGCGAGGCTTTCGTAAAAAGATCAATTTTTAAATGAAATGAATCGATAAAAAAATGAGGTCTTATAGATCGATGTTTTCTTTTAGTCTGCATTTGCAATCCATCGTGGATGACATGTTTCCGTGTAAACTTCTGCGGAAGAACTGATGATCGACGCCGATATTGGGTGAAGATATATGGAACGTTCAATTTATTTGCACAACTTAAAATCGCAACGATTTATTGTTCAGTGTGTAGCAGGCATAAAGCATTCTCTGTCAGGACGATAGGACAATGCAGAGGAAGAATGAGTTAGGAGCGCGAATAGGGAGGTCAAAATTATTTACTTGTCAAATTACTTTTCTTTTAAATATTTCAACTAGTTACAAGTTTTCCCTGGCACTTGAATCACTGAAAATGTAACTGTACTCTGCCTGATGAAAAGTGTGAATAGAATCCAAGAATTATGGTCACTATGCTCATAGCGAGTGCAGACAATGCAGTTCGGTAACCCAGACCATATCGGCCCAGTGACATGCTTTTTCACGCCCTGTTTATGGGGACGTAAAAGGTATGACAGTCATCGTGGCAGTGTGCAAGACTCACACACTTACCACAACAACTGTCACCCCTGGATCAATAGCCATTGGTCTCACACTCATCAACCGAAGACGTCAGGACAGATACTGGTACTTAACGTGGACAGCTCTACAACAAAAAGGATTTGCGTTCTAAACTTATATAAAATACGTAATAGTGTATATAAATATGCAATAGAATGCACATAGTTACAAACAAGTTCATAATTCTTGGAAAAACTGAAAATTCTTCCTCCTCTTCTATCTATATTACGTTATTATTATAATTCTGTAATAATAATGCAAAATAATAACAGTAGTTGTTGTTGTAAAACATGTAATTATAACTCACATTTATATGAACAAAATTAGGTTAACAATTAGTTTTAAATATTACCTCACCATGTCACACCACGTCCATGTAGTGACAGATTAAGAATACAGAGTGTCACCACCTCTATTTATTTCAAGGCTGTCGTAAGAGATGATTATTAGGTAGTAGAGCCACGCTGATTTTAGCACGAGCGGGCCGGCTCGACCGGGGCAGTATTACCCTCCCACAAAAGACCAACCTAAAGCGCCAGCATCCGTGTGGTCGTGTTTCGTTGGTGAGTGTGAGACCGGAGGCCCATTGATGCAGGGGTGATAGTTATTGTGGTAGCTGTGTAAGCCTTACACTGTGACGATGACTGTCATGCCTTTTACGTCCCCAAGCGGGATGTGAAAAAGCATCTCACAAGGTCACCATAGTGTGGGTCACCATACTGCGTTGTCTGCATTTGCAATGAGTATGGTGATCAGAACTCTTGGATTCTATTCATGCTTTCCATCAAGCAGAGTAGACTCACTTTGGCAGGCTCTTGATATAAAAAAACAAAAAACAAACTTACTAGGACCGCACCACTGCTAACTTACTACCTGCTACCTACTACACCACGCTGGCCAGACATATTGGTATAGGATTTGTTTCAAGTTATCCTTCTCTTAGTAGTGATGTTGTCCTGCACAGTTTGCTCTCTCAGTTGCTTCTTATACGTTAGAGGTCGACACACGGAATGAGGCACGGGAGAGTGTCGACCCATGGAATGAATAGAAGTGGTGACACTCTGTATTCTTAATCAGCCACCACATGGGAACAGAAATAAATATTAAATCCTCATCATATCAACAGCCTTTTATAATCCACTACTGGACATAGACCTCTCCTTAGCAAGGATACTTTGGCCTACTATACCATGCTGTCCAGATGGGTTGACATAGGTTTCGTATCAACTGGATGTCGTAATAGCAGCCGTTCCCGGATCCCTCCTATGTCAGGCGCAGAATGGCACACCGCGTCTGATTCCGATACACCATCCTGCCATAAACGCCGGTGGGGTGACGACCCGAGGGCGTTTCAACACATTAAAAAAAAGGGTTTGTATCAAGTTTTTCTTCTCTTTGCAATGATGATGTAATGACTTCTTACTACTCCCATGGAATGAAAGAAGTGGGGGTTCTCTGTATTCTTGATCCATCACCACACGGATGATTAATAATAGAATATTACAAATACATACATCTTTGACTCAAAACTCATAGGAGATACGTTATTGCAGATACTACTATAGAATACGGTGATGAAGGAAGACTATTCTGTCAAGTTTCTGCATACCCAGAAGCTGAAACCAAATGGTACCACAACGGCACAATTGTCACGAGTTCAGAAGATTTAGAATTATTGCCTGATGAGAGCGCTCTTCTTATTAAAAACATGAATTTAGATAAAATAGGTGATTTTGAATGTAATGTGAATAACACATTGAACACTAAATCTTACTACGCCACTGTGTCTATCTCGGGAATGGGTAAGTAATCTTTGTTGCATTCAAATTATATTTACCCTTAAGGTACCCACATTATTATATATGACTATTCAAAAACAAAATATGTCAGTAAATAGTTAGTACGTGCATTAACATTTAAGATGTTAGGCGAGGCGTTATTGTACTTATATTATAAAGAGAAAAGATTTGTATGTTTGTATTTTTGTTTGTTACGAATTAACTGAAAAACTACTGAACCGATTTCATAAATTATTTCGCCATTAGAATGCAATATTATAACTGAGTAATATAGATTTACTTTTAAAAAAGAAATAGGAATCCCCACTAAAACTTCAGTAATATAACCCAAGGTACATAAAAAATTGTCATAAAATGTCTTTCATCATACATATATGCTGCGCAAATTAACGAAAGAATATTTTACAATATTAACAAACTTACAAAAACTCAGAAATATCATATGTATAACAATTATAGTTATGGCACTATACTCATATTTTTACATCTTAGTAGTTACAAGAAATGCCGTCGAAAATCAGACCACATTACCAATCCACCTTCGTATTAGCCCTTATCCATAAAAATCACTTCGTATTGAAGACTATTTTAACACTCATAGGTTTCTTTTTGAATTATTAAAATTGAAAATTCCACTCAAAAGATATTACTAATTTAAAAAGAGGCAATATGATTATTTGGTACACTCTCGTCACTCGATGGCCCTCTGCATCAGTCACGGTTGGCCTAGTGGTTTAAGCGGTCACCACGCCGCTCTCTACTGCACCGAGTGTTGTGGGTTCAAATCCCATATGGGACAACACTTTGTGTGATATACAAATTGTTGTTCTGGGTCTAGGTGTTCTTTGTGTCCGTTTCATGTATGTTTGTAAAGTCCTCCGCGACACAGGATTTATGCTTAGTGCGGGCTTGTCTCTTTTTTTAAAAAAGTCATGACCTGATGGCTATTATTAAGCATTTTTAAAATTAAAAAAAACACAATAATTACTTTTTGACCCGATCTAGGAATTGAATAAAAAACCTCAAGATCCACAGTCACATATACCACCGCTAAACCAAAGTAGCAGAGAGTCAAGTGGCTTTAAAAATTAAATTAATTCTTAAAAAGATGTAAAAAAAACAGAAAAAAGCAATATAAAGTATAACGAAAGTAAAAAATTAAGCCCCGTAAACATGAAATACATGAAATAACAAAAAAAATATAAATAAATGTAAACTATAATGTGCGGAGTAGGTATATAAAGTTTTGTGGAGTATAAAAATATTATTTTGCTATATCGACTTCAGGTCTTCATTTTTAATTTTTAATGTTTAAACAAATCGGGTAAGGAAAGTTTGAACAAGTATATTTTTAACTGGTTATAAGTATTTAGTTTTATTGATCCCAAAATGTTTAAAAAATATATATAGACCTTATAATTATGGCCAAATAAAAGAAATGGAAATATCTTACAAAACTGAAATGTAAGAATGTAATTAGTAGGTACCTTGAAACACAACGTATGAAGAGACGGAAAACTTATTTATAAAAGTAACCTAAAGTTATCTTGGTGTACACTATAATGCTCACACAAATACACGCCACACAGAAACACATACACACACTATAGCGTGCATACAGTTGTATACTACAACCTTGACTTTGTCTTACTTATTTATTACTACAAAATGGCTTACTAAACTTTCATAGACAAAGTACTACATTACTCTCTAAGTGTTCCAAACTTGTATTATATGACTTCGTAAGTTGAAAGAAGGCATCGATGTCTGACACAGTTTATTGATAGAGTTAAAGATAAAAAATATTTATCAACAGCCTTTTACAGTCCACTACTGGACATAGGCCTCTCAAGAAGATTTTGGCCTACTATACCACGCTGGTCAAACGGGTTGGAATAGGGTTTGTTTCAAGTTTTCCTTCTCTTTATAATGTTGTTGTGTTGCATACTTTGTTCACTTAGTCGCCTTTTACGACACCCACGGTATGAATAGGAGTGGTAACACTATGTATTCCTAATCCGTCACCACACGGTACGGTTAAAATATTGTATGTCCGGTTTAATTATAAACCGGACATACAATATTCTTTATCAAAAAAAGAATTATTATTATTATCTTAAAAATTAAATACTCAAGTACACCAAAGTAAAAAAACTAAATAAAATGTAGGAACAAGAACATTAAGAATAAAAATAAGCTGACAAATAAAAATATAAAATGCTTAATGTAAAATATAAATAGTAATCTAAAAATAAAAATGACTTGCGTCTAGCATAAGGATATATGTAACTCTACATTTTAATCGACAAAAATGTTCAAAACGTCCAAAATGTTAATAAAATCAACGTCCACCCCTGCAATGCTAGTTTGTATACAAAGCTCTGCTGTTACCGTGTACTAAACAGGATTCTAGCTACAAGGAAGATAAATTTTAAGATTTAAAAACAATAGAAAAAAACTTGCCACTAAATTTAAAAAATATCATCGATTTTAATAAGTCTGCACTGCAATAAGCTATTTCCTTAATAATTTATCGTTACGGGGGTGTTCAAATTTGAAAAGGACCAAACTGAAAGTCCGCAGACCCCTAATGAAAATTCTAAATTAATTCATAAATACCAGAATTAGAAGTTAAAAAACATAAAAAATTAATGCAACCGAATTATAAACCTCCTTTGCTTTTTGAAACCGATTGAAAAATGTAAAATACGTGTACCTAATTTAAAGATACAAAATCAATGGAAAAGTCGCATATACACTTATTTAGCAATAAAGATTTTGATTTGTATTGATTTAAAAAAAATACAAAAATATATAAATTGACATTTCAAGAGTGCACTTCTTGTAATTATAAATTCAAAATGCAGAGAAATCAACTTTACATTGTCTTACAAAGCAAATCTAAAACAAACATTTAAAACAGTCCCAATCAAGAACATTATGATCACAAATTAGTTGAACCGCGTTGTGTAGAATTGACACAATATGTTGTCTTGTCAATTGAAAACAATTAACTGCTAATATGTATTTTCCTAATACAGATAGTGATCTGTATAATGAAAAACACATGTACATAGTTGTGATGAAAAAGATTTGCATTCTGTGTATTAATTAAACATTTATTTATTTTAGTAAATTTCTGTAGAAACCTACTAAATAAAAATCCTTTTTTGGAAGTTTATTGAATCAATTGTATTTGTAAATTATTCTCTGTTAATAAATTATGATTTCAATAGCAATTTTATTATATTATTAGCTTGTGCCCGAGGTACCGCTGGTACCGCATGTATGACGGTTATCGCGGTAATTAATGGCCTATGTGTTATTCTAATGTATAAGCTATATTACTGTAAAGTTTCGTGTAAATCCGTTTAGTAGTTTTTGCAAGAAAGAGTAACAAACATCTAAACAAAATTTCGCATTTATAATATTAGTAGAATGTACTTCATGTTATTAATTGTAACAATAAATATATTGTTGTTTTTTTGGAATAGTAAATAATACAGTAGAAAGAAATTCAGAACGGAGCCTCTACGCTCAATTCTGAATAACTACCACGATAATATGCTACCAATTCTAATTTCAACTACCTTAGAAACTATTTACTTGACTTGTAAATATAACTTTCGCAGAAATTTATGACTGCGAAAACTTGACAGTCTGCGTACTTTGAAAAATATGACTGCATTTTAATTATGACGTAGCCTTTTGACGTAAGTTACCACAAAAGGTTCTTCGAAATTATATTCAACTTTGGATACAAAGACATTTATAAATGATACAATTACATATTTCAGAGGCGCCGCAGGTGGAAGTAGATAATTCAAATGTAACGCTGCACTTAGGCGATTTCACTGATATTGAATGCAGGTAATAAATGTAGAGATTTATAACGGTTATAATTGCTTACTAATGCAATTTAATTGTGTATATTTTTCAAGTATGAGTTTATTATTTATGTTCATAATATTTTAAATAACAACTTGATGGCATTATTATTACTGAGTGTAGATTTTTCGTGTACTCTGATGACAAAGACCACCATATCTTCCTAATTTGATAACACAGTATGTATCCATACTTCGTCACAAGATGACACTAAGTGATGTTTATATTATAATAAACTATCTATAATATGTAATCATAAAGTGTCTCATATAAGTGAACTGTAAATTGTTCTCATGAGAGTAAAAATTCTATAAGCCGAAATGTATTTCTCCTTACACGTTATCTAAATAGAAATCTATGTTTTGCACAGAGTCATAAGAGGAAAACCTACTCCAGTGATTACTTGGACATTTATTTCCAAAGACAACTCTGAGGTCAGTTGGTTACCGAAAGGTGTGACTGCAGACAAAGACAAAGTGAAAATATCCACAGCGCAGAGTGAACAAAACGGGATGTACCGATGTTACGCCACGAACTCTGAAGGGCGCCATTTCGCTGACGTTGCGGTAACAGTACAATG
The DNA here is from genome assembly GCA_949316085.1 of Hypercompe scribonia. NCBI lineage: Eukaryota > Metazoa > Arthropoda > Insecta > Lepidoptera > Erebidae > Hypercompe > Hypercompe scribonia. Next base: position 6,025,320 of record OX438988.1, read on the forward strand.
TGAGAATAATATAATAGATTTCTTATCTAATACATTAATTTACTTCGTCTTTCTGTTAACTGTTCAAGTTTATACACCTACACTTTTATGATTCGTTCGAATTGAAACTTACTAATGTACACAAAAACAAAATTTTAGTATTGTTTGAAATTAAATATTGTTTTAAATAACAGTTGTTGGAGGAGGAGAAAAAAATAATCAATCCTTGGGGGAGGCCTATGTCCAGCAGTGGACGTCTTTTGGCTGAGATGATGATGATGAGGAACATTTGTTCACATATTAAGGTTCTGTGTCAGTGAATGAGTGATATTACTGAAACCAGTTTAATGTGTACACAATAGACTTATAATATAAACAATGTCTGCCTCGTTGGCGCAGCGGTAGCGAATGTGACTGCTGTGCTTGAGGTCTCAGGTTCGAATCTCGGGACGAAAGAAAGTTTGTATGATCTGCAAATATTTATTTTAGAGTTTCAGTGCTTGTATTTACAAAATGGACGCTAGATGGTGATGTGTTAACATCTGATATATTTATTTAATAATGTTTTAATTTATTTAATGACGGATATTAAAGTTAATGTTTATAACTACGTAATCATCTACTTTTAACAGATACTTTCTTAGTTTTTATCAGAAAGTAACTACATCTGATAAATGTTATAGATCCGCCCATCATATCGGATAACGAGGTCTCTGAGGTACAAATAAAAGAAGACGATAACGTTGCACTCCAATGTGATGTATCTGGTTCACCGACTCCAAAGGTGTGGTGGGAGAGGTCACAGAACGGTGTCAACATACCACTGGACCACAGACATCATACAGACGACCACAATGTACATAGGTAAGTACCTACATGTTTTTGTAAGTACTGATTACGACTGTAATCTCAGTGCACCTGCCTTGCTAGGTTTCTACACCACCGAAAAGTTGGCTGGTAGATAATACCTAGGGCTGAACTGATCCTGCCAACTGATACCCTCGATTGACGAAACTATTTACGCAAATGCTACGTCACATGTATAAACGACAGTGACCTTGACATTTACTTAACTTTTCAATGACAAATATTGATGAAAAAGCTTGCGAAGTGTTACGTTAGAAATCCAGTCACACTGTTACGCATAAATTTATGTCTCATCATTTACGTAAATAAGAGGAATTCAGTTTATATATGGTACTTACTTAACTTTAACAGTTCTCTACTGCGCCGAGCGTTGTGTGTTCAAACCCCGGATAGGTCAAAACTTTGTGTGATCCATAAATTATTGTTCTGAATCTGAGTGTTTTTTATGTCCGTTTCTTGTATGTTTTTAAAATCCTCCGCGAAAATGGATTTATTTCTTTTTCGTTGTCTTTTTGAAAAGAAAAAAAAAAAGGAAATACATGTATTCGCCATGTGGTGATAGATTAAGAGTATAGAATGTCACCACCCGTCTTCTTCTCAAGGGTATTGTAAGGGAATAAATTTACGACAACAGCACTGTAAAGTGATGGATAAGTTGAAACAAGCCCTGTATCAGCCTGTCTGGCCTCTTTGCTAAGGAGAGGCTTGTGTCCAGCCGTGGACTGTTAAAGGCTGATTATGAAATATGTATACTTTTACGTACAATATGCAAAACATAATATATTTTTACAGATTCAAAGCATTGAATACGGACTCTGGCAATTATCAGTGCATCGCTGAAAATGTTCTCGGCAGAGTTCAAAAAACTATTGTTGTTAATGTTTTAGGTAGGTTTATGAATATTTAAAAAGATTTATATCTTATTGTTCTTATCAGATAAATTCTTGTCCTTGCAGTCAGCACATAAAGTAGTAACTGGTGTTTTAAGCTCATTGATTAGGTAGTAGAGTCACGCTGATTTCAGCACGAACTCGATCGGAGCAGTACTACCCTCCCACAGAAGACGAATGAATCCGTGCTGTCGTGTTTTGTTTGTGAGTACGAGACCGGAGGTCCATTGATGCAGGGGTGACAGTTATGGTGGTGTGTGAGCCTTACACAGCCCCGGTGACTGTCATGCCTTTTACGTCGCCAAACGGGGCTTGAAAAAGCATCTCACTAGGCCGATATAGTATACGAGTAGGTCACCATACTGCCTTAAAAATGAGTATGATGATCAAAACTCTTGAAATCTATTCAAGCTTTCTATCAGGCACAGTAAAGTCACTTTAGCAGGCTCTTTGTATAGAAATGCCACTGCACGGTTGGTCTAGTGATTTAAGCGGTCGCCACGCCGCTCTCTACGGCGCTGAGTGCTGTGGGTTCAAATCCCACATCGGACAACACTTTGTGTGATCCATAAATTGTTTTTCTGAGTCTGGGTGTTCTTTGTGTCCGTTCCTTGTATGTTTGTAAAGTCGACCACGACACAGGATTTATTCCTAGTGCGGGCGTTGTCTTTTAAAAGAAAGAAAGAAAAGAAAAAGAATAACGTCATACATAAATTTTAATTAGAATTTTTCATCTATTTTGATACTTTTTTACGATTTATATTTTGTGACATTTGGTAACACTATGGTTGAGATTATTTGCTCATTGCAATATTACGTAAGAAACAGCTCATCACTTGTGGGTCCGTTAGTATTCTGATATTGATAATGCCGTGTCTAGTTTCTATCAAGTTGCGAGCGGTAAAACACTCGAAAGCGTTACGTTTTTTTAATATAAGTATACCAGAATAAAAGTAATATAAATATATTCCAGTTAAACCGTACATAGAGGCTCCAGCATCAACAACAAGGACTGTAAGAGCTGGTCAATCTATTAATTTGGCTTGCAATATTAAGTTTGGCAAGCCTGTGCCTTCTACTAAATGGCAATTCATAGCCTTGGACTCTGCTTCTAGCATCTTGCAAAGGTAACAAACACTCGCTTACCAAACTAACATTTTTATTGTAACATTATTTTTACCCGGTTTTATCTGTTCTACAGAGGAACGTCCTCCCTTCCACTGCGTATAAATAACGTGGACCATGCCAACGAAGGAATGTACAAGTGTATTGCTGACAACATTGTTGGCACTGACAGTATCAGCATATATGTCACTGTGGTTTAAAATACTTCTTTTTAGGTTTATATGTGTGTTTTATAGTATCCTTCTTGCTTTCGTAATAAAAACCCTTAACCGAATCTGTGGAGTTTCTTTCATCTTTTTATTTTTTTTTTTCATGCCTTACATGTTGCATATTTCAAAAGCTGCCTCGTTTGTCTAACGGTTAGTGTATGCGATTACCAATATATGTAGGGTGGGCCACAAATTAGTTAACATTTGAAAAAATCATATAAAAACAAGGATTTGATGTACTATAAAAATTGTTTATTCCACGGAGGGTAGGCAGAGATATATTAAACGTTTACTTTTCGTCAGTGTTTTAGTTCCATGTAATAGGTGGCGAGTTTATCGTCGCTAATCGGGTTATTTTGATTGCCAAAGTTGTAAGTAGTTTGTAAATATATTTTTATACATTTTATTTTATTTATCAATATTATTTACTTATGTTTATGACAAATATTTTTTCTTATTCAATTTATTTTTCTTTCTAAACTTATTTTTATGTTTTCTAATTATTGCTATTATATAATTACAAATACGTACTTGCTCGGTTTTATAAACTATTACTTATTTTTTCTACAGCTTTACATTTCAGTTTTATACACATATAAAAGTTTTAAGATAATATCAATTTGATACTTCTACACATCCCTTACAAATATATAAAAATACGTGCGTTACGATAAGTTATAATTGTTCCATTTTGTTTATACTGCTACTCTAGATCATGTGTTTGATAGTTACCTGTTGTCAAATATTGTCACCAAGATACCTATGAGTTGAGATATTAAGATAAGAACCTCTTCATCATACGAGCCTTAAGGAAACCTACTTCAGAATCTACCCGTAAAAGTTAATAATAATGATTTAATCTTCTTTGGGAAAGTAATCGTTGACTGACAGAGTACAGTAACAAAGTTAAGTGGTAAGAAAAACAGATAATAGGAAAAAAATGCACCAAGTAAGTGGCCGTTAATTGATAAATATAAGGTGCATTGCAGGTATAGACGCATTTCCGTGCATTGCAGGTACAGATGCGTTTCCGTGCATTGCAGATATAGATACATTTCCGTGCACTGCGAGCGATCGCATCCGTGCACTCTTGTTTACGTGCGGATAACGTTTCATTTTCTGACTTTTTTCACAATAACCACACGAAGAAAATGCACCTTACTAAGTTCAAACTTGGTAAACTTAAATATTAGTTAAAATATTGTAAAGAAATATTTAGGTACACACGTCAAACGAAATAGCTACTTACTAGTACGAAATATCTGTGATTTAAATGAACTATTAGGTACCACAAAAATTGAAACTAATAAGGCGGAGTGGTTTCTTTAAAACACTTTATTACAATTCATACAATTCATAGTTACGAGTATATAAACCTGTTTGCAATTTGTATTTGTACATCTTATTCTAAGCGGTGTCAGTCCCATAACATTACTCATACTCTTTAAGGTAAATGTTGCTGCAGTCAGCATATTACTCATTTCACGATACTATACACGTACGTACGCCACGAATTTGTAGCTATATAAATAGTTAGGCCTCATCAATTTATTTATTATAGTTTAATCAGCCCGGTTGTTAAGTTGTTAAATCAAATTTGTTATTATTACCACGGGAAAACACACAGTATCAAAATGTGGGTGTGGTCCTACCCTCACCTAATACTTCTTATACTTGCAAGTATTTATCAAGTGTCATGTCAAGAAAAATCAAGTTTAACTTTTGTTATCGACGACACATATTCAATGAATGATGATATAGAGCAAGTGAAGGAGAATGTCAACGGGATAACGGAAATCGTCTTTGAGGAGAAAGCTAGTCAGATAAAAAATATGGTATTAGTAACGTTCAACGAGCCGGATATATTTATTCCAGGTATGTATGTCTCGTTTTGTTATTGCATAATTAAAACAACTTAAGATCATAATAAAATTATAAGAGTTCTGTTATGTTCTGAAGTTTTAAAGAGTTAACACAGGTCTCTGGGCTCATAACTGGTTTCATCGTTTCCCAATACTATTAGAATTCGCAACGGTAGTTAAATCACAGTAGATTGAGCTCATGTAACAGTTCGTAGAATATACGTACATTGGGGGAATTCTTCGTTCAATTCATAAAAGTATGAATAATTTTTTTCTTTGACGTAATTACAGTATCACGAATTCTGTTTAAGATTCGTGTCGAGGTGAAATGAGAACTAGGATTACAATTAGTTTCTTAAAATTTATTCCTCGCAAGATTAGTCATCTATTTTATATAGGGTGGGCCATAAATTAGTTAACATGTGAAAAAATCGTATAAAAACCATTTAATACATTGTAAAAATTGTTAGTTTACAAGGAAGCTGATTAGCTGGCATTTATTTTTTTAAAAATCACATTGCCTAAATGACCACTGTAGCACGCTTCATGGCGTGCACCGAAATTTTCGAATACTCGTCAGCAAAGAGACCACGAGATCGCTGACCTCTCTTCGCTGATTTTTTCATTTAGATGAAGATATTTTTTTCAAATACCCCCATAAAAAGAAGTCTGTTGGGGATAGATCTGGATTTCTGGGTGCCCATGAAATGACGCCTCGTCTGGAAATCAGCTTTCCCGGAAACACGTCTTTGACCACCGGTAGGGACTCATTGGATGTGTTACAAGTGACTTCAACTTGTTGAAACCATGTGTTACAATCGTTACCAGCAAATTTCAGTAGTATCGATCCCAAGAACTCCCGTAGCATGTTTGCGCGGAATGTTTCAATGTTAACGAATTCTTGGCTCACCTGTATTACCTCTTAAAGTAGTTTAAAATAGACCACAACATCTTACTTATGAGACAAAAAAATCGAATTTTAAATTTTCAAATGCTTAGTAGACTGACGATTAAAATTGATACCTCAAACGTTAAGCTCCGCTGCGCTGTTTAGGCTATACAGCGTAGAAAATAAATAAACACATACACTCGAAACAAGTAACCCTTTAAAAAATGTGCTTTTATTTAATCTTGAAATAGACCAAGTGAACTAAAATAATAATAACAATTTCAGCTGCAAGTTTGCAGACAGTGACGGATGATCGAAACCGTTTTAAAGCTGCTATAGACATGCTAGATGTGTATGGAGGGGGTGATTGTCCTGAGATGTCAATGACGGGTATCCTAACAGCGTTAGACGCGAGTCTACCAGGCTCGTTTATTTATGTTTTCACTGATGCTTCGGCAAAGGATCACTACCTAAGCAGCCGAGTTAAAAACATGTGTCAAAAGAAACAGAGTCAAGTAAATAAATATAAATAATTCAGTGAAATTTTTAAGTGATGATAAAAGTACTGCAGTGAAGTATTTGTGACTATATCATTCAAATTTTCAGATAGTATTCATTTTGACTGGCTTTTGTCACAGTCCTGATGAAGAAATGTACCAAGTGTATTACGACATAGCAACGGCATGCTCCGGATTGGCACTCAACGTGAACAAAAATGAAGTCAAGGAGGTATTTTATTTTTAAACAAGTTGTTTCATGTCCGGTTATTAGGTAGGTTAAGGAAGGAGTTATATTGCCACCGTTCTGGTTCGATGACGTCAATTCCACGTTTGCGTTATGTACACGCATACGATAACTGCACGTTTGGAGTCTAGTTTTTTAAGCAGTCGCCACGCCACTCTCTACTGCGCTAAGTATTTTGGGTTCAAACCCCAAATGGGACAACAGTTTGTGTGTTCCACAAAGTGTTGTTCTGAGTCTGGGTGTTCTTTGTGTCCGTTTCTTGTATGTTTGTAAAGTCCTCCGTGATGCAGGATTTATTCCTAGTGCGCGCGTTGTCTTTTAAATAAAAGAACAAAAAGAACATACTATATCGTAATACGCATATCTACGTATTCTCCGTGTTGTGACGGATTAAGTATACGCAGTATCACCATTCCTATTTTGCCTCTGGGTGACATAAATGTCCACTAAATTATGCTGGACAACAGCTCTGTAAAGACAAGACCCTATATCAACTCGTCTGGCCAGCATGGTATTGTAAGCGAAAAGCTTCTTTCTAAGGAAAAACCTATGTCCAACAGTGGACTGTTAAAGGTTATTGACATGCTGTGACGATGTGCAATACATACATTATATGACTGTCTCGGTGGCGCAGCGGTAGAGAATACGACCGTTGTGCTTGAGGTCTCGAGTTCGATTCCCTGGTCGGAGCAAAGTTTGTATGATCTGTAAATATTTGTTTCGAAATTTGGGTGTTTTCTATGTACAATACATATGTATTTATAAAAAAACAGTATGTAAGTATTCTCTCGGTCAGTCCAGCTGTCATAGTACAAGCATTGCTTAGCTTGAAGCTAGAGGGTGCTGTTTTTCAGATGCCTGAAAAATATTGATTATAATTTATTGTACTCTAATAGTTTGATTGCCTCATAAATTATTTCTCAAGCTCGCTAGAGCTACTTCGATCTCGATAGTGAGCAAAGTTAATACCCAAGAAAAACCTCGTTTCAAAATTTATTCGTCATGAAAACATCAGTTCCTCAGGGAAGCTCTAAAATAATCCATCCGAAGTGTTTTAAATTTTGTTTACATATACCTAATAATATTTATACATATATATCTTCTCAGGTACTTGGTACTATTAAGGAAAATATAAAAGGGAACAAAGCTATGATAGTTGCAGCGAAAACACGAGCTAATATTGTCGAAAACGTGACGGTGAGTACTAATAATTATTATTCATCTATCTATGTAACAATTTTGCATAAAATAAAGAAGATTAGATTAGAAATTAATTTTTACCTATTTTGTCTATTCTTCTTTCTACAGTACATTTTGCTTACTCAATTTCTCTACACTTTTTGTTGACTTCCACATCGTCGAACACATCGATCTACGGATAAATGAGCTACGGAGCAACTACTAATCCTGAATCACGCTATAGATATTCTCGCGGCGATTAGCGTATACACAACATCCCAACTTTAAGCATTTAGTCACGGCCCGCCAGACATGATCACCTCGCCTAGTCGAAGGGTTCTCACTTTGTGTTTGAGCGAAATGACACCCTTTCCTCCAAAAGTTAAAAGCTATAAGTTTAAACTGTTAAACGATTCTTTGTTTTAGTTTACACTTGATGATAAAATTGAATATGCCATTGTCTCAGCATCTGGTTTTGATGTCAGCTTAAAAGTTAGCGGGCCAGGGGCAACAGCGGAAACATTGTTGTATCTTGACAATGTAAAGGTAAAATATCAAATTCTTATTTATTAAAAACTATGTACAAAACGTCAATTTATCATTGTCAAGCACATTGTTGGACATACATACTGATATGTTATAGATCTAAATCTGTTATGTTCTTTAAAATAAATAGCCATAATATGAACATGTTATATTTAAAATCACGCTTGTTTCTCCGGAAGGATAGACAGAGGCATATTAAACGCATACTTTTGCCAGTGTTTTGGTCCCACGTAATAGGTGGCGAGCCTATTGCCGTTAATCGGATGTTTTGTTAACCAGAGCCTCGTCCATCGGCCAGCAGGTGCACCATTTGCTGGTGAGGTTCCTTTGGTGCTTTAAGTGTTTGATGGGACGCTAAATGAACACGTCAATAAAATAACATCAATAACTAATATAAGTTACTTTCTCTGGTCGAAATATCAAACGATTTGCGCAACACAACTGCAATGTCTTTTTAACTTCGTGTTTCTGACGGATTATTGCACAGACGGCGTAGTGGTTTAAGCTGAGTGTTGTGGGTTCGATAAATACATAATATGAGTCTATTTTTATACTATGAGACCATTTCTTCTATGATTGTAAAGTCCCCTGCCATGTAATTTATATTCTTAGTGCAAGAGTTTTCTTTTGAAGGGAAAAAAGAATTGTTTGCAAAACAAAACTCGTATTTTAATAAAATTGATGATGAATCTCTAGCTGATTGCGGCAACGACGTCTCAACGAAGACCAGCCAGCCACACAGAAGATATTATAATCCACTAGTGTGTGTGCAAACACAAGTGCACTCTCTATTCCCCTACTCACATAATCGATGGGACGGTTATCAGATACGGCTTGAGAGAGATCAGATACCAAACTCCGGGCTTTTATTAACTATTTTGTAATCAGATTAACTCAATATTTGGTTTGACTGCCTCCATGGCATAGCGGTAACGAAAACGACTGCTGCGCTTGAGGTCTCGGGTTCGATTCCTGGGTCGAACCAAACGTTTGTGAGAGCATATATTTGTTTCGCAGTTTAGGTGTTTTCTATGTATAATATGTATGTATTTACAAAAAAAAGTATATAAGTATTCTATGAGTCAGTCTAGTTATTATTGTACAAGCTCTGCTTAGTTTCGAAACTAGATAGCGTTGTGTGGTAAATGGCCAAAATATTTATTTTTTTATTTAATAACACTTTTTGATCCGACCCGGGAATCTACCCGAAACCTCTTGATCAGCAGTTGAACATGCAAATCGCTAGATCAACGAGGCAGACAATACGACTATATCTCTATTTATAAAAGAAAGTGGTGTTAGTTACACCACTCATAACTCAAGAACGGTTGAACGGATTTAGCTGAAAATTGGTAGGGAGGTAGCTTAGAACCAGGAGACGGACATAGGATATAGGACATAGGACTTTTTACTTTTTTTAAAAAAATTTTCCCCCGTTTCGTCCACGTTTCAGTCCAAAATCAAAAATCTGCTTATTTATTGCCTCTAAGGCGGAACAGAGTTCGCGGGGTAAGCTGGTGTATAATAAACCTACTGCTTATTATATACAACACGTAAAACTGTGAACACATACATGCAATATAATTTTATGTTCTGTACGAGATTATATTACGTGAATTGCAATATTTAAAGCAGAATGTGACGACAAAGACTAACAAATAAATATGAAATTGTTAATTTAAGGTATTAAAACTTAGTGATCCCATTCCGGGCGAATACGTAGCGACGGTGAAAGGCAGCTCAGAGACGAGTGTGAACGTCGTCGGTAGAACTGATTTTTTCTTCCAACATGGCTTCTCTGAGCTTGAGCCAAAATCTCTCCAAGAGACTACATTCCAACCCATCGCTAGTAAGTCTGTTTTTCTATTTACTTCACATATCATTCGCAAAAACGTAAGTCCTGATCAGCAACCGACTTGACGATGACTTTTTTATTACATAAATATGCCCAGCTGTGGACACTCTGTCTTCGAAAGAAAAGAGTTTAAAAAAAATACATTAATGCAATCTCTTTGTGTAGATGAAGAGACTAAGAAGCAAAAATAGGATACTTTATAAATAGTTCATATGGAAGTGTGTTACCACCCCTATTCATCCCGTGGGTGTCGTAAAAGGCGACTAAAGAAACAAAGTATGCAAGACAACATCATTACAAAGAGAAGGAAAACTTGAAACAAACCAACCCGTTTGGCCAGCGTGGTATAGTAGGCCAAAACCTCCGTGCTAAGGAGAGGCCTATGTCCAACAGTGGACTGTAAAAGGCTGTTCATAATATGTCATCACCTATTCATCCCTTGGGTATCACAACAGCCGACTAAGGCAGCAAAAAACGCAAGTAGAGCGGAAACAGTAAAACTTGAAACAAACTCTAAACCAACCTGTCTGGTCAGCGATACACTAGAAAATCGTCTTTAGAAGGTCTAACAGTGAACTATTAATGGGTGTTGATGTGATGTGATGTTCAATACATTAACACGTATGTGATTGCAACAATATGTTATGCTTATATGAAAATCTTAAGTGAATCTCAGACCAAACAACATGTCCTCAACAAATGTAATCTCTGACTCTCCTTAGCAAGGAGATTACTTCATTGCTGGACACAGGCCTCTGCCTTTGTCCAGCAGTGGAGTTTTGAAGGCTGTTGATGATGACGATGTATTATTAGCATAGTAAATTGTCAATCGGCAATATCACTACTGACTGCACAAATGTACTAACGCAATGTTTACAATCTCAATATTTTCAGATGCCACAACACTGCTGTCGATATCCGTTACCGATCCAAAACACACAGTTTATATTATAGCGGTTCATATCTTAGATATGCAAGGCAGAATTGACAACGCCTTACTTCTGAGGGAAATATCTACTGATTTTTATACGACGCAACCGTTCATAGCACCCACAAAGAGATTCAAAATTGCCGTAAGTTTGTCATTATACTTTTTCTTTCGATATTATTATGGAATTCTTTTATCTAATTTCTTCTTTCTATCTTGTACATTTTCATATTGGTAACATTTTAGGTTCTAGCTAGAGATGTAAGAACGAACAAGTACATAACGCGTGAAGCGAAACTTTCAATCACACCTCAAGAACCCGTAAAGGGTAAGTACTGAGTAATCCAACATTTGTATTCGAGTATTTACAATTAACTAGGCCGCCATAGTGTGCCTAGACCACCAAAGTATAACTGCCGTGGCGCAGCGGTAGTGAATACGACTGCTGTGCTTGAAAACTCCGGTTCGATTCCCGGGTTGGACAAAATGTATGTATGGTCTGCAAATACTTGTTTCGCAGTTTGGGTGTTTTTGATGTATAATATGTTACAAAAAAAGTATGTAAGTATTCTATCAGTCAGTCTAGTTATCATAATTCAAGCTCTGCTTAGTTTGAAACTAGATGACGTTGTGTGTCAAATGTCTGAAATATTTATTATTTATTATTATTAAAGTGTGCCTAAGCTATCATAGTGTGTCTAGACCGCTATGGTATGGGTCGCCATCCTGAATTGTCTGCATTAGCAATGAGTGTGGCGACCATAACTCTTGTAGGCCGAGTAGAATCACTTTAGTAGGCTCCGAAAAAGAAATCTCTTATTCTTATTACTCATTTTCCTTTACTAGAAAACTATTTACAACTGCTAATAAAAATTTTAGTGATATTTTAAAATTAAACTAAAATTAGTAATGCCTACTAAATTTACAAAGAAAACTAAACCATTGGCAACTAACAGAGATACAAAGATTAAAGGCTTACGAAACCTCAGGCTAATGTGGTAACGTGTCTTGTGGAATATATTGTGTAATAATTAAATAATAAATAAATAACACTACGATGAATTTGCAATACCATGCTGTTGGTCCGATTTCTACTCTATCACAGTTTCTATGTGGAATTCACGGTCTTACTCAATTTTACTCTTTGCCTGCTTTCGTCATCCAATCCAATCGTCATCCAAAGAGAGATTACGTGACCCATAAAAAGAATTAAAACCATTTGCAATGTTATGTAAATTTACAACATTTTGCGCCGACCTTAAAAAAAGACAAATAGATAGCAGATAGAGATAAAATTGAAATTAAATAAACTTCAAAAAGAGATTTTAAAATAGTCTCATACAAAAAGTTTTAGCGTGTGAGTAATTCATTTGCTATAGAACATAAACTTTATATTATCTTATTATGTTTCAGTTCTACCAGACAACAAAGTACCCGAGGTTACCATAAACGAAGGTAACACTATAGAAGCCATATACGGTCAAAGATTGAAGCTGACTTGCAAAGTAACAGCTTATCCTGAGCCTGACATAGAGTGGTACAGCGCGCGCTCAGTTTCAATAAAGTCTCAGGTGAGAATACAACACTAATATTGACTGCACGGTTGACCTAGTGTTTTAAGCGGTTTCCACGCCGCTCTCTACTGCACTATGTGTTGTGGGTTCAAACCTCACATGGGACAATACTTTGTGTGATCTACAAATCGTTGTTCTAAGCCTGGGTGTTCGTTATGTCCATTTCTTGTATAATTGGGCACACAAGGCATGTTCCTAACGCGGGTATTGTCTTTATAAAAAAATATTTAGTTTTTCATCATTTTCATAATATAACAGATATCACAATATCTTTTCTGTTTGTCTATCTGTGACAAACATGTAGGGCTGACTCAACTTTAAAATAGAGATAAATAGTATTAGGAATAGAGATACATAATATTAACACCTAATATTACCTAATACTAATACCTAATACGAGTATACTAACATGAAGATTACATGCTAAAAAAAAACTTTTTACTGAAACTAAAATCGTGACCGCTAGCTTCTTATGCTGTATTTATTTACTTTTGTATAATAACAGTAAGGAGCCTCATCATTATCAACAGTCTTTAGCAGTTCACTGCTGGACATAGACCTCTTCTTAGCAAAGAGGTTTTGGCCTACTATACCACACCGGCCAGACGAATTGGTATAGGATTTGTTTCGAGAGGAAGGGTCTGGATGTCGTAATAACAGCTGTTCCCGGATCTCTCCTATGTCAGGCGCAGAGCGACACACCGTGTGATTTTAGTCGGTCCGATTCCGACACACCACCCCGCCGTAAACTCCGGTAGGGTAACGGCCCCAGGGGGTTGCCACACGTTAAAAAAAAAGAATTTGTTTCGAGTTTTCCTTCTCTTTGCAGTGATGTCTTGCATATTTTGTTCCCTTAGCTGCCTCACAGTTAGAGCAGAATAATTAAAGAGCCTAGTATTATACAATTAACTAGACCTAAATGTAAACATTCATTCCAGAAATCCCTTGTGGAGCCTCCCTACAAGTATATTAGTTATTTAGCAATGTCACGCGTCTTGAACAATGCAAGTTACACGTGTCGTGCTAAAAACAGTGAGGGAACCGGAACTGCGGTGATAAACGTCATCGTCAAGGAACCCTTTGTCGTTAAATCCGTTATTAAAGGTACGTATTGTTTTGTTCGTGAACACACTTCACACATACACACACACACATAGTTTGCTACATTACTTATTAAAAATAATATAAAAATCTTTAACATTTGCTAAACAATCTATTAAGATTTTATTTCCATTGTTCACGGATATTAAACTTCATTGTCGAAACCAGTCCATGTTAAGCTTTTTATAGAAAGTAAGCTTTGTTAAAATAACAAATTACAATAAGATATTAAAGATACGAGTACATGTCACGTATGGTTATCTACACATACACGATCTAGAGACACGAATGGATAAAAACTCCCACATCTTTACCCGTTCTTTTTGTAACGTCTGGACACCCTCCATGGGCCATCACGCCACCGGTGTTTACAACGGGATAGTGTGTCGGAATCGAACTGACTAAAACCATTCAATGTGCCACTCTGTGCCTGTAATGGACGGGATCCGGGAACTCCTACTCGCCTAAGTTTCAGAGGCAGAAGGGTCGAGCCTCTGATAACTTTATTCACTCTGTAAAACACCGATCCTCCATGCATGGATCTTGTATGGTTAAAAAAATGGCAACCAATTGGGTGTTTTATATTTATTTTAATTTATAGGTATCACAAAGATACAATATGGGACAAGGGGTGTACTGAGATGTGACATCACAGCTTCGGTGCCCATGCGCATTCGGTGGTACGCTATACTAGAGAAAGTAGACGCTCGCACTGAACTTGTGTCTTCTAAAGAGTACACCATATCTGATGATGGAACTACACTGGCTATAAACAAAATGGATTTAAATATGGCTGGAACATACAGCTGTGAAGCGTCTTTGAATGAAAATGAACACATGCGGTCCGTACATCGAACGCAGGTCCAGATTAGTGGATTGAGTAAGTGCTACTATAATTGTTCTTAAACAATTTCAGACACAGCGGCTAGTCTGACGGACAACTAAACGATTAAAGACTAAAGTACTGCCTCTTTAGTCTAGCGGTTAGAGTATGCTACTGCCGATCAAGAGATCTCGAGTTCAATTCTCGTAAATGGGTATATATCAATATATGATTTTATTGACCATTACATTTGATAATAGAAATGTTTCCCGTGCCTCTGAGAGCACGTAAAGCCGTCGATCCTACACATGATCTCTCCTAGGTTGTGTCGGATAGCCGTCCCATCGGATTGTGAGAGTGAGGGAACAGAGAGTGCACCTATGTTTGCCCACACACTTGTTCACTATAATATCATCTGTATTGTTAGCTGGTCTGTCTTGAGACTAACCGCCGTGACCAAAATCGGCTAGGAGTATAACACTATTATAACAATCCTAACACAAAATAACATATATTTTGTTTGTGGTATTAGGGCAAACGAGCCACTAATGGTAAGTGGCCACCACTACCCACTTATACCTGTAATTCAGAGACACAAATACGTAGCCGTTTAAGTACCCCACTCTTAAAATTAAAGAAAGGGTAGATTTCAGCCTCGGGATACATATTCTACTCGTAAATATCTCAATCCTAACGCAGCCACACTTCTTTATCTTGTTCAGTAACATTTGTAGATTTTCTTATGTTGTTTGTTGCTATTACAACGTTTGAACTTCTAGTGTGGTTTATACGTTACTAGCTTCTGTCCGCGGCTTTGCTTGCGTGGAATTTGGTCTGCGACAATAAGTTTCGTAACAGATCATTTTAAATAAATATATATATTTTTTTGACAAAAAATATCCTCCACGAACATGTGTACAAAATTTCATCATGATTGGTTGAGTAGTTTTCGCGTGAAACCGTAACAAACTTAACAACTTACACACATAACAAACTTAACAATTTACAAACTTACATTCGTGTTTATAATATTAGTAGGAATTGGTGATCTTGTGAATACTTCCAGCTAAAATACTTTTGCTTTATGAGAGTTCTAAACTCTCTTTCAAGCTATTGATTCCACATGGTGGTGGAGTCAACTTTTCTTGTTTTACTTCACTTAACTCCATCATTTATGTCTTATTTATCTTCGATATATGAGCTCCTCGTAACCCGTAATCACAGTCATTCCAATTTCAGCGCCGCCTCAAGTAACAGGTGAAGGCAACGTAAAGGCTGTAAAAGGGTACCCTGTAGACATTACATGCCAGTAAGTTGAAAATTCTTTTTTTTTTTTTTTGTATATTAAGAACCTGCCAAAGTGACTCTACTCTGCCTGATGGGAAGCATGAATAGAATCCAAGAGTTGTGGTCACCATACTCATCGCAAATGCAGACAATGCAGTATGGTGACCCACACTATGGCGGCCTTGTGAGATGCTTCTTCCCACCCTTTTTAAGCATTTCTAAACACATACAGACACAGTTTTTATTTCATACACTCATTAAAGTTAGAAACGGCTATCTTATCCAAAAAACTAGTAAAATAAAAAACTAAGATAAAAAAAATCTAGTTTGTAGGTAGTTGTAAAAAAAAAGTTTGAGTTTTAGGACAACTTTGTTAAAAGGAAAATGCAATTAAACTATTTAATGTTACAAAGTTTTTAAGTGAGTATAGTTTTTATTCATAATTGTTGACTAAAATGCACTAAATATATGTTCCATGAGGTGACGGATTAAGGATACAGAGAGTAACCACCCCTATTCATCCGGTGGGTTTCGTAAGAGGCGACTAAGGAAGCAAAGTACGCAGGACAATATCACTACATACCAACCTATCTGGCCAGGGTGGTATAGTAGGCCAAAATCTCTTTTCGGAGTACAGGCCTATGTCCAGCAGTGGACTGTTAAAGACTGTTGATGTGATGTGATGCGGTTTTATTCCGATATTTGGAGATGAGAGTGAATTGGAGAGTGTCAAAGTTGACATTTTAGTCAGATTAGTTACTTTTTATCATCTGTCAGACGACAATTTGGTTTGAAAAATGTACTAAATAGCAAATTCATAAGTTGCTGTTCTAGACTACTCAATGAAAAAAATACAGTTTATGTGTTCATTATATGCAGAAACGATGGCCGATGGGGCCATAAAGTTCTAGAGTGGCTACCGCGTACTGGGTAGGCCCCCCACAAGGTGGTCTGGTAACCTGGCGAAGGTTGCGGGATACCACTGGTTGCGGGCCGCACGGAACCGACTATTGTGGAGAACCTTAGGCCTATGTCCAGCAGTGGACGTCTTTTAGCTAAAGTGATAATGAAGATGATGATGTGTTTTTATGATACAGTTTATTTATGATAAAGTTAACGAAAATAAACTATCAACTTAAGTTTACACATATCCGTAGCGTAACCGGCACGCCGAAACCGACAATATCTTGGTCGTTTAAGGCCGAGGACAGTCCGGAGTTCGTGTCGATACACGGATCCCAGAACGTGCTGCACATATCCCGGGTGGAGGACCATCACGCTGGTACTTACAAGTGCATAGCGCACCATGTCCTCGGGAATCAGGAGCATCTCACCACACTCGACGTTCTAAGTAAGATTACTACTACTTGTACCCATTGTCTAAAATAGAGAGTTCATGTTAGTACTATAGAAATACTAACTTCATACATCTTACACACGGCCGTCTGATGCTAAACTAAACAGAGCTTGTAGTCTGGTAACTAGACTGCAGACTACACGGTTGGCCTAGTGGGAAACCACTAGGCCAACCGTGTACTTTGGGCTTGGGTCAACCCCAAAGTGCCCTCGGGTACTTTGGGCCAGACCCCAAAGTACCCGAGGTTACCATAAACGAAGGTAACACTATAGAAGCCACATACGGTCAAAGATTAAAGCTGACTTGTAAAGTAACAGCTTATCCTGAACCTGACATAGAGTGGTACAGCGCGCGCTCAGTTCCAATAAAATCTCAGGTGAAAATACAACACTAATATCGACTGCACGGTTGGCCTAGTGGTTTAACCGGTCGCCACGCCGCTCTCTACTGCGCTGAGTGTTGTGGGTTCAAACTCCACATGGGACAACACTTTGTGTGATCCGCAAATTGTTGTTCTCACTCTGGGTGTTCTTTGTATCCGTTTCTTGTGTGTCTGTGAAGGGCACTGCGACAAAGGATTTATTCCTAGTGTGGGAGTTGTCAAAAAAAAATCTTCCATGTGATTGACATCTTTACGTATTCCAAACAATTATTTAAATTAAAAAAATTGTAACGTTTTGAATGGATTTTAAAATATTTATTCTGGACTTAAGTAATGTTTGATTCTCATTCATATGCTGGATACATAGTTTAAAGTTTACCAGTAAAACCTGTCATTAACCATCTAATATATAAAATTCTCGTGTCACAGTTTTCGTTGCCATACTCCTCCGAAACGGCTTGACCGATTTTGATGAAATTTTTTGTGCTTATCCGGTATCCATGAGAATCGGCCAACATCATTTTTCATCCCCCTAAATGTTAGGGGTAGTACAACCCTAATTTTTTTTTTTATTTTTTAGACAAAATTTTTAATTTCTATTTTTTTATGATACAACATACAAAAATACATACAATCCTCAATTTTCACCCTTCTACGATCAACCCTTATTTTTTAATTGCCATTTTAGTAATTTAATCATTTTTCATCCCGCTCAAATTACTTAGAAATAATGTATATGGCAAAGCAATGTTTGCCGGGTCAGCTAGTCTATATATACTATTCAGTTATAAAATAATCATATAGCTGTTGGTTTTCAAGAAATAAATAAACTTTTATTCGTCAACTTCAGTAACGGCTATATTGAACTTGACAAACATGTATGATATATTTGTCAACAAAATTTAACTGCCTCGGTGGCGCAGCAGTAGTGAATACGACTGCTGTGCTTGAGGTCTCGGGTTCGATGCCCGGGTCAGACCAAATATTTACATGTTCTGCAAATTTTTGTTTCCAGCTAAGGTGTTTTCTATGTAAAATATGTATGTATTTACAAAAAAAAAGTATATCGTACTTTATATAGTCGTACTTTATCAGTCAGTTTAGGTATCATAACACAAGCTTTGCTTAGTTTGAAACTAGATGACGTTGTGTAACAAATGTGCGAAATATTTATAAGAAATATTTATGAAAAAAATATATAATTATTATTTCATAGAGTATTTACAAAATAAGGTTCCAGTATTGAAAACCATGAATTTACCATAATTATTATCGAAAACATAGTAAGTGACCAGCTATTGCATCTTTTCGTAACATATTGAATTCTTAATTTCGTCTTAAATGTTTTGTTTACAGTTCCACCCAACATAGTAACAAGCTCTAAGTCTGTTTACACAAGCGTCGAAGGTAAAGATGCTGTGATGAGCATCCCGTGCACTGCTACCGGCGTTCCTGAACCACTCATCACATGGATGACGAATGGAGTAACCATATCTGAAAGTAAGTCTTATTTACAACACATACGAGTATATTAGTCGGTAAGGACATCCTGGTGTTTGTGGTTCGTCCACAAATAATTACTACATTTTTTTTTAATCTAAAAAGGTCAATTGATACTGGGACATTAATCGCAGTATAAGGTGAACTGTAGTTACCTATGTGACGTATGTGTACTAACTTTCTCATTATAATCAACTTAAAATAATGGTATGCCGGATGTATATAAATTGGACGCCCAATACACATTTTCTTTAAGTTTATACCTATTAACTATAAGTAATTATCAAATGATAGCAAAAAAAGATAAATATTTGACAGAAATAGGTCACCAATATATATGACTGTACCCTTACTGGATGAGTAAGGGTATTATGGTGTCGAAACAGACGACTAAGGAAGCAAACCAAGCAAGACAGATCTTATACCAGCCTGTTTGGCCAGCGTTGTATAGTAGGCCAAAACCTCATTTCTAAGGAGAGGTCTATGTCCAGCAGTGGACTTTCAAAAGTTATTTATGATGATTCTGTAGTCGTTACCCTTATTTCCAATCATCAGATTCTATCTCTATATATTTCTAAGTTGGTACAATTGTATTCAGGTACAAAGTACTCGATAAAAGACGGGACCTTGACGATTCGTGGGCCGACGGTGAGCGACACTGGCTCGTACACGTGTGTGGCACAAAATGTCGCCGGAGGAACTCACACATCATTTCAAGCTAACATTTTCCGTAAGTAGATAACGTTTTACAGAAGCCCTGCTTGGGCCTGCAATCTAAAAAATATTGAAATTACAAACTACTTGTTGAACTAATGAATGAATGAACTATTGAATGAATAATAAAAAAAGTGTTCATTCCTTATGAATGTAAACAAGTGTAAGTGTAAATAAGTCTCCACAGACGTTTTTATAAGTCGGACTTTAGAACAAGAAGACGCCGCCATTTCCTAAGACTCACTCACGAAAGAAATACCGAAATCCACCAAAGAGGTGACTTTTTTAAGTCTTAATCCGTATGCATAACGTAAACATAAGATGGAATTTAATGTATTTTTGTATTTTCAGAGACTCCAGAAATAACGGGAGATAAATCTAGAACAATCAGAAAAGGAGATTCTACTAAAATTAAATGCGTGTATGTAATTTCACTTAAATATCTTAGATATAACTTTACCTGCCTCGGTAGTGCAGCGGTAGTATATGTGATTGCTGTGCTTGAGGTCTCGGGTTTGATGCCCGGATCGGACCAAATGTTTGTATGATCTGCAAATATTTGTTTTGAAGTTTGGGTGTTTTCTAAGTATAATATGTAAGTATTTACAAAAAAAAATATTACACATTAACATTAGCTTCCTTTAAGAGGCTGGTAGAGGAATGTTGTCTGGGTGACGCCAGTGTCTTATAATTGGCAATACTATTGCCATACTCAGTTAGGTCAAGATATTTGTCTCGAGATGTTTGGAATATCTACAAATTTCACCTATTTTTTTCTTTGGATATATTTATTTAATCATCCACACTATGTGTTATTTTATTTTTATTTTTTAAAAAGACGACGCTCGCACTAGAAATAACTCTTATGTCGCGGGAGATTGTACAAACATGCAAGAAACGGACACAGAGAACACTCAGACTAAGAACAACAATTTGTGGATTATACAAGTTGTCATCCCATGTGGGAATCGGACCTACAACACTTGGGTGTATTAGGAAACGGCAGGCTGATCGCTTAAACCACTATATCATCCGTGCAGTCAGATTTAATTCTATTTCCTGTTCACCTTCTGATATACCAAACACTACCCTAAATATTCCAACCCATACTTTTGCCATTCAATGGTTGCCTGTAAGAAATCTCTTACAGGCAACCATTGGATGGAAAAAGGCAATCGCCTACGAACGATAAGGCCACCACTTGTACTTCCTCAGTGTTAAGTTAACTTTGTAATTAATCTGGTGTACAATAAAAAAAAACATAATTATTTTAATTATATATTGTTTTCAGTGTTGCCAAAGGTGTGCCCAGACCATCGATAACATGGTACTTTAAGGGTAAAGGTTCCTCAGAATTTGTACCATTAACGGGGAGAAACGAATTGAACATCGAAAAGGCAGATAAACGCCACTCTGGTACTTACAAATGTGTGGCGCAAAATGCTATAGGCAGTGACGAACACCTGACCGACCTCACTGTAGAATGTAAGTTATTATATTATTTGATGTGATAACAGTAAGAGGGCTTATGGTTTAGATTAACACACAAAGTTAAGCAGTCATAACCAGGTCAGCCTGTGGATGGCTGACCGTTCTTAACACATCGAGTTCCCTTTGTGACTCGCAGACCACTTTGGCAATCGTAACGTATACAAAAAGTCCAACGAGTCTTTTACAGAACCTCAATATTGATTATGGGTATTGGGAATCTAATGGCAGCCTCTCTATTTAGAAAAGCGAAGTTCAGTCGACTCGAATCTTGACTCAAATTTGGCTTAGGAAGAAGAGTCAGAGGAAGATGAGAGTAATTCAAATAATAAGATCTAATGATATTGTTTTGTTGAACAGTTGCACCTACAATACTCGCTGATGACTCAAAGACGCTAATAGGTGTCGAAGGTGATGCAGCTTTACGAGTTCCTTGCGACACAGACGGTGTACCGACACCAGCTGTTACTTGGAAGCTGAACGGTGACGTCATCGTTACAAGTAAGTTCAATTGTCATTACTACCCTTTCAACACAGCTCCGCCCGCGTGTATATTGATTATTGCCAAAAATAGCAGCTTATGTGTTATTCTGATGTATGAACTATGTTATTGTAAAGTTTTATCAAAATCCGTTCAGTAGTTTTTGCGTGAAAGAGTTACAAACATTCAACAATTCATACATCCATCTCTATAAAACTTTCGTTTTATAATTTGACTGCCTCGGTGGCACAAAGGTAGCAAATGTGACTGCTGTGTTTGAAGTCTCGGGTTCGATTCTCAGGTCGGGCTGAATATTTGTATGATCTGCAAATATTTGTTTCGAAGTTTGGACGTTTTCTATGTATTATATGTATATATTTACAAAAAAAAAGTGCGTAAGTATTCTATCAGTTAGTCTAGTTAGCATAGTACAAGCTCTGCTTAGTCTGAAACTAGATGACGTTAGGTGTCAGATCACTAAATTATTTATTTATATTTACTTCTCATTAGGAGACTGTGTGAATGTCTGAAATATTTATTATTATTATAATTTTAGTAGGATAATTTCATTTAAAAAAGAGACGTCCTCATCCGAGACATTCTTCTTTTTTCTTACAATCTTGTCCTGTTTCACTTCACACATAGCAGAATTCAATAGTCCACTGCTGGTCATAAGATTCTCATAGACCTCTTTAGAAAGGAGACGTTGCGCTACTATACCACGCTGCCACATTGCCGCAGTATTGTTGTCCTGCGTAGTTCCCCCCCTATACCACCTAGATACCCTAGATACCACCTATTGGTGGTTATGTCGGACTCGAACCGACCAAAAACAGCACGCCGTCTCAGGTACCAGTAGCCGGGGAATCAAGTGTACCCTAGAAAGGAAATCCCTGAAACCCTGACGTACCTCGGGCCATCTACCTACGGCTTGCAGATGACCCCTTTTCTGCTTCAAAAGAGCGATAGAAATTTTAGATTTAAATGCAAAAACAACATTTAACGTTTTTACTTTTAAACGGCTGAACCAATCTTGGTAATTTTGTTTAGTGAATAGATAAAGGTACCTTACAAAAGGAATTATTTATTGAAGTATTTTTATATTTCAGGTATATAATATTGTCATTATAATTACGTTTGTTAAAGAAAATAACGAAATGAGGATAGTTTTCTTCTAATACTGGCCTAATACAAGGGACCCTCGGTAATCCGGCCCCTGGTTAATCCGGACCCCCTTGTAATCCGACATCACTCAAACAATTTTCGCTAATGTAGATCGTGCATGATTGAACAGGTTACAACTTGTGCTCGTTTCAATTCCGATTGTTGAGTTTGAATTTGATTACGTGTGATAGCGGTGCAGCTCAGTGTTTATTTATTGTGCATTACGTATACATACCTAATAATGTCGTCACAAGCCCAGAAGACAACATATAGAATTTTATCATTTGTTTATAATTTGTCAGATTACAAGGTACTCTTTCGTAAAAAAATCCGGACTATAGGGGGACTTCGGCAGTACTCTATAGTCCGACAAATTCGATAGTCCGACACTGCCCTGCAAAACGTTTGTCGAATTACCGGCTCCACTGTATTGTAATACACATTACTTATATTATTTGTAAGACTACGTTACGTTACGGGTGTCTGCTAAAGTTTTGATATCTGAGACTAAAAACAGCCGATCAAGAGGTCATGGGTTCGATTCCTGATTCAGATCAAACAGTTTTGTTGTGTTTTTCTGATCATAGAAATGCTTAAGAACAGCCCGGAGTTTGGAAGTTGGGGTCTTAACCTCGGAAAGTAAGTAAGTCCTGCGACTGATCTCTCCCCAGTCGTGTCGGAAAACCGACCCATCAGGTTGCGAAAGTGAAGGAACAGAGAGTGCACCTGTGTTTGCGAACACTTTTGTGCACTATAGTATTTCCTGCGTAATTGGCTAGAAATCGGCCAAGAGTACGTCACTAATTTAAGTTTTAATTGTTCTCTTATTTTTATTACAGATGCGAAATATATAGTAAGTGAAGGTGCGTTAATCATAAACAAACCGAACAAGAATGATTCGAACTCGTATACTTGCGAAGCTAAGAACTACTTGGGACAAGATAGCGCTACCTTCAAAGTTAAGGTGCAATGTAAGTGTAGCCCAAGAACTAAATACGTACTATTGGACAGTTTTCATTCCATGAGTGGTGGTAATCACTTACTATCGGATGCGCCGTCTATTAGTTCGCCATAAAATCCACGTAGTGACATTTGCCACTCTATTTTATCATCATTAACATTTTTAATAGCCCACTGTTGGATATAAGCCTCTCCTTAGTAACAAACTATTTTATACAAAGTAAAGTTTTCAACCCTTTGCCCGTTATTTTTAAACCATATTAGAATGTTAATTTACTAGTATAGGGTGGGCCACGTATTAGTTAACGTTTGAAAAAATCGTATAAAAATAACCATTTTATATATTATAATAATTATTTATTGACAAGAAAACAAATTAGTTGGAATTTATTTTTTAAAATTACGTCATCTAAATAACCCCTATTTTGACGTTTGCACTCTTCAAAGCGAGCACCGAGATTTTCGAATACTCGTCGGCAAAGAAACCGCGAGGTCACCGACATCTCTTTGCTATTTTTTCTTTTAGTTAACGTAGTGTATTTGGTTTATTGATATAGACACGATTCTTCAAATAACCCTATAAAAAAGTCTATTGGGGACAGATCTGGACGATTGGGCGTCCATGGAATGTCGTCTCGTCTGGAAATCAGTTTTTCCGGCAACATGTCTTTGACCACCGACAGAGACTCATTGGATGTGTGACAAGTAGCTCCATCTTGTTGAAACCATGTGTTACGATTGAAACCAGGAAATTCCAGTAGCATCGGTCCCAAGAACCCCGTAACATGTTTACACAGAATGTTAGATTTAAATGTTAACAAATTCTTGGCCCACCCTATATTTAAATAATTATTGTGAAAGATGAACTTGATAGATCTAAGGAGAAGACGACCTCGATGGACGAAATCATAAAACGTACCATTTTTTTTTCATTACAGCTTTTCTTGATGACTTTGGACCCAAAAAGACAGTGAATGTGTTGATCGGAAAAAATATAACACTTGAATGTGGAGTTACTGACTCCTCTCAATCGGTGACTTGGTTCTTGGTAAGTGAGAATATGGTTCAGTGGTAGGTAGATATCAGCAGTCTGGTTACCATAGTACAGGTTCTGTCTAGTTTATGTAATTATATATATTATATAACTTACCGGGCCTGTTGGTCTATTGGTTGGTGGCTCTCACTGCTACTAGAAGTCATGGGTTCGATTCCCACCCAGAACAAAAATTTTGTGATGAGCACGATTATTTGTTCTATGTCTGGATATAATTTATCTATAATATGTGTGTATTTACAAATATTTAAGTATGTTTATCTACAGTCCGGTTACCATAGCACAGGCTCTGCCTAATTTGGAATCAGACAGCTGAGTGTGGGATGTGTGATGTTATTTATTTAATAATAATAATGCAGAATTATAATTAAGCTAACTAGAATGCTTAGTTTTGGGTCGATTCTCGGATTAGACCAAATGTTTGTAGAATCTGCAAATACATATTTGTTAGTTTTGGTGTTTTCTATGTAAGTATGTACTTCCAAAAAAAGGATAAAGTCTCCTTAGTTTGAAACTAGATGGCGTTGGGCGACATATCACTAAATTATTTATTTATATTTACATCTCATTAGGAGGGTGAAGACACAGGTGTCAAAGGGAACTTCTACCATTTACGAAACGTGGATATATCTTCGGAGGGTAACTACACTTGTCGTGTGAGTGACGCGAGCGGGGTCCACACTAGAACCTTCGTGCTCATCGTGGGTTACCCGCCCGTCTTCTCCAACTCTGAACACGAGCCCCTGTACGACTGGAGCGGCAGTGACAACGATGTCTTGGACTGCGATGCTGAAGCTAAACCAGCGGCCAACGTAAGCTAACAACCATTATCATTCGAACATATTTTTCAGTCATTTATAATACCTTTAGGGTCTTTATCTGACGTTTTCACCAGATTGTATAACCTGTGGCCACCTCCAGTGCAATCTCATCAAAACGTCAGATATTTCAAAGGTATTTACGTAATACATAAGTGTTACTAGTTGTCAAAATAAACTGCCAAATTTTTTTGTACTAAACTTACTTATGGCAATTATTTGCATAAACTAAATTGTCTAGGTATTATAGAGCGGCAAAATACAAATAAAAAAAATACAAAATACAAGCCACAAATACCGCAGTGTCTCAAGACAAAAGTTTTGGCCAGTGTGTGTTGCCAGTGATGATTTACGGTACAAAGATGTGGTCGCTTCCTATAGACCTTCTAAGAAGCCTCAAAGTCACCCAAAGGGCAATGGAGTGGGCAATACTCAGTGTTTCTTTGCGTAATCGAAACGTATGTAAGTACATAACACGTACTGGACAACGCAGCGTTTGTTGGTCTTCTCGATATGGTCTGTCGGTCTGTTGAGAATCGCGAGAAGTGGTTGGATGCGGGCGACACGGGACCAGCTGTTGTGGAGAACCTTGGCGTAGGCCTATGTCCAGCAGTGGACGTCTTTTAGCTGAGATGTTGATTAAGTTGTTACAATAGCAAAGCGTATTCGATCTGTTTCCAATTTCTATTTACAACACAAAATGAAACATAAGAATGCTATCTGTTAACAAGTAGAGATCAAAAGATTTAAATACTTTTCTCCCTCTCATCCCCTTAATTTTATCTCCTTATAATGTTTAAAAAACAACAATATAAGGCTAACACACATTTTAGTTTACATGGACGTACAATGGCAAACTGCTGCAAGGTGTCGACTCATCCAGGGCGGGTGTGGCCGGCAACTGGGGACACTACACGTGTAACGTCAGCAACGTCCACGGCACTATCGCAAGGAGCTTCGAAGTTATTTCTTCTCGTAAGTACTCATTTATTAGAATCATAGTAAAAGGATCAGTGTTAACTGTGATTAAGTTAACATTTGTATATAAATACATACATTCACTCGGAATAACGAAGTATGCAAAAACTATGTCGTAGGTACAAAATGGAATAATTAAAAAAATTAAACTTGAAATGTCGACACGAACACGTCCGTGTAGCGATGGATTAGGAATACGGAGTGCCACCGAAAAGGAACTCCTATTCGGCACTCCTGGTCGTAAAAGGCGACTAATGGAGCAAACAACGTTGAACAACATCACTGAAAAGAGAAAGAAATCTTGACACAAACACGCTCCGGTTCCGACACACCACCCCGCCGTAAACCCCGGTGGGGTGATGGCCCGTAGGGTTTTTCCACACACAAAAAAAAGGGCAACCGTTCCCCACTACTATTATTAAGTCACATATGCGACTATACTGTGTTGTGGTGTGTGAAAGATACTGAAATCTAAAGGAATACGGTTAAAAATATTATTGTAAAAACAGACATTGTTTTTTTTATTCGAGGACGTGTAAAAGAAACAAAAAATTGTACACAGAGTTTACTTTTTACAACATCATCTAATGCTAGTGAAAATGGTTATTAATTATATATTTATTTTCTTTGACACAATCATTTTAATAAATTATATCTAATCTACGGAATTAAATCCCGTACCTGAGTTGGTATTACTAACAATAAATATCGCAATTAGTTATTTCTTATTTTTTCCAGAATGTCTCATAAGCAGGAAGCCTGAAAATATTAAAACTATGCCTCTTATATTGAGTCCAACTTCAACTTTTCCTGCGCTGAGTGGAACCACCCATTACTTAAAAGTCGAGCCTGGAGAAACAGTCAAATTTTCTTGTCCTAACGCTAAACACAAAACTATTAACGAAACTGAGGCAATCTGTGACAAACAGGATATATTTACAGTTCAAGGCATACCTCACAAGGTGACAGATTTACAATGCGCCGAAGAAAGTGATTTTAGTATAAAAAACAGAAAAATAAAATGTTTGACCGACACATCTGAATTAATACGTGTCGGCTTTGAAGTCCATGGTTTCTTGGAAACATACGAAGTCTGCTTTGATGTTTCTAAGAAAATACCTCTGTACACTCGTGCGCTCTTGTCGAAAACTAATGGAGGTCCTGGGACCACGTACAACTGGCGAAAGTACCCTGGAACTGTGAAAGGCACCGAGGACAGGCAACTATACACTTGTGATAATGTATTATCAACGAACTGCTACGGTAAAGCGCAGTTGGTGAACGCTCGTGATTTTGTCGATGGTCCTGCGCAGAGGAGTACCTTTATAGATCCTTTGAACGCCGTTCCATGCTGGCGTCCTGGCAACATGGTGCAGGTAAGGAACCCATGCTCTTTACTTAAAATTAGTTATGAATATTTAACCAAAAAATATCATCCAAGCCTTTTCCCAAACAATGTTGGTCAGTATTCAGTCTACTACCACACAGCTGAATTTTGTTTTTTTAACGTGAAATGGTAGCCATTTAACTGCCTAACCTAAGTACTAGGCGATATCCAACTTCTGCAGATAGCTCGTTCCCGGACGCTTAAGGCTCATATGGTAACTAGGACCTACAACGGCTTAACGTACTCTCCAAGATGGCTCAATCTATTAAAAATTATCACCCATCAAGGGACTGTCCTAGCTAGGATTGCTTAACTTTGTAATGTGGTAGTAGAGCAACGCTGATTTCAGCACGAACGGGCCGGCTCGACCGGGGCAGTACTACCCTCCCACAGAAGACCAACTTAAAGCGCTAGCATCTGTGTTGTCGTGTTTCGTTGGTGAGTGTGAGACCGGAGGCCCATTGATGCAAGGGTGACAGTTATGGTGGTAACTGTGTAAGCCTTACACTATCACGATGACTGTCATGCCTTTTACGTCCCCAAGCGGGGTGTAAAAAAGCATCTTACAAGGCCGCCATAGTGTAGGTCACCATACTGCATTGTCTGCATTTGCAATGAGTATGGTGAGCACAATCTCTTGGATTCTATTCATGCTTTCCATCAGGCAGAGTAGAGTCACTTTGGCAGGCTCTTAATATAAAAAAAAAATCTTCTCAGTTACCACTTAGCAACGAGCCCCTCTCTGTCTTAATAATATTAGAAGTAATTTATAAGAAGGGTTCTTTTAAATTGGAAAATTGTCAGCCGTACCTTATGTGGTGATTCTATTGTTGAAGACTTGTTTTATTTTCAGTCTCCATGGAACAGTATAGAGTCTCTGATCAGAACACGGCTCAACATATTTGATGAGTTCATCACGTGGTCTGGTACTCACACGGTAGAGAAGATGAATCGCGGCGTTGTTCCACGTTATCTATGGAAGGTAAATATTATAATTAAATATGACGCATTAGATACAATAAGTTCTACCGGATTCATTTAAGACTTATACAAGAGAGTAGCAAATTTGAGAGTATTATTTTTTTAAGCCTTGATGAGTTTTTGTAGTACCTAGTTTAAGTTTGTAATGCAGAGGACATAGTCGAAGAAAAGAGAAGGAAAACTTGAAACAAACCCTA
Source organism: Hypercompe scribonia (assembly GCA_949316085.1). NCBI lineage: Eukaryota > Metazoa > Arthropoda > Insecta > Lepidoptera > Erebidae > Hypercompe > Hypercompe scribonia. Next base: position 6,054,639 of record OX438988.1, read on the forward strand.
CATAAACCTGTCCAGTCAGGGTGGTAAAGTAGGCCAAAACTTCCTTTCTAAGGAGTAACCTAAGTCCAGCAGTGGACCTTTAAAGGCTGTTGATGCTTTTACAGGTTTCACAGGGAGCAGTGGGTAGCCAGTGGCAATAATTTAAGGAGACCTCGATTTTTTGGCTAAGGTTATTTCTGGTAACATTAAAATTTAAGTAACAGTGTTCTTAGTTACAGTTAAAAAAAGTAACAGGTAAAATATGATAGGGATAAACTTTAACAAAATACCAGGAACCCTGCAATACCAAATTACCAAAATAATCCTCAGGGACAAATTATCGCCTCACTGTAATAAACCACACGTGTTCTTATGAGAGAACTCATTGCAATAAAAATAAATTAATATACGATAAGGTCGGCAACCAACAACGAATTCGTGGGTACTGCATGCTTACAGTACTGTTCTTTAACTAAACCATTCTGCAGTTGTTTCATTATTTTTTTACTTATTTTAGGTGATAAGATTTGATGAAGATGAGTCCATCGCTATAATTTACGTGAATGGTCCATCACCTTCTAAAGAGGACATCTTATGCAAGAACACCTGTCCTGACAAGCAGAGCGTGCCGTGGTTCAATGACATTGACAAGCATATTTACTGCTGCGAATTGGACGACTTCCTTGAAGCATTCAATTTGCGCAACACATCTGTGGGAGGTAAGTGTTAACTAAACTAACAAATAAAACGTTTTAATTTCCAACTAGTAATTTAATAATAAGAAAACAGAATAAGGTTCTGGAGTACAATTTTATTCAATAATAGACAGTTTGTCATGAATTTATACCAATCAAGTTAAAATCAGCTAAAACCTGCGTGGTATAATAGACCAAAACCTCCTTGTTAAGAAAAGGCCAATGTCCAGCAGTGGACTGTTAAAGACTACTGATGACGATGATATTAAAGTCATTAAACAAATTTCCTTGTCTTTTATGTCTATTTGCTAATTTTTTGCTACTTAGAGCAAGTAATTACAATCAACTTTTTAATCTCATTACCAATTTATTGTTGGACTAATGTCGGCACTATTTTTCATTTCAGAATCAATGGAATCGGCGCTTGATAAGATAATGTCGAAAATATAATATTCCAGTAAGATAGCGTTACTTTCATCTTAAATATTATACTACCTCCTTCATACGCTATACCAAGTCTAACACCTAGTCTTTAACGACAAAGAAGATACATAATAATATAGTGAATCTTGGACTTGCTTGATTACCTACTTGACTTAAAGTAATAAGTGATGTTAAGTTTTAATTAAGTGATGAAGTATTGTGTATTCAGTATATGCAATCGATAAATAAAATATAAAAATCTTTTTAGTTTTTTATTCCCCTTCCTAGAACTAATTTAAACTCATCAAAACAAGTATCTTCTCCGTGTTTCATAAGTGATACCGAACATTTCTAAGTGAAAAAATTGAAGTAAATATATTGAATGGAAATCTAACAAAAGATATTCCTTAAATAGAATTGAAGAGTACAAATAACAAGTCTATTTATCTGTAACTAGGACAGTCTATCACAGGGAACATACACCAGATTAATTACAAAGTTAACTTAATATTAAGGAAGTACAAGCCTTATCGCTCAGAGGCAATCTCTTACAGGCAACCAATTATAAATTTAAAAAAAAAATAAAGTGGGTAAGTCGGTGATATCGTGACGTTGCTGACATGAGCCTAGTACTATACATATTTCTCTGGCAACTTCTGTGGCAAATAAAGATATTCTGAAAAGAAACTTAGTTAATGGATAAGAGTAATCGCAACAACTGAAAATTTATATTCATCATGATTATAAAAGTTAAAGCAATTTTTACCACTGTTTCTGGCGTGTTATGTATAATAATATTTTTCAGTTTTCCTAATATGCAAATCATAATAATAGATTACATTCATAATTTTTAGTATGATACAAATGAATACTATTTAAATATTTTTATTATATAAAAATATTATTGGAGTCGTAGTAGGATTTTTAGTGATTTATCACTTACTTTAGTAAAAATGTGGTTTTGAAACAGCAACACTGGCGAAGAATGAAGTAAATCGAAAAGTTGACTAATTTGAGTAATGTAATTTAGTTTTATCTGTGGAAGAGGGATATTGAACAATTTGTTTGTGTTGTTGTTCGCACGGGGATATATTTAGCGTGTAATAAATAAATTAAAAATGAATAATTAATATGTCTCATCAAATTTTTTCTCCTTATTTACTACAAGAGCTTCCAGATATTACAAACAGCATAAATTATCCCATACAAAATGTACAACGGATAAAGGTTAGTCGCTTTATTCACTTTGGCCTTTGTTCAAAATAATTGGTTAGAAACTAATTGTCTAATTTTAACTGTGTATTGTAAGCTGATAATTTATTTATTATGATGAACGTATAGTCATAATATATACACGGTTGATATTTTAGATAATGTTGATTGTATCTAGCAGTTTGCTTACCAAGAAGTCAAGTGCTTTTAAATGAATTTTCGTTACCTCATTATTGTGTTATTACACTGTTAATTTAATCTGTTACATAATTATATACATCCGCAAGCATTATTATCATAAGTGTGCATGTAACAAATAATTATCCCCATTCAAAAAACACTTTAATTCATCAAATATCTATCTATTTCAAATGTGTATTCTTTTATATGAAACATTTATTCTGTATTTTATGGAATTGTAATTTTTAAATTATCATTGTTGAATTTTGTAAAGCAATTATACTAATCTAATAAGGTTAATGTATCTCTGTGAATTAATTTCCACTTATTTATTGTCACAAACCATGTGATAATCATATCAGTCCATGGTTCAGTTTTAATCAACTTAACTTACACAAATAACAGTAATAGTATAGCTTACAAGTACTTAGTGTTTTATATTTTTTTTATATTCATGTAATACTTTACATTTTAGTTTTGTTCTGGAATGAAATATTACGACTGCAATAGATTGTTCATTTTTTTTTTCTAGCTACTTGAATTAAGGACTTATATTGTCTTTTATTATATAGAATTTGGAATTCATCCATATTTAAAGATAAATAATATTTTTTTGTTATATAAAATATGTCAAACTATAAGGCGCTTTCATTCTTATGTGTTATTTTAATTGATAAAAAAGGACTTTCTTATCATACTAATTGAAAGTAAGGCATCTAATAAGTAAACCTTCCTTAGTAGAATCCTGTTTTGTTTAGAAACAGGTGTATTGCTGAGCAGAGGGTTTAATCTTTGCTGGTTCATTATAATAATATTCTTCAAGTTATTAAATGTTACAATAGTAGAATATGATGATGATGTACTCCTAGCCAATTGTGGCCTAATGAAGACCAGCCAGCTATACAGGAGATATTAAAGTGCACAAAGGATCAGCTGTAGGACCGATGGCTTTACATGCTCTCTGAAGAGCAGGAGTTAGGACACCAACTATCTCAACTCCCGGTTGTTATTAAGCATTTCTGTAATAAGAGCAACTGAATAACACTCCCCGACCCGATCTGAGAATCAAACCCGAGACCAACAAGGCAGTCAATGGTAGAATATATAGCATATCTTAACATGGATCTGTGTTTAAATCTTACGGACTTGTAAATTAAATGCTTATTTAATGACCTATATTTCTTTCCAGTATACATGTTTTGATGTATCAAAGTCGTTAATTGCATTTGGTGCGACTAGTGGTGGTATATACATCTTTAACAGGGATCCGTGTGAGTTTATGCAGTTAATACCTAACAAGGTTAGTTGAACATAATATTTTGGAGTAACACAGTCAGTAAACTAGAATTTTTTTGGGTGTCAAGTTGGCTGAAACATCTTATATTCTATTCTTACTAACACTAGATAAGTGCCTTTCTCTGGTATTGTAATGCATACCGCCCCTTCATAACAGAACTATGGATCCGAGTTGACAAATTACCACAGGACATAAATTTGTAAATAAAAATGCTAGATAAATAAGTTTCCTGTTATCCTGCCATGACTCAATATAAATAAGTATAGATTAGTAAGTGTTCATTGTTTTTGTTTTGTGGTTTTGATCAAACATGGACCTTACATATTTACTCAAAAAGCAGTTGATATGGTCGAGAGTAGTAAGTCATCTGGTTAAGATCAACTGATAACAGACAAATTTTTTATGGTTTCTTAGTTATGATGGTAACTTCAAGTTAATGTTGCCTTAATTTATAGCCATGTACTGCAACAGGAAAACTGCTAAAAAAAAGCATAGAGTAGAATGGCATGCTCGTATATTGGCTACTGTCTTTTTCAGTAAGAAGGCCACATGACAATGTTTTCTAATGCTCTTTCATGTTAGTTGAGCATTGATAATTTGATTAAAAATATGAGTATCGTGAGAGGCAGCTAAGAGAACAAACTACACAGGACAAAATTACTGTAAACCTGAAGCAAGCCTTATACTAACATGTCTGACCCGTGTGGTATAGAAGACCAAAACCTCCTTTCTAAGGAGAGACCCTATGTCCAACAGTGGATTGTTAATGGCTGTGGATTTTGCAATTTTTCATCATGGTACAAGAAGTGATGAATCCTATATCCTGCTCTATTGTTAATTTTTTTTTAATTATTAACCTGCCAACAGCTCCTACAATGTAATTCCACATAGTTTTTAAAACTTAATACATAAACTAGATACATGTTCTCACAGCGTGTTCAAATAATAGTGCTGGTATTGCAATTAGCTGGCAACTTTTCCTCTATCAGTCAGAGTTAGTAACATCTTTGTTACATAAAAAGTTATATTTTACAGAATGGAGCCATCACACGCCTGGTCATATCACCAGATGAGAAACACATTGGATTTGCGAATGGCAGAGGGTTGGTCACCGTCGCTGGATGTAACCAATCGCTCAGCGGCAACCAGTCCACCGTTACATCTAAAGAGCACCAAGGCAATGAGATTACAGCGATGATTTGGAGTGCTAGCCGAATGTTATTCACTGGCGATGATGTGGGAAAGATATCAGTCATGCAATCACAAAATTTTATTGTAAGTTTTATTTGGAATACTACATTTTGTTCTTTATTACGTTGCAAAAGACATCGCTCATACTAGGAATATTATTGTGTCGCGGGGGACTTTACAAACATATATAAAACAGAAACAAAAGACACCCAGACTCAGAACAACTAATTGTGAACCACACAGTGTTGTCCTATGTGAGGTTTCCACATTTATATCGCCAGAATTATTTTTAGGGACACATTCTATTAATCAATATAAAATATAAAATTATACTTCTGCCGTCACACTTCTTTACTTATGAAATCGCCTTTTTTATTAAAAATTAGTTAATTTGTATTTTCTTTCCTACCAAAGGGGTGCAAGTGCCACCCCCGTCCTATCGTAAATGTACATAGAATACATAGTAGTAAGTCATTGATATCGTTTGGCTATCCCCTTTAAAGTATAAAAAACACTTGATTATCTGAAATACGCTATTATCTGACACAGCGTACAGCCAACAATCAAAAGAAAACATGTTATTGCACTTACTAAACTATCGTGCACTATTTAGTAATAATAATAAGTAAAAAAAACAGTCACGTTTAAACTTGTAGCACTTACTATGTATGTATTATGTACATAAACCACTTAAAATAATTTACAAGCATTCATAGATTGTGGTCAACTATAATTGAAGTTGGAGTGTGTATCATTATGTCGTTCGTATATTCTAATGCCATTTACATTGCATACAATGAAATGTATGATAATGTATTATTAGGCCCGTGTCTAGATGCCGAACATTATTATAATTCTACCATGTACTTTGATCGAATTTAAATATGTTATCGAATGTTTATTTTTATACAGTACTGTAGTTAGTTGTTCGATATCTTTTGGTAGTTGGTCTTGTTGGTGTAGCTGTTAACCTCTGCGACTGCCGATCAAGAGATATCGGGTTAGATTTCGGGTTGAGCCTGAAAGTTTTGTTGAGTTTTTCTTATAAGAAATCCTTAATAGCAGGCTAGAGTATGTAAGTTGGCGGTGTTTTACGCTCGTGCCTCGGAGAGTACGTTAAGCGTCAGTCAGTTATTCTGAAGTCAATGCTCTTAAATATACTGACAACTAGTTCAACCATCAAATTCAGTTCATCCACGGGGTGACGGAGGTCCGATGCCAGTGTTTCGTAGAAAACTGACATTCAGGTTCAAAAAATCTTGCGATTTATAAAAGCTAGGAAGGTGAAAATGTTCGACATCTTTTGTTTTTTTTTTCGGTTCGGGATTAGTACGGCAAATAAGTAAACAGGTCACTCGATTGAGGTGAAGACTCACAAGTGTTTTAACGCACTTTGGGTCCTTCCCCCAGAAAAGTGGAAGCAGGAATTTTAGATTCTAGCAACGTTACTTGGTGAAAAAATTGCTGTATAGCGAAAGCATTGCTAAACACTGGTTTTCAAAGAGGTCGTATCAATCCGGGTGATCCATTTGTACCGAAGTTGCAGTATAGTACAGTGTAGTATCCATCATTATCCTACATAAAAATTATGAATTAAGCACCCAATTAACACGAGAAGATACAATGTCAAGGTCGCGAATAAGCTAACCTCGTCTGTCAGTTTCCCGCCGTCCTTGTCTTGAATAAACTCCATGTCATCATGACTTGACTTTTGAAAACAATGAAAATTTACATTAAACTGTAAAACTAAATTAACTTATTTACTTAACAATACATTGAGACGATGTTTTTCACTTGTGAACACAAAAGAGCATAATACTGGTTTTTAATGTTGTACACATAAAAAGTACCTGTTTGTTTAAGTGTTGGATGAATTAATTTCATCCGTAATGTGTACTCAAGTGTGTGAATTGCTAATTACCTTGACAACATAATATTGAAATGCTACATACCCGAAACTGGTACAAAATAAGAATGTTAATAGACATACACATAAAAACGTTACTTTTCAGATCCATTAGGGATATGATCTCGCTTGTCATCTCTCACTAGAGTTCATTTTGTAATTGAGATAAAATATATATATCTACAGGTAACCCTATCAAATCTTGGTCCTGTCCTCAAGCTTATATCTTCGCGATTTATAATAATTAATTCAAATTCAAAGTGAGGCTCTTCTTTCGTAATATATTTTGAGTTGACTTCTCCAATGTATTCAGTAACTTTTAAGTGCCAACAAACATTTTCTTAGTTTTTTACGCATGGCTTTTTACAAATTTGTGAATATTTTCTTCTGGAGTTCCTTTTTAAATATACCGTGTATGTAAACACATTTTGAAAAAAAATAAATGTGTAATATATTTATTTAGGCTTTCAGTTCCCTGACATGATAAACTTGAAACCTGCTGTAAAGTTTTGACAACTGTCAGAGGGCCGAGTGTTATTTCACATCAACTTGTCCCTGACGGCAAGTTTGGCTTTGTGATTTGTGAAATTTTAATGCGGATCAATCGCAACACCGAACACATTCACTCTTAACGATCGAGTCGATGTGAAATAAACAGTGCGGGCCAACCGTTACGCTGAATTCGGTCACCGCGACGGTCGAGTTGATAAGAAATAGACTCACACTAGGCCTTCCACGTATTTAAAGATTATTTGCTGAACTACTCGATTCCACGCATTGGTTTTAAAGTTAAATAGTCCTTGGAATCATCTATTCATAGATTTTATATGTGTCGATAATCCTCATAATACGTAAATAGTTGGAGTCGGTTAAGATGTTGAAAACTGTTAGGGTATATGAGTGTGTAATAAATAAAGTGATAACGTTTTAACTTGTAATTCACATGTAATTATGTAATCAGTATTATTTTGCATGCTCGAGTGGGTATGTTACTCTAGTTAATGTACTCGTAAGTAACAGTTTTAATACCTTACTACTTTATTTGTAGTTTCCTTTCTTCGTAAAATACGTACGAAAACTTAAATACACATTTTTTTTTATTTCTTTTTTAAAAACACGAAACGTACACAAGAAACACCCAACCACCCACTTACGAAACAATCTTACTGTACTGACAATCTATTCAAAAAAATCTGTATATTACATTTAAAAAAATTTTTTTCAGGCCAAAACTATGTTCCAGAGTTCATCACTGACCATCATGAGTTTAGATTCACGAATTTGTCAATTAGATATGAAATCTAGCATGCTGCTCGTGTCCACACTCACGCGATGCTACATTTGCGACACCTCCAGAGAACAATACAGGCAAATCGGACAGAAATTCCGCGATGGCGAATATGGTGCGTGTTTTCTTAATAAAGAGAAAAATATTGAACTGGAGACGGCAAGTGACGCACAGAGTTTCACTGAGGTTCGTAGATATAACATTGTAGGAGAAGATTCTGGGTTCACAGTCGGAAAGGATGTAGAAAACACCCTGATATTTTGCGCGAGACCCTCGTCCAGGATCTGGGAAGCTGCGATAGATGGAACAGTCGTAAGAACACATCAATTCAAACAAGTACTTGCCAGAAAACCTATGAAAGTAATCTCGGCTGACTCTTACGCAGCCCAAAATGTCTGCCTGGAAGAAATTTCCAGTGAGAGCGAAGGGCAATCTGTTAATTTCCCTAAGATTTTCGCAATGAATGGTGCCATATTCTCCTTTAAGAAAAACGCAATATATTTTTTGAATATAAATGACGTCGATCAAACAATTTGGTTTGACTCGTACAAAGATATTATTGATTGTAAAATATACCATGATATGTTATACACATGGTTGTCCAACGGCTCTCTAGTTTGTCTGAAGTATATGAAGATAGATAAGTATTTAGTAAAATGCTATGTCGAAGAGAAGTATGTGCTCTGCGCACAAATGTGTGCCTTATTCAATAAATATTTACTCTCGAATATTTTGTCTCCCAAGTTACACATTTTAGTTAATTTGAAAGACAAGGTGGGTGACGACGTGCTACTAAACAGTATTAAAGATGTACTGGATAAGTTTGATCAGTTGAAGACGAACGACTCTACTCAAATGAAATCTGGAATATATGTAGTTGATAACACTTATAAGGCACAGACGTCGTTATTAGAAGATACATCAACGAAACCTGACGAATACAAATTTAGTTCGTTGCCTCCAGAAGCAATGCAGACGTTGAAAGACTTAAGCGTATCTGTATCAGATAAATTAAGTACAAGTAAAAAAATATTAAAAGAAAAATGGGAGGATTTTGAAGATAAAATGAAACATCTCAGTGTTGACAAGAATCTAGATGTAAAAGAAATCATACATGAACCACATACACGTATTATGAAAAGAATACCTTCCGAAGAGCTGATCGCTCAGACGCAACATGTGTTGAACAGTGACATAATTTATAGAGGTTCTAGTCAAATGGCCATAGATGTAGACAATAATATATTAGAGAAGGATAAAGCGTGCAAGTCTGTGTATCAGTGTTATAAATTAAGTCTAGTCGGTAAGGAGACGGAACAACCTAATTTAGTATCTACTATCGAAACTTATGCCTGTGATATTAGCCAGATCTACGGACTTATGTTACAATTAGAAAGATATTGCGCCAACGTTGGTGCCATTGATGAATCTAAATTTGTACCCAACCATATATTTCTCATTTATTTGAATGGAACGACCCAACGGAAAGAAGCGTTAGATTTTATTATAAAAGACGAGACTTTATACAAATATTTTGTAGACTCCTGTATATCCGTGAATCTGAAGACTCAGAAGATATCGAATATCGGATGCGTTTGTGGATTTCCACTTCCTTATTCGAGAACTCTTCACACTCCAGCCTTTTGTGAGCTGATAGATGAATTCATTGAGAGACAATGGTCGAACCAAACACGTAACCAGTGCTATGATATATGCAAACGTATGCCATATTTGTGGAGGAAAATTTTATATTTGAGACGGAACGAAGATTTGTTAAATATTTTGATGGTGTTGCTACAAATGTTGGACGAAGGTTTGTTGCATTCCTTCTTGCCACAGTTCACATTGGACACGTGGGAGCGAACAGTACAACTGTATGCCATATTACATGCCAATATATGTTTGAATTGTGCTAAAAAGTTTGATCACATCTCAGTGAGGGATACGTTGAGTTGGGATGATCTCGGTCGTTTGATGATCAAGTCGATTGGAGGTAGGAATGCTATAAAAGTGTTGGAAAAATACGCCGGTTTGATAGACGAGGGGGCGATCACGGTGAAGTTTTATCACACGTGTTTGCTTGTCACTATGTATGAGAGGTATGACGCCACTATTACAGCGGACCTCACCGATGCTATATACAGCTCGTACAATTTTGAAGATTCCAAATTTGAGGTAAGAATATTATGATTTTAGCCACTATGTCGTCTTTTTAAATGACGTGTAACAAAGTTGCTGGTGAAAAAGTGACCCAAAAATTACTATGGTATTTGCTAGCTACTAGCTTTGTACTCCACCTGTTTGCCTATCCACCTATGCATTTGCCTGATGTTATATTATTTATGCGTTTTTCTGTAAACTTACATCTAAATCCGTACAGTAAGTTTTGCGTGAAAGAATAACAAATATCCATACATTTTAAAAACTTCCGCATATTTCAAATTAAAAAAAAACTTAAAAATGTATCCATAAAAGTCATAGATTTCCATTTAGCGCCATCTACTAGAAACCGTTGGTATTTTTTATAAAATCTAATGACAAAAATTTTGTAACGTATACAATCGGCTGAAAATATAATAGCGCCATCTATCGGAATATTTTAAACTTGGAGTGATCAAATACGTATAATGGATCTTCTCATGGGAATGAGATGTTTTACCGCGTAAAAAATAGCCCATATCACTATTCAGCCCCCTTATTATATCCAGAAACAAAAATTATACCATAAAAATGCTCCGTCGCTATGTAAAAAAAGACACAAACACATTCATATTTGTAATATTAATTACAATATTGTTGTTTTTGGAAGAAACTACTTAGATATATGTATCCCTAAATAAAACAGAACTTACTGAACCTGCCTTCTATTATTTTTTTTTGAAAAATGATCATAGGCAACGGAACTATCATGATACCATTATATTATATATATTTTATTATGCAATTATACTTAAAAGAATAATCTGATTCAATGTTGATAGAAAAATAGATACATTACTCATCACCACGAAATACCATTTTTTCTTCACGGTGCAGTTACATCGGACTCTAATAAGACGATTTGTAAAATTTTCAGATATGCGAATTACTTCGAAGTACACTAAATGGCCACACGAAGAACACTGCTCTACCAATTATTGTGGCTGCTAAGTCCAAACACTGGGGGCTGCAACCCCTACTCGAAAGACCCGGCGCAGACTTCGAACGAACACAGGAATACATAAAAAATGTGGATCTCGACACTGTTTTAGATAACTTACATTACATAAATAATGGCATTACCGATTGTGTACTGTGCGGGTTGCCACTTCATAATATTGTGTTAATCAAAGATGGCGGCCTCTGGGTTTTTAAATGTGGTCACACCTTTCACGGAGCTTGTTTAGATTTAAACAAAGTCAAGTTATGTCCTTCGTGTTCGCCTGTTAAGTGACATATTTGACTATAATTCTTTGGTGTAACGTTTTGAGCACAATAGTGTTTTTACGAATTTATTTATCGCGTTTTGTTATTTGTTGATTTGAAAGTTATTTATTTTATAAGTTTCACATATTTGCGATTGTAAAATATTAATGAAACATCTAGACCTAGTTATACAAATGATATAGTGCAGAAACATTAGGCTGAACAAATATTCGAATAATGGTAATTGTAAACTTAACGAGTGGTTATGTTACCCCTTGTAAGATGATATTAAAAAACGTAGATATTAATCTATTGATTGAGGTGACGTTACACTAGAATAACCAACCACTAGATATTCTATACTTATATTCGTTGTTTTGTTATGTTATTGTTGATATATTGAGTTAAATTTGAAAAAACTTAAGCTTACTAGTGGTCACCTACAGCTCGACATTCAACCAGGGATCGATGTTTACGAACTTTATAAAGAAAACTCGTAAATTTTGACTGAAAAGGCACAATAAGGTTGAAACTGAGGGAAAGAATTATTTTTCCTAAGTCTTAAGTTATTTTTTATATAAATAACCAATCGACTAAAACTGTTTTTGTTTATATTATATTTTAATTATCGACGAATTTTTACGACAATTGTTTTAAATGATTTATTTTATATCATTGACAAATATAACTTAAATTGCCACTATTATAGGCTGTCCGTGTAGTGACGGATTAAGAATAAATAGTGTTACCTCCCCTATTCATCCCGTGGGTGTCGTAACAGGCGACTAAGGGAACAAAGTATGCAAGACAACATCGTTACAAAGAGAACGAAAACTTGAAACAAACCCTATTCCAATCCGTCTGGCCAGCGTGGTATAGTAGGCCAAAACCTCCTTGCTAAGGAAAGACCTATGTCCAGCAGTGGACTGTAAAAGGCTGTTGATGATGATATAGGCTATCTGTACCATGGCAAGTCAACACACTGGACTGATATGAGTTTTTTTATTGTAATTCTTTTTCGCTCCTTTTATATATTAACTTTACTGCTTTGTTATTCTCGGGTCGGGTCAAAAAGTGTTATTGAGTTTTCTAGTTACAGAAATCCTTAATAACAGCCCGGAGTTTGCAAGTGCACTTTAGCCCCGTGCCTCGGAGAGCACGTACAGCCATCGGTCCTGCGCCTGATCTCTTCCTGATCCCCTCGGATACCCATCCCGTCGGTTTATGAGAGTGAGAGAACAGAGAGTGCACCTGTATTTACGCTCTCACCTAAGCACTATAATATCTCCTATGTAGTTGACTGGTCTTCGTTGTGATTCGCAGCCGTGGCCTAAATAAAATTTCCCATACCTCAATCCGCGAAATTTTCTTAAGTGACGAAAAATCATCACGATCATTAACAGAAATAAGCGACTGCCTTAATCATGCTTGTTTGTGGTTATTTTGTATAAGAAACACTAGATATTACGTAGATATTTTATGACTTGTAGAGGCTTTTGATGTGTTTTATGTATGACCTTGACGAAATTGTATGAAATCTGTTGTATTTGTACCTAATCTGTTGCTATGGTCGTTGACTCGAATTATGGTCTACCTCACCCATCTCTTCCAACACTCTTTCTCTATTCCTCTATCTCCTCTTTTGTAAAGAGAAACGGAACAGTAGCAGAATCATGGTCTATTGCGAGAGAGTTCTAACTAAGAACTCAATCGTTTAATACAATTTAAGCCCTCATACATGTAAAGTATAATAGTTTATACGAATTATCATGCTTTTATAATCATCACACTTCTTTGATGCTAACACCTATAGTTAATTTTTCTTTTTAATTTAAGAGCTTACCAAAGTGACTATTCTGCCTGATGAAAAGCATCAATAGAATCCATGAGTTGTGGTCACCATATTCATTGCGAATGCAGACAATGCAGTATGCTGACCCACACTATGACGGCCTAGTAAGATGCTTTTTCACACTCCGCTTGGGGACGTAAAGGGCATGGCATTGTATTGCCCTACCACGATAACTGTCACCCCTGTATCAATGGGCCTCCGGTCTCACACTCACCAACGAAACATTACAACACGGATGCTGTCGCTTTAGGTTGGTCTTCTGTGGGAGGGTAGTACTGCCCCGGTCGAGTCGGCCCGTTCATGCTGAAATCAGCCTGGCTCTACTGCCTACCTACTGATATTCAAATAATCTCATTTTTTAGCATAATATTAACGATACCAAAAATGTAACTTATGTAAATTTATGTACTTAAATATTTGACATTAAACGATGTATGAAATGAACAAATGTAAATATCATAAGAGTATTTTTGTATAACGCTTAGGTATATCCATATCATTATAGCATTCTGATAATTTTGATGTATTGAAATCTATGAATGTACGCGAGACTAAATATATTAATAAAATTACTAATTCTATATGAAAGTTATTTTTATTTTTGTTAACTCTGTAACGTTATCTGAATGCCTCGATGGCGTAGCGGTTGCGAAAACGACTGCTGTGCTTGAGGTCTCGGGTTCGACTCACGGGTCGGACCAAATGTTTGTTTGATCTGCAAATATTTGTGTCAGAGTTTGTGTTTTCTATGTATAATATGTATGTCTTTACAAAAAAAAAGTATATACGTATTCTATCAGTTAGTCTAGTTGTCATAGTAAAAGCTCTGCTTAGTTTGAAACTAGATCGCTTTGTGTGTTAATGTCCGAAATATTTATTTATTTATTCTTTTTACAGTATCCTTTTTGCTTTTTTAGGGTTCCTTACCTCGAAAGGAAAAAATAGAACCCATATAAGATAACTTTATTGTCCGTCCATCCGCCTGCAAGACCCTTTGTCTCAAGAACGCGTGGAGATATCAAGCTGAAATTTATATCAAATACTCAGGTCCACTGACCCTTGGAGCTGTGAAAAAATCAAACTTCAAAGGCAACACAATCAAACGATGCAGCCGTTTATGCTGCAATTTTTCGAAACTCGGAATCAAAACCTACAAGGTACTTCCCGTGGACTCAGAATCTTGAAATTTAGGTATGAATGTCTTGTAGACAGGTAAAAGAAAATTGTGAAAACGAAATTTTTAGTTACATTATTTAATAATATTATTTTTATTAATTTCAAAGTTACTGCCCCTTTCCTCATGAACCTCTACATGTATTAAATTGAAATTATAATATTTCTAAGTTGTAACAAAATCAAACTTCTATGTCAACGCGATTTGCACGGAACCCTCGGTACGTGAATCCGACTCGCACTTGGCCGGTTTTTTATAAAGACAACGCTCGCATTAGGAATACATCCTGTGTCGCGGGAAACTTATAAACATACAAGAAACGGTATTTTAGTATAGATATGTAATCTGGCGTTTTGTAGCAGTGGTCAAAGAGCGTGTTAATGATAAATTAAACTTTGTCATAATAACTAAAGATTTTACCAAATATTTCTAAATAAAAGATCAATACTTTCTAATTATTTCTAAGTAGAGACTATTAAAGTCGGCCATACTCTTGTCGCATCAAAACAGCAATCTTGTAAAAAACAGGATGCACCATGGTCAGCTGTTGTTATAACTAGAACACAACATTCGAATAGAAATTGTTGACCTTTCTAAGGAGAGGCCTTTGTTCAACTGTGGACTAATAATATGTTAACACGTGGGGTTAAATAAATAAACTGATATATTATTTTCAATATTTATTTTTTAATATACTTTTGGGTTTTGGCACAATTTTTAAACAATGTGACCTGGTTTACACTAGGTAATAAAACCTAAAATCTATCTACTTACACATTTGAAAGGTTTTCGAATGATAAGTAAAACGGCATGTTGAATATAAAACTCAACATAATTGGGAAAATACATGAAAAACTATTGTTATAAGAAAATAACATTTTAAGTACGTAAGTCGTAAATTATCAGTACCATGTGATGTTTACAATAAAAGTACCGAAATGGCACTAAATAGGTACTATTTATGGCAAGACGCGTGGATCCTATCAAACGAATTGTTACATCGGATTTAATAAATAAAAATAAACTCGTTTCACATTCTAAATCATACGACTGAGACTCCATAATTAAGTATCGTTTATTATATAACCACAAATACTAACGTTTACATCAAAATATACGCATATTTACATGAGTTCAACATAAAAAATAAATAATTTAACGGCACTGATCTAAACCCTTACACAATTACTAACTATGAATACACACTACTTATAAACATTAAGTTTCACATACACGATAGGTTTTACTTAATCTTACTAACGCTACTTCACCTCAATTACTGGCATACAACTTTTATTTAAAAAAGAGAGGAAATACAAAAAAAAAACAAAAACAGATTTTGTACACTTAATTAGAAAAATAAATAACAAAATTCAAAAAATGGCAATTAATTCGAACATTTTTTTTTTCGATTTTTATTCGCAATATTTATACACGTTTGTTTCACTAAGAGCTATATAAAAATGTAGATAATATTATGCGTTACTACAGCTTAAATGCTATTCATCTACTTATATAAATTGCACGATTCGATAAAGCGAATATTTTGTTTATGATAATAACAGTTTATGGACATTACATCACTTTTATCAGTGTCTATATACGCAACACGTGTGTGTATAACTCACATTTTGATCAATATTGTTATTTTTATTATAAAACATTAAATTATACCAAGTCTATTGTGATATACATATATAAATACTATATTTTTAAAACACGGTAGATTATTCTCGCTTTTGTTAAGTATGTGTTATGAGATTGCATTTTGTAAGCATAAAGAATTTGTTTATTACCAATTTATTTTATAAATAGAGGTAGAGGTTTAGATAAGTTGTCCCACGTACATAAAGTCGGTGGGTTTAAAAAAGAATCTATACAGGTTTATGTTTTGTAATAACAATTGGAAAACTTAGCGATCATGATCATACAATTTAGCAAATAATACTGTCATAACCAATAAACCTTTTTGTATCGGAATCAACACTTGAAGGTAGAAGAAAAAACTTTTGTGATTCTCATCTGTATGGAAAACAGTTTTAACAAAGTCAAACTGTGTATTCAAAATACAACGAAAGCTGCCATATTCATTTAATTATTTTTCCATTATAATATTTCGTCAATCATCATCCTTTCACAGTCCACTGCTGGACAAAGGTCTCTCCTTAGAAAGGAAGTTTTGGGTTACTATGCCACGCTGTCCAGACGGGTTGGTATAGGATTTGTTTCAAGTTTTCCTCCTTTTTGCAGGGATGTTGTCTTGCATAATTTATTCCCTTAGCCGCCTCTTACGAAACCCACGAGAGAAAGAGAGGTAGTGACACTGTATTATTAATCCGTCACCACACAGAAAGCGGCAGTATTTATGGATGATAAAACTATTTCAAAATTCACAGTTAGTTACAATAATTTTTGACTATGTTGAATATTCGACAGGTATATATTACGTCAAAACTCTTACGCTTATAGAAAAGTTTTACTAGGTATCAATCTCAATTAAGTCTATGAGTATTTTATTATAAACATTATGCATATAGATCTCACTGAATTCAAAATAAAAAAAACAGTTCCTGTGTTCAAAACACTTAAATTTTCAAGCAATCCGCTACAAATTTTTGGTTTCATACATAATTAGTGCTTAAGTGTCTAAAGCAGCTACGATATTATATTGTGTCGCGTTAGTTTATACATGGCCACGCGAGACTCGAGATTCAAAGTACATCACGACTACTAACCGCTAGACACTAGTCTCTGAATCTTACACATACACTATAACTGTTGAACGTTCGAGTAAAACTTACTTCTAATTTATCTACAAAAGGAATTTTACTTATTTACAGAGAATCCATAAAACCGCTTCCAACCGGCTGATCCAGTTACATCTACAGCTAATATAATAATTTTAAATGATTAATTTATATACACATACATTATTGTTCTAATTATCTACGTGTTGGTTTAATACAACATTTGGCACAATTTCTTTTGTAAAAGGGTTTATCTATTTGTGCCAAAAATCTAAGATTCTAGTCCAAAACATTCATTAGGTCGAACCTATGACGGGCGATATTTACATATTAGGAGAGCTGTACACCCGTATAATACCTATAAGTAATATTTAAGAAACAGTTTCTTAGTACTGCATAGAGATTATACAGTTTACACGGTTCAACTAGAGTCTTACATGTAAATTCATTCAAATAGACTTATACGTATGTACGGGCGAGAGCGTCCAATGATAGAATTTTCTTAATTTACTAATGGAATAATCTCATTATTAATTATCAGTATTTTGTAAACGAGAGATCCAATTTGAGACACTGGCAAAATAACTCACATAAATACAGCTAAAGTTTTTATACACGAAGCTCCCAACAAACAGTAGTGAGATTGGGGCGGCTTGAGATTCATGTCAAGTCTTAGGGTACGATAGAGTATCCTAGATATTTCCAGGAGTCTTGTTACCATGGGTGGTGTGTAGGGGGAAGCTGCAAGGGCGCGGCGTGCGGGTATGGCCAGCCGCGCGCCGAACCTCAATCTTCCTCTCTGGGGGATAGCGGGGGCGAGAACGCTGGGTTCATGTAATTACCACCATTTGGAGGTGGGGAAGAGTTCGAAGGTCCTGGTGAAGATAACGAAGGCGGAAGGAAACCAAGTTCACTACCACCGTCTCTGCACCACAACTGTCTCATCTCTTGCCGGCGAGTCCGCATTAAGTTCTTGTATTCAGATATCCGCATCTTCTTGCCGTCAACAATGCATGTCCTTTTTGGTCTGGGGCGGTACCTAAAATAAATACATCGTAAAATTGAATAACACGATAATAATCGATCGATCGATTCTAATAAGAATAGTCCTCTGTAACGTGAATAGGGCAGATGACTATTAAGTCAAACTAGTGTCTTTTTATTAAAGGTTCAAACTATATCATTTCAGTTAAACAGATGGTAGATTTAAACTGAAATTAATTGACTTTGATTTTCAAGCTTGTGCTTAGAAAGTGAAAAAGTTCAGCCATTTACCTATAGTCAGGGTGCTTCTCCATATGCAATTTAGACAATCTGGACTGTTCTTCATAATAAGGTTGTTTCTCAGCGTTGGACATGGCCTTCCACCTCGCACCGAGAATTTTGGATATATTAGAGTTATGCATATCGGGGCACGCCTTGAGGATCTTCCTACGTTCGTCTTTAGCCCAAACCATGAACGCATTCATGGGTCGCTTGATGTGGGGTTTACCAGCCTCGTCACGTCGTGGTTGACGAACTAGCTTGGCTTTTTCTGCATCTTCTGAAGGTGATTGACTCCAAGATGATGCTGAAACAATAGACGTCAATTTTAAATGGATGTTTACGAACATATACACTTACAGATCTATAAAAATATTGAAACAATTATGTTTTTTTAATTCTAGCATTTCGAGATTAACATAAATTACAGTTAAAAAATCTACAAAGTGCATCCGTGTAGTGACGAATTAGGAGTACAGAGTGTCACCCCTATACTTCCACTGTGTGTCGTTAGAGGCGACTAAGAGGACAAATATGCCAGACAACATCATTCAAAGAGAAGGGCATTGTGGTATAGTAGGCCAAAACCTCGTTTCTAATCAGAGGCCTATGTCCAGCAGTGGACTGTTGAAGGTTGTTGATGAAATCTACAAAGAATCCCCTGAAATCACCTTAGGCCTTGACTTAATTTTTTATCTCCTATTCTAGCTTCATGGCCGGCCACATACATTAAGGATTTTTCCTAAAATAATGTGATATAGAGCTTGCGATTTTAAAATAACAAGGCAACATTATCTCCGACTAAATAAAATGTAGGACGCCAATGACTTGAGCGACAATAGTTCTGCCTTTTCCTGTTCAACAGTACTACATTGAGCAGTAGTTCAACAGTACTTTAAGCTCAAACTTGACCATGGCTTAATCCTTTCCTTACTTACCAAGACGATTATTGTGATTCTGATACTTTTGGTCACGTCACAACTCCGTATGGTCAGAATTTCTAAATCCAATGCCAACATAAAAGTTACGAAAGAATAAATTTATGAAAAGATAATGGCGTGTCGCCATGTTTTTACCATATGTACCTACAATCGGAAGCCGTTAGCTGCCGTAAATTATTGCTGGAGATTGATGCCGGTCGTAAAACAATCGTTAAATTCGGATTGTTTGACTATTTCTCAGGTTTCGGTTTATATCTTCATATGCAATATATACAGACTAATATTATTTTCTGCATTTGATACAATAAATATAGCTAGTTAACTAAAAAAAATAATGTTTCAACTTCTTTAATACAAGTAGGATTTATCTACCTAGCCGATTTCAGCAACTGCAGCCAGTCTGAGCTACGGAGACAAGCTAACTATACAACTAACATACAATTACTATACTATACCAAGGATATTATGGTACATAAGTGTGTAAAAATATAGGTGCACTCTCTGTTCCCTAACTCTCACAATCCGATGGGACGGTTATCGGACACGATCGACAGTTTTACGTGCTCTCCGAGCCCCGAGAGTTAGACCCTAATTTCCAAACTCCGGGCTCGAAAATATTTTGTGACACGACCCGGGAATCAAACCTGAGACTTCTTGTTTGGCAGCCGCATACGGTAACCGCTAAACCAACATTATCATTATCATCATCTCAGCCAAAAGTTGTACACTTCAACGGCTTCCTGCGACTTACTAGGTCGTCAGGCCAACTTTTGGGTTTACCAACGCTGCGTGGTCGCTCACTATCATAAGAAGGCTCAAACTCCCCCAAAGAGTAACGAAGAAGGCAATGCTAGAAGTTTCTCCGTGTAATCTAATTAGAAATGAGGAGATTTGCACACGAACCAAGGACACCGATATTGCCCGCAAAATTACTAAACTTCAGAAACGCATGCAGAAACGATGACCGATGGGGCCATAAAATTCTAGAGTGGCGACTCCGTACTCGAAAACGCAATGTTGACCAACCATACAATTTCAGGAATTATATAAGTATATTGCACCTTTACTTGTCAAACTGAATAATTCTTTCTTTTACAATAATACTTCATTAATACAAATCTAAGAAAATAACTTAAATTATGTTTTTATAACTATGAATTCTTGTGTGAACTTAAAATTCGCTCTCATTTAACTAATGACAGCTTTCTAGATACATAAATCGTAATGGTTTATTCATGTTTAACTGATTAGTAGGCGCTAGTTAATATGTATAGCCAGTAGGTACAAAAATGGCTTATTTGTTACGACTGGAACAACTTTCTCAGGAAAATATTCATGATGTCAACTTCGAACTTTATGTCCCGTCTTTAATAGAAATGTATTGTAGTATAATTAATGTTTTATTTACGATTCCGTGTGATGAATTGAGAATACAAAGGGTCACCACTCCACACCACGTCACGTGAGTGACGTACTTTTTTTTTTTTTTAATCTTTATTGTTTACATATATAATGTAGAGGCTTTTAATCAAACATGATTATGCTAGCCTCATTATATCCCACAATAACCAACCACATCATACAAGAAATTTCTAAAATTATGTTTACATAATAGCATAAATATTTATAACAATAACAGCAAAGATTCACATCAAGATTCATAATTTGGGCAGACAATCACATCTTCTTTAAATTATTAATAAACTCGTAAATTCTGATTGCATCCTCACTACATGGCTTGGACAAGATGGACTGGAAAGTACCTACATTTAAGACATTGATTTTTAAGCTAGACAATAATGTTTCCCTTTCTTTTCTGTATCGAACACATTCCACTAACAAGTGATGGACATCTTCAACAATTCCAGAGTGACGTACTCTTACGTAAGAGTACGTCACCCACGTGACG
Organism: Hypercompe scribonia; assembly: GCA_949316085.1. NCBI lineage: Eukaryota > Metazoa > Arthropoda > Insecta > Lepidoptera > Erebidae > Hypercompe > Hypercompe scribonia. The sequence continues at coordinate 6,076,101 of OX438988.1, forward strand.
TGGGTTTGCTCCCTTAGTTACCTCATTAACTGTAAAGAGAAGGAAAATCCTATATTAAAACAAAGTCTATAAGAATCCGTCTGGCCAGCGTGGTATAGTAGGCCAAAACCTCCATTCTACGGAGAGATCTATGAACAGTGTGTTGTACAGGTCGTTGGTGTAATGTGATGTAATTTCCGATTTAAACGAGTATTAATTTTATTACTAAATTATGAAAATTGATATCTGATCACAAGATGTTTTAAGTAATCGTAATACGTGTCTGTTACAGAGTAGATGTGTGTATTATGGAGTAATATTGTCAGGTTACAAAGCTATTCAATTAAAGTAGTAAGTGAAACTTTGTGACCTTCAAACAAACGAATAGCCAGATCTGAATATTGAATTATAACCACTACATTATTGACAGTTAAGTTTACATAAAAATAAAGGAAGATGCAAAGAATACCAAAGGTCAATAAAATAAAAAAATGAAATAAATTAATCTATGGACGGAATGTTTAAATTTTCAAACTAAATTAAAATTCACTACATTTTTAGTAGGTTTAAATATAGAAACACTACTTACACAAGGTTAATTAGTTCTATAATCTTCTCTAGTCTATGAGTGGCAGTATTAGTAGTTCTTTGACCATAAACTAGAATGGAATAGTTGCGATATATATTATTATAATATAAGTAATTAACAAAGGTTAAAACTCCAACTGGTTCTAATATGTTGTAAGCTGTGTGTGTTATCTTCAAAGTTTAGAAATATCGTTGTTTTATTATTCTTAATTAACTATTTTTTATACATTAGTAAGGTTTTCTTTTCATTAATTCGTATATGTTTTAATATATACCTATGTAGGAGAATGGTTTGTATCCGGTATATTAACTGTTACGTAACTTGTATTACAATTGTATTAAATATGATTTTATATATATTTATGGGGGAGGGAAGCTGCTCGCGTCCGTAGGATTTACCATCTACTCCTAGACTCACCCTACACGTCTCCCCTGGGTGGTGCAAAACGAGCAGCAACGCCGAGTCTCGGGCGGCGGCTACTAGCCCGACTCTACAAGGCCATTGCCTGCAGACAACTGAGATGGTAGGAAATGACCTTCTCAACCCGTAAACAACTGGAAACTCACCCAAGAACGGGGGCCTTGGCTTCATTGCCCGGGCCGCGAGGAAGAAAACCTCTTCAAAAATTACCCAAATCCAATGGTGGGAAACGTGCCAAATGGATGCATGGCTGTATGGATGAACAGCATTAGCGCCAACCTCTACGGACCTGGCAAACGTAGCTGTATTCTGCCTTCTTAGGGAATGGCGTCACCCCTAAGTGACCTGTTATATCGTCCAATTCTCGTGGGAACAGTATGAATGAGAATCAAAAAAATAAAAATAACTTAACCCCTATTATGATCCAACAAACCCTACATAAGAGCATGTTCACCAGAGCACGCAGCAACTCTGTCGGTGCTATACCAAAAGATGTTAGTACTCATGACACAACATTGGATATAGAAAACAAAAATGAAACTAAAGAAAATAAGATAATCTGGCAACAAGATCGAATACCTCCAGCGAAAAGAAAAAGAACGGAAACTAGCTCACCGCTGACAGGAAACGAAAAGAAAAAGTCAAACGCTACTGTATATACAATACCTACTCAGAATCACTTTGAAATACTAGGCGATGAAGAGGATATGGAAATAGAAAAGCTGCCTAAACCGGAACCTATCTTTGTCACTGGCATCTTGGACATCACTTCCCTTAAAAAGTTGTTACAAAAAATAACAACAGAAGAAAACTATTCTATGACCACACTGAGGTCAGGACACATTGTGAAAATAGTACCAATTAACATAGAGGTATATAAGTCAATAAGAGATAGATTTATTACCGATAACATCAGTCATTACACCTACAAGTTAAAGTGTGAAAGATCTTATAGAGTCGTACTGCGAGGCCTTCACAGTTCAGAGGATACATCAGAAATCTCAGAGGCACTCAAACAACATGGACATGAAGCTAGACAAGTGGTCAATGTACGTCACCGAATCTCAAAAGAACCTCTACCCATATTTTATGTAGATCTTGAGCCAAAACCAAACAACAAAGACATCTTTAAATTAAAAAGCTTAAATCAGACAAAAGTTACTATTGAAGCACCATACAAAAAAAAAGAGATACTACAATGTAAAAGGTGCCAAAGATTCGGACATTCCAAGAACCTATGCTACAGACCATTTAGATGTGTCAAATGCGGATCTGACCATCCTACTACTAGCTGCACCAAAACTAGAGATACAGAAGCTACTTGTGCCAATTGCCAAGCAAAACACCCAGCTAATTACCGAGGCTGCATGAAATACAAACAGTATAAGGAACGCATACTGAAAATACAGCCGAAAACTTTACCTAACAAACAACCCAAACTAACTGCCGAAGAGGACAAACAGCAACCAAGAAAATCTAACATTCACAACAAGAGTACCAAAACCTACGCTGAAGTGACAGAAAACAAAACGGGCAACATGTATAGCCCTAATCAACCTCTTGAAATTCAACACCTCAGTGACATCTTAGAACAAATGTTCAACAGACTACAAACCATGATGCTTAACATGGTAGACAACATGATGGATCGATTTATCCAGTTAGTAAACAGCCAAACGAAAATTCAATCTCAACCTTAAAATAATCACTTGGAACGCCAACGGGTTGGTCGCTCGACGACTGGAGCTAGAAATCTTCCTGAACACTGAAAAAATTGATGTGATATTAATATCGGAAACCAGGTTTACGAACAAAAGCTTCTTCTCAATCAGAGGGTATGCAACTTACTACACTAACCACCCATCAGGAAATGCGCACGGAGGCACAGCAATACTCATAAGAACACATATAAAACACCATCCACTCGAACCTTTCGTAACAGAAAAGATACAAGCCACAGCAATTAAAATTAATGATGTGAATTCGGATATCACTCTCGCTGCAGTCTACTGTCCTCCCAAACATCAGATATCAAGGGAATACTTCAAACATTTCTTCAACACACTCGGAAATCGCTTCATAAGTGGAGGTGACTGGAACGCAAAGCATAATTATTGGGGCTCCAGGTTAATCACGACCCGAGGTAGACAACTCTATCAAGCTGTGGAAGACCTTAACCTCGATTGTATATCCACCGGCGAACCCACATACTGGCCGACTGATCCTCAAAAAATTCCTGATTTACTAGACTTCTTTGTCTCCAAAAATATCGCACTCAGTAATGTCAGTATTGAATCCAATTTCGATCTGGTCTCGGACCACTCTGCTGCGCTTCTTAACGTACACAGTAAGATCATACTAACAGAAGTACCATATAAAATCTACAGTAAACACACAGACTGGGGAAAATATCAAAATATCATTACCACAGAGACGCAGCTCATGTTGTCCCTAAAGACAACCGATGAGATAGAGCAGGCTATAGAGGAATTAAATTCTCTAATCTATGAAGCAGCGATCAGATCCACACCCCATCGCAAAATGAAAATAGCAAAAGAACACAACTATCCTGCTATGATCAAGGACTGCATAAGGGAAAGACGACAACTCCGGAGAATTTGGCATGAGACGCACTACCCTAAGGACAGGACCGCCTTTAACAAAGCTTCCCAAAAAGTAAAAACATTGATTAAGGAAATGAAAAACGAGAACCTACAAGCTTACCTTGCAAAACTGTCTGCTACTAGTGACACAGACTACTCCTTGTGGAAGGCTACCAAAAGTCTAAAGCGTCCAAAGCAGCAAGTAACACCACTAAAAACACAGATGGGCACATGGGCTCGGTCCGATAGTGAGAAAGCTGATACCTTTGCGCATCACCTTCAAAGGGTTTTCCAACCACCTCCTAGCAACAATCAAAATCATGACAGTGAAATAGAGAAACATCTGAGCTCGCCTACACAAATGTGTTTACCACTAAAACATATCACACCGAAAGAATTGAAACAGGAAATTGGAAAACTTCAAGAAGGATAGTGTCCGGGCTACGATCGAATTGACGCTACCTTACTTAAATATCTGCCAAGGAAAGGAGTTCTGCTTATACTTGCTATTTTTAATGCATGTCTGAGACTCTCTTACTATCCCAGCCAATGGAAGATCGCACAGGTAGTGATGATTTTAAAGCCAGGAAAACCAGCTCAAGAAGCGTCTTCGTACAGACCGATAAGCCTCCTACCCGTTGTAGGAAAGTTAATGGAAAAAATGATACTGAATAGAATGCAGGAACACCTAAGGGAAGTAATACCAAGTCACCAGTTCGGATTTAGAGAAGGCCATGGGACTATTGAACAAGTGCACCGGTTAGTGGACGTTATTGGCAGGGCACTGGAAAACAAACAATACTGCTGCGCAATTTTCTTGGATATTAGTCAGGCATTCGACAGAGTATGGCATGGGGGGCTACTATATAAAATAAAAAACATGCTACCACACTCCTTTTTTCCAATTCTGAAATCTTACCTAGAGAAAAGATGCTATGAAGTGAGACAAAATTCCGACACGTCACAAATGTACGGGATCAATTCAGGTGTTCCACAGGGTAGTATTCTGGGACCTGTCCTTTATCTTATATTCACAGCAGATCTACCCACCGCTAGTTACACCACCACAGCGACATACGCAGATGATACCGCAGTACTCTCGGTTCATGAAAATCATGATGCTGCATCTGAAAACCTCCAATCACATCTAACCCTTGTCGAAGCATGGTTTGATCTATGGCGCATTAAAGCCAACACAGATAAGTCGGTCCAGGTTACATTTGCACTCAGAAGGAAAACTTGTCCACCTGTGAAACTATACAATAAAGACGTCCCTCAACAAGAAGACGCCAAATACCTGGGTATGCATCTGGATCGCCGTCTTACCTGGCGAAAACACATCTGGACTAAAAGAAAACAATTAGACCTGAAACTCCGCAACATGTACTGGCTCATCGGATGCAAATCTCAGCTGACAGACGCCGGTAAAATGATCATATACAAATCCATACTGAGGCCCGTATGGACATACGGCATCCAGCTCTGGGGCTCGGCCAGCTGCAGCAATGTAGAAATACTGGAAAGATTTCAGAGTAAAACAATGCGAACTATGTACAAGATACCACAGAACATATGCAATAGATATGTAAACTTAGACTTCAACCTGCGAACAGTTAAACAAGAAATTGAATCTTACAGTAGGAATTATCAAGCAAAATTGGACCGACATATAAACCTGTTGGCTGCTGACTTGCGGAGAGAGGGCAGTTTAAAATATACTCGCCTCAAAAGAAATAGTATCGTGGATCTTGAGCTGAGATTCGCAGACAAATGATGAGACTGGCATCACTGGATGCAGAACTCAGCTAGGGACATTTTGACGAGGGAAACCTGACAAATTATTAGATTATTGTTTGGAAAAACAGATTGCTAAGTTGCAGGATACAAAGAAAAAAAAAAAAAAAAAAAAAAAAAAAAAAAAATATATATATTTATAGAACTGTTAGCTTCACCTTTTAAATTGATATTATAGGTGTTATATTTTTTTCTTTTTTTTAAATAAAAACAACGCCCATCCTGGGAATAAATCCTGCATCGCGAGGGTCTTTACAAACATACAAGAAACGGACACAAAGAAGACCCAGACTCAGAACAACAATTTGTAGATTATAAAAAGTGTTGTCCCATGTGAGGTTTGAACCCACAACATTCAGCGTAGTAGAGAGCGGCGTGGCGACCGTTTAAACCACTCAGCCAACCGCGCAATGCATACGACATTTCTTTTTTTACTTGTTTTTTACAAGCAGTGCGACTCGTAGTTAGTTTAGTTAATTTTTTAGTGGTTCCAGACTACACAAACATTCGAAAATGGGCAGAATTTCCATAAAAGGGTTAATTATTTGTGTATTATTACATTATGTTTCTTTTGGTAATCAAATTGGCTGGATATGTTCCATACGGATCACACATTTGGATTGCAGGGATACCTGAACCCGTGCAGCCATCTGCTATGAAATGGTTTTAGCCACTGAACCAATAAGGTGAAATGTGGGAAAGTTAAGTTTCTTTTCACAATCTCCTCAATATAGAAAAATGTAGTAACAAATATTTTAACATAGAAGTTTGCATAGAAGTTTGCATCTCCCCACACTCCACTCCTCACCAATATAGGTCAAACTAACACGTCCGCTTCACATTTGAGTTGACGGATTCGCCACCAAGTGTCCACACGATTAATAAGCCACCGCGGAAACATCCAGCATCCAAAGCTCGGGACATTCCTTGAATTAATTTGACGCGCTCTTAGATAATTTATAACATCCTACTGCGACTGATACTGTATGATACACTTCGAAGATGAGCGCGAGGAGGCCCCACAATCGCGCACAAAACTCCTACTACATATAATAAATCGCAACACTTTTTGGACATTCCGTATTTAAATTCAGTCTGCCGCTTATGACGTCAATAGCATTTTATTTCTGTCTCAGTTACACAGCTGTCAAACTAACAACGAGTATTAATGACGTTCCCTGGAATGGCGGCAATAATTAGCTACACAAGACAGGTCAAGTACGGAACAGTGATTCAGTTATAGCTACCAGACATATTTCGTTTTATAGTGCTTCATCTTTAAACTGTATTTGATGTAACTATTCGAGTGTGACGAAATATATATCAAAATATTAATGAAGTGTTTATGTTAAAATATACTTATGTGTCCGGAGAATAACTAACAGTTGTGGAAAAAAAATATCCAAAAAAAGGTACAAAGACAGTACTGAGATCTTCAAAAGAAATTATCTGGTCTACTGAACAAATCTAGAGGTCTTGACATCAAGACATTTAATTCAGATTATTAGTGTTGGTTCTGTCGGTGATTATTATCACCAGAGCTTCGTACAATGCACAATTTTATTAATACCTTAACATTGAATAAAATTCCACTAAAAGGCTAGCAAATTGAATGTATTTATCAGACATTCCTCAGACTCGATAGCTAGTATTCAAAGCCAGTGTAATAAATGCAACAAGAGTGTCCGTACCATATTTGTGTTGTGTGCGCGAGTGTCCCCCGAGGCGGGACGATGGACCGAACGGAAGTTTGCGTCTCCAGCGCCATCTATTTTGCATTTCACGCGATTCTCTTGTTTTAAAGGAAACGAAACGACACTTGCGATTTTGTAACCATTTCGCTTTGGGATCGCGCCAACTATTTAAGTAGATATTAGTTTTATTTTGTACCATATAATTATTAATAATAACTTTAAATTATTAAATGTAACATAACATTTTTATTGATGTAGAGACTAGAACTGGTGTTTTCTTAAATAAAACTTCATAACTAACGGTGGCGTGTTAAATATTCATTAAATGTGGACTATTTGTAAATGTATATTTTGTATGCAAGTCATATTCTGGTATATTAGTAATTTACATGAAAAAAAAATTGCAAATAGCTTTGATAAAAAACGCTCAACATTAATAGTGAGTGACAACACTAGTCTTTCTCTTACCTTCTCTGTCTCAATCACTCTGGCGAATATTAACCTAAATTACAATTTGGATGGGTACGCAAAGTTCACTGTATAAGTGGTGTAACAAGTAACAAATTATGATTTCAGGATAGCTTGTTCGTCGTCTAAGTAATTACATTCTAACATTCAATGTTTGTTTCTCGATTTCTAAATTCGATTTCGTTTCGGCTGGATTTCGGTTAAAGATTCGGACTTCGAATCGATTCAAACGTTCAGTACTTCAAAATGACAGTCTTGAAAAAAGAAAGTATAACAAAGTGACGTTTCATTTGTTCTCTTTTGATTGAGATTAAGGAATAGAATAGAAAAAACTTTATTGTACACCAAATTTATACAGATTGTATACAAGAGCACATCAGTTGGGCAACCATATACAAATGGCAGCCTTATTAGTTACAGTCATTTCTTTCAAGCCACTACGATTTCCATATATTCTGATTAAGTAACAGAAGTGATTACACCGCTACAGGGATTAACCGTTTACGGAACTTCTATCACAAAATAATCTCAAATTTCTTTCTTAACAAAGATACTTTTAATAATTGGAATGCCAACATTGTCCGGTTCAAAAATGTAATCAAGTCAACGGGTGGGCAATAAAAATGAGACATTATGGAGTTAGTAACATAAAACCAGATCCAGTAAGAAACAGATCCACTTCAAGATTACCAACTATAATTAATACTCCTGACTTGCCTCATCTCTCAATCCCTTCGTCTAAATACACCTACGATGTAAGCAGATAACATTTCGTTTCAGAACGTTCTATTTTGAATTGTTACTATGTTGTGGGAACAATTGGTTTTTTTATTGTTATAATTAAGGTTCATTTAATTTATATTTAAACAGAAGCAAAACTGTTTTGAGAAGTATTTTTATTTTTCTTTATAAGTATTGAGAGTTACGTGGTTTACGAGTCAAAGTAACTACCACGATGTTGTTTGGAAAGATTGATGAAAAATATGTCTTGGAAACACCACAGATTCGTCTCCAATCCTTAATAAGAATCAGTATACGAGTTATATTCATCACCGTTGACAGTGGAATAGTTCATAAGTCGCAATATTTGGAGTACCATAACGCTGAATCAAGTTTTGTGCGTTTGGTTCAAACATCGAATAAAAATTTGTATTATGCAGTACTAGTTGCCTTAGGTCTGAAGATTTTTGTATCCGTTGTTTCAAAGATTTTAAGACATCTCCTCTCTTGAATCATCATCATCATTATCAACAACATCCTTTTACAGTCCACTACTGGACATGGGCCTCCCCTTAACAAGGAGGTTTTGGCCTACTACACCACGCTGGCCAGACGGGTTGGAATAGGGTGTGTTTTAAGTTTTCCTTCTCTTTGTAATGATGTCGTCTTGCTTACTTTGTTTCCTTAGTCGCCTATTACGACACCCACGGGCTGAATAGGGGTGATAATACTATGTATTCTTAATCCGTCACTACACGGACAAGATTCCTCTGGAATATAAGAACTATTTCTTATTACGAGAGCTTTTTAACGAGTAAAATGTTGCCCAATATTGGATAGAGTTGTTTTCCAAGCATTTCACGTAGGAAAATTCCGTTGTAAATATATCGATTTTACTACTAAAATTTGATATATACCTTCACAAGATCAATCGTAGAAACAAAGATAATATCATTATTGGTGTTTAAGATTCGTTATTAAACGAGCTCTGAAACATTTGTTCGTTTTACTGAGGTTGTGACTTAATAATATATACGAAGGAAGAAAGCGCGATAAATATCACGACCCACATACGTTCGATATTTACCGGAGAGTAAGCATTTCACGGTGTAAGACGTATTAATTATATTTAGCAATTAAATATGAAACATCAAAATGTCGGGAGGCGACACGGAACATTTCTTCATTTTAACATTACTACTTACTATTTATCTAAGAGTGTTTCTTGTCTATTTCAGTTAGTAACATTTCGTAATGTTACATCGCATATTCACATTGATGCAGTACAACGTAATATTGTGTTATGTTCAATTTATGTTAAGCAGGATTAAGATATGTTATATAATCTATGTCTAGAATCTAAGTTCTGTATGATCAAACCGTTCATAGATCACAGCTTGATCTTGAATACAGTCTAGATTCTATTTTTGTTCATTTTTTAACAAGTGGGTTAAATTTTCAAAGAAATTATTACTTATTTCTTAGTTTCAAATTTATCAAATAATAAATTAATAACATTATGGTAACTATAGAATATTAGAAAACACAATTTCGTAGTATGTTTGTGTTGTTTTAGAGGCATGAACTCGTAAAACCGTAAAAAGGAAACTTTTTTTAAATTAATCTCATTCTCGTTGCCAATCAAAAATTTTGTCTTGTTTATCTTTTAAAATACAAACAAGTACTTAATTACATTATTCAATATCTATTTTTTTTCTATCCTACGTGTATTTTATAAACTACACAATGAGGTGAAGTAACAAAGTCAGTATATCTAACGGTATTTACATTTAATTAGTCGAAAGAAAATTTCAACAAACAGGTGGACAGTAAGTTTATCTTTATGGTACAATGGTACACCTGTGGTACAGTTCACATCACAAATATGCGCCTAAATCATGAAGTAGGACACATTATATTGTAACCATAAACAATTCATGGGAAACGTATGTTAAAAACTTAGCTTTGGTTAAATAATTGGTATAATATTACAGATGGTCCATTAATAAATGATTAACTTATGTTGATACGGGTTATGCTAATGTCCCCAAAATAGTCACTTATTCGTTATCTGTATTGGTGAGAAGATGTTGGGTTATTAATGAGGTTATGATTTTGGCGGTTGAGTGAACTGACTTACTGTTAAATTAGTTAAGGGTAGTTAAGATAAGAGACCTTTTGTGAAAATTAAAGTCTGAATAGGTTTATTTTTGGTTAAATATGTGTTTGTCATGATGTTATTATGTATATTATAGCTATAAGAATTATCTCTTCTAACAATCCAAGACTATTACTGAGAAATATAAATGTTTTTCTATATATGACTACGTTATGTTACTTGCTTATTTTGTTAATGTTTAATTTGGAATATGATTGTTTTAAAAATATGTATTTTACAATTAAAAATTATTATTAATGTCAATCCTTTAGTTCTATATAAGAACAGACAAGGGTCCAGTTTATGCATTTTCGTGTATAGATGTAGAAAGTTCATATGTATATTATAATCGAAATTTGAGCGTTGTATGACTTATAGAATCTATTTTGTTTTCTACAAAAGTATATGTGAAAATGATAAAATTATTTTTTAAAACAAAAATTAGAACAGACACTTCAACTGTATTATTATGTCAGAATTATATATACGACATAATTTTACCTTCAAATCGTTTTAGTGAACAAGCCCATTCTAATAGTAAAATCTTGTTCACTAACAAAGATATTTGTCATAACATTTTTTTTTATTCTCCATACATTGTTACGTGTTTCCACTGTATTAAAATATACAATATCTTATATAACTTTATAGTTTATTTATTTATTTATACATCATGCACTTCATATACATAGGCGGACTTAATGCCTAAGGCATTCTCTACCAGTCAACCTTTGGATGATGCAGAGAAAATAGGAAGTAGGTGCGTTTCAGGTGTTGAATAGAAGATATAGACACAAACTTTCATATACTAAAATTAATACAAATACATAAATACATACATATACATACTTAAGTTGATGTAAGTCTATATACATACATACACGAATAAATATCATAACAAGTATAAGATGATAATCATGTATTGGTTGATTCTGCCAGCTGTTTCAGTAAATACTGCTTCACTTTTTTCTTCAAAGAAAAAGCGTTGGTAGCCATCCTGACTTCGAGGGGAAGCTCATTCCAGAGAAGAACGGACTGCACAAAGAAAGATGAGCCAACAAACTCAGATGTATGGGAGGGGCAACGAAGGAGAAGATTCTTAGAGGACCGAAGCTTTCTGTCGTGATTGCTACATAAGAGTTGGAAATAAGAGTTTAAATATGTTGGCGAAGATGGGTTATTAAGTATAGAGAATAGAACTAGAGAAATAGTTTAATATTCGTAACAGTGGCTCCAAGTTTTGAGAATACTAAACTTAAGACTACTCACGATTGGAGAGTGCTTGCAATGCTGGGCGAAATTGTTCACCTTACGAGCATACTCGGGAAATGATCACAATTGTCATATCTGTTAAACTGTATACTTTTTTATGTATTTATATTAATCTGCATTGTTGTTAAGTAATAACACAAAAGAAATGACACTGCCTAGTCATTGGAGTAACAAAAAGGCATACCTACTATGATAATGAACATGAACCAGGCAGCTAACGAGACTCTCGCTAAAGTAGCAGATCGTAGCTAGCTGCTTAGAATGTACAAGGGCTTATCGTTCTAAGCTGTTTAAGTTGATTTAATTGCAAAGAATAATAATGGCTAAAATATTTTTAACTCAATTACATTTGTATGATAAACTGTACTTTTGATTTTAAATGGACTTTGTTTTTGAATTTGTAGTTGCCTTGCAAAGAATATGTCAGTGGTGAAGCAAAAAAAGTTCATTTAGATTTTTTTGATGTTTTGCTACATTATGTGTAGGTGTTCCTGTGAGGTTATTAATGGGTAAAACTGTTACATGACAAAATAAAAATAGTTTAACAAACATTAATTAATTTAAAACGTTCAGAAAGTTAATAATAGGCTAATAGCCTATTAGCTCCAATGACATACTTCCAGCACAGGAATTCGTCTAGGTCTAGTGAATCAGATAATACTGTGACGTCATTGTGACGTTAGCGCGTCACTTGCGCGCGCGCATCCAAAAATATGAGTACGGCTGTCTAATCAAATCATTTATTAGTTCGCATTTACTGTTTTAATGTGGATATCTTTTTGTAACAACACGCAGTCATTCCATTAGTTTATGTGTACGATAATCTTGTATTAGCTTTATTAAGAGTACGTTGCCTTTTTTTAGTAATATTAATTTAGGGACTTTATCTTTAGGTACCTTTTTTGTAGAGACTTCAGAAATATTTCGTTATTATACATACAATATGATGATGTAATCTTAGTCAATTTTAGCTACAGTGGATAGTCTCGACGGAGACCAGCTAAATACTACTCTCCGAGGCACAGGGGTTGAGACCTCAACTTCCAAATTCAATAACATTTTCAGGATGCTAACTCAATAACACTTTCAGGTCCGATCCACGAATCTAACCTGAGACCTTTTGATGGGCAGTGGTACACAATAACCGCTACGCCAACGAGGCAGTTATATATATTAATGAGCATAAACAAAGAAAAAACAAAAAATATTTTTGTTACATGAGTGTATGAAGGGATTTTGACCTTAGTTTGAGATCTCTTATTGATTACCGAATGTACACGTAGTACTTGTATACAATAAATACAAATAATTTTTGAAGTGTATTGTACATCGTGTTACACTTTGAGCTGAATCGTAGCAGAATTTATGAGATTACAGTTTTATGTAATACTAGTTTTTGCCCGCGACTTCGCTCGCGTGGATTAATAAATTACATCCTATGTTACTTTTAATACAAAATTTCATAATTATTGGTTGAGTAGTTTTGGTGTGAAACATTCGTATTTATAATATTAATAGAGATTAGCTGTTACCCGCAACTTCGTCCGCGTGGAATGTGTATATACTTCTCTATTTCAATAGGACTATTCACTATTTCATTGGTATTCATTTTGTTTTTGTATAATCTTATTTTTTTCTACAATATAAGTATCCTAAGTTACTCCTCATAACACCAGCTATCTGCCAGTAAAGTCCCGTCGAAATCAGTCTAGCCGTTTCAGAGATAAGCTCAAAAAAATAGTTAGATAGACAAAAATTTAAATAATTGATTTTTGGATATAAGTACCGTATAACTAGAAACTACAAGCAGACACTTCAATTATATTTACTTGTATAAATAGAAAAAGTGTACCTATTTGTGAATGCTTGTTATTGGTATTTCATTAATTAAATTACTAATGTATTTGTACTGACCTGTAATAAATTTAAAATAAAGTAACTAAATACTCACTGTTACAAGCAGCATTAAAGTCTTCATCCTTCGGCATGTTGTAAGGTGTCTCATCCATTGGGGAGTATGGCACAAAACGTGGCAGCATCATCGCCTGCGCAGGTGAAGGTGACCGCTGCTTGCTCAGGTTCAGAGGTGCGTCGGGGTCTTGTGGAGGCGGGGAGCGGGCATTAGCGGCTGATAGTTGAGCTAACTGCGCTTGAGCCTGTGCTTGCCATCCTGTGTTCTGCACCTATGATTAAGAACACAGAAATAGATTATGTTCTAATGTTACATCAGAAAGTTTTAGAAAAACGAAAATTTAAATGTAAGAGAATTAGGCAACACTTTACAACACTCAGCCAATCCGAAATGGTGGTAAAAATCTTTATTAGAAGTAGGATTCACATGTGTGATAGTGAATCGTGTGATTTTACTCAGTTCGATCCAAACGGATCAGTCCATCCGGGAACCCTGCAGAGGTAATGTTTCCCCTCATTAAAAAATTATTGCTATATTAACCTAATTTTTATACATAACTTACTTATATATATATATATATATACTTATATATATATACATATAACATAGAGGGGACCGAATGTGTCACCTATCAATTGACTCAGATACTCACCGGGTACGGTTGCTTCGGTGAGTATCTGAATCGAATAGAACGGGAGGCTATGGCACAATACCACCACTGGGACTGCGTCCAGCACACGCTGGACGTGTCTAGTCCTGGTAGGACGGATCGGACGAAACCTGTCTCCGTTAGTATTGATTATGGTAATACTAGCGAGTGGTGAGGGATGGGAAGCCATGGTCTCCTTCTGTGAGGATGTTATGCTTCAGAAGGAGTCGGCCCTTTCTCGATCCCGCTCTGCAGGATCTGCCCTGCTGGGACTACAAACTTGTAACTACAAAAACTGATGTTGTTATGTGATAACCCTTTAAGAATGGAGTTTTGTTTATTTTACTCCCAAGATGGTAAAATTAAGATTGAAGTTAGTATAGGTATATTTTCTAAATTAAAAACATAGATTTAGATATAATCACGCCAGCGAAGCCGCGGGCAACAGCTGGTTTCATAACACTTGTCTATTAGTCATATCAGTATAAAAGTCACCCCAGATACATGAACATTGGTCATAAAAATTATGTATTATGTATGATAGGAGTGTAACATAACGTATCTAATTATAATTTTACATAACAAACGACGATCTGGTGTAATTAGTTGAGAACAACTTTCGTTTTAACCTCACAAGTTTTTTGTAAGTTTTGTGTTGCGGATATTTGTTGCGCCAGTTTGATCTGAAGGTTGAATGTAATAAAAATTGGAGAGGGGCTCTAGCTCTCTAGACTGTTTGACGCACGTATTACGTAGAGTTCCTGTAGGCCGCCATAGCGTGGGTCGCTATACTGCATTGTCTGCATTCGCAATGAGTATGGAGACCACCACATTCCATCAGGCAGAGTAGAGTTAATGTTTGCGGCTTCATAAACAAAAAAACAAAAAGTAATTATTGGCTATTGGTTAGGGTTGTAGGAAGGAATTCCTTTCAAGGTTTAAATATCATCCTATATTACCTAATATGGGAAAACTTACTACTGTCAACTCAGTAACTATCAAATTGAACCTTTTTCATATTTCTTGATAGTTCAGGCTGTCACCACTAAAAGCTAGGTGGTGTGTTGTATTACACCTAAATCTAAAAACGTAAGTCCGCGTTATCAAATCAAATCAACCTATCTCTGTCCACTGCTGAACGGAACACTGTCGACTTGAAGAAGGTTGCTGGCCGTGCATGGATGGAGATTGTCCAAGACCACGATGGTTGGCACTCCTTGGAGGAGACCTTCGTTTATACATTTGCATAAACTACCCCTAATGCAAATTTATTTCAAACTAAAAAATAAACGATTCACAATTGTATAACAAGTAATATTTATTTACTTTCATATAACAGAGCACGGATATTTCACATTTGTAATTTTGGTAACGTTATAGTTCCTAGGCAGACGGAGAGGGAATTACCGTTAGCATATCGATATTATGTAATTGAATTCTTAATTCCTGCAAGTAATTGTAACTCCTTACCATATATGAAGCATTTTACAAGAAAAATATATTAGGTACACTCGTTGGTCTATTGGTCGCGTTTAGCTATACGCAACTGCGCATCAAGAAGTCGTGTGGGGCAAAAAGCATTGTTGAGTTTTTCTTACAAGAAATTCTTAATAACAGCTTCATAATTGACTCAGCACGTCAAGCTGTCGATCCGGTCCACGGTCCCGGTTGTCATAAATATCAATGGAAATCGTTATTGGGAAGACAGTGCCCACAAATAACAACTAGTTCAAGCCTCAATTCAGAATTCAGTTCTCCCTTTGGGTTTCGAAGGTCCGATGCCCGTCACTCCGCGGAAATATTGACATTCAGGAAACCAGTTGAACCAATAGCCGACTCCAAATAATCTTGGGATTAATAATGGCTAGGAAGATAATATTAGTTACTATTAATATGTCCGGCATTCATTGTTTTGGCAGCCCTGTCTGTTCGTAAACAGTGTCAATAATTAGTGTTTCTGCTCGCAGGAAATGAGCCAATGTTTAGTTTTACGTCGTGATTATGGCTTGCCCAATCAATTTCATCACGTATTTGCTTGGGCTATATATTTAAATTTAGTTAATCATAATATACATGAATGTATACAATATGCTACAGTTATCTAGATATCTTTTCTCCTTTAATTATCAACCAATTCTTTTTCGTCAGTCGCAATAAAACGTACGCAAATTTGAACTTACTTTCTACAGCAGACACTACACTGTACTTTCCATCGCATAGTTGCCTGTAAGAGGTTGCCTCTGCGCGATGGGGACGCCATTTGTACTTCCTTAGTATCAGTGTAACTTTATAAATAAACTGGTATACAATACAATGAGAGTATACCAGTTTTTTAAAGTGGGATTTAGCTGGTAAGGAATTCTTTAGTGGGCTTTTAAAGGAGTACTTGGACTATGTATGTATGTATATAGTGTTTTCTGTAAGTATTTAACATCACGAAACCGAAAATGTAACTATTGACGATTAGTATTATTCGTAGTTATATATATAACATTCTACAGATACAACGTTAATCGCTTCAGAAAATCACACAATATAATTTTAGAGAAATGTTTAACGATTTGTTTTACATCTTGAGAGAAGTTCAGGTCACTTCCTAAAGCTAAAACAGAAAACTACTCACATTTGGCGGTGGTGGTTGAGGCCGCATCTGCTCTAACAGCGGCAGTAGTGCGAGGGGAGGGCCAGGGTACATCCCGTGTTGGCCGCGTCTCACCAGTTCTTGACGACGCAGCTGCTCTTGTTGCAACCTCTGGATTTCCAGCTCTGCCGTCACATTGCCTATATTCTGTAACAATAAGAAATGGAAAACGGATTAAGCATACTAGTCCATGCTACGTATATTATTGTTGAGGTAATAAATGTAACCTCCATCCTTCTTTACTCCCCCCCTCCGTCACTAAGGATGTACATGAGTACATCTATATGAGCAGAAGTTGCAAAATGTTAAATACTCGAGTTTCAAATAATAAAAAAAAAAATAAAATCTAAGATTATTTGTGTGGCACTTAAAACATTAATTTAAAAAAGAAGCATAAATTAAGTTGCTTACTTTTTATTATCATAGAGTTATATGCAAATTATTTGCACTGATGGGAAACCGAACTCTATGCGTGATACGTAGGTAATTTTTGTATTAGGATATGAGAGATTTTATTACCGAATCCTAGAATCCTAGACAAAAAAATCATCTAGTTGCCCACAGACTTGTTACTAGATAGTAAAAATAGTTTAAGGTACCGAAGACACTAATTTATTTACACATATAAAATAGTAAAAGATAAAAAAACTACCTAACCATATGTAAATAATAATTGTTATTGCTTTTAGATAAAAAAGAGTCGTAATTTTTTGAACCATCCACATTTCGGGCGTGGTCATTAATAAAGCAAGTTTATGTGCTACAACAAAAGGCGCCGCGGTTCCCAACGGCCCAAGTTCTGAGCTCACAACTTTCTGCTATCAGTCTTAACGTCTCACGACGCGATATTTGTTCCACACAATATATTGCACACTTAAATACCTCCCAGCACAAAGAATAAGCTAAAATGTGTTCACAAATCAACCAGTCGGACGGTCACTAAATCACGATGACCATAAAGCGAATCATCCAAAAAAGTACATCAATTAATTGCCTGGGAGTCGTGACGAATAACTCTATATACATTTTATCGTCTCTTCATTAAGACAGTATTGAATCGTTAATGGTTGTTCAAAATAAGACGTTATAAGGTGATGAAATCAAAACAGCTCGACGATGCGAGTTTCCGGACGAGTGCACACTTTTCAACGCAAAATATGAAAGGATTTGAAATTAAAAAGTTTCCTGCAAACATATCAACGCTCCTGCCAGTAGGGGTTTAAGTGAATCACCGTCGGCGCAGATAAAAACGAGAAGCGTTAATGGAAGACAAAAGCGAATGCATAAATAAACGTGACATAATCGCGCGAATGAAAAGTGATTCGATGTGTAATAGAGGGCAGGCGGGAATCCGCAGCGGCAGTACAGCGCCACCGGTAATCGACGGTCGAAGTTTTTCCATTGGCCTGACAAATTGCCGTCATAACCGAACGGATTAAACTTTTTATTAAAAACAACAAACTGAGCATAATGTATGGGCGTAATCGGTAAGGGACAGATGTTCCCGAATAACGTACGCGATTTATCTAATGTAAAAAGACTTTTATTTAATAGCTCTGCGGAGATGTCCTAGCAATTGCCGCTTATATTTTACACCGTACCGTCGTTTTGACATTTCGGCCGAGTTTTGATAGCATTATTAATGTTACGGATGATATAAAAATGTGATTTTTGATAGACTGGACCAGCTGGCTATCGCAATTTATTGTGTGAGACTCGCAGGTGGAGCGAGCCATAAACATAATATGGCTGAGAAACAGCCAAGATCGAGTACCATCATTATACTGATTGAAACAATGCAATCCGTGCCAATGGAAATATGTGGGTGTGATTTGGCGTGGTCCAATGCCCGGTGTTCTGTCAATACTAAAATGGTTATAAATGAAACCGAAAATATACTTTATTATTGTGTCCTCGTCGCTTGGATAAAAACGTTTTCCTCTTTCAATATTTCTTCTCAACTGACCGCTGGTAGTTAATCATAGAAATATTATTAATGATATCTCTTTACTAGAATTGCGCCATTCTTCTGAATGCTAAAGCAGGCCTTGACATGAAAACTGACAGAAAATATGATGCCAGTAGCCGCAACTGTGAGATGTTTTGCTTTCTTTCGTGTCAAAAATTTAGGTATATAAATCCATAACCTGTCCACACATTTTCTATAAGATAAAATAAAATATACCAACGATGAGGATAAAGAAACAAATCCTTTTAATACTATTGTCAATGGAACGCGACGAATAAAACCCTACTGATTTATACTTAAGCATAGATTAGCTGAAAGAACACGACAAACCAATGTTATCGTGAGATATAGTGGACAAAGAGATCAAAACTGAACACCGGACATACCATGACATAATTTATAACGTGGGCCGATATCAAAATAGTAATCCTAATTTTTTAAGACGTCATACATTTTAAAGGATATTGACTCTTAAGCGATGGAAATAAGAACTTTAGGGGTGAATTGAAAGAAAGATTAGGTGAGAGAACACGGAGAGCTGTATAATGAAACAGACGTGGCATTGACGTAAGAGATGCAGATCTTTTGAATGAAATCATAATATTTACTGTGACAGTGGCATGTGTTCATTTTTAGGTAGGTTATTCTAGTCGCGAATGTAGGTTTGAGGTAGCTAGAGATTTATTTGTTAAACCTGGCATTAAGATCAGTTTTGTTTGTGGTGTCAAATAACAAAATATCTAAAACGTAGCTGTCTATCTTGTCCGTAAACCAGTTGAGCGTTAGGATAAAAATTGCCTCAAATTTACAAATATGATATCTTGTCTTAAGATAAAGGTTGATTGGGATAAGGAAAACACATGGAATGATGGAGCCGAAAATCTCGAGTGAGGTAACGGGAAAAAGACTGCAGTAGCAGGCTTATAAAACGAGTCAATAGATTTGGTCTCTTAAGAAAATAATTTGATTTGGAAATAGTCAAAACCAAATTTTTTGACAGTAACAGAGTTGTCATTAATAGAGGAGATGATTAGTCAAATCAAATTAGTATTTTATTTATTTAAGGTTAAAACGATAAACGTGATTTTTTTGTTGTGTTTTTTTTTTCAAATCATTTAAAAAAAAACATTTAAAATGTATTTAAAGATATTGAGAATCGATAGTGAAAGGCAATTTATATTATTCAAAAATATTACATTTAATAATTCAGACGAAGTAATTCATTTTATTCGACCCAACTGCTTATCAGATATGAATATCAACTTTAGAATCCCAACTAATTAGTCTCCTTTTTAAGTTATTGTGTCTGTTTAAAACTATCAAATTATTTATTAATACCATGACCCTAAAGTGTTGATAATTTGAATAATACAATTTAAAAGGGCCGCCATGATTTTGGGGGCCTTAGGGCATTACGGTGCAACGATGACATATCAAAATGAATTGCTAATGCACCACTGGGAATAACACATGCAAGGAGCAGATATTTCTTTTACAGTATTGGTTAACAAAGGTATAGAGCTGACATATAATTAAATATGTATAGATGATATAAAAAAAATATTAAAAAGTAGTAAATATTCCTGTGTAGACTTTAATTATTGAATTCTGAATCTATTTTAATTAAGTTACTTAATATTTTTTTTCTAAAACTGTCAGAAAAAACACTCTTTTCACGAGTTAAAATCAGTTTTTTGCTACAAATAAGTGATTTTATTTGTAAGAGCATTTACCTATGTACAGTATTAGGAATTAGATGTCACATATCAAATTCATATGTCTTAACATATTTCTTATACATAAAGGTATAGATATATATCTATAAATATACTATTTTACATTGAAAGGAAATGGAAGCATATGGTAAAAGAATTATTATTATTATTGTTGAAGTACCATTAATTCACGATATCTACGTCTATCTAGATAGTCTCTAAAATGTAGCTGGAAACCGACGAAGTAAATTTTAACAAGCAATTTTACTTTATATAATTTATATTTTCATAATTTCCGTGCCAGTTGTATCACAAATGAAGTACAATATATTATAAATATAAAAAATCACGTCTAAAATGTACCTCATAAGTTCTAAAATGACATTAGAGACAACTGTCACACAGATCAAGTTATATTCTAAGAGCTGTAAGTTAATTAAGAAGGTATTCTATAGTCACGTAATCTAAAATAGGCTTATGAGCAAATATATTAACATCTTTAGTGAAAGTACAGCAAAATGTAACTTTAATGATGTTATTAATTATCAAAGTTACAACCAATATTAATATTTAAAAGCGGCTCTACCCCATCTCTAAGCCGATACTTAAATGTGCTTTAGTGCTGATCAGAGATATCGCGGTGCACTTTCAGCTACAACATGTGTTGTTGCTACTGTGTTGATAGAAAACAAAGTTAACAATGACTCATACATTTCCATTGTTATAACATTTATAAACGTAAATGTATGCACTCATTAAAAGTGTATTAGGTTAAGTAGAGACCGCCATTTTATTTGTCAAAAAACTGTCATCTATCACTGTACTTTTTTATACCTAATCATATCATAGATTGAATAAGATATCTTCATAACTTTCAAAATATAGAACTTTTATGTGCATTCTTTTGTGCCTTTGGTAACTTTTTGAACTTAATATAGAAACTAGAAAATTTGATAACATTTTAAAAGCTTTGATCTCTTCAATAAAAGTATTTACACATTTTTTTAAACCGAACATTATTACTCTAAAATAGGTAATAGAAGATACTTAACAATTGTTTTTATTTCACGATAAAAGATATTAAAATATTTTAAACTCTCAATCTCAGCTTAAAACAAAATTTATAAACATAAACAAATGAACATTGTGACTTAGCGAAACAGTGAAGCAGGTACAATCGCGTTTAGCGTTCTCCGCAGGATACCCTTTATCTGAGGGCATATTTTTTAATTTTATCGACCAATGAGTTGCAGATATTCGAAGGTACCGATCTTATCTAATGTACACGGTGATTATAAAATTCTGCAAAATGGACTTCAAGATTTAAAAGGTTATATTTAAAATGTTGTCAGTGTTTCTTCGAGGGCTTTACATGTGTAATATCATATATTTTACGTAACAAAGGCAATTTAAAATCCAATGTTAAACGTATTATAGTGTGTACGTTACGAACTTCATAACTTCCTACTAAGTAAAAAAAAGACTTTTTATCGTTTGTGCTTAAGATTCTATAAATATTAAGGATTTCTCTTATATCTCTTGAAGAAGATCAATCAATCAATCAATCAATCGACTGCACGATTGGCCTAGTGGTTTAAGCGGTCGCCATCCCGCTCTCTACTGCGCCGAGTGTTAAGGACAACATTTTGTGAGATCCACAAATTGTTGTTCTGAGTCTGGGTGTTTTCTGTGTCCAATTCTTGTATGTTTGTAAAATCCTCCGCGATACAGGATTTATTCCTAGTGAGGGCGTTGTCTTTTAAAAAAAAAAATGTTTCTGTGTCAAAGAATATGTATGTAAAAAATATTATTACAATTTTTGAGTAGTAAACTAAATTGTTTTAACAATAACTGCCGTGCTATTAAATACAAAATGTCTTAATATCTTTCATTAAATGTTATGATTTAATAAATTTCTATTTATTTTCACCTACACAACTAAAATAATTAATATTTTCACCTTAAACTTTAACACAATAGGCACGTATATCAAGTATACACATAAAATATGTACGTTTATACAACTTTCTAAGATTCTGAAAATAAAACTAGTTACTCAGAAGTCAAAACTCGACAGCACCCGCCCACTTCTGTCCCTGATTTGTTATTAATTCATACAATACTCGACGTGTACAATAGTCAGCAGTGGTGGCAGCCCTGTGAAGTGGCATCCCTGTGGTGGGTACAAATTAGCGGCTGATTGGTATCGGACGTCGGCCGACACGTGCCACCGAATTATTGCATTTTCATCTCACTGCTACACGACCACGCTCTCTTAGCTTTTGTAAAATAGATTCAAAATTATAAGATTTACTGACGATAATTAAAAGTAGAGTAATTATGACTTGTGAAATACAATTTAAATTGGGAGTTTGATTGATATAAAATAATACTAATAATAAATATTCGGATATCTGACATGAAACGTGGTCCAACTTCAAAATAAATAGAACTTGTACTATGGCAGCTAGATTGGCTAATATCAACACGTATATACTTTTTTTTTGTAAATACATAAAAATATACATATAAGCATCCGAACTCTGAAACAAATATTAGCAGATAATACAAAACTGGTCTGCCCCGGGTATCGAACCTGCTGCCACTACGCCATCGAGGTCGGCAATATTTACATTTATTCATATATTAAATCCTGAACTGAATGTTTTAATTTGCAGTATTCGCTATAGAAAAAAGTGGTTAGTTACATAATCGTAAGCATATAAAAATATAATTAATTTATACAATAAGCAACTTAATAGAATTTCATACTAATATTGGCAGAAATCTGACAAAATATGTCTATTTTGAAAAGTATTAAGTATTTTTCAGGTTGGATTCTCAGATCAGGTCAAAAAGTATTACTGAGTTTTTCTGATAGCAGAAATACTTACTTAATAACAACTCGGAGTTTGGCAGTTGGGGTCTTAAATCCTGTGCTTTACAAAGCACGGCAAGCCACCAGTCCAGCGTCTGATATCTCCCCAGTCGCGTAGGATAAGTGTGGACTATGAGCGCAACCCGTGTTTGAGTACACACTTGTGCTCTATAATATCTCCTGTGTCTTGGCTGGTCTGCGTGAGACTGGTCACCGTGACCGAAATCGGCTAGAAGTAAGTACATCACTATCGTACAAACTACTTATAATTGAAAATATATAATATATTACGACAGCGCTATCAACTCCGTAATATGTTCTTATACGTATTTTTAATAACTCGTAAAGTAACACAAACAATACCTTTATGATTGAAATTAAAAAAACTTTCTAAAAACATAACACAACACCCATTATTTTACAGCTTCCCTTCGACATGAGACACAACAAAGATGGGTAGTAAATCAAAAAATTAAGCTATTACCGCCACATCACAAGTCGGCATCGCTTTTAACTCGACTTTTTCATAATACAACAAAACAATTTTTAGACTTCCGCTCCGGTAAGTAACGACTTTATAATTTGAAACATATTTTGTTACCGACGGTACCTGCCCTAGTGAAAGCGTTTCAAGGTTTTAAACTTGATTTTGATCGATTGATGACATCGCGTGCTCTGATGATGGACGAAATTGAGTAATTTGTAATATCAACAGCGTAATTTATTTGGATTAGACTATTAGTGTAATATTTCGATCCTGTCCGCCGATTTGATTGATTGTATTTGGCTTACTACATTTCTTTAGACAGATTCTTAAATTCTTAGGCTGTACTTTTAGCCGATTTCGGCCACGGAGCTTGTCTCAACCGACAGCAGCCAGCAGCGGAGATAATAAAATGTTCAAATGTATGCGCAAACACACGTGCACACTTTGTTCCTTTACTCTCACAAATCGATGGGATGGCTATACACGACCGTGGAGAGATCAGATGCACGACCGAGGGCTTTCCGTGCTCTCCGAGGCACGGGGTTAAAACACCAACTTCCAAACTTTGTGCAGTCATTTCTATGACCCAAAAATCTTAATAACAATTGTTCGCCCAACCAGCGAATCGATACCTAGATCTCTTAAGGTAGTCAAACAAATTAAATAAAAAAACAGCAGTTAATCAGGTGTATTAAGCTAACCTTATGGTCTTTGGTGATAGTATCGGTAAAAAAAATCATACAAAACGAAAGTTACAAGTTCAAAGTAGTGAAAAAGTAAATCTTCTCGTTACACTAATTATTACTCGTTTAGAAAGTATGTAAGTACATACTTTTAACCATCAAATGTATTGGGTAATGGTAGAGGATTAGATAAATGAATATATGTATATTAAATTGAGATGACAAGACGGCCAAAATACAAAGCAAAATGTTTGGCAGATAAGAGATTTATATTCTTTATAAATAAATATAAAACCATTCAGATTAGGTTGCAAGTATGTAAAGATTTTATAAATCATATCACAATAAGATAACATACACGCGCTTTATTTTGTAAGAGTTGAAAGTTAAACATAAATTCAGAATAAAATCAACTCGTAATACTGAAACCTCTGATGTGAATCGCAAACACTCCATTTCGTAAAACACGTCTACTTTTTTTTGGAATTATTTGAATTTTCTCAACAAATCGACAACTTTACTTAGAATACTATAATTAACGACATCAATCACACAAAGTATTGGCCTGTTTTTATTGAGAAAATATAAATACATAAGTATAAATATTGACAATTACTCCTTATAAAGGCTACACACAAGGTTATTTGAATATAAAGGCAGTGTTTGTACTATATACTATTTGAATCACATACTTGTGTAAATGATGAGTACCTGGAAACCGAGATTTGTTCGATATTATTGCGTGTTATTCGATTCGCAATTTACCAATTTCTTAAATTCCCATCCCTAATTTTGTCACATACATAATTGTCAAAACAGGCCTATTAGACAAACATTTCATTGCTTGAAAACAAGGATAAAACATCCTAAAAATGACTGACAACTTTACGCGCTTTACTAGACACCGTCGATAAGACTCCAACCTCTAAACGCCTGGGTTGTTATTAAACATTTCTACAATGCAATCAGAAAAACTCAATAACTGTTTTCTGGCTCGACCCGGGTATCGAACCTGAGACCTCTTAATCGGCAACTGCTTACACTAATCGCTAGACCACCGCGGCAGCTATGTAAATAAATACATTAATGTAAATGCTACATATGTAAATAATGTAAATAAGGTACGCTCAGACTCAAAACAACTAATTTTTTCATCACTCTCATCATCATCTTTATCAATAGCCTTTAACAGCCCACTGCTAGACATAGGAATCAACTTAGAAAGTAGGTTTTGGTCTACCATAGTAGAAAAAAGAATTTAAAAAAAAATCCACCGTAGGGTGGCAAGACCTTAGTATAGGGTTTATTTCAAGTTTTCCTTCTCTGTACATTGATTTACTTATCACACAATAATTTCTTCCGGATTAACTCATACTACAATAACTTTTGAAGCATTTAGGGTCACCAGTAATTAGAACAGTAGGCCTGTCAATCTGTACATACAGTGAATTATCATATCTTAAAAGCAAGCAATGTAAATCAATAACTTTTACCTGCGATTATGCAACATCACGTGAGATTTTAAGACCACACAACATTGCATCGCAGGTATCTGTAGTTCAGATTGGTTTTTCTATTTCTAACATTTTATTAATAATATGTGTTCTAACTCGTTTATTGGTTAAATTACTATCACATAGATGCAAAACTCTTTGTTTATACTCTTTGTTATGCACTTTGAAGAGAGTACATACAATGTCAGATATATAAGGCTTAAAGGACGGAATATTGCCATACGTCTCATGCACACGATAATATTTACTGAACCAATAGTTGAAGTTAAATAGCATTTAGTGCGTTACATAATAAATTACTATAATCTGTACGTTTTATTCCTTAATTTTTCGCCTCTAATGAATCTTTGAATTAACGAACACACAAAAATTTGGTGGACCTGTCGATCTAGTGGTTAGTGGTCCTGACTGCCCACCTAGATTAAATCTTTGTATGATAAACACGATGACTTGTTCTGTGTCTGGGTGTAATTTATCTATAATATGTATGTATTTAGAAATATATAAGTATGTTTATCAGCAGTTTGGTTACTATAGCACAGGCTCTGCCTAGTTTGGAATCCGATAGCCGTGTGTGAGATGTGTAAGGATATTTATACATTATGTTATTTATTACATTAAAAAATAACGCCTTCTTGAAGTAGGTTAAAAAAAGAGATAAAGTCTTGTATATACTTTTTGTAATACATATAACACACAAGTACCTCTATACAATAATACCTTAAAATTACCACTTGAAGGATTAAAAAACAGTAAACAAAAGAGTGGCCAAAGGGACGATCACCGGACCGTACTAAACCCCGAGAGAGTAACAGAAACAGCTAAACCTCCCTTAACCTCACCCTCCCGCCTCTTGCTTTACCCCCTGTCTTGCCTCCTGCCTCTTGCCGGCCCCGGATGCTCGTCCCACTTCAGATTTTCTTTTATTCCTTATCTACTCTTGTTTATTTTTGTTTTCCGTTAGCCGGTGGAAATAATAGCAATAGAATTGTATGGATATGAGCTTTAATTTTTTGTGATATGGTTTAAAAACCCGGCTGAGTAAAAAATTGGTAGGTTTCTCTTCTAGTACGTAATTTGTATAAAATATTAATATGTAATGTGATTTTCTGAACAGATATAAGCTTAAAATTAAAATAGATTCACATGAATGAAAAAAGGATATCTTATATTTAATGTAGGTAACAGTTCACACAAAAAAAAAGTTTAGCGAGAAAAAAACTGTACCTAACATTTTAAAATACTCAATTTCACCCTTTGAGTAAATAAATAAGTACTCGTAGATATTTTCATACATATACCTATCCATACCTCATTATGAAATAAAAATAAAAAATATTGTCATAGATAACATAGTGTCTTAAATCCCTGGATACGTCGTACTACGTTGAGGTAAATGTTTGTACCACATCCTTTCTATGCTTTCGTACCCTCAAGATGACCTTTTGTAGGCGATAGAGCCGTGGAGTGCCGTCATTATTCTGCTCTGCATTCATTTCTATATTTAAGCATATTAAAAACAAAGCTGAGCAGCTCACTCTTATTCATTCACATTAATTAAGCGTTTCACTGGTTATGAATTGTTTGAAATGATAATATTTATATGTATATTACTTTATATTATGAAGGCTTAAATTATAGTCGGTTATTATATGACTGAATAACGATTCGACCGA
Source organism: Hypercompe scribonia (assembly GCA_949316085.1). Classification (NCBI taxonomy): domain Eukaryota; kingdom Metazoa; phylum Arthropoda; class Insecta; order Lepidoptera; family Erebidae; genus Hypercompe; species Hypercompe scribonia. The sequence continues at coordinate 6,103,922 of OX438988.1, forward strand.
AATTGTATAGTAATATTATAAAATCACAATAAATAAACGGTATATCCATATTAGGATTTTCAATTTTGATACACAATTTTAAAAATACAGAAAAAGGATTTAGATTAAATAAACTCTATATTAACCCTTTTGACCAGCGTGGTCTAGTAGACCAAAACCTCCTTTCTAAGGAGAGGCCTATGTCTGGTGGTCTATTAAAGGCTGTTGATATTTGTTTGACATATAATGTAGTTTAACATATACATTTTCAATTTTTTATTAGAGCCTACCAAAGAGACTACTCTGCCTGATGGAAAGTATGAATAGAATCCAATAGTTTCGGTCACCATACTTATAACGAACAAACAAGTTCCAAGTCAAGTCATTACTGTTTAGAAATATAAACAAATACCTTAATAGAGAAGTGAACAGCTCAGCGCGAATTGAAATACAATGTCTTAACATGTACACTATACCGCCTAAAACTAAACTATAGTGGCCATTAGACGTTATGGACATATCTAAGGCTTTGTCCACATCAATGGCAGATGCCGCAAAAGTGCGAAACCTCACCACACACGAGAGAAAAGATTAATAAAGCTTAGTACACTCAACACCTGTCTTTTGTCGCTAATGGACCGCCTCTAATCTCCCGGGAGATGGTGCGGTGAAGAAAAATAAGAAAAAATGTATCTTCTGTTTAGTATGTGGACACTATATTGACGAGTAATATTGTTCTAATGTAAGTGTGGTATCAGTATAATATTTTATTTATGGCAATTATAATATTTCCTCACGTACCTAACGTAAGGCCGTCTGATCTCAAACTTGGCAAAGTTTGTACTTTTTTTTTTTTTTTTTTTTTTTTTTTTTTTAACGTGTGGAAACCCCCACGGGCCGTCACCCCACCGGGGTTTACGGCGGGGTGGTGTGTCGGAATCGGACCGACTAAAACCACACGGTGTGCCACTCTGCGCCTGAGATAGGAAGGATCCGGGAACCGCTGCTATTACGACATCCAGATCCCTCCTAGCGCCTGCCCGCTACCTCGGGCACCATCTGCGGATAAACTCTCTATTTTAGGCGACGTACGGCACACGCGAAACGTCGCCTCCTCGCGGCTGGCCATTGTAGCGGATGGAGGGGAAAACCCGTCCCGTCCACCCGCGGCCACACTCAAGGCGGCATGAGGCGCTGGTATGCGCGCCTCCGCCGCCCGGCTCGCCGGCGGCGAATTGGGTCCGAGTGGATATCGTCCTCCCGGGCCTTCTCCGCCGCCTCCTTCCGCGAAATTACGTCTTCGCAGAAGGTTGCGACCGCGGTAAAACTACTGTCGCTACCGGCCATGGAGCGTATTACGGCCGGTAGCGAGAGATCTCCTCCAATAACTGCAGTAAGGACCCCACGCTGCGCCGCCCAGGCGGAACAAACCGCCAGCGTGTGCTGAGCCGAGTCCTCACTGCAGTCGCAGTGGTGACAGGCGGGACTCAATTCCCTCCTGGCGACCGAGTGCAGATACTTCCCGAAGCAACCGTGCCCGGAAAGGACCTGCGTCAGTCGGAAGGAAAGGGCCCCGTGCTGCCGCCCTGCCCACTCGGCGATGACCGGCTGGAGAGCCTCCACGGCGGCAAAGCCAGCACGTGGAGCCTCCAGCCGGGACGACCAACGAGCCATCGTGGCTCGACGAGCGGCCTCTCGCCACTCGCGTATCTCTTCGGGCGGGGGCCGTATGCCGCTACCCGCCCGGAAGTCAACCGTCCGCCGATAAACTTCGGCGAGCACTTCCGCCTCCAAATCCCACGGGGGAGTTCCGGCCAAGGCGCACGCCGCCTCCGTCGATACGGTGCGGTAACCGCGTATGGCTCTAACCGCCAATATCCTCTGAGGGCGCCAGAGGCGAGCCCTATTCTGGGCGGTCAGAGCCGCCGCCCACACCGGTGCACCATACAGTGCCATTGACCGGACAACCCCCGCGTATAGCCGTCTCGTCGCGACGCTAGCTCCACCCAGATTGGGCAAAAGTCGCCCAAGGGCAGAAGCAGCGCCGACCAGCTTTGGAGAAAGCTGTCGGAAGTGCTCGTCGAAGAGCCACCTGCCGTCGAGGATCAGGCCCAGATACTTCATCTGGGCCTGAACCGGTACGAGGACCGAATTGACCACGATGGAGGCGCCGGAGGGTGGACCACGACGGGGCCCATGGAACAAAAGGGCCTCCGTCTTGTCCAGGGCCACCCGCAAACCCAGCGCCTCAATTCGCCCGACCACCAGAGAGACACCCGTGGTGGCCAGGCGCGCCGCCTCTTGAAAGCAAAGTTTGTACTACGTTAACCAAACTACTGATAAATTTACTTAAATTTACTCATAAATAGTTTTGTGCTCATCACAAAACTATTTATTTTCAATGGGAATCGAACCCACAACTTCTGGTTTAGTCGTCAGAATGACCAACTTTAACAACTTCATATAGCTGTAACATCAAATGATACATTTTGCACAATTTTCGTTTTTGTTTAGAGTAACTAGAGTAAGTGATTCATATCAATTCAGCAGACGAAAGTTGTTTAGTAGACTTGATCAGCTTGAACAGCTATTTATTTGTTAATAAGGACATTATCATCATTTAACCTTCGTGTAAATCATTACAATATAGTTGATAAGATTGAATTCAGAAACATTTTTGGAAAACTCATCGGACATACAAATAAGTCGAATGGTACTTCAGCAAAGAAAATAACTAAACACTCAAATTTTCTAACCGAAAGCTGCATAACAAGCTAAGCTCTTGAGAAAGTTTCAAATAAGCTATCGAAAATTAAAAGCTACAGTCATTTCCGACTTGTTTGAGCTGGAAATAATTGGAGGAGACTCGAGCTAACCGCTCGGATGGGGGTAACAAGCGAGTTATCCGGCCAAAAAGCCAAGATATCCGGGTAACAAGCCGGGTAAAATGCACTAACGAGAATGCAACTGAGCTACACTTGAGATGTAAGGTTTTTCTGGCGTTTTGATACTTCGTTTTCGACTTTTATTTTGGGATGTAGGTTTGTTCCAGTGTTGTCAATCCTTTTCAATAACACATTGAGGTATACACTATCTAGATTGGTTTATAACTTGAAGTCATCTCAATTGTTCAAATATATTCTCGTTACCTTTTGTATCGACGACACTCGTTAATTTTAAGGTTTTTATTTTACAACTTATTGGTTTTAAGATATAGACTTATGTTTTAATTTAATTATATAAAATTTAAAATAGTAAATGAATTTCGAATTATTGTATACCTTTTTTTTATTTAGTATTAGCCTTCGATGTACACTAAAATATATAATGTATTTATTTACAATAAAAGTAAATATACTAAAAATAGTTTCTGTTCTACATACAAGTTCTAGGAAAAGTTGAGTACGCCAAATATATTACATCTCCGATATTAATCATACGGTTTCATAAAAACATTATGTTCCAACACTAATTTTATTATTACTTGTTTAAATGTTTGATGTTTATTTGAATTATGTTTTAAGAAGTATTTTCATAAATTCTCATCTCTACGAAATTGATTTTTCTACTCTTACAACATTGACAATTAATTTTTATTTGATCTGACCTCATTTCAGCGGAAGGTATTAGAGAATTTGACTTTGACATGTGTCAGTTCCATAGTGTAGTTATTTGTTTTTTTTTTTGTATTATATTATATGTCAATTGTATAGACACGCTATATTCGGCCGTATTACAAAATCAGTGTTTTTATTCGTTCATAGCCCAGACATATGTATGGTCCACTTTTTTTCCTATTATCTGTAAATAATTAGCTACTGGAAAGGGTTTTTTATGGAAACAATTGATTGTTTTTGTTTTACTGCAAATTTCCTTATTGAAATGTTAAATTAAATAACATAAATGCGTGCGTAAGAATATGTATTTATTTTTTTAATAAAAAGACGACGCCCGCACTAGGAATAAATCCTGAGTCACGGGTGACTTTATAAACATATAAGAAACGTACATAAAGATTACTCAGACTCAGAACAACAATTTGTGGATCACACAAAGTATTGTCCCATGTGGGGTTTGAAACCACAACAGTCAGCGCAGTAGAGAACAGCGTGGAGAACGCTAAGACCACTACGCCAAACGTGCAGTCAAACCAAGATGCATGTATAAAATTAATAGCTAAAAATTTTATACATACAATGGGCTTTGTTTATTTTCACTCCGTTGACAGACGTGAATACGTCAAAGTCGTCAATCAACCGCGCGTCATTCGTCATGGCGAGAAGCAAGTCCTTAAATATTTATTATTTATTAAAATCACTGTAATCACAGCGATGACGGCCGGGCAACTTAACTACTTAGTATTATTGACATTAGTTTCATATTTATCCAAGGGACCGGTCTCACTTAATTCTTTTAAAACAATACTTACTTATTAATTGTTAGACATGCAGAATAAGTTACAGATATTTAAATACAATTTTAACAGCATTATGTTAAAAAATACACGCATATATTACTAGTTATAACATTTTTACGTATACACCAACCCATCTGGCCAGCATGGTATAGTAATCCAAAACTTCCTTTCTTAAGAGAGGCCAGATTTTGACGATTTCTATGTTGTGGTACTTTAAATTGTTTTCAGAAAAAATCACAAATAATGATATGGCACAACAATCTTAAAAACCTTTTTAGACAAACTATGTTTAATATTTTTGATTAATGGTAACACGAGTAGGATCTGATTGACTGTCATTTGTACGAACTAACAAACAGACAGACAAGATATTTGCAGTACAGTGTGTACGGATTTGCCGTTACCGCTTACCGCTAATCTCGCGGTAAAAGGGACCAGCCATTAGCAAGCTATAAAGTTACTCGCTTATCTGCTATGAAACTTAAATATCCTCATAAAATATGAACAAGGTAAAACTATTTAAGTGAAAGCTCTTTTACGCAAATATTAGTTTGAATCTTCAAATAAAAAAGTTTTATTTCATAAACCGTACCGTACTCCATCTTAGATCTGTCAACGAATAATATATATCCAAAAATAAAACAGAAGTCCCATCTGTTTGCAACTCGAGTCAAAAATAACATCTAATAATAAATCTATTATAATTCCATCCGCACTACTTATCGACACACACCTCCAAATATAAAGATATTAACCTTTTCCCGTCAACAATGTACAGTGAAATCTAAATATTTATATTTTATACAATTCCACTGAGTTGGTGTTCTATCTCCACTCAAGAGTTTAAGAATAGTACAGGTATAAAGATTGAAAAGAGTACACAGTACACCGGCACTTGCCTTTAAAATAAACATGTTGGTCTTTGTGATGTACACGCGGGCATTACAATAAATGTAGCTAGTATCGAACACTTAATAAAATAACAAACATCGGCCGCTGTTCAATGTAAACTATCAAACGGATCTAAATACTTCTTTTTTTTATTTAGACAGTGGGCTTTTGTCTATCCAACACACCGAGAGGCGATAAAACATGATGATGTGTCTGTGGAATGATTACATAAACAAATGTTTAAAAAAAAAAGTTTAACAATGCCAAAAATTCGAATTTTAAATATGGTTAAAGTAACCTTTGTGATAGACTATTAATTTGTATTTGATTATGGTAAGTAGTGTCTGTTGCCGTCACGCGTACGTTCATTTTAAGAACTTTTATATTATGGTTCCCAATAAACAAAATGGTTCTAAAATATCAAAAAAAAAATGAATCCAAAAGAATTCAATTAATTTCGTTTATTTCAATGCGTTACTATCGGGTAATATCTGTAATGTCTAACTAGTAAAGTTTCAGGTTTAGTTTCAAGCTATTGTCATTGAAACCGCGAATTGTTCAAGCAGTAAGGTATCAAGTTAATAAATATTAATATTAAAAATTAAATTAAAAAAAAGAATATCAAAATTTACTTTAGTGACAATCGTCTGCCTTTTGACAGTTCTGTCTTAATTTTTTTAAAAGGTTGTTTTGTCTCTGGTCAATCTCACCGAAATCGAATAGAATAGAAAACTATAACTTTCAACTTTATTTTGTTTCAAGAAAAAAAACTGTTGCGTGAACATGTGTTAGTAATAAAATTTCAGTAAATTTCCTTACAATTCTTATAAGGTAAGAACTGAAACATTCAAACAATTATCATAACAAATGCCGTAACACTTCCTTTTAAAAGGGTAATTGAGTAAAACGGGCTTGGGAGATCTGCTTATTTTCTATTACAAGTTAAAGAATCCATTGATGGAAATGTTATCCATAGATACTTTTATACAAACGTATAATTATTTGTAAAATTGTATCTATTTGGATTATTTATATGCATGATTAAATATCTATATACATGATTTGAACTCTACTGGCATGCTATTGAAGTATTTATGTATTTATGCTAAACTGTTATTCATTGTTCTTTTTAAGACTATTAAGTTCTTAGTAAGAGAAACTTGCTAAGCTGGTTGAGCTTCTGTCATTAGTTGTAATGTAGAATTATAATAATATGGTAAGGGCGAGTTTGTAAAGGAATCCTGTCATCAGAAAGACAAAATTAAAAAATATTAGGTAGGTTTTCCTGTAAAACATAGATGTGACCTTGTAGTTTTAAAGATACAGCTAAAAGCTTTTGAATCTATCTATAGTGAAAACTTATCTTATAGGGTAATAATATATATATTTTAAAAACATAATCTTTAAGATATTTATAATTGGTACTCATAGATGTAGGCAATAAAACGGTTAAAGTATGAACTAATTACAATATTTCATGAAACTACATTAATTTAATACTCGATGAGGTGTAAATTGCAAAATGTAAAAGAATACACAACGGCATTCGTGCCTTTTAATTTTACGATCATTACTTAAAAGCGTCAATAACAATTGCCGCGCAATGTAAAAAAAATATTACTAACTGACCGCGGCGCGTTCCAGATTTAAATATCAATAAAATTCCAGATTTGTCGGCCATTTTAATAATACGTGATAACATTGCAAAATGGCGGGTGTCATTTTAAGCCCCCCTTTCTTCCGTCCGCAATGATTTTAATAACATCTCCGTTTTCTTTATTCGTTCTTTTGAAATCTCTTTTAAGCTGAAGTAAGTTTATTACTAGTCAGATCAGGAATTTCAATCTCACATCCTGAGTGAGATGTCTTTGATGTAACCGGTGTACTTTGTTGATAGATTATCAGTTTTAATGTAAAAGTAGATTGGGTTGAATTTTCTTTGGCTAGAAGATTTCATTGATGGTTTTCTAAAAGCGAATTTGCACTCATTAGCACTATGAGGCTCATTCATTGTGTACTGTCTTCATAGAAATATGTTGACGTCTTTTATATTATTGAGGATTTGACAAATTATTAGGTCGGCACGTAAATATTCTGTGTGGTCATTTGTATCTTTGGCTCCAATGATATTGCAGTTGTATGTAGGCGGGTGATTTTGAATGGCTATGTTTGTAGAGGTTGATCTGTACTTTCATATTGTGTCGTGTGCAGCTCCTAACTGTGTTTGGTTATCGATCCGGTCTGTTTCTATTTTAAGGACAAACAGGTGTAGGTACAGTCAGCGCAAAATATTTATGAATAAGTTTTCGTTGGTAAGAATATTTTTAGTAGTTTGTTTATTTATAAATAATTCAGTTTCGTAATAAAGTATTAAGCTGAGTAAAAATAAAGTTAAGGAGTACATTTTTTTTTGCTTATTGTTTATGTATTAGATTTTTTTCAAAGCATTGTGACTTGTGTATACCACTGTAAATATACATAAGAGTTTTTTATTTAGTAAAAGTTTTTTATTTTTTATGCAACATCAATAGTGTACAAAATAACTTTTAATATAACAAAAACCTAGTTAGAATAGGAAATAGAATATAAAAAATAATTTACATCATCACACTCGTGTAAGTATCAAAGGGAATAATGTCATTATTTCAAAATGTTTAGATCAAAGAAAACACATCAATACAGAAAGAGATCTTCATAATAACATTCATAATGGGGGCTCTTGTAAAAAACCTAAATTAATTTCCTCGATCCGTTCCTTCTCACAAAAGAGGCTGTCTCTTTGATAGCATTTCTTGTACAGTCGCTAGCGGTATGCAAATGACAAGAAAGCGCTGGCCACTTATTATTGCTCATCTAATATCTGAAATATTTTAAATTACGAACTTACTAATGAAGTTACTTTGTTTTTATATTGTTTCCAATATTTTTAATTTATTGCTCTTAAAGATTTAAATTAAGAATTTTGTATGGTTTTCAGAAATATTTCTTACCAGTCTATCTTATGGGTTACTTAGTTATGAAAGATTCAAACAATACCAAATATCAGAAATAAAAGGCAATAAAAAATTTAAAGTTTTTAGCAAAATTGGATTAACGAAAAAGCTATAATTTTTTATATGCAAGTACTTTTACGTATTACGTACCCTATGTAAAAGTACTTGTTTATAAAAAAGTTTAAGTTTTAGTATTCCGTTTAAGTATTCCGTGTGGTGACAGATAAAGGATACACAGTGTTACCACACCTGTTCATCCCGTGGATATCGTAAGAGGCGACTAAGAGAACAAACTATTCAGGCAAATATCATTACAAAGAGAAGGAAAACTTGAAACAAATCCTATTTCAACCCGTTTGGCTAGCGTGGTATAGTAGGCTAAAACTTCCTTGTCAAGGAGAGGCCTATGTCCAGCAGTGGACTGTAAAAGGCTGCTGATATGACTTTTTTTCATGTTCGCAAATATTAAGTACAGCTCTATTTTATGAGTAAACAATATAATTTAAAATGTCTTTGGAATTGTACTAGCGATTATCTCTGGTTTTGAGTCTTTCTTAAGTTTACTAGAAAGAGATTATTTTAAGCAGTAATTCTCTCATTGTATATTTTTAAACCTACGCTTATCATGATAGATTATTTTTCCATTAAACATTTATATTCAAAATAATATTCTACTACTGTTATAACATTACTCATATACAAAATACGATTTAGAACTGACAATATAAAAATAAATTGGCAAAAATGTAAGTACCCTCAAAATTGTTTGAGATATATTTACGACACTGACTGTACAACCAATAATTTATGCAAGTGGACGGCAATAGCTGAATGGGTCCCTTTTAATCACAAAATGATTTCCCCATACAAATACAACCTCCATGAATAGCCGTGGGTTCCTTAAGAAATTAATGTTAAGTGCATTAACTAAACATCAATATTTCTTCGGTGTTAAACGTGATTTGACGCAAACAAATTGAAACGCTAATCCTTTAGCTTTATCAATAGTTTTGATTTAATCATTTAGTAAAGTGTTTTTCTTTCATTTTTTTATTTTAAGAGTCTGCTAAAGTGACTCTCCTCTGCCTGATAGAAAGCATGAATAGAATCCAAAAGTTGTGGTCACCATACTCATTACGAATTCCGATAACGCAGTGTGGTTGGCGGCCTAATAAGATGCTTTTTACGCCTCGCTTGGGGACGTAAAAGGCATGACAGTCATCGTCATCATTGTAGCTTTGTATTGCACACATGACAACTGGCACCCCTGCATCAATAGGCCTGCCGTCTCGCACTTACCAACGAAACACGACAACACGGACGCTGTCGCTTTAGGTTGATCTTCTGTGTGAAGGTAGCACTGCCCCGGTCGAGTCGACCCGTTCGTGCTGAAATCAGCGTGGTTCTACTACCTGGTAAACTGTTATATTATTCAATAATCAGGTTAGTTTTACGATTTTTTACTGATAAAAAAAATATACTAATGAAATCATTTTAGGAAGGTGATCTACATAGTATAGTAAGATCTTCATTCAAATCAATGATAAACTTTTTCTACGCTAAGTATGATCAGCAAAGCTGTTCTTGCAGACTGAAAACAGAAGAATATTTATCTGTCAATAATTTTAGTACTTTTGTTAAGTTTCAATATGAATAGATGCACGATACAATAACATCTGTGTTTGTTACTTTTAATTGACTTAATCAAATCGGCTACCCAAGTTATGCTGGTATTTTACACTCTATAAATCGGATTGAGATGGGTCCAAAAGTATGAAATAAGCTAAAATAACGTTAATGATACTCAAACATAAGATCGAAATTTAAATAACAACCGACAAACAAATATCAACGTCTAATTTCTAAAAGTTTCTTTTATTTACACAATCATCTGAATTGAAAATTGGAACGCCTTTGATTCAGAACGATTATGTACCGTACGCTAATAAAGTCACCGTTTTATACTGATCTGCCCCTTCCCCCACCTTCGTTGAATTTACGGGCCATAGAAGAGGGAGCGAATGGCACCCCGAGATCTAACTGAAATAAGCATCTCATTCAATACAAGCAGAGAAATGTAAACAGACAATCAGTTATTTTTAAGATAGAATTTGAATTTGCGAATAAGAAGAGTGCGGGAAGAGGGGATATATAATTGACAAACGCTTTGAAATTTGAAGGAAAGAGTACGTATTCGAATTTCAAATTATTATACGTTTTAAGATTATGTGTACTATACAAAAATTAAATGAATACAATGTTTGGTTATCTGTATATTTACGTGACGCAAGATTAAAGGTTATAGAATATATTCTTGTACTTCTGCTTTCAAGATTAAGTCTTAAAACGGTCATAAATCAAGATGCCGTAAATCATTAAAAAGATAAAACAAATCAACGGTGACAACAAAAATCGATTTAAATAAAATGCGTAACACGCTCATTAACATGCACACTTGTGCTGGAAAAGAAGTAAAATACGTCTATGGTTTTATTTTATCTGTGACATTAATCTGGCTGCCAATTGGGAAAGGTGTTTTATGGGGTACGCTTTCCACAGTTACGCAAATGGAAAGAATCAGTGACAAACAACGCGCCCTGCTCGCTTTCAAACAGCCAAATGTAATCTGTTTTGTTAATTTTCAACGTCGTTTCTCGTTTTTCATCTAAGCAAAGGGAAAAGACCCGGGTAAGTTCTGTTTGCTTTACCCCGGAATGATTATTGAGCGTTTGTTAGCCGCCCGCTACAAATAAAAGCGAACATTTGTATTTTTGGTGGGTGGCGGGAAGTTACACGTAAAAGAACTTTTTAGAACGCCAGTGATTTGTTTTTGATTTGTTCAAATAACATTTGATTATCGAATTTCTTTTTTGAATTTACATCTATTGAACGTGCTGATTAAAGGTTTGTCTGAATTTTTATTTTTGAACGACAAAGGATGACATTTGTGTGAAATACAAGAACAGAACGTAAATCGATATGTCAAAATATTTGTAATATGGAACGGTACGTTACGTTGTGACTGCATCTACTGTTATGTAACATAAACAAATAAACAGATAAATAAATTGCTTTGCATAATATGTAATCAGAAAACGAACTCTTGTAAAAATACACTTCTTTAAAATATTGTAAACACAAAAAATAAAACGTAAGTACCAGTGCAAGCCTGTTCGAGGCAGATATCCACGTACACAGTACATGTTCTATAATAAAGTGCTTTAATCCAATCTCGTGCACGATCAAGTGCGAAATACACACACACATAAACATATACATAGATAGCTAACTAATTAAAACATCCGAACACCGAGGCGAAGACAGAATATTAAGCCATTATGTATCAGGGGACCGCCTTATTTGAATAAGCACAAATTGTCAAAGAGATTTTATCTGGTTAAACAAAGATGCTCCTTCTGTTAGCTTTTGCCCCTAGCGGGGGTGCCTATTTAATGGCATCGGGTAATACGCTTGATGATGCCTACGATTTTGTTAACCCCATTTAATAATGTTTTGTTTCGCTCCAACGACTGAAAGAGATAAAGATAGGAGATACTATTGTGTGAATGCGGTTTTATGATAACATAAGCTGCTTATTTTTGTTATTGTCGCCTTGTTCTGAATTCAATGAATTAAGCTTTTATTGGGCTTAGATTCGAAATATATGTTTTGGAGGGCTTAGAAAATATAGGGGCCTGACTGATTCAGTTCAAATGTAACTGTTGTTATAGGCACACAGATGAACTTATGAAGAAGACAGATCGACTCTTAATGCCGCTCTTTTTGGATGTTCATGAGTATGTGATTAAATGAGGTTTTATGCCTAGTAAAAGGTAAATAGAAGATACACAGCAAATAGTTTGACGTCGCTTATTATTTGTGTGTGAGTGACCACTAATAGTGGCACTGTAGAGACACGAGCATTTGTGTGCGTTGCGTTTTTATTAATAATGTTAAGATTCAGAAAAAGAAACGTTATACGTATTAAATAAACATTCTTAAATATTATTATTACAATAATTGTTACTTCATAACATTTATTTTGTACTATTTTTGTATAACATTGTTGTTTAACGTTTAAGCGAAAATTTGCAAAAATTGTAAAATTGTTATAATAAACAATCATTATTATATAGTAAATATTCGTTGAATATGTATTTATTATTATTATTTTGTTAATATTCGAAAGTTATACGATAATTAGTCAGTAGGTACGCATAATAATGAATTGCCATATAAATTGTTTGCTTAAAATCATGTATTACAAATTATGCTATTCAAATATTATGTGAAATACGTCAAGTTGGAATTTAAAACCAAGTCTCTAACACCTGAACTAGTAAATAATTCATCTAATTGAAGGGGAAAAATGCCTATAAACTGGCAACACAGTCAAACTACTGTCAAGGTTTTGTGTTGCAATACAATCGTATGATTATCATCATCTTCCTAGCCTTTACTGAATTTGTTTGGGTTAGAGATTCTACACCTGAAAATATGATAGTAATAGTTATATCGTTAAACCTTGGTTCTCTCTGATAGAATAAAGCTTATAGCATTGATGTAAAAAGATATATAGGTACTTTTCGAACATAACCTATCTTTGTGGACTTCTAGAAACTTCGTGGGCTAGCGACAGATAAAATTTTATATTCGAATTGTTCCAAAAAACTGTATATCTTGATCCAATTCTTAGAAAACTATCTATTACAAGTGATATAAATGATTTAACTAAAGTATGTATACAATAAAGTTTAGTTTTTTCAACATTATGTCACAGAAACAAAAATACTTCGTGTGGATACTAAACAGAACCGCCAACATTTTCCACAACGATAAAGATCACTACGTAATTTACAAACTACACGTGTTCAATTTAAAAACAGATGCGTCTAAAAATATACGTTTTATCCTAACTAATCATTCTTAAAATACCCCAGTGTAGCACCGCAGAACAAAAATAGTTGCCCCATCAAAACACAACATCACTAACAACCATCAATCCCAATTAAAACATCCCTAATGTGAGAAAATCGACAAAACATCTCCCAATCGCAGCGACCACAAAGCAACCTTTATACCCCACCCTCCATTTTTTTTAAAAATCATGTCTGTCACGCGTCATCGTGACGGAAGATACGAGTTGCGTCATTAGCGCCTGCCGCGTCATCCCGCCGTGATTTGTCGCCGTTTATCGCGCGGTTTTTTTGCCGCGAACGCTTGCTATCGCCACACGTACAATATGCGTGAGTTTTCCGTCGGGTAATGTGTTGGAAGTTTCGCCAGATAAGCCATGAAAGCGAATGCTGGGTAACTTTTTTGTTCAATAATTTCTGTAAGCATTTATCTTTTAATTTCTATAAAATTGATATTTTTTGGTGACGTGGGTTTACTAGATGGATGTTATCCGGGTATTATTTTGTTTACAAGAACTTTGAGGAGCTTTAAAGAATTTTAAAAGATATTTTTTTTACAACCTTACATTTTATTAAGTTTCAGTAAACAAAATACAAATTTGCAAAAAGTTTGCAAAATAAATTGATTTGATTGATTGACAAGCCAAACTGATTTCGTTTAAATCCTTAGGATGTAAAATTCAATACTGTATACCACATTGCGATGGATTCTGGTCTTAAACAATTAGAGACTCGTTAGATGTGGGCAACATCGAAGCTAAAATTTGATTGTATTTTCAAGCGAATAATGAAAATATTATGCTCACAAAACAATAACTAACACTCGAGTAGGAAGTAACTTGAAAATGATCTTATTTCGCCATTTCACATATACATGTACGTGACTGAAGACTTGTCTCTCTTGGTGTGAATTATTTTTAGGATTACGTAAAATGACATACAATATTTTTTTAGGAGATTGCATTTAATTCTTACACACAGTATATATTCCTATTCTACTGAACTTTATTAGAATTGGCAGTTGTTCTGTGAAAAGATGACATTTCCACATTTTGAGAGAAAAAAAATTACTTATTTATTTGACTCAAGCATAACAAATTCAGTACATATTTCGCACATAAGATATTCAATATCTTTACCTGCATAGTTCTGTGAATTGCTACAACGTTATTTGAATAAAACTACATACTTTAATAATTAAATACCATTCAAATTACTACGTTACTTTATGAAAACAACAAAAAAAAACTCCAACAGAACTCTATATTTCCCGCCAAATAACAACTCTTGCATAATGCAGAAATAAAACATGAATTTTTATCCATTATTTTGGTACGAAGTTCGTTCGGATACGCGCATGAAGGGTAAACGCGGGCACTAAAAAGCACAAGTAGTCTCCAAATGCCACGCGTCACAAACCACAACAAACGAACGCGGCTGCGATAGAAACGACAATCGGTATGATTTTAATTAGAGAAAAATTGCCGCGGCGAAGTGCACAAGTGTGTAGCGTCAGATAGTATTGCCTAATGTTGCTAGCTAAAAATAATTTAGTTCATTGAATATACTTTGAATATAGATCCAGCTACACTTTAAGGAGAATACGATATATTTTTTTGGCATAGTGTTTTAAAATATTTTTTTATTTTTAATTTTCTTAAGTTTTAAAATAATTAAGTTATAAACAGTTTCAAATCGTGGACTCAATACCAAATGTTACTCCTTTAATCAATATTATTTTTTTACATACATTATCTTTAAATGTTTTTGGGATCTTTATATTTCACAAGTAAGTATCAGATACTTTCTTTAAGTCTTTATATCATCGTGAACAAAACAGTTTCTTTATTCACATTAACGTAGGCCATGCCATACATATTTCTAATATTCATTACATTTCTATAAAAAAGTAAGTTTATGTTAATAATCGTTCAAAGTATTGAATTCAATAATTAACAGCTAAAATGGCTTAAGGCACTTATAGTGGAATAAATGACGAAGCAGCTAAAAGGGCATGGCATTTAAATATTTTTATTGCTGACGGTAAAAAACTTCACAGAATAATACTCGAGAAACCCTTTCCGCAAACAATTAGGGAGCAAGTACTCTCGGAACAACGGCAATAGAACGTCCCTCTAGCAGTTAGAGTGGTGCAAAAGCTTCCGACTGGCTGAAGGCCATCGTTGCTTTTGCCTTTGCCTCCTCGGTCGCCGCTTGGCTCAACAGCACGTGCACATTGCCAGCCGTTTTGTTTTTAATCTGTTTGAATAGAATTTGACGTTTGGAAAGAACACATACTATCTTCCTTTGATGTTAGTCAAATTTGTGTTGTTAATGTTAAATTAGGTAAGAATGTTCTAGAAAATAGTGATGTACATTTCATATAGTGTAGCACCTTCTCATGAACTAAAAAATGAATACCCATTTTTTTTCGTTATTATTATTTATATTATTTCTACAATTGTTATTTATTTCGAAATTTTGACTACTAAGAGGTAAAATGTTAAACAAAAGGAAACATGAAACAACCAAAATTAAAATTTAGGATTATTTACATTAATTAATTTTAGTTCAAGCTACGTTTAATAGAAATGATTGACTTAGAAAATACCTAACTATTTTGTCACACTAACAATTTACTATGTAAGGTGTAACAACTTAAATTTAACTACATTTCCATTACCTTGTTTCTCAATTCTTTAAAGTAATTCAACTTGTACTTATACTTAACTGATTAAAATAAAATGAAACGATCACATAGAACACGATAACATCAAAATATGAACACTGAAATCCGAGAACAACACTATTTATTCATAAGAAATGCAATGTCATAGCTATTGTGTACAAGTAATTTATTTGACAGCAACAAAACATTTACTCCGATGCCGCTGAATGTAGTAATGCGTTCCTACTGATTGTAATCATAGCTTATACATCTTTCTCATATATTTTCCTTTATGAGGAATAAATAGACATTTTCTCACTACAGTTACTAATAGAATGAGCTTAGTAAAAAAAGCAATAAAACGGGAATCAAAGATCAAATGACTTCCTTATCTTAAAAACAAGACGAAACTCTTAAAATATTCGAGTACATTAGATGCGATGGACATTCTAAAATGTCCGATAAGTAGCAATAACAAAACGTATCTTACTTTAACGTCAACGGTGTTACTCCTAATTAAAAGCATCAAGTTTTTTGTCTATGCTCAAAGTGATGTTCTAAGAACCGTTATCTATGGTACAGATTATAAATATTGTCTACACTAACTATTAAATTCTAGGTGATAGTTTGTGAAAGATATGGGAATGACTGGCTAACAAAGCGGATTATTATAATTAATAAACTGGTTTTTAGATTTCCTCACGATGCGGTCCGTCCATAATTTTGACTTTGTTTTAATTGTCTTTTTTGAAACATAATCTGCCTATTCCACATTTAAATTTGAATGCTGGTTGTTTGTTATTGTTTTATTGATATTAAATTGCTTTTTACAAAAGAGTTTTATTCGAACGGATGGAATAGAGTTCTTGTTTTAATTTTATAACAAATTGCTAAACGTTAAGAAGGTAGATATTTCTATAATATTGCAAAATTATTCTTTTGAGGCAAACCGTCGGCGGAAATATTAAAATTTCGTTGGAGAGAATTAAAGAATGCTTGAAAATACGAATAAATTAGACAATATTGTTATTTATAATTTAGGTATATTTGTCTATTTAATTGTTTTTTACGTGTTTATGCCCGAATTACGAATACCCAGGTTGGATTCCCGAGTCGAATTATTTGTATAATCTGTAAATATTTGTTTCGGCGTTTGAGTGTTTTCTTTGTATGATATATATGTATTTACGAAAAAAGTATAAAGGTAATTATATCACTTGTCTAGTATCCAGTACATGCTCTGTTTAGTTTGTAACTAGATGGCGTTGTGTGTCAGATGTCTAAAAATGTTACCAATTACTTAAATATGTAAATTTGTTTTTAAACAATGAATTATTATGTAACTGTAATCTTTATCATTAATTGTAATTTTTGTCCTCAAGGAAGAAAACGGAATACAAAATGAAACAACAATAACAAACAATATTGATAGACAATACGAAACAATAAATGCATGATTATAACATAATTGCTTAATAAAGAAATGATATATATTAGGTAGTTATGTATAATTAATTTTAACAATGTTAACATTTAAAGCTGCTATGAACGTTTGAATCCTCAATACATTGTAATCATTGGATGAAAGTAACCTGCTTCTATGATAAATGAGGCAAAGACGACCCGTCATTGTTCCACCAATGAAAGAGCTTTTGTCTATAGGCTGAGACAAAACCCTCGTTCGTTGTCTATACTCGCCTCGCCTCACTCCTTTGTCGACCGTCGTGGTGTATTGTCGTGCGGTGCGTCGGCGAAATTATTAAATGTGTTTAAAAGGGACAAAAGAATGCTTTGCAAATATTTGGCAAACTCTCACGGCATGAAATACGGTGTTTACATAATTAAAACGATTATCCGGTATCTTAGCTACCTACTTTTTAGATGCCACTAATTTGGTATGAATGTGGTTTTTATTGAGGATTAGTTCGACAGGAAATTCATATTTTATGGCAATTAATATAAGCAAAATTTAACATCCACAAAAAGTCTATCTGATCGTTATTAAACTACTCAAGTGGGGGTTTATCGAAATTAATTTATTAAAATGCAATAAAGCTGTTTCAACAACCAGTGTGGTGACTTAGGTTTTAGTATAACTTCAAATTAATGGACTGTCGTATTTTAAAGTCGTAAAGTCTATAAAGTTACTACAAAACAGATTTATAACTGTAAAAAAAAATTCCTTCATTTAAATGATCAACCTGTATAACTTACGCAAGGTATTCCTTTACTTTATATATTTTTTTAAAACAACGTAGATTTATTGATATCATAAATATTTAAATTTTAAAAGCATTGTTTCGTACTAATCTGTCAAATTAATTAAAATATACAGATTGTCAATCAGCTGTTTTTTCGTGATTTGTGTCAGTGACCTGCCAATATAAAATGTTTACACATAAATCACTATCTTAGAAAAAAACAGGGAGATTTTACGTACCGTCAAGGTGTGACTCACATTTATAATAATGTATTTAAAACTAACAAAGTGGAATTCTCCACGGCATATTACCTAATCAAAAAGGTGCAATAATTTTTGGCAATCGAACCGATTAAAATCATAGAATCCGGAACCGTTGGAAGTCCGGAAGAACCGCGGTTCAAACAGGGTGTGAAAAGGCACTAACACGCTTGACAGTTCAAAAAGACAAATGCGGATTACGTGATGCCTTCAGTTAAAAGACTGTAAATCAATCCTGTAAACACTGCTTTTTCTTGCACGTAAAGTCACAAATATACATTTCTAACACTTACTAATAAACATTTAGCGATCAACAAATTTACGTCAAATGTACTTTATAATCAATAGCAATTAGGTTATTATTTTTCTTAGCAACGCATTTTCTCTGGGCTTTCATGAAAAGGTTAAATGTTTACCAATACAAATCGAATTAAACAGCTTACAGTCATAAAATGTGCCAAGTCGTAAATAAGATAGTATAACTATCCTACCTAAACAATTACTTACATAAAAGCTAATCAATTCCCACAGTCGAAGCTCACTTATACGACAATACCGAGAAAATGACAACAATGAGGTCGGCCATTTTGTAAACGATATAAGCATACTCAAGTATAAAACCTCATTGTGAACCCATATGGGAATATATCGGTTGTTTTGTCATCCCTATTGTGAGGACAGACAGACAACTGAAAAGACAGCCTTTGAATTGTTATGTACTCGTAAGCTGGAAAGCCGGGTTTGAATACATTTAAAGATGGGTTTGTTGTAAGTAATTCTTTGTCTGTGTCGTTCATAGTTTCCTAGCTGTTTCTTATCTAGGGTGAGTCACGAATTAGTTAACATTTGGAAAAACGCATAACAAACCATTTGATATGTTATAAAAATATTTATTTACCAGAAAGCGAATTAGTTGGAATTTATTTCCAGCAATTTCAAGTAGCATCGGTCCCAACAGCTCCCGTAACAAGTTTGCGCTAGATATTAGATTCAAATGTTAATGAATTCTTGGCCCACTCTATATACGTTACGGTTTTTGTAAAATACATACGGTATATGTATGCATTAATTAATAAACCTTAATTTTGATTTACAACTATACAACTTGTTCAAATTAAAACCGGGAGCAGTCTATACAATATGTGATTCAATGCAATAATTCTAGATTACATTGAACAACACACACATAATGTCCTATGTTTGTATGCTAGTATGCTAATTTTATATTTTAAAATGCGTAACTAAACATTAGATAAATTCTTGACAAAGTTTCCAACTCAAATTCATGTATTTTTTTAGGGTAGATGAGGAAAAAAGCAGATGGTTCCCCTATTGCCTAGTTGAAAACCGGCATCCGGCATCGTCACGTAGATGCTGAATTAGATCTTATTCTGAAAAGTTCACGAGGCAAACATCGCTCGCTTGTTTACACTAGCCAAACTTTTGTGTAATATTATGTCTTGTGTGTACCTATATGTCACAACAATTTTTATTATCTTTCTTTTCCATTTTCTATTAGTATGTAGATGAGGCATCCTCCATAGAGGTAGAATCGGAGTCTTTAAGCAACCTCACTCACTTGGTTAAAAATAACAAAAGAAATGGTAAACAATGACTTTATGTGAGAGATAGAGAAAGTAGAGCCACGATGATTTCAGCATGAACGGGCCGGGGCTCGATCGGGGCAATACTACCCTCTTACAGAAGACCAACCTAAAGCGACAGCTTTCGTGCTGTCTTGTTTCGTTGATGATTGGGTGACAGTTATCGTGGTAAGTGTGTAAGCATCACACTGATACGAAGAATGCCATGTCTTTTACGGTCCTCAGCGGGACGTGAAAAGCACTTTGCTAGGCCACCATAGTTTGGATCACTATACTGCATTGTCTGTATTCGCAATGAGTATGGTAATCATACATAGTTCTTGGGTTCCATTCATGCTTTCCATCAAGCAGCGTAGAATCACTTTGGCAAGCTCTTAAAATAAAAAATAAGTAAAAAAAGACTGTGATATCTCTTCGAACCTGTCCATAATATATGTGTCGAAGAATGGCGCTCCCACGGTATTATCGTATTGAATTAATTATTTATTTAAAACCGCAGGTGCTTTATTCAAGATCGCACCTGTAAATCCTAAGCTTTGTTTTAATTTACTTCAAAGCAGTAACTATAAAGGGGCTAATTAATGCCACGATCCGATAGTATGAGTGTGCGTTTAGTTATTTCGTAACACGTAAAGCACCTTTTGGTTTCGATCCCATCGTCTTCATGTGATACACCTAATAGGTCAATTAATCAGAGAGCCGGTTAGTTTTTAACACAAATACATTTTCCCATACGCCTATTAACTATGTAAAACCTTCTTAAATACCGGTTGAATAGGGTTGTCAAGAGTTTTATTTGAAAAAGTTCCCGTGTTACGCAATGTCAATATTTTAAACATTGATAATGCCTGATAAACTAAACGCAATACAGGATTAATAATAAGACACTTATTTTGCTTACAACATTGTTATTGTCGTCCTAGATCCATCTATAAATAAACAAAATTATGTTAACAAGTGAGAAATAGGTTTATACAATTTTAACTTAGATTACAAGATATGAGCCCTTTATTGAAACGATTTAATTTTGTTTCGTAGTAGAATATTAAAGGATAATTTGCAAGTCCAAGCTATTTTGGTAAAACTAATTTCGAAATTTCAAACTTTTTAGTTAGGACGTTGATTATGATTGGTGAACGTAGGTCACGTTACAACATAATATTATTATTATTATATGAGTATTACCCGATTTAGTTAGTGACAGCCCTGAGTTAAACTCACTGTCCATTTTATTTGGAAACAAGTTGCCGTGATCATTAATGCGGCCGCCATTGTGAATAAATCATTTCAATATACTGTTCATTGTGACTACTCTCATGTGTTACTGATATTAGAAAAAACTGTTCACCAAGAGAAGATACTTCTTTAAACTTCTAGAGAAACTTCTAGAATCTTCTTTCGATGTGGAACGAAACGTTCAAAACTTCTGAAACACGTAAAATAGAGTGGCAGAAATTTAAAGTGTGTATAAATTAGTTAAGAGGTTTTGAGTTCATTGCCATAACGTGCCATAATAGATGAGTGAACCTCATAATTGAGAGCTACTAATTCCTATGTACATTTTAATTTTAGATTACAATTAGAAAAATAATATTAAAATGTATGGTAAGTCATTTTGTAACTACTGTATTAATAATTATATCTAGGAGAATTATGTTAAAAATATCTCAGTAAATGCAAAGTTAGGTAGTGGTCGTGTCACAATTAAACTTGTGGTTATAGACATTGGTCTGCTCCTTGCAGTTATACTGTGGTGATATATAACTTACATATAAATGTTCACACTAAAACAGTAGGAACTAGGTTTAGCCAAGAAACAGCAACAATAACAATAAATAAAAACTAAATATAGACGATATGTATGCCTCAAACTGATTATGGTCAGCCAGATCAGAAGACTGCATGGTTGGTCTAGTGGTTAACGCTCTCTACTTCGCTGAGTGTTGTGGGTTCAAATCCCACATGGGACAACACTTTGTGTGATCCACAAATTGTTGTTCTGAGTCTGGGTGTTCTTTGTGTCCGTTTCTTGTATGTTTGTAAAGTCCCTCGCGACACAGGATTTCTTTCAAATGCGGGCGTTGCCTTTTTGTAAAATATAAAAAAATAAATAAAAAAAAGGATCTTGTACTCGTATGTCTTAATTCTCTACAAGTCAAGGGCCACTTGATTCAGTTGAAATTTTTAAGGTACATTTGTTAACCTTATGGTATTATAATAATAATGTTATTTATTAAATAATCCCTCAGATACTTCAAAAGAAACTGTCTCGAAATCGTAAAAAGTGTAATTATAACCAATTACATAAAGCTGCTTGTACACTGATATATTTATTGCCTCTTAGCACTTTGTTGTGACCGCAATCGTGTAATGTGTACGCCACTTTATCTCCCTAGATCGTCAGACAAGTGGGCTGAGAACATTGATAGTTTTGTCCAATCTGTCGAAGCGTGGGACTGGACAACACTAGTGTGAACTTGTTATCACCATCACTTATAATTCTATTTTAAATTTTTATTAAACTCTACTCACTTATAACAAAGTAATCTACACTTTATGATTTTAGATATAAAATATATTATTCATTAAAGCTCGTAAGGGGGCATTATCGAAACGTGTCTTTTACGACGTTTTGTCACACCAGTAGGTCCATATTTATTGGTAGATAAATTCTCAAATCTATTTCGGAAGGTCTACGCTTGACATGAGTATTATAATAAAATACTCTTATGTTTGTCGAAACTAAAACCGTGAAATTAAAAACATTTCTCTAAGACAATATTGATCTTATATTAATACAATAGTATTTAAAATATGTATACATTTTTGAATATTTGAACGTATTTTTATTACCGCCATTGCTATAAACACATATTCAAGTAGATGTTAAGAATCGTATATGAACTTACATACTGTTTAAATTTATTTTATTTAAATTGAAGCCATAAATATTGACGAAAAACTATAAAAGAGAGTGTGTTTAATAGACATATTTATGCATGAGTTAGGTTTAAGTTTATATTGTGGCTATTTGTTATATTTTATTCATAGATAATTTAAACTGTTACAACACTTTCTCATAGACAATCTGCTATTTTTTTGTTTCAAACATAAAATTTTAATGAGCTAGAATTCTCTCGACAGGAGTGATTTTAAAATTTGAATAATTAATTAGTCAAATTGTTGATTAAAAAATAAATTATGTTAGTGTGTTTAGTGAATTAATATTATTTTTAATTCTGGCAACTCATTAATGCAACGCTGTAAATAAAAGGTATTTGATCATTTGAATAACTACAAATTGAAACTTAAATATGTGAATGGGTTTCTTTACAAATTCAAAGAATCAATGTTATTCATTAAACATTTTTATGATTATTTGTTATGTTGATATTAATAATGTAATTGAAGTTATTATAATAGTAACATTGCAGCTTAAGAGCTTGTACTATGATAATAAGACTGACTGGTAGAATATTTATAACTTTTTTTTGTAAAGAATGCAAATATTTGCAGATCATATAAGCATTTGACCTGACCCGAGAATCGAACGTGAAACCTCAAGTACACCTGTAAGCGACCTGCAAGTGACCTCATGTAAGTATAATATTAACCACACATTGATCCTTAAAATTGCTATCGAATGCTCAAATAGAGGTAGTTGAACTTTGTACTAATAAATTATACTACAAATATTTTTACTTAACAGCGAACAAAAACAAACAATGAAATTTAACTTACATTTACTTTACACAATTTTTTACATAACTTTGTGTTATGATGGCTAACGGCCGTAATTAGTAATAAAATACACATATTAAAAGTAAAATGTTAATATTTCTCAGTATTTCTGTGGGAAACTTCAGTTAATTACTTAAAACTTTTTAGTGGCGTATGGTGTTATCAGATCTCAGAATTGTTTAGAAGAAATGGATGCTTAGCACTCTACTTGTGTGCATTTTAATTGCCACAAGTTTTGTTATTAGTGAGATAAAGTGGTGAGCAATCATCTCGGAATGAACAGTGGAGAGTTGAGACGGTCTGGAATCCGTAAGTGCTATGAGGTGATAAACTAGCTATGGACGTGGTCAAAATGGTTACGCATGTGGTCAAAATAACTACTGCTGTGGTCAAATTGCTACAGATGTAGTGAAATTGCTACGAATGAATGCATGTTAAATTGAAAGTAGATTAGAATACACCGTAATTATTGATGAATTAATTCTTTTTGTAAAGTCTTCGAAAAACGGTTTTGAAAGTAAATAAAATTATATATTTATACTTAGTTGTACATATCTGAGAGGTAGAGATTTTTGTTTCTTCTTTATTTCTTCACACAAGCTTACCTGCAACAAAAAAAAACATTGTTTATTTTCATCAACTTTCAAAATAGAGCGCATAAAAAAAAATAGTAGAGCCACGCCGATTTCAGCAAGCACAGGCCCGCTCGGTCGGGGCCATACTAACCTCGCATAGAAGAGGAACCTAAAGCGACAGCACCGGTGCTGTGCTACTATTACTGTACCTACTGCTTATATCAAATTGAAACTGTCATGCATACACATTTACCACGGCTGTATCCTGGAAGGCTAGGTGCAGGCGTACCAAAAACCCATATTTGGTCTACTGTGATTATGCTCAACCATCCCGGTCTTGGTCAATTCGCATCCATCCGCTGGCAGCCACCTTCTTCAAGTCGTCGGTCCATCGCGCCGTAGAGCGTCCTACACTACGTTTACCGAAACGTGGTATCCACTCTAGTACACTTCGGCTCCAGCGACCATCGGTTTGTCTGGAGTCATGACCGGTCCACTTCCACTTCAGCATACTGATTTTGGCGTTCCTTGGGGGAGACCTTCGTTCAGCAGTGGACAGCGAGAGGTTGAATTGAATTGATTATGGTCTCCTCATATAGTAGAATAGAATGGTATGTCTAAAATTCTACCTAAATGACAAATACCATTTACTAATGTTTCAATTGTTCCACATGGCTCTCATATGTATTATACTAACTTTTGTGTCTGTTTTGTGTGTAGGCAAATATCATAAATATGATTTAAGGCTATTTTTTAAAACTGGCGCTATAAACGCCCACTAAAGAGCATAATATTCATATAATTGTGTGCTCAAAAGAATCTTGTTAGGTCCACATGCGGGTGTCGCTTAAGGAGTCTATTAAATTCTAACGCTCTGGTGGAAACTTAAGGCGGGAGCGGGTTGGACCAGTATACAGACTATTTTTAATTTGTATTTTAAAGTACATATGTGTCCTGAAGTATAGGACGTATAGGAGTTTTAGGATTATGTTGAGAAATACACTACAGCCGGTACAGAACAGTTTATCAGATAATTATAGACCGCCAGTTTTATGATATTTATATTGTATTTTAATAAAAAAATCTATTCTAGTTTATGAATTTTAATAACAGTATAGGATGCTGGCTACTTCTACCAGATCAACTAGTTAATAAAGGGAGGCTTATGTCCAGTAGAAGACATTCCTTGCAATAGCAATAATAATAAAATAAATATCTGTCCAATTATTGCCACGTCTCATACCTTAAACCAGTCCCGTCAGTACTCACATATTACTTTGTGCAGCCTCACATGCAACCCTGAATGCACAAAGACGTATAATAACATAAGCCAGCCGTAATTAAAAAAAATTAAGGCACTTTGTTGTCGCCTTTGCCTTCACGTTGGTTTCATATAAACTGTGGTAGTTTCATTAAGAAATTGTAGTTCGCGCCTATTTACTCTACTGCCATTTTGTCTTTTATTTTAATGTTATATTTACATGTGAAAAGTTTTAATGACGATGTCGTTAATATTTCTTTTGCATTTTCTTTTAGCGGGACACGCATACGTTAGTTCTATGATTTTATGCTTCTCATCATATAACCCTTAACTGCCTCGGTGGCGCAGCGGTAGTGAATGCGACTGCTGTGCTTGAGGTCTCGGCTTCGATTCCCGGGTCGGACCAAATGTTTGTACGATCTGCAAATATTTATTTCGAAGTTTGAGTGTTTTGTGTTTGAGAGAAAAAAAAGTATATAAGTATTCTATCAGTCAGTCTAGTTATCATAGCACAAGCTCTGCTTAGTTTGAAACTAGATGACGTTGTGTCAAATGCGCGAAATATTTATTTATTTATTATTATTATATAATCATAAGCTTATAAGACTGAGTTTTTCTTTGCTGTAAATCACTTAGGCAATCCTGTCTCACTACTATTGAAGCTACATTTAGCATGTTTTCTGATCCAAGTTTGTACAGAAAGTAATCCTGATCCTCTTCATTGTCCTTGTATATCAGTAAACAAACTTAATACATGTTTATTGGTCAACTAATTCAAATTTTGCTACCTCATTGATCTAGCGGTTAGTTTATGCGATTGCCGATCGCGAGGTCTCGGCAAAAGTGTTTTTCTGGTTACAAAAATACCTAATGTTTGGCCTAGCGGTTTAAGCGGTCGCCACGCCGCTCTCTACTACGCTGAGTGTTGTGGGTTCAAACCTCACATGGGACAACACTTTTTATGTGATTCACAAATTGTTGTTCTGAGTCTGGGTGTTCTTTGTGTTCGGTTCTTATACGCGACACAGGATTTATTCCTAGTGCGAGCGTTGACTTTAAAAAAAATAAATAAAGAAACAGCACGTAAAGCCGGCGGTCTTATGCCTAATCTCTACCCGGTCGTGTCGGTTAACCATCCTATCGGATTGTGAGGAAACAGAGAGTGCACCTGTGCTTGCACACACACTTATGCTCTACAATATCTGCTGCGTAGTTCTCCGTTGAAACTAGCCGCCGTGGTCGAAATCGTGACTAGGAGGACATTTTTTCTATATTAGGAGCCTGCCAAAGTGACTCTACTCTACCTGATGGAAAGCATGAATAGAATCCAAGAGCTGTGGTCACCATACTCATTGCAAGCAGTGAGTATGGTGACCCACACTATGGTGGCCTTGGGAGATGCTTTTTCATACCCCGCTTGGGGACGTAAAAGGCATGACAGTCATCGTGACAGTGTAAGGCTTACACAGTTACCACGATAACTGTCATCCCTGCATCAATGGACCTCCGGTCTCACACTTACCAACGAAACACGACAACATGGATGCTGTCGCTTTAGGTTGGTCTTCTGTGGGAGGGTAGTACTGCCCCGGTCGAGCCGGCCCGCTCGTGCTGAAATCAGCGTGGTTCTACTACACATCATCATTATTATCATTTAATAATAAAACAGACAAACAGTTGTTGAGGCAATAAAACACAACTTTCTGTATAAAATCTATAATAAATATACGAGTATGCGGTTTACAATTAATAACAATACAAATAAATGTTAACACACTTTTATTACACAGTTTTAAGTATCAATAAAGTAACAATATTTAGTTACGAGAGTCGCTTTTTGATCTTACATCGAAGTCTGTTTTCATATTCTATTTAAGTAATACTGCAATAGTGCATAAAATAAATAATATTTAAATTGACAACCGTTGACCAACGTTACTGACATTTATAACTCATTCGTAACAATTATTTTCGTTGAAATATTCCTACAATTTGCCTTCGAGTCACCAATAAAACCAATTTTACGCGTTGAACAAAAATAAAATGTTATTTATTGTCTATTTCCCTTATTAAAACGTGTGAATTAACATTTACACCGTTTGTTTTATTCTAATACCAATGTTGATGAATGTCAATAATTTATTTGGACGTGTGGGACACATTAATGGAGGCCCTTGGCTAATTTTCTACAGTTTATTGTGATATTTCTGGACCTGGTGACATGTGAAATGGCGATGAAAAGCGCGTTATACGGCAGTCTGGCGAAAGATTTGTGTGTAAACCTATTTGGAGTCACATGGAAATCTATACACGTATCTTTTTTTTTTGACAGCAAAGAGGCGTGATTCTTGCACGATTTTCACATTTCTAGCATTTCCGTGTTGTTAAAATTAATGTTATCCTGTACAATTATTAAATTATTGGTATCATTTTATAATATAATATTACTTTAACAACATGACTAGTGTTAGGTGATGTTGCTAAGTTAATTTATTTAAATTTCATGATAAATTCTAATAATGAAAGTATGTTAATAATATGATGATAACATCGGATAATTTATTTTGCTGTTTTAAATATTTCGTTTGAAAGTGAATTAATGAGAACATTTCATATAACAATAATGGTTAACTGTGAGACCAGTTAATCTGCAGTTAATTAGTTGCCGAGGATATTGTCGCAGATGGTAACCTCTTGTTATTACATATAAATGATAAATAAATAAATATTTCTAATTTTTATGATGACTAACTGATAGAATACTCATAAATTTTTTTGTAAATAAATACACATAGAGAACACCCAAACTCCGAAACAAATATTTGTAGATCATATAAACATTTGACTCGACCCGAGAATCTAGCCCGAAACCTTAAACACAGCAGTCACATTCACTACTACAGCGCTACCGAGATAGTTAAAATATGAATGGTTTCTTTGAAACTTCTGATAATCTGATACGAAAAGAGCCTGCCCTAAGTAATTATTTGAAAAGAAAGATCATTTGAATAAAAAATAATTCACTAAATGATGGCCTAGCCGATTTTAGACAGAAGGGATAGACACAACGGAGACCAACTACGCAGATGATATTGTAGCCAACCAGTGTGTGCACAAACACAGGTGCACTCTCTGTTCTCTCACTATCACAATCCGATGAGATGGCTTTTCGACACGACGGGGAGTGATTAAGTGCAGAAGCCGATGGCTTTACGTGCTGTCCGAGGCATGGGGGCTAAGAACCCAACTTCCTAACTCCAGGCTGTTATGAAGCATTCCAATAATTAGGAAAACTCAATGACACTTTCCATTAAATATAAAAAACACGTTTTAGTAGAGTTAAAACAGTTCCTTGGTTTGATAAAGTTCTTTTGTTATCAAACCTCATCAGTGGACTAGTTTAAACAAACTATATGACTCTTAACTTGAAGGGAAAAAAGGTAGCTACAAAACAGTCGAATAATTCTCTTCATCAGCAGCTAAGATGTCAAATGATAAACGTGTCTTTAAACTTTATATACAAAGTATCATTTATTAGACAATAATTAGAAGAAGTAGCTGACCTCTCGCTGACACTTCGCTTCGTGTCTATATAAACAATTACATGGACACGAAGTAGAAAAAGAGAAATCTACGTCCAGCAGCAGACTATGCTGATGGTGATACGAAGTAGTTAATTGTATTTGTTAGTTACCAATTATTATTTTATTCACTGCCTTCTACGTCCCCAGAAAAAGAAGATTTTTTTTATTATTTTCTGCTGTTACTGTGTAAATTATGTTAGATGATAAAATACAACCGTAAATTACTATGAAACATCTTGTTAGTAAAATTATTTAAATTATCCAGACACTTCATTAAAATAGTTTCGATTGTGAATATATAAAACAACTACCGAAGATTACAGTTCATCACATCGTAAAAAAAAACGTAAATTGTGTAATGTAGAGGCGAATAAAAAAGTAGCGCAAAGTTACAAATACACAACCGAGTCGTTTTGTGTCGTGTCAAAATCAAATCCGTTGCAAACATTTATTATAGTTTGATTCGACACACATTATCACCATAATATATGTTGTCGACACGACACAACACAAAATGACTGAGCAATGTGTAGCAAATATAAGCTAATATATTTTTTTTTCATTATTTTAATTTTAAGCTTAAACTTAAGTAGACAAAGGTAGTCATATTTAAATTAGGTATAATGCTTATTTCTAAGGAGAGATAAACAAGGTACAGCAGAGGTACACCAGTGGTCTACTAAAGGTTGTTGATGATGATGAATCATTGTTAAAATTTCATCCAAAAATATACTGGCAATAGTAAAGGTATTACACATTCATGTGAGTCAGTATACCATCTATTCGAAGATCTTAATTGAACGTTTATTTTAAAGTTTTAAGTGTTGTTAAAAATAAACAAATAATTAAAAGTATGTCTATGTCTATTGATGGAGGTAGAGGTGTTTTTTAAATCCAATACTGTAAGAATTTATATAGGTATATTATATCTATAGGCACATATTAATATTACAGAGCTGAAGAGGTTGTTTCCTTGGTTGAACGTTCTAATATCAGGAACGAATGGTTCGAATTAAAAAAATCAGAATGTTGGGTAGCCTACTTATCATAAATGTAAAGTTGCAAAAAATAAGAAAATTTGAAAAAATTCCATCCAGAGGTTGTCTGGAAGAAGTCGCTTTTAGTGATAAGACCACCATCTGTACATGGTCACTCAACTGATATGCTCTTGTATATCATGTGTAAAAATTTTGATGTACAACAAGGTTTATACTATTCTGTTCTAAAATTAAGAGCTCAGTGTCAGTTAGTATCATATATTTTACTCCCAAGGTGCAGAATAATGTAGTTTATCTCAAAATAGCTTCAATAATATCTTTAGATTAAATTATAAAAGCAAGCTTAGTAACCGCAAGACCTTGCTAAAACAATTTCAGTGATGACCCTACCGTTCACACATAGACACAGATAGACGAGTCAAATAAATGAATTAAGAACACTTGAAATCTAAACATTCTATCAAAAATAAAAACCAGCTCAGATAAACATAGATTAATAAACAAAAACAGAAGTGTCAGTTCGGGGAATCCTTGATGAGAATAAAGCGATAGGATTTCGCAATGGATAGAAGCGATACTTGGAAATACGTTACGATCTCAGTGCTAGACGGATGCGATGCCTCTCTCTTTATTATTCCAATAACAATCCGTAATGAGTGCTCTGGTCAAACGTAAATAGCAACTTCATACATTTGAATGATGCCAATGTAAACTCTGTTCTATGGACTACTCTGTACCGGTTAGGGTTATCACCCATTTTTATTATTTTGTAAACGATTTTGTTATTCAAAACATCTTGAAGCAGGTACATTTACTAAATGAGATGCAGACTTAACATTATTTATTTGTATTTAAATTCAGATCGTTTTTATAATTTATTTATATGATCAGTATTAAAGTTTTTGATATACGTTTCAATATATATAAAAGACACTTTAGACACTGGATGCTACCTTATGAAACATTATAATTAACCAAGGTGTCAGCATAGTTAATCTATTGGCTATAGAATAAAAATTAAAAATATAGAATAAGAATAAAAACGTGAATAGAAAAATTATCACTATTCCAGTTGTGAAGGCTTTTTTACTACCACAGGACAGTTAAAAAATTCTGATTAATGAATTAAAACACAGAAACCCGCTTACCATTATACAAAATGTTTTTTTTAAACAGTTGCAAATATCTTAATTAGCTACTTAATCATTATGATCAGTGTCGAAATCGTATTTAAATCAGATCACAATTTAAATAATTTAAACTAACTTGACAAAAATTAAAAATATGAATGGAGCAGCCCTGACTGTGTTCGCGGCAAAGATCAAAAGCGCACCTCACACTAGCTAGTTTACATTGTAACCTCTGTTTGGTAATGTTTACCTAAGCATTAGACTACTGACCTCTCGCTGACACTTAGCGTCGTGTGACGACAGTGGACACAAATTATCTGACACGTTGTAAAATTCCAAAGTATTAGAAGTGGCTTCTCACATGCCTAATGATGTCAGCGGATTAAGTGAGTGTACACGTAACCTATTGATATCAGATGATTTAGTGCTTGTATATGTAATCTTTTTAAAGATTGCAGATATAATATTGTATTGTTGTACTAATTTGTTTGAAATCGAAGGTGTGTTCTCAATTATGTGTCTTTTGCCGCATTTGACACACTGTAAGTACTACACAAATTTTCTGTATTTGCACATTGTCGTAGAAAAAGTACTCACTTAGTACTTACTAAATAACAAATTGGTGATTTTTCAGTGTTCAGTAAATTAATTTGTTCAGTATCATGATGTAGAAAAGAAAAATTCCAACTCACTTTTCATTGTATCTATCGAGGAATGTTTACTTTTGATATCATTGTTTCAAACCTAATAATATATGATTATCGGTTTGATTTTAAATAGGATAATGTATTAGTTACCACCACCAAGATAGTAGAGCCACGCTAATTTCATTACAAACGGGTCGGCTCGATCGGGGCCGTACTAATCCTCTTACAGAAGACCAACCTAAAGTGATAGCATCCGTGTGGTGTTTCGTTGGTGAGTGTGAAACCGGAGGTCCGTTGATGTAGGGGTGACAATTATCGTGGTAAGTGGGCGGGCCTTGTACTGCCACTATGACTGTCTTGCGTTTTACGTCCCCAAGCGTGGCGTGAAAAAGCATCTCACTAGCCTGCCATGATGATTATACTGCATATATACTCTTGACTTCTATTCATACTTTCCATTAGGTACAGTAGAATCACTGTGGCAGACTTAAAAAAAATTTCATTTTTAAATAAGGATACAGTCGAAAACAAAAGATTGTCCTGTAAAATCTCAAATATGACAAGGAAACGATAAATACATACGTATTATAATGTAAGAGCTCCTAGTTTCCCCAGTTGACTGTTGTAAGCGTATTCTGTGACAATTTTTATAATAATAGGAACTCAGCTTTGATCTATTTGTCATCAAAAGAAATGAAGTTATGACAGGATATTTAATTTTGTTTGGCTCTGAAAATTTTGACGTTTCAATCGTTCAAATTCCTAAGAAAAGAATGAGAGGAAAATAAAATTATATATATCACAAAGTGGGTAATATACTTGCGTTAATAGCTTATGTGTTCAATAGTTTATAAATCAAGAGAAGAAATGTGATGGTTTTTGTGTTAATGACCGTTATTCGGCTACTTCTCGGTCTGTTTTCTGTTGTTTATTTAAATAAATAAATAAATATTTCGGACATTTGACATACAACGTCATCTAGTTTCAAACTAAGCAGAGCTTGTGCTATGATAACTAGACCGACTGATAGAATACTTAAATACTTTTTTTTGGTAAATGCTTACATATTTATTATACATGGAAAACATACAAACTTCGAAACAAATATTTGCAAATTATACAAACATTTGGTCCGTCCCGTCGCATTCACTATGGCTGCACTACTGAGGCAGTTATATTTATGTTTGTATGACTTTCTTTTAACAATCATGGTTTATCATTCGTCTATCTCACTGATTTTAAACTATTCAATAAATAAGCACGGAAACAAAAGAAACTGATTCATAAAGAAAAACATTTCCCATTGATAGCACAGCGTCTGTAGCACCTAAAATTGTCTATCACTGAAATACTTTAGCGATTTTTTGCTATTGCTTTTAAAATAAAAATGTTCAAAACTATACCTTTTCAAAACATAAATTTCCTTTCCAATCTAATTGCTTTCTTAAAACATTTACTAGAATATTTAACTATATTAGAACTCAATAAATTGCCCGAGTTATTTATATTCGTGGAAATATACTCAACTCCAAATGAATCCCGACGACAAAAACTGTTAATTTACCAAAAAAAGTTGTAAAAGCTAAATGAAAATCTATTTCACGAACGCCTACCTAAAGAAAAATAAATAAAAATTAAAAAATCCTATTTCAATCAACATTACCGTTGTAATCAAAGTAAAATAACATTCAAATGCGAGCCAATAAAAAACGAAGAACAAAATGTAACACTGTGGAATAACCGTAATCTTAATATGTATGTAACTAAATCCAATCCTTTAATGTTCACGTTTAGGGAATTATCTTACGAGTTCAATTATGTGTCTTCTTATTGTAGAAATTCTAGAAGATGTTAGTTTTTATAACCCGCAATCAACACAATATTGTTCTAAGAAAGAATTAAGCGGTTCTTTAATGTTTGTACTCTATCGTCGAGAAACTAGGCGGCCGCTCGACCGTTTTCTCTGTAAAATATTTAGTTGATTTTTTGTACGAAATGTGACAAAAAAATGCCTTTTCTTTAACGAAATATTAGGTTATATTTTTTATAATATATATTTTGTACTATAAATTATTTATTACGAAATATGTAATAGATTTAGAATGTTTTTTTTTTTTCTACTTTACGTGGCCGCGAAAGTGCCTCTACTCTGCCTGATGAAAGGCATGAATACAATCCAAAAGTTATAGTCACCACACTCGTTACGAATGTAGACAATAAAGTATGGTGACCTACATTATGACGGCCTAGTGAGATGCTTCTTCACACCTTGCTTGGAGGCATAAAAGGTATGGCAGTCATCGTGGCAGTGTAATGCTCACACATTTACCACGATAACTGTCACCCCTGCATTATGTATGTCATATTGTTGATATTTATTTTCTAGTAGTATGTATTAACATGTAATATATACAATAAAATATAGGTGCCTCTAAATGAGTTTGATCCAGAATTTATACCTCATAACTTTACAACAACAATCTTTAACATTCCACAGCTGGACAGAGGCCTCTCCTTAGCAACTAACTTATGATTATAAAATCTTATCTCCTGTTACTTTTTAAAATATAATTTTGCTTTCTGACGATTTCGTGCTTAAATTATTCATTTGCGTATACTCGTATGCACAATACAAACAAATAAAATACGCGAGTCTAAAAAAATAAGCTCAGAATCTTAAGTAACAATTCTTAGTTCAGTATTAACTCATACGAGGGCAAGAACATTGTCATACACTTTAACAATAATCCAAACCGACACATCTTCAAAACTATTTATTTTTAATCATAAAATAGACATTTAATATCAAACTATTTAACTGGCAACATCGACCGTTAAAATCACCTAAACGTCACAGTGTCACTAAAACAGTAATTTATAAAACATAAAAAAAGGTATGTCCCAATATTAATCTAAAATATATTCCTACTGTGTTGATTCATTAGTTACGCCTATGTATTTTTAAAAAGTTTCACTGAAATACAAATGAAAAGCTAAATAATAGTATCATTTCACTCACAATGGGGGGAAATAATCGTAAATCCGTCTGGAGAGGGGAATTAAAATCATTTCCAGTAAGAAATAGTGTCAACGGTGCGCTGAGTGACAGAACGTCACTCAATAGTGACGTACAGTTAGACGACCTTTGTCTTATGGAAATATGACAAAACATTTGTGTGAAAACTGTCATATTTATTAAATGAAACAGTCATAATATTACTTGTTTTATTTGTTGAACTTTAACTCTCTTTATGATCCATCATTTTGTGTTTTTTTTTGTTGGATACGTACCAGGTTTGCGTAAAGTAGGTGGAACGATCCATTTTATTGTTTTAGCTTTTAAGTCTTTACGAAATATTATAGCTGCAAAGACTAAAAATCGATTCGATTAACGAGGCAAGTCTGGCGTGTGTTGATTTTACTTTAATTTTCAGAAAAGTTTTTATTGTGTTATTGTAAAGATAAAACAACTGTTATCATGCAACGACACAAATAACACCGTGGTAAATATTGTTTCTTACATCACGTCCGTCTGTATACATTAATTATTATGTATAAAGTATTAAACATATAAAAATAAACGTCTTAAATATTTTACAAAACACTAGACAATGTTGCCAATATAACTGTAAAAAGTGGTGGTCGCTACCGATGTCTATTAAATAAATCGGCGTAAAGCCGCCGTGAAAATACCACAAATTAAAAATATATGGCACAGACACAAAATAAAAAAACTACAGCGGATGTTTTACATTAAATTATGATAATACCATGGACAAAAGCCAGTGTTACGTCTTTATATTTCGGTTCGCGGGGGTTTTCGTTTAATTTTAATCAGTTTCTCAATAAAAAAAAATACTGGCAATTACGAAGTTTAAGGATTAGACGGTTTAATGCAATAACTATAATAACTGCGATAAAAATAGACTAAGATAAATAATAATTAATTTGAAAAGCTTAAGATTAGGCAATTATTACACATATATGTTCTACAGGCAGGTACATCTACAGTTATATCGTGATTGAAATTCTAACATGAGTAGGTGTTTCGTGAGTCGTGACGTGTGTTCCTTCGACATCAGAAAGGAACTAATATAATTAATTAATAAAATTGAAACTTCAGAGGCACACGTTGCATTTTTCAACAAAACTGATATAACGACGCAAGTAGAAGATCCACACTTATTTCAGCACAAGCTGGCGGTTCGACCGGGCAGTACTACCCTCTCACAGAAGACCAACATATTACGAGAGCATCCGTGCTGTCGTGTTTCATTCGTGAGTGTGAGACCGGAGGCCCATTGATGTAGGGATGACAGTTGTCATGGTAAGTGTATGTAATACAATGCCACGAAGGCTGTCGCGCCGTTTACGTCGCCAAGCGGAGTGTGAAAGAGCATCTTACCAGGCCGCCTCAGTGTGTCTGTCATTGTCTGCATTCGCAATGAGTATGGTGACCAGAACTCTTGGATTCTATTCATGCTTTTCATCAGGCAGAGAAATGTTGTCAACAGTGTAATAAATACTGATATTATATTAAGAAATAAATCAATATAATTTATACTACACTTAGTATTATAAACTTTGTTTACAGAAGCTTACATGATGATACTCTTAGCCAATCTCGGTCAGTCAACGTACGTGTACGTAAATACAGGTGCACTCTCTGTTCCTTCACTCTCACAATCCCATTGGACGGTTATCCGACATAACCGGGGAGGGATTAAGTGCAGGATCGATGGTTTTACGTGCTCTCAGAATCACGGGTGTTTAAATCTTAACTTAAGTTTAACTCCGGGCTATGTAGAATCTGAAAAACTCAATAACACTTTTGGGTCGACACGGTAATTGAACCTAAGACCGCTTATTTGGCAGTTGCATATGCTAACCGCTCCACCAACGAGGCAGTTGACATTAGAGATGAATCAAGCAAAAAAGTATAAGTCGTTTTGTGTGCTTTATACTTGATATTTTTAAAAGAAAAGCAGTTTAATTGGCCTGTTAGCTTATTTACAATAATTTTACATTTAATTTATGATATTTTTCGAAGTAGTTCAGACAGGAAATTGTCAAGCACTTACAAAAAAAAGGGTGATATATTTATTGCAGTCACTATTTAAAATTGAGTTTGCAATTCACCACACTGGCCGTTGCTATATATTTTTTCACTGGCAATATTACATTTCAACGTCTGGCAATCATACGTAACTTTGACCTGTAATAGACATATAAAAATGACTACATGTATTAATTTTGATTTCTATTAAAAACTCGTAATTTTTTCATTTCAGCGAATCGTGCGCTCCTGTGATAAATCCATAACGCCGTATGAACTTAATAGCTGCTAATGCATTTAGCACTCTATTGCGACAGATTAATGATCTCTTGATGCGTGATTTGAGGATTGACATATTAATTAAATACATACACAATAATATTTAGTCTCCACTTGAATGCACATTTCAATTTATCATCAAGAAAAACATTTGAACAATTAAGCAGCTTATACGAATTTTTAAAATGAAGAAACGGAACGTTAAAATATGTAACAGAACGAACGCATTCTCGTAAGCTCAACGGCCACCCAACAATGGTTGGCAATTAATAAAAAGGTATTTTTAAAAAGAGAATAGGGATGCAATGTTCAACTCCCGCGCACCTTACTCTATACTAGGGTTGCCATGAACACGTTTATCTTAATTTTTGATATGGTCAATATTATAAATTCATAAACGATGTTTTCAAGTTTGAACTCGTTTTTAAGTTTTGATTTTAATTTATTGTTATACCCACATAATCGTAATAGTCATTAATGTAAATATCTGTGAAAAAATAAAAATATGTGATTATTTTGTTTCGTCTTCACAGCCCTAAGCGTAACATATCACCAAATATATTCTCATCCCCACACTTTACACGAGATCACGTTCCTCGCATTATTTTGATGAATTCCAATTTCGAATGTTGCTATGTACGCCATTTTCGTATTCTTTTATTTACGTTCCTTTGTAGAAAACTTTTAAAAGGGCATCTCCTGATTATTTTTTTTGTGTATATATAGACGCGGGAAGTTTAACAATAATGACAGTTAATCTGTAGCTATTATAACTTTTTGCTCACCTTAAAAAAAGAGGAGGTTTTCAATTTTGTTCATTTTTTTTACAGTTTTTGAGATTTCAGAACTCTGTCGCTTTTTAACCGATTTGGGCAATTTATTTTTTACTTTGGCGGGTATAATTAGAATTTAAATTTGAAAAAAAACCATCACTCCTAAAGTAGGAAAGTTAAAATATGAAGTTTATTACAATTTAGTGAAGCTATTGTAACCGGTGATACTTTTTTAAGAATTACAAAACTCCAAGTTTGAGTCACGTACTTTTAAGAATACTTTGCTTGCTGTACAATGTTCTAAGAAGACACCAAATTCGGGAAATCCCGGACATATAAATGTACTAAATGGTAAAAATTAAAGTAAAAGCAATTAAAAATTCATCAGGTGTACATTGTGTGGGACATAAACAAAATTTTATTACGACTATTAATCACACAGTTAAAATCTCGCCGCATTTATGTAGGTGGCCATTGTGCGGTGTGCCTTTCATGCTCAGTGTGCCAACCTGTAATAAATCGCTCCAGTGTTGCCATCAAAATAAATGTTACAAGTATTACAAGTCAGCCTTTCAACTTTCAACCAATTATTAACAGCTTACTCGGTTTTTGTTTTACAAAGGTGTCTACGTTTACGATTAACTCAAATGAGAATGCTTTGCTTTTTGCCCAGCGTGTAAGGTTTTTAATTTCTTTTTGGCTTGTTTTATACTCAGATAGGCACTCTTAAATAACCAGAGTTTTTTTTCAATTAAATATCATAAATATAAATGGTTTGCAGAGGGAGAAAGAAATTTTATTTTATTTTTTTTTGATAACTTAAACATGTTATTATACATGATAAACAGATTTCTATAAATAACAATTATAATACTATAATAGTAGCAGATAATATAGTTAATCTTACGGAAAAATTCGGTTTCTCGTAAAAAAAACATTAAAAATAGATAATAAAAGAAAATACAAATTGTTTACAAATATTTTATAAATTCAATCTATTTATTGTATGCTACCATATCTTAGAACAAGAGATTGCTAAACCATCCAGCTAAGCTAAATAGTTTTGTTACCATTGAATTTACGACTGTTGGGTACTAAATCAAGTTCGAACCTGCCACCATTTGATCACGAGTCAAACACATTAATCACAATGTGAGCGCCATCATTGTTAAATCTGTGTGCTAAATTTAACAATAAAGCAACAATCAGCTATAAAACTAAGGGTTGACCATCGCCATATTTTAGTCTATGGGTAAATAGGTACATTCATAGTATTATCTTCATTGATTGTTAGATTTTTTTTATATTAATTGTACTTATTGTGAATACAATGAATTAAAATAAATTTTAAAACGAAACAACAAAAACTTTCACATTTTCTATTAAAACAAATTTTCTACAAAAGAGGTTTTATATCTCTAGGTGCTAATTAATAGGATATCTTCTACAGAACAACTGTCACAAAGACGAGACAAAAAGAATAAATGTAAAGCTTATGTTTCCATTCATAAACAAAATACCTACATTTGTTTGTGTAAAAAAAAGCAAAAAAGAAAATAGAAAGTCCGATTCATCCAGCGCTCGGTTGCTCGGTACTCTATTCAAAAAAAGAACTTATTAAATAAATTAACCGCAAGTTGGAAAAACAAAGATGGCGACTTGTTTCTTAGAGACGCGGGTGCGGTAGCGATCGCGGTACAGGTTCTACTAATAACCCTTGATTTATTTAATTTTTCAGAACAGAGAGAGACCTAACCTCGTTACAATTCTATCTTTCTAACATGATTTATCAATAAATTTTACAACTTTTTTTACTGGTTAAATAAACATAAGAATATTAAACTTTTTTACAATTTATTTTTTAATTAAAAAGTATATTTCAAAAATTTTAACATAATACAATGGTTGGAGTCTGGATTTGTAAATAATTTTAGCAAAAAGTTGCCTTAAAATGTCCAGAACTTGTTTAATTTCAAGCTGGATATGAGAGATCTTTAATTAGAAATTGAACTCAATTGTCAATCTAATTAGCCTTAGTCTCACCTTAGTAAATATATTTATTTACTTATTTTTGAATAACAATTTAATTTTAATTAACAACGCTCGGAAAAAATACTGTCAAACAAACACTTTCATTTTAACTACAAACTATTTTCCTACACTGTAGCTTCTACACAATATCCTACATTTGGCAGATGCCTACCTAGTTACACGGACAATATCCACAAAAACCACTAGCTCCCGTTTCGTTCGGACAAAGCTGTTAATTCCTTAAAACCCGACGCTATTCTATTTTGTATTCAATGCGGACTGTAGTCTGTGGTAAAGAAAGACCGCAAAAATAATTGGAAAGTCACGGGAATAACTACATTTTAGTGATGGTGCACTATTTATCGATGTCAAAACTATACAAAAAAAAAGAGTTTCTCTTCTTTGTTACATGATGTGACACAGTAAAAACAGAATTATAAAATTATAATATTTATGTTTACATACCTTCATATACGAAATCACGCCTGTTTTCCCGGAAGGATAGACAGGGGCATATTAAACGTCCACTTTTCGTTAGCGTTTTGGCCCCATGTAATAGTTGGTGAGCCTATTGTCGCTAATCGGGATGTTTCGTTTGCCAGAGCCTCGTCCGTCGATCAGCAGATGCATCTCTTGCAGATGAGGTTAGCTTGGGTCCCTAAGTTTATGGTGAGAACCCTATGTATTTATGGTTAAATGTCAAAAATAAACAATAAATTTGGAAAGTTAGTTCGATATGCCGAGTCTTACTTGAAGATTCTTCTATAAAAGTTTTCTATTGTTTAATCAAAATAGTCAATCTAATAATAAAAGCTTTATAAAAGTAAATTAAATATTTGAATAAATCTAAAAAATATCACAAAGACGCACACATACGTAAAAGTTCAACATAATTTTTAGTCCATTTAAAAGTTTGAAAACGTATAATTGTCCATTCTGTTTTGTTCCTCCTTTTAATTTACGTTATTTGTGCTTGTCGCAACTTGAATAAAATATTTTATAACAAAACTAAAATAATAAATCATAACACACCACTTAATCATCATAAATCTTTTCAAATACTTTTCAAACGTTTATCGATAAACAAGGAAAGCGCATCACTACGTCGCCTCGGGAACGCGGCCCAGATTCCCAACTTTTCATCACTCTCCTTGCCTTCCCGGCTCATTGTGTCCGTGGGAACCTTTATTGCCCCCATAGAAAACCATGAATGCCGGCCAAGAAAAGCATTTGTATACTGAATACATACAAAGGAGCGTGTTTCAGTTGATTCCGGAGCTGTTTCAGGCGTCTTTTCATTCCAGTATTTTCCGATTGGGGCGTCTCTATTGGTTTCCGTCTTGTTTTGTATCGGTAAATGAGTTTCGTACTGCAGACCGGTTAATTTACTTTTTAGTGTGTTTTGTCTGGTATTACTTGTTTAGTATAGGTATGAGTTTTGGGTTGTTTGTGATATATGATAGATAATTGATTTGCCTGAAGATGTTGACTTTTAACTTTAACTTTTTTGGTAAATTTTTTGTCATGGTTTTATAACTTTTAAAGAAATTTTAAACTAAAAGTTGAAAATTTCAAAAAACAACCGAGAATAAGAAAAAACTTCAAATATTGTTTTTTGTACTAAAACTAGAACTTACAAAAATATCACAAACATTACCATTAATGAGTATCAAAGTTGTAACAGTTAGTGCTGCGACTTTCAATTTTTGTTGTTTTTTTTTCTTTTAAATAGAGACAACGTCCGGACTTGACAAACATACATAAGACGGACACAAAAAACACCCATACTCAGAACAACTATATATGGATCACACTAAGTGTTGTCCCATGTGGAATTTGAACCCACATCAATCACACCAATATAATCCTATCATTTCACAAATGGTCTTTCCGTCCGTAACCTGACATTTACATACAACATTGAAAATGATATTCAAACATTCTGAAAGCGCAATAGATATAATATAAAAACTAATCGATATAGGTACATTGTTCAATAGATTGGAAAGAGACAATCTTGTCCGTAACTTGACTGGCTGAAAGGCAATAGAAGTTAAACTATTACAGATCACACACACAAACATCATCACATCATCAACAGCCATTAGTAGTAGGTACTCCCTCTTGTGTAAGAACTCCGATGTTCACTAAACCTCTTGAAATATTTTCTTCAAGCCAACCTCATAGGTGTAATTAAACGCTCCAAAAACTTTAACGAAAGAAAACATTCAAGAAAGGCAACTATCAGAATATATTTTGAAACTAGACAGATAACTTACAATTAGCTGAACACCTAAAGAACACCTATGGTACAGACAAAAACGTACTCTATGTTTATTCAAATAAAAAGTACAATTAAGAATCAAGTAGTTGCTTTACATTTTCAATTACATGTATACATACCTACATGTGTTTCTCAAGAATGACTTCTACAAGTTTTATACTGTTGAAAACGAATCGCGCACTCTCAAAATAACCCACAGAGATCTGTAGGTAAAACATAAAACAAGAAGAAATACTACCTATCACACTACAAAATACAAGTCAGTCCTAAATTACAGACAAGTAGGTAAATTATTCGTAAAACAACAAGCAAAACGTCTTCTAATAACAAACCATTTAATAATGACTTTCACGGATTTTTATAACCGCGAACGCTGGCGTGCGAAACAGCTTATGAAAAACGGAACGTTAATGCCTACACTGTAACGACGCCAATAAATTTCTTGAAGAAACTATAAATTCTTATATATATCCACTCCAGTATTGTTCCCTCTACGATGTCTAGCGAATCAAATTATTGGCTACTCCCTAACAACCAAAAAACATTTCTCTATCACTAAAGTTACGGGTGATTTTCGCATAAAATCTAATCACAGCTGAACTGTGGTGGGGATAACAATTGTCTATTGTGCTGGCTATCTCGTTTGCGCATCGCGGCGGCGTCTTTGTGAGAGAAAGATAGCCGCATAGTGCTGTTGTGTTCTCGCACAATGATCGGTGGAAATGGTCCCGCCTTTGTGTTGGAGATTTTCTTCTATTCGTTCGTTTTGAATCGGTTAGTCATGTGTTGGGAAATTTTGTGCGCATGTCTTTTGCTTGTGATGTCGTTATAATAATATGTAGTATATAAGAAGTATGAGTGACTCTATAACGACTGTAATCTGTGATCTAAAACCGTAATTATTTCGTGACAAGTCTTGGTTACAAGGTTTAGTTACATAACTTCTTATTTTAAGAAGTGTTCTAAATTGTATTAGGGAAGCGTATCGTTGTATGAGCTGATAGCTTCTAAAGCTCGTTACATGCATTTAAGGGTAGTTATTTTTGTTTAATCTAATTTATTGTGAATAAAATATTGCTCTTCTATGAATAAAGAATTGCTATAGAAACGGAAAGTTACACGGAAAAGTTTTATGGGTTTTTTGCAATAGAATAAAAACGCTATTATTTAGGTATGTATTATCGATGATATTTGTAAAGTTCTTTGAAATTTTGTTACTTTCTTTATATGATCAAAACCTATTTTTAAAATGGCGTCTATGGTATAGAAATATATTGGTAGAATCTTAATCGGTTTACCATAAACAAATAAAGTTCTAAAGAAAAATAAACAATATTATGCGTTGAACATAGTCATTTAACTTAACTTAAATTAAAAATAATTATAAAATCAACTTATGAATAATTGCAACAAATCGATTATCAGTCAGCACTTGGACATTTTAGTAATTTAAGTGAACCACGTTAGGCTAGTAGTAAGCTATTAAAATTCTAGTCAAGATAACTTAAGTCGTGCTTCTAATTAGTGCTGAACATCTAGTTAAAATACTTAAATAGCGTAGTTCGTGATGTATGGTGTGAAGGAACAAATAGGGGTGACGGCAGACGCCAATCATCAAGTGTTTCTCTATGACTGATCGTGCTGTCAGTAAACTAATCGATTTACGATAAATCGATTACTTACCACACTGTGTCGAAATATAAAACGATTTTCGAACATACGTGCTGATATTAAAATTTGAAAATGGAATTCATTTATTTTATTAAAAACTTGTTGCTATGAGTTCCATTTTTAAAAATTTATCCGCCATTTGTAATGATGAGTACAATTAGAAATGGTGGACGTAAATTGTATTTAATTTTGTTTATTTACACATTTTTATAATAAATTATATAGTTTCTACCACATATAATGTCATGTGGTAACATAATCACATCGGTAGCTTGTCAAAAGTGGATGCATCTTCACATTCTAAAGGGAATGTTACCAGTTACTACAAATATTATACATATTATATATCTTTTAACTTTTTTAATCAAAAACCTTGTCACCACACGTCTGTCCGTCACTTCTCTAGTTTTCTTTCAAAAACTAATTGGTCTGACACGGTTAACCCCTCGAATGTGATATTTATATGTTTTTTTAATTTGAAATATTTTTTAAATAGCAACTTGTTGGCTCATTTTTTCAGTGGCAGTAGTTAGGCGGTTAATGGGATATGACACCTTTTAAAAGTTTCCGTTTTTGATGTAAACGTTATTTCTCTTTCAAATTATCTACTTCACTTATGATAACTTGATTACATATTTATGTAAACAAAAAGCGATGATGGTACAGTTTTTTTTCAATATAATCATGTCAAGTTACTAAATCCAGCCAACTATTTAATCTGTGAAGATGAACTGCTA
Organism: Hypercompe scribonia; assembly: GCA_949316085.1. Classification (NCBI taxonomy): domain Eukaryota; kingdom Metazoa; phylum Arthropoda; class Insecta; order Lepidoptera; family Erebidae; genus Hypercompe; species Hypercompe scribonia. The sequence continues at coordinate 6,148,618 of OX438988.1, forward strand.
TAGTAAGGAAGTCTGAGGTTTTTAGTCAACTAAGAAGTGTTTAGTTTAGTGGCATGGTAAAATTTAGGAGGTCTAAGGTTTTATGCCTGTATTTTGTAAGGATGGATGTTTATAAGGAAAACTTTGGTTTAAAAACTCTTGCAGATTTTAACGATATAATTAATATAAGACAAGATCTAGTTTCTCTGCAATGTTTTCAAATAGATAAAGATACTAAGGTATTATATTGTATCAGAGAAATAGATCTATCGGTTAACCTCGAAGGTTCTAAATATTCATTATGTGTCTTTTTTGCCTTTTTCTGTCATTGCGTTTTTAGTTTCTGGTATTTCAGTATTTCAAAAGTGATCAACTCAAAATTTATGGAACGGTAAGGGGATAATTATAGGTATACAAATAGTAGTAATATTCCAAAAGTCTGTTTTTGTAGAAAGTTATGAAGTATTTTAAACGTAAGAAGTCTCAAGTTAGGTAGACATAAAAACGAAAAAGGTAAATGTTCAATTTTACAAAACCCGTAAACCTCTACGCTTTAACTGGTGCTGTTTGCGGCAAAATCTATGCTTAAGACTAACCTGTAGCATCTTCTAATAATTTAACTGACATCCGTAGAATTCTTTTTTCAACTATGTAAAATCTGGGAGTTTTAGTAAAACTTTATTTTCTTTATTCTAAATGTTCTCCGGAACGTAATCGGCTACAATCGATGTACCATACCCATGTCGATTTCTATTTCTTACGCATCAACACACTAGTATCTTACTGACCCTTTACTGGCCCTATCATACTATGAGTAGAAACTCTAAGGTATGTGTAACAAAGCTCATACTGAATTTTAAACATTTTAGGGTTTTAAGAACATTAATATTCTATCAAATGCCATATTGACTTTTGTCTACCAGCATCCCTCGCTACACAAATAACAGACAATAAAAATGGCTACCCTACTAATTTATTTGTTTTTAATTTTTAAAAACAGAACGAGGAAGCGGACCAATGAGACGCGTCCAACGACTGATTGTCAATTAGTGACATCAAACGGGCTTTTTGCGAATTAAGCGCTCGTTTGTGTTCATTTTTTGTCCGGCTGTCGTCGCGTGCTAACGTTTGATGCGTTTTTCGTTTATACGTTTCATTTTCATATTTCCGTTTGTCTGGCCGTATGGGGCTGCACGAGTTACAATATATATCTACTGTACACACATTGACACGTATGTTTCAATTTATTTCAGTGATATTTTAATTCGACTGAGTGCTCTTGCTGGCGAGTCAACTTTTTATGCCTTTCTTTATTGTTTGTGATGTTTTCAAATTTACAAATTTAGATTGTTAGCTACGGTGCGGATGTGTCAGTTGAATAGTTAGTTACTTTAGGTATATTTTTAAATTTTAGTGTGAATGAGTAGATAGATCACCTAATGGAAAATGACCACCATAGACGCTTGAAACTTTACTCTACTGAATGTTTTTTTGTGTAGTTGTGTACTATGAGAGTAGTGTCAATATCTGTTATCTACTCAAAAATATCTCGTTAACGACCGTTAATAGGTCACTTCTGAACATAGGCCTCTCTTTAGAAAGAAAGCTTTGGTTTTTTACCACAGTAGCTTAATAGATTTAGTATGAGGTTTATTACAAGGTTTCTTACTTTTGCGGTACTGATGCACTGCAAAGTTTGTTCCCAGTAAACAAAAATTAAAGAGATTAAATCTGTATCATGGTAGGCATACAGATAGGTACACAGTTTCAAACAAAACAGTCTGGTAGTCTAAAGACAAAACACTAAAAAAAATGTTGATGAATCGAATGCGTGGTATCGAATGCTATTCGAAATACACCCGACGTAGTCAACAAAGGGACGTTCTGAAAAAAACGCGCGAATACGAACGCGCCCGCCATTAGCCGCTCCCATTCGCACCGCTATAGACAGGCCTCTCCAATCTAACCGTCAACCATTGTAGGGTTGATGGTGTTGTTTCTTAAATATAAATAAATGAAAAATGATTTTGGACTTACTTATTTTAGTTAATGAATGTTAAGAACTGTATTTGTGTTTTACAGTAGACTTTTGTTTTATTTTGCTAATGAGTAGTGTCGCTCTCCTATAAGCAAAAAGCAATACATAGTTAAGTATTTATATTTTTTAATATAAATGTACAAAAGAAACAATAAAGAATAACACATTTTAAATTTGAAATGTCAAAACACATCACAAATCTTTTAATGTTGCCAATAATTTTGCTATGTATTTAAAAACTTCTTTGCGGCAAATATTTTTCATATTATTTTGGCAACCCTAAACAGAGGGAATATGATCGAGTGTTGTTGGAGTTTTTATCGCTGATTCATTAGTAAGAGAGTGTCTTTGTTGCTGACGGTACGGCTAGTGCCCGGTACAATATGCATTCAACATGAAAATTGATTCGGGTTGAAAGGATACAAGCTGTATTTATATACTTTGATGATTGAAAATGAATACGTGTTATGGGAACGTGCTAATTAGAGGTCGGATGTGTTTTAGTAAATGAAACTGTAGATTTGTATTGTGAAGATATGTGTAGATTGCTTAGTATACATCGATAAGGTAATGTTTATTTTGGTATGAATCTCTTTTTTGGTGTGGTGAGGGATAATCTAACAAATACGTAGTGTTAGCACCTCTACTCATCATCTGTCGTGAAGAGTAACTGCAAAGAGGTCTAGTAGTACAAAAGTTTTCTAAGGAGATCTCTATGTCCAGCAGTGGACTATTATTAAAGGTTGTTGATAATGACGATGTTGTTTCAATATTTTAATTTTACGACGCCTTAAGACAACATGTTTATTAACTTGAATGTTTGTAATTGTAATGTCAAAAACACGTACGTCATTCCTTATTTGAATTAAAACTAATAACTGTACATAAAACATGAATACGATAGAGAAATAGAGATAAAACTAAAACAAAAGACATTATATTGTAATAAGTACATAGCTTTTGTTTTCCATATTAACAGACACTAAAAATACATTAAAACAAACAAGACAATATGATCTGCGTACACCACTTCAATGAGAAACTTTTCAAAAGAGTCACGCACCCGTAACGAACCTAATTTGTAAAAAGGGTAAACAAAAATTCAACCAAGTTTGAGGAAGGAATTACAATGAAAGGGGCCTTTATGTTTGCCTACCTTTCGAGGTTCCACCAACTTAAAAGAAAACATTTGTGTATAAATTGATTACCTTTTACTCATCTACACGGCAAAAAATAAATTTGTAATCTTACGCACGTAACTTCTCACAGTACATGTTGACTCTTACAATATCTTTAGAAAAATAAAACAATAAAATACAGACGTACAAGAAATCCAACTAATCCGACGAAGTTAATTAGGAAATATTACAAAAGGCATACAAGACAAAAGGTAGGCATCCAACAAGCAGAAACGACGAAGCATCACTCATAAATTACGTTTAACTACACCACGAAACAAAACCACTTCAGTCGAAATAAATTCCGCATCCCCATAACAATTATCAATAGCATTGTACAAAATTTATGTTATGAAGTACAGTTGGATTCTTGTAAGCAAGGGCTTATACGACATGGTGAAACTGTCAACGCCATAAATGTATACGAAATGGAACAATAAGCCGCACTTTACGGGCTAAACTTAAAGATCCTAAACAGGAATAAACCTCCATTCCTCAGCCCTTTTCAATTCGTGACCTGGCATGCAAAACAGATGTCTGGAGTTAGATAAAAGCTTTTGAAAACAAAATATTACCACTCATTCCGAAGTGGAGTAGAGGTCAAAATAATTGTGAACTTCTTGCTGGTACTTGCCTATAATGTTGTCGGTGTATTATAATTAGTGATTTTATGATTTGAATTGTTATTTGGTACTACTGATAGATATGGTACGTAACGAAAATTTGTTTATATAATCGAAGCTTGAGATTGATTATTGTAACTGATATTATTAATTGTGATTAAGATTTGTTCGTATTTTGTGTTATTTTAAATAATGGTGGTAAACATGATGGATTTTGTATGTTTTATTTTAATAATGAGAAAATTGAAAGTCAATTATTCACAAAGAATGTGTACTACGATATAAGAACATAAATATATATTTTGAGAGTGAGAAGACCTTGTTTCAGACCAGATTGAAGTTTTTTTGTTTGAAACATCTCCCTTTTATAATGATATTCAAACTCAAAAGCAGTTAGACATTGGCGAAATACGACCGTATACTAGACTCAAATCATGTAAACTAAACCAGTTTTTATACCAAACTAAATGACATTAAAGAACTTTTAAATAAAAATGCCTTTGCATTGAAAAGACGATGCCGGAATAATTCTCAGCCCATTTATCTCGGTCGATGCTAATCCGACTAACTTCATTACAACAAGTTGGCACTCCAAACGAGGTCATCTAGGTACAGTATTTTTAATACAAAATATGAAATATAATAGTTTTGAAGCCGTAACAAATTTGGGATCACTCATTTTTTAGAGATCAAAAGCGTCGGATGGACGATCAATTTTTAGGACCATCAAATATTTTAATGGTGATTGTTGATGGAGAAATTATGTTTTAAGTGTGTGTTGACTGGATTTTTTAAAATCATAACATTGTACGAATGCGAATTCTGGAAAGAAACTCTTAATAATATATAATAGTACACTAGGAGCACGCAAAAAGAATTCCAAGTATTTATAAAAGCTTGTCAACACGAGAATTGTAATTAGCTGATCTAATTAATCAGCTGATCTAATTAAAAAAACTTAGAATTCGTAAATAAGTTTAACAACGTCATCAGTCACTTGGACGTTGAATGCCAACCCACCTTTGCGTGTTCCTGCTGCGCTAGGAGCTGTTCTCTCACCATTTGCAATTGTAGAATCATTTCGGATAGCTGCCTCTCTTTCTCAAGCACGCTCTCTCCAGCTAGGGCCTGCAGCGCCGCGGCGTCGAGAACTCCTCGTCGGTCACTGTGGAGAAAAGGCATTCAGTAAATAAGACTAATTCGGGCATCACCATTGTATAATCTGTATACTAGTTGATTTATTTTTAATTTAATACCTACAATTACTCTTTGCAGCCAATAGTGATATATTTGCTGCAAATATCATAGTAATGTACTCGTATTAACATTGATTTCTTATATTGTAAAGTGTGCTTAAAGCTGTTCATAGTTTATAATTAATTAATAGCTACTGAACTAAACATGGGGATCTATAATAGGCTTACTGAGGTAATCCGCTAAAGCTAGACATTGATTTTTTTAGAGATCATAACTTAAGCATACAAAAAATAATATATTTTACTTTAAGTTAGCCCAGTTCAATCCATCGCCTTCTAAACAGGTTTGAGTTGCTCCTGTCTGTTTAATTTTGAAGTTTGTTTGAAACTTCAAAATAATCTAAGGTTTTTTCTTTAGCATGCATTCTTTCAGCATATCATAATATCGTTATTGTAAGGTTAGGTAAAGCTTAATATCTACGGTTTTTTTTCAATATCAGAATAGTTTTTGGTGACATAATATGATCAAGATTAGATTATAGTATAAAATGTAAGATGTAGCGTAATTTTAGATTGTTATATGTATTGTTCTTGTACCCGTAGAACCCTTGGCAAGTTCGGTATTCGGTACTACAACACAAAAGAAAAAATTGTCTGTAATTAATGTTACACGTTTAGTCCTCTACTCGGTGTAGATAGATAAAATCAAATAACTCTAAATATACAATTTTATTGATGATAACAACAAGTACAAACTTATTTCACTTGTTACGAATAGTTCTGGAATACAAAATGTTGCGCGTTATGTAACTTAGCATCAGGTGAAGTGTAAAGATGGAGTGAAATGAAGCCGTTTGAATAATTCATGCGGGCACTCTTACTGGATGGCAGAGTCAAGATATTAAACAAAGAACTGTGATGCTATAAAACTATGTCTTAGGGACATTGATATGTCATTTGTTTATAATTACTTTTGAAATTCATTATATAAATGACTATCTTTTCGCTACAGCTTCGCCTGCGTATTGTCGACTATCGTGGTAAAGGTGTATTTCATGAAATACGATTCAGTGGTTTAGCAGTGAAAGCGTTACAGATAGACAGAATTACTTTCGTATTTATAATATTATACAGTTGGAAATTATCCAAATTCTTTTGAAAATACACGTGTAAAAATTTTGTTATTACCAGTAAGAACCATCATGAGAACATTTGACACATATATTTAAAATACGAGGTCGTTTTAAATACGTAATTTTTATTATTATTGTATGGTTTATGTGTTAAATAAATTGATTTTCATTTGGACAAAATAAGTAAGTTTTTATGTTTAGAGGTTATAAACAATTTAACATAGATTTACAATATGGCATTTGATCCTAGAAAGTACTTCATTTATTTATGTGCGCACTTGTCTAATAATTATATAGCAATTTAAGTAATTTATGAAGACTGACAGAAAAGGCAATGAAAATCTACTTGATTTCTTCTTGGTTACCATCAGGCTTATAAAGAAGTCGAGGATTCAATTCCTGTGAAATATTCTTATACATTCTACTGTACAAATATTAGATATACTATGTACATGTCTAATATTTGTACAGTAGAATAGAATAATGTCTAATCATGTCTGTTTCCCCGGAGGAGTAGCAGAGACAAACGGTCTCTAATACTTTTCGTCAGTGTTTAGGTTAAGCGTAATGGGTGGCGAGGCTATTGCTAGGGCGAGGGATATTTATGATAGCCACGTCCATCGATCAGCATGCACCACTTCCAAATGAAGTTGACTTGACGCTCTAAGTTCCATTGTACAAAACTTAGTTGAAAACTTAAATTTCAGTATCATTTTTTGTTTCAAGTTAATTTGTTTATGTTTTTAACTGTAGCGTCTCTTCATCTTCAAAAATATTATAATCTAAAATATTTAGAGTTCTATAAAAACAATTTTTTAACTTATCGTTTCCTATATTTTGTCTTTAAATAAAACCTTAAGTCGAAATTTCACCACTTCTGTTATAGAGGTTTTCATTCACAAACAAGTGCATCAGGGGACAGACTTGAATTATTAATGCTGTGGTACCAACTTCCTCTATCTAGAGGTTATGACGTAACATCTTAGTAGCTGCACATAGCTACATTAACATTTTCTTTTTGAATTTACTTTAAAATAATCTTATAAATATAACGTTTGGTAATTTTACTGAAATCCTTTTTGGTGATAAGTAGGCAGATTCCTTCAGAATTCCAGCTTCTTGAAGACATATGAGGATGAGAATTTGCCGCTAATATTGTTCTAACAGCCAACTTTAGCCAAAGTGCACTTAGGTCGTTCACCCTGGATCAACGTCGCTGGTCTTAACTTTAGATCAGAATTTTACTGAGGCCTACGATGTTCGCCAACATGATAAAAAATTTTAATCTATGATATATGAAGTTCTTCAAATTTATACAAACGTAATATGCCTATAACCGTTTAACAACATCGGTAGTTTAACAATTGTATCGACTTATCAATTGTACACGTATGCATAATTGTACGCGCGTATTTTTATCAAACTTATCAAATATTAATTACTCACATGTTTATAAGTGAACAGAGTCGTTTGACTACCCATATATGTAATTATATGTATATATGTAAGTGCATATAAGAAATGAAACCGATCAAACAATACGTAACATGACAGGGCTCGATATTTTTAAATGAGTTATTCAGCAGTTTTGAGAAATGATCACGGACGCCCTTAATTGCAAAAAACAAGTTGAACGCATACCCAATTGTTTCTCGCTTGTCAGAATAAAATCCAACATCTTTTATTTAACCACGATACAAAAGGTTGGACCACTTTCTCAAAGAAAGGGCTCACGCGAACCAGTTCAGTGAAAAATATAAATTAACGGAATGTAATTAAATTTCATTTTTTACTATGAACCCATTTATTATTCGTAAAGCTTATGTCGAAGTGAAATTCAGTATTGAAAACATAAGTTTTGTGCAGAATAAATGTTATTAAAGTTATATAATATGTAGTTTGGATTCATCAGTTGATTGAATATCGTAAGATGCAGAGATCTGTTATTTTAATTCAGTTTTAAAATATATATTTGCATAAAAGCATCATTTTTCTATAAATATCGAATCGAACTAAAGACTATTTTTAAGTATTTATCTTAAGTACAGATTTGATTATACTTAAATCATAAATAAGAACATTGATATCTAACGCTACACGTTAAAGTTCGGTTTCGATTAGTATTTGGAAGTTACTTGTTTTCATGTTTTTATTGTGTGTGCCAAAAAAAAAACAATACAAAAGTATATTTCCCTTTATAGGTCTTTAAGGAAACCTACACGGGAAGTATTTGTGATTGATTGTGTACCAATATACAATTGTATTCGTACAAAACCTTTGCAAATAAATATAAAAGTTGTATTGATCAGCCCCGTTCGTGTCATACGATTCAGTGGAATATATTTTATTTTCCTGTTCAATGAGAACGCCACTTATGATTTATTACGTGTGTATTTTGTACTTGTAACCCCAAGAGAATTAAACTAGATCACTTTTGCGAGAACAACTGTATAGTGAACATGTATAAGTGTAATATTTTGTTGTATCTTTTTTTCTTAGTTAGTCGTTCGTGTGATCGTAAAAAATTGACCAGATTAATTAGAACAATGTCACGGTATCCCAAAAATTTTTTTTTTTAGGAGGCCTAACTCATAATCAGCTCTCTGATAGGGGAGAGCGGGGTCGTAACACTCAGAGCTCACGTACTCTCAAAGGTCAGCAACGCACTAAAAAGTCTAAAAGAAATAAATTGCCAGTACTAAAAGGTAAAAACAATACACTTAGATGTAACTACATTAGAGGGGCCCGTAGTTAAACTAGGGTGAACTAATAGACCAATTCACTACCGCTGGGTGCACGGGCTACAACACTATTAGATTATTCCGATTCACGGCGCATTGGCCGCGTTAATTTGGTATTTTAGTAACTTTTTGGGCAAATTTAGTTTTTATTTGTGTTATATGTTGGTAAATTTTGTTGTCTGTTGGTTTTAATAGCTGCAACATTACGAGATATATAAATAAGTAAGAAATTGAAGAGAAATATTGAGATAATTCGTTCATGAAGGAACTTATTAAGGTAAAATATTTAACTGTGTTTTAGCTTGAAGTACTAAGAAGATATTTAATACATATTAAATCTACTCTAGTGATAAATTCTATAGTTAATAGTATATCAATCTTCAACAGCCTTTAACAGTCCACTACTGAACATAAGCTTCTCCGTGACAAGGAGATTTTAGCCCACTATACTGCACAAATGAGTTAATGTAGGGTTTGTTTCAAGTTTTTTCTCTTTGTAGCGATGTTGTCTTGCATATTTTATTCTTTTAGTCGTTTCTTTTTTTTTATAGATATTTCGGACAATTGACACACAATGTCATCTAGTTCTAACTAAGCGGAGCTTGTACTATGATCACTAGACTGACTGATAGAATACTTATATACTTTTTTTTCTAAATACATACATATTATACATAGAAAACACCCAAACTTCGAAACAATTATTTGCAGATCATACAATCATTTGGTCCGACCCGGGGATCGAACCTGAGACCTCAAGCACCGCAGTCGCTTTCACTATCGCTGCGCCATCGAGGTAGCCATATTTTCTTACAACATCCATGGGAAGATCACCATACCAATGGTGATGATCTGTATTCTTTATCTGTCACCATACGAAGACGTATGTACTACACAGTTAAATGTTTTTTTTAGTTTGAATTTAAAGCATTCGTATATTTCATTGAAATCGTTCATGTCAATTTTAGTGAAAATGACTCTCAACTGAGCTTAGCTGGTGAATTTTCAGATTATATCTACTTTTATATATATTGCTATACTATAATAAAATGTAATATTAATCAAAGTATATATACAATTATAATCTGAAACTTGGCTTTTCTAGCATCTTATAATTCTTAATTTCTTCATTTTTCCGTGTTTTTACCACCGTTATAATGTTAATCAGAACAAAAGTTTTATTTATCACGAAACAAAAGATGGAGAGGTGTGTTGAAAATCTCAAGGGTTGTGTCAAGGGGTGACGTGATTAAAATGGATGTCGGGGAAGGCAAGGAGAGTGAATTTTGACACTATACAGCGGAAATGATTTGATATTACTATTGAAGATGGTTTTAGATTTTTTTTAGTTTTTTTTTGATATTTTCGTTTTATACAATGTGTATTATGGTAATAATATAAACCTAGAACAAATGATCCTGCTTATCACGTTATTATATTGGTTTTCATAAAGTGAGTGAGGGCCTGAGCCCGAACCACCTGTCCCGAGGGTTCTGATGTTTGCCCGGCTCAGTGGCACAGTGGTAGCGTATGCGACAGCTGTGAATGAGATCTCAGGTTCAATTCCCGGGTCGGACTAAACGTTTGTACAATCTGCCAATATTTGTTTCGGAGTTTGGGTGTTTTTTATGTATAATATGTATGGATTTAAAATAAAAAAATACTAGTGTTGTGTCAGTCAATCTAGCTGTCGTAGTAGCTAGATAGCGATGTGTGGATTCTTATAGTGATTTATTTGTTATATTGTAAGTGAGAACTGAACCCAGGGTCAGTTTACTGACTACTCAGCCAAAGAACATTGAATATAACTTAAAAGTGATTGTAGAAATCTGGTGTATTTTACTATAAAATTTTCTTCAATATATTTTATATATCTATCTTTAACAGTCCACTGCTGAACATAGCCCTCTCACCTATGTCCAGTAGTGGACTGTTAAAAGCTTTTGATGTTATATAACTATACCTTTGTAATTGTTACTGTAGTAAACTAGTTCTGTGAAAAACGGTGTAATTAAATACATTTAAAACATTCAGTTGTGAAATTGATATCGTCAAAATATCTTCTTACATTTAAGTATGGACATTGACCTCTCCTTAGCAAAGAAGTTTTGATTTATACTATGCTGGCTAGACGATGTGCGGGTTGCCATAGAGTTTGTTTAAAGTTTTCAATCCTTTACAGTGCTGTCGTCCTGCGTGATTCACTCTCCTAGTCGCCTCTTCCAACATCCACAGGATGAATAGGGACAGAGATTCTTTTCTTAATCTGTCACCTCACGGCAAAGACAACAAACTTAAAAAAAACCAACGTATTCTATTTTTCAACGTCTGCTTTGACCCGCTTGTAAAAGTTTATAGTAAATTACATCTGTTAGTAACTGGATAGATGACTGTATCGTAAATAAATACCAATGTCCACTTCGTTAAAACTAACATCACGAAACATCTCGGCAAATATAATTAACATAGTTTTTTATTATTGTTACGAATTCCAATCAAATATACAGTGAAATATATTGTTCAATTGAGTAGTCTAAAACAGTGACGTCACAATTTTGTATTTAGTACATTTTTCATACAAAATTGTCGTTTTGACAGATGATAAAAAGTAACTAATTTGACTAAGGTGTCATCTAGCCTATTCCAAATCTATAAAATCTATCACGATATAATGTATGGACCTCATTTGAAGGACATTTTTGATGCTCGAAAACTTCCAATCTCATTAAAAAGATATCTGTCGATCAGTGAGTGACCTTTGCAAAACTTCACCAATTACATGGAAAGGAAATCAGAGCAGACTGTATAATCGAAGTTGGACTTTTAAAGAAAGTCGATATAAAAAAGTATTCCGATATAACAACTTGTCAGTACCACCTGTCGGCGTCGTGATTGTCAATTTGAGAGGATAAGAATTTTTCCTCAAAAAAAAAATGTATTTGTGACGTCATAAATTGGTACTTTTTAGGAAAAATTTAGAATGAAGTGGGTATGTTGTGTTTTAGATTATTCTTTCTAAACTGCTACTTAATTTGTATTTTTAATTTTGTTGTTAAAACCAGTGAGTTGGGGTACTAAGTTTTTGGTGCTTTCAGTTTGTAGGTGGACAAGAGCTGTTTACAAGATCACCGTAACATCGCTAGGGATTCCATTCGTAAGGTAGTTTGGTTTCTTCTAAGTCATCTTAGTTGTACAAAAATACAAATGCAAGATATCATCTTGCATGGCGGTGTTAATGAGGTTATCAAGTACCTACGTTTTATCATTTGGTTAGGTTCTAAGTTTTTTATTTTCAACTGCCACCTTTTTTAATATCTCAACATAAAGTTACTATTCTAAGGTAGGTATTAAAACTCTAACGAGTTTTATAAATGTGAATGTGAGTATGTTTGTTAGCTTTCACTTCTAAACCAAGTTTAAAATTCTTACACCAATGAAAAACTACATTGTTAGTAAGTAATATAAGCTACTATTCACTGTGATTACGGACATAGGAGCACGTGAAAGGAGCCACGGGCAAAACATGTTTACCATTTTACTAGGCCGCCTTAGTGTGGGTCACCATACTGCATTGTCTGCCTTATCAATGAGTATGGTGGTGGTTGTCCGCGTAATCACCGATTAAGAATACAGTGTTACCAGCCCTATTCATCCCGTGGGTGTCGTAAAAGTCGACTAAGGGAACAAAGTATGCAAGACAACATCATTACAAAGAGAAGGAAAACTTGAAACAAACCCTATTCCAACCTGCCAGCGTGGTACAGAAGGCCAAAATCTCTTTGCTAAGGAGAGACCTACATACAGCAGTAGACTGTAAAAGGCTGTTGATGATGGTGACCACAACTCTTGAATTTTATTCATGCTTTCCATCAGACAGAGTAGAGTCACTTTGGCAAGCTTTTTTTAAAGGACAACTCCCTTACTAGGAATAAATCTTGTATCGCGGAGACAGACACACACAAAACGGACACAAAGAACACCCAGACTTGAACAATAATATGTGGATCACCTAAGCGTTATCCCGTGTGGAATCTGAACCACAACACTTAGCGCTGTTGACCGTGGCGACCGCTTAAGCCACCACGACATACGTGCCGTCAGCTGTTTTGACATTCCTGAAGTTCTCTACCCATACCGCCGCTATACTGACACATTCCAAAACTCACTTAGAATAACTTGCGACTTTATTTTTCATAACTTTATTTTTTAAAATTTCTTTGATTCCGTCCCTGCTTCGATTTCGATCAAACCGTATACCATCAAAGGGAGGTAAGTAATTGAGATAATAATTGGTTTCCGTATTATTTGCAGACGTACCTTCTTTGATACAGCCGAAACCGTATCTATGCTTAATTGTGCGATAATTAGCCGCTGATGCCGGCTTTTTTTTTAACGTGGATGGGGAGCATTTAATTTTCCATTATACTCGTTTTATGATATTGTCAGCTGATTGAATGTAAGATGTTACAATTAAAAAAACAATTGAAAATGTTTTGATCTAAAAGGTATATTGTTTTGAAATATGAATCAAGTTTATTTTATTTGGTGTAAAGGTTTTTAAAAATAATTTGAACATTTTAATATTGTGTAATATATATTAATCTGTCTGTTTGTAATATTTTTTGAGATCTTTATGGGTTTACGTTTAAGAATTTTTTAAATTTATAATTTAGAATTTGTAATTAATATTGACAATTTTATTTAAGTGTACTATAACCTCATAAAGTCCAAAGGTATAGGCTTTTTTGCAACCTTAGTGCTTTTATAAAGTTGCAAAAGTCGTAAAGATGCAAACTTTTTTTTTCAATTTAGATCAGCACACAACCCTATGAGTCGCAACATTAAAGAAACAACGCCTCATTCCGTCGACACACATCATTCGACATTACGTATGCAATACTAGGGTTGTCGCGAATACAATTTGTGGGCAACAATAAAAAATCCCTTTGCATGAGACAACAGTAGCGGTAGGGTTATACGTCTTGTTCGTCCCCTAAAAAGAAAAATATTGGATTTGTGTGGATACGACATTTGTATTTTGTGGTATACCTAAACTAAGAAATTTAATTTGTTAAGCATTATAGACTTACTATTGAACATATGTCTCATTTTTATTAGAAGACTGTTAGGCAATATTTCTTATAAAAAAATTCTGACATACGTATTAATTTCCTCATCGTGATTTCAAACAACTATAAAAAGCAATTATGTTTTTTCCAAACTTGTGTCATGTGTATAATAAAAATATTACAAAAAATAGTTACTAGTTACAAACTTTGGGTACAGTATCTGAAAATATATTTTCGGACATTTGAGAAGATCCCATATTAGTAAATGTAATATAATCTTGAAAGTAAAGTTCTAAACGTTGATATTACGTATTTTTAATCACTACATCGTATTTTAAACGATAACTAGACTGACTTATAGAATACTCATATACTTTTTTTTGTAAATATTAACATATTGTAAACTTCGAAACAAATATTTGCAGATCATACAAACATTTGGTCCGACCCGGGCATCGAACCCAAGAACTCCAACACAGTAATTTACTTTCACTGAGGTAACAACAGATATAAGACCAACAAGTCTAGAAGTTACTAGTATTGACTGCTAAGTATGAGTGTGATTCTCATATTTCCCACTCATATTAAGCTCCGTGTACAGGTGTAGTTTATGTACGTATATGTTTAAAAAAATATAATATATAAGTATTTTTATCCGTAGTTTACTTACTACATTACAGGAATAGCTCAATTTGGTATTCGACTGCCCAGCTTAAGATAAAAAAAACATCGTATCCACGTAGTCTTTCGTCCAACAATACACTCATTACTAATTTAAACACCGCCACCGGTAGTCAGTCATATAGTGGCGTTTTTATTGAGCTCTGTACGATGCGGTGAGACGGCACACAACGCGACACAGCCCAGCGTTAGGGGACCGGCGGCTGATAGCATTTTAAATCAGGTTAAGGTCAATATGGACCGGCTGTGACAAACCCACTCTTTGATTTGTGCACGCTACGGGATATTTTACTATTTTTCGTATAAAAAGGTGTTTAAACATGAATTTATTTTTTCGTTATTGAACTGCCTCGGTGACGCAGCGTGAATGTGACTGCTGTGCTTGAGGTCTCGGGTTCGATACCCGTGACGACCAATTATTTGTATAATCTGCAAATATTTGTTTCGAAGTTGGGGTGTTTTTTATATATGTATTTACAAGAAAAAAATATTTGAGTATTCTATCGGAGATTTTGGCCTACTATACCACGCTGGCGAGACTAGTTTGTGTGAGAATTTGTTTCAAGTTTTTCTTCTCTTTATAGTGATGTAATCTTGTGTAGTTTACTCTCTTAGTTGCCTCTTACGACATCCACGGGATGACTAGAGTTGGTAACACTGTGTACCCTTAATCCATGATGCCTCTCTCGCTTAGGAAGGAAATTGTAATAAAAGATTTGGAACATTGCAAAACAAAGCATTTCTTCGGATAGAAACACTTCCTTTTCTACAAATTACATACTAATACATCCTACTAATATTATAAATGCGAAAGTTTATGAGTATGGATGTTTGTTATTCTTTTACGAAGAACTACTGGACAGATTTGGATGCAACTTTACAGTAATATAGGTACATCAGAATAACATATAGGCTACAATTTGTAATGATTATATGTAATTTTGATAGTAATATAACGATACATGTCAATTAAGTCGAGAAAAAATCTGGCCTCTGAGTGTTATCTTGGCGTACGCTGCCTAAGCCATTGAAGTTACACAAAGATGATGTACCGTAGGATTGTTTATATGTTAAAAAAAATTAAAATAATCTGTTTCGAAACTTAATGTTGCAGACCAAGTACTACGCGAGCGAAACCGTGGGCAAAAACTAGTCTTCAATAATAATGTTTAATAAAATAATTATTGCTAATTGAAACTGTTTTATCGATTCGATCTGTAAAACCGGTAGATGTACCGTTTCGTTTATTGATCCTGATTGGTTAAGATATTAAGTAATAAGCGATATTGTTTTTAAGATTATAATTATTGATTTATTATTAACTATAGATATAGAAAGCCTGTGCAATATCGCTAATATCTGAAGATGCTTGATTTCTTTACAATTTCGTGGCAGATGAGGCTGACATATTCGTTTGTCGTTTTTTTTTATGTAATCATTAGAGCAAAGAAAATTTTTAATGTTCTTGGTCATATAAAGTACATATATTTATATTTCTTTTGATTTGCTTTTAATAACAACGCTCACATTTACGGGTAGACATGAAATGGACACAAAGAATCAGAACAACAATTTATGGATCACACAAAGTGGAATTCGAATTCAAGTGGAATTTGAACCCACAACACTTAAGGCAGTAGAGAGCGACGTGGCGACTGTTTAAACCACTACATCATCCGTGCAGGTAACATTTGTCCATGATACCAGTCGACATAGGACTTTATTTAACTATGCCTATATGGACTCTTCTGTTTTGTATCACATTAACAAATTTGAAATATTTAAAAAAAAAAGTAACACGACGAGGTATTTCAGTAGTTTGGTGTTATTAACTTGTAATTATACTAAAGAATCTGGGTCTGGCAAACAAAACATCCCAATTAGTGGCAATAGTCACGCCACCTATTACGTGGGACTAAAACACTGGCGAAAAGTGGGCGTTTAATATACATCTGCCTTCCCCGCCGGGGAAACAGGCAAGATTTTATGTTTGTATGTATTAAAAGAATTTTTGTTGTGTAACACATTTTCCTTAACTGCTCGGATAAACAAGTCTCATATACATACATATCTCTATACTACTCGTATTTAATAAAGTTTTTGCTTTAGATTTAAGTAAACACACTATTGGTGTAACGATTTCATTTTTATTGTGTTGCTGTTGAAGTCATTTAAAAAAAAATACATTACTAGTATTAATGGTTCTGTTCTCTAAAAATGATGGCAACCCACCTGCACAAAGCCCGAATCATTTTATGCAAAAATAGTTTTACTAAAATCACTGCATAAACCTCGCTCAATAAATAAAATGGACTGAACCTGTCCGCTCAACGTCAATAAAAACACATCCCAAATGTAAACGAGAACGATGCATGAATTCTTCATTTCAAATTGTATGGCCATGTTAGGGCATTATCATTTTTAGTGCTCGCCACACTGGTATATTCAGATGGAATTTTTGATGCACTGGCGACACAGGCGTACTGCGATTGGTCGCCCTGAATATTGTATGAACCAATCACTGCGTTGCGCTTAACGTTGCATTCCAATTTGAAATCGCGAAGGCGGGAAACATTGATAAAGTTGTGTTTTGCAATAGAACGCAATAGGCATAATTTGTTATTACAAAATCTAATTGGTTTTCCTAGCAGGTATGTGTATGGCAGCATAGCAGAGGACAAAATTGGTAGACAAATTATTTGGACGCGGTAAGGGAATTTCCTTCCTTTATTCGTATTGTAGGTATGTTAAGCTCAAAGACTGATTTACTGTTTACTAGCGTAAAATATTGCAACCATCGTTTAATTATATATTACGTAATTATTAAATAATGACCACAGAAATCGGTACAGAAATGTGCGACTTAGTTAAACACACAACTGACTGACACGAAACTGACTTACACTTTGAATGTACTACTTCTTTGATTTATCTCCGATAACTTTACTAACTTTATAAAAATAATTAAAAGTATTGTTTGACACAGAGTCATCTATCAGGGCGCACTGCGCTCTAGTTGGACTGTGCCTAAGTATGGTTTCTCTACGCTGTGGCGGTGTAATCAACAAAGTTATTGTAAAAAATAAGTGTATAGGGTTTCCAACAAGAATTTAAGGCCACAAGTCAACCTCACCTGCAATTTATGCACCTGATAATCGACGGCCATTGTCTAGTAAACAAAACATCTCGATTAATGGAAATAGGCTCGCCACCTATTACGTGGAATCAAAACTCTGGCGTAAAATGGACGTTTAATACACCTCTGCCTATCTCTCCCGGGAAACAGGCGTGATTATATGTGTGTTTGTCATTGTAAACAGCTATTTATCGTTAATTAAAGTTAGATCACGTCATCAATGAATGGACAAACCTGTTGAAGTGTACCTAACGTTAACAGTAAACAATGAATCCTTCTGGAAAGATTAAAATAATGAGAACAATACGATTATCAATCAAAAAAGAGGCAAAACAAACGGAAAACAACCTATTTTTGTAACTATGTTATACAATTACCGTATCTAAAGAACAGTGCACTAATTGTAATATTATTTATTGGCAGCGCTCGCGATAACCCTTGCTCTCCGAAATTATTGTTCCTATATTTTGTCAATTGCTATCAGGTTATTATTGTCTGGGGAATTGGGGCGACAGACGGCAGCCGGTGGTACCTTAAACTGCACTTTTTAGAATAAGGTTCAATGGCCAATTTCTGATATTATTGCTATGTAAGGACCATCGTGTTTATCATTTATAAGCTGGCTGATAATACTCATGAATACGTAAAATTATATGGATGTAACTACTTTTGATTTCTTAGTAGACTTAATAGTTTCGTACACGACTATGATCACTGCATTAGTTTTAGCGATCATACCGTAATGCTTTCTAACCTATATTATTCTTCGAGAAACAGTTTATCTAATAAAAAGTAAGGAAGTAACTTCCCAGTTAGTAACTAATTTATCAGTTAGTAACTAATGTATCAATTAGTAACTAACGTATCAGTTAGTAACTAACGTATCAGTTAGGAACTAACGTATCAATTAGTAATTAACGTATCAGTTAGTAACTAACGTATCAATTAGTAATTAACGTATCAGTTAGTAACTAACGTATCAGTTATCACTAGACTGCCTCGGTGGCGCAGTGGTGGTGAATGTGACTGCTGAGCTTGAGGTCTCAGGTCCGATTCCCGGGTCGGACCAAATGTTTGTATGATTTCAAAATATTTATTTTGGAGTTTGAGTGTTTTCTATGTATGATATGTATGTATATATAAAAATTCTATCAACCAGTCTAGTTATCATAGTACAAGCTCTGTTTAGTTTGAAACTAGATGACGTTGTGTATCATCCGAAATATTTATTCAGTTACAATTTCAAACAGACGTTTAGGTTACAATCTTTCATATTATAAAAGTAATCATACAACGAAATCGTATCTTAAAATAAACATGACGCATACAAAATAAGATTACCCACATTCCAAATAATATCAATTAGAATTGTACTGTTGAAGTTACAAACAGACAATTCATTTCAATACAGTGTATGTCCTGTTTCCATATGTGGGCAAATCTTAGCGGTCCTCAACAATATAAAGAGTTATTGTGCGCACAAAGATGTATTGTCTTTAGACCTTGTCTAAATGTCATGTCAATTGTCTCAGAGCTCGTGACGAGTTGTTGTGAAAACCTTTAGTTAGCGTGTTCTTTACCTTGGAAATCTGTTCTACTGTTTTTAGAGTACAAAGCCTTAAGTTAAGGTGAGGTAGTTATTGTTATAACCTGTTTTAGGGTTCCGTAGCCAAATGGCAAAAAACGGTACCCTTATAGATTCGTCGTGTCTGTCTGTGTCTATCCGTCCGTATGTCGCAGCCACTTTTTTGCGAAACTATAAAAACTATACTGTTGAAACTTGGTAAGTAGATGTATTCTGAGAACTGTATTAAAATTTTCACAAATATATCTTTTTTTTATAAATTTTGGGGGTCTCCCAAACTTAAAACTGAAACTGACTTTTTTTTTCATCAAACCCACACGTGTGGGATATCTATGGGTAGGTCTTCAAAAATGATATTGAGGTTTCTAATACCATTTTTTTCTAAACTGAATAGTTTACGCGAGAGACACTTTCAAAGTGGTAAAATGTGTCTCCCCCTCTGTATCTTCTAAAATAAGAGAATAATAAAACTAAAAAATATATATGTTGTACACAATGTAAACTTCTACCAAAAATTGGTTTGAACGAGATCTAGTAAGTAGATTTTTTTTTTAAAACGTCATAAATCGCTGCTAGGGAACCATTCATGGGTGAGTCCGACTCACACACTTGGCCACTTTTTCGCCTATGGAAGAGTGAGAGTTCTGTCTCGCCAGTGCGCTGTCTGACGTTAACTTTATCATTATTCTATACTAATATATCGTGTAGAATATATCTAGTATCTACTAATTGAGTAAGTGGTTAGTAGAAATTACTTACATGTGACATTATTTGTCATAATAAGTACCGAATCTTTTAATTTCTCAACAAATTTTTTACTCGCATTAAAGCGTAATAAAACACATGGATTATTTAGCGGTTTCTTTCTTAAAGTAATTCGAACATTTCTCATCTCGTATTGTATAACAAAAACTTAGAGAAACGCCCTGAGGCGCTGGCGGGCCGTCTGTGGCCATCAGTGGGCTCATAAATAAGATATTCATATTAACTAATATAACATATTTTGTAATCTGTAACACTTATATTGTGCTTTGTGAATATATATCACTGTACAAATTATGACTTCATTGTATTGTTAAAGTTTGTTTGAGTCTATGGTCTGAGGCGTGAAAACAAGCGATGGCTGGAGAAACTGGCGCACGAAATGGTCTTAACAAGATGTTGAACGTAAATACCTATAATATAAGATTTCTTTGATTACGAACTAACATTCTTTAAAAGATAATGATAGTTTTAAATTTAGCTGTTTAGGATTTTTTTTAATTTCGAATGTAAAACCCTTTCATAGCTTAGTAAAATATTTCTTTTGGTCAATTTTAAAAGAACCTGTACAAACGGTTACCTGATTAAGTGAAGACACAGTTATATGTCGTAACAACTATCCAATATGATTCGAAAAACAAAATCATATGAAGACAAAATTTTGTTTGTCGTGAGGCAATCGTAGACTGTTAATCTTAACTTAAGCTTACTCGCTTAAAGTTTCTAACTTAATTCATGAACCATTTGAGAGCATCACGGAGATGGATTGTAGAACATTACGCGCTCGCGTCTTAATCTTGTTGAGGGCTATTACTGTTCGTTTAATTACTGCTACACAATGCGCATGCGTCTGGTGTATACTAAAACTTTGTATTGTACCACCACAATGACTTATTAGGGGATTGAAGTAGGCCGATGGAGTCATTTTGAGGTTGGAACCCATTATATTTATCTTTAGCGGTTTCAAGATCATGAATCCCGTTTCCAAATGCTATGTGTACTTGAGAGCTTCTAACATTCAGAATACAACGATATGGAGAGTCTTAAATACAATTTCTTTCCTCTGTCTTCAAGTAATTTAATTCCAAAGAAGAGTTTATACAAGGTATTCGCCAGCGTAAAATAAATCGACCTCGAATTTTTTTAATGTTACACATTACGCTAACTAGTGGACAATTTTTAACTCAGATTCACAATTAATTAGTAAGTCGCTCGATAACTTGTAATTCATTAGGAAATATGTAATTCAGTTGAGAATATCGAATTTAGTCGTCAATTTTATGATTTGGTCGGGAATATTTAATTCGGTCGGTAGTTTACGATTTGGTCGAGAATGTTTAATTCGGTTCGAAATTCGTAATTCAGTCGAGAATATCAAATTCAGTCAGACATTTTATAATTTGGTCGGGAATATTAAATTCGGTCGGTAATTTGCAAGTTGGTCGAGAATATTTAATTCGGTCGGTAATTTGCAAGTTGGTCGAGAATATTTAATTCGGTTTAGAATTTGTAATTTGGTCAAAGTTTATCTAGATAAACGTCTAACCCGTTGTTGTTATATGTATGTTAGCAACTAAACATATCCGCGAACACAATTGGTGCTATCAACAAAAGCTATTACGATAACAGACTCACTGATAAACCACGTAAATATTGACATAGATCACGCTTGACATCTCCTTAACCTCTGTTACAATTATCTTCTATTATTGTGACTTATCTATTATGAGATTAATTATTTGAATGATTGAAGGTACGAACTCCAAAGCTCCTCTTTGATGCGTTTAGATGCTGTGATATCAAGTGTATGGCCATATATCCTCCCTACATGTCCACGATTTTGAATTTTTTGAGTTTAATTTTATTACACATCAGATCTAATGGAAAGATTAAATTTGAGATTGATGTACTTCTAGCCGATGCTGATGTATTTCAGCCACGAAAGTCAGTCTCAACGGAGACCAGCCAACTACACAGGAGATTACAGTGCACAAGTGTATGTGTCCACACAGGTACACTCTCTGTTCCCTCAGTCTCATAATCCGATGGGACGGTTATCCGACACGATCAGAGAGAAATCAGGCGCAAGAATGACGGTTTTCCGTGCTCTCCGAGGTACGAGTGTTAAGACCTCAACTTCCAAACACCGGGTTGTTATTCAGCAAATAATCAGAAAAATTCAGTTACACTTTTTGGCATAGCCTCTCGATCGGCAGTGGTATGCTAACCGCTAGACCAACGAGGCAGCTAACTGGGATTAATACCCTATTAAATACTTACACTTCTACATCATTATCATCATCAGTTCTTAATAGTTCGTTCTAAAGTCTATCAGTAGGTTACTCTTTGAAAAGGAGGTTTTGGAAACTACACCAAGCTTGTAGTATAACGTTTGTTTCAAATATTTATTCTCTTATTTCCCATTTTCATTTTTAATGGGAAAATCTCGACTCGATAGGATCCCATTACAGTATTAATATTGCTAGTTTCAATATATTAACCATATATTTAAATATAAATTTTAATAACTAATATTAAACAAACAAATAATCTTTTTATATTTATCTAACGGCTATTCTGATATCACAGAGTCAATATGATAATTTCTATTAAGGAGTAAGTTTGTAAAAATATCAATCATTTCGGCTTAAACATTTTTATTGCTGGAATATTTTAACAATAAAAATCAAGTAGCTGTTCTACGAAGTTGTGAAGATGAATTATGAACGGTAACATGACCTCAGTGAACTTAAAACAACCTGAGTTTTGTAAAATGCTTCACGTTTACAAATTAAAAAAAAAACTAATCAATTTTAAAGATTTATTAAAACATTCTATTAGAGGCAATGACATATATTACGTAATGATGACTGTCATGCCGTTTACGTCCTCAAGCGAGGCGTGAAAAAGTATTTTACTAGACCGTTATAGTGTGGGTCACCATACTGTATTGTCTGCATTCACAACGAGTGTGGTGAGCACAACTCTTGGATTCTATTCATATTTTCCATCAGGCAGAGTAGTCACTTTTGCAGGCTCTTAAAAAAAATGATACCAGCAGAGGTAAACGAACACGATTTTCTTTATTTTGCTACCACTGATTAAAGTAAAAGAAAGCCATCAAAAGATAATTAGTACCTACAAATTCACACCAAAAACACAAGCAAGTTTAATATTTCAGGCTAGTTTACAAAAATGCTGGTCTTTGATTGGCTTTCATCCCATGTCCTAATGTTAGAAACTAATGCAAACTTAACTTTTATCAACCGGTGTTTGCTCATATATTTGGCTGCATTACTACAGCAATGCAGCCACAGGTAACATCATACTCAATGAGTTGAATACAACAGAAGTTTTTCAACATAAATATGCCACATATCAAAAACATTAAATCAAAAACAAAAGATCCAACCTCATTTGAATTATTATTTACGTACATTATTGTTGTTGACATTGTTTCTAAATGAACCGACCAACTATACAAGAAATTTGCACTAAACCTTTAGAATTTTAATGAAAATGTGTGAGAAATGCCAGGAATCATTGTTATCCATGAACACAATTGCATAATCGTAGAGTTTGTACTAAATTTGCATATTAGAAGCAGTAATTATTGTTTCGTACAGCGACCCCGTATTGCGTAAGGTATTTTATGTCATTTTTACGACCAAGCTGAAGGTTTGACGACATGGATATTAGTAATGAGCTTCGATAAGCTATAGGTTTGATAACTAGTGAAACACAAATAGCTGTAAATACTAGTTGAAAGACTCAGTAGACAATAGCTAAATCACAAGTACGCTATATTAAAACCTTCAAATTAATTCTTCTTCATCCATTCATATAAGCAATAACTGCCTGTTACAAGTTACAATTTAATTTAATTTTATTTCTTTTTATAAGACAAAAATCGCAGTAGGAATATATCCTATGTCGCGGGCGACTTTACAAACATACAAAAAAAAACGGACTCAAAGAACACTCGCACTCACAATAATAATTTGTAAATTTCTTGATATTCAGGGTTTATTTGTAAAACAATTAGTATAATTTTAAATACCTATAAAAATATTATGAACATTACGCACGAAGCATCCCGTTATTAAGGATGTTAATGCATTATTTAATCTAACCCTACAAAAATAATTGACACACTGAGGCAATAAAAAAAACGAAAAGCCTGTAGAAAACTAGACCCTATTGCGTAAAAAATAAGGAACAGTTATGATAATCAATTTATGCGAAACCGTCTACTATCTTTCCCTAGCCCACAAATGCCTAGTGGCTCGTATAAATATTTTAATTTAATTACTACTTACTCCTGTTCACCATTAATGTTATAGACTGTAAATAGCTCTTCGACTACTTAAAGTCATGTTAAATATATTAGTAGTATTAACCATGAAACTGTGAGTTAAGATTTTGTAGTTAAGTATCGTCTATGGGTGGTCTGTCATACGGCTGGACGCCATTTTGAACCTGCGCTTCATTTTGTCTATGGAAGTTTATTTGTAACGTTTTAATCAACATTTTTATAGATAATTTGGATTTTGAATTATTACAATCATAATTTATTTCTACGTAAGTACGTTCGGAATCAAAGTAAACATTACAGAGAATAGTTTAGAAATCTCGCAAGTTTGTGATTCTATAAATTAACATTGAGATTACCTTTCTCGCTTTATTTTATATCTACTATACATATTACTTTTATAGGCTTTTAACTTGAACAACTCTAAATATTACTGGTAGTGTGACAAATTTCAGAATGACAGCCAATGTCGGTTTAAAACCAAAAGAAAACTTTAAATATGCAAATTACGAACGTTTACTACCGCGAAGTACAGTAATTTGTGTTTTAGATTTGATAAATGTTTCCTATGTTAGCTAAAAACAATTACAAAGAATGTATTAAAAATTCTAAAGAACAGAGGCAACTTAGTACTTTACGATGGCCGTCATCCGAATTCAGTGACACACATATATCGTAAATATCCATAAAAACATAGTTAAACACGCGTTTAAAGCTTTATAGTGAAATGCGGTGGCCCTAACATTGTTTTTAATGTGCTGTAATATGGCCAATTAAATTCTAGTAAACGACTAACTTGAAATGGTCTTTGGCCGTTTTATTCTTGTTTACCGTGCGGCCACAGTATATGCTCGTGTATTGCCGCTTTAATGTTATTATGTCTGATATTTACGTCTTTACTTGAAAGGCATCTTCCATAACTTATGTCACACATTAAGAAAGGAAGGTTAGATTGTGAAGCGTGATATTATCAAACATTTAATCCCTGTTCCCTACATAAGATGACTGTGGAGGAACGGGTGCTATGTCCCTGCAACACAAAGGAAGAGCCGAACAGCTGAGGTGTTCATGTCTGATGGACCGCGGCCCAACGATTGATGTTGGGAATTTGTATATACGCTAATCGGTAAGAGAATTTCTATATAGCGGTACAGGGTTAGTAATTACTCCGTAGTTCGGTGTAATTTCGACAGATGCGCCATCTGTATATTCATCATAGTATATTTTGTTGTCGTATGCGGAAGTCATCACAACTTTTTTTATTACTAATAATACAATTTGTTACTTATTGTAGACGGCGAAGTTTATAGCAATATCAGAAGCCCTTGAACGGTACTGTAGATATACTAATAGAGAGGTATTGTTTCTAGACAACAGGAATGTTCTCCAGAATATAACTCGATGCGCCTCTAATTTCAGAAGTACTTCGATAGCTTATACTATTTTACAACAAATACCTGCCTTTACATGTTAATGATGATAGTTTGGTATTACAATGGGGTCCATCACATGTTAGCTTGTCAGGGAATGAGAAAGAAGATCAATTGGCAAAGAGAACTATTTCAGATGGTATCGAAATCGTTTTATGTGTGGCTTCAAGCCCCTAAATAAACAAAAATCATAAAAAAATAATTAGTTCTTTATTTAGTTTTTGATTCACCTGTAAAATTTATTTTCGATGCAAAATTTGTGACGTCATACCATGGAAAATTGCATTAGAGACGAGGAAATAAAATTAGTACTTAAAATAAATTGTCAACATAATAACATTATCATTAATGAGATTAATAATAATTTATCGTCACATAATAATGATTTCCGTATCTCATTGTAAACACTGAAACTAAACAGTTGATAAGTGAGTGTAGGAAACTGCCAATAATCGGAAGGTGATCTGATTAATTAGTGGTGATGACAGACTCTATGCTAATGAAGTGCGAACAGTGATAGATAGAGGATCAACTATTGTTATTTACCAGTATCTTGGCTAGACAGTAAGAGAAATTAATAATAAAACGGCTACGACACATATTTATGACGATAATAAGATGGTAAGGTTAAACTAAATCTCATTCGTGATTATTTAGCCTATTTAGATGAACAGACAAAGACGCATTGACTATTTGACATGAAACAATGCATTTTATCTTATCAATACTAAATGATGCTGATGAGCTGGTTGATATATTTAAGTATAAAGTTTGAGTATGGTTTATTACGGTTTTTATTTAATTACCATTATTGTTATCAACATCCCGTGTCCTAGGTACCTGTATAGAAGTCTTTTTCACGCTTATTCTATAACAATTTTAAAAATATTTTTGCAATTAAGAGCATCTTATACTATACTTACTTGTTTTGTTTGACGGGCGTTGTTGAAGGCGTCGGCCTCTTCTCTTCTTTGATCGTACTGTTATTCATTTTTGACGTTAATCTTTTCAGCACGTCGTCCATAGACCTTTTATGAGGCGCATTCAACGACAACGCACTATTGTGGTTCAGCAATGAATTGTTATTGTTACACAATCCCAAAACTTTCGCTTCAGCTCCTGGACTACTGCATTCTGATGAGCCACGTCTTCGTGCCTGAAGGTCATTGACTGGATGTAGACTTAAGAAAGATGATGGGACTAGAAGATTGTTTGTCATGTCTAATGTTTGTTCAAATCGTTGCTTCTTTGAGGGTCGTTCGTCTTCGTAGTTCGTTTCCTCTTCACTAATAGAACTCCTGGTGGATGAACTTGGTGAGAATTTGTAATAGCTGTGTTGTTCGTTGTCGTCTGATTCCTGATGGTCTGGGAAATCCAGATTGGCTGGGCCGGCCTCAGGCTTCTCTGTGTCGGCAGCACCTTCTTGCAATTTTGACGGTGGTGACTTTCGTTTAGATGACATGTTTCTGAAAATAAAAAACATATTATCATAAATTTTAGTACAAATAAAATGTGAATACACATATAGAATCATCACATAAAAATTTATTTTAGTATAAGAAGTTTATAATATAGTAATTTTCACTTGGATGTCTGTATAACCCTGAACATAGATGCTTCTGAATTCAAAATACAAACACATCTTACAAATAGCATCACTGTCTGATTGAGATCTCGGGTCAGATGTCAAACGTAGTATTTGTCACCCAAACTCTCGATTAGTTACGAAACTCGCTTCGTTAAAGCACCTAATTGGCTTCTACTAATTGTACTAATTGCAATTACTGCCTCCTTTGGACTTAAGGTGTCCGCCGGATCATGAACTAAGTTGTCCACTTTTGCCAGATCTCTAAACATCGCTTTTATTTCATCTGCAGTATCTGAACTCGTGTAATTTAGAGAGGCAGGGAAGGTCATGTTAAACTGTCTGATTTTATTAATGTGAGTGTTAAACTATGCTGGATTTACCGAAATCGTATAGTATATAGTAAATTTTGTACAATTACAGAGTAGCTTGTGTACTTTGATGCTGGTTTGAGTTGGGAACGTCTTCATTGATTGTGTTAACAAACGTTTCTTGTGCTAGTGTCTGGCGCGTTGCTTTGATGTTTGTCTACGGATCAGTTGTACTGATGCGATTATTTTGAAACGTTTACTTGATGTCATCCTTTTGGCAGACTGCTTCAGTCTTTGAACGTCAATGACAAATGAAGTAAACATACAAATGGGGAGGATATTGCTTTGGAATTATGTAATTAACGATTGTAATAAACGTAATGTATCAACAAGCAGTCACGCTTTTCTAAGTGTTTATATTTATATATGTACTACCGCTTGAATAGTGATAATGTTATCTGACTTTTCATATTTTAGAATAATATTTTCCATTGTTTCCAGATTAATTTAATAAACAACATACCGAGTAATGTGTGAAAAACAAGTCGAAAGAGAGTGTCTTCTACAGAAATTATTTTTTTCTGTTTCTTTTTTGTTCTCCTCCATGGGATCTACATATTGGGATATCTACTCCATTTCACTACTAATTTCTTACAATTCCATAATATTTGATAGTTTAATAAAACTATATTCTGAAAAATACTTCAGGTAAACTAAGCCTAATGATAATAACTTGGCACTAAGTCATATATAAATGAATGTATATTTTTTTTATTTACTTATCTTGTAATTTGTGCGAATATAATTCAAAGTTTTAACTTATATTTTAATATATAAACCAACTCAATCCGTTTACCATTATTTACACACGCAACAAAAAACAACTTCGCTTAAGTCTGCAAAGTTGAGATAGATCTAACAACTAAATGAAAAACAAACATTAAAATTTAAGGGCTCACTCTTTACGTTTGTTTAACGCTAGTATAATTAAAATAGTTTTGATTGACTTACTTGTGAACCTTGTGCTTTGAGTTTTTGATGTCAAAACCAAATTTGCTTTTAACATTCCAATTGATTTTAGTGACAAAATTTCATCTTAATTTAACATGATAACTTTCATTAGTCTAAATATACGTAAGTAATAAATTAATTTCGCATAATTCTGAGTTTTAAACTGTCTATTACCAATCAGATTTTCGAATGAATATTAATATTATAATATATAATATATTATAATAATAAAATCCTCTCACATCTCACAAACGGTCATTTGATCGCAAATTAGGCAAAGCCTGTGCTATGGTAACCAGACTGCTTATAAACGTACATATTTCTAAATACATGCAATGCAAGGACACCCTAACATGCATATTATAGATAAATTACACCCAGAGACAGAACAAATGATCGAGCTCCTCACACGAAGTTTTGGCCTGGGTGTGAATCGAACTCACGACCTTTGACTTAGCAGTCATGATCAATAATCATTAGACCAACAGGCCCGTCAAATCTTAATAAATGAAATAACAAAACATTCTTGAGTTATTAATATAATCGATAAGATACTTGAAATTAGACCTCTATTACTTTAAATATAATTTATGTTTATTTTTTCTATGGTAAACACCTTCCAAACTACTCTGCCTAATGGAAAACATGAATAGAATCCAAGAGTTGTGGTTACCATACTCATTGCAAATGCAGACAATGCATTGTGACCCACACTATGGCGGCCTAGTGAGATGCTTTTCCACGCCCCGTTTGGCGTACCTAAAAGGCATGACAGTCATCGTGGCAGTATAAGGCTCACACAGTTACCACGATAACTGTAGGTGACAGTGCATCAATGAGCCTCTAGTATGTGTTTATGTAAATAATTTCTTTTAGTTTCATGATAATATAATTTAATAGTACAAAACTAACAAGTACATGTATCAAATGTGTATCGTTCAATAATCTTCCAATTTGCAGAATTGCATTCTAAAACACTAGCCCAGTTCACCACAACGTCTGGAAGGGTGTCAAATCGATAGACTCAGGAAAAGTCCTAATAACACACTGAAAGCAAATTGTATTTATTAGTGCCCATGAAACATGGGGTGGTTTCAAGAAGTTTATAAGCACAGAAGGAGCTATCATTTGCTCTTCTCGAAAATTTTTAGATTCAGAGTTAATATCTTTATAATAAACTATTAAAAATAATATTTTAATATAGTACGTTACAATTAATACTAAAATATACTAATTAACATTAAAAAATTAGACCGATAAAGTTGTAGTAGAGATGATAACAGAAGTCTTGGACGTAGTCAATCAAAACAGAATCCACTTAAAAATGAAAGAAGTGACAAGAAAGAAAAGGGAAATAAAACAGAACTAATGCATAGAATTTTTAAAATTTAAAAAATGTTTTGTAAGTTAATTTTATGAGCTTTAAAACAATAGGTACAGTGCAAGCAATACCTTTTCTTAACAGCTGACTATAGATATATTGATATTGTCTATAAATAATCACTGTTTTCATCAATAAATTGCAGGTTTTAGATTATGCAACTCCGTATCCTAATTTATTCACGACTCAGCGGTGGTATTAACTCAATTTTCTAGGGCTTCACCTTACTGTTGCGGCAGAACGAATTTATTTATTTATTTTAGCACAACTTGCACAAAATAATTGCTCACATAATATTTCAGTTTCTTTTTAAATAAATGACGTAGGCCTATGATGGTTAATGATGCATGTGTTCTGATTATAATTATTATTATGATATAGTGAGTTTAATAAATTTTACATTAGGTACACTTTCGGTAATCATAATCTATAATTAAGTTTTAATTTATTTACTATTTTAATACTGAAAACATTAACAACAAAAAAAAATACAAACGTGCCTTAACTAATTTAATTGTATGCACAAACCTATGATTAATTTCATTCTTTAGCTAAAATATTGATTCAATATACTAATACCATTATATATAATTCTTTTTTAACGTACAACGTAACGCAGTTGTCAAACAATATGGCGTCGTGGCGGGAGATTTGACAGATCTATTTTACATTAGGAATTGTTTATTTTCTTGTGCATTATGTTTTTGTTATTGATTGACGTCAAGAAATATTAACATTTTTATAAAACTACCAGGAATTGCGTGTTATATTAAAGATCTATATGTTAAACTATAACTAATATTTCATTAAAGTAATTTAAACATTTTTCTATGTAAATTACGCTTTGCTTTTAGATTTTTATTGATCATTTTCTGTCATGTTTTTGGTCATTCTGCACCATGAGTCATTTCCAGAAACTATTTTTGAATGGAACCATTCGCACTGTGGCTGGAGCGATGCGAATGATATGAAACGAAGTGAAACTGTCTAATACTCATATCGTACGTTTAAGAATGTTTAACAATATATACAGAAATATGTAGTCAGAATAATATTATTTCTAATACTATTATAAAGTTAAAAATCAATAACTTGTAAGTTCAAT
Source organism: Hypercompe scribonia (assembly GCA_949316085.1). Taxonomy (NCBI): domain Eukaryota; kingdom Metazoa; phylum Arthropoda; class Insecta; order Lepidoptera; family Erebidae; genus Hypercompe; species Hypercompe scribonia. The sequence goes on from OX438988.1 coordinate 6,179,874, forward strand.
GGTGCAAGTCGATTTCAATTTGCAATGGGGTGCGGTAACAATGCTACAACCAAATTGGTAGCAAATTGTTTCTGTAAACACCTCCCCTTGCAACTGAAATTGTTTTAAATGGTTTGTTGGCATAGACAAAAGGGTTGTTCAGTTTAAAAAAAAATTCTCATTGCAAAGTTTGTGGGTTTTGTGTTATGTTTCTCCAAGTTCTTGCGCGTTTTATTATTAATGGCAATTATATTCACTGTATTTTCCTTTCAAAAAATGTGAAATTTTTTGTAAATTTATACAGAAATTGTATATAATTTAGGTGAGATTAATAGAAATTTGTAAATATTTCTTATTATTACTGTTACAAAAATATTTTAGTGCACTTCTTTCATGTAACAATACATGGGTTACCTTTCCAGGGTACCCTTGTCTCCATAGCGTTGACCTCGTGATGATAATCTGTTCGTTTGAGTTTTTGGTTTTACCACGCCAAAAAAAAATAAAAGGTAACATCTAAACTATTTGCAATTACTTTAAAATATTTATAAATAATATTTATTTATATATTACATTTTTATCTAATACTGGAACCATCTTCTAATTTATACGAGATATTAACGTGTGCATCCGTTTAGAAATTAATCAGAGTGCGATGGACGGAAAGACGGTCGGATGGTCTAAGTAAACTGAATGAGTGCCTTGCCTCCAATCTATTTGACATAGGAAATTGCCAACGCCCGTCTTAGATAAATGGCTAAGGTTCGAGCCGATCTATTTATTAATACCATCTAGTTAAAACTAAGAAATTTCATACGGAGATGACGCACTGATTGGATTTTGATAAGATACCTGTAAGAAAAGGTTATTCAATAAAGTATATTAATAATGATTGAATTCTATATTTATTCCGTAAGGAAAGTTACCAGCCTAATTTCTAATTAAATGTAGTCAATCGAAACACATTTATAAAAGAAGCAGACATAATAAAAACATTTCAAATTCAATAAGCAAATAAAAGTCCCATTGCGACAGGAGAGTACAATGAAAATAAAAATTAAATAGAAAAATATTGTGAAGCGCGCGTAATTGAATGAGGAACGAAGAAATATTTTCTCCTTAAGTAAAAAAAGAATAAAACGCCGACAGGAATTTTCCAGTAACAGAATTATTATTTGTATTCTATAATAAGTTTATTTCTCAATAAAACTTAATAACATTTTCTAGAATCTTTCTCGTTCTAAATTAGGTTTCGATATAGTCACTTTTCTCGGTCGTAAATGGTCCAATTTAGCTGTTAATTTTGTTGGATTTATATTTTGATTAGTTCATAGTTTTTAAAATTTAGAAATTTCATTTCTAAATTGGTAATGTTACGTAGTGGAAGAGTCAGACTGCGGCACATGGTTCCTCACATAAAATCATTTGTTGGTTGCCCGAGACCCGAATTTTTCATTCGGCCGGTATTGCCGAATTCCGGGGAAGGAGGAGATTGGCATTCAAAGGACTTTGAAATATTTTTTCTCCCTTGAGTTGCAAGTGTCTATGACCGGCGATGTTCAACATTAAAAACAATCTCACACACATTAAACACAGTTTCATATAGCCTAAATCAACCAAATCATATCTATCAAATCTTCTTAACCATTAATTTCGTAATAATAATGAAAATAACATCTAATAATACCAACATAAAAAACAACTTTGAAAAGGAAAATAAAATAAAATTACATGTCAAAACAAGCGCTGCATCACACAATTGGCTTCTATTGAGTGAAACGGAGGGAGGTCAGATTATCGAGGAGAATTACAAGAACTCCGCACGCACAGAAACTTGAACAAAATGTAGTAGCAAATGTAATAGCTATTGATAAATATCATAATACACTAGATGAGGCAAAGAAACGACTCCACAAAATCGTGATAGATGGCTTCCGGCGAAGAAAATGGGCGACGACAGTTTTAATAGAAACAATAAAATAGAAAATATTAGAGATGTTGCATTAACATGTTACATTTTCAAAACTTTTTCAATGACTTGTTATAAAATCCTTGAACTGCCTCGTCTTTTGATGTTTCGTAACATTATTGTATTAACACAGAATAAATACTACGCAATTCATCTTCAATACATACATGCATTTATGCCTGTAGCTTCGAAAAGGTTGACAAAGAAGTATCAAACATCCAAATTTTGTCAACTATAAATCAGTTCCGCTCACGTAATAGAGGCAAGCTTATTGCGCCACCTATTTAGAAGTGTATTGAACAGGTAAGTTACATAAAAGGAAAAGAAAACAGTTATTAATTTTATAAAATACAATAAATTGAGCAGGACAGAATTGTATCTCTCGTCCTCTAATTCTTACTAACTCCAACCAGTCTTCTAACTTCAGTATTACCATGAATAACGTACAATAGTTAAATCATCGAATATCGGATATTGTTTAGTATTGCCAACCGCAAGAAAGAGAATTTAAACCAAACCGTTCTGCTCGTAAAGCTGTAGTTTATAGCATGTTTGAAATGGTTCCAGAAAGCAAACATAAATAATATAATTAAAAAAATATAAGTGTAAATAGTGAATATAACATGCGATCCAAGTCAAAACATCCATTTCATTTTGAAGTGGCTATATATAATTTGTCACGTATATTCAGAAGGCAGGAGTGTGCCTTTTATTTTGTGGGGCGATGTTTTGATTTTCTACGAACTATATTTTTGACTTGACAATATTACTTTTTAGTGTAATAAAATAATTAAATATAAAAAATAAGTTAAGATTTTGTAAGTAGTAAACTGTGAACATTTGATTTATTTTCGATTGATGACATAAATTCTCAACACGAGTATGTAACCGTTCAGACATTTTGCTACGATAATTATTCGGGATAATTAAAGTGTAAGAATTTATACAATTTGGACCAACACGAAGGGAATACAAAAAGCCACCGAGCCTATTCGTCAGGTAGGTGTCGTAAGCGTTAATATCAAGCGTAGTTTGGTCATTTTACGCAGGGTATCAGCACTGTAATGAGAAGAAAGACATGATACAAAACCCTGTAAAAATACGTCTGGCCACCGTGGTATAGTAGGCCAAAACTTCCTTTGTGCAGAGTATTAAAGACAGTTGTTATGATGTGATGTGAAGTTATTGGTTAATAAGAATATCGCATCTAGTTTTTACAAATCGGTGGAGGCATTTTCTTGCGCCTGACAATAGGGGAAATTACCCATCGGTACGCGACAACGCGAGACGAGTGGGTGAGCATAATAATGAGGAGAAGGACTATTATAATAAATATTATTTTTCTTTGTGAACATGCAAACACATTCTAGGATAAATAAATTATCTTATATTAAAATGTCATTAATTATCAGTATTAAAAAGGGGAAGTACTAAGCTTGATTAATTAATATTTTACTGCTGACCAATGACTGATATCCACGTATTTTTTCTCTATCTGAGGATATTACAGAGCAGAGAATCAGAATAGAACCACTTAGTATAAATATCATAGCTACTAGAATATTGAGTTTTATTTAGGCAATTTAGTTATACTTTCAGCTTTTAATATATGTATAATTTTAGTATGTCTGCACTCTATGATATATAATTATAATATGTTATTGACATGGTAGTGTGACCATAAAAAATTGAAAGATACATAATAGTTATTGAACGTTATAATTTTCCCTTTACTAATAAAAATTACTGACTTGTCTAATCGTTACAGTAGTTACAATTAACTCTAAGATTAGGCATAACCGATTATATAAATGTAGTGTTAGTATTGTATAAGTTACAATTATATGAATATTTATCACCAATAAAATATCGTATATCTGTATGATTCATTTAAAAATAAAATTAATTGTGATGTGACTGTAATCCATAGTCTAAATAACTTGTGATTGAATTTCTGTGCAAAGATTTATTGAAACATTACCCCAGTGTACAAAACAAGCAACTAGAAGACACATTTTGTTTGTTTTATAGTTTTTCGAACAGAATCTGTCTCCATACTTTTGTGTTCGTCCGCCCGCCCTCAGAGGGTAATGACGGCATTATGATTACTCTGCAAACAATACAGTTAATACGCCATGCACAATGTCCAATCAGCGTGCAACATTGTACCTCATTGTTCTACCAAACTGTAATGTTCTTTGTGAACTTTACAGGTTGCTTGATGAGGAATTAGGAACTCCTGCTTTGGTTTGAATTTTGTAGAGATGGTAATGAGAAAGGTATTCAAAATTTTTGTTATTGTCGTCAGGATAAAAGTAGAACCTATCGTAAGCATGTAACCTGAGGGTGATGTTGCCGAAAGGGCATATCAGTTGAAAGACTTATGGGGTTGATAGTAAACTCACAAAAACCTACTAAATATAGAATTAAATATATATATATCGATCCAGACCCAGAAGTTTTAATTGATCTGCAACTTTTAAAAGTAAAAAATATCTTTCTTGACATACGCGAATCAATCCCTAAATCTATAATTTTAACTCAAACAAATTCTCTGAGTATTATTAAACACTTGCTACTACCATCAATGTCTTATATCATGTTGTATCAACAATTAAGGGGTATACAGACTGAGCGACGGCTCCGTGATTTTCCCTAAACAAGAGGCTCTGATGAGAGACCATTGTGTTCTTAGGTCATTGCGAAATGAAACGCGAGCAAAATGAGCGACTATAGTGCAGCTCTACTTTTGAACTTCACTCAAGCGAATGTTTTTATATCAAGCACTGGGGTCATTTTATGTCAGTAGATACTGTGACCGGGCGGAGAAAAAAAAACAAGGGTGAACTAGATTATTGAATAATGTCTTAGTCTTGGGTAAAAGTCATGAATAAAACTATTAATAACATGACAAGTAACAAGCTAGGCAGAGACTGTATCATGGTAACCAGACTGCTGATAAACGTACCTATATATTTTGAAATACTCAGATTCTCATACTCAGATTCAGGGTAAATTATTTATTTATTTATTTGCAAACATCAGCGGTCTTAGTGCCCAGGGCATCCTCTTCCAGTTAACCTTTAGGTGGTGTAGAACTTTTGTAAGGTAGTAGGTGCACAGAGGTTATTAGATGTCGTGTATTATGTAGATAGATATTATACACGTATACACACTCATAATAGAATACATCATATGTACAAATATAAACGTACATTAAAAAATGTATGCCCATATATACAAATAGACGTGTTTTATAATAATATTGACAACACAATCATTTATCCATATCGTTTTCAAGTTCCTTTTTTTACATACTATATTCTTTTAACTTACTCTACGTTTGCCTCAATTTAATCCCATAAGTCTCAATTAATTTCAATAGACTTGTCCTAATATAAGAACGACGAAGCTATCATTACAAAAATGATTTTTTTTTAACAGTTCTTAAAAATACCCACAAAGTCCTACCACAAAATCTCTAGAGTCTAGAACATCAGCCATCACTTACATTCTTTTCAAATCAAAACTAAAGATGACAATTTTTCCAACATCTTGAACATGAAATAAGCTGAATATAAAAAGGAAAACAGTGGATGCAAAAATTGTAGGAAAATAGTTGAAATGAACATGACTTTGAGTCAAGAAGCCACTTCAGATTGCCAAAGGAATACTTACTATAGTAAATTTGGTAGCATGTAGCGGTACTTCAATGTTTCCGATGTTTATGGAAGACTAACTTTGGTTCCTGGTATTCATTTGATACAACATAAAGATTGAATTGCTACTTATTATCTTAAGGATAAATTTTGTAGAAATTTTTAGTTGTTTTTCTGCTTTGATAGTCACTGTTAATTCACACATTATTACATATTACACACACGTTATTATAATATCTTAAGATTGTTTTCATTAAATACTTAGTGTAAGACAAAATAAAATTTGAAAAGGATAAATAGTTTCAGAGATTAGCGCATTATAAACAAGAATCAAATAAATCTATGAAAAAACTAAATTTTCATAGTTTTTTGTTTAACAGTTCGTTACCAGTTTTCTTTTAGTATCATTCCTGTTACTATAAAAATAATGACACAAAGTCACCTCTTGTCATTGAGCTCTTTCACAATGACGCTTTGTTTATCCTATCGTCCTATCTCCCTCGCCCCATCATAAAACAAACAAGTGCACATCCTTTGACAGTGCAACACAAACAATTGCTCCAAATCATAAACAATGGTATACATCGCAAATAGCCGAGTCCTGCTCAAAGTATCCCCACATATAATGAACCATTCATACTGCCAAACAAACTCCAACCAACCATATGCAATAATTCCATATGAAACTAACGAAACATACAGACACAACCCCCTATCATGTTACAAAGGATTCTAAATCCAAAATAGATAGCAGTAAAACTGAGAGTTAAATGACTAATGTAATAGATGTAAATCCTTGGGTGGCTGACAAAGAACAGAAGCGATTTCACGACATCAAAGTGGAACACGACATATTACGCTACAAAATAAACACCAGAATAAATACATCGAAATGTTTGTTCGGAAATATTCGGCAACGGGGTGATCATATTCTAAATTATCTGTTAACAGAGGGTAGTCCACAAACCCCTTTGCTGGGGGATTAATTTGGTGTTGTAGTAGCGTAGATTTGTTATTAATTGAACTATCTATAAGAACATTTGTATGTCTGTACTGCAACTTCATTTGTTACATATGAGAATTTAAATTTTTCTCAACATGTGAACGCAATAATGCGTGTATTAAAAGTTATCTAACGAACCCAAATTGTTCCGAGCGCGTCGCCGCTGAAATTTGAGTAAGCTCAAAAATAGGTAGGCTATAATTTGCACATAAAACGTATCCTAATGGCAATGTACGTGATCACTTATTCGGTGGACTCACAAAGCGGTACATCTTCATCTGAAAGCAGACTCTGATTTAAATACATTATTCTTGTAATAACAGCCGCGTACCGGACGAAGGGAGCGCCATTGAAGTCGTAGAATACATTATTTTAATTCGTACCACCTCTTTGTGACCCCATCAGAGAATTAATGGATTCAAAGCCTTCTCTTCCGTTCGACAAAGAATAATTTACTAAGTAAATGAAGAGATAGACAATCGTGTTACGAGCTCAGTTTTGTTTCGATTGTAGATTAAAGAGGAGCGAATCAGTGAAAGGTACTCCCTTTCAATGCGAGTCTTTGTGGACAGTATCGTTGTTAATTTAGAAAGGTCAATGAATAAAATACACAGTAGGATTTCATTATTAATCTGCCAGCTTTGATTACATTTAGCAATGAGGGTATTTTTTAAGTCTTGCATGTTTCAATGAACGCTGAGTTAATTTTCTGAGGGTTCTATTAAGATATTGCACCACGAACGGGAAAGCAATAATCTAAATTAAAATAGGTTGTGTCTAAGATGTACGAAGTTGGTCTCAATTCAGTATTCATTGAAAGCGGGTAGAATAGAGGAGCTATCGAGAATTATTGTCAAATCTCAGGGGTGATGTGGCGCGGGCTGCTCGCCGAAACATAAACTACGTAGGGCGGCTCACTATTGATGTTTAACAATATTGGAATTTGTTTAATGCAAATAATCCTCGATTACTGAGGAACTTGCGTGTATTTATTCATAACTTACAAAATAAGCCCATAGATACTACACTCACAATGCTACAAAGGACAAATCACGTGTCGCAGGGAACTGTACAAACATACAAGAAAGGGACATAAAGAACACCCAGACTCAGAACGACAATCTGTGGATCACACAAAATGTTGTCCCACGTGGGGTTTAAACCCACAACACTCAGCGCAGTAGAAAGCGGCGTGGCGACCACTTAAACCACTACGCCAACCGTGCAATCAAACATTATTACTAACATTATTGTAGTATATATATGTATTTTGGTATACTTGTTCTGGTGCGTTAGAAGAAACCGTCACGAAAAATTGACACCATGAAATTAGTTAGTCAACATTTTAGTTTTTTTTTTATTGTAAATTATGTATTTTATGATATTTATTTAACTTGCTAATGCGTTATAATAGAACTTTCTTTCAATGTATTTAATACCTTTTTTCTACCTATTATTAGTGTCGTTTTGTGTACAAACAGGATAACGTAAAGTATAAAAATTTTAGAAAGGTTTTTATCTTGTTACGTAAAAGAAGTAAAACTTCGTAAATGCGTACACACACACACTTTTTTTTGTTTCTATTAGAAGTTAAAACTTTCAAAGCTTCTTAACCAATATCTCAAATGCAATAATGGATGCTTAAGAATGAAAAATTAGAAACTTAGTGGCTATAAGAATTGTCTGATCATTGCAACAACATTTTAAAGTAATTTTACTAATTCTCCGTCTTGTATATAATATATATATACAGACTACATAATGTACCACAGACTACATAATACTATACAGTATAGTCCGTCTAACGGTTGCCTGGAAGAGATCGCAGACTGCGATAAGGTCGCCCATTGTGCTACTATTTTTTGTTTGTATCCTACATTGTATGTTTCCTACTTATGGTGTGCAATAAAGAGTACCTATCTATCTATCTATCTATATAATTATATATATCATCAACAGCCTTTTACAGTCCACTGCTGGACAAAGGCCTCTCTTTAGGAGGAGGTTTTGGCCTACTATTCCATGCCGGTCAGACGGGTTGGAATAGGGTTTGTTTCAAGTTTTCCTTCTCTTTGTAATGATATTTGCCTGAATAGTTTGTTTCCTTGGTCGCCTCTTACAACACCCACGGGATGAATAGGGGGGGTAACACTATGTATTCTTAATCCGTCACCACACGGACATAATTATATGTGTAATATAAGTAAAATATTTTTTACTAAAGTGTGTACCTAACTCAATTATCGCTTACATAATTATCTGAAGCGGAATTCTAAAAGCAGTGTACGGTTGTAATTTGAGAGCAGATTTAAAAATTTTTCCTGTAATGTACAAGTAATTTTAAGCACTACTAGGTCTCTATTTATTAATTCAAAGTTTAAACAATAAGATGTAAAAAATAAATTGTAACTAAAACGCAAACAAGTACTTGGGCATAAAAACGACAATACTCAGATATTTTATTACGAAACGAAGCATTCCAGTAATATCCGAAGTCCCCTTTCTTAGTCGCGGTTGAGGGGACCCAGACGGTCGTTTGAACCCCTAGGGCCAGTTATTCTCTCATTGCTGTCTAACCTCCTACCTCACTGGTACTTAAACATAGTGATCTTTGTAAACACAATGTCTTCTATATCGGGTGATGGAATAATGAACCTGAATAGCTTATTTTAGTCTTCTACATATTAAATAAGTTACTTTATATATAAGGTGGACCAAGAATTCGTTAACATTTGAATCTAACATCCCGCGCAAATAAAACACGGGAGTCTTAGGACCGATGCTACTGGAATCGGTTGCTGGTTTCAATAGTAACACATGGTTTCAACAAGATGGAGTCACTTATCACATTTCCAATGAGTCCCTGTCGGTGGTCAAAGACATGTTTCCGAAAAAGCTGATTTCAAGACGAGCCGACGTTTCATGACCACCCAGAAGTCCAGATCTATCCAAAGCAGACTTCTCTTTATGGGGTTATTTGAAGAATCGTGTCTACATCAATTAACCAAATACATTACGTCATCTAAAAGAAAAAATCATCAAATATATCGGCGATCTCGCAGTCTTTTTGCCGACGAGTATTCGAAAATTTCGGTACTCGCTTAGAAGAGTACAAACGTCAAAACAACCACCGTTTTGACGTTTGTACTCTTCTAAGCGAGTGTACTCATCATTTAGCCGATGTAATTTTTAAGAAATAAATATGACCTAATTAGCTTTCTTGTAAATTAATATTTTTTATAATATATCAAATATTTTTTTCTGTTAACTAATTCAAAAATAATAAAAATGTTACTTTACTTTTTTTATGGCGGCCTAGTGAGATAGTTTTTCACGTCATGTTTTATTATTTTCAAAACTTTCAAAAATATGGAATAGAAAAACGCGAAGTATTTATTGGTAACCGCACAAGAGCCCGTGGACAGTGTACATCAAATAATATATCGAATGATATATATTTTATTCATAAGGTTGGTTCGCCGGTGGTACACCTTTGTGAATAATTTAGTTCCAGACACATATTATTTTAGCAGGGGCCGGTCGGTGTTTGTCCTATAAAATATCATTTTAGGACAACGTTACCAAAAAGGGGACCAAATCCTCGGGGCTAATCTACGAAAAACGAGAAAGAGGGTTGATCCATTTGATAAATATAAATTATGTTCACAAGTTTTCGAAGCTTAAATATACAAACAAATTGACTGTAAGCTGGTCATTGAAATGTTAGTAATAATAACTCCACCATCTCGTGTAGAACTACGAAAAACTTAATTCATTTCAAAATACTGACTGCACGATTGGTCTGGTGGTTTAAGTAGTCGCCACGCCGCTCTCTACTGCGCCGAGTGTTGTGGGTTCCAACCCCACACGGGACAACATTTTCTGTGATCCACAAATTGTTGCTCTGGGCCTGGGTGTTCTGTGTGTCTGTTTCTTGTATGTTTATAAAGTCTCCACACAATTTATTCCTAGTGCGGGCATTGTCTTTATAAAGAAAAAATAAAATTAAAAACAAATTCTAAATAACAGAATGTATTGCTGTATATAAATGACGCCTAAATAAAAACAAAAGTGATCAAATTCATAAAACTTTTTCGTTCTGAATAATAATTAATACCACTACCCTTGGCTTGATGGCTAGAGTTTTTTAGAACAAAACCATACTGTAAAATATATTAAATATCAATAAAATACCTTAGTTATTTACCTTTCTATTCCTACAGATAATTTTTATTAATCACTCTTATAAATAAATTCGATTCCATGAATCAATCTGATGTTTTAATCGATTTAAAGTAAACCATAGAGAATTTGTTGGCTCACCTTGTCAACACTTCAACTAAAGAGTAAAACGCGGTATGATAAGCAGTAACAACAAAGTTAGAAATATAATAGAATTATAACAATACAGACCTATAGCACTACACATTTATGTAATTGTCATTACTGAAAGCCAAAACTATTCAAACCGCCTGAAAACCCTTCATTAATCAACCTATTGTAACTCATTCAACTGTTCACCTACTGCACTCTAGTAATTAATAACAAAACAATAGAATAAACTAAGATTTGTTTCATACGCGACTCTGAATCAATCCAGACCTCCCACAATAGCTCAATCTGCAGACATTTCTAAACGGATTACACAATTACATCTGCGAGGATATTATTAACCCCTTTCAAGACATAACAATCACAATTTGTGGTGTTTGTCAACCCGTAAATGCCATCAACGGCTTTGTCTGATATGTGTATTTCAGCTTTATTTTGTAATGTAACGTTTACTTGAGGTTTTTCGGTCGTCAAGTGCCTTGTTGCGGTTTGGTTTCGTTTTAATGCTCGTTTAGTTTAAGTGTGCAATGATGGAAATTTGAATGTATTATAATGGTTTGTGTAATCACTTTTGGTGGAGACATAATCGTTCGTTTAGATGTTGTAATTATAGTCTGTGGACTGTCTGAGTTGTTTTAATAAGGATTTGTTTAAAAGTTTTACTGGTTGATGTTCTGTTCGATTTAAAACGGATTTGAGTTTATTATGCGTGGATTATGAGTTCTGGTTTCTGACTATTCCTAATTTCTGATGAAGAGAATTAGTATTTTTTTTAGTTTAATTTTGAATAGGGTTGTCGTACAACCTCTAGTATACATACCTACACGAATAATTTCCCTAGTGTCAGGTTTAAGATATGCCAACAATTTTGCGTATGGTAACCGAATATTAAATATTCCAAAGTCTCCGAACAATATAATCCAGACACGTATTTAGTGAACACTCAAGAACATTTAGCCATTGTTCAACACTGTTACAAAACAATATGCTTTTACCGTCTGCAAACAATAACACTACGTTATTGAAATGAATAGACTTGACAACTACATGAATACTGAATTCCTCAGAAGAGTAAATTAGAAATAGTTAAGATAAAATCTGTTGGTTTATTGGCAACATTGTTTGGTTTACTCAATACTTCGTTGTTTGAGATAACTAAAGAAATTTCAAGTAAGAAAGCGCATATTTATACGCTTTTAATATATTTTTAATGTCATAATTTGTCTAATTATCTAAGTCTTTTTGATATTGTACGCGGTATTAATTACTTACCTACGTACTAATTGGGCTTTTATTCTACTTTAAGTTAGTATACTTTTATTGGTAGGTTTTAAAAAAAATTATGGTTATTTACTTTTCTTTTATTACTCTTCATTTTTTTTTATTTTTTATATATTTTGTGTCGAAGTTTAAAAACTGACATAATGTCTTAATATAGTTACATTTTTTGAAAAGTTATTTTATCTTGCTTTAGTTTATTGCGTTAATTTATAGTTCGGTTAGTTGCTTTACTAAATTTAAAGTCAAAATTAAATAAAAAAATAGACTCGACTGATAAAAACTAAACTGATTAATTGGGCACATTATTACGTCACAATCGTAACCAATGTCTTCGAGATAGACTTGTTTGAACCCAATAAGTGTGAGATGAAGTGGAATAATTTATCCGACAAACAAGAGGGCTCGGCAGTATAACGATACATCGATGTACGGTTCCGATACAGACGTTCGAATTAGAATCGATTTCCGCGATGTGTTCACTGTTTTCTTGTTAAGATTGTAGTGTGATAAACCTGTCTGAGGTTTGCTACGGTCCATTACGTAGTACTAACTGTTGAACATATTAGTGATATTTAAGAAGTAAAATAAAATTAGGGCTTAATGAGGTCAAGAAACAGATGTTACACAGGCTTTCCATCGCTAGATAATAATTAGTCATCCATCCATCCGTCCATTGTTGGAAAATAATTAACACCCGTGTATACAAACAATTATATTATCAAAAACTCCAAAGTATAAAAGGAGACTAACCTCATTATTAGTAAAAAACAAAATTAAAATAAAAAGTGAAATCAAAAAACCTATTTATTTTCTTTATGGAAAACGAACACGATTCTAAAATAATATCAAAGTACCATGTAAAAAAGATTGTAAAAGTCATCAAAGATAAACAATATCACAAATTTTTATTTTAATAAATTCACATGTTATACTGCACATTATTACACGAACATATTACGTTCGTACAATAAAATCAAACATTAAACATCGACATTTACAATCTCGACACAAAAATGTTAGTCTCACACGCGTACAGTCAATTTTACATTAGTTAGAACTTTACGAGTTCAAAATATTGAACACTAAGGACTTATGTTTCATTACAACTCGCATTTAAACATCAAAGCATGTTTCCATCGATAACCATTGATTATTCCCCATGTCACATCAAAGTCCCGCGATTCTATTGTGAGACCTTCGATAATATTTCTAAACATTTTTCCCAAAGAATTTCTTAGTTCGTATGTAATAATAGAATCAAACACGAAAGCCCTCTGATTGTAATTGAATGGACAGGTCGTAATGATATTGATGTGTCAAGTGATAAGATGTTCAATGATGAGTGTGATGAGGCGGTGATTGATGATGGATTGTATATTTGGCTAGTTTTGTATTACGTTAAACTTAACACATGAAGTAAATTTGGTGTTAAGATGCAGATTATATCTATTTTTACATTTAATAATTTAGAAGCTTAAAGTGGTGTAGTGATCGATTAAGAATAGGAAGAATCATCACCTCTCCTCATCTCTTGGGGGTCGTTAGAACCAACTCAAGAAGTAGACTACCCTGGACTATTTAGACTGTATACAAAGAAAAATTTGGCCAAAAACCCTATAGCTCCTCGTCTGGTCTTCTTAAAGTTGTTGTTGACGATGATGATGATTATTGATTAAAATATGGACCTCTAATTAAATTAAAAAAATTAATCAATCGTTAGTAAAATAAATCACCTTTCTTTCTTCAACGTTCACTTTGAAATTAGGTGGTGGGGGGGTTTTAACTAATGTTAGTGTTAAAGAGCTTGTCAGTAAGTCCACGAATACATAACTAAATGTCAAAAGTATCAGTAGATGTTGTTGTCATAAGCTCTATTGTTTTTGGCACCGCGTCCGTGTCATCGCCGTTCACTTGTCACTTACTCCACAATATAATAAATTTGCTTCATTCGTAAATGGGTTCGAAGAAAATAATAAATAATTATCATTGACTCTCGCAGTTTTTTAACAAATTTTATGTTTTAGACTTCAAAGGCGAGTGAGTGGTGTGTGCAATAATTGGTCACTGTTAGGAGGCAACGACGCATGGTACGCAAGCGCAGTGCCAAATTGAAAATGGTGAAAAAAAAAAACATTGTTTATGCGACGCCTTATTAACGAAAGATTTATCGTTGACGTTTCTTTTAAAAGTTTTCCGTTGTTATTTTTTTGACGTTTTAATTGTCAACCAGATGTTATCTTTGAGTTTCATATTAGTTGGAAAATTTTATTGTCTCTCTATTAGTATATTTTCTTTGAACTTGCTATGATTAATCGATTAACGGCGTGATATACATAATTTAACACAACTAAAATAAATAGCATTAGATTGACTTTTTAATGCATCAATGTGAGAAAACACATTTTTTTATTTTGACAATTAAAAATTATCCCGAAAACATTGTGACTTTTACAATGACATATAAACAATCTAAGAGTGTCAAAAATAAGGACTCTTTTCATACTTATAACTCTTATGAGTAGAGATTTAAATACGAGTCTAATAACAATTTTCATGTCAATAGTTAATATTTCACGAACGTTATTCATGAACAAATGGAATATGATGCTGGCACAAACCTCAGAGAACAAAGAGAGCGATAAATAAAATTATACCTAGTGTAATGACAGGGCTGTCACTTAATAGAAGATATAAGAGACTAAGAGCTATTCTAGTATGTTTATTATAGTGTATTTCAGTAAAATTTGTAAGTCAATTAGTAATTACAGCAGTATTGTCACTCAAAAGAATAGAAAAGAATCGAATGTTTTCTGTTTTGCAGTACATGCGTTTCATAATAACAATTCAGGCTGAAGACAGTGGGACTTTACGTTCGAGGGCTGTCCCGAGACTAATACTGTATATAATAATGCATATTAAAAAAAAAATTAAATTAATAACATGTTAATTTATTAAGACTTATAAAATTATACGATTTGTGTTATAAGTTTTAAAATTATGTGAATTTCACTACATCGAGTTGGCAGTGTCTTTCTAGGCATGTAATGAGACATGTTAACGTGTCATGGTACGAAGGTACTTTACTGTTATACTGGTTTATTATACGTTTATAATTTGTATCATCGATGCATATAATATAATTGTAAGAGATCGATGTCTGTGCATTAAAGGTATCGAAGAAAATGCAACTCAATAGGCACAAGCCTTTGACTTTTGGCCATTGAAATAGCTATTCAGTAGTTGTTGGCGTATATAAATGTACAATTAATAGCAAAGAATTAAATTAGTTATATTTTGTATTTGATTTAAGTATCTAAAAACAAGTGCAAAAATCAAGACATTGAATGCATAATTATGTTGATCTGTTACGATAAGGGTAGTGTATATAATGACAATATAAGTTATACTGGTTGAGAAAATATTTTTTTTCCTTTTCTTTTTAAAAAAAGAAAACGTCCGCACTAGGAATCCTGTGTCACGAGGGACTTTAAAAACATACAAGAAACAGACACAAAGAACACCCATGGATCGCATTAATGGGATGGGACAACCCATGTAGGGTTTGAACCCACAACACTCAGCGCAGTAGAGAGCGGCGTGGTGACCACTAAACCACTTGGCCAACCGTGCAGTTTAAATTCAATTCTTTATGGCGTTCCCTATGATGTGAAAAATTTCACATTAAATAAAACTGTTTGAGAATATATAATATTAAGAAGTTCTGTTTAAAAGCACAAGATGCTTAAAACCTCTACAACATGTTTAGACTTTCGTCATAAAATTTATTGTATTTCTAATAAATTCAGTTACTCATTACAGCAGTAAAAAACTACAAACTGATTTCTGTTATTAAGAATAACAAAAAAATCATTCGCGTAGGAAACGGATGTTACTGTATTTGACTTTTGTGTCTGCACATGTTTAGTTTTCAATAAAAAAACCAGCCGACCATACGAGTACATTAGTTTAAGAAAATAATATTCTTCTGTTAGAAATATAATCGTAAAATGGTTAGATGAAGAATTTACAGACATTAAAATTTAAAATTAGATGTATGTATCATTGCTTGGTCTGAAGCATACGCGATATACAATGCATCTACACAAATAATCGTATGCCTGTTAGAATATACATTCTATTATATTTCTAATCATTATGACTTAAAGTTATTTTTTCTCTAAACGCGATTGTTGCTCGAAAGTTAGGGTTGTCACTTAATCTTAGACTGATATGTTTTAAATATTTTGACACTGTTTTCTATTGTCTTTAGGATTAACAACAGCCCTGACCCATAAATTGTCGCGTACTGTATGTGAAAAATATAGATACTTTTTATTATAGGATGTTTATAAACAAAGTCCTTGTAGCTAACTATTTAGTAGCATCTTATCATAAACGGCCATCAATAAGCTACTACTGGACAAAAGCTGTCCCTAAAGAGAAGGTTTTGAACTGCCCACCGCAGTATTAGCCCAGTCATATTAGGTAAAAAAAGGAGTCAACCTCGGAATGAAAGATAATAAGCTGAAAATCGGTACAAGCCTTTGTTTTGTCGTTCTAAATATTGTCTCAAAAGTTACCATTGCTATCGTGTCCGCGTCGTAAGATATTGAAGGTCAAAGGTCATCAAAATCGGTTTTTTGCAAATATATCGATTCCTATTGCTCAAATGAGATTTGTATTTATTATAAAAGTTGTAGAATGTAAAATTCTCTACAACTTTTGTTTAAATTTTTTTTGCATACAACCAACCATTTTTGGGGTACACCGCGAAGAGTGCGCAGTGTATAGTCATATATGGGCTTATGCAAGGTCAAGCGTGAGTTACGGTTATCAGTACGTGGTATAAAGTCAATTACTAAAAAAATTTAGTTTTTTGACCAATATCCTCGTACTAAAAAGCACATTTTATTTTTATATGCGTTTAGTAGATGCGACACGACTGCTGCGCTGTTTAAAAAAGGAATAAAAACTGTTGCTGAGCATTGGAGAAAATTCCCAATTTGGATGAACTGGTGGAAGTATTTTAACAAGAAAACTGCACCGAACAAACAATATTTTAAAATGGAGTGCGTATCTTGATGGCATTATATAATGCTTCAAAATCTGAGGACAACATTGATCATTTCCGCTACACGCAATTCATGAAATTAACGAAACTAAATAAACCTGTACAATTGCCAATACTTCCACCAACAAGTGTAGCAGCTCATCAACATATCAAACGTGTCTACTATCAAAATCAAACGTGGTTAGGCAAGAACTTAGAACCTCAAGAATGGGACTGGATACTTGATGCACCAGCCGAACTACTTAACATAATATTTTGCAATTGCAAAAATGGTCGTGGGTCCCGCTGTGGATGCAGAAAATCAGGGCTACTATATTCTCTAGCTTGTGGCCAGTGAAATGGAGAACTTGAAATAGAGCCTCAATATTCTACTATATCCAAGTAATCCCGATAAAGAAAGCACATACGATTCTGATATAATATGGCCGATAATGAGGATGATGACAATGAATTGAATATTTTTGAGCGACAACAAGAAGAAAACTACTAAGAAGAATAAGAAGAAGATAAGTGTCGTCCATTGACAATCAATTTTAATATTTAAACTCACATTTAATAAATGTATAATATGCCATATTTAATGATGAATAAAAATATGTGTGAAATCTATTTCCTTACTGTTTTTTTTATTTTAAAATATATAATCCAGAATTAATTGTATACATTTATATTTAACTATTTAACTATAGTATACTATAGTTAAATAGTTAAATATAAATAATTAATAATTAGTACATAAATAATGGACATTGTTTAATAATAATATTTTTAACTAATTGACTTTATACAACGTACTGATAACCATAACTCACGCTTGACCTTGCATAAGCCAATATATGACTGTACGCTGCGCACTCTTCGCGCTCTACCTCAAAAACGGTTGATCGTATAAAAAAAAAGTTTAGACAAAAGTTGTAGAGAATTTTATACTCTACAACTTTCATAATAGGTGAAAATATCATTTAAGCAATAGGAACCGAGATATTCGCGAAAAATCGTTTTTTGTGACCTTTGACCTTCAATATCTTAAGACGCGGACACGATAGCATTTGTGACTTTTGAGACAATATTTAGGGTAACAAAACAAAGGTTTTTACCAATTTCCAGCTTATTATCTTTCATTCCGAGGTGAAACCCCTAATATGACTGGGCTATATAGTACCATGTTAGTCAGGTGAGTTGATATTAATACGTAATTTGTGTCAAGTTCAAACAGTTGTCATGACAAGACGCTAAGGACGAAAGTAAATTTTATGTCAAACAAAGTCTATCTAATACCTTTAAACGAGCAATTCTTGTATTATATAATCTGTATATATATAATATATATTTACAACGATTTTTATGAAATTTAGTATCCAAGAGGTTTTGGGAGCGATAAATCGATCTAGTAAGGTTTTATTTCTAGAAAAAAATTGCCACAATGTCATTAGAATACGAAGGTGCTTTACCGACAACCACGCAGAAACTAAATACTTCAGTAGATGACATTGTCTAATAGGCCCGTTTTGCTACTTATCTATGTGACAAAATTAGGGATGGGAACAAAAGAATTTGGTAAATTACGAATCGACGGTAGATTTAACAAAAAAAATACCGAGCAAAGCTGGGTTTCCAGTTACCAAAAATCGATTAAATGTCGACCTTCAATATAGTGATAAAAAAAATATTCGCGAGAAACAAATATAATGAATAACCGTTATTTATAAATAACACACCTCGTGTATTGTTGAAACAATTAAAAAAATCTCTGTCACGAGATAAGTTTAACCGAACAAGTTTAAAGTTCAAAATAGTTTACTTAATTTAAACTTTCTGTACAACATAGATAAAAATAATATACATTATACTAACATAATAACTGCACAAAATGATATAACGCGTGTATCGACCCATCACAAAACTGATGCCCCATTTCGGAGGTGACAATGTATGAGCTAGTGTAGTAACAAAATAATAACATAGCACTGATGTCTACTAACCCAAATTATAAATGATTTCACTGATAACCGAGACAAAAGGGGAAACAATATAATATCCGAACTGTAAAAAAAAACATAATTATCGATAGGTCATTGGTCGAATTGCTATTTATAAATATCTTAGAGACAACTAAACCTAAATATTATTTCATAATCATTTATATATTTGTACTGTTTAGTCTCGGGACTCAAGGTTTTTATACACTTCCATCTTTACGGGTTATACTCTTGTCTCTTTTGGCTCTTAGTAATATTTTTTTCCTACCACTGGGCATAAAAAACGTAATCTGCCATTAATTATTAAAAAATAACTCTGAAGGATATGGAATGTGTTAACAAGACAAGTAATTGACGTAGAAAAATATAACAAAAAAAACTAAATCCAGCAGTTCGAACTTAGCTCTACAGAGCACCAACAAAAGCATTGTGAAGAAGACGTAACACTATTCTTTGTTGAGAGCCCAGCACGTGTGGTTCAACTACCGTCGAATCCTTTATAACGTCATTATTTGCATACCGACTGGTTCCGTCTATACGATATTAATCAAAGGTTTTATTAGTGAACATCAAAGAATGAGCACAATGCTAAGATCTCTTATAAGGTACCCTCAATACTATTGTTACTTTTGTTCGCGCTTGATTTATGAGCGGCCACTGTTGTTGGGCCAACGTATTGTGATGTCAGTTTTTGTTCGGACCTCGCCGACATTGTACAACCCCTTCGTCGGTCCAGCGCGGATTCCTTTATTCAGGTTGATCTCACTTTGATGCTTCTAAGTCAGTACAATGCCCCGTGTGAGTCACAACAGATTTTACATGTATGGAATTTGCATAATTCAAGCTGTTCATGTTCGCCATAGTAACAGTGTTGTTGGTGTTTAACTTGGGTTTTGTTTCTGCGTCTACAATCTGCAAGTAACTTCTTATTTATGTGATATTTTACAAGTATAGAAATTGGTTGGAGCTATTAATGATTTTAAAACTCATACTAGAGGTTTCTCAATCTTCTGTAATTGCTTCCCCTGTATAAATATTTACATATCATCAGATGTAATATTTCTTAAACCAAGTAACATCACGAAGCAAATTTAACTCCAATTTCTATAGTTTAAAAGTCATAGCTAAAAAAATGGCATTCATCTGTTTCAACCTACAAAATACTTGATTTTAGAGCAAGGTGTGTTGTTAAACATCATTAATACAAAATTAGTACCGATCTTAATATTTTCTTCCATCCTTATAACCCTTTGTCCTTCATAAAGTCCTTGACCGTCCATTGTGGCCACATTGTGCAACACAAAAGCGCGGCTGCGATTGAGCTCTGCTTGTAATTTTCATGGTTCGCTCCTCGCATACACGCTAACACATCCACTCACTTCCAAATCATTACGTTCTTTACCTTTGTGTCTGCCTTCCTCGTCTTTATTACGCGGTAATACTTCATTGTACACATCTTATTCATTATTAGACATAGCATTGTGGGCTCCTGTACTTTCTTGATTGGCTTTACTATTTTTTTGTGCCATGTTTTGAGTTATGTTGGCGTCATCCATTCTAATGATTGCAACCGGTAGCACAATAGTTATTGTTGTAGCGGATTATATTTTTATTGGATATGTTTTTTTTTTCAATTACTAAACTTACATCGTCATTACATTTAGTTGGGTTTTATTACTATAGTTTAGTAACAATAAAATATTGTTGGAAATCAAATAGGTACTGGTGAATTGCGTTGTTGAGAAATCAATAAATACGCCAATAGAGTACCTTGTTTATATAAATTGTGATTTTTCTGTGATATACTGTTATTTGTGGTGTAATTAATTTCTTTGATATAAGACCGGCAGTGTATCGTGGTTCATTATTTGCAGATCTTCATAGATGGCGTTAATCAGTTACTGTCAGATGGCTGGCTTGAATAATTGTCCTTTGTTTTGAAGTAATCAGTTACTGTCAGATGGCTGACCTGCCTATTTACCCTTTGTTTTAAAATAATCAGTTACTGTCAGATCGCTGGCTTTCCTATTTGTCCCCTGTTTTAAAATAGTCTGATTTTCTTTAGCAATGATTATTAAATATACAGGTGCAGAATGAAACCACCGTTCGATCTCTATGCAGTGTTTAAAAAAATCAATATGAATTTATTTAAAATCTTAAGCAACAACGTTTGTTAACGTGCATTTATAAGAAATAAACCATCAATGAAATAGATAAAATTTTATAGCTCTAACTATAGATATAAAACACATATAACTTGTAAGAGATCTTTGTCCGATCCAAGTTTTGTTCATAACGAAAATTGAAGTCATAAAAGTTTCATTATAATCTCAAAGATAGCAGCCAGTCGTATGATTGAACACCACGCTTGAAGTGCGCACGGCCATCTCACGTTAAGGCATCTACATACGAAAGAGCGTCTACGCAACAGCTGCTGTCCAGTGGATAAATATAACATGTCCTTGACGATTGTCACCAGATGTTTGCTTTATAATTGCTTATTAATAGACATTCAAAATCAAAGTTGAAATTGATATAAGATACTAACCCAATTTTTTTACTTGTGACGTAAGTTCTGTTACAACTTATATTTTGAGATATTTAAAATACTGATGTTTAGGTAAATCAACAAGTTGATAAAAACTTTATCATTTTCTTTACATTTTTACGTACAAAGTCTTTTATTGAGTTTAGTATTAGCAGTAGATGAGTTGGTTAAGCGACTCTAGGTAATCTTTTCTTTTTAAATAAGAACGATACTAATATTGCAGAGTATTATTGTAGCTTCTTTTTTATTCTTAAATACTTTTGGAAAATGTAAGATAGTTATAAGTTTAATATATGTATCTAAGTTATCTTCCTTGTATCGTATCTCTGCTTTCTTATATTGTTTTTTCAAAGGTGACAGAATGTTCTTAACTGTGAGTACAGCTATTGAAAAGTAAGTGTAATAGCTTATATTGTAATGGTTCTGGTGTTTTTAAATCAGGGTTATTTTATAATATTACCCTTTTATGCAGTTAAACTATTTTCTTTTCATACATTTACATATATTTGCCTTAACTTTGGATAATAAACTCATCGCTCATATATATGTTAGAAACAAAGTATTATATATTAAAAATGTCTTAATTTACATTTATGAATTATATTTATAATAAAAAACTTGTTCATTAGTGAAATAGTAACAAAAACATAAAGTAAAACAAAGCAACAAAAACGAATAAAATTAGTATGCTAATTAATTATTATGTAAATGAACAATCAAACACGATTGTAAATTTCTAAGAAACATACTTTCATGATATTACTTACATGTTTAAAATATTTTTTCTAGGTATATTATGTATCACATATGATTAAAAATATGAAAGTACAGTTATTCAGTAAAAGCAATTTATGTTATTTACTTCACATTCTGGTATAGCTAAGGTATCGCAGCTATAATACTCATCTGTGTGGAGAAATCTTTATAATCTAAATCTGTACACAATCCAGTCATAAAATATGGCTCCAACAATAAAACAGAAGTGGTCCGTCCTACTTCAACACTGGCGAAAGTGCTCTGTATTCTTAGAAGGATGAAGTTTTTATTACACTGCACTGTTTAATTTCTTCTAATCCAACAGATTATAGTGTATTTTTGTATTAGTTCATATGTATTTGTATCGAACATATACAATAAATAACATACCATTCTATTTCATTTGTATTTTATTTTTAATTTAAGTGATGGTTGTTATTTTTTAATAAATATCAAACTAGATTAAATTCATAAGTTTAAAACAGCTTAACATTTATTTTATATATTGTTTGGAATGTTTATCTTTTTATAAATAGATTTGATGTGGTTAAATTAAGAAGTTTTTACTAAGAAGAAGTCAGAGAAATAATTATTAGTTTGAGATGTAAATCGTATTTATATACAAATACATATTATATTCAGGACTTATGTCCTCGGCGGGCAGAGAAACCATTACTCTCATGTACTAGAACTTTCATACACGCTCGTCAGTTACAGATAGTAGTTTTTCAGTGCACTGCCAGTTCAGTCAGTACACATCTTTCGATCCCTATACGCATCTGTTTACCTGATGCTTTCAACATGTCCAAATCATCACAGCATTCCCGTATTTTAAACTTGTTGATGATAAAAAACTCAACTTTTCAATCTTTCAACGTTTTCACGAAGTTTTTGAGTCAGCGTACATTAGTTTTTCGTTCGATTTTGAGCCTCCCGACTGCGAAAAACTACAAACTAGTTCTGCCAAGCATTACAAGCAGTTAAATGCCGCTATAATACTGTATTTTTATCAATATTTATAGAAATCAGTAATTTCTTACTGTCAGGTGGGCCTTGATATGTTGCCAGCAGCACTATAAACTACTAAATATTAAAAAAGAAACTAATATTTAGGTGTAATATTCAAAAGAACTACTCAAGCCATTAACCAAAAAAAAACAATGCAAAACATTTACATGTTATGATCACAATCAAAAAACTTTTGTGAAAGCAAAACTGTTACATATTTCTGTGTATAAAACAAGCTACGAAAACAATTTCTCTATACATAAAACTAATTTAAACAAATGTTTTCCTAACACATTATATACAAAAGAACAAAGCAATGACTAAATAAATCACGAAGAACAATGTTGTTCAGACAAAATTAACTATTTATTATTGTTTTTATATGAATTATCGCCCACAACTGAGATCATTTTATTTTCTTTTGTGTCCGCCATGAGCAGCATCCATCATCTTAGCCCATTATTGTTACAATCTCTGTAGTGACGAGACTAGATTTGTGACTCGTTATATTTATGACTATTCTCAAATCGATGCTTTCAAGAATCGATTAGACTTCTCTCTGATCTGTTCAGCTACTAAGTTGTCGTAATTGCTAAACAGAATTAGATAAATTATAGCTTAGAAACGGTTATGTAAACTATTTTACTTATAGCTAATATTTATACTATGTTTGAAATCTAAATTCGACTAATTTTTAATAGGTACATTCCAATAATAATATTGTAAAAATCCGTTGTCTAACGCATTTGTAAAAAAACAAAAAGACTATATTTCTGGATGTATTTATAACATGCAGTCATGATTTACCTCTAACTGATAAAAGCCACGATAACAGTCAGTCTCAACGGTGACCAGCTAAATACGCCGAAGATATTATATTGCATAAGTGTATGTGCAAACACAGGTACACTCCCTGATCCGTTACTCTCACAACCTGATGAGACGGCTACCATTAAGGTATCATGTCTACGATATACGATACGATATGATCATGACAATAATGTACAGTAATAAAACAGTTGTGTAAACTATGATAAATCGCAGTTTATACAAATATAGTTTATTCGATTATCGTTATGGAATCGTACCATCCCTAAATTATTAGTCATACCTAAGAATTTGTTTTGTTCTATGAGTATACATCGGTCGTGTGGATTAAGACGCCCTTGGAAGCTAAGATGGATACGGAATTTCCATACATTCTTTGCTAAATCCCGGAGATTTGTTTGGATAAAAGAGTTCAGATGCAAATGCAGTGTTTTGTTAAATACGTGATTATTTATGACAACAATTCATGTTGATATTTCTCAATTTAAATGTTATCCACATTTTGAAAGTTATGTTTTGGTCACACTCAATAACTGAAGTGGCCATATCTATTGTTACCGCCAACCAGATAGTATTTACAAAAAAAAAATCCATATTTTGTGTAATTAGAATTGGAACGTAATAGACGAGAAAGGAGTTTATGTAAATGACTAGTGTAGTTATTTGTTAGAACTTAATCCATAACAATTAATTGGGCCGAAGGCCCGTTGATGTAGACGTGACAATTATCGTGGTAAGTGTGTGAGCTTTACACTGCAACAAAGGCTGTCATGCTGTTTACGTCCCCAAGCAGGGCGTAAAAAAGCATCTCAGTAGGTCGCCATAATGTGGATCACCATACTACATTGTCTGGATGAATATGGTGAACACAGCTCTTAGATACTATTCATGCTTTCCATCAGGCAGAGTAGAGTAAAAAGTAGGCTTAAGCAAACAAATAACTATAATTATATAAATTTATCGCTTATCCGAGTGACAACCCTACTACAACATATATATCTGTTGTGTATATGCTCGGGCTGAGGAAACAAAAAAAAAAACATTTTACGCAGACATATACAAAAAAAAAGCTCGAAAAATCGTTTATATTGTAGTAGCAATTAACATCTATTACACTGTCGAAATGAATTTCACCGACGTAAAAAAAAAATAATCTAACACATACGCTTATTCCCAAAACCAGTTAGTATTACGAAAACATTCTGTTATAAACTGTTAATAACAGTGGTCCGGCGGTGAGACTGAAACTAATTAACGCTAACCTTATATTATCAGCTATTAACAATAAACGAAACCAACGTGTTTGTAACCAATAAACACGCTACTTTCGTTACCAAGCTCACAGGTTTTGTAGAAAGTAAAATTTGATACGGCAATTTGACAAAATAGATGTTTTAAGATCAGTATTTAGTCATATTTCTCAGTGTCTTAATTGCCTTTTTTTTTTAACGTGTGGAAACCCCCTCGGGCCGTCACCCCACCGGGGTTTACGGCGGGGTGGTGTGTCGGAATCGGACCGACTAAAACCACACGGTGTGCCACTCTGCGCCTGAGATAGGAGGGATCCGGGAACCGCTGCTATTACGACATCCAGAACCAGTGTTTTAATTGCCTGCCAAAGTGAGCCGGAGTAAGCATGAATAGACTCTAAAAGTAGTGGTCATCATACTCATTGAAGACAATGTAGTTTGGTGACACGCTACGGCCGCCTAGTGAGATCTGCTCTGCATCGATGTGCTTACATCCTACATCAAAAGTTTAATATCTAACACAGTTAAAATGTTAAATAATATATAATATTATCTTTATATATGCTACAATTGCAAGGGTGGTGTAGTGTTTAAACAGCATCGCTTTCTACTGCGCTAAGTGTTGCGGGTTCGAATTCCCACATGGGACAACACTCTATATAATTCACAAATTGTTGTTCTGCTTTGAGCTGTGAGAACTGAGCTCATTGTGTCCTTTTCTTTAACGTTTGTGAAGTACTTCACGATACAGAAGATTTTCCAAGTACGCGGTTGTCTTTATATTTTTTTTTCACATATTCTTAAATATAATATAGATACGTGAATAGGCACACAAAATAGACGAATCTAAAGACATGCAAATAGATATAAAACGTAAAGATAGTAGATCCGATGATAAGTAAAGCCTGTATCGATCCCTAAGGTTAATCTTATAAGTTATAACCCTTTTTAGGTGTTACCGTCCCGCAAAAATCTCACATACAGGAAATTTCGTTACGTGTATATGTCTATCAACACGAGGTGTTGAGTTTAGTAAAGGATTTTCTCATAACTATTAGTTTTTCTAAATAATACAGTAGTGTTTGGTTCAGATATTATTGGTGTACTAATAAGTATCAGTTATATATTAATTCACCAGCAAATAATCTCTTTCGTACTTCTTTTTACTGAAGCACAAATTCTTAAATAAATCTGTTATGTCCGAGATGGACGATACGTCAAGAATTATTACCCTAAAACATATTTTTATCAGAAAAAAAACATTATAGTCAAAAATGTCATTTAGAATCAACGTACAAAATAAATATGATAGAATCATAAGGACAAATAGTTGAATACCCCAACTATGAAAACAGCCAAAAATAAATCTGACTGACAGAAACGTCAGAAAATAACAGCTATTAATTACATTAATTCTCGTTCATTACTTATAACTATATATTACTGAACGTAAAACTTTAAATCTTAGTAAAATCAACATTAAAATTGTTTTATAAAACACAATAAATACATCTACCGAATCACTCGAGAAACGAAAAAGATTAAGATGAGAACAAAGAAATTATCGATATCGTAACTCGAATGTGCTGTAATGAGCCATTTGTGGCACTTTTTAGGTGACATTAACTAACCGATGGCTTTACAGAAATCCACCGCGCACTCATGAATGAACGTTTATATGTTATATTTGCTCTCACAAACCGAAATAAACGAGCGAACGGAAACGTCCACATTATTATTAGACACGACAATCTATTATTTTTATTCGTAACACATCTTGGTAGATTTATACGGGACACCGGCCGTTCGGAACTGTAATGGTTCCTAGAACATCTCGCCGTTTTACACCTAATTGAATTTATTTAATGAGATCATTCATACTTTGTGTTCGAGTGTTATGTGGATATAATTTTTGTGTTTTAAAGTAATTATGTCTGTGGGGGATCGATTGTTATTTTAAGAGACAGGTGCAATCCTCCGTCGTGTGTGGCGGACAATGATTCCAAGGTGCGAGAATGTTCATTGTGCGATTTAGGATTATGTATCAGTTATTATGTAGTTCGGTTTATCTCTGGCAGATGGTGTTTAAATATATTTTGTCTTTACTAACATCATTTTTATTAGTTTTGTTTGTTATTATTGATCTTGTGTAAAGAATTTGCTTTGTAATTTATTGTGATGTGGTTTACATTTTTCACATTCTTAGATCAGTTGAATAGTCTGCTTAAGGAATGTATTTCAAATGAATAGCGTTGCCAGATTATGTTGATCGCAAAAGAAAGTATAATTACATTGATTCATAGCAATCCGAATATTTCTTGCTATTTTGACGTACATGTAAAAACAGCATAAAAATAGATGCCAAAAAATAAGAACGAATGTAATTATATCATTGATGTTAAAAATAAAATGTTCAAGATCGTTTAGATATATTTTGGCGCCGAAAAAAGTTACATACAGTACGGTTTTTTAATTTATTGAAAATATGCCTTGTATCGCTTTGAAATTGCATTAAATTATATTAAATAAGAAACTATGAACATGTGTATCATCAAATACCTATATATACTAAAGTGATTTATAAGCAATAGACGCATTTTTGTCTAGATTTCTTTTGTCTATGGTTTTCGTTACTCATTTTACCGCGATACCAATGAAGTGACAGGCTGCATATTTTTTAATAAAAAGAAATAGAAACGAATCTGTTCATTGTTTCATAACAAAACATTAATATTGTCAACGGTTAAGTTTGGGCAAACAACAACAATATTAGTTTCCTTTGTGATATGATGAGTTTGTCTGTGGTTTTGTAGAACACTTCGGTTAATTCTTTTTTCTTTGATGTTGACAACGATTTTGTGAATTGGCCGAGTGTGAGCGCGTAACATTACATGATAGTGATAAATAAATATTTTATTTTCACAAGATAGCGGAGACAGAAGAATATTTTCAGTAACTGTACTTCTTCTGCTTATCCTACTTTCTGTTATCGATGTTATTAAATTTTAAGGTTTTATTATTTAAGATATGTTAAACGATGTTTAATTGTTTAAGTTTAAATGTAAGTTTAAAGTTTACAGCTATCGGCAATTTAAAAAAAATCACTATAGCTGCTGTCAATTTCCCTAGGGTTTTCAAGTGTAACGGTACGATTCTTGAATTCGTAATGAGCCACTTTATATCCAAAACTAATGGTTTCCTTTCAAAAAGTTTCATGAGAGCCATAATATATGACATCCAAAAACAACCGTTTCGCACACATGCAAATCTTGTACAACTCCCTACAAAAACAAAAAGCTCTTCAGAGGGTTTTCAACAAAAACAAAACTACACGTGCAAGTAAAATGGAACCAAAAAAAGGTCAACAATATGCCTAATCTACAATCCGTGTCACAGGCTAAAGGTTACGGAAGGTTGAACAAAAAACCTATCACAAAACAAGCCGTGTTCTAAAGAAATCGACCATAATATCAGGATACATCTATCGATTTTACATTCTACTGTGTTCGTTTTAGGGTTTAAATTAATCGATTTTGAGAACAGGATCGGAGTGTCATTGTTTTGTGCCGTCGTTCGTACCTCAGGGAGTAGTGACAACAGATTTTTGTCTTTTTTTTTCTCTCATTTCACATGTGGCATCGCAATCTTGGCCGATATGTGGCACATGTGCCGGTTTTAAGTTACTTCACAATAATGAGTGCCTCTTCAGTTTCTCATGCCCTAAGTCCATTACGAGATTTCGGTATTCTAAATTCAAACTGGTGTCAATGTACCTTTCTTTTTGATGTTCACCTTGTAGTTTTTAGTGGAATATGATAGCTTTTTCAACGGTGATAAGTGTTGTGTGTTTTATATATTAACGATCTCTTTTTACCATTTTCGTTAAAATATTATTATGTTTAAATCTTCGCGAATTTTTTCTTACAATTCGGACTTTGATTGGAATTAAGCGAAACATTGAGTAAATATTTTTTGGCATAAATTACAGATACAATTTTTTTAAATATATCCTGAATTAAGGTTGGGGCGTGATCTCACTAGGCTGCCATAGTGAGTTGCCATATTGCATTGTCTGCATTCGTAATGAGTATGGCGACTACCACTATTGAATTTTATTTATGCTGTCCATCAGGTAGAATAGAATCACTTTGGTAGGTGTCTATAAAAAAAAAAATTTTGAAGGATATTTTGTCAAACTCATTTTCAGTCTTATTTAAAAATAGCCTCCTATAAATGTTATAGGTAATAAAATAAAGGTGGATTTAAAGGTAGTTAGGACCAAATTCTTGGCAACTTTCATTCTCTTAGAAATATATGAAAAAAATTTGAGCATATAACCATACATAAGTTCCATATACCCTACTTTCATCGTTCGTCTTGTCTCAGAACGACACTCTCATGTAGATTATTTTAAATACTCGTATATTCAATTAAATCAGGCAAAACCTTTCGAATTTTTTATATATTTTTCAAACCGCAATTTAAATTAAGAAAAGGACGGGAAACCTTCAGAAAATATTAGGGAAATTCCCATTTAAGTAGTTGTGAAAAATAAAAAGAAACTCTATTATCAAAATTTGGAGCCAAATGTGAATTCAATCATTTCCCCACAACACAGTCCAATTAATAAAGTTATAACTCAACCTGCCCACCTCTTTTGCCACTAACACATTCACAAAACCAATCCCCATCACCACAAAACCATTTTAACGACTAAAACAAAACGATAGCCATTGCACAGTAGCCATATATCTGTTCAATAAATTCACCGTGCCATAAATAAGACTATAAAAATTATACTCAGAGAGTTGCATTAAGACAATGTTAGCGTACATTACACAATGAACACATTATGTTGTAATTGATTCGGCCACAATGAGCGTTATGTTAAACAAAGATATTATTGTCTACGGGTAGACGTCTGTTACCACTTGATTGAGACAAAATGTCTTTGTAGCCTGCTTGGTGGCGCCACTAGTAATTCAATATGCATTTCAAGTTTGATTCCCATGTCTGTTTCTTATACAATCATTAGTTAATTATAATTATTAATGATGTATATGAAATTGTTTTCTTAATTAAGCGGTTTTCTAATGAAGTTGTTTTTTTTTACTGTAGATTGCAAACCTGTCAGCAATTTTCGTTTCTTTCTTCTCTTTCATGCGGATTCTTTTCTAGAATGTGTAGTTGAGTTATATTTACCTGTAACAAATATATTAATTGTATTAATATAAAGTTTCATTTTACATTTAGTAGAAATGTTTAAGCATGAAATTATTTGCTATGCCATCTCGGATCCCGAATTTATCACGTTGCACTTTTATATATTGTCACTAGGTCATACGAGTCTTCAATACTATAATTGTCGAATTTAAAATACAAGTTGTCAATGAAAAATTGAAAATATTATACTACACATATATAATTCCTACTATAGACTGGGAATACACGTGATTCTACTAAAATTGAATTGCTTGAGGTTTCGACCGGGTCGCACGGATAACCGGCAAAAATATAAATTAAATTGTTCAAAAAATATATAATTAAAAGTTTTAACATACAATAACATTAATGTACCAAGATGTAAAACAGATGATTATACTTTTAACACAATTATTTGTCCTGGGCATCGAATCCATGACCCTTGGTTTAATAATCAGGGTCACTTACCACTACACTTAACATATCCGCCATAATGTATTTCATATAGCATGGAAACAAAAATTTCCTAAACACTTTCTCTTATTAAAAAAAAAACAATGAGCCAATCAGTGAAAACGGAAAATCCCATAGATACGAGTGTAATAAAATAGCAAAAACAGGATTCGAGCAGAAATTCGATATGATTTTTTCTCTATGGGCGATCCAGATGTGGCAATGCATTACATGTGTTCTGTTTGTATTCAGTACAATGCCATAATGCCTTGTCTTCCACGATATTTATAGACGCCATTCATATTTTATTTAATTAAAGCATGAATCAGTTGTTTAACTGTGTGTGTTCGTGGGCTTCTGGTTGATATGATCAGATTTTGGTTGAGATGCAAGTTTTCAGGAAGTGTTTTCATTTTAAAACACTTTATATTTTCTTCATACGAATATTTAAAACCACGTTGTTTTTTTTTGGGTGTTTGTTTTTAATCTTAGGAACAGGATCTTATTTTAGTAACAGTTGCGAAATTAAAATTAAACAAAAGTCAAGGTTACAAAATTGGGTTACATGTTTTCACAAAACGACAATAATTTTGCAAAAATTTATGATCCATTTACTGTGGCAACATATGTGATTGCCGGGCTTGAGGTCTCAGGTTCGATTTTAAACCTTTTTATCTTATCTTAGACCAGATCCCCACATACTTTTAATTGATTTCAAAGGAGGTTCCCAATTGGGTTTAATTTTTTTATTTTATTTGAGATTTTTCCCGAATAAGGCTAGGGTCGGCTTTTAAGTCTGCTACGATACGGCTGAACCTCAATCTTTTACACGGAGCAAGTTTTTACAATTCATCGAGAACTGTTTGGTATAAAAAATATCTAAGTTTCATTGCCAAACTATTTTTTTAATCTTCATATCACTACCCCTCTTATTTCTATAAGTATTTCTTCCCAAATGTAACTAAAGTAACAAAAACTGTCTCAATTCTAAAGTATTCATTAATCTGTTAATACGTTGAATCAATGGGTAGCTTCTCAATATTCCCTTTCCTGCTGTTCCTAATAATGGATCGTTAAACAAACATACACAAACATTGAAAACAATGGTATTACTGAGTGTAAAATGAACCCCAGATAGGTCTGGAACATAAAATCTGTCATTAAGGGCGTAAAAGAGACAACTTTCTGTGGATTGATATAACGGTAAGGAAAGAAATTACACGATTTAGTGAGCAACTAATGTATTAGGAGTTCTGTGAAATATTTAAGAAATAAATTAACGGTTGCTTGTCTTTAAGATAATTTAGTGGATATATAGGTAAGTGAATATTAATTTATTCCATGTAGAAACATTACAGTGCAGTATCTGCGTACAGAATGAACAAATCATACGCAGATCATAACTTTTTTTGGCTCTAAGTTTAAGTCAATTTCAAACATCATACTATCTTGGCTTTTCTATGTAAAAGCGATGTTAAATTAAAGATTTTATCTGCCAAAAAAAAAACAATACTTACTATGATATAATCTATACTCCCGACTGTTTATATTTGGTGCAACTTGTTGAAATATATTACATATTAAAACAAACCTCACTTGTAATTAAATATTTGTTACTTTTAATAACGTCAAAGTGAAGCAGATTCGATCAATATAAATTAAATGATGTGAATTGTATTTTCCAATATATTAATATATAACTTGTATCGTTTCAACACGTACCTTACACCTAAAACTTTTCGCATTTTACAAGCACATTGATATAATAAATCTGTTCAGAACACCGGCTCATCGACGGAAGTTCCGAACAAACGCGTTAGATTATTATTATAACATTTTTGACCATAAAATTAGAACTATTACGTTCGTAAAGATAGTAAAGAGTTTTACGATCGTGCATCGAACTAAATATCCACAGGATGCAGGACTGTACTTCATAACAATATACGCTTTGATATCGGTAACCTTTCAGAAATAAGTTTCATGGCTGTTGTAATCTAAACGATACGCGTCTCGCCTTGTCTATGGTTCGTGTCGCAAAATATTGTAAGTTTAAATTAGTTTTTAGGAGCGTGTATCCTCGATATTTTATATTTATTATCGTTATATCAGAATGTGTCATCAATTTTGTAAAATAAAAATTTTTAGTTTGAACCCAATGCTATCACCTCTGTGCTTCTAATTAGGATTATAACAGGCTGTGGGGTGGTCTAATTATCTCTGATATTCCCGACCGTTAAACTTTTTTTTTAGTATATGACTTTGGGTTATTTTTTATTACGGTTGGCATAGTAGTTTAAGCGGTTGCCACGCCGCTCTGTACCGCGCTGAGTGTTGTGGGTTCAAACCCTATACAGGACAACATTCTATCTGATTCATAAATTGTTGTTCTGAGTCTTGTTGTTTTTTGTGTCCGTTTCTTGTATGTTTGTAAAGACCCCCGCGACACACGATAGATATATTTCTAAGGCGGGCGTTGTCTTAAAACAAATACAATTAACAGAGTAAGGTGCACTGTGTCTGCTTATATTTAAAAATAGTATGCATACGACTCAATGCGTTTAATTGATATGTAAATCTTTTTTAAAGAACCTTATTTATAATATTGGACCATTGTACATTTAAAACTATATCATGAATCTGTTTTGCACGTATTTTTCGAGAATGAAATAATTATTCGATTTTAAATCAATCTCACTACAATACTGTACTAATATGTCAATCGATTTTGGCCCTGTCAGCTATTTTTCTCTTGTACAAACAAACAGATGTCGGTATAGGAACATGTTTACTTTCAAACGTCACTTTAACTATATTTTAACGAAATCACATTAATCTTACTTATTTGGAGATATTTATAAAGGAATTCTTTGAAATGGCAATATACGCAGGTATGTTTGGATGACGTTTATGTAGAATTTATTGAAAGAGATTTTACTTCGTTGTTAATATTTAATTAATAGGTAATTCATATTAACTGCGTCGGTTGCGCAGCGGTAGTGAATGGGCCTGCTGTGCTTGAGGTCTTGGGTTCGATTCCCGGGTCATCCAAATGTTTGTCTGATCTGCAAATGACTATTTCGAAGTTTGGGTGTTGGGTGTATGTATGTATTTATTAAAAATGTATAAAAAGGTATATAAGTTTTAAAAAGGTATTAAGTATTCTATCAGTCTAGTTATTATAGCACAAGCTCAACTTAGTTTGAAACTAGATGACGTGTGTCAATGGCTCGGAATAGTTATATGTGGAAAAACAAACGGTTAAATTTTTCCCTTGCGTCAATTGTTCTTGACCATGGCTAGTAAACTACACTTGTGCTAAGTTTTTTTATGATATACCTCACGCGTAAACTGGTAAACGGATCATATGATGTTAAATTTGTACTTATAGCTATGAAAAAAAGAAAAACTAAATTAAAATAAAAACCTTTCCTGGTTTTCAATCAGACTAAACGAACTCATTATGGTAGATAAAAATAATAATGTTTCATCGAAGATAATTATCTGTTTATACCGTGTAACAGAAAGGAATGAGAAATGTACATTCACCCCAAGATAAATTAATACGGGTTTTATGGGTGGTTCATGCATTTTTTTTTCGGCCATTTGACACACACAACGTCATCTATTTTCAAACTAAGCAGAGCTTGTGCTATGATATCTAGACTGACTGATAGAATACTTATATACTTTTTTTTCGTAAATACATACACAGAAAATACTCAAACTTCAAAACAAATATTTATAGATCATACAAACATTTGGTCCGACCCAGAAATCGAACTCGTGACCTCAAGCACAGCAGTCGCATTCACTACCGTTGCACCAACGAAGTAGTTAAAATTATTATTTATTATATATTATTTTCCTTATTAAAATAAAAAGAAAGTAACTTTAGCGAACCATAGATACTTGCAACTCAAGAAGCATGAGAACTTTTGAGTGCCAGAAATGAGGCGCCCCCCACTTCTTCAATTCTGGTGATTTTATCCATTCTTATACACAAACAAAAGAATAGCATAAAATAATATTCTAAGTGTAAAAGAAATTAAAAATAATTTCATTACTTTCAAAGCTTACCTTAAATACGTACGTATAAGGACTTGTAAATAAAATAGAACTTGACTGACTTAAAATATCACCAAACAATAAAACACTAAGCCCATTCTTAACACGTGTGTCTTCTAAAGGTGGAAGCGTTTCCTCTGAACGGGTCGAATGTCCCTCGACAATTGTACAGGAAACTCTTTATTTTCTATATCCAGCCATGAGAAGAGACGGCACGTAGAAAACACACACAAAGGGTATTGGAGATACAAAGCATATGGGAACACTAGAAGTGATGAATGATGATAATTATATGGTAGGTAATGATGACCTATATAGTTGAATTGTAATTATAAAGACAATTAAAAGATAATGCATAAGTGATAAAAATAGTAATTTATATTTTATTAATGCAGTAATAGATTAAAATACCTGAGAATATTTTGTTTAAATCAAGGAATCCATTTTTAACAAATTTGACTTGATGTAATAAAGTAAAAATAATGACTTGGTCATCGGATTCCGAACCATATACCAGACAGAACCATGTTGGTGATCTAAATTATTACTTATAAATAAATTATTACCAGTCATAAAATAAAGTATCATGTCACATATCATACACCTGTGTGTCACGGATGAGAATCAAACTCACGGCCACTGACTCGAGAGTCAGAATTACTAATTACTAAACCATCAAGCCAGACAAAATGAAACTCATAAGGTAGGCTTATAAGTAATTAGAAATGATTGAATAAAATAATAATAAATATTTCATAGCTTTGACACACAACGCCATCTAGTCCCAAATTAAGCAGAAGTTGTACTATGGGTACTAGAAAACTGATATAAATACATATATGCATACACCCAAACTCCGAAACAAATATTTGCAGATCATACCAACATTTGGTCCGACTCCGACATTAAACCTGAGACCTTTAAGTACAGATCAATCACCGAGGTAGTAATTGATATGGATTTAGACACAAGTGTACATAGAAAACATATGATATTAAAATACCAGAAGTTCACGAAATCTCTTATAAAAGTAGGAATGAATAAAATATCGGATTTTGTGTAGCAAAATTCTCTGATACTTAGTCATAGCTCGATGTTGGAACAGTGCCCAATAAAATTGATAACACTGGTCTGCAAAAAAAAAAAATTTTGCCCTCCTTCTTATTATTGTGATGTATTATTATAGATTTGATACTGCTAAAAAAGAATATAGTTTTGAAAATTATGTATCACGTACAGTTTTTTTGTAATAGAATTTATAAAGAAAACTCCTTTTTTATTTATAATTGAAATCGTAACTTTAATAATTGTGAGAATATTACATATAATTGGTATCAAATATTAAATAAAAATCTATCTTGTTCTAATATGCAGTAGAATGTAGTATTTTACTTCGTAATTTTTTTCTTTTCATATTTTCCATCGGTGTTTCACGGCGAATTAACCACTAAAAGTCAGCAAGCATTGCTTCTGACCATTTCCCGTTATAACGTTTCTCTATGTATAATATATCTTGATGAAATCTTTCTCCATGCTCATCTGAGACTGCACCAAGATTTACGGGGAAGAAATCTAGATGAGAGTCCAAAAAATGAATTTTAAGGGACATGCTGCATTTTAACGCTTTGTAAGACGCAAGAAACTCTTGAACAATATTTTTGTAATTGTCATCTTTTTTGTTCCCCAGAAAATTATGATATACTTCTACAAAAGCGGTCCAAGCTCTTTTTTCAGCGTCATTCAACTTAATTTTGAAATTTTCGTCCTTCATGAGCTGTCTTATTTGAGGACCTACAAAGATGCCCGTAGCGTTCTTGAACAAGTGTTGCAGCATATTTTCGGAAGCCAATTTTTATTCCTTTTGTCAACTGGAAATCCGAAATAACCTTCGTACGCAGTTTTGATTAGGCTTGATATTTTATTCTGTTGTAATTTTACAACAAATTCACCACATACGTAGCAAAATACGTTTGGTGAATTTTTGCAAGTTCTTGGCATTTTGAACCTACAATAAAATTAAATTAACTTCAAAATGTGAATATATATAATCTCTATGTTTTAGAATACTTATTAATTTTCACTACACATATCAATATAATTTATTACTTACCAAAATACGTTGAATAAAACGAAAACAATCACTTATTTTTTTTTTAACTAACTGAGCGCCACGGAGTCGCTTTCCGAACTGCGCAAGCGCGTTTAATTGTTCAAAAACAATGTGAGACAATATCATTATATCTCTCTCTAACACAGTAAACCAGTTTTGCGTGGACAAATGCGATTTAAGCTGATTGAAGCAGAGTTATAGATAGTGTTAGTACAAAAAATATGAGAGATAAACAGGAATTATAAGAAATAATAAAAAATACTTTAAAAAAAAACTACACGTGTCAGCAAAAAATGGAAAGCAGATTTGCATTCAGCATGTTTAACTCTTCATAGAAATCTATTTTTTATCTAAAGGAGGATTTTCTTGCAGACCAGTGTAATAGGCTCACCTTTGTACCACTGAAACTGTAAAACTGTTTCGTTTGTTTTCATGATTAATTTCAACGATTTTAATTAATTTTCCTTTAGATATACACTTGAAGCATTATAGATACTACCAATATTAATTAGACTGCCCCAAGGTACCATTTTTGGTCTTTACTTTTGGAGAAGCGTTCGATACCTTGAATTACAATAAATTCTCATTTGCCTTCTCAAGTTTTTTCTATGCAAACAATAATGGGTACTTCCTTAACATTCCATGTTCACCCCATAGTAATTGTGCAATGATTGCACAATAAAACACGTGCTAACAAATAGAAGGGTTCCGTACAAATAATAGGGACACCTAAAATAAACTACTACTGGGGAATTCTTTTGGTTGTACGATTATGGGGCAAGTGACGTTCTGAAGCGGGTAGCAAGTAAAAGTGATGTATTTTTGGGTATTTCATTTAAATAAAACACACCTTAAAATGAGGTAACTCCTAAAATAATTTTTACCGAAATGAGTCGTAACAGTCATTATTGGTATGTATAAATGAGAATACATCAGCAGATGAGACTTAGTTACACGAGTTACAACTACATATATGTATTAGTGCGAACAACAGTCACACACTTTACTAGTGTAATGTTATAGTAAGTCAATAACAGAGTATCTAGATTCATAATTAACAATTAAAGATATTTAATCATCATCATCACACCAGCAGCCTTTAACAGTCCACTGCTGGACATTAGCCTATCCTTCGAAAGGAGGCCTACTATACCACACTGCCCAGAGTGATTGGTATAGGATAAAATAGTTCCGGATGTCCTAAACAGCTGTTTCTAGATCCCTCCTGTATCAGGCGCAGAGCGGCACACCGTGTGGTTTTAGTCGGTCCAATTCCGACACACCACCCCGCCGTAAACCCCGGTGGGTGACGGTACGAGGGGGTTTTCACACATTAAAAAAAATTGATAAGATAGTTAATAAACCACTGATATCTAAAAACCTCAACACTTTTATGACTTATAACCTATTTCTTCTTTGTCCTTTTGGGAGATTCAATGAAAGAAACGGAAGGCGTTGTCTACAGAAATCGACGAATTATATCAAGGGATGGAGTCCAAAGGGCGCTCTCTATTGTCAAACCCTCAATGAAGTTTATTTAGCATAAAATGCTCTTCGAATTTGTTTAAGTAGGTGTTAATGCGCTTGTAGTCGTGAGAGAAATATTTATTAGCGGACTTCGAAATATTTAGAAATTGTAAATTATGTGTGAAAGGAAATATTGTGACTTTTAAATTATTTGTACACGTATTGTTTTTTTTGCGGTATAGGGTCAAATGAGCAGACGAGTCTACTGATGGTTAACGATTACCACCATCAATAAATATAAGATGACACACCTTCAAGAAATAATAGAGCTTTGCTGGCTGTTGAACTCCTTTCCTCCCCTCAGAGTTTGAGGGGAGGTAAGTCTCCGGTAACTTTGGTCAGAAACATTGAAATAATTGCTTAACATCTGTTTTCTGGAAGATCATAGCAGTTTATATACTCAATCTATATTACGTATAAAATACATAATATATTTTATTAGACGACTTAGTTCGAGTCGCGGGGAGTCGATGGATGCAGTTGGCGTCCAGCCGTACGGCGTGGCGTTCTAGGAGGGAGGCCTATGTTCAGCAGTGGACGTCTTCCAGCTGATGATGATGATGATGATGATATTTGATTTTTACAATTAATACAATCGAATGTTTACATCTGGAATAAACGTTTTCAGATTCTAACGCAGTTAATGAATGGCAGTAGAGGCTAAATTGATTTATAAACCAGATATTCACGAAACTTTAAGGTAAAGTAACATTAAAACTAAAGGAAATAGGTACGTATATAAAAATAATTACTTAATATGTTAAGTAAAGTAAGTAAAAAATACACCGGCATACCGTTAAGTACAAAAGGTGTATTTATATTTATTAAAATCGTGAAGTTTCTTGAGAGGAAAAAAAATGAAAGATATGTCCCGGAAAACCTAGTTTTTTTTCTAAACGAATTGACTGTCGCCATAAATAATGAAAGAAAAAAAGTAACTGAAGTATTTATCCTATCCTATCCTAGGAAAATCGTTACACACTAAACCGACATAAGTAATTTGGAACGAAGACGCGGGGAAAAGTTAGTATCGATATATATAAAAGCAATCAAGACCGGCAAAATATTATCTTTACTGTAATCATATTCTTTCGAACCGAGAATTCTCTCGTAATCTCAGGACAAAATACAAGAATGCTATTCAGTAAGCACACATTATTCGTATTTCTATTACACACAGTATTCACGATGGGACGAACAAAGACGAGATGGGCGAACGTAGTGGGAATTAGTAAAAAAAAACTGGAATATAGGGTGGCGATAATACTGGCAAGTTGAGTCAACTGAATGTCACAATGGTGACATGAGGACGTGACCTACCTATTTAATTTTGTCGGGTAGTCGGTAACATTTGTCTTGTAAATCGGATGGGTGTGACGGATAAGAATCTTAATAATGGGGTTAGAGATGTTTCCTTTTCTGAAAATCTTGGAGTTCTTTTAGAAGAAGCAATATTAATATTTCAGGGTATTATTGAATTATATCCCTGAATAGGTATTATTAAAGTATTAAGGAGTATTTTATTCACGTCGGGGAAAACCCCGTTTCATTTTCATGTAGAGGTTGTGATCTGTGAAAGAAATGATCGGAAAAAACTTCATGATGGACGCTTGAAATTAACTTCAGTTGTAATTAGTTTACGTAGTTAATAATATTAATAAATACATATATGTGTGCACTCGCGCCTGTATCAAAGGGATAGATAGACTTATTTTGATACAATTTTTTAAAAATTATATTCTTAATGTAGTTATATAATAGGCACCTCTATTATTATTATTTTTTTAAAAAAGCTGACTAAAGTGACTGTACTCTGTCCGATGGAAAGCAGGTGGTACTCGCCATACTCATTACGAATGCAGACAATGCAGTATGGCGACTCACGCGGCCTAGTGAGACGCTTTTTCACGCCTCGCTTAAAGGTCCCAGAATCATTGTGGGAGAGAAACGTAGTATATTATATCGGAACCTAGCAATCTATCAACTGTACGCGTAGCGCCTAAATTTGACTATTGAAATGGAAAAAAAAGTTAACGAATCAGTTTTCCCCTACACCTTTTGTATTTAAAAAAAACGTGTATATAATACAAAGTGTCACAAAAATTAGTATTTAAATTCATATGTGCAATTGTAACATACATTTCCAACCACATTCGTACCTTATAACCTCTGAAGTCTACGACTAACTTTTCTTTCCTCCATTATACTGTAAAGGATTTCATCTAGTTCTATCCGTCATCTAGTTTCAGACTAAGCAGAGCTTGTACTATGATAACTAGACTGACTGATAGAATACTTATATACTTTTATTTTTGTAAATACACACATATCACACATAGACAACACCCAAACTTTGAAACAAATACTAGCAGATCATACAAACATTTGATCCGACCCGGGAATCGAACCGGAGACGTCAAGCGCAGCACTCACATTTGCTACTGTTGCGTCACCGAGGTAGTCAAAGATGTTCCTTTGATACCCTCACTCACTTGTTTGAAAGCAATTGCTTATTATTCGATACCAGTTTTTTGGTAAGGCTGTGCTCTCAGATCGAAATACAAATAAAAATGGTATGTATGTATAGTTGATGAAAAATTAACACCAATGTTCGCTAACCTTTCATACCTATGTAGTTTTAATAACGTTGGCAAAAATTTTGCAACGTATTGCGATAACACAGAGCAATTATACTATTGCGGTAAAAATATTGTGAAAGGGTTCCGAAGTCATCGTAAATCTAAATATCCTCTATTAGTCTTATTATATTAAATAGTTGAAGATATTTTTGAAACATTATAAATTTATGTGCGTAGCTTGCACTGAATAGTGACTTTACATATATCGCGCATGACCCTCTGATCCCATACTGGGCTAAGCGTGTACCATTAAACATACCACATTCTACAACAAACATACTTATATATTTCAAAACACATTATATTATAGATGACTTACACAAAGTCAAAGAATAAATAAATATTCCAAACATTTGACACACAACGTCATCTAGTTTCAGACTAAGCAGAGCTTGTGCTATGATAACTAGACTGACTGATAGAATACTTATATACTTTTATTTTTGTACATACATGTATATTATACATAAAAAACACCCAAACTTTGAAACAAATACTTGCATATCATACAAACATTTAATCCGACCCGGAAATCGAACCCGAGACCTCAAACACAGCAGTCGCATTCACTACCGCTTCGCCACCGAGACGTCTGAGTTATTAGTCGGGCTTATAACATGTCACTGCTGGATATAGGCCTCTCTATAGAATGAAGATTTTGGCCCACTAAACCACACTGGTTAGATGGATTGATATAGATTTTGTTCAAAATTTTCTTTCTGTTCAGTACGCCCTGCATAATTTGCTCCCTTAGTCGCTACGACGACAATGGGCAGGATAGGGGTGACAATCTGTGTTCCTAATCCATCACCACACGGTCCACATGTCAATGTTAAAATAGGTATCCTACCAGTTTTCTATTAAAAGACACATAGTAATTCTTCTGTCACTTATACTTCGTTGTTCAATGTATTCAGATCGGATACATTAGTTATATCATGCATCCAATGACTTAAGAGTTTGAGATTGTTTCGCTATCACTTTTAATTTCATTGACGATGAATATTACAAAATTTGCGAAGGATTTTTGTTGAGACCTGATGTAAGTGATAATATTCGTTACTTTTATAGCTGTTCCGATGACTGATTTCCTAAAGAACAAAGGCATTGAATCAGGTTAAAAAGCAGATAGTGCTATGAATTTATATATAGTACCATAATACTTTGAGTGAGGAAATATACTGAATGCGCAGTAGTTAAAAAGGCCGGCGTCACGTGTTCCAATCTCAAGCAAGTCTCCGTTTTTATGATGCAAATGTGCAATGTGTATTGCACACATAAATTTTTAATCCAAACATTGCGCTAAATATGTTTACGATACAGGATCTGAGATCAATACACAAAAATATTACTGACACAACATTTTTTTCAGCAGTACGTACGCTGTAAACATTAAAGGCATGAGCCACAATGTTTAAGTTAAAACTTCAACTAAAAACAAAACCACATCCTACATTTTATTAAAAACTAATAAATCGGTTATTAAAATCGACCGCATCTTTATTTTATGATATTTGGACGTTGCCTATTTAGTCTATGGTTAAATAGTTACATTTTTAATATACTTCACATCCGGAGCAAGCAAAAGGTTTATATTGAATTGGATTTACGACTGTTTTCATTGCGCGGTGTTTTAATATAAATACGTGTGCCCGTTTCCTGTTGGTTAATAACAAAAATAATATTTAATAAAAACAATTGGACGTAGTTATCCCAGTTTCGGGAAATGGTTTTAGATTTATTCATGTCTTGTTGAGTTTCACTGCCGCATTTGGTATGTTGTGAAGTAATGATTGTAACATATACTTTTTAACCAATTTTAAAAGATAAACTGTCCATTTGGATGTATGTTCTTAGGAACTGTTTTTATTCTGTGGCTTACTTTCATTCATTAACAAAAAAGTATATGAGTTATTAACGCCATTATTTATCACGTGAATAATATTTAGTTTATTATATTTTTAAAAATTACATAAAGTTTCTAATACTCTATTATTATTTACATTTTTAAAACGCAACAATTACATTTTTGCTTTCATATACTCACGTCAAAAAACTACCAGACTTGCAAAATTCCTCCCTCCCACTCTCTTATTCCACATTTAAAAACCTAACCGAACAGAAAACGACCTTAAGCGAGTGAAAATTATTAATAAATCCTTTAAATGATATAAATCTCTTCGAAAACCAATAAAACTCTGTAAAAGTTATTGTGTGTGTCTGGAAAGACCACTAACCGTCTCCGTCATCAGTGATCCTAGATGTGGTGTGTCTTTCCAACTCATTCATATTTCGTACCTGAGTAAAACTTGACTTAAGCTTTAACTTTAATATTTTCTATTATGCTAGTTCTCGTCTTACTTAATCATGGATGGTATATAATAAAAATTAAGAAACTCAACA
Source organism: Hypercompe scribonia (assembly GCA_949316085.1). NCBI lineage: Eukaryota > Metazoa > Arthropoda > Insecta > Lepidoptera > Erebidae > Hypercompe > Hypercompe scribonia. The sequence continues at coordinate 6,223,939 of OX438988.1, forward strand.
TTTAGTTGTGGACTTATTGTAAAATATGTAAATACAATGTCGATGTCAACTGTAAAGTCTACAGCGGAATTCGTAAAATCTTAAAATGTGTTCATTTTCCTTGTTATTTTTTACGAGGTGCCAATGATAAGCATCAAACATTAATGTGGTCACCCCGTCAAGAAACGTTAACAAGCGCTAACATCTCCAATTTCCTTCCTCAATTCATAAAGTGTCAAAATCTAGAACAAAATATTCTGTCAACGTTACACATTATAATGTAATACACGTAGTTCTTCCACGGATATGCCATAAAAACATGCTCTTTGAAAACTATTTGTATAAATTAAATACATACATATATGAAATCACGCCTGTTTCCCCGTAGGGGTAGGCAGATGCATGTTAAACGCTCACTTTTCACCAGTGTTTTGGTCCGACGTAATAGGTGGCGAGCCTTGTCGCTAATCGAGATTTTTTGTTTGCCAGAACCTTGCTCGTCGATTAACAGAGACACCACTTGCAGATGAGATCAATTTAATATAACGTGGATAAAAACTGAGTATGTACTTATAAACGACAAGATTTTAAAGTATTTCTTATACCAATCAATAGTTTAAAAGTCAGTATATTAGCAAGTAAGTATTTTTGTGTAAGTGCATCTCATAAAACGGAGGCGCTAATTGATGACTGTCGTCACAACGGTGATACGCCCTGCTTTCGACATCTGAATGAGTTTCCTACATAAATACTGTGCAGTCAGAAACAACTCAGGAAATTCCTAGCGGTCATTATTCATTGAAATAGTTTGCATTGTGTGGATATTTCAGGTTAGTTAGGTTATATTATTAAGAGAAAGAAACCAAAAAGTGTAATAAACTGGAATGGAGCGATAAATATACGATGTTTTCTTATATTAAAATCAATAATAGTTTTAAAGTTTAACTAGCTTTTGCACGCGGCTTTACTCGCGATGAATTAAGTCTACATTAAGTTTCGGAACAGATCATTTTAAATAAGTATATAAATGGACTTATTTTTTTAGTAAAAATTTCATGGTGATCGGTTGAGCAGTTTTCGCGTGAAACCGTAACAAACAAACTTACATTCGCATTGATATTAGTAAAATTAAATTTTAATTTATTAAACTATTATTTTTGAAACACTTTTTTATTATCAGAAATTAAGACATTGAACTAATTTATCAGCATTTTTTAATTTTTCTTGTTGCATGACATTGAGCAATAAATATCGCTCCATTTACACACTTTTGCATACATAATGACTCTTTTTTCATCTAATTTGTATAAGTATTAAGTATTTTGCAAAGAATATTAAGTAATTTAAATATTCACATAGATTTGTTGTACAACGAAACTTATTTGCGATAAAATTATCAGACTCGAACAGTACAGTCCAGTCTGCCCGTGACCACGAGCGGTGGAATCCGTTCGAAACGTCGGGACATAGAAGGTGGGAATAAGTACCGCTGGGCAACAAAACTATGCATATGTGTAGAAATCGTGAAAGTCTAAAAACAGTTAATTTACATATTATTGATAAATTTGCTTCAGAATCTGAAAGATGAATAAAAACCTTTTCGTTATAAGGATGTTCTGCTAAACTTTTTATTTTTAAATGTTGAATAATTAATACCAGCTGCATGTAGAATTTAAGAACTGGTAAAAGTACCAAAATTGATTCGAAAAATAGATAAAAACCAACTTGGAAATTACTTGTAGGTACATAGTGTCAAAGTTTGAAGAACTAGTCGATTTCGGCTACGACAGCCAATCTTAACGGAGACCAACCACCTACGTAAGAGATATTATAGTACACAAGTGGGTATGCAAACCCAGACGCACTCTCTGTTCTCAAACTCTCATAATTCGATGGGACTACTATCCGAAACGACCACTACTATCCATGACCAGGGAGGGATTGGACCCTGATATATATATACCACATATTGTAGTACCGTATGTTTTCATTTTTTGACAGGTATGTTGATCTAATGGTTCGTGATCCTGACTGCTGAACCAGAGATCGTGAGTTCGATACCCACCTAGGACAAATCTTTATGATTAACATGATCATTTGTTGTGCCTGGGTGTAATTTATCTATATCTAGGATATGATATGTTTGACTCAGGGGTGACAGTTAGCATGATAAGTGTGTGAGCCTTACACTGCAATGATGACTGTCATACCTTTTGTGTCCCCAAGCGTGGCGTGAATAGGCATCTCACTAGGCCGCCATAGTGTGGGTCACCATACTGCATTGTCTGCATTTGCAATGAATATGGTGACCACAACTCTTTGGATTCTATTCATGCTTTCAATCAGGCAGAGTAGAGTCACTTTGGCAGGCTCTTCATATAGACAAAAAAATTTAGAAATATATAAGTATGTTTATCGGCAGTCTGGATTCCATAGCACAGGCTTTGTCTAGTTTGGGATCAGACGTTTGGGATAGACGTATAGTATTCTATCTAATCATGGCGTCTAATAAAGAGGATATAATACTTTTGTATGTATATCTATCTATATCTTACATAGCTGTCGAAAATATATGGAGGTACGTAGGTTTATCACAAATCTAATATAATAAGTGTTGGTTATCTATCTATGCATGGTTAGGTATCTTACTCTGGAATAAGATTATTTCAAATTCTAAACTGAAATACCCATACATAAAGTTCATTATAGAAATGTATTCCAATTTGGTTGTCGATAAAATTACTAACAAAATAAAGTAAGTTATGACAGTGTTGGTTGAAACACATTAAAATGATAGAATAAATCGTGTACCTATGTATCCTTATATCACATCACATCAACTGCCTTTTATAGTCCACTGTTGGACAAAGGCCGCTCACCAGAAAGGAGGTTTCGGCCTACTGAACCACGCTGGACGGGTTTGAATACGGAGTTTTACGTCTCTTTGCAGTGATGTATTCCTGCATATTATGATCCCTTAGGCGCCTCTTACGACATCCATGGGATGAATAGGGCTGTTGACACTCTATACTCTTAATCCGTCACCACATGGATATTTCCTAGACTACTTATCTATATTAAAATAAACTTTTTTTTATCTAAGTATATACCGATTAGAATTTTTTTAGACCTGCGCTTAAAATTCCAATACGGTTAAGTCCTAATACCCATAAAATTAAAACACATCACTAACCATAAACCAAAAAAAAATTCAAAAATAAATATTCACCTAATTAAGAAGGTAGTCCCAATTAAGTACAATTCCACACTCGAGTACTTTACATCGACACACCAATCGTAATTCAAAAAATCCTAAACTATCGTTAACAAATTGACACGTTTTTATTGCTATAAAAACTTTGGATCATTAAATGAAATTTAAGAAGGGAATAAACAGTGTTCCCAAACGCAGCACGACGTCGACAAACAACAGATCAATTCACGTTTATTTACCACCTACTTAATTTTTAAATTTAATTGCGGTAATTTGGACAACAGTTTACCTCAACAATACTGGGGCTGTAAAATTTTACCATTGTACGTGTTACTACATTTTACATTTCGTTACCGCCTCTTACGTAAACATATCCCAATTAAGAATTGTCTATGAAAAAACTCCATTGTTTGCACAGAGGGAAATTTGTCGCTTGTTTCGTCTTAAACTCTTGTCGCAGCAGGTGTTAATTTATGATGAAATTAATTATTAATTTATTTAAATATTAGCATCTGTTAAGTTAAGAGATTACTTACTAAATGTCACAAGGTTAGTTGAGACTTTTGTATAGTATATGTACAAGTTAAGTAACATTTATATATAGTATATTAACTATGTAATGTTTTTAAATGATGTAAGACGACTTATTTCTGTTAAATTAAATTTTAATCTTAAAGTAAACCTTGCATATTATTGTGTTAATATTACATTAGACAGACAAACGAAATGTGCAGCACAATCTAGGCGATACGTTAATTCCTGTACATGTATCGATAGATACCTAACGATCGTATCCTAACTTATCTAAACTGTATCTAATACTATATTGATCCGTTGTCTAAATGATAATATACTGTCTATATTACTAGCTATCATTAAAAATATCTTAAAGCGAATTTATTAATACAACAAAACGTATCGTATCTCTGTCTGTCTATTTGTAAAATAAAACTCGAGAATCACTGACCTCATTTGCATCAATCTTTTCTAGCTTATTGATATATTAAACAGTCAGGTTTTTGTATCAAAGATTTTTATCACTACTTAGACGTGAGTTTACGTTTATAAACACGAATATTTAAAGCACATCTCTTGTAGTATTTTTCACAAAACCTAAATCACATAAAAGCTATTGTTTTAATATAGAAGTACCATAGACCAACTTAATAAATTAAATTCGCAATCATTTTACGATCTGTCAAAAAAGTAAAGACCAAAAAAATAAAAACTGGTTTATACACTTATTATATAGTAGCAGTCATAGATTTTTAAACACAAGTTGCAACGATATTTAATATTCGGAAGAATTATAATGATATAGTGTTTTTGACCTATTTGTGGCAGTTCGACCAGTGAACAGGTCGTAACTGGTACTTAGTACTAATGACCGACTGTGTTCTCCTCTGTAACAAACATTGCCTTGCAATATGATGGGAATGTAACGAGATTTCCTTAACCTTACGGTTGGCTAGTATTTGTTTTAAGTAATTCTACTAAAATCGTCTTAAAATATTTAAAACGTCCAAATTGAATTATCAAACGAAGATTTACTAAATTTATACACTTTAATATATATTCAAACTTTGACATTGAGTTACATTAAAATACAAAAATTCTAATTACCTTCAGCTGCGTTACCATTGTTCCTCTTGTCATTTGAGACATCAGAGAAATCTACCTTCGACAAGAAACTAATAAATAATCAATATAAAATAAAACAAAACTAATAAAACACCGCAAGTGGTCCGATCACACCGTTTCTTTGGCATTATTTCTCACAGTCATAGTTTTAACAGTTCTTATAGCCACAAACTTAAAAACAAACACACAAGCGAAAAACAAAACACAAAAACAATAGTTGAACACAAATTAAAATGTAGCGGACTCCGCGCTCAACTAACAGTTCGTACGAACGTAGCGCGCTCGAACGCAATTCGAGATTCGTATTCGAACCGCGACACACGTCTTGTGAACGCGCGGCGCCGATACACAATGCTGGCAGATCGAAGCGAGCCGACAATACGCGCGCGCTACAATAACCGCCCCCCGGCCCGCGGCGCCGCGCCCCCGCCCCGCGCCGGCACCACGTGCGACAAGGACGCACCGACCTAATGTCACTGCCCTGTCAACAATGCCAACCTTCGGAGCCCTTACCGCACTAAACATGAATCGAACACCACATTTTGATCGAACCGTACCGACCTACACATCACAATCTACAGTTTATAACGAAAATTCGATGCAGTTGTATTGAGAACATCACTTACAATCAATTGTCTATGCGGAATAACAGCTTTCATCCCGCGGAATCTATACAAAGCCGTTCAGCCCATCCTTTTCTAGCGGCCAATGTGTGCGTGTCGGACGAGAACGTTCTCTCCTGCTCGGGCCCGGCGGCTGGTGGCTAGGCGAAGTGTTATCTCACTCTAAGCCCCGCCCCGGCGAACGTCTTTGAGTGCGGCGCCGGCTGCACAGTGTGCGTGCCGCGGTGAATAGCCGGGCATTGTGAAATCATTTTCGCACACCACAATGAAACACAGGTGGGTGTGCGCTACATCTACGAGGGCGTTTAAAAAGTCAATACAATCTCCGTTACGTTTGTATTTGTGGAGAAAATTTTCTTTATCCATGAATGTAGTTGGATCTAACTGGGCGTGTTATTGTGCCCATTGTGCTGGGTGAGGCGTGGCCAGAGGAAAACGTTCTATTGTGTGCCGCTCCGATTGTGCGATTGGCGAGCTCTATTGTTGTTCACACAACGGTTTCCCACCAAACCTGTAACCGTGTCACATACACTCATATATTGTTACATGGGGCATGGGAACAACTCCTCACAACATGTATCTGCATTCCAAGACACGGAATATCTTTCTACATTTTTTTATATTAATGAATATTCAGTCGTAAAATTCAAATAAGATAACCTAGAGTTTCTATATGTTTCTCTCGAACTATCTTAATTTTGTCTTTACATCAAATGTAATTAAATAAGCTATTTTACATGTACCCTAATAATATTTTGGATATTATGGTAGCTTATTTAAGCTTATAAAATGACAAAAACATATAAGTAAAAAGCTTTAAGAAAAAAAACATCCTAAACTATATCTACACCATTTACGTTCACATTTTTAAACCTTGTGCTTTATCTGAATAAAAAAAGACTAAATATATTCCACAATATATGAATGAGTCTCAAACTATTTTTTCAACATACTTATTTAAATTTTCACCTACTACATAATAACAGACGACATCTTTGTAACTTTTATCCATTTGGGCAATTCCCTTTAGAATATCATTCTTACTTTCTCACTTACCCTAAGAAATGTACAAAAAAATATGAAATTTTAGTAATATAATTCATTTAAAATGAATAAAAATCCGAAAATGAAACATTACAAGCACGAAAACAGAACCGATGTAAAAATAAATCCGGACAGAAATCATGAGTGTCAATGTCCATTTTCTATAAATACATAGAGTAGTACGTATTTAAATGATCTGTAACTGGGACACAGCTGATCCGAATCCTTGGAGACTTGCCGCCGTAATCGGTATTTAATCGATTACATTTCAAATGTTTTTTTTTCTAAAAAAAGATTATCAGATTAAGACATTTTTTTTTATCTGAATTCTTTACTACTACCCTGACTTAATTATGGGCTTACCAGCAATATAAAATTAAATAAAATATTTTATAAGTCAAATTGATATCTTCATTTCATGTTTTTTTCTACGTCTTGATTGCTGTATACAGTAAATTTAGGTTATTATCATCAGCCTATTGCAGTCCACTACTGAACTGCACCTGCTGTATACTTCAGTCGTAGTATATTAAAAAAAAATACGAGAAAAAAAGTATTTATAGCATTTATAACTGCCTCGGTGGCGCAGCAGTAAATGCGACTGCTGGGCTTGAGGTATCGGGTTTGATTTCCAGGTTGGACCAAATGTTTGTATGATCTGCAAATATTTGATTCAAAGTTTTGGGTGTTTTCTAAATATAATATGTATGTATTTACGAAAAAAAAGGTATATAAGTATTCTATCAGTCAGTCTAGTTATCATAGCACAAGCTCTGCTTAGTTTGAAACTAGATGACGTTGTGTGTCAAATGTCCGAAATAATTATTATTTATTAAATACTTTATATAGACATCCTACTTATTTCCATTATTTTAATGGTAGTAACAATAGCTTAAGGAAAAAGTATAAAAGAAAGAATTTCAATACCAGTCAAGTCTCTCACGACATCTCGATCCCTGTCTTAGCACCCTAACTTGTTTTGAATGCTTGAATCTAGCAGTTTTTGAGGGTATCTACCAGCTGTTACGTGAATTGTACATTCATACATTGCACAGGATATATATTTGTGAGAATTACAGATTATTATCTGGTTAGTGCAGTGTTTACTGGTCTCTTAGTCAGTGACCCTGACTGATGAATCAAAAGACGTGGGTTCTATTCCTATCAGGATAAATAATTGTGTGATAAACGGGATCTAGTGGTAATTTATCTTAAATATGCAAGTATTTAGAAATATATGAGTATGTTAATCAGCTGTTTTCTAGTTAGAATAGCACAGGCTCTGTCTAATTTGGGATAATTTAGGGTTTTGGGATGTTTATATCGAGTTATACTCTGAATTATATAATGAAATTGAATGAATACTCGCGTGAAATTTGGTGTGCCACATTAAGTTTCGTAACAGGTCATTTTAAATTAATATATTTTTTTATTTCTAATAAAAAGTATCCTATGTTACTTCTAATACCTCCAAGAACACGTGTACCAAATTTCATGATGATCGGTAGCGTAGTTTTCGCGTGAAACCGTAACAAACATACCTTCAACCGCATTTATACAAGTAGGAATTTAAGTTGACTGCTGGGTTAGAATAAGATTACATAAACAATTTGTGAGTTTTGAGTGTATATTTGCCAAGATGACCATTTTTAGATGTTTAATTATTCGATTGCACTAAAAAGATTTATTCCTAAGTCGTAAAGTTGCATTTGCTTACATTATTCTTTATTTATTGATTCGTCTGAATAATAAATACTCCACAAATGTCTTCATTGTTTCTTACATAATGTTATGTTTATTTATTTATGTATATTTGTGAGTAGGTGTGTGTATATATTTATCAACCTAAGATTTTGTAACATGATTTTTATTGTACACTTGCCATAATCAGTTCTGTGACAAAAATTTGATGGTTATAAGAAATTGCTTACTTAAATGATTTTGTATTATTATTTTAATTTAATATTACGTATTATTCTTAGTTTGGTACGTCCGTGTGGTGATGGATTAGGAATACATAGTGTTGCTACCCCTATTCTTTCCGTGGGTGTCGTAAAAAGCGACTAAGGGAACACAATATTCAGGCAAATATCACTACAAAGAGAAGGAAACCTTGAAACCCTATTCCAATTCGACTGGCCAGCGTGGTATAGTAGGCCAAAACCTTCTTGCTAAGGAGAGGCCAACGTCCAGCCGTGGACTGTAAAAGGCTGTGGACTAACATTATGAATTAAAAATCTAAATTTAATTTATGGACAAATATTTTTATAAATATAGCAGGTTAATAGTGGAGGAACCCGCTTCTAATTAATCTACTATGAAGCCTTTAAAGGAGTTATGTCCAGTAGTATAATAACATTCTACATACATGTATAAATTCACGTCTGCTTTTCTGGAGGGGTAGTCAGAAGTATATTAAACGCCCTCTTTTCGCTATTGTTTTGGTGGCGAGCCTATTGTCGCTAATCGCCATGTTTTATTTACCAGAGACTCGTCTGACTATGCACCGTATAACCCAACATTTTGCTGCTCAAAATGATAATGATCATAAGATCGTGTCTTCAAATTTTTAAACTACCTGTACTTTATAGTTTAAACATAGTTGTAAATGTTATATTTTCAATTGTATTTTGTCTAATACTTGACTCTCAAATACCTAACTTGTTTGCGAGGACCCCACTTATATAAATAACGATACTAACACAATTCAATAAGACACATATCTTGAAACATGAATATTCAATGTCGGCCGTCGGTCCCACACTAAACTCCAAATATTTTATCTTTTTAATTATCATTTTTTATACTTGATTTACTCTTTATTTCAGTTGAGACACAGCCGTGCTTCTCTTTATGATACATGTCATCTTTTATTATAAGATTTCAACGTAATAAAATAGAGATTGGCCCGATAAAGAGTTATAAGTTGACTGTATCAAACAATTTGGTTAAAATACTGGTAGGTATTAGTTAGTTTATGTGTATGTTATTGCTAATTAGTGAAGCTGTATGTTACATATTAATGTATTATTTTCTAATTCCCATCGATTAGTGAAATGTTTATTATCTTTTTTATCTTTTATTCCACGGTGTGGTGAATTCCAAACACTGTGTGGTCAAATTTTAATGAATAGAGATGTAGACATATTTTTATGTACACAATATAATGTTGTATTTTTAATGATTTGTGTTACATAGTATAGTGTTTATGGTGGGTAGGTATAATAGAATTTCTGAAGACTTAGGTATTTGTCTTTTCAGGAGACTTGAGACAACCATAGATACAAGATGGGGATTAAGTCAATAAACACAATCAATTTAACGGTAACAGAAGATTTTAACTAGTGATTCGTTCGTAGCAAGCGCTTACCATCACACATCTATTTGTTATTTTAATGCTATCTAGACAGTTGAACCATTTGTATGAATCTATCCGATAAAATATGGTTTCGCTAACCGCTCTGTTTAAAGTATTCCTTTGTACACAAAGATACAAGAAGCTCTCCTTCCTTCCTGCTCCTTTGAGGACAATGTGACCCACATACAGGGGCGCAGGCGTGTAAGAATGTGTGTCTCGGGGGTGCCCTCTCGCCCACACTCCATGAGTGGGGTATTATCTGTCGGGACAGGGGGACACCCCCGTTTCAAGCTCGTATTAGCCTTGTGAGGGTAAATTGCTTTTTGTTTGATGATTTGTATTTCTAATGAGTATTTTTTTGTTTTTTTTTTATGATTGTTGTGTTTTATTTTTAAAATATATTAGCAAATGAGTACACAGCTGGCTTGATATTTAACTAAATATCTAATTACGCCAAATTTAATAAATTCCACTGTGTCGTTTAAAGGTAGTCAGAAACGATACTGACGGATGTGAAGCCTGAAGGTTTTATTGAGTTTTGTATTAAGTCTTAATGAAAATAAGCATTATGTATAGAAGTTATACTATTTTATTGATTTTATTTATTTTAGACCAGCAACAAAAGATATATACAAAAATACTAAATAAATGTTGTTTTGTGTTCATCCAATTACAGGCAATCACAACTAAGATAATAAGGGGTCGAGGAGTCAAGAATATAACATAATTCAGGTATAAGGGGTGTTATTCTCACCCCATCCGCGGCAGTAAGGAAGGTTATCGAAGCAAGACCGATGCCAGCCACTTACTTGATTGGTTTCCTTGTTTTGTTTGAACTTAGCGCGTATATTTGTACGGGACCCTTCTCCTTTTACTCACAAACAGTCACAAAGATTATTTGCCCGCAAAGAGCTTTTAGAAAGATAATATTTTCTTTGGTTTCAAGTTTGATGTTTAGTTTCTAATTATGTTATGCAGGTATTTATAAGAAATATGTACATATACATATAAAATCACACCTGTGTCTCTGGAGGGTAGGCAGAGGCATTTTAAGCGTCCATTTTTCGCCAGTATTTTGGTCCCACGTAATAGATGACGAGCCTATTGCCGCTTATCGGGATGTTTTTTTATTAAAACTTCATCCGTTGCCAGCAGATGTACCACTTGTAGGTTAGGTTGACTTGATGCCCTAAGTTCTTGGTGAGAACCCTATGTATCCACTTATAGATAATGTGTGAAAAAAAAATCATGATTAATGAAGGTATGTGGGGTGTAAATAAGTATCTAAGTGGGCAGTTAAGAAAAGATGCTAGGTAATCTAAAGAAAACTAAATTAAGGTTACTATATAATTACTAGTATTGTGTTATAATTATCTTAGTTGGCGACTAAAGGTTACGAGATTTTTTATTTAGTTTAAATAGGTTTTATTCATGATTTTACGTAAATATGTCTTTAACTACAATATCTCTGCAAATTATTAAACATACATAATTATAATTAAGTTCATTGAAAAAAACCTTTTACAAAACTAAAAACAAAATGGCTGTCTTTAATAAATTTCACTTGACAAAACTATAAAAATGTATTAACTAACACAATACAAATCTAATCAAAATTTAAATATCGAAGAACAAAAAAAAAATTTAAAAATTCAAAATTTTAAAATTGGAACACGTCGAGCTTCACCTTAACCGCTGTCAACAGAGGGCGCGCTGGCTAATTGGCGTCACTTAGCGCGTCCGCGGCCTATCTATTTAAAGATCTTTGCCTCGCTTTGAATCTAATCCGCGCGAGTCCACGTCTCATTGTGGCATTTCCGCCTCCGTACCGTGCAATGGTGACTATCTTTTTTTGTTTAATTAGTTGCCGCTAAGTTTTATTGGGTAGAATAGGTATTATTTTGAACAATTTACTGGTGATAAATAAATTAACGTTTAAATGAAACTTACTAATTCTCTGCAGGTTCGCTCAAATTGAAAGGAATGTTAATTAATCGGACAAACATTAAGAGAACAGTTCAAATAAGTAAACTACTAATACTAAACCACTAAATTTAATGTCGATTTTTTCTACCATGAAAAGAAACATATCTAATTAGTGTGACGAGTTTTATGTAGTTCGGTTCAGCCATGATTGAGTGATGAACATCTATTCAAACTAACACATGTATTTAAACGCTAACTTCACCTTGAACTTTCATTGTAATTGATCTCGATTTGCAAAATAATTAGTAAATTATGTCTTATTACTAATTTACTTGTATACCAAAGTTCATTCAGTTCTGTTCAGCCATCCGGGTACACCTAATTGAGTAAATAAATATTAATCCATCTATCCGTTGTAACTTTCAAATTTTTACCGAATATTAGTAATAATATAACAAATGGCTTCTCATCAAATATACATAAAATAACTATGACAAATTAAATCTCTCAATCTCAATTCTATATACTCTAATGAGTAAGTACTTCTTTATTTAACAGCATAACTAACATCAAAGAAATCAACATAATCTCATATATTACGAAACACCCCCTCCTATCTTATACGGACTGTATTAAAATTTAATTCCCCCATAACTCCAAATTGTAGGGAACACATCACTTTATATCGAAACCCCTTATTTTCCACATAACGGGTTCATTTTCACCCTTCTCTTGGTTCACGTACATTTAAAGTTAGTTTTGATGGGAAACTTACTCTATGTAGACAGGGGTTTTCTATGAGGTTTACTTTTGTGGAGTTGTGAGTATATATTGTACTATAGACACAATATTTATTTATTATTACGTCATCGTGTTTACGTCATTCAGCGTATGACAATTAAAGTAGATGTTCATTTATTTAATATAGTTGTATAACATATATATGTTACAAATTTGTTAATGTTATGTTCGGCTAATATTACGTGAGTAACTAATGAATCAATTTGTGGCTAGCTACTGCATTTTATTAACGCTTGAGTTAGTACCAATGGCGAAATATTTCATATTAAATTTAGATATGGAAAGTAACCCGTTGTGACGAAGATCGTAGCATCGAATATAGCTGACTTAATTATGCATATAATTACGTCAAATAAAAACAAATAATATAAACAATAAATCAGACATTTGACATACAACAACTAAATATTCTGTTACAGATTAATTTGTCTACAATTTACAATATATTAGAAATGCTACATATACCTATATGAGCATTCCCTTATTTTTTTTCAAAAAAATAAACATAATAATAATATAATGTGTGCTTTCACTTTGGTTTTCTTTTCCCATGTGTACTTAACGTCTAATGACGGTATAACTAAACGCAGTTTTTTGAAAGACAAACGTTTTCATCTTGTAGAACATCCCTCGTATGGTTAAAGCTGAATTATGAATACAATATCTACTACTTAGTATATAATTATACTCGTATTAGAACATTCTGAAGTTTTCCTTTGAATATGGAGATTCTCAAAGCATTGAATATGAACCCTTTTCGAAAACAAGGAAATGTGTAACGTTATATTACGCAAATAATGTGTACATGTTCTTATTTTACTTCGATAGGGCTGTCACTTGTCAATATTAGTAGATTTTATATAGATTCTAGTCTATTTTGTGCTGTCGCGTATAAAATTTTGAAGGACAAATCTATTGTAAAACTTTAATTGGGTCAATTTTTTTTTCAGTTATTTCCTTTTTAAATATAAAATATGAAACTGGAACACTAGAAACTACGGATGTACTTGCCCTTGTGACTTTTTTCGTAGGTTTTTTCTAAAGACAACTGCCGCACTAGAATTATATCCCACGTCGCTTGGACCTTACAAACATGAAGCAGATTCAAAGAACAGTCATAATATTGATCCTAAACCTATATTCTAATTACGACAGCACAAGTTCTGCCTAATTTGACATGTTAAGCGACAACCCTAGCTCTCAATTCAAGAGTATACGCACACATCTCTCAGTATGTGTAGGTACCTAAATATATAAGAAGTTGGCGTAAATACAAGAGAACCTTTTATTTGAACCAGCTTTTGATGAAACAGTCTCCTTTATAATTAGGCTGTTATTAAATTCCTTGAAAGATTATCATTAGATACAAGGATAATGGCGGCATATGTAGGTAGTTGTAGAAAATTTCCTAATTAGGACATTAGTTTACCGCATAACATGGTAACTGACATTTGTGATCGCATGTTAAGTAAATTTTTTTCATAAATTATTGATCACCTGTTATCTTCTGTTTAGTTTATTGTTATAATCATACATTTATTTAGAAATAAATTATTCACTTGCTTCAAAGTAAACTAGAAAAAAGTGTTCAACAAAATTATTTTTATAAAATCAAATCGCTCATTGTTTAAATTGCTGAATAAAAATAACAAAAGAAGTTCCATAGCAGCGAGTTTTTTTTTGATATGTCGTTTTAAAAAAAAACTACTCACTACATCTTGTGCAAACCAGTTTTCGGTAGAAGTTTACATTGTAATGTACAACATATTTTTTTTTAGTTTTATCATTCTCTTATTTTAGAAGTTACAGAGGGACACACACATTTTACCACTTTAGAAGTGTCTCTTGTGCAAACTATTCAGTTTGGAAAAAAAATATATTAGAAACTTCAATATCGTATGGGTTTGATGAAAAAAAAACAGTTTTAGTTCTAAGTATGAGCAACCATCCATTTTTTTTAATTTTTGTGAAAATTTTAATGTGATTTACAGAATACTCGTACATCTATTAACAAGTTTCAACAGTATAGTTCTTATTGTTTTGGAAAAAGTGGCTATGACATACGGACTGACAGACAGACAGACAGACATGACGAATCTACAAGGGTTCCGTTTTTTGGCATTTGGCTACGGAACCCTAAAAAGTATAATGTATTGTATTAAAAGTAATAAATAAATTGAATGTCCATATCAGTAGTTCGAAAAGCAATTCATTTTGTCTGAATATCAGCACGTACTTCTCCATAACTAACCAGTTAATTAGATACTGCATGTTCACTTTAATAATTATCTTATCTGTCATCAAATACAGCCAGTGCACGTTGACCTCTATCGCCCATTCATTACTATTACACGAGAGACCAACGACACCGGTTCACATGACCCTTATTGAACTTACAAAACGATTGGTTAATTTATCGAAAAATTAATAGCATTTGTTGTAATCGAAAGTGGAGATTTATTTGTTTGTTTAACGGTGAAAGTTGTATTGTAAACGTGTAATGGAAGCTTTGTGCTATAGAATAATGGACTTAGAATAAAATTACCTCTGTGTAAAACTTTGAACGTAGTATGAGGCTCAAGATTTTAGAAAATAAGTGTCTTTTTTGTTTGTAAGTACATTTGTAAAGGTCCTTCAATTGATACAAATGCTTATTATAAAGAATTAGCGTAAATAAGATTCTGTCAAATCTGAAAGCATAATTTAAAATTTCATCATTATTTTGAAGTGAGTGGATAGATTTAGATAACACAATATATTTAATTTATTAATAGAGTAGGCCATAGACTTATGTCAAATTACAGATTCATATTACCACTGATAATCATTTTAGTTTAATTGTAACAGTCGACCCTATGAAGTATATTGGTATTTTTTTTATTAAAGAGAACGCCCGCACTAATAACAAATCCTGTGTCGTGGAGCACTTTACAAACATACAAGAAACGGACACAAAGAACACCCAGGCCCAGAGCAATAATTTGTGGATCACACAAAATGTTGTACCATGTGGGGTTTCAACCCATAACACTCAGCGTAGTAGAGAGTGGCGTCGTGACCGCTTAAACCAGTAGACCAACCGTACAGTCAAGTTTATTATATTTAATGTGGTTGCTTAATACAAAATTCTTTTACTCTAGGTATTATTCGTGCTAATATGAATTGATGAAATATCAAAAACCAAACAACCACCAAAACATACACATTACCATGAAATAGTATAAAATAATCTAAATACATAAAATATTTTCAGCGGATTTTAAAGGAACTAACCTATAACACAATTTACGGTTACTTTTTGAGATAATAATGAAATTATTTCGGAATATACAACAAAAATAAATTCTTAAAAAGCGATCATCAATTTACATAGTATCAAATCTCTTTACGTACGTTTGACATAAAAATATCGGGTACTAACATCGGGAAATGGTGCCATTAGTAACACTAATGTTCATTTGTAGGCGCTCCCTGCAACATTACCGCTGTTTTGGTGAGTGTTTTGCCTATCAAGTTGGGTACCGTGGACCAGAAACTACTTGTGAGATAAATTAATTCAAAAGAAATAGGTAGAAATACGTACATATGTGTTATGGAAAATATAATTTGTATTTCAGATATAATCTTTTTTTTTTAAGAGTCTGTCAAAGTGACTACTCTGCCCGATGAAAAGCATGAATAGAATCCAAAAGTTGTAGTCACCATACTTATTGCGAGTGCTATCAATTCAGTATGGTGACCCACACTATGGCGGCCTATTAAGATGTTTTTTTACGCCTCACTTGGGCACGTAAAAGCCATGACAGTTATTGTAGCATTATATTGCACACACTTACCACGAGAACTGTCACCCCTGCATCAATGGGCCTTCGGTCTCGCACTCACCCACGAAACACGACAGCATGGATGCTGTCTTTTTAGGTTGATCTTTTGCGAGAGGGTAGTACTGTCCCGGTTGAACAGGCCCGTTGATATCTAAAATCAGCGTGTCTCTACTATCTGGTAATCATCTTCATCAATAGTCTTCCACTGTTGCATATAGATCTTTGCTTAGCAAGATATTTTTGGTACACGACGCTGGAAAGGCGGGTTGGTAAAGGGTTTATTTTAAATTTTCCTTCTCTTTACAGTGACTTTGTCATGCATATTTTGCTCCCTTAGTTTTTACGACACCCATGGCATGAGTTTCTTTTTTGCAAAGACAACACTCGCAATATGAATAAATCCTGTATCGCCGGAGACTTTACAAACACACAGGAAACAAAGAACACCCAGACTCAGAACAACAACTTACGTATCACAGGGTTGTCCCATGTGGGGTTTGAACCCATAACATTCAACTTAGTAGAGAGCGGCGTGGCGACCGCTTAAACCACTAGGCTAACCGCGAGTCGTCAATCCGTCACCACTCAAATTATTCAGTAAAAATTGAGTTTTTTCAGAGTGTAACCTTATATGTTTTCTGATGATAAATAACTGCCACCATCCATGGAGAAGTATAACTGAAGCATCAAGTATGTCCTCATTGTTTTCGTCATAGTTTAAGCCGAAGGTAGACTTTAGTCACTCAGTCAAAAGCAACGCAAGACTTTTAGATAGGCCGTCGTATAACTCTGGTCAAACCAGCCCATATGTGCCGATGTATGAGTCGCTATTATGTTTAAATTATGCATACATGTATCTATTTACTTATGTTGCAGTTAATTTACCGATATACTAAACACTATTAAGTTTCTTTTAGCATTTTAAAAGGTCGGTGTATCTATCGGTGAGTTTAAATTCAAACTATAAAATTTAAAATCGGTTGCTACCTTTAAAGTATGCATTATATATTATCATAATAGATAGCTGTTAATGTTATCAGAGAACAAATTAGAGATATTTACTAAAAGAGGTGTCAAATTTTTATCTTGTTTATGAGACTTTTACGTCAGAAGTTTTAAATTTT
Organism: Hypercompe scribonia; assembly: GCA_949316085.1. NCBI lineage: Eukaryota > Metazoa > Arthropoda > Insecta > Lepidoptera > Erebidae > Hypercompe > Hypercompe scribonia. The sequence continues at coordinate 6,241,473 of OX438988.1, forward strand.
TGTTATAAGTAGAAATTTACGTAATATTTAACTGGTGCAGAGGTACGGAACCAGATTCTTCTACAAAGAAGTGACTGACCAATTTTTTAAACGATGCTTTTACGGAAGAAATAAGTAGCTGCCATTTCCATTTGGGGCGCTTAAGTGGGCGTGATCTTTTTTTTTAATTTATTACAGTTTACTTTCCGTTTTAATGTGTTTTTAGCTTTTAAAAATCGTCTCTCCCGAATTGATTTTGTTATGTGTTTGCTATTAAAATTCTATTTTACAGCACTTACTGGAGTTATCGTTATGGCACTACCGTTTTTATTTATATTTTATAGTTTAGCTACTTACCACCAGATGATATGTAAGTACGTTTAAACAGTCATTATTATTAACAATATTATGTAATTTTAGTCACATTAACATTTCTTACTCTTGTTACTGACAGTTTATTAGGAGTGAGAATAGATGAATTGTAAGCGCTAACCGTAAAATATCTCGGTTAGAATGTTAAATATTGGTCTTCGGAGGAAAGGTGTGTTAGATATTATATTTTGTAATCCATAACATCATGCCCTATTGCCGTCCACTGCTGAACGAAGATCTGTCCCAAGGAGCGCCAACCATCTCCTTGGGTAACTCACATCCATCCGCTGATAGCTACCTTCTTCAAGTCGTCGGTCCATCGCGCCGCAGGTCGCCCTACACTACGTTTGCCTAATCGTGGTCTCCACTCTAGTACACTTCGGCTCCAGTGACCATCGGTTAGTCAGGAGACATGGCTGGTCCACTTTCACTTCAGCATACTGATTCTCGGGTGATGTCAGTTACTCCCGTTCTCTGTCGAATAACCTCATTACGAATTTTATCAGCCAGAGAAACGCCCAGCATCGCACGTTCCATCGCACGCTGAGCTACTTTAAACTTGTGGACCAGTTCAATGGTGAGTGTCCACGTCTCGACTCCGTACCCTTGACTAACGATATTGTTGGGAGTCATGTGAGACAACAATTTAAACTTTATAAATTTGCAATTTTACACCACCACTAACAAGTTATTTAAAAAAGAACTATTAATCTAAACACCTAAGTAACCTAGATATTCAATTTAAGATAGATTAGGTAACTAGTACTAGCAGTTAATTTCACACAAAAATCGCGCAAGTCTACAATTCTATTAAATAAATATAAGAAATGTTGGGCGGCGCGCCCCAGCCACGACAATAGGGCATTGTGTGGTGGGCGTTTCCCATTGTGCCAACGAACCAATCAGAGCGACGCATTCAACAATAGCGCACCGAATGCCGCGTCACGTCTATTGTCGTTCGCTGATGTCTGGCCATTGTTCCGCGTTTGGAACTTCAAATTGGCATTTACCTTGTTCTATTTTCAACCAGACGGAGTCACTTTTTATTGGTGAATTAGATTGATACCTATTTGAAACTTAGTCCTTTTGCCAATACATTTAAAAGAGTTAATATTTTTAAATAAATACTAGTTGTATTAGACTCATATATTAGGTATATGTAACCATATAATAATTAATGCTAAACAAACAATAATTTCTATAGGTCTAATTATTGCTTACATATTTCACTACGGCATAAATACTTATCCGTTGACGATCTTGAAGTGTCCTTCTATTTATAAACAGAACTAACATAGAAACACAAATGCCAGCACTTAATAAGACAATAACCCGGACTTGAAACTTACACTTTTAGTTACATAATACAAACAAATCTAATCTAAATATAACGTTAACGTAACTGTAGAATACAGGTAAAGATGCATTTCAATAAAAAAAAAATCAAATGTCACTGGGCTGATTTAAAAATAGAATATCAAATTCAAAATCAATGACATGTTCCAATTTTAACGCGTTTAAGTGACAGTCACAAACGTATTAATATAAAAATAAACAGAAACGTAAACCTGAAAACTATTTGAGAAAACAGACTTCAAATTTAAAATTTTTATTTATGCAGGTTAACGTAAGATCACAGTACAAATTTGTTAGTGTTTTTAACTTAAACGCGTCAGTTAGAATTCATTGCAGTGTGTAGTAATGAAAGCGATCATTAAGAAGTGCAATAGGCATAGTATCTGTGACCGGATGTTCGGGACAGGTGTCGCTGACTGACCGACCGCGTACCACGACACGGAGCGAGATACGATCGATGAACTCGACTAACGGTTTGATATCGGAGTAGGAGATAGTAGATGGAGTATTTTTAAATTGTTTATTAAACAGTTCATACTTGCCTTGTATGGAACAAAAATGAATAGCTTTTTAAAAATACACAGGAGGCAAAGGCACCAACTTAATCTTTATTATCTAAGACCGGTTAAAAACCAAAAATAAATAAACAAGAGTTTATATAAAAAAACCTCTTTTTCGTTCCCACTCCTTTAAACTGCATCATCTGACGTTCTCATAGATTTTTAACCGGCCTAATGCCTTGACCATAACTTTGGTGCTCTTCAAATCATTTGGCGCCTGTATTTATTTATTTTAATAGCGTCCCAAAGTGACTTTACTCTGCCTGATGGAAAGCAAGAATCCAAAAATGTTACCATATTGATTACGAATGCAGACAATGCCGTATGGTGACCCACACTCGTCATCGTGGCAGTGTAAGGCTCACACACTTACCACGATAACTGTCACCTCTGCACCAATGGGCCTCCGGACTCACGAATGAAATACGACAGCACGGATGCTGTCGTTTGGTACTCTGTGAGAGGGTAGTACGATGGAGCTGTAGTTTTCTAGCTAGATGTTATATTTCTAGAGTTTAACTCTCGTCCATAGATAATTCACTTGTATATAAAACGGTAAGTATTAACAGAAATCTTTAAAATACCCAAAAATATCTTTCTCTTAAATTCTGTAGATTTGCTTCATTTCAAATAAACGGGCACACACACGAAGGCAACGCTGAAAAACGTTATTAACCATTTATATTAGACCTACCGCGTCCCTTCAAATCTTCGTATAACTTTATAAAACGGGGCAACGTAATGTGTTTTCACGGGTCTTTCCTAAATGGATACACTGTAGAGGAATTACAAATTAAAGCTACAGTTGTATTGACTTTTATGTTATTGTGTTAAGGCTCAATATTGCTTGTCTCGAGTCACAGTAGGTACATGTCATGTCACCCCCTACCCCGTTCTAGTGGGCACCTTCCTCCCTCGAGCAACGTCTTGGAAATGTTTAGTCTTGCCTCCATACATGTTTTGTTTGGCTTTTATTCTACCTGCTTTTATGTGGTACAGATAGCTACCTACCCTCTATACAGTGGATAGATGGGAAGATGGTACGTTTTGTGTAGCTGAGTCAACATTATCCATTCTATTTAGAAAGGTTCCTCTAATCTTTGTGGGCAAGATTTCTTCGGTGTGGGTAGTTGAAAAAAAATATTAAAATCAATTAATATTTGGTACTGCGGCTGTAGATAATTATTTTTGAAACATGCACGAGTCAAAATGCTATGTAGATGTTATTACAGTGAATGAGTCATCATCATCAATGGACATGTTGACATCAATGACTGCTGGACATGCTCTCCTTAGCAAGGATTTTTGCTTGCTATACCACGCTGTCTAGACAAGTTGGTATAGGCTTGTTTTCAAGTTGTCTATTTCTTTGCAGGGATGTTGTCTTGCATATTTAGTTTTCTTAACCACCTCTTACGACACCCATGGAAGAATAGGGTTGGTGACAATTAATATCGTTTGTATTCTTCACTAGGTGGTAGAGCCACGCTGATTTAACTTAATCCACTACATCATCTGTGCTGTCGATTTTAACTAAACTCAACTATATTTACGCAGTTGCGTAATTATTGATAATCTAGATTTTATTTAAAAAATCATTCGTTTGCTAGGTAGTAGAGCCACGCTGATTTCAGCACGAGCGGGCGGCTCAACCGGGGCAGTACTACCCTCCCACAGAAACCAACCTAAAGCGCCAGCATCCGTGTTATCGTGTTTCATTGGTGAGTGCGAGACCGCAGGTCCATTGATGCAGGAGTGACTGTTATTGTGATAACTGTGTGAGCTTTACACTACCACGATGACTGTCATGCCTTTTACGTCCCCAAGTGAGGTGTAAAAAACATCTCACTAGGCTGCAATAGTCTGGGTCACCACACTACATTGTCTGTATTTGCAATGAGTGTGGCGACTACAACTCTTTGGATTCTATTCATGCTGTCCATGAGGCATAGTTGAGTCACTTTGGTAGATATATTAAAAAAAAACATAGCCATTACTGGCAACCATAGGTTAAACTATGAAGAAAACTAAACTTTAGGTAGGTTTAGCTCTCTTCATAGTTTCTCAAACGCACTTTAATACATGTTTCTTTTATTTCAATTCAAACATTTCAATGAATTGAGAAATACTAATTGAAATATGAAGGCTTTACATCGGAAAATGCCCGCACAACATAAATAGAAACAAAAGTCCGTAAATAAGGGGAAAAACAAGACAAAAATTCCTTTGCATCGTTGGACAGAGGACAGAGGGACATGAGGGAGGGACGTAAAAGTAAAAAGAAACAAGACGCAGTGAAAAAGAGCAGCCGCGCCTTTGTGTGGTACCCCCCTAAGGTACGGATAGCGAAAAAATTTAGAAAAATAATAGTATAAGGCTTACAAAAATGCTGCAATATTTGAGGGGTAAACGGGTGATCTTGTTTTATTAAAAAAAAGGAGGAAAAATATTTATATCAAAAATCGTATAAATTATATATTTTGAAACTTTAAATAATATTGGAAAATAAGTTGTAGGTACTGAAAAGTTTTAGAAGCCAGAAAACAATATGAACTAATTGACGGCACAGAAAACGAGTGTAGTGGGCTTAAATCCCGTGGGACATCATTTTGTGTGAACCACAAATTGTTGTTCTGAGTCTGGGTGTTCATTGTGTCCGTTTCATGTATGTTTGTAAAGTCCCTCTTGACACAGGATATATTCTTAAAGCGGGCGTTGTCTTTTTAATATAAAAAAAAATACTTAGTTTTGTTTTGAAAAGTTACGCCTTTTAAAGGTCAATACACAAAATTACGAGTTGCACAATAGCGTAGAAGCCTCTAATGAAAATTGCTAAACTGTTGTCTTAGTAACAGCAACGAATGAGTTATTTTTCCTCAAAGCAATTAGTTAATACTATACAACCTTATATGTATATGGTTTTTTTTTAAATTATGTTTGAGATGTACGTCGTTATATAAGTATACAGTTACAACTAGAATTATGTCACTTACGTGTCGCCAATCTGTCTCTAACTAGAAGAACTTGAATCAAGAACGTAGATCCTTCAAAAGTTTTGAGGCTAACATCTTGGACGTTATTGTTTAATGATATTTCAGCAAAAATATGTAAAATATTTCTTCAATCAACCACGTGCTAAAGTGTTTATTCTCACTTGTCATTCGAAACCTAATTACACTTTGTTGATACACGAAATTGGTACAGCAATTTGAAAATTATGTAAATTATAACAATTTTAATTGAGAAAAGTGACCATTAATTGTCTTAAACGCACCAATCCGTGTATTTTAATTATTTTATGGTAAAACGAAATTGCTTAATATATATAAAATGGCTGTTTTTATGAACTGTTATTTTTCTCTCTACGCCAATTTAAAACTGAATCGACAGAATGTCTTTAACGATCTACAAGTCGAATGGGACTCTCAATATAGCAACAGTTTCATAGTTATGGAATATGTCATTAAAATGAAAGTTATGGTCTTTGAAAGCTAACAATATACTGATTGTAATGTAAATGAACTCTCTGATCTCTACTTAATTGGGCATTATATTTTGATCAATTAGACTATTCCATAGATAGAGATGATGACCCATGTATTTTTTGGCATTTAAGATTTTTTTTTACATATATATACTTACTCAATAGTGTGTAACATATAGTGTGTTATGTACTATTCCGGAGATTATCGACTAGTTTAGACCAGATAGGGATCCTTTTCAAGAAGTCTTTATCGTTAACCATTTTATTCTAAAACAAATGAATACCCACTGAGTTTTTTACCACTTATTTTAGAAATACGTACAATACTCATTACTAATATTACATTACATTATCCGTGTGGTGGCGGATTAAGAATACATAGTGTTACCACCTCTATTCATCCCGTGGGTGTCGTAAAAGGTGACTAAGGGAACAAAGTATGCAAGACAACATGATTACAAAGAGAAGGAAAACTTGAAACAAACTCTATTCCAACCCGTCTGGTCAGCGTGGTATAGTAGGCCAAAACCCTCTTGCTAAGGAGAGGCCTATGTCCCGCAGTGGACTGTAAAAGGCTGTTGATGATGATGATGATGATGACTCATTACTAAGGGAATTGATGTTTGATGAAATTTTACATTTGCAGAAGTTAGATACATATTGACCTAATTGTTGTCAATAATTTATTGAAACATGTTCGATGAAGATAAATAATAGGGTAAATGTGGGATAGATGCCCTAGTAGGATAGATGCCTAAGTAAACACGTAGCGACCTGTGCGAGTATTACACTCATAGTCTTTTGTTCAAATACAAGTGTACCCCCCTCCTCACGTCAGTCGACGCCAAGCGGTTCACTGGGATAGATGCATTTAGAGTTTTGGCGCGAAACACTTTGTCGACGGCTGCAAATTGACGAATTTTTCTTACGTATAAGCTTTACGTGCCTGGGATTTTGAAAGTTATAGGGTAAGTGACAATATTTTTACATTTATGGTCTGTTTATATATCAAATATATCAATTTTAATGTAATTTAGGTATGTTTTAATATGTTTTATTTGGTAAGCCCAAAGGCATCGATCCCTAAGATAAAGGATAGATGCTTCATTAGTTATGAGTATAGATGCCCTTAGGGGCATCTATCCCATACTGAATTTACGAAATAATTTTTTTTATTTTCTTTTTTATAGACATGCCACGCAAGTATGTGCGCAAAGTAGGTACACAGCCCCGAGCTGTATGGAGTGAAGATGCTCTTAAAGCTGCCTTCGAGGAATTGAAACAAAACCAATGCTCTGTAAATGAAATATCTCGGCGTTATGGAATTCCTTCCAGAACTTTAAGAAGAAGATTTGAAAAACAAGATACGCAAAAATTAACATTAGGTACACCTACTTATTAAGTAAATTTTATAATTATAAATTGAATATAGTTTTTTTTAAGTTCTTTTTGCCTTTCCTACAGTTAAAATTTGCATGAATTTATTTGTAGGTAAACACCCAGTTCTGGACTTTGACAATGAAAAGCGACTCGTTACACACATTCGAAAGTTAGAGACAGCGGGGTTTCCAGTAACACGTGATATGTTAAGAAGACTAGCTTTTGAATTCGCCGAAAAACTTGGCGTTCAACATAATTTTGACCAAGAAAGTCGCAGAGCTGGACATCATTGGCTACGCTCCTTTATGGAACGACACACAGAACTAAGCGTTCGACAAGCTGAAGGTTTATCCCTTGCTCGAGCTCAGGGGCTTAATCGTGAAGAAGTAAGCAAGATGTTTGAGCTCCTATTCAATATTTTGACAGAACACGATTTGCTGGATAAGCCAGAACGTATATTTAATATAGACGAGACTGGTGTCCAATTAAACAATAATTCTGGAAAAGTCATTGCTACAAAAGGTGCAAAATCAGTTTTCTCTGTAACGTCTGGTGAAAAGGGTGAGACGATGTCGGTAATAGCTTGCTGTAATGCTGCTGGGAATTTCCTTTCTCCGGTTGTTATTATAAAAGGAGTAATGAGAAAGCCAGAATTTCGAGATGGACTTCCTCCTGGATCAGATGTTTACATGAACAAAAAGTCTGCTTATGTTAACGCGGAGTTATTTCAGAAATGGCTGGTGAAGCATTTTGTTCCTCGAAAGCCTCAAGGTAAAGTCCTTTTGCTTCTAGATGGACATTCTTCTCACACAAATTCTGCAGATATGTTAGAGACTGCAGAGAAGAATGATATAATTCTCTTTTGTTTGCCAAGTCACAGTACACAAGCCTTACAACCTTTGGATCGTAGCTTTTTCAAGCCCTTCAAAACATTTTACGCAGCAGAGACTCAAAATTGGATGCTTGCTAATAAAGACAGAAAAATCAATCGTGGAGTTGCTGGTAAACTGATTGGTAATGCATGGATACGAGCGGCAACACCCTCTAATGCTGTTTCCGGGTTTAGAGCTTGCGGAATTTATCCATTTAATCCTTCGGCTGTTCCAGACAGCTTCTTTGCGATCTCTGACTTGTCTTCAAAATCCCAACCTCATAATGATCAGGCAAATCTTTCTACTGTTGGACATGATATATTAAAATTGCCTGGTCCTTTACATAGTAATCAAGCATTGTCTGCTCCCTCATGTAATCATCAGCCTTTGACATGTTTGGATGACGAAATTCGTGTAAGCCCTACATTGGCTCAAATACGAAATTCTACACCAACAGATCAAGTTACAAATAATGAGATTATTGTCAATCTGACAGAAAAGGAAGATCCTACCACTTCGCCATCTTTGCTTGATCAACAGTTTAGTGCAGAATTATATAAGGAGACGCCAAGCAAGTTTTTACAAGAATATTCTCCCGTACCTATAATTCCGGTACCTTTATACAAAAGAGGAAAGCAATCAGCTGCAGTGTTGACTACCAAGAAGAATATTACTGCAAAAAAAAGTAAAATTCAAGCTTCTTCTATTATCTTAAGCAAAACCAGTAAACGACCTAGGAAGTTATCAAAAAAAAGGACTAGAGCAGATTCAGAGGACACAGAGGGCTGTTCGACCTATGCTTCGGATGATTCGTTGGAAGAAAAAGAAACTGATTTTATTAACAAAAAAACTAAAGGAAAAGCTACTCCGAACATACCATGCAAAAGTAGCAAACAACCCAGGAAAGTTATGAAAAAAAGGGGTAAAGCAGCTTCAGACGAGATAAACGGCAGTTCAGATGATTCATCCAAAGAAAAAGAAACTAATCCTGTAATAAAAAATAAAAAAAATAGAGGAAAAACTACCCCAATCTTATCAAGCGAAAATAACAGACAGAAAAACAAGAACAAAAGGGCTAGAGCAGCTTTAAATGAGATAGACGGAAGTTTGACCTGTGATTCAGATGATTCAGCCAAAGAAAATGAGTCTAATTTTGACCACAACGATGAAATAAATAGAAATAAAGAAAGAGATCAGACTAAGAGAAGTAATAAAATTCAGCGTCCTGTTCGCAAAGTTGAAAAACAAATTTATAAATATTTCAACAAAAGCGACGAAGAAAATCTTGCATCACACTCTTCTCCTGATGCGACAAATGAATGTGCTGAGTGTTTTGAAGATTTTGAGAAGACAAAGTTAAATGTAGACTGGATACAGTGTGTCATGTGTAAAAAGTGGCTGCACGAAACCTGCACTATGTACGAAGACTTTTGTAATAAATGTCAGCGTTTAAAATTGCGATATGAAAAAAAAAAGCAAAAATCTAATAAGCAATAAGTATGTTTAGTAGCTCGAAGTGCTGGGGAAATCGTAATACACACGTTCAAAGATAAAAAAAATAATGTCTAATATTTTTAAAATTTTAATTGTGCCATTGATTAAAGTTAAGAAAATTTTGAATTATTTATGCTTAAAGACTACAATTTTAATTTAGTACTTACCAAAGATGATTGTGCCATTCAATTGAGGTAGATTAAAGTTTAAAAAAAAAAATACTTTCATTACTCGCTCAAGGCAACTATCCTCCAGGTCATATTCTTGTTTCGGCATCTAACCCACACATTAGGCATCTCTCCTCGTTCATAAGACTTTTTCGTTTCGATTATTACACATCTAATAAACTAGATAATATAAAATGATTTCATTTATATTCTTCTTCGATAAATACACAAACAATAACAAAAGTATTATTTTTTTAAATACTTATCGCTTTTGTTTTACAAGCACATTTGTAGAGGTTGGGCATCTATCCCACATTTACCCTAGACACAAAACCATGTCTGGTTTGTCTGCTAACAGTACTAGCAAATACAACTTTGTGAAGCTCGTCTGCGGGGGAGGCGAAATTAAGAGACACTTTGTGTATGTCCATAAAGAGATGTTTTCATGTACACCTATAGTTGTGATATACGTAATTACCTTTCTAAGGCAGATATTTCATACCTATAAGCCTATTTTTAAAAAAAAAACAATCCATTAAATTTTTTAGAAAACCTTTGCTGCTTCTGGCCTCCATGTTAGTTTTCAGACATGACTATTACTGACAGTCGCAGAGCAATTACTATTGTCGATACGTCAGCTATACTTGCATTTCAACTAAGGGACTAAGGGATGAAAAAACAGGGACACAGAACTGGGGTACAAAAGACCTATCATTTGGCATCCTGGTCTCTACGTCCCTGTACCCCTTCAATCTCATGATAAATATACCAGTTCGTAGTTTAGGCCTCATTTAAAACAGCACTTTTAATTTCATTATGAGAGTATTCCATCTATCTAGGCAAGTGTCACCTATAATTTTTTCCTAGCTATTGTTCTTTATTTTCAGAAAAAACAAATAAAATTGAGAAAAAAAATTCAGTCTAATTAAGAACCTAATCCATCTTGATTATATTTCATAAAATTTTGATAAGGAAAAACAAAACATTTATAATATTAGCTATATAACATCTATAGAACATTCTGTATCTAGGAACCACGTCTTTGTACTTTCATATCAGTCCATTCTCGTCCATCATGAGCACATTTCAAAGAGTAGCTAACTAAATAGAAGAGAAATGATTAATGGTCTCAGCAGTAAGGTGGTGCGATTCAACTCTACATCATAATATCATTGGCAGCTGCGTTTAATGTGCGCCTAATCTATTGTTATTAATAACAAGCTGAATGTAGTATATTGAAAATCAGATAATCAGGTGGTGGACTGACCGTATACTGTCGAAAAGAATATAATTAAATAAGGTCATAGCATGTCTTTGACCTTTGAAATACTACTTTACTTTTCAAGTGTGATACACCAGTCATAGTAACTGAATTTGATTACAGTAATCCCCAGAAAATGGGTTAACCCATTGCAGCAAGAGTGGCAGAAAAGAAAGCTAGTTCAGTTCATTTCAGTTGCTAGTTCAGTTAGATACGGGAACGAGACCGTATTTTTTTACTTTTCTTACCATTCCCTTTCACCATTCACTTTTGAACTACCTTTCCCTTTAACATATCAATTCCCAATGTTCCCATCTGACTCTTAGACAGCCCTTGATTGATGGCAATGGACCTATAGATACAACCTGTCAGGTAGGTAGGATAATATCATGTACTCCTAACTGAGTGATAACTACGCAGGAGATATTATAGTGTACAGGTGTATGCACAAACACAGGTGCACTCTTTGTTCTCTTACTCTCATAACCCGTTAGAACGGCTATTCGACATGACCGAAGAGAGAGATCAGACGCAGAACCACTATACATGGTCTCAAAGACAAGACTAGAATTATAATCGATAAAATGCAGACCTTGAAGCTGTCACTGTTGGCTCCTTTAAAAATATATATGCACAATAATATTAAACTCTAGATCGTCAATAATTTAGAATTTAATAATTGATTATAATATTTATCTCCAGATCTCCGTCATACGTTGGCTGAAGATAAAATACATCACCTATGAATGAAACAAAAGTGTTCCGGTGCGCTGCAAATGTCACGCAAGACGAATGTCATAAGTGTCCAAGGAATAATAATGTGAGCTATACAAAGTATCTAATTGTTTTTGTTGAACAACTGGCTACCAGACGTGGCAGCATCAAGAATAGCACAGTTATTACTATTGGATAAAGTGATGACAGCAGAACTGGCCTTCTGGAATTAGTTACAAAAATTGGAAAGGTTTTTATTTAGTGGTGGCAGTAAGTGTTCTTAAGTCAATGATGAAGGAAACTACCAATATATGAGTCTGTATCTACATGAGTAAGAACCTGATGAAGTTTATGAGACGCCCTACACGCTCTCACATAAATACTCGTCGTTACTAAAGCCTCAATAAAATGGATTAAAAAAAAACTATGTTTAGCCGTTTTCAAAATAGAAGAAGGTTCTATGTTCAACTGTACGTATTTTTCTTTTTTTACATTGTGATTATAACAGAGATTTTAGATTAGCAATCGATGTATCAAATTCGGCCCTTTATGGTATTCTGTATCAATTAATGTATGTGATTTTTAAACGCTATTAAAAGATTATGGGTTTCTTGATTGTTTAAGCAGCTCGTATCTATCAATTATCACTGGTGAGAGATCAAACAGTAAACCAAAACTATGCATAATCGTCGATCTGGTGACTATGAAAATCAGAAAATAGATTCTTGTTCAGCACTGTAATTTAAATATGCAAGTATTAATAAAATACGTTTAAACATAACACACTTGATATTCGGCTATGTAATGCAGATTTTGCTCATAAATTAATGATATATCAATAAAAAAAATAACTAGACTCAAATCACAAACAGCTGTCTGATTCCAAATTAGGCAGAGCCTGTGCAATAGCAACCAGACTGCTGATAAACATACTTGTATATTTCTAAATACATACCAATTTGCCTAAATTAATTTAACTAAATATTACCTACAGTAATTAAGAAACAACATTTGTTAATCACCACAAACATTGCGTCAGTTAGCCCCTTAACTGTCTTATTCCCGTTACTGTGATAAAACTTTTACGACACATTATAACTGACACAATATAAACGTCACAATTTATAAAAAAAATGTGTCATACTAATAATCGTATTGTTTATTATAGAAACAATATAATTACTAAATTAATAACGGCATTTAAAATAAAATTCCGGGTTTATAGCCAATATAAACGGGTAATAATAGAAAATATATTGTTTAATAAATCTTTTATACAATAATAATAATAAATAGACAGTGTCAAAAATACTTGTGTCGTTAACATACGACACCGCGGGTTTAGTACGTCAAGTCGGTTGCTAATTGGTCGTAAATTATTTTAATTTGCCTTGCTACCCACCCCGCGTCAATTTAGTGGGTTGAATATGATTATTAGATGGGCTAGCGAAAAAATATATGATATGATTTATTAGGTGGCTTTTAACGGGAATGATTTTCATATTTTGTGTTTATTATTTAGCATTGATGTCTTTATTGTTTCCGCGTAAAATATGTCGTTTTAAAATATTCTTATATTATTTATAGGTTATTTCTAAATTATTGTAACAGTTCCGCACAACCGTTTAACGTCATTCTTTATTTTTTTTTCAGTCAATTGTGCTGCTAATGTACACACAAAAGGTTTAGAAACCATATTATCTTGAAATGATAATAAAATATTTCAGACATTTAACACACACAACGCCATCTAGTTTCAAACTAAGCAGAGCTTGTACTATGATAGACTGACTGATAGATTACTTACATAGTTTTCTTTTTTTTTTGTAAAATACATGCAAATGAAACACAGAAAACACCAAATTTTTTAAAAAGAATATTTGCAGATCATATAAACATTTGGTCTAACCCGAGACCTCAAGCACGGCAGTCGCATTTGCTACTGCTGCGCTACCGAGGCACTCGTTGTTATATAAATTACATTGAAAACTAATTCAGGTAAGAAAAACTAGTAACTGTGTTGGATGTACCTATTAATAGATTTGGGAATACTCAATAATTGATTATATTTGTAAGAACAATTATTTAGACAGTTTTCTTTAATGTTCAAACATCTTACTATAAAAACTTTCAAATTAAATTATTTTTATACTTTTTCTTCATTAAATAAATTCATTATCTATTTCTTACTGGGAAGAATAACTACAGATTAAATTTTTCATCAATCGGAAAGCAAATATAAACAAAAAAAACTTTTGTGACGTTCTCCATGACTGAAAGTAACAAAGACGGTGCAGTCGCAAGGAAATAATAACAAACGAATGCCCTAGAATTTCTCACTCCAATAATACCAGTGTTATTTCACTTAATAACTCTAAACCAACAATGAGCAGAACTGTGACAGCGGCATCCGTTTTATGTCTGACTTACGGTCTCCGAGTCAATTGTCTGAGCTAAATCTGTTGCAAATAAAACTAAACATTTGATCTTGTATTATACTTCAAGATATACGATAATTGGTGTTTGCATAGTTTACTTTTAAAAGTACATACATTACTTCATCATCAACATCGTTTATCGCAGCCCACGGCTGGACATAGGCCTCTGCAATTGCGTGCCACTTGTTTCGATTTTCGGTTTCTCGCATGCAGCTCACTGAATCTGGCCTGCCACATCCTACATTATCCTAGGTCTCGACGCAAGAATACGTTTACCACAAAGGTTGTCGATTCTGCCGCTAATATGACCAGCCCATATAACTGACATATTTAAATTTAAATGCCTGAAAAAAACCCAATGTTGAAATTCATACTTGATCTTTTCTAAGCTAAAGTTAGCGGTATTTTTGTTTTCAATTGTAAAGCTTTGTTTTTGATTTTAAAGTTCCTAAAGAACAGAACATCTCACTATATCATTCAGCATATTTTGACTTAGCATCGCTATCACTACGTCTAAAACTTACTGCGAAACCCGCAAAGAGCTTAGTTCAAGGTAGGACATGCGTTTATGAAATCAAACAACTCAGACATTATTGTTTTTGCATGACACCAGTTGACAGTTCGTGAGGGTTGTTGTTCAATTGTTTTATTCAGTGGTTTCTAAATGTTTACAACTCATGCATTATTTTATATGTTTATTTTTAATCTATATACATAACTGTTGTTTCAAAATGAGAGTTAGTTTTTGAAGGGTTTAAAACAAATTAATTGTTATCCTATTTTCAGATAAAAACAAAATCCTTACACAAGTTTATACATTATATATAGCAGATATGTACTTCCGTTAGGGTTGTACAATAAATTTGATTAAAATTTAGTCATTTTTGGCCAGTGAATAAACATCAAATTGACGGAGATCTGAGGCAAGAAAAGAGATAAATGAAAGAGGAGAAAATGAATGGATGACTATCATAGGCGCTGGCAGTATGATGTGAAAAAGTCACCTTCTTGAACTGGATACAAACTTTTAAGGAGACCTACACCTAAATGATTGAAAAAGGCTAAAGAAGAAGATATAGATAAATTGAAAATGTGTTATGTTACATACATTTTACTCAATGTGTCAACCCTGACAGCCCTGACATAGCCATCCGTGTCTATTACGGGCGGCATCATTCCTGGAACTTGTCAGAACTGGTCTGGAACAATGACAGTCTGTTGGACACGGAATGGTTACGGTTTATTGGAATACTGTTGTTCACTTCCACACAAACTATAGCTGGACACAAATGTGCAAGACCTTTAAAACGTTAACTGTTTCTAGTAAGTGCCACGAGTATCGTTTTAACAAAGGCAGTTTAACAAGTTGATGCTTGATAAGTTTATGAGTTTTACTTCTAATTAGATTAAGAAATCTTTGACGATAACTTTAAAATACTAATAATATTTGTATATCAAAATTAAACCTTGTATGTATTTTCATATTTGTTAAAAATATTTTTGTTGGGCATTTTGGAATCCAAATCTCTCTAGAATAGAAAACAGCAGTGGCTCGACCGGTGCAGTACTACCCTCCCACAGAAGACTAATCTAAAGCGACAGCATCTGTGCTGTCCTATTTCGTTGATGAGTGCGATACCGGAGACCTATTGATGACCAGTGACAGTTATCAAGGTAAGTGAGCCTTACACAGCTACGATGACTGTCATGTATTTTACGTCCGCAAACGGGGAAAGTACAAGCATCTCACTAGGCCCCTATAGTGTGAATCACCGTATTGCAATGAGTATGGTGACTGCAATTCTTGGATTTTATTACTGCCTTCCATTAGGTAGAGTAGAGTCACTTTGTCAGGCTCATAAAATAGACAAAAAAAAATCATTAAAGCTGACATATTTACACAACGCTCTTTGTCCATATCTGTCATAGTTTTCACTCAGTAACAATGTACTACATTGTCTCATTACAATTGTATTTATCACCACAGTCTGTTATGGCAGATCATATATTTTGCGTTAATAATGGTTGTTGTTGCACTTGCTTTAACATGTCTTTGTGATAAAATGTACTATAGAATAGTTCAAAATATCAAGAGTGAATTTCAAAACATATGTTTTCTTTAAGTTTGATGGTATCTGAGAGTGCATATCATAACATTTGTATTTTTGTGTTTCCATTGTTAGAAGAAGAAACCATTGTATTGGCGTTTGCGTAACACAGTAACCGTTCACCTTTCACGTATAAACTCAGTGAAAAATTACAGACGCTTTCGTTGTATTTCCTTTAAAATAACTCATGAATTTCGAAAATAAACAATATCTGACAGTAAGAATAATTTTCACGTCAAATAATGCGAGGATATTGCAAAACCGCCCCTTAACATTAACAATTACACAAAAACAAATAAATATGGAAAGTCACCGCAAATCTGAAATGAGTTTTAATATCAATCAGCAAACGATGTGTAAGTAATATATTAGCTATTATACACAATATTTTTCAGTGCTAATGGCGGATGTTTTGGCGCAAAGTGCAAGCGTCCGTCGCGCGCACAATCGTCGCGTCCGGTGCGCTCGCGCAAGTTCACGTGTCGCTTCTTTTAACAGATCGTTTCGTCTTCATTTGTTTTAGAAGTAAGATATTGATCATTCAGACACATACCTGATTGGTTGGTGAGTGTTTCTGTTTGAATGAAGGTTAAATAAGCTAAGGGCTTTGAACTTGATAAATCATATACCTATCTGTAATATCCAGCTCAGTAAAGCTGAAGTTTCTTTTCTGAAACATTGTTGCAGCAGTGATTAGAAACTAAATTTATTAATGGTGCCGCTCTACTTTAAATCACCGACAGAATAAGATTATACACACACTTTTGGTCCAACCCAGGAATCAAACCAGTGACCTCTTGATTGGCTGCCACACATGCTAACCACTAGAACAATAAACCACATACCTACCTACTCATGTATATTTGTATAAAACTTGTTGCGCTTGAAGTTACGCGTCACCGATGCCCAACAAGACAAATGTTTGTTCAACCCAACCCCTATTATTAGAGGGTGCATTGTTGATAGGGTTGTAATGCTTTACAATTTAAATGTTTCTGTTTTTTAACTTTAACATTTTTCACGGATGAGTATGTTCTTTATGTTGTATGTATAATATTATTTATGAAACAGATATATGCTGCACCATATCTACAATAAGTTAAGAAAACGTTACAACTGCTCAAGTATTTAATATTTTATTTATTTAAACTTAATGCAAATGTAATACAAAGATGGACTTGATGCCATGGGATATTCCCTTCAAGTCAACCTACGGGTGGTGTAGAAATATGATGCGATAGGTGCGCAGATAAAATATAGAAGTTGACATAGTAAAGAACAAACAAATATTTTAATAACAGATGGTAATAGATATAATTAACGTACTCACTGCTAAATATTATGTTTACATAGATGCCATGATAATTATACACACAAAATACATAAACATACATATATATAAATTTAATATTATATATAAATACTCAGTTGAATACTATCGTTGTGTCTAGTTGTACTATGTACTTTTATAGCTCTAGTGAATACTGAAAAACACAACACACTAAACACATAAATATAATTATAAGATACAAGGAAATGTCATGTAAAAGGCGAGCGTAACCCGAAATTGAGTTTTCTTGAAACAAACCCTGAATGCATAAAACAAAGTGAATAGAGTGTATATTTTCAATAAATTAATTATACTTATTTAATAAAATATTGTCAGTGTGCTGATGATTTAAGAATACATAATGTTACCACCCCTATTCATCCCGTGAGTGTAGTAAAAGTCGACTAAGGGAACAAAGTATGCAAGACAACATCATTACAAAGAGAAGGAAAACTTGAAACAAACCCTATTCCAATCCGTCTGGCCAGCGTGGTATAGTAGGCCAAAACCTCCTTGCTAAGGAGAGGCCTATGCAGCCAGCAATTGAGCAGTGGACTGTAAAAGGCTGTTGATGTTGACGAATAAAATAATAGGAATAGACATTTTGATTAACAAAATTATTTACCGATAAGTAAAACTTCAAAAAAAAATCACTTCTCTCAGTGGCAAC
The DNA here is from genome assembly GCA_949316085.1 of Hypercompe scribonia. Lineage (NCBI taxonomy): Eukaryota > Metazoa > Arthropoda > Insecta > Lepidoptera > Erebidae > Hypercompe > Hypercompe scribonia. The sequence goes on from OX438988.1 coordinate 6,259,658, forward strand.
CCTAGGCACCAGTAAATTTCACTTGTTGCTCCCCCAACTATGAGTTTATATCAGTTTGATGGGATCCGTTGTTGTCGTTAATGTTCTTCTGCCACGCCAAGGACGTACCTGGAACAAAGACATTGTGGCATTAGGATAACATGTAAAACAAGATCCATTAGATTTTTTGTAGAATTAGTCAGAAATAAAGCGAATGTCGGTATCACGGTAGTGTACCAATTATTATTATATAAGGAAATCCCTTCGGCCACCACACACCGCTAGAGTGGTAATGTCAGTCTAAAAGTGCTTAGACTTGACGGCGCTGTTATCAGTAGCCAGGGAACTAGATATACCCTAGAAAGGAAATTCTTGGCATCCATTGGGATGCTTAGAATTTCTTTGAGGGTAATACTGTATTTTGAACACAGAAAACACCTACTATAGGTGAACAGATAGCCTTTTATGACTACGTCGTCTCTTCAAGTCATTTTGGGAAAATCTGGGCAATCCTCTTTCTTCTCCGTTTTAAACATCCTACATATTAAGTTTATAATTTATTTCAGTTAGATTTTATAGTTGGATTCCTAAATATCAAATCTTGGCCTAAGAATTACATAAAGTTACTCAGTCTTGTCTGCATCGATATTATTTTAACGCAGAAAAACATTTCGAGCATTTATCTTGTGTATAAATTGTGATCGTTGTCGTCGAATTAGTTTAAGCTTAATATCGCACTATATAAAGTCGCTAATACTTTGTTTGCCTCAAAAAGTAATCCTTCTGTAGATAGCTATCTACTCTGTCCACATTTGTAATTTCACTGTTCTAGAATAGTTTTAAATCAATAAGTTTCCCATACAAGTCCTATTCTAGTGCATGTACAGAATCTTGAACATATTTAGGATCACGAGGTTAGTTTACGAGTTGCTTCGATATAACAAGTTCGACAAGCGATTGAGATGTTGCGCCTACGCATTGTATTGTATGCTGGGGTGAACATCTTACAAATTCAAGCGTGCGAATTTTTCGAGTTGGATTCTAACCTACACTTTTTGTACTCTTTTGAAACTTGCTTTATGAATGGCTTCACTCATATACCACCAGAGGTAAAGTGACTGCTGAAAGTAAATTTCGGACAGATGCATTCGGCAGGCAGGTGTATTGACTACCATGGATATCAGATACCACCCACAGAACTATCAGCGGAGTCGTTATGTCAAGCTGCAAACGATTAAAAACTGCCCTAGATGTACCCAAGAAAGCTTATAGATCATCCCCTCGTGCGTGGAGATCATGATGTTTTAATTTGAAGTCACTCCGGACTGCTTCTTCTGCAGTAGAGTAGGAGTATTCACTCCTAGACCTTAATTACCCCCTGGCCTGTAATGCCTTCCACCGTGCACTTTCGAAATAAGATTTAAAAATTAACAGTATATTGAAAAAACTTCTGTTAATTTGGATGGATCGATGAATAAACACAATAGCTCGACCAAGTCTATGCCTTGCTTGCCATTTCAATAAAGACAATAAAATCCGTAAGAAACATACAGTTAAACCTTAAAAAAACAAGGGCTTGTGTTGAGATTTAATAGTTGTAACACTCGGCAACTGTCGTGTCAACTTCGGCTGCGTTCGGTCCCGCCACGCTTTATGCATGTCGTGCGCAAGAGTCGTGTTTACTTACCTTCGGATAATATAATTGTCGGTGTTTGTGACTGTTTATTGGATTTGTGTGTTGTGAATGGCTATTTACTTATCGATTAGTTAAAACGTCGTAATTAGACACGACTTTTATTCATATGGGTTATTTATACCAGAAGCAAGATATACGCGACAAAATTATATACAATATTAAAATGACACAAAGGGAAGGGTTTACCAGATCTTTACAGTTGCTTTTTAATGCGATTTCTTTTGCTGCGCTAGAGTTCATTAAATTTCCAGTCAGAACAAATCAAATTGTAAGAGAATTAATTTATTCTTAATCGCTCCAGAAAAGTTTTCAACATTTAAAGTTTGTCCTATAAACCTCGACTGACTGAAACGTCAAGCAATTTTTCATTTGAACAAAGCAGTACTTTCTCCAACCTATAACCGACTCTTGATAAAATTACTTGTAAATCGTAAATCCATTTTACTTTAAATCGCAACAATAGTGCCTTCACTCTTGAAGAGTAATAGGTTAATAAACTTAACCAACCATAAACCTTGAATGGCGATCCTTCGTTATATTGACTGCTAAATTTATGTTAGTTTGTCTATGTGTAATAAAACTATTGAATGTATTCACGTAAACTTATGTATTTTCACTGTTATCAACTCAAAATTACTTAATAGAGAAAGTAAGTATAAATCTTAGGGTTCTGCTTTGTGCATAAGATTTAATAACTGGAAACTATACAAAATTAAAGGCTGAGAAACTGAGCAGTTTGGTAATGTGTGTGGAGGAACGGGTGTCATGTCCCTCCGACACAAAGGGAGGATCCTCCGAACAGGCGAGGTGATCATGCCTGACGGGCCATGACCCAAGAGTTGCTGTTGGGATGTTGTAGACATACTAATGCGAGAATTTCTATATCGCGATTCAGGATTAGTAGTTGCTCCGTAGTCCATTACTCCGTACTCCGATGTGTCTTCGCCAGATGGCGCTGTATTATGTATTTTTATTTGTACTGTATGTGGAAGTCGCCACGCCATAAGATAGGTGTAAAGTAGCACATAGTGGTTTTATTGTTGAAATGATGAAAATATTTATTGTAGAGAGATGTGTCGTATCGAAATTTGAGTTTAATCTGTGCATTACTTTTTAGAGATTTTGAAGTGTGAACAAACCAGCTTAATTTTTAATTAAATATAGATTTAAATGTATGTATATAACTCTCCTCTATTACAATATTATAAAACTGAAGAAATCATTTAGTCTCAAGAACTGTTGGTTCAAATTGAAACTTCTTTTAAGTTGGGCAGAACATTTATGGGGGCAGGGGCAGGGTATGTATACCCATACAGATAACACCACGCTATAACCAATAGGCGTGGAGCATCAACAAAAAATATTGCAAAGACAGGGAAATTCAATCTTTTCTGTACACTTAAACAAAGTTTTGCGAGCCAGTAACTGGTGTAAGACAAAATATACGAACTTTATAATACGACTACCTCAATACCAAAAGCCGGTAAAACACTTGGAACTCTTTAATGGTAGATGCCAGTAGGTAACGATAGCCAGTGAATCCGTTATACGCTCTATGTAGAAATATGATTACATAACATACATGCATATTGTAAACATTGATTCTAGAACTGTGTTCTCTTTTCAGGACACTTTTTCCTTCTCACCATCACTCTGTGAAAAAAATCATCCTCTGCGGTATTTCTAGACTGGTGCGTCCTAGAAACCTTCAAGAAAAACTGTACTACTTTTCTGACTCCTGGGGTCCAGTGAGGATTCAGGGGTGGTGGCAGTCACTTTTCATGAAGAGAGCCGTATCCTCATTTACCCGCTTTATCAAAAAAAAATAGCTCGGTAAAGTCAAACATCTGTTCATTTTCATAATCTATGATTGTCTGTTTCTATGATTTCTGACTTTTCCAAGTAACTAAGGTGTAATTCTATAGGAAAATCGCAAATAGATAGATCACCTTGCATACAGCGTAATTTATTGACCTCTCCGAACCAATTACATTTGACTCTCGTCAGGCCAGTGAATGGGCTCGCTTTGTATTTCAGTTTCAAATTCAATGTTGTCTTTTTGCTAAAACCGCCTTCCGGTGGACAATTGCCAAGAATCGACTTAAGGACATTATCGCTCCCTTTCGATCCTTAATATTATATGTATTTCTGTCTCTTTCAATTAAGCAGAATTCTCTGAATGAAAGATCCTTTTCATCTTTTTGTAATACCGTTGTATCTTGAGCCAACTAGTAAGTAAATATAATTTTGTCTGTTCTGAAGTATGCGGTAATGAGGCCTCCTAATATCAGACAAAGTTACTTAGTTGCTGGATAACGTTTGGCCTATTTCCTGGGCTATCAATCAGGGGTGTCTAGTTTTATATATATTAAAGATGTACGACTACTTGTTGTAAGTTCAGATTTTGATGACATTTTTGAGACGAATCTGTTTTCTAGCACTGAATCTTGTGTACTAGGATCATGGGAGGAATAAATTTAATGATACTGGAATTTTCTCAACTGACTACAGCTCAGTGGAGAGTCCAAAGATAAAAATTCTTATAGAGCCAAAAGCAGATATGATAAAGATACAGAAATATCTGTTTAGAAACAAAAAGCGGAGTATCTTTTTTACTTTACTTATTCCTACATCTGAAGCTGAGTTAGTTAATAGTCTTCCTTACTTTTATTAGTCCGAAGATTATAGAGGTTATTGAGTTTTTCTGCTGTTTGTTTTAAACAACTGTTATCAGACTTCCGCAACCCTGAGAGTGAACTGAATTCGAAGGTTAAATTAGTTGTCAGTATATTTGAGGATACTGACTTCTGCATTACAAGTGCCAAAGATGTTCATGACAACTGGAATCAATGGCATAACATGCTCTACGAGGTGTGAAACAGCGATAAACTTTCATAGTATGACATGTTATTTGGAATTTCTTGTAAAGAGAACCCAACAACACATTTTGGTGCGACCGAACCCAAGATTCCTCAATCGATATATCAGTATACGTTAACCTCTAGACCAACGAGATGGATTAGTCTAAATCATAGTAAATATAACTAAATCTTTATTTATTTCTCTTCATCGAATTTTATTCTGGAAACGGCAACCTATTATAGGCACAGGTATATCATAAAAGTCGAATATGACATACATTTTCCTTCCTCTTCTTTTGATTAAAAAAACTTTCAATACAAATATAGATAACAATAATTGATTTTATCGTATAATTAATATGAGCAAAGAGACATCGGAAACAGCCGGATTAAGCATCGCATTACATCTCGTGACAGACACAATAATATTTAGAACCGACAATAATACTTGAAAAATTAATATTCTTAGGTTTTATTTTCAAGGTACATTGTCCCTGTGGTGATGCGTTAAGAAGATGAAGGATTACCATACCTATATGGTAGGTAGGAGAACCACACTGATATCAGTACGAACGGATCGGCTCGACCGGACCAGTTCTACCCTCCCACAGAAGATCAACCCAAAACGACAGCATCCGTGATGTCGTGTTTCGTTGGTGAGTGCGAGACCAGAAACCCATTGATGCTGGGGTGACCATTGTTGTGGTAAATATGTGCAATACAATGCCACAATGACTGTCGTGTCTTTTACATCCCCAAGCAGCCGTGAAAAAGCGTTTTACTAGGCCGCCATGGTATGGTTCACCACAACTCTTGGATTCTATTGATGCTTTCCATCATGCAAAGTAGAGTAACCTTGGCAGGCTTTTAAAATTAAAAAATAAATAAAAAAAAGATCACATGTGGGTGACGCAGAAACACAGTACTACAAAAAGAACGAAGACTTGACACGTACCCTATTCCAAACTATCTGAACAGCGTTGTGCTACAACTGCCATTCCAAGGAGATGCCCACGCCCAACAGTGGGCTATTAAAGGCTATTGATATAATGTGGTGGACTCAGAATCAAACTCGTTATGTTCATTTAAACGTATAAATTTACTCTATATGAAATTCATAAGTCTACAGGTAGTGGACGGTTCGACTCGCGCGAATTATTTCTGGCCACCGTCAATGAAAGCACGTTTCATTCAAATATAAACTATATTTTAAAATGATCATTATGACGCATTCACCAACCACTTTCTTCACTGCACATATTATTATTGCTTGACTGGCCAGTAATCACTAGGCGACTAGTGATAAGTGATTTTGACTGCAAAGACAGGTTATGGGTACGATTCCCACTACGGAAAATTGTAATAGATTTTTTGTTTGATTTGGGTGTGAATTATCTATTGAGTGGGCCAAAAATTCGTTAACATTTGAATCTAACATCCCGCGCAAACGTGTTACGAGAATTCTTGGGACCGATGCTGCTGGAATTTGCTGGCTACAATCGTAACTCATGGTTTTAACAAGATGGAGCCACTTGTTACACATCCAATGAGTCCTTGCCGGTAGTCAAAGACACGTTTCAGGAAAAGTTGATTTTACAGACGAAGCGACATTCCATGGTTACCCAGAAGTCCTATTCAGATCTATCCTATTCAGACTTTTTTACAGGGTTTTTAAAGAATCGTGTCTACATCAATAAACCAAATACACTACGTCAACTAAAAGGAAAAATGAGCGAAGAGATGTCGACGACCACGCAGTCTCTTTGATGACGAGTATTCGAAAATTTCGATGTTCGCTTAGAAGAGTGCAAACGTCGAAACAGTGGTCATTTAGATCCGCCATTCTCTAAGTGTGTTCCGCGGAACCCTAGGGTTCCGCGACATCCCTGTAGGGGTTCCGCAAGAATTTAGAAAAAATTCCAAACACCTCTCTCTGGTCGACCGTTCTGACGCGGCGTATCACGATTCACGAGGCGCAGCCGACCTTAGTCACCTCGTACAATTTTACTATGCCGCCACCGCGGATATCTACTTGTGAGCGCGAGTCCCTTTGATAAAAGCGCGCGAGTCCCTTTGATAAAAGCCGCCCCTGAGATTAACAATAATTGTAAACAAGCTACTTTCGGCTCTAATTTTAAAACGTAAAGTCGAAATTGTTTACACAGCATTTTTTGTATTTCTATTTTTATTTCGGCTTGTTATTTATCAAAGGCGCCGACTCGAGTATTTTTGAGAATGTTCGAGATCTGGCTAGGACTATAAAAGCGGCGATCGCGCCTCGACGCTTAGTTAGTCGACGATTAGTGTTCGGAGTGATTAGTACCTACTTGCTAGAAACAAAGTGTTTAGTGTTCTACTGCTGTATTCTGATTGTACATTTCTTCTTTGGACTAAACTCTTTTACGCAGTAACGATCGTGCGTTATTTTGACCCCACCATCCTGACATGTAACATTATTAATAAAGAAGAATGGAACGTTGGCTTACAGGCGTTAAACGTGTTGCAACAACATCTTCTAACGAAGCCGAATGTTCAAAATCAGATCGCGCGGAGTATACAGCAATTACCGATCCAGACGATTATGCAACGACGTCAAGTTCCACGGTTTCAAAGGCGAAAAAAAGGAAGTATGATGAATCATATATCAATTTCGGATTTGTTGATTCCAACGGCTCACCTCTCTGCATGTTATGTAGTAAACTGCTTCCTAATAGTTCCATGGCACCTGCCAAGTTGCGCCGGCATTTAGAAACTGTACACCCCGAGTCTAAAGACAAAAATAAAGAATTTTTTGTACGTAAAAAAGAACAGTTATTGGAAAGTCAAAAAACTATGATGCATGTAACCCAAACTATCAATGAAAAGGCCACAGAGGCATCATATTTAGTTAGCTATCGCATTGCACAAGCAGGTGAAGCGCACACTATCGCTGAGAATTTAATAAAACCATGTGTGTTAGACATAACAAAATGTATGCTCGATGAAAAATCTGCAAAGCATGTTTCTACTGTGCCGCTATCAAACGATACTGTTTCACGGCGAATTCATGATCTGGCAAGCTACGTCAAACAAGAATTAGTTACACGTCTACAAGAAACACGATTCGTCTTGCAAATAGATGAGTCTACTGATGTCGCTGGTCTGGCTATCTTGCTGGTTATCGTGAGATATCCATATGAAAGTTCTTTGGAAGAAGATATGCTTATGTGTTCACCGCTGCCCACAAAAACTACCGGAGAAGAAATTTTTAATAAAATAAATATATTTTTTGGGGAAAATAATCTCAGTTGGAACAATTGCATTGACATTTGTACAGATGGGGCCAAGGCGATGACGGGTATTACAGCAGGACTAGTGTCACGAATAAAAAATAAAGCGCCTAATTGTAGTTCCAGCCATTGTATCCTGCATAGACAAGCACTTGCGATGAAGCAAATGCCGTCAAATCTAAAATTAGTTATGGAAGAAGCGGTAAAAATAATTAATTTTATCAAAACACGACCACTACAATCCCGATTGTTCTCATTATTGTGTGAAGATTATGGCAGCAAACATAAAACACTGCTGCTCCATACAGAAGTGCGATGGCTGTCTAGGGGTAAAACTTTAACAAGGCTATTTGAACTTAGAGCCGAGTTACAAATGTTTCTTTCAGATACTGCTTTTAATTTGAAAGACCGTTTGTATGATAAAACTTGGTTGTTCCGACTGTCTTTTATGGCGGATATCTTTCAAAAACTGAACGAATTAAATGTATCATTGCAAGGTAAACAGACAACAGTGTTCCAGGCCTGTGATAAAATAACTGCCTTCAAAAGAAAATTAGATTTTTGGATTATTTGCGTTGGAAAGAGAGAAATAGAAAGCTTTACCTCACTCAATGAGTTTGTTAGCGATAACGATTCAGAAATGTTTCAAGATGATGTATTTGAGGAATTGGTCAAATATCTCACTTCGATGCGCGCATCTTTTGAGAAGTATTTTCCCGAAGAACAAAATACAAAAATGAAACTGAATTCATGGATTCATAATCCTTTTTTACCCAACTTACAAAAGCCCGAAAGTATGTCAAACGAGATATATGAATCTCTTTTAGATATGTCATCAGACACAAGTATGGAGGTACTGTTCAAAACGACGCCTCTCAACGATTTTTGGTGCAGAATTCGTGATGAATCTCCAATGCTTGCCAAAATGGCTCTGAATATTCTTCTCCCGTTCCCAACAACATATTTGTGCGAAACAGGATTCTCAACCTATGCAGCTACGAAAACAAAATACCGCAATAGACTGGACGCCGAACCTGATATGAGACTTCAACTGTCCTCTATCAAACCTGATATCAACCAATTGATGAAAAATAAAAAACAGTTTCATACCTCCCATTAGATTTTTTTTCTTTTTTAATAACTTCTATTATTATACTTGTTATGTAAGTAAGTAATAACTAACTGTTACATTGTACTTTTATTATGCTTATTAATAAAGAATACACTTTTAAAAACTATTGTTTTATTATAGGGTTCCGTCAAGTATTTCGCTTTCCAAAAGGGTTCCGTCACCAAAAAAGATTGAGAACCGCTGATTTAGATAATGTAATTTTTAAAAAATAATTTTCAACTAAATAGCTTTCTTGTAAAAACATTTTTTATAATATATCAAACAGTTTTTCCATACGATTTTTTCAAATGTTGACTAATTCGTGGCCTACCCTATATAATATTTAGAAATGTTACCAGTATGGTTAGCATAGTATAATTGACTGCAGTTATATAAGTAAAAAAAATTAAGTTCTGATTCAAAGAATTAACAATATTTAAATATTAATTGGTACACTTGTGTTACTTAAGAAATTGTATTTACCTTATTTTTTTTTCCTATGTACATAAAACCTTTTTTTCTTGAACCTTCAAAAATATACAAAACACAGTTTTTTTAAGCAAATGCTTATAAAGTTCTTTTGTGTTACATTGCGTGTTACTATCAAATACATTTTAAGTCGTAATCAATCAGGCTTTGTCTGACTTCTCAATGGAATTTTAAATTGGATTCCTGTCAACAATACGAGGATTAGTGCGTGTGTACTTTTGTCCCGCAGTGTACAACTAATACCCATTTTATATATACTTGTTATTACATCATCGATTTGATAGATATTCATTGCCAGTTTTATTTGAATCCGAGTTTGATTTGTTAAAAAAAGCAAGCTATGGATGTGACGCCTATGGAAGTAATCGATTGGAACGTGATGTTATAATACCAGAAATAGTATTTTACAGTGTTGATCGCAAGCTTCAATGGTGTTTAGGATTATATGTTATTTATGGGGGTTTTGTAGATGAGTCGGTAACGTTTTGTAGTTGGAAATTCTTTTGAAATAGATACAGTTGGAATTATTCTGTTGACAGATTGATAGAATAAATTGAATTTGTTTCAGATGACTGCCTCGGTAGCGCAATGATAGCGTCTGTGACTGCTGTACTGAGGTCTCGGATTCGATTCTCGGCTCAGATCAAATGTTTCTGTGATCTGCAAATATATGTTTCGATATTTGGGGGCTTCTATGTATAATATGTAAATATTTACATAAAGAAGTATGTAACTACTCTATCAGTGAATCTAGCTGTCATTGTACAAGTTCTGCTAAGTTTGAAGCTAGATGGCGCTGTCTTTGGTGTCCTTTTATTTATTTATCTATTTATGAGGGTTTTTAGTGAGAGATGTCTAGTAGACAGTAGTAAGGATAATGTGTGCAGTATTCTTTGAAGAATATTTTAAGAATTTATAGATTGTCATTTATTGTAAGAGTTTCAGAATATCCTTATAAATTACATTTAAACCTAATCTCTCTGAATAAACTCTAAGACTACCAACTTAGAACAACCATCCAAAGAGACTACTAAAATCACTCTACTCTGCCTGATCGAAAGCATGAATCAAATCCAAGAGTGTGGTCGCTATACTCATTGCGAAACCAGACAATGCAATATGGTGACCTATGATATGGCGGCCTAGTAAGATGCTTTTTCACGCCCCGTTTAAAGGACCCGTGATCATAGTGGGAGAGAAACATGTGTGTTACTCGTGTGCTGCATGCTGTTCTGTGAACTAACCTCGTACGACTATGTTCTCTTACGATTATTGAATCTAGATTTTTGATATCATGTTTTTCAAATGCGGGCAACACGGAACCGGCTGTTGTGGTGGACCTTGGAGGAGGCGTATGTCCAGCAGTGAACATTTTTTAGCTGAATAATATTGTAAATTACGAATACACCTTAAAACTCGAATCAAAAAAGTTTGTCTTCAGTTTGTCTACAAAAAAATATTTGTCATCCAAAACTTTCTGCGAAATGTAAGTTTCCTAGTCATCGACATCTATAAAACACAAATTCGATCGCGATAACCAAAATTGAGCAATAACTAAAAAAAAAAGTGGCTCTGGTAGGCGTTCCTGTAAAAGCTTTTGCCAAAGAAACTCGCAGTAAAATATTACGATGCACATAAATACTATACAATAAGGTAAGGCACTTGCTTCGATTATCTCTCTTATTTGTTTGTGTTTTATAGCGGTACTCTTACTCCATTTTATAGCTTTTCGATATTATTTTCGCGTATTTTTTTTCTTCCAGCTACCGCATCAAGCCATCTATAGACGTCTTAACATGGATACGCTGTAAAAACACTTCTGTAAAGGGTACAAAACGGCGTCCATAATAGAAGTTTTAAAAGCCTTTCTTGCCGTGAAAGGAATATTTATCGTAATATACTCAGGTGGTCGTGTAAACGGTATTGTAAGCATGAGCGCTGTGAAAATGAAACGTTTTGTCCTTATAACAATTATGTTATGAAATAAGAACAAATTCAAAAACAACAACAACAATTTCAGAACAAAACTCATGGATGATTGAAAATTTAAAATCAAGTAACTTATACTACTTTACATGTTATAAGTAATTGAAAGTACACGATGAATTTGAACCGATCGGTCCTAAATTATCACTTACTTAAAATATATCTACTTTAAAAATATAACTGAGCATCATCACTAACAGCCTTTAGCAGTCCACTGCTGCCTATCCTTAGTAAGGAGGTTTAATAAACCTCAACATGTTATATCATATTTTTTAAGCACTAATATTACCTAGATGTGTAATAATTGAGTCACGAATTTTAATTTGTAATATCCTTAAACATATATGATTTATGTTTATCTAAGCTTAGGCAAATACAAAAATTGTGAACACAGAAGTCAATAACATTACAACGTACATAAATTATTGCTAGTTATCGAGAAATAACGGCAGAAACTTAAATATATATGCAAAATATTTCTTTATAATTAATTAAGAAAAGAAATTAAGAAATCTATAGGAAATAACAAGGGGAAATCGCATGCATACTTCCAATAACTTAATATTGCTTAAATACATAAAATTATAACAGAAATAGTTTTCTCAAATAACTAATATTTTCAATGACAATTTGAGATTCACTATGATGACATCATTTTGAAATATTTTATAGCAATTTCTGAGTAAAAACGTAATGAAAAATATTTATGTAAATTTAAGTTTTTAAATACTAAGTGGTTTTACAGTCGACCTTAGGACAGACATTTTAAAAGTTTACACTTTCTGTTCATGTGTTTACGAGCAGAAAATAAGTGAACAATATTGCAGTGTTACCTTTTCTCATAAAAATATAATCAGAATCATTTACCTTTTAAGCTCTCATAGACAGAAGAATGCTATACGCTCTTTGCTACGAAAGAAATATTCTTTTTCTTACAACAGAAATATAAACCGGCTTATCAACATTATGCCAACACGACACGCACTGTCCTCTCTACAATACCACTCGTGCCATCGGGTATTTGTAAAAAAAAAATGTAAAATCACCCCTCGACCATAGAGGGCCATAAACTAGACGAGCGCCGGCGCGCCAATTAAATATGAATGCGAACTGGCCCACTCTCATTACCGCACGTAAAAAAATTCGAAACTACCCTCTTTTTGAATTGTGTTATACGATATAAGATAGGTCAGCTATTTGAATTTTTAAAAATTGGTACTGCATAACGACGTAATACGAGATTTTTTGAATTGGAAATTTAATTATTTTTGTAGAGTTATTGTGAAAGAATAGAATAGAATACCCTTGATTATAGTTAATTACAATGGTATAGTTAAATATTATAGAAAGATATGTATTCTCGGCAACCTTTGGATGTTCAAATCTACAAGAAATAAAGATAAACAAAGAGTAGTTTAGGAATTTTGTAGCTATGGTGGTATTAAAATAAATATGTAACTATGGACACAAACAAACATACATAGGGTGCATAGGGCTGTCGCCAAGAACCAAGGGCCTTTCTTTATTAACGTGTGGAAAACCCCTCGGGCCGCCACCCCACCGGAGTTTACGGCGGGGTGGTGTGTCGGAATCGGACCGACTAAAACCACACGGTGTGCCACTCTGTGCCTGAGATAGGAGAGATCCGGGAACAGCTGTTATTACGACATTCAGAAGAACTAACGGCCCAGTCAAACTCATCTGCAAGTGGCGCACCTGATCGATCAACACTGTTGACAATAATATGCGTGCTTTTATGATGCTGATGACAACATACACAAGTCGATGCACAATATAAATATATTGTTTTATAAAGTTGTAAATGTGCAATGGATAAGATCTAAATATTTTTAATATGGATTTCTGGGCAATAAAAATTATACGAAAATGGTAGTATCTATGTTTTTTTTTTCGCCAAACAAGTTTTAAATTAATCATGCCCACAGCCAAAACTGTATAACTATAGCTTTATTCAGATAAATGCATTGAATTTTTTGTTTTTTTTTTGTTTTATATGTAAGAGTAAATTTTGGATTTGTGTATCATAGACTATCCAAATATGTAAATACTTGAACTCCGTACAAAGGTTGACTGTAAGAGATTGCCGCGAGCGATAAGACCGCCGACTGTCACGTTTATATAATTTGTAATTTATTTTTATTTTCTTCCTATTGATATGTGACAAAATCACACGTCACATGAACATCCTTCAACAGTCCACTGTTGGAGATAACCCTCTCCTTAACAAGTGAATTTTAGCCCACTACACCACGCTGGCGATTTGGTATAAGGATTGTTTCAAGTTTTCTTTCTCTTTGTGGTGTTGTTGTCTTTGTTAGTTTGCATTCTTGATCGGCTCTTACGACACCCATGGGACAAATAGAGGTAGTGACACTCTGCATTCTTAATCCGTCACTACCTTTTTTTTGTGTAATTGGAGTGGAAAATCCCTTTGGATCTCCGTGCCTCGCGGATGCAGGAGGTCAGGAGTATGTGGTGTTTCCATTAAAAACTGCCCTGGTGGCCGGTCTCAGGCGTCCGTCTCTGAAGGGGACCCGGACCATATTATTTCAGGTCACGTCCAGAAGCAACGCCGCGCTTAGTCAGACCCTATCCTGGGGAGGCCTTGTCATAATTTGTTGCGACCCGATCGCATTTTTGCGACCAGGCCGCAACAAATTATTCTATCGCCGACCGCAGCAATTAATCCCTCACCAGAGGTCCCCACTCCCTAGCGGCTGTCACCATAAGAATTGAATCTGCCATTGCCTCTGAGCGATAAGACCACCGCTTGTTCTTCTTTTGTACTTTGTAATTTGGTGTCCAATAAAGAGATTTTATTTGAATTAAAACTAGCAAGACTTTTTTTTGTTGTCGTGTGGAAAACCTCATGGATTTCATCACTTCAGCGGGTTCAATGGCAAGGTGGTATATCAGTGGTTTGTTACAGATTGTTAATATGTCGTAAAACAAGCTATCGCAATGTGCTTTCGAAGGTAAGTAAGACCTACACATAGCAAGGTAACCCAAGCATGGTCCAAGGTGAACCTCTCATAATCATACCCACCATATGCTTGTTTCACACCTTATTTAAGTATAAAACCTAATTACCATCAAGCTGAAGAAAATCAATAACAAAAACCTCTTTAATTATCTCGTGTATAGACACCTTTACAATAGTTTTTTTAAACTTAAAAACATTTCAATCCTACCTAAGAGTTCTTAAATCCCATATAACTTATACAAAATGTTTTTAGCTATTTAAGAGAAATAATTTTCAACTTTATTGGTATAGATATTAAGGTAATATTTGTTTGTACAGTTGTAAAGTTATCTTGGTCGAGATACAGGGGGTGTGATAATTGTGAAGTGAGACAAAGTCGCTTCAAAGGTATTGTGAAGCTTGTATAGACTTTCCGTTCTCTTTAACACTGGAGTAGATGTCAACCACACTTTGTCGTTTCGTAATTACGATGCGCTCCTCAATGGGACACCCTATATACAATACAATACGTCTTAAAAAACGACAAATTAACGAGTTTTTTAATGACAGTCGTATTTAGCAGCATATACTTACAATAGACTGAATATAATATATTGCGGTGTTATTATACGAGTATTTATGATACAACAAAATAAACAAAATAGTATAATATGTATAGTAGTGGAGTACTAATATTATTGAGTAGTTAAAAGATTTTAATTACATATTTATTGGTAGGTTCTTCTTTTATTCTTATAACAGCGAAACATCCCACCACATATTAAAAATCAGTTTAACTAACTTAACCAACACAGTCATAAAAATACATTAAATGTATAAAAGGTACACTCACTACTATACTCGCATACACACATATGTTCGTTTATATAGTCACGCTAATTCCCGTAAACAAACTCATACGAACGGGAATTAACGTAATCACAAAATAGGTGTTATATAACCTACCGTTGACTGAAGATGGCAACCGATCGTAGTATTATTTGGTTTAAGATATTTGACTAAGCTACATTGGCTTTAGCCACATGCGTAAAGGCATCTATTTGTTCGTGTGGGCTTCGATTCTAGCAAAAATATGCTGCGGTTTTTTTTCTACCATATAGTTTTCTTAGCGCAATTTTTTTTTAATTTTTAGTATCATAGAGTTTATATAGATTATAACTTCTTTACAAAAAACCAATCGAACTGTTAGCGAGCAACATTGAAGTTTTTAACAATGTGTTTATTTTTTTTTTATTTTGTAACTATTGACAGTTCTTCCAAATAGTAATCGGAATGTTAATACAGGTTTCAGGACTTGTTATCATGTTTCAAAAGCTGCTCTGGGATTCGAGTCAATTAAAATTGATTCCGAACAAGACAGCTCGGCAGGAGAGCGTAATTCGTTTTCAGTATTCAGGTGTTTATAAAACTTTGTATGTCAATTCATTTTATATTTGAAACGTTTGAACAGATTTGGATATAATATCATGTAACGCGGAGGACCTTACAAAAATGAAACGAACACAAAGTATATTCATACCTCCAACGACAATTGATGGATCAAACAAAATGTCAGTGTGAGGATCGAACCAATAACACTCAGCGTAGTAGGAAGTGGTGAGGTGACCGCTTAGATTTCTACGATATTCGTACCGTTAAATTATTTTTAACCACCACTACGCAGGTGTCATATAAATAACCATCTATGGATTTTTTCTTTTTTTTTTTTAATTTCTTTTTATTTTTAATAATTTATTTGTATTCTCTACCAGTCAATCATTAGGTGGTTCAGTAACTGACATGGCAGGTGCAAGTGTATCTTTAAGAGAAGGAATGAGTATAAATATAGACAAAAAACACGTAGATGAAAACTCAAGTAAATAGTTAAACAACTAACATACAGCACAAAATAAAGTATGTAAAATGGTTACACTATGGGGGAACATCTACTAGCTGCCTCTTGTATAATTCTCTGACCTTGGCTTTAAACTATCACGATTAGTTGTTTTCCTGATCTCGAGTGGAAGTGCATTCCATAATAGAATCGATTGGACAGTAAAGAAAGAATGAACAAGAGAAGAGGTGTGTGTTGAGTTACGTAAGAGTAGAAGATTATTAGTGGAGCGAAGATCACTGTCATGGTTAGAACATAGTAATTTAAGTTGTGAAGTAAGAAAAGTGGGTGCTGTAATATCATTATTTTGTTTATATTTACGCAGAAAAAGATCAACCACATATACCACATTTGACCGTACTCTGACCGTCAGAATTTAGTTCCTACCGTGGCCAGAATATCTCATTTAGTGACTGAAAGAGAATTATTTTCGTAGATCGTATTGCGATAATCTAACGTTTCTCGGCATCTGTCAAGACCGTAACAAAACCAAAGTCAGTCCTTGTATAAAACTGAATGATTAATGGATTCTCACATTAGGTCGTGGTACACCCTCCGATAGGAGTATGGGGTAATATGGAGGTCCGTGGGGAGCCGCGAAATAGGCGACGGCGACGGCGGCGACAGCTTTTTGAAATAACAGTGAGAAAGTATTAAAATAGATCCGTTTGGCCACAGATTAAGAATTTAAAGTTCCAAAATTCTATTCACTCCGTGGGTTCCGGAAAGAGAAGTAAAACTTGAAACACACACATATGAAACACTTACTATAAGACAAACCTCTTCACTAAGAAGAAGCCTATGTCTTTGTTTAGCAGTGACAATAAATTGTGCACTCACAGAACAACATGATTTTGTAATACAATATTCTATCACATTCATACATGAAGTCGCAAACTAAGCAAAACTTGTACTATGGACATTAAATATCCTATATAAATACATTTTTTCCTTTTTTATTGAACGTAAAAAACACCCAAATACTGAAACATAAGTTTATAGTTTATACAAATATTTAGTCCGACCCAAGAATCGGACGAAACTTTTTGAAATCTCGTCCGATCCCTGGCTCCTGTGCTTGCACAGCAGTCGCATACGCTACCATTACGCCACCGAGGAAGCCACTCATATTAAAACGCAGTAAATATACAAACTGATTTTATTGATTTATTCAATGACATCTTGACCTTAATATACAATCTCACAGTTTAATTTTGTAAATACACCTTTTTGTAATTTACACTAATACTATAAAACAGAAGAGTTTGTTTATTTGATTTAACACACTTAACTCAGAAACTGCTGGTTTAAATTGGTAAATTCTTTTAGTGTTGCTTGAATGGCCCATTTATTGAGGAAAGTCAGAGGTTTAACTTAATACTTAAGTTAAGTTAATACTCAAGTTGAAAAAAAATAATATTCAATAATCAAATATTAATTCAACAAACCCCTTTAAATGTAATTGTGTTTTATTAAATTGATTTTTATAACCTCTGTATTCAATGTACTTTTTAATTATATTTTTATTAAACGATTATAGTTGAAATCAACCTCATCACACGCTAAGTTTCAATTTTTTCCTAATTGATGTCTTACGTGAGCAACGGATTCGATAGGATGTGACGCGACACGACACGACGTAATGTGACGCGCTGCTACACCCGACAAGTGTCTTACGATATTTGGTCATTACTTCTCGGATCATGGGAAATCACAAAACAATTTTGCTTGAAGGCAAAAAAAATAGTAAAAAAACAGAAAGAAGACGTAAGCAAAATTTTTACCAAGAAACATATTTGTTAAGAGTTAAGTTCCATGGTTTATATAGAAAATTAAGAAACAATTCTTAAATGTTCAAACAATATTGTAGAGTATTTTCTACTTTTAATTACTTTATTGCTAGTATTAAGCCTGAATTTTACTTATAAACAACAAATTTTCAAAAACCACCAACTGCAACGATTAACGCTTCTGAATCAACAATGATGTCGCGTCAGTCACCCACATAACAAGTACGCGTTACGACGCATCTTGCCGCAGACTGCTTCATAGGACATAATCATCATGATCGCGTTCATGGCGTTCGCAACGTCGCGTTGTATCGTATTCATTGTGCACGTAACACACCATGCATAACCGATAAATAAAAAAATCACAAATTTATTGAAAAATCTAGTACTTATAAAACAATAACTAGTCTATACTTAATCGCGTATTTCGTGGCCCCATTTATTTAACATGTCAATCGATTTGAGAGTGTAAACATTACGGTCTTTGTACGTACTTCTGAGTTCAGATACAGCCACATTAATTTACCTATAGTGTACGTATATTAATGATATTTATAGATTTACACGTGGCTCTACAATTAACTGAGAAGCACACATGGAATATACTCTTTAACCTTTACATTTACAAGTATAACACTGAAAATACTTTGGAGAGTGTTCGAAGGCTCTTTTCGAACTGATTGAGCCCTGTCCATTCCTTTATCCATACGTTGTACGTAAAAGTTTCATCCATACGTTGTTGACATACCCAAAAGTCGAACTAAACGGTTTGACATTTCGTTTTTGGTGAGAGTCGCCAAGATTTGGAACGACCTGCCTGGGTCTATGTTTCCTGATGAGTTGAACGATAGATACCAGACAACAAACATAACCTTATTTTGTAAATACATACATATTATACATAGAAAATATCCAAACTCTGAAACAAATACTTGCTGATCATACAAACACTTTGTCCGACCGAAGAAACGAACCCGAGACCTCAAGCGCAGCAGTCGCATTCGCTACCACTGCGCCAGGCAGTCATGTGGAATAGATCGTAAAATATTAACCATTTTTTATAACATTATAAGGTTTGTGGGCAAGTAAATAAATGTAAACCAATTACAAGTCCTCACTTGTTTTATTTTGTAGTTAATGTATAAATTAGTATAACATTTAAATAATACTTTAAATAATGTTAAACCGTATATAAAATGGATACAAATTATAACGAGGACGATAATACCCACGGCTGTGGGTAGTTTACGAATAGGTTTGTCTTAGAACGTCATAATGAGATTTATATACAATCATTTTGTTTAAAATATTTGTTTTTTACGTGACTATCCGCTAATGCCCCATCTTTTATTAATTCTTTATGATATATTACAATAATATATTGATATATATTTTGGTGGACGAGGTCATTTTAACTTTATATAAATCATAATATATTTTGTTTTAGTTTTGTAGTTTGTTATATTGAAAGAGAGTTATGGCTATTATTCTTAATTTTACTAAGATTAATTGTGTACAATAAAGTTTTGTATTTTTGTTATATCAAAATGGTAACTAGTGTCATTAATAAATGTTATAATTAATTATTGTTAGTGTAAGCAGTGTATAAAAATATTTTTAGTTGAGCCTCCAGTAAGCTTAGTGACTCGGTGGAAAATAACCAAAGGATTCTTTTATACTGGATCTTACTCTAATAGCACTTGGTGAAGATATCTGATAAAATTTATTTAGTCTACTAACATATACGTGAAGCTTACACTTCCAGAGACACAATTTATTACAATATATTTTTAAATATCACAATTACTCGTATGTACACACATTGCTACATTTTCAATTTCTGAAGTAATTAAGTGTTAATGTAGAAATAATCATTTACAATTTTTTTTATCAATGAACAGCTCTTAATAGTTCACTGCTGGACATAAGCCTCTCTTTAAAGAGAAAGTTTTGGCCTACAATACCTAGCAGGCCAGACGGGTTGGTACAAGGTTAGTATCAAATTTTCCTTTTATTTTTAACGCTGTTGTCTAGCGTAATTGGTTCCTTTAGTCGGCTTTTTGACACCCCCGGGATGAATTAAGGTCACCGCCCGAATTCATCCCGGGAGTCCATCCGGACTCCTCGTTTTTTAATCCGTCACCATACGGACTAAACACAAGACAATTTTTTACCTAATATTATAATGAATTAGCGACAAAAATAGGCCGTATATTTACTTTTTAAAGACAGAATTATTTGAAACTATAAAACAGTGTTCTGACAACCTAGGTTTTTAACATTTCTCTCTGGACTTACTCATAGATAACTTTTTTTAATACTTATACTGACCTCATCTTCGCCTTATAGGTTTTTTAGATGTCAATGTAAATATGTGGGATGTTTGTGTAAATTAATTAATCAGATTTGTTCATTCATATGATAATAAGCTTATAAGTGGTTATAAATTTCTTTGGTGACTTAACAAAAAAAAAAACTTCTAATAGTCAGTAATAATAGATAAAATTAATATGATTATGTAGGTATATTAAGTTTTGTAAAGAAAATTGTAAAACAAAATGTTCATTACATAATCAATCACTACTTATGATGCGACTTTAATTTTACAAATATTAGGAAACATGTGTATATATCCAATATTTAGTATCGGTGTTTTGCGTATATTACGTTCAAATACTTATTGAAATATAACAGAGATGGCGAGGTGAGAGTTCCCTGAAGTATCCAATTACAGTAGGTCAGGAGTTAGTTGTAAATGGGAACACTTAATCACAGACAGTTGATTGCGTCGTCTCATGAATACACCTGATAATTGTACACTATTGTAGTTAATCACGAATATAAATTATTAGACTGCAATCAATTGGGATGACTTTATTTATTTTGTGGCGACTTCCACATACAGCACAAATAAAAATGCATACTACAGCGCCATCTAGCGAAAATACATCGAACTATGTAGCAAATACTAGTCTTGAATCGCGATATAGAAACTCTCGCGGCGATTAGCACATGTACAACATCCCAACATCAATCGTTGGATCGCGGCCCACCAGGCATGATCACCTCACGTGCTCGGAGGATCTTTCCTTTGTGTTGGAGGGATCCCTCCACAATTTAATTGGATATTTATTGCAAACATGTCAAATCGTCATCATCACCTTACGACCTTTCCATTTACTTAACAAAATTACATAGTGTAGAGAAAACTTGACACAAACCAACCAATCATCATCATCATCACCAATCTGATATAATAGGCCAAAAACTTCTGTCCAAGGCCTACCAACAGTGGACTATTAAAGGATGATAATGATGATAGAGTTTCTGTATTTTTTTTATCATTCTAACGCCCATTCTCCTTAGGAAGATAATCGATTTGATGAAACAAAGAATAAGTTAAATAGCAGTTCGAAAAATGGATACTGGGCTAAGGCTTACCTCACACAAATATTTTAGATTAAATCACTGGACATACCTGAAACAATACAAATGTTTGTAGTACATTTAATATAGACATACAGTATATAGTAGGTTTAAGTTCTAATAGGGGAATTTACTTTCAGTCATTTACAGTCAGAAATACTTAGCAACTGCTTGGAGTTTGGAAGATAAGTTCTTAACCACCGTGTCACGGAGAGCACGTAAAGCCACCGCTCCTGCGCCTGATCTCTCTCGATCGTGTCGGATAACCATGTCATCGAATTTTTTGAGTGAGGGAACAGAAAGTGCTCCTGGGTTTGCGCACTATAATATCTCCTGTGTAATTGGTTAGTTTCCATAAAGACTGGCCGCCGTAGCCGAAATCAGCTTGGAGAACAACATCACCATTATACAATAAAAGCAATTTAACATAAACCACTACCGTCACAAATAGTACACGGAACTACGTGTTGTTTCAACATTTCGGCCACACAACGTCAAGAATAGCAATCAATTGTCTTCCCGACGACTGCATAAATTTCGCGATACTAAGCTCGTCCCTAATTAACCCTAAACCGCCGCGGTCGCAAGAAGACGGGACTAAATAAATTACTGAGACGAAGAATGCCTCGTTGTCTTTAATTGAGCAGTGGACTTTATTTACGCACTTTTGCTAAGGTTGGTACCTTCTTTAACTAAGAGTGTACTAGTTATCAATTTCGTCGTTATTCATTTGTATTTAGATATTATAATATATATTAATAATTAATAATTTATATTTTATTTTATTGAATTCTTACATGTTTTAAGATAATAAATGTTCTTAAAGCAAGGAGTCGTAAGAAGCAGAAGACAAAATTACATTAAATTAGCGCGACATATCGTCTAATGCAGCGGTTTCAGAATAAGCTGATTATATCACTTACACTACAAAACATTTAAGTTTATGAATATGAAGTACCCTAGAAAATTAGAAGTGATATTGTTCATAACTTTAACCATTGTATTACCATTTTTAAGCCATAGACTTAATTCAGATTTCAACTAATTTAACGTTCAATTTGTGTCTGAGAAGTAAATGTTATAAAAATTCATGATAAAAATTTATTTAAGTGTTTCAATTCACATGCGGTGAATCGCAATCTATCTCATTATTACAAAATAATGAAATCACAAAACAATAATGAAACTGAATAAACCACGGCCAAAAATAAATTTCACTAACAAGCCCTTTCATGAATGTTGCACGCTAGTAAATTCAGCATAATTTTTTTAAAAAAAATCATCTCAAACTTCACAAGGAAATGTTGTTTTGAGTCGGTGAATTTGTGGTTTAAAAACGTCCGCAGTACTTTATTGTTATAACAAAATTTTGTGAAATTATTTGGCACTTGTTCTGGATCTGATTTACTCGGTGCTTGACACTTCATTATCCACTGCAGTTTAGGGTTATTCTGCTGTAATGTAGAAATAACAAATTAACAAGAACAATTCAAATAAATGAATTAATTTATTTTTTTAGTTTTTTGTGTATAAGTTGCCCTGCTCCAGAAAAATTTGTTTTAAGTATTGTCAATAAAATTTTTGAACAAAGAGCTCTTGGGAAGAAAAGTTTCATTCACGGAGACGTTCATGAGCGACGGTCACTTTTCATCAGGTGACTCGTCACAGCGTTTGCGTATTTTCATATCTAATTATGTATTTTACACTTAAAAACAAGAAAAATGAATGGCAATGATAATTTAATTTTAACGGAACTAGAAAAAGTACTTTGTCAAAGTCAAGCACTAATGGTTTGTTTGCACCAGCAACAGAAGGGTTAAGTGTCGAAAGTTACCTTAAAACTAATTCTGTTGAAAGTTTTAGCAAGTCACTCACTCGGCACAATTGCTTTTGAGATGTTTCTTTGCTATTTAGAGTTTTTACCGAGAACCATAAAGACTGTCTGTCTGGAGGTGTCAAGAATAGGAGACTTAAATAGTCTTCTAAATATCGTGTAAACGACTTTGTCTTCTTATTTATGTTAAGGTCCTACCAAAGTTACTCTATTCTACCCGATGGAAAGCATGAATAGAATCCAAAAGTTGTGGTCACCACACTCACTAGGAATGCAGACAATGCAATATGGTGACCCAGACTATGGTGACCTAATGAGATACTTGTCACGCCCCTCTCGTGGACGTACAAACCATGGCGGTCATTGTGGCAGTGTAAGGTTCACACATTTAACACGATAATTGTCACTCCTACATCAATTGGCCTTCGGTCTCTCACTCACCAACGAAACACGACAGCACAGATGCTGTGGTGTTTCGTTAGTGAGTGGTTGGTACTGCCCCGGTGGAGCCGGCCCGTTCGTGCTCGTGTGTCAATCAAATCAAATTAGCGTGGCTGTACTGCCCACTACTATAGAGATTTTGCTATTTAGTAAAGATATATATATGGTAACTCTTCTTGAAATCCGCCTGTCCAAGGATGTGACGTTTGAATATGTCATGGCGGTTGGACATCTATTTGAAAGAGAACCTCCAATGTGTATCCCCGTAATACACATGTAAGTAAAATCATATATCTTTCATACGAAATTTGCCTGTTTTAGGACAGTAATATTGGCCTAGATATTAGTGATCTTACTGAGCATGTTATTGTGAGTTCAATTCTGTAACTTACTGTAATTAAGAAATAATTATTTATCACTTGTCTGGTAATTATAATACAGGCCTTGTCTAGTTTAAAATTGTCCGAGTATTTCCTATGAGAGATATTTCATATTATTGTTATTAGGTACTTATTTTATCTTGAGAAAAATGAATCCATAGAAATCAATAAAAATGTCATGATAGCAAATACATATTCAAAAATGTCTCAAAATATGATCTCAGAAACTCTCATCTTTTATTAGAAATGGATAGCTACATATCCACGTACAAAGAAATATTGCACATCTCTTCATGGCTCTATGTCTTGTATTATCGTTTAACGTTCAAACTTAACCTATTAATATATTTTTAAGAATAACGTGAAGGTACCAATTTCTGCCACTCATTCTATCTAATTAAACACATTATTGTAGCCGTTATTCTTCTGAACACATTCAATTCTTTTGACGTCTCACGAAGTCAGGCTGTGACATTTTAATATCAGGTTCGACATACTTACGATTCTTACATGAAGTCGCTAATATAATTGTATTTATTTTATGTTCTTTTAGCGTTTTACATTGACCTGTAAATACATTGCTACTTTAATAACATGTAATTGAACTTAGGTAATATATGAAAGGTTATATTTGCTTATAGTATAGTTAAAAAATATATAAATAGAATGTGTATATTATACATATTTCTCATTCATATTTATAGTGTTGTCCGTGTGGTGACGGATTAAGAATAAATAGTGTTACCACCCCTATTTATCCCGTGGGTGTCGCAAAAGGTGACTAAGGGAACAAAGTATGCAAGACAACATCATTACAAAGTTGAAAACTTGAAACAAACCCTATTCCAACCCGTCTGGCCAGCGTGGTATAGTAGGCCAAAATTCTCTTGCTAAGGAGAGGCCTATGTCCAGCAGTGGACTGTAATAGGCTGTGGATGATATATAACTATAGCTATATATTCATAACTTTAATTTCCTTTTCCTATTTTCTTTATGATACACTAGACACTATAATATACTTTCCATCGTAGTTGTATGTAAGACCAGTAGTAGACCACCAGTAAGAGATTGTCTTCGTCGGGTAAGGCCGCCACTTGTACTACCTTAGCATTAAGTTAACTTTGTAATTAATCTAGTGTACCATAAAGCAGTTTATTATTATTCTCTTTATTACATTTATATACATATTGATTACAATTTTAAATTTATAAAAAAAAAACAAAAATAAATTTAAAAAAATAGTGGATCACCGACTTCGGGTACAGAGATCAAGACACCGGTGGTTAGGGTTCTAAATATAGAAACCTCCTCGCTATACGTGTCGTGTCAAGGAGACCCGTGATCCAACCTTCTATCTTGTGCAAGATTTCTGCATGAATTGCCTAAAATTGCAGCTTTAACTATATATTTACTAGTAGACCCGGCCACGTGTTGCTGTGCTTAATTTTTTTTAATTATTATCTTGTAATAAACTATTAAATTGACATGTAAGCTATTCTATCTTTCAAGTCGGATCAAACTGCACACGGTGTGCAAAATTTGATTAAAATGGGTAAAGCAGTTTAGAAGTACATCACGGACAAACACCATGACACGTAATTTATATATACTAAGATATATTTATAAAAATATTTATTTCTTATTTTTATTTTGATTTTTGTGCTTTTTTCTCCAAGGTATTGGTTCAATTTACACTGATTTAATTAGCCTGAAATTGTGCCTACAACTTCAAACTCTATGTAAAACTGATCTTGGTAGCGACGCTAAAAGTATAACTTTACACTTAATAAGAACAAGAGATATGATATGAAATTATATTCCTTAAAAAAATCCCAACTATAAATCACAAATGAAACTTGGTTGCTATAGATGGACCACCAACTTAGAACATTTTTATGTCAATGTTTACATTTGACTAAATTAACGAAAAGTTAGTCAACTAGAACTATATATGTATGTAATATAGATAATATTAATGTACTTTACTTAATTAGCTACTAGATTAGGTAAATGGGTAATCTGAACCAATAACATAAAATCTTTATTTTCTTTTAACTTTATGAGTTTGTCTTAAATTTGAGGATTTGAATACTAAGTGGGCTTAAAGCAACTCTGATAGAGCCCGTGGGATGTTGTCTTGATAAGAAAAAGAAATCCAATAAACTAAAATCGTGTATATCTGTCCGCACTACTGTGAATCATATGTAATAAACGAAATGAATTTTTTGTCAAACTTTCAAACTTTCTTTCTGTAACTTTTTTTTTCGTCTTTCTTTTATTATAATATGTGTAAGAATAAAATGTTTTGTCTTTTGCTTTTACTTATAAGCTATTGTTGTATTCAGATAACTTAAAGGATAGTTCTACGTATAGTTTTTACACCAGAGTAAAGTTAGAAGCAAGCCTCAAATGTTGATGCGTGGTATTCCACCTTTCTAGGTAGGAAACGGAATGTGGAGCACCGCGCACAATGGTAATAGCTACCTACTGCTTAAGATTCCAAGGTTTGACACAGCTTTCGAGTACTTACTCTTTCAGTATTGCTGAATTCTCAGCAGACCGATCTATTAGACCGTTTTGGTTGGTTGAATTTCGACACACTCCATCACATACAGTTGAGATGACGATCCACGGAGGTCACCACACAATAAATAAGAGAAAGATATAATTGATAATACGCTTGTAAGGTTTTTAATCTAATGGCAAAGTAACATAAGTTCTATCATTATATGTAAATTTAAAAGCGCTAATGTTAAAATCAATTAAATAAATTCAAGTATTACTATAAAATTAGATATCAGGTAGCTTTATAGTCATAAAATTACTACGAAAACCACTTAATTTTACTACCGGACCGACGACAATGTTCGACTGTATGGGTGGCCCGATTGTCTATTTCGGTTACTTCTCCATGTGATCATAAATAACTAGTTTTTGGACAATTAATATCAAGTTCCTTTTATCTGTTAGTAGTTTTGTAGATATTATTAGATACTATATCGACTACTTAACTGTATCGTGTATCGCCTTTGTCAGTTGATTTGATACTCACAGTTTAGTTTAAGCAATAGAATCATCATTAGCTTATATTTACTGAAATATGTAATTTTAGAACTAATTTTTAAAGATAATAAGTATTTTCACATGGACCATATGACTACAGATGTTCTTCAATTTGGATTGAATAACGATGTAATGACAAATATTGAA
The DNA here is from genome assembly GCA_949316085.1 of Hypercompe scribonia. Lineage (NCBI taxonomy): Eukaryota > Metazoa > Arthropoda > Insecta > Lepidoptera > Erebidae > Hypercompe > Hypercompe scribonia. Next base: position 6,287,007 of record OX438988.1, read on the forward strand.
AAGAGCATGTTTCGATGGTTTGGATGGATGGATCAGATGATGGATAATAGAAGAGTTACGAAATTATACAGCGAGTGTGAAAGTATCGGCAGAAGTCGTCCATGGTGAACGTTTACAGATCAAATTAGTAATGTTCTGAAGAAGCGCCTTGTGAAAAGTATCAAGACTCAAGGAATACGCATGCAACGATTGACGAATGTGGACGAAGCAAGAGAGGTAAGTCAAGACCGTATTAAGTGGAGATCAATTGTTTTTGGCTACCCCTCTGGAACATAGGCCTGACTTTATTTTATGTTGTTTCAAGGGTTTTGTCAATTGTGAAGATAATCATCATCCAAATAGGAGATCCAAATATTTTATTTCATTCTTTAAATTATTATAACAAGCAATGAAAAACAGCTTATAAACAATCACGTGTGCCACGAATTAGTTCACATTTGAAAAAGTCGTATACTAAAAATTATTTGACATATTAGAAAAATTGTTTAACTACAATAAAGCTAATTAGTTGAAATTATTTTTATAAAAATTACATTGTCTAAATGACCACCGTTTCGACGTTTGCACTCTTCTAAGTGAGCACCGAAATTTTGGAATTCTCATCGGCAAAGAAACCACAAGATCGTCGATATATCTTCGCTGATTTTTCTTTTAGTTGACGTAGTGTATTTGGTTTATTAATGTAGACACGATTCTTCAATTATCCCCATAAAAAGAATTTTGTTGGGGATAGCCCTGAACTTCTGGGTGATCATGGAATATCGACTCGTCTGGCAATCAGTTTTTCCGGAAACATGACTTTGACCAGCGGCAGGGACTCATTGGATGTTTAGCAAGTGGTTCCATCTTATTTAAACCATGTTTTATGATTGTAGCCAGCAAATTTCAGTAGCATCGGTCCCAAGAACTCCCGAAACATGTTTGCGCGGGATGTTACATTCAAATGTTAACGAATTCTTGGCCCACCCTATGACTTGTTATTTTTATTACTCGTTTAAATACATTTTTGTTTTACATTTATTTTATATGTTTACGTAGATTCAGATTTTCTTCTGAATTTTTTAACTATGCCACCTTTGGGGCTTATATTTACTTGCAAGAAGTTGTATTGTTCAATTCTCTACCAAAGTCTTTATTACTATTGTAAGTTAATATGAATATACGTTCCAGTATTCGTTTCATCTTTCAAAATTTTGATAAATTTAATATATAACTTGTACGCTAATTATGATAGTAATTGGATAAGTCACAATGAGTCTGGTGACCACAACTCTTGAATTCTATTCATGCTTTCCATCAAGGAGAGTAGAGCCGCTTTTGTAGGTTCTCAAAACAAATAAAAGTAAAATAAATTATATTTTCAGACTTAAAAGTATTAAAAGTGTTTTTTTTTTGTATAAATATCAAATCATCAAAAAGGTAACAGCCAAGGAGACACTAGATTAATATTTTCACATACATTTAAACATATAATTAATTTAGTTCATTCAAAATAAAAAACATTAAACTTATGCTTCCCTTACCTTAGATTTCAATCTTTATTCCGTGGTGATAAGATTCATCATTTTCTATACACCATCGTTAGCGCATCACCAAAATGAATCGGACGTTTTCTTGACAGAATAAGGCAAATTGTCATTTTAACGTTATTGATACGTTTCCGTCGGCTAGAAATATGGAAAGATGCCGGAAATGCTTTATGCCGTGACGTTTAGTATATTAAAAAAAATATACCTTTTGTCATAATACAAATATATTTGGTTAATGATATAAAATATTTCTGTCAAAACTAATTTTTAATTTGGTGTCAACTGTTTGGGAGGTGCGCGCAGGCGGTTGTCAAATGAGATGGCAATATAAATGATATGAATTGCGCAAGAGTGTGATATCGTAATATATTTAGTGCTGAAATTATTTTTAGCTTCAGTTGTCTCTAACATACATATGTACACTTTTTTTTGTAAATACATACATATTTTACAAACAAAACACTTAAACTCCAAAACAAATATTTGCAAGTCATGCAAAGACTTAGTCCGACATGGGAATCAAACCCGAGACCTCAAGCACAGCAGTTGTTTGCACTACCACTGCGCCACTGAGGCAAACTGTATCCTGCAATACAAATTAAAAAGTAACATAAAAAAATAATACTGAAAATCATTATTTATTCATCCATAATGGATAATTGTCCGTCTTGACTGTTACAGGAGTTACCGGTGAGATCAAATATCCGATTTGAATTGACTAAAACATAACTGATTTCTTAAATACACGCATAAAACGAGTATACAATTAAAATAATATCAACACAGCTTTTGACAAACCCTCCCTTTAACTAACGGATGGTGTAGTGGTTAAAGGGATCGCCACGCCGCTCTCTACTGCGCTGAGTGTTGTAGGTTCAAACCCCACTTGGGAAAACATTTTATGCGACCCACAATTTTTTATTCTAAGTCTGGGTGTTCTTTATATCCGTTTCATGTATTGTAAAGCCCCCACGACACAGGATACATCCTTCGATCCTTCCATCCCAAAACCGAGATTGTCTTCGAAAAGAAAAATCTAGACTTCTAGACTCTAGAATATAAAATCTAGACTTTAACTAAAGCTACCACGCTAATAGAAGGCGAAGAACACAGAATACTAAATTTTATCTGTCTTGACAGGTTTTAAATTTAGCGAAAGAAATAAAAAAAAACTTATAAAAAATATGTCGCACACATTGCAACAGTATTTAGCAAAATACCAAAGCAATAGCTTCTTCAAAGCAATTTCAATTCCTAAACGATTTATTTCCACGTCTGAGTGAATATCAAAAAGCAATAAACATACGGAAAGGTCCAGTTCAACGTCTGATACATAATTCTTATGTAACACCAAGATATTTGTCACTGAAACCGCGAAGTAAAATACAGAATAGTGTCAACACCACACTAGATTATTGGTATGTCGAGTGATAAATCCGATTAACATGCGTTATTTCCGTTTAAACTGTTATTACTTGCGATATTAGATTTAAAATATATAGGTTTATTCACATAATATTTATAATGGCTTCATAACAGCTAATGCAAACGATAATTTTGTCGAAAGTTGAACATTCACCCAGATTCAATTTGATATATTATCTGCGGTATAATGTTGAAATTACATATGGCCACTCCCGTTCACATTCTGATTGTTATAGTTATGAATATGCTTTCTCATTGAGTTCGATCTAACATATATAATCGTTCTATATTAAATTGAAGTTTAGGAGAGTTATGAAAGAACAGAATTCCTTTCAACTCACTCATTTTCTCGATTGTAATACTACTTTATCAAGTTCAGCATGATTGTTGAAAAGTTGACGGACCTTAGACAAAGTTGAGGCCACTGAGACCTTACTTAAACTAGCCACTACGATTAACTTATAGACAGTCACTTCGATTTGCTGATTTATTGCTAATTTTCTTAAATACTCATTGAGAATTTCTGCAATTTTTTAAGCCAATAGTGAAGCGTAGAGTGACGGGTTTTTTGTTACATTCATCCATCCAAGATTCTATAACGGCTTGTTTTCTTAGTTCCTAATTACTAATCCTTTGTAACATCTTATGTTTCATTTTAGATTTTTCTTTATCGTATTGAAGTCTTGTCTTCCCGTGGATTGACAGCTGCAGATAAAACAAAACATAGTTGAAGTATTGTGTGCCCAATTAGTAGAGCCAGGCGTAGTAGCTAAAAATATATAAAGCCACTGTGTTACCATTTGTCACGGCACGCCTTGTATTTATCAAGATATGGTTCCGCGTTGATACAGGCTGTTTCATACTTGCAACTCTAGCTTAGTAATATTATTGTGTATGTGTTTCTGTCTCTCTTTTTATACCTTCACGTCTTAACTATTCGTAAGACCATCATTGAATGTCGCTTATACGTTGATAGAGTTTGAAAGAACAAAGAGAACCTAGGATACTTTACATTCAGAAATAAGCGATATTATCGAAAAGTTCTGAAATTAAGAAAAACTTTTTGAATGAACTTTGTTCTTCCTGTGTCTAGGCATTTTTGCTTTATTCAATTTGGTTTTGTAACAATACATAGATGTTTTACAAAGTCCTAACGCACAACATATTCTTACTTTTCAGCTATATGTGGAAATCATTATCAACAGCCTTTTGCAGTCCACTGCTGGACATTAGCTACTATACCACGCTGGCTAGACGGGTTGGAATTGTGTTTGTTTCAAGTTTTCATTCTCTTTGTAGTGATATTTGCCTATTTTGTTCCCTTAGTCGCTTTATACAATACCCACGGGATAAATAGGGATGGTAACAATATGTATCCTAAATCCGTCAATATGTGGCAAAGTTTGCATAAAAAGGGACGACAGATGAATACGGCTCTAAAAACAATTTATGTAATAATGTTATATACATTTATTTATATATATTTACATCTACAGATTTTATTAGATTTTTATAGCACAGGAGTATTTAGCAACAACTTGTTATGAGGACCAGCTTAAAACACTCGTTTCCTTCTCCGCATCAAATACGGCTGCCATAGAAATAAACACGGTTAACATTCCTATAAACAAGATTGTTGCGGCTCAGGCGCTGATTGATGGTCATGCGTACGCGCAGCCCGTCGCTATTAGTGACGTTTTATGGAGAAAATGGCTAAAAAAAGCGAAAGAGATGTCGTTCATTTTAAGAACATTGTGTTTTTAAATTAAGTCGGCGTGTGTCGGAGTGATTGATCGGTTTTGTTCGGAAGTGATGATGGGGTGTTAGACTTAAGAATTTTTGTTTAAGATAAAATGTATGAAATATTTTGAGTTCGATCAATTATATTTACTTATGAACACACTTTTATTACCTACGTATGTATTTATGAATCCATGTAACGGTATTTTTAAACGTGATTGGTTCGAAACTTTGCACATTTTTTAAAGACCGACGGCAATGCTATAATTCGTTTAGTTTGCCCCATTGTCGTTACTGGGATCGAAATACCTTTTACTTTGGTTTTATATAAAAGTATGCTTTTTTTTTTAATTTTTAATTAACCTTTCTGTTGTAAATTTAAGAATAAAATTAATATTAATTATTCACACTGAGTAGCAACAAATCCAGCTTAAGAATGATTACAGTTATAATTATAGTAGGTACTACATGCAGATTGTTTTATGTAAAATGCAGAAGCTCTCGCTGCGGACAGGTGTGAAACCTCACCAAATCCCAACATAGCATTATTATGATTTAAGTCACTTTGGATACTTGTCTTCAGAACAGTCTACATTTCGATTGCGCACTGTTGTATGAATGGCATGGCATACATGTCTGACTGCTTCGTTAGTCTTGCGGTTAGTGTACGGTACTGCTGATCAAGGTCTCGGGTTCGATTGCCGAATCGGACGAGAAAAGAGTTATTAAGTATTTCTGCTCATAGACATACTCAATAACAGCCTGGAGTTTGACAGTTGGAGTCTTAACCCCCGTGCCTCGGAGAGCACGTAAAGCTGTCGGTCCTGTGCCTGATCTCTCCCTGGTTGTGTCAGATAGTCGTCCTATCGAATTGTGAGAGCGAGGGAACAGAAAGTGCACCTCTATTTGCGCACACACTTATGCACTATAATATCTCATAGAAATGAGCCGCCGTGGCTGAAATCGGTTAGGAGTAAAGATGGCAATATTCCTTCAAGATGCTGGTTTTTCATGTTATATGAGATGTGTGTCATCATTAAAATATTAGAGTAGGCATTTAGAATAGGTGTTTATTTGTTAGTCATAGCCTGTTTGTGTCTATCTTTCTTCTAACATCTAATGACTAAAGAACAATTATACAAAGGTATATAAAAAACATTTCTATTTTGTTCTTCACGAAATATAATATACGTATTGTATATGTATATGTATAATATACGTAATATCACGAAATATAACTTCTAGGGATTATTTTATACGTTAGCGTTGCCCGATCGGGTATATTCGCTAACCGAGTGTTATCTACATCGTTGCATTTTAAGAATGATGTTATTTTCTTAAATGAATAGATAACTGAAACGACAGGACTGTACAAACTGTACGAGCGCGTTTTAAATATATATTTTAACTTTAACAATATGATATATATAATTTATATCTGAAATCTGTAGGTTAAATTCAAAAAATAAAAATTTATGTAGCCTACGTCGCCTAGGCTATTATTGCAAATCTATTGGTACCCTTTTCATTAAAACCTTGTCAGTAATTTAGGTGTTATGGTGAAACATAAACATACGCATATTGACTGCCAAAATCCTCTTCCTTTTGACTTCGCTGGGTAAAAAGTATTATAATAAATCATATGTTTTTCGAAGAAAATAAAAACAAAATATGAGTCCTTATTTTCAAGGTGATAACGAGGCATTCGTTTTTCATTAGATGGCAATAGTACGCAAAAACACTAGTAGTTAGCAACCGGATTTATCTTATGTTAAATAGACTATTATATCGATAATAAAATTTAAGAAGATAAGTAAAACAGATATATTGACATAATTATAAGTACAACAGCTACTTGACTGTGCGGATAGCGTTGTGGCTTTAGCTTCGCCACTTACTGCGCTGAGTTTTGTGGCCCACATATTACAATACTTTGCGTGATCCACAAATTGTTGTTTTGAGTCTGGGTGTTCTTTGTGTCCGTTCCACGTACGTTTGTGCAGTGCACTACGGTACGGGATATATTTCTTGAGCGGCAGTTATCTCGTTTAGTTGTTCAAAACAAACCAAATTATCTACAACAGAAGAATCAAAAGCCGAACAAATATGAACCATATTAGAAGAAATCTTCATTACATTTTTCCTCGTTCCATTTTTGGAGGATTGTTCCTATCATACGTCAGTTCATGTTACTAACATTTTTCTTTGTACACGTAAGAAACAATGAATACTGTCATATTATTATTGAGTGGTGTTAAAAACTTATAACATTGAAATAGTGCCTGTATGTACCTGAATAATTTAAGGGAACAAAGATATTATGAAGCATTTCAACTACTGCAATTAGCAAGTGCAGTGTTACGTAAGTGACAATTTATTGTGGACGACGCAAATAGCTGTGCGTGGGCGCACCACGCGCAGCGCGGCACACGCTAGATATTAATACGTTGGACGCGATAATTACGTATTATATGAGATGGGAAATTTGGAAAGAAAAACAGTTGAATATGCATACATTTATAAAGTGTTGTTTGTATGTGTACATGTTTATTATCTATCTGTTAAATGACAGCGGCCGTTTCCGATTCTGGGAGTTCTCCAGTGAGATGGAAATCTTTACCAGAGCAAGAGTAAAAAGGTAATTCAGTGTCGCCTTACTTTTACAGAAGGTTCAGAAGATATACTCTTCACGTCCTTCAATTTAAGTCTGAATGTTTCCTTTCCTTTGTTTAATCTGTATATTTTTCTTCTCTCTTCACTCTGTTTAGAATGGTTTTGATAGCTTATAGGATTACTTTACTCAAATTCCTATTTCAAATATGCAAAAAAAAAAGTTAAATTTACATTTTGAATTATTATGTCATTATTATTAGTCGTACGCAGACCAGTAATCGAAGTGTGACACATTAATTTCACATTTCTATATGTCAGTCTAGATTCTGCATGTTCAGACTGTCCAGTGAATTCTGTCAAGAGTAATAAGTAATCTAACCTTCAAGTCCTTCTCGAGTTAGTCAACTTTAAGTGGTTACACCGTGGTTTTATTCAGCTCAAACCCTGCCAAATCGATTCATTATGAAACTGCTAAAAATGTCTACAATTTTTTTTTTGTTGGAGTATTTCAAATAGTGTTCAATGAAATAAGAAATGCACACGTCAATAATAATGACACTTATGCTATGAAAGTTTAAGTGTCGTTGCGTATCGCGACGGACATTAGAAATGAGGCGTCAGTTTAGCCCACTGGCCCAGATATCAAGTGTTTGTCGTCGCTTCTTATTATTCTCATACATGTTTGACGTATATTTTTCAACGCTCTTCAATATTTTTGAACGGCTATTTTTGTTGCAAGACCGCCTCCTTAGTTAACGCAAAGAGTATTTCTTAAACAGAAATAGAGGAGACAGTGGAATTTAATGTCAGATGAAAATTTTTTTATTGTTTTTTTTTGTTTCAATTTGGATGTTTTGTTTTAGATATCTCGAAGGTGTGGATAAGGAATCACTTTACTTTCAAAACAATTACTTTTAAAAACAGTGTCTCGTTAAAGCCTTTTCCAATTATCTATGGCAATCATCTTATAATAAACACCAAATTTTGTTTTATTTTAATATAATTTAGAAATTAATATATTTTCTATTTATTCTGTAACATGATTTCTGGAAGTATTCTAATAATAATTCTGAAGTGATAAAGTCACTCGCGGCCCTCATCTGTAATGTAACAGTTCAGATACAAAGGTTCATAAATGAATAAAAAGTTCTCATAATAATAAACTTGTTTTAATATATTTAGTTACATTTTTGACTATACACTCCATTTTGTTTGTGATTTTTTACAGTACAGTACATACACTCAAATGTTTAAAATTCAACATTTGATATACAGTATGTTTATTTGCAAAATTCCTATATATTCGAAGTATAATTATTCAATTTTAAAATTAATAGTAAAATTTTATCTAAGTAATACTGTCATAAATAAAGAAGAATTTTCTAGCTTTTGAACTGTCACATTCCATAGTAAATAATTATGATAGCATTACCATGCATATGACACTGGTGTTAATTACATATCATACATAATTATATAAAAAAAGACTTGCAGTAAATATCGTTTATCCAACGTCCATTTATTTTTTTCGACAAACTGAACAAAATAAATTCAAAAAACTTATATATTTTACCTACACGCGCATCTATCCACATAAAGTTAATCTACATTTTCACACGTCAGTCAGAGTGTCGTTTTGTGGGCTATTCTACAGCTCTTTATTGTCGCTCGACCATTGTTTATTTAAACAATAACTGGACATTTTATTGCGTCGACGTTTTTAACGATTATAAACTATGGCTACACCGCGCTGTCATCTAGTTTTTTTTTCTGAAATATTTTAGTTTTATTGTTCCAAAAGCAAGTGAAACGTGACCACATGATGCAATAAATTCACTTTTTTAGTGCTGTAGATCGTAAATAAAGCTAAAATTATGACTGTGTTTAGTAATAATAAAGAAAAAGTTTTCTTTAGAGAATGTGGTATTTGATTTAGTGTTAAGTTTGTATCGTATTTTCGTTAATGCGTGTTGTATTATTAGCACATTTTTACTGACAATTAATGGTTCAACGTTTAGTGAATTAAATTATGGGCTTCATTCAAAAATCGGGGTCAGCAGGTCTTTAGTTATTTAGATAGTAATTAAATATTAGTGTGTATGTAGATAAAGATCTATCTACATAAGCGAATCGCTAATTAAAAGAATTAAAAAATTTAACCTAGTTAGGTACTATTTTAGATTTGCGAAAATTGATTGTGAGAATGCGAGTAACAGACATATAGCTATTTGTAAGATTATTAGAAACTAGCGTAAGATAATAACAAAAGCCATTTCTCCTATTTAACCCCGCTGTTTTGACGTGCGCTCTATTCTGGTATTCAGAGAATCACTAACAAATCAGCACCTGTCACTTTGTTAACGTATCCACGAATAACAGAGCCATTGTTTTAAAACTAGAAAACAATTCAATCTTCACTTTTTAAAATCTCGCGTTATTTCTGAACGTCTTTTTAAAGGTCTTGCACGTTTTGTTTTAGAATAACACATGTCTACCTCACGCTGTTTTAAATCTTACGTCGAGTGTTATAAGATTTGAATTTCAAAACCGGTTTATGTGTTATTGGTCACTTCGTTTGAAAAATCGAATGAGAAACATTGTTGTCTATGGTACAATAGGAATGGCGGGCGTTGACAGTTGATTATCGAAGACAGACTTAACGAAGACAATGGAATTTTCAGTATTGTTTCAAATGAGTGACAAATTACTTCAACGTAAAGTTTTTTTTGTCATTTTTCTTGGCACATTGTTATTCTTTTTAGTTATGAATAATAAAAATAAACAGTCCTTTTTTCTTTTTCTTTTATTCATTATTTATGGCCGGTGTTAATGTTAATATGAGTTATGAGATTATTACTTTTGTATAATTTGTATGGCTCGGTGAGCTAAAGTGACTTTTAATTTTATTATTTACTGCTTTTGTCTGTATGTGCTAAGCTTAACTCACTGTTTTCTCGGTAGCAAGTCGAAAGTTTTATTCGCCGCAATGTTTTAACTCGTAATCAAAATAATTTTGGCAGGTTGGATTTTTGTTTACTCTTTTGGACTTTCTTTTTATAACTGTGTAAATTTTTGAGAATACTACGTTGTAAGTTATTGTAAAAACAGAATGCTATGTTTCTTTTCGTAAATGTACCCCACATTTGAATTTAACTGAAATTGCATACGGAAAGTTGAACCTGACAGGTTGGTCTGCACAAGTGAATTTTACAGGTAAACCAGAGCGTATAGATTGTACAACTGTTGACACAACTGTACAGATTTCTACACCTGTTCAGACAAACGAAGAAGTCTAGATTTTAACAATATTACAGGTTACTCTGTGCAGTTCAAATCGTGCATTGTACAGGAGAAACAGCGTGTGTGGTGGTCGTCCCTGCGCAAGCGTCAGTTGCGGGGTGATTGCGAGAGGATACGTCATGGCTTCAACTGAGAATTTGTACAGATTCACCGCTACGTGTCTATATAGCTCAAGTTTACCTAACAAGTGTAACTGTCACAATCTCACAGGAAACCAATGTTAGGGTTTTCTTTTACCTTTTTAACCAAGTGAATGAGTTTATTGGATATACAACCTCATCTCTAATTTTGAGGAAAGAGGGAGGGGGTAAGTTTATGTTAAGCAATGGATGGTATTATAACATAGTTGTATCTTGAGTTGTAGATGCCTACAGGTGACAGCTGTCACCATAATTATATTTAAATTCTTTATGATATAGCTTGATCTCTATGATAGATGGCTAAACAGACGATTTTATTTTGTATCACTTATATTTTCAACGTCGGTACTAATTTTATTACAAATGATGTTCAATACATTATAGTATAAAAATCATAACAAAAATGTACCTCATAAGTTCTAAAATGACATTAGTGACAGCTGTCACAGAGATCAAACTGTATGCTAAGCCTGTGCTTAAACTGATTATTAGAGTAAGTATTAATAAATTTCAATTTATTACAAATTATTGACAAATAAATTATTTGGGAGCAAAGTCAAGAACTGCCGAAAATTCGCGTTAAATTTGTCCCAAGTAGTAAATATCTTATGAAGCTAATTATTTTGACTTATTTCACTGATTTAACATAATAAAGTACGTTTGCTAATACGGGTACATTTATCAACATATTAAATTGATTTATTATTTTCTTTATGTTATAACAGTATATTAAGGTGGTCATTTCAATACTCGTGAAACAGAGGTAAATGGAGGTCGGTAAGGAGTTTTTTTTAAATGTTTTTTAGTGAATATTTTTCTGCAGATATTTTGACCAGTGACTTGTTTCATTTCTAACGTTAGGCAAACGTCGTAACAGAGTGGTTAGTGGTTCAAATTCAATTCAGTACATTATTGACAATATTCTACTTCTGAACATGTTCTATTTGTCGGGGAGAGCCTTTGGACAGACTTATGTCCAGCAGCGGACGTCTTTCAGCTGAGATAATGTCAATGATGGAACTCTAGATCTGGCAAACTGGCAGCTTGCTGGTGAGTTTATAAGAATACTTTTGAAAAATATACACAAAATATAATATAAAATCACACAAGACTTATAAATCAATCATTGATCACAAACATAAATTAAACTTGTAAAGCATTCACAGACTTACAAACTCTTGTACAAGTAATACATAACCAACTTACTTAATCAAAACAAACTCTAAACAAAATATTGCGTTTCTAAATTTGAAATACGCAATGTCTTATGTGAAGTATTTCTCCAAGTTGAATAAAAAAAAGAAAATGGATTCATCCACTTTATCATTCCGTGAAATTCATTTTAGAGCACATTGTTTTCACATTCGGACAATGACTTATATGATACGTCTATCGCTTTAGTGCGTTAATCTACGGGATTAGTGCGTCAAGGCGAATGTCAGTAACTACACTATGACATGTCTCGGAATACGTGACTCTTCTGTTTGCGTTAGGACATCACTGGTTTTAAATAAATAGCATGAGGCTACAAGTCATTTTAAATCGTAGCTTCAGTGAAATAAGATAGAAGTTTGAATGTGAACAATTTTGTTTACATTCTATTCTAAGTGATTGGATTGTCATAATGTTTGAATTTTGATATTTAGGAGTAGTATTTTTCTATAGTGTTCCTTTAAAAAAGACACGTGCAAATCCTATTTTTACGTTTAGTTTAAAGTCAATGTTTGCATTCTATAGTTACCTACATATTGTGTTATGATACACTTTTGTGTGAATTTGGAAAATAACATTGTTAAAAAAAACTGTTTTTTTATAATGAGCATACTTATGTCAGATCCTACTGCAGTAGTAATAATAACTTCTTATAGATTTTTAAGCACAAATGTAATTAAATCAAAAATACAATAAAAATGAATATAAATAACTAAATAATATACACAAATATAAGAAAAGGTGGTTAATTTTAAAATAATAATATTATTTACTTTCATCTTAGCATGTTTGTCCATTTATTTAGAAAATATCACTTGTAGTGGGTGAGCCGATAGTGTCTAATATTTTAGAATATATTTTTTTTATTTCTAAATAATTCAACATTTCAGAGAACGGCATAAAACCTTCATCGTCCTATATTTAGAAGGTTAAATAAAAAAAAAAACAAATTGCTGCTACTCTTAAAATTAGAATTCAAAAATGGAACAAAAGCTCACATGAGAAACATTATAGTGACGCCGTGTAAAATGTAATAGAGAATACGAAACAGCGATCAATCGTGCAGTATGAGCAATTAATAAATGGCTACGAGCCATACATTTTAGCGCTTCGCTGACGTCAAACAAATGTTCTAGGATTTTTTTCCAACAACTTCGTAGCGTCATAATTCTTCTCTAATGTGACACACTGATATGTGTTAGGGAAAAGTAGCTAATATTATAATTAAAACTAGTAATATACGTAATTACAGTAAGATATTTCAGTTAACACGTACAAAATTTTAAACTTCAAAAGAAAATTTAATTTGTAACAGCTTCTTTGTAGATATTTTTTAAATAAAGAAATGTAATAAAAAATATTATTAATCGTTTATATTTTTTTTTTGTTTGACGTAACGTTAAAATTCGAGAATTTCTTTTTGAATTCAAATGTCATAGTTGCATTCTAGAAATTAATACCTGCTTAACATATTTTACATTTGAAATCTGTGGAATTCATTCCCGAGCCGCACATTCATCTTAACACAATGTTTAGAAGATGTCACATATATTATTTTAATTTATTACAAAAGAGTTGCCATTATAGTATCGAAATAATAACAACATATTATTGAACAGTTTTTAATAGGTGTTTAGTTCACTAAATAGCATTTAATAGGTGATTTGTCTGCGAACTGTAAGCTTTTGCACCAATAATCGTTTTAAATGATTCATAGACAATAAAGTATGGACTCCGTTAGCTCACGTACCTCATTTATAACAATAAACAACATTAAACACACCTTTTTTTAATTTAAAAAATCGAGACGTATTTTTTTTATTTTTGTCACTATTAGTTTTACAGAAATTATTTTTTTTTAATTCAAATTAATGTGTGCCATAATTTTATTTATTTTATCCATATAGTGACGGATAAAGAGTGCCACCATCCTAATTAATTCCGTGTCGTAAAAGCAGACTAAGACAGCAAACTGCGCAAGACAACATTGCAAAGGTAAGAAGAACTGGACACAAACCGTATACCAAACCCATCTGGCCAGTGTGTTTTAGTAGGCCAAAATTTCTTTTCAAAGAAGTGATCTGTGTCCAGCTGTAGACTATGAAAAGAAATGTGATGTGGTAGCGTGTGATGATTTAACTTAGTCTAATAAAATATAATTATTGTTTATAACAAAATTTTAAATCCATATCCACTATTGTCTGTTAGATATACTAAAAACAAAATATTTGTGACAAAATAAGCAAGTTCTGGTGTATTGTGGTGAATAAACTGCTAAATTTACCCCACAAATTGGATATTCTGTTACGATATATGGCCAATTTTGTGTTACGCGCGCAAATTTCAATTAATATGCGTCATGTTGTTGCTTTGTAATTTATAGTTTATGTGTCTGAGTGTACTTTGATGGGCGAAAAATCGCTTTTGATTTTAAACTTTATGTGTTTTTTGTTACATTTATTTCGAAATGAGTTGTAATTTATTTAATAAAAGGAGTTTATATTTTGGCATCTTTCACGCTCCGTCTTAAATGTCTCTGTCTCTTTTATGTATAATATACTAGCTTATGCAAGTGTGTCAAGTGTAAGATCTATATAAGGCATCAGTATTTCAATACAGGCAAGTGAAAATATACAATTTTATCGTCTCAGGCCAAAGACTTCCACTGTTGGTGTCCTCTCTAAAGGTTCACCCTAAAAACCGGTCCCCTGCTGCCCGCATCCTCGTAAATATATAAATTTAACAAATACAACATTAAGTCCTTTCTGTATATTTCAATATCATAATATGTAATTTTCCCAATATTTTATCGAAAGAAAACAGCACTCAAAAACAATACTCCATTTAGGATCCCATCAATAACGTAACTCCCTTAACCTCTCAATCCCCCACTTCCGACAAATTACTCCCACCGTGTCAAGTATGACGCAATTATTGCCGCGATCCATCATCTGTGACGTGTGACACAACTAAATAATATTCGGGTTAAACATTTAATTCTGTGGGGTAAAACAAGAACAGTTACCATAGGGTTGGGTGATGAATAAGGGGTATTAATGTATGTATGTATGACATATTTTACTTACATAGATTATCTGAACCTACAATGTATATGGAAGTTTGCTTTGTTCAGACTAATTAGAATGGATGATATGTCCCTATAACACAAAGGCAGATCCACCGACCAGGCGAAGTGACTATGCCTGGCGGGTCACGATACAATGGTTGATGTTAGAAAGTTGTATGTGTAATAATGGACACGAGTTACCCAGAATCAGTGGTGATGTCCAGTTATGGATTTTTTTATACATAGTGTGATATTCCAAAATTTCTATTTAAATTAGAATACTTTGCAGAAAATAATTGACACATTTATGAGTTGTCTTTTTTCATGTATTGTGATGTCTTTCATTATAATAATTATTAATTTTTCCAGACTATACATTTGATTAATAGTGTTCGTAATTATAATTCTTTCTGTCCATTTATACTTAAGTTTACCAAGCACAGTATAATTAACACCATAGCTATGCAAAACTACGCTGAAAACGATAATTTCCTTGGTATTCAAAAACGGCGATAACTAGTAAGTATTCGTACATTTATATTTTAGTTTATTAAAATATCTCTCGATGAAAACCTCGGCATCATAATTCCAAACCATTCACTCAATAGAAAGCCTTTAAACAAAACATTTATCCAAGTTTATTACTCAGAAAACCCTTCGGAAAACAAATTATCCCTAGCGTTTCTGTACAATAGACTGTTCTAATATCGGCACGAACAAAGCGCACCCCGGCTGAAGCCCCATTCAGAGTTGCCGGCAATCCGTCAAGAGGTGGCGCTACAATAGGGGATTAGCGGTGGTTATTACATCACCTTTGTGGTTCGAGTCGGTGCTATGATCGAGAGCTGAATATTAGGGATTATCACGGCTTCCCCATTTCTTTGTACGTTTACCCTGCTTCAGGGGTAAAATGGATATACAATTTTGTTGTAGATATTGTAAAACTTTTGTTGATTATTTATAATATCTTTTTACTTACAGTGAAACAGTTAGCTACAATTTTTTTTTTTTGTAAAATGTTACTTACGCCCTCATTGCATACGTAAAAGTATACATACATAAAAGAACATAATATAAACATATAGACTCAGAACAACAATTTCAATCTCACAAGTTATAGCAGAAAATTCGTGAAAATATGTTAAAAATTTTGAATGGTAGCTTCATATTTTTGATTTTGACTGTACTTTTGGGATTATGTTAAATATAATCTATTGCCATCTAGCTTCGAACTAAGTAGAGCTTGTACTTTACTTGTATTTTACGTACTGACTATAAGTTTACCACGCCGCTCTCTACTGTGCTGAGTATTGTGGGTTCAAACCTCACATAGGACAACACTTGGTATGCTCCACAATTTGTTGTTCTGAGTCTGGGTGTTCTTTGTGTCTATTTCTTGTATGTTTGTAAAGTCCCCGCGACATAGGATTTATTCCTAGTGCGGGTATTGTCTTTAAAATAAAAACATTTAGCGCGACCCTGGAATCGAACCCGATATCTCATGTACAGCAGTCGCATACGCTACCTTTGCACCCCGAGGTGGCCAATAAAAAAATATACCATGTTATTAAAAATGTTAAGGAAGCCATATTTTATTAACAACATTTAAAGCCAAATCTGTTGAATTTAGGCAACTCTAAAACTCTTTTAACAATTAGTTTACTTAGTAAGCCTTAGTAAGCCTACTTTTAGATTATTATTTAGTAATGTTCTTGTTAATACAATAATAGATGGTAATAATTAAGCCTGAATTAGTCAAAACATGTGTTTCAAATATGTGAAATAGGCAAGCATCGCGTAAATTATTTTATTCTAAATTAATGGACAAGTTAAATTATAAATTTACGGTAAATGTGCATTAAAAACGTAATCAATAACCACAAAATTACCGTCTATTAAAATCGATTAAATTTTAATTTATTGAAAACCGTTATCGTAAACCGTTAGTTTATGTGCCCTAAGTTGCACTTAACGTTACTTAGTTGTATACTTAATATATTGGTAATTATGCCGTCGTTTAAATACCTCGTTACTCTAGTAATATACCAGTGTCGATCAAGAGGTCTTGGGTTCGATTCCCGAGTCGGGTCAAAAAGTGTTATCGTATTTTTCTGATTATTAAAATGTAGATCGGAGTTTAGAAGTTGGGGTCTTAGCTTCCGTGCCTCATAGGGCACGTAAAGGTGTCGGTTTTGCACCAGATCTCTCCTCGAGCATGTCGGAAAACCGTCTCAGATTATGGAAGTGAGAGAACCGAGGGTGCTCTCGTGTTTACGTACACATTGTGTACTATAATACCTTTCACGTAGTTAGCCGGTCTCCGTTGAGACTGGTAGCTATGACTGAAATCAGCTATAAGTACCTTTGAGCACCAATCGTGCTGAGATTATTCCTCAGGTCATCAGAGAAATATTTCTCTAAAATTCATTAGTTTTGAGGTAAGCGTACCTTGGGAAGGTCATTCTTCTGGCATTTATAAGTTACCCGACTTGACTTTGTTGCTATTCGGGTCCTTCTACTTTCAACCGGCATTTTTTCCCCCAGCAATTATTTTCCACGTTCAACCGATTAGTTAAAACATTTCACATTCAACCGCAACTTAGAGTATTCTGACACAACCCTCTGATTCCCAAAGAAGTATGAAAGATGTCTTTGTTTGCTTCTCAACAATGGTTAATGTTAACACGAATATGCAGGTAAGAGTTATACATATTATATTGGAGAGAATAAAATGTGATTAGTAATGTCGTGTGGGATTGAGTCCGCTTCGGGCATATTTGTTGTGCAAGATAAAATAAAATAAAAAAAAAATAATGTAAAAAAATAATAATTAGATAAACATTGTTTAGTTTACATGACTGCAGTAAAGTACAATTTATTTGTTTATAACGTAAGTATCTGATTTACATTAGCAACCTTACCTTTTTTCTTATACTAAGAATTTTATTTTAAAACCTATTGGTTGAAAAAAAAATAAACTACCGGTTGTCACTGAAATGATTAAGCTTGCCTGTGGAATGAAAAGTGATTGAATGTGGAAAATATATTCACCGGTAGAAAAATACCGAAAGCACACTGCTTTTCACCGAGAGAATGAGATTACTAAATGCTTAACATTCTCTTCCTAAGTTTTGAGGAAAAAAGGGGTTACTCAAACTGCTTAATAAAAATGAGTGAGTAAGGTGAGCGAAAATTCAACCTTTCTACCTTGGTGGCAGCGGCCGTGGATGCGACTACTATGCTTGAGGTCTTGGGTCAGATCAAACGTTTGTATGATCTGCAAATATTTATTTAGGAGTTTCGATGTTTTCTATTTATAATATGTATGTATTTACAAAATAAAAGTATATAAGAATTCTATCCCTCAGTCTAGTTATCATAGTACAAGCTCTGTTTAGTTTGATAGTAGATGGCGTTGTGTCTAATGTATAAAATGTTTATTTATTTTTTTATTCTGTTTTAATCTTTAGGCTGCAATACCGCTACCTATTAAATATCTGTGATACGGAACGTTAGTGTTCTGAGTCACAGGGGTCATTAAGTAGAGGTTGTCACTTACTCACAGTTTATCCCCCGTACCATGAAAAAATGCTCTTAAACTCAGTCAACCAGATATACTACAACAACATAAAAAATACCACACAAAACCCTATCTTATTTTACTAATATTATGTAGGTCCATTGATGCAGGGGTGACAGTTATCGTGGTAAGTTAGCCTTACACTGCCACGATGACTGTCATGCCTTTTACATCCCCAAGCAGGGTGTGAGGAAGCACCATATTACATGGTCTGCATTTACGATAAGTATAGTGACCACAACTCTTGAATTCTATTCATACTCTCCATCAGGCAGAGTAGAGTCACTTTGGCAGGTGGTTAAAAAAACACGAAAGTCTGAGAGAATAGATGTGTGGATATTTGTTACTCTTTCATGCAAAAACTACTGAATGGATTTGGATGAAACTTAACAGTAATGTAGCTTTTACTTCAGAGTTTGTGATTTTTTTAGGAATTTGCACATAGTATACTATTAGTACATATTAGGTCAATCGGTAAAATTCCTGCCGTCTGAGAAGTATCTTGACGTGTGCTGCCATAACCGTTGGAGTTACACGAAAATATACGGTAGGATTGTTTGTTTTAAATCGTTCTATAATAAAAATCAACGATATTATATATTTACGTTTAATGTGGAAGTTAGTATGTTCTAAATAGTCAACCAAAAACCCAATCAATTTTTTTTTACAATGCACATTTCGGAGATTTGCATTGGATATCATTTGATTCTTGAGAAAGGACATAGGTTATTAATTACGGCGACAACCGACTGGCACGCGGGCGGAACCACGGGCAAAGCTACTACAAAAATAAAACTTTAAATACCACTTATATTTGACAAAATATGACAGCTGTTTGTGTGATAAACTCTATGCTATAAAATATACTTTCGTCTACCCGACTTTAAGAGCAGGGGGTGCTTAATACCGGGATTATACCAGCATTACACTATAGGGCTACTGTTAATATTTGTACTGCTAAGGCTGGGACACAATATATGAAAAGACCTTATTACTAGAACGCGAGATTATCAAACCTCTTGAAATATGTCACTTTAGAAATATTCAGACTTAAATACTGCTGCTGTGTTGCTGTCAAAAGAAATATTTTCTGATAATACTGATAGTACAGGCATTCGTTTTAGGTAGTGTAAAATAACTGAGTTTACATGCATTTATAAGCGGAAAATAAATTGTTTAAATGTAAAATCAACCAAATGTACATATATTTTGAAATTTTGAAAGAAAAATTAATATTTTTCATCGTGTTTGAACTATAAATTGTAATGTTCTTGATCGTATCCGATATAAATAAATAAAAGATCATTTTCTTAGCGAAAGAAGTTAGCTAAGCATACCTAGGTGACCATATTAAAATTAGTTCAACAGATTCGATTAAAAATGATTTTGAAAATTGAATATTGTCGTGAAAGATCGACGTTCAACAATAAATATTTGACATAACAACTTATCTACGAGTATTTGATGCAACTTCAAATGAACGAAAGCTAACTTCACGCAAATCCAGAAATATTATCAATTTTATTTCAATGTTGTCCATGTGGACAAAGAATGGAGAGTGTCACCACCGTTATTCATCGGTGTCGTAAAAACCGACTAAGGGAGCAAATCACACATGGCAACAGCAGTGCAAAGAGAAGGTAAACCTTATGCAAACCCATCTGGCTAGCGTGGCATAATAGGCCAAAACCTCCTTTCTAAGGAGAGGCTACGTCCAGATGACTAGTAAAAGCTGTGGGTGAGTCCAATATAACAATTTAGCGCGACTAAAATGATATTTATTTGTATTAATCTTTTATAATTAAGAGGAAAAGTTACAATAAAGACTTTATTATTATCAGACCTATTTTGCTGAACAGTTTAATTACGATAGGTGTGTACTGTGACACAAAGCGCGAAGGCTGATCTTGCGAGTTTGATTAGTACTGTCCTGTAAGGCTTCTGACTTAACGTAGACATATATTTTCTGGTATATGACAGCTGCACTATATTTGTAATAAATATGGAGTGAATTATTTTTTAAAATTAAGATTTAGACATTGAATTTTTTAAAGAATGTGCAGATTTTTACAATGTTTACACTTTTTAACTGACTTCAAAAAAGGATGAGAATTTATGTTACACTGTATGTTTTTTTTTTTTATTAATTACTACTTACTCGTACACTTTAGCCAGTTGTATAAACAACATGCATGATGTTTAGCTTATCCTAATTAAAGTAATTGTTTTACGAGTAATCATTCCATAATCATTTTCCATGTCATAAATTATTTGCCAAGCTGTAATTCCACACAAAATCAATGATAATTTAGTTCTTCATTTAAAGTGACACAACCATAGTACAGTAGTCTTTGTAACAGTTAGCTCCTGAAATTGCAAAAATAGACAACACACTTTGAAATTTAATTTCATATTTTCTACCCACATAACGCAAAAACAAATAACAAAACTAAAATATCTTTTACATCGTCATTTTTCACGTACACATTGCTGGATTAAGATACGTTCAAATGTTCCAACTAATCCAAAGTTATAAGACAAAAATGTCAAAAAAATTACTAAATCATAACTGCGAGAGCATTTAAGCTCCAATATTATGTAAACAGCCGTGTTCTCTGTCCTGTGCGAACGACCAAATTTACGGCTGATCACAAACAGAACATTTAGTTTATAATATTGTCACGGAGTAAGTATTATAAAAATTTAATTTATTGTTCGGTTAAACATAACAATCGTATATATAGCAATAAAACGTGTCAGCAACAGCATAATTGGGCCGGAAAATTATTATAATATTATAAATAGTTTAGTCTGGATGTAATTTGGTATACGTCTTTCGGTAACAGACCACGGTCGTAACTCATAATTCTGTTTATAGTGCACCGTACGTCTTGATACTTCAGTTTGTAATGTGGTTTACTGTTTCATTGTGTACATATACATACGTACATATATATAGTTTAATGATTTTCTATTGTTCCGTCTATGAAATTTCCAAAGAGTTTTTATCTCGCAGGCAGCTAACCATGAGTGACCATGAAAGATAACTTTTTGTAATATGAGACATTGTGCCGATGTCAAATAAAATTTGGCAAGTGTCAAGAAAATGACTTTTGATGGTTGGTGGTACTCCTAAAGGCTCTCTTCCTTCTCTCTGGTAAAAACTTAAATGTTAAATGTTTCTAACGAGATAATATTTTATTTTAACGGTGTACACTTACAGATATGAAAAGAAAACTTTTTTTCTGCCTGCCACGGAAGGGCTATGTTTTTCGCGCGTATCTTGTACATGTATGTATGCACTTAATACTCTTTATTACCTCATATCTTCATAGCTGCTGCAAGGCTTTATTTAATTAACATAGTGTTAGATTTGTCTTGGTAACCCCGGTGTTCTTGGATAGATGACACAAAAAAAACCAACATGGTGACTATGAGAAGAAAATATGTTACTTATAAATACTATAAATATACGCATGGATATCAAGGTAGGTTGGTGAACGTAAAAGTGATAAATATATACCTAAATAAAATAGCAGTTCAAAATAGATATTCGATAAAATCACGATGAAAATTTATCTAAAGTATTAGATCGTTTACGGCATTTCTAATAAACGTAACAAAAAGTATACAATTCTCCGTCTTATTATGGACTAGACTATCATTCTATCCAAAATGGGTCCCAACTATTGCAAACAAATAGAAAAATATTGCTCTGATAATCTGACGAATATGACGTGTCATTATCGTTATCATCATCATCATCAACAGCCTTTTACAGTACCTTTTACAGTTAGACATAGGCTTCTCCTTAGCCAGGAGGTTTTGGCCTACTATACCACGCTGGCCAGATTAGAATACGGTTTATTATAAGTTTTTCTTCTCTTTTTAGTGATTTTTCTTGAATATTTTATTCCTTTAGTCGCCTTTTACACACCCACAGGATGAAAAGGGATGTTAACACACAGATATACGACGTGTGGTATAGTTTTAAGAATATAAAGGGTCACAACTCTTATTCATTCTATGGGTGTCGTAAGAAGCGTCTAATACCTTAGTCACTCCCGTAAACTACGCTGGAAAATTTCACTGCAAGGAGAAGCAAATTTTTTTACAAACCCTGTACCAATCCGTCGGGCTACCGTGCTATGGTAGGCTGTAATTCCTTTTCTAAGGAGAGGCCTATGTCCAGCAGTAGACCGATAAGGGCAGTTGATGTGATGATGTGATTGCAGTCAATATGTTCCGTATTAGAATTTAGTTTTGGCTTTATTTTATGTGTGTATTGATGAAGAAATTATTTTTAATATCGTAGTAATTTAATTGCCTACCACATTTCTGGACTGGACTTATTATTTTCTTTTCAGAGTTTATTTAAAATTAGTTATTATTATTATTTGATGCAGTATGGTTTTTTTATTTTACTATTTAAATTTTAGAAAATGCCTTATTACCAGTAGTAATATGCTTTATTTCAAAATTAGCGCCGTATTAATAGTTTATAAAATTACGTTAGAGATATCACAATGAAGAATAAATAATTTTTCTAAATAAAAAATTATTGCACATTGAATTTCAAATTTGAATATATAAGAAATATTCAAGAAATTAACATCTGTTAAAGTGCAAAGATTGAAAACTAGACATACACGACATACAAGATCAGTTTTGCTAACAAGCGTTTGTACCCGTTGAAAAGATATTTCTTGACTTGGGAGAGTTCTATTTCTACTGTATACTATGTGCTGTAAACTTCTCTGTTGAATTTTATGTTAAAGAAATAAAATTCAAAAGAGAAGTTTAAGTTTTACGGTGGTCATCGTTTTATTATTATGCATATAATATAACATGACAATAATTTAAAACAAAACGTAACTATGCAATACAATATTACAATCACTTCTTCATTTCTGAATAAATTTGATTATATTAAATTTCACACAACCAAAAATATTCAACGAATGTTAGGTAATTAAAATATCAAAACTGTTTGTTCCGTTCACAAATGGATAAAGATTTTATTGTACTTGATAATAAAATAATTCATACGAATAAAATGTTGTACGATGTTGTTTATTTCAACGTAACCAAAACTTGATGACATAGCTTGCAATAATTTGATAGTTTTATTGGTTATCGCCGAGAAAATATCATTAAACGACGTTCTATTTTACGATTTATTGTTTATTTTATATTATGTTTCCGTCTTAAATGAGTTACGTCAATTTTTTTCTTTCTTGTCATTAGCAACAGATTCCTTGGAAGTCTTTTGATCTTGGGAACAGTTAAATTGGCCTGTTAATTTCTTTTAGTAGTTTTTTACTAAAATGTTTTTAGTATTAATATTAAATAATACCCAATTACTGTCAACAGTAAAGAGCCGGAGGTCGCAACAGTTGCTTGACTGCATACAGCAGGAAACATAGATAATGTACGAAAGTGAATTATAGACATTAAGTCGGAGTCACACAAGGATTTACGCCTCAGTTGCAACCGCGTAAAAAACAAACTCTATTTATACATGTAGTAATGTATATTTTTTATGAACACTAACAATAATGTAGGTTGATTATTAAAATATAGTTTATTCGAGATGATTAAAACAAGTCGAGTGTCATCTAGTTCCCTTTGAGTATTTGGCACACATTAACGGCTATACTAATAATAACAACTTGTTGTAACGTGTCTTTTTATAACAGTTTTTGTCCTTCAATTTCTTGTAGGTACTGTTTTTTTAATTACGAGTGTAATTTTTTATTGAACTTGTGTTATTTTTTATTTGCATTCCTGATAAAAATCATGCCGAGTTTTAGTTCTACAGAAATCGTTTGATATTGGCATTAAATAAGCATTAAAGCACTGATCATAGTTTTATTTTTTATTATCATCTTAGAATAATTGAATTAAGTAATTCGGAAGGTTAAGAAATAATATAGGTAGGTGGAAGCGTGACATGAATTTGTATATAATGCAACTTCCATATATTTATAAATTTAAAGAAACCCAGTCGTATAAATTTCTTATTTCTAAAATAACGTAATTCTACCTAATTAACTGTCCTTCTAAAATACAACATAACCATATATAGATATATAAAATTAAAAAAATACTATAATTTTTTTTTCAATAAAAAAATAACATAATTTTGTAAAATGTTAAATTGCGTAAAAAAAAAAATCAAAAATGGAATGCCACTCGTAATGTTTCTCGGATCAAATTATTTATGGATAGTCTGGCTTGTTCTAATAACAAAATATAACAGATCCAATCAAGAAGTTCAATTCAAGTTAATAAGTTTTGTCTGCGAGTTAATCTTCCGGTCATCTCGCGCTGTGTCTCTTACGGATTATATTGGCAATCCAATCAAAGTTCCGAGACTGTTCTAAGGTTTACATGAGCCAATGGATTAGGAATATTATTATTGTTTTGTTGATGCAACTTGCTTATTGAGTAGTTTATTGTTGGATTACTTTTATTTTGTTACCACTTTTTGTCGAAGTATATTAGAGGTGGTTGTGACCTTTGAAACAAAAACTTTAACAGACTAAGTGCTTAATTATTTTGGTACGATTATTTTTTTTAACATAATTTATTGTAGGTACAATGTTTGATAAATTGCTACCAAATATTATAAAACATTTATAACTGTGTTAGGACAAAGACAAAGAGATTTGAAAAAAATATCTTAACTATTAGCTCAGGAGATTTCTCATTTGGAGAGAATCGAAATAATTAACTATTGCCCTGTTCTCTATTATACATATCGTATAGTGGCAACACTCAGTCCCAATGGTGGTACTGATTACGTACAAAGGCCTCCCATTGCTTATTTTTTAATGTTCACCTGTAAAAGAATATTAGTAACATTATTGCCATATTATTTTCTTGTCAATTCCTTATACTAAGGTTAATAGCTACATGTTTTCAATGACCTCGCATCGGCACTGCATTGTGTGAGATCCAAATCCCACAACCACGTCGCAACTTCGACGTCTGAGTAATTACGATACCTATCGTTTGATACGAACCTGACAGATCGTTTGACTGTCTTTATCCTTACAAATATTGTAAATACAAAAGTGTGTTTGTTTGTTTGAATGTTTATTTTCCTTTCATGTCGCAACGGAGTGATTTTATGATATGATTTTTACGTCTAGTAATAGCTAAACAACTGAAGAGTGATATAGGCTACGTTTTACCATGGTAAAACATCGTGCTCCCATGCGAAAAAGCATTATAATGCGTTTTGAATCACTCAATTTTTTATAAATGCCGATAGATGGCACTTTTACATTTTTCACCCAATTGCTTACGAAACAAAATCTGTCATTAGACTTTATAAAAAGTACTTGTTTTTTCTGGTATATGACGCTATTTTGAATAATATACCTAGACTTTCATCACTTAACTTTTTAATATTTTAGTAACTTTAAATATTATAAATGTAAACGTTTCCTTACAAATTGTACTTAACTTAACTATGAATGTTTGTTACTCTTTTACGCAAAAACTGAGAGCTGCATGCAAAAGCTAGCATTATATAACCCCAACTTTTATACCCGATAGTTCTATGTCATTTTTTTATATTGAATACTTACTATGGCAGAACACAACATCCTACGATTCTGTCTTAGTTTCAGTATCTAGTGACTCGAGGTAATGTGTCCTTAAGATCTAGGTTTATCTAATTTTAAAGAACACAAAAAAAAATTAAACAACTGCAGCAATTACGGACGAGAATAATTTCTTACGCCATCATCATGTCTCTTGGGATCTCAACCCTTCCAAAATTGTAAAAATAAAGTTCATAAAATTTAAATCAGCCAACCCTTAGTCTTCTGCAGCCATTTAAATTCATAAATAAACTCTTCAAAAATAAACTTGACAAAAAACACCCCAACAATTAACAAATTGGTGGCAGTTTAGGGTTAATTTTAACCGTTTCCTACTGTTGTAATTTGAGTTGGTCCTTTTTAATTTATGCGGTAATCTGAGCGTTAGAACAATAAATAGTGACAATTAACATAAAAATTGTGGGTATGTTATTTTTAGATTCTTTTAAGTAGTTCGGAAATGAAACTTTATTGAAGTATTTATTTCAAAAAATATTGTCTTAATTTATTAATGAGGAGATCTAGTGATATCTAAAAATGTCCCAAATCATTTATCTCCTGCTATTGATATTCTGTAATAGATTAGTATTTTTTCTAAGCGTCAGATATATTTCTAAAGTGTGTTTGAAGATTTATACTTAAAAAAATACTTTTATTGACAGATATTAATCTAAAAAATTATCAAAAATCACGATATAATAAACGGATTATAAGTAGTAATCGGTTCTAACTTTGAAGAGAAAGCATATCACCTGCCGCAAAAGCCGACTGTGCATTGGTGTCCTTCGATTTGTACGAGTAAGTGGTCTTGGGCGATGGTAATCACTTACCGTCAAATGAACCATCTGCTTATTCACCTTCTTTGAAATTTTACGTCTGCCAAATATATTTAAATGAAACTCTTTTCAGACTTTAGTAACAACAAGAAGAAAACAGCGCGATGTTATGGCTTCCAACCATAGCGTACTACTGTCTTGTGGGGGTAGAAATATTATATTATGGTATCTATAAGTATCTTATCTTAATTTATATTTACGGCAGATCTTCCTTCCTTCAATCTTTTGTAATGAAATACGCTTTCTTTCAAACCCTTTACATTTTATTTTTTACAATCGTCACACGTGTTTGTTATTGAAACTATTTTCGTCTGTCCCCCCCTTATTGTGGTTCAATTAAGCTCCGGTTTTAATGGCCAAAGTTATATTTCAATCGTTCGTACGAATGTAACATTTTTACGCGGTGTTTTTTGTCGTAATTATATATTTAATTGAGTAATTTATTGGTGTGTAACAAGCTTTATGGCCCGTTATGGGCAGACCGCACGCATGACGAAAATTTTTAGTTTGAAATGTTTATGTACGCAATATTTTATTTTGTGTAATATTTTCTTATGAAAAAAGGTATGTATACTTTTAATTGAGTGAACACCCTTGTCAAACTAAGTAAAGTTGTTATTTTATCTTCAAATAGTTCGTAATGTGTTTGAGAAATATAAGTAAGTATTTTTATTACATAATTGTTACAGAATAAACTTGCCGAAAGTAGAAACATGACTAGTTTTTATTGCTTAAATTATATAAATAGTGGCTATAGCTATAGCTATAGCTTTAGAAATGTATTTACTTAAGTAAATACGTTCTTAAACACTCAAGATTTAATCGTAAATCCATGCAAAAGTTAACTAAAATAGACCTCTTTCGTTTCATCCAATAGGCTGTTAATTATTTTTATACATTATCCTGTATTTCATACTCAAAATCTTCCATTAAACAAAAAGAATATTATAATTTTATTACTGCATACGATAGTATAAAGGACTATCATTAATTTATTACCACTATTATCAACAAATACTATCCTCATTTTTCATCAATTTAGTGTATTTAACTTATACAATAATACTTAATAAGTAAAACTATATAAAATGTAAATATTTCTCATCAAGGCATTCTTGAGAAAAAATATTTTCTAAGAGCCTCTCAAACTTTTAATCCGGCCATAATGTGCGACGTTCAAATAGTTTAATATTTGCACACGACCTATATCGGGGCTTACCGCGGTATGCACTAGGGTTTATGGCCACATTGCACTCTCAAAGTTGCCTCTTAGAATTCATATGAACAGGTTGAGACACGTTAGAATTTGAAACATTTTTACTATTAATATTGATGATAAGCGCATTTTCTGTTGGTAAAAACAATGGATTAGACTTTAGTAGCCTATGAGTATATATACTAAGCAGATTCTTAATGATGTAGTGATATGAAATTTTATTTAAAATAGTTCTGTAAGAATAATGCGTAAATATTTAATCAAGAATGAGAGATACACATCTATCAATCAAAGAATGCGATTTTAGTACAGAGCAAGTCGTTTTAATTGCCTGATTCCTCTTATTTCCTTATTTTAGGTTCTGAATCATTTTCAACTTGATTATATTTTTGTCTGTTTCTGATAATGTTATTCTGCACTATGAAGTACCTAAGCGTAGACAATGTTAGGATGAATAGTCCCTTATTACAGGGTATACGTAGCAGTCCATCTTAAGGCTGTTACTAAGGCTGCGGACTCGAAGTCAGCGAGCGCAGAATTGTGGCAGCAGCAGTGTGGTGAGTGCCGTTGCAATAAAGGTACACAGCTGCTCCCCGCACCACTGACTTCGAGACCAGTTCCATAATATATAAAGAGATTGTAAATTGATCTGTTTTTTTATGGCCACTATCGCCAATCATCTTTTGACAGCCATGTTGGACATCATCATGTCACTTTCTTCATCATCATGTCAGCCGAAAGACATCCACTGCTAGACATAGGTCTCCTCCAAGGTTCTCCAGAACAACCAATCCTCGCACTACAGAACTTATTCGCTTAGTTTTATATATGTATGTCTACCAAAAAACGTACGAATAAATTATATATTACGAGTTGATACAGTTACTTTTGTTACCATTTTCATTTAACATCTCTACGTCCCAAACTCGTTTACAACGCTACCTAAAAATAGTAAAAACGTTAATAAATATAAGTCACGTCACTCAACGCCTGAAAAACATGACAAAGTGATCTCAAGATATGGTTATTGTCATATTATTTCGTGTGACAGGACCAAGAGTTGTTTTAATGTTCCTGAAATAGATGCTGAAAGGTTTGAGCAGCTGAAAATGATACAGAGTCGAATTTCTTATGCAAATAATGTTTTAGTTACATATGACGCCTCAAAACAAAGACTTCTTTGGAGACTGAATGACGAATACGAGTTACATTTCAGGGGTATTTAATTATAGTCGTTGTTTGAGTTGCTGGAAATTGGGTAAATTCTTCGTAGATAGTACTTTCTTTTTAACAGACAAGGTTAAGCTAAAAAATGGATTTTTGATTTCAGCTCTAATTTTTGTGTTACTTATTACAATCTGTCATACTCATGTCTATTCCTATATCTTCGGATTTAATTAAGTTGGGTACTTAGACGATAAATATTTTAATACTTTGTTGATAACAACAATAGACCAAAGCATTATCTTGTGTCAAACTTTCAGTCAGCTTTAAGTATATCATTAACTATAAAATTAAATTTTTAGACTCATCAAACCTGGGCAGTCTCAGCTTTAAACTCATCGAATGAATGATCATATTTCTCATTTCATAAACAACGTCTAATGGTCCACTGCTGGACTTAGACCTATCCTTAGCGAGAAGGTTTAGACCTACTATACCACGCTAGTCAGAGGGGTTTGTATTTCTCACTTACCACTTAGTACCTATAAAAGTTTTTCAAGCAGCTGAAAAAACAATTGAATGATTGTGTCTTTGAAATAGAGAAGTTGATAACTCTTCATACACTTTCAAGAAATGATAAGAAGTTATGTCATTCATTCATACCCATTGCCTTTTAAGATTTTGGAGTGATTTATTTAAAACCCGATTTTCTTATAACTAAACTTGTTAGTGATTTTCACAGAAGTATTTCAAATCATGTCAATTAATGGCATATTGGATGATAGTAAATTTCATGCTAACACAACTTTTGTCTTTTCTACTACACATACAAGCATTATAACTATATATAAATCTATACGAAGGTGCATCTACACAGTGCTGTGGAGCCTGCAGACCCCCGCAGCGCTTGCGCATCTTGATGCGACTAACGAGCGCCCGAACAATGTCTCTATTAGCTTATTCTGGAGGTTTAGATCACGACACAAACTGCTGTAGAGAGGACACGTCTATTATTTTTTTTAATATCAAACAATTTTTAATGTTTCTGATTGTTTGTTTATTCTTCTACTATATTTTAATGATTAAAAATAAACGATTTAGTGAATTTAATTTAATAAGACTATTACGTATATAAATTAATGACAATTCATATTTAAGAATCAGTTATAAATAAAACTATAACGATAGTTAATCCTAAGTTATTAAGATCTACTATTACTTACATAGGCTGTTTGACAAATAATTTGTTCTATTGTAACAAAATATTATATTATCCTTTCAATAATATACCCTAGTTTTATATTTTTTAAATGCTACTGATAACCAAGATTATTCCAAGAGTGATAACGTAACATAAAGTCACACCTATTACCTAGACGAGACGAATTACCTGGACGGTCTCTACTGACACTTTCTTCTCAATTCCACTTGTAAGTCTTCTATCATCCACCATCTCTACGTAACTTAACCAGAATAAAAATGGTGATTACTCATAATACCTAATACATAGAACCAAGATATAGCATAGGTTCTTGACTATAAATTCATATTATAATAAAGTAACTAACATTTATCACTAAATGATTTGTTGGTAACACAATTTCACGTTTTATTCATATCTACATTTTAAATTAATTATGTTACTATTTGCATTATCCTCATCTCAACATTTTTTAAATAAACAGTTCATTATTTACATTTTAAAGTTTCTTGATATAAAAGTACTTTTTTTTAGAAATTGTCTGATTATTACTGAACGGACTGTTGGCTGTGGGTTTAATATAGACCCATCGCTTACAATTGCATAAATGAATACGATAATTTGGTCTGTGTATTTGTGTAAGGTATCAATAACAAACTATCATATGTGAGATGTTTAAAGTTGTTACATTATTAGTCTGACATTTAATTATATTTATTTATTTTTATTTAAGTACGTTTATTTTCTTCCTCTATATTAACAGTTATACTCCAAAGTAGCAGGTCATTATCTTAAATAACTTAGTAAATATAATTATTTGAATATTTTGTCGTATTAAACCGAAAATCGACTCTACACCATTTTCTGTTCTAAAAAAGAAGCCCTCTACTCTATGCAAATAAAGTTAGTAGCAAAAACAAAGCGAAGTCGGTAATTACACTGTGGAAAATTAACTGACATAGATACGGGATACACGGCTCACGGAGAGGTAATGAGAACAGATACTGGAGGTATTGCACGCTTATGTACCTAGTTAGAGAAACTCTATGGTTTTTTTGTTTACAAATGAGGGTATTTAGTAAATTTATTCATTGATTTTGGGTGGCCAGATATTGTGAGCTGAAATATTTATATGGATATAAGGAAGGAAGTGTCTTTTAATTGGTCTAGGTCAGGTAACAACGGTAGTGTCTATATTTCTGAGAGATCTACGTAAGTTACAATGTGTTTTTGTTACACTTAGATTATGATTAATACATGTTACTTTCTTTTTACTCTATTATTATTAGGAAATAAATATAGAGTATTTCAGGTTGTTGATAGTGATGATGTTATAGAGACGGTATAGTTTTTTATACCCGTGGTGGCAAATAAGCTATTGGTCTACTCAAAAATCTGACAGTATCAATTTATTTTACAGTTTCAAATTAATTAAACTGTCTGAGCTTCAGTTTGAATTGTAGTCGTCTAGCCACTAGACAGTAGTCTATCAATCTTTAAAAGAATACAGTTGACATTCACACGCATACATTTTTGTTTTTTTTACTTTTTTTATTTTTTTTGAGCCTGCCATAGTGACTCTACTCTGCCTGATGGGAAACATAAATAGAATCTAGAATTGTGATCACCATACTTATTAAAAATGCAGTATAGCGACCCACACCATGGTGGCCTATTGAGATGCTTTTTCACGGTCCGTTTGGGGACGTAAATAGTCACCGCGGCATTGTTATGCTCATACACTTACCACGACAACTGTCACCCCTTCATCACTGGGCCTCTGTTCTCGCACTCACCAACGAAACATGGCAGCACGAATGCTATTTTGCTTCAGGTTCGTCCATTTTTGGGAGTAATGATGTGCACAACTTATAGTACTTGCCATCATCAGGTACATACGTTTGTTTTTTTAACAATGTGTAACAAAAAATAATTTTAGTGAAATATTTATTTTGGATGACGAACGAAACGTTTGGTTTCTTACACCAGCTTACAGATGAACGTTATTTGTTTGTCACATACAGTCCAAATTCATATTTATTTTTTATTTTTGAAACATTTCTAAGAATGTATACCAATAACTTACGTATACAAAAAAACTAACTCCAAATACAAACAAAAACTAGTCTATTTTTGTCGGCCATTCATAAAATAAAGAAACACGATCTTTTCTGCATTTGAGGGTTAGGTTAAGTTAACCCTGCGATCGCTTCATAAATCTGCAGCAAAAGGGTTGTAAATCCAGCCAACCCCTTCCAACAGGAGTGATGTACGACCGCCATTTTATTTAGATCTACCTATCCCCTCGGACGTGTTCATATTCTATACATTGATGGGGCGTTTGGATGGAGTATGGGAGGTCAGAGATGAATGGTCGTCATGTATAAATACGAATGAAATTTTCAAAGAGTTTGGAAGATATGTTTGGTTTTACCCTTTTTAGTCTATTTTCTAAATTGATATTGGTTTTTGGTGCCGTTTATCTTTGAAGGGTGTAAATTTTTAATATTGTTGCAATATAATCGTTTTTCTGAGAACGCTTTAAACATTAATAAACTCAAGCTTTAGCAAGTTATTTCATATTTATATTTTACTAGCTGTGTCCGCGACTTAGTTGGCGTAGGATTTGAATTTTGAATTTTTACCTTATAGATGTGATTTTTGCTGTGTAAATGCTGATCCTGTTTGCAATCCAGGATAAAAAGTAGC
Organism: Hypercompe scribonia; assembly: GCA_949316085.1. Taxonomy (NCBI): domain Eukaryota; kingdom Metazoa; phylum Arthropoda; class Insecta; order Lepidoptera; family Erebidae; genus Hypercompe; species Hypercompe scribonia. Next base: position 6,320,352 of record OX438988.1, read on the forward strand.
CTATATGTATGTTGCCCAGTAATCTCCTATAACTCCCAGTAAAAATCTCATTAGAATCGGTTCAGTGGTTCCGGAGACTAGCCTGGACAAAAAGACAAACAGACAGGCATAAAATAAGGAAGAGGTAATTTGTGTTTTAGTATCATGTAAAGAGCTATTAAGCACTTAGGAAAACACAGTTACTTTTTTAATTACAGACAGACACTTTAGTTTTATCTATAAGTATTGATTAAAGGATAAATAAACGTACAGATAATGTTGATTAGCATTTTTGTATAGTGTTTAAGACAAACGAAACGAGCAGACAAATGACCTGTTGGAAAGTGTCTACCACCCATGGGCAAATAAAGAAGAAAAAAGTCACAAAAGTCTTACGAGCCCTTAATTACAGACTAAATAAGCAAAACTCAGTATACAAATACGACAAACATGTTTTTCCACCACCAAGTGAAGAGTAACTGTAAAGTGATACACTGAGTCATCATCATCACCAACAGCCTTTAACAGTCCACTGCTGGACATAGGTCTCTGCTTAAAAGGGTTTGGTCTACTATACCACGTTGGCCAGACGGGTTAGGGTTTGTTTCAAGTCTTCCTTCTCGTTACAGTGCTGTTATCTGCGTAGTTTGCTCCTCCAGCCGTCTCTTACGACACTCACAGGATGAATATAACACTCCGTGTTTAGTTAAAATTAATGAATAAGTTGTATTAGTCAAGTAAGAAATCAATCTAAATATTATATTAATTTTATTGTCCTTAATAAAAATAAACGTTACGACAGAAACAAGTTCGACAAAGACTTTAAATTATGAATATTGTAGGTGCTAGAAAATAGGTTCAACACCCTTTTTTTTTTTGTACTGTGCGGAAATCCCCACGGATACCACCGCAGGGTGGTTATGTCGGACTCGAACCGACCAAAAACCGCACGCCGTCTCAGGTACCAATAGCTAGGGGACCAGGTGCACCCTAGTAAGGAAATCCCTGGAACCCCGACGTGCCTCGGACCAACTACGGCTGCAGTGGCCCCCTCCTGTGTGGAAACCTCATGGTTTCTTTACTGCCCTCCTTCCCCCAGTACGTAGTCCCCAGCGCGCAGTCCGTAGTACTCGGATATCCCCCCCCAACCTGCTTCTGCTAGGGTGACAGATGGCCTCATCCTCATCTGGCTCTCGCCTCCAGGTCCCATGGTGGAGTTCCGGCCAGGACACTCGCCGCCTCAAAGGAGATCGTGCGGTACCCCCTTATAATCCTAATGGCCAGCATACGCTGTGGTCGTCGCAGTAACGCTATATTGCTGGCCTTCAGGACCTCCGCCCATACTGGGGCCCCATAAAGGGCCATGGACCGCACAACTCCAGCGTAGAGTCTCCTGCAAGAGTCATCGGGTCCCCTCATGTTCGGCAGCAAACGTGCCAATGCACGCGCTGCACCAACTAACTTGGGGACCAGACTTCGGAAGTGATGTCCGAAGTCCCATCGGCCATCAAGTACTACCCCAGATACTTCATAGAGGGCTCGATGCCGATGCGAGTACCTCCTACTATGAGGCTGAGTCTATCAGGTGGCTTCCTCCGAGGCCCATGAAAAAACAAGGCCTCGGATTTGTGCAAAGCCACCTCGAGACCCAGTCGCCGGATTCGCTGCACGACTTGCGCAACACCGGCCGTGGCCCTCAGGGTTGCCTCACGGTGTGTCTTGCCGCACGCCGTCACAAGCGTGTCGTCCGCGTAACACGTGACGGCTACACCATCTAGGTATGCACCGCGAAGCACCCAGTCGTAGCCAATGTTCCACAGGAGAGGCCCTAAGACCGACCCCTGCGGAACACCACACGACATTTCACGTCGACCGAGACCAATTCTTCTTGGGTAGATAACGGCTCTCTCCGACAAATACGCCCCGACAACGCGGCGGAGGTAGAGAGGCACTTTATGATATACTAGCGCCTCTCTGATACGACTCCAGGGCAAAGTGTTGAACGCGTTGGCGATATCTAACGACACCGCCAACACCACTTCACCCCGAGAAACGGCTTCCTCCGCCAGAGTCCTCACGCGCATGATCGCATCCATGGTGGAGCGCCCCTGACGGAAACCGTACTGGTTATCCGCCAAATCCGGCCCTACTCTGACGAAGTGCTTGACGAGGCGCCATGCAATCACTCTTTCATAGAGTTTGCATACCTCGTCAAGCAACACTATGGGCCGGTAAGCGGATGGTGAGTACGCTGGGCGCCCCTCCTTTCGGATGAGGACCAGTTTTCCCGTCTTCCATATTTTCGGAAACTGGCCCTGCTCGAGGCATGCGCTGAGAAACTCTCTCAGTCGGGGTTCGAGAGCCGGCACCTCATCATCCAGAGTCAGGACCCATGCTCGTCCTGGAATGCCATCGGGTCCTGGGGCGGTGTTTTTGGCTTTAAGCCGTCGCACCGCCAGCGCTAATTCTGCCCAAGTGACCTCAGGCACGTCGTCGTCGTCCACGTTAGGCGCCTCAGGCGCTGGAGGCGGAGCCATTGGTGGTGGTATGTGCTCCACCACATGCGATGGAAACAGGGAACCGACAACCCTTTCAAGCAGCTCTGGCTGAAGACATCGGGTTAACGGCGGGGCCCATGGCCGCATTTTGCCCCTAACCATACGGTAAGGGCGTCCCCATGGATCACGCTCCAGTGTCTCCAGCAACTCGCGGCGGGCCTCGCTCTTGGCCCGTTTTATCGCTGCCTGAAGAGTTCTCTTGGCGACCCTTTATTCCACTAAAAGCTCCGCCTCTCGAGCTGCCGCATCCTCGGGGCGGCGACGCCTTCTGCGGAACCTAGACCACTGACGGCGCGCGGTCACGCAGGCTTGTCTCAGCTTTGGGACCTCCGGCGACCACCAATAGACCTGGCGTCTCGCAGTGTTGGGCTGAACCCTAGGCATCGCCGCATCGCAGACGCGGGTCATGGCCTCCCAGAACCATAATGCCTCGGCATTCACATCTAGAGGCCTGTCCGGTGCAGGAGTCCAGGTCTGTACGATGGCGGCTTCCAGGAGGACCTCTCGATCTAAGCGCTTGAGCGACCAACGCGGCTCAGGTGGATTTTGTCCAGCCGGCACGCCATCTGTGGGAGCGGAGACTTCAAACCGAATGTATCGGTGATCTGAACCCGTCTCCTCCCCCACAATGACCCGTCAGTTCTCAACACGGCGTGCCAGCAAGGGGCACGCGAACGAAATGTCCACGATCGAACTACCCCTCGCTGTCACGAACGTGGGTACGGACCCCTGGTTTAGGGTATCTAGGCCGAATCTTTCGGCCCAGTTCTCCAGTGCCCTGCCCCTCGGGTTCGTGCGACGGGAACCCCAGGCCTCTGACCAGGCATTGAAGTCACCGAGCACAAGAACCGGGTGGGGGCGACAGGCGTCGACGACGACAGCCAGCTGAGCGAGCCATTACTCAGCCATAAACTCAGTTATATCTCGATTCGGCGTGAAATAAGCAGCCACGACCGCTATATCCCCAAACAACGCCGTTATGCAACCCCGTTCCCTTGCAACCATGGTGAGGGGAGGAGCGCCAGCGGCAGTGCCGTGTACCAGAGCCGCTGAGCCATCCAAGTCGGTCTCCCAGGCAGCCCCGAGAAACCGGTGGACGTATGGCTCAGCCACGGCGGCAATGTGGATAGACCACTGTGCCATGCTCTGGAGCAGAAGATCCTGAGCAACGGCACCGTGGCCCACATTTGCCTGGAGGATGCGGAGATGCGAATCCATTATTGGATTTCCATCTCCGCCCCCCGCCGCAAATCTTGCTGCCCTCCGGCAGTACGGGCTCTTCGGACGGGGGCCAGGAGGCCGACCTCCCAGCTTCGGATCTGACAAGGCACAGGCCTTACTGCCAACCCGGTGGTCGGCAGGTTTGCTCCCCGCTGCACACCTAAAGCAGCGCAATGGAGCGTTACAGCCACTCGCCTTGTGACCAGGCTGGCCACAACGAAAACAGAGGTCACCTATGGTGACCTCTGCTGTACATTTTACCCCCACATGTCCCACCGATAGGCATCGAAAACATCTTGCCGGTCGGGTCTGCAGGAGCCGTGCCTGTGCCCTCAGAAAATCACCAACTAGGAGAGTACGCCTATCAGCGATCTTTTGGGCCGCTGCAATAGGGCAACTGACAACTGCTGCCCCCTGTCCACTGGGGCCGAAGCGTATTACTCCAGCCTTTATATTATCCAGAAGGCAGCCTCCGGCCTTCATCACAGCGAACCTGAGCTCGTCCGTCGTAACAGAATCGTCCAGGCCTGTGCTGTGTACTTCAGCGCATTACATAGGCCTGTACACTCGGACGTCTGCTGCGTCCAGTGAGTCCCTTAATTTAGCCGCTAGGGCGTCAGCTTTGGGGCCACTGGTGGCACCGGGGATCTCGAAAAGCCGGGCTGCTGTTCGCGTATTTTTGCACCGGACGCCCGATATCTCGAGAGCCTTGAGGTCGACGTTGGCCTTGATTTTCGCCAAGGCCTCAGCATACCCCAAACCCTTCTCTACTGTCTCTGCCGTCAAAGTGACGACGATTGCCGCAGAACGAGGGGTTCGGAGTCTTTTTGCCGCTCCTGTTGCAGCGGCGGCGGCCTTTCTGGCATTTTTATCTGCTTTTTTGGCGGCCTTCCGTCTTTTCTTCCTATCACCGGCTGCCATCCAGATCCCTTCCTTCGGTTGCTGTGCTACATCAGCCGGGGCTGAGGCTGGGGTTTGGATTTGGGTTGAGTTCGCCTTCCTCTTCTCCTTCCCTTTTTCCTGGGTGGCCTTTTGCGATGTTGTTGTTGTCTTTGGCTTGACCACTCTTGCTACTGTTTGGGCTGTAGGTTCAACACCCTATGATGGCGGGTGCCTGTATTTAAAAAAAAAACACTCCGTGTTTTTAATCTAGCACTACATAGACCACGGTATGCACTAAGTTATTATAGAAATATCGACTCTAGCACTGACACAATAAAGTACAAATAGTTAATTAGATTTTTGGGATTTTATGTATAAATTAGTTAAGTAGCTTAGGTTGATTTTGTTACCTGTAACTGTCAACAAATAATATCTATTTGATCTATGGTAAAGTAAGGCACTATATCTTTTGTGAAAATCTAAATCGACACTATTTAGGTATAGACCATTATAGTATACGAGTACATACAATTCCAATCCAATCGTTTTACAATTCCCTAGCGTTGACTATTTTTTACAACTTTTTAGAGATCCTCAGGTAAAAACACGACTTGCCATTAAGGTATTGACGGGATAGACCGCTCCTTTACGGAACCCGCAATAATTCACAAAGAAAGCCTACCGCTTGTATGGGAACTGTGTTCACGCGTAGAGTAGTGTGAAAACATAGATACTATTTATGTCTATATCAGTCAAAAGTACTATTGCTTTGCAGATAATTCGTGGTATGTCTATTTGTTATCAGTTTCTCATGAACCCTCAAACCTTAATAAATTAGCCATAAACTTATCTATGTTTTTAGTTGATCAGTAACCGCATTATAATGCTAAAATGACATCATATCTTGTTGTTTTAAATAAATTTTAAAAGAAAATTTTCTACGAAAAAGAATGAAATATATATGATTAAAATAATCGCCACAGTGTACGGTTTGAATTGAATTTGAATAAATTATAATATATTAATACGATCAGACATTGCTGTAGTCACATTTCACTGTTAAAACAGTACTAATAGATGATACGTAATGTTCTGTGTTATTTGAGCGCTGACTGTAATCAGCTAATAGGTAAGCAGATATTGGCAGTTATAACAAATATGACTTATCACTTATCACAGTCAATATTTTTAGTTAGTGATCTTAGTTTTCTGAAGATAGCAACTAACATCGATTTGAAGACATGTTATAATATTACAAAGTTCTTAAACCGAGTTTCTTTTACGTATTTGATTACGAGCCGACGCGGCGAACTTCGTACCGCCTAAAAATTAATAAGAATTCAAATAATATCATATTAGTTGTTTGGAAAATCGTTTATCGCTTTGTTGAAATTATCTTACAACGGAAAACAGTGAAAACTCACAATATGTATGTTACCATTGTAATAAACGTCTCAGAGTAAAAGAAACTCATTGCTTATAGATAAAATAAATTAAAAGTAAAAAAACTGCTATAAAAATAAACTTTTATTTAAACGTTTAACACACAACGCCATCTAGTTTCAAACTAAGCAGAGCTTATGCTGTGATAACTAGACTAACTGATAGAATACTTAAATATTTTTTTTTGTAAATACGCACATATATACATTGAAAACACCCAAACTCCGAAACAAATATTTGCAGATCATACAAACATTTGGTGACCCAAGCATCGAACCCGAGACCTCAAGCACAGCAACCGCTTTCGCTGCCGCTATGTCATCGAGGCAGTCAAAAATATAGTTTTTTGTGAAATATTTTACTATCGTCTACTGTCATTAGACAATTTATATGACACAAAAGCTTATCACAGAATCAAATTCAAGTATTTACTTAGTTTTATTTTATTTTTTAATTTTATTTCTTTGTGATTAAAAACAGTTATAGAATACATTCTATACAAAAAAAAACAATTTAGTATCTGTAACGTATAATCCACACCAAAGTCCACGAATCAACAACTGGAGTAATTTTTACATACATCATGCAAGGAAAAAAAGAGGAAAAAAAAAGGGGAAACTATTTTTTCAACAGGTACGTTTTGTATGGTTTGATTTTTTTTGAATTTACATACAATAAATCATATCTAATTATTTCATTTTATTGTTTATTTACAGAGCTCAGTTTCACAAGTTTTTATATCATATAATTTGTGTAATGACATTATAAGTTAATAGTAAAAGTTGTCAAAGAAAAGTTTATTTCTTCTTTTTAGAACGACAGGTTTCTCAGTCTATTTATCATGGAATTGACATTCATACCAATGGAACGAACTTATTTTCCTAAATCTGATGAGATTGCATATTGTCTTGGACTAAATGCGTTATCAGTACGAATGTCAAACTCGAGCCCTTATACGTCGTTTTACTACTGAAATTCTAGGGCCGCTTCATCTCAACTTCACGTACATTATTCATATACATCATATAACCCTAGTTACCAATTAGGATCAGAGTACTCGTCAAGAAATCAGATACGCCCAAAGTCGATGAGATTATATCATTTTAATACAGATTTCTTATGGCCACCTTCAGCACCATTATTAGGTCCTGGACACCAGTAAGAGACAAAGTTTTCGTTAAGATGAATCAAACTAGTCCAAACTGATTGGTGTTGCTTCATTCCTTTACTGAGTTTCTGTCCATCTTCCAGCTCTATCATCAAATCAGGTCATATTCCATTGTCACGCAGTAAACGTATGTGTGTAAAATTTTAACCCAATCGGTTCAAGATGTCTGTTTTAAAATTGTATTGCAATATTCTACCCGAAAAAAATATGATTAAACATATATATACGAGTATATATATTTACATTGCAAATTAAATAAAAGCTTATACAATAAAATATAGCAAATCTCTGAACATTCTTATTAGTCTGTAGACATCAAAGACGCCGGCAGTTGGCATAATTCAACGTATACAATATGCACTGATCGGCATTTTATCGACGACTAGGGAGGCTGTTTTATGTACACAGAGTATTGAGACATTCTAGTAATATGTTGCTTTGTGCATTCAAACGTTTGTACAGGTTATTTTGTAATTGGTACCTATTTGTTTATCAATGTAGATCTAGAAATACCTAAGCGTGTTGAAGTGACAATGGATTGGTCTGTTTCTCGAAGGATCGATACTGGATGGGATTTCGGGAAGATGGTTGCATGGATGGATGGTTTTGGAATAAAAATAATAATACTTGTTGATGTTATAAGTATTTTTTTTGCAACAGCTACGTAAGTCTTATATACATTCAGAATTTAAACGGTTGAATCTCAAAACACAACTCATTTAAAACCATCTAATTTAATCAGTTTTCCTTGTTAAAATATTAAGAAATTATACAATTCTTGCGTAGGCATTAAAATGAAGGACACGGCTAGAAAGTGGCATCAGAATTTTTTCAAGAGTTTTAACATTTTGTAGTCATTATCATCATCTCAGCCAAAAAACGTTTACTGCTGACCATAGGCCACAGCAAAATTCTCCACAACAACCGATACCAAGCTGCTCTAATCCAACGAGTGTCTTGCGACCCTCACCAGATTGTCGGATCACCTTGTGGAAGACCTACCAACGCTGCATTGTCCAGTACGTGGTCGCCACTTTAGAATTTTATGGCCCCATCGGCCATCATTTCTGCGTGTAATGTGATTTGCCCCCCACCCCTTAAATTTAGCAATTTTACAGGCAATATCGGTGACATTTTGTAAGTAAATAAAACAAACATAATTGCATACTTCTATACTAAGTACGTGCTTGAAATAAAAAATAAAGTATTAATTTTAAATCCTACAATTTTGACATATCTATGGGCAATTCATCTAATAGAATAATGAATAATTGTCGCTTTTATAAAATACCATTGTGTAACACATACATAAATATTCTGTAATACTAAGAAAAATATTTTTAGTTTTCATTTTAATTCTATTTTTGACAACGTTTAAATTAAACTATTTGACGTCATAGTGGTAAAATTTATGGCGTCATAATGTTGTAAAAAAATGTGACGGCTAGACATTAAACTAGTGTAGGTAGCCGCCATAAAAATATAAGTATTGTAATCTAATACATTCCATAATGGCGCTGTTACTTCGCTAATTATTGTTATTTATTATAGTGATAAATTATTTAAAAAATTCAGTATGATATCCAGATTTTCCACTAGTGTTCTAAATATTGTGGGTACTACACTTTTCACGTGATGACAGATTAAGAATACGAAGTGTTTATTCATACCATGGGTGTTGTTCGAGGCGACTAAGGGAGCAACTTACGTACAATATCACAAAACCTTCTTTTTTTTTAACATGTGGAAACCCCCACGGGCTGTCACCCCACTGGGGTTAACGGCGGGGTGGTGTGTCGGAATCGGACCGACTAAAACCACACGGTGTGCCACTCTGCGCCCGACATAGGAGGGATCCGGGAGCCAAATTAAATAGGGACCTACTAGAGGAGGCAGCCATCGTTCACTCTTGGCTGTCTCCGCAGGCCCCGACCGCGGAGGTCCACATGGGGGCTGGTCGCTTCCGCAATGCCATTGCGCAGATCTGTGATGCGGCCATACCCCGCATCCGAGGTTGCCGGCCTCCACGGAAGGAGGTCTACTGGTGGTCCCAGGAGTTGGTGGACCTCCGCGCGGCCTGTACTCGTGCCCGGAGGTCCTACACCCGTAGTCGGCGGCGACACCGCGAAGAAGGCGGGGAGGACCAGCTTCATGAAGAGTACCGAGAGGCGCGGCAAACTCTGAAGCTGGCCATAAGCCGCGCCAAAGAAATTAAGAGAAAGGAGATGCTGGAGGGTCTCGATCGTGACCCCTGGGGTCACCCGTATCGTGCGGCGCGGCAAAAGCTCCGCACGTCGGGCACTTACAGAGACACTCCAGCCCAGCTTCCTGCGGGAAGTGGTCGAGGGCCTTTTCCCGCAGCGGGTGGAACACACACCCCCGTCGATGGCCTTCATGGTCGGAGACGACGGGGGGAACGAGGAAGATGTTCCGCCCGTCAGGGAATCGGAGGTAGGGGCGGTTGTTCTACGGATCCGCTCTAAGAACACCGCCCCCGGGCCGGACGGGATACCTGCCCGAGTGCTGGCCCGAGCCCTCGAACACATGTCGGACCGCCTCAGGGAGGTCCTGGACGCTAGCTTGGCGTCCGGACGCTTCCCTGAGTGCTGGAAAAGCGGGAAGCTGGTCCTATTGAGGAAGACGGGACGGCCCACCGAATCAGTAGCGGCCTATAGGCCCATTGTGTTGCTGGACGAGGCGGGTAAACTGTTTGAGAGGATACTCTCTGCCCGCATCGTCCGGCACCTCTGCGAGTTGGGCCCCGATCTGTCGGACGCCCAATTTGGTTTTCGGGCGGGGCGTTCGACGGTCGATGCCGTGTTGCGCCTGAGGGCCGTTACCGAAGAGGCGGTGAGCTGTGGCGGCGTGCTGTTGGCGGTGTCGTTGGACATCGCCAACGCATTTAATAGTCTGCCATTTAGCTGCATCAGGGAAGCACTCCTCTACCATGGGAGGCCAAAGTACCTGAGGCGGCTTGTGGCAGACTATCTTGAGGAGCGTACCGTCATGTACGAGGACCGAGACGGTGTTCTGAGGCGGCGGCTCATGTCGTGCGGTGTTCCACAGGGGTCTGTCCTCGGACCACTCCTGTGGAACATGGGATACGACTGGGCCCTTCGAGGTCGTCTTCCCCCCGGGCTGGGCGTAATTTGTTACGCAGATGACACATTGGTCACGGCCCGGGGGATGAACTTTCAAGAGGCGGCGCGCCTGGCCACCACGGGTGTCTCTCTGGTGGTCGGGCGAATTGAGGCGCTGGGTTTGCGGGTGGCCCTGGACAAGACGGAGGCCCTTTTGTTCCATGGGCCCCGTCATGGTCCACCCTCTGGCGCCTCCATCGTGGTCAATTTGGTCCTCGTACCGGTTCAGGCCCAGATGAAGTATCTGGACCTGATCCTCGACGGCAGGTGGCTCTTCGACGAGCACTTCCGACAGCTTTCTCCAAAGCTGGTTGGCGCTGCTTCTGCCCTTGGGCGACTTTTGCCCAATCTGGGTGGAGCTAGCGTCGCGACGAGACGGCTATACACGGGGGTTGTCCGGTCAATGGCGCTGTATGGTGCACCGGTGTGGGTGGCGGCTCTGACCGCTCAGAATAGGGCTCGCCTCTGGCGCCCTCAGAGGATATTGGCGGTTAGACCCATACGCGGTTACCGCACCGTATCGATGGAGGCGGCGTGCGCCTTGGCCGGAACTCCCCCGTGGGATTTGGAGTCGGAAGTGCTCGCCGAAGTTTATCTGCGGACGGTTGACTTCCGGGCGGGTAGCGGCATACGGCCCCCGCCCGAAGAGATACGCGAGTGGCGAGAGGCCGCTCGTCGAGCCACAATGGCTCGTTGGTCGTCCCGGCTGGAGGCTCCACGTGCTGGCTTTGCCGCCGTGGAGGCTCTCCAGCCGGTCATCGCTGAGTGGGCAGAGCGGCAGCACGAGACCCTTTCCTTCCGACTGACGCAGGTCCTTTCCGGGCACGGTTGCTTCGGTAAGTATCTGCACTCGGTCGCCAGGAGGGAATTGAGTCCCGCCTGTCACCACTGCGACTGCAGTGAGGACTCGGCTCAGCACATGCTGGCGGTTTGTCCCGCCTGGGCGGCGCAGCGTGGGGTCCTCACTGCAGTTATTGGAGGAGATCTCTCGCTACCGGCCGTCATACGCTCCATGGCCGGTAGCGACAGTTGTTTTACCGCAGTCGCAACCTTCTGCGAAGACGTAATTTCGCGGAAGGAGGCGGCGGAGAAGGCCCGGGAGGACGATATCCACTCGGACCCAATTCGCCGCCGGCGAGCCGGGCGGTGGAGGCGCGCATACCAGCGCCTCATGCCGCCTTGAGTGTGGCCGCGGGTGGACGGGACGGGTTTTCCCCTCCATCCGCTATAGTGGCCAGCCGCGAGGAGGTGACGTGCGCGTGTGCCGTACGTCGCCTATATAGAGAGTTTATCCGCAGATGGTGCCCGCTTTGGCGGGCAGGCGCTAGGAGGGATCTGGATGTCGTAATAGCAGCGGTTCCCGGATCCCTCCTATCTCAGGCGCAGAGTGGCACACCGTGTGGTTTTAGTCGGTCCGATTCCAACACACCACCCCGCCGTAAACCCCGGTGGGGTGACGGCCCGAGGGGGTTTCCACACTTCAAAAAAAAAACAACAAAAAAGAAGGGATCCGGGAACAGCTGTTATTACGACATCCAGATCCCTCCTATCACAAAACCTATACGAACCCATATGACCAGCGTAGGTTAGGCTAAAATTTCCTTTCTAAAGAGAGGCCTATGTCCATCAGCGGACTGTTAGAGGTTCTTCATGTAATGTGATCTAACTATAAATGTTACGACATTTAGAAAAAAAAATGTTGTAGCTTAAATGATTACAGATATTTTACAAGTCCGACTTAACAGCTAGAAGACTATGGCATTTCCTAAGACTCACTCTGTAAAGAAATGGCGAGACAAATCACATAGGCATTTTTTCCGCCGAGAATATTGATTAAATAAAAACTAAGCAAGAACAATATAAGGTCTGAGATGGCATTTTGAAGGCAAGACTATAATTTTGAACCGGTCTACGGACCCTAGCCATCGTGTTACCTAACTGGTATAACTCAAAATCAATGGCACGAAGTGCGACACAACCACCAACAGAACAGTTGGGTAAGCAATGAAACACTCGAAATCACTAGAAAGATACTAAATATAAACTAATATTATTGGCATAAACTGTGCTAATATTAACATACAAACAACTATACAATTCGACTTCTATGTAAGAAAGATAATATGTATACATAACAAATTGAAAAGATGAAATACGAAATATAACAATAAATTAAATATCCATCACTTTCAAACAAACATAGCGTAAATACGGCAGTAAGTAGCATCAAACCTAAGTACATTTCTCCTTTAAATGATCTAAAACTCTATAGTATTATTACATAGTTTTTGTTTTAACAAACTTAATTAAGTATTTTAGAAATTTGCTTGGAATTTCGTTATAGAATCGTATATCGTGACATCGAAAAAACTTGATTACTTTTTGTAGTCTAGTCGTTGGCAAAACGATTTTATCTTTATTTCTAGTGTTGATATTATGAATGTCGCTAAACTTTGTAATTAAATGTATATTTTTCTTAATATACAGTAAGTTTTTACAAACAGATTGAGATGCAACTGTTATGTTGTTTTTTTTGTATTTAAAAAGACAACACCCGCACTAGGAACAAATCCTGTGTCTCGGGGGTCTTTACAAACATACAAGAAACGGACACAAAGAACTCCCAAACTTAGAACAACAATTTATGGATCACACAAAGTGTTGTCCCAAATTTTGAGATGTTAGATGACGTTGTGTGTCAAATGTCCGAAATATTTATTTATTTATTTATTATATACAGTATGGACTATGGAAGTATGAGCCGCGGTCTATTTACTAAAGGTTGTAGCACGTTTAACTGAAAACTTCTTAGGAAGTGAAAGTTGATTCTCAACAACACATGATAAAAAAAAACGTCATCATCATATGTACAAATGAATACGATTAAATTGATTTAAAATAAATATAGATACAATATCAAATGCAGACTGTAATATAACAGACATAATCAACGGAGTTAATAACTAAGTATTTAATATTTTAACTTTACAGTGTAACCTACTTTAAACCATTATTATAACTTCAAAACTAAAGTTATCTAAATCCGTCTAGTCGTTTCTAGTATAATACAATTCGTTTGTTTAAAATGCAGACATAAAATATTATAATGGATATGGATACACAGATATCTCATTGTGTCGATTTCTAACTTGTCAAACTTGTAAAACAATTCCAGTTAGTATAATCTAAGTGGTTTCTTTACATACATATCGCTTAATTATCATGTATTACAAATAACATGTTTTTACTCTTGTAAAGATTTCATTGGGTAATGTCGATTTATTTCTAGTACATATAACGTTGCCTCATTTCGGTGTTTAATGTATTTATTAAGCTAACACCTTTCAGTTAATACTATTAACCTACAGGAATGATAAAACAATAATAGATAAAAAGAAAACGCCCACACTAGGAATAAATCCTGTGTCGCGGTGGACTTTACAAACATACAAGAAACGGACATAAAGAACACCCAGACTCAGAACAACAATTTATGGATCACACCAAGTGTTGTCACATGTGGAATTTGAACCCACCACACTTACCACAGTAATAAACGGCGTGGTGACCGCCTAAACCACTACGCCAATCGTGCAGTCGAATATAATATACATGTTCAAATAGAGCCAGAAAAAAAATTCAGATACTTAGGTAGCCTTGTAACGTAGAATTCAAGATGTTTCGCGGATATAGTGGAAAGACTAGCAGTTGCTGAGCAAACCTTCAATCACAAGAAACACCTGTCTAAGATCAAGATCAACGTTACAAGTAGAAAACGTAGAGACGTATATATGGAACATTGCAAGTTATGGCTGTCAACGTGCTAATCCAAAGAGAAAGAGACAGGTTAGCAGCATTTGAAGCGTGGTGCTGGAGGCGAATGATGAACATTAGTTCTGTTGAAAAAAAGCCAATGAGGATGTCCTACTGATGGTAAATGAAGAGAGGCAGTTGTTGAGTGCTATTGAGGACAGAAGAGGCAAAATGGTTGGCCACTTGATAAGACATGACAACTTCTTCAGAATAATACTGAGAGGAAAAATAGAAGGCAAGAGAAAATTAAAACGGCCTAGATTAACATACATACAGCAAGTGAAGGAGAAAGTAGAAGTCGTGGTCTATCAGGCGGTTAAACAGATCGCAGAGAATAAAGAAGAAGGATGATTGCTCCACCGACAAGGGTTGACTCTTAAATTAAGAGATTAAGACTAATTTTTGCCAGTTTCCCAATTTTTTTTTGTAAGTCCGAGGTCCTATTGAATGTAGCAAGATGGTATATAGCCTATTTCGATAAATGGGCTATATAAAAACAAAATTATACCACAATTTGAACGAATACAAATTTTTGATAAGCGAGTTTAACTAAGCAAAAATCTCTTCGTTTTTATAATTTCAGTTCAAAATTGATATACCTACTACTATTTTTAATGATTACAAAAATTCATAAGTAACCGTAAGTTCGTCATCTTTGTGTTATAAAAAAATATCTCAAAAAACGAGTAAATCTATATAATTAATTGACAATAACACGACATACGTGTGAACGAATTCAAACATGTATCGAGGAAGACACAGCTACTTATTATTACACCAACTGATTATAACCAGTCCCCAATAGGTCACTTACATCCATGGGAAAAAAAGTAAAATTTAAAAAAAAAACTCATTTGCAATGCCTTTCTCCGGAAATTTGATAAATCAATGTTAAAACACCCGTTACCGTACATCATTAAAGCTTACTATAAAATCATTTATATTAGCATCATAATAATATGTTATCATAAACGCTTTCCCGCTTTCTTTTATTAGAATTACATTAGTTTTTTTTAATAATAAGTGGTCAAACAAGTTTACGGCACACCTGACGGCTGTCTTCCATAAACTGACAATACCAACAGTAGAATAATACTAAGAATAATATATCAATTATACCCTGTAAATGGAGTTCTGGCAAATCAGGCTTCAATATTCCAGGTCATATTGCCAACATAGGTATATAACATCGTCATTTAAACTCAAACTGAGGTTTTAGAACCTGAATACACATATATACACATATTACACTCATGAAAGAACTACTTCTTTCCACCAGCCACACTGATTTCACTACCTTTTTACAGAAGATCAACCTAAAGCGCCAGCATCCGTGCTGTCGTGTTTCGTTGATGAGCGCGAGACCCGAGGCCCAATGATGCAGGGGTGACAGTTATCGTGATAACTGTGTGAGCCTTACACTGCCACGATGATTGTCATGCCTTTTACGTCCCCAAGCGTGGCTTGAAAAAGCATCTCACTAGGCCACCATAGTGTGGGTCATCACAGTGCATTCTCTGCATTTGCAATGAGTATGGTGACCACAACTGTTTGGATTTTATTCATGTTTTCCATCAGGCAGTGTAGTCACTTTGACAGCCTTTTCAAATAGTAGAAACAAACTAATATGTTACACATAGGTAGACGCATTTATGCACGTAAATATTTGCACTGAACAAGAATAGAACCCATGATGACTGACGTGATCAAATGCATCACTACCGCACCACCGAGATTGTCAATCGTCAATTGAAACTGCTTACAGAACCTACTTTATAGAGTTTTTTATAAACATAAAAGTATTTAGAACAAAACAAGACCAAACAAATAGAAATCTATAACGTGACATTTCCTATTCTCCTTCTGTTGCATAATTCACTTGAAGATTCTAAGTATGATACTCAAACGTGTCTTACATTTGTTTTGCAAATCCTTTGCGATCCGCAACTGGCTCTCACCACCAAACCACCAGTCATATTCATCCCACGGGGTTGTAAGAGGCGTCTAAATAATATACAGGATAAAATCACTACAAATAGAAAGAAAACCTGAAACAAATCCTATACCAACCCGTCTGGCCAGTTCGCAAGCTAAAGCCTTCTAGCTAAGGAAAGGCCCATGTCCAGTGAACTGTTTTAGGATGTTGATGAATTCCTACAGTTATACTTGTGAAAAAATCAGAATACCTAATTTACTCTTACCATTTTTTTTTATTCTATTTAAGAATTCTATTCTAACTAACATGTAACAATTACATAATTTTAAATCTAGGTTCAGTGAGTTTTAAATTACACATCTCTTATTACGACAATGTTCAAATTTATGCGAACTGTTATTTAAATTATTTTCACCTTAGAGTGTATCACAGTCCACTCTATAACGAGACAAAGACAGATCTTACAGGGATTAGTTATCGAATAACAGATTCCTACATACATAGAGTGTATCAAAGAAACATTGACTTTGTAACTAACCCATAAATATGAAAGTAAAAAACAACTCCGAAAGAGATAAACAGTCTTAAACGCTTAAAGAAAATGCTCAAATACAAAAAGTTTTAATTCAAAATTGTTTAAAACTCAACTCTGTAGTATTTAGTTTAGAGTAATTTATACTTTCCCGAATTAAAAGTCCATTGAGGTAAGATGCACCTGTCTAGCTACTTATACGAAGCAGAGAAGTGTAGATGTCGATATTCGTAAATTTATTGAGTTGAAACACGATTATGTTAATTCAACGTGTATATTCGACATATTTGTGATTTTCTCACGAACGGCGACAGTTGGTCTGCTTGTAGTGTCAATGAACTCTATCAAATTGATCATTGCGTGAGCATTCAAAAAATGTTTGTTGAACTTACTTTTTTGTTATATATATTTACGTTTATGAGTATAATAGGTTCGTTTTTAACATAAAAGGATATATGTTGTGTCATTTATGTTGCTTAAATTATTATTAACACTTTCAACTCTATCTGCGAATCAATAAAGTTCACTATAAACACGAATAAGAATTTGGCTTTCACCAAATTTTAGTTCATGTGCATCTGATCGCCTTTTACCCCAGGTCTAGGTTTCAGGTGTTTTTTTAAAACGGACGGACGTGACTTGGTAAGTGGTGGATAAATATCAAAAACCTTTGTCCAAATTTGCGTTGTCTTGTACACTCACGGACACTCGCGTACACACACACACACTAACGATTATAATGTTCAAAGCAATGTCTAATGTTAATTTTTCTCCTTCTTCAGCAAGTATATCGCTGTCTAAAATGTTAGCTTAACTTGTAAACGAAATGGTGTGGGAACCTGGTGAAATGTAACACAGGTCTCTTATACATTTCACAGGTACCAGTCTGTCACAAAATTCGCAATTGAGCAATTCGTATCCATCCGCTGCCAGCCACTTTCTTAAAGTCGTCGGTCCATCGCGCTGCAGGGCGCCCTGTACTACGTTTGCCCAATCGTGTCTCACTCTACTATACTCCGGCTCTAGCGACCACCGATTCGTCTGGAGACCTGGCCGGTTCACTTCCACTTCAGCGTACTGATTCTCCGTGCGACGGCAGTTACTCCCGTTCTCTGTCGAATAAAATCCTTACGAATTTTATCAGCCAGGGAAACGACCATGTATGGTTATCATAAGAACCACTTTTGTGAAGACAAAATTAACTTTTATTATTATTTTCAGTTAATTCATGTCAACAAACTCTATACAAATTCATTGGGCTTGCCTAAATGATCGGAAATTGCTTATTGGTTGTAGCAATAAGTTATCACTTACAATTAATATATTAGAATATTAAATTTAATGAATGTCATTTATATCTATTGACAATTTATGGTTTTACTGACTTATGTATTTCGGAACACCGTTATAGCAGGACGTTTTGTTTCAACACATCATCCCACCGTAAACCCCGTTAACAAAATGAAAAACGGACGTTTTGTTCCTTGAAAACCCCGCTGTTGGGTCTGAAACTAGTCAACACGTCCAACATCTGAATATATTTTTAAAACCCGACAGCCGTGCCAGGAGTTACACCACGTCCTTAACTGGTGTTCGAGTCTTCTATAATAGGTTTTCACCGAGTTAATACGAATATCGGATTCCAAATCTTTTAAGTCCTGCATTGTCTCTGGGAATCCTCCTTCTTCTAAGATTGAGCGAAGTGGTGTGATTGGGCACCTTTCTACGGAGAGGCTTATGTCCAGCAGTGGACTATTAAAGGTGATGATGATAGGTGGTTGGGCTTCGTTAATTAAATAGTAATTAAAATGGTCAATTGAAAACTTTAATACTACATATTATGTTAGATTATCGTGTCTGAATGAACTCCTACTATTAGTACGAGTACTTATCTGTTTATTAACATTGCCTAGCAAAACAAATAAATGAAAAATCTAGTTTTGTAATAAAAAAATAAATAAACTAACAGAATGTTTAGTTGCGAAATCTATAAATACGTTTCTCTTGCCTTCAAATACTCCCAGTGTGGATACGAGTCTTTTGCATTTTTTACCAAAACCAAAGGATCTAACCGAATAGTGAGGGGAAAAGAAAATAAAAAGGGTTTCGGTATCGGTAGCCAATCTTTAGCCATTTGCTAATTACTACACCACATACACCTTTGTGGGGAGCCCTAACTAATGGGTACACTTACAAAAATAGTTTTTGCTTTGGTCGATGAGAAAAAATTGAGATTTTAAAAAATGTGACTGTTATTAAGCTTTGCTGTGTAGTGGATTAAGGTGTTTTACTAATGTAAATGGACGATTATACATATACATACATACATGTATATACATTCTTTTTTAATCAATTTTCTATTCGTTGCATATACATAAGTACAGAGGGGCTCGTGGCCCGGTGGAAGCGCGTCGGCTAACACGCAAAGTTAAGCAATTCTAACAAGGTCTGGTTATATTAGATTATCATTCTTAAGACTTCCACTCCAAGACTCGCTGATGACGTTAAGCCATTGGTCCCAGTTGCCATACGAACATCGTCATGGGTAGTTGAAGTCCTTAAAATGTCTGACAATGGAGTTTCTACAGAACTTTGATGTCGCCTAGTACTTGGGTTGTGGAGGTCTGATGGCAGTCGCTCCAAAACTAAAAAATCGAATTTCAGACTTTCAGACAGATTGACTGCATCATTGTTCTAGTGGTTTAAGCGGTCGCCACGTCGCTGCACAGTAGTGCGCTAAGTTGTGTGGGTTCCAATCCTACATGGTACAACATTTTGTGTGATCCATAAATTGTTGTTCTGAATCTGGGTGTTCTTAGTATCCATTTCTTGTATGTTATAGTGAAGTTGCAGAGGGCAACACAGGATTTATTCCTAGTGGAGGCATTGTCTTTTAATAAATAAAAAGAGTCGAAGGAACGTTTCATAAAGGTACATATCATCATAATCATCAACAGCCTTTTACAGTCCACTATTGGACATAGGCCTTAGCAAGGAGGTTTTGGCCTACTATACCACGCTGGCCAGACTGGTTGGAATTGGGTTTGTTTCAAGTTTTCCTGCTCTTTGTAATGATGTTGTATTGCATACTTTGTTCCCTTAGTCGTCTTTGACGACACTTACGGGATGAATAGGGGTGGAAACACTATATATTCTTAATCTGTCACCACACGGACATGGTACATATCTGTTGTCTCTTTATTGTTAACATTACATTATATTTCTATCATTTGTAAATGCATGTGTATATGATAAATGTCATTAACATTATAGACGCGAATTCAGAGGTGTTGGATGAAATTTGGCACAGAAGTAGATTATGGTTTGGCATAAGGTAGGGTAGTTTTTGTCAAGAATTTTTTTGATAAAATTAACACGATCAAAACCGCTTTCTATAGCTGGTGTAATACATTATTATGTCTTCCTAATTTTTTTTGTCTAATAAAACATTTTCCCGGATCATTATTTAAGGTCAGATTAAATGCTGTGAGCTTCAAAAGTATCATCAAGATTACATACATACATAAAATCACGTATATTTCCCCAGATAGGATAAATTAAATGCCCCTTTTTCGATAGTTTTTTAGTCCCACGTAATAAGTGGCGAACCTGTTGTCGTTAGTCGGTATATTTTGTTTACCAGAACTTCGTCTGCCGATCAACTAGTGTACAACTTGCAAATGAAGTTAACTTGAGACCCTAAGTTCTTGGTGGGAGCCCCATGCACCCTATCATCAACATTATTTGGAGAAAATTGTAATATTATTGTTATCTTTGTTCATTGCCTGTGTGAAGTTGCTTATATGATATTGATGTCATGGACAAACCCGCCCATTATACCTTATAATTTTGCATTGTATGTATTTACTTGTACTAACAAACAACGGTTCCATTCCATTTATTTAACTGACAATTTCCTAATTATTTCAAATCATACTGAAATAACCGTCACTAAAAGTTACGGAACACCTTTATCAAAGTAAAGTACTGTCGATATAAGCATCGATTAACGAATTAATTAAATTAACTAATATTTACTATTACCCACTAATTAGTAACCTTAAGTGTTAATAATTACTAACTTTAACTATTTCAATATGTTTCTTTGTTTGATTAATAGGTAATTTTGTTGTTTAGGACATGTTTGCATTATCTAAAGGGTCTTAAGCCTACGCTTATATTAAAAAAGTTTCTTAGTAATTTGTTATTATAATCCATAGACATTAATAAGAAGCAATATATATCTATATGTAATTTAGATACCGACTCCAAAATTATTGCAGGTTTAAAAATATTGACTGCACGATTGACCTAGTAGTTTAAGCGGCCGCCACGCCGCTCTCTATCGTGCGAGTGTTGTGGGTTCAAACCATACATGGGACAACATTTTGTGTGATACACAAATTGTTGTTCTGAGTCTGGGTGTTCTTTGTGTCCATTTATTGTATGTTTGTAAAGTCTCCTGCGATACGGGATTTATTTCTAGTGCGAGCGTTGCCTTTTTTAAAAAAAAAATATGTACGAGTATAAATAAATTTTTCACGTGATGAATATATAATTGTTAGTGTGACAGACATTTAGGATAAGACATAAGGCGGCTTAAAAATTATTGTAATTAATTGTATTGCTGATCTTAAACAAACTGTTTTCAGGTTTCATATCAAATAAGAATAACTGTATATGAGTACGTATGTCAGTAATCTAGTTATCATTTTTTTTTAACTTGTGGCAACCCCCACCGACTGTCACCCCACCGGGGTTTACGGCGGGGTGTGTAGGAATCGGACCGACTAAAACCACACGGTGTGACACTTTGCGCTTGATATATGAGGGATCTGGGACCAGTTGTTATTACCACATCCGGACTAGTAATCTGGTTTCCATGGCACAAGCTCTACATATCTTGAGGTCAGCCGTATGTGAGAAGTGTTGGGCTATTACTGTATTTATGTATTATAGGTACTTACATATGTATGTAAGTGTTATAGCGTTATTTTACACTTAAACAACGTAATAACTCTTAAAAAGTGGTGCAATTCAATAATAAAATTAAAAATACAGATATTGACTTTATAATAAAAACTGTATTGTTTTATTGTCTGTAAATCAAAGATTTAATAAAGTTATCGATCTCTATGTCGAGTAATCATCTTTATGGTCAATCAAAGCCATTGAAATAGGAGGTCTGTTACTGTGTAAGTCGTGATGGTTTAACTAAGAAACCGTTTGTTAAAGATAATCTTTAGAAATGTGATAGTTTTGATTTGAATACGTTTAAATTTGATGCTTGTTAATTTGCATATACATTAATTGTTTTATCGTGAACTTAGGGCACGAGTTGACCTTCAACCAGGTATACTACTTCAAAATTGTTTCTAATAGGTTTACTTACGATCGATTTTTAAATAGCAACTATTGAGGTGGTCGATAGACAAGTTTATCAATATTTGACCTTTCTACCTCTATATTTTAATAAGAACTAGAGATTCTGAGGACACAACCAGCGTTTGATCAGAAACTAGGCAGAGCTTGTACTATATAATAGTAACCACAATACTAACAAACATACTTACACATTTCTACACGCTATGTATTAGATAATATTGAAAGATATTAACATTATATCATCGGTAGTACATTTATATACGTAAATATACAGAGTCTAAATCTTCTGTAGATAACACTCTTATTTTATACGTTGACAACGATACGATTGAGTTTAAATTTGACAGGATATACTACTTTCTTTATATATGTTTTCTTTTTATTCAAGGGAAATTACTTTCCCAATTAAATTCAGAATTACAAAAGTATATGTTAGTGTTCTTGTTGTCTCTCCGAAACATTCTGATTCATCTTGAGGTTGTCTACAAAAGACTGCATTTAGTATGAAGGCCGCCCCTTGTGTATCATATTGATGATGTACTCTTAGACGATTTCGGTCAGTCTGAACTTAGACCAGCCATCTACGCAGGAAATGTTATAGTGCACAAGTTTGTGCCCAAATATGGAGGCACTTTCTGCTCCCTCACTCTCACTTTCCGATGGGACGGCTTCTCGACTTGACCGGGGAGAGATAAGCTGCAGGTCTGACAACTTTAAGTTGCCTCAGAGGCACGGAAGTTGTAACCCTAACTTTCAAACTCCAAATTGTTTCCAAACGACACACATTAAATGGGATCAAAACACTGGTGGAAAGTAGGCGTTAAATATGCCTCTGTCTACTTCTCCGGGGAAAGGCGTGATTTTATGTTTGTATGTGTGTATGTTATTCATCTACTACTGACTTTTATTAGTGGTTTCGAGAGCAATGTGTTTTAAATAACGACATTATAGGTATTACGTAATATCTTTAACACATGTTTTAGTGAACTTATATTAAATTGCATAACATTACAAATCAAATTGGCTACACCTGGGCAAAGGTGGTATGTATTTCGTAATTTTTCTCGTCATGTTTATTTCAATTGAACTGAAATAAACGCAAATCAGGTTTCAACATAAAGAGACATTTCAATATAAGTACCTTTTTATTCACTAGCTTCTGCAAACGGCTCTCTCAGTATCTTCATGCCAAATTTTATTAAAGAAGCTGCAGCGGTTTGGTGGTGAAAGTGTAACAGACAGACAGACAGAGTTATTTTCTAATATATAACAACACTATATATATAAGCAACAGACTGATGATGATGATGACATAAGCAGACTAATCACCTGATGGTACGTAAGTGATTTCACTGGCCATGGACCACTATTTATAACTTAAGAGATACATGAGTGTGTTCATCCTGTGTGTTCCGCGAAAATATATGAGTGACTGCCTCGTTGGTCTAGCGGATAGCATATGCGACCTCCAATCAAGAAATATCGGGTTCGATTCCCGGGTCGGATCAAAAAGTGTTACTGAATTTTTTTGATTATAGAAATGCTTAATCAAAAGATCAGAGTTTAAAAGTTAGGGTCTTAAGCCCAGTGCTTCGGAAAATACATAAAGCTGCTGGTTCTGAGCTTGATTACTTCCTGGTCGTGTATACGTCGGGTATGCCTCCCATAAGATTGTGACAATGAGGAAATAGAGAGTGCACCAGTGTTTGTCCACACACTTGTTCACTGTAATGGCTCCTGCGTAAATGGTTGGCCTCCATTGAAACTGGCCACCATGGTTGAAATCGGTTAAGAATACATCATTTCACATGAATCCTTACTGTGATCACGTTTGCTACAACGATCGAGTTGATGTGAAATAAAGTCACACTGGACTGTCTGAATTAGATCGAGGGCAGAAAGGTCGCCCAGTACGAAGTGATAGATCGTGGCCGATTAAACATATAACTATTTGGCAAACTAGTAATTATTTTCTTATGGATTCCCTCTTTTATATCGTAAGCTGTGTAACTAAACTATCTATCGAAGGTTTAAATATCACGGCACACTTAAAATCAGTTATCAACGTCTGAGACGTGATTACTAACAATCGTAAATATATTAATAAGACGTAAACGGAAATACAATATGGCAACTTTAGTATCATTTTCTAGCACAGCACGGGTCTCCTGCTGTGTGATAGCTACTTGACACGGTTGGTCTTTCGAGCCGGTAGTTGTGATACAGATGATAATAAAACTCTGGGAACAATAAATGTCAATGCGTTAAGTTTCTTACATAAAAATCTTACAAAGTATCTGTCACAATACAATATAACCCTGTTACTTCAGCTGCGTTTGTAATTCATCAACAGCCTTTCACAGTTCACTGCTGGACATAGGCCTCTCCTTAGTAAGGAGGTTTTGGTCTACTATACCACGCTGGCCAGACGGGTTGGAATAGGATTTGTTTCAAGTTTTCCTTCTCTTTGTAATGATGTTGTCTTGCATACTTTGTTCCCTTAGTCGCCTTTCACGACACCCACGGAATGAATAGGGGTGGTAACACTATGTATTCTTAGTCCGTCACCACATGGACAATTGTAATTGCGGCGTTTGTAATTTGCCGCTCTCTAATAGTTTTATTCGGATAAAAAAACTTTGTTAATAACATTAAAAATGTACGAAATATTCTGCTATATTTCCTTCTCTCTATTAGCTCGTCAACGGTAATATCCAGGTATTTAGAGAAATATATCTATGAAAACATGACCAAGAAGGAATCCTTTGTAGGTAACACTAATGGTAGGTAACTTGAGATGGGGTAAATTAATCACTAATTATCCATTTAAATTAGTACCAACCCGTGTGGTGACGGATTAAGAATATGGAATTTATCCCACAAGTGACGTAACAGAAGACTTAAGGTTTAACTACGTAAGACAACATCACTGCAAAGAGAATTAAAACTTTTGATATATTATTATTACTTAGTACTTTCCGTAAACAAATGGCCCAGTTAGATTTGGGTTTAAAATATAAACTGTCATTGTAGTCGTATTATGATGAATACATGAATAAAATTTTTTAAGCTTCCATAATTAAATAACAAAATAATGTTGTATATAATTGAGTATCCAATACGGATGCATAAAACATCGAAAGTAGGATCTAATCAAAAATTTAACAAGTCTTATACTAGCACAGTTCATTAACGCACTACATACTTCGTAATTATATTAATGAAGAAATAAATACCAGCTAACAATTAATTGTTAGAAAAACATTACAATATATTCGGAACAAGAAAATAATTCATTAATTTAGGATATTTTTGTAATCAAGAGCGTCGTAAATAAGTTAATGAATAAAAATTATATAAATATCTTCAAGAATACAGACATTTTAAACTTGCCATTAACGAATGTTATATTATCTTTTTTTTTTCTATTTAAAGAGGCTGTTGAAGGACTCTACTCTGTCTGATGGGAAGCGTAAATAGAATCCAAGAGTTATGGTCACCATACTTATTACGAATGCAGACAATACAGTATGGTGACCCACACTATGACAGCCTTGTAAGATGCATTTTCACGCCCCGCTTGGGAACGTAAAAGGCATGACAGTCGTCATGGTCGCGTAAGGTTCACACTCTTACCACGATAACTGTCACCTCTGCATCACAGGCCCTCCGATCTCGCACCCACCAACGAAACACGACAGCACGGATGCTGTTGGTCTTCTACGAGGAGGTAGTACTGCCACGGTCGAGCCCGTCCGTGCTGAAGTCAGCGTGGCTTTACTACCTACTAAATATATTATGCTGTTGCGTTTCTCTTAATTAAAATATAAAGTAACAATGTAGTGATAGTGTCTTGTAATATCTGACGAATAATCTTAAAAACACTGTTATTAAAGATATGTAGAGAACAAAAATACATACCTTTTTCTAACTCATCCCGGAATTTTTCGAACGAATTCACGATGTATTTGTACCTGTAAAATGTAATTCACATTTATAGATATATGTATATATACATGTATAAAAGAAAGTGGTGTTAGTTACACCACTTATAACTCAAGAACAGATAAAGGGATTTAGCTGAAAATTGGTGGGGAGGTTATCTTAAAACCAGGAGACGGACATAGGATACTTTTTATCCCATTCGACCGAGTTTCAGTTCAAAATCAAAAATCTGCTTATTTATTGCCTCTAAGCCAGAACAGAGTTCGCAGGGTAAGCTGGTGTATAATAAAAAGCAAGTGCATAAATTGTTATACTAGAAATTTGTTGATTAATAAGTAAATAGAGTGTATGTAATGCACTTAACTTTTGGTTTTTAGTCAAATTCTAGACAACATTTTGGTACAGATTTTGTGTGTCATTAGTATGTACCATTTTTAAATAATTTACTGAAATTTTTATGTAGCTACTATTAAAACAGATATTATCTTGCCTTTTACGACCCCAAGTATGACTCGAAAAAGTATCTCACTAGGCCGCCATGTTGTGGGTCACC
Source organism: Hypercompe scribonia (assembly GCA_949316085.1). Lineage (NCBI taxonomy): Eukaryota > Metazoa > Arthropoda > Insecta > Lepidoptera > Erebidae > Hypercompe > Hypercompe scribonia. Next base: position 6,346,907 of record OX438988.1, read on the forward strand.
ATACTGTATTGTCTGCATTGTGGTGACCACAACTTCATCGAGGCTGAGTAGAGTCACTTAGGTAAGGAGTTAAATTAAAAAAAAACAATGTAAAAAAAAAGATAAAATACAGATTGGAATAAACTATTTCAGAAACCAGTCATTGTAAGTTCCGTGATTAAAGAATCATTATCAGCTATATATTAAATGTATAATCTTAAATATCCAATCGCGGAGATAATTCGATACCTAACAACAAGTATCACAAAAAGCATCATTTAAATCGTTCATCGCAGCAATCACTCAAGCTATCCTTTGAGCTGTACCGTGTGAATTCTGATCGAGTCTCTCTTTGCCGCAATCGATTCTTTCAAAGATAATTTTAAAAAGTGATTTTGTAAAAATGCAAGAACAAAAGCGCCGCCGTCTTTCGAAATTTGCAGATTACCCAAGCATCCGATAAACCAATACTCATGTAGTCACGCAGGTGTAGATTGGTGGTTGATTAGTTTATTTTTTATTCATAATTGGATAATTTAATACTGGTTTTATTTGTAAAGCGGTGTTATATTTTGGTAAAGGAAAATTTTTGTTTCAAATTTCACGGGCTATTTGTGAATGAGTGGATTGAACTGGTGTTTTTTATAGGAGTAATTAGATGGGTAAATTGAAAACGCCGTTAGAACAATAGATTAAAACAATCAACTAAATATTTATTTCCAGTCCATATTCTTGTGTCTGTCTGAGATGCATGTGTGACAGACGAGAGTTTAATAATTGCAACATAGAAAAATGTAGAATTAATTAAAAGCTACATATTTGGCTCGGTGTTGGAGTTCTTACCATCTATAAAAACTAGAAGAGTTAACTTAAGTGTTACAGTAGAGCGTTTACATGGATCCTGTTAGTTGAACTGGAGATTTCGATGTATAATTTCTTATTTAGTTCGATAATTACGACTACTCCTATTGTAATACAAATGAAAACTAATTATACAATGTACATTACATGATATTTAATCACTGTTTAGGTTGGGATTGAAACCTAGTGGGTTTATCATGCATATATTCATGTTAATCATATTTACATAATTTTATTTATACCAGATTCGACAAATATTTACAAACAAAAATGACACAGCCTGTCTGTGCACTGGCATACTCTTGAGAACAAAAAAGTCGATACAAATACCAAAACAACATAACGCAAACATTTAAATAATTACGAATATCTGCCGCCCAATTAAATACGTCTCACGCCAATGTGAGGGGCCCTGACTACAGGAGACAAAGTGTCGAGATGAAAGGAACCGCCGCCGATTGTCGCGGCATTGTATCCTCACTCGTTAGCCCGGCATTATCGTATCAAGATTTATTTTAACGATTAACTTTTGGGTTCAATGCATACGTGGAAAGCGGAATATTTGTAATGATAATTAATAAACCAGCCTATCATGTAACGAGGTTAATTAAATGTTAATAAAGAGACTTAATACTCTGCTATGACCTCATCTCAGTGCAGTACATGGTATTTTAGTAAGATAAACCGTAAAAATTGCTCAAGTTAGTGTGATTTACTTTTTTTGAAATAACTATGAATAAATGATTTTAACCAAAATTGTCATGAATTCATTGATAATGATCTAGAGAAAGAAAACGTGAAAAATCGAATGCCACAACTCTTACTTTACCAAACTATGAAAAAATCATGTTATTGTGATGAGACTGGTGATGATGTACTCCTAATCGATTTCCACCAATTCAATTTCAACGGAGAACAGCCAACTACGCAGAAAATTTTATCATCATCACCTTTGCCAAATTTTTCGAAATTAAAGAACGTCAATACACTGTGTAAGATTTAAGTAACAGGACTCTATAGGCAGTTCTATAGTCCCTCATCATCAGGAAACTCACCTGCTCATTTTTATCTCTAGTATAGAAAACGCTACCGCCTATGACTTAAAATCAACGATTAACGCTTATAGCTTCAGTCATTAAGCCACAATTGGGCTGTGCACCTCCACAATTATAGACTTGACTGCCATTGTTTTACAAGAAACAATAAACGAATAGGAGATACTATTTTATTATTTAAAGAAAGAAATAATGCCATTAAAATGTCAAGGATTTTGCGGACAACCTTGAATGTCATGCTTTATTGGACATGGCAAGTGGTAAGTGTGGCTTTCTTAAGTTACATTATTGACCGAAATATTTTTAAGTATTCATGCTTTATTTCATCAAATAAAGAACTTGAAAGATAAAGTGACTTCAAATTAAAATTTTACAAAGCTGAATTTAAAAAAATGTTGTTTACAATAAGGGGCTTGTGTCTAAAGGGACCCAGAGTAGATTAAGGTTACTTAATCCTAGCTAGATCAGTCTATAGATACGTAAGCAGGTCCAGGTTACCATGTGAACAAATATATAGTTGAAGCCTTGAAAGTACCACAACAATCTCTCTACAGAACTTTCACAACGCATTGTTCATGGGTAGTGGTCTGTTGGTAGTCACTGCACCTGATAATTCAAAGTTCAGCCGTACGGCAATAGACTGAATACTGACCCCATCTGTGACCTCAATAAAGAAACTACATTCTTGACTTGTTTAATGCATTAGACACAATCGAGATATGAAAACTGGTGTACCTCAAGGCATCATTCTTGGTCCTATATTTATTAAATTTTACTACCATGATATTCTGCTATGTATACGAAACACTTAGGAGCTGTCCCTTGTAAAAGATAAATTAATAGTAATCGTTGTTGTGGAAACAATATAAGGATTTGGGTGTAGGTAGTATTGTACCAGTATGGTCATGGAAGTTAACTTTAAATGTCTTCGTACATTAAACATACTTAATTAAATAATACAAATTATATGCTTGTACTTCTTCAAATAACCCTTAACAGACTTATTGGTGACGTCATCACAAACTTTTATATCTGACTTATGGCACTATTGTCGCATATAAGGGAAGACATTCACGATCCAACAGTAACAATTGCTTCATTTGTAACGGATGGTAGTGAAAAACTACCACGGCATGGTTTAATTATCGGCAACTATGTGGGCTATATTCATTGTAAAAATTTATTAGCATGTAATGATTTTTAATGAGTGATTACCAAGGTTTTTCATTAACCCAAGGTACAGGTTGATTTTTAACTGATCTTTAAATTAATGATCAAGATTTTGAGGCCATGTGTTGCCTTTGTAATAAAAAACTTACAAACGGGCCAACTCGACCAGGGCAGTATACTGCCGTCGTTGTTGAGTGACCAGAGGCCAATTAACGCAGGGACGACAGTTATTATCGTAAGTGTGTAAGCCTGACACTGCCACGATAACTGTCATGTCTTTTACATTCCCAAGCGGGGCATGAAAAAGCATCGTCCTAGGTTGTCATAGTGTAGGCCGCCATACTGCATCATCTGCATTCCCAATGTGTGTGGTGACTTCAAATCTTGTATTCTATTTATTATTTCCATCACGCAGAGTAGATTCACTTCGGCAGGCTCGTAAAAAAATGTAAAGAGAATGCCTTGTACGAGTAGATATAGCTAATTGTATATAAAGATATATTCACGTTTATATTGACAGTAAGTGTCCCCAGATTTAGACCCGTCTAGTTTTGAATCTTACGGGAATATTTTTCAAGGCCTATACTATCTTGTCATAACAGTATAAGCGTAGTGTTACACTTATTAATCTTATACAGTAATTACTATTTTCGAGTCGCAATGTAAAACTATGTGCCTATAGATAGTACTGATGTAACTAATTATTTGGTATTGATACTGTATTGCAAAAAAACATCAGTAGACTTAATATAGCCAATGAGTTTATAACATTCGGTCATTATCTAACTTTGCGTGTTAATAGTTACCAAATCCGTATCAACCAGTAAATATAAAAAAAAAAAACTTGTCAAATTTGAAATTCAAGTTTAGAATTCCAATTCAACCCCTTCAAACAACGCGGGAACAGAATGTAATTTTTGGTGTGATGAGAAGTTTCAAAAATCTATTTCCCGTCTGGACAGAGTTCCGGTGTGCACACAAAGTTATCCCAGAGCTATTATGTCTCCGAGGGCTTGTAACTTAATTGTCACTGGGATAAATAGGAACCGTTTAAAATGGTCATTTGTTTTCTAAATTCTAGTTTTGTTATGGTGTTTTACGTAGGTACGTAGCTTATTCAGTTGTTAGTACATAAAGGTATGTACAAAAATGGAATCTAAAGAACCAAATAAATTAGTTTGTGGGTTCCATATTGTAATTTATTGCTTTTATTTGCAGTTTTGTTTTTTGTTTCATTATGCAATGGTCGGTCGTAAGCTTATCTGTCTGACACCGATCGAGTCAACCAATAATTAATGCCTGGTGGTTGGAGGCATTAACTGTCGGTTGACAGTTGACATAAGCTATAGTCTGACACATAGGCTACTTTTTATACACAAAAAATCCATATGAAATAAAATCAAATGCGTAACATTGACTTGAGTGTCTCGGTAGCGCAATGGTAGTGAATGTGGCTGATGTGCATGAAGTCTCGGGTCCAATTCCCGGGTCAGACCAAATTTTTTTTATGACCTACAAAGTTTGTTTCGGAGTTTGTGTGTTTTCTATATACGAGTATAATATGTATGCATTAAAAAGAAGTATACAAATATTCTATCAGTCAATCTAGCTGTCATAGTACAAGCTCTGCTTAGTTTGAAGCTAGATGACGTTGTACGTCAAATTGCCAATTATAAAAAAGCTTTTTTTCTTTAACTTTAAAGGTGAAGTTGATATTATTACAAAACATTCGAAGCGCATTCTAACACGCACACAATCAAAATAAATCATAAAACAAACTGATTATCAAACGTTTGATTAAACTTATCATAAGGACAAAGTAACATTAAAAGGTTCATAAAACTAAAGGCAGTTAGTCACGATACCCCGCTAAGCCTCTCGCTCTGTATACTAACGTCAGAAATCTTAATAAGCTCATTACAATAAATATTTAGTAGAACTAAACTGTTGTATTATTATAAGTATTCATTTCAGTCGGCTAACAAGCAGTTTTGGTGGTCATGGTTAGATTTCAATACCTCCCGTTGGTAACACTCTGTATGTGAGAAAACAGAACAAATTATACCGTATAACGTTCTCTGATGAACTTCCCAAGCGGCCGATTAAAAAAGACCTCTTCGTACTTAACCATTTTTCAAATTGTAAGGTCACGTTAAAATGGTGTGTTTATCCGTTCAAACAAATGAATAATAAACTTTATCTACAGGGGGTCTTTAATTAAATAATTTCTTTAGTTTATGTACACAGTGTGATGTGTGGTTTAACATATAAATTGTTCTAAGTAATAGTAATATGTTTGACCGATGGTGGCCGAGATTATGTGAAATTGGATAGGGACTTAATGAGTTTTAAATATTTCTTCATATTTTAACTCAAATGGGAACTTATATTGACTTTTAATATTAAGAGCGTGTTTATTTGACTCTGTTTTTACTCAACTACAGCGAAGTCGATAGCAAGGGTAATGATTTTGACAGTCTATGTGTAAGTATCTTTGTATGTTCTATAGTAACGCCTAAACTACTGACTGATTTTCATAAATATGATGTTAATAGATTTTTAATAATGGCTTGAGTGATATAAACTAAATAAAGTTATTCAAAATTTTGTGACATAATTAAAATCTCAGATTCTAACTTCGAAAAAAATGAGATAATCTCGTCTAAGTCTCGGCGAGTACATTACCAATATGTATCATCATATTAGTTAAGTTAGGATGAATACGACGATGTACTCGTAGATATTGCATGGATAATGTATATGTCCGAACGGCATACCAACAGTTATTAAACGAAAAAATAAAGTTTAAAAACCTAAAACCCGACTATGCACAAAAGGAGTCTAAAAAGAAGGAAAAAGAACGGCTCTACCTCGACCATTTTTGTACCTAAGCAGTACTGGATTTCTATCTCGAATTTTTTCTTTTTTATTCTTTTTAGACTTCTTTTTTACGTAGTCAGGTTACTGTTTTATAAACTTTGTTTTTGTTTTATTGATTGTGAGCAGGCAAAATTTGCGTAGCACTCTTATTTAAGATCTGTAGGAATGCATAAGTAGTTGCTTCAAAGTGCGGTAGAAAAATAGTTTGAGACTTATTTAAGAGACATCAGGTTAGAATATAACCCTTTAACTCTAAGTATTTAAAGCGTTGAAACTATGCAGTGTCTATAGATTATTATAATATACATTATAATAAATTTTAATATAATAGTTAACAGTAAAACTTAAATTAATATCAGAAAAGTAAGATAATAGTAGAGTCTTTGAGTATTGAGTCCTGTTATACTCTCAGGGCTACTGTACGAGACAGTACTTACAGTACTTATTAATTACAAAAGAAAAGTATATTTTAAATATAGTTAAATTGTGTATTTAGCCACGTAAAACAAATTACATGACTAAATTATTCACAAAACTGAACACGCTGTATAATGCAAAGAAAAAGACAGGGCTGACAATAAAAAATATGTTTGTAGGATTCAATGAACTTCTAATCCCATATTGTGACCTTTAAACTTTTGACACATACCTAGTATAATTTACTCTACCACGATATTTCGGAACAATAAATGTACACTATAAATTTTATAATGTCTTATAGCAACACTCTATCAGTGACACGTAATCCTATGAAATTGGGTGTAAATTTTAATGTAAATGATTAATTTGTCATGAATCACATGCTATTTTAAAATTGTGGGTAAGAAATTATAAATTATCTTATCCGATTTTTTTTTTAATCTGTGGTCAGCTTAATAGTGTGGCTATGAAATCTGGATGGACAGTTAGAAACAGCATATCTCATATTGAGACATACACTAAAAATATTGAGAGTATTGACAGCACTTTATGGAGTCAACGACGACAATCAGATGTAACTATTGAAAATTTAGGAATATTCCTGATTTAAGGACTCTAAATTGATAATTAAAAAATATAGCACTTCCGATTCGTTTTATATAAATCAAACTAAGTAAGAAATTATTCTGACCGATTCATTAATAACCTTCAACAGTCAACGGTTGGACATAGGTGTCTCCTTAGTAAGAGGTTTTGGTCTACTATACCACTCTGGCCAGACGGCTTGAAATAGGGTTATATTTCAAATTTTCTTTCTCTTTGCAGTGATATTGTCTTGTATATTTTATTCCAATCTATTCTGGACATAAACCTATCACTACTGGACTTAGACCTCTTTCATTTTACGTCACTCTGATTGATTTTGGGCTTCTCGCGTCCAACTCCTGACAGCTATCTTACGTATCTTACTTCACCTGGCCTCTGGGAGTCCTACACAAATAATCTAATGCAAATGAAGAAATTTGATACCATTGTTGTAAACTTAGTTAAATATTTGATATTACAGTTACAAATATTAAGTAGAAGTATTACTACGAAATATAAACATTAACTTCTTAAAAATTTATTCCGCATATGAAACGGTATTTTAACGATAGCAATGAATACACAATAAATTAATTATCTTCCAAAAAAAAAACACAAAACAGCGTTATGCAGAGATAAATTCACCGCCTACATGATCACTGTTATACCTAATTCTAATTCCACTTAATTGATGGCAGACGTATTCTCACAAACTGGACAATTTTAAAATTTAATAGAAGTTCAAAATTATAGGTAAAATTGATAAGAAGGGTTGGTAGTACTAGGATGGAGATACTGGTTAGAGATGTTTGAATTGCAGATTTAAGATTGTGTCTATTCGAGCGTTTTCATTCCTCAATCTATTCAAAAAGAACTTTCTGAAAGTTATAAAACTGAGGCAATACAATAATAACACTATGGTCCAAGAGCCCGTGAGTGCCAGACCTTCGTCATTTTATAAAAGCTGAAAGTTCTTCTATGTGTGTCCCTAGTACAGGTAAGAATGATCCCCAAACATGAAGCTGAGGCAGCGGTGGCTTTGGCAGATAACAGGCAACAAAGGTGTGTAAAATTCCATCTCAAATTCGTCATTTTATAAAACTTGATTTTTTTATATTTGATTCATAATAATATCAAAACTCGCGTTGCTCATTGCCAGACAGTTAGTATGGTTCCAACCCTCTGCCGGACACCCCTAAACTATTATAATTTATAATTATACTTACGTTATATTATAAAACCTAAATTTAATATATAATTTTTTGGGAGCCTATTAAACTATGTTTATATAGTAGCCGGACAGTTTCGAAGGTTCTATCATCTTGCCGGACGCATTCAAAGTGAGCAATAATCGGGAGAGCAAGGAGCGAATACAGTAACTAAACGTTATATTATAAAACCTAAGTTTCATATATAATTTTTTGGGAGCTTATTAAACTATGTTTACATAGTAGCCGGACAGTTTCGAAGGTTCTATCATCTTGCCAGACGCATTCAAAGTGAGCAGTAATCGGGAGAGCAAGGAGCGAATACAGTAACTAAACGTTATATTATAAAACCTAAGTTCATATATAATTTTTTGGGAGCCTATTAAACTATATTTACATAGTAGCCGGACAGTTTCGAAGGTTCTATCATCTTGCCAGACGCATTCAAAGTGAGCAGTAATCGGGAGAGCAAGGAGCGAATACAGTAACTAAACGTTATATTATAAAACCTAAGTTCATATATAATTTTTTGGGAGCCTATTAAACTATGTTTACATAGTAGCCGGACAGTTTCGAAGGTTCTCTCATCTTGCCAGACGCATTCAAAGTGAGCAATAAACGTGAGAGCAAGGAGCGAATACAGTAACTAAACGTTATATTATAAAACCTAAGTTTTATATATAATTTTTTGGGAGCCTATTAAACTATGTTTATATAGTAGCCGGACAGTTTCAAAGGTTCTATCATCTTGCCAGGAGCATTCAAAGTGAGCAGTAATCAGGAGAGCAAGGAGCGTATACAGTAACTAGTGCGAATGAAACAGAGCGCTTAGTCTATTGCGGGATTTCACTGCGCACCCATTGTTATTAATTTCAAATTTTGCAGTTTATTTTTTTCTTAATCCAGAAATTTCATTAATTAATTTTTACAATTTCAATAACAAATATTTAAAATAATACTGAGTAAAATTTTTCTCATACAATGTCAATCATGTCGAAAATCTAATAATTTAATTGATATTATTTTTCATTTTTAAGAAGTTTATTATTGTCAATGCTATTAAAATTATAAAGCCAATGAAACAAAGTAAATCAAATATTAGTGTTTATTATACCAAAGGACACATTTTTTTAAGATAAGAAATTTACAAAGAAATTAATTTATTTTAATTAAATCTAAATATTTTCATCATTTTCATCGTTATCGCGCGCTCACTAAATCGGTCCACACGTTAGCAGTTTAAACGTCGTAAGTGCTGCGAGTACAATTCGGACCGCCTTTGAATGCGTCTGGCAAGATGATAGAACCTTCGAAACTGTCCGGCTACTATGTAAACATAGTTTAATAGGCTCCCAAAAAATTATATATAAAATTTAGGTTTTATAATATAACGTTTAGTTACTGTATTCGCTCCTTGCTCTCCCGATTATTGCTCACTTTGAATGCGTCTGGCAAGATGATAGAACCTTCGAAACTGTCCGGCTACTATATAAACATAGTTTAATAGGCTCCCAAAAAATTATATATAAAATTTAGGTTTTATAATATAACGTTTAGTTACTGTATTCGCTCCTTGCTCTCCCGATTACTGCTCACTTTGAATGCGTCTGGCAAGATGATAGAACCTTCGAAACTGTCCGGCTACTATGTAAACATAGTTTAATAGGCTCCCAAAAAATTATATATGAAACTTAGGTTTTATAATATAACGTTTAGTTACTGTATTCGCTCCTTGCTCTCCCGATTACTGCTTACTTTGAATGCGTCTGGCAAGATGATAGAACCTTCGAAACTGTCCGGCTACTATGTAAACATAGTTTAATAGGCTCCCAAAAAATTATATATGAAACTTAGGTTTTATAATATAACGTAAGTATAATTATAAATTATAATAGTTTAGGGGTGTCCGGCAGAGGGTTGGAACCATACTAACTGTCTGGCAATGAGCAACGCGAGTTTTGATATTATTATGAATCAAATATAAAAAAATCAAGTTTTATAAAATGACGAATTTGAGATGGAATTTTACACACTTTTGTTGCCTGTTATCTGCCAAAGCCACCGCTGCCTCAGCTTCATGTTTGGGGATCATTCTTACCTGTACTAGGTACACACATAGAAGAACTTTCAGCTTTTATAAAATGACGAAGGTCTGGCACTCACGGGCTCTTGCTCTACTAGTGCCGTTTATTCAAATATTCTTAGCGTGAAAACCCCCACTGGTCATCATCTCACTGGGACTTATGGTAAACTGGTAAGTCGGGATTGAACCGATTAAAACTAAGGGAAGGGACTCGCTTCGTCTAAGAGAAGCGAATAGAGTACGAAGTGTGGTATCTTCACGACAGCCTCCACAGTGATAGCAACATTTTAAAACGTACTAAAATTGTTATTAAGCCATAAAATTAAACTCTTTTACCGTTTAGAAATAACTTTTCATTAATAATTTATTAGCATAATAAACGCGTGAAATAATTAAATAATTATTATAAAAAGATGCGTGTGCGCACTTAAATGCCTACGGGGTTTTGCTAGCATATCGCTAAATGATTGTGCTCCTACTGTTTTATGGCTTGCCACGGCACTTGGAAGATATTTTGAATATAGGGTTGTTAGTATACCTGTTATAACTAAACTAATAAACTAAGTAGTAATAGAGGAATAATCGTAAATCATGTATTTATTTTGTAGTTAAGCAAGCAGTGCTGCGCGACATTTTGTGGAGGTTATGGATTTAATGACATTAAGGTCGCCTTCGTGTAGTTTAGATGCTTATCTCAATAAAGAAAGTTTACTTGGGAGGCGTCAAACCAAATTAATGATCTGCATAGCAATCTAAAAATTTAATAAATTAAATTGAGCCTTGGTGTGAAAATTCAATCATTATACGTACACAATTTCTTTGTTGATATCGTGCTAGTGTAAATAGCACAATTAATTGTTTTTATGAAATAAAATAAATGAGCAAACGTAGTGTAGGGCACGCTGCGGTACGATGGACCGACGCCTTGAAGAAGGTGGCTGGCAGCGAATAAGTACGGATTGCTCAAGACCGGGATGATTGGTGCTCCGTGAGGGTGTCCGTCGTTCAGCGGTGAACAGCGTTAGATTTAACGATAAAAAAATCTAATACTATTAATAAAAAATTTATTTATGTAAAATATAATTTTCTAAGAGTTATTAAGAAATATTTATATTTAAATTAATTATGACAAAACCTACTATTATTTAAGAGAATACAAAAATATACACAGATAATATATTAACTAGTAAACCTCATTGCTTCAGATCACGAGATGTTCACACCATGGTGCACATTGCACTAGAACCCGGTTCAACCTGGTCGCTTAAGACCTTGATCGAATGTCTGTAATTCGTAAATTTGCACCCTTGGGTAAAACATCGAAGCACTTTCGTGAGTTGCTTAATTTAGACCAGTGATATATTAATATGAAAAAAGAAATTTCAAAATCGGTCCACAACTGACAGTCACACACAAACATGATTTCACGAATGTAATTTTATTTACTCATCCAACTTAATTCGTACTCATCATAAAACTAAACTAATGTATTTAAATCAAAACTTTACATACCATGTAAATTAATTTTCTCAGTAAAACGATTGTTGAGACTTAGATGTTCAAATAAATAAAAAAATAATCCATTTGTTTTGTCCGACATTGCCGCCCAATATGTATATAACCACACCTAAATTTTCTAATCCCCAAATTGTCACCGAGAATAAAATATGATTCATTTGATACCCCCAAGACCTTTGTCAGCTCACAATTATCAAAAAAAAGTTCAATCCACTCACAGTTATTAATAGCTACAAGCTAAGTTTTTAAATCTATGACAAATTATTACTTATCTATATCGGAACAGCCCAAAATCAATTTCTCATGGGTCAGCGGTCCATGCTATCGGAGGTCGTATGAACTATGCATAAATACATTTTAAAATGGTAAACATTCAAAAAGATTTCTCGACATACACCAAGATAATATATGCAGCATGCATCAACTTTAATGCTATGCAGATAAGATCTATTTTTAAGTGTCCGTTGACATGTCACGGTTGTCGTAACATGGTTAAAGGCAGACAGCCGGGCGCGGAATGAGTTTGTGAATAATTTAAATGCAATCTCAAGTCGTTGCCCACAACAGTTGCTATTGTTCTCTGAGATGACACTAACGGACGTTGCTCTACTCTAAAAGATATACGGATAAATACGACGGCAAGTTCCTCAGATATGTAGATGTTCAAAAAACAATAGGAAGCGATGCAATAAAGACCCCTCTCGAGTCTGGACCGAAATGAAACCGTATGGTTCACCAGAGTATCTGCAGCTTTAAAGAGAGATGTGGACTCAGCGTCAAACGAGACAATCTCAAAAAACAAACCAAACTCCAAACATAACGTATTATATAACCAAAATCGGCATAGGATGTAAACATAGATATATATTTACACACTAAGGCTTATATATAGTTGTACACCAAGGCTTTTATAAAAATTATAAAAGAAAATATGATAAGTAACAATAAAGTACAAAGAGCGGTGTTAACGCTTAGGTAGATCAATTTATAGCATACTCTAAACAATGCATGCATAAAATATTAATATGCATATTATACCAAGAATTTTGTAATAATGTCAATAGAACTTTAGGAAATATAATCCCAAAGAAGTTGATGTAGAAGTATAAACAAGAAACATTCTTTTTTTAATGTAGAGCTTTAAATAAAACGTTTTAGAAGAGAATGATGAATTTCGTGGAGTATATGTCACGTGATGATTGAATTTTCCATGAACGTGTCATTAATAGTCATGGCACATCAGAAAATGCTCTCAAAACGATGCGTTGAGAACATTTTTGAGGGCATCAGTTTTATGTATTTCGCAAAATCCTTCGAGTAGAAATTAAGTTATTAAAAAAAATTAACACAAAAATAACATAAGTAATATATCAGAGCAGAAAAATTATTAATGTTTTGAAGTGAATTTCAAAGAAGTCATTAAGTTTTAATGTAGACAAGTGTTAATTTAAACTGCTACTTAATTATTTTTATGCTAACAAGTTGTATAATATACTAATGGACAACATATATCTTAATACAATAGAAAGTTACTAAACTACTTTTATATTATATTTTATGTGGAACAAGACAATCGGAGTCGCTTCAATAAATATTAAGACTATTTATAATGGAACTTTCTTTTTAAAAATATGTTTTATATGCACAGATGCACCCAAAATAAATCTCAAGATAAGATTATATCTTAAAACTGACAGAACTTGTTATTGATTATGATATCTATATGATTGTATATAAGTATATGTCATGCTAACGATAATGTAACTTTACTTTTGCATATTTTTACTTAAAATTTTTGTTAATATTTTATTTAATGCGTCAGTCTTTAATATTATAAACTATTTTAAGTATAGTTTATCTTTTCTTCAATTATAAATTTTTGAATATTTAATTCTGTTCTATGTTCTAAAACTGTTGTTATTTTTTATTTTTATAAATTTAGGAATAAACTAACTACGAGTAAAAGGTACTCCTAAACTAATAAAAGGTATTACAAAATTATAATAAACTATCTTCATAACTTAATCCAACTTCACCTACACAAATTGAAAACCATCACATTTACTAATTTTATGGTCTAGTTAATTTTTTGATTGCCAATCAGTTTTAAATTTTATTTCTTTTCAATAAGGTCTAAAATTCAGTGTAAGTTTTCGTAAAATCACGATAATGCAACTGAAACGCATGATTAGATGCAGATCAGACTTCTAGATCAAGCAAATCATGTTTAAATAAACATTGATAATGTTCGACAGACTTATGTATTGTGAAAACCAGAGACTAAATATTTAACAGTAGGATTATAAAATTAGCGCAATAAGTCACTTCGTCTCTTGCTAAAGGCTTTCTAGAATATGTGCAACAAATCAAGGTACACTGAAATATACATATGAAGAAATATTTATATTTTTTTATATCAATTAATTACTTTACGAAGGTTAACTTAAATTAAGTTTTTTTTTAACTTATATTTCAAGTTCAGAAAAACAGCGAGATTTTGAGTAAAATGGGATCTTGAATGTTTATCGATTATATTGGCAAATAATTGCTATGGGCGTTTGGTGCTGAATATTATTTAATGGATCCGGTGCCGTTTGTTTCTTCATAAAGGAAGAATCATATTTTCGTTTGGGTAAATACCTACAATAGTTATATAATTGAACTCAAGACATGTCTGAATAAATATATTCTACTGCAACAAAATTATTCTGTGGTACAGACCACAGAGCGGCAACCACTTGTAGATTATAATGCGCTTGCGTACACTTTCCGGTCAATGTTTGTAAATCTTACCGTTGTATTGTAGTGTTGATGTATTTTATATCCTTACGTCTCTGAGTAAAATAAATGATGTTATACGTCATAGTTACTAAACTCGAAACAGTTCCTTATAGGTAGACAAAACAGTGAATTTATGTTGAATAGATAACGTCGATATTATAACGATAACGGTTATTGCCGTTATTAACAACAATTACTTAATTTTGCTGAAGTATTGTATTTATTTATCGGTAATTGTATAGCAGACAAGATATACAATGATTTTATTTGAAGGCTGAATAATTTATTTGAACAAACACTGGTTAGAAGCCTTTGTATGGAGAAAGGTTATGGTTAATACATATTACTTTATGCACACGATTATTTTTTTATTAAAATCCCTCTAGTCAATAGAAAATTTAGTTTCACTCTGAATTTGTGTAAGTGGAGCATCATTCTGAGCGTCCCAACCTCCCAAGTCAACAACTTGTCACTGTATTGTGTTGTGGTTTGCTAAAAACAAACAACAATAGAGAGGCTCTCTCCATACAATATCCTTTGTCAACCTTTTTATCAAACCGACGGAACAGGGGCAGCTGTGGAGAGTTTGTTGAAACTTTTGTATATTTAATTAAAATTCGTAGATTTTCCGTGTTTTATCCAATTATTAACTCAAATATCTCAAAATTAGAATATAATAGATATCAATTACAAATTATAAACGCCTTTAATATCTTATTTGAGTGTTCGTGATTTATTTTAATACTCGTCTTCCTAGTTTTCACTATTCCCAATATTATTTGAGGTTGGCTACCATATCAACCAGTTTTATCTGAATATCAGTTTCTTCATGAAATGACTGACTTCGGACCTCTGCAACCCTGAGGGCGAACTGAATTCGAAGACTACTTAGTAACGGTTGCCATAGATGTTCATGATAAACGACAACCGAGGCACAGGCGTGAAATATCGCTAACTTCCATACTGTTGTTAGCAAATTTTTGTAAAAAAAACCAATAACACTTTTTGTTCCGATCCGGAAATAAAACCTTAGACTTCTTGATCGGCAGTCGCACGGCATGCTTATTAACACCAGCGAAGTAGTCAATTATTTAAGCCGTCGTAACAGTAATGTGTTATTGTAGTAACTTTTATTCCTTTTTATAGTAACAAGACAAAAAAAAGAGATTTTGCATGTAAATTACACAAGAAAAAAATCAAAACATTTAAAAAACTTATATCAAACAAAGCTAAGTGAACGGTCCAAAATCAAAACAATATAAAGAAATAAATTACATTACTTTATGTCAAGGCTACCGAATAGACAAGCTAATAGAGTAGCCTAGCTATGATTTATATAATCTTAGTTTAATTGTTTCGTACACATATGGTCTAGTTGATAAAATATCTGACAGATTAATTAGCCACTTCGCCTTAGTAAAGTGTTAATTTGTATCGACATTATTTGTTACTTTATTAAGGAATGTTAGTAACTTGAGAATGACAATCAAGAGTTTGATTAATAATAATTATTATTATTTCACACACCTTACACACGGCTGTTTGATTGATCTTGTCTCGTCTGATCTGATAGAGTCTGTACAATGGTAATTGGACTATTTCTTTTTTTTCTAGATATAGCCCGCAGAACTGACTCTACTCTGCCTGATAAAAAACATGAATAAAATCTAAAAGATCACCACACTATTGGCGGCTAGCTGTCAAACATACCTATTTATTGGTAAGTTTATACATATTGGAGATAAAACACACACAGACATTGAAAATTATTGATCATCAGACGATCACACATCTGAAATCTATTGAACAATGCACGCTGAGTCCTGGATGGGAATTCAACCCATGTTCTATGGATTAGTAGTCCACAGGCAACACCACTGTGCCTACTATACTATGCTTGTATTAAAAAAACTATTAGTATTCTAAAAGTAAGCAGCAAATAGTGAAAACTTCTTCTACTCTTGCCTACAGGTATTTGGTGAATTTCTTCAATTCTTTGCTAAGGAATTTCTAGAAAGCTCTAACCGCTACATAAATTAGTCAAGCGGCTAGTGTATGCGACTACCGATCAAAAGGTCTTGGGTTTTTTGTTGGTTACAGAATAACACCTGAAGTTTGAAAGTTGGAGTCTTAACTCCCGTGTCTCGGAGAGCACGTAAAGCCACCATTCCTGCGTCTGATCTCCCTCCAGTCTTCCCATCAGATTGTGAGAGTGAGAGAACAGAGAGTGCACCTGTGTTTATGCACACACTTGCGCACTATAATATCTATAGCGTAGGTCTCCGTTGAGACTGACCGCTGTGGCCATCGGCTATGAGTACGTCATATTCCTTTTGTATTACTCGTTCATTGTCTATCAAATCAATGCGAATCCTATGGGTATTGTTTACTTTCAATCAGTGAATATAATCGCCAAATTGAACATCGTGTGTATTGTACTATTAGAAATAGATACCTAGGAACAGCCTCCCAATAGGTAGGTTACAGTTTCTAGCTGTAATATACTGTAATATTCCTCCTTCTAACATCAATAATCTACGTCATTTTTGAACTATAAATAAAGTGGGAAATATTTTGAATTCTTTATTTTAGGAGATCATCACTTAACTACGAAAAACAAAAACACATCACTCGCTAAAAACAATTCAAAATTTATTATACCAGCAACTTCTAGAAACAATTTCTCTAAAAGTATTTTCAATCACGATAATTGAACAATAAATTACCTGTTTAAGTCATTCTATCATCATAAACATTTTCTGAAAACAATAAATTCTCATAATAAAATAAATTGTATAAACAATGGCTTATCAACAGTTTTAGTCCAGGCACTTCAGTTCGTATCTGGCGCAAGCATTCTAGCTTTGAGACTGGACGCAAGTGTACATTGTTACCCTTTCAATCTAACATTACCACTTATATCCATTTTACACTGTATTGGAATATCAACCTTTTATCATTAAGCACAAAGTTGATTTCCATACGATACGAAACGTAAGATGTCACCTTTTGTGCGAGTTACCCAGATTTTATCTGCAAAATATTCTAACGTAGGATTGTATGCTCTATCGTAGCGACACTCAGTCTAGTTTCTGATAAAAACTATTTTGTAGTTACGACTTTTTATATGAAACTGATGGCTATTGTTGCGAAAAATTGATTTACGTATAACATCTGTTAAGCCGAAGCGGTAATGCTATATAACATTGTTTTTAGTATGTAATGCTATGTAGGTCGTACACAGGTGTTGCGCCGAATTGAAAGTGCGTTGTTCAAACTTATATAAATCTAATCCTAGATACAATTTCAAAAACTTTTAAACGCTCCCATAAACTAAGGTAAACATATATCCCTACTGAAAACATTTAATCCTACTTTCATGGAAAATATTTTTCAACTAGATTTTTATGACTGCTAAACCAGGTGTCGTGAGTTCGAATCCCACCCTTGATAAATCTTTGTGTGATGAACACTGGGTTGTAATTTGTATGCATGTATTTAGAAATATATAAGAATGTCTATTAGCAGTCTGGCTACCATAGTACAGGCTTTGCCTAGTTTGGGATCAGACGGCTGTGTATGAGATGTGTAAGGATATTATTAATAAAGTTTTTTTAAAATTAAAATGCCTAAATATATTTCTTTAATATTCATTATCATCATCTCAGCCAAAATACGTCCACTGCTGGACATAGGTCTCCCCCAAGGTTCTCTACAAGAGCCGGTCCCGTGCCGCCCGCATCCAGCAGCTTCCCGCGACATTTACCAGGTCGTCGGACCACCTTGTGGGGGCCTACCAACGCTGCGTTTATATTAATTATTATTATTTCTTTAATATTAATCGCTGTTTAAGACGTATTCTTTATAGTGTATTTTTTTTAATAGATGTTTCCAATCTATGATTATAAATATATTTAGCGGGAAAACAATTTGAAAATGAATACTTATATATGTATTCGACTATTTATTCTAAATTAAACAATCAAAGTGCCTTACTTTATTGGCGCCAGTAATATCTTATTTTGAAAATGAGTTTTGGTCTTTTTTGTTTAATTTTTAGATATACTACTTGCATTAAATTAACGAAAAACATAGAGACACAGCGATTCGGGGATAAAGTATGACATATAGCAAGTCTTAGATGGGCAAACAAAATATATTATCTCGTAGAAATCCAAGTCACTTCTTTATATTTGTTCTTCGATTAGGGAGACCAGAAAGACTGGATTTGATGAACATTCATCATTGTTGACGGTACATGACAATGTGAACAAAAATCTTTTGGAAAATTTTTAACTAATATTGTTGTTATTAATTAAGATTAATAACAATTGTAGAAAGTATCCGTAGAATCACTATGACCTTCCTCATTCAATGCCAAATGATGACAGAATTAACCTTCGAACTGAGTTAAAACTGTGTTAATTATAAACTTCTCAATTTTTCATATTCACTTACATTATGTCATCAACAATAACACTTCAAATGCCAAGCGTTGGCCAATAACAGTATCCACACCTAAAAGGCAAGAGAACAAACAATAATTACAACACAACAAGTGATTGTTATACGAGTAGACTCGATTAATTTATCGATACTCGTAGTAAAAGGTGACAAGTAATCGATCATGATCCGCCGAGAGAGGCGCCGCGCGGCTCTGATCGATTGTTGTTTTATAAGCTGAGAATAAATTAAAAATGGAATTGTTATCTCCAATAATGATGTATCAGGTAGACGAGGTGTTATTTGAATTTGGAAGATATTGGCCGGCATTATAATTAACGCCTTAAAGAAAAAAAAAAGTTCATTAACAGTTAAAAAATATATAATTGAAAGCTAAGCTTAAGTGCATTATTATTTTATACTTGTACACAGTTTCTAGATTCGCTTGCATCTACTCCAACATATCAGTGATATAGAATTCAGCCTATTTTTATTTTATTTTTTTTATTTTAAGAACCTACCAAAGTGACTATACTCTGTCCGATGAAAGGTATAAATAGAATCCAAGAGTGATAGTCACTATACCCATTGCAAATGCAGACAATACACTATGGTGACCCACACTATGGCAGCCTAGTGAGATGCTTTTTCACGCCTCACATGGCTACGTAAAAGGAATGACATTCATCGTGGCAGCGTGTTTTTCCAGATACTCTATATGTAGCCTATTTTATTTTTAAAACTAATGTAACTAACGTATAGAGTAGTAGTAGCAAGAAAGCGTGTATGCCTATTCAACATTCCTGATTACTTTGTCATGAATGTGAAATAGGCTTCAGACTTCAGCCAAGATCGTGATAAATGGCTTTCGTTCAACTCTGCTTACTCGGAACAGGAATAATGCGTAAGTATATGTATGTATAATTACTACATGTTTTTTTTTTTGAAAACACAACACGCCCGCGCTCTAGGAATAAACTCTGTGTCACGGGAGGACTTTACGAACACAAAGAACATCCCGATTCAGAAGAACGATTTGTGGATTACACAAAGTGTTTTTCCATGTGGGGTTTAGCCCCCAACACTCAGCATAGGAGAGAGTGGTGTGGAGACCGCTTAAACCGGCTTAAGTCAACTGTGCGTAAGTATATGTACATACTCATACTTACGCATACTACAAGTATAATTATTAGTGTCTATTTAATTTGTCTAGCCTTTTAACAGCCTTGATAGCTTTTTATACTTAATTATAATTTAGCTGATGTTAAATCATAATTATATAAAAAGCTGACAAGGTTATTTACTATATTTTATATTACAGAAGATTATAAAAAAAGATTAACTACATTTATGCTTGTTCTTTGACTGCAATTATCTAACTTCTTGATTATATAATTGTTTGATTAAAATTTCAAATTTTATTTATTTGAAATACATTTGGCATTAATATTCTACCGATTCTGATAAAATTTTAATGCAAAGTCGTGGTAATCAATTAGGTTAACGTTTTGTAAAGTTAAGCGAACCTCGTCAAGTCGGTTTATGGATTGATGACCATTCCCAACACATTAAGGTCCTCAGTGCCTCAGAGCGCACTTCAAGCCGTCGCCGCCGGTCCCGATTGACATGCGGACATCAATGATAATCGTTACGGGAAGTTGAGACCCTAAAAAAATTCTCATTAGTTGATCTACAGATATCGATAACTTCGATATGAGATATCGAAGTTCTGTAGCAAGACTATTGTCCTACTGTCCACTCACTCCATTGATTTGCATTACTAAATAACTTATAGAAAATTTGTTTCGACATAGTTTCCTAACAAAATTATTTCAATATTAATTTTAATTAGACAACTATACTATTAGTAAATCATCTTAACCATAAATTGTTTACAATAAAACTATTGTGTAATTTAAACTTTATGGGACGTCAATAAAAGTCTTGCCTAATTAGTATAATTTTTGTGGTTACAACTGACAGAAAGGTGTGGTTCTAGTAGCAAGAACTCATTAATTTCTTGCTAGAACTTATATTAAAAACATAATTGGGGTGTTCCAACCACACGGTAGATAACCACTTATAAGAAAAAAAAACAATGTGAATCAATCTTCAATTAATAGGTCACTGCTGAACTTGGTAAACTGCTGAACTGCTGAGCTGTCCGTGTGGTGACGGATTAAGAATATATAATGTTACCACACCTATTCATCCCGTGTCGTAAAAGGCGACTAAGGGAACAAAGTGTGCAAGGCAACATCATTACAAAGAGAAGAAAAACTTGAAACAAACCCTACTCCCGTCTGGCCAGCGTGGTATAGCAGGCCAAAACCTCCTTGCTAAGGAGAAGCCTATGTCCAGTAGTGGACTGTAAAAGGCTGTTGATGATGATAACGATGATGCTGAACTTACAACAGCCTCTTTTTAGAAAGGAGGTTTAGGTCTACTGGTACAGCACTACCTATTATACCATGACCAGACGAGGGTTTGTGCCAAGCTTTCCTTCTCTTTACAGATGCTGTACTGCGTAGTGTGCTCCCTTAGTCGCCTCTTACGTCGCCACGGGACGAATAGTAAAGTGGTCACCACACGGATGTACAATATGAATAACTATTTTCTTTTTATTACTGCTTCGTAGAAGAACTACAAAATATGTAACAAGGCTATTAATTTTTATGACATAGGAAACAAATGTGGTGACGGAATAAGAATACAGAGTGTCACCCTCCTTTTGCCCATGGGTGTCGTAAGAGGCGACTGTGGAAGCAAATTACGCAGGGCAACAGCTCTGCAACATGAAGGCAAACTTAAAACAAACCCCATACCAACTCGACTGGACGGATATCGCAGTGGTTCAAGCGGTCTCACATCGTTTTCTACGGGTTCTAACCCCACATGGGTCAAAACTTTGTGTGATCCATAAATTCTTCTTCTAAGTCTGGGTATTCTTCTGTCCACTTCTTGTATCTTTATAAAGGTGTTTTATAGTAACATAGTAGACCAAAACCATCTTTCGAAGGAGAAGCTTATATTACGTAGTGAAACGTTAACATCTGTCGATGAGGAGCCAAGTGAACATACAGATTGCCTGGTGGAAAGCGATTCATCGTCATTAACAACCTTTTACAGTCCACTACTAGACATAGGCCTCTCCTTAGCAAGGGGTTTTGGCCTACTATACCCCGCTAGCCAGACAGGTTGGAATAGGGTTTGTTTCAAGTTTTCCTTCTCTTTGTAATCATGTTGTCTTGCATACTTTGTTCCCTTAGTCGCCTTTTACGACATCCATGGGATGAATATTGGTGGTAACACAATGTATTCTTAATCCGTCACCACACGGACAGAGGAAAGTGACTACCGTTGCCTTTTGTCACCAACAACTCAAGAGTTACAAGAGCAGCGTCATTACTTGGGGGCGAGGTGTATAAGATCATAGTAGTATTTGTGTTTAGAAAGGTGATCATTATATGTTATGGTTCATAGACAAAGTTATATAATAAAAATATACATTAATAACGGAATAATTGAATGTTTGGTTGCTACAATTAAGTAGTTATTTTATATGAAATAGCGGCATGGCAAGAGTGCGTAGGGTTTCCACCGAGAACTTAGGTGTTCGAACCAAAATCACCAGCAAGTGGGGCACCTACAGACCTACGGACGAGTCTCTGATAAATAAAACATCCTGATAAGCGGCAATAGGCTCGCCACCTACTACATGGGACCAAAGTACTGGTGAAAAATGGACGTTTAATATGCCTTTGCCTACTCCTCTGGGGAAATAGACGTGATTTTACGTATGTTATAATAGGCATGAGGTAGCGGGTTTGTTATTCGTTATTATAAAAAAACTCTATAACTCGGGAACACTGCTTCTATTAATGTTCTATTTTTTAAAAGGTAAAAAGAATTTGTGCTTTTGTCTGTTCTTGTCGGAAAATATGTATGATGATAAATATCTAATAATACTCAAAGAAAAAGTATATATACTTAAATTACACTATTGAACTGTCTACATACAAATTTGTAAGGAATCCCAGTTACAAGAGTCAGAATCGCATTTAACCGATTTATTCTCTAAATAAAAAAATATTATATCAATATTTTTGTAGCGAAAACGTGTATGCAAAAAAACATAATTATCGGTTGAGTAGTTAAAGCGGTAAAGCGTGACAAACATACAAACAACTGTTGTTGTTATAATATCAGTCAGTATTGGGATACACATACTAGTATTATGTTACACAATATATATAGAAGTATATTTTTATTATAATAGCTTTGATTTAGTGAGTACCTGTTAAGTGAAGTTGTGGCGATGAAATCCGGTCAATGCCGCGGGGCACAACCAATATTTGCATGATAATATTATGTTACCCAATGACTCAAACATCAATTCGTGGGCTACTTCTATTGATTTCTCACAATAAATTATGTTTGTTGTTAAGTAGAGCAACTTGTCTTGCGTTAACACTACGTTTCGTATATACAGCATGTTTTAATTATGATGTGACAATATAATTAAAATTGAAAAAATAATTTATTTGATTAAGATCTGTAACAAGTTAATTCTTTTAAGAATAGATTAGTTGTCACAAAGGTGACAGTTGATATAATTTATATTTAAATTATTTACAGGAGTGACATTTCCTTTTTTAATTGCACACACTTATTGGAAATGAATACTGGCTTAAAGGGTAAATCACTTGAATTTTATCGACACTTTATACTAATTACCTAATAAATATGTGCATGTAAACATACTTCAGAAATATGGTTGATTAAAATTGCTGGAGTGTTAAGTATAAGTATCAATTTTGCCAAAACTATTACTGAAAGTAATATTTAAAATCACATGATCATAATTGGCAACCTAACTTGTAATTTTTATAAATTACTGAATAAGAACCAGATGTAAAAGTGCTGCCTAAGATTAACAAGACAAGATTAAATTCTTAATTATTACGCTTTCACAATAAAGTAGCTATTATATTGGATAGTGTAAAAGGCAGCTTAATTGATAAAAAGATAACCTCAAAGGCGAGCCTGTGCACCCAAAGCTAACGCAATATACTGATGTGAATTCACTTCTTGCACATTTACTTTATGGGTGTGACTAAAGAACTGTTCATAGCTAAAACAATATTCTCTGTAAATCAAACTCAACTCTGTCACAATATGACACTTATGTCAAAATATGACAGAATGTCAAAATATCTATTTTGTCAGAATTGTCAAGTACTATGCTAGTTTTGATCTTTTTTTTGTAACATTAACAAGATGTTTGATAACAGTTTTTCAAATAGTAATAATTTTGTTTCATGTCTTAAATTTTTAAATGAAATGCACAATATTGTCAAAAAATAAATGGCATTCATAGTATGTTTAAGTTACTTACCTATTTTAGTTATGCATTGCTACAACTGACTAGAAATATTATACATGTATCAATTATTATCAACAGCATCCAGTAACAGTCCACTACCACTTTAATACACGACATCGATCTTTTTTATGGGTTTTAGGCCAAGAGTCCATACAAAAAGATCAAGACATGGACAATTTATTATTAAAATAGCAACATTATTTTTCAGTGGCATGTACCCAATATAAAATGTAATTTTATGAAATTTAGTATTAAGTCAGTTCTATAATAAAAGAGGTCGAAACCGAAAAACAAACACACAGACAAGTCACATCCAGAGTAAGAGTAAGTGTAAAGCAAATTGACAGGTGACGCAACCGTTATATTAGACCGGGATGGTTATTAACAGTAGTTCTCGGATCTCTCCTATAACAGACGCAGAATGGCATACCGTGTAGTTTTAGTCAGTTCCATTCCTACACACCATTCCGGGGATTTCCGTACTTAAGAAAAGAAAGGTCATAATAATGTTAGTCAAGTGTTGCTAGGATATGAAAAAATTTTTACACGATCAGTCGTTTTATTTAATATTACTACTTTCATTTTTTTGATACTTCTTTGGTAAAAAAACGATGTTAAAGAAAATACTCCTTTAAAGATTTTTATTTAGTTTTTGGAAACATTTCCATAAGTTGTTTTGGTCTTTGCCCTTGAATAGTTTTCTATACTATATTTGATTTTTTATTTAGTGTCAACACGAACTGTTACCGTAAATCAAATAAAGATTTTATTGAAATATTATCGGATTGTGACCTTAATTTGTTAAATGTTTAAAAATAACTATTTGCAATTTATATTATTATCAAATCGGTTCGTTCAGGACAACATTGATCGGTGTTGTTTCATAAGGAAAGTGCGCCGTGTTCTTAATAAACAATATTTTTATAAAAATCTGCAAAATAAAATTTATCTCAGAGAGACACGAAAACAAAAAGATGTTGTTAGACAGCTTAATTTAATCGAAAGCGATAAAAATTAAGTAATAAATGTAAAATTCGTTGTTTTATCAAATTTATAATAAAATTCCCCAAGAAATAAAACCAGACTAACTTATATTAGCAATTTTGCAATGCATTCATTGGTACAACAAATATGTGTAAATTTTACTTCTTTTTCGTGGTGTTGGATTTTCTTCTAAGCAAGTACTTTATAGTCCTAATTAGTCCCTAATTAAAGAGTAATCGATTGACCATACTCCACGGTCTGACTATTTCGTACAAATTTCTAAAGTCTCTAAAAAAAATCTTATAACAAAGACCTCCATTTAGTAAGTGGAAAGTGTTTAAAATTTGTTAATATAAAAATATCTTCTCTATTAATTTATAAGTCTGAAAAGATCAATTCAGACTGAAGATTAAAATGTTCCAATATTTTTTCTTAAATTTGAATAAAATGTTAATGTTAACCTAATAAAATGTAAATAAAAATCAGACGAGTAAATATAAGTTGAATTAAGTAAATATTTTATTCACATTTTAAAAGTATTATCATTCAATCTGTGTTATTCTTAAGTCCAATATTTGACGTAACACGAAAGACCACTAGTTTCTCACGCTGACCAACAGTAACCATACATATTCACACACACTGTAGACGTCGCCCACATCTCGATCATGAAAGTAGACGCTCCCGCTTGCGCAAGCGCAAAACAATCGAGAGTTGCGAACCTATTAGATAACTGGTTTTTTGTTAAACCTGTAGAGTTATAAAATTCTAGAGTCGCCTCATATACCAGTAGCCGGTACTAATGAGATATATATTGAAAGTGAAATAAAATACGTACGAATGAGACATAAAATTGTGGATATTACTAGAATAGGGTGGGATTCCGGGCATTTAACTGTGCTGGACAATATTACCTAATAGTCTGTTTATATACGGATACCTGGAAAGGATAAAGATTTTACTAGTACATGCGTGGAACAGTAGACATGTCTATATCTACCTGTCTATAGATGTCTACCTGTCATTAACTACCTTTAACTTTGTTTTAGTTTGCTTGTTTATTTACTTATAACTACGATTTGTAATGTATAAAGTGAATATCTAAATCTAAATTAATAGAGATGACACTGCGGATAGGGATAGAGAATATAAAAGAAAACTTTTTTGTACATTTATCCTGAAGTTCAATAAACATTTATAAATAATATTCTTAGAACATATTTCAGACATCTGACACACAACGCCATCTAGTCTCAAATTAAGCAGAACTTGTACTATGGGTACTAACCAACTGACGTAATAACATATATATTTTTATTTTGTAAATACATACATACTCGTATTATATATAGAAAACACCCATACACCGAAATATTTGTAGATCATACAAACATTAAATCCGACCTGGTACTCAAGTACAGCAGTCACATAGGTACTTTACTATTGCGCCACCGAGGCATTTATAAATATATGTATATGGCTGGTCAGTAGATAATATTTTTTTATTTGCCTTCTGTATTCACTTTCAAAGTCTGTGCACAAACAGAAAGTGTACCAATCTATTGCAATCTTCCTAATTGATTGTTGTGATTACTTATATTTATTGGTCTAGGATTATCTGTGTATGTAATGTGTTGGTATCAACACCGTTTTAGCTGTAACCTTCCATTACAGAACATTTTGATCTTTAACACTGGTTCGGTATCGGAATATCACGGCGATTCGCTTTTATTGAACCTACTGTATATCATTATGTTTTGGTACGCTGGCTAATCGTGATTAGACGTAAAACTATACAAAGGAATCTATTATAGCAAATTAAAATATTTCTAATAGTTAGTAGCATTAGGTAAAATTTGACTAATATTTGATTAGTAAGCAAGAAACATGACGTCATAGTTTTTTAACATGTAAGTTATTGACAAGTCATTGACTATTTATGTAATATGATATGGAAATAAAAAAAATATGATAGTTATATTTAAAACCTTAAAATAATTGATTTTAAAGCTAAAGCTTGACCACCATAGCCTGAGTCGCTATACTGCATTGTCTGCATTCCCAATGAGTATGGTGACCACCACTTTTGGATTCTATTCATGTTTTCCATCAGGCAGAGTAGAACCACAGGTACTAATAAAATGTGTAAACAAGGTCATATCAAACACCAACAGCTTAGCTGACGTATCCACAAAGACTCTGTAAAGCTCAGCATATACTAAGACACTACACACTGCACGGCTGTAAGACAACGTAACGTATATCATTAATTGTGTCAGACTAATAACACGCTACTCTAATTATGACATGTACTATATTTATACATAGACAAGATATGACGAGTATTATTGTCATAACAAAAATTTTAAAACAATTATTTAATTTCAAGAATAGTTAAAAATTTATACACTTACGAGATCAACAGGCTAGATTATATTATATTACAATTAAAAATAACGATATGTCGAGCATGGGAGTGTGTTTCAAGCTAAACTAACGTTAGAGGAGATGCGTGACAGCTTAGTAGCTTATGGTAGAATTTACGGCACGATGGAACGACAACTTGATACCTGGAACAGCTGAGAGGTCTTTATACCATAGTAGACAGTAATATGCTGATGATGAAGCATTAGTCTTTTTTTTAATCGTGAAAATCCATTTAGTTTTAGTAAAAAAATGTTTTATGACAAACGCAAACGTAATACGCTTACGTATTGTTATCGTCTAAACAAAGCGTAAGTTCAATCTTCTCAATAAGTGGTAAGCAGCACGAGGAATGTTCTGTTATTATTGTAGACGTCAGGAGTAATCAACATGACTTTTAATATTCTCTCAAATAATCGTCTAATATTTACCCGTTTAAAGCACTTATGCATTAAATAATACGTGATTGCCAATGTCGACGGAACAATGAGCAACCTATGATCCGGGATGCCGAGTTTTCCATCAAACACATCAGTGGGTAACAAAAACGGTTGAAGTTTCGCTTAAAATGCCGCTTGTGAATTGTTAAAAGAAGTGGCTAGCGTCACAAGAGTATGACGTCAGACGGTTGTTATCGAACAAAATTTTTGCTGACACAATGCTAATTTATAGTCGTAAAAGATTGTAAAGTCTGTAACTATATTTTAATTTAGTAACGCTAGATTTACAAAACGACATAGTCTGTTTATCTAAGGAACCTAATATTACAAATATTATAAAAAAATTCTCTGATTATTTGAGTGTAAATTTGCAGTGTCAAATCGCTTCTCATACATCACTTATCATCAGTAGCAGCATTTTAGTTACCCTAATGTAACAATAAGTGATCGTACCTCACCATTAATTACGTATTTTTACACAACAACATCAAACTCAACAATGCCTGTCGAAGTTCTACGACGCATTTCATTAGATTATTATATTTTATATGACAAAAGATGTTGAAAAATATAAGATTTCCTGATTCATCTTTTGATAATCAGATGTTAAAATACCGTTCTTTTTTAAATATAGGTTCACGAAAAAAGGTTGTCTTCAGATAACTTTTAATTTGGTAAAATGGTAATAGGAATGATTTAGGCTGAAAACAATCACATCATCACATCAATAGCCTCTCATAGTCCACTGCTGGACATTGTTCTCTTAGAAATGAGGTTTTTGCCTACTATATCACGCTGACCAGATAGTTTGTATCAAGTATTCCTACTCTCCACAGTACTTTGTCCTATATATTTGACTCCCTTAGTCGCCTCTTACGACACCTACGAGTTGAATAGCTGTGGTGACATTATGTATTCTTAATCCATCACTCGGACGATTTTTGCATTTAATAAACGTATTACGAATGTAGATAGATGAATAATTTGATAAAAGATGCTTATCAAACAAATGATAGAGAGCAAAAAATATAATATGAAACGATGAGGAAGGAGGCCATAGGTCATGCAGTTGTTCTAACAGCTTACGAGATCGCATCATATATGGCAATAGACTATCTAAATTTGATTGAAGACAGTGGCTATAACACGATAAATATCGTCTGCCTCGTTGGTCTTCTGGTTGACGTATGCGACTGCCGATCCAGAGGTCTCGGGTACGATTCCAGAGTCGGGTCAAGTAGTTTTTCTGATTATAGAAATGATTAGTTCGATGTTTCGAAGTTGAGATTTTAGCCCTCGTGATTCGGTGAGCACGTAAAGCCGTCGGTACTGCGCCTGATATGTACCGGTCGTGTCGGATAACAGTCCTGTCGCAATATGAGAGTGAGGGAACAGAGAGTGCACCTGTACGTGCTTGGCTTGTGTCGTCACTTATATTTTTTTACTTATAAGTTAGATATCAAACACAGGCACATGCACGTGTCCTCAACGCTTGTTAATGATACTGAACGAGAGTCACCACCAACTTCATCAATTATTCTTGGTAACAAATTGAATAATTGTCGCTACAATTAATCCAGATATTACGAAGTTTTCAGGCAATACCTTTTCTGTAGATCCGGTTAATTTGGGTAAGCTATGAAAAATTTGAACCCCTCTAAGGCGATTAGATTGAAAAGTGAGAAATAGTTCTAACAAGTTACAATGCAGTGTATTGGCTTGGATGTTTGATTTGCTTTTCATTTATGTATACGCTGTGCGTGTGTATTGCGTGTGTATATACGAGGGGGCGTTTTTAAGTTCGCGGAATGGAGGGTATTGAGTAATAATAAAAACACAAAATTATTTTTCTTTTCCTATATATTCCCCTGCAACACGAATACATTTTTCAGATCTTTCAATTAGTTTTTTTATTCCCTCGTAAAAAAAAGTTTTATCTTTGTCTGAAAAATACGCCGAAACCGCCTCCTTAACCTCCTCATCAGTTGAAAATTTCTTACCACGTAATTCTTTTTTCATTTTTGGAAAGAGATAATAATCACTCGGAGCCAAATCTGGACTGTAGGAGGGGGGATTCAAAATATCGAAGCCCACCTTATGCAGGGCAGCCAGTGCGACTCGGCTCTTGTGAACGGGAGCATTGTCATGCAATAGCAGGACACCTTTCGTTAATTTTCCCCGTCTTTCTTCTTTGATGGCTTCTTTTAACTGTTCTAAGATTGAAGCGTAGTATTCCCCCGTTATAGAAATGCCTTTATCTTTATAATCTATTAATAATATTCCTTCTGAGTCCCAAAAAATCGTTGCCATGAGTTTCCCAGCCGACTGTGAAACCTTAAATTTCTTGGGTGGTGCTGTGCCCTTTTTGTGCCACTGCATGGAGTCTTGTTTGGACTCGGGTTCATAATGATGAACCCAAGTTTCATCCCCAGTAACAATTTGATTCAATACGCCATCCTTGTCTTCATTGCAGAGGTCCAAAAACGCACGTGAACATTCCACGCGCTGTTGTTTTTGCAATGGCGTGAGCATTCTCGGCACCCACCGTACGCTAACCTTAGTCATGCCAAGATGATCGTGTAAAATTTTAAAAATTGTTGTATCCGATACTCCAACCATTTCTGCGAGTTGTTTCTTTTTTAGTCGAGCATCTTCCAATACAATTTTTTCTACTTTTGCAATAACTTCTAGCGTAGTCACCTCAACGGAGCGCCCCGGCCTCGGGTTGTCTTCAAGTGATTCCCTGCCTTGTTTAAATAAACTATGCCACTTGTAGACCATTGTTTTTCCTGGGCAAGAATCCCCGTAAACCGATGACATCTCATTGAGTATGGTTTGAACAGACTTTCCTTGCTTAGTAAGGAACTTTATCACCGCACGGAATTCAATTTTCTCCATTTTTTTCACTTCGTTCCCGATTAAAATACTTGGTCAACGATAGTTTAATAACTAATGATCCAATCACAACAAATTTTACTATGCAGACTAATTATGAGTCACTGAATACGGTAGGCATCAAAAGAGCGCGTTTACCCGCCTTTTTCACTGTCATTCCGCGAACTTAAAAACTTACCCTCGTATGTGTGTTATTTTATGGTTCAAGGATATTATTTATATTCTTTATATAACTTACGTTTACATTTAGATTACTACGAATTGTCAATTATTATTTATCTGCAATAAGATAAAGTCAATGACCCTATAAACGTATATATTTATATATCATATTACCCATCCTTTTCAAAACTTTATATTGAAACATATTAAGCATCTATTTTATAATTTTTATAAGCAAAAACCCGCAGTACACAATTCCTATAGCAATGTCGTCTACGTTCTTTGACAATGCAACTAAAATTTAAAATTAAAAATGATCTTTAATTTTCCAAGCACTAACATCATGATTACAATGTAAAATTAAAATACATGCAATCACCAATCCGATGATCATTTTTCATAGTGATTGACAAGTGATGTGTCTATACCGCACGTCATCGTATCGATATTAATCGATTCATCTGTATAGAGTATATGAATATTATTTACATCAATAACTAATAAATTAGGCAGGCAGTTTAGTTTTTAGGATGTGGCTGTTGAGATGTCTTCATCTTTGAAAGGTGATGAATATATTGGAGATAATATACCAGAATAATGTTTTACGTGGTTTGATGTGACGGTTTTTCTAAATCGTCACATCTAACTAGGTAAAAATCCTCTTAGAAATAATGGTGAAAATAATACTGAGCAATATCTTAGGTATAACTTAGACCCTAGATTATATAATAAGTAGCTCTTAGATGATATATTTTTGTTACTTCATCAACAGCTTTTAATAATCCACTGATGGACATAAAGGAGAGGAGCCTCTAAAGGAGAAGGGGTTCTGGCCTACTATATCACGCTGGAAAACTTGAACCAAATCCTAGGTATAGTATAGGTATAGTAGGCCAAAACTTCCTTGCTAAGGAGAGGCCTATGTCTAGTAGTGGACTGTATAAGGCTGTTGATGATGATGATGATGATACAACGCTGTCCAAACGGGCTAATATAAAGTTTGTTCGAGTTTTCCTTCTTTTTGCAGAGATATTGTTTTGCGCAGTTTGTTCCTTACACTTACACTTAGACTTACACTTTATGCACTTTGTACATCGGCGGACTTAATGCCCAAGGCATTCTCTTCCAGTCAACCTTAGGGTGGCTTAGAAATATTGTAAGGGAGGTGCACAGAGGTTATATTGACAATTAAAATATACAATACATGAGAGCGTATACATACATGAACACATACAATACAAACGTCATAAATACACATGTAATTATATACATATACACATACATTCAAATTATATTCCTTCAGTCGTTTCTTACGACACCCATGGTATGAATAGGAATGGTGATACCACATGGATACTTATTATTTTTGAAATTGTTATAAAAATCTCTATATATGATACACTGTAGTCTCTCTTATTGTTATCGTTATTTCTCTAAAATCCAATGTTTGAACCATTTCTGTATATACTTCATCATTAATTATGCGTCTGGGTGTAATTTATATGTATTTTTTGCTGTATCAAAGTGCAAGCTCTGTGTAGTGTGGTATCAGGATATCGTGTATGAGGTGTGTAGCTAGCATTATTTAAAAAAAAACCTTTTTTGTCCACGCCAAAAAGTTTGAAATACTACACTATTTCACAAAATAACAAAAGTATGCTTACGTTGTGTGTTAATAAACATTCTAATAACAGTTACTAACACTTGACCTATGCCAAATGTTCTTAGTGTTGTACGTTTTACACCTGTGTGCCCAGCCACTTCAAGATTTTCAAGACCCTCAATAACTGTCCATGACACTTCACGTACAATTCATCACATGCAGCATTGTTGTATCGCCTCAAGAGGCGTTAATCGAATTCACTTTATCTATCACGAATTTATGGTAACTACTTACGTTAACTTGGAATAAAATGACTGGACAGATGGCGTAGTGGGTGAATCACCTCACTTCTTTCTTTTGGGGTGAGTGTTATAGTTTCGATCCCCATATGGAACAACACTGTACAAGCTATAAATTATTGTTCTGAGTCTGGGTGTTGTTTGTGTCAGTTTCATATATGTTTATAAATTCTCCAGCTACACAGAATATATTTCAGCTTACATTCAAGTTGCTATAGTGTAGGGTATACTCGTATTTTAAACTCTGTACACCTCTACACCTCCTTTACAATATCTTCACACCACCCTAAGGTTGACTGGATGAGACTGTCTTGGGCATTAAGTTCGCCCATGTACAAAATATAAATAAATAAATAAATATTGTCATAGCGCGGAAGTAGTCTTAACAAAATAAATGTTCAGTTCATCGTAAATATAGGGTCACTGTAGCCCAAAAAGATAGTTTAACACCAAAAATTTCGTTGTAAAACATGTCGACTGACATCCCACAGAGACAAACTTACTATATTTGGAACATGTAGGTGGTATTAGAAACGGTGTACATATTGAACAAAGTTCGTACTTAACAATGAGCACATGCACTTGACAATCAGTCTGAATTAGGAAAGAGTTCTGACGAAGGCAAACAAATAAAGTTTAGGCCCGTTTGGAAGTAAAAAGTACCGTTAGACAAATATTGAAGTAAGTGGATGTTTGAATGAAATTAGAAATTGAATTGCAGACAATAAATCATACTAATTAACTTTACAACACGATGTACGTGTAAACAAAATGGCTCATGTCTTCGGTTCTTGGGTTTCTTAAGTGAGAGAGCGAAGTGTGGATGTTGTGTTGCTGTTTTGTTACTCTGGAGACACTTTTAGACGTCATTATAATATAATATGATAATTTTACGGTGTTATGATATAAAATATGCTAATGAGTATAAAATTTCTTTAATGATTTATACCGGGATGTGGTTCTACATTCCATTTGAAGCCGGAGAATGTGAATTCAAAACCTGTACCGATTTAAAAAAAATATACACTCTTGACTGTAATATCAAAATAATATTTTTTATTATAGATGCACTTAAATGTTTACGGGATGCTTTTGCAGCAATCAACTTATAAAATTTGAGTTTTATTCAAACTAATCTCAGAAACAACTGGATTGATTTTCATCGACTTTATTATCATATCTGATATTCGAAAGAGCTTAACTTTGAGTACTTTTACTTTGTTCAAAATGTAGTTGCCTTAGTCTAGGACGAGAAAGTATCAGCATCCAAAGAAGGTCAAAATCACATGTCAGGTAAAAAATACAAATGCGTTGTCTTAGGGTAAATATACCAACTGTGGACGCTAATCAAACAAGAAAACTTGGTGTGTGTCCGTACTAGCGTTACGGTGGTCCAACAATGGCTGGGACCACCAAAGTGTCGCGTATTGTGCACAACACCAACCGTTTGTTTTGTCGTCTTTTGTTTAAGCAACTTTCACAATTAAGCTGTACATGCGAAAGGCATGGCTTTGAAGGTTCACCTCGACATTAATGTATGACAGAGTTCTTCGACTTCATTAGTGAAAACCTTTTATGTTTTGTTTGGTTTCCATAACTATATTAATTCGTTTTGAATGAGATTGTGAAAGTGATTTTTAAGGCTTGTCTAAAGCCTGTATTTGAATATTATTGGAAATATATGAACAGCTGTCTTTATTGTTTATTGCTAATATATTTTAATGTATAGGTATTTTAGGATTGCATTATAATATTTTATTGGTATTCTAAATTACAATATTATATTTTATGAGAACTATGAATGTCACACATCAGTTTTTGTTGGTGTTATACTATGCTGCTAGACTAAGATATGTATGAGAAAATTATGGTATTCGATAATCACATTTCAGAACTAGTCTGGAAGACATTGTAGCAAATACAAAAATTCTTCATATGTTATACATATCAAATTGGAGGGCATTTAATAATCTTATTTAATCTTTTTGGTCTATGCCTAAAAAGATAAAAAAATATAAACATTTTCAGTTAAAATAACTTTTGTGAAATGTATTTATATTTGCATGTATTTGGATTTTAAAAACGCATGTATTCGTATGACACCTAGTACTGTTGCACCAGAACATGTTACTCTTTAAAGATAATCCCCATAGAGCCCAAATTAGTCAGTCATCTGTCAAGTTTAGTCACACACGTGACTAAAACTAAATGCTGCATATAAAGAAAATACAAATTTAGTATTCTCTTCTGTATCTGGTTGTACACATATGCCAGCTACTCACCTGTCCAATCGAAAACTTCTCCGCATGTTAAACAATAGAAACCATCCATAAACTCAGCTGGAATTTGAACCCGGAACCTTTGACCGACAAAGCACACTACTGATGGGGCCAAACGGTCATATTACTTAATAACAATAGAATTGTGAAGGAACATACATCTTATTGAAGGCTGCTTATTTATTCGTTACATCACAGAGGTTAAGTAACACTTGTTGCGGATTGGAAATTGATTGAAAGATTCGATGCGGATGCTAAAACAAGGATTTAGATACGTTATAAGTGAAAGTGTGTGCTGGTAAACACTTAGGTAGTCTATAAAGACTATTTACAAACTCCTATGTATCCTCTGGTACGTAGGCTAAAATGTACTAAGCGCTCACATTATGCTTTCTACATATCATTTCAGTTTCGCTTACGTTTTTTTTTCTATCTTAAAATCCTTTCAAAGTGACTCTACTCTACCTGATGAAAAGTATGAATAGAATCCAAGAGTTGTGGTCACCATACTCATTGCAAATGCTGACAACGCAGTATGGTGACCCACACTATGGCGGCCGTGTGAGATGCTTTTCACACCCCGCTTGGGGACGTAAAAGGCATGAAAGTCATTGTGACAGTGTAAGACTTACACAGTTACCACGATAACTGTCACCCCTGCATCAATGGGCCTTCGGTCTCACACTCACCAACGAAACACGACAACACGGATGCTGTCGCTTTAGGTTGGTCTTCTGTGGGAAGGTAGTACTGCCCCGGTTGAGCCGGCCCGCTAAAATCAGCTGGTTCTACTACCTAAAAGACGTTACGTGACAGTGCGTGACTACGTTATAGTGACAGAGCCTATTACTGTCACCAGTGGTCTTTAAGCAAAGACTATTAAGATTATCTTAGAAGGGATAGTAAATACGGCAAAGACAGGAATTTGAAATTTCTAAATACGGATGGATTGAAATATGCAATTAAAAACTCAATCAGGTCAAGGTCATCTTTTAACTCAATTCGTCAACTGGCTTGAAGCATCTGATTCGGACTCTTTCAGTTGTAACCTATTACACAAAGGTAACATAGTAAATAGTTTTAGTGCAGTTAAAAAAGATAACTGTCACGCTAAGATATCGCATGTGACTTTACAGAAATTCATAAAACACACTTAAAAGCACCCAAACTCGGAAACAAAATTCATGGATACACGAAATAGAGACCACAATTTGGAGATTGAATACTCAACGCTCGACGAAGTAGGAATTAGGAAAGTAATACTTCGAACTACTCAACTGTTTCGTTCAGTATATTTATATTTTACTAGCTTTTGCCCGCGTTTTCGCTCGCGTGGAATTTGGTTTGCCACATTAAGTTTCGTAACAGATCATTTTAAATAAATATATTTTTTTTATTAATAAAAAATCCTATGTTACTTCTAATACCTTTTTTTTTTTTTTTTTTTTTTTTTTTAACGTGTGGAAACCCCCTCGGGCCGTCACCCCACCGGGGTTTACGGCAGGGTGGTGTGTCGGAATCGGACCGACTAAAACCACACGGTGTGCCACTCTGCGCCTGACATAGGAGGGACCGGGAACAGCTGTTATTACGACATCCAAATCCCTCCTAGCGCCTGCCCGCTCACACGGGCACCATCTGCGGATAAAACTCTCCTTTTAGGCGACGTACGGCACACGCGGACGTCACCTCCTCGCGGCTGGCCACTATAGCGGATGGAGGGGAAAACCCGTCCCGTCCATCCGCGGCCACACTCAAGGCGGCATGAGACGCTGGTACGCGCGTCTCCGCCGCCCGGTACGCCGGCGGCGAATTGGGTCCGAGTGGAGGTCGTCCTCCCGGGCCCTCTCCGCCGCCTCCTTCCGCGAAATTACGTCTTCGCAGAAGGTTGCGACCGCGGTAAAACAACTGTCGCTACCGGCCATGGAGCGTATGACGGCCGGTAGCGAGAGATCTCCTCCAATAACTGCAGTAAGGACCCCACGCCGCGCCGCCCAAGCGGAACAAACCGCCAGCGTGTGCTGAGCCGAGTCCTCACTGCAGTCGCAGTGGTGACAGGCGGGACTCAATTCCCTCCTGGCGACCGAGTGCAGATACTTCCCGAAGCAACCGTGCCCGGAAAGGACCTGCGTCAGTCGGAAGGAAAGGGTCCCGTGCTGTCGCCCTGCCCACTCGGCGATGACCGGCTGGAGAGCCTCCACGGCGGCAAAGCCAGCACGTGGAGTCTCCAGCCGGGACGACCAACGAGCCATCGTGGCTAGACGAGCGGCCTCTCGCCACTCGCGTATCTCTTCGGGCGGGGGCCGTATGCCGCTACCCGCCCGGAAGTCAGCCGTTCGCCGATAAACTTCAGCGAGCACTTCCGCCTCCAAATCCCACGGGGGTGTTCCAGCCAAGGCGCACGCCGCCTCCGTCGATACGGTGCGGTAACCGCGTATGGCTCTAACCGCCAATATCCTCTGAGGGCGCCAGAGGCGAGCCCTATTCTGGGCGGTCAGAGCCGCTGCCCATACCGGCGCACCATACAGCGCCATTGACCGGACAACCCCCGTGTATAGCCGTCTCGTCGCGACGCTGGCTCCACCCAAATTAGGCAAAAGTCGCCCAAGGGCAGAAGCAGCGCCGACCAGCTTTGGAGAAAGCTGCCGGAAGTGCTCGTCGAAAAGCCACCTGCCGTCGAGGATCAGGCCCAGATACTTCATCTGGGCCTGAACCGGTACGAGGACCGAATTGACCACGATGGAGGCGCCGGAGGGTGGACCGCGACGGGGCCCATGGAACAAAAGGGCCTCCGTCTTGTCCAGGGCCACCCGCAAACATAGCGCCTCAATTCGCCCGACCACCAGAGAGACACCCGTAGTGGCCAGGCGCGCCGCCTCTTGAAAGTTCATGCCCCGGGCCATGACCAATGTGTCATCTGCGTAACAAATTACGCCCAGCCCGGGGGGAAGACGACCTCGAAGGGCCCAGTCGTATCCCATGTTCCACAGGAGCGGTCCGAGGACAGACCCCTGTGGAACACCGCACGACATGAGCCGCCGCCTTAGCACACCGTCTCGGTCCTCGTACATGACGGTACGCTCCTCAAGATAGTCTGCCACAAGCCGCCTCAGGTACTTTGGCACCCCATGGTAGTGGAGTGCTTCCCTGATGCAGCTAAATGGCAGACTATTAAATGCGTTGGCGATGTCCAACGACACCGCCAACAGCACGCCGCCACAGCTCACCGCCTCTTCGGTAACGGCCCTCAGGCGCAACACGGCATCGACCGTCGAACGCCCCGCCCGAAAACCGAATTGGGCGTCCGACAGATCGGGGCCCACCTCGCGGAGGTGCCGGACGATGCGGGCAGAGAGTATCCTCTCAAACAGTTTACCCGCCTCGTCCAGCAACACGATGGGCCTATAGGCCGCTACCGATTCGGCTGGCCGTCCCGGCTTCCTTAATAGGACCAGCTTCCCGCTTTTCCAGCACTCAGGGAAGCGTCCGGACGCCAAGCTGGCGTTCAGGACCTCCCTGAGGCGATCCGACATGTGGTCGAGGGTTCGTGCCAATACTCGGGCAGGTATCCCATCTGGCCCAGGGGCGGTGTTCTTAGAGCGAATCCGTAGAACAACCGCCCCTATCTCCGATTCCCTAACGGGCGGAACATTGTCCTCGTGTCCCCCGCCGTCTGCGACCATGAAGGCCATCGACGGGGGTGTGTGCTCCACCCGCTGCGGGAAAAGGCCCTCGACCACTTCCTGCAGGAAGCTGGGCTGGAGTGTCTCTGTAAGGGGGGGGCCCGACGTGCGGAGCTTTTGTCGCACCGCACGATAAGGGCGACCCCAGGGGTCACGATCGAGACTCTCCAGCATCTCCTTTCTCTTAACTTCTTTGGCGCGGCTGATGGCCAGCTTCAGAGTTTGCCGCGCCTCTCGGTACTCCTCATGAAGCTGGTCCTCCCTGCCTTCTTCGCGGTGTCGCCGCCGACTACGAGTGTAGGACCTCCGGGCACGAGTACAGGCCGCGCGGAGGTCCGCCAACTCCTGGGACCACCAGTAAACCTCCTTCCGTGGAGGCCGATAACCTCGGATGCGGGGCATGGCCGCATCGCAGATTTGCGTAATTACGTCGCGAAAGCGACCAGCCCCCATATCGACCTCCTCGGTCGGAGCCTGCGGAGACAGCCAAGAGTGAATGATGGCTGCCTCCTCTAGTAGGTCCCTGTTCAATTTAGCTACAGCCCACCGCGGAAAGCGAGAAGGACGCCGCGCCATGTGACCCCTTCTGGGGTCCTGGGACCGGGAGAGCTCAAATCGGATATAGAGATGGTCCGAGAGCGTCTCAACCTCTTCCAGGACACGCCAGTTCCTTACTCGTGCGGCGAGGGCAGGGGTAGCGAACGAAAGGTCCACTATCGACCCTCCCTGCTGTCGCACGCACGTGTTGGTGGAGCCCCTGTTTAGTAAACAGAGGCCCACCGAGGCCGCCCACTCCTCTACGGCTTCGCCCCTAGCGTCCGTCCTGGGGGAACCCCACGCAATGGACTTTGCGTTGAAGTCCCCCAGCACTAAGACGTGCCCAGACGTTAGACGCCGCATCGAGGTTTCCAAGTTGTTAAGGAAAACCTCGAAGTCGCTCAAACTCCGGTTGGGGGAGAAGTAAACACCATATACGGTGATTCCCCCCCACTCGGCAGCAACATATCCAGTACTCTTGTCTCTTAGCGACAAGGGCGGGGAATGAGCCGCCGTGGAGCCGACGACTGCCACGGAACCGTCCCGGTCACCCAACCAGTTTGGACGGGGAGGAACGTAATAGGGTTCCGCGGCTACGGCAACACCGATCGACCACTGTGCCATGGTTTGCAGGAAAAGGTCCTGCGCCGCGGCACAGTGGTTCAGGTTCGTCTGGACCAAGAGGTTGGAGACTTGGGCCATTACTCGGCCGTCTTTACAACCTCCTCCATGGGCGACGATGCCGGCGTGCGGACGACATCGGGGGCAGCCTGGGCCGACTGGCTAGCCCCCGACGCTTGTCGAGAATTGCGGGGAGGTTTGCAACCCCCCTGCCCAATCTGGTGATTGGCGGGTTTGTTACCCGCCGCACACGCGGGGCAGTGAGGGGCGGCAGAACAATCTGCCGCCTTGTGCCCGGGTCGACCACAACGGAAACATAGTCCGCTGCAATCAATGCAACTTACACACTTGGCGCGTGTGTGCCCCGATGCCAGACATTTGTAACATCTCATCGGTCTCGCCGCCAGGATTGTGATCCTAGCGCTCACGAAACCGACGAGAAGTCTGCCAGCGTCGCCCAAAATTTTGGCCGACGCTACGGGACAGCTCACCCACACTGCGCCAAGTCCTCCTGGACCGGGGCGGATGGTGCCGACTCTAATGTTGTCCGCGTTGCATCCCGTCTTCTCTCTTATTGCAACGCGGACATCTTCGGCCGTTATCGAATCGTCCAGGCCCGAAACGCGCAGCTCCGCGCACTTGGTAGGCCTGGCGATCTTTACACCATCCGTGGCCTCAAATATACCCCGCAGCTTATCGGCAAACGTGTCCGCACTCTTTGCGCCTTCGGCACCAGGGAACTCGAGGACTCGAGCTCCTGTCTGGGCGAGGCGCATTCTGACTCCTACTGTCCCAAAAGTATTCATGGCGAGACTGTCCCGGGCCCTCTTGAAAACAGCAGCATAGGACAGCCCCCCATTAGCCGCCTCCGGCGATACTGTAATTACTACAGCCGCAGTTTTAGGCGGCTGTAGTTTCCGTGGCTTCGTCTTCTTAACCACTACCACCGGTGGCGACTGCGGAGTCGATGCTGCGTCCTTGGCAGCCCTCCTATCGCGCTTTCGGGACTTTTTAGTCCCCCCGACTACCTTCCATCCATCGGTGGACGGGGCAGACGTGGAGGGGTCAGATGCAGGTGTCGGAGTGGGAAGCGGCGGGAACTTTGCCCTCGTTTTTGCGGCGATCTTAGGGCGGGTTTCAGATGCAGCTATTTTTGCTACAGCCTTCTTTGTTGCCGCTTTTGTTGCTCGACCTGATTTCGAGGTGGACGCAAGTGTTGCCGCCGCATATGACACTCGACCATCTGCAACGGGAAGTGGAGCCGGCTGCGACTTAGTCTTCGCCCTATCCGCTGCTAGTGATGGGCGAACTACGGGGGCCGGAGGCAGCCTCGCCTCCAGTCCCGCGAGACGTCCGTCCAACATATGTCCCACTGCGTCAAGTACTTGGCGCAGGTGGGCATCAGAGACGTCATCAGGACCGTGATTAGGCGCCAACCGTTCTGAAGCTGGGCCCCGCCGCTCAGGGTGTTCGGTTTGTGCTCTAAAATGTGCAAACTGACTGCTGAGCTCAGACACCTGTCCCGTCAGGCGGTCGTTAGCCGCCTGAAGGCGAGCCACATCACCAATGAGGGTTGTGACAACCTCTGCGATAGCGGAGGAGGAGTCCTTAAGGGCCCTAACGAATGGGCCCTTAAGGTTTGTAGATTTTGTGGCCACTTTGTTGATAATAGCCACAGCTACGTTCACCCTCTCCTGCAGGGACACCGGGTCCTGGGCTTCAGAACCCTCTACCGTTGGTTCCCGAATTTTTTGGAGCAGATCTACGATCTCCTCCTCCACTACACATTCACCCTCCACCCTGACTCTCCTATAGGCTGCCGCCTTAGAGAAAAGGGAGCCTGAGGGAACTGAGACTGGAGTGCGTGACCTTCCTCTGCGGCTAGTAGCCACTTTGGTCGGCAACCACTCCTGACAATTTTCACCTTCTTCGTCTGTGGAGCGTCCGCGTTTCCGATTATCGCGGATTTCTACCTCCATTAGCTCCAATGCTTCAGTTGTTGCACTGGAGTCACCTCTGTCTGTCGGAACGGCGGATTTCGAACGTAACCGATTCGATCTCCTCAGGCTTCCGGAAGCAAGACTAACTTCAGTGAGCCCTAATGAGATTGGCGTCTCACGTTCTTTTGCCGTTTCGTTCCCCTTCTTATTCTTCTCCTTTTTCTTCTCCATCTCCTTCTTTTCTTCGTTTCTTTTATTGTAAGTTGTATCCATAATTGTTCCCACGCGTGGGGGAGAACTAAAGGTCGACCCGGGCAGAGATCCCCCAATACCCGGGCAAGCGTAAATTTGTGCCCAACCGAGGGGTCCGCAGGTGCCTCGGCTGGGGGTGCGCTTGCGACTGAACTACCCATCAGCCATGCATCCCCTGGTCACGCACCAGAACACGGGATTCGGGGTAATTTTTTATAGAGGTTTTCTTCCTCGCAGTCCGGGCGGCTAAGCCAAGACCCTCGTCCCCGATCGGAGTCGCGAGGCATAACCACGACACTCTTTTCGGGACTACGATATGCCGACGGCGGCAGGGAGACAGCGTCTCCTGATGCCTGCTCGGTGGTAGTGTGAGTACACACCGAGCCCGTCCTTCTTTTCCGCCGCTGAAAGCGGAG
This sequence comes from Hypercompe scribonia, assembly GCA_949316085.1. Lineage (NCBI taxonomy): Eukaryota > Metazoa > Arthropoda > Insecta > Lepidoptera > Erebidae > Hypercompe > Hypercompe scribonia. Next base: position 6,389,811 of record OX438988.1, read on the forward strand.
GAACTCCGACCCTAGAAAGGGTCCCACCATCGTGATTTTTTACCGAGGTTTTCCTCCTCATTGCTCCGAAGAGCGAAGAACCAACAGAGGATCCGACAGAAACGCCCGCTCTGTTGGACCAAGTTTCGGCCGAATTGCCGAAGAAAATGGCTTCCTCTTCGTGCTAGAATATTAGCCGTTGGCAGTGATGAACACCACCACCGCCAACGTTTCCAGGGTGCACCACGTGGAGGTTTTCTAGCCCAGCACCCCATGTTACTTCTAATACCTCAAACAACATGTGTACAAAGTTTCATGACGATCGGTTGAGTAGTTTTCATGTGAAACCGTAACAAACAAACTTACATTCGCATTTATAACATAATATATAGTAGTAGTAGTTATAACATAGTATATAGTATGATAATTTTTGACAGTAATGTGGCGTCCAATGTAGAACAAATGTTCTCAAATATTTTACAATGCGGTTCTAATTTCTTTTTGAGCAAATAAAATTGAAGTATATTCAAGCTGTCAGCGTTTTTAAGGTTAAATATTCTGTCAGACAATTCTACAGTATTTTTTGTAGATGAAATTTTTAAAATGCCGGCTCTTACTTTTCTATTTCTATCTGTTGTCATAAAATACAATTGGCATAATTAAACACTCCTGAACTTTTTATATGCCAAAAAGATTTTCAAAATATCGTATCTACCTTTCTGAAGCGTTTTACAATATGTCTTGTTAAAAAAAAATGAGTGATTAATTGTGATGCTTTAATTGTAATTTACTGTTGGATTTGAAGCTTGGTAGACGTGAAAACCTATGAGATCACCCATGCGTGTTACAGGTATAGCGGTAATAATAATCGGTGTGAATAAATCGATTAATATTATCGTGATTGCTGAGCCTGAGTTTGATGTTCACCTAGGACAAACATTTGTTTAACGCGCGAAATAATTTGATCTAGTTTGTCTGGGTGTAATTTATTTCATTAATCAATCTTCATCAATAACCTTTAATATTCCACGATTGGAAGTAGATCCAGCCTTAGAAAGGTTTGACCTACTTTATCACGAAGACCAGACGGGTTTCTTTGTGGTTTCCTTCAAGTTTTCCTTCTCTTTGCTGTACTGTGCAGAGTTGGCTCTTTTAATCGGTTCTCAGGAAATGAATAGAGATAGACAAACTCTTAATCACATCACATTCTTAACGCACCACCACACGGATAATATTTTTTTCATATTATATAAATATTTAACTTAATTTAATACATTATTTGGTTAATTTGGGATCAGGCACGCACGTGAAACGTGTGAAGTGTCAAGTACTATTTGCTATTACTATTATTTCACAATATTGAGGTGTAATTGTAACTAAAGATATAAATCACTTGATATTTATCGTGTCATTAGAAACGAGGTTATTAATAACGTTGTTACTATATTAGGATTTGCATTAATATTATCGCTTTCAAAGATCTGTGACTTGTACTGATTGAGTAGTACGGAGAAATGATAAAATGTGACATAGGTTTTTTGTTTTGATCTTTTATTTCGACAGTAAAACTTTACAATAAGATAGGTTAATCAGAATAACGTAAAACTAAATATTCACAGTCACACGTAGGTGGAGACGTGAGTAAAAGCTAGTCTGCATGTAACAATGTTAAGTTGGTTCGTGTACGATTCAAAAACTCAAAAAATTCTACATCGGTTGAATTCAAATTTTGTCATGATATCAACCCATTCTAAACAGTTTTATTTTTTATTTGCCATCACATCATACCACATCCCATCAACAACCTTTAACAGTTCACTGCTGAACATAGGCATCTCTTTAAAAAGGAGGTTTTGGTCTACTATACCACACCAGACAGGTTGGAATACAATTTGTATCAATTTTTCTTTCTTTTTTCAGTAATGTTCCCGGGCATAGTATGCTCCGTTAGCCGTCTCTTACGACTCTCATGAGGTGTAATAGGGGCGGTGATCTGTATTTTTAATCTGTCACCACATGTCAATACAACCACAATGTGTTACAGTGAAGCGTTGCAAGATACAGCTAGTTTTATATATGTCGAAATAAAATCCAAAGTATGCTAGTGAATGAATGGATCGAGGCAGTGTCACTGAGCCAGTTAGACTATGCCCACATCCTAGCAACCTGATTGAAACAAGCAATGAAATAGCAATACTATTTATTTATCATTTGTTCTATGTCTGGGTGTAATTTATCTATAATATGTAAGTATTTATAAGTATATTAGTATATCAGCAGTCTGGTGACGGCCATGCGTGAGATGTATGCGAATATTATTATTATTACCTAATAACTGATTGCATTATTTCTCAAGTTGATTAATAAACTCTTTCATAACCACGACATCGAAGTACCTTCGCACGAGTTTTATTACATTCAAATCTCAATCGATTCTAACATCAATTAAAATCGATCAGTCAAGCACTACCACTTGTAAATGGTACACAAAAATAAACAACAATAATTCATGCACTCAGCTTGAGGTCATGAGCCATTGTTTGGTTGATACAAACGCTGGAGTGGTCACTAGATAGACACGTTGTGAGTAACCTTCTGGGTTCATTTATCTTCAGTTAGTGTTATCATAATATTTAAATTATTACGATTACAATGATAATATTTTTCTTACAACGTTATTTTATATATTTGTGGTGTTTTTTATGTGATTACGAAATTATACGAGCGTTGTAATAAGTATATATCAGACAGCCTGGTCGGCTTAATAACAGCAGTTCACGGATCTCTTCTGTTCCAGGCGCAGAGTGGCACACCGTGTGGATTCTGATCCGAATTTTCACACATAAAAAATAAAAATAAATTGTGTGGGTACGTACGTAAGAAGTTAAACTTCTTTGGTGTAACAAGATATTTTTTTTCTAAAAATTTTTTCCTTCGCGTATATTCATAGAGAAAATATTAATAATAGAAAAAAAACGTATTTAATACATTGTATTAACGTTTTATTATAACGCATTATCTAGTTAAATAAATTTTGCGTCAAAAGAAATAGGTATAAATTCAAAACTAAAATGTTGACTACCTAATTCCATGGTGACGTGTTCTCGTGACGGTGTGCGCGCATCATAAAAGTGCCTCTTCATTTTTCCCTAACGTGCCAAAAGAGGTATAACTTCAAAAAAGAAGTATATATCAGGCAGTTCTTTACAGTCAGTTTTTGTAACAGTGATCACAATAACTTAGTTATACTTGTTTTAGTAATAGATTTATATATTTCATGTTAAATAATAACAATATAATCTTAGGTATCCTTAGTTTTGGTAATCAAAAGCGGTAGCTAGCATAATTATTTCGCATAAAAATAATTATAACATCATTCTGATTTAAACTTACAACGCAGCCTTGATCCTTAAATCTCGAGTTAAAGCCTCATAGTAACCAGACAGCTGATAAACACACATGTTTCCAAATATATAATTAAGATTAAATTACACTCAGACAGTACACTTAATTCCACTCATCACACAATTATTTGTTTTGTGTAGGTTTCGAACCCGCGACCTCTGTACCTGACTCAGCGGTCAGGATCACTAACCATTAGACCAAAAACCCGTTTGTTGGTTTCGTTGTATTTTGTTAAACTCCATAACAATTAAAATATCCAATCTCAACTTACTTATAACAAAGGCGCAAGATAAAATGTTTGAGAAGTTTTAAAACCAACGTCAGAGGTCAAACATTATTTTATGGTAATGCATAGTCCGCCTCAGCGTTAATCAATTATACCGCGTGACCCGTAGAGGTCGCCGGTTCGATTCCCGACCGTAGCGCTTTTACACCTATTAGTGTTGTGTAAGATTAGAACGCAAATTATTTAAGATCTTGTATGGGGATTATACAAGTGTGAATATTTTCTTTAATTGGAACGATCTAACTTTATACGTATTATGGTTTTTAAGTTTATGAATGTGTTCACATTTACATATATTTTTTTAGAACGGGAACAGGTATAAGCAGAGACATATTTATAGTATGCATGTAGCAATTGTATCGAAAAAAATGAGGCGTTCAAGATTGAAAGATTGTAGACATATGCATACATATATATTTATATGTACATGAATAGTTATCGCCGAAGCTTTGAATTAGATACTTAGAAACTGTTTAAAAATGAATAAAGTAAAGTAAGTTTTTAAATATTAAATATATCCTATATCGCGTGGGATTTTATAAACATACATAAAACGGATACAAAGAACACCCAAACTCAGAATAACTATTTGTGGATCACACAAAGTGTTGTTCTATGTGGGAATCGGACCCACAACACTACGGTACAGTAGGAAGCGGCAAGACGACTGCTTAAACAACTACTCCATCCTCGTAAAAAAAATATCAATGGTTTGTCATTGTTCGATTGTCATACCTTATAAAAACGATTTTATCGATTTAATTCTGATATTAAAAGTGTTACTCGCTCCACACTAATCGATTTTTAAAAAAAATCGATTTAAAGCGATTTATTGACAATCAAATTGATGTTTCTTCTCGAGTGCTGTAATATAACATTGTGTATGAAGTTAACTGTACAGTTTTATTCTTATATAAATATCATTGTTTGTTTGTCCGGAGTTTTTGCACTGTCGTACGGCTTGTCCGACAGCAAATCATATAATTTGATTGAGTATTTGTTGAGATTCAAAATGACTGTTATTTTTAAATATACTTGTAAAATTACAAAAGGATATTCTATGAATGCAATCTTTGAATAATAGGTTCTTTGTATGTCTATCATTTTCAACTAAACTTGTCCGACATATTGTTAAATGAAATAATTAAAACTCATTTAGGTACCATCTTATCATTCAAGGTTGGTTAAAATTTTGAAAAAATAAGAAAAACAGTAATTTTATTTTATAATATTTTATATACTTTACTAGTTTGTTTCATAACTGGCCGCATTTGAAAATCTAACTGACTACGACAATATTATTGTCATCAGATAAATGTTCTGTATTAGCCTCAAAATGACTGCGGCGCGGTTGTCAGAATAAAGAATACTACGTATTCTGAACGGGAAATAGATTATGAATACAGTAACTTGAAGAAAGCTTCGAAAGGTTACTATTTCTTTTTGTTTTTGTATATTGGAAACCCTAAGAAATGACCGATATTCTCTTCGTCAAAGATTTGGTAGCCAAAATTTCCGGCAATTGAAAGGTTCACCTACTGTGAGCGTTTTAATTTCGGGAAATACAATTATACAATATGAAACATGATAGTTTAAAAGTTTGAATAAGTATTAATATTCCTCCTGTGTGTTTGCAAGCTTCTCAGAAGTCATTAAAAGCCGTTTATGAAGAAAGAGATTGAAGATTAATCGGTGATGTTAATGTCGGTTAATAGTTAACGGTAAATTAGTATAAATACGAATATTATACGTGTTTCAGTGAACAAATGTTTTCTTGCTAGGTTCATATTCAAATTATCCGTGACCTATGGTCTTTTAAACACTTACATATATAGGCCTCATAAAAACGCGCCAAGTTGGCGAAATAAACATATGAGGAAGGTAATGTTGGGTCTTTGACACCGTAATATAATACGAATTGTAGCACCCTGTAAAATAATCAAATAGGTGAAAAACATCTTGTCATATACACAAATATAGATCTCTTGAATTTCCAAACTTGTCGAGAAAACTATATAAGGCCTACGACTACGCTACGCCATCAACAGCCTTTAAAAGTCCACTGTTGGACATAGGCCTCTCCTAACAAGGAGGTTTTGATCTACTACACCATGCTGGCTAAACGGGGTTGTTTCAAGTTTTCCTTCTCTTTGTAATGATATTTTTCTGAATAGTTTGTTCCCTTAGTCACCCCTTACGACACCCACGGGATAAATAGGTGTGGTAACACTATGTATTCTTAATCTATCACCACACGGACGGAATAAAACTCAATTTTAGCTAAATATTCTCACGTCATAAATACAGATTGTCACCGTCCCTGTACTATGGGTGTCGTAAAAATCGACTAAGAGACAAATTACGCAAAACAACAGCACAGCAAAGAAAAAGAAAACTTGGCACATACTCTTTACCACCCTTTACCGTCTGGCTAGCGTGACATAGTAAGTTAAAATCTCTCTTGTAAGGACAAGCCTACGTCCAACAGTGGATTTTTTAAGGCTAAGGAGAATGACTCTCAATATCAAGTCCTTGTAGGAGAAGCAGAGACATATTGTACACCCAGATCTTCTTACTTAGGAGAAACTTATTATCCTACCAAACAACGTCTTCTGGTTTAGCATTCTGGATCACTTAACACCAAACGGGCTAGTCGAAAATAGATCGGGTTTTATCTGAATGACTTTCATATTTCAAATGCCTACTGTACGGTCATCAAAACAGAGAAGCTACTGGTACAAAAGATTTTTTTATTAGTGTACGGTGTGCAACAACAATGGAATGGTGATGACTAGACAATTTATAGCTGATAATCTAATTGTCAGATTCTATTCTGATTTGTTCAATGTACCGACGCATGTTTTTGAAGCGACAGCATAAAAATTTGTTGACACGGGTCATTTAAATCTTGAAATATTAAGAAAAAGGAATGTTTGAATGCAATACGGAGTAAGCATAATGAACGGTGTGACAAAAAAATGATTTCATCGACGTGCCAACGTTCAGGCAAATTTAAGTGCAGAATTTATAAGTCTGGGGAAATAACAGAGGGGAAGTGGGAGAACATAGAGTTGTGGCATCGATGTGTAATTTTCTAGTTCAATTAATGCCCTTAGGTCAGAATTATAAAGGGTCAAACAATAGTTGTATAGCTTAATATTATTTTGTACACTACTATTGTAGGTGTCGTTAATGAAAGATAATGATAGACCCAAAGGTCTGTTATTATTCGGCTAATAGATCTATTAGTGATAATTGTAACAATCGCTATATTGTTGCGTAGGTAGTTAAGTATATATTATATATATGATATTGGATTATATTTCCCTATATTGCTACTCTGACGGTTACAAAATTACAGTTAAATAAATCCATTATTCACAATTCAACAGGCAACTGGAATTAAAATTTTTACTTTTAGTGTACGATGCTACTGATTTAGTTCAACAAAAGTGACTTACTTTAACTTTAACTTAACCTTACTGAGGTCAAACGACAGATGAATCATAGTACCAATGAGGTCACATTAGATTCGCATACATTAAAAATAGATAATATTGTGTTATCATCTTTTGCCACTGTCCCGGATATACCCTGAAAGGAAATCTCTGTAAACCCAGTGATTTTCGTTTCTTTATTTATTAGGATTCCTTAATAAAAAAAATATACTGTTTTGTCGTTAAAATTTGAAACGAAAACAGACGTAATAAATTATATTCTAAAATTAACGCCTTTTTTTCTGCTATCGCTACGTGATCCATGAATGATTACTTAGCCCAAGACATCAACGCTTCGTGTCCAACAAAACGAGAATAACTTATCGGTAATAATGTATTATTTGCTAGCAAACATGTCGGTCTTAGAATAATATTGTCATTAGCACATAACAAAGTGGAAATCCAAGTTTTTTTTACTTGTAATCCCCCTTACAATAAGTTATTGTAACCTTTTTAACATCATTAATGTTCATTTAATCAAAGTGCGTTGAACTTACAACAATGTCATCTTTTGTTGTGTTTGTAGTTACCATATTTTTTATCGATAATACTTGCAATGTTGTTTTAGGGTTCCATGCTTCAAATTGAAAAGAGGAAGCCTTATAGGGTCACATCGTTGTCCGTCTATTTGTATGAGGTACGAAGTAAAAATAAAATGTATTGTCTGCGGTCCTTTGCATCATCACATACTGGTACTATGAACAGCGTGTTAAAAGTCTACTATTGGATGTATGTAAGCTTCTAAAAAAAACCTAAGTTTACCGACATAGCTCTTCGAATAAGCAAGTTGAAGTGCCAATGGGCAGGCCACATCGCTCGTAGAACCACAACCGTTGGGGAAGAAAGGTTCTTGACTGGCGACCGCGTACCGGAAGACGAAGCGTGGGTAAGCCCCCCACTAGATGGACCGACGACATAGTCCGAGTCGCGGGGAGCCGATGGATGCAGTTGGTGTCCAGTCGTACGGCGTGGCGTTCTAGGGGGGAGGCCTATGTTCAGCAGTGGACGTCTTCATGATGATGAAGCTTCTTCGTTCCAAGGAGGTTTTGGTTTACTATACTACACCGAACAGATGATCCGGTATAGGGTTTGATTCAAGTTTTCATTTTCTTTGCAGTGATATTATAATGCGTAGTTTGTTCCTTAAATCGTCTCCTCCTACAATTAAAAAAAAATACGAAACCTTCAGTGCGCGAGTTAGATCCGCACTTATCTTATTTTTTACTAAATTACTGTGTATTTTTAATGTTGATTATTGTTATTTAGGACCCTCCAATTTCTGATGACCTTTAAATTGATTTCTTAACAGTTTTGATTTTATATTACTACTTTTAGGTTAAATTTAACTTTTTATTGATTTTTCGGACTCAGGAAAGCTTATTCATATGAGTTAGGAAATTCTGATTTCTGTATTATGTGAAATTTTTAACAGCGTCCTATCAGATTGCAATAAAAATAATAAGTTAACATAAAAACGTATTATCTAGATACCAGTTATGACATATAATCTCGAGACGTGGATTCTAGTTTAGTAGGGTTGGTCACGAAGCAGAATTAGAGTAAGCTTGGAGTTTTTTTAAGGATTAAAATGTTTGACAACGTCAACCTATAAACAAAGTTAGCACAACACAATGGCCATATGAGTTGGCTCATTAGTTAAACGAAAAGTAAGACACCTTCAACTAGATGAAACGATGACCAGAGAAAAGTTGCTGAGATATATCATGGCACACGTCAGAAACGATCAATATTCAGTAATGGTTTGCAATAGTCTGATGGTAAAAAAGTAACCATGAAACCTAAATAAGATAAATGGTATTGTTGTTAAGAGTGCTTAGCTCTGCTGTTGGTATCCATCTGGTGACAGGTTAAGGATACAGAGTGTGCTCCCCCCTGTTCACTCCCTGAGGGTTGTCAAAGCTAAGTAAGACAGAAAACTATGTAAGACTACAGCACTGGCAAGGGAAGGCAACCTTAAAACATACCCGGTGGGATATAGTAGGCCAAAACCTCCTTTATATGTGGGAGGAATATGTCCAGCAGTGAACTACTGAAGGCTGTCGATAAGATTTATATGTAATATATTCTTGTTTTTCTTCACTCGATAAAAACTACATCACAATTTATCAATATAAAATATGGTTTAGCGCGACTTAACCTTTCGTACCCAATGGATTTATAATTTGTTGCGTAATACCCAAGAACAATATGTTACCCTGCCAAGTTTAAAATGTGTTTTTAGTGTACATTGCCCCTGATGTCTGGTGATTTTCAATTTGTTAGCACAACAAGTTTATGAATTTTGTATCATGCTGTTGTCGTGCTGGCTATTCTTTGTGGAGTAAGTTACAGTTTACAGCGGTTATTTGTCGAAATAAAATGAAAATATGGCAAAAAATTCTTAGATATTCTTCCTCTTAAACTACTAAATGATAAAAAAATAATTTTTACAGTGCATGTTAAGTGTACTACGATAAGATCTATAATTCGTTTACAAAAATTTTACAACTGTGGATATATGTGGCATAGTTGGTCAAAATGTCTTTGTTAAGGATAGGCTTATGTCCAGCTGTGGATTGTTAATGGTTATCGATATGAAAGGATATATTTGAAGAGCAAGGCCATACTCAAGTTTCATGATTTAAGTTTGGATATTTTCTTCGAATTAGCGTTGTATTTAATCGTCGTTAATGTTTAAAAAAATGTAGTATTACAAAAATGATATCCAAAAATGTATTATTTATAACAGCGGACAATCGATTGTCGTTTGAATATCGCTATAGCTCATGTCTTGTCCTCGGCCTCAGATTGACAGGTGCTCAGTGGATCCTCACATCAATCACGTTGAAACAATCGTGCGGGGTCAGCAGGTACGTATTGATGACAGATTGTCAGTGAATACAAGTATAATTTTGCACGTCATTGCTTTAAAATGCTGTTCATAACAAAAAAAACACGTTAACTGTCGTAGATAAAGTTATGAATATTTTTCTCGTTTGATACTGAAATAAATATTACAATAGAATCTTAATAATATGCGTTTAAAGGTCTTTGAGGACGGAATTTTTTTTCGGCATGATGATGTACTCTTAACGGACTTCAGTTACAGCGGCAGGTCTGAACGGAGACCAGCAAACTGTACAGGAGATATTATAGTGCGCAAGTGTGTGCGTAAATACAGGTGCACTCTCTGTACCCTCATTCTCACAATCCGATGGGACAGCTATCCTCCACTTCCGGGTAGACATCAAGTGTAGGACCGACTGCTTTATGTACTCTCCGATGCACGGGGGTTAAGAACGCAACGTTCAAACTCCGGGTCATAATTAAGCATTTTTATAATCTGAAAAACTCAATAGCACTTCTTGGCACGACTCAGGAATCGAACCTGACACCTCTTGATCGGTAGTCACATAAGCTAATCGCTAGATAAACGAGGCAGAGGCACCAAATGAACGGATGGGTTATTTATTGGTAAACGACTATCTACACGTCCAGAACCACAAATGCGTTGCTGCTTTTTGCGACGTGCCATGCCCTCTTCCACATTAGAGAGGGTTTTGGTCTCCGGTAACCTTATTCGGTGAAAAGGAACGAAAGAGTTGCGTTACATCTATGTTAAGTGAGACAACAACAGTTTTCACACGAAGCGAGAGCATTAAGAACTTTCCATACATTGATGTTATTTTGAAGGTGAAACTCAAGGCCATCGGAAAGGTGGCATTAGGTCAAGTCAAATTCTAAATTAACTGCCCATCCGCATAAAAGTAACGGCTTTCTTGTATTATTAAACGTTATGAGACTAGGTTTTATATCGTTTTTATATAATATATTATTATTGAGTAGACATTAGTGGTAGTAGATGCCTTTTGCGTATAAATGTATTAAACATTTTTAGTATATGATTGGTTATTCTTTCGCGCGTCAGCTACCTTCTCATGGGAAACGATAAAAATTATAATAACTGTATATTGAAATATATTCTAAAAAATATGTAAATAATTTGTATTTTTCTACTTAATACAAATTATAACTAGTATGTGAAAGTGAAGAGCGATGAGAATCACATCTCACAATATTTGAGAGAATAATAAGATACATTAAACTTTAAGTTTGAATATCTTAAAAATATTGAGATTATGTCCGTGTGTTGATGGATAAGGAATATATAGTGTCAACATCCCTATGTGGGAGTCGTAAGAGGTGACTAGGGGAACAAATTATTCAGGAAAATAGCACTGCAAAGGGGAGGAAATCTTGAAAGAGTGCTATAGTAGGCCAAAACCTCTTTGGTAGAGGTCTATGTCAAGCAGTGAACTTTTAAAGGCTATTGATAATGATTTTGGTGTTTTATTGCCAAATTATTTAATTATATTACTACATTCTAACTGAATTATTGTTTGCAACCTCTTTTATTTACTTATAAATAAATATTTTAGACGTGTAGCAAACAACGCCATCTAGTCCAATATACAACAATAACACAACTGATATAAATACATATTATATTCTTTTTTTTTTGTTTATAAGTACATATTGTACATACAAAACACTCAAATTCGGAAACAGATATTTACAAACCACATAATTGATTACCTTATCTTTCAGACTTTCAATAACCAGTCTTTTTTTTTACGTGTGGAAACCCCCTCGGTCCGTCACCCCACTAGAGTTTACGGCGGGGTGGTGTATCGGAATCGGACCGACTAAAACCACACGGTGTGCCACTCTGCGCCTGACATAGGAGGGATCCGGGCACCGCTGTTATTACTACACCCAGTCAATAACCAGTCTATCTCAGCTACTAGAACGTGGCTGACTTCAAGAAATCAAGTGGGTATTCTATTCCCGACTGTGGTAGTAGATGTGACAGCATTTTTAACGTAGTTCTATTCTAAACAAAAAATTTAATTAGCTTTTTGAATACTTTTTAATACAAGGTCTGTTATTATGACACAAACTTTTTAAACAAACAAATAAATCAAAGAACACTGATCCCACACATTAGATTCACTTACTTACACCTACATTGAATATAAAATAATGAATTGAATATATTCAATTTAAATAAAATAATGAATAAAATTTATTCAATTTTATACAAGTTAGTTATTTTAATGTTACCGTTGAAGCGGAGTGAACATATTAACCTTAGACCTTATGGCGTTCATATACCATATCACATGTTACCCACACCGTAATAAAAATTTAAACACGTATGAAATATTATTATGGTGTTAAATTTAAATAATTTATGTCGTACATTGTTGGTTTACTGTTCAATATGACATATTGGTTTTTTTATGTTACTCTCGAAATAAGTTTCATGGTTCACTTGATGGTGTTGCCGCAAAGAACATTCATTTGTTATTTTCTTTCTAAAGAATCAAAGTAATTCCTTGATAAATTTAATTAGAATTGGTCAATTTTAAGGTGATAATTTTTTAATTATTTATTCAAATAAGTTAGTGTTAAAGACAAAGTTCATCTTTATTAAATACTGAAAACGACAAAATCAGTTAAGTATTATCAAAATACTCTAAACTGTGCATTCTGAAATTAGTATCAAATTTAATCGTGTTTATGACTCACTATTTGGAAATACTGGCTTCCACACAAAAGGTAGAAATATGCTACCTATTTAAGGCAAACAATCTCATAATATACTATTATAATGTAACTCCAATAGTTTAGGCAGAGCACGTGAAGATATTCCTCAAACGGCAGAATTTTCAATTACACACAATTGTAATAAATGGTCGCCTATGTGTTGTTCTGATATCATTGTCATCTTCAACTGCCTTTAACAGGCCACTAGTGGACATAGGCTTCTTTTTAAAAAGGCTATTTGGGCCTAGTATACCACGCTGGCCAGATGAGGTGGTATTCTGATGCTACATACAGTACTTTAAATTTTCATCTAAAACCATTGAATAGTTTTTGCGTAAAAGAGTATCAAACATTCATGCATCCCAACATACATCCTTACAAGCTTTCGTAATTATAATATTCTCATTACTGTTTACACTCGAGAGCAATACATTTGGTTCAGATTGCGAATAGTTATACCTTTAATACATATATACCTTCAAGAGTTGAACAGCCTCTTTATAGAGGGGCATTTCGGGACTAGCTCGTCAATGATATCCTCTCTTGAACATGCTTAGAGAGCATTAATCTCTAACAGATGAATGTAAGAATGTTTTCCAAGATGTGTGAAATACTTGGTGTACAGTATACCAAATCAGATACACACAGCACATAGGTAGTGATTAGACAAATTACTAAAATTTTAGAGTAAATTCTATAATTATAGAAAAATACGCTTTTTTTAAAAGCTTATCAAAGTCACTTTACTCTGTTTGATAGAAAGCATGCATAGAATCCAAGAGTGGTGGTCACTAAACATATTGTGAACACAGACAATGTAGTATGTTGTTTCACACTATGGTTGCCTTATGAGATAATTTTGCACGAAATGATTTGGAACATAAAAGGCATGACAATCATCGTGGCAGTGTAAGGCTTAAAACTTTATGCACTTATCTCTGGCAGTTAACCTTTGGGTGGTGTAGAAATCTAGAAGAGTAGATAAATCGAGATTACGATTATAATTAGTAGTTACTTATGTTTTTGATATACCAAATAACCAAATATTGTTACTTTAATTTAAAAACTATTTACATGTCTTTTAATTACATTTTCACTTCACTATGATACCATAGCCAAGTTTTGTGACTAGTATCATTGCTCTCAAGTGTAACCTCAGTTTGAAACGTTTATAGTTTTATAGTAACTTTCATTTTTATGACTATATAAAGTTTGTTATCACTATTACTAGTTATCACCTCGTGTCTAATGCGCTTCGCAATCACTTGATGATCATCACTATTCATCACCGACAGTAAACCAACGTTAACTGTAGCTAAACAGTTACATCCTTAATCTTCACTGTATCTATTTACAACTAACTGTAAAAGGAGCTAGACACAACACAGACTCATCTTGGTATAAATATTATCTGGAAGTGACATTTTCAATTAATTATATTTTAATTTTGTATTGTTATTCTTAATGTATTACACTAAACTTAAGCTTTTTAACATACGAAGCCACGAGTAGTAACGTTTTTATACATTACATAATAGCACTTTAACACTTTACACCACAATTTTGCGGTTAAATATATCTTGACTCAAGAACGAACCCGTGACAAAAACAAGTAGTTCTGAACAACTAAGTTAAATGAAACTCATAGTTTTTGTTGTACAGTGTCACTAAAAGGGCCACGATACCTTCTATATTTCGAAGTTCAAGGTTATACTGTTCGTGGTCATTGCTACAATAGTGTAAACTTAACGGTGCCTCCTTGATGTGGAAGATGTTACGACCTACACTTGGTCACGTTGCTTGTTTTTTACTGTCGGTACTACTACACGCTACAACTGCAACGTCTACACAGTTTCTTACGTCCCTACGAGCAGTATAACTGTTCGAAACGTCGTAAAACATAATATTTTTAGTCCCACTGTACTACAAAACTGTGGGTATGTGTAGAAATCGCGAGAGTGAAAACAGTTGAAACAAATAAAACTCGACCATTATTGTTCAGCTGCTAATTAAAATGAGGAAACGCAGTTACAAAACTTGTCTTCTTCAAGCTACTGCAGCTTCCATCTAGTTAACCTAACAAGACTTTTATCACCCTTCTTTAACGTACCCTTTTCTTATCGTCCCATCTTTATTTCCGCCATGTTTAAATAAAAAATTACAGCTAATTACAAAAAGACTTAAGTGGATTGGTATTAAAGCCACATCCAGTCATTACGTATCCAGTACAAAGACCACCTAATCAACGAACCGGCCAGTTGTGTGCGCTGTCATACTACTTTCTACATAATTTTTTACACAGCCTAGTCTATAGTGCGGCCATAAATTATTGCACAATAAACATTGTAGACGTTGCCAATCGTCAGTCAATTTTCTTATTTAATCAAAATTCTCTTTCACACAAAAACTGATTAAATTTGATTGTTTTGAGTAGCGGTTTGAGTTTGATTAATGAAATGATGATAGGTTGCTGTTGTCAAATGGTTCTGTCTGATATTAAATTTATATTTTATGTTCTGTTTTTTGTAACGGTTAAGGTGTTTTTTTGTTACTACTTAAATTAGGACAGAATTCTAAATATGAATTAAAAGGTATTAATTTTTGTTTTACAGTATCACTTGTTTGAAATATTAATTCTTGTGTTATCTGTTCTTAAAGTTCTTTATATAATATAATAATAATAATAAAATATCACATTTAATTACACAATATTTTACAAAATAAAACAAAATATTGATAATAATAACATTGTTATGAATATTTTTATAAATAATACAATTTTATTATTTTTAACGTAATAATTTAGTCAAGGCTATGAATAAATGTCACATACACAGCTCTGGTCATCCGCACTATGTTTGCTTTGTACTCTCATACGAGATGCAATCGCGAGATATGTCTGAAGATAAATGGTCTATTGTTATCTCTTATTAACCTGTAACTTTGAATACACTGACATAATTAGTTTGAACTTGTCCAGTAAATGTTATAAGAGAATTCTAATATTTTTTTTTAGTGTAGCAATTATATTAATTGATTTTTTTTTCTGTTTTTAATTGAATTACAAATTCCAGTTATTTCATGTTTATCTAAAAATGACAAGCGTAAATGTAATTTGTTACATCCTGAGATATGTTTGTATACTTATTAGTTTGTAATCTAGGTTCATTAGTTACTAATTAGTTTAATCTGAGATTATTTTGTTTTTTTTTCACATTTTTATGGAATATTAAATTATTTTACATTGGTTATAAATTGGGGTTTTAATTGCCTCGGAAATTTAAATATTAGAAACGAAGTGAATATCAAACGGAAACTGCTGATGAAATAAAGATTGTCATCGCAAATACTCATCTCACAATTAAAAAAAAAGTTTTTTTATATTTCTCATAGTTACCCAGCCTTTTAAGCACATATTTATATTTTTAACGACAGTAATCTAGTGACAATAAAATACTAAAAGACCCCGATCCGTATGCAGACGATAATTAATTAGTTTTAAAATTAATATGTAAATAAAAACATCAAGAAAAGCGATTTAAAGATAGGGAAGGGAAATACATCGTTACTAATTCGAATAGTGCTGTACCTACTTACAAATGGATCGATAGATATCGATGGTCAATAACTCATTTTAATTGAATCATTCCAGCTAATAGTGCTTTCTAGACGTTTGACAGCTATCATTAGTGATGTGAGAGAGGGAGACGGATATAGCTGATAAAGAAGCGGTTCAATTTTAAGTTTTAATGTTCGAGATTTGTTTTAATGATCATTTATCTTTTATAGACAAATTATGTTTATTAAGGAAACAAGAAATTGGATATAGAAGACATCAATTTTAAAGGAAAAGTTATATCTCTAAAATTATTACTTTATTTTGAGGTATCAATTAAAAAAAAATACTACTGAAGCCCTGTACTTCAGAACGAGCGTAATCTGGACTAAAATTGGTCTCAGATAAATTTTGTAAGACTACGAATTAGGTTTATTTACAACAACCTGTAATTTTATATTGAAAAAAACATGTAAGCCATAGCCAGTTAAAAAGTTCATTGTTTTTTTATTTTTTGTCGATCTTATACTTAGCTAATTTTGTGTAGGTTTCAATGAATAATAAAAAATACAATAATAATAATAATCAGAACAAAATACTCAGGGTTGGCGTATACAATCAAATTAAGAACTTGTATGATCGTTTACTTCGTATCTTCTTTGTATGTTTTATATGAGATAGATTTGTAAACATACAAACATATGATATTTTAAACGCAACAAAAGTAAAAAAAAAATATAGTGCACAAACTCTATAAAAACATTAATGTTATTAAAAATTAAATTATTCAAAAATAGTATCCTATACATAGTGGAAATGAATGGGTTAACTAAACAGGTTAAAATATAATATCGGTACAATTTCAGGTCAGCAATATCGGCCAGTGACAAATAAAGTGACAATCTGGAGATGGTTATCTCCGGACAAATCGTCGTGTGTGTAGCGCTTGTTGTGTACGCGCGACGGTGAGAACCTAACGCACCTGTACCGTTCGACGACTGGCTAGTGTTGGACACTAGGTCGATAGATTCTTTATCGAATTTTATTCCAATTTTATTATTGGATGCTTCAGATATTAATTGTTTTTGTAATCATTGTTAATGGCTAAATCATAATTACACTTTTAGATAATTTTTAGTTACGCTTGCCTGTTTGGCTATGATCATATTTGTTATTTGTATTTATCATATTTACTTTGTTATTTTCTCTACACGCCTAATAAAATTATATACATACAATTAAGCATGTATAACATATTTGTAGTTATGGAGTAAATAAAATAATATTAGATAAATTTCAAAGTTGTCAAACAAAAACTGTGAAATTTAGTATTAACTGTAATCATATCGATGAATTTTAAAATCATAGCTCATTTATAATCGACTAGGCTATCGATGAAAACGTTATCGATAGTCTAGCCGATCTCTAGATCTCACGCAGCGCCGTCCCGGTCCATCGTGGCTTCGTTGCGAGTCACATCATAAATCACGCACTAATAGCCAGTAAACTCATTCGCTAATCCGAATCGAACAACTGAACGCGCGCGAACCTTGCGCAAGCGCACCTTACGTTAATTCCTTGCCTCTAAAAGATATAAGTTTAATTAGTTTCTGGTTTTTGAACAGATGTGCGATTTTTGGCTTATGTAATAATTGTGTAATGTTGAATATTATCAGTAATAGACAACACCTGTTTAGTTTTTAACATGATTTTATTACTTTTCACATCTTGGCAGGTAATTTGAAGGTACTTCTAATTGTCATTTCGAAACATTTTTTTAAGTTGATTAGAAGACTATTACATTAATTTAGCATACTTGAATAATCTGAAGCTAGCTGATTTAGTTGTAGAACTTGAAGGTGCATAGCAGAACGAAGAGATGAGTTCCTAAGACGAGATAGGGTCGAGATGAAGCTTGATAACAGTGGTCTGATGATGAAGTCAAGTGATAAATAGAGTAACCTTTTAATTACTATTTTTGACAATATTTAATGTGAAATATCGTATCTTAATTGATTTGGAAACGAGTTTTGATTGAAACATGACTGTGGTGCCGCCCTGCATATCACTACTACCGTTTTAAACGCTTGAAGTTCTGAATTCTGGTGAAGTAGAGTCAAAATATTATATACATTATTTTCAACTATTTCAAGATTGTACTTTACCTAAAAGGTGAAGACTGTCATTCTGCAATCCAGGAACATACCTGTAAATAATAATTTTGAGCAATAAGGTAAAATTTTACAAAATTATCTGCTTTAGGTCTTCTAGCCGTAAAGACCGACGTGCAAAAATAGTTGTAAAAGATTTACTTCATCATCGTCATCATCATCAACAGCCTTTAACAGTCCACTGCTGGACATAGACCTCTTCTTAGAAAGGAGGTTTTGGCCTACCATACCACGTTCACCAAATGGGTTAGTATAAAGTTTGTATCAAGTTTTCCTTCTCTTTGAAATGCTGTTGCCCTGTGTAGTTTGCTCCCAGAGAACTTGCAGAAATAAATATCATTTATCTGCTTCATCAACAAACGATTTGAAGTCAGTTTTTCTTTTGTTGCTTTTCATCAAAGTTGTTAGAATCAAACCCCTTCTAACCCCTCTCCCGCTAGTTCCAAGGACGGTAACTCATGCCTTTTGAGTTGAGGGTGTCACTTACTTTCACATCAATCGTTTATCGCCCTATTCAATAATAAAAGCTCCTTCAACGATTGAAATAATATTTTGAAGTGGTTTTATCAAACACGTAAGTCAATATAATTCTACCAGCGCAGGCGCACCTTGCATTGGCAATATTTTTAAATCAACTTGCACAACCGTATTGAGTTAAATTACAATTCTAGTTTGAAACCGAGCGATAAGGCTCGTCCTACGTAGGATGGTCTGACAACCGGTTTGATGCCTGATTGTGAAGTATAATGAAAAATAACCGCTTCGATTTATAATAATTAGTATTTAACGCAGACCGTTTTATAGTAAAATGTGTATTTTGAAACAAACATTGAATTACAAAGGTGTATATGTTCCAGATAATTATTGTTATTGCTATGGCTATGATAATGGCGTAATCCTATTCGATTTCGACCACGGTGATCAGTCTCAACGGAGACCATCCAAATCGCAGAAGATAGTGTGTGTGCATCATAATGCATAAGTGTGTGTGTGCACACAGGTGCACTCTCTGTTCCCTCACTCTTATAATCCGAATCCGATACGACCGAGACGACGCTGTACCGATGGCTTTACGTGCTTTCTGAAACACGGCGTTTAAGTCTCCGTGTTTCAAATTCTGGGCTGTTATTAAACATTACTATTATCAGAAAAACTCAATAATACATTTTAAGAATCGAATCCTTTTGAACGGCATTCGCTCAAAAATATATAGATTTTTATTTGTAAATTTCGATGTAGATTAGAACGCTTACAAAATTTGTATTCTCACTTACTCTCACTTCTGATCGACTTCTGACAATTCAATAAAATTTAGGGTGTATTAGAGTAGTTAGTTAAATTGCAATAAGTTATTGAATAATGGAGACGATGTTAATGATCGTAATTCTGAAACTATTATCCGATTTTGGAGTCAATGCTGTGTTTTACAGAAACAATAATACCGGTGGTTGGTGATAAATATATACATATATTTTTAATATTCTACGATTTTGACACTATTCCAATTTTCCAAGAACATACCTTATCCAGCAGCTTTGATTCACGCTAGAAATTTCTTCTATATAGAGGGCACCTTTGCTCAGATTTTATACATTGGAACGCTACCAAGTCATGTATTAGACATTGCATTTCTTCAATAAAAGTGTATTTCGTGATAAGCGCTATTAAACTGCATTTAAATTTATTTTCACGATTCAAATAACATATCCTAATTATTTCGTTCCACTCATCTGTAAAAATTCCAATCAAAATATTCCTCAATCAACATATAACACCGCCAAACCGCCAATGCTAATGTCTGACAACACTAAAAAAAATAAAAAAAAATGTATCGTCAAAAATCCAGCGTTCATCACAGTATCACAATCGTGTCGTATTAAAACGGACACGTCCCAAATCTGGCATGGAAATAATTACGTGGAACCGCTCCTGATTATAATTGGTGGCATGCGTACGCGGCGCGTGCAGTTAGTATAAACTATCATTAGTGATGCGCACTGCTCGAAAGTTATCCACTTTTATTTGTGGGTTTGTGATATTGAACGTTTTAGGGTTGGTTGCCTCCTTTTTTTAGGCACAAAACTGATTGTCTTAGTAGCTGTAATTGTTATATTTTTATTAGATTTTTAAGGGTCTTTTTAACAGTGTTTTGAGTGTCTTTAGAAGCAAAGACGTTTCCACTTAAAATTGAAGAACGATCTACAAGAAAATCAATTGTGGTTTTTTGAGTTTTAGAATATGTAAGCGGATGATAGAGCAATGTTCTTGCCAGGTTAACGTTACTAATAAGTTTTCTTCAGGTAACTTTAAAATACACAGGGGGGTAAGGGGAAAAGGAGTTAAAATTACAAACACATATATTACACAGAAAAAAGAGATTAACTTAATACTGATTCTAGAAATATCCTGCAACTTTATCAAGAATATTATAACACGAAATAAGTTATGTTTACAAGAGCACATTTAACACCTTTAGCCATCCACACAATTCATACATCAATCAATCAACACAAAACAATAGTGGCAACCCTGTACCGGCTCCGTACATTTTATAGAGGTAGTTTGCGATTTTTCATAGTCAATAAATAGTTTCGAGTTGATTGTTTGATTTCGTCCGATCTATCGACTCGAATAACAAATTCGATGTTGATTGTTCATCTACTCATCTATTGTGATTCGAAGCAGGTTAACGACTGAAAAGATTGTAATTGGTGGTTAGCCAACACTAAAATAGCATATCGAGAATAGATTTGATTGAGCGGCTCAGTTTGGGAATATTTAATTCGATTTTAATTAAAAGGACGAGCGCTTTGAATTTTCGAATGTGATTCTTATTGCGATTTGATTATTGTTTTTCTATGTTTTTTTGGTATCTTTTGATTAATTTTCGCGCCGTCAATGACCTCTGTTAATTAGTGCACCTTAGGCAAATGTCTGCCTGCGAAATTTTGTTGATTAATAAAGAATTATAAAACGAAATATTCATTTTATTACAGATTTCAACAATTGTTCTTGATGTATTTATTCAGGTTAATTAGTGCACTGTCAAATTTATGACCAAAATTTAGTATTATGTACGAGTTTAGTTAAGTTTATTGACTTTAAGTAGATTAGTCTGGTGTGTTGACATCTACACACAGTGTCATCTATCGAAGACACGCTTTATCACGATATAGAAATTCTCGCGCCGATTAGTATATATACAACATCTAAAAATCAACCGTCGGGTTGCAGCTTGCCTGTTATGGTCACCTCACATGGTCAAAATATTCTCCGTTTGTGTTAGGGGGGCATATTCCTCAGCTTTGATGTACACATAAATTAATTAGTTTAACTTTAACTTCTTCTAGTTTATTTTAATCGAATCGAATCTAACTCTCCCACGTTTCGCTGTAGCACATTGTTATCGCATTAATGTGAAGTGAGTAAGAAAACTGATGCAACAAATACAAATAATTTATGCTACATTTCGTGTTAAAATTTATCATTTTAAATAGATGTAAACTAAGCATAAAATTATAAAATTAATACGTTTACTAAACTCTTGCGCAATGTTCAATTAATTTGCGTAATTTTGGGGCTGCTCTATCAATCTGGTTGGGAATCCCACAAGTATCGAAGCATTTCCTCCTTCCAACAATATATACATATATTATTATATTATATATAATCATGTACTATTATTCTGTTACTATATTCCTTAAAATATAGCTTGATCTTTGTGATATTTGTCACTAGTATCATTTTAGAACTTACAAGGTATATTTAAGCTGAACATTTTTAAATTTATAATGTACTTAATTTGCGATTATACAAGCATGTAAAGAATAAAAATACCCAAAATTGATACAAAATAAAGTCGCTTGTTTAAAGTTCATTTGTCGATTTCGTAGTCATCTGTCGTTGAGATCAAGCTGAGATCTTAAAGGCTTTGTTTCCCACAACGTTGTCACTAAGATCTAACTGGTTTCTCGAATCTGAAGAAGTAGCCTTTCTACTCGTTGTCTATCGAGATAAAAGTAATAAAATTTGCCAATCATTGATGTTTACAGTTCTATGTGAATTCCGGTTACAAGTACCGTTGTTACAACATTGTTGAGAAGAGCTTCTTAGTGGTCATGCCACGTCACCTGACCTGATAATACATAGTAACAAAGACCTGACGGTCAAGATTAGTATGACTTTCTATTCGTTCATTACGGCATTTTACGGCAAACGATCAAAAGACTGTCTTTATTTACCTGAATAAAAAATTGAAAGAAAAACAAAGGTTCCAACAAAATTGGGAAAAACCTTCCATTTTTTAAAGTTCATAATTCAAATTAGTTAAGTGTAAACCATACTTATCAATAGTAGTGCATACTTATATACATTTACGTACTTACTAAAAATAAAAAAAACAGTAACTTGATGTTAAATTCATGTAAAACATATATAACGAAAATGTTTATATTGTCATCGACATATTTGAATTTTAGTTTACATTATATATATTGAGATTTTTTTCTTTGTAATCTTTTTTAAAGTACAGAAGATGATCTATTTTAAGCACACTTGCAAAAATAAGCTTAATTTACGTTTAGAGTGACTTTCAAAAGTCTTTCTTATGTTGTCACATCCACCGGACGTTTCGAGTGCTAACAATAGAAGCTGTCAACTTGCTGTGTACATTTAGTTCTGTTTGCCTCGAGCCTACAACTGGACATTGCGTCAGAAGATGCTTACGTAACTATCTTTAAAACTTAAACAGGTAGAATAGGTAGTGTTTTAGTATGAACCGTTTTAATATTAATCTTCAATTGTCAATTTGACAATTATTAGAAGGATTTGACAATTATTTGACAGGTTGTCGTGGCTCCAAATCCTGCCCAAGATAACTATTTGTGTGATAAGTACGATTAATTGTTCTGTTTGTGTGACTTATTTGTTATATGTATGTATTTAAAATATTCAAGTATGTTCATTAAAAGCATGGTTATCACTGTACTCGTCCTAACTTGAAATTAGACTGTCTCGTGTGTAACTTAAGTTATTAACATTTTCATCGAAATATTAAATCTACATATATACAAAAATACTTGAAAGTATTATGTTGGAACAAAAATACACGTGAGATCTAAGTTTTCCATTTAATTTAACCATGTCAAAATTAGGTATCGGATATATACGATGGGATGTATATTGCCGGGAGACTTGGTATATTTTTCGGAGGCCTCCGTTCAGCAGTGAACGGCAATAGGACCGAAGTAAAATATTAGATATATTTTTTGTTTAATTAATATAACGACTTCATTATTATGAGGCTACATGATTACTGATTACCTAAGAATTTTCTTTAATTTTAATTCCAAATTTAAAAATTATGTTAAGCGAGTCAAATTTATTTATCAACCAAATTGTCTATAACCTGAAGACTCAGAACACTATAACCTGAAGATATACTGAGGTACTATACATTTATAGTTTGACTTTAGATCTAAGTTTTTTAACTAACTAGTTATTGCAGATTTTATTATCTATAGTTATTGCAGATTTTATCGTCTTATGTAACAAACAGTTTAATGACAGCTTTTTATCGTTAGTACTCTTAGTAAATGGCAATCAATATTAGAAAAGACTCTTTTGCCTTGTGATTAGACACAAATTAAATTGCACTTGTAACCTACCGATGTATTTCTTAATGTCTATTGAACTTTATTCAATTGTTTCGAGAACTGTTATTTGTTTAAATAGATATAAACTATGTTATATGTTTAGTCTGTGACATAGTTACGACAAAATGAAACAAAGACACACCTAAAAGACAATGTGTGATATATTTAATGGCGTGATTTTTGTTAAGTACACTTGCGTGGGCGCATCCGTAAACTTCATATTTGGGTACGAAAGTAAATGATTTTTGACCCTCAGATATGTGAAATACAAATGTTTTTTCTGAAATGAGGATAGGTCTTATAACATAAAGATAATGAGAAGTAGAGCTGATAACTTGAAAATGACGTCTTATAGAATACCGGCGTTTGTTTGGTAAATCATCAATCAGTCAATACAAAAGTGGTATATCTACATACATTATACCAGAAAAACTAGAGTTAATTTGCAAAGTCTATGTTGCTACTGGTTTTTTTTTAAATTGTGTGTAAAGCGTAAAAGTGAAATAAGAATACATGACACAATCATGCATTAATGATGCCACAAAGTTCTCTTAAACTATTATTTAAATCATAGGTAAAAGGGAAGTAAGCAGTGTAGTACCGTACCAACTAAAGAAGCGATTACATGATAACATTTTTGTTTTAAATCTCAACATGCTGCTACCGAACAACAACAAAATATAACCTGTAAGCCCCATAAATAACGGTTTACAATCCGCTCCTCTAGATGCAATAAATACACCAGCACTACAATTAATTGTAACCCGATCCTTCATTAGGTAATAACTATCAAAAACTCCGATAACAAAGGAACGCCTTCCACCGTAATCGTCAACATTCTTAAGTCTGCGGCCCAAGTGTGAGTGAAAGTAGAGATCACAAACGGCAGCGAGGGTGTTTAGCAGAGGCTGTTGCACTGTCATGATATTTTGTCAAAAACGTCTTATAACATTAATATCTCATCATTTTGTATGATTTTAATTAAAATGTCAGAATCCAATATATAAAAAATACCAATTGGATTAGAAAAATTAATACATTAGACCCTCGGTAATTCGGTTCCTGTCTAATCCGGGCCCCCCTGTAATCCGACATCAATCAAACAATTTTCGCTAATGTAGATCGTGCATGATTGAACAGGTTACAACTTGTGCTCTACATGTAGGTATTGTTTCAATTCCGATTGCTTAGTTTGCATTTGACTACGTGTGATAGCGGTGCAGCTTAGCATGCGTTTATGGTTTGCTGTTTATTCATTGTGTATTACGTATACGTATCTAGTAATGTCGTCACAAGACCAGAAGACAACAATATATA
This sequence comes from Hypercompe scribonia, assembly GCA_949316085.1. Classification (NCBI taxonomy): domain Eukaryota; kingdom Metazoa; phylum Arthropoda; class Insecta; order Lepidoptera; family Erebidae; genus Hypercompe; species Hypercompe scribonia. The sequence goes on from OX438988.1 coordinate 6,415,286, forward strand.
CAATCTTATCATTTGTCTGTAATTTGTCGGATTACAAGGTACTCTTTTGTAAAAAAGCCGGGCTGTAGGGGGTCATAGGCAGTACTCTATAATCCGACAAATTCGATAGTCCGACACTTCCCTGCAAAATATTTGTCGAATTACCGAGAGTCTACTGTTTACAAATTTTGAGCTAACGAGATTATAATTGAAAATAACATTAAAATTAATAAAAACCATTATCATTCAAGTATAACAGTATAGCAAACCAAACAAAAACACAAAGAGTACTCAAGTTCACTATATTCTGACAAGTTTGTTTCGTTATAAATATCTCATAATTACTAATTGCAAAGAATAGTAAAAGAGTAACTTACAATCCTCAATCATATCCCGCTCCACGCTTAAGCTTATATTTGGACCATGGTGTAAAGCGTTTGTAAGGTACATTAATAAATCGAGAGCCCCATTAAAACCCTAAATGTCGTTAATCTTGATTTAGATTCATGATAAGTTGCTCAAAGATTGAGACACACTTGTCTTGCTCACATGTTACGAAAGGTTAATATTGTATTTGTATGTTGTGTGTGATACACCATTACAATTGGTTTAATGAATAGTGCAAAAATTAAGGCTGATAAACTGCAGTTAATATAGTACATAGGAAACTGAAGAATGTTTGTAATTATTTAATTTACGATTGTAGATACTAGGTAGTAGAGCCACGCTGATTTCAGCACGAGCGGGCCGGCTCGACCGGGGCAGTACTACCCTCCCACAGAAGACCAACCTAAAGCGACAGCATCCGTGTTGTCGTATTTTGTTGGTGAGTGTGAGACCGGGGGTCCATTGATACAGGGGTGACAGTTATCGTGGTAACTGTGTAAGCCTTACACTGTCACGATTGTCTGCATTTGTAATGAGTATGGTGCCCACAACTCTTGGATTCTATTCATGCTTTTCATCAGGCAGAGTAGAGTCACTTTGGCAGGCTCTTAATATAAAAATCAATTTAAACTTTTGTATTATAGTTAACCTTGATTAAGCATTACTTTCTTTTAGGGTGAAAACTAAATTTTAATTTAGTTATTTAATATTTCTTAGTTAATACACATATCTACATCTATTTACGGGTTTTATCGCTGTATGGTTAGTGATAAAATACAGATGCGTTAAACAGTTACGTAATAAACGCAAGACTGTTGCCGTCAACTAATTCAATATTTGTTGAATCGAACCCACGACATGTAACATGCTCAATAAGCATTTGGCCTACATGATCTAGTAACACAAATCAGTACGAAAAATATATTTAAATAATATTTGAATAATAATAATCTTAACCTAGCTTCGTGTTCAGTGCAATCAGATATACGATAGATAATTTCTCGTGCAATGATTTATTAAACTAACAATACTCTTAATTGACTGCCAATACAAACGAGTTATCGAGACCTGCCTACACTGTAACTGTCATAGCGCTATTGTCACTCCTAAATATTATTTCTGAAAGCTATTAAACCTGTGGTAGAGTTATTGATGTAGAACTTAAATATAATTTTTTACGCATATTAATCTACAGTTTACTATATTCGTATTTACTTAAAACTCTTCTTGATTTTATCTACAGTTAAATAACTCCAAATAAAGTTCTGCAAAAATTTTCTTTACCTTTTGGGTTCAGGCGGCCCTAAGTGAATTTTTTGATGCTATTATTATTTTGTATTTATTGATAAAATATGAACCCATTATCGTATGTATTTTAGGCCATATCCAAGTAGTTTTAGGGCTCTCTTTCATGAGCGAAACATACTGGCGAGACGCTGTCAAGTGTGTTTGATAACCGAGTGGGAAGTCTCTCCCTCGGTGGCATAATTGCGGCCAGGGTACGCAGTCAGAGCACGTGAAACTCCCCTGTCTCCTTCTGCGAGCAAGTTATGCTTGCAAAAGAGAAGGCGGAGCGAGATCAGGAAAGATCTAGAACCCTCCCGATTCGCCGGGGCCAGGAATGGATCTGGTAATGCAGAAGACTCGGGCCCCAGGGATCGCAGAACGATCTCCGTACTTTATAAATACAAGCCTGGGGGTGACAGGTGAGACCATCTGTCATCTGTCCATGGTAGAAGCAGGCTGGGATGGGAGCGCGACGCGCTGCGGAACATGTGCGCCCTTTTGGGTACAGAAAAGGGAACGGAATCTGCAAGTCGTAGGTAGATGGCCCGAGGTATGTTGGGGTTCCAGGGATTTCTTTTCTAGGGTATATCTGGTTCCCCAGCTACTAGTACCTAGGACGGCGTGCGGGTTTTAGTCGGTTCGAGTACGATACAGGCACCGATAGGTTGTGTCCGGGGGGATTGCCGCACAGAAAAAAGGCCGCGTTTGTGTATAAATGTAGTAAATGTATATATATTACTTTCTATGAAACCTTATAATTAATTTTAGGTTGTGTTGGTTTGACTTGAAGACTTTTTATTGCATTATATAAACTGTTTATTAAATTTTACAGGGAAACAGATATTAGTAACTAGTATAATTTATTACACATTAACGTCATTATTTGCTATTGATAATCTAAAATGGACAAAGAGAAGCATGACTACATAACCAGATTTATCTTCACGACATTTTCCTTTTAGAGGTGGGCAGCGTTCTCCGTAAAACCTCACAGCGTGGGACTTATGCCATAAAGTTTAAAATTATAATTTTAATTAATTACTGTGATTCTAAGTTTGGGTTTGAGTGTCTGAAGAATTAATTAGTTTCTAAAATACAATCTGATCTGTAGTTCACGATATGTTTCTATTTAAATATGCCATTACTGTCGTATGAACGAGCTCTTATCAAGCTCTTATCCAATATCTCTTAATCTACTTAATAACCTTATCAACTTAATCTTTAATTTGATTTTAGTATTTTTATTTAATTACCTATTAAATACTAAGATAAAATTAATTAAAATTAATATATGTTACAACGAAAGAAATTAAGAAAACAATTCAAAGAAACTATTGCAATATTTAAAAAAAAACTCCACTTCAAAAAAACTTAAAGAGCTCTGAAGATTTAAACCCATTAAAGGAACTAGCTTATTTCAGTTGTTAGTTCAGCTGAGAAATGGAATTCCCATCAATCTTTCCAATTCTGGAACAGTCACTACCACTACTTTCTTGATTTTTGCGAAATAAATTAACTATACGCTATATGCTACGTAAAAACTTTAATCCATTTAATTTATTACCACCTACAAAAAAACTACAATTGATTACCAATCTAAATTTTGGTCAGTACAATCGTTGCTTAACCTCGATAAATGCACCTTCGCGGTGGCCATTTCTGTATTATCTACATCATATCTACAAGACTATCAGTAATAGCCAGTCCGACAAGTTTCAGCTAACAGACCACTAGATAGGAACAGGTGCTCTTATTGTTAATGATCAGATGGTAGATTTGATGCTGGGATCTCGGTACGACATTTGTCTGAATAGGAGAACCATCACTTTACGGCATTTTGGTATATTTTATAATTAAAAAAAATATTAAAAGAAGTTTACAAAGAGTTTTAGAGAATTTATGTATCTTTTAGTACAGGAATTTGGACACGAAATTCACAGAAATGTAAATAAAATAGAAAAGTGAACATAGAAATCAATAACATAAAACGATTTAGAAACTACTTACCAATTATTGTTAATACCTTTGCATATAAAGTATATGCATATATTTGAACTTGTATGAAATATATGCCATTTAATAATTAGGTTTACGAGAATAAACGAGTTATGTATGTATATTACGAGAATAAATGCACTAATGACGGATATTAAGTACTTTTGAATTATCTCACGTTTTGACCAGATTACACTGGCTGTGGAATTAATGTGTAAACTCGTTAATTCCCGTAAACATAACTATATATTATATTGTTAAAATTTATAATAAAATATAAAGAATACTAGTTGATAGATTAAAAATAAAGTGAAAGTCCCGATCGATACCGTAAGTCTTGGTTATACTACAGTAGCTGACCTCCTTAGCTAAGATTTATCTCGTGTCCGAGACAATGGGAAGTGGAGCAACGGAATATCGTCGCATGATTACAATTACATATTAATAACTAACAAACACATTCATTTGTTTAGGTGTGTGTTTTAAAAATGGAATATTATGTTTTTAAAATGTTTATGTTATGTTGATCTTAATAACAAAATAACATTTAAAAAAGAAATATAAAAATTTGGTTTGACCACTTAATGAAGATAGATGATAGAAGAATGAAAAAAGAGAGTAAAAGAGTGAATAACTGCTTATATGTGTGGAAGTGTCGGAAGAGGTCACTCGCTGGTCGCGTGGTAAGCACCAGGAACTGGCAGGTATGCATCCAACGATTGATGAATATGGACGAAGCAAAAGTGGAGTGTCAGGACCATAGTGTAGGAGATCAATTGTCTCTGCTCACCCTCAGGGAAATAGGCGTATGTCACGCTTATGTATGTATTATTGAATTTGATTTTGATTTAAATTAGAATAACGTTAAAAAAGTATTATTCAGGTTTCAAAATCATTGGGGACAAGTGACATCTAGCTGTAATTTCAAGTCACGTTTAAATATATCCAAATACTACAATAATGGTCGAGATTTTTTACTTGAGGTGTAAATACGTCAGTTAATGTTTCATTACAGATGTTAAAGTATAAAACCATTATGTCGTAGTGAGAGTAATTTGTAAGCCATTAAAAAAATAAACGGCAAAACTTATCGATCCATCAATATCCAATGAATATTTCTGAATTTAAGACTTCTGTTACGTAAATTGATTTCAATGGTCGCTATAACAATTGATCGCTGAATCGAATTGTAGTCGTTAATCGAATGAGAGTAGCTACTAGCGTCAAATCGATTTAAAATTATAACAGATCTCTATATTGGGCCGTTAAATATGAGTAACTTTAAAAAATCATTGCCTAGAATAAAAGTTACTTTCCCCGGCATGAAATTGAAAATGCTCCAGAAAAACTTCTATTATGTTTTATAAGTTTCTTGATTTTAAGGTTTATTACATATAAAACAACAACTTCCTTTTTTTATAAATATTAAGCGCCTGCCAAAGTAACACTACTCTGCCTGATGGAAAGCATGAAGAAAATCCAAGAGCTGTGATCACCATACTTATTGCGAATGCAGACAATGCAGTATGGTAACCCACACTATGGTGGCCTAGTAAGATGCTTTTTCACGCCTCATTTGAGGACGTAAAAGGCATGACAGTTATCATGGTATTGTATTGTACACACTTGCTACGACGACTGTCACCCCTGCATCAATTGACGTCCGGTCTTACACTCACCAACGAAACACGACAGCATGGATGCTGTTGCTTTAGGTTTATTCTGTGGGAGGGTAGTACTGCCCCGGTGGAGCCGGCCCGTTAGTGCTGAAATCAGCGTGGCTCTACTACCTGGAAATGACTTATTAAGAATATAGGATATCACCACCTCAACTCTTCCCATGAGTGTCATAAGAGGCGAATAAGGGAGTAAATTACGCAAGACAACATCACTGCAAGAAAGAAAACTTAATATAAACTCTGACCCACCCGTCTGGCCAACGTGGTATAGTAGGCCAAAACCTTCTTTCTAAAGAGAGGCCTATGTCTAGCTGCGGACTGTTTAAGATTGTTGATGTAGTGTGATTTATTTCATAAAATTCATATCATAAAATGATTATTTACAAAATAATATCTGTAAACTAAAAGTATAAACTATTTTTAAATTTCTTTTGTGTAAAAATAGGTTATATTAAGAAATTTGAAATATATTTCCCATTACCCTATCTGATAACTACAGACTAGCTGAAAATATTTGGGTGATTCTCATGCTGTCGTACCTGTGCTACCATAACTCGTTAAAATTCATATTTACACAATTATTTCATTCACAAACAATCAAGAAATAATATGTATTTGAACCACAGCAACTTAAAACACTATTTAAAAAGAAAAATTAAAAACTATCACAGATTCCAATGCGCAGACGTCATTACGGCTTTTTTTTTTTTTTAACGAGTGGAAACCCCCTCGGGCCGTCACCCACCAGGGCTTACGGCGGGGTGGTGTGTTGGAATCGGACCGACTGAAACCACACGGTGTGCCACTCTGCGCCTGACATAGGAGGGATTCGGGAACAGCTGTTATTACGACATCCAGACGTGATTACGACTTGTAACAACCTTTCTGTTTTCTTCAAATTTACCAATGGACCAATTGACCAATAAAAATTATCATCATCATCCTAACTGCTAAACTAAAGGTCGTGGGTTCAATACATTCCAGAAATGGTCGGTTTCACGGTCATTTGTTCTGTGTCTGAATTAAAAGTATCTATAATATGTACATGTTTAAAAATATATAAGTATGTTTATCAGCGGTCTGGTTGCCATACAGACTCTGCCTAGTTTGGCATCAGACGGCCGTATGTAAGATTTCTGAAGATATTATTATTGTCATAGTCAAAAGACATCCAAAATCAGTTTGTAAATGACTTACTCTACTTGTATTCGTCTAAGCTTGTGCAGCTTGTCTAAGCAAGAGCAAGAACGTCTTTCCTTTTCAGCCTGTTTTTAAAGATGTATAATTGCAATAATTTTTGTTTTGGTATGTGCAAACGAGGACACATTACCTGATGGCACGTGACTACCGTCGCCCATGGACATCTGCAACTCAAGAGTATGAAAATAAATTAATTCTCTACAAATGACGTAATCTTACACGAACTTTGTGGTCCTATCTGCGCGTACGACGTCTATGAGAAGAGAACTGCTTGCTATCTCGCGACAACCCATCCATTAATCATACAAGCCACAATAGTGCTTTCTAGTTGTGGACAAATGTAATTTCACCTCGATCGTGTTATTTATACGTAAAATGAGTCGAACAGGTGTTTATAGTTATATACATGATGTTGTTTATTGTTGAAATAAAACAATTTAAATAAAAGATTTATTATTACTTAAATGAAACACGAATTTTTGATTGATTTGAGTTTATAAAAGTTCAAATGGACTTCGGTATAGATTCTATTGTCAGGATTTTCCAAACTTCATATGTCAGTATTACAGGGAGGCTTTCGCCTAATAGTGGACAGTAAAATGCTAATAATTGATGACTGTAACTTATTGTGTAAAAAACTTCTAATTATATTATCAAACTAAAACATGGTGACCCCTTTTAGTTTTGATGCCATTACAATACTTTGGCAGTTGTAGTTGACCTTGTCATGAATTCATGAGATGGATGCTAAATTAAAGTCTAAAACAACATGTTCATTTTTCAGCTTGGAATAATTAATTGACAGCCGATTCATCTTCTAGCAAAAACAAAAATAATGGCTATTTATATATATTTATCGTCATTATGTTTTGCTTATTTTGCAAAGAAATTAAACTGAAAAAAGTTAAATATACCATCTATTTTAAACCGTTAAACAAATGTTAAGGAAAACGATATTAGATCAGCCTGTATAATCAGAAGAAGCATCGCTTGCCCAGAGGTACGTTATTAATTTGAAATTTGTTACAGCCTATACTTAAGCCACTAGACATCGCCGTTAAGGCCTCTTCGCATACATAAATACAACACGAACGCATGTGTGAGTGGTTTAAGTGTGTGATAATAGATTGTTATACAGTTACATAACTAAGAGGGAGAAAACGTATTATTTTTTAATATAACATTGTATAACCTTTATTAACTTAACTATTGTCAGAATTAGTGGAATATTACAAAGTATTTTATAAAATGCTGATGTTTTCAGAGCTTGTGCTATGATAACTAGACTGACTGATAGTTACTTTTTTTTTTGTAAATACATACATATTACACATAGAAAACACCCAAACTTCGAAACAAATATTTGTAAATCCCACAAACATTTGGTCTGACCCGAGAATCGAACCCGAGACCTCAGCAGCAGTCACATTCACTACTCCTGCACCACTGAGGTAGTTCTCATTATTACCTTCTTATTGTAAACTTATGATGATCGAAAAATGTGTGTGTATGTCATATGTCATACATGTATTTACTATGTCATTATTACGTTATCAACAGCTTTTAATAGCCCACTGTTAAATACTTTAGAAAAGAAGTTTTGACATTATTAACTACATACAAAATACTAGTTTAAAAATTAAAAATTTTGTTTCTTAGCATTGACGAGGCTCTAATTTTACCAAAGAGACGTATTAACGAGAGTATAATGTATTCCTAACCGATGTCGGCAACGACGCTAGTCTCTGCGAAGACTTGCTAACTAGGCAGAAGATATTATAGCACTTACGTGCGCATGCAGACACGCACTTTCTATTTCCTCACTCTTACAATCCAATAGGACATCCGACACAACCAGGAAGAGATCAGACGCAGGTACGACGGCTTTAAGTAAGACACGGAGGTTAAGACCCCGACTTCCAAATTCCGGGCTGTTGTTAAGCAATTCTATAATCAAAAAGAACTCAACAACTCTTTTTCGAGAATCGAACCCGAGATCTCTTAATCAGTAGTCGTATACGCTAACTACTAGATTAACGAGGCAATTCATAATTAGGTGACAAACAAGTTATTGCAAAAAAAACAAGAAACTAGACTGCTTGAAAACGTATAAGTACTTAAAATTTGAAACAAAGAGTTGTCATTAGACGAATCTATCGACAGCTCTCTAACCAAAATCCGGCAATCTGTTATAACTATGGAGCGTGGTCAAAATATATACAAATATACACACACACACACACTTAAAAAATAACCCTCATTTTGTTGCAGTCAGGTAAAAAAACGTGACATTTTTGAAGTGATTTATCTACAAATGATATACTTCAAATGCAGTGTGCTACTCATATAGTCTTAAGCACATCATAAAAGATAATCGAAAACTAAAAATAGGTAAGCATCAATTTTTTCAGTCAAACTCGTTCTAATTTCAACCATTTTTATTAAGTACAAAACTAAACAACAAAGTATGATTATAAATTAGCTACCCATCCATGACAAATTTGTCATGACAAATACAACAACATCCAAATAATACCGGTCAAATAGCGTCAATAAATTTCGCCACAACTAAATGCAAAATGAAACGTCAATATAAAATTAATGTGCCAGAATTTAAAATATGGTAGTTACCACTTAATCCTTATAGTTTTCTAGATAAAGTAACCGCTATATAATGATCTCTTATCACAAAAAATAAATTCTAAAACAAGTGTCAGAGTAAATTAGACGTATACAGAAAATCCGGTTTACGCTCGGATCGGTTTTTAGTCTCTCACAAGCAGACAATAGATTTGATAGTTCTTGAATTTTAGAAGGAAAACGATAGAATTAAATATAATAGCGATTACCGAGAACAGGTGTGACTAACGGCAGACAACTCATTGTTGAAACATTCATAATGGATGATGCTTGTAAGAATTGTGCGACATCGTTTTAAAATAAAGCGTCGAGTTTTTAGTGCAAATTGCGGTTTGCGACTTTATAACAAGACTTGCCTCATTTTAATATAACCTCTACCGAAGTATTATTATCAAACTGCCTTGTTGGTGTAGCGGTTAGAGAGTGCGACTGTCGATTCAGAGATTTAGATATCTATTAGCGGGTCTGGTCAAAAAATGTTTGGAAATTGAGGTCTTAACGAGCCTTGAAGAATACGTAAAGCAGCCAATCCTACGCTTGATCTCTCCCCAGTTGTAACGGGTAGCCGTCCGATCGGATTGTGAAAGTGAGGGAACAAAGAGTGCACCTGTGTTTGTGCACATACTTCTCCTGCGTAGCTGGCTGGTCTTCGTTGAGACTGACCACCGTGGCCGAAACCGGCTAGGAGTAGCATCATTATCAAACACTTGGCTGTTGCTGTAACGACCTTGAGTGTTAAACCATTGTGTGATGAATTACCAAATATTCTCTGTCTGGATATAATTTTTCTAGAATATATATGTATTTAGAAACATATGTGATGTAAGTTTGTTTATCAGCGTTATGATTACCATAGTCTTTATTATTTTTAATACTCTTACGAGAATTCTCACACTTAAACAAAAGTAGGTACGAAAATTCAAGTGATCACGTAACCTAATCGGCTGTAGTAAACCTGAGACCACGTTTCAACTGTATAGAGTCAATTCTTATGTGTTATATATACACAATGTATGTATATAAATAAACATAATTATGTAGAACTGACAAAAGAAAAATCACAATATTGTAGTTGCTAGTTTTTATGAAATAAAATAGTTGGAAGGGATTTCAATGTGATCTGGTGTGGTTACAGAATTAAACAATGTACTTTTCAATATAGATTGTATTGTATTTATAATTAATTAAGTTAATAATACTTAACAGTAAATAATGTTGTTGGTGACTGATTAAGAACACAGTGTCGCCACCAATCCTCACATAGGTGTCGTAAGAGACGACTTAAAATCAAAATATGCAAGACAACACCACTACAAAAGAAGGAAAACTTGAAAAAACTCTATACCAACGCGTTTGACCAGCGTGATATAGTAGGCCTAAATTTCCTTGCTAAGGTAAATCTTATGTACAGCAATGGACTGCTTAATACTGCTTGAAAATGATGATGAATGTTGCAGCTTGCGGAACCTACATCAGAATGAACCAACTATTTTAATTATCAAGTAAGGTTTAAAAGCGATTGGCCACTTTGTAATTGATTTTCTTAGTTATTTATTTTATTTTTCGGTTATATCGAGCGCACTGCATTTATGGTATGTACAGTAATAATTTCTAAACATCATCCTTATTACTTCAATAGCCTTTAAAAGTCCACTGATGGGCATAGGCCTCTCAACAGAAATAATGTTTTGGCTTACTACACCACACGGGCCAGATGCGTTGGTTTCGGGTTTGTTTCAAGTTTTCCTTCGCTTCATAGAGATGTTGCACTGTGTTGTTTGCTCCCTTAGTCAGTTCTTACAACACCCGCGGGATGAATAGGAGCTGTGACTTTCTGTATTCTTAATCCATCAGTACACATTTACACTATTTCTAAACATAGTGCAAATAATATTTCCTCAACACTTTCTCTTCGCATAGCGCATGATTCATACCGTTATAATTACTAGTTGGCTATCTTAGAAAATCCACAAAGATTCCAGTAGTTAACGACTGGTTTGATTGAGAAAAACCTTGTTCGTACTATGTTGTAATCACAAAGGAAATGGTATAAGACTGACTTGCGCAAACGCGTAACTCGGATGTTGGTTATTACCAAGCCTCGGGCTTTAGCAGATCTAGTTACTTGCGCGAGCGTTTGAATGGACCATTATAAGAATTTGTTGATTAAAAGAAGGTTAAATTATTGTATGCCTACCTCATATATTCTCAATAACTTTCATTAGGTTATTCCATCTGCGTATAGATGTAGACAGTATATAACTGAATAGGGATACTTGCAATTCAAGAGCAGCAATTACATATTTTAACTCCTAATCCAACATCTTTTATATAGCAATCACGACAGAAACCTACGGTTCTCTAATAACCTTCTTCTTCGTTGTACCTCTCAAAAGATTGAGTTTGTTGGCTTGTTCTTTATTATAAAGACTATTCTCCTTTGGGATAAGCTCCCTTCGAAATCAGGACAGCCTCAAATTTTTTGTGTTCAAGGCAAAAGTGAAACAGTATCTTGTAGCACAACTGGTACAATCAATTTCAACATGATTGTCATCTACTATTATTAATGTAATCTTTATGCATGTGTATGTCTTAGCATAAACAAATATGTGTTTGCTTACATGTATAATGAGTATATGTTTAAGTGTATGATAGGATTATATATAAAGTTTATTTGACATATGCTTTAGTTTGGTTAGTCTCAAACATTTAACCAAAATTCACACACTTTTTGTTTTCTTTACATCACCCGGTGGTTGATTAACCAAGAACTGTAGGCATTAGGTCCACCAAGGCACCAAATATGCATCGTTTTCCTGGAATCAGGAGGTTTGGGCTCAGGTAAGCTCACTCTACCAAATGACTGTCACTAGTTTCCTGTGAGATCTTAGTATCAAACCAGTCAAGACGGCCTGTATAAACAAGATTTTTCTACGGAGAGAAGTCTAAATGACCTGGTTTTGGTCCAGGTCCCTTGAAGCCAAAGAAATCAATGTTTGCAACCTAAAAATTTAATTTTAACTAAGTAATTTAATAGAGTAACATCATGATTGGTAATTCAGATACATTTGGCTGTTTAACAAACAAATACTTTTCTTTTATAGCATATTTTTATCTAAATCATGGTTACCTCCAATTAGTTTATACATACAACAACATTAACTAAACCAGTTCTCAAGATATTACGAATTATTGTCTTATGTTGACTGCCATTTATATTATTTCAAGCAAAACATTTCCAAACCAAAAATATATATAATATCAATTAATAATAATAATATGATTTATCTATAATATGTATGTATTTAGAAATATTTAAGCATGTTTATCAGCAGTATGGTAAACATAGCAAAGGTTTTAAAACAGCCGTGTGTGAGACATGTGAAGTTATTTAATATTTATTAATGTTAAACTTAAATTGGAACTCATTTAGTAAAATGACCGTTAAATTAGATTACACCGTCAAACCTTCGAAGCAGTGGTTGCGGAAATGGATCCCCGTAAACTAATGGTATTTCATACGAAGATGATTATAACGCTACATGAGACCGATTAAATTCTAATTAGTTTATTAAATCGTCTTTATTTACTAATCAAATGATTATAACGTGATTTTATCGTGTGACTATTGACTACTGTTACAATGTAAGTGGCGGGTCGAGTGGTCAGGCGAGTAACTGGAACTGTGTGAACGGTACTACGTGAAAGTGGACTTAGAATAGCATAGATAATTTCTATGAAAATGCGGCCTTACTTCGCACAATTGATAGAAAATTACTTGTAAGAGTGGCGTCTGTCGTTGGAACGGGAGTGGCGATTTACCTGCAACAAAAGAGTCATTGGTCATATTTTGCATATAAATGTGAATTTATAAACAATATGTATTTTATTATTTGACTGTGGAAAAATCGAAAACAAAGGTAATAGTTTTGGCAGTCTATGTATGTATGTTTCCACCGTAACGTCTAAGCTACTGAACTGATTTTAACGAATGAACGAGGTTAAAAGATTTTATTAAAAGTAATATATAAATAATATGTAATGTAATTCGGTTATAGTTTTTTATGAGTTTTTCTTGCAAGAGAAAAATAGTCCGATAATAAGTAATAATCGTCGTGTTTCGATACCTCTTGTGTCAGTAAGGCAAGAAATCCGTTGATATAGATTATACAGGTATAGAAAATATAAAAGCAAGCAAGACCACATCACTGCAAGGAGAAGGAAAACTTGAAACAAAACCTTCAAAAACAGCGTGGTATAGTGAGCCAAAACCATCTTGTTAAGGTTCTCCTTACAGCCCTTCTTCCAACAGTCCATTATCCAGCAATGGACTGTTGAAGACTATTGATAATGATGATTCATAATGTAGGTACAGGTCTTCACGTAATACAGAAAACAGAACGGTAAATAAAGCTCTCCCGAGTCTGCCAAGTTCATACTCTAACAGAAGAGTAATTTCTGATAAAAGATAAGAGAGTATTTGAACTGAATATACAATAAGAAGCGACTAGCTTCAAATTCTAGTGACTAGAGATCGATCCTGCTGAGCCAGAAAATATATATCGTGTGATGAACACGATAATTTATACCATTCATCTATTAAATGTATGTAGTCAGAAAAATAAGCATGTTTGTCGATGCTATGGTTACCACAGTGCAGACTCAACCTAGTTTGGTAACAGATGTCACTAATATTCTGCCATAAATAAAAGTTTAAAAAAACATTTAATATAAGCAATTTAAGTGTTAAAATAAAAAAAAATCTAAAGATTTCACATACCGATATCATTTCTTGTCTATCGTTAATTAATTACACATGACAATAAAAAAATAAAAAGTGGGCCATGTCTCAACCGGCCATTCATAATCGTAAAAAAATAAAAAATGTATTATCTGTATAAAAAAGTTAGCGGTAGATTGACACATGTCCGTCCCGGCTGCCTCTTTACGGGCGGTTGAACAAAATCGAGTATTACAATTAAATTAAAAATCATTCACTCGAACTACAATCGATAAGTTTGGGACCGATAGCAAAAAAAATGTCACATGTTATAATATCATAAATAAGTTTTTTTGAGTTTCTTTTATATCTTTTTGCACGTGTGTTGTGTCGGGAAAAAAAATTATATACTCGTACTTGAAAAAACCACAATAATAATTTTTTTTTACAATATTATTGGCACTAAATGATCAGGAGATTATTGCGTATATGTAATAAAAGGGTAATTAAGAGAATTTTAATAATATAACTGTGGTATCATTTTGTGGCTTTTTTATGGTAGGTAATAAAGTACTCTTATACTGTAGTTTTAGAAACAGTATTTGAAAAAAATTGGTAATATTTTATGGTGGCAGAGAGATTCTTTAAGATTAATTATTACTTGAAAAAAAAAAGATAAATTTGAAATTCAATATTTTCTTTAAAATAATAATCTACTTGCATTCATTGGTTTTAAGAAAGATTTGATGTGAAGACACTGAACCGATTAACTTGGCTGAAAAAGGTTTTAGGATAATCACAAATTTGACACAGAAAAAAAAATAAAAATGTAATTACTGATATAAACTTTTTTAACATAACTTTCTTAGATAAAAATAACTTATATACATATACAAAATGATATATTCAAATTTATAATACACAATTGGATTTTTTATAACTACAGTGTTTGCTTGACAATTTTACACGTTCCGTCATCGACCTGTCAGATGTTTAGAGACAAACGTCCGCTATTTTTATTTTAAATTTTATTACTATTTCGCTTCTTAAAGACTTACATAAATCAGTTTGCGACGTTTATTGTGATTAATTTTATTAAAGCTTACAGCTCCGGCCTATTTTGGCTAACACGTTGTATAAATAATAGGATTAAATCGTGTTTCGGTTGTATGGTTTTCGTAAATGGAAATCATCGTATTGGATTAAGTATAAAGTTATGATAGTCATTTGTATATCTGGATTACTCATTAAATTAAAATGGAACTTTATAAAAATTTATTTATTGCTTTTGTATTCCAAAATAGTGGCAAGCTATATTCAAACGTTGATTAAATCATTAATATTTACTGATTATCTTTTTGTAGCTAGTGAGGATTATGACAAAGTATTTAAAAAAGAAATGATAGATTCGAATTTAGCGAAATAGTGCTTGTTGTATTTTTTTAAAGATAACACATGCATTAGTAATATATCCTGTGTCGTTAGAGACAAAGAAAAGCCAGACTCAGAATAATAATTTAAAAGTATCGTCCTATATGGGGTTCTAACCCACAACATTCAACGCAGTAGACAGTGTTGTGGCAACCGCCAAAATTGCTACGCCAACCGCACAGCCGATTATTGCTAGCTAATTACTGTTAGTCGCTTAGCCGTCTAGCTGGACACACTTCAATAATATCACCCGAGTTCTTAGAATTTGTTGATAGAGGCTTAACATAAACTCATTTACACCGATGCAACGATGAAGCTTTTCTAAAAATAAATTGGTCAAATCAGACAATTCCTACTGTGAGATTTTATCATATACATATATATATTTTAAGTGACTTTTTTGCCTACAGTACAATAGAATAGTAAATGGTAGACTGATTCAATTGAATCTTCGGTATGCGTGAATTTCCACTCATTGTGGCTTCGCTTTCTACCTATACGCCTACAAGGTGTCTCATTGCCCAACCTGTGGCCGGTCAAAGTGAAGTCATTTATGGATAGTGACAGAACTAACCTGAGATAGCCGACGGCGATACACTTTTAATTTATTCTCTCATACATTTAATTAGAAAAAATACCTAGGTAACGTTTGACTTTAAAAGTAATTAAATTAAACGGTATTCTTAGCCTTAAGCATATGTAATAATAATAATAATCAATAATACAGAATCATGGCCTAGAGCCTCAAGTAACACCTTAAGAGGCTCAAATTAGAAGGTTAAATCAAGGACCTCATACAGAATACAGTCCTTGACGAGCCCATATAGTGAAGAGGTTCCTTGGAGCCTAAACTACTGGTTTTTTGGTTCCTGTATCCAAAATCCGTGGAGTACTGTTTTTTAAAATTATTTTTTTATGCATGTAAATGTATTTCAATATAATTAATCTGGCATCATCATCATCATCTTAGCCAAAAGGCGTCTGCAGCTGAACATAGGCCTCCCCAAAGATTCTCCACAACAGCCGGTTAAATGCCGCCCGCATCCAACGGCATCGCGACACCATCACCAGATTGTCGGACCATCTTGTGAGAGATCTACCAACGCTATATTTTCCAGTACGCGGTTGCCATTCCAGAACTTAAAACCTGATTAACGTTTTCTTGTTACAAATACCGAAGTGTCTCAAGACAAAAGTCTTTGACCAGTATGTCTGCTGCCAGTGATGACTTACGGTACAAAGACGTAGACGAAGAATCTCAGGTTTTAATTCATCAGCGCGGGAAGCAAGAGCCGAACCGTTTAGCTCTAGGGGGTACGTCTACCATTCTAAAACGGTGACTTCCAAGACCAGTATATATTGTCCTATAGAGGAAGGCAGAAGGTAGGACTAGTTGGAGATAATAAAATGACTGTGCAATAAAAAAAAAAGTATTCAAAAGTAGATCTGATTAAAACTAATGATTAGGGTACTAATACAACAGAACATATGTAAAAAGATACATTATTATAATGTTAATTACAATTTGTGTTATTTCACACTTATATGTGAGTAAAAATTTAGTAAAACAAGAGTATTTAAATATTTAAACACTTACTTTTGCTTACCTATTAGTTGTTTCCCAAAGTAAGAATGATTTATGGTCATAATCATTTATGATTCAGTCATGAATCATACCCACTTGTGGAAATGAGGTTCTCATAGAAAATCTTTGAATAAATTAATTTCTAATTAAATTATTTAACCACTGAATAGTTAAATTTAATAAAAATTATTGCCATAGCAATTTCACGACCATTTTATTACCTTACTATAATAGCTTGTTTAACCAAAAACTTTTTGGGTCCCTACCATTCCGGTTGCCGTCAAGTAGACATGTTACTTGTTTCTGAATATAATTAAAACAAAAACATTTTAAAAGCTCACACCACATAAAACTCCCATAAAAATTGTCAGCTCTTTAATTGTACAAGTCTAATTCAAGAGATTCAGGATTTTATATGGAAATCATAATAAATATATCAACTAATAAACTATTAAACAGGTAATCAAATACCAAAAGCGACTAAATACATAAAAATATTGTAACTGTTATGAGTTACGATGGCATACACAAACAGACACCCACACGCTAATACGTTCCGTCCTTTAACCTCTATAATCATTTCTCATTAAAAAGTTATGCATTAATTGAATAATGTTATTTATTAGTAATCTTATTAAAATGTTTTGCTAAATGTTATATAAGGAATTGTATGACAAATAGTTTTTTCATTTTCGTCATAAAAAAATGTCCAAAATAAATTGTACAAAATTATAGATAGTATTTTAGCTCACATCATCAACAACAGATTTTCGCAGTCCATTGCTGGACATAGATATCTCCTTACTAAGGAGGTTTTGGTCTACTATAACACGCTGGCCTGACGTGTTGATATTTTAAATTGTTAGCTAGAAATTTATAACTAGGATTTTATTCCGTAATAATAGATGACTTGGATTTTTTATAACGTCACTGTGACTTTCTTTTTCTGAGTCTTATATTTTATGTACATATAGATATAACCTGGGCTTATATATGAAATGGAAACATAGAAGACCCAGTTTCAGAACAACTATTCGTGTACCTCACAAAATGTTGTCCTGTGTGATTGAATCTATAATACTCAGTGCAGTAGCATACAATTTGGCGACCGCTTAAACCGCTATACCATTCGTAAAATAAAATTACATTCTACAATTTAGTACAGTAATTTGTCCGGCCAGACAGCCATAAATGACTTGATCAAAACCTAAAGGTAAAATTTAGAAATTTTAGAAATAAAATTTTAGAACAATGAACAAAAATAATTGCTTAATTCGTGCACATCATGTCTAACCTAGAACGTAATATAATTGCCTAACGTACAACCTTATCAAATTACTCTATCCACTCTAAGACAGTTCTTGCGACACCTGACAATGTTCCCTAGCCGATTTCGGCCTCGCCGGAATTTCAACGGAGACCAGCCATCTACGTGAAGCCATTATAGTGCACAAATGTTCCCTGACTCTCACAATCCGATGGAACTACTATTCAGAACGACCGGGGAGTTATCAGGCGCAACACCGACGGCTTTACGTACTCTACGAGGCACGAGGGCTAAAACCCCAACTTCCAAACTTCGTGCCAGCAGAAAACATTAATAACACTTTTCTGGCCCGATTCGAGAATCGAACCCGATACCAGTCGACCGGCAATCGCATACGCTAACCACTAACCCAACGATGCGTTCACAGTTGCGACACCTACTCGTACGTTTAAATTTACATTTTTTTTTGTAGTTCGTATGATCAAGTTTTACTGTTACACTTCTTATGTAAGAAGCGTTCCATATACTAGATTACAGAGAAATAACCATAGTGGTAAAATTAAAATTGAGTGCTAATATTCTGTGTATATATAATATGATATTATATAATAAAATAAAACATTCCGATTAACGGCAATAGGCTCGCAAAACGAAACGGGAAACTGGTGTGATTTCATGATTTCTTATGTATATATAATATGAATTTACATAAATGTAAAAAAGTTTTCATTATTTTCCTACCATTTTTCTAAATTTATTTGAAATCTGTGCAATTAACTGATCACTCGACGTTCTCTTTAGCACGCTCTCCATTTCACTTAATTCTCCACGATATTATTTACTATCATTTTCTCTATACTTATATGTTACTGTGTAAATTTATTTAGTCATCTAGCCTACTAACAGTGAACTTTGAAAGTTTAGAAAATATGATTTCTTATAACTAATAATCTTAAAAATAACATCAACTTTAGGAATCTTCGTGATAAAGTAATGGCGTTTTGAGAAAGTACAAAAAACTTTTACCAACATTTTAACACCTAAAAGATATGGACATTTAATAGTCAATGGATAATAAAGTGAAAAAGATAACAATAAGAATAAATAAATCTATACAAAGTTAGCATGACGTCCTAACGTATCACATTACACAGTAGCCAAGAGTCTTTCTCACGCAAATTATGTAAAATATATTCAACAGAATATTTCATAAGACACTCTTAATTTATGAACAGAGGTAAACAGAGATCGGATCCTAATCAAGACAATTTACTACGGGGGGAAAAATCGAACACCATGTATATACGGTTTTATTTTAGTTTTAATTTTATTACCAGTAGTTATGTCAATCACCGTTTGCTATTAAAACTATACAGTATGTAATCTTAGTTAGTAAAATACTTTCGACAAAATAGCTCCCAAAGGCGATTCGTCTAGTGACGTGTACCTAATACTCGATATACATCGACTAAGCTAGTGTGCATTCGATTTACATTCATTAGTAACTTCTGGTTTTTTACAACTCTGTTAGAAAGGATTATAATGTTCACTAAGCAAGTTTTGTACTACACGTCCTGGAATAGAAATATATATAATTCCATACATTACATTTTATAAATACATCTAATTTATATTTAGCTAGGCAATCATGGAAAATCGAAGACTCTTTGTAAATTGTTTTAAATTCAGTTGAAATTTTGTTGGTTTCATGTTCTTAATAATTATCTTTTGCCCAAATTTAAACCTTATAAATAGGCATTTTTTGTGCGTAAATACCTACGGATACCACTGAAAGGTGATAATGCCGGACTTGAACCGACCAAAAACCACACACCGTCCCAGGTACCAGTAGCCGAGGAATCAGGTGCACCCCAGTAAGGAAATCCCTAGAACCCTGACGCACCCCGGGCCACCTACGGTTTGTAGATGCCCTTCAACCTTATATATAGGCCTAAAAATAATTAGAACTAAAAAACTATTTAGAATAGAAATAGTAACATAATCGTAAATAAACATGTTATTAAAAGCGTGCAATTGGAATAGCATATGGTGTTAATAAAATAAATGTCCAAGTCGTATTTTAAATTAAAACTTACCAATAATTGGTAAGACCTAATTAGGTAAGTTATGTTTGATTTCATTTTCAAAAAAGGCAGCTATTAAAAATATTTAATTACAAATGTATGACATCATATCGTCGTGAATATTCTAAGGAAACATACAACTTTTTATGATTTTGACTGAAACGACAACTGATAAAATTTTTAAATAGTATTCCAGCATCAAAGTGTAATACCAGTACCGAAATTACAGTTCTTATACATATATTGAAAAGTAGTCTATTAAATTGTAAGCATTGTTCGAATTAAGTATTAATTTTTTTAACGGCCTCGGTGGCGTAACGGTAGTGAATGTGACTGCTGTGCTTGAGATCTCGGGTTCGATGCCCGGGTCGGACCAAATTTTTGTATGATCTGCAAATATTTGTTTCAGAGTTGGGTGTTTTCTATCTATAATATATATGAATTTACAAAAACAAAGTATATAAGTATTCCATCAGTCAGTCTAGTTATCATAGCACAAGCTCTGTTTAGTTTGAAGCTAGATGACGTTGTGTGTCAAATGTCCGAAATAGTTACTTATTTATAAAAAACGTATTATCTTCTTAAATGCGTATTAGTGGTGTTGGTGCGTATAAATTATACTGTAATAAATAAGGTGGTTTCCTCGAGGTATAAAATCGAATAAAAAACTGAATAAAATTGTTTAAAATCAAATAAAAAATGGCTAAGGTATCGTGTAAAATCCACCCATGAAAAATGTTTCAATTGAGAAAGCTCAATCCTGTCCAGTGCAGCCCAATTAATTGCCCTAGAAAAAAGTCTGTTTATGGTTTTATCATTAATTTACACATTAAACAACAGCAGCATAAGAAACCTAGCACCGTCTTAGTAAAATGTCTAAATAATAGTCGACTATAATCCGATAAAATCGACTATCGTTCGGAACACTTCACTATGCACCGTTATATCTAATCACTGACGTTGTAAAGCCTGTAATTTTGCAAATTACCGCCACATATTGATAAAATGGCTTCATAGGTAGTATATTACGCCATTAGTTATATCAAAACATGCAGACAATTTATATACCTGTATGTAATATTGTTTACAATATAATTTAAAGGTGTCACTTTGTGTAATCGCGACTCAAGAAGATCAGGGTTAAATCACGATTATAGATTCTTAATGCATCTGTCTCAATTCACTATAAATATTATCTATATTGCCTGAGATTTAATAAATGAAGAAAATATTTCTCTGATTTTAAATTAGATATTCAGATGACTGTGAATAAATAATTAAACAAAGGTTATAAATAGCTTTTAGCATAGTCTAAAAATTAAGTCTTCTTTTACTAAATACTCTATACATCATCTATTTATATCTTAAAAAAACGATCTTAAATAAAATTCAGTCACACAACACCTGAGACTCGCTGATCAGTTAATTCTACCACCTCCTATATTCGCTATCAGATTTTCAGAACTCCTTAATTATGGCATAGTTATTTAAACTAAAAATTAATCTCAAAAGTAAAATGAAAGAGTAAATAATTGTCTTTCAATATTTAACTACATTATTAGTTACAAGTGACACCAATTATAGAGGCGCGTTAACTAATGTTAATGTAACAAAATGTTTAGGAGAGATTGACAACAGGTAAAAATTGGACCCACTCGTTATTGTCATGTTCACGTGTGGCCCACACATTAAACATTGTACACTACAAGAACCTATAAGTTAAGGTTAATTGCTTACCATTGGGTGTGTCGTATGTTTACCACCTGGACGCTTTAAAAATACCAGTTGAGCGCGTATTGGGATTGGTTGCAAAGGGTTCCGTCCAACAATTTTTTTTTGTTTTTTGCTATGTCACACTGTTTTATTAAAAATATTTAGTTACTATTATATTATTTTCTAGTTTCATTTTACTAATCTACAGATAAACATTATAGGCACATATAAAAGACAATATTGGGAATCATATCACATCCCATCAAAAGCTGTTAACGGTCCACTGCTGGACTTAGACCTCTCCTTAAAATGGAGATTTTATTATTCAGAATACAACATATATTTTCTTAAAATCATTATATTGTGTTTATTTTAGTTTTCAATGTTGTGAATGTTTGTAGGTAATGAGAATTTGGTGTTATACCACGAAACAAACAGTGAGTTGGTTAGTCGCCTTCTAACTAATAAATAATATAATAATAAATAAATAAATATTACGGATATTTGACACACAACGCCATATAGTTTCAAACTAAGCAGAGCTTGTACTAGCTTGTGATAAGTAGACTGACTGATAGAATACTTAAATACACTTTCTTCGTCAATGCATACATATCATACATAGAAAATACCCAAACTCCGAAACAAATATTTGCAAATTGTCCAAACATTTGGTCCACCGCTGCGCCACCGAGGCAGTAAAATATGAAGGTACTAAAGTAAATACAGGTATATATATACCAGAAATTTATAACAAAGTATTTAGACAAGATATTACATATTTAAATAAGAATTTCTCTTGCGTTGCATCACATATGTGATGTTCAAAGGTAACAGCTACTGTATAACAATTGAGAGTTTAAAACTAGTTGATTTTTCTGTAAACATAGCTCAATGATAAACCACCATTCAAACATGGAACTCTAAAAATAAAAAAAAAAACAAATTTAAGAACAAAAACACAATTTTATAACCATCCGCTAATTTAAACCCAGTGTAAGGTCAGTGAAAGTACATTAAAACTCTCAACATGACTCTGGCTTTCCGAAACAAAAATGATGGTCCAAGAAACACAGTATAGGCGTGCCTAGCGCTGGTACCTTGGGGGCAAGATTATTGATTAATATAAATAATTTGTACAATAGAAAGCTATTCTAAATCATACCGATATAGTAATTTGGGCGGCATAATTCTCTATTTGTAATTAAAACAATAAGTACCAGAGCAATAAATTAAAAGAACTGGCTATAATGTAATTGAGCAGAGGAAGAACGCGTTGGTGGTCAAATTGATATATGTTCGTGTTTTGATACGATTAATACTAAGTAGTTTTAATTCTTAGTACGTGTTGGTAATAAATAATAACATAAAGGAAACATGGACGTTTACCTTACAGTTTAACCGTATACTCCCTGTCGTGACGGATAAGGAATGTACGTATGTATGTACAAGCTGTCTAAAAGTGCAAACTTCTCGGAACTACATCACTGTAAAAAAAAGAAAACTTGAAATAAACGCTATACCTACCAATGAGGTAAAGTAGGCGAAAACTTTTTTCTAAGAAAAGGTCCATGCCTTTGCAAAGGCACTGTTATAGGCTGCTTGTGTTAGTGATGATAGTTTAGCCAAGTTTCTCTGCAGCGTATTGACCGATTAGTTCAAGTAACAATCGGTATGCAATCTTGACCAAGACGAGTTATTGTTTAACCAATCAATCCATTATCTTTTTTTTTAAATAGACAATGAACGCACTAGGGATAAATCCTGTGTCGCGGGAGAGTTTACAGAGACACAAAGAACACCCAGACTTGGTACAACAATTTGTGGATCACACGAGGTGTTGTCCCATGTGGGGTTTAAACCCATATCACTCAGTGTAGTAGAGAGCGGCGTGGTGACTGCTTAAACCACTAGGGTAACCGTGCAGTTATCATTATCATCATAATCCTTATCATCGTTTTTTCATTCTCTTTCACACAATTCGTCATTTATTCCTCAAAGTCTTCGAAAATGTGGGTTTCAGTTCTTTAGTTTATTTAACCACTAGTTTTTGCCCACGGTCCCACCCGTATTTATTTCCATTATGGTGGTAAATGTAAGCCTATGTGATATTATGATATCCAATCTATATTGCTGTAAAGTTTCATCTAAATCAGTTCAGTAGTTTTTGCGTAAAAGGGCAAAAAAACATCTGTATATTTTCACAAAAATTCGAATTTAAAATATTATACTTAGTCTGGCCATAAATACTGTTACACTTAATTATAAAAAAATATTACATTTGAATTTCGAATCTGTCATTTTTATACGATTGTTCATTGTGTTTTCTCATTTTGGCGCCAATACATTGTAAAATATTTTGCGATATTAAAATGGTGTGGGGTGATAAAGAGATACGAATCGCTGTGATAGCATTACACAAAGTAGGTATGGAGCCAAATGCAATTTTTAAAACTCTCCATACACTTGGTATTAGTAAAATGTTTGTGTACCGGGCTATTAATAGGTACAATGAGACCTCCTCTGTTTGTGACAGAAAAAGATCTGGCCGTCCACGTAGTGTTCGTACGAAAAAGGTGGTCAAAGCAGTAAGGGAAAGAATTCGAAGAAATCCTGTCCGAAAGCAAAAGATTTTATCTCGGGAAATGAAGATAGCACCTAGAACCATGTCGCGTATTTTAAAAGATGACTTAGGACTTGCAGCCTATAAGAGACGCACTGGCCATTTCTTAACTGATAATTTAAAGAAGAATAGGGTGGTAAAATCGAAACAACTACTGAAGCGGTACGCAAAGGGAGGTCACAGAAAAATTTTGTTTACGGATGAGAAAATTTTTACAATTGAGCAACATTTTAACAAACAAAATGACCGTATTTATGCTCAAAGCTCTAAGGAAGCTTCCCAATTAGTCGACAGAGTGCAACGTGGACATTATCCGACTTCAGTGATGGTTTGGTGGGGTGTTAGCTATGAAGGAGTGACTGAGCCATATTTTTGTGAAAAAGGTATCAAAACATCGGCACAAGTGTATCAAGATACCATTCTTGAGAAGGTAGTTAAGCCCCTTAACATCACCATGTTCAATAACCAAGTATGGTCCTTCCAGCAAGACTCGGCGCCGGGTCATAAAGCTCGGTCCACGCAGTCTTGGTTGGAATCGAACGTTTCGGACTTCATCAGAGCTGAAGACTGGCCGTCGTCTAGTCCCGATCTTAATCCGCTGGATTATGATTTGTGGTCAGTTTTAGAGAGTACAGCTTGCTCTAAACGCCATGATAATTTGGAGTCCCTAAAACAATCTATACGATTGGCAGTGAAGAATTTTCCCATGGAAAGAGTGCGTGCTTCTATTGATAACTGGCCTCATCGTTTAAAGGACTGTATTGCAGCCAATGGAGACCACTTCGAATAAGCTTTTTATATTTTTAATTGTTTTATATTTATGTATTAAACTGACACACTGTAAAAGTAATAAATGTTATTTGCAGTTAACAATTTTCTTTTTTCTTTATTACAATATTTATGGCAAGACTAGGTATAGTAACAAGTAGGATAGTATTTACATAGTATACCATAATGATTTTGAAATGAAAGTTTATTTAAATGCGTCATTTAAAACTGTTGTGCAAAATTGGTCCGATCTATCGACGTACTCGCAACTCGTACATTCTATACGTACTAGAATAACTGGAAAAGTCATTTATGAGATGTCACTTTTACGCGTAATCCCTTATGAGACTAACAGCTGTATATCCTTTTAAAAATAGTAGTATACTATAAATAAAATAGTAAAATTATAAAAACTAAGGCAGCAACTTTAAAGATTTCTCAAGATTCTTATTTACTTGACAGGTTTTAGCATCCGCTCTTAACTCTGACAAGTATTAAACACACATACGCACACACACAACAGACTAGATCACAATTAACTTTTACCAAATGTCAATAGCACTCACAGGTTACAATCGTAAGCCATCGAAGACCCACTTAATCTTCGGCTGGTAGCAATGGCGTAACCACCAATTTGTGGTATGATTGATATTAATCCCCTTAATCCGAATGTCTGTCTGTCCTAAAAACTTACTGTTTCTGTGAGTGGAGACTTGACAAGGCCTTTGATGAAATTGATGTCGTTGTTAGCGTGATGTTAAGTACTTTGGTGTTTTTTATTCAGATTGTAAAGACTATAGACATTAAAAAAAGAAATGTTTTGTATGTTGTCAATAATTCTATTAAGAACAATTTAATTCATTGAAATTGTAAGGAGCAGATCCTAGCCATTTAATAGACATGGATCACGGATGTTTTTAGCATGTGACTGACCTGTTGTTTTAGTGATTAGGTATTCGAACTGCAAAACTACTAAACAATAAAAATAGTTGACTGATAAACTGACTATTAAAATTTATTTTCTGGTTGTAATTTATATACAATGTAAATATTTAGAAATCTGTAAGTTTATCAGTAGTTTGGTTACTGTAATACCTGCTTAACCAGTTTGGGATCAAAGGACCCTCTCCGACTTGTGTGTTTTTTATGAATTCCATTTACTAAGGGTTTACGGCAGAACAGTTTTAAGTGAAATTCGAAAGTGCTAACAATTTATTGTAAGTCTGATACTTTATATACTCTATCAACAGTCTGAGAAGTGCATTCTATCCTCTTTTTTGAGTTCCTTCTTTAGGATTGCCTTAGTAAGGTACGTTTGGTTCTACGGCTACTAATAACCAAAATGGTATACGGGTTTTGGTGAGTTCAAAATGGTATCCGGCACATAAAGAGGAAGCTAAGATTTATCCAGGTCACCACAAACTACACTTTTTTTAAATATGCCTTCCAAAGTGACTATTCTGCCTGATGTTGTGGTGGTTACCATATTTTTTGCGAATGCAGACAATGATGCTGCATTGTCT
Source organism: Hypercompe scribonia (assembly GCA_949316085.1). NCBI lineage: Eukaryota > Metazoa > Arthropoda > Insecta > Lepidoptera > Erebidae > Hypercompe > Hypercompe scribonia. The sequence goes on from OX438988.1 coordinate 6,442,167, forward strand.
GGTGATCCACAATATGACGCCTAGTGAGATGCTTTTTTACGCCCCGTCTAAAAATCGGGGACCATAGTAGGAGGGAAACTCGGACGCTAGTAATGGACTTTAGGTATTGACTGCTAGGCACAGGAAGGAAGGGTCGAGCCATTTAGTTCGAAAGCGTATGTCTACTATCCTGAAATGTTGACTTTCAAGGCCAGCACGTGTTGTTTTATAAGGGTAGGGAAAAGGTGCGGCGAGTTGGAAAGTTCCTCAAAATTTTTGCCGTGATAAAGGCGACAGGAAACTGGCAAAAAGGCACAATTTCTTCGTAAGTGTAGAGGCCCAAGAAAGTCCATAATGTTCGTGTACTCGGTTAAAAAGTACAAAAGGGTTACCTCATACTGGTTTTTTTAAGACTGCTATCATTAAGTTTGAACTGGGCCGTTTGTAGTACAGCATTATATTCCCACTCGTATGTAAAAAATTCCCTTCCAAACCCATAATAATTATGATTCTTGTCTTCACCTTTAATTATAATTAGAGACAAAAAATATACGAAATTAGTGTTTAGGAATTAAGTAAATATAATTTGTTATTCACATAAACTTGTGGAAAGAACAGTAAATTTACATGTGTCCAATTATTACAATTACTACTGTTAGGATTTTAATGTTTATTATACAGCTCTAAAGTTATTTTTGATTATACCGCCTTTGAAATCAAAGGAAACTAATCAAAGAGACACGTAAATAGTTAAGTGTATGGTCTATAAACTATGAAGTAAATAAACGTATTATTATATGTTTTAGATTAGACTTTTATAATTTTATGGCTGTTTTATTTACACAGATAATTTTATTACTTTCTTTTACATAGAAAAATGTAAAATTGGAAGTGTATTGAAAGCAATTTACTCATAAATCTATTTTTATCGCCAATAGGCTGGTTCTATCAGTTAAGCGGCACCATAGATGGCAATATATGGGCATTTAACAGACTTCTGCCTACAATAAAACATTTAGATAGTTGTATACTGAATTTTGCCTAGTTTTTGTTTCTTTTATTATATATATATTATTATATATATATAATGAGCTATTAAGCTTGCTCTATGACATCAGTAAGACCTAATTAAAGTTGCCAAAATATGAAAAAATAATAATTTAATGGCAACTCCTTTTGATATACCAGCGAGAGTGTGTGATAAAAATTAATTGACGCTACATAAAAAGATAGGAAATGTAAAACTCTTTGCATATTTCTAAGTTGCATACTGAGTCGATGTGTCATATATTTAGATAAAAAATTCTCGAACGCAAAAAAAAAAATATCACATTGCAACATTTTATTTTATTTACTTTATTTTTATTGCCATATATCAACAGGAACAAAAGAAAAATGAATTACAAATGTGGACGCAACAATCGGCGGTCTTGTCGCTCACGGCGATCTCTTACAAACAACCATTGTATAGATATCAAACATTTACGAATTTGAATTGTTTTTGGGAAACAAATTCAAAATCCAATATTTACTGAAAAAGAAAAAAAATATAGTATAATTTACAAGCAATTAGACTCTATGACTATATGTACGAAATGATTTATAATACATGTAAAATGTTGTCATACATTATATGTCTTAAGTGCCTACATATAACGTCTAATTGTGTTGAAAGTACTATAGTTTTCTTCACAGCTGCAGAGGGCTACTGACATATTGGCATATAGATATGGTGACCCACACTATGGTGGCCTAGTGAGATGCTTTTTCACGCCCCACTTGGGAACGAAAAAAGTATAACAGTTATCGTGGCAGTGTAAGGCTCACACACTTATCAATGGGCCATCAAGTTCTTAATAGCACTGGACTAACAACTTAGTGAGCAAAATATCCATAAATATTATGTCCATGTAAACATAATACTAAAATGTAAACAAAGCATCAAGTTAATACATAATTCTCGAATAATGTAATCGTTTGCATGTCAATTAAAATCTGTTAAGCATCGATCTTTAAATCGATACACGTAGGAACCGATGTATCGATTCGAGGCCCTCATACGTCTTTCTAAGGTGTCATTTGATTTTATCGCAGTGAGATAAGCTTGACGACATTATATTTTTCAGAAAACAACACTGGCACTTGACCTGTACCGTGTGAGACATGAACACATTGTTTTGTTTTTTGTTTTCCACGTACTAACATTTAACGGCACCGACCAAAAGAACTAACCTGTCATTATATTTAGTGAATTTTTGGTTTAAAACTGGCTTAAAATAGCTTTTTTAAGAAATAGGCTTTTTAAAAAAAAAGACAATGCCTGCACTAGGAATAAATCCTATGTCGCGGAGATTTTACAAACATACAGGAAACGGACACAAAGAACTCCCAGACTCAGAACAACAATTTGTGGATCACACAGTGTTGTCCCATGTGGCATTTGAACCCACAACACTCAGTGCCGTAGAGTGCGGCGCGGCGACCGCTTAAACCACTAGGCCATCCGTGCAGACGTGACAATACTTTTGTTTTTATTTTAATAAAACTTGTTGTTTTCCGATACAAAATGATCTGAAACTCTACTTTAAAAATGTTTTTTCCTATTATTAATAATAATTAAAGGAAAAGTTAAGAAAAAAACAAATTAAAATACTTTAAAACCAATCGGCGTGCGACTATCGGGATACATATTTTACTCTTATTTGTCCAATTTTTGTTACTAATGATTCTTTAATCTAAATGTAAACCTACTCAGAGAACTACACATTCGTTATTTAGTAAGCTAAAAATCAACTTAGAGTATATTTCTATAATAATTAAAACAGGTTAACCAAGGCAACATCTCTGTGTACAGAAAACATAATATCACCAACACTCCAACATACCGTAGCTTTCTATAGAGCAGAAACCCGTGAACTCACTTGGGTTAAGGTTATTCAAGGCAGCGAAAGCAATAAACTCACGTGAGTATTGAAAATCTTTAGCACTCATTATGTAAATTTGACTCAAAGTTTTAAGTGATGGCCACACTGTTTTCTACTGCTCTAAGTGTTGTGGGTTTAAACTTCATATGAAACAATACTCAGTGTGATCCACAAATTGTTGTTTTGAGTTTTGTTGAGGAAAAGGAGGAAGGAAAAACAAAGCAAAAAAGAAAAATATAACAAAAGAATATTATGAGGTCATATGGTATTGCCAAACCCACTCAATTGTGCTGAAGCATAGCTCCGCTGCTTCAATACATGTTATTAGAGATATTATTTTGGGTTCAAGAAGGAGTGCTGTTCCCGAATGATAGAAGAATAAACTATCAAACAAGCAAATCTGCAGCTAGAACAAAGTGTCTAATATTTCCTTAATTAAACACCCACAGCCATTATAATAAATAACTAAAACCTTAATTAAAGTTTGCCTCCGTGTAAAGGAGTGATTTCTAAGTCATGCTTCGATGTAGAATTCAGATAATAATTTGTTTAAGTAAATAAACTATTGCTTGTATCAATGGCGTGCCTACAATTTGTTCAAACAGATAATTAAGTCGATTCGATCGTGTGCTTAACGGTAATGGAAACTAATATATTTAACTATCGCCAATGTGATATCGGTTAAATCTTTCAATTTGTCTTTGAAAGACATGTTTATCTTACATTTATTAACGTAAACATATAACAGAACACTGCAAAGAGAAGAAAACTTGACAAACTAACCAGCGTATTATTTAGGGTGGGCCAAGAATTTGTTAACATTTGAATCTAACAGCCCGCGCAAACATGTTACGGGAGTTCTTGGGACTGATTCTACTAGAATTTGCTGGCTACGTAACACATGGTTTCAATAAAATAGAGCCACTTATCACACATTCAATAAGTCTCTCACTGCCAGTGATCAAAGACATATTTCCGGAAAAGCTGGTTTCCAGACGAGGCTATATTATATGGCCATCCAGAAGTCCAGATCTATCCCTAAAAGATTTCTTTCTAAGGGGTTGTTTGAATCATGTCTACATTAATAAACCAATTACACTACGTCAAAAAAAGAAAAAGATCAGGGGAGAGATGTCGACGTTTTCGTGTTCTTTTTGCTGAAATGTATCCGCAAATTTCGGTGCTCGTTTAAAAGAGTGCAAACGTCAAAACAGTGGTCATGTAGACGACGTAAATTTTAAAAAATAAATACCAACTAATTAGCTTTCTTGTCAATAAACATTTTTTATAATATATCAAACGGTTATTATACGATTTTTTCAAATATTAACTAATTCGTGGCTCACCCAAAAAAAAATAGTAGGGCAAAATTTTCTTTGTAAGCAGGGACCCATGTCCAGCCGTGGACTATTAAAGGTTATTGATGTAATGATGATGTAATGTAAGATTTACATTAAGTTTGAAAATTAATCATATGAACAGAAGTATTGTTTGTGACGTAATCATGTATTGCTTGCCACGGCCCAACGACTGATGTTGGCAAGTTGATATACTAATTCGTGTCAGAACTTTTTCTGCGCGACGCAGTATTTTATAGTTACTGCGTTATGTATATTGTGTTGAAGCACAATTGTTTTTTTTTGTTGTAACGCTTAAGTAAAGAGTTTTGAACAAGTAAAGCTAAATAAATAGGAAAGCAATGTACCTAGTTAACGTAAATTAATTGAAATAAGTAATAGTTCGAGGTGGTCAGGATTGTAGTACATTGAACCTGATAGTGCTGGCAAATTCAAATCCTATCACCAATTAAATTCTTTTAATATAAGCTCGACAAATCATAAATAGTTATCAAAGCCTATAAACGTTTAAAAATATTACTACAAAAATTCTTTTTCGGTGAATATGCACTAAATCTTTAACATAAAATCACTCAGTTCAATGGATTTAGACAAATTCATGTTTCTCAGTATTTTATCTGAGTTGAAAATGAACTCAAAATCATAATAAATCATATTACATTTCCATTCTTACAAAAACTCTGAACATTCTGTGACCTCGTTAAGTTATTTACAACTTTTATTACTTGACTTGTTTTAATATTATTGTAGCACATTCTCAACACAAACACAACACGTTTAGTTCATTATCCATGAGCTAACTACCATTTTAATTATAACTGACAGGACAAGACAAAAGTAACAATGTCTTAAATCATACTTTGCTGTTGACGTTTCCCGGATATTTGACAATGTCAATATGTAAATATTTTAATTATAAAACTTGTAACTTGCGGCAGGTTTGAAACAAATCGATTTCAGCACTTGCAAATTTGTTTACTATTTGAACAAGTTTAGTGTCGCCCGCTATCACGGTGTGTGTGCTGTTACAGGTAATGCGTAAGATTTTTTTTTTATATTAAGAAGCTGCCAAAATGATAGAGTCATTTTGGCAGGTTCTGCCTGATGGAAAGCATGAATAGAATCCAAGAGTTATGATCACCATACTCATCGCAAATTCAGACAATGCAGGATGGTGACCCACACTATGGCGGCCTTGTGAGATGCTTCTTCACACCCCGCTTGGGGACGTAAAAGGCAATGACAGTTACCGTGACAGTATAAGTCTTACACGGCTACCACCATAACTGTCACCCCTGCATCAATGGGCCTCCGGTCTCACACTCATCAACGAAACACGACAACACGGATGCTGGCGCTTTAGGTTGGTTTTCTGTGGGAGGGTAGTACTGCCCCGGTTGAGCCGGCCCGCTCGTGTTGAAATCAGCGTGGCTCTACTACCTATTAGTTGATAGAAGATATCTAAAGAATGTTTTCTCTAACGGTGGATCTCAACCTGACGCTAACTTTTCTTGAGGATGTAATTCTGAAATGTTTTTGTTGTTGTTAGCTCAATGTTAAAGAGACCAACAAATATGCAAGTTGATTTGTGAAACATCTCAAATTCCGGTTGGTGTAAAGGGAGCTGAGGTAGCCGGAGTTCAAAAAGACTATGGTTACACACGTGTAAATTCATATAGTAATTGATGAGGATGCTGGTGTAGTAGTTAGCTATCCTGACTGCTAAGCTAGTAGACCTCAGTTCGTTTCTCACTCAGGATACTCAGTTGTGCAATGAATACGAACATTGCTTTCTTATGTGGGTATTTTTTTCCAGTATGATGTATGTATGTGTTTCACAACGCATGCACTGCCTAATTTGAAATCAAGCAACTGCGTTTAGATATCTATATTTATTACTATTAAAGAGATTCCTAGATCTGAGAAATCAACTGTGTTTAATACACACACATACATATTTTATCCACGTGTATGTTTCGGGGATGCCCGTCAAGTTTTGAACGCAACGGGAGCCTTTTGTGATACAGCGAAGCATCCTGCTGCGTCAATCGTAGACATTTTACTGTATTTTTGATTAATATAAATAAGAAAACTAATGATTATTGTATTTATATGTTTACTTAGTGACCTTACAAATGGTAAGCATTTTGGTTAAAATGAATAATTGATTGTATAATTGTTAGACTAATTTGTACCTAATTACGTTCGGAATAAAGTGATAATTTGTTTATTTTTAAGTGAGTTTTGTGTACGTGAGGAGTTACGCGAATTAGTTGTGGCTCGCATCTGCGCGTGATTGTGATGTTCGTTCTCTGATTGTACTGAATGTCTCATACATCTCACTATTCGAGGAAAATGTTAGACGAGGAAGGCTCAGATGTTCCTCTATGCTGGTAAAAGTACCATAGATATATGACACAAATGTATCTAGATATGTTTTTTCTTTTTAAAAAAAAAAGGCGACGGCCGCACTAGGAATAGATCTTGTGTCGCGGATGACTTTACAAACGTACAAGAAATGGACACAAAGAACACCTAGACTCAGAACAACAATTAGTGGATCACACAGACTGTTATCCCTTGTGGGGTTTGAACCCACAACACTTAACGCAGTAGAGAATGGCGCGGCGACTGCTTAAACCACTAGGCTAAACGTGCAGTCCCGCTTTTATTTATTAATACATCATCCATATTTGGTGCATAGGCGGACTTAATGCCTAAGGCATTTTCTACCAGTCAACCTTTGAGGCAGAGAATGCAGGAAGAAAGTGCATTTATAGATGTGGCAAAGAAATAATATGTAAACCTATCATACACTTAAACCTATACGCAATATACATTGTATATAAACATGTACATATTTACTTATATAAATATATATATACGCACATGTCCGTGTGGTGACGGATTAAGAATACGTAGTGTTACCACCCTTATTCATCCATTCAGTAGATAAATAAATAATATACTAATAAATAAATATTTCGGATATTTGACACACAACGTCATCTAGTTTCAAACTAAGCAGAGCTTGTGCTATGATAACTAGACTGACTGATAGAATACTTATATACTTTTTTTTTGTAAATACATATATATTATACATAGAAAACATCCAAACTCTGAAACTAATATTTGCAGACCATATAAATATTTAATCCGTCTCGGAAATCGAACCTGAGACCTCAAGCACAGCAGTCGTATATTTTACCACTGCGCCACCGAGGCAATCATACTAATATGCACGATAAATAATGATCAAACTAACCATGGAATGGGAACCGCCATATATAATTTAATCCCGCTGACGTGCTGGAGTCGTAACAATAAACGTGGGCGAAGCAACGTGTAATAACTAGTTTAAATATAATCAGAAGTCAAATATTACAATAAGCCCAAATCACGAAGTTACGTTTAACATAGATTTTATTCAATTTCTTTGTCGCTCAATAAATAGTTATATATAACATATTATTCATTATGTAAGAAAAGTATTGGTTTTCAACAAAGCTCCGGGTTATAGAGTCGTTATAGAGTCTTCTCTACATCGATATTGGTTACGCTTTTTGAATATATTAAGTTCTTTTTTAAAAATTATTTTCCCATGCATGTTCAGGAATGTAGATAAATAATGTTGTATTGTTCTGAATTTAGAGTTACGTTCGATAGAGCCGTTACTCTATGTAGAGTATGACATTTGTAGAGAAAGTTTGATATCCGGATGTATTGAATTGTAGAAGTGGTTCGTTGTAAATTAAGATAAGCTTTATATTAAATTTCTAATCGGATTTTGTTTAAAGAGTGATTTTTTTTTTCAATTCCTTTAAGTTTAGATTCAATTATTTCTGTTACAAGAAAAACAAAAAACACGAAAAGGCAGAAAAAAGTAATTCTTCAAACTTAATTTAAACAATAGCACACTTACAGTATTATATCCCCTCATTATTAATTAAATCTAACGAAAGAAATTGTCATAAAACTAAAACTAATATAATTTGACCCACTATATAAAACATACAAAAGGATGTCATAGGTCAAATGTACGAGTACGTCGATATCATTCATGACCACCAGAATAAAGTGACCTCTAATTTAAATATATTTTGTTTCTAGAAGAGGTTACAGTTACCTGGTCATTACACCGCAAGGATTTATATTGTGTGGTTATATTAATCTTAGTTTATAACTGCATCTCCATTTGCAGAGGAACTAGGATGTAATAAATTCGTTTTCTAAAAATGGATGTGGTATATAAGACACATACAAATAAACATGCCCTCTATGCCCCAAGATTTATATAAAGGCGTATTCGAAATGCGCATTCACATTCTTTGATTGCCTGAAAGAAAATTTGGAAGCACACAAAAATTGAATTCGAAAAAGAATTGAAAGAAATATTGCTAAATTGAACGGATTCGAATTAGAAATACTATCGAGAGCAATTAGTTATTAACGTATACTTAGTTCTAACCCAGAAAATAGTAAAAAAATTAGCAGCAAAATATCTATTATTATGTTTATAGCCAAAACTACCTTTAAGAACACTGTGGAACAATGGTACATAAAACCCAGGGCTACGACTAGTATTCTCCGTAACTGAAATTCAACCCTATTTAATCTCTCTTATGGTTTAATTTTAAATAAACTTATCATCTTTGTTATATTCACTCATTACTTAGTTTTAATCATATCAGCTAACTGTCTGTGTATCATTGTATTTTACGATTGGATAATGAATTCGAATGTATTTATTTCACTAATGGATGATTAAGCTCTTCCAAGGTTGTGTTTAATGGATAATTAAAATATTACGTTGCGAAATTTCTTAATTATGACTTAGAGTACGAATAGTCGATAAAGGATGTAATTATGTCGACTTCTTAATGGATAAATTGGCAATTAAATGGGTGTGTTTTTGCAACAGCGTATATCGCAAATAAAACTGTAATAATATTTTAATGTATTTGTGTTGGATAGTGAATTGTTATTTTATCTGTCAATAATTAAAGGAACTATTGTAAGTCTAGTATCCAATGGTTTATTTTTCAGATAATATTTTTTGACTTAGTAAGCTAAGAATAAAGAGATAAAATTGGAATTTTGGATATTATTTTACTTTAAATTTGTTGGATACCGATGTAATTGCCTTGTTTGTCTAGCAGCTAGTGTATGTAAGTGCCGATCTCTTGAGTTGATTCAAGGGTCCGGTCAAAAAGTGTTATTGAATTTGAATACTTTATAACAGTCCGCAATTTGGAGGTTAGGGTCTTAACCCTTGTGCGTAGACGAGCACGTAAAGCCGTCGGTCCTCCGCCTGATCTCTCCCCGGTCGTGTCGATAGCCGTCTCATTCGATTGTAAGAGTGAACAAAGAACAGAGAGTGCACCTTTGTTTGTGCCCGCACTTGTGCAGTACACTATCTCCTGCGTAATTGGTTGGTTTCGCTGAGACTGACCGCAGTGGCTGGAATCGGTTAGGAAAACATTATACCCATATAAAGTTGACTAATTTACTATTTATTAACTAGTATTAGTATCTAACAGGGTATTTAAAAAAATAATTATTAATGAGAGATAAAATTATAAAAATCTACAAGGCACAAATGTTTTGTCGATCGCATGTCGAGGTCGGCACTTTGAAGTACGTTACGATCACATCAAAAATTTCCTTTTAGATATAGACGCAGGTTAAGCTAACATCTAGAGTATAAAAAAAAATGAAAATAAATGGAGGAGGCACAAGGTAACGAAATTCACGCTTCTCGTATTATGTACAGACTATATTAATACTGACGATGCACAAAGCTCTATCATAACATCGTACTCACAGTTATCTTACCAGAATACAAGCTCATGAAATAACTTGTTAACAAGTTCCTTATGCAGAAACTGCATATACCGCATCCACGGTAATAACATCTACCGCTAGAAAAACAATTTGCGTCCATGCAAAGTTCCAAATTGGCTAGTTGAACAGGTGGCTACCGAGTCCATTACAATTGTAAATGTTCGCAATTTTCTTACTTCCGTGACTATCAGTTATCTTATTACGTTCGCTATGATTCTTATGATTTGAGTTGTGAGGGGTTTCTTTAGTCAGATGATCAGATACAGTTTTGGGTTAAAAAAGTTAATTATTGAAAAAAAAAAACAAATATGTAGGTGCTTAAAAATTCACTAACAGGAAATATGTATGGAACAAGGTAAAACTGCTGTTAAAAAAACAATGTAATATTTACTATTTTAACTCTCTCTTTTATGGTTCAATATTAATGTTATAAAACTGAAGTGTTTATTTGTTTAAAGCTGAAGAGTTTGATTGTTTGGTTGAACGCGCCAACCTGAGAAACTACTAGTCCAATTGGCAAAAATGATTTCTGTATTAGATTGCCCATTTATCGAAGAGCGCTATAGGCAATATATCATCACGCTACGATAAATAGAAGTGGAGTATAAACGAAAAACGAGGAAGACCTAGATCAACAAATGGTTAGTAAAGAAGAACAAGAGAGTCGTCGTCGAGAGCCTATCAAGAAGTCAGAATGCAGAAAAAGTAACAATTGCTCTACTGACCAACCTAGCCTTTAAATTGAGACGGCAGCTTTACGAGCTCTTCGAGGCACGAAGATTAAAACCCTTAACTTTCAAACTCTAGGCAGTTCATTAATATTTTTGTAACCAGAAAAACCAATTAACACTTTTGAACCACTCGGGAATCAAACCTGAGACCATTTGATCGGTAGTGCATACATTAATCACTAGATAAACGAGACAGATAAACTAAATCCGTAATATACTGATAATAATAAACTTAACTAGTCGCTATTTCCTTACTTATAGTCTGCAATCGATATTTCTATTAGCTGTATCCGGTTATTACAAACATTTAACAGTCATCCGGTGAGTGCCTTGCCTTATAACCTTATGAGAAAGATGAACATAACAGAGAGATGGAAATTTTATTAGGGCCATCGCACACTGACTATTTTTTATTATCAGTTATAAAATACTTTACGTTAATTTTGACTATATCAGCGTGATATCGTTGAATTACACATCTCACACGGCCATCTGGTGCCAAAGTAGACAGAGTATGTGGCTGCACTATGATAGCCTGAGTTCTGGATACTACAAACTTTTTTATTTTTAAACACATATGCATTCTACAAAGTTTCTTCTACCTTTTGATAAAGACTTAAATGCCAAATAATACAGTTCAAATTCAGTTGGCCAAAATTTTATTTATTTATTTAGTCCATCGTCCAAAGCAACTGATCGAAATTATAATATAAACTTCTGTTAAAGATTATCGCGTGATTTGTTACTTAAAAAGACTTTCATTATCACAAAAGCCACGGACATTTAAATGCCTGGAATACTATTCCAGCTTCACCAGATAATAGTTTAATATACAACACCAACATGGAAAAGCCTACAAAGAGCTCCTTTTTGTTTATAACAATAGACAGACTAACATGATGGTAGGCAAATGACGGTAGACACTTACCATCAACTTACTTATCTATTCTTTTTTCCCTCACAGCATAAAAATCTTTATAATCTCAAAAAAATTGTATGTTAGCCACATACAATTTTATAGAGATTGTCAAGTTTTTTTTATATGACAAAATTCAATAAAAATGTCACTTTTTAAAGCCATAACCGTTCGGCTGATTATAATGATCACGACGACCAAATTAAGGTACCTTATGGCACCGATAAATAAATTAAAGCGTTGTTAATCATCAACTAACATCCATTTATATTCCACATAAGTAGATTTCGGCCAATTTAGCTTGGGAAAGCCTCCATAATTTTCTAAGAGAGATCACCATAAATATCACACATTAGTATTCTATATCAGAATTGTCAATCAATGGAATTATTGTTAGCGATTTACATAAAATCCTAACGTAAAAAGTCAATATTGTTTCTCAGTAACGAATCTCGACTAATACCTTTCTATATTTTTGTGTGCTAAGTCGGTTAGTATACGCTTTGAAAACTCAAAAAGGTTCGCACTAATATAGTTTTAGTTGACACAAAATACAAAACGCCTCAGGGCTTGTCATTATCTATTGCCCGAGTCACTTTTATTCATCAGTTCACTATAATGTAACCACAATGTCCCACGGTAAGGCATGGTAAAGTCCAGATAGTTAATAATAGAATTATTAATTGAGTATTCTACGTAGAAATTCCTTTTTTAAAAGGTACATTTTTAACATTTCAAATTTAAATTTTCATTTTAGATTTTCCAATTTAAAAGCAAATTGGGTAATTAAATCAACGCGATCGTTCTTAATTATTTATATAGTGTGAACTCATTAGTTGATATATATCTATAAATAAAGCTTTTGGAATAGATTTTGGTATAAAATAACAATAAACTTCAAAAACTATATACTTTATAATGTGCCTACCTTGATAAATTCGTAATTTTATTTTTATTTCTTGATTTTATTGCGTAACAATTGTAATATTTAAACTCAAATAGAACCTTCCTTTAGCACAACCAATAACTACAAAAACAATATTTAAATATAGTACCTATGTACATGCGTTTTCTTCATAAATTAATATTGTAATCTGCTGTAAGATTGAAAATCTTTTAATTTCGTAGACTAATTACATCAATTGATTATTACATCAATAACTTTTAACAGTCCATTGCTGGACATAAGCTTTTCCTTCGAGAGGAGGTTTTGCTCTACTACATCACAATGGCCAGACAAGTCGATATAGGATTTGTTCAAGCTATCCATGTTTTTGTACTTATGTTGTCCTGCATAATTTATTCCATAAGAGGAATTGTCTTGAAAACACTTTATATTTTCAACCTATCACTACACGGATTACGGCAGACTAGTAATGGTTAAAATTGTCAGGGTAATATAACTCTGAGCGTAACACAATTTTTAACCCTTTCACAACACAAATAATTCCTACAAACGTATTAAAATCAATAAACACGTCAAAAGTAAACAAGATATCTCGAGTATTATTACACTGTCACACTGCTAAGTGGCGTAAAAAAAACGAATGAATAGTTTAACAAACGACTGTCAAACGGTATGCGTGGGCGCATAAGAGACGCCGCGCCGGACTTTTTAACTTATTTGTCAATGTAGCTTGTCGATCGACAGGGAGCGAGAGGGACGCATGGGGTCTACGTTTGTAGGAAATAAAACTGGATTAATATCTGTATAGTTACCCAAATGGTGTATATACATACAACTATGACTTTTAGTACTTATACCTGATATATGTATTATACATATTTTTAAGTGAGTTATTAATGTTATGTTAATATTCAGAATATGCTTTATATACTTTTACAATTAGTGTATCACAAAATTTATTAAAATAAATTAATTTCAAGAGCATGTCATCTTTATGAGGATGCACCTGTCTCTAGGTCCCCGTGTGGTGTGGTATTAGTCGGTTCGAGTCTGACGTACCACTTTACTTTGTATAGCTCTCATAAGCTGTCAATCCATAAATTTATACACGACAATCATAGTTATTTTGCAGCAGAACGAACGTCTGAATTTATTTACTGGTTAGTTTAATCTAAAAAATCTGATTATTCTATAAAAATAAAATGATACAAGATTACATGAAAAAGATACAGAAATTATCTCTGACTGCCTCGTTGGTACAGCAGTTAGCGATTGCAGCTCCCAATCCAGAAGTCTCGGGTTCTATTCCCGGATCGAACCAAAAAGTGTTATTCAATTTTTACGCCCATGCCGCGGAGAGCACACTAAGCCGTCGGTTTCAATTGCCATGAACGTCTATGGTAAATATTAAGAAGTCAGTGCCTCCAAATATACTGACAACTACTAAAACCTCGAATTCAGGTCACCCCCAGGGTAGTGTAGGTCCGATACCAGTCGCTCCGTGGATAACTGATATTCCTTTAAAACTGGTTGAACTAGTAACCGACCCGAAATAATCTTGGAAATAATAAACTCTAGGCAGACCAAGACATATAAATTACCTTCCTGCATTAACTCTAACAGTCCAATGTAGGTAACTAAATAGACAATAATATCAATTTGTCGAAGGAACAGTATTTAAGAATTAGTTAAATAACATTTGAAATTTAACTACGTATTGATATTTAATCAAAGTAACATTTAATCTATAGTAAATTAAATGATCAAAATAAATAAAGTCAAATTTAATGAAAAAAATATTTATCGTCGTGAGGGCAAGAGGGCACACACTTCTTTGTCGTTTATACCCGACATATTATACAAGAACTTACGCAATATACTTTAAGCAATAAAACTTAGATTTGTATCTTCAACTGATTTTGTTTAACAAATAGAATTTATAAATTATTTATGCACATATTATTAGTACTTGAGGAGGTGCAAGGAACTATAATCGTTTATAATATGCTAATTTTTACACAAGTTATATTTAAGTAAGATAAAGTGATGTCTATAAAAACTTTAATTATGGTAAGTTTATGTGTAATTGTAGTTAAGTTTTATTGACTATACCAAGTCTTTTAGAAGGTACATTCGGTTTCATCATCTTTAAACGTCAACAGCCTTGACTAGATCAATACTGAATAGAGGCCTCTCCTTAGAAAGGAGGCTTTGGATGACTATTCCACGTTGGTTAGATGGTATAGGGCTAGTTTGAAGTGTACCTTCTCTTTTAAAGTGTCTTGTGTAATTTGCTTCCTTATTCCTTATTTGCTCTTATGGCACCCACGGGATAAGTTGGGGTGGTAACACTTCGTATTATAAGTCCATCACCACAAGACCATTCGGCTATTCTACATAAAGACGAGTTTTTCTTGTAATATTTATAATTTTATTTGGTATAACTCAGCAATAACTGTGCTAATAATATATTAGCATTTAAGCGCTGCAGTGTAAAAACGACACAGCAGTTTTCAGTAGTATTAGAGCGTTCATTTTTTGTTAACAGTTATTTAAAAATATAAAACAAAATAAGTATTCCCACATATAAAGTATTTACTACGAAGAAATCAAACCCAAGATCTACTTTACGACATTAACCACTGATAAATAACCCTTTATTGAAACAAAATTTAAATTTGGAGACTTTATCACAAACAAAACGATCATCTAACGCTTTTAAACAAAGAAAACGGAGTTTGCGAGATAAAAAACAGACCATCAGAATGAAGACATAAAAGAAAATATGGTCAATTTAGATGTAGAATATTGCTTTTTGTAATAAAATGGTTATTCTTAACAAATAATAAAATCACTCTGATGATCCACCCACGCTTGGGATAACATAAGCCCAGACAATAGTTTTGTAGTGGAGTTTGGACATGTCTCAGAAACCATCGTACTTAAGATATTGTATATAAATAAGTTGACATTATTTTCGAGTTTTTTGACGATATTGACTTGTCTAGGATACTAAAAAATCTCTAGGGACTTAGGCCAGCTTTACGGGTCGAATAGATGCGGACCCTACTATAGTATACCATACGAAATCATTCACACCGATGATGTACTTAATAACTAATTTAAATAAAAATTTATGTATGTTCTAGGCCACCATAGTTGTGGGTCGCGTCGAGTTTGGCGACCGCCACTCTTGGGTTCTATTCATGCTTTCCATCAGATAGAATAAAGTCTCTTTGGTAGGTCAAGAATAAAAAAAAATATGTAAACAGTGTAACTTTTGTAAGAAAATAGGGGGTCAACTTCTATGTATTGTATTTTAAAATTGCAGCAATAAGATCGTCATTTATATAGAATGGATGCCCTCCCTTTTCAATTCTAAATAAAATTAAAAAGAAAAATAAGAAAAACCTTTACTAGCGTATAAGTCTGGAAGAAAAGCTGTAAATATCCATTTGGTATAGTGATCTTTTCTTAGTGACTCTCTCGAGAGATTCTATACAAAACAAATACAACTGTCTAGTTATTAAGTAAGAAATTGATTATAGGTAAATTTTGTTAGATTATAATCATTTTAATCATAAAAGTTATGTGAAAAACATGATTAGTGTCATGTAAAACTTAATCACATTACTTAAGAAACTTCACAAAAGGAGCTATTAACTATTAAAATGTGTTTATTCAATTTATAATAACGTATTTTATGTCCTTTTTCTGCCTATTGGTAATTAAATTCACGAGATTAGGACGGCTTATATATCTGGAATAACCATTAAATAATTTATTCGGAAATTAAATAAATATTTATAAATAATAAACTCATATTTTATTTATAGCTTTTTATTGTTAATTTGTTACTAACTTAGTGGCTATTATCTAATTTGCCATTTTAATAGACTTTAGATTTATTTCGAAAGGAAAATTTGTATATTTATTTTATTCGTAATCGAAATGAACTTAAAATACAATACTATTTGTTATTCATCTTTGTAAAGGGAAATACAAGTATAAATTGACTGTTATATCCTTAATATAAAACTTAATTTAGGATAATTAAGTCTTAACTCGCAAGGTATTGGAGAAAAGCTGATTTCAGCACGAACAGGCCCGCTCGATCGATGCAGTACTGCTCTCTCACAGAAGACTAACCAAAAACGACAGCATCCGTGCTGTCGTGTTTCGTTGACGTCTGTGAGACCAGAGGCTAACTGATGCAGAGTACCGAGTCATAGTTACCGTGGTAAATGTATGAGCCTTAAACTGCCACTAATCTCAAGCATCTCAATAGGCCGCCATTGTTTGGTTCACCATGCTGCCACGACGAAAAGATGGGCGTGAAAAAGCATTTCACTAAACTGTCGTAGTGTAGACCACCAAATTGTTTTGTCTGCATTCGCAATGAGTACGATAACCACAACTGTTGGATACTATTCATGCTTTCCATCAGGCAGAGAAGAATCACTTTGGGAGGCATTTAAAATTAAAAAAGAAAATTAAAAACTAGTCGTAAGGTACTGAAATTGTGTAAACCTAAGCCTCAACAGCTTTTAATAGTCTACACCTGGACATAAGCCTCTCCTTCGAAAGGAGGTGTTGGCCTACTATACCTCGCTAGCCAGACGGATTGGTAGTGTTTGTTTCAATTTTTCCTTCTTAAAGCAGTGATGTTGTCATACGTAGTTTGTTTCCTTAGTCGTCTTTTGCGATACCCATGAATAAGGGCGGCGACACTCTGTATTCCTAATCTACCACCACACGTATGGTTAACACGACGTACATGAATGAAACTACATCCAGGTTTTGGTATGATATGCGTACGCCATCGAATCTGTAAAGTTATCAGAGCTCAAACTCTAGTTTCCTGATTGCTGGGGGAAAGGGGGGACATCAAAGAGTGGCACCAAACCTGTGACTCTTGGTTTGCTGGTGTATGATATTCTTTTTTTTTTCTATATCATTTTTTTTAAAGGTGTCGCACTGGTAATATTCCTGTATCGCAGGATACTTAACAAACTTACAAGAAAGGGACTCAACGAATATTTAGCTGAATCACACAAAATTATCCCACATGGGGCTTAAACTCAAAACACTCAGAGCGGGAGTAAGGGACAAAGTGATCGCTTAAACTACTACGTCATTGGTCCCGTCATGATCCAAGTGTATCCATAGTCGGTGGTGTTTATTTACCACTAGATGACCCAAGAGTAGAAAAAATTAAGCATGCCGAAATCTACTTTAAGTGGGATCTAAATTACTGTTGGGAAGATGTAAGCGTTTAATGGGCTTCTGCTGATCCTGTGTGAGATACAAATGTTAGGGAAGAGAGTCGATTTCAGCCCGGCTCTCTTGGACTATATAGTGCATGATCTATATTCCGTCTGGACACGTATAAACCATATAGAAACTGCTTCATACAAAATATATGAAATGTTTGAAGTCCGTACTCCGCCCGGGTCACACAGCATGTATAAGGCATGCCCTGAGCACGGCCCGACCTAATACAATTCTTTCCTAACTGTATAACCCACATTAGTACTCATCAACAGCCTTTTATAGTCCACTACTGGACATAGGCCTCTACTTAGCAAAGAGGTTTTGGCCTACTAAATCACGCTGGCCAGACGGGTTGGAATAGGGTTTGGTTCAAGTTTTCCTTCTCTTTGTAATGATGTTGTCTTGCATACTTTCCCTTAGTTACCTTTTATGATACTCACGGGATGAATAGGGGTGGTAACATTATGTATTATTAATCCGTTACCACACGGACAACATTAGCATTAACATGTACGTTTCTACGATTTTTGTCAAAGAATTACACATGGAAAGTTATTAACCTCATATTTACTTTCACGTTTCGCCTTAAAACCAGGTAAGAACAATTTTCAATCAACAAAGGTATTCTAAAACTATTTATTTGTACGTTTGTATGCTTATGACACATTGTTGCAAAACCATTTAAGACCTCCAAGTTAATAAACAGTATTGTCTTAGTATACATAAAGTTATTGGTCAACGGCAGACAATAACTTGATCAGACTCTGATTGTCAAGACTCTTAACATAACACAGAACCATAGATTAAATAGTAGTACTTTCACATAGAAGGTTTACTATTAAAACAAAATTAAACAAAAAACGACTCTATTTTTTGAAGCATAAAGTATAAATTACCTCACTTTATAAAAGCTATTTTAAATTTTATGAGTCTATTGTCAGACACAAGTTTATTACGAGTTAAATCATTTAACTGTATTCAAGAGTTTAACGATATATATTATGATTTCTACATCCCTAAGATTGCAAATAAGTACCTGAAAAAATTATAAAAATTCAAATGTTTTTTTTTTCACCCTAATATTACAGTATGCCCATTAGTCTAGTGGCTAATAATACTGGTTGCTGACCCAAAAAACGTGGATTTAATGCACAGGACATGTAATTGTAGGTAGAGCCCTACATTTATTCTGGGTCTTGGTTTAAGTATTTCACAATATGTATGTCATCATCACCTTTAGTAGCCCACTGCTGGACACAGGCCGCTCCTTAGAAAGAAAGTTTTGACCTACTATACCACGCTAGTCACATTGGTATATAAGATAACATGTATATATTTATTAATATATAGGTATGTTTCTCAGTGAAGTGATGGATTAAGAATATCAAGGGTCAACTCTTATTGATCTCATGGGTGTCACAAGAGGTGACTAAGAAAGTAAATTATGCAGGACATCGCTGCAAAGAGAAAAAAAACAGAGTGTGAGTACTCACGTAAGTACGTAAGAAGTCATACTTCTTTGGCGTAACAATCGAAAAATAAAAATAAAATGTTAGCAACTAACTTCAGACTGTTAATTTTTTCTGTCGGTAGCAACTAACTTCAGACTGTTGCTTTTTTCTGTCGGTGTGAGCGCGCATCGTAAAAAATCACTCTCATCATTTTTTCCCAATCGTGCCAAAAGAAGTATAACTTCAAAAATTGAAAGAAACCCTATACCAACCCACTAGGACCGCATAGTACAGTAGGCTAAAATCTGTGTCCAGGAATGGACTGTTAACGACTGTTGATGAAGTATGTGTGTGATGTTCCAGTCAATGATTGACGTATTCCAAGCTGTTTTCGGCAACGGCAGCCAGTCTCAACGGAGACCTGTAAACTACACAGGAGATATTTTAGTGCACACATATGTATTTAGAGGTGCATGCTCTGTTCCCACACTCTTACAATCCGGTGGGACAGTTATCCAACACGACACGAGAGATCAAGTGCAGAAAAATGGCTGTACGTGCTCTCAGAGACACAGGGGTTAAGACTTCGACCTTCAAACTTTAGGCTGTTATTAAGTATTTTTGTAACCATAGAAACTCAATAATACTCTTACCACTTTTTGACAAGACCCGTGAATCGAACCAGAGACCTCTTGATCGGCAGCTTACTGATTATCGATTTTACAACTATTCAATAAGTACTTTCTATGTTACATTTATATGTTTAAGTAATAAATGTAGATATAAATATAATTAAGAAGTTTTAAAAACATTAGAAAGTTTGACATAATTTGTTTTATTTTTATGCATTATGCTACAGACCAATTACATGTCTGCATCCTTTGCGAAGATCTCGGCTAATTAATCGACATTTCTAAGTTCGAGATCTGATTAACTAATCGAGATCGAATTATGATGATACCGACATTCAAAAATCCACTAATTAATATTTCTAATTAACCTTCTCTAATTATTTAAGTATGTATTACTTTTAAGGTGTGCCGTAGTCTAAATAAAACATGTTGAAATAAATTGAAAAAACTGAGGTCACTACTTCAAAATATTTTATTAGTTACGCTAATAACGTGAAAGGCATAGACTAGCTATGTTTTATTTATATGCAAATAAAAATTTGTTCATGTAGTGATGGATTAAGAATACGAAATGTCGTCACCCCTATTCTTCCCATGGGTGTCGTAAGAGGTGTTTAAGGGGGCAAACTACGAAACACAACATCACTACAAAAAGAAGGAGTGCCTAGCAGAGGAGGTCAGTGTAGTATGGTAGGCCAAAACCTTCTTTCTAAGGAGAGGCCTATGTCCGGCAGTGGACTGTTAAAGGTTGTTGGTGATGATGATGAAATACATACACACACATAAACACACATACACAAAGCACAGTACACACACGCAGGTTTTTTTAAACCCGCCTTTTCGTTTTCCCTGGGTGGTGTCATTTAATATTACTTTTTAAATATACACGAAACGGACACAAAGAACACCCAGACTCAGAACAACAATTTGTAGGTCGCACAGTGTTGTCCCCCGTGGGGTTTAAACCCGCTACACTTAGCGAAGCGAAAGCGAAGTGGCCACTTAACCACTACGATACCTATGCAGTCGTTACTGAATGCAGAGTTCTTTACACATATATGCACACAGTTATGTAAACACAAGGAACACATACAGCGCTCATTCAGATTGCTCTCAATAAAAAAAAATGACAAGAGTTTAATCCCCTTGTCAAAGCCTTACATCTAATTGATCAAAGTGTAATTAATTTTATAATTCCATAACCCTTTGTTCAAATAAAACCGTATGTCATTTGTCATAATGTTGATTTTTATATAACACATTTACAAGCCCATTAATCATTTAATTAAAATGATTTGACATGTAATTCGTCACTTGTGGGCGAGCGGCGAAATTTCTCTAATAAAAAGTAAATGCTATAAGCCTTTGTAAGGTGCAGACGGGTCACTAACTTTGGAGGCTGTACACAATAAACATGATATAATTATAAATATAACTTATTGGTTTAAAAAAAAAAGATAATAAAACTGTGACCTCTGGAATATAACACTGTAACTTTTTTAATAAATGCCTATTTTTAATCTGATCAGTCGGGTTTGTCTGATCAACTAATCAGGTTTTTTTTAACCAACTAAAATAACTTGTCTCTACCTAGTAGAAAGCATATGTAGAACCCTAGAATGGTGGTTAACATCCTCATTGCAAATACGGATACTGCAGCACGATGACCCGCACTACGACCCCGCTTAAAGGACCCGAGATCGTAGTGGGAGGGAAACACGTGTGCTGGTAGTAAATTTAAGGTTTTAATTGATTGGCACAGAAAGAAGAACCGAAACGTTTAGTTTCAAAGTGTATGTCTGCTAGTCTAAAACGGTTACTTTCAAGGTTAGCACGTTAGGTTTTTTGTTTATACCTTGAGATTATGACTGAAAGAAAATGTTTACACAATCGTGTCTGATTACGTACGTCAATTTAGAACAGGAAAAGGCAATCAAAGGTATTTTTTATTTGAAATCGCGTTTGTGTTACTAGTACGCAACAAATAGTGGCCTTGAAGTTGCCCGTCTGCTCGAAGTCTAAACTTGATTATGCAGTACGACAATAAAATAAGTCGGTCAATTCCGCCCACGTTTTCTCTTATTGGATAAGACATTGTATAGATATTTCTACTTAAAATGCGTAAATAATGTTATAAAATATAGAAATTAATGTGTTTTTTGTTTATCACCTGTTGTAGATCTCACGGTTTGGTGAACAAGAGCTTGGGGCTACTAAAATTGGATGTATAACAGTATTAAATATTGGTTTACTTGTATTCAATGTTATTGTGGAATATTTGAGGACCTTTTAGGCGCAGCAATAATGTTTAATAATATAAATACGTGTCTATACGGTCGATCGTCAAACTGCAGGCCGCGTGTTTGATTCCCAGTTCTTGTTAATTTTAGTATGAATGAAGCACTTCTCTGAACCATATTAATGTAACAAAATAAAACTACCGCTGTGATAGTTAAATGTACCCTTTTTTTTAAAATTAGAGTCTTTAATATTATGGCGAATAAGGAATAGGGGACTCTTGAGTTGCACCAGACTACAAGGGTGGTAGTCACTTTCCATGAAATGTCTGCTTCTTTGAGCCATTTAAAAAAAAGAAAACATAAAAACAGGTGAACATAATATAATAAAACGAAAGATTTTCCTAAAATATTAATTACACTCTCGAAATAACGTACAAGAATCTAAAACGATTTATTTAAATCTAGTAGATGCTTAATAGCATTCAGAAATACCATAACGCATTATAAACACAACAATACGTGAGTGACTCACAATTCATCACGTCTAATATGATGAGCATGCTCTGAGTGAGTCATGAGTGTTGAGTAGTTTGAGTACACCCCGAATTATGACGGACCGATTGATTTCGAGACCTACTCTCAAAACTCACTTCGTATTTTCGATGAAAATCGAGTTCAAAATATTATATTAAAATGAATAATTATAAGAAAGTTGTTTTGATAATACCAACATCTTATATTATTCATAAAACCATTTGTTAGCATAATATATCTGCTAATAGAAGTTACTAGGTTAATATTAGGTACTAAAGCAAATCTAACAACCAAATCCTGTATGTGTGGAGCCTGTTGAAATTACAGTTTTTTTTAAATACTATGATTCGGATCGGAATTTTTTTTGATAAAAATGATAAAGCCTATGTCACCTGAGTCATTATTACGAATCTATTGACACCTCATTCATTAAAATCGGTTGAGTAGTTTAGACGCTACGGTGGAACATAGGAACCCACACACACTGCCAAAACTGTTGCCGTTCCTTTTAGCTTCACCGTAGTCGGGTAAAAAGGACCCTCTTCAGATTTTTATTCGGTCCACCTAACTACTTCCGTCCATGGACGACTGTAAGCTAAAATTCACAAGCATATTGCCACACCTTCAGTCCCTTCCCTTCAAAATAAGGGAAAATCAAGGATTTTACTTTCTATTTGTATTTGGTTTTCTGGGTGCCTGTGATATTACTATTTATCCCGTGGGAATCGTAAAAGGTGACTAAGGGAGCAAATTATGCCGGACAACATCACTGCGACAAGAAGGAAAACTTGAAACAAACCTTATTACCAACGTATCTGCCCAGTGTGGTTATAGTGGGCCTAAACCTCCTTGCTAAGGAAAGGCCTATGTCCAGCAGTTGACTGCTGACGGCTATTGATGTGTTGTGTGATGACGACTCTGATGCTGTCCGAAACTAGAGAGACATCCCCGATATACATATGCGAGAAAGACTGCTTATGTTAATTGTTAATATAGCATAGATTTAAAAGAAGAATATTTAAGTTGTGTCTTGCTTCCGTCCTCATAGATAATTGGGAAAGTTTATTTAAAAAATTTAATTGTCATTCAGTTTAACAATCATCGCTAAAATCTGTATTAAAAACATTTGAACGCTTATTTTAAATAACTTTCACATTTTGCTTTTGAACCAAGAATAGAAAGTAGTTTTTTTTTTGCAATTATTAGATTATTAAACATGCTAATTTAATAACGTTTTTAGCTATAGATTATATCTGAGATATACTTTTATTTCTTGTTTTGGAATCCATCACTCGGACTGATAGACAGGTATGGTCATTTTGTCTGAAATATTATTTTAGACGTGTAAAGTCATTATGAGAAGGGACAGAAGTTTTTAACATGAAGTGTGCGTGCTATTAGAGTTGACCAATGAACTCGAGCGATACTAGAATTGGACGTCAGATAGAAGGTGACATTACAGTTTTATGTACGACCATTTTAGGTGTTGTTTTTTTTTTACAAAAATGTTCAAAATTAATTATGATAAGAAAATTAATTATTTTTAAACGAGTTAGTCACCAATTAAAAGGCACAGTTATTAGTTAGTATTTGTACTGAATTGTATAATTATAATTTGAATTAAAACACATAAGAAGTTTAATGTAGAAAGTTCTTGGTTTTAAATCAAATATGATATACACCTATTCAATGTAGTGTTTTACAATCGCTTTTCAACAAATATATGGATGTTATTATATTGTTTATACATACATAATAATATTTAAGATTACGCTCACCATACTAGAATTTACTAGGAAATGATAAGATTGACAATCCATATTTATAATTTCTAAAAGTAAATAAATGAATAAATGCATATTTCGAACATTTGGCACACAACGTCATCTAGTTTCAAAGTAAGTACGAGTAGAGCTTGTAATATGATAACTAGACTGACTGATAAACTACTTATATTTTTTTTGTCACATATTTTACATTGAAAAAACCCAAACTGCGAGACAAATATTTGCAGAACATACAAACATTTGGTCTGACCCGGGAATTATTTACTACCGCTGCACCACCGAGGCAGTTATAATATAATGCATATACGAGGGGGCGTTTTTAAGTTCGCGGAATGGAGGGTATTGAGTAATAATAAAAACACAAAATTATTTTTCTTTTTCTATATATTCCCCTGCAACACGAATACATTTTTCAGATCTTTCAATTAGTTTTTTTATTCCCTCGTAAAAAAAAGTTTTATCTTTGTCTGAAAAATACGCCGAAACCGCCTCCTTAACCTCCTCATCAGTTGAAAATTTCTTACCACGTAATTCTTTTTTCATTTTTGGAAAGAGATAATAATCACTCGGAGCCAAATCTGGACTGTAGGGTGGGTGATTCAAAATATCGAAGCCCACCTTATGCAGGGCAGCCAGTGCGACTCGGCTCTTGTGAACGGGAGCATTGTCATGCAATAGCAGGACACCTTTCGTTAATTTTCCCCGTCTTTTTTCTTTGATGGCTTCTTTTAACTGTTCTAAGATTGAAGCGTAGTATTCCCCCGTTATAGAAATGCCTTTATCTTTATAATCTATCAATAATATTCCTTCTGAGTCCCAAAAAATCGTTGCCATGAGTTTCCCAGCCGACTGTGAAACCTTAAATTTCTTGGGTGGTGCTGTGCCCTTTTTGTGCCACTGCATGGAGTCTTGTTTGGACTCGGGTTCATAATGATGAACCCAAGTTTCATCCCCAGTAACAATTTGATTCAATACGCCATCCTTGTCTTCATTGCAGAGGTCCAAAAACGCACGTGAACATTCCACGCGCTGTTGTTTTTGCAATGGCGTGAGCATTCTCGGCACCCACCGTGCGCTAACCTTAGTCATGCCAAGATGATCGTGTAAAATTTTAAAAATTGTTGTATCCGATACTCCAACCATTTCTGCGAGTTGTTTCTTTTTTAGTCGAGCATCTTCCAATACAATTTTTTCTACTTTTGCAATAACTTCTGGCGTAGTCACCTCAACGGAGCGCCCCGGCCTCGGGTCGTCTTCAAGTGATTCCCTGCCTTGTTTAAATAAACTATGCCACTTGTAGACCATTGTTTTTCCTGGGCAAGAATCCCCGTAAACCGATGACATCTCATTGAGTATGGTTTGAACAGACTTTCCTTGCTTAGTAAGGAACTTTATCACCGCACGGAATTCAATTTTCTCCATTTTTTTCACTTCGTTCCCGATTAAAATACTTGGTCAACGATAGTTTGATAACTAATGATCCAATCACAACAAATTTTACTATGCAGACTAATTATGAGTCACTGAATACGGTAGGCATCAAAAGAGCGCGTTTACCCGCCTTTTTCACTGTCATTCCGCGAACTTAAAAACTTACCCTCGTACTTGATTGAGTAAAAGAAATACTCTGATATTATAATGATCATGTTCATTGTCTAATTTGGAATCAGACAGCCGTGTGTAAGTTGTGTGGAGTTATTATTATTTTTTATTTTTTCTTTCATAATTTTTGTTTCGTTTAAAAATTGTTGGCAAATTAATTTGTACTGAATTAAGCGTACTCTCAAGGAGAACGATATTATTTAAATAGAGGTTTTAAAATAAAGACCCGCAAATACGATGTAAGGATTACGTTCAGAGTGCTGTGAATAAATGGAAGTAGTGTTAGACCAGATAAAAAGACTTAAAAGGGGGTATCTGAAAGAGCTCCACATCTTGTTGGTTGAGAATAGCTGAGAGGAAGAGGAAGTATTACGACGATACGGTACTAAACATTAAGTTACTGCTACGATTTTATGAATTACACAAGTTTATTGAAACTCATAATGTCATATTCGAAAGTATAAAAAAGTCTGCATATTATGTGCTTAAAGTGCTGTCACACATATACTTAAATCTATTGTAAAATGTGACGTATAAAAATACCGTTAAGTGCTATTGTAGCGCAACACTTTGACTACACAATATCAGAAAGCATTTCTCGTAAAGTGACCATTTTGAATTTAAATCGAGTTCCTTATTCTCTAGCCCTTAGTAAGGGCCAAACGAGTATGGATAGAAACGGACAGGTGCACGCATGCTACAATGATTGAGCTATTGTTTCCCACGACCTCTCCCAGCGTTGGGCATGGAATTCTTAAAACCAGTTATTTTAAATTACGTTCGAATGAAGTGAACATTGTTTAATGTCCACCAAATTAAGATATTCAAATGTGTTTTCTCTATTTTTAAGAAGTTCCGTCACAAAGACAAGCTGTTCGATATTTAGAATTTGGGTTAAATTTTTTGTTACACATGGTTAAAAAGTGTATTTAGGTGTACTATTGGTATTTTCTCGATATTCAGTTGAAAATTGGCCTAAATTATTAACAATCTGTGTAAATAAAATTCTGACATCTAGTTTGCCTTGTGGTTTAAGCGGTCGCCACGCCGCTCTTTACTGCGCTGAGTGTTGTAGATTCAAAGCCCACATGGGACAACACTTTGTGTGATCCACAAATTATTATTCTGAGTCTGGGTGTTCTTTGTGTCCATTTCTTGTATGTTTGTACAGTCCTCCGTGACATAGGATTTATCCCTAGTGCGGCAGTTCTTTTATTTAGAAAAAAACTTAAGAATAATATTTTTTAATTCTATACATTACATGTTATACTTAAATCGAGAAGTCAAACCCGAGACTCTTGCAACGAAAACAACATTTATTATGTATGTGTTAGACGTAAGATATTGTGTTATAAGAAAACAAAGATATTCGATAGTTAGATGACTATTTACTTGAAATGAAATGATATTTTATTTACGAAAATATTGTACAAAGTTGTCAGCAGTTGTTAAAAAGAATCAGATATTACGTCAGTCTGTTCTGACATGCATAATTTTAAATGTACATTCTTAATAAAGCATTGATTCGATAACAAATATAGTGCTACTTAGCTTATGTCAATATTATAAAGCGTCAAAAGATAAATAATGGCAATTTTTTCGTTCAATCCTTTATTAATAAAGAATATAACATACAACTTAACATTATCGGGTATCATATCTACTTAATTACTTGTACACTTAGTTAATTGTCGTGAGTCTAACAATACTTTATAAATTTCAGAACAGAAAGGTATAAAACAGCTATTTTCCTTAAGTAGGGTCACTCTGAATCGTCTGCATCCGAAGAAGGCTAGGCACTTTAATACGTATCATTTATATTATTGCCAATGTTTAGACATCTGTTTTACTACACATACACATACAACATGTTTTTAGTCATATTGTTATATAACTCAATTCATCTAACTTGTTGGAAATATATTACAGACGATACAACCTTAGTACCTACTTCTCTGGAGTTAGGAGATGCAGGTTATCTGTCACATAGGTTATACAGAAACGAGCCTCTCACACAGATTATCACTTTCTTGAATTATGGTACTTGATTTAACCAATTTCTTTTGTGACGAAGGGATGAAATAATAAATCAGTGTAGAATTGGTTATACACATAATAAACTTCATAGAACAACGATGTTAACAAGGAATTAATAGTGACCGATTTCTCTAAGTTACGTCACGAGTGCAGAGTTCGTCCATCACAAGTTACTTGTGTAACTTGACGTTTGAAGACGCGCAATGGGGAGCCCCATCAACAAATGATTCTCGTGTAATGACTTACTGCTGTCATGTTTACATAATTTTTTTGGTTCTTTTTTTTTGTGTTTAAAAACACTCACCGCATTTAAGCTTGTCGTTCTGAAATGGTTAAAGAAAATTATTTTTTTTTGGAATTATCTATTTGGAACAAACGTGACTAACACTTTGATACTGGTTAACTCCTAGTTGTTACTTCAATTCTCAAAGTTCATTTAAATACTTAATCTATAAGTACTTAGACATAGGATATCAATAATTATTACTATTTAACTACAAAATGTTTAATGATTAAAAAAGTGTGTGATAAATATGCATGTAAGGAGTTATACTTCTTTGTCGTAACAAGATAAAAATCTTTCTAAAATTCTATCCTTCGTGTTATTCTATAGAAAAAGCGACACTAGTAGTAGAAAAAAAGATATTTAATACATTGATAGAAAATTTTATCAAAATAAAATGTATTATCTATTTAAATAAAAGTTACTGAAATATCATAAAAGAGAAAAGAAAGAGAGTACATGATAAAAAACTAAAATATTGGCTAGATAATTTCAAGGTGTCAGTTTTACGTGACGAAGCACGCTTTCATCTTAAAAATTTACTCTCATCATTTTACGTTTATTTCCATAACGTACCAAAAAAAAAAATATAATTTCAAAAAGCCTTATCACAAATACTTACACTTTTATTATTCAAATGTTGATCTGACAGATCTGTTAGTGCAATAATTATTGGTAGTTACAAGTTATAAGGGTTGGCAGTTCGATCCAGGAAAAATGCTGTCTTATGAGCACTATCATTTGGTTTGTGTCTGTTCAATTCTCCAAGAGCTTTTATAGTCTAAAGCTGGACATAAGCCTCTTCTTTGCAAGTAGGTTTTGGCGTACTACACTACGCTGACCAGATGGGTTGGTCAAGGAATCCAGTATTTCTTCTTTTTGTGGTGATGTTGACCATCATAGCTCCCTTAGTCACCTCTTACGACACCCTTGGGATTAATAAAGGCGGTGACGCTTTGTATTCGTAATCCATCACCACGCACACTATTCAATTAACTCATCATACGTATATATTTAGGTATATAGGTGCCCGATTGATTATTATTATTATCACCCATAATCCATGACGATTGCTCAACAAAGCAAATAACATTCTACGCAACAAATAAACATGTTTAACTTACATATTGATACACTCAAGATAAACACAATATTTCCGTCATTGTTGCTCACACAATAGGCCATTTATTAACTAGCTAACATAGTATCCACAACAGTATACATGTGAATACACCTAATGGATTGAGTCACGATTTAGAATATTTTACTTAAACACAATAAATTACTACTCGCAAACCCGGCAAATTTTATGCAATAAAATTAACTTTATTAACCCTTAATCGTTCACACTGCTGAGCAAAGTAATATAAGTGAAATATTATACCGACTAGGGTTAACTTATTGCCGTCTATTGATCACGTTTTTACACTTCGTCATGTAACATTTACTTAACAGAAGAAAACAATTCACAGCCTGCCGGGAATCAAATTCACGACGTCAATTGTAGATTAACGAGACAATCCCACGCAATGACTTGGTTTTTACTTATTACTCATTGCATTATGGCACGTGTAGACTTTTTACACTAGGTACATACGAGTTAATTAAATGTATTACGCATTGTAAACGGTTGTTAAGATACTTCAAGTTATATTGTTAGTTACAAGATAATTATCCAAGCCCTTTTGAGTAGTGAAACATACACAAACTTCTAATTTAACTATTTTCTCTTTGATAATTTTTCCTGGATACTGTTTCACTATTAGAATAAAGAGAAAATTTTAAGACTTTAAAAATAAAAAAATATTAACAATAAAGAAAGAATCATTCTAATAAAGAAAAAGTTTCAAATGAATGTGTGAATGAAAGTAATCAACTATTATAAAATCCCGGAACAGATCGTCTTGGTACAAAATTCTTTATAAAATCATTTTCAAACTTAAACAATTTAGAATATAAAGCCAATATACCCATATTGGCTTTATGTTCATAAAGAACAATATGAAAATAAAGCCAATGTGGGTCTCTACCAAGTCTTAAAGAGTTCGTGTATCAATAAACCCAACAGTGTAAAGTAACAAAGTCCTAAGAAAACAAGTATGTATATTATGCATCATATAAGCATACAATTCTCTATTATAATAATCTTATGCGAAATAAACAATAACACATTAAGGATGTCGAATCGTCTTTTGTAATGTTTCTTTATTCTACGCATTAGTACTGGTATACACGAACAAGGTGCAGCTGAAGTAATACTAGATAAAATATTAATATTGCACCTGGATGCTGTTTCATGGATCTCCAGTATATGGACCAAGTTTTTTTGTTTTTTTAGGACCTTGCCTACTGGAGAGCATGAATAGAATACAAGAGTTGAGGTCACTATACTTATTGCGAATGCAGACAATGCAGTATGGTGACTCATACCATGGCGGCTCTTGAGATGTTTTTTTACGTTCCACTTAAAGGGCCCGAGATCATGGTAGAGGAAAACGCGCACGCTGAGAGTCAGTTCCAGGTTTTGACTTATTTGCACAGGAAGGCAGAACTGAACCTTTTAGTTCGAGAGCATATGTCTTCCCCTCTAAAACGATGGCTTCTAAGATCACGTATTGTCATGTAGTGGAAGGGACAACATGGGATAAGTTAGAAGAGTTCGTCAAAACACTCCATGATGAAAGCAATAGACAATTGCCATAGAGATGAAGTTCCTTCCTAACTGCGAGTTCAATAAATGAATCATACTAAAATAATTTTTAGTATTTCATTTTAAATACGATGATTTTTCACTGATAATTATAGGAAGCATTTAGACAGACGAGTCAGCTGATGGAAAGTGACTACCGCCGCCCATGAATGCCTAAAACTTAGTAATCACAAGCGAAATATAATCGCAATTACTAAGTAAAAATTATTTTTATTAATGAAGTAATTATGTTCATGCTTATACCTAGGTTTTTCCATAACTTTAGTAAGATAATTTATTTAATTTGGTGTTGCGTTAGTATATAAGTATATGGATTACATTCAAGAAAGTATAATGCACTAGAAGTCTGGTATTTGCCACAGCGCAGAAAATCGGATACCCTAGTGTCGTAGCAGGTCGTCTATCCTTGAAACATATATACAAACATACAATAAAGTTGAATGTTACAAAACTCTTTATACATACATGTATTAAATTACTTTCCATCACTGACTGCTTCGATGTTAAATCGATCGATCGATGCTAAATCTGAACCACTAGGGCCACAAATTTGTTTCCAGGGATATCCTTACTAGGGTACACTTTGTTCCGCAGCCACTGGTACCCGAGACAGTGTGTGGTGTTTAGTCGGTTCGAGTCTATCATAACCACCTACCGATGGTATCATTGGATACCACAGTAAAAAAAAGACTTGCAGATTTGAAATTTCGACAGCCGATATACTTTTTTGCAAGTGCCCACTGTGAAAGAATTTTTGGAAATTTCATCCCAAAAGAGGTAAAACAAGGGATGAATTAAAATAATGTTTATACTTCTAAATAGGAAATAATAAATAATTGCGCTCACAATTACTAGTTCCTAATATATTAACAAAACACTATAAAAAAAAATAACTATATTATTTAACAGCATTAAAACACATCAGTATTCAACTGTGAAAGTGGAGTGTCGATAAAAATATATCACGTAAATTTTCTATCATTAATTATTTATATATAATATAAGTGCATAGGGTTTCCACAAAGAATTAGGGCCCCAAGTCAATTTCAACTGAAAGTGGCACATCTACTGATCGACGGACGAGGCTTTGACAAACAAGACATCCCGATTAGCGGCAATAGGCTCGCCACCTATTACGTGGGACCAAAGCGCTGGCGAAAAGCAGATTTTTAATATACTGCCTCTTACCCCTCCGAGGAAACAGGCGTATTTATTTTTATGTATGTTATTAGTTACATTTTATTTAGTACGTATTAATATAATGTCTAAGCTTTCGTTGCGTGCTGCCTACAGCCATAATATCTGTAAGTTACAAGATAACATCTTAAAATACTAACCATTTGAGAGTTTTATTGCCTTGTCAAGAGGAAGGCTCTTAAAACTCTTTTATATAGTTTAAACGTTATTCTGTAACCTGAATAAATATATATATTTACAACCTGTAACGTTTTCACATGGTGAGATGTATATCTTAAAATCTAATAAAACTTTTGAAGGTATTTGAGTAATAAAAATCCCGTTAAAATTTGGACTAATTAAGCATTAAGTATAAAGATATAATTAAAATTCTATGTATGTTACAACAGTTTCTAACACGTAAAATTTTTGTGTCTCATAATGTATTAATAAAATTATTTAATTTAGTTATAAAATGTCATATTTCTTGAACCCTACTGGGTTTCGTTACGAGAATTAAGCTTAATAATATTTTTAAATACTGCCACATAAAATTATTTACATATTTTAATGACATAGTTTGTGATAGATCGTAAACAATAAACAAAAAATAATATAAAAATTAAAAATGTTATCATAACTTTTCACAACGCAGTAAACATAAAACAAAATAGTTAGGCATAAACACTAATTTTTATTATTTGTAACAATATACAATACACATTTACTCTTTCATTATAATGTATTTGATAATATTATTATTTCAGCTGAAAGATGTCCACTGCTGACCATAGGTCTTTTCCAAAATTTTAGACAACACCCGGACACAACGGCTTTAAAGAGAAATTTGTTAACCGAATAATGTAGAGTAAAATTTCATTATTATTAAAAAAAAAGCAACTCTCGCCAGGTCGTCGGACCACCTTGTGGGGGGCCTACCATCTCTGCGTTTGCCAGTGCGCTTTAGTTGACAGTGGCGTGAGGATATAATATATTAGGCGACCTATGTGGTTGGTTGAGGTCGGATATTGCTGTTATGAATAATAAAGTCATCATTTTAACTTGAATCGGGTAAATTTTTAGAAAAAATGACTTGACGTGACTGCACGAATGGTATAGTAGTTAGGCACATTGCCGCTTTTTATTACGCTGAGTGTTTTAAGTTCAAACATCACATGGTAGAACATTTTGTGTGATCCAAAAAATTGTTATATTATGTCTGAGTATTTTTCGTGTCTGTTTCATGTATGTTTATTAAGCCCCTCGCAATACAGGATATATTCTTAGTGAGGCGGTAGTCTCTTTTTAAATATAGGTAAATGAAAACTAAATTTAGCTGTGCATTCTATTGTTACCTGCTTAGTTTACGTGTGCCTAAACACAATAATAACACTACAATAACAAAAATTAGCAACATAGAAGTTCCACGAAATATTCTTTCAAGCGCACTATATGTCTCGTGAACGCAGCTCTAAGCCATTCGCCACGTAAGTTACTACCGGTCCGACGTCACCAGACAATCAAGGTAGGTTTTGCTAGAAATCCAAGTGGACGCACAGCCTTATAAGGTGTACATAGACGATCTAAAAAGTGGAACGCAGCCTGTCCTGCCGACTATTGTGCAGCTATTTATTGTGTTGATGATAATTGTTTGTTGGTCACAGACTCGGGTAAATGTCGAGTTTGTATTAGCTCGTGGAACGAACGGTTATGTTGTAATGATATTTGTATTCTACTTAAACGATAGAAAGACCTTTGTTTGTATTAATTTTGTTAGATTTGAGACTATTTACATATTGTGTAAGATATAAAAAGATGGTAAGTGACTATGGCCGCCTATGCAGATATACACTCCCTGCATATTAGGCACAAGTCCGTTGCCGGCCTTCGAGTGCTTCCATCCCATTACTCTTAGTTTGTTTAATATTTAGAAGTTATATCTAGCCATAAGCAGTTTCTGAAGTCAACAAATAAGCTTATTTCTTAAAATAAAAAAATACACACGTAAATGACTATACCGCCTGGAACAAGTTTTACAAAATTGTATTTCAAGCACGTGGAAGTTTTACGTCCACAAAAATCAAACTTTAGTATTTATACGTTAAGTTATTATGTCTTATTGTATCTATTGGACCTTTAACACGTTTCACTATACAAATTTAGAAAAGGTAGCAACTGAGTTATCTAAT
The DNA here is from genome assembly GCA_949316085.1 of Hypercompe scribonia. Classification (NCBI taxonomy): domain Eukaryota; kingdom Metazoa; phylum Arthropoda; class Insecta; order Lepidoptera; family Erebidae; genus Hypercompe; species Hypercompe scribonia. The sequence goes on from OX438988.1 coordinate 6,476,744, forward strand.
AAATAAGAAAATATTGTGTGTGCTTAAAAAGTTAACTGTTAAAGGTACTATTCTCTTTATATTTATAATAATGGTTGATTGTAGTCATAAAAACGCCATCAACTCAAGTAAAGTCACTATGAATGAGTTTAGTGCCAGTAAAACAGTATGATAGACTTATAGTGTTATAATAGCTGACACAGTAATCCTTAATAAAAAGATAATGAGTTGAGGTGGTCGTTCGCTGCAGTGTAAGTAAGAGATACTATAAATACACTATGTGTTTGTATTTAGTAAATAACTATCACCAACACATCGCATAATACAAATCACAAGTGAATTGATTGAACAGACTGCACGATTGGCCTAGTGGTTTAAGCGGTCGTCACGCCGCTCTCCACTGCGCTGAGTGTTGCGGGTTCAAATCCTACATGGGACAACAGTTTTGTGATCCATAAATTGTTGTTCTGAGTCTAGGTGTTCTTTGTGCCCGTTTCTTGTATGTTTGTAAAGTCCCCCGCAACACAGGATTTATTTTTAATGCGGGCGTTATCTTTATTTAAGAAACAAAAAACTACCACCCTTCGAGTCCTCCCCAGAATTAAGAAGAGCATGGATTCTGGCAACCCGAATCACTTAGTGAATAATGACGAAATTTTTTTCGCGAAACCGTGGTAACACTGGTCGAGTTGTGTATAACTCTCCCACGTGAAAACTATCATCATTACATCTTTATTACTTAAACTAAATAAAGACAAGATAACGCATCTACATCTTCTTATCTTTATTATAGATAAATAAGAATTAACTGATAAATAAAAGTCCACACAAACAAATAAAAAGGGAAATAACATTACATATTAGATTAGATGAGATACAAGTCCGAATAGGCGCAAATTACAAAGCAGGTCGAATGGGGTGTACCTACTTAAATAACCAGATCAATAAGAAAAGTAGTAAATCAAATTAAGGATACTGTTTCAACAAATACAATCCATGAGAATTTAGAATTTATTAAATTTTGATAGCCGACCTGATGACTACGTAACCGTATAGAACTTACGGGACGTTATACAGCTCTTTAAAATAACAATTCTAATACAAATTGTATATTTTTCATAGTGCTATCTATTTTACTAACCTCTAAGGGAACTTCAAAGAAGACAAAACTCTTTTCAAAACAACAGCTTAGGGCCCAATTTCTTCCGAGGGCAGCAGTATGCATACATCTCCCCTAGGAATCCTATTCTCATTGTAAGGCGTGGCATCGAATCCAGAAGGACTTGAATGTCTCCAAGAGTAGAGTACCTGATGATTTTTAGATGAAACACTACTTACTCCAGGCTCCATCGTCCCCACGATGTCGGAAAACTAAAGAAAATTTCTACTCATGACATGATTAAGACACTTCCACAGTGTTCAAAGAAAGTAGACAATTCACACATTTGACTAACTCCAGTGTGTTACAGGGCTTAGGTCGCGATGACACACACATCCATACAAAGTTGATTCAAAGGAAATGAGGAACAGCGCGATGGGTGAAAGGTCCAACTAGGAAACAATATAGTGTTGAGAATTTATTGTAATAGGTCTTATAAACCGATTTATGTGAAGTAATAATGGCGATAGGTGTAATGTCCGCTATGATTGTGTGAGATTTCTATGCTTATTTCTATGTCGTAGATGCTATAGCGTGGATACCATATGAAATAAGCAGAAAATGATCAGTGTCCTGTAACTATATTACTAATAATAAAAATTAATTGGCGTAATAAGATTCTTAGTCAAATAGTCAGGTCTTGGCTACGTGTTGTGTATGGTTTTTACCGTCTTATTATACTGTCTAATTATTAATAATAATAATACTATTTTTTTTTAAACGTAGTATAGGATGCTCTCTGGTCAGATGGCGGGACGACTTGCGTAAGAGGGCTGGTAGCGAATGGACACAAAAAGCAACGGACCGGGCTCTGTGGTGTGCCTTGGAAGGGCCTATGTCTCGTAGTGGACTGCAACGAGCTGATAATGATGATAATTACTAATATTATACCATATTCACAAAATGCAATATAGCGCCAAATTAAACATAGCTTGTACAGACAGTACTAGTACTAGTATTAGACAACTGACATAAATATATTTATACTTTTTTCTGTATTATATTAGACATGGAAAATACCCAAACCTCGAAACAAATATGCTCAAACCATACAAACGTTTAGTTTAAACCAGGAATCGAACCCGAGACCTCAAGAACAGTAACCGCATACACAGTGCTATCGTGGCAATCAATTTATGTATACATACCTTATTTATCATCATTATCATCATCATCATCACAAACTAATTATGCTATGGGTACATTTTTTGTCAGATTATAAGGTAAATAAGTTTCAATCAATATTATAACCGCAGAGGTTATGAGAAAAATATCCATAAAGTTTGTATCGTCTACCGTTATGCGAAGAAACCTTTACCTTTCACTACATCGTGTAAGCATAAATCAGTAAGGAAAAGGTATATATTCAAGATATTCTCTAGACAATAATTAGTCAGTAAGCAATAAGATATTATTTTATCCTTAATTAGCTTGCCTTTGGCTATATTCTACAATAACTACCTGGAGAAACTTTGATGGTAGTTAGCGATATACAAAGGCTAGTCACTTTTCATTACGCAATTAACATTTTTTTTATGCCGATTTATTAATTGATAAACTGATTCATTATGGTGTGAGTAGTGCAGCCAAACAATTGTTTACTTCCTATCTAAGTGGGCGTATGCTTGTAGAGATTAAGACAGATAGCTATCATCAGAATGGGTTGTAAAGCCAAGTGTGAAAAGACTTTTAAAAACAAATTAATTAAAAATACAACTGGGGTGCTTCAGGGTTGTATACTTGTCCCTACATTTTTTCTTATTTTCATTAATGATTTGATAAGTAGTGTAATTAATAAGTCACTTGTACACATAAGACTGACTGCTTTCCGTCAGTTTTTAAACAAAGAAAATTTAAATAAAAAAGAGAATGAAGCTTTAGGATACCTTAGTGAATGGTTTGCACTAACTTGCCTAAAGATAAATACCAATAAATCAATCATAATCGTGTCCAAATCTACAAAAAAAAATCTCGTACAGACGCATGTTCTCTTCACAAAGAGCGTAAGAAGAACTAGACGATAACATTACACTCGCTCAACATGGGGCATACACAGCTCGTGAAGCTACTACAAGCCGTCCGTGATTTCGACGCCGCCGGGGTCACAATCCGCGCCACGTTAACTATTTAAATGTGGATCTAGGTTCGCCCAATTTAGCAGTAACACCCCAAGCCGAGGTGCTTCCGAGGGCATCTGAGGCCAACAGTTATACATCATACAAAAAAATTATGTTCTCTTAATTATGATACGTTAGGAACAGTAAATATAGTTAAATTCTTAGGGGTAAAAGTGGACTGTTTCTTGAACAATAAGTGTGAATTGACGATACAAAGACTAGTATCCATTCAGCGTGTTATATTTTGAGAAGTCTAAAAGATGCGGCACACTTGGAGAAACTTAAAACTGAATACTTTGCCTTTATCGAATTGAAGCTGTCTTATAACATTCTATTTTAGGATGATAGTCATGCCTATAGTATACCAAGAACCCTCATTGCTCGAAAATGAGCTGTTATAAGCACAGTTGGTTTTGACCTGCAGAGTTCATGTCAATAGTCTTTAAAGGTACCTAAAATCCTTTCCCATGACTAACATTGTACATCATAGTTTTGCTTAAAATAATAATGTAGAGATAAAGTGAAACTATTAGAAGAAAAGATATGTATATCATCCATGATAGCACTGCCTCTTAACGTAGTGTAACAAACCTCGTGTTGAAATTCAGTTTGACTATTCAATAGACTTCCTATGAAGATAAAATGTAAACATTCCGTTAAAAATTTTGAATCTAAACTTAAGGCATGTCTAATTGATCTACTCAATTGATGATTTTGTGAAATGACATGATAAAATAACTTGCTTGGATATTAGCAATAAAATTTTCAAATATGTACTTAATATTTTTCCTCTTGACATTAATACATAATAATCATATTAAATACCATTTATTATATATTTTTGCCTGTCTAAAATTCAAATTATTTTATCATTATTGTTATTTATTTTATTACTACAGTTTAATTACTTTTTGAATGATATTTTAGATTTTAAATTTCAAATTAGATAATTGCTTATCAGTACAATGTTTTGTCGAAATACAAATAAATAGGAGGTTCTCAATTGCATTTTTGTTTTTTTTAATATTTGAAAGGGTACACTTTCGTTTGGTTCCATCTCAATTCGATGAAAAATAAACGCTAAGGTTGAAAGTTGAGGAATTCGGATGTTGGTGATATAACTTTTAAAGTTATATGTTGCTTAGCAGATTAATAAAGACATAAACAATCAATTAGTACACATCAGCAAATAATACTCAAGAAAAAAAATCGTTTAAGATTCTACTAATTAAATTTAATATCATTGGAAATAAATAAAACAGGCATTTTTAAAGAAAGACATCTCACACATTTTAAGAATATTAAAGGAACGCAAATACAGTTACAAAAAAAAAACAACACGAACTCAAAATAACATAAAATAAAAACAAAAAACTGAAACAGAAGCGTTGCGTGGACCGGCGCGTTCCGTTTCGCACGAACATACATCGACTTTTTGTATCATTCCATAATCGAATGCGTAAATTGAAACCTCCATTTGATAATGCACAGATTACACTATATTATTTATAATCTATATTTGCAGAGTTGTGTTGTTTATTTATTTTATACCTGTGCATTTGTTCGGTTACATAAGTGATAGATATTGAAATTTTTAATGTGTGTATTGGAGTGATATGTAAGGTTTGTAAATACATTTTTTGTTTCAATGTTCTATTGTTTCCGTCAATCATGAGTATATACTCGTAGTTATTACAATGAAAATTTGAAATAAAGATATCAAACGAAACTTGAAGTTTAGTAAATACTTTTCTGTATAAAAACATATTCGATTAACATTAATCTGAAATCTTTTATGTGTGTTACAAATAGCAAACACTAAATCAAATAATTATGGAGTAAAATAACAACCTGAGTGTACCAACTCTCCCGACTTGTACATATGTTCTACGTGTATCAATTTGTAAACGTTCTAAGAAAAGACTTCAACGAACTCGATACACACTCCACATTTAATCATATTATATAAATATATTGTATTATTGGTCGCTACCATATTGCATAACAAGGTAACAAAATATAGAGTGATCATAGATCTTGTTTTTTGACATTTGCATAGAGTTATAAACTACAAATAAATGTATTATATCTTGGAATTAAATTAAATTAAAATTTTATCAACACAATTCTGCCACACAACATTGTATTAGGAAGACTTTCTCAGAATTGTTTATATTTTAGGTTATATTAGAGATCGTTTAATGATCAGAATTCGACTATAATTCCATTTTGATTTATGTGTTTTGTATCCAGTATAACTTGAGCTGTCATTTTACAGATTTAGGTACCAGGGTAGCTCATATTGGTATACTGGACAAATGTAGATTGATCTAGTCGTTTTTATCTAATTTCTAAATAAGTGACATTATAGTGATTTTAATTGTAGCTTTCTATTCTTCTTCTTTACATAAATTATGAGTATTCCACATTTCGCAAAACGGATTAAAATACATGCGAAAAATCATCTCGTGTTTGTTGTATAGAAATTGATTATATATCCCTGTGGTGACGGATTAAGAAAACAGAGTGTTATCTCCCCCTATTCTTCCCACGGGTGTCGAAAGGGATGACTAAGGGAGCAACATACGTAAGATAATATTACTTCAAAGGGGAGGAAAACTTGAAATAAATCCTACATAGATTCTGTAATACGTCTGGCCAGCGTGGTCTATTAGGCCAAAACCTCCTTGCTAGGAGAGGCCTATGTCCAGCACTGGACTGTTGAAGGCTGTTAATGATGATGAATGATGAAATAAAAATGTTTAAGTAAATATTTATTTACGACATAGGAATCGACACACGAGTCATTTGACGGAAAGTGACTACCATCACCCATTAACGCCTGTAAACAGACAATTATATAACTTTTTTATTTTTACTTTTGATGATGTGGTTTCAGTTACATTCCTGCTCAGGACAACCAATTATATGATTTGCACGTTTTTTTTCATTCTATTATAATTTATTCGATAGTATATATATATATATATATATATATATATATATATAATAGAAGTATGTATGACTATGCCTAATTTAAGAAAAGTCAGAGGTGAACGACCGGAGACTGCAACCGTCGGTAAACGAAAATGGATTTACCTACTCAACTATTACTGGTATAGAATGTATAATAATATTCTAATTAGCTAGGTGGACACACTTGTAATGATCCAATAAGGTTCTTGCGGTCAATATTTCAAGAAATGTTGAAATATGGGAAAACCTATTTTAATTTTAATACTGATACACGGATTTCCCAACGCATGTTATTATCAAGTAATAATATTTAAACTATAAAACAAAGATAATTTTATTTATTTTCAAACAAATATTGCATCAAATACCGCTAACACCCACTCCAGTGAAAATTGGAGAATCTACCCTCGAAGTGGTTTATGACTACGTGTATCTAGGACAAACTATCCAGTTAGGTAGATCCAACTTCCAAAAAAAGGTCAATCATCGAATCCAGCTAGGTTGGACAGCTTTCAGGAAGCTACGTAATGTTTTCTCGTCACAAATATTGCAGTGTCTCAAGACAAAGGTCTTTAACCAGTGTGTGTTGCCAGTCATGACTTATGGCACAGAGACGTGGTCGCTCACTATGGGCTTGATAATAAGCTTCAAAGTCACCCAAGAGTAATGGAGAGGACAATGCTCGGAGTTTCTTTGCGTGATCGAATCAGGAATGAGAAAATCCGCAGACGAACCAAGGTCGCCGATATTGGCAGTAAAATTGCGAAAATTAAGTGGCAGTGGGCGGGGCACATTACACGCAGAAACTATGGCTGATGGGGGCATAAAGTTGTGGCGTGTGAGTGGCGACTGCGTACTGGACAACGCAGTGTTGGTAGGCCCCCCACAAGGTGGTCCGACGACCTGGTGAAGGTCGCAGGAAGCTGCTAGATACGGGCGGCACGGGACCAGCTGTTGTGGAGAACCTTGAGCGAGGCCAACAGTGTCCAACAGTGGACGTCATTTTGCTGTAATGGTAATGATAATGATAGCACCAAAAGTTATATCATATTTGGAATAATTTATGTTTATATCTATGTCGAGTAGTGGACTGCAATAGACTGTTGATGATGGTGATGATGTATAGAAAAAGTACAGAAAGCTTACATTTTAAACATTTATTAAAATTGTGTTTAAAATTTATGTGAAAACGACTACATAAAACTATAGGGGTCCAGTGTTTATAATGACCTGTTATTATACAAAACGTATACACTTTAAATTATTCAGATCAATGAAATAACGAAGAAACCATTTAAAACGGATGAAATTTGACCGTGAAGCTATTTCCAATTATATTAAAGATTAGAGCGAAGAGTTATCATCAAAATAATAACGTAAATAACATTGGCAATATAAAAATGTAATATATTATTTCGTACATCTGACATACACGCCATCTACTCCCAAAACTAGACCATAAAAACATTTGGTCCGACCCAGGGATGGAAATCGAGATCTCAAGCACAGCAATCGTATACGCTGCTACTGAAGCAGTTGTAACAATGCAATGCTGATGTAACTCCCTTTAGGAAAGATGACGAGGTTCGGCAATTCGACAAATATGTATATGTTTAGACTATTTATCGTTATATGATAGGTAGTTGCTACCACAAATACAATGTTGCAACAATTAATATTACAGGCAATCTGCCTATGACCGCGGCCAGTGCAACATGGTCGAAGAGTCAGTCAGTTTACTCGTAGATAGGTAAAGACAGTTAATTTTCAATTGTCAGTAATAATCATATGTCAAAGTTTGATTATTAATTAAATAGTTAACAAAATGTAGTAGAAAACTTAAACATTCATTCTTACTTTATTATTTGGTAGAATTTGATTTTATTATTCTTGTACAAAAATAGTATTGATTAAATTCCGTTTGTTTAATATTAATTTGAAATTTGATCTGCACCGTTATAAAGTAACAAATGATTTATATCTCGTAAATAACATTACTTGAAACTTTCATTCATTATCTTAGAATCTGTATGCTGAGCAATTTCTGAATAAACTTCTTTTTTTTCTTTTTTTTTCTTTCTTTTTAAAGACAACGCCCGCGCTAGGAATAAATTTTGTGTCACGGGGGATTTTATGTGCTGTTTAACTGTAACGAATTGTTTAATGTAACAATATGCCATTCTTTATGATTTTGTGTACTTTTTGCGTAATATTTTTGGCAATGTACCTGTAAAATTTCACGATAATTGGATTGATCGCGAAATATTATTTTACATATTAGATTTCATGGCATAATCCTAATTATTCTTCAAAATATATCTTATATTGTCTAACCTAAAATTATCTGTCTATTTCAGTCGATATCAGTTTGGCATACGGAAACTTTTGTTTTACTTTTATTGACTGCCTGCATCATTTTTTTTTCTTTATAGGTGCACCTTAAGTTGCCCTATAGATATTTAATTACGTGAAGGCTGCATCTTCTCCATTTATAGAACTTTTAATATATGGCGCTCTAGCATTTTAATTGAACTTAATTGTAGTTAATAAATTCTTATTTAGTACAAATATTTATACAACCCAACCTATATCGACCTGTCTGGCCAGCATGGTATGGTAGGCCAACACTTCCTTTCTAAGAAGAGGTTTAAGTCCAGCAAAGAACTGTTGAAAGCTGTTGATGTGGTGTGATTTATACAACCAAGTTTCACATTTCATATCTATTTCTATTTCAGTTTTCTGTTTGCCCATTATTATTTTATGTTAAAATGTATTTAACTAATTTTCTACTAATCTAGATTTCGTACAAACAACCCACACAAGTTATTATTTAGACAGTAGTGGGTTAGGTCGTGCTATCACAATTGCGGAGGACAGTAGCATTCATCCGACACGGATGTATCAGTTGCCCTGGTTACAGAATCACCACGCTCCACCGGGCCCGGCTTGTTAACAAGTTGTAACAAAAGAAGCCTTCTAGACATGTCTGAGCTTGGAAATTAATACACATTGATTTATACAATACCGTTAAGCCCTATATATTTTTTTAAGGTACAGGTGGCAAATGAACAGGCCGTGTGACATGGTGTGACAGTAATTGACTACTGCCGATAAAGAATCCTTCCAACTAAAGAGTAATAAATGCTTTACCGACCTTTAAAATTCGTACAGTATGTTCTCTATAATCTTAAATACGCGAAGAAGGGCCACCAAAGGATATTATACACACAACAGAAGTTCACTTGTGAGGGAAAGTGTTACCATTTTTAAACGTTAGACAATTCAAAAGTATGTTAAAATATGTACTTGTCAAGCTAATTTTCGTATTATTATACTTTGAGTTAAAATCTATTTCGTAGTTTGAGAGATAGTCTCAGGATCCACAGAGACACATGAAAGATTAAGAGTTTTTACATGTAGTTTATTCATTTATAATTTCTGATGTTGCAACATTTGAGACGTCATCTTGCAAACTATCACTAATATCATAACTCCGCATTAGATTTCGTCATAGCTTCAACATAACTTATGTCATTTAGATGCATATTATTGTGTTAGTGTGTCTTAAAATTCAAGGAAAGTTAGTAAACTAATCAGAGATTTCTAGTCCATGTGGTCAAAACATAACATTCGTTAACATCAAACTCAAAAGAAATCAAATTTAAGACAAAAGAAATGGTGATCATGGATTTCATAGTTATTATACTATTTAAAAATAAATAAAAAACAGGCAATGAACTTAATACAAATTGAGCTTTTTGTAAGGAAAATCATTATTGTAACTTCTAGTTAAGACTACATGCATAAAATCACGCGTGTTTCCATGAAGGGTTAGGCAGAGGCATATTAAACGCCCACTTTTCGCTAATATTTTGATCCCACGTAATCGGTGGCGAGTCTATTGTCGTTAATCTGGATGTTTAGTTTAACCTAATCTTTGTATTGAGTGCAAGTATCCTGAAATAATAATCGTCAGATAGTTAAGTAATAGGAAAGGTAAGATCAACTAGTTCTGTGGTAATAATAATTTTGAAAGTGTTAACAGTCCACTGCTGGACATAGGCCTCTCCTTAGCAAGAAGGTTTTAGCCTACTATACCACGCTGGCCAGACGGTTTTGTATAGGATTTGTTTCAAGTTTTCTTTTCTTTTCAGTGATGTTGTCTTGCATATTTTGTACTTTTAGTCACCTCTCACGACACCCATGGAAAGAATGGTGGTGGTGACAACCTGTATTCTTAATCCGTCAATACACGGATTTTCTAACTCGTTACATTTCTAATGGTTAGTTTCAAAAATTAAAAGTTTTTAAAACTACCTAAAAGTTGTTAAAAAATACAAATTTATGTCCTGGCAAGCTAATGCTTTTTATGCATACGATAAGGAAAGCTGCACTAACAGTTATAGCCTTGTATTTTATATATATAAAATTATTTACCTACTGAAATAACAGATGTAAATGTTTGTAATTAATTTATTATTTAAAGTATATTGAAGAGCAGTTTAATATTCAGTGTGCTGATACAGGATATACGCTTACTTGTTTAATAGGTATATAAAATTCTATATAATTTACTACCACATAAAAGTAACTATATATCGAGCAGTATATAATGTTTTCATCTGTTTAATATATATGTTAATTCTTGTTTTTTATCCTTGAAAACGTGAAATTTTTGACAAAATTACAACAGCTGTCGTAAATAGTGTAGGTGTTAACAACATCTGGAATACATAAAAATATGTGCTAGAGAAGGACTTTTTATATACATATATTTACTGAGCAGGTTCTATAATTCATTACATATAAATAGTAAAAAAAAACTAAGTCAAAACCGTAGACAAAGTCTTCGTGTAAATTATATGATATTGTAACAGTAGTCAATCAAGAGTTAAATATGTCAATGAATGTAAAAATTAACTATTCTAACATAGTTATCACTCCTCATCATCATCAAGAGCCTTCAATAGGCCACTACTAGATATGTCTTTTCTTAGCAAAGAGGTTTTGGTCTACAATATCATCGTATATCTTATGACGCCCTTTTCGTCATAATAAATTCCCAGTGTCACCTGTATTTAAGTGGGTAGCCATCCTTGTAGCCATCCTATATGAGAACTGAACACAACCGTGTTCAGTTCTCATATAAAAGAAATTACTTTATATCAGAGTAATATTATTTATTTATGGATATAATTAGTCTATGACAATATGTGTGTGTTTTGTAATATATAAGTGCATCAGTAGTTTGTTTACCTGAATACAGACTTTTTAAAAAGATTGTGATAAAATCATGTGTGCGGTGCCTTAATTTTAGTCATTTTTTATTATTCTTACGTTCGTATTTTATAACATTTAAAATGATTTTTTTTATTATTCAATATTTACTTAAGTATATAAACAATATAAGTCCGCATGTAATTAACTAAAGTCGATAAAACTACTATAAATGTATTTTACTGTTGTATGTAAGATACTAGAAATTCTAACCTACATAGATATTTAAAAACTAAACAAGTTTTGATTTGTCTTTTTTCTCTTATTAAAGAACCCACTTAAGCACCTGCTACTGTTTAATACTCCTAAGATTTATGTTCAGAATGTAATTAACTTATTTATTGAGAAAGCGCTTATGACAATATCTGCACATACCTTCTAGTCCTCTTTTTAAAAGGTTACACTTCACTAAAAGTTATGCACAGTTCACATAAGGTTACAGACACTCGGACACTCACACAGATCTGTTTAATATATGTCAACAAGTCCACTTCACCTAAACAACATAAGAAATAATGTTATGATTGTCGTGTTATCATTAAAATTTAACACAAGTCTCTATTTTAATTCAAATGTGTAACCTAATAGCACAAGTTACATACTTTACCAAAACATCCAAATATATAGTTTTTCGAAACGTAACATTCCGCGTTTCATTTTCCCGATCGCGTCGCCGTATAAGGGCGCGTCAAAAACGCGAGTGTGTGCGTAACAACCTGACCATAAGCTTGCGTAGACGCAACTGAAATCACCTTGCAAGGCCCACTATAGCTGTCTCGCTCTAAACATGTCGATGTCTCGCTCTAGCGGGCATTGTGCTCGGACCAGAGACTGGTACGTAGCTTGACAATAAATTACGTATAGGAATCTAATCTGTTTAATAGATGTGTGATTTTTTTATGATTTCTGACTACTTCTAATGGCTGGATAGTGACGATATTTACATAGATTGTGCGGTTTTTAAACAAGGCTGTGTCATTAAGAGTCCAATGGCTTCAGGTAGCGTTTACGCCTAACACTTACTTTTTATTACCTGTTCTTACAAGTATAACAACATGCATTTGGACGTGGATTATAATTTCAAATAAAAGTAATAAGTAATACTGCCATTGCTTTAAATAAACCTATTTTATGATGTTAATTTATTTTAAAACGTTGAAAACTAATTAGAATTAGATAAGTTTTAAAAGATAGCTTCCATACTAGGATTTTTTTTTGAGTCGCGAGTAACTACAGTTATTTAAACAAAATACTCAGCTGACACACAGCGCCATCTACCTTCAAATTAAGTAGAGCTTGTACTGTGACAACTACATCGACTGATAGAATACTTACATACTTATTTTTTGTGAATACGTCCATGTTGTACATACAAAACACCCAAATTTCGAAATGAAGATTTGCACATCATACAAACATTCAGTCCGACCTGGGAATCGAACCCGAGAGCTCATGAACAGCGGTTGCATACACTACAACTATGCCATCGAGACAGTCGAGTATATTTTGATGTTGCTAGCAGCCGTAAGCCACGATGAATTCTACTCAGGTGATACTTCTCGAACTTCTGAATTCTACTCGAACCATATATTAAAAGTAATGGCTAACACCGACACTAGCTACTTTTCTTAGTGGTGAGTGTGGTGGTTATTTTGATGGATAAAACTCCGTAAGAGCTTAATAATAATTATACGACATAGTTCAAGTTCGACACCAGATAAAAGGAAACTCATCTACATTCGCTTACATTACTATCTTGTCGGTTGCCAATCCGGAATGTAGAGTTGTGGGTTTGCTTCCTATCTAAGACAAATAACATTAAAATAACCATGATCTTTAGTGTATATCTCAGTGACGTTTGTTTGTTGTATTTATGTAATTCATCAACAGCGTTTACCAGACCACTACTGGACATAAGCCTCTCCTTCGGGAGAAAATTTTGGCTTACTACACCACGCTGGCCAGATGGGTTGGTATAGGTTTTGTTTCAAGTTACCGTTGTCACATCGTAATCCCGAAAGGAGTGTCGTGGTTATGTCTCGCGACACCAATCGGGGGCGAGGGTCTTGGCTTAGCCGCCCGGACTGCGAGGAAGAAAACCTCTATAAAAAATTACCCCGAATCCCGTGTTCTGGTGCGTGACCAGGGGATGCATGGCTGATGGGCTGTTCAGTCGCAAGCGCACCCCCAGCCGAGGCACCTGCGGACCCCTCGGTTGGGCATAAATGTACGCTTGCCCGGGTATTGGGGGATCTCTGCCCGGGTCGACTTATAGTTCTCCCCCACTCGTGGGTCTAATATGGAATCTCAAATGAAAAATAAAAACCTAAATGTAGAAGGAGAGAAGGAGAAGAAGAAGAAGAACGAGAAGAACGAGAAAAGCGTAAGAGTGCAAGACTTCTCGTCCAACTTAAAAGACGCATCAGTTGGAACGCCTATGTCAACGAGGCTCCCAGAAGTCATTACGACTGCTGGGAGCCGCAGAACATCGGAACGATTGCGTTCCAGATCTGCATGTTCGTCAGATGGCACAGGAGGTGACCTGATGGAAACGGCGCTGTGCGACTCCCGAAAACGCGGGCGCTCCAGAGACGAGGAGAGTGACACGTCTCAGGAGATGTTGCCTCCTAAAGTCGCCAGCAGCCGTAGAGGAAGGTCGCGAACTTCGGTCTCGATCCCGTCAGGCTCCGTCTTCTGTAAGGCGGAAGCCTATAGGCGGGTTAGGGCGGACGGCGAAGCACTTGCAGAGGAGGAGATCGCAGATCTCTTGCTTAAGATCAAGGAGCCGATGGTAGGGGATTCCGTTCCCCAAACGCCATCGTGCATGCAAGAGAGAGCGAAAGCAGCGGTGGCTATCATCCACAAGGTAGCCACCAAGTCGAGTAACCTTAAGGGTGCTTTTGTAAAGGCCCTTAAGGACTCCTCTTCTGCAGTTGCGGGGGTTGTTGAGACCCTTATTGGGGACGTGGCTCGTCTCCAAGCGGCCAACGACCATCTCACACGGGAGGTGGCTGAGCTGAGCGCGCAGTTTGCCCAATTCCGGGCGGTTCGCCCTGAGCGAGAAGGCCCGTCTCCATCGCTTGCCCCTGTCAATCCCGGTACCATCGCTGATGCCCACCTGCGCCAAATCACAGACGCAGTGTGGCGCATGATGGACGGACGTCTCGCTGGCCTAGAGGCGAGACTACCTCCAGCCCCTGTTGTCCGGCCGCCGCTCGCGGCACATAGACCAAAGGCCGCATCGGCGCTGACGTCGCTGCCCGTTGTGGGCGGTCGTGTGTCCTATGCGGCGGCGGCGTCGGTGTCAGCTGTTCCTGCGGCGTCAGTGTCTGCTATTCCTGCGGCGTCAGTGTCTGCTATTCCTGCGGCCGCTCCGAGGACACGACAGGCGGCTAAAGCAGTACCTAAGACGGGTGCACAGCGATCAGGGCCCAAAACGGCGGTCAAGTCTAGAGCAGAATTCCCTCCGCTCCCCACTCCAGCCGCTGTACCTGGCACCACCACATCTGCTCCCTCCACATCTGCTCCGTCCACGGATGGTTGGCAGGTAGTTGGGGGGGCTAAGAAGTCCCGAAAGCGGGGTAAAAAGGCTGCCCAAAAAGCAGCTTCTACCCCGCAGTCGCCATCGGTGGCGATGGCCGCCACAAAGAAGCCGCGCAAACTGCAAGCGCCCAAAACTGCGGCGGTAGTGGTCACCATGTCACCGGAGGCGGCTAATGGTGGGCTGTCCTACGCGGCTATCTTCAAGAAGGCCCGGGACAGTCTCACACACGACTTCGGGATGGTGGGTGTTAGAATGCGCCTCGCCCAAACGGGAGCTCGGATCCTCGAGTTCCCTGGGGCTGAAGGTGCAAAGACGGCGGACTCTTTCGCCGAGAAGCTGCGGGGAATTTTTGCAGCCACTGATGGTGTTAAGATCGCCAGGCCCACCAAGTGCGCTGAATTGCGTATCTCGGGCCTGGACGATTCCGTAACGGCTGAGGATGTCCGCGCTGCAGTTATAGAGAGAACAGGCTGCAACGTGGAGAACATCAAGGTCGGCACCATCCGCCCCGGTCCAGGAGGGCTTGGCGCAGTGTGGGTCAGCTGTCCCGTACCGTCGGCCAAAATTCTGGCCGACGCCGGCAGACTACTCGTCGGTTTCGTCAGCGCTAGGATTACAGTCCTGGCGGCGAGACCGATGAGATGCTACAAATGTCTGGCATCGGGACACACACGCGCCAAGTGCGTAAGTTGTCTTGACTGCAGCGAACTATGTTTCCGCTGCGGTCGACCGGGGCACAAGGCGACAGTGTGTTCTGCCGCCCCTCACTGCCCGGTATGTGCGGCGGGTAACAAGCCCGCCAATCACCAGATTGGGCAAGTGGGGTGCAAACCTCCCCGCGATTCTCGACAAGTGTCGGGGGCTAGCCAGTCGACCCAGGCTGCCTCCGATGTTGTCCGCACGTCAGCATCGTTGCCCATGGAAGAGGTTGTAGAGACGGTTCAATAATGGACCAAGTCTCCAACCTCTTTGTCCAGACGAACCTCAACCACTGTGCTGCGGCACAGGACCTCTTCTTGCAAACTATAGCACAGTGGTCGATCGGTGTTGCCGTAGCCGCGGAACCCTATTACGTTCCTCCTCGACCAAACTGGTTGAGTGACCGGGACGGCTCCGTGGCAGTCGTCGGCTCCACGGCGGCTCATTCCCCACCCTTGTCGCTAAGAGACAAGGGTACTGGATATGTTGCTGCTGAGTGGGGGGGGATCACCGTATATGGTGTATACTTCTCCCCCAACCGGAGTTTGAGCGACTTCGAGGTTTTCCTTAACAACTTGGAAACCTCGATGCGGCGACTAACGTCTGGGCACGTCTTAGTGCTGGGGGACTTCAACGCAAAGTCCATTGCGTGGGGTTCCCCCAGGACGGACACCAGGGGTGAGGCCGTAGAGGAGTGGGCGGCCTCGGTGGGCCTCTGTTTATTAAACAGGGGCTCCACCAACACGTGCGTGCGACAGCAGGGAGGGTCGATAGTGGATCTTTCGTTCGCTACCCCTGCCCTCGCCGCACGAGTAAGGAACTGGTATGTCCTGGAAGAGGTTGAGACGCTCTCGGATCACCTCTACATTCGATTTGAGCTCTCCCGGATCCAGGACCCCAGTAGGGGTCACGCGGCGCGGCGTTCTTTTCGCTTTCCGCGGTGGGCTGTAGCCAAACTGAATAGGGACCTACTAGAGGAGGCAGCCATTATTCACTCTTGGCTGTCTCCGCAGGCTCCGACCGAGGAGGTCGACATGGGGGCTGGTCGTTTCCGTGATGCGATTACGCAAATCTGCGATGCGGCCATGCCCCGCATCCGAGGTTATCGGCCTCCACGGAAGGAGGTTTACTGGTGGTCCCAGGAGTTGGCGGACCTCCGCGCGGCCTGTACTCGTGCCCGGAGGTCCTACACCCGTAGTCGGCGGCGACACCGCGAAGAAGGCGGGGAGGACCAGCTTCATGAGGAGTACCGAGAGGCGCGGAAAACTCTGAAGCTGGCCATCAGCCGCGCCAAAGAAATTAAGCGTAAGGAGATGCTGGAGGGTCTCGATCGTGACCCCTGGGGTCGCCCTTATCGTGCGGTGCGACAAAAGCTCCGCACGTCGGGCCCCCCCCTTACAGAGACACTCCAGCCCAGCTTCCTGCGGGAAGTGGTCGAGGGCCTTTTCCCGCAGCGGGTGGAGCACACACCCCCGTCGATGGCCATAATGGTCAGAGAAGACGGGGGGACCGAGGATAATGTTCCGCCCGTCAGGGAATCGGAGGTAGGGGCGGTTGTTCTACGGATCCGCTCTAAGAACACCGCCCCCGGGCCAGACGGGATACCTGCCCGAGTGCTGGCCCGAGCCCTCGAACACATGTCGGACCGTCTCAGGGAGGTCTTGGACGCTAGCCTGGCGTCCGGACGCTTCCCTGAGTGCTGGAAAAGCGGGAAGCTGGTCCTATTAAGAAAGCCGGGACGGCCAGCCGATTCGGTAGCGGCCTATAGGCCCATCGTGTTGTTGGACGAGGCGGGTAAGTTGTTTGAGAGGATACTCTCTGCCCGCATCGTTCGGCACCTCTGCGAGGTGGGTCCCGATCTGTCGGACGCCCAATTCGGTTTTCGAGCGGGGCGTTCGACAGTCGATGCCGTGCTACGCCTCAGGGCCGTTACCGAAGAGGCGGTGAGCTGTGGTGGCGTGCTGTTGGCGGTGTCGTTGGACATCGCCAACGCATTTAATAGTCTGCCATTTAGCTGCATCAGGGAAGCACTCCAATACCATGGGGTGCCAGAGTACCTGAGGCGGCTTGTGGCAGACTATCTTGAGGAGCGCACCGTCATGTACGAGGACCGAGATGGTGTTCTGCGGCGGCGGCTCATGTCGTGCGGTGTTCCACAGGGGTCTGTCCTCGGACCACTTCTGTGGAACATGGGATACGACTGGGCCCTTCGAGGTCGTCTTCCCCCCGGGTTGGGTGTAATTTATTACGCCGATGATACATTGGTCACGGCCCGGGGAGCGAACTTCCAAGAGGCGGCGCGCCTGGCCACCACGGGAGTCTCTTTGGTGGTCGGGCGTATTGAGGCGCTGGGGTTACGGGTGGCCCTAGAAAAGACGGAGGCCCTTTTGTTCCATGGGCCCCGGCGTGGTCCCCCACCCGGCGCCTCTATCGTAGTCAATTCGGTCCTCGTACCGGTTCAGGCCCAGATGAAGTACCTGGGCCTGATCCTCGACGGGAGGTGGCTCTTCGACGAGCACTTCCGACAGCTTTCTCCAAAGCTGGTCGGCACTGCCTCTGCCCTCGGGCGACTTTTGCCGAATTTGGGTGGAGCCAGCGTCGCGACGAGACGGCTATACACGGGGGTTGTCCGGTCAATGGCACTGTATGGTGCACCGGTGTGGGCGGCGGCTCTGACCGCCCAGAATAGGGCTCGCCTTTGGCGCCCTCAGAGGATATTGGCGGTTAGAGCCATACGCGGTTACCGCACCGTATCGACGGAGGCGGCGTGTGCCTTGGCCGGAACTCCGCCGTGGGACTTGGAGGCGGAAGTGCTCGCCGAAGTTTATCGGCGGACGGCTGACTTCCGGGCGGGTAGCGGCATGCGGCCCCCGCCTGAAGAGATGCGCGAGTGGCGAGAGGCCGCTCGTCGAGCCACGATGGCTCGTTGGTCGTCCCGGCTGGAGGCTCCACGTGCTGGCTTTGCCGCCGTGGAGGCTCTCCAGCCGGTCATCGCTGAGTGGGCGGGGCGACAGCACGGGACCCTTTCCTTCCGACTGACGCAGATCCTTTCCGGGCACGGTTGCTTTGGGAAGTATCTGCACTCGGTCGCCAGGAGGGAATTGAGTCCCGCCTGTCACCACTGCGACTGCAGTGAGGACTCGGCTCAGCACACGCTAGCGGTTTGTTCCGCTTGGGCGGCGCAGCGTGGGGTCCTCACTGCAGTTATTGGAGGAGATCTCTCGCTACCGGCCGTCATACGCTCCATGGTCGGTAGCGATAGCTGTTTTACCGCGGTCGCAACCTTCTGCGAAGATGTAATTTCGCGGAAGGAGGCGGCGGAGAGGGCCCGGGAGGACAATCTCCACTCGGACCCAATTCGCCGCCGGCGAGCCGGGCGGCGGAGGCGTGCATACCAGCGCCTCATGCCGCCTTGAGTGTGGCCGCGGGTGGACGGGACGGGTTTTCCCCTCCATCCGCTATATTGGCCAGCCGCGAGGAGGCGACGTCCGCGTGTGCCGTACGTCGCCTAAATGGAGAGGTTATCCGTAGAAGGTGCCCGCGGTAGCGGGCAGGCGCTAGGAGGGATCTGGATGACGTAATAGCAGCTGTTCCCGGATCCCTCCTATGTCAGGCGCAGAGTGGCACACCGTGTGGTTTTAGTCGGTCCGATTCCGACACACCACCTCGCCGTAAACCCCGGTGGGGTGACGGCTCGAGGGGGTTTCCACACGATAAAAAAAAAAAAAAAAAAAAAAGTTTTGTTTCAAGTTAGGAGGGATCTTAATGTCGTAATAGCAGCGGTTCCCTGATCCCTCCTATCTCAGGCGCAGTGTCACACCGTGTGGTTTTAGTCGGTCTGATATCGACACACCACCCCGCCGTAAACCCCGGTGGGGTGACGGCCCGAGGGGGTTTCCACACGTTAAAGAAAAAAAAAAAGGTTTTGTTTCAAGTTTTCCTTGTTCTTTCAATAATGTTTTCCTGTTTAGTTTATGTCTTTAGTCGCCTTTTACGTCACCCACGAGATGAATAGGAGTGGCGCTACTGTATTCTTAATCCGTCACCACAGAGATATTTCTATGTTTATTTACGATGATTGTCATGCCTTTTACGTTCCCAAGCGGGGTGTGAAAAAGTATCTTACTAGGCCGCCATGGTGTGGGTCACCATGCTGCATTGCCTGCATTTGCAATGAGTATGGTGACCACAACTCTTGGATTCGATTCATGCTTTCCATCAGGCAGAGTAGAGTCACTTTAGTAGGCTCTTAATATAGAAATATAGACAAATAATGTATGTTCATTAAAAGTCTGGCTAACTAAGTATAGATTCTGGTTATTTTGGGATCAGATATGACTATAAATGAGTCGTGTCAAGATATTTGAAAGTCAGACCAAACAAAAATATGATACAGGTGTGTAAATCAAAGCTGTAACAACACGCAGCGGCATTTGAACTATGTATGCAATCGAAAATCATCTACATTCAAATACGATGCTTATAATTACCATGAAGCAATAGTGCCACAGGTACATGATTTCAATATCTTAGATCAATAAGTCATAGCTTAACGATGATCATATTTGCCATATACTTTTCACATATAAAGTAGAAAGTAATAAAATATAGATACATCAATTAGTTATATAAATTGAATGAACCGATGTCTTAATGGTTTAAATCAATTGATTTTTAATAAATGAAACTACATTAAAATATATTGTATATGTTGTTGCTAGACCTTAGAGTTGGTCACTACAAAACGTGTCTGAATTATTGTTTTTACTTATTCTGATCATCGATGATGTTTTTCTAGCTGATGTGACCACGACGGCCAGTCTCAACGAAGGCTAGCCAACTACGTAGGAGATATTATAGTGCACAAGTGTGTGCGCAAATATAGGTGCGCTCTCTGTTCTCTCACTCTCACAATTCAACGAGACAGTAATCCGATAGGATCAGGGAGAGATGAGACGTAGGACCGACGGCTTCACGTGTTCTCTTTGGCACGGGGGTTAAGACCCTAACTTCCAAACTCAGTACCTTACTGTTTGATCTGACTCGTGAATCGAATCTAATTGTTCTAAATATATAGACACATGCAATAATGTCCTCTCATCCCCATATATTCCAAGAAACACTTTCTGATTTATAGAAATCAATACCAAAATTAAAAGAACAGAACATTACCCAATCTCGTCATTGTCTCTAAAAATACAAAAGAATGACCATTAGTGACAGTAAATGCCTAATTACAATACGCATAAACAAACAAGCCGTGTAGGGAGAATATTATAATTTGTAATACAATGCTCCTGCGCATATCGACGTCATAAAAACTTGTACATCCCCAAATAGTCGGTGGTCTTACGCGGCAAGATCCATCGCCTTATTCGTAGCCCAGTGTTTTGCGGTCTTAGCGTAACTGGAGTTTCATTTTTTCTAACATTTGTACAGCAAACACGGAACATTTGTACGCAGCATGGTGATATTTGTAAATGAAATGTGTTCTGAATGGATATTAATGAGATAGGAAACAAGGTGTGATGTTATTTACGATGTTCACTGTTGTACAAAATTTGAGGAATGCACATTTAAATATTTGGTAGGGTGAATTCAAATTCTGCAATGGTAAAATTTCTACAAATATAGGTTACGTAAATACGTGACGTACAAAAGTTTAACTATCAGTATAAACTTTAGCATAGTACAACTAAATTACTTGGCCCTATAAACGGATTCCTCAACACGAAGCCTAAATCACTGGATCTACAAAATTGTATTTGTTTTTGTATTCTGAGCTTGCCAAAGTGACTCTACTCTGACTGATGGAAAGCATAAATCCAAGAGTGGTGTTGCATTGTTTGCATTTGCAATGAGAATGGTGGTCCACGCTATGGTGGCCTGACAGCTGATGCATTTGTCATGTAAGTAGTCATTGTCTTATGCAATCTTTCCACCCGACCACCCAAACCCCTCCACAAAATTTCGAAAGGCCAGGAAGATAATAATTAATACTAAAATATACATGAGAAATTTCTTGTAGGTAGTTATTTTCAAAATGTATGTTACATTGCAGTGCCCATATTATTTGTTCGCGCAGAATGTCACAAATAATTTTTACCTTAAACTGGAAAATAAAATTAACGATCAAAGTAAGGCTGAGTTTAGAACTGCCACACTGAATTCTTTCTCGGGTTTTTTAGATAGAACTGTGTTAATATGTTATTGATAAAATTGATTACAACTTCGTTGCTCTGAAATGTTTGATATTCGGTAAGAATCGTTTTCTCGAGATCTTAGTCAATAGTATTTATGACGGAATCGGCTGGTTTTAGTCAGTCCGATTCGATTGCAACACATGACTTTGCCAATAGCTCAGGTAAGATGGGTTTTCCTGTACTTTCCACATGATAAAAAAGTAGTTTTTTATACTCATAGACAATGTTGTGTTGTTAAAAATGTTGTTTTGCGAAAGTGTTGTTTCTCTCAACGCCCAATATTAGTTTAATTTTAACCTTTTAAGAAATATAATTTATGAGACCTACATTTTCACCGTATAACTATAAATTTGATATAATTACAAAAAATCACCCACGATGCCCACATGCTAACTCAATACCGTTAACCTCCCGAAAAACCGAAACAATAAAATTGCCCCGCCCCACCCACCGGCAAGCGGCGCACGCGCATAAATCAATACAAAACACAATTATAAGAAATTACACCAGCTCTTATAATTAAAAATGGCTGTATTTCATTAATGTGTCAATTATTAACAAATATTGAAGACCACCAAGTGTTTACAAAATTAATAGAGGTTTAGTTTTATTTCGTCAATGACTTATTAAATCATATGTGGATATTGTTGAAATGCGTTTTTGGACAGAATGCCCAATGTTATATATGAAAACCATAATATAACATAACACTTAGCAGTAAAATGGCAAAATAATTTAAAATTGTTTTTTGTTAAACTTATCCTTTATTGGTGAAATACAAAATTGCTACTTAAAGAAAGCCTTAACTTTCAAAATGGTTTAATTCGGGCGGCTTAGATTTTTTTTGTGTTGCAAGTATTATTAATAGCAGAAAAATATCCAATAAAACTTCGACATTAAATATTAAGTTATACCAACATTATGACCTGATGGCTTAATGATGTACTCAACATATTAAACCGAGAAACACGGCAAGTTACCAAGTTGACTACCTTGGTAGCGCAGTGATAGCGCATGTGAGATAATGTGCTGAGGTCTCGGGTTCGATTCCCAGTTCGGACCAATTTTTTCTATGTCCTGTAAATATGTTTGTTTCTAACTGTTTGTTGTTTTATGTATGTAACGTATGTATTTACAGAAAAAAGGATATTACATAAGTCTTCTTTCAATTATTCTAGTCGTCATAGTATAAGTTTCAAATATTTGAATGTTTAATTAAAAAAAATACTCGGAGACAAAGAATTAATTTTAAAAACACGCTTTGGTAATTGGATTTCATCTGTATGTAAATAATGATACTAGAAACAAATGATGAATGATAATGTAGTGATAAATACATAAATCAAAGATGCAGAAGCGTTTAAATGAAAAAACATCATTACCGCCTTTCAAAATGGAAAGTTGAAATCGTTAATTTTAACTTAATGTATAATATAAATAGGTTCAGAATACAAAAACAATTTGAAAAATCATTTCTAATTTGTCTCTAATTATTTAAAGACTTGATTGTAATATCATTTTTTTTGAACAAGCCGCTGACGAAGACGGCACTTTGAGCAAGTTGCCGACCCATCCATTGACAGGTTCTAATGCTTCCCTTTTCAGTCTGCCGACACTCAGAAATTGATCGTCACTGACTGTGGTCTGTCATCTAGATTGTGTGCTTTTAAAGAGTAACAGAAGGCTATGTAGGTTTTTTTTTCTATTCTATTCATACATCTATTCATCTATTCTATGCATTCAAGGTTTAACCACTAGGCTCTCAGCAAGTGCTGAGAGCCTAGTGGTTAAACCTTGACTGCTAAACTAAGGTGTGGATTCGATTACATATTGAGACAAGTAATTGTGTGATGAGTATGGTCAATTGTTTTATTTTTTATTCGGTTGTTTATCGGTTTATTACAAGACTGGTTACCATAGTACAGGCTCTGTTTTCTAGGGTCAGATGTTCTTATGTGTGTTGTGTCAAGGTATTATTTTTATTTTATGATGATTTTTCACTCATTAAATAATTTCTCAAGACGCAAAGAAATCATTTTTATTTAAAATTTCAATAAATGTACATTGTTATATAATTACTCTGCATGTCGTGGTGTAGATGTTAAAAAAACTACGCAGAACAGATATCATTTCAATGAGAAGTAAAATTTGAATCAATATATCCTATACTAATCCGTTTGGTCAGCGTGGCCAAAAGCCTCCTTTCTATGGAGAGGCCTATGGCCAGTTGTGGTCTGTTAAATACTATTCATAAAATAAATATGCCCACATATCTAAATATAAAATACTTTTTTTTGAATAACTTAGAAGAACTTAATGTTAAATTCTATTAAATTCATACAAAAAACACAGAACTTGTTTCCTATGTCTAAGAATTTTACCTTTCTAACCTAGTTTTATTTACCCGTAAAATACTTATTATTACCCTACAAAATAAATGTAATATAACCGATAAATCCCCATGTTATATATGATATCGTTGATCCTATTAACACACTGGTAATCAAATAAAACTGACACTTAATTTCACAGTATACGATATGTTTATCAATATATAATAAACTTGTCAACACGTAACACACCAATACTGAACATTTACGCCATTTTTATTGAGAATTTTATAGAGTTCATAAAAAATCGGCACTTTCACGATGGCCGAAAAGTAAACCACTTTCGTTAACCTTTTATTTGAACACTAATGTTACAAATAAGTATACAGGTCTTCAAGTATACTAATAAATATTACTAATTACTCAGAAGAGCAGTACTGCGAAGAGAAGGAAAGCTGGCCACATATCAACCCGTCTGGCCAGCGTGGTATAGTTGGCAAAACCTTTTTTCTGAGGAGAGGCACGTGTCCAGCAGTGGACTATTAAGGGTTGTTCATGATGATGATGTAAATATGGCCGTCATATTCAGTGCCGGGTAAAGTTAATACTTTCTAGCGGTTAGCGTATGCGACTACCGATCAAGAGATCTCAGGTTCAAGTCCCAGGATGGTCAAAAAATATATTATATTAATTTCTGATTATAGAAATACTAAAGGACTGACTGCCGTGGCCGAAATTGACTGGAGTACGTCATCATCAATATCAATGTACTTTGGAATTGCCTGGTGTTTTGTCCAGGTTGCATTCGTCCTAGACACTGACTGACTTTACTAGGATTAGTAGTAAATGTAAGTAGAAAAAAAAAAAAAAACAGTAAGGCATACCGAGAACTCATATTTAATTTTGAAACCATGAAATGAAAAGAAGTCAAAAATGACAAGAAGAAATGCCAATTATTAATTTCTATATAGCCTTCAAATTTTCTTTTTTACTGTTAAGATCTATATAAAAAATATTATTACAAAGAGTTTAACGTTGGTTACAGGGAATTTTAGTCAACAAAACTAATTTCAGTTACAAGTATGCAACCCTGGAATGTTATATACATTCCTTACAGTCCCGTATCTATCAGTATAAGATAATTTTTTTGCTTTCATTGACCCTTTTTACCTGTACTTGCAATATTTCCAATAATTTCTAAAATGTACGGTTGACAGTTTCTTCAGTTGGCTTTTACTCTATTTGGCTAGCACAAGTTATGTAGGTATAGGTAGTAGAGCTATGCTGATTTCAGCACGAACGGACTGCCTCAACAGGGGCAGTACTACCCTTTCACAGAAGACCAACCTAAAGCGACAGCGTCCGTGCAGTCGTGTTTCGTTGGAGAGTGCGAGTTTCATCAGGCAGAGTAGAGCTACTTGGGCAGGCTCTTAAGATAAAAAAAAATATATGAAAAATAGTCGTAAAATGTGTGCTTTTCTTATATTTCTGCTTTCTACTTTGAGAGTTTAGGCGTGAGTGTATCTAAACATATAACGTTCGAGTCACATCTGGTTCATGTTGTTTTTCTAATAAATACATTGTGTTTTGTACTGTCAGAAGTAAATTTTGATAATCTAAATTAGGAGTTTCCAGCTGACTTGTATGCGGTAGATAACATAGTAAAGTGGCTTAACAGTAAACACAGATTTAAAAGAGCCGAAGCGTCCGAAACTCAATTATCTATACGACCAATTGTCCGAACCCCGGACTAATAAAATTAATCTGAACACAACCGACGCCATTACATACGGGACCGTATTAATCTCAAAGCGTTGATTAGTAAAACTATAAAAGCGGAAGTATCACAAGAATGCGGTTAATGAGAGACTGAAACCCGATTTTATGGTTGATCGTTAAAATGGCCGACAATTGTCTAATTGTTGCCTACTAAACAACTAGCATCGTGGGAAGACGATGCTTCACTGATGGTGAAAGTCAAAAACTTGACGGTTTTATAGCGTCACCCGAATTCGAAATTCGAATTGTATTCGAAACAACGAATCGCTTTTAAGGTTTTATTTTTTTTCTCAAACAATTTGTTTTTAAGAATTTATGGGTATATTAGTTAGATTAGACATTTTAGTATGAAACAGTGGCTTTTAAGCATTAATGCTTGAATCGAGTCATTTATTATTATTTTTTTATGGGAAGGGCGTTCATGACCCTGTCTTCGCGTCATTAGGGCGTGTTTTTCAATCATATGTTATGCTTTCTTAATGGAAGAAAAATAATATAACTATGATTTCAATAAACTTAATAAATGAGACGGTTTAAAATAGCGTAGACGGAAGATGCCTTCAGTCTAACTGGTGAGGGATGAATCGTAAGAAAGATGATAGCCAAAATAACTAGTTTTACGTTATTTTAAGAAAGTGAGAGATTTTCTACATAAGATTAAGTATGCAATTGAATATTTGTAGAAACCCATTGTTTACTTAGTAGCATTAGATAGTACCCTTGTTTGATATTGTGGTACTGAAAATGTTTGTACGTATAGTCTAAAATACACAACACAAGTTCTTAAATCCATGAAAAAAGATTTTAAATTATTTTGCTAGGCTAATAAGTGTAATGGTCGTGTACGTACTGTGTTTGTACCTGAAAAATGAACACTTCCTTTAAGGGTTGACCCTTAATATCACATTATCATTGTATAAAAATTATGTATTTTATAATCTAACGTCGTTAATATCAATATAACATAATAGTTTAGTTACACTTTCAAAAATGCAACTCTGAACATTCAAGGTTTTTTTTTTCTCTGCTATTCTAAGCAATAAGTACATAGTCGTGCTTTTAAAAAAGTTTGCATTTGAGCTACTTTTTTTAAATTTCAAAGTAATCGATTTAAACAATATTTCTATAAAATTAATTGGTGGTGGGTGCTTTTATTAAAAAAAATATTTGCTCGTTTATATGAATAACAAAACCAAACTAGGACCTATTCAATAATGCAGATCTTCAATCTAAATAGGTACATGTGTTTCTTAACATTTACCGACAGGCGGGCTATTCAAACGACGTATATTTTTCCTTTAACTGCGTTTTTCCGACGTTGAATAGGCCGCCGACAATACGTCGACACGTTGTTGACAAGCTGGCGGACGCCGTTTTGAACTTTAATTGGACGTTCGGATACTTTCGTACATGAAATTTGTTTAGCAGTTAACTGAAGCTGACATGATCAGAAATAGCTTTTCATTCTCAATAGAGGAGTTGTCTGTCGGACAAAATAGAAAACGCAGACAAATTATTACTTTTTTAATCTATGGTAAGTAGGTATAGATGAAGTATATGATGTAATGTTAAAAATGACGATCCATTCATCACCTCACCGCACCGCCTTCTGCTACGCTGAGTGTTGTGGGTTCAAACCCCATATGGAATAACTCTTTATGTGATTCGCAAATCGTTATTCTGTGTCTGGGTGTTCTTTGTGCCCATTTTAGGTATGTATGTAACGTTCCTCGCGACATAGAAATGTTTCTAGTGCACAGTGTCTTTAAAAAAAATATTTTCTATGGTTGTGATTAAAAAAGCAAGGTTGTTACACTTCAGTACAGTAATAATATAATTTCAAGACTAAGAAAGATTTAGCAATAATATAGCAATATTCATTGTTTTAATGCCATATATTATTAAATACATATTCAATTCTGTCTTACTTCATTAATATCATCAATGTGAATCTCTTTCGAGTGAAAGCCGTGCCCACCACTACATGTGTGTCAAAGCACAACTCTCCTAGTGCAAATTGAGAAGAAGACAGAAGAAAAAGAAAGAAAACACCGATGATAAATCAGCCTACTAAACCAAAACCACACGGGAAAAGCCTATAACTAAAGTTTGACATGCTTCCACAACCATAAAGTAACGTCCATAAGAAAATCTAAACCTCATTACAAAACAAAGCATCGTTAACATTAACAAATAATAATTAAAAACAAAACCCACCAAGTAAAGCGAAACAACTATCATTAGATTTTACACGCCATTTAAACTCTAATCACCAACCTTAACACATAAAAACTAAATATTCACAACTAATTGCATTAATCACCACTTATTAATAGAACGTGTCATCAATTACATAGTATCTAGATAAAATCACTCATAAATTTTAAATGCAGCTGACATGCCGTGACAAGACAATGGCTGTGCGTTATATGAGGGATAAGAAATAAAGACACAAACAAACACACCCAGTTTTTGCTGAACCAATCAAAATAATCGCTCTGTTATTACATGCACTGTTAACCCTATAATTGCTTTAAAAAAATAAACTAAGCGTTTGAACTACGTGTAATCTCGCACTATTGCTCACCACGACTATCTTACCAGGTTAAATACTTAAACGTATTCGATTCTGAATTCTATTGGTTTGGAAATAAGGTTTTAGTATCTTTGAGGAGTGGTTAGCAAGGTGTGCATCGAAGTATGAAGTCTGATTTTGGTATGGAATACGTAAGGGCGTCGCCTTCGGTATAATTGAAGTGAAAATTTTATACAATTTACACCTAATTTTGTTCATTTTATTGCTTTATTTGAATAATGTGCGCCTTTCTGAAGCTAATTGTTTTATTGTAGTTGATAAACTGTATTACGTTACTAAGGTTGTTTTGTGTTTGAATTATTGGAATGAAAAAATATGATTTATTCATGAGGTTAGTTTAATAAATTTGCAGTTAGTTATAAAAGTAGGTTTGAACTATGTAACATAAGGTTGTAAGCAGTTATTTGAGCAGCTATTATATTACATAGTAATATTTTATACATTTTCTGTTGGTGATAAAACGCTGTTTTCTTTTCAAGTTTCTAGGAACAATAACGATATGGCAACATTTATTTTAAATTTTCACGGTATTAACTTATATATATTTATTTATGGGTATCACTGAGACAACGTTATAAGTGTTTGAATGTTTCTTTTTATTATTTTAAAAGAGACAATATAAAAAACATATTATAATATGTTTTTGTAATTTATGTTTATATATATATTTTATTATGTACTGAAAAAACAGTATACAATAAAATATGAAACACACTCACGAAATCCATATTGGTGAAACAACCACCACCCTCCCAAGAGGCAAGAGGGCTTCGCGTCGATTTTCTAGAAAAAAATTACACACGTCTCTACTTTTTGTGAATATTATAGGTTAGTTTTTATTTTGACTTAGCATAGAGGAAGAGAGTCTTTTCCATACACTTGTTAGTTTTCCATTGACGTTAACTGTTGTAGAATGTCAACTTAACTAGGAGGCTGACATTCTCGTACAAACATTGCGGGAATTAGCAGAATTTTAATCTCAATTTGTTTCCTTTCAGATAAATGTTAAAACAAATTGCTACCTTTAGGTAGGCCTAATATTAAGAGCCTGCCAAAGTGACTGCTCTGCCTGATGGAAAGCATGAACAGAATCCAAGAGCTGTGGTCACCATAGTCATTGCAAATGCAGACAATGCAGTGTGGTGACCCACACTATGGCGGCCTAGTGAGATGCTTTTTCACGCCATGCTTGAGGACGTAAAAGGCATGATAGTCGTCGTGGTAGTTAAGGCTCACACAGTTATCACGATAACACCCCTGCATCAACATATTATATACTTAAGCCATTAAATTAATATTACATGTTTTTAATGAGTTAACATTGCACGCATTTAAAAGGAAGTTGGCAGTAACAGTGAGCCTCTATGGCCTATTTAATGGATCTCTTTCTAAAACAAAAGTAACCTTAAATTACGTCGATAGTCGTCGGTAATACTGTTATTATTGTAATCTTTTCATTGACAGAGCTATGCGAAAATCTGTTTGTGATAAACTCCAGCCAACTGATGACTTAATAACACTTTATCATCAGATCACATCAACAACCTTTGACAGTCCACTACTGAATATAGGCCTCTTCTTAGAAAGGAGATTTTGGTCTACTATACCACGCTGGTTCAGATCAGTTGATATTGGGTTTGTTTTACGTTTTCCTTGCAGTATTGTTATCCTGGGCAGTTTGCTGCCTTAGTCGCTTCTTACGACACCCATGGGATGAAGAGGTATGGTTACACTGTATTCTTGATACGCCAAAACACGAACAGCATTTTGTACTTGGTGAATACTAAAGAGACAGTTCTTTTGCAAACATCAGAGTACTTAAGAGAAGGTCAAGCTGAATGCCGCTTATAGGCTGACTGTAAGGCAGGCGATTAGTCTGAGACCACCACCAATGCAACCTGGTCAAAACGTAAGGTATTACTTTTAAATGATCGATTAAATTCAAATACACTTACATATTTACATGAAAATTGATTGATAGAAAAGAATCGAATATAAAAGCGTTATTGAAGCATTGTAAATTTTAATGTTTACTATTAAAACAGAATGTATTGTAGCGAATGGTAATATTACAATTAGATATAATTGATAACTGCCATGTTATTACATGTAGTAAAGAAAATTGAAGGCACGCGCTTTCGAGTGCTATACTATATAATTATTACCTATACTACTGGTATACATGGTGTTATAAAAAAGATACGTTTTATGCGTAGGTAATCGCACAAAATATATGTTTTTCAAAACATTGATGGTAGCCATAATAGATAGAATAATATTTGTATTACTTAGTAAAATAATAGCTGATTCTACAATTTTATACAAATTGTATAAACATATGTAAGTTGATAACAAACTAATATACCTGATCACTTTAGAAAAAGTTACAAATATAATTATTTTTAATTTTTCTATTTGTTACTAAATTTATAAGTTATATACGTATACCCAATGTGGTCCTGGTTCTCTTTAACAAACAATATAAAATACTAGAATGGCACAGTAATGTGTAAGATTATTAAAAATACATTAAACTTTACTAAAGAAAATACCTTCTAAGAGTTACGTTTATTTTTATAACGTGATAACTAAGTTATTTCGAGATACTTTAGAAAAAATAATATTTCTACTGAGTTTCCAAATTATTTATACTTAATAAAATCATATCTATCACACAAAACACACAGAGATGTATCTACTCTAAGCTAACTGACTACAACTCTAGAATCAGCGGCAAACATTCAGCGTTTAATTTGAAAACATCCTGTATATGATCAATAGGTGTTCGAAATCATATTATTAAATCTTGAGGTCTGAAATTTACTGTTTTTATGACACAACTATGTGTGTAAGCATTTAAATGATACCATTTTGGATTTTACGCTTCATTTGTTTGATGTTTTATTTTTGCATTTGATTGTTGAATTGTATTGCATTGGTATATTTTTTGTTTTAACTATATGGCTTCCGGCTAGGAATGTATTCTATTGATTACATGAACCGTGATGATGTAAAAACCGCCGAAGGAGATTTATATTGATCTATTTATGTTCAATAGTTTCTTTCGACCTTTTGGTTTTGGTGATAATCTTCTGTAATGTGTGCTTAATGTTTATGATATGTGTATTATAATGTGTTATTATTACAAATAATATACAGCCTCCGGTGAAAATCTACCTCTAAGCAAAAATTCTACAAAATCAGTCCAGTCATTTTACATGAAATACATAATTCCTAAAATTTATAGAAAATGTTCTAATTTTCGCATTTAAATATTTTATGTAATGCTATTATAGGTTGATAATTACAGTTTTTTTTAATTATACCGCAGTTCTTTGGCAAAACTACTGCAGTACGTATACTCAGCGACACCAACCGGGCTTCCTCCTAGCACCATTCACATTATCTAGATTTTTTTATATGAAGAGCCTGCCAAAGTGACTCTACTCTGCCTTATGGAAAGCATGAATAGGATGCCAAGATTTGTAGTCACCACACTCATTGCAAATGCAGACAATACAGTGTGGTGACCCATACTATGACAGCCTAGTGATATGCTTTTTCACGCCACGCTTGGGGACGTAAAATGCACGACAGTCATCGTGGTAGTGTATGGCTCACACAGTTATCACGATAACTGTCACCTCTGCTTTAATGGGCCTCCGGTCTCGCACTCACCAACGAAACACGATAACACGGATGCTGGAGCTTTAGGTTGGTCTTCTGTGAGAGGCTAGTACTGTCTCGGTCGAGCCGACCCGTCGCGCTGAAATCAGCGTGGCTCTATTTAAACTATACATTCTGTATTGCTAAATAGACTCAAACCAAAGTCAACATCAGTATTGTTACTCTGAAAATAAACACAATGAAAACAAATAGACAGCGAATACTACTTTTCAATTTCAAAGAACATTTCCTGAGCAATTAGCAGACTACATCCACCACTTACAAGACGGTACAAACGGCTACCTTAGAATTGAATTCCACTGTCAGGCGGCTATTTGTACCATTTCACAGCTCAGCTAGTTAGTGGCGTCCATTGATCCGTCTGTAAACCGCCCGACAATAGCGAGAGCGGCGCCTGCGCAAACCAATGTGATAGATGATGGTTATTTTAATATGCTGATATTTGAACGTATTTTATTTGTTCTTACTGATTGGCAGATAAGTGTTTGTTGGACTTTAATTTATTCTAAGTGGAACTTCACATGCCTTCGTAACTACTGTAGGTTTACTAGATGAAATGTAACATACATCTACTAATACTTAAGGGTACAAATATTTGTTTATATATTTAAATAAATATTAAAAATTTTCATCAATGTTTTTCTACGTTTGTTTTTAAATTGAACTAAAAAGTTTACATTCATATTAAGGATGTTAATGACATTATGTGATGTGGTGGTATTGTATTCGTATGCGACGTCAGAGATCAAAGGTTCTATTATTTGGATGTAGGTATACGTACTTTTGCTTAAACTTGGGTATTTTTGCGTGTGATATTAATATATAATGATATTCAAAAAAAACATTATTGTTGGTGGGTTGTTTTTCTTTTCGGTACATTTCTTTCCATACGAGTGTTTCCTTCGCTTAACTTTTTAGATAAAAAATAATTAAATGTCCACACAAATTCCTCGATTCTATATAAAAAGCTACACACTAGGCTATGTAGCTTACAGCTTAGTGTATAATAAATATATATGAAGTTATTATTTGAATATAAATTAGTAATGGAGTCATGCTTGGGCACATAAGGTTCGGCTTGACCGAAAATCGATTTTATCTCTTTTCACCGAATAACAGTGTTTTCAGAGAACCGTATCCCCACTACCGCTTCCTAATTCTGCTGATAAGGGGTACTCTAAGTTATTCACGACTGCCTTGTTTGTCTCGTGGTTAGCGTATACAACTGTCGATCACGAGATCTCAGTTTCCACTCGTGGGTCACCCCAAAAAGTTTTATTGGATTTTTCACACAAGAATTCCGTAATAAAAGTCCGAAGTATGGAAGTTGGTGGTGTTTGCTTTGAACACGTTAAGCCATCGGCTCCAGTTGTCATGATCATCTATGGTAATCATTATTTGGAAGTCAGTATCCTCAAATATACTGACAACTTTTTTTTTTTTAACTTGTGGAAACCCCCTTGGTCTGCCCTACTACCAGGGTTTAAGGTGGTGTGGTGAGTCGGAATCGAACCGACTAAAGCCACACGGTGTGCCACTTTCCGCCTGAAATAGAAGGGGTCCGGGAACAGCTGCTATTACGACATCCAGAAATATACAGACAGTTAGTTCAACCTTCGAAGTCAGTTCCGGCTCAGGGTTGTGGAGGACCGACGCCAGTCAACAGCTGACCCGTTATTTTGGGGACAATGAAGGATAGCAAGAAGTAAAGTGTTGTCTATGAGTAGAGTTAGTCATTTACTAGTAGGTGAATCATCTGTTCGTTTATTGTTTTTCATAAAAATATCTTGACCGACAATATTCTATCTCTCTCTGGTTTTGCGTACACCAGATCAAATCTAAAGCTGTGGAAATAATTTTCAGCAGAAGTTATTTAAATTCAGGTGCAATATGTGTAGTGTAATCTTATAAGAGCGGTATTAAAGTCTCCCTGCACTCATTATAATGGTATATTTAGCGTCGTCCATTCGAGGCCTTAATATATGTGTATTCGACCTCTAATGTGTTTCTTTTTGTTTATCAATTTATATTTGTCTCCGTATTATCGGCAGCATACAAGTCGGCTTACTTCACAAGGTATGGGGAATCATATAGAGGGGTATAACCCAATCAAGTTCGTTGCGTTCAAATCGGATGAGTTAGTGAGTCAGTAAGAACTTTACAGAAATATTGTATTAGTTGTTATAGTAAAAATAGAAGAAAAAGTAAATACACAATTTGAATTACTACTTAACCGATGTCGTGGTGTAGAAAGCCAAAGCCTTTTATCTAAGGAGAGGCCTATGTTCAAGCTATTAGATGCTGATAATGACACTGGAGATTTAATCAATTAACATAGCCGTTTTTTTTTATTTGAAGTATTTTCTGTACCTAAACAAAAAATATAGTCTCTTACTGTTTTTAAATTGTAAATGAAAAAATCAGTTTCTTATTTAAGTAACGATTACTTAAGTATATCAAGGGTGCCATGTACTTTTAATTGTGATACTCTAAAAGACTTTCTTGTAGAACGTACTTTTAGTGTGCACACATGAAAGGTCCACAAGTACTTATTTTTTTTATAAGAGATTTTAACAGCTCTATAACAATAACGCTGGACATGTCCACATTTCTCATATAGGTTACTACCGGGGGTTCATCGTTCTGTTTATTGGCCCACGTTTGTTACCCAGATAAACCTTTGTGTTAGCTTTTATAATACTATCTGTGGACTATATATTGTACCCGCTAAGCACTTTCGTGATTAAAACACGAATATATTTATGATGCCATAAAAATCTACGTAATAATATATTTTAATAAGTGATTATTAATATTGATACGTACGATTATATACAGTTAAAATTTTTTCTTATACGATGTAAGGGTTTTTTCGATGTTAATTAATAACTTCCTTTAGTAATCGTTATAAGGCTTTTGTTATAGTGAAATACTATATTACATTTTGACGGGATTGTTGGATAACTGATTGGTGATCTTAACGCGTACGTTGAAGGTCGTGGGTAAGATTCCCACTCATATTTAATATTTGAGTGAGGAGCACGATGATTTGGACACCAGCACCAGCACCTGACTACTACTACAGCAACTTACTAAGAAAGATTGAACTGAATTTTTAGAAATTGATTTCTAAAGCACAAAAATTGGAGACGACGAACAAAACTTAACATATAAAAAATTAAGGTTTTCTTGAAAGATGGTAAAACAAGTTCCATGGTTCAACTCTCCACTTTATCGTCATCTTTATCAAGTCCAATCTCTTAAACTTGTCAAAACAAATTAAATACAATCGGAATCGAAGGGTTTCTTATTAATCACTGAAGAGTTCTACTAGCAGTGAGTCTTGGTACCGTTAAGAGATCAGCTCCGAGATGAGAAATACTTAATATTGATCTGTCTCGGTGGTGAAGTGGTGGCTTATGCGACTGCTGTGTGTAAGGTCTCGGTTCTACTCCCGGGTCGGGCCAAATGTTTGTATGATCAACAAATATTTGTTTCGGAGTTTGAGTATTTTCTATTTACATTTCTATTTATATTATAATATGTATTTATTTACAAAAAAAGTATCTGATTAGATAGATATTTAAAGATAGATAACGTTGGGTGTCAAAAATTTCGATTATGTACGATTATATCCAAATTATACAATATATCAGTTCACATACTTTGTATAATACATGAAGTTAGATTTCGATAATATCATCGTCCGTGTGGTGCTGGATTAAGAATACATAGTGTTACCACCCCTATTCATCCCGTGGGTGTCGTAAAAGTCGACTAAGGGAACAAAGTATGCAAGACAACATCATTACAAAGAGAAGGAAAACTTGGAACAAACCTTATTCCAACCCGTCTGGGCAGCGTGGTTTAGTAAGCCAAAACCTCCTTCTAAGGAGAGGCCTATGTCCAACAATGGACTGTAAAAGCTGTTGATGAATATCGTATTAAAATACGAACGTAGGTTGAAATTAACTCCCAAGATGTGTTTATCTATGGAGTAAAATAATGTTAATATTTTTAATTTCCTTTCAATTCGACGTCAAAACGACATTTTACATATAAATCTTTTGCACAATTAAAATTATTGTAATGATGTACTTCTAACCGATTTCAGCGACGGTGGCCAGTCTCAATGGAGACTAGTGTACTAACACAGGAGGTATTATAGTACACAAGTGTATACATAAACACAAGTGCACTCTCAGTTCCCTCACCCTCATGATTCGATGGGACGGCTATCCAACACGACCGCGGCAAGATCAGGTGCTTTACCGACGGTTTTACATATCCTCTGAGGCACGGGGATTCATACCCAAGTGCCAAACTCAGTTTATTAAGCATTTTTATTATCAGAAAAGTTCAAAAACACATTTTAGCCCAACTAAAGGAATCGGATCCATGACTTCTAGGTCGCTAGTCGCATACACCAACCGCTAGGCAAATGGATTACTTATTGCAACATTAAGCACCTCTCTGGTACCGCAGAAAAAATATTATGAAATATTTTCAGTAAGCTCAGCAATAAAAGTTTAATATGAAGGCCGTTGTCGTCTACTAGTATTTAATAGCAAGAAGTTATTACATCTAATCACGACGTTTGTGCCAGCGTTTCTTGATACTTAAGAAAACGAATAAATATTAGCACTTACACCATACTATTTTATCTTTTAAAGAGGAATGCAATAGAGTAAAAGAGATAAGCCTTATCTTATTAATAACACAGTTTTAAATTGATTGATCTAGTGATTTTAGATGTGGCCATTTGTTACTGGTAATGCTGGGAAAATTTAATACGATAAAGAGGTTTGATTACTGACATATCTCTTATATCTGTGAATTTATAAGTATATGGGTATGCCGCAGTCTTGTCAGACAACTTTGTGTGAGATGTGTGAGCTTACTGTTAATGTAATATTTTTTTTTATAGAAGCCTATCAAAGTGACTCTATTCTACCTGATGGCAAGCATGAATAGAATCCAAGAGCAGTGGTCGCCATAATTATTGCGAATGAAGACAATGCAGTATGGCGACCTTCGCTATGGTGGCTTAGTGAGATGCTTCTTCACGCCCCGCTTAAATGACCCGGGATCGTAGTGGGAGGGAAACATGTGCGCTGGTAATGAGTTCCAGACTTTAACTGGTTTGCACAGGTAGGAAGAAACGAACTGGTTAGTTCGGGAGCGTATGTCTACCATTCTAAAACGGTGACGGTGCCAGCACGAGTTGTTCTGTAGAGGAACAGAAAGGATGGGATCACTTGGAAGAGTTTGTCAGAACACTTTCCATGATAAAGACGATAGAAGACTGTCATAGAGACGACATCTCTCCGCAACTGCAGAGATTTAAGGATTCAGTGACCTTAGGATTGTTGATAATTCGGTCGCCGCTGTAACCGATCCAAAGCAACCAGTAAATATAGCGTAGATTCATCGTAAAGATGAGAACAGTACTCCACGCAGGAGCGTACCTGGGTCTTATAGAGACGACAAAAATACTCAGGTGCGTATATATTTGTTATTCTTATTTTAGAAACCTGTCAAAGTGACTCTAGTCTACCTAATGCAAAGCATGAATAGAATTCAAGAGTTGTAGAAACCATGCTCATTGCGAATGCAGAGAATGTTAAATTTTAACCCACGCTATGGCAGCCTAGTGAGATGTTTTTCACGTCCCGCTTGCAGACGTAAACGGTATCACAGTTATTGTAGCGGTCTAACGCTCATACACTTACCACGATAACTGTTACCTCTACATCAATGGATCTCTGGTCTGATACCCACCAAGCAAATACGACGACACGAATGCCGTCGCTTCAGGTTGGTCTTCTGTGAGAAGGTAGTACTGGCCTGGTCGAATGGGCCCGTTCGTGCTGAAATCTGCGTGGATCTGCTACCTATTGTATATGTAGCTTAAGTTTTGAATTGTTATATCTCCTTTCTTTCGTAATTTCGCAATTTGTCTAAAACATTATCTATCATTTGCTTTAAATCTGAAAATGTCGAAATAGACAAAACAACAAAATAATTTAAATAGGTTACATAGGTACAAAAATGGTCAAGGTAGAACCTCGTTCACAACTACTGTACACCGTATTAGACCTCTTTTTCACGTAGTCAGGTTATAGTTTTAAACTTTATTTTTTTCTGTCTCTTTGTAATTCATGTATAAAATGTGAGTATTTGTTTTAAGAATGTATATCAATAACCTAGTTAATATAGGATAGTCTCTGCCGAGTTTGGGATCAAACTGCTTTGTGCGTATTATTAAAAAGGGAGATCGAAGAATATTTAATTCTAAGGAAAAGGAGATGATTGTGGAAAATGTAAGACTTGGTATTAAAAGAATATTTTAGTATTTATTTCCCGGAGTAGGGTACCCAAGGCCAGCCGTAAAAGTGATATTTACTAGGAATATCACACACTCCGCACTTCAACGTCCCCGAGAAGCCCAAGATCTGAAAGAGTTTATTATGCCATCTACAACTTTTTTTATATTCATTGTAGATGAAACCTTCGAATTTACGTTGACACTAGCTTTTAATAAACCTGACTTTGACAAAAATTGGAATACCAAGATGTTCTACCAATGAAAACTTTCATAGTAGGTGATTTATTAAAATTTTGGACTTATTTACGAAATAACGAAAAAAGGAGACATAATAATTACAACTTAAGCTATGTACGATGATGTACTCTTAACCAACTTTGACTACGACGGTCAATCTTAACGGAGACCAGCCATCTACAAAGGAGATCGGTAGTCACACACACTAACTGCTAGAACAACGAGGCAGTCAATGATCAATATATAAATAAATAATAATAAATAAACATTTCGGACATTTGAGACAACGCCATCTAGTTTCAAACTAAGCAGAGCTTGTGCTATGATAACTAGACTGACTAATAGAATACTTATATCCTTTTTATTGTAACTACGTAAATATTATACATAGAAAACACCCACACTTTGAAACAAATTTTTGCAGATCATACAAAAATTTGGTCCGACCCGGGAATCGAACCTGAGACCTCAAGCACAGCAGTCGCATTCACTACCGCTGCGCCACCGAGGCAGTAAATTATATGATAAGTTTATAATAACAGTAATTTCATACATATCAAACACTAACGTCAGACCGCAAATTAGACAAAGTCTATGATCAAACTACTGATAA
Source organism: Hypercompe scribonia (assembly GCA_949316085.1). NCBI lineage: Eukaryota > Metazoa > Arthropoda > Insecta > Lepidoptera > Erebidae > Hypercompe > Hypercompe scribonia. The sequence goes on from OX438988.1 coordinate 6,516,268, forward strand.
ACATCCTATTCAACCAATCGCCGTCCACTCCTGAACGAAGGTCTCCCCCAAAGAACGCCATCCGTCCCGGTCTTGGGCAATTTGCATTCATCTGCTGCCAGCCACCATCTTTAAGCCGTCGATCTATCGCGTGTCCTACACTACGTTTGCCCAATCGTGGTATCCACTCTAGCACACTTCGGCTCCAGCGACCATCGATTCGACAGACATGGCTGGCCCACTTCCACTCAGCATATTGATTCTCTGTGCGATGTCAGTTACTCTAGTTCTCTGTCGAATAACCTCGTTACGAATTTAAACATACTTATACATAATTAAATACGAAAACGATCAAATACCTGTATCGTCTTAAATATTTATACCATTACCAGTTACAAATAGTCACATCTAATATCACTCGATCAATCAATTTAAAACTGTGTTACTTATAAGGTTGATCTTTTTTACACTTTTGTATTTCTCTTTAAAAGATATAGTACAACAGGCTTAAGATATAATGGTATAGTGTTAGTGTTTGTTCGTCTTTGTTTAATATTAAGTAAAGCGTGTCTTTATTAAATGATATAACTTATTGCCATTTACTACAAGGAGATACGACAAAGAGGATTACTTACATTATTACAATTAATATTAGATTTCTGGAAATATTATTACTAGTCTTCTGCACTACCAGTACCTGTTACTAATATTATACAACATACCTAGAGTATTATCACAATTGTAATTTATATTGATCAATATCTAGAATCGGGTTAATAGAAAAGATATTGTTTTTTTTTCATAGTTATTTAATATACTTTTACTAATTTCATATCTAAGTATATATATAATCAAATCTTGTTAGTAAATTATAACCTACTTCTTACTAATTCACTCTTACTGCACGGTTGGCCTAGTGGTATAAGCGGTCCCAGGAGTTGGCGGACCTCCGCGCGGCCTGTTCTCGTGCCCGGAGGTCCTACACCCGTAGTCGGCGGCGACACCGCGAAGAAGGCGAGGAGGACCAGCTTCATGAGGAGTACCGAGAGGCGCGGAAAACTCTGAAGCTGGCCATTAGCCGCGCCAAAGAAGTGAAGAGGAAGGAGATGCTAGAGGGTCTCGATCGTGACCCCTGGGGTCGCCCTTATCGTGCGGTGCGACAAAAGCTCCGCACGTCGGGCCCCCCCCTTACAGAGACACTCCAGCCCAGCTTCCTGCGGGAAGTGGTCGAGGGTCTTTTCCCGCAGCGGGCGGAGCACACACCCCCGTCGATGGCCTTCATGGTCGAAGACGACGGGGGACGGAACGAGGATAATGTTCCGCCCGTCAGGGAATCGGAGATAGGGGCGGTCGTTCTACGGATTCGCTCTAAGAACACCGCCCCTGGGCCAGACGGGATACCTGCCCGTGTGCTGGCCCGTGCCCTCGAACACATGTCGGACCGCCTCAGGGAGATCTTGGACGCTAGCTTGTCGTCCGGACGCTTCCCTGAGTGCTGGAAAAGCGGGAAGCTGGTCCTATTAAGGAAGCCGGGACGGCCTGCCGATTCGGTGGCGGCCTATAGGCCCATTGTGCTGCTGGACGAGGCGGGTAAACTGTTTGAGAGGATACTCTCTGCCCGCATCGTCCGGCACCTCTGCGAGGTGGGCCCCGATCTGTCGGACGCCCAATTTGGTTTTCGGGCGGGGCGTTCGACGGTCGATGCTGTGCTGCGCCTGAGGGCCGTTACCGAAGAGGCAGTGAGCTGTGGCGGCGTGCTGTTGGCGGTGTCGTTGGACATCGCCAACGCATTTAATAGTCTGCCATTTAGTTGCATCAGGGAAGCACTCCACTACCACGGGGTGCCAGAGTACCTGAGGCGACTTGTGGCAGACTATCTTGAGGAGCGTACCGTCGTGTACGAGGACCGAGATGGTATTCTGAGGCGGCGGCCCATGTCGTGCGGTGTTCCACAGGGGTCCGTCCTCGGACCACTCCTGTGGAATATGGGATACGACTGGGCCCTTCGAGGTCGTCTTCCCCCCGGGCTGGGCGTAATTTGTTACGCCGATGACACATTGGTCACGGCCCGGGGGGCGAACTTTCAGGAGGCGGCGCGCCTGGCCACCGTGGGAGTCTCTTTGGTGGTCGGGCGCATTGAGGCGCTGGGTTTACGGGTGGCCCTAGATAAGACGGAAGCCCTTTTGTTTCATGGGCCCCGTCGTGGTCCACCCCCCGGTGCCTCTATCGTAGTCAATTCGGTCCTCGTACCGATTAAGGCCCAGATGAAGTATCTGGGCCTGATCCTCGACGGCAGGTGGCTCTTCGACGAGCACTTCCGACAGCTTACTCCAAAGCTGGTCGGCGCTGCTTCTGCCCTTGGGCGACTTTTGCCCAATTTGGGTGGAGCCAGCGTCGCGACGAGACGGCTATACACGGGGGTTGTTCGGTCAATGGCATTGTATGGTGCACCGGTGTGGGCGGCGGCTCTGACCGCCCAGAATAGGGCTCGCCTCTGGCGCCCTCAGAGGATATTGGCGGTTAGAGCCATACGCGGTTACCGCACCGTATCGACGGAGGCGGCGTGCGCGTTGGCCGGAACTCCCCCGTGGGATTTGGAGGCGGAGGTGCTCGCTGAAGTTTATCGGCGAACGGCAGACTTTCGGGTGGGTAGCGGCATTCGGCCCCCGCCCGAAGAGATACGCGAGTGGCGAGAGGCCGCTCGTCGAGCCACGATGGCTCGTTGGTCGTCCCGGCTGGAGGCTCCACGTGCTGGCTTTGCCGCCGTGGAGGCTCTCCAGCCGGTCATCGCCGAGTGGGCAGGGCGGCAGCACGGGACCCTTTCCTTCCGACTGACGCAGATTCTTTCCGGGCACGGTTGCTTCGGGAAGTATCTGCACTCGGTCGCCAGGAGGGAATTGAGTCCCGCCTGTCACCACTGCGACTGCAGTGAGGACTCGGCTCAGCACACGCTGGCGGTTTGTTCCGCCTGGGCGGCGCAGCGTGGGGTCCTCACTGCAGTTATTGGAGGAGATCTCTCGCTACCGGCCGTAATACGCTCCATGGTCGGTAGCGACAGTTGTTTTACCGCGGTCGCAACCTTCTGCGAAGACGTAATTTCGCGGAAGGAGGCGGCGGAGAAGGCCCGGGAGGACAATATCCACTCGGACCCAATTCGCCGCCGGCGAGCCGGGCGGCGGAGGCGCGCATACCAGCGCCTCATGCCGCCTTGAGTGTGGCCGCGGGTGGACGGGACGGGTTTTCCCCTCCATCCGCTACAATGGCCAGCCGCGAGGAGGCGACGTCCGCGTATGCCGTACGTCGCCTAAAATAGAGAGTTTACCCATAGATGGTGCCTGCATTAGCGGGCAGGCGCTGGGAGGGATCTGGATGTCGTAATAACAGCTGTTCCCGGTCCCTCCTATGTCAGGCGCAGAGTGGCACACCGTGTGGTTTTAGTCGGTCCGATTCCGACACACCACCCCGCCGTAAACCCCGGTGGGGTGACGGCCCGAGGGGGTTTCCACACGTTAAAAAAAAAAAAAAAAAAAAATAAAAGTGGTATAAGCGGTGATCTAGATGTAATAACAGCTGTACCCGGATCCCTCCTATGTCAGGCGCAGAGTGACACACCATGTGGTTTTAGTCGATCCGATTCCGACACACCACCTCACCGTAAACCCCGGTGGAGTAACAGCCCGAGGGGGTTTTCACACGTTAAAAAAAAGTGGTTTAAGCGGTCGCCACACCGCTCTCTACTATGCTGAGTGTTATGGGTTCCAACCCATAACACTTTGTGTGATCTACAAATTGTTATTCTGAGTCTGGGTGATCTTTGTGTCCGTTTCTTGTATGTTTGTAAAGTCCCCCGCGACACAGGATTTATTCGTAGTGCGAGCGTTATCTTTTTATAAATAAAAAAAACTGACTATTATTCTGTGTACGTTGTACGTTTAAAATTTCGTTCTTAGTCAGTGCACTGTGAGTGGAACCATGAAATAGTTCAATGATATGTCATTCTCTATCTAACTTCATGTTAATTAGACATCACAAATTGATCGTTTGGAAATCGTAGAATTCTCGTTCTAATAAAATATATAAATATACCTATATTTATATAACCATAAGAGAACCATACTTTAGATGAAGCTCTGGTTTTCTGATTCTAAATCTGGTTCAAACTTCCTCTTTCTCACTCTAAATCTTTTGTGGGACCTCAAGAGCGGTTAAATTTCTTATAACAATATGAGTGCATGTACAAAAATTGAACTATTATGTTAATTTATCTATTCATAGTATATTACTTCACCAAATAATCAAATCTATACACAAACATGGATGAATGGATTATCCATCTAAGTCCACACAACAGAATACTCAATGAACATTGACATACAAAAAGTCACAAGCTTAATGAGTCTCGGAGATAAAAACAGCGCGGCGGCACCACAAAGGAGCCGACAGAGCAAATAAAAGATCTCGTCCGATGTGGAAAGCTTTGCGTATTGTTTTATATTAAACTGAAATAACAATAGGTAGCCCTTTCAATGGATAATGCCGCCACAATGAGAGGTGTAAGGTTGGGTTTACATGACGGTGAGAATTGCATCAGGTGTGTGCATATAGCAGCTATGCATCAACAGTCCGTGTGCTGAGTGATAAAAAATACGGAGTGTCACAGTCGACAATTAAAGGTAAATGATGCAACAATCAAATAAAAAATAATAATGAGCTTTGTAAACAACCATATAAATAAAATTATTTCCTATATTTGTTAACCACCATTCATGATTTATACCAAAACTGACAATAAAAAACAAAACCCTTAAATGCATGATCTCACAGTTTTAAGCTCATGAAGATAAAAACAGTGACTGACTAAACTTGAATTCATTTCAATCTACTGATAAAAAAAAAACTGAAAAAAAAATCTTTTATTTCATATGAACTAAATATTCTCAGACTATTTTGTAAAATTATTTAATCAACATTTTGACATCAAATAATTTATGTGTAACAAAGCACTTGGTGTATTGTTAAATTTGGAACAGCAATCAAAACTAAACATGTTAGAAATTAATATCGAATAAGATATCGGACTTACTATCCCATAAAGAATAGTATACTCGAAAATCCAGCCTTAACAAGAGTATTTACCTTGACTCGAGGGACAAATAATAACACTAACACAAACTGCCTCGGTGGCGACTGCTGTGTTCGATCGAGGTCTTAGATGCTATTCCCGGGTCGGACAAAATATTTGTATGATCTGCAAATATTTTTTTCGTGCGTTTCTATGTATAATATGTATGTATTTACAGAAAAATAAGGAAGTAAGTATTCTATCAGTTAATCTAGTTCTGATAATACAAGCTTTGCGTCAATGCCTGAACAATTTAGTGACTTATTAACTGATAATATATAACCCGTATTAAAAGTTATTATTTACAATTTTGAAAAAAAAAACACAAGAAAACACTTTAGAAAAGTATAACAATAACTCTTAAAATATAGACGTATACGAATGTATGCCAGAAAACCTATTACTACACCTATCAAAAATACAAACAACACCGGAAATTTCATAAAGATCAGTGCGAGAAAGAGAAATCCCACTCATTTTAAGCCTACTTCCTTTTCCTCCATAGAAACCAACCCTATCGCGATCCGAACATAAGTGGACAATAGCGGACAACATTCAGCTTGTGAACATAATGTTAATGTGAAATACAACATCACATTGTACCGTCACCTACAAGACGCCGACTGGATGCGCAAACATTTTATTATGTCTATATACCGCGTATTGTTGCGCGGGCGCATACGTTTAAGTAATTCTCTTTTTCTCTGTTGTTAATTGTGTAGGGGCACTTGTGCACCTTAACTTGGAAGTTGCTTTTTGCAATAATTGTAAATATGTAAACATTTGTCTGTCTGTGTTTATATTTCAATAGTCAATAAACTTATAAAAGTGTAAACTGTCTTTGAGCCTTCGTACTTTTTTAAATTCTAATCTCATTTACTCAACTTTAAGATACCTTTTTCATGAGGAAAATCAAGATTCCTTTGCAATGAACCTGTTACAAGCTACTACTTATAATACTTTCAGCTTGCTATCTGTAATAAAATTAAAAATTATTCATTATTGTTAAAAAAAGTGTCAAAGCTTAATTTTAATTATTTTACACTAACATACATATAAGTACAACACAATTTTGTTAAGGTCAAGTTATGAATTTCTAAACCTCTCAGAAAACAATTATGTCGAGTTGCCAAAAGCTATGGATGCGATGGAAAATATTAGAAGAACCTTCCGTTCTGACGACTCGTGACATACCTTATGATCCTAACTCCAAAAGCAAATCTGGTTCCTATTTATAATATACTATATTATTATGATGACGTAAAGGACACCATGTAATAATAAGAATAAACGTTTAAGTGTTATATACAACGATATAAGTAAGTAAGTAAATGGTAAATATTTCTGACATTTAACACACAACGCCATCTAGTTTCAAACTAAGCAAAGCTTGTACTATGATAACTAGACTGACTGATAGAATAATTATATACTTTTTTTTTGTAGATACGTATATATTACACATAGAAAATACCCAAATCCCGAAACAAGTATTTGCAGATCATAGAAACATTTGATCCGACCCGGGCATCGAAGCAAAGATCTCAAGCATAACAGTCGCTTTCGCTACCACTACGCCATCGAGGCAGTTCATATAACAACTTCTGTCTCATGCTTTTGATCAAGCAATCATATATTGCTAGCATTTAATGTTATCGTATTTAAAAATCTTCTTGATTCTGGTAGGTATTTAGTTTTGGTCAGTAGTAGAACTACGCTGATTTCAGCACTAATGGACCGGCTCGACTGGGGAGTACTATCCTCTCACTGCAGACCAATCTAAAACGACAGCATCCGTGTTGTCGCCATTCATTGATGAGTCCGAGACCGGAAGCTCATTGATGCATGAGTGAGTATTCATCTTGTTAAGTGTGTGAGCCTTACACTGCCTTAAAGAAAAGGGCGTAAAAAGCATATCACTCGGCCACCAGTGTGCGTGTGACCATACCGTATTGTGTATTTTACCATAACTTTAGGATTACATTCATGCTTTCCATCAGGCAGAGTAGAGGCACTTAGGTAGGCACTGAAAATAACAACTAAAAAACCTAAGGAGTTAAATCAAAATGACCTAATTTGAACTTATATACACGAACATAGGCACTTTACCTAAACAAGTTTTCGTGTCCTTTCTCAAGAATTGAAGTATCTACATGCCAAACACTAAAATTGGCTTAATCTTTTACCAGTGAAAGCTGAAGAATCAAACAAACTCTCATTCGCATTTGTGATGTTACTTCGGATGACAGAAAGATATTTATTCTGTGTTGGATTATTTCCATTATATTCAACCCGCTGCCTCTCATATCTTCGTCCACCCATCGAACTTCGTTTTACAACTCTGATAAGTGACCAGGAGGGGTAATTACCACTAATGGTTTCGATTGCTTGTGACAAATGAACAAAGTGATGTGTCCATGGGGCCTTGTTGCACATTATATAAGTTTAAATGGTGTTTTATACCGCGAACTTTTTTTGAGTAGCTTTCAAGGAGACGGGTAGCGCTGATTTGTATAGCCTTTATTTTTGCAAAAGAAATTTTGATAAGAAGGTTTTGTTTGTGTGTGTTTTGTTTGCTATTTAGTGCTTTAATTTGTTTATCATTTTTGATCGTCAGAGTTGCCTCTGTGTTTATCACATCAACTCTAAAAGGTTGTAGCAATGAAAACAATCTCTATCTATGAAGTTTTATGAACTAATAACAAAAGTTAGTACTTTACTAAATTCCATAAATAAAGGTATGCCTTTGTTCACGACTCGTGTATGTTGATATCGCGTTTAAAAATAGCCTATGTTCTTCTAGAAGAAACATATTTAAATGACAAATTTCAATGTAATCCATTAGCCGTGAAACAGACAAGTAAACGCACGGGTTACTTTCAGAATAAACATATTAGGTAGGGATAAAAGTATGTATTAAAAAAAATCGCTTCTGACGAACAGTTTTCGAGATTGACAAGTGAACAAGCTTTATCATGTTGTGCTGTAAAGATACAGTTAGAAAGATAGACAAAATACTAGACATTACTGTTGTAGAAGTTGTAATCGACAATTTTATGTAGCAACTAAATCAAAACATGTGACGCCTCACGTCGCCAAATAAAATTACGCCCATATAGTCTGAAACTTACAAATTCTATGTGTTAAATTTCAGCTCTTCTTAGCAGCTAGCAATTTCTACAAATTCCTGTAATGTTACACCTGTCGTCATGTTACTCTGTGTGGTAATAAGTGGAACATTGTAACTAAGAACGACTAACACATTGATATTGTAGAGCTTATTACAGGATTGTGACAAACTAGTCTTGGAGTTCAATAATCTACAGACCAACTAATCATCTCTATTGAAAACAGCCCGAGTAGAAGTGGAGGGAAAAGCTGAAATGATCACTCAACTTAACATTGCGTAAGTATATATATAGATATGTATTTATTGTTCCTACCAAGTACTTAGTAGAATTTAATTTGATAGTATAAATTAACTGAAATAATTTATTATAATGACATGTCCTCAATCCAGAAAGGTGCCAGGAGATTACACTAGTTTGGTATCCGGATCCACTTGTAAAACCACGATACAATCAGTAATATACGAGAATTACTTCCGAATTCAGTTACTAATTGCCAGATTATTCTGTAATAAACAACAAAACATCTTCGACAACTTTCACGTTTCTTATATCACAAGGTCTATTAAATAGAAGTATATAATAAAATAAAATGTACTTAGCCTAAACATGGACATGGTCTACATTTATTTGGTTTATAAAACATACGGTAGTAGAGTCATGCTGATTTCAGTACGAAATGGCTGGCTCGACCGTGGCTCTTTTGGTCAGTGTCAGTCGTCTTTTGTTGGTCAGTGTGAGACTGGAGGCCTATTGATACAGGGGTGTCAGCTTTCGTGGTAAGAGTGTAAGATTTACACAGTCACGATGTCTATAAAGAGCGAAGCAGCATCTCACTAGGCCACCATAGGGTCACCATACTGCATTGTCTGTATTCGCAATGAGTATGGTAACCACAACTCTTGAATTCTATTCAGTTTTTCATCAGACAGAGTATAATCAGTTTGGCAGGCACCTCATATAAAAAAAATACTTGAATGCACTGAATTGATGAACTCGCAAACTCTGACATTGCAAGCGAATTTTATGTTAAATTCATTAAAGACATACAGAACAGAAAAATATCTCTAGCACGAAAGAATGAAGCCAATCAAGATTTCAAATTGTAATAAATCGGAACGACTAATATTTTTTTAACACACGCAAATTATAAATACTTATCTCATCAGAAACATTTAAAACAAAACAATAACAATGAATGTCGAGAGTAAATTTTTAATAAAAGTCAAAACGTGTTGTCCTCGAATCCCGGAATCCGGGATTATTTTGTACTTTTTGTTCGTTTTATTTAGTGGTCGGTGAGCGCGGTTGTTCAGACTCAATATGTGGCTGCTCATTTAGTGGCCAGGATTAACAATAAAAACGAAATTTGATCATTGCGCCCGACGCTATGGTGATCCAATGATTCGTTAAGGGTTAGCCGATTTTAAACTAAAACTTTTAGAAATTGGAAATAGAGTAATGAAGGGTTTAAAAACAAATGCAATTAGGTAAAATTTATCCTCTCGATAGCATAGTATGGAACAGTAAAATCGATAGCGTGGAGAAGCTAAATTAATTTCAGATATGTTTTTTTATGATTTCTTTTCAATATATTCCAATTGGGAATTCCCTCTAGTGATTCAATAAAAATTATAAAACTGAGGGTTTGCCATAGTCGTTTCCATACATAGAACTTAAAAGCAATGAGGACCATATGAACGTTTTTATGTACCTTTTTTTTTTTTGAAAGACAGAACTGACACGTAAGAAATGAAAATATAGCTGATATAAAATATAATCTCTTGTTCAAAGTTACTTTGTCGGTTTTGTAGCCATCTGTCACAGAGATCAAGCTAAATTTTAAGAATGATTACCTTGCCAAGGATGTTTGACATCACGTAGGTTGTCAATTTGTCAAATAAAATTAGAAGAGAGCAAGATGCTGATAAGGATTACACTGTTTTTTCAGAAACGTGGTTTATGTGTTAAATAGATTACACTAATTAGTGTTATAGGCTTTTCTATTAACCTATCGCCGCCCACTGCTGAACGAAGGTCTCCCCTAAGGAACGCCAACGATCCAAGTCTTGCGCAATTCGCATCCATCCGCTGCCAGCCCCACCTTCTTCAAGTTGTTGGCCCATCGCACCGCAGGGCGCCCCCCTACACTATTTAACTGACATTGCACGGAGAATCAGTATGCTTAAGTGGAAGTGGGCCGGAAATGTCTCCAGACGAACAGATGGTCGCTGGAGCCGAAGTGTACTAGAGTGGATACCACGATTGGGCAAACGTAGTGGCTTAGTATAGGCTTATAAAAAAATAAAGTCGAATTGAATCAAAAACTTTTTAAAGAATAATTGTTTTTAAAGATATTAAACTTAAATTAAACCACTTTTGTAGCGTTCCTATTTAAAAACAAAAGCAACTCCCCTTTAAGTCGACATTTGCCGCGTTATCAGATCATCGCCGGACCTGTCCAACGTAAATAAATCCAATACTTTACGGCCCAGCCATTGTTATACTCATTAGACCTTTGTCTCATTAGACCCCGACTTCATATTCCACAGTATTTTTGTTACCGATGACAGTTCAGATTAGACACTTTTCGGTTGTCGTTTTTCCCTCCAAAACTTTTGTCCGCCATCTTATTTTTTTTACTTTTTTTCACATATTACATTTCAACCAGTCTTATAATGTTATAGTGTTTATTGCTTTGTTTTTTTTTTCATTCGTGTGTTTATTATAAACCTGAAATTTTATAGTTAAATTGTTTTATCCCTTTACGACTTTCGGGTTATGTTAACAGTTTAAATTTTAATTGTTTATGATAATTGCGATATCTTTACTATTTTTTTTACAATTAAATAATTCGTATAATTACTTAATAAATAAATAAATAAACATTTCGGACATTTGGCACACAACGCCATCTAGTTTCAAACTAAGCAGAGCTTGTGCTACGATAACTAGACTGACTGATACAATTCTTATATCCTTTTTTTGTAACTACATAAATATTATACATAGAAAACACCCAAACTTCGAAACAAATATTTGCAGATCATACAAACATTTGGTCCAACAGTCGCATTCACTACCCCTGCGCCACCGAGGCAGTTATAATTACTTAATATTTTGATGTTGTAAAAAATTAAAATGTATTATATATTTTCCGTGCCGTTACTCAGAATTTATGAGTTTAACTTAAAAGTTAATTATTATAGAGCTTTCAAGGTTTATTTGAAATTTTAAATATCATTTTATGCTGTTAAGGACATAAGTGGATTATATTTCACACTAATTCTTTTCTCTTTGTCCCAATTTTTCATCTTTTCTACGTTTTTAAAAAAAGCTATTGAAGTAACAGGCAGGTATGAAGAGACTTCAGTTATAAAGAGAAAACCCATTGTCTTTCTTGTAAAGTATTTTGGAAATGATATCCTACGTAACCGGATCCACATGATATACACAAATGGCTCTTATCTTTGAGGAATTACAAGTGAAATAAGAGATATTTTACTTGGCATTACCTTTAATTTTTCGTTCACTAACGTTAAGTAATTTAACCCTTTTTTTCTTCTGTGCGGAAACCCTTCGGACACCATCGTTAGAATGTCTATGTCGGACTCGAACCGACGCAAAACAGCTCTCGTGACGCAGTCAGAAAAACAAGAGCAGCCTAGGAAGAAAATCCCAGGGACAAGTAATTTAGTCCTCAATAATTTATTTGACGTTCAGCGTGACAAATAATATTATAAAGAATATCCTAAAACAAATTTAAAGAAAACATATTGTTCCCATAATTTGTCCGCTTATAAAGTCCCGGGAACATCCCATTATACATAAATACTGTCCACAACTAAAGAACTCGATTAAATGTTAACAAAAGATTAGATAGCGAGGTAAGTTAAAGGTCATTCACACTCATCCTTTGTCGCTGGCCGCTGCGGCGATCCGTCAGCGAACAGATATGGATGTCATGTGTTTTATACAGGGTCGCCGCTACGCTTTAATTGATTACTGTGGCTTGTTACAGCCATGGAGTCGAATATATTTAATTATTTTTGGTGTAATGTGCTATATAAAAGTGCCCTATGAAGCCGACGTAATTAAGGTTTTTGTACCTAGTGTTACAATGCTTGGTGTGAGAATTTTAACAATACATATGTCATTATCTGTTTAGGTATTAAGAAGTTATAATGGATAAAACATTGGCACTTTAAACTTCGTTTCATTCAATATTTTTATGCAATTTTGAAAGTTTTTTCTATTTCAAATGTAACGGAAGTCGACAATGAAGTCGCTTATTTCTTCAACTTAAATATGGAATCAATTTAATAATATGTTCATTGGTGTACATATGGTCAATATTATGTAAATCTACTTACGAATAGTCAATAGTAAAATAGTATGTACACCTAATATTTACACATCGTCAAGTAGTTGAATTTCTTAAACTTTATTTTTTTTGTTGTCGTGAGTTAAAAATTGATCTTACCACGCCAGCTCAATATATATACAAATATATAAATGTAGCTGTTATGATAATTTTTTTAATTAATTACCCTTGCAAAAGCTTTAACCAAATGTAAAGTATAAGCACTACACAACCATAAGAAAGGAAACCCAATCATAGGCTACTTTTCTAAATAAAAAGAAGACATCTGTCCACTCTACACCATTTATGTTCAGCGACAAAGTTTGACAATGGCCGCGGCGAACGCAAAGGCTGACGAACAGGTGTAGTCACACAACCCTCTTCTGCGTATGCGCACCGCAAAGCAAGAGATATCATTTATTGATATTAAAAGTTCATTTATTTGTAAGTTTTACTTTTGAAAAATAATATCGATTGCGTGTTTGGTGTACTTGTAAATATCAACGGATGAAAATATAAAAGGAGTGTTAATAATATAGTATGTATGTTAGTACAAAATATTTATGACAACATTTTTTTTAAGAGCTCTTTTTTTAGAGAGAATTGTGGTCACTATATTCTTTGTGGATGCAAACAATGCAGTATAGTGACCCACACTACGGCGGCCTAGATGCCTTTTCTCGCCCCACTTGGGGACGTAAAAGGTATGACAGTCATCGTGGCACTGTTGTGTTTACCCACTTACTATGATAACTTTAACCCCTGCACCAATAGGCCATCATCATACATTATATATGTTAAATACATGTATAATTTATACATTTAAAAGTCTTTTAAATAAATATAGATAGATAGAGAATACTTTAAACACCAGGGTTTTAAAAACATTATGAAGTAATCAAACGTATAATAAATGTAATGTGCGAAATGTGTATAAGTCAAATAAATATGGGTTTCCATAAAGTTTCAGAATTAATTCGAACTTTTAACTCAAGTTAATTGTGTACTTGTCTTCTCTCGCGTTGTAAAAAGGCTATTTTCACCCGTGTGATAGTTTATAATTAGACTTATTTTTATTCTTAAAAAATTCATCATTCAAGAACTACTAAATTAATAACTTCTGTAGTCTGGTCTAGTATCAGCAATTCATAATTATCATCATCATCATCTCAGACAAAGGACGTCCACTACTGCACATAGGCCTCCTCAAAGGCTCTCCACAACAGCCGGTCCCGTGTCACCCACATACAGCAGCTTCCCGCGACCTTCAACAAGTCATCGGACCACCTAGTGGGGGGCCTACCAACGCTGCCTTTTTCAGTACGCGGTCACCACTCCAGAACTTTATGGCCCCATCAGCCATCGTTTCTGTGAATTCAACAATTCGTTATCACCTAATACTTCACTCTAGAAATAATGTTTTGACATATCCTGATACACAAAAAAAACACCAATTATTATTAATAATAATAATAATACAATAGTAATAATATCCTCACACTCTCACACACGGCCGTCTGATACCAAGCTTGGCAAAGCCTGTACTATGGTACCCAGGCCATTGATAAACTTACTTATATATTTCTAATAAATTAAATATTATAGATAAACTACGCCCAAAAATAGAACAAAAGATTGTGCTCATCACACAAATATTTGTCCTGGATGGTAATCGAACCCTCGACTTCTGGTTTAGTAGTCAGGATCACTAACCACAAAATCAAAAGACCCGCCCTCTATTACTATATAGTACTTCATATACCATGGAAGACTGGCTTTCTGTTCTAGTGGTATACAATAATGACCGCTACGCCAGGGGTTCGATTCCCATCTAGAACTATTATTATGTGTTAACACCATAATTTTTCTATCAATAGTCCTGTTCCCGTAATGTGAATGGGACTACAATAATCACTGTTGGAACACACATATAAAAGACGTAATGGTATATATGTAATCCTCGTATGTATATGTACCATAAAAGACAAATTACTTATCAATGTATCACACCGTACATATAAGAAAATTAAATAAGATTCATAACAAAAATTTCATAATAATTTGAACAACAAACACTGTATAAATACAACAGTTATTGTTTAATAAAACAATAAGTTAGAACCAGTTGTATCGTTATCTGCCATCTTGAATCTTGATCACAAGTATCCTTTCATAAAAAGTCCATCCAGTAGAAACATACAGAAATTAAAATAACATGTAAAGATCCTCGGTACTTATCCGTTTGGTTGCAAAATTTATAACAAAATGAGTAAGATAATAACACTACTTAACTAGTTTAGTTTCTAATACAATTACTATTAATATCTATTCTCTTTTGTTTGTACGTTATAGCTTTAAGGATTCCGTGGACAACAAAAAACCCTGCTGGTATGCGGAATCCGTTCGTCAGTTTTTCTAACATTATTATACCTAGGCCATATATGTACAATATTTTTAAATACTTGTATTCATAATCATAATAAATATGACACTGATTAATAGGGATACGCCAAAACTTTCTTCCGCAGGAGAGGCTTATGTCCAGCTATGAATTATTAAAAGCTATAGATCATGATGAATGGAGATGTATTTATTTGGATGATTTTTTGTTTCAAGGATCTCTTTGCAAAGTAAAAAAGTGCTGAATTTTACTAGAGTTAAGTGATTCCCTCTATCTCTGCCAGCTAAATAGTGTAGGATATAACGTACAAATTACAAGCATATGAATCGTCGATTTGGAAAAGTAAAAGTGTATACTTAATTAAAAATACTTGTCAACTACAAATCCTTACGCTACACACGACCCGATACGCTCTTGAGTGGTTTTATAACCACTTTTCTAATAAAAAATCCCCTATATCTTAACTTTTACATCAAAACACAGGTATCAGATAATTTATTTTTATTTATATAAATGTAAATGTTTTATGATCTAATTCCCGCTTAAGTTTTCGCCTTAGACCGCACTGTTATCGAAGCGGCTTTTCAGTTAAATGCTTATACTGGGCAATAGTGCCAATTTGTTGCATATTATCTACGGCTGGGGACAGATAAACTGACAGATTGGCATGTACTTAGTGCACAGTGGGCGGTTGAGAAAAATGTCTCTTAGTTGCAGAACCACGTAATTGCTCACTATTGCTGCATCGGTTTCGTCAATCTAAGTCTTACTGACGATTGTAAGTTAATAAATTGATAGTAATTTCTTTTGTTTTATAAATTGTGGACACTATAAACATTTTGGGGACGTATTATCTAAACTCAATCTAACATGCGAGTGGTTGGATGGAGACCTATGGCTATCTAAATAAGAACATATAGACAAGAATATACAGATATTTTTTTTTATTATATGGTATTTGTTACATATGATGCTGATATTCTCCTAACAGTATAAATGATGATGATGACGTACATTTAGCCCATTTCGGCCACGGCGGGCAGTCTCAACGAAGACCAGCAACTACGCAGGAGATATAATAATGCACAAGTTTGTGCGTAAACACAGGTGAGCTATCTGTACCCTCACTCTCTTAATCCGATGGGACGGTTATTCGACACGACCGGGAAGAGATCAGGCACTGGACCGACAGCTTTATGTGCTTTACGAGGCACAGAAAACTTTCAAACCCCGGGTTGTTATAGACAATTTTATAATTAGAAAAACTCAATAACACTTTTATCGAACCCCAAACCTCTTAATTGGTATATAATATCTGTATTAATAGTGTAGGAAAACGCAATATATGAAATAAAAGGCTTAATATTAATCTATTCTTGACCGTCACATACACTAGCTTAAATAGAATAATGCCACAAACTTACCATAAATCGACGTTTCTTTTCATTGGGTAGCCGCAGGACTGAAACAACAAAGAATTTAGAAAATCTTTGGATATAAAATTCATACATACATATCTTGGAAGTGTAACAGCTCCATTAATTAAAGCACTAATCAACAAAGTACGTAAGTATTAGAGGAAGGCTCTATCTCCAATATATCTAAGATATTATTAAATTCATGGGTTTATTATGAGTCTGGCTCTCAAATGCAATTACGATGTTGGTACTAATAGCGGTAGGAAGTCCAGTCACGGCCACCGTCTTTGTATGCGACAAAGTAAGGGTTTAGCTATGTTGGTTGCTAGTAAGTTTGTCTGGAGAACTTTGTTTTTAATACAGCAAATTTTAAAGTATTAAAGTGGGAGCTGTAATATCTGAGAATACTTGTAATAAATGGAAAAGTATCTTATTATTAGATGATATTTAATAGTTGTGTCGTTGGAATATCTGCTTGATATTGAACGAAACAAAATGTATTATATGTAGTTGTGAGGTGATTTCATGGATTAAGATACACTGTAAACTTAGAGTTTAGAGCTTTATTTATACTCTTAGTGGTAATGTTAATTCGAATAATTTGCAATACGACTTTTGTTACGATAATATAATGTTCATTTTTTCGTTTCTTTTTTTAAGACATCTTCTACACTAGGAATAAATCCGCGGAGGACTTTACAAACATACATGCAAGGGACACAAAGAACACCCAGACTCAGAACCGTAATTTGTGGATCACTCAAAGTGTTATCACATGCAGGGTTTGAACCCACAATACTCAGTGCAGTTGAAAACGGTGAGGTGACCGCTTGAACCACTGCACCATCCGTGCAGTCGTAAAAGTAGGTACTACTAGTATATAAGACTCCTAAAACATTAAATGTTTATATAACAGAATCAAATAAGGTAAGGCATTATTTTGACAAATAAATATTACAGACTGACACAACGTCATCTAGTTTTCAACTAAGCAGAGCTTGCGCTATGATAACTAGACTGGGTGACAAAAGATAAGATAATGAAGACGCTATAAACATACCTACACTTATTACAAGAACGTCTCCAATACCCTTTTATATCCCTAAGTAACTTTTCCGAGAAACCTTAAACACTGTTAATTTTGGAAGTCAAAAAAATATTTCTCGCTTGTCAGCAGAACGAGTGTAAAAATAATTGCAAACAATAAATTGTTTAATAAAATAACAATTTAACAACACAAACAACAATAAAATGTAGTAATGGTCGTTTTTATTTATGGCATTTATTTTCATTTTTGAAATGGTAATAAAGTTGGTAATGAAGATTTCAGTTTGAATACAATTTTACAACATTGTAAATATAATTTTATGTACACTAATATGTATACTTAGGTATGTTTTTGTTGCCATTCTTCGACATGTTATATGAGGACTCGATTGAAATGATACCTCGATCTCACTGAAAACTGGTGTTAAGCAAATCTTTCAGTGCTTTTCACAGACTGAGTGAAATCTGAACTCCCCTGATTCTTGGTGGAGGGGACTCAGAGTTGTAAAACACTCGTGAGTGTCCTTGGTGCTTACTAACCATTGAATGATCTGCCTGTCAGTTTGTTAACCTTTGCCATCATAATCAACAACCTTTACAGTCCACTGCTGAACTGGGCTCTAGGTAGCGGAGCCACGCTGATTTCAGCATGAACGGGCTGGCTCGACCGGGGCAGGACCAATCTAAAGCGCCAGCATCCGTGTTGTCGTGTTTTATTGATGAGGGTGAGCCCGGACGCCTATTAATGCAGGGGTCAGTCTTACACTGTCACAATGACCGTCATGCCTTTTACGTCCCCAAGTAGGGTGTGAAAAAGCATCTCACAAGGCCACCATAGTGTGGGTCACTATACTGCGTTGTCAGCGTTTGCAATGAGTATAGTGATCACAACTCTTGGATTCTGTTCAAGCTTTCCATCAGGCAGAGTAAGTATCACTTTAGTAGGCTCTTATGAAAAAAAAAAACAAAATAGGTTTCTTCTTAGAAAGGAGGCTCTGGCGTACTATATCACGCTGACCTTCTCGTTGTAGTGAAGGTGTCTTACATAGTTTGCTCCCTTACTCCCCTCTAACAACACCCACGGGATAAATAAGGGTGGTGACATTGGGTCCTCTTAATTCGTCACTACACATACAGCCTTTCCCGTAATAAAATGTTTTGAATACACTATATATTTCCGTATTTATATATACGCACGATTTTATCTATAGGGAAATGATGTGTGTAAAATTACAAATTCTACAAGCATCATAGGTATAATATGTGGTGTATACTACACAGGCAGTAAATCAAATTGCACAGTAGGAAAGTGTTTATAAATACAACTTCAGAGCTTAACTTACAACCGAGACTCAATTTTTTTTTTATTGAATGACTAAAACAACCCAACACAAAAACTGGCAACAACAGTTTTTATAATTTATTAAATCGTCTTACACTTTACTAACGAATCCCTATTTTTCACAATCCTATTTTTTTAAAGATAACGTCCCCATTATGATTATATCCTATATTGTGGAGGGTCAAAACAAAAATTTGTTGATCACACAATGTTGATCCCATGCGGGATTTGAACCCTCAAAGCTCAACGTAAACCACGCTATTCGTACAGTCGGTATTATAAGTTAAACATAGGTTTATGTCAGTTTACTAGTTATGATGTAAAATAAAAATTGAATTGAAAAATAACTTGACATTTAGTTCTGCAGGTGATCATAATGATTCTTTTGCGTGTTCTCATCAAAACTGAAATAATTACCACATCTATATTAAGACAGTAACATGTATTCTATTACTTATATATTCAATAGTACTATTTTTGTAACAAAAGCCGGCAAGTGTGTTTTGGCACACGCAATGAAGGATTCCGTACATCCACTACATTTCAACTAATAATAACTTCCTCCAAATATATTTTTCAGTGATGTTATATTTTGAAGGGATCACGTTTTGCTTTAAAAAAAGTAACAAATTAATAATTTGTAAACAGATTATTTTTCCGTGGTACCCCTCTATTCATCCTGCGGGTGTCGTAAGAGGCGATTAAGGGAGCAACTGTGCAGTCACCTGCACTGTGAAGAGAAGGAAAACTTGATAAAACCCCTTTTCCAATTATTCTGGCCAGCATGATATAGTAGATTAAAATCTCCTTACTAAGAAAAAGCCTATGTCCAGCAGTGAACTATGAAAAGCAATTGATGTGCTAATGATGAAACAGGTTACTGAATTAAAAAATGTTTTTCTATCAATCAACGGTACCGCTATAATTCGGAGTGACCAAAAAAAACATATTCCTTGTACATCCTAAAATATTTTTTTCAAAATTGTGCATATTTTTTTTCACTTTCTCATTATCTTATACATAAGGTGGGTCACGAATTATCGTATATAAAAAACCATTTGATATATTATAAAAATTGTTTAGTTACAAGAACGCTCATTGGTTGTTTATTTTGATTGACTGATTTTTTTGTTTCAGTTGACGTAGGGTATTTAATTTATTGATGTAGACACGATTCTTCAAATAATCCCATAAAAAGAAGTCTGGTGGGAATGGATCTGCACTTCTGGATGGTCATACAATGTCGCCTCGTCTGGAAATCAGCTATGCTGGAAACATGTCTTTGACCACCGGTAGGGACTTATTGGATGTGTGACAAGTGACTCCATCTTGTTAAAACGATGTGTTTTTGAGAAACCACCTATTGCTACCAGCAAATTTCAGTAGCATCGGTCCCAAGAACTCCCGTAACATGTTTACGCGGGGTGTTAGATTCAAATGTTAAAGAACTCTTGGCCCACTCTATATATGTATGTATACCAAGGAAAATAACGGTTCATTTTTAAGATTAACAGCCTCTAAGTTCAGATGAGGTGGACAAATGTTCATGATGAGGCTACAACGGTTCTGTCCCACAAGTCTCATGGTGTAGTCTTATGATGGGACATTGTAATGTAATTTTTCGGTGTTCAGTAGTCTTAAGAAAGATATTTTAGATCGGTCCAACTAGTCCCTTGGTGTTGACGATAGTGAGATTAGGACCGAAATACTATTGAACCAAAAATTATCGATTGTCTTATAATGGGATAACGCCATGGTGTTAGAGGAATAGACCCAAAGTTTCTTTATTAGACTACTGAACCCTAAAAATTACATTATAAATCAATTGTTAAAGGGTGATAAACATCTAGGTATTAATACTAAGAACTCAAATTTACTTAACGTACTTATATTTTTTTTACTTCTTGTTATAAATTTAAATTGTAAAAACTCATTAACGTAAAAATCTATCGTTGTGTTTAAGTAAAACTTTCAAAATATTTACTTATTATTTCTAATAAAAAATGTTCAAATGCCAAAAAAAGGTGGATTATATATGGATAAAATATAAACAAACATACCTCTTCATACGTTTCTACTACTTAAAATTTTGACCCAGACATACATACACTCACGCTTATATACCTAAATGGCAGAGGAAAAGTAAGCATAAAAGCAATCATTTCAAAAATGCTTAGAAATTTGATAAAATCAAAACACCTACATGCGCTTACGCAAATTACTTTAAAAACCTCTTTTCTTATAATTTAGCTGGTTTCCATTAAAGTTAAGAATCGATACACCAGTTCAGGAGGTCGGTAATTGTGATATGGACCGTGAGAATATTCAATTAAGGGGCGAACTTAATTGCAACTTGATAAAGTTAAGTTGGGTCTAAGTGAACTATCTTCCGAACTAAGTTAACTGACCATTATCTTTGCCTTTGTGCCGTGGTAGCTCCGTGCTCACCTAATTGGGGGTGGTAACACGAAAGTAATAATGTGGATGTGCCGATGTAGACCAAATTAGAATTTACATTTCTTTACCACGCCGCTATACGAAATTACCACGAGAAGTAATGATTTCATCTTAATATTATTCATATTACGGGTGTTTTAATTGAAAAATAAGCTTTTAGGACCATAAACTTAACATTTTAACGTAAGCAACATTGTAAATAACTCTTAATGTATCTTCAAGTTATTAAACAAGTTAAAGAAAGTGCAATTTTGTAATATGAAACTTACGCTTAAATAACTTTTTCACAGAAAATTTCAAAGCAGATGCAACTATTAACGAGTTGTTACTAATTTATGACTAATAGCTTACTTACTTAGACAATAACTTAAAAAAAAATGGTGTGTAACTTAGAAATAGGACAATTTAAATTAAAATATAATTATTTCGGGAACCCAGTATCATTTCGTTTTAAACTGAGCACATATTGTACTACGAAAGCCAAATACACTGATAGATACTTTTTTATTGTAAACACGCACACATTTTACAAAACACACAAAAAAAAACACACAAACTCGGACAGTTACTTTTTCAGTTAGTCTCATCCACGTTCATACATACGGCATCACGTCCGGTGCCGTCCGGCTCTAATCGAGTTATTGTGAGCGGCACAATGCCGCAATCAGCCGCAACCGCACCGACTTGCAGGTGCTGCATTGTCGCCTTAATATTGATAAAGAGGAAAGAGTCTTGCAAGTTTTCTACAAGAACAACTAACGTATATCATCAACAGTTTTAAGTACTCTACTGTTGGGCATAGATCTCTCCTTAGAAACAGGGTTTTAGGCAACTATACCAAGCTGACTAGATTGTTTAGGGTTTGTTTCAAGTTTTCCTTCTATTTGTAGTGTTGTGTAGGTAGCTCCCTTAGGAGAGAACACCCATGGAGTGAACAGAGATGGTGACACTTCATACTCTTAATCTGTCACCTTGCAAGTGTTAAAATGACCTCTTACATTAGTAATAGTAATGTTGCATATTATTAATAATGTTCCTCTACAGGACAACTCGTGCTGGCCTTGGAAGTCATCGTTTCAGAATGGTAGACATACACTCCCGAACTAAACGGTTCGGCTCTTCCTTCTAAGTCTGGAGCGCACGTGTTTCCCTCCCACTACGATCTCGGGTCCTTTAAGCGGCGCGTTAAAAAGTATCTCACTAGGCCGCCATAACGTGGGTCGCCATACTGCACTGTTTTTCGCAGTGAGTACGGCGACCACCGCTCTTGGATTCTATTCATGCTTTCCATCAGGCAGAATGGAGTCACTTTGGTAGGTTGCTATAAAAAATAAAAATAAAAAATAAATTTAAGTAAGAAAACACTAATTAGTACGACACTTTTTGTCTGTATATAAAAATTGTTCATATAAAAAGTACGAAAATATGATCTTCTTAGCCTTTATTAGTGCCAAGATTACTCAAGATTACTTGGGATCAGCTTCCAGTTCAACCGGTTTTACTGGAATATCAGTTTTCCCACGGCCTCGGACCTCGACAACCCGGGGGCGAACTGAATTCATAGGTTGAACTAGTTGTCAGTATTTTTTTTTTGTCGTGTGAAAACCCCCTCGAGCCGTCACCACACCGGGATTTACGGCGGCGGGGTGGTGTGTCAGCATCAGACCGACTAAAACCACACGGTGTGCCACTCTGCGCCTGACATAGGAGGAATCCGGGAACAGCTGCTATTACGACATCCAGATCCCACCTCGGGATCTGGATGTCGGATCTGGGAATCGAACCAAGACCTCTAAATTGACAGACACAGTCACTAACCACTAGATCGATGAGGTAGTACGAAAATATTGTTATTTAAATTCTTTTCAGGTCAAGGTACCTGAATCTCGACTGGCTGATATTTAGAAGTTGTAACTCTCCAAGTATCAATTAGATTTATTGCAGAATGAAACTTCTCAGTTTTAAAATAATTTTTGTTATTTATTCACAAAAGACCTGGTGTCAGATTCGTGTTAAGCATCCTCAAGATAAACCCATAAGTTAAACCATATTTTTCTACGAAATAGAAGTACTAAAGACAAGCAAGTGTGTTATACACGTACATGTTAGATATTAATAATGAATGCCTACAATAAAAATCCAAAAAACTAAAGTTATTAGAGTATATTTGTATTTTTTTAATAACACTTTATATCAAGCAACTACTGGTTCGCGTAAATAAAGTATAAAATACCTTCCATTACCTCATAACAAACATAACCTTTCAAATTGATTTATGAACCACAAAAAGTATAACGACTTCATATTATTGATTCGCAAAATAATCAATTTGAAACAAAACTCATAAGGGCAACATTGTCTTAATTGCAAAAAATATTTTTTCTTACAATATTGTGTACGCCAGTGGCCGCACGCAACAATAAACAATGAACAAAAAACAAATAAACAACCGGTTGCAAACAATGCTTGCAGCGCGGCGTTGCTTGACGTTTTTATCATTTCGTGCGCAGAACAAAAGCTGAAGGCTTCCTGTTGAGGCTGCATCACCATTCTTGTGAGGCAAGTTGTTTGCGGACACACGGACGGGATGACAGGACAATATATACACATGTGAAAGTTCGTGTCGGTCTTTACATTTTTTTCAAGATTAGGAATTTTATTCAAAGAAAATGAAGTCAAATAATTGTGTTTTTGTTAAATGTGAGTAATTTACAAACATTTATAGCAATTTCGACAATAGTTACCCCATAAAAACTCTTTTAAAGTATTTTTGTTAACTACGTAATCTGGACTTCCAATCTTCAAATGAAATATCTAACAAACTTATATAATAATTACTTATTAATCACTAAATCATTGGACCATACGATTTTTTGTATGAGTTTGATACTAAACATCACTTTCAAATTTTGTAGGAAGATTTAGTGCATTTACTTAGATTTTTTCTTTTTAAAAGACAGGGGAATGTGTCGCGGAAGACTTTAAAAACATTCAGGAAACGCACACAACGAACACCCATTTACATTCTGAATGTCATTCTTTCGTCTCTTTCAAATATCAAATGAGAAGTAATCATGAGTAAATCTAGGTTTATGTGTTTATATTTTTAAATGTGTTTATTTACATAATATTTTTTTAATTTTATGTATCAAGACAACGTGAATTCAGGATTAATTTACTAAATACCATTTCACCAGTTACCAAGTTGGCGATGTCCACAGTCCTACACACCCGTGTGTAGCCTGAACTCTTGTCTCGATACATTAACGTACAATAGAGGTGGACGATCTATTCATTGGCGCCACAATGCGATCAGATCAGCCAATCTCAGTGGATCTCCGCCGATCGCACGTGATCGCACTTGCAACTCGCTGATAATAACATCAGTGTACCGTATAATTTGAATCCAATGCCGACTTGAACATTCGGAAGTCTGGAAAATGTTGGTTCAGGACTTACATTTTTAGGAAGTAAGAGGAGTTTGGTACAATCAAACTCACAAACTTAAAAAAAAACTTATTATTGGCTAAGTTAAGCACACACAGATTATTTGACAATGACCGATAAAAAGATATTTATCATCATAACCAACATCACATCAACAGCCCACTGCTGGACATAAACTTCTCCTAGCTGTGCTTCTCACAGACTGAGTGAGGCTACTGAAAGTCAAAATTCTGATTTTAGGGGGTGAAGGGAATCGTCTCTTCGTTTGTCGACCTTTCCCATCATCATCATTAAATATTTCGGATATTTAACACACAACGCCATCTAGTTTCAAATTAAGCAGAACTTGTACTATGATTACTAGATTGACTGATAGAATAATTGTATACTTTCTTTTTTTTGTAAATATATACATATTAAACCTACATAGAAAACACCCAAACTTCGAAATAAATGTTTGTAGATCATACAAACATTTGGTCCAACCCGGGAATCGAATACGAGACCTCGAGCACAGCAGTCACTTTCGCTACCGCTACGTCATCGAGACAGTCAAAATATTCATGGATTT
The DNA here is from genome assembly GCA_949316085.1 of Hypercompe scribonia. Taxonomy (NCBI): domain Eukaryota; kingdom Metazoa; phylum Arthropoda; class Insecta; order Lepidoptera; family Erebidae; genus Hypercompe; species Hypercompe scribonia. The sequence goes on from OX438988.1 coordinate 6,541,543, forward strand.
CAAAAGACAACGCTCCACTATGAATAAATCCTATGTCGCGGAGGACTTTACAAACATACAAGAAACGGACACAAAGAACACCCAGACTCAGAACAACAATTTGAGGATCACAGAAAGTGTTGTCCCATGTGGAGTTTGAACCCACAACACTCAGCGCAGTAGAGAGGGGCTTGGCGACCGCTTTAACCTCTAGGTCAAAAGCGCAGTCGATTTGCTACGCCACTAGTACATAAAAGTGATTGTAACAAATACAAGCATGATTGTCACAATACAATACTTGACTAGGTAATAGAGCCACGCTGATTTCAGCACGAGCGGGCCGGCTCAACCGGGGCAGTGCTACCCTCCCACAGAAGACCAACCTAAAGCGCCAGCATCCGTGTTGTCGTGTTTCGTTGGTGAGTGTGAGACCGGAGGCCCATTGATGCTGGGGTGACAGTTATCGTGGTAACTGTGTAAGCCTGATACTGTCACAATGACTGTCATGCCTTTTACGTCCCCAAGCGGGGTATGAAAAAGCATCTCACTAGGCCGCCATAGTGTGGGTCACCATACTGCATTGTCTGCATTTGTAATGAGTATGGTGACCACAACTCTTGGATTATATTCATGCTTTCCATCAGGCAGAGTAAAGTCACTTTGGCAGGTTCTTAATTAAAAAAAAAAATAGTTTTTTAAATAATTGGCCCCAGTGTGCGGCGAGGAAGTCCTATTCGGGTACTAATCAAAAGAATCTTGTACTAAAGAAACCAGTTATATAACTGCCTCGGTGACGAAGCTGTAGTGAATGTGACTGCTGTGCTTCAGGTCTCGGGTTCGATTCCCGGGTCGAACCAAATGTTTGTATGATCTGCAATTATTTTTCTCGAAGTTTGGGTGACTTCTATGCATAATATGTATGTATTTACAAAAAAACTAGGTAAGTATTCTATCAGTCAGTCTAGTTATCACAGCACAAGCTCTGCTTAGTTTGAAACTAGATGACGTTGGGTGTCAAATATTCGAAATATTTATGTTTATTATCATATATTACTGCATGTATGACGTAGTGAGTTAAGCGGTCACTATGCCGCGTCCTACTACGTTAAGTACTCTGGATTCAAATCCCATATGGGACAACACTTTTTGTAATCCACAAACTGTTATTCTAAGACAAGGTATTTTTTGTGTACGTTTCATGTATGTTTGTAGTCTCCTACGAAATAGGATTTCTTCCTAATGTGGGTGTTAACTTTTAAAATTAAAAAAAATGTATTTAAAAAAAAAACAATGCAATATAATTAATAAACAATTACAAAGTTAAATTTAACAATACAAATCCTACCTATATCTCTAGTAACAGCCATAAAACAATACCCAGAGACAAATAAGCGTGGTACGCGCATATTAACGAGCTGGTCCGAGACATTTGTCAAAAGAATACACAATAAGTGTTATAGATAACCAATAGTTTGTTGCCTAGTTAACCGTAACGAGTACGTGTGGCGACTTGTCTTTGGGTCTGAGACACACCGAGACTAAATCTCTTCTCTGTTTATATTTTAAGGCCCTTTTTTGTAGCACTAATGTGTACCAGGAATTAACATAATTATTTTTTAAAATTCAAACTTATGTCTATGGTTTATAAGTAAAAAGAGCTATATTGATGTGTAATTTTCATCTTTAAGTTTAAATTTACAATATTTTGGCGTAAAACAAGAAAAACGTAGACAATTTTTTTTCTTGTTTTACGTTAAACTGTTTTGAGTCAAGACCCGTGAGAACTTGAGTTTAGCATGTCTAGATTGCCCTGGCTTACGAAACAAAATCAAAACCAGTTAGGTTATAAAGTATAATCTTAAATTAAGTAGTTTTACAAATTTATTAAATAAAAATACATACTTTATAAATAATATTGTAATGAATTTTATTATTTATGATGTTTACTAAATATTGCAGATTTTTTTTTTTAATTTTGTTTATTTAGTCATCACTTATGAGACGATTTCGTTATTGTCAGTAGGTTGATATATACGTAGTTTGTAGACAATTAAAAGTATACATATCCAATAGACGGTACTCAAATTTAAAATAATAAACAAAATATATTACAAAACAAAGTATAATTTCAGTATAAACATTCCCAGTATACCACACGCACGGGTGCGAGTTTACAAATGCGACGCGACGGGGGGCCGCGACCGAAACGCAAGCATTGTTGCTCGTTACCCGCGACAAATCGCAGCCGCGACCTCGCCCGGTGTGTCTCACTACTTAATTCTGAATCTATGAGAAACAATGCTATTAACCTAAGGAAGTGGTGCGATTTATGTTTCTAGTTTTTCTTAATTTAAAATGCTTGCGTTTAACTTAATGGTCCGTTTTAGTACCAATACGATGTGTAAACCGCTATATATGGTACTAAAATGGACCATTTAACGTGTGTTTTAAATAAAATGTGTTTTTTTTTATACTATTTACAGGAATAACACGCTACTAGTATTCATCTTTCCATTTCTAGTATAGGAAGATGTCTATTAGGTCTAGCGGTTAACGTATGCGATTGTCGAACGAAGAGGCATCAGGTTCGATTCCCGAGTCCAAAATGTTATTGAGTTTGGCTACAAAAATTCTTAAAAACAGTCCGAAGTTTTTTTTTTTTTTTTGAAATGATTTTTTAGCTGTTGGCCTCAGATGGCCTCTACAACTTTACCCGGTTTAGTTACGGTGAGCGCTGAGGGCTCTCAACCGGCCATTTATTAAGCAACATTGCCCAAGGGCACCCCCTGCGGGGTACGAACCTCGGCTTGGGGTGTTGCTGAAACACTGGGGCGGCCTACTCCCATGTTTTGTTGACGGTTTACGCGGCGCGTGTTCCGCCCCCGCCGACGGGGACGAAAACGCGGACGGTTCGTACCTAGTGTGTTCGCTCTGCGTTGAGCGCGTGTAATGTCGTCGTCTAGCTCCCCTAACGCGTGTTTGGGTCGACGTATTTTAGAAATTTTGCTCGGTATGTAGTTTACGGCCGCAACCACTAGAGGGTTGGGGTGAGTCGGAGCAGAGTCAAAGTAGCTAAGGGAGCACTGTTTAATGAATTGCTTGATGGTCGGCAATCTGAGGTCGATGTGAAGATCGACGTTGCGTACATACCACGGTGCTCCCGTAGCTTTGCGCATGAACCTATTCTGTAGTGTTTGAAGCCTATGGATCCTGTGTGGCCTTGCAACAGTCCGAAGCTTGGAAGTTGGGTTCTTAACCACCGTGCCCCGAAGAACACGCAGAGCCGGTGATCCTGCGCCTGATCTCTCTCCGAATTGAGTCTGACCGCTGACACCGAAATCGGTTAGGAGTACATTATTGTCAAAACTTGTAGGACATTCCTGATAAATTTTGATTCGTCATGAGAGAACATGGTTTTTGCTAGAGTAAGCATCACCATGAATAAGGGGCAGCGGGTAAAGCACAGAGTCTAAAATGAAAAGCATAACATTATATATAGATCGATTCATTTTTTTCTATCTATCTAAAGAACCTGCCAAAGTGATTCTACTCTGCCTGATGGAAAGCAAGAATAGAATCCAAGAGTTGTGGTCACAACTGCTGACTGCGACACAATGCTGACAACGCAGGTGTGCGTCACCAGACCCACACTATGGCGGCCTTTTGAGATGCTTTTTCACACACCCAGTTTGGGGACGTAAAAGGCATGACAGTCATTGTGACAGTGTAAGGCTTACATAGTTACCACGATAACTGTCACCCCTGCATCGATAGGCAATTGGTCGATTGGAGACCTAGTTCCATTCGAAGGGAACCATACCTAAACCCTCCATTCTTAAGGTATTGTTTTAAAAGGCCCATATCCAGGTGTGGTCAATTTACACTAAAATGATAAAAAACTGGAATGAAATAATGTTTTTGTATTCCCGCTAACACTTAAAATACGTATAGATAACAATTTATACATAAAATGAAATTAATTCTGACATCACTAAAAATAAAACTAATTATGTCATTTGAATGCAAGCCGAAAATATTGAGAGCGAATTCGGCGAAATTAAAAAAAAAAGGAGCGAACTTAAAAAAAGAACGCAAACTTTTTAAAATCGCATTCCAGAAAACAATGTCCAGTGGACTGACGGGCCTCAAGGCGTATGCATTAACGAAGTGCACCTTCTTTGATATTAAGTGTATTATTTTTTTACTTACTTTTTATAGGGTTCCTTTTTTAACATAAAAAACGGGCGGAGAGAGTATTGAGTTGTTGTTCAAACTCCAGGACATGGTAAGACAGGTATTTGGGGGATTACACCTATTATAATTAGAAGAAGTTTAATGACCAATTTCGATTTTGGCTCAAATGTGTAAATAACATTGAGGGTTAATTTAATGATATGGGGTGACGGCTACTACTCTACTACACATTTATACATTTTCAACATTCATTGGATTATTTTTTTTGTAAATTTCTTTGAAGTTGTCGTCCTATCATTTATCTATACTCTTAAAAATGTATCCAATAACAAACTCCTATTTATATTATAATTATAATGAGCAGTAATAGTACAGAACCCATCAACGTCCCGCCTATCCGCCTCCACACACACTTTTTATTCGTACCATTTTGTATCACACTGGTAGCACGGCGAGTCGCCCGAAGCAAATCGCTGTTTATTGCACACCGCTCAGTAATTTATTATTGCATTTTTTGTATTATCAATGGCAACACTCTTTTCCTTTTTACAATATTAAAATGGCTATTGTTTATGAAAAATCGTTCGCTGATTCTTATCTTAAGTGTAGCCTTTGTTTGTGTAAATAAGTTGGTGCTCCCGTTGGCTTGTGGCATAATATTTTTTTTTATATTATAGGAAATTTAACAGTGTTGCCATGTTTAAAATATAATATTATCATCATCAAAAACCTTTAACAGTCCACTCCTGGCCATAGGCCTTTCCTTAGAAAGGAGGTGTTGGCGTACTATATCACGCTGGCCAGACGGTCTGGTATAGGGTTTATTCTTTATGACACTCATGGGATGGATATAGGTGGTAACATTCCGAATTCTTAATCCATCAGCGCACAAAGGATATATTACATACAAATATATAAATACAATACAGATACTTATTTGTTATTTTAGGTGTAATGTTACTTACGGTTAGGACGAAAACAAACAATCTTCCGTATATATTTTTATTGTTTACACTACACACACGACACAAAGTTTACACATATTTAATGGCACGATACAATAGTTAAACCGATTGGACACAACAGACATTTGCATGAGTTTTGAGTTCTGAGTCATTTATATGAGTTTCTTTATTTAAATTCTCCCGCGAAACAAACGTCATCGAGCCACACCAATAAAAAACCTTTCGCAGTCTATGGTAAAACATAAGATAACCTAAAAGCGTCTCGTGATTTGTCTGTAGTATATTAATTACTATTGTTAATTAATTATATTAAAGGATATTTTTAAAATTATGGTTAATAAGCTGACATCGTGTTTAATAACATTAAATGTCGTTTCTTTTCTTACAGGTATGTGAGGTCTTGTAAATTCTATTGTGAATCACTTTGTGTACATGTAAAAAAATAAAACAATAAATCTTTTCTTACAGAGAAACTCAATTGTATTTGATTGACGGTGTCATATAAATCACAGTAATATTGAACATCTTATATAGGTAACCATATAGTTTTATATTATATACTATTTTACGAATTTAGTAATCCCGTAATACATTAGTAAGAACATTAAGAAGCACACATAACACAACACAGAATACACTTGCAATTTACACTACATATCTATAACGATATGAATTTATATTATGCTAGTTTTTGTTTTTAACTTAGGACACCGAATGTAAATAGTAATCGCGGCGGTCGCAAGCTGTGACTGTTAGTCAATTGGACACAAAATAATGTTTTACATCTACCTACATTATTTTGGGTCCTTAAAAATTGTAATATTATAAATAATGTGCGTATATATGTCACTTGTATTGTATTCTCGTGGTAGTGGAGAGAAATGAGTAGAAAAGTCTTTTGAAGGCGAGTTAGTGACGCTATCTATTTGAAAAAAAAAAAATTATAAGTTAGGTCTTTTTCATTTTTTTACTCAACACGAGAGATGGATATCCTGATGGAGAATGAGTATGAGAGATAGCCGTCTATGGTCGTCTGGTACTAAAGCGCCACGTTGCTAGGTTTTGTAGTAAGAATATAGTCAAGGATCAGGATTTTATCTGGTTTGTTTTGTTATTTTTAAGTGCGTGACGAAGTGGTTCTACTCTGCCTGATGAAAGCATGAATAGAATTCAGGAGTTGTGGCTACCATTCTGATTGTGAATGCAGATAATGCAGTTTGGTGCTTTTTCACGCCCCGCTTGGGGACGTAAAAGGAATGACAGTCATCGTGGCTGTTTAAGGCTCACATACGATAACGGTCAGCCCTGCATCAATGGGCCTCTGGTTTTGCACTTACCAAAGAAAAACGACAGCGCAGGTGCTGTCGCTTTATGAGGATCTTCTGTGAGAGGTTAGTACTGCCACGGTCGAGCCGGCCCGTTCGGGCTAAAGTCAGCGTAGTTCTACTTTTGTTGATTTTAGTCTATAATCTCTATGATTCCACAGTCTTTATAGTTTTATATAATGTATTTTAAATTAATTAAATTAATTATATTTTAGAATAAAACCTATTATTATTACCATAGCTGTTTTACTTTGACTTTTTAAATATCTTTCAACCTATATACGTATAAAACTCACAACTCGTTTCATTTCAAATTATTCGTATTTTAGTAACATTTACATTTTATTTTTTTTTACTAAAATCATAATTGTAGACATTCTTCTTCTTCTTCTTCTAAACCAAAAGACGTATACTGCTGGACATAGGCCTCCTCCAAGGTTCTCCACAACAGCCGGTCCCGTGCCGCCCGCATCCAACAGTTTCCCGCAACCTTCATCAGGATGTCGGACCACCTTATGGGGGGCCTACCAACGCTGAGTTTAATTGTAGTCATACTAGCGAAATAACACATTGTTACTAATAACTATTTTACTCAAAGATACAAAATAAGAAAAAAAACCATGTTTCCTTATCTTTCTTAATATTTGTCAAAACAGTTTTAGTTAACTTCAATTGTATGTATAATGAGTATATTTAGACCAAGACCCGCTAAAATCATTTATTTATCCTGCCCGGGTGGTACATCGCGTAAATTTCCCAGGAACAGATTCTGTTTGTATTATTTCTTCACAATGTTGCAAAAATCATGAACCAAATTCACATTCACGTTTAAAATACCTCAATTAATTATTTCGACCAAATGAGATACGTACGTTGAAACCTTTCATTAACCGCACAATGCCTCTTCCTAAATTAGCGACACCGTACCCGCAATTTTCTCAATTTGCTAAAAAGTAAAAATAAAATGGAAGGTCCCGAGACGAATTGTTGCCATACTCCTTATTTGGAAACCGCGAAGTCTTCGACAAAAGAGGTTTGTTCGACTACTGGTCTTCTTTTAAGTGAGTTTTTTTAATCTTTATGGCCTGTAGGCAATCATATAGGTACGCTTTTGGATTGCCAAGTATAAAATTGTAATTGTAAGCACCTATTGTTGTGTAGACAGTACGAATTATTATCATTGCAGAATAAAATATGAAGATACTGTAAGTGTAATTACCAACATACATAATTTATTTATTTATTTATGATATGGAGGACTTACAGCTAACATTATAAAGTTTGTAATCAAGTAAATAACAGTAGGCCAATTACAAGTCCTCACTTATAGTGGTATTCTAAACGTAAATATATTAGCAATAGCTTTAACAATGGTAAATTACGTGACATTTTTTTTTTATTCTAAAGTAATTTAAGGGTCAGACGACCTCTCTCATTTGAAATACTCATAGAAAATTCATAGTTGGATGAAAGTTCTACTCATACATATACACAACGATTGTTTTGTTTATAATAGTTTTTTTCTTTCATTTATAATTCGAACGAAAAAAAGAAATCTGCATATTTTCCCCATTAATAAACAATAAATAAACATATCTTTTTGAAGTCTAGCAACACTTGGCTCGTCAAAGTGTCTAATTATTTAAACACTCCTAAAAAAACTACAAGAAGCCGCGGATTGTAAGTTCCAAATTCAAAATGAGGAAGGAACGGAAATAATGGCGCTGGTTTTAAAACAGGACCGTCAAGTTTTTTAAAAAGGGAATCGTTTAAGCGGAGGCCGTTCGCAGGTAATCACATGCGACGTGCACTGAGATTTAGGATAAGGGTACACTGGTTGCAAATAACTTGATAACACAAATGTTATTGAACTTATGACGGAGCTGTCGATTTAGTAATTAGTGACCCTTTTTATATTGGGGTGGAAAATCCCTTCGGATCTCCGGCTCCTCGGGGATGCAAGAGCCAGGAGTATGTGATGATTCCACTAAAAACCACCCCAGCGGCCGGTCTCAGGCGTCCTTCTCTGAAGGGGACCCGGACCATATTATTTCAGGTCCCCTCCAGAATCAACGCCGCGCCTAGTCAGACCCTATCCTGGGGAGGCCACACAGGCTTCCCCACTTATCAGCCTGGTTGTTACAATTTGTTACGACCCAATCACATTTTTGCGATCAGGTTGCAACAAATTCTCCTATCGCCGACCGCAGCAACTAATCCGCCACCAGAGGTCCCCACTCTCTGGCGATTTGCGGTCCCGTCGACGGCTCATAACGCCGCCGAGTAATTAGTGACCGTAACCACTAAACTAAAGGTCGTGGATTCGATCCTTATTCTATGTACTATGATTTTTTCTATATCTGGGTGGAATATTTCTTTCCAGCAAATGTAATAGAAACTCAGTAAGCGAACGCTATTTAATTTCACTTACAGGTGGCAAAGTTGACAGTCAAATAATATATCAGTCTACTTAATTTTTAGAATGAAAGGTGAATATTTGTGCTTTACTGTAAAATTATTATTTATTTCAACTTGATCATAATTTTTAATAAGTGCAATACTTAATAATCAGGTGGGCTTTTAATATATTTACCAATATCATAAAGGTAAAACAATATTCGAATCAGTATTCACGCTCGATGTGCCCCAGCCCTAAGATCGCGTGCACATCGATACAGGTGCGCTGGCGCAGCCCGGAGCGACGCCCGCGCAAACTTCATTCATTGTTACTTACATACAACAAGCTTGCTGCAGATTATGTAGTAACAATAGAACTTCATGTTTTGCAGAGCTTCATTTTCAAATAACGGTACTACTCTTGATACTTAGGATTTTTTTATAAATATAATAAATAAAAAAATAAAAATAAATAGTGAATGATTCTTCATACACAAATCCTCGCAACACTAGTGACCAGCGACAGTTGCCAAAGCTCATTTTCTTTTTAAGATGTCGTTGAAGAGGAAAGAAATTCTTCATTAAAGTACATATGTTTGTAGCATTGGGAATATATACTCTTTAGTGGCACCTATTAGAGCGAGGATGTTCTTATCTAACGACATTTAATTCTTAAAACACCTTCTTCACATAAAATAAATATACTATAAGAATACTGATTAGACAATCGGGTTAACCTGAACAAGATCATATTTAGATATTTTTTGTTAATTTTTTTTATCACGACAATACAATACTTAAAATTGAGATCACTATTGTCGTCTGATAGGAAGTCAAATTTATGACCTACAAGCGACATTTACATTTTTAGATCATGGTTCTAGAGCAGAAAAGGAAACATCGGGGTTCTAAGTCAGGAGGGAGTCATCTACAAGTCGTAGCTAGATGGCTTGAGGTACGTCGGGATTCCAGGGATGTCCTTGTACCTGCGACGGCGTGTGGTTTTTGGTCGGTTCGAGTCAGACATAACCACCACCAACCACAATAGGTGGTATCCGTGGATTACCGAACAGAAACTTCGCGACATATCTCACAATAATATCGCAGTACAATAAAATAATACCATTCCTTAGCGTTTCAAACTTTAAACTGGGTTGGCAATATCCTGTAAAGGAAACTATATTTATTTATAGAAATACAATAATTACCAGCCATGGGTTGTTGTTAGATGCGCGGGCGCACAGGTTATTTCTAATGCGCAGCCGACTACATTAAGAATGATGTGAGATGAAGTGGAGATGCACCATTTGAAATTTGACTCTATATTATTGTTTTTAATGCAAGAGTACAAAGTCTTTATAAACCATTCAACTACCGAAGAAAGTCAACTCACGATGCTTCACATAGCTGATATCCTGAAGATCTGAAACTTATTCGGACAACCTAATAATCACGTTAAATCAATAACTTTTAATAACTCCACTACTGGATATGGACCTATCCTCAGAAAGAGAGTTTTGACTTAAAATATAGTAGGGAGGGTAGATTTGGAGCATGTTCCAAATTTACCTTCTCTTTGCAGTGACGTTGTACTGCATATTTTATTCCCTTGATGAGTGGGGTGAAAATCTTGATGGTGTCCTAAGAGCCGACTAACCCATCACAACCAAGTGATGATACGTTATATTCCTAATCTATCACCACTAAGTTACATGTAAAATCATTTAAGAAAACAGCAACAATAATAAGGTCATATATTCTGCGCTACAAACACCATCTTATGTGCCACTTTCATGTAGTGCTAATTGCACCTACGTACAGCTGGACAGCTTGGTTGATAATCCTGTTCTGCCGCGGCCATCTTTTGTTACCTGTAGTAACAATATTAATGTAAGATTATTGAACTGGAGTTTGGAAGAAGGGGGTCGCATAGCAAGGAAGTCTGAACCGTCTAACCAAATCTCTTGTAAAATCTATATTTTCCTAATCTTAGAAGCTAATAACGTCTGGTTTTTTGTAAATTACTAAGCGAGGGAACCGGTATTAATTAGGTCCACCATGCTAAAGTCCATTGGTAGTTATATTCAAACGCTAGCTATTGGCCGTTTGCATGATCATTCCTTATTTCGTGTTTTTAACTTTGAAAATGAAATACAAAAATCCTTATTTCATATAATAATATTACAATTCGTACGACATAAGGTATATAGGGTTCCCACCAAGAATTTATGGCCCCGAGCCTACCTCATCTGCTAGTGGTGCATCTGTTGATCGACGGACAAAGCTCTGGCAAACAAAACATTCGATTAGCGGCAATAGATTCGTTTTACGTGGGACCAAAAAACTGTTTTACTGTATATATTCTTACGTCATAGAAACATCAATTGCCAAAATTTGATCCTTTGTTTGTGGACGTTTAGGCTCGGCGTTTTTAATTTAGTTCGAAATTTTATGCGTACAGATTATTATAACTACTTAAACCTTTACTCTTATAATAAACAATTTCATAACCATTGAAACCTAAAGCAATGAAATCAGTACATACTCGTAAATAAAACTCAAAGTCAATAATTTGTCCATTCTATTAATTGCTTCGCGAAATTAATCCTTTGCACCGAGCGGCTAGATCTGATAATAGAGGAAATTGAATTGTCAATAATTGCCAGATAGTTTTACTTAGGGTCAGGGTTCACCTTTGAACACACCTACAATAGATATGAGATTGGTACCGGTAACGTAATAATTAATAGTTTCAGACACGGCGTTTATTTTCAACTTGAGTTATGTAAATTGATTAAATTACTAAGTAATAAGTAAGCAATAATTCCATTTTAAAAGTAACTATTATTTTAGTAACTGACCTGCACAACAGTATATGCATCTCTTACAAGAAATATTTTGCCGTTTTAAATTTTTTGGATTTTTTTTGTCCGTGTGACAACGGATTAAGAATACGTAGTGTAACAGGCGACTAAGAGAACAAAGTATACAAGACAACATTATTACAAAGAGAAGGAAAACTTGAAACAAACCCTATTCCAATACGTCTGGCCATCGCGGTATAGTAGGCCAAAACCTAAGGAGAGGCCTATATCCAGTAGTAGATTGTAAAAGGTTGTTGATGATTTAGAAACATTTTTCGTTGATGCTCGGGCCCTATTTTTAGTAGTGTTATATAATTATAATCTATAACCATCCTCGAAAAATAGGTTATCTAACTCCATAAGAATTTGCCCATTCTACTCAGTCGTGTCTGAGATTATCACGTTCAAACAAATAAATAAATAAACTCTTCAATGCTATAATATTAGTTACTTTTTCTAATTTATTTGTGACTAGCTTATGGCTCACTTTTAGCAACCTCTGCTGTCAGACTAAGGACACACTGTTCTATGACTCCGATTTCCTTAAACTGCTGCATTTTTAGTCCCGTTTTTCAATCCGAGACTTGTAATATTCCTCGTAAAAGATAGCTCCCTCGGTCTATTTAGTTACTTTCTTTCCTTGTCGTATGCGAAAATATTTACTATCTAAGAAGAATTGGCGTCAAGCATGCCGCTGACAACCAAAGGTTGCAAAGTTAAACATTGCACCAATCCCAAATAATACGTTTGAGAAAGCAGTATAATAATGATGTATAATACTTTTATTTTTAAATCATGCATACATTTTTCATAGTACATTTAACTGAGAAAAATATCTTATTCACTAACAAGCAAATGACTACTTGCAGGACAAGTCTATTTTAACATAAATTACATTAATTATTCTATGTCTTAATAAACTAGTTGCCCTGTTGCTGTTCAAGTAGTTAAATGGAAAGATGCTACAACACCTCCCTACCCCTACCCCTACCACTACCCTCTCATTCTGATTATCAAGCATTAATCCAAAGAGAATTTGGTTTTTTTATTTCATTTTATTTACTTTGGATCACCAATGATACACATATTTTGTATAAATACAAAAACACGAAATACATGTTTAGTGCTCATCCAATTATTGGCAATCACAGCTAATAGATAGATAGACTAAGGCATTTTTTATAGCTATTAGAAAATATACACAACTGTTAACATATATATTCTTCAGAACATTTACTTAAAAGAAATATATTAGTTTTCTTCAATCTCATTTTTTTCAATCTCAATTTTCAAATTTTTCAGCTATTCTCAAATTGTTATGAGAATAGTCTGAACCAATATCAAATGTACTTCGAAAAGTCGAAATCGATATCAATGTCTACTAACAACACGTACGAAATACGTATTCGATATTTATCACAATGACGCGCTTCATGCGCGTATAATTTCTCACGCATGTTTCCACGTGGGTATGCGCATGGATATTAAATAAAAGATGGCCGCTTTGCGTTGCATCTTAGGGTTGAGTTTCCATAGACTGATAAGAATACCTGATTAATTATAAAATATCCGTGTGGTAATAGATTAAGAATACATAGTGTTACCACCCTGTTCATTCCTGTGGGTATCATAAAAGATGACAAAGAGAACAAAATATGTAAGACAACATCATTACAAAGAGAAGGAAAACTTGAAACAAAACCTATTCCAACCTGTTTGGCTAGCGTGGTATAATAGGCTAAAACCTCCTTGCTAAGGAGAGGCCTATGTCCAGCAGTGAACTGTAAAAGGCTGTTGATGAAATTGATGATTAATTATGATGATTTTCATTTTTCATGACACTTTAAATAACAACAAAGACAGTTCTCAATTTATAGTAAAATTCACTCTTTAAATGATCTTTTGTCAAAGTACTAAAGTGAATTAAGATGTATTTTATTACTCTACCTACCCATTAATGCCTTGTATCAATATATAAATATACGTCTTTTGGATTATAATTGTCATTGCTCCAAGGTAAGACATGTATAAATGATTGCCCTGTTTACACAAATCTTTAAATTAGTTTAGTAATTTAACACTAAAACTAGTTTTATGCCTATTGTTTTGTTAGTATGCATGTATATAATGCACAACTTAAAAATATACTCAGAATGAAACTTAACCTGCTAGTAAATGGTTTAAATATTAATTACATCGATAGAACGGTATAGAAGAATTTAATTATAATTTTCATAATAACCCCCTTCGTTCCTCAACAAACTATACCATGTCTTAGAACGTAACCTTTATAACCCTGTAACAATTTACACTCGACAACCCTATCGAATGCTAATGTCTATCGGTGTATGATATATCGACAGGGCCAGACGAACGCTCGCCCATAACACGGTACACGGTGCCGTGTGTTTGCACTGAGTTACTACCAAACAAGCGTGTTATTATTTTGTACTTGATACGCTATTTGGCGTGCAGTAGTCCTCATTTGATATATGGGGATAGTTTAAAGCGGGGCTAATGGAAGAAAAACGTGCTTGTCTATTTATCGGTTGAAAATATTCGCGCTTGTATACATGCAGATATGTCGAAGGTATCGCAAGAGATACTTGTAGTAGAGATTTAATACATCTCTAATAGATAATACGTCTGTTAGAGAAAGACCTTTGTACGATTCTTTTTTTTTATTAATTGAGGAGTGCTCTTATTCAAGTCCGTTTTATTGTTCTTTAAGTTTTTTTTAGTGTCTCAAAATATATCAATTTATAAATGCTCATGCATCATCATCATAAAATCATTTAAACCAAGCTTTGGGACAGTTTTGGATAATAATTATAGGTTATATGTAAAGTAAAGGTAAAAAGTATAGATATTATATGAAGGAATATTATAAAAACATTTTTACTTATTTAAGAATATAAACAGATCATATTATACTTAGAAACAAGCTTATAGCCTCAATAGTAATAAACATTTACCACCGTCTATAAAACTCACTTGACAAACATGTCTCTCCAGTATTACCAGCTTAAATCACTTTCCCATTAAATTGTGGTAGTTCTATAACCAACTATTTAAGTGGATAGATACACTTTGCTATAGTTGCCTAAGGTATCCGTATGTGTATATTCATCCCACGGTTGTCGTAAAAGGCGACTAAAGGTACAAAATACACAGGAGAACATCAAAATGAAAATCATCAAAAAGAATGAAAATTTGAAAAAAACCTGTACGCCCCCAAAACTCACTCCTTATTAGAAAAGTGCCAGGAACCGATAAGCATGCATGCAGTGATTGATGAATGTGGACGCAGTAAAAAAGGTGTATCAGGGACGTAGTAAGTGCATATCAATTGTCACTGTCTACCCCCCTAGGAAAAAGGCATGACCTTACGTTATGTTAATTTATACCTATAATTCTTATTTATTATTTAAAAACAAATGAATCATACTAAAAAAAAATGACAAAATGCTACGTAAAAGCACATAGTTTTATCAGACTATGGCCCATAATTATAAAACCGGATTCGTATTTTGGTATAGAAGCATTAATTCAGCTATATCTACCCTTCATATTTATAAGGGTCCCGGGACCTTTAAGCGGGGCGTGAAAAAATATCTCACTAGGCCGCTATAGCGTGGGTCGCCATACTGCATTGTCTTCATTCGCAGTGAGTACCGCGACCACCGCTCTTGGATTCTATTAATGCTTTCCATCAGGCAGAATAGAGTCACTTTGATAGGCTTCTATAAAAACAAAAAAAAAAGGGTGTTACTTGTATTAGTATCATGACTCAATTTTGGTGTTATTCTAAAATCAATTGAATTCCTAATCGCTTTTGCAATATTATCACAATCACTGTGCTGCACATTTTATTTATTCTTATCATTTTGCATCTAAACTAAAATAAGAAACCTAAAATATGTGTAAAGGGCTTTCGGGTACTTCAAAAAAAAGTAGATTAATTTTGATAACACCCATACCTAATAAAAAAATATTGAGAGTGATTTTTACGGGGCGTACTTGTAACCAGTCAGCATGTTATAGGAACCAAAACCTGAACTATGTCCAGCAGTGGACTATTGAAGGTTGTTGTGATAATGATCTCTTATTTGAACGAAATAGTGAAGATTTAAATCACTTATCTCTTTTTACTCATTTAAACTCTATAAAAAGGTCTAAAAAATAATAAGGACATGAATAAAGACAAAGAGTTATTGCGATGATGACATTAATGACACCAGAAGCTGATGGCATACTCCATCATTTCTATTAAAAAAAATAAAATATAAGATACCTAACTGTAAACAGAACTAGCTATTAAGCTAACTGGAACGCAACAATTAACGAACAGGAGAACATTTAAAACTATTTCCAACAGTAATTTATTCAACAATACGTCTTGTCATGCCAATCGAGCAGCCATCATTATTTCGCATTCATTTCGTCTCCACCAATAAGGTGTGAGAACGCGCCTCCCATGATTCTCTCAACCAATCAGAGGTTGTAATTTGAAAAACAATAGAACATAAAAAATTTCGTCACGCTTCTGCGCCGGAGTCGACGTTCTAATTCGTGATAATTCAACTTGTAGAGGTTTGTTATTCGTCGTTTTTTATCGGCCAAATCATTTTTCTATTTATCTAATAAATAATTTATATATTCATTTCCTTTTATGGTGTCGATGACACCATATTTTCTATGACTTACGTGTGGCTAATAGATAAAGTTTATAACATTATAAATTGCTTTAATAAACTCACGGATGGTACTAAAGTGATATTCGTACAAAAAACAAGAGACTTTAGAATTTCAGCTAAAGGAATGTTTAGCAGGATTCATGTCTAGCTTGTTAATTACTCAGTTAAATAGCGTTGTATTATTAACTCAGCATGGTATAGGTATAATAGGTGATATGAGTCATGTCGATGATGCAAGAAAAAAATCAGTGGCGTTGATAAACATACTATAGCTATGTGTTCTCGCTAAAACACAAAAGCTAGTAGAGAGACGCCAACAACTTTTCTATTTAAGATAACTAGTATAGTAACTTTTCACTCTTCTCTGTTCAATTAATAGTCATAGTCAGGTGGTTTACGTACAAATTGTTAGGACACATAAAGGGTTTATCCCCGGTTAATTCCACATTTTGAAAAGAATCAATAACCCAAACATCTTATTTTTTTACAACTGTATAGAATAAATTCTGTGTCACGAGGGACTTTACAAACATAGAAGAAACGGACACAAAGAACACTCAGACTCAGAATAACAATTTGTAGATCACACAAAGTGTTGTCTCATGTGGGGTTTGAACCCACAGCACTCAGCGTAGTAGAGAACGTCGTGATGATAGCGTTGAAGGAATACATTAAAAAGCCAATGTCTATTTCAAGGGAAAAGAAAATTGTTTTTATTGTTACCGCCCACTGCTGAACAGAGGGACACTTACTTATATTAAAACTTAGGTACGTAAGAAGAGCAAGAAATCGTTAATAAATAGTAACTATAAAGTAATGATAAACATTAAGTAATAACCTCTGTAATCCAAGAAGAAGGAAAACAGTTACCAGAAAATTTATCATCTCATCAGTTAAGTACATCTATCAACAACCAGTGTAGATTATAATAGAAATTATTAAAAAACTTTCTTTTAAATACCACCAAACATATGTAGGTAGTAGTGCCACGCTGATTTCAATACGAACGGGCCAGCGCGACTGGGGCAGTGCTACCCTCTCACAGAAGATCAACCTAAAGCGACAGCGTCCGTGCTGTCGTGTTTCGTTGGTGAGCGCGAGATCGAAGGCCCATTGATGCATCGGCGACAGTTATCGTAATTAGTGTGGGAGTACACTGCCACGATGACTGTCATGCCTTTCACGTGCCTAAACGGGGTGTGAAAAAGCATCTCACTGGGCCATAATTGTGTGGGTCACTGTATTGTTGGTATTCACAACGAGTGTGGTAACCCAACTATTTATTAGTACGTTCGACTAGATAGAGTGGAGTCACTTTGGCGGGCTCTTATAATAAAAAAAAGAAAAGAAAAATATTAAAACTATTAATAGCTTCTATATATGTTGAAATGAACATTACATTAGGTATTTAACACTACAATTCAAACAGTCGTTTAAAACAATGTTGGCAAGAGAAACATGTTTGTATCCAAGCACCATCTTTTCATTCTTGCTTCTCCATTTACGTAAATAGTTAGATATCATTTACATAAGCCATAACATTTTATTAATGAGCTTTAACCATGAACATTAAACTAAAAGGGTAAAATATCTAATACAAATAAAATTATGGCTATTTACTTAATACTTTTGGCAATTACATTATTTGTTAACAGTTTCACTAACTAGGTATTGATGTTTATGATTGACGTAAAAAACTTGGTGCACACTAGAATTGTTGTCTACATTAAGAACTAGAAATAATTATGGTCCAACTCGATCCGAGTCATACGTCGGCCTTGTACGAATTCATCAACATCATCATCATCTCAGTCAAAAGACGTCCACTGTGGGACATGGGCCTCCTCCAAGGTTCTCCGCCGGTCCCGTGCCGCCCGCATCCAGCAGCTTCCCGCGACCTTCACCAGGTCGTTGGACCACCTTATGGAGGGGCTACCAACGCTACGTTTCCCAGTACGCGGTCGCCACACCAGAACTTTATGGCCCCATCGGTCATCGTTTCTGCGCCCACTGCCACTTAAGCTTAGCAATTTTACTGGCAATATCATTGAGTTTGGTTCGTCTGTGGATCTCCTCATTCCTGATTCGATCACAAAAGAAACTTCGAGCATTACCCTCTCCATTGCTCTTTGGGTGACTTTGAGCCTTCTTATCAAGCCCACAATGAGTGACCACGTACCTGTGCCGTAAGTCATCACTGGCAACACACACTGGTCAAAGACTTTTATCTTGAGACACTGTGGTATTTGTGACGAGAAAACATTACGTAGCTTCCCAAAAGCTGCTCAACCTAGCTGGATTCAACGATTGACCTCTTTTTCGAAGTTGAACCTACCTAACTGGATAGTTTGTCCTAGATACACGTAGTCATCAACCACTTCGAGGGTAGCTTCTCCAATTTTCACTGGAGTAGGTTTGACATGGGCATTCAACATAATTTTTGTCTTATCGCACGACTACGATACATCTTACGACACGACACGTTTAATTGTAGGTAATTCAATAAACAAAGTAAAAAAATTCTTTTATAAAGAAAATCAAGTAAATATCAGCCAAATGTTTCTTTTTCTGAAATTCCTTATTATAGACTTAATTTTTCTTAAGAAGTAGAAGGATTTCTAGGGCTTAAATTTAAAAAGACCGATACCTGACCTCTATCTGTGATTACCTATCATTATTTGTGTGACTCAAAACCAATGCATTTTATCAGTTTTCATAACTTTTTCTTTGATGCCAGGTTCCTATTGGTAGCATTATGTTTAGCACTAGGTATAGCATTTTGTTAGATAGCCTATAGCTTTCTTAAACAATTGGGATTTCCAACACTTATAGAATCAACCAATCCAATAAACAAATTGGTCAGCTTTATAATTACAGTATTACGTAAAACACATTAATACAAAAATCATCCACAAACCTTACGCTAAACCTTTTATCTCTATATTCTGAACTATCACTAACATTATTCAAGATAGGTTCAAGGATCAGAGCAACACATTCCCAATTACAAAGTATATGTGCAGTTTCCCAGTATAAATAAACAGCCTCGGATCCATTCCCACCTAATCCTTAATTGCAACAAGCCTGACCTGCTACACCGATACCGTTGACCTTAAAACAAAATGGCCATGAATAACAAAAGCAGTATCTAACACGTTCCAGAATAGAATGAAAACAAGGATTCCAACACCTAAGTACGCCTAATTAGGCAGAGAACGACACCTACAGGTTCTCCTAACGCCTAGGCGTTAAGTATTTTAGGGTTGCTACTTTAAAAAATCTTTATTCCATCAAATTGTTTATTAAAATCAAAAACGTTAGATAAAATATGAATTTCTATAAAAAACGTAATACAAAAATAAGTGAAATTATATTTGAGGTCTATAATTGCCCTTTTACCTCTCTTTGCCAAATAGTTAAGCTTGGTAAAGTATTGGCAAAAAAATTTTTAAGCCTTTTAAATTAGCCTAGGTATTAATATGTAAGTACTTATTTAACAACATTTAAATAATTTTACTATTTACAGCAGGTTTTTAAGCACTTTATATAGCTTCTTTATGGTATATTGTGTTTTATTATTTTTGTGTATACTTTTTATATTTTTATTTTTTTGTTGTCGAGGTGGTAAATCCCTTCGGGTCGCCGGCTCCTCAGGGATGCAGGAGCCAGGAATATGTGGTGTTGCCACAAAAAACCACCCGGCGGCCGGTCTCAGGCTTCCTACTCTGAAGGGGCCGGACCACAATATTTCAGGTCCCTCCAGAAACAACACCACGCTTAGTCTGGTTCCATCATGAGGAGGCCACAGAGGCTTCCCCACCCGTCTGATTTTTGTGTATACCTAGTGTTTTATATAATACAAGCTAATAGAACTTTTAAACATCAGTATCAAAGCAATACTAAAAGATTTCAGTAGTACACATCCTTTATATCTAAATAAATTTAAAAAAAAGTTCAACTACTGACCGCTTCAAGTTTATAGATGCTTTTGACAGTGACTGCATAATTTCAAACCAGAACTTGCAACAAATACTAATCTGTAATACAGTAGCAAGTTAAAGAAGTTTAGAGTAGATGCTAACAAAGTATTTATTAGCCCCTTTCGACATTATCGCTTTATTTATTAACCTAACCTATGTCCTACTTATCTTTCCAGTTCAATTTGCATAATACATCTAATAAACTAACTCTGACAGTGTGGGAAACTGGTAAAATAACACTTCTATATCCGAATTAAATAAAACATCTGCCCTATTTCCGTTACATTTTATCCGAACACTTCCTTCTTGTACGGTTTGTGTGGACAATAAATATGTGTTGATAAATATTCATATTTGAATATCAGTTAATGCAATCAATAGTACAGAATGATAATTTAATTGAGATAAAATTGTAACAAAAAATAAGATCTATTCACAACCCTAATAAAACAGTCGGAAGGCATTGCGTGTAATTAGAGATTGTATACATTATCGAATACAAATAAAGCACAATAAGACAGGTAGGAGCCCGCGTGAACATTAGTCTTAAGAAGATTTAGTACCAGTATGTAGTGCACACTAGTTAAATACATTGTCACATGAACTACTCACTAATTGATTCAGGAAAATCTTGTGTCACCATTTTCTTCTGCTAAATCCAAGAGTTCAATCATAAGCAAAACTTCTGGATAAAATAGACAACGTGAAGGAAGAGCGTTTGTCCATTCTTTCAGTTTAGCTTAGATGTTTTCCAGACCAAACTATCATCCTAAACGGCAATTAGCAGCAACTTTAGAGCTGCCGAACTTTAAACTTCAGAGAAATTTTCTAAGCCTATGCTGTTTCCATTGGTTATACCGCAGGTACATAAACCAACAGGACCTTCCTGTTGGCATAATTTCAATTATATTTGGGATCATGTCTTTTCTTTACCTTTGGCTG
This sequence comes from Hypercompe scribonia, assembly GCA_949316085.1. Taxonomy (NCBI): domain Eukaryota; kingdom Metazoa; phylum Arthropoda; class Insecta; order Lepidoptera; family Erebidae; genus Hypercompe; species Hypercompe scribonia. The sequence continues at coordinate 6,562,886 of OX438988.1, forward strand.
AAAACAATATGTAAAAATCTTATAAATCTGATCATTGTGTAGTTAAATATTATAGGCATCTGGATTAGTGAATATTCTAGACTTAATAGCCCCTCTAATCACGATTTTATTCAAGCACCTGTAAGTTCTAATTCACTTTGCCCAGCTTACCATATTCTTGTGTCTTATTTTTTTAGTTTATTCTGAACAACATATCTGGAAGGGTTGAGATCGGTCAGGTAGCGTAAAATTATAGTACAAATTCCAACATTTCATTTTAAATACACTACATTTAACAGAAGATCAACTTAAAGCGACAGCATCCGTGCTGTCGTGTTTCTTTGGTGATGATGCAGGGGTGACAGTTATAGTGGTAATTCTGTGAGTCCTACACTGCTACAATGACTGTCTTGCCTGTTACGTCCCTGTCAACACGGTGTAGGTCACCATACTGCATTGCTTGCATTTGCAATGAGTGTGGTCACCACAACTCTTGGATTCCATTCATGGTTTCCAGCAGGCAGAATAGAGTCACCTTGGCAGACTCCAAAATAAAAAAAAACTGTTTCATTTTAAATAGTCATATAATTGGGATATTGTAAGCTATCATCAGCTTTATAGACCCTAACTTTTTTATGTATTCGTTGAAACTATCATAATAAAACAATAAGACTTAATTTTACCTAAATAAATATGCAAACTCGACTAACTACTGTTTTAAAATGTAACAATTTCAATATTTGTGAGTGGCAAGGATTTACCACGATAAATGGCGTCTAAATATGGATATAACAGATAAGACAAGTTAATTTTCAGTATCATAAATCAGATATAAAACCAGTATTTAAATTAAATAATTATATTTGTATAGTTTAACATATTTTTACATATAAAACTTCGAAGTTGAAGTAACTGCCATAATCCTTACTAATGTTGTAAATGGGAAAGTAAGTTTGCTTGTTACGGTTTCACGCGAAAACTACTCAATCGATCATCATGAAATTTTGTACACATGTATTTGAAGGTATTATAAGTAACATAGGACACTTTTAAAAAAAATATTATTAATTTAAAAGGATCTGTTACGAATCTTAATGTGGCAGACCAAATTCCACACGGAGCGGAGCCGCGGGCAAAAGCTAGCATTTTCATTAAAATAAATACTTAAGTAGTTTTTACAATGGCCACTTCAATATCTAGATTTATTGTAGTCGTTTTGATAATATTTAATGTTTATCGAAAAACAATGTAACGGGAATCCTGTCAAATATATGTAATAATGCGTCATATCAATGGTCTGTTTAATGATGAACCTATTAATCTAACAGGGAGTAGCCCTGACTGCTTAACCGACGGTCGTGGGTTCGTTTCCCACTCAGAACAAATATTCGTATGATGACCACGATTATTTGTTGTGTCTGGGTGTAATTTATCTATAATATATGGTTGTAGTTAAAAATATTTAAGTATGTTTATCAGCAGTCTGGTTACAGCACAGGCTCTATCAAATTTGAAATCAAATAGCCGTGTGTAAGATACATAAGGTTATGTATTCATTTTATTTTTGTAGAATGTCATTAAAATTTGACATCAAAATCAAAACACAGATTTCTTCCTAGCTAGTATTGTCTCTCTACTTATTTTTATGGATGTGGAGTATCGCAGTTTGTCTGATAGAAAGACAATAAGAAGACGGATCAGCCACTTTCAGTAAAAAAGAATAAAATGTTGGGAGCATGCCGGAAGCATCAAACTTGTAATCAAGTAACCACAGTTTTAAATACTACCTTTTTTTTTAACGTGTGGGAACCCCCGCGGGCCGTCACCCCACCGGGGTTTACGGCGGAGTGGTGTGTCGGAATCAGACCGACTAAAACCTCACGGTGTGCCACTCTGCGCCTGATATAGGAGGGATCCGGGAACAGCTGTTATTACAACATCCAGATCCCTCCTAGCGTCTGCCCGCGTTAGCCGTTGTCAGTGGTGAACTAAGCGACGTACGGCACACGCGGACGTCGCTTAGTTGACCACTGACAATAAGGTTAAGTATTTTAGTAAACTTTAAGAAATAATCAAGAATATTATGGAGTATTATATAATCCATGTCACTTAATTTCTTTCTAAAAACACTGAGTGAGAAGCAGAAAAATTAACTTGAAATAAATCTGTCTGTCTGGCATGGTATGGTCCAAAACTTCCTTTCTAACAAGAAACTTAAGTCCAGCAGTGGACTATTAAAGACTGTGATGAAGAGACATAAAGAGGTTTGTACTCGTATTATACGAATACTAACACCCGTAAATAATCAATACATATATTAACAAAGACTAGTTAAAATCGAACAAACAGTTAAATCGATTTAGCGATTTTTAAACCTTACTTAATCACATTGTATGCGTTTCCTTTCTCCCCACTACAGAACCATGCCCTACTCTATTCTAATTAACATAGCGATTAACATAAACAGTAGTCACAGTTACTTATTCCAGTGGGCAGGAATATTTATTTAACTCGTGGATATGTGATTTTGTTCTTAAGGGTTACTTTAGTCGTCTAAAATACTAGGGTGCAATAGCGTAGGTCTTTATACTGCATTGTCTGCATTTGCAATGACTATGGCGACCACAATTCTTGGCTTCTATTTAGGTTTTCCATCAGGCAGAGTAGTCACTTAGGTACAGAAAAAAAAAAGCCTTATTATTTTAGTTTCAAGATAAAAAAAATACTAATGGTCGAGTGAGTGTGTGAGTGAGTGAGTGAGAGAGAAATGGTCAAGGCACAAATGAGATTATTAATATTACAATGGTTTTAGGCATTTGTAATTTATCCTGGGCTTTGATTGCCATATACGAGCAACGATTAACGGTTCAGAATTAAATATACCGGTTAAGCTCTCGCCACCTGAAAGTAAATGATTACCATCGCTGAGGTGGACCTTTAACTATAGTGTAGTCACATAACTGCCTTGGAAGTAAAAGCTTACTCTTCTTTTAGGCTTTAAGGTCATAGCGAAAATACCCAGAGTTTAATATGTGCATAGCAAAAAGTTTCATGACAAAAAAAAAGGGACAGAGTACCCCTTCTCTATGAGTTAAGAATGAAATTTATCCCCTTGCAATGGTGAAAAGCTGTGGCTGTGGATTCCCCATATTACAAGTAGTAGAGATCCAAAATAACAATCGATCATTTAATTATTTTAATTTAAAAATTACAACTCTACCGTCACTGAATTTTCTATTTTTTCCTACCTTGCATTTATAAATACATTTGAAAGAATAGTTTTTACTGGAGACATTAATTTTAATGAAATAGAACAAGCTGCGTATTCTCAAATTGCAATATACGACTACATTATACATCTCGAAGACAGAGTAATCTATAATAAACGTGGGCCATTTCACAGTAGCTGTTTGTAAACACGCGACCATTTAATGTTACGCCTTACCTTACATTTATGTAAATATTTTCTAATGAATCTTTCATAATATTTTAACTCATCAACAAGGGGAAGTGGAACTCAACAACTTAATTAATAAAGGTAATTAATAACGGGAAGAGGTAACGACATAACTATGTAATTACTGACTTTATTAGAAACTATTGGTTTTGTTAATCCATTAGTTGTTTTTTTTATCATTAATTAAATTTGTTAATTTTTAATAAGTCGAAGTATTCATTGGGAAAATCCCTTTTATTGAATACAAGATATTTGGTTTTTTATCACACAAAAGCTTTCTAAGCAAAATTTGATGAAGATATGTTGAGTTAGAAAGCATACTTACAAACAAATAAAAAATTCTAGAATTTGATCTGGATTTAGGTACAAACATGAAGATTTTCTAGTGTGTAGGTATACTGTTGGTCATTTTAACAATTTTTAACAGTCCATTGTCGGACATAAGCATCTTCTTTCAAAGAAGATGTTGGCCTACTATACCACGCTGGCCAGACGGGTAGGTGCAGGGTTTGTTCTAGTTTTCCTTTCTCTTTGCAGTGATTCTGACCTGTGTAATTTGGCCCCTTAGTCGCCTCTTACGACACTCGCAGAATGAGTAGGAGTGGTGGTACTCTGTATTATTAATCTATCACCATACGGATACTGTTGTTCAAATTATATACAGAGAGGGCCAAGAATTCGTTAAAATTTCATTCTAACAGCCCGCGCAACTATGATACGGGAGTTCTTAGGACCGATGCTACTGCAATTTGCTGGCTACAATCGTAACACACGATTTCAATAAGATGGAGTCACGTGCCACGCATTCAATGTGTTCCTGCTGGTGGTCAAAGACAAGTTTCCGGAAAAGCAGGTTTCCAGACGAGGCGATATTCCTTGGTCACCCAGAAATCCAGATCTATCCCCAGCAGACTTCTTTTATGGGGTTATTGAAAAAATCGTGTCAACATCAATAAACCAAATACACTACATCAACTAAAAGAAAAGATCAGCGAAAAGATCTCGGCGATCTCGCGGTCTCTTTGCCGACGAGTATTCGAAAATTTCGATGCTCGCTTAGAAGAGTGCAAACGTCGAAACGGTAGTCGTTTAGACGATGTAATTCTTAAGAAATAAATGCCAACTAATTAGCTGTCTTGTAATTAAACAATTTTATAATATATCAAATGGTTGACTAGTTCGTGGCCCACCCTATGTAATATCTGTTGTTTCCTATTTCGTAAATAAACTCCTTTCGAAATAATGTCAATATTGGTCACGGTTTCAATCATTTATAATTTATAATATGTTAACGATCATTAATATTATCTCATATGCTAACCAAATCGTTTAGAAAAAAAAAATATTACTAAACATGACAAATATTTTGTTGTAAAATTAAAACTTCCACTGACAGTCTCTTCGTCACAAGAGCATATCTATAAAATTCACATTTAGTGTTCATATATTAAAAAAATAATATCATCTATAACAGTAGCAGATAGCAGAAAGTAACTTCTACCAAAGACCCACAGACAAAACAATAATTTACGAGTGGCTATTTATGAATTTATGAAAACAAAACGAGTACATACACGCAATGGTCATACGCAATGTAAATGGACACATTTTTCATAAATATATATTTAAATGTGAACGCGTAGTGTAAATCTCAGCGGGCGTACAGTAGCGGGTGTATCACGCAAACTAATTAATATGGAGTAACTGTCGATTTATAGGTGTTTTCAAACGAGTTACGTGTTGTTCTAGTCGTGGACATACGGGACATTATTTTGTATGGAATTGAACTCTATGGTTTAGCAGCGGTCAAATGGCATGTGTCAGTTTGACACTGACACTGCCACTACAAAAATTTTGGTACAAATCTATTATGTGTTTAGTAGGTATATATTTGTTGTTGTTATTTTGATAGTTGTAGAGCACCACGGGATACTTAAATACTGCAATATAAATGTTCAGTCTAAAGGTCGTCTATTTGGGGTTGCAAACTGTAATAAAACTATACATTTTAGTACCGTTACATATATTTTTAGGTTACAATAAAAAATCTCACTGGTTGTTGTGGTAGATTTATATCTGAATTCTTCTATTTCTCCATCCTTTTAATATGATAACACTTAAACAAAATGTAAATATTTGAGAATTTTCTAGAAAAGGGCAAACAATCATAGAATTTAAGATCATTTTTAAAATTTTCCTTGAATATGAACTTGAAATCAACATACTATAACTGTAACAACACGTCACCTAGTTAATTATAGATATATAGATATACCCACATATTAATTGGATTTACTACGTGTCCAACATATCAGCTAACATGCTCGCCTCAATTTCTACTCCTATGTGACTCACAATAAGGCACAAACCATCTCACGTTACATCGTTGTCCACACAAACCATACAACAAGAAAGCAAGCGCATAGGTTTCACAGATTACCATCTCTCAGTACTTCTTGTACGTAACTAAATACGTTTTCTTTCTTGATGTTATGCCAGATAATCTTAGAAACGATATTTAGAGGTATTTACTGACAGTTCCTCAAATATTTGGGGAAGCGTGAAGATTAATTTTGTTTTTATTATGTTAATCGATACTTATTTAAAATATTGTCATAAATTTAGGTAATCGAATGGATCGTTTTTAATATAGTGAAATTAATAAACAATTAATTAGATAATCTGTTCGAATTTGACTTTATATATTGGTTTATAAAATTTTCGAATAATTTAATACCTACCTAAATTTATTTAATTTGTGGGTAGGAGATTCTCATTTTTATACTACTTTAAGCAAATTATTTATTATGTTTTTAATTTTGAAGTTACCTCCTCAGTAAATTTATTTAAAGATGAATTTTAATTCACACAATAATGAAGGTATTCCTACTACGTCATATATAATGACCAGAGAGCTGTCTCTGAGGGCACGTAAAGCTCTCGGTTTTACGTCGATCTCTCCTTGGTAATGTGAGATTATGAGAATAAGGGAACAGAGAGTACACCTATGTTTGCGCACACGTGCGTGCACTATAAATCGACTAGAAATACATCATCATTATAAAATTATCTATAATACTAAAAAGGTTTTTTTTAAGTCGACATTGTTATACTGTGAAATACATAAGATAAGCATCTACTCAGAAAGTGAAATCTATTGTCTTGTAGAAAAATAAAGCAGTAATTAAAAATGATCTTTTCTTTAAACCGCAAATGATTTTTCCAATAATATTCTTGTAAGGAAAAAGAATTATATTCCCTTGGAGCGCAGTTGGTATCATGTTAAATTGGACGACGCAATGCTCCCGGTGTTCAATTCTCAATTTATTGGTCTCCGGACGCACTACGTGACCCAGCTTGTTAGATTTCGTATTCAGGTATCACTTAAAACGTATCATTATTTAAATATCAAATACTTTTGAATAATTTAAAAACTGAGGATAATGATATGATTAAAATACATCATAGTAATTGATACCTCGATGAAAAAACAGTATATTGTGTGTATGTTTTGATAAATGTAACTTTAGTATTACTAATTTCAATTTTGTTAGGTTTGTACTAGCTCTTAAAAGTTAAACCCAAAATTAAACATAGCTATTTCTCTACAAGGTTATATTTCGAAATACAAGCAGAAGCAACTATTTGACTTAAGTTGATTACTTCTTTACCTCAATTATAGTTAGCCACGTAAAGAGGTATTCTGAATATAAAGGCATAAAATATTTGTATCTTAGAAAATCTAAATATCAAGTGATTACCATACCTAAGAGTGCACTGAAAGATTGGCTCAAAGACAGCCTTCCTTCTATCAAAGAGCCAAAACAGGCTGCCTGCTTCGGATATTAATAAAAATAAGTGTATAGTAATAGACCAAGTTATAGAGCCTCCCAGTCAGCTGCATTTTCTTAAAGGAACCAAGAAAATGATGGTCGATCAGACGAAAGCTTAGTATGGATGAGTCCTGATATTTTAATAACTTTAACAAATTGACTAAACCAATGATGTAACCTAAAGTATGAACTTAATTCGGGCAACATTCAATAAAATTACATAATTTTACGTTATCTATAAAATTTATCTACATAATAAACTTGTTATAAAACTGATTATAACATAACTACAATAAGTCACATAAATATAAATAATGTACAAACTGAAATTGAATGCGGCTTTAATAGTATAACTGTACTTATTGGTATTACGTGGCTTTGTTTACTGAGTTGTTAAAAACGGTAGCCATTTTACAATAAATCAATATGTACATTTATTAAATCAGTTGAGGGAATATTTATTAGTCATAGAGAAAAAATAAAATAAACATGAAAAAAATTGTCTAAGTATGTAATAAGAAGTTCTTTGGCCAGTCGTATAAAAACTATAAGATTTTTCTAAACTGGTCGATCTCTGTAAATAATATTACGTAAGATAGCATAATATCCACATTAAACCTTACGTAACGAGTTCATAACGCCAGGTCTGGATAAAATTGCACGTAGCATAAAGGAAAGCGGGCGGATATAGAAAATCTCTCAATACCAACCGTCGGATTTGAGCTGAAAGCAGCCGTGTCCACGGCGCTTGTAATAACTATGAGTAGGTCTTGTTATATCTTGGACTTTAATCCTTTAAGCATGTTTCACTTGGAGACATAATAAGTAGAAATGGTGACAGCAATGAGAATAGGTTATTGGTCTCTGGATTTTAAGACAGATGAAGACTGTATTGTTATATTATGTTTGGAGAGTAAGATTGGTTGTAGATTGCCTAGAGAAGGAGTGAAACCTAAACGTGAAATTTCTAGGAATGTGAATCGTAAAGTAGAATTGATATGGAGTTAACAGTTTAAGAAAAAATCGTGAATTTTAAATACACAAATTATATTAAGAAAGTAATAAATTGTAATAGATTAGAGAAGTATTCAATATAAGTATTTTTTTTTTTAAGTTAATGCCCGCACTAAAAATAAATCCTGTGTCGCTAAAGACTTCACAAACATACCGGAAACGGACACAAAAACACCCAGACTCAGAACAACAATTTGTGGATCACACAAAGTGATGTCACGTATGGGGTTTGAACCCACAACACTCAGTGCAGTGGCGACCGCTTAATATGTAATATATCATCTCTCTTATACTGAAGAGAGAGCTGAATCGAGTGAACTGCAGGTATTGAACGCCAATGAGGGTGTTGAAATGCCCAGTAAATATTTCTTTGAAAGTATTAATTAAAAATTAAAACGAAAGCAACAAAACCACTGAAATTAACCTTAAAATTCATAACAATTGTTTATAAATACATACAATCAATTTTCCATGACAACCAAATTTAAAAAAAAAGCAAATTTTTTTGCGGCTGTACGCAAGTTTGTTGCGTCACCCGTGTTATTAGAGATACAGAGATATACCATATATAATATCTACGCATAAATAAATATTTACTTAACACTAAGTATATAAAAAGTTTCATATGTTAAAAGTAAATTATTTTAAAAAACTGAGACCAACCCAGTTCTATAAACGAGTCATTAACCTTTTACCAATCACACAAACAAAAGGCATGTGTAAGGTAGTGTCGTGTTCGTAGCACTTAGTCAAGAAATTATTTATTTTGTATGTTAAATATTTTGAGCGAATTGAAGGTGATATGTACTTATTGCGCAGGTTTTTTTCTAGTAATACTGTTACTGCGTGACTAGACCAACATGGTTACTTAATGTTTCTTTTTTCTTTTTTATAGATAAATTACACTGTCCGGAAATACAAAGTTAAGGACAAATGAAGAAATTATTTTTTGGATTGTCATGTATTTTTTTTTCTATATTAGGAGCCTGCCAAAATGATTCTACTCTGCCTAATGGAAAGCATGAATAGAATCCAATAGTTGTGGTCACCATACTCATTGCAAATGCAGACAATGCAGTATGGTGACCCACACTATAGTGGCCTTATGAGATGCTTTTTCACACCTCACTTGGGGACGTAAAAGGCATGACAGTCATCATGACAGTGTAAGACTTACACAGTTACCACGATAACTGTCACTGTCGCTCGTGTTGAAATCAGCGTGGTTCTACTACCTAGATGTGACTATTGTTACGTAGGAAATATAATGTAGCAATGTGTGCGTATATACAGGAGCACTCAGTTTATTTAGTCTCATAATCCGATGGGACTACTATTCAATACGACCGAGAAGAGGTCAAACACAGTGATAGCAATACATGCTCTTCTAGTGAGTCCCCAACTTCCAAACTTCGAACTGCTATTAAGCATTGCTATAATCACAAAAACTTAGTTTGGCACTTTTTGGTCCGACCTGGGATCCGAACCCGAGACCCCTTGATCGGCAATCGCATACGTTAACCGTTAGACCAACGAGGCAGTCAGTCTGTGTATAATGTGTATATATTTAATAATATATAAGTATGTTTATCAGCAATCTGCTTAGTATAGTAGGCTGGATCAGAAGGACATGTGTCAGTGTCAGGTGTCTCAAGTAACTATTGTTATTAAGTCAAACTATACTTAACGTCGCTTTCTGAGATTATATTCTACTACCCTCTCCAATTCAATAAAATTAACGTACACTTTTTCTTTCATTTGAAATGAATATGACAAGAGAATCAACAATATAAATCCTTTCATAAATAAAACAAGAAAGAAAAGCATTTCCAATACAATCAATTACAAAGAGAGAACTGTCAAACGTAACTCCCGGTAGGGAAACAGGTAAAACAGAAAATATAAAAGTTCCAAACTCCCACGGAACGGGAACAAAACATTGATTAATGACGAAATGCACTCGAAAACAAACTGTCGAACTTCTTCAAATTCGCGATACAAATGCCTTCGGAATAACCCCTCGAAAATAATGGTTTCCTTTATGAGGGTACTTACCCTAAACACCTAAAACAACATTCGTAAAATTCAACTTTAACTACATAGTGATATAGTTCAAATTGTTTTGGTGAAAATATATAGGGTAGAAGTGCTGAAAGTCGTCTCAAGATTTTCTTTTCGAACACGGTTTTGTTACATTTTTTGTTGTCGCAAGCAAACGGAAGTGGCGTGTAGGGACGTGTGCTTCCTTTTTTTTTGTTGGGAAATTGTTTCGGTGCCATTAAGCCGTTGACAGATTGCCTCCAGTGAATAATGCCCTTGAATTGTTCGTGGTCGGAGGGTAGACGGCATTTGTGATACAATGGGATGATGTTAAGTTGTGTATTTAGTGTTTGAATAGGAGTCATGAAAATTGCTTAAGATTCATGGTTATTTTAGGTGTGTATAAGATTTTCATTATTTTCGATGTGTCGTATCATTTTTTAAAAACTGTCTAAAACTTTTTTTTAATACTATATCAGGCCGTATTTGTGTTATGAGTTTTTCTGTTAACAAAAATACTTCATAACAGCCCGGAGTTTAGAAATTGTGGTCTTAAAAAGAGAATATATAAAGCTGTCGATTTTGCACCTAATCTCTCCCCGGTCGTGTTGGACAACTGTCCCATTGGATTGTGAGAGTGAGGGAACAGAGAGTTTACCTATGTTTTCACGCACACTTATGCACTATAATTCCTGTGCAGTTGGCTGGTCTCTGTTGAGACTATTCGCCATGGCTGAAACGGGCTAAAAGTACTTCATCATCATCATCATCATCATCATACGGGCAAGAAAAATAGAATTAGTTAATTCTAAAAAGATAATTTCTAAGTAGTATATTATTAGTCACAGTTAATGCTAACAAAATCGTGTTAAGTAAAAACCATTCAGTCCAGCAATAGTTTAAATTATTCTCATACCAAAACTTACACACGATAAATAACCTTTTTTACATAATTACACGCATAATACACCAATTCTCACGTTCAAAGAATTAACTCCAAATCGACATAGCAATATATTTTCCACAGAATCAATATTCCAATGTCGATAATGAAATCAGAAGCCTCATATATCATGGGTGTTTAGTTCAAAACGTGACCTCAGGTGCCCATAATTCTGTAAGCATTTTAATGTTGACTGAGAAATGCTGTAACGGACCTTAGCGGCATTATTAGACAGCTTAACCTTCTCTCACTTGAAGCGTATTAAGTCTGCCACTTTATCGGTACTTATTGACATTTGCTTGGTTTAAAAGTAAAATGCCAGTAAGCGCTGTTCTTTGTAAAGTTAAATAAGGTAAATAATTTAGGAAAGAATAACATAACGCAATCATATACCTATTACTAACAATGGGTTGGTAATATGGGGTAGGAATTAATTGTACATTACAAACAACAGCGACGCCATCACCACGAGGACCTAACCACAAGCTTAATTAAACATTTTTGGTTAAATTGATTTTCAAATCTTACGGTCCTTTATAGTTTTCATAGTTGCCCTCATATCAGCCCTCTCCCATACCATATTAAATTTCATTAGTAATTTTCCAACGCAATAAATCATTTTTAAATATTTGAATTTCGAATTCCTTTATTCCAAATTTTTTTCATAGGCACCTTGTTAGCTTTTTGTGTGATCTACTAAAATTATGACAACATTCTGTTTTTTTTATTTTTTTATACCTATGACCAGACCAGATTTGGACTCTCCCAAATCCGGTCTGGTCACAGTAAAGATAGCAAATCTGTAAAGTTACCAATCAATATCCTAATTAATCAAGATCTTGTAGGCTGTGCTTGTTAATAAAACCTTAATGAATGTACGTAGGTGTCAATAGAACTAACTCTTTCTTGTTTATGTTAATTTTTTTTTCTATAATTTTATGCTAAATAAGCCTACATAAATTCCAATGAGTATAAATAAAGGCTCTTTATTGTACAAGAAAAAATATAAAGTGTTTTTTAACTACATTCAATACTAGCTTTTGCCTGCGGTTTCACTCGAGTATCAGTTTTTCTTTTGTTCAGGGTATAGAATACTAGGCAGTATATGCCAAATATTATGAAAATATTTTGACTAGTTTATTGGTGAAAGTGAAATAAACACAGAATTTAAACTTAGAAAGAAAGGATTTTGGAAGTTACAAATTGTTTTTTGTTTTACGTATATTTATATATTTAAAATAAAAATTGGTTAACTAGATTTCCGTAGAGAGAATAGAGTCCGCGTGGTGATGGTGATAACAATACGTAATGCTACCACTCTTATTCATCCCGTAAGTGTCATAAAAGGCCACTAAGGAAACTATTCACGAAAATGTCACTATGAAGAGAAAGAAAACTTGAAACAAACCCTTTTATATAACGTGTGGAAACTCTCTCGAGCCGTCACCCCACCGGAGTTTGCGGCGGGGTGGTGTGTCGAACTCGGACCAACGAAAACCACACGATGTACCACTCTGCGCCTGTGATAGGAGAATCCGGAGAGGAGGATCCGGGAACAGCTGCTATAACGCCATCCCGATCCCTCTTAGCGCAGACGTCGCCTCCTCGACGCTGGCCCCTGTAGCAGATGGATGGTAAAACCCGTCCCGTCCATCCGCAGCCACACTCAGGACGGCATGAGGTACTGGTAAGCGCATCCGCCGCAGCTCGGTTCGTCGGCGTCGAATTGGGTCCGAGAGGAGATCGTCCTCCCAAACCTTCTCCGCCGCCTCCTTCTGTGAAATTATGTCCTCGCAGAAGGTTACAACCGCGGTAAAACAACTGTCGCTACCGGACATGGAGTATATGACGGCCAGTAGCAAAATATCTTCTCCAATAACTGCAAGGAGAACCCCACGCGCATGTAATCGCAGTGGTAACAGGTGGGACTCAATTCCCTCCTAGCGACCGAGTGCAGATACTTCTCGAAACAACTATGCCCAGAAAGGACCTGCGTCAATCGGAAGGAAAGGGTCCCGTGCTGTCGCCCTGCCCACTCGACGATGACCGGCTGGATAGCCTCCACGGCGGGAAAGCCAGCATGTGGAGTTTCCAACCGGGATGACCAACGAACCATCGTGGCTCGACCAGCGGCCTCTCCATATGCCGCTACTCGTTCGGCGGTGCACCATTCAGTGCCATTGACACTTGAAAAAAGCCCTATTCCAACCCATCTGGCCAAAGTGGTATAGTAGACGAAAACCTCTTTGCTAAGGAGGAGCCTATTCTCAACAGTGGACTGTTTAAGGCTGTTGATGAATCAGATTTCAATCAATAGATACATATGTACTTCCAACCATATTATATTTTACTTAAAGAAATCAATATCTTCGTAGTATAAAAAGTAATTTCAATCTAAAATTATATTAAACAATCATCAAATAAACGATTCTAACAAAAACACTAGACGCTCTTTCCATCACCAATACCAATATAAAGTTCAAAAGACATCAAAAACTCACAATTATCACAATACTTGTCATATTTACAACCAGTTTAAAACTTCACTATATACATTAAATATATTGGTCATTTATATCAATATAAATGCATAATACATATTTATTGGTAATCCAAGCATTTAAAACTCCAAGATACTAATAGAATGAATTCATTTACCATACACGTAGAATATAGAGAAGTGACTTAGTTCTGGTACGAAATCGAACTCCTAAGGAATAAGCAGTGTATAGGTGTGCAGATGAAACCTGTCAGTAATGTTATGAAGAGTGTAGGAGATGAATAAGTCATGATGGAATCCATACTATACTTGGCGATGCTCGTACACTTTCGCTTATAAGATCTTGAACTGCAACACACTATATTACTTCCGACACAGGTTTTTTTGTAGATCATTTCGCTTCGTTAATCGTACATTCTGTTTACTGTTGCTTCCCTTTTCGTTGAAGTTTTATTTAAGTTAAGGAAGTAAGTCATTTGTGTTCTAAGCGTCACTATTCGTTTGTTGACAGAAAGTAGCCTATTCTAAATTTATGAATATGTCACACTTTATTCTGGTTCGTTCAGCTATTCTGAACTGATTGAGTAACAACCATTCATACAGCTATCCTCACAAATTTCGCTTTAATTGTGTAAATAATATTACAAAAAAAAAAACCGCTAATTTGGCGACGGATTAAGGGTGTCACGCTATTCATCCCATGGGTGTAAAAGGCGACTATGGGAGCTAACTACGTAGGATAATATTACGTTAATCACATGGAAAACGTGCAAGGAAACATTCAAACCAGCGTGGAATAATAGGTTAAACCCTTCTTTGTGAGGAAAGTCCTATGTCCAGCAATGAGCTTTTAAAATCTGTTGATGTAATGCGAACTACGCTTAAATACATATTCAGACATCTTCAATTATAGACTACTTAATACTAAAAACACTTTTCACTAAAATATTTGGTACATTTTCAATATATTTCATCTTATTTAAGTATTTACTTTATAGTAAACTATGTGGGTAGATTCAATCAGGGACGAAACCTTACTTCTTGATAGTGAATTACTTAATTCTGTTTTGTATTTCAAAATACTTTCATTATTTTGTATTTGTAATGATTACAGGCGTGGTGGCATTCGTTGTCTATTGGATAGTGATACTGACAGTTGTGTCAAAGGTCGTAGGCTCTATTTCCAATCAGCACAATTGATTCGGCCTCCGGAAACTGCACTCACTCGAAGGAGTTTATGTGAGACTATAGCATTACTGAACAGAAATGGGTTAAATGGTTTAAAGTATGATTCTCACATGGCCTGACATGGCCCCTTACGGCATTTCTCACGACTGTCGTGACTTAATCCAGAATTAATTTCAATCGACCAGCTTCTAAGAGCAAACTCTTATGCAATCCTGCCTCCTTAGCTAAGATGCCAGTATTTCGTGTTGATTCTCTTTTTACAATCGCTAATGCCTCTATTCTCTTACATTATTAGCTAATATTTTGTTATGACCACGTGATTTAACGTTGAGAGACGTCAGTTGTTAGTTTTCTAATAACGCTTACGTTCGTAGGATGTTAACTTGACTAGGCCTGACCTATGAAGTAAGCGTTCATTCTACGTCAAATTCAAAGCTTTCTAAGTAACGTAGCAAATACATCATTATCTATATACTCATACTCACGAATTCTGTATAATAAGAGTACGACAAAAAACTGACGCGAAGTAGGGTTGAAAACCACGCGTGATCGCAAGTAATTGGCTCACTGATGGATGGGACCTCTCGGTCCTCATTACTCGAAAACCAACTTATATTTACGTACCAACAAATCATTCCTTGAACTAAACTCCATCGACAAAAGATCAAAAAATACTTTCTGAATTGCAAAAACAACTTTGTTTCTACAAAGAAACAGTTGGTAATTATTGTCGGCGCTGTTGTAGGTTACTCTCACAACAGGACTTAGGTAATTTGCACTTTAGAAAACTACATGTGTTAGTTAAAGGATATTTGGAATTGAGAATATTTTGCAATTTGATTGATTGACTAAACTGAATAATACATTAAAGTCGACGTGAGGTCCGCATAAGTCCGTAAGATTGTGAAATATGCTTAAGTTTCGTTTTAATTTAAGAAATCTACTTGGGCAGTAAAACGTCAATCAGAAAAACCTAGGTATTGTCAATATGTGACGAAGTTTGTTATTTATTACAGACTTGTCACGATTAACTCTTTCTTAAATCACTTGAGTACTGCGTTGTTGATCTCTACTGAAGATGGACTGATTAGATTTTGAGGATAATAATGTCATATACGAGTACTATTGGCTGTGTTATGTATTTTATATGATATATTTCGAGTTGAATCTTTACTATAGAATAACATAGAAAAATATCAATTCCATTACAGTTTTCAAATAAATAACAGGCTAGAGAAACTACTTATTATTTTAACTTGAGAAAAGGAGTATCTCCAAGCACCAAGAATAAGTAAATATAAGTAAACATCATAGGTCTTATAACTAGTCAGTGAATGAATGAAATTCACTATCACAAAATAACAAGCGTTAAATGAAATACAATGTTAAAATAAATAAAGAAAAAACAAACTGCACGAATGGTATAATTTAAGCGGTCGCCTCACCGCTTTTTACCGTACCTACACTACTCGTATGTGATTCACAAATTGTTGTTCTGAGTCAAGGTGTTCTTTGCGTTCGTTTCATGTATGTTTGTAAAAGCCTCCGCTTCACAGAATTTATTCCTACCACGAGAATTGTTTAAAAAAATTCCAATGAGAAAATGGTATAGCCACAGGCACCTTCAAGAATACTTGTTGGATTCACCAGACACTCGCAGCGAAGTTTTGTCAATGTTAGGTCAAGCTGGTTAATCAATACTTACCCACTACCGCCTAACGATAATCCACCGAAGGTGGTTAATATATTTCACATTAACTTAACCATTAATTAACTGATTCAATCGTAATACTATCGCACACAAGAGTCCTCAGTTCTCATATGAAACACTTGACTATGTGGCTAAGGTGGCCCATGCTTGAATTTTGGGAAGTCACGTCACGTCAAGTCTTACTTATTTGCAGTTAAAACGTGTCTCTTTTCACTTATGTGTCTAAGCTTTCCTGTATATAATTTACATCGTGGTTTGAATAAAAAATCCATTACAAAATATCCCACAGTAATTTCATCTCAAATATTTAATATTAAAACCGACAACCGTTTCACTCCTGTGTCAAACAGAACACCATTTACACATTGTTTTAGAGAATTTTATTAAAAGAAAAAATAAACCAGTAAAGCTATAAAGTGATTACGAAGGAAACTTAGCCTAGATATACATAATTAGCATCGCAAGTAGGCAATGTAGTTCCTATTAAGACTACTGCATATAGGTGTGGCATATTAAGATTGGTTCACGCTGAATGCATTATGTAGACTGATTTGAAAATGATTAATTGTGTAATGTGTACTGGGAGACGGAGCGTAGATAGGTCCCCTATAAAGTGGTCCGATGACCTGTGGAGGCCACGGGTAACAGATGGACGCAGGTAGCACAGAGCCGATTGTTGTGGAGAGCCTTGGGGAAGTTAATGCTGATGACACAATATGAAATCATATCCCTAAAGGAGTTTATTACTCAACTCTTTTATTACTCAACTCATTAGATACTCTTGCAAATTTCCATCTTATAAAATAAGCCTCTGAAGGCGGCTTGTTTGTTTTCCCTATAGGTATAAAAAAATGTCAATACTGAGATGTATTATCCTTGACATATCAATATCAATCAATCAACCTATCATCGTACACTGCTGAACGAAGGTCTCCCCCAAGGAGCGCCAACCATTCCAGGTAATTTGCATCCATCCGCTGCCAGCCACCTTCCTCAATTAGTCGGTCCATCGCGCCGCAGGGCGCCCCACACTACGTTTGGCCAATCGTGGTCTCCAGTCTAGTACACTTCGGTTCCAGCGACTATCGGTTCGTCTGCAGACATAGCCGGCCTACTTCCATTTCAGCATACTGATTCTCCGTGTGATGTCAGTTACTCCAGTTCTCTGTCTAATAACCCCGTTACGAATTTTATCAGCCAGAGTAACGCTCGGCATTTCACACTCCATCGCACCTGAGCTACTTTAAACTTATGGACCAGTCCAATGGTGAGTGTCCACGTCTCGGCGCCGAATGTACATATGTCATCAATATATCAATAAATTGATGATAATTTTGTCCACTTCATTGATAAAAAGATTATCCACTTTAAATAGAATATAGGTTTTAAAACTTACTTTTGCCTCATGATATCTCTAAATTGTTTTGAACGTCAACAAAAAAAATAAAGGTGGTACTTTTTTAAATATATATAATGTTAGTTAAAGTACAAATGATATTTGAGATGTTTACGCCGAGATACATTATCTAAGCTTGCCACTGGACACAGTCATTGGGCCGACCTGCGTCGTGTTTGTATTTACACATAGCATTATTAAAATTAAACTAGAAATATCGTGTCCTTTTTTTTTTGACGACGTATAAAAATCCCGAGCCATGTCACTACAAGTCCACAACGAATAGGCACCATAACTAACCGTACTAGCCTCTATATTGGGGGAAGCTTCAAATTCACTTAATAATATCTTACTCTTGGCTGAATCCCGTCTTTGCCTCTCTGTCTAAACCTAGCGTTATTAGTCGAGTTTGTTTACATCATACGTGTGTCCTCAGCTTAAACTTTTGCTTTCTTAAGTTGCACAGGAAATTAATTAGTAGCCACTGACTGAGTATGTGAATTGCGTAAGTAGAAGTAACAGTGTACATTACAAATGCTGGTTCGTTGCATTCCATCAACAATTGTATTTTATTCGGACCAAAGCATACTTTGCAAGGTCTTTATTACAATGTTGTTTGTAATAGATGTGGGTAGGGCATATGTAGTTTCTGATATATGTCTTACCTTATATTCCAGCCAACAAATACTGCTTGTACTGGACATAGGGTTCCCTCAAGGGTTGCTTTTACTAACGCTGGTCTTACTTTATATCGAGGATAATTTAAATTTCTACAGCACCTTTGAATGATCATATATAAAATCACGCATATTTCTCCAGAGGGATTGAAGAAGATTATTACATGTTCACTTTTCGTCATTGTTTTGGGCCCGGTGGCAAACTTATTTTCCTAAATATATTAACGTAAGTTCTCACTGACCTATATTTGTTATTTGATCATTATGCAACATGAAACTTTAAAGAAAATAGTGTGTTTAAGTGCCAGCTCAGGTAAAAAAATACACAGATAACCTGATGGAGCCTGAATGCTAATAAACCGTTACGAAAACAGGTTTTTTTTTGCATTAGTATCGATTTTTTCTAGTCCGTCATCAAAGTTTCTTTCTTTTTGTTCTTTTGTAGCTTAATATTTTTTCTAGACTCATACATAATCTAAGTTTCTTAATAAACTTTAGTGAATATTTTCGTTAGGTTCAAAGCAAGTATTTGTCTAATTTCTTTACAATATAAACTTTAAGTACTAGTTTTGGATTCTGAACAATGATTTAAATTCAGCGCGTCGATTGGTCGAGAGCAAGTGACACGGGACAAAATGCGCTGTAATTGGTGATTGACATGTGACCACTTCCTGATTGGCCGGGTACATTGCGAATGCCGTTGCGTTTGAAATGTTATAGAATTGCTTCCCCGGTTTTTACGGCGATTTAATAGGAGCATTTATTGCATTAAATCTACTTTCTAAATGTTAATCGTGTCTACGATTTCTTATTATCATGGGAAACACGAAGCTGTATTACTTGTTTGCAACTTTTTGTTGATCAACAGTCTTAGAATAAAATTATGAGCAATAAATATATTATATGAATGAACAAATTCATACCTCGAAGGTTACTTCTCAAGGTAAGTTGGTAGAGTACTCTCTTTATTCTAGTTTGTTCATAATATAGAAAAATAATATACTGTCTCCCGATGACCAAAGTCTTTGCCATAATTTGTGTGGGTGTGAATGCATCTACATTATAAAGAATCTGCCCAAAGAGTTGTCCATGTGGTGACGGATTAAGAATACATAGTGATACCATCCCTATTCATCCCGTGGATGTCGTAAAAGGCAACTAAGGGAACGAAGTATACAAGACAACATCATTACAAAGAGAAGGAAAACTTGAAACAAACCTTATTCCGACCTGACTGACCAGCGTGGAATAGTAGGCCAAAACCTCCTTGCTAAGGAGAGTCCCATGTCCAGCAGTGGACTGTAAAAGGCTGTTGATGATATGAAGAATTATTAAAAACTACATATTTTACTGCTACTACTTGATTTTACCCACAAAGAGGACCAAAGGGGAAGTACTCCTGTAGTAGGCTCAAGATGGAACGGGAAATGTATACCTTCACCAACAAGAGAAGTAATTTTTCAAATCGATTCACAAATAATAGAGTTCTGTCATAGGAAACATACAGAATTGCCTCATTTTTTGAATTTCAGCTAAAGATATTTACAAGTGAAGAACGGGTAGAAAATATTTTTCTGCCTAAACGATAAATGTATTTTCGCTCTCCTATTAAGGAAACCTTTTCTACCGTTCTATTAGAAATTCTCTGACAATATGTTATCCTTCCGTAACTAACCTTGTAATACATAATTTTTTTTAGAAGACAACATAATGATAGCGTTGAATCCAAGTTGCCTGGTCTATTCATTCTTAGAGCACTACAACTGAGACGATTGAATGTATCATTATATTCAACCAGTGAAGGCATCCAGGCTATTTATGGAGAAATAATACAGCGTCCTACTCTGCCAAAACAGTACGAACTAATCAGATTCTAGTAGTGATGGATGACTTATTACAAAATGAAAATTTAGGACATAAACAAGCCTTAAAGATTGTATAGTGTAATTTTAATTATAATCATAAATTTCTAGGTATGATACTCTTTAAAGGAATTGTCCTTTAATGTGTGTGTCTGTGGCATCATAACTTCTAAATGGATGAACAGTTTTTGATTTATTTAGCACGTGTGCATGTGTGTGTGTTATGTGCGTGTGTATATGTAAGGGATGGCATTTATTTTATTATATAAGTATGGGCCCAAAAAACAAAAGAACCTATGAGTTGACTGCACGGTTGACCTAGTGGTTTAAGCGGTTAGGAGGTTTACTGGTGGTCCCAGGAGTTGGCGGACCTCCGTGCGGCCTGTACTCGTGCCCGGAGGTCCTACACCCGTAGTCGGCGGCGACACCGCGAAGAAGGCGAGGAGGACCGGCTTCATGAGGAGTACCGAGAGGCGCGGAAAACTCTGAAGCTGGCCATAAGCCGCGCCAAGGAAATTAAGAGAAAGGAGATGCTGGAGGGTCTCGATCGTGACCCCTGGGGCCGCCCTTATCGTGCGGCGCGACAAAAGCTCCGCACGTCGGGCCCCCCCCTTACAGAGACACTCCAGCCCAGCTTCCTGCAGGAAGTGGTCGAGGGCCTTTTCCCGCAGCGGGTGGAACACACATCCCCGTCGATGGCCTTCATGGTCGGAGACGACGGGGGGAACGAGGACGATGTTCCACCCGTCAGGGAATCGGAGGTAGGGGCGGTTGTTCTACGGATCCGCTCTAAGAACACCGCCCCCGGGCCGGACGGGATACCTGCCCGAGTGCTGGCCCGAGCCCTTGAGCACATGTCGGACCGCCTCAGGAAGGTCCTGGACGGTAGCTTGGCGTTCGGACGCTTCCCTGAGTGCTGGAAAAGCGGGAAGCTGGTCTTATTGAGGAAGCCGGGACGGCCAGCCGAATCGGTAGCGGCCTATAGGCCCATCGTGTTGCTGGACGAGGCGGGTAAACTGTTTGAGAGGATACTCTCTGCCCGCATCGTCCGGCACCTCCACGAGGTAGGCCCCGATCTGTCGGACGCCCAATTTGGTTTTCGGGCGGGGCGTTCGACGGTCGATGCCGTGCTGCGCCTGAGGGCCGTTACCGAAGAGGCGGTGAGCTGTGGCGGCGTGCTGTTGGCGGTGTCGTTGGACATCGCCAACGCATTTAATAGTCTGCCATTTAGCTGCATCAGGGAAGCACTCCACTACCACGGGGTGCCAAAGTACCTGAGGCAGCTTGTGGCAGACTATCTTGAGGAGCGTACCGTCATGTACGAGGACCGAGACGGTGTTCTAAGGCGGCGGCTCATGTCGTGCGGTGTTCCACAGGGGTCTGTCCTCGGACCACTCCTGTGGAACATGGGATACGACTGGGCCCTTCGAGGTCGTCTTCCCCCCGGGCTGGGCGTACTTTGTTACGCAGATGACACATTGGTCACAGCCCGGGGGAAAAACTTTCAAGAGGCGGCGCGCCTGGCCACCACGGGTGTCTCTCTGGTTGTCGGGCGAATTGAGGCGCTGGGTTTGCGGGTGGCCCTGGACAAGACGGAGGCCCTTTTGTTCCATGGGCCCCGGCGTGGTCCACCCTCCGGCGCCTCCATCGTGGTCAATTCGGTCCTCGTACCGGTTCAGGCCCAGATGAAGTATCTGGGCCTGATCCTCGACGGCAGGTGGCTCTTCGACGAGCACTTCCGACAGCTTTCTCCAAAGCTGGTCGGCGCTGCTTCTGCCCTTGGGCGACTTTTGCCCAATCTGGGTGGAGCTAGCGTCGCGACGAGACGGCTATACACGGGGGTTGTCCGGTCAATGGCGCTGTATGGTGCACCGGTGTGGGCGGCGGCTCTGACCGCCCAGAATAGGGCCCGCCTCTGGCGCCCTCAGAGGATATTGGCGGTTAGAGCCATACGCGGTTACCGCACCGTATCGACGGAGGCGGCGTGCGCCTTGGCCGGAACTCCCCCGTGGGATTTGGAGGCGGAAGTGCTCGCCGAAGTTTATCGGCGGACGGCTGACTTCCGGGCGCGTAGCGGCATACGGCCCCCGCCTGAAGAGATACGTGAGTGGCGAGAGTATCTGCACTCGGTCGTCAGGAGGGAATTGAGTCCCGCCTGTCACCACTGCGACTGCAGTGAGGACTCGGCTCAGCACACGCTAGCGGTTTGTTCCGCCTGGGCGGCGCAGCGTGGGGTCCTCACTGCAGTTATTGGAGGAGATCTCTCGCTACCGGCCGTCATACGCTCTATGGCCGGTAGCGACAGTTGTTTTACCGCGGTCGCAACCTTCTGCGAAGACGTAATTTCGCGGAAGGAGGCGGCGGAGAAGGCCCGGGAGGACGATATCCACTCGGACCCAATTCGCCGTCGGCGAGCCGGGCGGCGGAGGCGCGCATACCAGCGCCTCATGCCGCCTTGAGTGTGGCCGCGGATGGACGGGACGGGTTTTCCCCTCCATCCGCTATAGTGGCCAGCCGCGAGGAGGTGACGTGTGCGTGTGCCGGACGTCGCCTAAATGTAGAGTTTATCCGCAGATGGCGCCCGCGAAAGCGGGCAGGCGCTAGGAGGGATTAGGATGTCGTAATAACAGCTGTTCCCGGATCCCTCCTCTCTCAGGCGCAGAGTGGCACACCGTGTGGTTTTAGTCGGTCCGATTCCGACACACCGCCCCGCCGTAAACCCCGGTGGGGTGACGGCCCGTGGGGGTTTCCACACGTTAAAAAAAAAAAAAAAAAAAAAAGTGGTTTAAGCGGTCGCCACGCTGTCTCTACTGCGCTGAGTGTTATGGTTGTGAGTGTGTGTTCAAATCCTACATGGGACAACACTTTGTGTGATCCATAAATTGTTGTTTTGAGTCTGGGTGTTCTTTATGTCCGTTTCTTGTATGTTAGTAAAGTCACCCGCGACACAGGACTTGTTCCTATTGCGGGCGTTGTCTTTATATTTAAAGTCGTTTTATAAATTACATTATCTTGAAAGATTCTGTGTTTACGACATTTTGTTGCATTAGTTAGAGGATCATAATCGGTCAGTGAGTGGATTAGTTAGTAATCGAGGATCGATTTGGTAATTAGACGGAAAACAAATAGTTACCGAACTGTAAGGACATCAATTTTCTTGTATGAGTCTCCCGTGGGATGCTAAAAAAGGTAAGCAAAGCGCTACCTTAAAAATTACCCTTTGATCATGTTCCAATTTTATCAAAATGGTCTTAGCAGCACTTTCCCAAGAAGTGATGTAATATGTTACCATTGATTGGCATAAGGTGATTTACGTTATTTTAAGGACCTTATTATCACATACATGTCCCATATTTTTCAAAATATAAATTAATTTCCTAGTTCTAGAAGTTAACACATTTATGTGAGCTTCAAAGTTTAAGTTTTTATCAAGAATGATTTCTAAGTATTTAATTGTATCTACCAGTTGCAGTTCTTTGCAGATACAGTTTGAACATTATCAACTCTTTAAGGGCTGCTCACATTTTTAACGGCCCATTCCTAGTTTATGTTTTTTGTGATGATAAACAGATACAAGTAACCATAAATGAGACACTTTCATTCTCGGAGCTCATGTACTCATATATCATGAGAATACGGAAACGAGTATTTACATAGCTACTGAGGAGTTAGTTTCAATTACGCATTTTGAAATTAAAGAAATAGTTATTTTTGGCGATAATATGTAAATGTACTATGGTACACTATAAGTTGATATGTCATGACGATTATACTGGTTACCAATAAACAGGTCCCAAGGTCAACACTTACTCATCATACTTCTTAATGATATAGGTATTATTTATATATATAAATAAATTGTTGTTTTTTGGTGAGTGCGACGCCGGAGGCCCATTACTGCAAGGGTGACAGTTATCGTGGTAACAGTGTGAGCCTTACACTGCCACAATGACTGTCATGCCTTTTACGTTACCAAACGGAGTGCGAAAAAGCATCTTACTAGGCCGCCATAGTGTGGGTCACCATACTGAATTTTCTGCATGGAGTATGGCGACTACAACTCTTGGATTCCATTAACGCTTTCCATTAGGCAGAGAAGAGTCCCTTTGGCAGGTTCTTAATATAGATATAAAAAAAGAGTCATCGAACTCAAGAATAACCTACAAACAAAAAGTGTAAACAACAAAATATCGTTACAAAACAATTCTGAATATTGTCTTACAAATAAATAAATCAGCGGGGCCATTTGTCAGCCGTAACACGACAGATTTATAAATTATATTGTGAGCAGCAAAGATTTCAAACATTTACAATCGAATTAAATCGATGCAGCACATGGCAAAAGACGACTCATCTATCATGGGATTTATTTCATACAATGTAATTAAACAAAACTCAACCTTACTAATCTGGTTTAAGGTACAGTTTTTAACGGAAAAAGGTTCACCCTACTTTAATGAAATGCATTATTAAACAGCGATTTTGTGACCCCATTCAAAAGGAATTAGAAAGGACATTATATGTAATTTGCTTGTTTTAATTTAGTTTTAATTATAACAAAGTGTACGCATCAATTATTCAATTGCTTCGAGTAAATTATTCATTGATAAACTGTTTAAAAGTAATGGGAAGTATAATTTGCAAAACTTATAATGACAGTATAGTCCGAGTCGCGGGGAGCCGATGAATGCAGCTGGCGTCCAGTCGTACGTCATGGCGTTCTAATGGGGAAGCCTATGTTCAGCGATGGACGTCTGCCGGCTGATGATGATGATAATAATGACATTTATTGAATGAATTTTTTAACGGTAAGACGCGACTTAACACAAACTAGTAAATAATATTTACGAAATCATTTTGTGACTCTTTAGTACACAGTTCGTCTGATTTCTTTTATAAGAACTATTTTATCTAACCTTGCTAATTGTTTCTAGAGCTTCCTCATTTTTCTTCAACTCCATCCGTTTCATCACCTGGGTTGTAGTTACTTAAGTGCAAGCTAAATAATAATTAATTATAATTATATCCATATATCGCCTGTCTGTGTAATGAGGGATTAAGAATACATAGTGTTACCACCCCTATTCGTGCCATAGGTGTCGTAAGAGAAGAAAAACTTGAAACAAACTCTATTCAAACTGGCTAGAGTGGGCCAAAACCTCTTTGTTAAGGAGAGGCCTATGCCCAGCAGTGGACAGTTAAAGGCTGTTGATAATAGTTGATAAATATCCATATATATTACATTTATTGTCCGTGCGGGGATGGATTAAGAACACGGAGTGTCACCACTCCTATTCACCCCATGGGTGTCATAAGAGGGGATTAAGGGAGTAAACTATGCGGAATAATATCATTGCAAAGAAAAGGAAAGCTTGGAAAAACCGTATACCGATCCATTTGGCCATCATGGTGTAGTAGGTCAAAACCTCCTTTCTAAAGAGAGGGCTATGTCCAGCAATCAATTATTAAAGGCTGTTGAAGATGTATATATCATCATATCACTGTGACACGTGAAATAACAAATAACCTAAGTTAATGCCAACTCTCATATCCTAGGAACAGCAAATCATAATGATGTACTTGACATAAATTCTACACACACGTTAATTTCTACATTCCTGTAAGGTAGTAGAGCCACGCTGATTTCAGCACGAGCGGGCCGGCTCGATCGGGGCAGTACTACCCTCCTACAGAAGACCAACCTAAAGCGCCAACATCCGTGTTGTCGTGTTTCGTTGGTGAGTGTGAGACCGGAGGCCCATTGATGCAGGATAACAGTTATCGTGGTAACTGTGTAAGCCATACACTGTCTCGATGACTGTCATGCCTTTTACGTCCCCAAGCGGTGTGAAAAAGCATCTCACAAGGCCACCATAGTGTGGGTCACCATACTGCATTGTCTGCATTTGCAATGAGTATGGTGACCACAACTTTTGGATTCTATTCATGCTTTCTATCAGGCAGAATAGAGTCACTTTGGCAGGCTTTTAATATAGAAAAGAAAAAATCCTCTTTTTGGAATAAAATGAAACGCAGGTTTTACTAAAGTTAACCCATACCTACGAGTACACCACTAAAAAATTATTGTATGTAATTAGGAACTTGGCCAACAAAATATTCCAAGATATTTTTGAACAATGATTCCCTACCTTAAACGCTGCTGAGCCTAATAGCCGAGTATAACGGTTTTAAAATACAATTAATAGCTAATGATGTCTAAGAGGAAATGTCCATATATTGACATTATTAGTTTAGTTATAATGAATGTGCTGACTAATCCCAAATGGCAGACATAAAATAACACGAAACAAGTCGCTTTTCAAAACGCCGCAGTTTTGTGTTATGTTATTAGTGAAACGACTAGTGGTTAACGTAAACATCCCCTATGGCAATAATAATGTTGATTTAACAAATCATTTTTTTTATAAAGAATTTTCTGCTTGTAGCAAAGCAGATAATAAAAAGTATTGTTACATACATAAATCACGTACTTTTTCTTGATTATTTGACAAATTTCACAAAAGGCTGTCTGACACAAACTGGGCCTTAAATTTCCTAGTCAAATCATCTCGCGATCCAAATACCGTCACATCAATCCATTACAAGATCCCTCGAACGCGTATTTGTCAAAACAAATGACACTACCCCTTCGGGAGGGTTTAACCCTTCACTGCGATATCAATTAATCGGCTCAATTTATGAATTATTGCTTCAACAGAACCCTATTTCATACACGGAATTTATAATTTGATGGATGCATAATTTATTTTGTTATATGACGACATTTTCATTGATTATTATTCGCAGTTGAGGGAACTTTACAAGTCTTTTCGCCTCTGAATATTCAAATCAATTTTTTTGGGCAATCAGTTTCATTACTTCAAAAAGATCAGTAAAAAATAAAATGAAAATAGTAATGTTTCTTACTTTAACAGCGTGATAACGTCCAAAAAGAGATGTTAAAACTGAAAATACATAGCGTTTCATGCCATTTATGTTACTCTAATTGTATTTGTATCTTTTTTATATTTAATTATTTAATGTTATTTTTAATTACATTTATTTGACTGCCTCAGTGTCGCGGTGGTAGCGTATGCGACTGCTGTTCTTGAGGTCTCGGGTTCGATTCACGGGCCGGACCAAATATTTGTAAATTTGGGTGTTTTCTATTTATAACATGTATGTATTTAGAAAAAAAAGTATTTATGTATTTGTATCAGCTGTCTAGTATCCGGGACTAGATGACATTGTGTGTCAAATGTTAGAAATATTTACTTTACTGTAAATGTCAAACTTAATTTAAAAATAATGCTTGACTAGACGATTCAACCCCTATTTTGTAACATTTTGTTACTAATGATCAGTCGTAGGATAATGTTATTGATTAAAATAAATTTTCAATTCGAACCTGTAGTGCCTGAGATGTGCGCGTTCAACGAAATAAGCAAACTGATTTTTCAGCTGCAGAATATTATAATAGAAAACTACAATAGCAGATTAAAACTAGGTAATTAAAGTCAAAAGAAAACTATAAAAAATGCAATACGCTTCAATCTTAGACATAAAAAAAATATCATAATTTATTACATAGGTATATTATTATTTCAAAAAGATAAAAATTAAGAAATCTATAAAGGAATTTAAACACTGGGAGCGGTCGTCATTTGCATACAAATAGTTGATGGAAATAAATCACACGGGACAGTAATCTGCGGCCATTTTGATGTACACTAGCGCCATCTGTGTCAACTGAATGAGTTATTATACTGCAACCATAGGGCTGAACGTAATTTCGTTCGGTTTTTAGTTTTTAATAACTACAGTAGATACAGAAAGTGATAACTAATAAATTTTTACATGTGTAATATACACACATGCGTACATAAAGTCACGCCTAAATCCAAGGGTAGGCAGAGACAATTGATCTCCACTTTCTACGGTCCTGATATCCCTCTTTTGCTTCGTCCACATTGGTCAATAGCTGCGTACATGCTCGTCAGTTCCTGGTGCTGTACACACGACCCGTCTTCAGAACATCACCAATTTGATTGACCGACACTTCCACACACATTCCCTCAATAAATTCCTTTAGCGAGTCTTCTATCATCCATCTTCGTTGCTAAGCAATATAACACTATTTTTGTATATTTATGTAACGTTACTATCGATAAAATTTCTTATTTCTATGCTTTTACACCGTAACTTAAAATGTATCACACGTGGATACTTTTTACTTATATAAGAACTAATTTTCAAATAATTGAAACAATAAATTGAACACAATGCCCGCTGTAAACATCCAGTATTCGAATTATCCTCTGATTTAAAAATCTGATCTTAAATCTCTTGCAGCAATCAATCAACATATTTTTGCTGAATTTCAAAACTGATGCTGTTTAGAGAGATTACTTCATTACGTTAAGATCCTATTTATTCTATCTGACACAACATGTAGCATATATACATTGATAGATGGTTAGGTAGATGAAATATTTGACATTAGCCACCAATTTATTCGATGTTTGCTTTAAAAATGATTGTCTTAGTCGATAAAAACAGATCTAAATTGATATCATAACATCAATAAAACGATTTATGAGATACATTTTTTCCCCAAATCTTTACGTACCAGAAAAATGTTAAAGCAAATAAACCAAACAAGATAAAAGTACCTCATTGCAGTCTTTAGGAATTTTATGCTTTATGTTAACATTTTAAGAGTGATATTAACTTAATAACAATGTAATAAAAAACCGTAGAACCGATCGATGGAGGGATGACAGTTGTCGTGGTAAGCGTGTGCAATACACGATGACTGTCATGCTGACATGACATGCGCTTTAGTGTGGGTCACCATATTACATTGTCTGTATTCGCAATGAGTATGGTGACTACAACTCTTGGATTCTTTTCATTCTCTCCATTAGGCAGAGTAGAGTCGTTTTGACAGGCTCTTAAAAATAAGAAGCAAAAAAATTTATAACTAAATTTATCAATTCACTTTCACTGAAGTTCCAACCCTACTAACTCGAAATGTAACATGATTTATAGGGTAACCCTTAAAAGATTAACCCTTTATCCGGGGTCAAACAGCAGATACACGGGGTCGTTCAGGCCTCGACACTCATAATGTTATTATTTATTGTTTTCGTCTTATGTCATGTTTAGCTTGCAATTAATAATGCAGTGAAGGGTTACGAGTATTAAGATATTAGGACTGTAGACCACTGCGACGCTTTGGTATTTCGAAGCTAATAAGTCAGTAATTAACAGTTGTAATATAACAAGATAGTTTGTGATGAACCTTGTTGTGATGATTTTCTCTTGGTCCATAGTTGGTGAGTACGAGCACCAGTTGTCCATCGATACTTTTACTATTTAGCTTTTTTACCCAACTAAACCAATAGGAATATTTTTGGGCAATCTACGTATGCTTGTATGTTCCACTGTAGTACCTTAACTACTGAACTATTTTTTATGAATGAAGAATTAGACTCGTAATAATGGTCAGTGTTATATGTCCTATTTTTTTTTAATTTTTGCGTAGTCTGTTAATAGTTTTGCAAATGAGCAGACAGTGGTAAGTGACTACCGCCGTATCATGGACAAGAATCGCAAGTTTTATGCCATTCTTGTTATCAAAAAAAGTTGGGGATAGAGTAATAAAACAATAATGATGAATAATTTGTTAAATATTGAAGCACTACTATGCACTGAAGTATACTACACAATAAAATTCCGTTATATCACGCTTGTGTATATTAGAACACACTAACAAATCTTTGTTTTATTTTATTTTATTTGTTTACAGTTCCTATTTTTCAAAAAAAGGTTTCACCTAAGCAATACAACGATTCTCAAAGTGCAGGTACGCAATTACAAACACCACGTAATCAGTAGTTCCATTGACGCTGAGGAAAAACAAAACGAAGTAAAACATTGAGTCCCGATGCCGCGGGGATAAGCTGTTAGATGTACTCTTTTAATAACCGTTTCCACTCATTGCAACACACAAATAGCTTAAAAGATTAGAGACAATGTACGGTCATCAAAAAAAAGATTAAAAATAATAATTCCAATTAAACATGTGATAAAGACTACCGAGAGATTTTTGTATGAATGGAGGATGTTCTAAACAACACCCTCTGGTAACATGACTGACTGCATGGTTGACCTAGTGATGTAAGCGGCCTGGATGTCGTAATAGCAGCGGTTCCCGGATCCCTCTTATCTCAGGCGCAGAGTGGCACACCGTGTGGTTTTAGTCGGTCCGATTCCGGATTCCGACACACAGCCTCGCCGTAGACCCCGGTGTGGTGACGGCCCGAGGGGGTCCACACGTTAAAAAAAAAAAGAAAAAAAAGTGATGTAAGCGGTCGCCACGCTGATCTCTGCTGCGCTGAGTGTTGTGGGTTCGAACCCCTCATGGGACAACACTTTGTGTGACCCATAAATTGTTGTTTTGAGTCTGGGTGTTCGTTGTGTCCGTTTCTTGTATGTTTGTAAAGTCCTCCACGACACAGGATTTATTCCTATTGTGTTGTATTTTTAAAAAAGAAGAAGAAAGAAATAATATTAACGACTTTATACATCTCACAGAGGATAGTCAAGGTGATAAGATTATAATTTTTTAAACATGATGAATAACCTACAAAATAATAATTTGAATCAAAGAGATCAAAAGGGTTCGCTTTAAGATAATTACAATAATGAAGTTCCCTCTCATACTTAAAGCGAAATTTTGCCACAGAGGGAATATTTTAAAGGAACTAATTGTACCAATAAACAAAGTTTGTGTTCGTTCAGTAGCTGCCAGAAACAATTTTCAAAGTGTTTAGCTATTCTCGAGAAAATTCGTAAGTTGTGTATGTTTTCCAGAAAGTTCCAAAGTAATGAGCGGCAAAATTATGTTCATTGGATTAGCAAGTCACTGTTAAATATAACATAGATAACATTTACTAAAGATTTTACAACTTACAAGTATTGCAGCTTAATATTTACATTCATATAGTTTCAGTTTACATTTCAGTCTAAATTTTACTACCACTATCAGGGGCGAAGGAAAGGCTTTTTTTCTTCCCAGTAAATTTTAATATATTGAATTCCTGGGGAACAAAATTCAGAATAGAAAAAAAAAGTCATCGTCATAATGTAGGTGAACACGATATCAAAGTAATCAAACTCATGTTTTATAAATTAAGTTTTTGTAATGAAATCCATACATACCTCATCCGTAACCATATGAAATAGCAAGACACAAATAACAAATTTATACACATAACTAACATTATTAATTGATAATATTGACCAATAAATAAAATTTCAACTTTTTCTGTGGACTGTACGTCATAATGTTGCTGCACCAGTGCGCCGGCGCATCTCAGGTAGCCTGATTTACTGCTGTCTTAATGAAACCTGTTATATAACTGGAATTATTTATTATTTTGTCCTAGGAACCTGTCCAGACCCTAGCTTCTGTCTTAGATAATAATTAACTTTCTATGGCTGTACTTAGCCTGGTACAGTCAGAACATTAAACTTGAGAATATATTTTAATGACATAATGATAGTCATTTTAACACTAAACTAACTTCTAGATATTAAAACTTTTTGAAGGAAATATTAATGGCACAAATTGTGAGTGAAAGATAGTTTCTACCTGTAAACTTTTACGTGATTTAAAGATGATAATTTGAAAATCACTAACCTGAAAATGAAGAATTAATTTTTTATTAGTTTTCTATTTTTGATGTAATACTAGATGAAATAAAAGCTTTGTCTATAATTTCTATAGATAATGTTCATTTTACTTTGTGGGTGGAAGGTATCACATCATTATCATCATCACACCATCAACAGTCCACTGCTGGACATAAACAGAGGTTTATGTGCAAGGAGGGCCTTCCAGAGATTTTGGCTGGCCAGACAGTTTTACGTAGGGTTCGTTCAAGTTTTCTTTTTTTTTGGAATCCATAGATAGAATGCATGTTACTGGTAAATCGACAAGAAACTATGTTGTCCACTTTCATTTTCTGGTTTATTATTTTGTAGTATTTTCATTTGGTTCATACTTAATTTTTTCTGATCTGTGAGTTGTTTTATTGTTATTAGGATGTTGTAGTTTTGCTTGTAAAGACACGTTCCTTTTTCTATGAACACTTTTTGTCCCCGGGATCGCGAGTTCGATTCTTGAATATTTATGTGATGAGCACGATTATTTGTTCCATGTTTGGATATAACTTGTAATTTATCAGCAGACTGGTTACCATTTTTTTTAACGTTTGGGAAACCCCCGTCACCCCACAGGAGTTTAGGGTGGGTTTGTGTATCGGAATCGGACCGACAAAAACCACACGGTATGCCACTCTGCGCCTGGGATAGGAGGGATCTGGAAACAGGGGTTATTACGACATCCGGACCTGCAATCTGGTTACCATAGCACAGCTCTGTCTAATTATTTGAAGTTATTTACTACTT
The DNA here is from genome assembly GCA_949316085.1 of Hypercompe scribonia. NCBI lineage: Eukaryota > Metazoa > Arthropoda > Insecta > Lepidoptera > Erebidae > Hypercompe > Hypercompe scribonia. The sequence continues at coordinate 6,595,963 of OX438988.1, forward strand.
TATTTACTACCGCCCATTATCTTTTCCCTTTTCATAACTAAGACATTGGTAACTCATCACCGCTTGTTTGAAGATCTATTTTGCCTTACATAACCATTATTTAGTCTAGACCGATATGATCGATATGGGCTTACAACCTTCAAGATAAGAATGAATTTCCACTTCAAAGGTCATCAACTTGTAATTGCTGAGTTAGAGATGTCCATATGTGATTATCCCACCATGTGGTCTGTTACTCCATTTGTCTAATATTTTATAAAAATATTAAAAAAGATGATATCAGGTGATGATTCACAGGTCATCATAGGAGTGTAATGGTGATGATTTTAATAAGATTCTTGTGTCGATAATGAAATTTAACAAGAACACAAATATTCCATGACTTGTGTTACAACTGATGCGTGGGTTTTTTTTTATGATAATGTTTAAAAGTAAATTTACGAAAGCAGTTATCTCAATCTGCATCAGTGAGAACAGGCCCATATAAAATTAGCTTAAATTAAATTTTATGACTCGTTTTATAGTTCTGAATTATTTTTTACCACCTAAAAATAAATATTTGTTTAAAACAAGCAATGTTCACAACATTTCTAATATCACAAACACATAGTTTGTCTTTTGTTTGGAAATTCCTAATTTTGAATACAAACCTTTAGTCAAATGAATAACAAAAGAAACAATAACCCTCATTTAGGCTAATTCTGGGTGTAATCAGGGGTCAATCTAAAATGGCTATCCAAAAACCTTTAATTATGTTATTAAAAGGAAAAAATGTGTTGTCTATTGGTATTTCGTCGAGTTAGCCGCTTATAGACACCATTAAGAACACGTATCTAAATATCTTAAGAAATCTATCGTGCAGTAAAGACGGTAATTAATATCTTCGGAAATATTCAACGTAAAAATTCGTGGCATTCGCAAGTTGTAAGGGTTAGATTCGTGGGCAATGTATAGAGCTGTTGATACGTCAGTTTATAGAGGTACTATTCTTTTTCGATTTCTAATTTGTTAAAATTGGAAATAGTAAAGGAATGGTACACATACTTTGACGACTGAACACAGTTACCTGATAGTAAGTGTCTACCACTTGGTCAAGTAACAACGAAAGACGTGCGAGCGAGAGTAAATGGCTATTTTCAAACGAGGTAAACTTACTCCATACTGCATTGTCTGCATTCACAATGGTAATGGTGACCGCAACCTTTGGATTTTATAAGATGCTTTTTATCAGGCAGAGCAAAGTCTATTTTGCAGGTTCTTAAATATAAAAAAATATTGAAAAAGTGAGATTGAGAGGAATGAAGTAGAATTTATATCTGAAAAAATATTTAACAAGCCAAAAGCGCTCTTCTACAACACTTCTTCTTAAAGATCCGAAATATTTTAGATAGAACATAACTTAAAACCTAATGACCTGCATCTATGATACTTCAAGCTTTTTTTTTTCTTTTTTTAAAAGACAACGCTCGCACTAGGAGTAAATCCTGTGTCGCGGGGGACTTTACAAGCATACAAGAAACGGACACAAAGAACACCCAGACTCAGAACAACAATTTATGGATCTCACAAAGTGTTGTTCCATGTGGGATTTCAAACCACAACACTCACCGCAGTAGAGAGTGGCGTGGCGACGGCTTAAACCACTAGGCCAACCGTGCAGTCAACTGTTGAGTTTTTATGACAAACCCGGTACTCTCAACTCTAAAGAATTCAGACAACGTATTATTCCTACGCACTGTCCAAATGTCGTGTTGGTAATGATCATTTTTTTACCAGATCCCATCTATACCGGTGTTTATTTATGAAACGCTTCCACGTAACCTCTCTTACGTTTATTAAAGAAGCAATTTATTAATGAAACAATTATTCAGGGTTTATCTGGCGGCATCGCTGAGTCGCCGAAAGCTCTCTTTGTATCACATGTTACGGTCAAATTGCGGATATCATATAATTGTGAAATAACTACATATAGAGTTTATTATCTATTGTATATTTATTTAAAATAGAAAGTTTTATAATAATAATTAGATGGTTAAAAACAATTTCCTTGAAATAAATGTAAAAACAAGATAATTAAAAAAAATCATCAATATTGAGCATAATTGGTTACACAGTTATGTGTAACCAATTATGCTCAATATTTTAAAAATAATCTAAAGTATAATTGTGTTATTAATAGAAAATTTATAATTATTGAAAAATTGAGGCCCCCAATGGTAGCATTTTTCCGCTGAATATTTCAAAAAAGTAATGACAAAAATTAAAAACATAAGTGTTTTTAAACAGAAAAATACATTCAGTTTGATTTTACATATTCTGTAATTTTACAAATGAAATTAATTATAAAGATTATATAAAAAACTATTTCACTCCCCCAGAAATGATTGTTTTTATAATAAAAAGTGCATATTCAATGGTCAGTCATCAAGGTTTCTTTTCCATAGAATTCAAACCAATTGAATACCTTAAAATGCCTTAAAAACATTAAAAAAAAACACGCAAACCTTATGAAGACCTAGGAGGAGTCACTTACGATCTAGGCATCAAATTAAACTTACAATTGTCAATCTATACATCTTGATAGTTAAAAATATTTCGAATATTTCATAATTAATTATAAATTATCATTAGTGTTTTCATAGAGCTGATCAAGCTTAATTGTTAACATTTTTTTTTCTAGTAGTTCTCTAAAATATATGAAAACAAATCGGCCCGCAACATAAAGCGACAATCACCCAGACATAAGTCTTGTTCAATGTTGTCAAAAATGACTCTTCGAAAAGTGCGCAGACCGTGTTATGACACTTATTCTGATCAAAAGTGTCAATGTGTTTCTTTATAAAAATGAATATCAAGTTTTACACAAAGACGCCGCCAAACCAGTTACATTGACTGGTATCTGATGGGGTTGAGGATAGTGGGATTGGTATAAAAAGTATATTTATTATATCGAATTATCCGAAGTGCAATCTGTTTATTTTACACATCCAAAGACTGACCTGACTTTGATTGCTTGACTTGCAATTTGTTAATTTACTTGGTGATGCCACAATTAACAATATGTGTATAACATATGTCTAGGTGATTATTTATTAATAGAATTGAAATACATATATTTATATGTATATAAAAGTATATGTGTATTTGCATGTACATTTACGTATGTGTGTATGTTACGTTAGTTTTATATAATGACAACTGTGACCTCTGTGCAACTACCTTTCTACCTTTCTATACTAACTAAAGGTTTATTGGTAGAGAAAGCCCAGGGCATGAAATCCGCAGATGAACATAAGTGTATAAAATTTGCAATAAATAAATAAACAAAAATATATAAATTTGTACATATGAAAGTTTTCTTATTGACCATTCCTTGTATGAAATCATGTAAAGCTTAAATATTAAGTACCTACGTACAACAAAAACAAAACCAAATTAAGGTGGTTAGAACAAAAACTGTGTATCACCGGCCACCGGCGCGCAATATTCAGAACAAGTTGAGAAGATCTCTCTGAGGACATTCCCACATCGAGACTACTTCAATGTAGTTTGCCATTGGGGCCGACACACGAAAAGTAATCTAAAAAGATTGTTGACTGAAGTGATACAATGGTCTCTCAAAAAAATTGTTGTCAAGTAATTTTTAGTTAACTCTTTTTGCCAAGTGATTGAGATTACTTAAGACGTGAGGCCTTAGCCAAATTGACATTCTACAAACGTTAGCGTTATTAGAAAAATACTCAAATATATGAAAATGATGCGATCTTACCGTTAAGTTGAAGGGTCAAAACAAATTATTATAATAGAAGATTCTATTCTCTTCTTTTATGCATTAGCGATTGTAGAAGGAAATTCAACGCGAAAAATATATCTTGGGTAGACCCCCTGATCTCTCCTCCTCTCTTTACGATATTATACTCATAATTAAAAAGAATCGTGTTTTATTAATTCCAGTCATCGAAGAATATTAATAATATAATGTTGTAATGTTTTTTATTCAATTTATCTTATTCAACATCAATAAGATCAAGATCATTTACCTTTCAATATTCCTTGATCGTTACAATCTATTCATTAAAATTCATAAATTAAAATAATATGTTTTACCGCGTGATAATTGAGGTAATTTACACTTTACATTTTAAGTAATAAGGATTTTAGAAAAAAATCACACTAGTTTTTGATTAGATTGAATATTTTACATTTGTACAAATATCTGTTCTATTTCCAAAGGCACAATATCAATGGTTTCTTTTTAAAATAGATTTCTATAAGAAGCAAATTACGATTTAAGGAACAAACGAACAGACAGGTCGTCTGTTCATTTGTTAACAGAAGTTCGTTACCGGTATCTCAACTATATGGTACCTTTTTTTTTTTTTTTTTTATGCGGGGAATGCTTTTCGCACCATACCCTCCGGAGGGAAGAAGGGCGTGTGTGGGACTCCCGGAAAACCGGTATACCCACTAAACCCCGCGGCAGCCTACCTCGGCAGTCGGAAGGAGCTCCAGGAACGCATTAGCGGCTTCTAGAGTCCTCCCTGCCGTACCTCACAAGTGAGGTACATCCCGGGCACCTTATGCCCCAAGGACAGGACGCTATCACACCTCTCTCCGCCCTGCACAGTAAGAGGCAGAACAGCGCCCCGCCCCAGACGACACTCCCCGGCCGCACCGGAGTGTCACCTGTCTCGGGTCGCTTGCAGCAGTCACATCGCCCCAAGATATGACCGCAGCGACCCTTAGGCGGCGATTAGGGAACTAGTGACCTCTGTTGCGTCCCCTTCGCCGCCTCCTTCGAGCGGGATCGGCCCTTTCCCGATCTCGCTCTGCGGTCTCCTTCCGGAGCATAACATGCTCACAGAAGGAGACCGCGGCTTCCCATCCCTCACGAGTCGCCAGCATTGCCGTGATCAGTGCTGACGGCGTAAGGTTTCGTCCGATCCGTCCGACCAGGACTCGACGCTCAGACTCCCAAGCTGGGCAGTCCTCCAGCGTGTGCTGGGCGGAGTCCCGTTCGGACTCGCAGTGGTGGCATTGTGCCGTAGCCTCCCGTCCTATTCGATTCAGATACTCACCAAAGCAGCCGTGCCCGGTGAGTATCTGAGTCAATCGATAGGTGACACAGTCGGTCCTCTCTATCCACGCTTCGAAGTTCGGCAGAACGGCTCCGACGGCGCGTTGGCTAGCACAGCCCTCAGTTTCGAGCCGTGCCTGCCAAGCCACCAGAGCTTGCTTATGCGCGTTCTGCCGTAGCATTCCGGGCTCATGATCTGGCGCGGCCTCTTCAGCATTCCGACCGACAGAACGACGAATTTGGTCATAAACAATCGCGTCCATGTCGGCCAGAATATCGAAGGGCGGAGATCGTGCCAGGATCGTCGCCGCCTCATAGGAGATTGTGCGGTAGCCCCGCACGATCCGTATGGCCATCAACCGCTGCAGGCTCCTGAGTAGAGCCCGGCAGCGGGAGGCACCCGCCAGGTCACTAAACCAAACGGGCGCCCCATAGAGGACCATGGATCTAATAACCCCCCCCCACTATATGGTACCTAGCCATATCTGTACCGTAGTCGTATCATAGACAGCCTGGTTCTGCACGGTAACAAGTTTTTTCGAAACGCACTAAAATTGATTTCCAGCTATTCACATGATATGGATGGATAAATAGCATGTATGAAGCCCAAATTACTATTTTACTTGTTGTTCTATTTACAATAAAGTATTGTCATGTCGATAACAATGGAAAACGGTAATGTCGTGCCCCTTTCTCAGTATCGGGCATCGCCGGCGATCGATGTATGTAGATCTGGTTGACTATTTACATATGCCACGTCTATTATTTCATGAATTTAGCATGCAACGGTAATGTCAGGCCGTGACATCTGCGACTTGTATATCATTTGACTTTCCTATATTAAATCGTGGAGTTGACTGCGACTTTAAACTTTCTTGAATTGCCAAATAAGGCTTTTCATATAAAAGTTGGTGAAAACTTGCCCAACGTCATAGAACAGATGAATATTAATACTCAAACAATAAATGTGTAAGAAATATAAGCGATCAGTTTATAACTCAGAACTTAATGTGCGTCAGAAGTTACCCACAAGTTACTCTTACAACACCTACCGTTGCTTTTACAACGCCTATAAATCGTTTAGAAAGTTCTCATGAGTAACTACAAACGTTGTGAGTAAAGCACATACGATCTCGGCTCTAATAACTCTCGGCAAGAAAGTTGTGTCTCAATAAGCCTTAGTCACCTGTGGAGGAAGTCGTATCAAACGTTATCACACAATATCATTCATAGCCATGACGTCGACTTCCCTGGCGTGGACATGTTATGGATGCGGTGCAAATATAAATGAATGTGAGAATTTATTGAAGTCACTCTCGAGTTTATCTATGCACGTATCGGATATGACGTATTTAATTAATATAGCAGATGCAACGAAATGTTAACTTGAGTAAATATTTTTTTCGGGTTTATTAGATGCTTGCCGACAACTGCACTTTTATAAATTAATTAATCCATTTTTTCTTTGAACTATACTGCAAATGTTAATATAGCATACGGTAAGCTGTATACTAATGAGTTTCTTATTGTGATTTTAATTTTTGTTAACTTTTTCAGCCTTGGATTAATCGTTCAAATATTCGTCAATCCTTTAAGGGAATATCAAGTAGATACTTATGGATATTTTGTTATGTAAGACCTATTTTGTTTCCTTAAAAGGTTTAAATATATGTCTGTTTGCATGCCTATAACCATGAGGCAATCAAATAATCTATTTGAATTCAAAGTTCGACTTAGGAATAGGGTTTGTGTGTTGTTTGCGCTTCAACTTAGATAGACTTAAGCATTCGGCTACAGCTTTTACTTTTATATTATACGCCCAACATGCTTACACAATTCATTACTATTGTAACCGACCGACATACAGTCTATCTGCCAATCAATAACTCATTACAACAAAACCTATTAAAACTCTTAACAATCATAAAACCCGTAGTTTAAAGTATAAAGACACAAAACTAAATTAAACGGTGTAAGCACTTAGAAGGCAATATAACACTTTAAAATACTTTAGTAAGTTTAGAGGCTTTTTAATGCCATTTGACTGTTTTATTTCTATTAATCATGGCAGTCGGCTCACAAGGCAGCTTGTCTTAGGTTAAGTTAAGTATCACTTTAGCTTTTTAGAGTCCCGATTTCGTTGATTAATGGCGGGATTTAGTGCAAGTGAACAAGTCTATTAGATTGGAAGCTGTAAGTAAGGAGTTACAATCGTAATTCTTACACAGAATAGGTAAGTAGCATTAACAACAAGGCGGGTTCAGTATTTTAAGTCCTATGGAGTATTGTTGGTACATCTTGAGTAGACTGTAGCAAGGATATAGCAGGAAAAATAGTAAAAAAAGCCATATATTTTTCATTTTTGTTCACAGAAATTATGACTCTTTGTCAATTCATTTAATATTCAATTTGAGTTTTTATTTATTAAATTGTCAATCTTCGTTTTACGTCTCTACCAAACTTTCGAATGTAACCATTTCTCTTGACTTGCTCTGCTCTTCTATGACATATGATTTTTGTTCACTTCTTATTTACACAATGAAAAGTAGGTGTTCTCTTTTATTCTTTATTTATAACGCAATACGTAGATATATTATTGGAAGCTAAAATATGCTTAGTATTTTGGCAAATCCACCTAACATTTGTACGTAAGAGAGAGAGAGAAGACTATAGTTATTTTTATGTATCTTATATAAGTTATGGAATTCATTAAATTACTGAAGATAATTCAATTTATAAGTTTATAATTACATGCATCGCCGCGTTCAGTGATGTGATTCAGTGATATTGTCTTGCATAGTTCCCTTAATCACCTCTTACGACACCCATTAGAAGGAAAGCGTTGGTGACACTCTATATTCTTGTCTGTCATCACACAGAGAGTGCTACGCCACCAGTACTATTACCCTATTGTAAACCTCACTTTAAGATCACGACTGTACATTATTTATTAAGACAAAAATTAGTTATTACAGTGAGCTTATAAACTACGTAAATAGCGTACAATACTATCCCGAATTATACGTTTTTTTAGAAAAGGTATACTCAATATAAGCTCCAATAAGGTTTTACTTTCCTCTATCTTACGTAAACAAAACATTGCATGCGAGAACTTAAATTAAGTCCACACACATACACACACAAACCGGGTTGAGCAGGAAAATGAAACACCTGAACAGTTTTCTACAACACACCTTAGGAACGATCGTTAAGTGTAACAGTTTAAAAAGATATATCGCTCATATGAGATGCAATTTCTTGCCGAGTTATTAGCGAAGGTGTAACTGTTTGTGGGTAGGGATTCTAAGTATTAGAAGGTTTGTGGAATGTCCTTCAAATCATACATCTATCATTATAGATATTATGAAAGTGTGGACAGATGTTTGTTGCTTCCTCACGCCACGAATCTTTATGAAATTGAGTCCAAAGATCGTATTATACTCTTTCTCCCCTCCTTAAGTGCAATATCTTTTTACTACGACTATATTTGTTTGTTTTTTGTCAATGTTTATATTTCGTAGTAATATGAAGTAAAACTTTTTTCAGAACACTGTGCTCACGTCCTCAGTAAGCTTAATATGTTTTTTGATATTATGACAGAGTTGGCAAACAAATAGACGTGTTACATAATGGAACGCCAACGCCTATGAACGCCAAGGGCTAAGTGTAGTTTTATTTATATTTATCTCTACCGGTATTGTTGAGTATAAGTACCCGATATTTATTTTCTTGCAAAAATTCTAAAACTTTATTTGTACGAAATTCCAAAGATCACGTTTATTAAATAAAAAATGTATTGCTCTGTAAACATGATTTTTTCAACCAGTAACCCGTAACCTGACCGATAACAAGCATAAATAAAATTACGCTTGGCCCTACCGATGTGGGAAACTAGGAGGGCTAACTGTAACTGCTGTTAAGAGGACGGAGCACGCTCTTAATCAAAGTACAAGGGACATCATAAACTAATTAACTGGAGATTTGCCACGGACTAGCAATTTCCTTAACATAAATTCTCCATTTTTCTCTTATTTCACATTGCGGTGGGGTAATTCCTAAGACCTTCACGGCTGTCATAAGTAAATATTTAATTGATACAGCGACTACAGCAACAGATGTAATCTACAATTCCGTCTATCACTATTATACCATTAACGCTGCAAAATAGGTTTGCGGGGACACGTGCTATTTATTGTCAGATTAATTGTGCTGTAAAAAGTAAGATAAATGCTATGGATAAGTAATAAACGTTTAGCTATCTAGAAATGTCTTTAAAAATACTATTTATTAATAGTTCTGACGGCTGAACCTGACGCATGGCTTGTAGAAAAATAAATTACCATAATGTCTTTAAAAAGGAAACACATTTCATAAAAATAGCTCTTTTATGATACAATACTCATTTCTATTTGCAGTCCAAATCAAAAGACAATAGTAATACATCTCCTTATTTTGTATACTACCCAGAAGACCGACAAAAGCGACAACATCCATGTTGTCTTGTTTCGTTGGTGAGTGCGAGACCGCAGACCCAGTGATACCGGGGTGACAGTTATAGTGGTAAGTTTGTCAGCTTCATATTGCCAGTATAACTGCCAAGCTTTTTACGTCCCCAAGCGGGTCGTAAAAAAGCCAAAGCAATAGACCACCATAGTGTGGGTGGGTGTGGTAAAATACATTTAAGTAAGCATTTTTTTTTCTTTAGAAGGGGCTGATTCTTACTTTTTTCTGTCTTTTGCAAGGATATTCCTTTCCATGGTTATTTAACGATAAGTTAAAAATTATAAAAAATATACATATGTAGTTCGGACAACATAATTTGCAAGCAGAGAACTTACTACCTTTTAGACTTAATTAACTTCTGGATAGTAACTTGTGTAAACTTTACTATACAAAGTAGAAAACACAATATTTTTTTTCAAATACCAAGCGGCGTGGAACTGTCTACGTCATCTTTCCGACTTTACAATGAATGTCCAATTTAAAATATTTTTCCATTATTTTAAAACTACCGAGTCTGTAGTTGAGGGAGACGTTTGTAGTTAAGTTAGTAAAACCTTAATAGTTTAAACTTAGTCCTCAGATCGCGACAAAGTTTGGATGTACTAACGTTAGACATGTCATAGTATCTAGTTTTCTATTTAAATGATACACTTTCGCATCGCCTCATTTGTCTAGTAGCCTCGTGGGTATACGATTTCCAATTGTAAGTCGTTTGAGAGAAGACTGTGAGAATATACTCGTACATAGTGGCTATAAAAGTTACAATGCCTTACTCGGACAGACGAAGAAGGTATCAATGGCAGGACTAGGTTTAAGAATACTTGAAATAGCTGTTTATTTACATCTGTATTAGAATATAACCTTCTCAATGAATCTAATGTAATACTGAAGGTAATAACCGTAAACTCACGTAATATTTGTGCGGGATTATCTCTTTCGTGTAGATTTCTGAATGCACACCAAAATATTGTTTAACTTTAGTAACTACAAGTTTCAAATTCGCGCAACAAACCTGAGGATAGTTTAAAAACTTACTGTGGAGGGAACAGGTATCATGTCCCTCCAACACAAATGGAGGATCGTCCGACCAGGCGAGGTGATCATGCCTGGCGAGCCACGGCCCAATGGTTGATGTTGGGATGTTGTATATATGCTAATTGCCACGCGAATCTCTATTTCGCGATACAGGATTAGTAGTTGCTTCGTAGTTCGGTGTATCTTCGCTATTCTTAGTTCGATGTATCTTCGCGAGATGGCGCTATTGTATACTTTTTGTTTGTGCTGTACGTGGAAGTCGCCACACTTACAAATAATATTTCAGACTTTTCAAACTAATTATTTTTTACTTCAGTGTTCTGGAAAGGCACAAATACCTTGTGTAGAACTCAGAATTGACATCGAGTTTACTCGGTGATATTTTAAGACTCAAGTTAGATGAGGTAATTGTGATAGATATGCAGATTAAGATATTTAAAAAATGTATATTTCTTATTTTCAAGATCTGTTAAAATAACTGATTAGAAATAAAGATGATGTAAGATAATTAGAAATTGTTTACGTAATAGGTAGTGCCATGGAATAAAACCTCGTTTTTAAATGTTTTTTTTTCTAATCATAACTCTAACTAATGCTCCACAGGAGTGTTTAAATTCTGAATCTATGTATATCTGTAGATATCCACTGTTTACTATAGTTACTAGTATTTATACCTTTGCATATTAAAAGTGGACATGAATATCATTAGTCGAATAGAAATAGTTGTAAAATAGTAATAAAAAAGTTAAGAATTTGGAGTTTCCGTGCATTGATAGTAAGTAAATTTCATTCTTCATTTTATTCGTGTGGTGATGCAGTAATAATATGAAGGGTCACCTTCCTTATTCATACAAAGCTACAACTGTAAAGACGAGAAAAACTTGAAACAAACTGTATCCACCCACTGACTGACCGACCGACCCGGTCTGGTCGGTCTAACCAGCGTAGTATATTAGGTGAAAACTTCTTGTCTATGGAGAAGTTTATGTCCAACAATGGACATTGAAGGTTGTTGAAAATTATGATGATAAATTAAATCTATTTTTTAAATTTTTACTCTATATCATAATTAGAAAAGACATTTGAGTGTATTACAGATCGTAACGTTATCTAGGAAATGATTCAGGCTGTAAATAGGAAACGAGAAATAGAAGAACAAAGGTTGTCAAGTAATGGCACCAGCGCTATATTCATCCAAGTTCTTCGACAACCCTAACGAGTGTTCATTAGTTGCAAAAAAATAAACAAAAATGCTTTCACAAACACCTCATACGTCCCAATCAGCGACACATCAACGCTAAAAGAAACGTCTCTGCAACAAATCACTGACAGCCCTATGTTAGTTCTCGAGACATAGTGCTGTGTAGTTCATACAACATTTTCAGCATAAGAAAGTAGCAAATAATTTGGGTGACGTAAACAGTTGAAAAAGTCTTAATTGAAATATAAAGTAATTTCTAAAATACTGATACCAAAATACAAATACAAAAATTCTTCACGTTAAGAAAACAATGCGTAACCCGCGTGAGAGCAATTTTTTATGTACGAGTATTATTTACAAATTAAAACAATTTTTTTATTGATAGTAGAAGAAAAAAGAAATTATAGGTAACCAGTTGTATTCTGCCACGCTTCACTCTTGCATGTTGTAGTTACAAGAAATAGACAAAATCATCTCTGAAGGTTATTGTATAATCATGTCAAAATTTAAACTCAATAATAATTGTTGCAGTATTTAAAAATCACTATCATAAATATATACAGTCCAATATATTTGTGTAATATCGGTGTCAGAAAACACTCTAAGAAAATTAAAAAAAAAAACTTCCATATTTCCACTCTCGTATACAAATATTACTGTATAATTTTAATAGAACTCAATAAAATCTTTATCATCAAACAAAATCACACCAATGAAATACATTGACCAAACCCTCAACCAATGTAACACTTCATGTAAAACAACACGACACCCAATTAAGGGGGGTTGAAGAGCAAATTTTTCACTGGCAACCCTATTTGGCTTCACTCGCGCACGTCACACAGCTTCCCTTGCGTTCATACAACCGCCGATCAAGCGGACATTCTTAACGCGCTGTATATGGGACCGTCTTAAATTAGTACTTGCAATTGTACGGCGCGTTAAACCTTGTTCGTAGTGATTGTCAATTGGATTTATCATGTTGTTAAGAGGTTGTTTAAGCTGTGTTTATTCGTGTTGTGTATTAGTCGTTCATTAGAGGAAGGATGTGTGCTTTGTGTTCATCTCTTAGCTATTTTAGTCAAACTACATGTCGTGATATAGCGTGTGAAAAGAATACGTGATTCTGCGAACATGTATAGACGTTATACGTTCTGATGAATGATTAGGGGAAACTATATTTTTGAAAATTGTTTTATTTGTCAGAAATACTATTACTTTGAAGCGTTTAACGTATGGTAAACTTATTAGTTAAAGACTCAACACATTTACTTGTCTTGGTTGTTATGAACATATATGACAAACGATATTGTGAAGTCAACGCCATCAAATATTTTTTTTTATTATTTTAATAGCCTGCTAAAGTGACTCTACTCTGCTTGATGGAAAGCATGAATAGACTCCAAGAGTTGTAGTCACCATACTCATTGCGAATGCTGACAATGCAGTATGGCGACCTACACTATGGTGGCCTATTTTTTACGGCTCACTTGGGGACGTAAAAGACATGACAGTCATCGTAGCATTGTATTGCACACACTTACCACGACAACTGTCACCCTTGCATCAATATACTGATAACTAGTTCAACCTTCGAATTCAGTTCACCCTCAGGACTGCAGAGGTCTGATGTCAGTCGTTCCGTGGACAAAGTGACTTTCATGTAAAGCTGGCTGAACTAGTAACCGATCCCAAATAATAAAAGCCACGCAGATAATAATGTTTTAGAACGGAAAAGGACTCAAAAACGTAGGTAATAAAATTATAATATAAATTGTTAATTAATACATATAATAATGATTTTAAAATTCAATTAATAGGTTCATTATACATTACTGTAAATTTATCGTGGGACAGCCATCCTTAAGTACATGGGCCAGGCTCGATAGCAGTGATACCATGCCTTTACAGAGAACCGGAAAATAAGTAGGTATTTCATATTAACTATCCTCCTACAGAAGACCAACCTAAAGCGCCAGCATCCGTGCTGCCGTGTTTCATTGGTGAGTGCGAGACCGGAGGCCCATTGTTACAGGGGTGACAGTTATCGTGATAACTATGTGAGGCTTACACTGTCACGATGACTGTCATGCATTTTACGTCCCCAAGCGTGGCGTGAAAAAGCATCTCACTAGGCCGCCATAGTGTGGATCACCACACTGCATTGTCTACATTTGCAATGAGTATGGTGACCACAACTCTTTGGATTCTATTCATGCTTTCCATCAGGCAGAGTAGAGTCACTTTGGCAGGCTCTTCATATAGTAAAAAAAAAGAAACTATACCACGCTGGTTGACATAAGGTTTGTTTCAAACTTACCTTCTTGTTATAGTGATGTTGTTCTGTGTATTTTGTTCCCATTTCCGCTCTTACAACATCCACGGAACGAACGTGGTGTGCTGACGTTCCATATTCTTAACCCTTAATCCATAATAATAATTCTTAATTATTTAATTATTGCTTAATTATTCTAATGCCGGCACCCAAACCCTAATGATTCTGGGCGGAGTGACTGAAAAAGCAGCATCTTATGAGTCTGGATTGCAACAAACAGAATTTGTGACTCTGAGTTGCAGGTTCCCATGACCGGCGAGTAGTCCAGTTAATATCAGGTGACCCAAACGCTCAAAAGCCTTCTATAAAGATGTATAATATATTGGAACGAAGTTCCTTATCGCGCGTTGCGAAGGAGGCTAGACGGAAAAAATTCAGACGAAAAGTTGTCACGACACTTTTTGCTATAGTGTAGTAAGCCGTGCGGCGTGCACATGTTTCTCTATCTGTCTCTCTCTCTCTCTCACACAGAAAACAAGCCAATTATTTTCGTTTCGTCTTTCTATTTTGCTTTGAACAGTGTAGTGTCGCGACGATTATTTTTGTTTTGTTAACTTTATACGGGTTATATATAATATAATAAAATAATAGAAAATAATAACAATAATGAATCCTGGCAATGTTTCTGCTTATTATTTTATAACTTAAAAGAAATAAAAGAAAAATATCACAATTCCTTCACTAATTAATCGAAAGGTACTTCGTTCCATCCGGGTGTCCCTTGACACCTCTCAACTTCTTTTTTTTTCAAAGTGTTTAGTATTTACTTTATTTGCTTGTGGAATACTGTAATCTGAGAGTCTTGTTGATTTAGTGATAATAATCCTGACAATTAAGCCAGAAGTCATGTTTTTAAGACTTACGAAGATTAATTACAGATATGGAACAAATTTGTTCTGTGTTTAGGTGAAATTCATTTATAATATGTATGTATTTAGAAATGTAGAAATAAAGTTATCAGCAGTCTGGGTACTGTAGTAGCTTTGCCTAGTTTGGGATCAAACGGATGTATGTGAGACGTGTGAGTATATTATGAATCATATTACGAAACATATCAGTTGAAATCACTTTGGCTAAAACTACAAGAGGACCTAGACCCAGACAGAGTCATGAAGTAAATTAAATAAGACACAGATGTCCTCATTTTATAAAATAAAATTTCATATTGAATTATATTTGCCCTCTTTCATAAGTACTTAGGTAACAAGTACAATAGCGAGTGTCACACGGAACAAACGGGCTACTAAATAGAAGCGCGTTGACGCGGACAAATTGACGAGTTGTATCGCACCTATGTACGGTGAATGATACGTTTTGATATTTGAGAAATCATTTGATAAAAATTATCGGTTTAAAAATGTATATAAATGCATCTACTATGTTAGAGAAAATAACTCATAGTAATTACGTTTGAACAACACAGCAAATACAGTAACAAAATATAGCACAATTAAGATTTATAATATATTTCTACAATATCCTATCAACATCTTTTAACAGTCCACTGCAGCCCTATGCCTGCAAGTAGGTTTTGGTCTACTAAGCCAGATAAGTTGCTAAAGGATTTATTTAAATTTTTTTTTTCACTGCAATAATGTTATATGGCGTAATTTGTTCAATCTGACATCAGTTCTGGTATAAATATAATCAATTTCAAGCATCCAAGTCCCTTTTTCCTGATTATAGGTGATGATTATCAGACTGTAGGTGTGGTGTTCACTTAACACTAAATGATCAAGCTACTCGCTTACTCCCAGACCATAAACGCAATTTATTTTATATTATAGTCGCTAACATAGGGTCAAAATAAATAACAAATGAAACCAGAATTAACACATATTTAATACTTAATCAAACCAAGATGAAGTATCAAATACTACAAGCTTAATTCTAGGTACGTCTCTCAACATAATTAAATACCATTTATCTAAGAAACATCACACTGTCACTTGACCATTCAAGCATGCGGTTTTATTAATAGATGACAGAAACGCATACGTCTTCTTGTTTATCCAATACTTCAAACCGGCTTTTAAAACGCTTTGTATTCATATAACACAATGTTATTGTGCAAATAACCCCTCGTAAATAATCAAATCTGTCAAGTAAACCAGTGATTGATGACCTCGTCGTTTCGGTATTTTCAATATCCTACAATGAAAATTTCCTGATGGAAAGTCCTGTTTTATGAACACTAATAATATTTATAGTCAAGATTTTATGTCTTAATATTACAGAGAGCTAGATCGTAAAACAAATTAATGTTATTTACTTGGATTTAGGCACGCTTACTTATTTGTTGGTTTATTTTGATTAGTTGGTTAAATAAATATCATGTTTATTTCATAATAAATTACATTACTTAATATAAGAGACTTAGGTATAACAATTGGGCTTAGTACTCACTGAAGTAGTAACAATTCAGACTAACAGTTTCACTTTCGTTACATTTTAAGCACCATTTCTAGTAGACAATGTATTGTCTAACTTGTAAATGGGTTAGTTGCTACGACGCGAACCGGTTCCTCTCACCCACTAAAGATCTTAACAATTGCTTAGCACACATATTGAAAGTGATACAACCCTTAACAGTCTAAACTCTCTGTGCTACTGATTCGAAGTCAGTTTTTATTAACTAGAGTTGTCAACAACATTTGGTTTGTGACATGATTATAATAATTATGTCGTTTAAATATTTATTAGAAACTTGAACGGTTTTATCACTTTAAAGATTTTTGCCTACCTTCCTTATTAAAAATAATATCCATTTTGACTTCGGTGGCAAAATGTTAGCGTACGCGGCAACTGCACTTGAAGTCTTGGATTCGTTCCGAATCGGTCCAAATGTATATATATATACGAGATTAGTTGTCTCGTAATGAATAGTACAAGTACTGACTATATGATGTTATGTGTCAGATATCTGAAATATTATTATTGTTATTCATCTAACAAGCCTCACTTTTTGTGAAGCAGTCGGTTTTAAAAATAACAAAAAAAAAAACAGTAGCAGTCGTGGGACTGCCGATAGAAGTGAAAACGGAACTATTAAGTTGAGAGTAATTAAAACTATATGCAAAAATTATATGAAATTTTTTATGTTTCATATATAGCTATATATAATATATAATATCATATATAATATATAATAATAGTAAATTTCATATATAATATATAATATCATATTCTCCATAGCTATAGATATACTATTATCATTAGCATGTCGGTGACGCGAACCGAGGATTTTACCCTCTACCAAAACGCTCAACGCGCCTAAAGAAGTTTTCACTTCAAAAATAATTGAAAATACAATTATTAGTAAAATAATAGAATCTCAATACCACTCAATTACATAATTCACTCATTTAATCGCTCATTTCATACATAAATAGTTTTCAAATCTATTTGGAAGTATCGTTTAGACAAAATGTATTAAGTACACCTATTTTGCAAATCGTAATTTGTTTAGACTTACGGTTTGTGAATTTAAAGAGGGTATCAAACTGGACAAGAAGCTAGTCACTATTTTCATTATAACAACCTGAACTTGTGACTTGATACACTTAAAATATACTAACAAAAAAGTATCAACTTGTCGTAACCGCGCTATAGTATCAAGTGCGGAAACAATACAGGGGATCAAGTTTACAAGCGGCTCAATTGGCCGGTTGTAATTTCGTCCCATTGTCTCTGTGCCCCCTGTTCTCATCCGTCCCCATAGCCGTGGTCCCCTACTCTCCCAGGGGACATCGTTACGTCCTTTGTATTAGCATATTTAAGAATTGCGATTATTGTTACTTAATTTATAGGCGGTGACTTCTAAGAAAGTTTTGTAGTTATTCGTTGCATCAATGGAGATGAAATTGTGTTGTTAACAGGTGCATAAATTTGTTGTTTCTGTTACTACCTAAACAGTATACATAACAGGTCAATTATCTTGTTGGTCTAGTGGTTAGAGTATGTGGCTGCTGATCAAGAGGTCTTGGGTTCAATACCCGGGTCGGTTCAAAAAACGTTATTGAGCTTTCATATAATAACAATCCGTAGTTTAGAAGTTGGAATCTTAACTCCTGTGCCTCGGAGAGCGCGTAAACCATTCGGTCATGCGTCTAATATGTCAATAGTCGTGTTGGATAACCATCCCATTGAATTATGAGAGTAAGGAACAGAGAGTACACCTGCGTTTGCGTACATACTTGTGTACCTATCTTCTGTGTAGTTGACAGTACTCTATTGAGACTGGTCGTATGGCCTATGGAACCCATCATACATAGCAGAGACTTGTTGTTTTTCAAATTTGTAATAGTCGTCGTTTACGGTAAAAATAACATAAATGGGCATTACTGTGTAGTGTTGAAACATTCAGGCAGGTAGGTATGTAATGCAAAGAATGATATTTATTTATTTATTTATTTATATTATACTTAATGCACATGTTGTACAAAGGCGGACTTGATGCCATGGGGTTTTCTCTCCCAGTCAACCTATAGGTGATGTAGAAACACGATGCGGTAGGCGCAAAGGTAAAATAAAGAAGTTGACATACATTACTAATAAAATATAATTTTATATAAACAATACATACAGAATACATAAACATACATGTATATAAAATTAATACAATATTGTATTTAAATGCTCACTCGGCTCGTTACGATGATATTATAGATCAGTAAATAAATAATAGGCTTTGATCATTCTCCATACAGAAATAAAACAATTATAGTGCCCATTAATCCATCGAAACATCACTTTAAGTATTAAGAGTCTGAGTTTATACTCAAAGCCTGCACAATGATCACATATATAAAATAATCCGCACATACTTAATACTGACAATAACAAATATATACATGCGATGGCTTTTAGCAACAATGAAAAAAAGCAGCTTCTAAAATACCAACGTTGTTGTAGGGATGGGACACGAGCGTAGGTCTTACTCGAGTTACTTCAGAAAATAATATTTCATTCAATTTTTATTCCATACCATCCAATTTTCTCGACTTATACACAAATAAACTAATAGTAAAATTATAACTACGTAACATATGACACTGCGACAGGCACGTGCAAACTGACCAAAAATTTTCGTTTTTTGTTTTATGACGTCATGTGCATATCCATCTCGCGAAACGATTCAAAAATCTGCAAAAGAAACGGCCGCTAACATGCAACTATCCGCTCTTACATTGTATATTTTATTTACTACTTTTCTAAACACTACGTTAAAATGTGTTGGTACTTATCAGTAGTCTAATTATAATTAGACTTTATCCCATAACGTACCTATTAAATAATTATTTAATAGGTACGTTATGGGATAAAGTGATTTTATAAAAAATGTACTAAATAGTACCTATAGCATCGTAAACTTAGTACAAAATAACTTGAAAGTTATAAAATCATTTTGTTTTTAGTACCTTAATAGGAAATGCATATGAGGAGAACACTCTATAATTGATAATTATACAAAAGGAATATTTTATTTAAATAGTGTACAAATTAATTGATAAATAAATATTCAACTCGAGTGCAACGACTGAACTTTGCATACGCCGTCTCCAGCACTAAAACAGAGACAAAGGGGTACTCTTCGCTGCAAGTCAGTTACTAATGGCGTGGCGCGGCAGAGATCACGCGAACAGATCCCGCTTGAAAGCAATTAAAGCATACGAGATTCCTAAGAGGACAGCCACCAAAGCCATCAAAATAATCACCGCGATTTAACACTTTCCTACCACGAGATAAGTGATAAAATACATCTTGTTACCGCTATCAGTATAGTGACGTATTTATTCTGATACAACTAATGAAGTGAATAGATTAGAATTGTAGAACGGAACGGGATTTCATTGTTATTGAAGGTTTATTCACGCTAAATTGATGGGGGAATGCTATCTTTTAGATGTGACTCACTCGTTTACTTTAGGAATACATACGGAATTTAACTCGAAGGCTCTTTTTAACGACTTTAAGAGTAAAAATAGTTTTTGGCAACACTATAGCTGTAATTTCTCAAAATGCGCTGGAGCTAATAAGATTTTGTTTAAAAATTTATGGTAAATGACATAATTATAATTACATATTTGAAAAAAAAAACTTATTTTGCCACGAAAAAAAATATGCGGCATAGATCTTCTTGAAATCACTAACAATTAAAATAGTGGGTTTGAAACTACTCAATTATGTTAATATGTTATTTGACCTGATAAGTGATTAGCACGTTGTTGCCTTTTGAGTACCCCCCTCTTCCAGACTTGGTATAAGGCCCCGGTCAGCTAAGTCACTCAGTGAAAAGCAAAGAAAGAAATGTTTCTGTTTTCTGTGAGGTCATGATACTCTGGTCAAGCTTACGCTACTAGTTTTTGACATTACCGATATTACCCAGATTTTGAATAGTGTGTCCGTACCCTTAAAGTGCAATCAAGATTTTATCAGCAATTGTTTGTTGGATATTTATTAGTCAACCAGACTTAGAAAGTTAGAATCGGTAATGCGTTACACTTCAATTCAACATCATTTGTATAATTTAGATGTTATCAACAATCAGAATCTGCACACATCAATTATTGGTAGGGCTGCCATTATTTTGTTTGAGAGAAAATATTTTTTTTCTTATAGAATATTTAGGGTATAGTTTTCTTTGTACTATGTGACAAATGTAGGGAGTCAACTTGTCTGTGGTGATGATTTTTTTCGGTACGTCTGAGCTCAGGGATTTTCTTACTAGGGTGCACCAGGTTCCCCGGATTTTGGTACCTGAGACGGCGTGCGGTTCTGGTCGGTGCGAGTCCGAGATAACCACCTTTCGGTGGTACCGTTTGATTTCAGCACAAAAAAAAGGTTCTTATTAGGATGGGAATGATAAACTCAAAAATAATGCAGTTCTCATTATTTTTCATAGTGCTTTGTTAAGATACAGTCGAGTTACCGTAGGTTGAAGATAAGGAAAAATATTTTGACCTCCTGGGATGCATGTAAGCTACATATAAGTAAATAGTAAGCTAAAACCAAAAAATATAAACCCATTAACTGAAAAAGGAACTGATATCTCATCACAGAATAAAATACACCATATTGTCGCAATGATGGAGCGGTGTCCTGAATATCCATTATGTTGGAAACCAATAGACACCGTAATCGTAAACGCATCTACAGCTTCTATGCAAATTCTAAAACTATCTCTACTGTACCTGTCTAACCTGTTATCGAACAAAACCATACTTTACTGAACAGAAAATACGTTGTATTTTGTATTGGTAGGATAGCTAGACAATAAAATAATACGAGGCACCTGACCAGTCAACTCGATTTCAACAGGTTTGCATTTAACAGGCACATATAATTTTAATGTAATAACATTCTTTTGGGCTACTAAAATACATGTTTAGTTTTATGATTGTGGTCAGTGTCTTGATTGGATTTTACTTTAGTCCTGGACCTCAAGTTTTAACGACAAATTTGCAACTTCTTCGGGAATTATTTTTATCTATTTTTGCAGTTTTATATGCGGTGACAGATGAAGAATACAGAGTGTCACTACCCCTACTTTTCCTTATAAGACCTGCAAAGAGAAGGAAAACTTGAAACAAACTCTATACCAACCCATCTGGCCAGCGTGGTATAGTAGACCAAAACCTCCTTACTAAGGAGAGGCCTATGCCCAGCAGCGATAGTGAATGAGTAAAGTATATATGATACGTACATACATTCTCATCTTTAACCTCGAAGGGATTTACAGAACAAATCTAACATAAAATATTTCGCCAAAAACGTGATCCTGGTGACTGGAGTACTATTTGTTTACAGAAGATATGCAGTCTACCTATGCTCTGTGTGCTTTTGATCCAGATCAGCCGCAGATAGATGGCCCGAGGTACGTCGGGGTTCCAGGGATTTCCTTTCTAGGGTACACCTGGTTCCCCGGCTACTGGAACGGCGATGGTGTGCTGTTTTTGGTCGATTCAAGTCCGACATAACTACCAGTAAGTGGTATTCGGGGGCATTTAGGCACAGACAAAAAAAGGACAAATGATTATGTCATGAACGTGATTGTTACGTGTTTGAGTCTGATTTAACTATAAAAAGAATGTTTTAAAAATATTTAAATGTGTGTTCTTTTGTGTATACAGTATAGCAGTGTACTATTGAAGTGGAGTGTGTTTATCAGCAGTCTGGTAACCACAGTATAGGCTCTACCTGGTTTTAAAATCAGAAGACCAGATGTGTGATGTATCAAGTTGTTATTATTATTAAAATATAACCCCAAACTTGAACATTATATATTTTTCTCAGCTTATTACAGCTTTTAAATCTAAATAGAACTGAAGATAATAAACAATATAATTTCATCTGCATTTTATTATTAAACTATAAAAGACGCGATTAAACTAATTTATAAACGAAAAGGTTTCATTCTCAGACGAAACATAAGTTCTAGTTTGTATCAGAAATTTTAGTAATTTCCGGTTCACATAAAGGATGATTGTTATAAATGGCGGTATATAAAAGACCCGTCTTCATTTGTAAAAATCGATCGTGTGTATCCATAAATTGATTAGTTCATTATATTAATGACTAGTAATATTCAAACTAGACTCAATACATCTGTGTCTGTACTATCAGTTAAGAAATAATTTGTAATTGTCTGACGGTCACTTTCACCTCCGTAGTTACGTATAAACAGCATAATAAGTCAGGAAAGAGAGGGCTGCGTGATCATCTTTCTTCTGCTACTTTAGTACCATTGGAAGATCTAAAAATTGTCTTTGATTATTGCCACTGCCTTTCCATTCGTGGTTATTTGTACTAAAATAAATAAATGCGAAAGTGTTATTTCACGAAAAAACTACTGGACGGATTTGGATGAGACTTTACAATAATATATGTTATACATCAGTATATATGCAGTGTATATAGTTTATAATGATTTTATGTAATTTTGGTCGTAATACAACGAAACATGTCAATTAAGTCGGCACAAAATCTGGCCTCTGAGAGTGATCTTGACGTTCGCTGCTTAAACCATTGAAGTTACACTAATTTTTTCTTTTAAGATGATCTGGTACGAAACTTAATGAAGCAGACTAAATTCCACGCGAGCTAAGCCGCTGGCAAAAGCTAGTTGTAAATACTTGTAACTTTTTACTTCTCCAAGTGACCGTTAACAACATGTCGTTTGAGTTAGTTGAACAAAACTATTACAGTAAAATGAGCTATTTAATAAACCTTTTGCCTATCATTTCGATGTGGTATTATTGCATGCCGTGCTTTCCGAGTATAAGATAATTAGTACCCGGAAACTTATCTTTGCTCGGTATTATTGTGTGATAGTCGATTCACAATTTATTAATTTCTTTAGAAAAACATTTCATTGCTTGAAAATAAGGATAAAACAAAGTTTTCTGAAAATGAAACCTAGCTAAATCGATTTATCGCTCCTGAAGCCCCCCGAATATTAAATTTCATGAAAATCGTTTGAGCCGTTTCCGAGATTCAGATTATATATATACAAGGATTGTTCGTTTAAAGGTATATACAAGATTTTGAATCAATAACGAAAAGGTTTAAATATCATGAATAGGAAAGGTCTCCGCGTCAGATGGCTAATTGAACCACTGTGAGTGTTATCCCTGGTGTCCTGATCGTATCATTCACGCAAAAATTTATAACCAGCAAAGCTTACTTACACTAGCACTTTATACTTTAATTTCTTGTGATCCCAAGTTAAGTTATAATATCTATAACCTCCAGAACCCAGGCTATCGTTTGATAATATCACAGAACACAACCAGCTTTTTAAAATCTATATACTTAAACCAAGTTCTTTAAAAATATTTTTTCAAATTAGGTCTTTGGTCTATTTCAATCTCTTCACAATTAAAAAATTTTGTATCTTCCTACATACGATTACTTGCGCTGAATTCAATTAGATTCTAGATTGTTCTAAATTCTATAGGGTAATTCTAGTATGCTATTCTTATTACAACTCTATATCCATCCAACGACTACCAGCCTACACAGTATTAAGACCGTGTATTTTCCTACAATTTAATCGTCTATTACGCCCACTTAATTGTTCGTAACAACCCTGCGTAGTGGAATATTGCCTTCAGCCACGAAATCTGACTTCAGAAAAGATTAAACTTTTATATTTGATGGAACTGTACCTTAACAGTTTAACTCTACAAATATCACACACATACATCTTATTCGTAACACTTATTATTCCCAAAATATTTGGGGTTGGTAACCTACATATTTTTTCATTTTCCTTTTTAAATAGACAACGCCTGCACTAGGATTTTTTCTTATTTTATTTTATTCATTTGGCTCACCAACAATTGTATACACTGTTTCATTGTTAAAAGACATTTTATAAAAGTATGAGATGACATAGTGTTACAATTACTTACCACGTGCACTATAAAAAAAAAATTAGTGTATGCTTATGCCAAAAATACAATACAAACTTGGGTGAGAACAGATAAGAAGGAAAAAAAGTATTTTTTAATCAATATTTTGTATGGTATTGCGGAGTTTGGTAAATGAGTCCGTGTGTATATCGACCAGGGAGCTGCAACCATTAAGCACCTTGTAAAGTCGTGGAATGGTAGAGTTAGCACCGAGGACACTTCTGCGAAGCGGGGGATGCAGGGGAATAAATCCTGTGTCGCGGGGGACTTTTACAAACATACAAGAAACGGACACAAAGAACACCCAAACTCAGAAAAACATTTTGTGGATCACACAAAGTGTTGTCCCATGTGGGATTTGTACCACAACACTCAGCGCAGTAGTGAGCGGCGTGGTGACCGCTTAAACCACTAGGCCAACCGCGCAGTCAATCAATGCATCAGTCAATACAATATTATAAATAAATACATAGACTGTCTGATCCCAAACTATGTAGAGCCTATACTACGGTATCCAGACTGCAAAACAAATATATTATCATAGACAAATTACACTCAGACAGAACAAACGATTATGTTAATCACACAAAAGTTTTTATCGTGAATGACTTCGATTCCCAAGATCTCTGACATAACAGCCAGGTTCGCTAACCACTTGACCAACAGTCCAATTTTGTAAACGACATAGAAATTAAGGGAGTCGTTTAGAAGGGACGATTACGAATTAATAAATTTTATACACAAAAGTGACGTCATACCTGACTACCTGACCTAACTGGTCGCCATAAGTAGTACTACAATATTTTATATGTAAATTTTATACACAAAACAATGTGAAGGTTTTTAAAAGCTTTCAATCAAGCGGCTTATTTAAAAGAACAATATCTGGTTGCAACTCACGAAAGCAATTAACGGTCACGACATGGGGATGGACCGTGAGATAAATATGTATTTAAAGTATCTAAATGAGATATTCGTAAGAGTGAGTCGAATCGAGTGGGATTTGCACTTTGGCTACTGTCCATTATAGCACATAAATATCAAGGAAAAGGTCAAATAAGATTAAACGATGTGTATTATAATATGAAAACAATTTATTTTATGGTTGTTGAACGTCTTACCTAATGTTGCAGACTTAAAAAATTGACTTAAACTCAATACTGTTTTGAATTGATAAGAAGTTTATAGAGAAGGTTAGAATCTGGAATATTACGACTTGAAGCCCGTGATGATTGGGGGTAGTTATTTAATCACGTTTTAATGGCGGTATTTCGTAAAAGAGATATCTGATGCACAAGTGGAGGGAGAAACCTGACACGGCTATTGATGAATTCGATTGAATATAAAAAACAAAGATGCTTAACGATTAGTGTTAAGCATTTTTGTGTTACTATTCACCGTGAGTTATCGGGCCTTTATGAATTGGAAAGGGGGTAGCCCTTTCCAATTCAAAGAAATGCACTCAAAGTCAGTGGGGAGGCGCTACTCACATACTATCTGGTAATATGACATCCCGTTTACCACCTTCACCATACAAAATTAGAAACAGAAATACGTAATCCTTGCAAAGGTTACAAGAAACTTTATAAATAAAAATGTCATCATACGTCTGTCTGATCCCAAATGAAGCAGAGACTATTCACATCATTCTAATACATACATATTGTAAATAAATTGAAATTTGAATTAAAAGAAGATCCTTGAATAACAGAATACACTAAACACTACTATTGTGTAACATATAATCTAGATTCTTCACCAATTGGATTAGGAGTCTGACCGCGGTGAACTGTCGCGTATTTCCAAACAGCGGAGCAACGACCTGCATACCGCCAACCTGATCTAAGTGATGACAGAGTACCTGTTAGTTGTCGCTTGTTGTGGTGTTATGCATAGGCGAGATGTGGGAAACGTATTAAAAGCTAGTTTTAATGTATATACGCTGCCTAAACAAGATCAAAGGGCAAAGAAAAACCACATAACATAAAGGAAAGTTCGTATAACGCCTGCTTTACTGCTTTAAAATGAATTTAAAACAATAAAAGTAACTGTGTAACTAAATATTGGCACTCATTAGTCTAATACAATGTATACTTTAATTAATTTATTAACTTCGAGCTATACAGAGGAAAATGGAGGTAGCTGACAATACGTAACGACTAAACAATACTTTAATATGTTTATTTACATATTACATACGTATTTACACATATGAAAATGTGTTCAGAAACTGAAATAATTGGGGGAAAATTATATTAGCATGAGGCATTTCCACCGTAATGATATTATAGTATCCAAGAAAACTGATGTTAAATAATTCTTGTTTTGTTCCATAAGTCTGACTCACTTTCCGCTGATTCTGTAAGTAGGCTCACTGTTGAGTCTCTGAAGTCCTTCTCCAGGTGGCCGATGTGCTCATTGCCCTCTATACCATAAAAAAAACATAAAATTGTATCAGTTTACAACTTGCAGCGCTAAAAACCAGTAGCGCAACAGACACGACTTAGTGTGCAAAAATAGTTTGAATTACTTGTCATTGATGCAGTGACTGTTTCATTTGTAATGCATTGATTGATGTTTCAATATGTTTATATAGGAGAATGATAGATTTTTATTTTACAAAGATAATGTCCACACTAGGAATAAATTCTGTGTCGCGGGGACTTTATAAACATATAAGAAACGGACACAAAGAACACCCAGACAAAGAACAACAATTTGTGAATCACTCAAAGTGTTGTCCCATGTGGAGTTTGAACCCACAACACTCAGAGCAGTAGAGTGTAGAGTGCGGCGTGCCGACTGCTTAAACCACTAGGCCAACCGTGCATTAAACTTAAATTAAAATACGGTTTAACAATGTCGCTACTTATTCATGCCTACAAAAGATATATAAAGTTTGTTTTTTTTAATTACATTTGCTAATCTCGATTACATCAATAAAGTTTTGAAAATATCGACATTAACGCAGAAGAAGGTACGAGTAAAATCTAGTTTTAGCGAGCAAACATACATGGTCAATACAAATATATATAAAAAAAATCTAAAATATGAACTTGTATTTGCAAATTAGCTTATTTTATTCAGCCTATCTTGATCACAAGGTCGTTGACATTATAACAGTTGTAAGGTCATAAATTGCCGCTCGATACAAGCCTTTGCAAAGCTGTAAACTCGTAAAATATAGTAACATTTGAGTTGCTATATTGTAAAAAAAACATTTGTCCTATATGATATATATTATTAATACGATATATTATTAAAAAATGAAAAGAAGTCGTAAATTTAAAAAAAAGTGTTACTTGTTAGCGAGACTTCATATTTTGTTATTGCATCGTAAAAAAGTCATTATAGGATTATGACAATAATTTAGAAAGATGAGAAATGTGTGAAAATATTTGTACCGTTCGTGTTAGTAATAGTTTATTAATATTATAAACACCAAATTAAACATGCAATAAAAAGAAGATGGATTTATGGACGAACATTCAACAGTATTCAATTGTATGGTCTTTGATATAAAATTAATATTTTAAACAGACTTACATATAAACAATGTTCCAAAATATTTTAGCAAAAACAAGTGCTTTGACAATAAAGCTTAGTATTATTATTAATATGTAGAAGGTAGCAGAGCCACGCAGAATTCAGCACGAACAGGTCGGCTCGACGGGCGCAGTACTACCCTTTCACAGAAGACCAACTTAAGCAACAATATCCGTGCTGTCGTGTTTCGCTGGTGAGTGTGAGACCGGAGGCCCATTGATGCATGGTGACAGTTATCGTGGAAGTATGTGAACTTTACACTGTCTCGATGACTATTATGCCTTTTATTGCCATTGTCATACCCCAAGCGGGGTTTGAAAAAGCATCTCGCCAGGCCACCATAGTGAGTGAAAGTAAGTTGCTCTGTAAAGGGTATATAAAAGTTTATTTAGATGCCCCTTTAGTAGTTCAATAGAAAGAAGATAATTTCAAGATTGTCCAATATTTCTAATTTTTATTAATATTATATTTGTGAATGTACTCTCTGTGTGTTGATCTGTTACACCTCAACCATAAAACCGTTTGCTATATTTTTTATATTGATAAGCAAAATCTTTGAGAAGAACCGATACAACTTATTGTCCAATACTTCTGTAGTTATGGATGTCCTTTAAATGACCTCTAGTTTTGACAGACTACATTTGTAAGTGTAAGCTAAAGGAGATTTTGTCAAGTTTGTTCGTAGGAATTTTGGTACAACACCATAAAAAGGGGTAGTAGGCACATTTTTGCCAAAATATGCCTCAAAGGTGCCAAAAAATATTTCGTGAAATGCTTCAATCACAGCTGTTGGGATCACGACAATTAAGGATTTTGATTTCTATTACAACAAATTCCTCGACGTTGCCTTCTCTCTAGTCTCTTTTTTAACCGGCTTTTATGTTAGCTTCACTTGTATGTTTGTTTGTTTGCGACCGACTCTTTGAACTCGATTTAAACTTATTTTGAACGGTGAGATTTCATTTGATGGAGTGCTTTGTGTCACATATTTCGTATAATTTTTGTCTTACTATACCGATCAAATGTTTTCGAGATCTGAATATTCGAACACCTCACGCTTTTGTCATAATAATACTAATATTCTATGTTAATCATATAAGATACCTACTAAGAATTATTTTTTAAAATTTAGTTCGATTTATCATGTTTTTCTTTGTTCCTAAAATGTTTTTTTTAGTTTTTTTAAGCTATGTTGTCTATAGGAAGCGCTATTAAGAAACAACATGACATAATCTGTCTGTATTGATGTATAGTTTCATCTCAGTAATTAACGTCAGAAATCGTGGCCGTCTGCCTGGGGGTGTATTTACATGAAACATTACAATAAATCACTCGATTCACTTTTCTAAATTGATATTGTAATCCGTTTGCTGTTGTTTTTATTTTGTATTGAATAAATGAAGACGTCGCTGATGCCGGTTCGTTAAATTGCTATCTCTTGTTCGCCGATGCACTGGAGTGGACTTTGTATTATATTAATTTAGGAATTCGGTTCTGTTTAAAAAATGCAGAGAAGGTAGGGGTTATAAAGGGGTTTAGTTAGTGAAAGTTAAAATATTACATTTCTATCGAAAAATCATAACCTTACGGGCCATATTCTTGATGGATTGATATCATCAACAGCCTTTAATAGCCTAATCGACATAGGGCTCCCCCACATACTGGCCAGCTGAGCTGCTATAGGATTAGTGTCGTTTTCCCTGTCTTTGCAGTGTTGTTGTCTTGCGTAATTGTTTCCTTAATCAATTCTTACGATACCCATGGGATGAATAAGTTTGATGACACTCCGTACTCTTAATCTATCAGCTTCCGTAACCGGATAGGTTGATAGAAACGTCTATTTTAAGTAACTATTGCATGATGACTAAATATTTAAACGCATTAAATATTTTCTACTCTCCTATATGTTATTTTAAAATAATAACAAATATTCCTTTTTTTTAACAATAAACCGACTCCATGGGGTCTCTATTCCACTTATCGCACACTCCGATACAAAATGGAGAATCACGATGTACAGAAGCTCTGAGTTATGTCCCCATCTTGCAATGATATGTTCATTTTAACAATAAATATAGGTGGCCAATTAAACGCTCGGCTACCGTGACTCGGGTTAGGTAACTGGATGATGTTCTTATCTCGCCAATAGATGGCGTTATTCATAACAACAACTCAATTTCTACAAGCGTGTCTTTGTCATGTCAAAGAAAATCGACTAAATTTACATGATTTTCCATCGGATTAGGGTAGGCTAATAATGAAATACCTAGTCTAAACCCCTACATTACTTTTATCCTTTACCGAAGCATAGGAAATCCTGCTCACACATATGAATACAATGAAAAATTTCCTACAAAATATAATTTATTATGCAAATAATCTTTGATATAGTATACTGCTAGAGAAAGATAAAAAGCGAACAAATAAAAATTAAAAGTAATTAAAAAGTAATCGCCTTTTCAAATGAATACACAACAAAAGGTGTACATCTAACAAACGAATGTGAGAAACTCATCTGCATTCGCAACTCGCATGTCTCTCGATTAAATCGTTTTACTGAATCGATTAAGCCCTCGATCTCGCATCGATTCTAGAGCGATTATTTTTTGTTCCACTCCGTTTCATGTGCGCCGCCTCTCGATGTCTTTATTAAATGACTTTAAATGTATACGAAATGTAATTAATATGTATAGTTGAAGCTATGTTGCACAATATTGCTACTGTTTATACAACGGCCACTTCTGTGGGCCTGGCAACCATAGCCAGTTGATTTATGGACATTATTTATGCCATTACTTATGTAGCATGTGGCTATCATTCATTGTCTTCTTTTATGTATATGATTAAGTAATAAATGAGTTTGAGATGTATGATAGATAAGCAAGCACTCTTTGTTGCGCATTGAATATATATATATAGGCAGTCTTGAGTTGCACCGTCCCTGTAAAGTAGATAATTTCGACTGCATGATTGGCCTAGTGGTTTAAGCGGTCGCCACGGTCTCCACTCCGCTGAGTACTGTGGGTTCAAACCCCCACATGGGATAACATTTTGTGTAGTCCACAAATTGTTGTTCTGAGTCTAGGTGTTCTTTGTGTCCGTTTCTTGTATGTTTGTAAAGTCCCCCGCGACACAGGATTTATGACTAATAAGGGCGTCGTCTTTTAAAAAAAAAAAGAAAAAAGAAAATATGATGTTTATAATATCCTACACTTAATTAACAAACATCACATAAACTCAATTAAAGCGAATGAACATTACCCGAATGATGAAAACTAAAAATAATTCTGTGTCATATTTCTATTGAAACATCGTTTGTCAGAAAGAGCAGTAAAAAATAACATAACTGCTATTGACAGACCAACTAAAAAAAAGATAAAATATATTAAATTAGAGCCAGTTTTAAGAATACGTTCTGCGATATGTTGTGATTGGTAGGCCTACATTAGTAGGGGATCCGCGGGAGGAAGTGCGCCGCCTCTACTGTGCGGTGCTGCGATCCATGGCCCTCTACGGAGCACCGATATGGGCCAAACGCTTATCGGCCTCCTCCCGCTGCCGAGCCAAGCTCAATCAAGTGCAGCAGGTTGCGACCATTCAGATCGTACGAGGACACCGCACCATCTCGTCGGAGGCGGCAACAGTCCTGGCACGTTTCCCGCCTTTTGATATCCTGGCGGACATGGACGCAAGGGTTTCTGACCAAACTTGCGCTATCCGCCGGGGTGAGAGCGGGGAAGACCAGGACGAGCTCGAAATGCGGCAGAACGCTCACCGACAGGCATTGGCACAGTGGCGCGCGCGGTTGCAACAGCCGCAAAATGCACGCCGACGCGCTGTCAGTGCTGTTCTGCCCAACCTCGAAGCCTGGATAGGTAGGGAGGGCAGTCGCGTTACCTACCGACTTACGCAGATACTCACCGGGCATGGTTGCTTCGGTGAATGTCTGCATAGGATCGGACGCGAGGAGACGGCACAACGCCACCACTGCGCAGCCGACTGGGACTCCACCCAGCATATGCTGGAGGACTGCCCCGCGTGGCATCTGAGCGCAGAGTCCTAGTCGATGAAATAGGACGAGATCTGACACCGCCAGCAATCGTTGTTGCCATGCTGGCGGGTGAGGAAAGCTGGGCCGCGGTGGTCTCTTTCTGCGAAGCTGTTATGCTCCAGAAAGAGACTGCTGAACGGGATCGGGAGAGGGCCGATCCCGAGAGAAGAAGACGTCGGCGGCGTTATGAGCCGTCGACGGGACCGCGAGGCGCCAGAGAGTGGGGACCTCTGGTGGCGGATTAGTTGCTGCGGTCGGCGATAGGATAATTTGTTGCGGCCAATTATAACAACCGGATAGATACGTGGGGAAGCCTTTGTGGCCTGCCCAGGGTAGGGTCTGACTAGGCGTGACGTTGATTTTGGAGGGGACCTGAAATAATGTGGACCGGGTCCCCCTTCAGAGAAGGACGCCTGAGACCGGCCGCCAGGGTGGTTTTTAGTGGAAACACCACATACTCCTGGCTCCTGCTTCCCGAGGAGCCGGAGATCCAAAGGGATTTTCCACCCCGACAACAAAAAAAGAAAAAAAGAGGCCTACATTAGTACATTAAAAAATTTAGCACCTGTTGACTTAACCGTCAAGGCGTGAAACAAAAACAATAAATGTAAATAATGTAACATTTAATTTCTCTGAAATAATAATAGTATGTTTTTAATAGGTAATAATTTTTTATCTAATCAATGAAATGTCAAATGTAAAACGCCAACAATCTACAATAAAACTCATACTAAAAATGACAGCACAGTTACTAATCACGCAAGTTCATAAATATATTTGTTTACACATAAAATGCATTCATTATTTATAAATGAGAAATTAAAAAGATGTTTTTAATAAATTACATATTATATAAACACATATTTAACTTGTAACTTATAATTTTATGTCGAAATGAACTTCAGTAAAAACAAATTGAAATATTACAGATGCAAACATCGTTTATCGATTTGACAAATTGTTTGGTGTCATGGCTTTGTTGGAACAAAATATTGGACCAACAACCAGGGTAACTTTGTCGCACTTAAATCCTGAATATTTCAAGTAACACAATATTTGTAATGTGCAAACAAATTTGGACTGAAAATACTTAGAAGATATAACTTTCCTTATTTTACGTAATTCTCATTCACTCTATAATATATAGATAAAGGCTCCGGTCGCAATTTTTAATGATATTACAGTAGATTTTTTTTTTTTTAAGTGTCCGCCAAAATGACTACTCTGCCTGATGGAAAGCACGAATAGAATCCAAGAGTTGTGGTCACCATACTCATTGTGAATGCAGACAATGCAATAAGGTAACTCACACTATGGCGACCTAGTGATATGCTTTTTCACGCCCCGCTTGGGGACGTAAAAGGCATGACAGTCATCGTGTCTGTAAGGTTCACGCTATTACCACAATAACTGTCACTCCTGCATCAACAGACCTCTGGTATCACACACACTAAGGAAACATGATTGATTACAGACATCTTGGGATATACTTCATTCATGAGCTACGGCAGGGAGGACTCCAGAAGCCGCCGATGCGTTGCTGGAGCTCCTCCCGACTGTTGAAGTAGGCACTCGAAGTGTTGAGCGGGTAGACTGGTTCTCCAGGAGTCCTACATAAATCCTCTGACTCCCCAACTGAGGGTAGGATGCGGTAAACATCCCCCTCGTAAAAATGAAAAAAAAAAGCATGTGCGGTGGAACTGGTGACAAAACCATCCTCCGAACTTTTTTTTATGCCATCCATTTCATGTTAGTAATAATCATAAAGCTCTAATAATCATAAAGAACCGTAAATGAAAATCTATGTGATGTTAAAACTAAATTACTCCATATGAAGTCCCTCATGAGAAAAGTCGATACACAATGTTTTTAGTCCAACAAAATCATTGGAACCAACATTGGCTGTCGAACAAGACCTCAATAGCAAGTTAAACAGATGAACAAATTATAAAATGTTAATAGAATCGAACCTTTGACTCGACGATACAATACATCATTGTCAGGCAACAGATTATGGACTCGTTGACAGTGGGAAAGTACAAGTCGGCTGCCACAGACAGTTTGAAAATTTATATGTAGGAAAGTGGGATTGTACCTACCTTTTTGTGTAGTGATTATTAAACGAAGCCACGTTATATTTTTAGTAATGATTGTAGATACCGTAGGGTGACGGATATGGAAAACGATGAGCAGCACCCCTATTTATTCCGTAGGTGTCCTGAGAATCGACTGCTAGGTTGGCCTAGTGGTTCAAGCAGTCGCCACGCCGCTCTTTACTGCTTTGCTGTGTTGTAGGTTCAAACTCCACATGGGACAACACTTTGATCCATAAATTGTTGTTCTGAGTCTGGGTGTTCTTTGTGTCCGTTTCTTGTATGGTTTCAAAGTCCCCCACTACACAGGATTCATTATATAAAAAATCTTATATATATACAGGATTCATTATATAATGAATCCTGTATATATATATAAGATTTTTTCCTACTTAATAAAAAACTAGTCATGTTTAGAAATTTTGAAGTTTTGAGACTCATTGCGAATGCAGACAATGCAATATGGTGAGCCACACTATGGCAGTCTGCTGCAAGTGAAATGCTTTATCACGCCCCACTTGGGGACGTAAAAGTCATGACAGTCATTGTGACAGTGTGAAGCTCACACAATTACCACGATAACTGTCAACCAGCAACGAAACGCGACAACATGAATGCTGTCGCTTTAGGGCGGTTTTCTGTGAGAGGGTAGTGCTGCCCTGAATGAGTAAACCTGTGCGTGCTGAATCAACGTGGCTCTACTATCTGTAGAAATAGTTTAATACTATCATACTTGCCTAATTGTGGTAGTAATTATTTTAAATGGCAGGTTATCAGTCATATTGATATAATTTATATTACGTTCTTTTTAAAATACTTTATGTTGTTGGTTTTTCATAGCCAGTATTATTGCTAATTTTATTAAGGAACGGCTATAATAATAAACCATGATTTCATAACTTAAAAACAAATGAAAGAACTGTATTTTTATAAGTTAAAGATAATAAATTCAAATATTTTTTAAGCATTGATTACCTATACTTTTCATCATATTAAACATGTTTCACCAACAAGTTTAAGTAACGGGTCTAGTCGATTAGTAAATCGATTAGAACCATCCTTATTAATAACAGTACTATATAAATGATTAATGTGGTGATTAGCCAGTGTATATGCTACCTATTGATAATTTTATGCATACGTTTCAGATTAGGTATGGTGCGTACGAAATTTCGTAAGTGTGAGTCATTTGTCTTAGTATATGAAGCGAAGTTTTTGTATTTCGTATTTTATTATCAGTTCTTAAACCTTCGCAGTTGGATTTATGCAGCCATTAATAGTTTTGTTAAGCAAATATTTAATTTTTATGTCAATAAATATATGATTTATGTTTTAAATAGTATTTCTATATATATATATTCAGTTCTATCTCATCAATAGTGAAGAGAGCATGCACTGCTGGACATAGGACTTTTCTTAGAAAGGAGGTTTTGGCCTACTACACTACGCTGGCCAGGGTTAGTACAGGGTTTTGTATCAGGGGTGCTGGGCTAGAAAACCTCCACGTGGTGCACCCTGGTAACGTTGGCGATGGTGCTCATCACTGCCAACGGCTAATATTCTAGCACAAAGAAGAGGAGGCCATTTTCTTCGGCCATTCGGTTGAGGCTTCGTCCAACAGAGCGGGCATATTTGTCGATTCCTCTGTTGGCTCTTCGCTCTTCGGAGCAATGAGGAGGAAAACCTCGATAAAAAATCATTATGGTGGGACCCTTTCATGGGTCGACGTTTCTCCACTTTCAATGGTGGAGAAAGGAGAACGGGCTCGGTGTGTACTCACACTGCCACCGAGCAGGCATTGGAAGATTTAATCTTCCTGCCACCGTTGTCACATCGTAATCCCGAAAGGAGTGTCGTGGTTATGTCTCGCGACACCAATCGGGGGCGAGGGTCTTGGCTTAGCCGCCTGGACTACGAGGAAGAAAACCTCTATAAAAAATTACCCCGAATCCCGTGTTCTGGTGCGTGGCCAGGGGATGCATGGCTGACGGGTAGTTCAGTCGTAAGCGCACTCCCAGCCGAGGCACCTGCGGACCCCTCGGTTGGGCACAAATTTACGCTTGCCCGGGTATTGGGGGATCTCTGCCCGGGTCGACCTTTATTTCTCCCCCACACGTGGGAACAAGTATGGAATCTATAAATAAAATTAATACACCTAAACATATAAAGGAAGGAGTGAAGGAGAAGAAGAGTACGAAGGAGAGTAATATGAGGGCGGACGACCTTTCGTCTAATATGGAAGACGTAATGGGTGAAGCGCCTATCTCGGTGGGGCTCCCAGAAGCCATTATAGCTGCTGGGAGCCGAAGAACATCGGAGCGATTACGCTCCAGATCTACCACGGGCGGAAGCTCCAGTGCGAGGAGCGACGTGCTGGACTTCATGGAGACGGAGCTGTGTGACAGCCGAAAACGTGGACGCTCCAGGGATGAGGAGAGCGATACATCCCAGGAGATGCTACCTCCTAAAGTAGCAAACAGCCGCAGAGGGAGATCACGAACCCCGATCTCGGCCCCGTCAGGTTCCGTCTTCTGCAAGGCGGAAGCCTATAGACGGGTCAGGGCAGACGGCGAAATCTTGGCGGAAGAGGAGATTGCGGATCTCCTGCTAAAAATTAAGGAGCCGATGGTGGGGGATTCAGTTCCTCAAACACCATCGTCCATGCAGGAGAGAGCGGATGCGGCGGTGGCCATCAT
Source organism: Hypercompe scribonia (assembly GCA_949316085.1). Lineage (NCBI taxonomy): Eukaryota > Metazoa > Arthropoda > Insecta > Lepidoptera > Erebidae > Hypercompe > Hypercompe scribonia. Next base: position 6,632,915 of record OX438988.1, read on the forward strand.
TCACAAAGTGGCCACCAAGTCGAGTAACCTTAAGGGCTCTTTTGTTAAAGCTCTTAAGGACTCCTCTTCCGCTATTGCGGGGGTCGTGGATACCCTCATCGGGGACGTGGCTCGGCTCCAGGCGGCCAACGATCGCCTGACGGGGCAAGTAGCTGAGCTCAGCGCTCAGTTCGCCCAATTCCGGGCGCATCGCCCGACAGAGGATCCGGTCACGTACCCGTCTCAGCCTGCCCCCTCTTCCAGCCTCGGTGGCATTCCTGATGCCCATCTGCGCCATATAACCGATGTAGTATGGCGCATGATGGACGGGCGTCTGGCTGGCCTGGAGGCAAGGCTGCCGCCAGCTCCTGTTGTCCGGCCGCCGCTTGCGGGTCATAAAGCGAAGGTTGCATCGGTGTCAGCATCGTTTCCCGTTGCGACCGGTCGCGTGTCCTACGCGGCGGCGGCAGCAGTTTCTCCTGCTCCTGCAACTGCTCCGAGGACACGGCAGGCGGCCAAGGCAACAGCCCGGACGCCCGCACCGAGGTCAGGGCCCAAAACAGCGGCAAGGTCTGGGGCGGAGTTCCCTCCGCTCCCCACTCCAGCCGCTGTATCTGGCACCTCAACAAGTGCTCCCTCCACATCCGCCCCTTCCACGGATGGTTGGCAGCTAATCGGGGGGGCGAAAAAGTCCCGAAAGCAGGGTAAGAAGGCTGCACAAATAGCAGCCTCTAACCCGCAGGCGCCATCGGCTGCAGTGGCTACCACAAAGAAGCCGCGCAAACTACAGGCGCCTAAAAGCGCGGCCGTGGTAGTCACCGTGTCACCGGAGGCAGCTAGCAGCGGGCTGTCCTACGCGGCAATTTTCAAGAGGGCCCGGGACAGTCTCGCACACGATTTCGGGACAGTAGGTGTCAGAATGCGCCTCGCCCAAACGGGAGCTCGAGTCCTCGAGTTCCCTGGGGCTGAAGGTGCTAAGACGGCGGACACAATTGCCGAGAAGTTGCGAGGTATGTTTACGGCTACGGATGGTGTCAAGATCGCCAGGCCCACCAAGTGCGCAGAATTGCGCATTTCGGGCCTGGACGACTCCATAACGACCGGGGATGTCCGCGTTGCAGTAAGAGAGAAGACAGGTTGCAACGCGGACAGCATTAGGGTCGGCACCATCCGCCCCGGTCCAGGAGGGCTTGGCGCAGTGTGAGTCAGCTGTCCCGTAGCGTCGGCCAAAATGTTGGGCGACGCCGGCAGGCTGCTCATCGGTTTCGTGAGCGCTAGGATCACAGTCCTGGCGGCGAGACCGATGAGGTGTTACAAGTGCCTGACATCGGGGCACACACGCGCCAAGTGCGTCAGTTGTTTCGACTGCAGCGGATTATGTTTCCGCTGCGGTCAACCGGGGCACAAGGCAGCTGAATGCTCTGCCGCCCCTCACTGCCCGGCGTGTGCGGCGGGTAACAAGCCCGCCAATCACCAAATTGGGCAGGGAGGCTGTAAACCTCCCTACAATTCTCGGCAAGCGTCGGGGGCTAGCCAATCGACCCAGGCTGCCTCTGATGTCGTTCGCATGTCGGCATCGTTGCCCATGGAGGAGGTTGTAGAGACGGTCGAGTAATGGCCCAAGTCTCCAACCTCCTGGTCCAGACGAACCTGAACCACTGTGCCGCGGCGCAGGACCTTTTCCTGCAAACCATGGCACAGTGGTCGATCGGTGTTGCCGTAGCCGCGGAACCCTATTATGTTCCTCCCCGTCCAAACTGGTTGGGTGACCGGGACGGTTCCGTGGCAGTCGTCTGCTCCACGGCGGCTCATTCCCCGCCCTTGTCGCTAAGAGACAAGGGCACTGGATATGTTGCTGCCGAGTGGGGGGGGATCACTGTATATGGTGTATACTTCTCCCCCAACCAGAGTTTGAACGACTTCGAGGTTTTCCTTAACAACTTGGAAACCTCGATGCGGCGTCTAACGTCTGGGCACGTCTTAGTGCTGGGGGACTTCAACGCAAAGTCTGTTGCGTGGGGTTCCCCCAGGACGGACGCTAGGGGCGAGGCCGTAGAGGAGTGGGCGGCCTCGGTGGGCCTCTGTTTACTAAACAGGGGCTCCACCAACACGTGTGTGCGACAGCAGGGAGGGTCGATAGTGGACCTTTCGTTCGCTACCCCTGCCCTCGCCGCACGAGTAAGGAACTGGCGTGTCCTGGAAGAGGTTGAGACGCTCTCGGACCATCTCTATATCCGATTTGAGCTCTCCCGGTCCCGGGACGCCAGTAGGGGTCACGCGGCGCGGCGTTCTTCTCGCTTTCCGCGGTGGGCTGTAGCCAAATTAAATAGGGACCTACTAGAGGAGGCGGCCATTATTCACTCTTGGCTGTCTCCGCAGGCCCCGACCGAGGAGGTCGACATGGGGGCTGGTCGCTTCTGCGATGCCATTGCGCAGATATGTGATGCGGCCATGCCCCGCATCCGAGGTTGCCGACCTCCACGGAAGGAGGTTTACTGGTGGTCCCAAGAGTTGGCGGACCTCCGTGCGGCCTGTACTCGTGCCCGGAGGTCCTACACCCGTAGTCGGCGGCGACACCGCGAAGAAGGCGAGGAGGACCAGCTTCATGAGGAGTACCGAGAGGCGCGGAAAACTCTGAAGCTGGCCATCAGCTGCGCCAAAGAAATTAAGAGAAAGGAAATGCTGGAGGGTCTCGATCGTGACCCCTGGGGTCGCCCTTATCGTGCGGCGCGACAAAAGCTCCGCACGTTGGGCCCCCCCCTTACAGAGACACTCCAGCCCAGCTTCCTGCGGGAAGTGGTCGAGGGCCTTTTCCCGCAGCGGGTGGATCATACACCCCCGTCGATGGCCTTCATGGTCGAAGACGACGGGGAGAACGAGGACAATGTTCCGCCCGTCAGGGAATCGGAGGTAGGGGCGGTTGTTCTACGGATTCGCTCTAAGAACACCGCCCCTGGGCCAGACGGGATACCTGCCCGTGTGTTGGCCCGTGCCCTCGAACACATGTCGGACCGCCTCAGGGAAGTCTTGGACGCCAGCTTGTCGTCCGGACGCTTCCCTGAGTGCTGGAAAAGCGGGAAGCTGGTCCTATTGAGGAAGCCGGGACGGCCTGCCGATTCGGTAGCGGCCTTCGTGTTGCTGGACGAGGCGGGTAAACTGTTTGAGAGGATAATCTCTGCCCGCATCGTCCGGCACCTCTGCGAGGTGGGCCCCGATCTGTCGGACGCCCAATTTGGTTTTCGGGCGGGGCGTTCGACGGTCGATGCCGTGCTGCGCCTGAGGGCCGTTACCGAAGAGGCGGTGAGCTGTGGCGGCGTGCTGTTGGCGGTGTCGTTGGACATCGCCAACGCATTTAATAGTCTGCCATTTAGCTGCATCAGGGAAGCACTCCACTACCACGGGGTGCCAGAGTACCTGAGGCGGCTTGTGGCAGACTATCTTGAGGAGCGTACCGTCGTGTACGAGGACCGAGATGGTATTCTGAGGCGGCGGCCCATGTCGTGCGGTGTTCCACAGGGGTCCGTCCTCGGACCACTCCTGTGGAATATGGGATACGACTGGGCTCTTCGAGGTCGTCTTCCCCCCGGGCTGGGCGTAATTTGTTACGCCGATGACACATTGGTCACGGCCCGGGGGGTTAACTTTCAAGAGGCGGCGCGCCTGGCCACCGTGGGAGTCTCTTTGGTGGTCGGGCGCATTGAGGCGCTGGGTTTACGGGTGGCCCTAGACAAAACGGAAGCTCTTTTGTTTCATGGGCCCCGTCGTGGTCCACCCCCCGGCGCCTCCATCGTAGTCAATTCGGTCCTCGTACCGATTAAGGCCCAGATGAAGTATCTGGGCCTGATCCTCGACGGCAGGTGGCTCTTCGACGAGCACTTCCGACAGCTTACTCCAAAGCTGGTCGGCGCTGCCTCTGCTCTTGGGCGAATTTTGCCCAATTTGGGTGGAGCCAGCGTCGCGACGAGACGGCTATACACGGGGGTTGTTCGGTCAATGGCGCTATATGGTGCACCGGTGTGGGCGGCGGCTCTGACCGCCCAGAATAGGGCTCGCCTCTGGCGCCCTCAGAGGATATTGGCGGTTAGAGCCATACGCGGTTACCGCACCGTATCGACGGAGGCGGCTTGTGCCTTGGCCGGAACTCCCCCGTGGGATTTGGAGGCGGAAGTGCTCGCCGAAGTTTATCGGCGGACGGCTGACTTCCGGGCGGGTAGCGGCATACGGCCCCCGCCCGAAGAGATACGCGAGTGGCGAGAGGCCGCTCGTCGCGCCACGATGGCTCGTTGGTCGTCCCGGCTGGAGGCTCCACGTGCTGGCTTTGCCGCCGTGGAGGCTCTCCAGCCGGTCATCGCCGAGTGGGCAGGGCGGCAGCACGGGACCCTTTCCTTCCGACTGACGCAGGTCCTTTCCGGGCACGGTTGCTTCGGGAAGTATCTGCACTCGGTCGCCAGGAGGGAATTGAGTCCCGCCTGTCACCACTGCGACTGCAGTGAGGACTCGGCTCAGCACACGCTGGCGGTTTGTTCCGCCTGGGCGGCGCAGCGTGGGGTCCTCACTGCAGTTATTGGAGGAGATCTCTCGCTACCGGCCGTCATACGCTCCATGGCCGGTAGCGACAGTTGTTTTACCGCGGTCGCAACCTTCTGCGAAGACGTAATTTCGCGGAAGGAGGCGGCGGAGAAGGCCCGGGAGGACGATATCCACTCGGACCCAATTCGCCGCCGGCGAGCCGGGCGGCGGAGGCGCGCATACCAGCGCCTCATGCCGCCTTGAGTGTGGCTGCGGGTGGACGGGACGGGTTTTCCCCTCCATCCGCTACAATGGCCAGCCGCGAGGAGGCGACGTCCGTGTGTGCCGTGCGTCGCCTGAAATAGAGAGTTTATCCGCAGATGGTGCCCGAGGTAGCGGGCAGGCGCTAGGAGGGATCTGGATGTCATAATAGCAGCGGTTCCCGGATCCCTCCTGTCTCAAGCGCAGAGTGGCACACCGTGTGGTTTTAGTCGGTCCGATTCCGACACACCACCCCGCCGTAAACCCCGGTGGGGTGACGGCCCGAGGGGGTTTCCACACGTAAAAAAAAAAAAAGGGTTTTGTATCAACAGCCGCGAGGAGGTGACGTCCGCGTGTGCCGTACGTCGCCTAAAATAGAGAGTTTACCCGCAGATGGTGATCACGGTAGCGGGTAGGCATTAGGAGGGATCTGGATGTCCTAATAGCAGCAGATGTCCCGGATGCCTCCTAAGTTAGGCGCAGAGTGGCACACCGTGTGGTTTTAGTAGGTCCGATTCCGACACACCACCCCGCTGTGAACACCGGTGGGGTGACGGCCCGAGGAGATTTCCACACGTTAAAAAAAAGGGTTTTGTATCAAGTTTTCCTTCTGTTTATAGTAGTGTTGTTGTACTGCGTAGTGTGGTCCCTTTAATCGTCTCTTACGACACCTACAGGATGAATAAGGATGGTGACACTCTGTACTCTTAATCCGTCACCACATGGTACCTACTTGCGGTAAACCTTGTCACCAAATATAGCTTTGCTTTGTTGAAACAATAATACACAAAGTGTTATGCAAATTTCTGTACTAATGTGTTGATACAGTTATAAATCGGTTGCAATTCATAAGTATATAGCTGAAGGCACCTAAACCTCAACGTCGACTCAGAGATGGTTGTTTAAATAGCTGTCAGACCATCACACTGGTATGTCAGCATCGATAGAAACAACATTGACAAGAAAAATCAAGCTTAAATTGTTTAATAAAAAAAATAATTTCCACTTCAATGTCCCTGCCATGTGTGTGGTGTAATTCAAAAGAATTATATGATTATTTAGGTTAGAATTAATTTTCTTTACATTTATACGGAAAGAAACGAAAAATATATTTTCCCGTATAAAAAATACACAATTTACTGAAACTTTTTGTAAACAACGAAGTTCTTGAATCCCTAATATTAAAAATATACCTGAATCAATGTCCTTCTATTTTGTTGACCTCAAACATAATTTATAATCAAATACTGCCTCGGTGGCGATTATGTATGCGACTGCTGTGTAGTCTCGGGTTTGATTCTCGGGTTTCGTCGGTTCAAATGCTTATATGATCTGCAAATATTTGCTGAGGAATTTGGGTGTCGTCTATGTATAATATGTATGTATTTACAGAAAAAACGTATATTTATATCAGTTATCTAGTACTCATAGCACAAGCTCTGCTTAGTTTGGGACTAGATGACGTTGTGTCTGACGTCACAAATATTATTGTTATGATACATAGTTTTCACTTCTTTTTTCTACACAAAATACCTTTAATTTTCTTATTCAAGTCAAGATACGTGTAGCTAAATTATATGTTTTCTTTGAACGAAATCTATAACACTCATTTTGACATCTTAAATAAATCTTATTCTATATAAAATGTAACAGTTAAATACGGCTGTGTTGCGATTATTCGCGCCTCTGTCGTCCGACATCAGACCGCCTCGGGCGAGCCGCCACTCTTTATAATTTGATCACATTTGTAGCGCAGACAATGCGCGCCCAAAGCACGAAGACGACAGATGGACAAAAAATACATCGAGATGACACATGTGCAATATTTTTGAAATTTATTTCATTTTTTTAACCTTTAAGCACTAGATTAAATTTTAAGTGCGCTGTTTGTTTATTCATTTAATAGTGCAACTTGTCATTTAAACCTTGAGCAGACTTTATTTGAGTTTTAAGCACACACAGTACACAAAGTGCATACACTTTTATAAATCTGTGTAAGCTTGTAAGTTACTTAACAAATATTTATTTAATCACCGTTAGCTCAGTAAATCTGATTCTGGTTTAGGCAATTGAAGAGTTTAAAAAAATGTTTACCTATATTTTTTAACCTATATTTTTTTTAAATATACTACAAAGGAGCGGACAGATCATCATGGTAAGTCGGTAACCGTTGGTAAGTCAGTCACTTAATGTCAATTAGAGTCCGTTTATATATTTTTTTTTATTTTCGTGCCTGTCAAAGTGACTTTACTGTGCTTGACGGAAAGCATGAATAGAATCCAAGAGTGGTGGTCACCATACGTACTACGAATGCAGACAGTGTCGTATTGTGCCCCACACTATGGTGGCCTAATGAGATGCTTTTTCACACCCCGCTTAAAGGACTCGGGATCACAGTGGGAGAGAAACACGTGCGGTAGTAGCAAGTTTCAGGTTTTGACTGATTGGCACAGCTTCTTGTGCCTGATTTGAAGTATCTACAATAATGTTGACACATCTATATTTTTGACAGTTGTGTAGTTTGTAATACTAAAGCTAGCCTTGATAAGTTAAGATACTTTGTATTAATAGCATACAAAACAAATGTTTATTTTCTCTTCAAAATATCAGTATTCAAAATAAAAAGTTAAACGTCAACTCCTTGTTTTTCCGATCCGACGGACCATTTCACGGAGGCAACTCCTTCAGTGGTTTAGCCCGGGGCACACCACAATGGCCGCTACTTTTTCCCTTCTATAATAAACATTTGTATGCCGCTCATACACACTGACCAAGCCTCGGGTGTACGCTGAACATTACTCAGATAATCTCTCGAAAATTCGGGATGCGTAAATCTCTTTTATTCTTTTTTTAAATGAACGACTTTGTACAACAACAACTTTCAAACTTCACTTGTTAACATCATCGTAATGGAACTAAATTATATGCTTCGCGTAATGGAAATTGATGTCTTATTTTCTAACGTCACCCATAAAATAATTCCTATTGCCATAATCTTTTAAATAACGATACGTTTTTGGGTAGTTATGATTTACACATTATAATGATACACATTAATAATAACAGTAATACCGCGACGCACACCCGCATGTTCGTAAGCACGCACGCACTCACGCACGTATGCACGCACATATTTGCACGGTCTCCTGATTCCGAATTTGGCAATACCCGGCAAATATTTGTCCTAAATGAGAATTGAATTTCGAAATATCGAGAACCTCTGCCTAGACCAATAAGCCAGTTTAAGTCAGAATTTTATTATTTCTTTTTAAATTTACGATATGTTAATAACTTTAATAAATACTTATTTAAGAAACTTTTATATTAAATAATACCACATTATTACATAATTGATTAGCATTTGTGATGGTAAAGTAAAATAAACTTTATTCTGTGTACCATTATGGAAAAAAAAGTGTTGAACGTGTCGTCATTTACGATAAATTTCAACCTTATGGTTAACGACCTTATATGACTGTTATAATAAGGGTTCATTAAGAGAATCCCCATATTAATACCTCATGACGTGAGTATCATCATAAATGTCGTAGGCATGTCGTAGAACTAGAAATTTTGTGTAATGTATTAATAAAATAAAGGATTAAAATAGTTACCGATAATTAGTCGAATATCTCATTGAAAATATTTCAAATATTTATTAATTCTAGATTTAATATAAACTTTTAAACGATTTTTACTGATTTTTTGACAACAAATTTATATTCGAAATATAGGGTGGACAAAGAATTCATTAACAACTAGCTTACCCCGCGAACTCTGTTCCGCCTTAGAGGCAATAAATAAGCAGATTTTTTATTTTGGACTGAAACGCGGTCGAACGGGATAAAAAGTATTCTATATCCGTCTCCTGGTTCTAACCTACCTCCCCACCAATTTTCAGCTAAATCCGTTCAGCCGTTCCTGAGTTATAAGTGGTGTAACTAACACCACTTTCTTTTATATATATAGATTGAATACATTCATTATTCATTTTATTGATACATTTCATCATCATTTATATCATATTATTGATACATTCCGTGCAAACATGTTACGGAAGTTCTTGGGACCGATGCCACTGGAATTTGCTGGCTACAACCGTAACACATGATTTCAATAAGATGGAGTCACTTGTCACACATCCAATGAGCCCCTGCCGGTGGTCAAAGACATATTTCTGAAAAAACTAATTTCCGAACGAGGCGATATTCAAAAAGTTATCCAGAAGTCCAGATTTATCTTCAGCAGGCTTCTTTTTATGGGGTTATATGAAGAATCTACATCAATAAACCAAATACACTACGTCAATTAAAAAAAAAATCATCAAAGAGTTGTCGGTGATCTCGCGTTCTCTTTGCCGACGAGTATTCGAAAATTTTGGTGCTCGCTTAGAAGAGTGTAAACGTCGAAACAGAGCTCATTTAGACAATGTAATTTTTAAAATATAAATTTTAACTAATAAGCTTTTTTGTAAATAAACATTTTTTTATAATTTATTAAATAGTTTTTTTATATGATTTTTTCAAGTGTTAACTAATTCGTGGTCCACCCTGTATTTTCCTAGATGTTTTAAGTAAAGTCCGATCTGGGCCAGTGTCTGCAACACGTTCACAATACTAGAGGATATTGTTCTGTAATTACAATTTATGTCTTATATAGTGTACTAAGTAACCGGTATATATTAATTACTAGCAATTACAGTAATCTATTAACCACTTATCAGCCTAATTTCGATATAAATACTTTGATTGAACGTACCGTTATAATATATTATATTATTTCGGAGTTCCTAACATTAAGATAATTTAAAATTTTAAATTCATCTCATTCAAGTTATAAATTGGATGAATTTAATTGTTTCTATGCAATTATGTTGATGAATACGTATGTGTATGGCTTTTATGACACACATAACCGATTTAAGTGTGATATTAAATACAAAAAATAATATTAAATCATATGCAACTGACGTATGATGCTGATGACATATGATGATGATGATCTCCTAACCGATTTCGGCCACGGCGGCCTGTTTCAATGGACACCAGTCAACTACACAGAAGATATTGTAGTGTACAAGTGTACAGCTGCACTCTCTGTTCCCTCACAATCCGATGGGACGGCCATCCAACACGACCGGAAGAGATCGAATATAAATCGGATATAACTCGAATCGATAGACTACACATAAAGTCCATCGAACCAAGTTATATTATGAATGATGAGTTTAAATTAAATCTGTACTGAAAACGTGATTTTGTAAGATCTTGATTTCGATTTTTTTATACTCTGGTTGCTAGTCATGGAATGGTCAACAGATCTCCAAAGTCATGAAACGTGCCATAAGGAGGTCTATTATAATAACTTTACGTTTTGTTCTTAATTATATCTGTAGAATGAAATATTCTTTCGAAATACACATAATCTTAAACGTTTGGCCTACTCGTAAAGAATAAGAAAATTTGCATATAATGAAGTCACGTAAATATGATCTGGCAAGGTGTGTTTTTTTGTTATTTTTCGCCATTATATCCGATTAAAAACTCAAAAAAACATGTCTTTAACAGTTTATTATCGCTTACGAGTCCACATTAATGCTTACATTTAAAATTACAATGAAAAGCATAACTTGTATAAACGTTCAACCGATTACTGATAATCGATTCGATCACGATACGAGTAATCGCATAATTGATCATATTTCATGCACAGTGGACATTACTAAAGTAATGGCATTTTAAATTCGGAACCGCAACCGCTCATTATGGTCCACCACGGAACAAAGGGCGATCATCTGAATAAATTTAGTAAATAATTGTTATTTTGTACCTGGACCTCGGGCGATCAGACTCGAATTGGTGAACAACCACAGATTTTTATTTCGAGTTCTCCGTGAGTTGTTAAGGATTTTTTTTTCAATAAGTAGATCTGTGCTACGAGGTGGCCAGGAGGTTCACCAAAATACTGTTAGGCATGATTAGCATGAGAAATTTGACATACAGTCGCCTTCAGCAAGTTTGTAGAAGGATGATGGGTTGTCCTATTGACGTTTACAGGATTTAAGATTTGGTGTAGATAATGTCTTAAAATGTGAATTATAACGTCATATATAGATAACAGAGACATAACTATTGTACTGCCAATTTTGCATTGGTGATTATTGGCTTTTGGTTTATACGACATAGTACTGTCTAGGCAATTTATAGAAAAACGTCATGGTCGAGTGACATGAAACTAGTACAAAATAATTTGTTAGTAGTTTTGTTCGCGTTTTTTAATGTTTTCTCACGGACTAAATAAATTGAATTTGTAATTTTAAGTTTTCACTTGTTTTAATTTGTGACAAAAGTGTAAATAAAAATCGAGAACTCGTAGTAACTTTACCGTTAATTTTCTCTTTCAGTGCATTGCCATGATTAAAATGCAGGTGCGAGGGTCCAGTTCAACAAATAATTACAAATAATAACTTTGATGATGGTTTCAAGTACTTAAACTGCATGCAGTTTTGGAAAATATTATGACAACTATACTATAAATTAATTTTTATGTTGTGAAGCTATTAATTTATCATACAAAATTGTAACAAACTTGCAAAATCCGTGACAATTTATAATTTTTATACCAACTCAACGTTCTCATATTAAATGAACATCTAGAAACCTCATTGATAGAAGCTAATGTTAGCGTTAATTTACTCGCTCCAACTTAAAATGTAAAATTGAACTAAGATGACCTGAGAAAATGGGCTGATTACCATAGATAAGAATCCAATTTAAAAAACTCTTAAGAAATAAATACAATACATTATTCAACGACATACTATTATTAGTGCTAAATTGATTTTCTGATCACCAAAAGTTCAGCGTAAGTTTATGTGAAAGTCGAAACAAATCCCAACAGTTAGAGCGTAAAACAGCACATAAATTTGCAAGTCCTACTCTCATACTAAACGTTGCCTCAAGAGAATAACACTATAACCTGTCCCATCTAATAGCCTTCTCTTATTACCACACTGTGTGCAAGAAAATCAACCTTATCAGTTTCTATAATTAACGCATCTTAGATTGAGCAAGTATCAACATTTCAAAATTTATTATCAGACAAATTAATATCATTATTTCCTTCATCATAAAGTTCAGATTCATTTGTTGATTGTTCTTTTGCGTCTTTTGTTTCTACAGCTGCTATCGCTTTTAGTTCAGAATTTATTTCTACAATAGAATCAACACAAAATTGTTGCCTAGCCTCGAGGAGAATAGCCTTTGAGTTATTACCTGGTAGCATTCCTCGTTCAAAATCATTCACTATCTCCCCATCTCGTTCGTTTTGACATAGTTTACAACGAGGGCTTGGCTTCTGATTTTCTTTAATGACTAAAGATATATGAGGTCTTATGAAGAATTCATGAAACGCTGAGCGGTGTTTTAATACCATCATCCGGTTCTGTAGAATAGGCTCGAGACATAATTGTATTGAGTTTTATATTGATCTACTTTAGTAAGACACCTATTGAATGGTAATAAATATCTGTTATTAATGGGTGTGTGCTTAAATGTTTTATTGGTACTACGACTTTGATGGATGTTTTCATGTTAAATTGTTGTGAACTAAATAGCAAAGTCTGAAATAAATGGGTGTATGATATTTTGAGATTTGAAGTATTTGGAGCTACTGACAGACGAGTCTCTATTTTCTTTTTTGCTGTTATATGTTTTTACAAGTATATACCTTTTATTTAATATTCTCTGGCACTATCTTCACATGTGAAAGGTGTGAACTTTGTACGAAGAAATATACTATTAAATTAACTCAATATTACTGAAATTGAAGGGTTTTATTCCTTATCCATATAGTAAGAAGGTTGTGTCAAAAAACCTACTTGGCAGTCAAAATATAGTTAATTTTTTTATTTACATTTTTTACTTAAATTTTATGACTTTATTGTCGTTATTGACACGTGTCGGTACGTACCACAACTCTTGGATTCTATTCATGCTATCCAAATAGAGTCACTTTGACAGACTCTGAAATTAAAAAAACTAAAAATACCTGTCTTTCTCTGATACTGTCATAATAAATATTATAACTTCCCTGAATTATCAAAACACGATAGAATTATTGAGAAATGCCTCATAAACATCCATAAGTTGTGTAACTTTGTCTTAAGACTGCTTATTATCACCCTAATTATTTTACTGTTAGTAAATGTTTTAGAAAGACAAACAAGTTACAAAAGTTTAACTACGAAAAAACTTGGCAACGCTACATCTGTTTCCTGCATTGTCTAATAAACAGACAAAACCAGCGCTTGCGCAGCGATTGATTTGCATAGCAGAACGCTTATAAGATTTTGTTACAAATGTTAGGCGAGAAATTGCAGTATGGCAACATGGCTACCGGGCTTTGTTAGCACTTGTCGCGATAACGCCTTGTACACATTTATGACATTATTGTTATCTGTCAAATATTCTAACTAAGATTATAAATGTGAATGTGAGTTTGTTTGTTTGCCTAAAGCCCTAAACAGATTTTAAAAATTTTCACCGATGGAAAATAACTCTTCTCTTCTTCCAGTCTTTATATATTATAAAGATTATTTGGGGTCAGCTGCCATAAAAATTAGACACCCCAGAACAAATAGGTTGATAAGACCACTCGCGTTTATATCATTAATCGAGATAAAATGTTGCTCACACCTTTTCTTAAAACCTAAGTATGTTCATCCTAATTTTCATTAGAAACGGTTTAGTTGTAAAAGTGTAAAAAAACAGAGTTACTTAATTTTCACATTTGGATATAACATTAGTAGGGCAAATCTTGATAAATGTTGAAACTGTTGTTCGACTTTAAATGTGTATTTTACTAATACCTTGTGTATTTCACACAATTTTTTTTTTGTACTGTGCGGCAATCCCCACGGATACCACCGAAGGGTGATTATGTCGGACTCAAACCGACGATAAACCGCAAGCACAGACCAGGTGCACGCTAGCAAGGAAATCCCTGAAACCCCAACATACCTCGGGCCACCTACGGCTGTGGGTGGCCCCCTCCTATGTGGAAGCCTCATGGGTTCTTTACTGAACCTCCCCCCTACCCTGAAAGGGTGCACGTAGTCCGTAGCGCTCGCATTGCCCCCGGCCTGCTTCTGCTAGGGTGACAGGTGGCACCATCTCTCACCTCCAGGCCTGCGCTTATGGAGGGCAGAGATCGTCTTTCACATACCTGTAGACTTTCTTTTCATAGTTAAAGTTGTTCTGTTTTCTATTATGATGTTATTTATTACGTGTTGCTTATTATGGAGTGCTAAGTTTTAATGTTGTCTTCAATATTGACAATATATGGCTATCAGTAGTATCTATATATTCACAGAAGAAATTCAACTTAGCATCAAAAAACATGAACAGGTTTTAAAGTCCAATTTATTTGATAAATAGTTACCATCTTATATGCAATGACTTATGTGACGCCGTAGTAATCAGGAGTATTTTAATGATTATAGTCAATTTTTTAAAAAACATGCAACAAGTAATTTAGAAATTTCTCTCTTAATATTAACTTAACCTGGTCAAATAATTTCGAAGACATCAAATTAGGTAAAGATCTAAGGGTGAAAGATCTGAACTACATATTGGTTGTATTTTAAAATGAGTGAATATATTAATAATGAATTTTATATTTGTGTTGACTATGAATTCTCTCTGGGATTCGAGCCTTAGTCACTTATCGCAAATCCGATAAAAAGATACTACGACACTGTTACTTCTATTTAAGTTAGAAGATATACGTATAAGATTTAAGATTTATGGACTAGTATAATACTTTACACGTCTATTTCATAACTACTACTTTGGTAAATAAAAATGAGTACAAAACAGTTTTAACTCTTGATTGTTGAAAAACAAACAAAAAATGAAAAAAAAGTATTGCAAAGAAAAATTATAATAATATTACAAATTAATTCCTAAAAAGTAACTTATTATAGCCATCTCTTAAAGCATTCTATCACTCGTCCATTTCACCAGATTAGTGGCAAAAAACTCATACACATAAATAGATAATGCATTCATGGCATCATTTGCAGTAACTTTCCAACTGCCATACATCCGTTCGCAGTAAATCACCGCAGTCACAGTAGCTCTGGGCTATTTTAACGCCTCAATATATTTACAGGCTATTAACGTGAGGTTTATTTATGAACTACCAGTTATCTCTTTACTAATGCACTCGGCTTCTGAGTAGGGATCTTCAGTAATCGACTCACGTTTGCAAAGATCTTATTCAATTATTTGAAATAGAAAAATGCTAGACTGACAAAGTTAATGTCGATAAAGCTAATTTAAATTACACCCAGACACGGAAAAGAAAATCGTGCTTATCACACAATTGTTTATTCTCGGTGGGATTTGAACTCAAGACTTAGCAGTCACGGTCACTAACTATTAGGTCTATAATGGTCAACTCTAGCCAGTAGGAGTACAGGTACTCGTATTAAATAAAGTTGTCATAAGATTGAGCATTAATAGTTACGTTATACTCGTAATTTTAGGCGTAAACCTCAGTAGAGTGACAGACTAAGGGAAAGGAAGGGGAGGAGGGACAACTTCTTAGAAGACAACACAATTAAAGCTATATAACAGTTAGTCTTAATAGCAAGATCACAGGATTTTAAATGTGCGGCTTTGAAATATTGTGAAATATTAAAAGAAGCAACTAAGTCCGACATACATTTACTAGGTAGTAGAGCCACGCTGATTTCAGCATGAATGGGCCGGATCGACCGTACCAATACTACCCTCCAACAGAAGACCAACCTAAAGCGCCAACATCTGTATTGTCGTTTCGTTGGTGAGTGCGAGACTGAAGGGCCATTGATGCAGAGGTGACAGTAATCGTGGTAACTGTGTGAGCCTTACACTGCAACGATGAATGTTATGCTTTTACGTCTCCAAGCGGGGCGTAAAAAGCATATCATTAGGCCGCCATAGTGTGTGTCGCCATACTGCATTGTCTATATTTGCAATGAGTATGGTAGCCACAACTCTTAGATTCTGCTCATGCTTTCCGTCAGTCAGAGTTTAGTCACTTTGGCAGACTCTTAATATAGAAAAAAAAAGAAATACACCTTACGTTGTCTAAAACATACACACGACGTTTTTTTTTTAATAGAAACCTACCAAAGTTTGTTAGCAGAGACGAAGGTAGTCTCTGCTAACAAGAGCTAGTAAATATCGTTGTTTTCGATTAAGGAATGTTTTAGAAGAACGGTTGTGGGCGTTTTAATGCGTGCGTAATCTAAACGGTTTATTTATTTAAAAAAAGACATAAATTAATTAGATAACCTTACCTTAGTTAACGTCTTAATCTAATGTGATTTCTTGTAATACCAATGTTTATGTTTTAATTATTATAATTAAACAAAATCACCTTTAATCCATGTATATTTAATCTAAATCTATAATGCCGGTATCAAAAGACGCAACTGCACTAAATAAAAGAGAGGTCCAGTTATATTGGTAGATTAAATAAAAGAAGAGATTGGAAATACTTAAAATACGATCTTTTGGTGATCTTCGACTATTGAAAAAAGTAGTGTGTTTTGTATGTAAATGCAGCGTTTTTATATTAATTAATATTTAAGCAATTAATTCATCATGGTAATAAGTCAATCACTGTCTACTGCTAAGCAAACACTTCCTCAAGGAACACCAACTGACCCGATCTTAGCCAGTCATCATTTATCCACTGTCAGCCACTTTCTTCAAGCCGTCTTCGAGTCCATCGTGCCATAAGGCGCCGTACACTACGTTTGCCAGTCACAGTCGATAATATATAGAATATTGCCTCTGAATATTTAAATCATTAATATTTCCACTTAATGAATTCAAATAGGAGAGGCCTAGGTCCAGCAGTGGACCGTAAAAGGCTGTTGATGATTCAAAAGATGACGTAAATAAACAGGGAAAACTTAAGTTAATTTCATCACAGCAACGGAAAATCCAAATTACCATTGATTTTATTGTTTATATACATAAGACATTTGATATTAAAGAAAATGCGAATAGTCGTGGTTGCCGAGTGAATAAGGTCATCAAAACCCTAACCACTTAGTTGCTCACTTACCCAACTCCCTGTAACGCTAGACTGCCACCTGTTGTCGGCAGTGGCGGTGCAGACGATGGTACATACATATAATCTTTAAAAACAGTGTGACTGTTCAGATGGCGTGGTGGTTTAAGCGGTCGCTGCGCCGCTCTGTACTTCGCTGAGTGTTATAAGCTTAAACCCCACATGCGATAACACTGTGTGATCCATAAATTGTTATTCTGAGTTTTAAGTCCAGCCAACTGCGCAGGAGGTATATAGTGCATAAGAGTGTGCGCAAACACAGGTGAACTCTCTGTTCTTTCACTCTCACAAACCGATGGGACAGCTGTCCGATAAAATCGGGGAGAAATCAGACACAGGACCAATCACTTCACGTGGTCTCCTAGCCACAGGGGTGGAGGCGGCAACTTTCAAACTCCGGGTTGTTATTAAACATTTCTATAAACAGAAAACTCAATAACAATGTTTTTTTGGCCCAACCAGTAATCTAAGCCGCGACTACGGGCTCGTCAGTTGCAAGTGCTAACCCCTAGTCCAATGCGGTAATTGACAATGTATTGGAAAATCTACAATATGAAATATATTGGCTTCTTACTTATATTTAGTCTCTGTTCTGCATATATTTATTAAAAAGCTTATATAATTACGCTATTATGCAGTGTCAAGTTTTACATATGTCTCCGGGATGTAGGCACCATACCGAACCTCACCCTTCCTTTAAAACTGCTATACCAATTTCGCATACAAACTTTCGCAAGAATTGAATTACAGTCAAACAAGTGGGCTAGTCATAATAAAAAGTGTAGGTAGCCTAACGGACACTTATGTGCTAATCTAATGGAAACACCGTCAGTTAATACATACATAATAAGAGCGATTACGTAAGGCGGGCGCCTCAAGCAACGGTAGCCGCGATGTGCCAATCTTTTCCTTAAAAGCGTAGGTTTACATGCTTCTCATTAAGCGTTCACTTAATTGTTTAAAGACTATAAAACCAAGAAGAAAATAAAACCATTGTAATTTCCCCTCTAAGCACGGATAAATGAGTTGGTACTTAAAATGCCTCGTAGCAGCTTCACTTCTCAAATTTTTATTTGTTCTAAAATCACATGGTTCGGTACCACCCAGAGTAGAATGCCTAAGATGTGTGATTCTTAGTGAAATTACCATATACTCCTGGCAATTGAATTTCCAAGGAGTAGGTGATCCAAAGCGATTTTTCAGCTCTAAACTCACAGAGATCATTTTTTTGCCCGAAGTTTTAAACGCATTTTATGTATTTTCGTAACGAGATTATCTCTTTAATGTTACTACGATAATATATATGTATATTTATTAATACCTCTAACAAGCATACAATTTGCGTAAGATAATAAGTGTTGATTTAAATAAATTTCAAGTAAGGAAACATAGATTTGCTTTACAACTTTTCTGTATTACAAAATTTCTAAATGTCGATATTAAATTGCCCAATAACGTATTTGAAATAACAATTACAGCAGTAATCAAGGTTGACGGTAGTTTGAGTTTTATTAAACTGGTACAAATAAATAATAGACAGGTTATTATGTGCGTATTGCTTAAATTATCTCGATCTTAATTATACAGCTCACAATGTAATGCTACGATTGATAAATTTTGAAGTAATTATTAAATCAGTTCTTTTGGTAGATGTCCGTGTAGTGACGAATTAAGAATACATAGTGTTACCACCTCTATTCATCCCGTGGATGTCGTAAAAGGCGACTAAGGGAACTAAGTATGCAAGACAACATCATTACCAAGAGAAGGAAAACTTGAAACAAACCCTATTCAAATCCGTCTGGCCAGCGTGGTATAGTAGGCCAAAACCTCCTTGCTAAGGAGAGGCCTATGTCCAGCAGTGTACTGTAAAAGGCTGTTGATGATGATGATAATTTTGGTGGTATTTTCATCGCTCATAATATAATGATTTCTGTATCGTGGTTTACTTTACAAACGCTTAAATAGTTGACAAAAAGAACTCAAAATTTGTAAAACACATTTTTTTCTTGTGTGTCTAATTCAAATTCATTACCTGGCATCACTTTAATCGTATCTCTATGTCCCTACTGCATGTGTGTGTCATGTAACCTGTCTACGTTCTAAAGTCTAACAACACTAATTGTGTCCCTAATATCGGTTACAATTATCTCATTTTCCCTTAACCTACCACAAATGTCATGTTCTTCTCTACAGAGAGAAGGGACAAACCAGTCCATCTTTTTCAAAAAAAAATAAAATAAAATAAAATTGCTACCATGTAAACCATTATATACATCAACGAGTGCGCAATATACTATTATAAGGAGTCAACGCACCCGTCTTAGGTATGTGGCATGCAATAACAACGCACTACTGTTCACTACAACCGGCTAACCGCGTGACAAGTCGGAGGACACCTACAGAGTTGTTAATACGACCTAAAGGCAAGCCGTTTCTTGCCACAAACAATTAGCATTGACTTTTTATTGGAACGTGTGACCATGTATGTCACTGGAATGGAGTTTTCTTTGAAGTGCTCGAGTATTACAGATTTTTTTTATTGATATTGTATTCGTTAAGAATAGATTTTTGTGGACTTTCTGGCAGACGGTTGTAAAATCAAACGATCAATGTAAGTAAGCTATAATTAAAAAGAAGTTAGGTGGATAAGGCCTGGGAATAATTGTATTGTTTTTAAACGTAAAGTCCTGTCCACCGTTTTAAGTGATTCTTTATTACTCTAACATTAAAGGATAGGCTATAGCATATATATATATATAGCATATATATATAGGATAGGCTATAGCATAGGCTGCTTCGGTAGCGCAGTGACGAAAAATGCGACTGCTGTGCTGAGGTCTAAAGATCGATTTGATTAATAATATACATAATGGTAAACCTAAAAAGTAACAGTTTAGATAATAGTGGTTCGCATTTTTTAAGAATTAGTCTTATAGCTGTAACACTGTAGTTTACAGATTTCGTAGGATGGCATTAGAATAATTTTATACTAGCAAAACAACGTTATGTATAGTGTAATTATTAGGACGCTAACTTTAATTTAATAGTTACATATCCAATATGAACATAATAAAATCTTAGATCAGTGATCTATCTATTGCATGCATCTGTTCCCCGTTCTTTTTGCTGTGCTAAAATCCCCCCGGATTCCAGCTACCGGTGGTTATGTCGGACTCTCTAGAAATCCACGGCACGGCTTGCAGATGACTCCTTTTCTGCTTCCAAAAGAGCGTGCGTGCTCCGTAGCACATCGCGCTGCCACCCTGACCTAAACCATCATTCCCCTCAAACCATCAGATAACATACCAGCGTCGAAAATGCTGTTAAGTAAGTAATAATTCGTATCTAACTCTACCGGAATCGTAAACCAAATTTATAATTATAGCTATAAAATCTTTATGAATATCATATTCTTACATATCAATAAGGACGTAAACCAGACAGTTTGTCTTTAGATGTAATTAAATTTAAATCTTTACCCCGTTTTCTCTGACTAGGTCTTCCTAAATAAAATGCAGAACGGAACTTATCCCTAACTAAATGTTACAGAAAGTGTGAGGTTTGGTCAAGATAGAAACTGCTATTAAATCTAAGACGCCAATAACAATCTGCTCTAAACTAAATAATTTAACAATCCTCTTACCAATTATAATAAGCGTAAATAGCTTCAGAAGCCACACACTCTGAGTTACGATATCCTGAGAAATTAACATCAACCGTTTATAAGTCCATCCCATGTCGGGACTAGCTTTACTGTTCAAATAAGGAAGGAGTAAAATACAAAATAAATCCATTGCATAATGTATTACTTATTTATGACTTCCTTTGGCTGCTGGAACTCGCTAATGCGCTTTGCCGCCTCCTGGAAAAATCTAAAGCAGTTACTGCAGCTACGTCTACGTCATGAAAAGCTTTTTATTCATCATCTTTTCATCACCTTGGAGAAGTTGTTTGTATATTTTGGAATATCTTTTCTATTATGTTAAAATTAATATACATTTTATTCCCATTACTTAAAGGTATCTAAAATTTCTAGCAACTTTTAATAGCATTGATAATTCTTTTTAAACTGTTATAACGACAAATTTATGGCTTAAAGTACCTATTACATTCTTTGGTAATTCTTTCTGAGAAATCTTTTGGAACGAGTTATGTCGTTGACGATTTGAAACTGAATCATTGTCGATACGCTAATGGACACCTGTTCTAACTTATTACATGGAATATATACACTGTAAACAGACAAGTCGCTATTTTTTCCTGGTAAAACATTAAGACATGTTGGAAGATTTTTATGACAAAAATTGCACTTATTTATAAGTTCCTGCTTTTTTATTTATTTCTTTTTTTTATTGCTGCCTGTCCGTGTGGTGACGGATTAAGAATACATAGTGTTAATACCCCTATTCATCCTGTGGGTGTCGTAAAAGGCGACTAAAGGAACATATGCAAGGCAACATCATTATAAAGAGAAAGAAACCTTGAAACAAACCCTATTCCAAACCGTGTAGCCAGCGTGGTATAGTAGGCTAAAACCTCCTTGCTAAAGGGAGGCTTATGTCCAGCAGTGGACTGTAAAACGCTGTTGTTGTTGATGATGATGAATACTGCCTGCATTATATTTATATGAGGTGGACTTAATGCCATATGCCATTCTGCTTATTTAGTTTTAATCTTCTATGTAAAAGGAACCGAATGAATAGTTTAGACTTGTCAAAGCAATTTCGAGTGTTATTTTCTGATAGAAAATACAAATGAATGGTCTAGAAATGTATGTCTAATCCCTTAGCTCCACAATTGTCAAGTTGTTAAAGATACCCAAGAAATAATGTTACTATGTCCTACGAGTACTTTCTAAACTTGCCCGTTTTATGATATAATTATATGAATCTTATATTATTGTAGGTATTAACGACAGTACGACGGATTAAAAATACGGAAGGCACCCTCTATCCACCCCGTGGGTGTCGTAAGAGAATGATAAGGGAGAAAACTATGCAGAACACATTCACTGCAAGGAGAAGAAGAACCTGGGACAGACACATAGGTTCCTGTCTCTAAGCAGAAGCCTATGTTCAGTAGTGGATTTTAAAAGGCTTTTGATGACGAATCATCGTACTACAAATTGCCTCGTTGATCTAACACTAAGCGTATATGACTATCGATCAAGAAATCTCGGGTTCGATTAACAAGTCGAACCAAAATAGTATTATTGAGTTCTTCTGATTATAGAAATGCTTAATAACAACCCGGAGTTCAGAATTTGGGGTGTTAACCGTCATGCCTCGGAAAGCACTTTAAGCCATCAGTTCTGCACTTGGTCTCTGCCCGGTTGCGTCGGATAGCCGTCCAATGTGATTGTACGAGTAAGAGAACAGAAAGAGCAACTGTGTTTTCGTATACACTTACGTACTATAATAAGAGTATCTCATGTGTAGCTGGTTGATCTCCGTTGAAAACGGCTACCGTAGTCCAAAGCGGTTAGGAGAACGTACTTACACATACATACATCAAAAGTGGTACACTAGCACATGCTTTGAAATTGGGTAATATTAAAGTGTTAACCTGAATATTACCTCATTTAACCAAACCTGTCTAAGATTATGGATAATTCATTTTTCTTTATAGTCTATCACGTTATGTTAATCTTCGTACATGAGTAACATTGTGTATACTTAACAACAATGTATGGGGAATTATACAACGTGTTATCTATTTATAATATCTCCAGTTCTTTTTCAAAGAACATGGCAGGCTAAGTATCAGAGGCGCCAATCCTTCCCTCCAATACACAACAGTTATCGAACGATAGACGTCTAAAATAAATATCTGTATAGAGTAGTTCATTGTTTAATATTTATTATATTAAAATACATTTTTCTGTAATAGATTTTTGGAAAATACATAACAGAAATATATTTAGTATATATTTGTTGGGAAAAATGTAAACACCGTTTGGATTGTTACGAATGTCAATATATTATCTAACTACACGAAGAGTATTAATTATAACGAATATTATTACATATAATTTTACTAACATATGAGTGAATAACTAAAACTATGATTTGATAAAATACGATGCTATATTCTGGGGCTATCTGAAATCCGAGGAGATGTGACCATCATAGCATACTCTATATTAGTAGATTGGAGTAGGAGTGGCCTGGTTATGTATGTTCTGGAGTTGAGACAAAATCTTGACAAACGTAGTATGAGACGCCCGCTGACCAGACGGCGGGACGACTTGCGTAAGAGGGCCGGCGGCGACTGGAGGCAAAAAGCAGCAGACCGGGCTCTGGCGTGTGTCTATGTCCAGCAGTAGACTACAACCACCTGATAATGATGATAAAAAAAAGATTTTGCGTTCCATAATGTTCATAGACTTAATGTTTGTGAGACAACTTTTAAAATAATTTATAGCTGGATTTGAATTATGTGAAGTTTTTTGAATTTCTTGCTGGTGATGTCTGTAATTCTTTCTAATTTAAAACTAAAATCAGTTATTTTACAAGTACCACCGTTGTCATTAAAAACTTTAGGTGTTTTAGTTATCGAATCTAGGTAAATTATTTATTCGATTATATATAAAATCTGCTTCAACATCTCCGTATCTTCAATGAACAAGGAAGCAATTAACCTATTACTACACTACTACTCATAACAACAAATGTTTCTTCAGTTATTATAATAAAACTTAAAATACAATATTTTAACACCTAATAAAGATATAATTAACGACCATAAAATTTTTACACATTAATAAATTTCAATGAACGTTGTGTAGAACGATAAATACTCATAAGCTCTAGGCAATTTCGTTTGCGTTTTCATATTTTATATACAAAGTTGCTAGGTCATGGAGATCACGTCTATGTTACCTCATATACGAGTTCATATTATATGTGTTAGAATCTATACAACTTAACTTGTTTGCGTTTTACATTTTAATGTACCATTTATTATACAATTATTATTGTTGAAATTGTGATAAATTGTGAAAATTATGAGTTAAAATATTAATAAATTTTCACCATCAAATCATACGAGTGATAAGCGGTTTTAGCGGAATACTGAAATTTGGAGTTGATACAAACCACCTTTTTAAAGATAACGTAAAGGATAGTACAATATTATCTAATGAAAACCAATCAAAATATAGCGTAGCTACAATACATTAGATGTTCTCATATATAAGTAAAACTTGTAAACTTGAAACATTATGCCACGATTTGTCATTCGTATTTCTTTCACTTAGTCGGAGAATCCCGACATAAATGTGTAATTATTAGAAGTCTAGTTATGACACAAATACTTCAACCTATTTTACGATTCAATTCTTTTGTGCAGGTTAGTCCAAAAAAGTTCCATGTTCAAATTTCGTAAAGTTTAATGAATTTTTTTCCAGTTTTGACACTTAGTGCTGCAGACAATTCTCTAAATTAAACGTTGCAGTTACAAAAGTGACTTGATGCAGTAAAACCATAAAATAAAATGCAACTCCTTAAACAAGGTGATTTTCTTGTAACTAAGGAACAGGATTTGTATGGAAAATAATAAATTGCGTAACAACAGGATCCTGTATTTGTCAGCCGCGACCGGTCGCACAATAATCGCTGCTTGCGAGTACATTGTAAATTATTGTCTAACTATATAGAGATGTAGACACCGACAATAAATGCAAAGTGAATCGCACAGAAATATACCTACAGTTTTTATTTCAAAGTAGCGTTTTTTTCCACTCTATTACTGCGAATGTTCTTATAAATAAAAGAATAGTAGTTTTAATAGTTCTTTTGCAAACAGATGTAAAAGAAAATATAGAGGAACACACACAAGATATTTGATTTCGGTTACTCCAAAAATAAGGAAACTCTAGTTTATCGCGCCAATAAAACAATAATAACTATAATTGTATTCCACTAATTCCAGTTTTAATTATTTATATCTAAGAACAGGTAATTATTATCAGTAAATCTCGCAAAGTTGTTTTTGTACATATAAAATATTTTACGTCGCTTTTCGCCGTATTAACTTGTGTGAGCGAATCCTCTGTAATCTCGATAGACAGAGTGAAGAATTGCCAAAAATTTATTTTTTTTACTTCGAATATTGCTTAGTAAATACATATAAACAACCTTTTACGAGTACATTAATTAGATACCTATAAAAGTACGATCAAAGTTTACAGAACTATATTAACGAAAGATTTTAAAAAAATTCACTTTGAAATAAATAATCTTATCGCGAATATGTCGGTAAAATTCGCAGAAGTCTAAAACAGTTATTCACATCGGATGCTTCAATTTAATTATTATTTATACACATTTTAAAACAACAAAATGTAATTAAGTACTGTAGTACTGTGTAACATGTATATTAACGTCTACTATCAGTATTGCCATGCTAAAATAAGAGCAAAGTATAATGAAATCACGATTAGAATGGCACTCACAACTCTGTTTAAGTAACTACCCGCAATTAGATTGTCAATAGACAAGTGTCGCTGGGACCCGTTCCATTCCACGCGGCGGTTAAGAAACGCTACTTATAACGATAAACAACATCCACTCCGGCGCATAAGTGTACCCGCCAATTATCAACAAGTTTACTCGTACACTTTCTTTATTACAATTTTACGTTACTTTATGATAATCGATACTGTTATGTAATGAAATTTAGGTTGTACTGATAACTGTTATTACTGTAGTTAATGTTATATATGTAACCATGTCCTTCAGCTTATGTTAACTAAACTATTAACTTCACGTACAACAATTATTAGTAACGAAGCAGCATCCAAGATTCTTATCTTGAATATTTTTTTGGGGTGTGGTGTACATGGTGTAGAGCTATAGATTTTTGAACATAATTTTACAGAGGTTTTAATACTTTTTAATGATTTTAATATATTCTTTTTTTTTCGTTATGAAAGGCAACGCCCGTGGCATAAATCCTGTGTCGCGGGGGACTGTACAAACACAAGAAACGGACACAAAGAAGACCCAGATTTACAATTTGTGGATCACACAAAGTGTTGTACCATGTGGGTTTTGAACCCACAACACTCAGCGCAGTAGAGACCGTTGTGGTGACCGCGTAAACCACTAGGCCAACCGTGCAGTCAAATTAAAAGAGTAGAATATAAATTAAAACATTAGAAATCGTACTTAACGTGCCCAAGTTTATAAAATATGGTAAATTAATGTGTCTTCTCCCCTTTTTTCTTTTGTTGTCCTGTTAGTGAACACGCGCATAACACTTTTTTCTGTAGTATTTGAGGGGAGAGAGTGTATATCTCTAGAACTGATTTTTAAGTTCAATGCTAGCCAAGTCAGATAAACTACTAGGTATTGTCCGTTTAGAAGATAACTTAGAAAAATAACAATATCCTCACACATCGTATACACAGCCGTCTGATCCCAAATTAAGCAAAGCCTGTACTATAGTAACCAGACTGCTGCTAAACATACTTATATATTTCTAAATACATACGTATTGTAGATAAATTATGCCCAGATATAGAACAAATGATCGTGTTCATCACATAAAGATTTGTTCGGGGTGGGACCAAACCCACGACCACAAGATCAACAGACCCGTCAGTGTGACATTCGGTGGAATGTAAATGATGAAGAAGTATAAAGGTAATGATGTTTGCCTCTTGCCAGTGTTAAATTATTTTGATGGTGTTGTAGTAACAATCGGAGATTTTCGAAGTAATTTGTTGTACCGATTTAGGATTTTCTAAAAAGAGTTTTTAAATACTTCCAATGGAAAAATATTTTGACAGATAGGACTTATGTGCTAAAATAAATAAAGTTTTAGATCACGATAGTTGATCTAAAGTTCCAGTTAGTACCTATTTCGATATTAACTTCATAAGAAAAATGTAATAAATTACAATTAGTTTAAACTTTAATTTTGTTAAATTATGATTTCATCTATCATATATCGTATCGTATAAAATAAGATATTCTGTGCAGTTTTATTTGAGCTTTTGAGTGAAGATGTAGTGGGACGCAATTTGCGTCGATACACCCTCTATCACATCTTCTAAATAAAGCTGGTTATGCTGGGACTGCTGTTGCATGTACGGAAAGCCTCAAACGGCATAAATACCCAACATGAGTGGATAATTACATTTGTCAACTGTGTTCGTGCTATGTTTGTGCTATGTTAAATAACTAACTAAGCAATTAATCGACGCTTCTCGGGACCAGAAGGCTGGCCCTTTTTTAGCATAGAGAATTAGTATTGCCATTCAACGTATCAATGCTGCCAGTCTTTTGGAAATGCTACCAGTAGCCAATCATGGACAGTAATTTTTTGAAGCTTGTAGGTAAATACTACAGTAATTTTTTTTATTGTTTTTTATTTCCTAGAATTTCAGTTTAATTTTAAGGTAGGTTAAAATTTATAAATGTGACTTACAAAAATAAACATTACAATATTAAAATTTGAAATTACTAACTCTTTGGAAATTTGTAGATGTTTAAGTATATGTTGTGTTTATGGTTTCTTTAAGTATATTAAGTGGAAAAAAAATGTACAACTGCAAAACACACGAGTACCAGTCTGCAAATATCAGGACACAGAAGAATTTAACCCCGATAGAAACAAAGGGCCACAGTGGCCGTAATCTCAGTAATGCCGGGTAATATCTGGTGATTACCGGACGCACGTGAGCGGCCGCAACTGGCCATTGTCTACGCACCTGTCTATGATTGCATGTTTGTACGGTCTAACGTCGTACGCGACTGAATTACGCACCAATCGATATAACACGTCAGAATTGTAAGGATAAGCTATGTTCAATATATGGAGTAGCTACGAAGGTGTGAAAGTATCCAAAGATAAAGGTTAATGTTCTATTAAAATCGATTCTTGTATTCTTTGGGTCCGTTTTGTGCATATTTGTAAAGCTCCCAGGGTATATTCTTAAAAAAAGGTTAAATTTTTTTGACCAAATTGTACTGGCCTTGTTCTAACTGTACGTGATATCTGTGGCACTATTTTATCATTTATTATATACATACAAATAAATACTTTAATGCAATTTAGAGTCGAAAATTACTCATTTTTAAACTTTGTTTCATTATTATTTAAAGTTACAGCTTCTATCAAAAGAAATGTAACATTTACGTCATCTAAACTACTCGTTTTACGTTATGATAGTATTTAATGATCTTTTTATCGTGTTTTAAAACATTTATTAGCTAGTTTTAGTTATTAAATTAATCATTAAAAATGTAGTAATGTATAGTATAGTATACCTATATTTTCTACAGATTGACTATAAACATCACATGAGGTCATGCTCCCTTAGCCTTAGTATTACATCTCTTTAAATGTTAAGAAAGGTATATCTACACTTGTCCAACATCATAGAAAGCGATCATTAGTTCATTGGCTGCCGGCGTCCAGTATTATGGCGTACACTTCGAAACCTATCGTTTGGACAATGAATTGTAGATACATTGTATTAATCCAATTTCTCATGTGTGTCTAACATACTTAAATGCAGTTATTTTCTATACAAGTTACTTCAATATAACATTTAAAACATCCGGATCAAAAATACTAGTTATCTACGTGACCATCGGCAATTTCCTTTTTTAAAAAAAAAAAGAAAATACATGACTTATGCAGATACGTAAAAATATGTGCCATTCAAGATACGATATAGAGTGTACATGGTGATTTACTACCTTAATAAACATATGAACAGCTGAGAAATGTTGGCTGACATTTACTTTGATCACGATTGATCCACTCATCATCATCATCAACAGCCTTTAATAGTCCACTATTGGACATAAGCCTCTCTTTATAAAGATGGTTGTGAACTACTATACCACACTGGCCAGATGGGTTGGTTAGGGATTTCTTTCGAGAGTCCGGAGGGCTTCATAACAGAAGCTCCCGGAGCCCTCCCACTTCATGTGCAAAGTGGCACACCGTGTGGTTTTAGTCGATCAGATTCCAGCACACCCCGCCGTGAATCCCAGTTTATTGACGACCCGAGGGGATTTCCACGCGTTAATAAAAAAATGGTTTATTTCCTGTCTGCCTTCTCTTTGCAATGATGTTGTCATGCGGAGTTTGCTTCCTTAGTCACCTAATAAGACACCCATGGGAAAAATTAGGGTGGTGATACTCTGTATCCTTGATCCATTACCACACGAATTATCAACTTAAAATGTCACGTTAAAAGCTCTGAGCATCAACAAAAGTCCAGAAACCGATCAAAACCGTGCCAATTTAAATCCATGAGTTTTTCTTTTGGGGTAAACGCACCTTTCATCGATATCTTGAGTTTGACTCGGAAGATACAAAAACTACGTCACCTACACGTATCATAGTGTATAAAGACCCTCATTTTACCAACTATACATATGCAAATGGCGGCTATTGCTCACTAAATCGATTCCATTCGGTCATCCATTCGTTTTAAGTCATCAATCACTGAGCAAGATTGAACGGGTATCTTCAGAGGAAAGTTCTTACAATATTTTATTTAAGATTTCAGCTTATGTTTAATAGAAAATGTTCATGTCAGGTTATTTAAAAAGTCTTTAGTTGAACCATAAAAATGTATTATATTGTTATTAAATACATGAATATTTTATTCAAAACGATCTCGATTCTAACAAAACAACTGTTGGTACTGAAGAGCAATAAAATATTGGTCAATTACAGCCAATTGACGGTGAATATGAATTAACTTATCAATTTTTATTTATTTTATAAGTAATTATTTTATATAGTGACTTGTAGCTACTTACAAATCGAGATTTTAAAACACAGATGATTGCAATTTTAAACTGTTTCTTATACTTGATGCTGTCATCAAAGTAGGTAGAAACATCATTATTTTAGACCTTTAGTGAATACGTTTAACATTGTTAACATTTAAAACACTCTTTAAATACCGTTTCTTTTAACAACATAAAATTAACTGTTCATTCATACAAATTACTGTTTTTATGAATGAAATTATTGTCTGTAAAGACAAAACAACTAGATACATATACATACATATAGCATCTGAATTACAAATAATTGTCAGTTTGTATGTTTGATTTAGTTAGTCTGTGGGTGCACTAATTTTATCGGGACTTACGCTGGCACATAACTGACACTGTGTAGATTAATTTGAATAGTTTTATAGAAAAATCATTTGGCAACTAATCTCATGAACTCATTAGGATATTTTTTTCTACTTATCACTTTAAAGTGAACAGTCAATATCTAATGATAATCAAGATATAATATTGATGTTGTGATTAAGACAGAGAAATAAATAAAAATAAACAATATTAGTGAATGTAATTTTTACACTTTTTTCAACATATATTGAACAAAAAATACCTACAAAGTATAGCTATTTTTTTTTAAAACAGGATTCTTGGAAGAGTAGTAGATTTTAGGAGGATCACCACTATGCCCCTAAGCGTCGAAACTTGATGTTACATTATTTTTACCTTCCTCAATAAATACTCGAACCATGACAAAAAATAATTAGACTCGTAATTTCAGAGATTAGTTCATTCAAATAAACAAAGAAGCAAAGAAAGAAATAGTGTAAAAATGTTTTCCTCTTAAACGAATACGTACCACATTTGAATGTAAGACCGGAGGCCCAGAGATGCAAGGATGACAGTTGTTGTTTTTAATGTGTGAGCTTTACACTGCCAGAATGACTGCTATACCTTTTCCGTCTCCAAGCGGGGCGTGAAAAAGCATCTCACTAGGCCGCCATAGTGTGGGTCACCAAACTGCATTGTCTACATTCACAACTAGGATGTTAACCACAACTCTTGGATTAAGGATAAAGCACCAGCATCCGTGCTGTCGTGTTTTGTTGGTGAGTACGAGACCGGAGGCAAATTGAAGCAGAAATGACAGTTGTCGTGTCGCTGTAAGCCTTACACTGCCACGATGACTGTCATGCTTTTTACGTCTCTAAGTGGAACGTGAAAAAGGATCTCACTAGGCCGCCATAGTGTGGGTCACCAAACTGCATTGTCTATATTCACAATGAGGATGTTAACCACAACTTTTGGATTCTATTCATATTTTAAATCAGGCAGAGTCTTTGTAAGATACTTAAAATAAATTAATGTTTTAATATTTATGATTTATCGTTATTTCTTTTAAAAACATTTGACATGTATTAAAATAACTTTTACTAAATCACGTGAAGGTCAAAAATAAATAGTATTACCGAAAACTTTATAGTACCATTCTTAGGTGTGTTTAATTCAATGCACCTGTTAAAGACGATTAGTATTATTTTCCCACGTAGCCTGATTGGTGAATAAAATGTCATTATGTAAATGATAATTACCTATAATGTTCACAGTGCCGAGTTATTTGGGATTCTTACGACTTAGAAACGGGAATTGGTTACCTTACCTCACTAAATAATGAATAAAATCGTTAAATAAATTCTAAAACCGTTAACATTTTTGTATTTTTATTTCGTTGTTAATTTAATGTACAATCGCATAAAATAATATGATTCTTTGAATAGTGTTGTACCCAATTAAGCAAATTAAGATATTTTCGTAGTGATGAGCAGGAAAGATAAGTTTTATTAGTTTTATTTGTTTCAGTTTTACAACGGCTATTAACAAGTATCCTCATTAACTAGAAGAACTAGATGAAGTTTATTTTAAAAGCCCAAATAAATAAATGGTGATTTAAATATTAGCAATTACAAAGTTAGTAGAGCCACGCTGATTTCAACACGAACGGGCCAGCTAGACCCGGACAGTACTACCCTCCCTCAAAAGACCAACCTAAAGTGACAGTACGTGCTGTCGTATTCGTTGGTAAGCGCGAGACTGGAGAACCATTGATGCAGAGGTAACAGTTATCATGGTGTGAGCCTTACACTGCCACGATGATTGTCATGCCTTTTACGTCTCCAAGCGGGGCGTGAAAAAGCATCTCACTAGGTCGCATTTGTAATGAGTATGGTGACCAGAATTCTTGGATTATATTCGTGTTTTCCATCAGGCAGAGTGGTAAAAAAAATGCTTCACACATTTCACACGCGGTCGTCTGTTTTCAACTACACAGAGCCTGTATTTTTCGAATGATCGCTACATCTTACGCCATGTGGTGACGGATTAAGAACACGGAGTGTAAGAAGAACCTAAGGAAGCAAACGATACAGAAAAGCAAGATAAAAGAAACCTTAAAATAAACCCTACACCAACACATCTAGCCAGCTTGGTGTATTAGGCCAAAACCTCCTTTCTGAGAAAAGACTTATGTAAAGCAATTGGTAATCCATTGTTGGACTTGTTTGTCGAAACAGACTGTTGAATGTCGATCCTTTCGTACCGATCAGGATTCTATGAGACTCCCTCCTTTTTGTTGATAATCTGGTATTTTTGTATTCTCATTTTTTGGAACGAAGTTCCTTACGGCAGGCTTGGAGGGGATAGGGATTTCGCTGCGGGACCGAACTGAAAAAAATGTGATAGTAAAACCGTAAGTGGAAAAAGTGCGTGGAATAAATCTGTGGAATAAATCTGTGGAAAAAAGTGCGTGGAATAAAACCATTAAATTAGACGTGCGCAGGCGCGAAAGCGTGTCATGTGTGCTATTTTATTATTTTAAGGAATTTATTATTTTATTTCCTAAAATACTGAATTTCCTAAATACTTTCTTGTACTTAAATAAAAACTAATCAGCAAAATTTAAGAGAAAAATCAAGAAAACTTACATAAAATTGAGCACGATTTTTTTTGCAAATTGTGTCGATTCCACATTATCCGAAGGAACTTCGTTCCTACCTGGTGTCCCACGACACCATTCATTATTATTCTACAAATTATAGCAACGGGAACATTTTCGTTAATGATTATTAGCTGGCCATATTAAGACCATTAAATTAACAGGCAAGAGAATACTGTTAAACCTGAAGTTATGAGCTCAGTTTTAACGCAGAAGAATAATATTCTTAGGAACATGATTATACTACACATATGTTCAGGGAAAGTGAAACAAGCTTGTTTCTCAGTAAATAAATTAGAACAAACTACACATGAAAATTTATTTCCATAATATTTCCACAAGAAATTCAATTCTTATATTTAACATTTCTAGGTCTTTCCAAATCTGTTTTAAATTCTGTTCTGCGTTCTCTATAATTACCATTTTAATCGTATAATCTTAGTTTATTGAATATATTTCTTTGGTACAACACCATTTCTGGTAGCATAACGATATAAAATATGTACCTCCCCACACGACGAGCATTGAATTTCGAACGTTGATGTCTTTAATCTGTATGAATGTGTTTTTGAGAGCGTTCTGATTCACATTTAGATAACAATACATTAAGATTAGATCGCTATTGAATAAGGTCGTTGATAAGAGATTAGATTTCATGGTAGCAGGTGTTGATGTAATAATGAAATGTAGATACAATGGAGGTGGTTGAAATCGTTGACTTTTTTACGGAGTAATTTTTTCGAATACTTTATGTGTTTTCGGCGTTACAGGGTGATATTTCGATCTTGATTTGCTGTAATTTGATATTTGTATCTGTAAGTTCATTAAAGAAAGTGTACCTTATACACTACCAGCATTACTTAAAATTTGTGTGACAATAAAATTAACTGTAAATTGTTCCACTTCGGTACTGTAATAGTGTATAACGACAGCGGAAAAAAAATTGTGTCATACTTTCTTAAGTGAAACTTTTTTTAAGTGGATCAAATTCATCATCTATTCAAACTAAATTGAGAGACAGAGACAGTAGTGTTGTCTTTTATTGTCTTTTCTGTTCTATTTTCGTTCGTTGGTTATTGTCAAGTGTTATATAGAAGCACACAGATTATTAGAGTTACTTGTTAACCATTTATTCTTGGATCTTCAATTTTATGAAAAGAAATAAACCGAAGTCCACTGCCTTACTAAGAACAGGTCCTGCCAAGTAGCCATCTTTAAAAAATATTTACTGCAGGATTCTGTGAAATAGAATTAGTAACTTTTCCTGTCCAAGAACTACAGCATAAGTGTATAAACCTATTGCGACTTATGCCTTTTAGTATCACCAACAATTTAATATAAACTTACAAAAACAGAAATTTTAATAGATACCTTCATAAATTTGTACGTCATCATCAAACAGCCTTTAATAATTCACTGTTGGACATATTGGTCTACTATTTCGTGCTGGCAGATGGGTTGATATAGCATTTATTTTAATTTGATCCCTTAGTCGACTCTTACGACAACCACGAAATAAATACGTTTCGTACTTTTAATACATTACTACACGAAAACAAAGATTCGTATACTCATAAAATTGGTACAATTTTATCTTATTTCCGAAAGTATAAGCGCGCATACTTGGTCGACTATAATTGTGGTCTTGCTTACATGTCAGGTGGCAAGTTTATATTCATAGATAATATCACCCAAATTTACCCGCAATTTGCTTTAATAATTTGATATACCTAGTCTTGCCATAAATATTGTAATAAAGAAAAAAGAAAATTGTTAACTGCAAATAACATTTATTACTTTTACAGTGTGTCAGTTTAATACATAAATATAAAACAATTAAAAATATAAAAAGCTTATTCGAAGTGGTCTCCATTGGCTGCAATACAGTCCTTTAAACGATGAGGCCAGTTATCAATAGAAGCACGCACTCTTTCCATGGGAAAATTCTTCACTGCCAATCGTATAGATTGTTTTAGGGACTCCAAATTATCATGGCGTTTAGAGCAAGCTGTACTCTCTAAAACTGACCACAAATCATAATCCAGCGGATTAAGATCGGGACTAGACGACGGCCAGTCTTCAGCTCTGATGAAGTCCGAAACGTTCGATTCCAACCAAGACTGCGTGGACCGAGCTTTATGACCCGGCGCCGAGTCTTGCTGGAAGGACCATACTTGGTTATTGAACATGGTGATGTTAAGGGGCTTAACTACCTTCTCAAGAATGGTATCTTGATACACTTGTGCCGATGTTTTGATACCTTTTTCACAAAAATATGGCTCAGTCACTCCTTCATAGCTAACACCCCACCAAACCATCACTGAAGTCGGATAATGTCCACGTTGCACTCTGTCGACTAATTGGGAAGCTTCCTTAGAGCTTTGAGCATAAATACGGTCATTTTGTTTGTTAAAATGTTGCTCAATTGTAAAAATTTTCTCATCCGTAAACAAAATTTTTCTGTGACCTCCCTTTGCGTACCGCTTCAGTAGTTGTTTCGATTTTACCACCCTATTCTTCTTTAAATTATCAGTTAAGAAATGGCCAGTGCGTCTCTTATAGGCTGCAAGTCCTAAGTCATCTTTTAAAATACGCGACATGGTTCTAGGTGCTATCTTCATTTCCCGAGATAAAATCTTTTGCTTTCGGACAGGATTTCTTCGAATTCTTTCCCTTACTGCTTTGACCACCTTTTTCGTACGAACACTACGTGGACGGCCAGATCTTTTTCTGTCACAAACAGAGGAGGTCTCATTGTACCTATTAATAGCCCGGTACACAAACATTTTACTAATACCAAGTGTATGGAGAGTTTTAAAAATTGCATTTGGCTCCATACCTACTTTGTGTAATGCTATCACAGCGATTCGGTTCTCTTTATCACCCCACACCATTTTAATATCGCAAAATATTTTACAATGTATTGGCGCCAAAATGAGAAAACACAATGAACAATCGTATAAAAATGACAGATTCGAAATTCAAATGTAATATTTTTTTATAATTAAGTGTAACAGTATTTATGGCCAGACTAAGTACATTGTTAATATAATATTGAAAGTTTTCAGTACTATTTTTACTAAATTTTTATTCGTCTTTTCATATTAGGTATACGAGTGTATTCGGAAGTATATAAATATAAAAATATTTGTATATTTCAATTATCATTAGCAGTTTGATTTCAGGGTTAACACAATTTGAAATGAGAGGAGTGTGTGCACAATCTAATCAACCTATAGCCGTCCACTGCTGAATGAAGGTCTACATCCTAAGGTGCGATAACTATCCCGATCATAGGCAATCCGTATCTATCCGCTGCCAACCACCTTCTTCAAGTCGTCGGTCCTTCGTGGTGCAGGACGCCCTACACTACGCTTGCCTAATCGTGGACTCCACGTGGTGCGGAATATGTGTTATTTTTATTACTTTGTTAATTATGATTAAAATATTTTAAAATGTTAAAATTGTGTTGCACCGGTATCGCTTAAGCAAACATCAATCTATTTTTTTTTATAGCTACCTACTAAAGTGACTCTATTCTGCCTGATGGAAAGCATGAATAGAATCCAAGAGCGATGGTCTCCGTACTTATTGCGAATGAAGACAGTGCAGTATGGCGACACACGTTATGGCGGCCTAGTGAGATGCTTCTTCACGCTCCGCTTAAAGGGCCCGAGATCGTAGTGGGAGGGAAACACGTGCGCACGTCTAATCTTTGTGTGTTTGTACAAAACCTCCTCTCAATATGTGTCTAATAAGAAGACCATTTTATATCAGACCCCATTCAGTTATTTGAAATCAATTACAGCACTTTATGAAGTCTCTTCTTCGTAACTTCATAAATTTAACTTTAGATCCTGGTGACTATTGACTGAAAATTTATCACATAATTAAATAGATACTCTTAAGGTCCCCATAAACCCATCACATCAGTCATTAATCTTACGCAATCTACCAGGAAACCATCCAACAATAGACATTTGCAATTATAATATAACGTTATTGTACTACATAGAAGTGGTCAAAGCGTTGCATTATAACACGCATATAACGGAGGAGCGCTTTGACACAGCGCTTTATGGAAACATCGCAATAAACTTAAAACAAAGTTACATTTTACACCACAAACCACTCCAAGTACAAATCTTATTCTGTATCTCTAAGCCACAAGGCATATTTTACAATAATTTCCTATAATTAACAAGTAAATAAAGTTTGTCATCGAAACCTAACACTGCCACCCGTAGACACCCTTTGTCCATTCCTTGATTGAATATCGAATGCATAATCGTAAACTTGAATCGATTCTTATGAATACGAAGAAATGATATTGAAATCGGCAAGCACTAAGGATTTGTATGAATAAATGCACTTAGTGTGAGGAATAGGAAATCATAAAAGCATAGTGATGTTTAGGTATAATATTATGTTCTATATTCAAAAGATACTTTAACATTAAACGATATAATAATATGAAAAAATATTTATTATATTTCCTTTATGTGGCAATAGTATTCAGGTAGCCCCTGTTAATCGCTTGAGTGTGCTATTTAACGAGTAAATACTCAAAGAAAATAAATATTACATATTTTAAAGTATGCCATGTTTTTTAACAGATCTGCTAATGTATTTTCAACCCTATATGGCGAAATTTGCATTCGATTCAAACTGAAAATGTATCACAACTAGCTAACCCACGCAACTATCTAAATAACAATTTTGTCCCGTTTTTGATTGGTTCCAACCGAAACTAATGGATCGTGACGTGATATAATATATCCCACACACCCCAACCATTTCAGACCAATATCCGTTCTCCCCTTCCTCTCCAAGGTCCTAGAATCCTGTGTGCACAAAAAGTTTTCTGACTTTGTCTACAAAAACAACTTATTGAGCCCCTTTCAGTCAGGTTTCAAGCCTGGTCATAGCACTACTTCCGCTCTTCTTAAAGTGATTGGCGATATCAAGGCAGGTATGCAAGACACTGAAGTTACTGTTTTGGTACTAATCGACTTCTCTTATACCTTCAACACAGTCAATCACAATATACTCCTGTCTATCCTTTCCTACCTTGCGGTCGCACCTGAAGCACTGGATTGGCTCTCATCATATCTTCGGGGACGCCAGCAGTCTGTTCATGTCGATGAATCTTCCTCGAGCTGGTGTGATCTTGATTCTGGTGTTCCTCAAGGCGGTATTCTTTCTCCTATATTATTTTCTGTGTATATTAACCTCCTATCCCTGGAACTTCTTTGAGCGTATCATCTGTATGCCGATGACCTACAGCTCTACTCACAGAGTAAAGTGGAAGATATTTCGATAGCAATACAAAAGATCAACCACGACCCAAAAACAATTAACACATGGTCTCAAAGGTTTGGTTTATCAGTAAACCCCACAAAATGTCAAACTATCATTGTGGGAAGTCACCGTTCGATAAGCAGCTACTCTGCTTAAGACTCTTCAGGCTATTACTTTTGATGAGACTACCATACCTGTGAGTGGATCGGTGAAAGATCTAGGTTTGCACCTCGATTGTACACTGACCTCGCGTGACCAAGTTGCTTAACAGTGCCGGAGGGTTACTGGGACACTTCGAGCTCTAAATCGTCTGAGAAACTTCCTGCCCGCAAAAACCAAGACTATGCTTGTGCAATCTCTTATGTTCCCCTTAATCGACTATGGTGATGTGTGCTGCTATGACCTGAATGCAGATCTTCTCGATAAATTAGACCGTCTTCTTAATAACTGCATTCGATTTGTTTATAATCTCCGTAAATATGACTATGTATCCTTTTTCCGTTCGCAGCTCAACTGGCTACCAATTCGTCTACGCCGAAAATTACGCGCGCTCTCTGTCCTTTATCTAGGTATCTTTAGGTAGTAGAGCCACGCTGATTTCAGCACGAACGGGACGGCTCGACCGAGGCAGTACTACCCTCCCACAGAAGACCAACCTAAAGCGACTGCACCTGTGCTGTCGTGTTTCGTATGTGAGTACGTAACCGAAGGCCCATTGATGCAGGGATGACAATTATGAGAATAACAGTGTGAACCTTACACTGCCACGATGACTGTCATGCCCTTTACGTCTCCAAGCGGGGCATGAAAAAGCATCTCACTAGGCCGTCATGGTCTGGGTCACCATACTGCATTCTCTGCACTTACAATGAGTGTGGTGACCACAACTCTTTGGATTCTATTCATGCTTTGCATCAGGCAGAGTAGAGTCACTTTGGCAGGCTCTTCATATAGAAAAAAAAACAAGACTTTTTGAATTCAAACCCATCGTTCTAGAGATTAGCGCATTCAATTAACAAAACAAACATACTCTTCAATTTTATAATATTACTACCGATTACCTTCACTTCCGTAAAGGTAAGCATTTCGCTTAAATACATTAAATGCTTAAAGTTCCACAATGTAAGGGCAAAATTCCATTTGTTTTCTGCAGCGGATCTAAATCGACTGCGTTACCATATCGCATTGAGAAAATTTCAAGGAATATTGGTACAAATTATGCGACCATGGATTCTTTCATTCGAGATAATGTATTCGATTCCGGACCAAGTCGATGGCATCGTTCACGCGAGCCTCGAATGTTAGGCGACGTATTATTCTGTACCATGGAATCTCGAATTTAAATCGACTTTGATACACTTTTGTAAAGGTTTAATTACTGAAAATAAAGTATTTTCATAATGTGATTATAAGACGCAGATAAGGAAACCCTAAATATAAACAACAATATTGTACTACTACAGTTATCTTCGATAGGTCTTCCGGTGTTTCGAACACCAGAAGAACGTTTCTCATTTGCCGAAAATATCTAATGCATTATTTTCAATGTAGTTTACTTAAAATAATACTCAGAATGTCTTGACTTTTTTAAATTTACTACATGAATCAATTTTCAAAAGTCGTTCTTCAATCAATCAATCAATCAACTGCTGAACGAAGGTCTCCCCCAAGGAACGCCAACGATCCCGGTCTTGGGCAATTCAAGTCGTTCTTATTACTATTAAAATAATAAATGATACCATACGTTTCCTTGTTTCAATAATGTTTAAATGAAGACTCAATGAACGTGACACAAATTCATTAAAATTTAGAGTAAGCGGTAAAGTTTTATTCCGAATTCGAGAACCTATAGTAGTGCCATGAGATTTACACTGGATATTCGGTGCATTTGCGCGATCATATCGATACACGACGGCGCATATTTTGTGCTTTGAACGAAAAGTGTCAATTGCAGACAACAGCGCGATAAAATGCCAATTTTTATACCAATATCGAATAATGAAAACGGTTGAATCGATTAAATAATTTGAACTTTATGTGTATTCAATTTCGGTGTTTAATCACATGTTAAGTTTGGTAAATTAGTTATTCACAGAACGAGAAATATATCTTTTACAAATTTTTGTATTAATTATATCTTTTACTGCCTCAGTGACGCAGCGGTAGTGAATGCGACGGCTGTGCTTGAGGTCTCGGGTTCGATTCCTGGGTCGGACCAAAATGTTTGTATGACCTGTAAATATGTGTTTCGAAGTTTAGGTGTTCTCTATGTATGATATGTATGTAGTTACAAGTGTCAAATGTCCGAAACATTTATTATTTATTATTATTTATTACAATAAAGACATTAATCGTAGTTTTGTTCGTACCTTCAAATCGATTTTTTATATATTTAATAGAGATTAAGAGAAAATAAATATAACTTTTTTGAACAGTAATATTTAGTCGTATGCTTCAGGAAGACAATCGATTCTTCAATCTGTAAATGTCCTTTGCAAATGATTAGCAAGTTAAAACTCACGTGTCTAACTTTATTGTGTTAGATACTTGAGCCATATTTTTACCTTGGATTCCCTTCAGAAGTCCCATTTAGATTGTTGTCTTGAGACATTATTCATTACATTAAACATTTACCCTCTGATAAAAAACAATACAAGAAAAAGTGAGTCAGTACTTGCAGAAACTTAACTACGGAGAAACAGAAATACCTATAGCTCTAACACAGTAATTAAAATCACATATATTATATCACTTATCTACATAAACATTACACATATACATACCCTCTTAACACACCACTTTTTTTTTTTTTTTTTTTTTAACGTGTGGAAACCCCCTCGGGCCGTCACCCCACCGGGGTTTACGGCGGGGTGGTGTGTCGGAATCGGACCGACTAAAACCACACGGTGTGCCACTCTGCGCCTGAGATAGGAGGGATCCGGGAACCGCTGCTGTTACGACATCCAGATCCCTCCCAGCGCCTGCCCGCTAAAGCGGGCACCATCTGCGGATAAACTCTCTATTTAGGCGACGTACGGCACACGCGCACATCACCTCCTCGCGGCTGGCCACTATAGCGGATGGAGGGGAAAACCCGTCCCGTCCACCCGCGGCCACACTCAAGGCGGCATGAGGCGCTGGTATGCGCGCCTCCGCCGCCCGGCTCGCCGGCGGCGAATTGGGTCCGAGTGGACATCGTCCTCCCGGGCCTTCTCCGCCGCCTCCTTCCGCGAAATTATGTCTTCGCAGAAGGTTGCGACCGCGGTAAAACAACTGTCGCTACCGGCCATGGAGCGTATGACGGCCGGCAGCGAGAGATCACCTCCAATAACTGCAGTGAGGACCCCACGCTGCACCGCCCAAGCGGAACAAACCGCTAGCGTGTGCTGAGCCGAGTCCTCACTACAGTCGCAGTGGTGACAGGCGGGACTCAATTCCCTCCTGACGACCGAGTGCAGATACTTCCCGAAGCAACCGTGCCCGGAAAGGACCTGCGTCAGTCGGAAGGAAAGGGCCCCGTGCTGCCGCCCTGCCCACTCGGCGATGACCGGCTGGAGAGCCTCCACGGCGGCAAAGCCAGCACGTGGAGCCTCCAGCCGGGACGACCAACGAGCCATCGTGGCTCGACGAGCGGCCTCTCGCCACTCGCGTATCTCTACCGGCGGGGCCCGTATGCCACTACCCGCCCGGAAGTCAGCCGTTCGCCAGTAAACTTCGGCGAGCACTTCCGCCTCCAAATCCCACGGGGGAGTTCCGGCCAAGGCGCACTTAACACACCACTACATCAGCCTCACTATTTTATGACTTACATTACTCCTAAAGAGGACATTTTCACAGTCTCACAATTTTTTATTCCAAAAAAGAAAAAAAAAGCAAAAATACATTTAAATTCAATTCTGGATAGGTGTTGGATTGTATTGATATTAAAACAGTACAATTACCAAAACAACAATCGTAAGGTATTGTTGTAATAAAATAATTAGAGCGAATTGGTGCTGACAATCGAAATACATGCTATGCCTAGTTCGATTGCAGATGCTTCATTCATTGATTTGTAAAAATATTGCCAAGTTATTTGTAATCTAGTATTGAATTCTTTTTGAAATAAATTAATTAAAAGTTGCGTACAAACTGATCACTCGTTGATAGAACGAGGAAAAAATAACTCTCACTAATAGTAGTGAGAGTTATTTTTTTTTTGAGAGTGCTTTTGTTTTGACTTAATTACATAGGTAATTAAGTCAAAACAAAAGCACCTTTAACAAAATTCCCAGTCAAAAAAGTCGTATACCGTAAAATGTGATGATGTACTCGTAGAGGATATCGACCACGGCAGTCAGTCTTAACGGAAAGCAGCAACCACACAAGAGATATTATAGACCACATGTGTGTGTGCAAACACTGATACACTCTGTTCTCTTACTCTTACAATATGGGACGGTTATGCGACACGACCAGGTCGAGATCAGGTCTGTATCAGTATGTATAAACAATTTATTTTTGCTACACAAAGATACATACGTAACACATACAAGGTAATATTCTAAAGATATTATTTGTACATTCCATTGTGCAGCAAAGACTACCAGCTCAGTTCACGATATGTATCGACTCGAGAGATCATTCACAACACAATTTATTCTAAAAATATAGGAATGTCATATTAAGATTATAAGCGATTAGCTTTTTGGGTTAGGGCAAATATGGCTTTGTAATGACAGTCAGATGACGATGCCAGAAGGCGTATTCTCCTTGATATGAATCTCTTTTATATATTTTCTACGATTTACCACTACAGCGAATTTTAAGTTTCAAATGGACCTATCGTCGTCCACTGGTGAACGATGGTCTCCCCCAAAGAGCGCCAACTATCCCGGTCTTGGACAATCCGTATCCATCCGCTGCCAGCCATCTTCTTTAAGTCATTGGTCCATCGTGCCGCAGGATGCCCGTTACTACGTTTGCCCAATCATGGTCTCCGAACGCAGACAGTGCAGTATGGTGAACGACACCATGGCGGCCAAGTAAGATACCTTTTCACACCTCGTTTAGGGATGTAAAAGGCATGACAGTCATCGTGACATAGTATTACACACACTTCCCACGAAAACTG
Source organism: Hypercompe scribonia (assembly GCA_949316085.1). Classification (NCBI taxonomy): domain Eukaryota; kingdom Metazoa; phylum Arthropoda; class Insecta; order Lepidoptera; family Erebidae; genus Hypercompe; species Hypercompe scribonia. The sequence goes on from OX438988.1 coordinate 6,675,963, forward strand.
TGATCCCTTTTTTTTTTTTTTTTTTTTTTATCGTGTGGAAACCCCCTCGAGCCGTCACCCCACCGGGGTGGGCGGCGGGGTGGTGTATCGGAATCGGACCGACTAAAACCACACGGTGTGCCACTCTGCGCCTGACATAGGAGGGATCCGGGAACAGCTGCTATTACGTCATCCAAATCCCTCCTAGCGCCTGCCCGCTGCCGCGGGCACCTTCTACGGATAACCTCTCCATTTAGGCGACGTACGGCACACGCGGACGTCGCCTCCTCGCGGCTGGCCACTATAGCGGATGGAGGGGAAAACCCGTCCCGTCCACCCGCGGCCACACTCAAGGCGGCATGAGGCGCTGGTATGCACGCCTCCTCCGCCCGGCTCGCCGGCGGCGAATTGGGTCTGAGTGGATATCGTCCTCCCGGGCCCTCTCCGCCGCCTCCTTCCGCGAAATTACGTCTTCGCAGAAGGTTGCGACCGCGGTAAAACAACTGTCGCTACCGGCCATGGAGCGTATGACGGCCGGTAGCGAGAGATCACCTCCAATAACTGCAGTGAGGACCCCACGCTGCGCCGCCCAAGCGGAACAAACTGCTAGCGTGTGCTGAGCCGAGTCCTCACTGCAGTCGCAGTGGTGACCGGCGGGACTCAATTCCCTCCTGACGACCGAGTGCAGATACTTCCCGAAGCAACCGTGCCCGGAAAGGACCTGCGTCAGTCGGAAGGAAAGGGTCCCGTGCTGCTGCCCTGCCCACTCGGCGATGACCGGCTGGAGAACCTCCACGGCGGCAAAGCCAGCACGTGGAGCCTCCAGCCGGGACGACCAACGAGCCATCGTGGCTCGACGAGCGGCCTCTCTCGCCACTCGCGTATCTCTTCGGGCGGGGGACGTATGCCGCTACCCGCCCGGAAATCAGCCGTTCGCCGATAAACTTCGGCGAGCACTTCCGCCTCCAAAAAACTGTCATCCCTGTACCAATGGGCCTACGGTTCACACTCACTAATGAAACACGACAGCACGGGTGCTGTCGCTTTAGGTTGATCTTCTAGGGGAGGGTAGGACTAACCACGTCAAGCGGGCCCGCTCGTGCTGAAATCAACATGGCTCTACTACCTAATTATATACTACCGAATTCAAATATTTTGCCATAGAGAGTGATATATCCAGGCTATCTCTACTGGCTTTAAAGCGGTTAAGGTAGAACAATTAAAATGTGTACGCGACCGCGGTAGCCACAAATATGCCGGTGATAGCGCGGCTAATGAGTTGCAAGGTACAACCACGGAATACCCACATGCGACGCATTAGTGATGCGACTAATCTATATCGATGTCGATAATTTATGTATTAACCGATCCAAAATTGTTTATGACGTGTTTATTGTTATGATACTTAATTTTTTGATTAAGTATGATAACATATACACGTGTTTCTGAAATTATTTAGCGGCTTATTTTTTACGAATTAAAACTACAAGAAACGCCTTCACGTGCTGATATACATATTCCTAAGTTGCTTACGGTTATCTAACCTTTTTCTCTCTCTGCAAGACTTGTGAAATCAAAATATGTGTAGTTATCAAGTTAGCTCAAAATAATCCATCAAGGACCTTATCGGCAAGTGGTGAAATTGACCCATAACAAAGTAATTTTACAAAATAATCATTTAATTATTACTTTTTATTTATAACACTTACTTAATACTTTAGTATTGCATTCAGCCTCTTCAAGTGGCTACAATTTCAGTTCCATTTCTCCATCCTAGATTGGTAATATTTCGTACCTTATCTTTCTTACCTTATCCATTTTCCTAATCCAATCTGTCCTCTTCCTTTGTTCGATTTGTTAAGATTACGCTGCCTAGAAGAATAGGCGTCAGATAGGTGATCCATGATAAAAACCAGCTAAGTATCATGTCATTGTTACACATTACGCTGACTCCAAATAAAATTAAGCAAAAGATAGCAATGGGTGCAAGAACTTGTAAATTACTTGTAACTTAGTTTTTTTAAATATAAAAGACAGAAAAAATATTATGTCAAGCACTATGAAGTTACTATTTGCGAGAGTAATTTGAAAAGGAAGCAATCAATAAGAAATAAAATTTCTTTCATTTTATCGATGATCATTTCCATCCCCAGCACTATCGAACGCTGGCGGCGGCCACACTGCCAGATATAATTGGTTTGCTCCACAGCTGATTTTTATCTCCAATTATTGAGTTTTCACGCCAATTAAATATTATCTAGCTTCCACCGGAAGCCGCAGCTTCGATATAATCGTAATGTTTTCTAGAAATGGCACAATCTTAATAGTTAAACGTTTGTTGAATAAGTGATTTAATTATAAAGCTTTTCTAAACATGTCCTTAAGTAGATTTAGACTTATAATATTAAATCGAATGTGACTTTAAGAAGAAAGCAGATTTTGTAATAGGGTTCCTTATGTTTGTGTCTCAAAATAAAACTATAGCAAATAACGGTTTTTTTAAATTAATTCTTAATATCTTTCGAAAATATATCTTGAAAATAAATATAGTAAGTACAATCTGCTAGGAGCTCTTAAACAGTATTAAATATTTCAGTTTTTTTTTTGTAAAAATGTATCACATCTCTGCTTTTGCTATGCCGTGATATGGTTTCCTATGCAGCCGGTCGACCGAGGCAATACTACCCTCTCACAGACGATTTACCTACAGAGACAGCATCCGTACTTTCGTCTATCGTTGGTTAGTGTGAGACTGGAGGCTTATTGACGCGGGGTGGCAGTTATCGTAGTAAGTGTATGCCACACTTACCACAATAACTGGTGGACACTGCCACAATGACGGTCATACCTTTTACGTCTCCAAGTGGGACGTGAAAAAGGATCTCACTAGACTGTCATAATGTAGGTTACCATACTGCATTGTCTGCATTCGCAATGAGTATGGTGACATCAACTTATGAATTCTATTTGTGTTTCCACCAGGCAGAATAAAGTAACTTTGACATGCTCTTAAAATAAAAAAAAAATGAAAAAAGACAACGCCTTCACTAGGAATAAATCTTGTGTCGCGGGGGACTTTACAAACATACAAGAAATGGACACAAAGAACATCCAGGTTCAGAATAACAGTTTGTGGATCACACAAAATATTATCCCAGATGGAGTTTGAACACACAATCAGCGCAGTAAAGAGTGGCGTACCGACCGCTTAAACCAATAGGCCAAAGATCCCGTGCAAGTCGTTTTCGGATTAGTTTACGGTAAGGCAGAAATGATTATGAGGTGAACCTATTTATAGTCTATGAATCTTTGCAGATCGATTTGTGATAAACTTCTTTAACCAGCAAAGGAGAGGAGTGCTTTTTCTATGAGCATGAAGTTGGGGTTTTACGACATAGCCCCGTTGGTATTTACAAATAGGTATAACTAACGTTAAAATGTAACAATTTAAAGTATAATAGGTGTAATTAACATATAAGTTGTCGTTTTATGAACTGATTCCATCTTAAGCGTTAATATATTTAAATCTGCGGTATAACACACAGACTAAAAGCAACTAGCCGATGAGTACAGGTATATCTGTAGTAAGCAAGAAGTAAGGCTGCAGTTAGAAGATCTCTGACCTCATGATTGAATTATTTAATCATACTTTCATAAAGTAAAGTATTTGAAAGATGAATCTCTTGATTTCTAGTTCGATACCAACGATTCATACCTACAGTCACGCTGAAGCAAGCAGAAATGATAGAACTTCATTCATGTTCTGTTCGTTCTTTTCCTGATTCACCAGGCTTTTCAACCACACTCTACAATTCTACCAATTGTACAATATTTTGACGATCGGAAAGAAATAAAAAACATTATAAGTTATTAACATTAGTAATATAAAGAAAAAATAAGTGAAGAAACTAAACAAAATAACATTGTGAAACAACTACATGCTATAAATTAACCAAACTAACTAGCTTCTGGACCTTTGGATCACTGCTCAACTTAATCTATGGCTTCTGAAACTCTCCTCCTCCTCTCCTCTCCTTCCTCCTACACTGCTGTTATTGGAGGAGATCTCTCGCTACCGGCTGTTTTACGCTCCATGATTGGTAGCGACAATTGCTTTACCGCGGTCACAACCTTTTGCGAAAATGTAATTTCATGGAAGGAGGCGGCGGAGAAGGCCTAGGAAGACGATCACTACTCGGACCCAATTCGCCGCCGGCGAACCGGGCGGCGGAGGCGCGCGTTTCAGAGCCTCATGCCGCCTTGTGTGTGGCCGCGGGTGGACGGGACGAGTTTTCCCCTCCATCCGCTACAGTGGTCAGTCACAAGGAGGCGACGTTCGCGTGTGCCGTACGTCGCCTGAATAGAGAGTTTACCCACAGATGGTGCCCGCGGTAGCGGGCAGGTGCTAGGATGGATCTGGATGTCGTAATAGCAGCTGCTCCCGGATCCCTACTACCTCGGGGGCAGAGTGGTACACCGTGTGGTTTTAGTCGGTCCGATGCCGACACACCACCCCGCCGTAAACCCCGGTGCGGTGACGTCACGAGAGGGTTTCCACACGTAAAAATAACAATGGCTTTTGAAAGTAACAACAGCGCTGATCACTGATGTGTTTGAGACAATTAGCAACTAGCTTCTCGACCTCTTAGTGACTGCTCTGCTTAATCTTTTTCTATTAAAAGTAATAACAGCGTTGATCACTGCTGTATTTGAGGCAATTAGCAACTATCCTCCCGAGCTTTTAATCACTACTCAGCCTCATGTATGACTCCTAAAAGTGATAACAACGCTGATCACTGATGTGTATACATCACCACCACCACCACCACAAGCTGTGTGGTGTGAAGCACCACCCACATTAGCTCGCTCATAGAATCGGTTCATTCAGCAATTACCGGTTTTACAATTATTGAAAGTTTTTCTAATATTCTCCAACCATTTATTTATTAAACAAGTCTTTATAAAGAGCTCATGGTTAGAGTAACTAATAAACACAAATGAATCATTCTCATAAACTCATCAATCATGACGTGTTTCAATGATGTTGGGTTTGACATCCTGTCTAACTCGATTCTGTTATTTATTAACATTTATACTAAGGATTACTACTTAACTTATCAGTTGTTGTACTTTTCTTGTTTTTAGTAAGGTTGTCGAAACTCCGACTCTCTTGTTTTCTGGTTGTCAAATGACAGCAACGCACTCTTGACTCGTAAGTTGTAGAGGTCTACGGAAGGTGGTTCTACAAATAGGTGGACATGCCTGTGTGTTTTATCATTTTTACTATTTCAGACAAGAGAAGTCCACTACTTGATATAGGATAGAGAGAGGTCTGCTCGTTGGTCATTCTTAAATGTAATGTGCTGATGTGTTTTTACTCCAGCTTTTTTCAAGCGGTTGAGATAATGCTCTTTTGTCCTGTTGCTTCTGTGAAACTATACCTTAGTAACGATGGCAGGTAGCTGCGGAATGCTGTCCTTTATATTTTGAAGAGTTTAAAGTGCAAACAATATTCTTGTTACCAAGAATGTATGTTCATAAAGAAATCCTGTTTGTTTACATTTTATTTTAGTAAAATTATTAAAAATTCTTTGTCTTGAAACTGTATGATTCATTTTATTAAAATGATTTTTTGCTTTCTAAATAATTATAACAGTACAGACATTTGACACACAACACAATCTAGTCCTAATCTAAGTAGAGCTTGTGCTGTGGGTACTTGATGACTGATATGAATACATGTCTCCTATTTTTTTATTTATTTTAAATACAAACATATAATATGTAGAGAACAGACAAACTTCGAAAAAAATATATGTAAATCATTTGAACATTAGGTCCAATAACGGGATTCGAACATGAGACATCAAGCACAGGAGTCGAATCACCGAGGCAAAAAAATAAGACAAAACAAGCTGCCAAACTATATGCAGTGCTTGTAAACTCAAGTTGTAATTCATATGTGTAAAATAATACTGTTTTACATGGAAGTTTAAGCAAATTTTGCGAACGGAGTAATTGAAAACATTTTGTAACTAACATATTGGAAGACAGTGGTATTATTCCATTGCATTTTATTTAACAGCCTTGAAGATTGCCTTTCAGAAAGCAACTCTTCTTAACAAATAAAGTAATTCTATACCCCTGACAAGGTTGGGATAAAGAAATTCATACGTGAGTTTTATCCTTTTATATCTACAATTAATCGAGAAGTTCATTCTCTTCATAAAATCTATACAGTGGTCTGCAAAGACATCGATTCTATTTTATTATGTTATAAATAAAAATACAAAAATACTACTAATAATAAGTAGAAAGTCTTAACAACATTTACTAAAGAAATCGTCTCAACACTAATATCCAGAATCTAGGAAAAATTCTACGTTCCGGTTTAAAAATAATGAATAAATTATCGATTAAGTCAGAAGATGTATATTTAACAATACACAGACAACTGACAAACATACAGACAACTCTGAAAACTATGGAATAGTTTCAATAATTTGCCGTCCGTATAGCATTACAACTTGGTGCCTTGTCCCATACAAGTTAATAGTGTGAAAGTTGGCCTTTTAAGTAGATGTTTGTGTTAACTGTCGGGATGAACGCGTAATAGAATTTAGATTGTATCGCAAGATAAATGTTGACCTGCACTGTTTGTTTACGACATGGAAGAAGAAAACTATATAAAGCTCTCTTTATAAGGATTTTACGTATGTTTATAAGTTTCTAGGGTTTCCCTTTTAAACCATTAACTATTTACATTTTGTACTCGTTTATAAAACGAATGTACTGTAAGCATGCTTTTTTTTTCTATACTTGTAATGGAATAGACGTTTGTCTTCCATCTGACCTGATGGAAAGTGTAGATGAAGACGAAGGTGGTACACGTCCATCCAGAAGAAACCTGTTCACTCTTCTTTTAAAGGCTCCACAGGTCAACTCATCAGGAAAAATAGACCCAGGCAGGTCGTTCCAAATCTTAGCGACTCTCACCAAAAATGAGCTGTCAAACCATTTAGTTCGACTTTTGGATATGTCAACAACGTATGGATGAAACTTTTGCCTGCGCCTAGTAGTCCGATAAAGGAATGAAGATGGCTCAATTAGTTTGAAAAGAACTTTCGTGCAGGTATGAGGTTCTAATACCTAGTCCTGAATATTTATATATTACTTAATTATTTCTCTGGCAAATGCTTTTGTTTTGTTATGGTGCGAATTAGTGCTCTTTAATAATGTCCCTATGTGCCATATTATACAACTGGTTAGTCGCAACCGTATTGTTATAGTGCAAGTTCGGTGGTACCAAGAATAGACTGGCAACGACGCAGTCACGAGAGAGATGATCTGGAAAATGTAATATTGACGACCGGTCTGGAATACAGTGCCAAGGGATCTATAGACTAGCCAGCCTGTGTGAAATAGCATTATAATAACTATGATGCTTGCAGTGCTAGGCCCTTATTATTTTCTCTAAATACTTCTCCAATCACTATAAGTTCTGATGATAATGTTCTCAAAACAGAAAAGAAGAATTCTCTGAGCATCAAAATGCGGCACCAAATTTAAAAACGATAAATTTTATTCGGTAGTATATAGAAAATCTGATAAAATTAGAGAATGGTGAAAATGAGCACTCAAAGACTAAAGTTGATGACAACCAGACATTTGTGAAAGCAATACGAACAACACTCATACGCTAAGCTATCCTCTTCAGAAAAAACAGGCATGTTGTAAAGATTACAACATAAATACATAGCGTGTTGCTATTGATACGAGATACTATGTACAAGCATAAACTTTGAATTGCCTTAACCCTGTGCATGCTCGCTGTAGTTGCGAACATACTCGTCACAACTCACAACGTTGTCGGTGGTTGTACAGCATGACGTGTATCTCAACTCATTGTTCTAGAACGGGGCCAGTGTTCGTTATAAATAAAATATTATCTGCAATAATAACTTGACTCGATTGAGCCGAACAATACGCTGAGCGGACGTGTGGGCGGTGGATACTATCGACCTGTTAAAGGAAAGTATATAGAGTTGATAATAAAATAACAACTTATATTTCGGATTGTTTTTTACCACATCATAATCACATATCAACAGCCTTTAAGGCTCTTTTCTATATCCAGACGTTGACGTCTCTTTAGAAAGGAGGTTTTGGCATAACGTTGATGTCAAGTTTTTCTTCTCCGGGCAGTGCTATTTATCTTAGATAGTTTGCTTCCTTGGTCGGATGTTCCGATACCAACGGGATAAATAGTAGTGTTTACTTTCTGTACTCTAAATTTATCACCATGCGGACATCTAATCTATTCGATAGAATTTTCTGACATACATAAATATGACATACAATTATTTTAATATTCAGAAAGTTATCCAACGACTTTATTGTTTCTTATAATTTTGCAACTATCATACTATCGGTAAATTATTTAATAGTATTTGTTTTATTATAATAGCTTTGGGTACAGTTTTTAGACTAATTTAGATTTCACAGTTTGCAGTCTTACTCTTAAACTAGAATACTCTCAGTATTCTAGTTTAAGAACATTTGTATAATCGCCCAAAATTTGTAACATTTTTCCTTGAATTACATCATTGTATACAAAGCTAACTAACTATTTCTGTTAATGTAAGTAAATTTAATTATTTGAAAGGAAGACTGAATAGGTAATATAATTAATTAAAATAAAAGTGGTATTAGCTGCTCCATGTAAATGATCAAGAAGCTTTTGTCAAGGTCCAGCCTGATTTAATTGCGTGTAGCGTTAATTGGCCATTGTCCAGCAATATGATGCCCTCGGCCCGCAGTTAACTATAGCCAATTGTTTTTATGCCCCATTGACGTATCGGGAAGGTTCGTGATATTCGCTCTTCGTTTCGATATCGATTAAGTGGTTACCTCACTGGTTTTTGAATGTAAAAGGTCCTATGGCCAATTTCAAATATAAAATTCCATGTTTCGTACTTTTTCGTTTTGGATTTTACTTGAAAAAATATTATATGTGTTAATTTAAGTATTGATTAATGTGTTTTATTTTGTGTGTAGCGTAGATTATATTCTCATATGAGTGACTTGAATTTACTATGAGCATATGCTAAACTACTTCTTCTCCAGTAATATTTGTATTTATAAATATATCTAACTAGCCAACCTATGCAACTTCGTCTACATCTCTTAAAAGGAATACATTTTCCCCGTTTTATTATATTTCCAGTGATGCTCGTCCCCTACTATATCCGTGCATTATGATGTTATATTGCTTACCTCTATAAATGATCTCTCTCTCTCTCTCTCTCTCTCTCTCTCTCTCTCTCTCTCTCCCTTTCTCTCTCTTTCTCTCCATCTCTCTTTCTAATACATTTCTGTCAAACTTGTCAGTTTAAAGCTAGATAATAGACATAGATAATAGTCTGACCTTAAAAATAAATAACAAAGTCTAGTCAAGAAATATATTTAGACCTTAAACATAAAGTTTCGCGCAAATAACATAAAGTCTCGATAATCAGCTCTTTCAACTTCAAGAGCTGAAATATTCCCTCTCGTCTGACCATCTCAAGACGGCAACCATTATACTACCACTAATAATGAGGAAGTCTGAAGACACAAACAGTAATAGCTTCCAGTGACAAAGGCTGTAGAAAATAAACTTTTCTTTAAAAAGATTATCATAATAATTAAATGTTACAATGAGCCCTGTTATCAACCATGGAAAGATGCTACTGACCACAGCACATCATAATTTAACTTCGTACTTAGAACTGTATATCTCGTTGTTTGTTATACATTGACGTTAAAACTTTTTTTTAAAAATACTCGTTACATTGAGAAGCGGTAATGGATGTTGTTTTAAGTCTTATAAGCGTGTTATATGCGGTTTTATAGTGAGATGTAGTGTCAGAGTAAGAACCAGTTAGGCAAATTATCTGCAGGGAATCAGTGAGCACACCTGCCGGCCAAGTCTTTGCTTATTTATGTATTTCTGCGCAGACTGTGCGTGATGCCACGCAGTGTATTGTTGTAAATGACTTGCATGCAAGCTCTTATTTAGTTTGTTTGCATATTAAAGTTAGGTATAGACTTGGGAGTAATGAATGGCTATATGACACGATGTCCGAGAGCTATTTAGAACCAATCTTTCAACTTTTGTGACTTGTATAAGTTTATAAACTGGTACTTAATAGCGGTTATATTTGTTTATGGCGTCATTTCTTATAAGAAGTTTATTACATTTGAATTATGTTGAAGAGTTTAGGAATAATATTATCACAAGAACAACTGTTTTATTCGTTAATATTCCCTATAATAGTTGAAGGTGTTTTGTATTTTGTTCTTTTATTACTATCAGACTCTAAGTAATTGTAATGATGATAATATCAAGGTACTAACCTAACTAGTTATCAGTAACTAAATATAAAAGAGTTCCATGAATGGTATTTCCCAAGACGCTGTCGTCACTTAGCTCCGCTCAATAATTAAATGAAAAATACTAAAACTTTATTTTCAATAGCCTTTATCTGGTTTAAAGTTAAATAAATGTATGTGTTTCATTAAAATTATGGTTAAATAATGGTTTAAGTACTTGAAAATAAACATGCATATATAAAATCACCTTAGGGGTAAGCAGAGATAAAGAAACTATGAGGTTTCCACACAGGAGGGGGCTACTTGCAGCCGTAAGTGATCCGAGGCACGTCGGGGTTCCAGGGATTTCCTTACTAGCGTGCACCTGGTCCCTTGGCTATTGATACCTGAGGCGGCGTGCGGTCTTTGGTCGGTTCGAGTCCGACATAACCACCCTTCGGTGGTATCCGTGGGGATGTCCGCACAGTACAAAAAAAAAGGGATAAGCAGAGGTATATTATACGCCTACTTTTCGCTAGTTAGGTCCCACGTAATAGGTGGTGAGCCTATTACTGCTATCGGGATGCTTTGCTTGCCAGAGCCTCGTCTGTCGATCAACAGATGCACCACTTGCAGGTGAAGTTGGTTTGGGCTCTAAGTTCTTGATGAGAACCCTATGCACCCAAGCTTAGCTATGTACCCTATGCAGCATAAAAGCCAATGCGCCCACCTTTGAATATAAATCAACAATAAAATTAATTTCTTAGACAAACTCAAACTTGTTTCTAACGTAAATTAAAATGGTAATGCCTACTAGACCAAGTTCAATATTTAAATGTTATTGTGTATAAAAAAAAATAAACTATAATTACCAAAGACAATAAGTAATACCGTGAAACGTTTAAATAAACAGTCTTACAACTTTTATTAACCCAATGTGGTATTGAAACTTTTCCAATCACCATCACAGTTGGACGTCCACTAGACTAATGATCTGGACAAAAAAAACCCTAATGTTCTCGTATAATATTTAAATAACAAATAATAATTTGTAATTAGTAATTTTTCTTATAGAAAACTATTTAACTTTACAATATAATTACATTTTTATATGTAACTAATTACAATTGGTGCTTTTTTTATTTTAAGTATTTAGTTTTTGTAATACAATTTACCACGATTCGTTTTTATGATTTGTTTGTAAAAAACTTATGTTGTTGTTATAGAGGAGTGTTAATTTATGCATAAAGAGTGACCTTTTACCATCATTTGACATCAAGTAAAACTAAGTCATAGCGAAGGCAAATCTGTAGTCTCGTTATAATAATTAATCAAACTGTTATTGAGTAGCACTGGTCATCTTCTTGTGTGACTAATCTTTGTTATATTTATTAATATTATTTAATTATTTTACTATCATTACTGGTAAGCCTAATGCGATGCCGAAAAAAGAAAACGAGGCCTCTCTGGCTTATAATACTTATATCATTACATTTATTACTTAAAAATCAAATTAGTAATCAATTGAAATAACAATCCATCTAAACTATTTTCCTTACATTAAAAAGTATTAAAATATATAAAAATATTCAATCTTTTTAGGTCTTATAACAAATTATATGTAAAAGACACTACGAGCGCATTCAATTGACATGAAATTTACAGTTTTGGGCTTTTTGGTGAAGTTCTTGGTGAACTTTATTATATGAATAATTGACTTAATTTGCTTTCTCAAGTAATATAGTTCTAGGTACTAGCTACTACTTTATAAAGATATGTCTAACATAGATCTGCTGCTACAATGGACAGCAGACCAAATTCTTTGATTCAACTTTAGTTCCACCTTCATACAAGTGTACAACATAATATATATTACAACCGTAGTACATAACTGTAATACAAATATGTATATAGTTCATCCTGATTCATTGTCATTATTATCAATAACCTTTAATATACCATTGCTGGGCATAAGCCTATGACTTATGTACTGGTGGTACTACCCTCCCACAGAAGACCAACCTAAAGCGACAGCATCCGTGTTGTCGTGTTTCGTTGGTGAGTGTGAGACCGGAGGCCCATTGATGCAGGGGTGACAGTTATCGTGGTAACAGTGTGAGCCTTACACTGCCACGATGCCTGTCATGCCTTTTACGTCCCCAAGCGTGAGAAAGCATCTCACTAGGCTGTCATAGTGCGGGTCACTATATTGCATTCTTTGCATTTGCTTTGAGTATGGTGACCAGAACTCTTTGATTCTATTCATACTTTCTATCAGGCAGAGTAGAGTCACTTTGGCAGGCTCTTAATATAGAAAAAAAAAATAGAACTTAAGAAAAAGGTTTTGGTTTACTATACCTAACTGACCAGACGGGTTGGTATAGAGTTTCTGTCAAATTTGCCTTCGTTTTGCAGAGCTGTTGTCCTGCATTATTTGCTGCCTTAGTTGCTTTTTACAACACTTATGAGTGGGGAAGAGTGGTGACACTTTGTATTCTTAGACAGTCACCACGTAGACCATCCTGATTATCTATAAGAAACCACAGACTTCGTTAAGACCACCCATTGTACCGCTACATAGTACATTTCTAGATTATTTTTTTCTATACAATAAAAAATATTTATCTATTGCAACACAGTTCGTTTCACAATCCTTTCTCTCACGATTCTCTGATTACAACTTAATTATTAAAAGTATAAAAATTAAATCATTATGTATTTAAACTAACGTGTATTAAGTTCCCATAGTCTAGTACATCGGAATCAATTAAAATCTATCCACTTTTCGACTGAATTGATTAGCTAGAGAGATTAATGCATATTATTATATATTATAATGAAGACATTTGTTCATTTATTTTGTATATAATGTCTGAGAGATGATTATTGGCTGATTATTGCAGATGAAGGCAGGTAGGGATAGCAAAAGAAAACACTCTGTTAAATCAGCTACATTTTTTTATTTTTCAGGTATATGCGGTGGGAGACCCATGCAGAACAGGCCAGAAGAAGTGAAGAAATATCACAGCCTCATAGAAACTCGGTGTTAAGACATTGTTGTGTGTGTATAGACACTTAGTCTAACCTAAGAGTGAGTTTTAAGATTATTTAAATCATAAATTTGTTACTCACTCCCGCACAAACGGTTTTTGAAAGTGATGGATATTTAATATATTATGGTATCGTCTTTTAATTTTTTATTTTTTTTTTCTCACGTGCAAGTTTAGTTTAGTTTAGTTTAGTATTTTTTTTTGTGTATATAAATGTTAGTACTGCTTAGGCTTGTACTTTCTGGTGGTTTGAAGTGTTTCCAAGGTCAACCCAGTGTTGGGTTGTTATTTTTGGCTTATACTGGTTCGGTAACACAATGACTGGGGCTCGTATGCCGTCTATATGGACAGTCTAACTGAAAACTATGATCGTTTATCTAAAAGGTCAACCCAGACCCTACACTGTATTGGCATAGTTTTTATTTAATCATTATGCACGGACTTAAAAAAATAACAACTGTTTCGACATTTCTCCTCAGGGTGAGTCTAGGAAAATGCCAGTGCCTTCTAGCTGTAAAATCTGACATGTAAAATATCTATAAAAGATTTACTTGCAGAAATACCACCGAGTGAGGTACCGGAGCCAAAAATGTTACCCCTATTACTGGTGGTCGACAACATTGTACTTCTGATTCTTAAGATGCAGGAGTGCATGCGCGGTGGTACTCACTTACCATTGCTCCCTGTACAATAAAAAGTAACCTCTGATTACCTCTATCTAATCTTTGGTGATGACAATGGTATTAAAATGTATTTAATTGTCTATTTCCACTTTTTGTGTCTTTTTATGTTAGAACCTTTTGGAGAAATTAATAAATGGTTTGAGGTTGAAACCAATTTTATACCGCCATTCTTTTTTTCTTTAAAGTTTATTTAGATATCTAATTAGTTTAATATTGCCTTATATTGTATCGAGTATTGTTTATAACAATTTTAATCATATTTTTCTGCGAACTGTACTCTACTGACGTCACTGGCGTCGTATTCTCGACTCCGATTAATGCATCACGCGTTCAATCTTCAGTTATTATCAGCTGATTAAGCTCTGCAAGGGAAGTAGATTGTGCATCACATTTCCACGGCAATTGCTGCCATTTAAGTTAATATACATACCACTTATTGATAAACTTTATCTTGGTTGTATTAGGAACATCGTTTACTGATGTTAGAAATCAATTTATATTCAAAATTCCTTCCTTTTGATAGACAAAATATAGATATGACATGACGTGGGAGAACTGTGCTTTCGCTGATATAGACCGACTCTTGGAATCGAAGTGATATCACGACCTCACAGAAAGTCGATATTAAGTAATTCTTATATTGCCTTTTATCTGGGAAATGACGTAACTAGAAGTCCCAAGCTTTCGATAGTTTGAGGACACGGGTAACCGGTAAACTGTAACCCTCTAAAGTTAACAATGTATTTATTTTATTTGCAAACCATTTTTTTTTATAATGTAGGTTATACTTTTTGTTTGTATCAATTTTAATTTGAAGATAATTACTGCTGCTAAGGGTAGAAATTAACGCATAGAGAATACAGTACGACAAAGGCTTTGGTGGTGCAGTGATAGCGTAAGCGCCTGCAGATTGGATCAAATGTTTGTATGATCTGCAAGTATTGTTTCGGTATGTAGGTGTTTTTATAATATGTACAAATTTACACAAACAACATAAACATATATACTGTAACACAAAAATATGTATTTATTTTTGTATCAGTTGCCTAGTACCTACAGTACAAGCTCTGCTTAGTAGGACTAGATGACGCTGTGTTGCCAAAAAATATTAGAAAAAAATATATGAAAAGGCACATTACTACATTACTATTAGTGTACTTAGTAGCAAGGTAATAAGCTTAACAAACACCGCAACTACTAATGAGATATGACAAGTATATCAACTCCCAAAATTACCTGATGATTCACGGTCTTCGGATATGTTGAACATCACATCTATTCACTCTCTCTATTTTCCTAACATTATCTGCATACACTTTATATACATTATATAAACCTGGTATTACCAGTAGGTAACAAGAAAATATAAACGAGATTAGTTTCCTGAGACGTGCGTCTGGAGATTATCTACAAAATAATACGTACTAAATTGTGAGTGTGCGACGTTCTATCCACCTGAGGAGAGGTGACAGACATCTGATTATCTTTGCTAGCTTATCTTGAGAACTTAGTATTGTCGCTATGGGAATGCTGGGAAGGTATACGATAATTTGTCTGTGAGTACGCTGGCCTCAATTTGACCAGTTTATTAGCTCTGTGCGTTTATTTCTAGAAGCGTGTTGGGCAAACTTGCAAATGTCAAATTACACATTTGTTTCTAAACAAATTTAATATGAAGTATTAATCAAAAAATTTAAGTATCCTGACTATAGTTTTTAAATTATTAAAATAACTCTGATTAGTTAAAACTTTACTGACAAAGAAATCCAAATCAATCCAAAAGAACTTTAATGACATTGACAGGCAGACAGATACACGCGTCAATTCTAAATACCATTGTTAAACCATAAAAAGGTATAGTTCCGTAAATAATATTTTAACTATTCGATGATTGATTAAATGTACGTATTTAGTATTTTTAAGTAATATTACCAAATATCTCCTAAATAAATAAAAGATTTATTTGAATACACTCATAAAATGATCTTATTTTCAATTGAATTAGTTGTTAAGTAGTAATAAAATTATTTTTATATCTATAGAAAACCTAAAAAAGAGACGGAATGAGTTTAAAATCATTGCCACAGTCAAAGAAATAATTCGTCACGACACGATAACAGCACACAATTGTTGGTATCTACGAATATAGTTTATATGTTGCGGTTTATTTATAAGGTATTCTTTTTTTTATGACAGAAAAGGCAAACAAATAGACGAGTCACATGATAGAAGGTGACCAATAGACAAGTACCTTGTCGGCGTTTGGGAAACGATTACACTTTTTACTTAAAGAATTGATGGTCATAAAGTACCGGAGATACCGCAGAGAATAATTTGATCCACAGAATGATTGTTCGAAGCGTAAAGTTTCTTGACAAGCACACAGTGCTGGACTGCTAATTGTTCAAGTGATGAGGATGAAAATCTTGTCCTGTGGAACGGTTACGAAAGTTACGGATCGTGTTAGTCCGCTCGTACGAGTACGGAACGGATTTGTAAGATTGGAGAGGTAAGTAGGTTGTTAGGTTAATTGTACCAAAGACTACATTACCAGAGGATAAAATAAGCGTACTGGTCAAAGTTTAGAATCAGGTATTGAGTATTGATGACTCGATTAATTTAAATGAGTGTAAATTGGTCTTAAAGTTAGGATGGCTTATAATAAGTGTCAAGATTCGATGGACAGAACTGGTAAAGATCGCATCCCTGAGATGACACGTGCCATCGTTGTAACCACTTGTCTATGAGGTCGGTACCATAGGTGTTCATAACTGCCAGGACCGACGGCTTAACGTGATTGCTGAGGCATGGGCGTGAAACACCGCAAAACTTCCATAGTCTGGGTTGTTTTAAGAATTTCTTGTAAGAAAATCCCAACAACATTTTTGACCCGACCTGGAAAATCCAACTCAATACTTCTTGATTGGCAGTTGCATGGGCTTATCGGTGGATAATTGAGGCAATTATTTAGATAACGTCGATAAAATAAGAAATACGTCAGTAAAATATTTAAACATTAATTATTCACTATCTGGAGTTTTTTTTTCTATTTTGAATATAATTAAAAAAAAATGAGTTTTTAAGTACACTTTGGTATCTAACAAATGACCATAGAACCAAAGACATAATAGATATACCCGGTTAAACAAATTCCGTGTAGTGATGGATTAAGATTACAAAGTATTACCACCCCTATTCGACCAATGGGTGTCGTAAGGGGCTACTACTAAAAGAGCAGAGACAAAAGCTCTGTGAAGAGAAGAAAAACTTAATACAAACCTTAAACCAAACCGTCTGGCCAGCGTGGTATAGTACAATCTCCTTTCTAAACAGAGACCTATGTCTCGCTGTGAAAGGCTGTTGATGATGATGATGAAACAGTTTCTTTACTCTCCTGCAAAGTTAGTGTGATCCACATACGCCTTTGTTTCCTTTGTTGTAAGACACTTAAAAATAATACCTAGTTGAGACTAACTAAAGCTGTATACAATATCGTCATAAGAACTTTTTATTAAAACCTGAATATAACCAGTTCGTATTGGCATGTTTTCACTTAAACAAAAACAAAAGGGCACATTTGAAATAATAATAAAAGCGACAAATGAAATCGCACACTTAGCCGTATCTTTGTGATGTTCTTGGACAAAGTGGCAGATTAAAGCCAGGTGCACACGGGAGGATCACAAAAAGCAATTTGAATCCACAGAATAATTAATACTTAATATCTCTTACGTTTCTGATGCGAGATCCATGAGCGTCAGAATTATCTCAGATTGTTAATAATACTCTAAACCGTAAATTCGGTTTACAGGATAAAGGGGAACATTGATATAACTTTCAATTCTTGTGACTCAGATCTTCTGTTTTTTTTAATAAATAGTACTTAATGGACGCTCTAATATAAATATCGCTTTTATAATAATACCAAAAAAGAAATTAAATGTTACCTACCCGCCGAAGTATAGATATCCCTTTTACAATTTAAAATAACAAAAACTTGGGAAGTTACTACATACATACGTAAAACCACGCCAGTCTTCCCTGAGGGGTAGACAGAGGAATATTAAACGCCTGATCAGTTTTTTGGTCCCAAGTGATACTGCTAATCAGACTAATCAATATTGCTAATCAGAGTATTCTGTTCACCAGAGCCTGGTACATCAATCAGCAGAAGCATCACTTGCATGTGAGGTTGGCTGGGACTTTAATGCGCACCTAAATTGTACCTTTATGTATTTAAAATGTCTTTAACAACAAAAAGCTAACAAATAAAAAAATGACAAAAGCATTTTGAAACAACTTTCTCAAGTTTCTCACCGTTGGCCTCTTGTACGCACTAAATCAGATACCCTCAAGCCATGAACACAATGCCTACCGTTTCCTAATTTCCATACGCTTTACATAAACAACATCTTATGCCACAAAACATTTACAGTACAAGCTATTAATTATTTCTACCCGGTAGACTTAGGAACAAAAGCGTGTCAGTGTACACCGTCCTATAAAGTATCAAGAACACAGCTAGTATAATACTAGTATCGTAATATTTGTGAATAATCCGCAAACAGGTAATACTATACGGGCACTGGGAACTGAGAACGCTGAGATAAAGAAAATATCAAGACTATTATAGTCCGTCGCATGCACGTCGTTCCAAAGTTTGATTTGTGTGGACAGGGCAAAAACTTTGTGAAAGTTTAGAAAAAATTGAGAATTTAGAAAGTAGTAATGGTTTTTTATTTTACGGCACTAAGATTTATATATATCAAATAATCTGCAAAAGAAACTTTAATAAATACAAATAATGCTGCGTATTCTTTAAGCCCACACTTAACAATTATTTTATTACACTATATATATTTTTACACTTTCTTGTTTTAAGCAACTAAATCATTCTATATTACTGTAAGAACAGACAATAATTAACATTCATATTTTATTTATAAATTTACGTTGTTACCTTAATTTGTACAGGGTTAAAAGAAGACGACTGTCTTCTGTGGTGTCGTTCTTTTATTTAGTTTTGTAAACTTCTTAAAGCTTAGTTTAATAATTTTCACTCATGAACAATTATGAACCTTGTTACGTTGTTACCTTACAAGTAGAAAAAGGTCATTGTATTGTATTGTATCTTATCCATACAATGCCAACGTACTATTCAGCTATATGTTTTGTAGTTCGTATGGAGCGCTGTCATACAGCGGAGCTCAGCAAATTAACACTGGAGTTAAGTTGCATTATGTACAGTGCCTTTTGCAACGCCGCGCCTTTTGGTATCTTTTTTACTATAGAAGTAAATCTGAGAAGGTTAAATTCGTTCAAAAATCTCTTACAATACAAAAAAGAGTCAGCAGTAAATGAACTATAAAATGACATCTTATTTAAAAAAGAGTAGCCACATGCGATGAATAGCATCTGACATCGCACGTACCATCTAATAAGTCAGCTCTAGCAGCACATGCGTTCAATGATCACGTATATAAATGAATAAAATATCCCGTGCCTCAGAGAGCACGTTAAGCCAGACCTGGTAGTCAGGAACGTTTATGGCTATCGTTATTAGGAAGACAGCGCACTCAAATATACTTGATAACTTTTTTTTTGTGTGTGTGGAAACCCCCTCGGGCCGTCACCCCACCGGGGTTTACAGCGGGATATTGTGTCGCAATCGGACCGACTAAAACCACACAGTGTGCCAATCTGCGCCTGACATAGGAGGGATCCGAGAACAGCTGCTATTACGACATCCAGATCCCAAATATACTGATAACTAGTTCAACCTTCAAATTCAGTTCGCCGTCGAAGTCCGATGCCAGTCACCCCGTGGAAATACTGTTATTTAAGTAAAACTAGTTGAACTAGTAGCGAACCCCAAAACAATGTTGAGAATAATAAAGGCTATAAAGAAGAAAATAAAAAAATTAAATACATATTTAAATTTTCAGAAAAAATAAAAATAATATTTTTGAAGTGAAAACTTCTTTAGGCGCGTTGAGCGTTTTGGTAGAGGGAAAAATCCTCGGTTCGCGTCACCGACATGCTAATGGTAATAGTATATCTATAGCTATGGAGAATATGATATTATATATTATATATGAAATATATTATTATTATATATTATATATGATATTATATATTATATATGATATTATATATTATATATGATATTATATATTATATATAGCTATACCTAGTCTTGCCATAAATATTGTAATAAAGAAAAAAGAAAATTGTTAACTGCAAATAACATTTATTACTTTTACAGTGTGTCAGTTTAATACATAAATATAAAACAATTAAAAATATAAAAAGCTTATTCGAAGTGGTCTCCATTGGCTGCAATACAGTCCTTTAAACGATGAGGCCAGTTATCAATAGAAGCACGCACTCTTTCCATGGGAAAATTCTTCACTGCCAATCGTATAGATTGTTTTAGGGACTCCAAATTATCATGGCGTTTAGAGCAAGCTGTACTCTCTAAAACTGACCACAAATCATAATCCAGCGGATTAAGATCGGGACTAGACGACGGCCAGTCTTCAGCTCTGATGAAGTCCGAAACGTTCGATTCCAACCAAGACTGCGTGGACCGAGCTTTATGACCCGGCGCCGAGTCTTGCTGGAAGGACCATACTTGGTTATTGAACATGGTGATGTTAAGGGGCTTAACTACCTTCTCAAGAATGGTATCTTGATACACTTGTGCCGATGTTTTGATACCTTTTTCACAAAAATATGGCTCAGTCACTCCTTCATAGCTAACACCCCACCAAACCATCACTGAAGTCGGATAATGTCCACGTTGCACTCTGTCGACTAATTGGGAAGCTTCCTTAGAGCTTTGAGCATAAATACGGTCATTTTGTTTGTTAAAATGTTGCTCAATTGTAAAAATTTTCTCATCCGTAAACAAAATTTTTCTGTGACCTCCCTTTGCGTACCGCTTCAGTAGTTGTTTCGATTTTACCACCCTATTCTTCTTTAAATTATCAGTTAAGAAATGGCCAGTGCGTCTCTTATAGGCTGCAAGTCCTAAGTCATCTTTTAAAATACGCGACATGGTTCTAGGTGCTATCTTCATTTCCCGAGATAAAATCTTTTGCTTTCGGACAGGATTTCTTCGAATTCTTTCCCTTACTGCTTTGACCACCTTTTTCGTACGAACACTACGTGGACGGCCAGATCTTTTTCTGTCACAAACAGAGGAGGTCTCATTGTACCTATTAATAGCCCGGTACACAAACATTTTACTAATACCAAGTGTATGGAGAGTTTTAAAAATTGCATTTGGCTCCATACCTACTTTGTGTAATGCTATCACAGCGATTCGGTTCTCTTTATCACCCCACACCATTTTAATATCGCAAAATATTTTACAATGTATTGGCGCCAAAATGAGAAAACACAATGAACAATCGTATAAAAATGACAGATTCGAAATTCAAATGTAATATTTTTTTATAATTAAGTGTAACAGTATTTATGGCCAGACTAAGTATATGAAACATAAAAAATTTCATATAATTTTTGCATATAGCTTTAATTACTCTCAACTTAATAGTTCCGTTTTCACTTCTATCGGCAGTCCCACGACTGCTACTGTTTTTTTAAGTTATCATGCCTTATAAAAAAAAATACTACGTGTTTCTGAAAAACCATGTAGACTGATTATAATTGTCTACAATGTATCGATCTTCGATAGTTTTTAGATACAAAGGTATCCTGGCGCAAAATATAACATAAATAACACAAACTAAAGATATACGTAGTCTATTTCCTTATAACGGTCTGTTATTCGATTAGAAAAATACTTTCAGTTAATAAAATAATGCGTTTGATACAAGTTCTCATAAGTACAAATAATCGCTAATTATTATTTTTGATTGACAATTATATAAATATTTCGGACATTTGACACACAACGTCATCTAGGTTCAAACTAATTAGAGCTTGTGCTATGATAACTAGACTCACTAATAGATTACTTATATACTTTTTTTTTTTGTAAATACATACATATTATACATAGAAAACATTCAAACTCCGAAACAAATATATGCAGATCATACAAACATTTGGTCCGACCCGGGAATCGAACCCGAAACCTCAAGCACAACAGTCACATTCACTACCGCTGCGCCACCGAGGCAGTTACACTCTAATTATTACACCCTAAAAATTGATGCAGAGGTGACAGTTATCGTGGTAACCGTGTAAGCCTTACACTGTCACGATGACTGTCATGCCTTTTACGTCCCCAAGCGGGGTGTGAAAAAGCATCTCACAGGGCCGCCATGGTGTGGGTCACCATACTGCATTGTCTGCATTTGGAATCAGTATGGTGATTACAACTCTTCGATTCTATTCATGCTTTCCATCAGGCAGAGTAGAGTCACTTTGGCAGGCCCTAAATTTAGAAAAAAAAATTTAGTATGTACTTCTGTTATTTACCTGTACAGTGTATAATCTACGTCTGTAGCGTTGTTATCGATGTTTTATTCGCCGTTATGTGTTGTACAACAAGTTAAATGCTTTTCTTATTAAGTCCGGTGATCAATTTTTGAATGACGTAAAATGATATGATATTGTGTACTTTATTGTGCTATTTTTTTCGTGACTGCTATTTATATATGTTTCTGCGATATGATAATATTGAGTATGAATTTCGGACCTAAACTTTATACATTATATACATGTACAGACACTGACTCATAAACTGCATCAAAGTTCCGGATTACTTTCGGATCAGTATTCAACCTTCTTACTTTTGAACGATTGCTAGAAATTTAAATTACAATCTGTGTACAGTTTCTAGAGTATTCCGAAGGTTTGTAAAGACAGGTTATTATAAAAGGAGACCCGGTACCGGGAGATCTCGAGCAAGCACCCGTCGTGACGACTGATTTATTTTTTTAGCTGTCCCACGAAATCTTTTCCTCACGTCAGTAAACATCAAAACAGAGCTAGATGAAGTGCGTAGAGTAAACGAGAGTGTATAAACTATAAGAAGGAGGCTTAAGGAACCGATCATCACCACTTTTAGACCAGCACAGGGTTCAAAGTTGTCTGCAGTTCACAGACAAGCTCGTTTAAAATTAGCACGTCATCATCTTAATTGGACTAAAGGGCAATGAACCTCTGTATAGTTCACCGATAAGTATAGAAGAATTTTAAATGGCAGACAGTCGCAGAATTGAGAAGCATGCCCCTTGTGGAGGTTGTTCATAATTGATGTGGGGTGGTATTGAAATTGTGTTCATCGACATGATGGGTAAAAACAGTAGGAGAGGTGGTTTGACGGCACAACGCCATATAAAAGAGGTTTTAGAAGCTCACATGGTACCTTACATGTGATTAATGAGCGAAAATTTTACTGTAATGCAAGATAATACTATTTTAACCTGAATGCAGATCTCAACAAACTAGATCGCCTTCTCAATAACTACATTCGATTTGTTTACAATCTTCACAAGTATGATCATGTGTCTGCTTTACGTTCCCAGCTACAATGGCTCCCAATTCGACAACGCCGTAATTTGCGTGCACTCACTTCTCTTTTTCTTTCTTCAACTCTTCACTGCAACCTGAATATCTTGTTCCCCACTTCTGCCTCTTATGTTCCGCTCATGATCGAAATCTTCGGTCAAAAAACAACATGCTTCTTCTATACCCCCCTCACACCTCCAACTTTATCAATTCCTCCTTCTTTGTGCAGTCAGTTCTTCTGTGGAATGCACTTCCCGCCGATATCAGGATGTCCACAAATCGCCACACATTTAAGGCAAAAGTACGTGATCTACTTCGTGATAATTTGGCAGAATCGCTGTAACGAGTACCCGAGTGAGCATTTATATGGAAAATTGTAATAATTTTATATACATGTATGTTTATGTATTGTGTATATATTGTTATGTTATGGTATATGAAATAATATTTTATTAAAAATGTATGTCAACTTCTTTATTTAACTTTGCACCTACCGCATCATGTTTCTACATCACCTGAAGGTTGACTGGGAGAGGAAACCTAATGGCATTAAGTCCGCCTTTGTACAACATGTCTATTAAGTATAAATAAATAAATAATGTCCAACCCCACGCCATTGCACAAGTTTGACAATATTACGACGAGGTTGGGATACAGAGCATGAATTGACCAGCGCGTAGACCGGATCTTAATCCCAGTGAGCATGTTTGAAACATTTTAAAAATAAAAACAGACTATCATAATTCTATACCACTCTTTTGGCAAAAAGGAACCCACGCAACAGTTACTGTTTCTACGTCTTTTTTTTGGAAATAAAAATTGCTATCACTCACCAGCTCGATCGAGTTATATCACAGACTCCTAGGCTACCGTATGTAAATAGTTTTATAATTGATTTATACTGAATTATTGCGGTGGCTGGTGCCAAACCCCTAACCTACTAATTGTTGGACACTCAATAGACAGCAACGCATTTTTGAGTTGTGCTTAGTGCCATTAATCAAATTATCAATTTTAGTAAAATGTAATTTGTTGATATTGAAAAGATGGAAAGAAATGAGAAAACATGAACATTGCTTAAAACGGGTGTGTTGCTTAAAAATTTCAGCACTAGTTCTTAATATGTATACATTCTACCGCTTTTATGAAGTGCCAAACTAGAGCTAGAGTAGAGCATATACAATGGATACTAGTCAATTACTATAAATACACATACCTCAGTATACCTCGAACACACATACCTCGAATCAGTATGCTGAAGTGGAAGTGGGCCGGCCACGTCTCCAGACGAACCGATGGTCGCTGGAGCCGAGGTGTACTAGAGTGGATGGGCAAACGTAGTGTAGGACGCCTTGCGGCGCGATGGATCGACGGCTTAAAGAAGGTGGCTGGCAGCAGATGGATGCGAATTGCCCAAGACTGGGATGATTGGCGTTCCTTGGGGGAGACCTTCAAACAGTAGTGGATTGGCGATTGGTTGAATACGTACCTATATTATTTTATAAATAGATACATATCATGGATAGGAAACATCCAAACTCCCAAATAAATATTTGCAGATTATACTAACATTTGATCATCATTTTGTTGCTTTACAACGCATTATAGATGTTTTTCTAATGATTGCACGATCTTTAAACAAAATTAAATACTGTGTATATGATATAATATGGTTTTAAGGTCGTAAATTTCATTCCGATGTGAAAAGTTTGGTTGGACCTATCTTAAGTGCAATCAAAAAAAATTAATGAAATGAAAAAAAAAGGAGGTGAAATAACTGTAACTTTAGAGTTAAGGATTTAGAAATGTTACATACACACAGACGTGACTCACACACAAGCATTGAGTTGCCTTCAAATGTTAATCAGAATGTAATTATTTTAAAAGTGCCACACCAGCATTTTTTATTTAATTTTTTTTTATCTTAAATAAGACAACGTCCCACTAAGAACAAATCCTGTGTCGCAGGGGACTGTACAAACATACAAGAAACGGACATAAAGAACACTCAGTCTCAGAACAACAAGTTGTGGATCACACAAAGTGTTGTCCCTTGTGGAGTTTAAACTCAAGACACACAGCGCGGTAGAAAGCGGTGTGGCGACCGCTTGAACCACTAGGCCAACCGTGCAGTCATTTAAAAAAATCAAATTAAAACTTTCAACTCACGTGCAAGAACAATTAAACATAAACCCATCGTACGGGCAAGAAGGTGGGTTCAACCATAAAAGTATCAGACCACCTGGACTGAAGGAATCACACCAATTCGATTGCCACCTTTATAGAGTAAAAGCCACAATTAAAGTCGATTAATCTATGAGAAACTCTGAACGTTCATTAAGCCTTTTCTATAGTACAGCTATTTACCTTTTTTGCTATGACAAGTCCGTAAATAAACAGTCATTAACTCTATACGAATATATCATGTTGATTTTATTCTAAAATTAAAATAATGTAAATAATTAATAACTACATTTCAGAATGGTAGACATACACTCCCTAACTAAACGGTTCGGCTCTTCCTTCCTGTACAAATCAGTTACAGTCTGAAACTCATTGCCAGCGCACGTGTTTCCCTCCCACTACGATCCCGGGACCTTTAAGCGGGGCGTGCAGCAGCATCTAGGCATCTATAAAAAAAATTACTAACTGAAAACACCATTTATTTACTGCCTTGGTGCAATGTTATACTGTGCTTAAGATCTCGGGCTCGGTTCACGGGTCGGATCAAATGTTTGTATGACCTGCAAATATTTGTTTGTATGACCTGCAAATAGTTTAAGTGTTTTCTACATATAATATGTATGTATTTACAATAAAAGTATATATGTATTTATATCAGTTGTTTAGTATCCATAGTACAACGCTGCATAGTTTGTAACCAGATGGCGTTGTGTACCAGATGTCTGAAATATAATAGTATTATTCTGATAATATTTTGAAAAGAACCAAGCAATGTATAATCTTTTAGACGTGCGTATATAGTGTGCATCTCTTTACGTGATAGTTTTTTATTCTAATTTATAATACATAAACTACAAAAATAACAAATAATGTGGAAATAATAATTATCTTTTGCACAAACAATCAACCGTGTTTGCTAGAAAAGGGAAATTTAAACAGTTTCATGAGAAACACATTCTTTCCAAACTATAAATAAACCTAGGAAACCAGCTCATTTGAAATTTACATCAAATAACTTATCCTTACTATTTAACAAATAATATCATTAGTAGATATTCATTAAATATATTAAAAATCAATAGTAAATATTATGTAATATTTAAATAAAAAAAAATATAGGCCAACCGTACGGTCAAGCCATTTAGAAATTAGGATCAATCATTTTAACATAAACATTCCTACTAGATTCTTGCTCATCATTAGCCTGTCATGGTTTACTGCTGGATATAGAATTCTCTAATTGCACACCACTTAGTACGATACTTGACTTCTTGCATTCAACTCCTACCAGTCATCTTGCGTAACTCATCACTTAACCTGGCTCATAGACGTCCTATACTTAAATTCCCGTTCAAACGATCGAAAAATAGAACTATAATAATATATTCACACCGAACTGGTTTTATTTGAGATAAATTGACCAAAAACTATTTTCGAATATCTTTCCTCATATATCTCAATTTAAATATCATTAATCTTTGCCATATCTAAAAGCAGATAACACGTGGGAAAATCTAAAGAAACAACATCACACAAACAACAATAATTATAATAATTAAAAATCAAACACAGAACCGTCCCGATTTAATTCAATTTCTTATTTAAAATTGTAATTGAAAACTTTACTTTCTTAATGACGGGACATACATAATTAATTATAAAAATTTATAACCAAGTTCTTAGTTTTAGAGGCAGCATTCGATTAATTGAAAAGCGGGTCTTTCAATTAAAATAAAGGGTATCGTTAAATGTAGATTCAATTCTTCAATCCACTCATTAATTAGTCAATTAAAGGCACTGTCTTCCTTATTTTACCAAGTTGTGTATTCATCGCAAATGGCCGTCATAAATTACGTAGAATTGCGTTTGATTTACAAAACCTATGTCTTCTATGGTCGAGTGGAGAAAGGGTTTGTTACTATTGATAGCGGGTAGCGATTTTTACTCGTGTTATGTTCTGTGGTTACGAACTTATCTAGTCTACTACGTAATAGGTTAGTTAAAAACTAAAAATAACGGTCCCTTCATTTAAACATCAGCAGATGAAATCAACACCAAATATTAATGTTTGCGGCCCCAAAACATAGTATTAAAATCAATTTCTAAGTCAACGGATTCAAATGTCACAGTCATTGGAGGTTATTTTAACAATTCAACTCCTAATAAAAGTAAATCATAAGAAATATACATTTTTAAAGTATCGGTATGTTTAATAAAGTATAAATTAGATTCGATACTTTATCTTGGGCATCAAAAGTTGTCTCTGTCGCATATCTTATCTTGTTTTTTTTTTTCAGTATGTATGAGACAGTCCACGTAATATTATTGGAAATAACTTGACACATCTCACACACGTCCGACTGATCAAAAACCTACGCAACGCCTTTACAATAGTGACCTGGAATGCTGATAAGTACGAGTTTTCTAAGTACAAGCTTGTTATAGAAAAATTACGTCTAGATATAAAAAAGAAATTCGTGCTCAATACATAATTATTTACCCTAGGTAATCTAATCGGGTAGAGATTGTTCTTCGACTTAGTTATCGGCTTATCGAGCTTAGCTGACCACTGGATCAACGGACCAGTCAATTGTCCTAAATACATATGTACATAATTTTACTTTGTCTATTTACCAGTACACTAATTTTGAGAGCTGAGAGGTCTGTATTGAAAAGGAGGTTTTTGAATACGTAAGAGTAGAATACCTAATGAATCTGTAAATTAAGTTTAACACCAGATAAGTAAGGGTTTCAAATTTCTAGCTACCAAACTAACTAAAACAATATTTTGAGAAAGTAAAATAAATTGGCATGTGACAGTTCCACCAAATACATACTGAAAATATTAAACACGATTCCCACGCGATAAAATAAACAATGAAATAACTTAATTCAAAAAGAAACATGAGTTTACAACTCACAAGAACATAATAAAATCAATTCGCATCATGCTTTCTCGCAAAATAAATTTTGCAACATATTAATATTCGAATACGGTTGTAAACAAAATAATATTCCATTCTGCATGAAAGTGACAATGTAATATAGCAGTTTTCCCCGACACAATCGCGAGGCGTATTCAATATATACAATAAAAGACTCAGGAACTACAATGGCGGCCGTCGGGTAGCCAAGCCATCGATTTATGGCTCGTCACTTAGACAATAAATAGTGATTTTCGCATTTCTACTGAATACACGCACGGTGATAAAATGTAACTTGTTAGTAGTGGCATTATTTTATTTAATGGTATTGTTTGACATATTTCTGAATGCCGAAAAACAAAATGGGCAGATAACGTGGTAAAGAATGTGGGTCGTAGGCAGGCTGTAATCTAACTCCTCGGGGTCATGAAGGGGAGTCTGTGTTCAGTATTTCAAGTCTTATTGTTGAAATTATGTTGATGTTGATTATCTATTTTGATATTCTCTTTTTTAAAGTGTAAGTTTTGTTACAACCTGTTTATTATTGTAAACCATGAACACAAATATAAAGTTGCTCAGATTAACGATATATATGTGTGAACTCAAACTTTATCCTGCTTTGATTGCAGGCAAATTTGTCAACATTATCATTCGTCAGGTATAAATAAAACATATCAACATGTATTGAACAAAATAACATTTAAACTTTTTCTGACCATCCGCACCAATTTACGTTCTCAATCGTTTGTCCCGCAAACCACGTCCACTATTGTACTGCATATAAGGCTTGTAGAAGCGACTTGATATTTTTATACGAAGCTAGATGCCATTGTGGGCACAGACCGGCTAACTGTAGCTGCTCTTTAGTTCCGTGTCACAGCTACTGGGCCCACTTAGTTAGCTATCATTTTATTCATTAACTTTGCGAATCCACATACACTTATATAAATTAATAAACTTGAAATGGGGGAAGGGCAATTTGTTGATAGTTGTGTTTAGTGGTAACTGATTGTAGTTACTAGAATTGTGTTTGCTGTATAAGTGACTAGCCTTGATTGACTGATTTATAAACGTAGAGCCTAAACAGTTGGGGATGCATTTTAAATATTGATAGCTGATACCTTTCATGTTGTAAGCAGCTACTAAACTAGGACTACACGGACCCCTTAGAGACGGTGTGTGTTAAAAGTCCAATCCTCACATGAGAAACACTTTGTGTGATCCACAAACTTTATTACTGAGTCTAGGTGTTCTTTATATCCATTTCATGTATGTTTGTAAAGTCACTGACGTCACAGGTTTTGTTAATAGTACGGGAATTGTCTTTTTTTTTAAAGTCTACAATGAATTGCAACTCTAAGGGGGTGAAGTAAGGCACTTATGGTTGTATGGAAGTTCATCATATTGGATTTTTTAAAGACTATCCACCTTCATCCTTGAACGGGAAGATACAGGGGTAATGTAGAGTGACATTTTGAAATAATTTTATTATTAAATTCATCTATGTATTATAGTTAACAAACAAACACGTGAAGAAAATAAAACTTCATTATGAAAGCATTATCCGTTATTTCCGTACAAATATATAACGATAACTCCCGCACTTCTGCGTCGCAAGAGACTTTACCAACATACCTGAAGCAGATATAAAGAAGACTCTGGCTCAGAAAAAAAATTGAGGCTCACACAAAGTGTTGTACCACATAGGGTTCGAACTCATAACACTCTACACAGTAGAATGCGGGCGAGGTGACGGTTTAAACCACTACGCCACCCGTGCAGTCAAGAAAGAAAGTGAATAAAAGGAAAGAGGGTGTTTATGTAGACAGATGGAGAAGTCTAAGCACGAGTTATTAAGAGGCGCCTACTTCCAACTTCAACTGACCTTTACATCGTAAGTTCTATTTCTATCTTAAGAGCCTACCAAAGTGACTCTACTCTGCCTGATGGAAAGCATAAATAGAATGTATGAGTTGTGATCATCATACTCATTTCAAATGCTGACAACGCAGTATGGTGACCCGCACTATGGCGGCCTGGTGAGATGCTTTTTCACACCCCGCTTGGGGACGTAAAAGACATGACAGTCATCGTGACAGTGTAAGGCTTACACAGTTACCACGATAACTGTTACCCCTGCATCAATGACTTTGTTCTTCAGCACAATACAGAAACTTACAAACTCTTAACTATGGCATAGTGTTTATGGGAATTAACGCGATTACAATAAGTGCTACATTAGAACTGCCTGACATTTCGAGCAGGTTGCGCTGATCGTGGTTATGACCACACATAGCACTCACCGTAATTGGATTAATTTGCCATGCTACCTTCGCTGATTCAAAGGTAATCTAATATGTATAGTGAGTCCTTTAATTCTTATGACTATAAGATACATACAGCGAAGTGAAAAACTATGAGTGTCTTCACACAATAAAAATAATAATAATAAATAATAAATATTTCGGCCATATAACACACAACGCCATTTAGTTTCAAACTAAGCAGAGCTTGTGCTATGATAACTAGACTGACTGATAGAATACTTATATATTTTTAATTTGTAAATACATACATAATATATTAAAGAAAACACCCAAACTCCGAAACAAATATTTGTAGATCATACAAACATTTGGTCCGACCCGGGAATCGAACCCGAGACCTCAAGCACAGCGGTCGCTTTCGTCACCGCTACGCCATCGAGGCAGTCACAAAAATGGAAGTATACATTCTGTCTATTCTGGCACTGTATTCTAAACAGAACATATTTATCATTACTGTACATCTCAAGCCTCATTATCTTTACAATCGCAGTAATTTACAAGATCAGCTCCTAGTGAGTAATTTATGAGTATTTTATCTAAATAAAACAAGTAATAGATTGGAAATAATAAAATATTTTCAGAACTTTGCCTATACTAGCATTATAATTGTACAACATAGCGCAGAATCGTAAAATTAGTGCTTACAAATATAAAGGGTGCGACTATCACCTCTTTACGCCTTGAATAAGAACATTTTATGGATAATTAGTAGGTACTTAAACTGTTAACAATACGTATTCTATAGTTTAGGAGCGTGTATGTATTTTTAACTAGCTAAACAGTTTTCTGGAGATTATGATAAATTAATTCTCATATTGGGTGCAAACGATTAAAACTATGTCAAGTTTTGTTTTAAAGTGAATTTTTAAGGAAAGATTTATTATATCTATGTATATAAAATGAATGTTTGTCTGTCTGTATGTCCTTTATAGAATCGCAAGCTATGCATTTGATCATATGGTTATCTTTACTAAAGTTATTGTGCATGAGCCCACGAGGGTTTTCGAGTTTCTTGTTTTTATGTCTTTCCTTCATATGTATTTTAGTTTGTGGCGTAGCAACACGCGCAAGGTCCAGCTTGTTATTAATAATTAATGAAATTTCAGAAAAGTTAGATGCTAACAACAGTATAATTTAGTGTCAACATCACATTGTCATAATAGTTAAAAATTTATTAATATTAATTTAAATATCAATGGAAATGACGAATTAATCTTAATTATAGTCGATTTCATCAAACATATCTCATGAAACAAATTGAGACTAACGAGAGAAACCAAAAGCAATAGAGAGAAATAATTCCAATTCTCTTGATCCACACTTCACTGAAGACTTATTATCAAAGGTGTAACAACAAAAACGAATCCCACCTCCCGGCCTATTTCGCCCCATAAAACTAAAAATAGTTCTCCGAGGCGGTGCTTTTAAGTCCCCGGGACTTAATCGTCCCCTATGAAATAGGTATAACTGTCGGACACACAAATAAAATTAGTACTTTACAGCGACCTCTGTCGGCATTGCGGACAATCATTTTATTTCAATTGTAAGTTTATAGCACATTCTCGAAAGTATTTAGAATTATTCGTAGCTTTTATTGCTACAATAACGTTAGATGTTGACTAAAGTGTTTGTTCAGGATCTCATGTATTGATCGCTAGTGTATTACCCGCAACTCTGATTATATATTACATAATAGTACATA
The DNA here is from genome assembly GCA_949316085.1 of Hypercompe scribonia. Lineage (NCBI taxonomy): Eukaryota > Metazoa > Arthropoda > Insecta > Lepidoptera > Erebidae > Hypercompe > Hypercompe scribonia. The sequence goes on from OX438988.1 coordinate 6,708,651, forward strand.
CTGCCTCGTTGGTCTATCGTGTAGCGTATACGACTGCTGATCGAAACGCCTCAGGATCACTTATAAGGTTGTCTTGTATAACCATCAACAGTAAGGGAACAGAGGGTGCACTTATATTCGCACAAACTCTTGTGCGTGCACTACAGTATCTCCTGCATAGTTGTTTGGTCTCTGGTAGTTGAGACTGGCCGCCGTGGCTGAAATCGACTCGGAGTACATCATCATCTTAGTCTTAGTTATCTAGGTGAAGATAAAATTATAAAGCTGTCTCTTGGAGAGTTATCATCATCTCCTCACCTCTAATAGTTCACTGCTGAACAGAAGTCTCTCCTTAGAAAGGAGGTTTTGGCCTACAGACGGGTCCAAAAAATTTGTTTCAAGTTTACATCTTTTTGAAGTGTTGCTGCCCTACATAATTTTATCCCTTAGTGAGCTCTTACGACACCCACAGTGTCGTAAGAGATAAATAGAGAAGGTTACATCCGTGTTCTTAATCCACCACCAAAGGGACATCGAAGAAATACCTGCTTTTTTATCAAAAGAGTACTGGATAAGAGACATGAGATCAACGCTGTTAGCTAAATGGTTGAAACCAAAAAGACTTTGAGCCCATATGTACAAGTCGTCGCAGGACAGTCGTAGAACTCAGAAACTTTGGACCCACGAGCAAATCGCTTGTTGAAATGCCAATCTAACACTTGCTACAATCATCATTATTACATTTCTGCTCGTTCCTTCAATTTTGAAAATGTGTTGTGAAATTTTTTGGCAGCCTTCTTTTATGTTTTGTCTGTTGCCACCTCCTAATGGACAAAAAAAATGTAAATTGAAGTAAGAAACATGGACAGAGCGAAGGGCCAACAGTAAGGGATAGCGGCTAGTGAAACTTAACCAAAGATCATCAGTTTGAGTCACGTTTAGAACAAATTATTGTGTGAGGAACACAGTTAATTGTTGTATGTATTTTGAAATGTTCAAGCATGTTAATTTATCAGCAGTATGATGGCACATGCTCTACCTAGTTAAGGAATAGACGGCTGTGTATAAGACGCGTAAGGATATTGTTAAACTTAGTATAAAACTCTGTTATGTATGTCTGTTCTGTGACTGCAGAGGCTATTAAGAAATGATAACAAAAATAACCCGGACCTCTCATCCCAAAACCTCCATAAAATAAAATCAGTAGCAAGAAACTAAAATTCCCTTTCACATTATAAAATGTACAATACCTTTAAGATAATGGCCGTACCTTTAATACATCAAGAACAATTAACGTCTATCAGGACAGATTGCCTCGGGCGTGTTCGGGCGCGGTCGGTCGTACTCGACTCGGTAATTGCTCCTCTCGCAAACCGCTTAAGGCGATTTCTTCGGCTACCGTCACTTCTGGAAAAAACAATTTATCTATAGTAAATAGAAAAATGATTTGTAATGTTGTCGTATTAACCCATTAGTTAATTGGTGGTGAGTGATAAATACAAGATGGTGGGCTGTTTCATGTTGATTGATAGGAAAAGTTGATTGAAACGTTAGGGCCATCATATTGTTGTCCATTTAAAAAGCCTTACAAATAGTACAGAAATTGATGTATTGTACGATAATTTTGAGTTTGTAAATTATGGTCAACAATAAGTTACAAAAGAGTTACATTATCAATATTCTGTCTCGTCAGTCGTCATCAGACTGTTATAGACACATCTTGTTGATTCGTCAACACGAACCATATGAATGTTAACACAAGAGGTTTGTTAGGAGACATGAAGAATGGGACTTTGAGAAGTTGTTTAACAATTACACCAGTTCAATTATGCCAATTGATAGTATTGGCATTTTATAATAGGTACATACAAGTTTAATCCCGATATGTCAATTACAAGTTGGTTAAATTTTTTACTTATAAAAAATTAGTCTTCCAAGATTTATATGCTTATAATTCAGTCAAATTAGACATAAAAATTATGGCATTGTGAAGTGCATATGTGAACGTGACTCCTTCAATCACGATATCTCAAGAATGGTGATTTTTAGAAAAAGGATAAAACTATGTTATAAATAATTTATATTTAAAGATCTGTAATTCTTGGTTGGACTACTTTTTGATAAAACTTACGATTTTTTACAAAGTTCAAAAAACCGTAAATTTTGAATTTTAATTCCGAATAACTTTTTCAGCGCACGTGACATATATGGGGACTTTTGACACCGACCTTGCACCCAAGGTCTTCACCAAAGTGTGGCTCTATCGGAATTTTTATTAGTTGAAATGTCTATTGTAAATTTCCTTTTAAAGGGCAGTCATAGACAGACCTATGTTCAGCAATGGACTATTGCAAGCTATTGATGATAAAAATGGTGTAATGTTTATTCTGACCGGACATTTATACATAGTATAATAGGAAAAATATTAATTCCAGTCTCATTCTTAAAAGAAAATATGTATATACTTACCATACTTTACTCTAGGCAACTAATTTATAGTCTTAATATTGTTTATAAACTATTTAAAACATAAAGATATTAGTTATGCAATATTGCATCAAGAACGAGGCTTATAAGAATGCTTTTTATTAACAAATAATATTTTTTATAGGCATCCACATACACTAATATTAAATCAAAGCAACTTATATTCTCCTGATTAAACTGTACACCTAAATACACACATACACATAGATCAGTGGCACAGAACAAGTCATCATTATCATAACACTATATTTGCGAGAACGTTATTAGGAAACTAACAAGTATATTGAAATTACGTTTCTCACCGCTAAGTCACGAAAAACAAAATTTAAGCCGATTATAAAAAAAAAATAGACGCGTTAGTGACCGTAGCAAGAGAATCGACGCGAAGTACTAGCATCTTGGCTAAGGGGGCAGGCTCGTTAACCTCTAGACAAACATTCTTGTGGACCAGTAGCACTGATTACATAAATATTATACTGAAAACCAAAATAATTTGGAAAATTCGAGAGGGTTGAGTTAACTTAAGATATCTTTGAGGTGATGACCAGCGACCAATATTTTAGTCCAGGCAATTAATGACCCTTCCCAATTTACTACCACTATATTTACTACTAGAGCTGAATGATGATTTCTATACCGAAGGATCATTATTTAATGTAATGAATGGTTGTAATTCTATTTATATCTTGAAAAAGTGACTCCATTGTAAATGATGGAAAGCATGAATAGAATCCAAGAACGTCGGTCACCATGCGCATTGCGAATGCAGACAATGCAGTATGATGACCTACACTATCGCGGCCATTACTCTAAACAAGATTTTACCTGCAGCTTTGTTGATATTTTTAACGTTTAAAACAGTCTAAATATTTTTAACATATGGCTAGTAATTCAGTAGGTTTTATTTCACATTATACATGAAGTCATAAAATTCGCTCTCTTTATTTATTCTTGCCGTATTTCGGAAAGTTACAACCCTATCCATTAATTATTACATCGTATCTAACTGCACATAGATTTATGTCTAAAGATAGGTAATTTCTACGAGGCTAAGATAATATATTCATAGAATTTCTTAGCGTCATGGTGTTCTAGCTGTCCGGCAAGTCACCCGGAGTGTCTGCATTGCCACTATTACGACATTACGTCCAATTATTTGATTTGTTGGTTAAATTAAGAAAGTTCTTTATGTTTATTTATTGTCTGTTAATTAGTACTTTAATATGTGACGCACTAAGTAAAACATTTACTTATGACCTATGACAGCACAGATACTGACACAAATACAGAAAAATACAGATACACACACACTTAACATATAACACTCCTACATTTAGAGTTATTGGCTTAAAAACAAAACAAGGAAAAGAAATATGCTGTCTGTAGAACAGGATATCTTCGTTTTAAGCGCCCTAATGTCTCAACTCCTGATAACACAGTAAAAGTTTTATTTTAGAATTGGTTTCCCAAAAAAACAGAGAAAGTGGTTCCAGCCGTAGAAACCCGTCAGTAGCCTCACCAGTGATAAGTGAACGACTGAAATATCAAGACTCTTTTATTAAATTCCACTTATGCTTTCAAATATCGCATCCCACAGTTCTAGATTTTTTTCTGCTGATGAACAAATGGTAGGGGTTGTTAATTCGGATTGTATTCATAATCAACGATGAATGAATATGCCTTTTGGTTCTTTCCCACTATAATCTCGGGTTCTTTAAGCAGGGTGTAAAGAAGCATCTCACTAGGTCGCCATAACGTAGGTCACCATACTGCATTGTTGGCATACGCAATGAGTATAGCGACCACCACTCTTGGATTCTATTTATACTTTCCATCAGGTAGAATTTAGTCACTTTGGCAAGATATAAATAGAATTAGAATCATTCATTACTTTAAGTAATGATCATTCAGTACAGAAATTATCATTCAGCTCTAGTAATAAATTGATAACATTAATTTTCTGGCCCAAAATATTGGTCGCTGGTGAGGTTGAAGATACCCTAAGTTTACTTAATCCTCTCGAACTTTTCCAAATTATTTTGGTTTTCAGTATAATATTTATGTAACCAGTGCTACTGGTGACTAGTGTAAAGTGACTCTCACTTTGGTAGGCTTCTATAAAAAAAATGCCGACATGCGAACTCGTGATATGAAATTTATTTTCAAAGAAACAAAGCTTAAGAATAATTGTACTCCACTTAAGGTCATAAGTTGAAAACAGGTCTAAAATTGCCATTACTCGTACAGGTACCGTTGTACTTTCAAAAATACGTAAAGTATATCATTATGCACCGGCGAAATTCCCCATAAGCGAAACAAAATTTTAATTAAACACAAAAGCTTGTTGCGGCTTTTATCTTTTGTGAGAACAATGAGTGCCACAATTGCAATCAACAGGCTCACTGCTCTTACGGGACTTGGAGAGAGAGAAAAAAGAACTGCCTACATCGAAATCGTGGCCCAAATTGCTTTTTCTTACCCCGAACAATTCCGATAATGGCCGAAATTTGCCGAAAGCGAACGAATTTTTTGGGTCAATTTGATTTATATACGGTTTGTTACAGTTCCGTGTGTCGAGCGCTTTTTTTTTCTGTTGACAATGTAAGTTGAATTGATGGAGCTTGGGAAGCGGTTTTTCGTGCCGCCTTTAATGTGTTGTAGGTAATATTTCGGTCGTTAACAGTGTGACAGGGTTGAATATTCTCACTGCAAATTGTACGATGTAATTATATTGACGTAATTTATTTTGTATCAGATAAGATGTGTAAGAGATGTGTCTATGTCATGTACGCGTCATGAGCATGATAATCAACAACTAAAGTAGTCAAGTAGTGTTATCCTTTTAATTTTGTTATTATTAATGTTCTCTACAAAAACACCTTGACCAACTACAGTCCTTAAAATATAGCTTCCTCTGTACCAGATGGCTGTGAAATCGACGAAGACACTTTGAAAAAGTAATTTTATTTTGTATCATCTATATTTTCATTCCTTACGTGTCAGTTTTATCACAAATAGAAACATCTATTTTTGTCTTTATAAGGAGAGGTCTATGTCCAGCAGTGGACTATTAAAGGCTGTTGGTGATGGCCATGATAATTTCACTTACTCAGTGAAAAGCAATGATAAAAAATACTTAACATTTTCTTTGAGGCTGTGCTATCACTGCGGTCGAGTCGGCCATTTGCGACGAAGCTTGAGCTCCCACGGACAACTTTAGTACCAGTAGCTATATATTAACAAATATAGAAAAGAAATACAGTTTTAGATCTATAATACACATGAAATCTGTTACCTAATACAAGAATTATCGGACATTCCCATCGTTTGTGATTGTTATCAAAATTGTTTCTAATAAAATCAACTTTTTAATATCTTAAAAGCGACTTACATTTCGCTGAACTTGTCCATCATTAACTTTATTATGTCAATCGATTGTGACATCTATTGCGTTTGAAATAAGAAATACATTAAAGACACATATGAATTGTCTAGTTTAAAAGTACCATGTCTAAATTACTGGCAGTTTAGATTTAAGTATTCTTATTTATTGCAATTTGTCAGTAAACGAGAATTTAAACTTGTTTTAATTGCAGCGCTTCAGCCGTAGGGTTGATCAAAAATTTACCGTATCAAATTTCTTCAGAAATGTCTAATATTATAACTATAAAGAGAATTTTTTTCTGATTTATGTTTTATCTGGGACTAAATTAAACAACGATGTACTCCTAACCGATTTCCCTGCTAACTATATCTTCTCTTACGCAGTCCATACTAATTATAAAGTAAACAATTATATCTTACGTAAAAAGTAATGTAGTTTTAAAATTCAGTATCTTCAAAACAGTTCCGCTTATATTGCAATTTAAAAACTCCTTATCTGTCTAAGCGGTTCGGCTGTAGAACGCACTACCAGTTGAAATTAGATGTACGCAAACATTGACAGCCTTTAACAGACTGGTAAAGGATTATTACCTGGTAGATATCAATGTTACATAATTAGCTTTGATGCACTTGATTAGATAAAGGTATTCCGCTTAGGTATGTATGAAATATCTATAAATTTCGGTTGTTTTTTGCATATATTTATTTAAAAATTCACACGATGTGTTAATATTACTATACATAATTTATATTATTATATAAATACTACTTTAATTTCCTTTTCTTATACACTTCTAATACACCAGACACTACCCTATACTTTCCATCTCATGCTTTTTTTCCATCCCGTGGTTGTCTGTAAGAGACTGCCAACTTGCGATAAGACCACCACTTGTACTTCCTTAGCTTTAACTTATCTCTTTATTTAGTCTGGTGTATAATAAAGAGATATATTATTATCATTATTAAAAAAAAGAAACTGTTCTCATACATAATTAAAACATTTTAAATTCAAATATTGGCAACCCTACGTAACTAGTTGTATCCATCAAGTCGGCCATCTTATTTTGTTTCCTTTGCGCATTATTTATGAATATAGTAACCGCACAACTTAGTGCCATTGATAAATAATCAACTTGGCACAGGTGTTCTGGTCAAAGTGTATAGAGAATGATACCAATTAAACTAGAGGGTAGGCCAAGAATTCGTTAACATTTGTATCTAACATCCCTCGCAAACATATTACGAGAGTTCTTGGAACCGATACTACTGAAATTTGCTGGCGACAATCGTAACACATAGTTTCAACAAGATGGAGCCACTTGTTGCACATAAATGAGTCCCTGCCGGTGGCCAAAGACCTGTTTCCGGAAAAACCAATTTCCAGACGAGGCGACATTCCATTGCCACCCAGAAGTGCAGATTTCTTTTTATGGGGCTATTTGAAGTATCATATCTACAACAATAAATAAAATATACTACGTCAAATAAGTCGTTATCAGCAAAAAGATATCGGCGATCTCGCGGTCTCTTGGGCGATGAGTATTCGAAAATTTCGGTGTTCACTTAGAAGAGCGCAAACATCGAAACGGTGGTCATTTAGATGATATAAATTCCAACTAATTAGCTTTCTTGTGAATAAACAATTTAATGATATATCAAACGACTCTTTATACGATTTTTTCAAATGTTAACTAATTCGTGGCCCACACTATAGATGCAACTTTTTACATTTCAATAATATTTAAAATTACATCATAAAATGGAAACTTTATTAGTTTTACTTTTGCCTTACCTAAAGGTAAGGCCAACACATATGTATAAACTTTATTTTGGACAAAACTACGAGTATATCCTAACTCAATACATAATTTAGATATATGTATAGGCACCGGGAGGGGGCTGCTGTCAGAAAAGAAAATACATAGAAAATACATATTTTAACTTATTTCATAAAAAAGTCAATTCCACAGATAAAAATCCAGTGTAGTAGGTTGTAGACGCCAGATTTGTGTAAATGTAACAACAAATAAATTTAAAATCTGATCTCTGATTGATCAACATGGACGAAGCAAAAGAGGTGTGTCCAGACCATAGAAGTGTAGATCAATTGCCTCTGCCTACTCTTTTGGGATATAGGCGTGGCTTTATGTTATTGTATAAATCTAATTCATGGAGAGAGTACAATACATCAAATAATTACAAACTTTAATGTAAACAATTCGTTCACTTCGGAAATACTAGAATCAATAAGAAACTAACTAGCTTTGACATAAATATAAGATAACTCTCTCATATATTGATAACTTTATTAACAAAAATCCGTTGTAAAGTAAATTGTAAAGATACATGGATTATATACAGGTTCATTACATAATTATATGTTTAATAATATTCGTTCTAATCGGTCACTTGGGCATACAAATGAACGAATGATTAATATAATAAGGAAAATGTGGTTAAAATTTTAATAACTTTAATATGAATGCCATTGCAAGGACAATCATTGATAACAAATTATCACCAAGAGGACATTCAAAAAAAGTTGTTTAGTAAAATAAACAAACAATTATCTATAAGAATATGGAAAAAAAAATTAAATAAAAATATAGACAACATGGAAAATTCATAAGGCCAAAGCAAACGTGAAACAAAAGATTAATAAAAAAAAAAGAAAAAAAGTTTGGATTTTTTGTTTATTTCTACTGTGAGATCTTATATTTCATATTTAATGACCATATCATTGGAACCCTACAGGTTATTATTTATTTTCAAACTTCATAAGCTATATTTATCATCATCGGCTTTTAACAGTCTACTGCTGGACATAAGCTCCTTCGAAAGGAAATTTTGGCCTGCTATACCACAGACGTAACGAAGTAAGACTGCCGAATAAGAGAGCAAAACACGTTATTTCAGAATGTATTCGTCTCTGGAAGTAAACCACTTAACGCTGTAGGTGAGATAATTAATATAATTTACTTGGCAATTTAACCATTTTCTCGATAAAACTCAATACGCATAACTATTCGACAGATCCTTAAAAAATAAGCAACTTTCAAAAGCTTCAGTTACAAGAACTATCTTATTCTGTATCATTACCAGTACAGATCTGACTAAAGATATACTTAGTAGAGACTTTTATCTTAATATTTCTTTTGCAATAGATACGATACTTTTATTTAGCCAGCAGACATTCACATCATTATCATCAACGTTTATTACATTAATTTACGTTATTGCCGTTTCAGAATGGCAGACATACGCCCCCGAACTAAACGGTTCGGCTCTTCCTTCCTGTACAAATCAGTTAAAGTCTGGACCTCATCACCAGTGCATGTGTTTTCCTCCCACTACGATCCCGGGTTCTTTAAGTGAGGCGTAAAGAAGCACCTCACTAGGCCGCCATAGCGTGGGTCGCCATACTGCATTGCCTTCATTCACAGTGAGTATGGCGACCACCACTCTTTGATTCTATTTATGCTTTCCTTCAGGCAGAATAGAGTTACTTTGGTGGGCTTCTATAAAAAAACCGGCCTTTAACAGTCCACTGCTGAACAGATGCTTCTTAGCAAGGAGGTTTGGCCTTCTATACCACGCTGGTCAGGCGGGTAGGTGTAAGATTTGTTTCCAGTTTTCCTTCTTTTTGTAATGACGTCTCTTGGTAGCCTCTAAGGACATGCACAGGATGAATAGGGGTGATGACTCTTCGTATTCTTAATCCGTCACTACACAGAGACTACGACTTATCATTCTAGAGAAACGTGGAGTAATCTTACCAGTCCCTGTCAATTTAACGGTGTTTTGTCCGCTCATAAAGATTATAGCGTAATATTTAGTAACACGTTTTTATTTATTTCGAAATATTCTATTTAACACTGAAGTCTAATTCCGAAGAATAGAGCGCTTATATAAACACATAAAAACTATTAACTATTACGTAGACGATAATGATGATGAAATAGATACCTGTAGGCAGATATCAAAAGCCTTTAACAATGGACTGCTGGACATAGGCCTCTCCTTAGCAAGGAGGTCTAGGCCTAATATACCACGCTGACCAGATGGGTTGGAAAAGTTTGTTCCCTTAGTCGCCTCTTACGACACCCACGGGATGCATAGGTGTGGTTGCACTATGTATTCTTAATCCGTCACCACACGGATTAGAGGCAGATAGCATATAGGTAGTTTGTACATAGAAAAATAGATAAGATTTTATGTGTAGTATTATATGCAAGTGAAATGATTCTCCAAGACTTGCCCAATCGTTAGTAACGTAATAGTAATAAACGTTTATCAAGAAATTAATGAAAGAGCTTCATTAAAACACTACAACAAATAAATCTACATCCTATTATAAGGAAAAATAAAATAAACAAACACATCTTAAAGTTTAAATAAACACCAATCAGAAGCATTCATCCAATCAATAATGAAATAAAAACAATTGCGCCAATAAAAATGTCGGCTGTCAATCAAAATACAAAATATTGTCAATTTCCCCTTCGCGCCAATTTTACACAGGATATGAAGGGACGATTGTTGGCAGATTGGGTATTGATACTGTCTCGGGAATCATTTTATATTGGCATGTTTACTTTACTTCAATTGTTTTAATAAAACTCATTTTAAAAAGTGTGACTGCACTTCTTCTACTGCCTTGGTGGTGCAGCGGTAGTAAATGCGACTGCTGTGCTTGAGGTCTTGGGTTCGATGACTGGGTTGGACAAAATGTTTGTATGTTCTGCAAATATTTGTTTCGAAGTTTGGGTGTTTTCTATGTATAATATCTAGATATTTACAAAAAAAAAAATATAAGTGTTCTATCAGTCAGTCCAGTTATCATAGCACCAGTTCTGCTTAGTTTGAAACTAGATGACGTTGTGTGTCAAATCCCAAAAAAAGAAAAATATTACATTAAATAGCTCCTTTGACGTGGAGTGGTTCAAGCGTTCACATTACCGTTTCTTGTGTGTTCTTCGTTAAGTTTTGTTTTTTTCATTCCTATATAGGATCCAGAAACTGTTGTCCTGAGTGTGGATTTTCTTTGTATGTGTTTTATGTATTTTTATACAGTCCACTGTTTTTCATGATTAAAAAATAAAACTGTATAACTGGTCAGAAAGTATTGAAGACTGAAGTTTTGTAGTCGTTTAATACTCTCTGACTAGCAGTAGAGTAGGTAGGTAGTAGAGCCACGCTGATTTCAGCACGAGTGGGCCGGCTTGACCGGGGCAGTACTACCCTCCCACAGAAGACCAACCTAAAGCGACAGCATCCGTGTTATCGTGTTTCATTGGTCAGTGTGAGACCGGAGGCCCATTGATGCAGGGGTGACAGTTATCGTGGTAATTGTGTAAGCCTTATACTATCACGATGACTGGCATGCCTTTTACGTCCCCAAGCGGGGTGTGAAGGAGTATCGTGATCACAACTCTTGGATTCTGTTCATGCTTTCCATCAGGCAGAGTAGAGTCACTTTAGCAGGCTCTTAACATAGAAAAAAAAGCAGACATATTCCCTCGTATCTAAGACTCTGTGACTAGTATACAATAAAATCTTAATAAGGAAAACTAACACGCCAAGTTCCCCTTTAAAAAACAGTATATGTAAACACCCTCTTACATAAGACAATAAATATTATCGGAACAAAATCAAAAGCGATACGGAATCGTCGAAACACATTCACAGTTAGTAACTTAATGTGTTCTATAGTACGTAAGTCATATTTGACTGCACAGTTGGCCTAGTGGTTTAAGCGGTCGCCACGCCGCTCTCCACTACGCTGAGTGTTGTGGGTTCAAATCCCACATGGGACAACACTTTGTGTGATCCACGAATTGTTGTTCTAAGCCTGGGTGTCCTTTGTGTCTGTTTCTTATATGTTTGTAAAGTCCCCCGCAAGACAGGATTTATTAGAAGCACGGGCGTTGTCTTTAAAAAAAAAATACATTAAAGTATTTCAACAGGACAAATATGCGCCACATTAACTTAACAATAACTTAAGCTTGCCTCATCATCGGCCAGGTTAACTTGAGTGGGTGCTGCGTTTACATCGTTCGCAAATCTGTGTAAACAAACCTTGGTAAAGTGTAAAAAAAATGTTCTATAAAATTTTGTTTACATAATTTAGTAGGCACAAGATGCACCTTTACATTTCTAAATAAATATCATTTTTTTATTATAAATAAAACAAACAAAACAAACTTACCGAATATTACTGGTTAGTGACCATGACTTTCTATCCATAGCTTGTAAAATAACATTAACACACATTTATTTTAATTTTATTTCTATGTAAAAAGTAATTTGTGTGCTCTATACTTAGTCTGGCCATAAATACTGTTACACTTAATTATAAAAAAATATTACATTTGAATTTCGAATCTGTCATTTTTATACGATTGTTCATTGTGTTTTCTCATTTTGGCGCCAATACATTGTAAAATATTTTGCGATATTAAAATGGTGTGGGGTGATAAAGAGAACCGAATCGCTGTGATAGCATTACACAAAGTAGGTATGGAGCCAAATGCAATTTTTAAAACTCTCCATACACTTGGTATTAGTAAAATGTTTGTGTACCGGGCTATTAATAGGTACAATGAGACCTCCTCTGTTTGTGACAGAAAAAGATCTGGCCGTCCACGTAGTGTTCGTACGAAAAAGGTGGTCAAAGCAGTAAGGGAAAGAATTCGAAGAAATCCTGTCCGAAAGCAAAAGATTTTATCTCGGGAAATGAAGATAGCACCTAGAACCATGTCGCGTATTTTAAAAGATGACTTAGGACTTGCAGCCTATAAGAGACGCACTGGCCATTTCTTAACTGATAATTTAAAGAAGAATAGGGTGGTAAAATCGAAACAACTACTGAAGCGGTACGCAAAGGGAGGTCACAGAAAAATTTTGTTTACGGATGAGAAAATTTTTACAATTGAGCAACATTTTAACAAACAAAATGACCGTATTTATGCTCAAAGCTCTAAGGAAGCTTCCCAATTAGTCGACAGAGTGCAACGTGGACATTATCCGACTTCAGTGATGGTTTGGTGGGGTGTTAGCTATGAAGGAGTGACTGAGCCATATTTTTGTGAAAAAGGTATCAAAACATCGGCACAAGTGTATCAAGATACCATTCTTGAGAAGGTAGTTAAGCCCCTTAACATCACCATGTTCAATAACCAAGTATGGTCCTTCCAGCAAGACTCGGCGCCGGGTCATAAAGCTCGGTCCACGCAGTCTTGGTTGGAATCGAACGTTTCGGACTTCATCAGAGCTGAAGACTGGCCGTCGTCTAGTCCCGATCTTAATCCGCTGGATTATGATTTGTGGTCAGTTTTAGAGAGTACAGCTTGCTCTAAACGCCATGATAATTTGGAGTCCCTAAAACAATCTATACGATTGGCAGTGAAGAATTTTCCCATGGAAAGAGTGCGTGCTTCTATTGATAACTGGCCTCATCGTTTAAAGGACTGTATTGCAGCCAATGGAGACCACTTCGAATAAGCTTTTTATATTTTTAATTGTTTTATATTTATGTATTAAACTGACACACTGTAAAAGTAATAAATGTTATTTGCAGTTAACAATTTTCTTTTTTCTTTATTACAATATTTATGGCAAGACTAGGTACACTTATCTAAATTTAAAATCGGTTCAGCCACTTAGAAAAAATCTGATCAGATAAATTGTTTTACATACTTATGAATTTTCGAACGTTTCGACGGGGCGATTACGCAACACACACAGACAACAACTGCTTAAGAGTTGACGTAGTGAAGCACTATTAATAAAAATATATTTTCTTACAATACTTTTCTTAATACTTACAATCTATCTACTGTACTATTGTACCGTAATACTGAATTATTGTATTGTCTACTTTTGCTCGCGGCTTGGCTCGTATGAAATTTGGTCTGCCATATTAAGTTTCGTAACAGATCAAATAAATATATTTTTTTAACATACGAACAATCCTACGGTACATCACCTTTGTGTAACTTCAACAGTTTAGGCAGCGTACACCAGATAACTCTCAGAGGTCAGATTTTTTTTCGACTTAATTGACATGTATCGTTATATAACGACCAAAATTACATATAATCATTACAAATTTTAGCCTATATGTTATTTTAATATATAACCTATATTACTGTAAAGTTGCATCCAAATCCGCCCAGTAGTTTTATCGTAAAAGAGTAACAAACATCCATACTTACAAACTTTCACATTTATGATATTAGTAGGACTTGACTCTTACACTTAATTTTAATGTCGTTTCGAGTGAGCTGGCTCGTTCGAACGCAGCATCACAACCAGTCCGATACTCTATTGGCAGTCACAACTGATTTATCCGGCCTGTGGGCTAATGTGCATGGTAAAAGCTTATTATAGTCATTGTTCACACAGTTGTAGGATATCCACGATTTCCTGAACAATCAGAAATGTTTGTTAATGAATAAAGATCAATGTTTTTCAAAGAGCATGCACGAGTCGCCTTCGTTCTAAGGAAAGATCTTTGTCCAGCAGTGGACTATGAAAGATTGTTGATCATGGTGATGATGCTGGAGTTAAAGTTACATCAGAGTCGTGTCATTTTCTTTGAAATATTATAGAATTGCTTTCGTGAGTTCCAGAGAAAAACAGCTACACTGAATGAACTACATATGTAAGGTAAGCAAAATGTGGACAAGGCAACCGGAACTATTTGCATGTCGTGGAAGGTCAAGTTATTTTTTTCCAAGTGGAAGGGTTCATCAGATATTCACTTGATGCACGGTTGCCGTAATGGTTTAAGTGGTCGCCTCACTACTTCCTACTGCACTGAAGTGCTATGATCCCGATCCCTGCACATGGGACATGGGACACTTTATGTGATCCACAAATAGTTGTCGTAAGTCTGAGTGTTCTTTGTGTCCGTTTATTCTATGTTTGTAAAGTCCCCTGCGACACACGACAGAGAACACAGGATTTATTCCTAGTGACGGAATTGTCTTTTAAAAAAAAATGACAATTCCATGAAGATTTTTGAGGAGTTTCAGTTTATTCTCAGCAGTTCTGTACTGATTTGTGACAAACATTCAAATTATACTTAAAGTATTATTGTATTAATATTTCTGGCTAATATAAAGTAGATGGTCACTCTACTCTTGATTACAGCTGAAATTAAATCACGATGACGTAATGACGTTATTTCTGCTACCCCTTATTAATGCACGCGTAATACTAGCTTTCATCAGCAATGATAGCGTGGAGCTACCTTCGTCAGGAGGTAATGATAACATGGATACGAAACGGTACTTTGATTAGTTAATACAATTTGATATTATTTATCTTCGTAAATTGCCTAGGGTTGCCAATCGATACGTAATCAATGTGAATTCCAATTTTTTTTATATAAAATGGCCACACCCGCATCAGGAATATCGCGGGAGACTTTACAAATATACAAGAAATGAACACAAAGAACACTCATACTAAGAACAATAATTTGTGGATGTTGGATGTTGTGAACGCTCTCAGTGCAGCACAGTATGGCGTGGCGACCGCTTAAACCACCTCGCCAGCATACAGTCAGTTAATTCAAGTTGCCTTTACGATTTCTTAAATTCCACGACGTCTTTTTTTTATTGTAAAAAGAAACTTGCTCTGTCAATACTGAAATACTTGTGTTACTATTACATGTGTAATTTAATTTTTCAGTTACTTTTTTATACTTAATAATTTTGTTTTAGATTACTACGATACTACGTAAATAAGACACAAAAATACTGGTCTGTGGCTCATATTTCATAATACCTCAATTTTGGGGATTATTATGAGTTATTTTTAATTTATATTTCAGACATTTGAAACACAACGCCATTAAGTCCCAAATTAAGCAAAGCTTGTACTGTGGATACTTACCGGCAGATATAAAAATACATGTATACTTTTTTTGTAAATTTTTTGAAAACATCCAAACTCTGAAACAAATATTTTCAGATTATACAACCGTGCCAGGAATCGAAGCTGAGACCTCAAACACAGCAGTCGCATATAAAACTACTACACCACCGAGGCAATCAATTCAGTCAATAAAATGGCAATCCTGTATGCAATAAATTCTCGTAATTATTAGTATGGATGTGCTTATTAGTATCAATGACCGTATAACTACCTCATTAAATGGTCGACCAACAATTTGCAATGTTGACACGCATACTGTTTTAGATATCTTTTGTAATATCGGACCTGTGTTGTTTTTGTAATCAACTCATTCAGAAATTGAGCATTTGTTCAGTACTGACGAATCAGCCCCATTCAGACAAAAAAGTTTTGTATTTAAAATGGTGTTTAGTATGTAAGTGGTGATCATTGTTTATACCAATTATACCACATAAATATATCAATGCTAAAGCCTCAATGGTTAGTCTAACTCACGAGAGACCTAGTCTGGCCGACATTGAAGATTGTACATCTGGTTTTACAGTCAGTCAGCCTAATTATTTCTTTTAACAAACAAAAATTCACGGTAAATAATTAACCAGACCCACCAAAATGCCTTTGTACAGAATAAGCTGTAACACAATAAATTACCCCGGCGTGCAACCCCACATTTCTCAATAAATACCTCAATTGTAGAATTGTGAGGCGCAGTACTCGATTTCCTGTTCAAAGCCACAATCAGGCTTCTATCAAAGAATTTCCGTTTAACATGCGTTGAGTGACATTTGGAGGAAATGGAAGCTGTTAGATTTAGACGTTGTTTAGGAGAACGACACGATGCATTTTGAATACATAAAGAGATGAACAGCATCACTTTACAATTTTCTACCGTTTTTATTTTCCAGAATAAAACCTGGTTTCCAATACCATTTGCTTTACTTTACAACTTTATCTGATACTAGTAGTCTTGCCCGTGGCTGCACCTGTAGGATATAATTTGGTGTTATTGTGCCTCCTCCAAAAAACACCAACCATCTCGGTCTTGGGCAATCCGCATTCATCTGCTACCAGCCATTCTCCTTAAGCCGTCGGTAAATTATATTTTATCATATCTAAATAGGACAAAAAAAAATAAAAAGGTAACTCGCATTAAGAATAAACTCTGAGTAACGTTAGACTTTATAACATACAACAAACATACGCGAAATACACAAATAACACTCGTGCTCAGAACAACAATTTGTAGATTACAGGAAGTCAGTTCACGCCACATGCTATTCGACCTACATGCTCAAAATAACCATTTATAAGTCTGATCTAAGATTTATTCCCACAGACAATATTTAAAAAACGTTATCATCTATTTGCAGCTGTACCCAAAACAAACGCAACAAATGGCCTGGAGCGATGCATAAAGTAGTGTAGACATTAAAAATGGCCTCGAAATGGAATATTTGTTTTAAAGTCAATAAATAAATATAACGATGCCGATAACAAGTCAAAATTACGAGACCACTGTTGTGTGCTCACTCCCTAAATCAAGAATAACCATTGCATAGAAGATGTAGACTTGGCGTAATTATTTAAGCGTTGAATATTTTTGATGTATGGGAATTTATGAAAGTAGAAGGCTAGAAGAAGCTAGAAGCTGCCAGAGTTTGTCACCAGAGTGTAGATGAGGAGGAGATTTGAAAAGACTAGATAAGATATAATATTTTACTACTGTCTTCTGATTAACTAACTTTTAAGACCTAAAATTTCATTATTATTGTTAAGGTCGCTGATAACTTTAGTAATTCTATCAAAATTCAATTTGGTGTAGACAAGTGTGCAGTCATGTATGTAAAGAAGGGCGTGATTGTAGAATCTGAAGGAATAGAACTTTCAAATTCAACAAAACTCAGATCTCTGTCTGCCACCGAAACTTACAAGTATCTAGGTTTTTCACAGTCCTTGGGAATATCAGAATCTGGCGTGAAACAAATGTTACGGGAACGTTTCTTTGGTCGCCTAAAAAAAGTACTTAAAAGTCTTTTATCGGGCTTACTTCTAAAATGTGTTCGGTACTTATATAGCACATATAGAAATGAAAAACGTCTTGTTCAGTACCGTTAAGAGTCCATGTAAATCTTTTACGTCTCTTAAATAGTAAGCAGATAAAACTCCAGAAGCGAGAACATTGAACTGATATTACTAGGCCAAGAATGATCTAATTTATTTTCTGTGTAATGCGTACTATGTCTTCAACGTCTTCTACGATAGAAAGAACATTTTACAAAATGAAATATTTTGTTTAAAGCCACTTCATCAACAGCCTTTTACAGTCCACTACTGGACATAGCCCTCTCCTTAGCAAGGAGGTTTTGGCCTGCTATACCACGCTGGCCAGACGGGTTGGAATAGGGTTTGTTTCAAGTCTGGCGCGTCCTGGAAGAGGTTGAGACGCTCGCGGATCACCTCTACATCCGATTTGAGCTCTCCCGGACCCAGGACCCCAGTAGGGGTCACGTGGCGCGGCGTTCTTCTCGCTTTCCGCGGTGGGCTTTAGCCAAATTAAATAGGGACCTACTAGAGGAGGCAGCCATCGTTCACTCTTGGCTGTCTCCGCAGGCCCCGACCGAGGAGGTCGACATGGGGGCTGGTCGCTTCCGCGATGCCATTGCGCAGATCTGTGATGCGGCCATGCCCCGCATCCAAGGTTGCCGGCCTCCACGGAAGGAGGTTTACTGGTGGTCCCAGGAGTTGGCGGACCTCCGCGCGGCCTGTACTCGTGCCCGGAGGTCCTACACCCGTAGTCGGCGGCGACACCGCGAAGAAGGCGAGGAGGACCAGCTTCATGAAGAGTACCGAGAGGCGCGGAAAACTCTGAAGCTGGCCATAAGCCGCGCCAAAGAAATTAAGAGAAAGGAGATGCTGGAGGGTCTCGATCGTGACCCCTGGGGTCGCCCTTATCGTGCGGCGCGGCAAAAGCTCCGCACGTCGGGCCCCCCCCTTACAGAGACACTCCAGCCCAGCTTCCTGCGGGAAGTGGTCGAGGGCCTTTTCCCGCAGCGGGTGGAACACACACCCCCGTCGATGGCCTTCATGGTCGGAGACGACGGGGGGAACGAGGACGATGTTCCGCCCGTCAGGGAATCGGAGGTAGGGGCGGTTGTTCTACGGATCCGCTCTAAGAACACCGCCCCCGGGCCGGACGGGATACCTGCCCGAGTGCTGGCCCGAGCCCTCGAACACATGTCGGACCGCCTTAGGGAGGTCCTGGACGCTAGCTTGGCGTCCGGACGCTTCCCTGAGTGCTGGAAAAGCGGGAAGCTGGTCCTATTGAGGAAGCCAGGACGGCCAGCCGAATCGGTAGCGGCCTATAGGCCCATCGTGTTGCTGGACGAGGCGGGTAAACTGTTTGAGAGGATACTCTCTGCCCGCATCGTCCGGCACCTCTGCGAGGTGGGCCCCGATCTGTCGGACGCCCAATTTGGTTTTCGGGCGGGGCGTTCGACGGTCGATGCCGTGTTGCGCCTGAGGGCCGTTACCGAAGAGGCGGTGAGCTGTGGCGGCGTGTTATTGGCGGTGTCGTTGGACATCGCCAACGCATTTAATAGTCTGCCATTTAGCTGCATCAGGGAAGCACTCTACTACCATGGGGTGCCAAAGTACCTGAGGCGGCTTGTGGCAGACTATCTTGAGGAGCGTACCGTCATGTACGAAGACCGAGACGGTGTTCTGAGGCGGCGGCTCATGTCGTGCGGTGTTCCGCAGGGGTCTGTCCTCGGACCACTCCTGTGGAATATGGGATACGACTGGGCCCTTCGAGGTCGTCTTCCCCCCGGGCTGGGCGTAATTTGCTACGCAGATGACACATTGGTCACGGCCCGGGGAGCGAACTTTCAAGAGGCGGCGCGCCTGGCCACCACGGGTGTCTCTCTGGTGGTCGGGCGAATTGAGGCGCTGGGTTTGCGGGTGGCCCTGGACAAGACGGAGGCCCTTTTGTTCCATGGGCCCCGTCGTGGTCCACCCTCCGGCGCCTCCATCGTGGTCAATTCGGTCCTCGTACCGGTTCAAGCCCAGATGAAGTATCTGGGCCTGATCCTCGACGGCAGGTGGCTCTTCGACGAGCACTTCCGACAGCTTTCTCCAAAGCTGGTCGGCGCTGCTTCTGCCCTTGGGCGACTTTTGCCCAATCTGGGTGGAGCTAGCGTCGCGACGAGACGGCTATACACGGGGGTTGTCCGGTCAATGGCACTGTATGGTGCACCGGTGTGGGCGGCGGCTCTGACCGCCCAGAATAGGGCTCGCCTCTGGCGCCCTCAGAGGATATTGGCGGTTAGAGCCATACGCGGTTACCGCACCGTATCGACGGAGGCGGCGTGCGCCTTGGCCGGAACTCCCCCGTGGGATTTGGAGGCGGAAGTGCTCGCCGAAGTTTATCGGCGGACGGTTGATTTCCGGGCGGGTAGCGGCATACGGCCCCCGCCCGAAGAGATACGCGAGTGGCGAGAGGCCGCTCGTCGAGCCACGATGGCTCGTTGGTCGTCCCGGCTGGAGGCTCCACGTGCTGGCTTTGCCGCCGTGGAGGCTCTCCAGCCGGTCATCGCCGAGTGGGCAGGGCGGCAGCACGGGACCCTTTCCTTCCGACTGACGCAGGTCCTTTCCGGGCACGGTTGCTTCGGGAAGTATCTGCACTCGGTCGCCAGGAGGGAATTGAGTCCCGCCTGTCACCACTGCGACTGCAGTGAGGACTCGGCTCAGCACACGCTAGCGGTTTGTTCCGCCTGGGCGGCGCAGCGTGGGGTCCTCACTGCAGTTATTGGAGGAGATCTCTCGCTACCGGCCGTAATACGCTCCATGGCCGGTAGCGACAGTTATTTTACCGCGGTCGCAACCTTCTGCGAAGACGTAATTTCGCGGAAGGAGGCGGCGGAGAAGGCCCGGGAGGACGATATCCACTCGGACCCAATTCGCCGCCGGCGAGCCGGGCGGCGGAGGTGCGCATACCAGCGCCTCATGCCGCCTTGAGTGTGGCCGCGGGTGGACGGGACGGGTTTTCCCCTCCATCCGCTACAATGGCCAGCCGCGAGGAGGCGACGTCCGCGTGTGCCGCACGTCGCCTAAAATAGAGAGTTTATCCGCAGATGGTGCCCGAGGTAGCGGGCAGGCGCTAGGAGGGATCTGGATGTCGTAATAGCAGCGGTTCCCGGGTCCTTCCTATCTCAGGCGCAGAGTGGCACACCGTGTGGTTTTAGTCGGTCCGATTCCGACACACCGCCCCGCCGTAAACCCCGGTGGGGTGACGGCCCGTGGGGGTTTCCACACGTTAAAAAAAAAAAAAAAAAAAAAGGGTTTGTTTCAAGTTTTCCTTCTCTTTGTAATGATGTTGTCTTGCTTACTTTGTTCTTTTAGTCGCCTTTTACGACACCCACGGGATGAATAGGGGTGGTAACACTATATATTCTTAATCCGTCACCACACGGACAAAGAGAAAACCACTTACATAAAGTCATTACTTGGGTATGGTATTAATTAAATATAAATCAACAACCTACAGATAGAAGAGAACAGAGAACACCCGTCTATATCTTCTGAATTCTGTACATTAAGCGTTGTATGCAAATAAGTTACTTGTGAAATAAGTTACGACACATCGATGGCTCGCAAATCCTGCCGCGCGTCAGCTCATCCTTGTTAATTGTGTACTTCGCAAATATATTAGCATAACTTCCAGTAAGCATTCTTACCATACTGATTGTAGAAAGAAAGCTCTCCAGAATTAATTATCTGAAGAGTTATGCTACCATGAAACTGATTAAAAAAGTACACGTTTTTTTAATTAATATAAACGTGCGTCTTTTGTTTTTTTTTTGATGAATATAATTGTATAGCACATTACTTATACTTTTGGTATATTACACAATGCTTCCTTATCAGAACGATATAATCATAAATACAAACAAAATCGCGCTTGTTTTCCTAGAGCGATAATCAGAGACATATGAAACGCCCACTTTTCATCAGTTTTGGTCCCACGTAATAAGTGGCTACCACCGCTAATTAGTAAATTGCCTATAATATATTATACTAACATATTTTAAACAGGTATAGACTTTTTTTTCACAAAGAAATCAATAGCGTAATGTCTAGAGAGACACACTTGTAATAAATTGTTTGTGAATTCAAACCAACCAAGATAAAACTCGCACTCGTAGTGTATGTGACCAACGTTACAAGTACCCTACTTAGATATGGGCAGAGTAACCAATAGTTTTAAGCCTATTCACCCTTAGGTGTCGTAAGAGCCGACAACTACACTGAATAAGAGGACTGCAAGCTTGAAATACTCTATGTCTGCTGAACATAGAGTCTTTCTCTTAACGGAGGTTTTGTTCTAGCCAGCTAACCGAACAAATTGATATAGGTTTTGTATCACATTTTCTCTCTCTTTGTAGAATATTGTCCTGCATAGTTTGCTCCCTCAGTGGGCTGTTACATTACCCGCGGAATATAAAGATTCTAATACTATAAAGATGCTGAAACAATTTTGTCACATCAACAACTTTTTCGTCAACAGTTGACAACAAGTCCGTGTGATAACGAATTAAGAATACGTAGAACACTACGTCACTACCACCCCTATTCATCCTGTCGTAAAAGACAACTAAGAGAACAAAATATTCAAGAAAATATCAAAACAAAGAGAAGGAAAACTTGAAACAAACCCTTTTTTTTTTTTTTTTTTACGTGTGGAAACCCCCTCGGGCCGTCACCCCACCGGGGTTTACGGCGGGGTGGTGTGTCGGAATCGGACCGACTAAAACCACACGGTGTGCCACTCTGCGCCTGACATAGGAGGGATCCGGGAACAGCTGTTATTACGACATCCAGATCCTATTCCAAGCCGTCTGGCCAGCGTGGTATAGTAGGTCAAGACCTCCTTGCTAAAGAGAGGCCTATGTCCAGCAGCGGACTGTAAAAGGCTGGTGATTGAACAAGTTTTTAAAATTTTCACGTCCCGCTTTGTACCACGTATAAGTACACGTGTACCACAACTTTACAAACAAAAAAATACTCATAACTGAACTGGTAACATACTTTATACCCCAAAAGGTAATCAATTTGACTCGTTTAACGAAATTAACATATAAATATGTAAGTAACAGACATTTGAATGTGGCCCAAATGACACTTATCCAAACAACAAGTTCATTTATTATAAAATGTTTCTTGTTTCAGCGCGTGACAATCAGTTCATGTCGTAATAAGGTCCCGGCAATATTTGGTGTTGAGAGTTCGTGAAATAATTGGCTAACTGTTGGGATTAAATATAGTAATATTCCGTTGACTTAAGCGAGAATTTACACTAGTAGGTAGTAATGTATACTACAAAGACAATGAACCTTTCATGTGTACCAGGACAAATTGTGTGATAAGATTGGTTATCATCATCATATGAACCGAAATACGTCCACTGCTGGACATAGGCCTCCCCAAGGTTCTCCACACCAGCCGGTCCCGTGCCGCCCACGTCCAGCAGCTTCCCGCGATATTTACCAGATTGTCGGACCAGCTTGTGGGGAGCCTACCAACGCTGCGTTTTCCAGTACGTGGTCGCCACTCCAGAACTTTACGGCCCCATCGGCCATCGTTTCTGCGTATAATGTGACCCGCCTGCTACTTAAGTTTACTAATTTCACTGACAATATCGGTGACTTTGGTTCGTCTGCGGATCTTCCCATTTCTGATTCGATCACGCAAAGAAACTCCGAGCATTACCCTCTCCATTGCTCTTTAGGTGACTTTGAGCCTTCTTATCAAGCCCATACTGAACGATCAGATTGGCTGGGATGATCTATAATTGTATATCTTTACAAAAACAGAAACGTATTTATCACCAGTTAGGTTACCTATACGCAAATAGATCAGGAATCTGCCTGTCTGTCTGTCACATGTCATATCAAGTCAATATTATTATTATGTTTTGAAACATTTTATAGTACTATCTCAACAGAGCTATTGGTTTTACAATATGTATAGCAGAGCAGCCTGAGGTCGGCCATCCTCAGCTAATTTTTAGTAGGAACACCACATATTCTAGGCTTTCCATCTTCGAATTCAGCTCGCCCTTGGTTAGCGGAGGTCCAATGCCAGTTGCTCCGTGGAAAATCAATATTCAAGTAAAACTAATTGGACTAGTAGCTGAGACCGAAATTATCTTGAAAATAATAAAGGCTAGAAAGAAGAAGACCATATACTCCTGGCCTTTGTGTACTCCAAGGTAAAGAAAGAAATTTTCTATTCTATTTACAAAAAAAATAATATTTTCTTTATTTATACTTAAAAATAAATTACAAGTTTGCATTTAACAACGGTTTCCGCACTAAGGTCATAGCTTGTCGCTGCAACCAAGACGAGATTTTGCATTGTTTATTTATGGTGCTAATTCCATCATTCAAAGACTCTCCAAATCACACCAAAAATAACTAAAAATAAAAAGTTTTTGTCGTGACAAACGACTAAATGTCAAAAATTGACTAAAATTACGCATCGCTAAAGAAGTTGGATTTAGATCGTGTGTGCTTGTTGGTTAAATAACGATACCCTCTAGAGAATAGAGAGAAGAGATAACCTCTTCACGATCACTACCACACACGTCAATAAAAAATATTTTATATGATATAACTTTAACTACAATAATGATCTATCCATAATTAACTGCTATGGTGTCTAGTACCTACATAACAACTTATAGTAAATACGTGATTATTTATAATATAGCCGTACATTGCGCTTTAAATTAACACCACCTGCCTTTTAAGTGTGTTGCACAGTGTAAGCAATAGTATAGTACAGGAAAATCTCGTAGAAGGATATCTGATACGTTTGAAGTACATTGTGATACTAAGAATTGATTCAGGGCCTGTCAAAGTAACTCTACTCTGCCTGATGGAAAGTAGGAATAGAATCAAAGAGCAATAGACACCGTACTCATTGCGAAGACATAATAGTATTTTATAAGTTTTAGCCGATTTGTATAAGAAGGAAGAGTCAAACCGTTTAGTTTGGGCGCGTAAGTCATTCTAAAACGGTGACTTCTCAAACGAGCAGGTGTTGTCGTCTACAAGATAATAATAAATAACTCTATAATATTGTATTAATAGCCAAGAGCCTCGATCAACACCTTAAGAGGCTCCCGTTAGCAGGTTGGATCGAGGGTCTGATGCAAAAGGCGGTCCTCCTTGACACGGCCCGTATAGTGAGGAGGTTCCTGTCTCTGGAGTCCTAACCACCGGTGTCTGGGTCCCTGTACCTGATATCGGTGGTCTACTATTTTTTATATTTTTAAATGTATTTTTGTTTTTCTTTTTTATATTTAAAAATATAATTAATATGTATATATATGAAATGAAGAGAATAATTCTGTATGAAAATTGTATACAATAATTCGTTTTGTAGAATAAAAAACATGATTATGGAATTGCCATAATATTACATTATTATGGATAATAATTGAGGTTTGTTCTGCACCTCATAAATAAATGCGTTTTAAATAAGAGTGCCTCAAATTCGAATAACAAAATACCCATGTTAAAAAGATATATCAGAGTTTTTAATTTTATGGTACCATGCTCACGTAAAACATATATGTAACCCTTGTAGGTTAAATAATACTCTATATATATGTTAAGTTACACGTAGGTTTATATATTTAAGGATTACTTTAAAGACCGAAGGCACATTAATGCAGGGGTGACAGCTATCATGGTAACTGTGTGAGCCTTACACTGCCACGATGCCTGTCATGCCTTTTACGTTCCCAAGCGGGGTTTGAAAAAGCATCTTACTAGGCCACCATAGTGTGAGGGGACCTGAAATAATATGGTCCGGGTCCCGGGTCAGAGAAGGACGCCTGAGACCGGCCACCGAGGTGGTTTTTAGTGGCAACAGCGCATACTACTGGCTCCTGCGTCCCCGGGGAACTGGAGATCCGAAAGGATTTTTTATCACGACAACAAAAAAAAAATAAGGCCACCATAGTGTGGGTCACCATACTGCATTGTCTGCATTTACAATAAGTATGGTGACCACAACTTTTGGTTTCTACTAATGCTTTCCATGAGGCAGAGTAGAGTCACTTTTACAGGGCTTTTAATATAGAAACCTTTTAAAAACACATTCCCTAGATCCATACTCTCTGCTGAAAATAACGTTGGAGCAAATATGTCGAAGAAATAAAATTATGGAAAGGGAAAAATTACTATATTTTTAAAAAAACATCGCATTGGAAATGTAGTATGGCTTCGTTTGGACGATGGACCTTTAGAAGCCACTCGACCACATTTCTTCATAAACATCTCGATAATGATTTATACTTCAATTCGGTCTAATTATTTGGGTCAAGCTTTACGAGATCAACTTTTTGTATAATCGAAACTCGTATTGTTTGTAGTTTTTTACGTCAACTTTCCATTTTAAGAAATCATTCTAAATGATTTCAAGGAAATAAACATTTTATTAATATTTTTTATTATTATACTTAGTTATACTGAATGCTTTAAGTTTAATATTGTTTTAGAAACGCCACGCCGTATTTGTAACATAATGCAGTAAAGGGTATATTTTTAATTGTGTTGGCCTTTAATACTCATCAAAATTATTTTGATGTTTCTTGCGACAACTTAATTTTTTTGTTAAAAATAACACTTGTGTCAGCTTTTAAATTATTTTTTAATAATCACTATTGCACTACTTTTGACTCTCTTTCTCTTTCACTCTCTTTAATGCATTCAAAACTAGTTTTTTTTTTTAACGTGTGGAAACCCGCTCGGGCCGTCACCCCACCGGGGTTTACGGCGGGGTGGTGTGTCGGAATCGGACCGACTAAAACCACACGGTGTGCCACTCTGCGCCTGAGATAGGAGGAATCCGGGAACCACTGCTATTACGACATCCAGTAATACATTCAAAACTGAGTAAGATCAGTTAATCCGTCAACATCGGTTACGTCTGCAAGAAAAAACCCGTAGGTAGTTGAAAATCTATTGATGTTAAAGTGACTTGTAATTTACTTCTTGTTTCCTGACCTGTTGTACTCATCACCACTATTCATACCTAAGACCTCTAACAAGATAACTAATAGTCTAAATAGCCCTCAGAGACAAATTAAACTTGCCGTGGAAGCTTTTGCACGGTTCGAAGGAACAACTCGTTTCAGTTCTATTCAAAACTGTATTTCTTTTTATTTTATAACATTAACCAGTTAAACAATAACTCCTACATTCCGGCGTCATACGCACCGAGCTATGAAATGAAAAGAGGCGCCATTGAACGTTTATAATAGACGTGCCGCTAAGCACGATGGTCACAACTTAGATATTACACACAACACACCTATGACCACCATGTACACACTGCACTCTATTATAGTTCGGTTCACGTCTCAATCCAAAGGTTAACCACGTGTCTGTTACTGTCAGAGATCGCGCCCCGCTGAGATGCGCTTGCGCACCGACTTCGTTGTATATCGTTATTTATAAGAGTTAGCGATGTAATATTAATAAAAACTGTGTGAAATATTTTAGATTAAATCGTAGTCAAGACATTTTATTTGTACAGTATCGAATCGTTGGCTACAATTACTGCAGAAATAGCAGCAACGATATACAGTAGAACCGTTAAGTGAAATTAGTATGATATATTTTAACAAAACGTCAAAAGTAAAGGTTTCTGGTGACTTATATGACAAAATCGTCATTAAAAATTATTAACCACGAAAATTCGGCGTTAAGGTACAGATGTATGATATTTCAATAAAGTTTACATGAAGGAAAAGACGTCACAAAGGTCATTTATTCGATGTTTTCTTCAAAAACGTAAATCCACTATCGCATCAGATCACATCAATAGCCTTTCATAGTCCGCTACTGGACATAGGTGTCTCCTTAGTAAGATTATTTTAGCCTAATTTTCCACGCTATCCAGACGGGTTGGAATTCATTATCACGTCCCTTGTAAAACCCTTAATTTTAGTTTCTATTTCATGATTGTAAAATAGATTAAAAACATTCAGGTTTTCACTATTTAGTTATTAACCAATTTTTAAGAAGTTGGAGGTACTGCTTGACTGCTTATTATGACTATAAAAATTACTTCCATG
Source organism: Hypercompe scribonia (assembly GCA_949316085.1). Taxonomy (NCBI): domain Eukaryota; kingdom Metazoa; phylum Arthropoda; class Insecta; order Lepidoptera; family Erebidae; genus Hypercompe; species Hypercompe scribonia. The sequence goes on from OX438988.1 coordinate 6,736,573, forward strand.
TCTCATCATTATCATCATTAATCGCGGGTCTATTCTCAATCGCTTACCGCTTGCAACTTGGACCTCGAATTACAATTTGTTATACTAAATTGTATGTAAAACTTACGCTTAGAATGTTTAATAACTTATGCCATGAGATCATATGTTATTATGTGTCTTAGAACAAATAAAATTAATATTTTACTACCTCTTAATGTGTATTTTAAATTATATCTCTACTGTGAGATGTGATACTAGCTTAAACATCGGATTTGCTTTCAACTCAACAGGTTTTGAACCTACAAATACAATAAAGGTTTTTAAGTATTTAGTAATAAAGTTAACTTATAACATCGCGTTGTGAAGCGTAAGCATCAGAAAAATGAATCCCTCTACTAAGTTAATTTAAATAATAGCTTTTAAGTATGGACTTAGCCTTTCGATGTTTTGATGTCTTCTCCAATCACATGGTGTACATATGAACACGGAAACTGAACCTTCTGAAACTATTCTAGCCATCATTACTATGTCAACCCGCCACCAAGGGATACCTGCAATTCAAGAGGCACTTCTCTTATCTTCACACCGTCTCGCAAGTATCTATTTCGCTATCCCTGAACAGAGACAGGTCCTGGGTGGAGTTAACTATCCAGAGGTACTTCCCCTAGAACTAAGAAGAAAGGGAATTTGAGTCCCTGGTGACTTTACACTCGGTTAAAGTAAAAAAAGAATAGTACAACATCGCTTTTTATGAGACCTCTAGTCGAGCTAGTTCATGTGCTTCGTAAATTGGCTCTCCCATGGAAATGTCTGTCTCTCTATTTGTTTTTCTTACTTTCTTTCTCTACCTTATCTAAAAACGATGACTACCAAATAAGGTTTAAATTTAAGAAGGGCAACCCCAAGATAAAATGAAAAAAAGAAAGCAAGATTATCATGAAGAAATAAAACCTTATCAGTTTCAATAATGATTTTAAAATAGAAATATTGTTTAACTCTGATCCTCAGACAGACATTTTAATATTAACGTGAGCTTTCACGTTTCATATGCTGTTATGAGAAAGAGAAAGTATGTTTGTATCAATCACGAAAACTATTTAAGGTTTGAATGATTGTTTCACTATAAGACGTGAGCTATTTGATAAGTGAAACTCTTTGTTCTAACGCATTGCCAACTTTCCCGTTCTCTGTGCCCTGGTGGGTTAATAACAAATAAATATATAGAAAGAAAAAAGATACAGACACAGTAGGCCAAAAGCTACTTTGAAAAAGGAGGCCTATGTCCAGCAGTGGGACTACTAAAGGCTGTTTGTTGGTGAAGGAAAACAGATAGAAGGGGAATTTTTTTTATGATTTTATGGTAAACGAGCCGAAAAGTCACCTGATTTAAGGTGTTTACGGCCGTCCATGAAGACCTACAGACTCAACTGTGTACAGTATTGTAAGGAAAAAGATCAGGACCTACTGGACACGGTTGTAACATATAAGGTTATTCTGAAACCGCTGCTCAAACATTACAAAACCTTAATCTTAAAAGTACTGTGTTGTGTTATGGCTCTTTTCTATTTGTTAAAGCAAATATATTCTACCTCATTGGAAGTGGTGCCTACTAGAATATTCTGAAGACAATACAATATGTAGTTAAAAAAATGAATTAATGACTTTGTTTTCCACTAAATATCACCATGTGCATCTAACAGGACAAGACAGAAACTGTTCAATTCAATTCACTTATTTGCGGAAATGTAGGATTACAAATATTTTAGTAATTCTACCATTATACGAGTATAATAGTGGTCAAATATAATTTCTTATGTAAGCTTAGCAACAACAAAAACATTATTTTTACCAGCCAGCAACAAAAAATTAGAATGTCATAAAAGAACAATGAACATTCTCAAAGAGAGTAATGCATGTATGTTCTCCTAGCCGGTGTTGGCCACGTCAACCAGTTTCAACGGAGACCAGCAAACTATTACACAAGAGATATTTTAGTGCACTAACGTGTTCGCAAACACAGGTGCACTCTCTGTTCTCCGTTACTCTCACAATTCGTTGGGGCGGTCATCCGACACGACCAGGAAGAGATCAAGTGCAAGACCGACTACTTTAAGGTTTAATTAAAGTTAAGGCCCAATCTTTTAAACTCCGGGCTGTTGATTTGTATAATCAGAAAAATTCAATAACATTTCTTGGACCCGACCCGGGCATTGAACTCGAGACGTCTTGATCGGCAATCGTATACTGCTAGACCAATGAGGCAATACCATGTATATTTGTGTGTGTGAAGAGAGTAATAGCACCTAACGATGAGCAGTTTTTGAAGACGCTTCTTGAATATTGTTGTGTTTTCAGCCTTTTTTATGTGATTCTGTAGCTTATGGTAGACATGTGGAGCAATACAAAAAACACTGTCATACATAAATGCGCATGTTATACACAAAATATATAAATAAAATATACAAGGGCGGCAAGCTCTAGATCTCTAGTCAAATAGTGCAGTATTTTGTCTTACGAACGTGGCACACTTGATGATGCGTCATCATCATCGTCATCAACAACAGCCTTTAGTAGTCCACTGCTGGACATAGGCCTCTCCTTTAGAAGGAGAATCAAGCCTGCTGCACCACACTGGCCAGACAGGTTGGTATAAGGTTTGTTTTAAGTTTTCCTTCTCTTTGTAGGGCCAAGGGCGTCGCCAGCCGATGGCCCAGGGGGAGGCAAGTTGACTTTACCTACTACAATTCATACTTTTCTCACTGGAATTGGTGAATTCATTCGAGTTTCGATGTACGGCAATAATTGATCAAGCAAGTCAACTCAAAGACTTAGGACTTTGGTTGCATTACATTTGGTAACTTTTTTAGAATCTCTGGGAGGGGGGGCAGCTGACCCCCCTGGCCCCCCTTGGTGACTCCCTTGTGTAGTGCTGTTGTACTGCACGATTCAATACCTTAGGCGCGTCTTACAACACCCCTAGGATGAATAGAGGTAGTGACACTGTATTCTTAACCCGCACTACAAAGATGACGTAAGATACATGGGCAACTTAGTATATAATTTACAGCCAAGGTATTCTTATTATAGGTTAAAGTTTGAAATAATAGTAGAGTATTATCATCCTTACATTCCTTTACAAAATAACCAGCCAGTTATCTCCACAATGTGACATTACAGACGTCGTAAACAATTTGAGACAAGGCCGCGTCTCAGTCACGTATCATTTCGCGGTGATCATCATTTCACAGCAACTTACTATTGTGAGAGCAGGGGTGGGTAATCGCATCATTTTCGTAACTAGATTGGATTGCCATCAACACGTGGTGTCAGAGACGGAACCACGAACACAATTTACATTTATAGATTTTTTTTTTATTTGCTTTTTATGAAAATTTTTAGCACTAATTTCGTTTATTTTTATTTAAACAATTTGTCATAAAATTTGACGAAAACAGAAGTAAAAAGATACCGCCATAGTAGTAAAAATATCAATTTGGCTCTATTTTGGACTTGTAGAAAGCTAACCATAATATCAAAAATAAAGTTATGTAATTTAGTACTCGGTTCGGAGTTTCTTTGTGTGTTCGAATCAGGAATGAAGAGATCCGCAGATGAACCAAGGTCACCGCTATTCCCAGTAAAATTGCTAAACTTAAGTGGCAGGGGTGCTGAAAATTATACGCAGATACGATGGCCAATGGGGCCATAAAGTTATGGAGTGGCGACTGTGTACTGGGAAACGCAGCGTTGGTAGGTCCAGGTGGTCCGACAACCTAGTGAAGGTCGCGGGAAGCTGCTTGATGCGAGCGGTACTGTACCGGCTGTTGTGGAGAACCTTAAGGGAGGCCTACGTCCAGCAGTGGACGTCTTTTGGCTGAGATGGTGATGATAATTATGATGAATTTAGTACTAAACAAAATTTGCTGTAATCGTCCACCTACACATTAACTGTATAAAAAAAAATTAAAAATTAGCAAATGTTTACTTAGAGGCACCAGAAAAGTTACAATAAAGGTAACGATGTATATTGCAATAATCACATCTAATAAAATACACAAAACAGACGCAAACAAATATACTTAAAAACATTTCTATACATGCTTCAACTTACCAGACCCAAGTCCTTTTAATTTCGTATTATAACATGATTTAAATACAAATTTTGTAAGGGAAAGAATATATAACAAAAAAATAGTAATGTTATATTGTTTAATAGTTCTCGCATAATACCGTCCAATATGACAAGCAGAGACAAATTCAGAAAATAGCTCGTCGTGTGTGCGATACGGAATTATTGTCAGCCGCGCATAATGGATGTGACGCTTTCTCATAGCCGTACAATATCCCCATGTACACTTGCGGACAACTTTTGTATGCACCTTTACGAAGATTTCTAAATATGTTACATTTACGTCTTTGTTTTAACCTGTTTACTTTTTATATTATATTCCTTTCTCACTCAGTCTTCTTCTCCTCCCTCCTAAGGATCTGTCCTTAGTTGTAAAAACAAGTATTACTTCTATACGTACCTCCACAAAATACTTTTATAAATAAATAGCTTATAAAATACTTGGGCGCAACGGCCAATATGTGCTCCGTATATACGACTACCACCTTAATGTCCTTTCCATAGAGTCCAAAAGTGCCTTTCGCGAGTTTACATTTATTTTTCAAAATAGTAATCGTGTCGTTTAAAAACAAAATCAGGAAGGTTACTTATACACAAACTTCAGCCTGTTGAAGCGGTCCAAATAATGGTAGTAGTTACTACAAGCATTTTTCGTATTTGTAAAGCAAGTGTCTTTAAGCATTAATCAGAAGTTTTTCTTTCGCATTAAAACAAGAAATATAATAAAAATGTGCGCACACGTTTTTTGCACTCAATTGTACTTATGTAACCGAACGTCACGTGCGGACCAATCACAGGCATTATTGATCCGTGACGTCATCACCTGTCATTTGTGCAACTTAGCTATGTAACTGATTTGTCAAACGATTTGTAAATCGAAGCATGAGAAACGAGGACCGCAACAAGAAACTTCTAGATCTCTCGATCTTAGATAATGGAGTGTAATCATAGACAATATGGTGCATACTTATCTGTCAGAAATCTCACTTATAGAAGTACCTGTCAACAGGGCTTACTTATGGTTCCAGGTTGTGGGGGGTAAACCTTACGTGGATGAACTCAATAATTTGTGGTTAGGAAGACTACTTGATGTTTTTCAACTATCTAGTACAGTGTTTTCCACAGACGGTGTTCTGAAGAGTTACGATACCGTAATGGACTATTCTGCTTATCGTCTATAAATATATATTTAGGATCCTGATAGACTACTGCTAGATACTCTAAACTTATCCGTTAAATAACTACAGACTTCGATTTCAGTATGACGACCACACATAAGCCTATATCTCAGGCTGGCAGAAAAGTTAAAAAAAAAATAGTTGCGGTACGAACTTCACCGTGTCAGCAAAAACATTACAACTTTTTGTTCGAGATTTCGCCATTCTTACGTTCACGCAATTATGTACCTTAAAGCATTCTCGCATTAACATTATACACCTAACTTTAAGTATATAACTTTAACACTAGATCTATAAAACTGTTAACTCACACATTTCATTATGCTATCTGACACTAACAGACCATCAATACCCCGTGTAAATTGAAACAGCGTTCAAATAATACAAGATGAGTGAGCATATCGTAATCTTTGTGCGGGATCTGAACAAGTTCTGTGTCTAGTAAACGTCTTGTCACATAGAATAAGATGGAGCACCCGCTTTGACTTTTATAATGAGATACAGGGCATAAAATATAGGGGTATATGTATCTAGATAAAATTACTGTAGACATATGCGGCTAGGTGTCCATGTGGTGCTGGATTAAGAATTCGGGGTGTCACCATGTCCACTATGTGCGACCAAGTCACTAAATTATATCGAAAATCATCAGTACAAAGAGAAGGAAAACTTGAAACAAACCCTATACCAACCCGTCTGGCCAGCGTGGTTTAATATGCCAAAATCTCCTTTCTAAGGGAAGGTCTATGTTCGTTTTTTTATTTTTGGCCTACCAAAGTGACTCTTCTCTGCCTGAAAGCATAAATAGCATCCAAGAGTGGTGGTCGCCATATTCATTGCGAATGTAGGCAATTCAGTATGGTGACCCACACTATGGCAGCCTAAAAAGCTGACTGTTAAAGGCTCTTAATGATGGTAATGAGATTAGAAAGTCAATTATCGTAATAAATATTCTGTCACAATATACTTTCGATGTCACAACCACCGTCACAGGTATACAGACTAAAAAATGAGAAATAAATAATAGTTTAAAAAAAAATAAAAAATCACACTTTTATTGCTAATCGAACTAAAAACTAGAAAATAATCTTTAATGACAAAGAGTCTAATATTACAGTAGCAGAAGATCGAACAACCAATCATAGTGAATCGCCACAAATATTAATATTAACAGACAAATTCAATTCTGAGTAAAAATCGTGGGTTGCTCGATATTTCAAATATTACAATCATTCTATTGGCAACTATCTATGAGAGGATAGTTATGAATCGCAGTAAAATGCACCCCACGCATTTTACTCTGAATTGAATTATTCTGTTAATAACTTAAATTTTATTATAATTTTATTTTGAGGCGATTCACTATGATTGATTGTTCGATTGTCTACTACTGTAATATTAGACTCTTTGTCATTAAAGATTATTTTCTAGTTTTTAGTTCGATTAGCAATAAAAGAATGTTTTTTTAGTTTTTTTTTAAACTATTATTTATTTCTCATTTTTTAGTCTGTGACAAACTCGTAAATCTATTATCAAATTATGGCATTGTCATCGGTCCCTGTGACGTGTGCAAAGTTTCAAGTTGATCAGATTTTTAGACACCGGTGAAAATTAAGCTCAAAGATTTCGTTACATACATACATAGATACAACCCAAGTTAATAAAAGCGTGTTAAAAAGGGAGGTCGAGAGATCATGGGAACCGTAATTTGATCTAACTTGCTACGAGAATTGAGCTTCACCTTAATGAATGATCAGCTTTTGAAGAGTGTACATCCAAATGTACGATTACTTTATATTTTTTAGTCAAACAATAGTATTATTTAGTCAAACAATAGTAATCTTGCTGAAGAAAACACAATTGGATGCAATTTTAAATCGCACGGACGCCTAATTTCAACTCGTAACTATGAACAAATAGGTAGTTAATGTCTAAGATGGTAGGCTCATATTAATGACGCGCATCTAATAGTATTTTTGTTGTGATTTTTATGAGAATATTTACTGTTAACTTCTAGCAGCTTTTAAAGTTTACAATTAATGTAAATTTACAATTAATGAATTCTCCTATAGGTACCTACTATACCTTCACCTTAACCATAGAATTTTACGAAGTATTTTCGTGGTGGAAATAAAAGAAATATTTTATTTTTGCAAAATCGTGGAATTCAGAGACTTAGTGAATATGTTGTGTCATATGCTTCTCTATATTGTCACCAAGGACACGAATAAATAAATCTTTTGGGATAATAAAACATAGATATTTATATTTAAAGCTTTCTCTGTGATTGAATACCTGCCGATTTCGTAAGATAAGCAGTCTGTTGTTCAGTTAAACATCAAGCTAATTATATACAACAATCTAATTTAAAGGTGAAGAAAGAAAATGTTTATGCTTCCTTAAGAAATCGTCGATAAAAATAATATACCGCAGGAGAACAAATTTAACAGAAATACTAATTTTAATGCCATCCTTCAATATTTCGTAGAAACAATAGGCAAGCCAACTACTTCATTTCTTGTAGTTCTTGTAGTACATACTAGATGTCGCTATAACAAATGCGAATAAGCGGATCGGCTAACGCCACCTAGCAGATTCGGTGCTTACTAGCTTTCAAAATCTACTTTAAGTACTTCTGTGCTACAATATTTCGAATAGTTTACTCAAAAATTTATAGATGTCACTATAACTATATTTGCTCAGGTTTGAAAAGATGGGTATTAAAATTTTTTAGTATTTTTTTTATGGTAAATATTGGATATTTTATTCCCGAGTGGTGTCTTACAGATATGATAATGTAATTTTCCCTTCTTTGTGCTGTGCCTATTCATATATCTTTTTTAAAGACATCACCCACACTAGAAATATGTCTTATACCGCGGAGAACTTTACAAACATACAAGACAAAGATATTAAGAAACACCGAGACTCGAACAACAATTTGTGAATGACACAAAGTGTCATGTGGGGCTTGAACCTACAACACTTAGCGCGGTAGACAGCAGCAAGGCGACCGCTTGAGCCACTTCACCATCCTACATAACAGATTTTAAACATTGATTTCATTTTTTATAACATAAAGAGAGAAATGAGCATACACTGGGTAAGTGACTACTGCCGGCCAAGGACTTTTGTAACTTAAGATTTGTAAGCTAAAAAATCATACAAATTTACTTATAGTCCTTAAGATATAACTTGATCGCTATGATAGATAGCTATGAAACCGACTAAATAACTTCAAACAAGTGATTTTATCTTGTACTAACTAATTACCACAACCACCTATTGTTTTTGGCTTTATGTAAGCCTATTTTTTTCTAAAACACATGTAGAATAAATTACTCCTTCTAAAATCAGCTGTCTGCCAGTAAAAGTCGCTCCAAAATTGGTTTCACCGTTTCACAGATTAATCGCAACAGACAGACAGAATGTTTTTTTAATGTAAGTACCGTATATATCTTTAGATGTATTTAGTAAAAAAGTGTTTATTTGGAATTATAAATAGACACTTCAATGTTATTTATTTGATTAGATCACCTATATTTTCATTATTAACGTGCCAGTTTTATTACAAACTAGCTGCACCCGCGAATTCGTCCGCGTGGATTTTTTTTATAATTGCAAAATTCTAAAACGTTAGCAGCCTAAGTTTTTCCCTATAACATCAGCTATCTGTCATTTCTGTCTTTTTAATTTTCCTGTGTACACCGGTTCTTCAACAGTCCACTTCTAGACATGAATTGGCAGAACAGTTACAAACCTAGTATCAGACTATATACCATACAATATTTTTTTATATTTAAACCTACCCAAATGACTCTGTTCTACCTGATGGAAAGCATGAATAGAATCCAAGAACGGTGGTCGCCATACTTACTGCGAAGGAAGACAGTGCAGTATGGCGCCCCACGCTATAGCGTCCTAGTGAGATGCTTTTTCACGCCCCGCTTCATGGACCCGGGATCGTAGTGGGAGAGAAACGCGTGCCCAGCGCATTGTGGAGTTTAGGTTTTAATTGATTGGTACAGGTAGGTAAGTTTAAGAGTATAATTTTTACCACTCTCAAACTTTGACATTTAAAGTCAACACGTGCTGTCGTGTAGAGAAAGTGTACATTTTGTATAAAGCTTCAGTACAAAGCTATTTATATTCTCCAAATTCGACCGGCAGCCGAGTTCTTGATTTTAATAGATAGGCTTATAGATATATACTCGAACAGGCAGCACGACGTAATCGACACACAAGGAATTCCAATCAAATCATACGGCATCTAATCAAAGACATTCCATCTCGTGTGGATTTCATCACCATCCAACTGTGAACACCTTACCTCTTATTAGACACATACATTTGTACCTCAATTCTCAAGATAGATCGCCTCACATCAATAACAAAGAAATATGTACTTAAGAAAATGAATTGAAAGAACTTTTAAATTGAATTTGAGCATTAAAATAACGTCGTAAGTTTTTTTTATTTCGTAGCTGTACACTACAACTAGTTGGCCACGAGTTTATGCGAAATAGCATAGAGGTCCTTTACCTAACCTATGCTAGGTTTTTCTCGTGTAAAGAGAATATTAATATTGCAAAAACTTAATTTCCTAAATAACTAATATTACATAATTCTTCTGAGGCTGTGATATATAAATTTAATGAATTGTTTAAACATCAATACCAATGAAACATTAAAAGTTATAGAAAATATAAAAATGTAAGTAAATAAAAGAAATTCAATGACAGACACAAATGTTCGATACTTAAATTTCTATCAAATAATTGGCGCGAATAATTATAGAATCAATAGTCTCTCATCATTCACCTTTCAAAATTATTCTTTATTCAAAAGATTTTTTTTTCTTTTCACGAACATTAAGTAGGTTTGTGAGTGTTCTTCAAGCATTCGAGTGGCCTCAGTAACGAAATGAGCACACCACTTAGACGTTGTAACAAACCACTCCACAGAATACGCTGAATAATTTTATTCACTCGTACTTTTATTCAGAACGTAATAAAATATTAGGCAAAAGCATCATTGCAGAATATTCATATGTACGATACTAATAAATGATACTAATAAACTAATAATTTTTAAATTAATGAAATTTAAAAGCACTGTCAAAAAATGTCGTACAAACAAAACGTTGAACTCAAAAGTTCATAAGAGGTCAATTACCAAATTCCTACACGTAGTGCAATTGTCACCCGCAACTTACAAATAAATTATTAAAAAAAATATTTTCAAACTAAGAACGCACATCGTCATAGAAACAAAAATTGAATAAATCACATTGTGAAAAAACAGACAGTTTGACGTTTGCGCGATGTGTTTTTTGTCTAAAAATAGTTGAATATTGCAAAAAAATGATGTTTGCTGACGAAGAAATAAAAGAAATACCTGAGTCAATATTCATGAAGCCGGGCGATGAGATAATAAGGTTCGATCTTCGTTTTTTTCAAGTGGAAAGATGAAACGCGACCATGTTGATTTGTTTTATTTTTGTTTTAAGCCTATTGTTTTTCTTGCAGCATTCGGGAAGTGTGTTTGAGTGACAAATATGACAAAAAGGATTCAGGATTTAATGGCGAGCCGTTGCTATCGAACTCGGGCCGAAATGATGTACGTAGCAAAGGGCTATTTAAATCTGTGACAGTGAATCATATGACTCTCTGAAATAATGACTTTGTGAAAAAAGAATAGTTTCTTTGATTAAGTCTTTCGTTTGAAATAAATTTGAACGTCCAGTGCGAGTAGATTCCATAAGTTTAATGCTTGTCAGTTTCCTGATATAAATTCTTGTATGTTAAAATTATTTTTACGCTAAATCTTTTGAGTCATTTTACTTTTGAAATTTGTTGCTTTACATTGAACTGCTTCCTCCAGATTCTCATTATAACTCCGTCTCTCGCAACTCTAACATAAAGCTTTTTGTGCCCGTGTTTGACATCATGCAAACCCTATCTTCCATTTCAAATTCATCAACAGATTACAATTTACAAACTAATTACCTAGTTACAATATTGCTAAGTCACCAAAGACAACAACAAGAAAAGTTGTTTGACTCTTAAGTGTTACATATAAAGTGGCAAACACGCAAATGACTCGCTTCATAGGGGTTTACGGTAAACTATGCAGATATTGGGGATCTATCCTCTTTTATAGCAGGGGAGGGGAAAAGTTCCCTTCACATCACAGCGAAGCATCACAAAGAGATACGCATCATTCCTTTGATACTATGACTATTGACAGACGGAATACTGGGGTTTTATGGGTTTCAAATAAACGTAATCAAATCTCTTAAATTGCAGCCGTACTAACCTTTCGAGATACGAATACACGCAACTCTATTCATAACACTTATTGAATGGTACTTATTGAAATATTTGACAAACGATGTGGTTTATTTTAACTACATTTGCAGCTCGACGTTTCCCGTTCTTTATTTCGCGACGGATTTTATATCGATAACTTGGAACAGCAACATTCTCGCTTCGCGTGGACAGAAGAAGATGGTAGCATTGTGTCTCTTGTCTCCGAGCCAGGGTTCGGAACTACGGGGCAGACTACATTTGGCAATGACTTGGATGCTGCGCTCAAAAGTGAAATGAAGGTATTCTCATACTTTAAATGTATTAATTTAATCATAAATTCTGGCGAGTTGATTGTCATGAACTATCATGACAAATTCAAATGTTTATTCAGTAATCTGCTTCTGCAAGTTATAGCTAACTTACATAGTCTTCAAAAAAAACTTTTTAGATTTCCTAAAAAAAAAGCGAAACTTTATAGTTTTGGCAAATCATGCTAATATTCTATATACTGGTCAAGTCACCGACCTAAATTATTATCTATGACTGCTTATATCAGGAATATCATTTACCCTGATTTCGAATTTCTTTTCTTACTCTGAGATAGGTACTTAACCAATATGGCCTTCATGGTCGAAGACGATGAGGGGAACGAGGGGAATGTTCCGCTCGTCAGGGAATCAGAGGTAGGGGCGGTTGTTCTACGGATCCGCTCTAAGAACACCGCCCCCGGGCCGGACGGTATATCTGCCCGTGTGCTGGCCCGAGCCCTCGAACACATGTTGGACCGCCTCAGGGAGGTCCTGGACGCTAGCTTGGCGTCCGGATGCTTCCCTGAGTGCTGGAAAAGCGAGAAGCTGGTCCTATTGAGGAAGCCGGGACGACCAGCCGAATCGGTAGCGGCCTATAGGCCCATCGTGTTGCTGGACGAGGCGGGTAAACTGTTTGAGAGGATACTCTCTGCCCGCATCGTCCGGCACCTCTGCGAAGTGGGCCCGAATCTGTCGGACGCCCAATTTGGATTTCGGGCGGGGCGTTCGACAGTCGATGCCGTGCTGCGCCTGAGGGCTGTCACCGAAGAGGCGGTGAGCTGTGGCGGCGTGCTGTTGGCGGTGTCGTTAGACATCGCCAACGCATTTAATAGTCTGCCATTTAGCTGCATCAGGGAAGCACTCCACTACCATGGGGTGCCAGAGTACCTGAGGCGGATTGTGGCAAACTATTTAGAAGAGCGTACCGTCATGTACGAGGACCGAGACGGTGTTCTGAGGCGGTGGCCCATGTCGTGCGGTGTTCCACAGGGGTCTGTCCTCGGACCACTCCTGTGGAATATGGGATACGACTGGGCCCTTCGAGGCCGTCTTCCCCCCGGGCTCGGCGTAATTTGTTACGCAGATGACACATTGGTCACAGCCCGGGGGATGAACTTCCAAGAGGCGGCACGCCTGGCCACCACGGGTGTCTCTCTAGTGGTCGCGCGTATTGAGCCGCTGGGTTTGCGGGTGGCCCTGGACAAGACGGAGGCCCTTTTGTTCCATGGGCCCCGTCGTGGTCCACCCTCTGGCGCCTCCATCGTAGTCAATTCGGTCCTCGTACCGATTCGGGCCCAGATGAAATATCTGGGTCTGATCCTCGACGGCAGGTGGCTCTTCGACGAGCACTTCCGGCAACTTTCTCCAAAGCTGGTCGGCGCTGCTTCTGCCCTGGGGCGACAATTTGGGTGGAGCCAGCATCGCGACGAGACAGCTATACACGGGAGTTGTCCGGTCAATGGCACTGTATGGTGCACCGGTGTGGGCGGCGGCTCTGACCGCCCAGAATAGGGCTCGTCTCTGGCGCCCTCAGAGGATATTGGCGGTTAGAGCCATACGCGGTTACCGCACCATATCAACAGAGGCGGCGTGCGCCTTGGCTGGAAGTCCCCCGTGGGATTTGGAGGCGGAAGTGCTCGCCGAAGTTTATCGGCGAACGGCTGATTTCCGGGCGGGTGGCGGCATACGTCCCCCGCCCGAAGAGATACGCGAGTGGCGAGAGGCCGCTCGTCGAGCCACGATGGCTCGTTGGTCGTCCCGGCTGGAGACTCCACGTGCTGGCTTTGCCACCGTGGAGGCTCTCCGACCGGTCCTCGCCGAGTGGGCAGGGCGACAGCACGGGACCCTTTCCTTCCGACTGACGCAGATCCTTTCCGGGCACGGTTGCTTCGGGAAGTATCTGCACTCGGTTGCCAGGAGGGAATTGAGTCCCGCCTGTCATCACTGCGACTGCAGTGAGGACTCGGCTCAGCACACGCTGGCGGTTTGTTCCGCATGGGCGGCGCAGCGTGGGGTCCTCACTGCAGTTATTGGAGGAGATCTCTCGCTACCGGCCGTCATACGCTCCATGGTCGGTAGCGACAATTGTTTTACCGCGGTCGCAACCTTCTGCGAAGACGTAATTTCGCGGAAGGAGGCGGCGGAGAAGGCCCGGGAGGACGATATCCACTCGGACCCACTTCGCCGCCGGCGAGCCGGGCGGCGGAGGCGTGCATACCAGCGCCTCATGCCGCCTTGAGTGTGGCCGCGGGTGGACGGGACGGGTTTTCCCCTCCATCCGCTATAGTGGCCAGCCGCGAGGAGGCGACGTCCGCGTGTGCCGTACGTCGCCTAAATGGAGAGGTTATCCGTAGAAGGTGCCCGCGGCAGCGGGCAGGCGCTAGGAGGGATTTGGATGACGTAATAGCAGCTGTTCCCAGATCCCTCCTATGTCAGGCGCAGAGTGGCACACCGTGTGGTTTTAGTCGGTCCGATTCCGACACACCACCCCGCCGTAAACCCCGGTGGGGTGACGGCTCGAGGGGGTTTCCACACGATAAAAAAAAAAAAAAAAAGGTACTTAACCAATATCTTGGACAATCAAGGTACGAAATGACAAAAGTAAGACTTCAGTATGTCTCGCTTCGTAACAATGCGGTATTCATGGCTTATTACAAAATGCTAAAACTTTCGGACTGCAAAAAAGGATTGCCATATTTAAATACCTAGCTTGTGTACGTACCTATCTTAAGTCAACTTCGGTAACTAATATTAACAATATTTTTTTCGGACGCTTGACACACAACGCCATCTAGTTTTAAACTAAGCAGAGCTTGTGGTATGATAACTAGACTCACTGATAGAATACTCATTTACTATTTTTGTAAATACATACATATTATACATAGAAAACATCCAAACTTCGAAACAAATATTTACAGACCATACAAACATTTGGTCCAACCCGGTAATGGAACCCGCGACCTCAAGCACAATAGTCACATTCTAGTGGTAGTCCACTGCGCCACCGAAGCAGTCAAATTCAATCTTATTGTTACAAAAACTCCTGAAATGATTGGCTTTGTTGCAGGAAGCAGATACTTCGAGTTCCGTCTTTCCATCCACAAGCAGAGGCGGGCTTACGTTTAACAGAAAAATATTTGGTGATCAAACTGGAGTATCTTCGACGTCTACAGGTAGCTGACATCACTACTGTTCAACCCTTTACCGTCAGCTTTATTTAAAACAGTGTTGTTAAACTGTCGTATGCATCTGAGCTGTTCTCTATAAACAAGTAATTTATTCTGAACCTTAATATTTGTATAAATAATGCAGATTTTCATTTTAGGGTTTACTTTACAAGTTCTAAGATAAATGTCAATCTCTATCTTTTTGAGAGTCCAGAATAGAACAAGATAGTAAGACTTATCATCAATAGCCTTTTACAATCCACTGCTGGACACAGGCATCTCCTTAGCAAGGAGGTTTTGGCCTACTATACCACGCTGGCCAGGCGGGTTGGAATAGGGTTCGTTCTAAGTTTTCCTTCTCTTTGTAATGATGTTGTCTTGTATACTTTGTTCCCTTAGTCGCCTTTTACGACACCCACGGGATGAATAGGGGTGATAACATTACCATATGTATTCTTAATCCGTCACCACACGGACAAGTATAGTAAAACTATGAAGTAATATGTACTTTGGGATTAGGAAATTGTTTCGTTCTGTTTTATTTCTTGACTTAATCCTAGGTTGAAATTGGACGAACAAAAACTTGACCCGACACTAAAGAAAACCTTTTGATATTAAGTATTTAAATTAGTAAATAACTAAATGAGGTTGCCTGGAAGAGACTATATATCTGTCATTGTATACACTCTCTTGGAACTCTGTAATATGGTGTACAAATAAAGAGTTTTCTATGTGTTTATCAATCCAAATAACAGATTATCTTGAGGATAGAGGACTATTTTTTATTTAACACTGCCTGCATTTTCATGAGACGGACTTAATGCCATATGGCATTCTCTACCAATCAACCTTTAGGTGGTTCAGTAACTGACATGGCAGGTGCATGTGTGTCTTTAAGAGAATTGAATGTGAATCATTTAAGAAAAAAAAAGAAAAAAGGGATATATACACAGATGAAAACACTAATAAATATTTAAACATTAAACATAAACTAATGTTCTTTCCTATATGAACAAAATGTTGTCACTCATAGAATTACTTACAGAAACCGTTGGTGATACAGTTTATTTGAAATTGTACGTTTCCAGAAAAACGCAGTAATGGTCCCGCCCCATGTAAAGTGGACAAAACGGACCCTCGCTCCAGATTCCACTACGTGAAGTACGTGAAGAGAAATGGACGGGTAGTCAAGCTTTGGGAGTGTGGCATATGTGAGTAATACTTCTTGTTCTTCACTAAACATTACTCTTTAGTTTCATCTCATATTTGCTGCATAGAAGATAGAGTGAGTTAGTGTGAATCTCGTCTAACAGTTCGACTGTTTTATTTAGGTTAAGTGGGTGGTAGAATTAGTAAAAATTGTATGTTCTAAATTGGTTGTGAAGACACATGACCTTCTTGTTTACATATCTACTCCTTTTACACTTCAAATTGAATGAATTACAGACTATACATTTTAAATAATTGAAGTTTTGTGTGAGTGTATATTTACCGGTATGTATAGAAATGATTTTTTTCGTTTATTTATATGTGTGTATATATGTATGGATATAATTATATTTGTTAGCACATACTTGATACATTCTGAGGTTGCCTGGAAGAGACTGCTTTTGGCAATAAAGCCGGCCAACCACCATATGTCTGACATTGTATGTACTCTCTTGAAACTTTGTAATACGGTATACAAATAAAAAGTTTTCTATCTATATATCTATTTAAATATACTTACAGTCAGAATTCTTAACTGGTCAAAAGTATTTTTAACTGACAAAACCAGTCCAAATTATGCCGCAGTATTTTACTGTTACAAACATTTTTTTTTTTTTTTTTTTAACGTGTGGTTTACGGCGGGGTGGTGTGTCGGAATCGGACCGACTAAAACCACACGGTGTGCCACTCTGCGCCTGAGATAGGAGGGATCCGGGAACCGCTGCTATTACGACATCCAGATCATTACTGTTACAACCATATCTGTTTGTTGACAATTAACTGCCTTGTTGACACAGTGGGCAACAAGGCAGTTAATTGTCAACAAACAGATAAGGTTGTAACAGTAAAATACTGCGGCATAAGGTCGGCACCATCCGCCCCGGTCCGGGAGGGCTTGGCGCAGTGTGGATCAGCTGTCCGGTAGCGTCGGCCAAAGCTTTGGGCGATGCAGGCAGAATCCTCGTCGGTTTTGTGAACGCCAGAGTCACTGTTCTGGCGGCAAGACCGATGAGGTGCTTTAAATGCCTAGCATCCGGACACACACGCGCCAAGTGCGTGAGTTGTTTTGACTGCAGCGGACTATGCTTCCGCTGCGGTCGACCGGGGCACAAGGCGGCAGAGTGCTCTGCCGCCCCTCACTGTCCGGTTTGTGCAGCGGGTAACAAGCCTGCCAATCATCAGATTGGGCAGGGGGGCTGCAAACCTCCCCGTGATTCTCGGCAAGCGTTGGGGGCTAGCCAGTCGACCCAGGCTGCCTCCGATGCCGTTCGCACGTTGACATCGTCGCCCATGGAGGAGGCTGTAGAGACGGTCCAGTAATGGCCCAAGTCTCCAGCCTCCTAGTCCAGACGAACCTGAACCACTGTGCTGCGGCGCAGGACCTCTTCCTGCAAACCATGGCACAGTGGTCGATCGGTGTTGCCGTAGTCGCGAAGCCCTATTACGTTCCTCCCCGTCCAAACTGGTTGGATGACCGGGACGGTTCCGTGGCAGTCGTCGGCTCCACGGCGGCTCATTCCCCGCCCTTGTCGCTAAGAGACAAGGGCAATGGATATGTTGCTGCCGAGTGGGGGGGGATCACTGTATATGGTATATACTTCTCCCCCAATCGTAGTTTGAACGACTTCGAGGTTTTCCTTAACAACTTGGAAACCTCGATGCGGCGTTTAACGTAACTGGGCACGTCTTAGTGCTGGGGGACTTCAACGCAAAGTCCATTGCGTGGGGTTCCCCCAGGACGGACGCTAGGGGCGAGGCCGTAGAGGAGTGGGCGGCCTCGGTGGGCCTCTGTTACTAAACAGGGGCTCCACCAACACATGCGTGCGACAGCAGGGAGGGTCGATAGTGGAGCTTTCGTTCGCTACCCCTGCCCTCGCCGCACGAGTAAGGAATTGGTGTGTCCTGGAAGAGGTTGAGACGCTCTCGGATCGCCTCTACATTCGATTTGAGCTCTCCCGGACCCAGGACCCCAGTAGGGGTCACGCGGCGCGGCGTTCTTCTCGCTTGCCGCGGTGGGCTGTAGCCAAACTGAATAGGGATCTACTAGAGAAGGCAGCCATTATTTACTCCTGGCTGTCTCCGCAGGCTCCGACCGAGGAGGTCGACATGAGGGCTGGTCGTTGCCGCGATGTGATCACGCAGATCTGCGATGCGGCCATGCCCCGCATCCGAGGTTGTCGGCCTCCACGGAAGGAGGTTTACTGGTGGTCACAGGAGTTGGCGTACCTCCACGCGGCCTGTACTCGTGCCCAGAGGTCCTACACCCGTAGTCGGCGGCGACACCGCGTAGACGGCGAGGAGGACCAGCTTCATGAGGAGTACCGAGAGGCGCGGAAAACTCTGAAGCTGGCCATTAGCCGCGCCAAAGAAGTGAAGAGGAAGGAGATGCTGGAGGGTCTCGATCGTGGCCCCTGGGGTCGCCCTTATCGTGCGGTGGGACAAAAGCTCCGCACGTCGGGCCCCCCCCTTACAGAGACACTTCAGCCCAGCTTCCTGCGGGAAGTGGTCGAGGGTCTTTGCCCGCAGCGGGCGGAGCACACACCCCCGTCGATGGCCTTCATGGTCGAAGACGACGGGGGACGGAACGAGGATAATGTTCCACCCGTCAGGGAATCGGAGATAGGGGCGGTCGTTCTACGGATTCGCTCTAAGAACACCGCCCCTGGGCCAGGTGGGATACCTGCCCGAGTGCTGGCGCGAACCCTCAACCACATGTCGGTTCGCCTCGGGGAAGTCCTAAACGCCAGCTTGGCGTCCGGGCGCTTTCCTGAGGGTTGGAAGAGCGGGAAGCTGGTCCTACTACGGAAGCCGGAACGGCCGGCCGATTCGGTCGCGGCCTATAGGCCCATCGTGTTGCTGGACGAGGCGGGTAAACTGTTTGAGAGGATACTCTCTGCCCGCATCGTCCGGCACCTCTGCGATGTGGGCCCCGATCTGTCGGACGCCCAATACGGGTTTCGAGCCGGGCGTTCGACAGTCGATTCTGTGTTGCGCCTGAGGGCCGTGACTGAAGAGGCGGTGAGCTGTGGCGGCGTGCTGTTGGCGGTGTCGTTGGACATCGCCAACGCATGTAATAGTCTGCCATTTAGCTGCATCAGGGAAGCACTCCACTACCACGGGGTGCCAGAGTACCTGAGGCGACTTGTGGCAGACTATCTTGAGGAGCGTACCGTCATGTACGACGACCGAGATGGCATTCTGAGGCGGCGGCCCATGTCGTGCGGTGTTCCACAGGGGTCTGTCCTCGGACCACTCCTGTGGAATATGGGATACGACTGGGCCCTTCGAGGTCGTCTTTCCCCCGGGCTGGGCGTAATTTGTTATGCCGATGACACATTGGTCACGGCCCGCGGGGAGAACTTTCAAGAGGCGGCGCGCCTGGCCACCGTGGGAGTCTCTTTGGTGGTCGGGCGCATTGAGGCGCTGGGTTTACGAGTGGCCCTAGATAAGACGGAGGCCCTTTTGTTCCATGGGCCCCGTCGTGGTCCACCACCCGGCGCCTCTATCGTAGTCAATTCGGTCCTCGTACCAGTTCAGGCCCAGATGAAATATCTGGGCCTGATCCTCGACGGCAGGTGGCTCTTCGACGAGCACTTCCGACAGCTTTCTCCAAAGCTGGTCGGCGCTGCTTCTGCCCTTGGGCGACTTTTGCCGAATTTGGGTGGAGCCAGCGTCGCGACGAGACGGCTATACACGGGGGTTGTCCGGTCAATGGCGCTGTATGGTGCACCAGTGTGGGCGGCGGCTCTGACCGCCCAGAATAGGGCTCGCCTCTGGCGCCCTCAGAGGATATTGGCGGTTAGAGCCATACGCGGTTACCGCACCGTATCGACGGAGGCGGCGTGCGCCTTGGCCGGAACTGCCCCGTGGGATTTGGAGGCGGAAGTGCTCGCCGAAGTTTATCGGCGGACGGCTGACTTCCGGGCGGGTGGTGGCATACGGCCCCCGCCCGAAGAGGTACGCGAGTGGCGTGAGGCCGCTCGTCGAGCCACAATAGCTCGTTGGTCGTCCCGATTGGAGACTCCACGTGCTGGCTTTGCACTCGTGGAGGCTCTCCAGCCGGTCATCGCCGAGTGGGCAGGGTGGCAGCACGGGACCCTTTCCTTCCGACTTACGCAGGTCCTTTCCGGGCACGGTTGCTTCGGGAAGTATCTGCACTCGGTCGCCAGGAGGGAATTGAGTCCCGCCTGTCACCACTGCGACTGCAGTGAGGACTCAGCTCAGCATACGCTAGCGGTTTGTTCCGCCTGGGCGGCGCAGCGTGGGGTCCTCACTGCAGTTATTGGAGGAGATCTCTCGCTACCAGCCGTCATACGCTCCATGGCCGGTAGCGACAGTTGTTTTACCGCGGTCGCAACCTTCTGCGAAGACGTAATTTCACGGAAGGAGGCGGCGGAGAAGGCCCGGGAGGACGATATCCACTCGGACTCAATTCGCCGCCGGCGAGCCGGGCGGCAGAGGCGCGCATACCAGCGCCTCATGCCGCCTTGAGTGTGGCCGCGGGTGGACAGGACGAGTTTTCCCCTCCACCCGCTATAATGGCCAGCCGCGAGGAGGCGACGTCCGCGTGTGCCGTACGTCGCCTAAAATAGAGAGTTTATCCGCAGATGGTGCCCGAGGTAGCGGGCAGGCGCTAGGAGGAATCTGGATGTCGTAATAGCAGCGGTTCCCGGATCCTTCCTATTTCAGGCGCAGAGTGGCACACCGTGTGGTTTTAGTCGGTCCAATTCCGACGCACCACCCTGCCGTAAACCCCGGTGGGGTGACGGCCCGAGGGGGTTTCCACACGTTAAAAAAAAAAAAAAAAAAAGTGGTAGCGTATGCGACTGCTGATCTCGTGTTCCATTGTATATACGTATATACGTATTCAGTATCAGTTGTCTAATATACACATAGTACAAGCTCTGCTTAGTTTGACTAGATGGCGTTGTGTATCGCATGACCGAAATATGTATTATTATTTGTTATCTAATCCAAATGACGGCGTCCGTGTGGTGACGGATTAAGCACACATAGTGTTACCATCCCTATTCATCCCGTGGGTGTCGTAAAAGGCGACTAAGGGAACAAAGTATACAAGACAACATCATTACAAAGAGAAGGAAAACTTGAAACAAACCCTATTACAAACCGTCCGGTCAGCGTGGTATAATAGGCCAAATCCTCCTTGCTAAGGAGAGGCCTATGTCCAGCAGTGGATTGTAAAAGGCTGTTGTTGATGATGATGATGATCTAATACATACGATTCACGAACTATAGGACATTAAGATGAAACATATCTAAATTCTTGTTACGTTCTCATTACAGGTAGTCGTGAGTTCCAGCATCAGTACACTCTGATGCGCCATCTCCCCACTCACACGGATGAAAGAAATTTCCACTGCATGGCTTGTGGGAAGAGCTTCAGACAATTGTCTACGTTGAGCCAACATCGTGCTATACATTCTACTGAGAGGCCGTATGGCTGTGAGGTACTTACAGCAGTGTTTTTATAGGGGAAAGTGGGGTAAGATGGAATAAGGAGGTAAGAAAAGTTATTTGAACGTCATCTGACGATATTTACCAGAAGTTATGTGTCGCAAAAACTTTGGTTGAAGGTGTGCACGTTTTGACTGTTGGGATTGCCTTATAATTTTTGTGATTTTATCTAAGCATGTAATTTTTGACGTAAATTAAGTACGTGTCTGTTCATAATAAATTATATACAAGATGTGTGACCATTTTTTTTATGTCTGCTTATTTAACTATATTGAATCTATTAATTTATTCCGGCTTGCTTTGATTAATAAGCTCAAAAAAATTAACACAACTTGAGAACATGGGGTACCTAATTGCGGGTAAGACGGGGCTGGTAGAAGAGAATGAAACAAGTTCAAAAAGAGGAAAAACAGCTGGTATCACAGCTTCTTCTTATAAAAAACTAATAGAAGGTTCTGCCCCGTTTATAAAGATAACGGCAATTAATAATCCTATACCCCGTCTTACCCAAGAATTACCCGTCTTGCCCTATAGGTGGGATAAGAAGGGGAACTTTTTTTTGAAGGTAATAATTCCTTAAGAAGAATTTTATTTTGACTAATTATATTTAAAGTAAGATAAACTGATTATTCTCTTAACAAAATTACTTCAGAAAGGGATTTATTCATGAAATACGTCTCCGTCTCATCCCACCTACCTGTACTTGTATTTGATGTTATCTTAGAACAATTAATAATTAATTCACCCTAGAAATATACGAGTATATAGACAATATTCAACCGAGGTGATACCATGCCTTCCCTAAAATCTGGCGTTAAGCAGTTGATTCGTTCCCTGAAATCCGAAAAATCATGGGCAGCGGTTGCTACTTGCCATCAGTTAAACCGTCTGCTTGATTGCCTGCCCTCTCCTTCTTTGTTATCAAATTTATCCTCCAAAAACGTTAATCTAGCTCATTAATCGAGGCAGATTGTAAGACTATATACCATCACGTTACGACCTCGAGGAAGGCTATAGGCTATAAACCATTACGATACGATCAATAGGAACGGAGTAATAATAAGAAGTGTTGCATAAACGTGGAAAAATCATTTCTTTTGAGAACTTTCGTTGTGCATCGTAAACGGTTAAGGTTCCGCAAAAACTGTATATCGCAAAATTGTTCTTCTTTAAAATTCCTAAAAAATGTCTGTCATGTTAAGTTTTTTATGGTAATCAAATTTGTTCACGCTGTACAACGATCATGTAACGACCAAGAGGAAACTCAGAAGAAGTTGCGCGAATCAGCTTGTCTAAATTTCTTCTCAGGGACGCAGGAGCCAGGGGTATGTGATGTTTCCACTAAAACCACCCCGGCAGCCGGTCTCAGGCATCCTTCTGTAAAGGGGACCCAGATCATATTATTTTAGGTCCCCTCCAGAATCAACGCCGCCCCTAGTTAGGCCCTATCCTGGGGAAACCACGAAGATGAATTAAAAATTACTTTTAACTTTGTTTTTCCACAGTTGTGCAACAAAACGTTCAACCGCGTGTCGACTCTGATCTCACATCGCAAGACGCACAACTTCGAGAAACCTTACAAGTGCCATCTCTGTCCCAAAGGATTTCATCAGAAAGGTACTCTCTTAGTGATCACTGCTCTTACTCCACGATGTTCATAACACAGCAAAGAGATTCAGCGATAATGGGTTTGATCCCATTCATCACTAATATTTTAATGAAATTTGACTTTTGTTTATTTACCGCTAAAATCGACCAAAAATAAAATTAAATACGAATTATTATATATTTTCTTGTATGTGGTTGAATACTTATTTCTGTCTGGAAAAAAAATGTTATTTACACGTACCCACACATAGATATTTACAAATTACATAAGTATTTGTTCCTTTTCTAGATCCTATGAAAGAGATTGTTTTTTTACGTCAAATATAGCTCCTTAGATGTATACCTACTGTAAAATCGACAAAGATTTTAATAATACATAAACAAAATAACTTATCAAAATATAAATATGAACATTATCAAACTTTTTCAATAATTTTTTTGTACAAAAAGTATTAATTTTCAATGCAGGCAATCTACGAAATCATCTGTTCACCCACACGAACGAACGGCCCTATCGCTGCAATATTTGTTTGAAAGGCTTCAACCAACAATCTAACTTGGTCTGCCACAAGAACAAGGTCAGTGGCTAAAGCTTTGTTATTTTAGAGAATATTCTATTTAACCCATTACTTCCCATTGCCCCATATTTTTAGGACACCAAATTATCATTTTTTTTTAAAATTAGCTTTAATTTTTTATGGCTTTTTTGTAAATAACAAACATTTTTAACTATTTTTCCGTTAAAAAAATATTTTGATAAAAAAATACAGTAATGTTATTTAGTTATATAATTTCAAAGTTTATATATTTCGTAACCTTTAAAATACATGCATTGTTGTTTGTTTTATATTGCTAATTATAGCTATATAAATAAAAGTAATTATATATTTTAAATTACCTAAAATTGTTGGGAAACCTTTACTAAACATGAAATAGCCAATAAAGTCGTAATAATATATTTTTTTTTAACATATGATCCCAATATCATAACATGTAGGACAGGCTGATTCAGACCCTAGAATAAATAAATTTTTGTTTTTAATTTCACATTATTTTTACTGCATTAAAAATATATTTTGTAATTTGAGCAGAAAATTCTAAATTTTGCCATGGTTGGGAAGTAATGGGATAATTCTAGTTTAATCAAACTAAACTCTTTATTAGGGTTTTAAAAGAAGGAACTCCATTCATAGTTATTGTTTAAAACTGTAATGGCGTGATACGTGCATCCGCAGTTTGAACTATAACAATTATAATAGGAAGGTTTAGTTGCCCACTATTTCTTAAATTGTATTCAATCACACTTACGTTGTAACTCTAATGTATTTCCATAAGTGAAGACTTGTAATTGGCTTTCTAGTGGCTATGAAAGGTGATATATTATCCTGTAAATAGCTGTTAGTCTTCTATGTGCTAAATAAATAAATAAAAATACTAAATCCACGTCTTGACCTCAGGAGCTATAACGAATCATAATACTTATATGACGTCATCCAAACTACATTTTTTTTTTTCTTTTTTTCTATATACAACCTACCAAAGTGACTATATTCTGCCTGATAAAAAACATGAGTAGAATCCAAGAACGATGGTTGCCGTACTCACTGCGAATGACGACAATTTACATCATTCTAAGTCTACTGCTAGACACAAGACACAAGCCTCTCCCTAGAGAACAGATTTTGATCTTTATAAGCTGCTGGTCAGATATAGGTTGGTAGGTCGTTTGTATCAAGATCTCTTTGTTGGTGAAGCGGTTGTCACGACAGCTCTGACACACATATAGTTTCTAGTTCGATCCCGGCCGGGCAACTTGCTTTTTAGTCCGGATGTCGTAATAACAGCTGTTTCCGGATCCCTCCTATCTGAGGCGCAGAGTGGCACACCGTGTTGTTTTAGTTGGTCCGATTCCGACACACCACCCCGCTCTAAACCCCGAGAGTTTCCACACGTTAAGAAAAGGGGTTTGTAACAAGTTCTTCTGTTTGTGGTGATGTCCTGATCTCTTAGTCGCCTGTTACGACACTCACGGCATTAATAGGGGTGGTGAGACTCTGTATTCTTAATCTGGACACCACACGGACCGTGGTAATACCAAAAAAATAATAATTAGAGGTGACTTTTACGGTTTCTGTGACAACTTATTCTAGGTTTATTTTTGATCGAGAAACTTTTAAGTCTAAGAGATACTTCAGTTTAGGGTGTATTTTTGAATAATATGTATGTGGATATTAAAACTTAAAGAATGTTTACAACATCAGTGTGTTGGACAGGCACACCCTGACGACGCAAGCCCAATAGTGACCAGGGGAAGGAAAACGCCACGAACAGCTACCGAAACTCAACCTGATTCAACCAGGTCAGTGTACTGTTGTTAGATTATTGTAACTAACGTAGGCTCACTCACAACCAGTAAGGTCTTGAGACAGACCAAAAACAATTAAGCCCTCTAGAGAATGTGCCGAAAGCAGGTTTGAAGACCGAGTGAATAAATTTAGTTAAGTAAATATCAAGGTGTTTAACCCCTTTATCTAAATATATCTGCTAAAACTACGCAACAGTTTTTGTTACAATTTTTACCCGCAGTTAGATGACTTTTCTAAGAAAAACATTTTTGTAATATCATCATAATCATTTGATAAATTATATATAGTAGAAATATATAGTAATTATCAAAGAAAAAGCACCATAGTATATAAGAATATATTGTAACTAGATTAAGAAACCAAATTTGTATAACATAGAATAAGGAATAGATAGTAAGAGGACAGTAATGATGAGGGACGCTGCGGTAGTGTGTTAGAAAAACATAATATAAAGTGACACGTAAAAGCATCAAGTCTGTAAAGTAATAACAGTAGAACCTATGTAATTTAAACTGTCCATTTAGAGTTAATCAGGTCATATTATATATAAATAAATGTAAGTGTACCAAAATTAATAAAGAAACTAACAATCTGTGACACTTACATGAGTCACAGGAGGCTGTAACACCCTGCGATGGCGGATGACATTAAAAAAAAAAGAATATTCATCATAATCATCACAATCATCATCATCATCATTTTCATCAACATCATCATAATCATCTTGAACAGTCTTTAGTGGTCCACTATATACAACATTTATGTATATAATAAGACCTAACTAATGTAGATAGAAAAATAAACAAAAGTATGAAACACAAAACTATTTCAATGTTAATAAATATTTGCTTTAATTAACGTCCTTAACACATTTTATAAATCACTATAACAAAGTATTTTAATATCTTATACTTTTCGTTTTATTGTCTCTTCTATCAGACCTCAAGTTGAGCATTGCGAAGTTTCATCATCAGTTGGGCCATACCTACCATCGGTGGAAGGTCCACCTGCCAGCTGGGCTCCAAAGCCAGCTCCCTGGGAAGTACCCAAGCATTATGAATCGGGAGACATCTGGAACGACGGGCCATGGGTTTCTATGAGCAGTGGAGTTATTGTCGACCCTATCAAAACGTTCCATATGGGGGTGGCTTTGGCGATGAGACAAACTCCCTTTGCTTTACTCAAACCGGATGTTGGTGCCCCGGTTCTGGTGAAGGTAGTCGATACAAAGCTGCCTGGTGGAAAACAGGTATATTTGTAAGCTTTGATCATTTTGCTTGCTTTGATCACATCCACGAAAAGTTATTTGTACATATTTTTGTCTTGATACAGATGTTGGTTCCAGTAACGGCTGAAGATTTCAGAGCTGGAGGTAAAATTGTCATGAAGAATGAACCTGAAGATTCTACCTCACCGGTACTTTAAACTTCATTTCTTCTGAAAATTTGTTTCACATTACTCTTGGCTCTTCAATTGCAATAATGTTGATATTTTAAATTAACTTAGGTGGAGAGAGAGTAAGCAGAGATATTTTTATGTTCTTTTCTCTCCCTTGGCCAAAGGTGTCCTATAATCTACAATGATTAGTAAAATGCTCGGTTGGTCTAGTGGTTTAAGCGGTCGCCACGCCACTGTCTATTGTGCTGAGTGCTGTGAGTTCAAAACTCACTTGGGACAACACTGCGTGATTCACAGATTATTGTTCTGAGTCTGAGTGTTCTTTGTGTCTGTTTCTTGTATATTTGTAAAGTCCCCCGTGACTCAGGATTTATTCCTGGTGCGGTATATATAATAAGGTCATATTAGCAACTATGAGCTATAAATTAGTCACATACGTAGTGAGGGTCTTATTGAAATCCACCCTTTAATAAATGCTAATGCAAGTTAAAATTCAGAATGCTAGTCGATAGCACAATATGCTAGTAGATGCAAAGTATGAAAACAAAGATAGGATTCTTCTAACTTGCTATGGCACTCTGTAAAGGTTAAAGAAATATTATGATTGGACTTTTATTTAATATTCTTAACACATCTTTTCTTTTCTCGTTAGGTAGGACCAGTAGAACCAAGCATGGAGCCCGATGAAGCCGTCCAAATCAGAGTACCAATAGTCGCGACAGTAGTTCCCAGGATCCAACCTGGAGGTAGACTGCAGTTGACTGTTGAAGAACCACATCATGCGTACCACACCGCTCTGTCGGCTGACGGTAAATCCTTCGGCTCTATTTTCTTCGATCTATCCGTGTGGTGATGGATTAAGGATACAGTGTCGCCACTCCTATTCAATAGGTGGTTGTCGTAGGAGCTGGCTAAGGGAGTAAATTACGCAGGACAACATCACTGCAATTTAAAAAAAAAATACACACCCCATATGAACCCGTCTGGCCATCGTGGTATAGTTGGCCAGAATCTCCTTTCTAAGGAGAGGTTTATGTCAAGCAGTGGACTCTTTAACAGCTTTCGGTGATGAATTGAACATGAACCTAATGTGTAACCCCAGATCGTAAAGTCAAATCAAATCAAATCAAAATCTTTACTGCTAACTAAGTGTTCATATGATCTTGTGAAATAGTTTGTCTCAACTTAGTAGTCTTTTCCATGCTTTGCAAATTTGAGGGAATTTGGAGGAAAAAATATGTATATTACATGATAAATTAATTACTAAAACTAAAAATTTGCAAATGAAGCAATTTAACAATTTCTAATATCATGAAAAAATTTAAAGTCATCCACTCATCATTACACATCCGCATCATTATTTTTCTATGTGGCTATATTGTTAATGATATATGTGTAGGTGAGGTGAATGTAGAACCTTGTACTACAAGAGGAATAGAGCCCCACCCCGAGCCTTCCAATTCTCTGCTTCGTCCAGAGTCCCAGCAGCTGGATACTTGCAACACTTTCGCTGATGGGCTGCGTTCTGGTAAATAAACCTGGCATTCAACAAAATTATTATACTTCTCACTGATGTTTATTGTAACGTGGAAGTCCTTTCCTAACAATTAGATCATTTTCAATACATCTGTACATATAATTAAAATTGAAGTGTCAATGTAGACACCCAAAATAAGAGCTTTTGACTAAATTTACATGATTACATATACGATATTTATAACATAAAACGTTTTTTTTTGTCTGTCTGTCTGCTTGTTTGTTTGTTTGTTTGTTACGGCAAATCTTATGACGGTATTTTTACTGACAGATAGCTTACATTTCCGTTGCATCTTAAGTTACTCTTATTTCATAAAAATAATTGGGTAGTTGAAGCCCTTAAAAGACCGACAACACTTTTCTACAGGATTTCGATATCACCTAGTACTTGGGTTGTGGTGGTCTGATGGTAGTCGCTCCACAATAAAAAGATCGAAGTTCACCTGTATCGCAGTACACTTAAAGCTGACCCCGATCTCATTTGGTGCTCAATCTCGAAGGAACAGTTAGAGACCCGTGCAAAAAAATTCATCATCATCATCTTGGCCAAAAGACGTCCACTGCTGGACATTGGTTTATCCAACAGTAGGCGTGTTGGCTTTTTTAATTTTTTCCAGCAGCAACAATCAAATTAAACGCATCAAATTGTATATTTAGTTAACTTCCACAAGAGTGAAGTCGCGGGTAACAGCTACTATCAATTAAAATTTATTCGATACTCGTTGGCTGTAACTTTTCTTTAACCATTGTACCTGCGATAAATACTTGCATATAAAAAAAAAAGTAATTTCAGTTGTCTCTTTGCACCAGGTCCAAGGATATCCTCAACGTGTACCCTGCCACCCCCACCACCTTCCCCTCCTCTCGACCTCATCTCGATGGACCTGTTCGAACCTATGGACTGCATGCCACTCGGTAATATCTATAAAACATCAAGACCATAAATACATATCACATAAAAATGGTTTTGATTATATTCAACAGTTTGTACTTGATCGAATACGATACAGAGGTAATAATAAAATAATAAATAAATAAGCCGTGTGGTGATGGATTAAGAATACGGAGTATTACCACCCCTACTCAGCTCATGAGTGTCGTGAAAGGCGACTAAGGGACAAACGATGCAGGACACTGCAAGAAGGGAAATTTGAAACAAACCCCTTTTTTTACGTGTGGAAACCCCCTCGGGCCGTCGCCCCACTGGAGTTTACGGCGGGGTGGTGTGTCGGAATCGGACCGACTAAACCCATACGGTGTGCCACTCTGCGCCTGACATAGGAGGGATCCAGGAACAGCTGCCATTACGACATCCGTTGAGCCAGCGTGGAATAGTAGGCCAAAACCTCTTGTCTAAGGAGAGGGCTACGTCCAGAAGTGGTCTGCAAAGGTTGTTGGTTATGAGGACATAAATAATAATTCCTTTAGGAATACCACTCACGGCTGTCTGATACCAAACCAGGCAAAACCTGTACCATAGTAATTTAACTGTTGATAAACATACAAATACAAATACAAATATAAATACAAAAAAATATTCGTGCTCTTAACGTTTGTGCTCTTAACGTTTGTGCTGGTACGGAGTCAAACCAACGTTTTGATTTAGCAGTCAGGGTCACATTATTAAAAATATTAGTAATTAAATACGAAACCATGTCGTCTCAAGAAATATAATACACGAATATTTTTCAGGTCCTCAAATAACTGCGGTTGAGAATATCAATCAAGCGCCACCTTCAGATGATTCTGATATATTTATCGGGGAATTTGAGGTACTTAATATTTCAAGATAGTTTTCACTATAATGATATAATCCTAGCCGATTCGGCCGCGGGACCAGTTTCAACCGAGACCAGTTAAATTACGTAAGAGGGATTACAGTACATAAGTGTGTACACAAATACAAGTGCACTCTGTGTTCCCTCACTCTGACAATCCAATGGAATGCTTATCAGACACGATCGGGAAGAGGTCAGACGCAGGATTGAAGGCTTCACGTGTTCCATGAGGCTCTCTCCAAACTCTGAGCTGTTATATAAACACAACAACTTTTGGTACGACCTGGGAATTGAACCCAAGACTAGACAAGACACTAATCGCTGAAACTACTAGACTAG
This sequence comes from Hypercompe scribonia, assembly GCA_949316085.1. Classification (NCBI taxonomy): domain Eukaryota; kingdom Metazoa; phylum Arthropoda; class Insecta; order Lepidoptera; family Erebidae; genus Hypercompe; species Hypercompe scribonia. The sequence continues at coordinate 6,767,360 of OX438988.1, forward strand.
CAAAGGCTAACAAATCGGTTAGAAATGAATAATCATCATTGACCTTTGTATTCTCCACCCCCAAGTGTGTACTGGCCCAATCCAAAAACGATTGAGTTTTCGATAATTTTCTTCACACTGTAAAAGACAAAGAGTTACCTACTTAACACTAGTGAGAAAAATGTTTGTTAATGTATGTATTCATCTAGTCCACTGCTGGACATGTCGCCCCATATATCTATACCAATATTATAAAGCTTGATAGTTTATTTGTTAACACACTAATCTTACAAACTACCGATCCGATTAAAAAAATATTTCACTGTTAGATAGCCCATTTATCGAGAAAGGCTATATATCATTACGCTGTGACCAATAGGAGCGGGGTACTAATATAAAATGTCGCAAAAACGCTTCAAATTATGCCTTTTAGAGTGTCCATTGCGTGTGCAGTTTTGTTTTGTTTCTTTAAACGTTCTAAAAGTCTGCGACAGTATGTCTATAGTTGGTTTGCTCACTCTTATCTTTTACGATAAACAAATTTGTTCACACTGTATAACATCACGCTACTGTTAATAGGAAACGCAGAAGTCTAGCGTGTCAACTAGTATAATATATATTGTATATTCAATTTAAATAAAAATAAAAAGTTAAATAATAGAAACAAAATGTCCATTTGCAGGAAAGTATCCCGCTGTCCGATTCAGATTGAACTATTCAAGAGTTGCGCAAACTTTCCGATTCAAAGGCGATAAACAGAGCTCCAAAATGTAGCCTATTGTTGGTATTTCAAAAATTTTAAGTGGCTTAAAAGTTTATTTTACTTATTTATACAAGTCTATTTTTTATGTTTGTTTGCACGTAACGAGAATGAAGGTTTTGATTTAGTTTTAAGTGAAAATAGGTTATGTTTAATATACTTTTACTTAAACAAAATTGTTATTATTTACTAGTTAGTTTCAATTCAATTTAAAATTCATCTTATCCCGGTGAATAAAGTGATGAAGACAGAAGAACTTAAGATGCTGTTCCATATCAAAAATCAAGACTCCAACGTCTGGCCTTCTGAGCTCATTTGCACTCGATTTTCAGGATTAACCAATAAAAAAATTAATGATACATGTTAGATATCTCAATTATATTCCAGTCCTCTGCAACTTTAAGGGTGGATACATCCGGAAGGAAGTTAATGAAAGTCATGACTATATATACTGATATTTTTTTTGTAGAAAATATCAAACTGCTGTAAAAAAAAATATCAAACGAACACAGTATATTAAAGTAAAATGAATTTTCTACATTATTATTATTTTGATACTTTCTACATTATTTTTCATCTACTTTAATGAAATTACAATAAATGAAAAATATAGATAAAATAATTTAGAAAGGAAACAAGTCTGATGGATTTTACGTAAAGTACAAAAAAACTTGCTATAAACATCTAAAAAGCCATATTTTTATGTTGCCCACAACAAAAATCTTAACAATAATAATTCCTACTCAATTTACTGGAGCTAAAAAAGGCAATTTCCTGTCGTCAATGTAAATAATCCCTAGTTATTATGATATAGGGATGACGTGTATTATATCGGTTCAATATCGTCGCCGTCTCGCATTGTTATCGACACGTGAACGGAAATAGGCCCTTTAAACGAACTTTGCCAGTGCGATGATTTGGCGATAGATGGCGTTGGTTGTAGTAAAAAAAAATGTAACTGGGATATTATAAACTGCTTGGATATTATACCTAATTATAATATGCGTTTCTATATACAGAATGAAGAAATCAACAATTAATATTCGCTTTATTAATTAAAGAAATTTACGTTTTAAAGAATTGTTCAATTATTTCTTATATATTAAGTATCATTTGTAATTAACAAATTGAATGTTTTTAAGATTCCTCAGCCTGTTCTTTCAGGGATACAGATTTCTCTATGTATATGCGGTTATGTATATTTGTTGATATATATACACACACACATGGAACAGGTTGTATCCACATCTTTAGAGGCACCTATGTATCACTTTCAAATTCGTTTTTCACCCACTTTTACACCTAAATAAAAAACCATAAGTTAAACTCAATAAATATTGCATAGGTCTATGCCCAGCAGTGGACTATAAAAGTAAATAACATATCCGTAGTGGAAAATACTAAATAGTATTCAAGAACAAAATAATTATTATAAACGAAGTTACGTTTTCTAGGCGATAGATGGCGTTATACGTGTGATTTTATCTTTTTACTCTTACACAGTGCACTTCAGTGAAATTGATTTTAAGATGTGATTAATTTAAAGATTATATACCTAAGACTATATAATTAAAGCTTCTGGGGTCATTTGTCAACAAAGATTCTATGGTCACTTTACATAGCAAAAGTACCATAAAAAACACGAACGCTCAGGGTAGGCGATCTCAAATAAATATTAAGATATTGTTTTAAGGGTTATAGTGAGTATTAGTACCTTAAAACTATATCTCTCATCATTTTACTGTCATTATCTCCGTGATCTTTTCCCAATTTTATTGGTGCATCGTAAAGGATATTTACTTATTTTTATGGTCGCAGCCCTTCTAAACGTTACCTTCCTTTAGAAATGTCATGGTGATGAGACAGAACGAAGGCAGAAGATTAATCAGAGTAGGGAAAACGAATAGTTCGAGAATCGGAAGTCGAGGAAGTCGGAATTCGAGGAACGGGGATTTAGGACTAAGATTACCAGGCAGAGTCGCAACATAACGTGTTACGTGGCCGCAATGTCTGGTTTTGTCGTATGGTAATTGGTTGAGCAAAAATGACAGTAATGGTATCATTATATACCCTGTAAATAATTGTGACCTTTTACAGAATCTTAGACTCCAGGAGTTTCTCAGTAAGATAAGCGTTCTCTAGTATAAAATAAACGATTATAGTCTAGTATAAATAATAACTTCATCATGATTTTAAACTCATTCATCTGTAAAACTAGTTAAAATTTAACCTCTATTCGGAACCAGTCAATTTTCGACTAATGACATAACTGACCGTCGTTCAACCACAGAAAAAATTACAATCCGACAAAAAAATCGCCGTTCCGACAAAAGAATCGCAATAACATTTAACGAGAAGAATGCGTCAATAAAACGCGAATTACGTTCGTCCAGTTTTTTACCAAAGCCCAACGCGTGTCAGCCACGCGACCTAAAATATTAAAACTGGTGTTAGATCTGACACGCGGCCTTTCCCACCAATAAATAGAGAAATCTTCTGATAACCCTGTGTAAAAAGATGTTTCAGTCGCTCCAAACTAAATTGCACCATAACACTCAAAAATTAATATCTAAAATTGTTTGTTAATTCCTTTATATTGCACTGAGTCATTTGCATTTCGAATTGCGTTTTATTTCTTCTACTCAACGTTGAATTTCGCTTATTCTCTTCAACATTGAAGTAAGGGTTACCCCACAATTTCTAATACCGCCTCCGACGGTTATCGTATAATGCGTCGGCACGTGGCGCTGTTCGTTTTTTATTTGGAATATTTTCGTGCGAACCGAGTGGCCTGGTGTGGACTCCCGCACAATGGGTACTAAGGGGTAATATTGGTACAGCATTGTGCTTGTTGGGCTGGGAATACTGGAGATGCTTAGTCTGGTCGTGACGTTCGACTGGAGATGAATTTATTCCACATTGTCGTTAGTGGAAGGGGTTTAAGTTGGAGTTTGTAATGGTTTTTCAAATGACTATGTAACAAAAGCATTTTTTTTGTAGAATTTTTCTTATTACAAACATTAAAATGACGATCATGATGTATAAAGTATACATTACGTTAAAATAAACGTCTTAACACAACTTTTAATATCAACACACATTACTATTTTATCATCTCATTACTTACAGTAGACTTGAATTTATATCAAATGCTTATCGGAAACTTGTAACTATCTCACATTTGTATTAAAAGGGTTACGCATTGAAAATGTCTTATGGCATTAAGGTTTATAAGTCTAGGCTGCCATAGTGTGCGTCGCCATACTGAATTATCTGTATTCTAAATGAGTATGGCAACCACCACTCTTGGATTCTATTCATGCTTTCCATCAGGCAGAGTCACTTTGATAGTTCAAGAAAAAAAAAACTGTCAATGAAATTTATTTGAGAAACTATTATAACAAAGTGTACCTTGTGAACCGAACTTAAAACCTAAAGTAAGTTATGTATAAACATTTAATACATTTGTAATCGCATTAGAATCACACAATAAACTATCAATTTCATAAAATATCATTAAAAACAAACAAAGTAATAGTGGGGCGTCTAGTAATCCCTCTCAAGGGTACAATCGACCCCAGAAATATTATTTCATATTTTGATTATGATATCAATGTCACCCAGTCGCATGCGCAGGGTTTTTTATGCTCTTTGTCCGTTAATACACATATTAACCCATTAGAGGCCGCGTGCCGACATTATTTGATATTTCACACGTATAATAAAGTTATTGTTACTATTGATATCTTGCTTTTAACTGTAAGAATCAGAATATTAGTCTTATCAATGAAAATCTAATATATAAAATTCTCGTGTCACAGTTTTCGTTGCCATACTCCTCCGAAACGGCTTGACCGATTTTGATGAAATTTTTTGTGCTTATCCGGTATCTATGAGAATCGGCCAACATCTATTTTTCATCCCCCTAAGTGATAAGGGTTGTTCTAGAAATCATTTATATGGCAAAACAACGTTTGCCGGGTCAGCTAGTTACATATATAAAGATTGACTACATTTTTGTAATTAGCTCTTAGAAATATCTTTATTTTACTTTACTACATAGATGTATAGGGTGCCCGCCAAGAACTTAAGGTCACAAGTGGTGTACCTGCTGATCGACAGCCGTGGCTCTGTCAAACAAACATCGCGATTAGTGGCAATAAGCTCGCCACCACGAAGGACCAAAACACTGATGAAAACTGAACGTTTAATATACCTCTGCCTACCCCTCTGTGTAGATAGGCGTGATTTTATGTACATACGTATTACATATTTCACGACATTTGCTGTACTTATGTATTAATTGTTACGTGTTTGTATAATTTCAAATTATCCTCCTAAAAACCTTACAACAGTGGAATACATGTTTATGTAATAACTAAATTGGTGACCGAAGATAGGCACATACGAAATAATACTAATTTGGTTTGCAACCACAGACGAAACCTCATTTAGAAGATAAAATAATAAAGAAATACAATTTATTTTTAATAAATAATTGATTTTCTCGAAATTGAATACTATCAATATTGATTTGTATTAGGCACCTGCTTATAATATGTATATTATAGCGAGATCTAGTATGTGTTTCCCGTTGGATGCGCGCAGTATAGGATCTGTAGTTGTTTCAAAGCTTGAGAGGCTAATGCCAAGCAGTGGACGTCTTTCCAATGAGAAGAAGAGGAAGAAGGAAATGGTCAAATAGTGCGTATGTACTTCCACTAATTTTATAAACTTACGAGGTATACTCAAGAGATAAATTTAATTGTAGTTAACTGTGGTTTCATGTAAAAGTATTTCCATAGTCGAGTGAGTAATTCTAAGTAGAATTTCTAATATTTTACCTACCTGCCACACCGTCCCATTCTGTTCAATGTATCACGTCTAAAACAAAACTAATTACACCTAAAACATGAAAAACCCACAAGATCATCGTATAAAACGAGATCATTAACTCGAAATGTTTCACAACCTTAAACCCTATGTTGGATCTATTCACACAAAATGGCAACAATTTAACAACAATTTCTCAAATAAGCAGTAAAACTGATATAATTGTGTAACGATCTGCCGTCAGCGACAGTCGCGCTACAGTCGTACTGCACGTGGACGCCACGTGCTAAGGATCAGTGCGATTGGTCACAACCATGCGCGTGAGCACCACTGATGTCTCAATCGAGTTTTATTCCGTAATGAGGTATGACAATGCTTAGTTATTGTGTCTGACAGTTATAGGGAAAGATTAATACATTCTTCTTACTGCGATAGTAATTAAGAAAGATAGCGAAAACAACATCGACCAATCTTGTTCCGAACGTGGACTGCCATTTTGTTAATAAAAAATTTATAAATAGTTGTCTTTATATATTTTGTAAATTTTGGTTATAATGCCATAATATGTATTAAAATTGATTTTTATTACATCTTTGATTGATGGTAGTATTAATCGTTCGTGTTATCATGTAAATCAATAACCAAACGCAGCAGCAAATAAATTCAAGGGTAAAAAACGAAACAACTTATGAAAATGAACGAAACATTTGTTGGCTGTGATAGCCTATATTTGGATGAGCACAAAACGTATATTTTGTATTTTTGTATGTTTGTATGTGTGAATAAAATCAAAATCAAAATGTTTCCAAAATTAAATAAGTGCATTAACAGATTTTTTTAAAATTCGTAATATTTTTGGCTGGATTTGCTATGCGAGCAACACTTGACTAATACTAATTTGCTTTGTGCATATATTTTATGTAAATAACAGAACTGACTTGATACTAAACTTCAAAATGTTTTCGTTGGGTATAGGCCACTGAAAAATAATGTTGTTGTTTAAATAATAAATTCTCATGTTAAGGCTAGGCGCCTATACACAGTGTTCTAGCTGATAAGTTTCTTTCAGTACATACATTAGTGATATGCTTTATATTTTTTTCATTTTTATTTTAAGTGCCTGTCAAAATGACTGTACTCTACTTGATGGAAAGCATGAAGAGAAGCAAAGAATTCTGTGCCATCATACTCATTGTGAATGCAGACAATACATGGCATGGCATGACACACACAATGGTGGCCTAGTGAGATGCTTTTTCACGCCTCGCTTATGTACGTAAAAGGCATGACAGCCATCGTGGTAGGGTAAGGCTTTAATTCATAAGTTAATACAAATGATTATAATACTTATTGATATGTGATAAAATAGTGGAATACATTTTAATTGTAGTTGAAAATGTTTAAAAAAGAAACTACAAGAAACAAATATGTAATATATATATATACATATATTTGTGTTGCCTGCAGTACCGTTGATCTCCAGTTCTAAATCAAGATTTTAAAGTTACAATTGTACAAGTAAATGACGAGAACTCGATAAATATGCAGTTAATAATAACTTTCAATTGAAATGACTAAGGTAGCTTGAACTGTAATTGAATTTTATGCTAACACTATTATAAATCTCCCAATAAAGTAACATGAGAATCAATACATATTTTAAATTCGCTCCCATTTTTTTTTCGTCTCTTCATTTGCTTATGTAATTATCACTTACAACCATTATTTCGATTCACTTACAGTTATCAGAAACATATTAAAAGTAACTTATATAAACATCCGTGTCCCATAATCTTCTTAATACTTATATGTCATGCCTAAAATGTGTTTGCTCAAATGAAAACTTGCTCTTTTCTACACGATCCATCCCCATTTACATATCACAACTAAAATCCTACAACACAGAAAACCTTTCACAACAATGGCTATTGCAAAAATCAATCGTACAAGCCAGTTTAAAAACAATACTATGCAGATGGAAGGGGCCTGGTCGTGGGGTAGAGAGGGCCAGATTACGCTGGCATATACCACGCATCGCTAGAGACGCAAATTGTTCGCTAAACTGATTACTACAGCTAGTTCCACATTGTCTTTGCCTCCCCTTGCCACCCACTGTGGAGTGGACTGGATCTGTGTACAGATGCTGGAAGAACTATTGACTGATTATAAGTTTGTCACAGCCCACATATTTTATTATTAAGTCAATTAAGAAAGTTTATAAATGAGCAAGAATTTGAGTATAATATTATATAAAAGAAAAAGAAATGAGCTGAGCAAAAGCAACACAAACATGAAGCAAATGAATTCGGGGACACGACAACGTCTTGTGCCAAGAAGGCGAAACACAGAAAAATATGTATTTTTGCTTCGTTTTCTCAAACACTTGTTTTAAGTTAATACTAGCCTTAATTTAAGTTCACAATATCCTGAACCAAGTAAGTGTTTTTTGTTGTTGGTAATCGTATTAGCTGAAGTTTTTTGTTGTACATGACAGATTCTCGGATATAAATTGTATACACCAAACTTGTACAGTATTTTTAGTTGCCATAGCAATTTAAATAAGACTATTGTAGTTGCCCATTCTAGTACCGTGATCTCCATGTGTAGACTGTCCATGAACCATCAAATTTCTGTATAAATTCATTATATTCCAATAGGAGCACAATGCATTTTCGGTAATACAATTGGCGTTGTGGTTCACGACTCAAACTTCGTTACGTTTTTTGATGATGAGTCTTAGTCGGTAGGGGATTTGTTTCGTTTACTTATGAAATCAGACAAGTGCTTGAGGCATTGGTTTAAGGGTCTGTATACTTGATGAACTTTACGAAAAATGCTTAGCATGTTGGGTCTAAAATGAATAACAAATAATTATCTTATAAAGATCTGCATCAAACCATCAGTAATCTTCATTAATTAATTTTACGCTTTTGGTTTCGTTTTTATTTAAAATAAGGAAAAAAACTAAATTAGAATAATTTACAGACCTCTGAAGTACTACATATAAAAATATAGCCGAATCTATTGCCTTCTTTTTCGAAGTCAATTATGAATTGAATATGAAGTTTTAAAAATATTGCATGACAATAACGTCAACAATCTTAAGTCAGCTGGATCTAAGTCATTCCTTAGAAAGTTTTAGCTTACTGCATCACTCTAGCCAGACGAGTTAGTGTACAGTTTTGTCAAGTTTGGTCCGGATGGCTTAATAACAGCAGTTCCTGGATCCCTCCTGTTCCAAGCACAAAGTGTAGTGTTAGTCAGTCCGATTCTGACTAATCACGCCGCCGCAAGCTCCCTATAGGGTGACGGCCCGAGGTGGTTTATACACTTTAAGAAAAAAATGGTTTGTGTTTAGTTTCCTTCTCTTTACTTCTTTAATCTTAGCTTCTTCCCTTAGTCAACTTTTACAACATCTACAAGATGAACAGGAGCTAGCAAAACAAGACACATAGGTGACACACTTCACTTGCAAAACTTAGATATCAACCATCTATTAAATATTAAAACCATTATTAAATGCCGCTGGATGCCGGCGGCACGGCACCGGCTGTTGTGGAGAACCTTGGGGAAGGCCTATGTCCAGCACTAGATGTCCTTTGGCTGAGATAAGATCTATTAAATATATCATTTTACAGTGGTCTGGCTTTGTTGATGAATTTTTATTTTTACATAATATAATTTTCACTTAAAAGGACATGTGTTCATTTATTCCTAATACTATTGTGTTTACTAAATATTTGTCTACGTTATTTCTAACGTTTTAGTTATAAAAATGCAAAAATTTAACTGTAACCATGAGGCGTTGAACAATGTTCCAAAATCTTTTTTTAAAGAAATTCATTAGTTTTTTTATGAGCAAACGTTTGTATAGAACAAACATGCAAAGTAATAATGAGCGTCTATCCGCAATTCATGAACACTTGCAACACGAAAGAGACAAGTTAGTGCCTGCATTTAGAGCCGTGAGAATGACATGATTATTCTCATCACTTAATTATACCTACTACCTTTAATTTAGTAGCAAAAATCGCTAAACCACTAAACTAACAGGCCTGTGAACTAGGTATATAGTTTCAAGAGTAAAAAGTTTGTTATTTAATTTAGAACAAAACTTCGTCATTAGTTCATATATACCGATAGTAGATGGCGTTAGTAGTACCACTATTTTCATTTTTGTGGGAGTGTAGCGACTATATCCTAAATTTCTATATATGTTTTTCGTTACTTTTCAACAATTGGAACAAAAGAGTACTATTTTTAATTTATATTTAGTAGCGAAATTTTAATTAATCGTTTGAAAAATATGATTTATTTCCCAGTCTTAAGTATCATTTTCACTGCCACTGATAGGAATCCAGTATACCTTATATAATTTTCGAAAATATGTTTCATTGAAAATAAAAATTGTTTTAGACAATGTATAAACAAACACTCCAAGGACATCTGTCATATAAAATCACTGTTTACTAGAAATGCTTAGTAACTTGGTTCCCAAACAAATAACTGAAAATCATCGTCCAAGACCATTAACAAATAAGTTTACAATAAAATAAATATGAAAAGAAGATAGAAATACAGGCGATTATAATTAATAGCTACCCTCCCCACAGTAACGCAATAAGTTGCGGGGGTAGGCAGCCCTGTAGCCGGCCCTTTATGCAATAAATGCGTCTTGTTAATTTGATTTTTATTTTGATCTTGTTTGTCGTCTGATTGTCCCTTAGGCAAGTGGTGGCTTTTTGCCGTATTGTTGGCTGTAATTGTTATATGAAGATTTATTTCGATGACAATCATAGAAAGGGATGGAAAATATATATAAAGTTATATAGGGTGGGCCAAGAATTCATCAAAATTTGAATAAAACATTCCGCGCATACATGTTACGGGAGTTCGTTTGACCGATGCTACTGGAATTTCTGGACTGGCTACAATCATAACACATGGTTTCAACAAGATAGAGCCACCGTCCCTGCCGGTGGTCCGGAAAAGCTGATTTCCAAACGAAGCAACATTCTATGGCCATCCGGAAGTCCAGATCTATCCCCAGCAACCTTCTTTTTATGAGGTTATTTGAAAAATCGTGTCTACCTCAATAAACTAAATACAATACGTTAATTAAAAGAAAAAATCAGCGAAGAGATGTCGGCGATCTCGTGGTCTCTTTGCCGACGAGTATTTAAAAATTTCGGTGCTCGCTTAGACGAATGCAACCGTCGAAACGGTGGTAATTTTAAAGACATAATTTTTTAAAAATAAATTCTAACTAATTAACTTCCTTGTAAATAAACAATTTTAAGATATATCAAATGATTTTTTGATACGATTTTTCAAATGTTGAGTAATTCTTGACCCACTATATAAATTTTCGTAATTATCTTCAGAATTTTGACGGTAATTTTATATTAGTTTGACGAGCGTTGAACAATATATTAAGAAATATTTAAAGCCCATAATGGTTAATCTTTTTACTCTCTTTTCTTCTTTAGGTGCCTCACCAACCAATGAAGGTTGTGTATCAACTCTGAAGGTATATTTCGTTTTTCTTTAAATGAAGTGAAAAAGTAATAAATTTAGTGAATTCAACTAAAATATTTTGGTTTTAAGTTGAAAATACATACTTTTCAATTAGTTATGATCAATTTAGTTATGTTAACTCGTTAATATTAAGCTAATTATAACCTTCTAAGGTGATTCTTTTCTACCTGAAGGGAATCATTAACAGAATCCAAAAGTTGTGGTCACCACACTCACTGTGAATGCAGACAATGCATTATGGTAATGGTATTATGGTAGCCTAGGGAGATGTATGTGTAAAGTGGCATCGTGGCAGTATAAGGCTCATACCATTTTCGCGATAACTATCACCCATACATCAATAGGCTTTCGGGGTTCACTCACCAACACGGCAACAAGGTTGCCGTCGCTTTAGATTGGTCTTCTTTGAGATGGTAGTACTATTCTGTAATCAGCGTGTCTCTACTACCTTCTGAATATACAAAAAAATTCACAATTAAGTGAATATAAAAAACGTCCAAAGTAAAAACATCCCATGTGTCATAATGACGACGGTTGAACTCAAAGAACGACGACATTTCAAAATAATAAAAACGAATGTGAAATTAAAATTCAAAAAGAAATCACATACGTTACAAACATTTCTTTGTTATTTGAAAACAACAAGCTTTTGATATGAGAGGCACTTCGTGACTCAAACGGTACAAGCCTTCATTTAGATATCATAACAGTGTTTATTTTTAACTAAGAATATTCGCCTTTAGACCCCAACAAATAGAAATGCTTTTCCTATGTACTTTTAAAGGGTTCTGAATATATTTCTATGATGTACAACAGTATGAAAAATACACAAATTAATTTGTATCTCTACGTGACATGCAAAATTATCAAAGTGCTCTTTTGAATCCTTAAAATCACAGAACAATGTTTAACATGTTAATGTTTGTATTTCAAAACACAATTTTAGTTAGATATTAAAGAGGAAACGTTGATAGAAAGAGGAAAATTATTATACAAACGTATTTGTTTTAAATAGTGTACAGGTTGCTCGGTGTATGGCTACCCTCATTTGTTCCTCGTCGTTGTTAACTACCGACATAGTCAAAGATCTAATTCTTATTAAATAAATGTAAAAGGTTACTCTAATGTAGGCCTCGGTCTTTTATAGAATTATCTTCTTTCATTTGTTAAGTAGTTCCGATTTGGGTTGCTTAGTTTACCGACTGTGTCGATTTGAGGGATTGGACTACATACTGTATGTCTAAATATATAAATACTTTGGAATAGTAAACATAATCCTGCTCTTAGTTAACATTTTAAACGCGAAAGTTTGTGGAGACGAATGTACAGATGTTTTTTTACTCTTTCACACAAAAACTTCTAAACGGATTTAAATTTAATTTTATGATAATTTTGGACATACATTAGAATAACATATAAGCTACCATATACTGGGAAAACCGCTGTGGAACCGCAGGCAAAATCTAGTAATAATATATTAATGAAGAAGTTGACAGAAGTACATTAAAGGTGAAAAGTGTAATGGGGGTAATGCTATGGGGTGAACAGGAGAATACTGAAAGTAAAGATTTAGTAGAAGTAAAAAGAGAAACAAAGAAGAGAAGACAATAGAAGAAAAGATATATTTACTATACGGAAAGACAGGGAATGTAAGCTCGAGCAGCTCAAGAACTCATAACTGTTACTCTAACTAGTTCATCAACTTGAATTAATGAGCATTAAACCGAACATACATAAACGAATATTAAACAGAATACTGCTAAGCTGTATACAGAAAATACAAAACATTTTAACAGAACAATATTGGTGTAGCGGTCTCGTCAAATACAAATCGAATTCAGGAATCAATTTGCCTGCACCCGCACAGAGCAAATATAGATGAAATAACATTGAAAGGATTACAAAGAACGACATCGGGAAGCATAGACTATGATAGTTCTGAAACCTCAAATTAAACGAAATCAGAGATTAGTTTAATATATACGCTCGCACATATAGAAACGATAGTAAACTTTTTGAATCAAACTCGAGATTTTTACGATCCAATATTTTTCTAAAAAGTAGCAGAAGAAGAGCCACGCTGATTTCAGCACGAACGGACCGGCTCGACCGGGGTAGTCACCACCTCATAGAAGACCAGCCTAAAGTGACAGCATTCGTGCTGCCATGTTTCGTTGCCGAGTGTGAGACCGGAAGCTCATTTATGTGAGGTGACATTTATCGTGGTAAGTGTGTGAGCCTTACACTGTCACGATGACTGTCATGCCTTTTACGTCCTCAAGCGGAGTGTGAAAAAGCATCTCACTAGGTCACCATAGTATGAGTCACCATACTACATTGTCTGCATTCGCATTGAGTATGGTGGCCATAATTGTTAGATTCTATTTATGCTTAGCAACAGACAGGGTAGAGTCACTCTATGTTTTTAAAAAAGGTGAATTTAATTATATAATTTTTATTAGATCTTTAACCTGAGTTTTTGAGTATTTAAAAGAATAAAGATTTAAAAGAAACGATTTATGTACAACTGACTAAAAGGCGAGGGACTACTACAACTACAACGAACTTGTGACTGTAGCCGCTGGTTTTCATGGATGGCGGTAGTCGCTAACCACCAGGTAACTCATTTGCTTAACGTCTTATACTGTAAGAATAAATATACTGCTTAAAACATAAAGTATCACATTAATAAACAATAAGTAATACATTAACAGTCGTTTTAATTCTTTTAATAAGTTGGAAGAGAAGTTGCCTTTAAAAAAAGTATCTATGGAGGTTTTAAATTCCTTTTGTCTATTTTGAAAAAATATTTTTATTGTAAATTTAAATGACGCGGTAAGAAATTACATGTATTATATTTTAACTTAAGAAAAACAATAAGTGATAAATATATAAAAATCTTAAACATATCATTTAATTTTGTCGAAACACTTTAAGTTACATTTTACGGCTTGCCAAAATTTAAACTAGAGACGATTTTTTTAAGGATCAATTTAGAACTATGTCAAAGTAATAATAAATTCACAACTTTTCAATGGTACTTATTAAGTGTTATGTCCTTACTGTTTGGTTTCGTCGACTAGAGTTGACTCCACAATCTGCTTGTGACAGCTCTGGTATTGCAAGCGGCAACAAGTCTTCACAGTAAGATCCATGAAAGTAAAAAATAATATGATATTTAAACGTAAACGAGAGATTTAATAATTATAGTTAAGTTATACTACATACACACTGTAAAGGTGAAGCGAATTTGGAAGTAAAACATACCCGTACTTCATTCTAATTTCATTGGGCCATCATTTCCAAGCCCGATCTGTATTGGACCTGTACCACAACGAGTTACATAAAGGCAAGCGTTTTGATATAACTGGATGTCGTAATAACAGCTGTTCCCGGATCCCTCCTATGTCAGGCGCAGAGTGGCACACCGTGTGGTTTTAGTCGGTACGATTCCGACACACCACCCCGCCGTAAACCCCGGCGGGGTGATGGCCCGAGGGGGTTTCCACACGTTAAATAAAAAAAAAGGCTTTTTGATATAAGAAGCTTACCACTAGGCTGAAAACTTCCACTATGTCTCTCCTGGTTCCATTATTAACTCAGCTTTAAGAAGTCAAATCATAGAATTGTCATCCAAATTACGTATTCATAAAATTTCAACTGCAGAAACAGAAATTAAAATTGACTTTTAAGATATGTTGAAATCACTTCACGTTCAGAACGCTAGCTCAATGGCTATGCTCGTTTCTGACAATTCTTTTAAGAGATCTTTTCTCTCAGTCCTGATATTTTTACAGTTAGATACGCACACAATATTATTTTTCTGATACCATATTTTAAATTGAAAACTTTGTTTATTATTCTTTAATACTTTAACTGTAGACACACTTATTAAAAACTAACACGAATAGCAAAAAATACGGCCATTATGACAACATCCCTGAATGATTGTTTTATACATATTGTAGAAAAATAAAACATGAAAACTTTATTAAGTTTTATAAGAGAAACAAAACGAAATACTGAAAAGAACTTTTCTAAAGTTGCTTAATCTTTGGCAGCGAATGCTGTCTGGGACCATCTTTGAATCTGTTCAAGGCTAGATTTAGTAAATTTACTAGATTTAAAGTCTACCGGCTCCTTGGGGCGCGCTATGCAAATTTAACTTATGTACGCACTAGCTACTAAAACCGATGCGTTATAGAACAGAAGATTTTCTATTGTTATATTTTTAGGTTTTTTTTAAGTGTAAGCCTTTGAAAAAGTAACACTTGCTTTCTTGCTTGCTGAATTGCTTAACACCGGTTTTCTGTGGGGAGGTGATATTACTCCGGTCAAACCTGTCGATTTGTACCGTAGCATAGTCGATACTTGATCCATACTTTCACACTAATATTATTAATTAGAAAGTAAGTCTGTCTGTCTGTTACACTTTTGTAACTCAATTACTGCACCGATATAAAAAAAATGGTATGGAGAAACTTTGACTCTTGAAGAAGGAACATACCTATGTACATAACATGATAACCGACATATAAGAAGTAAAGCTAGTATTTGGATACTTAAACATATGTCTTAGCAAGATTCGTGCTTGATACGGTGTCTTTTCTTAATAACTTTGTACTAATAAATTCATTTAGTAGGCCGCCACAAGATGGCCCGACGACCTGGTGAAGGACGCGGGAAGCTGCTGGATTCGGGCGGTACGGGAACGACTGGTGTGGAGAACCTTGGGAGAAGCCTATGTCAAACAGTCGACGTCATTTGGCTGAGATGATGATGATGATGATGAATAAATTCGTTTAAGTTTATCCGACACAAATTCTCGTTCAGGTCACCAAGTTGCACAACTACATTACCAATAAATGTTGTATACAAAAAGTGAGCAAAAATCATTGCCTACTTCTTTTATACAGAAACTCGTTACTATCATATACTATCAGTATTTTTCATGCTATAAATTAACATGAAATCAATTTTTTTATGAAGCATACAAAGGTGTAGCGTCGACAACATACCTGCAAAATGCATTTAATTTTTTAAAATTGTTCTATTAATAAAAATAAAAAATCGCTACGATTATTATTGCCAGTGCGTAGACTAAGGTTGGGTACCGACTGAATTTTCAATGAGGATGTCACAGCCTTTCACTCGGTGACATTTGCTCGTACCGCCCGCCTTGTTTGGACAAAAGGGTTTTTGCCTCGTCGAGGGAAAATTCATCAAATTTTCTTGCTTCAAATTTCACGATTTTCTTGATTAGATTACGTATTTGAATTTGAATTTTAAGGGGTTCAAATTATTAAGGTTTAAAATAATCGAATTTTGGAACATGAATGTAAGCTGTTGTTCGAGAATGCCAAAGTATTTTAAATATTTTCAAATAAACATGTATGGCTAATTAAAATAGTGTCATTTTAAAATAAAGTCTTTAAAAGAAGTTTCGAAATTTTACAATTTGATATACTCTTTTACCAAACTCTTTTACTCAAAGAATCAAGAGTTATCCGTTAAATAGACTCGATAATTTTCTATGTAACTTTTTATTCTAAATAGGTTCATTATATAAAAAAGTTATTGAACGTACAACAAAGCGCTAACCGAAGCTAAAAAAATAAAAAAGTAAAAATTTAAATTTCGAACAATACCACAAATTCGGATCCACAAACGTGTGTAATATGCATCTATTATTTAGGCGCACACATTACATTCGCGTGCCTATTCTGGAAAATTAAAAACGAAATTCGTATCGAAATCGTCGCGGCTTCCGCACGAGTTGTTACCGAAAATGGAAACTTAACAACCGAGGTAAATAACCACAAATCACCGAGTCCTAACACCCGAGGCGAGATTTAAATTCACGCGCGGATGTAGCCATTGGGTTTTGTTGTCTGTGCCCATTGTACAACGACTTTTGTTCAATATGAGAGGGGATAAACAGAATGTAACATTTCGAATCGGAATAATAAAATGTTACGGCTACAATAGGAGCTATACTGTTTTTGTATAATTTAAATTTTATACTAATTATATTTTAATTCATTTTCCCTTATCTTTCTGAACTAACATTTATAAGCAAATAATACATCTAATATATCTTCTTTATCTGAAACTATTTGAACAAAGAAATGCAATTTCCATATAATACCTAGTTATAAAACTTTGAACCCATTCAATTAGCTTTCTTTCCTTCAGCTATCAAATAAAAATCTACTTAATACAGTTTGCCTATAAGTTTAACTTCGATTATTTTCTCGTGTCGTGTTCAATAACGTGTCGTTTAAACCCAGCCGCCTACCCATCAAAATCAACATACGACCGTAACGTGCCTCTCGCAACGCTGATTCCAAAAGACAGAGGGACCGAACGATGACGTATTATTATTTTTAAATTCATACACTGTGTAAAATCAAGAAATTCTCTAATTTATTCTCAACCTTATCGCCATTCAAATAGAGTACATAGAATAGTTCTTAATGAGTTTATTGTTGCACTTGTTCGTCTGAGTACGAATACAGTCGGTGCGTAACAAATTGGCGGTTTTTACAATTTCGCATTAACACATGAGTTTTACGATAGCCGTGTCCAAACGGTCTTATTGTTAATAAGAATAGTCACAGATATTCTATGGTTCCTTTAAATGAAGTATGGTTAAAATCATTTGATCATAATTTATGTGGTATTCAGTTGGGTGATAAATAGTAGAGATAAATTTGACTAGAATATGTGTGTATGTTTGTAAGAGTCATCATCATTAGCTCACTGCTAGACATAAGCCTTTTCTTTGAAAGAAGATTTTGGCCTAATATCTATACAACACTGGCCAGACAGATTGGTGAGCCAAGAATTCGTTAACATTTGAACCTAACATCCCGCGCGGGAGTTCTTGGGACCAATGCTACTGGATTTTGCTGGCTACAATCGTAACATATGGTTTTGATAAGATTGAGCTACTTGCCATATCTAATGAGTCCCTGCTGGTATCTTAGACATGTATCCGGACAAGCTAATTTCTAGACGAGGCGATATTCCATGACCACCCATCAGTGCAGATCTATCCCCAGATTTATTTTTATGGGGTTATTTGAAGAATCGTGCTACATCAATAAATCAAATACACTATGTCAACTGAAAGAAAAAATCAGCGAAGAGATGTCGGCGATCTCGCGGTCTCTTTGCCGACGTGTATTCGAAAATTTCGGTGTTCGCTTAGAAGAGTGCAAACATCGAAATGGTGGCTGTTTAGACGACGTAATTTTAAAAAAATTAATTTCAACTACTTAACTTTCTTGTAAATAAACTATTTTTATAATATATCAAATGATTTTCTATACGATTTTGCAAATGTTACGTAATTCGTGGCCCACCCAATATACCATAAGGTTTGTTTCAAGTTTTACTTTCTCTTTGCAGTGATGTTGACCCGTGTAGCTTGCTCCCTTAGCACACTTTAGCACCTCTTACGGCACATACAGGATAAATATTTATCAGAAAAATGAGTGTCGCGGGATATGCGTTTAGAACGAAGTCCTTTTCATGTGTAGGGTTAAATATATGTATAAACACACACATTCATACTCTCTTTCTTTTATGGTTTTTCGTAACGTGTTACATTTTTTCTCGACCAGGTCCCCACGCTAACCCACGATAACAAATTACATTATTTCATTCCAATAATTTGTTTGATTGATTATGTGAGTATATTAATTGAAATAAGTTATAGTTTTAGAACGATACAGATTTGCCCCTAGTTACTGATAATACTGTCTAAACTCATCTTTATAAACCATATCCCTTACTTTCAACTAATACCTTTTAAAAATTTTCATCAAATTTTTAAAGTTTACCATTGATTTGAGTAGGCTTACCCCTGTAGACTTATTTAGACTAAAACTGTAACAGGTAAAATGTTGGCATTAGTTGCATCTCTGTAGGCAATAGTAGGCAAAGATATCTATCTACAATCAAAAGATAATATGACGTTGGGATCTTAATATTTTCTAGATAATTCCACGTATAAATTTAGTAAAACTGTGGACACTTGTCAAGCTACTTAATGAAATCTTGAGCAGACAGTTGTATTATGTCTGAGTCTTTAGCCTTTTTAATTAGAAGTCTGATAGTTTAGCCATTCCCGCTAAAAATACTCAAATGTAAAAAGAAAAGTTTGACATCCACTTCGTTACAAAATTTTGACTGATTATCTAATTTATATTATCTAGCTCGGCAAAAGATGATTCTTTTGCCGATTTGTGGATTTCAACTTGACGTATGAAATTATTAGAACAAACAATAATAGATAAACTCAGCAATATTAACCTATACGTACGTAGAGATAGCTATATCCTACAGGGGCGACGTCATGCAGTTCAGAGACGGAAGCTACGTCACGGCACAATAGATGGGCGCCGCATCCGCCGCCGCTTCCGGCAGAACTAATGTCGCGGATATATCCGAATGCAATTTAGCACTGCTTCGGAAAATATTGCGGTTAATGACTTTGCTTCGGTATTATTGGCAATTATCACGAAACGCTCGGCATTATTTTAGGTAGTTAAGAATACATCCATGAGAGTTATTTACTTAACTGAAAGTGCTCTGTAGAATACAATTTCTGCAAAAAGATTTATTTACTGACATGAGTACAATTATGCTTCAACAGGCGTGATTGTGGAGGGGTAGGCAGAGGCATATTAAATATCTACTTTTAACCAGTGTTTTGGTCCCATGTGGCGAGCCTACTGCCACTGATTGGAATGTTTTGTTTGCCAAAGTGTCGTCTGTCGATCAGCAGGTGAGATTCTCAGCACTTGAGGCAATCAAATCAGAAATATTAAGAACATTGTAATTATACTTTCACCATAGGCAGACGTCATAAATATATATACAAGTATATGCAATTATTAAAAACGAAATTTAACATAATTTAGACTATAAAGTAATTGACGAATCTTCTTTTCAAAGTCTCCAAATCAAATTTTTTAAAAATTAATTTCAAAGTTTATTGTTTTGATCTACAAATACAGAAATGACAAGCTGCCATGAAGTTACGTCATCAATTCGTATTGTTGTTATTTAAGCGTAAGTAGATATTTTAAAAATCATTAATTAAACTTGAGAAAATAATACCATTAAGTACGACAAGTATAATAAAAAAAAAAACACATTTTCGTTGCCATTTTAAAGTAATTTTCATTAACCATTACGTAAGTAGACTTCTCCTTTGCATCCATTACACAGAAAATCTCAAATCACATCAAGCTATATCTTCAAAACACATTACATTTAGAAGACATATTAAACTTTTTAGTTATTATTTTTAGTTAAACCATTAAAATAATTCATTTATGTCTTTCAAATCCTTTTTTAAATCTGTCATCCCTTTAAACTATAACGAGTAGTTTATTTAAAGATATATTTGTACATTTACACATCTAACTTCGTATTATTTGTACTAGTAGTGATGAACATGTTGCGAAACAAGCTTAAACATGGCTGCAGTTCATTAACCAACAGTTTAAGATGTTAAATAAACATACCAAATATTATTGGATAACAGGATGGTGTTATGTGAGATTGCGCGAGTCAATAAATAATTAAATTTAAAATATTTAAAATCGTAAAGAACGTATATAATGGTTTTCTTTAAAAAAAATTGACTAGTACGTAGAATAGCATTGTATTGTATTTAAAAAAATATATCTTCATCATCAATCACGTATGTACACATTCATGTGCCTGACTAAAAATGTTCGCGACGGATTAAATTTTGTTTAGATAAGATTATATTTTAGTTCAAAAATTTGCAAATACTTGTAACAAAATTTAATTCGAAATAAAAATGTATCAAAATAAATACATAAGGCTATTATTGTAAGAAGATTCTTCTTCAAATAAAATATTATACAGTGTTTTTTAAAGTAATTAAAAAACTTTCAAAATAGAAGTGATTTGTCTTCTACGTCATCTAAATTAGAAACTTCTTACAATTCTTGCGCAATTCTATTACTCATAAACGATCTTCAGAATTATACCATCCAAAATCCCCCATAGATTAAGGACGCTAATCAACGAGGGTGCAAACTACCCCCGGTTACACCCTATTGCAGCGGGGGCGAAGTGTTAAAAATACAATAAGATATAATACGTACGAACCACAGCGATATATCCTTCATAAAACTAAACTATCAATGAAAAATGAGCTCTAACGCCTTCGTGATAAATGTTTAGTTGTTATTTCAAGGGTGTAAAAGTAAGTTTGGAAATATAAACTATAATAATTCGCAACGCCTTCAAAGTGTCATATCAGTCATAGTGATACAAAATACATATTTTGAATGGAGCCCTTGCATCAGCTAAGGGTGTATTTTGTTCTTTTATTGTGTTTTAAAGTGCCATAAATATTAATATGCCGATAAAAACTTTTGAACACTGTATCGTTGACGATTATGATGTAGTTTATTAAGTGGCTGCACTCTTTTAGGGGTGAAATTTCTGTGTTATGATTTTAACGTTCTATCGACATAAAGTATTGAGGCTTTAGGAACAAAATAATACATTTACACATGTATTTATTTTTAAAATAATATATTTTAGCATCATTCACAAATCAAGGATACAATTTTGTGACCCTATAGCTTTGACGACCTCTAAGTCGTACCCGACATTGTAAATTCTCATAGGTATTGACATAAACTATGATGTCACAGTCTGTTTGCAGTTTACTAATGTAAACACTGAACTTAAAACATAAGAAAAAATAATTTACTTTCTTTCTAGTCCAAGGTAGGCAGATATATACAATGTTGGTTATGGGTGCTCTTAATATGGCCCATCTTTGAAACACTGCTGACCTGGTCAGTATATGACTTCCAGCCTGCCCGCAGCAACTCACTCACTCACTTTATGAACTATTTTGGCTATCCGCTCTTCATTCATTCGTTCAACATGCCAAAATTTGAATCATGTCACATCTGATATTTATCACAATTTACTTCATTCATAAAAAAGATTAAAATTGTAATCGTCCACATATTGTTCATACCTACGTATTATCTCTAAAGGCGTGAATTATTTCGTAACATTTATATAAAATCAAAACTCCGAACATATAGTATTCAACATGATTATTATTTAAATTTTCCATAGCATGTCGGGATGCGCGGGGTAAATTTAAATGACAATGGTTTCGCCATTTTGATGTGAAAGAGGGGCCCAAAGTACCCTATTTTAACAATATATTTTACAATTTTAAATTTTTATGTGAAAGAACTTTTTAGAATGTATTTCCTTTTTACAATTTTATTCGCCACTTTTTGCATAACGCTTTTCGTAGTCTTTATTTGATAAGCAAAAATGACGCTTCCCTATTTCTGTATAAAAGTTGAAAATTTAAAGGAATTAATAATTACAGTAAGTAATAAAATTACAGATAGAAGTTAATCATTTTTATGCTCAAAGTATAAACTTAATAGGGAGCACTCCAAGTTAATCTCACCTGCAAGGGGTGTACCAGCTGACCGACAAACGAGGCTCTGGCACACAAAACATCCCGATTAGCGGCAACAGGCTCACCACTACTACATTACGTGGGACCAAAACACTGGCAAAAAACGAACGTTTAACATGCCTCTGCCTAATTCTAAAATACAATTAAAAAAGTAATTTATTCATTTGATCAGTTAATTATCAACCAAAGGTAATTATTTACAATATTGTCAAGGGTTCTTTTATGAACTTACGATTATAAAATCAGATACAAGCGTATAAAACTCGGCGCCCGTTATAAACGGAGGCCGTTTCCGACGCGACACGTGTCGACTTTAAAATGTGTTATAGCCTCTATTTAGCATAAAACTACCGTTAGATCATTCTAAATCGATTGTTATTTCGTAGTAAACGTAAGGAGAATAAATTTAAGTCTTTTAAGTTATTTTTTTCACGCATTTTCTGTGTAGGTAACTCTACTCTTACTTGTATGGCTACCCTACTTTGTTAAAAATTTTGTTGAGGTATTAAGCTTTTGGGCGTTCAGCTTTTACGCCTTAGTCACTCAATCGTTTAATATCTTTCAAGTAGATGTATCCGTGGTACTAAAAAATGATACAGAATGTCTCAAATCGAAAAAAAATTAATATGTTTCTAAACGATAATTGATTATAATTGATAAATTGATTGACTAGTTGTATACTAATAGGTTTTAAAGAAAAATTTAGTGTTTGTGTCCATTTTGTCATATCATCAACAGCTGTTAATAATTCACTGTTGGGCATAGGCCTTTCCTTAGCAAGGATAAATGAAAAATGGCCCGGTAGAAAAAAAGGCCGATACTACTACTAAACGCTAATACTAAAAAACCCTATTAGAGCATATAATTTGTTCAAGTATCACCAAAGTTTCGGAAACTATAAAAGTTAAGTTAGTTTAATTACAACTTCACCTTATCTAGTGTATATTTCAATTGCTTATTTGAAAAAAGTTTTAAAAATCTGGCAATATCCCATCTAGATTTACAGCTAGGCGGTTTGGAGAAATTAAATCGACTAAATCCTGAACTTGACCTTACACCAATAATAATTTCGCGTTGACCTTTCGCGTTAGCGTATATCCTTTCGTGGAACACGCTTCTCTTTGAAGTCAGGATGGCTAAAAGTCGCGACTTGTTTAAAATCAAAGTGAAGAAGCTTTTAGTGGCTAATTTGGCGACGTCTTAGTTCATCACCTCGTATTGTTATATTTTATAGTGATAATATGTATTCACGGATATGTATGAGTTATATGTAGTATGTATTTGTCCATAAAGTTATAAATAAAGTAAATAAATAAATATACCTGCTTTTAGACTATGTCTCAAACATGTTTTACAACGTGGTACATAAATTAATCATAAACTCTTATCTTCCAAGACTTTCCACCTCCGTGGCTAATCTTTAACCGAGAGCAAGAAAAAAATAACTAAGAAATCTTTTCATTTCCTACGCCATCTCGGTTTGAAAGTGAATAGGGGTAAAACGGAGCTCGATGGGATTGAAAACCATCGGAGCGGACAAACCCGGGCCGTGAGTATTGTGCTGTAGTCCGTTCTCTTATTGTTATTAAAATCGGTGTTCAACGTATTAAATGAGGACATACGGAGCTCCGTGCGAGTGATTGGGTTGATCTTGATGATGTAATTGTCAGAAACAGCTGAAACTCTTTTGCTTTTTTGAAGAAATGAAGAACATATACCAGTTCAAAGGCATTAATGTTAACGATATCAGTTTACTGTAGTGCTAGTTATCAAAATTTTATTTTCAAAGACTTAATAATTCAAATTTCAAAGTCTCCGTGTGGTGATGGATTATGAATATTGAATGTGACGACCTCTACTCTTCGCATGTGTATTTTAAGAGGCGACTAAAGGAACAAAATATGCAAGAGAACATCACTAAGAAGGAAAATTTGAAACAAGTGCTATACCAAACCATCTGGCCATCGTGATATAGTAAGCCAAAACTTCTTTGCCAAGAAGTGGCCTATGCCTAGCAGTGGACTGCTAAGGGCTTTGATGATGATGACCGTTACAAAATACTCTTTTAGAAGTTGTCTGGTTGATGACTTGACTTCTCTCTGACTCTGTGACTACATAATGAGTAGCTAAGGTTTTTTTTTCAAATTTTCCTTCTCTTTACAGAGATGTTGCCTTGCATATTTTGCTTCCTTAGTCACCTCTTAGTCTGAGTCACCTCTTAGTCTTAGTCGCCTCTTAGTCTTAGTCGCCTTTTAGTCTTTGGCAACTAAGACTAAATCACCTAGTTTTAGTCAATACGGTAAGAATAAAAGTGGAGACACTGTATTCTTAATCCGTCACCACACAACAAATAGACATTGCAAAATTTTTTGATCGGTATTTTTTTAACTTAAGGTTGAAATTCATAAAAAAATCTTCGTGTTCTCGTTTTCGTATTACTTATTTTCCAAGAAAATCATTGCATACATGTATACAGTTATATTTTGTAACTGTTTATTCATTATGTTCATAAATAATAAAAAAAATTTCATCACCCTATCACCATCTTGCTGAATTTTATTGTTTCTTATGCACTTCACATCAATTTATTAAAGAAAAACTTTGATGTATATGAATTGTACATAATTTTAATTACATATATTATATAAATCTCTCGTGCACTTTACGGTCATAACCCTGGCCACTAAATCCATTACCACATCTGTATCTAGCTATATTCGCGTACACAAGTTCACCCATAGGCTACAATACCAACTATCTCTACGTATAGTTGGTATACGTATACTAGTGAAGTTCATAAGCCGCTGAGCAGATGTGCAGGCACAGTACAATGGACTGATGCGATTTGAGCCCACACTTCGTTACGCGGCCAGTAAGCCCCTTATGGTTATGTGGAATTACGCTACCCACGTTTTCCGATATTCATATTTTGTGGAATTTATGTAACGATAGATGTTAAAGAAAATATTTATAATATAAATTTTTTATTATATTTATAGTTCATGTGTATGTTATATAATTAAAAATTATGTTATGTTATTTATTTAAAAAAAAATCAGCATTCTGTCTTGGTCCACAACTGTGTTTACTAAATGTATAAGTATATCTTAAACCGCATGGATAGTGTAATGGTTCACGTTAGATTAGGTTCGAATCCCTCATGGAACAACACTTAGTGTGATCCACACATTGTTGTTCTAAGTCTGGGTGTTCTTTGTGTCCGTTTCAAGTATAATACGTCATGTATGTATAAATCTCTCTCAACATCACTTATTGGTGGTTATGTCGGACTCGAACAGATTAAAAACATCACGAGGTTTCAGGTACTAGTAGTCAGAGAACCAGGTGTACTAGAAAAGACATACCTGGAACCTCGTCATACCTTGGGTCATCTAAATACGACCTGCAGATCGAGAGAGAGAGAGGAGGGGCCTAAGTGAGAACCCTGATGTTACAATTAAGTACATTGCTGGAAATTCTGTTTAAAAATTTTTTTAATAAAATATCCACACTGTAGACAAAATCAATCAAATTCATTCTTTTGAATAATCAAAATCTCAAAAGCTTCGTTGACACTTAGCTTTACGTCCGTAACTCAATTATAGTAAGTCAGAAAAAACCAGGCAATTAAAATTCTTAACTATTTTTTTAATGTATATATTTTTCAAACTCTATGATAACATGTACAAATACATAAGCAAGCCTAACTTAATATTGTGTTATCTTCAAGCAAACTTTAAGAGTGAACTTGAGAAAAATCTTTAGTTAGATTATATAAAAATAATATCCTCACACATCTCACTCATGGCCGTCTTATCCCAAACTAGGCAAAACCTGTACAATCGTAACAAGGCCGCTGATAAACATACTTATATACGAGTATATCTAAATACATATATATTATAAATAAGTTTCAACCAGATATCAGGCAGTGTTCACTACACAAAGATTTGTAGTGCGTGGGAATCGAACCCACGATCTCTGGCTGAGCAATCTGGGTCACTAACTACTAGAGCAACAGACAGGTACATTAGTAAGGTAGAAGTTAAGTTATGAATAGGCCAAAACCTCTTTTCTAAGGAGAAGTCTGTGTTTGAGTTACGATATAATAGCAAACATCCCACGCCATACAAAAAATAGCCGTCATTTACAACATTATGATAAACTTATCTTAAGTTTTTAATTTGATTTGTGTTAAGCACATGTTATTTACATTCCGAGTATATACCCAACGAATGTGGCACTTCTGCAATTGTTTTGGAATTTCTGGTGTTTTTCTGCAATTCTATTAGACATTTTAAAAGTAAAGAAAGAGCTACAAATACTCATTATTAAGTTTTCTTCATGCATTCTTACAATGTGCTTTAGACATCAGTGTCACAACACAACATTACATTAAAAACTAGGGCTTGAATACAAATCTGAATGCGAAACTTTTCACATTCGTCGTTCTTATAGAGTACCGTCTGCATAGCAATCTTGGAAATGCATTTTCCGAGTAGGCGTGGCTTGAATCAGCCAATGTGCACTCAGGCGATATATAGTCCATCCACCTACCTAAGGTCTGCCTCACCTCTCTAATCCAACATGAAAAAGAACTCCAAAGAGTAACAATACGTATTTTAAGAGCTCCATGTAACATGGTTGCGTTTGAAGCTCCGCCTATCGGCGCGCTTCACTGATTTTCCCTGTGTGTTGGAAGAGAGCAGTGATATAAATTAGAGCAGGACCGCGGCGAATTTTCTTAAAGATAGTTGGCAGATTATATAAGTCGACAATGTCGGAATACATAGAATGAGGTCTAACAAAGTGTTCTTATGTAAATGAGAAGGTTATTTATGATTGGATGGTAGACTCACAAATTGATGTCACGCGAGAATATATGTGGAAACTTAATATGGCTTCTATTCTGTGAAAATAACATTTCGATTATACT
The DNA here is from genome assembly GCA_949316085.1 of Hypercompe scribonia. Taxonomy (NCBI): domain Eukaryota; kingdom Metazoa; phylum Arthropoda; class Insecta; order Lepidoptera; family Erebidae; genus Hypercompe; species Hypercompe scribonia. The sequence goes on from OX438988.1 coordinate 6,794,915, forward strand.
TACCTTGATTTTATGCTTCTATGGGTTATTGATTTATGTACTGCTGGCTAAATGTATGTGTGTTTTGAATTTACATGTCTGTTTGTGTGTTTGTGAGTAAGCAAATGTTGATGATATTGTACTGAGCTGACGTCGGCCACGGTCACCAGTTTCAATAGAGACCAACCAAGATGTATAATGACAAGATGTATAATAGTGCACAAGTGTGTGCGCAAACACAGGTGCACTCTCTGTTCCCTAACTCTCACAACTCGATGGGAGGTCTATTTGATACAACTGGAGAGAGATCAGACGCAGGAACGACGACTTTACGTGTTCTCCAAGAAACGGGGGCTAAGACCCTCAAACTCTGAACTATTATTAAGAATTTCTATCATCAGAGAAATTTTACAACTAATTTTGGGGCGACACGGGAATCAAACCCAAGACATCGACAGTCACCTACGCTAACTACTAGAGCAACGAAGTGGTTCTAACTTATAAAATAAGCAAATATTAGTACTACAACGGTTTTATAATCACAAAGTTACTTAGTCGTACTAGTTGGAGCACAATCTACTTAAGTTTGAAATGAGACGCTACTATTTAAAAAAAATCACTTTCTTTCAACGAGTAATAAGTTAATATAAGCAATTGCAATCTAGAAAAATGCTCTCTTTGAAATTGGAAAAACAAAATGGAGTCGGACTCATAACTGTCATACCGTAAAAATAAATGAAATACATCAAAGCTACCAAACTATTCTAATTGAATGCAACTGAAGAGTTTATTTCCACAATTGTTTGTTTCAATTCGCTGATTTCGGGATCTATTTGTCACAATTTAGAAACAGATATAGATTATCATCACGCTACGACCCTGAGGAGTTGAGGGTTGACAATAAAAACAGGTGACGAAACATAGTGTAAAATGTGTTTTTTGTATTGGATCTACTACATTACGGTTTTAATTAAGTTCTAGTAACGAGTTCATAAATTGGAATACAATATTGAACAATGCTAAATAAAGTACCTTGAGTCCCCTTTAAAGACAGATATTAGGTTTTCAATAAAGTACAAATTCATCCGTGTGGTGATGGATTAAGAATACTTAGTGTCAACATCCCTATTCATCCCGTGGGTAACGTAAGAGGCGACTAAGGGAACAAACTATTCAGGAAAATATCACTATAAAGAGAAAGAAATGAAACAAACCCTATTCTAACCCGTCTGGCGAGCGTGGCATAGTAAGCCAAAACCTACTATGTTAGGAGAGGCCTATGTCTAGCAGTGGACTGTTAGATACTAACTCTTTAAAATTAAAACAGTAAACAATTATATCACAAAAATTCCATCACTTGGTAGTGATTTTTGACAGTTCAAACCCAAAAATGACTTCTACATTAAATTCCAAAGACGTATTTGTAAAATATTCTCAAAAGGAATTCGTCTTACATTCTTTATAACGATCGCAGACAGGGGAAGACGGGGTGATTTGCATGTATGTATTGTGTACGTACGTAGGGGAAGGGATTAAGTGAAAACTCTCAACTATTCCAACAGGGTGCTTTGGTGCGATACAATATTGATACAGATTGAATTTGTAATAAAGCATCTTATATATAAGCTATCGCAGATATATGGATCATATTATTTTTGTTGTGACTCTTCTTGCGAATCGGATTTTTGCGATGATTTATATTTGTTATTATGTATATTTACATATTTGACATAAATGTTAATATCAAATGAATATCTGAAAGCCTTATACGTAGTAATATAATTTATGATTATTAAACATAGTTTTGTGTTAGATGATATAATGGCAGAGAGTTAGATGTTGCAAAACAGCCGGAGTAAGTCTCAAAATTCGTCTTGACGAGTAACAAAGGGAGTAACAAAGATCAATTCAGTAATAAATATAAAACTTTGATATGTAACTAATATTATTATTATGGCAATTGTAAAATTCTGGTGCATAGGGCTCAAGATCTTCGGCCCCAAGTGATTCACCTGCAAGTGGTACACCTGATGATCGACAAACGAGGCTCTGGCAAACAAAACATCACCCAAAACACTGGGAAAAAGTGGGCATTTAATATGCCTCTGCCTACCCCTTCGAGGTGTGATTTTATGTATATATCTGTGTAAAATACTGCTATTCATTTGAAACAAACTGTTTTTGCTATCTTTTACAAACTTTTTAACTGACAAGCAACAATAAAAACTCAACAAAATTGCAGCCATTTAAATTATTAATACTTTTAAATAAATAAAATGGATACTGATTTTGTAACTCTACAAAAAGAAAACAAACTTCTATCACATAAAATAAACAGAAAAGAAAATCTAACCAGCTCTTTAAAGGTTCGCAGAATCTTATTATAATAATTTTGCGGCAAAATGTTTCTTAGTTTTTATGACATGAATGAAATACGGTTATGGGCCGAGTTGCCCAACTTCCCCCGAGGGTTGGACCCATATGGAGATCAGGCCCCTCTTAAATCCTCTTGTTTTGTGGAGCCATCAAGTCGGTATGTTTTGGTGGTTAAGTTTTTAAATGTAAGGATTATGTTAATGCTATTTAACTACGTATGCCGGTCTCTGTTATTGACTAAATAGAATGGATTATGTATTATACTTTAAATTGCAAATACAAAGTGATCATAAAACTAGAACAGATTGCATTTAGGTAAATATAAACAAAATGACTATTAGAAAATTTTAAAGACTTATAGCAATTGACTGCCACAGTGCCGCAATGGTAGCTTACGCGACTTATTAGAGTATTATATTAGAGTTAGAGCAATATTATTTATTATTATTATTGCAGCTGAAGGACGTCCACAGTTGGACTTAGACCTCCCCCAAGCCTCCAATTTATCATATGAACAAATTACGAAATTGAGTTTAAAAGTGCATTACAAACGACTAATCACACATTATATAAGTCTAATAGATAAAAATTAATTTTAAAATCTTTTGAAATAAAAACCATCTTAAAATGTCTTTATATGTTAATGAAACATATTATTGTAAGACATTGTGTATCTAAGAAAGATATTCAACTTCTAAAATATAACGTATGCCATACATTTTGCAGGCCATTTCATTTATTTAAGTTAAGCTAGAATTTTACTTGCCACCAACAGTTTTGCTAATAAATTTTAACTACCTACATAATATATATTTTTAAAATTTACCATTTACACATCATAACGTCGTTTCAATCTCCCAAAACTAGTCTAAATCGTTGACAAAGAGCAAAACAGCGTTCACCGTGCAACCTGTATACGTACGAAATCAATTACAATAATTGTGCGGTCCAAACGTCACAGCGTGGCTAGTTCAATGTAAACTCATTACCGGTAATGGCAGTGGTGCAATTTAATGTATACACCTGTATATTATACTCGTACATAGGTACATATATACAGGATGGTGATGTTTAGTGTGGCTAGAAGATTATACCGAAATGAACTGATATTCATATTTAATCTTCAAAAAAAGTTTTTTTCTTTTTATTTAAAAGCATAGTAATGTCACTCAATTCTGTGTGATGGAAAGTATGAATAGAATCCAAGGGCTGTGGTCACCACACTCATTGCGAATACAGTCTATGCAGTATGGTTACCGTCGCGATGATGGCCTAGTGAAATGCTTTTTCACACCTCGTTTAGACCAAATAACCATAAAATAAATAGCTTGGCTTTACTTTTCAAAGGCAGTCTTCGGGGTAGTGTAAGGCTCACATACTTACCATGATAACTGTCACTCCTGTACCAATGAGCCCCCGGACGCGTACTTACTAATGAACGACGACAGCACGAATGCTGTCGCTTTAGGTTGGTCTTCTGTGAGAGGGTAGTAGTGACTCGGTCGAGCCGACCTGTTTGTGCTGACATCAGCATGCCTCCACTACCTACTAAATGCCTATAAAATTCTGTAAGCGCAGTAATAACTGTATTTTACTTATATATTTTTTTTTTCCAGTAGTAGAAAATGGTGAATGTTCTTCTGGAGTTAGAAAAGGTCTATTAGTTGGATAAAAGCCTATTTGTCAGTTGCCTGGTCACTGTTTATGGAAAGGAAGAAGTAACTGGGTGGTGTAGGAGGAGTGGTTATTGAGGAAACAATATAACTCACTATTACAGCTACTGCTGGAATTCTCACTCTAGATTTAATAATAAGCCGCATATTCTAACTTTACTCAACACATTACATATACATAATATCATCATCATCAGCCTATCGCAGTCCACTGCTGGACATAGGCCTCTCCCATTGCACGCCACTCTAATCGATTTTGGACTATTCGCATCCAACTCTTGCCTGCCATCTTGCGCAAATCGTCACTCCACCTGGCCAGTTGGCGTCCAACACTACGTTTGAAGAGACGTGGTCTCCATTCTAGAACTCGTTTACCCCAACGGTTGTCGGTTTTGCGGCTAATATGGCCAGTCTACTGTTTCAGCTTGCTAATGTATGTTGACTGAATTGAATTCAGTGGGGTGTGTGTTAACACAATGAAATATTGATGAATGAAAAGTTAATTAATGATTGTTAAGAAAATAGACTTTGCTTAAGTTAATGAGCATAGGAATTATGTCGTAGGGACTCTGCCAGTTACCCTTTAGGAATATTAGAATAAAATTAACACTTACAATAATAATGTGTGGCGGCAAGTGATATATTTCTAAAACGTAACTTCTGTTTTACAATAAATACTGAATTTATAATCTTACTTCAAATTAGCATGGCAACACAGAATGATTATATTCAGTGTAAATTAGAAATGAATGTTTAAAATTGATGCAATTGCTCGATTGTTGTCATCAAAATGCCCGGACATTCAATTTAAGTTATGGAAATATAGCAAATTATTTATTTAATGTGCACATTTATTTTAGTAATGCAAATGTAATACTCCAAATGCGCTTTTTGTCACTTGGATGAGTGATAACAGACGCGTTCGGAGTATTTAGATAGATACTTATGTGTCAAGTAAGTTTTAAGGAGTTTTAGAAAAGTTAGTTTTAGTTTTTTGTTTTTTTTTTTTAAACTTTTTGCATGTCGTGTTAATACAAATACTGAGTTAATTAAGTTTTTGTCACTTGGATTGATTTTGATAATTAGTGGGTCTTTAATGAATTGTAAAGCAATCGTACATAAAAGAAAGGAGAACTCACAATATCTGTTGCATTTAAATTCAACAGATATAGGAATTGAAACACTAATGAATGAAAATATACAGCCTACATATAGATACTTTATGTAAATCAGAGCATCTATTAAAATGGGTTAATTTCTTCCTTCAACACGGTAGTTGATTGATGATAGTGAAATATCTAGTCTATACTACACTATAACAGTGATGAAAGCTGCTAAAAACAATATAATGCTTTTTAAACATTGCGTTAATTAATGTGTTCTTCTAGGCAAGAGAAGGAACCAATTATGAATGAAATCATGTATTTAAGAACATAGCAAAAGCAAATTTATTATTATTTTCAAGTCTCTTTTTCATTATTTTATGAATTTAAGACCAAATATAAGAGTATAACGACACAAATTACTGTATCAAATATTGTAAATTTGTAGTTACTGTTTTACGACTTCCAATGAAGTGACGTTGCTTTGAATTAACTATGTCATTTGAAAAATATGTTAAGAGAAATTATCCAGAGGGTGGAGAGTGGTAGAGGGTGCACCTGGTTCCCGGCTACTGATACCTGAGATGATGTGCGGTTTCGTTTGAGTCCGAGATAACCACCTACCGGTGGTATCTGTAGAGATTTCCGCAAAGGAAAAACTAAAAAAAAGGACAAATAATATTATTATTATTTTAACAGTATATCACGTTCTCATTATCAGATTGGCACATTTTATTTACAGTCATTAAATTTTCTTTTGTTCTAAAATACTTAACTATTTTAACTTTTTTTAAATTTAAAGAAACAGGGCCAGCCGTTCCAAGATCGTCATCTCTTTCCTATTCATTTAAGATATCTTCAGAGTTTCAAACTTTGAATTCAGGTATATTTCTTCTTAGTCGTTTCGTCATTGCTGAAGATCGTGATTCTGATGTGGCTGGTCAACTGTGCGTCTTCATTTGTCACAGTCAACCGCTAGGTATTGTTCGGTGCTGGTGGTATATCCAATTAATCTGATATTTGATCCTTTTAGCGCTTTACTCCCAGACCTCTGGGCTTTTTCTCTTCCACCTTTTGCGTTATCAGCAGCCGTTTTAGGTTATCTGTCTTTCTTCTTGCAATGTGCATAAAATACCGTACCATGCGCTGCAAACAAATTGAGGAGAGTCGATGAGTTTTGTGGATATGAAGTTCCTTAAGAACTGAGAGGAAGACTGACCTGGTAGGTATTATGAATATTTATAATATTTATATTAATATTCGCTTTCGAATATTTATATTCGCTTAGTATACTAAGCGAATATAAATATTCAATAGAAAAAAAACTTGTACTTACGTGCCTTGCTTGCAAAAATACTGCATAGATATCCTTGTAAATGGTCGTCAATCCAGTTAAGTGGTCGGTAAAGAGTCGCTTTACCTGCGGCTAGATACCCTGCAGGTCTCGATTGTGTGTACACGAGTATGTAAGTAGGAGATGTATGAAGTGGTAGTATATAGACATCAGTTCATATACGGATGAGAGTGGATCAGCCATTACTGCTAATGACTTCGCTACGGTGCATGCTCGCGGTAGGGCTGGCACTCGAACTTGTGTTAGCCAAGAGTCAAATTACCATAAAATAAATAGCTTGGCTTTATTGCATGCATGAAATAATGAAAACAGAGCAATGATTTTGGTCAAATTTGACGTGTAAAGAGAAAAATACGTGAAAAGTAATATTGTAAATGTAAATAAAAATATGAACAGACAGGTAACATTTACAAGAAAAGTGATAGAAAAAGATGTGTAGAGTAAAACAATATACATCCAAAAATATTGCTTAGAACGTTCCTTATAGCCTGTTTATCAATAAACATTTATAACAATTACTTAGATTTTTTTTTACTACTTTTAATTACCCTTAAAACTAATTCAAATTAAATATTCGCAGTCCCATAGAATAAAATATCATAACTTAAATTTCTAACAGAACACATAAATTAATACAATACATAATATAAAAAACGCATGTAATATAACCAAATTTAATCAATTAATTAAATTTTTTAACGGCTTCAGTGGCCGTTAAGAAATTAAATTAATTGATTGATTAAATTAATTAAATTAGTAGTGAATGCGACTGCTGTGCTTGAGGTCTCAGGTTCCATTCCCGCGTGGTGCCACATGTTTGTATGATCTGTAAATATTTGTTTCGAAGTTTGGACGCTTTCTATGTATGATATGTATGTATTTACAAAAAAAAAGTATTTAAATATTCTATCAGTTAGTCTAGTTATCATAGCACAAGCTCTGCTTAGCTTGAAACTAGATGACGTGTGCCAGATGTCCGAAATATTTATTTATTATTTATTTAACGTACAACCCTAACCATCAGTTGCATCACTGCACTCGGCACGCTCACAAACATACGGCACGGTGGAGCACGGCACGGCAGAACGTGGCACGGCAGGGCATAAACATCGGCGGCGGTCTCCACGACCCGCTGATTGGATTTATGTATGTTGATACTGCTGTTCGTGAATATTCAGCGTCGAGATATCTGGGGGCTAATTAAGTAATACACAAGAATTTCGGACGTTGTGTTTGTATTGAATGTTCGAGTTGTTTTAGATATAGATGTTAAAAGATTTTGTTTATGTTTGTTAGTTAGCGATCCAGCTGACTGATAAATTTTCAACCAGAAAAAAACCTAGTAATTTGTTATGGACCTGGGTGTAATTTACGCGTGTTTTTAAATGTTTAAGAATGTTTATCAGTAGTTTCATTACTATGGGGTGGGCCACGAATTAGATAAAATTTGAAAAAATCCTATTAGAAAAAACCATTTGATGTTTTATAACAACTGCTTATTTCCAAGAAAATTGGCAATTACTTTTAAAAATACATTGTCTAAAAGACCACTGCTTCGACTTTTGCACTCTTCTAAGCGAGCACCAAAATTTTCGAATACTCGTCGGCAAAGAGAACGCGAGATCGCCGACGTCTCTTCGCTGATTTTTTCTTTTAGTAGTCGTAGTGTATTTGGTTTATTAATGTAGATACAATTCTTCAAATAACCCCATAACAAGAAGTCCACTAGGGATAGATCTGGACTTCTAGGTAGCCATGGAATGTCGCCTCGTCTGGAAATCAGCTTTTCCGCAAACATGCCTTTGACCACCGGCAGAGACTTATTGGATGTGTGGAAAGTGGCTTTATCTTATTGAAACCATATACTACAATTATAGCCAGCAAATTCCAGTAGCATCGGTCCCAAGAACTCCCGTAACATGCTTACGGGGGATGTTAGATTCAAATCTTAACGAACTCTTGGCCCACCCTGCATAATACAAGTTAAGCCAAATCTGTATTGACCTGTTACGGTAATACAAGTTCTGCTAAATCTGTCCTTACAAGTTCAAGTTATACTGGTCGTTGAAGTAGATCATAATTTTTGAAGAGGATTGAAATTTTATTCGACCTCCAGCTTCTCTTTATTTTAAACAAAATTTCATTACTACTTTTAATAAGCGATATATGTATATTTCTCTTAAAAGAAAACACAGCTAAGAAGGCATATCACTTATTTATTATATAATAAAATAATTATCCGTCTCAATAACATAGTGTAATTTGCCATATTAATTTTGAAATTAATTTAAATTATAATTAAAGTTGTAATTCTTACAATATGATATGCTTTCTGATTTTAGAGAAAATAAATATAACTGATTCGTAACTTTAGAGAAAAAATAACTGTTTTCAACTGTTAACTGATCCATGGGCTCAAATTCCAAATATGTGCAATTCTTCAAAAACATTCCACTATTTTTTAAATTTACATAAAACTGCTCAGCTTTTGCTGATATTATATTTTAGTACTTTTTTTTTATATTTGTAACTACCTAATCAATCAATTTTAAAATAAAGAGTCTACATCTAAAAAAAGTACGTAAAAGTCAAAGCCCTTGGCAAAGGGGAGTATCAGCGTAGGCCTAATAAGCGTGAAGTGAAGTTATTTAGTTCAATGGCTCGCCTTATCGCCTACACCGAGGGACTCTGTATGATCGCCAACCGATGGGCAATAATTACCAGGAAGCCTATAGAAAACTTTCTAATTAACCATAAATAACATGATACAATACATAATTGTCGTCTTATACCAGTTATGTTAACTGCATCGGTAGCGCTGCTGTAGTGAATGAGACTGCTGTGCTTGAGGTCTCAGGGTCGATGCCCGGGTCGGACAGCATGTTTGTATGATCTGTAAATATTTGTTTCGAAGTTTGGGTGTTTTCTAAGTATAATATGTATGTTTTTATAAAAAAAACGTATATAAGTATTCTATCAGGGCTTAATTTGAAACTATATGACATGGTGAGTCAAATGTCCGAAGTATTTATTTATTTATTATTTACTTCTTTGTATTTATATAGATTTAGTATAGGTATTTATGTGTTATGTAAATAAATTTTATGTGTACTTAATTTATTACAAATCAACATCACTGGTTGACTGGCAGAGAATGCCTTAGGCATTAAGTCCACCTATGCACCTAAAGTTTATGATAATAAATAAATATATATATGTTTATGATAATAATAAATAAATAAGTAAATAAAATAATGAAATATTAGAAAAATACTTTAATAGTGATTCTCTATATTATTTGTCAGAGTGATACACAATTTGACCTATATTATAATCATACACATGTATTTTATACCAAAAAAATACTGGTGAAAAGTAAACGTTTAATATGCCTCTGTCTACCCCTCCGAGAAACAGATGTGATTTTATATACACATGTATATATTTCAAAGTTTGGGTGTTTTCTATGTATAATATGCATGTATTTACAAAAAAAAGTATATAAGTATTCTATCAGTTAGTCTAGTTATCATAGCACAAGCTCTGCTTAGTTTGAAACCAGATGACGTTGTGTGGTAAATGTCCGAAATATTTATTAATTATTTATTTTAATATGGTGTTGAAGTTGTGGCATTTAAAAATTTGATCACGTTAGTTTTCAAGTTGAGTGACTACAAAAGCGGTTAAATAAGGCTACAAGGTTACATAACTTACAATGCTAATATAGTTGAATATTTGAAATTTTGTAGATTTTTATTTTAATTTTCAAGCAACTCTAGGTAATGTTCGTTAACTTTTTTACTTGGCAATTGATTTTATTGCGATAGTGACAAAAGAGTGAGAGACACGTGAATCTAAATCGAGCAAATAATGAACCTATTGCAATTCACTAGTGCAATAGCTGAAAAAAAAGTATCATTTACCAAACTAGAGTTGAACTAACGTAGTTAGTCATGGACAAAAATACAAGATGTGCTACGTATTATGGATGCTTCTAATTTCATATTGATAACATTGAAACATCACAATTGGGTGGATGTTGGCTTGCTTGACACCTTAGTATATGCAATCATACTACCCAATAAGTACCCATTTTCAATCATTTTGATTGATTATTGCATTGCTAGGTGCCATAACACATGACAAAAAGCAGCGTTAGAAGAATGAACCTGAAACGTTCGTCATCAAAATCCATATCTCAACTCTTCGCCTAGCTGCGTCATGAACGGTCCACACAACTGGAAAACATGCCGTTATTAATAAAGCCAACTGTGGTTGCTTCCAATCTTTGTCATGACAGCCTCTAGCCATCGATGCGTGATCAACTTGCCAACTCGATGCATATATAAAACAACCTAGTGCTGAAACACAATAAATGTTAAAAGAAAAACAAATTAATCTCTATCTTATTCGTATAAGCATAAGGTTTAGATTAGAATATAGGTGTGTTAGATACAAGGGGTAGGCTACACTGTAAATTTTGCTCCTGTGCTTGACAATAATGCATGGTTGGGCTAATGTTTGCTTTGTATCAAGCTACACTAGTTATGTCCACGCGGTCCGCTTGGGGCGAGAATATATAATTTGGCTCGGCCCAAACCAGAGAATGGCCAATTAAAGAGGCTCATGCATTTTGTATGCGTTTTGATTTAGTAATTTTGAAGTTAGTTACTACATATGTATATACATTAGTGTGCTATTGTTATACGAATTGACTTTTAATTCATGATTTGGAAAGTTGCTGCCTTACTTCAGCACAATAACTTTCACTTTTCCAAATCTTTTACATTTTAGATGTTCTTATTTGAGTTTTGTATTAAGTTTTTTGTAACCTAGATTATGTTCGGTGTTAGAATTGAAAAAAAAAGATATTATGTGTACTAAAACTGTTTTATTAAACGATTTTTTTAAGTTGTAAACTCTATGTCATTGCACCTGATCTGTAGTGATTATTTATTTACATTTTTGTTTATTTAATTACTTTTTTAAAAGGGTTTACAGACAAATAAAACACAAAAAGTGCCGAGGCATGAGCTTATTTACAGAATACGTGTATATATAGGTACTCATTCAAACATATTTTTTTAAGAATACATGCGTAAGCCAACATAAATTTAATAATATATACTACGTATTTAAAAAGAGTTTGAATACTTTAGCACCGCATCCAAAACTAACTGTAAAAAATGGTGTCAAATAAAAGCTGCCTCATTGTGCCCGGACTAGTACAGAAAGTTTCATACCGTTGAGAGCTACTTTGTCGTAGCTGCTAAATATCACTTAGTCGTAGAGTTTTGAAAAAGTGTCGTATTTTATGGAAATGAACAACAATTGCTTCCTCTTGTAATGTGAGTATATAGCTCCAGTCATTTATACATAAGACATCATGATAATAATATACTCCTTGCCGATTTCGGACACAGCGGTCAGTCGCAACTTTTTTTTTTTGCAATGTGTGGAAACCCCCTCGGGCCGTCACCCCACCGGGGTTTACGGCGGAACGGTGTGTCGGAATCGAACCGACTAAAACCACACGGTGTGCCACTCTTCGCCTGAGATAGGAGGGAACCGGGAACCGTTGCTGTTACGAAATCCAGATCCCTCCTAGCGCCTGCCTGCTAATGCAGGCACCATCTATGGGTAAACTCTCTATTTTAGGCGACGTACGGCACATGAGGACGTCGCCTCCTCGCGGCTGGCCATTGTAGCGGATGGAGGGGAAAAGCGGTCAGTCGCAACTTAGACCAACCAACTACACAAGGGATATTATAGTACAAAAGTGTGTGCGTAAATATAGGTGCACTCTCTGTTCCACGCTGGCGTAGCATTTGTATCAAGTTTTCTTTCCTTCCTTTAACCGGCTTTTCTTATTCTTAATCCGTCATATGGACGATTGAATAATGAGGAGAACGATTAACTTTTGAATCCGAAATCATAAATTGACTTTATTTACTTTGTTTTATATATGTCCTAATCTCTGTTATAGTTAAACCTTTTATTTGAATAGCAAACATCAGGCATTATGATAAGTAATAATTTATTTTGTGTGCATAGAGTTGCCACAAAGAACTTAGGGCCCAAGACGGTCTCACCTGCGAGTGGTGCAACTGCTGATGGACGGACGAGGCTCTGGCAATAGGCTATTACGTGGGCCCAAAACATTGTAGAAAAGTGAGCATTTAATAAGTCTCTACTTACCCCTCTAGGAAACAGGTATCATTTTATGATGATAATGAAAAAACACCATACGATTATCAAATCGATATTGGTTATTATTGTTTTATAATGCCAAAATACCTCGCAAAATTTGACAATATTTTTGCTTAATAAGTGAGCATACAAAATGATTGTAACAAACTGTATATAACAAGTATACCTTGAAATACAAGGTAGGTACGTGATGTATTCGTGGCATACAGAGTGTGACAGGAGGCCTGCACAAAAGCCTGGCTGGCCCGCACAATGCAGTCTCTTGTAAACGCACGCCACCGCAAAACACATGTCCTATGGTCAACGTATTGCTTATAGCCTACACAATCTCATAGATTTGTATAAGTTCATAATTATTTAAGAATGATTTTTTTTGTCAAAAACACCGGGCTATTCTTATATTGGTTTTCATTATTCAGAAACATGAAAATGTGATGTTATTAGCTTGATGATTTAGAATATTTAGCGAAAAGAATGTAGTGTGCAGTAGGGAATACTATTTGTAAGGTTAAAGAAATATTATAACTATCTACTAACAAATCATCTACTTTGTTTATACGTAATAAATAATAATGTAAACAAACACGAGCACTAAAAAAACATGGAGGTTAGAAATGGGGAAGAAAAACAATAAAAAACATAGAAGAATCGCATATGTTTTCAATCAGAAAAAGAGATCTAAGAATGAGAATTCGTATCTATTTGAAAACATATATTATGTATGTTGTACTGTTTAGGCAGTTATCGGGAAATTTAATTGCAATAATTTTTCGTATGTTATTTTTTTCTGGAGAAGAAAAAAATGAGTACTTTCACAAAGCTATGTAATTAACTGGGCATAAACTAGCAAAGAGTAAAAATTAAAAATATAAAACTGCTCTACTGTTTACAAACTAAATACTTTTAAGTTTAGTATTAAGTTTAGTGTAAAGAAATAAATAAGTAACCTTTTTTTTTGTTTATATAACAAAGAATAATCGTAAACAATTTGTATAATGTGACGAAATGTTAAATTGCATTAACATTTCGTCTATTTCTTCCTAAGTCTATGATAACAGATGCAAGCAGTGATTCATTCCGCAGCCAGCGCACGTCGGGACGCAATCTACAGCCCGTAGCTATACGCCTACGTTGGGGAGCGTCGTTCTCTATGGAAATGCTCAGAAATACCTATTTAGCACCGAGTTTGAGTGGTAACATGCAAGGAGTTGTTATAGGAGAAAACTGCTTTATGGTATCGTATAAGGAGAGATTAGGATTAGGTAAAAATATGTTTTGGTGAAGAGCTCAAGAGCTAGTTACTCAGCGAACTTAAACAGTCAGTTCAGTGAAAGTGCAGTTGACTTTCATGCCAAAGTATTCATAAACTATCTGATATCGGCCTGGATAGGCGGTTTAGTGACTCGATTCGGTTTTTTGTATATTCGGAAGGGACCTGAAATAGGACGTCTGAAGCCAGCCGTTGAGGTGGTTTGTAGTGGAATCACCACATACTCCTAACTCCTTGGAGCAGAAGATCCGAAGACATTTTGCACCACGTCAACATTAAAAAGGAGATTTTATAGTAATCAAATATTTTGTGTAATAAACATCCAAGGTTTCAATCGTCTGGTGACCGCTTTCTGCATTCCCTTAAACAAGGACTTGAAGCCTTCATTTAAAGAAAAGTATTTTTCTCATTTGACTAAGAAATTTTAATTGATGATAATGATGACATGTATACCTACATGTATCTACCTACCTTTTATGCCCAGCTGTGGACTATTAAAGACTGTTGATGAAACTGATATAAATCTATTAAAACATATATATTTGTACACATGTTTGAAAAAAAATTCCTATCACATAAACAGATATTTTTCATCAGCAGATTTTCATTCCTAAACATCAGAAAGGATACAAAATACTAACAAAATATACTTGTAAATATACCACACGTTAGCTTGGCAAGTTGAAACCCTTTAAAAATAATCTTGTATTACCCACCCAGCTAGTGACGTAGATATGTATAGTAGGGCCGAACGGGCATGATTTTCACGCCAGCCTGCGTTGAATGGGGTCGGGAATTTTTTTACCCCGGTTATATTTCAAAATATTTTTTCTAACATGAAAATATTTTTAAACAGTCGACTTATTGGGTTGCTAACTTTGGTACGTTGTAGTTGCTTTAAGGTTTTTCTTTTAAATATAAAATGAAGGAAGTCGACAAATTCGTCAGTTTTTTGTTACATTTTCGAACTCTATGATGTGCACAAGTAACATAAATGTACAGGCATGCATGTTAGGTATATGTAAAAATAATCATCCTTTCAAAAGTATTCGTAATAAAGTTATAGTACATACTACATACGTGAACAACATCATAGTGGCTATAATGTCTAGTTTTTTTTAATCAGTATTTGTAACAACCCTAGATTTTGTAGAATAGATATATTTATACCCTTTCGCGTTAGTATAAAAAAACACTATAAAATCACTATTTATAAAAATTACAAAATCTAGTCGAATAAACAAATACATACATGCTTTATATAATTATTACTTAATTAATTATTCAATAGTGGCGTATTATATAATAATTCATTCCTAACACAAGCATTAATAGGCAATAGACAAAGAAAACAATCTTTTATAAATAAGTTACTAACAAGTGTTACTAAAATTAGCTGCAACTAAATATTAATTGAGAACCTATCTGTTTTGAACCATATGCTATATCAAAGATAATTTAATAAACTAGAGTATGGGCAGTAATGATCAGAAAATCAGAACCTCGAGTGAATACCAGCGGTGAGGCGTGTGGCTATGTGATTGAAAATGGTTGGACCTTCGCCAACTATTCAACCAGCATATGCACTACAGTAATGCGCTTGAACTATTATATCTGTATAATTTGGATTAGTTGGTGTTTTGTACAGAAACAACGTAAAATATTTTACTCGTTTGTTTGTTCATAACTTTATGCACACATACATGCACCGGCGGAGTTAATGCCCAGAGTATTTTCTGCCAGTCAACCGATTGGGCAATGCAGACAAGAGATGAGGTAGGTGCATTTTAGAATAAGTAATAAATGATAGACGATTCAGCATATATAGATTGTTTTGACGTTTAAATAAGGCATAGTACAATAAGGCCTCGCTGCCGCAGTGGTAACGTATACAACTGCTGTGCTTGAGTTCTCAGGTTCGACTCCCAGCTCGGATCAAACGTTTGTAAGATGTCCAGCACACACAGTTTCGGAGTATGGGTATTTCTATTTATAATATGTATGTATTTACAAAATTTAAGTATTTATTTTTTTATGTCAGTTATCTAGTACTCATAGTACAAGCTCTGCTAAGTTTGGGACCAGATGGCGCTGTATCAGATGTCCGAAATGTTATATCATATTGTATTATGTATACATATTCCACAATAAGATATAATAATACCAGATGATGAATTAAGAGGTCGCCGTTTCTGCCAATTCATTCAGTACAAGCTCCTTCATTCATTTAAAGGAGTACCGACTTCTAGCCATCCTGATTTCGAAATGAAGTGCATTCCGCAAAAGGATATTGAACGAGCTCAACATCAGTACTGACCTGCAGAGATTGTCTATACCGAAAACCTGTTTCTTTATGTAAGCATCCAAGCATCCATAGACAAACAATATTCAAAAGCCCTTCCAACTTTTTCTCATAGTAAAGGAAATCTCTGAAAACAGACCATTATTTTGAGTAAATTAGAATAAGAAGAAGACTTACATACCTTATGAATTGTAAACTTGACGTTGACGTGACGTAATACATAGCTAGAGAAACTGGTATTGCCTTGGTCTGAATATTACACCCCTGAATCGGAGGTTCGATGTTATGAGTTAATAATAAAACATTAATATTAAACTTGAAGTCTCTTTAGTACCTGACAAAGTTTGCAAAACGTTTCACCTATGTGTTAATATGTTTTGGATATAAGCTGTGTTGCGTGTGCCTCACGAGTTATATTAAAGTTCAAATTTATGTTAATATCTACATAGTTTTACCGCAACGCCTTCAAACCTGTCAACCGACGAGTTGCACCATAATATTTAATATATATATACAAATAAGCTGTATTGAAATATCTAATCTGAGATTACAATAGTTTTTTTTATCGTAGAAGAACGCCTTTCCAGCGGTCACTTTGGTTTTTCTTTTCACAACGTGCTTGAATATATTAAGGCCAGCAACATATTTATTCAATTCAAGCAAATCTGAATATAAATATTATAATGTAATACAGATTAGAATTTAACATTAAATAGACCTTAGATTTTAAGTCCTGCAATTCAATCTTGATGAGTGAAATTCGATTTGAGTATAAACAGATGCGAGTTATGCCAAGCTTTAATATTTCAGTTGATAATATAATTAAGCACAACAATGATAAAAAACTGCAATTATAGTAAAAAATAACTGTCTTTTTAGACTATATCTTAATAAGTCGCTAATCTAAGTTTAAAGCCTCGTAATAAACTTTAGTTTAACCCTTCATGGTGCAATCTAACGTATCCTTCATCAAATATCGTCAGACTTAGTACAAATTGTGACACTATTCTAACTTTGATCAGGGCGCGAGTCAAATTGGCGGTTGCGGTGTGGCATGACGTCTCTTGACGCTTGGTTGGAGCGGCAAAAGACGCCAGACAAACTATATTACTTATTCGTACATACGTGAATAAGGGGGTTGTGTGTCTTATAAACTATTGGATTTTCTGTTCCTTCAGGTAACTCATATATGTTGCCTACTTTATTGGTGGAATTAAACAGACCCCTATTTCAATAATTAGTCTGAAAATTTTTATTTAACAATGTTTAAGTTTTATTACATTTAAAAGGGAAGGTAAGGTAATGTAATATTTGTGTTAAAAAGCATTTTTTTCTCTATTTTCTTTGGCAATTGATTCTCTTTCTGTGTTATTCCTCTTTCTTCTCGTATTGACGAATTTTATTGACATTAACAATAAAAATGTAAACTTATTCAGAATTACTTTGAGTTTTATAAATATTGTACGAGTTTATCAGTGGAATGAAAGTATCACAAAAATTTCTGTGTAATCGACCAATCATGCAGTCGATATTATTTGTTAAACGACAGCCTAAAATATGGAGTTTTATGACTTAAGAGGTTTGGGTTTGGGTTTGGATAAAAGATTCTCTAAACCCGTGTAATAAACAAATCTGCGGTTAAAAGATAGCTTTTAGTAATTTAGAAATGTTACGTAAACTGGTGCAATCTGGTTAAATTTAAACAAAAAATGAGCAATAGCCTCCTAATGCCGTGCTCACACGTCCCACCCACAGGCGTGTTGTGTTTGACGCGGATGCAGGCGGCGCGTGTCGCAAACGCGTTTCCGCGTCAATAAGCGCATTCCAACTGAATTCAATTTTAGTTACAACTGTTAGAGTATCTCAGTTATCCGGCAAAATATTCTTTTGGCTACTTAAATCTGTGTCTGATGGGGAACAATAGCTAAATTAAAAAGACAATTTTAAAGGTATACTTAAACTTGCTGCCTTAAAAATAGTTGGGTACCAACTGATAGATAAATCTCTTTAAAGTACTATTTTTCAGTTAACAAAACTGCATTTGTCTAATATTCAAAGGTTAGAAGTGTCAATGTAGTTTTAATCATTCCTTCTACGGATCTCTGATTGCCATACTCTTTATTAAAAAATAAGAAAGGTCACTTTTGAACTAAATCTCTATGTGCTTATTGTTCTCTCATGTCTTTATGTCCCTCACTTGTTTATGTTTCCCACTTTATATTTCTCTTAATAATGTACATACCATTACAAGTCTTTCTTCGAGCTTTTTTAATAAACTAAAGATTACTATAGATGTTCAGTCGGCAACCGGGATTGATGGTTTAAAATGCTCTCCGAACCACCAAGGGATCTCAAAGTGTTAAGAATGCTCACTATCAACCACACACAGACCTGGCAAGGATTGTTTAATATATTGTCAGCCTCTGGCGATAACGTTACATATGAGATGCATATAAAATACCCTAATTCTATATTGTACAATAATGAGTACTGAAAAAATCGTTACATAATACTGTATTATTTTATAGAGAGAAGTACCAAAAACCACAGAAGCTTCCTCCTAACCCAGTTAGTGACAAATTCACCGAAATTTGAACAGTACCCTCGTATCCGTCGGTTCCAATCAATAGGTGATTAATCAGTCGCAGATCGCAGCGGCGCTCGCGCAGTCGCGCGGAAAATCTTACAAAAAATCGCGCGTTGTGAGGGAGGGGGTTTAGCTCACGCACTAGTGGGCAGAGTGATTTAGGTTTGGGGAAATGCCGAGTCGATAGTTTGGAGCGGTAGAGGTTACGTCATGTAACTCTTTAGTTTTTTAGAAGTATTATAAGAAAGTCAAAATTAAAACAATTTTTGTGTGGCTTATAATCGGTATACATTCATAGTCAAAAAATTCACTTTTATCATATTTTTTGTACTGGGTTGTTACATCAAATTATCGAAGCGGCTACCTAACAAAGGATCTACAAACTATGAATGATGATCAGATAAAGTATATATAGAGTAAATGTCAATAATATGAGTAACTACTTTGTTATAGTTTAACTTAGAAGTGAGCTTAAAGATAAAATAGATTCCCCAGGATAAAAACTAATTGCCAAAAATTTACTTCTAAATCAATTTGTTTTACCAGAAGCACTATGCTATCTGCATTACATGTATATATATTGTACATGTTTGAAGAATAAATTGTAACGAGTGCTTTATTTAGGGTTTTTAAGGAATAGCCGTGTAACAGCATAGAATTATGAGCCATGACAATTGTCACACCTCTCATTTTGACCCTTTTTTTTTTGTTGTCAGGGTGGAAAATCCCTTCGGATCTCCGAATCCTCGGGGACACAGGAGCCAGGAGTATGTGGTGTTGCCACTAAAAACCACCCCGGCGGCCGGTCTCAGGCGTCCTTCTCTGAAGAAAACCCGGACCATATTATTTCAAGGTTCTCTCCAGAATCAACACCGGCCTAGTCAGACCCTATCCTCATTTTGAGCCTATGCTATAAATACCAAATATATCATTACAAATAATTGAATTTAGAACTTAAAAGTTTTTCATAAATAATAATAAACTATAGTAACTGTTAAAGAATTAGATTAATCACTGATTTTTTCAATAATAATTATTGAAGTGAATTGATTAGCTTTTATTACAATGTCAAGTTAACTTTCTTTTTCTCATATGAATAAAAATCAATAGAGAAAATTACATTGTTAAACATTGTACTATCAAGTTTAGTTTTTATCGATATCCCATCGTTCACGGCATCCATTCTTGAGAGAAGGGTATATTGGGCTGCGGCGTGTCGATAACACGACACCATAAATCATGGCCTGGCAAATGTCTTGTCGTTCAGTGCAGCCAACGATTTGCCTGCCTCTAGGGTAGGCAGGCACGTCAAAACCAATAGAAAACTAGCATAAGGTATTGCTTGTAATTTGTAATACAGCTGTGAGATTGATTTCGGTAAAGATGGGAGATTGATTCTAATTGGACTGAAAATTTGTAAAATTATACTATTTGCTACAATTTCTTGATGCTACAATAAATATACTATCGTTTTAGATAAAACTAGTATCAAATTATATACATCAACAACTTCGTCACTTAGAAAGGAGGTTTAGGCCTACTATACCACACTGACCAAATGGGTTAGTACTGCGTTTGTTCAAGTTGCCTTTGTTTTTATAGTGACGTTGTCCTGCATAATTCGTGCCTCTATGTTCTTAATCTGTCATCACTTGAATAAAACGGATAAAATTTGTATGTTTGAAGAAATAAATCAACCCTTAATTTTTTGAGGTCAAATAAATCGATTTATTATTATTTTTACACTAGTAGTTATAGTATTGATCATGTTTAAACTGGAAACAAATCCTTTACGAACTTTTCTCGCCAGCGTGGTATAGTAGGCCGAAACCTCCTTACTAAGGAGAGGCCTAAGTCCAGCAGTGGTCTGTTAAGGGCAGTTGATGATGTTTACACTTTTTTTGATATAATGTCATTGACAATATTTTATGCTCGGAGTTTGTTATATTTATTCAAGGATTCTCTGATCAAAATGGCCGAAAACTGATAATACTTAACACTTACAACTTCTGTTTATAGAACAGTTTTACATACTTAATTACTATCCATAAATAAAAGTGAAAACTGTTTTTCCACAATCTGACATACATTTTCCACATCTTTTTTTGATAGGTAGTAGAGCCACGCTGATTTTAGCATGAACGGGCCGGCTCGACCGGGGCAGTACTACCCTCCCATAGAAGCTCAACCTAAAGCGACAACATCCGTGCTGTCGTCTTTCGTTGGTGAGTGCGAGACCGGAGGCCCATTGATGCAGGGGTGACAGTTGTCGTAGTAAGTGTGTGCAACACAATGCTACGATGACTGTTATGTCTTTTACGTCCTCAAGTGAGGCGTAAAAAAGCATCTTAATAGGCTACCATGGTGTGGGTCACAATGAGTTCGCAATGAGTATGGTGACCACAACTTTTGGATTCTATTCATGCTTTCCAATAGGCAGAATAGAGTCACTTTGGCAGGCTCTCAAATAAAAAAAAAATTTACTGTGTTCTATTGTGTTTTAATCCACTATTTTGAAAGACAACTTCTTGCCAGTTTTTTATTTTTCAAGCTTACAACTAATCAACATTTATTTTTAAGCTGGTATATTATTACAATTAAATAAGTTTCATTTTAAAATGGTAGTCGGAGTCTAAATAATGTAACGTGTCAGATATATGAGGTGACGCGTACAGGTATGCGAGCTCGTAAATCCTCATGCCTTGTTGGACTATTTAATTAATTTTCAAACAACCCAGTCGCAATGTTATGTGACTTTTACACATGCTATAATAAGTGTTTTACAATTTATTTTTGTATTTCAAACTGTACTGTTACATTACTGTACTTTCATTTATCAGTCTCTGTGTAAAATGTTATTTTAAATAGAATAAAAATTGATAATATTGATTTTAAATAGATATTAGCAGCTGAATTTAGAATTGCATACCTATTGACAAGTTTGTGTTTTTAATGTCTTAAACGTCATAAATAATGTTTTTTGTTCGATATAGTTTAAAAATTGCATTATTTTCAGTATAGCTAATCATTTTAATAGGTGTCTTTAGACGAGAGTAAGGGAATAAAATATGCAAGACGATATTACTGTAAAAAGAAGAAAAACCCATCTGGTCAGCGTGGTATAGTAGACAAAAACCTTCTTTCTAAAGAGAGGCTTATATCCAGCAGTGGACTGTTAACCACTGTTGATGATGATGATGATGAGTTCTCTAAGAACAGTGCTTATTAAGAAATAAAATGTCTACCCAATAAATATGTAATAGGTATATTAATAGACAAAAATAATGTTGATAACTGTTATCGAATCGTATCTATTGAATGTTTTCAATGACAAAATTCTGCAGTAACTCTTACAAATCTAGAATGTTATCTTTAAGACTACAACTTCTATTTCTCTACTGTTTACCTATATTTACTAGAATCGAATACGGTACAAACCTTCCGTAACCAGAACAAAAATTAATCAATCCAACACTAGGTACAAGAATAAATTCATTTAATATGTTTTCCACAAGTACGTATCTATATTTATATCAAATTAAGGGCTGCCAACCCTCAGCCGGTGCCCTCCAATTTAGAACAGATTCCGTTAAAAGGGAACACCAATTTGTGCTAAGGGCTTCAAATTGTCTTATATTGGGATATACTCGAGAACATTCAATTACACGTGGATGGCAAGAATTGGCTATTGTTGTCGGTTTGTCTGTCAGTTACGTATTGGGAATTTAAAAAACAGCTTTATTGCTACATTCATTGGATTTGTGTTTAACTTACCTCACAATTTCACTTGCATCCATAGTCCTTACATTGCTTCTATGGGTCCTAGCTTGTAGAGTGTTTTTCTAAAGTTTATAACACCTTTTCACTATTTTTTTCGATTCAATATAAAATGTATTATTGAAGTATGGTGGTAAGTAAGTACATTGAAATTTTGCAGTCTTAAAATTTACCAAATTTTCATGTACTATATTATTAGCATGTACTACTTTGGAGTTCCTAAGTATGTGATACTCCACAGTCTATTTTTATTTGATGCATCTACCACTTGAATGGCCAAATGTATAAGAAGTGGCGTTGTCAAAACAGTGTTGCCACATGAACGCTACACTACTAAACTGACAAAACTTTTTTTTATCAAAAAACTATTATCCTAGCCTTTAACAATCCACTGCTGGACATAGGCGTCTCCTGAGGAAAGGAGTTTTGGCCTACTATACCACGCTGGCCAGACGGGTTGGTAGAGAGTTTGTTTCAAGATTTCCGTTCTCTTAGGAATGATGCTGTCCTGTTGTTTACTTCCACAGTCGTCTCTTACGACACCCACGGGATGCACAAGAGCAAAGACTTACACTCCATATTCTTAGTCCGTCACTGAGGGACTGAGGAAAAAAATAGCACAGGGAATCATCTTAGATGAAACAGATGCAAAAAATAAGTTTTATTTTCAATGAAAATCTTTCTGAAAATTTTAAAACCAAAACCAGCCAGACAGATTAAAATGAAACTTTGGATTACTTGAAATTTGAATGGAAAAGACGCCAAGGGCAGGGAGGGGTAAATAACAGTACAAGAGTTTTAGATTATTGGTTACATATATACGTATATAACACATAGTTTAATTAGGGTGTGCTAACTGCTTTAAAAATAGACTTCAAATGTAGCTTTTGTCTTGAAATTGCTGAATACTTGTTTATTTACATTACGCTATTTTAATTAATTATTTAATTTTAAATTATAGTTTGGATCTCTATACTATGGTGTCTGCATTCACAATAAGTATAGTGACTCTTGGACTCTACTCATGCTTTCCATCAGGCAAAGTAAAGTCACTTTCAAAGAAAAAAAGATAACATCTTGTACTATAAGAATATTGTTACTACGTCAAATTCATCATTTATTTAATTTAGTTTCAGAGAATTTATTCATCTCTTATCTTTAGTTCAGAAGTATATTAGCAAACAAACCTTTCTTAAAGAAATTCACCAGAAATTAGGTAAAATACTTACTTGAAATTTAATCACATTGAGTCACAAAAGTTATATAGGTACATAAAAAATCATAAATCTCTCATTTTGTAGGGCGAAGGGAAAAAAACGATACCGAACGGGGGGAATATCTTTCGTTTAGTTTTTTTACACTCATTACTAGAGCGGTTTCCTGCTTTTTTGCCCTTTTTCCGGTGAAAGAGATAAAAAATGAAGATGAACTGCCGAGGTGCAGAGTAAATACGAAACGTGTAGAGATAGGATATATGAAAAAGGAATGTATCGATACAACACTATAAAATTCCACAATTTTTAACGTACCGTAAAACGCTGTATACGCTAATTACATGTGATGTTTTTTGTTTACTTAATGACCTCAAGAGCCTATGTAAACGAAATTAAAATTTAAACGAAATTAATTAAACGAATAGAATTTATATCTTTTTTAATTCATGTAACTTAAATTATTTTGTCACGCTTGAATAATAAAATTGACATAAATTTTAGTATTAAAGTATCATCCGCAAGAGTATCAAGGTTTACCATACAATTAATTTGTTTTTTCAGAAAAATGGGCACAATAGTGTGTTGAATCACTACAAAGAAACGGATCATTATTTATTTTACATACATTTATTTCCACCACACTAGAGTACATGTTACATATACCAACACGTAACGAGTTGACATGTCGTGGCGACGCGCCACACCAATAGTGCACCTAATGCATTAGATGTTTTCCATCAAAATAGTGTGTGTTCAATTCTGGAATTATAGTAGCCAACTAAATATATATTTCTGTTCAGTTCAGTTTAAATCAAACACTAAAACAACTTTTCATTGATAAATAATACTTATTTATCGATAAATTCTATAATACATAACGAGTTGGTCATCACTATCAGCCGACCGCAGACCACACGGGCCGGTAGGCACGAAAAGTCGTTCGCAGTTCAAATATATTAGAATATACATTACTCTACGTGACTCTGGCATGAATAGCCTGTGTCTACCTCTGTTCTGCCTCTCCAAATACATATATATCTACATAGGATTGTATGATTATGCTAATGTAATGGCGGAACGGGCGGCTTACATGCGTATTATGAATATTATCTACTTATTTTATTGCAGTTTAACATTACTCTCGCTGAAATATTTTTCATGATTACTTAGGTTACATTTAGGTTACATTCTTTTTACTTATGCTTTTTATACTAAGCTTTGGTATTCGTGTTAGGACTTTACTTCTATCGGAGAAGTTTAAATCTGTAATTTCATAATTACAATTAGATCGTTCTTGTTACCTAACCTGTCATTTAATATTTTATGCTCGCCATTTTAAAAAACAGTTTTAAGATTAAAACTCACTACTGTTATAACACACACACACGCTAGTAATTTATTAAAATACGATTTACTATAATGGATGCTGCATTGTTACATTTTGTACTCAGAAACTATTAATACCACTACGTTTTTGTTATTTCTAAAAGATGACCACAATTTCGGTTTCTTTTAGCTTTAAACCTGTTATGCACTTCTTCAAAAGCCTAATATATATTTCAATGTTTTTTTATCTTTTAAAAGATTAGTAGTGGACTATATCCTGTGTCGCGAAATACGAGTATTGATAAATCATTAGTTTACTATATTAAATAGACAGCACTTTACTACTTTTAGTAAATATATATACACCAAGGTTCCTGTAAATATTTCGGCAATGCTCAGTTAATTTTGAAGTAGGATAACTTTAACCACATACAAAAGGACCCTAGTAAGTCCAAAGTTATTTATTTATTTATTTATACATCATGCACTTTATATACATAGGTGGACTTAATGCCTAAGGTATTCTCTACCCGTCAACCTTTGGGTGATGCAGAGGACATAGGAAGTAGGTGCGTTTCAGGTGATGTTGAATAAAAGAAGTAGAGATATACAAACTAATTATATACTAAAATTATACAAATACATAAATACATACATATACATACATAAGTTAATGTAAATCTATATACATATATACACAAATAAATACTACCTACTTACTTAAATATACCTACCTCCTATTTTCTCTGCATCACCCAAAGGTTGACTGGTAGAGAATGCCTTAAGCACTAAGTCCGCCTATATACATAAAGTGCATGATGTATAAATAACTAAATAAATAAATACTAAAGTTAGACAGGCTTAAACCTTATATCTTTAATAAAAATGACCGCTTAGCTGAGCACTTATTCTTAGATTTTTTTAACTTTCATCTTTAAACACGTAGCAAAATTGTATTCCTCACTGCACAGAACATTTATCACACTAAAACACTGATATCTCTTCGAATAAAACGATAAACTTTTCAAAACATGCAAACAGACTGACTTGGGCACCGTTCAGCCGCTCTTTTATATATGTAGGAGTAGGTACGAACCTTTTCACTGAAGCTGAAACTTGCATTGGAGTATAAATCATTCTCACCAATTGCGCACGAGTGGTCGTGGTTTAAGCTTCGTTCGGAAGGTCATTGACTTGTTTAACAAGTTATCATGAAAGATTCTGAAAGTTGAACTGTTATGACAAAGTTTACAAAACAAAACAAAAGATGGGTTACAAAATACGTAAATGGAGCAATCGGTGATCTTGTCACTCACGGCTATTTCTTTTAGACAATCTTAACACCAGTGTTAGATTTCTAAAAGTTTTACGGTAGTTCACACATAACTAATTTTAATTTAAGAATATCAATAAATATTCAAAATTAAATTCACAGTTATTCACTTTACAAATGTACAAATACACATACATACACCTACATATATACATAAAGTATACACTTATAATTGTACAAGTATATCTATAATATTAATTATCTTTGTTTAATCAAGTATCACGACTCAAGTTGTGAGAAATATTTTTTCTTA
This sequence comes from Hypercompe scribonia, assembly GCA_949316085.1. NCBI lineage: Eukaryota > Metazoa > Arthropoda > Insecta > Lepidoptera > Erebidae > Hypercompe > Hypercompe scribonia. The sequence continues at coordinate 6,821,672 of OX438988.1, forward strand.
AGACTATATTAGTTTATCTACTCTAGTTTTAAACACTGACTTAAAAAAAAAACATGTACATTAAACCAAAAGTATTCACTATGACAAATAGTACCCCTTTACTAGCTGTTTAAACATAGGCAAGGTTTGTCAATTGTTTCAGGTAAACTATTGCAGAGAATTGCTTGCAGAGTCAAAGATTTGTCATCGAATTGAGTGCTATAATAGGCTAGATAACACCTTAGTCAAATTAGTTACTTTTTATCATCTGTCAAAACGACAATTTTGTATGATAAATGTACTAAATACAAAATTGTGACGTCACTGTTTTAGACTACTCAATTGAACAATATATTTCACTGTATATTTGATTAAAATTCGTAATAATAATAAAAATCTCTGTTATTGTATTTTCCGAGATGTTTCGCGATATTACTTTTAATGAAGTGGACATTGGTATTTATTTACGATACAGTCATCTACCCAATTAATATTTTTACGCATGCAGTTTTAACTTTTCAGTCATCAATTGACTCATCGACTATTGCCCATAACATAGCATACCTGCCATACATACATAACATAGCATAACTGCCTCGCTAGTCTAGCGATTAGCATATGTGGCTGACGGTCAAAAGGTCTAAGGTTCGATTCCTGGGTTATTGAATTTTTCTGGTTACAGAAATACTTAATAACAGTTCGGCATTTGGAATTTGGGGTCTTAACTTTCGTGTCACGGAATCTCTCTTCGGTCGTGTCGGACAACCATCCCATCGGATTAGAATGAGAGAACAAAGAGTGCACCTGTGCTTACACATATTTACTTACTATCTGTGTAGTGGGCTGGTTTCCGTTGAGACTGGCCGCCGTGTCTTAAATACTGGCTAGAAATACATCTCCATCATCATGCATCCCGTAAAAAAAGGTTAATCGAGCAGGCGAATGACTATATCTGCCCATGGACTCCTGAAACTCATGGGTCCCGAGTGTGTTGCCGGTCTCTGTAGTGGGAGTATACTTTTTCTTAAGGGCTAAAAGAAATTTATTTCATATATCAAAAATAAAATAAGTGGATACCTCCATGGGCTATTTATATTGGTGTTTTCTTGATTAAAAAGTGGCCATTTTCGGAATGAAAAGGATCTTTTGCAAATATTATCCTATAACTAAAATACGCTGTAGTAAAATTAACATTATAATAGTAGACATATATCATGTATCGTGTCATATCGTGTACTATTACTAATAAAAATTAACTACGCACTCAAACCATCCCTCAATCCAAAGAAATAAAATAACGGAGTATGGCGGAGCTAACAAAGTATCCATATAACTCAACTATTATACACCTGGATATATTAGAACTAAGTCATAGCCTAAGTTTAGCCCACAACAAGTCATCAAAGAGCAGTTAGCAAATACTTGAGCAGTTAGGGCGCATTATGAAGTGCGCTCTCCGACCGCCACAGAACTTTGTCAACTTGAAATTGAGACCCGTATTCTAAGGGCACTCGATATATCTATATCTAGTAACACAAAAAATATGTAATTAAATTTACAATATTGTTATTAAAAAAACACATTTTTTTTAATATTGTAAAGCTGAAAGATTTTGATTTGTGAAATCAAGAATTACTAGCTCAAATTTAGAAGTCTTTGAAGTAAATAGGCTTTTTATCGACTGAAGCAATAGTCTATATAAAATTAGGTTACCATCAATAAAAGCCGAGCACAAATGAAGAAAAACAGAAAGTGCCAGAACAGGAAAAATGTCCTCCTTTTGAGAGACGCAGACAAATGAATACTATAAATCACCCAATTTGCCTTCATTCCCATCATCAATGACCATTAGTACTCCACTGCTGGACGTAGACCTCTCCTTAGTAGGAAGATATGGTCTTTGTTTAAAGGTTTTCTTCTGTTTTCCAGCATAATTTGCTCCCTTAGGCGGCTCATGCGACACGGAACTTTCATTCTAATTTAAAACAAAACTGCCAATTTAATATTCAATATATCACTGCTTTGATAATTAACCTATTTTAATTATCGTATATCAGCGTTAGGTACTTTGTACACCTACACATACAAAGAGGTGGGTACTTTATAACAGTACACAAATGAACTATAACTTAATTTCCTACTATTCACTACAAGTTTAACTCCTCATAATCTGATATTTGATTTTGGAAACAAGTTGTCAACAAAACTGTGTTTCTCATTTTTGTTTTGTCTCTTTTCCTCTTGTGTGTAGCAGTCAGGAGAAAGTAGTAACAACAATATATTAAAACGAAAATTTCGTAAGTGTTATTCTATTTGCCTGCATCCAGAACCAGTAATTGTGTGATAAGTACGATCACCTGTTCATGTCTGGGCTTAATTTATCAGTGGTATGAATGTTTAGAAATATATAAGTATGTTTATCAGCAGTTTGGTTACCATAGTATAGGTTTTTTCTAGATTAGGATCAGACGCCCGTGTGTGATATTTGTGAATTGTGAATTTAAACAAATATATTAGACACAACTGCCTACCATCACAAAGTAGAATGCAGTATAAATATTATTTATCAAGATAGAAACAAACCCTTTAGTTATTTATTTATAGGAACAAGACCTTAATGTCATGGTTATGTTTAGGCTCAAACATATTACCATATGAATATGTCACAACAATTTGTCCCAAAATCAGCGAAGAATATCCGTTAAATCTTTTTTCGGTCCTCGCTTATCATCATAGATTAAATTTTCACCTTCAGCTAACTGAAAAAATCCATTACTTCCGCCAGATGTCACCGAAATCAAATGTCGCTAGCATACAGATGGTGTAGAGACGCAAAAATATATTTTTTGACCCACAAATAAATCATGATATCAATTATCCAGTCAGCAATCAAACAAACATATTTCAGTGATTTTGTACAAAATTTAAAATAAGATATTCTCTAATATTTTAAACAAAAATACACAAAACACTGTAAGACTAACCTTTTTTTAGATGAAGATGTACTTAAGCATAAATAATTATTTAAATATTCACAACAGTTAAAAGAATTTTAGGACCAACAGTTTTTACCTTTATTTCTTGGTCCACTACTACAATAAACCATTAACTTTCAGTAATAAAATCCACAGTCAAAAAATCGAATTTATTATTATATTACGTAATCGAAACTTGAAAAAATTCAAAGTCTATCAAACATTTCGAATTAACCACAGAACTCAAACTTGAAAATAGAAATATGACAGTAAATAAATGAAAAGAAATATGCAAACACAACTATAAATCGGCTCCATTCCTCTTTTGTTCTAGTACCGCTGAAACACAAAGTTTTTTTAATCGGCAGACAGACAGTGGAACATTAATCAACGTCAATCACGCGCAGGCTCTGACTTCAGAAACGAATGAGCTGGTGTTTCACGGTGTATCGCTCCCATTGTCTCCCCACTGATCACTAGATATTGACGCGGCATGTTGATTAGCTTTTTCGATGACAGGTGTATTTGACATGACAATTGAAAAAAAAAATCTAAGTGTATACGCTTCTTGAGTGTCATCGAACCTTTGAAACCCAGTTATATTGAAATATCTCGATATGGTATCTAACTACCTTATAAACAAATACATTTATAGGTTATATTATAACACCTTTTAAAACCTGCTGTGTACGAATAAATAAACAAATAACCTCACATATCTTACACAGGGCTGTCTGTTTCCTAATTAAGCAGAGGCTGTGCTATGGTTTTCAGACTATTAATAAATATACTTAAATATTTCTAAACACGTATATATTATATATAAATTACACCCAGACAGAAATGACCATGTTCATTACACAAAGATTCGTCCTGGGCGTGAATTGAACCCACAACCTTTGGCAAAGCAATCAGGATCACTAACCAATAGACTAGAAGAATATCCGACTTTTGACATCTTGATTTCGGCAGAAAGTGCAGTCCAGGGCAGAGTTGATTAGACATAGAAGAAAGAATTGAGCATATAAAAGCACATTGCTGGTTTAAGGTTTCGGTTGGTTTAACTGTTGTATCAAATATAATACAAAGTCCTGGGTTTAATTTCTAAAAGTAAGTTACGCACTAAGCTAAAAGTTTCATTAGACAAAAAACAAACATACTAAGTTTCATTTTTCTTTTCTATATTAAGAGCCTGCCAAAGTGACTCGACTCTGCTTGATGGAAAGCATGAATAGAAACCAAGAGTTGTGGTTACAATACTCATTGCAAATGCAGATAATGCAGTATGGTGACCCAGACTATGGCGGCCTTGTGAGATGCTTTTTCACATCCCGCTTGGGGACGTAAAAGGCATGACAGTCATCGTGACAGTGTAAGGCTTACGCAGTTACCACGATAACTGTCATCCTTGCGTCAATGGGCCTCCGGTCTCACACTCACCGAGGAAACACGACAACACGGATGCTGGCGCTTTAGGTTGGTCTTCTGTGGGAGGGTAGTACTACCACGGTCGAGCCGGCCCGCTCGTGCTGAAATCAGCGTGGCTCTACTACCTAGATAGTTATAAGTAAGCGAAACTAAATTTCAAAGATGTCTTACATTCATTAATAAGTAAATCAGTATATACCTAAATACTACCTACCATTACCTACTTCGCTGTTGTTCCGTTATGTTTAAAACATTTTGGTTCCACCGAATTATACATTCCGAAGATGCCAAAATTCAACAATTTATATTAACTTTGCAAATTTCATTAACACACAAGGACTTAAACTCCAATCTGACTTTATAATCAGTTCAGAATCGAGTCGAATGCCTCGGTGCCCAAAACAACTAACTTTGCATACTGCGCTATTAATAATTAAGAAATCTGTACACCGAACAAAATACGATTTATACCGATTTTCATATCTGAGCCCCTGTTTCTTAGTGGTTATAACGCTCAATCGTTCTGACTACGATTCCGCCCACTGTAAATTATGTCTGAATAAAATAGAACAGAAAAGCATAAAAATTGACTGAACTTAACTACAGTAAAGAAAATAACCTATTTTTTGTTACGGCAATTAAGCGTTTATATGTTTTTATGCTTTAATTATCCAAGAAAAATTTAACGGCTGTGATGACTCGTTACAATTATTAAAAACGCTCTTCAACAATTTATTATTAATAGTTTGAATTTAGACTCGTAGTTTTATATCACTTTGGTGAGATAATACATGTGTAATAATTTATTTAGTTTTTATTTAATTATCTAGAACAAATAAATTACATTAATTGTCACAATCGCAAGAATTTCAGGTTTACATTCGCCGTCATTCGTTAATTCCAGATCAATTCAGGTTGACATTGCTAACTCTATATTTTATAATATTCATATCTAAATAATTACACGAAAATATCAAATTCCACAATTTACACACATAAAGATCAGAAAATAATTTAACTGAAGTGAAGCTACTGTCTACACAGCTACATCACTACATCGCTACGTGTCTACGCCGCTACGAGTATGCTCGGTATTTTTCGGTCGACGTCGCCGACTTCTCGAGTCGACGGAATTGCACGCTCCAATGCGTCCGCGCACAAGTAGATCGTATTATGAGATTTGTTAAAGGCTTGCGTAGATTTTCTTAACAATGAGACTTTTGAACGTCTGAATATTATTACATATAATGATGGTGGAATTGTGACAAATTTATTTGTAATTAATGTTTTAAATTTCTGTGGAACAATAAACAATTATAGTTTAAAACGTACGTAAACTATTTATGATTTTTGTCTTACAAAGAAATAACTTCAAGATGAATCTTAAGAAAAATCTTAATTTAAATTAGTTTACTTATCGTTATAACTACGAATAAACAACTAAACAAAGATGATTACTTGTTTACACAACAAACAAAAAAAAAACATGTCCCTCAGATATTTGCTATACCATTTTACATGATAAGTAATTACTACTAATTATGCGATCATCTCTCTAAAAAATTAATCTCTTTTAAACTAATATACACAAAAATATCTGAAAACGGTTAGGAAACAGCATGCAATACAGTAAATTTCTTAGCCTAACTATAGTTCTATAGTTGTACAATCACGACGTTCTCTATCGTGAGGGTAGACACACAAAACCACGGTGCTCGACGGCGTGTGAACAGCTGAACTGATCTGGAGTGACACACGACATTACGATAGTCTTATGTATATTATACAGAGCTGATGTAACCACCAACATATATCAAATAAATTGTAATCGTGAATTATCTCGCTGAATCTCAAATACAACTGCGGGTCAAAAATATCTGAAATGATAGTTAAAGAAGTTCATGACTTCGTGAATTTATAATTATTATGTATGTACATTCAACCATATTATTCTGGTGTGTGGAACTATAGCTATACAACAAACAAGTATTTTCGAAAGTGTGAAATCGTTTATAGAAGCTTCTGATAACCGAAAGAGCGTTCTGTTCTGAGAATAGTTAAATCACTAACAATCACTATCTGATTATATACTCGTAATGATGGCCCATCTAAGAGTCAAAGTGTATTTATTCGAGTTTATCTTAGTAGAAAAACGTTAATACAAACTCTTGCAATGTTATATTTATTTATTTATTTACACACAAGATCTAGATGGCAGGAGAATGTGTGAACAGACCACGCTAGGTTCACCCGTGTTGAGGTCTACTACTGTGTCAGGCCAAATTAATTGTAAAAATGTTATAGACAACATAAATATATATGTACGTGTATTTAGATAACTAAGAACTACAGATATGTATATGGATATACTGTTTTACTATGTGATGAGTATTAATTATTCTTTCTTTATATAATATGTAGTTATACTATGTATATATACATATGTTTATTGTTTTTTATACACATATAATATATATTGCCATGTTAGGATGTAATAGACATGAATTTCTGTATCTTAATGACACTTGTGCTGTGGTTATATCATCTTTATATAGATAAGTGTGAAATCAAATCGTAACCTGAAGACGTGCCGACTTCCGGCCGCCACATCTCAGTGCGACCCCCGCATGACTGTCTCACGTTTGCCATTTCATTTACTTTAGAATTTGCATACCACTATTTTGTACTAGAAAGTTAAATATTGAATGGCAATTTATGTGATCATAGCAGAAACAAGTATGTAGGTGTTCGATAAAACACATGATATTAATAAATCCTTACTCTTATTATATACAAATATCAGTTTCTTTGTTTATGACGCTTTTATATCTAAACCAATACACAGATTTTCACGAAATTTTCCGTACTCATAGAATAATAAATGGCAAAAATACAATGTACTAATGTAACTAAACAAATAAAGTCGATGTTTATATGAGTACATACATAGACATCTGACACACAACGTCATCTAGTCCCAAACTAAGCTTGTACTATACAACTGATATAAATACAAATATACTTTTTTTTGTAAAGAAAGAGAAATAAGAAAGAATATTTGCAAATCCCACAAACATTTGGTCCGACCCGGGTATCAAACTTGAGATTTCAAACACAGCAGTCGCATACGCTACCACTGCGCTACCGAGGCAGTCAGTTATTATTGATTATGTTTAAAATTATCAGCAAGTTATTTTGTCATTTAATGTATCACAATAATTTATTTTTAAAATTTAAAAACTTACTCAATACGACTGTACTGTGACTACTGTATTTCAATATTTCACACTCGATGTGTTATTTGCTCTTAGTTCTTCTTCGTCATCATCATTGCCATCAACAACCCTTAACGGTCCACTGTTGGACCTTTTCTTACCAAGGAGGTTTTGGCCTACTATACAACGCTGGCCAGACGGGTTGGTATAGGCTTTGTTTCAAGTTCTATTTCTCTTTGTAGTGATATTTGCCTGATTAATTTGGTCCCTTAGTCGCATCTTACGACACTCACGGGATGAATTAGGGTCATTACCCTAATTCATCCCGTGAGTGTCGTAACTGTAACTGTATGATCTGGATGTCGTAATAACAGCTGTTCCCGGATCCCTCCTATATCAGGGGCCGAGTTGCACACCATGTGGTTTTAGTTGGTCCGATTCCAACACCACCCCGCCGTAAACCCCGATGGGGTGACGACCTGAGGGGGTTACCGCAGGTTAAAAAATAAAAGTGTGATGAGTGTACGTATTCTTAATCCATCACCACATGGAGATTCGATATTCTTCGTATCGTTCAACTAATAATACATAGCGTCGTCAACTATATATTTAGTTTATATTTTTAGACCACCCTGTTCATGACTCTGGTGTTATCCGCAGCTTGATGATCCGTAAAAGCTATTGTGGGCCAATAAACAGGTCATGCGTAATCAGAATCTCATTTCTTCTTAACATCTTCCTTTAAATTTATTACAAATACCAGGAACTTGATGAATTTATTTCATTTATTTTAAAGTTGTATTATCAAACTATAGATTGAGTGAAATAACCATTTATTTAATAGTTTCTTAAATTTAGCACTCAGTGATATATCTATATCTATATATTATGTATATAAAAGAAAGTGGTGTTAGTTACACCACTTATAACTCAAGAACAGCTGAACGGATTTAGCTGAAAATTGGTGGGGAGGTAGCTTAGAACCAGGAGACGGACATAGGATGCTTTTTATCCCGTTCGATCGCGTTTCAGTCCAAAATCAAAAATCTGTTTATTTATTGCCTCTAAGGCGAAACAGAGTTCACAGGGTAAGCTAGTATAGAATAAACATGAGAAAATTGTATCAAACAAACTTTGTTTTTTGAAAATTTGATACAGGAAATTGCTGTACCCGTAGGACTAACACTACTAAATATTTTCTCACACATAGATCTTGCCCATTTTCTTATATCTATACATATAAAAATGAATATTTGTCTGCTGTCTGTCTGTATGTCCTTTATAGAATCGTAAACTATGCATTTGATAATGTGATCTTTAGCAAAGTTGTTGTGCATGAGCCTACGAAGGTTTCTGAGTTGTTATAAATTTTTTTTTTGCGTCTTTCATTCAAATTTATTTTATTTGGTGGCATAGCAATGCGCTCGTGGTTATAAAGAAATAATCGGCCATCTGACACACAACGTTATCTAGATCAAACTAAGCAAAGCTTTTACTATGACATCTAGACTGAGTTATAGAATACTCCAAAGAATACGCCAAACTCTAAAAAAATATTTAACATTTGGTCCAACCCGAGAATCGAACCCGAGACCTCATGTACAGCAGTCATATACACTATTACTGCTCCACCGAGGCAGTCAATTAGTCTATGAAAGAAATAAGAAGTAAATAATTCACATCTAAAATGAAAAAGCAATTCTCAAACCTTAAATTAATTTTCCAAGTTCACAGTCACAGGACCCTTATAAACAATTTCCTTTACAACAATATGTGACTATACCTGTCATATGTCGAGGAGTATCCTGCTTAGAAATATAATTTAATCCCCATACAAAAGCCACATTGTGGGTCGTGGGACCAAAAACGACGAGACATTTTTCGTTTAATATATAAGTAAACGGTATGTTTCTAGTTATGCACTTTAGGATTAACACCACAATCATGAATAAAGTCGTGTTAAAAGTACTAAAAAACAGGAAATCTGACAAAACAAAGTAGGTATTAAAATAATTACTATTATTTCATATTTTGAACGTTAACTGTATTCCTATCTATTTATTCTTAATAATAATATTTGTATATGTATCTGTCAGTTAGACTAAGTTGATGTTTATGTATGTGACTTTTTTTTACACATGATATGGTCTTCTATAATTGAGAAAACGCATGCTTTTCGATTGTGATAGTTGTTTGTTTTTGATATGTTGTATCCTTAGAGACAAACTTTTGTTAAAAGACTGTATATTTGATGTATTCACTAAGATTAATTCATCGAATTTAGTTTGCATATTATTTAACTCTATTATTTCTGTAAAACTGTGTTTGTTAATATATTGTTTTGGGCACCGAATCTGAAACATTTGATAAAATAATTTGTGATTAGAATTGTAAGTTACTTGTAACCAATTCGTACCTTGTGCTTTAACAAAGCAGGCTTGTCAGAGACTGAAATTGGTAAGGTAATGTACATTGTCTTAGTACCCAAAAATCTAGTGTTGTCACTTTATATAGGTTAAATTATTCTATCCTGTTATTATTTCTTTTACAATTACCAACAGTGCAGCGAAGTTTTGCATTTACAAAACTTTTTATTAAAAGGTGTATTTCATAAAACATTTTTTAAAGAAATTAAGGCAAATAACGTGTCAGAATAACCAAACCTCAAAAATTACGTATTGGGAATACACCGAGCAGTAAAAATTCAGTCTGCGAACGCGCCGCCGATCTCCGCAATAAGATTTGAGATCAGCTCGGTTTGTATTCAGTAGGGTCGGCAGACCCCGCATAATCTAAGAATATGTATTCACTTTGGATGAGACTATATAAAAGCTCCAATATGTTCATAGAATTTGCCTTAAACATTATATATATTTCGACATTAAAATCGTATATTTATTGTGTATAGATAACATTCTGAACTTCACGAAAAAAAAAACTAATTGTATATTTTTGTCCTGTGTGAGTACATATCAATTACGTGTATACACATGCCTGTATGGTAAGATTCGGTCTATTTATAAAATAACTTGGTTTGTTTATTTTATACCTTATATATATCGGAATAAACAGACCATAATACTATTTCTAGACTAGAATTCATTGATTCATATTTGTAAATACCCTTAAAATACCGAATTATTTAGTCAACCTTGCTTTACAGCATTAGGGAATCAGGAAAATAGATTCAAACACCTTCAAATGCATAGTTAAAGACAACATTTTGTAGTCGATCCTAGTCGGGCTGGCTCGACCGGGGCAGTACTACCCTCCCACAAAAGACCAACCTAAAGCGCCAGCATCCGTATTGTCGTGTTTCGTTGGTGAGTGCGAGACCGGAGGCCTATTGATACAGTGACAGTTATCGTGGTGTGGAGGGAACAGGTGTCATGTCGTTCCGACACAAAGGGAGGAACCGCCAATCAGGCGAGGTGATCGTGCCTGGCGGGCCACGGCCCAACTGTTGATGTTGGGATGTTGTAGATATGCTAATCGACGCGAGAATCTCTATTTCGTGATACAGGATTAGTAGTTGTTTCATGATTCATTATGCTCCGTAGTTCGATGTGTCTTCACTAGATGGCTGCTGTTGTATATTTTTTGTTTGTGCTGTATGTGGAAGTCGTCCTGTGACCACAACCCTTGGATTCTATTTACGCTTTCCATTTGGCAGAGTAAAGTCACTTTGACAGGCCCTAAAGTATAAACAAAAACAAACAATATACTATTACTTGGATTTCAGTTAAACTGATTTAACTGCTAATTATTTATTTGAAATAGAAACTACGTTTGTAAGTCTGTATATAAATTCCTTTCCATATTCTTCGAATCCTTGGAGGTAACGAAAGAAAATAGGCACGTGCGGCTGTCACGGGATATTGGTCACGAATTCACAACCTTCACGCTATCAGCCACTGTAATATACCATATTATATAAAATGTTCTATTGTTAACGGCGAGGACTCACATGGAACCGTCCTATTGTTAAAGGTAGATTATGCCCTAATATTCTTATGGGAATATAACTACCCGGTAGGTCCTCTGTTAATAGTAGCCTACTGTAAATTTTAATCTTAAACTTTGACTACATTTTATATTATACTTTATGTGCAGGAACACTTTTTTTTCTTTTAAAAAAACAACACCTGCACTAGGTATACTCGTAAATCTTGTGTCACGGGGGACTTTACAAACATACAAAAAACGGACACAAAGAACACGAAGATTCAGAACAACAATTTGTGGATCACACAAAGTGTTGGCCCATGCGGGGTTTGAATTACATTCAGCGCAGTAGAGAGCAGTGTGGCGACGGCTCAAACCACTTTTTTTTGTTTGCTTTTTTGCTTAACATTTGGAAGTCCGTGTGTGTCGGAATCGGACGGACTTAAACCACACGGTGTGCCACTCTGTGCCTGAGATTGGAGGGATCTGGAACAGTTGTCATTACGACATCCAGACCCCACCCAGCGACTGCCCACACGGCTTAAACTACTAAGCCAATCGTGCAGTTGTGTCTACATGAAAGAAGGTGATTATCCTTATTTTTTAAATTGACATCATGGTTGATTTCAAAATTATTTGTCATTTAGTAGGACATTTATGAGAGCGTTCCACTGGACGTTTTTTTCGGTGGGACAATAACCTACTACTGCTCCGACTATGGCTATGGCTAAATGGAAAAGTTCGCGGGGATGAATGGATATTTGTAATTCTTTTACGCAGAAACTACTGAACGGATTTAAATAAATCTTTACAATAATATAGCTTATACATCAGAATGGGCAAATTAGCAGACGGCTCACTGGAAGTTAAATAATTACTGCTCCTCATAGAATCCTTCAATTCAAGCGATACAAGTGTGTGTCATTCATTTGCGTGCTCCTCCAGAATTAGGACACAAGAACCTATGGTTCCAATGGCAAGATCACTCGGTGAAAAGCAACATGTTCACTGATTTTCTGTAAATTTTTGTTGTCACTGCAGTAAAGCCAAAACATGGCCCTAACACGCTTAAACTGCTAAATCCAAGATTAATCCTAAGTTTTCAAAGTAGATTTCTAGTATAGGATTGAAGGTACTTTGGTGGTGCGATGTCCAGATTACTATGATTACTAATAAAAAAAAGAAAAATTGTACGTAAAGGAAATATATATTTTCTTTCTTTTTATGTATGTAAGTTAAATAGCAATTCCCAGAGCTGGTAACATCATAAGTCGTGTCATGTCGGCTCGGACGTGACGAGACGGGTACGTGACGACACGGCAGTATTCGCGTTAATTGCGTACGCCCACTGCGTCGCGTAATTAGCACCTAATTACTCACTACTGTCGGCATGTCACTCCGTTTATAAGATATTACGTGAAATATATTGAGTTACGCTACAAGTACTCACATATTGACAATTTAAAACATTGTGGATTGATTTAATAATAATGCTGTTCTTAATGTCATACATTTTAAAATAAATATGCGCATATCTTTTTTGCAATATATTTCTGTCAGTTACGGAATCTTCTCTGAAAAGTATACAAATCACAGTTTTTACGTTGTTGTTGCTTAAAAGTGCAAATATTTAGAAATTTAACATCAATATGAAGCATACGGAGTGTCACCAGCCCTATTCATCCTATAAGCGTCGTAAGAGGTGACTAAGGGAGCAAACTACACAGGACAACATTACCGTAAAGAGATGGAAAACTTGAAAGAAACCCTGCAGCTTCCAACCCGTCTGGCCAGCGTAGTAAGCCAAAATCTCCTTGCTAAGGAGAGGCTTATGTCTACCAGTGGACTGTAGAGGGCTGTTGATAATGAGGAATTAATATTAGAGGTATAAACCTTAAACAAAATATCTATCGATGATACCACTAATGTTGCGGGTACTCTTATATTTCGTTTATATAGCAACATTGTTTTGACGACGCCACTTCTTATACACAGAGTTGGGTACAAAAATGTTAAGTGGACACTCGATTATATATAATCTAATAGTTTAGTTTTATTCAAGCTCTTGGAGACAATACTGTGAATATTGGTACCATCTGAACAGTAAATTCATATTAAATATATTCCGTGTTTAATTTGGCCATTCAAGTGGTAGATGCATCAGATAAAAATATACTGTGGAGTATCACATACATAAGAACTCCAAATATATTTTTTATAGAAGACTACTACGGCATTAGCCACATTCCTGTGCCGCGAGGGACTTTACAAGTATACATGAAATAGTAACAAAGAACACCCAGACTCAAATTAACAATTTGTGAATGTTATATATGCGCTTGATTACTTATTTTTCAAGAAGAAACACAATATGAAAGAAAGTAGCACTTCGTTAATATATAACCGCACAATACATTTACAAAAATCAAGAAAACAAATCTTTCTATGGAATACCTTTGCTAAAAACGATAGTGTTCCGTATTTAAAATAGGTTTAAAGAATTAAATTGTTCCCCATATATTGGAGTTCTTATAATACATGTAGATAAATGTTCGTAGTTAGGACTACGACTATTGATAATAGGTTAAATAGCTTTAAAAATGGTTCAGACTGGTATGGTGGGGTTTGAGCTCACAGCCTAGTCATGCAAAGTTGTGAAAAGAATTGCGTGGTGGCTAATATAACATTCTTTTGTTCTAGTAAACAACGAGGACTTTAAAAATTACGAAGGCATTTATTAGTCAAATGTCTATCTTCCACATTTATACAAACCAAAAAATATATATCCACCCTAGTCATAAGCGTCACGTATTGAGGTCGTATTAACGTAATTAAGTTTATTGCGACACCGTAGGGGTTGATACGGGGGTGGAATGAGTCCGGAGGAGGTGAAGGTGGCTCTTTGACTTTGTATCTTGAAAATTGTTTTACCTACTTAGCGTCACGAATTAGGTACACATGTACGTATGTTGTGGCAGCGGTACTTTTCAGTGGTTTTGTGGTTGTTTTCTGGATTTTTAATTTTGTCAGATATTGTTTTATTTATTAGAGCAAAAAAGACATAAAAAAGATTGTGTACTTAATAACGGCTTACTCCTGTTCGATCGTGAAGTACCTAGTTTTAACACTATTATCTTTCTAGCCTTTTCTAATGTCAAGATTATAACAAGATTATTTTACCATACACGGACCGACTGGCACGATAGACGCCAGTGAACCGAATTCAAAGATTGAACTAGTTGTCAGTGTTTGAAAGCACTGATTTCGCAATAACCATAGATTTATGTCAACCGGGACGACGGCGACGGCTTAGCGTGTTCTCCGAGGCACGGGCGTGCCATATCGCAATCTTCCATACTCCGGGCTGATAATGAGAACCTCTTATAACAAAAACTCAACAATATTTGGTCCAACTCGAAATTGAACCCAAGACTTCTTGATAGCATACGTTAACCACTAGATTTATTTGATAGTTATTAATATTAACACTGCATTTAGTTATTTAGAGTGTCATCGTTTAAATTAACACCAATTGCATCAAAATTGAGGGAAAGGTAATTGCATTGATACTGTCATATCCAAAGAAGCGGGGATGATCAGTCTTTAAAAATAACCCTAAGTATTTCTGACCAGCCACAAGGAAGAGGAAACTGCCCACCGCCTAATGGTCTTATATGCAGAAACAGAACCCAGAACAGAGTTCTCTGGCGCAGACGTATAAAGAGACCGTCCCCAGTTGGGTAGATCAACTGGGAAGAGGGTGAGATAAAGAAGAAGATGAGGTCAAGGAGATGTCCTGATTAAAACTGAAGTCACCTACTTTGACTCAACTAAAAAAATCTTGTAAACTCTAAAATCACAATTATGTGGCATGTACCTGGTTGTGAGAGAGAGAGTACGTTTAATGTAAATGATGAAATGTTTGTTTATTACACATCTGCTTACTCCTCTGTGTTTTTCTGATTCCTCTATGTAAACAATTGGGTAGATGACTGTATCATAAATAAATACCAATGTCCACTTCATTAAAACTAATATCGCGAAACATCTCGGCAAATACAATTAAAGTATCTTTTTATTATTATTACGAATTTCAATTAAATATACAGTGGAATATTTTGTTCAATTGAGTAGTTTAAAACAGTGACGTCACAATTTTGTATTTAGTATATTTTTCATACAGAATTGTCGTTTTGAAAGATGATAAAAAGTAACTAATTTGATTAAGGTGTCATCTAGCCTATTGTGGTATTTCGAAACTTGATCGGAAATATATCTGATTAACTTTCCAAAGCCAAAGAATCAGTTAAGAAAAAAATCCTGTACATACTGAATCTTATTTTAAAACCTATCCCAGTATTTGAGGACAATTTTCAAGCTAACTAATTCGCGGTGGTCGGGCGGCAAATTTCTCATCGCGGTGTGATCGTTGGGTCGTGCGATCAGTCTGATCACCCGTGTGGAATACTACGATGCACCGTAATTGCGACGCAAATGGGTTTCCGAGGCACCGTTGCAACGATTTACTTATCGACATGGCAATTTTTTTTCGTGATCGCATTGAATATAAGTTATTTAAGGGTGGTATGACTATTGAAATTGACCTGTGTCGTTAAATCTGGAAATTGTTCTTCATATATAAGTATTTTTGTATATTAACAATTGAAGATATTTTTCATTGAGCGCTAGAAATTTTCGCGTATCAAAATATTGAGAGTTATTTATACAAATTTAGCATTTTTAAACAATATATACATTTATTGAATATTAGAAAAAGTTAGGAAAAGCTTTATGGAGTGTACACGGGTGTAGTGTACACATATTAATTATGAAACGTATGTTTTTCACATACATACATACATATAATGTGTGACAAATGTTTAAAAACATCTATAAAGTGTGTGTCGTATAGTAGCTTTTAATGTCGATAAATAATTAAAAATACATTCGCTTCAGTCTTTATCCCTGAATTGGAAGAGAATTAATCGCCCATATATATCCGACTATAATCTTTATCGCACTCACTGGAGGCATTACATGTGTCCACTGTCCTTATAATTGTCTTCTATAAGTTGTTCAGCCATCTGCAACTTTTATGACTTGCAGTAACTTTTAAAGGGCCTAAAAATTGAGTAGAAAATCATCTAATATGTACATTACTAACTGAAAAAAATAATATTACATTTGCGCTGTCTATAATAATATTGTGTAACAAATGGTATACTTGACATGAGTACATCTCAATTACATTACGCTACTTGGGGTAGGGAACAAACTATGGTACTTCTAACATTTAATTTAAGTACCTTATGTTCATAATTGAAGAATCTTGTTTTTATTGACAAGAGAATCTATTAGCAGAATATAACTCTAGGTAGCTCCACAAAATAATATACTGAAAAGGAATTATTGTTATATTTGTAATTTAAATAAGAAAAACGATATCACCTAGTCCGGTGAAGCTATATATCATGTATTCTAATTGAAAAAAAAAATAGATAAGTATATAACAAGAGTGAAGTAGCTGGCATAAGTTATAAATGGTACTGAAGTTGCTGTTTGTAGATCATCGTGAAAATTTATTTGAAAATACAAAGTCATAATAACTTAGCTAGATATTTGCTTTACTTTTAATGATTAAAAACATAATAAAGTATAATATGTACATAAAACTTAATTAACAAACCCCTTTTATATCATTGAAGACCGCTTAATACGATCAAGTAGACTCTATAAGTAAACCCTGAATAAAGATGTAGTCGATGTAGGGGTGAGATTGTGACCATCATCGATCGATCTTCGGTTCATTACATTTTCTGCTAATCATTGTAAGGATACGTCTGGATAGCGTTGTGTGTTGTCCTCTTTCTAATAAGATTTCTTTCGAAAATGGCTGTTAATGTTAAATAATAGACTTCTCTTTCTATGGCAAATGTTTACGAAAGATAATTTCTACTCGTAAACTACTGAATTATATTTATATTTTTTTATATACATATTATGTTTTAAATGTAATGATTTAAAAAATAATAAAGTAAATAGCGAGCTAAATGCGTATGACTTTGTATTATCAAATAAATTGCCACGAAAATCAACAAACAAAGACTGTCAGTAGCATTTATGGTATAATTTAACTACCTTATACTGGCGACTTCAGTCTTGTCTTATATTTATCTATTTGAATCCTTTCATTAGAAAACGTGATACAAACTTTTATCACACTAGCTGACATCGACATTTTTTATTTAAATTACAATTGGTCACGAATAAAACTATTGCATAATGACCAAGACATTTTTTTTTGTTTAAAAAGACAACACCCTCACTAGGAATAAATCCTGTGTCGCGGAGGACTTTACAAACATACAAGAAACGGACACAAAGTACACCCAGACTCAGAACAACAATTTGTGGATCACACAAAGTGTTGTCCCATGTGAGGTTTGAACTCATAATACTCAGCGTAGTAGAGAGCGGCGTGGAGAACGCTTAAACCACTAGGCCAACCGTACAGTCATGGAATAGTTTACTACATTATATGACCACACTTAATCGAATTTCAATATTCCAGCCTTGGAAGTTGCATTCATACTAATTAAATAAAATAAATCCCATCTTTTGTCCCTTAAGTCTCACTACTTAAAGATTAAATTCTAAAACTGTTAATTTCATTACAGCCCGAATTGGTTAGCCGTTCGGTCCATTTGGCAGAGCCTTTACACAATGACGAAGCACTATCCTATATAGCCTATCGCTATTTATCTTCAATCTAAAGTGTTACCACGTAGCACGATCAGGCCAGGCCAAACCATCCCTCACGGCTAATCGACCGTTCACAACCGAGATTAATAAATGGCGCTTAAAATTTCAACCTTTTTTCGGCTAAGCTAATGGTCCAAATATAATTAGCTATTTTTTATCGCCGATTCTAACGGGGAAATTTATTATTGGATTTTTCTCTTCTGTTTACTCTGTGAGAGTGAATTATGATTTTGTTTTTCTCTTTACAATTTTTTCGATTACTTTTTGTATGTAATAAACTTAAAAAAAATTAAACTAATTTTATAGCACCTGCATCATGATGAAGTGTAATACACTGAATTATTGACTCATTCAGTGTATTACATTCATTCAAAAAGTCGTATTCAGAATGTTACCTAATTTTAACTCAGTTACGAGTCGTGGTGCTATTTCGTTTCTACATGGGTCTTAGTAGATTTCTTGCTACTGATTTGGTGTACGACACGATGTGTTGTAACTCTTACGAGAATTTTTGTCCAACGCACTGTTACTCTTGTAAGAACTTTCTAGAAAAAATCTTAATAAATAAAGCTATCCTTTTCCTTTCTATTCTAATGATAAAGGATATTAATAGCATTATTATATTCTATTATAATAAATGTATATACATATGTGTATGAATATTATTATGTATGTATGTTTATGTATGTATTACTGTGTACATTTGTCTTTGTTAAAAACAAAGCAGATAGTTTTTAATCAAACCAATATGTTTTAACATTTGTCCATAAGTGTACCTATCTACATCATCTCTATAACGCCCAATCTGTCGAAGAGCAGAGAATTAAGTCCACGGATGCATGTAAGTAATAAATAAGTAGAAGAGAATGCTCTGTACAAGAAGAATCTCCAGAATATTTATACTTTTATAGGTAGTAGAGCCAGGCTGATTTCAGCACGAACGGGCCGGCTCGATTGGGATAGTACTACCCTCTCACAGAAGACCAACCCAAAGCGATAGCATGCGTGTTATCGTGCTTCGTTGGTGAGTACGAGATCGGAGGCCCATTGATGCAGGGGTGACAGTTGTCGTAGTAAGTTTGTGCAATATAATGTCACGACGACTGTCATGCTTTTTACGTCCCTAAGCGAGGCGTGAAAAAGCATTTTACTAGGTCGCCATAGTGCGGGTCACCATACTGCATTGTCTGCATTCCCTATGAGCAGGGTGATCACAACTCTTGGATTTCATGCTTTCTATCAGGTAGAGTAGTCAGTTTGGTAGCCTTCCATAAAAAAACACTCATCGAAATAAATTATCTGTAAAGTTGTTTATTTTTTTATTTCCAACGTACCAAAAGTGCCTCTCCTAGCCAATTTATGTTAATTTTGGGCTATTTAGTATTAAGCTTACCGATATTGACCGCACGACAACACCCTAGAATAATATAAATTTACCTAAAGGTCGCATGTAAAGCCTGATTATACACTTGAGTGCACGTTTCACGGCTAAGAATAGCTTAATACAGTGTAAAACACTGACACACGAGTTGACCCCGTTTAAAGTTTGTGGTGTCGATTTTGACCCATATAGCCTGACTTCGGACTTTTATCATTTGTATGTTTTATTGCTAACGGTAGAGTCCACTGCGAAGTGTTTTGGTAATCCCATTCCCTAGCTGTCTTCACACTGTCCGGACCTCAGCGGTTCTAAGTGCGGCAATTAATGGTAATCCTTTCAATGTTGGCACTTGATCAAATCATCAAGGGCTAGGAAACTCGAATCATAAGGGAGGTTTTTTAATCACTGTAAAAAAAAAATGATAAAAGTCAAGGTTAGGTTCGAATGTATAAGAGTTGGGTAAATACAACTTGCTCGTACCATTGCATCATAATAAAACATTAAACACTACAATATGCTCAGACACACGCTCTGTTGCCTATATATTTCTCATTTTAGGGCCTGCCAAAGTGACTCTACTCTACCTGATGAAAAGCAATAGTAGAATCCAAGAGTGGTAGTCACCATATTCACTCCGTATGTAAACAATGCAGTATAGTGACTATGGTGGCCTAGTGAGATGCTATTCCACATCCCGTTCAAAGATCCGAATCATAGTGGAAGGGAAACACGTGCGCTGGTAGTGAGTTACAAATTTGGATGGATTGACAAAATTTACTGTTCGTTTTACGTTTGAGGACACAATCATTTAATAATCGACATGGTCTAAGTGTTTCTATGTGTAAAATGTATATAATAAAGTTTATAAGCATTTATATCAGACAACTCTAATACTCATATTTCAAGCTTTGCTTTGTTTGGGACTAGATGGCGCTGTATGAATGTGATATTATATTATTTTTATTTTTAATTTGTTATATATGTAATATGAGAAATGTATGAATATTCCTAAATCGAGTTTGAACTGGTATCTATTCAACTTAACTCTCTCGTTATTCAGTACGGGCTTTCTCTACCCGGTTAAAGATCTGTTTGATATCGTGACAATTAATCTATTATCGGTTTAAGCGGTCGCCTCGCCGCTCTGTACTGCGCTGAATGGTGTGGGTTCAAACCCCACATATAACAACATTTTGTGTGATCCGTAAATTATTATTCTGAGTCTCAATGTTCTTTGTGGCCGTTTCTTGTATCTTTGTAAAGTGCCCTGCGACAGGATGTATTTCTTATGTGGATGTTGTCTTTACGAAAATTACTCTTGTTACGTTATATTTCTGAAATAACTATGATTGTTAAACTATTAACCCCTTACTGCATTAAAATTTTTAATTAGATTACAGTGGAATTTCAATGCTATTAATTCCATACAAAATATAAGTTAGTAGATAGTGTCATACTGTGGCTTTTTATGATTTAGTACCTTGTAATAAGGTTTAAAGTCTCTTTTTTGAATAAATATACTACAGGATTATTTAGCGTCATATTATAAATAGTAAATAAAAAGCGATGAAATAACAAGCGCGATATTTTTCATGGTTTATTGAATTTTGAATATAATATCATTATATGTAGGTATTTACAATAATAAGTATTCGAATGTTCACTACAATATAATTTCATATTTCTACATAATATATAAATAAAGGATAGTTACACAACCAATAACCTCCAACAATACACGGACATAATTGTGTAGGTATTACTAAAATCGTTTTAATATGTTTCATTTAAAATGATCAAAAATTAAATGAACAATTGAGATGTTTAAATGAATAACAACAACAAATCATATGTACATGCATTTAAGAACATATAAAATTTATAAAAGTAGAAGCACTATTATTTAATTAATTATTTTCGTTTTGCGGCAGTGATGACTTATATATTCTCATGAATTTAACGATACTTTTACTTATAATACGTATATTTAATAAATAAATTAGTGAGTTGCGATGTATTAATAACTATTTTATATTATTTTATTTTATATATTTCTTTGGTATACATAGCATGATATTTATTTAATAGCTAGAAAAATTACTTTTTATTATTATAGAGTTTGTTATTACCATTTTTTTAAAAAGATTATTTTTAAATTGCTCAAGAAGTGCACCTCCATTTTATATATTAATATTAATTTAATTTTTAAAGGCCAATGACTACGTGTGATAAATATTAAGTTACAAGAAATTACTACATTAACTGAACTAATTAATTCAAAATGTGATTCAAAAGAATCTGGTCTAGTGACAAAAGGACGGCTATGTATCATAATAAATATAAATAAATGAAAATATAAGTTGGTGTCAGCAAATGAGCAATTTTATTTATATAGAAACTGGGGTTCTCTGTATATTGGCAATTTTACCTGTAATATTGCATTTTGGCACAATTTATATCGCTATATAATATAATATAATGTCACTATATAAATATTTATATAATCTACATCAATAAACCGAACATTTATAGATAATTTCTAGTTATTTATGACAATATATCTTTCAATGGTAATATTCATAAAAAGCTGTGTGACACATACACATATAAATATTAAATAAAAATGTTGACAGGTTTTAAATGAAAGAAACAAAAATAATTTTTATATTTTTTTTTTACTTTTTTATCACATGGATTACACAAATCTCAAATCAGACTTAAAATCGTCAATTCCTTAACCTCGCGTTATAACGTTGCAACAGTTTTGTTAGCTTTAAATGTAATTGATAACAGTTTAAAATTACATTTAATGTGGTCAAGACTGGAATATGACGAACACCTAACATCAAAGAACATAAACAGAGATTTATTCAAAAACAGTACGTTAAAATAATTATTAACACGCCACAAATTTTATTGAGCAAACAGTTGCATTTACGAAGAAAAACATGAATAATTTTTTTCAAAAACTTTTTTTTTTGTCATTTTAAGACACGATTATTGTATGCTCTTTACTTCGATAAAACTACAAGCAAAATCAACATCGGAAGCTCAGCTTTTAAATTACAAACTGCCGACCATTTCAAATAGACCGTTACACTCGAATCATAACTTTCTTTAACAAGGGGTCTAGTTAAACTGGTTTTTTAAACATGTAACATCGTTTTGATATGTTTTATGTACTATATGTTATTTTAGGCGAATTCGCTTTATTTTTTTTCATAAGATTGTGTTCATATCAACAACCCTTTTTCATAATATGTGTATGCAAATACTTAATCTATCTATTTACAGTTACAATGCATACGACACCAAAAACAAGGTAACGTTACACTACTCGAGATTATATATTTAGGCCTACCCACATTTCCAAAAGTAATTCCAAAATGTGTAAAATAAGACATAATTTCAAAGTTCATTAAATTTTCAAAAAAAGAACAGTTTTTTTTATCCAAAACAAAATGTAATCATTTCATACAAAATCTCTAGATCACATTCGATTAAAACAATCAGCTGCATTACTATACATATTATTCCGTAATAATACTAACATAAACAAAAATATACAATTAATAAAACTTACTATAAATATATAACAGCCCCTATCATTTTACTATTCAATAGTAAAATTGTTCACTAACTATTCTATACAATAGTTTATATAAATTAGGTTATGGTACGTAAAAGCAGTGTCCAAATTCAATTATATAGTCAATTATAATCCTAATAGTAGCGACCACCGATAGTTTAGTAATATCAGCGTTGGTCCTAGTCATGCACATTATTTCCGTGACAAATCCAAACAAAGTTGCCAATGAAAAAAACACAGTAAGGAAATGTTGCAAGTACAAAAAATCATTTTACACAACATGAATTTGAAGCTTCCAAATTTAAATGTGTATTGTCTATGCACCATAATAAAAACTTATTTTGAAAATAGGTAAATTATGGTATTATTTTAATGGCATGTACTGAATAAATTTTTATGCCGCATAAATAATGTGCATCGATATTAAAGTAATTGTAACATCCAAAACTAATTTAAAATATCGATTTCCGATTAAAATTCGAGTAATATCATCAAAACATTGCAATTTTTATTTCAACTAATCTTGGTTCCGCACATCGACTGCTCGAAAAAAACGTTAGTACAAAACATGCTAGAGTAACAAACACCTAAAATATTCTACTTTTTGGTTTTTGCACAAATCCAAACATCTTAACTATCGGAATATTTTTCATACAAGACATTTAGATTTATATTAAATTTGCCATTAGTATAGGAAGATTATCTTCCAGGAAGACAATTCCGTGAATATAGCCAATTTACTTAACATTCGATTTCGTCAACATTTACGATTCGATTGTTAGAAATCGATAACTACTTACAATACTTTCACAATTCTTCAGTTGACGCTATGGGGGCTTTCAAGAGAGGTGTACGAGGACTCCTTGAGCCGTCTGAGCTCCTGGTGCCAGCTTGAAAATCTTCGTTTGACAAGGATGCAGGTAAGGGCGCAATCTTCAGCTGGTGTCCGTTTAACTTGATCTCTGTTATGGAATGTGATCTGCCATGGTTGACGTTGGTTTTCTCCTTGTTGGTGTTTGTCATAGGGTCATGGGTGGGCGTCTTGGCTAACGTATGGGTGACTCTGGTTCTGTTCGATTGTTCTCGTAGTGCCATTTGGTAGGCGACTTCGAATGCCTCGCCAAGAGTTAGGATTACTTCCGTCGCTTGATCCTGGAATGTACGATTTTGGGTTAAAATTTTCAAGATATTTGAAGTTCCTATTGTAAGTTAGTTAATCATGTAACTCGTAGGTGCAATTTAGAGTTCAGAGCGTATCCGAAAATTAGTCCGGGCTACATAAAATTTTATGTTAGAAAGACACGTTTAAATAAGTAAAATCATATTGCAAATATGTTATATTTACGAATTATCTACTTCTTAAAAATTTCCTGGAAGATGTATTCAAAACATACTAAAAAATTCTCAAGACAATTTTTTCATTTTTTTAAGTTAACAGCATAAATACTATATCTCACCATAGTAGCAACTCTAAATACATGACAGTAGTGACTTCTGCTGGCGTGGTCCTTGGTAATGTACGCGAAGTGCGTCAGGTCATCAGCGTCTTGGCATGCGCAGTGGATGTTACGGATCTCATGCTCGCACACCAATTCCTAAGAGAAAATTGAGATAACGTGTAAAAAATTTTTTAGATATATGGTTGTCGTATTGGAATATCAAAATTGTTTACTTATTTATATTCAAAATCATGTCAAGAGTTTGTCAATAATGTCAAATTTGAGTCTTCAACTTCAGTTTATTGCGCCAACAAAGGAAAGCTGAACTAAACGTAAGTATCCCAATACTCAATACTTAACTGCACCTCAATCGTTACAGAGATATTCCGTTAGGTTTTGGCAGAGAGAGGATGAAGTGGTTGTACCAAACTAGCTTATCATTTACTATATACACGTATATACTTATACTTATAAGTACTCATACTGATACATATTCATACATATGTACATACATGTAACCTTACTTTATAGTAAGTAAGCACTTTCGCGGGAATTTGTTAAGATTCAGCATATTTAAGAGTAAAGAGCCCACGAAAATACAACAACATTATAAACTGAAATGAACAAAATTTTATACAATATTGAAAAAGATTTAAAAGTATTCATCAAACACGTATTTTTGTTTTATAAAAAGCGAAACGTTTCAAAGCGATAAGATGAATTTTTAAACTACTTACTTGATTACACTAACTCTTACTTAGTGTAATCAATAACAGAAAATCCAAGGCAATCGATTCGATATGTTTCAATCCAAGACCAATAAAATCGATTCTTGATTTAATCAAGCGTTTCAAGATCAATTTGCGTTAAAGGAAACATTAGCGGGTTGTTGACACTAACAACCCGTAATAATAAACAGCTACTACTTTATAAGAGGTAACCGCAATGTTATTGCGTCATTATTGCAATTGCCACAATAAAAGAATACAGATAGATATAGTTTAAATATGAAAAAAAGCATGAAATTTCTAGAAAATTCACATCATTCTAGAGTATTTTACAAACTTATTTTCAAATAATATTTCGTTCAATTTTAGTCAAAAAAAAACAACTTCAAATTAAATTTCAGCCTTGCTTCGTAAGCATAAACATTGTGAAAAAACACTAATTATCCCACTTAACTAACCGTGAACAGTTCTAACATAAAAATTCATTGTACAAAAAGGGCACGGGATGAAAAAACAACCCTTTTTTTAGGAAACACAAAGAAAAGATGGCCATAAGTCCGATCAAGTGTGAAGGATGGACCGTAATTAAAAATCAAGGTAGAATCAGCCCTCCGTAGCCTTTGTCTCAGCAGGGATGTTTGCTGTCTTACACTCGGCTGACCCTCAAAGACAAACAGTCTAAAGTTTACATGAAATAGAAGATTGAAACTACAAACTTTGTGACAATATACTTGGAAAAATAACAAGGTGAAATGGAGCGGTCGACCGAATACAAAAGTTTTCTTTAAAAATATCAAAAGTATGACACAAATAAAACAATCCCCTTGTATTTTATCCTTTCATCATTCTTAACTCATGTCACGGATTCTAAAATTATACTATTCCTAAGATAAGAATCGTGGTCTAAACTAAAACCCATTAAGAAATTAGAGAAGGCGATTAATCTCAACTAATTATAAAAACGAATGTAGGTTTATTTGTCTCCACCGATCCTCTAGTATTCAGAGTACCTCCATTAAACTTGCTGTTCATTTCACTATATGGAATCACAAAGACACTTACCCTGGTAATAGTGTTTAGGAACTTGACACCTCGATAGCTGATAGAGAGTATAATGTCGGGAGAAGTCCGCGGCTCTTTGGTTGATTTCTTTAGCTTTTGAATTGACTTCTTCGTCGATTCGGTCCCTCGAAGCTCTTTGACCACCGTGGATCCTAGATACTGGTGAGGAGAACATACTTTTAAACTATTACATAGTGTAATACATTTTGTATGTAATTTTACAGCACGTATTAATAGGCAGATTTTCATAAAATAGTTATTTAGGTTTTTAATTTTTAACAATTTTTTCTCTGGTAATCTGCTTATTGTAAAATTTACGCCAACAGGACCAGGAATAAATGAACACGTACTCCTATTTAAATTCTACGTGAAAGGGACACAATGTTGTCAGTTGACTCACTCCCATTGCCTGAAGGTACTGTCTGCTTCATCTTGTGTCTCTTAACACAATTTAAATCAAGAACATTAATTGCGACTTCTATCGTAGTAAGTTTCAAAACGGTAAACTCAGAACAAGAATATTTTAAGTATCTCTATGGAAAATATTTTAATGTTGCTTACATTAGCTACATATGTGACAGCCCCCGTCACAAGTACAAATGGTTGATGCTTCCATTGGGTCTTCAAAGCGCCTGGTACACCGACCAGCAACTCCGAAGGTGCTCTGATTTCTAAGTCCGATGGCCTTGGTGGTTGAGGAGCAGGTCTGTTCTTTTTACTCCTTTTCAAAGTTTCCCCTCCAGGAGGCGCCAGCGAAGGGACTACAGGGGGTGGAACTGGTTTTAGGTTCTCTGAAGGTGGTAATTTCTCTTTGATTTCTTCTTTTAGCTGCTGGATATTGCTCTTCTAGGAAAGAAGAAATAATTTTATCAGTATTCAAATTAAAATTTATGAGTAGATATAAATAAATAAATAATAATAAATATTTCGGACACACAACGTCATCTAGTTTCAAACTAAGCAGAGCTTTTGCTATGATAATTAGACTGACTGATAGAATACTTATATACCCTTTTTTTTGTAAATACATACATATTATATATAGAAAATACCCAAACTTCGAAATAAATATTTGCAGATCATACAAACATTTGACCCGGGCATCGAACCCGAGACTACAAGCACAGCAGTCGGCGTCACTACAGCTGCCCCACAGGGGCAGATAGTTGAGCTGGTGACGGATTAAGAATACACAATGTCACCACCCCTATTCATCCCAAGGGTTTTGTAAGAGGCGACTACAAGAACAAACTACACAGGATAAAATCACTCCAACAAGAAGGCAATTCTGAATAAATCTTCTACCCGTATTGCCAGTGTGATATAGTAAGCACAAACCTTCTTTTAAAAGAGAGGTTCATGTCCAGCAGTAGACTGATAATAGCTTTTGATATCAATGATGAGGTAATTTAGATTAGAACACTTTTAAAATTTTAAATCAACATTACAGATAATTCAAATGTTGTCTCTGTAAATTGTAGCAAGTTCGATAGCTTTGATATCAAGGATACTTCTATCTGTTGTCTCTGTGTAAGATTTTGCAGACAGAGTATAAACCAAGAAAAATATGTTTGAATAACGTTCATTAGCGATACTGAAATTCGACCTTATTTTTGAACCGAAGTCGCCGCGTATAAAGATACATATTCATTCAAAACAAATTTGAACAATACAAAACTATTGAAACTCTTCAACATCGTTGAACACCTACACCTGCAAACGATCCCAATTAAATAAAAAAACAAATAAACAAAAAAGAACAACAGACAAAGGACAATGTTTCGAACAAAACAAAGTGGCAGTCACACAAATAATTCACACTTCACAGGTGCAAACTGTACGATAGGGGGAATCAAAAAACTTCATATAGCCGTAAAATTTTAATTAAGATACTAAATGAAAGCATACAAGTAAATAATTGAGTCATCTAACTTGATGGTATGATTCGAAAGAGTGAATGAAAGGAGAGTAAAGTAACTCGAATTAGGGTTGTAGTGAGCAACTAGGGGTTTTCGATAATCAGTTTCTTTGTGGTTTAATTTTGTTACAAAATATTTTTTAAACTGTAAGGTATCTTGTTATAGCCCAGTTTTTTTTATTTTATAATCGGATTTGTAAGAAAATATTCGCAAGGGATTTCACAAAAATTAACTTACTTATACACTTAACTACATACTTCGACCCGCGACTTCGTATATACTTTCCAATTTGAATCAGATATTGTTCATTATTTAAATAATTTTATTTTCGTATAATCCTATTTATTTTTAAAATAGAAGTAGCCTAAATTACTCTTTATACGATCAGCTATCTGCCGATGAAAGTTTCGTCAAAATTGATGGAGTTGTTTCATGGATTAGCCGGACAAAACAAACGGAGAGACAAAACTTTTAAAAATAGTTTTCTTAATTACTAGACTATTCGAACAGGTTACACTGACCGTAGTCCCCGACTGACGAAAAGGCAAACGTAATTAACGTTCAGATATATAATACAATATTATTTTTAATCACATTTCTTTTTGACCAATAAATATACGAAAATTTATCTTGTTATCATATTTTTACTATAAATATTAATAACAGATAATGATTATGTTGCATAGGTAAGTTGTGGTTATACACCCACGAAGTGACTACAGGCTTGTATTCCAGTTGCAAACGCAGTTTAAATAACTTAGTTAAACACATTAACATATTAGAATCAGTGAACATTCTGCTAAACACATAATTTAAACGCAGTGTAAATCTTTAAAACTTCTTTTTTTCTATACCATACTACTTTTTTACATCATGTAGTATGGTAAAGAAGCAGACGGTTCACTTACTATTAGTAACTATCACTGCCGATTGGCACCAGCGTCTCAGGGGACACAAGTGTATTGTTACATTGTACGTTACAAACAATATAATAGATAACAGCAGACTTTAAGTTAGTAGTCTTAGTAATAAACTCAATATCGTACCACAGCATAAAAATCTATTCATAAACACGAGGTTTACATACAGTGAGGTAAAACTAAATACGACATATAATTTTAAAATTACAGTAAACACATCATATTTTAACCATTAAACCATCGTTAAAACTACATGTCAACTAGAGCATTAAAAGTTTTAAATAAAAGGCCGCGAAAATTCATAGTTAGATCGCATTTTACGCGTTCGCGTTTTCCCTCGTACACACAAGAGTGGGGCACTCAGCATGAATGCGGTGAATGAATAGACGTCGAATTGAGCACTAATTACCTATAGAAGATTGCCGACGTGTAAAATTAAAAAAAAAGACTACATATAGTGTAAAAGGCACGTCTGTTTACATTTGACTCTGTGGTTGAGTGTTTTGAAATTGGAAGTGGACATCGTGAAGTGTTTTTAGCCTTGCAGTATTTTAATCCAGCTTTGTAGCTAGGTGAGCAGGTATTTACACAAAGGCAAAATTCAATTAGTACCGCAGAGTGATTTTTACACACAATTAGAGGATATATTAGCCGTCACCGCAAAAATCCATGAACTCAAAATGTCAGTAAACACCTCAGTAAGTATATAACGGGTTCATACAAACAAAAATATAGCAGAATAACTGCCTATTGAATTTCCTTGGATGAAATTGCCTTGTACGTTACAATTTTATACTAGCGGCAGGTATTTTTATTATTTTCAGTCAGTGAATATATTCGTGATTCGTATACAAAGTATGTTTGATCTGAAAAGGTTAATACCTGAAAAGACAAGCAGGACGTTCCCAATTCGAATGTATATTTTAGTTGTTTGTTTTTTACTAGATATCTCCACGTATGGACTGATTTTCAAAATTCTTTTGGCATTCGAAAGGGGGTAAGCCCCTTGGGACTTGGGAATTGGCTTGTGGTTGGTGTTTCGTTGTAATCATATAACTTCTTAATTCTTTAATGAACTGATATATAATTGACAGACCTTCAGTATTACTTACTATACACTGGGCTTGGCACTGACTTCAAATAGACTAGAAAGTATGTATATATTGTTGTATAAAGTTACCTGTTATATTGAGAGTCGTATTTATTTTAGGTTTCCAATCAGATTTATAATTATTTTAAATTTTTTAATTCTTGTTACTGTTGATTGAAGCCTACTAAAAGTTTATTTCATTTTTACAACTTATGGTGCAAATAGGTGAAACTGATCGCACACAAAATTGTCACTAATCAAAAATCTTACGACGCCTTAATAATTTAAGCGAAGTTCAGAAGGGTAAGTAACAGCGACACGATTAAACACATTCCAGCCTTTGCTCTTTTACCGAAATATAGCACGTATCATGACACCTGCAGGGGTGGGGTGTTGCCAGGCTACCCCCTCAACACACGTGCGTGAACATAATTACTGATAGATGAGCAATTTAACAAGGATTAGCCGTTTTAATCTTGTAACCGTATAGGGGAAATATCTTAACGAAACCAAGATGAGTTTCAAATATACGGGAAGATGTTGATAAAAGTGAAGATTGGAATACGTGATTGAGGTGCTAATTTTAATTAAAGAAAAAGGTAATGTTATAAATCTACACTGACATTAAGCTCGAGGTTTATTTTACTTGTTCTTACAAGCGCGGTGATCTTGGTACCTTCACACTGATGTTAAATCATATAATAATAATAACGCTCTACTACAATGATAAAACGCGATCTAATCTCTAAGCAAAGCTTTTATTATGGGTACTTGACAATTGATATAAATATATGTACATTTTTGCTTTGTAAATACACACATATTATACGTTAAAACATTAAAATTCCGAAACAAATATTTGCATATGATACAAATATTTAGCCGGGAATTAAACCTGAGTCGTCAAGCACAGCAGTCGCATAAGAGACAGTCAAATATGGTATTATAAAGCCTATTGATTGTGATAGTTGGTAGCTAAATCACGATATATACAGGTGCCATAGTACATCGATCATGTATTCATATGCAGGTGGTAAAATGACAAAACAGCAGTTTGTCTCACTTAAACTCTATTAATAAGAATTACAAAAAATTATGTTGATCCTCTGCCTCTTATCTAACCGAGCAGTTTCATATGCGTAATTGATATCGATCGTCAGTTCGCGTGACGTGCTCCGATTGATCATCAATTGGCTTCAAGAACATGACAGAAACAGAGGGCGTTATGTGAATTTATTTCACATCAACGCGATTATCATAGTGGTGTTAACATGTTTAGTGTTACAATTGGCCCACAGTGAAATCTTCTCCAATCGCTATGTCGAACGCATCGCCGTCGCGCCATCAAAAGTAAGTTGATGTGAAATAAAATAACACTAGGCACCCAGGTCATGCTAAGTGACTTATATAGTTCAGTGACTTATATGGATTCCAATATGTATCGTACAAACTGTTAAACATATTGAATGAACTATTAAAAGTCACCTGCTATTTCGAAATTGCTTGATGTATAAGTAAGTACTCCTAAGTTGTAAATATAACTTCAATTCATGTCAGGATTTCCTTTTGCCTTACTCAATCGCATATTAAATGTATGGTTCTACACCTACTGCATCAATATTGGGTTTAAACTACGTTTTAGACTTAATAGGATTATAATTGAGAGCTTTATGCCATATTTAGCGATAGCAGGTTCCATGTCTACGTTTTGATTCTTTGATATTTATATTCCGATGGAACTGTTTATTAGCATGATAGTTTATATTTGTAGTGGTAAGCATGCTAATATGGAGGAAGAGCGTTTATACGCTTTATCTTTATTAAAACTATACAGTATTTTGTAATAGACTTCGTAACTTTTAGTAGGTAGTAGAGCCACGCTGATCTCAGTACAAGCGGGCCAGTGCGACCGGAGCAGTGCTGCCCTCTCACAAAAAACTAATCTAAAGCGACAGCATACGTGCTCTGGTGTTTCGTTCGTGAGTACGAGACCAGAGGCCCATTTATGCAAGGGTGACTGTTTTCGTGATACACTGTTACGATGACTGACATGCCCTTTACGACATTAAGTGGAGCGTGAAATATGGTGACCACAACTCTTAGATTTCATTAATGCTTAAGGCAGAGAAGAGTTACTTTGGCAGGCTCTTAAAAAAATTGTAAAAAAAAATTAGAAGTTATTCATACGAAAGATATCTTTTTAGTTACTGAATATATGATGTACGAAATTTAATTTCTTTCAGTATGTTAGCTGCACTCCACAATGTATATACATACATAGATGTTTTAAAAATGTAGAAGGAAACAACAATGAAACCCGGGTCTTCAAATCTACAAGTTAACAGTAAATTTTAAAATTTTGAGTGAACACGTTTAATTCGGAGATTTAGAATTCATAGAGACATTAATGGAAAATAATAGGGCAGTGCTTAAAATGTGAATCTATGTAAAATAAAGAAGTCAAATAAAAAAAAAAACAAATTGAGACACTAAAACCGACGGTATCAAGAGAGAAGATTATGAAGAGGTATCATTCAGAACTGTAAGATTTTAGTCTTATTTTTTTTATATAAAAGCCTACCAAAGTTATTCACTCTACCTAATGGAAAGCACAAACAGACTCTAAGAGTGGTGGTCACTATTTACAGGATATAGGACTAAAGAAAACTTCTTAGTCATCGATAATACGAATATTTTGCACTTAAATCAATCCTTCGTCGATCTGAATCAAACTGTCGTTATCATAGCAACACCCTTTCGTGTAGTGACAGCAAAATTGTCCTTAAATCTAAGGACATCCTTTTTACAAGCATTTTGATTGAAGGAATTGTTCACTTTATTAGTGTGATTGAACCATCCGGCGATATCAGTGCATATTTATTGATATTACAGTTAATATCTTTCAAGAGTGTAAAGCGACCATTGTTCTCTTTTAGAAATTCACACCTAAGCTAAAAATTTCTAACTTTCTTTTGCAAAAAACTAGACAAACACCCATAAAACAGACATGTCAACAGCTTGTGAATCACACAAAATAATGTCCCATGTGAAGATTGAATCTACTACACTCAGCGCAGTAGAAGACGGCAACGTGACTGAATAAAACATACCGCCATCCGTGAAATCAAAATTACGATTCATATAATATGAAAGGACGCTCAGTGAATCAAAACACCTGCACGTATATGTTACAAACACTGTGAAAGGGTTAATTATTAACTATATATGTCGCGAAACTCACACAAAAAGTGATATTTAGTTTAAGAAAAAAAGGTGTGCCCTGAGTACTATTTTCACAATAAGAAAATTATAAGTGGAAAGTTCTTTTTCTCTATTACATATGTAGACGCAACGAGTGTCATGTCCCTGTGACGCAAAGGGAGGTTTCTTCGACAAGGCGAGGCGATCATGCCTGGCAGGTAGTATGTACTTGTATTTTTTGTTTGCGCTGTGTGTAGAAGTCGCCACATATGAATACACACACATAAATAAATTGATATAATTTTAATATTTTATCGACTACATTTTTTTTGTATTTTGATTGAGTGAATAACAAGTGAGTCTTGTCAGTAGTTTGTCTGTGGCCTGTAAAAATCAAATAAATATAAATAGATTATAAGACTTCCTACTATGGTGATGGGAAGTTCTTTGTTGAGGATTGGTTCTCTTCTTGTTTCTAATATATTGGATCGCTTGCAAAAGATAAATTTAGAAGAGATCACTTGCAAGCAGACAAGTTATAGGTTCAAAGAGATTTAACAGCTTTGTGATGAATAGACTTTCCAATACATTAACGGTTTTATACTTTATCAACTGATATGTAAGCACTGATATATCTAAATATAAATGACGCGGACAGGGTCAAATAACTTTAAATTTTAAATACAACAAAATAAATATATTTTGCGGACATTTGACACACACCGTTTCACACTAAGCAGAGCTTGTACTATGAGAACTAAACTGAATGATATAATACTTATATACTTTTCTTTGTAAATACAGATATATCATACATAGAAAACATCCAAACTCCGAAACAAATATTTACCGGTCATACAAACATTTGGGCCGATCCGGGAATCGAACCCGAGACCTCAAGCACAGCAGTCACATTTACTGCCGCTGCGCCACCAAGGCTGTCGAACAACAACAAAAAAATGTTTTGTTTATCTACTTTAGGTGCAATTACTAAGCCTCGTTTTATTTCAACATTATTTAAATTAACCTTATAAAATTGCTTCATTGTAATCCAGTCTCATTGGTAACTTTGTTTTTACTTTATGCCTACCAACTCCACTTTCCAAAACATTCCACGCTAACAAAATATTGGAAATCACTTTACTTTCTTGACGTGTCGAAATCAAAGCAGCCATCGCCCTACTTCGGTATAATAAATCAAATTCAACATGTCTATCACGACTCGTCTCCAAAACTCACGTAACTTTTATAGCAGAGCTTACTATATTATGTCGCAATCGCTTTCTCAAGCCATTGATCAACCCATGGCCTATGGGAAGTTCACATTAGTATGCATGGTGTCGACATCCACAATTGCATATGCACGGCACTGTCATATTTGATACCTCCATTGATAAATTTGAACAGTTAAATAGGATTCTAGTCCGGATTCGATAACCTTAATCGATAGTAAGTGCTATCAATTACAATGGATTGGATTGTTAACAAATCGTATGTGGAGCATACAAAGAACCGTGTCTATAATGAAGAACAGAAAAAGTTATTGAAGTTTTAAAAAAAAATTAGGCAAGCAATTGATTTATTGCAATTAACTCTAAAAAGAATACACGAAAACTTATGTGCCGTGGTTCATCTTTTTATTTTTTTTAATTTTTAGCGTCTGCTTATATTTTATTACTCTGAAGAAAACAATGTGACCAAAAATGTAAATCAGCTATGTTCACACGAGAGGTAAATTCTATGATTAAATCTATGAGCTAAATCAGATAACATGTTTCTATTATGTTGACCTATCCCTGTACAGATAATATACAATAACAGTCAGGTCACAGTGTCGCGTAATAGACCCACGCTGATTTTAGCACGAACGGGCCAACTCAATCAGGGCAGTACAACCTCACAGAAGACCAACCTAAAGCAACAGCAACCGTGCTCTGTCGCGTTGGAGGTTCATTGATGCAGGTGTTACAGTTATTGTGATAAGTATGGCAAGTCCTACACTACCACGATGACTGTCATGCCTTTCACGTAATCAAGCGGGACGTGAAACAGCATTTTACTAGGCCGTCATTGTGTGGGACATCACATTGCGTTGTCTGCATTCGCAAGAAGTATGGTGACCACAACTGTTGGATTCTATTTATGTTTTGCATTAGGCAGAATAGAGTCACTTACTCACATAAAACAATATATATGTTCATATATAGACAAAAAATGTGACCCAAGCGATCTCTGGCTTAAACAAGAGCGTTCAGATTTCCCCTTATCACTATTACTTACCAGAGTATTGAGATCAGCATTAATATCCTCCATATGGTTAGCCGGTCCATTATGTTCACCAGAAACTGAGGCCAGTATTCTTTTCCTATGTCCAGCCTTCTGTATCTCGAGCACAGCCGTCAGTTCGACCTCCCAGATCCTTCTCACTCTATCCATATCTACATATAAATGTTTCCTAAACGTATCACTATATTGTTCTAAGTTTATATTCTTTAGCCACTCGTCTACTGATTCGTTTTGGCTTTTACTTATATTGTTATTGTTATAGTTATTGCTTATTTCAGTTATTTTAAGAGGTAATTGTTTAGCTGATTCTAATATTTTTTGTCTATCGTTTTCTTCTATGCCCATTTCTCGGAGATCGTTTTCGTCTAATATACCGTTCTGGAACAAAAATGCAATTTGATTTGTGTGATTTACTAAGATGCAATAAAATGTGAAAATACATTTCTTATTCTGAAAATAAAACATCAAAGCTGAGAAAATAACATTTGAAGAGCCATTTAGATTAATTTTCAAATGCAATTTATATCTGGCAGAAAGAAATTGATTCAAGACGGCAAATTTTGTGACTGACTAGACTATGGGCGTTTGAATAAAATAGGTTTTCAATTTTCCTTTTTGACTCATGACAAATTCATTATAGAGTATCTCTACAGTAAATTTGTATCAGATTAAGACTGTCTAAAATATATATTTCATATTTCTCATCTTTCTTGTTGCATACATCTTTCACGAACCAAAGTATATTTTGCTAATGACATAATGCTGTTATTTAGATAATAATCTATTTAAAAATTATTCCAGATACTCACAATAAAATCGATATCGTCGTAGCCACTTTCCAAGAAAAGGCTCTCATAATCATGTAATCCAAGGCCAGAGAGCCAAAGGCCTAAATTAGAAGCTACTGAAGGACTTAAACTGGACTCTGAACAGCTTAGGCCAAGTCTAGATGTGAACTCTTGTTCCAGTTCAGATACAAACACTGACTCCCTGACCAGCTTGCTTCCAAAAGACGCCATTATCTCGGATATCTTCGCCCATTCCTCCTGTGAACAAAATAATAGCTTGAGTAACATGTTGCATTGGTACAGAATGATTGAGTACATAGGTGAGCCATACTACGGTACAAGTGGGCCTCCTAATCACTTCACAACGATTTCACAAAAACCGCCGTAGCTTTTCAACAAGTAAGATTATAGTCATCTTCAACAACCTTTAACAGTCTACTGCTGGATGTAGACCTTGGAAAGGAAGTTTTGGCCTACAACACCACGCTAACCACTTGGCCAGCTGGGGCCTACAACACCACTTGGCCAGCTGGGGCCTACAACACCACTTGGCCAGCTGGGGCCTACAACACCACGCTAGCCACTTGGCCAGCTGGGGCCTACAACACCACGCTAGCCACTTGGCCAGCTGGTCAGCGTGGTATTGTAAAAGGAAAATTAGAAAACTAGGAAAACCCTTATAGTTTTACTTTCTCTGTGCCGTAATATAGACCTGAATAATTTATTACCTTAGTCGCCTCTTACGACACCTACGAGACGAATACGGGGATGACACTCCATATTTACAATCCGTCACAACAAAGAGCAGAAAGTAAAGTAGGAAGTAAGGCACAGGAACCCGAAACCTATCTTCTCCGTAATTTTGAGGAGAGGGAGGCTTTAAAGG
Source organism: Hypercompe scribonia (assembly GCA_949316085.1). NCBI lineage: Eukaryota > Metazoa > Arthropoda > Insecta > Lepidoptera > Erebidae > Hypercompe > Hypercompe scribonia. The sequence continues at coordinate 6,859,265 of OX438988.1, forward strand.
TTGTTTCGCACGAACTACTGCTGTCCATGGTCGGTGACAGTCACTTACTGTCAGCTGATCCGTCTGCTTGGCTGTCCTATTATACTAAAACTATATTAATTAATACCTCGGTCCCATAATAATATTATTTTGTGAACAACGATGTTATCGATCAAGAATATGAAAAAATACTGTTTTACTTATAACATCCGTTGTGTATGTAGAAAACTGCTATAAAGAATACGTTGAACTAGCAGAAGACAATGACTAAGTTCTCAGGCCACTGAATGTTTTACATTTTGCAAGCAAACCGTTAACTGGGTACTTGTAGCGACGTGTTTTATTACTTTGTTTTTAATACTCTTCATCTCACTTGTTCTCAGGTTTCTTTAAGTATTTAAAACTGTGTATTACAAAGGTTATCAGAATTCATTGTTTACATCCTATTCTAGATCTGGAACAGCAATTTGTGGACCACACAGTGTTGTCCCACTTGCAGATCGAATCCACAATATTCCGTGCAGTAGAAAGTGGTAAGTTGACTGCCTAAATCAATACGATGTCCTTGGTGTTGCCTTATGACCGTTAAGAACGGAACAGTAACCTTATAAGCGGCTAAAAATGCAAGTAATAAATATAGTGCTAAATAAAACTGACACTGCACCTGCCGTCCGGTCCGCTTGCATCTGCGTACCTGTACGCCATTTATGTAATCGAAATAAACAGAACACTTTATATAATACATGTGTCACCAATAATATGAGGGTTTAGTCGTTTACCCGCATTAGTTTCTCTTTTGTCCTTTTTTTCTACTTTTATAAAAGATGTAACAGATAATAATATAACATCCCCCTATACAATATTGTAATACAATGAGCCGTTTAATAATAGCAAGCTGAAACTAGTTAAGTATTTTTACATGTCAATACTGATACTTATGTTGTTTGAAAAATGCATAACACATATTTATAACATTTATTTAAACACCTTTTGATTGTCTAATTTTATTTAAGTATTTTTAAAGACAACTTCCGCACTAGGAATATTCCTGTCTCGGGAGATTTTACCAACATACATGAAATGGACACAAAGACGAAAGGAAACAGTGTTATCCCATGTGGGGTTTGAACACACTACACTTAGCATAGTAGGAAGCGGCGAGGTGACCTCTTAAATGACTACGTCAACTGTGCAGTCCACTAGACACAAGACTATGAATATGTTCGTGGAAGAGCCATGCGTCGGCACAAATGAGCTGGCTCACCCGCAGTGATACCATGGCCTCACATGAAACCAGTGTTAGCAATTCATTACTTTTCACCGAGTGAATGGAGGTTACCAGAATTTGAACCTCCTTCTAATTCAGGATAGCACATAATAACGTCGTCTACAGTCCTTAAAATATAGCTTAATCAGATAGTTACGACACCGACGAAGTGACTTTGAACGAGCGTTTTCATTTTGTATCATCTATATTTTCACTATTGACGTGCCAGTTTTATCACAAATGATATGCAAAATAAATATAAAAAATCACATTAAAATGTGCCTCGTAAGTTCTAAAGTGACAACTGTCACAGATCTCACGCTACATTTAAGTAGTATATGGGCGGCTGTCATCACTACAATCACCATCACACACAATCACAATTCGTTTGCCTTCAAAAAAAAAATGAAGTATAGAGTGTAGGTATTGATGCAAAGGGCGAAATCTGTATTTTCTGCACAGGCTTAATAACTAAAATAAATGTAAAGAAGTTACTTGCTTTTATCAGTTCTACCAATTATATAATAAAAATGAATTACTTTTAGTCTTACTAAAACTCGAGAAATACAAGACTAATTTGGCTCATTTTGTCTTAAATATTCGTAATGAGTCCAAGGAAAGTTTAAATAGAGTAAAAATGTAAAAAAAATGCATGTATGTAAATGTTTAGTACAGTTAATAATAAAGAAATTCGAATTTTACGGTACGAAGTAGCGAGTACAGTTAGAAATAAAAACATAATTAGCCAATTTACTCAACCTGTCGTCCCCAAAAAAAGTTAGCGAACTTATGAGGTTATAAATAAACTTTAATTATGTAAATATTATGTATAATTTCCACGTATCGGCAGCTGGTGTTCGCTCGCAGACATGACAACTGACACGCGCATGATACGCCGGGTTTAACGTCCGATGTTCACCTGTCTCTTGAAGAAAAGTGCTTATCAAAGGCCTATGGCTGTAAATCACCTATTGTTTAAAGAACAAGTGGCCATATCGTTACGAATAAGTGTGAAATATTACTTGTCCATATGTCACGTATCGGAGACAGACTGTCTGAGATATTAGTAAAGAATCAGTTATAAACAAAAGCGAATACATGAATATTTAAAACACTATGTCCACATAACAACAAAGGATTTTAAGACTTTGTTCAGGGATTTTTTAAGTCGCGTGTCTTGTGGCAGTGAACTGAATAAATTAAAGGTAGATTGAACATAACATCAAGCTGCTATTTAATAATTAAAAATAACATTTCAAGTTATATCTATACAACATTACACTTAATATATTCTATACATCCTTATCCTAAAGACATCAGATCAACAGCCAAATAGGTCAGTAAAGCGCGTAAACCTCTTTATTACTACAGTCTTATTTACAATATATAAAATACATGTCAATATATAACCTGGTTATAGGTGATGAGTAGTTCTTATTGCTTTCTTCTTTCTAACAGAGTACCCAATCTACACATTTGAATACCAAGTATGTCATCTTTGACCCTTAAGAGTCTTATAACTTAACCTATTTACGCGTATTACGTCCTACTGCGCTAAGCGTTCGGTCCCTAAATGGGACACAATTTTATGTCAAACACAAATTCTTGTCCTGAATCTGGACGTTCTTTATGTCAGTTTCATATAGGTTTGTTTAGTACCCTTTTGTTTTTTTTTTAACGTGTGGAAACCCCTTTGGGCCGTCACCTCACCGGGATTTACGGTAGGGTGGTGTGTCGGAATCGCCACTTTGCGCCTGAGATAGGAGGAAATCAGGAACAGCTGTTGTGAAGAGATCCGGACCATGTCTGGATTAGTACCCTGCGACATAGAAGTGTTCCTGATGCGTAAGTTGTATAGACAACAACAAGAATTGATGAGGGAGTGTCTGAACTCGACTAACCTTACTGATTCACAAAAGTTTCGACACAAACTCTTTAAGGCCAAAAAACGCATGATAAACTATCAAAAAATGCTGTTTCGTTGACGAAACAAAACGTTATCACCAGCATTTGAATTGCTAATTGGCATTTTGGTGTCAAGCTATACGGGCTTTTAGGCTCGCACGCAAACGCAATGCATTTCCATAATTATCTTAGTCACTAATAGTCACTATTTATAAAGAGATAACTCAAAATAGTTGACTATAGAAAAATACCGAAACAATCTTCATGGTGGTTAAATAAACTCGTATAACAGTTTATTATCTTCAACAGCGTTTAAAAAGCCACCTTTAGACATAAACCTCTCCTTCGAAAGAGGTTTTTGATTTGCTATACCACGCTGGAAAAATGGATTGGTATAGGGTTTGTTTCAAATTTGCCTTATTTTTGCAATTATCTCTTGTTTGTTCCTTTAGTCACCTCTCATGATACCCGTGGGATGAATAGGTGTGATGACATTTTTAATCCGTCACCACACGGATTACATCTAACAGTTAGTGATAATTAATACCATTGTTTAAATAGTAAGAGAAGAATGTTATAATAACCTCAAAAACGACCATGTGATCTTCATTAGACAGAGCCTTGATTATCGTAATTAAACTGTTGATAAAAAGACTTAAATATTTCAATATACATACTTATGTATATCTAAATTAAGCCCAAACAGAACAAATGATCTTCCCCATAGCACAACTACTTGCCTTGGGTGAAAATCGAACCCATGACCTCTGGTGTAGCAGTTAGAATCACTAACCATTTGACTGATAGGTATTATCAAATGTTGTATGTAGAGGATGTACCATTCTAACTAATACTATAAACACATATGAGTTTCTTTGTAAGGCTTTTACGCCTAAGATTACGCCCAATTCGAAAAGGAAAATGATTTTTTAATCGTGACAATCGACATGTGTATGAGACTAGCCGCTCGCAAAAGCTTGTATTAAATAAAAAAAAAACACTCAGCGTGGTGACATGGAGCTATGCCAAGAGATATACATATTAATATAACACAAATCAAAGGTGTTACAAAGATAATTCTCATACTTCCTGCCTTTGTTATACCATGCGTCATTCTCACACAAATTGTTGTGGCGAATTGTTTTGTTCTTCAGTAATTAGGAACTTATATTTAAAAAGAGAAAATTATTACCGGTGTCAGCTTACAGATATGAATTTTGAAACTGCCCCTATTTGTTGAAGGATGACAAATTTCATCGAATCTCCTGATCCTTGGGAACTCAGTAGCCAGGAGTATATGGTAATACTACGTAAATATATTCAAAGTAGCTTTCCGCTCGCGGCTTCGCCCGCGTGGAATTCGGTTATATCGCGTGACATGGTAAAAAGTAACCTATAGTCTTTCCCAAAGTCTAGAGTATTTGTCAAAATTGGACAACAAAAAAGGAAACGTCATGATTTTATGTTTGACAATAAGGAACTTCCATACAAAGTTTCGTCCCTTATTTAAACTCCTCTTCTTCTCTTATTTTCGCGATAAAAAGAATCGTATGTCCTTTTCCAAGTTCAGATCTATCTTCATACCAAATTTCATCAAAATCGGTTCAGTGGTTTAGATGTGAAAGCGTAACAGACAGACAGACAGTTACTTTCGCATTTATAATATTAGTAGGGACGATTTTTTTTAAAGTAGGACAGTATATTTTTTGGTAAACATAGTTTTTATAAGCCAGTAGCAGCTTTAAATTAAATCATATCAATTGGAGTTTAACCTGATCTTATTGTGAAATTCATTTTCACTGGACCTTTTTCCTATAAGCCACTGCCTGACCAGAGGTCCATAGTACATTACTGTTCTAATAGAGTAACAACTACAGTTTTTAATATACAGTTTGATCTCTATGGCTACGAAATCGACAAAGTAACTTTGAACAAACGATTTTATTTTGTATCACCTACATTTTCATTCTTAACGCAATAGTTTTATTACAAATGAAGTGCAATACATTACAAATATAAAAATTCACACCTAAAATGTACCTCGTAACTTCCAAAATGATATTAGTGACAGTTGTCACAAAGATTAAGTTATATTTTATAAAATATTATATAACAGTATTTTTATAGTAAAAGGGACAAACGAGTAGACAACTTATGGCAAGTGTCTACTTCAGTTCCTCAAGAATCAGGAGTAGAAGGGGAGGGTGTTTTCCCCTAACCTCACTCAACGCCGGTTTTCTGTGATGCTGTGTTTTCGATCTGATCGAGTCTGGTCCATATGTGGCTTTGCTCTCCCGCGTATGTCTAAGTACTAACTTTTGCTACCTGTATGTCGGTTATCGCGGTAAATATTAGAATATGTGCTATTCTGATGTATAAGCTACATTAGTGTAAAATTTCAGCCAAATCTGTTCAACAGTTCTTTCGTAAAAGAGTAACAAACACCCGTCCTCACAAACTTTCTCATTCATAACATTTTATTAGTAAGGCCACTAAAGGCATGATTGTATTCCAAGACAGACAGCAGACTACACATCATCATCATCATCATCAACAGCCTTTAGCAGTCCACTGTAAAGCATAGGCCTCTCCTTAGCAAGGAGGTTTTTACCTACTATACCACGCTGGCCAGACATGTTCACCATACATGCTTAATTAATAATAAAGAAGACTCAGATTACTCATGATATTCCTTCTGACGTCAAAAATACATAGCGAATAATTTCTGGCATAAACGAGGTAATTAATAACTCATGAAGTTAAAAGCTGCATGTTAAAAAACTCTAACGATTTTGTTATTTACTTTATTTCTGTAAGACATATAATTAAACGTATACTTAATCATGTATAATCGTCAAATAACATGTATATGTTAATTGTTGTATAAATTTATATATTTTATAGAAACGTGTGCGGTTACATGGTATGGCTAATTGAAGTAACTGTAGATGACAGATAAATAATTTTAAATATGGAATTTAATCTATCACTTTGTTGTATTTCCTTAATGAGCTTCAAATGAGTATGTATTGTGACAGTAAGCGATATATTCTAGCTTACGAGGGTCTTTGACAAGTTAATGGGTATTGTAGAAAACAGAATAGAATTAAATTATCGTATAGTAAGTAGTACATACATTTTCATACATATTTCGATAGGTAGTAGAGCTACGTAGATTTCAGCACAAATGGGCTGGCTCAACCAGGGCAGTACTATCCTTTCACAGAAGACCAACCTAAAGTGACAGCATTCGTACGAAACACGGCAGTTGTTTCGTTGGTGAATGAGAGACCGGCGGCCCATGGATGCAGGGATGACAGTTATCGTGGTAAGTGTGTGAGCCTTACACAGCCACGATGACTGTCCTGCCTGTTACGGACGTACTCACACTATGGTGGCCTGTGTCCCCATATAAAAGTTCGTATATGGTGGAGGATAACGGAGGCCACGTCCCAAAGTAATTATTCTAAGAGATTTTATTATTTAGAAATAGACTCACCTGCTCATCAAATGGACTAAGTATTGACAATGACTTCTCGCCACTCTGCGTAGAGCTCGTTGTATTACTTCTTCTCCTGACCTCTTCCTCCATTCCGTTGATATTTCTATCAGACTGTCCATTGCTGTTAATGCTTAGCTGTGGGACTGGAGCGTCGGTAGGTGATGCGTCATATACAGATTTTAGCTTTCGTAACGTTTTCGGACGTTCGGCCGGCATCGGCCGGAGACCGATCCCGTCTAGTGTTGTTGTTGAGCCTTTGAAGAGGCCTGTGGACAAAGAAACATATTATTATTCTCAAATCTATAACATTTTATAGTAGTGGACTAATCTTTATAAAGTTTTTCCACGTAAGTACATAATTATCTTCACGATAAACTTGTTCTCGTAGTTACTTCCTATATGTATTGTATTAGACACAAAGTGCTGACACACCATTTTAAATTAATCAAATCTGAATTGGTGAAAAACTTTAAATATCGAATTGGTGAAGTTCGACTACACAATTTTTTGTATTAAAACACATTCAAATCGCAATTGGCCCACTGTTAATATTTGTAGGGTTCAATTATTCCAAGATTCTATAATCATATCAAAATCTGATTACAATGGGATCAACCAGAACACATTTTTAATTGAAAAAATAACTTCATAATATAAGAACCAAAATTAAAGTGGTTATTTAAGTACCACCTTTTTCTTAAGTCCGTTTATTAATAACAGAAGGCACCTCTTGAAACATCGAGTGTCAAAATAAGAAAGAAATTGTATTCAACATTCGGTAACCGAGTTTTAATAACGTTATGAAAACTACAAACAGTCTAGTCCAATTAAAAAAGCGTTGCAAACGCAATCATAAACATCGCGATTAATAAAAATTGCATTATCGCAGTTATTAACGTAACTATCAATTACAAACATTTACCGAGATACATACATATAGAGAGGTGTATACATAGACTGAGTTTACACAATAATAACCTAATAGAACTAAATATCTTTGCAACGTCTAAGTGTCAAGCCTATAGGAGCTATTTACAGAAGACGTTTCGATATGACACTAAATGTTACGAGTAGGTTTCCTGAAGTGTGTGTGCATGTTAATTAAAATAACCTTGTGTTTGTTCTCGTTACGAGAAACGAAAGTCTCTTTCAAGTTTTGCTGTCATCTTATGATGAACAAAGATAGAAAGTATTACGAGTTACGACATTGAATACTAAGTATGCTGAACCACAGTAGAGATAGAACAGTAGATTATCTCCATAACAATAGTAATGCACGGATAGAAATGCATGTTATATAATTTTAGTGTCAGAACACAACACAATACACACAATGGCACTTTTTTGTTACGCTTTTTAGTTACACACAGAGAGACACACAAAAATATATACACAACATACTATTTTTGCTCTCACTATGGGAATTGAAATTACTATTCCGTACCCATTCTGTCATACTTAGCGGGGACGTGCTCAATAAGTATAAAATTTATGAGATCAAAGTGCGCAAACACATGTTCATATTATCTATTTTGTTGTCATATGCCCTGCAGTTGTAACGTGTTGTTATTTGTTATTTAATGATAATAGTCATATATCACCCTACAACTCTCGAAGATAGTAGACATACTACGTTCTCACATAGGTCTTACATCGACTGCGCGGTTGGCCTAGTGGCTTAAGGGGTCGCCACGCAGCTCTCTACTGCGTCAACACTTTGTGTGATCCTCAAATTGTTTTTTTTTTCTATATTAAGAGCCTACCCAAGTGACTCTACTCTGCCTGATGGAAAGCATGAATAGAATCCAAGAGTTGTAGTCACCATACTTAAATGCAGATAATGCAGTATGGTGACCTGCACTATGGCGTCCTTGTGAGATGCTTTTTCACACCCCGCTTGTGAACGTAAAAGGCATGCCAGTCATCGTGACAGTGTAAGGCTTGCACAGTTACCACGATAACTGTCACCCCTGCATCAATGGGCCTTCGGTCTCACACTCACCAACGAAACACAACAACACGGATGCTGACGCTTTAGGTTGGTCTTCTGTGGAAAGGTAGTACTGCCCTGGTTGAGCCGGCCCACTTGTGCTGAAATCAGCGTGGCTCTACTACCTAAGAAATTGTTATTCTGAGCCTGGTGTTCTTTGTACCCGTTTCTTATATGTTTGTAAAGTCCCCCGTGACACAGTGCCGGGATTGTCTTTAAAAAAAATAGGATTCCATCATTTTGTGTGGCAAACAGGCGTTTTTACTACATAGGGTAAATATTGATTAAAGCGCGCAATTTGTTGCAAGCAATGAAAATGTAAGTTATCCTTACCTGTTCTTCTGTGTGATTTTTTATGTCTTGTGTATACCTTTAACGGTTTGTAACCTTCGTGATCTTTCTGTACATTGTCACAACCATACCATAGAAAACCCTAGAGTAGCTTTTATTAATTAAAAAATGTGTTTAAATTGAGTTATGTGCAACATAATTCAATTGAGTCATTGGTGCCTTAGAATTGTTCTTAGGTCTGTAAAATTAAATTCAAGTCGATTTTCATACCACAATACGTAGATTCACACTTAAAGTTATTAGATAACGTTATCAATAATCTCTTGCCGCTGATAGCTGTTAACCTACAAATACCTTATCGGCTTGCATGAGAAATGTCTTGGCTATATCTTGCCGAATGTGAGTTTGTCTGTTCCGTTCTTACACCCTTATTCCTTAACCGTTATTAGAGGCACTTTAAGGATTTGATATAAAAATTAAGAAAGACAGACGAATAAGAAACAAAGGGATTGATAAAAGATATTACTTTTACAGATAGATGGATTATGTCAACAGTAGTTAAAGAATTTCAGAGTCGCATACCTTGCATTATCTTGAAATGGATGTTGTGAAAAGCCAAGCTTCCTAACCTCACCAGAGGATGATGTACAGTATATTTTCTAAATATGGTATATAAAACAATCATCATCATCCTTTAGTAATGGGCATTTCCTTTGAAAGGAGGTTCTGGCCTACTATACCACGCTGACCAGTTGTTTTAGGCTTTCCTTCTCCTTGCAATGTTGTTTGTCCCAATGTCGGTTCTTACGATACGATATGAGTAGAACATTCTGTATTATACTGTCGCTACATATATATAGAACAAGTGGACAAAGTCCTAAGAAAGCGAGTAAATCTACGAGCTAATCTGGTACAGTCATAGTTCAGATCGAATAGCCGATATCAATAGTGCAGCCTTCGCCGGAGACCGGTTTGTTTTGATAACTACGAAACCTTGGCACGAATGTGGTACATTATAACAAACGTGTTTTCACTTTTTATATAAACATTTTGTTTGTCTGTGCATCACGTACTACGTTCATGGTTGTATAACATATTAGTAAGCAATATTATAGTTTTATTTGAACCTTCGTGTCTTAGATGTCTTTGTTATGATAAATAATGTTGGTTGTGTTTGAATAAGAGTAGAACAAAAATAGAAGGTAGGTATGCAGCAGGTGGATATTTGGACCAATTTATCCAGGAAAATATAGTATGGAGTCTTAACACCTCCCTACTACAGAACTACTCTTTGCATTACCAATGGATTCAATAACGTCATTATTATGTGTTTTAAACATGTGAGAGTTTAGGAGGATGAATAAATGCCAGTACTACCCTCAAACAGAAGATCAACCTCAAGCGACAGCATGTGTGCTGTCGTGTTTCGTTGGTGAGTGCAAGACCGAAGGTCTATTGATGCAGGGGTTACAGCTGTCGTGGTAAGTGTGTGCAATACCCGCAATGACTGTCATGCCTTTTACGGCACCAAGCGAGGTGTAAAAAAGCATCTTACTAGGCCGCCACAGTGTGGGTTACCATACTGCAGTATCTGAATTCGCAATGAGTATGATGACCATAACTCTTGGATTCTATTCGTGCTTTTCACCAGGCAGAGTAGAGTCACTTTGGTAGACTCTTAAAATATTAAAAAAAAGTTTTTTGGTATTTTACACAAACAGTACTATAGTGATCTTGTTGAAATTATACAGTAGCATAGTTTATAAGTCAGCAAGTAGAGGGGCAGACAAATGTTGAGCTGTACCCAGTTTCTATTTCGAAAAGGTGATCTTGAATTTCAAGGTCAGCAAGTGCTTTTATACAAAAAAAAACCATGAATAATAATTTTCACATAAAATTATACATTACTAGTGTTTATATGATAAGTATTTAGCATTTATAATATATATTATAGTTTTATCAATATATACTACCAATATATACTAACTATTATATTATACACAAATAGTGTATACAGTATCATCATTTTTATGTTTCTAAACTACAGAACAAATTAAAAAGTGTTGCACGATTCAACAGTTATTTTTTTTTTGTTTTTCTCTATATTCTCTATAAGTAACTAACTATTTATCATTTACAAATAAAATTTATAAAATGCATTTTATTTTCATAGAAAATAAATAGTAATTACTGACCTACATGTAATAATCCTGACAGACGGTATTTACGGCCAGCCAGCGGCGCTTGCGCATGCCTAACAATTCAGGGCAATTTATTCTGAGTACGAACGCGTGAAAACGATTGTAAGCTCATTATTTGTACATTTTGTATGTTAAGATTTATTTTAGATGGAAAATTAAGAGCGAAGGCATTGTGCAACAAATTCTTGCATGTGATTGAAGTTTTGGTAGCAATATATTGAACATAACGATAACAAAAGTCATTTACAGAAGACTTATCGTGCTATAAAAATAAATATGTCCTTACAATAAAGTTATGCACCATTTACTTTTATATGTAATATATTGGATACTAGATACTGCTAAGGTCTTGAAGTAATATTTGTCAATTAATTGTTGTATGGACCTACAACTAATTAAATGTTATTAATATTGTAAATGTTGTATTTAGTATTCGAGTGTTAGTTTTATACAAAAGCACCCTTCAGGATGTTATAATAAAGGATGCTTTTCCTATTCACATTTTCTGGACGACTCGTGTCTTGAAAACAATAGTATGTTTGCAGAGGCATAATATTTTTTGACTAGTTTTCTTTTATGTTTGTTTTGTGATCTACTTTTCTGTGGTGTTGCTCGACAAAAAAATATTTTTAGACTCAATACTTAGAAATAAATACATATATTAAAAAAGTACTACACTAACATATTAATCATGAGCTTAGTTAAGTCGTATCAATTATTTTGTTCTGTTACATTAAAGCAGACTTTGTTGCTCAACGAAATTAGGTATATTTTCATTTAAAAACGATCGTCACTGCTGGATTTATTAAGCGAGAGGTTCCATCCTGCTTTTTGTTATTTTTTCTGTACTAAGAACCTGCCAATGCCTCTACTATGTCTGATAGAAAGTACGGATAGAATCCAAGAGTTGTGGTAACAATACTCATTGCAAATACAGATAATGCAGTATGTTTACTCACATTATAGTAGCTTAGTGAGATACTTTTTCACGTCCCGCTTAGGGACGTAAAAAAGCATCACAGTCATTGTGGCAGTGTAAGGCTCACACGATTACTAAGATGACTGTCACCCTTGCATCAATGAACGCCCGGTCTCCGGTTAACTTAGGGGACTAAATACACAGACTACAAATCTTCCATAACTTGTATATATATTATTGTATATATGTATAATATTATCTAGATTACGTAGTGGTATTAAAATATTGAGAAATACAAATCCTACAATTTATAACCGTGAGATAACGTCATCCTTATTAATAACAGAAGTCAGAGGTCAAAGTGTGCATAATCGTACATGATTTTATAAAATATATTTGAACAGGTGTTCGGCATTGGAAATTAAGAAACCATTCGCTTATAATAATTTAAATCAGATGTTGATGTGACAAAAGAAATATTTCAGCGGCCATATTTTTGTCAAATGGAAACTTCGAACGTGAAAACCTCAGAGAGTTTTTAACAAATGAGAGTTTGCAGAAGAATCTAAGAAAGGTGTCGGCTGGGCTCACTTCAATTTTGATTCACAAATCAGATTTGACTTTGTAGAGCTTCCGTCTAGATTCGAGATGCGTGTGTGTGTATTATAATTTACTAGAAGTACATAAACACTTCATTAATACTCGATGAGATAGTGAACAAGGTTGTTTAAACACATAAAAATTAAATCCATATTAATAATTGTTATTATTGAGAATGCCATTACTTTGAAAGTATATTTTTAGTGACGAAATGGCATGTAATAAACATGTTACATATTATTGTACCTTCTTTTATATACCTCCTTTCTAAAACACTTCATTGTCTGCATTCGCAATGAGTATGGTGACCACAACTCTTGGATTCTATTCATGCTTTCCAACATGTAAAGTCACTTTGGGAGGTTCTTAAAATAAAAAAAAAACCCGAGGCCTATGTAGTATGATATTATTATGTAGGAAAGTAAAAATATGTTATACGAATTAAAAGTTATTTTTATTTCTCATTGACTTTTGATATTAATTTTATAGCACTACTACCGTAAGCCCCCACGAATTCTGTAGTGGTTGCTACATATTATTATCTAATCAATCCCAGGGCCGCAACCTCGCCTGTCTGAGAGGGTCCCTCGCAGTCTATACGACTACCTATGTTTGAAGTAATATATGCCTTAAAGGCATAGATAAGGTAAACCTATATAAGTTGTGTTGAAAACTTTGAGTGAAATTTTATCAACTTCTTAAGGTAAATAGGAGTACGTAAGATATTTAAATATAAAAAATCTAAGAAATATTGCAAAAAAAGATAAAAAATAGCGAAACAAAAAATTAAAGATAACTCATTACTATAGATATAGACCTATCAGATTTGTAACTAATCAGAATGTATAGATGGGTATAAATCCAAATGTTCCTTAAAATATATATATTTATATTTAAATAAATATTTCTAACATCTGACACACGTCATCTAGCCCCAAACTAAGCAAAGCTTGTACTATGGGTACTAGACAACATTTTTTTGTAAATACATACATATTATACATAGAAAACCCCGAAACTCCGAAACAAATATTTGCAGATCATGAAAACCCTTGGTTCGACCAGAGAATCGAACCCGAGACATCAGACACAACAGTCGCATACCCGACCCGACCACTGCCCACCGAGGTAATCATACATCCCTATATTATACATAAATGAAGTGACACTCCGTTACAAACATAAGTACTTACATTAGCAGCGTCAATAACAATCAAAAGTCACTAAATATCTAATTCTTATTTACTAACTTGTGTCATCACAAAAAAAAACAAGGTGAATGTCAAAACACTTGTATCAAAGTTATTATTCGACCTTAAATAATCTCTATTTACATTACGTATACCAGCTACATGGTAGCAAGGCGTAGACAATGGTAGACGAAACAATAGCTATTGTGAACCTTCGTACAGCCTGAACTCAATACGGCTGATGAGTTAGTAACAAGCTGTGAGATTATGTGGTCTATGTCCGATAATAGCCTATGCTATCTATCGTAGATTTCACATCTACAGGCATATTATCTATAATGTATACGTGTTACAAAATAGATTAATATATTATTACTTATATAAACGTGTTTTCGTAATGTAACAAGTAAATATAGATCTTAATCAATCTATTAAAGTATAGAAACATAGACACACATCACACTAAGTAGATTTTATCAAAGGACGGTCTGGATGAATTTTTTATTAGTAGATTTTTCAGATACGTGATTCTCAAAACAAATTAGTTATTTTAAAATAGATTAAAGACTATTAAAATATGTTTTTAAAAAGATAATAGTCATTTTTTTTAACTCAAACTAACTAGTACCTAACAACATTATTAATGAATTATAAATCGCCACGGCAAAAATTTATGTGGCAAGCGTTTATTTTGTTCAGTTAGTGTTAAAATTAATTTAACCTCCTTACATTTGTCTTATATCGGATCAACACATTATCAAGCAATTGAAATAATTATAAAAAACAAAACAAAAACAATTCGTAACAAAAACAACAAACAATTATGGAAAACCTTTTAAAATATTGAATATGCATTCTACAAAAGTTCAAGGATTTTGCGTAAAATTTTAAATACAGAAAAACAAATCAATCGAAAACTGTTTATCTCTACGTACTTTGTAAATCTGTCACATCTAAAAAATATTTGGAGAAGAGATATAACTAAAAATAATTTAGAATTTAGCTATATTGGTAGAGGACACCTGTGGTACTAAAGGCGTCATTGTACAGAGACATTCAGGTATAAAGTATCAAACATTTTGCAAAAAATTCACCGAAGTGAACTTTCCACGAATGAGCTTAATCATCATTATTAGTAAGAGTAGACATCTATTACACATACACTAACATTACGGCTTTAATCATAGACTACATAAACCAAGTTCCCTTATCGAAATAAATAGTACAGTCCCAATGTAACATGGCAAATTTCAACAATGAGAAGTCGGCCAAAAGAATTACAACTAAGTTTTTCTAGGTACAATATTTTGTAAGAATCCGTGATGTGGTGACTCAAACAGCTAACACAATGAAATAAGTTTTATACCTAACTTACGATATCTTGCAATCAGCATTAAAGGTCTAAATTCCTATGACATTCGCTCTTCTCGAATGCCTTACTACGATATCTGTGGAATGTACGCCCCAAAGACGTATTGATACATCAGAATCCGATAATATTCACATGGTTCTCCGTCACAGTCATTACCAACCTACATTGCCTACCTTAATAACAACTCTTACTACTTTTAACTTCATATGCAGTAACAGAGTCAAGAGTGGGCTGGAAATTTACGAACAATAGTGATCATTCGCAAAGTAAGTACATTTTTGTCGATGACTTATTTATTACGTCATATTTCGCGTTGCAAATTTTAATTTGGTTATTTTCATTGCGTATGTTATACTTTACTGGTATAATTTGGACGGAAGTGTAAAACTATTTATATGATGAAGTTATAATACTTGGTTAAGTTTAGTTAAAGTCTCGTTTAATTGACAGCAAGATTAAATTTAGAAACCCCTATTAGCGCAACGTGAGCGCAAAACGAAGTTGAGCTTAGAAGATATTATCAGAATGAATCAACTTACAGTTTCCCATAAGTACGATAAACATTAAACAATCCATATATTCCCGTCGTCATTTCTTCATCAGTCACGTGTTTTTTAAGCTCACTCATCCAAATTCACTGATCCAAATACAAAACACTGAATTCACCACACTTCACAAGAATTCATCACACTTATGCGTTCACTTATTTACCGATGATGACTACTTTTTTTTACAATGCCACAAATGACGCTCGTCCTACGTGCCTGTCTTGGCTCAACTGCCGACTTGCAAGTCAAACATTATTGATAACACACGTCACTTATCGTCGACCACTTTATTAATCTGCATCAATTTATTCACGGAGACAATTGGTGGACATTCTTATTGAAACATGGTACCTACCATTGATAAGTGGCGTTGTTTGAAAATAAACAACCCCGGTAAGTAATGTCACTTGCGTGTAGTGATTCATATAGTAACACCTTGTTTGGGAATATTATAAGTTAAGAATAAGAGCCGATGTTTTAAAATAACATAAATTGTTCTCGTTTGAAATTGTAGTACTATTAAGATTACTATTTCGCGTTAGCATTTTTATTGAAGAGGTTAATTTACATGTTTATTTAGGGGACACGCGACATATTTCAGACTCTATGGGGGCCCTCTTAAAGCGTATGTGACGCCTGGCACCGTCGTGGTTTTCCCAAGACGGTGGCACTCGCTTTAAACTTAAGTAAAACCTTAAATCTTTAATATTTTTAAGCCCAGGTTTCAATTAGGAAATAATTTGTGAAAAGTCATGTAAATGAATAATTTGACCTACTAATCGTTGAACTACTTATTACACCAAAAATTGTTTCATGTGATTTTCAATTTCTTTGAGCCTTAAAATGCTTTTAACTTTTTTCATCCTCATGAAATATTCTTTTTACACTTATTTCTTCAATAAGATTCTTACATATGACATTATAAATCATTCTAGATGTCTAATAATAAAGTGAAGTTTTCATATTGACAAACACAATCAATTTGATTTAGTTTAAAAATGAAACAACAACATAAAAACAAAATAAAATGATAAATGAACGTCATTTTAAGCCAAGGTCACTATAACTTACATTGATAAACGTCTTATCTCGGAAATTGTCGTGCGAATCTTTTTATCTGTTAAAATTTGATAATGTGGGAGTGTTATATTTGATTATTTTGATGTTGGTAATGCGAAATCATATTTTCATCAAATTGAAATACGTATATTTAGATAGGTTATGTAGGTATAGACTTTGATTATTCACCTTTCGAAGTAAAACGAGGTGACTGATTTTTTGTGTCTTTTTAGATAACTACTTACCTCAGTTACTAAAAACAAATTTTATTATATGTTTAGCTGCTAAAATTACTCCATTTTGTCAGTTGGAAAGCATAAGTAGAATTTTACCCACTGTGAACCATTATTTACGTAAAATCCATCCGAAAAAAGAGAAAAATAAGGTAGTCTGGCAGAAATCACCGTGAGCGATAAGACCGCCGATTGTTATATTTACATATTTTGTAACTCATTTCTTCTTTCGTTTTGTTTTATATATACAATAAAGAGAAATAAAAGAAAAATCACTAGTGAGGTTCGATCAGCGTTACCGGAAACGTTCTACATATAATTTCAATAGCTTTACTTCTCCTTCAGGTAGTGTACTGTCAACTTAAAGGATTCTATCAGAAAATAATAGAATTTCTATTAAATAAAACTACCTAAACTGTAAGCAAAGTTCCATTTTAGATAACTATATTCAAGGTCGACGATTAAAAAGTTGGTAAGATTGGTTTTCTGCAATGAATATGTTCAACTAAATATCTAGCTAATATAATACTTATATTTATCAATCGCTTTAAAGGTAAATTTAGTCCACCATCATAACAATGATTGATAGAGATAGTGATGACAGGAAAAACTAAAAAAAATACTAATAAAAAATGCTATATAAGTAGTATTCAAACGAAATAGCTTCTTATGATAATATATTTCTGTTAATCTAATTAAATTTAGCATACCAGTAGCTATTAAATTATATATCATAATAATTAAAGTATTCTAGAAATACCTGTACGAGTAGTTATCATTTGATGATAATGAAAGTGGGCAGGTTCATACAAGCTTAATAAAATATGAAATGAAACTTTCTTACCAATAAATATGAGAGTCATAATTTCAGAATTTCAATACTAACAGATGTTATCTTAATTGGATGTCAGATTAAAGTTGGTGGAAGTAGGGTCATTAAGATTTTATCGTGAACTCAATGATTACATAAAAGGGGTCTAGACACCCTACAGCTCTTTGAAATTTCTGTATTAGTAAACTTAAGTACTACCTACAGTCGTGTCCTAGGCATGTAGCAGTCATAATAGTGTATGAGCTCATAGACATTCAGTTTTACGATTAGAGTAATTAATAAGTACCTTGTCTGTGACCTTAGTATTTGTAATTACTATTTCTGACAATGTGTATGCAAAATTGTGTATTAACCAGTTTAGTATGTAATTGAATGGTTGACAGCGTGACAAAGAGATATTTAAATTCATAATTCATAAACCATCATAAAACCAGTCGATTTCGACTACGGCGGCCAGTCTAAACGGAGACCAGCCAATCACGCAGGAGATATTATGGAGTACAAGTGTGTGCACAATCACAAGTGCACTCTCTGTTTCCTCACTCTCACAATGCGATGGTTCCGCCTCGTTAATCTAGCGGTAAGCGTATGCTATTGCTTATCAAGAGGTCTCCAATTCGATTCGTGGATCGAGGGGGCAAAGTGTTATTGAATTTTTCTGATTATAGAAATACTTAATAAAAACCCGAAATTTGGAAGCTGGCGTCTTATTCCCCGTACCTCGGAGAGCACGTAAAGCGTACTGTAAGTCTTGCCGGATTTATAATATTAATAGGTACAGGACAGATAGACACACAAATGTTATACCAATGATTATAAATTAAAAAAGATATAGTTATTAATGAATATGTTATACCCGTGCAGGCATCTACTATCAACCCAGTGTTAAATAATAATTACACATGTTGAGATCCCACAAAGCTGGTACAGCTCTTTCATCGACAACACACGCAGACAGACAAACAAAAACACAGTCTGTACACGTGTAGTCGATTAAGCAGCGGTTATTGAATGACATGTGTACACATGTTGACAGTCATTCAAAACGGTGGTGTACACCAAGGTTAAATATTTTGATTATTTTGAGATTTATACACAGATTTTATAAGCAATAAGTTATATTATTTTTATTTAAAAAAAATGGTCACGCTAAATTATAACCAACAAAATAGTGAACAATATCTGATCCAAACACAAAAAAAGGCACAGCTAGGAAATAATATAAATAATTAATTGAAATAAACTCTTACGAAATGAGCTGTTTGCTTGTCATAGAAGAGATTATGATTGAATTTCTGTTTCTTTTTTGTTCATTACCTTCAAGCTAAATATCTATAACACCTATGGACACTATATCTCCTTGTGATTTCTTCACTGGTTTTCAGCCATTATTTCTTGTGCTGATAATATGTCAAACTCTAAGAAACAAATTACAAGATACCCAATTGAACAGACCTAAAACCCTTCCCATTTAAAGTTGAAGATATGAAACCTCAACTTACAAAACGGCTTGAAACATTATAACACAATAAATTAGGAATGTAAGTTGCGATACCTATCAATCAGACCACAACTTTTTTTTCATGTGTTACCCGGGTGTAAATAGTTAAACTTAAAATCACTAAATAAATAAATATATTATTATCATCAATAGCTGCACTCACTGTTGGACATAGGCCTCTCCTTAAAAAGGAGGTTTAGGTCTACTACATCACACTAGCCAGATGGGTTGGTATAGCAGTTCCCGGATCCCTCCTATTCCAGGCGCGGAGTGGCACACCGTGTGGTTTTGATCGCTCTGATTCTAACACATTACCCCACCGTAAACTCCGGTGGGTGACGGCCAGTGGGGGTTTTCACACATTAAAAAAACGGGGTTTTTCAAAGTTATCTTTCTATTTGCAATGATGTTGTCGTATATAGTTTGCTCTCTTAGTTGCCTCTTACGACACCCACGGACGCTCCGTATCCTTAATCCGTCACCACACGAAGACATATCATCATGTCCTAATAACAACAAAAAATATGTAAATTCGAAAGACATTCGATAGCTCATCTAACATCTTAATCAAACAACTGATCACTGCCACAATTTAAACCATAAATACTGACTCATACTTTGTCTATGTTCAATACAAAGTTATGACGTCACTTATCACCATTGTCCTTGAACTAAAGTTTTTCTATCAGTTATTAAAAGTAGAATAATTGCGTGTAATAAATTGTCTTGCCACATACCTATGCGCAATCAGTTAGGTACGGCTAATTACAATCTGTATTACAAGCAAAAAATTTTTATTCAACAAACTAGTTTCAGCTCGCGACTTAGCTCGCATGAAATTGTATTTTATATCTCGGATGCCGTACTTTTCTAAATGATAGGTAAACGTTTTCGTTGTTTAGTACCTTGAAAATTTATATGCTAAATCAAATTATGATCGGTAGTAGTTTCGGCGTGAAATTGTTACAAATAAACTTACATTCGCAACTATGATATTAAGATATATATTGTAAAATAGCCTCCAAAAACTATTTGGATATCTCGTCGTATCATAAATTCTGATGACCGTTTTTTTACTTTTAATTCATGCATAGGAAACATTATACTAATGTATCGAATTAATTTGAAGATTCAATTAATATAACTAAAATACCTAAAGTACATTAAGCAGCAAGTAATCCAATACGTTTCAATATGTTATTGAACCAAAACGTATGTTAAGCAAAGTTATTACTTATTACGAGACGTATAAAGTTGATACTTAGATCACATGAACAAATAATTATTACGTTTTAAAACAATAAAATTCGATGGTGCCTGTTTGGTTTTATATTGGAGGGAGTTTCCAAAGATGTTCTATAACAGAATAAGTAAAATATACATATTATTAAATTATTTATCGTAAGCTCTCGTCATTATCATCAGCTGCCTTTAGCAGTCCACTTAAGAAGGGCTTGAAAAGAGGTTCAGCAGCTATTAATATTCTCAACATAATGTATGCCCAACTATTTTTCACCTTCTCTATGAAATTATGTATTAGATGTATGATTTAATTTGCCTTAACATAACAGCCCATTTATGAGAATGTAATTTTGTTGAGGTAATTTTATTTACGCAAGGTGTAATCATACATAACGTATATTCCAGTACAAGGAAAACGCAGTTCCAAAAATGCAGTATGAAACACAATATTTTCGTCATAACACGAATTTGTACAGATTATAACGTTTGTCAAAGCTTATCTTTATGATTTAGCTTCTGGTGCCCAAAATACGAAGGCAGTTTTAATCATAGAATAGCGCGACAGAGAGATTACTCTCTGTAAGCCATTAGGCTTATATGGTGATAAGCTGACTTTCCGATACCGTAGAGCGTAAATCAAAGCCAGATTTTAAATGTATTAAACCCATTAAATGTATTTGACATGAGTAAAGAAAGATTGACTGCACGGTTGTCCTAGTGGTGTAAGCGGTCGCCACGCCGCTCTCTATTGCGCAGAGTGTTGTGGGTTCAAACTCACATGGGACAAAACACTTTGTGTGATTCACAGATTGTTATTCTGAGTCTAAGTGTTCTTTGTGTCCGTTTCTTATATGTTTGTAAATGTTTCTAAAGCCCCTCGCGACACAGGATTTATTTTCCTAGAGCGGCCATTGTCTTAAAAAAAAACAAAGACAGATTAAAATCAATTAACCCTTCTTTGCATAATGATGGAAATTTCCATCATAACATTTCATCATGAAGAATATTTTTTTATTTATTTTGGGACATATTGTGACCACGCAAGATGATGTAAATTGCCGTCATATTGTTTTGCACATAATTTATATTTTTATTTATAGAACATTTTTTAAAAAATATTTTCTCTTTAATCTAGAGCATTAATTACATCACCTGTTTTATTTAAAAAAAATAGGAAAAATCATACAAGGAAGAGTTAAAACAAGTTAAATGAGTTTTATTTACAGAAAACCTCACCAGTAGATTATTATTAGTGCTTCAAATACCTACAGTGAATATATTTTTTATAACGTAATAGATGTCTGATTTACAATGACTAACCTAAAATATTAACTTTAGTGAGTGGTACTAATATTTATCATTAAATACAAACATACGCCCGTACCGGAATAGTTTCGGGTGTAATGGCAGGACTATTCGCTCCTTGAATATGGGCCTTATTCGGGTCTGAGAGCATCTCGAAATAAATCCGTGAGTAATGCCGTTTATCAATAATAAAAAAAAAATTTTTAGTAAGTGAGAACCGAAAATTATCGCCGTTTATTCGAAAAGATTAAGTATGCATATGATTATGATAAATTAATAACAATTATATACTAAACTCTGACATGTATTAAAAGTTTAAGTAGAGATTATAATGAAACTGTCTCACCGTCCTATTTAAATACACCACGCCTACCTCAGACCAGTTTCTAGTGACGGTGATTAATATTGCTAATCACTTGTTGAGTCTAAAGATGGGGAGAGTGTTGGTAATGAGAGCTGGCTAGATTACAAACTGCGATTATAGCCTGCAAGTACAGACTGGGATTACAGCTCGTGTTTTCTTCAAACGCGCCGGTCTGTTATTACGATAACGAGGTATCTACTGGACAACATGATTATGTTGTAACTAGCTTTTTGGCCTGTAGCGAAATATGCTTTTGTCAGTTTTTTTCTAGTGTTTTTCTTGTCATGTCATTATCTGTATGGGTCATCCTTTTATCGTAGTATATCTGATATCTCCTCTTTTTACCATTATCAAATTGACACAATGATGCTTATACATTCGTACTTATATAAAAAAAAAAAAACTTGAAGTGTCTCTCATTAAGTCTTGAAAATAGTGTTTAGTCTGATATTTAAGACATGTGCTTTTAAAAGAGAATAAAATGGTCGATTCGCCAGTTAACTTCATTCATTACATGAAAAGCAAAGATGTGAGTTTCTCAACGCCAGTATTCTGTAGGATCTTGGTACAGCTTCCGCTCAAGCTAGTCTACATGCATGGACTGATTTCTATTTTAACTTTTAAAACTGTTTAAGAAATATTATTAACATTATTCTTAATATGAAAATGCGCTCGTATCACAGCTAAGGAAAGTCCAATCAGAAAATCAAAATATCATCTCCAACCTGAGTCATGTTCGTGCAAACAACGGGCGTTTCTCATGACTCACAGTTTACTCAGACGCGGTAAACTGTGTATTATTTGATAACAGCTCTTAATTTCCTGAACAGCCTTGATAACGGTCGAATGTTACGACACGATAAAAAATTAATATGTAGAATTTTTTAGGCGGTTATGGTCGATTAAGTATATCACTGTCTGCGTATCTTGTCTGACCTAAAAAAATTATTCAATTTTTTCTTAAATGGTATAGTTTTCTGCATTTTTTTTTAAACTATTCGTACATGAAAAACGTAGTGACATTAAAATATGATCACCATTTTTCATAAAAGCATTTTTTTTTAAATAAGAAACCTACCAAAGTGACTCTATTCTGCCTGATGGAAAGCATGAATAGAATCCAAGAGTGGTGGTCGCCGTACTCACTGCGAATGAAGACAGTGCAGTATGGCGACCCACGCTATGGTGGCCTAGTGAGATGCTTTTTCACGCCCCGCTTAAAGGACCCGGGATCGTAGTGGGAGGGAAACACGTACATCCCATTAGTCTTAATCCATTTCAATTTAATCACAATAATTGGCTTTCTATTATATTAATAAAGTATGAAGGATAACTGACAATGTGGAAGTGACTACTGCATGTTACGTACCTACAGCTATTTTTTAGCATTCATCTGATGATGCCATCGATAGATATCGGCTTTAACAGTCTACGAGTGGACATAGGCCTCTTCTTAGCAAGGAGGTTTTGGTCTATGCCATGCTGGCCAGACGGATATACGGTTTATTTCATGTTTTGTTTCTCTTTGCAGTTATGTTGTTATGCGTAGTTTGCCCCTTTAATCACCTCTTACGACACCCACAGGATGAACAGAGGTGATGAAACTCTGTCTTCTTAATCCATCACCACATACAATAAATATTTTATAAGAACTTTATATCTACACTATAATCAATTGATTGATTAATAAATTATAAAAAATTGTTTGTTTTCACACGTCTTAAAAATATGTAGTTTTTCATATATAGATATATTTTGAAAAATACTTTACCATTTGATGGTTTTAATTTATTTAGTACCTTTTCAACTACGTTCCCATATGCGGTAAAATGCACACCACAAAGGATAAATATTTAATCAAAATTGCTATATACAAGTAGTAAGAAGGGGTTAGTTTATAAACATAACACCATTTAATTCAGTAGGTCTTCCAATACTATATTATGTTCCAATTCTGTACAATAATATTTTAATTGTGTTGCAATGTCATTAAAAATAAAATAAACTTTCATTCGTATTCTTGGCTGACAATTTCATCTTTCGTTACCATTTACATGTACCTCTTATAATAATTTTATTTTTTTTCTAGAAAGATTGTAGACACAAGTAATAAAGGGTTGAAAGCCTATCGCCTGCTCTAAAGTCGGGACATAAAAACCTATAAAATACTATTTACACAGTCATCAAATCACTTCTCGGAAGATTAAAGATCTCGTTCACCATTTAGCATAAGAATAAGCTTGTTGGAACAAAATAAATATTTTAAGTGCAGGCCGTCGGTTATTAATAGGTGACACAAAGGGCCCATGCAATAAATATTATAGTGGCCATAAGGAGTGGACAAAGGGAGTTCGATGACTTGATCATTGTTGGTTTCCATTGTTTGGTTGCGCAAATTGCGTTCAACTGTAAAAGTAGTCTTTTTTTAAGTTTCGTGATTATTTAAGCCGTAGTTAAGTGTAAGGTATTCATTTGAAGTTGTTAATAATAAGTAATTAATTGCTAACATGTAAATTATTGTACATAAGACAAGAATATTGTAAGGCACAATCCATTATGCACCATATTTCAATTAGCGAGAACCTGTTTTGCATTGAGAGAGCATTTGACTCCTAACTTAACACGTGTTACGACACCAAGCCGAACTACATGTGACTACTCTCTGCGTAGAAGAGTGAAAACATTGTTAATCGTTACTCTTGTATACTTCGAAATAGCATTTTACTTGTTTCGTAGAAAAAACATTAGTTGGAAATAAAATACAGGTTATATATTCTGTTGATTATAAAAACTTGTTACCAGCATGGTTATTAGACGGTTAACCTTAAAAGAGATCGTTTATATATTTTTTATTGTTATTAAGTTTACTGAAGCAGCAATGAATACAAAATCGTGACGTTCGTATCGTGGACAAGGTCAATCAGCCGTTGCACTGAACTGGCACCTGTAACTTGCAACTTGCCGCTGGCTCTCTTCGTATTTTATTTATTTATTGTAATATTATACAATACCAATACATTTCTTTTCATCCTCGTTAAATTCAGGATTTAATGCTTAATTTACTAGAAATGTCTAATTTCTGTAAAACCCAAAGCCATAATTATTAAATAAAAGGTTTTATATCATGTATTCTGCTGTTGT
This sequence comes from Hypercompe scribonia, assembly GCA_949316085.1. NCBI lineage: Eukaryota > Metazoa > Arthropoda > Insecta > Lepidoptera > Erebidae > Hypercompe > Hypercompe scribonia. Next base: position 6,884,706 of record OX438988.1, read on the forward strand.
ACGGCAAATTATCATCATTTTTTTTCTATATTGAGAACCTGCCAAAGTGACTCTATTCTGCCTGATGGAAAACATGAATAGAATCCAAGAGTTGTGATCACTATACTTATTGCAAATGCAAACAATACAGTATGGTAACCCACACTATGGCAGCCTAGTGAGATGCTTCTTCACGCCCCGCTTAGGGAAGTAAAAGGCATGATAGTCATCGTGGCAGTGTAAGGCTCGCACAGTTACCACGAAAACTGTCACCCCTGCATCAATGGGCCTCCGGTCTCACACACGATAGCACAGACGCTAGACGACGTTTTAGGTTGGCCTTCTTTGGGAGGGTAGTACTGCCCCGGCCGAACAGGCCCATTCGTGCTGTATTCAGCGTGGCTCTACTACCTAATAAGTCAACAACAACAACCTTCAATGTTTCACTACCTCGACACAAACCTCGATTATTGGATTTGTTTCAAGTTTTCCTTATCTTTGCAGTCCTGTTGTCCTGCGTCATTTACTACCTGCTCGGCTCTTACGACATCAACAGTAGACAACGTAACGATAAGGTGACACATATGGACAACGTTGTGCGATGAATATATAACGACTTCCACATACAGCACAAACAAAAATATACAAAAGCGCCGTCTAGCGAAGATACATTGAACTACAAAGTATCATAATGAACTATGAAACAACTACTAATCCTGTATCGCGAAATAGAGATTCGCGTGGCAATTAGTATATATACAACATCCCAACATCAACCGTTGGGCCGTGGCCCGCCAGGCATGATCAGCTCACCTGGTCGGAGGATCCTCTCTTTGTGTCGGAGGGATATTGACACCCGTCCCTCCACAAATATGTAGGGCTGATAACGAGTTAGTTAACATTTCAAAAAGAACCATTTGGTATACCATAAAAATTGTTTATTTATAAGAAATATACTACATTATTGAGTGAAGACAGAATTCCGCAAATTGCATAGCAGTTCATTGCGCGGTGCATAGTGGATTTGACTTGGTTCCGTGTCCAATATGTCACGCATAACGAGCATATACGATTTCGAAATGTCGGTATTCGGTATGGATGGTATTACGTAGACGTGAAATTTGGAATACTTGACATATGAGATTTCATAGATGCTTCAAAGCGTTTAAACTTCGGGTTTCGGCAGTCACAAACTTGTATTATGTTTACTGGTTGATGTAAGATGTTGAGTGTAATTCATCTTCGTTAATTGTATTTTTACACTCACTTGTGAAACAGATGTTTTACTAGTCTTTCACTAACCTATTTCTAGTTTTCGCCAACACATCATTCATTAAATATTTTATCCGATACCCAAAAAAACTAACTCAATACCAGGATTTTGTTATTCTTTGATAGATATATTTATAAGTGCTATGGTCATCGACTTGATCGTGTTATCTGTCACGTAGTAATAAAATGTTTCATAAAGTGAAGAAAGTACAGCCAATTCGTGACGTAAGTGACAATGGAAGCGTAAATCAGTCAATGCACTGACCCCAAGTACATACCAACCCTGCTGACCTTGTGACGATTCAATAGTTGCTTTTGTTTGTTTACGATAAACAACAACAAAAATGTGATATTTTTAATAACTGTCACTACATTCTTAATCACCCTCAACATATATACTGACTTGACCAAAGCCATAGATAACTTTGTAACCGTACCCAATAACTAGTTATTTGTGTGTTATTTAAGGAAAAACAAAGTACTTTATCTTTCAGAATAGTTTTAAAATAGTTTCAAAGATAATTTCGAAACATACAATTCTTTCACGAAACTTGCATTTTGTACTGACATTTCAATGTCAGGGTAACAATATTGAAAATATGATTAATATGCTCAAGGAAACGGTCCATCATTTTGTGTTGAACCCGCGACTATACTACTCATTGTTCATACGTTAACGTCATCAGACGCGGTCGCTGGACTTTTCTAAGAACTTGATTCACAATTTCGTGAAATTCTATTGACGTATGTACGAGTATAGCTTGACTATCGATTTTGTCGATAAATAAGACAGGTAGACTCACAGAAGACTAACCTAAAGCGACAGTATCCGTGCTGTCGTATTTCGTTGTTGAGTGCGTGACCGGAGGCCCACTGATGCAGGGATGACAGTTATCGTGAGCCTTACACTGCCACGATGACTGTCATGCCTTTTACGCCCCTCTGTCACCGTGGGGATTACCATTCTCCAGTGTCTGCATTTACAATAATTATGGTGACCACAACTCTTGGATTTGATTCATGTTTTCTATCAAGCAGAGTAGAATTACTTTGGCAGGTTCTTATTTACAAAAAAAAAAGTGAAAAATTAATTAGAATCAAAAATAATGCAAAATAATTTATGGGCGAATATGTGATTTGTTTTAATAATAGTATTTATAACTCTCTATAAGAATCACAATTGACCATCAAGGGGTTTTTAAGGAGGTCTGAAAGACTTTCCTCTAGAACTATGGGGTGCTACCTTCCTATTCTAAAGTTGTAACCTATAAAGCTTGTTTCACCTTACTATCAACTACGACATTGTCACAAAATGACGTCACAACTTTATGATGATATTGCATCACATATATCATACCAAAATATGTACTTAAGTGAGGAAATCGTACTTTGCATTGAATCCCTGAAGCAACACTCCTCAGTACTTTGTTTGGATAGCGTAAGTGTTACCGTTTGCAAACATTTCAAAGCTGTAAACTTGGGTTGTAAAGATGTACAAACGGTAAACGTTGCTATGACGTAACAGTTTCTGAATATAAGGTAAAGTAGGAATGACTTCTCAAGAGTCTAAAATGTAATCCAAGTATACACATAAAACACTATCTTACGCAACGTCTAGTCTAGTTTCTCTTCTGTAAACTCGTCCAAATAACATCAATTTGTTTTCTGTTACAGGGCAAACAGAAATACATACTGCAGCGTCATCTAGCGAAGACACATCGAACTACGGAGTATAATGAACTACGGAGCAACTACTAATTCTGAATCGTGATATAAAAATTCTCGCGGCAATTAGCATATACACAACATCAACCATCGCAGCCCGCTAGGCATGATCACCTCGCCTAGTCGGAGGATCTTCACTCTGTGTCGGAGAGATATGACACCCGTCCCTCTACACTCTCTTTCTCTCTCTCCCTCTAAGGTCTTAAGAGACTTCGTCCTTTTTGAATTGCTACAAATCCGGATAACAAAATAAAAATGCTTGTATTCAAATTTCTAACTTTATAGTAAAAATCTCAGACCTTTATACCTATTAAGAATTGTATATAAGGATCACTGTCCACTATTGTACATATTCATAATACTTTTAAGCAAACCCTTTGTGTCAGGGTTTAATAAAACCAGCCTTGTGGACGTATTACGATGTCCTACTTGCACAGGTGTTAATCATGGGATATATGCAAGCTGTTTACCACGCGTGCGACGCTAAGTATTCACCAAACATGCGCAAGCGCACATTGAGTACACTCCAAAACAAAATACTTTAATTTTAACATACGACAAAAAATATGAAGTTAGAAAGTAACTGAAAATGGATTAGGAAATACGATTGTACGAGTGTCGATGTCAAGAAACCTCGTGTGTTCTACGTCACCTGATTTGAAGGTATGCCTGGAATGAGTGAATACCAGTCTAGCAATTAAAATTAAAAAATCATAATAAAAATGGTTTTCCAATAGCACTGCGAGTGTCATTTCTACTCCGTGCAAATATTTGATTTAAATGAACTACATGTCTAATTATATTGATCTGATTGATATATATATATCCATTATATTAGAATCAATATATACAGTACATACATAAAGTATTTTAATCGAAGTTAATGGAATCTACAGTACAAGCCATGCTTAGTTTAATTTTAACAAAAATTATTGTTGACTCAGAATTTTTGTACGCGACTGTAAAAACATTGTGTACTTTGAATTTTCTTGTTTGGTATGACACGCGTAGAAATATTTATAATTTTGTTTATAATGAAAAGAGGGTACACTTCCGTTGTTAATTTGTGATGATAATACACACATTATCACTAAACTGTTACCTATAGTGGCACTTCACCTTTTACTGAACACGCTAAATAGGGTTTTTTACCCGAGTGGTATAATGTATGCATATTACAAACACATTCTATAAAAATAATAAATAAATTTGTTCTTGACAAAAATGACATCTGTACATTTAGATTCGAATTTAGTAAAAATACAATTTTCTTAGGAAAAAGAGTGTAAACACTGTATAATAGGTAATCAGCATCAACAGTCTCTAATAGACCATTGCTGGACATAATAAGCAATTTGACGGGTCTGTTAGTCTAGTGGTTAGTGACCCTGCCTGCTAAACCGAGTTCATGAGTTCGATTCCCTCCTGGGACAAATATTTGTGTGATGAGCATAATTCTTTGCTTTGTGTCTGGGTGTTATTTATCTATATGTATGTATTTAGAAATATTTAAGCATAATTATCAGCATTCTAGTTATTATAGCACAGGTTCTGCCTAGTTAGACACAGACAGCCGTGCGTGTGATATGTGTGATGTTTTTTATTTACTTAATTCGACATTAAAACGGGTCAAAACCAGTCTCTGTGTGGGCGTCGTAAGAGGCGACTAAGGGAACAAATCATGCAAGACAACATCACTACAAAAAGAAAGAAAATTTGATACTGTATACCAACCCGTCTGGTCAACGTGGTATAATAGAACAAAACCTCCTTCCTAAAGAGGGGTCCAGCAGTTAGGCAATCAAAGATTGATGTGATGAAATGACGTAAAAATGGGTCACATCACGTCAAATTAGATCAACCTAAAGCGACAGCATCCGTGCTGTGGTGTTTCGTTGGTGAGTGCGAGACCGGAGGCCCATTGATGCGGAAGTTGCCGTGGCAAGTGTGTACAATATAATGCCACGATGACTGTCATGCCTTTTACGTCCCCGAACGGGATGTGAAAAAGCTAATCACAAAGCCGCCATAGTGTGGATCACCATACTGTATTGTCTGTATTTGCAATGAGTATGGTGACCACAATTCTTGCATTCTATTCATGCTTTCCATCAGGCAGACCAGTCACTTTGGCAGGGACGTAAAAAAAATTACAGATGGCAGACCGCCGCTATTTGTACATATTAAAATGTTTAGAATAGTAATAGAATAGTATGATAACATCGCTAAATATACTAAATTCACACACTACGGTGATAATTTCGCTTTACTTGCATATTACGTACGCCTTTATCGGTCATATACTTATCTACTTGATATATAAATATGTTACGTCTAATTTATTGAGTACGATCTATTCAGATTCTGAAAAGTTTAATCCAGAGTTTTGTTTCTTCTTTAAAAGATTATATTCCCAAGAAGCGTTGGGTAGCAGGTGACTGGCCATAGAAAGTATTAGCCTAAACTTTTTTTTTTAAAAAAGGGCCAGTTTTCGATGACGTATTCTTTAATCGTATTCCATATTCAAATTATTGTCAAATGAAGATGGAACCTAGGCGACTTTGGTGGTGCAGCGGAAGTGTTTTGAATGCTTTACTTGGGGTCTCGGGTTCGAGTCCCGGGTCGGACCAAACGTCATCTGAAGATACTTCTTTCGGAGTTTTGGGGTTTCCTACTCATGTATTTACAACAAAAAAAGTAAATATGTATTTATACCAGTTGTTTAGTGCTGTAACAAGATAAGCTCTGCTTAGTTTGGGACTAGATGGTGTTATGTCTGACGTCCGATAAAATTATTATCATCACTTCAGTGTTTAAATCTCAATAATCCACCGCCAATTCCACTTGTAAACTTGTACAAAGTAAATTATCCAAAATTGTAGTTTATCATCCATTACGATATCGAAAGTCATTGCCCTTAACACATTAATTACCGGTAAAAGCTCATAAAAACTTCAATAAATGTATGAACAACAATGGCCCTTTATAGAGTCCAACAGAGAGCCATTGAAGGCAGGAAGGGCCGGAAGTCACAGGTAACATCCGGTTCCGATGCATTCAAATCTCAAATGATTGTAGGTAGCTATTCTATTGGTGTGCACTTAAGACTGCTTGCAGTGTACCCCATCAACAATTAAAAGGACTTTTTAATGCATTTGTACATATATATAAGAAGGTAGATCAGACAAAGCGAATCGAGCTTAGCTGGACACTTGGCCAACGAAAACGCCGATAGATTAAATCTGGAAAATGTTTGAATTTAACAGTATCAGGGGTAAGTTTCGCTGATAACACGCCACTAGCCACTCATGTATACTTGTACTTTAGTAGTTACAAGCATATTTGCGAATTTGTCGACCTTTAAAAGCGCCCGTCAGAATTAGAAGAAAGAGCCAGAATTAAAATTAATGTACAACCAAATTAAAGTGCTGATGTAATAGTATTTTTTCCAATTATTTTACTGTGAATTGCCTTGGTAAAATTATGTATGTAGTGTAAATAAGCATTCAAAGTCGGAAGCAACAACTGCTAACTGACTGACCAATAATAATTATAACGCAAATGTATGTATGAGGCATACAATCGTTATATGTATGTCTCTGTAGTAATAAATTAATAAAACCAAGTGTCACCATCCCCATTGAGACCGAGGGTGTCGTAAAAGCTGACTAAGGGAGTTAAATACGTAGAACAAACTACTACAATTAGAAGGAAAACAAAACAACTTTTTTTTTAATGTGTGGAAACTCCCACGAGCCGTCACCCCACCAGGGTTTGCGGTGGAGTGGTGTGTCGGAATCGGACCAACTAAAACCACACGGTGTGCCATTCTGTGGCTGGAATGGAATGGATCCGGGAACTGCTGTTATTAGGCCATCCAGATTCCTTCCAGCGCCCGCTCTGACGCGAGCACCATCTACGAGTAAACTCTCTATTTAGACGACGTACGGCGTTGGTTTAGGGTTTCAAAATCTGCTTTCGAAAAAGAGACCTACGTGCGGAAGCGAATTCCTATTGCTGTGATGATTATATGTGTAGTTAAATATGTTTAGAATTAAAACCCGAACACGACTGATACGTGACGAAGTCTTGACCGAGATATACTTGCAATATCTAGAAAGATAACTCGTGTCTTGCGACATCAAGTTTAGAGCTTAGATTATGGTGATGCGAATCTTGTTACGTATTAAGTCACTTTTAAAACTTTATTTCCTTCGAATGTGGAAGTAGAATCAACAGCATTCAGAGGGGAAGGTTTGATCTACTATAACAAGCTGACTATGTTACATTGTCATGCGCAGGTTGCTCCTTTGTTGGTTCTTACGACACACATCATCTTCATAGCCTTTATTATTCCCAAGATTATTTGAAATCGGCTACCAGTTCAACCGATTTTACCTGAATATCAGTTTTTGCACATTGGTATCGGAACTCTGCAACCCTGAAGGGGTGAACTAGTTATCATTATATGTGAGGGCATTGACTTTTCAATAACGATTGCCATAGATGTTCATGACAACCGGGACCAACTGTTTAACCTGCTCTCTGAGGCTGGAGAGTTTATCCGCAGATGGTGCCCGTGATAGCGGGCAGGCGCTTGCAGGGATCTGGATGTCGTAATAACAGCTGTTCCCAGATCTCTCCTATGTCAGGCGCAGAGTGGCACACCGTGTGGTTTTAGTCGGTTCGATTCCGACACACCACCCCGCCGTAAACCCCGGTGGGGTGAGGGCCTGATGGGGTTTCCACACGTCAAAAAAAAAAAGGAGTGTGAAACACCGTGAAACTTCCATAGACCGGGCTATTATTAAGAATTTTTTGTAACAAAGGTAAACAACACATTTGACTCGATCCGAATACCGAACCCCAGACCGTTCGATCGGCAGTCGCATACGCTAACCGCTAAACCAGGGGTCACCAAGTCTCGGACCGCGGTCCGCATTCGAACCGCCGACAAATTCTGTGCGGACCGCGAGATCGCAGCACAAGTTGCTGAGAGAGAGTACTACACTACACACTACACTACAGAGTACATAATTTGATAAATATTTAAATGTATCCTTGTTGCCTTTGTCGACATCAATTCAAAAACTGCTGCGCAAAGTAACGAGAGAAAGAGTTCGCGGACTACGAAAACTTTGATTGTCGCGGCCGATAAGTGCGCGGGGTGGGAACATCTTCAGGATTTAAAGTCAATAGCTTGCACGAATTTTACTCCAAATTTCAGGCAGATAGTTCACAATAAAAAATGTCATTTTTCACATTGAATAATACAAAAAACAACTGTTTTTTTCTGGTATTACATTTATTTAATGAATATTTTCTGTAAAATTTTGTGCGGACCGCGATGGTCATTTCATTTATTAAAACGGACCCCGATCGAAACTAATTGGCGACCCCTGCGCTAGACCAACGCAAGGTACACTCTTACGACACCCACGAGATGAATAGTGGTATTGATACTGCGTATTCTTAATCCGTCACACATGTCACATGTAGTAAATTAACGTCTAAATAATAATATCTACATAAATCAATTAAATTATCTGTTTAGCTGCTGTTTTTAATATAATAACTCATTAGTTATCATCTTTATGTATTAGTATAACATTTCATAATAACAACTTAATACGCAATACATCCGAATGTTAATGCGAAACTTATATAAACAAAACCATTTCAATTTATTTGTCTGTTATTCCATCGGCTCATATCGCCGTATCTCCTAAACGGGTAGACCAATTTGCGTAAAGTTTTCACTGACAGATAGTTGATGTTTTAAGATATACTCTAATATACACACGGCTACGTAACCTTTTTCGATAAATTTAAAATTTAATGAAGCGTTAAATGAATGTCTTTCTGGGATCAATCTCGATCTACACGATAAATATGTCATCGTAATAAATTGTCTATGATTGATATCGCTCACAAGAGATAAGCCGGCTCTGTTAGATAACACAGTCCTTGAACTAATTGATAAAATGAGTGATTGTGTTAACCTATAAAACAAATCGTATCGAGAAATAAAATTGACAAAATGTTTTTAAATAAGCTAAGTTCGGTACCAAGTTGAGCAAAGAAGGAGCCAGGTATTTATAAAAATGTCCTATTCCATATCTCTGACATTCTATGACGATCAATTAAGGCTCTATAGAGCAACAAACATACAAACAAACCCACTTACACTTTTAATATATTAGTGAAGATTTATAATTTCAGTTACATGCAAGACACCCACGAGTAATTGCTTCGTGACTGTCATTTATACACCAAGTGACCACGCATGACACACCATAAATTTAAGGGGATCGCCACTACCGCACCCGCATTATGTGGTTGATTAAAATCTTATTGTTCCCATAAAGCCGTGTAACCATAAAAACACCTTTACTTAAGCAATTTATGGGAAAAAGCAAACATTCTCCTCACGTACTCTGATCACAATGAGAGATACAATGAACTTCTGTTCCAGCTAAAATTTCAAATTAAAATAAATCTTATGCTTATAAGATAAAGTTTGAAATCTGGTGCCGTGAAAAAAACCTAAACAAGCTGGTAATCCTTAAGGGTTTATGGATTTCATGAAAATCTATTTTAATCCGATATTTATAAAGCATCATTTTCTTTGTTCACTATCTTGAAAAAAGTTAAACGAGAAACAGAATTGTGCCGTTGTGAAATGAGCTGTATTCACGAAACATGGAGTTCATTTTAAGTTGACATTAAATTTTATTGACACAGACAATACCCATACAATTTTACACCTCTGGACACGATGTATCTCAACCCAAATGGCCTTTATGAATTTTGAAATGATCCCGATTTTGTATAGATTTTAATTTTGTACACAATGGGACCAGACCTTATCTCACAAAAAAAGCAAAACCTCTTCAGTTTTTTTCTTTCTGTAGAGTGTAGACATTGTTTGCTAAAATTTATTAAGTGATGTACTAAAAAGGTTTGATTTAAAAAAGTTTTACTAAAGTTAAGATTTTTAAATATAGTAGTATATATATAAAGTAGGTTTTATAAGTTACTATATTTTACCTTCAAAAGTAAACATACCCATTTGGCCCTCAGTTGCCACGTAGTCCGGAATTTTGGCCTCAAACACTTTACTTTTCACAAAACAATCACTATTCCATTAGTTAAACCGTCACTCGTTAAATTTCACTTGCACTCATTTTTCAAATCCATCGAATCAACCTTTAAATAAAAAAAAAGAAAATAAATATATTCATAAAAATAAACAATAATAAAAATTAAATAAACGTAGTAGTGGTTTAGAAGTGTGTCATCATCATAAAAATAATTCTTTGGGAAAAATTTCCTCTTTGTAGACAACATTTTTTTTTTATTTTATAGCAGTCAAAATAAAAACTATTCTAAACTAATGATTGTCATTCTCACAAGACCTATATTTAAACATAGCTAAAAGTTTTTTGGCCAGCTACAAAATAGCATGTACAGAGCAGACAACATTGTACTACAAAAATGTTTCCAAGTAAAAATTTCAATTTATTTTTAAATTTGCAACCTATTTTCGAAGTGTAACAATTCAACGGTTTATTGAACAATAATGTATGGAAATAAGTAAATAAATTTTATTCTATAACAAAATGAAATTCAATGTAATCGTTTTATAAAAAATATTTTTTTAACTTCAGAAACTTGTCGGCAATTGGTTTCTGTATATCAAATTGTCTTTGACCTCTCCCATAAGATTTTTCTATAAGTTTTTAAAAGCAATATAGTGTAAGTTAAATTAGATAGCATTAACATTACCCTTATATAAATGCGTCTGAGAAACCCCTAATCACGAGCAAAAACAATAAGAAGCCATCGGCCGAGAGTTCACTGTTCGAGAATAGAACAAGTTCTAAATATAAACCAGCAGTTAGTGAAGCGCCGCGGGAACTCGCGTTCTAAATTTAAAGACGTTTTTAAAATTTCAATCCTGTCGTTTTGTCACGTTCAAGGTCATTGAAAAAAAAAGAAAGAACATCTGGCAAACGTCATGATGCCAAGAAGTTTTTAAAAAAAGATAAAATTCAAAATAGTTCCCATTGCAATGGTTATGTAAACACAGTGAATCGACCTTAAATTAGATTTATAGGCGTGCATATTTGTCTTAGCCTTCATAGGCAATCAAGGATCTGGTGGGTGTTTTATTGAATGTATTGTATACAGAACGAGCAATTTATACAGATGTTAATAGACAGCCAATAATCAATATGTGTGTATTGTCTATTACTTAGTAATAGCGTGATACTTTGTACCTGTAAACTAAAATAAACAGGCGTTTAAAATTTCTGAATTCGATTTTTTATTTTTTTAACAAGAATAAATGCTACAAAAGTAATAAATATTTATGTAGCTGAATTACTCCTCATTTTTTTCGTAAACTGTATTTAATTTTATTTTTAATTAGTCTATTCTTTCGCGCCAGTTAATTATGGTTTAAATTTAGAATTGACGAAACGTCACTGAATCTTACGCAGGATCACGTACATTACACTTCTCATCCTGTTGACATATTGATAAATAGTATTCTCTAAATCTCGCCACCATTCTAGTCAACCAATCAAATATACCCCTCAGACACATATAAAGAAAAGAAAGCAGCGTCTCAAGTTATACTGGACTGTGTCAATTTAAATTTGGAAAGTAAATGATCCCCTTACGGTTTGTGAAATTGTGTGGTGTAAGTTACAAGTAAATTTAGAATGAAAGTGATTTTTTTGTAGCTTCCTTTAATACTTAGTGGAATAGGGGAAGGGAAGAAAATAGTAATATTAGATTTTTTTATAGCAACACCAAAAATAGGTAATAACATTTAAAGAGGCATTTGAGATTACAAAAAACTATCTACTAAAAATATTGTGGCTAAAAACTGTTCATAATATCCTAAAAACATGGTATACTAAAAATATTGGATGTCAACAAGACATGGGATGTGGGTTTCGGGACATTAAAATTAAAATTGGACATGTGATATGACCATTTTTTCTCATAAAAGTTTTGTTTACAGATATAAATCATTTGACATTAGCAGATTTTACCCCATTGTAAAAGAAACACAGAAAGAAGTAATACTGTGAGAATTTTGTTGTAAATTTGCAAATTTAGTTACACATTATGCATATTAACAATTTTGATTTAGTTCAGTTTCATTGGGCTTGTTGCATTAACTGACGTCTATGTTTATATGCAGTCAAGAGATTCTGGGTTCAATCAAATCATTAACATGTTTGTCTATTCAGAAACTTCCAGGAGCCAAGTTTGGAAGCGTGCCCATTATGGCGTCTATTGGCTCAGAACGTATTGCCTGGATTAAAAAATACAGCTAATGATTTTGGAAATATAAGACATCTCTTTGATATGGTTTCGAGCCGTACATTGAAGCTTTGCTCTTCACGAGTAGCAAGTACTATTTAAATAAATAACATTAAAATGTTGATGTTTCTTTGTTATTTTTGCGGCCGTTGTCAATGCTAAACGTTGTCAATGTTATCCGTTGTCAATACCATGCGTTGTCATTTTTTGGTTAAAAAGGATTAACTACGGATGTAAAGGACTAGGATATGATCTCAGGTAATTTCGTCACATTTTTTCAATACTTCCGTATGTTTCAAGAGTTATTTAAGAGATAGTGCAACAAATATAATATATCTTTATTAAAAAAAAAAAAAATCATAAAACCATATCATAAAACTTAAAATTTAAACGGACTACTTGAATAAATTTGAATTTCTTTTCAATCTTAATGGGTGGTCTTGTACTGGGCATTGTTGAACTGCTACAAAATCTTGATTACCATATAAAAACTGTCATTGATATAAATAAACAGTGGAGCATCACAACTATGAGTAGGTGACTTGTCATCACTTATGTTCAAAGTGACACTTAAAAAACTTACATACGAGCACAAATGTTTTAGAATGTATCGTTTACCTTGGTGGTCTCAGATATTTAATGTTTGTCTGAAGACATTCAATCACGTTATTTGGGAAACTAGATCAAGTAGATCTTATCAACTGGTTTGGTGACTCAACTCATAAGCATAAACACAATACTGTTATAGTACAAGTCGGTTTTTTATGGGATGAAAATACTTCCAAAACAGATAAGCTGCTTCTGTATAAATTTATTGAGGAATTTTTTTCCCTTGGGCCCTCATTCTACAGAGTTTATGTACGGTGTGTAAGATATAAAAATAGCAAAATAAGATGGTTTGCTTTTACCCCTCTGCCTCTTCTGACCTCTTCTGACCTACTAACGCGTAGCACCATCTTTTGGTGAATGTCTCTCATTTAATATCTAAGCAGACAAACATTGGTTCATAACTTCTGGCTAATTCAGAACTACATTATGTATAGTTTAAAGTTGTCGTTGGGGCAAAGCAGATAAATTTTTTCTTAAACAATCAAATTAAATATCGCGAGAAGAGCTGCATTCTTGGTTACGTATTCTGAATTCATCACATTTTAAAGATAATTGTAAGCGTTTCTTATTAAATTAAATGGGAACTGTAACCAATCACGCCATAAATTGAAAGTAGTAGCGTTTATTTATAGTAATAAAGGCCTATATGGCGTTTCCTGATGGTAACAGATTAAGAATACAGAGTGTCACCACTCCTACTCTTACCATAGGTGTTATAAGAGGCGGATTAGGGAACTGAATATGCAAAACAACATCTCTGCCAAGAGAAGGAAAACTTTAAACAAGCCCTATTCCAACACGTCTGGCCAAAGTAATACAGTAGGCAAAAACCTAGGATCTAATTCAGTCCATCTACAACTAAGATGAGCCTTCACCTTAAAGACAACTAGAATTATGAACGTGAATGGTATCTGCTCTTGAGCATAACAAAGACTTCCACCGAAAAACAATTATCTCTGCCAATGTTTACCGATACTATAAGGATGACCTTGTAAGACAGTGTAATTAACTAAACGAAGCAATTAAAGACTTTTTGGTATTTCACCTTGAATTACTTATCAATAAACCGGAAAGAATGTCAGTGGATCATTTAACGGATCGTTGATCAATTTACAGCAAAACGCAAAGTCAAAGGAATTAAACAAGACATAATGTTGTAAATGAAACGGTAACATGCGCATGTGGAGGTCGACGCCGTTATCCTTTTAATTGGGAGGACCTCTAACGGTATCATAGCCCTCTAAATGTCCAATCGTGAGTTTTAATTTTGTTGTAACTGGTTCTTATGAGGTTACGTGTTATCTTGCGGCACGAAAACGAAATCGAGCTTTCTTGTTCTTCATTTCTCTTACTTTTTAAAAGGGATGCACATCTTTTGCAATTGACTTAAAAATAGTCTATACTTCCACCTGAATACTTATGTAATAGCCAGGGTCTACCTAAACAAGGCCAGAAATGATAAATAACTGCACTGAATTTAATGTTATTCAACTTTAGCCAAATGAATTACATACCTAAACACAAATTGACAGAATCTGCTCTAATTTTAGTTTCAGACTGCAAGAATCTTTTTAAGAGATTTAAAGAGAAGATAAAAGCTTCTTGCAGTTTATAAGTATATTTATGTACACCAAAACACTTCTTTAAAATTCTCGATGTCCGAAACAAAGAACAGTTTTAGAACTTTGGCAACACCATTTGGAAAAAAATAATAATTTGGCATTCTCCTCACGTGCAGACGAGGCCACTTGCAAAAACAGACTGATTTATTAATTACTTCATCATTTTCTATGACATCATACTATTTCATGTTGTTCCTAAATGAAGAGTCCACGTGTGCTACCGGGGCCTCTGTGCTAATTGATAAATGTTCAATGATTAGCGCTTCCCTACTGGTGCGCCACGGTATGTTCAACGCACGCCGACACGTCCTAGTTACGTCATGAAAGTGAATACATCGTCTACTATTTGCATAATAACCGATTCTACATTCCTTACATTATCACTGATAGGTTTTGTGATAACTTTAAAAGAATCTCCTAGTATATGAAGCTTATCAGGATTCCTATTCTTCATATTACAGTGATCCTTTTGCGTGTTTCTTATAAGAACTTTGTAATATTCGTATTCAACAGTAGATTTATATAAAATGAATAATCCACAGTTTTTAATAGTCCACTGCTGAAAATAAGCCTTTCTTTCGAAAGGTTTGACGTACTATACCACGCTAGCCAAACGGATTCGTACAGGGTTCCTTTCAAGTTTTCCTCGTGTTTGCAGTGTGTTGTCTTATGTAATTTGTTCCCTTTTCGCCTCTTACGACACCCATGGGATGAATAGAGGTAGTGACACGCTGTATTCTTAATCCGTCACCACACGGATTAAATTAACAACATTAAGTCATGTGATAGAATATAAACAAATCATGTACCAAATGAATAGTCTTCAATTGTTTTAAAATAGTCTACCATAGCATTGTTTTAAAATTCCTAAACAGATTATTCATTGCTATGTTTTTTATTGTCCCTGTTATAAGTATGATGATCCATGACATTTAAAGAATTATCAATGTTTTCTTGAACAAGATATTTCGCTCTAAATTTAGCAAGCAGCAACGCAAATGATTTAATACGCGTAAGAAAGTCGGTGTAGCATCATAATGTGCGTTTCCTGTGGATTCGCAGAAGCTTGAATATTTTGACGATACTGCATTTATTTTAAAAGTTTAACACAAGGAAAATGTGTGTATTTAATTAGTTTAATACATATGTCTCTTAATGCAAATCTAAAGATATATTTTGGGTAATAAATTGATTTTAGTAAAGATTAAGATATAGAATTCTGGTAAAGATGAACAAATATGAAAGATGGATGGATGATTGTCAGTGGTGGGATAAAAGAACAAATAGGTGAAATTATAAATTTCTGTGCTCACAAAGCTAATAGTAATAATGAGAATACAACATGATATTAAACTATATTTTTTTATAGGTATGCATTGTAGCAGGAAGTTGAAAAATTCCATTCAATTGCGATTAATTGTTGTAATCAAGCAATTGTCAAGAGGATTATATTGCTGAAATTAACAATTATAATAGAACAGAAGTAAAACAATGAAAAATGAACCTTAAGATGCTTAAAATAAGGTTAAATGAAGATGTTGAAATAAAAACAAAGTAAGTAGAGAAGGTTTAAAGTAAATACTCGGCTAGTTAACGAAGGGAGACAAATAACAGCCATTTAAAATTTAATGGCGCTTATAAAGCAATTTATGTGGATAAGAACTTGATACTCGTAGCAACGGACGTTACGGGGGATAGACGTTATAATTCTATGGTAAAGAAAGTTGTAAGTAGTTTAGAGAAACTAGCTTTTAATTATTTTCATTCCATATGGTAACAAATCACGTGGTGTAAGTTTTAAATTATTACGTCTCATATATTAAATGCGTTATAATGTTAGTAATCAGTTGATTTAAGAATGTATTTTTCTTATAAATGAAAGGAAACTTGTGAACGTACAAGTGTACTAAATATTAAGGAAAACTTAATAGACTTAGTGTATGTTACTATAGTACGTTTTCATATAGTGATTTGTAAAATAGGAATGGAAGTAGAGAAAACGCATGGTTTTTGATGAGTGAAATGCTAGAGTTGTTTTTTTATAAACTTAATGTATACAAAAGCGAGAAGGAAAAAATTCTGCATCTAAAAATATTGTACAAGTTTACTTTTATCCTTAACAAACGCTAAATCTTATACAAAAATCTCGAGTCTGAATTCTGCAACACAGATAATAATCAAACCAAGGTCATTATCCATTATAATTGCAACCCAACAAACCATATCGAATGCAATTTCACATCCTTTACATATCCCATCATGGTATGACAGACCCAGATTACGCTGAAGGTCGCGACCTGCATCGACCATATCATGACGATGTAGATCCCAGAGGCTAAATTACCAATAAAACAAGACCTCTGAACCTCGCAACAACAACCGATGATAAGTTTGAACACGATTTAGGAGAGGGGGCGGTGGTAGACTTAATAACAATAGTGGTAGGATTGATGTTGAATCATCAGTGATAATAATAAAATGAGAGTACTGGCTAAATGTAACTCATTGTTATGTGAGTAGTGTTCTACGAAGTGTGACCAATGATGGTGTAAATTGGATCAGGGACACGTTGGTCAGTTTGGCATTGATGAGCTTGTGACATGTTGTTAAATATTGTAATTATAATTAGAATTTATTCATAAAACTTCTTCGTAATATTAATTGATAAAAAGTACGCAGCCAGACTTATAGCAAGCGTTGTAGGTACCGATATGGTCATATACACCAGCAGATTTTTTTTTTTATTGATGTTTGTTAAGTCTCTATGAACTGTTTTCTATTATATATTGTGGGAGTACTTTAAACTTTTTTAATTAATCTTTAATGCTTGAAAATAATAAAGTGCAAATTTGACTAAATATCTTTAACATCATCATATTAAAACAATAAGGTAAATTAAAACAGAAAAAACTCTAAGACTGTACTGTAAGTACTGTATTCAAAAGGTGTCTTCATTTTAGAATGGCTTACACTTTACATCAAAAAACTAAGCAAAACATTTTGTTAACAGCTTACAGCAAAAAATGAAAAAAAAATGTCACCGGGAATCGTAACCATACTGAACCAAGTCAAGCGTACATCCTCCACAACGGTATCACGTCCAGGTGATGACTTTGAAATTCGTAGCCAAACTGATAAAGGCCACTACGATCAGAGTCTAAGCACGTGCTTAAATATAACGCAACAATGAGTGATTAGGCAAGAAACGACGCAATTTGTTTCATTAGAAACAAATGAATACGTACCCTTTTTAGAGGTAAGCTGTAAGTGTAGACATTTTCTATGACTAGTCTAAAAAATAACAGCTAAAACCTGGAACTCACTATCAGCTCATGTGTTTACCTCCCACTGTAATCCCAGGCACTTTAAGCGGGGCGTGAAGAAGCATCCTATTAGGTCGCCATAGCGTGGATCAACAAACCGCATTGTCGCCGTTCGTAATGATTATGGCGACCACCACTCTTAAATTCTATTTATACTTTCCATTAGACAGGGTAGTCACTTTGGTAGGTTTCCATAAAAAGAAAAAAAAGATGTGTCTACATAACATTGCATTTGTTACGCATTTTTACGTATAAGCAATTGAGTTTTGAGTTGACCAGTCATTAAAGGAATAAAGACATTAATCCAATTGTAACGAATAGTTACAGCAATCTTAATCATATCCTCAACGCTGTGAAGCATTTCTACAAGTTCAACCATCTCGAAGGCATGTCTAGAGAAATACAGAATACGACACTATTTCGATTAAAATTGAAATAAATCGAATTAAATCGTAAGAGAAGGAAACCTTACAAAGTTACTTGCCTCTTCAATCAAAACAAAATAGCAAAACGTGAATTATCTTTAAAACAAACGATTAGTAAGTCCTACGTTATCAGTCACATGTGATTGCATTTGTTAGAAAAAACTAAATAATATATCATTAACAATTGATTACTATAAAACTGCGTAGTGACAGACTAAGACCACAAAGTGTCACCTCTCCTCTTCATCCAATGGGTGTCGTAAGAACCGACTACGGGAACAAATAGCCAGTGAGGTAAAGTGCACTAAACCTTCATTTGTAAAGAGAGCAATATGACCAACAGTGGAGTATTAAAGGCTGTTGAGGACATGCTATTTTATTACACAAACAGCGCAGTTTGAATACAAAACATTTTGAAAGTGGCCTTTTTATAATTAATCGATCAATACCTTTATAATTTAAGACTGATTTGTAGCCGCATCATAACATTTTTATGACGTGTTGCAACTCTATCATGATATATAACAAACGTACTTCATAGATTACACAGCAATTGCAATAGTAAATAATTACGTGTAGCAAATGACACTTACGTCATTTGAGTAGATATTGCAAACCTACTGCAATATTGTGCAAACATCCTGTAAACTGGAACGCAGTATGTAAAATTAATAAAACTTAATACTCTGTTACGTATGAAATTTATTTTCTATATATAGATATTCGTACGTGAAGGAAATTCCTTGTACTCTTTTTAAAATAAATATGGCGCTTGAAATCATGTCATATTATGAAACAATTAATGTTTATATATAAACAAAACACATGAAGCTAAAATATTGAAGCAATATGTATCTACAATTTAGAAAAAAATGTAAAAATGACTACACAGAGCGATAGTTTTCTAGTATATACTTTGAGCTGTCAACACAAAAATTTTTAAACAATATATAATATAGGTATGTCCATCAATTATCGACCTGTCTCGGCCCGTGATAAAACATTGTAATTGTTGTACCTAAAATATTTACAACATGATTGCATTATATGTTACTGAAATGGTACACAATAAAAATATTAACACATAAAAATACACACATTTATATTGCTTTGATACGTATACGACATCTCTACTGTTTATAACCTTAAAATTTTTTGCATCATATCATCAATAGCCTTTAGCAGTCCACTGCTGGACATAGGTTTTGGCTCCCTCGATAAGATTTAATTTTGAACAGAAAGTGGTCTATGAAAATGCTTTAAAAATGTGATGTTATCTTTATTACAAGTTAGAACGATAGTATAGATAAGCCAGATATGTACGACTAAGTAGAGCATCCATCTTGCTACTCGTTTTACAAAGCTGATTTGACATTTATAATGCATACTAATTTTAGCAGCTTTGCACACGTAAAAGATTTTTCCTATATCTCAAGATCTAGAATGAAATGTATCGTATGTCAATTTCTGCACCAATATGTTTGAGAGTTTCTGATCAGTCGCTGCTGAACACAAATCTCTTCTTAGAAAGCAGGTTTGACCTTCTATATCCCTTTTCTTTGCTGGCCAGGTGGATTTGTATACCAATCCCTCTGGCCAGCAAAGAAAAGGGAAACTTGTAAAATATGCATATAAGTATATTCTCCTCTTGAAAATTAACATAGACTCAAAATAAAGTGTAAAATTTGTAATGATAATGTTGCGGACATCTGACACACAACGTCACGTAGTCCCAAACAAAGCAGAGCTTGTACTATGGGTACTAGATAACTAAAATAAATAAATGTATATTGTTTTTTAACACATACATATTTTACAGGCAGTTATAGTATATAGTACTTGATGCCAAGCTAGTCACTCGTTGTATGTTAGGCTAGTAACACACAAAAATTCGAAACTATTTCAAAAAATCGTTCTAAGGTATTCTCCGTCCACTGTTAAAATCATGGTAAGAATAAATTTAATATGTTTTATTCCAAGTGTGATATTTCCATCATTATCCTATAACATGCGTTTCCAGAAACAAAACGAAATAGCACATAGGTGTAATATTGTTATTAAAAGCATTCTTAACAAATAAACAATCATATAGAATGAAATAGACTCCAAATGAAATATGATTCTGTCAGTAAAAATAAGAACATTGATATATTTAATTTAAGTTTATTTTCTTTGAATAAAACTGTTATTGTCAAGTTGAGACATACTAACTAATGGTTTTTATTATAGACTTTTTGGAATTATAATATCTGTAAATGCTTATAAAAGCGTTTTTTTTTTATTTTTAAGTTAGAGGATGCCTTACGTTCCCAACTACGTATAATTATTTCGCTTTCCGTTACAACCTATAGTTAAGACAGCACCAATGCTCGTATTTTACTGCTCATCTATCTTTCAGCTTTTAAGGTGCATGTTCTCGTCGGCTGTCCAAATAAATACGATATAATGTTAAACTACGCCAATTCAAACTCACATCTCCTAATAAGAGACGTTATCAACAAGACGACTGCCCACGCATAGAACTGATTAATTGATAATTAGAAAATGTAGTCAACTGCCTTATCAATTCAGGTAGCAAAAATCTACTTCCAAATTAAGGTCAATTTATGTCATTATAGTCCATGTAGTGACTTATTAAGAATACAGACCACCACCGCTATTTATTCCGTGGCTGTCGTAAGAGACGACTACAGGATAACATCACTCCAAAGAGAAAGGAAAACTTGAAACAAACCCTCTACTGACCTGTCTGGCCCGCGTGGTATAGTAGACCAAAACCTTCTTTCTAAGGAGAGGTCTATGTCCAGCAATGCATTGTTAGAAGCTGTTGATGATGGTGATGAATGTCATCAATTCCATAGGTAAAAATTATAACAAAATCTTTTCGAATGCGAATGTGACAAACAATCTTTACTGACAAGAAATCTCAGTGTATTTTTTTAAGAAATTGTAATATTTGTTGATTTGACAAAGCTAACTAAATTTTTTTTGTTACACTTTGAGGCAAAATTATTGCACAGATTTGGATAATATTATATTTAACAGATGGATAATTTAGAAGTTATTACGAGGGACACAATCGCACAGAATTCAACCTTTTAATCAAAATATTAACTTACAGAATATTACAGAAAAGTAAAGTTCAACAGCATATATTTAAAAATATCTTTCAATCAAATAAATAGTTCGCATTCACAAATATTATTATCAGTTCGTTCTTCGCGAATACTGAATCAGCTTACAATTGCAGCTTACAAACGTTACTGTGGTATTTCTACAATATTATAATTAAAACGATACATTAAACTTGTGGTCGTCGACCACACCCACACGACACGTGGACTTTTAATCTGAACCTTATCTAGTAGTCGTATGTTTGGTTCATTACGTATATCAGAACGAAGAGACTTCTCTGCCACGTTATTTTATTTACTGGTTTTTGTCTGAGATTTCAAACGTGTTTTTTCGTGGCCTGGTTTCACACGAAAACAGGCCTGTGTCCAACATTGGGACAGACATTGGTGCCAATAACATACAGTAGCAACTAAAGGTTATTTTATTAAGTATTTACGAATTCATTGTGACGTTAAATTGTAAACCCAATTTTATATGGTAAAGAATTTAGAAGTGTGAACTTTTTAAAACCGACTTCAAAAAAGGAGGCGATTCTAAGTTCGGTTGTAGTTTTTGTTACATTTATTGTTTTATAACTTCGTTATTTTTGATAAAGGTACGTAAATGATATACTACATTCATATATATTTATATTATACTACAAATAATGCACGATAGCGGACATTTGTTCATTTTTTACAGATACCATATCCAAAGAAAGATATTGGAGAATAATATTACGCTACATGATGCATGTTTAGCTGATTATTTAACAAAAATAAAAGAAACGGTACATATGTATAGGATAAGTGTGTAGTCCGCGTGGTGATGGATTAAGAACACAGAATGTCACCACCTCTTTTCATCCCGTGGGTGCCGTAAGAGGCGTCTAAGGGAACAAACTACACAGGACAACATCACTGCAAAGAGAAAAGTCAGCTCGTCCAGCCAACGTGGTGCACGTTACTGGACATAGACTCCTTCTTAGCAAAACCTTTTTACTAAGAAGAAGTCTATGTCCAGTAGTGGACTGTTGGATGTTGTTGATATAATATGCATAAGCGTGTGTGTGTGTATATAAGTACACAATTAACAAACGAATATATTAGTAAATTTAATATGAATAAAACAAACATACGAATATAATTAAAATCGGAAATAATTAAGATTTCATGTTTTCACCATGCCGTTAATTTGTCAGGGATTCTTGTAATTACATTATCAAGTAGTAAACCTGTTTACTTTTTATCATACAAAACATAAAAAGGCAAAAAGAAACAACAGAAATACGAACTTACTGTCTTGAAGTTTTTAAATATTGAAATTTGATAACTCTATATCTACTAGATACTTACCATGTATAAAAAAATATAATAGTAATAATATTACGGACAGCTGACACACAACACCATCTTATTCTAAATTATGCAGAGCTTGTACTATGGATACTGGACATCATTTTTTTGTAATATTATACAAAGAAAACAACCAAACTCAAAAACAACACTCGAAAATCGAACCCGAGACTTCAAGCATAGGCTACCACTGTGCCACCGAGACAATCGTGTGTTTACTACTTGTATATTTTACGATAGTATTATGTTTCTTAGTTGAAAGTGTACATTACACCTCTTGACATCTGCCAGTCAAACTCTCGGGTATGATAGCTGATACCGTGTTATATTTAAAACGTCTTATATTCCCTATTCTGTAGAAAATTATGTCAGT
This sequence comes from Hypercompe scribonia, assembly GCA_949316085.1. Taxonomy (NCBI): domain Eukaryota; kingdom Metazoa; phylum Arthropoda; class Insecta; order Lepidoptera; family Erebidae; genus Hypercompe; species Hypercompe scribonia. Next base: position 6,907,842 of record OX438988.1, read on the forward strand.
CAAGTAAATGGTTTTTCTATTAAAAATATATATTAAGAATCATGGGTATTGTAGAAGTCTACTATTCGCGTTGTAGGTCAGCGCGTGCGGCTTGGATTTAATCAGCGGTACTGTATCCTTCAGTATTTTACTGTTTGTTAAAGAACTTTAGATGCTATGCTAAACTAAGGCAGTTTAGTTTAGAACTGTTTATAAAACTATCATAAATCAAATACGTTCCTTTACCTTAATCATTTTTTTCGCTAGGCAAAACTCCCCTCGAGACGTATCGCTACCATCCGGTAGAAGCTCTTGAGTGCCGGAAACAGTTATAAATCGATAAAAACAGCTAACAAGAGATCGTTCAAGGAGGATAGAAAGTTTGAACATCGCCAGATGGCTCGTTTTGACATAACGAAAACCATTACACGCATAGGAACAAACACACGAGAAAAAACTATACCCTATGATTAGTAAGATGAAATAAAATATATTTTTTTGTTTAAAGTAAATATGAAAGTGGAAACAAAGATATAAGATAGAAATATGAATAGAGGACGACCAAAAAAAATAGAGAGACTGTGTAAGAGAAAACATGGCTAGAAAGTGAGTAAAGAGTGAGCTGGCAAGTGTAAGAAGTGAATGAAAGAAAACTCATTTCGTCAACCTCAAACAAGTTTGAAAAAAGGGCAAGAAAATAATAATGATGTTTCTTCTCAAGAAAGAGAAGACATTTTAACACCAAATGTTAGTACGATGACAAATCTACATATGCCGTTTATTCAAAACATTGGTAATGTTAAGATTGTCAAGTAGTAACTGTATGTGTCTCCCTAAGTTGTATAATAATATACTACTATCTAAAAGGTCTACCTGCTTGCCAATGTTTGAACAACACAAAGATAAGGTAAGGTACCATTATTCCTTTAGTATAGAAAGTTGATATTTTTAAGTTCTGGACAAAAAATTTACCATGAATAAATACGTCCTATTTCGCTTTATTGTTGTTGTATTGTATTGTTCGACGATAATATAATCAAAGAAATATTAAATTGGTATACTCGTATACAAATTTTGTTATTCTCCGTGTGGTGACGGATTAAGAGGATTAGGAGTTTCACCACCCATATTCATCCCGTGGGTGTTGTAAGAGGTGACTACAATCTACACAGAACAACATTATTGTAAAGAGAAGGAAAACTTGAAACAAACTCCATACCGACCCGTCTGGCCAGCGTGGTATTGTAGGCCAAAACCTGCGTACGAAGAAGAGACCCAGGTCCAGTAGCAGACTGTTTAAAGATGTTGATAATTGTACAACTATTACTACGATACACGTCTGTATATATCTTTAATAAAATATTCCTATATTTGAAAAGGTATATGGAGTAAAAAATGTGGACACGGGTACGCTTAGCAGCTTCAGCAAAAGTCTAACGATTTTTCTGGTTACAAAAAGGGGTGTTACTGGTTATTGATTAAAGACTTCCCAGAATAACGATATCTGAGTTTAAGTGCAGTAATTTGAGTCAAACTTTCATCGGGACACTTAACAATGGCCACTGCTTTTATTTACGCATTTGTGGCGGTTTTAGGAACGATAAAAAGTAGCGTTAATGTTCGAAGGAACATTTTCAGTTTTACTGTTTTTTTATTATTGGATCTGTTTTCTCCAGCTTTGTTTTAATTGGTCTTATTTTTGAAGCATAAATGATAGTTAAAATGATAACACCATGTATTTATATGTAGGTATTTATGGTATTATCAGATAGACGTGACCTTATGGTCTGACATGCTCGATGTTTGTCTATTTAAAACCAAATGTTTGTTCAACGCTGCTTAGGAAAATATTTACATCGAAAGAGCAATGCTATTTACATAAACAATAAATAAAGAATAAATGTTATTTTTTTCAAGTTTCAATAAAATATTTTACATTTACCAAATGACTGTGTTGTAGGACGTGCCACTCTTAGTTTATAATGATGATTATGCAAATGCTTTCGAAAGAAGAGGAGTCCTTTGTATTCTGCTATAATTTACATACATTTGTGTCGGTCGATTTACGAAAAACATTGTTTTTTTTTTCAGGTTTTAACTGCTAGGTAGTTTATGCTATAAGGAGTAAATTCGTCTACTTTTAGTTTGGGAATAGAACTGTTATCACCTCTATCAGTCCACTGCTAGACATAGCCCTCTACTTAGAAAGGAGATTAAAAAAAAATCGTATAATAATAAGAGGTAAAAACACATATCTTTTTTGATTAATTTACAATGAAGTTTACACATATAATACACTAAGGGTGTATGTCAAATGTAAACTATCTAAATATTGTTAACCGTTAATGTTTATTATTAAACGTGGCTTCGTGGCTTGCATCCTGCGATTTGCTTTAAACAATATGTAAACTAAACATTGTTGGTTCGTCCTTCTGCAAATATACTGCATGGTGCAAATCATTAGTGGTATAGTTTTTAATATAAACAGTTACTAAATTACTTACACTTTATTAGAATTATACTTAATAAATATTGGTACAGGGAAACTCTACTAAATTTAATCTAGTAATCTTGGTCTATTCTAAGCCATAACGGCTATTTTCAAACGAACCACATTAGTTTTGGTCAATCCTGAATAAATGTCACTGCCTGTATTATTCTGTACATGCTCTAAGTAAATAAAACGGAGAATTTAAGAAGTGCCCTCACCTTGTAATTAATTGTACATGTGTGATAACAAATCTATTTGGTCGTTTTAAACATTAAAAATGCGTTAGTTAAGAAATTACGTCACCGCAACACGTTTTCTTTTCATTAGATCTTAATCAAAATCACCTTTATAGATACACAATGTAAATTGAACTGCTAGACCATAAATTTTATTATACATGGTCATTGACTATTTTCATTTTCTTAATGACAATCCTTTTTTGTTTCAACAACTTCTACTTTGTATGACTTTCAATAACAAAATTGGTTTGAAATGAAATCTTAACACACGACCCCAAATAGTATATGTATGTAAGAACACAATCGAAACAAAATTATACGGTAATCAACGAAATACCGACTTAGTTACTAATGATAAAAAGTTCATTAAGTTAATTATTAATTAACATAAGTGTTTAATCTAAATACAAATTAAAGATATTAATGTATACAAAAACATCGTGTTCCATATAATATCAAAGTAGTTGGATGTAATCGTGAGCAATTTCATTCATATGATGATGACTCAAATTCTGTTTATTTTTGTGTAATGTCGACATGATTCAGTCAAGATCGAACTTAGGGAATTCTTTAACGAATTTGTTAATAAATCAATATTTTTAATATGAACTAAACCACTATTACAATTTTTTAAGAAGATAATGCATTATAAATAATATTTTAAGTAAGAAAAGACACAAACCTAAGACAAATTGCTTGATATACACTTTTAAACAAAAACGACACCCTATTGATGAACACACAGTAATAAACAGAGCACCTTAAATCACTTGAAGAGATTTATTTAAAATGATCGATAAAATACAACGTCACACGACGCGGCATCGATCGATGCACGAGAGCAACTGACAAGAGGAATCGCCCGGCCATGCGCCGGCGCACGTATAACTTGGTCGAGTTTAAAAGGCACCTAACTATCTAACATAAGCTGGCATTGACGAATTTTTAAATGAGTTCGGTTCATTTGTGTTTATTCACCGTGAAACTAATGTATTTTTAGTAAATACACTGGGCAGGTACGACTACTGTAGGGCCAAGGGTTCCGATTGTTAAAGCTTGTCGTTTTTATCGAACATTTATTTGCGACTTGCTAATGTTACAATGAAGTTAGAACAAGAATTAAGATACCATTTTACAACCCACGGATTACACCCATAATTTAATATTATCAGGTTCTTATAAGTCTCAAACCGTTTTTTTTTTCGGCTTGTATGTCTAATTTGTCTCTTTCTATCTGGCAATTTTGTGGATATAGTAGTGGTTCAGATGATAATATTATAACTTGGCCTCATTGAACTGATGATATAACTAGTAAATAGATAGAAACTAGAAAATCATTAGAGTTTGGACAAGTATATATCAATTTGACGCTTAATTGGACTTGGTAGGATGGTCTAAAAATTCCATCAGGAGTGGAAGACCGATTTTTTCTGTTCATTTAAAAGTTAATTTAAAATTGTTTTAGTATTTAAAAAAAAATATTACTCTTAAACCTTCCAATTTATACGGCATTCATCGAACTCATTTCAAATTTATTTATATATTAAAAACTGTTAATTCGTACAAAATATATTGTACGCAATTTCATGCAACTTGCCATCTTCATATGTACCTACCTACCCGTAAGTAGATACGTCTAGTTCTGTTGAGTAAACAAATCTTACGTGACAAAAAAACACTTTCAAAGTCATAACCGAAACTGGTTTCACTCATAAATATTTTTATAACATTTTAATACTAACTTTATATGGTATTACAAAACCGTTTGAAATATAATGCTGGGAAATTGTGTGAATATATATTACAACCTTTTAACGTCATTGGTATTCACAAACCAATTAATTAATGTCGTATGTGTTTAGAGTGTTTTGTATCTTTTTTATATATCAGACATGACTATGTATAGAATTATATTTCATCTTTTAATGATTTATATTCTGGTGACGCCTTTTTAGTTATAAATTATAATATTACTAGCATTTTTTTTAACACTGAGAATAGAAAACTTTGTAAAGTTTGAATAGAATACTTTATTGTACAGCAGTTTAGTACATTACACATACATACATCAAATTAATGACCACATACACAAATCGTGTCCTTATCGCTTAAAAACAATCTCTTACAGACAACCATTGCATGAACATATCGAATGTGGAATGAACAATTATTAAGTAGCTTTGTTGTCACAAAATGTTAAAGAGTTATGAAATATTTGTACCGTGTAAACAGTATTTAATTTCAACAAAAAGTATGAAACAAATCACCTTATTGTCGTTCCATCTATAGACCCGTTTGGACGTGCTTTAGACTGAAGTTCCTATAGATTGGAAACAAAGAGCATAAGGTTAACTTAAAATAAGTTTACAAGACGAACATAGCAGCAGTCTGCAGATAAAATTTATAAAACTATTACAGACGACGAGGTTTATAATGGTTTACACAGTGTTAAAACAAATTCATTTATTTATTTTGACAATCAAAATTTTATGATTTTTAATTCATCACGACGCGCTTAAAATTACTTGAGATCAAGTAATTTTTAGCGCGTCAAACAGATGTTTGGATTCCACAATCGCCTCACTTTAATAGCTGTATGTACAATGGTAAAGAATGGTATCAAATTTTGTAGAATGCAAAATGGAGCATGAAAAAAACCTGAAGTATAGGAAAAGGGTGGACAAATGTATCAATTTTATATAGACAACTCATTACTTCAGTAAAAAAGCATTTTAGTAACATTGACTTCTAACAGCGATTTACTGCACGGATGGCATTATGATTTAGCTCTCGTCACGCCGCTCTCTACTGCACTGAGTGTTATGGGTTCAAACCCCACATAGGATAACACTTTGTGGATTAACAAATTATTGTTCTATGTCTGGGAGTTCCTTGTGTCCGTTTCTAGCATGTGTATAGAGTCACCCGGGACACTGCATATATTTCTAACGCGGGCATAATAAGAAGTCCTAGAGATAAAACAGAGATATTATTTAATTATTTTATTTCTCCATTAAACAAGCGTGAAAAGAAAGAAAGAAAGAATACATGTATTTTATATAGGCCTCAGTTTCGTGTATCACCGGGGTCAAATCGATTTGGATCAATAACACGGAACCGGTGTCAACGCACTGCGCCCGCGCAAAGGACGAGCCTACACATAAAATAAACTGACAATTTATAGATCGTTTCCAACAGCTGTTTGACTATCTATTATGGATATTTTACCGTGTGATTTTCACTACGTTCTGTATTCCTATATAAGAGTAGTTTGTTAAAATATTTGACTTAATTAATTAAAAAATAATTACATACTGAGTAACTTATTAGCACCAAAAACTGGCGCCGAGTTTAGTGTACATTGAGTTGGCGTTATTTTTATTTTATATGAATTTATATGTTTGCTACATGTTAACGCCTAAACTCCGCAATTAATTATTGTGAAATTGTAAAAATTTATTATCAGAAAAACTGCACTAATACAAGCGAAGTTCCAGCACAAAGTAATCAAGTATGAACACGTTCTCACAAAATAAGACAACAATGATTTTGTTAAGATACATATATACTTAATACTTATTTGTTCTAAAAAAAAATGTAATGACCCCTACATACAGCCCGATAGCACCTACTTTGATAATAAAATACAAAATTGATGGCATTTTAAACATAAATTACCGTACGTCAAACCTTTCTACTTCTAAATAAATAGTAAAAGTTAGTAATAAAACTCGGCGCCATAGAAAGTGAAGCTCATTTTAAGACTTGCCTAATAGAAACATTGTAATAGGTACTTACTCAAGATTTATCTGAATAGCACCACACAATTTTAAAATTATGGTTTTACAACTTTAATGTGCCGTTTGAATTGTAATATACAGAGTTCTTTATTCTTAAATTTTCCACTCGTATATTACCAAAAATAAACTAAAATGGTAACTAGATCCTCCCAAATTTAAAACTATTTTGGCAAGGATGTATTATGTTTTCTAGAACCATTTTTTAAGATAGACTGTATATATGTATTTATGTAATAATTATGTATTCTCAAATTACTTTTAGATTTTACTGGTACTGCAGGAAACATTGTATGTCAAAGTTCCTTCACGAGCTCACTCACTTCTTCAAGGTTCTCCCAATCACTTGTGTAAAAATATTTTACCATTTACGATAGTCTTAATAGAACAGAGGTGTTTACTCTAGGTTTATAGTACAGTTTGTATTTTGAAGTAGAAAGATTTTGATTTTAATTCTATCACATGTACTCATGGCGTCTCCGGACCTTGAAGTAGCATCTTTACAAACAGAGAAAGGCTAAAATAAACATTTAATTGTCTGGTGTCTAGAATCTAGACAACACACAATGTATAATGGATTTTCTTATGAAACGAAACAGTGCACTCGTCACGTTCATGCCCTAACAGGAGTAGTGATAGACGAAGTCAATGATTCATAAACAGGTCAGGGGACAAACCTTCAAGAATTGTAGGAAGCAAGCTGCTAATAGCAATAAAACACCGGTGGCATACGTCTGCGGACGGCGCAGGCGCCGCCGAGCCGGTGTGTCATACAGTCGATAGCCGGCTAGCCTAAGTTGTTTTGGGTTTATTACGATCGAGGTTTACTAATATAGGTCTCTCCAATTGTATGCCACTTGGTTCGATCCTCGACTACTCAATTGGAAAGGCCTACGTTGAGCAGTGGACTGCAATAGGTTGATGCTGATGATGATCATGATGATAACGTAGGGCAAGTTAATGGTAACTTCATTCCCTCGGCAGAAACTAAAAGAAAAATGACACAACAGCTGTTTCCTGTATAGCCGAGGCCATAGCGATAGCACTAGTTTATATTTATATGAAGTAAACGAAGTGTGACTTTGCTCTACAGTAAGGTGTGAAATTAAGAGCACAGATAATTGTGGACGAAAATATATCAGAAAAGTTTGTAGAGAAAAACTAAGGCCATACTGTTTCATATAATTTAGTGTGTAGTGTAGTATCCATATATATCCAAATATAAATTAAATTGACTTAAAAAGATAGAATCTAAATTAACATACAAATTTATTAAAAAAATACTGTTTTAAAGAATGCATAATATATACATATACATACATATGTTTACATTTTAACAGGAACAGCGAAAATAATAATTTTATTCACGATGTATTTATATATTGTATATACTTATATGTGTGTATCTTTATTGCGATAGGTGTTGTAAACCAAATTCAAATGATCAACAACAAACCTAAAGACAGGACATAAATATTCATATTGACTGACTACCAAAACATTGACTCTTTGTAAGATAAGGTAGTCTAATAGATGGACATTGGTGCAATGTTCACCAACGAATTTAACTCTTCCGACTTATACAAATAAAGTTCAGAGTTAAAATGTTGTGGATTATGCCAAAATATCTTTGTTCCGTTCTGAATTAGGGCTGCAACGTAATTATTGTTAAGACTGAATAACGAAATATTAGTTTATTTCGTTATATTATCTTCTAAATGGCATGTGATGTAAAGTACTGAGTATCTGAACGTGATAAATATAATACCAATTTTATTATTCAATATTTTTCTGACCAAGGAAACATTTAAATGGGGTTTCAAACTTGTTTTAATTGAATATATATGTACATACAACCCTATATATGGTGCCCTTTGTTCTTTATTAGTAATTATTTATTATTATCTAACCATGTTTTAAAAATAGAATTGTTCAGTTTACGTTGTACTGACATTAATGTGAAATAATATTCCTATTGCGACAAGATTAATTATTATATTTATTTGAATGTAAGTATTTTGTTTCATGTCATTTCGTCACGTCACGATAACTGCGATGTGTTGAAATGACATAAAACAAAAGTACAATTAAGACATGACGTTACAACATAAGTAAAATTGACTTGACAGAATTGTCAATTTTTTTAGATGACAAGATTCCGTTCAACCCTAACCAAGAAGACAGTCAGCTCTATTCTTTCTTTTGACGGTATGTGTTACTTTTTCAAAACCAAAAGGCTGCGACCCTATAGCTGTCGCGCCACGGAGGCGACAACAGTGACTCGTTGCGCTAGGTCATGTCGCGACTGTTTATTTCTGAACGTTTTGACATTTTGACACTATACATGTATTTATCTTGCGACTGATATTACTGTGTTTTGATACAACCATTATTTTTAATTGGAGATAGCGATATATTAATTTTTATGGCCGAAATCTATTTGAAAAAATAATTTTGTTTTTAATAAAATGTATAAAGGGTTTCTGTCTTTAGGTTCGTGTAGTTGATTGAAAAAAAAAGAAAAATATGATTAAATAAATATTCACATGCTTAAAGTAACCAAAATTGATATAGCGTTTTATGCGTCGAAACATTACAAACAGACACATAGTGTAAATTGTATCCACAGTTTCATATTAAATTTACTATCTTTTTTCTAATGTGAAATAATGATGATTTTTTTCATAGTTGTCGCCATCTTAAACAGGTGAAGGTTATTGCATCTTTTCATTGTCATGATTACACTCAAACCTGCTTTTTTCTCGTATACAACACAGGTAACAAGTACAATGCCATTATATTCCATTAGTTTAGTTTGTAAAGCAGTTTGTCCAGGTAACATAAGAAACTTAAGAACCAGACAACACACGCCTTTATTACTCTATGAAGCGCACTTTCGAAGCTTATTTATACATAGACAAGCAGACACTAAATATTAATAATAAATATTTATAAAGTAATACAATTAAAGAATATAACTAAATTAGAATAGTCACAAGAAGTCTGAAAGAAGTGAAATTGAATCAGTTTCTCTTTACAAAACATCAAAATATTATCAACACAGAAATAAAGTTAGTGTCCGTCTGTGATTAAAAAAAAACTGTTTTCTCAGGTGCTAGAGTTTTACACGATATTAAAGCACTACTTTTTAAAAAAAAAGGTCTATCCGTTTGTTTGTCCGGGCTAGTTTCTAGAACCGCTGTACCGATTTTATTGAGATTTTATGATGATTATATCATTACGTAACCGTAGGAAAATACACTATTTAAAAATCTGAATATAGCATGAGCATGGAAATACCGAATTTCCTTCAGACATGACACCTGCATAAAAACGACTTAACTCATCCATAAAATCTTCTTAAAAACGGACTTAATTAAAAAAAATATCACTCAGAAACCAGTACAAGGTATATTACCAGTTTTTTTGCACCTGATTTAATATTCAACCGATTATATTGCAACAGGTTATAATATTGATTAAAAATCTTATCGAATTGTATTATATTGACCTTTACTTTAGCGTGAATAATGATAGCTACGAAATAATAAAACTAGCAATTTTTTCGTGGTAAAGCGCAATAGAAATCGAACCTTTGACAATATGACCTAATGCTTTACGTATTAGGGTTTAATATCAAATGTTTGCTTTATGCTTTTAATATCAAATGATGTTAGCGGTATGTCGTAATCGAGCGACTAAAACCATCCGGCGTTCAGTTATACGTATGTATATTCCAGAAGTTCCCGAGAATGTTCTTCAGTTCAGTATCATTGTTTCACGGCAAATTAGTAGTAAGTCATTTCTTTTTCGTTTGTCATATACAAAATATTTCAAAATAAAGTTTATATATACATAGGCATTAAGAAAAAACCTACGTTCACTGTTAGTCTATGACACCAACTTGTTAGGTAGTATAACTATGTGCTGGCTAAGGTTCCTTAAGAAGTAGAATTTTAATTTATGTCTTGTATTATGAGGTTTAATATTATCTTCCTCCGTGTGGTGACAGATTAAGAATACGTAGTATCATAATCCGTATTCAGCACGCGAGTGTCGTATGAGGTAACTAAAAATATCACTGCAAAGAGAAGGTAAAATTAAAACAAATCTTTTTCACAAAACAAACCAATTCCAACCATGCCATGGTATGGTAGGCCGAAACCTCCTTTCTGCGGAGGGAACAGTGGACCGTTAAAGGCTGTTGATAAATCTTCAGTACGCAAATGCAAGGGTAGTGTTTTAAACAGTGATTCGTTATTTAATTATTTCATTGCTTTTTACCCACTAAATGAAAACGAAATGTGGTAACTAGTGAAGTAAGTTTTCCGCTGTTATGACGAGTATGAAAAAACCCATAATGATTTGGTTGAAAGATTATTGAGTGAAAACTAACAGACAAAGATAAATTACTAAGATGATTGCTGTACAACGTGCTATGTATCTAAAAGGTTTTTGCTATCAAAAAGTCTATTATGCCTGATGGAAAATATGAATAGAATCCAAGAGTAAGTCACCATACTCATTGCGAATGCAGACAATGCAGTATGGCAACCCGCACCATAGCGGCCGAGTAGGACGCTTCTTCACGCCCAGCTTGGGGACTTAAATGGTCACACACTGACCACGACAACTGTCACCCTCCAATGGGCATCCATCAATGCGTCTCCAGTCTAACACTCACTAACGACACCACGGATACTGTCGCTTATGGTTGATGTTCTGTTGGAGGGTAGTACTGACCCGGTCGAGCCAGCCCGCTCGTGCTGATGTCAGCGTCGTACCACCTATTTAAAGTAGATCTACTTAGGCAAAGCCTCTACTGCTTGCCTAGATCAGTTTAAACATACGTCAAGATTTAAAATTGAGACATCGCAATCAAGTCGAGCCTTGATTTAAATCAAATCTTCTTTTCCGTGTTCCGTGACACATGCACACATATTCATGAAAACGAGGACTATTTTCCATCTTATACATTTACAGATAAGCTAGTCACGTTTTAACCACGGACACTCAATGCACGACACCTATTCTATGCAATCTTGTCTATCTTGAACCGGTTTAATCCAAATTAACCTATGACCGGCCATAATATTTTTACTACAGTTATTTTATTATCACTTTTCTCACGATACCTAACCTTAACCTACATGTAAATGTATTTAAATATTTTATCTGTTAAATTGGACAAGAGTTTTACGACAGAAAACGGGAATTGAAAGTTCAACGCGTGATAGTTCGTTGGTGTTGCGACAATTATTTATGAGTGAGAGTGACTACAAAATGGCGCACTGGTCAAATTACTGATAATGTGCGGAGCGTTGTCAGAAGATCGTTTAAACAAATTTTCTGAACGATGGTTATTTAGAATTCAGGGGCTTAGGATTTGGTAATTCTGTTTATAAATACTCAATTAAAAAGGTTAACATTAATAAAAATGAAAATATTCCTTATTTACACAGAAGCAAACAACAAATAGTGGTTAAATTACAAGTACAAATATACCACTGTTTAAGTCAAGAATACCCGTTGCTAGATTACTTCATAACAAACGGCTTCGATGCATGTTATATTAACACCTCAAATGCAATTTACGGACATTGAAGCATCGTCTTAAGACGCTAAGCTTTTTGCTTTTTTACATGAGAAGCTATATAAATATCCAAAAAAATAGACATCTATAAGAACATTGTAAATATAATGTATCAAATAAAGCAAGGGTGTCTTGTTGTACACTATAGTTTAACATTTTAACTCAGCTTATCGCCAGGTGACCGCAGTGGCGAGCCGTTTGAGAAACAAACCACAGCGCCACGCTCGAAGGTATGTCAACAACAGAAAGGGCTGGGTCACGTCTCTTACAAAATAACTGTGGTTACCGCACACTCGTTTAGAAGCTGAGTAACAGTATTTAGAAATTTCGTACAGTCACGAGTTAGTTGTAAGTTAGTAACCATAAATGTTGTAAACATAGACATTTATAGAATACTAGTCGCACTTTTGCCACGCTTTGGTGCATTCTGGTTACATCGATGAGAAATGAAGATCAAAGATGAAGCAAAAAATTGATGAACACTCTTTGAAGCGCGATATATATCGTGACAAAATTTGAGCTCAATCCGTGCAGCAGTTTTGAGTTACAGAAGCACACAAAGATGAACTTAACGTTTGAGTTTCTAATGCATTTCATTATCAACATTCATTTAACTTTTTTTATTAAGGATAACCAAGTTCTCCTTGTGTATTTAGGGATATCCGAATTCTTTAAGCATCGTGTCATATCAGTCAGTATTAATGTTGTTTCTAATCTAAGCATACCGTTACATATGAGGGCTTGTTATTAATGTACTGTTATTTACTTGACTATAAACTTTATAATGTTAACTGTAAGTCCTCCATGTTATAAATAAAAAAAACGTTGTTGTCGCTTCGGGTCCCATTGGGGGTACTTTATCATGAGGTGACAAATACACACCGCTGGGCAAAACGAATCCGGTTTATCGGAATATACAATAACAAAATTATATTTATGTTTCCTAGATCCGGTAACCTAATTGTAAGCGATTAATTGTATAGAAACCCCCCAAATGGCTAAAAGACATGAACGGTAATGGACAGAAAAAGAATTTTTTATGTACATACATACCGTGTCGAAGAAACTTCGCTTCCTTACAATCATGGAAAAAAAATGCAATTTTTTGTCGAGGGTATGCTCAACATCGTCCCTATTTTTCAAAATATCAAAATCGATAGCTATAACACAAATTTATATTGTTCATTTCACTTTAAGACAAAACCTAACGACGACAACCATATATTATCGTAACTTATAGTCTTGTGAAACAGATTTACCCACTTAGTTCCAAATAAATTAAGCATAATTAAACAAATAAAATTCCAACCTTCAATAATTTAATGTTTAAAAATACGCATAACAATATATTCTTTCGCACATAAACGTCTTGCTGAAAACGAATGCGTTAAAATAAATAAAATAATAAAAATACATAACAGATGGCATGTCAGTCGTGGCTGCGCTTGAGCACGTTGTGACACCAAAACAAGGATATTTTATTTGAGCGAGAACATTCGTCTTAATGCAACTACAAATTTCATGTTTATAACTGTGACTTCCTTAAAATTTTTGGGTCTAGAGCTCTAGACCATAATTATAAGTACAATCAGCAAGAAACAAAAAAAAAATGTAATCTCAATTTGTTTTGGGACATAAAATGCCTGCCATGAGTGTTCTTTTAAGCATAACAACGGCTGACTGCCCAAAACCGGGGTAGTTGCTGCTGCTTGGAGAAGGTTTTCGTCAAGTAACGGAACGCAACTGGTTGTTGATGATTAGGCTATCATCATCAAACCGTTGTAGTTCACTGCTGGATATAGGATTGTCCCAAGGCACATCACAAAGCCCGGCTCGTTGCTTTCCAACAACTCGTCCCGCTCTCTGACCCTGTGTGGGACGCCCTCTGGCCAAATGGCGGAAGGCCTAATGTCTATTTGAAATTAAGACGCCGTCTTTATATGTTAAATGCTCATCCAGGCAAACCTGATCTCATGATTTGTCAGTGCAGATAGTGAAATCGATGTCCCTGCCCAATATCCTTGCTTTTCCATAAGGTCATATTTTGATAAACTTTTTCACATTTTCGGAACATTGCTGCTAACATTTAAAATGCATGCATCTATAACATAAGTAAGATTTCATAATAACAATCGATATGTGCATGCAGGTAGGTTGTGGAACCTCAAGGTTCTGACTGATCGGCAGCTGTTGTAACGTGAGTTGAAAGGTATTTGTGGTCACGAGCTGATGTGTTCAATGCGAACCAATCAAGTTTTATAAGCAGTATGAGGAAGTTGTGGTTGCGGTGTTACAACATAACTGCACTTGTATGCATACATATATATTTATCTGAGTTCTAAAAGTAAACAACATAACAATTTTAATTAAATGAATTAAGAATAGGAAGGTGTATATTAAACTAAATAAGGCTAAACTTACGAAAGTCAAACATTTAACTTGTTTACTTTATTTATGGCACCCAAGCATTCTGTAAACTTTCCATGGGTTATGATTTTATCTTTTAAATTTATTAAATCAATGTCTATTGTTTTAAAACTTGTGATTAAACTCGTTTATTATATTGTGAGGACCTTTTGTTTTTCTATATGAAGAGGCTGCCAAAGTGACTCTACTCTACCTGATGGAAAGCATGAATAGAATTCAAAGAACTGTGGTCACCATACTCATTGCAAATGTAGACAATGCAGTGTGGTAACCTACACTATGGAAGCCTGGTGAGATGCTTTTTCACGCCACGCTTGGGGACGTAAAAGGCATGACAGTCATCGTGGCAGTATAAGGCTCACATAGTTATCACGATAACTGTCACCCCTGCATCAATGGGCCTCCAGTCTCATTAAAATTAAACAAACTTTAACATAATTAAAACAGCCGTACCAGTTACTAACGAACTATCAGAACATATTGTTTTTCACTCGTAAAGCAAATTGTTTAACATTAAAGTTTTCTGAGTCTAGTTTTAATTTTTTTTATGAAAGACATTGATCTTTAAATTTGCCACTTAGCTGTACCCTGATATTCAAAATCTTAGTTTAGATAACCCTGCATGAATATTAACACTATTCACCCCATAATAATAATTATTTCTTTACACATCTCACACACGGTCGTCTGTTCAAACCCACGATCTCTTACTTAGTAGTCAGGATCACTAACCACTAGACCAACAGGCCCATATAACGAAAGATTTCTGAATTACCCATGTACATATGTCTGTTATAGAATATTTTTTAACTTGGTGTTCACATCCCGTGTGCTACCTACTCGCCTTTAATTAAACTATTTTACGTAATTATAACAACTTGAGACACCTCACACACGTCCGTTTGATTCATATTGAGTTTTATTAGTTGTTCATGAACAATGTGTTACTGTAAAACAGGCTAGGCAGGTTCTTCGAAATATATTTCTATTGTAAATAAATTACACTCACGAATGGAACGAATGAAGAAATGGGCAAGCTCATTATATAATTATTTTTCCAAGGTAGGAATCGACGACCTCTTGCTCACAATCATAATCCTATATAATTTATACAACTGTACAATAGTTATTTATCTACATTATAATAATCAATGAATGATTGCAATAAGACTCAGCAGCTCCACATGACAGTTATCTTACGTTAAAGCTGCGCAGGCGCTTGTACACTAACTACCTCTATGGTGTAAGTGACGGTGTCTAATGGAGGTCGTCACGAGAGGCGGTAATAAAGTAACCGTAGTTGGTATTTGTTTGAAGGTTGTTAATATGGCGCTGTTATATATTTGTAATTTGAATGTTTTATCTGCTATTTGAATGTTAATTTTTTGGGAACTTTTATTGAAGTCATTTATCTTTAATATTAGTACGTCCTATCGTGGATGGTTGGTCGAGCTATGTATTCATAATTCGATTTAATGTTCAGATACAGCATGTTAAGACATTGGACGCGCACAAGTCATTTAAAAGAACGTGCACATGAATTGTCGTGTAAAAATCGACCATAATCTTTATTATTTAAGGTTGTTTAAAATAAAAAGCAATGATCGTAACATTACTACGAACAACTCGAAAAGAAACTTGTTAGAATATTACATTTAATGAAGCTGTGTTGTTGAAGTCACACTTTTCGGGCCCGAGAAAACAGAAGTCTATAGCAGACTGCCGAAATAGTGTGTCAATACTTTCATACAAAACAATTAAAAATGATGATAATATGCTCCTAGCCAAGGCGTCCAGTCTCAACGGAGACCAGCCAACTACACAGGAGATTATAGTGCACAAGTGTATGTGTCCACACAGGTACACTCTCTGTTCCCTCAGTCTCATAATCCGATGGGACGGTTATCCGATACGATCGGGGAGAGATCAGGCGCAGGACCGATGGCTTTGTGTGCTATCCGAGGTACGGGGGTTAAGACCCCAAGTTCCAAACTCAGCGCTATTATTAAATATTTCTATCACCAGAAAAACTCAATAACACTTATTAACCCCGAAATCGAACCCGAGCCGTCTTGATCGGCAGTTGCATATGCTAACCGCTAGACTAACAAGGTAGTTAAAAATTAACATCCTTAATAAATAAGAAAATCATTGAAGTATTCGTAATTATTTGTGTGACATATAATTTATATTTTGAAATAAAAATTGAGAAGCTTCATTTTATAACCCATTTGATTCCCAAGTGCTAATCACTTGTATCTTATACGAATAATCATTATACCGAAACGTAAATAATTGTATGCATTAACATACCATTAATTCAATCTTTGTGTAGAAGAAAGTACTGGTTGTCACGCCAAACAAAAATTAATCATTTCTACTTGTATCTGATGTGTGATGCTTGCGGGTACATGGTTACTGATATGGTAATTCGTATCATTGCAGAATTTTCTTGCAATGTACGTTCACTTACCAGCACTCTTTTGTTCTATAAAAGCCTGCCAAAGTGACCCTACGCAGCCTGACGGAAACCTCGAACAGAATCCAATACCTCGCCATACTTATCGCGAATGCAGACGATGCAGTATGGCTATGGTGGCCTAGTGAGATGCTTCTTCACACCCCGCTTTAGGCATTCTTTCTCTTGTCATTGCCCACATAACTTTACCAAACACGAACAAACCTATGACTAAAGGCTTAGAAATAGATAATATCGCTTGGCCTTAGTACTCATATAGTACCACTCTTTTTTCATAAATACAAAAAAATCAAACTGAATGATCATTCGCAATCATATACCATGATCACATAAATCTGCACTTAATTCTCTATGTAATCGTAAAACATAATCGCCCCCATAATTTGAACACCGATTATCTCTAAATTATTCGTGTTTCTCGACTAATAGATGGCCTGGTAGAGAATTATAACAATTACCTCTCGTGTTACAAGAATATTGAAAGCTATTACAAAGGTCGGTCATAATAAAAGAGGCTTGAGACCCGGTGGTCATGAGAGTTTCACTTGTTGTACTAAGTCGTGATTGTCATTAATTTCACACGAACTTTAGTGGTTTAGTTGTAAGTGCATTCATCTAGTGTATATTGGAACCACAAAACCCAAACCCGAATTACTCGTTAAAGATGAACTATATTTCTAGACTGCCATAGTGTGGATCGCTATACTGAATTGTCTGTATTCGCACTGAGTATGGTGACCTCTTGGATTTTATTCATCCTTTCCATCAGGCAAAGTAGAGTCACTTTGGTAGGCCAGGAACAAAAAAAAAGAGCTATAACATCAAGCCACATGGGTCGTCAAAAATTTAATTGTATTGCTTGAACGGAAAATCTCTTCAATAGAGAGTGGGTATCTCTCAAATAAACATTCATACATACATGCTACCAAACTGTCGTTTTTAAAATAATAACTGTAGTATTATTTTATTTGGAATAAACACAGATTTTTAACAAACATATCTTTGGTATTAAGTCAAATAACTCACTATATAATGGTATACAATCTTTTGTACTATATCTTTTTATTATTTTTCCATCATCATCACAGCCTCATACAGATGGTACGTCAAATATTTTCATAGCGGTAAAAAATGCTATTATCTACATTCAAGACATCAAGTCATTTTCGATCAATAGCCGTTTCATGTTACTTATTCAAAGTACATGTTAACATTATTTAGAAGTAGCAACTACATGTTGCTTAGTAAGTTGCGCAAACGTAACATAGCAACTTATCACTGGCATTTATTACCATTAGCGGCTGTCGGATAGAGATTGATTGGTGAGTTAAAAAATAATTGCTTTCGGCCGTAGTTGTAGATTTAGAGCGCAATTGCCTTGCATAGCATTAGAGATGCAGCATGGAGTATGTTTAGACGTTAGGCGACACGAAGTCTGTGAAGACCGAGGTTTCATAAGGTTGTATATTTTGTACATTTGACATACCTCGATCTTCACAGACTTAATGCAAATTATATAGCAGTTATTCTTTATTGCAAGCGATCACAAACTGTGTGCAGCCTTCATTCTTAACCTAGTCTGAGGTAAATATTGGGAGTCAGTTCTTTCCCAAAAACAAGTGAAATGGCATATTTACTTTCTGATTAGTAGACACACATTCGTAGAGATAAAGATTTTTATTCTGTAATTCCCCCCGACACGGGATTATTAGTGCCGACGTAATCTTTAAAAATATTTATATACGATTATGTATATTCCAGACCATCGTTCTTAGTACATACATATTTCTATGTGTGTTTTTCATGTTTATTTCATCATCATTTTTCACTTTTGGATTACTTTTACAATTTGTACCGTTTATGGTATAATACTATGAGTTTGTAAATTTCATACTTTTAAATTACTTGTAATTAAACACTCCATTCATCTAAAGTACAAACCAATCAAGCTAATTTCAAAGGTACGCAATTTCTGATTAAGGAAATGTGAATACATCTTTACATCGCTGAGACATGAAAGTATAGACAAGCATGGGAATGAGTCGATGGTAATCACTGACTTTAAGCTGTTTCGAAATAAGTGACACTTTGATACATTCTAACGATGCTGCTTTATGACTTCTTGTTTCGGGTTTAATTAAAATTAAATTATTTAAGCGTGAAACTAAGTTTTAGTTGGGCGATATATTTAATTGATAGAAAGAATATTAATATCTTAAAAGAGATGCAGTTTTTACTTAAGTTTAAGGTTATAGTATTGAATGGGTGGGTACTTATTTATGTTAATATTATGAATACATTAGTTGGGGTCTTGAGTTTGAATCTCGAATGCGGTCTAAATTTATTGTAAATATACTCGTAGTCAGTTGTAGCTATAGTTACACAGGACCGATTATACCGACCGACCGTTAATAAATAAATATTAGTACAATTAAACTATCACAAAAAACAGCACAGGACCGGTTATTGTGAAGAGCATTGGGGAAGGCCTATAGGCAGCCGTGGACGTCCTTCGGCTTAGATGTAGATGATTTCTGTTCTACAGTTCGTTAGTTTCTGTTAGCGAATAAAACTAGTAAGATTAAACTACAACATAATTACTTTTTACTTGAGGTCTCGAGTTCGGTTCCCGGGTCGGACCAAATGTTTGTATGATCTGCAAATATTTATGTAGGAGTTTGGTTAACTCCGACATAAATATGTGTAGATCACAAACTAGGTGTTTTCTATGTATAATGCGCATGTATTTACAAAAATAAGTATGTAAGTATTCTATTTATCTGTCAGTCTACTTATCATAGCATAAGCTCTGCTTAGTTTGAAACAAGATGGCGTTGTGTGTTGTGATAGTATTATCATATTACGTTATTTAGAATTTACAATTATTGTTACATCAGTAGCAATGCCACAATGTATTCTTAGCCGTTGGCTACACGTGCATGTGAAGAAAAGGTCTAGAGTACTAGACAATAAAAAAAGGGCCAAATTTAACAAACAGATTTCATAAGCGATCTTTGTGCAATTATAAACAAAAGATTTATTGCACTCTTAACACGAATTCCGTGGAAAGGGCTCTTAACAGACCTCTTTGGACATCGGTTCCAGATATCTGTTAAACGTTACGTGAGTGATGAATGCCATAGGGTTTGATAGAATGGTTTAAAAAAAAAGCAGTAGGAAGTGGGGGCGCGGGATGAGATAAAAAGACAGGGTTTAGATAGTCGGAGGAGATTAAATCCGGGTTAAAGGAGATTAAAATAGTCGGAAGACGAGTCAGTGAGGGTGCTAGGTGTAGGTAGGACGTTCGTGAAAGCTGGGTATAGCCGGTCGTGTAGGTTAAAATTACGTTGAGTAAGTTAGCAGATATAACGCTGAAAGTAGCTATTTAGTCTTTGTTGTCTATTATTTTCGTAGGATAATGATTTATATGTATTTATATCCCGGTCTGAGTATAGTAATAATCGTTGAATAATTAGATGTAATCTCTGTTATTTCTCCCTAAGCATTACTGTTGGTTTATCGGTACCTTTGATAGATATAATGAGTAGAACTCTTTATAAGTCGCTGTGGTGTGGAGAGCCGATTTATGACCGAACGGTGCTATCCGGCTGATCACCGGATCGGCTCCGTTACACGATTATATCTTGGTGATCTGTCACTGTGGTGTATTTATATTGCAGTTACAGCGTGTATGGGTGTGTGCCGTGTGCTTGAGTGCTAGGAGTCTTAAGGGGCGGATGCACGGGGGTCAGTAGGCGGGTTAACTCTTATAGCGGGTTGAGTACACAGGAAACCGATGGGTTGGAGTCCCACGTCGGGGCGGAGGCGCGAAAGCGCTTAGCTTCGATCGTATACAGCTGAATACACCTGTCAAAGCGAGTTATAAGTTTTGACTTAGCGTTCTGGACCCCCTCGAGTTAAAGTCAATTAATTCTCCTAAATCTTAAGTGCACAACGGATGGAAGAGTGATCAGCACAACCAACAGAAATGTATTTAATTGTTTCATAATCTCTCATTTTGATTCCCTTTTATCGCGGTTTCTTATTATTTATTTGAATTGTTATATGCCAGTTGGAGAATGTCCAGTCTGGTGTCGAGTTCTACAGTCTATCGTGGATTCTGGAGGAGCGTTAGACCTCCCTCTACATTGGAGGGTGCTGGCTTGTAGTAAAATACCTCATTAAATAGCCGAAAAATTACTGTACTCGCACCAGCGTTCAAGGGTGTACCATCACAGTGTTAAATGTCCGAAATATTTACTTATTTACTTATTTTATTTTGTAACGTTTTCTACACGCCGCACATCATATATAATTTTTAACCCAAATTCAATTTCCATACTTTTGAAAAATGAAAGAAATTTTCCCACCTCAAAACCGAAACTGGCGAAAACTAGAGAAACAAATAGTAATAGTGTAAATATTGGTGAAATATTATTGTGTTTCGACTCTGTGGCGAACAATGGTGCTGTTTACTGTTTGGCTGGGTAACGGTGCGTGTCACTGGCCTGTTTGCCAAGTAAACAACGAAAAATCGGGAAAACCTCCAACTCCACTTTTATGTATCGAATTTGAAACTATACTCGGTGCATTCACTTATTTTCTTTGTGGCAAATCGATAGTCAATTAGTGATGTTGTAACTGTAGTCGATTCGATTAAAAATAACAACCTATTTTTTATTTAAAGCGATGCAAATTTTTAGAGAGTAAAACCACGCTGATTTCAGCACGAACGGGCTGGTTTAACCGGGGCAGTACTACCTTCCCACAGAAGATCAACCTAAAGTGACAGCATCCGTGCTGTCGTGTTTCGTCGGTGAGTGCGACTGGAGGCCCATTGGTGCAGGGGTGACAGTGCTACGATGACTGTCACGCCTAATATGCCAAAAAATTAAAACAGTAATCTCTGAAAATATGAATATTTTAGCTGAAGAATCAGATCACTGACTAAAGAATTAAACCCGCGATTATTATATAATACTTTAACACAGAGGTTATATTATCAAATTTACTGAAAATTCACACAATAATCAATGAATCAAATCAAATATTTTATTTGGTCATTCTGGTAAGTTTGAATGTCAACATCTGAAGTTGTATAATATCTTTATCTTTTTGTAATTTTATTTTGCAGTAATCTGTGGTTTCCAGCAATCATTAAAAAATAACAAATGGTTGTGTACGAGTGTTATTTGTTAGTGAAAATGTATTTGATGGAAATACTGCAGTTTCATTTATGTCAAGGAGTTATCTTACGTAAGTAGTAATAAAGTTTTTCTTGAATGGGTTTCTAAATTGGTGGTGGTGAGTTCAAATCAGTTATTATTAGATGGATTGCTTGCAATCTGCGTTTTTTTTTTCAAGTTAGTTGATTGTTTTTGGTTCAAGTCCATCTTTTAAATGTTTAAGAATGTATGCATATAGATGTGTCAAACAACAGTTTTCATTCCACTGCTGGACATAGGCTTCTCCTTAGCAAGGAGGTTTTGGCCTACTATTCCACGTTTGCCAGACGGTTTGGAATAGGGTTTGTTTCAAGTTTTCTTGTACCCTTAGTCGCCTTTTACGACACCCACGGGATGAATAGGGACGGGATACCACACGGACAAACAACAGTAATAGATAATAATATTCATTTATAAATCAATTATGTTAAGTATATAATAATATTATTATTTCATTTTATTTATTTTTTATTTGTAATTAAATGTAGAAGTAAAATATAATTTATTTGTATTTTTAATGAAATACAGAGAAACATTATATAATAATATCCTGACACAAATCACACACGGCCGTCAAACTCCAAACTAGGCAAAGCCTGTATTGGTATGTTAATTAGATTGCTGATAAACATACTTAAATATTTCTAAATACATGTATATTATAGTTAAATTACAAACTTGGTTTGTTTATTTGAATAAAGAGACTTTATTCAAAACACGAACTATATTTCATTTAGTGTAAGCTAAAGATAGATAATTGTTCTATAACCTACGACTTACCAGCGAAAGGCACATCGCAGACATACTCCTCCACGCAGTTGTCGGTGTTCCCGCTCCGGTCGGTAGCGCCACTCGCGACTGATGCCGCTGATGCTGCCCGCAACAAACTCACCTCAGTTTCAGTTTGACTATCGCGGAGCACAGATCTCCGCTTGTATTCCTAAAGGAAAATGAAATCATTCAACAAAGTTATATAATAAGCTGCAATAAATGCTATTAAAATATATAAATATTGGAATTCAAGAACACGTACATAAAGAGAACCTCGATACACGAATAGCAGTTATATATAGACAAAGCTATGGAACTGTAAGACATACAACTGAATGAGAAAAATCTTAAACGGGTATTGTTATGTAATTTCTAACGCTTGGTCCCTAAGAATATCAACTTAATAGAATATTTTCTCTCCAATATAAAGATAATTAAGATATATTTTCCAAAGGGTAATATGTAACAAACATTTAAAACAGTCTACCTTTTTTATTTCCAATTTGTTTTGATTCTCAAATGCATTACATTCTGTAAATTTATTACATTATAAGACGTATCTGTACCTACCTCATATGTATTGGGTGTGTTATTAAAAAATAATTACGGAAAGTATACACAACAAGAATAACTTTGAAACTAAATACTGTCAAATAAAAAATATTTAATAAAATAAATGCCTTTTAGAATCTCAGTGATCGTAGTATGATTTTGTAAGCAATTACCGTCAGTCTGTTGAGGTTGTTTTTTTTGCACGATAAATGCCAATATGACTTCATTATTATTAACAAATCTACACCGAAAAATACACTATACATAAATTTTTGGTTCGACGGCACAACGTGGGCGTGTCTGTCGTGACAAATAGTAATAATTTAAGATGATAACCTTAATCAGAAACTAAGCAAAATATTCTACGTTATATTAAGAAGACATTAGTGAGTAGTTAACAGTAAAGCGATAATAAATGGCTAGATATCGTTATCTTAAGATATTGAAGTCTTATCATTCGCTGCCGAGGGACATGCATTCTTACTTACCATTATTGCATTTCTTTGTTTTATCGCTTAAACCTTTTTCTGTTGAATAATAATTGTAAAAGAATTATAGATATCGTTAAAGTAGCTACAGTATATTTTATTTTTAATACCAGTCCACTATTTTGTCGATTAATGGTCAATTTCAACGCTTTAACCTATTATACATAGCTATTGCCTAATATTTATAATTGCAGAAGATAATGCAAAAATACAGCAAAAAAGAAAACACTATTTTTATTTATAATAATTTTAATTTAATTAATTTTGGTATGAAAATTGTGTGCTAAGTCAGCAACATGATCGTCAGTATTGCTACGACTATTTTTGAAGGCACTCTGCTATTTTAATTGAACTTTCTGGTCGGCCACTTTCGATATTATTACATAAATACCATCTTAGAACTGCACTTTAGAAATGTGATCGTTCGAACTTCCCTCATCGCCTACAAGTGAGATAGGCGTGATTTTATGTCTCTGTTACTTGTTTTCATGATGCTGAGAGGTTTTCATAGGTGCTGAGAAGTAGTAAGTGGTAAGTTTCCATAAATACCTATAACTTAAGAGACTCAAATTCGTGGCCGTCCTTTCATTTCACTCCTTTCGTCCAGAATCGAGTCCAGTCCTAAAAATCAGAGGTATCGCGAAAAGAAGTTTGGCTCCGGTAATCACTCGCGTTTATAAGCAACCAAAGAAATGTTTAACACTCGTTTAACACTTAGCCAAGATATGTGTTTTGCGTCGAATCTCTTTCTACAATCACCTAACACCTTGTGTTATTGGCTTATATTTTCTTTTGACCACATGACTTGGTGACCTTAACGAATCGCTGACTTTTCTGAAACCGTTTACGTTAGTAGAATGACAACTTGGTTAGGGGGGCAGGTGTCACTTCAGGCAGGCTTGCAGGTTCCAATGTGCCGAAGAATAAAAAAAGCACCTTTAAAATAGCGGCAAACCTTATACGGATAACATTATTAACTATTCTGGTTCCTGAGTGACCACGACAATGTTTGAAGTAATTTAACGAAAAGCAGTTAACCCCGATGTGCTTGTCAGTGCTATAAACGGCCCAACTTCAAACATTTACACGTATGCTAAATATGTATTTGATGGTTACCGTTTTATACATCTAAAAACTATCTAAACAAAAAGATTTTTGACAAAATTTCATTAAATTAAAAAAGATAAAGATAGATTACAACGAAAGAAAAAAAACGATTGCCCTAAGTGTCTGAAAGCTATATTTACAATTAGATACCGGTAGACTAGCTCCCAATTTCTTGCACACTGCTGTCTGCTATGTCAATATAAATATACTTTCAATTTGTATAACATTCCTCATTCTTTATTTATCTTTTAGAAATTTAGAGAGTACACAGTACTTACTAATATACAAAAACACTGGTTTCGCGAGGTCGCTTCCTACATATTGCTCTATCAAAAAGTTCAGGCGCTATTCGTAAATCGTGCCAGGAAAGAACTGAGAAAAACTAAATAAAAACTAAAACAAACTAAACAGTTAATTATAAACCTTAGGTTATAAAAGGAAAGTTTGATTTCTACACAAAATACATAACTATTGAGGTTAAAATTAGCGTACTTTACGAAGCAAATAAATAAAAAAAAAATCATAATGGCATAAAGTAATTTTTTTATTGTGAATAAAACGAAAATAGTACAGGAAGCCTTAAACTAAGTATAGCTTAACTAATTTTCACAATCAACGTCGATATTTTGATTATACGTATATCAGTCTGGTTCGTCTTTTTGATAGTAAAGTATAATACTCCAAATTTACTTTGTAACGTGATAGATAACAAAATAATTACAACTAAATATTCAACATACTGTCATGTAGGTAAAATATTATAATTACATTCAATGTTTCTAAATTATTCTGCACGATTTTTATGTTGCTATAAATAAGATGAATATCAATTCCAATACCAGTAATCCAATACCCATAATCAAAAATTACCTTGTGACGACACGGTAATTTTTTTTTAGTCATCCACAATAACGCGTAAAATGACTTCTGATGGTTAAAAAGGATAATGTAACAAATATTCATTCTATAAAACAATGTGAACCTGTTCGCATTTAATTTAGAAACATTCAAAATTAAAATCGTTTTGTAAAAATTCTTCTAAAAGTAAATGGATTAAAAATTATAGTTATTGGAAACATAAATAAGAAACTTAATGCATAATATAACACAATATATTTATATAGCACCTAACAAATGTGTAGTGTACCGATAAACAATATTATGATACTTATAAAGAAACTAATAAAATGAGGCATTTTGGACAACTTCAATATTAAGGAAAATAAAAAAAAAATACATAGACAACGGTTAAATGCATAAAAAAAAGTTGGCCAAACGCTTGATCTGCGTGTTCTGCATTTGAATCAAATTAAGAAAATGGTGACGTAACTGCACAATAAAAAAAGAAAACATCATTCTATTTTCAAATAGTCAAAATATAAGGAACTTTTCTTTTATTGTCTTAATTCGAAACGAGCAAACGATAAATCATAAGAGAATGTTTCACAAAACCATTTTGTTACACTTACAACTACGATAGCACCTTACTAATAAAAAATAAAATATTATATGTACAGGTAACACTAATATACTCTTTAATAATAACTTTGGAGCACCATAAGTGAAAGTTTTAAATACTAGGGCGCTAAAACGGAGCAGGTTTAGGATTACAAGGAAAGTTGACATTAAAATTTTCAGGAATAGAGTTTATGATTAGGTTAAGTTACAGTGACTGTCACAGGTAGAAAGTAACTGCTAACGCCTATTTCCATCTATGACTAATTTTACTACTTTATTTTTAACATGTAATCAAACCTGCATGCATAAAAAATTATGAAAAGATTACTTCTTGTAGTAATATTTAAATAACTAGTTACTCTAACCTGTTACATTTTCGAGGAACAAGACGTTATGACAGTACTGAAACTCAACAGAAAATAAATACATAGTTTATTCAAATTCATAATGTGCTCTCGCCTCCTAATTTATTTATAACATTGATGACACTGGTTCTTACTAATTACTAGCTGTTACTAATGTCACTTTGCGACATTTTTCTAATTCGTATTTCTTCTACAACCTCCATAATTAACTGAAATGTATGAAAGTGACATATATATATTATAACATATTGAAATAGGTATAGACATGCCATGCAAGCCAATAATGTGCTCATACAGGGTAACTACATGTGCTAACTATTATTTGATGGATTGAGTTATAAAAAGAATTATTTATTTCAGGGTCGGGCAACTTTTAAGTATTGCATTCTTGTTTCTGCACCATAATCATATTAATAGTATATTATTAAAGTACTTTAAATAAGTACTTCTATAACTCAATACAAGAACATATAGGTACGTAGAGCATAACACCGTTATTTAATACTAACCTGGCTCAAGGGCCTGATCCTTTCGTGAATACAGTTTTCTGCCTGTCTAGCCGACGGTGGTGGATGATCAGGGGTGGGTGGCTGTTCGTAATGCGTCGGTGAGAGTGGAATATCACCTCTAGGACCTTCGTAGTAACGCTCACAATCGCTTGGACTATTCATAGACTGGTCGTCTAGCAAACTTTCTAGCGAAGACTTTTCTTGGTGAGAGTACTTTCTTACTCTACCGTCAGTCATTCTCTGATCGTGGTTGTCATTGGTCGGTACGAAATTGTTTCTTCTAAGTTTTCTTCTGGGGTTTTGTTCTTTAATGACAACGTTCTCGTACATAGCAGTTATAGCGACGGGTTGTGAGCGTTGCTTCAAACTTGGTCGTGGGTTTGGTATAGGAACCACTCGGGGAGAATTGTGGTTTTCCTCGTACTCTGAGTACGAGAGTTTCCCGTCGACGTATTGGTCCACCGAACGTCCGTGTTTGAGGTAGTGTTTTGCACCCTGGAACAAAGAGATTAAATACACATCTGAAGATGATTAATCTTTAATAATATTAAAATCAAATGTTACGTGAATAGTTGTCGTTATTTAAAAATACTATTTAATGTAAGTCGTTGTGTGATTCTTTCTACTGAATTAAAATTCTTTAATACTAGTGGATTGTAAAATCTAATAGAAAACACATTGGAATTGTGTCAATCTTTATCACTACCTCCTTACTTAAAAACAGTTTACCACAACCAAAATAGCAAACCCAAGTCACCAATATTTAAAACAGTTAAAACAAGTAACGCGACTGACAATTATTATCTCTAAGTCCTAAACATCGTACATTACAGAAGCTAGTTGAAAACATGAGATGTTATTATCCGACTGTGATGAAGCCAAAAGGAAGGTTAACAGTTTTGGCAATGTATGTTTGTATGTTCTACCGTAGCGCCTTAATTACTAACCCGATTTTAACGAATAAGGCATCAATTGTTTCGTAATATCGTCCGGATGACATAGGCTAATCAATTTTTTCTACAGTATTTACAGAGTCGGGTTAGTTTTCTTAAATTTACTCTTGTTACGTTTTTCATGCTAAGAAATACTTGTAAAATTGTATGGTTAAGTACGATTTAAATTTTCTTCTATAATGTTTTTAAACAAATAATAGTTGCTCGAAACTTATTGAAGCTAAAGACTCACAAAATTGTTTTGAATACTAACAATAATGCAACTCGTAGCTTGTAGTATTTCTTTCACCAAGAACCTACACTATTCGTTCCATCAGCAGACAAAATTTAAATTATAATCTCCACGTATATGTATTGTAATAATCTCACTTGAAAATAAAAATGTAATAATTACAACACCAATACATATAAATATAATTGCGTACCTAATCCACGAAAAAACAAAAGCTGTCTTTTTTTTTCTCGTCAACTGACATATACCAGCACATATTTTTTGAAAATCCATAAATCATGAACCCTGAATAGTTAGTAATTGTATTTCTTTAGAAAACTAACATCACTCTATTTTAGCCACCGTAGACACCAATAACGTTAAGACAACTGCACCATAACACCGCAATCTAGTTTCATACGTAACATACGTAACGAATACAAACCGTACATTTAAGATAAACCAATTCCCACACGAGGTATTCCTAACTACGTTACCTGTATATCATCCAAATCGTCCTGACTCCTCGCATGCGGCCTCAACTCATAGCTGTAGCCCGAAGAGGGGGAGTTGGCGTGGGTGGGGGACACTGACAGGTTCCTCCGTGGAGGTTTCTTGGGAGGGGTGGGCTGTAATATATAGATCAGTGTTACGGTTGGGTAAGAGGAGCTTCAGAACTGATAACACAAGTAATGCTTACAAAACATACTAATAGAACATGATCATACGTTACTAAATATCTAGTGGTGTTAACTATCAATATTTTTATACCTACATACATAAATATAAGAAATGATAAGATTTATAAATGTTTTACTCGAAAAATAACGTATATGTATGTTTTTCTAGCTGATTTCGGCCACAGCGGCCAGGCTAACGGAAGCTAACACAAATGTGTGCACAAGCAAATACACATGCACTCTCCGTTCCCTCACACTACCCGATGGGACAGCATTCGATACGATCGGGGACACGACAGATTAGATGCAAAACCGACGACTTTTACGCGGTCTCAAAGTCACGGGAGTTAAGACTCCAACTTTCAGGTTAAGGGCTGTTATACAGATAAATTTAATAATACTTTTTTTTGGCTCGACCAGGGAATCGAACCCGAGACTTCTTGATCGCCAATCGCATAGACTAACCGCTAAACCACCGACGCAGATGGCATTATGATAATAATAAACCTTTAAGGTTTATTATAGTGATAAGTCTAGGTAGTATAGATTTTTCATAGGCCAACTCATGGTCGTTATTCCAAAAATAGGTAACTGACTTTAAGTAACTATGTATACTGTATCACTCCATGGTATTTAAATTTAATAATATGTAATAGATTAATAAGTAATTTAGGCTTTCGTACTGACGTAATAAAAAAAATTCTACATATGATATGTAATACTACATTTTCTATATTTAAACACTGATAGTAATAGCTTATAAGCATTATTATAATTTCATTAAATTTACATAACTCGATTTTTGTGAAACTCTGGTCAATTTTTGATAGTTATCAACTTTGACACCATGCAATTTATCGGTATGACGATTACTATACGTCGTTTCCTAAATATTTTGTTTGACTAAAGTAAAGATAAGACTAACGTCTTACAGCAGTTATATACTCCACATGTACATTTCAATAGAAGTCCATAACGCTACACTATGTGTTTTTATTTGGTAAGATTCCGACCGAAATTTGAAACGGAAAAGGTGCAGTGAGTACTGAATTACTTTATTGTACAATCAAATTATCGCTTTTTCAAACATAAATTGTAGACTGATTAGATAATTGTTATCACGAAAGAACCAATGAGACAGATTCTATTTCTGTTACATCTCGTTTGTCATCGTGAACCGAGATAAGTGCCCGCAATTGAGTAATAGGAAATTTGAATGGTGATGAGTATAACATTGACAGTCGGTGCAAGTCATAAGCATAAGAAATAGGTTGGAAAGGCTTAAACAAATTATTCAATGGGAAAGTACAAAATATGTAGACAAGAAAGTATAATGTAACGTTAGATTTGCTTTGCGATGATTAGACATTTGAGAGAAAAAGCATTGCTGGGTATGATAATAACCTTATACATCTCACACACAGTTGTCTGCTCGATTAGAACAAATATCGATTCTATGCTAAGCTATTCTGTAATCGAGAGATGGAAAATGCAAAGTTTACTGAATATTCATCTCAGTTTCAAGTGTGTTGTGTATTGTTGTGCATTTGGTAAAGATAAGTGCGACACAAATAAAAAATAACAAAGAAAATGAAAATTACAGGCTTCTATAAATCAGTGCATATGTATGAATAGTAGGTAGCGAAGCGCCCGTTTCTGATCATAGCTAACCGAAGTTCCGTATCTCGAGTATGCATTTTGAAATTGATTGTAATTAGACTTAGCAACCGAAATAAATATTGCGATAATAAAAATGTCTAGTTTTGTAATATCTAACAAATCAACACAATACGTTTCTTTTAAATATCTCAATTAACATTTCTACATAATATGTCAGATTGTTTGCCAATAATCAACTAAGATATGAATTTTGATAAAAAGAAATTCACAAATTTCAAAACAAAAACGATGTTCATTTCGTCATCATTTCATTATCATTAAGCATATTATATATTAGCCGCGATTTCTTATCACTTGGATAGTACCTTGTGGCCCAACTGGTCCAAGTAATTCAATAGTCCGACGCGGATGAGGGGTAAATTGGATGCAGCCGGTCACTGAATGGGCAATTTTCCACACAAACCCGTATTAGCCTACACAGGACACGGATTCGCGGAAAAGCGTGAGCATTGTACAATTATCGAGACAAAAAAATTGGATTTAATAATCCTTTGAGCCTGAGCCTTTACAAGGATTGTTTAATTCAATTTTTGTCCTTTCCTTAACAATCGTTTCCTAGTAGATTTAATTAATATAATAAGTATATAGTTGCAGAACTCTGCATTTAATCTTTTTTATTTCACCCACTATAGGGTTAAATAAGCAGTGGGATCAGCGGAGGGTTAAATGACACGTTTGGACACTTGCAACTCAAGAGACACAAACTTGTTGTCGGCCTTTGGATGCTCAAGTATCCGAGCAATAGTTTAGATAGTAATCTATAAACTCGATATTTTTGACCTATGTATTGTTAGAACTTCACTATTGATAAATATAGAAAACTGTGTACTTTTTCGCATCTGTATTCATTTAAAATTGGAAAACTGCACGTCATAAACGTGCAAACATTGCTGATCCAACAATCATATGTCAAGTATGGTGTTAAGTTGAAATTATCTATTATATAGACAGCACAAAGCATTGTCATGACACAATTTTAATATATACACTTTTAAACTTGCCTAAAAATTTGAGGAGAGAATAACTTATTATAAAGTAGGTCTTGTATATGGAAAGGAATGATTTTAAAAGTAGATATCGTTCGGTAGTTCTATGGAATGTCGGCGATAGCGGTGGTAGTCGTTCGTGTGTTACCAGTACAAGTGTTTTTCCCTGCCTCACGTTTGTTTTACCCTTATTTACTTTTAACCTTGGCTATGGTTCACCTCAGCCCTCTGATTAACGAGGCCGACCTCATGTTTTAAGCAATTGCAGACGGTTTTTGTAACGTAGAAACAGTTTTAATTTCACGTCCGCTCTGCCCTACCTTGTCGGACCTGAACGACCTGGAGCCTCTGACCCCAAGTCATTTCTTGATTGCTCCTTTTACTTCCCTGCATGAGTGTTTGCTGGTCAGTGTTTAGGTCAACAGGTTATCGCGGTTACAGTTGCTACAACAGATTTCACAATCCACCGACGGTGGTCCTTCGAATGCTTACATCTGTTGGAA
Organism: Hypercompe scribonia; assembly: GCA_949316085.1. Lineage (NCBI taxonomy): Eukaryota > Metazoa > Arthropoda > Insecta > Lepidoptera > Erebidae > Hypercompe > Hypercompe scribonia. Next base: position 6,940,335 of record OX438988.1, read on the forward strand.
CAGCAGATTCGGTGGCCAGATAAAAAGAACCCTCTGCGTGTCGACGATATGGTCGCCTTAAAGAAATCTAACTTACCGTCTTTACCGCCCTCGGGTGGCAGAGGTCTTGGTAAGAGACTCGGTTCTTAAATGCGTAGTAGTTACACTCTCCCGTTTACCAATCGAACAGGGTTTTCTGGTTCGGGTTATCTTTACCTAGACTAGGTCTTCCTGTGGCAGTGGACTGTTCTTTAATCTACAGAATTCGTTTGGAAATCGTGAAGTGAGGAGCTCGGCACGAGCGGTGGTAATCGTTCAGACGTTTCCAGTACTGATGATTTTCCCCACCTAGACGTGTTGTTTGGCCTTCAACATAACGGTCAGTTCTCTTTTGCGCGTCATGATAGTGTCCACGTTGGAATCAGTATTTATGTCCCTGCCTGCGTGACAAGATGCTCAAAAAAAGAATTGACTATATACAATGAACTGACGAAATTATAGAGGAGAATGAAACAAGAAAACGCGTTGCACCGACCCTAAAATATATTTCGAAAAGAAACCAAGAATATGATGTATTTTAAATATGCTAAAGTTGTTAAAATAGATAATAATAATGCTAATGATAAAAACATAAATTAAAATGATAAAAAATATCCTTATTTTTTTTCAAACCATTACTTCTCTGTACTTCTACTGTAACGTGAGCCGTTTTAAACCCAATTCAATTAGCCATCCATTATGAAATGCTAACAATTTCCAATTTCTAATCAAATCATTAGTCAATAGCAGGTGGCGAGGTTAAAATTCGCTAATTGCCATAGTGAACTGTTCGAAAACCAATAAACAGTCAATAAACATTTACGAACAAACACGTGGTATGTACACGGTGACCTATTTACCTGCTCCGGTTAAACACGAATGGTGTATTCTATTTTAAACTTCAGAGATTTATCTAAATAAATTGCTTTCTATTAAAAGCACGGTAACTATATAACGAGTTTAGATTATCTTAAATTATGTCCGGAAATATTTTTATTAAAACGAAATGGATCCACACATGTTCTGGTATTTAAATATGGATTAGGCCTACCGATAATATATCTACATGCGTTTGACAATTTTGCTTTTACAAATCTGTGTTCAAAATTGCACTGTTACAAAAGTTACTCATTAAAATTTTCTACGCAGAAGCTAAGATTAGTTTTCTATGTCATTAAAAATTAGAAAAAAAACGTCATTAAGCTTGGACTAGCTCTAAGATACATCTGAGAAGCGACACAAACTTATCGAACCAAAACGTTTACAAAATAAATTCTACAAGGTATTTCTTCGTACAAAATACATCAAAGACGGTTAGATATAAATTCTGCGCAAGCGCAGCTCAGATGCGTGCGACAGCGATTAATATGGCGCCGTCGCACGAACTGGCGTTGTATGTGTTGTACATTGACCGTGACCCATTGGGCTTGTTACACTTGATGGATCGATGATAGTTGGAAACACCCCTTTTAAGAATAACACCGCTATAAATTGTAACCGAAAGTAATTGTCTATATATTTATTCATAGATTAAAGTTTCGCTCATTTGTATGGCATAATTAAAGAGATAAGCTTTTTATTATCGAACTTTATCAACTGACAGGTCTCAGGACTGAAACTTCAATGGGGAAAATAAATTGTCAGCACGTAGACTATCTGTATCCCGACTATTCGAATATGTCGAGTTAAAAAAATATGTTCACAAAAAATATTTTGGCAGTTGTTGCGTTACATCCTAGCTGACACAAACTTTGAATACGTAAATTCCATCATGTGAACACAAAAAAATATTTAGTCAATTAATATAAAAATTATCAGTAAGCGTTCACAACCTAACTTTACCCTTTTTTTTGTGTGTGCGGAAATCCCCACGGATACCACCATTTTGGGCGGCAAATTAACATGTATATATCTTAAACTTTCATGCCGTATTAGATCAAAGTGCTTTGACACGATCACATATTTCATATAACGTGCACGTGATCATACATAACAATGTCACATTAAGGGATACTTTGGACATTGTCAAAATATACTGCATTAACAATACCGGAATATGACAATCATGTATTTAAACTCGATAGGCGACTATTAGCGACGGCGACGTAGCTATTTAAACTAGTAAAATCAAGTTTATTCCAATTATTAAAAAAAAAAGTAACCAATTGTTTTTATCAACACGGTACGAAAGACGAGTTTCTTAATAGCTATAGAATGCGAACGAATAAATAGCAATTATTAGGATAAATGACTGTTTGTTAGACATCTAGTTGCGCTGTTATTTGTTCACATGCCGACAATGTTTATGTTTTCAGATCCTAAATAAAAACGCCTGAAATCATCACTTGCACTTGTGTGTTCTCAAATATTTACCGATATTTTTATTTATTTAAAATACGTGCGCGCGGGCGGTTAAATTACAATCCAATTTATACATTACATCGCCGACAGAAGAATCATTTATTATTCCAACTAAAAGCTTACGCCAGTGCCAGTAACCTACATATTAACGATGATTTCGTTCTATCCGTCTGCACGAAACGTTTACAATAAAGACTGGCGCATACGCAGTCGTAATTGTGGCTACGTGTCGCAACAGTCAACGAATATCAGTCAACATATATGACTTGAAACGACTCTGTAAATGCTCAAATTAATTACTTTCCTAAATTTTAAATACAATTAGGGTAAAATCAGTAGGCGATAACTAATAAAGGTGAAAAAAAATGTTATAAGGTGGTAAAATTATGGTACTTACAGGATTCTAAGTTCTATCGACAAACGACAAGTGTTTAAATTTATTTGCTACTGTTAATAGATACATATTTTTAGTGTTTTAAGAACAGCCTACAAAAAACACTGCTAAATTGTTTAAATTTGTTAGAATTGATGGTCATTTTATGGAACTTAACGTAATATAACGCTTCGTCAAACTAATCAAAACGCTACCTTCTATGCAATAAAGATCCAAAAACTCAAACAATATCGAAATATTTTTTTCGGAAATTTCGGACATTTGACACACAACGCCATCTAATTTCAAACTAAACTGAGCTTGTACTATAATAACTAGACTGACTGACGAATAATTTCTACTTTTTTTTGTAAATACATATGTATCATAAATAGAAAACACCCAACTCCGAAACAAATATTTGCAGATCATAATGAATTTTCGACCTCGTAGCTATCTCAATTATGAAAACTAAAAAGTTGTGCATATTTCCTGTGGTGAAATGTCAATACCAGCATCCCGTAAACACTAACTGTGGCACTGGAAGTGTGCCAAATACGCGATATTTCCGTACTATACAACGATTCGTATCAATGATTGTAAGAAAACCACCAAAAATTACATAGCGATAAGATATTAAAAAGGTTTGATCATAGTATTTAGATTTGACTTCAATATAGATTTTTCAGTACATAAAATATGAAGAATAAAACACATTCTAAACAGAAAAAAATCAGCTAATCTTAATATAGTCATATGCTGTTGCAGACTTTTTTTTAGAACTTATAAAGAGAAATAATACTTTCATATATTATTATTGCAAAACTTTAAACATTTACGCAGCACACGTGATAGAAGCTTTCAAAAGGAATAATTATCCACTGTTTTTGCAATATCTTTCATTGATACTCTGTTCCTATTGGCTGTAACGTGATGATATAGCCATAGTCTCCCTCAATAACTGGGCTAACTAGCACTGAAAACTTATTTGAAATCGGCCCAGTAGTTCCTGAGATCGGTGCGTTCAATAAAACAAACAAACAAACTGTTCAGTTTTTTAACATTAGTCTAGATAAACAATCGCCATATCATCATGACGTAACGTGTTGCTTAAATTTTCAAATACTATTAAATTGTAACAAGTTATTTTTGTTCACATAAAAAAACTGAATTTGGGTTATTAGAACCTTGACATGCAATTTCAGTATGCTGTTAATGTATTATAAGTTGTATACGTTATTATGTACGCTTCATCAGTTTGTTTACATTATCTCTAATAATAAAGTGACATTTAGTTGGAAGAATTTAGTCTCTTTTGCTGTTTCACGTTAAAATTGCAATTACGAGATTTAAATATATTTGTAGATAAACTCAAACGTACACAATCTGCTGAATTAACCGCGTTTAGGGTAGTCTCGACTCCCACAGAAGCATAGGATCACCAACACGTGACATTTGTTGAGTTAGAATTGAGTATGACACTGGTACCCGCCTATATAGGTGTCTTATCTAATATCAGAATACCTATTAAACATTTCAAGTTCTCCTTTAACACTACACATAGTTCTTAACGGTTGTGTTCCCAAGTTTCTCATCTGTCGTTTATATTTGATTGCACATTGTTCACTTACACTATATACTTAAATTATACAAGATCAAGTCGTTAATTATCTAACAAAAGATTGCAAAATAAAAACACTAAAGTTTAAACTTTCCCATGGAGTCTTTGTCTTAACTGTTTGAAAATAAACAAAGAGATGTGTTTTAAATATTTGACATTTAAAGATTCATACAATTCCAATGTCATTTAAGCTTTATATAGACTCTTAATTGCATAAAAATGGAACTTACGTAACAGTCATACACTCTAAGATTTACTATTCACACACATTCACAAGACACACCCAAACACACACATTTCCACCACACAACAAACACTAAAACACACGCATTTTTTAATCACTTTTGCAATCTATGTTTATAATATCTCGATTATCAAATCGATATTGAGCGACGACGCTGCGAACGCAAGCGCTGGTCTGATACGCGACGGCGGGCACGACTGACCATCCAATTTCTTCGCGTCTCATCGCGTACCGCATGCCACATGGCAAGATGTACAAGATATTACGAACAATGCTGTACATATGCGGGACTAAATATAGATAAGTGGCAGCTTAGACGGAAAGTCTTGTCAACAGGAATAAATTACAAAATTGAATAATGACGACAGATGATAAAATGGTTGCGATTAATATCGCAAAACAGAAATTTACCTTATTTCTGTGGAATAATGCGAATCATACATTTTTTGTTATGTTGTGTTTTCTTTTAGATTACGTGAAACTACACTTTTCTCCTTCAGCATTGGGAAAAAAAAATCCTACACTTGCATCTGTTTCGGTATACTATTTACATAATACCTATCATTTTACTTTGCTATTTTGCTTACCTATCTAAATTATCTTAATGACGTGAATGAAATTATTATTATAATATTAGACATCTTTTGCACATGAATTTTAAGGACAATTGTCAACAATAAGGATAAATTTCTCACAAATATGGCAAGAATTTATTTCATACGTCTTATGAAATGAAACGTCTTTCAAACTAACATGTGGACACAATAACACATCTTTAGTCTCACGTGCTTTTATTCGATTTTTATTCGAAACTAAGACGTCATAACTCTGAAATCGTTTATTTTCGGTATATGGGTTAACTATGAGTCATTCTTTTGTTTGTTTTGTAACAACATAAAAATGACTAAGAATTTCTTAAAGAATTTATTTAAAATATCGTTTTTTTTTCTAAGATACTGACCTACATTCAAGCAATACGATATATCATCATCAACAGTTTTTATAGTTTAGAAAGGAGGCTTTGGTCTACTGTACCACGCTGGTCAGAAGGGTTGATAGGTTCTCATATTTATTGAACGTTTCATATCAAATAAGTCACCAATGACACATTAACACACCAGTTCTTTTTACTTTTTAAAATTTTATATAATGGTAAGACCGATAGTACTTGTATAGGTATTATCAGGTGAGAATCAGCTTTCGAGACTTTTCTCCAGCCTTGCGTAATCCTCTCAAACCTTATTTAAACAAACAAAAGACAGAAAGGTGTATGCAGATAGAGTATTTAATAATGAGAACTTGTAACTGTAAATGAAGTCTTAATAAAACGAAGTCATGTTCAACAGTGTTTCAACATCACAATAATTATTTACAGATTCTCGTGATAGCTCCTAACGTGTCCACAATTACTTGTTTTTATAATGGTTGACTTTGCGTGACAATAGCAATCGTGCAACAGGTCAAAGGCGTAACTCGAATTTAATTATAACTTTTTCACTTTGCTATTATTATAAACCATAAAAACGCAATCTTTGTTCACGTTTAACTTTTATTTGGATAAAGCACTACGCCATTCGTGTAGTTAATAACAATGTTTTCGTAATATTTAAAAAAACAATTAATTCTAAACCAATATAAAGTATAGAATGCAACTGTTATTATATCACGATCCTTAAAGTATTTCAATAAAAATAAGTAGAGGTAAAAAGTTTAACAAGTCAAGGTCTAGTATTCTTAGTTTTAATGTAAAAAAAGTCTGTTTAGCTCATCAAAAATACCGGGTGTATATCATAATGTCAGGGGTATTTATCATCATTTATACTTGTTTATAAATGTTAGCGAATTAGCATTTAGTCCGTCATTCATTAAGCTTTATGGATGTACAGTTCGACTATTTTATATAGAGGTTATATCTGGTATTTTATCCATTTATAGTACGATAAAAGAACAATGGCAGGCATTTCCAGGACTTTTTTACGACTTTCGGTATCTCATGGTAAGGTTTGTTATATTTATTTGGTTGGTAATATCATAAATAATAACAGTTTTCATTTCTAGATTTGTAGAAAAAATATTTCAGTTTGTAGTTTACATTGACATAAGCTGTGCTAAAGTTGATTGATGGCTATGACAGTTGGCTGTCACAAACGAGTTGTCATTGCTGTCAACAAGGTCACGAATCATACTAAATTTAAATCATTTGTTTATGATTTTCTCGATCAGTCAATAAAATCTTGCTTTGATAAATTTGTTGATTGTTTTTTATAATAATATTCATGATAAATAAAATCGATTGAACAAATTAATGACGAATGTTTTGTTAAATGAACTAATTTAAAATAATTCTGTCCTTTATTACTTCGTATATCGTTGCGGTCAAGAAATAAAAAAATCGGTTTTAACTATTAAATACTGTAATAGTACTGAGTTTAGTCATAAATATCAATTTAAATATGATATCATTTTTAGGTGATTTAAATTTTATGTTAATATAATAATATTTTTAGACATGTGATGCTCAACATTAAGTTTCTAACTGAGCAGAATTTAATCACGGCAAGTTTATAAAACTTACGAATAAATTTTGTTGTCAACACGAACGTTTAGTTATCGCAATTGTAACAATTTTTGAGAAGAGATGAAGTTATTATAACAATGCTCTAAAAACACAATAATTATATCAAAATAGTTCGGATGATTTACTTTATAAACAATATGAATGTCATAACGAACCATCATACATAAATTGCTAAATACATGTAATCTGCCGTTCTAATTCATTGATGCATTTGTTTATTATTAATAATTCAAAGTTCACATGATAATTCTATATAAAAAAATTTGTATGTCTAAAAGGCAGAATGTATTGAGACGAATACAGTACTAAAGATCTTTTTCAAGTAACTATCCACATTCGGTGCGTAACTCATTTGATTTGTACTCTGCAAGCCGTACTGCAATTTTGAAAACCCACTTCCAATTTATCATAAAGATCTAAGTACAGATTCACATAGTTTTAAAGATCAAGTCATAAATAGTTAAATATATACTCTTCGGTAAACAAAGGAAAGGATCATTGTCGTCACGATGCAATATCGTAACAGAATTTTAATTCGCCACTTGATTGTGTTCAATTATGAGTATTTTTTCCCACAACCAATTAGTGTAGTCTTTTGTGACAGCCATGCAATGAATATAGGCTCCATCTTGGATAACATCATCATATTTAAGATTAATTCTTTTCAGTTCACATTTTCAGATATCAAATTAAAAATTGAGTCATTTTTATACATAATGTTGTTCGATTCACGTCAAAAAGGTACAAAATACATGCTAAATAAATGTTTTCTACAGAAATAACATTACACTATAGAATGAAAAGGTTAGTAAATATTAAATATTTTATACATACCGAAACTTTACTGTAAGGATGATGATGCGACAAGTGTAGTGGTGCACAGCTAGACGCTGCACTGGATACACTCAGCGCATCGCCTTCGCTCGTTCCCTCTGCCTCGTCCCATCGCCGACGTCCCGACCCGCTGCGAACACCCCCGACCAGTCCCGAAACCCGCTCAAGCGAAGCACAACCAAGCGACACATCCGCATCGACCCTCGGAATACCACTATCGTCCTCGCACTCAGACAAGGAACTTACAGATCCCTCCAAACAAATACCGCTTTCGTATTTCGATGACTCCGATTTGTCATCGGGAGAACTTTGACTCTCCTCTAGGATAACATCTATTCCCGGCTTAGATTTACTTCCAAATCTGAAAGAGTCACTGTGAACCCATGGTCTTTTTGAAGTGCTCACATCGGACTTGACTGTCTCAGCGTCTGAACTTTCAGAATCTGAAGCACCCGCGTCTGAGTGCAAGGTGCCGTCGGAGTCATCGGATGATTCCTCCAGGCAAGTTTTAAATGACGCATCGGATTGAATCGTAACGTTGGAATTACACGACTGTAGAGACCAATGACCAGAGTATTCCGAGGAACTCGATTTTCTTATAGGCAATTGCACACCAGAAGCACGAGATAAAGTAGTGGTTGTCGATGTTGAATGATCGCTTAATGATATCACTTCTGCAATATCCTTGATGGAATAAGGACGTGCAGAAGTGGTAGATGACACTGTAGACGTTTGTGACATTAAAGTATACACAGGACTATCAGGTGTTTTTGTATTCTCGCACTGCCTTGTGTTTCTCGTTATAATGTCATCGACGCTTACAACCGCATAGGGTTCCTCTAAACTAGGGACGGATTTATTTTTAGGTAAAATCATCTTAGATGCTGTCGAATAAGGGGACAAATCTAAAGTAATATCAGGTGTAGAAATACTTTTTTTTATAGCAGAAAATTTAACTATAAAGTCAGTTGGTGAATCGCGTCTAGTAGAATGTAATGTGCAAGATTTAGAAACACAATAACATTTAAACGATGATGATAACATTTCCCGTTTTTTCTTGATTGCATCGACGTCTATAAGGACCTGCCCGTCTTCAACTTGATTAGTTTTATCAATTAAGTCTTCAGCACTACTATGAAACTTAGGAGGTCTAGGCCTACAAAAACATATAGCCGTTTCAAACTCGCTATCTCTTTTAACATTGGGTATTTTAGTAAAAGGAGGAACATCATTATATAAAGTGTCTCTATTAAATATATAAATAAATTCTTGGACAGTAGGAGCATTATATATACAATGTCCAGTTCCTCTTATGTGATAATGTGCTAATGTTTCTTTCAAAAACTCATTATTCCATTCTGGTAAATCTTTAACATTAATCGAATTTCTATCCACTTCAATATTTGTAAATGTTTTATGTCTAAAAAGAACTTTCTTTTTAGTAGCATCGTCTGATTTTTTATTCGGCAATGTACCAGTCATCGATAAATACATGGGCTTTTCGTCTACATCGTCACTGCAATCAACATTTTCCAAAGCGCTTGCCTCTGTTGCATCAGAAACATCTGAAGCCAACGATTGTGTCCTCGACATTTGTAACTTTATGCTCGAAAAGGAAGCTGTCTTTCGATGCCTGAAAGATTTTGATTTTTCAGATAAGAATATGTCCTCTAAATTAGTTTCATCTAACATTGAATCAGAAGACATTGTGGAAGAACGACTATGAATAGGTGAGGCAATCTCATTTAAACTGTTAGAGTTTGAATTCTGAGGGACCAGCTTTCTTTTATGAGGTTCAGGTTGCTTTTTCTTAAGAAAATCAACATTTTCGTATAACGTTTGCTTTTGCTCTTCGTCAACTGATTTTACAGGAATGTGTATTCTTGCCGCTGGTTTAGGTATACTTTTAACCTCCACCACAACATTTTCATAAATAGTGTCGTCATCAGTATTTTTTCCTGTTACTACTGTCGGCCTAGGCTGTGGTATAGGCACTAACTTTGTGGTGACAGTTTCTGTTTGACTTTTGTAAACTTCATAAGATTCATAGCATTCATTAACTAAGTGCCGTGATTCCGTAGAAGCGGTGGATATTACCGATTTCCTATTAGAGACTTCCCTAGGTTCAAAAATGTTAAAATTTGCCGTACAGTTCACAGCTTCATTTATGTCACTGTTTGTTGTCCCACAGTCCAATTCTGTTATCACGACAGATTCGGGGATAGACTCTTGAGAATCGCTAAGTTCATTATGTTCTGAAATATTAGGGAGTGACGTTTTAAATCCGGGACAACTCCTATTGCTCCTGTTTACAACTGAATCTCTGTTTAATGTGCCTAGACGATCTAACGATATAGTGTCGAATTCATCATTGCATACTATTTCGCCGGACTCCTCCTTTTTCGACAGCATTTTAAAGAATTTACTATTTCCTATTAACAACGTATTTGTACTATTCCTATTATCTGGTTGTTTGGATTTAACATCGACTTCCGCTGCTGTGCTGTTAGAAATATTAGGAGCTGAATTGAACTTTGCTTTTAGGCCCAAGCATTTCGAAGCAAGCTTTTTGACAAAACTTTGAGGATGGTGTTTATTAAGAGAAGATGAAGGTGGAGATAAAAAGCTATCATGTTTGTTAGTATTTTTCTGGGTCTCTGACGTTTTCCTGTAAAACACATAAAGCGACAAATAATAAAATGAAAAATAAAATAAAAATAACTTAATATGAACTTATTTGTGTTAATTATTACTTTCAATGAATTCTGTGTTAGTATGAATAAATTTTACCACCACCACAAGCATAAAAATAAAAAAGAAATAGACAAGAAACAATGAATTTTTAATAAACATAATGTTTATTAAAAATCGGTTAAAAGTTGTTTAACTTGGGTCACTTTTTTTCTAAGCAAAGAACGCGTTCTTGAATCTAATGTATGTGATTGGCACGACATGTTGAGATTCTCTGGACTAATTCGTCTATTTGTCTTTGCTTCGTCCCGATTTTGCTTGCGTTGAAATTGCACATTATCATTTTTTACATCATTTAAAGATGAATAAATGTCTTCTCGATTCATAGGCACATAAATATCTTCACAACTATAAAAAACAAGTTGGCTGGCGCTAGATCGTTTGGATTTATTCTTTTGCAACACTTTTTCTTCTTTTTTAGGATCTTCGTGACAATAGCAAGGCATCGGGGAAGCTTTTTCTTTCTTTCTTATAAAAGGGTGTGCGTTACCTCTTAAAGTTTTAGGATTGATTTCATAAATGTACAAATATTCACTAGATCCATAAAGGCATCCAAAATCGCCTTTAAGGTGAAAACTATCCGTCTTTAACCTTTCCATTGATAAGTAAACAGGATTGGACAATCTTCGATCACGTATTGTCTTTCCTTCCATTTTCACATACGAGACATCATCGTAAGTGTCTATGTTATCACAACTATGGCCACAAACGTTAATGGTACTACGTTGGTGATGAAGTCGTTTTAAACCAAACATAGGAAAATAAGCCGGCGATGTATCTAATTCTGGACCATCAGAATATGTGTTCTTAGCCTTTTCGTCATCACTAATATTTTTAGTAACATTCTCGTAAATGCCTTCCTCCTCTTTTTTAAAACATTCGTTGACATACATATCGGTTTCGTCGTCGCCAGAACAACTCGCCGGTTTAGGAAGAGGCTTAGGTTTCCTTTTCATAGAACCTGATTCAAAGGCATCGGAAGAAACCATGTTTGGTGGTTCTAGTGTATCGCATCGCTTTCTGTCGTAGCTTTTATCTTTTGATGCATTATTGTTTACATTAGCATACACAGTTTCTTTATGAGGTTGTGATTCTATTATTTCCATTCCCTCAGTACTTGTAGGATTAATTTTTTTTTCTAATTCATAAATAAGTTGGTTTTGATGGTCATACAGTAACGCACTTCGGGCATTAGATTTTATAGAATCCCCTAAAATTTTCAACTGTTTGTTGTTGCTAGCTTTGTCTTGAAACGTGTTAGACCTGAGTCTAAATTCTTCGTTGGATATATCACTGACGGGGGACCTCGAAGGACTTTTAGGTGATGGTGGAAATTTACTATGGGATTGGCTGTTAGTTACGTTATCTCTTTGTTTATCGTCATTTAAGTTAGGTAACGAAGCTTTAGTGCGAAGCGGTCTGTGAGCAGGAAGCTTAGGGCTAAATTTATTAAATCTGTAAATATAAAATAAGTAACTTCGTGAAGTTTTGGTAGGAATAATATAAGTATTTACGACATACGTGTTGAACCAAAACATTTTATGAGAATTGTACAGTAGATTTTAGTGTCGGACCTATCATTTAATTTTTCAAAAGGTTTAAATGTCTAGCGTCCATATTTCATTATAGCTAAAAGTGCTCATCCTTAAATATTTATATCGCCATCAAAGGGCCTCGGTGGGGAGATATTTTTCTCATGACAGGCGTCTCACCTGGCCGTTTGTGAAAAAAATCAAAGGCTCGGAAGATTTTAATGAGGCAACCTGCATTCAAGTTTTTGTGTAAAAATCTGTCTCTTGAAGACTGGGCTGACTTGTATTAACGAAGCAACCATCTACCTCCAACTAATATATGTAACTATATTATTTAGATAGTTCTAAGTATCATTACTTCATTTTGATTCATTTGCTCAATGTTAAAATCAATCGACCAATTAAGTATATGACTTTAGTACACTTACAGAGTTCTAAATGTTCCTGTAAATCGTTAGAAGGAAGATTGTTTTTCTTAGCAATGCAAGGTTGTCTTGATTCAATATAGGTAAAAAAATCCTTTAAATCGTTAAATTATCAAAAAAGAACATACGTTTTTAATATGAAAAAGACTTCCAAGATAGCAATAAGAGTTCAAAGAAGACACGTCGTATGTAGTAATTGAGAGGCGCCTCTCCAATTAAAAGCGAATGTTTTGAGGCAGTGTTAGCGATCTCTTTGAATTTATGCCCTTCCTTTACAGAAAAAAAATTAAAATCCAGAATGGCACGTGCATTTCAACAGACAGATTTTTATAAAGAAAAACGTGCGTATTAGTACGTTAAAAAGAAATCCATCCCATAGAAACAGTACAGCAGTGTCATAGACGCAAAATTCTTTGGAGATGTATACCAAACTGACAATTAAATTTTTATGGAAAAGTATTGCTAGAACTGAAAATTTTTCTGCTTAAAACTTTGCGTCTTACAACATAAAATAAAATAGATACCCAACACCACGCAATGGCAACTTGCAATGATTTCTAAATGAATCCATATGTGTTTATAACATAAGGTACAGTCAAAATCAGAACTTGTTAAATGTTGAATGGAAAACTTTTTAACTGTCCAATTTATAAAAAAACGTAAACTTGTGCCTACATTTTTTTTATAATTATATATACGAGTATATATAATGAACTCGTTTTACATTTTTTTTAAAATTATTCATTTAACTCCAGATTTACTCCATCTGTTGCGGCATTATTAAAACCAAGTGTTTTCATATATGTATGTTGCACAAGAATTATCATATATGTGAAGTTCTGCTGTTGACTGCAATATTTTGATCTAAAGTATAACTCACAACGGCGGCGTGGGACTGTATTCCGGAACAGGGAAGGGTGGAAGGTCTTCGTTGTCACTGTCATAGCTTGCTGCGTTTGTCACATACTCTGTTAACAGAAAAAAAACCTTGATAAGCTTTATATTGGATAATTAAATGGTAAACTTAAGTTTCTTTGGGGGTTTATCATAAACAATATCATATGTGATCTAAGACAATTTAAATGTACACATGGTCGAGTGGAGGTCCTATAAAATTTTTATTTAAGATTTTCATGTTTCTAATGCATTATTTTGTTTTTTTTTTTATACATATTTATGATTGCATTGGGAACGTTCAAGAATATAATTTTTGTGGGGTGCCAACAATACTACGGCGTTTCAAACAGTTTCAATTTTCTAATATCTGAAAATACTGTTTAAGTATCTGATGACGAAATCTTACTAAAAAGAAGAAATCTGAATTAAAAAAAGATATGTACCTCGTATAACTTTTCTAACTTTCCTAAGGGCTTCTTCAGGGTACTCGGCTAGAAGGTCATATACAGTCTTTTTCTTTGAATCCGTGGCGTGAAGATCCGCACCCTTGTTTAAAAGAACCCGGACCACTGACGCTTTCCCGTAACGCGCCGCTTCATGTAGCGGGGTACCATTCGCAGTCCTTACGTTAGGGTCCATACCGGCGTCAAGGAGGGCTATTACTACCTCCCTAAAACAAAAACGATTATTATCAATTGTTTTAACCTTATATTCTTTTTTCTTGACCACCTATTAATGCAGTGATGTGAATTTAACCATGTGATTTCTACAATGATAGTAACATCACTTTAATCACCTCCAAGAATTAGAAACTGCAGAGGGAATAAAAAGGTGACATTGCATTAATGACTCTTCGAGTTGCAGGTCTCCACGGGCGACGGTTGTCGCTTACCACTAGGTGAACCGTCTGTTTCTTTGCCCCTACGCGATAGAAAAATATCGATTCTCTAAAAAGAAAATAACTTGTCTTAAAAAACTAAATTTGTTGTCAGGTCTTTGGCATTATAAATGCCTAGACTAGATTATTCTGGTAAATATAATTTGTTCAAAATATCATTCTGGTTACTCGAATGTTAAAAGCTGATTCAAACCATATCCACACACAGCATGATGTTGAACATTCATAAACCAATTGAATCATTCATATTCATACGACTAACGAATCAAGGATCGCCCAACATTTGTAGGTTTCGTTACAAATCCTTTAATTTACGCTCTGTATTTCCACCGAGGAATAGACAAATGTGTATGTTAAACACGACATTCCGTCAGTTGCACGATAATGATTTCTTTAATTACCGTACTCTAATAATTTCCATAGCCCAGGATTCGATCTCAGAAAATCTGTTATCCAACACGACAGTTTTTTACTTTCTTGAAGGATCATTTTTGAAACAGTTGCTTGAATTTTGAAAATTTAGTTAACTATATGTTATATGAACCTCTGCAACTATCGCCTGGTATGTCTTCTACGGAACCTGAGAGTACCAATCTTCTCCCAAAATTATTTTTATTAGGTACCATAGATAAACTTATAAAATAAAGTATTGATATTTTATAGAATTTAATTTTTGATATCGAGAATATACCAAGAACATTTGTACGCAGAATAACCCTTCCTTCTTTTTTTTCTTAAAAAGACAAAGTCCGCATTAGGAATGTATTCTATATCACGGGAGACTTCACAAACATTCAAGAAACTAACACAAAGAAGACCCAGATTCAGAACATCAATTTGTGGCTCACGAAGTGTAAGTTGGTTCACACAAAGTTCAAACCCCACATGGGACAACCAGGTTTGAACCCACAACACTGGCGTGGCGACCACTTATAGCACCAGGCCAATCGTGCAGTCCATTTAGAAGTACACATACACACGGATATACCACATCCAATTCACACGCGTGATTGTGAGCTGGTTGTAAACACAGGGCAACTGCTGGCGCGTTATAACGAACGAATGAATATGGAGCGATTGGAATCTATACACGTCTATAATTTCCATACAAGGATTGTTAGATTAAATAAATTTATCCTTTACAGAGGAATTAACTTTAAGGGTTGCGTTCTATTTACAAGGTAATAATAAATATTTCAGACATTTACACAGAACACAGCCATTTAGTTTTAAACTAAGCAGAGCTTGTACTATGATAACTAGACCAACTGATAGAATACTTATATACTTTTTTTTGTAAATATATACAGATTATATATAGAAAATATCAAAATTCACCAACCAAATATTTGCAGATCATACAAACATTTGGTCCAACCCGTGAACCGAACTCGAGATCTCAAGCACAGTAGTCGCATTCACTACCGATGCGCCACCGAGGCAGATATATATACTGATACTGAGATAGAAGATTGTATGTAAATTTATTAACAGTTAAGTTATAATACAGTGAAGGAACAAGGATATTTCTTATAAGAAAGGATTGACGAGCTTGAAACTCATGCCCGCGTACACAAAATTGTATAAAAGCAAGAGCAATGTACAGTCTGTTTAACAAGAAAGTGACCACCATTATTCAAAAAAAAATAGAAAAATTGTACACTTAACGTTGATTCCTCGTTTACTATATGACCATAATATTGGAATAGTGTGGTCCAAGTCCAGGGTACATAAAAATAAATATTACCACGAACAAAATCTAAATTGTGTTAAAGAATGACATCATTTTATGACAGATATTTGTGGTTGTGTTATTGATTAGAGGCAATTTATTAGCTGTTTTCCTTTTTGATTTGTAATTTATTCTAATATTATAAAGCTGAAGAGTGTGTTTGTTTGGTCATTTCAGGCACTACTGATCTGATTTGAAAAGTTATGTCAGTGTTAGATAGCTCTGTTATCAGTTAGAAGATATATATTATCACGCTACTGCTAGAAGAAGTTGAGTATGAATGAAAAATGATTAAAAAAAGGGGAAAATTATTTTTTCAGAGACCTTTCGAGAGTAAAAATTTGCGACAATAATGCATAAAGTTCTAAGAGAAATAAAAATTTAAACCGGGGAGACGGACATCGACTGTCATCATCATGGAGTTCATCATCAGGAGGGTGTTCCCACCACCGTAGGAACGAAACAAAGTGTGCAGACATTGTTGTGTACCCTTGGCACAAACAATCAATGTGAGCAAATGAGTGTAATCACACCTTGCGCTTTACGAAGGTGTCGCTAAACTCACACCAGCCTACCCGTGACCACGAGCTATGTAGCCCGTTCGATACGTCAGGAAATAGAAGGTATCGTAACCTTTTTAAATAATTTCTGTGTGTATGTGTATAATCCCGAAAATCTAAAAATAAAATTGTGGGTTTTTTCTAACATAGATACGCCACCAATTTGAGCAATTTCTTTCGCCATGACTTAATACATGCGTTATATTTCAATATCCTGACATCGTTTATCCGTTTACGAAATATCCGTGAAAGGAATCACATGTTTTGACACTAAATGTGGTGTTGCTGTTGTTAAAAGTTCGAATTTGGTTTGCTGTTTTATGTCCATTCTATAATGGAGCCCAAAAACAGATGATTAACTATTTCCACACATGCAAGACATCCTAACTTAGTAATATTATAAATGCGAAAGTTTGTGAGCGTGGATGTTTGTATGAGTAGATGTTATATACTCTTTTACACATAAACTAAGAATTAAGTTTTGAACCTTTTTTTGAAGTGAAAACTTCTTTAGGCGCGTTGAGCGTTTTGGTAGAGGGTAAAATCCTCGGTTCGCGTCACCGACATGCTAATGATAATAGTATATCTATAGCTATGGAGAATATGATATTATATATTATATATGAAATTTATTATTATTATATATTATATATGATATTATATATTATATATGATATTATATATTATATATAGCTATATATGAAACATAAAAAATTTCATATAATTTTTGCATATAGTTTTAATTACTCTCAACTTAATAGTTCCGTTTTCACTTCTATCGGCAGTCCCACGACTGCTACTGTTTTTTTTCTATTTGAAGAACCTGCCAAAGTGACTCTACTCTGCCTGATGGAAAGCATGAATAGAATGCAAGAGTTGTGGTCACCATACTCATTGCAAATGCAGACAATGCAGTGTGGTGACCCATACTATGGCAGCCTAGTGAGACGCTTTTTCACGCCACGCTTGGGACGTAAAAGGCATGACAGTCATTATGACAGTATCAGGCTTACACAGTTACCACGATAACTGTCACCCCTACATCAATGGGCCTCCGGTCTCACACTCACCAACGAAACACGACAACACGGATGCTTGCGTTTTAGGTCGGTCTTCTATGGGAGGGTAGTACTGCCCCGGTCGAGCCTGCCCGTTCATGCTGAAATCAGCGTGGCCCTACTACCTTACAGTAATGTGCCACATATATAAGACCAACACATGGGCTACAATTTATTAAGATTTCGTGCAATATAATGCAAAGTATCAAGTACGTTGGAAAAATTCCTGCTGTCTGAGAACCATCTTGACGTGCGTTGTCAAAACAGTTGGAGTTACACGAAAATAATATACAGTGGGATTGTTTGTTTTCAATTGATACAATCATCAGCTAAAGAAACAGCCGTCCGCGACAGCACATATCTATCTTTTATGTAGAGGCCACTTTATTTCTAAATAATGAGCCATAAACACAATTATATTGAGTACAAAAATGGATATATTGGTCACTTTCAGTGTTTAATGTAGATCAATTTTGTCTTTTACATTTAGTAATTTGGACGAACAGATTAAAATTCATCACGATAAGATGGAACTGAATGAAGCGCCACTAAGCAGCCTACTCTGAGTGAGAATGGCGCGGGGATGGAAGATCCATTTTATGTAATTTTTAACGTTATTATGAATGCGAAAGTAATTCTATCTGTCTGTTACGGTTTCAACACAATCCACTTGCATCGATTTTAATGAAATTTACACTAGATTTTTTTTTATTTTTAAAGAAGGATATACGAGGTGTGTTCAAAAAGTAAGGTGACTTTGTATTTTTAAGAAAAAATATTTATTTATTTATCAATATTTATGTTGTCCCCTTCAAAGTAATCCCCCTCAGATACAATACACTTATGCCAGCGGTTTTTCCAATCGTCAAAGCACTTCTCATAAGCACTTTTCGGTATAGCCTTGAGCTCTTCCAGCGATGCAGTCTTTATCTCTTCAATCGTTGCAAATCTCCGTCCTTTCATAGGTCTCTTTAGTTTTGGGAACAAGAAAAAGTCACATGGGGCCAAATCCGGTGAATATGGTGGCTGAGGCATGATTGTGGTGTTGTTTTTGGCCAAAAAATCTCTCACCAGCAAAGATGAGTGAGCAGGGGCATTATCGTGATGCAAAAGCCATGAATTGTTTTTCCACAATTCCGGACGTTTTCTTCGTATTGCTTCTCGCAAACGGCGCATAACTTCAAGATAATACTGTTTATTGACCGTAAGTCCATATGGTAAGAACTCCTGATGCACCACGCCGTGGTAATCGAAGAAAACAGTGAGCAAAACTTTGACATTTGATCGAACTTGGCGTGCTTTTTTCGGTCTTGGCTCATCTGGGCTCTTCCATTGGGACGATTGGACTTTGGTTTCGATATCATAACCATATACCCATGATTCGTCACCAGTTATGACCCTTTTGAGTAAATCTGGGTCGTCGCTGACGTCATTCAACAGTTCTTGAGCGATGCTCATGCGACGGTTCTTTTGGTCAAAATTTAGCAATTTCGGAACAAACTTCGCTGACACACGTCTCATGCCTAAAACGTTAGAAAAAATTTCATGGCACGAGCCAAGCGATATACCAACATCCTCAGCAACTTCTCTGATAGTGATTCGACGATTTTCCAGAACAATTTTCTTCACTGCTTGAACGTTTTCATCAGTTGTTGACGTGCTTGGGCGTCCAGAGCGAGGCTCGTCATTGGCATCTTCCCGGCCATCTTGGAAGAGTTTGTACCACTTGTAAACATTTTTTTTACTCAGAACAGTTTCACCGTATGCCACTGTCAACATTTTAAGTGTTTCGGAGCACTTTATTTTATTTTTTACACAAAATTTGATGCAAATCCTTTGATCCATATTTTTCGATAGCAAGAAATCGCCGAGCACGAAAAACACTTATAACCTTTACGCCTCTCCCAACCAAACAAAAAATGCTATACACTTGAAACTTGGTACAGATGTTCGGGAAGAGTGTACCAACATAACAAAATAAAAAAAATCGATAATCGAAAGTACGTTGCCCGCCAAATTTGAAAAGTCACCTTACTTTTTGAACACACCTCGTAGGTTATTATTTATCGCGACAATCGACGTCCCCGCGAACGGAGCCGCGGGCAAAAGCTAGTGCATTGTATAATTATGGTACACGGGTGATATTGTTATCGACCGATGATTATCGACGGTTGAGTGATTTGTTCACGGGATAAATATTTTTGTGATGCATTTTTTTTGTATGTCTCCTAAATCACACCAAAAGCTTGATTTGTTTTTTGTTTAGATTGGAGAAGGCGAAACCGCAAACGTCCAAATATTTGGCTGATGACTAACTTCAACAGAATTTCTAAATAATGGTAAACTTGGAAAAACTATTCCATAATTTTAAGATGCTGTATAGTGCTTGTGGGGTTTTATTTTTAATTCGTGAATGTCGCAAAAAATAATTGCAAAGACTTCCTAGACTTATGAAATATGACCTGGAATTAATATATTTATGTGAGTGAGTTAAAATTTATACATGTAAACTGCGGTGTACAAAAGCGACAGGAAGGGAGGAAACAAGGGATTACACTTGCACTTCCCTGGTAGAAAAGAAAATACATGTAAAAATACATATTTTTTAACGTTATTTCATAACTCAAAAAGTCGATTTTATAGGTAAAAGGTTGGTATAATTTTATAGTTTATATTGGTAAATAGTATGTGTAGATATAGATGCACCTCACCGATAATAGTTCTGGCGACGCCCATGCTAGTGTACAAACAAACTATTATCTATCTATCTAGCTGTCTATGGTTTTAATACACAAATACATAATAGAAAATGTTTTGTACTTACTTTCGACCGTTCATACTCGCTCGATGCAAAGGCGTCGAAGTGTACTCTTTATTTCTATTCATGTACTGATCTACCAACTGAGGTCTGACGTGCAGCAAGTGTCTCACCACTGAATACCTGTCACAAAACAATAAATTTTTATCGACAAACATATTAAAAAATAATATATTGTACTAAAAAAGTGCTCGATCGTAGTTACAAAAAATTAGTGTTAAGCCATTATTTTCTTAATTTCACTAAGTGAACAAGGTTAAAGGAGTCTAAAAATTGCCCAAACCTCCCCTCCCTAATTCTGGGACGATTACTAGGCGTGTAGTAATGTGCTAAGTGAACTTCTAAACTGCTTTCTTAGCATTAATCAGGGAGACTGGTCAAAATTCAACTATAGACCCTAAACCTACTTATACATAGTTTTTCAAAATAACCTTTTCGTTGTTATGCACAAAAATTCACACATTTTTTACCATTGCTATGTAAATGACTACCTGCCCCATATGAATATTAATAATTGCTAATTCGCATTACTGATTTGTGGATCGATTCATTTGTGCACAACGCGATTCAAATAATAACACATTGAAATGTTTTTTGTTTAATTAATTTTGAGGTAAAAGTACAAATTCTCATAAATTAATTAATGGACATTTATTAGTACAGAATCAGAAAATAAGGATTGTTTTTTTGTTCTAAAAAGTCTTATATATCACCATACAAATATACAAGAATAACTTTAAAAACAAATAGTCACTTAAATTTAAAAGAACCTTAAATGATACCATGAATACAAAAAATTCAATGTCAAAAATGGTGCTGCACGGTTGGCCTAGTGGTTAAAGCGGTCGCCACACAGCTCTCTACTGCGCTGAGTGTTGTGGGTTCAAACCTCTTAGGGACAACACTTTGTGTGATCCATAAATTGTTGTTCTGAGTCTGGGTGTTCTTTGTGTCCGTTTATTGTATGTTTGTAAATTCTACCGCGACACAGTATTTAGTCCTAGCGCGGGTGTTCTTTAAAAAAAAAAAGTTAATTTACATCAAAAGTCGCGTTTCTTTATTAAATCCCAAATTCCTTTCTTTGGAAACCGGCAACAGAGTTTTGCTTAAATATTGTCTAAATGATATGTCCGGCAACATTTGGCACTACAGTAATGCAAGGATTAATCTCTGTGAAAACACCCAGTCCTTAACCTCTAACGCTCAGCGTTTCGCGGAACGTTATTTACGCAAAGAATGCAGGTGGGTCGAGCCATTTAAATATTCATGTTGCCGTGAACGATAAAGAGCAACGATAAGGATTTCTATGTATAAATTCCTTATTTAAAACTAGACATGAAAGTGCACCACAACAATTATGAACAGAAGAGAATATTAAAAAGTTATTCACTTCGGTAAATATTCAATTCAAACTTATAACTTTACGCCGAGGTATATTTAAACTTTAAAAATCGATTGATTTTCACATTGCATTTGTCTCAGTTTTAGCAATGACAGAGGGTATAATTCTCGTTATTAGTTTTTAATGAATTGCCACATCTATACGGGGTCGTCTGATTCTAAATTAAACTTCGCTTGTACTATGGTGGCCGGATTGCTGATAAATATACTTCTAGATTCCTAATCCTCAGAATACATGACCACGCCCAAGCTTAAGGTAATTATTATTTATAAAGTATTTGGAAATCGAAGCCACAAATTCATTCTTAACTAACTACAAACCCTCATCTCGCCAATATTCATACACTGTGTTCAGAAGTAAATACTGAAAATGGATGCTGGATGCCGATCGCAAGCGCTTTGACGGTGGAGGAGGCGAAGGAACAAGATATTTGCGAGTGCCTATGAACACTATGCCTATATAGAATTCTCAGTTACTTCGATCACATTGCGAGGAGAGCAGGTAATTACCTCGAAAGGTTGATGAAGGCGGGCATGCCCGCCTTCATCAACCTTTCGAGATCGATTGATTGATCATGATCAAGGAGAATAGACAGTGAGACTGTCGCTAGTCGAGTTAAATAGGCCAAATTTGCTCTACTCTCAGCAGTACGACCTATACTGCCCTGCACACTGCTCAAGACCGGAACAGGAACGATCCAAGCTGTCATTTACAGAATACTTCGAAATAGAGGTTATAACCCTCACAATTGCGGATAACGACACGAGGAGTTGTAATACTAGAAATCATTGCAATTATTTCTATCTCTCAATGGACTTCCCAAGTTTCAGTACAACATCAGGCAATTATAGCTGCAATGTGATCATTGGTAAAACCACGCCTATTACTGTACTGTACTAGAATTGAAAGTAATGACCCAGATAAATGTTAAGTAGGAACCAGTCAGAAGCAAATTATACGAAACAACTTGAAAGCTTTGTTAGACTGTCAAAATATTCTCAGTTTTATTAAAGCTATTTATTAAATTTCAGGGCATTATACATATTATAATAAACTTTAGTTAGTAAAATATAAACTACAAGCGACGGCTACGAAACTCTGTCTGAATCCACTCCGAATGCCTAAAGTTTTGAAAACCTTATCAAACAAGATTATTAACAACATCTTTCGCATAAAGAAGTTGATAAGTAGGATGATCCTGTTAAAGCATTTTTTACATACTCATTTATATATACTATAGATTTATTTTCTGTTAATTTTGTATCTACAAAATAAATATAACAATATTAAATTACATTATAAATTCTTCAAAATTTACAAAGGTTCATAGTTTTATGGTACTTAGTAATGAGTTCTTTACCAGTTAACATTTTCCGGGCGCCGAATGACTAAATGACTACCTGATGGATACATTCTACTTCTTCTACTTTTTTAAGAACCTGCCCAAGCGCCTCTTTTTCACCATACCCATTAACAATGAAGACACCGCAGTATGATGATCCACACTATGGCAGCCTAGTGAGATGCTTTCACACCCCGCTTGAGGACGTGAAAGGCATGATAGTCATAGTGGAAGTGTAAGGCTCACACGGTTACCACGATGACTGTCACCCCTACATCAATGGGCCGCCGATCTCGCACTCACCGACGACAGACGACAGCATCGAGTGCTTTAGGTTGGTCTTAAATTTCTACGTCGTATTGTACAAAAATATGAGTCAAATTTAGGACTCGTCTATCTGTATTGTATCTAGTTGTTAGTGTTATACCTGTGTATCTTGTATTTTATCATAATTATTTGCAATTTGGATAATTCAGCTATGTTCATTTTCACAGATCATTCTGTGAGAAGAAAAATATGTACATCCAATTTTTAAATATAAGTGTTTACTTGTTTTCCCCAAAGCACTTAAACTTCATTAAAATTAAGTAACTCACTTTCCATAATGCGCAGCTAAGTCGAGCGCGCTGTCACCGTTGACATTCTTGATAGTGACATCGGCACCTCTTGCAATCAACTGTGAGACGACGCTTGTGAAACCGAACTGAGCAGCAATGAGGAGGGCCGAATCGCCGTCATGGGTCTGGAATAAAGATTGTCGTCAATTCGCAGAACTCTGGTTTTAGGCAGCCTCGGATTCGATTGCCGCTCATTTAAAAATTTCTGAACATGTAACATTTCAAGAACTTATAGTATAAGCTCAGTTATATTTAGGTCTAAATCATCATTATCATCATCATCATCATCATCAGTCTCTTACGTCCACTGCTGAAAACCAAGGTCTACATTATTATATCATCTTATTACTTATTTAGTTCTTATTTTTTTATCTGTCCGTGTGGTAACGGATTAAGAATACATAGTGTTACCATCCCTATTATTCCCGTGGATGTCGTAAAAGGCGACTAAGAGAACAAAGTATGCAAGACAACATCATTAGCGTGGTATAGTAGGCCAAAACCTCCTTGCTAAGAAGAGGCCTATGTCCAGTAGTGGACTGTAAAATGCTGTTGATGATGATGATTTCATTATCAGTATTAACCAGTCCACTGCTGGACATAAGCCTCTCCTTAGCAAGGAAATTTGGTCTATCATACCACGCTGGTCAGACGGGTTGGTATAGGGTTTGTTTCAGATTTTCCTTCTCTTTGCTGTGATTTTGTCTAGCATATTTTCTTCCCTTAGTCGCCTATAACGACTCCCGTGGGAACAATAGGGGTAACGATACTCGGTATTTTTAATCCTCTAAAACTCCCCTAAAACTTAAGTACTTAATCTATTGTCGAATTAAATGTCAACTGTTTTATATACATATACGAGTAGTCCTCCTAAAATTATTGTTACCCGACGAACGTTTATTCTAGATAACTCAAATTACAATTTTGGAGACAGTGTGCCTAGCATTAAGGAGAGAATCGTGGACTATTTCGGCGGTCCGTGGTATGTTGTCGCCTTTGAACGTGGAGTATTTTTGTTTTTGCTATTTTTAGTGTATTTTTTCTATAGTTTTTTGCCTACAGTTTTTTTTGTACAAATTAATATTTTATTTTAATTACTTTTTCTAAATATGTGTAACATTTGTTGGTGATCAAATATAAATAAAATAAAAATACAATAGTAAAATTTTGCCTGTGAATCAATTAAAGATTGCCTGCAACTAATGTATGCGGCATAACTCCACGTCGTGAAACGTAAAATGTAGAAAGTAGTAAACCAAGTATAATAATATAAATCCAGAGAGTTTTCCTTTTAGATATATCATTTGAGCTAGTATAACCACAACTGATAATTTTATGACTTCTAATAATTAATCAATTAATACCCTAAAGTTGAGCTTTTCTTGAATTTCTAACGTTCATAAATCTTGTGTAACATGACTTTAAGGAAACAAAGAATTAATAGATATAAATCAATACAAGATCCTTTAAGATATTGTCTTGTACCTTATGAAAACGTCATATTTTCATTAATTAAAAAAAATATGTTTCAATACAGTTCGTAAAAGTTTAAAATAACACAAATTATATAAAGCGTGTGTTAGTGTGTAGTTTAAAAATACACGCGTCTAAAGCTTTTGATCACAATCTTGACCACGAATATCCTATTAATATACATATATATAAAATACCTCACTTTATTTCAGGTAAACTTTATCTTGACTACATATCATAGAATGTCGATGCCCTTGCAAACATATGCAGACCGGTTTGAGCCATTCGCAGGCTCCAAGTCTGACTCCAACATTAATTTGTTGTCGCGTAATATTGTACCCTGAACCTTAGAGTATAATATGTTATAAGCATAAGTTAATAATAATATAATATAATAAAAAGAATTGGCTGGTAAACTAGGTTGAGCTTGTACTATGGTAACCAGATCGTGGATAAATTTATTATGTATTTATAAATACCATATTATAGACAAATTACACCCAGTAACGGAAAAAAATTAAGCTCATCATACAATTATTTGTCCTGGACGGCAACGGAACCTAGGACCTTTACCTTAGCAGTCATGATCAGGATAACAGTTAGATTAACAAGCCCAACAAAGCATTCTATCAAAGAACTCACCAGCTGGTCGACGTTGACGGGAGGGTTGTGATGTTCAAGGAGCATGCTGACTGCTTCCGCGTCACCTTTGAACGCGGCCAAATGTAATGGAGTTGCTCCCTTCTTGTCCACCGTGCATGGGGACGCGCCCATCTCCAAAAGTGTGTGAATGATGTCTCTACAAAAGAAAATATAGTTCAGGATCCCGATGACGTTAGAAGTTATTTATTTTCTGAACAGTAATATACAAATTGTAAGTATTTATATCGCTTGTTGTGGATAGCCTTGGGAGAGGCCTAAGTTCTAATAACATAGTTCCCTACATCTGCTTATATAAAATATTAAGACAATTTGCGTACGCTAAAAAAAACTCAAAAAGTTCTCAACTGAAAAATCCCATGCACAGATTACTTTTATCTATTTTTCGCTTCAGTTTTATTCCTCATTTCTCATCAATGCAATCACAATATACCACAGCGTGGCACGGCACAGTTAGTATTATATTTAATTGCCTACTTAAATTATTCGTAAATATACTTTGACAGTAATATACTTTGGTAATATACTTTTATGCGATGCTGGGCGTTTCTCTGGCTGATAAAATTCGTAACAAAGTTATTCGACAGAGAACTAGAGTAACTGACATCGCACAGAGACTCAGTATGCTAAAGTGGAAGTGGGCCGGCCATGTCTCCAGACGAAGCGATGGTCATTGGAGCCGATGTGTACTACAGTGGATACCACGATTGGGCAAACGTAGTGTTCGACGCCCTGCGGTGCGATGGACCGACGGCTTAAAGAAGGTGGCTGGCAGCAGATGGATACAAATTACCCAAGACCGGGACGGTTGTTACTTGGAGGAGACCTTCGTTCAGCAGTGGACGGTGATAGGTTGAATAGTAGACTTTGACTGCATTTGACTGCAAGGATGGTGTAGTGGTATAAGCGGTCGCCACGCCGCACTGAGTGTACAGTGCTGAGTGTTGTTGGTTCAAGTCCCACACGGGACAACACTTTGTGAGATCCACAAATTGTTCTTCTCAGTCTGTGTGTTCTTTGTGTCCATTTCTTGTACGTTTGTAAGGTCCCCCGCGACACAGGACATATTACTAACGCAGGCAGTTGTCTTTTTTAAAAAGAACAATATATAAATACTTTTTATTATGATCCTGCGTGCATGTAATAAAAACAATTGTCAATTGGTTTTATTGGCAATCGACCCAAAACAGTAAGTACATTTATCTTTATTTAATACTAACACTGATCAGTACGAAAAACTTGGTAAAACTATACGAAAACAAACGAAAAACAATAAACACCAGTTGTTTAAATTATATTTATTGTTAGCACGAGTCTTTAAAATAAAAAAAAAAAAACAACAATCCAAAGAAACATTTTTTCGAAAGTACGGAGTTAAACTGTAATCTAGTAATACAATAACTTGATTGTTAAATGGACTCGGGCACGAACAAATCTTAGAATAATAAAACAAGTTTCTTTGATAAGTCTCGAAGTGTTTTATGCACATTGAATGGTGTAGTAAAACATGTTACACAAGTTATGAATCACGTTTTAATTCGAAGAGTCAACTGCTGATATGGAAGTGCTTAGGAAGACGAGTGTTTTACCAGTATTAAATATTTTTACAAAACACTTATAAGTTACTAGCTATGTCCCTATTCGTACATTGTGGTTGTATTGATGAGAAATTAGAACCAGAGCAATCATTGAAGCGTGTTGTATCTCGTGACAAAATTATGCTCAATCGGTGCCGATTTTTTAGTTTCTGAAGCATAAAGCAAACTAACTTAACATTTTTACATATGTATTAGATTATCTGATTTCGATGGCTTAAATTATTCTGTTTTTGTAAGCTTTTCACTTTAGTTTTCTTTTATTTTACTCATATGCCTCCATCTGAACACATCTTAAGAACGCGAAAATAGACTAAATAGTTTGGATGTGCCTTTCGTCGGTATAAACCCGCACGTAAACAAGTTTATGAACTAAAAGTACCTACTTATTTAACCCAACACTCTATAGCTCTAGAAAGTTCTTCGTTTAGCTTTCAATTACCCTAAAACACCGCATTAGTCAGGAACACTGCCGATTTCCCGTTACAGAGGCATTTATGCGGTCGACTTGCCGTTTGCGTCACAATACATACAATGTTATTGTTGAGGAAAGTAACATTGTGGGTTTTCACGTAAAATGTAGATACGTGACTATTGGTGACCTCATTTGTATTTATTTCCAGACTACATTAATTATGTTCGACTTATATTATGTTACATATACGCTTTTCATTTAATCATAGACGATATGTGTTATCAAGCAACAACCGAGTACGTTACATGAATAGATAAATAGAAAATATAAAACGCCTGGAAAACGGAGCTTGTTTAAAAACTTGATTTCATAACGTAATCTCATCTCGAAAGTAAGAACAGAAAAATATTCGATTTCAAAGGTATCGAGATCGATTATCAGTCAGGCGAAATATGTGTATGCATGAATACATATAAGTTTATGTACATTACAATAATATCCTCAAACATCTCAGATCCGTGTCTCAATCAGAATCTCAGTCCGTGTCTCAGAATCAAATGGCCGTCCATTGGATCCCAAACTAGGTTAAGCCTGTACTATGGCAACCAGATCGCTGATAAACATACTTATTTATTTCTAAATACATGCATGTTATAAATAAGTTACTCACAGAACAAACGATCGTGTTCATCACACAAAGATTTGTTCTCGATGGGAATCGAACACCTGGTCTCTGGTTTAGCAGTCAGAATCGCTAAACACTGGACCAACGAACGAAAAAATAGGCAAACAAAAAAAAAACAGAAAACAATTTCGTCTTGGAAAGAGAGATCCTGAATATTTCGGCATCAAAACATTGTATATAAAATGTATATCATTATCTATTAAGATTGTTTATCGATGTCTATATAATTACTTTAGGTTAGTGTTTAATTACTGCAAGAATTTTTTGCTTTATAATTTACAACTAGTGTGGCAAACACTCACTTACATATGTCCTTTTATCCTTTACTTAATGGTATTTTAACTATAACACTTTGAACATAAACACAGATATGATGTAACACACACGAAAAATAAATGAGTAATACGCGAATGAGTCTAATAAGTCCGTAACTAAATGATATTTTACAGCACACTCAAATATATATCGCAGATAAGACATCAGTGTTTATACTCATAGATAAAAATAAAGCCCTGCTGAAATTAAAATTTGCTCCTATTGTGTAGAAAGTATAAGTTTTATCAAGCAGACACTGAAATAATTGACTGAAAAGATTTTCAGTTTTTGTGGTGATTTCTGCGACTAAAGACTGTGTGGGAAGGAGATAGCAGTCCCTTCGTCATGTGTACTTTCGTTTAACATAACGTATTCATAGACATATTTATATATGTTTAATCATCATCATTATCATCATCTCAACCTCAAGACGTCTACTGCTGGACATAGACCCCCCCAAGGTTCTCCATAACAGCCGGTCCCGTGCCGCCCGCATCTAGTGGTTTACCGCGACATTCACCAGGTCGTCGGACCACCTTGTGGAGGGTCTACCAAAGCTTGCGTTTCCCAATACGCGGTCGATACTCCAGAACCTTATGGGCACATCGGCCATCGATTTTGCATTTTCATCATTTTGTTTACGTTTAATATATAAACGAAATTGAGTAACCGGTACGAGTTAAAATATTATTTTGTATTACGCGAAAAGATGCTCTTGGGACTGCCGAATGTTCAAATACGTCTTTGACAAAGTGCAAAGGACAGCTGTAAGCCATTTTAAGGAATATCGCAAACATGAAACGTAATTACACGGGTAAAAAAAACGGTTGTTGAAAAAGAATTCGTTTAAATAGATTGAGAAAAGTAGACCGTTCGCCATTAATATGAAAAAGAAATACACAAAAAAGTAGTCTAATAACTACATACTCTCATTATAATTCAACTTTGGCACGCTGATAAATTACTACCAGTGGGACGCGAAAAAATTATTGGACGTTGCATGTAAATGATTCATATCAATTTGTTAAATATATTTTATTTACATCGTTTCTGATAACGTCGATATGTATCAACCTATCGCCGTTCGCTATTGATTGAAGGACTCCCCCAAGGAACCACCTATTAAGATATTGGGCAGTCAGCATCTATTCGCTGCAAGCCACAAACAAATTAAATTTAATCTAATTTTACTTTTCAAACAACGATGGACGGACGATTTGAAGTGGCTGACGGATGCTGTGTATACATAAAATTAATTCTAAATTAAAAAAAAACAATCTTCATGATTGGTTTTTTTAGCCTGGTTACCCCGACTTGAAAAGTTCGTAATTAATGTTATAAAATTAAGAATGCCTTATCCTAATTAATATATCTAGGCCTATTCTTAAGTCCTCTCCCTGTGTAACTATATCTAAAGGATTTTTAGAAAACTATGACTATAATAAAATCGTATAACTTGCATTTTAATACAATAACTAAATAAAGACAAAATTACCTGTGGCCATTTAAACAAGCGTGATGTAGTGGCGTATATCCATTGTCATCTTGAACATTTGGGCCAGCTCCTCTCCGTAAACTGCAACAAACAAAAAAGAAACATTACAAAAAACAATTCGCAGTCGGTAGGATTCGAACCTACGCTCCCAGAGGGAATCTGATTTCTAGTCAGACGCCTTAACCGCTCGGCCACGACTGCCTTGAAAATTCTAGTGAATTTCCGGACCGCTATTCTAAATCCTACTTTATATAATCTTATTTGTATAGATTACCTAATCAATATCACAATAAAATTGTTGTATCTTATATAGCATATAATATTTAATTCATTATTTAAGGAATACATGCAACACAACACAATTACCTGTTGTTATTTACATGGTCTTCACATTATGCGATAAGATTGTGTGATTAACAAACTGGAAAGATAACTTCGATTAGAAGTCTGCGTCTTCGAATAAAACACTATGGAAAAATGCTACTACTTATATTTATTTATATTCAGATAATATAAAAATATATATAATATAGTTTATACGTCCTTGACGGTATAGTATAGTTTATACAGAGCGGTCATCGAACCACGCACTAAGAAAAACTTCCTACAAACAAAAACCACCTGTAAAGTTACCCTGAAAAGGTTTAAATTGCTGTGTTGTAGGTAATTAAGCCGACACAGTGGATTCGTTGTCAACACACACTACATTATTATTTAAGGGGTCAACCGTTAGTGCCAAATATACTAGACGTAATGTCAAAAACGGTACATTTTGGCGTCATATGGCTTAGTTATGAAGTATTTATTTCATGAGAATTAGTAACTAGTCTGCAATTAAGTATTACAGTTGAATATTCTATTGTCGAATGATTTTCTTACGAATAAGACGTATTTAGACGCAGATATTTAAATCTTTTTAAAGAATAAAATGATAGGTAGTATCTTAGAAAAATAGCTTCTAATCTATGAACGGTTAAACATGACCTATAAGTTAACGTCACACACTTTCAACAACACTTGTCCTACAGAGATCGTTATAAATGGCACGTGTCTATGATCAACCCCTACAGGACAGAACCTTGACAGAAACAGGTGCACAAATACACATATATTTAACATTTAAAAAATGAAGGACTTGTACTCTTTACGTTGGGAGCTAAAAGGGTTACATGTATAAGATACAAGTTTAAAAAGATAAAGGTATCCAATTATAAAAAAAACGGTCCTGTAAAAGAGTAAGAGGTACTTTAAAATATATTTACATTTTGTTGTCTATGCATGTGTAACTTATATTTAGACAAACAGTATCACAAAACATCATCTAATATCTGGGTAGTATTATCTCACTATGTGATCGTTTGATAGAAAAAAGGGAACTTATCTCAAATTTGTAATAAAATCGAATTATTTTTATGAAAATAGAACGTTGTTATAAACGATCCTAGATGTTATCACGTTACTATGTGAGTACATTTTTTGCTAAGAACACACTTGGTAGGTTTTTTTTTTCTATTATACAATTTTGTGGGCACACTTTCAAAACTTAGGAAGAGCTATTTTTATACAAACTCTAGAAAAATAATTTGATATACTGTGCCGAGTATTGTGGATTCAAACCCCCACATAGGACAACACTGTGTGATCCACAAATTATTGTTCTGAGTCTAGGTGGTGTTTGCGTCCGTTTCTCGTTTGTTAGAATCCCGCGACACAAGATATTCCTAATGCGGGCGTTGTCTATATAAAAACAATAAATAATGTTAATTGTGTTTAGTGTAGCCATAAAACAGTGTCACATAACAGTCTAACATACAGTAATTTAATTAATGTCAAGGTCAAAGTAAAAACCCATTACTTCAATAAAAACATACATAAAACTAGCACGTACTAAAGTGAACTCTATCACCGGCAATTTAAAATCGATAGTTGAATATTCAAGATAAATGCAAATAGCGGCTCTGTAGATATGCCGGGACAGGAAATGACGTGTTAATGGCCGCCGCCGTAAGGTATCGGTCATTTCCCAGAAGGAGAGCCTCCTTGAATCACCAGGCATTTAATGATCTTTTAAATGGTTTTGAATGGTTAATGGCAGACGTAAAATTATTAAAGAAGAAAATATTTGAATTGGTAGGTTGTTTTCACGATCGATGTTGTACGGACAAATTCAACCAAAGTCCAGATAACCAGGCAATGTTATCTTATCATAATCTATAACCAAGATCACCCAGAGTCAATCTGACGTTTGGTGGTTTTTCTTAAAATGGTCTCACAATCACTCCGGACTTATAAAAAAATAAACATTTTTTATCTCTGTGTATAGGTTATTTATGACAATGTTCTAGACGATTTAGGCGGCGGCGGTCAGTCTCAATGGAGACCAGCTAACTATGCAGAAGATATTACACTGCACATGTATCTGTGTGTATGTGTGTCCAAACACAGGTGCACTCTCTGTTCCCTCATCCACACAATCAAATGGGATGGCTAAAGGACACGACCGAGGAGAGATAAGCCCAGAATCGACGGGTTTAGGTTTTTTCCGGGGCACTGGGGTTAAGGCTTAAGGTTAAAAATCGTCAGCCTAGTGGAGGGGTCTTTGTTCAGCAGTGATGATGAATTAGCATATGATTATTTTATTTTTGTTTAGAAATTAACATTTGTCTTGTTTAGAAACTCAATTCACCTATTTTTACTGCATCTACTGTGAATTTAATTATGCGTACGAAGTAATCGTGTTTTCGACATCATCACATCATCATCACGTAGACAGTCTTTAACTGTCCACTGCTCGACATAGACTCCTCCTTAGAGAGGAGGTTTTGGCCTACTATACTACCCTGACCAGACGGTACCCAATACAGTGCCAGTGACTTATTGAAATAAATTATAACAGACCAGAATATTTACCATAAACGGACACCAAGTGTGTAGGTAAATGTGAATTTATGCATAAGCGAAAGAAAGAAACGTCTTCTAAAAAATACAAAGGAAATTCCAGTCAATCAACAAATTTAGCTTTTGCGGGAGGGATGTGTTTACAAATACATACATGCTTTGGTATTAGTTTATCTTCCGTTAGAGATCATCGCAATTCTATAACATCGGTTTACGATACAATATCATCCATTCCATACTAATTTTATACAGTTGGAGAATGTAGTTTGATTTGTTAAAGGCGCTAACATCGTGAATTTCTGATTGGAATTTAAAGAAAAAAAACACTAGTGATGCATTCCTCATATATCCAGGAAGGCTATATGGTATATAACATCACACCAAGAATAATAGGAGGCGAGTAGTGACGAAAAATGTTTCAGAAACAGACAATTTATTCCGTTTGAGAGACGCACACGAAATTGCACGGATCAATAACATTATTCGTGATTCTTCACAGTTACATTAATCTGGTAGGTATCGGGATTTCCAGAAACTCGATCGCAAATTCCTTATTTTAACATTGACGTTTAAAAACTTTATAAATATCATTTATTGATTTATTGTTCTACTTAGAATGTAAATATTGAACCATTGAACTGTGTACTATGATACTAAGAACTTAAGGTCTCAAGTAAACCTCAGCTAGTAAAGTTGTGCACTTGCTGATCGACAGACGAGACTCAGGCAAACAAAACATCACGATTAGTGGCAATAAGCTCGCCACCTATTACGTGGGACCAAAACACTGTTGAAAAGTGAGCGTTAATATGCCTCTGTCTACCTCTGCGGGGAAACATGTGTGATTTTATATATGTTGGCATGAACTGGAATTTATGGATGAATTAAAAAACGTAAATAGTTGAAAGCTGAATTAGATTTTATAAATGACAAATAGGAAAAAAGTAATCCAAGATATCAATTACATATATATTTTATGTGTTCCAAATGACAGGGACCACGATAATTACTCTTATGCAGGACCTTCAAGACTATATCGCTAGTCTTAAGAATCAGTTCAATTAAAGATAGAAAGATGGCTGTGAAATGAGTCGCGTCAATTCTCAAGAACATTACGACAGCATACAAGACAAGAAGATTGTGCGCTATTAAACATTGTTCAACTCAATGCTATTAAAAGCAAATTATAATGTTAATCTATTATTTAAAGACTAAACCAATTTGGGATATTGAGATTAGTGTGTCACTATGAAAGCAACTTAGAATCTCTATCGTGGGAGACATATAGTTTAACATCCAGTACATGCATCCAGTTAACGATCAAGTGTTACCCTAACAAAAGAGTGATTACTCTCCGAAATATTCAGAAAGTACATTTGTTAGCACTATTTAGACATAGAAAGGAACAACAGAGTTTCTTTCGAAACTGATAGGTATGTTGAACTGTGTAAAATCAAGTGTAACATGTCACATACATATAATATTTAACGGCATATGATGTGTCGTGTTTCTGATATTTGAGCAACGATAATTGATGAATCATCAATCAGTATTTATAATATAACTTTTAAGTTTGTTAGTGTTTTCAAAGCGTGCGTCAAGTGTAAATATTGAGTGTTAGTGACGCCCTCATTCTGATATGAACATGTCCATAATTAGCAATAAATATTCTGTGTAACTTTCCTTTCTATTGAAAAGCCTATGTCCAGCAGTGGACTGTTAAAAGTTATTGACGACGACAACGCCGCGACATTCTGTTTGTTGAGGTGACACAAAATTTCAATCACTGAATTGCTTAATTCTTAAGTTAGTTAATTGTCTGTTTGTAATCGATTCCTTTGAACTTGGTCTGAACGATCAGGTTTCATTGAAACTTTATAGACTTATCAAGATTCGATCACAATACAGTAAGTAGAACAAATATTAAACAATAATTCTTAACATAGGAATACTATAATGAACGAAAGATATTAGTATCATTGTGAAAAAGAGCCTTTTAAAATCTTATTCCTTGATTAAGAATAATTTTTCAATTTCCAGTTCAACCTGTCGTTAGAGTGTGAATTTTTGTTTTTTAAATTATTTTTAAAAGGTAAAAACGGGACCCTGTTACAAAACCTCTGCTGTCTGTCTGTCACTGTGATAGCTAGAAAGCTGAAATTTTCAAAAATCTTGTATTACCGTTGCCGCTTTAACAACAATTATTAAATATACATAAATAAAAGTATTAAGGGGAGGCCCTATAGCATAAATGTATTTCTTTCGTATTTTTGCTCAATATCAATAACGATAACAGGTAAACGCTTAAAATTTTCACAGAATATTGAGTTATATATTATCTTTCAATATAAATAATTAAATAAAAATAAAGAATAAATTAAATGGAGGTTCCCATACAACAAACGTAATTTTTAAGCAATTTTTACTCGATTTTAATAAACAGTTAGAAACTTGAATATTTTCAAAAAGTATGTACTTCGAAATATATTAACTATAAAAATAAATAGATAATGGTACAGAACCTTACGTGCGCGAGTCCAAATCGCATTTGGCCGCTTTTTTTTTAATTATTTCCTCTAGGTGAGCTTGATTAAGGTTTTAAGTGCGATAAGCGTCTACAACTGTTTGTTTTATTAAAGTCGGACTAAGTTGAGACAGTGAATTTCAAAATTTAAATGTTTTTAAGCATAGTTAAGCCAGAACTATAGGTCAAGTACGGTCACTTCATTAGTACCTCAGTAGGTATTGAAATATTAGTGTACTTTATTTTTATTTATTTATTTATTTATTTATTCTTGATGCACATGTTGTACAAAGGCGGACTTAATGCCATGGGGCATTCTCTCCCAGTCAACCTTTAGGTGATGTAGAAACATGAGCGGTAGGTGCAAAGGTAAAATAATAAAGTTGACATACATTACTAATAAAATATTATTTTACATAAACAGTACATAAACAATACATAAACATACATGTATATAAAATTAATACAATATTCTATATAAATATAAACACTAACTCGGGTACTCGTTAAGACGATTCCACCAAATTATCTCTAAGTAGATCACGTACTTTCGCCTTAAAAGTGTGGCGATTTGTGGACATCCTGATATCGGCGGGCAGTGCATTCCACAGAAGAATTTTTAAATTACATTTTTCAAAATTACATTACATTGAACTTAGAAATTCTAGTCGTAAATGGATATCAAACCAATACGGCCTAGACTGCACGGTTGGCTTAGTGGTTTAAGCGAGTGTGGGCAGGTCGGCAGCATGGGACCCTTTCCTGCCGACTGACGCAGATTCTTTCCGTGCACGGTTGCTTCGCGAAGTATCTGCACTCGGTCGCCAGGAGGGAATTGAGTCCCGCCTGTCACCACTGCGACTGCAGTGAGGACTCGTCTCAGCACACGCTGGCGGTTTGTTCCGCCTGGGCGGCGCAGCGTGGGGTCCTCACTGCAGTTATTGGAGATCTCTCGCTACCGGCCGTCATACGCTCCATGGTCGGTAGCGACAGTTGTTTTACCGCGGTCGCAACCTTCTGCGAAGACGTAATTTCGCGGAAGGAGGCGGCGGAGAAGGCCCGGGAGGACAACCTCCACTCGGACCCAATTCGCCGCCGGCGAACCGGGCGTCGGAGGCGCGTGTACCAGCGCCTCATGCCGCCTTGAGTGTGGCCGCGGGTGGACGGGACGAGTTTTCCCCTCCATCTGCTATAATGGCCAGCCGCGAGGAGGCGACGTCCGCGTGTGCCGTACGTCGCCTAAAAGGAGAGTCTATCCGCAGATGGTGCCCGCGGGAGCGGGCAGGCGCTAGAAGGGATCTGGATGTCGTAATAACAGCTGTTCCCGGATCCCTCCTATGTCAGGCGCAGAGTGGCACACCGTGTGGTTTTAGTCGGTCCGATTCCGACACACCACCCCGCCGTAAACCCCGGTGGAGTGACGGCCCGAGGGGGTTTCCACAGGTTAAAAAAAAAAGTGATTTAAGCGGGCGCCACGCCGCCATCTACTTTGCTTAGTGTTGTATTTTCAAACCATACGTGAGACAACA
This sequence comes from Hypercompe scribonia, assembly GCA_949316085.1. Taxonomy (NCBI): domain Eukaryota; kingdom Metazoa; phylum Arthropoda; class Insecta; order Lepidoptera; family Erebidae; genus Hypercompe; species Hypercompe scribonia. The sequence goes on from OX438988.1 coordinate 6,977,985, forward strand.
CTTTGTGTGATCCACAAATTGTTGTTCTGAGTCTGGGTTTTCCTTGTGCCCGTTTCTTGTATGTCTGTAAAGTCCCCCGCGACAAAGGATTTATTCCTAGTGTGGGTGTTGTCTTTTTATAAAGAAAAAAACTTCAGGAATACCATTTTGTTAACTGTCTATTGTAGGGATTTGGTGGTCCACTGTTACATAAGGTATGAGATATCGGCTGTAACGCTTTCATTAACAGGAAAGTCAACTTTAACATTTTACTTGTATAACAAGAAAATTGAAGACACCGTGGCCAGTGTTTATATAAAAAAAGTTGAAGTTAAGGGGCACACCTAGTGTGACAGCCAAGAAAAAGGCGATTTTTGGGAATGAAAAAAAAAAAAACTAGTGTATCAATCGTTTTAAAATTTTGAGGGTATATTTATACATGTTTTGAAAATACACAGTAAAATTTTTGGAATAATATATTAAATATTTTTGAAATAACACGCGATCTCCGGCGGCGCCAAAAAAAAAGGTCCTTCACTGCTGGAGTGATTGCAGCCTTCTTCGTTCATAAAACCTAAAAAAAAAAAATTCTCGTTAAACAAAAACATATTGTCTGTAAGATGACCCTCGGGCGAACAAAAAAATCAAAAATTGACAAAATGGCAGCATGTTGAAAAAAAAAGTAAAATTTTATCCAAAATTTTGATCGTTTTTGGCCTACCAAAATCCGATTTATGATCAGATCAAAAAACTGGAGGGTCATCGTATGGAGAACTATATAGAGAAGATGTAAAAAAAATTTGATAGCGATCGGATCATTTGTCTCCGAGTAATCACTCCAGCAAATTCGAAAAATGCTGTTTCGAGAAAAACGCGTTTAAAGATAAAATGATCGTTTTCACTTTTATAAATGGATTAAAGTCATACTTACAGCTAATCTGCTATTCCAGGCCCATATAATTCACCTTCCTCTTCCTCAAAAAGGGCTAAAAACTGAGACAAACTGTAGAATACAATATCCATGGGATGGGTCAATCACAATATTCTCATCATTATTATGCAATAGTTTCTCTGGGGACGTACTTGTATTTGCCGTAGATTGCTCAAATGTATGTTGGTTTCCAGTAAATTTTCGTTTTTTTGATTTTGATCGGTATCTGGGAACATCGTGAGTTCCCTTTTGATCTAAATAGGAAGATTGTTTACTCATTTTAAATTAAATAAAATGCGCTTACGAAGTACTCGATACAACGGTCAGAATAAAACTAAATGTATCTGGCTCCGAAAATACGTGACGTGGCAGTAAACGAAAAATATACTGAAATAATTATATTTAATTATTTCTGTATACCTGGAGGCTCACAATAGAAACCGGAATCCTATTTGCAAGAGTTAGAAAAGACGGTAAACTCCGAACAATAGCTCAGGTATGTCCCGTAGCCAATGCAACTACCTAACTGCCGAGCGGCTACTCTTTTAAATAGCTGTAACTCAAAAATTATTTAAGATATCGATTCAAAATTTTAGTATGTTATTTTTAAAGGTATCACCTATCGAAATATGAAAAAAAAAAATCGATTTTTTGAAAATTTCACACTAGGTGTGCCCCTTAAATAACATTGAAATGTACGGTATAGTTTACTGATGAGGAATACCAAAATTTCTATTTTGAAAAGATAAAACTGGCAAATTTTGCAGTAACACCTTACATTACCCACTTTGCATAGGCCTTTGTAAGAGGAAAAAGTTTTTATAACAGGATCACTGCATTATCTTGAATGAACTTCTGAAAACCAGTGAATCTACTAATGAGCATGAACAAGTACAGTGTACAAATATGTTGGTTCATTTTGGTTTATAAGACACAAAACTAAAATAATTCTAAAAACGGTGCCTTACAATATCGAAACAAACATTTTACTCATGGTACTTTCAATCGATAACCTATAATATTTATTTATTTTCTCACTACACACACTCCCTACAATCATTTTAACACATTAACATAAGAATATCGCACAAACTATAATGGTGTAATATTTACGAAATATGATAAGTACCTTGGTTCCTTTAATTAATTATTATATAGGCTTCATTCGCCATACACGACATTCAGTCTGATAAGTCACCGATAAACTCTTGTGTTACATCATATACACAGAATCTCGATAACAGAACAAATAAATCACGACCACAATATACTTTGTATTTAATCATCACATTCGTTATATTCAAGGCTTTTCTCACAGAAATAAAGTATTTAAAGTAAGAGGTGATACACTCACCTATCAGTACCCAACATCTTATTGCTAAACTTCTTTGTTTTAATCCAGCTCCTTTTCACACTGAATCTCACATCGCTGAAATGCAAATCAAGATTATTCTTATAACTACAGCACTTCACTGTTTTGTCACTGCCACCCATGTTAACTATAACCATTCAGATTGAAATTAGGACAACACAACAAATGGTAACACAATGAAACCGTCAGCACACGTACATTCCATTAGGTCTTCAACGTGTAGTGAACTATGTCCTAGCGGAAAACGACGATCACTAATAGCACTTGTTGTAATTGTTTCAATACGCGCCAGGTTATAAGATAGTGGGTGATAAGATACGCTAAATAGAGCAAGGAAATGCAAAACAGCGATAGTATACATTATCGATTTGATAAGTTTCGTGAAAGGTGTGACAAACTGATATACCTACACTGGTTTGTTTACTAGGTGTAAACTTAGAACGTTGAACATCAAAGAAACTTGTATTTTAAAAGTATAAATAAAATTTTAAATACACGATGTTTTTGTCAACTTATTATATTCTTAGAAAATGTATAATTCAATACTATCTGTTTAAAGTCAAGTTTATCAGTGGTATACATAAATATTTAATGTTCTACGTTTAGGATAAGAAATTTATCACAGAGTAGACGGGCTATTAATTTGAGATCCAGCAGATGAATATTAATAAGATATGTCACATCACACACCAACAGCCTTTAACAGCCGAGAGCTGGACTAAAACCTCTCCTTCAAAAGGATGTGACCTACTACACAACGCTGGCCCGACAAGTTGTGTAGGGTTTGGTTCATGTTATCCTGGGTAAGTTTCTCACCGATGGAATGAATAAGGACGGTGACACTCTGTATTCTTAATCCGTCACTCCGTCCTCATAAGAATAAGTTACGTATTTCGAAAAAAAAACAGAAAATAGTAGATAATAGAGGAAAGAAGATAAATAGACGGAGCCACACCATTCGTGTCAAATATATTGTGTTCAAATAAAGACGCAATATCTATACCAGTTTACTAATCTGCTAGTTTTGACCTTGATGCACTTCTGTAGACGCTTAAAGCTAAATTGTATAATTAAATACGACACAAAAGCAGCTGTAGCAATAAAAAAAGAAATTTACATATGGCAAATATATATTTTATTTAAGGCAATGTTTTGATATATTAAAAAAACCAGCCTTAAATAAAACAACGACGGGTTAGTAAGACGATTTTTAATTTATATCTCAAGAAAGGATGGACTGATCTTCATATTGGTTGTGTTTTTTTGCTCCACGAATAACTATTAAAATATTTTAAAAAAGTTATACATTGCGCATGTGGTATTTTTCAATAGGAATAGAAATATTTATTTGTTAATATTAGTATAAATATCAGATGTTTGATTTTGTTTAAAATTAAATCATTAATTATTAAATCGCGTTCTTAATAATAAATAGATCAGTGTGCTATACATTAATTACTTCATTATAAGTAGATTTAATTTATCATATAATTTTTAAAATACAATATAAAGTTACTGTAAGAAGAAGTACTGTAATTTAAAAACTATTTTACCGAACATTCTCAGAGAAAAATTTAAATTTCTATGAAGTCATACAAAAACGTAACTTAAGATTTTTTACTTTACGGCAGTACGTTTACAGAATCTAATCAAGCATGTCAGTCACCTGCCAAACAGTTATGGCACCTGCTTTGTACCTAACAATTGACTAGTACACCATTTTGGATCGCAATAAACAATAAATATTATGGTCCCACACTGTCTAGTCACTGATGTTATGAAACTGAATAATGTAGCCGTAGACACTTTAATGTATTATGTATTGAGTATGTATGCAGTTTGATTCTACGTAGCACGTGTTATTTTTTTTTTATTTACGCCCGTCAGACACAGCTCTGCACTACCCATAGTTTGATATGGAAAAAATGTCTATAGTAAGTCCCTCTGAGGAATAATGCAGAAAGTGTCGGTAGGTATATAAATATGTCAATATATTACACAAAGGTGAGTTAGTTACACCATTTATAGGTTAAGAACAACTGGACTGATTTTTGTGATGTTTTATTTATGAATTCGTCTACACCCGAATGTCAGAATACCAGAAATCTTTAAAAAAATAGTAATTAAATTCATATTCTTACATATTATGTATAAAACTAGAAAAACCTAAGTGAAACTGCGGGGAACTACTAGTATTTATTAGTAGTTTCCCACAAATAAATTTATTGCAGCGATGAAGTTGAATGTTTATCTTGGTGTGGAGGGGTATAGTCGGTGACAAAACTGATATTGCGAATGTTTAAATACCGATAACCACTTGCCATCAGGTGGACCATGTACTTATTTGCAAATTTTGTTGAGTAAAATATAATAATATTATATTAGAATATCAAATCAAAAAGTAAAATGCAAGCGCTCATTGTATTCATTTAAAATAAAACGTAACACTATAACTAAATTATAGTAATTTGTATTTTGAAATAAGTGTTATTAAATTTTTTCTATATTTTTTAAAGTGTTTTTATTATATACATAAAATCACTGCCAAGCCTGTTTCCCCGGCCTGTCATTCACACCTGTAGGCAGAGGCATGTTAAACGCCCACCTTTCGCCAGTGTTTTGGTCCCACGTAATAAGTGGTGAGTCTGTGGCCGTTAATCGGCATGTTTTGTTTGGCGGAGCCTCGTGTGTCGATTAGCAGGTGCACTACTTTCAGGTGAGGTCGACTTGGGGACGGAGTTCTTAATGGGAATCCTATGCAACCCATTTATGACATTTATATATAATATAACGGTGATAGTTTAATTAAAATCTCACCGAAACTTTTCCCAAATTACGTTGGGGTCGGCTTGAAGTTCACTACAATATGACTGAACTTCGATTTTTTACGACGAATTTATGTTTAAACAAATTAAAATACACATTTATGTAAATAATGGGAGAGGCCTATGTCCAACAATGGACCGCAATAGGTTGCTGTTATCATGATTATATATTATATTTAAATAGACTTTTGTAGACCTAATGTCAACTTTTTCTTTATTATTTTAATAGTCTGCCAAAGCGACTCAACTCTGCTTGCTGGAAAGCATGAATAGAATCCAAAAGTTGTGGTCACCATACTCATTGCAAATGCTGACAATGCAGTATGGTGACCCACAATATGGCGGCCTATTACGATTTTTTTTTTACTTTACTTCCCGTTTAGGTAAAAAAAGCTACATAAAGAGTTGTTCTTAGTTAGTTTATGAAATAAAAAATGAATATTGGTGAAGAATTTGGTATTTCAGAAATGTGTGCTAGCAGGCTAGTCTATGGCTCCGAGATATTGATATTGATCTTCTACTTGTTCAATAATTTAATAACAAAAAAAACTCCATTTTAGGCTTCCAAATATAATTACTGTTAACTGTTACTAAGCTTAAAATTTACTGGGTATTAACTGCGTATAGAACACGATACATTATTTTCCTTATAATTAAAATATGGACTTGTTTATGAATATCGGGAGGCGGAAAATCGAACTCGAATATTGCTAACTTACTAACCTTACATATTACAATTGGACATAATAGAATCCTGACTCTTACTATCAAAATAAGAATCTGGACCTTATATTAGTTATCATCAGTACAATATAACTTTATTCTATAAGGAATGGCAATACATAATGCTTGGGAAATTAAGAATTAAAATGGGCCTATTCTAAAATAGTTGAGGACAAAGTAACATCTCAGTAAGTTATCATCTCTTAACTTATTATTGGGATCGCCAAACAAGCAATCCAAGCAAGGTCTTATAATTATTGATTACAAACCGGTAAACTTATTTATAACTGAAGTCGATTCAATCAAGGTTCGGAACCGATCGAGATAGACTTGCTGTCCTCTGCACCACACATAAATATGTATGGTACACGTGCAACCAGTCCATCCATAGACTGCCTGGGAGAAATTGCTATAAGAAATAAGGCCGCCTATGTTACATAACAATTATTGATAGTTTTATTATTGTATAATGTTTGTAAACCCTAGTGTACAAATAACATATTATCTATCCATGTCTTGTTTATAGGGCAGAGGACGAAGAGATGACGGACACAGTGGAAGTCACTTAACATCAATTGGAAAACAATAAGAAAAGTATTGCAAATGTACTAATGGTAAATATTTCCATTTATAATCAAATTATGTTGTAAAAAAGTTGTCAAGATATGTATAAGGTAAACTTTGTGTTTGCGTTTGGCCATAGCCACTACTACTTTTAAGTCCATGCGGTCTTTTTTCATAACCTATTTTTTAACGCGTGAAGAAGCATCTCACCAGGACGCCATAGCATGAATCGCCATACTACATTGTCTTCATTCGCAGTGGGTATGGCGACCACCACTCTTTGTTTCTATTCATGCTTTCCATCAGGCAGTATAGAGTCACTTTGGTTGGATTCTATAAAAGAAAACCTATCCTAAACCTATCAATTAAGCGATAAGCAGGCGAGAACAAACGCTGAAAATTATAATATTTAAGTATACTATTATTATACACAAATTTAACACATATTATAGACATAATGTACGAAACGGAAAACATTTTGTTAGATTAGGTACAAATCGGTACCTAATCTAACAAACTGCGTAGGAATAAATACATATTGCCTTAATGAACACTAAAAAACTACCTCGTCATTAACCTCCTTAAAGCTTTGAAATCAAAGTTCACATTCACTTTTGGAATCATATTCGATACTTTATTCGATCACTTTTAAGTCACAAACACAACTGTAAACACTTCGGCACTCACGCGCACACTACATCCGATCTCATGTTAAATATTGATTCAAAAATATTTACAAGAGCGTACGGTTTGAACTACACCAAGTGACTAACAGTGAGACCGGTGCATGAATCATAGGACCCAAGAACGGGTCGCTTCATTTGCAACTTTTTATTGCGGTATTTTTTATTAAAGAACAGTTATCTGGAGTTAGAACACCGTCTAATTAGATCAAGAGTTTGGTTATACTTGCTACGTATGAAATATAAAAACAAAATAATGTAATATGAATTATATAATACAATTTTGAATTACGTCATCTAACATCACATAAGTAGTGAATAGGGAAAAATATTTGTCCCCACGTATTCGGTAATGTATGGGAAATATATTTTACCCTATTATATACTACTATCTATATACCTTTTCAGTAGATCAGATAATTATTAAAAGAAGTAATATTTTAAATTGTTATCAAAGGTATACAAACTGTTAAGGGGCCCATCCAAAAACCACGTCACACGATACAACTTTACACGAACAGTTAAAAGCCTTTGTTAACTGTTATATAATAAATTAAATTGTACAAATGTTTTCTTAAACAAATGGATCTCGATGTGTTTCCTTGATAGCGTTCATCCGCCCCTCAGTTACGTGAATATTCAACAGGCCAAATATAATGTTCTTTGTAGTTCAATGTTTTATAATGTAAAAATATTACAACATAGGAAAACTACGTCGGTTTTTAAACGCTTATTATTGTTACTTCAATGTATTTGAAAATTTTACTTTTTAGAAAATTGGAATGTTTTCCAAGGTGTTCTTTGTCGTTAAAAAAATATTTCTGAGCATTTCATTAATGTCTTCGTCAACGACCTTTAACGGTCCGCTATTGGACGTATGCCTCTCCTTAGAAAGAAAATTTTGGCCTACTAAACCACGCTGGCAAATGGTTTAGCATAGAATTTGTGTCGAGCTTTCATTCTCTTTGCAGAGCTGTTTTCTTGCAGTTTGCTCAATTAGTCGTATCTTATGACACTTATGAATAGTTTGGTAGGTGACACAGCGTATTTTAAATCTAACATTATATGTATATATTTGACATAATTGATGAACATTAATAACTTAATTGGTTCTAAAATTTTCACAATTTGTTAGTAATTGGTGCTGTTTAAGTACATAGTAATTTATCATAGGACTATTATTAATTCAATTTAGTGTAATTATATACAAATTGCAAATTTCTTTTTCGTTTACGAAAAACTAACAAGTCAAATATTTTTTACTACAGAGTTATATCTTTTTATGAAAAAAACACAAGATTATTTTCATGCAGAAAATTACTTTGCCCTAGGGACAAACATACTACTACAAATAAGTATATATTCAATTACTAATCATTAAAACTACATTCGTTATTGTCATTAATAAACGTATACTTTTTAAATGATAAAGGTAATTAAGATAACAGGTTAACGTATCTGAAGAAATTGTTTCAAAGTTTTAAATGCTCAAAGGCAGTCAAATTCATTCAATTACAAAATGTCTTGACATTAGAATCACACGATAACATCGTTTTAATGCGTCAAATAACCATTCTTCAACAATTTCCATTGGGAATACCAAAAATTGTGAGATACCCACCAAAACCGACACGTACGTGATATATTTCATTTAACAAAAACCTGATTTAAAATAATAAAACCACATTTCGTCAGCGCGGTATTTCCGCAAAATGATTTGCCTTTCTGTACTTATTTAGGCTCGTCGAAAGTGAAACTAAACCTGTTAGAACGATTTATGAGTATTGGTCATCGTATTTAATTAATATTTACATCTACACTTATATTATAAAACTGAAGAATTGGTTTTTTTAACGCGTTAATCTCAGGAACTGCTAGTTTGAACTGAAAAGTATTTTAGTGTTGGATAACATCGAGGAAGGGTACGCTTTACATCACGCCTACCATCAATAGAAGTACCAAAAATACCAAAAATATTGCAAAAACGAGATACTTTTTTTTTTTAATGACAAAGTTGGGCGAGTCAGCTAGTACTTTATATACTAAGTTTTAACTAGCTTACATTGATTTAATCACAAGATGATCATAAGGATTACGGTCATGACCAAGATCGGTTGGGTCATTTCCATTCGTGCAGGTGCCATTCAGACGAATGCCCTAGGTGGAATACCTTCCTAATTTGAGGTATTATGTATATTCAAGTGGAGTAGAAGACACTCGCTTGAAGAAGCATCGCCTCCATTCTAATATTACCTCGTTGGTCGAGCGATTAGCTTATGCGATTGCCGATCACGAGGTTTCGAGTTCGGTTTTCGGCTTATCGAGTTTTTCTTTTTATAGAAATACTTGATAACAGCCCGGACGTTGCGTGTTGTATACGTCGTTTGGTATTGACCTGGTCTCATCGAGTTACTGAAGTTTCACTACCCGTTTACTCACCTAGGACTGTACCTATCCACCACGTTCCGTTTCCCTTACACTAATTCACCCTTTTCCTTATTGTCATTTCAAAACGATTATATTCCCTAGGACGGTTTATAGTGAAGCAGGCGCTCTGGGTATCCAAACAAATCTTAATCTTATTATAAATAAGTGATAGCCGATGGCAACTGGAATGGAGCATTCCCATGAGGGCATCGTTATGCTAAGTACTGGCGTTGATCTCAAATAATAAATATTTACGTTATCAGGTAATAATTCAATTAAAAAAAAATACAGGGTGTTAAAATCCAGTTCTATATTGAATAGAACAGTTGAGAGATGCAATTTCGTAACCAAGTACCAAAATAACTTCCTCGAAACAATTCATTTTTAGTGCATACTTAGCTATTTAAAACAGCTGGCCTTAAAACTTTTAAACGATCATCTTAAAGAAATAAACTGTATTCTTTTTAAACAAAATAGAATTTTATTACGGTACATTTAAAGATGAAAATGCAAAGATAAAAGTTATAGTGTTACGAGCTTCAAAAGACATTCGCTGGCTGCAATTTAGAACCTGGAAAGATTTATGGTAACGAAATGAAATTGGGTCGATGTGATAACTCCATTATCTGATTAAACTGTGCCTTGAAGCTTAGTTGATGCGTAATAGAACATGTAGGCTCGGTTCTAAATTACCGGTGACACGCAATCGTAGGTCATCACTGTCTATTGTTCCACAGGTCACTCTATTTAATATAAGTAGTGGAAAATTTACCAAACTGCTTTAATAGAAATGGTTTTTTAGGAGGCAAATACCACTACAATTAATGTGTTACATTAGTATCAAATTTCAAAAGGCAAGAGATTCATATATTATCTAATTAATTTTATGTAATAAGGAACACGGTTAAACAATAATTGTATTCGTTCGATATTTTTAAGGAATATGAACTTTTGAGAGATATGTAGGAAAAAACAGACAAAATTCTGACACAAGTAGGTTTCTTTTTCTTTTTTTTAACGTGTGGAAACCCTCTCGTACCGTCACCCACCGGGGTTTATGGCAGGGTGGTGTGTCGGAATCGGACCGACTAAAACCACACGGTGTACCACTCTACGCCTGACATAGGAGGGGTCCGGGAACAGCAGCTATTACGACATCTAGGAAACAAATAGACCCTAAGTTAAGGTATACGTTTGTTCTCGGATGAACAAATAAAGTAAGTACTTGTACGAGGGTAAGTTTTTAAGTTCGCGGAATGACAGTGAAAAAGGCGGGTAAACACGCTCTTTTGATGCCTACCGTATTCAGTGACTCATAATTAGTCTGCATAGTAAAATTTGTTGTGATTGGATCATTAGTTATTAAACTATCGTTGACCAAGTATTTTAATCGGGAACGAAGTGAAAAAAATGGAGAAAATTGAATTCCGTGCGGTGATAAAGTTCCTTACTAAGCAAGGAAAGTCTGTTCAAACCATACTCAATGAGATGTCATCGGTTTACGGGGATTCTTGCCCAGGAAAAACAATGGTCTACAAGTGGCATAGTTTATTTAAACAAGGCAGGGAATCACTTGAAGACGACCCGAGGCCGGGGCGCTCCGTTGAGGTGACTACGCCAGAAGTTATTGCAAAAGTAGAAAAAATTGTATTGGAAGATGCTCGACTAAAAAAGAAACAACTCGCAGAAATGGTTGGAGTATCGGATACAACAATTTTTAAAATTTTACACGATCATCTTGGCATGACTAAGGTTAGCGCACGGTGGGTGCCGAGAATGCTCACGCCATTGCAAAAACAACAGCGCGTGGAATGTTCACGTGCGTTTTTGGACCTCTGCAATGAAGACAAGGATGGCGTATTGAATCAAATTGTTACTGGGGATGAAACTTGGGTTCGTCATTATGAACCCGAGTCCAAACAAGACTCCATGCAGTGGCACAAAAAGGGCACAGCACCACCCAAGAAATTTAAGGTTTCACAGTCGGCTGGGAAACTCATGGCAACGATTTTTTGGGACTCAGAAGGAATATTATTGATAGATTATAAAGATAAAGGCATTTCTATAACGGGGGAATACTACGCTTCAATCTTAGAACAGTTAAAAGAAGCCATCAAAGAAAAAAGACGGGGAAAATTAACGAAAGGTGTCCTGCTATTGCATGACAATGCTCCCGTTCACAAGAGCCGAGTCGCACTGGCTGCCCTGCATAAGGTGGGCTTCGATATTTTGAATCACCCACCCTACAGTCCAGATTTGGCTCCGAGTGATTATTATCTCTTTCCAAAAATGAAAAAAGAATTACGTGGTAAGAAATTTTCAACTGATGAGGAGGTTAAGGAGGCGGTTTCGGCATATTTTTCAGACAAAGATAAAACTTTTTTTTACGAGGGAATAAAAAAACTAATTGAAAGATCTAAAAAATGTATTCGTGTTGCAGGGGAATATATAGAAAAAGAAAAATAATTTTGTGTTTTTGTTATTACTCAATACCCTCCATTCCGCGAACTTAAAAACGCCCCCTCGTATGTAGGCTCATTTCTCTTAGTTGACTCTGATTGAATTCCGAGGTTATTTTCTGATAAAGCTTAGGTTTTTCTTACAACGGCATTCACTTACAATTGTTTGACGAATTCAATGTTGTTTACAAAACAAGTATTAATCGCTACGTATGAACAAGATGTCTGACATTTACTTTTTAGTTCGTATGGTACCTCGTGTAATGCAAATTTTGTTTTAATTTAGTTTTTTTTTGGATTTTATACTTTTAATTTAGTTTAACACTTATAGTTATGGTGCCTTTTATATTAACCTACTTTGGTAAATATCAAGAAAAACTAATAGCGATAAAGTTTATCTAAACAAACAATAAATATCCGCATGATTTCACAATAAAATCCAGATAACAAACGGTATATACATATATGTAGTGTCAGGCGCGTAATGTCATGAGCAGATAAAAATAAGCAATAGTTTAGTTACCAATAAATTCAATGAGCATGTAATCGAATTCTTTATTCTTGTTGATTGTTTTTTAACCATGAAGGTATGTCATCATCTCAGTCGAAAGACCTCCACTGCTAGATATGTCTAAGGCTCTCCTAAGGTTGGTTACAACAACTTATCCTGCACTGCCCGCATCAAATGGCTTCCTGTGATTTTCATTTAAATATATTAATATTTTATGGTAATCTGTTATATCCAGCCAACTAGTACAAATATTATTCTCGTATGATTTAGTTTTTGAAAATAGCTCTTGTCATAAGACAGTGTCCTTTTTAACATTATATTAAAATTATTTATATCACGCCACGTGTGGTGATGGATTAAGAGTACGAAGTATCACCACTCCTATTCTTACCGTGGGTGTCGTAAGAGACAAAAAGGCAAATTATGCAGACACTAGCACTGTAAAGAGAGAGAAAACTTGATACAAACTCTATTCCAATCATCTGGTCAGCGTGTATATTAGACTAAACCCTTCTTTCTAAGGAGAGGCATATGTTCATCAGAAGACTATGAAAAGCTATTGATGTGATGATCATGATAGCATCACGCCACATCAAAACATCAACAATTCTGTAACCTGATGCAGGTAAATATGAAAAACGAAGAACTCTATTAGTCTACGTTTTTTTCTTTGGTCAAGTGAATTTGACTAATATAGAACACTAGCTGATCCGGCAAACGTTGCTTTGCCATATAAATTATTTCTAAGTAATTTGAGCGGGATGAAAAATGATTAAATTACTAAAATGGCTATTAAAAAATAAGGGTTGATCGTAGAAGGGTAATAATTGAGGATTGTATGTATTTTTGTATGTTGTATCATAAAAAAATAGAAATTAAAAATTTTGTCTAAAAAATAAAAAAAATATTTAGGGTTGTACTACCCCTAACAATTAGGGGGATGAAAAATAGATGTTGGCCGATTCTCATAGATACCGGATAAGCACAAAAAATTTCATCAAAATCGGTCAAGCCGTTTCGGAGGAGTATGGCAACGAAAACTGTGACACGAGAATTTTATATATTAGATTATATGATGTCGTCAATAAATGAAGGAGGGTACGGATACTACAAAAGAATCGATATTTAGTAGTCCCATTACTTGTATTGCAAAAGTTAGGTGTGCGATAGCTATAAAACATAGATACGAACCTGCTAAACCAATCGTAGTTAACCTTACATGTATTCAATCTTGTCTTGTACTTATATTACTAACTTACAATCAATGTCTTGACAGGTTTCTAAGTTACATTTTCAATTTACCTGTTTATACCTGCTGCCTGCCTTAACGTGTGGAGAAATCTAGTCGCCTGGGATATCAAAAATACTCACACTGACGTCGTCTTCTTGAAGATTTAAATTTAGATTAGCCCATACCCATCTGTTTGTTGTAACTTAGTTTACAACTCGTAATGGCGTTTGCAAGGAGTTTTACATACACTATAACTAATCAAATCAATCAATCATCACCAAAAGTGTTTTGTAGTCCATTGCTGGACGAAAGCTTCTCCTTATAAAAGAGGTTTTAGAATGCTATATATGAAATAGATGGGCAAAGGTACAACGTGGAAAAAACAACAGAAATATGTGTGAAGAGATTATCTTCGAAAAAGTGCTCTCAGTACTCGAGGGCCTTTGATATAAAAAAAATGGCGCAGGGCCGCAAAAAAAAAAATGATGACAACGTCTTTCATTGATGAAAGGCGTATAATGACACATTCACCATACGGATACTATGAGTGATAAGAGATATCTACCTGATTATAGCGCGTTTCAAGTGTTTGAGTAGATATTTTATAATATTTTATTTTGAGGTTGGATTTTTTTTAATTTTATTCACATCTGGTATTTTAAACAAGGTTAAACATTTACAAGTCATGTTTTAGTACAAATTACTTGCAAGTATTTGCCTGGCAGGAAACGCAATTGCGTTATCGTCCTCTAAACCTTTCTTTTTAATAAAGTAAAAATATTCTAATTCACGCAATATTCAATTCTTTGATATTTTAACCAACGATAAGTGTTGCAAGATTCAAAGATATTATTGAAAATGTGTTTTATACATTTTTGATAGTGTGCAACACCTTAGTCGACTATATAAGGTTAGGTTTATATGTGAAACAAGGCTGTTATATGACCCCACATGGAGTTCTGATGTATATCTATGCTCACCTCGATAATATTCACCAAGATATGGTAATTTTTCTAAACACTATTTAAACAAAAAAAAAAAATTATATGTATATTTTTAATTCAATCGACGTTTTATGTCATTGGCATGACTAGTAACCGAATGCTTAAAAAAGAAAAAGAATGTATGCAGACACTGATGTTGTAAATCTTTCTGGAAGAATACTTTCAATCACGTCGTGGTCACATTGCAGAGGTTCACTTATACCACAACCTATTAGACACTTTTAGACATGTTACTTAACATTCATAAATGCACGTATATATATATACATACCCACACATATATATCCATTCATAAGTTATTTGAAAACTTAAGTTAGCTGGAGTTAAAAAGAAGTCGACTTTGAACGTCACAGCCCATAATTACATAAATATTGATGTGTGCAAAAGATGACAGCTGTCACGCTGATCGCTTCCAACACAGCGAATTGAACGACCTCGGAATGCATAATTTATTCATTGCTTTAGCACTTTAAGATTCTGCCAAGGTATAGTAAACTTGTTACGGCGATGCATTTTTATACTAGTACATTTTAAAAAATCAATAGGACTCCAATAATGTTTTTC
Source organism: Hypercompe scribonia (assembly GCA_949316085.1). Lineage (NCBI taxonomy): Eukaryota > Metazoa > Arthropoda > Insecta > Lepidoptera > Erebidae > Hypercompe > Hypercompe scribonia. Next base: position 6,993,258 of record OX438988.1, read on the forward strand.
TAAGTAGCCTAGCAAAGTGACTACTCTGCTTGACGGAAAGCATGAATGGAATCCAAGAGTGGTGGTGATCGGCATACTCACGCTATAGTGGCCTAGTGAGATGCTTCTTCACGCCACTTCTAAAGAATCCGTGATTATAGTGGGCGGAAAACACGTGCGCTGGTAGTGAGTTCCAAGTTTTAACTGATTTGCACAGGAAGGAAGAGCCGCACCGTTTGGTTTGGGTGTCAATTAAGCATGAATAAGCAATCGCAAGTCGAAAAAGTTTATTGCGTATCCTTTTGTCCATAGATTACATTAACTGTATAACAGCAGATAAATCATGTTTATTTTCCACTTTAGTTTGAAAATATTCTAAATGTTTGTTTTAATTATGAATGTGAAAGTGTGTTTGTATTAACGCCCACTCTTTATTCACCATTAGTTCTTTAACATGATTCATACTGTCACGCGTATACAAATAAATAAATAACTAATTCGCACATTTGACACACACAATGCCAATGCCAAATCTAGTTTCAAACTAAGCAGAGCTTATGCTTTGATAACTTGATTGATTAAATAATATTTATTTACTTTTTTTGGTAAATACATACATAGAAAACACCCAAACTTCCAAAAAAAAAATTGCAGATCCTACAAACATTTGGTCAGACCGAGGCTTCGAACCCGAGACCTCAAGCATTACAATCGCATTCGCCACCGCTATCGAGGCAGTTAAAAATGACCAAAGTTGACATTACGCTAGATTTAATAGAGCTTTAAATATTGGAGATACGATAAGAAGCAATAGGAAGACATCACTTAGATAATGAAATTACTTTGCCAACAACTCTATACTACTATTTTCTTTTCTCCTTAATTCGTTTACTTGGATTGCAGTACCAATAATTTTCAAAGTGCAGATTAAAAGCAATGGACGTCGGCCATCGCAAAGGAACCATTGAAATATATAGTTCGGCTATTGAGACTTGGACCTACACCATTTTGCCTTAATCAAAGCACCCAACTACATTCTACCTCTCCAAGAGAGCGATGTTTACTAATTGCTTAACCTCCACCATTGGTTACCTGTATTTAAATAACGGTATTATGTACGGCGAAATGTTTTTAATACAGAATTAGTTAACGTCTTAATTTTTATTCTGCAAATAGCTTCAAGATTGTTTCAGGTACATCCAGGTCACACAACGGCACTATTAATGACAAATGGTATACCGTAAACTACACTAGGAATTGCATTGATTTCTATATATGTGTGAACATGTACTAACATGCAGTTTTCAAGTTATTGTTATTGTATCCGGTTAAAAGATGCGATGTGCATAATGTTATAAGTTCGAATCCACACTAATGTATAATATATTAAAATATTCGGCATTCGTTTGAGAAGAGCCTTATAATTATAGCAATATATAATGTCTTATGTACACTTTCTTACTAGGATCAATAAAGTTATACAAATATTAATAAGTTAAAGACCTGTAAATACCTTGTATAATGCCTTTACATGGCCAGGAAAAACAGTAATGATATACATTTAAAAGTAACCCTAAAAAAAAGTAAACCCCTGGATAAAAAGAAGTATATAGCAAAACTTTGTTAACTTATAAACTACGAAGTATGGATCGGGTTTTAGAATTACAGACACGGTGAGAGGAAAGTTCAACGTTCGTTCCTCAACATCGATTGGCGTCTGGCCCACCGCCAAACACTCCACTTTAATAGCCCTACTTATCCTACTTCCTTAAATAGATATAGTAAATCATTTGATTAATTTTTATACAATATTTCACTCTGTGCGGATATCTGTAAAATATATTATTATCTTAAAATCCGTTGCTACAGCTAAGGAAAAATAAAAATCTTTGGCGTTAAGCATTTATAGAGTCGAGAAAGAATTAAAACTTTCAGTAAAAGATAATCTTAAATGTCTACGCAGTATTTTATATATGCAATGGTTGAATATAAACAGACATAAACAATATCACAATTTTTATCTATCTGAACGTTGTAATCACGAAAACGGCTAAGCCCTGTTTATTGTAACAATATTTTCGACGTGTTTCGTTTCAATGGTAGCTAATAAAACCGGGTAACATTGCTCGTTGATATAATTGAATCATCAAATAAACAGTATGAGGTCAGGTCAAGTGGCTATTGAAAACTTCCAAGAAAATAACTAAAGTTTAACAAACTTTCAAAACATTCTGTGGTAATATAAAAAGTTTGAACGATAACCCAGTTAGAAGACTATTGACCTAACCAAAGAGAACACGAAATGCAGAAGAACGCTCATTAACGAATTTGTCATGGATATTCTGAGCAGATAATTAGAGGTAGAATTTTACCGAACCATAACATCGGTCAATGACAAGCGTTATAACATGATTCTGTAAGTTTTAAACAATGTGAGCTGATTTTTTTTAAAGCAAAAGATATTTTCAACATTTCTTCCTCAACGAAATATATTACATTCTTCGTGAAATGGGTATTAAGAACGCCAGTCATGTTCGTAAAAAAACAATACTTAAAAATCTTGTCACGGATCAGGGATTTTCATCACAAGTATTATATTTCGCAGCATAATCATATTTTAGACAATAACAAAGAGTAATTCAGCCTAACAAAAGTTGCGTAAGTGTGCTTAACTTATATGTACACATTATATTATATTTTTAATGTGTTAAATTATTTAATATTTCTCTGCATTTTAAAGTGAAAGAATGGTATTTATATTTGTGAAAGATATATACAATACCTGCACCAGCACCACTTGTAGTGCGAGAATCATGATTAGAGTCATAAGAACTGGCTCGATCGGGTTGATATCACGTTTTTAAGTGTTGTCCCATGTGCGGTTTGAACACACAATACTCGATAAACCACTACGCCAGCCATGCACTTTTATTTTGTTTTTTAGGCTGGCCAAAGTGACTCTACTCTGCCTGATGGAAAGCATGAATAGAATCCAAGAGTGATGGCCACCATACTCATTGTAAATGCAGACAATGCAGTATGGTGACCCACACTATGGCGACTTAGTTTCACAAAAGATCGGTGCTAAGCGATTAATTCATAGCTATCTATTGAGTGAATAAGGTTCCTGGAGTTCAACCCTCCCCTTTCCTTCTATTTCTAGAGGAAGGGAGGTAATCAAAAAGCGGTAACACACTTACAACTATTGAGCAGTAAGTGACCATGGGTGGCTGCAGCCACTATCTATCAGATGGTCTCCTGGCTCATTTGCCCTGAATACAATAACAAAAGGGAATCCCCGAAATATACACGTGAGTTAATCTCTCGCGTGTATTTCTTTTTTATAAATTAACTACCTGCCAAAGTTGCTCTACCTAGCCTGGTGGAAAGGGTAAATGGTATCCAAGAGTTGTTGTCGCCATTGTGAATGCAAACAATGCAATATGGTGACCCATACTATGGCAGCCTAGTGAAATGCTTTTTCACGCAACGCTTTATAGACCTGGGTTCATATAGATTTTGTATATCTCTACTAAACACTTTCCCAAAATCATACCATGACGAGCCATTATGTCTTTCCACACTGCAGGCCAAAAAAATATTAATATTTAACACCTTAATTTTCCAGTTAAAAATTTAATGTTAGAGAAGGTAATACCCATAATGATTTACACAGTAACCTTGTGCACAGGTACTGGACCTGAACTAGTTTGATGACCTCACTGCTCTAAGATCTCACAAAACTTTGGCAGAATTAACTTATAAACTTGTTTTAGATTGAAGATAATAGTAATGATACAAGTACATTTTTATATAGATATGAATCACCATGATACTTTAAGTAAATAAACAATTAAGATGTATAGATGTGGTGGTAGTTTAACATACACATTCATCATTATCAACAGCCTTTAATGGTCCACTGTTATCATCCGTCTCTCCTAAACAAAGGGGTTAGCATTAACATTATATAGTCTCAATGCTTCACACAGGTCTGTCATCCTATGTACTGTGGTATTTATAGTAGTTTATATATATATATGTGTGTGTGTTGATGGGTAAAAGTATCCGCAGAATAAAATGAATCTTTTGTCTCAAAATTGGTTTTCTTTCCGTTAACACTATATTTGCTTTGTAAATGTATAAACAAAGCAAAAAAAAACAATTTCGAATTGGACCATAGAATTGAGACAATCTAGGATAGTAAGAAACCCACCTAAAAGTACATCATTTAATACGCTTTATCATTTTTATCAATCATATGTTTATTGGTGCATGATTGATAAGAATTATTAGCTTCATTGCATATACATGCATTTTATGGCACACATAAAATATGTCAAGGTCAGAGTGTGGGTACGAGCTATGTGACATTAATACAGACCGTAAGTCATAAATCCTAAAAGATGGATCTTAAACGGTTATAAAAACATAACAGAAGTTTATGTGTCTCCTAAAAGTTTTATGTTACATTTTAAAGTATGACAAAATATTATAACACAATCAACATTTTTCTTATTTCTTTTTATCAACTTTTAAATTTTAAATAAATTAACTGTTCGAATAAAATGTTGAGATTTTTTTTTTTTAATCAAAAGGAGAGTACAATGGCATAATCTAATTTTAACATATGTCCTACATATCTTATTATATATATTTTGTTTTTTTTTCTTCTGACTGACTCTACTCTGCCTGATGGAAAGCATGAATAGAATCCAAGAGTTAATAAATGCGAAAATTTCTGTGTGTAAAATCTATTGTGTACAATTTTGCAAAAAACAGATGATTCTTCTTATAAGACCATAAATTTTAGATTTATAATAAGAAACATGAGCCCAAATTACATAGGCTAACCAGTAGCTCTGGAACTCCACTCTCCATACATATGGGGGATAGACAGTCTATCTTATTAGATACTTAAATATTATATTAGTGTATCCAAACCCATATTTGTTATGCAAATGAAATTTAACTTTGATTTTTAAATGAGAAGTCAAACATAAGTTATAAAATATATTAATAGATCTAGCTAATTAAATAGAATTATATATTTAAAAACGACTTTGTAGATAAGTTAATTTTTATTTGTGTAAATTTAGCGTACATACATTGCATGTAATATATTAAATATATTATGAAAAGTTTAGGCAGTACAATACAGTCATACAATTAATCCAGTGTTGTTCTTTTTTACTGGTGTATAGAAATATTATATACTGATAAGTCTGAATAAGCAATATACAAGTGACACAACCACAATTAACAGGATTGCAGGCCTTGTGGTTAATGAACCTAAGTGCTGATTCAGACATTGTGGTTTGATTTGTTTATGGGACATATAAGTATAATTATTGACAGCCTGTTTAATATAATCCAGGCTCTGCCTAGTTTGTGATAAAAAGGTTTAGTTCGGTTTAAAAAAAATAGTTTCTGCGTACAGAAATGTGTAAGGGAATATATTTAAGTGTTTGTAAACATTGTACTATTTGTATAAACAGTAGACAGAATATTTTGTGATATATTTTCCTTTTAAGTTCACAACTTATTTAGGGTTTCATGAATTTGACCATGGAAACTATTGGCAATAGGTTCAATATTAAAATAAACAAATCTGCAACATTTTATGAAATAGTTACGGGCAAACCAAATACAAAAAGTTTTATAGCAAAAATCTTTTCTCTTAAGTCTCTTCTTTTAAGTCATTTAAATATAAGATATTTTAGTTATAACAGGAATTGAATGTAGATACATATTACTTAACATGTTACATACATCTAAGTAACTGCTACTTACTTGTAATGTTTTAATTGCAATTTAATTAATATTTTTATTCCGTTTAGCAATTTTGTTTAGTTCTAAAATAGTGAACAATGAACATGAAAGAACAATATTCATCCTACATAGGAGGAAAATGCTTAGATAATAGACAGACGGTAGTTAATACCAGAAGTTGAATGCCAACAACAATAAGATTGCTGTTGGCATTTGTTTTTCTTTTAAACCATATGACATCAATAAATTTACATAAATTTAATTTTTTTGATATTATTTCTGGTTTTAGAATCAATTACTGAATATTTCAAGAAATTTTATAACAAAAATTATGAAAATTAAAGACACTAGTAGAACAGCAATAATTTTTTTTAATAAATAATTTTAAATAGATTCTTGAAGGAACCTTTATACTCTATGGACTGTAAAAAATTACACGGAAAAGAAGTTGATGTACTACTCAAAGAAATAATCGATTGTCAAGAAACCATGATAAGCGCGTAAACATTTAAAAAACATACGTGATAACAATACACTATTGTTGATAGAAAGATAATATTTTCAATAGCCCCAAACATAGAACATTTAACAATATAACAACAAAGAAACATAGTAGTGTCTAAAACTAAAGTTAAATTCATAATTTTAAGCTGAATTTAATAAAACATGAAATAGTACTTACCTAGTAAATGGACCACTCCTTTTATTTATTTGAGCAAGTAATTTCTCAACTACGCGACAGTGACCCTCGCGGGCGGCATCCAATAACTCCTGGCCTCTTCCCATGGCCCATTAATAATTAAAACCTCACACAAAAAATAACACCAAATCAATCATTTCAATTTTTACACTAGACTTCACTCACTACACATTACAACTTCATTGATCGCGCCGCCATATTTGAGAATCTTGACGTCAGTGCGCTCTAGCGGCCGGTGAAGGAATCGATATGGAATGACCAAGAGGCGCTTACTGCTTAGTAGAACTAAAATTAAAATATTATGCATTCAATGTTCTTTGTTAGGATTGTATGAAAAATAATATACCGCAGTATAGTCATGGCATAATATTTTTTAAGTGACTATTTTGTAATCTTATTACGAACGAAAACATTTTCCTCGTTTTAAACAACACTTTAACTACATAACACATTTATTAGTAACCCTCATAAGAAGAACAGGTTGAACCAAAGATTAATTAAATAAGTACAATGTATAGAAGTTTCACTTCTGTGATTCAAAACGAAAAAGAGGCGATCACACTATAGCAGATTTGAGCAGATCTAGCTAAAGGCACAATTGACTACGTTGACTACTTCCCTATCAAGTTCCAAAGACAGTATGCGTGTGTAGCTGATCATGCTACTAATAAAACGGTTAATCCGTTATGTTATTGTAAAATCAATAAATGAAAATCATTAAACTTGCTATTGCTAGGGAAATGTTGAATATTTATAGATATGTTTAAATCATAATTAGTGCGATTAATTATAACGAGATAATTAGTACAACAGTCATTGTCAATACGACTGAACTTTAATATTTATTGTTTTCTATTTTTATATTTGAAACGGTTATCTTTAAAATATAAAACAAAATGAAAAACATAGGCCATAATTGTAGTACAACATTGTTGAGACGTTGCAAATGTTGACATGGATTTCAATGATTATTGCAAATATCACACTCATTACAATTTAAGTACCTATATCTATAAATATTGATAATTTCAAGTTTTCATTTTTTGAGATCTTAATATCAAAAAACTTTTATAATAATACTTTACATAATGTAAGCACTGAGAATTCTCCCATTGGTGCACGACTTCTTCAAACAATGTGTTCGATAATTTCAGGAAGGTGTTTCGTGTAGTGAGGCGCGGAACTCGACGTCTTTGATATTGACACTGAGTACAGTTGGTACGGTTAATACAGTCGGTGTGTACACTGCTTTTCCTCGTTGATAGCAAGCTGTTACCAATTTGTCTCTTCTTGCGTTTCGGTGGCTCGCATCAAAATAACAGATTTCTTCGTGTGTTCCTCGGGTGTGGTCGGGTTCCGAAAATTCACTCCAGCACAATCATCGTAAACTCAACCATCCACACACTTACATACCAGCGATGATCAATTAATAATGATAATCGTGTGCTTCCAAGGTGCACAAAAATCGAAGAAAAAAATTTTGTTTGCTTGTACATCCGCTAGTACAGCAAAAAAAAATCATATAAATGGGGCACGATTCCCGGGAGGTCCATTCATTTGAATGTAAACTGTCGGCGAGATAACACCATATTGGAAAAAAACCACATTAGAGCCCTGACGGCTCTGCTTGAAAAAAATGTCCACATAAGGCATACACAATGACTTGGAAGCAACGTTGGGGGAGTCTGTTCCTCCATATTTCACAGTTGCAGGTTGCGCAAAGGAATTTAAACAGAGCATAACATCTACTGAAGATGAGCACTGTGAGGAACGCCCATTCACGTCCCTGATCGAGAACAACGTGAAAAAGTAGAAAAAATGGTATTGGTAATCATCGAAGAGTGTCCGTAAGGCATGTTGCTGAGGTCACAGGGATCTCATATGGCAGCATTCAAAAAGTAATTGTAAATGAATTGCATATGATTTCTTTTATTCAACATCACTTGAAACGCACCTACTTCCTATTTTCTCTGCATCACCCAAAAGTTGACTGGTAGAGAATGCCTTAGGCATCAAGTTCGCCTATGTACATAAAGTGCATGATGTATAAATAAATAAATAAATATGAAAAAAGTCACGGCGCGTTAGGTGCTGAGAATGTTAAACGACGAGCAAAAAAAGAAACGACTCGACACATCGAGGGTCAATCTCGAAAAGTTGCAGGTCAATCTAGAATTTTGTTTGAATCGTTTCGTGAGCATGGACGAGACCTGGATCTACCATTTTGATTCTGAAACTAAACAGTCGATGACCTGGAAACGAGCCTCCTCACCAACACCAAGGAAATTCAGGGTGTCAAGTTCAGCGGTTATGGCGTCTGTTTATTGTGGCGCTGAAGGAATTGTCATGATGGAATATTTGAAAAAGGGAGCCACCATAACGAGTCCTTACTACGTAGATCGAATAAGAAAATTGGGAGAAGTCATCAAGGAAAAAAGACGCGGCAAACTGCGAGCTGGAGTGCTGTTTCACCAAGACAACGCCCCGGTTTATAAAACCGCAGTTGCGATGGCTACAATTCAAGTAACGGGATTCGAACTGCTCGAACACCCTCCTTATTCGCCAAATCTGGCTCCATGCGACTCTTTGTCTTTGTTTGGTTCAAAGAACACCTTCGGGGCAAAAAATTTCAGGACAATGGTGAAGTGATGGCCGCTATAGAAGTGTTTTTGGAGGGCCAAGACAAAGATTTTTTTTCTAATGTAATCATAGGTTTAGAAAAAAGATATACTAAATGTATTAATTTGTGAGGAGACTATGTTGAAAACTCAAATATATTTTTTACTCTAATCATTGTTTATAAAACAAAATTAAACTTACTTTAGTGTCATCTAACAAATACACACCTGAATTATGAAGTAACTAATCATTTTATATCACGATTTTATATCACTACTTCTTAACATCAACCGAAGTGTCACCGGGTGTCAAGTGTGATCCTTTTGTAAATAATTCGCTTCACAAAATTATAATTATTACAAAATTCAACATTTCAACTCTTTCCCGAAATTTGCTACAACATTGGTCTCGTGGTGCCCTCATCTCACAACTTAACTACACTCCGTCTTTCGATATATAGTTGCCGCTCGAAAACTTTTTGGCCCTATTAGTGATCGTTTCTGCGAGCAATGTGGTCGCCCACTGCCACTTAAATTACTCAATTCTCCATACAATAATAATGACTTTAACCACTTGATTGGATGACCTGACTCTTGTGTTCTTTTCACTACCTCCTTCTGTGAAATAACAACCTGAAGGAAGGATGCGACTATGGTAAAATATTTGTCTCTAGCACATGGTGACCGGTAGAGAGAAATCCTCTCCACTGACTGCAGTGAGAACACGATCGTTGCGTCGTCGTCCAAACGAGGTAAAATACCAGCCTCACTGCAACCGCTATAGTAACTGGTAGGACTCAACTCGGAGCGTAAATATTTCCTGAAGTAGCGGCGGCCAGAAAGAACTTGTGTCAGTCAGAAGGACAGGGTCCCACGAAACCTGAATCCATTACTACTGCAAAGCCATCGTCACACGTGTGTTAGAGCGTGTGTACAAAACTTAGTCGTCAGCACTTTTTCTAAGAGAATACTGCCTTTATGTTGCATGAACATTACATCCATTCCTCCAAAGGTGACCCTATTTGAGCACCAGTGCACTCAGAATACCATTGAGGGACAATCCATCACTGAAATGTAAATAAAAAATATTTTTCATACTTTACTTATTATTTAGCTTTACATAACACTGGTAATAAGTTACGACTATTGAGATTTAATTTTAAAATATTACGATTTGGTATTATTCGTAAAATGTTAGTAGTTAATGTTGGCAACACTAATATTATTTCGCTTTGGGAGGAACAAATGTTTGTTGTGTCAATTGTGTCAAAAGCTGTTCAATATCATTCGCTCATTTACCTTTTCACTTGTGTTGTTTTGGTAGGCACCTATCTATGAGGATAACGCACAATAACGTTCAGGACAGTGATATAGTGTTAGCCTACGTAACGTGTTATACTATGGCTTTTTTGTGATATTTTTCTCTACGTTAACGTAAAATAGTGTATTAAATACTTATTATCAAAATCATTGGTTGTTAAGATTGTCACTGTCAAAGGATCAGCTGTTTTAAGTATTTTAAACACACTTGATAGACCAACTAAATTACTCGATTCTTTATTTCTAGGCACAGAAATACTAGCGTTTAATAATTGATAAAGGAATAACGGATGAGGTACTAAAGTGATTGAAGATGCTTCTCGCAGATAGTGCTAAATCTTTTTCAGTAGTGATTTGTCTATTGTCCTACGTTCTATCGGTGTTGTCGCAAGGTAAAATGCTTTTATTAGAATATTTTGATATTACATTTAATAAGAATACATTAAAAAGTGTAAATATTGCAATTGGTATATTGTTAATTTAATACCTTCAAAAGATATACGTGCGGTAGGATGTATCTATCTTTTATCTTAGAAATAAAATATATGGTAGGTATGGGCGTCGCCAGAATTATTTTCCGGAAGGTGTATCTACATCTACACATACTATTAACCCATGTAAAATATAGAATCAAACCTATGAAATTGACTTTTCTTATGAAATAAGTTAAAAATATGTCTTTTGCTATGTATCTTTTCTGCCAGGCTTACAAGGGGGTGCGTCCGAGATTGTAGGCAATAGTTGGTAACTATTGAGTTAATAACTATCACTAATAGTAAATTATACATATTACTAATCTCTTTACAAAATAATGCTACCTGAAAACATATTTTTAGACCAATGTTAAAGGATTTTTTTTGTGAATTTTCATTGTCCAGATAAAAATGAACTGAACCTCATTAAAATATTTTTGTTCATAATATTTTCACAACTTTTTTTACTTTATGCTTGCAGATGTAGACACCACTATAGTAATACCATTAAATAAATCAATAACATACAAGGACAGAGAAATATATAGTAGCTTTATTGAATTAAAGTCTACTGTCCAAGTAAAATTCACCGATGTTGATCCACATTTGTACTTCATTTTGTTCCAAGTACACACTCAATTTAAGAATATAACACTTCATAATCTCAGTAATTCATCAGTGACTGGTACTAATGTGGGTTTGGTTAATATATTAAAAAAGTTACCGGGTGACATACCTACATCGGACGATTTTTTTATCCAAAACTCTAATCAAAATGTCACAGTACGGACTTATATTTCCATCCATGGCTACATGTGGGAAGGTATGTATACTCTTTTATTTCTTTTTTTTTAATTGACTACTCTTATGAGAAAAAATTAATTCACAAAGTTATAAAAGTGAACTCAAATTTTTGAGTTCGAGTCATTCAGTATTCTGTCAGTTTTCTTCCCGCAGTGAGTCTTTGGAAATACTAATGCCTTCTAGCGTAATAATCTAATCTGTAAAGTCCGACATATATAATAACTGACAAAGGTTTACTTGCAGAAATATCATTATTCTGCCTGTCTAATATTAAAAAAAAAAAGATTATTCAAGGAAATTGTACTAATTATTATTTTGATTTTTCCTAATCTCTTTTTACATGCTTATGGTTTAAAATTTAGGATTTCCAGAGGTGTAAAATTTAAACACTTGTGTTTAAATACATATGTAAAACAGTATTAATGAAATTTCTTTTTTAATCTTGAAATTTATTATGCAAGTTTATAGCTTAGTTCAGACAGTTCTATTTCATGAAAGGAATGTCAGAATTTACCACCAACAATTAACTTGCTTACCACCAATGTTTTCTTAAGAGTCTGTTTAAGTTTTATGTATTTTTGTATGTTAAAATAAAAATCTTTATTACAATATTAAAAAGGCTGAGATGGACGTACCTATGGGCTGGATGGGCGATTATATGAAGAAATAAAAAATTTGAGATTTAAATTCTTAGTCACCAGATTTTTAACTTTCGCGTTGCATTATTACTAAGTAACGGGACTTAACCGCATAATGTAGTGTTTTGAGTTGCGTCAGCCAATCGAAACGTCGACCAGTAAGTAGTGTAAATTTTAAAATTACCACGAATGTTTGGCAATTGTTAACTGTTCGACGTTTGTTTTTTTAAATCTACATAAATCTTAGAAAAATTGACAAATAAAGTATGTTGTGATATGACCCAATCACGAATGAAACAAAAGCGCCCACAGCGCATTGTTATCACATCTTTCTGATGCAGGTTTGAACCTGCCATCTGCAAGGTGCTACTTCGTATTTAAATTCCCGTTATTCTAATACTTTTTAAGGTTACTTCATCACCATCATCAACAGACTTTAACAGGCCACTGTTGGACATAGACCTTTCTTTAGAAATCATACTTTGGCCTATTATATAACACTGACCAGACAGGTTGATATAGCGTTTGTTTTAAGTTTTCCTTTTCTTTATAGTAATGCTGTCCGGCACAATTTGTACCTTTAGTCGCCCTTTACGACACCTACGGGATGAATAGGGGTGGTGACAGTGTATTCTTAATCTGTCACCACAGATTGGCTGGCTCGAGTCCAATAACATCGGCCACGCGTCTGTGAACCGGTACGGGGAAATCGTAAATTTTCTATAGTTTCCGACTGGAATCAAGCCAGACTGATATATGTCCACAAATCTGGAAATACTATATTTTATTATAACAATACATACCTATCTATCCAGCTAAAATTTAACACACAAAACAGAAGTGTGTTAGACAGCTAATCCCTACCAGAATTATTAAAACGAATGTAAGTTTGTTTGTTACTATTTCACGCGAAAATTACTCAACCGATCATCATGAAATTTTGTACACATGTTCTTGGAGGTATTAGAAGTAACATAGAATACGAAAGTTAGTATAATATAAATAATATTAATGAATAATGGTAAGATGCGTTGAACTAAACAATATAAAAACAACATATAACCTAAAACCAATTTCTAAACCTAGATCTTACTCAGGATACTAGACCAACAAATAAATCTATTTCAGTGCGTGATATAGCCGGAAACTGACCTGTATTAGTTCAATTGTATCAGAACAAAAATTTTCCGGTTCGATAAGCAACTGCCAGTACGTGGCATGCGTGGAACTTCTAACAGAGGTAATACGTGGGGTACCTTTCTACTAGTCCACCTATTAAGTTAATAAAAACATGATATCCAAGACCTTTCTTTCGTGTATTTCAAGATTGATTGTTTAACTAGCGTTACATAGATTTAAAAGACGGCATCTATTTTCGGAAAAAAAAACCTTTTCTATATTCCTATCCTACCGGAATAATCCTAATAAACCGGACTTCATCGCGTACTGCAATATGCCAGAATATTTTTAATAATGCTGTTGCAGTTATAAAGAAAACATGCTTTGAAGAAATTCTTTTCCCTGGTTAGGAAACTTGACAATTTCTGGTTTAAGTGTACTTTATTGCATTTGCACTGATTAAACATATTGGATATACGAAATCGGTAAGCAGAGGCAGACAACAGCCACCAGCCAAGTGTAGGAACTTTGTCGTCTGATGGGGCTGGGCTGTTCGTGACATCCCCAAGGCCATGTGGCCAGTGGCCATTTCTATTTTATATTTTACTTCATTGTACATTGATAAAATTTTTCTATAAATATATAACGCAATCACATTTTGTTGTATGGTCCATATATTCACGCTACTGAAAACTGCAACAGCCCCCAAGCAGGTGTTAAGTTTTATTGAAACTCTTTCACAGCCTTTTTAACCCTCGAGAATTTCAAGATATGTCAATTGTGTATTGTAGCCTCTACATGGCGAACAGAAGTACTTGGGTATCTTGGTCTTTTAAAATTCAAAATCGGCAAATTAGTAGGCAAGCAAACTAATTTTTTTCATTGTCAGTTTTTGATTCTCATTTATTGGATTGCCGTTTCTAATCTACTTAAATATATAAAATAGATTTCACAAACGAATCTTATCTTCGAAGTCATTGGTCCATAGTTCTTGGTTTATCTCTATTAAACATTTCCAGATCCGATCCCCGGTGGATGTAATTTGGAATGGACACCCCCGTTAAGTCCGTTTCTTAAAACTAGGACAATGCCATCTTTTATCACTGTGGAGGCTGCGCCTCCTTCAATCGATGCTGATTGTAACCTTGTTAACGCAGCCGAGACTACTTTTTACATGATGTATCAATCTGAGATGAACTTTAATTCTGATGTGTATTTTACTGGCATCAAGAATATGCTGACTCTTAAAAATATTGAGATTTATGGAACCAAAGTAAGTACTCAAAATTACTAAGATTTAGACGTCCTTGCACATTGACGGTCTCAAATTTTACTGAGAGAAAAATCATATTGAATTATTAATGGAAGAAATACAATCGAGAGCGATGCTTATGGGTCGGATTAACTGTATGGATCTAGTAGTTTGCCCCTCAACCCAGTCGAATAGGCTAAGAGCTTAAACATGCTGTAACATTCCATGAGACAACGTCGCCCTCCCCTCATCACGTTTCGAGAGTTTCCAAAATTTATTACTATAATTTAAGAAACTTTGAATTCACCAATGAAATAGACACGTAACACCTACATTTTCCTCACAGATCCCGCAAACAAATATGTTGTCGCGACGCATGTTGAGTGCTTACCACGGAGTTTCTGTAGTATTTGTGGCTGTAGCACGTAGAAGTGATAACGAGAGTTTATACTCCGTCTACGTCCCGGGTCATAGCTACGGTTGTCCAGAAGTTAATGAAGATGGTTGCTTATTCACCGGTAAGTTGTCTTGTCTAAATAATGTAACTAGCGCCGTGGTCGAGTATTGACTCACTGCCGGTATTACTCGCTGAATAGGCTTTCCATACAATGAGCTTCAATTATTTTGCGACCGTGTTCACATATTCACGTATTGAATTTTTAACACATGCGTTTATGAAGTATATTGCTCACTTAAATTGTATTTTACTGCCAAACGAGTTTCGTTTCCTAATTGTTTTTCATATTCATTTCTATGTGTTTGACGAAGAATTCTTTTCACGTATGAAACTATAAATTGTTCATGTTTAATTGATCCAAATTCGACTCGCCATGTAATAGTAGAAATTATTAATTTGAAATGTACAAGAGCCCAAAATGGTCAGCTGAGCAATATTATTTCGCACAAAAAATAACTTGAAAGTATACCTTTTACGATAACCTATTATATTAATAAGTGATTATTACTTGAATTGAGTTTTTTTTTCCAGATGATTTTGTTACCGCAATGCTCTGTACTGTCTTATTGTTTGGTGGATTGTTCGTGAGTATCTTAGGCCATCGATTCTTCAAAACTGAAATGTTCTTATCCGGTTTCTTCAGCGGTTTCATTATAACATATTTTTTAGTTATTTTAATAGATACAGGCATCAATATACAGGGTGAGTTAAGCACAGTAGCATACAATTTTTCTCTATTAGTGATAAATGATAGAACTAAGTTTTTTTTGTATATTAAATGACTTAAATTTAACTGCCTCGGTGGCGCAGCGATAGTTAATGCGACTACTTGAGGTCTCGGGTTCGATTCCCGGGTCGGACCAAATATTTGTGCCGAAGTATGGGTGTTTTCTATATTTAATATGTAGGAATTACAAAAAAAAAATATATAAGTATTCTATCAGTCAGTCTAGCTATCATAGCACAAGCTTTGCTTAGTTTGAAACTAGATGACGTTGTGTGTCAAATGTCTGAAATATTTATTTATTAATAAGCAACAAAGCTGAACTTGTTGTTTTTCGCTGAATAAGTGAGGTTACGAGAGCCCAAACCAATTTCTTGATTCTGGGGGGTAGGACTGAAAGGGTGTAACGTGCTTGTGAGTCGTTTCACGTGTCTTTAATCGACGGTAGTCACTTTCCATCAGGTGACTCCCTCTCTTTAACCCCCTCCCCCCCGCAATAACATGAAAAATATGAATATTTCACTTTGACCAGAAATATTCTTCTAATTTTTAGCTCTAGTAGCAGCATCAGTTTTGTCTGGAATATTCTTCGGAGCAATATGGTTGTTATTCTGGTGGCTTTATGGTATACCATTTATTGCTGTATTATTGCCAGCATTGAATGCCGGATTTATCTGTGCTGCTATTTTCTACTATAGATTGCCAGGTAAAAATATTATTTTATGACCCATAAAGTAAAATATTTTTTCATGCACTATGATGGACATGTTGATCTAGTAATTGGTGATCCTGGTAGCTATTCTATCGTGGGTTTGATTCCTACTCAGGATAAATAACTGTGTGGTGAACACGGTCATTTGTTCTTTTGTGCGGGTGCAATTTGGCAGATTCTCGTAAAGGATTTAATGTCAGCTCCAAATATCCTGCGAAAGATGCTTATTTTCAAAAATAATCGATTATTATTATAATATCGTTTCCTCATTCCCGTTTTTCCTTTTTAGCCACTATAATGTATTTCCAAAACGACTTTAATTTTTGGACGGTGTTTGTGATGATAATGGTGCTAAGTGCCACGGCTATGGCGTTCGTGACACACTCGTCGAGTATCCTGTGCTGTGCGTTCCTGGGTGGCTTCTGCACCATGTACGCCTTTGATTATTATCTGGGCTCAAGTCTGAAGTATATCATAGTGAACACTGTGCGAAGGGCAGTTGTAGAAAACTTCAGTGAAGCAGTTTTAGCACCGCCGTTTATGACGAGGGGTAAGTTATTACACGCTTTTATTCCACTTACAATGTGTGTATATACAGTAGCGCTCAAAAATATGTTGACAAGACCACTTTTGCAGTTATCTTTTTACTGAGTACTTCAAAATAATTTTGGAATTTATATATTATTATTTGAAACTCGCTAAAATCAAAATTTTCGACTGGCCAAGTCAAAGTGCCGATTTAAACCCGATAGAGCATCTTTGGGAAGAACTGAATCGCCGCGTAAGATGTCGAAACTATTCAAATAAAGATGCTTTATATGAAGCACTAAGTAACGAATGGAGCCGAATACCCATTGATTGTTTGCAGAAACTAGTTGACTCGATGTCGGCGCGTTGTGAAGCGGTTTTGAAGGCTAATGGATATGCAACAAAATACTAATAGTTAAAATCAAAAACAATATTTTTTTTATTTTATAAAAAAAAAAACTTTCCTTGTCAAAATACTTTTGAGCCGTGTCGTAAATAATTTTTCATTATGTTTTCTTTTTGTGTAGAAATACATTACATTTAAGTGTCTTAATTTGTGAAACATATCATTACTTCAAATATAATCTTTGATTGGAAACAATTTTGTTATCATTTTTTGTGATATGGAATAAAATTGAGTTGTCAAAATACTTTTAAGCGCTATTGTATATAATGTGTATGGCAGGTGGAAGCGTAGAAACTCTGTAATGAAACGACGCAACCCCATCGAGTTTGGAGTCGTTTAAAGAGTATTTTATCTTCAGATGGTATCCAGGGTCTGATGATGGAGCTTGAAGGTGGCCATAGAAACTCCGCTATAATACGACATAACCCTATCGAGTTTGGTCTCGCATGATTCACCATGACATGTACTTTGCCTCTAAATGGTATCCAGGTTTTGATAATGGAACTGAAGGTGGCCATAGGAAATCCATATTAAAACGACACAACCCATCAAATTCAGGCTTGTTCGATTTCTTAACGAATACTTTTGTCATAAATGGTAACCAGGATTTGATGTTGAAACTGGACAGTGCTCATAGGATCTTAGAACTAAAACGACGTAACCATTTCGAATTTAGGTTTTTTTGATTTGTCTTGATGAGTGCTTTAGTCGTAGATAATAACCATATGCAACCTCATCAGGAATTCAACAGGATGTGGGAGGATATAATGGATGACAAAGATGTGTTAAAACTCTCCATGAAATGCTTTTAAAGTGGCTACGGTTTAATTATAAAATTTTAAATAAATTTAATGTACAAAACTTGATAATGGCGATTTGAATGGTAAAAATAAATGGCTTAATATGTTTGTTTTCTGTTTTATATCAGGCATATTTCATAATAGGAAAGAATTTAGTAACAATACTCGCATGCGTAATGTACTGATAACTATTTGTGTTTTTACTGCTAGTACAGTAGTTCGTTTACCTCATATTCTGAACAATTTACTGCATACCTACTCATGTATAACATATTAGTGACATTATATATTATATTGTTTTACGTCTTCTAAAACAGAACAGACTTTAGAACTGACGAGTATAAAAATGATATTCTAGATTACCTTAAATTATTATAAAATTGTGGATACATGTCTAATAATACATAAAAGCAGCATCATCCAATCCTTTTGAACAATACATTGCTGGTTCTAAATAATTCACTTCATTTTGCAATTACTTAGAAAGCATGGAGAAAATAAATTCGAAGAAGCTGCCGTGTTTTTTTTTGCCCATCGATGCAGGGGTGACAGTTATCGTGGCAAATGTGTGAGCCTTACACTGCCACGATGACTGTCATTCCTTCTACGTCCCCAAGCGGGACGGGAAAAGCATCATAGTGTGGGTCACCACACTGCATTGTCTGCATTCACAATGAGTATTGTGACCACAACTCTTAGATTCTATTCATGTTTTCCATCAGCAGAGTAGAGTCACTTTGGCTGCATCTGAAAAAAACTTGATGGTATTTGCCTGTTACTTTGCCAAATGCTGCCAACGTTATAAAGCTTGGGATTGGCCGTATGTGGAATATATCATCATCTCATCTCCGGGCATTGGCAACCCAGTACATATCAGTTTCTCCGTCAAAGACTGACAAAGTTCTTAGGCTTTTTGAGTTGCAGCTAGTCAAGGGTATTGATTGCCACCTACCGTCTGCGTCTGTTCTATAACCACTATATTATAAAAAAAAAATATAAAAGAGTTTCGTAACTATATCGAAGTAGTTTTATTATCGTCATATTTTAATTATTTGACCATGTACCTGATATGGATAGACAAACCAGTATGTCGACTATATTGTAATAGATTCTTATCTATACAACGGATCCGCATTTTATAACAGGCTGGCTGGTGATATTTACTTAGAATTTTAAAAATAAATGATCCTAAAGACAATCTGATTTTTTTAAATCAGTTTTAAATCTTTTTTTACTTGCCTATGTATATTTCTTTGGCACGCTCTATAACCTAAATGACTTAGTGGATTTTAGCGTTTGAGGATTTTTTCTATTTTAAGAGTCTGCCAAAGTGAATCTACTCTGCCTGATGGAACACACAAAAAAAAAAAACAATATGCAGGCATCCAATATAAGGCAATACAGTATGATGACCCTATGGCGGCCTAGTGAGATGTTTTTCACGCCCCGTTTAGGGACGTCAAACGCATGACAGTCATCGTGACGGTGTAAGGTTTAAACTCTTACCATGATAACTGTCACCCGTGGCTATCTGTCATCAATGGGTACCATGGTGCCGTAACACTGGGGATACGAAAATTATTATCTGATATAAATCACCGATTTGTAAATAGGTGCCTAAACTTTTTCACGGTTCTTTCCCTTTTTTTAATAGTTCGTCACGTCATAATAAAACCTAAAACGAACTTCCGATACGATTCCGATACGATACTTCGAACGATATAATACAGTTTTCACAACTTTATCCTTCCTTTACAGAAATACTGGTCACCATTTTATGGGTTTTCGTGTCATTATTTGGATGGGTGTTCCAACTCTGGCACAACAAAGGCAGGCCGCCATTCCCACCACCGCCAAGGAGCACGCGCTTGGTTGTGCCTGAATCGACCATGTATGGTGCCGTGACGGACTACAGCAGGCGGTATGATAACTTACTTAAATCTATCCGGAACATTTAGCTTGCCCCCCTTTTGTAATTTTAGCCCTATGTATTGCAGCATGTATAATATATCAAATATAACTAACAATAACTAATTTAACTGCCTCGGTGTCACAGCGATAGTGAATGCGACTGCCTTGCTTGAGGTCTCGGGTTCGATTTCCGGGTCCGACCAAATGTTTGCATGATCTGCAAGTATTTATTTCGAAGTTTGGGTGTTTTCTATGTGTAATATATATATATATTTATATAAAAAAAGTACATAAGTATTCTATCAGTCAGTCTAGTTATCACAGCACAAGCTCTGCTTAGTTTGAAACTAGATGACGTTGTGTGTCTAATGTCCGAAATATTTATTTATATCTTAGGTATCTCTTTTAAATTAAACAGAATCACTATTTTTCGTAAACTACATTGAGTAATCCTTACTGCAGTTATTTAATTGCGATTAAAAGTGGGCAATTAAAAAAAATGAGTGCAAAACAACGAACTCAGTTTTAAATAGACATTGCAATAAGCCTTGCACTGAAATTAACCAGATTGTGAAATAAAATTAAATTCAAGGATTTAATTGGTTCTTGATTTAAACGTTCAATATTTTTATATAAGCATAAATCGGTATTGTTTCAATTATATTTCTAATATATTTTTGAAACATTTTTACCGTATATGTATTTTGATGTTTTGTATCTACTATTCCTATTTATAGTTGAAAGATAAGAGGAAGTTTTCAGTTCAGTGAACTAACGGATTCTGCCTTTTAGTAACCCATTTTAAAAAATATATATTTGAGATGGTATAGGTACTTACCATTTTAAAAAAAAAGTAAGTGAGAAGTCCAACAGTGTAGTCTTATGACTGAAATAATTATGTATAATAACTGAGAAATAAAGATGTCACTCTTATATTCCAGGTTAAACCCTCAAGGTACCACCCCCAATACTCAGTCGCCAGACTCACCAATATTACCCAGGGCGAATACAGAGCGAACACCTCTAATATCTGGCGCACACAATTAAAATTATTCACAAAGATTAAGATTTGAAAGTGAGTCTGAGAAATTTTTGTTTGCCAATTGCTGAATAGTAAAA
The DNA here is from genome assembly GCA_949316085.1 of Hypercompe scribonia. NCBI lineage: Eukaryota > Metazoa > Arthropoda > Insecta > Lepidoptera > Erebidae > Hypercompe > Hypercompe scribonia. Next base: position 7,014,590 of record OX438988.1, read on the forward strand.
CGATACTTAATTATAAGACTTCGTCAATTTTGTGGTATAATTGTTACTTTACGGTAAAAGAGACTGGTTTGACTTGACGACATCTTATAAATGAGTGACGTTTGACTATTAGGCGGGAATATTTTGGCAGCTGTCAAAATGGTCCCGCCGTAAAAAGGTGATATATGTGCAACCTGCTTTAATATATTTAACTCAAAAATGTTAAAATTGGTATTATTAAAGATTATTTTTTATATTTATTTGGTGGTTAAATGTATGTAAAATTGTTTTCTTTTTTACGATATTTCTATGAAGACAATCTTTTTCAGTTTTAGTAGGTTCGATTCCGACGTACCACTTCATTGTGAGCACCGGTAAGGTTGTAATAATAATAGGGACAGATAATTTTTAGGTAATTTGCACAAATATTACCCTTACTTGCCAATTTTTAAATAAAATGTTTACTCGAAAAACACATTAAAAAAATATCTAGTCTCTAGAAACCCTCGCAATATCATACCGCTTTACTTATTCCCTCTTTAAAATATGTTTGGCCCAATTTATAATAATATTTTAACATAATGTTTAAAATATTTATAACTTTGATATCTACTAAACAAAAAAATAAAATTCTAGCATATATATACATATCATACTGTCAGCTTTTTACCAAATACTTTTGTTTATTTAAATAGTTATGTGTCTAGCAATTAGCGTATGCGATTTCCGATCAAGAGGTTTGGCGCCCAGGTCGGGTCAAAAAGTGTAATTGAGTTTTCTTGGATATAGAAATACTTAATAACAGCCCGAAGTTTGGAAGTTGGGGTCATAACCCCCGTGCGCCTCGGACAGCACATAAAGTCGTCAGTCCTGCGCCTGATCTCTCCCCGGTCGTGTCGGATAACCGCCTCACAGAATTATGAGAGTGAGAGAACAGAGAGTGCTCCTATTTGCGTACACACTTGTGCACTTTAATATATCCTGCATAGTTAGCTGGTCTCCGTTGAGATTGGCCACTGTGGCTATAATCGACTAGGAGTAGATCACTTTACCTAACAGTTCAATTAAAAATGTTTGTCTGTCTGTTTAACTGGTTAGTCCATCTTATCTTCAGATAGGGTAGAGTGATTTCCACGAGATTATTACGGGTTATTGACATATAGAGAATAACTTCGTCAACTTTTATTTTGGAATAGCAAAATATCACGTTGTTACGAGCACAGGTCTTATGAATTGATCATTTTTGTTACAGATCCATATTACAGTAGAAGGTTCTCGTAGTTAATCGAAATATTAGTCACTCTATCGCCAAAGAATACCTAAATCTGATCTTAAGCATTCGGTCAATATTCTTAGGACATATATAACTTTATCAATATCAGATAGTTTATACAAGATTCTGTATATTCTACAGAAATCAGCAAAAAGTGTCAATGCAACGAAAACCACGTAACACATGACACTATTGTAACAGTTAAATCTACCTTTAAATTCAACACACAGACCGCTTTTGAAAGGGTTTGATTCAGTGTACCTTGAGTTTATTTCCCATTGTTTTTGGGCCAGAAAACTTTGAACAGTGATTTATAGAATTTCATGTACTGTATATAGTTACTATTTAACTGTGCATACAAGAGGCCTATACCTCAAGATTTTTTCTTTATCGCCAACAGTCTAAAAGTCAAATTCCAATTGCAAGAAAAAAAGGGTGAAACCATGGGTCATTTTCCCTTCCTAAAGATGTATTTTCTTTAGGTTCCAAATTTTAGTTTGAACTCAATTCGGGTTTAAACCCATCTAGGTTGATCTCGTCAAGTAGTTATGTGATAGTTCTTAAAATAAGTGTGATTAAGAATGCCTAAATACGTCGTGGGTCAAATATCATACGCGGTTGTTACTCCCATGACTTTAATATGTAAAACTCTTGTTTATTGATAGATAATAATATGTAGTTGTAAGTTTTAACCTTGACCGACGCAGTCATAAATAGAATACAAGTTTAATAACAGTTACGAACATCTCGTGTATTTAACCGACTTCAAAAAAGGAGGTTGTTTGATCTGTGTTGTTTCTTTTTGTTACCTCAAAACTTTATTGGTTGCTAATGTGGTCCTATTGAAATTTGAAGAAGAGCTAAATTACCTAACACGTAAAGTTAAAATTATACAAACCTTGCGAGAAAGTAGATACTTCGTCTTGTATTTTTGACTGCGTCAGTTAATTATAATATTATGCAATCATATCGAAAGCTTGTAAGACTGAATGTGACTTTATTGTAATGAGTGTACTGTGTCATGCTATTAATAAATAAATATGAACTATGTAAACTAATCCTTTGATTGTAAAAAATCAATTGTGTTTGAAACATTGTACACTAACAGCTACTTAAATTGGAAGAGGTTAAGAAAAGAGTATAGTTGTTGTGTAACATAAAGTTGTATTTATAAGAAATTTTTGGCCATGAGAGAGAGAGAGATGATGATGATGAGACACTTTCGTGATAACAGAAAACCAAACTTATTTCATACTTGTAGTCATTTGATAACTTCCTGGTTTTAGTCCACAGTCTAGAGATTCAAGTTAGTATTTAGTTCAGCCACTCTTATTGCGACTAGTATTCTATACACTACTCCAGGAAGAAATTCTGTGTCGCGGGGGACTTTACAAACATACAAGAAACGAACACAAAGAACATTGAACAACAATTTGTGGATCACACAAAGTGTTGTCACATGTGGGGCTTGTTGAACCCACAACACTTAGCGAAGTAGAGAGCAGCCTGCCGACCGCTTAAATCATCAGACCAACCGTACAGTCATCTGTGTGTCATAATTGTCAACAGCTTTAATAATCCACTGTTAGACATAGACTTCTACTTAGAAAGAAGATTTAGGCTTACTACACCACTTTGGCTATTTGAGCCGTAATAAATTAAATATAATAATGAAACAAGATCACCAGACACATGTTTAAATCTAGCTTCAACATGACCCCCAAATTCCGTCATACAAGATTAGCCATTCAAATCAAATGCATTCGATAGATAGGGGACGAGACAAAATGTAAACCAATTAAAAGCGTTGATAATCTGCACATTTGCTTACTGTGTAGGGAGCTTCTGAATGCGTGGTTTGGATAGAACACTATTGTTTGGATGTAGGGGCTATTAAAATTTTCAATTCAACTTGTAGCTCTGTTTGTATAAAAATAAGTATTATTTACCCAGGAATCATCTACAACAGTCTCTAATAACCCACCGCTGGACATAGAAGAGAGTCCTCTCTCTTTAGAAAGGAAGTTTTGGACTACTATACCACGCTGCTAAACGGGTAGATTTGTTTCAGGTTTTACCAAATCCAAAAATCTAATTATATGTAATTTATGGTCAGTGTATGCATTTGGATGGTAAAACCCAGATCCAGTCATAAGCACATCGGCAATATATCTTGCTGTAATTGTCTATTTTTGTGTTTGTTCCCTAATTTTACACAAAATTATACTCTGAATTATTTTTCTTGATTTTCTAAGTCTCCGTTTAGCGCTTGAACTAAGTGGTAACAAATTATAGTTGGCAAAATTTCGATATTGATTTCTACTGTTTACCGAACATGTCAATATAAATTATTAAAACAACGCTAAACAGATTTTATAGTAGCACGTCAATGTTAAAGGGAAAACTATTTTAGAATTATTAATATCAATAAGTTAATGCACTAGTTTCCTTAACATTGAATAGATAAATTATACATAAGTCTGTGTACTGATGAGCAGGCAATTCGAAATAATTTATTATTACACTCTGCTACTTACTATAATACCTTCAATACAACACGTTAAATCCCATCCCATTGTGTGGCACCCTTACATTGGGGTGCAACAAAGTTAACCGACACAAAATTAATATATACCGCCCAAATATACTTAACAGAATAATTTTATTGTCTAATTTTTAGGGTGGCAACACTACACTTACGCAAGAAGAACTATTTTCCCGCCATTTGATATCTGTATTAACTGTCATTGTTAGGTTATGAGAAATAAAATTTAAGAAATATGATATAAGTGAATAAAACAATAAAAATGGTTAATGCAATATTTATTAATAAATTTCACTGTAATTTCCTCAATCTATATGCACTTATATCGAGTAATAATTTATTTTACATTAAATCTCAAACTAAATTACATACATTACTGTAACGCCTATACCACTTCCATATTGCATTTCTTAATGAAAATATATATTATTAATATACATATTTATAAAGTGATACATTAAATAATAATTTGTGCTGTTTGCCAGCACCGAGGTGATGAAATGTAACAGGAATTGAGCCTCTGTACTGTGACACGACCACACTTACAGCTTAATCCATTGGTACATTTGACTTATTGTACTGTAAGTGGCTGTGGTACAAATATGTCGCAACTGTCAAATGCTAATCTTCTTTTGCTAGAACTTAGTTTACACTAAGTGACTTACAGATTTTATTGTTTGGATTATTAGTTTCAGAAACTGGATTTTACAACACTTAAAAACGAAGAGTCGTTTCTGAAACTTGTGATCAGAAAAATCATTCTTGTGATATTTTTATCTCAGTATTATTTTGTAACAAACAAGGTCAGACATCCTTTTAAAACAATTATAGTTTATTGTGAATTCGATAAGTTATTATTAGTTTTTTACACAGGTGTATATATATAAAAAAAATCTTCAAAACGTAAAATCAATTACGATTCTAACTGCCTTTATAATAAAAATAAATAGGTTTTTTGTTATAATTAAAATTTATTATCAATATATAAAAAAGTGTTCCTTTGATGTGATATTAAAAATAAGTAAGTGGGTATAATATATTGTTTTTAAGTGTGAAATGATTTGTGAACCTGTCGAAACATATTTGTAGTAACATAATTTACTAATCCTATAAATATTTAATCACAGCAAAATTCACCTTAATTTTTACAATTAATAAATAATAAATTAACTTGTTCCACGATGTACTAGCAATGAACGGAGTTGACACGTTACGTACAACATCTATTTAGTAACAATATTATACAAGAGTCATCACAATAGAAACAAACATTATTAAGTTGTTTTACAATTTGTTGCTGACTATAGGGGGAGAAACAAACGCGATAATGAATGCGTTTTTTCTCTATAGAATTAATATTTCGCACCCCTACTGCATACATCAAAGAAATAAAAAGGGTTGTGCTCGCAAAGGGCGAATAACACTCGATTATTACAAACATTGGCACAAACAGTTTACATTTTATTTCCTGGCCGAAGACATTCCGGCAACCATTTAAGAAATTTTCCCTACTCGACAATAGATGGCGCTTTTATATATTTACAATTGCGTGCTATTGTTGTTCTAGCTTCCTATTTTTGCAGACCGTACTCAATGAAACATGCTCTAATCGTAAAAGTGTAGTTTTCATGTGTAATATACATTAATAATGTCTTTTTAAACAATACTTAATGGAACAAATCGGCAGTACGCAGCATACGTCCTTGTGTACGGTCGCTCACTTACTCTAAGTTTGAACATCATCAGTTGCCTCTTAATATTAACGATTAATCCGAAAACTATTGTACAAAATTAAAATACCTTGCACCATTTAGAACATAAATGTCACTAACATGAAAAACGATGTCGGACTCATGTTGGCCAATTAGACGAACACTGGGCACACACTACACAGTCTTACTTAACACTTACGATACTGCATTGTTTTGTTCTTGTAAATCTGCCGCTAAAACACTGGTGTTGTGACCGGCAGTCATGTTGATAGCGTTCATAGACAAATGAGAGTCGGCGTAGTTGTGCGCGATTTCGCCTCTAGATGGCGACTCCGGTATGTTGGTCGGGTTCTCAGGCATCGACAGTAGTCGATGCGGGAACCCGAATAGCTGAGATCACTGAAGCCTCCCCCAGTAGTTTGATGCGAGGTCCGGCCCCTGTGATGGTATTTGCACTGGCACGCTCACACCCGCTGATATTACACCTATGGAACAAAGGGCGACGATGTTAAAAGAGATAAACATGTAAGACATTTCATGTAACAGAAGTTCATTCTGGAAGTATTGTTTACCATTCTAGTGTAAACACTTTGGCAGTAATATTAAACTCTTTAAAAATTAAAATACATAAACGGCTTGCATTTAAAACAATATTAATTCAAGTTTTTGTTCTATAACTAACTAAACGTTTATTTATTTATTTCTCAATTAAAGTATTTAACTGAAATTCTATTAATTAGACAATATTAATCTATACTTAATACCACAAATCAAAACTTCAAATCAAAACCCCAGCACACGTATCTGAAATTTTCCGATAACAGTTTGAGCATGCAATAACTAAACGTATCAGCAGTACATGTTGATACAATCAAATGTGAAACCTATTACCGTTATGTATCAATATCAGGCGGGCCACATGTCTAATAGGATTCCGATTGCATTCCGTTTATTACACACAATCACGTTATCTATGCACCGTAGGCTCCCCACTTTGATTATGTCACGTCGAGCCAATATGTTCAGTCATAAAGCCAGCGTGTTTGTAACTGACGCGTGCCTTCATATACTGTGTGAGCGTGTTTATCTACACGCTGCGCTTTTTGGTACAGATATTATTACGTTATGCATTTATAACTTAATAAAAGATTTCTCGTAGAAAATTATTTCTTCCATTATATTTTTAGGTTTATTGCATGTTGTTATGAGTTCATTATATATAAGTTCGCTTGTAATGTGAAATAACGTCGCCCTCTCTTAGTTAATAACACAAAAGAGATCTTGCTAATAGCAAAATATGCTCCACGTATAAATGTTATATATTCGTTATTACCCCGATCGCACAGCGCGCGTGTGGCAAGCCGATAACAGTTTTCCGTTCTGCCGGCGTGTCATGAAGGGGGTACGACGTTCACATTCATTACTCGTTATTATCGCCTCTAAACAATCCTCCCGAGACTCGTTTAGTCAATGGTTTGTCTATGGTCGTTATTACTGGTAGTATACAGGTTTAAATGGAGGCTGTAATTTTTAATATAAGAGAATGGATTCAAATTCGCATTTCGATAAAATAGTAATCTGAGAATGAAAATGAAAAATATACAGAACGAGATTCATAAAAGAACCAAATCCAAATGGCTAAAAGTAGAACAAATCCGCGTTATTTAATACCGCACGAAGCTGGAAATGCACCCGTCGAAAGAGCCCAAAAGAGTAAATGAAACGAGAGCATGCATTTTGAATTGTGAAAAACTCTTTTGTTCGTGGTTAGCGTTGAAAACTCGGCAGACGAACAATGCCGCGAAACACCCCAAACAACAATAATTCATACCGCTTTCCGCCATCTACGGCTAAAAATGTCCGCCTCGTGATATATAATATCAAATGGAAAAGTTACGGCTTTTTAAAACAATAGCATTGCCAGCCTCCGTGTTTAAATTATTTTTCTGAATAATAAATAACGTTCCTTGTACTTGATATACGTTGATATATTTAGAGGTGCGTTTGTATTTAAAATTTCATTAGGTTATTGCACATTGCCGCATCTATCTATTTCCAGAATCAATTCCAAAGTTATTTGTAAAGTACAGACAATGCCAAATTCAATCGGAGCATGAATACCTATTTTTCCGTTTTTGTTTCCCCCATCATGTCGTGGTCTTGCGGGCCAGACGCCCCTTGCTCTTGACTCAGCATTTTTTTTTACATTTTATTACGAAGTTGGTAAATATTTTGTAAAGCTTGTTTCAATTGCGTCGATTTTGTAGTGTTCTTTTACTTTATTTTTTCTTTATATGTTTGTTGTTAAAGCTTAGACTGCATTGTCCGAGGTGTTTTTTTGTTTATCAGTTCACAGGCCATATCTTATACATCTTTAGGTAATTAAATATATTTATGTTCTGCCTTAATTAATTTTGGAAGTTCTACTTGCTAGAGTGAATATGTTATTTAAGTACAATCAGGAAAGTCTCCTAGTCTGAGAACATTCTAAAACACACTAATAAAACAATTTTTTCTCTATTCATTCTAAACTACTGGTCACTATTCTTAATAAAAATACTACACTGAGCTTGACTTTTAATTGATCTACAGTTTTCTGTTTTACACTTTTTGTTTTCTCAGTCCAAAAATCTATCCGTCATCAAAAACTACATTAAACAAAGGTCATAAACTCACCAGTACTAGGGGCTGTTTGAGGCTGCGAATATGCTGCATGCTGTTGGTGAGCGGCGGGCGCTCTTGAGTAGCCACCACTACCGAGCACGTCGCCAAACATGTACGGGTATCCACCGTCCCGCTGCTGGAGGCACGACGATGTTAACCCACCTGACATCGAACTGGTGGAAAGTGTACTGTCAATATTATGGTGGCAAATAAAAATAAATGACGTTCAATGACGTTGTGTCACCATAGAGTTGCTTGTTTACGTCAAGTATTGATTCCAATTTGTTTTTTTTTGGAATGACAAGAATTTTAAATTAATATTTATAAAAACTTAATCTGTCATAGCATTTTTTCAATATTTACAGGCATATAATAAACAATAAAAATTACTATCGACTAAGGGATCAAAGTACGAGTACGTTAGACAACATCGTTGCAAAGAGAAGAGAAAAGAAAATCTCTTCTGGCTGCTAATGAAGGCACTTTCAACCAAAAAAAAACATAAACAGAAATAAACAAAGTTTGTTCTTGTTTACCCACCGTGACAAATTAAAGACTTAATTTTTTTTAACAATTGTATGAAAATAAAATATGTAATTTTGAAGCACAAAATACAAAAACACAACAATGCATTAGATAGAGATTATGAGTCTTGTTGTTGTCACTGTGTGATAGTTAACATGTAAGGATGTAGAACGCCTTCTATTAAATAGCAAGCGAAGTGGAAAAGCCGACACTAGGCGTCGTAGTGGGAAATGTAAGAAGGCGCGACCCGTGCTGCTCGACTTCGCGCTCAATTTAATTAGTGGTGCCGCTCGATGATAGATGGCGATACCGTGTGACTTTTAATATTTTATTTGACATTCATTTATTTTATATTAATTTAATATGTGCAGTTATGAAATGGGAACAGTGTATTACAAATAAGTAAGATATGTGATAAGACAGAAACCCAAAAGTGCAAGACTTCCAGAATCTTTACTTTATAAAATCTATGCAGAAATTGTAATATTGAGATGGTTCGTTGTGTAGTATATTGTAGCTAACTCAAACTAAGTAAGAGTTAGTATCTACTAAGCAAAAGCAATGAAGTCTCTGTGAGGAACCAAGCGAGATTCACGCTTCGGCATAGGCCAGGAAACCGGTGTTAAGTAATTATTTTTATTGCTTTTTACCAAGTGAGTGAAGTTATTGGATCTCAAACCCCTTCTCTGATACTTGGGTCTTAATGGGAGGCGACGCAGTTGTGATTCTTGATTGAGTAGGTGTAAATGGTCAGCGGTAAGTACTTACCATCAGGTGACTGATCTGACATGACTCAGTATTATCACAAGAACAGACGTTTTCTTTAAAAAAAATTTTAAGCACTCACCTATAAGAGTCTCCCATAGTTGCAATGGGTTGCGGGATAGGGCTGTACATGGAGTTGAAGCCTCCATTGAGGGGGAGGCGCGGCGTGGGGGGTGCAGGAGGGGAAGCGGCCGGGGCGTCTCGTCTCTGACTCCGGAGCTTCTCTTCGCGCCGCCATTTCGCTCGGCGATTGGAGAACCACACCTGATGGAGAATATTTACATTAATATTGCAGTTACTTCCTAGATGGTAACCGTTATTAGTTAGTAGATGTTAGTTAAAGCTGTTCTAATTACTCTGGTTGTGTTCCTTTTCCAACAAGAAGTAAAATTGGACTAAGATTGTCATATTGGCGCATACGATATAGTGTTATAGTAATTTATGATGTTAGTATACGGTTATATGTTATTTATTTTTGTTTTACGATGGTTGATGAACGTTTCAATGTAGATGTTTCAATAACACATAAAAAAGGAGGTTAAATAATCAAGTACTATTAGAGTAATGTAAAATCAAAGTTACTTTGTTTGCACTTTTTGTAATAGACATTCATTTTTATGATATAAATATTTCTTTTCTATTTAAAGATTCACGTTACATTTGATCCGTTAAAGTTGAACGAATGTAGCCGGAGTTCTAAACAATTAACGCAAACGGAGCATGACCACTATATTGTGACATTGAACTGCGTGAAACGGAATTCGTCCCCGGAAGCAACCCTCACGTGCGTGTCACTTCCGCCGGCAGCCATGGCGACGACAATATGGCGCCCGTAGCCTTCCCGCGCTTTGTGAAGGCGGGCGGACTTGCCACTCCGGTGCAAGTTGTGCATAACGTAACACTATGTACTCGAAAACTACTTACGGCGTTCCAGTATCTTAGTGAAATTAATTTTGAAAACAATTTCACACTGAAATATTTTCAACTTACAACGTAACGAATTTTTTTAGTTACGTTTTGTACAAGACTATGAAACCCAAATAAAAATATACAATTTAAAATATTCGTATATAAATTTTGACAACCAAAAACTTTTGTTTCGACAGTTAAAAAAGTTATTACTTATCGGCGAATACGCAATAAGAATATAGTTAGCTGGTACATACGTTGTATTTCTTCGAAGGAAAACCTTTGCAAAAAGGTTGACTGTAGAAGCAATATGTCATAATATTATTGCTCGGGCCTTCGATAGAATCGCCAGAATGTTGCCGACAATATTTTATTGGGGCCCCCGCGAATACACGCAGAGGGTTGGAATAAGCTGAGTGCACACTCGCTATTGTTACGTAAACGTCATATTGTTTTTATAAAACTATGTCACAAAAATATGTCGAACTTCAATATCAGTGTTTAAGTTAGAAGTCTAGGTTGAATCTATACTCATGACTCTCTCTTCTGTCCTATTCTCACTTGATTACTTATTATCTTCAATTTGAGCTATTCAATTTTATTACTGATGTTCCGTAATGTGCAAATTAAAAACACATAAAATATGTAATTTGTTAATTTGTATTAAATAATTTTATGGATTCTGCGTAGTACTCTTAAAGTATTGTTAGCTTTATGAGTTATTAAAATATTTTTTTGTACAGTAACCACGGAATTCCACGAAATCATGGAACTTCTACATGGATTAAATTTCATTAATTTACAAATTACACTATGCATGAACATTCCTCGAACTCTATTTTAGTGTTTTCATACAACAAATATTTTCATAGTTGTTGAAATTACAAAAACAATTTTAAAGCAACGCCCGTATGAACACATTAATGTACTCGTTAAGTAATTTTTTACTTTGATTGGAAATAGTACCTATCATGTTTATAGTATAATACATAGAAAAAAAATATCATTCCAAATCTTCTCCGTGTCCCGTCCGCACAGTCTTGTGTCCCTTGCCTTATGTTACGCTAAAATATAGTGACGTGTCTCATTTTTTTCCCGCGCCACCGTCTATAGATATTCCTCCATGACAGCGATGACAGGCCTTTTTCCCGCCTCTCAGCTATTTCCCGCGGCCTTTTACAAATTGTAGTCGTACCCTCATAGTTGGGTTGAAAATAAAGTTACCGAGGGTTCCTTACCAAATGGGATTTCCCATAATTTTGTTATACAACCAGCCAGTTGCGGGCAAGTACTTAATTGTTTTCACTAGAAAATTATTTTAATAAATGTTATGTTGGTAATATATTATAAATGTTTTAATTGCAACTACACTAAAGTTGTTTTACCTGTGTACAAAGTTAGCTAATTAGTGCCCTCTAGATATTTCGAGTGTCCATGTTATAGCTGGTTTTAATGTAGGATTTTGCTATGTTAATAATTTTGTATGTGGTTTTGAATAATTAATTGTGTTCTATGAAATATTTTGCAATAGTTAAGCCATAATTAGGACTTTTTGTTAACCTAATGTAAGTGGATTATTTTGCTGGAAAATTGTAGCTCTTTCTAATTCAGTAATTATTAAATAATACCTCTTTATATAGTAAGTACCAAAATATTTAATAGAAGATAAATAATACGTGTATACCTAAGTATCAACATTTACTTGAAACTCTTACATTTTAATCTTAATTGGACCTTATTCTTTGCCACATAAAATACATTTTGGCATATTTTAATAGTAAAAATGTTAGGTACGGGTGCCAATTTTTCAAAACACCGCCCCCTCCCTGGCCGGAAACGCACCCCCGCTTCCTGTAGGCCCCAGGATCGATACCTCAGCAGCCGGCTATTGTGACTACGGATACGTGAAAAATACTTAGGACAAATCTCAAATACGTTTTATTTGCATAAAAATTATGAACTATAAAAAATAAAAATATGTGTTTCTAATAAGTTTTTCATTTTTTCTTCAACAAATTAATTGTACTATAATTTGTTTCAGTGGAAAAGTTAACTGTGATGGACACTTGGCGTGTAATAGGTATTTTCAAATTTTAAGTAATCATTGTTTCGCAATTATTTTGTTCTTTTATTTATTTTAATGATTTAATTATCAATTTTAAATTGTGAAAATGCAAAGTATCATAGCTAAATATTTCTTTAGAATATACTAGAACGTTTTAACAAAGTCTACTTCGTTTTTGGTTAAAATTGCACGTAGTTGTATTTTGGAAATGGGTCTTTTAACTTAATTTCATATACCATAAAAACATACAAGTGCATACTTCAATATACTTAATATTGTGTCTAAAAAAATACATTCTTATTCAATTTAACCTTAAACTTTATACTTTTTAAAGATTCATTCTCATAAAGTACCTAGAGCATGCGGTCCGTAAGGTCACGGTATCGTCACAACCTTCGACCTCGCAACACGTGGGGTCTCACAGAATACCAAATTTTGTACACGCTACTATGAAAGCCTAACTCGTTTGATATTTAAACCAAATTGAACTTTAAAATCACACTTTAAAATTCAATAACGCTTGGGAAGCGTACGATAATATGTATAGGGTTGTTATTCATTAGAAAATCTGAAATTATTTTAATCGTTAAAGGAATGAGAAGCCCTTTAATAGTTTTATAATTATAAGTTACTTCATAATATTCTATTTTTCCTTCGCACATTTTGGGTACGGGTTCGCTTAGCTAACGTAGGCTGCTAATCGGTATACCTACGCATTGCCAACAGAAATTGCAAAGTTTAATGATTTTTGGGTGAATAATTTAACATACTCGTAAAAGCGTTAGAAATCTATTTTATAAATTAATATGTTAAAGAATATTATTTTTTAATAAATAAAAACTATTTGAAATTAGAAAAAGACAAGCACAGACTAAAAATATAATAATTTGAATGTTTAAATCCCCTACAAGCCCGTAAAGGTCCGTAAGATCAAACATTCAACCCTGGCGTACTTGTTGGCCGTGTGACGTTGCACCACGTCCTACGAATGTTAACTAAGGCAGGACGAGAGGTTAATGTAACAGCTTAGCCCCGACTCCCGCTGAAAACAATGTTCTCCGTCGCCATCTTGCTTTTTTTACTTTTTTTCTCGCGCACGAAGTGTACAAGAAAACTCTTTGGAACTTTCCTACTTTTCATGTTATACAAAGTTTCGAGTTTCTCTGTCTACTGTTATGTTATACTTGGTACTTTATGATGTAATTTATATGTATTTGGTTTTGATAGAGTTAGTTCGGTTTGTTCTCAATTTTACGTACAAAAGAGTAATATTCTGTAAATCTAGGGCCATTTTTCTGATATAAATTTGTTTACGTTTAAAATTATACTTTTTCAGCTGATATTATTGATTTGATAAGAAGTAATAAAGATCACCGGGACCGGCTGTTGTGGAGAACCTTGGAGGAGGCCTATGTCCAGCAGTGGACATCAGCAATCATCATCATCTTCATCGTTTTTTTGTGTAAAAACATTTCATTTTTGTTAAAATGAATCTACACTCGATAAAAAGACCTAACTGCGTGAATTTTTCGAAACAGCCCTTTAAAATGGTGCACTTAACTTTAATTCGATTTATAAAAGATAAAACTTAAAAGGTTTGCAGTCAAAATCACATTAGGCCATTATAAAAGTCGCGCCAACTTTTCTACTTTGATAAATGACTTTTTAAACTGTTGGCAACACTAACTGCGTTTAGTAAAGTGGAATAGAAGTTGTTTATCTCTATAACGGCCTAAGAGACATTTTAAAGTAACCCCTAATATTACATACTTTATTTTTATAGTATTAAAAACAATAAGTAAAATTTAATTTAAGAACGCTTGAAGCTTAAGACAGCCGCTACTTTGTGCTGCAGGTATGCGACGCGTTCTAGCTTTATAACTGACCATTAATTTTTGTGTTCCCTGAATGAATTCTCAAAGGTCACTTATAGCGTTTTAAGTAATAGTTCTAGATAGAAACATTATGATTAGTTAAATGATTTTTTTTTGTCTTTTTTTTTGTTTTGTGTTACTTGTGTTGTGTTGAATGTGTAGATTTAATGTTGCTTTTTTGTTTCTTTCTTTCGTACTGTTTTTTGTGTTGTATTGTTTATGTATAGTTAATTTTAGTTCTGCACTATTGTTTTGGATCTAATCTGTAATGATAGTGTTTAATAATAAATAAATAAACAAATTTTAAACTATCTCTTTAGCCGAAAAAAAAGCTCGGTTAAGGCTTGCCCCTTACAACGGGAGCGGTAGTTACACTTAGCTCTACTCGTTATACCTATGGGTAGGGCTTGGTGTAATTTTATTTATACTTGTCTCCATCGGTGGGTTTAGGTGCTATTGGCTGAAACAAATATATGTGGTAAAAGCAAAAGAGATATTAACTTTTAGTAGGGAAATAGTTTTTTTATAGTTCATTGCTTCTGTAATTTTTTAAGATAAAAAACCATTATTGGCAAAATCTTAGGCCTACCGGTAATAACTAATAGCGCTGAGTGTAACATCCCAACGGGAACGGGCTTTAAATTATATGAGGATGAGTGTATGTAAGTTTGTGTGATTTCATGTTAAAATATTACACATAAAACTGAATTGATCGTTGCAAATATTCAAAGAAATTATATTCGCCCGATTTTTGAGTGTTTCGCTTTTTTGCTACGTACAATAAACTCAACTAGTGGCTTTAAAAACTACACGCTTTCATAGCACGGGTTAAAAGCATACATGGTTAATAAATCTCGATAAACCACATTTTCATACACTCCCGTAACATATTAATTACTCAACATTAATGGTAAATAAACATCCAACCGGGTACGAACAAATATAGGACGGTATAAAAATTTGAACAATAAAAACAATGTTCAGCACATTGCGGGTAGTTTTCTCACAATATTTACTTATTACATGAGTGCCTACCTACACGGCTGTTGTATACCTCCACCCTTGTTTTTTTAACATGTTTGCCGAAGACGCATCTACATAATGTGCCTACGCAAACAGACGGTGTAAACACACCCTTATGAACGAATCTCCAATAACGTGCCAGTCAGATTTTGGCTGAATTTTATTTAAATTTGTAACGAGAATTTAATTACAAATTATTTTTATAGGCCCTGTAGAGAGCTTCAATCCTTTCATAATAGTTAAGGACCCATAACG
This sequence comes from Hypercompe scribonia, assembly GCA_949316085.1. NCBI lineage: Eukaryota > Metazoa > Arthropoda > Insecta > Lepidoptera > Erebidae > Hypercompe > Hypercompe scribonia. Next base: position 7,030,179 of record OX438988.1, read on the forward strand.
TTTTGGATTGCTCATTAATTTGACGTCAAAATATTTTAATTTTATTCAGGATATTTGACGTTTACCGAGTGAAAGTACAGTGTTGCTATCTCTCAGAAGCCGTTTTATTTCGGGCTATTTCGTAATATCGATTAGAAATATTTAGTAGACATTGAATTTTTAGAAGTACCCCAATAACTTAATATATCTTCTATTAGATTTGTAATAATTTGGTGAGATGTGGGATTCCTATGCAGAAATTTGTTTCATTACAAGCATTTTATCGAATCAAACGTTTCGAGTTTACCTTGATAAAACTCTGTGACGGATCTTTTTTCAATAAAATTTAATTTGAAAATGAATACATTATCCAGTATTAGTATTATTAGTGTATTTTTGCTTATTTCGTGTTAATGTAGTAAGCACCGCTTATTTTAGCGCGAACGGGTCGGCTTGACTGGATACTGTATTACCCACTCACAGAAAACCTACTTAAAATGACAGCATCCGTGCTGTGTTTCGTTGGTGTGTGTGAGACCGCTGATCTATTGACACAGGAGTGACAGTTGTTGTGGTAAGTGGATGTACACTGTCACGATGACTCTCACGTATTTTACGTCTCCAAGTGGAGCATAAGAGTCGCCATAGTGTGGGTTACCAAACTGCATTGTCTGCATTCGCAAGGTGTACGAGTATAGTGACCACAATTCCTGGATTCCATTAATGTTTTTTATCAAGCAGAGTAGAGTTACATTGGCAGTCTTTTAAAATAGACAAAAAAAAACATTTCTTGTAATTTTTTCTATCCTGAGCCAAGTCACCAATTTTATCTATTGTTACAAGCCGTAGTTACATTTCGGAAGTGATATTGATCATACACTTCTGGTTTATGGGTACATATGGGTCATAAGGCAATAAGGCTTTCGACACGTTTTATAACATTACGTTGTACTTCTTCTGATTCGTCTTTTACCACCAACCTGTTTCGTCTACAGTGGGCTTTATATTTACAACTCACTTCAAATACATACCTACCTTCCGGTTAATTTCCGTTAGGTTAGTTAGTTATTGAAGTACAAATATCGTATCGATACAGCTCACCTTACCGGTGTAAACTGGAGTTTATTTTACCTGGATACGTGCCTCAGGCAATCCGATCTTTTCCGCCAGCCGCTCGCGCGCGAACACGTCCGGATAGTGCGTCCGCTCGAACTCTGCACCAAATAATTAGTTTATAGTCACTTCTGTAGCGTATACAGACTTTTTCATTAGCAAAGAAAAAATAATAGAAAGATAAAAAAATAGATATTTTTAATTTAAAAACATTAGAGACCTGAAAGACATTATATTGTTATTTTATTTATATCTTACTATATTACTCCAGTTATAAACCAGGATAAACGTATTAAGTTATTTTTTATTTCTATACATGTTTAAGTAAATATATAGCAAAATACTGTAATTCTTTAATACATAATATACAAATGAGAGATTTTTGTTATGTAGTTATATTTTTTTTTATCATAGCAGAAGTGAACACAAATGTTGGATTGCCATAATATTTTATCATTTTATGTAAAAGTTATTTAACACTACAATAATTTAAAATTTCTGCCTCTGTAAAGAGAGAAAAGACTTAAGGAGAAAACTCTATAAGAATAATAGGAAAGAAAAATAAACAATTTGACAGGTTTAGTGGCTGTCAAACCAACTTGTCAAAATATTAAAAAGAAAATAGTGTAGCAAACAATCAATAAAGCGATATGAAACAAACAAACAAACAAGTAAGATTAACAGTGAGCCCAATAATTGGGCGTAGTGCCACGGAACGAGAGCTCGACAAACATGGAGGGGCAATATTTATTTACTTACTAATAACCGTGTCGTGAGCGCAAACAATAAATAAGATGAAAAGGACATTGGGAAATAGGTTTATGAAGGCCCAGGGGAGATATTGGCAGGCAGGGACCTTGATGTCAAATATGATTTATACTCAGGAGCTGGAATTTTTGTTTGTTCTTTTTATACAAATTCATTGCTAAAACAATAGCGGCCAGAACATTGATATCAAACTACTGTGGAGCAAGTTTGATGTGATTCTCGCGTTTATTGGATGTTTTACGGACCTCTAGTGGTGAGTCAGAGGTTATAGATTCGATTCCCAGTCAAGGTAAATAAGTCTGTGATGAGTTCGATTATTTGGTCTGTAACTTGGGTGTAATTTGACAACAACTAGTGATTTGCCGCAGATTCATCTGCAATTTCAGTCACATCTGTGCTCTTTATCCGTCTAAGGTTTCGTACACAATGTATGAAAAAATGAATTTGCTTCCTTAATGTCATGAAATTTACAAATTTTATAAATTATTTATAAATATCTTAAAACTCCATCCATTTTTGTAACTAACCTGTCTTTACTTTATTTTTGCAGCTATTAAGTTATTTAAAATTTTGTCATTAATACATGATAGTATTCTAGAAATTGGCAAATCATTCCCATAAGGAATCTAATGTAATTAATAACACTCACCTTTCTCAAGGCTATCTATCTGGTCGTTGGTGAAGGAGGTCCTGTTCCTCTGCAGCTTTCTCTTCAGTCGCAATCTCATCTGGGAGTCTTCATCTCCTGATGAGGCGTGCTCGCTGTTCCCGTCCGACCCCGCCTCGGATTGTAAAGGATCTGCTGAAATACGGCTTACGTAAGTATTGTTTTTTTTTTATATAAAATAACGAGAAGACAGGTCAACAGATAGAAAGTGCGTGCCTATGAACGCCTGCAACTTAGGCGACACAAGCGTATTAAGGTCCGCCTTTGAGGAAGGAGTACGTTTTTACTATGGAAATACAGAATCATACTTCGTCTCGCACGTCTAGTATATGCGTTGGCTACAAGAGGTCTTGGGTTCTTCTTATACGAAATTCTTAATAACAGCCCGTATTATTCGAGTTTGGTGGTGTTTCACACTATTGCCTCGGAGAACACGTCAAGCTGCCCGTCCTGCGCCTCATCTCTCTCTGGTCGGAGGACCAACCCATCGGAGTGACCAGTGAATGCACCTGTGTTTATGCACACCCTTTGCACCATAAAACTGGCTGCTGTGGCCGAAATTGGTTATGAGTACGTCATCATCAATGAGGTGCTTGTATAAATAAATAAATAGAAAAATATACATCATTTGTACATGTTATTAAATCTACAGTTTTAAATTAGAGTTAATATGATTCAACTTATTATTATTATATAATCATAATTTATTAAAATTCTTTAGCGAACTTTAGCGAAACTGGACTACTGTACAATTTATCTATAATAAGTGTATATTTAGAAATATTTAAAATTGTTTACCAGCAGTTTCGTTAGATGTATGAGGTATTTTATATTTATTTGACCTACTGAAATTTGTACAGTATTCATACATTCATAACGTAGTCGATGCATATTTAATTTCTTGTAAACGTACTTATTTGAGCTGCACTAATTTTAGCTATGTTTTTTTTCTACTTGTTAAGTACAAACTGACAAAGCATAAATAATAAGAATGAGAGTTTTACAACCAAGGCACGTGTTGAATGAAGTATTTACCAGTTTTAAAATAGCACACCTTCAATCAAAGTCATCCACCTTGCAATCACCAGTTTCAGATTAAAAATCAACGTATTTTTTCCGTCCATACTTTTAGATACAAGAATATGCGAGTTATTATCATGATGACGTCTTGTAATTAACATTTTATAACAATGAATTAAAATGAATGACTCAATTTAGACACAACAGTCACGAACAAAATGCTTTACTGACAAAGGCTCTTCATCATAAACTATCAACAAAAGTTCTCCAACAAAACGTCCTCAATGACTATCAACCAAATGCGTCAGCAGTATTGCACAACCCCCAAAAAATTACATTGCGTCCAGTCATCGTGACCCTTACTTTAAAAACTTTTATTCAACGCAGGGGATCAAGTTAGACCGGTTGTTTACGACCCTTTAAGTAAGGGTGATAGCAAAATTAAACGTAACTCGTAATGTTGTCGACATGCCTCCGGCTAATTGATTAATTTGCTTTATGGTCGGAGCACTTGAGTCTGGGGATCGGTTCTCCGGTAATGTGCGTACGGGTTACTGATTCTGTTGAAAAGGAGGTCTGTTAGGCAATCTGTCACATTTTTTCCAATGATGCGTTTATGTGGGCTCGTTGCTAATTTGTGTAATGGATAGCATTGGATGACTTTGAATTGAGATACATACAAAGAGTTGGCTAGCGTTACCTAAAGAGACAGTATAGATTCTAATGCTAAAGACTTATGTAATTCACGCAGCTACATATACAACGTGAGCACATTGTCTCAATCATATTGTGTGTTTAGGAATCCATCAGTGTAAAGACTACAGACTACTCTACGAGGAACTTAAACTAAATAAAAACATAAAACCTGTAACAAATAAATTCAAAGGCATTTCATATTAATGACTGCGAAAAAGATTAAAGATCAAAAGCAGGTGAAAGAAAATACACCTCAAAAGTAACCAGAGATTTATGTCACTGTATCCCAAGTGAATCTAGTTTGGTTAAATGATGTAGCCATAAATCCTAAATACAGAAAAATCCATAAGATGCTAAAAAGTACACCCTTCATTGAAAGTATCTAAAATCTATTATATTAACCCATACACACACTTCTTAACGTAACTCAAAAATAATCAGTCCGATCATATACAAGGTGTTCTAAAAACGACAAAACCGTAACACATACGCTAAACGCTTGACATGATTGATGGACGACAGCGACATTCGCTCGGCGAAACGTGGCGGACTTTCCAATCGGTTGACAATTTTGATTGATCGTCGCACTACAGGGTGTTCGTATACGTGTATGTGCCCTTAACGTCAATGACATCTCTAATGAGATCGAGTTTACAAATGGGCGACAACATTGACGACGTAGAGAAAAAAATTGAAAGATGGGGTTACAATCAAAATTTGTTTGGTAACTTGTTTAAATTATAACTCTTTTACGTGTTTCTAAAAGAGACAGTCATATAAGGCTCTGTATTTTTTTGTACCTAATTGTTTAAGATATATGTTTTATCTTATTACTACATACGTAATTACTGCGTCTTATTTATGTCCTAAAGTCTTGCTTAATGGAGAAAAAAATTGTGAAACATTGTATTACTGACAAATGTTAGTAACAATTCCTAATTGCAAATAAAAGTAATTTAATTTTTTTTCTAATTCTTGTGAATTTCGAGCACAAAGAAGTTCAATACTTAATGCCATAAGTGAAGACAAGGCTCACATTACAAATTTTTTTTCCATATGCTAAAAAAAGCAACAATTTAAACGCTAAGTATATTTGTACCGTTATACGAATGTAAGATAAAGGTTTGCTGAAAAAGTATCTGTAACACACAAACATTACTTCCAACCCAACAATTGTCATTTTCATTATTTATTACCGGTCCGTACATAAAGGAAGGAATTCATTAAAAAAATCAATTCAGTCAACGGCGGCACTTAACCACAATTCCACCAATAACGACGTACAAATGATCGAAGAAAAAACTTCCTCTAGCCTTGAAGGGCGGGATGAAACACGAAAAATACATAAGAGAAAATAATAGTAGCAAGAAAATAAGAAAAGGAACGAAATAAAAGTGGGGGCGGTGGAAAAAAATTGGAGAAAATAAGTACAAAGGGGAGTGAAGAAAGTCGGCGGGAGATAAAGCGGAATTGGAGTTATCGGGGCGAAACACGACGGTCGTAGGTGGGGGCCGATTGCTGGCGAGCGATTATGTGAGATCGATACTGTCACTCAACTGACGCGCCATGAGAGACAGCGGGCTACTTGCCTCGCAGGCTATTTATCTCGCCAATTATATTTAAAACATGTTAAACAAGCCGGTAACAAAGTTACTGTGAATTCCCAACATTACAACTTAACTTTTATCACTCAAAAACTGCACGTTCATACCAACTTACTGTCGTTAACATGATATTCTAATATTTACGTTTATTACTCTATCTCTACAGTCGCTATTTTAATCGCCAGTACAATCTTATCGTGGTAACAATATGGTATTTGATAGTCAAACCAAACCCGCGAAAGTACAAAGTTTACAAATGGCGTTGATACTAAAGAATCGAGTAGTAACAATTCGCCTCTGACTATAACTTGAGGCATATATTCAAAGAACAAGTTCTGTGCGGCTGGACAAGGCGCGATCCACCTAATTCGCCACGCTCCTGCGAATCAACGCTTATACTCGATACATTTCTCAAGCATCTTACCTTTATTAACATGAATTATTCATCTCTAAAATTATCTGTATCGTTGTTTTTATAATTAGATTTATAAGGTACGGTTCGGGGAACGTAGGCTAATGTGTCAGCACTGTGAGCTTTAGTTTTATTTTTAATTTTAAGTCTGTTTTATTCTGGAATGTTGTCATACGCCACGAAAATAAATGAGGCAACAATACTTTCCTATTGTGGTTTGGTTCATTTTATAACTGCTGTATAGAGGATACAAGTACAAGTGTATAGAGAAGATAAGTTCTTGGGTACTTTTAACTATATTTTTAAAATTTGCATTTGATATTACGTGTTTAATACAACAGGTTGAGTTGAGTTAGTAGAGAGAGTTAGTAGCAGTGATTTGGGAACGTTTTTATCATCACAAATATGAACAAATGGTTTTTTTGTTTAGAATCATTTCATGTATATATTGCAATATTATCTAGCTTAGTCTTAATTCTAAGGGCGTTCAGTTATCCCTCATTAGCTACACCCTTTTCTGGGATATAAATTAGCCCATGTCACTGTCTATCCATCAACTGTCCAAACACAGGGAATCACGTTGATACACTAGTTTACTGTTGCGTGGACGAAAGAGAAACCAGCAAACATTCATTCACACGTATAGTAATAGGTGTTGCCGTCTCTTGGCGCTTACTACGTTATATATTTGTTGGTTATGAATCATAAAGATATCTATTTTAATAAGTACGGATGCTCACTGTTTAATATTAAAGTTTATATCGCCTTGTTAAGTTTTAAAACAGCATGTTCATGTTCAGCGAAATTCTCACAAAGCATCGTCACAATCCCAATAAATTGTAAAAAATACCTACAATACTTTTATGTTACCGCAAAACAATCATAACCAATTATATGCGACCTTATGCTGTATCAGTTGTATCAGACATCTAATACATTATCTTAATTTGAAGGGAGGGGTGAGGTCAAGATATATCGGCGGTGGGTATAATCAACTGTTCTCTAAATGTCCCCGACAGGCCCATCTGAATTACTTACTGAGGGCTGATAACGCGCTGTTTTTATTATTGTTGCTACAAGTGGGGCTATTTGTGTAATTTTCTCTGGGGATACGAGGGTAGGAGAAAATTTTGTGTTTTGGAATGTAACATGTTTTTGTTGGTTTTATTTCGGGTATTTATATTCTTCGATACATTAATTTTTATCGTGCATTATGTTAATGATTAATTGCACAATATTTACGTACATAACTCTGCCTTTTTGGTCCTTTTTGTTTCCATTTTCGAATGTGTAGTAATTGATTTCTCAATCGACAAATAAGAATTATTTAAAACAGTATTATTTGCGAAAAACAGTGGCATCATTATTGTCACACTCTATAGGGTAAGGGTATTTAGTTCACACAATCCACTATGATCGAAGGAAGTCTAACAGAAAAAGAGGAGCTTAAGATTTTTTGTTTCTAAATTTTGCAACATTTATTTGTTGAATTGTAAAATTTAGAAGACATTAAACATTAGAGATTAGACATTGTGTCTACAGATGCCCATAAAATATTCTCGACATACGTTACTTGATACCAAATGCATTATGTCTTTTACGTCCCCGAGCGGGGCGTGAAAAAGCATCTTACTAGGTGTTGCCTGTATTCACAATGAGTATGGTGACCACAACTCATAACCACAAAACAATTTTTAATGCATAATATTGTACAAATATTAATCTGAATCGGGGCATCGCATTAACAATAGTCGGTAACGTAACCATTAACAACTCCATGAAGTTATACTGCTATTTAGCAGTATCTGTCACGAGTTTCCTGAAGTGTCTGCCGTACGTGACGACGTACAAAACTCCGTAAAACTGTTCGCACATTTTATCTCATAAAATTTTCTTTATAAATCCTATAAGGAAAATATAAAGAAATATGAAAATGTGAAAAGTTGGCAACTAGAAACCCTCTCACATCAGTAAACTATAACAAAACCGTCAAAATACAAAACCTCACTTCAACTTCTAAAGAGATCAATTGCAACCATTTATAAAATAATTTGAACGGTATTTAAAATTGTACTGCTTTGTAAAGCTATGTGCCACGTGTGCCAATAGCACTCTTATTGTGGAGTCAATTACATTTGCACTTGATGCGAGACCATTGCTCGGTAAAAAGCATTGTTTCAAATTAAATGGTTCGTGCGCCAAGTACTGGAGTGAAAACTATTAGAGGTTTATTATTAGTTTCTGTTTTATTCCTATTTGATGGGGAGTCCTGGTTTACTTAAAATTTGGCTTTTGGTTTATTAATGTCTTTTATGCCAAACTTTCTCAAAGACCTTTCTGTGTGAGTATATATTTTAGGTACTTCACTCCACAACAACACGAAGGCTACTTATCTTTTATTTTACTGTGAAAGTAGGATCGTCTCTGAAGCATTGTCTTTGTATTGTACCACTTACATAAAAGTTTATTAAACGTACTTTAAATATTTGTTATACGTACATTATTCTATTTCGAGTCAGTAACTCGTGACTAATAAGTTGCAAGCAAAATACTTTTGGCAAAGACGAAGGTTTAAGTATAATACTTATTAATTAAGTGTGGCGAATTCAGCGAGCTAGAGTCTATTAAAGCTTCTAATGCGAGTATTGTAGGTTAGATGACTATGTACATATTGATACTGACAAACCATTTATTAAATTGACTAAAGCTGTTAGTTTTGAATCCACAGATAAAATTGATAGGAACAAATGGAATGGGAGAAAAACTGTGCATTTAAATGTAGCGTATATTCTCGCAAACTAAATGATTTGGTAGAGACCGCGTCGCGCCGCCACGTGTCCCGCCACCTGCTCTAGCCGATCAAATATTTGTAAACTATCATAGCTTACTATATTGTGCTGTTATATTTTGCTATATTTTGTTAGATATTATTTTATGTATCTATGTTTTTTTTTAAATGCTTACATGGAGGGATGTCAATCTGCATGTAGATTAAAATCCATCGTTTTGAGAAAATGGTGTAACAAAACGTTAACAATAAAGTGAGACAGCTTTGGATATGATTTTTCTTGAACACCAATGAAGAGTCTTCCGCCTAGACTAGAACACTCGTTCTGCCAAGATGATCTAACACTGATCAGCGTGATAACTTTAATTCAACGATGTTGGATTGTAGCACTAAAGAATTCAGGTTATTTTGGCTGTAACTAAGGTTTAAGACACCTTAGTTACCAATTTAAGTGAAGAGTATTCTAAAGAGGTTCTCGGAGTGCGCAGAGTATTCATAGTTCTACTATTGAATGCTTTTCAGATTTGGTCTCAAATAATAAAAAAAATCTGATCGAAGGTTTACAATTTATCATTTGACTTTGGCGCATTTTGGTCAATGATAAAAGTAATTTCTATCCTGCCTAATTCTCGACTTACCCTTAAGATTATGTTGGTCCCACACTTTACTTTCCATAAATTGACATCTAATCACGTTCAAAGATTGTCAACTGTATTAATTTTCGAATGTTAGACAATTGTGGGCATTCTGTTTGAATTCGCGCCACATTTAATTCATTGTGTGCTGGCTTATATAGCGGGTTTCGCAGTGTGGCCAATTATTTGTGCCACTATTGGACAAATATTGTGGTATTTTGTATGGTTCGTTGATCGTTATATATGTCTATGGACGGGTTGATTTTGTTGTTTAGTCATATAAACATTTTGGTTTTGTAATTTTTTATTGTGGCTTCCTAAAATTGAGATGATTAAAAAGGTAGGGCATTTAAAAAATCAATCGTAAAAGGATTAACTGTTTGCGGTAAAAAATTTTATATTAAATTGTTTAGTTGAGTTTCTTGAATATTAGCTTTATTATACATTGTCCCTTGATAGATGTACATACTTTCAAGTTTATTATATACCTTTAAGTTAGCTAAAAGTGAGATGAAGGATTCAGAACAAACTAATTTCAGATGTGAAAAAGTCATTAGTTAGCTATAGCATCTAAGTTACTATTATATGAAGTCGAAGACATTTCACACTGCCGTCTAATCTCAAACAAGACAGCCTATAGTGGAAGAGCGATACTTCGAGACAATATGTCCAAAGTGACATCAAGCCTTATAGATAACAGATGCTAAGCAGTTTTTTGTTGTTTTCAGCGGTTGAATGTTTATCAGTAGATACCTAAGCAGCAAGTGATATGCAGCACGGTTGGTCTACTGGTTTAAGCGGTCACCACGCGCCACTACTGCGCTGAGTGGTGTGGGGTCAAGCCATATACATAATACAATACTTTGTGTAATCCACAAATTGGTGTTCTGAGTCTTGGTGTTCTTTGTGTCCGTTTCTTCTGTTTGTAAAGTCCCCGCGATACAGGATTTATTCCTCATGCGGACGTTGTCTTTTTTAAAAATAAATAAATAAATAAATATGCATGTTACATAAGTATTCATCCTCGATACAAAATCGAATCTACAACCACTAGTTTAGCAGTTAAAATCACTAACCAATAGACGAACAGATCATCAATGAAGTGCCTAATACGCCTACCGGTTACTATTTTTATGAGTTTCAATCAAAAACTGATGAAAGCTTTTGTACCAACACATGGACCATTTCTCATATTTTTTCTATTTTGTATACTTCCGAAACATTGGGCGAGGCCGTCGATCCGTGAGTCAACACTGCGTCGAATGTTAAAAACGTTTCGCGAATATTCAAATAGAAATAAAGTTTTTATTCTACGGTAGTATGTGAAAGTGAGCGAGCCCTTTCAACTTTTGACTGATAGTCTAGCGGGTAGTGAGGCTGATGCGAAACCTCGTAGTTTCGATTTCGAGTCAGAACAAACAGTTGTAAATAACAACGTTATTTAGCCTCAAACTAAGCAAAACTTGTGTTATGAAAGCAAGATTGGCAGTTCATATAAACATTTGATCCGATCCGGGTATCGAACTCGAGAGCACTTTAGCACAGTAGTGGCATACGCTACTACTGCGCCACCAAGACAATCAATTGTGTAATTAGCACAATTGTGTTCTGTATCTGGGTGTAATTTATCTATAAATAGATATATAATTATTAACAAATACCTAAGGTACTAAACGTGGTGTCTTGTCTCAAATTTTAGAATAATACCGATAATTTTTAACTTAAAATCATTGACATCACACACATTACATAAACTTATTGTATTTTTATATATCTTCATATAAAGTTTCAAGCGTACATTCGTAGGCCTCTAACTTCTACCAAAAATATATTATATGTATAACAAACTTTGTATAAGCTACAATAAAACCGTACGCAATTTCGGTAAAAAAATATATTAGTGCCAGCGCACCCGCCCGTGGGCAATAAAATGCCCCGTCATATATAAACGTGACTTTATACACATGTATAACATGTGTATAGCCATTGGTCGAACGGCACTTTACATATTATACACATTAAATACATTTATGTATGTAACAAAGTGTAGATGGAAACTACGAAGGATATTGCCTTTTATTTTATGTTATTTCATGTTGATTTCAAACCTTAGTGGCAACACAAGTCGATGTTTTAAGGAATAATGATAGCCCTCTTTGCAACCATTGTAAGATGAATTATAAGATGAAAATTGAAATGGATTTGTAAATCTTATTCACAAACCAAAAAAATTTAATTGTGTGATTGTGTATTAAAGTAAAACTACATACATGTTGCTTTATGCTTAATGTCAGGTCAACTGTATGATCCCTACTAATGTTATCAATACAATACTAACTCTGTTTGCCTATCTCTTAAACTTTCACGTTTAAACCGTTTAAATAATTTTAATAAAAAACAAAGAGATAGAGGTACTGAGAGAGAGTTAGGTGATAGGTGATGAGTTAGGTATTGACGCTGGTGAAGCCATGAGCAAAAGTTATCCCTTCTAATATTATAAATGCGAAAGTAACTCTGTCTGTCTGACTGTTTGTCTATCTGTTACGCTTTCACGCCTAAACCACTTAACCAATTTTGACAAATAGTCTAGACCTTGGGAAAGACTATAGGCTACTCCTTACCATGTCGCGCGATACAACCGAAATCCACGCGGGCGTAGCCGCGGGCGGAAAGCTAGTGTTGATATATTTATTAAAAACACATCAACACAAGCAGATAAAAGTTTGCCTAAAGAAAGTAACTAAAGAATTACCATTATTGTCAACCAATTGTTATATATATAGCTATGAATTCTGAACTAAAAATAGATAAATTTATCATTATATTGTTTAAATTTACTTATTTAGAAGACATAGTAACATAGAAAATGTCAATTTTCCTTGCACAACAAGTTTTAAAGAACAATCTAAAGGGTCACACTGGTCGTCTATTTCAACAAAAGAAAACGTCCTCACAGAAAAATAGCATTTAAGAAGACGTGACTAAAATAATCGATCATTTTAGTCACAATTTTCAGGTTTTGTATAATACGGACCTGGACACGACGGGCCTGCCGAAATTGGAATTTGTGAAACTGAATACCGTAACCGGAGTTAATTAAGCTTTCTGCCCGCTTCCACAAATATACAACTTCCTCATATTTGACGTGCAAAAAGCATTTCCTATTTTATACATCATGTACATTTATCAGTGTCGGGGTTCCGTACGTGTTATTATCGATGTCGTTAAAATGCAGAATTGTATAACCCCGAATGGTTATGTGAAATCTTTGAGAGTTTGTTTCTCTAAAGATAAGGATTTTGGTGATTACGTGTGTTATTTTCCAGTTACGATAGGCTAGGTTTGGCTGTCCTCTTGCTGTAGTGGTTTAGCAAAACTGATTCCCAAGGAAGAGTATGTGGGTTCGATTCCCACTCAGGATACGTAATTGTATGATGAGTACGATCGTTTGTTTCCCTGGGTGTAATTTATCTGTACTGTATATTTATATGATGATGAAATATTGGTCGCAGTACTTTATATCGGAGACTTTACATTAAGAAACTTATATAATTTAGTTTTGCTTCTAAGGAGAGGCCAATGTCCAACAGTGGACTGTTAAAAGATGCTGATATGATACTGATAATTTTGTTTAGTTTTCTTGTAGCAAATGATTTTATCTGTAATAACCAATTGATACCGAAACGGAGTTAGAACTTTAGAACTATCACAGGGTACCACATAGGGTACCACAGGGAAAAGAGTACAGATTCTGTTCTTTTCATGTGCGCAAAAAGCCCTTTAACTAATCAAGCCTTCTTTATTTTTTAAAAATTACATCATCTAAATGACCACCGTTGCGACGTTTGCCCTCTTCTAAGTAGCACCGAATTTTTCGAATATTCATCGAATGTTCAACTATAGTGTTTGTCTAACTTCAGATATAGACGCAAATATTGTCGAGAATAGCTAGATAGGATCGACATCAACATTTTTTTCTGACCTAATAGTTTCCAAATGAAGACTCCGTTTGCCGTGTGATGATGGATTAAGAATACGAGGTGTGTCCGTATTCATCCCGTGGGTGTCAAAGAGTGTGCGAGTAAAGAGAAGGAAAACTTGATGCAACTCTTGTATCAACCCGACTGGCCTGTATAGAAAGCCACAATCTTTCTAAGGTGAGGTCTATGTCCAGCAATGAACTAATAAAGTCTGTTGATGATGAATCAAAGCCTCGATCTCACTTGAAAGCATATATGGATGGGCCAAGCATTCGATAATATTTGAATCTAGCATCCCGTGTAAACAAGTTACGGGAGTTCTTGGGACCGGTGTTACTAGAATTTGCTGGCTACAGTCGGCTACACATGGTTTCAACAAGATGGAGCCACTTGTCATACATCCAATGAGTCCCTGCCGGTAGTCAAAGACCTGTGTTCCGGAACAGCTGATTTTCAGACGAGGCGACATTCCATGGCCACCGATAAGTCCACATGTATCCCCAGCAGACTTCTTTTTATGGGGTTATTTGAAGAATCGTGTCTACATTAATAAACCAAATACACTACGTCAACTAAAAGAAAAAATCAGCGAACAGATGTCAGCGATCTCGCGGTCTCTTTGCCGATGAGTATTCGAAAATTTCGGTGCTGCTTAGAAGAGTGCAAACGTCGAAACGGTGGTCATTTAGATGATGTAATTTTTAAAAAATAAATTCCATCGAATTGGCTTTCTTGTAAATAAACAATTTTTATAATATATCAAATAGTTTTTCAATTTTTTTTTCAAATAATAACTAATTCGTGGCCCACCCTATATCTAGCTATAATAATGTTCATAACATGGTGAAAAACTCGAGCGGGAAGAAAGCTCTCATTTTTGTTTTGAAACAAAAATATACGAACTTTGTACAACACTGCACTCGGAGAGAAGCGGGTCTCTGTTTGGTTTACTCAGCAATCATTCATGTCACGTGCTGCTTCTAAACAATGGCTACACGTGAAAAGTATGTAGAAAAGTTTATATAACAATTGAGGGGAAAACAGTAGTTCAACACGAAACAGTGTCTTTATTAAATGTAGGTAAAGAAATTCTAAGTAGTTCTAGAAATTCTCAGAAATTCTTAGTAACACGTCAAATAATTGTCAATATATGTAGAATTAGGAAAATAGCGTCGTATGAGGTCTGCATGGGGTTTCTAAAACGCAGAAATGTCTGAGAAATCAAAGACGAAGAGACGTAAGTTTTATCCTTAAAATCGAAAGTTGAAAGTGTACCTACTGCAAGTAATCTGCTGTCATACAATATCACTGTACAAATTAAAAATAGATTACTTGATTTTATTTTTATATTATGCTATTTGAAGTTTACATCTAACCTTGACAATAAATCATATAAACATATAGATTCTTTGTCTATGATTCTGCTGCGGTTCGAATTTTAATCTAAGCTGTAAACATTTTAAGGGTAAAGTTTTGATTGAAATGGCACGCTTCTAAATTCAAATTATTTACTGGCATTCGAAGTTTAAATATAACTTTGACAATGATTTTGTTTTTATCAAGTTACATTTAAATAGACAATACTAAATATATTTTTAACTTCTTTTATTTTAAGACGCCATTTTGATTTTTGGACCTCCTTTTTCAAACACGCATAGTATAAACATGTGGTAACTTAAACTACTGTAATTCACTTACTATATCCGGGGTTTCTTCACTTGAAGGCGTGTGGAGTCAAGGGGTTAATCTGCACATGTGACCTGTGCTCTTGAGGTCATTTTTGAAAGGAGGCTTCACACTTGAGCGGGTTTATTAGCATCACGAGAGATGAGTGAACAATGTTTGTGGGTAGTTTTATAAGGGAACAGGGTAATTTGGGATAGTTGTAGATAGTATTTTGTTAAATATAGCTAATAATTTGTAGTTATAGGATTGTTTAGTTTTTTCATTTACTTTTTTGTGTAGGTTTTCGTTGATAAATAATTTGGGATAGATGTAGTGTAACAATGGGTATAACGATAGTTTTTGAGTAAAAACCGAAAGTCAAACTTATGGGGTATACGAATGTATTTGCAATGTACCTTACTATAATTAACATTATATGTAAAATATAACTTCCAAGGAAGCCGTATTAAGAGAATATAGATTATGGTGTTAATTTTATATGAAAAACTGTTAAACTTAACTACGTTTTTATAGTTGTCCTCGCTAGTTTTTCAGGGAAATTGTAGGTCTTAAAATTATTAAAAAAAAGTATTAAAAAAAGTTAACTCTAAATCGATCGATACGATCGTGCTATCACGAGTACTCGTTTGATAAGGTTAAACTGATATTCGAACCCAACAAATATATATACTTGTTTACTTACCCCCACAAAATTCTAAAAAGTAGTCGGCATGTTTCCTTTTTGTTCTGTTTATCGATCAGGAGCACTCACAGGTGAGGTTGACTTGGGGCCCTAAGTTCTTGTTGTGAACCCTATGCATCCCAGTTAAAAATCTGGTGATGAAACCGAACAAGCAGTAACTTTGAGTGCCTATCTCTATAAAACCCTCAGATATACAGCTGCAAAATACCAACAAAAAGATTACTTTAATATATCGACATAATATACACGTATATACATAAAGCTACAATGCGGAATAAAACACAAAAGCTGGCATATAATCTGTCGGGCCGCCACAACCGAGTGGCGAGGTGTTTGGGAAGAAACTCGGTAACAATGCCGCCCTACCTCCCACCCTTGCAAGGAATGGGGAATACAGGGTTACTAGCGTATTTCTCAAATGTGGAATATGGAATTCTTGTTTTGTACCTGCTGTTAAAGTGACGTAGTTTAAGTATGAGTACGAGAGAATTGGAAAGGCTGATTCGTAAAGAATTTTATGTCATGAGTTTGGAGTTTATTTGCGGTTATGTTTCAGAACTTGTAATGTGACTTTATTTACGTATTATGATATGACTAAGGTAGTGTGATATTGACTAAGGTAGCGTATTTTATGAATAAAATCTTAGCCTATTATTATTAGCTTATCTACGTTTCCAATAAGAACTCTCATTATTTTTATATTCGACTTTGTATTTATTTATTTATCATTTTTGTCGTTGTTGCAAGTATTTTTTCTTTCAGATTAACATACATTCTTTAGAATCATAATGTAACTTGTATAAAGTTTTCTATTTAGAAAACTCTATTTAAAGTCGTATTGAAAGAAAATTAGCTCTACTCTAAACCCATAAATCACAGTATTCAAATGAAATTAAAATATGAATAAAATTGTGGTGATATTTATCATTTTTGGGGTTAACTATGATTAGTTTGCGAGTTATATTTAAATAAGTTAGCAAAATCTATAATTTATGGTTGAAGTTTCACATTGAATGAGGTTTTAATTTTGGCAATCAAAAATGGACTCTTTTATTGGCATTATAAAGTGTTTTTGATGTGATAGTTCATTTTATCTGGTGATAAGTTAAACATAAGCTACCATTAATTATCTACGTGTTTATTTATCTTAGTTAAATAGATTTAAGCTAATAACAAAATTGGAAAAGCCATCTAATTAGCAATATATACGTATACTCTGTCCATTGTCATATTTCGTTTTTTAATAATACGATAAGTAGTTGATTAATGATATGTAAGTATGATGACCCAACAAGTTACATGTTTCGATTGTATTTAAGTATAAGATCTCTACAGTTCGTCAATTTCTTTATGTAAATGTCAACACAAATAAACTTAACACACAAGAATATATATTTTAACACAAGCAAGCATCATATAATACAAAGTATGATCCGCTACAAGTAGCATAGGTATTTAGTAGTAATAGGTATTTATATATATACTCGTATAGCATGAAGAAGTTGCTAGAATATAAAAGTTCGGGCAAGAAAGTTCAGAGTGAAGTTTTGCGACAAATAAATTGTTTGAATTTTATTTTTTTCTATTAATCCACAATTGTACGTCTGCATTTGTTGGTAGCTATTTCAAATAATGTTTATTTTGAACTAGTGTTCCTATAAAAGCTGTAAATAAAAGATAAAGCAGTAATGTCTGTGGTAAAAGTTTTTTAATCATCATCATCTCAGCCAAAAGACGTCTACTGCTGGGCATAGGTCTCTGCCAGGGTTCTCCACAACAGTCGGTCCCATGTCACCCGCTTCCAACAGTTTATTGTGACCCTCACCAGGTCGTCAGACCACGTTCTGGCGGCCTACCAAAGCTGCGTTTTCAAGTAAATGTTATATTAAGAATTTAATATCTTAATTTAGGCTATAACTGGTTGTAGATTATATACAGACTTTAACTTCCAGCTACTTAACGTTACATTATGTTTAAATTTATTTTCAGTTTGTATAGGCATTGACAAAAATAAGATGTGCCAATAAGAACTCCCTATATCCCTCTGGCACTCTTTTCTGTTTCCTTAATCGGATTAACGCAATCCGCACGAATTCCATTACAACATCACAAAAGGGAAATTGTAGCAACAAATTTCGATCTATTATATTTTGGTTCATCAGCTTGTCATTAAGTTATGACCATATCAAAACGAGTATAGCAAAACTAATCCATTTGTACCTAATATCCTGTTGTGGATGTATGTTTTCGTTTAAAACTCTCTTTCTTATCGTCTAAAAAGATATTTTATACAGGAATAGAAGAATAATATAATTGTACATCCTCTTACTACAAAGTGTTTGATATAACAGTAGTACGGATAAAGTATAAACAAGATCATACGAGTGACAACCCTGGCGATCTTTCTCAAAGGTAAGACTACGAGAGTCGCGACACGGCGTCAAAGCGAAATAGGAAAAGAGCATCTACCACTGACGTCACACGCGATAGAATACATGTGTCGATCTGTCGATAGATATATAGATATGACTTTAGATAAGGGGTAGAGACATGTTTAGAAGTGTTCGTATTTCGTCAATTTACGGGGTATTGCGTCTTGGATTAGGTGCTCTAAATTTCAAAGCTGTTACTGACCTGTAGTTTTTGGTACTCAGATTTTTCGATTATTCAGAAAGATTATAGGTAACATTATATCATATTTTGACTCTTAATAGCAGAAAATTAAATACATTAATTTATTTTAAGCACAATTAATGAAGTAGATCTTAAGATAAAAAGATGTTTTTAACAGAAAGTATGCCTACTGGACAATTTAAATTAGTTTTTTCTACTAGGTGTTTGATTTGATACTGAAGGAAAAGTTTCGTACGATGAAATACCGAAGTTTGCCCTGTTTTGGTCCCAGGTAATAAATGGCGAGCCTATTGTCGCTAATCGGGATACTCTGTTTGCAACAGCCTTATCCGTCAATCAGCAGATGCACCACTTTCAGCTGAGGTTAACTTGGGGCCCTAAGTTCTTGGTGGGGATTCTATGCGCCCTATTTGTGGTAAAAATAAAAATATATGATGAAAGTTTAGAGTTTTCCTTATCGTACCATATGTCAGGCATCACGGACGTGTTTGCTCAAATATAACAAGCTATGCATCTTAAGTTAGGCAACGGTAAAAATAGAACTATCTTCTGTTTGTTTCTTTTCTGCAATCTTTGATAAAGAACACAAAGGTCTTAAGATTTCACATTTTCTCCTGTGTTTTCCTATGTAAGACAAATCATATATCATTTTAGGTTGTCCAAAATGCCAAAGACATAAAAGCAGTCAAATATTCCAGTTCTAGTTTCCTAAGGGCTTAGGGTGAGCTTAAATCGATTGGTAAAGAATTCAGTGCAGGCCAGTCGCAACATCAGGAGCGAGTTGATATGAAATAAACTCACACTAGGTCCTCTCCTCCTTTCTTACTTTGCCAATGTATATATTCTTACCTCTTTTATGTTCCTCGGCGTTAGGAGTTCTATTGAGCTGGGGTGGTAAAGGTGCAGGTATCGCAGGGGCTGCTGGTGCAGTAGGAAGGCCAGGGTACCACCATCCAGTAGCGGCCTGGCCGTTGAACATCCTTAGTTTTTCATACACGCTGTCGTTCTGCGCTGAAGCCGCTTGTTCTTTCTGTGACGCTAAGTTTCTTAACACTCGGTTTATTGATGAAACCTGGTGGAGAAAAGAAAGAAGAAGAATGATAATCTTTCCTACTTCAGTAATCATTTCGTAATTACTATTATCCCAAAGGACTTCACGTTTAATTACAGCTACAAAGAAGATTTAACTGTGTAAGGTAAATCTAGTTTAAAATAACACATATTTTAATTCCATGGAGAGATCACACAGTCTCAAGATGGGTTTCGAGGCTCTACATGGAGGGATTGAAACACTTGCTTATTGGAATTGGCTTTGACTAGGATTTTTCTTTGTGGTTTTATTGTCTCTTAGACATTTCCTATTTCATGATAAAATGACTTAAGAGTGGTGGTAACTAAGATTCAACTTAAAACAATTTACACAACTAAATAATATGGGTCGTGAATTCATTTCATTAGTTATATCTTTGGATTGCTTACAAACACTTCAGTCACAACTAGTATATTTAACAAAAAGGTTTAAAAATAAGAGATTACTTAAATAGAGTTCGGAGTATTCAAAAGATTGAAGAATTCCGCCTTCAATTGTATATAATAGCAACAGCAATCATATTCATAGGACACATTATTTACAAGGCCGCATCCCCACAAGTCACAAACAACTATTTAATAGGAAATAAATTGCAAACTCACCCCACCCTTTTAACTTACAAACACGTGTAATTTAAAATCTAATATGATTACTAAATTCCAATCGGGCGCCTCAAAGGGACACAGATTAGGGCATCCCTCCACCCCTTGCCGCACCCCAACCCCGCAGGCCCTAAAAACCCCAATATCTATCTACTTTCACCGAAAACTACGCATGCGTAAAAACCTAACCCACACAAGTATAAAATTCTATATATGCCCATTTCGCAGTGTCATAGCCCTTATAGTTATAGATGGTGGGGTGTCCTGGGTTCTATATCTGTTTTCTTGTTGCCAATGGCAACGAGAGAAATGTATTTTTCCCCGGCCGGGAAATCGGCGGGCCTCAAACGATTACATTGTATCCAGAGTTTCGTAGGTATTTTGTTTGTGATCGAAATTTTCGAATGGAAGATGAATAGCTTTGTTGCCGGCGTGCTTACAGCGCAACTGAATTTGTGTTAATTTTTTTTTGTTTTGAATATTGTTGGTTGTAATTTAATTTCATCTAATAAGATATTTGAATAATGGCGCTAGGGAATAATTTACAAAATATTTTGAAAAAGACATTTTAAGTCTGTGAATCTATCCCAGTGTGAATACCCAAAATCATATTCAGATGTATTGTTCACTATATTTTAGCAATATACTGGGATACTTGAAACCAATAACATAGGTTCGAAGTAACAAGGCGCAGGCCTTCGGCTATCTACTTTCTGCTTTCACTTTTCATGTGTCCGTGTCCTCACATATGCGATATTGGAATTAAAGTTGCAACCACACTACTGGAGCAAAAGAAACAGTCAATATGAAATTTTTGTATATATTAAATCTTAAAAACATACAGTTAGTAGTTATATATTAAATGCATAGACAAACATAATACACTAAGGTATTCTGGAGACAAAACGTACCATTGCCGAATATGAAATAATTTTATCCAATAAAAGTTTGAAAACAGGTTGATATCCTCGTTCCTAGACATTAGCTGTGCACAAAGACCGCATAAACATCTTAGTTTTTAAATGTTATATCTTGTAAATATGCTCAACAATGTTTTGTTTACTGTAGAATTTCAACCTGTACAAATAATAAATTTTACCTTACGAATATTAAGCTCCAAATATAAGTTCGACTTACGACTTATATAACGTAAAGGTTAATTCGGTACGCGAAGCTATAACACGTTTGATTTAATCCCTTGTACCGCTAATGGAAGATAATGTGTCTATACGCTGCGCCGGCAAGCGATAAAACACGCCTATCTGTAGTAGCTACTGTTTATGAGCCCGCCATTTTTACATTCGTAACTTTGAATGACATTCTAAATTTGAAATAATTTATTTTTAAAGATTCAAAAAATGTAGTGTAAAATAAAGTGTTCAGGTTAAAAATGAGCTTTGATTATAGATTCATTTTATGGTGAATTGTCTTTGATTAATAATTTTGTTACAGATCAATTGGTTTTTCTTTTAATGAACCTGCCTAGTGAATCCACTCTACCTGATGGAAAGTATAAGTAGAATCCAAGAGCATTGGTCATCATCCTAATTGAAAATGTACACAATGCAGCATGGTGACGAGTAGTGAGATACTTTTTCACACCCCTATTAAAAGACTCGCTTTTATAGAGAATACCAATCTGAAATCATGCTTCAAATAGTTTGATTTAAGATGTTATCTGTTTTAATCTTTACTGTCTGTTCTCTGTAATTTGGACAGTATTTGATCGTAAAATTACAATTTCAACTTTTGATAGATTTGTGACCTAAAAATTTTATAATACCTAGGTTCTCGTTTATTGGTATACAGGTGGTATTAGTTAGCTAAAAATTGAGCATTTCATACAAGATATTTTTGGAATCAGAATTTCACCCTAAAACCAAATATTTTACTAATGAGATTTTTTCTTATAAGAATAGTAGTAACGAATTAACTCACTTTCAGACAAATCACAATAGAGTTGGCAGTATCAAATTGATGTTATCTAAACTATCATTAAATCGGATCGAAAATCAATTATTAAATTCAAATGCACCAATAAGCAAAAAAAACAAAACTGTTCTTTGATAACGAAAACATTTTGAATTTCGAGTGCTAGGGTATACCGGGTTAACCAATAGCAGCGGTGCATTTAAACGCGAATTCTGTTCATGACAGGCGAGCGGCCAATCAGATGGGTACACGGGAAGATTAAAAAGCCTACACGTTCCTATTAGAATTGTAAAAGGTTTTTTTTCATTAACGTGAATATTTAAGAGGCCAGAATATGACAGGTTTGAACTGCAAATAAGCATTTAAAATAGGAAAAGAGATTTCGCAACTTACGTAGACAGTCAAAAATACTTGGTGTCGTTACAAGTTCTCAAAAAAGCGTCTGAGAAAATGTTTTCTTTAGTTTCTAAAAAGAGCGAAACTAAAATATTGTTTTATATGAAAGACAGGGTAAGCGAACAGAGGCAGAGCAGCAACAGACAATTGACGTACTTACCTATCTATACAAATATTATAAAGCTGAAGAGTTTGTCAATTTGTTTGTTTGGTTGAATGCGCTAATCTTAGAAACTATAGATCTGACTTGAAAAATTCATTCATTGTTAGGTAGCCAGGTCATCGAGGAAGGCCAAAAGGAGCGAAGTATGAATGAAAAATGTTGCAAAACTGGGTTGAAGGTATTCCTTTTGAGAGTTTCTATTGTGAACGCTGCGTAAATAATTAAAGTTTCGTAAAAATAATATGTAAAAGAATAGTTTCCATTTAAAACTTACAATAAATGTCTGCTACAGAATATGTCTTTCTCTAAAGTTTGGTTCATTATAATCTTTTTTATCTTAAAAAAATTTCTTCATGCTGCATAACATCAAGCTATGGACAACGTAGGTAATAGGAAACGTAGACGAGGTCGCACGTATCAATTAGTTTATAACGAAATCGAACGTAGATGTAGATTATGAAAAATTTTTCTTTTTTGATCACGCTTTTTACAAAAGTTTTTAATACGATAATTAATTAAAAAAGAACGATTACGTAAGATGTATTAAAAAATAAGTACCCATTTCACATCAAAAGGTGTTCCACGTTTAAAAAAATCTAAAGCTACGAGCATCACAAAGTATGGCAATGACACAGTTTCGAAGCTATCGACACACATTATATTTTTAACGAAAAATTTAAAAAAAGAAGCACGTGTCCTCTCGGTTAGTTTTTTAATGTTGGTATTTGTTCAGTTGTCATTATTTGTGGCATAGGGCTAATCGGGCATCCAACATTATAACGCTACAGTGAACGCAGCTGTTGTAGTTTTAAACTATCCATTGTTGCATGTTTTATTAATTGGTTTAAATTGTATTTTTAATAGATTTTGTACGAAATTTGCATTTTTTATGTTTAGAAACCAAGTTTTTACAGTTAAATTTTATCGAGAGAAGACAAATAGGTTCAGGATATCGGCTATGTAGCTCGTGGAACTCAGTTTACAAGATAACTTGCGGTGATTTAAAGACAACTAACTGACATTAACGTTATTTTGTAAGAGTTGAACGACCATATTTGTTATGAAGTGTTTTTTTGTAAGCATGAAGTTCCTGTATATGTTATTAAATGTATGATATTATAATCAATACAGATACCTCAGAGATTACATATGTATTGACCTACGTGATAATACACATGGCAACTAAATACCAAATGCAAATTTGCAACATTTTTTACTTTACATAATATAATATATATCCGACTTACATCCTTTTTGAATTGAGTAAGCCGAATTAGTGTCCAGCGATGTGTATGAAGGGTCTAAAACTTTCGGCAGTTTTAGACGTGCGGCAATGTGTACCGACCGTGTATGCAGGGGTTTATAACGAGCTTTTTTTTTTAAAAAAAATGTAGATTCTACCTTCAATAATGGTATAATGGCTTTTAAAATTTCTTAGAATTGTTACCGAATCTTTTTAATGAGGCTATTTGTAGTTACCTTTTGAGGATTTTTTACTATAATTAGGAATATATGAATCAAGGTTTGTTTGTTTGTTTGAACACACTGATCTCAGGAATTATTGGCTCGAATTAAAGAGTCTTTTAGCGTTAAATGTTTCGTTTATCAACAATATTAAGAACGAAGAAATATGATCCACACTTCAATGAAATATTTGCTAAAGTGGAAAAATTTATTCTTTTTAGCGTTAGCGAGGAATAAAATACTTCGCTTATGGCTTAGACTTCTGTCTAAACTTATCACAAATTAAAACACTTGTCCATGAAACAATCACCACTCTTCTCTGTCCTCTGCGATTTGTTTAACCTCTTCAGTCATTTGCTGTATGTACAATATTATTCTAGGCCGTCCTCATTTTCTCTTGCCGTCTATTTTTCTTTCTTGTAAGTATTATTATTCTGAAGAAGTTATGATGTCTTATCAAGTGGCCAATAATTTGTCTCTTCTGTCATTAACAGCACTAATTTCAGATCATTAATTAATATCTGTATTCTGCTGTTTAGCTGTATCAAAAAAATTTTCAACGTGCTTTTATAAATATCAAGTCTCTTTAGATCATGAAACTTATTATAAATTAAAGTTTGATATTAACTATCTATAAATACTTAAGATTTTATAACGTACAAGGATCTTAAGCTGGCACTACCGTACATGGTCGTAACTCGATACTTGACAGTGTTCAATCCTGTGACAGGCCGGAGTGCGCGTGCGCGGCGCGACAACACCCCGCTCATACAAAACTTTATTATATTTTTTTATTCATTTAAATAATTGGATATTTTACCTTACCTCCATCTGAAGGTAAGCATGTAAGTATATGTTTGAAAATATAGGAAGTGAAAGAAAATTAAAAACTCAAAGACTATGTAACTTCGTGCCTGTTTTGAGGTTTTTTAAGAATTGTTACTGAGTGTTTCAAGTAAGTTACCAAGTTAAATTATCATTTATTAATGGATAATATAAGCGGTAACCACACCAAGCTTGAGCCTTGCATGTACTCGTAGCTTGGTAAAATATGACTAAATAATGTAAATTAATTTCACTAAACCATGTTACATAATCTTAACGTTAATTAAAGTCATTCCAATTTATTGTAACAAAAGTACAAAATACATTAACGTATTTGATATAGCCTACAACGTTTGTAGACAAACCACAAATGTCCACTCCAACAAAAAAAAGTGTAAACCGTAATTATTATGATAAACATCTAACACGTAGCATCTAATTAAAACCGAACATATTATATCGAGTTTCGCGACAAACGATAGCGTCTAGCAATCGTTTCTGAACGCGGGCGATCTCACGTCACTATGACAGTTGACAGGTGTCACAGGCAGGGCCGCCAACATTTAAACGTGTAGAATTTATTTTAATTCAAGTGGGAATCGTTCATCATATGAACTGCCATATCCTTTTATATAAGTAGACATCGGCTTTTTGACTTAAGTTATGTTGGTCAGAAAACAGATTGAAAAACAAGATGAGTTTTTAATGAAATAAACAAAAAGTTGTTACACCACGTAGTAATACTTAGTATTTAAAATTTTTCGCATTAAACGTGATAAGTATTAAATTGACTAATAAACTGTGTAAAAAATATTGATTTATTTAACTTATAAAACTTGGCAACCCTTATAAATAAGCAAGCCCATCTCATTACCGTAACCACGGACATGGCGATAGATCATCCAGCCAATGATAGCACTAAGATCCCGGCGTTGGTGGTCCGTGCGTGGCGCATAAAAAAATTGTTAGAAAATGGACATTTACGCGGGTAATCGAATTTGTTGAGCACCACGATCGATCACTGATATTTACAAAATTGACAGAACGGTTTCTTTAGGATCTGATTTGAAGATGTTTGTCGATGGTGTTGGATGATATAGACAAGATATTGAGTTATTTTTTAGTTACTGACCCGATCATTAAAAATTAATCTTTTGAAGGAATAAATGGCAATCAGCGAGAGTCAAGTTAATCTATTCGGTTAATCGTATTGAATCACTTGATTCTAGTGATTACGTGAAATCAGCTGGTATTTTGCCTTCCACTTTAGACGTTCTTGGGTTTACTTTAGATTAGGTTTGATTTTTAAAGAAACTTTATCTAAATCTCGTCACTGTACTTTTGCATTTGATTAAACTATTTAAATAAAATTATATAAATCATTAGATTCCACATTTGGTCTTTAAACAGACTATAAACTGATGTTGCTCTGGATTATAAACCTATGACATTTTTTTATGTCATTTTGATATTGATAGGACCAATGTAAATACATATATTTTTTAACTTGCTTTAATTATCTGTCTATCTGACTTTGGCAGATTGATCGACTTCGGCATAGCGTGCCATATGAAATTGAATTAAAGGTAATTTAAAAATTGAATTAGATACCATAATAAATTAAAAAAGGAAGTCCCTTTAATCTCATTTATCAAAGAATTAAAGCTCCAAGTAATACGTACATAAGTACTTAATCACCAAAACGATTTTGCCCTAAAAGACGCACAAAGAAACGTTCTCTATCAATGGCAGGCCCACTCCCATTAATCTATCCACTTTTCCGTGTCCATTCACCACCAAACATAGACCAAAGGTATCTGTACAAAAACTCATAGGAATGAATACAAATACCCATACAAGAAGGGTTCCTCATCCCCTAGAATTACTATTAGTATACTATAAACATTTTAACGTACACGGTTAACCCGCGGAGACCCAGCTTCGATTCCCCGGTGAAAAGCGGTTGTGGGGTGCGGTCGAAGGGTGTTTTTTGCAATTCTCTTAGGGCGCACAGATTGGGGCGTAGTGTCTCAGTTCATTATGGATGTTAAGTTGTTGTCGGTGATTTCGATTGAAGTGGGGCTTTTTGTATTGCGGAATATGATAGTTTTTATTTTAGAACTGGATGTTAACTTTCTTTCTAACTATAATGTGTAGGTAAAATTAGTTTAAAACTTGTACCATAATGATTTAAGTCAAATTAACGATATTTTTTTGATACAACAGTATTTTTCTCGATTACGCTACTCTATGATTTCTTCTTACATTCTACTACTTAAGTCTTACCGTGGGTATTAGACTGTCGAGGTGACTATACCAAATTTTTATTAGCCACGTTAAGATTTTACTATGAAATGTGTTTCACTACATAACATATTTGTAAGCTATCATATTATTTATCTCGATTTGTCTTTTTTAAAAGCATAAATACACAATAGAAAATGTTTGTAATCAAAATCTTTGCCAGATAGTTTACCAAAAAGTTGAAACTGTAATAAGGTATACAGTAAATATGATCGTAACTTCATAATGATTATTCACATACTTTGACTATGATTAACTCTAGACTTAGGTGAACTCTATGAAGTCACCGTTTCAGAGTAGTTGGTACACGTTCCCGAACTCCACGGTTCAGCTCTCAAATCTGGCACACACTACCCGTGCACTTGTTTCCCTCTCACTGTGATCCCGAGTCCTTTAAACGGGGCTTGAAAGACATCTCACTAGGTCACCATAGTGTGGGTCACCATACTACATTATCTACATTCACAATGAGTACGGTGACCACTACTCTTGGATTCTTTCATGCTTTCCATCAGGCAGAGTAGAATCACTTTGGTAGACCCCGAATAAAAAAGAAAAAAGTAGTTTGTTAGGTTAGGGTTTGTAGAATTAGTGTGTTGAGTTAGAAGCCTGGTTATAGTCTTGTGTATCTGATACGGACTACGCGAGCGGTATGGTCTCGTCATGGCAACATTTCACTTGAAAATATTTTTACTTGTATTGTATACATTTGTTTTGTTTAATTAGAAGCAGGTTAAAATATAATTCAGACATTTGTTAACACTGTTAATTAGAAGGGAAGCTATTAAAAGCGTGTTAAAGATGTCCAAGGAGGAAGTACTCAACCGTAAGTTCTTAATCATGATACTTTCACCTTCGTTACTTTAATTGATCGGAGTCATTTTCTTGCCTGTTCGAACTTGGATGGTCATCAGTAAGCGACGGTATTGGTATTATGATATCTTCTAGACACCTATAGTTGCTTAATGTTCAAGACAGTAATCCTGACAGTCGAATAGGAGTCCTTGACTAGCTTTGACCGACTTTTCTTTAGAACAAATGATTGTGTAAGTGTTTTATTTCGTGTTTTAATGATATTTATTTATAACACATTCATAAAATCACGCCTGTTGACACGAAAGTGTAGGCAGAGGTATATTAAACACCCATGTTTTGCCAGTGTTTTGTTTGCCTATTGACGCTAATCAGTATGTTTTGTTTGCCTATTGACGCTAATCAGTATGTTTTGTTTGCCTATTGACGCTAATCAGTATGTTTTGTTTGCCAGAGCCTCATCGAGCAGGTGCACTGCTTGCTGGTGAGGTAGGTTCGAGGCCCTAAGTTTTTGGTCGCAACCCTATGCCCCCTACAATATTATGCATTAATTTCATTAAATATGTGTGTTTATAAGCAGTCAGATTAATACAGGCTCTGCCTTATTCGGAATCAGGTAGTCTTTTGATGATGTGTTTTGTAACACACGTGAGGATTGTGGACACTAGCACTAGCTTTACGACAGCGACGTGATGATTAGGGTTGGTGACACTCCACATTCTGAATCCTTACGGTACTTTGACTTTAATATCATAAAACAGATCTCAATATCTAAAATAAACGTAATAAAGTCCTCAACAGTCATTAATCAGCCCTCAGAATGTCCCTCCGGGAGGTACAGCAAACACGTCACATCGTCACATCCCATGTAAGTGTGAGTAACAGTGTGTGACGGAGGGCTGAGGGACTGGCACTCTTAAATACCGTATTGTTATTGACGTATTAATGTTGCTTTATTTGGTTGTGCTGTTGATGTAATTAAAACAAATTTTTATTCGATTTGATATTGAAATTGGTGTTATTTATTTAAAAGTCAAATATTTAATTGTTTTAACTTGTGATGCGTGATTTTTTTATTTTACTATGTATTTGGATATCCCTTTTTTATATAAATGATCAAATATACAGCTTACGTATATTTCTTTTTTGTTGGCCAGTAAATATTTTTCTATTAGTGTAGGTATTTTTTTCTAATATCTATCTCTATCAATATTGTGGTGTAAAAAAAATTACGTACGCGGATGCTCAAATTGTAGGAAGGAAAAAATCGAGACAGACGGCCATTTTTGCCAATAAATACTACCAAAATAAATACTTAGTTTGTGCAGAACGTGGTTAATATAAAAAAAAATCTCCTATTGCTTATGTTATAGGTATGGTTGCCAACGCAAGACAAATAATTTTCTGCCTAGTGTAGAGAGTATACTTGTTAACCACCTAAAGGAGGACAAGTCAATGGACATCTACACCTCACATAGTTCCCCAACCAGCTCCTGAAATTACTTCACACTACACACTATCTTGTGTGTAGAGACGTAGAGCGTGTGAGGGACTCTCAGAAAACTGGTCTACCCTCCGAACACCACGGTGGCCTACCTCAGTCGGAAGGAGTTCCACGAACATATCCAAAAGCGGTAACAACACGACAAAATCGTAAACGTGTCGTCCTTGCATTATTTTACCGAAAGTACAAGTGTCTCCAATTACAGGAGTATTGTGTGTTACTAAAACGAGATTGTTGTACACACGCTACATAATATATGAAGCCAATGAAATGCTCTACAGTAGCGTTTTGGCGGTGTCAAATATCTCCGCACTAATTCTGGCAACCAACTTCGGGTATTAAATTTAAAAGAAGGTTTTTAATATTTACTAGTTTTTGGGGAAACTGTTACGTAAATGTTTACTTTCGTTTACAAAATAAACGGTTGTTATAGTTTTTGCGCATGCCAGATAATTTAACATGTAAGCAAACAAAAAAGTTTGATTAGTGAAAAATTTGTGAGTGAGTTTAGTTAGTTTTATGATAACTTTTAAATTCATTATACGTCTAAAGAGTTCAATTTCAGGCTAATAACATGTGCTTAAGATGTACTGTCTTTGGTATTAAATATAGCAGTCTTACTGATACCTGATTATACACAGAATACTACACCTATAAAAAGATATGACAGCTACTTGTAGCAGTGTTTTATTTTGATTTTAAATGAAACCTGTAAGTTCTTTTTATAACATAATAAACAATATAAAAAATCGTTCTCCAGAAAATACTGTTCTAAAGTAAATTAATACCAACGATTCAAAAACATTCTAGTTTCGATACAAAGTCAGAATCGGGCTACTCGCGTTGTGTCTCGCTCGATCGAACTCATGAATTCTAAATTTAAATTAGATGTCTCCAAATCGTATTTAACGGTCCTTGGGCAACTGTTGATTGGCGATGTTTGCCGCGTTTCGTTCACGTTCTGCGGTTGCCTACATTGTTTTCCATTTTCAAATTCGATTTCTTAGAAAACATTTCTCACATAGAGTAAGATTTTTATTTTTCTAATCAACTTTGTTGTGATTAAGGAAACATACTAAACATCCTATATGAGGTTAACTCCTTTTTTATTGTTAGCTTTGCTGTGCTTAAAATTACTAAGGCAAAGACTTTACGATAAGTGATTATGTATCATTTAAGTAACTTAACGCATTCCATACTTGCCTAAAAGTGTTACTGAGTTTTTCTTATCACAGAAATGCTTAATAACAGCCTAGAACTTGAAAGTTGGGGTCTTAACCTCCGTGTATCGGAGAACACGTAAAACCGTCGATCCTGCGCCCGATCTCTCTCCGGCCGTATTAGATAGCCGTCCCATCGGTTTGTGAGGTGAGGGAACAGAGAGTGCACCTGTGTTTATGCACACACTTGTACATTGTGTTAAGAGTACACCATAATTACTTGCCTACATTTTCGAATAGTCATATAACCTTTATGAATACACCTACAAATAATTTTATTCGACCGGCCGTATATATACTACAAAATATATCCGGATTTAAAACCTTCAATTCCTATACCGTCATAAACAGTTGACGTTAATCTGCCAGACAAGGGCGGCGATACAACTCAATGCAGATCTTAAAAGCATAACCACAAGTGTGAAAGAGATATCGAATATTCTGTGCATTCACGCGTAAACGTGGAATTATTGTATACGCGTCCTAGGAGAAAACAGGCGTAAGCATGTAGAACCTCTTATGAAAAATTGATTATTTTGATAATTTGGTATTTTTAAGTGGTTTTGTTTAAATTCATTGTATTTGTCTTGCTTTGTAACCCCTGTATTTGACTTCTAAAAAGTGAAAATAGTAAACAAATAATTCTGTAATCAGATACAAGTTCCTCTCTACACTATCTAATACATTATATAAAATTAAAACGTGTTATAACCAAGGTTTACAATTCCTAGTTCAAAGAACTTCTTAAGACACTTAAAACGAACAACAAAACTTAAGAGAAATCCAATATAAATGATTTGCATATTCAAGTTGACTGAGAATATTCATGGCGCGTCTGACAGCCCATAAGCCGTCCCGACACATTTCCACTTACGCCGTTCTGCAACTAGGCCGCCATCGATTGTTCCACGTATTTTTGTCCGCTTTTAGTTGGTAAGAAACATCACGCCCATTCGACCGTTATGACTAGGCAACGGAACCCACCGACATACGCCCATCCCGCTCTAACACACGTGTGGGCTCATCACCCTATCCTTTTCACCTATTTGCCCAGTGGGCCGAGTGCGTAGGTACGACAGTCATAAAAATAGCCCCTTTGGCGCCGAATCTTCTAGGGGTGCTCAGTATTTCGATTTTGTGTCCTCTTGTTAGGTGGGGTGGATAATGTAGGGTATTTTTATGATAAGTTATAAGTATAACTCTATGTGGTAGGTATATATATATAAGCAGATGTACCTAAGGTTCGAGACTTATATTTACTGGTTTCCTCTAAATTCTATGATATAAAGACATGCTTTAAGAATATGTTGTAATATAACACGCTATTATAAAAACAATGTCTTTCGTTTCTTAAAATGAACTGTGTATATCATACATATGAGATCAGGGATTCTATTGAGAAAAAAAAATTGATAACTTTGTTAACCATGTTTTGCGAAACACCTCTGTCTATCCTTTAGTATACAAAAGTGTGGAGTTACACAGTATACATAAGAAGAGAGGCCTGTGCAGTGGTCAGGCTGATGATGGTGATGACGCTTTGACGCTGGTTTCTACTTAGTATTTTGTACATCTAGACACAAAATAAGCTATCGTGGTCACCACCTAACTATTTGTCCTGAATAGAAATCAAACCCACCACCTCCGATTGAGCAGTCAGGGTCAATAACTATCAGACTAACAAATTTCAATAGGCATTATAATTGTATTGATGAACCCTCAGAATAAAGAAGAATCTTCAAATAACAGATGCTTCCAAGTTATGAGCAGAAGGGTTACCTGATAGATACCATCCATTTGCTATCAGGTATGGATATTGTATATGTGATGATGGATTAAGAATACAAAGTGTCACCATCTCTATTGATCCTGAGGATGTCGTAAAAGGCGACTAAGACACCGAATGACAACATCACTGCCACTCATCTGACTAGCGTGGTGTAGTAGGCAAAAATCAACTTCCTAAGAAGGCTATGTCCAGCAGTGGACTGAAAGAGGCTGTTGAGATCTGCAGCTGCAGATCGTAAACTCACCCACTTGGAGAAAAATCATGTCAATTTTCTGTGAAGCCGTGGAAACACTTCGTAAGGCCTGCATGTGTTATATTCAGCACGTACCTTGTGACGTAATCAGGGAAGAGCGCTGATGTCTGGCATACAGATTTCTTATATGATCCAGGCACAGGTGTTCCAATTTGAAAGCATAATTTATTTCTAAACTATTGAAAACCCAAGTATTTTGTCAAAAATTCTGTATATTAAATCAATAAATTATTATTATTAATTATTATTCAAGTATCGCTTTCTCTGTGGCTTTGTTAACGAAGCAAAAATGATGGTAAACATCAACAACCTCCAGGCTAATGTAACATATCCACAAAACCAATATGTCGCCTTCTCAACACTCAAGAGAGTACAAAAAGTTTTTTTTTCTGGTATCTATTCAATATGTCACCCAGTGTTTACTTTGTGCCACGGATCGGTACAAAAACGTGGTATTTTGAAATTGTGACATTATTAAATTTTGGTTCGATGTAAATTGAAATAAACAGAGTGGAGCAGATGGTCCTTGACGTTTGAGAAAAAAAAAATATCAGAAACGGTTTAGTTTCTAAGTTTTAATGCCTTAGAGTAGACCAGTTTGTGAAGATAGTTACTATTCAAAAGAGTTTTTATCTTATTCAAGTGCCTCACACACAGATCTCTAAAAATACCAATTTTTATTTTTTAAATTTTTCCATGATTGACCAAGCAGATGTCGGACCTGTCAGGTTCGATTACGGGCCGTGTCACCTCACGATAGCTTTATTTTATATCTTGTACGTGATATTTTTCGCATTTTTATTATATTTTAAAGGGTTTTTTGTTTTCTTATTAATTGCGAGATAGAATGTTGCCGTTTCTCGTTATTCTTACAAGTATTTTGTAATGTTGCTGTAATCATGACCTTGAGTGCATTGTTTTGATTTTTTTAGGACATTACTTCAGTTTCTGATGTAGTATCAGTATTTTTATTTTCGCTTTTTTTTAAAGACAACACCCGCTTTAGTAAAATATTCTGTACTGCAGGGCCTTTATAAACATACAAGAAACGGACACAAAGAATACCCAGACAACAAGTTATGAATCACACAAAGTGTTGTCCCGTGTGGGGTTTGAACCTATAACACTCAGCGCAGTGGCGATCGCTTAAACCACTACACCATCTGCGCAATCTCAGTTGTTTCTATTAGCTATGTCATTGTTAGAGAAGACCTAATCACTCTTAGTATAAGATAATGAAAAATGATAACTGAACGTTCATGTATGTAACTACCTCGGTGGCGCAGCGGTAGTAAATACGACTGCGGTGCTTGAGGTCTCGGGTTCGATTCCCAGGTCGGACCAAATGTTTGTATGATCTGTAAATATTTGTTTCGAAGTTTGGATGTTTTCTCTGTGTAACTTATATGTATTTACAAAACAAAAGTATAAGCTTTGCTTAGTTTGAAACTAGATGACGTGTGACAAATATTCGAAATATTAGTAAAAAAAAAATCTACAATGGAATAATTATAACTGTCAACTTCTCAAAATAGAAGACATTTTTTCAAAATTATGCAAAACCCTACCGAAACTTTTAGAGAAGTACTTACGGGTCCTACTGTCTTTAAAAATTTACGCTTAATTGATTTACAAAGGCAAAGATCATGTTGGTTTATTTACTGTAATAATCAAAACATTATATTGACATAGAAAATTATTGAAACAATGACCAATGGGGCCATAAAGTTCTGGAGTAGCGACCGCGTACTGGAAAACACAGCTTTGGTAGAACTCACAAGGTGGTCTGACGACCTAGTCGCGGGAAGCTGTTAGATGCGGTCGGCATGGAACTAGCTATTGTGGAGAATTTTAAGGAAGGCTTATATCCAGCAGTAGATGTCTCTTGGCCAAGGTGATGATGATAATAACGATTGATAAAGTAGAAGTCAAACAGTTGAACTTGCAATCAGGATGCAGTTTTGTAGGTTCTATAGAAATTTATTCTGTGTCAATTATCCTTTGAGCACTTAATATCAACAGCACAATTCGCTATTCAATTTGTTATTGATATAATAGTTGACAGACACCTAATAACATCGCATAGAAAAATTTATGAACTCCGTTGCACAATGGGTAAGGTTTTGTTCAATACAAAGACCTAATAAAATGCCATCAAACATTCCGAACGAAAATTTTATAAGCTATTATCAATAGCAGAATAGAATATGGAGAACTATGGTCCTCGAAGAGCGGTCCATCTTGAAAAGATATCGGACAATAGACCCGCGCTGTCCATAACATATGCTCCTAAAATGTAAAATTGCGAAATTGGATTATTCGAAGTTATTGTCACTGAATTTTGTCCAGATTATTTGGATTTTGTGCACAATAGGTTGGAGCATATGTTTTGTGAGTTTTAATTAGATATCTCGTATTTTCGATAATATTTTGACTGGTTTATATTTACTTGATATTTGATTGACATTCGGTCGGTTGGTCTTTAGATATCACTCTGTTATTTATTCTGTATTTATATAATGTATAGTATTTTCATAGTAATGCTTAGGAAGAGTTACTATGAGCCTAATTGTTATCTACTCCACCGGTCGTTATTTTGCACTGTCGGGGGGTATAAAATTGTGATAATAATAATACTTATTGTTACGAAAACCAGTTTACTTATAGCTAAAATATACAAGGTTTATGATAAAGGGATCCTTAGTAAGTAATTTTAACTCCCAGACTAGGTGTTCCTGTAAGTCGGGAATTAGTGTTCTGCTGTTACAAAGAAAGATAAAAGGTTTAATAAAATTTGATGTGTGCGTGTCTGTATGTTTGTGTGATAGGAAAAGAGAAGGAAAACTTGAAACAAATCCGTCTGGCCAGCGTGGTATAGTAGGTCAAAATCTCCTTGCTAAACAGATACCTAAGTTCAGCAGTGGACTTTCAAAGGCTGTTGATCATACTTTATGTGATCAAAACTGTTAAGAGCCTCACACTAACAGTGGACAGAATCAGAGCATGTGCGCTCATCAAGAAGTCTGTTTCGACTTTGTTCTTGTTACTAATAAAGAAAGGGATAAAGTTTTGTTTCATTTACATTTAGAATTAAAAAATTAGTCGTAGCCGGTGTGCAACAGATAGCAAAGACGATTCTGCAGTAGTCTTTACTCCTGTCCATGGATTACCATGGGTAATAATCACCGTATCATTCGCATGTGTAAGAATTTTAAATTTATGCAGAAGACATAGGTCATTTACATACATTTGAAAGAGTGTCAGCCCAATCACGCTGCCTTGCGGCACTCTATACGTGACAGTTTCTTTATCACTCGTCCATGAATTTATTTTAACGATTAATTTTCTATTTCGAAGATATTCTGTAAAGCGTTCTAGAGGTTGCCCACATACTCGTATACCCGTGGACTCTAGGTTGAAAAGAAGGGTAAATAAGTATATAGGTATTTTGATGACACAATTCAGAGAAAGTCTCTTTGTAAAACTGTTGTGACACACATAAAAAATAAAACACATCAGTCTGTTTCCTATGGTAAAGGAATAAACGTCCAGCGCAGTGTATGGCATCTTTTAATGACTTAAGAGGTGAAAAGAAAAGATAACCTTAAAACCATTTGTTTAAATAGAAATAAAGGAAATAAATGCTAGAAAGTGTAAAAGCAAAAAGAAAGAGAAGCCACACAGATACTCACACTAGGTATATTGTCGTTATTGCACACGTTTTCACTCAACAGACGGTCCCTGATCTCCCACGCGAAGATCGAAGGGCACTCTCGCTTGTAGTCCGCAATCTTGGAGACCACTGGGGTCGTGGCGACTCGTGGCTTTGACCCTCCGATGGCTCGGGGCTTAATCGACCCCGTCTCGTAATATCTGCGTGCAAAGCTGAATTTAGTTTGGAAGATGAAGACGACGAATGAGCTTAGTTTTTTTGCTCAATTTGTGAAATTCTTAGTTTGTTAGTAACATAGGTGTTTTAGTTACGTGCCATATATGATTTGTAAAATTTGTTGGCGTAAGTTGTTTATAGGTCTGATAACGCGTCTCTTGTTGGTAAAACGCTTATGAAAATTGTTCTATCGAAATTTGTTTACATTATATTTGATCACGTGTGCGTAAAGGTAAACATTTGTAACGCTATTAATATAAATGTGAAATTGAATGAATGTTTTTTACTTAATCATGCCAAATAGCTGAACGGATTTAGATAAAATTTGGCACAGAAATAGGTTATGAGCTGAAAGAGCAGTCAAGCTTTTATTCCAGAAAATTGATAAAGAAAATGGACACTATGCGAATGCCACAAGCTAAACAGGCAAAGCTAAGTATCTAAATGAAACTGAGAAACATATGTACATCTCTCCCGATAGAACTTACAATCGACTATCAAAACTTCCCTTACTAAAGTACTATTAAAATACAATTACAGACATAATCTCCAATCCCCTTATCTTGGAGTACCTATACAAAGCATTGCCAAATTCCACTTAATCACACCAAGAGAATATACACCTTTAGTGTAGTGAATAAAGTTATTTATTGTTTGTAGAGAGTGTAAAGATGTTGGATTGTGTGCAGGATGTTCGTGTATCTATTGTTGAAGCGACATGTGTCGATATTTAGTTTCAACAATTGACCTCGTATTGGTATAAGTAGCTATGGTTTCATATAAAAGTTTGCTTAACTTAAGGAATTTATTAAGTTTGGAAAACATTTGTTTTCAATCGTGTATATGTCGGTTATCGTGGTGTCAAATAGCCTTTATCTGCCTTTTCTTATCAAAGTATCTTCATACCAAACTAATTTGCGGTTGGCTTTTGGTCGACTACGACACGGTTACTTTTCAATTTGTCACGTAGAGTGATTACCATGAGACCAAGAGATATTAGACGATTTCGAAGTTTTGTATACAGAATGTTGTCGTAATTTTTAAAGCATTAACTACCCGTAGTAATTGCCACAAATGTATGCATGGCAACCGAAACCAACGCCAACTGTTTAACGAGCTCTGCTCTTTATAGGTAGTAGAGCCACGCTGATGTCAGCATAAACGTGCCGGCTCGACCGGGGCAGTTCGACCCTCCCACAGAAGATCAACCTAAAGCGCCAGCATCCGTGCTGTCGTATTTCGTTGGTGAGTGCGAGACCAGAGGCCTCGGCCTCATTGGTGCAGGGGTGGCAGTTGTCCTAGTAAGTATGTGCAATACAATACTACGATGATTGTCATATCATTTACGTAACCAAAGGAGGCGTGAAAAAGTATCTTGCTCGGTCATCACATAGTGTGGGTCACCATACTGCATTGTCTGCATTCGCAATGAGTACAGTGACCACAACTCATGGATTCTATTCATGCTTTCCATCAGGCAGAGTAGAGTAACTTTGGCAAGCTTTTAAAATAAAGAAAAAAAGAAAAAAATAAAGTACAGCGCAGTCGAAATGTGTTAAGAATGGTCACCCATTCGATGACTATCCTGGGTAGGATTGCTTAAGTGTATAATATGATAATCAAGCCACACACAATCACAAAATGGAACTCCACACTCGTGTCAGTATTCGAATGGTAAATCTAAGAAAACGGTTACAAGTTATTATAGGGCAATAACAAACATGTCGGTCCCTTATCGAGAATGTCATCTGTCAATAAAGTTTGCTTAGGTATTGTCGATAAACATTTACGTACTTAATAAAGCCAGGGTCGTAATCGCTTTCGCTTGCGGCGCCAGGAAAAGGGCGTAAGGGAAGCTCCCTCTCTACTGCTTTTTAATTGAGAATCTTAAGTTCGATGAACTTTGATGACGTGTTGTCCTTTTTGAGAACAATATACAACAAAATTCGTCTACATATAAAGTTTATTGTTTATTTGTAAAAAAATATATTCTTTATTAATATGTATAGGGTGGGCCATAACTTAATTAACATTTGAAAAAATCGTATAAAAACCATTTGATATATTATGGAAATTGTGTATTTACAAAAACCCTAATTAGCTGGTATTTATTTTTTAAAAATTACGTCGTGTAAATGACCACCGAAATTTTTGAAAACTCGGCAAAGAGATCGCGAGATCGCCGACATCTCTTCGCTGATTTTTTCTTTTAATTGACATAGTGTGTTTGGCTTATTGATGTAGACACGATTCTTCAAATAATCACAAAAAAGAAGTCTGCCGGGGATAGATCTGGCCTTCTGGGTGGCCACAGAATGTTGCCTGGTCTAGAAATCAGCTTTTCCGGAAACATGTCTTTGACTACCGCCAGGGTCTCAGTGGATATGTGAAAAGTAGCTCCATCTTGTTGAAACCATGTGTTACGATTGTAGCCAGTAAATTCCAATAGCACCGGTCCCAAGAACTCCCGTAACTTGTTTGCGCGACATGTTAGATTCAAATGTTAACGAATTCTTGGCCCATCCTATATTAATTATTAATATTATTATTATTACCTTTGCACCAAGAACGAACTGAAATGGGGTTCACCATATTCTTTTACTTTATTTATGCTCATCTTTTCCTTAGAATTAATTTTTCAACTTTCTGGTAATATACAAACCTAAATAGATACAAAAAAATTTATTCCGTGATCTTTTCTGAGAATTTTTATATTTCATGGAGAGCAAACGACTGGTTACTTAATAATGTTTAACTACCTTCGCACTTTTACAAAAGAAATACTTCATTACACAATTAATTAAACTTAACGAGAATCCAGTTAACATAAAATAATTACTTTCCCGGGAAACCACATTACTCAAGCAACTACATTACTACCGCAAACAACAGAATAGCCAACAAATTGTCCCTGAACCTAACAATTATTGCATCAAACAATAATAAATTGATCGAAATCAGTCGCCCGGCCTCATTGTAGCCGCGCCGTTCAACCGACATTAATTCATTGTTCCGACTCCATTGCTTGCTCATACAACTACTTTGTACTAGGATATGAATTACACACAGTTACGATGTTTTGATGTACTGCATTTGGATCTTTTTTTACCATTTCTGTATGATGATTCAAATTTTATCTTTTCATTTTTTGTCATAACATTGAAACAGTGTCTATTAACTTACAATTAGAATACTGTTAGCACTCAACGTGTTTATTTTTAGATGTTCCAAACGTCCACTGAATCAATCTTAAACGGTTTTTGTTATTGGTATTTATGAATTAGCAATTAGAACTGTATCATTCAAGTGTTTGAATCAGGGTTTGGTTATTTGGTAACAGGCGTTAAACTTCAGCAGTTTTTCTAGTAATTAAATCCTTACAACAATTGAAGAAGGAAAGAATCTATATAAACCAAATTTCTAAGAATAAGTCTCTTTCAAAAAGCAAAAAGACTGGAGTCTTTTTGCTTTTTGACAGGCTACGTTCCTAAGCAGCATTAAATTCGGTATCCCCATCATCACGCAGTTCAGTGGATATGTAACTGTAGTGAACTAAATGCCAACTAAAAATGACGTCAGGGGGTCGAAGATTAGATGTAGATAAAGTATCGGGGGCAAATACAATTGGGCACTTATACGAGATTGTTTTTGAAGTGGTTGTTTAACGTAACCAAGTTATACGCCCTATTGACAACATGTTATAAAAAGCAATGTATTACGTATCGATTTGTAAATACGTTATTTCGTTAGGAGACGGTTGGCGAGTTAGCTCACTGGGCACTCATAATGCTGATATGTAATTTTTTTTTGTTAAATTTTGGAATTATGCTAACAATATTTTGATTGTAATTATGTTAGAGTAACGTTAGAATATAATTATTTTCCATGTTTAGAGGAATAATATCTAAGTCTAAAGTCTCAATAATGCCAAACTGTAAATGAACTTTGATTTAATAACGTTTAAAATAAGAAGATTTCGTTTTTCCTGAATAGTTATGTTACGATATGTTACAATCATACTGTTACTTTATACCGATATCAATAAATTGTTAAATCCGAATAGGTTATACTCAAAATTAATTCTATTAAATTTGAATTTCTAAACTCAAATTCTATTTATAACAATCGTTTGATCTAACTTATCGAATTATTAACAAAACAAAACTGTTATTCTATGAAAGTCTATGAATAAAACGACTAAAAGAAAGATTTAAATCAATCTAAAACTATTTCAATGTACTCGCAAAAAGTTAACAAAACCAACTTTAGGTTTCTATTAAACATCTTTATAAAGCGGTTAACAGCGGGCATTCCCTTTAATTAGGAGTCCTGCTGTCCCTTCTGTGACGTAAGGAACACTTTTCTACCCCTTTCGTACAGTAATTGGCACGATAAGAATGTCCAGGGGTGTGTGAGAACAACACTGGCACTTGCAGCCGTTAGGACCTTCCAACCGTAGACGGAACTAATGAACGCTATAAGTTTTATTTTTCGGTAAAGTAAGGCAATCATGATTAAGGGATAACGTTCTTGTGAGAAGGTGGAACAAAAAGTATTCTTATAATAGTTTAAGACTCGTATCTTAAAGCTGTTTCAAGTACCCGTTGAACTCTGATTACCTAAAATTAGTTTTAAGTTCAGATCAACACTTAAGCGTCATTCTTATTATGGAATGTGTTTTAAGTTTTATTGAGTTGAAACTCGTATCAAGAATTGATTTCAACTTACGATCTGTTCTCAATTATGTTTACGCATTATCTTCATTTTATACCGCAAATTATATTTAAAAATATAATAATTAAATAATATATCATATAAACATAATTTCTAGCGATTAGCAGTTAGCATATATAACTGCCAACGGTTCAAATCTGGTGTCAGGGAAAAAACTGTTGTTTTGGTTTCCTTTCAAGAAATTCACAATAATACCTTGGAGAGCGTGTTGAATCATCGGTCATGGTTGTCATGAATATGGCAATCGATATTGGGCAGTCAGTGCCCTCAAATATACTGACAACTAGTTCAATCTTCAAATTCAGTTCGCCCTAAGAGTTGCATAGATCCAATGCCAGTTGCTCTGTGGAAAAACTGGTAATCTTGGGAATAGCAGAGGCTAGGAAGGTGAAGACAGATAAAATATAATTTCTTTAAGTTTATATATAATAAACTATTGACTAGTGTAACAATGTAAATACATTAATGAGAATGAGCTCGCCCAAAATTAAATATAATAAATGTTAAAATACAAATGACTAGCTGTTAGCTATAACAGAAAGTAAAAATTGTTGTCAAAACTCGTCATGTTGACTTCTCAAATATAAAAGTTAATGCAACGTTTTAATATTAACATTAAATGAGTATTATTATAGATCTAAAGCTTCACACTACGACACTTAAGAGTGAAACAGTGTCCATACGCTAACGAAGCTACCAGAAACAGAAATTAATTAATAAATCAAATGTGTTTTGAAA
This sequence comes from Hypercompe scribonia, assembly GCA_949316085.1. NCBI lineage: Eukaryota > Metazoa > Arthropoda > Insecta > Lepidoptera > Erebidae > Hypercompe > Hypercompe scribonia. The sequence continues at coordinate 7,072,559 of OX438988.1, forward strand.
TTATATAGAAAATAAATCTCTCATAATCTCATTTTGTGAAAAAAAACCAACTTGTTTCCCCAATATCTTAACTGCTTGTTAAACATTACAAAATAATAGCGTGCGCCCAGAGGGCAATGTTGTGGGGTCCGCTGAACTAAATTTATTTTTCCTGTAAGATCTCTTGAAGTGGCGTCAAGCAGGCCTCCCGGTAGGGGTGCCAATTACTATAAAATAATATTGTATTTTGATTTTTATTTAGGGGCGGTCGTGGGACAACCCTGTAAGGCACACCCTATATTAAAATGAGTCTAGCTCTTTGATTGACGTTTTTACTTTGACTGCAGTTGACTTAGGCGCTTTTGTGAACAATAATATGTCAATAGAACGTATTGTCTAGGTTTCCCATATTCATGGTGAGAAAGAAGACAATTGACGCTAGAGTTGTAAAGTTCAAGACATCACATCAGCAAACTCCATAACGATTCTCTTGAATGAAACAAGATCACATCATTTCTGTAGTGAGTAGGATCGTCTGATCTCTACAGAAAAAGAAAACTTATATTCGCGTGAACCATAGACATACTGATAATATTATTAGTTTCAGATTTTCTTTTCTCCGAACAATAGCTTCCTATGTTTTCAAATTGGCGTTTTGATTTAAATGAAAATAACAACAGCTTACTCTTAAAGTAACTCCTTTGCAATTAATACTCACAATTTTCTGAGGGCATTTCAATAAGCACTCCGATAGAGGGTTGGAATCCTCCGTGATCTCCAGATAAAATCGCAATCAAACAATAAAATTGCCGACGAAATTAGAACAAGCACCCCTTAGTACACCAATGTCGACACCCGATGTCGATTCCCACCTAGCGCCCTGCTGACACGTCAAGCATTCAACAAAAACAATGCTCTATGGGAATGTAAACTTAAACTATTGTATTGATTAAATCATTGAAAAATTCCTTAATTTTGTCCAGGACTTTTGTTGAGCTCATTGTGCGGTTCCTTGGGCGGTATTATGGGAATTCCATCAATTTGTAAACGCGTGGCGCAAGATTTGACCCCATCTTGCCTGACATAATCGATTCTTATGACTTTTGTTAATTCCACAATAGGTTTTGTGTTAAGTAATACATTTATTCATGTAATAGTGTTCGTTTTAATTGTTACGGGTGCTTGTTCTTCGTAAAGAATAGGTTTTAAAGCTTGATTTGACAGAAATATTTGATAAGAATTAATGCTATTAAGGGTGCCATTTCGACAAAAAGCTTTTTGCATATATAAAATTCTTTTATTTGCCTGTTTAACTATTACAAATTTGCCAATTGTTAGCTGCACTGAATGTGTACGGTATCTATTAAAATAAATATTATTAAACATAAAAAATAAGACAACCTATCAATATTTTCTTAGTCGAGTGAGTTGAGAACTTTTTTAATTTTTAACATTACTCGGAACAAAAAATTTCTTTATTTAATACTAGCTATCATCATAATGAACATGCTGGCTACTATACTTTTTAGGAAAATTGTGTTACACAACGATATCTTTGTTTATATAGGATACTTAACATTTTTGAGTATGGTCGCACCTTAATTTTTCTAAATGAAAAATGGTATCTGGTAGGTACGTTGTAAGTAGGTAACTTAGAAACGTCAGAGTTTATGATAGATGATCGTCTTTGTGTGAATATAATTATTTGTCTATCTCGGGACGAAATTTCACAGGCTTTAAAAGGCCTTGAAAAGACTAATAAACCGGAGGCGTAGAGGGATTATCATGTCTTATTTTAGGACGGCTTCGAAAGAATTAATAAATGAATAGGTACTCAATTTGACGTAACGGCACTTGAAACTGCAGATAGTGATAACAGTACACGACAATTAATTTGACATCGAAGGGTCGGCAACGCGCACGTGATGCCCCTGGTGTCGCAGGCGTCCATAGGCTGCGGTAGTCGCTTACCATCAGGCGGGCCGTATGTTTGTTTGCCACCGTCGTGGTATAAAAAACATATCATCGTCCATCACCATCATCATCAAAAATTAACAGCCTTTACAGTCCACTGCTGGACATAGGCTTCTCTTTAGCAAGGAGGTTTTTTTATCCACCAATGGATCTCCTTTTTATTTGTCAAACTTTAAAATTTAAACTTGTCAAAACCTCTTTTCTGAAGAGAAGCCTACGTCTAGTGGCCTATTGCAGGTTGTTGATGCTGAAAAGCCAAGTTAAAAGTGTGCGTAGCCGCGGCGTGTATGTATGAAAGAGCTGTATACACATGAATGTGGAAGAGGCACAAACTGTATGTGCGAGTAGTCATAAATGTCACTCTGTCATCTGATCTGATTCGAAGAGACAAAGTATATACAAACGCAATAAGTACAGCCCGTTTTCTTGCACCCTCTGAAGAGGGAAAATTTAATTGATACTTATTATATCTTGACGTAAGTTATATAATATATAATAAAATAACCATAGTAAATAATTTTATATAGGAAACGCCACAAAGTGTAATTAGATTAATACAAATTTATACATATACATTGTAATATACGTAATTACTATCACCTTTTTTAAACAAGTCAATTTTAAAACCACTAAATGTCAACTCGGACGTACAAAATGACAGTTGTATTAATATAACCGTCAAATGGTTTCGCGCCTAAACTCTCAAACGGTATTTAACAGTAAGATGTTAAACTTTATAGATTACTGTCACTAAAATATAAATTAAAAGTATAGCAACAGGTCTTACATATAAACTATAATTGAGTTGCGTTTGTAATTTCACATTATTCTTAAGACATTTATGATACTACTATTACTATTTTTGTATTTCCTTTTCAAAAGACAACTCCTGCGTTAGAAACATGTCCCGTATCGCACGAACTACATGAGACGTGCACGAGGAGCACCTAGACCCAGAACAACAGTTTGTGGATCACACAATGTGTTGTCGCATTTGAAAATTGAACCGACAACACTCAGTGTGCACGCCATTGATGCACCCAGACACAAGGTATGTACAATTTGCAAGTACTAGAAAAACTCGGTTTTAATAAACATAAGTACTGAAACCAACAGACCTGCCTAATATCTTGGAGACACATCCGTTGGAGACCTGCAGTATCCGGCTGATGTCACAGGGCCGAGCTCCAGAGTGCGCCAGCTCCACGATCTTCTGTCGCGTGGAGTCTGGCAGCGGCCTGCCATTCACGTACACTCCTCCCAGCTGGTTGATGCCGCTGTGGCCAGCCGAGGAACACCCGAATAGGGCTCCGCCGCCCATCGCCGCAGAATGCATCAGCTCATCTGGAAAATAAACAGCTGTTAGCTCAAATTATAATGTCAATGTTTCATACAATTTTAACGGTTTAATTTGAGAGGATTATATTAATATATGAAAATTGGTCAAAGACTAAAATTGTTATATTCTGTAATGACAGCATCAAATTAAAGAAAGATTAACAAGTAGACAATTCATTTACTTTACAAAAAATATCTTTTTGAAGTCTGAGATAGTGAATGACAATGAATTCCAATATTATAAATCTATCAAACTTTTTTTATTTTATGTTAAGAACCTGCCAAAGTGACTACTCTGCCTGATAGAAAGCTTGAATACAATCTAAAAGTTGTGGTCACCATACTCATTGCACATGCAGACAATGCAGTATGGTGACCTGCACTGTGGCGGCCTAATGAAACACTTTTTCACACCTTGCTCGATGACGTAAAAGGCATGATTGTTGCTTTAAGTTAGTCTTCTATGAGAGGGTAGTACTGTGACGATCGAGCCGGCCAGTGCGTGTAGTATGGTGTTATGAACCAGCCTGGTTCTACTACCTAATTTGTATCATTCTTTCTTTAATCGACATAATGTCACATTAAAACAATACTAAATACAAAAGTAATCGAGTTTTATAGTATTCGCAAATGATGTGTGATATTTAACAGGTGTCAATCACTTCTTTTACTTTAAACAGTTAGACATAGTGGTCGTATAAAAATATCTCTGATCAATTTTTAAAACTTCGTTTTTTTATCTAGGGTAAACGTACCTAATCGTGAAGTATTTCGGTCTTGTATGTGTACCTCTATGGTAAAATCCGTTTGCAAAAATGATATTCGAACACAATGAATGACAACAAAACATTAAATATAATAGAATCCACATCTGCACCTCTTCAAACTGTGTAGCTTCCTCAATTTTTGTCGAGTGGCAACCCAGTTGTATAGAAACATCCTTACAAACTACCTATTAGATATAATCGCAAAGCATGTACTCAAACTGTGGAGTGCCGACAGCTTTCGTCTAAAAAGAGGAAAAAATTTAACCCGTTTTAAAAAATTAATCCGCTTTGCGAATAGTATCTGTTTAAAAGGGTTTTTTTGTGGTGTGGATAGAAAACCACAAATTTTATCTAATCTAAAGATACGAAGATACTTTAAAAGCCATTGTTTGTCTGTCCCGTTACTGTATTTCTTCTGAGCTGTTTTTATAAATACATATATTTGTTTTGTCCTACTAGATTGTATTTGTCTGATTGTTAGTGGTTATATTCGTAGTTTTTGAGACGTTTTCAATTAATTAATTATTATATTTACATATTTTTTTTTGATTTGGTTTAAATTAGAAGGAACACTCGATGCTGGTCTTGGGCAATCAGCATCCATCCGCTGCCAGACACCTTCTTCAAGTAGTCGGTTCCATCGTGCCTTAGGGCGCCTTAAATTACGTTTGCCTAATCGTATTTTTTATATTTCAGGGTAAACATTTCAGAACTATTCAATTATTACGTCCATGAAATCGAGAGCAAACCATCTTGAGACTATGACCTTAAGTATATTTATACCATACTAAAAACATCTTGTTACTTTTATTTTAATACGGTTCCAAGAAAAGTATCCAAGACAGTATTGTCATGTTCGTTATAACAAGAGTTGTGTAATCATACGCAAAATTATCCTTAAGCACAATTATGTGTAGGCCCAGTTTACAGTCCACTGGTCTTCAATACTCATGTATTAGATGGTGAGATCAGACAATACTTTCAACCCTCGCAAACACGCGGTAAAAAGTGAACAATTGGATGCAATTTGTGGGCGAATTTGGGCCAGCCCTTGATTAAGGCCTTCCAAAGGGCAGGGGGTAAGTTCATTGTTTTCTACAGACTTTTTGTGGTTAGTATAATTTTCTTAGTTCGTGCATTGAATGCGAAACTTTTTTGTTTTTTTTTTTATTCTTTTGGTCTTGCAATTTTCGTATTGCGACTTAATTGAATTTAGAGTAAGGGACTAATAGATATTATTGGGTGAAAAATGTAAATAGGGTACAGGAGATTCAAATTTTTTAGTAAAAGCAAAGGAAATTAAGAAACATAACATGTTTAAAGAAACAATCAACATTTTGTGAAGTTGTTTGAATGTTGATAATATATTTTTTTTGAGATAGATCCAAAACATACGCTGACATTAAAATTTGATGTTTTTAAGCATGAGGCTCTCGATAGCCAGCGCGGTATCCTAAACAAAGTCCTCCTTTTTGGATTTGATGTTAACTTGAGACTCGAATATCAAGACTAATGTACATTCATTATAAGTACAATAAGTTCAGAAACCTGATGCATATATTATCACCCCCTACCCATATTTGAGGGGTATAACTTCACATTTTTATCCCCAACACTAATAATAATCCGTTCTACAAATTAATAAGCGTTTGCCAATTTACTCGTAGTGTGGTGCATACCTAGTGGTATGTTGTCACGTCGCCGTTGTTAATCGCTCTTGGCGTCACCTTAGTGGCGACGCGACGCGTTACTCCGTCCCACTAACAAGCGACCGGCTGTTAAAAGAACAATGGACAATCGTACCTCCCTACAGCCTGTTTAGCTGTGTAATTCATGAGCGGTAGCGATTTGTTTGTGTACTTAAACGCCAAATTCATAATAGAAGTACTAATTACTTTGAAATGAAAGTGACATTATTGTTGTAATTAAACTCATCAAGTGTAATACCTTTGCCCGTCAATTTGATTTATCAGTTGTCATGCATCAAATTGCTCACAATTAAATAAATAACTTAGCTACAATATTTTTAATCAACTGTATGGTTATCGTAACACAAACTCTGTTTGATTAGAGAATAGACGGCCGGACGAATGGATTGTATTATTATTTATTAGTTTGCATGTAATATTATTTATTATTTTGCTTGTATTTGTACCTATTTAGTGGCTAACATAAAATAGCTTTGGTAGCGTTAATAACCCGCTCCCGCTACCTCTTGCACTTGAGCCGGGTGTCACACCCACTGTCGGCGCAAGTACGCGTGTCGTGTGAGGGAGTGTTTTAATTTCAGAGGTGCAATTTATTCGAGCGATTTATTTTTAATCCCCATTTTTATGGGCGACGCTATAAATTTCATTTATAGTTGTTGTTATTTTTTTTTTAATTTTCGTACATGCATGTATGTAGTTTTGCGGGAGATGTTTGTTTGGGTAATTGCGATTGTCGGATGTGGTTTTTAATGGGAGAAGATGTGGTGGTAAATTAAGAAATTAAGGAAGTGCTAAGGCGATGATGGTAAATTCTACGTCAAAACTTTGAATTTAAACTACCTCTGATTGTATTGTATTGAAAAGAAAATGTAACTATTTAAATATACAAAATGTTTATTACCTCTGATTTTTTGTTAATTAAGATGTTCTGACAAAAACTGCTGTTGTAAGTTTATGAGTGTGTATTTTACTAAATAAAAGTGGATAAATCGCTAAAGCTACCTTTTAAATTACCTCTAACATTTAAACCTAACAACGTGTTACTAAAAGTGTATTCATTTCAGTAAATAAAATATTCAATAAATTGTAAACACCATAATGCTACCCTTATTTACTAAAGTTGCCATAATCTGCCATTTAAATAGATAAAAACGTCATATTAAACATTAATCAAACGTTATATAGTCTGTATATAAGGGTTGCAACCCTGTCGAGTGCACACCTGGTGGCCATCCCCCACTTAAATACTCTTCTTATTATTATTTTGTATCTGTTTCTGAATTGCTTAAATCTATGGGGGAGATTTAATTGTATACTAAACGCCATTTTGGATGCGACGAAAACGATTTGAATTTGGAACCGAATGCGTTCACTACCAAAGAGTATCAGCTTAGAGTTAAACCTGTTTGCATTAATATTCGTTAAAACGGGACCACTTTAATTTTTTGTATTATTAAAAGATTTTAGAATTCAAAAGTATACAAATGACAAATATGTACTTAAAGAAACTATCAATTTAATTAATTTAAAAAAATAAAACGCTACCAGTATTATTATCAAACATGTCAACAGTTGTGAAACAAAAGTGCATTGTGAAAGATTATATATTATAAAAATTAATATTTATACAAAGTTTTGGTGTACTTCCTAAAAGTTTTGTAATTAAAAACAAAGCTACACATCTATATTCAATGAGATTTTCTCAATATAACAGTAAAATTGTCAAAACCATTGATTATAAAACAAATATTTTAACTTTACAGATAATATAACCTTTTTTGTCACTTTCATACAATAAAAAAGTTAACACACCCTATGAACTCGTACGGGTTCAGTTTGTTTCGCCATGACGTAATTTATGGCGTTATCGTCAACCACGCCCCTTTAGTGGACGTTTAAAAAAACCTCTATTGATGAACGACAGTTTGTCGAAAATTGAAAAAAAAAACCATCGTGAATTTTTTGTTCGAGTTGACATTTAGAAATGATAATAATAATTTATTTATTTTACAAATATAAATGTTATAGTGCAGGTACGTTTCATTTAAAAATAGAAATTAGACAATAAGTTCGTTAATCCTTAAGTAACACTAGTGTAAAACTATGGTAAATATATTTTATTTCTGCAGATATATTTACATATTAAATAAAGTATTTAATAAAATATAGAAATGAAATAAAAGTAAATTTAAAGTTAATTGTGGTTTAGCAGTCAGGACTCTTAATCTACAGACTCGTTCTACAGCAAATTCTGACGAAAATTTACTGAGGTAAAGTGTAACATTACTATTAAAAAGGTTAAGAAAGTATTCTGAAACGATATGGTAGAAATTTAACACGGTGTTAAAATCATTTTCTATTTCAAAAAAAAAAAACTCACGCAAGTATTTGGCGCGAACCGTGTTTGTCATCTGACAGGTTAAATCAATTACTACAAAAACTGGTAAATTTTGGTTATTTTATGGTTATTATAAAAAGTTATATTTGAATTAGAAACTTAAACATGAATTATATCAATATAACAATAAAATAGGTAAGAGTTACTCGAGACAACTCACACACACACGTCTGATCCCAAATTAGTTAGAGCCTACATACAGATATATGTATCATAGACAAATTATACCTAGACACAGAACCACTGATTGTTAATTTTTATTATACAATATTGTACTCCAAGACTTTCGCCTAAACAAGGTTTTGGTGGGTCTACTACGACACGGATGAACTTCGATTTTTTAAGTGGAGCAACTGCCACGCAAACATCGAACTTACTATCCTAGACACGCAGAGATCTCAATGTGTTAACTATGGTCTTATGGACTGACTTGGGTAGGATTGCTTAACTTTACAATGTGTTAAACTATTGGGTTATTACCAGCCACCAACCCTTTTTGTAATAACATTGTACTGAATGACATTTCATTAATACCTTAACAGAATTTTGTCTATGTTGTCTATGGAAACAGCTATTTAAACATCTTTCACCACACAATAGTACTCACAAACAGTTACCAAAGCCAAACTAAATAAACAATAGTCCTTAAAAAAAATACAAAAGGCCGTCAATGAGAGTCATATACTATCGTTGGGAAACAGTTAGGTAAGCTCAAGAATAAAAACTATTTTATGAAATAAGGACTCCGTTGTTTAATCATTGTCTTTTTAAAAAGATTTAACGTCAGAATTAATAACTTCATAGACATTTTTTTATACCGTTCCTATTTTAAATTACAATCCCCGAAGCTTTTGTTTTTTTTAGACATTTGTGTTGTCAATAAAAATTTATTGACAACCAAAACAATAATTTTTGTGTTTATTTTAGAATAGCGTGGTCAAGCTTGACCTGTACCTAAACTTGCTAAGCTAGCCACAATTAAGTTATTGTATATAAATCAATTATGGATACCATAATTAAAAACAATACGCATATTAGTTCGGAATGCAGTCATTATTATCATTTCATTAAGAAAAAATCAAATAATTCAAAAATAAAATATTACTTTCGAGGTGCATGAGACTTTGATTTTGTACTCATACGAGTGCGTAATCCTCTTCACTACTATAGAAAGTGTTTTAAGAATCATGGTAATTTAAATTACTTTTCATTATTTTTAAATTTTTTAGGACTGAATATTTATGAACCAAACAATCGCTTAAAGAGAGGTATAATACAACCAGGAAACATTCTAGTTATTCTAAATTCAAAATTTGAATATTCAAAGCGTTCTATCGGACACAGTCAGCCCGAAGCGAGATCTACTCAATCATTAAAATTCCTACAATGCGGCAACAAAGAAAAGTCTATTTATCCCTCTCCAACAACTGTTTTTCCGGTCTATTTGTCTTTATCTGGCGCTTAATGTGACACAATTGTCGCATGCTCCGTTTGCTTGGCTTGGCTATGGCGGAACATAATTATATTTCTGTTATGCTTTAAGCCAAGTCACCGGTTTTAATGGATTTAGGAATATTGCAAACTAGAACTTGCGAATATTTAAGTTCATACAAAACCAATTATTTAAACAAGTATTTACTTATATTTTTTGAACATAGACAATTAAGATGTAGCAGGTAGAAGGTAATCGTACCGTTATTTTTATTCATTTATCACTTTAAATATTGTAGTATGATTATATCGAGGCTGTTCATATGAAAATACTTTATTTTGTTAATCTACTGATAACAAAGATCACAGATTATTAGTATTCGGGTAACATCTCCATTTAATCACAAAAATTGTTTATAGTTCAGATGTGGCATGAGAAGTCGAATCAATAAAAATAATAGAAACTAATCTCATTCTAACAATAATATTTTAATCTTCCCTTATTTTAGCTTCTTTACATAAAACAAATCAGTCAACACGACCATTCAGAACACAACAAGCTGGCTGAACAAACAGCAAACGCGTATTTGTCAAAAGGTCAGTTCACTTTAACGAGTTGTAAACTTGCGAACTCGACCGGCATTACCTTAGAGGTCGCAGTCTATGTAAATGCACTGGATTAAGTGGAATATCTTCAAGTTATGTACGAACACTTGACCACTGGACTAACAAATTTAAATATCGAATTCAACTAAAATTCCATATTCAAATAATGACAGTTGAATTGTATAACCACATTCTGAGTTGTGTTTTAGTGAGATTGATATAAATGTCGTGTGTTTTCATCTTTAAAGTTCGCCAAAGGTGTATCAACAGCCTTAAGTACTTCACTGCTGACACAAAGGAGGTTTTGGTTTACCGTGCTGTCCGGATTTGTCTATGATTTGTATCAAAATTCCCTTTTCTTTTCAGTGCTTGGCTTTCACGCCTTCAACGAATAGGGGTCGTGACATTATCTTTTATTAATCTGTCACCACAGAGACAGTTAATCCTCAATACACCGTTACTCGTAAAGACGTATACCTACACAAAACCAATTAAAACTTAAGCAAAAAATATCTCTGTAAAATTTCATCACAATCCTTTATATAATGAAGTACCTGGTACACAATACACAATTGCCACTAACTTGTGACCTGCACATGTCTAAGTCCACAGGCCAAAGTTACAGTTCGTCTTAGTGCATCGGTTGCCTGGTTACTGGAAGTTAGAGTAGCTTTTATAAGTACTACTATGTGTTATATGTGGGGTTCATCAATATCATTATAAATCTTTAAATTGTCCACTGCTGGACATAGGCCTCTCCTTGCTAAGGAGTGGCCTAAATAAAATTAATTGCGTGATAATATTGTGACTTCTGCTAATATAGTTTATAAGTGTTTATTAGTGTAGAGCTTAAATTTTCAAGTTATTTTTTCATCTTATATATATGTATGTATTATCTGACTACATGTTAAATGGGATTATAACATTATAGAAATATAAAATTAAATAAAAATATGTTTCCATTGTTGTTTGTTACTTACTATTAAATTTTCTGTCTTGGCATTATAATTTGAAATGAGTAAGAAAATGAACCTCTTAATAACAGTATGAGTACCACTCTTTTATAAAAATATATGCCTTCCTTATCCCTCTATTCTTTTAATATAAACGATTTACTTATATAATTGAAATTAAATGCACTTTCAAATTAAATGGCATAATTTTGTTTTATCTGTTTTTATTAATACTTTTGACGTCGCATCGTATTTTTGGCATTTAAAGCAAACACTAATTGTTGTTGATAGACACGTGGTGCTTACCTATAAGTAATTGTTACACTACATTACTTCATACATTTGCAGAATATCTTTTAACCATTAAACAGTAAGCCTCATATTTTTTTTTTCATTGTATTCATGTCGCCCAAAATCGTAAATTTAATTAAATTACTTTCTATCAAAATCATTCGAGTTTCATTCGAGAACAGATGGTAATTCGACACAAAACCAAATCCAAAGGCAGTTAGTTAGCAAGCCGGTAACTTAGCTCTTACGTTGTAAACTTGAATAGTTGTAACATTGTAAACAAGTGCTAACTTGTTACTTGTTAGCACTTATTGATACTTAACACCAACTTGGCGCAACTTACAGGCGACTCATTGTTAAATTTGATAGTACTTCGTGTTATTATATCACGATGCTATAAGCTTTAGTTTCGTTTGCGATTCTAACGATTAAATTGCTTACTCTATGGTGAAATATTTATCTAAGTTTGTGAGTCAGATGACTATAAGTCCTTTTTTTTCTATGTTACGAGCCTGCCAAAGTGACTCTACTTTGCCTGATGGAAAGCATGAATAGAATCCAAGACTTGTGGTCACCATACTCATTGTAAATGTAGACAATGCAGTATGGTGACCCACACTATGGCGGCCTAGTGAGATGCTTTTTCAAGCCCCGCTCGGGGACGTAAAAGGCATAACAGTCATCGTGGCAGTGTAAGGTTCACACAGTTACCACGATAACTGTCACCCCTGCATTAATGGGCCTCCAGTCTCGCACTCACCAACGAAACACGACAGCACGGATGCTGTCGCTTCAGGTTGGCCTTCTATGGGAGGGTAGTACTGCCTCTGTTTTGATAGCCCGTTCGTACTGAAACTACCGTGACTCTACTATCTAATAAACTTTGGACAAAAACAAACTATAATGTGAAATACCGAATGTGGAAAGTCAGACTGGCTGTTGGCTGTGCGTCGACGCGTCGCCACTTCATGTGATAGTATAAGTAACATGTAATGAGGTATGTCTCTTGAGTTGCATGTGTCCAACGGTGGTGATAATCACTAAGCATTAGGTTAATTGACTGCCCGTTTGCCCTCTAAGCCATACTTAAAGATCTTTTTACTTTGAAATCTTCATTATATACATAATTATATTAAATGTGTGGAGGGACCGACCAGGCGAGGTGATCATGCCTGGCGAGCCGCGGTCCAACAGTTGATGTTGGGATGTTGTATATATGCTAATTGCCACGTGAATCTTTATTTCACGATACAGAAGTCGTCACATATGCTAATTTTAAACTGCCTCTTGGTCTAGCGAGTAGCATATGCGACTGATGATCAAGAGGTCTCCGGTTCGATAACCAGGTCGTGTTGCTATGAGTTTTTCTGGTTACAAAAATACTGAATAACAGCCCGGAGTTTGGAAGTTAGGGTCTTTACTCTCGTGCTTCGCTGAGCACTTAAACCTGTCGGTCCTAAGCGTGATCTCTACCCGGTTAATTTGGATAACTGTCCCATTGGATTATGATATTGAGGAAACAGAAAGTAATATCTCCAGCATATTTCACTAGTCTCTGTTGAGATTTTCCGCTGTGGCTGCAATCAGCTGGGAGTACATAATACAAACTGTTAAAATAGACTTAGAGAGAGTTTCAAAGCTCTACGAAGCAGTTACCACTTTTGTAGAAAACTTTACTTCTTTTTAAAATAGTCAAGTTTCTTCTTATTTGATAATAAAAGTCTAGAGGAGTGGTCTTGTGACTTTCGTAGAAATCGTTTGCGTTAAACCTCTGTGCACATTTAACTCCTGACTTGGATGGATCTCAAAATTGGTGGTGGAATATCAATTTATTTATAATGTAGAAGCGATTAACTTACCCTTATGCGGCATTTTCCAAAAAGCCTCAGCCGCCGTGGTTGGTTCCCGCGGCGGCGCGACCAGCCCGCCGACCAGCGTGGTGGCGGCGTGCGCGGGCGCCGGAGCCGGCCGCCCCCAACCCCCGTGGAGAGCCACCCCGCAAACTTAACCCCCCACACCCTCAACCCCTATGTACTAAATCTCTAAATATCTGCACTTGATCTTATCAAATTGTCCCAAAACTGTCCAGTATGCGCAAGCGCACCTAAACCGCCATAGCTTCGTGACCTGCGAACAAAGAAATTCACGTTTAAAGAAATTTATTGACCCCAATACAACATTAGACAATCGCATCATCAATTACAATCAAGGTTCGTCATTACGCTCCTTTGAAGAATTCGCCGTCTCTTTTTAGCGTATAGATATTGTCGAGTGAATGAGAGAGCGGGTAGATACTAATTGGTAGATGATGCTGCTGAATTGTGTGTTAGTTGGAAAGCGCCATCTATTGTTGCATAGTACAAATAGTCGGAGCGGGTCGTGAGTGCCGATAATGATCGATGGGAGTAATGAAGTTAGACGCTGTGATCGTGCCACCCATCGCGTTGCCGAACGGTAGTCGGCTCCGTACGTTAGTTTTTTGTATTGTTTAACTGAGATGTTGGTGCGATTAACTCATGTGGAGACGATATCTTATATGAGCGTGATACGCATTCAGAGATTGCAAAGCGATTTGTTCGTACATGTTTTAATGACGCATTGATTTAGATATAAAAAATGGCATTAAAGTTTTTGATTTATTAGCGTAATATTGTATTGTTATGAGTGTGTATTTATGAGTTTAGACTACTGTTACGAATGTGTGTTGCTTTCACTTCAGGTGAGGTGAATTACAGTGACATTCTTTCATATCGCGCTACTTGTTGTACATCCGGGATCAAAAGTAGCCCATGTATTCCACGAGACTAAAATACCTCTGTGCATGTGCAGTGATGTGATTGAGTAATAAAGATCGTATCAAACTTTCGTATTCATAATAGGTCAAGACAAATTTCGTATTTACGCACGTAATATAGAATTTAGGTGAGTCTTTGTCACTTGACAAAGATTCATCCAAATTCTATATTGATAGAGATTGTAAGACGGATGATATTGTGTTGTTGTTTTAACATTTGAACACCATCTCATGGCCTAACGCAGTTTTAGAACTATAGTGACGGCATCTATTTTAAATAACTCGCACCACTAAAATCAAAAATCTTTTTATATGTTAGTGGGTACTTCAAGAAGGTTTTGCTCTTACCATTAGTGTCCAAACACACGCCGATACACGTGACGTTATATTACTCCTGCTACTTCAGACCCTCGCTTTGACTAGGCTCAAAGCGAGTGTTCAATTTAAGGGACCCCTAGCCTCCTTGGGCCCATTGTACCCTCACTTCGCAGGGGAAAATATATCAAAGTGAAATCATTTGATCGGAGCTTGAAAAGATCAAATATGTCCCAATATTTGTACCTGCCAGTTATAATATGAATAGTGGATTTGCTTATGAAGATGTTCAAGTATTCTCTAAGGATATTTTCTTGTGCTTCTTTTTGTGATATAAAATATAAGTTAATGTCGAATATTACGGAGATATTTTTTTACAAAACAAAAATTTTTTAGTAACATTTTCGTTCAACCGAACCAACCATGAATATTACTAATACTTTTAGTCGATATTCAAAGAAAATGTTGACCTTTATCCAGGATTGACAAAAATAGCTGAAAATCAAATTTAGTCCCTATTTTCATATTTGACCTATTTTTGAGATTGCTAAATGATTGGTCAGGTAGACTGGTATTTATAGCTATGCAAATCCCTTCAGATAAAGTCCTTATACTTGCTACGTATAAAGTGTAATTGTTTCTAAGAATACCTTAACTTAAAATCTCATAGCTTAGCGTACATAAAGCACTTCTGTTTCTGCCGAGGGGTAGGCAGAGCCAGAGGGTACATCAAACGCCCACTTTTCACCACTGGTTTGGTTACATGTAATAGGTGGCCAGCCTATTGCCGCTAATTGGGATGTTTTATTTACCAGAGCCTCGTCCGTCGAACAGCAGATGCACCACTTGCAGATGAGGTTAGCTTGGGGCCCAAAGCTCTTGGCGTGAACCCTATGCTGTAGTTTGGCATTATCGATTCAATTTTCAATTGACTTTCGATTCAAAATCGATCGATCGACTTCAATACAAGGTCGAATAATTAAGTTCGATTCGAAATTCACTATTCTCGTATTCAAAGTTTATATGAGTAAATTAACTACACAAACTGCCTTTTTCTTCTCAGGGGTAAACAATCTCGACAACTGAAAACGTCAAAGTTCTGGATTTCAAACCCACGAGGGACAATTTTTGTTTGATCTAACTCAATTTTATTTCCTTAATGCGAAGAAATGTGAGAAAAATTGATTGAAATTTATTGATAAACCGTGAATGAAGCGAAGCAGTAGCGATAGAATCGACTATATTTATAATCGACTACACGGATGGACTAGTGATTTAGGCGATCACCACGCAGCTCTCTACTGCACCGAGTGTTGTTGATTCGAACTCCACTTTGTGTGATCCGTAAATTGTTGTTCTGTATCTGGATGTTCTTTTTGTCTGTTTCTTGTACAAATATAAAGTCCCTCGCGACACAAGACTTTTAAAAAAAAAGTACAGATTCACTTGAAGCACTGGTTTAATATTTATCGTTTTTTTACCTATATTTCGGCAAATACTTGTCCGGTAATAAATCTTATTCCACACACTGACGTCCATCACACACATACATAACAAATATGATACATCACGAAAGATCGGCATCGTTATCAGCCGACCGATCGTCGGCGTCTTTGTGTCCAACTTATCTTTTATCTGAAGCCTGAACCACACTGAGAGCATATCCAGTTACTACAGTGACCGCGGAAACTGTTTCTAATTAGAGAAATTACAGAACAAAGGTTTATATTCAAGGATTGATTTGACGAAATAAGTGTAAATGAGTATAAAAACTATAATCTAAAAGGTGGCAACATCCTTGTGATTTTTGAGTTATAGGTGTTCGTGAGCAGTGGTACTCGCTTACCATTAGACTATCAGATAACCCATTTACTAGTTTGCTCAATGTACGATAAAAAAGCATTTTATCTCTGTTAGTAAGCAAGTTCGAATCAAATGGTCTGCAATTTGAGAGGCCTTTGTCCAGCAGTGGATTGTGATAGGCTAATTATGAAGTAAGCAAATAAGGTCTTAAGGTCTTCTTAAATAAGGCAACTGATCTAACAGTGAGTGGTTGATAGTTGCTAAAAACTATTTCGATATTAGTAACGTTCCCTGAGTTTTAGAAACTATTATGAACTCTCTTTACGTTGACCCACCTCTCAAAAATCCTGTCGCAAACGATGGTTTGTTTAAATTCACAATTAAATTTAAATAACATTGATTTTGAATAGAAAAAGTTACTTATTTGCTTTTCAAAGCAACGTAAACTTAACAGAAAATTTCCATTTTCAAATAAAGTTCCATTCTTAAAATATTTACAATAACTTCATTGTCTATGTTTACACAAACCTATAACTGGTTGGATTGAATCTCATTTCAACTTTCAGATCTTTTCAGACGCTTTAAAAAAATATCTGTAGAAAAAAAAAAGGTTTCTAAACGTTGGGAAAGGTTGGGAATGTAAAAAAAACACAGTTTTCGTTGTAAGTGGCTTGTCTGAGTGCGTCAAAGGCTGCTACGAAGGCTGCATGCAAAGCACTTTAAGCGGGAATAAAGTCGTCGGCAACGATTTTAAATTCTAGCTCAGCTCCCCGAGATAATGTTGGCATGTCGATAACTACACTGCTATTCTGACTGTACTACGAGTTTACTTTTAAAGTAATTCGGATTATATGATTGTTTGTGTGAAGATTTACATGGTGTGACTTACATTTACACATGTAAATGGATTTTTTTTTTATATTAGAAACCTGGCAAAGTGAGTCTACTCTACCTGATAGAAAACATGAATAGAATTCAAAAGTTGTGGTCACTATACTTATTGCAAATGCAGAAAATACAGCATGGCGTTCCACACTATGGCGGCCTAGTGAGATACTTTTTCATGCCCCGCTTGAGGACGTGAAAGGTATGACAGTCATTGAGGTGGTGTAAGGTTCATACGGTTACTACGACACCCTGCATCAACGGGCCTCCGGTCTCTCACTTATCAACGAAACACGACAGCATGGATGCTTTCGCTTTTAGTTGGTGTTCTGTGAGAGGGTAGTACTGCCTCGGTCGAGCCCGCTCGTTTGTGCTGAAATCAGCGTGGCTCTACTACCTGATAATTGCGTGATACTTATTAAAAATACTTAAATTCACAACAGACCCAAGATTTTCTTAACCAATTCTGCAATTGGGAACATAATTTTCACCGTATCCTTGACAATACATAGAGATATGTTCATGATAATCGCTAGAGTAGATAAGGTGTAACTTACGAGTAAAAAAGAAAACCTTACATTTTAATTTTTAATGTCTGCGTAGTAACTCTTCTTATTCTCATACTTACCTTTTAAGTTTATTTTTATTACAATTAGCCTTTAACAAACTTGTACACGAATAACGGTAAAGTATAAGGAACGTTTAACGTAAACATCTATCATAGTTTATTTTTACAAATACATCTATCTTCATCTTTCACTTATAAGTCACTATCTCCGAATTCATTGAAGTTTGTTTAAGCATTTTAAGTAAAGAACGACACAGACAGACAAAATAAGAGCTTATTTTACTAAATTATTATGAACAACTTAAAATTCGAATAAATATAATACGTAGCCATATCACATATTGGGCAACATTCCACAGAGCTCTTAGTGTTTTCCACTTTCCTCGGCAAATAGTATGTCCGCACACTTCATTAGTTCGCTTTGATTCAGCATCGTCACTTGAGCACAGGTGTCGCTAATACCCTACTCTCCGCTCAAATGCATCCTCTAAGCGTATTCGTTTCTTTGCACTACGAATAACTATTACATCTAATTTATTTAAAGACAACTTCTGTGTTCCATAATATCTTAAAGACTAATGAGATTTGTAGGTTTATAATTCTTTTTTATCGTTCTGAATTTGAAAAATCATAATAAGATTTTGTAACGACAGCTTCATGGTAATATTTTTTTTAAATTTTTAAAACAAGGACATATTTTTAAATAGTTCTCTTTACGTGTTAATTTTAATAGTTTCTTTTATGTATTTTTTTAAATAATATTTAAGGGATTGATTTTAAGTTATGTAGAAAGTAACTACTTAAATTGTAGAAAAATAATGTCCTTTTTATAGACGATATCAACGAAATAATACTGAAATTCAATTTCAATGTAAATCTTTGTTCTTAGCATACAAAATAGTTAAGTTTTCATCACAGTAAATAAAGTAAAGTTATTTTTATCATAGACAAATGTAAAAAACCTTTACTTCGACGTCAATGAGTTCATAAAAAAAGTCATCAAAGCCAGCTCTCACAAATGCACGTGTCTATTAAAAATATCACATATAAAACATATACGATTTCACTGAGGGCACTTGCTTTAAGTTGCGACGTCAAAGCCAAGCCTCTTCCTTTTCACTACGTTTTTAAATAAAGGTCTGTATATACATAATTAACAGTGATACGGTTTTTACTGTAAACCAACGCAATGCTTAATGCGTTCTTTGAGCTTAGAAGTGCCATCGTGGTTTTTTTATTTGTGTGTGTTACGTGTTGGAATTATGTTTTGTTTATTTTTATTTAAGAACGTAAATGATGAATTTAATAATTTTAGGGTCGCGGGAAGCTGTTGGATGCGGGCGGCATGGGACTGGCGGGCATGAAGAACCTTGGGGGAGGCCTACGTCCAGCAGTAAACGTCTTTTGGCTATGGTGATGATGTGATTGATGCTGTACTACTTTATCTGTCAGTGTACAATTTCTATATTATATGTACAGAACTGTAAAACGGCTGTGTGTGTGATATTTCAAAAAGTGCTGTTACGATTAAGTTTAAATTTTGACACAATATACAAATATTTTCAAAGACTGTTTTTATCTTTCGTGTTACTTTTGTCATTAATTTCTCATCAATGCAATCAAAATGTGACATAAGTGTCTTATAGTACATTAAGAACGTGAAAACAAGAGTGTAAATTTTGCTACATTTTACGTTTTCCATAACTATGAATATAAATTATGTGTTTAACAATTTCATATATACAAAGAGCGTTTCTTGTTTTCTTTAATGATTAACTTACCAGTTTGAAAGTTGGACCTTGGAAATTTAATCATTTATCACTTAAGAGAGTTTCTACATGAGCATCTATTTACACGCATTTAAATTACTTAGCAATAAAATACTTTCGAGTTTTCTAGGTCTCACGATATAATACCAGTAGCGAGCGTCAAAATATTATTTTTCAATGACGTTTAAATACGCCAGTAGTATACACTAATCAAGTGTGTATTATAAAATTAGTAATCAAACATCCGAAATAGTTAAGTCATTATTATATTTTAATATTTTTTGACTGTTTTTTTTCTAAGTATCTGTGCAGCGTGTAGGTGAAGATGCCTTGTACTGGACGCACAATGGGACGATTGATTTATCGTGCCGACGATACGTGTGACCTACGGCTGCGTACTGTTGTAGAATCAAATTGTAACGACAGCAAAATAATCTTTACGAGTAAAACTTTAAAATTTCAAGATATTAAAAACTTAATTTTTAAAAGTTGTCTTTTATATTAATATTATTTTGAAAACTGATAAAAACAACTGGCTAGTTTGAAAATAATCGTCTCATTCTTTGTCGGATATCAAATTAGGTAAAGTTTGTATCGTGACAAACTTACGTACGTACGTTACTTTACGTACAACTAATGCGACCACGTATAAATAATTTAAATATGTCTAAATATCACATTATAACTTAGTATGACTTAGTAGTTGGGATCACTGCAACAATTGATATTAAGAGATATCACGATAATAAGCGGTTATCCTCTCTTAAGTACTACTATAGCAGCGATAGGCAACACCCTTCGACCCACTGGAGCGGAATGACAGAGCAACGCCTCTACTACCAACGACTATTACCATAAGACACCATCTTTTTTCCTGTTCGTGTATTAATTAACTATTTAGTGTTAAATATCACTTTTTGATATCAAAGTTTTATATTATTGCATTTTCTTTTAAAACATTTACATCTCATAAAGGCTAAGTAAGGTAGCTTTCGTACACTTTCGCACACCAGGCCTGAGGTATTTCGATTTGTCTAAATGAAGATAGGAATCCTGTGCACTTCACACAAATCATTTACTATTTTTGTATTTGAAATTTAAATATAAAATTATGTTGCTATCGGTACTTGTCAGTTTTAAATCAATATAACAAATCGGTATGCCTCCTTTGCTGGCTGTACATTGTGTACATCAGGCGGGCTGTTGCACTGAGATTGTAATTTATTTCTATTCTGACACCAGCACTGCATGACGGCACCTTCAGGCGTTATTCGGTAGCAAAACATATAAACAAAGACTCAATTACTGGGATACGATATTGTGATATAGGGATGTTTTTCTGCGTGGTGACGGATTGAGAATATAGTGTCACCACGCCAATTCATCACGTGGGTGTCGTAAGAACTGACTACGAGAGCAAACTACGTAGGAGAACAGACCTCAAACCATTTTTTTTTAACTTGTGGCAACCCCTTCGGGCCGTCACCATATCGTGATTTACGGCGGGGTGGTGTGTCGGAGTCGGACCGCCTAAAACCACACGGTGTGCCACTCTGCGCCTGAGATAGAAGGGATCCGGGAACAGCTGCTATTAAGACATCCAGATCAACAGACCCAAACCCTACCCAACACGTCTGGCCAGCGTAGTATAGTAGACCAAAACTTCTTATCTAAGAAGGGGCTGTGTCCAAGTCAGGACTGTTTAAAGCTCTAGATGATGATTCTCTTTCTCATTTTTCAAAGAGAACACCCGCATCACGAATATATTCTGTGTTGCGGGGGAAGACACACAGACTCAGACAGTGTGGGGTTTAACCCACAACACTTAACGCTACACTATCCGTGCAGTGCAGATTATTGTTATAAGATGAACTTAGTTCTTAATTTATATTTAACAAATATTAAACTTCAATTCCAAGTAGAGGCCTATGTCAGGCTTTGGACTGATAAAATATCAGCGGGTCGAAATTTATATGAAACTGAACACGTACATTTCGATTTTGCTATTTTCTGCTGCAAGAAGTTTTTAGGAGAGTTTTTTAATTCAACGTATCTTTGTTTATAGTTACGTTATTAAGTCTCTTCTTGTAACTAATGAGAAATACGAATAGTAAAGTAAATAATTCATTATATTTTTTCATAATATACAGAAACTTTAATTGCACATTAACTAATTTATTTATCAAACATTTAATTAGCAAAGAAGTTATACTTTACAAAAATCTTCTTGACGTAGGGTTCAAAGTATTACCTAACAACAATGATAGTAAAACTATTTCAAAACTTTGTTACAATTGTCGTTTAAATAATAACCCATACAAAAGGTAAACTTAACTGCAGTTAAGTTAAAATACAAATTCATGGTAATAATTTTTTTAATACATGTTTTATACAATGTTATGTATTTGAAATAATGTAAACTAGTGTAATTTAGTCCTGTTTTTAAGTAACATAATTATATATAACTAGTGTAAGTTAGTCATTTTTATGAAATTATGTAAATTCCATATTAATAGTTCAAGTTGAAGTTAACACTTCAAAGAGTAGTACTTTCAAGAGAACTTGAAATAAATCCTATATCAATCCATCTGGCCAGCGTGGTATAAACGTGGCCAAAGCCCCGTTGTCAGGAGAAGGCCTATATCCACTAGTGGACTGTTACAGGTTGTTGAGAATGATGATGATAGCAAAGTTTTCAAAGATACATTTTATTGAAAGTTTACATAACTTTCTTCCATTTGAGAACCGGGATTATTATTTAAAATTTCCTTTCTACAGAACTGTATACCTATTATACAGTTCTGTCTTCTACGGAAGTTTAATTAGACTTGAACGTCTAAAAATATGAGTGATCTTTGTTTTATGAACATCAAATAATTATATATTTTATTTCACGATCACACAATAAGAAAAGCTATAGGTATATAATACACAGTTATGTGATATTTCTGTGAAGTGCCAAATCCTGAGAACGATGTCGGCGTGGGACATGGAGTTAGTAAAACTTTTTTATTAGTTATTTATACTTTTCTATAAATAAGTTTCTTAGTAAAGTCAAGAAATCATATTTCTAAATAACGAAACTTCAAAATAAAAGGAGATACAGATACATTAATTAAATTTTACATTACATTTACAAAGACAGTTTAAAGATACAAAATTAAATTAAAAGATACAAAATTAAATTAAAAGATGTAAAATCGTTTAAACATTTCACTGAATATGCGAACGTGTATATTAATATTTTGTTAATCAATCATTTTTGTATGCGATCGACGAACAAACGAATAATGGCGGTATAAAACAACAAAAAACGTTATAAGGAGATACATCAAAAGCTTTTTACTTTTAAAGGCACTATCTTAATCCTTATTAAGCCTGATCAAGAAAGGGTGAGGCCATTGAGACTCGGGAGGTGTTATTATGAGCTCATCACAGATTATATTTTATTTTACTGTCTCATAAAAATTTGGATTCGTAACACAAGGAGTCGCTTATAATTTTAAGATAATTAACATACTTTAATTTGATGACACTTCTCTTTGTTAGGTCTTTGTTACGCTTGAGTGCATAATTATATTTATTAAAATAATGTCATATAACTTTATCGATTATTTAGAAAATGTATTGAATTTAGGTACGCCTTGCCAAAAATCTAAGTATTTATATTATAATTCAAGTCGTGGAACCTGGTTTGACATTTTATTCAAATAAGCTAAATAACTTTTGAGGAGTTTAGTCATTTACAACTTAAATGTACTGTTAAGTGTACTAAATAGTCGGTACATAAGTTTGCGAAGGGGTTTCTTTAAATGAGAATTATAATTATGTATTCTCACAAGAATTTAAAAGACCACACGCTTAACAGGTTCTACATACTTTAAAAACGATTTAACCAGTTCACACTGGCTGTGGTCACTGAATGACTTCTATCAAGGACAAAACTTGCAATCTAGTGCTCAAATCTGATCACCTATTACATAATCGTGTAGCCGTTAATCATAATTAAAAAAAAGGAAATTATGCGACGTCCGTAATAAGGCCTTGTGTCAATTTAATAAAATGTCAAAGAGCCATAATCGACGGCAAAATTGTATTTAGCACCGTGTAATGACAGCATGTGAGAATTCTTTGCCAAACTATCAATGGTCATGTCTCTCTTTGTCAAAAATATGTCATTAATACCGAGAAAAAAATTGTCAAAGTGTACGCGAGGCACCCCTGGGAGTTGTTACATAATAGGGATGTCAACACTCGAAGCGATGGCTTTTCAAGTATAAATAATAGTTAATGTAGCATTTGAATAGTGCCACTATTGCTGGAGGTACTTTGTCGGCACGCTTGACTTGACTTACAAGTTTCAATTTATTGATTTACATTTTATCAAATAACCGTGTAGCTGTTTTTTATATCATTTAATGTTGCGATTTTTTTAATGTTTTTTTAGTTACATCAAATTTTTACTACTTTAACGTTACTTTTACTATTGGTGACAACTTTATTTAGTAATTCATTTACTTTAATATAGCGTTCAGCATGAATATTTATTCAGAAATTGCTACATTATTATTACAATTTATTTTATTAGATAACTTTTACATTCTTTTACTGTAAAATAATAAAAAGGCAATCCTTTGAAAAGTATAAGCCTACAAATAAAACAAATGTTTAATATTCTTATGATCGTTTAAAATATCTAGAACACCTGGTCTCTAATAGATTTTATTAATTAAAACGATAAATGTCACACACTTTTTTATTCCGTCTTTTAATAATTTTTCTTTCTAAATTTTATTCAAAAAACGTCCTAAATATGTACTATTCAGAGAACATCTTTATCGAAAATTAGCTGGTCCCACATCACTGTCACCTTTTGTGCCTCAAGTATCGGTTACCGCAAAAATTATTGCAGGCACAAAGCCATCCAAGTTCTCCCTTTAACAATATTACGCGCTTTTACTACAATAGATATTGTACTATATTCGGCAACTTCAAAGATTCATACGTTTTTAAATGTGTTTACTCTTTGGATGAGCTAGTTATCTTAGGATTAACATGTCTAATATATGATATTTTTAGCTTAACATTTTGCGCTTAAAATAAATTTGAAATAAAAAACTCTGTCAACTTTTTAAGAAAATTATGCAAAATTCTATTCCAAAATTTTTTTCCACAGTTTTTTTTTGTCATAAATTCAAGATCAAAAGTATCAAATAACAAATAAAAGAAAAGATAAACGCAAATGTTTACTTTTACAAATTATACCCAACAATGGAAAGTAAATTTAATGATTCGATTACATTAGAAAAACGCGGGCGCGATAGCGGCTAAACAAAAATATCGTATTACAGATATGGGTGTCCTTTTGTGTAGATAATACTGATATACAGGTAGTATAGTTTAATTCAAAAAAGAAACAAGACTTTTTGATTCAGTTTCTCTTTTTTTATTTAAAGAGACAGTTTTAATATTATCTTAAAACTTGAAGAAAAGTAAAAATGGCATGAGTAACTGATATATCTGTAGTTATTCTTTTTTAACTATAGGGATTTAACCATGCATTTTTTGGGTATTATATTTATCAAAATATAAATAAACGAAGAATTCAAATGTTTAACATAAGTATCCCAAAAGCTTTTAAAAGATAACTTTTGTTAGCGCGTGAGAGATATTGACCTTTTTTGCTTTTTCTATGGTGATTAGAATTTCATAAAATATAAATATAGCAGGAAAGGTAACAGCTATGTTTGTTATTCAGATATTATTATTCTGTAATCACTTATCAATAAGTAAAAAATTCCGTTAAAACATTGGTTTGAAAACCTACATTGCATACAACGGCAAAATTATTTCACGCTTAGGATATTTCAGAAGATATTATGATACTCTAAATTAACATCATATTTTTCTTTGAGGATATATCAACAGGGGCATATTGGCCTATCAATGAAATCAAATAGTCACCTACCTAAATATCAAGCCAGGGCCGTAGTAGCATCAGTGAACTCACTGAAAAGTCCGCAACACTATAAATCACAAAAACTAAAAAAACAAACTACACAGTCCGCGATAAATATGCGACGACGCGTGATCCCGTAAACCGGAATTCTTTAATTTGACAAGTTTCTAAACGCACCCGATGGTCAGTGTAGCGCGTAATCATCGAATACCCTAAGTATTGAGTGAGAGCACGTTCGGAGGCTGCGAACCGTTCACGATGTCACGGCTCGCTTGCGACTGGCCAAGCCATCTGATTCCAAGTCAGCCGTGTGAGCATCACTGGGGGCGGAGCCTAGAGGGGACGAGTATTGCCGACTGTGTTCGCGTTCACCCTGGGGTGGGTGCCGCACACACACGCAGCGCACGCACACAGCGTCGCCGTGTACTCGTCGAACGCCCACAGGCGCGTCACGCGGTAGTCGCTCTGAGCATGCTGCAAAACGTTCGTCCTTAGTTTTTACGTTTTATTATTGTTTTATTGTAAAGTTGCAAGGAAATATTACAAATTAAGTGTATATATGTGTTTATGTGACGAATGTAATCGAAATGGATGCAGTTATAGTTGGCATGGTGCTTCATAGGCGTCCGAAAATGTAAAGGCTAAATTATTCATAAATTCATGGACATTAAAAACTATTATCAAAATCATCATAATAACATCAGCTGTAATAGTACTAGTCCTACATCAGTTACTTATATTCGGAACAAAATGGTCTTATTTAGATAAATAGGTGTTGACTCTCTCTCACTCTGAAAAGGACTGGAGATACATAACCCTCCATAGGGAATTCAGCATGAATGGACAGGGTTGCAAAAGTGAGAGAAACAGTTCACGGTAAAGGTATTATTGCTTCACTATTAAAATTAGTTATTTTTTGGTGGTTCAACTACCGAACTAATTAATTAATTAAGGGCAATAACGTCACCATATCGAATAATTTAAAATATAGTTTATGTTACCGAAGAATTCCAACGTCACCTATGGAATAAACTGTCATATATCTATGTAAACACTTTATAGCCACCGACTGCACGGATAACGTAGTGGCTTAAGCGGGCACCACGCCGCTCTCTACTGCACTGAGTGTTGTGAGTTCAAACCCCACATGGGACAACACTTTCTGTGATCCACAAATTGTTGTTCTGAGTCTGAGTGTTCTATGTGTCCACTCTTATACGTTTTTAAAGTCTCCCGCCACATAGAATATATTCAAAATGTAGACGTTGTCTTAAAAAAAATATATTGACAAGCTAATTAGACCTCCTTGAAATTACCACACTCCATTTAAAATCCAATAGCTTTTACTTTGCTTCCGTTCTAGCAGCATTGTCCGTGTGGTAACGGATTAAGAATACATAGTGTTACCACCCCTATTCATCCCGTGGGTGTCGTAAAAAGCGACTAAGGGAACAAAGTATGCAAGACAACATCATTACAAAGAGAAGGAAAATTTGAAACAAACCCTATTCCAACCCGTCTGACCAGCATGAAATAGTAGGTTAAAACCTCCTTGCGTTTGGCCGAGTTTGGCGTTTGCGAGAGGCCTATGTCCAGCAGTGGATTATAAAAGGCTGTTGATGATAGCAGCATTAAAGGACAGCAGAACGGGGAACACTCTCGTGCATATGATACATATAGCTAATATAAAGTGATAAATGATATTTATTTCTGCAAGTAAACCTTTTATTTTATATATTTACGTGTCGACATCGTGACTGCACGGTTAGCCTAGTGGTTTAAGCGGTCACCACACCACACTCTACTTCGCTGAGTGTTGTGGGTTCAAATCTCACGTGGAACAACACTTTGTGTGATCCACAAATTGTTGTTCTGAGTCTGGGTGTTCTTTGTGTCCGTTTCTTGTATGTTTGTAAAGTCCCCCGCGACACAGGATTTATTCCTAGTGCGGGCGTTGTCCTATAAAAAAACAAAACAAAAACAACATCTACAGCTAGATGGCGCCGGCATTGCCTAACACTCACTCTGGGAAGAAATGTTGAAACAAACCACAAAAGTGTATTTTCCTTAAGTCCATGAAAATTGATTATGTAATAACTAAGCCATCAATAAAAACTATATAAATACCAATACATATATATTGCGGTAGTACGCCTTCACTCAAAAACTTTTTAACCGATTATCACAAGATTTTCAATAGATACACATTATTAGAGGTAAAAATAGACACAGAGTACAGAAAATAAGTCAAAAAGCTGGTGAATAGAACCTCTATAGTATTTTCTTTGAGACCATGGCATAACCACGCAAATAGCTAACCCACTGTGTAACCCATGCGTAATGATCGTAAACTTGTGATAAAACTCTTTACTACCGTCCGTCCTGTCGTCACACACAAAACATTATTATGTCGAATATAAAATGTCTGCTGCGTCAGCAGAAGTGAATAATAGATAATAAAACTCGGTTCACTATTAAGGGTATGAGTAAAATTTGTTTTAAAAAAAATTACTTTATTTTTCGAGATAATTAGCTGTAAGGTTGTGTATAAGATTACAACTGTCAGGGAAATGTATGTCAATGGTAGCCTTACCACACATAAACTTAGGGCAAAAGTAAGATTACTTTGTACTTAGTTAACTCTTTAAAGAGTAGAGTAGCGTGATCAATAAACTCTTCATAAAAGCCGATTAAAGCAGTTGATAAAAGAAATAAGATGTTTTAAAACTGCATAATACTTACACCGATATTATAATGTTTTCATTAATGTATCTTAAAACATCTTTAAGTTACATAGTCCAACAATCAACATAAACAAAGAGACTCATCTTACGTAAAACGTAACGCAATTAATTGCCAACGCTGATCATTCATAAAGCGAACGGCGACAACTTAAAAAATCAACAAACGGTTTCGCACGCCGCCGCCCGCGCCAACAATGGTAGCCACGCGGCCATCGACACGCCGATCTACACAAGAATAACTTAGCCCTCATTTATATCGGCCTAATTTCACGCCTGCTCATACTTATTGTGAGATTTCGCGATACCATGTCACGGTATTCGACACGGCTGGTTACTGATTGAGCCGTCATTTTTTCACAAAGTCACGGTCAAAGATGCATGTTTTTCGAAAATGAGTGTGTTTATTTTCAATTTTTCTAGTTTATATACAATACTCCGGTTGAATGATTAATTTAAAATTGTTCGGCTTAAATTAATTCAAGCATTAACATCACACGGACAAAAGAAATCGCGGCCGACTTACTAAAAAATAAATAATAAAGCTTTCATAAGTATAAAGAAATTGTTTGTCTAAGAACAATGTGGGATACCGCAGCGGGACATCTAGATACGCGAGGTTAAAACATTTTCTTTACGTTTTTTTATTTGCACTTATACCTTAGGTGAATGGCGTCGGATCCTTAATTTACGCATCGGTACACTTATTTTGTAGTTTCGCATTTGTAAGGGATTGTTCTTGGGCGCGTTTTGTAACATTGCGTTTGTGAGCTCACCAATTGAGCTATTGTGCTCGTATAACGACAGATTTGATGTGAAACCAACAAAGGTGAAAGGTTTCTAATAACTTTATTTTGTGTAACATAAGCAACTCTAGTGTTTTCACTTTCATATTTAAACTAATATGTAAGCTGGACGATCTTGTACTAATTATACTGTACGTAATCAACGAAGTTTAGTACTTACCAGACTTAAGCCAGTCCGGTCAATTTACATATTCTCCTAAAACTTTCACAGCTTTTCCGTTCCGCTTTTCTGATGACAATTTCCCTATTATTTGTGTAAATATTGATGTTTATTTAATGAATTTGACATACAACTTTAACTGTACATTGCGTCTTAAAGGATGTGATAATAAAAAAATGAATGGTGTCGTGGGACACCAGGTAGGAACGAAGTTCCTTCGGATAATGTGGAATCGACACAATTTGCAAAAAAAATCGTGCTCAATTTTATGTAGGTTTTCTTAATTTTTCTCTTAAATTTTGCTGATTAGTTTTTATTTAAGTACAAGAAAGTATTTAGGAAATTCAGTATTTTAGGAAATAAAATAATAAATTCCTTAAAATAATAAAATAGCACACATGACGCGCTTTCGCGCCTGCGCACGTCTCATTTAACGGTTTTATTCCACGCACTTTTTTCCACAGATTTATTCCACAGATTTATTCCACGCACTTTTTCCACTTACGGTTTTACTATCACATTTTTTTCATTTCGGTCCCGCAGCGAAATCCCTATCCCCTCCAAGCCAAGTAAGGAACTTCGTTCCAAAAATTTAATTTGAATGAAAATAGAGACAACTCATCCCAAAAAATGTTGAGATTGTAATTCAAGAAAACTCATTGCGTGTGATTTTAAATAGCGTGAGTGATTTTATTCTAAACAAATGTAGTACATTATCAAGGCTCCAAATATACCACCCCGTGCTTCATTTACAGCCCTTAATAGACCTCATACTCAACAACAGTGCTTGCGATTTGCAAAAAATCATAAATCAGCGTACACAGTGTGTGTGAGACTGCAAGGCGTAGTGTGTAAGCCATTGGAGCGCGGCCGACACAGCTGCTGCACCTTACACGCATCAGTGGCGACTCACAACATCCCGAGCACGGCTTTAAGTAACGAATGCTTTGTGCATGCCGATAGATAAGATATGAGGTATTAGCAATAGGATATAGCGGAGTTTAACGACACATTTTAACGTTAGTGCTATATTTTTCTAGCATATGTAATAATTACTGCTTATTACATATCATATACAGATACTCGGGCGAGAAAAACCCTCCCACCTTGTTCAGTATACCTAGATTCCGCGAGACTGCCTTAGTGAAGCTCTCGATGTACTTACGCAGGTTGACATCCCGACAAATATCCATACTCAGAATACTGAGTTTATCTTAAAGTGGCTTGAAGGGAGACTTTTTCCTAGAGAGGGCGCACACTTGTGTTAACGGATCCAACATAGCCGTCTATCTCAAACCACATGTCTAATTACGATTAGATTCACCTTTTCCTTATAGCAACACTTTGCCTTAATATTGAGAAATAGGATGAAATTCTTTAATAGTAGCAGTGATAATGATTTCTAAACCTCCAAGTAAAGTAATACAGGAACGGATGGGCCAGAAGTCGTGCTCAGCATTTTCAGAAAGTATATAGTACAGATATGTGTAACATGATGTGTGAAGTTAGATAGTTGACTTAGCAAAAGTTAAAAAGTTGTTTTTCAAGCTTTTATAATATCACGATAAGCTAACTTTCATTAAGTATCTTTATGTGTATATATAACAAGATTTTTTTTTAAATATCCTATTAATAATGTTAATATGGGGTAACTTTGCTGCTTTGACAGCAATTCTTAAACAAACATCCATAAAATTACACCTATTTTCCCGGAGGGGTAAGCAGAGGTATAGAGGTATATCAAACACCCACTTTTCACCAGTGTCTTGGTCCCTCGTCCCAGTGAGTCAATTACCGCTAATCGGGATATTTTGTTTGCCTACCTACTTTATCTACTAATCAGCAATCTAATAAGTTATTAAAGTAATCTTGTACTAAAGATTCTTAACAAACTTTTACACTGACATTAAATTTCTAACTCCAAAAACGCTACAGCTTACACCATGAACCCCAATAACGTATTAAAAAAACTTCGAGAATCCTTTTCAGCGATAGGTTACAGATTAGACGGGGATGCAGTCAATTTGACGTGTGGTGTCTTCCCCAAACCACGGCGACAGTTTTTTTGCGGTTCTTTACTTATATACGTTTCGCACTGGATGAGGAAAGGATTATTGTGCTTTAATACCTACACTGTGCCTATTTTTTAATATCTTTTCGATAAATTAGTGATGACTAAAAATGTTTTCGATTCGATTGAAAACAACAATCGATTTTGATTAAGAGAAAGTTAGATTCGACTTAAAAAAGTAGAAAGTTAAACTGGAGTTTAAGTTTATTTCGGTTTGAATATACAAAGATTTTGCCTTGACATAATTTTTATTATTGTTGTTTGATGAAATTTTACAACGAAGATACTTATAAAAATTATTAACATGAAAATAAAACTTTTTCATCTCTATTGTATAAGTATTTTAGGTATATATTGGATGGACCAAGAATTCGTTGACATTTGAATCTAACATCCGGCGCAAACACGTTACGGGAGTTCTCGGAACTGATGCTACTAGAATTTGCTATCTACAATCGTAACACATGATTTCAACAACATAGAGCCACTTGTCACACATCCCATGAGTCCCTGCCAGTGGTCAAAGACTTGTGTTCCGGAAAAGCTAATTTCCAGACGAGGCGACATTCCATGACCACCCAGAAGTCCAGATCTTTTCCCAGCAGATTTTTTTTATGAGGTTTATTGAAGAACCGTGTCTACATCAATAAACCAAATACACTACATCAACTAAAAGAAAAATCAGCGAAGAGATGTTGGTTTTCTCGTGTTCTCTCTGCCGACGAGTATTCGAAAATTTCGGTACTCGCTTAGAAGAGTGCAAACGCCGAAACCGTGGTCATTTAGACGATATAATTTGTAAAAATAAATATCAAATAATTAGCCTTCTTGTAAAAAAAACAGTTTTTGTAGTGTACCAAATGATTTTCTTAAACATTTTTTAACTAAATGTTAACTAATTCGTGGCCTATACTATATATGCTTGACTTGCATACAATAGTACATAGCTAACTAATCAGTATGAAGCACCCAACGTTAGCCTTCTAGAATTTTCTTCAAATTGTATCCAAGTTTACGGTATTATATCCATCTTCGGATGGATAGACTCTTATAAAGCTATCCCTATATTTACTTTTTTATGTAGATAGTGACTTATATTCTTTAGATAGGGTCCTTTATACAACTACGCATAAAACCTCCCTAATTTCCTAACAATATATAGCCCAAAAACAATAGTACTTAGTAGTCTGGTAATGATATGTACCCCAATGGATAAATAAGTCTCTGAATTTATAATCACCCACCATTTCCCATAATGAAGGGGATCATAATTTGAATCGCCAAACAATCTATGAATATACATTAGTATAAAATATTTAACGGCTTTTTTCTTCCATTTTTAAATTTTAAACGAACCATTGCGCTCATGTGATCGGTTTAACTTTTGTTAATTCTAAATTTGAATTTATTAGTTATTTTTAAAAATGGTGTCAAGGTTAGTGGCGGCGGCCTATTTTGGAGGGAAATTTGTGGGTGCGAAGAATGACAAAAACTGTTTAGTATTTGTAATATTAAACCTATTTGATTAGAAAATTAGTATTTTACAATTGACATCCATTTTAAGTTCTCCTATGAGTAGGTATTTTTCTTTGAAGCTCTAAAAGCTCCCGTTCTCGGTTGTTGTTAGTTAAAACGAAGCTTGCTGCTAAGTATTACTTATTTATATTTCGAAATCCACCAAGACCAAAATTTTTCTCTTCCCCGCCCTCCCTTCAATGATTCTTTATTGGTATGTATAAAATCCTTTTAAAGAAAAATTAATAGATAATGTGACGACATGGTGTATTGGTGTACAATTTTATTATAGGTAATCATTCGACATGAGTTCAATTCAAAACAAGGAAAATCTACGTCCCTTAAGAACTCCATACTATCTTATACCTAAGAACAATAAACAAAAGTATTTTAAAGCAAACCCTTGTAAACGTATTCGTTAGAACTTTTTTAAAAACTCTTTGGTTAACATATTTTTATGAAAAAATTACATCATCCACATATTGGAAAAGTTAAAAGGGCATTCCGTTTTCAAAATGTGACGTTGTACTTAAATGTGCGTATGGCGCGCTTTCCTCTTCCGTGGAAACACAAATCTCACACAGAGAAAGCGTCTGCTCACTCACACAAACATGACACGCAGTTGGAAACTTGAAAGTAATATTTTAGCTAGTTTAAAACTCCTGCAAAATAATTCAAATTTTGAATACTTATTTTTATTTAAATTCTAATAGAGAATGTTACTGTTACAATTTAAATAGCATTTAAGAATAAAACATTTATGTTCGTTGAGTCGCCTTTAGGCAATATGTTATAATAATACATTGAATACATAATTTCATGTAAATCCACTCCTTACCTTTTGCAAAAAACGATATATACAAATAAATCGAACAGTAACCGATACTAAAACAACACGATGCATCATATTTCCCCCGCCGCGGTATAAACACACGCACATGTTTTGTCCTTGTCTGGCTTGTAGTTTTTCCGCATAGATCGGTTTCGCTCAGCGTGGGGCGGGCTCAGGTCTGCGATTGGTGGAGGGGAGAACTTGACGGCCGACGGCAACCTCCCGTCGGCATTTTCCCGACGCACCGCATTTGAAAATCTATTTACGGCTGTGTATAATATTTGGAATATATTTTATCTGTGTTCCAAATACAAATTATCAACCAACCTCTATACAGTGAAAAAGCACCCATTGCAATTTATAACTAATTTATTTTGTTAACATCATTTTTAAATTAGCAAAAGTGATTAAAAGGCACCTTAAGTTCGCTGGAGTTATTTTATTGTTAATTACAAGACTGGGCATCGTTCAATGGACGTTATTCATTGGCATTATAATCTTTATAAGTTTAGTGATGGAAAATACGAATTTTTGAAAAAGATTAATACCATTTGGTGGTTTTTGTGACAAATACTTTCATTCATTCATTCATTTAAATAATTTTAATAGGAAATATGGTCTATGTTTCATTGAGATTAGTATTAGGATATTGTACCGAACAAAAATTCATACAGAAGACGTTAGTACAGTAAAGAGCAAAAATTCCTGACGCTCGCTATGGCAGTCTACACTAGTAGAGAGTATGGTGACCACAACTCTTGGATTCTGTTTATGCTTTCCATCAGGCCTACTAAAGGCCTAAACCCTTTTCTCAGGAGAATAGTCTAGTAGTGTGGACATGTTGTTAATGTAGTGTGACGTGAACTAATAAATTTACTAATACATATTTCATATCGCACTTACATAGACAACATCAACAACTTAAACCTGGAGATAGTTTACAGAGATGATGTATCACTTTTATAAGAAAAAAAGAGACAGAGAGGGAGAAAAATGAGTTCTAATATAACTATAATCTGTTGAAGTTATAAATTTATAGTCACTGGAGGTTTCATACGTTTTCAATTGCTTATAAAGTAACCGATCAGCTCTCAAACGTGATGGCTCTCAACCGAACGACGTCCACTGCTAGACATAGAGGCCTATGTCCAGTAGTAGACATCTTTATAGCCTATATAACTGTC
Organism: Hypercompe scribonia; assembly: GCA_949316085.1. NCBI lineage: Eukaryota > Metazoa > Arthropoda > Insecta > Lepidoptera > Erebidae > Hypercompe > Hypercompe scribonia. The sequence continues at coordinate 7,107,407 of OX438988.1, forward strand.
TTATTTTCAATAAACAGTATATCCACTATAAAAATTAACATTCAAATCTGACTTATAATTCCAAAGATGGCACATTTAAATAATTAATTGAACCACGAGCTCTATCTGTTTCATTACATTAGCACAAAGGACAACGGCAGGCATGTATGGGACTTTATATCATCTTGCGTATCTCTTGGTAGGGAGTATCTTTATATTTGTTGGTCTGATAACATTATCGAGAGTACGATTTTAAATTCCAAGATTTTTAGAACGTTTACAGTGTATATGTAGTACGCACAATAGCACATAGACTATGTCAGTCGACACACATGACAGCTGGCTATCATGGCTCTTACAAATGCGTTGTCATTGTTGTCCACAAGATGGCGTAGTATATATTTTTAAAATCAAAATCATTCGATTATGATTTTCATGAATTATTCAATAAGTTGTTGCTCTACTGCTAAATACTCTAGTAAGCTCGTTCATAACTATCGATTTAAATATTTCATCGTTTTTTACGTAGCTTATGTTTCATAATATAAAAAACATTTAGGACATCTGACACACAACGCCATCTAGTTTTCATCTGACCAGATTTAAATATGACAAATTTAGAAAACGTTGGAATGCGTTTTGTTATTACAGTTTTAACAAAATTTTAAGAAGAATTTAAATTATTTTAGCAAAGTTCTAAAAAAATGATAGTTACATAAAAATAGTGATGATTCACTTATAAACTGCATAAATCTCATCACATATTGCTAGCGATATAGGTATAGAAGAAATGATATTGCCGTTGGATGGTTGTAAAGTATACGAGTTACTCGTTGGTAAGTTTTCTTTTCTGAAAAGACAACACCTGCATTAGTAATATATCCTGAGTCGCGGGGGACTTCACAAACATAGACAAACGGATACAAAGAACACCCATACTTATGATCACCAGACAAATGTGGAGATTGAAATCATAACACACAACGAAGTATAAAACGGCGTGACAACCGCGTAAAACGCAGTCACACTCCACGCACAAAGTTACCACCACCGTCTCTGCTATTCATAAGTTACAAGCGTCTTAAGCTAGAAGTCAGCTTAACCATAAAGTTATGATGATTAGAAACTTTTTAAATCAACCTTCTAAATGATTCACAGCTTAATTATTGTCTTACAAACACTTAAGCAGCTTATTAATTTAAATTAAAAAAAGTATAAATATCTTTACAATATTATCCGTAAGTACTTAGTGTGTAAGGGTGAGCGCACACAATTACCGCGTCACACGGCTCGAAGCACACCTACCGTTGCGTATGCGCAGCGCACCCTTCATTATCTCAGTACTTAAGTGTTAGTTACTTAAAATGTGGTTTAATCATATCGTCATAATTATGAATATACTCAAACCTGCTCACACTTTTAATAACGAACTTCTTGGACTGGCCTGTTGGCGACCTTGACTGCTAAGCTTGAGATTGTGGGTTCGATTGTCACCTAAGACAAATATTTTTGTGATGAGTACGATAATTTTTTCTGTATCTGGGTGTTATTTTCTATTTATCTATTATGTATATATTTAAATTTAACTGCCTCGGTGGCGTAGCGGTAGTGATGCCACTGCTGTGTTTGAGGCCTCGGGTTCGATGCTCGGGTCGGACTAAAATGTTTGTATGATCTGCAAATATTTGTTTTGAAGTTTGAGTGTTTCCTATGTATAATATACATTTACATGAAAAAAAATATAAGTATTCTATCAGTCAGTCTAGTTATCATAGCACTAGCTCTGCTTAGTTTGAAACTAGATGACGTTGTGTTTTAATGTCCGAAATATTTATTTATTTATTTATAAATAATTAAGTATGTGCATCAATAGTCTGGTTACCACTGTACTCTGGCTAATCTGGGATCAGTCAACTGTATGTGAAATGTGTTTTCACTATTATAAAGGCATTTCATTCAAGAATGACTGAGTTACATTCTTCTTTTTTACTATTTTACTTCTTAATTCTAGCATTTCTTTAAGTATTTCATCAACAGCCTTTACCGGTCCAAGGCTGAATGTAATGTACTCCTAGCAAGGAGGTTTGTACTTACAGTACCACACTGGCCAGATACGTTGGTATAGGGTTTGTTTTCCTTCTTTTTGTAACGATGTTGCCCTGCGTATTTTACTCCCTTGCTAAGGAGAAGCCTATGTCAATAGGCTATGTCTATGTCCCTTTCTTATTTACATTTTCATACTCTCGTTTTATTACTTATCTGGACCAGCGCAAATGGTTTTCATAGAGATTTTTGTATGACTTTAAAAAAACTACGGAAATATTCTAAAAATATTTTTCGAATACACCATTTCAGTTCCAATCCAACACTTTCAACAATAATATCGAATTGTTTTTAACTGTTTCACTGACAACTTATTTATTTTATCTTTAGTATTTTGTTTCTTGAAACAGGCTTCATGATAATGAAATAATTCTATACCTTAATTTTCAATTTTAACTATTTAAACAACACAAAATAGAATTCACTATCGTCAAATCAAATCATTCTAGTGTTAGAAGATCCTTAGAGAATACAAAGATAATATTATAAATACATATTGAGAGGAAATATCACTTCAATAATATTAAAAGGAGAATTATATGAGATCGTAACAAAAATCACACCTTGCTAAGAGCATTACAGCGAACGTTTATAATCGCCTAAATATCGAATTGTTCCATCCATTGTTTGGAAGCTTTAAACCCTCCAGAATTGGTTTCGAGAGTTTTAAGCCTGCCGCCTTCGGAAAACCCTACGGTTGCTTTACAAAAACCTTCCTTATAAATAAGAAAATTCAGTCCAAAACTAATCGGTATCGTCTAAAATAATTCCTGAAAAGTGAAAGCTTTCCTACGCAAGGTATTTAGGTTTAAACTCCTATTGAAAGAGGTGAAAGTTTGGGGGACGGCTCTGTTGTTGTAAAGTCTACTATAATAAAGAGACAGAGGGTTTATTTTTGCATGTGTATTGCAAGAATAGGAGAGGAGTGTTGAGAAGATTGTGCAGTAACGAGTCTACACACAGAGTGTAATTGTATCGGGGATCAAAATCGACCCGCGCGCTGGTAGTGAAGGGACAAAGTCGATGAAATATGGCATCGTGCATAGGAATTTGAAACCTAAGCTCACTGACTTATTGAAAGATAATTATGTATAATCATCAATAGCCTTTATTAGACTACTGTTGGTTGTAGGCCTCTCTTTAAAAAAGGGGTTTATGGTCTACTATACCATAATGATGAGACTGATTGGTATAAAGTTTGCGTCAAGTTTTCTTTGCAGTGCTCTAACGGTATCTACGGGAAGAATAGAGATGTAGTAGACCTAAGCCTCCTTTCTACGAAGGGGAATATGTCCAGCAGTGACCTGTTAAAGGCTGTTGACGAATGTGGATGGTAACACTCCATACTCTTAATCTGTAACCACTCTAGGAGGCATTAAATGACATAAACATACAAATAAGATCATCACATCGCGATTCGTGATAAGAGGCTCGCCACCTATTACGTAAGATCAAAACACTGGCGTTTAAGGCGTTTTAAAGACTTTAAAAGGAAAAGAAGCATTCTAGAACATATTATAGCAAGTTTTACAAAATGTATGTATATGTTTAAAATACTTAAAAAATCAGTAATTTTGAAATAGAGTCATTCACAAGAAAAGTAAGTGTGCATACACAGAACATTTCTTCGCAACGCGTGCTATTTGACTTGTCTAATAATCGAGCGCAGTGCTGTAGTAGGCCATGAAATGTTAGATTTTGATCATAAAATAATACTACTCTAAAGTTAGCTTGTTTTTTTCGATATGTCTAGCAGTACACTGCAATAGGCTGTTGATGATGACGGGTGGTAAACGAGCAAACGTGTCATCCTATGGTTTTTACATAGATACTTAAATGTATATCGCCATCACCTGAAAAAAATCGATTGTGGCTAATTCTGTAAAAGAATATCATTGAGGAGCAATGTAAATCGAAGAACTAATATATAATTCATTATTTGGGTAACATTGAGGATCATGATTACAATCAATTACTGGTTTGGTCTTATTACACCACACTGGCCAGACATGTTGGTATGTTGTTGTGTGTGTAGTGTTGGTGTCCTGCATGATTTGACCCCTTAGTTAGCTCTTACGACACTCGGGATAAACGTGGCGGGGGAGGTGTTGGTAATACTTCAAATTCTTAATACATCATTACGTCGATAAATATTAGAAATATCGCCTTTCAAGTAACTCATCATCATAATATATGGTAACTCGACTTTCAAGTCACTCACCTTAATATTTAATTATGTAATTGGTATTAAATCCTTCGGATGTAATGAATCTCGATATGATAAATATTTATTTCTCTTATGGATGTTCGTGTTTGTACGTTCTCAAATATCCTAAATATCTCATGACAACATTCTATTTAGTAAGTTAATTTATTGTCGTAAATGAAATATAGAACCACAATCTGTTTAAAAACTAAAACGTCATAATTCAATTTGGCTTACCACATTTAAACCATCGACAAACTCTCCATTGCGTATCTTCAGTGTCCCGTCACTAGTAGACCGTGGGGTTGTCCCCGCGGTAAGCCAAGGAGGGGACAGCTATTTATCGCCCAGGGCCGGTTTATTTTTATTTGTCCCTTTGTTATAATTGTTGCTTAATGATCGGACATAGCTTTATTGGCTACGAATAAATTATTGAACTGTTTTAGATAAACAAAATATAATCATGTATGTTTTAAATTATTCGAAAATAATAACTGATTGAAATTTCATCATTGTTTTATATTGATACTGATTGTGTTAGTATAATTGTCTCAAGAAGTGAACAGATTAGGTTCGTAATCGATTTTTGTATTCCTATCTGACTGGGAAATGACTTTTAATGTCATGTAAAAGAGTTAGTTTTACCGGCGTTATAAATATTTTCTATCGATACTTTAGGTCATCGTGGCCATTGATAATGTAATAGCGCTTGTTAAATTTTATTTTCCTAATTTGAAATTTTTACTGGATAGTTATAATTTATTAAAATTTCTAGGCCGTCATAGTATGGTTCGCCATACTAAATTATCTGCGTTGCAATGAGTATAGCAACCACCACTCTTGGATTCACTTTCAGGCAGAGTAGAGTCACTTTGGTAGAACAAGGTAACCAATTGTCTAGGGTGGAATGTGCTGACTACTGTAAGACAATGTACAGTCGTCATCGACAACACCTTAATACTAAGGATTATCTGGTTGTATTTAATTTGTTTTAATAGGAAATCAGAGAAAATTGTAAAACAAAGCGATAAATTAATAAATGATTTGATTTGACTTATGTTATGTCTGTCTACTTAACAGTTTATGTAGTCTGTGTGAATGTGTAATAAGTACAACTCGAGTCTCTCTATCTCCCAGCAGAAACCTGGTAAGGAAGACGTTGAAGTAAGAGAGTAGCAGAGACCCATGTTAAGCAGAAGACTTAAATTTTAGAGCTGATGAGTAACTGAATGCTGATAAGCTGATGATTTGCTAAATTGAATTATTGTAGATGATTTCCAAGATAGATACACAAGGTTTCATTGTAATTAAATGTGACTACTGCTATCCTATGTGACGTAGCGTAATGTTATTTAATTTTGATTATTTTTATTAACATAAACAGGCTAAAATATGTTTTATTACTTGATATGTTAGGTTAAAAATTCTATGAGGTTAACGTTTCACTTAAAAAATAATTTACTTAGATATATTACTAACATTTATTTGAGTTCTAACTTCGAGAAATATTATGTTTCAGGGCAGCCAGCGGCATCTGTGCAAATATAGGAGTCAAATATGACATGAACAGTTCCCTCCCTGTCGCTATAAACTGGAGGGTGAGAGGGTAAAGGTAGTTCAATTTGCGGTCCCTCGCGATTGAGCTACCTCCCCACAGATGGCGTTTGACTTGTTTCACTTTATACGTACTGGAAACTTACTGCTTAATATAGGGTAATGGACTTATTATTATAGGGTATTATTATAGGGTAATGGACTTTTAGTATAAGTATTATAATTATTTCACACACAACAGTATGGTCCCAAACTAGACAGACTCCGTGTGGTGATAACCAGACTGGTGGTAAACATGTTTGAGTATTTCTAAGTATATACATATTTTAGATAACTTATACTCAGCTATAACAAAAATTTTCATGCTTAGCACAAAATTATTTGTCCTGGGTAGAAATCGAACCCAGGATCCGCGGCATAGCAGTTTAAAAACTTACCCCTACACCAACAAACCGACATATATAAGTCTACTTGGTTTGAATGTTCACCAGTATTCTGGTATTCTTAAACTTTCTAAAACGAAAATAAGACTCACAAATAAAAATACTGCTGTAAAGATATCTTATTTAAATTACTGTCGTAACAGAAGCCTTTACCTTAGCACCTTTTTCGAAAAATTCAACGAATATAATACCGGGTACAGACATAAGTACATTTTCAACTCAAGAGAAACGAGTGCTACTCTTTGAGATTTGTCAACGAAAAAATTGGTCAAAACTTGTTTTCTATGAGACTGTTTCTCCGGTCGTGCCGCTCCTTGTGTATGACCTGAAATTGTAAATTTCAAATTGGATAGTGAATTTATAAAAATGATAAAAGCAGCTCAAACGTTATCAGATATAATTCTTGCGAGGAAAAGTACAACATACGTAATAGTTAAAGGCCAACCCTCGTAGTAAAAGTTCGATTACATGTCGACGGCGACGCAAGCTTTCTTAACATAGTGCACGAATGCGCACGTCACATTGCACATGCGTTTGTGGCTCTACTAAGTGAAATGCGAAGACAATGACAATTAATATAAATTTTATATAACATTTTACCATTGACGGGTCTGGTAGTAGCCAGTAATATCAATAACAGAGTAGCTGTAGTGTCGGCTTTTCTTTGTGTCGGCAGCGTTTTAACGGGCGGTGCATCTTTACGAAGATTATGTGCGCTTGCGCAACAAAAGTGGTCGATTTTGATAATCTGTATGCTATTGTTTGACGAACAAACAAGTGTTTGGTTTGTAAACAAGTTTTTTTTTTGGATTTGGTTGTATCTATCAAAAAACTTAGGGTTTTTTATTTTTTGTATCATTTTTAATATTGTACAAAATTGGGAATTACCTGCGTAATTCATTGTTAAGGTTTCACAAACTTAAGTTCAGCATCAAACTCTGTAGTATCTCAGTGAGAGAGTTCAACTTGAAACTTTTTTAATCTCCTACTACTTGTTTAAAACTCTTGTCTAAGACACATCTTATTCAACAGGCGGTCAACTCTGACAGGGTTCACAGAAATTTTCTTTCCAGTGTACACCCGAGGTCCTGAATGAGACCTGATGACGGAACACTGTGTGGTTTCAACCAATTCGAGTTCCATATATTACAAATCAACTTATCTTTGGGTACAATAAAAACTTGAGGATTTCATACAAAAAAAAAATCTTTCAAGCTTTAAGATATCCCTTTAAGTTTCTCTAAGATAAGGAATTCCTGTGATATGATTTTGTGTTACGCCATAAAACCTACCTTACAGTTCTTCTACATCACTTTGAGATTGGTAGAGAATGCCCTGGGTATTAAGGCCGCCGATGACCAAAAGTTTAAAATAAATAAATAACATAATCTTACCGAAATGCAATTGTAATAATCTTAATCCAACTAATATTATAAATACTAATATTTGTAAGGGCGTTTGGATGTATGGATGTTTGGATGTTTGTTACTCTTTCACGCAAAAACTACTAAACAAATTTAAATAAAATTTTAAAATAATGTAGTTTATACTTCAGAATAACACAACTCATATCCCACTAATATTATAAATATATGGATGTTTGATACTCTTTCACGAAAAAACTACTGGACAGATTTGGATGCAACTTTACAGTAATATAGGTAATACGTCGCACTAACATATAGCCTACAATTTGTAATGATTTTATGTAATTTTGGTCGTAATAAAACGATACATGTCAATTAACTCGGCAAAAATCTGACCTGTGAGACTTATCTTGGTGTACGCTCTCTAAACCATTAAAGTTACACAGACATTTTGTACCTTGTTTGTCTATTAAAAAAAATATATTTATTTAAAATAACCTGCTACGAAACTTAATGTGGCAGACCAAATTCCACGCGAGCGAAGCCGCGGGCAAAAACTAGTAGGTCATAGATTTGTTAAGATTTTATTTAATTTAGCCATTATATAACGTTTGAGAAATATCTAGACGAATGCTGCCTAAACCGTTGAGTTACACAATAATAATATACCATGAGGTCTTTTGTCTTACCTTTGTACAGCATATATCTACAGCATATATCTTACCTTTTATATAGAAGCCAAGCCAATTTTTTAAGTAGTGAGTCATAAACATAATTAAATTGGATACTTGTTTTACGATGCACTATTTACTCGTATTTATCAATTTTTTAACAAAGTTGATACATTTGTCACTTTTAGAATTTACCTAGTGTAGGTGAACTTTGTCTTTTACACTATATCACATCACATCATCGGCCTCTAACAGTCCACTACTGGACAAAAGCCTCTCCTTAGAAAAGAAGTTTAGTCCTACTATACCACGCTGGTCAGTTTTCTTCTCTTCGCAGCGGTCTAGTTGTTGGTGGTGGTGGATCGTGGTTTGTTCGTTTTGTCGCCTCTTACGACACTCACGAGATGAAACGAATTTTTAGGTAGTAGAGCCACGCTGATTTCAGTACGAACGGGCCGGCTCGACCGGGGCATTACTACCCTCCCACAGAAGACCAACCTAAAGCGCCAGCATACTTGCGAGACCTGAGGCCTATTGATGCAGAGGTGACAGTTATCGTGATAACTGAGCCTGAGTGAACCTTACACTGCCACTATAACTGTCATGCCTTTTACGTCCCAAAGCGTAGCATGAAAAAGCATCTCACTAGGCCACCTTAGTGGGTCATTACACTCCATTGTTTGCATTTGCAATGAGTATGATAACCACAACTCCTTTGATTCTATTCATGTTTTCCATCAGCAGAGTAGAGTCACTTCATCAAGCTCTTCATATGAAAGAAAAGAACGGTGTGGTGATACATCATGTAATTTAGACGAATAGTTTAAAAACTATCACAGAATTGACCTAAATGACTTACGTTAGTATCTGTCGGTTACACTTTCACAGCAAAACCGCTGCACTTGGTTTGAAGATACTTTGAGTCTTGAGAAAGGACATACCGATAACCGACATACACATGGAGCCGTAGGCGTTAGTATTAAATAATGTATTGATGCACAAAATATTACTGAACTACAAATGAACATTACCTAACACATCTCACAAGGGACCTTCTGGTCGCGAACTCAACAGAGTCTGTACCATGGTAACAAAACAAATATTACGAACATTCAAATTATCGTAGGAAAATTGCCTATCTCTACTGTGCTGAGTGTTGTGGGTTCAAGCCCCACATGGGACAACACTTTGTGTGATCAGGAAATTGTTGTTCTGAGTCTGGATGTTCTTTGTTTCCGTTTCTTGTATGTTTGTAAAATCCCCCGCGACACAGGATTTATTCCTAGTGCCGCCATTGTCTTTATTATAAGAAAAAAAAATACACTCAAATACAGAACATGTTTTTTGTTTCCACCACACAATATTCTGGATGGCAATCATTCTCATGATCTCTGGCCCAGAAGTAAGAGTCACAGGAGTCCCAATATAATGATGACTGTGGTGTAGTGGTAACGAAAGCGATTGCTGTGCTTGAGGTGTAGGGTTCGATGCCCGGGTCGGACCAAATGTTTGTACGATCTGCAAATATTTGTTTCGGAGTTTGGGTGTTTTTCATGTATAATATATATGTATTTACAAAGAAAAAAGTAAGTATTCTATCACTCAGTCTAGTTATCATAGTACAAGTTCTGCTTAGTTTAAAACTAGATGGCGTTGTGTGTCAAGCGTCCAAAAAAAATATTGTTATTAAGGATTAGTAATGGCTCATACATATTACACAAGGGACAAATTAACACACAGGTTTAACTATTTTCCCTTTGGTCTTGTTTTATCTCTTATGATTTTTTTCGTTTATTTTTAAAACAAGAACATCTGTTGCAATTGGAACGGACGATATTATAGTTTGATATTGACTTAGTCTTCGAGATCAATCTGTGATGGTAATAATATTATGTTAAATTGATTTAATTTTAAATGATTTCCTTCCATTTCTTTTTTAATTACGTTTTGTATTGATTTAATTATCATTTTCGCTTGTTAGGCTATTAGTAACGATATATTTCCAACAGAGCCGAAATATCGGCAACTAATTCCCAAAATAGCGTGGAAACTAATTCTCGAAATTAAACAGTAAATATTCCGATTTTAATAGCTTTCCATTTTTTGTTTGAACATATTTATGAAATTAATTACATTTCTATGTATATAATTACTGGAGCCCGGTATCAATGGCTGATAATCCTATAATCCCTTACAACCACCTGGTGCGGGGTAGGGTATGCGGAGGGGGAGGAATGCTAAAGAAATCCTATTTTCATAGTTCACTTAACCAGGCCGCGTAATTTCGTTAGCACGCATCACCGCATTGGGCTCCTGTTGAAATTTGAAGACTGACACATCTTGATAATTTCTTAATTGATTTAAAAAAATATTTAATATTTAAAAATAAGATATTAAAAATATATAAATATGTGGTACTGATACATAAATGTAAATTACATTTATATAGCACATACCATAGTTTGAGAGGAAGTATGTAAGTAAGGGAACGATTAAACCACCACTTCACTATTTCTTATGACCTGAAGAGGTAATCGAATAACATGGCTTTTGCGATTACAAATCGGCCTTGTATATTAATTTTTACTTTATTTTCAACAAAGAAGAGCCGTAAGAGATCAGAGTAACAAAGCTACAGCAATATTTACAACAAAGAAGCGAATGGAAAAGGCTATGGCTGTACAGTGAGAAGGTCAAATTATGATACAAATCTTTTTTGGGTTGTTTTGTTTTTAGAGTATGTATATTTTATTTACAAAAAAGTGATTTTTTTTCTACATGCAACACATAACATCGAGTATGCTATTCATGTTTATTGAGTGTGAATCTTATACTAATACTTAAATCCTGTGATAACATAATTTAACCGCTAACAGTATTCATTCGCCGCATTTTGTGATGTTTATAAATACGTAAGTACCGCATCAATTTCAGAAAGTATCAACATTAGTCAGTTATGGTAAACGTCTAAGATGTTTACAAAGTTATTCCATATTTTCAATTGAAACAGTAGAGCCGGTGTGGGAAGGCGGGCTGTTTCAGACAACTCGCCGAACAGATTATATATACTACATTGTGCTTTATGTGGCAACCCTTTTGATGGAATATCTTCGCCATAACTTAAATTTAACGTAATAAACAGGGAAGTGCAACAGCTGTTTGTTTTATTTGTAAGAAGAGATAATTAAGTATTTGTTTTGAGTTACTCTCTTTTCAATTTTCACAGATATTCAGGTAAAACCAGTTGAACTTGTAGCTGACTCCAATTAACCTTGTGAAAGCTAGGTATATGATGATGGCAAAATACGAGTATATATCGAAGGTCTCGTGGCTCAGTAGTAACTACGCAGGATATGACATTACAAGGTTAAGTAATTCCAGCTAGGTCATTCAACCATTTTTAACATATGGAGACCCTTCGTGCTTCGAAAAGCACGAGAAACCGTTGGTCCCGGTTGTTCTACGAACGCCTTTGGCAACTGTTACAGGTTGTTGGAGCTCTAGAAAGGCTGACAAGTCTTACTACAACTTCGATATTGCCTAACACTTGGGTTGTGGACTTCTGATGGCAGTTGCTCCACGTAAAATACCAAAATTCAGACTTATCTATTAAGAAGACTTAAAGTCAACCCGAACCTAGACTAGGAAGGAAGAGAAAGATATTGTAACAACAAAATAACATCAAAAAAAGAAACAGAGAACCGTTTACTAATAAATATTACGATGTGAGAATACTTGAAATAACTATAAATACTCATATAACAACCTACTTGCCCTCCATAAGCCTATGCGTGCCTTTAAAGTCTTAGTCCAAATCCCCATATTTCGTGCACTAATAAACTAAGACAACAGTTGCGTACTCTACAACGACATGAGGTAAATTCCACAACAATCGACTTGTTATAGAAACGATTATTATCGATTACGATCGGTCGAACGCTCTATTAGACGCGAGGACCACGATTGGTGATCGCTGGGACAACTCACCAAAATGGCGGAAAACACGAATTATGTTATCAAAATAATTGTTAACGGATAAATGAATATTTGACGAGTATTATGAGAAGCTATGGTGGTATTTTGGTGACGAGGAATAAGTGGATATTTGAGCATATGTTGATATATAATTGTAGCGTGGGATTTGGATGAAAAATTCTGTATTAAAACGTACTCAAAATGTGGTATTGTGGAATACTGCACTGTATGCCAGAAAGGTATATTTGATTTAAATTAGCTTTTTCATTGTGCTTGCAATGTGTTGGATATTTTTTTCGTATTCGCATGTAAATATTTTACGATTATTTTTTTCAGTAGGCTTAACTAGCTAACAAAAGCTTAGTTTGACGTTATGATTTTTGGTAAAATATGAAAATAATAGCTGTAATGGAGCCCCAACCACCGGTGTCTTGGGCTCTGTGCTCAATATCGGTGGTCTACTTTTTTATATTTTTAAGTACGTATTTTTTTTTTCCTTTTTGATTTATTTATACTGTAACCAATATGTTTATAAATGAAACAAAGTAAGTAATACTATTTCGAAGTTCTAACACGCAACGCCATCTAGTCCCAAACTAAGCAGAGCTGTTACTATGGGTGCTGAATAACTGATATACCTAAATACATACATAAGTTTTTTTTTGTAAATACATACATATTATACATAGAAAAAGCCAAACTCCGAAACAAATATTTACAGATCATACAAACATTTAGTCCGACCCGGGAATTGAACCCGAGATCTCAAGCGAAGTAGTCACATACGCTACCACTGAGCTACTGCGGCAGCTAAGCAATGTGTTGGCTATTTTATGCCACTCGTACAAATTGTGATATTTTATGATTTTTTTTTCGGTAGGCAATAGATGCCTCGGCTTGGTTTAAAGTTACTATTTTTATTAAAATATTGACAAAAAATTTTAAACGGCCTTCTGATCACCAGGTTCTCCATAAACTTATTGTATTTCAATTTACAATGATAACTACTTAATATATTCATGAATACGAAAAAAACCGTTTTGTTGTAAACATGTAGACATGTGTAGACAGATTTATAAAGACAATGAGCAAACAAAAATTATTAAGGACTTTAAATTCAAACCCTAATACTGAGAAACATCTGTAATCGTCTTTAATTAACTGTAAAAACAACATTTAATTCGCCAACAAAAGCACTGATGATACTTCTAAGAAGGCGGGAGCAACATTCTTGCTTGAGTCGAGAAGAGCATTGTACAGACCGCACCAAACCGTCGCTCGCTCGCGCGGAAACTGTCACAATTTGACGTTTCCCTTGACGTGACGTTCCATATTCAAACAGCCCGCCTTTTATTTTTGTTTCTTAATCTTCATCGTAATCTTACAGCCATTAATACGGCACTTTAATTTTTAACACAACTGTGTTAAGGTTTTATATTAGTTGCGTAAATTTTAAAAATATTGGATATAATTTTTAATCGTTTGTTATCTAGATAATCTGTTGTGGAGTATTTCGTTTCGTGCTTCGAACGCAATGAATGAATAATTAAGTGGAATTACGTTGCGTTACTAAAAATATTATTAATTGAAAGGGTAATATTATAGTAAACAAATAAAACATTGATAAAAATCCAAATACGGCACGGATAGTTTAAGGGTTTAAGCGGTCGCCATGCCGTACTCTACTGCGTTGAATGTTGTGAGTTTCAACCCCGCATGGGACAACACTATGTGATCCATTAATTGTTGTTCTGAGTTTGGGTGTTCTTTGTATCCGTTTGTGTATGTTTGTAAGTTCTCCATGACACTAGATAAATACCTAAAATATGTATGTGTTGTCTTTTTTAAATAAAAAAAGCTTCCATACGTTTCAAATCATTATTCAAATACTCACATGAAAATGTATTCAGTATCAATTACTCTAAAATAATATTAATTATATAGTAGCACATACTCTTACATTATAAACAATTTCATCGAAACACCTAATGAATTAAAAAATAAAAATCACTTTTTAGACGAAAGTAAAAACGTCAGACCTCTCAGCCGCTGACGTACACGTCATGTTTGAATTTCGAACAACTGAACGGGCCTTTAAAAAATAAGTTTTCTTTTTTTACCGCGCTAAGGAACGCAACCCGATCCCCAAAATTCACTTGCTACCAAGTTTATTATTTGATACTTGGGGCGGATTATTTTTTTTTATACCGGCTTTACGCGGCGGTATCTTTGCTTCTTTGTTAGATTGAGTTTTTATTGTGTAGAAGTTATTTGTACAGAAATTATTTTGTTATTTAAGATCATGATCATTGTAACACTTCACCAAAGGTTTATTGTGATAACTCGTTTACCGAATGTCCGTGAATATTGAGAAATACGAAAACCTTGCGGCCAATATATTTGAACTAAATATTTTTATTGCGGCTTATAAAAGATTCATAAATAATAAATGAATGAATGAATGATAAATAATATTAATATCTACAGTGATAATAAATTGATTTTAGCATTAATTGTCTGGCCACCAACAATTTTCATATTGACAATATGATTTCTTTTTAATGTAAAAGAGCGTTCGAAATGCTACAAGGTATATTAGTAATTTATGTACGTACATTACTTTTCGCAATTTTTATCAATACTATATCCAAAGAATTGGTTTTTTCCCACCATATGTTTATAGAGGATCTTCAAAGTTACATTTAAGCGCGATTATCTTTCTCCACGAAGCTTTACTAGTTTAACTACCCGTTATATGCATAGATTTGAATTTTTTTTTAGCGTAAGTACATATTTTAAGACCAGCTAAAGTAGAACTGAACTGGTTAACATAAAGACCTCCTAAAATGATACTTGAATTGTTATTTTCATAGTATATAGATGTTATTTCGACAGTGCAATCAGTTTTGTATCGCAGCAAAACTCTCACTTGTCTTGTCTTAACACGTAAAAAGTGTCAAACTACATTCAACAAATACTAAATTTACGTTATCGCCCGGCAGTTTAATACATATATCAAAATAAATAAACGCATTTGCATGAATTAATTGGACATTCTAGTGGCGTTTTAATTGGTTCCCTAAAATAACATCATGTTCAAAATATTTTCTCACTAATTGTTATTTAAACTATTGGTATCGCGCCCTCAATCAGTTTTGGCGCGAACGTTGCCTGGTGGTCTTCAAATACACCTGACACTTTCTTAGGGCACCGAATTGTCAAAATGTCGACCGATCATCATTTCGACAAATTTAAAAATCGAACAACCAAATAGGTCAAACTAAATGAAAACACACTTTGTGCGCCTTAAGATAAGGTTTGCTTTTGTTTACTGTATACTTTGGTATGGGTATAGACAAATTTTTGGTTCGATTGTAACGACAAAAAGTGAAAGATGGTTGGTACAGATAATATATGAGACGTTAAAAAACTGTCTCGTGACCTTTTCCTTCTGATGTGTTCGATGAAATGTTATTATTACAACTTATTATAATATAATATACTAGCTATACTGCTGACTCCGCCTATGTGGATCTAAGTTCTGTGTACATATTTTGTATTATGATAATATATATACAATTTATCAGTCTGATCTATTTAACGACAAAACAAGATGGCTAAGAGCTATCTGTGGGTGGAGAAGTACAATAAATTATAGGATTTATTGCCACACGCGTTGACATTCATAATCTTGCAATTTCAGTTACATGTGATATACAAATAAGTCTTTGAACTAAACTAGACCTGTTTACAAATTAATCGATTATACAACGCAGAGTTTAAACCTCTATGGCTACTGCCTTGAAGATTTGATAACTGATGCTTATATTGTTAGTGAAGCTCCTGTTAATAAAGAGTGTTCGTAGAGCACAAGATGAACGACTGTTACACAGTTCTTCATTTTTAAAATTGGAATATGCCTCATCATCAATACCTTTTAACAGTCCACTGCTGGAGATAAGCCTCTCCTGCGAAAGGAGGTTTTGATCTGCTATACTGCGCTGGTCAGACGGGTGGGTATAACTTTTAATCAAGTTTTTCTTCTTTTTTTAGTGATTATGTCCTGTGTAGTTTCTTCCTTTAATCGGCTCTTACGACACCCATGAGATAAATAGGGGTAGTGACACACTGTATTCTTAATCTGTCACTACACGGAATGAAATATATATGCGAATATGCCTTGACATGCAACGTTCGTAGTTAACCTTTATCATGACTCGTTTAGAGAATGGACTCTATGTTTGAATTGAAACTAAACCATGTCTGTTATTAATAATCTGTCGTGATCATCGACAACTCTTAATTTATAAAAAAAAATCGTTTCTCATGAACTTCGTAAACGGAATGACTGTGTGGTCGACATCTTTGTTCGTGTGTGTGTGTGCATGTGTGCAAGGCCTAATTAATTGGAATAATCGTCGTGTATCGATAATTAGTCGTGACGACTTTGTCGCGAGACCGCCCACTAACACAGTGACTCTCAAAGTTTCGTATTATATGTACTCATATGTTATAATCTCATTATTCTTTTCGCAGCTACGAAGACATGATTTCATCGTTCTATTTTACAGTACTATAGTGTAGATAAAAAAAACATTTTTCGGAAAACTTCAAGCATGTCACACTCCTGTGGCATTCCTTTAGTGTACTCATTTGTGTAGTGCATTTTTATTAAATATAGGGTCTGCCAAACCGCCTCTACACTGTCTGATGGAAAGTACGACTGGAATCCAAGAGGTCACCACATTCATTGCGAATGCAGACAATGCAGCATGGTGACCCACACTATGGTGGCCTTGTCAGATACTTTTTACGCCTCGCTGAAAAGATCCTACATCACAGTGGAAGTGAAACACGAGCGCTGGTAGTGAGTTTCAAATTTAGACTGACTGGCACAAAAAGAAAGAACCGAACAGTATAGTTCGAAAGCATATGTCTACCACTCTAGAACGGTGACTTCCAAGGGCAGCACGTGTGGTTCTGAAAAGGAAAGGAGAAGTTGAAACGGTTAGAAGAGCTCACCAGAACCCTCTATATGATAAAGGCGATAGAAGACAGTTATAGAGGCGATATCTCGTCGCAACTGCAGTGGTTTAAGAAACTCAATTGGTAACCATAAACATTCATAAAACTTGTTTCTATATGTTTCAGTATAAATCCTGCTCATTATTCTAATAGATCAAGCTTCTGCATATCCATGTTTAAGGATTTATAACTTTAAGTCAACAAACTTCAATCAATATTCAAAATTCTTCATGAATTTTGACTGAACTAAAACTGACTTGAAGTTTGACATGAAGTAATTTAAAATGTGAAAAAAAAGTCAAAAAGAACAATTTCTAGAAAACTTTGAGTACCCATCCTTGGACGTAGCAATATGATCGATCGAAGAGAGCCAAACCAAAGTGTCAGTGCGGCGGCGACTCTAAAATCGAATATATATCGACATCGCGTATTGATTCACTCGGCCCAAATACCGAGTTTTGTTGTACCACATCTCTAGTACAACTTTCTTTTAATTTGACATTTAACTAAAGTTACCTGCATGTGATACTGGTTAACTATGATTAGTACGTTTATGTAAATAGCACGTTTTAATATTGAACGCTCTCTTTACTGCTGGCGATATAACACTGGAAAAAAAAGATAAACGATAAATACTAGGCCACCATAACATGGGTCGCCATACTGCACTGTCTTGATTCGCAGTGAGTATAGCGACCACCACTCTTGGATTCTATTTATGCTTTCCATCCGGTAGAATAGAGTCGCTTTGGTGGGCCTCTGTAAAAGAAAAAAAGTGTCGTGACAACTTCTCGTCTGAATTTTTGCCGTCTAGACTCCTTCGCAACGCGCGATAAGGAACTTCGTTCGGAAAGTAGGTTGGGTATATGAAATTCATGACTGCACAAATCGCGTAAATACAATTTTTGCATCTTACCATTACAAAAATGACTTGCACACTATCTACTTATACAGAAACTCTTCGAGGTAAGGAATAACATCACGGCTAAGATTAAATAGTAATAAATCTATTTTTTGAAAAACTTTACTAGTAAAAATGTATTCCTAGTATGACCCAATATTCCAATGTCTTTAATAAAAGTAATAAAAGATCACATACTATCAGTCAACTTTCAGATTCTGCGTCCAATAAAGACATTGTCAGAACCAGCGCAGGCGCATACGACGCCATCCGACCGTACGCGACCTATTTACTCAATCGATCGTCGGACGTCGGTTAAGTTGTCATTATTAACGCTAGCCATAGTGCCAAGAACAATACTTCACATATCAATCAAAGTAAACTTTGCGAGGACTTCAAACTTATGTTTACTATAATCGAAGACAATATGTCATCATAATCAATGATAGAAGCCCACTGCTGCATAGGCATCTTCTTAGAAAGGAGAGTTGGACCTTCTATACCACGCTTGGCAGATGGGTTCGTGTAAGTGTTTCTATCAAGTTCTCCTTCTCTTTGTTCTAATGTTCTACAGAATTTACTCAATTTGTCTTCTCTTACGACGTTCACGGGTGACACTCTTGTTTTCTAAATCTGTTACCACACGGACTGTATTGATTAGATATTATATACAAAAGTGTAATATGAGTAAACGTATTTCATAGTTTAGTAAACCTCAATTAAATTCTATTTTGTTAGATTTATTTCACAATATAAATATTTTTTCTTGAATGAATACTAAAATAGAAATTTCTAGACTGAACATATTGATCATAGTAAAGTAAATGAATCAGGAGCCGAGTTTGTGTCTCTATCTCACTTCTTTAAAAGTGAGTTTCAATTCAAAGGTTTAGTTACTTCAAAGTAGTTCGAAGCTCATTTATATTTAGCCACTATTTTGTGAAAACTCAACGTATGTGGTGGCCATTTCTCATAAAGATGTCAATATTTAATTCAAATTGTCATAAACACCACGAAGAATACGTTCGTATTTCAATTTTTTTTTACATACCTATGTAAACTGTCAGTTTGCAGTCGAAATATATTTTTTGTCGCAGACCGCCCAGTAAGTTCGGTAGCGTACGAAACCCGGCATGCTACCCTATCTTTGTAAAAATTTATTGGGCAAAAGTTAATTTTCGCACACATACTTTTACAAATATACCGGAAAAGTTACCTGTTTAGTACTTTATTTGAAGGGCATAAAGATGAAATTCTTTTGCTGAATAACTTTGCTATTTTGACAAAAATATTCAAACAAAGAAATACCATTATGTTAATCCATTTTGGGGTATCTTAAGTAAGTTGTTTGTTGTTTATAAATCACTTAGTTGTTTAACATAATGCAAAGAGTGTTCTCGGAATACTTTCACTTCTCGGAGTACCTACTATTTAAAAGTTTTTCGGTTGGTTTTCTACTTTTAAAGTATTCTTAACAGTTAATTTTTGTCTTTATTACAAAGCGCCTTGAATCCCTGAAAGGGATGTTCAGATACTAGACCTACTGTAAGTTTTAAGACATGTCTTCGTAAGATCCCTGTTTGGTGTCGTAAGCAATTATGATGCCAAAAAATCATTATTCCTGCCTCTTATTGGCCAGGCCAGCGACCTGAATAATGATTCAGGTTATATATGTACGAGCTAACCCATGTCAATTACTCCAGCAGAGAGGTACTCCTCCAAGGAGGTTTGTTCGCTGCAGCACCGAATATGTAAGAATTCATTGCTTGGCTTAGAAGAAAATAAATATTTAAACTGTTTAAAAATTGCTACGTCATCATCGTCAAGAATACCATAGACAAACTTTGGCACTAGAACCCGTGTGTAGAATAATCTAGAATAAATCACCCGAATGAAAAAAGTGCACTTAATTCTATAGATACTTAACCGCGGTTATTCCCGTTACGTATTACGATATTGATATATTATATATTGAAATTGGTAATCATAAAAGATTTATCGTGCACGTAGGATTAATTAAATTACAATTTGACCTCTGCTACCGAACCGCGGGGGCTTGATGTTAATGTAATTTTGTGGTTAGACAGAGCTCACACACTGTTGAAGAGCTATGGAACACAAACCTGTAGTATGTAAATTTTTATTTTTTTTTATTTTGCATAATTAGATCATTAACTTGCATGGGTATTAACAGAAACCAATAAGATATAAAAACATAAGCCTGCAAAATATAAACGTGTTCTATCTAAGCATATACCTGGTTTTAATAGAGTGGCGACTTTCACATACAATGCAAGCACAAGATATACTACAGCGCCATCTACCGGGTACACACCGAACTACGGAGTAACAAACTACGGAGTAACTACTAATCCTGTATCGCAATAAAGAAATTCTAGCGTTGACTTACAACGTATAACGCGTATATTTACAACTTCCCAACTTCAACTGTTAGGTCGCAGCCCGTCAGTTATGATCATCTTCCCTGTTCGTAGGCCCTTTATGTTGGAGGGATATGCCACCTGTTCCTCCACAATAGTATTACCTGCATGAATTTTAATAAATTGACAGATATTCAGTACTATTATTTACTAGCACAGCTTTAGGTTTCTTAGGTACATGCTATTACATATTAATAATACAATGTATAGTTATAGTTGATAATTTTGAGTCAGAATCTATGTGAACATAGCTGAGTCACGTCTACAACAAGTAAATTAAATTTGTAAATAATAACATAAGTTCAAGTCATTGAAGATTTAAAATTCAAAGTCTCTTTAACTCTTTCGAACTTCAAAACGATTTCTTAAATCTTCATATTTGGATGAGCTACTTTTTTAGAGTTGTCAAGAAACCTACTTCCATCACTAAATATGTCTGCTAATACCCCGTAATCTTACGGTAATCTTGAGATTTAGAAACGTAACATCCGGTCATTTCCAGTACGTTATATCAGTTTAATCCAGTAGTAGTTTCCTTCGGTCGGCTGTCAATCACCAAGTGTCGACACAGCCTCAGAATTGACGTATCGACTCACGATGACCCCTGACAAGTTCCGTTCATATGTTTAGCATAAATGGTGGGGTTGAGCATGAAGAGAGCGTGTACTTACAATATAATTTCGTAAAAACATTTTTTAACTTTAATGAAAGTTTTTATACGAAACAATATATAGAGAAAAATGGTCTCGTTGGTCTAGCGGTTAGCTTATGCGACTGCTGATCAAGAAGTCTCGGATTAGATTCCAAGGTCGGACTAAAAAGTGTTGTTGAGTATTTTTGTATTACAGTTTGATTACAATATCAATAACGCAATAGCTAGAACGTACACTAATTGGGGTGACCACTTTCTATCAGACGGGAAGTACACTTGTCTGCCAATTTGTATACGAAACAAATGAAAGTTATTAAAAAGCGACCGGCAATCTGTAATTTCTTATTAAGTTTTTTTATATAGGAACCTACCAAAGTGACTCTATTCTGCCTGATGGAAAGCATGAATAGAATCTAAGAACGGTGGTCGCCAAACTCACTGCGAATGAAGATAGTGCAGTATGGCGCTCCATGCTATGGCGGCCTAGTGAGATGCTTTTTCACGCCTCGCTTAAAGGACCCGAGATCGTAGTGGGAGAGAAATACGTGCACTGGTAATGAGTTCCAGAACATATTTAAATATTCTCTTTATATATACCCGTTGCTAAAGGAATTACCAGCTATATTGGTAGGTTCGAACTCCATCAAGTGCAATATTGATGCGTGTTTGTTACATTAAAAGTGTAATTTATCTGAAAGAATTACCAAATATGTGTCCACACGTAACCAGAAAACTTTCTTTCCTAAAAAATACCTCAACAACAGTAGCTCTACCTACCAATCTAATCTGCCATAGTCATACGGCATCAGTGACCTTGAAAATTACCTACCGCACTCCCACATAGAAGTAGCCATGTAAAATGTAACCTTATCACACTGTAACACAAACTATATTGCAGGTAGTGGACTGGATGTTAGTTGGTGGTACATTTGTACCTCATGCCTCAAGCATGTCAAGAATCGCTGGTGCGTATGATAGCAGCTTCTATGATACGTCTCAACGAAAAATGGATGAAATTATTTTGCAACAGTTTTTTTATATAATATTAACATATATTGAGCCGTGTGAATATATTTTGAACAGATCAATTGCAATGTAAATCAACAAACGTAATAATTAATCATATTAAGCAGAGAGTTAAGAATATCACAATAATATTACAAAGACGAAAGTTTGTGAGTTTATATGTTTGTTTGCGTTGTGATGAATTGAGAATACGAAATTTCACCAGCCCTATTCATCCCGTGGGTGTCGTAAGAGGTGACTAAGAAATCAAACTAAGCAGAATGTCGCTGCAAAGAGAAGAAAAAATTGACACAAACCATGTATCAACCAGTTTGACCGGCGTGGTATAGTTGGCCAAATCCTCTAGCTAAGGAGAGACTTATGTCCAGTAAAGAACTATTATGGCTGTTGATCATGATGTTTGATGATGAATTTGAAATTCCTTTTCTTAAAAAAAAACAACGCTCGCATTAGGAATAAATCCTGTGTTACGGGGGACTTTACAAACATACAAGAAATGGTAACAAAGAACACCCAGAACAACAATTTGTGGAGCAGCAAAGTGGGGAGCAGCATGGCGACCGCTTAAACCACTTTTTTTTTTTTTTTTTTTTTTTTAACGTGTGGAAACCCCCTCGGGCCGTCACCCCACCGGGGTTTACGGCGGGGTGGTGTGTCGGAATCGGACCGACTAAAACCACACGGTGTGCCACTCTGCGCCTGAGACAGGAGGGATCCGGGAACCGCTGCTATTACGACATCCAGATCCCTCCTAGCGCCTGCCCGCCAAAGCGGGCACCATCTACGGATAAACTCTCTACATAGGCGACGTACGGCACACGCGGACGTCGCCTCCTCGCGGCTGGCCATTATAGCGGGTGGAGGGGAAAACCCGTCCCGTCCCCCGCGGCCACACTCAAGGCGGCATGAGGCGCTGGTATGCGCGCCTCCGCCGCCCGGCTCGCCGGCGGCGAATTGGGTCCGAGTGGATATCGTCCTCCCGGGCCTTCTCCGCCGCCTCCTTCCGCGAAATTACGTCTTCGCAGAAGGTTGCGACCGCGATAAAACAACTGTCGCTACCGGCCATGGAGCGTATGACGGCCGGTAGCGAGAGATCTCCTCCAATAACTGCAGTGAGGACCCCACGCTGCGCCGCCCAGGCGGAACAAACCGCTAGCGTGTGCTGAGCCGAGTCCTCACTGCAGTCGCAGTGGTAACAGGCGGGACTTAATTCCCTCCTGGCGACCGAGTGCAGATACTTCCCGAAGCAACCATGCCCGGAAAGGACCTGCGTCAGTCGGAAGGAAAGGGTCCCGTGCTGCCGTCCTGCCCACTCGGTGATGACCGGCTGGAGAGCCTCCACGAGGGCAAAGCCAGCACGTGGAGTCTCCAACCGGAATGACCAACGAGCCATCGTGGCTCGACGAGCGGCCTCACGCCACTCGCGTATCTCCTCGGGCGGGGGCCGTATGCCGCTACCCGCCCGGAAGTCAGCCGTCCGCCGATAAACTTCGGCGAGCACTTCCGCCTCCAAATCCCACGGGGGAGTTTCGGCCAGGGCGCACGCCGCCTCCGTCGATACGGTGCGGTAACCGCGTATGGCTCTAACCGCCAATATCCTCTGAGGGCGCCAGAGGCGAGCCCTATTCTGGGCGGTCAGAGCCGCCGCCCACACCGGTGCACCATACAGCGCCATTGACCGAACAACCCCCGTGTATAACCATCTCGTCGCGACGCTGGCTCCACCCAAATTGGGCAGAAGTCGCCCAAGAGCAGAAGCAGCGCCGACCAGCTTTGGAGTAAGCTGTCGGAAGTGCTCGTCGAAGAGCCACCTGCCGTCGAGGATTAGGCCCAGATACTTCATCTGGGCCTTAATCGGTACGAGGACCGAATTGACAACGATAGAGGCACCGGGGGGTGGACCACGACGGGGCCCATGAAACAAAAGGGCTTCCGTCTTATCTAGGGCCACCCGTAAACCCAGCGCCTCAATGCGCCCGACCACCAAAGAGACTCCCACGGTGGCCAGACGCGCCGCCTCTTGAAAGTTTGGCCCCCGGGCCGTGACCAATGTGTCATCGGCGTAACAAATTACGCCCAGCCCGGGGGGAAGACGACCTCGAAGGGCCCAGTCGTATCCCATATTCCACAGGAGTGGTCCGAGGACGGACCCCTGTGGAACACCGCACGACATGGGCCGCCGCCTCAGAATACCATCTCGGTCCTCGTACACGACGGTACGCTCCTCAAGATAGTCTGCCACAAGCCGCCTCAGGTACTCGGGCACCCCGTGGTAGTGGAGTGCTTCCCTGATGCAGCTAAATGGCAGACTATTAAATGCGTTGGCGATGTCCAACGACACCGCCAACAGCACGCCGCCACAGCTCACCGCCTCTTCGGTAACGGCCCTCAGGCGCAGCACAGCATCGACCGTCGAACGCCCCGCCCGAAAACCAAATTGGGCGTCCGACAGATCGGGGCCCACCTCGCAGAGGTGCCGGACGATGCGGGCAGAGAGTATCCTCTCAAACAGTTTACCCGCCTCGTCCAGCAACACAATGGGCCTATAGGCCGCCACCGAATCGGTAAGCCGTCCCGGCTTCCTTAATAGGACCAGCTTCCCGCTTTTCCAGCACTCAGGGAAGCGTCCGGACGACAAGCTAGCGTCCAAGACCTCCCTGAGGCGGTCCGACATGTGGTCGAGGGATCGTGCCAATACTCGGGCAGGTATCCCATCTGGCCCAGGGGCGGTGTTCTTAGAGCGAATCCGTAGAACAACCGCCCCCACCTCCGATTCCCTAACGGGCGGAACATTGTCCTCGTTCCCCCCGTCGTCTCTGGCCATGAAGACCATCGACGGGGGTGTGTGATCCACCCGCTGCGGGAAAAGGCCCTCGACCACATCCCGCAGGAAGCTGGGCTGGAGAGTCTCTGTAAGGGGGGGGCCCGACGTGCGGAGCTTTTGTTGCGCCGCACGATAAGGGCGACCCCAGGGGTCACGATCGAGACCCTCCAGCATCTCCTTACGCTTAATTTCCTTGGCGCGGCTGATGGCCAGCTTCAGAGTTTTCCGCGCCTCTCGGTACTCCTCATGAAGCTGGTCTTCCTCGCCCTCTTCGCGGTGTCGCCGCCGACCACGGGTGTAGGACCTCCGGGCACGAGTACAGGCCGCGCGGAGGTCCGCCAACTCCTGGGACCACCAGTAAACTTCCTTCCGTGGAGGCCGACAACCTCGTATGCGGGGCATGGCCGCATCGCAGATTTGCGTAATCGCATCGCGGAAACGACCAGCCCCCATGTCGACCTCCTCGATTGGAGCCTGCGGAGACAGCCAAGAGTGAATAATGGCTGCCTCCTCCAGTAGGTCCCTATTCAGTTTGGCTATAGCCCACCGCGGAAAGCGAGAAGAACGCCGCGCCGCGTGACCCCTACTGGGGCCCTGGGAGCGGGAGAGCTCAAATCGGATATAGAGATGATCCGAGAGCGTCTCAACCTCTTCCAGGACACGCCAGTTCCTTACTCGTGCGGCGAGGGCAGGGGTAGCGAACGAAAGGTCCACTATCGACCCTCCCTGCTGTCGCACACACGTGTTGGTGGAGCCCCTGTTTAGTAAACAGAGGCCCACCGAGGCCGCCCACTCCTCTACGGCCTCGCCCCTAGCGTCCGTCCTGGGGGAACCCCACGCTATGGACTTTGCGTTGAAGTCCCCCAGCACTAAGACGTGCCCAGACGTTAGACGCCGCATCGAGGTTTCCAAGTTGTTAAGGAAAACCTCGAAGTCGTTCAAACTCCGGTTGGGGGAGAAGTATACACCATATACAGTGATCCCCCCCCACTCGGCAGCAACATATCCAGTGCCCTTGTCTCTTAGCGACAAGGGCGGGGAATGAGCCGCCGTGGAGCCGACGACTGCCACGGAACCGTCCCGATCACCCAACCAGTTTGGACGGGGAGGAACATAATAGGGTTCCGCGGCTACGGCAACACCGATCGACCACTGTGCCATGGTTTGCAGAAAAAGGTCCTGCGCCGCGGCACAGTGGTTCAGGTTAGTCTGGACAAGGAGGTTGGAGACTTGGGCCATTACTCGACCGTCTCTACAGCCTCCTCCATGGGCGACGGTATAGACGCACGAACGACGTCAGAAGCAGCCTGGGCCGACTGGCTAGCCCCTGACGCCTGCCGAGAACTGCGGGGAGGTTTACAACCCCTGGTGATTGGCGGGTTTGTTACCCGCCGCACACGCGGGGCAGTGAGGGGCAGCAGAACAATCTGCCGCCTTGTGCCCCGGTCGACCGCAGCGGAAACATAATCCGCTGCAGTCGAAACAACTGACGCACTTGGCGCGTGTGTGCCCCGATGCCAGGCATTTGTAACACCTCATCGGTCTCGCCGCCAGGACTGTGATCCTAGCGCTCACGAAACCGATGAGCAGCCTGCCGGCGTCGCCCAACATTTTGGCCGACGCTACGGGACAGCTGACCCACACTGCGCCAAGTCCTCCTGGACCGGGGCGGATGGTGCCGACCCTAATGTTGTCCGTGTTGCAACCCGTCTTCTCTCTTACTGCAACACGGACATCCTCGGCCGTTATGGAGTCGTCCAGGCCCGAAATGCGCAATTCTGCGCACTTGGTGGGCCTGGCGATCTTGACACCATCCGTAGCCGTAAACATACTTCGCAACTTCTCGGCAATTGTGTCCGCCGTCTTAGCACCTTCAGCCCCAGGGAACTCGAGGACTCGAGCTCCCGTTTGGGCGAGGCGCATTCTGACACCTACTGTCCCGAAATCGCGTGCGAGACTGTCCCGGGCCCTTTTGAAAATGGCCGCGTAGGACAGCCCGCCGCTAGCTGCCTCTGGCGAAACGGTGACTACTACAGCCGCGCTTTTAGGTGCCTGTAGTTTGCGCGGCGTCTTTGTGGCAGCCACCGCAGCCGATGGCGCCTGCGGGGTAGAGGCTGCTTTTTGTGCAGACTTCTTACCCCGTTTTCGGGACTTTTTAGCCCCCCCGACTACCTGCCAACCATCCGTGGAAGGGGCAGATGTGGAGGGAGCACTTGTGGAGGTGCCAGATACAGCGGTTGGAGTGGGGAGCGGAAGGAACTCCGCCCCAGCCCCTGCCGCTGCTTTGGTACCTGACCTCAGTGCAGGCGTCCGGGCTGTTGCCCTGGCCGCCTGCTGTGCCCTCGTAGGAATTGCAGGAGCAGCAGAGACCGCCGCCGCCGCCGCGTAGGACACGCGGCCGGTCGCAACGGGAAGCAATGCTGATACCGATGCAACCTTCGCTTTATGGGCCGCGAGCGGCGGCCGGACAACAGGGGCTGGTGGCAGCCTTGCCTCCAGACCAGCCAGACGCCCGTCCATCATGCGCCATACTGCATCTGTTATTTGGCGCAGATGGACATCAGGAATGCCACCGAGGTTGGAAGAGGGGGCAGGCTGAGACGGGGACGTGACCGGATCCTCTGTCGGGCGATGCGCCCGGAATTGGGCGAACTGAGCGCTGAGCTCAGCCACTTGCCCCGTCAGACGATCGTTGGCGGCTTGGAGACGAGCCACGTCCCCGATGAGGGTATCCACGACCCCCGCGATAGCGGAAGAGGAGTCCTTAAGAGCTTTCACAAAAGAGCCCTTAAGGTTACTCGACTTGGTGGCCACTTTGTGAATAATGGCCACCGCCGCATTCGCTCTCTCCTGCATGAACGATGGTGTTTGAGGAACTGAATCCCCCACCATCGGTTCCTTTATTTTTAGCAGGAGATCAGCGATCTCCTCCTCCGCTAAAACTTCGCCGTCCGCCCTGACCCGTCTATAGGCTTCCGCCTTACAGAAGACGGAGCCTGACGGGACCGAGATCGGGGTTCGCGACCTCCCTCTGCGGCTGCTTGCTACCTTAGGAGGTAGCATCTCCTGGGATGTATCGCTCTCCTCATCCCTGGAGCGTCCGCGTTTTCGGCTGTCACTCGGCTCCGTCTCCATGTAGTCCAGCATGTCCGTCCTCGCATTGCAGCTTCCGCCCGCGGTAGATCTGGAGCGTAATCGCTCCGATGTTCTTCGGCTCCCAGCAGTCATAATAACTTCTGGGAGCCCCACCGAGGAAGGCATCCCAACCAATGCTTCCTCGTCGTTGGAACAGAAGTCCGCTCTTGCACTTTTCTGCTTCCTACCATCTATCTCCTTCTTTCCTTCCTTAGTTTTTGTATTTTTAATTTGAATTTCCATAATTGAACCCACGAGATGGGGAGAAGAAAGGTCGACCCGGGCAGAGATCCCCAATACCCGGGCAAGCGTAAATTTGTGCCCAACCGAGGGGTCCGCAGGTGCCCCGGCTGGGAGTGCGCTTACGACTGAACTACCCATCAGCCATGCATCCCCTGGTCACGCACCAGAACACGGGATTCGGTGTAATTTTTTAGAGAGGTTTTCTTCCTCGCAGTCCGGGCGGCTAAGCCAAGACCCTCGACCCCGATTGGAGTCGCGAGACTCCAACTCGGGATTACGATATGCCGACGGAGGCAGGAAGACTACGTCTCCTTATGCCTGCTCGGTGGCAGTGTAAGTGCACACCGAGCCCGTCCTACCTTTTCCACCGCTGAGCGGAGGAACTCCGACCCTAGAAAGGGTCCCACCATTGTGATTTTTTACCGAGGTTTTCCTCCTCAATGCTCCGAAGAGCGAAGAACCAACAGAGGATCCGACGAACACGCCCGCTCTGTTGGACCAAGTCTCGGCCGAATTGCCGAAGAAATGGTTTCCTCTTCGTGCTAGAATATTAGCCGTTGGCAGTGATGAACACCATCGCCAACGTTACTAGGGTGCACCACGTGGAGGTTTTCTAGCCAAGCACCCCACCGCTTAAACCACTAGGCCAACCGTGCAGTCAAAATATATGTAGGTAGACAGACAGATAGGTATTTTCTACTACAAATCATGGTTAGGATATGTACATACAATACAGATTACATAAAAATTGGGATACATTGGGCAACCTTATCACAGTCTGTGATCTCTTACTGACAACCTTTACTTACTGACACTCTGGAAGCGACTGACCATCCAAGTTACTGTTTGTCGCGTAAAAACGTAGTTTCCTCCTAGGATAAACCTTGGGTAGCACCGCGGGACGTACCTGGTAATGAAATAGTTTCAAAATCTAATAAGTGTCGAGACGTGACGTGTTCGTTTCGAAGACTAAAAACACAGTTGCAATCTGCAATAATTGTACGATACTTATGTCAAAGGTCAGTGTTTGTACCTTTCTTTAATCGACTTCAAAAAAGGAGGTGGTTCTCAATTCGAATGTTTTTTTTAATTATAGTCAAATAACTTCTTACTGGGTGTACCGATTTTGATAATTCTTTTTATATTCGAAAACTGGTGCTTGTCATGTGATCCCATATAAATTTGAATGAGATACGACAAGAAGTTTTTGAGTTATCCGTAATAACATGCATTTAATAGAAAACATGATCAATTTAGTCGATATTGATGATGCTTAGCACGTTCACTTGTCGACGTAAAATGAACAAAAATAACTGTAAACTATGGTTTAGAAGAGTATCGTTGTATTTCCAGGTGGTCCCTTTCTATTTTGGTGTTGTTCTGATGAATGTTTCGAAGACATACATTAGGTAGTAGGGCCACGCTGATTTCAGCACGACCGGACCGGGGCAGTACTACCCTCCCACAGAAGACCAACCTAAAGCGCCAGCATCCATGCTGTCGTGTTTAGTTGTTGAGTGCATGACCGGGGGCTAATTGATGATATTGTAGGGCGAAGAAGGTAGCTGGCAGCGGAAGGTTGCGTATTGCCCAAGACCAGGATGGTTGGCGCTCGCTGGGGAAGACGGCGATAGGTTGACTTGATGGTCTAATGCAACTATAAAACTCAACAAAGTACATAATAACTCTTAATCTGACAAAAATTAGATACCTGAATTCCTGAATAAAACATAACACCAAAACTGTATTTTCTAATAATGTATGTATGTATGTATGTAATGTATTTTCTCGCTTTGTCGAAAGCCTAGTTTTGTAAAAAAATATTTCCAAGTATTTTTTGAAATGGCACTCAAGGTAAATTTCATATTTTGGCTATTTTGGCTTATTTTCTTCATTTGTCTCATTTGAACGGCACTGTCTCATAAGAGCTGCGCGTTTAGTAGTTCTACCCATATTCACCCAAATACAATTAGATATCGAACTACAAATTCACTAAAAACTAGAAATAAACAAAATTATACCGAAACAAGACTTCAAACAGAAAATATTCTAAAAGTAAAAATGTATTGAAAAATTAATAAATAATTACATTACAATTGTATTGTTGTACAATTGATTGACGGATTCAAGGTCACTATCAAACACTTCAAAGCTGTAGTCATTAACTTTTTAAAAATTTCAAATAGGACCTTGACAAATAACAAGACGAAAAATGTCATTAAAGTTTTTTTTTCTTTGGAGAAATCCTCTAGTACTACTTACTAAGAACAATGTTTAAAGACATATTTGGCAATAAATATACTTGAACACTGTTATGTATCGATTACCCACTTATACATACGTTTAGCGTAAGGATTTGCAGACCAAATTAGCGATAAACGATATTTATTTCTACAATCAAGTCTTTTATAGATATTTTTAAACGTCAAAGCGCATAAAGCTAAGTACCATCTCTACGTTAAATACTATATCAAAATCAAACATCACAACGGCGGTTATCATCAAAAGGAAAGGCGTGCCTCTTCTTAAGTAGGATTAAGTTCCACCACGCAAAAGTTAGTTAATAACAATCCTCTATAGCTTACAAAAATCCTATATACAGATAGCTATACATTTAGCGGTCACTTTTATTTTCAAACAACATTGTGCCGAGAGTGTCGGCGCAACAGAACAAACAAACCTATTTATGCTCTAGTGCATATCCATTACACGCAACAATTGCATTTAAATCCACGGTAAGGGCTCACTAGGCTCCCGAGCCAAAAGATGCCTTTGCTTTACCGCGTTGTGAGAAAAAATCGGCGCCGCATTCTGAGTGACCAGTGGTGTATTTGAATTTGGAAAGCGTATTAGTTACGAGTACATTATCCTGGAAATGCGGCGTGTTTGTAAATTATAAAATGGCCGTATATAGATAAAGATTTGAAAAATTAAATATAACTTAATCTAAGTCTGTCTAAGTAATTTGTGTTCATTAACAATAATTACATATACTCTGAAGTCGGGTCTGTAGTTACTTAAGTTTTCGATGGCTACAAATCGACAGAAGTTATTTCCTTGAGTACCTATTACTATCACCACACATAACACCAACAGACTTACATACAACATATTATTAGCCAATATAAATGTACCTATGAAATCGATATTTCTACGAAATAAGTTAAAAATATCTATTTCTATGTATTTTCTTTTCTATCAAGTGTGCAAGTGCCCCCCCTCCCAGCGCCCATGAGTGCTGGGCATACTTAGGCTTCTCCTTAGAAAGGAAGTTGATATGGGGTCTGTGACAAGGGGGTCTGGATATCGTAATATCAGCTGTTCCCGGATCCTTCCTATCTCAGGCGCTGATTGGGGCACCGGGTGGTTTTAGTCGGCCCGATTCCGACACAAAACCCTGCCACAAACCACGGCAGGATGACGGTCCGAGGGGGTTTCCACGCGTTAGAAAAAAAAAAGAGTTTGTGACAAGCTTTCCTTCACTTTACTGTGCTGTTGTCCTGTTTAGTTAGCTTCGTTAGTGGACCTTATGCCATCCTAAATAACGCCTAAAGTGATCAAACTCAACTTGTCACAAAAACTTCCACTTATCACCAAAAAACTAAAGCGATATTTTCTTAACACAAAATCTCTAACACATTAATAAAAACCGTATTCAGTTCTACCACCCATCTCTTTTTTATTTTCTCTCACCAATTTTTACCAGACAAACATCTCGACCTAGAAAAAAACGCTTCTACATCCACACAACCTCATTCGGTTATAAAGAGGCATCACTCCAGAAAATCTTCGAAACCATTGTCTGTCCACCTGGTCACTCTGAAGAGCACTTACATTAGCTGTTAATCGATTCAGGATCACTCAATTGGTATATGTAAGATACAATGCTTTTGTTGTTGGAGAAGCAGTTACTGAAGCATAAGATAACAATTCACACATCTTGTATATGATTGGGTTTGTTTGGAATTCCGTCATCACTAGGAGTTCTACAGTCCGAATAAAGTTCTTACCGAGCCTGAGTGAGTGGATTTTAAACAACATAAATATTTAATTAAAAATGTTAAGTATTTTTCAAGAACTCAAAAAGTTTTGAATTCATTGAGCTCAAAATATAACATGTTTTAATACCAACTTTAAAGTTTGTTTTTATCGACATTTCACGACAGTTTTGTTTTAAATTCTCATCAATGCAACTGCAATGAACCACAGCAAAACGTAGCAGGGTACAGCTAGTATTCATCAAATTACAATATAAAACACACTAAAAATTCAAATAAACTATTACTAAGTTACATAAAACATTTTAATAATGAATTATGCACAAAAAACAAGTCGATGCGTGCTATATTTTGTGTTGCACGCGACCTGGGAGGTTTCGGCACTTTGTGGGATAATCCCGGTATACTGTCTGCAATCGCATTGTGGAATGCAGACACACCGCCACAATGCGATCGGGATCTATTCTTGACAATAAATCTGCACTATATCGTCTCAACGTTGTTAGAAATGATACTAGTGTTGAAATGATGTCCACGGTATTTGAAATCTGCAATTTACAAATTACAGATCTGAAATTGCAGTTAAGCAATAAGCATAATATTTTTGATTAAAAAGTTGGCCCTAGTGTTCAACTCAGTATTACACTTTTATAACGTACACACAAGCAGTCTCCCTAACATGACAAAATACGTGAAACCTGCATATCTACTAATAATTACGATCACACTAAATAAAATTCATTTTAAAAAATAATTTGATGACATTATTGGCTTTCCAGTTTTTTTGTTTTACATTTAATTAGTTTCACAATAGGTAAGAATAATTTATACCTAAATACTTATTAGTTAATTATTGTAAAAATGAACCAAAAAAATGTTTATTATTAGATTTTTGTGTCGTAGTTAGTTTTTAATTAGTAAATGAATGCTTTTTTTTGTTTCTATATTAAGAACCTGCCAAAGTGACTACTCCGCCTGATGGAAAGCATGAATAGAATCGAATAGTTGTGGTCACCATACTCATTGCAAATACAGACAACACAACTTGGTGACCCACACTATGGCGTTTAGTGAGATGCTTTGTCACGCCCCGTTTTGGGACGTAAAACGCATGACAGTCATCGGGGCAGTGTCACGGTAGGCACGGTAGGCAGTGGCACGGTCACGGTGATGTTCGGTATAAAATTATATCTCAAGTAAGTGAACTATAATTTGTTCTTATAAGAATAAACCTAAATTGCAGTCAACCGCATTCTTGCCTGTGATTACGACTTTTGCGAGACGGACTGCAGGAGAAGATGGTAGCGTCATCTTGTTGCTACGTGGTAAACGATTTGAATTATATAAGCAATAGATAAACAAGAAAGTTTGGATAGTATTTTCGTCTCAATTCTTTTTCTTATTTATTCGTTTCTTATAAATCATTATCAACAGACCTATCCCACTGGTATGAGCCACTCTTATCCAGGTTATCCTGCGTAATTTTCGTCCTTAGTGGGCTCTTACGACAGTCACAGTTTTAATTACTATTTTAAACCTACAGAAGTGATCTGACAAGAACTGACTTAGGTACCGTTCTACTTTTAGAAAATTGAAAACAAAAAAATCTCTACTCTACTTTTAAATCATTTGGTAATTCACAAATGGTAATAAGAAAATAAATAAAACCGTTTCAAAATTATGCTATTTTTTGTTAACGTTATGCGGTTTTAACAGTCAACAGTTACTGCGTTCTTAATTTTTTAACGATTAACTTATTTCTCATACCGCTGACATCATTAATATAAATTTACGATGCTTTACAAAATCGCAACACCTACAGTTAATCATTAAGTCTGAATCAAATGGAACATAAATTAAAGTACATAAAGTAACAACGCGGTTCTAAACAAAATTTATTTTGAATCAACAAAGGATCGGTAGGTTTTTGAAGAATTTCTTTGATGCGCACGAGTAGAAAGTATCACTGTAACATAAGCTTAATTATTAATTGAAAATCTTGTAATGAATGCTGTATAGTAAGTGAAGGCTAGGGTTGTCGAACACTACATTTGAAATATAAAGTTAGATAATTAAGAATATTTAATTACGTATGTATATAAATTTCTATATGTTTAAATAGGTCTGGTCATTTTTTGTATGGAATTAATACATGTACTCTATTTCTTTTATTTTACTTTTGCAATGATTTTTTACCAACACACTGGTAAGACTATTACGACAGCAAGTACAAATTGAATTGAAACAGGGATGACAGTTATCGTAGTGTGTGAGCCTTACACTGTCACGATGACTTTCCTGCCTGTTACGTCCTCAAGTCTGACGTGAAAAAGTATCTCACTAGGCCGCTATGATGTAGGTAACCATATTGCATTATCTGCATTCGCAATGACAATGGTGACTTGTGATCTTGGAATCTAATTATACTTTCCATCAGATAAATTAAGGTGACTTTGGGAGGCTCTTCCTGAAGAAAGTTTCTGGAAGGGTAGTTTAATTATTTCATAACAAATTCAGTACGTAGAATTCTTCACTAGTTTTAGAAATTCACCATTCACCATATTCATATTTTTTTAGTGAGGCAGCCCTATCTGTAAACTCCTCGGTAGCGCACAAAGCGGGGAATCAAAGATGGCGGTACGTTTGATGCGCGCGCGCAGACGATGATCGCTCTCTTTTCAATATCGCGGCTTTTGATTTGCGGTACATATAAAATAAATACAGTAACCATATTGATATCCTAATGGGGTGACTATTGAACTGCAACAAGTTTTGGGTTTCAATATACGAACCTGTTTGAAGATTATGAATGTAATTTGGTACCTGTTTTCGAATTAGAAACTTTTAATGATACTAAAACTGTCTACATTGATCCTACTTGCTATTAGCAGGGTTTCAGATGCGTGGTTATTTCGTTTTCATCCAACTATAGCAAAACCAAAAGAAATGCTACAAATTTTGACAGTCTTTGTTTGTTTATATATTCCACCGTAGCCCCTAAATTATTGAACCGATTTTAATAAATGACATGTCAATCGATTCGTTATAATGGTCCAGGTGACATAGGCTATATAAATTTTATGCAAGGTTTTACGTAATACTCTTTCAACCGTTTTCTTGTTCGTATTTCGAATTCGAAAATAACAATTTTGCGTAAAATCGTGCACCCTTCATTTACCCTGTCGGAGATAAAATTCCCAAAATATATTTTTAACTGTGTACTAAGTTAACAACAAAAAAGCCTCAATATAGTCTAGATATAATAGTCTAGAATAGTTCATAGGCTAATTAGCTTCAGAAAAAACGTTTGACAAAGAAGACTTGTTGGCAAAAGCGATTTTTATCCAAAATAAAATAAATTGTCTTTTATTGATTAATTGCACGATTAAGAATTACATTCCATTTAAATTAACGTATTAAAATACACTACAAGAATGTGTAAGGCATTCACTTACAAAAATATACTTAAGTATATGCAATAAAACGGTGGTGTTATATTATCAAGTGAGAGCAATACGTGCATGTATTCTGAGACAGTGAGATGATCCACAAACAGAGATTGGCCCCCGCTGCGCTCGTCAAGCTCCCGTGTCGTGCGCAAGCGCAGGTACCATCCGCAAAAACAACTGATCTTATTTGATAAGTAATATTTTCAAATTTCATCACGCCAGTTGTTACGAAGTAAAGAGCTACCATTTTTGTTGTCCACCATTGCCTCTAAGCAATTATTTTTAATAAAAAACTGTCACCAAAATTCCTTTTCTGTAACAAAAATATTATGACAACAAGCAAAATATTTTTTATGTAGAAGAGCCGTGCTTTCACACAAATATAATGTAGAAAACGGATGTTAAGATAGACTGGCCTGTGGATCTAGTAGTTAGTGATCCGGACTGCTAAGCCAGAGGACTGGGTTCGATTCCCACCCAGCACAAATAATTGTGTGATGAACAAGATAATTTGTTGTGTCTAGGTATGTTTTTTTAACAGTCTGGTTATCATAGGACAGGTTTTACTAAGTTTGGGATCAGACGGCCATGTTAGAGATGTGTGAGATTAATATTATTATAGATATAAAAACCGAAGTATTTCAGTTGGCAAGGTAAATCGCCGATGCCAAGTTTCAAGATGTGTGAGGGTATTTTTATTTCGTTCCGTTTCACTGAGTGAGTGCGGTTACCGACGGTCGAATATTCGCATCGTCCTGAAACACACTTGTATTTCTTGAACTTAAAGTACATGTGGACGGTGATAGTTTACTTATCAGGTTCCAGGTACCAGGACCTCTATCCTATAAAAAATCGATATAATCATCAGTCATACAGTCATCTACCCAGACTGTATCGTAAATAAATACCAATGTCCACTTCATTAAAACTAATTATGCGAAACATCTCGGCAAATACAATTAACATAGCTTTTTATTATTATTACGAATTTCAATCAAATATACAGTGAAATATATTGTTCAATTGAGTAGTCTG
The DNA here is from genome assembly GCA_949316085.1 of Hypercompe scribonia. NCBI lineage: Eukaryota > Metazoa > Arthropoda > Insecta > Lepidoptera > Erebidae > Hypercompe > Hypercompe scribonia. The sequence continues at coordinate 7,144,434 of OX438988.1, forward strand.
AAACAGTGACGTCACAATTTGCTATTTAGTACATTTTTCATACCAAATTGTCGTTTTGACAGATGATAAAAAGTACCTAATTTGACTAAGATGTTATCTAACCTATTATATTTCTAAAAATACAGCTTGATCTCTGTGACAGATGTCACTAGTGTCATTTTAGAACGTAAAAGTGGCATTTTAGGTGTCTTTTTTTAATTTTTTTAAAGGTTTGCACTTTATTTGTAACAAAGCTAGCACGCAAAGAATGAAAAAATTGATGATATAAAATCAAATCGCTTATTCAAAATTACTTCATCGGTTTCGTAGGCATTTGTCACAGAAATCAAGCTATATTTTAACAATTGGGTATTTGCATGAAAATGATTTTTCAAATAAAGTTCAGTTAATAAATTCTTTGATACACATAAAATACCTACGTAAGATTAAAATTTAATTTTTACAAGTAATTTTTAAATAAATAAATAAATAAAAGTGGTCAAATATGATGTAAAAATCACGTGATGTGAAACGTGATGTGATTGGTCTGACGTCATTGTGCATATTATTGGCGCGTCATTTGAATGCATGATAAACGACGAATGAAAAATTATTGAAAAAAATTTTAAATTGGTTTTTATTTAAAGTGAGTTTAATTATATTTTATCATTAAGATTAAAATTTACTGAAAGTAGCGTAAATAACAAATAACAAATTTAAATGGAATATGCACAATGACGTCACATACGCAAGAGGGAGCTACCTATACGTTTAAATTTTAACAATTTTTTTATTGTTAAATAGTTTAAATGTTTATAAATAAAAAAAAATATTGTTTTTTTCAAAAATTTTAAAATTTTTTTAAAAATAATAAGACATAACTATTTAATGGATTGGAAAATCATGCAAATACCCAATTGTAAAACAAAATTTTATAGTAAAATATACAACGAACACTTTTGTCGTCCGTACACTCTACCCAGCATTACTGGTGAGGCCTCGTTGGTAGCTGTCAGGAGCATCAGCTAACAGACAACCACTGTGAGGAATGCGATCTCAGAATTATTAATTATGAACATTTTAATCAACTTATTGTACAGTAACCTGTTCGCAGATCTAAAATTTTTCCTTTCTTGATAATATAGACAAAAGGAATCAACTCTCAAGACTCATAACAGGGAGTGACTAAAAAAATATTAAAAAAACATTAGAGTACTCATATACTTTTTTTGTGTAAATTCATGCATATTTATTTTTCTTTTTTTAAAAAAAAAAGGTAACGTCCACATTAGGAATAACTGCTGTGCCACGGGGGACTTTACAAACATACAAGAAACGGACACAAAGAACACCCAGACTTGGAACAATAATTTATGAATCACACAAAATGTAGTCCCATGTGGGATTTGAAACCAGAATACTCAGCGCAGTACAGAGCGGCGTGGCGACCGATTAAACCACTACATCATCTGTGCAGTCATATTATATACCTACTGTCTTTCGCCAGCAGCTCCGCCCATATACATGTCGATTATCGTAGATTCTTTAAAGTGATAAAACTGTCAACTGCTTAAAATGAAACAAACAGTGAAGCTTACTACAATATTTACGGGAAAATCGCATTCAAATCGGTTAAACCACTTCTGAGGTTAGTGCGCACACACACAGGCGAGTAGGAAAACAGATAAAAGTTTTAAAACTGTTGTTTGAGTTCTGTTACTGTGATAAAGACCCCTTCATTAGTTTTTCTTCAGTATCTTTACTGTACAGACTTACAATTTTATTATATGTACATATGTATAGATAGAAAAACCCAAACTCCGAAACAAATATTTGCAGATCAAAACCATATGATCCGACCCGGAAATCGAGGTCAAGACCTTAGCACAGCTGTCGCAAATACTATGATATGCCTCTGCCCCTCCGAGGCACCTAGTGAGGCTAGCACCCACGAGACTTTCCATATCATCAGATTCTCTGCTTTACAAACTGAATTACCTGTAGTTTGTAAATTTTTGTCTTTAAGGTTAAATGATAATTTGTAACTATAGCAGTTTGTCTCCTCAAGGGTGCTCTTACCGCTGAACTAACGAGCCTATAGCAGACCAAAACCTCTTTGCTAAGGAGAGGTCTATATTCGGCAGTGGACTGTAAAAGGCTGTTGATGATACTAGTTAGTTTAGAAAATATTCAAGCGAGTATTTTCTAATTGAAAAGGCAAAGTGATCGCAAGCGTTACTTAATCGAAGACCTTTTGGGCTTATAGTTAGTTATTACTGTGTGTTACTGTGTGTTCTTCCATTAATTTCACAATTGGAAAAATAACATTATATTAGACATTAAACGAGATAATTTTTAGTTGACATGTATTTATAAATATACAATTATGTATCTCAGCAATCTGGTTGTCAACATTTAATAAAATAAAAGTTTAATGACATATAAAATATCATATAAAAATAATAAAATTTTCCTGTACCTTTTTTGTAAGTACTTATGTATTTACAAAATACAAACGCAACGTTCAAAAGTTTACATCGCAATGAGTATGGTGACCAAAACTTTTGGATTCTATTCATGCTTTCCATTAGGCATTCACTTTGTAAGGTTCTTAAAAAAAAATTAAAAAGAATCAAAAAATATTTTAATATCACAAAACGTCAAAAACAATTAACAATTAATTTCACTTTTTCTTTTCCCAACCTGGAGGTACATTAGGATTCTTTAGGTTTTCGCTTTTAATTCTCCTCCTCAATGTCTCCAAACTGTACGCATCCAAATTTACATCAGACTTGACTTTATTTTCTCCTATAAGTTCTTTTATCTTTTTTTCTATCTCTTCATCTTCATCTTTATCTTTTCGCGCGAAATAACCTCTATCTATTTCTGTTAATAGACATTCTGCAGTGTCAAAATAAGTAGGATATTCAACCTCTCCACTCCTGTAGAGAACGCTCGAAAATGTATCAGCTCTTGACGGAGAATACAAAAATGGCTTCGGCAGAAATTTTAGGCATCCGATCCTTGTGGTAGATACTACATAGGGATTTTCATGGTGAGATCGTGAGATAAGCTGTAAACTGCATTTTGTAGTTGAAGGTCGAGGTTTACTTGTACCGTTATATTGCAGCTGTAGATTCCAAGGCCTTATCTGCCTACTCAGGAGACTCCTTGCCGCAGCAAAATACATTTTGGATATCCAGTTTCACTTTAACATGAATTTAATTATTTGAAATGTATTTCATTTTTGGAAACCACCAAAATTTCTGAATTTATAGCACTCGAAAAGAAAAGTCTAGATTGTCACTTGATGTTTCAAAATCTTCTTCTGCCAGTGCTTGAACCAGAGATGATAACAAATACTATAATACGTTCGAACCATAAAATTAGACCTCTTTGTTTAAATAACGATACTATTACCGTCTCTTACTTGCTTATGTTTAAGTAACGTAACGTAAATTAACGGTGTGAGTGAAAGACCTAAGACCAGACCAGATTCTAACAAGATGTTTAAAAAGATTTTCATTTGAAATTTAAAAACTTCAATTTAGTTTTAATTAATAATAGTTTACAAAAACTAAAAAAACACGCTTTTATTGCTAATCGAACTAAAAACTAGAAAATAATCTTTAATGACAAAGAGTCTAATATTACAGTAGTAGAAGATCGAACAATCAATCATAGTGAACCGCCTCAAAATAAAATCATAATAAAATTTAAGTTATTAACAGAATAATTCAATTCAGAGTAAAAATCGTGGGGTGCTCGATATTTTAAATATTACAATCATTCTATTGGCAACTATCTATGAGAGGATAATAAAATGCACCCCACGCTTTTTACTCTGAATTGAATTATCCTGTTAATAACTTAAATTTTATTATAATTTTATTTTGAGGCGATTCACTATGATTGATTGTTCGATCTTCTACTACTGTAATATTAGACTTTTTGTCATTAAAGATTATTTTCTAGTTTTTAGTTCGATTAACAATAAAAGCGTATTTTTTTACTTTTTTTAAACTATTATTTGTTTTTAATTTTTTAGTCTGTGACAAACTCATAAATCAACTGCCCGAGGAAGTCCGAAAGAGTAAGTCCAGAACTGCAGGCACGCGCTGATCGCGCGTTAGCTCTGTCTCTCTTACTCTACTACAGAGGATCTATAAAAGCATTTATTAATCCTGGCTATCTTAATAAGGATAATGGCAAACTATTATCAAATTATCGCATTGTCATCGGTTCTTGAGACGTGTGCAAAGTTTCAAGTTGATCAGATTTTTAGAAACTGGTGAAAATTAAGCTCAAAGATTCCGTTCTATATGTATGTACATACATAGATACAACCCAAGCTAATAAAAAAGCGTGTTAAAAATATGACTCCTCAGTTTAGATATCGCTAATTCTAGCAAAAAGGGAAAGACAACCAGTTCTAAACGCTAAATTGTTTGAGTGGGTGGAAAAAACATATAAAATAAAATAATAAAGTAAAATGTTAACTGACTTTCGAAAGAGGCTGTAGTTGTCTGGTTTTAATGTATTTATTAACAGCTATCCCGCATAATTTTATCTTCATTTCCTACATTTTTTATTGATATACATCTCCTATTGATGACAAAGTGATGTTATATAGTCGATACACGTAGCCTTCCTTGTTAAATAGATTATCCAAAACTAAATATTTATTTACGAGTTAGCAGCGTTCAACCCAATAAACTCTGCAGCGACATATAGTTCCTGACACTGACCACCTAACTTAAGAGGTTAATCCTTTTGTTAATATTAATACCACTGACATGATTTTTTAATTCAATATCAGAATTCTGGTTGCTATTTTACAAACTTTGTCTAATTTATTTATGTAATCAAAAATATATATCTTTATATTCTTTCGATGACAGTAAATTAAATACGCTCACGAGTCTGAAATTAATAACAATATTTAACTACAATATACAGTGGCATATGCTTCTTCGTTTCTTTGGAATAACTCGTATTTGTTAACACGCTGTATTGTAGAATTAGTATCCTTAAACTTTTTTTTTGACATTCATATAGTTCTGCTACTCAATAATATATGGCGCCACGCGTCTCAATTGGGTGACTTTACCTTTTGTCTTTTGATTTTATTTAATTTTCTGTACATCTTTCTGAATTATGAAAGATAGATCCCAAGTCAACCTCACCTACAAGTGGTGCACATGCAGATCGACGGACGAGGCTCTATCAAACAAAACATCTCGATTAGCGGTAATAGGTTCGCCAGCTGTTACGTAGGACCAAAACACTGGCGAAAAGTCTACTTTTAATATGCCTCTTCCTACCTCTCCAGGGAAACAGACGTGATTTTATATATATGATAGATAGGCTTTTTTTAGTAGTTCTTATCAAGTTATCCTACATCCTTTACTTGAACAACACTTACAACAGTCAAATATTTCTGAATTTCATCATCAATCTCCTTAATACTCCACGGCTAAATTTTGACTAAGTCACTTAAATTTGAACTATCACAATTGCGGTTCTTTAGTAAATATGTAACTAAATACACTATCATTTTAGTTACTAACTAAAGAAGAAACAGATAAAGTTACTTTTACTGATATTACTGTCAAGGAACAGGAATTGTGTCTTTTCATCACAAAATAGGGACCTCCGAACAGTATAGTATGGGCAGCTACGAGTATGTAGAAATTCCCACACTAAGATAAATAAATATATAACAAATACCTACCTATCATATTTTTTTCAAAAAGACAACGCCCACCTTAAGAAAACATCCTGTGCCGTGTGGGAATTTGCAAACATATAAGAAACTGACACAAAGAACACCAAGACTCAGAACAACGATTTGTGGATCACACAAAGTGTTGTCCCACATTTAATATTCACAATTTATTAAAAAAAGAAATAATGAGTAGATAGTACAGTAAGAGGTTAAAACAAATGTCTGTAGCTATCTTCGGATGAATACTCGTTTGTTTTTGAATTATAATAGCATTGAATATATTGGTACCGAACTGAGACAGAAGCTATCACATCACATATGAAAATTATATATTCAATTGAATACATTAATTAATCATCATCACCATCATCATCATCATCAACAGCCTTTTACAGTCCACTGCTGGACACAGGTCTCTCCTTAGCAAGGAGGTTTTGGCCTACTATACCACGCTGGCCAGACGGGTTGGAATAGGGTTTGTTGCAAGTTTTCCTTCTCTTTGTAATGATGTTGTCTTGCATATTTTGTTCCCTTAGTAGCCTTTTATGACACCCACGGGATGAATAGGGGTGGTAACACTATGTATTCTTAATTCGTCACCACACGGACATTAATACACTCACACAAAATTATGCTCTTGAATTTAATATTTCACAAAATTCAACCAATAATTAACATGATCGTTTGAAATCATTAAAAGTTTTTAACACATTTATTTGCCTTTCTTCTTCAGTAACAAATCAGAATTATCCTTTAACTGCTTCCTAATCTTTCTCTTTTTGCAGTTCTTCTCTCTGTTTTGTTTGGAAGTAGACTTCTTCTTGCGCACTACCGTATCGGCCTAGTCCCCCTCCAGCTTCTCTGATTGACCCACCACTCCCGCCACCTTTACCAGCACCTGAACCCGGCGTTCCTGCTGGTTTAGTATAACATCTATTGTCTGAAAATGAGTACCGCGCGATGTTCTCCAAATATTTCAGACAGTGATTTACACGGGGAACAAGAAACAAATTCATTTTTTTGCTTTTTAACGCTTTGACACGCAATTTCACAATAAACTGTTGTCAAAATAAAGTGAATGATTATGTGGCATGTAGTATGTATTCAATGACACTGTAGTCTTTTAAATTTTTGTATATGCCAGTATGACGTATTATAGGAAATCTACTTAATTTTTTTTGTGCGTACTTGTAAATCTATAAACCGATGTCAACCTCCATACACATCTGTAGCAAACTAATTCAAAACAATGAATTTCATTCACGCTAACATCGGTACCCATATAAATTTATCAGTTAAAAATTAATCTTACCCCTATTATTAGCGGTAGTAAGTAACAAAACTGATACTGACACTGTTCTTACAACCGTTTCAACGCCTGATATTTAACGTATTGCAATCTTTAGTTCAATGATATGCTCTACTGGAAATTGTAGGTGCGTTTTGTACTACCTGTTTCGCCACTGTTTGGTTAATGTATTGATGATTCGATTTTTGACTGTTTAAGTTCATAACACGTCAATTTCTAGCTTGTAAATTGTTATTTTTTATAGTTTTTATTTAAAGTTCGTTTACAAAGTCGCGTACAAAATTTCATTTATGATTACAATAACTTTAAGGTTATGATGTCATGAAATATAACTATTAATTCCAATATTAAGAACTGCTTAAATTTCCAGTAACATTCGCTTAGATTCTTTAATTCTACTCTGCTAATTCAAACCAAAGTACCTAACTTTTAATTAGATATAACTTTACTTATTCAGTCGCTAACTAGTTTCAATTTAATTAAACGAATTGATTTATTTGGCAAACTTCATGTAAATTAGAGCAAATTAACAGCAATACAACCATTTCTACGATAAAACCATTTGTCTCGCTAAATTGTTGGATTGTGTCAAATTATATAATTGTTTCTCTAATTATTTTCACGTATATAAAACGATTTCGTCATCCATTTTTTTGTCAGTACGAAGTAAAATGGTAGATCTCATTTAATTTCTAACTAAGTTCAATGCACGATTCCTCATCAAGATGCTCTTATTTATGGTGAGTAAATATATTTTCTCAGTTTCATTTATCTATTTAAATGAATTTTTAAATGCAATTGAAATTATTATTTTGTACACGACAAGATTTTCTATATTTGTATACCATTATTAAAGTAGAAGTGACAGGCAATTGTATTGCATAGATATGTCAGATAGTACGTGTGGTGACGGATTAAGGATACGGAGTATCACTACCACTATTCATCCCATGGGTGTGTCGTAAGAACGTACTCTTTTCTCAAAGGCTGGCAATCACAGGCGGTGGTAGTCACTTTCTATCAGGTAGCGGGGTGGTGTGTTGGAATCGAACCGACTAAAACCATACGGTGTACCACTCTGTGCTCTGGAATGAGAGGGATGCGGGAACTGCTGTTATTAAGTCATCCAAACCGCTGTAACGCGGACATCATCTACGGGTAAACTCTTAATTTAGGCGTCTTATGGCACACGTGGACGTCGCACACTTGCGGCTGGCTACTGTGGCGGATAGAGGGGAAAACCCATCCCGTCCACCCGCGGCCACACACAGAGAGGCATGAAGCGCTGGTAAGCGCGCCTCCGCCGCCCGGATCGCCGGCGGCGAAATGAGTCCGAGTGGAAATAGTCCTCCCGTGCCTTTTCCGCTGCCTCCTTCTGCGAGGTGACCTCTTCGCAGACAGATGCGGGTGCAGTAAAACAGCTGTCACTGCTAGCCATGGAGCATACGACGGCCATTAGCGAGAGATCTCCACCAATAACTACAGTGAGAGCTCCACGCTGCGCTGCCCTGGCAGAGTAAACCGCTAGCACGTGTTGAGCCGAATCCACACTGCAGCAGCAATGGTGATAGGCGGGACTCAATTCCCTCCTAGCGACAGAGTGGAGATACTTCACTCAAGGGCAGAAGCAGCGTCGACCAGTTTCGGAGCAGGAGCTGTCGGAAGTGCTCCTCGAAGAGCCACCTGCCATCGAGGATCAAGCCCACATACTTTATCTGGGCCTGAACCGGTACGAGGACCGAATTGACTATGGTGCAGGCGCCGGAAGACTTGAAACAAATCCTATACCAACCAACCTGTCTGGCCAGGGTGGTAGATACAGCAGGCCAAAACCTCCCTTTTGAAGTAAGGTCTATATCCAATGTCGAACTGTCGACAATTATAAGCTGTTGATGTCAGTGAGGTTTGCATGTTTAAAAATTAAAGCTATGCTCACAAAAAAAAACAAATCAGTACCCCATTCTACTTCTTTTTCATGGACTTCTTTAATTTTTGGAACGAAGTTCCTTACGGCAGGCTTGGAGGGGATAGGGATTTCGCTGCGGGACCGAACTGAAAAAAATGTGATAGTAAATGTAAGTAAGTGGAAAAAGTGCGTGGAATAAATCTGTGGAATAAATCTGTGGAAAAAAGTGCGTGGAATAAAACCGTTAAATGAGACGTGCGCAGGCGCGAAAGCGCGTCATGTGTGCTATTTTATTATTTTAAGGAATTTATTATTTTATTTCCTAAAATACTGAATTTCCTAAATACTTTCTTGTACTTAAATAAAAACTAATCAGCAAAATTTAAGAGAAAAATCAAGAAAACCTACATAAAATTGAGCACGATTTTTTTTGCAAATTGTATCGATTCCACATTATCCGAAGGAACTTCGTTCTTACCTGGTGTCCCACGACACCATTCATTTTTATGAATTTCATTATTAACCTATCGTAGTCCACTGCTGGTCATAGGCCTCTCTTTTTAATTTTTATTGTTTACAATAATAAAAGTACATTAAAGTACATTAAACTTCTTTAGGCGCATAGAGCACTTTTTGTGTGAACAAAAATGATGAAACTCGCATTATCGTCACCGAACGCTTTCCATGAGGTAAATGTACTCGTACACTGTGCATATTAAACAAAGCACGTTACACATGGCGCTCTCTGTATTGGCGCTTGGCTGAGGTGTGAGTGCTTGTAGGGCAATGTATGCAATGTGGGAGGTTATGGTGTCGGAGGAATCAGAGGAAGCTATTGTTGTGCATACAAATACAGTTTTAAGTTTTCACTTCTGTCGGCAGTAAGTAGTACTGTCCTTATGACTGCCCCCAATTTTTATTAAACTCTTCCCATTTATTGTAATCTTAACAAAATTTGAACACTGGACGATCTGCCTTTAGAAAAGTAAGTGTAATAGGCTAGGTGACACCTTAGTCAAATTAGTTACTTTTTATCATCTGTCAAAACGACAATTTTGTATGAAAAATGTATTAAATATCAAATTGTGACGTCACTGTTTTAGACTACTCAATTGAACAATACATTTCACTCTATATTTGATTGAAATTCGTAATAATAATAAAAAGATATGTTAATAGCATTTTCCGAGATGTTTCGCGATATTTGTTTTAATGCAGTGGACATTGGTGTTTATTTACGATACAGTCATCTACCCAATTTTACTTTGTTGCAGATTTCGTTACTGCTCTTTTCTAATGTAATTACAAAAGTCACGTAAGTACACTTATTTAAACATTAGTAAATAAGACGTTTGTGCATTGTTTTGTTATACCGTGGCTGAATACAGCTGAATATCTGGTGGTTATGATCCTTGACTGTTGGACTTTTACTTGAATTGAATATTTTTGAATATTTTTGTTAACCCCTCCTAACTCACCACATCACATTACCTAAAAATCACTGTTAACTGTCAAAAGTGTATTTGGAGATGGACTTATTTCCATGCTTTTAAAAATTTAACACAGAAGAAATATAATCCATAATTCTTAGCTGAGAAACACAATCGTAAGAGACTTTTCGATTATGTTTCTGTTTCACGGCAGTATAGCTATTACCGCAAAAACAAGAGAACTGTCCAAGAAGAGAACCAATCGCAAATTAACCTTAGTACGTAGATAACTGAACTCAACATGCAAAGTGATATTGTACATTGAATGTCATTTGTGATATTGTATCCAATAAAAACAAAATAATAACAAACAACTATTTTAATATTTTGTAGTTGCTACGAAGAAATTCCACAGCCAAGATTTAACACGGGAACGGTCGAAAGTCATGAAGAAAATTGTATATGTTTCCCTGAAGGACAATCTCTCATATCCGAATTATCGAAGGACCAAGCCAATGGCCTAGAACGCCTCGTTGTATACCTATATAAAAATAAAAATACCAATGAGGTATATGTCTTCCAACCAAGTGCTGAAAAACAATTCCTTATACCTGACATACCATATAAGTCAGGTGATTTACTTAAACCAGTGACCACGGAGACCATTGTTTCGATGTTTAGTAATGATCTTAGTAACCCACGACATCATCAGTCTGTTAATACTCAAGGAGAGCCCATAGGATTGAATGTTGGTATAGTAAATCATGAAGCTAGACCAGATTGGGGGGCGACTATAGAATTTCCGACAAGAATTGATACAAATATTCCTAATAGAAATGAACTTTCTAATAGAGAATTTGGGACCCCATCAATGGTACCCCATTTAAGTTGGTATCCCGGCCAACAACAACAAGACTATACAAAACGCAAACTGAGCCAACAACTGCAATTCAAAGAAAGTTATTACGAACCGATGGAGATCAAATCCAATATCATACACCCACGTAAACCATTAAAATCATCCGATCTCGAAGGTAATTCACCACAAACCGGTTTCATAATTGATACTCACACTGGAAAAGATATTTGGCCTCACATAGGAGAAAAGTACAATATTCCATTAAATCCTTTTCAAAATGTAGCTAATATAAAAGCAGTTAAACCTAAAATTCACTATAATACACACGAGACTGAAGCAAATTTACCTAAAAGATTATCGACATTCGATGACTGGTTTAAAGAACAAATGATAACTGTCCAGAACCAAAAAAAATCCAAAGGCGTAAATAAAATTGATTCAGATGGTCTCAGACCATTAGTGCTGAAAACTTTATTCGATAATAACTTCCATGTAACTGCTAAGGGAATGATGATAGACGATAATGGTACACCAATAGATTTAAATAATTTAGAGCTTCGTCCGATTCTGATAGGTAGTGCTGTTAACTTCCAATCATTAAAATTAACACCACAACTAACATTTTCAGATACGTTACCATACTTGGAAGGAATATTAATCATACTAATTCATCCTTTCAAAATTCTAGGTGTTATACCTGTAGGAAAAACATATGTTTCTAGCCCTGGCAAGGTTAATAATCTTAATTTACAGTATAACTATAACAATCCAAATCCCATCAATGATGAATTTTCTGTAAATTCTAAAGTACCCGAAAAGTTAATCTTAAATCCATTAGACTCTGAACTTACAAAATTGCCAAATTTTGCTGTCGAAAAACCAATTGGTTCAAAAGGAGTACTTAAAAACAGAATTGTAGGTGATTTTCAATCTTATAATGGTAACAGACGCTGGAATTCTCCATCAAATTTAAGATTTGACTATCAAAGTTCTGGTGGTCAATTTCCTCACTTAAAGGTCAGTCCTGTTAAAAGTAATCTAAATGTTAAAAATAACTGGAACCTTGGCCCAGATTCTGCCCAGAAACATTATTCAAGTTTAGATATGTCTGCTCTTGGAAATGGTAACCCTCATTTAACTGCTATTCCAATAAAGAATAATGTTACGTTACATTTCACACATTTTAACAGCAACGTTCAAAATATAAATGCATTGCCAATTCCTAATCACGTAGGTGATACGGTGAATCCCAAATTTCGAAACAATTTTCATCCACTAGACAATAAAAATCCTTTATTTAAACCTGATTTCAGTAATCTTCGTTTAATTTCCACTCCAATTAATAGAATATCAGACTCACCATTCGAGTCGGACAGAGGTAATCTAAATTTAGTTGTAAATCCATTGAATAAAGTTATTCTTAACTCAAAAAAGGAGTATTCTCCTCGATTCAATAGCAAATATCTTACTGTTGGTCCACACATTAAAGATACTTTTGATAGTAGCTCTTGGAGCTCATTTTCAAATTCAGGTGGGGGATATAATAACGGTTATCCCAGTACACAGAGTCTTCCTCGCCAACAGTCATCATGGCTCAGTGATGAATGGGGGGACGCCATTATAAAATCTATACCTTCTATTTTGAACTCTGAAGTAACTGGAATTCAAATCCCAAACTGGAATGATTTAGATGACAAACAAAATCAGCCTCCGACTGAGGGTGAGATATCCCTAGAACCTACCAGAAGGTTCTCTACACCTGTATTAAAAGGTGTTTTAAAAACGTTAATTCAGATGGTTATAGAAAATTTGGTAAATAAGACGAATCAAGAAGAGAAACCAGAGAAAATAGATGATAAAACTAATACATCAGCAGTCAAAGTTAATACTACAAGAGGTTACCCTAACACATTAAAATATAGGGGAAATAAAGACGATGATGGTCCAGATTTTAGAATAATTGGAGGCTCAGCGGCTACAGGTAGCGGGGCACCCCTAAGTAATAAGGGAAGAAGTGGTTTAAGTATAATTTAAGGTTTTCATTTTCTATTAATCGTTAGACATAAGTGGATGTTTTACACAAGTAATGATTCGGCTCGTCAATGGATATGGAAATATTAATAAATGGGTTTTGGGAAGCATTATATCAATGTGTTTCATTTTGTGATTTTATAAGAGTCTGAAAACCTGTACTTTCAACACATACACATATTTGTTTACTTTTTAGCAGATATTTTATTCAGTTCTTTATAAATAAACATTGTATTATTTATTTCTTTGATACGATGCCGTACGCTACAGAATTAACAATAAATGGTTGAATGGTTTTCACGTCATAATATGATAGTGATGGACGCCACAAGCTGGTCCAATGTACAGGTGAATGTAGATTTAGAATGTTGGATTAAAGTAGAATAGGGCCGATTGTTGTAGCAAACCTTGAGGGAGACCTGTCCAGCAGTGGATGTCTTTTGGCTAATATGAGACGATAATGTTGATCACCTGGCGGTCTAATTTCAACCGTTTCAAATGTCTTGTTTTATTATTGTTAAAGACTTTTTTAATATGACAGTTAAAATAAGGTTTATTTAATCATTTTTTTTTATGAAATAAGTTTTTTCTGTCTGATGGTTATTAGTGTAATATGTTTATGGACATATGTCTTATGTATGTTTTTTCTTTCTTATATTCTGCACAATAATAAACATAAATACGACACACACAGAAAGACACATAGAGGTCATTGGGCACAGGTTCTATGAGAATATCTGCGCTACAATCCCTTGGGCTGCAGCAATATACTGTGGTAGGTGCCCTTCTGACACTGCACACACATACTTTTTTTTTTTTTTTTTTTGTATTGACGTTTAGCTGTTGGCCTCAGATGGCCTCTACAACTTTACCCGGATTAATTTACGGTGAGCGCTGAGGGCTCTCAACCGGCCATTTGTTAAGCAACATTGCCCAAGGGCACCCCCTGTGGGGTACGAACCTCGGCTTGGGGTGTTGCTGATACGTTGGGGCGGCCTACTCCCATGTTTTGCGGACGGGTTACGTGGCGCGTGTTCCGCCCCCGACGACGGGGACGAAAACGCGGACGGTTTGTGTTCGCTCTACGTTGAGCGAGTGTAATGTCGTCGTCTAGTTCCCCTAACGCGTGTTTGGGTCGACGTAGTTTCGAGATCCTACTGGGTGTGTAGTTTACGGCCGCAACTACTAGAGGGTTGGGGTGAGTCGGAGCAGAGTCAAAGTAGCTAAGGGAGCACTGTTTTATGAATTGCTTGATGGTCGGCAATCTGAGGTCGATGTGGAGGTCGACGTTGCGTACATACCACGGTGCTGCCGTAGCTTTGCGCATGAAGTTATTCTGTAGTGTTTGAAGCCTATGGATCCTGTGTGGCCTAACGTGTGCGAATACTACGCTACCGTACGTCATTATAGGACGTATGCATGCCGTGTATAATCTAACTTTGTTTTTTAAATCTAACTTCGAACGCGCGTTAATTAGACTGTGTAGACGTCCTAGCACGAAGGCAGCCCGGCTGCGGACTGCCTTGATGTGGGGGCCGAAGGATAGACGGTCGTCAAGGGTTATGCCTAGGTATTTGGCCTGCCTAGCCCAAGGGATAGACTTGCCGAACATCCTAATCTGAGGGGTCTTCTCCAAAGGATACAAGCTTAGCTGTCTTCTGTGAAACAGCACCGCCTGGGTTTTCTCGGGGTTGACCTCTATCCTCCATTTCCGGAACCAAACGCCCAGTGCGTTGGCTGCGGTCTGGAGTTTTTTGGCTACTGTCGAGGGGTTCACTCCTGAGCAGTAGATAGCCGTGTCGTCTGCGAATAGTGCCGTCTGCACATACCTTCGATGAATAGATGCTTCGGAATGTCGCTAGTATACAGCGTGAAGAGTAGGGGGGAGAGCACGGACCCTTGTGGGACACCGGCTCGTATGGGGTGAGTGGAGGATAGTGACCCTTCTACTCGGTAGCGGAAGCTTCGATTCGACAAGTAGTCTCGTATGATGAGCACGAGTCCGTGTGGCACTCCCATGGTGGATAGCTTAAATAATAAGCCGTTGTGCCACACTTTGTCGAAAGCTTTCGCCACGTCAAAGAAGAGGATTCCTGTGAACAGGTTGCGTTGAAGCCGAACGCTGGTGTATTCAACGATGCGGTGGACTTGGTGGACGCACGAGTGTTCGGTTCGGAAACCGAATTGCTCGTGGGGGACGAGATGATTAGCATCGGCATACGCTTTCAGCCTATTGTAGATTAGACGCTCGTATAGCTTGCCTAATCCTTTAAGCAGACTGATCGGTCTATAACTGGTCGGTTCGGACTTTGGTTTGCCAGGTTTGGTACCCCAATAACAACGGCTTCTTTCCATTGTTGTGGAAAGATGTTGTTTTTGAGCGCTGCGTTGAAAATGAAGATCAGAAGGACCAGTAGCCTCTCCGGAAAGAGTTTTATTACCCTGTTTGTGATACCGTCCGAACCGGGCGCCTTGCGAGCGTGTAGGCCCTTGACGATCGTTTTAACTTCTTCGGGGGTGACCGTGTCTAGGTCTTGTTCGTCTGTCCCCGTCGGCGTTGAAGCTAGTGTTGATGTAGGGGGTGAGGTTATGCGCTCTACTTCCGAATCAACTTCGGCTATTTGGTCTGAGTCGCAGTGTATTACGCTGGGCGTGTACTGATTCTCTAGACTCTCGGCCAGGCACTCTGCCTTTTCGATATCGTCGAAGGCCGGTGGAAGGTTAGGTCGGCTTAGAGGAGGCATACAGGTAATGGTGTCTCTCTTAAGCGAGCGGGATAGTTGCCAGAAGGCAAGGTGGGTAGGTTCGAGGTCTTGTAGTGTCCTATCCCACCTGTCTTGGCGCATTTGATCGATGCGCGACTTGACCACTCTTTCTAAGCTTCGTAACCTGATCCTGTTGGCCTCGCATGAATATCTGTCATAGGCTCGTACGGCGGCGTTCTTCCGCCTCAGCAGCTCACGTACGTCATCGGGTAGGTTCCAGCGGCGATCGTTCGTCGCTGGTGCCTCCCGAGTGCATTCGTTAATTAACGATTGCATGTGCACACACATACACTGAAGAGAGTACTTTTATACTGTATCTGTTAAGCTTTTTGGATTTTCTTTATTTATTTCTTTCTTTAAAATATATACATACAGCTGCTTTTACAGCTTGGTGTTGTTCAAATTTTAGTTTCCTGTCCTTCTTATATGTAAATATTATGTATTTATTTTTCATTGGAATATACGTGACGTTGACTTTAGGAAGTGTTATAATTGATTTAAGTGTCATCTATACCAAAATTTTGAACATCAATATCATTTTTGAAATAGAAAGGACTACGTTTAGTGCTAAAGTAGTACGATAATTTCCAAGCTGAAAAAACAACAAAATTGCAACACATACGTACGTATAGTATCGCTACAGATTAAATAAAATGTTGTTTAATTTTCTACAAATAGCAAAAAACAAGGTATCCAGCCATCTACCTAATTTATCTAACAGTATAAAAACAATGACTGGTGGTAATAGTTAATGTGTACATAACTAGATGTCGACACCTATTCAATGATTTTACTCTAAAGGATACGAGATGGCGCTATATTAAAAGGTAACACATTAATTTATACTTGTTATCTTACATTTTCTTAACCAAAAGTGACATATATGTATTGTATGTTAGTTTGCATACTTCATTACCATTATAAAATACAATAATAATCAAATATTTTAGTTAGAAATTAACTAATGTTTTAAAGTATTGCAACTTTGATTCAAGTTATAACCCACAGCAGCAAACGCATCGCAATGCTACTTACACAGTAATTTACCGAGCCAGTCAGTCACAGATTGCCGAAGGAGTAGTGTCGACTCACTCTAAATATATCGTTACACGTTCCGGCGTAATACGAACAAAATAACTTCGATTTTCAATGACAATAAATTTAAAACAGCTATAAAAGTGAATAGAAGTTCAAGTTTCGTTGTTATAAATCTGCTTTTACTTAAAAAAGACGTTACTTTAGTGGCTCGCGGTATTCTTGGAGTGAACTATTGTTTGTGAATAATAATCAGTGTTGTATTTTTTGAGAGGATGTTTTCATTACCCTCCATGGTATTAAAAAATTGATATTTTTGAATTTCATGGGATTTAAAAGCTGGTAAGTTGATGTTTTGATTTATTAACCGATTTTTTATAAGCTTCTTCTGTATATTTGTTTGAAAGCGACTTTTGTAAACGTGTTTTTAGTTTCGTAACTATATTTTTTCAATTTTATTTTTGTCTTGTGATTAGTTCTTGTTAGATGGATTTCAAAACACGCGCCACTAATCTTTAAATTATTTTGTAAACAATAGGTTGTCTCTAGTAAAAATTGAGTTTTTTGTCATCTATGCTTTTGTTAAAATTATAAGCAGTGACAAATTTGAGACCTGCGTTTGTAAACATCGGTAAAAAGCTTTGTAATACGAAAAAGAAAAATAAAAAATTTAAACCCCTTTTCTATTATTACAATAATATAAACTTGTCAAGTTTCAAAATAGTTGATAAATTAATTAATAGCCAAATCACATTTATCTCGACAGAAAAAAGCACCACAGCTGTTTATGATTTCACAACTTAGTAAAAAATACTTAAGTTGACCGTGAACGTTGTCGTCCATTGCCGCCAATCTTGCTCGTTGGTTCACCTACCTTGCAAAATTTGTCATTCTACCACTAAGTTTAGCAATATTTTCTTACACGTAGTAAATATCGTAAAATTATTTTACTTTAATTACACAAGTCTACAATATAAAAAAAAATGAGAGCTGTTTTGATTTTCTTGCGTAATTCAATGTTTTTGGGTGTGCTGAATCCGAAAATGAATTTTGTTGTAGAACGTCACGTTTTCTGACAATGTAGGTATCTATGTTAAACAAGTCCTCATCGTAAAATAAAAGATAATAGCCTAATATTTTTTCAAATATTTTTAATTGCGTACACAAAACTTATTTATTCGTCCAAAATACAGTAATTAGTAATCACTAAACACATTTCTTTTTCCCAGTGAGACTCCTTTTGGTACATTTGTGCTTGTGCGAAGCATCAGGAATGTCTCTTTGAAGTGTCCAACAGTAGTCGGCCATCATTGAGACGTTCCATCTTCCCTGGTATCTTTTCTCTATCTCTTTAATATCTTGATGAAATCGTTCACCTTGCTCTTCACTCGCATCTTCTAAATTAACTGGAAATTAGTCAAGGTGGAAATGAAGGCAATGTTCTTTTAGACTTATTAAGCAACGTAAAATTTGAAATGCTTTTAACATTCTTTTGACAATTTGTTAGTAGTTAGGGTCTTTGTTATTGCCTAAAAAATTTTCTATAACCTCTTTAAAGGCAATCCACCCTTCTCTTTGAGGATCAGTCATAGTTGCGATGAACTGTGGATCAGCCATAAGTCGTCGAATATCTGGTCCAACGAAAACACCTTCCTTCAACTTTGCCTCCGATAGACCTGGAAACTTTGATACTAAGTATTTGAAGCAATTTCCATCTCTTGGAAGTGACTTTACAAATTGCTTCTTCAATCCCAGCTTTATGTGAAGCGGTGGTAGAAGAACTTTATGACGAGGTACCAAAGTTTCATGCAGGACGTTCTTTTCACCAACCTTAAGCTCCCTTGCTGGCCAACACTTTTTGGTCCAGTGATTTGCTCGGTCTCTACTATCCCATAGACACAAAAAACAAGGGAATTTGGAAATCAAAATGTAATTGTAACTATTTATTTATGACTTCAAACTAGCCCAAAGAGCCCTTTTCTATAATAAAACTTTGCGTTTTGCTAGATAACCTGACGTTCTGACTTTTTTTCTGGTTTGAGTATTTTTTTTGTATTCAGAACACTTAAATACATATAAATCAGTTGAAAACATCCAGACAGCTTTTTTGTTCCAGTACTGTGTTATCTATTAAAACCTGTGTCTGATAAAATGCATAACTAGAATCCAACAGTAGTGGCTACTGTCCTCATAGCGTATGTGGACAATGCAGTAGTGAGATGCTTTTTCATGCACCGCTTAGAGGACCCGGGATCACAGTGGCAGGGAAATATACGCTGGTAGTGAGTTCCATGGTTTGACTGCTTAGCACAGGAAGGAAGAGTCGAACTGTTTAGTTCTGGAGCGTATGTTTACCAATCTAAAACGTTGACTTCTAAGGCCAGCATTGTCGTGTAGAGGAAGGAAGATGGTGGGACCAGTTGTGTTCAGTATTTCAAAATATTGAAGCTTTTGCATTCCACGTTCGGTAGTCACAGAATCTACCTGCTCTTAAACAAACGCCAAGGTCAAAATATACCTAAGCCTTCTATAACACATTCACCCGTGATTAAACACCGTCTAGTGCTAGGTAATTCGTTTAGCTATGTCATTCCACTTTATCATTAACCACTGTGAGGGACTCCAAAAGTTAGTAGAAAAGTGAGCACAAAAAAATTAAAAAAATTTTAGTAGGAGTTTTTTTTCCTAGTTAAGTAATGTGGTACTGGCCATAAAACAAACCCTAGAATTGCCTGTTATTTTGTTTCTTGACGCATATTTCGCAAAATATGAACTTATCAATTGGTTGCACGAACAGCGTTACCAAGATAGGAAGACTTACCCCAAATTTGGGTAAATATCCAAAAATATTTTGTGCAAAAAAATTTTTTTTTTTTTTATTCACTATCATCTTTAATTCCTAACTAAATCTACGACTCCAATTATTCCAAACAGTACTCCATAAACATACTACTGTTTATCTTCATCATATAGGGCCAAACAAGCGATACTATATGTTTTTTAAGATTTAAGCGGCCAACGAGTAGAAGGGCCACCTGATAGAAAGTGTCTACCGACGCCCACGAACGCTAGCACCAAAAAAAACATCGTTACATTAAGCCTGTTAAATTCTGCGTGTGGTGACAGATTAAAAATACAAAGTGCCACCACCCCTATTCATCCTGAGGGTGTCGTAAGAGGTGACTAAGGAAACACTACGCAGCACAACATCACTGCAAAAATAAGGATAATTTAAACAAAACCTTATGCCAACTCGTTTGGCCAGCGTGGTATATATAGTAGCGCAAAACCTCCTTTCGAAGAAGAGGCTTATGTCCAGCAATGGACTATTAAAAACTGTTGATGATGATGAATTTAAGTTAGGTGAGTCACGAGTACAAACTTGAATATTCAACCTGTAAGCCTCAAACCTCCGCACAGGTAGTAATAAGGTCAGTCGGCCTTGCACTATGGTCAGTGCCAATGATTAAAAAATTAAAACGGAATGTAAAAAAAACTGCGTAACATGCTTGACTGCTCTCGAACAAGAATTATAATAATAATTTACCGTGGCAATAATTCTTTGTAAGTTTGTTATTTTATTGTTATTACGCGTTGCGGTGATAAATGTAAAGCTGAAGTTTATTATCAAGAAATAGTAAAGAAAATATAACAACCTGACACTACGTAACAGTGCCTGGTACCTAACTAGCCTTTGCAAACTATGGGTACCCATAGACTTAGGCTCTGACACACAGTTTTTGGCCTGTGTGGAAATCAAACACAACCTCTTGCTGAGCACTAGATAAGACCAACAGGCAAGTTGTAATACCATGCTATAAACACATTTTAAATAAATCCTCATACTTATACCGAAAACAAAATCTAACACTTCATTTGTCGCTAACAATGGCCTACTTTATTTAGAAAAAAAAAAACTTCACCCAGTGGCACCGTTACCAAAACTAATTTAATTGAAGAAATAATGCACAAATATACAAATTGAGGTCAAATATATTTTTATTTTTGTTGTTCGCTCTCTTTTTTTGTCTGTTTTATGTTCACAGTGTGTAGCAATGAAAGCTATGGATTAATAGATCCAAAAGTGTGAACAAATAAATATCTTCGTATTAAGTAGCTAAAATCCTTTTCCGAGTATCATTATTAGCGTCATTTATTTGCTTTAACAATAACGAAGATACAGCTGTCAGTTATTTGAAAGATGGCATGTTGTGACACTGCTTATAAATGTTTCTTCTTTTTTATTCTTAATGTACTTCTTCAACTAGACAACTTTCGTAATCTATTTAAGTATCGCGTTCTGTTTCCTGCGAGGCAAACAATTTTGAATAAGTTAAGGCTCCTGTTACTTTCGTGTTCAGCAAATGTCTTTGTTGTCAGCAAAGATTATTTTCCTTACTTTTCATTTCTTATCATATCTTTTAGTCCTGACAACTTTAATTCAGTTTTCTTTCTATGTTGTTTCACCTGGAAATCTGAAAAAATATTTTGAGCAATTATTATTATACAAATATACGAATAATGTGGTATTAATTACGATATAAAAATTGCAAATAATTCTATCCGTAAAATAACACTGTATCAATAGTATGATGGAATATATTTTTTTTTACCAATGACTTTTCCTAACATAATCAATTGCATTGATCTCATATTTTACTTTTAAACATGTCCCACACAAATAACAATACAACACATGACCTCTTCGTTACTGGTTTGTATACCTAACTTATTTTTCACGTCAGACTGTCAACTTACATTTCTAACACTAACTAAATCCAGACCACACCTCGCATCTGCATATTAGTATAGGCTTAAATGACATTCTAATACTGAAAACGTACCATGCTTCAACAGGTAGTAGAGCCACGCTGATTTCAGCATGAACGGGCCGGCTCGATCGAGGCAGTACTACCCTCCCACAGAAGATCAACCTAAAGCGACAACATCCGTGCTGTCGTGTTTCGTTGGCGAGTGCGAGACCGGAGGCCCATTGATGCAGGGGTGACAGTTGTCGTAGTAAGTGTGTGCAATACAATGCTACGATGACTGTCATGCCTTTTACGTCGCCAAGTGAGGCGTAAAATGCATCTCAATAGGCCGCCATGGTGTGGGTCACCATACTACATTGTCAGAATTCGCAATGACTATGGTGACTACAACTTTTGGATTCTATTCACGCTTTCCATCAGGCAGAGTAGAGTCACTTTGGCAGGCTATCAAATAAAAAAAAAACACATTAGTTCCATTCGTTGAACTTTTTAGCCTTAGACAGCGTGTTCGTAAAAAAAACTACAAACACAAGTGCCCAAAAGGTAGCCCCTAAACTAAAATGCATGTTGTTTTTTTATATGCAATATTCTTTCAAAAACATACACCACTTAAAAACTCAAACTAGATGTGTAAATTTTTAAGAAAAAGAAACTACTTAAAACGCGACTGCACTTTGATTCAATTTTGAAGAGTTCGTAGAGGTAAACCATAAAGATAGATTGATTCCATTCATCAGTAGTTCCGCTGCAAGGTTACTCCTAGTAGCATACGTCACACAAGATTTTGTATGAGTACTTAAAGCGGGGTGTAAAAAAGCATCTCACTAGGCCGCCATAGTGTGGGTCACCATACTGCATTGTCTGCATTTGCAATGAGTATGGTGATCACAACTCTTTGATTCCATTCATGCTTTCCATTAGGCAGAGTGAAATCACTTTTTCAGGCTCTTAATATAGAAAAAAAAAGCATTGTAAGTGATTTCACACATTTATTATGAGGCGATCTTACTTCGTTAAGTGCATGGTTATATATAATGACTTGAAAACAGATAGTCCAGTACTAACTTAGGTCTTTTTGCTTGAAAGAAGATTTAATATTTACTAAACCTAGATATCCCACAAGCATGGGTTTGATGAAAAAAAAATAAATTTCAGTTGTAAGTATGGTAGACCTCCAATATTTATTAACTTTTTTTCTATTTCTGTAAAAATCTTAATGCGGTTCACAGAATACATCTACTTACTAAGTTTCAACAGTATAGTCCTTATAGTTTCGGAAAAAAGTGGCTGTGACATACGGACGGACAGACAGACAGACAGACATGACGAATCTATAAGAGTTCCATTTAACTACGGAACTTTAAAAATAATATCAGTTGAAAGTAAGTATGGCAAATAAAACTAGTAAGCTAGTCCATGTTAAAATTCGTTGCAATATCGGTTCTTTTCAATACACATACATACATATAGTCACGCTTCTTTCCCCAGAGTGGTAGGCAGAGGCATATTAAACGCCTACTATTCGTCATTGTTTTGGTCCCACGTGGTGGCGAATCGGGATGTTTTGTTTGCCAGAGCTTCGTCCGTCTTCCAGCAGGTGCACCACTTGCAGGTGAGGTTGACTAGGGCCCTATGTTCTTGTTCGGAACCCTATGCACCTCACATTTTTAATATACAACTAGTGTATATCATCTTTTAATTCATGCCGTACTTTAAATTCTTAAATTATACTGGTTGAACTTGAAAGTGTTAATAACCAAAGGACATCGACCAATCTTGGCATGAATGTAAACAGCCGAGTTTTTATTATTATAAGTAATAAATAGTAGTTGTTAATCAAATTTTGTGCAAATAACGTATATTTAAAATGATTTTCATAAGATATTTCTTCGATTTGTGGTCGTGCCAATCGTCGGTGTTGTCACGTAAATAAATAATCAAACGCAGTAGGGAAAACTATTTAAGGACAAAAAATGAAACAACTTATGAAAATGTTTCCTAACAATACAACGATTACGAATGTAAGGTATGTTTTTCCTAGGCCAGCAACACTTGATAAATATACTAATAATTTATATGCAATAAAAAAAATAGAAGTATATATAATGTGCACTAAAGATTACACGTTAACATCACCGTGGAATTAATTAATAAAACTGTAGACACTGGCACACAAGGTAAGAATTAACTCGTGTTATGAGCATCAGTATCCGCTTCTGCTATTAAATATAACAAACAAAAACAATACTGAATATTATATTAATAATAATAAAAGTTGTGCAATTGAACAATATACAATGAAGAATATTAAAAACTATGTTTAGAATGAATTTATATAAAAATTTATATGAGAGTTCATATAAAATTAAATGTCAGATTATGATTCCCCCTTACGTCACCTGTCAGGCTGTCATTCAAGGTGTGCTCGCTTGTTCTGTGGATGCGATTTTGTGCTTGCTTTTCTGATTCGACCCTATTATATTATATAACTGACTAGATACTAAACTTCATAACATTATATTTTCTATTAGATATAGGCCATTGAAAAATAATATTTTTATTTCAATAATAAATTGTCCATGTCTAGGCCAGGTGTTTTTAAAATTGGTTTATATCCTTTCGTAAACAATTTATACAGTTTTATATATTATATATAAATAGCTTTAATTATTATAGTCAAATATTAGACGGTCAAAAATAGTTTTTAGTCTTTCGGTATACGACCTGAACCAACTTCAGACATCATTTATGCTTTCCATCAGACAGAATAAAAAGCCAGGCAGGCCCTTAAAAGAAAACTTATAATTAAAGTCTTGAAATCTATCGCAAGTAATTTGTAATTGTCTTGTAAAGTTGATGGACTAGTTTGGGACTATAAGCCAGAGAGATACGTCATTCAATTAATGACGTATCTATCTGACTTATTATGTATCTAAGTGATAACGGCGAATTACTCGTACGCCTGTTTAGGTCACATCAACAGCCTTTTACAGTCCACAGCTGGACATAGGCCTCTCCTTGGCAAGCGGGTTTTGGCCTACTATACCACGCTGGCTAAAGTTGCTGTTTCAAGATTTCCTTCTCTTTGCAATGATATTTTCCTGAATAATTTGTTCCCTTAGTCGCTTCTTACGACACCCACGGGATGAATAGGGGTGGTAACACTATGTATTCTTAATCCGTCACCACACGGAGTTTGGTGTTTAGGCCACTACAACACACTTCCACTTACAACGAACTCATAAGATTATTACATCTGTGTAATGGCCTCGCTCTATAAAAGACCAGAAACGGTTGCACGGTATAAGGCTTTCATTTGTACCAAAATGTGCTATATAACTTTAGTTTGTATTAATAAGTTGTGCAAATAGTGTTAAAATGATGGCATGTTGGCATTTATAAGTTAAAATATTATTTAAAAAAAAAACAAGAAGAACGAGTGATGCAAAGAGAAAGAAAACTTGAAATAAACACTATACCAATCCGTCTAGCCAGTGTCTGTTATACTAGGTGAAAAGATCCATTCTAAGAAGAACCCTATGTTCATCCAGTGGGCTACTAAACGCGTCTTTATCTCTAGTAAGTGGTATTCCTTGTAATGTAAAATACTATGTTAAATTAGGTTTTAAATCGAAATTTTATTCAAATCTTGATACAACTATTTTAAACTATTTTCCTGTTGAAATGTCCCAGAGGATAAAACTAAACAGGTGGATGTAGTAAGGTAGTCTTTTGGGACTTTCCAATGACATACTTAATAAATTCGTGAATCAAAAAGGAAAATAAATAAATTAGTAATGGTACAATTCATGGGAATTAATACGAATCTTAACCATCTCATATTGCGAATATAAATGTAAAAGATCTGAACATATCTTGCAGGGCTTTGATTTACACTAAGTAGATATATTGCAATTACCTCAGTGACGCAGTGGTAGCGTATGCGACTGCTGTGCATGTGTCGGTGTGTTGCCCGGGTCGGACTAAATGTTTATATGATCTGCGAATATTTATTGCCGAGTTTGGGTATTTTCTATGTATAATATGTATGTATTTACAAAAAAAAACGTCTATAAGTATCAGTGGATTTAATTATCTATAGTACAAGCTCTGCTTAGTTTGAAACTAGATGGCGTTGTGTCAAATGTCCAATTTAAAAAAAATGATAAACTAAAATACCCTTTTTTTTGTGCGAAAATCCCTCCGGATACCACCTATTGGTGGTTATGTTGGACTCGAACCGATCAGAAACCGCACTCCGTCTCAGGTACCAGTAGCCGGGGAACCAGGTGTTCCCTAGAAAGGAAATCCCTGGAACCCCGACGTACCTTGGGCCATCTATCTACGGCTTGCAGATGAGCCTTTTTCTGCCCCAAAAGAGCTCCACAGCACGTCCCGCTGCCATCCTGGCCCGCTTCTGCTAGGGTGACGAATGGCCTCACCTATCACCCCCAGACTTGCGCTTACGGAGGACGGAGATCGTTCTGCGATCTCCGGCGCCCGAGCCGTCTGTGATACTGGACCCATTCCGGAGCCTGGCGAAACTAAAGTACCCTATGTGAAACCGAAGATACTTCTACACATCGATGAATCGCCTTCCTAGAGTAATTCGGAGATTACTGGAGTATCACGATTTTAGAATTATACAGAACTACGTACTGATAATTTATATGAAAAGAACCGGTTATGTGTTAACGCCTTTTGTATCAACCAATATGAACAAAATTCATAATTGTTATAATAATAAAAAAACTTAACTCAACGCATTGGATAGGTATGAAATTTAAATAGAAAGGGATCGTGTCCCCAAACCACGATATTTCATTGTGAAATGCTGTCACGAAATAGTCGTGCCTTACTCACAAAATAAAACATTTACCTATAGAGAGTACCCCTTTGTTTATTGATTCTGTTTCAAATAGATTCTCTTGCCTCTTCGAGGCTTTTCTCCACCACAGCATTAATTTAACACTGGAGTCTTGTGCATTAAAAACTTATTAAAAGCAACCTTGTCGGTTATAAAATGAAATTCAGGGCAGCTTGTTTTATACTTCCCTGGGCTTGAATGAGTCACGTACCCACTAGTAAGACTGAAGAGCCCTACTGCTAATCTTTGAATGAAAACATTACTCTGTGTACACTATATTGTTGTAATATTTTTAAAATACTCGTTGTCAAGCGGTACTCGTATTGTACTGTTTTATATTCGGTTCCCGTAATATCTTTTATCAGTCATTTTAAAACTTTGGTTAAAGCTGAAACTGTTACTTTTTTCCGATAAAACTATCGAGTGGCAAGTACGTTAGATCTTTAAGGCAGTCAATACGGTATAATTATATTGTTTTATTCACTAATAAGATTCAGAAATACCTACCTCAATAAGAAGTTGCCAAAGAATCAGAACTAATTCTACCAATATGAATTCATAAATCTACCTTTTTGAAGTGCGTAGGTATAATCGACATTTTACTCGTTGTACATTCTTTCTGGAGGGTCGAAGTTTCTAAAACTCCAAGCTGGATCTATTCTGGATCAAAATCTAACCTAACCATTTTTCCTACTCTTCATTATTTCTTTATACAACAAACATAATTGGTATTCCATGAATGATCGCCCGCATGTCAATTAGCCATTACCCCGCAAGATAGCCATCTAGCCCATTTCATTCAGTTCACGCGTACACCCTTATTGTAGCTCAAGCTAATAAGCATTCAATTACTTGCTCCAATATGGGTTAAAAGATCAACACCCAGGGTTCAGACTAACGGAAGGCCCAATTTAGGAGAGGAGATCGTATTAGGTCAATTGGTCTGTCGTTGGACAGAAATACAATCAGATATGATTGATTGTTGTTTTTATTGTACTCCTGACAGACCATTCCTCGTTGTAAGTGGGGGAAAACCTTTGTTAGGTCTTAGTCAGACTTGATGTTGATCATATTACTTTTTTAGGACACTAATATATTTTATGTGCATATAAACACATTACACGCAGAAACGATGGCTAATGGGGTCATGAAGTTCTGGAGTAGTGACCGAGTACTGGGAAACGCAGCGTTGGTAGGCCCCCCACAAGGTGGTCCAACGACCTGGTGAAGATCGCGGGAAGCCGCTGGATGCGGGCGGCATGGGACCGGCTGTTGTGCAGAACCTTCGGGGAGGGCTATGTCCAGTAGTGGACGTCTTTTGGCTGAGATGATGATTATATATTATATTTATATATATATATATTTATATAGCTAATATCATAGCTTATGGCTTATATTTTCCGTATGGTGACGGATAAGAGTACGAAGTTTCACCATCCCTATTCTTCGTGTCGTAAGAGGCGACTAAGGCAGCAATTTGTGCAGACACCAGCGCTTTGAAGAGAAGGAAAACTTAATACAAACCGTTTTACAACACGTCTGCCCGCGTGGTATACTAGGCTAAAACCTCCTTTCTAAGGAGAGGCTGATGTCTAGCAGTGGACTATTGATAATCATGGTCCCACCTTCTCTCTTCTTGTATAGGACATTTCGTGCTGGCCTTGGAAGGCATCGTTTTAGAATGATAGACATACGCTCCCGAATTAAACGGTTCGAACTTTCCTTCTTGTGCAAATCAGTTATAACCTGTTACTTACTACCAGCGCATGTGTTCCCTCCCACTATAATCCTGGGTCCTTTAAGCGGGACGTGAAGAAGCATCGCACTAGGCTGCCATAGCGTGGGTCGCCATACTATGTTGTCTGCATTCGCAATAAATAAATAAAATATAAAAAAATATATTAGATGATGTTGCAAATATTTCGGGGGGATCACCTATTGGAAAATTACTACTATCAGCATCGTATACTCTATTCGTTTAAAAAAAAGTCAAAGGTCTCTATAGCCTCTTACCTATAACAATTGTCGGTTGTGAAATTGACAGCAGCAAGTTATTCTTTAGTTAAATGGCATACTAGAAATTGCAGTTTAATAACTTAACATGACCTTAACAAAGCTGATCGTTGCTTAAATTGCTTTCAACAAATCACTTATTAACGTTACGATGTAAGGTTCAGTGACGTTTATAAAGAACTTAGCTGACATTTTGACCACTTTCTGAATGTCAATTGATAATAATACCTCTTTACTAAAAATTGGCTAGAAATAATGGCTCTTTATGTCGTCTAAATAGGTTTCCTGTGCCTAACAATTTTCAATGGATTAATAGTCTTTAAATGTACTTTAAAAGCTGAATATTTTTTATTTTCAATATTTTGAAATAGATTCCAATGATTTTATTTAAAATAAACCATTTTATTGCGTTCAAAATACCTGTTTATTTGGATACTTTTTTTGTTTATGACTTGGTTCACCTAGGATACGAATTTCTACCTTAGAGATGTGGTTTTTTGCTGCATAAAACTGATCCCATAGGAAATTAGAGATAAAAATAACCTATATGTTACCCAGTAACTTCCTTTGTCTTCTAGAGAAAATCCCATTAATCCCTAGAGTGCTTATTTATCAATATGCAATTAATCAATCAATGTGCATATTTATCAAATACACTGATCAAGTTTATAACACTCATTTATTAAAAAGAGTATGCTTTTATTTAGCAGTTTAGTAGAATTTCTTTAAATATATTATAACAATGTTGTGGACAACTGATACACAACGCCATCTAGCTTCAAACTAAGCAGAACTTATACTATGACAACTAGACTGACTGCTAGAATACTTATATCCTTTTTTTTTGTAAATACATACATATTATAATATGTATATATGTAATAGGTAGAAAACACTTAAACTCCGAAACAAATATTTACAAATCAGGCAAACATTTGGTCCTACCTGGGGCTCGAACCTCAAGCACAGCAGTCGCACTCGCTATCACTTCGCCACCGAGGCAGTAAACTTCGAACGAGTTATTATATTGTATATTCCGGTCAGAATTTCCGTCTTTAAAGTTTTGCCAATTAGACAAACTGAAAAGTTGCTAGAATATTAATATGCCTTACGACCAAATTAATTAGAACTTTCTAGAATTTAATCATTTTTTCTAATACCATCTCTGAACAAAGAAATATTTTCCTTATGTTAGCTGTCTATTTCTTAGATATTATTTGTTCAACATACAATGTTTAAATGATAATATGCACATTGTTCAATGACCTAGAAAATATCTAGTGTTATAAACCTACCACTTTATACAGCTTACACATAACAATTTATATTTTTTTTTTAAAAGCCAAAACAAGAGCCATGATGCTGTGCAAATCAGTTAAAGCCTGGAATTCATTACCAGCGCACGTGTTTCCCTCCCACTACGATCCCGGGTCCTTTAAGCGGGGCGTGAAAAAGCATCTCACTTGGCCGCCATAGCGTAGGTCGCCATACTGCATTGTCTTCATTCGCAGTGAGTACAGCGACCACTGCTCTTGGATTCTATTCATGCTTTCCATCAGGCAGAATAGAGTCACTTTGGTAGGTTGCTATAAAAAAAAAATAAAAAAATGCTAAAATGTAACCGATTTTTTTTTAATTATTTTTATAGTTTTATAAAGTTCAACCTTAAAAAACTAGTTTTTTATTTTTTAAGTTGATTAAGTCATAAATCTTTACTTTTATTTGTAACACATAAACTCGTAAGTAATTGAAAGAATTATTCTTAATACTTTATATTATAATATTAAATTTTTAACATAAACGATGTGCTAAGAAGAATTTTGATGTTCGTTGTAAACAATTACGCATGCAGGTTTCTCTTCAGTGTCCATTTATAGCCGAGCTTAAAGTGTTGTAATCAGACCAAAAATAGAATCTTCAAAGATGCACACATAAGCAATAAACATATTTACCTGAATTACTATATTTACATTTGTATACCATTTTTTGTTGACGGGTGAAAAATTCTTTCGGATCTCCGGCTCCTAAGGGACGCAGAAGCCAGGAGTATGCGGTGTTTCCACTAAAAACCACCCCGGCGGCCGGTCTCAGGCGTCCTACTCAGAAGGGGACCCGGGTCATATTATTTCAGGTACCCTCCAGGTTCAACGTCGCGCGTGATAAGACCCTCTCCTGGGGGACACCACAGAGGTGCTCCCGCTGATCTGGTTACATTTGTATACCTTACGTTCCAAAATTTAACATGTTGAAGAAATTATCAAACATTTACAAACTATTAATTTCTTTTTAATATTATCTTATTTCATGTCATGTCGTTTATTCATAAAATTGGATACTGAAGCCATCAGAGGGCACATGCAAGAGCTGAACAATCCTTGTATTTCAGCTAACAATATTTAGTAGCGGTCACTATAGTCGAAATCGGCTGGGAAGGAATCAATTTCATGTCGTCCAGTTAAATGTAATCAATACATCGACATATACATAAAATTTAAGTGTCTGTCTGTGATTAAAAAAAACTGTGTTTCTTCAAGTGCAGTTTCTTTACACACTACTAAAACATAACTACCTTTTCTAAAAATTTTATGTTTGTCTATCCGGATTTATCTCTAAAACTGCTTAACCAATTTTAATAAAACCAAAGACGTCCACGAACGTCTTTTGTTGTTAAAATATATTTGACTGCACGATTGGTCTAGTGGTTTAAGTGGTCGTCACGCCACTTCTCATTTAACTGAGTGTTGTGGGTTCAAATCCCACATGGGACAACACTTTGTGTGATCCACAAGTTGTTTTTCTGAGTCTGGGCGTTCTTTGTGTCCGTTTCTTGTATGTTTGTAAAGTCCCCGGCGACACAGGATTTATTGCTAATGCGGGCGTTGTCTTTTTTTACTACATTTTTTTTCCGAACATTTAAACAAGAATTACATTTACGAACATTTAAAAACAGATTTGAATTCATCTGAAATCTTACTCTTGCAACATGACGCGGCCATAACGCAACGGATCTCAGTTAATTTAATTAAAGTTGCGTGAATTTAGCCGTTTCCCAGTAGTCTGCATATTAAAAGCCATGTTATGCGTATAATGAAGTGTTTTACAAGCTGTGGGTAGTTTTGACAGGCAGCTTAGCATGTGGGATGAGGTATATGACGTGAATATTAAACAGGTATTTGGATAAGAGGCCTTTGACTTTTTTCGTCTATTTTTTGGTTGTCTTTAGAAAAAATGGTTGCTTACAATTCTATGTATTTACTATGCAAGGTATGAAGCCGCTTAGATAAGGCAGTTTATTTTGTATATAATGTAGAAACGTTATATAACTGTATGTTAATATACCTGTTTGTGTACCTCACGTGTCCGGCATTCATAATTACGCCTTGAAATCCATATTACGAAGTAATCAAGTTTAATTGTACTGATTTCGTGTAATATTGTTTTTTTTTACTTTCGTACATTTTAAATTTATATTTACATATTCTTGTTCTGTTCTATGTTACTTTTGAAATTCTTTAATTTTTTATTTATATAGAATTTTGTTTATGTTCATTTTATTTTTTAAATATCATGATTTTTCAACATGCGATAACTCTAACTCTAAGCTTTTTCTTATTTATATTATAATTGTTATTTTGCTACTTTACAGGTAAAATATCACATTAAACGTTGAATATTCTACTTTCATTGTTAGGAGAAACACTGTCTGATATTGTCTTATAAATACAAACTTATAAAAAAAAATACCCACAGAACATTACCTGCTCTATGATTGTGCCAAACACTATGCTCTACTAACTGTACTATATATACATAAGTATATGTGCACTATGTTGTACTACTCATCATATTACACCGTACAATTTCTATAACACACCGCATTGCATTGTGTATCCAAATCCATTATTTATCTACCTTGAACATCATTGAAGACTATTAAGAGATTACCATTTAAAATTACGATATCCGAACGTGTAATCTAACGAAACTTGATTTGTTAACATCGTAATCTGACCGACACGTCTACATAGAAAATTAGTTACAATGCAAGTAATGTAATTTTGTTCTTGTGAACACACATTAGCGGCACATGAACTTATTAGCTCAGTTTGTACGAACTATGAAATGGTGTCATAATAAATTATAGTGGACCCCCGGTAATTCGACAAACGTGTTGCAGGGCAGTGTCGGACTATCGAATTTGTCGGATTATAGAGTACTGCCTAAGACCCCCTATAACCTGCATTTTTTTACAAAAGAGTACCTTGTAATCCGACAAATTACAGACAAATGGTAAGATTGTATATGTTGTTGTCTTCTGGGATTGTGACGATATTATTAGGTACGTATTAGTAATACACAATGAATAAACAGCAAACAGTAAACGGGGGTCCGGATTAGACAGGGGCTGGATTACCGAGGGTCCACTGTATCTTCATACATACATAAAACCACGTTTATTTCCCCAGAGGGGTAGGCATACTCACATTAAACGTCCACTTTTTGACAGTGTTTTGGTCGCTCGGAATAGGTGGTCTATTGCCGCTAATCGAAATGTTTTGTTTGCCAGAGCCTCGTCCAGCGATCCGTGGTTTCACCACTTGCAGGTAAGGTTGGGGCCCTAAGTTCTTGGCGGGAACCCTATGCACCCTTAATTATCTCAGCATCACTTATCTGGGATTAGAGCTGTTATTGTACGTATTTTCATGTTTATGGTGTGGATTAACTTAAGTTTGGATCTAGGGTATAAAAAATAAAAATACACTGAAATAATTTAGGCAGACTTAACGAAAAATTCAAAATAAGTAATTCAATTCAAATCAAAATAATAGAACAGATCAATATGAACGGAAAGACCTATGTCTAGTAGTGGACTGTAAAGTTTGTTGATGAACAGAACACATACCTAACGTAATAAAATTAACAAATACCTTTGTAAGTAAACAGAATGTAAAAAACAAATATAAAAATACTTGTTTGTCATTAATTTGTTTGTCTGTGTGGTAATGGATTAAGAATACATAGTATTACCACCCCTATTCATCCCGTGGGTGTCGTAAAAAGCGACTAAGGGAACAAAGTATACAAGACAACATCATTACAAAGAGAAGGAAAACTTGAAACAAACCCTATTCCAACCCGTCTGGGCTGCGTGGTATCCCGTGGAGAGGCCTATGTCCAGTAGTGGACTGTAAAAGGCTGTTGATTGTCATTAATTTCCCGATTCAAATCTCACAATTATATGTGAACTGAAGATTTACGTTTCACAGAACATTATTTCGGTAACATATAGGTACATACGTAAACATACACATCTCACAATAAAATAGATATTCTAAATAGTAGCCTACCTTAAGCGCTAACATGATAAATTAATAATAATAGTAACTCCACACGAATCACACACGGCCGTCTGATTTTTAATTAGACAGAGACTACTGATAAACATATATAAATATTATAGATAAATTACACCCAGACAGAAAAAATCATCGTGCTCATCACACAATTATTTGTCCTCGATGGGAATCGAACCCACGACCTTCGGCTTAGCGGTCAAGACACTAACCACTAGACCAACTGGCCCATCAAATTGCGAGAAACTTAATATATCCAGTGATTTATATTTTACATTAAACTAGTGACTAAATATGGAATAGTTATGTCATCTTCAAAAAAACTAGACTTGACCTTTCGCATGAGGACGATAATTGTGCCAAGGGACATCGCTCTATAATTTGATGCTAACGAAACTGTCCTTTGGCAAGGAATTCTATTCTTTGGCACAGGTAGGGTTACCATATCTCAGGATTTGTCTTGAGATTTTAGGATTGCGGCCGGATTACACAAATCTCAGGAAATCCCAGGTTTTTTGGAACTTTTCATAAAATACAGTATATTTTAAAGATCTCTTTATCAAAAGTTAAACAAACTTAAAATAGTCTTCCTAGCTAATAATCCCCGAGATCCGCAGAGTATGAAAACGATGCAACAAAATCTTAGGATTTTTTAATTATAGTCAGGCATTTTTTCCGGACTTTTTACTTTTTTATCTGGTAGCCCTAGGTACAGGTGTCTTATACCATATAAACCTATCGAACATAGGTGTCGCCCAAAGTTACATTCTCGTGAATCAATCAATTTATCTTGAACTAGGAAATTTTACATATTCGCCGAGCGGGCAGGGCGGCTATCAACGGGACCCTTTCCTTCCGACTGACGCAGGTCTTTTCCGGGCACAGTTGCTTCGGGAAGTATCTACACTCGGTCGCCAGGAGGGAATTAAGTCCCTCCTGTCACCACTGCGACTGCAGTGAGGACTCGGCTCAGCCACACGATAGCAGTTTGTTCCGCCTGGGCGGCGCAGCGTGGGGTCCTCACTGCAGTTATTGGAGGAGATCTCTCGCTACCGGCCGTCATACGCTCCATGGTCGGTAGCGACAGTTGTTTTACCTGCGAAGACGTAATTTCGCGGAAGGAGGCGGCAGAGATGGCCCGGGCGGACGATATCCACTCGGACCCAATTCACCGCCGGCGAGCCGGGCGGCGGAGACGCGCATACCTCCACCTCAAGCCGCCTTTAGTGTGGCCGCGGGTGGACGGGACAGGTTTTCCCCTCCATCCGCTACAGTGGCCAGCTGCGAGGAGGTGACGTTCGCGTGTGCCGTACGTCGCCTAAATGGAGAGTTTATCCGAAGATGGTGCCCGCGCTAGCGGACAGGCGCTAGGAGGGATCTGGATGTCGTAATAACAGCTGTACCCGGATCCCTCCTATGTCAGGAGCAGAGTGGCACACCATGTGGTTTTAGTCGGTCCAAATCCGACACACCACCCCGCCGTAAACCCTAGTGGGGTGACGGCCCGAGGAGGTTGCCACACGTAATTCTACATATATTTTTCGAGTTGAAAAGTACTGTATCTCGGTATATGAAGTTGGAGGGAGGCCTTTATATAACTATATTGGGAAAAGCGCAGGGATTTAAACATTAGAATGTCATACTAGCTCATGAGCTGCACCAGTTACTAATCTGTTTCTATTTTAGTAGAAAAATTATTTAAGCAATTAAATATTTTTCGCTTTGATAATAGTGAATCTCATGTATTTTTTATACTTTATCGTATCCGTTGTACCTTGAAACCCTTTTTGTCTTCTGCCGATGACCTACATGTTACGACTAAACTCTTGGACCTTTGGAGCGTACGAGCACCAATTTTCTTATCACTAATGTATCATCTTGATGGTATAGCCTACTTTTTAAATTGTCACCGTAGTCAGTGTACTAGCAAAGTGTAATAGATAAATAATATTAAATAACCGGATATCTGACACACAAAGCCGTCTAGTTTGTACTATGGCAGCTAGATTACTATATATATTGTTTATAAATACGTACATATTATAAAATACACTCAAACTCAATAACAAATATTTACAAAAAACTTTTGAACACTTGATCCGACCCGGGGAATCGAACCCGAGACCTCATGCATAGCAGTCACGTACCCTACCACTGCGCCACCTATGCAGCTGGATGTGCTCGTCTATTTATGAAGTATACTTAGTTTATTTATTGTCATCAGTATCTTCATTTTCTAGAAAGTCGATCTCTTGGAACCAACCTCCGATGTCACAATGAAAGATTTCCATTTTGACCCTTATTAGCACATAAATGAACAGTGGGGTGACGGTACTATTTTTGGTTTCATTCTATTTTTAACCAGTTTCCGACTCTTACAAGCGTTGAGTTATTTTCATTCCGATTTAACTCGGATGAACAGATTACCCATAGCAATTCTATCTGGCTATTAAGCTTAATCAGAAACTTCTAGATATATTTTAACAGGTGTAAACCGGTTTTTCGTCATGGCTGTTAACAAATGGCCGCCAATTCCTCTGACTTCGTAGTTAATAGCTTGATGTCTGAAAATACGTATGTCATTGTATTTATTTTTAGTTTAATTGTAGTCAGTTATTGAAACATTTGAAGAAATATATACATTTATAGATAAGTGTAAAGATCCCATGGAATTTAAAAAAATATACTGTCCCTAACTGCACTGCATCAGTTACAAGTGCAACCTAACAACGTAAGTGTACTTACTTCAGCTTATTACCTTCCATTGCTGAATGAAGGCCTGCTTCAAAAAATGTCCATGATCGCAGTCTTAGGCAGTCCGAATTAATCCGGTAGTATGTTGCTATTGTATTCTATCTCGTATTTTGCAAGTTGAATGTTTTGAACTTACTGAACTGACTTAGTACATCTCAATAATAGTATTCACCTCGAGGAAGATAACGCATGCATGCAAAAAAATGGCATACAGGCCAACTGGGAGAAGACAAGAGGTCGGTTCTATGATTTAAGTTCTACAACTTTTCACATGTGTGATAAGAAAACTAATATAAATGTATATGCATAGACAATAACTATGA
The DNA here is from genome assembly GCA_949316085.1 of Hypercompe scribonia. Taxonomy (NCBI): domain Eukaryota; kingdom Metazoa; phylum Arthropoda; class Insecta; order Lepidoptera; family Erebidae; genus Hypercompe; species Hypercompe scribonia. The sequence goes on from OX438988.1 coordinate 7,181,559, forward strand.
TGTACTCCTAGCCGATTTCGGCTACAGCGGTCCGTCTCGACGGAGACCAGCCCCCTATGCAGGGAATATTACAGAGCACAAGTGTGTGTGCAGACACAATTGCACTCTCTGTTCCCTCTCTTTCACAAGTTGGGACGGCTTTAAGCTCTTAGGGTCAACGAGGTTAAGTTTCTAACTTCCAAACCCTTGGTTGTTATTAAGTATTTCTATTATGAAAAAAAAATTATTATATTTTAAGGCCATTCAGGAATTGAATCTGTGATTTCTTGATCGGCAGTTGTACACTAACCGTTAGACCAAGGAAGCAGTCAAAACGATAACTAAAACATGCTTATGTTACGTTACTCATATGTACTTGAAAAATAATTACTCAGTGATACTTGCTTCTTGTAAGTATCTAAACTTAATATGATAATATTAGCTTTTCCTTACGGTTTCATTTTACAAATTTAATCAATAAATATCAATCTTAAATAGTATTTATAACATTCTGGAGTTAAGGTCTGAGTATAATTTTCCGTACGTTCACACCTGTATGCTAAATTTAATTCACAACTATCAATTAGTTACCCAACTCGTAACACTATTTTAAACAAACAAACTTATCTTTCTAAATGTAACAGTAAAGATTTACGAGAAAGAAACCAAATTAATGATAAAATTTTTGAACTTAATTCAAATATAACTTGATTAACGATTAAAGTACAAGCTCCAACGAAATTTGTTTAAGCGACGATTCTTAAACACAAACGAACAGAGCCTCAATGAAAAAAAAAACTTAGGAGGTGAAATTTGACAGATTGACCATTAGTATCTCAGCTATAAGGCCCTGTGCTGCCCACATCCAACGGATATTTAATGCATCATACTTTTCTTAAAAAAGAAATAAACAAATTGATTAGATAAAACGATAGATTATATTATAATAATATTATACAACCTATAGGTATATATATACATACCTATGGGTGTCGCCAGAATTATTTTTAAGGGGGCGCATCTATATCTATACATATAATTTACCAATATAAAATATAGAATTATGTTAGGTCTTTACCTATTGTGTAATAAGCTAAAAATAAGTATTTTTTCCTATGTATTTCTCTTTTGAAAGGAGAGCGCACCTAGTTGCATCCGCTTCCCTGCATCCATGTATATACCTGTTCGAATCGTCATGTGGAATAAAGTAACTGAGAATTAATAAACTAACTAACGCACTACTGTGTAAATCGTTTAGCTGTTAATTATATGTAGGTATTTCTACCCGACGTGACTGGCGTGTGGCATATAGCCTTCACAAATCCGGATACTATTATCTGTCCGGATAGCGCAAGAGTTGAAATGTTGAACTCAGCAGTAGCAACAAACGAAAAGTCTTGTTATGTTCGAGTTTCCATTTTTTACGTTTGCTCCTCATGAGACATAAATGAGTTACCAACCTCCAGAGTTAGGAAGAGGGGCGCTTGAACCTTCCCTCTCACTGCCACTGTGAAAAGCAACACACTTCACGTCGCGCATTTGTAACTTCTATTTAAAGAACATTTTTTTTTAACTATAATCCAACTACGTTAAAAAGGTTCTAAAAGGGACAAAAATAATGCAGATAGAAGTGCAGTATATGTAGAGGTGCGACCACGACCTAGACTTATGCATTTTTTGAATTTTTACCTAAATTAATAATCTTCTGTCGTACTTTTAGATCCCTTTCTTTACGTAGTCGGGTTTTTCCGTTTCACGATCAGGCATTGTCACATTCTAAGAAAGAATAAAGACCGACGCGGTATATAAAATGTTCAAACTGTAACATTATTATTTAGTATTACAACAATTGCGCGGATGGCGTAGTGGTTTAAACATTCGCCTCACCACTTCATACTTCTCCGAAGTGATGTGGGTGCATCCCCACCTGGGACAATACTTCGTGTGTTTTACAAATTGTCTGAATGTTTTTTATATCCGTTTCGTGTATGTTTGTGAAGTCCCTCAAGATACAGAATTTATTCCTAAAGCGGGTCTTGTCTTCTTAAAAAGAAAAAAAGGAGTTAAAAGGAAGAAACCCGTAACACCAAAATATACACAATCATTATATCCGGAAGTGTTATACACCTACAGGTCATTTGAAACTGGAGAGTGTTTAGTTTTAGTTTCACGGCAGTCACTGATACTTGGTAACAATATGATATCCCATGGCAATTGGCAATATGTAGCTATAATGTAGGTAACTCTTGTATTTTAAAGTGTTTCTTAAATTTGATTTATATGTACATATGTATTAAGTCGTATCGCTAAATTAAAATAACAGCCTTGGATAATATAAGTAGCGTCTGACGTGCATGTTTAAGTGGTCAATGCCAATATTGAACTATAATTAATTATAGTGATATGTAAATATTGGAATTGAATGTACAAAGTGATGTGTGCTTTAATTTGTTTGTTATTTTTTTTTTAATTTAAGTACCTGCCGAAGTGACTCTACTTTACCTGATGGAAACCATGAATAGATTCCAAGAGTTGTGGTCACCATACTCATTGCGAATACAGACAATGCAGTATGGTTATCCACACCATAGTATAGTGATGCTTTTTCACGCCTCACTTGGGAACATAAATAGGCATGACAGTCATCGTGGCATTGTATTGCACACACCACGACAACTGTCATCCTTGCATCAATGGGTCGCCGGTCTCACACTCACCAACGAAACACGACAGCACGGATGCTGTCGCTTTAGGTTGATCTTTTGTGGGATGATAGTACTGCTCCGGTCGAACCGGCCCGCTCGTGTTGACATCAATGTCGCTCTACTGCGCCTGCATTTCTTGTTTTCAATGTGGAAATTGTCTTAATAGAGCTAAAAACACGTAAACACCTAAACCGCCATTACGAAGTAATCTCTCTATTCGTTTCATTATCATATAAAAGGTTACGTTACCATTTTCACACAACATATTTCACACATTGTAAATTTTACTTTCCCCAAATCTTCCTCGAGATGCCTACTATTATTCGTAACTTAGTGTGACCGTAAACATGTTACATACGCTGCGTGTGTTACGACCTAATGAATGTCATAATGAACAACTGTCAGTTGAGTTTCAAAAGTAACACTGTCGTTGTTTAAGCAGTACTATCTTCATTGATATTTGCCCTTTTGTTGCTTTTGAATCGGATATTATTCACTATTTCATTTGTTTTAATTTTTGTTTTTAAGTAACCCTATTTTTTTTCTTAAAATAAAAGTAAGTTGCTGCTTTTGACATTAGCTATCTGCATGTGAAAGTCCCGTTAAAATCGGTCCAGTCAGTACGGAGAGTAGCCGGAATAGACTGATTATTTGATGGGAGTATCGTATATATACGCATTTAGTGAAAAGCTGTTAATTTGAAATTACCACCAGACATTATAAACATATACACAGAGAGTAATTTATGTTGTGACTTTAACACAAATGTTTTACCGATGTTTACTGCTCAGAGTAACGCCTAATCATTGAATAACACCATGGACCATTTCTGTGCTACATTTCTGCATGCAATTTTGATCGTCATTATCCTTTAACAGTCCCCTCCTTGGAAAGGAGGTTTTGGCCTACTATACCAAGCTGGCCAGACGGGTTGGTATAAGATTTGTTTCAAGTTTTCCTTCTCAGTGTAGTGTTGACTTGCATGTTTTGTTTCCTTAGTCACCTCTTACAACACCCATGAGAAGGATAGGGTTGGTGACATTCTGTGTTCTTAATCCGTCACCACACGGGGAGAATATAGTAATGTATATTACACATGCACGTCAGAGTATAGTAATGAAAACAAACAAAGTACATGAAGTACATTTTTTTATGAAGGTCACATAAATCAGAAAGTTAATAATATATTTAAACTATTAAAATATTAATTATTAGGACTTTGAAAGAGTCTACTTGTGGCCCATTCTGCATCATAAAACTTTGTGCAGTAAAGCAGTAGTTAGAAATTATGATGGACAGACAGCATATAAATATTAACAACGTATATAGGAATAATGAAATACATAAATTGACAGAGTGTAATTGCCTCGTTGGTCTGCGACTGCCGATCAATTCTTGATGCCCGGGCAGGCCAAAAATGTATTATTGAGTTTTTCTTATTGTAGTAATGCTTGATAATAACCCGAAGTTTTGAACTTGTGGTCTTAACCCCGGTGAACCGTAGAACGCGTAAAGCAATCAGTTCTGCGCATGATCTCTCTCTGGTTTTGTCGGTTAGGCGTTCCATCGGATCGTGTGAGGGAACAAAGAGTGTACCTGTGTTTGCACTATTTTATCTCCTGCGTAGTTAGCTAGTGTCCATTGCGACTGGCTACCGAGGACGAAACGGCTAGAAATATACCGTAATATATAGGTAAGAGATAGCTGTTCGATACAATCAAAGCCACGTACCATATTTATATGTATATAAAAATGCCTTCACTCATCTGTATGTCAGTAGCAGCAGTGAAAGGCGCTGTCCTTGGTTTAACCCGCATTACGTATCATTGTGTCAAGTTTAATGTAATGTGATGCGCCTGCGCATACCAGCGGCTCGATTGTACTTTATAAATGTAAGACAGATGACCAATGCACTAATAATGCACTTACCCATATCTTCTCTTAATTAAGTATACTTTGGAAACCAGACTATTATTATCGAAGAATTTTTAAAACGGCTTTTTTGTTGCGTATAAAAATATGAGTTGATGTTTATAGATTGCAACGTTTACTCGTCGCTCAGTGATAACTGTGTAGATAAGCATAATGCAAAATTAAGCTATCCTAGCCAGATCAGTCTGTGATGGGTGATCATTCTTAGCTTATTGAGACCCCCCCGTGTTTCGAAGAGCGCTTTAAGCATTCGGTCCCGGTTCTCATACGAATATCTTTGGTAATCTTTACGGGTCCGTAAAAAGTCCTTGAATATCTTCCTACAGAACTCCGATATCGCCTAGTGCCTGGTTTATGGAGATCTAATGGCAGTCGCTACATATATCAAATCTAACTTCAGCCGTAGTGTAGTAGACTTAAAGTCCATTTCAAACTAATTTACGAAAAAAAACTCGGATCATTAAAAGTCTATTTTACGTTATTTCTTTTAGACTGATAGAATTATCTGAAATCATCGCTAAACAATTATGTACTTTATTTTGAATATATTTCTTCAAACATTCCATAAGTGTTGGCTAAGAAATTTGGCTTTTTATAAGAGATTACCTTTTAATTCTCACTTGGTTTAAATTCTTTCGCTTTATTTTTTCCAATTTTGAACTGTTAATGAAATAATGACAAACTAATAGTATGTGTAATGTCCGTGTGGTGACGGATTAAGAATACATAGTGTTACCATCCTTATTCATCCCGTGGGTGTCGTAACAGGCGATTAAGAGAACAAAGTGTGCGAGACAACATCATTATAAAGAGAAGAAAAACTTGAAACAAACCCTACCCCAATCCGTCTGGCCAGCTCGGTATAGTAAGCCAAAACCTTCTTACTAAGGAGAGGCCTACGTCCAGTAGTGGACTGTAAAAAGATGTTGATTACAAGTTTGACTATTAGAAAAAAACGTATGAGTAGGTACACCAATTCTCTATGAGTGGTTGCCAGCATTTTATTAGTTTAGTGTCAAATATCACCCCGTATGTGTCCTGTTTTCAAAATATTAACAATAAATGAATTACAAAAAAAATTGGACATTCGACACAACGCCATCTAGTCCCAAACTATACAGAGCTTGTACTAGACTACATGTATTATATATACTTGTACTTTTTTTTGTAAATACATATTATACATAAAAACACCCAAACACCGAAATAAATATTAGCAGGTTATGCAAACATTTCACACATGGGCATCGAACCTGAGACCTCAAGCATAGCAGTGACACATGCTGCCATTGTTCCACCGAAGCTGTCTATAATTGAGCAATACAAATCTATTTACATCCTCCCAAGTGTTTTTAACATATATATTAAAAGTTGAGAGGTGTCAAGGGACACCCGGATGAAACGAAGTTCCTTTCGATTAATTAGTGAAGGAATTATAATACTTTTTGAAGTGAAAACTTCTTTAGGCGCGTTGAGCGTTTTGGTAGAGGGTAAAATCCTCGATTCGCGTCACCGACATGCTAATGATAATAGTATATCTATAGCTATGGAGAATATGATATTATATATTATATATGAAATTTATTATTATTATATATTATATATGATATTATATATTATATATAGCTATATATATGAAACATAAAAAATTTCATATAATTTTTGCATATAGTTTTAATTACTCTCAACTTAATAGTTCCGTTTTCACTTCTATCGGCAGTCCCACGACTGCTACTGTTTTTTTTTATTTCTTTTAAGTTATAAAATAATATTTTTTTTATTATTAACAAATATAATGTAATATAAACTTAATCAGTAGCCTCTTTGACGAAACGAAAATAATTGGCTGGCTTTCTATAAGAGAGAGAGAGTCAGACAGAGAAACATGCGCACGCCATACGGCTTACTACACTACAGCAAAAAGTGTCGTGACAACTTTTCGTCTGAATTTTTTCCATCTAGCATCCTTCAAAACGCTCGATAAGGAACTTCGTTGTAAAAATAAAATTGGCATTTAGTAAGCTTAATATAAAACGACTATATACGTCAACTTTCCAAGCCAGATTGGTAACGAAAGTATGTAGGCGCTACTCCAAGGACGACTACTTTAGTAGAATATTTTATTTACCTACTACACCATATACCACGCTTTAATAACTGAGGAATTCTTTTGACTCCTGTACTTGAATTAATTTATTCTGAATTATTAAACGCAAACGTGACATTTGTACGTCACGTTTCGGTTCAACTTCCGTACATTTAGACCACTGTGCAATTTTGATGTTTTGATCACGTATCGTGTTTTCTTAGATAAATTGTTACTGGGGAATTAGTTACTATAACATATATGTACTACCTGCGTTCCGGGGTGTTATACGCGTTTGTAGTACCTTGCTCATGTGGCAATTCTACATTTTTGATATAAGAATTGACTTACGTGTTTAATCCAGGGTGACAAGTAATTGTCTATCTTCCTTTTTCTCTGTGCGGAAATTCCCACGGATACCACCGGTATGTCGTTAACCTCGAACTCAAACCAACCAATAATTGAACGCCATTTCGGGTACCAGGTGCACCCTAGCAAGGAAATCCCTTGAACCCCGACGTACTTCGGGCTTGTAGATCACCCCGCTCCCGTGTGGAAGCCCCGATGTTCTCTTTTCTGCCCCTAAAAGGGCATACGCAGTCCGTAGCGCTCGCAACACCACTCCGATCTGCTTCTGTTAGGACGACAGATGACCACCTGCCTACCTCCTTACAAAATTTTAGTAAAATTCAAAATAATGTTTGGTGAAAAAAAACAGAAAGTAAAAGTTACCGAATTGTGGGTCCAATACCGGCAATGTATATTTCAGTCAAGTTTCTCTTACGTTTTGGATAACTGTTGAAATCATGAGGGTAGCTGCATATTATAAATGGCTTTAAACTTTCTTAAGCAATACCAGTAGTTAAAAAAAATCGAAAGTTCCAGAGATTATCGCATTCAAAGAAAACAACTTTTCACATATTTCCTGTTATCTGTTAATAAAGTTTTGACAGGTCACTATTAAGTTTGAAACAGAATCATTTTTAGCTCTGGCAACCCTATTTAAATATTGTTTCCATGTTGTCTTACATATTGTGAGTTTTCATATGTGGGTTCTCTTAAAACATTATGTTTTAATGTTGCCAACTTGTATGATTTTCTGGCTGTCAATAATAAATTCGGTTCAAAATCTGAATTCGATTTGGAGCTGTATCCCTTTGTTAGTACTTCATTATTTTATTCCTTTTCTTCGCAGTTTAAATTAAGTAAACGTAACTTTGGACGTTGCTTCATTAGACATTCGATCCACTGAATTAAAGTGACGAAAATAACGCAATCGAATTTAGGTTGAGACAAATTGTTTGGAGATTGCTTCTTTAGTAATTTATTTTTAAGTACGAAAATGTTATGTGTGAAGCTAGGCAAGTGTATCTGGGCCTTATCAGGATCTATATTCAGTTACAAATCAATTATTTATTCAAATACGATAGAAGATTTAAATAATAAATAAAAGTGACATAAGATCTTATTTCGCCGCTTTGGACTCGATTAATGAGATTACCGGACGAACTAGAGGTTGTTTTTCAATAACTTCACTCACTTTACTCCCCGATTTTGGAGGCCCAAAGGAGGAAAAATTAAAGATCGGCAAACACCCATATACAATAAAAAACCGTATTGAAGGAAACAAAAGTTAAAAATTAGAATGATGATGACTCCTAACCGATTTCCGCCACGGCGACCAATCTCAATATACTCGTAGATCCCCTACTATACAGGAGATATTATAGGAGCACAAGTGTGTGCGCAAACGCATGTGCACTCTCTGTTCGCTTACTCCCGCAATCCTGAGACAGTTATCCAATACGACCGGAGACAGTCCAGGCGCAGAATCGATGATTTACGTGCTCTTCGAGGTACGAGGTTAACCCCCAACTTCGAGCATTTCTGTAACCAGAAACTCTCAATATGACTTTTTGACCAGACCCAAGAATCGAAGCCGAGACCTCTTCATACTAGGACAAAGGCAATTAATGTGATTAATAAAAATTAGAATATGGATGTAATTAATACACCTAAATGTACAAATTTTCAACCATTACAGATTAGCCGATAGTTACGCACTATCATTATTTAAAATAACATAGGCAAAACATAATTTCAGTTACCTAATTGTTGTTGGCAAAAAGTTGGCATTAAGTAAATGTTGCCACATAGCAAAATAAGCTTTATACCAATCTTCGAATGTATACGATGTTAAACGTACGCTAATAAACAACGAACGTTGGGTTAATTCAACTCACAGCGTTCTCCAAAAAAAGAGATCTGAATTAAGAACCTCTTTTTTCGATCGTTGGTTCACCTTGTGAATATATAATCATTATCATCAGTTCAGACGTCCACTACTGGACATAGAACTCCCTCAAGGCTGTGCGCAACAACTGGTCCTGTGCTGCCCGCATCCAACGGACCTAAACATGGAGTATATAATTATAAATTGTTAAATATAGAACTTATCAATAATAAAAAAGAAAAAGCTAAGGTAGCATAAATAATAAGTCATTCGCATAAGTCTTTTTCTGTGACGGTACTCTTTAAAAGTGGCAGGCAAGACTTACATTGAGGCGGGCCAACCGATGTAACCGGATATAATATTGACGACTGCTAGTGGCATTGACGGATTTAAATTATATTTTAGATATAACTTTGAAATTCTTCTAACATATTTAAATTTTGAAATTTAAATAATATAATGGAGTTATTTAAACGATGACCGATGGGGCCATAAAGTTCTGGTGTGGCGACCACGTACTGGGAAATGCAGCGTTGGTATACGCCCCACAAGGTGGTCCGACGACCTGATGACGGTGGCGGGAAGCCGTTAGATGCAGGCGTCACGGGACTGGCTGTTATGGAGAACCTTGAGAGAGGCCTACGTCCAGCAGTGGACGTCTTTAGGCTGAGATGATGATGATGATGGCGATTTCAATTTTAGACGATTCATAAATGAAGGCTTGAGCGAATTTGATAATTTTCTTTGTTTTAAAAAATGAAGTCTTAGTCATTTTTTTATTGACATTTATTGATTGTATTTCTAAAAAAGAACAGTAAATATATCGTCAATTGCCTTTGTCAAAAATTATTAAAAGTAGTAGTTGAAATTGCGCAAGGTATGTAAGTATTACATTCTTGATGTTTCAGTGGAATTGTACTGTATAAAATCATTGTAACCATTATGTAATACGTCTTTGAAACACTGTCGTATACCCTTCACACTGTCATAAACAGATACTAAAAATAATGATTATGTATTTTGTTCTTTCATAATTGATACGTGATTTGGGGTCAGTATTGTTCGTGGGTTTACAATGAAATGAGCACTATTTCGTCACGTTTACGAAGCATTTTTCAATAAAACCCTGTTCATACATTAAATAACTAAATAATAGTGATTGAGCAAAGAGAATTTCATGAAACATCTAATTATTGACGATAAGATGCATATAAGTGCTGGTTTTCTGTGTAGGTAATTAGATTTTATTACCATTTCATGCCATTGTCCGTGCCCAGTGAGTGTTGTGACAGATTAAGAATATGGTGTGTCACCACCTATATTTATCCCGGTATCCTAACAGCACTGGAAAGAAAAGGATAACTTGGAACGGACTCTGTAACAACCCGTCTAGTCAACATTGTATAGTAGGCCAAAACTTCCTTTCTAAGGTGAGGACTGCGTCCAGTAGTAAACTATTAGAAGCTGTTGTGTTGTGTGTGTTATGTTGATAATAATATTCTGTCTGCCACGTCCTTTAGGCTAGGAAATTTACTTGCGGTACAAAGCCAACATTGTTCAAATGTTTACATAATAAAACCACGTCAGTGCCGGATAAACCAACGTTTAGGTTGAATACTTCCATATTGGGTATGTGTTCCATAACTTTGATGGCAATTCACTTGAAATTAACAAAGTAGATTGTTATTGATGAGGGAGAAAGGAGAAGACTTAATACACTATAAGCAAATACACGATTGTGGTTATATGAAGGAACCATGATATATCCGAGACAAATACTTATAAACACCAAGGCAATTCCACGTTCCTATTTCTGGTTGACTAATTAAACAATGTATAGAACATCTAAGCGATTTATCGACAGCAGCAAAAAAACGACCTTGGCATATTAAATCACGCTTACTAAACGAACTGGTATAGTGTTTGGGCAAGTATTCCTTCTCCTTGCAGTGCTTCTGACTTGGGTAGTTCGCACCCTTAGCGGATGACAAGGGGTGGCGACACTCCATAATCTAACAGAATTAGCCATCAAGGTTTATGAGGCACAGATCTTGTAAGTGCCAAGCGAAAGTGAGGACAACTCGATGCTGCTTCAGTGGCGCAGCGCTAGTGAATGCGACTGCTGTGTTTGCGGTCTCGGGTTCGATTCCCGGGTCGGACCAAATGTTTGTATGATTTGCAAATTTGTTTTGCAGTTTGTGTGTTTTCTATGTATAATATGTATGTATTTACACAAAAAAAGTATATAAGTATTCTATCAGTCAGTCTAGTTATCATAGCACAAGCTCTGCTTAGTTTGAAACTAGATGACGTTATGTGTCAAATGTCGGAAATAATTATAAATATTTATAGCTAATATTTGTCATATAATCTTCTGTACTTTTAAAAATAAGAATTATCTTAGATTATCCGTGTTAGGGTTTCATGGGCAAGACAAGGTGTACTTTAGAAAGAATATCCTCTTTGTTTTTGACCTTGTGCATATGTAAGTTTTCTTCCGAATCTAATAACAACAAAGCACCTAAGGTCTTTGGCAATTTCCTTATAATAAAATATACCTGTTATTACCATTCTAACTTCTTCTTAAGGTTATGTCTAATATGTGATATATGTTGATGTTGTTGCTGTATTCGCTCCATCCGCTTCTAAAACAAATTTTATCAAAAACAATTTGTTTCTTAATCATAACAGCGAAAAGGTATCATGCGTTTATGGTTATATAAGTTAATTTTTTAAGCGATAAACATTTAACTTTGTTTTTCATATATATATATTGATGGAATATCCTTGATTGGATGTTAATACGGGCAGAGAAAGATAAGCATACATTTTAAAAAAAGTTTCACGAACAGAAAGAATTCAATATATAAAATAAAATTAAAATAACTCAATATTGTTTTCATTTTCAATCAACATGTATTTCAAGATACTATATAACTGACTTCAAGAACCTATAATGATTTACTATATATAGAACAACTGCCTCGTTGGTCTTATAATTAGCGTATACGATCTCGGGTTCGATTCCCGAGTCGGCTCAAAAAGTGTTAGTGAATTTTTCTGGTACCAAAAAATACTCAATAACAGCCCAGAGTTTGGAAGATAGTCTTAATCCCCATGACTCGGAAAGCAAGTAAAGCTGCCGGACTTGCGCCGGATCTTTCTCCGGTCGTGTCGGATAACCGTGCCATAGGATTGTGAGAGTGAGGGAACAGAGAGTGTACCTGCGTTTGCGGACAGACTAGTGCACTATAACATCTCCTGAGATTATCCGCAGCCAATATCACCTAAGAGTACATCATCACCATAATTATTTGTAAGTATTTATATATATAGAATGGATTTGATTAAATTCCATGCTCTAAATCAGTTCAGGGGTATAGTTGCTTTCCAGGGATTTTCTTACTAGGGTGCACCTGGTCCCCTGGCTATTGGTACCGGAGACGGCGTGCGGTTTTTGGTCGGTTCGAGTCCGACATAACCACCCTTCGGTGGTATCCGTGGGGATTTCCGCACAGTACAAAAAAAAAAAGGGGTATAGTTGCCATCACAGCACAAATTCTTAAATATTTATTTCTCTGTTCTGTGATTGCCAAAATATTTTATTTGCAAATTAATATAGAAACTGTAGGTACGGTGTGTAAATTCTTTTTTGTTAGTTGTGTTTTTTGATGTTTAAATAAGTAACTTGTATTTTAATTCTAGTGTAACCACTACTATTATTGTCAATTAAAAGACTTTTTATGAACATACGTCAAGAACGAACGCCGTACAAAAAACTGACACCTTATTATTATGAATTTATTTTCGCATCATGCATAAAGATGTCTTAAAACATGTTAAAAGGTCATTTCGACTCGTCTTCGACTTACAATATGAGAAAACCAGTCTATGGATCTGCTTTAAAAGGATGTTCTTGATCACGACATCCCACGCCTCACGGTCCTTGTCCCAAGGATAATAATGACATAAAAAAATCTATTTGTATGTAAATTTTATTCAGAATTATGATAAGATATATAATCTCAGTTTTCAAATTTGCATTTTTAATAAAGGACATTGAATATTCTGAAATATCCTGTGTCGTGGAGGACTTTATAAACATACATGAAACGGACATAAAGAAAACCTTAACTCAGAACAACAATTTGTGGATTATACAATTTTTTGACATGTAGAAATGAAACCCACACTCGGCGCTGTAGGAAGCGGTGAGATGGCCGCTTGAGCTACTTCGCCATCCATGATTCCATCCGTCTCAAACTGTTGAAATATTTGATTGTCCATATTTCAGTCTTTATATATGTAGATTATAATATGAAACAATTAATGTATGTTTTAAAGAAAGAAAATACCGATGAGAAATTATAATATACTTAGTCTGGCCATAAATACTGTTACACTTAATTATAAAAAAATATTACATTTGAATTTCGAATCTGTCATTTTTATACGATTGTTCATTGTGTTTTCTCATTTTGGCGCCAATACATTGTAAAATATTTTGCGATATTAAAATGGTGTGGGGTGATAAAGAGAACCGAATCGCTGTGATAGCATTACACAAAGTAGGTATGGAGCCAAATGCAATTTTTAAAACTCTCCATACACTTGGTATTAGTAAAATGTTTGTGTACCGGGCTATTAATAGGTACAATGAGACCTCCTCTGTTTGTGACAGAAAAAGATCTGGCCGTCCACGTAGTGTTCGTACGAAAAAGGTGGTCAAAGCAGTAAGGGAAAGAATTCGAAGAAATCCTGTCCGAAAGCAAAAGATTTTATCTCGGGAAATGAAGATAGCACCTAGAACCATGTCGCGTATTTTAAAAGATGACTTAGGACTTGCAGCCTATAAGAGACGCACTGGCCATTTCTTAACTGATAATTTAAAGAAGAATAGGGTGGTAAAATCGAAACAACTACTGAAGCGGTACGCAAAGGGAGGTCACAGAAAAATTTTGTTTACGGATGAGAAAATTTTTACAATTGAGCAACATTTTAACAAACAAAATGACCGTATTTATGCTCAAAGCTCTAAGGAAGCTTCCCAATTAGTCGACAGAGTGCAACGTGGACATTATCCGACTTCAGTGATGGTTTGGTGGGGTGTTAGCTATGAAGGAGTGACTGAGCCATATTTTTGTGAAAAAGGTATCAAAACATCGGCACAAGTGTATCAAGATACCATTCTTGAGAAGGTAGTTAAGCCCCTTAACATCACCATGTTCAATAACCAAGTATGGTCCTTCCAGCAAGACTCGGCGCCGGGTCATAAAGCTCGGTCCACGCAGTCTTGGTTGGAATCGAACGTTTCGGACTTCATCAGAGCTGAAGACTGGCCGTCGTCTAGTCCCGATCTTAATCCGCTGGATTATGATTTGTGGTCAGTTTTAGAGAGTACAGCTTGCTCTAAACGCCATGATAATTTGGAGTCCCTAAAACAATCTATACGATTGGCAGTGAAGAATTTTCCCATGGAAAGAGTGCGTGCTTCTATTGATAACTGGCCTCATCGTTTAAAGGACTGTATTGCAGCCAATGGAGACCACTTCGAATAAGCTTTTTATATTTTTAATTGTTTTATATTTATGTATTAAACTGACACACTGTAAAAGTAATAAATGTTATTTGCAGTTAACAATTTTCTTTTTTCTTTATTACAATATTTATGGCAAGACTAGGTATAATTTGATTAATGTAAATACATATACAATCTTGTAGACGAGTTATTTGCGCTTGCTTTATAAAAACTATGTAATCTGCTGCAACCTATAACAACTGAACTATTAAAAAACAAAAATAGACAAAAAAAAAATAAAATTTGGCAACCCTGGTATGTCAGCAGGGGTCGAGTAGATAGAAAGAATTATAAATCCACTATGTATATGCATGCACGAAGATATTACAATCTTGTTTTAATACTAACTAAATATTCTTCTTACCATTTGTGTATTAAGTATTTTTGTAAGATTATATGAAGGCTTTGACGTTCAATAATAATAATTATTATCTATTTTGAGACACACGACTTCTACATAATACACTCGCCTCTTAGAGTTCATGACCATATATAATTGACCACTGCTAGCCACGATCCCACCGACACGGTGTATTAATTATCTTCATCTAAAAAAACATTGTTTTATGTGTGTTCGTCATTTCGTTATTTTTTTAATAGTGTTCCAAAAAATTGTTATTTCTTCTCTTCCTCTTTTCTAATTAAAGTATACTTTCAAAGATGACAATATAGAAATGTATTACCTATGGTCATTTAGATATCATATGACACTGTTAGAAGAGCCTGCAAAGTGACTCTACTCTGACTAATAGAAAGCATGAATAGAATCCAAGAGTGGTGGTCATCATATTCATTGCGAATGCAGACAATGCAGTATAGTAACCCACACTATGATGACCTAGTGAGATATTTTTTCACACACCACTTGGGGACATAAAAGGCATGACAGTCATCGTGCAAGGATCACACACGACAACTGTCACCCCTGCATCATGGACCTCCGATCTCGCACTCACCATCAAAACATGATAGCAAGGATGCTGTCATTTTAGGTAGGTCACCTGTAAGACGGCAGTACTGCCCCAGTCGAGTTATTTCACTCATAAAGGTCGTAATGTGATATTATCTACACTAATATTATAAAATTACAGTTCCTTTGTTTATTTGCTTGGTTGAACGCGCTAATCTCAGGAACTTAGGTTTGAATTGAAAGATGAAATATCTATCAGTGAAAAAAGACTATATATTTCCACGCTACAACCAAAAGGAAAAGAGTGTCAAAAAAGAGTGATGAATACGGGGAAGTATATGCGCGTTGCTACGCCACCAACTAAAATAAATTTGACGGAAAGACATAAAAAAAAAATTCATAACATTTCGGAAACCTTCGTGGGCTCATGCACAACAACTTTGCTAAAGATAATCATACGATCAAATGCATAGTTTACGATTCTATAAAGGACATACTCGTACACACAAACAAACATTCATTTATATATCCAATATCTTTAAACGAGCAATTGAAATATATACATATGAATCATATCTACATCTGAATCTCGGAAACGGCTCCAACGATTTACATAAAATTTAGTATGTAGAGGGTTTCGAGGACGATAAATCGATCTAGGTAGGTTTCATTTTAAGAAAACGTTGTTTTATCTGTGTTTTTAAGCAATATAATGTTTGTCTAATAGGCCCATTTTGACACTTATCTATGCGATAAAATTATGGATGGGAACAAAAGAAGTTGGTATATTGCAAATCGACTATCACACAATAATACCGAGCTCGGTTTCCAGGCACTATACAGTTAAAAGAGGCGAAGTTTCGCGTGTCAGATAGTATTTATTATCATACTACGTACCTCACAAGCCTAATACATTTACTCCTCTTGGACCTGCTTTAGAAAATGCATGTTACGAAATCAGTGCTAATTGATCACTGTAATTTGTTAAACTTTCCAAAATAAGGATTGTCACAGTTGCGCGTTCTGTCATTTATGGTAGTGTTGCCGCAATTTACAACTGACACCATTTCTAAATAATAATATTGTAATCTTTGACCGTGACTTTATTGCTTTATTCTTCTTGCTTTGCGAACATTTATATCGTAAATCCAAGTTCTATGTATAAGTGTACATAGTCATGGTCGTGTGAGTGTTATCAAACAATACCTACTACTTGTAATTAGCATAGCTTATCAATTTCTAAGCAGTACGAACACATAGCTTTAAGGTTAGGTTCGACTGTTACGATATTATCATTAAAAATAATAATTAAATTAAAGTAATAATAATAACTTTGCTGCCTTGTTGGTCTAATTTTTAGCGTATACGACTGCCAATCAATAGATCTCGGATTCAATTCCTGAGCCGTACCAAAAAGTGTTTTTTAGTTTTTCTAGTTTCAAGAAATTTCTAACAACACAGCTCGGAGTATGGCAGATTGCGATTTCTCGGAGAGCACGTTAAGCGACCAGTCTCGCTTGTTATGTCAAAAATATTAGTCAACTAGTTGAATCTTCGAATATAGTTCGCCCTCAGAACTGTGGAGGTCGGATGCCAGTCGCTCCACGAAAAAACTAATATTCAGTTAAACTGATTGAACTAGTAACTGACCCTAAATAATATTAGGTATAACAAAGGCTAGGAAGGATTAATTATAACCAGACAAAGGTTCGGTTT
Organism: Hypercompe scribonia; assembly: GCA_949316085.1. NCBI lineage: Eukaryota > Metazoa > Arthropoda > Insecta > Lepidoptera > Erebidae > Hypercompe > Hypercompe scribonia. The sequence goes on from OX438988.1 coordinate 7,198,698, forward strand.
ATCAGTGAGGGTCGTAAACCAGGATCCATCTCCATCCATCCATTCAGGAAGCCGGATCAATAGACCCGTCTGAGTTAATTGAAAAGGAGAAAAAATCTATTTACAATGAAAAATAAAGGTAGTTCTTGAATTTGAGAGATCTTATATTTGAGAGCGGGGCCTGGATAGTTTAGATTTAAATTAACAACTGTAAATATACGTTAATTGACCGTGTGGTGACGAATACAGTGTTACCACCCCTATTCATCCCGTGGGTGTCGTAAAAGGCGACTAAGGGAACAAGGTATTCAAGACAACATCATTATAAAGAAAAGGAAAATTTGAAACAAACCCTATTCCAACTCGTCTGGCCAGCGTGGTATAATAAACAAAAACTTCCTTGCTAAGGAAAGTCCTATGTCCAGCAGTGGACTGTAAAAGGCTGTTGATGATGATAATTATGATGATGATAATTATGATGATGATAATGATGAAAAAGATAAATGTATAGCGTTACTTGGACCCAATTGAAAATCAGCGTCAGGCTTTCGTTTGACACAATACTGAATCGGGTCCGTTTTTAGCACTGCAAGATTGTTTTTATACCAACTATTTTTTTATGTTATTATTATTATGTGCGAAAATATTTTTTTTTTCTTTCTTCTTTACTTTCAATTTGATTCTAAGTAAGTGGTTTTTAAATCCGTTTCTACAAATTGTATTTCATTATTTTACGACCATTTTTTTCTTTAAGAATTTAGTAATTAGCAATAGCAAATCCAATGTTTGTTATTTTATTAAAATCAAGTTTATTGAATTTTGTTAATAATCGCGTACCATGATATAGACGAGCCATTTATTCATAAACTTAATTGCCTAGGTTTTTTTTATTGATCATAAGTAGTGGTTAAAAAAAAAATGGTTCATTAAACATCTCAATGTGTTTAACGTATAGTATACACTAGCTGGACTCGGCCATGCTTCACTGGGGCGCATTGTGGTTGTATAAAATACTTATGTGGGGACTTCCACTTTCTTAAGGTGGTAGAACCACGCTGATTTCAGCACGAACAGGCCGGCTCGACCGGGGCAGTACTACCCTCCCACAGAAGACCAACCTAAAGCGCCAGCATCCGTGCTGTCGTGTTTCGTTGGTGAGTGCGAGACCGGAAGCCTATTGATGCAGGGGTGACAGTTATCGTGATAACTATGTGAGGCTTACACTGCCACGATGACTGTCATGCCTTTTACGTGCGTACGAGCGTGGCTTGAAAAAGCATCTTATTAGGCCGCCATAGTGTGGGTCACCACACTGCATTGTCTGCATTTGCAATGAGTATGGTGACCACAACTCTATCGGGCAGAGTAGAGTCACTTCATAAAAAGAAAAGGACAAACAGAAAAACATACTACAGCGCCATCTAGCGAAGATACATCGAACTATGGAGTATAATGAACAACGGAACAACTCCTGTATTGCGAAATGGAGATTCGCGTGGCATATATACATCATCCCAACATTAACTGTTGGACCGTGGTCAGCCAGGCATAATCACCTCGATCACGAAGATCCTCCCTTTGTGTCGGAGGGACATGACACTCGTCCCCTATACTTAGATAAAAAACATCTTTAAAGCATGCAGTTATATCGTGTCAAAATTTGAACTCAATCGATGCAGATTTTTTTGAATTTGTCAAGCGTCATCATCAACAGTCTCTAGTCCATTACTGGACATAGGCCTTTACTTATTACAGAAGTTTTAGTCTACTATACCATGTTGTCAAACGTACATACCAACAAACCAACTTAATATTTATAAATATATATTTCTTTAGAAGACAACGCCCACATTAGGAATGTATCCTGTATCGCGGGGTACTTTTACAGTTCTACATGAAACAGACACAAAGAACAATCACTCTGAACACGATACACTCAGAATAATTTATGGACTTCACAAAGTGTTGTCTCATTTGGAGTTTGAACCCACTACACTCAGTGCAGTAGGAACGGTGTGTCGACCGCTTAAATCACTACGTCATCCGTGCAGTTAATGTTGACATTGGTGTTTACATAGTACACTGTACGTTGGAATGTTCATTTAAAGATAACTAGGTAATAACGACTCAAGTTTCGAAATCTCTTTAACTGTTTTGTTGTTATTTTTTATATTAGGGCCTTAACCTTCACGGTCGCGCACGCACAACAATTCACTAAAGTTTCATTGTATACAAACAAATCGTTTGGAAACATAAAAAAGACGAACATACAATTCGGCAAATAACATAGTTCTAAGACTACACTCACATACGAGTACATTATTTTATTTATTTTTCGTTAAGTTGTTCAAGAGATTGTCAAAGAGATTTTTATAACCTACATACATTTCCTCTACCTACACTCTAATACTTACCTATCACAGATCTTGTATAAAAAACTGATATTATTTGGACACACACATCACATCAACAGCCTTTAACAGTCCACTGCTGGACATAGGCCTCCCTTAGAAAGATAATAGAAAGGTATTTGGTGCATTTGTTTATTTTAAACACGCTTTTGGTAGTTTCTCATGTGTGTTTGTTTATTTGTAACCGATTAAGGAGTGATTTTTGGTTTTTAACTACTATATTTTTGTTTTAGAACTACGAATAAAAACGTAACATAACGTTACGTTCATCAAGAATATTATATTACTTAAATACCTGGTGTACAATAAAAAATAATATTGTTATAATAAGTTATATGAATAAAGTTGTACAGTCATATCTCATATAGAAACTGGAAAATGAACATTGAAAAGTAATACTTACTTTATTTGAACATCAGTAAAAATGACATGCCTACAGAATGAACGGAACCTAAATTGAATTGAAACTAACCTTCACCGATAACTTTCAATTCAATTTCTGGTGTCAATTTCTGTATATCTTCAATTTTCTGACAGTTGAGTGACAATATCTGTCACCCAACTTCTGTTTTAAGTTAAAACAGAAGTTAGATGACAGAAATTCCGTAGATAAACATCTTAAAAACAAACTATTGCTTTATTTATCAAACTAGTATCTCATTTTCTCATACAACGGAGGTGTCATTGTATTCATACAATGTCAAATGGGTAATTTAATAAAAAACTGACACAGTTTTAATCTAACGTAGATAAGTTAATATTTACCCACGGTTCTGCATTACATTGCGAGTTGCTTCACAGTTCACACTAGGTATCAAGTTCTATGAGATGTGTAGAAATAGACCAAGCTAAAGAAAGAAAACATACTTTTTGCTTCAAACACATATTTTATGAAAGTAAACTGAATTAAAACTTGAGTTGGAATAGAAAAACTATATACCTAGTCTTGCCATAAATATTGTAATAAAGAAAAAAGAAAATTGTTAACTGCAAATAACATTTATTACTTTTACAGTGTGTCAGTTTAATACATAAATATAAAACAATTAAAAATATAAAAAGCTTATTCGAAGTGGTCTCCATTGGCTGCAATACAGTCCTTTAAACGATGAGGCCAGTTATCAATAGAAGCACGCACTCTTTCCATGGGAAAATTCTTCACTGCCAATCGTATAGATTGTTTTAGGGACTCCAAATTATCATGGCGTTTAGAGCAAGCTGTACTCTCTAAAACTGACCACAAATCATAATCCAGCGGATTAAGATCGGGACTAGACGACGGCCAGTCTTCAGCTCTGATGAAGTCCGAAACGTTCGATTCCAACCAAGACTGCGTGGACCGAGCTTTATGACCCGGCGCCGAGTCTTGCTGGAAGGACCATACTTGGTTATTGAACATGGTGATGTTAAGGGGCTTAACTACCTTCTCAAGAATGGTATCTTGATACACTTGTGCCGATGTTTTGATACCTTTTTCACAAAAATATGGCTCAGTCACTCCTTCATAGCTAACACCCCACCAAACCATCACTGAAGTCGGATAATGTCCACGTTGCACTCTGTCGACTAATTGGGAAGCTTCCTTAGAGCTTTGAGCATAAATACGGTCATTTTGTTTGTTAAAATGTTGCTCAATTGTAAAAATTTTCTCATCCGTAAACAAAATTTTTCTGTGACCTCCCTTTGCGTACCGCTTCAGTAGTTGTTTCGATTTTACCACCCTATTCTTCTTTAAATTATCAGTTAAGAAATGGCCAGTGCGTCTCTTATAGGCTGCAAGTCCTAAGTCATCTTTTAAAATACGCGACATGGTTCTAGGTGCTATCTTCATTTCCCGAGATAAAATCTTTTGCTTTCGGACAGGATTTCTTCGAATTCTTTCCCTTACTGCTTTGACCACCTTTTTCGTACGAACACTACGTGGACGGCCAGATCTTTTTCTGTCACAAACAGAGGAGGTCTCATTGTACCTATTAATAGCCCGGTACACAAACATTTTACTAATACCAAGTGTATGGAGAGTTTTAAAAATTGCATTTGGCTCCATACCTACTTTGTGTAATGCTATCACAGCGATTCGGTTCTCTTTATCACCCCACACCATTTTAATATCGCAAAATATTTTACAATGTATTGGCGCCAAAATGAGAAAACACAATGAACAATCGTATAAAAATGACAGATTCGAAATTCAAATGTAATATTTTTTTATAATTAAGTGTAACAGTATTTATGGCCAGACTAAGTATATAGCTAAGTACAGGTCCCAAAAGATGGAAAGACTAATTTTGTGCAAGCGAAGCCTCAAGTAAAGCTACTATTACCGAAAAAACTTTACTTCCAACACATTAGGTGTTGCAAATTCGAACTTGGAGTACCGGTCCTTAAATGAGGATATGAGTTATCATACATTAATAATGTGCTCGTGACTATGCAATTTTATGTTTCTATTCTATAAGTTTAAAATGAAGTGTTAATAATTTTCACTTGAAGTATAGGGTGAGCCACGAATTAGTCAACATTTAGTTGAAATTTATTTTTTAAAATTTAAAATTTTATCGTCTAAATGACCACTTCTTGTAAAGTTATTCTCTTTACCCTTCAAGAACCATATTTTTTTTAAAAAAGCATGTTTGCAAAATATCATCATTATCAGTTCAGTAGTTTAGATCTGATAGTGTAACAAACAAACACTATGCAAAATAAGTTCGATTGCAAATTTGCATTATTGGAAAATTAAAACAAATATTTACCACGTCGAGGTCGCAACAAATATTTCCGCATGTTAAAATCACTTCCTGCTTGCTTTAGAAAAACTGAGGACATTCACATACACTGAAACTTAACCAACCTTTTTATTAAATTTTTGCGGTCTATAATAATAAACATTTTAAATCCGAGACTGTACTCTGGATTACATCTCAACGTTCAGGCTAGGCTCATTAAAAAACTTTGAGCTCTTACCAGAGAAATCGACAAACTGATGAATAAAAATGACATGAAAAGATGGCAGCACTAAAAGGCTGATGATAAGTTTTAAGGGAAATTATCATCATCTCATCAACTTGTCCATTAGTACAAGTAAAAATTTCAAGAAAACTGAACTATATATTGTATAGCTACAATCGCTGCTTTGGACTAGTTCCAAACGATCGATTTCCAGTCCTTTCACTATCACACTGCACTCCGTGGATGAGGTTGCTCAATGTAGGCGAGGGCATTGGTACAATCGCCATTTTTGACACTGACACAACTTGTTATATAAAAATGGTGCCGATTTGCTCTTATCACTTACGTACATATAGTTATAACACTGATCTAGTTGGCAATCAATATTAAAATGTTTGTTTTTTTAATTTGTGCTTGAGTAACACAGAGTAGTTCGAACAGTTGTAATGGCAGTTGAACCATTACGTTACACGCATGTTCATATGCTATAGGAGCATTTAGTATAGTATAGTTAAAGAACTTCTTTCAAGAAACAAGTTTTATACTGTACAGAAGAAAACTATGAACAGATAATTTTGTTCTTTAGTTGTTTTGTTCTTCTACTCGTGACTTAAAAAATTGACCACTTTAAGTTTAAAGTCCAGTGGCGACATTGTTCCAAACTATGGATTATACGTTGAACATCATCATCAACAGCCTTCACAGTGGACATAAACCTCTCCTCCTTAAAAAGGAGGTTTTGGCCTACTATACCACACTAGTCAGACAGATTGGTATAGGATTTGTATCAAGTTGGATCCGGATGTCGTAATAACAGCTGTTCTCAGATCCCTCCTATCTCAGGCGCAGAGTGGCACACCGTGTGGTTTTAGCCGGTCCGATTCCGACACACTACCCCACTGTAAACCCCAATGGGTGACGGCCGAGGCGTTTCCACTCGTTAAAAAAAAGGGTTGTGTGTCAAGTTTTTCTTCTCTTTGAAGTGATGTCGTTCTGTGTAGTTCTGTGTAGTTGGATCTCTTAGTCGTCTCTTACGACACCCAGGCGATTAATAGGGGCGGTGACACTCTATATTCTTAATCCGTCACCACACGGAGAGAATTATACATTATGGAGTGCAAGAATCGAATTGAATTGAATCAAAATCCGATGGACCATTTTTGTTCAGGTTTTTTGGTTTGAAACTGTCTTCATCGAAAGTAGTTACACTGTTACTTCCAAAAATTCTGATCAGCATTAGCTTATTTTAAAAGTACGAAGGATTTAATTGATACAAGGGTGCGAAGAATCACATCTTTTCTTATGATAGAGCGGGCCAGAATACAGCTTGATCATCTGGGGGAAAGTGACTAGCACCACCCATGAAAGCCTGCAACTGAGGAGTCTTCCTCTTGCGATTATGAAAGGGCCATAATCGAGTTATGATATGATAAGTTGACAGGTCTGTTGGTCTAATGGCTAGTCATTTTGACAGCTAAGCCAAAGGCCTTGAGTTCGATGCCCACCCAGGACAAACCTTTGTGTGATGATCGCGATCGTTTGTTCTGTGTCTGGGTGTAGTTTATGTGTAATATGTATGTATTTAGAAATATATAAGTATGTTATCATAGTAGAGGCTCTGTCTAGTTTAAGATGTGTGAGGATATTATTATTGTTATCGGTAGCCCCTTAACATCAGCACAATAAGCTATTTGTATGTGGTTCCAAGGCTATAAACTAATATTATTGTCTGTCTTCTACTAAAAATCATATTTTCTTTAATAAGACGTGTTTTCAAATCGAACTCAAAACTTCGACGCAGCCACAGTCTGAAGGTCCTATGTCTCGTAAATAAAAATGTTACCTCAGTTTTACTACCGATTAATAAATTATTTAAATAAGCAGACGAAATATCAGTATATTATTAATAAATAGCTTTGAAGGTGAGATATTAAACCGCTAGGTATACGGGCTTTAGCCGCTCCTAGGCCATTATATACATATATTTAGCAAACTGAATGCAAAATTCATAGATGACTGCTCTAGAAAACTATGGTTGTTGTAAATCCGCGGTGGTATTACGGTTCAGTCGGCATTAAATATATGCAGTATCCCAATTGTGTATCTTGCTTGGCACGGGTATAAGTCTATAGGTTCATATAACTATAGGTTACATTCATCATCATTATCATTATCAACAGCCTTTTACAGTCCACTGTTGGACATAGGCTTCTCCTTGGCAAGGAGGTTTTGGCCTACTATTCCACGCTGACCAGACTTGTTGAAATAGGGTTTGTTTCAAGTTTTCCTTCTCTTTTTAATGATGTTGTCTTGTATACTTTGTTCCTTTAGTCGCCTTTTATGATACCCACAGGATGAATAGGGTTGGTAACACTATGTATTCTTAATCCGTCACCACACGGACACTTCTTTACACTTTTCTCACTTTTATCACGTTAAGGCAATTTTAGCAGATGACCATCATCACCAACTTTTGTCCTCAAGGAGTGCCTACTACGCATTTACCAAGTGTCGTGGCTATAGCAGATTCCTCTCATGAATCACAATCACATTCCAATATTAAGATATTTAGGATATATTAACATACTAGCTTTTGCCCGGTGTTAAATTGTAACCTATGTTACTTTAAAGTTTGATCCGTATTCGTTCAGTAGTTTTTGCATGAAAGAGTAACAAGCATTCATGCATCCATCCCCACAAATTTTCCCATTTAGGATATTTGTAGAATAGTAGGAAGTAAACTAAGACAGGATTAAGGACTAGGGGTCAAATGTTGACTGCCGCTATTAAAATATACAACGCTACCATAAAAGTGCTTCAATAACACTTATGAATTCAAGAATATTTATTGAAGACAAATTGAACTTGGTTCAACCGTGTACTGCTACAACAGGTCAACAGGCTTTATTGACCCCTCAAAGGTCAATAAGCATAAGTTCAAGATAAGTTTTCAATTACATATTTTATCTGTTAAAGCTTAAGTCAAGTTCAGATAAACAAAATGATTTGTTTATCCAATACTAAGTTTATCTTCTTTTTCCTACAAGCTTTCTACCCGAACCAAATTGGGGTTGACTAAAGTCGTGGTTTAAAAGTCTACTACTACTATTTTTCTACTGGATGTAAAATGTCGCACTAGCACTTAACGTGATTTGTTCACTTGGGGACTACTTAGCTAACAAATAAAACCACTGTAAACTGATCTGCTGATCTGACAAGCTATTTATTAAATATCAATATATAATACACTCTGGTTAATTTTTTACACTGAACCCGGTAACAAAACAATATCGCGATTCAGGGAAGTTGTACAACGCCATCTAGTTAGTAAAATACAACTTTATTTGCATTTTGTTTTCCGTTTATCGTGACATAATTATTTTCGTCATGGAGATTCTTTTTTTTTTTTTTTTTTTTTTTTTTTTTTTAACGTGTGGAAACCCCCTCGGGCCGTCACCCCACCGGGGTTTACGGCGGGGTGGTGTGTCGGAATCGGACCGACTAAAACCACACGGTGTGCCACTCTGCGCCTGACATAGGAGGGATCCGGGAACAGCTGTTATTACGACATCCAGATCCCTCCTAGCGCCTGCCCGCTCATGCGGGCACCATCTGCGGATAAACTCTCCTTTTAGGCGGCGTACGGCACACGCGGACGTCGCCTCCTCGCGGCTGGCCACTATAGCGGATGGAGGGGAAAACCCGTCCCGTCCACCCGCGGCCACACTCAAGGCGGCATGAGGCGCTGGTATGCGCGCCTGCGCCGCCCGGCTCGCCGGCGGCGAATTGGGTCCGAGTGGAGATCGTCCTCCCGGGCCTTCTCCGCCGCCTCCTTCCGCGAAATTACGTCTTCGCAGAAGGTTGCGACCGCGGTAAAACAACTGTCGCTACCAGCCATGGAGCGTATGACGGCCGGTAGCGAGAGATCTAATCCAATAGCTGCAGTGAGGACCCCACGCTGCGCCGCCCAGGCGGAACAAACCGCCAGCGTGTGCTGAGCCGAGTCCTCACTGCAGTCGCAGTGGTGACAGGCGGGACTCAATTCCCTCCTGGCGACCGAGTGCAGATACTTCCCGAAGCAACCGTGCCCGGAAAGAACCTGCGTCAGTCGGAAGGAAAGGGTCCCGTGCTGCCCACTCGGCGATGACCGGCTGGAGAGCCTCCACGAGTGCAAAGCCAGCACGTGGAGTCTCCAACCGGGACGACCAACGAGCCATTGTGGCTCGACGAGCGGCCTCACGCCACTCGCGTACCTCTTCGGGCGGGGGCCGTATGCCGCTACCCGCCCGGAAGTCAGCTGTCCGCCGATAAACTTCGGCGAGCACTTCCGCCTCCAAATCCCACGGGGGAGTTCCGGCCAAGGCGCACGCCGCTTCCGTCGATACGGTGCGGTAGCCGCGTATGGCTCTAACCGCCAATATCCTCTGAGGGCGCCAGAGGCGAGCCCTATTCTGGGCGGTCAGAGCCGCCGCCCACACCGGTGCACCATACAGCGCCATTGACCGGACAACCCCCGTGTATAGCCGTCTCGTCGCGACGCTGGCTCCACCCAAATTCGGCAAAAGTCGCCCAAGGGCAGAAGCAGCGCCGACCAGCTTTGGAGAAAGCTGTCGGAAGTGCTCGTCGAAGAGCCACCTGCCGTCGAGGATCAGGCCCAGATATTTTATCTGGGCCTGAACCGGTACGAGGACCGAATTGACTACGATAGAGGCGCCGGGTGGAGGACCACGACGGGGCCCATGGAACAAAAGGGCCTCCGTCTTGTCTAGGGCCACTCGTAAACCCAGCGCCTCAATGCGCCCGACCACCAAAGAGACTCCCACGGTGGCCAGGCGCGCCGCCTCTTGAAAGTTCGCCCCCCGGGCCGTGACCAATGTGTCATCGGCGTAACAAATTACGCCCAGCCCGGGGGGAAGACGACCTCGAAGGGCCCAGTCGTATCCCATATTCCACAGGAGTGGTCCGAGGACAGACCCCTGTGGAACACCGCACGACATGAGCCGCCGTCTCAGAATGCCATCTCGGTCCTCGTACATGACGGTACGCTCCTCAAGGTAGTCTGCCACAAGCCGCCTCAGGTACTCTGGCACCCCGTGGTAGTGGAGTGCTTCCCTGATGCAGCTAAATGGCAGACTATTAAATGCGTTGGCGATGTCCAACGACACCGCCAACAGCACGCCGCCACAGCTCACCGCCTCTTCAGTCACGGCCCTCAGGCGTAACACAGCATCGACTGTCGAACGCCCGGCTCGAAACCCGTATTGGGCGTCCGACAGATCGGGGCCCACCTCGCAGAGGTGCCGGACGATGCGGGCAGAGAGTATCCTCTCAAACAATTTACCCGCCTCGTCCAGCAACACGATGGGCCTATAGGCCGCGACCGAATCGGCCGGCCATCCCGGCTTCTGTAGTAGGACCAGCTTCCCGCTCTTCCAACCCTCAGGAAAGCGCCCGGACGCCAAGCTGGCGTTTAGGACTTCCCCGAGGCGATCCGACATGTGGTCGAGAGTTCGCGCCAGCACTCGGGCAGGTATCCCATCTGGCCCAGGGGCGGTGTTCTTAGAGCGAATCCGCAGAACGACCGCCCCTATCTCCGATTCCCTGACGGGCGGAACATTATCCTCGTTCCGTCCCCCGTCGTCTTCGACCATGAAGGCCATCGACGGGGGTGTGTGCTCCGCCCGCTGCGGGAAAAGACCCTCGACCACTTCCTGCAGGAAGCTGGGCTGGAGTGTCTCTGTAAGGGGGGGGCCCGACGTGCGGAGCTTTTGTCGCACCGCACGATAAGGGCGACCCCAGGGGTCACGATCGAGACCCTCCAGCATCTCCTTCCTCTTCACTTCTTTGGCGCGGCTAATGGCCAGCTTCAGAGTTTTCCGCGCCTCTCGGTACTCCTCATGAAGCTGGTCCTCCCCGCCGTCTACGCGGTGTCGCCGCCGACTACGGGTGTAGGACCTCCGGGCACGAGTACAGGCCGCGCGGAGGTCCGCCAACTCCTGGGACCACCAGTAAACCTCCTTCCGTGGAGGCCGACTACCTCGGATGCGGGGCATGGCCGCATCGCAGATCTGCGTAATCGCATCGCGGAAACGACCAGCCCCCATGTCGACCTCCTCGGTCGGGGCCTGCGGAGACAGCCAGGAGAAAATAATGGCTGCCTCCTCTAGTAGGTCCCTATTCAGTTTGGCTACAGCCCACCGCGGCAAGCGAGAAGAACGCCGCGCCGCGTGACCCCTACTGGGGTCCTGGGTCCGGGAGAGCTCAAATCGAATGTAGAGGTGATCCGAGAGCGTCTCAACCTCTTCCAGGACACGCCAGTTCCTTACTCGTGCGGCGAGGGCAGGGGTAGCGAACGAAAGGTCCACTATCGACCCTCCCTGCTGTCGCACACACGTGTTGGTGGAGCCCCTGTTCAGTAAACAGAGGCCCACCGAGGCCGCCCACTCCTCTACGGCCTCGCCCCTAGCGTCCGTCCTGGGGGAACCCCACGCAATGGACTTTGCGTTGAAGTCCCCCAGCACTAAGACGTGCCCAGACGTTAGACGCCGCATCGAGGTTTCCGAGGTGTTAAGGAAAACCTCGAAGTCATTCAAACTCCGGTTGGGGGAGAAGTATACACCATATACAGTGATCCCCCCCCACTCGGCAGCAACATATCCAGTGCCCTTGTCTCTTAGCGACAAGGGCGGGGAATGAGCCGCCGTGGAGCCGACGACTGCCACGGAACCGTCCCGGTCACCCAACCAGTTTGGACGGGGAGGAACGTAATAGGGCTCCGCGGCTACGGCAACACCGATCGACCACTGTGCCATGGCTTGCAGGAAGAGGTCCTGCGCCGCAGCACAGTGGTTCAGATTCGTCTGGACTAGGAGGCTGGAGACTTGGGCCATTACTGGACCGTCTCTACAGCCTCCTCCATGGGCGACGATGTCGACGTGCGAACGGCATCGGAGGCAGCCTGGGTCGACTGGCTAGCCCCCAACGCTTGCCGAGAATCACGGGGAGGTTTGCAGCCCCCCTGCCCAATCTGATGATTGGCGGGCTTGTTACCCGCCGCACAAACCGGACAGTGAGGGGCGGCAGAGCACTCTGCCGCCTTGTGCCCCGGTCGACCGCAGCGGAAGCATAGTCCGCTGCAGTCAAAACAACTCACGCACTTGGCGCGTGTGTGTCCGGATGCTAGGCATTTAAAGCACCTCATCGGTCTTGCCGCCAGAACAGTGACTCTGGCGTTCACAAAACCGACGAGGATTCTGCCTGCATCGCCCAAAGCTTTGGCCGACGCTACCGGACAGCTGATCCACACTGCGCCAAGCCCTCCCGGACCGGGGCGGATGGTGCCGACCCTAATGTTGTCCGCGTTGCAGCCCGTCTTCTCGCTGATTGCAACGCGGACATCCTCTGTCGTTACGGAGTCATCCAGGCCCGAAATGCGCAACTCTGCGCATTTGGTAGGCCTGGCGATCTTCACACCATCCGTGGCCGCGAAGATTCCCCTCAGTTTCTCGGCGAATCTGTCCGCCGTCTTTGCACCTTCAGCCCCAGGGAACTCGAGGACTCGAGCTCCCGTCTGGGCAAGGCGCAACCTGACCCCTTCAGTCCCGAAATCGGTGGCGAGACTATCACGGGCCTTTTTAAATAAGGCCGCATAGGATAGTCCGCCACTAGCCGCCTCTGGGGTTACGGTGACCACCACAGCCGCGCTTTTAGGCACCTGCAGTCTGCGCGGCTTCTTCGCGGTAGTCACCGCCACCGATGGCGACTGCGGGGTAGAAGCTGCTTTTTGGGCAGCCTTTTTACCCCGCTTTCGGGATTTCTTAGCCCCCCCGACTACCTGCCAACCATCCGTGGACGGGGCAGATGTAGAGGGAGCAGATGTGGAGGTGCCAGGTACAGCGGCTGGAGTGGAGAGCGGAGGGAATTCCGCTCTAGACTTAGCCGCCGCTTTGGGCCCTGACCTCTGTGCACCCGTCTTAGCTACTGCTTTAGCCGCCTGTCGTGTCCTCGGAGTGGCCGCAGGAACAGGAGATACCGACGCCGCAGGAACAGCAGACACTGACACCGCCGCTGCATAAGACACACGACCGTCTACAACGGGAAGCGACGTCAGCGCCGATGCGACCTTTGGTCTATGTGACGCGAGTGGTGGCCGGACGACAGCGGCTGGAGGTAGTCTCGCCTCCAGGCCAGCGAGACGTCCGTCCATCATACGCCACACTGCGTCAGTGATTTGCCGCAATTGGGCATCAGCGATGGTACCGGGAGTGACAGAGGCAAGCGATTGAGACGAGCCTTCTTGCTCAGGGCGAACCGCCCGGAATTGGGCAAACTGTGCGCTCAGTTCAGCTACTTCTCGTGTAAGATGGTCGTTGGCCGCTTGGAGACGAGCCACGTCCCCAATAAGGCTCTCAACAACCCCCGCAACTGCAGAAGAGGAGTCCTTAAGGGCTTTTACAAAAGCACCCTTAAGGTTACTCGACTTGGTGGCTACCTTGTGGATGATAGCCACCGCTGCTTTCGCTCTCTCTTGCATGGACGATGGCGTTTGGGGAACAGAATCCCCTACCATCGGCTCCTTAATCTTATGCAAGAGATCTGCGATCTCCTCCTCTGCAAGTGCTTCGCCGTCCGCCCTAACCCGCCTATAGGCTTCCGCCTTACAGAAGACGGAGCCTGACGGGATCGAGATCGAAGTTCGCGACCTGCCTCTACGGTTGCTGGCGACTTTAGGAGGTAACATCTCCTGGGACGTGTCGCTCTCCTCGTCCCTGGAGCGCCCGCGTTTTCGGGAGTCGCACAGCTCCGTTTCCATCAGGCCACCTCCCGTGCCATCCGACGAACACGTAGACCTGGAACGCAGTCGTTCCGATGTTCTGCGGCTCCCAGCAGTCATAATGACTTCTGGGAGCCTCATCGACATAGGTGTCCCAACCGATGCGTCCTTTGAATTGGACGAGAAGTCGTCCACTCCGCTTTTCTCCTCCTTCTTCTTCTCTTTCTCTCCTTCTACATTTAAATATTTAGTTTTAATTTGATCAGATTCCATATTAGACCCACGAGAGGGGGAGAACTAAAGGTCGACCCGGGCAGAGATCCCCCAATACCCGGGCAAGCGTAAATTTATGCCCAACCGAGGGGTCCGCAGGTGCCTCGGCTGGGAGTGCGCTTACGACTGAACTACCCATCAGCCATGCATCCCCTGGTCACGCACCAGAACACGGGATTCGGGGTAATTTTTTAAAGAGGTTTTCTTCCTCGCAGTCCGGGCGGCTAAGCCAAGACCCTCGCCCCCGATTGGTGTCGCGAGACATAACCACGACACTCCTTTCGGGATTACGATGTGTCAACGGTGGCAGGAAGATTATATCTTCCAATGCCTGCTCGGCGGCAGTGTGAGTACACACCGAGCCCGTTCTCCTTTCTCCACCATTGACAGTGGAGAAACGCCGACCCATGAAAGGGTCCCACCATAGTGATTTTTTACCGAGGTTTTCCTCCTCAATGCTCCGAAGAGCGAAGAACCAACAGAGGATCCGACAGACACGCCCGCTCTGTTGGACCAAGTCTCGGCCGAATTGCCGAAGAAAATGGCTTCCTCTTTGTGCTAGAATATTAGCCGTTGGCAGTGATGAACGATACCATCGCCAACGTTTCCAGGGTGCACCACGTGGAGGTTTTCTAGCCCAGCACCCCGTCATGGAGATTCTAGGCTAGGCAATATTGCAGTTCTGTAGAAAGATTGTAGTAGGATTAATTTGCAGAAGCATGAGGACAACAAGTCAATAGATCTTATTGACCTCTCAAAGGTCAAGATAAGTGTTCAATTACAAGTTATTATAGTTAATAATTTTCTTCTAACTTACACATTCTTTTCCTCAAAAAAAAAACTCTTAGGAAGACAAAACTAGGTTGGTGTCGACTTTAAGTATACAACGACACAGCTGAACCTTATTTTTTTGGAGTTTACTCCTTAAGAATCGGTTTTTTGATATAAGGCGCCCGGTATGAGAAAAATGTGAGGAGTAAAATCTACTGAACGAATGACCTCGTTACGTTTTTAGTGCAGCTGCACTGGTTTTGTGCGGCTGCACTGGTTGTGAGTTTATTAAGACGTGTATAGAGTATGCTGCAAAGCGACTATATCTATATGTTATTTTCATTAATTTGTTAATTTACTCTTTCATAAGGTATCAATCTTTTTTCAGGTAATTTCAGTTAAATAAGCTTTTTTTACGTCTGTTTCGACAATCGTACTTATTTACTCAGAGCGACTGCCAAGGGTCTCCGACAACCCAAATACTAGGCGATATCGAAGTCCTGTGGAGAAATAGTATTCGGCCTATTTGGGCTGAAGTATTTAACATTTCAGTACCTCCTTTTTTCCACAATGTTTGGACATATTCTGATAAATTGCAATAGCATTTGTTATTAATCTTAAACTAATGAGTTATCAGAAATGTAGAGACATGCGTGGGCGCAAAGTACGCGAAACAATCGTGAGAATTCAGAGCAAACCATTGTTTGCAGACTTTTTTTTCTATCACCTGTGCAACGTTCCTGTGTTACTTGAAGTTATTATTGCAAGTTATTTAAACAGTAAAGATTTTTCACCTCGTTAAGGGTTTTAAAAACTACTCGGAACCTGAACTACTATTGTTACAAAATCTAAATAAAAACAAAAGACTTTATGGACTTAGGAAGCTTAGTATTTTTATAAGAATAATTCAAATTATTATTGTTTGTATTATTTGTTTGTTCTTTAATCTGGTCCACCTAAAAATTTACCCACCCCTTGCCAAAAACACAGGACAAGGACACAGAACACACACATCACATTTGTTATCCCAAAAAAAAATCAAAATTGAGGAAAAACCTATGTGGTATTACGCGAGTAAAACCTCGAGTATAAGTTAGTATTAGTAAAGTTAATTTGTATAAACTATATTTATATTGATTTAAACTTCATTTTCATTTTCAAAGGTTGTGTTCATAGCACTTGCAACAGCGCCGAAATATCTATCTAAAGTAATTACCCGAAATTATATCTCATTTATTAAAAACTTATCAAAATACTTATCTTAATGTTAAAATTAGACAAGTTCTTGCAAAATTTGTTTTATTTTATATCAAAAATTGTAACGAGCAAGGTTAAGAGAAACTATTGTTTTACAGTTCACATTGAAAAGTCTAAATTCTTTGAGCGCGTTACAAAATGTCGAGGTCGGAATTGTGTGATGGTCACAGATGACAGGGCAATACACTCGATACTCAGATACTACTTGCAGTAAATCTATTCCATATTATAAAACTAGAGACTTTGTTTGTTTGAATGCACTAATCACAGGAACTACTGGTTCGAATTATCGATAAACCTGTTGCAAAATGTCACAAAGGCGGACAAAATTTATTTCTTTTGGGCGATGCTGACTACGTTAAGTGAGTAACATATCACACTGCGACAAATAAGAACCGAGCACTAATGAAAATTGTTACAAAAATGGGGTATGTTTACCCTTTTGAGTGATGCATAAGAAAGTTGTGCGGGTAAACTAGTAGGTACTGCAATGTGCTTTGTTATCTAAACCGTAGACATCCTAAGACATGTAACATATCACATTTCTATTCACCTCATGGCGATTGATAAAAATGTTATAAGATATTAAGTTTATTTAGCATATGTTTAGAAAAGAAAAGTGAGCGCGAATCACACACGGCAGAAATGCAACTTCTGAAAGGTAATTTTACATAACATATCCACGTAGAACGCTCAGACCGGGAGAAAGCTGAGTAGAATATACCCACTATCCCACTACACACGGTGTATACAGATAGACAATGCTTAGTAGACGAGAGTGGGGAAGCTACGAAGCATCGCACAAAGAGGAGACCGAGAATGTCAAATACTGTGTTATGTGTTCTATCTCATTCTCTCCGACTCAATCCTATACAGTTTGTTTCTTTATCGTGACGCATTTTCGTTTTATGAAGTTTCAAATTACCACGGTTCTAAAGAAGTGTCAACCTTACAATTATATATACATATAGATACATATTAACATAAGAAATAATACACTTGAATTTTTACACACTTAAGTATACACAACTCGACAATAATTGTCGATGTTTGATACTTTAAGATGTCTCAAGCATTTGTTGTTTGATAATCGTTGTTTTTCTTTCCGTTTGTTTAATGAAATCATAGTCTTCAATTTATATTTTGCATTCCTATTGCTTCAGAGATCTTGAAAGAGAAATAATGGAAAAGAAATGTTTTCTGACTTCTTGAAAGTGTAAAAAATATAATTTATTACTCATGTTATTTCTTTACGTCTTACACGATTTTAACACCACCAAAAGACTGACCGGAAAAGAAAATGCATAAGTTAATATATATTAATACATAATAAACAAATCTTACTGATATCCAGTTACCTTTTTCTTAATTATCATTATTTAGTAAGATTGTTAAACTAGAAATCCATTATGAAAACTGACCTTGAATGCAGAAACGTGACAAAAACACAACAAGACTTCCTTTTGCTGTGTTTGTTGAGCATGTTAGTTCTAACTTCAAGGTGGCAATAATATTTGCAGACGAAGCTGGATTGCCTTGCGGAACGTTAAAGCAAACATTGGTTACAGAGGCGTAAAGTAGATCGGTATTACTTCATTAGAAATCGCCAGTTTTCTAATAAACACAGTAAATATCAATGTCTATAAACCTTTTTACGGAAAGACCTATGAGCATTGGATTGTTAAAGGCTAATCTGTAATGATGTACTCATAGCCCGTGGCGGTCACGTCGGCCAGTCTCAACGGACACCAGCCCACTATGCAGGAGGTATTACTGTGCACAAGTGTGTGCGCAAACACAGGTGCACTCTCTGTTCCCTTACTCTCACAACCCGATGGGGCGGTTATCTGACACGACCGAGGAGAGATCAGGTCGTCTGATCTGTAACAAAGATGAATACAAGATTGAAAATAGATAGTAATTGAATATGTTTCATTGTAACTAAATAATTATCTCTTAAAGTTTGAAAATTCAAAACGTATTTTCTGATGTGTACATTTTTCAACTAGGAGCAATTTCGTAAACAGGGACGCAACTGTGTAACAGAAGGCCGTGTCTAACTTTTTCACATGAAACGATTTATTTGGCGGGGCAGGACGATTATATTTGTAACTAGCTTTTGCCCGCGGCTTCGTTCGCGTAAAATTTGGTCTGCCAGATTAAGTTTCTTAACAGATCATTTTAATTAATTTTTCTTTAACATACAAACAATCCTACGATATATCTTTCTTCTATCTTTGTGTAACTACTATAGTTTAGGCAGCGTATGCCAAGACAACTCTCAGAAGCCAAATTTTCTTTTCCGACTTAATTGACATGTATGTATGTATGTATGTATTACGACCAAAATTACATAAAATCATTACAAACTGTAGCCTATATGTTATTCCGATGTATTACCTATGCTACTGTAAAGTTTCATCTAAATCCGTCTAGTAGTTTTTTCGTGAAAGAGTAACAAACATCCACACAAACTTTCGCATTTATAGTATTAGTAGGATTTAATATACTTGTATTTTTCCAGTACAAGTGAAAAATTGTTAAAAATATATTGAGCACTGTTAGCCAATGGGTGAATGACGTAATCAAATGCTTTGCAATTTTTTTAACGATAAATATGTTTACAATTTTTCTGTCAGTGACTATTTTTTCGACAAATCTTTGTTTTTTGAGTTAAACAATTATCTAGCTATAAAATAAAACCATTGCCGCATCTCTATTCTGTGCAGAATTCCAAATTCAACATACGTTTTTGTTCTGTGTCTGCCATTACATATGAAGTTAATTATTCTTTTGTTTTCAGTCATTTAATTAGTTCCGCCATAATACATGAACAGATGTTCATTCTAAGAAACTCATAACCACTGTAAGAAAACCGTACTACAAGAATTATGGGTCTATATTTCAAGAAATATTGCCATAGTAACGTGTTATGGAATATAATATTTCTATTTACATTTAGACATTAATGGTGGAATCATGAATTATGACTAACAGTTATATTTAGAGCCCTCTGTTCCCAGTTTGGTCACATATCTATTATCAATCTACACTATACTTTAATTACGCTATACTTGATACTGTCTCGTTGGTCTAGCGATTTGCATATGCGACTGCCGATCAAATAAGTCTCGAATTTGATTTCCGAAAAAGGGTTATTGAGTTTTACTGATGTGAGTTATGATCTTAACCCCCGTGTCTCGGAGAGCACTTAAAGACATTGGTCCTTCGCCAGATCTTTCCCGGGTCGTGTCGAATGGACGTCCTATTGGATTGTGAGAGAGGGAACAGAGAGTGCACCTATGTTTGTACACACGATTGTACACTATAATATCTTCTGCATATTTACCAGGTCTCCGTGGAGACTGGCCACCGTGGCTGAAATGAGCTATTAGTACATTATCACTAATTTACAGTAAATTATTGTTTTGTTCTATTGTAATGTAGTCATATTTTAAATTACCTGAAAACTGACAAGCTTAGCTGTGGCATATTGATGTTGCAAAAAAGCAAATTAAAAACTATCTTTGAAGTGTGTTGCATATGGTGTTAAAATTTGAGCTCAATCAGCTATATACCATAACTTTTTGTTTTTGAAGGGTACACAAACCAATTTAACATATACCTATATAAGTAGATTAATTTATTTCTAACGCCCTTACTAAGGAGAGGCTAGCTAAGTATGTTTAGCCGTGGACTGTCAAAGGTAGTTGCTGATATATGGATTTGAGCATAGTAAACAAGTACGAAGACAAAAGAAATCTTACTAGATTTGGTTGCTTTTGTAAAAATTGAGGATCTAAAGTGTTTTTTTAACTTTATTTATACTAAAATTATAATTTTAGCAACTACAAATTATAAACTAATTACTTTTAGAAGACACTTGCCAAATTACTTACATTTTCACAATTCAATCTTAGTCTCACTTATACCTACTTTTAGTCATTTACATATAAATATGAAAACACGTTAGGTTCACACATAAAATAATATGATAATCAAAACATCGGTAAAATAACAAAAACGAAACGGGAATTCCTAAAACTCATAGAATTCTCATAAAATCAAATGCCACCATCAGACTGGCGCGAGCATTCATTTACAAATGTCAAGAACACTTGAAACACGTGAAGTTGCTTGTCCGAACACGCGCGAATAGTTAACTGCTTAGCTATACTCCCGCGCCAAAGGTCATCTTTGTTCACCAATAATTTGCTCGGGATTTAAGAGCCTTATTATAGTGATAAGGCTACATTTAGATTTTATCGAAACTAAACTAAAACACGTAAGGTCAGATTTCGTAGGTAATAAAAGTTTGTCTAAAATTCAGTAATCTCGATTTTACAAATGTCCTAAATGTACATACATTTAGGACATTTGTAAAATCGAGATTGTACATTTATATCGAGATAGTACAAATTGATTACTTCAATATGAGAGTACGGGAGTAATTTTGAATTGAATTTTGAACGAAATTTTATGAGGTACGAGAATTGACTACCTGATATTATGTTTTAGGCACTTGATGCCGAGGGTATACTGCGAAAGGACTGCAGCTGTTCACTCATTGACTAAACCACCAATCGTGATTTCTCAATTGGTAAAGTGGTTAGACCACAAAATACTTAAGTCTCCAGTTTCAATTTGACGCTAATCATAAGTATCGTAGAACGAATTGATTCTTTGTGCATGCTGGTAACAATAGCGTTTAATTGTAGGCAAGCCCCTCACCGAAGTGTGGTTTAGGAGAGTTTAGCTATTGTGACCTAAACTTACGTACAATGTTATTGTAGTTATTTTATTGGTTTTATATACATCATGTGTATTAGATACTGTACTGCTATGCTATACTTATTTACATGCTTCACTCCGTGTAGTGGGCTAAAAATAAAGAGTGCCAACACCCCTATTCTTTCCATGGGTGTTGTAAGAGTCGACTAATAGAACAAAATATGCCTGTAAACAGTAAACAGAAGGTAAACTTGAAAAAAATGCAATATCAACCTGTCTGGTCAGCGTGGTATATTAGGCCAAAACCTACTTACTAAGGAGAGGCCTATATCCTATGTCTGTTAAAGGTTGGATTTTAATGCGTTTTGTCCGATTATTTGTTATAAAAGTGTGTTCTTTCATAACAGAGTTAAATACTTTATCATCTTTACTGCATCCAACAGCTTAATTAAATTTTATTTGTTTATTTGGTCAAGGAATGACCACTCGTTTAGCAATGCGTCCATATTTGTTTCGTCGTTGCATAATAAACATGTTGATGAATGGTGATAAATGAGATAGTGGCGAGACGTGCTTCACGCTTGCTTCTCTTAATTGAAATGGCAGTAAGGTCGCTACTCAGCAGGCGGCTAAGTCTGCTGAGGTTCACAAGTATTTACTTTCTGTAGTACACCAACAAGCCTAGCCAAGATACAAGTAATCTCCTTTTACTACGCTTCTATTTACTTCAATTATTTTGCCTGGACTAGGTGACTTAACGTTGAGATGATGTCATTCCCATACATTTGATTAGTTTTCTAATAACGTTTACGTTTGTAGAATGTCAACTTGGCTAAACCTGCTGAGGTAACGTCGATAAGGCTTGCTGATAGAGTTCTTGTGGATATAGTTGATCTGATTGTGATAAACCACCACAGTTAGAACTAGGTAAGAAGAGATTTAGATGTGGTTGGTGTTTGCAAACACCTGATGGTATTAATACTATTTAATACTTTTTAGTTTGGCAAGGTACCAACCAATATCGTTAATCTAAACACTCACGTTTCTTTTATTCAACTGAAATACTTAACTGTATGAGTTTTCACTGTACATAAATAAACAAAGGATTTAGTAATTCTATAAAAGTTCTGTCACACATCTTTCATTATTTCTTGGAAATCATCTTTTTATTTGTGTCATAAATAAATTTATACAGCATCAAGCTTTAAATTTATAAAACTTATATGACAGCTTAGTCTACACCAAGTGTTACACGGTCAACAGGACCACGACGCTGCAAAGAGAAGGAAAACAAAAAAAAACCCTGTACCAACACATATGGCCAGCGTGGTAGAGTACACCAAAACCTCCTTTCTCAAAAAAACCCTACGTCCTACTGAGAAATATTAAAGCTGTTGATGTTATACAACCTGGCCGTGGCCTTCGTGACCTTGAATATTAGAGAAAAGTTCATCATCACACACGCAACAATCTTGACACAAATATTGCCTAACCTTCGTACGATATGGTATAAAAGTTAAATTACATTGCTTCTCTACGCTTATTTGGATGAACATGCCGTAGTAATCGTGGAACAGTGGAACTAATATAAAACTGTGTAACTGTTAATTGCAAGTCTACTGATGCTTGATAATACTAAAGATTTGCTTTCTTGAATGTTATTGTGTTTTTCATCAGCCTCGTCAACAGCCTTTATAGTCCACTGCTGGACATAGGCCTCTCCTTAGAAAGGAGGTTTCATCAGTCTTATTTATGTTGGTATAGATACTAGTTTTTGCCTGCGACTCCACCCGCGTATATGTCGAATATCGCGGTAATTAGAAGCCTATATGTTATTCTAATGTAAAAGCTATTTTACTGCAAAGTTTAATCTCATTCAGTTCAGTATTTTTTGCGTGAAAGAGTAACAAACATCCATACAAACTTTCGCATTTATAATATTAGTAGCATAAGGAAAGTACTAAGAACTATTAATGAGGAAAACATCGAATCTAATACCACGACCATGTTATTTTGAGTTGTCATAACAAATGACGAAATGGTATTTGCTTAGGAAAACGTGTTTAAGCATATGGTGGAAGAATTAGACTTGCAAATGAAGCATCGGAAACCACTTATCTTCAGTAGCTGTTGAACTATTATAGAAATCATCACCTTCTCGTAAAAAACTGGCACTACACCAACGTCCTTCACCACTAGAAACAAATCCTGTGTTGTGGGGTATCTTATAAGCCACGGAAACAAAGAATGGAGTGTGATATTCTCACCACAGCCCCCGAAATGGTTTCCAAAACCGTTCTGAGAGCACCCACGTAACGAGCTACTAGAGTTATTAGCTATGTTAATAAAGTGTTATTGCTAGAATTGTAGCTTGAATTTAAGTTAAGAAATTGATATTGAGTAATATTTTTCTTTTTCAGGCAAGCTGATGATCCGAAGGTGCCTGACAATGCTGACAAAGTGCTCGTAACAAGCAATACACTCCAACGTTTTTTCGCACTGAAATCGTTGGGATTGATCAGCCGAAGGTGAGTAATAAAAATTTAGACCACGTAATAAACGTAATTAATATTATAAACGAGAATGAGACTTAGTTTGCTACACCGAGGTACATACCTTAATTATCTTATCAATTGGTCGGGCGCAACAGTTTAAGTGGTCGCCTGGCTTAAAACTCAGGCGACCACTTTACCTGTTACGCCCAAATTAATACCACGTCGAATTTTGTTGGTACATATAACTGAACACAAATTAGTGTAATCTGTAAATCATTAACCCGATTTTGGTTTTATCTGGTGGAGAATATGTAAGATGCAAAAAAATAAAATTACTTGCACATTGTCAGGGTATGAAGAAATAGAGAATAAATAGAAAGGGACATTATCATTCAAGTAGATGTCCTCTAAGGTCACCTTTAATGACTTAAAAAGAACTTGATTGAAACAACTTTATAGGTTGTCGTGTTTTACGGACGTAGCCTATAACTAAAAAAGCACTCTTCGAAAAAGTTAAAGACAAAAACTGTAATTTAAAAAAAAACTTGGTAAATTCTTCACTAAATTATCACACAACCACAGTTATGCATGATTTTTTTTCAATTTTAAATCGATTACTACACTGCTCTGACACACACACCCTAATTGCACATGTAAAATATGTGCAACATAAAACACCTATCTCACATTATACGTACATACCTATAAAGCGACACTACATGAATATGTAATATTTTTTCACAACATTACTCTCGTGTCAAATAATTCATTATAAGTTATGATATGACGAAATATAAAAAATGAGATACTCTTAAATGAATGATCATCATTTGTGTTCGTATTCGATTTATAAAACGACCATTGACCATGAGTTTATTGATCAGACGGATAGTTCTTATGTTTATTATATTTAGTGTCGGTTTTTCAATCCTCAATCTCACTGTCTGTCGGTCACCATACTGAGTTGTCTGCATTTACAATGAGTAATGTGACCACAACTCTAGGATTTTATTCATGCTTATCATCAGGCAGAGCGATATCACTTTGACATAAAAAAAACCTCAAATACACTGTCAAATAACTAACACGAGAACAAATGTATATAGATTTTTATCAAGCGAATAAAGTTTTTGTGTTTTTCACTCGAGTGCAACAAGCCTGATAGGCGATGGCCAAGTGAAACGGTTGATGGTCTTTCATGGCCAAGTTTAACATCGGCAAGTTTGGATCACAACCTATAAGCGGAGATTCAAATTCGACTGTTCTTCTCATGAAATTATTTTTTTCTTTTTGATTATCTATTCGATATTGTATGGGTAGTCTAGTACCCATAGCTCAACACATAACAGCAGTTAAACTACTGAAAACCCCAAAATTACGGTAACTGTGAAATAAATACCAACTCTCCGTTTATCTGAAGATTGAGAAAGCCGACCGTTAGTGTATTAGCTATTGAGCGTAATATTTTTACTCTACTAGAGCTCGATGTTTACTACGTTTGCTTGTTAACAGTTACCTGAGAATGTAATTAATATTTGAGACTTCATAAAATTAACGATAATGTAGTTATAGTAAATGTGATATTCTCTAAATTACCTGCTGAGAAATAATTAATTGTTTTACACTTTAAAAAGGATTATATTATATTGTACCTACGTAGAGATAAGAATAAATGTTAATATTGTGTTTTTACGAGTCGATATTCTTCTGAAGCAGAGTGAAATTCGTTTTGTTAATAGTGAAAATTCATAATAATACTAAACTTAAAATAATGTTATAAAAGATGGCACACAGTAAATGCAGTTTAAAAATTAAAAAAAATCATTCTTATACAATTTCAACGAATAAAATCGATAATTATAAATATTCGACTAAAAATGATTATTTATAGTCCAATCGGCAACTCGTCAAGTTTTCTAATTGATTACTTATCGAACTGTAGAGAAGACAGTAAAATTAATTATACGAGTAAATAGACTTAAATACAACTCACGGTTGATCTAGTGGTTTAAGCGGTCGCCATGCCACTCGCTACTGCGCTGAGTGTTGTGGGTTCAAATCCCGTACGGGACAACACTTTGTGTGATCCACAAGCTGTTGTTCTGTGTCTGGGTGTTCTTTGTGTCCGTTTCTTGTATGTTTGTAAACTCCGCCGCGACACAAAATTTATTCCTGATGCGATGCGCACGCACTCCTAAAGAATTATCTTTTGTTAGTGTCGTTTTGTCTACAGACATAGGATAACGCGAAGTATAAAATTTTTAGAAAGATTTTTATCTTGGTAACAATTTCGTCATTATACTTAATAATGACGAACTAATACTATGTGTAATGTCCGTGTGGTGACGGATTAAGAATACATAGTGCTACCACCCCTATTCATCCCGTGGGTGTCGCAAACGGCGACTAAGGGAACAAAGTATACACGACAACATCATTACAAAGAGAAGGAAAACTTGGAACAAACCCTATTCCAATCCGTCTGGCCAGCGTGGTATGGTAGGCCAAAACCTCCTTGCTAACGAGAGGCCTATGTCCAGTAGTGGATTGTAAAAGGCTGTTGATTGATTGAATACTACCTATCGCTGATTTTGCTCGGGGTTATCTGTTCACATTAACATTTCGTCTATAATTTTAGTGTAATTTAGAATTGTTAAAACATTCACATAGCTTTACTTTTAATGCGGTTTTTTAAGACGTTAAGTGAATAATTAAGTGACGGTGGTGTAAAAATACATATCCCACGAAGAGTTGCGACATGAGAATTGCAGTGAACTGTGAAGGTGTTTTATACAACGTAACATGAGATCTGATATTTAAAAAAGTAATCTAGATACGGGTTCCGCAATAAAACCGGTTTATATAAAACCAAAACACTATAAGTAGCTAGAAAGAACCAATTTTTTAATCTTTTATTATTGATGTACTGATCTACGGTTATACGGTTACGGTTACGTAAAGAATGGGTGACATTTATCCTCAATATATATAATACTAGTTTTTACCCGCGACTTCGCTCGCGTGGAATTTGGTCTGCTACATTAAGTTTCGTAACAGATCCTTTTAATATTTTTTTTAATGAAAGGTATCCTATCATGTAGATCGTGTTTACAAAATTTCATGATGATCGGTTAAGCAGTTTTCGCATGAAACTGTAACAAACAAACTTACATTCGTATTTATAATATTAGTAGGGATTTACGTTATACAAATAACTTATATTCCCTAAATTATGATTGAAAACTGTACGGAGTACCTGTATCTTGTAAATGTGACTAATTACTTTTAAAGAGTCGCTCATAAATAAAAAGATAAAAATAATAACAATAAATAAATATTTCGGACATTTGATACACAACGTCATCTAGTTTCAAACTAAG
Source organism: Hypercompe scribonia (assembly GCA_949316085.1). NCBI lineage: Eukaryota > Metazoa > Arthropoda > Insecta > Lepidoptera > Erebidae > Hypercompe > Hypercompe scribonia. The sequence goes on from OX438988.1 coordinate 7,225,717, forward strand.
CAAAGGTTGTACTATGATAACTAGACTGACTGATAGAATACTTATATACCTTTTTTTTATAAATACATACATATGATACATAGATGTATTAAATCCTCTTAAAAAAACTTAATTATTATTCGTCACGGCCATATTTTTAATATTTAATAGAAAACATGATAAGGTACTTTTATGACCTCAAATCATGGTCACTACACTGTCAACCTTGTCAATGCATCTCTGCATGATGCACGAGTTTCAACATCAATTGGGATCAAGAAGACGTTAAAGGTTTAAGTTCAGAGGTCAGTAAAATAAAAAAAAGAACTTTTGTCTATTCGTGGTCAAGATGTAACATCATTCACCAATAGACTTAAATAGTCTACTTTTGGACATAAGTCCATAAGAACGAGGTTTTGGTTTAGATTATACTTTATAGTAATTTTGATGGACTGGTATGTTGGTCAGTGACGTCTCTGACTGCTGAGCTGGATTGGTCGTGAGTTCAATTCTCATCGAAGACAAATAATTGTGTGGTGAATACACAGGCTTTTCCTAGTTTTTAATGAAACAGTCGTGTGTGCGATATATCAAGGTTTTAACTGCAAGACTATTGTTGTCAAGTCCCTTTATGCTTCCATAAAGGCTAGGCGGTGTGAGCTTGCGTAATATCGCCTTCTCACATTGTTGACTATTAGAACTCACAAACAAACCGAAGCAAATTAATATCATAATTACGAATACTAATTGACTGTGTGGTGACGGATTAAGAATACATAGTGTTACCACCCCTATTCATCCCGTAGGTAAGAGGCGACTAAGGGAATAAACTATTCAGAAAAATATCGCTACAAAGAAAAGCAAAACTTAAAACAAACTCCATTCTAACCCATCTGGCCAGCGTGGTATAGTAGGCCAAAACCTCTTTGCTAAGGAGAGGCCTATGTCCAGCAGTAAACTGTAAAAGGCTGTTGATGATGATCATGAAATAATAATAAGTTACTTTATGACACTGTTGACAGCTGTTGTCTTCATATAATGAGATTTTGACGTTTTTTTTTTATTTACCGGTGTTTATGAAAGTCTGATAAATGAAAGTTCCTACCTCATCATGTTCTGTGATCTTTTTATAGTTTCCTTATTTTTCTTTGTAAAATAGTTTAGAATGTATCATATTGATTCGATGGCACAGCACATTTATGTGCTGACATAACGTTATTGAAAATAAAAGCAGAAATAACACGAACATGGTTCGGGTCAAGCTTAACAAAATATTGAAAAACAATAAACACAGTAACATGTAAAATGCCACAGTATTTGTTCAGAGGAAGAGTATTGCCATTGACTTTGTGTGGGTAACATTTACATACATACCCTTATAAACGTACCTGTTTCACCCACAGTTGGGTAAAATCGATTTTAAAAGTAAACATCACTAAATCTAGTTTCCTTGTGCACGAGCTAGTCATATCAGTTAGTGGGAACTGGAAAGGAATAATAATGCGATGCCGTCAAGGGACAGGCTATCGACGATGAGCCTCATTGTTCCGGGCGATGACCCTGACATGGCTGTACAGAAGCTTGTAGCGGTAGGTACCCGTTTTGGTGTTACTTTTGAGAATCAATTTAAAGATTGTTGGAAACTCTTAACTCTACGCTAAAAATGTAAGAAACGTTTATTATTAAATGTACAAAGAAATCACTAGTCGATATAGATTTAACCCTGGTCCGTGTAAACTATTTAAGGGTATGTTTATTGGTATGTGCTAATAAATAAATATTTTGGACATTTAACACACAACGCCATCTAACTAAGCAAAACTTGAACTATGATAACTAGACTGACTGATAGAATACTTATATACTTTTTTTAAAAAAGTCCTTGTTGATAAATGCTTTAGTATTAGAAAAATGATTTAAAATCATCCAAATAAATATGTAATATTCAGTATTTATCAGTTAGTTTATAGTTTTAATGTCATTTGTATTTTTCTAATGCAGTTTGGCCTATGTCCAGCTGTGGATTGCGGTAACTGATGATGATGAAATACACTTTGCGACATTTAGCGCACAAAACGATAAGAAATGACAACTTCTTACTTAGACAGACTCAAAGAAATAAATATAGTTTAAGAAAAACCAAAAAATATGCTTACTAGTGTCTTTTACAAACACACACATGCAAGTGAAGCTAATAGAAACGTGTCCAAAAATGATATTAAAATAAATCATGCACAGAACTCGTGACAATTTTGACAAGTACTTACTTACAGTTTGGTATTTCATAACACAATTGTATGGACACAGAATAACAATTAGCATCGGAGGGTCTCGGATTATTATCTCACTAGTATTCATATCCTTACTAATATTACAAATCCGAATGTTAAAACGACTTTAACACCTATACCACTTGTGGAGAGAACGGCTGTCGTGTCCCTCCAACACAAAGGGAAGATCCTCCGACCGAGATGATCGAAATTAGTTGATTTGAATGTTATGTATATGCTAATCGCTGCGAGAATTTCTATATCGCGATACAGGGCTAGTAGTTACTCTGTAGTTCATTACTCCATAGTTCGATGTGTCTTTGGTAGATGGCGCTGTAGTATGTATTTGTTTGCGTTGTATGTGGAAATCGCTATACCACTAAACAGATTTTAAGCATTCTTTTACCAATGGAAAGCGATAACCAATATACAGACAACAACATTTATAAAAGCAGAATTTGGATGAATATTTATTAATAAATCACGTCGGAACAGTTGAAGATCTTGATAAAGTAAAGTAAAGTTTAGATAAATTTTATAACCAAGGCTACTGTTATCCTGAAAAAAATACTGATGATTGATTAAAGATGATGGTGATGATGATGGTCGTGTGTTTCAAGGTATTGTTACTGATGATGATGTTTTCATACTTGATTGATGTCTCAACGGAGACCAATCAACTATACAGGAGATATTATAGTGCACAGGTGTGTGGCCTAGCACAGGTGCACTCTCTGTTCTCTCACACTCACAATCCAATTGGACGGTTATTCGACACGACTGAGGGAAGATCAGGCACACGACCTAGGCTTTACGTGTTTATCGAGGCACAGAGATTAAGACCCTAACTTCCAAACTCCGGGCTGTTATTAAATATTTCTGTAATCAGATAAACTCAATAAAAATTCTCTGGTCCAACCTGGGAATCGAACCTGATACCTCTTAATCGGCAGTCGCATACACTAGTCGCTAGACCAACGAGTATTGTTACTGTTGTTAACATATATGTATAAAAATCAGCCTGAACTATTTAACAGTGTATGTATCCAAATTGTTTTATTTACTCAAGGAAACGGCCAATTAGCGTAACGTTGTAACCGCATCAAATGTCAAAACTAACTGCAAACACATGAACCCATGTTTTCACTTCGTTTCCCTTACTTCGTTATCTATAAGTTTTATAAACATTACAAGTTGTTTCCCATGGGAATAGGGCTAGCTGATAACGAAATAGTTTGATAGTAAAAAAGGTTTTAACGGAAAGCTTGCTAGGTGTCACTTTTATGTAAATACTATGGAATACACATACGAAATGATCAAATACAAAAACTTCGACTGTGTAGACTTTTATTTTAATTCTTCTTATGTAATAACTTAAGCCTACTGATATGCTTCAAATATACACCTGTTCTGCCTCGTTGGTCTAGCGACTAATGTGTGCGACTGCCGATGGTCTTGGAGGAAGACCTATTGAGTTTCGATTTGATAGTCAAAGTATTATTAAGTTTTTCTCATTACAGAAATGTTTAATATCAGGCAGGAGTTTGTTAAAGTTGGGGTCTTAACACCCGTGTCTCGGAGAGTACGTAAATAAGTCGGTCCTGCATCTGATCTCTCTCTGGCACAGTTGAATAGCCGTCGCATCGAATTGTTGTGAGAGTGAGGGAACAGAAAGTACACCTGTGTTAGCACACCCACTTGTGCACTATAATATCTCCACTCCACTATATTTTAATTGAGTTTATCTGATTCTAGAAATATTTAATAACAGCCCGAAGTTTGGCAGCTGGGGTCTCAATCCCTGTGCCTCGATAAGCACGTAAAGCCGTAGGTCTTGCGCCTAATCTCTCCTCAGTCGTGTTGGATAGCTGTCACATCGGTGAGAGTGAGAGAACAGAGAGTGCACCTAGGCTAGTCCACACACTTGTGCACTATAATATCTCCGTTGAGACTGGCCGCCGTTGCTGTAATGGGAGTACATCATCATCATTCTTATCACTATATGATCATAGTCAATAGTTTTTCATTTCTTACATCTCTCTTTTTTTTTTTTTTTTAACGTGTGGATACCCCCACGGGATGTCACCGCACCGGGGTTTACGGCGGGATGGTGTGTCGGAATCGGACCGACTAAAACCACACGGTGTGTCACTCTGCGCCTGAGAGAGGAAGGATCCGGGAACAGCTGTTATTACGACATCCTAATCTTCTTACATCTCTCTATAATTTAGCCATTCTTCAAGGCAATATGTTGAAGACACCAATGAAGTTGAGAAAACAATGGTGTCCACACTATTTCAAGAGTAATAAAACGTGTCTTTAAAACGATATAAATAGTTTTCTTTCTTCAAACTAAACGCTTCCACATAGTTTAGTTATCTAAATGTGGATAAAATGAAAATTTATTTAAATTTTAAATAACATTAATGAATCCATTTATATGCCTAAATTGCTTAAGATATTGTTGAACACTATTAATAGGTACTAACCGTTAGACTAAGGGCAAGAAGATTAAAAAAGAAAACAAATCTATAATATTTAGATGACTCCTCAAAAAGATTTAGTTTTAGATTTTTGTGTCTATTTTTAAGTATTTTACTTAACCAATTATCTTAAGAAATAAATTATGTGCGCGATTATAACAATAACTAATTTTGTAGTTTAAATGCGCCCAACATTGGGTTTCTACCAAGAACTCAGAGCACCACGTCAACCTCGCTTGCAAGTGGTACACCTGCTATTCGACAGACGAGGTTCTGACAAATCAAACATCCCGATTAGCATCAGTGTTACGTAAGACCAAAACTCTGGCAAAAATTGGGCGTTTAATATGCCTCTGCCTATCCTTCCGGAGAAACAGGTGTGATTTATATATGTATGTACTAGCTGTTTCCCGCGACTTCGTCCTCGTCATTTTTTACTAAGGACGTGTATGTTGTAGGAATATATTTATGTTTATAGACGCGATATTTTATTACAATACGTTTCTATAGACTACGTTTTTTGTTTTACCGTCTTTTGACAATATGTATATTTCAATAGAATTAAATTTCCCATACAAACTTAGCCACCCCCTTTAACCCCCAATGGGGGTGAATTTCGAAAAACCCTGAAATACGTGTTTCATCATTTGTACTAAAAAGCATTAATTCAAAGTTTCATGCAAAAATGTGCAATATAAATATTTTTCTCATACAAACTTTGCCACCCCTTTTAACCCTTTTAGGGGTTGAATTTCCAAAAAATAATATGCCTATGTCCTTCTCATAGTTGCAAACTACCTACATACCAAATTTCAGTAAAATCGGTTGGGTGGTTTAGGCGTGAAAAGGTAACAGACAGACAGACAGACAGAAAGACAGAGTTACTTTCGCATTTATAATATTAGTGTGGATGTTTATCTTTTCCAGGTGCAGGTGTCCACAAAACTCATTGATCATATTTCAGGTTTAACCATAGTATGCGTTTACTTACGCAGTGTTAATTTTGTGGATGTATGTAGTTTAAATTTTTTAGTCATCTTAAAAAATCTGCAACACGATCTAAATAGGGCGTACATTACAAGAAACAAAGCAGGTGCGATTTCATCGTAGAAAAAAAAGATATCAAAACAAAAACACGATCATAATATTTTTACGACAAATAGCGTAAAAATTTGAACAATGTTAAGTGTTAAAACGATGACAAACAATGACCTTTTGGCGCCTAACACATAACACCTTGTTAGGTAAGTAAAGTAACAATAAACAAGTTGTTATAGAAACTATATTCTAAAGGTTAATGTCGATTTCATAAAATAACATTAGTTTTACGAGTGCCATCTTTTAAAATGATTTTTGGCAATACCATTTTATTGAATGGACTTCAGTTTTACTAGAGAATAAAAGAATTCTACAATACATCATATACTATTAAGCAGTTCATGTTTAAAAACAAATAAATTAAAGTCGCATTTCATGTGAAAACAATTCCTGCTATGCTAGTTTATCTTACAGTCGAGATATAAACGTATTATTAAGTTAACTTTAAGAAATAAAAAACATTAAAATCTAAGCGATCCCTATATCACTGTAGTGGTAAATTTTCTGAAAGATGTGTAGTATTGTTAAACTTTATTCACTTACCTAAGTTAAGAAGTCAAAAAACTTTTTAGTTAAATCTTTTCATAGACACACTCATTTCATAGACACTCTTTTCATAGACAGAACTCATAACGTAAGCGTAGGTGTGTAATAGATAAATCTTCAATATCAATATGTGAATAAAATAGACTTAAATTATTCGGCCACAATTCTCATGTCTCTCAAAAATAAAATCGCTAATAGCTCGAACTCGAGACCATAAAGTGTATAGGTACTGATTATTTTATGCAGTGAATCGAAGAGCTTATAAAATATGAAAAGTCAAGGATGTCGGCATTGCAATCCAGTCTATAGAAATAATCCTATTGTAGAGCAATTGTCAACTTTTACAAAGCAAGAATTATATAGCACTCAAACGTGGTATGTATATGACAAATATAGTTCTAACCGGGCATTTTCTTTGCGCGTTAAACATTATCAAAAACTGAAAAAAGGTTGCACGCTGTCTGAATGCTGGTAACCAACCCATTAAGTATCATTTATCAACAAAATTGACACTGCGTTAGTAAACAGATAATAATGTCAACACAGCATAAGTTACTCAATTGTTTATCATAACATGCAATATGATCTATGATATTTGTCGACACTTGCACTTGAGAAAAGATAAACATACATACATAAAATCACGTCTGTGTCCCCGGAAGTGTAGGCAGTATTATACGCCCACTTTTCCCCTGTGTTTTAGTCCCGCGTACTAGACGGTGAATCTATTGCCGCTAATCGGGATGTTTTGTTTGCAAATTCGTCGATCAGCAGGTACACAAGTTGCAGGTGAGGTTGACTTGGTGCCCTTAGTTCTTGATGGGAACCCAATGTACCTTAACCCTAAAAGATAAACAGCTTTAAATAATGAAAAAAAAATATAAAAAATAGTTCGATCATGATGTAGTCTAATAATTGTTGTGCTGACTGTGGAAAAGTTATTTTACTTTCCTGGAAAGTAGGCGCTTTTGACATACCGACAATATGCTCTCTCCTATTTGGAAAGTACCTTGCATGTTCCTATTTGCTATTACTTACGACAAGAACGTCAACAAATGAGGTCACACTTCATAAGAACTTCCAGAACTCCGTCTAGTAGGAATTTACCCACATAATTTCTCAACTAAAGAAAATGACGATGTTATAATTACGTCAAGTCGAGATAGCTGATGTTAGTAACACAATTGAGTTAGTTAATTCATGACATCATTCACTGTTGATTATTTATGAGTCGGGGAAAGTGAGGACAAGTTGTCAACTACATGTAGTTACGAGGTTTTCATGTAAATTCCACTACTAAGCACTAAACCTCTAGATTTTGCAACTCAATTTAGCACTAGAATATTTACATGACAAGAGTGTAGAGTGAACACAGGACATTTTGTCAGTCTCTTTAAGAGACACTTTAGTTATTAACAAAATAAAAAAATAATAAGTCAAAGGATAAATATATCTACTTGGTGACGTTAAATGTCAATCATAAGTCCATCCATAATGAGGAAAATATTAGTGTGATTATGTAAATATTGTTCATTTAAATATTCTATGTGTACATATTTACTTGTCAAGAATAACAAATTCATTTATACACTTCGAATATACGAAACAAATGCTATTGAATAAAAAAGTAAGTGTATCCCATAAAACAAGGTTAACAATGAGTAAAAAACGCAAACGTATTTTAAGCGTATTTATATTCAGTTCTTTATCATTTCATCCTGTGTTCTCTTTAGGAAGATGTCTATCATCATTTCAGCCCTTTTAAGCAGGTCTGAGGAGTGTATATTCTACTTATGATGCGACTGGTTACCGTGAATAACGTTATAAGAGGCGTGACTTCTGTTGTCCTGAATAATTTGCTCCCTTAGTCGGCTTTTATATATTTACACGGATTAAATAGCTGTAATGACACTCCGTATTCTTAACGCGTCATCACGTGGTCATTTTTTTTCACTTTTAATAAGTATGATATGATTTTGATATATAGATTATAACTTGCCTGAGAATTGGACCAAGTTCCACTAATCGTGGTCATAGCACAAAAAAAGAAACAGTGACGAAATGTATATGTTTAATACGCACCTACCTGCTCTTTTGTAGATATATATATACATTGTTTACGGGTACATCGTTTACATGGTTATATTACTGTTGGTACAAATACTGATTCCCAAACTAGGCCATGACCTGTATCTTGGGAAACAGTGTTCAATCGTGCTAAAGATCATAAAATAGGTTGTATGCTTAGAAGCTGTTTCTACTTGTACTTATACGTTCTTAACTTTCCAAATTACAAAAGTATAAAAAGGTGTCTAGGTGTGAGTGTGTATGTATATATATGTATGTAAAGCTTTTTGTCGTGTCTAATTTCATCCTTATTTCTCATCAGTACAGCCACGACGTGCCGCAACGAATCGCGGTATGGTACAGCTATTATGAATAAATATACGAGTAGTTCATTGGAAACAGTGGTCTGTGTGTACTTATCTGTTTTCCATAGAAAGCGTATATATGCGATCAAAGAACATCTATCAAATTATCAAGAATTACACAATAACTGTTGTCTTTAGACGGAAGTCACAATCTTGATAATAAATACTGTATTCTATACTTTGGCGGCATTGTAAACATTTTGACATAATGTCGTATATTGCTCATGACTTTCTTTTTAAATTTGCTTTGTTGTCACTATTATGCGAAAAGAATGGGTACCATCTAAATACTCCCGTAGTTTAGTTTATTCTGTACAATAAAAAAAATCAAGTTTGACCATACTTAAATACATTTAAGTTCAATTCGTAGTGATTTTCTAATTTTCTTAATAAAAAAATAAAATCATGGATGTTCGGTTAGGTTGCTCGAACTTATAACTAAAAATGAATTTTATTGTAGGTATCAGTATGTATTCAAAAGAGGTAGACAGACATGTACTCGTATGTATTGCCCGATTAAACATCGTCATATAGCGATATGAGAAACTGGAGAGCGCTTGAAATCATAAACCATAAGTGGTTTGGAACCAAGGAACTACTTAATTATGAAACAAAAGTGGTCATTCTGCTCAAAAATCCCAAGTCATGAGATGCTCAAGATTAAATTAGCACATTGACTCGTTGGGCATTTAGGGTAAACCGGTGCACGTGTATGAGTCACCTATCGGGACGCAAAGTTGCACGTTATCCTTTTGTAAGAAGTAATACCTGGAAATCTTTGCTCGGTATTATTTTGTGCTAATCGTTTCATAATTTACCAACTCCTTTTATTCCCATCCCCAATTTTGTGACATAGGTAAGTCAAACGGGCCTCTTAGACAAACATTTCATTGCTTGAAAACACGAATAAAACAAGTTTGCTAAAAATGAAAACTAGCTAGATCGATTTATCGCCTTCGAGATTCCATGCATACTAAATTTCATGAAAATCGTAGGAGCCGTTTCCGAGATTCAGATGACATATGTACGAGTATATACAAGAATTACTCGTTTAAAGGTATTAGATTATCTAAAGAGTAAAGAAACAAATCGCATCCAAAAAGGAAATAAACCTTCAGGTAATACCATTTTACCTAAAGATAAAGTTAAACATCGTCATCACTCGGTAAATCAAGAAAGTTCGGTAAAGGCCTAAATAGTTAAAAATAAGAGCAGTCCAACGTTGTCTCCATCCAGCGCTTTTAATATTTTGACTAGTACGTTGTTTGACATGATGAGTACTCCGTGTGGTAACGGATTAAGACTACAAAATATCAACATCCGTATTTGTCTCGTGGGTGACGTAAGAGCCGATTAAGGGACCAAACTACACAGGACAGTAAAACTGCAAAGAGACGGCAAATTTGACACTAATACTAAGCCAACCAGCTGGTCAGTGTGAAGGGGCCTAGTTCCAGTAGTCGACTATAATAAGTTGTTGATGCTGCTCAATAATACAATAATAATGAATTTGGTTGACAAGGTATGATCACTATGATCCTCGTACACGTGTGAATGTAGCCATAGTGTTTCAAAAACATTTCGTTAGCCATGTATTTGCCCACCAACATACCGAGAGTCATAACACGATAGGTCACTGCTGTCGACCCTGGTGTACAAGAGTTACAGTGTAGTGGGAATTAGTTCTAATAGCCATGTATTTGCACTATATGTTTTCTATGATTGTGTAACATCGTAATCAAGTGATTGCATGAGTTATAGTATTGTTTAACTTCAATTGTAGATCGTTGTTGTTGGAACAATGTTAGTTCCGTTGTAGAAGGAATAATTCACCCACATATTTAAACGATTATAGCATTTAACGCACTTGAACATTTTGTCGTGGCCATCATCATCATCAACATCATCAACAGCCTTTTACAGTCCACTGCTGGACATACGCCTCTCCTTAGCAAGGAGGTTTTGGCATACTATACCACGCTGGCCAGACGGGTTGGTTGATTCCCTTAGTCGCCTTTTACGACACCCACGGGATGAATAGGGGTGGTAACACTATGTAGGTAGGGTTATAAAATAATAGATAGACAAACAAATTCACAATGTAAATTACCTACTGATCATATCTTGAAAATGATCACCTAATGACGTCACTGCAGACTTCACAAATCATTATATTCATGCAAGAACGACCATGGGTACTATTTCTATGAATCATAGTTGTTTCTAAGCGGTGTTCAGTCCACTATAAGTGGAAAAAAACTCTATTTGGATTTAGTCCTTAAAAAACTTTTCGTCACTAAATCTAACGCGAAAACATTAAATTGAGTTTTACATATAATCGCGAATGTAGTTCAAACCTTGAAGTTACATGCGGAACGAATGAAGGTGGCAAATCGGGACTAAACAGAAACTATAAAAAACTACCATTTACCCGGACGGATTGCGGCGTTGTTAAAAACGTACTAAGACGCTGACACTAGCTTTATTGATGTACTCCGCCAATTTCGACCACGGCGGCTAGTTTCAACGGAGACCAGCCAACGCCGAAGATATTATAGTGCACGAGTGTGTGCATAAACGCAGGTGCACTCTCTGTTCCCTCACTCTCACAATTCGATGGGACGACTATCCCACACGACCGGCTAGACATCACGGGCAGGACCGACAGCTTTGTATTACCTATGTGACATAATATTACATTGTAGTTATCACTGAGTAGATGTTCGATTGTTCGGCTGCAACGGTAATGTAGAGGTTCAAGTAATGTAGAGATTGAACTCGCCGCTTGCTATGACGCTGGGTGTTGTGGGTTCAAACCCTACATGGAGAACGCAGAAGAGCAATTTGTCTTCGGAGTCCGATTTTGTGCTGGTTTCATGCTGGTTATAAAGTTCTCGAGAGAATGGATATATTCATAGTTGTCCAATCAAAAAAGAATAAAAAATTGATCTTAAAAATGGTGTATCCTTGTCAACCTTTATCGACAACAAAATCTTCGTAGACAATAAAAACTACCTTTACATAAACTGAAAACCGAAAACTTATCAAATCATCTTTTTAATTAATTTTCGTAGGACACTATCTAACTTTTTCAAAGTTATTACTGAAATATATTTGTAAATAATCCATGTTCTATAAAACCATAAACTCACACAGCATTTTACTTCAAACTATGCAAAACACTTTTACACGCGCTCAGGGCTTCGCTGAATCAACAATAATTGATTTAGTATGGTGACTAATTAAACACCTGTGTTTGATAGAATTGTAAGTGAGTGCTTACGTTAGAGCCTTATTTAACAGGAATAAGTCGTAACTTGTTAAACAGCCATCTGAAAGCCGTATATGGTTATGTGATATCACGATTGCGTTAAAAAAAAGCCTTCACCTAAATACAATACACAAAATATACATTTAGTTTTCTTTTTTTTCTTTAAAAGACAACACTCGCGTTAGAAATATAGGCAGTGAAACGGACACAAAGAACACCCGGACTCAGAACACAAATTTGTTGTGTATCATACAGTGTTGTTCCATGAGGGGTTTGAACTTATTATACTCAGCGCAGTAGAAAGCGGCTTAAGCCACTACGTCATCCGTGCAGTCAAGTCCATTGGAACTGAGATATTTAAGTACTATACCATACAGAGACCCGTTGCTTTTGCTGTAGTACTTCAAAAGTTTGGCGGATAAAACTGAAAGCGTTACTCTTACTGTGTTAAGGTCGTAGGTACTTTAGTACAACATCGATATTGATGGAAATTGTAGTGGTAGATAGCGCTTTAAAACACTTTTCTTCCTTCTTGCAAAAACTTTCAGAAACTCTTTCAAATCGCTTTAAAAAATGTTTGTATCTTAAGCGATATCGTACACATTTTGTAACGATATAAATTGCGTAAACTTGTTATTCAATTTTCACGTTCAATTGAATTTAGTTGTAGGTAATATACCTAACAAGGGAGTTTATTATAAAAAATAGTACTCAATATTAAAGTTGTAAGTAATTAAACAAAATAATTGTAAATGAATATTATCACACGCCATCCGCGTGGTGACGGATTAAGAATACATAGTGTTACCACCCTTTTTTTTTATGGAAATCCTCTAGGATACCACCGAAAGGTGGTTATATTGGACTCGAACCGACCAAAAACCGCACGCCGTCTCAGGTACCAGTTGCCGGGGAACCAGGTGCGCCCTAGTAAGGAAATCCCTGAAACTCTGACGTACCTCGGGCCACCTATGACTTTTAGATACTCCCCCCTTCTCGTGTGGGAACCCCAACGTTCCCTTTTCTTCCTGTATTTAAAAGGGCGAACGCAGTCCGTAGCGCCCGTGTCGCCACCCCGCCTTGCTTCTGTTAGGATGACAGATGGGTTCACCTGCCACCCTCAGGCCTACGCTTATGGAGAACGGACATCGTTTGACGATCTTCGGCGCCTGAATCTTCTGCAGTACCTGGCCCGTTCCCGGGCCTGGCGGACCACGAGAGTTCAACTTTCCCGATCCCGCTCCGCCATCTCCTTTGCAAGCATAACCTGCTCGTAGAAAGAGACGGCAGAGTTCCACGCGCTCTCACTCCGTATGGTGTTACCACCCCCGGGGGGGCAAAGAGTGCTACCCCTATTCATCCCGTGGCTGTCGTGAGAGGCAACTAAGGGAACAAACTATTCAGAAAAATATCACTGCAAAGAGAAGGAAAACTTGAAACAAACCCTATTCGAACCCATCTGGCCAGTGTGCTATAGTAGGCCAAAACCTCCTTGCTAAGGAGAGGCCTGTGTCCAGCAGCGGACTGTAAAAGTCTGCTGCTGATTATAACACGCATTTTACTTTTTAATTTTGATTTAATCGAATAATTTTTCGCTATCAATATACCCAATTTTCTCATTAATTAGGTAGTTATAACAGTCTAGCGTTAATTGAAAACGATTATACACTTTAATTACAACAATATTAGGTTGCATTTGCCGACTATTAGACTTATCAGTAAGTTGACTGTACTACGGCAGTTATTTTGTTTTTTTTTTATATAGGACAAAAAACAATTACACATTGCAGTCTTTAAACGTAACTAAGAATTTAAATGTCTAAAAAGTAAAACCCGCACTATTGTTGACGATGTGATAGCTGGGACAGATAAGGTAACAAACGTTTATTTTATAAAAAAGGGGAATTACATATCTTACTTCTTACTAATATTATAAATACGAAGTTTGTTTGTTACTCTTTCACGAAAAAACTACTGGACGGATTTGGATGTAACTTTACAGCAATATAGGTTACAATTTGTTACATCAGAATAACAGTAATGATTTTATGTAATTTTGTCCGTAATGTAACGATACCTGTCAATTAAGTTAAGGAAAAAAACTAACTAGTCTCTGAGAGTTATCTTGGTGTACACTGCCTAAGCCATTGGAGTTACACAAAAAGTATACATTTATTTAAAATGATCAGTCACGAAACTTAATGTGACAGACCAAATTCCATACGAGCATTTTTTTTTTAATTCAGAATGAGAGTGAGCGAAAACGTCCAAGTTCATGAAATGCACAATGTACGTTATCAATAATCGACGAAGAGGTGCTCGTGATGCACTCTTCGACATTAGTATTACACTTTTCCGTGTAGAATAATCGAGGTACGCGCACCTCCCTCCAAATAACAGTCCTTAGTACCACATGACACAGTTTGTTCGAGAATTCAATATAATTATAATTATTGTACCGTACGCGCGCCTGCGCTCCAACCTCAAGAGCTTTGAGTGCTTCAAAAGATCTGCATAAGGAATCCTAGAATGAAAATACTGATAATATGTAGTACGAAATGAAAAACATCTGAACCATTTCAAACCTCTGTTTGTATTTTATATAAAAAGAGCTCCAAATAGATACAGCATACTCTCACTGTGAAATGAACTACGCTTGTAATCGGAACAGGTAAGTGCCAGGTTTTGTTTTCTATTTATAGCCTGCCAAAGTTGCTTTCCATCAGGCGAATGCACACAATGCGATATGGTGACCTAGTGACATGCTTTTTCACGCCCCGCTAAAAGGACCCGGGATCATAGTGGGAGGCAAACATTGATAGTTATTTCTAGGTTTTGACTGAAATTTTGAAATGTTAACATAAGCACATGACGAAACCTTACATCTGAAAGGTTTTGTCAATAATGTTATCGATATGAATATCTAAGTGTAAGTAAGAATCTAGTGAGTACACGCAGGTCTTGAGTGTCATTGGTTTTACTTAGATTTGTGTTATTTAGTTTGTTATGGAAATATAATGGAAGTTTTGTTCACGACATGAAGCTATGTCGTAGAATAACTGATTATTTTTCTATGGTATTTCGTTTATCTTTCTTTAGGCTGTATTATAATTGTTGAAAATACCAATTTTTAGAAATATAATGATCTTTATGCACGTAAGAATAAACGCCAGGCTTTTTTTCCAGTTAGTGACACATCCGTAATAGAGGTCTTTCCTCATTCGTCACCCTCAACGAGCTGTCCTTCAATTCCCTTGAAATACACGAATGAATAGCTGGAATCTATTAATATATATATATATTGATAAAATTTTGTTTATTATGAATCACCTTTTTATTTGCGCAATAATTTATAATGCTAATTTATCACTATCACTGACTATACTACATTTATCAAAACATATTACTGTTACATTTGTAAGAATTAAATGGTTTGTGATGTGTACTTTGCTCAAAGGTACGTTTATTTACACGGGATCCAGTCAGGATTTAACTGCTAACATGTGAAATCCGGCGCCTAAACATCCAGTGAGGACCGCAAATAAAATTGTACTAGAAATGGAAGTAATATTTTTTTTGATTATCATGCAGTATGAGTCGTTGTAAGAATTTAATTTTATACCTACAAATGCAATACTTTCCTTAACTGAATTAACGATTGATTGCTTCTTAACAAAATGTTACATAATCTTGACCGAGATATTTACAAAGACATCGTAGAAACCTACACATTTTTGTAAATTAAAGAATTTCTTACTTACGATAGAAGAAGAAATGGGGTCAAGAGTAAGTGAATAAAATGCTGGCTATGTAATACTATGCCTAATGTTGATATACGTAAATATGTGCAAATCTATTTATGTTGTATTAAGTTTTTGTATTTTTTTATTTTTAATATCAGCAGAAGATTTCCTTTTTTAGAGCCTATCAAAGTGACTTCTGAAAATATGAGTAGGAAGAATCAAAGAGTTGTGGTTACCATGCTCATTACGAATGCAGATAATGCAATATGGTCTCATACTATGGCGGACTAGTGAGATACTTTTTCACGCCCCGCTTGAGAACGTAAATAAATATAATTCAAATTAATATATTTCAAGATCAATCTCAGTTAATTTAACGCAACGTTTAATTTTAAATTACAATTAGTTGCTAAATTAAATAAGTACAAAGTAAAAGCGATCTGTTATGCCATTGAAATAGCAATATTACAGTGGGGCAATAGCTTGCTTTAAGGCCTTATTTACTGTCTGGTTCTGGGTACACTTCCTGATCAGTAAGTTTTATTGAGAAATGCAACGAGTCTAAATACAATCACTCTTAATTTTTTGCTCTAATTGTTGATTTAATTAGCTATTCCTATCTATTGCTGTGAAAATATCTCGACGTCATATTCTATTACACGGTCGATTTGTTAATCGTGGGTTCAATTCCCAAGTACAACAAATACTTACAATGATGAGGATGACCATTTGTTCTGTGTGATCTGTGATCATTCGTGTCTTGCTGTAATTTGTCTTTGCTATCACGTGTGTATTTAGAGATCTAAATACATTTACTAGCATAAGCTCTAGTATATAAAACTACTATATAACTTATATTATAAAATATACAAAAATCAACCACGCCCTATGTTCAAACTGCTTCATTGGTCTGGTGGTTATGCGACTACCGATCAAGAGGTCTGGTGGTTAGCGTATGCTGCGTATTAGCGTAAGAGATCTCGGGTTCGATTTCCGGGTCGGGTCAAAGAGTGTTACTAATTCTTTCTGATTATAGAAACACTTAACAAACCTGAAGTTTGGAAGTTGAGGTCTTAACCTCTGTGGCTCGGAGAGCCCGTGAAGCCATCGGTTTGCGTCGTTGCCCTGGTTT
Organism: Hypercompe scribonia; assembly: GCA_949316085.1. Classification (NCBI taxonomy): domain Eukaryota; kingdom Metazoa; phylum Arthropoda; class Insecta; order Lepidoptera; family Erebidae; genus Hypercompe; species Hypercompe scribonia. The sequence continues at coordinate 7,242,671 of OX438988.1, forward strand.
TGTCGGATAGCCGTCCTATCGGATTATGTGAGTGAGGGAACAGAGACTGTAAATATGTTTTGGCACATACACTTGTGTACTGTAATATCTTCTGCCTAGTTGACTGGTATCTGTAGGGACTGACCACCGTAGTCAAAATTGGTTAGGACTACATCATTATCAGTTAAAGCCTGGAATGCTAATGAATTCCAGGCACTACGATCCCGGGTCCTTTAAGCGGGGCGTGAAAAGGCATCTCATTAGGCCGCCATAACGTGGGTCGCTGTATTACACTGTCGTTATTCGCAAATTTGGTAGGTTGTAAATAAAAAAAAAAAGGACTTGTCACTTTAATAGCTTAAGATAGCAAAGGTACACTACGAATTTATTTTCAAAATTTTATTCTACCGTTCTATCGAGATGATAAGTATGTATATTCATGCGATATTTCATATTCCTAGCATAGCCTGTGGGATATAGTGTGGACAAAAGGACGGACGGACATGTCGAAACGGGTAAAATGTAGATTTAAAATTCAACTTTAAAGCTATTTTGTGTGTTCATATGTTAGCTTTAAATTTGTATCGCCAGAACATACCCACGACAACCTACCACTGAAACTTAAACAAAAGCAAGTTGCGTGAATGCTATTTCCTTAAATACTATCAACATGGCGGTATAAGCCCAATAACAACTCAAGAGTTAAGTAATGAGTCGATAAATTCCACTACTAAACACTAAACCTCTAGATTTTGCAACTCAATTTAGCACTAGAATATTTACATGACAAGAGTGTAGAGTGAACACACAGGACATTTGTCAGTCTCTTTAATAGACACTTTAGTCATTAACAAATTAAAATAATAAAAAGTTAAAGGATAAATATATCTACTTGGTGACGTTAAATGTCAATCATAAGTCCATCCATAATGAGGAAAATATTAGTGTGATTATGTAAATATTGTTCATTTAAATGTTCTATGTGTACATATTTACTTCTCAAGAATAACAAATTCATTTAAACACTTCGAATACTAAACAAATGCTATTGAAAAAAAAGTAAGTGTATCCCATAAAACAGGGTTAACAATGAGTAAAAAACGCAAACGTATTTTAAGCGTATTTATATTCAGTTCTTTATCATTTCATCCTGTGTTCTCTTTAGGAAGATGTCTATCATCATTTCAGCCCTTTTAAGCAGGTCTGAGGAGTGTATATCCTACTTATAATGCGTCTGGTTACCGTGAATAACGTTATAAGAGGCGTGACTTCTGTTGTCCTGAATAATTTGCTCCCTTAGTCGGCTTTTATATATTTACACGGATTAAATAGCTGTAATGACACTCCGTATTCTTAACGCGTCATCACGCGGTCATTTTTTTTCACTTTTAATAAGTATGATATGATTTTGATATATAGATTATAACTTGCCTGAGAATTGGACCAAGTTCCACTAATCATAGTCATAGCACAAAAAAAGAAACAGTAACAAAATGTATATGTTTAACACGCATCTACCTGCTCTTTTGTCGATATATATATACATTGTTTACGGGTACATCGTTTACATGGTTATATTACTGTTGGTACAAATTCTGATTCCCAAACTAGGCCATAGCCTGTATCTTGGGAAACAGTGTTCAATCGTGCTAAAGATCATAAAATAGGTTGTATGCTTAGAAGCTGTTTCTACTTATACTTATACGTTCTTAACTTTCCAAGTTACAAAAGTATGAAAAGGTGTCTAGGTGTGAGTGTGTATGTATATATATGTATGTAAAGGTTTTTGTCGTGTCTAATTTCATCCTTATTTCTCATCAGTACAGCCACGACGTGCCGCAACGAATCGCGGTATGGTACAGCTATTATGAATAAATATACGAGTAGTTCATTGGAAACAGTGGTCTGTGTGTACTTATCTGTTTTCCATAGAAAGCGTATATATGCGATCAAAGAACATCTATCAAATTATCAAGAATTACACAATAACTGTTGTCTTTAGACGGAAGTCACAATCTTGATAATAAATACTGTATTCTATACTTTGGCGGCATTGTAAACATTTTGACATAATGTCGTATATTGCTCATGACTTTCTTTTTAAATTTGCTTTGTTGTCACTATTATGCGAAAAGAATGGGTACCATCTAAATACTCCCGTAGTTTAGTTTATTCTGTACAATAAAAAAAATCAAGTTTGACCATACTTAAATACATTTAAGTTCAATTCGTAGTGATTTTCTAATTTTCTTAATAAAAAAATAAAATCATGGATGTTCGGATAGGTTGCTCGAACTTATAACTAAAAATGAATTTTATTGTAGGTATCAGTATGTATTCAAAAGAGGTAGACAGACATGTAATTATTACCCGATTAAACATCGTCATATAGCGATATCAGAAACTGAAGAGCGCTTCAAATCATAAACCATAAGTGGTTTGGAACCAACGAACCACTTAATTATGAAACAAAAGTGGTCATTCTGGTTCAAAATCCCAAGTCATGAGATGCTTAAGATTAAATTAGCACATTGACTCGTTGGGCATTTAGGGTAAACCGGTGCACGTGTATGAGTCATCTATCGGGACGCAAAGTTGCACTTTATCCTTTTATAAGAAGTAATACCTGGAAATCTTTGCTCGGTATTATTTTGTGATAATCGCTTCGCAATTTACCAACATCTTTTGTTCCCATCCCCAATTTTGTCACATAGTAAGTCAAACGGGCCTCTTAGATAAACATTTCATTACTTGAAAACACGAATAAAACAAGTTTACTAAAAATGAAAACTAGCTAGATCGATTTATCGCCTTCGAGATCCCATGCATACTAAATTTCATGAAAATCGTAGGAGCCGTTTCCGAGATTCAGATGACATATGTACGAGTATATACAAGAATTGCTCGTTTGAAGGTATTAGATTATCTAAAGAGTAAAGAATAAATCGCATCCAAAAAGGAAATAAACCTTAAGGTAATACCATTTTGCCTAAAGATAAAGTTAAACATCGTCATCACTCGGTAAATCAAAAAAATTCCACGAAGGCCTAAATAGTTAAAAATAAGAGCAGTCCAACCTCTCCATCCAGCGCTTTTAATATTTTGACTAGTACGTTGTTTGACATGATGAGTACTCCGTGTGGTAACGGATTAAGACTACAAAATATCAACATCCGTATTTGTCTCATGGGTGACGTAAGAGCCGATTAAGGGATCAAACTACACAGGACAGTAAAACTGCAAAGAGACGTCAAATTTGACACAAATACTAAGCCAACCAGTTGGTCAGTGTGAAGGGGCCTAGTTCCAGTAGTCGACTATAAAAAGTTGTTGATGCTGCTCAATAATAACAAATTTGGTTGACAAGGTATGATCACTATGATCCTCGTACACGTGTGAATGTAGCCATAGTGTTTCAAAAGCATTTCATTAGCCATATATTTGCCCACGAACCTACCAAGAGTCATAACACGATAGGCCACTGCTGTCGACCCTGGTGTACAAGAGTTACAGTGGTAGATGTGTAGTGGGAATTAGTTCTAATAGCCATGTATTTGCACTATAATATGTTTTCTATGATTGTGTAACATCGTAATCAAGTGATTGCATGAGTTATAGTATTGTTTAACTTCAATTGTAGATCGTTGTTGTTGTAAGAATGTTAGTTTCATTGTAGAAGGAATAATTCACCCACATTTTCAAACGATTATAGCATTTAACGCACTTGAACATTTTGTCGTGGCCATCATCATCATCAACATCATCAACAGCCTTTTACAGTCCACTGCTGGACATACGCCTCTCCTTAGCAAGGAGGTTTTGGCATACTATACCACGCTGGCCAGACGGGTTGGTTGATTCCCTTAGTCGCCTTTTACGACACCCACGGGATGAATAGGGGTGGTAACACTATGTAGGTAGGGTTATAAAATAATAGATAGACAAACAAATTCACAATGTAAATTACCTACTGATCATATCTTGAAAATGATCACCTAATGACGTCACTGCAGACTTCACAAATCATTATATTCATGCAAGAACGACCATGGGTACTATTTCCATGAATCATAGTTGTTTCTAAGCGGTGTTCAGTCCACTATAAGTGGAAATAAACTCTATTTGGATTTAGTCCTTAAAAAACTTTTCGTCACTAAATCTAACGCGAAAACATTAAACTAAGTCTTAGATATAATCGCGAATGTTGTTCAAACCTTGAAGTTACATGCTGAACGAATGAAGGTGGCAAATCGGGACTAAACAAAAACTATAAAAACTACCATTTACCCGGACGGAATGCGGCGTTGTTAAAAACGTACTAAGCGCTGACACTAGCTTTATTGATGTACTCCGCCAATTTCGACCACGGCGGCTAGTTTTAACGGAGACTAGCCAACGCCGAAGATATTATAGTGCACGAGTGTGTGCATAAACGCAGGTGCACTCTCTGTTCCCTCACTCTCACAATTCGATGGGACGACTATCCCACACGACCGGGTAGAGATCACGCGCAGGACCGACAGCTTTGTATTACCTATGTGACGTAATATTACATTGTAGTTATCACTGAGTAGATGTTCGATTGTTCGGCTGCAACGGTGATGTAGAAGTTCAAGTAATGTAGAGATTGAACTCGCCGCTTGCTATGACGCTGGGTGTTGTGGGTTTAAACTCCACATGGAGAATGCAGAAGAGCAATTTGTCTTCGGAGTCTGATTTTGTGCTGGTTTCATGTTGGTTATAAAGTTCTCAAGAGAATGGATATATTCATAGTTGTCCAATCAAAAAAGAATAAAAAATTGATCTTAAAAATTGCGTATCCTTGACAACCTTAATCAATTACAAAATCCTCGTAGACAATAAAAACTACCTTTATATAAACTGAAAATCGAAAACTTATCAAATCGTCTTTTTTATTATCTAACTTTTTTAAAATAATCACTGAAATATATTTGTAAATAATCCATGTTTCATAAAACCATAAACTCACATACCATTTCACTCCAAATTATGCAAAATACTTTTACACGCGCTCAGGGCTTCGCTGAATCAACAATAATTGATTTAGTATGGTGACTAATTAAACACCTGTGTTTGATAGAATTGTAAGTGAGTGCTTACGTTAGAGCCTTATTTAGCAGGAATAAGTCGTAACTTGTTAAACAGTCATTTGTAAGCCGTATATGGTTATGAGATATCACGATTGCGTTAAAAAAAAGCCTTCACCTAAATACAATACACAAAATATACATTTAGTTTTTTTTTTTTTCTTTAAAAGACAACACTCGCGTTAGAAATATAGGCAGTGAAACGGACACAAAGAACACCCAGACTCAGAACACAAATTTGTTGTGTATCACACAGTGTTGTTCCAAGTTTTTTTTTTTTTTTTTCTTTTTTTTTTTTTTTTTTTTTTTTTTTTGATTGTTTTTTAGCTGTTAGCCTCAGATGGCCTCTACAACTTTACCCGGTTTAGTTACGGTGAGCGCTGAGGGCTCTCAACCGGCCATTTGTTAAGCAACATTGCCCAAGGGCACCCCCTGCGGGGTACGAACCTCGGCTTGGGGTGTTCCATGAGGGGTTTGAACTTATTATATTCAGCGCAGTAGGCTTAAGCCACTACGTCATCCTTGCAGTCAAGTCCATTGGAACTGAGATATTTAAGTACTATACCATACAGAGACCCGTTGCTTTTGCTGTAGTACTTCAAAAGTTTGGCGGATAAAACTGAAAGCGTTACTCTTACTGTGTTAAGGTCGTAGGTACTTTAGTACAACATCGATATTGATGGAAATTGTAGTGGTAGACAGCGCTTTAAAGCACTTTCCTTCCTTCTTGTAAAAACCTTCAGAAACTCTTTCAAATCGATTTAAAAAATATTTGTATCTTAGGCGATATCGTACATATTTTTTTAACGATATAAAATTACGTAAATTTGTTATTCAACTTTCTTGTTTTATTGAATTTATTTGTAGGTAATATACCTACCTACCTAATATATATAGTATAGGAATTTAGTATAAAAATACTATTCAATATTAAAGTTGTTAGTAATTAAAAAAAAATTGGATTAAGAATACATAGTGTTACCACCCCTATTCATCCCGTGGGTGTCGTAAGAGGCGACTAAGGGAACAAACTATTCAGAAAAGTATCATTACAAAGAGAAGGAAAACTTGAGACAAACCCTATTCCAACCCGTCTGGCCAGCGTGGTATAGTAGGCCAAAACCTCCTTGCTAAGGAGAGGCCTGTGTCCAGCAGCGGACTGTAAAAGTCTGCTGCTGATTATAACACGCATTTTACTTTTTAATTTTGATTTAATCGAATAATTTTTCGCTATCAATATACCCAATTTTCTCATTAATTAGGTAGTTATAACAGTCTAGCATTAATTGAAAACGATTACACACTTTAATTACAACAACATTAGGTTGCATTTGCCGACTATTAGACTTATCAGTAAGTTGACTGTACTACGGCAGTTATTTTGTATTTTTTTTTATTTAGGACAAAAAACAATTACACATTGCAGTCTTTAAACATAACTAAGAATTTAAATGTCTAAAAAGTAAAACCCGCACTATTGTTAACGATGTGATAGCTGGGACAGATAAGGTAACGAACGTTGATTTTATAAAAAAGGGGAATTACATATCTTACTTGTTACTAATATTATAAGTACGAAGTTTGTGAGTATGGATGTGTGTTACTTCTTCACGAAAAAACTACTGGACGGATTTGGATGTAACTTTACAGCAATATAGGTTACAATTTGTTACATTAGAATAACATATAGGTTGGGGTGCTGGGCTAGAAAACCTCCACGTGGTGCACCCTGGAAACGTTGGCGATGGTGTTGTTCATCACTGCCAACGGCTAATATTCTAGCACGAAGAGGAAGCCATTTTCGGCAATTCGGCCGAGACTTGGTCCAACAGAGCGGGCGTGTCTGTCGGATCCTCTGTTGGTTCTTCGCTCTTCGGAGCATTGAGGAGGAAAACCTCGGTAAAAAATCATGATGGTGGGACCCTTTCAAGGGTCGGTGTTCCTCCGTTCAGCGGTGGAAAAGTAAGACGGGCTCGGTGTGCACTTACACTGCCACCGAGCAGGCATCAGGAGACGTAGTCTCCGTGCCGCCGTCGACATATCGTAGTCCCGAGTTGGAGTCTCGCGACTCCAATCGGGGGCGAGGGTCTTGGCTTAGCCGCCCGGACTGCGAGGAAGAAAACCTCTATAAAAAATTACCCCGAATCCCGTGTTCTGGTGCGTGACCAGGGGATGCATGGCTGATGGGTTGTTCAGTCGTAAGCGCACTCCCAGCCGAGGCACCTGCGGACCCCTCGGTTGGGCATAAATCTACGCTTGCCCGGGTATTGGGGGATCTCTGCCCGGGTCGACCTTTAGTTCTCCCCCTCTCGTGGGTCTAACATGGAATCTTTACAAATCAATATTAATAAAAAGGAAGGACAGAAGAAGAAGGAGAGTACGAAGGAGGGAAATGCAAGGGCGGGCGAACATTCGTCTAATAAGGAAGACGTAATGGTTGAAACGCCTATCTCGGTGGGGCTCCCAGAAGCCATTATAGCTGCTGGGAGCCGAAGAACATCGGAGCGATTACGCTCCAGATCTACCACGAGCGGAAGCTTCAGTGCGAGGACCGACGTGCTGGACTTCATGGAGACGGAGCTGTGTGACAGCCGAAAACGCGGACGCTCCAGGGATGACGAAAGCGATACATCCCAGGAGATGCTACCTCCTAAGGTAGCAAGCAGCCGCAGAGGGAGGTCACGAACCCCGATCTCGGCCCCGTCAGGCTCCGTCTTCTGCAAGGCGGAAGCCTATAGACGGGTCAGGGCAGATGGCGAAATTTTGGCGGAGGAGGAGATTGCGGATCTCCTGCTAAAAATAAAGGAGCCGATGGTGGGGGATTCAGTTCCTCAAACACCATCGTCTATGCAGGAGAGAGCGAATGCGGCGGTGGCCATCATTCACAAAGTGGCCACCAAGTCGAGTAACCTTAAGGGCTCTTTTGTGAAAGCCCTTAAGGACTCCTCTTCCGCTATTGCGGGGGTCGTGGATACCCTCATCGGGGATGTGGCTCGGCTCCAGGCGGCCAACGATCGCCTGACGGGGCAAGTGGCTGAGCTCAGCGCTCAGTTCGCCCAATTCCGGGCGCATCGCCCGACAGAGGATCCGGTCACGTCCCCGTCTCAGCCTGCCCCCTCTTCCAGCCTCGGTGGCATTCCTGATGCCCATCTGCGCCATATAACCGATGCAGTATGGCGCATGATGGACGGGCGTCTGGCTGGCCTGGAGGCAAGGCTACCGCCAGCTCCTGTTGTCCGGCCGCCGCTTGCGGGCCATAAAGCGAAGGTTGCATCGGTGTCAGCATCGCTTCCCGTTGCGACCGGTCGCGTGTCCTACGCGGCGGCGGCAGCAGTTTCTGCTGCTCCTGCAACTGCTCCGAGGGCACGGCAGGCGGCCAAGGCAACAGCCCGGACGCCCGCACCGAGGCCAGGGCCCAAAGCAGCGGCAAAGGCTGGGGCGGAGTTCCCTCCGCTCCCCACTCCAACCGCTGTATCTGGCACCTCAACAAGTGCTCCCTCCACATCTGCCCCTTCCACGGATGGTTGGCGGGTAGTCGGGGGGGCTAAGAAGTCCCGAAAGCGGGGTAAGAAGGCTGCACAAATAGCAGCCTCTACCCCGCAGTTGCCATCGGTGGCAGTGGCCACCGCAAAGAAGCCGCGCAAACTGCAAGCGCCCAAAACCGCGGCAGTGGTGGTCACCATGTCACCGGGGGCGGCTGATGGTGGGCTGTCCTATGCGGCTATCTTTAAAAAGGCCCGGGACAGTCTCGCACACGACTTCGGGACGGTGGGAGTTAGAATGCGCCTCGCCCAGACGGGAGCTCGAGTCCTCGAGTTCCCTGGGGCTGAAGGTGCTAAGACGGCGGACTCTTTCGCCGAGAAGCTGCGGGGAATTTTTACAGCCACTGATGGTGTCAAGATCGCCAGGCCCACCAAGTGCGCAGAATTGCGCATTTCGGGCCTGGACGACTCCATAACGGCCGAGGATGTCCGTGTTGCAGTAAGAGAGAAGACGGGTTGCAACACGGACAACATTAGGGTCGGCACCATCCGCCCCGGTCCAGGAGGACTTGGCGCAGTGTGGGTCAGCTGTCCCGTAGCGTCGGCCAAAATGTTGGGCGACGCCGGCAGGCTGCTCATCGGTTTCGTGAGCGCTAGGATCACAGTCCTGGCGGCGAGACCGATGAGGTGTTACAAATGCCTGGCATCGGGGCACACACGCGCCAAGTGCGTCAGTTGTTTCGACTGCAGCGGATTATGTTTCCGCTGCGGTCGACCGGGGCACAAGGCGGCAGATTGTTCTGCTGCCCCTCACTGCCCCGCATGTGCGGCGGGTAACAAACCCGCCAATCACCAAATTGGGCAGGGGGGTTGCAAACCTCCCCGCAGTTCTCGGCAGGCGTCAGGGGCTAGCCAGTCGGCCCAGGCTGCTTCTGACGTCGTTCGTGCGTCTATACCGTCGCCCATGGAGGAGGCTGTAGAGACGGTCGAGTAATGGCCCAAGTCTCCAACCTCCTTGTCCAGACTAACCTGAACCACTGTGCCGCGGCGCAGGACCTTTTTCTGCAAACCATGGCACAGTGGTCGATCGGTGTTGCCGTAGCCGCGGAACCCTATTATGTTCCTCCCCGTCCAAACTGGTTGGGTGACCGGGACGGTTCCGTGGCAGTCGTCGGCTCCACGGCGGCTCATTCCCCGCCCTTGTCGCTAAGAGACAAGGGCACTGGATATGTTGCTGCCGAGTGGGGGGGGATCACTGTATATGGTGTATACTTCTCCCCCAACCGGAGTTTGAACGACTTCGAGGTTTTCCTTAACAACTTGGAAACCTCGATGCGGCGTCTAACGTCTGGGCACGTCTTAGTGCTGGGGGACTTCAACGCAAAGTCCATTGCGTGGGGTTCTCCCAGGACGGACGCTAGGGGCGAGGCCGTAGAGGAGTGGGCGGCCTCGGTGGGCCTCTGTTTACTAAACAGGGGCTCCACCAACACGTGCGTGCGACAGCAGGGAGGGTCGATAGTGGACCTTTCGTTCGCTACCCCTGCCCTCGCCGCACGAGTAAGGAACTGGCGTGTCCTGGAAGAGGTTGAGACGCTCTCGGATCATCTCTATATCCGATTTGAGCTCTCCCGCTCCCAGGGCCCCAGTAGGGGTCACGCGGCGCGGCGTTCTTCTCGCTTTCCGCGGTGGGCTATAGCCAAACTGAATAGGGACCTACTGGAGGAGGCAGCCATTATTCACTCTTGGCTGTCTCCGCAGGCTCCCATCGAGGAGGTCGACATGGGGGCTGGTCGTTTCCGCGATGCGATTACGCAAATCTGCGATGCGGCCATGCCCCGCATACGAGGTTATCGGCCTCCACGGAGGGAAGTTTACTGGTGGTCCCAGGAGTTGGCGGACCTCCGCGCGGCCTGTACTCGTGCCCGGAGGTCCTACACCCGTGGTCGGCGGCGATACCGCGAAGAGGGCGGGGAAGACCAGCTTCATGAGGAGTACCGAGAGGCGCGGAAAACTCTGAAGCAGGCCATCAGCCGCGCCAAGGAAATTAAGCGTAAGGAGATGCTGGAGGGTCTCGATCGTGACCCCTGGGGTCGCCCTTATCGTGCGGCGCGACAAAAGCTCCGCACGTCGGGCCCCCCCCTTACAGAGACACTCCAGCCCAGCTTCCTGCGGGATGTGGTCGAGGGCCTTTTCCCGCAGCGGGTGGATCACACACCCCCGTCGATGGTCTTCATGGCCAGAGACGACGGGGGGAACGAGGACAATATTCCGCCCGTTAGGGAATCGGAGGTGGGGGCGGTTGTTCTACGGATTCGCTCTAAGAACACCGCCCCTGGGCCAGATGGGATACCTGCCCGAGTATTGGCACGATCCCTCGACCACATGTCGGACCGCCTCAGGGAGGTCTTGGACGCTAGCTTGTCGTCCGGACGCTTCCCTGAGTGCTGGAAAAGCGGGAAGCTGGTCCTATTAAGGAAGCCGGGACGGCTTACCGATTCGGTGGCGGCCTATAGGCCCATTGTGTTGCTGGACGAGGCGGGTAAACTGTTTGAGAGGATACTCTCTGCCCGCATCGTCCGGCACCTCTGCGAGGTGGGCCCCGATCTGTCGGACGCCCAATTTGGTTTTCGGGCGGGGCGTTCGACGGTCGATGCTGTGCTGCGCCTGAGGGCCGTTACCGAAGAGGCGGTGAGCTGTGGCGGCGTGCTGTTGGCGGTGTCGTTGGACATCGCCAACGCATTTAATAGTCTGCCATTTAGCTGCATCAGGGAAGCACTCCACTACCACGGGGTGCCAGAGTACCTGAGGCGGCTTGTGGCAGACTATCTTGAGGAGCGTACCGTCGTGTACGAGGACCGAGATGGTATTCTGAGGCGGCGGCCCATGTCGTGCGGTGTTCCACAGGGGTCCGTCCTCGGACCACTCCTGTGGAATATGGGATACGACTGGGCCCTTCGAGGTCGTCTTCCCCCTGGGCTGGGCGTAATTTGTTACGCCGATGACACATTGGTCACGGCCCGGGGGGCGAACTTTCAAGAGGCGGCGCGTCTGGCCACCGTGGGAGTCTCTTTGGTGGTCGGGCGCATTGAGGCGCTGGGTTTACGGGTGGCCCTAGATAAGACGGAAGCCCTTTTGTTTCATGGGCCCCGTCGTGGTCCACCCCCCGGTGCCTCTATCGTTGTCAATTCGGTCCTCGTACCGATTAAGGCTCAGAAGAAGTATCTGGGCCTAATCCTCGACGGCAGGTGGCTCTTCGACGAGCACTTCCGACAGCTTACTCCAAAGCTGGTCGGCGCTGCTTCTGCTCTTGGGCGACTTCTGCCCAATTTGGGTGGAGCCAGCGTCGCGACGAGACGGTTATACACGGGGGTTGTTCGATCAATGGCGCTGTATGGTGCACCGGTGTGGGCGGCGGCTCTGACCGCCCAGAATAGGGCTCGCCTCTGGCGCCCTCAGAGGATATTGGCGGTTAGAGCCATACGCGGTTACCGCACCGTATCGACGGAGGCGGCGTGCGCCCTGGCCGGAACTCCCCCGTGGGATTTGGAGGCGGAAGTGCTCGCCGAAGTTTATCGGCGGACGGCTGACTTCCGGGCGGGTAGCGGCATACGGCCCCCGCCCGAGGAAATACGCGAGTGGCGTGAGGCCGCTCGTCGAGCCACGATGGCTCGTTGGTCATTCCGGTTGGAGACTCCACGTGCTGGCTTTGCCCTCGTGGAGGCTCTCCAGCCGGTCATCACCGAGTGGGCAGGACGGCAGCACGGGACCCTTTCCTTCCGACTGACGCAGGTCCTTTCCGGGCATGGTTGCTTCGGGAAGTATCTGCACTCGGTCGCCAGGAGGGAATTGAGTCCCGCCTGTTACCACTGCGACTGCAGTGAGGACTCGGCTCAGCACACGCTAGCGGTTTGTTCCGCCTGGGCGGCGCAGCGTGGGGTCCTCACTGCAGTTATTGGAGGAGATCTCTCGCTACCGGCCGTCATACGCTCCATGGCCGGTAGCGACAGTTGTTTTACCGCGGTCGCAACCTTCTGCGAAGACGTAATTTCGCGGAAGGAGGCGGCGGAGAAGGCCCGGGAGGACGATATCCACTCGGACCCAATTCGCCGCCGGCGAGCCGGGCGGCGGAGGCGCGCATACCAGCGCCTCATGCCGCCTTGAGTGTGGCCGCGGGTGGACGGGACGGGTTTTCCCCTCCACCCGCTATAATGGCCAGCCGCGAGGAGGCGACGTCCGCGTGTGCCGTACGTCGCCTATGTAGAGAGTTTATCCGCAGATGGTGCCCGCTTTGGCGGGCAGGCGCTAGGAGGGATCTGGATGTCGTAATAGCAGCGGTTCCCGGATCCCTCCTGTCTCAGGCGCAGAGTGGCACACCGTGTGGTTTTAGTCGGTCCGATTCCGACACACCACCCCGCCGTAAACCCCGGTGGGGTGACGGCCCGAGGGGGTTTCCACACGTTAAAAAAAAAAAAAAAAAAAAAAAAAAAAAAAAAAAAAAAAAAAAAAGAATAACATATAGGTTACAATTTGTAATGGTTGTATGTAATTGTGTCCGTAATATAACGATACCTGTCGATTAAGGCGGAAAAAAAATGGCCTCTGAGAGTTATCTTGGTGTACACTGTGCCTAAACCATTGGAGTTACACAAAAAGTATACATTTACTTAAAATGATCAGTCACGAAACTTAATGTGACAGACCAAATTCCACACGAGCGAAAACACGGGTAAAAGCTAGTTTTAAATATATAACAGATACATAACTCTTAAGAGTGTATCATTGATCAGCAAGAGATTCAATAGCATTTTTTATTTAATTTAGAATAAGAGTGAGCGAAAACGTCCAAGTTCATGAAATGCACAATGTACGTTATCAATAATCGACGAAGAGGTGCTCGTGATGCACTCTTCGGCATTAGTATTACACTTTTCCGTGTAGAATAATCGAGGTACGCGCACCTCCCTCCAAATAACAGTCCTTAGTACCACATGACACAGTTTGTTCGAGAATTCAATATAATTATAATTATTGTACCGTACGCGCGCCTGCGCTCCAACCTCAAGAGCTTTGAGTGCTTCAAAAGATCTGCATAAGGAATCCTAGAATGAAAATACTGATAATATGTAGTACGAAATGAAAAACTTCTGAACCATTTCAAACCTCTGTTTGTATTTTATATAAAAAGAGCTCCAAATAGATACAGCATACTCTCACTGTGAAACGAACTACGCTTGTAATCGGAACAGGTAAGTGCCAGGTTTTGTTTTCTATTTATAGCCTGCCAAAGTTGCTTTCCATCAGGCGAATGCATACAATGCGATATGGTGACCTAATGACATGCTTTTTCACGCCCCGCTAAAAGGACCCGGGATCATAGTGGGAGGCAAACATTGGTAGTTATTTCTAGGTTTTGACTGAAATTTTGAAATGTTAACATAAGCACATGACGAAACTTTACATCTGAAAGGTTTTGTCAGTAATGTTATCGATATGAATATCTAAGTGTAAGTAAGAATCTAGTGAGTACACGCAGGTCTTGAGTGTCATTGGTTTTACTTAGATTTGTGTTATTTAGTTTGTTATGGAAATATAATGGAAGTTTTGTTCACGACATGAAGCTATGTCGTAGAATAACTGATTATTTTTCTATGGTATTTCGTTTATCTTTCTTTAGGCTGTATTATAATTGTTGAAAATACCAATTTTTAAAAATATAATGATCTTTATGCACGTAAGAATAAACGCCAGGCTTTTTTTCCAGTTAGTGACACATCCGTAATAGAGGTCTTTCCTCATTCGTCACCCTCAACGAGTTGTCCTTCAATTGAAATACACGAATGAATAGCTGGAATCTATTAATATTTATATATATTGATAAAATTTTGTTTATTATGAATCAGCTTTTTATTTGCGCAATAATTTATAATGCTAATTTATCACTATCACTGACTATACTACATTTATCAAAACATATTACTGTTACATTTGTAAGAATTAAATGGTTTGTGATGTGTACTTTGCTCAAAGGTACGTTTATTTACACGGGATCCACAGTCAGGATTTAACTGCTAACGCGTGAAATCCGGCACCTAAACATCCAGTAAGGTCCGCAAATAAAATTGTACTATAAACGTAAGTAATATTTTTTTAATTATCATACAGTATAAGTCGTTGTAAGAATTTAATTTTATACCTACAAATGTAATACTTTTCTTAACTGAATTAACTATTGATTCCTTCTTAACAAAATGTTACATAATCTTGACCGAGATATTTACAAAGACATCGTAGAAACCTACACATTTTTGTAAATTAAAGAATTTCTTACTTACGATAGAAGAAGAAATGGGGTCAAGAGTAAGTGAATAAAATGCTGTCTATGTAATACTATGCCTAATGTTGATATACGTAAATATGTGCAAATCTATTTATGTTGTATTAAGTTTTTGTATTTTTTTATTTTTAATATCAGCAGAAGATTTCCTTTTTTAGAGCCTATCAAAGTGACTTCTGAAAACATGAGTAGGAAGAATCAAAGAGTTGTGGTTACCATGCTCATTACGAATGCAGATAATGCAATATGGCGTCCCACACTATGGCGGCCTAGTGAGATACTTTTTCACGCCTCGCTTGAGAACGTAAATAAATATAATTCAAATTAAGGTTATTTCAAGATCAATCTCAGTTAATTTAACGCAACGTTTAATTTTAAATTACAATTAGTTGCTAAATTAAATAAGTACAAAGTAAAAGCGATCTGTTATGCCATTGAAATAGCAATATTACAGTGGGGCAATAGCTTGCTTTAAGGCCTTATTTACTGTCTGGTTCTGGGTACACTTCCTGATCAGTAAGTTTAATTGAGAAATGCAAAGAGTCTAAATACAATCACTCTTAATTTATTGCTCTAATTGTTGATTTAATTAGCTATTCCTATCTATTGCTGTGAAAATATCTCGACGTCATATTCTATTACACGGTCGATTTGTTAATCGTGGGTTCAAATCCCAAGTACAACAAATATTTACAATGATGAGGATGACCATTTGTTCTGTGTGATCTGTGATCATTCGTGTCTTGCTGTAATTTGTCTTTGCTATCACGTGTGTATTTAGAGATCTAAATACATTTACTAGCATAAGCTCTAGTATATAAAACTACTATATAACTTATATTATAAAATATACAAAAATCAACCACGCCCTATGTTCAAACTGCTTCATTGGTCTGGTGGTTATGCGACTACCGATCAAGAGGTCTGGTGGTTAGCGTATGCTGCGTATTAGCGTAAGAGATCTCGGGTTCGATTCCCGGGTCGGATCAAAGAGTGTTACTAATTCTTTCTGATTATAGAAACACTTAACAAACCTGAAGTTTGGAAGTTGAGGTCTTAACCTCTGTGGCTCGGAGAGCACGTGAAGCCATCAGTTTGCGTCGTTGCCCTGGTTTTGTCGGATAGCCGTCCTATAGGATTATGTGAGTGAGGGAACAAAGACTAAATATGTTTTGGCACATACACTTGTGTACTGTAATATCTTCTGCCTAGTTGACTGGTATCTGTAGGGACTGACCACCGTAGTCGAAATTGGTTAGGACTACATCATTATCAGTTAAAGCCTGGAATTCATTACCAGCGCACGTGTTTCCCTCCCACTACGATCCCGGGTCCTTTAAGCGGGGCGTGAAAAGGCATCTCATTAGGCCGCCATAACGTGGGTCGCTGTATTACACTGTCGTTATTCGCAAATTTGGTAGGTTGTAAATAAAAAAAAAAAGGACTTGTCACTTTAATAGCTTAAGATAGCAAAGGTACACTACGAATTTATTTTCAAAATTTTATTCTACCGTTCTATCGAGATGATAAGTATGTATATTCATGCGATATTTCATATTCCTAGCATAGCCTGTGGGATATAGTGTGGACAAAAGGACGGACGGACATGTCGAAACGGGTAAAATGTAGATTTAAAATTCAACTTTAAAGCTATTTTGTGTGTTCATATGTTAGCTTTAAATTTGTATCGCCAGAACATACCCACGACAACCTACCACTGAAACTTAAACAAAAGCAAGTTGCGTGAATGCTATTTCCTTAAATACTATCAACATGGCGGTATAAGCCCAATAACAACTCAAGAGTTAAGTAATGAGTCGATAGTCAGATAAATCAAGTTACTCTTGCTGTCCATATTCGATGCGCAAGAGTCGCTCCGTTTGTTGTCATTTCTAGATCTATAAATAAGCCTGACCCGCCTGGAGCGCTAAACTTTACCGTTGGCTATCTTCACTCACGGTTAACTTACTTATCTTGGACTTAATACAGTATATTATATAATATATTCCAGGAAAATTATCTTCCTTATTTCAAATAGTAGTAATTTCGTACATTTACATTTTATATTAACTGAAACATTATTAAACAAACAATAAGTGGAAACTTATTTTTTTTAATTTATTGACTAGTCATAAAACACTTTAAATTGGTACGCTTTTCTTTCAATAAACCAGAACTCTCAATAAGATTTAGACACTGTATTTTTTATACCACTGCAAGTAACAAAAGCTTTTCACGATACTGGAATAGAATAAACGTCCGTGAGTTTACCAAAATCCTGAGCTCTTAGTGTCTTAAATCTTGCCAAGTACCTACTTAAATACAAACAACAAACACTATAGAATTGTTGACGTCTATGGCAGATAATTACTATTTACCACTAGATAATAATGGTGTACTTACAGTCTTATTCTAAACAGTACCGCAGGCAGTTTCCATATTAACCTTCATCTCTAGGTTATTATTGACAATCACCAATCTTTACTTAAAACAAATTACATTCAACTCCATTAATGTTATGTGATTGCAACTTAAACTCATCTCATTGCAACATCTCAAGTGCTGTTCAATTCGAGTGTTCTTGAGATGCAGAATATAGGTTAATTAATACATTATAGGTAATCTCGATTGTTATTTCAGTAATGTTTAAAGGTGTACGTGGTGTGTGCTTTATTGTTATTTTAATTTGAGATTATTAGCAACAAACGCTCTGTAGAGATGATATATAGACCTTATTTTTATATAATATAAAAAAACCAGACAAAGACAGAGCGATTAAAATTTTCAAACAAATGTGACTGCACTAGGCTGATGATGATGATAAGTAAGTATATTTTTGGCCGATTTTATTGGTCATAATTCATATTAACCGGGCATTGTAATATAATACTTTGATTTATCAATTGATTCAATACAGATATAGTCACATTACTAATGTTTTTGCCTAAGAACCCACTATTTATTAGTAATTATTTGCAATTAGGCATTACAGCCTCTTTTACCAGATTCCTTCATGGTATCTGCACTGTGATTTCTTTGTAACCGTAACTTCAAACGTTTATTTGTAATTAGGTAAACGTTACATATAATTAAGCGTCCTTGCTTGTATTTATACTTTAATTTGATTTTTATTATAGTTGCATTATGATGTAATTAATTTTCCTCATGCTTTTTACTTGACGGTTATACAATGCTTATGACCATTTACACAATTACATTTCTCACACGCGGCGGTGAAAAACGCAAACGCTTGAACCGTAGTAAACTCCTGACCCGATATTCGCCAAAATGGAATCGGATCAACGCTTCACTACATGTTAACCTGATTGCTAATAAACATACATACTTATGTGTTTCTAAAGATATACACATCTATACCAATATTATAAAAGTGAAGAATTTCTTTGTTTGGTTGAACGCGCCAATAACATGAAATAATGGTCCGATTTGAAGACTTCTATCAGTGTAAGATAGCCCAGTTATCGAGGAAAGTTATACATCATCACAGTAGGACCAAAAGGAGCTCAGTATCAATGAAAAATACTTCAAAAACCTTCGCGTGAGCTGCGTAAACGGTTAAAGTTACGCAAAAATAATGTACGAAAGAATTGTTCCTCTTTAAAAGTTTTAAAAAAAAAGTCCCGGACAGCAATTATCTATCTTTTAAGGTTGGCTTATTATAATCTTCTTTATGGTAAACAAATTTATTCACGCTGTATAACAATGCGCCACGGAAAATAGAAGACACAGATGGGTTTACGCGGGTCAGCTAGTTATGGATAAATAACACCCAGATACAGAACAAATGATTGTGCTCAACCCATTTCGCCTGAGTGGGATGGAACCCACGAACTCTGGCTTAGCAGTCGGGCTCTCTAACCACTAGACCAACAGACCAGTCAGCACAAGACCTATCAATTGATTTTAAGTTACCTTTTAATCCGTAATGGTACTACTGAAATTTAATGAAGACAATTTCGAACTCAATAATTGTATACTATTATACGTGAACCGTGAATCTTTCTTCAAAAAAATGTACTGTGATTTGAAGCAGTAGTGTTATAATTTCGAAAATATATAACTTAGCATATTTTACTCGTATAATGCAATTGTAGAGTGAAACTTCGACGTTAATATTTTATCAGCGGTGTCGATCAATTCATTGCTAATTACAACTTGAATAAAAATTTAAGCAGTGCACTACATGCATAGAATTCGTAATAAACCTTGTAGTCTCTTGTGATTGCATCGAACTTGTTGGGTCATTTTTTTTAGTTTTTTACGCATAAACTCCGTGTGGTGACGGATTAAGAATACATAGTGTTACCACACTTATTCAGCCCATGGGTGTCGTAGAAGTGATTAAGGGAACAAATTCAGGCAAATATTACTACAAAGAGAAGTAAAACTTGAAACCCTATGCAACCCGTCTGGCCAGCGTGGTATAGTAGGCCACAACCTCCTTGCTAAGGAGAGGCCTATGTCCAGCAGTGGACTGTAAAGGGTTGTTGATTGAACACATGTACTAAGTTAATTTTAATATATGATACATAATTCTGTGTATTTTTAGTCGACTCCAAAAAAAGGAAAATATTCTCAAATTGTTGTATTGTATTCTATATTTTTATACTAGCTTTTACTTGTGGCTCTGTTTACATACACGTCCGTTATCGTGGTGATTCCTTAAACTGATATAACTTTTTTATGTGTCAACTGATCGAAACAAAATAAACACTAAATGTTACGTGAAGGTTACTACAATACATAGGAGAGAAGCGCATCCGAATCGGTTCAGCCACTTCTGAGATTAACTCGCACAAATACATCAACAAACAGACATTTTTTTTTAAACTATTGTTTTGAGTTCTGTTTCTTTGATAAAGAACTTTTTTATAAATTTTTCTTCAATATTTTTTTAATTTTTTACAATTTTATCATAAATGCAATGGATCACGTTAGCTGCATTTTTTTTGCCAAAGTGACTCTACTCTGCCTGATGGAAAGCATGAATGGAATCTAAAAGTAGTAAAAACGTAACGTAGTTAAACTCTAGAGAGTAGGTAACCCCACAAGCTACGAGTACATCCATAAACACTAAATGACTTTACTGCGCGTCTCGATAGCACCTTTAATTCAATTCTCATTGACACTAATTCATACGGGCCAAGTATGGGGCAAGGCCGTCTAATAGACTGGTCATACAGGTTTCGGGCGATTCTCTTTCGATAAAAACTCGATTTCACTATAGCGGACAATCGATTTGAATTTGATTACCTCTTCTGAATAATATTAGCATTGTTGTACAGTTACATAAGACTGTTGTTGTTGGCATGTTAGTGAATTTGTTCTGACGTAATTTTGATTCTAAATATATATATATTTTTTAACAAACTCTATTCTAAATACTGTAGAAGCAGTTTAGCCTCGTGTGCGGTCAATAGGTACGCCTAGCCTTAGCTTATACTGATTACCATCATAAGTATTGAATGATATGATAGAAAGAGAGGAAAGAGCGACACCAGTCAAATAGGTCAGTTCCTCAGTCTGATGATTAGATATTATTATTACAAACACATTTTTATTCCCATTTAATTTTTATGAGTAACAAATCTTACTGCAATATGGATAATGGTCGAACATCACAAAAACACATAGAATAAGCGAAGCACTTGACCATTGTGCTGACCTTGGACTTTCAAATTACATAATAAAAACTACACAAAACTCTTATCGTGCAGCTGTAATGAGTACTAATAATTTGTGTAGGTAGCTATGTTAATGTTCCTCAGACACTACGATTAAAGATCACGCTATCATAGAAACAGACAGAAAATTTTAATCTATGTTCAAAAAGATACTGAAAAATTTTTGTTCATTTGTTCAAAAACGCAAAAAAAAAATTCAAAAACTTAACTAAACTTAACTTAACTCGCAAGTTTATATATAATAAGCCTTCACAATAAGTATTCATTGTGATAGCTTATTGGCTAAATATAATCACAGTACGACCATTAAAAACGGAGCAGTGATCATAAACGTAGATGTAACGGAGAACAACTAGTTAGATATAAATTTAGTTACTTATTATTAGTTAACGTTTAAAAAAATCGTATAAAATAACCTAATATTCGTATAAAAATACTATAAAAATTGTTTATTTACAAGAAAGCTAATTAGTTCGAATTTATTTCTTAAGAATTACATCGTCTAAATGACCACTGATTCGACGTTTGCACTTTTCTAAGCGAGCAACGAAATTTTCGAATACTTATTGGCAAAGAGACCGCGAGATCGCCAACATCTCTACGCTGTTTTTTTCTTTTTGTTGACACAGTGTATTTGGTTTATTGATGTAGACACGATTCTACAAATAACCTCATAGAAAGAAGTCTGTTGGGGTTAGATCTGGACTTCTGGGTGGCCACGGAATGTCGCCTCGTCTGGAAATCAACTTTTCCGGCAACATATATTTAACCACCAGCAGCACTCATTGTATGAGTAATAAGTGACTAAAACTTGTTGAAACCATGTGTTAAGATTGTAGCCAGCAAATTTCAGTAGCATCGTTCCCAAGAACTCTTGTAATATTTCCACATATTCAGCAGAATTAACAGTAAATAAATCTTCAAAGAATTAGAATCCAATGATTCCTCTTACTGAAATTGCAGCCCATACCAGTTACCTTGGGAGAATGACAGGGGACTTGGGAGAAACACGAAAGGCCACGTGTTTAGCTTTGGGATTTTCACTGTTCCTATACCTGCAATTCTGTTTGTTTACATGTCCGTTGAGGTGAAAATAGGCTTCGTCAGAAAATAAAATGTTGTCAAAATTATTTATTATTAAATAGTAAATTTAAATTATTAGGTTTTAATTGGTGCACTATCTGGATTTTATATGGATGTATTCAAATGTAATTTTAAAATGGCTTATTTCAAGAAGGTATAATGATGTGCGGGATAACCTTATTCGGCCGAACGTTTGCGCGTCAGAAAATCTGGATTACGTCGAACAGAAGCGTAAACTTTCTGAACATTCTCTTTGGTCCGAGAAGTCCGTGGGCCTCCAGTTTGCTTCATATTTAGCGTAGATCTCGTTTCTTCGAACTTCTTCATCCATTTCTTTATTAAAGGAGCACTCTGACACTGATTTAAGTCGTGTAAATCGTATTCAACGCGAAATAAGTGTCTCACAGTAACAATCGAACTGTTCTTTAAATAAAATTGTTTCACACAACGTGACAACATTGCCGAGAAACGAGCTAGTGTCAGTAGTAGGTACGAGGTAGTCAGAGCCCTCTCCGTGTCCAGCGCGGCATTTGTTTACGCGGGATGTTAGATTGAAATATTAACGACTTCTTGACCTACCTTGTATTAAAATAGAGATACTAGATAGGTTGAATTTCGATTTTGAATTTCTTATTTTATTTTAAGGGCCAGTAAAACTTGAACTACCATTATATAGGCTTGTAGCGTACTAAGACACAATACATACATCGGTTTATATAGCATTTTTAACTTTATACACTTCTTTTACTGATAAACATTACGTATTCCTTTAATAATATTCATTTATATTTGATAAAAACAAATACTACTAAGTTTCTTCGCTAATACCACTATAACTATGTTTTATTACTTTTTTCTAATTATTATTTTACATATATATCACTATTACATGGTTACTTTTACCACAATTTAAACCCATTTATCTATAGAACAAACTGGTAAATGACGTCAAACATAAACAAAACACATTTTCTATAGAAACACTCGGAATGTTTAGGAATTCATAATCCAAAACTCTGCTTTGCCATTGTAGGCCTTTGAATAGTAGTAGTCTTTTGAATTAGTTATCATTTTCAATTGGCTGACCATACACCCATTTTATAACACCAAAAACCCCAATAAGTGAGTATGGAAATTGCAAATACCTAGCATCTACGCTCTCCCACACAAATGTTTTTTTATCTGTTATCGGTCAATAATATCGGATGCGTTATCGCAGGACGCAGGAACGCAAACGTCTTACTTCTCTTGCATAGTGTGTAAGTTAGAGCTGTTCTAACGCATAATGTAATAAGAACAGATATCTCAATAACACATTCGGTATTATTGCCGGACCTTTAGAAATTCGTTACTACCTTTATATTTATTTACTACGGACAAATACATGCACCGGCGAACTTAATGCCTAAGGTATTTTCTGCCAGTCAACCGATTGAGCAATACAGAGAATAGATGATTACTTTTATTATACGAGTATATATTTACCTATACCGTTCTTGAATAGAATTCGGAGTTAGCTCTACGTTGTTATGCGAAAGAAAGACAAGAAGGGTCTTTTGGTCTAATAGTTAGTGTGACCCTGACTGATAAGTCGAAGCTTGAGGGTTCGTTTCTATTCAGGACTAATAGTGTTTTTAACACGATCATTTGTGCTGTGTCTGAGAGTAATATACATATTTAGAGCTGTGCGTAGCTTGGGATCGCACGACCGTATGTGAAATGTGTGAAAAAAAATTCTCATTAAGATTTTTTTATATTTAGAAAACTTTTTGGGCCGTATCCCACCGGGGTTAGCGGCACGGGGATGCTATGTTGGAATCACACCGACTAAAACCGACACAGTATGCCACTCTTAACCTAAAATAAGGCAGATCGGTAAACGACTGTGATTAAGATTGAGAGACAGCCGCATGTGAAGTGCGTGAGGTTTTTATTGTTATTACAAAATTTTAAAATACGTGCAAAATCCGGTTAAATCTTAATACCCTTTATGTACTTTAGGAAACGAATCAGGTAGATAGCACAAGGTCTCTGATTGAACAACAAACTCCACGCCTTATTAACACAAAAAACCGGAGTCAATAGACGAATATTCTACGTACACCGGTTTAGTAATCCGATCTGTATCAGCTATTGTCAATTTTACCATGATTGTATTATCATAGCATGGTTAATTTCGTCGCAATGTTTTTTGCAGGTTTAATGTGTGAATGATTGTATGTCAAAGCTTACTAATATTATAAAGTAGTAGAGTCTGTTTGTTTGTTTACTGGAGGAATTACTGGTTCGAATTAAATAAGTTTTTTGGTGCTGGATAGTTCATTTAACGAAGGAGGCTATAGACTAGATAACATCACGCTACAGGTGCTGAGAAACAGTCAACAATGTTCGAAACACGGGTAAATATTTATTCCTTTTGAGACGTAGATAAAGTTGCATGCGCCATATACGAAATTGGACTACCCCTATACAATGTAATAGAAGAAACCTGACACACTAATGTTTCTTCACACAATCACCAACAAATGTCAATTAAAAACCCTATGACCGTTTTCCTAACTTCAAGCGAACCTCACGATTACAGTTCATCAACTAAGATGTCAATTTAATACCCTAATTTAGATATGTATCTGGTCGTGTCTTTTACAAGCAGATAATTTTAAATTTAACTATTTATTGTATAATATAGTCCAGTCGTGATGGTAATCATACCATGGTATTAACGTCGGGTATTAAATCGTGATTATCAGGTCACGATATATTTAACGTCTAACGCGTACCGTAAATTTATAATCCTCGTTTGCATTCAGTAATTACTATTTAATGAACAATGATGCGAATGAGTAGGTAGTAGAGCCATGCTGGTTTCATCACAAATGGGCTGGCTTGACCGGGACAGTACTACCCTCTCGCAGAAGACCAACTTAAAGCGACGGCATCTGTGTTGTCGTCTTTCATTGTTGAGTGCGAGACTGGAGGTCACTCGGTGGCCCAACTGCCACTTATACTGCCACGATGACTATTATGCCACGATGACTGTTATGCCTTTCACGTCCCAAAGCAAAACGCGGAAAAGCATCTCACTAGGGCGCCATAGTGTGGGTCACCATACTGCATTGTCTGCATTCGCAATGAGTATAGTGACAACAAAACTTGAATTCTGTTCATGCTTGCCATCAGGTTGAGTAGATTTACATCAAGAGGCTTATAAAAAATGGATCTTATAAAAAATATTTTAAGTGAAAATAGTGACAAATCATTTAAAATAATCGAAAAGCGCAAACTAAACACATTTATTGTTTAACTGTAAGATTAAGTTTTTTTTATTCTTGTAACACCCGTAGTTTAAAACACCTTTACACTGCCACAAAAAACAAGTTTTAAAAAAGAAACAAAAAAAAATATAAATAAAGAACAAAATCATAAACTTATTTTGCCAGGCAAAATTGTAAACATCAGTTACCACCTCTTACAAGGTTGGCCTTATACTGATATAACACTAAGTTAGTTCAAAATACCTAATCATCTGTGTGGTGATGGTTTAAGAATACAGAGTGTCACCACCCAATTAATTCCATGAGTGTCGTAAGAAGCAATTATTGGAACTACGCATGACATCACTACAAAAAGAAGAAAAACTTGAAACAATCCCTTTTTTTTTCTTTTTTTTTTTTAACGTGTGGAAACCCCCGCGGGCCTTCACCCCACCGGGGTTTACGGCGGGGTGGTGTGTTGGAATCGAACCGACTAAAACCACACGGTGTGACACTTTGCGCCTGAGATAGGAGGGATCCGGGAACCGCTGCTATTACGACATCCAGGCCAACTTGAAACAATCCCTATACTAACCCGTCTGACTATCGTGGTATAGAAAACCAAAACCTCTGTTTTTATGGTCTTACTTTAGTGAATAAGCGACAGTTTTCTTTGAAATGGATGAACTGTATCCATTCTGTGTTGAGACTACTAGATATTCGGATATCACTTTTGAAATATAAATATAATATAAATATATACTTAGTCTGGCCATAAATACTGTTACACTTAATTATAAAAAAATATTACATTTGAATTTCGAATCTGTCATTTTTATACGATTGTTCATTGTGTTTTCTCATTTTGGCGCCAATACATTGTAAAATATTTTGCGATATTAAAATGGTGTGGGGTGATAAAGAGAACCGAATCGCTGTGATAGCATTACACAAAGTAGGTATGGAGCCAAATGCAATTTTTAAAACTCTCCATACACTTGGTATTAGTAAAATGTTTGTGTACCGGGCTATTAATAGGTACAATGAGACCTCCTCTGTTTGTGACAGAAAAAGATCTGGCCGTCCACGTAGTGTTCGTACGAAAAAGGTGGTCAAAGCAGTAAGGGAAAGAATTCGAAGAAATCCTGTCCGAAAGCAAAAGATTTTATCTCGGGAAATGAAGATAGCACCTAGAACCATGTCGCGTATTTTAAAAGATGACTTAGGACTTGCAGCCTATAAGAGACGCACTGGCCATTTCTTAACTGATAATTTAAAGAAGAATAGGGTGGTAAAATCGAAACAACTACTGAAGCGGTACGCAAAGGGAGGTCACAGAAAAATTTTGTTTACGGATGAGAAAATTTTTACAATTGAGCAACATTTTAACAAACAAAATGACCGTATTTATGCTCAAAGCTCTAAGGAAGCTTCCCAATTAGTCGACAGAGTGCAACGTGGACATTATCCGACTTCAGTGATGGTTTGGTGGGGTGTTAGCTATGAAGGAGTGACTGAGCCATATTTTTGTGAAAAAGGTATCAAAACATCGGCACAAGTGTATCAAGATACCATTCTTGAGAAGGTAGTTAAGCCCCTTAACATCACCATGTTCAATAACCAAGTATGGTCCTTCCAGCAAGACTCGGCGCCGGGTCATAAAGCTCGGTCCACGCAGTCTTGGTTGGAATCGAACGTTTCGGACTTCATCAGAGCTGAAGACTGGCCGTCGTCTAGTCCCGATCTTAATCCGCTGGATTATGATTTGTGGTCAGTTTTAGAGAGTACAGCTTGCTCTAAACGCCATGATAATTTGGAGTCCCTAAAACAATCTATACGATTGGCAGTGAAGAATTTTCCCATGGAAAGAGTGCGTGCTTCTATTGATAACTGGCCTCATCGTTTAAAGGACTGTATTGCAGCCAATGGAGACCACTTCGAATAAGCTTTTTATATTTTTAATTGTTTTATATTTATGTATTAAACTGACACACTGTAAAAGTAATAAATGTTATTTGCAGTTAACAATTTTCTTTTTTCTTTATTACAATATTTATGGCAAGACTAGGTAGATAAAAAATAAAAAGTGTGTAACAGAAGTCGACCATATAGTTTGTCCGTGTGGTGATGGACCAAGAATACGGAGTTTCACCACCCCTACTCATCTCATGGGTGTCGTAAGAGGCGACTAAGGGAGCCTTTTTTTTTAACATGAGGGAACCCCCTCGGGCAGTCAACCCCACCGGGGTTTACGACGGGGTGGTGTGTCAGAATCGGACCGACTAAAACCACACGGTGTGCCACTCTGCGCCTGACATAGGAGGGATCACATGATGACGGGAACAGCCCGTCTGGCCAACGAGCCGTATTGTATTATAGTAGGCCAAAACCTCCTTGCTAAGGAGTGACTGATACCCAGCAGTGGACTGTTAAAGGTAGTTGATGATGATCATGAGCTGAAGTCGATTTGCATATAACGAATACATACTAAGAGTAAACATTGTTTAAGGTATAGGTAATATATTAAATACGCATAAACATTAAAATATTTGAATGATCATAAAATAGTGGGACCAACCTTGAGTACACTCAAATAAACGAAAAAAAATTAAATCGATTAAGAAATGACAACGAATAAACACATTCGAATCGAAAATGAATCCTTTTTGAAGTCGGTTACCGATCAGTTCCGTTTCCAATTCCAAATTTAAAAAAAAAAAAACAAAAAAACTAACATCACAATCAGCTGTTTCATTTTCCTTTTTTGAAACCATCGATGTCGTTGACCCATCGCGTTATCGCCCGGAGCACCTATTTAACAAGTCGACTTAATTCACATTAACCCATTATCAAATTATTTAGAAATATTGGTGTAACGCTTATCATAATATATTTACTGCGTATCTATTGCTGCTCTAATATTACATAAACATCTATTTACCAATTGCTCCAAATTCCTATCGGCTAATAATTAGGTAACAAACACAATGTCACGTCACGAAACGTTGCCCACGAATTCACGAATGTCCGTGGTCACAATAGAATTGATTTATTGATCTATTTTTATCGAGGTCTATGGTTTTTTTTAGTTTTGTAACTAATCATAGGTAAATATTATTCTGTAACTTTAATTTTATGAAATAAATACATACGTAAAAAAATTGTTTCTTGAGAAAGTTAACTTTGATGTCTTGCTATTATATCATTTGTAACTATAAAAACCACGCCACTGTACCTATAAACGAAAATAACTTTAAAAGTACAGCTCAAATTGTATCAATAATGATATTTTAAACATAACACAACATCTTACTATATACTAACACAATAGTATAAATGCAAAATGCACTGGTCTAAAATTTTACCCAAGTATCAAGATAATTTTACTTAAATTACAATATTTATTGTATTGCTTGTGTTGATACACAAAAACATGAACAGAAATATATTACAGCGCCATCTAGTGCAAACGTCACGAAACATCTCAACTATGAATGTGAATGCTAATTTCACTTCGTTTACCATATGTCAGGATGGCCGAGCGGTCTAAGGCGCCAGACTCAAGGATAACCTTGCCTGTTCAACAGGTATGAGCTGTTCTGGTCCTCTCTGAGGGCGTGGGTTCGAATCCCACTTCTGACAAATTCTTTTTGTTAAATATTTTGAAAATTTTATATTATGTATATAGCACACATTATTTTAACTAGTATAAAAATAAATTGGCAGTTACGTTTATGTTATTTTGTTTAATAATTTCATGTAAGATGTTTCAAAATGATATACTTATATTCTTTTAAATTTAGTTTACAACTAGTTTTTAGCGTATCTATTCAAGGTAGATAGTAATGAAAAAAATATTTAGTTAAGTCACATTTAGAAGAACATTTTAAAAGTAATGTTATAATATATTTTTAAAATATTTAAATATGTATGTATACATATTAATATATACACACATTCTTATATATGTTCAGATGTGTATAACAAAAAATACCATGCAATTGTCAAACATACTAATTTTTGCTCTGTTTCGAATTTGCCAGGCATTCGAGATTGCGTCACTGTCGTAAGATTCTCATAGATTGATACCTTGACTGTCATTGGCTGATTAGAATACATAGGTTTTGTGTTCTACTCTCATGGCCATTTGTAGTATAGGGTGGGCCACGAGTTAGTTAACATTTGAAAAAATCATATAAAAAACTATTTGATATACGAGTATTATAAAAATTGTTTATTTACAAGAAAACTAATTGGTTGGAACTTATTTTGTAAAAATTACATCGTCTAAATGTGCACCATTTCGACGGTTGCAGTTTTCTAAGCGAGCACCAAAATTTTCGAATACTCATCGGTAAAAAGACCGCGAGATCGCCGACATCTCTTCGCTGATTTTTTCTTTTAGTTTACATAATGTATTTGGTTTATTGATATAGACACGATTCTTCAAATAACCCCATAGAAAGAAATCTGCTGGGGATGGATCTGGACTTTTGGGTGGTCATGTCGCCTCGTCTGGAAATCAGCTTTTCCGGAAACATGTCTTTGACCAACGGCAGGCACTCATTGGGTGTGTGACAAGTGGCTCCATCTTGTCGAAACCATGTGTTACGATTGTAGCCAGCAAATTCCTGAAGCATCGTTCTCAATAACTTCCGTAACATGTTTGCGAGGGATGTTAGATTCAAATGTTAACGATTTCTTGAGCCACGTATATAATAACTCGGGTCTTATAAGTACTATCTAGGTTCAGCGACGACCAATATCTATGTTAGATAATTTCAAGGTTCGCTTTTCAATGAATTTGTTACAATTTGGTTTCGTAAAACTATTTTAAGCTGCAATCAAGCAAATTGTTTTACTATTATATTCATTTGCACATTAATCCCTGTGAGTGTAAACAGCGATTTTTAAAAGCACATCATATTTTAAAGCGTAAGGGTTAGAATACTTGTCACAGCAGGCGGTAGGAGAGATCTGGATGTCGTAATAGCAGCTGTTCCCGGATCCATCCTATGTCAAGTGGCACACAGTGTGGTTTTAGTCGGTCCGATTCCGACACACCACCCCGCCGTAAACCCCGGTGGGGTGAGGGCCCGAAGAAGTTTCCACAAGTTAAAAAAAAAAAAGGGTTTGTATCAAGTTGGATCTGGATGTCATAATAACAGCTGTTCCCAGATCCCTCCTATCTCAGGCGCTCCTTTAGAAAGGCAGTTTTTACCTCCTATACGACGCTGGTCAGATGCGTTGGTATATACCTAGTCTTGCCATAAATATTGTAATAAAGAAAAAAGAAAATTGTTAACTGCAAATAACATTTATTACTTTTACAGTGTGTCAGTTTAATACATAAATATAAAACAATTAAAAATATAAAAAGCTTATTCGAAGTGGTCTCCATTGGCTGCAATACAGTCCTTTAAACGATGAGGCCAGTTATCAATAGAAGCACGCACTCTTTCCATGGGAAAATTCTTCACT
Organism: Hypercompe scribonia; assembly: GCA_949316085.1. Lineage (NCBI taxonomy): Eukaryota > Metazoa > Arthropoda > Insecta > Lepidoptera > Erebidae > Hypercompe > Hypercompe scribonia. The sequence goes on from OX438988.1 coordinate 7,273,097, forward strand.
GCCAATCGTATAGATTGTTTTAGGGACTCCAAATTATCATGGCGTTTAGAGCAAGCTGTACTCTCTAAAACTGACCACAAATCATAATCCAGCGGATTAAGATCGGGACTAGACGACGGCCAGTCTTCAGCTCTGATGAAGTCCGAAACGTTCGATTCCAACCAAGACTGCGTGGACCGAGCTTTATGACCCGGCGCCGAGTCTTGCTGGAAGGACCATACTTGGTTATTGAACATGGTGATGTTAAGGGGCTTAACTACCTTCTCAAGAATGGTATCTTGATACACTTGTGCCGATGTTTTGATACCTTTTTCACAAAAATATGGCTCAGTCACTCCTTCATAGCTAACACCCCACCAAACCATCACTGAAGTCGGATAATGTCCACGTTGCACTCTGTCGACTAATTGGGAAGCTTCCTTAGAGCTTTGAGCATAAATACGGTCATTTTGTTTGTTAAAATGTTGCTCAATTGTAAAAATTTTCTCATCCGTAAACAAAATTTTTCTGTGACCTCCCTTTGCGTACCGCTTCAGTAGTTGTTTCGATTTTACCACCCTATTCTTCTTTAAATTATCAGTTAAGAAATGGCCAGTGCGTCTCTTATAGGCTGCAAGTCCTAAGTCATCTTTTAAAATACGCGACATGGTTCTAGGTGCTATCTTCATTTCCCGAGATAAAATCTTTTGCTTTCGGACAGGATTTCTTCGAATTCTTTCCCTTACTGCTTTGACCACCTTTTTCGTACGAACACTACGTGGACGGCCAGATCTTTTTCTGTCACAAACAGAGGAGGTCTCATTGTACCTATTAATAGCCCGGTACACAAACATTTTACTAATACCAAGTGTATGGAGAGTTTTAAAAATTGCATTTGGCTCCATACCTACTTTGTGTAATGCTATCACAGCGATTCGGTTCTCTTTATCACCCCACACCATTTTAATATCGCAAAATATTTTACAATGTATTGGCGCCAAAATGAGAAAACACAATGAACAATCGTATAAAAATGACAGATTCGAAATTCAAATGTAATATTTTTTTATAATTAAGTGTAACAGTATTTATGGCCAGACTAAGTATAGGCATAGCTTCAAGTTTTCCCTCTCTTTGCTGTCTCTAGTTAACTGCGTTACTACCCCCACACGAAACCCATGGGATGAATAGGTATGGTGTCACTCCATTTTCATAAACCGCCACCACACGAATCGACTTACAAATAAATACACAACACACTTATATATTTTTTACTTTTTCAAAGGTCATTAGGACGTGTGTGATGGTGCGGACCCTCACAGTGCTGCTGCTGGTGGGAGCATTGTGCGGCGCCGCCACCACACTCGACTCAGAACTTGGAGTCGGCAAGGCGATTAACATATTTATGAGGTAAGCACTATTGTACACAAGTATTTTGTACAGATACAATATAGATTCTAATTGATACGATGCGGTTTATCAGTAGCATATTAACTAATTTCCATGTAATACTGGCTCGTGGTGAACATACACTAATTAGTAATGTAACTATGTGGTTGCCTCTCCTATATCTATGTAACACCGCTGACGTTTTCAATAGTCACATGTCATGAATTACTTTAGTTAAAGTATACTTCTAGGTGCTTAATTATTTAACCTAAATTACTTAAGCCTACCTAGTAAATAAAATACTTCTACTAATAGTAAGTACTGATAATTATACTGCTACTAAAAATGAGTATTTTTAGGCTAAACAGAGCTTATACTATGAAAGCTAGATTGACTAATACAATACAGTGATAGTTTTTTTTTATAAACATATGTAATTAACGTGAAATAAAGAATTAGGCTGTAATCATTTCAGATATGGCTACCTCAGCATCTGCATGCGGGTTGTCCCGCGGAACGACACAGAAGGATGGGTGTTCAGAGAGCCCACAGTCTCAGTGTTTCGTGACGTGGAGCGGTACAGCATCGCGCCGACGCCTCGCCACGCCAAGACTTTATTTGACGGAGACTTCCACATGGAGTTCTGCGATAACCTGAAGCAGCTGCTGCAGGCGTACTTTAGGGATTTTAGTTTTGAAAGGTAATGCCTGGAATGATAGAAAAAAATATGCAACTTAATGTGATTTTAAATAGAGCATTTTTCTTAACGGTTCACCAACAATACTAACTGAGATTACAGGCATTTCTTATAGTCCAACAAGTTTATGTCGAAACAAACAATGTCAACATACGACATTAATGTTGAGAGAGTCTTTGCTCAGCAATTAGACCAGTCATATAGAGAGCTGATGATATTTTAATAAATAGGTGATAAGTATTAAATGTTTTCATTTCGTCAGTAGTCTTGACCACCTCTGATACAGATTGGAGCGACCATGGCGCGCGTTTACCGCCGGCTGGCCCACAGACATCATGGCTCGCAACCTCGGCATCAATTCCTCCTTCATCAACGGTGATCACTGCTACGTACTCGTCAGGGTCTCTAGGTAAGAACCTATTAATTTATTAAGTTCATTCACAATTTCTAGGAGCATAAATTTTGGAGAATTCATATGGCGTATACAGTCTAAGAGCTGATTAGTTTACTACCACAAATTGAAGTATATAAACATGTACAGTCTTTCACACAGTTCTGACGAAACTGCAACCTAACACTCACGAGATTTGATAAGGTGTAAAATATTTTTATTGACTAACTGTATATACTATTACACGCGTAGTGTACAGTACATGCACAGGAAGTGACTGTCTAAGTTCTTAAGTCCCATCAAGTCCCATCTCAAGCGGATATCTCCAGCTCTGAGGCGACTGACGCGTCAATAAAGCCTGATTCTTGATGACGCAGATTCTCATATAATAGGCTAGCAGCACACGCAATAACATTATCAATAAACTATATTACATATGTTAATAACATTACATGTGTGCAATATGTATTGTACAATATTATTGTAGATTACCAGAAATTCAGATTTCGTCACGTCAACATCTAGGGGATGCAGTTTCAAAAAGATTTCAGAGCAGATGAACGTTCATGTCATTGTTTCATAGATATGCATAGCGAAAACCGCGTTGATAGTAACATCCCTTCACAAGAGTTCACAGAAACTTTTGCTTGAAATCCTCATTTTTTTAAGTGTTTTATATAAATAAAACTTTTTCTCTGTCAGGTTCCGCGAAACTGGGAAACTAAACGACCTACCCGGCAACATAGGCGTCGAAGACGTGGTTATCGATGCAATTCAGGATGCCAACATTGGAGACACAGCTTCTATTGCAGATTTTATCAGAAAATATGGCTCACATTATATTGCTTCTTATATTACTGGCAACTCTCTTTATCAGGTAAGACATGTTGTGATAATTTGCAAGAGATCTCATTTAATACTGCTAACAACAAACTTGACATCATGTTGCACTCATCAATATGTATTGTTTCACAGTACAACACCCACTCAGAGGGTTTTTCTCTAAGACTCTTTCGCTATTAGAGTTAAAAAATTTGCGTTACCACTTATTAACAACAAAAAAGTTTTAATCATTAATTTTTAATCAAATCTATACTTTATTTCACAGTGAATAAACTATTGCATGAAAATATTTCCCTAAATATTGCAGGTATTTGTGTTTTCCCGTGGCGTGTACTCCAGGATCAAGGAGCGTGTTAAGTCCCGCGGTATTTCTGATATACCGATAGCTGAAATAAACAACTTCTTCTCGCCACTGTTCGCCGAACACGTTGGCACTGTCAAGGTTTGGACTGTCTGTCACTGATAGCCTGATTCTTATGTAAACATAGAAAAAAGTAATTTATTCTAATAACTAAAGCCATCTTAATTTAGATGATCTTATTTAAAATTGACGCATATAGAATCAGGCTAATTAGTGCATAATACTATCCATTATGGCTTTGGCTGTTGTCATGGATGTTGTTATGCAAAATGAAGCTACTAAAGTAGTCTTCTGTTGACAAAAACTTCTTTTCATTCAATCCTCAGACATGACTCATAATTAATTACACGTTTGGTTGCTTGGCTGGGCGCTTGATCATTAATTTGAATTAATATTTATTCTCTGGGCATTCTCTCTCTTTCATTCTTATATCTCATTATTTCATGATTAATAATCCTATCTCTAATTTCATTTTATTTACAATTTTCACTAATTATCGCTTCTTAAGCAACTATTGAGTAAATATTTAGATAAAAGTTCAAAATAATAAAACAGTTGTAAAAGTAACTCAGAAATTCCTAAAAACAATGCGGTCTAATAATAATAATAAAATAATAAATAATTACAAAGAGTAGATATGATTTGATTTGTATGTTTCTGGTCCTTAGGTCAGTATTTCGGCAGCAGTTTTATTATAATATTAGTAATATCAAGCTTTTATTTTAAAATATGCGAGAAGAGACCTAAAAGTTTGTTTTTGAAATACGCCTCATAAACGCTCGTATTACATATAATTATAAATTATTAATAGAATGAGCAGTGCACCATAAAAACTACCAGTAAAACACAAGACAAGTATAAATTTGACAACCAAATGACAGCTGTCAGTTTAAACATCGACAAATGACGTATTGGTTCTGATTACTATACAGTTTGGTGGTGATAACATACTTAATATTTAATTTCTGTTTTTAATAAATTTAAATATGTTTAAAACAGCATTTACTTATTTTAAAAATCTGGATAAGATTCTAAACATCACTCTTAATCATTTTGTAACATAAACTTATGATTTGAATATTCATATTTTAGATGTAAAAATAATACAGTTAAAATATGACAATTGCAATTCCTATTACTAAAAGGGAAAACAAACTTAGATAATATTAAAATTTATTATATAACAATACGAGTACTTGCTACAATACTTAATACAATACAAAATCATGAGTTTAAAAGAAAATTTTAAGTAAAAAGGTCGCTAATAAAAATAAACATCCCAAGTTGTCCAATGAAAGAAATTAATCAATAATAAAAGAGAGAAATTGCCTAATTATAAACCCAACCATAAAAAAAATATAGAAAAGAAGTTTCGAACAGTCCAATCCTTAAAAACCTGGAGTACACTGCCAAAAAAATTCAATAATAAAAATAAAATAAAAACATGTATTGTCTATGCTCTCACTCCAGGTGTTTGTGTTCTCTAGAACGGCATACTTTATGATCAAAGAACGGTTGAAAACTAAAGGAGTAGCAGATATTAACTCTAAGGAATTACAGGAATATTTCTCACCGTTTCAAGCCAAACATGTCGGTCAAATTAAGGTAAATATTGAACACACGTATCGTATTATTTGATTAAACCCAATACTCTGTAAATAGACCTCTCGCTGCCTTAGGAATAGTTAATTTGAAACAATAATGTTAGATTTATTATCATCATCTATATATGATGAATCAAAAACTTTGGACCCCTTTATACGAAAATTGTGCGGATGGAGGAGTATGAAATTTAGCACACTTATAGTTTATATGTAGGAGAAGTGCAGAACGCAAATATTTTTCAATAATAATGCTTGTAAAGTACATTACATCAATAAATAAAACATTACATACAATACCATGCATTTCACACACACAAACAAGTATTTGTTACAGGCATTCATACTCTGTGGTCAAATTGATTCTTCTGTTTATCATTTTGTCTATAGACATTGAGTACTGACATAGACCTAGATTGCTGTTTTATATGTTTACTGTGGAAAAACACCACGTGAAATACCGCTCGCTTATACAAATTTATGTAATGTAAGTTGTGTTTTTTTATGATCGGATTTCGACCAGTAGGCGACCAGTAGTAATAATAAATACTTCAGACATCTAATACACAACGACATCTAGTGTCGAACTAAGCAATTCTTGTACTACGAAAGTTAGTTGGACTGATATAAAACTTATATACTTTGTTTTTGTAAATACGTACATGTTATACATATAAAACACCCAAATCCGAAACAAATATTTGCAGATTAAAAAATATTTGGTCTGATCCCCTGGGTCGAATCTGAGACCTTAACAGTAACAGTAGTCGCATACGCTACCCCTGCAGTACAAAGGCAGTCTTTTATAAATACTACTAGCGCCACCTGTTATAAACTATACGAAGTCTCTTGTTTGCCCGCCAAGAAAATACAATTCTCCTTTTGTTAACGTTCTTATTCGCTGACGTTCTTACGTGAAAAAGATTGTTTGTGGGGTATGAAAATTACTTTTTAATCTGCATGAATTATGGCGCGTTAAGTATACCATACTTAAAATATAGTTTATATCTAGAAGACCTCTCCCATTGCACGGCTTAAAAATTACGTTATTCTAAGGTTTTAACCATTTCTTGAAATAAAAAACATTTACTATATGGTGGAATATAATGTAGGTAGAATACCATATAATAGTCTAGCACTTACAGAATTTCTGTCCAGAATCACTCATTTTTAATATATAGCTTACATATTTTATATCTCCATACGTGCAATTCTTCTGGTATCCTTCTTTTTTATAATTTTAATAATATTCTTTAAATCTTTTTATCTGCTTTAAGTCTTTACACATGTTTGAGCTGATCTCCAAACCTGTCTTAATATATAATAATTTATTTCGCTCTCAATAATAATAATACAATATGTACAGTATTCATTATTAATACTGAATTATGAATGGTAGAGAGAGGCAATGAGAGTCTATCTCTGTATATTAGCAAGTTTCCATCAAAAAGCGCCAAGTTATGGTGGCGCCACGGTAGCAGGTTGATAGAGTGTGATGGTAAATTAAACAAGGAAAGAAAAAGTTAGATTGGTTATGGCACAATTTTAGACGAAGGTTGATATAGAATTTATAAATAATAATTAATTTGTAAATTAGGTACTTTCACTAGGCAAACTTCACTCTGTCTAAATATATTCAAGTCGTTACTTTTGGCTACACTAGCGCCATTCTTGTCTTTTTTAAAAACTTTGATTTGCTGCTTTTAGCTGGTCATTTTTTCAATTTGTTATTCATATAAAATAGTGCTTCTCACCTCTAATCTTTATTTACCGAATCTAAATGCAATTAACACGTTTTTCATTTAATTTGCTGTTTAATTTCTATCAAAGTCTACTTTATTCATTGATACGATACGATAACTATTGGATTATTATTTTTTTTTTATATTCTAAGATACGGAGTTAACACTCGATTTTTCTACTACACAACTCAGTTATACATAAGAACTGCAGCTCGTTTCACGAGAACTTTGTAACCAAGATATATTCGTATTTCTTATACTAAAAGCCACAATAGAAATTTGTTAATACTCGAAAGGGAGAGTCCTCTGATAAAGAAGAATTTCTGCAAGGTATGAGACACTAGAAAGTATACCGTACTGTGCAGAAATGATCAGACCTACTTTATCCACTAATTTAAAAAATTATATACTACGATATACAATAATACCTCGCTTTACGCGACCCCGTTAGCCGCGGTTTCACTATAACGCGAAGTTCAAATTTCGCGCTCAATTGCCTCGCATTACGCGAAAGAGTGCGTATAAACATAATGTAGTCAAAAGACAATAGATGTATTTTTCCATAAAAAATAATTAATAGTATGTATTACATTAAGTGTTCTTAGAACTAAAGTGATTCATTAAAATAATTCATATTTTTTTTACATATTGAATTTTGACTAAGTTCAATCTTAAGCCTCGTTATACGTGAATTTTATTATTTTCAATTTTATCAATACAAAAACTGTATTTTTAATAAGAGACAGTGCAATAGAAACAGTTTCTTTTTTGGTAGTTTGGTACAGATGTTAAAATAATTTTGACTAGTTCATGGAATCATCCGAACGAGATGGTCACGTAATAAGTTGAAGTACCGACTTTATAGAACCTCATATGCCTAACATAATTAATATCACTTTCATAATACATAATTATTTTATTTTTATCCTTGACGTGAAATACACGTAAATAATGTAAGAAAATATGTTACTAACATAGTATGGAATATTTTCATCTAAAAATATATATGTTGGTGTAATGTATGTTACAGGTAGCAAGTGGTAACAAAACAGTTGAGAATTGGGCAACAAAACGCCTTCGAGTCCACTACTACATATTCTCGTACCCAAGTCTGTTAAAGTTACACGGAGAGCCAACGTTACTCAGAAGCCTAGACACGTTATTAGGAAATGAAGCCTTATTACAATTAGAATTAAAAACATTATCGCCTGCCTTCAAGGACGTAAAGAAAAAGAAATGGTTCGAAGAAGTCATAGACAATTATTTAAAACTTTGGGAGAGTAATATGTGACATGTAATTTAGTTAGAGTAAGTAGATATGTTTGTAATGGAGTAAAAGTCCCATTATTAGATGTAAACTTATTTACAGCTTTGCCCGGTTGTTATAATCAGGGCTGGTTTTAAAAACAATGTTTATTTGTTCTTATGATTTATCCAATCATCATAAATTTTTGTATATAGGTTATCAGTGATACTTTAAAAGACACTTGGTGCCTTTGAAATAAAAATATTCCCGGGGCAAGAAAAAATCGGTTCCTGGTTACACTTACTAAGCTCTAGCGCACTCCAACGTTTTGCACTTTCAATTTTATTGCAAATAAGTTTAAGTTTATCTACTTGTTACCTTGTTTTTTGATTAGATTAGATTATTACTAAATTATATTATATTTTAACTTACCTGACAGACTGTAATTAATTCATGCAATGTCAGTTATTCTTATACTCCTTGTGATGAAAAATCAAATGTTAATTAAAACATCACTACCTCAGACTATACTTCTTAAGTTTAAATACACAAAGTAATTCTATATTTGTCAGTCTAACATTATACTTGAACGTTTAAAGCTAGAATATTGACATTGACCAGTTAATGTGGGGAATACTAACGACACGGGCAATGCTGTAAATGTTATTAAGCAATGCAGTTTATGTTTATAGCCAGTTTCTGAAGTATTAGTTTAGACATTTAATTTAGATATCAAAATTAGTATTTATTATTTTTTGTTTACGAAACAGAGCAATAGATGGCGTTAAGTTACATAAATTAGGCATGCTTTAACTTGAAATATCACTTAATTGAATTCAGTTTCTACATGGCCATTTTGTAAAAAAAACTAGTTGTAGTTAGAATCAGAAATCTTTTGAGGATAAAGAAAAATTGATATATAAGATGCTCCGGATATTTATTTATTTTTTACAGCACTTTAAATGATCGATTTGTTTGTTTTCATACAATACTATCGAAAAACGAACTAAACACTTCAGAAAAATGGTGCCTAAACCTAAAATAAATGTAGCAAACAACAAAAACATTTATTTTAATATGAATATTGACATTAAATATTAAAAAAAATATAGTTTTTAAGTAGGTACACACTAGCATGAAAATATTATTGCATGTATAGATAGTGCTAAAAGACAATAATTGTATATGTGATCAAAACAGTAATATGTACACGTTTTAAACAGTAAAATGGTAAGTACTATTAAATGGAATTGCATCAAAATACAATATATTTTTGTACAAATATTTAAATGTGCCTCCCATAATTGTAATAATTCATCGAAACTATTTTTAATACAAAAATATTATAAAATACTTGTAAGATTTAAACTCGTATTAAGACACGATTGCAATAATAATTATAAGGCACACACTGACTTGATTGATTGAGAGACTTTTAAAGTAAGGTAGCCAGCGTGCGGACATACACTTTTGTTAATGTTCAACAATAATAAATAATGATTTATTTCAAGCATCTCACTAGACCATAATGTGGGTCACCATACTGCATTGTTTGCATTTGCAATGAGTATGGTGACCACAACTCTTGGATACTATTCATGCTTTCCAGCAGTGAGAGTAGCGCACCCTTAGAATAAAAAAACAGATTTATAATATTAAATAATTTCTATATAGATAGAAGCGAATGTATTTTACTCATCGGTTTGGGCAGCTATAGTAGTGTTTGTCAGCTAACATCCACATAATTAAGTAAGCAACAAGAACAAGATAATTTAGATAATCTTTCATTAGGCAAATAGTTCCAACTAAGTTTATTTCCCTCATTTCGTCTAAATATCTCGTAAGACCTTGAGGTCAACAAAGAGTTACTACCTTGTGCTAATTAAAAGTGCACGTATAACAGAAATACGTAAAATCAGCATGCAAATAGATTATTGGAGATACTTGTAGAATATAAGGTGATTTCATATTCTCACCTAATTCGAAATTGTCAAACAAAGTTAATGCCTTATAAATATTATAGTGATTAAGTCAAAATCATCCATAAAAGGCCACTGTAGCCAATGTATCAAACAACATGCGTGTAAAGGCTAACTTTAGCCTAAAAAATCTAGCTTTCTTCATGATCCAACGCACACGTTATGTGCGTACACGTACACGTATATATTTTCTTATAGCTTGGCACACCAAGCTATAAGAAAATATTGTTTTCTATTGCAGGTTATGTATAAATATTTTTGTAGAAGCCTATAAGTGCCAATGAGCTTAGATTATAATAATAACACAGAAATATCAATAATGTTTCTGAATTTTACTGTACACTATTTTTTTAAAAATATAAAACAAGAAATACTACAAGTTGAATAGACGTAAGTAATAATTGACTGCTAAATACTTCAGAGAATTTCTCACTTTTTTACTCTAGAAGACTTGGAAATGAAAAATGTTTTATAATATTTACAGAATTAAAAATAAATGTCAGTTAATATTTTGACAGAAAAAGTATTAAAGCCTTAAATATAGTAAGGTTGTATCTACCATTACTATATCGTACAAATGTATAAAATCTAGCTTATACAGTATTAACACAAATCGTAGCCTGCAACAGATGAAATTAAAAGAATTTAACCATAAATAATATTGTTATTCTGTCCATAGATAAAATAAGTGTGACCAATTAAAATATCAATAATTATTTTTTTATGTGCAATATTAGTGATTTCGTTTGCATCAAGACGCGGGATCAAACTCGATGTGCATTTAGTTTGATGTAAGTAGATAAATGATAGTTAAATCTTAGGTGGTGTAAATATTATTATTTTGATAAAATAAAGTAAATTTGTGACTGAGAATATTGTTTTAGTTATACCACAACAACGTTATAAAAAAAACAGTAGCAGTCGTGGGACTGCCGATAGAAGTGAAAACGGAACTATTAAGTTGAGAGTAATTAAAACTATACGCAAAAATTATATGAAATTTTTTATGTTTCATATATAGCTATATATAATATATAATATCATATATAATATATAATAATAATAAATTTCATATATAATATATAATATCATATTCTCCATAGCTATAGATATACTATTATCATTAGCATGTCGGTGACGCGAACCGAGGATTTTACCCTCTACCAAAACGCTCAACGCGCCTAAAGAAGTTTTCACTTCAAAAAACTTTTGTCTCGACATTTTTGTATAATGTCAGCTGAGATTTTGGAGAGCCCAATCTAGAGTGCGATTTTACTTCTATTCTATCGCCATGTGTATGATATTTATTTATTTACCACTAAACATCTCCAATCACATGATAAATATATGGAACTGAAACCTTAGTCCCGTTTCGCCATCCAAGATGATATTTCTTAATTTACATTTTTCACCCTATTTGTTTGCTTGTTAAGGCGATATATTTTTCCAAGAGGGATAAAAAAGCAGTCAGCAATCTTCATAATGCATAAGCCCCAAATTAAATTGAGAAAAAAGGCATTAAAAAAATTTAATGCCTTTTCAAACATACTTCAAGCATACAAATGCTTTGCCATATTTTAGAGTCTACTCTGTTCTACTCTGTTCAATTCTGATCTAGATAGCGTTATATACATCTCAGAATATGAAAGAAAATGTCGTCAGTCAATGTTGAATATAACTTGTTATAAATTTCGAATGTCCCTGTAAATCTCGTGGGACCCAAATCTGTTATCAGTTAAAGTGGGTCATTAGTGACGTACGCTATCATGTATCAACAAGGTAGATAAAGTAGTGTTCAAATAAATGTTTGTCTAACAGTAATCTAAGCAAACTTGTCAAAGAGCAAAGACCCGGCGGTAACTGAGATTAGTCACATACTGTATTTTGTACTTATTAGCTTTTCTTAAAGCACATTTTGTCTACAGTCTAAAACTTTTTTTATACCTTTAGAAAAAAACATTTTTTAATGGGGGGTTCTCTATGTCTTTTTAATGATTCTTTTTGGCAGGGGTCTGGAGTTCCAATTTCACCCCTGGAATAAATTTAGCGGAAATTGACTCGAATCGTCGAATGCCAAGATATTTCAGATCACAGATATAGCTTCACTCAGCATTCTCTATCGCTTTTATTGTGTAACTAGGTAGTGATTCTAGAAATGGTTCGGACTTATGCCAGCTAGAGTTTCTCCAAAGCGTTATAAGTGAAAAAACTTCCAGCCTATCACTACGCTAATTGCCAGCTTGTGAAATTGACTATCGTCTGCTGTATCTTTTACCTCACAGAAAAACGCGTAGTTAACGTTAAATGGCTGGCAAAGCACTTGTGACCTGTTTTTTCCATTTATCCTCATTCATACAGTGTCATCTAGCGGTGACACACCGAACTACGAAGTAACTGCTAATCCTGTATCGCGATACGAAAAGTTCTAAAACCCATAAGCATATTGTAGAACTTCCAACGTCAAATGTAGGGCCGCCATGGTCTGTCATGCACAATTACCCTATCGAACTCGAGGATCCTCTCTTTATATTGAAGGGATGTTATAACATCTCTCCTCCAATTGCTCATTAACTTAACGTAATTAAAAATCACAACTATATATGTATGAAGTAAGTCTTGTAGTGATATGATTTAGAGACATTGACTTTGGTTTTTTTGCTTATAAAAGAAAAATAAATATTATCCTAGTTAAAAACAAAACGAACATCCACAATTCGCCTGTCAGCTGTCGAATTCCCAGTGTTTCCACATAGATAAAGTTTAATTCACACAAGAGGTGAGTCGAGGTTATCGGCTTCGTTAGCGTGAATAAGCAACGCGCAACGCTCCTACGAAACTGACACTATTATAACAAGCTCACAATACGCGAATTTTATAAGAATTTTACGTTATCTTAATTAGTTGTATAGCAGATGGGATACCATGAGAAAGTAAATAGAAATAGTGAGAAAAGTTGCCTGATTCTTCGTCCTAATAACTTGATTTCCAAGATCTTTGTAAACGTGAAGGTACCTTAACAGTAGAATTCTGTTTCTGGAAATACAGTGTCACGATGGAATCCAAGGATAAGTACCGATTGAAAGTTAAAGGATTTATTCTTCATCCAATACGAAAAGGAATACACGTAATTACAGAATTTAGAATTAATTTCAAAGTCTTAAAATAGTTGACTGTAAATTTTTACAAATAAAAATAAAAATAAATGTACTTAACTACATTTTTACGGTGTTGTGGATAAATAAAATAAATAGTTATAAGACCTTTACTATACAATCGTATCGAAATTAAACGTAAAAATAATACAATAAATCTGTTGCCTAATTGGAAAGTTTCTAAAGAGCTTTGAGCATAAACTAGGTCATTCAAGAGACTTGCTTGATTCCACTGCACATCCATGGAAACGTTAAGGACAGATTCCACGGCTGACTTTAGGGTTTTGTCACATGACAAAATTTTCTCAGGGGAAAGGCAAGTAGGAGTGGTTCGTAGAAGATAATTACTACATGAGGTATTTGAGACGTTCGTGAATAGCATGGAGAAGATGTATACTGGAAGTTATAGCCTCACGAACTGCGTTAAGAGAAACATGAATATCTAACGTCGTTGCTTGACTTCTAATAAAACAATATTTAAACGAGAGAAGTGTACGAGTACCAACGCTACAGGGAAAAATTCTTTAAAGCAAGGAATGAAATCAAAATCTTGTAATACATCCTCCAGCTTATCCTCGATAGCGCCATCATCCAAATACCATGCGTCAAAGGGAAACCTTGGTAATCACTTTGTGAATAATCAAGCTAAAAACAAGCTGGACTGCGCGGTTGGCGTAGTCGGTCGGCACTCCGCTCCCTACTGTGCTGAGTGTTGTGGGTTTAAATCCCATATGGGACAACACTTTGTGTGATCCATAAATTGTTGTTTTGAGTCTGGGTGTTCTTTGTGTCCATTTCTTGTATGTTTGTAAAGTCCCCCGAGACACAGGATTTATTCATAGGGCGGGCGTTGTCGTTTTTAAAAAAATAAAAATAAAAAGATAGCAGTCCTAACGGATACCCCTGTTCAGCTCCCACCTGAACAATAATAAGGTTGTTGTTGAAAAGTAAATTAAACGGAAGGCTGTTAACCAGATAAAGAAATGGAAAGAGAGAGGGATTATTTTCTTTATTTTTATCAACAGAACATTCCTCTCTAAAGTGCTAAACTTGTCACTAATACCAAGTTTTCGAACATCAAAAGGTGGAAAGCGCCCTTTAAGTTACTCTCGAAAACTCTGGCCTCAATTATCCTCCCAAAAAAAGTGATCCTAAGCTTGCCCTTGCATCAGCCAATTTTTCACCTCACCATTATCTAGATACCCTAATGTTCGCTTTTACCTTAATCGTTAGATTTCCCAGAACTCTAAAAGACGAATAAGAAAAATAAGGCAGTTCACTGCAGTCATCTATTCCGTTATTAGAGAAGCAGGAATCAAAAATATCACAATACCTGCCATTCGTTTTAAATTTAAACATTTAATTTTTTTGTACGCTTATAAATCTGCAATCAGCTTTGGCTATGATGTATTCATGAATATTGATATGAATATTAATATGAATATTAGACAATTATATATATTATAGATTTAAAAGGCTAGTAAGTATGTCATTTCGTTTAAGGCTTTTATAATGGCTACGTGTTGTCAACTGGGCAGTTAGTTCATTCGGGTATTTTTCAAAACTCTCTTGGTGTATCTCTACATTTCTCCATTTCCTCCTGTGCAGAATACATCCGAGATGTTGATGTATTTATTACCTTATTCATAATGAACTTTAGGGCATTACATGGGTATTTAAATATCATATTTTGCACTTGTTGTAGTATGATAATGTTCGAATTGCTAGCGATGCCCCATAGTTGTACGCTATACATCCACACAGGCCTGGTTTAAGTTCCCGAATCTGTCAAATATATTCCAATTAATATTATTATTTGGAATAAGATCGCAATTGGAAGGAAATAAATTTTACAGTGTGCTTATGTTTCTCGAAATCTTTTCCAATTACCCTTTAATAATTAATTATAATTATTATATTATTATAATACAGTATTAACACCCAAATCGCCATTCACTATTTTCAATACAAGGTGTTTGGTAAACATCCGAAAATGCCGAATCTTTTTCATGGTGACATGTTTAAATGTCCATGTGGTGACGGATTAAGAATACATAATGTTACCTGAAACCTGTTACTTGAAAGAAACCCTTTTTTTTTTTTTTTTTTTTTTTTTAACGTGTGGAAACCCCCTCGAGCCGTCACCCCACCGGGGTTTACGGCGGGGTGGTGTGTCGGAATCGGACCGACTAAAACCACACGGTGTGCCACTCTGCGCCTGAGATAGGAGGGATCCGGGAACCGCTGCTATTACGACATCCAGATCCCTCCCAGCGCCTGCCCGCTAATGCGGGCACCATCTATGGGTAAACTCTCTATTTTAGGCGACGTACGGCACACGCGGACGTCGCTTCCTCGCGGCTGGCCATTGTAGCGGATGGAGGGGAAAACCCGTCCCGTCCACCCGTGGCCACACTCAAGGCGGCATGAGGCGCTGGTATGCGCGCCTCCGCCGCCCGGCTCGCCGGCGGCGAATTGGGTCCGAGTGGATATCGTCCTCCCGGGCCTTCTCCGCCGCCTCCTTCCGCGAAATTACGTCTTCGCAGAAGGTTGCGACCGCGGTAAAACAACTGTCGCTACCGACCATGGAGCGTATTACGGCCGGTAGCGAGAGATCTCCTCCAATAACTGCAGTGAGGACCCCACGCTGCGCCGCCCAGGCGGAACAAACCGCTAGCGTGTGCTGAGCCGAGTCCTCACTGCAGTCGCAGTGGTGACAGGCGGGACTCAATTCCCTCCTGGCGACCGAGTGCAGATACTTCCCGAAGCAACCGTGCCCGGAAAGAACCTGCGTGAGTCGGAAGGAAAGGGTCCCGTGCTGCCGCCCTGCCCACTCGGCGATGACCGGCTGGAGAGCCTCCACGGCGGCAAAGCCAGCACGTGGAGCCTCCAGCCGGGACGACCAACGAGCCATCGTGGCTCGACGAGCGGCCTCTCGCCACTCGCGTATCTCTTCGGGCGGGGGCCGAATGCCGCTACCCACCCGGAAGTCAACCGTCCGCCGATAAACTTCGGCGAGCACTTCCGCCTCCAAATCCCACGGGGGAGTTCCGGCCAAGGCGCACGCCGCCTCCGTCGATACGGTGCGGTAACCGCGTATGGCTCTAACCGCCAATATCCTCTGAGGGCGCCAGAGGCGAGCCCTATTCTGGGCGGTCAGAGCCGCCGCCCACGCCGGTGCACCATACAGTGCCATTGACCGGACAACCCCCGTGTATAGCCGTCTCGTCGCGACGCTAGCTCCACCCAGATTGGGCAAAAGTCGCCCAAGGGCAGAAGCAGCGCCGACCAGCTTTGGAGAAAGCTGTCGGAAGTGCTCGTCGAAGAGCCACCTGCCGTCGAGGATCAGGCCCAGATACTTTATTTGGGCCTGAATCGGTACGAGGACCGAATTGACCACAATGGAGGCGCCGGAGGGTGGACCACGACGGGGCCCATGGAACAAAAGGGCCTCCGTCTTGTCCAGGGCCACCCGCAAACCCAGCGCCTCAATTCGCCCGACCACCAGAGAGACACCCGTGGTGGCCAGGCGCGCCGCCTCTTGAAAGTTTGCTCCCCGGGCCGTGACCAATGTGTCATCTGCGTAACAAATTACGCCCAGCCCGGGGGGAAGACGACCTCGAAGGGCCCAGTCGTATCCCATGTTCCACAGGAGTGGTCCGAGGACAGACCCCTGTGGAACACCGCACGACATGAGCCGCCGCCTTAGAACACCGTCTCGGTCCTCGTACATGACGGTACGCTCCTCAAGATAGTCTGCCACAAGCCGCCTCAGGTACTTTGGCACCCCATGGTAGTGGAGTGCTTCCCTGATGCAGCTAAATGGCAGACTATTAAATGCGTTGGCGATGTCCAACGACACCGCCAACAACACGCCGCCACAGCTCACCGCCTCTTCGGTAACGGCCCTCAGGCGCAACACGGCATCGACCGTCGAACGCCCCGCCCGAAAACCAAATTGGGCGTCCGACAGATCGGGGCCCACCTCGCAGAGGTGCCGGACGATGCGGGCAGAGAGTATCCTCTCAAACAGTTTACCCGCCTCGTCCAGCAACACGATGGGCCTATAGGCCGCTACCGATTCGGCTGGCCGTCCCGGCTTCCTCAATAGGACCAGCTTCCCGCTTTTCCAGCACTCAGGGAAGCGTCCGGACGCCAAGCTAGCGTCCAGGACCTCCCTGAGGCGGTCCGACATGTGTTCGAGGGCTCGGGCCAGCACTCGGGCAGGTATCCCGTCCGGCCCGGGGGCGGTGCTCTTAGAGCGGATCCGTAGAACAACCGCCCCTACCTCCGATTCCCTGACGGGCGGAACATCATCCTCGTTCCCCCCGTCGTCTCCGACCATGAAGGCCATCGACGGGGGTGTGTGCTCCACCCGCTGCGGGAAAAGGCCCTCGACCACTTCCCGCAGGAAGCTGGGCTGGAGTGTCTCTGTAAGCGGGGGGCCCGACGTGCGGAGCTTTTGCCGCGCCGCACGATAAGGGCGACCCCAGGGGTCACGATCGAGACCCTCCAGCATTTCCTTTCTCTTAATTTCTTTGGCGCGGCTGATGGCCAGCTTCAGAGTTTTCCGCGCCTCTCGGTACTCCTCATGAAGCTGGTCCTCCTCGCCTTCTTCGCGGTGTCGCCGCCGACTACGGGTGTAGGACCTCCGGGCACGAGTACAGGCCGCACGGAGGTCCGCCAACTCCTGGGACCACCAGAAAACCTCCTTCCGTGGAGGCCGGCAGCCTCGGATGCGGGGCATGGCCGCATCACAGATCTGCGCAACGGCATCGCAGAAGCGACCAGCCCCCATGTCGACCTCCTCGGTCGGGGCCTGCGGAGACAGCCAAGAGTGAATAATGGCCGCCTCCTCTAGTAGGTCCCTATTTAATTTGGCTACAGCCCACCGCGGAAAGCGAGAAGAACGCCGCGCCTCGTGACCCCTACTGGCGTCCTGGGACCGGGAGAGCTCAAATCGGATATAGAGATGGTCCGAGAGCGTCTCAACCTCTTCCAGGACATGCCAGTTCCTTACTCGTGCGGCGAGGGCAGGGGTAGCGAACGACAGGTCCACTATCGACCCTCCCTGCTGTCGCACGCACGTGTTGGTGGAGCCCCTGTTTAATAAACAGAGGCCCACCGAGGCCGCCCACTCCTCTACGGCCTCGCCCCTAGCGTCCGTCCTGGGGGAACCCCACGCAATGGACTTTGCGTTGAAGTCCCCCAGCACTAAGACGTGCCCAGACGTTAGACGCCGCATCGAGGTTTCCAAGTTGTTAAGGAAAACCTCAAAGTCGTTCAAACTCCGGTTGGGGGAGAAGTATACACCATATACGGTGATCCCCCCCCACTCGGCAGCAACATATCCAGTGCCCTTGTCTCTTAACGACAAGGGCGGGGAATGAGCCGCCGTGGAGCCGACGACTGCCACGAAACCGTCCCGGTCACCCAACCAGTTTGGACGGGGAGGAACATAATAGGGTTCCGCGGCTACGGCAACACCGATCGACCACTGTGCCATGGTTTGCAGGAAAAGGTCCTGCGCCGCGGCACAGTGGTTCAGGTTCGTCTGGACTAGGAGGTTGGAGACTTGGGCCATTACTCGACCGTCTCTACAACCTCCTCCATGGGCGACGATATCGACGCACGAACGACGTCAGAAGTAGCCTGGGCCGACTGGCTAGCCCCTGACGCCTGCCGAGAGTTGCGGGAAGGTTTACAGCCTCCCTGCCCAATCTGGTGATTAGCAGGCTTGTTGTCCGCCGCACACACCGGGCAGTGAGGGGCGGCAGAGCACTCTGCCGCCTTGTGCCCCGGTCGACCGCAGCGGAAACATAATCCGCTGCAGTCGAAACAACTGACGCACTTGGCGCGTGTGTGCCCCGATGCCAGGCATTTGTAACACCTCATCGGTCTCGCCGCCAGGACTGTGATCCTAGCGCTCACGAAACCGATGAGCAGCCTGCCGTCGTCGCCCAACATTTTAGCCGAGGCTACGGGACAGCTGACCCACACTGCGCCAAGCCCTCCTGGACCGGGGCGGATGGTGCCGACCCTAATGTTGTCCGCGTTGCCTTGAAAGAAACCCTATTCCAACCCGTCTGGCCAGCGTAGTATAGTAGCCCAAAACCTCCTTGCTAAGGAGAGGCCTATGTCCAGCAGTGTACTGTAAAAGGCTGTTGATGATGATGTTTAAATAAATGTTATGTCATTAAATAGATATTCCAAAAATTTTACACTCCATGCAAAATGATCGATCAGCTAAACGAGTTAGAATGAAAATGGTTTTTTTTTTTTTTTACAATTTCCATTTTTAGCATTGACATAATATTTATTTTGACTAGAGTGCCATAATAATTGCAGACGGACGCTACATGAGCTAAAGATACTACATAGCTACACTACATATTAAAATATGTGTCGTAGCTGGTTGCGTTAGTAACGATATTTTAATTAAAACCAATTATAAACCCTTTATTAAATATCCATGACATACTGGACTAATTACTTTTTAATAAAACAATACTGTCAGTGAATTATCAAAACATCAATATTGTAATGGCATAGGAAGCCGACTAGCAGACGCATCACCTGATAAAAAACTAACTAAAAAAGTGACTAACCCAACTGGTAACTCAAGAGTCACGAATATCTCATGTTGCCACTTACCTCAACATGTAAAGTTTGAGGTAAATAATATATTACGTAACTAAATAGACAATAATAATAAATTATTTGCAGCATTGTTCGTTACATAGTCAGATCTTGGTTGCATGTTGTGTATGGTATGTTATACATCTTTTTGTTAATAAATTATTATACTTTATTATTTGTATAGATAATTATATGATACGATACGATAAATGGAACAACTCCACAAAAAACGTTATACATTCTGTCCTCCAACGCCAGATCACTTTCATCATACGAACGTTTGATTCTATCATTAATTAATTAGCTCTAAGCTAAACGAAGCTCTCAAAGATATTAAATATAATATATTAGGATTAGCTGAAACCAGAAAATACGCAACACCACAAAAGCAACAGACGCTTTAGCATAAGCTCTTGCTTTAAAATGGAGGTGGGCCAGACACATAGCACGCCTGCAAGATCAAAGGTGTACAGAAAGAGTGACAGAATGGAGGGGGCCAGTGAGCAAAAGAGACAAAGGGAGACCTTGCAACAGATGGAAAGACGAAATTAAATGCATAGCGAGTCCAAATTGGATACAAACAGCGCAATCCAGAGAAAACTGGCACACTTTGGAGGAGGTCTTTACCTGCAGAGGGGTTCTTACAGAATAACCAGCCACACTATATATAATTTAAAATTCTTTTATAAAATCAGTAGCTACTAACTACTATAATAATAAACTACTAAATGATATCATTTGATACTAATCAAAACTAACCAAAATTGTAAATTTGCATTTCTGTAAGAAATAAAAGGTTTTTTCATTTATTTATTTATTATTTGTTAATTTAAGGCTTATTACAAAAAACTAAATAGAACTATTCTAAAATGTGCAAGAGTTACTACAGAAAAGTGAAGTCTAAATATTACAAATTCTTTTGCAATCAAAATTACCAAGGTGTAAATTTCTGTGTTTCAGGCAGACGTTTGCATGTGAAGTTAGAAACAGGAAATGAAATATGGTAATTTTTCAGTTTTTATACGCACTATATTAGACTGGTTTTTATAAATTATATATTAACTCAATTTCAGGACGAGACAGGTGGTTCTTTTTTGTTTTTTAATATTGAGCCTGGTAAAGTGACCCTACTTTGTCTGATAGACAACATGATTAGGATCCAAGAGTTGTGGATTCAATTGGAACTTTAGTGCCCATGCGACCTGACCTGTCTTCTCGCCCCTTTATGATCAAAAAAACCTTACCACTTCTCACAAGCTGTTTAACTGAAAATTATATATAAATAAAGTAAATCACATTAAAAGCTTGAGTAGTCACTGTTATAACGTGACTGGAGACACCATCCATATCCATGACGTCACAGATTGATGAGCAAGCTGTCAATTGGTATCATAATATTGCCTACGTAGATACTTACACTAATCAAGGTAGCGCTGTCGGTTTATATCGATTAATCGAACTCATTTACCAGTTGGAAAAAGCCGATCATGCCAGATGTGAGAGATGGTTTTGTGAAACGTTCTGAAAACAAATTTTCTTTCCTATTTTTTTTTGGCATTTGACAAAGATCTGGTTATAAAAAGGGTGCAAAAAATTCGTAGGTGCATGTACACGATGCACGCCATTCAGGTCAAAATCCACGTTGCCATCGTTGAGTTACGATTGCATATGTGACAAAAGACGAACCACCAAGGCCACTGTGCTAAGTCTTTGTTTGAACTCCGAGATATGTACCTTCTGATGAGTAAGCCGCGTGATTCAGTACCAGACTAAGTCGAGTTTCCGCGACAATGGAAACTATTAATAAGTCGTTAATAAACGTCATGTATTATATCCAAATACGCGCAATACAATTAAAACGTGCCGAGTTCGTGTTGAATATGTAGTGTATTTATTTATTTATGCAGAATTCGTGTGACTTTCTTAGTGTGTTAGTCAAGAAATCGCGGAAAATATGTAGTGACAAGAAAAGTAATCGAACAGGAAATGCTTGCATCTGTTGCGACAGACGCAAGCGTACTCGCGAGGCGGAGTAAGCGCTGATAAGTAACTAATCTCTTAGGTCAAGTTCAAAAGATGTTTACTCTATCGTTTTGTTAGCAAAATGTGAAAAAAATCTCAGTTTATTAGCCGCAACCACGCGGTATATTAGTTTATAATGTGTTTTAAGATATTAGTTTTGTGTTTTCTTGTGTTGTTCTGTTCGGTCTTTTGTGATAGTGAGGAAGATGATTTAGGATACAGTTTAACTATTGGAAATGCTATTGACGTTTTTGCGAAGTAAGTTTTTATGAAATTGTAACGTAATAAAAATTATTATTAATTATATATCTTTAGAAATGATTGAATTCTTTGTCTTCGTTTGTCATGCTTGCGACCTATATCTACATGGATCTGTTGATCCTTTTATAAACAGGTATCACAACTAGGTGTTTGTGTTTGATATTGCGTTAACAATTTTAAGTGCAAACAGATTGGGTAAGCAGTTGTGTATTCCACACACTTGACTATCAAAATTTTACCTGAAAGCTTTAGACCTATAACTGGAACTACTACTAAAGATAAATAATATACAAAAGAATATAAGAATAGATAGATAATATAATAAGATGTTCCGTATAAAAAACAGAATCGTAGAAATGATTTATTAAGGACAATATGATATAAAAGTAATCATAGAAATTAATGTATTCTACATATAGTAAACAGTCACGTGAGAAAGAGAGATAGTAAATAAAATGACATAGAAATATTTCTGATTCTAAGTATACTGTTTTTATCATTCTAATTTGTGTTTGCATTAGCAGCTTCCTTAGCAAGACGACTATCAAACTGATTTACATCCAAAACATATTCTCTATTGTTCTTATTACTCAACTAATTAGAGTTTCGCTAAATCCTCTAAATATATCAGATCTGGTATCCTCTGTTAGGTATATTTAAATTTAGATGAACCGTAATTATGTCCAGAAAAAGATGTTTTTCTTGCTTGAAGCGTTCATACGTATATTTTGCCATCAGTTAGAGTAGAACCTATAGGTTTATCGGTAGTCTGTATTTTAATTTTAGACAGTGCAGTTTTAGTTTTTTATATAAGCTGAAATATAACGACGCCAAACCAGGTTTTTTTAGAGACATTTAGCTGTTCTTTACTCACTTTTTTATTTGCAAGATGTATAAACGAACACAATATCTGTGTTGTACTTGTGATTACATTTTTGGTCGTTAATTTTCATTTTATATATATCAGAATTAGCTCTGTTCAATCAAATTATAGTTTCATTCAAATTAACTCACAAGATACGGTCTAATTCTTGTCACGCACTATCTGCGACGAATGGAGATCTATGACTCCTACGTGGGTACTTGCTACAATTGTCAAAGGTCATTATAAACAAGTATACTAAATAAACCCAATTATTGAGTATTTGTAAATATATACAGATATTTCGTGTCAAAACCTTCAACGAATTATATCAAATTTTATAAAAGATGCTTTAGCATCCTCTGCCTTGAGAAGAAAACGTGACTTTATAAAAAAAAATCAAGCAACAGGTCAGTCACCCCAGATACTAAAAGCGTATCTTTTATATGTTATTTATTATTATTATTATATATTTATTAAAATTACTTTCTACTTAGAATGTTTTCACAAACATTATGAGATCCAGATTTATAAGATTTTGTCAATTAAATTAATTCTTAAAGTAGATCAGTACTGTTTGCTCTTGACATGATTTAATAATATGAGATAAAATTTAGGTATCATTTTAATTCATGATTTAAGAATTTTGGTGTAAGTTAAAAAGTGGCAGGAGTAGAAAACCTTTTAAGAAACTCCAACGAAATGATCTGAAGTTCAACACGTCGATATAACCTGTAGTAGCATAAAAATAACTGACTTCTATAATTACCATTATCACTCAAGTCATTAACCTATATAAACAATCCCAGTTACGGCGACCTGTCTCAAGTGACGCAAGTGGTCTCAGCTGACTATGAGGGTTACGATAGTAGGGAGGAAATAGTCCCCTTCAACGAGAGGAACATCAGGGTGTTCGTTAGTGTCACCAGCAGGGAGACCACAAGCGAAGGCATCACGGACATGGATGTATTGCTCTGTGAGACTTTCGATGATCTACTTGATGCATACTTCAGGAGTTTTCGGATAGAAGGGTAAGTTTTGCTGTGCCTCTAAGAAGAAGAGACTTTTAAACTGTCTATATAAGTATCTATACTTTGTTTATCAAAACTCTTCGTCTAGGGAACACGTGAGCTATGACAATGAAATTTTTGTTTGGGGTACCATGAAGCTGTGAACGAATCAAATTTCAAAATTAACGTAACATATACATATTTAATCAATTTTAGCATCCCATTCATTTTTATAGATGTCAAATTATAAAGATTGATGAGAACCAAAGTGTTACCAGCGAAATAAAAATAATATTATAGAATTGTTGCCATAGATCTCAGTGCCTTTCTTTGCCTTTCTCTTTGCAGTGATGTTGTCCCACGAAGTTTGTCCCCTTAGTCGCCTCTTACGACATCCGTGGGATGAATATGGGTGTGGACACTTGGTATTCTTAAACCGTCACCACATGGACAGTTTCTCTTACTATTTATGGTGATTTCTATTCTATTGACCATACTAGACTCATTTGCTTATTTACTGTTTATTGCTTCAGAGCATAATTCTAGCAGAGGTTTTATATTAAAGTAAAAAATTCGGTGTTCTAAAATTTTTAATTTGATTCGTTAACATTACGATTTCTTTTAAATAAATCATCAACAAAGTGAAGTACCTAAATTGTGAGACAATTTGCTTTTTTTATATTAAAAGCTTCCCAAAGTGATCCTACTCTGCCTGATGGAAAGCATGAATAGAATTCAAGAGTTGTGGTCACCATACTCATTGTAAATGCAGACAATGCAGTATGGAGCAGATGCTTTTTCACATCCCACTTGGGGACATAAAAGGCATGTCAGTCATCGTGACAGTGTAAGGCTTACATAGTTACCACGATAGCTGTCCCCCCTGCCTCAATGGGCCTCCGGTCTCACACTCACCAACGAAACACGACAACGCGGATGCTGTCGCTTTTGAATATGTTTAGCTATTTTTTTTAGTTTCCTTTCAAAATGCCCTTTACAGAACAAGTAAACCGTGGAAAGCATTTATGGGAGACTGGATCAATGATGAAATAATGCGTACAATGGGCCTAGAAAATGACTCAAAACCTGACAATTGCTGTTTCGTTCTGGTTAAGCTGAGTAAAAGGCATAAAACTGTAGAACTTAACAATATCAATACAGTTGAACCAAAGGAATACGTTAAGAGAGCTATTGAGAACCTGAATGTGAGTGACGTGGCTGCAGTGAGGAGATTCATGAAGAGCTATGGCACACATTACATTGATTCATATGTGACAGGAAATTTTATATACCAGGTATGTTGCTTGCATACCATTTTAACTGGTTATTCAACTTTAACCACCCGAGATATCTGATCGTATGACACCCACTGAGATTTCGTTGGTTAATCTTGGAATTCAAAGATCTCAAGTATTTCATTTAAATCTTGCGACATTTCTGAACTAATAAATCAACTTATATGATACTTATAACTGTCTAAAATCATATATTCGAATAACTTTTAACGCCTGGTAAAGTTAATCACGGACAAAAATATAACGCTCAATTTAAAACAGAAGTAATTTGTTAAGTATTAAATTTTTACAACTTCAAAGTAATTAAACAATTTTTCTATTATCTAACAAACTCTATACTGTGCTACCTCATATTCATTACTTGTTTGATATTTAGATAGGTTTAAAAGCAGATATTGTTAAAAAAGCAACTGACTGTGGGCAGTTATAATTTTTTCTCCCTCCTTGCTTAGTTTCATTTTATTATCACTATTCTGTTTGGATAGATATTCAAATACAAACGCACGGGATACAACATGCTGCGCGCGTATATCAGGTTACGCAACCATGGTCGCGCTAAGCCTGACAACCTCAGGTTCTACTTCTCATCGTACTTCCTCAAGCAAGTTGGTGATATTAGGGTAAGTACCTTACTCTTATAATTCTTAAAACCTTTTTAATTTTATTTAATCTTTAAAGTCCGTCGTAGACTTTTTGCGTCACTTTCTTAATAGTTGATGTTAGTAATATAGTCCATTCGTGTTAAGAGAATAGTGACGCATCGATCATGGCTACTCTTGGTATGAAATGAAATGAAGTTTGGTATGAAAGTCTGGAATTTGATTGGTGGGTCAGATTTATCGGTGTAAAACCTGTCGTTTATTTGGTTTGCCTTCTGAACTCATGCTTAGTAGCGTGTAAAGTATATATCTTGTGCACAAGGGTCGTAAGATGCGAAAGAAATTTCCAATGTCAATGATAACATTTTTTTTAAATTTTCTCCTGATTGTCAACCAAACTGACTTTTATTTGCTCCCTGAAGTCTACAACTGGACAAATTTGAATAAAAATTTTAATTGGCTCTTGTAAAAACTACATAATATACGAACAAAATATTGTTACTTTTTACGGTGCTATATTGACTCTCCTTATCTCTAACAGCCTTCATGATACATTCGTAAATTGTTTAAGATCATGAGAAAACTCAAGATACTAAATTATTATTGAGAGTCATGTCCTTGTCACAGCCCAAAATCCTGTTTTTCTTCCTAATTGAAACATATATTAATGTTTACAGATAGCCAGTGGGAATAAAACTACAGAAGCTTGGGCCCGCAAGAATCTCAGAGACATACAGTACTTATATTCAAGACCCAGTCTGCTCCGATTGTACTACAACCCAGTTCTGCTGAATAAGCTAAATGAGTTGATGGATAACGGTGCTTTAATGGGTATCGGCCTAAAGACTCTCCGACCAATATTCAAAGAAAAGTACAAGGCGGATAAATACGTCGAGATTGTCGAAAATGATTTACAACTGTGGGAAAACAATGCGTAAAAATCTATTATACGTCCGAAAATCTTATAGTCCTTCTGAAACTTCAAATAAAATACATTTGAATTGAGGAGAATAGAGGAGAAAAAATTCATAGATGAATCAAATCCAGTCGTGCTCAAGCCTCGTCGAACTGTAGTCATCGTTTTTATATAATTTTAGTTGTAAATATTTTTTTAAAAGCTTTAACACATTGAAGGCGTTAACATTATTTAATATTTTATATTTTATAAGTAAGTTTTGAAACGGGGGTTTTAATGCCATAATTAAATACGGCAAAAATTTAAAGGAACAGTTTTTACTGGCGGTACATACCTGCACTCGCGTCCGACACGTATTAGTAAAAGTGTTTGGAATTACGAATATATTATATATTTCGTTGGTGGTAAACAAGCAGGCGGGTCGCCTGATTGCATGATATAGATTACTGTATTGCTAAACTTTAAGGTCAGAGAGTATGCTTTATTCCGAAAGGCTTAAAGTTCGTATTGGTCTGGCAAAATCGCAGGCGACAATTTGTTTCACAAGTTTTGTTTACAAGGCAAAAAAAGATGTAATAAGCGACAAGGTGGCGTATTAAGTGATGGGAATGAGTATTTTTTATAAATTGATTTAGGTACATGAAACTCTGCATTATTAATAATGGAGTTGGTAAAAAGAAATGTTAATTTAAAAAAATATTAAATATTACTTTTTCTCATCCACCTATGTAGTATATAGTTCTTAAATGTACATAATAAAACTTTATATAGAACAGTGTATGGCAGGTAGGTTTTAGTTTGTAAATATTAGCCTTATATAGTTGTAATAGGGTGTGACAAGTCAGTGTAAATAAATTGATTTTTTTTTCGAAAATTTAATAATCGATTTTTTTTGGAATCATGGTCAGACTAGTCCTCTCGCCGCAGAATTGCATGTTCTAATTTTGTCGTAGGATAACTGGCGATGTATTCTCTGCTTGTACCTCTAAATCAGAGTAAGTCGTGAAAATATGTAACTATGTTAACATTTTTATCTAGGTTTTATTTAATAACAACCTCACATATCTCGCCATGAAGAACACACAAAGTTCCACACACCGCAATCTGACCTTAAGTTAGGAAGATTTTTTTTAAAAAAAAAGACAACGCCTGCACTAAGGATAAGTCCTGTATTGCGGAGAACTTTACAAACATACAAGAAACGGACACACAGAACACCTAAATCACAAAGACTCAGAACAACAATTTAGATCTGGTACTATGATAACCGAACAGCTGATTTTTTTATTTATTTTTATCTAGAAACCTACCAAAGTGACTCTATTCTGCCTGATGGAAAGCATGAATAGAATCCAAGAACGGTGGTCGCCATGTTCTCTGCAAATGAAGACAGTGCAGTATGGCGTCCCACGCAATAGCGGCCTAGTGAGATTCTTTTTCACGTCCCGCTTAAAGGACCCAAGATCGTAGTGGGAGGGAAACATACTTAAACATACTTATATATTTCTAAACACATTTAATATGTATATAATAATGATCGTGTTCATCATCTTCGTCATCAGCCCGTTACAGTCCACTGCTCATCACACAATTATTTTATCTGCTTTTTTTTTATAAAAGACATCACCCGCACTAGGAACAAATCCTACGTTACAGGGAATTTTACAAACATACATGAAACGGACACAAAGAACACCCAGACTCAGAACAACAATTCTTGGATCAAACAAAGTATTATTCTATGTGAGGTTTGAACACACGACACCCAGGCAGTAAAAAGCAGACAGACTGCGAAGGTGTAAGCCACATGCCGTCCATGCAGTCTGTATAAACGTATCAATAACTACTAGGATAACAAGCCAGTCGCAACTTACCTCCTCAATTCTACCGCTTCGTGTATTTTATTTAACGTATTTGCAAAAGTAAAGAAAATAAAATAACAAAAAATATAAGATCATTATTTATTACATTAAATCATTCAATGTATTTTTAATATTATTGTTTAAGTCGTGTTAATAATAGTACTGAAATGTTAATTGAGGTATGTCCAGCCGCGGCTATTTTTAACATTATTTCATTTAGATGTTTTAGAAGTTTTACACAATGTATATAATTTGTTTAAATTTTTATACTACCAGTCCTCTCAAATGATATTCACGAGTTGGCAATGGTTTAATTAAAATTATTTTATTAAAAAACACAGCTTAGCATTAAGATGCACTTTCTACTATTAAATGCGTAAAGACCAAAAATACTATTGATTAAGTAACATTAATATTAGAAAACATGTTTAATTTATCGTGTTTCATAACATATGATTATTTACGGATAATTCCCGTAAACGCAATCACCCTAGGTATTCAGACATATATTGACTGATAAACGTCAGGTGTCATTTTTTTCATAATCCAATCGGGATGTGTGGGATTTCCACCATTAGCGCAAAACAAAAACATACTACAGTGCCATCTACCGAAGATACATCGAACTACGCATTAACTAATCCAATATCACAATATAAAAATTGTCCCACCAATTGGCACATACAATTTTCCAATACCAACTGTTGAGCGGTGGCCCGCCTGGCATGATCACCTCGCTTCGGTGGAGGGACTTGACACCTATTCCTCCACAGGAATAAGGACCAGACGGTGTACCTGATATAAAGTGACTACCGCTGCCCATGAACGTCTGCAACCCAGGAACGATAACCACGTTGCTGGTTTTTGAGGACAGAAAACGCTCTTTTTTTTATGTTTTGAAGGACGTATCAGTCAGGTATTGACTCGATACCTAATGTGAACCCGTAATGAATCGTACTCATAGCGACATCTATACTTTATGTAGTGAATAACCTATAATTAGAACCTGTATCTCACAATCGAGGGTTAAACACTTTCACTGAGGAATCTTTTTTATAAAAAAATGCAGTTATTTAAAGTATTCACATGGTTGTTAACTTTAATTAAAAACCTGAAAATCAAGAAAATTTGAATCGTGTTTCCGATTTATTAGTAGATATAACAATTACTTTGTCATTACATAATAACATATAACTATTATTACACAAATTTGTGACACCAACGACATATTACTCCACTCAGAGTAGACACATTTAATAATTCATACAAACAATTATTTTATTTCTATAATTCTTAATAAGAATTTTTAACAATAATTGCATAAACAAGATATTATTCTACAAAGATAATATTATTACATTATACAAGTCAGAAAATTATTTGATAAACATTAAAAAGTGATTTAAAACCGAATTCACAGTTATAATAAACCGAATTCACAGTTCTAACAAACCGAATTCACAGTGATAACAAACCGAATTCACAGTTCTAACAAACCGAATTCACAGTTCTAACAAACCGAATTCACAGTTCTAACAAACCGAATTCACAGTTCTAACAAACTGAATTCACAGTTATAATTAGCATGAAAACTAATTAACACAAATTAATGATAAATATTTATTATATTGAGTATTACTCTCCAATAAGAAACATTTGGCAATTTAACTATTTACAAATTCGTACCGTCAGTCAGTCGTTTGTCAATTTTGAGAAGTCTTTACTCTAACGCCATTCATGCAGTCATTTACAACAATGCAGGAAAACATTTAAAATAAGTCTTAAAATAGAGATCATAGAAGAATCTGCCGTCTTAAAATTATTTGTAATAGGACTTAAACTTGACTATACTGTTTGTTTTGCCATTGTCATAAGGCAGAATGTGACAAGATTCTCATAAAAATATTTATTTTTTCTTTTACGGTCACATTCGCTCATTTTTCTTATTACACTTACGAGTATAAAATATACTTCAGATTTGATTTTACTGTGAAGCTAATTAATCGTTAGTAGATATAAATTAGCGAAATAAAAAATTGAAATTAGTTCTTAACGGTAGCAATTGTTTCTAAGTGTATTTTAGATTATGTCTTCTAAACACTTCAACACGCAAAACTCATTATATAATATCTTATAACTAGTTTACATATAATTCACACAAATTCATGCAATTTACATGACTAGGTTTGCAAATCGTCTCTCACTGAATAGACGCTGCCATCTTGTAAAAATCAAAATCTTGCCACAATTCTTTTTTCCCTAATAAGTTGGGGTCAGCTTTAAGTCGTACGTACGGTTTAACTTTGATTTTTTTACGAGGCGCGACTACCATCAGACTTCCACAACCTAAATACTAGTCGAAGACTTAACGTGCTCTTCGAGGTATGGAAGGGTTTCAATATGTCAAGAACGGTCACCCATCATAGACTGACCTTGCTAGGGTTGCTTAACTTTGTAATGTTACTACTACGCGCGCGGGTACCACTAGGCTACGAGCCACACGGAGAAAATAATCAAATTCAGAACCACACTATTAATCGGCAGGTTGATTATAACTATGTAACAGAAGGGACTATGCAATATAAAAAAATAAACTAAATTGGAAGCGCGGCAATAGTAGCACATCAAATTTCGTAACATCTAAAAATTGTTTAAGTTCAATTAAATTAAATTTCTAGCACGCCATAGACTAGTAAACGGTACTTAAAATGTTAGCCTCTTGCCTGGTTAGCTTTACACGGTTTCATAGATAAATTTAAAGTTGCTAGTTAAAAAAACTTGAAGAGAAAAATGCATACAATTTTTTTGTATCTCAATGAAATCCATGTTTTTAACTATCCAAGTATTCCATTTACAGTTGTATTTTTAAAAATAAATTACCATTTCAAAATAACATAAGTCAAAAACTACCAAAAATATATCATAGTAGTTACTTGAAAATCTATTTAAACCAAATATATTGACCAATCCTTAAAATCTTATGATTTAGAACCGATCACATTTTTATTTCGGTTAAGTCTTAATACACTTCACTTCACTATTTAGTCTTTTAATTCAAAATTGACAGGACAAGTTTTAACATGACTAAAGTAAAAAAAAAATTAGCACTGATTGAGAAACAAAATAAATTATACATTAATATTTTTATAAAATTATCAATACTATGAAACAAACAGCGTGTTAAAATATTTAACAGAAGGTAAATTCTCGTAATAAGAATTCGTTTGAAGTGTCGTTCTAATATCGATCTGACTAATGACATAGAGGGTGTTCACAGAAAAGGACGAGACGCCGAACGGTCACTTTGACGTGATTATATCGTATTATAACACTGTAATCTATTAGTCTCCGTAATACTTTTGAAAATACCTTTTTTCATAATTAAGAACCTGCCAAAATGATTCTATTCTTCCTGAGAGAAAGCATGAATAGAATTCAAGGGTTGTAGTCACCATACTCATTCCAAATGCAAACAATACAGTATTGGTGACCCCACATTATGGTGACCTAGCGGGATGCTATTTCACGCCCCGCGTGGAGATGTAAAAGGCATAACAGTCATCGTGGCAGTATATACACTTACCACGATAACTCACCCTGTATCAATGGGCCTCTGGTTTCGCGCTCACCAAAGAAAGACGATAAAATGGATGCTGTTGCTTTTGGCTGGACTTCTGAGAGATGGAAGTACTGCCCCAGTCAAACCGGTCCGTCGTGCTGAAATTAACGTGGCTCCACTACCTATTTATGATATTTGTGAGATCAAGGTTAAATCGGAATTGGGAGTCTAGTGTGAGTTTATCTTACATTTACTCGACCAGGCATTCGACGTTGCGATTGGCCCACACTTAAATCTTCACCAACCGTAATGGTAAACGCTTCGCCGTCGATACCTAGTTGATAAGAAATAAACACACACAAGCCGTCTGAATTGCGAACGAATTTTTATTACAAGAATTGGCTGAGGGCTACCTATTTTAAACGTATCTGCCTACCCAGACAAGAGGCTCTGTGCGCGTCGAGTGGGAGGCCCGGGGCCGGTCTCAGTGGGCCTCGTATGTGCTGGTGACGCGAGTACTTGCAAACTGGTTGCGCCCCACTCGTTTCCCATTCACTAGTAGTATCATCGGGTTGTTCACGCGAATCGATTTGAACTCGTATTTCTGTAAAGACATGTTTCATGTTATCAACCTTTTGATCTTCTCTTCAAAATAGTAATTTTGAAACTAATGTACAATATTGTAATCTTGAGAGAAATCCAGCACCAAAGCCAGTGTGATATAGTAGGTCAAGACCTTCTTGTTAAGGAAAGGGCTATGTCAAGCAGTGGCTTACTAAAGCCTTTTGATGATGTTGACAGTAAGGTGATTTAAGTGTACTCACCGCAAGATCAGAATCAAGTTTATGTAGGGTCAGCTGTGGTTCAGGCAGCGTCACAGTATCCCCAATAATGGCTCCTCGACCATCGGCCCAGTTGTACACCGTCACCAGTACACACTCCATGCTTTCATCCACCATAGCAAATGTGCTGAAACAATTTAATTAATCATAAAATATTTACTGTCGTATCTCGATCTGCGTGTAAACAACACAATTTTAAGTTGGGACATGGGTGCCGGGAAAGGGGTGTAAGGGGGCACACTTGCACCCTTGTACAATTTACTTGTTTACGTTAAAAATTCAAAGTTTCTGCACCGATTGAACTCAAATGTTGTCACGGTATGAAACGCGCTTATTATATTGTATGTTTCATTAATGCAACGACAATGTGCTATAGCGAAGCTTGGCAAGGTATAGCCAGTTGGATAAACATAATAACTGGGTGGGGATTGTGTGAGTGGACGTGTTAAAAAAATAATTTATTTATACATTAGGAAGGATCTACTTACAAATTAGACAGTACATACTGCAGTGTTGCAAAATAACGTTACAAATAGGTAATTTTAAACGCATAGATAATATGCATTGTATGTTATTTTTAGTAGTTCACCTGATTATCCTTCTCGCAGTTCCACGTTTGTAAAGTGTTAGTGCTATGTGAACGTATGTAAGTATTTGGAATGGTAAGCACAACCGTACAACCGTGGTAAATTGCCCAGGACCTCGACTTTCTCGAACAATCCAAAACGTCTGGATACAAGAAGCCGTAAAAGGTCCGAGCGGATGTAACCACTGCATAAAAGCCACAGATTCTGATGTGGTTACTATTACCACACAAGATGTTGGCCGCTATACCGACGGCTCAAGGTTAAAACTAACACAAGGCGCTACATCTGTGAATGACCGAATTCCCTCTTCTCAGTGAATATATATTTGCCAACATAATAGGTGCACGTGTGTTAGCCGATAGGTTGAACAGATTCTACCAGACGTATCAACCGATCCCTCCCACTCCTCCCGCTTGGAACGCTTGTCAATTAGTACTTACCATTACTGAACATGCATTATATGATTTAGGCAAAGGCCAGGTGATTTTTTTTTTACTGTAGTGTGTAGTTCACTCGAATCATAGAACGCCACACTTGAATATGGCACTAGATAATAACTCTTAACAAATACTTTAAACTTAACTAAAAATCAGTAAAAATGGCTTTTGTCCTATCAAAAGAAGTTCTTAATGTCAAAGATTGACTAAAATTAGTTATTTCACACTAAAAAAAGACTATCTAAATACATACATAAAAAAAAAATATTTGAAAATCGATTCACTAAAATGAGAGAATAAAAATATAATTTTAGAGAAATTTTAATTTAGTGATGCAACAAGAGAATCAGCACCTTTATCTCTGTATTTATCAAAATAATAATTTAAAAATTATATGATACACTTACAAAGGAACGGCGCTGTCATTATGTATGGAGCCCACGACCTTGCCGAGGATTACTTTGCCTTCATTCTTCCCCTCTTGCAAGGCGTCGAGCCGAACCAGCTCTATCGCCACCTCTCGGCCACGTCCGAAAGTGTGTAAGCTACCCACACTGTACGCGCCCAGCATTTTCTTATCGATTGACTATGGGAAAACATTTTACAAATTATAAATGTTTGTTATAGTGTCATTAAGACCTCAATGTATATTAACTCTGTGCCAACAAAAATAAAAAAAATATTTCTACATAGTACAAAATTTTGTTGTAGTATAAAACTATGCAATGGGTTTTAATCGGTTTTCATCAATAGAGAGAGTGATCGAATACAATCCCATTCTACCAGTTTTCCGTGTGGTGACCTACTAAGAATACAGTGTCACCACCTCTGTTCTTCTCATGGGTGTCGTAAAAGTAACAGAGAACAAAATATGCAAGAAAACACCTCTGCAAAAATAAGGAAAACTTGAAACAATACGAACCCGTCTGACCTGCGTCGAATAGTAGGCCAAAATCTTCTTGCTAATGAGAGATTCTGCAGCGAGAAGCTTGATGTGGAGGGGAGTGATGTGGCAACTTCCACGTACAGTACAAACAGATAAATACACTACAGCGCTATTTAGCGATGCATCGAACTACGGAGTATAATGAACTACGGAGCAAATACTAATCCTGAATCGCGAAATAGATATTCTCGCGACGATTAGCATATAGACAACATCCCAACGTCAACCGTCGGGCACTGGCCCGCCAGGCATGATCACCTCGCCTGGTCGGAGGTTCGTCCCTTTGTGTCGGAGGAAAATGACACCCGTTCCTCCACAAGAGACTTATGTCCAGCTGTGGACTATTAAAGGCTGTTGATGATGAAGATTCAGGCTGTATTAAGTCAGAGCAGCTCACTAATATAGTATAAAATTAACGCAACTTACAAAAGAAAATATGCTGACAATACGGATTAAATAGAAACTAATGTAGCATGTGCATATGAATTTATGTGTACGTATACGTATACACATGAATGTGGGCGTATCCGTACACGAGTTCATGTGCGTATATGCTTAAATTTTCTTAGTATTGTATCAATATGAAGTAAAAAATTGTTTATCAATTTCGCATGGTATTCGCAGTAGAATCGTTATTCCATAGTTCATAGTCAAAGTTAAAATAAAATTATGAGACACACATTTGTATAATTTTGTTTTTATACAAGTGTAACTATATAAATAACACTTAAAATGGTATATCACCTGGATCATTGTAGCGAGCCTCTTAGTTTTCAATTTCCCACGTGTTCGCACGAGTGTAGTGGCAGCCTGCGTCAAGTTGAGGACCCGAGCGGTCTCCTGGCGCGGTGGAGCCCACGAGGGATCCAAACGACACGCGTATGAAAACTTCTCCAGGGCTTCGGAATACTGCTCTGAATATTTTAACGCCTGAAAATATTTGTGAAAATACTTGTTAGGGTGCACCTTCAAAACTGGTAAAATATCAGATCGACGTTGACGGGCACGTTTGTTTAGTGCTTAGTGGTCCTGCCTGCTAAGCCAGAAGTCGTGGGCTTGATTCCCACACAGGGCAACTCTGTGTTTAATGAGTAACATCATTTGTTCTGGGTATGAATGTGATTTATCAATAACTAGCTGTGTCCCGGGTATTAAATGCGGTTTTCCTTACTTTTGAATCGGATATTGTTTACTATTTAATGTTTTCAATTTTGTTTTTGTGTAACCATTTTTTTTTCATAAAATAGAAGTAGTCTAAGTTACTCCTTCTAACATTGGCCCGTGAAAGCTCAGTTAAAATCGGTCAAGTCGTATCAGAGATTAGCCAGAACAAACAGACGAATTTTTTTTTTATGCTTGTTCCATATATTACCACATATTCAATGTATACAGTGAAATATTGTTTAATTGAATTACAAACAGACACTTCAATTTTATTTATTTGTATAGATACAGAACTACGATGTATTTAAAAGTATTTAAGTGTTTTGTCAGCAGTCTGATTTTTATAGTACAGGTATTGCCTAGTTTGGAATCAGACTGCACGATTGGCCTAGTGGTTTAAGCGGTCGGGGTGCTGGGCTAGAAAACCTCCACGTGGTGCACCCTGGTAACGTTGGCATCAGCGCCAACGGCTAATATTCTAGCACGAAGTGAAGGCCTTACTTCTTCGGCCATTTGATCGAGTTGTGGTCCAACAGAGAGGGTATAACTGCCGTTTCCTCTGTTGGCTCTTCGCTCCTCGGAGCAATGAGGAGGAAAACCTCATTAAAAAATCACGGAGGGAACCCTTTCATAGGTCGGAGTTTCTCCACTATCAGTGGTGGAGATAGGAGAACGGGCTCGGTGTGTATTCACACTGCCACCGAGTAGGCATTGGGAGATTTAATCCTTCTGCCACCGTCGTCATATCGTAATCTCGAGAGGAGTGTTGTGGTTATGTCTCACAACTCTACTCGGGAGCGAGGGTCTTGGCTTTGCCGCCCGGACTGCGAGGAAGAAAACCTCTCTAAAAAAATTACCCCGAATCCTGTGTTCTGGTGTGTGGCCAGGGGATGCATGGCTGATGGGTAGTTCAGTCGTAAGCACACTCCCAGCTGAGGCACCTGCGGACCCCTCAGTTGGGCACAAATTTACGCTTGCCCGGGTATTGGGGGATCTCTGCCCGGGTCGACCACTATTTCTCCCCCAATCGTGGGATTAAGCATGGAAAATTTAAATAACAAAAACCAAACCATAGAAAGAAAGAAGGAGAAAAAGAATAGAACGGAGAAAGGTATAAGAACGGACGATCGCTCTTCAAACGAGGAGGACGTATTGGTAGGCACGCCTATCTCGGCGGGGCTCGGTAGCCGAAGAACTTCGGAACGCTTGCGTTCCAAATCCGCTATTCCGTCGGATGATAGTAGCTCCAGAACGCATATGGACGTAGTGGAGCCTATGGAGAAGAAACTTTGCGAAAGCAGGAAACGCGAACGTTCCAGGGATGAGGCGAGTGACACATCCCAAGAAATGCTACCTCCCAAAGTGGGCAGTAGCCGTAGAGGTAGGTCGCGAACATCGACCTTGGCTCCGTCTGGTTCTGTCTTTTCTAAGGCAGAAACCTATAGGCGGGTTCGAGCGGAGGGCGAAAGTGCAGCAGAGGAGGAGATTGCAGATCTCCTGCAGAAGATTCGAGAGCCGGTGGAAGGAGGTTCTGTCTCCCAAACAACTGTTTCTTTGCAGGAGACAGTAAATGCCGGGGTGGCCATCATCCAAAAGGTGGCTACCAAATCACGGAACCTTAAGAGCTCTTTCGTGAGGGCTCTTAAGGACTCCTCCTCTGCCATTGCTGGGGTTGTTGAGACCCTCGTCGGGGATGTAGCTCGCCTTCAGGCAGCTAACGAATGTCTGACGGGGCAGGTGGCAGAGTTGAGTGCCCAGTTTGCCCAATTTCGGGCGCAGGTGGACATTCCAATACTGCAGGACATGGCTTCGAAGCAACCTGCCTCCACTACCGGTCCCAGTGACGTCAGTGATGCACACTTGCGTCAAATTTTGGACGCAGTGTGGCATATGCTGGATGGACGTCTCGCAGGCCTGGAAGCGAGACTGCCTCCTGCCCCTATTATGCGGCCATCACTTGCTGCAGACAGGCGAAAGGCCTCATCAGCTTCGACTCCGCTGTCTGTCGCGAGTGGTCGCAAATCGTATGCGACAGCGGTGTCAGTGTCTGCACCTGCTGTTGCCACGAGGACACAACAGGCGGCCAAGTCAACAACCAAGATGGTTGCACCGGTTACAGGGAATAAGACGGCGGTAAAGAGTGGAGCAAAATTTCCTCCGCTCCCCACTCCAACACCTACACCTGATCCCTCCACATCTGCCCTCTCCAATGACGGTTGGCAATTGGTCGGAGGGGCTAAGAAGAAGTCCCGAAAGCGGGGTAAAAAGGCTGCCCAGAAAGCAGCTTCTACCCCGCAGTCGCCATCGGTGGCAATAGCCACCAAGAAGCCACGGAAGCTAAAGCCGCCAAAAACCGCGGCTATAGTGGTTACCGTATCGCCGGAGGCGGCAAGTGGCGGACTGTCCTATGCGACTTTATTCAAGAAGGCTCGGGATAGTCTCGCCACTGATTTCGGGACGGTAGGGGTCAGGTTGCGCCTCGCCCAAACGGTAGCTCGAGTCCTGGAGTTCCCCGGGGCTGAAGGCGCAAAAACAGCAGATTCGATTGCCGAGAAACTGCGAAACATGTTTGCACCCACGGATGGTGTCAAGATCGCCAGGCCTACAAAGTGCGCAGAACTGCGCATTTCAGGCCTGGACGACTCAATAACGGCCGACGATGTCCGTGTTGCAGTTCGGGAGAAGACTGGATGCAACACGGATAACATCAGGGTTGGCACCATCCGCCCCGGCCCAGGGGGCTTTGGCGCAGTGTGGTTAAGTTGTCCCGTAGCGTCAGCCAAAGTTTTGGGCGACGCTGGCAAGATACTCATCGGTTCGCGTAAACGCCAAAGTCACAGTTCTGGCGGCGAGACCGATGAGGTGTTTCAAATGCCTGGGCGTGGGACACACCCGCATCAAATGCGACAGCTGTTTTGACTGCAGCGGACTTTGTTTCCGCTGCGGTCGACCGGGTCACAAGGCGGCAGATTGTTCTGCTGCCCCTCACTGCCCCGCGTGTGCGGCGGGTAACCAACCCGCCAATCACCAGATTGGGCAGGGGGGTTGCAAACCTCCCCGCAGTTCTCGGCAGGCGTCAGGGGCTAGCCAGTCGGCCCAGGCTGCTTCTGACGTCGTTCGTGCGTCTATGCCGTCGCCCATGGAGGAGGCTGTAGAGACGGTCGAGTAATGGCCCAAGTCTCCAACCTCCTTGTCCAGACTAACCTGAACCACTGTGCCGCGGCGCAGGACCTTTTCCTGCAAACCATGGCACAGTGGTCGATCAGTGTTGCCGTAGCCGCGGAACCCTACTACGTTCCTCCCCGTCCAAACTGGTTGGGTGACCGGGATGGTTCCGTGGCAGTCGTCGGCTCCACAGCGGCTCATTCCCCGCCCTTGTCGCTAAGAGACAAGGGCACTGGATATGTTGCTGCTGAGTGGGGGGAGATCACCGTATACGGTGTGTATTTCTCCCCCAACCGGAGTTTGAGCGACTTCGAGGTCTTCCTCAACAGCCTGGAGATCTCGATGCGGCGACTAATGTCTGGGCACGTCCTTGTGCTGGGGGACTTCAACGCAAAGTCCGTTGCGTGGGGTTCCCCCAGGACGGACGCCAGGGGCGAGGCCGTAGAGGAGTGGGCGGCCTCGGTGGGCCTCTGTTTACTAAACAGGGGCTCCACCAACACGTGTGTGCGACAGCAGGGAGGGTCGATAGTGGACCTTTCGTTCGCTACCCCTGCCCTCGCCGCACGAGTAAGGAACTGGCGTGTCCTGGAAGAGGTTGAGACGCTCTCGGATCATCTCTATATCCGATTTGAGCTCTCCCGCTCCCAGGAACCCAGAAGGGGTCACGTGGCGCGGCGTTCTTCTCGCTTTCCGCGGTGGGCTATAGCCAAACTGAATAGGGACCTACTAGAGGAGGCAGCCATTATTCACTCTTGGCTGTCTCCGCAGGCTCCGACCGAGGAGGTCGACATGGGGGCTGGTCGTTTCCGCGATGCGATTACGCAGATCTGCGATGCGGCCATGCCCCGCATCCGAGGTTGTCGGCCTCCACGGAAGGAAGTTTACTGGTGGTCCCAGGAGTTGGCGGACCTCCGCGCGGCCTGTACTCGTGCCCGGAGGTCCTACACCCGTGGTCGGCGGCGACACCGCGAAGAAGGCGGGGAAGACCAGCTTCATGAGGAGTACCGAGAGGCGCGGAGAACTCTGAAGCTGGCCATCAGCCGCGCCAAGGAAATTAAGCGTAAGGAGATGCTGGAGGGTCTCGATCGTGACCCCTGGGGTCGCCCTTATCGTGCGGCGCGACAAAAGCTCCGCACTTCGGCCCCCCCCCTTACAGAGACACTCCAGCCCAGCTTCCTGCGGGATGTGGTCGAGGGCCTTTTCCCGCGGCGGGTGGATCACACACCCCCGTCGATGGTCTTCATGGCCAGAGACGACGGGGGGAACGAGGACAATGTTCCGCCCGTTAGGGAATCGGAGGTGGGGGCGGTTGTTCTACGGATTCGCTCTAAGAACACCGCCCCTGGGCCAGATGGGATACCTGCCCGAGTATTGGCACGAACCCTCGATCACATGTCGGACCGCCTCAGGGAGGTCTTGGACGCTAGTTTGTCGTCCGGACGCTTCCCTGAGTGCTGGAAAAGCGGGAAGCTGGTCCTATTAAGGAAGCCGGGACGGCCTACCGATTCGGTGGCGGCCTATAGGCCCATTGTGTTGCTGGACGAGGCGGGTAAACTGTTTGAGAGGATACTCTCTGCCCGCATCGTCCGGCACCTCTGCGAGGTGGGCCCCGATCTGTCGGACGCCCAATTTGGTTTTCGGGCGGGGCGTTCGACGGTCGATGCTGTGCTGCGCCTGAGGGCCGTTACCGAAGAGGTGGTGAGCTGTGGCGGCGTGCTGTTGGCGGTGTCGTTGGACATCGCCAACGCATTTAATAGTCTGCCATTTAGCTGCATCAGGGAAGCACTCCACTACCACGGGGTGCCAGAGTACCTGAGGCGGCTTGTGGCAGACTATCTTGAGGAGCGTACCGTCGTGTACGAGGACCGAGATGGTATTCTGAGGCGGCAGCCCATGTCGTGCGGTGTTCCACAGGGGTCCGTCCTCGGACCACTCCTGTGGAATATGGGTTACGACTGGGCCCTTCGAGGTCGTCTTCCCCCCGGGCTGGGCGTAATTTGTTACGCCGATGACACATTGGTCACAGCCCGGGGGGCGAACTTTCAAGAGGCGGCGCGCCTGGCCACCGTGGGAGTCTCTTTGGTGGTCGGGCGCATTGAGGCGCTGGGTTTACGGGTGGCCCTAGATAAGACGGAAGCCCTTTTGTTTCATGGGCCCCGTCGTGGTCCACCCCCCGGTGCCTCTATCGTTGTCAATTCGGTCCTCGTACCGATTAAGGCCCAGATGAAGTATCTGGGCCTGATCCTCGACGGCAGGTGGCTCTTCGACGAGCACTTCCGACAGCTTACTCCAAAGCTGGTCGGCGCCGCTTCTGCTCTTGGGCGACTTTTGCCCAATTTGGGTGGAGCCAGCGTCGCGACGAGACGGCTATACACGGGGGTTGTTCGGTCAATGGCGCTGTATGGTGCACCGGTGTTGGCGGCGGCTCTGACCGCCCAGAATAGGGCTCGCCTCTGGCGCCCTCAGAGGATATTGGCGGTTAGAGCCATACGCGGTTACCGCACCGTATCGACGGAGGCGGCGTGCGCCCTGGCCGGAACTCCCCCGTGGGATTTGGAGGCGGAAGTGCTCGCCGAAGTTTATCGGCGGACGGCTGACTTCCGGGTGGGTAGCAGCATACGGCCCCCGCCCGAGGACATACGCGAGTGCCGTGAGGCCGCTCGTCGAGCCACGATGGCTCGTTGGTCGTCCCGGCTGGAGACTCCACGTGCTGGCTTTGCCGCCGTGGAGGCTCTCCAGCCGGTCATCGCCGAGTGGGCAGGGCGGCAGCACGGGACCCTTTCCTTCCGACTGACGCAGGTCCTTTCCGGGCACGGTTGCTTCGGGAAGTATCTGCACTCGGTCGCCAGGAGGGAATTGAGTCCCGCCTGTCACCACTGCGACTGCAGTGAGGACTCGGCTCAGCACACGCTAGCGGTTTGTTCCGCCTGGGCGGCGCAGCGTGGGGTCCTTACTGCAGTTATTGGAGGAGATCTCTCGCTACCGGCCGTCATACGCTCCATGGCCGGTAGCGACAGTTGTTTTACCGCGGTCGCAACCTTCTGCGAAGACGTAATTTCGCGGAAGGAGGCGGCGGAGAAGGCCCGGGAGGACGATATCCACTCGGACCCAATTCGCCGCCGGCGAGCCGGGTGGCGGAGGCGCGCATACCAGCGCCTCATGCCGCCTTGAGTGTGGCCGCGGGTGGACGGGACGGGTTTTCCCCTCCACCTGCTACAATGGCCAGCCGCGAGGAGGCGACGTCCGCGTGTGCCGTACTTCGCCTAAAATAGAGAGTTTATCCGCAGATGGTGCCCGAAGTACGGGCAGGCGCTAGGAGGAATCTGGATGTCGTAATAGCAGCGGTTCCCGGATCCCTCCTATCTCAGGCGCAGAGTGGCACACCGTGTGGTTTTAGTCGGTCCGATTCCGACACACCACCCTGCCGTAAACCCCGGTGGGGTGACGGCCCGAGGGGGTTTCCACACGTCAAAAAAAAAAAAAAAAAAAAAAAAAAAAAAAAAAAAAAAAAAAAAGTGGTTTAAGCGGTCGCCACGCCGTTCTCCATTTCGCTGAGTGTTGTGGGTTCAAATCCTACATGGGACAACACTTTGTGTGATCCACAAATTGTTGTTCTGAGTCTGGGTGTTCTTTGTGTCCGTTTCTTGTATGTTTGTAAAGTCCCCCGCGACACAGGATTTATTCCTAATGCGGGCGTTGTCTTTATTAAAAGAAAAAGAAAAAAAAAGAAAAAAAGATGGTCTGATGATCAGATATTTTTATAACAAGTTACTTTCGTAATGGCATAATTGAAAATTCTTATTTTAAACCATCACCACTCTGGCATGAGCTTAATTATTATGACATATTTTTTAAGGCATGCTGTAGTTATTCAACTATATTTCACCATGTACTCGGCAATCCTGCACATCAATTTTACTAATCTAATAGA
The DNA here is from genome assembly GCA_949316085.1 of Hypercompe scribonia. Lineage (NCBI taxonomy): Eukaryota > Metazoa > Arthropoda > Insecta > Lepidoptera > Erebidae > Hypercompe > Hypercompe scribonia. Next base: position 7,316,574 of record OX438988.1, read on the forward strand.
CACTTTTTAACTCAATTTAACAATTGATAGAAACAAACTTACAATGCCTTCATTATAATAGAGATCAGGCTGTCCTTTAGTTATTGGATCCAAAGCAGCTTGCTTATATGCACTCATGCATAGCTTCAATGTTGCTGGGTCTTGGGCTATCGTGAAAAACTGGCACAAATATGCGTTACCCAAGACAGACCAGGACACTCCATCCTTGATATCCTGACCAACTGCCTCTCTGGCTAGTTCTACACTTTTCAAGACAGCTGGAGTGACTTCGCTTCTTTTTCTTGGACCTGTTTCCTGACGGAGAATTATTGAGAGACAACGTAGAGAGATACGGTTGCGTTCCTGGCGATTACAAAAGATTAAATTATTATACTTTCTTCTTATTTTAGTCAAAGTTTTGGCTCGTTTCAGACTAAAACTGAAATATTTCTTTTAATTGGTCAGAGTCAAAAAAAACATCTTATCCATATTATAACAGTACACTAAGTAGAAAATGTATTTACCTATCTCAACTTCGGTACCAACATCATCATCATCCATAGCTTTTAATAGCCCACTGCTGGACATAGGCCTCTCTTTAGAAAAGAGGTTTTGGCTTACTATACGAAATTGGCCAGAAAGGTTGGTACAGGGTTTGTTTAAAGTTGTGCTATAGTGGCCAGCCGCGAGGAGGCGACGTCCGCGTGTGCCGTACGTCGCCTAAATGGAGAGGTTATCCGTAGAAGGTGCCCGCGGTAGCGGGCAGGCGCTAGGAGGGATTTGGATGACGTAATAGCAGCTGTTCCCGGATCCCTCCTATGTCAGGCGCAGAGTGGCACACCGTGTGGTTTTAGTCGGTCCGATTCCGACACACCACCCCACTGTAAACCCCTGTGGGGTGACGGCTCGAGGGGATTTCCACACGATAAAAAAAAAAAAAAAAAAAAGGGTTTGTTTAAAGTTGTCTTTCTCTTTGCAGTGCTATTTTCCTGCATAGCTTGCTCCCTTAGTGGTCTCTTACAACATCCATGGGGTGACACTCTGTATTCTTACTACCACATTCTGTCACCACAGTCATTATCAACATAAATATAAACATTGCTTGATGCACTAAAAACTGTTTATATTGGCAATACAGTGAAATAAATGAGAATAAAAACATGATAGAGTCGATGTCATCAAAAGAGAAAGAAATTGTTTCATGACTTACATGCCTCAAAGCACCTTCAAAACTAGCTTTTGCTTCTTTTACATTCATATTCTTCCAATAGCACTCTCCAAGCTCATTCCAAGCATCCACTAAATGGGGATTTAATTTTACAGCTTTGCTTAAACATTGTGTTGCCCTAGCATCATATATGGGGCTTATGTTGTAAGCTCGTCCTTTCAGGTAAAGGAACTTGGCGCGTTCGGCAAAAGGAATTTGAGCATCTGTAATATAAACAATTTTTTTTCTAATTCACATAAAAGTTTTAGTTTCACATGAAACACATTAAAAATACAGTGTTACCACCCTATTCATGCCATAAGTGCTGTAAGGGGCAAATAAGGGAGCTAAACATGCACAATAACAGCACAGTAAGGAAAGCAAAGAAAAGGAAAACTTGAAAGAAAACCTGTATCAACCTGCCTGGCCAGTATATTATGTAGGCCAAATTTTAGTATAGTATCAACTAGAGGTAATGACATACAGAGGGGTGAGCATGATGTGGACTAGTTGTCTGCACAAACTTTAACATACACAACCTAAAAAGAAGTGGACAACCTAAACAAAAGCAGAAAGCAGCCTTAAAACAGAATATTTCTAGAAACAAAGCAAATAATAAAATTATTTAAACAGATGCAATAAAATGTAGACTTTTTGGAATGCTGTACAATTCCAATTAGAATTTTATGTGAAAAAAGTTAGCAGACCACAACCACCACTTACCATAAGGCAGTACATATTCTTTCTAACAAGATTTAAACTTTATTCAATTCAATAAATAATAAAAAATCAATAACAATTTGAAATTAAAAAAATCACAAATAATGCAACAAGAGCTTATTATAGAGCTTAACTTTGTAAAACTATTTAAAGGTAAGGTCTAAATATTCAAAAAGTAGGTCTTAATGTTTAGAAACTTGGTCCCACGCATACTTGAAAATAAACACAATTAGATTTTAGTACTTTTTAGACATGTTGTAGTTCTCTACCCTCTAAGCAAAACTATTTGCCGTTTTTAGAGCTTATTATTAATGCAATTAGAGCTATTTGCTAATGAATCCTAGCTGCTAATTAATTTTAGTAACATCACACATTACAAGTGTTTTACAAGACCTGCAGTTGTACTAGGTTGTTGTAAAAACTTAAGCCCGAAATTTGGTGGCTCTTACTTAGATACCCTAAAATGCAAAGAAAATTCTAACCGTCAATTCCGTCAAACTTTTCAACCAATATATTTTTTTTCTCCTCAACTTTTTTATTCTTTTCTTCAGCCATTTCTATAGGATGATTTTCAAAAAATAGGTCCCTGAATTCATATAACTCTTGAAGTTCTTTCTGTAAAAAAACATGATTTTAAAGGTTGTTCTCATATTGTAAATCTGATTCACATTGACTTCAGTTTTTATTTTCTTTGTACATAGAAAAATAAATAGCAATCTATGGTTTTAGAATTACCACTAGTCCGTTCAGAACATCTGTGACATTTTCCAAGATATTGGCCTCAGTGTCTGGGTCTAGAGACATTTTAACGTTTTGGTTTGTACACAAATTCTACAGATCTATTATTTTGTTTTAGACAACTTAAGACAAGACAATCGGGAGAGAGAAAAACATGTGTCAATAATGTCAACTTCAACTTTTGATTATTGTCTCTGTGGTATCAATAATGTCAACGATAAAAGTCTTATGTCCTATTTGTTGTCGTAACTAGTCATGCCAAAACTACTAAATAACCACAAAGTAATTAAACTCTTTCTTTATTCGCCTTTGAACTCGACTATTTTGTGTATGTTTTTTGTTTGTACTCTTAATTATCTTTATAGCGCTTTTTATAGCGTCTTTTTATAGCGCTCAAACGTATGTGTTTAAGAAGTATTATGTAATAATGCTAGTTAATGACTGTTAACAATATAATGATAATTTTTCTACTAGAAAGCCTTTTTTTTTTTTAACGTGTGGAAGCCCCCTCGGGCCGTCACCCCACCGGGATTTACGGCGGAGTGGTGTGTCGGAATCGGACCGACTAAAACCACACGGTGTGCTACTCTGCGCCTGAGATAGGAGGGATCCGGGAACCGCTGCTGTTACGACATCCAGATCCCTCCTAGCGCCTGCCCGCTAAAGCAGGCACCATCTGCGGATAAACTCTCTATTTAGGTGACGTACGGCACACGTGCACATCACCTCCTCGCGGCTGGCCACTATAGCGGATGGAGGGCAAAACCCGTCCCGTCCACCCGCGGCCACACTCAAGGCGGCATGAGGCGCTGGTATGCGGCTGCCTCCTTCCGCGAAATTACGTCTTCGCAGAAGGTTGCGACCGCGGTAAAACAACTGTCGCTACCGGCCATGGAGCGTATGACGGCCGGTAGCGAGAGATCACCTCCAATAACTGCAGTGAGGACCCCACGCTGCGCCGCCCAAGCGGAACAAACCGCTAGCGTGTGCTTCTGCTAGAAAGCCTTGCCTCAACGTATTTCGGTCAACTCGAGTAATGTAATAAAACTGCTTCACAGAAAGCAACCTATACCATCTTCCTGACTTCAATGTTTACGGCCAAAAAGATCATACAATTTTAAATTCAATCTATGAGCTAGCCAATAATTAGGATATGAATTGACAACCTTTGTCCCAGTAGACGTTGTTCTATTTCATGAAATAATTACTGAGTTGTTAACTGACTGGAATTATATCTTTAGTAAGATTAACCAAAATAGGGATTTATATTATTATATATTTCTTATTAGAAAAAAATAAATAAAATATTATAATATATTTTGTATGTGTTTCTTTGTAGAGTTGCCAATGCATGTTAAAATAGAAAGTTTCTGGATCGCTCATCGCAACATTGATTCTCAAAAAATCAACTTTGAAGTATATCACTTGTTCTGTCAAACAAAACAGTCAACTAAAAAAATTTCGCGAAATTTCAAGTTTCACATATTTAATAGTCCATCTTTCAAACGTGTAAATCCAGTACAAATAACAATATAACATAAGAATTGCTAGGTAACAATGAAAACAGGTTTATTATTCGGGGTTGTTGCTAGTTCCAAGACTCGAGTCCGTTGCATATTTTGCGGTGTTTTTATACCTAAGGCGAGCAAATGCATTGAACAGCACCTAAATGGAGCAAGACACAAAGAGCACATCGAACTCATGAACGAAAATGGGATTACTTTCATCAGTGATGCCTTGCACTGTAAGCCTTGTAAAAGAAATTTGCCTCACGAAGAGTCTGTTTTAGAGCATATAGATGACGAGGACCATGCGAACTGGATGGCTGCGATGGAGGATCTCATAGACGGTGAGTTTATAACTGTAGATGATTACCTATCAAGCGAAAAAGACTATGCTTTGTGTGAGGTGTGCAACTGCAACATTGATTGCTCACTGCAATGTATCGAAGAGCACGTGAACCACATTGATCACCGGACGAACATAACAGAGCGCCTAAAACCCCTGAACGGTATATTTTCAGTAGATAATGATGAAGTGGTATGGTGTAAAGTTTGTGATGTGTACATGGACAACACAATTCGTAATATCCTCAGTCATATTGATGATGATGAGCACCACATGGAATGGTTTGCTGAAATAGAAGATTTAATTGAAGACCAGGAATTGTCTATAGAATCTTATTTAGCAAATGAACATGACACAAATGCTTATTGCAAGAAATGCCACATGGAAGTTCTTTGCACAACACAAGGTATCCGTAGCCATGTTCATAGTGAAGCTCATTTAAATCAATTTGGGTTATAGGATATGGTGTGCCGCAGTTATCGTTGTCGCTAAACAGGTCCTTCTAGTTCAATTATTATCTAAAATTTTTAGACATTGAAACTTATTGTTACATGTGTACATTGAAATAGACAAGTGTGTTTTACAATAGTAACTGATTTTTAAGAAATATATTTAATTTAGCTATTTTTAATATTTTTGCACTAATTTATTGTTGTTATGCAAGCGTTTCCTTGATATCATTCTTTTTTTGAGGGTATTTTATACTGTGCAATGAATAACATCTCAATAATTTTGCATAAATTCTTAGATTTTATTATTGCATTATGTAATATGGGTGATTATTTTGTTCTCATGAAGTTACAGTATTGAAAGTGTAGGATTCAAATTGATAACTGTGGTGTAGGATCTGATATTTGAATGTCAAAAGATATATTTAAAGTTAAACAAATGTGAATTTTGATTGTTTGTATAATTAAATAGATGTAATAAATAAAAATATATACCTAATAAATTATAAAACCTATAAATATATAATAATAAATACTCATTAAAGTCAAAAATAGTATTAAATATTATATAGCACCCTTTTATTTCATACAATATTGAAAATTGAGAATATCCTAAAAATGTTGATTGATCGATCATAGACCTTAACATACTGAAGTTATTATAATCTCTAGTTCATTTGAATTAATAATTCCATCATCAACAGCTTTTGGTTTTGCTAAGTATACATACATTTCTTCAGCAAGGAGATTTTGGCTGTCTATGTCATGCTAGCCATACAAGTTTACATAGTGTTTGTTTCATGTCCTATTACATACCTCCTTGTCCAAATTGGTTTTGTGACTAAGACAACTGCGTTGCAGTCATCGGCTCTGTAGCAGTTTATTCCCAACTATTGACGCTAAGCGTCAAGGACACTGAATATGTTGCTGTTTAGTGGGGAATCATCGTATATGGTGTTTATTTTTTCCCTAATCGGATAATCGGAGCTTAAGCGATTTTGTAGATTTTGTCAACAGCTTGGAGACCCCAAAGCAGCGACTTACGTTTGGGCACGTCATTGTGCTGGGAGACTTCAATGTAAAGTCCATTCAAAGGGTTCCCCAAGACGAATTGAGAGGAAGGACGAAGAGGCTGTAGAGGAGTGTTGAACTTCAGTGGGCCTCGGTCTACTAAACAGAGGCGACAGCAGGAGGGGTCATCCAAGTAAATCGACACGGGAGCTGATCGCTTTTGTAATGCGTTTACTGGTGGTCCCAGTTGACTGACCTCCGTGCAGCCTTTACAACCTCGTGCCCCGAGTTCCTACACCATCATCACCGCGAGACAGCGGGGTGGAACATCTTCATAAGGAGTACTGAGAGGCGCGGCAAACTAGTTTTATGGTTTTAGTCGATTCCATTCCGACACACCACCCCGCCGTGACGACCCGGGGGAGTTTTCACAAGTTAAGATAAAAGAAATATTATTGTTGATTATAAATTGTGCAAGCTAATTTCAGACAAATCAAACCCCGTAATAAGTAATACTTTATTAAATCATAAAAGTAGTCAAATTATAAGGCAGTTATTATAAGCAGGTACTTCATAATTAAAGGAATAACTTATATTCCTTGTTATCAACACTAAAACATTTTTCTTAAAGGAAATTGCCACTTGGGTACAAATTCTTCTGACCTCTGCTTCAATAATCGCGAATGCATTTATAGCAAGCGGAGGTTGCAAGAGTTCTGATCATCTGCGTTCTTTATTAAATTGTTACTTCGTCTTTTCCATCATTAGATTCTAGCATAAAACCGTGAAGAACAAAGCATTGTGGGCGCGGGCCAATATAAAACAGAAGAGGCAAGGCAGTTTTCATAATCGCGTCGCCTCACCCTTGCGTCTTAGACAGTGTGGATCAGATTTAAAATGATAAAATCCATATTAGTATTATTATATATAAATGTATCCGTTACACAAATATTATATAAGACATTTAAACCAATCTCTACCAAAATCAATCGAAGTTAGACAAAAGGTTTTATAAAACTATGAAATAATATTAATTAAAATTAAAATGGGAATTAAAAATACAGTTATTTTAAAATATTAATATAAATTCTAAAAGATATTCTAAAAAATATTTGTGTTTACACAGTTTTTTACTATTTAGAGAACTATTTCAGAAAAGACTGCACAGCATGGTTTTCTAATTATACTCATTTATTTTTTAAGATTCTATTTATTTTCATTTAGATTAGACAGTTGAATTTTAAATCATGCAATATGTCGCGTTGGGGGAATGGAAGATACCTGGATAAAAATTTTACTAATTTAAACTATAAAGGCTAACACGTATTTATTGTTTCCTTTGTAGAAGTTTTATATTGTGTCGGGGGTTATTTTTAAATTTCAATTGAATTTTTATATTTATGCTGCTGCGCTTCAGATTTTTTTTTAATCAGTTTCCAAATTAAATGTTAAAAATTCACCGTCGTAAAATTTATGTTTGTCCGTCTCAAATTCAATTTCAAGGTAAAATTTTAGAATAAATAGAAGAAGTTTTAAAGTTTTGAGTAGATTTTGATATATTGAATATTCTATACAATACTATAGAAATTGACATATACGTATACGCAGGAGTTTTTTATTTTTTATTTTTGACACAAAAAAGTTACATTTGACGTGGCGGGAACTAGTTGTAAAGAGCTATGGAATAAACTCGCAAAAATTTCAATTGAATTGAATTTCAAATTTGAAGCAATTTTCATTATTTCAAAACAGCTAAATAAAAACGTAAAAGCTATTTTCTATCAAGTCAGTTTTTATCATGCGAAGCAACATGCAAGAAAGCGTACATTTTAATGTACGTCAGTACTGGTAACACTGCATGATTTAAAACTCAAGTAGTAGGTATATAATAGATATTGAAAAATATTTTCTAAATGTTTAATAATTAAAAGGATAATCGTCTTCATCTTCCTCTGTAATTACTTGTAAAGATTCGTCTTCTCTTCTAGGCGAGGAAGTAGATCTCTCATCTGGAGAGATTTGATCATCTGTTGGCTCTTCCCCCATCCTGTGCGTAGTTCTGTCCTCGTCTATCTTAAGGACTCTTAAGATATCCTCTACACAGCAGTCTATGCGGGTCATGCAGTCTGTTAGATGGTTTTGCAAAGTTCTGTTGAAAATAAGATTTCTACAACCGAAATATTTTTACGTGTGATTTTACTAAGGATTTTCAATGAGTAACTACTGTCATGAATTTGGACATAAAAAAAATGAGTTGAGTTTGGAGGTACATTTATTTTTTACCTGAAAATAGTATTTTATTATCAAATTATAAATTACTTGAAATTTTCTAAGCAAGGTGTTCTTTCTGAAAGCGTGCAATGATAAATACGAATAATATAAATAATTATTTATTAGACTGCACGGATGGCGTAACGGTATGAGCGGTCGTTATGCCGTTTTCTACTGCGCTGAGTGTTGTGGATGCAAACCCCACACGGGACAGTTTATGTGATCCATAAATTGTGGTTTTGAGTATAGGTGCCTCTTTGTGTCCGTTTCATGTATGTTTGAAAGTCCCCCACGACCCAAAATATTATTCCTAGTTCAAGAAATGTCTTTCAAAAAAAAATATAAAAAGATAAACAAGTTAATATAATAGGACAATAAATAACTGGGTGCTTCATTTACAATAGAAGAATCACGAAGATCAATGGGATCCAATGAAGTTACGAATGTGAAAATAACCAAATTCAATACAAATAGTCCAATCTCGATAACAGACACAAATTAACATCACGCTACTCCACCTGTAGTGCGATAGTACTATAGAGATGACTACAGGAAATGAGAACTTACGTAATTCTACTATGATTTTTCCTTAATACTTTAATGAAGTTTCTCAGTCTTCTGAGTTCTTCCTTCAAACTCCTGTCTACTTCGTCTGTGGTGAGCTCTGTCATGGGGCGTAAGTTGCGATCTGCAATCCTTGCCAAAATCACACGCTCTTGTTCCATAGTCTCCATTAGATTCTGTTCTGTTGCTGTTAATTCTTCTCCCAAAGCACTGTGGTCTCGTGTTGCCTAGGAATCATAACTTACTGTTTACTTAATTTATAACCGAGTGCTTTAGAATATAGTGGTATAGTACAAGGGTGCAGTAACTTTAATTAAGTCATCCAACACCACTACCAGTGAAATAAACCTTTAAAGTGCGTTTGAGAAATCTGCCACTAAAGGCAATCCTGTTATTAGGGGTTACACTTAATATTTCAAAGATTGTTTTAAAATATTAATTTTACGAATTTCTACACTTATCTGGTAAGTCTCTCATAGAAGTTACATTCAAAACCATCATTGCATCCTAGGTTATGATTTAAATTGCAGAAAGAACGAGCTCAATCATTTCTTGACAAAGTAACATTTCGATTGATAAATTAATTGAATTGGACAGTCTATGACTTCTACTTGTTACTGTTTTATAATAAATTTGTACCGTAGATCTTAAATCTATTGATTGCGCTCCTGTTTTTCCGAAGGGGTAAGCAGAGGCATATTAAACACCCACTTTTCACCAGTGTTTCGGTCCAACTTAGCTGTAGATGAATAAGTTTGAATAAATCTTACTTCATCTCTTTGCCAGTAAAGATCTTGCAGTTTTAGTTTGTTTACATGCAAACGTCTCCTAAGAACTGAATCTACTCTTGCGGTGTAAGATTGTGCTGTTATAGACAGGTGAACTCTTGCTCCTCTTATCTAATGGTCAGAAAGGGTTTATGAGTGTTGTAGGAAAGTTTCATTGCGTTGCCACCTGACTGGTAGAGCCAGTCTATCTTTCACTGGCTGTAGGTAACACCTATTCTTGTGTAAATATCTTTATCAAACTACGTTTAAATTAAAGTGTGTTGTGAAAGTACTGTCAGAAGAACTTTAAATACGCACAGGTTATCATTAGTTCTGATACTGGTTAGGCAACGGCAGCTTACGTAGGTAGGAAAACTGTTAAGTGTTATTTCTACTTATTTTATTACACAAAAAAGAAAGATTAAGAACAAAAGGTATTAGAAATTATGTTTTTACAACGAAATGAAAATGCATCATGTATCATGGGAAAACTGAAGGATTTGCAATTGCCGACTTAGACCCGGGTAGAGTCTGACTCACTTAGCCCATGTATTTGCGTAAACACGAGATCATTGGATGGACGTCACTCAATTGCATACTAGTTACGTTCTTAGGAATTAATATTTAACCTGCTGTCTCGTAACAATGGCACTAGATAAAGCTTGAAGTCCAGCTCGTTTTAATGATATGCAACGTTGTTCCCAAATATCCACCGGCGATTTTCTGTAGATAAAATAAAAACATAATAAACATTTAATATTCCTAACACATTCAGTTAATGAATTTTAGATGAATGTCATAACACAATACAGAACACAAAATATCAGGCAAAAATGTGGACATATAGAAAGCTGATGTGCCAGAATCGAAACTACTAAAACAACCTGGAATAGGAGGCACCCAGGAACAGCTGTTATTAATTCTCCTCCAGAGCACGTTATGCTAACTTAACCTACACTTTACACAAATACGTAAGCTGGAGTGTTGCCATTCAGCGTTATTTATTTATTTAAAACTTGTACTTATTGTACAAAGGCGAATTTTATGTCATTAGGCATTCTCTTCCTGTCGACTATTAGGTGGTGTAGAAATACGATGTGGTAGGAGCAAGGTGTTGTTTTGAAATTTTTACGATATTCTGTCTACGGACACAGTATTCTTTTGGGCATATTTATCTAGCGATAGCGTTAACATTATCTATATATATATATACATATATATATATATATATATATATGTTATATCTACGGTGTACAAATAAAGAGTTTTCTATCATCTGTCTAATACTTACTGACTTAACTATGGCATATTTAGTTCTTGACATTAATGATTTTGAGGCCTTTGTTCAACAGAGTACGTCTAAACTGATGCGCCTTAAAGATTTATTTCATGTAATCTTTAAAGATTAAAGGCTGGTGATGATGATGATGAGCATTTAAAGACGATATGGGACTTATACACGGTAAATATAAGGCGTTATGGTACATATATATATTCATCAGTGCATCATTGATATCGAGCTTACTTTGCGGTAATTGAATGAATATATCAAAGAGAGGAGAGACTACGTGGAAGATGCACTTTGTAAGGAGCAACTCGTACTTTGTAGTACTAAATACGATTGTCATCGTTTTAGTTTAACGTCTAACTATGGGTGGTGATATAATAAATAAATTTATTCCATTTATTTTAACATAGAAATAATATTTGTAGTTAATTATAAAATTTATTCCACCTGTAGAATTGGTAGTGAATATTTACACATTGATGCATAACAAAAATTGCCGGGTGATGTAGACCATAATTCGTTATATTTATTTTTTTTGGTGTCTTTGGCTAGCATAACTTGAACTCTGGTGTGGCGCATCTTAAAGCCACCCTTTTCTTGTTTCAACCATTATGTGTACCTAGTAATATTGTACTTAATTATTTGAATTACCAAAGTATAAGTAAATAAGTACCTATTCAAAAATAACTTACAAAACTCTTTACACGTACAACCATCGTCTTTTTAGTTGCGACTGCAACTTTGTTCGCGTAGAATTTGAATTTAAATTTTTACCTTATGGATGTGATTTACGCTGCGTAAATCCCAATTCTGTGGGTAATCCACAATAAAAAAACAGTCTATATTTTACCCAGTAACCTTTTCTATCTCCCAGTGAAAGTCCTATTAAAATCGCTTCAGCAATTCTAAAAATTAACCGGCACAAACAAACGAGAGAGATGAGATGAGATGAGATGAGATGAGACAAAATTTTTAAATAAGGCACTTTATGTTTTAGCATCGTGTATAGAGCTATATGGTATACTCGTAAGCAATTGAAAAAACAGAGTTGTTTTTAAATCACACAGATTTCAATTTTATTTAAGACAAATAAGCCTGGAAATGCAAAAAAAGGTTATGATCAATTTACTTAAACTGAATACTTGTATACTTTAAGCATCAATCAGCAAGAAGCAAAATTTACAAAAGTACAGACTCGACTCACTTCTTTTTGGAAGTTTTTCTAGTTTCGGACAAGGGTGGTGTATCCATACCAATCTTCGCACAACTCTCTTCTACACTCAGTGCTTGTTCTTTCTGAGCTATGTCGTTCTCGATATCTTTCCTAATTTTGTTCAAAGACAAAATCTGCTCACTGAGTATTACAGTCAGACTTTCGAATTTCTTCTTTTCTTTTTTTAGAAAATTACATTCCTGGAACCATGTCGTGTGATTTATGAATACGTGTGCATATATTACTACTTTGTATACGGGGATTTTAATCTAAAATTAAAACAAGGCCCATCCATTGAATCAGAAATATGCAACATCGTATATAAACCTATGTTGCAAAGAAAGGTGTAAAATGACATCCTCGGGGTGACAGATGAGGCCATCTGTCACCCTAGCAGAAGCAGGCCGGGGTGGCAATGCGAGCACTACGGATTGCGCGCACTCTTTCGGGGGGCAGTAAAGGAACCATGAGGTTTTCACACAGGAGGGGGCCATCTACAGCCGCAGGTGGCCCGAGGTACGTCAGGGTTCCAGGAATTTCCTTACTAAGGTGCACCTGGTTCTACGACTACTGGTAGGTACCTGAGACGGCGTGCGGTTTTCGGTCGGTTCGAGTCCGACATAACCACCTTTTGGAGGTAGGTGTAAAATGACCTAAATATTTAACTTACTCTTATTTTATTTTTATTTACAAACTTTATACATTATATTTGTGCACGGCAGTTGATACATATTATGTATACTTATAATACATATACACATATACATAAAAAAATACATCTTACGTTAGCAGGCTTGGAAGATGTTGTTATAAGATGTTGAAAATTAGACACAATTATCATTTCTAACGAACATGAGGATTGAACTATTAGAACATACAAGATTGTGTGTACATAGTAAGTATCTGCCCTCTAAATTGGGTATCTCTTGATATTAGTGTACAATATTTTTTAATGATCTGTTGAGTATATAAGATACGAAAGAAGTAACGATGCGGGAGAAGCAACAAATGTGGAAGAAGAAATTCTCATTGTGATTTATGATATGAGTTTGGTTATTACCTGCATTATAGCTTGTTCAACGTCATCACACATTGGAGTTAGGGCTCCGGGCTTGCAGTTACCCTTCAGTTCTTCCACGATCCTATCAATGACAACGGTCAACGCGTGGTGCTCATACTGGAGTGCGTCAATTCCATCTTTGAGCCGTTTACATAAGTCCTCCAATACCCAGCGCCAAGATGAAATCGTTGACATTCTATATTGGTGCCAAGAATTGTAACAATGAAATGGGGTTAAGTAGAATTGATCTATTTTAACCGAGACGTTTCACTTTGTATGCGGTTCATTCGAACCTTCTACATGAGGATCATAATAACCTGTATTGATCATGGGAAGGAATAATACTAATATTATTATCAACAGCCTTTAACAGTCCTCTACTGGACATAAACCTCTCCTTAGAAGGGAAGTTTTGGCCTACTATACCACGCTGGACAGACAGGTTGGTGTAAGGTTTATTTCAAGTTATTGCAGTGATGTTGTCTTACATTAGATAGTAGAGACACGCTGATTTGAACACGAACGGGTCGGCTCGACCGGGGCAGTACTACCCTCCCACAGAAGATTAACCTAAAGCGATAGCATCCGTACCGTGTTTCGTTGGTGAGTGCGAGACCGGAGGCCCATTGACGCAGGGGTGATAGTTGTCGTGGCGTGTGCAATACAAAGCCACGATGAGGTCATCAACATCCCCAAGCGACGCGTGAAAAAGCATCTTATTAGGCCACCATAGCGTGGGTCAGTATACTGCATTGTCTGCATTCGCAATAAGTATGGTGACCACAACTCTTGGATTCTATTCATGCTTTCTATCAGGCTGAGTAGTCACTTTAGCAGGCTCTTAAAATAATTAAAGAAAAGTTGTTGCCTTAGTCGCCTCTTACGACACCCATGGGAAGAATAGGGGTGTTGACGCTTTGTATTCTTAATTCGTCGGTTTATACAATGATTAGTTTAAACGATGTAATCTTTAAATTTTTAAACTATATGCAAAAGAGGATAACAAGTGTGTTAAGAGCAGCTAATTTCCTGTAGGTAAGTATTATACGCGAGTCAACATTTGTAGTATTACCTTTCCTGAAGGCATTTCTTGAAGATGTATTCATTGCATTCTCTGGCGAAGTTATTAAGCATCACAAGCTCTTGTGTATCATTAACTTGCTCCACTACCTCAGCATTCAGTTTGTTGTTCAAATTCTTTAGGTCGGTCACCATCTTGCAAGGACAGCCAAGGTAATCCTCGTCAACCACGTTTTCAACCATCGTCACAAATTTGTTAAATATTTATTCAAAAACTATAGAAATTATATGACAATTTATAAAAGATGACATCTTCACACGTCACAGTAAATTTATGAAGTTTTGATTTTTTAATTTTTAGTTAAGTCATAGATTACTTGTATTAACAATGACAGTAAGTTAATAAATAGTCAAATGGTGTCAATTACTTGCAGTTTGTCTGTCCGAGGTGGGCGTTAATGCTTGCAACACAATTATAAAATTATAGCACCCATTTTAATGCAAATTTTTACAGTTCATTTTTTAATATTTTGATTCCAAAAATAAATAAATGTACAGCAATTTATTTGCTATTGCTGAATACTTTGAGTAAATGTGTACAAAAATAGGCTTCAGGTTAACAAAGTTTTCACTGTTTTATTAATGGCATAGAGGGCAACTTTAATATCTTAACCACTGAATTGCTTTCCTGTAGTTACAAAAACCATTTAAAATAAAATAATATCGCGATATCGAGACTGGGTGTAATAAATGTCGGGTGTAGTATTATCGTTTATAAATACATATTGAATTAGGTAGGAAAATAACGACTTCACACTTAAATGGTTTTATTGCATTAAATAGCATGAGTTATGAAAAAGACAAAATTTATATTTCGTGAAGCAGTAACTTATTATAAATGTGATTGAAATAAATTTAATTTCGCCTCTCTTTAAGAACTAAATAAGCAGGTCTTAACAAGACAAAGAACACTAATTCTGCTACGCTGATGATGCTGAATCCAAGAAACAGGCTGAGAAGACCTCCAATAGCACCTGCGTACACAAAACAAAATTGTTATTGGACTTGCAACCTTAAAGTTTTCATCATAAAGATTTATCAGTGATTCATAATAATAATAATAATAATAATAATACTTTTATTGAACAACAAAAAACAATGATAATACATGTATATGTTACAATGCATGACATTCTTTAAGACATTTACTATATCTTGGGTTAAGAACTGTACTCCTAGATAGGTAACTAAGTTACCTGTGGTAAGGAATTACAGTGCCGGACCCCTACTGATATGTCGGTTGCTTTTACTAGTATATAAGATACATATATTTTTGTGTGTGCATGCGTGCATGAGTGTGTGCGAGTGTGTATATGTGTTTGTGTACGTGTGTATGTATGTGTATGTACATGTGCTTGCTTTTATTTAATTAATTATAAAGAATTCAGTTTCATCATAGCTTAACGTTAATAAATATTTAGTTGCAGCCTTTTTACAGGCAAAGTAAGTCAAGCCGTAGATGTCACACTTTGCATTGATTTTATTGTACAAGGACGGACCAAGATACATCGCAAATCTCTTGAAGAACGGTGTGTATGTATGTGGGATGGCACAAATTTTATTTTTTCTGCGTGTTGTGATGTCCCTGTATGGTGTTTGCAGGTGTTGTATCATAACTATTTTCAGTATATAAAGCTGTCTTACATTGAGTACGTTCCACGATCTATATAGCTCTCTTGTAGGGAATAAGATCGGTCGAGATGTAGCCACCTTAAGTATTGCTCTGTGAGCTATCTCTAGGGGCAACAGAATAGTTTTTGCTGCCCCACCCCAGCAAGAGATACCGTATTCGATAATAGACCGACAAAGTGCATAGTATACGGTACGTATTATATGATGGTTGGCAGTATGTCGCAGGGTTTTAAAAACGTAAATCAATTTTCTAACACGGCCTGTCAAGATATTAATGTGATGTCTAAAGTTTAAATTATGATCTAAGACTATACCAAGATATTTAGTTTCGGTAACTGAGGCAATAGTCGGGCATTGGCATGGTGATTGGAAATGAGGGGAACAGCAATGAGCTATTATAGAAATAGGTGTTTTTGGCTGCGTAACTATGTTAAGTGAAAAAGTAATAAATTTAGTTTTCATTGTATTTAGAGTTAGGGTATGTGAGAAGAGCCACTTCAAGGTAAAATCAAACCCATGCTGGGCAACACTCTGAAGTTCAGACCACGAATCTGAGAAGAAGGTGAGCGCAGTATCGTCCGCGAAAGAGACAACTTTACCATTAACTAAATTGAGATTGCAGAGGTCATTAATAAATATAAGAAACAAAGTAGGACCCAAAATACTTCCCTGAGGGACGCCGTAGTGTACTGGAAGTTCGTCACTGCTGTGGTTGTCTATAGAAACAATTTGTGTGCGTCCAGAGAGATAGCTTCTAAAGAGCTCTAGCGGAAGGCCTCTGACCCCAATTTGTTCTAGTTTAAGTAAGAGAGTAGGAATGCGAATAGTATCAAATGCCTTTGCAAGATCTAGAAAAATAGTCAGAACCTTCCTACGGGAGTTTAATTTTTGCAAAATGTAAGTTACCAATTCACCCACAGCGTCACCTGTTGATTTCTGTTTCCGAAAACCAAACTGTTGCGGGGACAGTATTCGGAAGCGTTCAAGGTACACTATCAACCTCCTGTTAATTAGTCGCTCCAGGATTTTTGACATGGCACTCAAGACTGCTATAGGTCGGTAGCAAGTTGGCAAGTTACCAGGTTCACTCTTAAAAATGGGATGAATTATTGCTCGTTTGAATGAAGTGGGAAAGACACCTGTTCGAAAGCAAGTGTTAAAGATGTAAGATAAGATGGGCGCAAGGACACGTGCGTAACGTTTGAGGAACCTCTCAGAGATACCATCCCAGCCTGTAGCCGCATTCGATTTTAGGGAATTAATAGTGAGTATAATTTCGTCTGGGTCTGTCAACTCTAGGGCAAAGGAATTTGATTGATTGGAATTGTGGGTGTTAATAGCAGCGTAGTTTGAAGATATGCTGTTAGCGAGGGTGCCTCCAACATCAACAAAAAACTGATTTACCTCATTGCAAGACTGATGTGGTGACGAACAAAGAGACAGTAGTTGAGATGAGGTGTGTTTATGTTTTGATGTGTTTGTTACAGCTTTCAACGCATCCCAAAGCTTTTTGGGATTTTGGCTAGCCTCACACAGTTGTTGGGCATCATAACGTCTCCTAGCTTTCTTCAAGATGGCTGTACAAAAGTTTCTGTATCGCTTATACGTGAGGACTAGGATGTGGTTCTCAGGTGATTGTTTAAGTTTTTTGTGGATTGCATCACGATTACGAATGCATCGCAACAAACCCGGGGTAATCCACGGTTTCAATGTTATTTTCTTAGCAGGAACCTTTGAACGTGAAGAACATTTCGCTATCAATGGTTTAATTGCACTTATTAAAGAGTCGATCGCATTACCTGGATCTGGAATGGCGTAGAGGAAAGAAAAATCTAAGGTCAGAATAAGGGAGTCAAGAGAATCGTAGTCAATCCTGGTTATTGTTTTAGAAGTATTTGTTTTCTCTGCAATGTTCGAGATAGAAATTAGAGACGGACAATGATCTGTAACCGTTGAATCGTATATTAATGTCACTATCCTGGACCTTGTTCGTACCATTATATGGTCCAAACAATTTTTGCCCCTAGTGGGGTGAGTGTGTGCAGGTAAGAATCCATGAAACGCTAGATGGTTAAGGTATGACTGAGATCGTGCATCCAAAGATTCTGGTTTAATATCGACGTTGATGTCTCCTGTTATAATAACTGATTTGTAGTTATTGAGACTAGGAATTATGGTATCAAGTGCCGAAAGAAATGTGTCAAAGTTTTCAGCTGAGGGTGATCGGTAAATGCAAAATATTGCTATCTCAGAACCTAACTTAATGATTAGGCCTGAGGCCGATTTGTGAAATTCTGGTTCCTCGAATGTGTGTGTTATAGTCTCCTTAATGTACACAACCACACCATCACTCTGGTTTATGTGTTTGGAGGTTTTGTGCGAGATGTAGTTTTGCAGAAGAGAAATAGAAATATTACTGTTGCATGGTAACCAGCACTCCGTCAAAACCAAAAGATCACAGTCTAGGTCAATGCGATGCAGTAGCGCTTGAAAGTCCAAGATATTGCAATTTATAGATCGAATATTTTGTGAGAGTATATTCAGAGATTTGTTAGAATGTCTTAGAAAAGATTTGGTTTGTTCGGGGATGCATTTATAGGTTTCCGATACAGAGAAACCGTCAACATTATCACAAACTTCATTTATACTGGTCATTTTAAAATGGATAAAGTCAATTTTAGATAGGTTACCGCTTCAAAGATGTATGAGACTTTCGGTAATTTTAGTAAAACAGGCACAGTACAAGTATGATTTTGTATATACGTTTTATGTATTTGTGTGCAATACTTTGTAAGTGTTGTGTAGGAGTGTTTTGGTGTGTAATTTGTACAGTATACTAATATATCAACAACATTATAAAGGTAGAAATAAAGAAATGAATTTGAAAAATAGTTAACAATAAAAGAGGACAAGGATTCCAGCGCCAGTCATGCGATGCCTACGTCCAGGAGCTCCTTCAGTTGTATCTCGCTCTTGACTACAACAATTTGGCTATTCGGATCTTTTCTCAGCAATACGCGCCCATTGTTAATCCAACAAAATCGGTATTGGTTGTCTTTTGCAAAACTTCGAGCCGAGTAGAAAAGACGTTTGGAGTTTATGGTCAACTGTTCTGCAACATAAATTGGTACAATTGGACTACTCATCCCCATATGGGATGAATTAACTTTATTGCTGACTGTGGCGTTATTGTACACCTTAACAGCCGAAAGTATGCTACTTTTGGCGAGAGTATTTGTAAACTCAACTGTGATCGCTGAACATGAGTTTTCCCTTTTTGAAGGTTGTCTCAAGATGTCACGTATGTCAGACAGCTGTATGTTCGCGTCTACTGACTTAGAGAGGTTTATAAAGGAATCGTATAACATAGTTTTGGTTTCTTGAGGTCTTTTCGGTACATTACGGATCTCGATACAAGTTTTAATAAATGAGCGATCAAGGTTCTCCAGCTTCTCTTCAAGTTCCACTAACTTATGCGTCAAGGTGACGCGTTGTTTTTCTAAACAATTGATTTTTGAGTCGAGTGAGGCGAGTTGTTCGGTCACATAGGTCAGTGATTTTTCAATTTCCGAGTTAGTTTCTTCAATTTTGGCGTTGCTTGTTTTTATTGCCATAATATGAGACTCTAGTTGGTCTAAGCGCGTATTTTGTACGTGCAACATGTTTTGAAACAATTCTTTCATTTCCTGTTTGAAGTCGGACAAATTATCTTTGATTAGATCATGTTCATTTGACGGACAACGCCGCTTGGACCTTTGTTTGATGTTGGAGATATTAGGTGGGTTTGCATGCTGATTTTGCGAGTTGTCTGTGTGTATTTGTTGTATGTCCAACTCCGGACGAGAAGGGGGTGTGCGGCTTAGTTTGGACATTTTCGCTTTTGTAACACTTTTACTTTGTGTTTATGAAATGAAATTAATTTAATATAAATACAAAAAGTATTTTTCACTCGACGCAGATTTGATCCACGACCGTAGAAACCGAGTTCACCGCCCTTATGTAACTGGCTATGAAGACCTTAATCTATAAACCCAAATAGAACGTGCTAATGTTACCACAAGCTTAGTTTAAGGATAGTAAACTTTAATATTTATTTTAGTGCTCAAGGTCAATTCGGCACACTGCGGCACATCACAACTTTTCACTTTAATGACGGTAGTATCTATTTTGTTTTGTCACTGTCCCTAGCCCCTATATCACTTTAATGTTGTTGATAATAGCAACTCAGTACGTTTGGTACATTTAATTTGATTATTTTACAGTTTATGTGTGACTTAGCACGAAATTGTCACCAATTTTCCTGTTTCTTGCGAATACAATTTTAATCACGGGGAGCACGAAACTTACGTCCGTTCGCTACGGAGGTCCGCGGGGGGGAATGATCTGAACTATTTCTCATTATAATACGTATTCAGGTAATAATTTCCTACTATACTATAATATACTACCATAATGATTATGGCATTAACTTTGTTAATTGTCTGTGATATTAATATATTTTTATAAGAATATTGTGAAAGCGCACTCCTTTTTTATTGCCTTTTGTTTGATGGTTGTTTAAATGTTTTTCTTTCGCACTGTAACTTGTCAAGATGAGTCAACATACTTTTTTTTTAGAACCTGCCAAAGCCACTCTCCTTTGAAAGCATGAATAGAATCTAAGAGCCATGATCAGCACACTCATTACGAATGCTAACAATACAGTATGGTGACACACCATGGCGGACTAGTGAGACGCTGTTTCACGCCCTGTTTGAGGATACAACAGGTATGACAGCCATCGTGGCAGCGTAAGGCCCCCCACATTAACCACGATAACTGTCACATCTACTTCAATGGGCGTTCGGTCTCGCACTCACCAACGAAACACGACAGCACGGATGCTGTCATTTTAGGTTGATAGTAAGAGGGTAGTACTGTGTCGGTTGAGCCGGTCCGTTCCTGTTGAAGTCAGTATAGCTCTACTACCTACAATATTTTTTTATAGCTAGTACAATTATAAACTATGAGTATCAGTTTACCTATACTGTTATTATAAATGCCGTACAACGTACAAATTAATATTTTCCAATTAAAATTGGAATAAAAGATATTCGATGCATTCAACAAATTCTGGCATAGTTAATTTAGATAATTGCTATTTGTCATAGCAGTTGTCGTCTAATATCAAGTCATAATATTTGGCAATAATTACTCGATGCTTCGTTAGCTATTGATAATTCGTTGATTTATGAACATACCAACAAAGTAGAAGTCATCATACTGGGCGTGTCGATGTTGGCCAAGAAACATGTCGTCATAAAAATGAACGTTGATTTGAGTTATTTCACCACTGGAACATACAGATACCATATACAATTTTTAGAAATAACTGCAATTAAAAAAAAGCACTCAAAAAAGGAAATTTCAGTATCTCTTATGTCGATGTTTGCAGTTCGTAATAAAAGAAATACCTACGAGTTGTACAGAATATTGAAATATACATAAATGTGAGTCTTAAGAATCCTACTGGATCTAGGTCTTTCCTAATAAAAGAGATTTTGGCCTAGGTACAAGACCACACTGCTGCATTAGTCAGATGTGTTGGTATTCTCTTTGCAGTGCTGGAGTCCTGCGTAGCGTTAGTCGACTCTTACGTCACTCTTGGGCTAAATAGAGTTGGTAACAATAAATATTCTTCCATCACCACACGGATATCTTTTGTTATCATTATTTGAATGTGTTACTAAGACTCATTAAAATAAAATGATCCTTGGTATACACTTAGTATTATTACTCACGGTCTCAACTTTCCCCATTTATGGGAACTGTTTTCCAAATCTTTGGTAAGGTCAGAGTAGAAGACTTGTGAGGCATATATAATGTCATTGCAGGACGGGTGACAAGATTTAGACTCGTACTGTATACTTCTTTCTTCTTCACTCTCAGCATAGTACGCATATATCAGCTGTTCTTCTACTTTAGCTGTAATAGCGATAAAGTAACATAGTTATTTTCAGTAATTTAAGTAGATATTATATTATTAATGACGTCATTATCATTTTTTATTTTTTCCCTTTATACTTAGAGTCAGCGCAATGTGTTTCACTAGGTTTTTTGAAGAGAACTTTCCGTAAGAAAGTTAATGTTTCTAGAAAGGACAATGGGAAATTTTAAATTGAGGGTTTAATTAAAATGGATAGAGTGTGGGACATAGGGTAACTGACATGGGAAGTCTTGGTTCGGAAAACAGGATTAAAATTGCAGTAGCTCGAAGGGGTTGATGTAACTGGTATGGTTAAAAGGGTAGGTAAAGTAGATATTTTAACATCTTGATTTTACTACTTATGAGCACGTGGCTAACTTGAAGCGCTTACATTTCATAAATTTTCACTATATATATTTAACTGACTTCAGGACTTTTGAAACACATCCATTTGAAACGCATATTTTTAAATGTTACCTCTAACTTTCTTAATGCAGTTATAGTCGTCCTTCATAGAACAGAGCGGCTCCCAGATATTTTTTTCTGTAATAAAATAATTTCTTTTTTTTAAGGTATGTTTTAAGCAGCTTTAGTAACTTGATTTTACAAAATGCAGTTAGCCCTGTTATAATTTCGCAATCCAGTTTTTCACAGGGAATACATATGTATATCACACCCATTTTCCAGAGAAAATACTACGAAAAGTAATAATTGAAATACTAGTATACCTGTTATATGTAATTTGCTTGGTAGGGAGTTCGAAAAGAGCACTAATTGTGTGCAACCTACATTACTATTTTCTCATGATTTTCCCAAAAATTCGGGTCCGGCACTATGACATTCCTTTTTTCATTTCTCTTCTCTCCCTCCAGGATCAACGCCATGCCTAGTCAGACCCTCTCCTGGGGGAAGCTATAAAGGTACCACTGATCTGGTTGCTATAATTATAGCTGCGGCCCGATCACGTTTTAGCGACCAGACCGCATTGCTGTCGCCGACTGCAACGATTTATTTACCGCCAGAGGTCCCTATTCTCTGGCAGTTTGCGGTCCTGTCGGTAGCTACTAACGCCGCTGACGTCTTCTCCGCTGTGGATCAGCCCTCTTCCGATCCCGTTCAGCGGTTTCTTTCTGGAGCATTACAGCTTCACAGAAAGAGATCACTGCGACCCATCCCTCTTCACCTGCCAGCATGGCAGCAATGATGGCTGGCGGGCACAGGTCTCGTCCGATTTGTCCAACTAAGACACCGCGTTCAGACGCCCACGCGGGGCAGTCCTCCAGCGTATGCTGGGCGGAGTCCCAGTCGGCTGCGCAGTGATGGCATTGTGCCGTCTCCTCGCGTCCGATCTTATGCAGATACTCACCGAAGCAAACCATACCTGGTGAGTATCTCTGTCAGTCGGTAGGTGACGCGACCTCCCTCCCTACCTATCCAGGCTTCGAGATTGGGCAGAACGGCACTGACAGCGTGTTGGCGTGCATTTTGCGGCTGCTCCAACCGCGCACGCCACTGTGCCAATGCCTGTCGGTGAGCTTTCTGCCGCATTTCGAGCTCGTCCTGATGTTCCCCATTCACACTCCGGCGGATAGCGCAAGTTTGGTCATAAACCCTTGCGTCCATGTCCGCCAGGATATCGAAAGGTGGGAAACGTGCCAGGAGTGTTGCCGCCTCACGCCACACCACCTAGGATCCTCATTAAGTATTCTAAAAAGAACATATCCTGTTTTTCTTCTTATACTTACTTGGCCAGTTAAAAAGAACACAGTTACACATTTTTCTTGCTTCTCTTACCAGCATATCATGTTTACAATTACTGTCGGTATAAAACATGTAGTATTGAAGTTTTTTCTCGTTTTGAAAGAAGCATTGTCTCTTGTAGGCTGAAATGAAGCGGAGGGAAGGGTCTGTTTTATAGGTGAGAGGGGTCACTTCAATGGTCGTCATCCGGTCCATGGGCAGCCTTAGAACTGTGCTCGTGTAGACGTGGTCTGTTGGAGAGCTGATTAGGACCTATAAATAAGGTGGACTTTTTACGACTGTGTGGGTTAACCGGATCTTAGTAAGAAGGAAAACATTTTAGGGTGTACGGAATAATTTATCTAACGATATATGTTTAGATACAATAGATACAATGTATGTGTATCAATTTCCTAGAATATATTAAGCGATTGATCAACTGATTGACATACTTGAGATAATAGGTTGATATGGGTAGGGATTGTTAGCAAATAATAATAATGATGCTTCTTGACCGCCTAAACAAGTCTTTGTATCTGAATGTGAAAAAAGGCGAACTGGCAGCGAAACAGACGATGCGATACGAGATCAGTGCAAGAGATTGCATATTGTAAGTGAACCAAATGCCACTTTAATTCGAAATCATAAGTTTTTTTTTATTAAAAGCCTGCTAATGTGGCTCTCAACTACCCGATGAAAGGCATGAATAAAATCCAATAGTTGTGATCACTATACTCTTAGTGATAATGACAATACAGTATTGTTACCGACACTATGGTGGCCTAGTGAGATGCTTTTTCATACTTCGCTTGGGAACTTAAAAGGAATGACAATCATTGTGGCAGTGTAAGCCATCTTTTTATATAGCTAACTAAATTGTAAACAAACATTTTAATACTACCTTTAATTTAAAATAAAAATAGACGTAGAAGTAATAGGAGCTCCCCCATTATCCTGGGAGGAGGGGGAAAACAGATAACAATTACTTTGTACAATGAATTCCAAGTTAAATTTATAATTTAAACTACTTGAATATTACTTACAGTAAATCCCAAGCTATTCCCTTCACAGTCTAGCTGATGTTCGCTGTCATTCAAGAACAGCTCCACACTTAATCCATTAGACTCTCCAGAAGCCATAACCCTGAACGGTTTCATCTTTAGATCAGGGGGAAAAACCTTTGGGTAGCCGGTGTCGAGATCCCATTGTAACGCTGCTGGTTTGGCGATGTCGTTGAATGATTTCTGCCAAGCCAGGGTGTCGTTTGTCCTGAAACATGGAAAGTAATAGTCGCGTTTTCTGATCAGACCGGTATCATTATGAGACCTACAAATAAAATTACTCATTATTCTGTTCCAATATACGAAATAACAATATCGGATATTTATATTCGTTCTCCGTGTTTTCACCTGCTTTTTAGTAGTAACTGCCGTATCCCTTTATTAACCGACTTAAAAAAAGGAGGAAGTTCTATATTCTACTGTATGTATTTTTTAATTTTTTTATTAAGTATGATTGCAAATTATTCCGTCAGTTGTGGACCGATTTTGACATTATTTTTCTTCAATAAAAACGGTATTGGTAATAAAAAGATTTTTTAGAGTTGGATTCGTTGTTTTGTAGATTAGCTCATTTAAATAAACAATCAAATACGTAACCCAACAGTTTTATATCATATATCAGTTTTAACTGTAATCAGTGGTGCTACAAGTAATTAGAAAGTGCTAAGTAATACAGATCATCTATTCTTAAACAATGCCGTTGGAACCCATTTCGCTGTGATATCTAGGAGAGTATAGTGTTTTCAGGATTATCACTTACATGGCGTTTAAGGGTAAACTGTTGAAAGCATAGCACAGGCCATAGTTTGTGAAGATCGGTTGAAAGAGTTCACAGCACTTGTCTATTTCCCAGTACGCTCCATGCTTCGCGGGCCAGTTGCAAGCTTTGATTACGTCACCACACGCTGGAGATGCCTGATCAACAATTTAGTGTTTAGAAATCAACGTAATATATAAAATCAACATGGCCAACGCATTTTATTATCTACTTTACTTTCAAGATTACTTTCCTTTCACTTTTCATCTTCTACTAGCGAATTTCTTTCTTAACATCTACTAACGAATTTCTCAATGATAGAAATGTAAATAAAATACTATTTCCTAGACATAAGAATAGTTCGTAAGATTTAAAATTTGTACAGCAGAAATGGTAAAGTATAAGAAACGAAATATAACGTTAACATCTATTGTAAATATATTATTTAAGTGCTGTCCCTGCTGTCTATTAGGTAGTAGAGCCACGCTGATTTCAGCACGAACGGGCCGGCTCAATCGGGGTAGTACTACCCTCCCACAGAAGACCAACCTAAAGCGACAGCATCCGTGCTGTCGTGTTTCGTTGGTGAGTGCGAGACCGGAGGCCGAGGTGACTGTTATCGTGATAATTGTGTGAACTTTACACTGCCACGATGACTGTCATGCTTTTTACGTACCCAAGCGGGGCGTGAAAAGGCATCTCACTCGGCCGCCATAGTGTGTGTCACCACACTGCATTGTCTGCATTTATAATGAGTATGGTGACCACAACTCTTGGATTCTACTCACGCGTTCCATCAGGCAGAGTAAAGTCACTTTGGTAGGTTCTTATATAGAAAAAAACAAATGCTCACAAAAAAATCTATTTTCGTCTATATTTATTCTTAAATTACTCAGTTGACGGCAATAGGCTTGCCCCTATTATATAATTTTTACTGAAGTTGTAAAATAATGGCATAATGTAACGTTTGATACCTCTTTTTTATCAATTAATACACTTAACAAAACTACCAAAAGTAGACAAGTGTACCAAAAGTAAACTAAACAAACAGCTAAAAACATATTACGTAATAGCTATAATCTGAAAATTTAAAATGATATTAGTAGGCGAAATGTCAAGCATAAATAGGTTCTATCTGTTTACTCATTATGACACCACTTTCTTCCATAATACAATTATTAGTAAAAAATACTTTACCTGCAGTATAAAATCTTTAAATTTTATGATTTCAGAATTATCGAGCCGCGCGTCCATAAACTTCTTGTCATTGGTCATCCGTGGACAAACCATAGATGCAAAGAATTCTTGTATACTAGAACAACAAAGCTTCTTTTTGTATTTGTGTAGTACAGTTGACAGTTATTTTAATATATGTTGATAAATAAATAATAAATATTTCGGACATTTGACACACAACGTCATCTAGTTTCAAACTAAACAGAGCTTGTGCTATGATAACTAGACTGACTAATATAATACTTACTTATATATTTTTTTTATAAATACATACATAATAAACATTAAAAATACCCAAACTTCGAAACAAATGTAAATATAAATGTTATATAGATATATTGATAAGGTCGAAGTCAAACTGATTGTAATATATGACCTCTTTTGGATCAAGTTTGCAGCTTGAACTAAGCAGAACCGAGATCAAACTTGGAGTTGCCATTTATCACTTTTCTACGGCTCAGAACATCAACCGCTGCTGTTTTTGCAGAACATTAATCGAAAGCAACTATGGTTAACATATAGCAAAAACCTTTACTGCTTTCGTGTAATACGATGCATCCATTGAACTCATATATTATTTAATAATACTTTTGATATTGATTTTATTATTTTTAAAAATACTTTTGATAAATCGTTTGGTGAAACAAATGTTTTAAAAAAATAATGTCCTCCTAGTTGATTTCAGTCACATCGGTTAGTCTCAACGGAGACTAGCCACCTACATAGGAGATATTATAGTGCACAATGTGTGCGCAAACACAGGTGCACTTTCTGTTCCTTCACTCTGACAACCCGATGGGACAGTTATCCTACACGATCGGGGAGAAATAAAGAGCAGGATCAACGGCTTTAAGTGCTCTCCGTGGTACAGGGCTAAAACTCTAACCAGCAAACTCCGGGCTGTTATTAAACATTTCTATAATCAGAAAAACTCAATAATATTTTTGCCCCGACCCGGGACTCGAACCCGAACATACGTGAACCGCTAAAACAACGAGGCGATTAAAAAATATGCAGTGATTGATATAGAATCTCGATAAGACATATTTAGTTTTAGTGATACAAATAAAAAGATCAAAGACATAACCCTTGCATCAAATCCTGTAGGATAATTCATTTCAAAAGTTGGGGATGCGAAAATATGGCCACTGTAAGTAACTCAGTTGTAAAGAATACCGGAAGACATAAAAACTCACCCTTTTAATTCAGAAACGTTAGCATACGACATCTTTACATGCAAGTGGGGGCAAATGACAACTGTAGGAAACGGTACTGCCCAAATTGGTGTGGGAACAGAGTCTATGACATTCACGAAGGGTGTGGATGTCCACTTGCAGAACAGCTGGATCATAATTACTAAGAAGACGATAATGCTAATTATCATTATTACAATCCATGTCCATTTCTCTTTTTGGCTGAAGGTTGGTTCGAAAATATACCTGGGCAAATGATAAGAATCACATTATTCTATGCGTTTTCAGCAATTAACTCATTCAAGACTTGTTTTACTTCCGTGCCTAGTTTAATTTAATCTATCATTGACTAGATTTTTATTCCATGACAGATCTTAATACAGACTCGTCTAATTTACTTTTATTTAGTCGTTTTTACATAATTGTTAACTTTATAACTAAGTATTTTAGTTTTCTGCACTTTTTATAAACATCCTGGATTCCAAATAAGGCTTGCCTTCACATTCAATATTTGCTTAAATGGACCATTAAGAATACCCTTCACATATTATGATGACTATGAAATGCAAAATCCCTGTATCACCTGTATCACGCTTTTTATATTCAGACCAAACATCTTAAGATGTGTATAGAAACTAACTTGACTCCGTGCAAGGATCCTTGATAGAAGAATTGCTTCAGGCCTTTCATGAGTTCCAATACCCACAGCTTGAAGGTAGACTTCGGTTGTTGCCGTGTCTCCTTAACCACTGGTTTCTCTATATCCTTGTTTATGATTTTGGTCTTTTTCAAATTGACTGCATCTGGACTTAAGTATTTGAAATCTTTCAAGTAATAATCACGAAAGTACAGGTTGCCTGTCAAGTTTTCTTCGACTGATAAATTGTTGGGTATACTATTTTTGTTATTAATTTTATTTTTGTGATATTCAAACATATTTAGAACAAATAATTGTAAGAGACGTAGAAATTGAAATGTTATGGTTCTTCACTGTTGGCTTAGTTGGATCACTGGGTCAAGAAAGTTAGTGCTGAATGCATCAGAATAATAAATATAGAAGTGCACCTCTTCGGCAGTAAGGTCGTAATTGTATTAAATAAAGTGCTTTCGATACAAACTACGTACTTTAATTAGTAAAGATATGTTTGTATGTGTGTCGACAAATTTGTTACGAAATAATTCGAATTTGTAGTTTTATAGTATTCATTAAAAATGAGGACTTCGTGAAGACAATTCTATGTTAATATGGACAGACAGTAAGAAGACGCTTGTCATGGTTCTGCAAACGCTCCTTCCGCCCCTAGCCTCCTTTACAGAGACCCCCTAACCCAGCTTCCAGCAGCAAGTGGTTGAGGGCTTTTTATCACAGCGCACACCTCCGTCGATGGCCACCTTTTTCGCAGACGACGGGGAAGACGAAGATAATCGTCAGGGAATCGAAGGCAGGGATGTTCTTACAATGCAATTATCACTAAAGTGTATCATTTCTTTTTTGGAGCAACCGCCTTCGTATACGCGTAGGTTAAGATCTATTTAGGAACCTGTTAATGTTTTTTAACGTGTGCTAGTTGTAAATAGTTTAAATAAAATTCTAAGTTTTATATCCTAAATTGTAAAGATAAGAAACTTTTCATAAAAATATTTTCCTAGTGTACAGAAAACTACTCACTCTTAGAGTTTTAGTATCCCAAATGGTCTGTTTCCATTATTAGGATGGGCACAAATTATTTTAAAAATATATATAACATAAGAAAAGCAATGAAAAAAGCTAGTATAATTTAGGCCATAAAACATTCACACTTGCAGCGACACTTAACAGAATTAGTAACGTTTACTTTAGTGTTCAATTAACACCGAAATGTATTAACTGTTGTTAAACGATCGATATGTTAATAAAATGCGCAAAAGATCTTATCAATAATAATCATACATATGACACTTTAAGAATCAAAATGTCTTACATTAAGATTCCTTTCATTTTTATATCCTGTAGGAAAAAGAGCAACAATTATGATTAAGAGAGAGATAGCGTATATAACTGTCACTTTCATACATCCCATCACAGTTACTGGTACCATAATATTATATTATTACTCAACTTAAGTACATGTGTGAAGTTTCAGCTCAATTGAACGATGGAAAGTGGTTCAAAATTAGCTAGCGAGATATGTTTATAGACATACAGACAACGGAATACGTAAAAATAACTGAAAACTTGTAAGATATACATAGGTGCTTCTAAGGAGCACAAATAAGTAAAAGCCCAAATAAAATAAACTCATTTTAGCTATTATAATTGTTTTCGATAATAAAGTGAGAAAATTAAAAATAATTCTAATAAAATAATTTCTAGTATCTGCTTACAGGGCTAACTGTTGGGTTTAATTATCTATTTAAATTACCTATAGATCCTTTCAAGTAGGTTTACAAAAATATATAAAATTTAATAAAAAAATAAAATAAAAGTCGTAGAATCAGCTGCTACAAGCTGATTCTACGACTAGCTGAGCCACTAACAAGTTTTAATTTTAAATCTAACCCATCCCGCGACCTACTCATATACTCACAAAAAAGTTTTTTTTATTCTTGGCCTACTAAAATGATTGTACTCTGTCCGAAGTATGAATAGGATCCAAGAGTAATGGTCACCATACTCGTTGCGAATGCAGCCAATTCAGTGTGGCAACCCACACTATAGACTGACTGCACGATTGGCCTAGTGGTTTAAGCGGTCGCCACGCCGCTCTCCACTTCGCTGAGTGTTGTGGGTTCAAATCCTACATGGGACAACACTTTGAGTGATCCACAAATTGTTGTTTTGAGTTTTCTTGTATGTTTGTAAAGTTCCCCGCGACACAGGATTTATTCCTAATGCGGGCGTTGTCTTTTTTAAAAAAAATAAGAAAAAAATAGGAAAAATAAGAAATAAGTTTGTTATCTCTTCTAAAAAGTAACTAAAGTTCACGTTGGTGTTATGAATTTTTCCACCGAAAATGGGTTTCTAGAACATTCCGACTTTTGTCGTTCGAATTCGAAATCGAAACGAAGAAATTATTCAAATACTCCGTGAAAAAATAACTTCCAATGTTTTCTTTAGTTGTTATAACAATTTGAAATGACTCGCTCAAGGCGTATTGAAGAGTTTTTGCGAGTTTTTATGTGTTGAAACTTAGATATATGTTACTTTTCGTATTGGAATAACACCCCGATTGGCTCGCAATTTGTATATTTATTTGAGATTTATTCTTCAACATTTTTGTGTGTAGGGTTGTACAATCATGCATCATTAGTGATAAAATGATAAATAAGTATTTATTCGAAGAAAGATTATAGTAATACGTCTTAATTTCTGTAGGTACATTTAAAGTAACTGTCTCGTGAGCCGTGTCAAAAAAGCATTATAAAGTTTTTCCGGTTACAGATATATTTTATAATGTAATAAAGAGCAGCACCAAAAGCAGTTGGAATTTCTCAAGTATATTCATTTTAAATAACGAAAATTAGCCACAACAAATAAAATACATTTAAAATGGATAATTTAAGTAAAAACAGGATAAAATTACGAAGATTTGCGATAAAAATAAGTTTATCAAGAGGATATCTATTATATCTATTGTGTTCTACATGGTGCGTTTTCTATATTAAGAACCTGCCAAAGTGACTACTCTGCTGATGGAAAGCATGAATAGAATCCAAAGGTTGTGGTCACCATACTCACTGCAAATGCAGGCAATGTTTTTTAGTTTTGGTGTGAAATATAGAGTACCTATTTATATCTGTTGTGTAAGACATGACTTTGAAATATCATGTCAAAACAGTGCTTTATTTGAAAAATTTCAGTACATATGCTAACAAGACCTAGATCAAGAGCACAGTTATCAGTTACGGAATCTATGACCAAGAATAGGATGTTAGTTGTGTAGTCTATTCCTTATCGAATTAGAAATCACCTGGTTTAGAGAAACTACACAACACTTTCAGCTCAAGTGGTTCCGGAGCGTAGATGCTTGTTTAGCATCTCAATTCTAAGCTACATTAGATTCGGGTTTATCACCACACTTTTTAACCACCGACATAACTCACCTACTCCATAAATCTGGTATTGCTATGAATCCTAAACTTTTTATTATTTCTGCATAATCAAATATTGGGTTGCTGTTAACTGCCTCAGTGGCACAGTGGTAGTGAATGCGACTGCTGTGCTTGAGGTCTCGGGTTCGATTCCCGGGTCGGATCAACTGTTTGTATGATATGCAACTATTTGTTTCGAAGTTTGGGTGTTTTCTATGTATAATGCATTGCATGTATTTACAAAAAAAAATATACAGGTATTCTATCAGCCAGTCTAGTTATCATAGCACAAACTGTTTAGTTTGAAACTAGATGACGTTGTATGTCCGAAACATTTATTTCTGATATTTGACAATATAAATAGTAAATAATAATTTATTGATATTTATTAAACATTTCTATAATCAGAAATACTCAATAACAATTTTTGGCTCGACCCGGGAATAGAACCCGAGATCCCTTGATCGGCAGTCACATATGCTAACCGCTAGATCAACCGCGCAGTAGGTATGGTAAGATTATCATAAAACAACTTGCCATGGCAAAGTATAGAAAATTACTTTTTTCTATGTTTTTCTCTTACAAAGTCGTATAGTTACCATACACAATATTATTTCCACAGATTTGGCGAAATCTAATAAATAAATAAATAAAAGTAGTATTTGGTAGTAGTAGTTGAAGTATTTGGATCTGTCTCACGAGATTGCTGATATGTGGAATGTGGATTCGGTGATCATTGTTGCGATAATCATATCTGTTCACGGATTGATAGCCAAGAGCCTCGACCAACACCTTAAGCGGCTCACGTTAAAGGGTTGGATCAAGGGTCTGATGCAGACACGCTAGCGGTTTGTTCCGCCTGGGCGGCGCAGCGTGGGGTCCTCACTGCAATTATTGGACTAGATCTCTCGCTACCGGCCGTCATACGCTCCATGGTCGGTAGTGACAGTTGTTTTACCGCGGTCGAAACCTTCTGCGAAGACGTAATTTCGCGGAAGGAGGCGGCGGAGAAGGCCCGAAAGGACGACCTCCACTCGAACCCAATTCGCCGCCGGCGAACCGGGCGGCACAGGCGCGCGTACCAGCGCCTCATGCCGCCTTGAGTGTGGCCGCGGGTCGAAGGGATGGGTTTTCCCCTCCATCCGCTATAGTGGCCAGCCACGAGGAGGTGACGTGCGCGTGTGCCGTACGTCGCCTAAATGGAGAGGTTTTCCGCAGACGGTGCCCGCTTTAGCGGATAGGCGCTAGGAGGGATCTGGATGTCGTAATAACAGCTGTGCCTGGATCCCTCCTATGTCAGGGCGCAGAGTGGCACACCGTGTGGTTTTAGTCGGTCCGATTCCGACACACCACCCCGCCGTAAACCCCGGTGGGGTGACGGCCCGAGGGGATTTCCACACGTTAAAAAAAAAAAAAGCGTCTGATGCAGAAGGCAGTCCTCTTTGACATGGCCCGTATAGTGAGGAGGTTCCTGTCTTTGGAGCCCTAACCACCGGTGTCTTGGTCCCTGTACCCGATGTCGGGGGTGTACTATTTTGTATGTTTTTAAATATGTATTTTTTTTTTTGTATGTTTAAAAATGTAATGAATATGTGTATATAATGAAATAAAGAAAAATAAATAACCTCACACACGGCTGTCTTATAGTAAGTTAGGCAGAGCCTGTGCTATGTTAACCAGACTGCTGATAAAATTATTTAATATGTACATAAATTATACCTAGACACAGAACAAATAATCGTGCTTATCTCACAAATATTTGTCCTGGGTGGGAATCGCATCCACGACCGCCGGCTTAGCTACCTACTAGATCAACAAGTCCATGTGCCAATAATTAAACAGTTTGCGCTATATCTGTCAACCTATATAGGACTGCAGATAGACACAGATATGTTGATTGCAATGAATTGAAATTTTGACTTTTTAGGTCATCAAGAGACTATATTTGAACTCCATACACAACAAAGCATGGTTCTCACACATTAAAATACTTGAACTTACTTAATTAGTTTGTGTATGTAACTTATGGACTTATTTAATTTATAGGATGTGAGATGATATTTTTAGACCTGAACTTAAGGTACATATGACAAATCTCAAAATTTTGAAAAAAAAATATAGAAAACTTGGTAAAGTTAATTGTTGCATCCGTGATTAATTCTTTTTTTCGTAGTGTTTTACCATAATATACATTACAGATTATTAACATACTTGATTTTGACTTTATCAGAACAGAAGTGAAACGGTACCCGACAAGAATAAATTAATAAGTATAATGATTTAATCAAATTTAATTAATCTGGTACAAAAGGCAGTTGGAATTTCCAAGGGTAATTAAATTAAATAACGAATTTGATTAAGTTAAAAGTTCTTATTTTAAAACGTATTTTTTTTCTGATACTTCTTTATGTAAAATATTGTGCTACGTCACTACCGTAGTTAGCACTTGTGCATAATCTTTCTCTTTAAAGAAAATTATAATATAAATATTTATTCATAATTATCCGAAACAATATCGAAGAGAGTGCAGTCCAGTCACGGTCAGTGAGAATTATTTTGAGAAGGGTGCATCTACAATCAATTCATCTGCAATCATAATAGGTTGTCTATTAAATTGATTTTTGTATGAAATAAGTTAAAAGTTTTCCACCAGGAGGTGTAAGTTCACCCTTTTGCACCCATGTTCATGAGTCCAATAATATTATAATAATTATTGTTACTAAGGCTGGACATCCATTCTAGAATCTTTTAATGTCATCGGCTATTTATTTTGCACAAAACTCCGAAAATAGCCTTCACCATGTCTCGCTAAGCGAGTCTTATTTATTGATGCTTACAAGCTTACGTTCGTATAAGGAGCTATTACTGAAGTAATCTTTTATTTTTTTCTAATATGTATGCATGTAATCTATTACTATTACTAAATATTGACTTTCAAGTATCAAGAATATAGACAATGTACAGTACACTAGTCCTGAAACCTTACGATTTCAGGATCATGTTTCACTGTAGAAGGATTGTTGATACTTTGCAATTTTTTTTCATTTTCCTCAAAAGATCTTGATATGACATAATTTTATCCAGTCCTTTTTTGGGTAGTCATGTGAAAAAATTCAAAGCCTCGAGAATTCGATTGTCAAGAGAAAGAAATAATCATTTTGTTTGCTTTAGAAATATAACATGATCAGTTAATTAAAAAAAAAATATTTTTAAGAAAATTTCTAATTAATTGAAACTTTTTTTCATCCAGATGTTCTTGATCTTATTTAATTTTCGTGTTGTAAAAAAATACTTTTTATTTAAAAACTTGAACAGTCCCATTGAGCTACATTTTAAATGCTTCTTTAAACAATTCGTCGAAAAACAGTTCTGGTTTTGAACTATGGTTCTGTTCTGGCTAGACCACTAGGAGGTAGAAAATCAAACACAAAAATTCTTATTTTTGATAATAAATGGAACTAAAGTTACTTTCATTACTTCTTGAAATCTAAATAGTAGCTAATACTCATTCTATGCAAATTATTTCATGTAAATTCAGTTATATTGTAATCTAGTTACTAATTTGTAATTCTGTCAATAAAGAAATAAAAAATTCAAAACTTAAATTTGATACCATCTGCGCCTATTAAAGTTCAATTAGATAAGAAAACTTGTTTTCATATATTTTTAAACGTTATACAAAGACCGACATGTATATAAACAAAGCGGACACTAATGGACAATGTAATAATTAGATTAAATATGAACAAATTTTGAGATAATATTTGTCAAAGGTTAACGTACAGATAAGTTGATAAATTCATTCAACAGACGCCAAGTCTTGAACAAATTAATTTAGAGCTTTACATTATTTAAGTACAACTCAATAGTGTTAGAATACATAATAGGGTTGCGATTCGATTTTATTTCAATCGATTTTAAAGCTTATTTTATTATAACTACTGCAACAGCACAGATTTAGTATAGGCTACCGTATTATACCATAGCCAAGGCTATGGCCAAAATAGACTAAATCTGTGCTGAATGCAATAGTTTACTGTACTGAGGTCTCGAGGTATGGATACACGATGAGGATGTGAGCTTAGACTTCGCAGATGTTCTTCTTTCTTTCTTTCTTTTTCTTTGGTTGTGTATTCGTAAGAGTGTTGTTATTCTATTGACTATACAAAAAGCTCGTGTGTCTAATACAAGGAGGATCTTCGTCGCATTGTACATTTTTTAGGAAATCTTACTAGAACAGTTACGTAACTAAGGTCTAAGAAAACAGGACTCGTCGCTGTTAACTTCATCGCTTGTTTACCTTGGATATTTATTGGTATTTTCTTTATAGATTCCACATTAAAAAACATCTTTGTATTTAAAAAACGCTGACCTTTCTATTTACTCAGAGTTTGATATGTTTTCAAATATTTTTCAATCAAGGATTCAGACTAGTTGATCGCGCTATTCTATAATAAGACTTTCCTATGCGCACTGACATATTATGAATGTGTGTTTGTAGTAGTTACTATTGAACCGACATACTTGTAGAGTTCAGTTATTATCAGTGACAATCGTTGTGAAGTCGAATTTGAACCTAAAATATATTGCTCGAAACGCAGTGTTTACTTTTAATTTCTTTTATTAGTTCTGAAGTACAGTTAAGGTAAGATTTTACGACTACCTTTATTTTAAACACATAAAAATAAGTACCTTTAGGCCTCTTTCCTATGAAAAAATTACCAAAATAACAATATGCGAGTCACACTCCGAGAAAACTAGTGTTAAGTAGATTTTTTGCGTTGCGTCACCGAGTGCGTAGGTTTGACATCAAAAGATGAGAGCACACTTCGTGGTTCTGGAATTACAGTTGCCCAGACTATCTAATGTGTGTCGGAAAGTGATTTTTTTACCACCACATAAAATAACTGTTTCATTTTGAATAAGCGTTAGTAACTTTTTTCAAACGGAAGTGAATATTACTTACCGAATATCCATGTTAATGTTGTCGGGAAGTAATTGCCATGAGCGATAAGACCATTAATTGTTACGTTTACCATTTTGTAACTCATCTTATGTTTTATAATAAATATGTATATAAATAAATTAAGGAACGATTAAGCAAATAATGACAATGTTTTTTAAGTATACACTGTCACGATGACTGTTATGCCTTTTACGTCCCCAAGCAGGGCATGAAAAAGCATCTCGCTAAGCCACCATAGTGTGGGTCACCATACGACATTGCCTATATTCTCAATGAATATGGTGACCACAACTATTGGACTCTATTCATACTTTCCATCAAGCAGAATAGAGTCAAAACACTTTAAAATTTAAGTTTTGCACGCTTCTTATTGCTTATAAAAGATGAATTCGGTACAGAGATAGATCGAGACATAGTCTGGAATAGGACATAGGTTACTGCTTGACCAGGAAAAGTTAATTGCAAAAATCACCCTTCAGGTCGCGGTCTCAAAGTCAGTGGGTGCGGAGCGGCGGTGGTGGCGCGTTGAGCGGAAGCTCGGAAGCGGAAGTGTAAGGTTGCTGACAGCGCCGTTACCTTCGTTGACAGTTCCATATAAGTCTATGCATTAGAACGCACCGTCACCGCCGTCAACCCGCTGCCGCTGACTTCGTGCCTGAGGTCTTATACGCTCAAAGCGGCGCTTAAAACGTACTATTTAATTTTAGTAACATATTTACATAGTGTTGTTGGAATAATAGTATCAAAATAATAATATATATTAACTTATTTGTAACATTAAGTGAGCAAAAATAAATAAAGAGTCGAATATAAGACATATGTTGGTATATATTTTATTAACAAAGACGAAAAGCAACAACAAAAACTCTAAAAGGAGTTGAAGGAAAATAACTTTTAAAAGAGAATACTTAGTGAAGGCTTTATAAGAAATACTAAGTAACTTCCGAGGTAAGTTTTACATTATTGAGTTAAATGGAGTCTTATTGACGGGGCTTTGTTAGGAGAAATGTGGGCTGTGGAGCTTTCGTTCACTAATATTGTGAAATGGGCTAAATATGCAGAGTTCACTCTAGGAACGGAGGTAATTTTCTATCTTTCTTATTACTATACAAATGAACAAAATTGAAGTGTTTGTTTATAATTTCAAATTAATATCTTTTTACTAAATGCATATGAAAGTATTTATGGTACTTATAAGTACCAAAGTTTGATGTAAATGTGAGTTTAATGTATTAAAAAAACAATTTTTACCATTGTTGACTGTCTGTCCGTTTGTGATGGCTGATCTTTGAAACTACTGAATCGATTTTGACGGGACTTTCACTGGCAGATAACTGATAGTTTAAGGAGTAACTTAGGCTATTACTCGACAATAAAATGAAGATGCAAATGAAGTTGCGGTTGTTAGCTATTACTACATATGTCATATCCGCTTAGAAGTTCTGCTGATAATGTGTGTCAGTTCATTCTGCTTCCTCCAAGTTCGTTCACCAGAATCTGGTAATTGGTTCGCCTGATTAATTTTCACAAATGTTATAAACGATATGCTCGTGGTAAAGTAATAAAATTTTACTAAGACTAGCGGAATACGGATTCGAATCTATATGTTAGAATATTATATCAAGTTATCTTTGTATTGTATTTCGCTATGTTTACGTCTATGGAAGTAAAGAAAAGAATTGACTTTGAATTATTTGCTTATTTTCTCCATAATTTTTGCTATTGGAAGAGATATACTAATTCTAATTGTCTCTTTTTTTGTACAAATAAAAATACCAAAAAATTGTTCGTAGAATGTTCTTTTTAAATTTCATTTAAATATATTTATCCAAAAGACAGGTTACATTTGTCTTCACATTTATTTTAAGTATTTATTCAAAATTCATCTGAATAAACTATTTTATTCAAATAAGTCTTGTGTTTAAACTAACTTTCTGTTTCTTTTTCAGATTCGACGGTACGATGGTGTATAAAATTTTATTTTTATTAACATTATTATTAACGTTAGTAAGTAAATGTAAGTATTTGTGTTTTGAAACCTGCCATCTAAACATATCTATAGGTATACGTTTTGTATTAATCAATCATCGTCAATAGACCGTAAAAGTCCTCTGAAGGACATAGGCCTCTCTTTACTGATAAGGTTTTGGTCTTCTTTGTCACTCTGTGTTATACCATCTCTTCAAGTTTACTCACGGGATGAATAGATGTGGAAACTCTATATTCTGAATCCATCAACATACGGAAGTTTTTAAAGTCTAAACTACATTATTTTTACAGTCAATGTTGTCTGTGTTAACAAGTAGAAACAGGAATTAAAAGATACACGGATGGAATCGCGCTGGCACTAAATTCGCTATTATTATCTAGTGACTAGTAACTGTGCTAAGTAAGATAACTAAACGAACAATGTCTTTGGCCAATAGCGTGTTATTTATATGGACAAAGAGAACGCAGCCATTGTTGTTCTCAGTTGGGTGTCACTGTTACAATGTGATATTGAAATTAAAGACATCAAGCAAGTTTACTACTGACGTAAATGCATATATATTTATATTCTTAATGCATATAACTATTTTGTACATTTTTTTTTATGTCTGTAATAGTTAACGAGTCAGAAATATTTTGCTTTCAATCTCCAAAGTTTCTTGACTTCAAAATTTTTTGATGACTTATCCACCGAATACATGACATTATCAATATTGTCGTCCTATCGATATTGTTACTTTATATAATATCCACTTATATAACGACCGCATGGTGATAGATTTCTTAATCTATCACCACCCCCATTCTTCCCGTGTGTGGCGTAAGAGGCGACTAAGGTAACAAGTTATGCAGGAAAACGGCACTGTGAAGAGAAGTAAATCTTGAAACAAACTCTATAGCATCCCATCAGGCCAGCGTGGTATAGTAGGCCAAAACCTCCTTTCTAAGAAGAAGACTGTGTCCAGTAGTGGACTGTTAAAGGCTTTTGATGTGATATAATACTGACTGTGTTTTTAATAGATGCAATTTATAAATTGTGCTAAAAGTACCTTAAACCTTAGCTTATGGTTAAATGTAATAATCTAATAAACCAATAGTAAACGCTTAGATTCTTTAATTCTCTGCGTAGTATATTTTAGATCATTATTATTGTTATAGTACATTAAAGCAAGTACCTAACATCAAAGTTTATCGTTCCAGCTTTTGCAATCCAATGCTTCTACTGCACCAGTATCAACAACACTGCTTGCCTGAACCCGATGGAGTACGACCCTGAAACACGCGCACTCGTTATTCCCATCATCAGGTGCGAAGACACTCGTGTCCTCAATGTTGAGAACTACAACTTCTTTTGTAGAAAGATCATACAGACTGGTGAGTAACTCAAAATTAAAAGATAAGTTTGCAGGATTGGACTATATCATGTAGCCAAGATAGCGTGCATGTGTGTGAGTTTTTGTACT
Organism: Hypercompe scribonia; assembly: GCA_949316085.1. Lineage (NCBI taxonomy): Eukaryota > Metazoa > Arthropoda > Insecta > Lepidoptera > Erebidae > Hypercompe > Hypercompe scribonia. The sequence goes on from OX438988.1 coordinate 7,356,842, forward strand.
TGCGTATCTTTATTAACATGAAGGGCAAACGATTAGGCAGATCAACTGATGATGTATGACTGCCACTGCCTATGGACACCTGTAATTCAAGAACCTCAAGTGCAGTGCCAAGCCTTTGAATGAAACTCCAGTATTAGTAGAGACTCCAGTAACCCTGGATGTCGTAATAGCAGCTGTTACCAGATCCCTCCTATTTCAGGCGCAGAGTGGCAAATCGTGTGGTTTTAGTCCAATTCCGACACACTACTCCGCCGCTAAAAAAAGGGTCTCCAGTAACTTCACTTGGTCAAACAGAACTAACAAATTGCTTAACATCGGTTTTCTATGACATCTAGATATGTATCACTCCAGTGGACTCGGTCGATATGTGCCGAAGCTTAACTTGCCCATTGTAAGAGTAGGAATGTATTCTTTGACAGTCGAGTAGTTCAATGATATTTGTAAAAACAGACAATCTTCTATTAACAACGATAAACTAAACGCCGTATTCTGATAGAACTAAATTTCTATTTCAGTTTTCATTCCACACCGCGAAGCCCAAGTTCGTGTGACACGTGGTTGCGGCTGGATCCGTAACGATAAACCCTGCTACCGTGCCAACAGCCACGACCATCTGGAGACCGCATGCCAATGTTTCTCTGATTACTGCAATAGTGCAGTCATACCTACAAATGGAAAAGTTCTGTCTATGGTTGTGACTGTCGCTCTGTACTTATTTCATTAATTTTCGTAACCGCTTGATACATTTGGAGACCCCAATCAAAGTTGTTCGAACGATTTCAGTATATTTCTAAATTTATTATTACTACATCCCCTTTAAAACTGTACCTAATAAAGTCGTACGAAAGAGGTATTCGTAACTACGAAATATTTTCTTTCGTTTTTACAAAGAGATTGTAAAAATAACAGGACTATTTACAATATATATGGTATTCGTTTACGTCACACATTCCATAAAGAATACCAAAGACCAAAATATTATTTAAACTACTTACTAAGCACCTTACCTACAATAGTGTATTCATATAATATATAATTCTGTTTTATACGTATAAACACACAAGGCATTACCGAAAATGATCAAAGCTGAGATTCTCTCTACCCTCCAACCGTGCAAGTGGAAACAATAGTCACCTGTCTATGATAATGATAATAATCAATCAAGAAACAGGAGTTAATTTACTGTATGTGTAAAGTATTTCGCTCTCTGTCAACCTCTGTCTTTAATAGATTTATCTAATTAATTTTTTTTTCAGTATCTAGAATATTTTACATGTATATTCAACACATTCTAGTCGTAACACGTTTACTGAACCGATTGCATTTTGTCTTAAGTTTATTCTGACGACAACAACGTTATAAGACTTATTAATAATTACTCGTATTAATAAACTTTTTATCATGCTAAATAATACTGTCCTTATTATTTTGCAGTGACCTGGTGTCCTAATACATTATTCATCTAATAATTGATTTATATTACTCTTAATTGAATAAAACGATTCGGGTTAGTTAGATCGATACAAACCAACCTAAAGCGCCAGCATCCGTGTTGTCGTGTTTCGTTGGTGAGTGTGAGACCGGATTGATGCAGGGGTGACAGTTATCCTAGTAACTGTGTAAGCCTTACACTGTCACGATGACTGTATGCCTTTTACGTCCTCAAGCGGGGTGTGAAAAAGCATCTCATTAGGCCGCCATAGTATGGGTCACCAAACTGCATTGTCTGCATTGGCGATGAGTATGGTGATCACAACTCTTGGATTCTATTCATGTTTTCCATCAGGCAGAGTAGAGTCACTTTGGCAGGCTCTTAATATATAAAAAAAAGATCACCCTCAAATTAAAAGTATGTATATATTTAAAAATGGTGCTTCATCGTAAAAGTAGTGCAAACTCGACATCTGTTTATACTTTTTGTGTCGTGAGCTACCATATATCATTTGTAATTAGCTGTAAGAGATTTACAATTGAAAGAAAGTAGACTGCCCGAAGTACTTTTTCTGGTGACATTTCATTGTTGACCAGGTAAATGGCGACAGGTTATATATGCCGTAACATAAAGTCATAAATTGAAGATGGTTCCATTCGATACATATATAATTTAACAAATACTTTTAAAAGTTAAAGTTATAAATGTTTATTTAGTCCTAAAAGTAACATATATACCTATTTCGAGGTTCAGCTAAATTAAATATTCTATTCGAAGCTGAGTGGCGTTCGAATCTGCAATCCCCTAATTATAAATTCTACTTTACTAGCCTTTACACTATCACGTCATTAACGAGCAAGAAAAGTTGCCCATAACTTTCTCCTTTTATTCCATTCTTTGGTGACGGTGGTTAGCACCACGAAATCCACTTAATTGCGGTTATAGACAACTTTTCATTTTTTTTTTAAGACAACGCCCGCACCAGGAGTAAATCCTGTGTCGCGGGGGACTTTACAAACATACAAGAAATGTACACAAAGAACACACAGACTCAGAACAACAATTTATGGATTACACAGTATTGTCCCATGTGGGGTTTGAACCTACAACACTCAGCGCAGTGGAGAGTGGCGTGACGACCGCTTAAACCACTAGGCCAACTGCAGTTGAATCGTTAAACTAATCGTTACACTTCTACATTTCGGGTAAATCTTGATACCAGCTCGTGCTTGGTGGTTTGCTATGAGTAAGACATAATGATTGTAAAAAATTATAAAAAATGTATTAAAACCCTACCTATGTGAGCGTTTGTGTGTGTGAATTTTGTTACTTTAATTTTTTTTAATTAAACCCCTTTTTATTACATAAGCGGTGTGTACCTATAAGTAGCTGTTGCATTGTTTTCTTCTTTATAATATGAACATGTTTAGATTTAAGGAATTGATGTAAACAGTTGTTGGTGAACCTTAATAAATCAATAAATAAATAAATACCTAATTCTTGCTTTGCATACAACACATCCTAATCAGATGCACAAAACGAATCCAGAATCTCCTTAACAACATACTCCACAGTTCTAACAATCATCAACAGTGAATCTATTTCAGAACAATATCTATTAATCATTGTTTTCTATTCTTATTAAAAACCTGTAATCAATCAATATTTTATATTGTGAATCACAGGTATAAATAAGATATTCACAAGAGTGACAATGATCAACCATATTCTACCAATTAGGTTTACAATAATTTAAATATATACTCAAAGCATGCATTAATAATAATATTGTCAAATTTCTACTATTAAAATAATATAATATTTACACAGTTATAACATTTGCAATAAATACATGCAAAAATTAATTATTATCATTATGTAAATATATTATATCAAATTAGTTAATTTATTGTTTAACATTTCACCTAACAACATTTCATATCAACATATCACCTAACAAGTCTCTTATATCATAATAACATTTTTCTATGAGAAATTCCCGTAGATGTTTTTAAATAGAAATATTTCTAGATTTTTAAAGTTACCAGGTACCTTATTATAGATGACAGGTGCCGTATAAAATATATTTTAGTAAATTAATACTGTAAGGACTACTTATGTCTTACGGAAGAAAAGAAAGAAAAAGGAAAGAAAGCTTCGTAATAAATTAATTGTAGACGTTAAAATATCTTAAATTGGTTATGATTTTAAAAGAGGTTTCGTGAACACACAGAAATAATTATTCTAACAGTTGAAACGTAATCCTATTGCGTTTTTAGCACGGAAATAGGTTACAGTCGTGGATTTTGACCGCGCTTTCACAGGGCTCGAAAGCCTCAGCGGTGGGCGCCGCACACGATCTATGTTTGCACTTTACTTAGCATAGAGCGACAGGTTGTACTAGACGTCGTAATGTTTAGTTAAACGATATTTATGGTTTTGAAAAACAGCACACAATTCACGGTTGTTTTATTATCTGGGATATTTTAAACTCTTGAACGTGCATTTTAAATATTGCTTGAAAATCAATGTTTACGGTTTTTATTTATTTATGAGAATTGCTCTGCTTTTTGTTAACGGTATGGAAGATTGTCATGGCGCCTCGGAAACCGATACTTACGCTCCACCACCAATATATGACGTAGGTGTGACTCTACTGGCAACTCACCCCGTTTTACAATATATTTGGGCTGCCGGTACTATCTATGTTGCAAGGAGTACTTCATCCTGGTCGCAGGATGCAGATCCGGCAAATAAGCTTGCCGCCTCAAAGGAGATCGTACGGTACCCTCTTATCACTCTAATAGCCATCGCATGTTGTTCCTTTCACAAAATTGCGATATTTGAGATCGTCAGATATATTAGAACTGTTTACACTTAGAAACAAACAACATATACATGTTTAAAAAAAATAGTAACGTATTTTTTACTCTATTAGGACGGGCCACGAATTAGTTAACATTTGAAAACCGGTAGGGATTCATTGGGTGTGTGGAAAATGGCTCCATCTTGTTGAAATCATGTGTCACTGTTGTAGCCAGTAAATTCCTATAGCATTGGTCACAAGAACTCCCGTAACATTTTCACATATTCAGCAGAATTAACTGTAACTGAACGGCCGCGAGAATCTTCGAAAAAGTCTTGTCCAATGATTCCTTTTGCTGAAACTGCAGTCCATACCTTAGGCGAATGAAGTGGCCTCTCTTGTTTAGCTTTGGGATTTTCACAGTTTACATGAGTGTTGAGGTGAATACGGGCGTTGTCTTTAGATGTCCATATTATATGTAACGTATAAAGCATAATTGCAGAAGAATGGTCACAATTGACAACGCAGTTCTCGTAACTAAGTTCTGTTAATTTGCATTTTCATCGATTGATCGTTGTGAAAGAGACAAGAAAAATGTCGCAAGAATTTCTAATGCAAATATTTACCTAAGGTATTTTTTCTTGAAAAAACTACTCAATAGAATTCAATTGTCCGTGTGGCGATAGATTAAGAATACAGTCACCACCGCTATTCATCCCGTGGGTGTGGTAAGAGGCGACTAAGGGACCAAATTACGCATGATAATATCACTGTCCTTGCCTGATCCCGCTTTGCGGTTTGCTTCAGGTCAATAACATCCTTACCTGAATAAATGAAACTGCGGCTGCCCATTCTTCACCTGTCTGCCTGCAACATTATAAGGATCAATGCTGGTGGTGACAAGTTTCTTCCAATCTTTCCTCGAACTCCCGTGCAGGGCAGCACAGTAGTTTTATAGAGAAACTTTAGATACAATCAAGCCAACATTCTGTATGAAATTTGAAATGTGAGGTTCACATATATATTATTTTAATAAGATGGACACGGCAATTTAGTCAAAGTACAAGTATCTTTATTTATATCTATATATTCTATATCTAAATGCGTTTAAATTTATATAAAATCTTCTCTTATGTACACCTACAGCAGATCTACTAGATCTTCTGAAATTATAAAAATATTTATTTATAAAATTTGCCGACATCTGACGCACAATGCCATCTAGTTCCAAACTAGGCAAAGCATTAGGAAATTTAGTTTTGTTTATTTTACCTACACGTTCATTTTTTTTCTGTTAGCTTTAGTTGCTTCGCATAATTTCTCGTTTTTCATTTTTTGGCTTCTTGTATAGCTTTCCCTTGAAATGGACTGAAGAAAAAAATAGGTTACCATTTAAAAACATGCTAACATTTGTGTATATTTTAATTCATAAAATAAAACTACTAATATAAAACTAGTAATGACTATGGAATTAGTTTGTCTATTTGCTCGAAAAATACAAATAAGCCGTAGTAACCGCCGGCATCCGCATCCCACGCTTATGGATATCGTGAAGCTATGAAACTCAACGCAAGCAATAAACGGACGTATGCTCACCTTGAATATTCAGATAACACTGAAGCTTTTGATTTTTTTTTTCTTTTTTTGTAGTGACTTTTAGCTGTTGGCCTCGGATGGCCTCTACAACTTTACCCGGATTAATTTACGGTGAGCGCTGAGGGCTCTCAACCGGTCATTTGTTAAGCAACATTGCCCAAGGGCACCCCCTGTGGGGTACGAACCTCGGCTTGGGGTGTTGCTGATACGTTGGGGCGACCTACTCCCATGTTTTGTGGACGGTTTACGCGGCGCGTGTTCCGCCCCCGACGACGGGGACGAAAACGCGGACGGTTCCTACTCGATTGCCTAGCTGTGTCCGCTCTACGTTGAGCGAGTGTAATGTCGTCGTCGTGTTCCCCTAACGCGTGTTTGGGTCGACGTAGCTTTGAGATCCTACTGGGTGTGTAGTTTACGGCCGCAACCACTAGAGGGTTGGGGTGAGTCGGAGCAGAGTCAAAGTAGCTAAGGGAGCACTGTTTTATGAATTGCTTGATGGTCGGCAATCTGAGGTCGATGTGGAGATCGACGTTGCGTACATACTACGGTGCTCCCGTAGCTTTGCGCATGAAATTATTCTGTAGTGTTTGAAGCCTATGGATCCTGTGTGGCCTAACGTGTGCGAATACTACGCTACCGTACGTCATGATAATTCATTCTGTGCCAGAATTCCGCACGGTACGGACTCCGAATCCGTCGCGTGTTGTACTCTGTTCTCGCGTGTATACTCTCTGTCGGTCGACTGTAAACAATGCCGCCAAGACAAGCGGAAAGGCCGCCAAGAAGTCTGGCAAGGCCCAAAAGAACATCTCCAAGACAGACAAGAAAAAGAAGAAGCACAAGAGGAAGGAGAGCTACGCTATCTATATCTACAAGGTGCTCAAACAGGTTCACCCGGACACCGGTATATCGAGTAAGGCGATGTCCATCATGAACTCTTTCGTGAAGCTTTTGAGCGCGTACACTCTAATTTATTGTGTTTTGGAACTGTAAGTGCTGTTTTGTTTGTTTTTAAGGACGTGTCTTTTAAATGTCGATGTTTAAATACGAGGAAATTAATACTTAGTCAGTGTAATACATGGTATATTTTAAATATATTGGTATATTTTAAGTTTTGATTTAGGTAATTTATCAGACCGTTCACTTTAAACACTTTTGGAATAGCGCCAATACGAGCACAAATATACAACAAATCGCTATACATTATGACGTAAGGCAGCTGTTAATTATTCACGTGTTAGGGTGAGCCTCGTTGTCTGCAATTACTGTACGTTAATACTGTTGTAATATTCATATAAGTTTGTTGATGTTGATGGCCTAGATATAAACTACGATTGTGTATTTGAGAAGGTAAGTTTATTTCTAAAATGTACGAGGAAATACTCGTTTTAACCAGCAGTTTCCGCTAGCTTGATCCTAGTTTTTGTCAAGTTTTTAAGTCCGTTTCGTGATTTTTGGAGTGGATCGATCGGGTTCGATTCCCGGGTCGGGTCAAAAGTGTTGTTGGGTTTTTCTTACAAGAAATTATTGATAACAGCCCAGAGTTTAGAACGCCCGCCCGTGCTTTGGAAAGCACGTTAAGCCGTCGGTCCCGATTCTCATAAATATCTATGGCAATCGCAAACCGTTATTGTTATCTGTGGCACTGACTTCCCAGTGCCCTCGAGTATACTGACAAATAGTTCAACCTTCGATTTCGGTTTGCTCTCAGGGCTGAAAGGATGGTCCGATGCCAGTCGTTTCGTGGAAAACTTGCTATCAGGTAGATCCGATTGAACTAGTAGCCGATCTCAAACAATTTTGGGAATAATAAGGCCTAGAAGGAAAACTTGATTTTTGGATGGGACAAGGATTCAAACAGTATTAATGCATTTATGTCCCTCAAGTCTCTGGGCTGCAGTACCCACTTACTAGTGTCTCGTTTACTTTTTTGCCCTGTATACCATCAAAAACCTATAGTGGATCGTCTGTAAGTATGAAAATAGATTCCTCTACAAACGATAATACTAAAAAAGTGCCTCGAGATTTTCAGCGTTATTGAAACCACAAATAGAATATTTAAGTGAAGTAGATAAAAAATAATGAATTAATTTTAGCCCTGTAAAAAATTAAGAAATAGATAGTAGCTACCTTTCTACTCATTCAGCGTACATGTAAAAGGTGGGTCACGAATTAGTTAACATTGGAAAAATCATGTAAAAACCGTTTGATGTATTTAACAAATTATTTATTTACAGGAAAGCTAATTAGTGGGCATTTATTTTTTAAAATTACATCGTCTAAATGACCACCGTTTCGACGTTTGCATTCTTCTAAACGAGGACCGAAATTTTCGAATACTCCTCGGCAAAGAGACCGCGAGATCGTCGACATCTCTTTGCTGATTTATTATTTTAGTTGACGTAGTGGATTAGGTTTATTGATGTAGACACGAATCTTCAAATAACCCCATAAAGAGAAGTCTGCTGGAGGTAGATCTGGACTTCTAGGTGGCCATGGAATGTCGCCTCGTCAGGAAATCAGTTTTGCCGGAAACATGTCTTTGAACACTGGTAAGAACTCATTGGATGTGTGAGAAGTGGCTCCATCTTGTTGAAACCATGTATTACGTTTGTAGGCAGCCAATGCCAGAAGCATTGGTCCTAAGAACTCACGTAATTTGTTTGTGCGAGATTTGAGATTCAAATGTGTGAATTCGTGGCCCACCCTATATTTTGATTCTTATTACTTAACAAAAAACGTTTAAGATTTTGTTATTAAAGTAGGTAAATCGTCTTGTTATTTCTTACGACATCGCTCATATCTATCACACGCGGGCTATCCTCTATCAAAGTAAATAGACACATTGAGCCTAAAGGTGGGCAAATATTATTAGTGGCATTGTTATGTTAGGATTATATTAATGGATGACAAGGATTGTCGATTTCAAATAGTTCACCTAATACAGTTACTTATACAATAAGATGCATTGAAAATTAAGCTTATTGGTAAAATTTAAAACAATATTATTCACACTGTTTTAAGAAAGCGATGGTGTCATTTAACATTTCGAATTGTAGGGCTATCTAGAAATATCCTCGTGTATAAATATACTCACAAATCCTCGGGAATTAGATCGGGCATTTTAGTAACTGATAGATATCTAGATTGTTGCCACCTCTATCCAATTGTATTCATTTCTATAGTTTTCAAAAGGATTTTGAGTAGGTTATTTGGCATTTACTGCGAATGTAAAAAAAAAACAAGGAAAACTTGATATAAAAAACCTTTTTTTAATGTATAGCAACATCCTCAAGCTGTCACCCTACCGGGGCTGAAATTGATCCAAACAAAATCACACGGTATGCGACTCTGCATTTAAGATAGGAGAAATCCGGGAACAGCTATTATTACGACATCGAGACCCCAACGCCTACCCGCTGCCTCTATTCAACGTAAGGTACTTCCTTACTCCTACTTAAGATACTTCCTATTGTAGCGAATGGAAAAACCCGTCCGGTCCACCTGCAGCCACACTTACAGCGGTATGAAGTGCTGATAACCATGCGTCCGTCGCCCAGTTTACCGGCGATGAACTGGGCCTGAGTGGAGGTCGTCCACGCTGGTATTTTTACCAAATACTTCTGTAAAGCCGTCTTCACGAGAGGTTGTGACCACGGTAAAATAACTGTCGTTACAGCCATGAAACGTATAACGACCGGTAGCGAGAAATCTCCTCGTATGATTGTGGTGAGGGCCCGACGCTGTGTCGCTCAGCTGGGGCAGATGTCCAGCGAGTGTTGAGTCGATGAGGACTTATCACAGTCGTAAGCCAGCACAGGAAGTCTGCAGCTGGGCAAATTAACGAGTCATAGTGGCTCGATGAGCGCTCCACTCGCGTAACTCATTGGGTGCAGGTCCGGAACTCAGCTGTCAGCTTCAATGTCCTCTGAGAACTTGATACAAGTCTTATTCCAAACCTGTCATGCCAGTGCGGTATAGTAGATCAAACCTCCTTTCTAAGGAGCGGCCTATGTCCAGCAGTGAACTTTTCAAGTTCATGAGAGATGATGTGGGAATGTTGTTGTTCTATCTGACCGTCGAGTCCTTAATGTTACCGTTACGTAACTTTAAACATTGTACTAAAGATTTTATAAAAAATTCTTAAAGTGTGATAAATTATTATTCCTATCTTTTACATCATAATCCTTGGACGGTGTAAAATAAAATGCTACGCATATTTTTCAATTAGCGGCAAATGCCCGAAGGAAGATAATCTAATATTTAAAGATACAACATTAAAGAAATCGAAACGAATTTTCGCACAATACAATTTTCTTTGTCTCTAACAATTGAGTAAGCACATTTACTTGGTTATGTTGATTTCTTAACCAACGATGATGTTGACGTGTTGTGTGTAACTCTTTATTGTGTGGTATTGTTACTATTGTGGCAAAAGAACTTATGTGATGACATTGATCAGCTATTAAAGAGATTTTAAAGTATTCAAAATTGTTTTATTAAGTAAATACAATGTAACATATCAAATTCAACGTGTGTTGATATTTTTTGAATATAGTTTTTTCAGTAATACCTACCGCTAAGTCTTTGTTAACTCTCGTTTATAGATGTAAATCAGTATAAATTCTACAGAAGTGTTCTGTAAAATTATGCGCATATTGTTAAACTATATCTGAGTCTTATATGTTTACTTTTATACTTTTATAAGACTGGAATTATTAAGATATTGTAGACGAAATTCGTAATCGTTTAATTATGAGTTTGATCATATTCCCACTGTTAAATAAAACAATATATATTAGAATGACCTTTATTTCAATAAATTAGAACGTTATATATAGAAACAATTAATAATATATCACCAATAATATTTCACGGATTTATATAATTGTATAACGGAATAATAAAATCCGCCCAGCCCTAGAAATAAGATTGGCAATAAATATTTATTTTCAATAAACCACTTTTATTAGTTTTCTTAGACTTACTTACATTAATGTTGACGGTGTCTTTCCATTTACATATAAACATCTAATTAGTAATTGATTCATTAAACCTACAAAGAGTTTAGAGTTTTTAGGATCTAACTAAAGTGTGTAGTGTGTTTACGCGTTAAAGGGCGCTAATCTAAGAGCGGTTATCTACGAAATAGAGCCAGCACACTGTGGTCTCAGTCAAATTTTTATCTGAAAAATTAGCAATTTTTAAATGCAATGTTGAATAAATGTGAAAGAACGAACGTTAGAATTACTACTATTAAAATGAACTCAGCAAACTAGGGTCGATCAATAACTAATACGCAGTTTATTTTGAGTTTTCAATGCTTATTGTTTTTGAGTCGTCTTTTGTTCTGAAGTCGTCTTTTTATTCTTGCATCGTGTAGGCTACATGTAAGTAGTTGCGCAGATAGAACTATTACTTTAGTTGGTTTGCCTCTTCTTTCGCTCAATGTGGACGGGGTCAATCTGCTCAGGGTCGCTGTGTTCACTCGTCTCATTCTGGAGAGTGATATCTGAGGATTAAATATTTATATTAAAGTAATTAAATTAACATTTTAAGGGGAAAACAGACGACAGATTATTGAGAATTGAGAATTTAACACCTCAATTTCAGTCAAATATATCAAATATGTATATTATTAGCTTTTTGACTTCTAATTATGGACACCATGTTTATTTGAGAGCGCATTACGTAATTTACCGTAATAGCCCTGTTTCTTCGCAAATTAAAGTACCATTATCGTTTAATAGTCCATATCTGGACATAGGCTTCTTCTTAGAAAAAGGTTTACACCTACCGCTGACCGAGGTATATTCATAGCATACTTAACAAATATGGACCACTTACCATCGTCATCACTCTTAAAGGACCTACCCAGTCGGGGTCCAAACCACATGCCAGGATTTTCGGTACGACGGACAGGCATGGGCGCAAACTCATGTGGAGACTCGCCACGGATTAGACCCAAATCACTTCGACCGACGCGAGGAAACGCATACAGTTGACGCTTTACTGCTGGCTCGTAGTCTGAAGATTAAAACGTCAAAGATCTCATCTTGCTACTTACTTACATAGCTTTATAGACATTAGAGAATTAATAAAAGTCGAATATTACTACTAATGTTTGTCCCTTTTTACAGTTAATACTGAAATACCAAATACAGCAGTGATACCAGTAGAGTACAGAGGAGGCAATAAAGTTCTGGAGTGGTAACAGCGTACTGGAAAACGCAGCGTTGGAATACCCCCACATGGTGGTGAATCAACCCCCACACGATGAACTGGGGAAGCTCGCTGGAAGCCATTGGATGTGGGCGGCATGAGACCGGCTGTTGTAGAGAACCTTGAGGGAGGCCTATGTTTCTATATATACATATGTTCTATATCAAGAGCCTGCCAAAGTGACTCTACTCTGCCTGATGGAAAGCATGAATAGAATCCAAGAGTTGTAGTCGCCATACTCATTGTAAATGCAGACAATGCAGAATGGTGACTTACACTATGGTGGCCTAGTGAGACGCTTTTACGTCCCGCTTAGGGACGTAAAAGGCATGACAGTCATCGTGGCATTATATTGTACACACTTACCACGATAACTGTTACCCCTGCATCAATGGGCCTCCGGTCTCGCACTCACAAACGAAACGAGAGTTTATGCCAATATCTTGAACGTTTTGATTTATTTAAAAAAGATCAAAAGCACTAAATCTGGATTTTTGCGATCCAATTTACAATGCGGTGCTGTAACTACGGTAATCCTTATCGCAACTTGCCACATGCATGTTGACATCACAATGCAAGTTTCACATTTTTATGTATTTATCCTAAATAGCTGAAAAATAAAATAAAAGTACTAAAAAGTAAATAGTAAATACCTAAGTACAAATCATTTAGGGGTAGTTGCCAGGTGTTTCGTGAAGCGCGTCCCACTCGTGGGAACGGATAGAGGTTCAGAACTCCGTCGCGACGTAATTTGGTGTTACTGTCTGTGGACAAAGTAAATAATGATCAGAATGCGATATATTTTTAAGAAAACTTCATATGATAAGTGAGTAATATTTGTAAAATAATGTAATTGGGTACAAAACATTTTATCAGTAACTAAAGCACTTTTCTAAAGAATAACTAGTAGAATATATATTTTATAACAAGGTATATAAATATGAAAAAAAAACAAATTATACGAGGTTTAAGTGAGGTTTAATATGTGATTTAGTACTTACTATAAGGCATCTTATCGAACTGCAGTACAAATTATACTTAAGTTTAGTTTAATACATCCAATACTTTATGAGAACCTTCTCTTGATATACATTTAAATACACTGCTGTTTTTATACTGCCATTCTTTACAGTTATTTAGAAGTGTTTGTTATAGTGCCTATAAACGGATGTTAGTAGCTTAACATTCTAAACAAAATTAACCTCCCAACCTCATCGGAAGCTCGCCACACCGCATAGATCTAGTACGGGCCTAGCCTGCAACTTGATATAATTAAGTTCACAACACTGCCGCTTTAAAGGGCCCGAGACTTGTTACGGTATTGGGAAAACTTGAAGTACTCTAGAGGAAAGATATGCTTTAACAATAACTTAATATACATAAGTAGTTTTTTGATAGGCTTTTATAAGCTTCATTTGTAACTATGTATGTGTGTGTAAAGTCCCATATGACACAAGATGTTCCTAGCGTGTAATTCATGTTTTTTAAAAGGTGGATTTATTGATATAATCATTTTTCTTTCAGACGCTCTTGGGGTGATACAGGGTTTTGTGTGGCAGATGAATAATTGAATCTAAAGTGTTCAATAACTAATAGTAATGTATGTTCGTGTAGTTGAAATAATGTTAAAGCAGATCTGAAGATGGACTAAGATTGAATATACACTCTCTACTGTAGCTAGTGACTTTGAGTTTGAGCACATATTTAGATTTATAGATGTGACTCTAACGAATGAGGTTAGGTAATGGTTATCTGCTGATAAAGCTGGAAGCCGAGGGTGGTGAATTCTTAAAAGCAGTACTAGCTAGGTTTTTTGTAAACTCATAAATTAAATAGCAGAGCTGGTGCTATGATAACTAGACTGACTGACTGTTTTTTTTTGTGTATCAGTGCAAGCTAAAGTTTGATGTAAGAGGCTTCTTTCTCTCCAGATTATTTAAAGCATAGACTTCATTTTCTTTGCATTACAGTAAAAATCAGTCCTTGTTGTGATGGTTTAAACTAGGGAGTTTTACCACCTCTATCTATACATGCCGTGGACGTTCTAAGAACCGATTAAGGGAACACACACATGACATCATCACTACAAAGAGAAAGAAAATTTGACACAAACCCTTTAATACAGACCAATCTCCAGTAGTGGACTGTTAAAGGCTTTTAATGAAAAACTACTTTACTGCTAAATGGTACCACCCATCCAAAATATTACCTTGAGAGATTAAATTAACATCGTTCAAAAAACTAAAAAACACACTTACAAAAGTCAGTTACAAATAAACAAACATACAGGTAAAGTTAACAAAAGTGTGCTAAAAATAGATGAAAACATAGACAAAATAGAATTTACGTGAAACAAAATGGCTGATAAATAGTTTGTTCACCTTAAACCGTTGCCGGTATTCATCTTAATCAAGCAATTGGGTCGACCGCATAAAGGGTCGACTCTTTGTTGTGAACGTTTTTTTAAATTTGTCAAGTTTATTTCATGTTCTCAAGAATTCTTACACAATACAAAGTAAAGCATTTTTTGATTTTTTTTTTTTTATATTAAACCTACCAAAGTGACTCTATTCTGCCTGATGGAAAGCATGAATAGAATCCAAGAACGGAGGTTGCCATACTCACTGCGAATGCTAACAGTGCAATATGGCGACCCACGCTATGGCGGCCTAGTGAGATGCTTTTTCACGCCCCGCTTAAAGGACCCGGGATCGTAGTGGGAGGGAAACACGTGCGCCGGTAACGAATTCCAGGTTTTAACCGTTCTGCACAGGAAGGAAGAGCCGAACCGTTTAGTTCGGGAGCGTATGTCTACCATTCTGAAACGGTGATTTCCGAGGCCAGCACGAGTTGTCCTATAGAGGAACGGAGAGGATAGGATCAGTTGGAAGAGCTCATCAGAACACTCTGCATGATGAAGACGATAAAGGGCTGCCATAGAGGCGACATCTCTTCGCAACTGCAGAGACTCAAGGGATTCAGTGACTTTCGGGTTATTGATAATCCGGACCGCTCGCCGTTGTAACCGATCCAAAGCGTCCAGCAAATACTGCGCGGATCCATAGTAAAGATGAGAACAGTACTCCACGCAGGAGCGTACCTGGGTCTTATAAAGAAGACACAAATGCTCAGGTGCAAAGAACCGTCTCACTCTGTTAAGTATACCCACCTTCCGTGAGGCCGCCTTAGTAACGCTTTCAATGTATTCTGGCGGATTGAGGTCCCGGCCAATATTCATACCCAGGATGCTGAGATTGTCCTGCAGTTGCAGTTGAGTGTTCTGAAAAGTGGGGAAGGGAAGGAATGGAGACTTTTTGGCAGAGAGCGCGCACGCCTGTGTTTTCTTGGCGTTGAACTCGACCAGATTCTCATGACCCCATTGAAAAATACGGCCTAGGACCCGGTCCAGCTCAGTGACAAGCTTTTGTCGCTTTTCCTCAACGTCCGCTAATTTGGCTGTAGGGTGACCGTCCGTGAACTGTGCTGTCGTCTGCATAGCAATGTATATCGCCAAGGGTCAACATGTCATTGATATGCAGAAGAAACAGTGTGGACCAGCATTAACCTGCTGAAAGTTGGAGGTGGCGCCGTCGCAGAGGACTCTAATGTGGCGCTTGTGCAGAAATGCGGCCACCCAGCTGCAAAGTTTGGGGGACAGGCCGAATAATGGAAGTTTGGAGCGGTCGCCTTTTTTGGGGATGGGTTAGATATTCGCCTCTCTCCAGATCTCCGGAACAATCCCGGAGGAATACGACAGGCGGTATAGGCGCGTCAATGCTGGAGACAACTCTGGAGCGCTGTTCTTAAGAACCACCGCCGGAATACCGTCTGGTCCACTGGCTTTCCGGACGTCGAGTGACTGTAGCTCCGCGCGGACGTCACTTTGCCGAATATGAATATCCCGCATTGTAACGTCGCAGGTCGGAATGGTGGACGGGTGTAGACCACGGTCCTCGATTCGGAAGTTGGCCGCAAAAAGGTCAGCAAGCAGATTCGCTTTCTCTTGCGGCTGATGAGCGAGCGATCCGTTGGGATTCTTCAGTGGTGGTAGCGATGATTGGCAGTATTGGATTGCATGGCTTTGGCCA
Source organism: Hypercompe scribonia (assembly GCA_949316085.1). NCBI lineage: Eukaryota > Metazoa > Arthropoda > Insecta > Lepidoptera > Erebidae > Hypercompe > Hypercompe scribonia. Next base: position 7,372,986 of record OX438988.1, read on the forward strand.
ATTGCCAGAACTTTCGGCTACCCGTAGGGTGTGCGATGAGTTCTTGGCCAGTCCGTGCAATGCGCTGGGCATCCGCTCTAATGTAAGCCCTCTTGCATTCCTTGGTGGCTTTGATGTATGCTGCTTTTAGGCGATCTACGTCTGGATGGTCTTGAGCGCGGGCCCTGGCCCATGCACGGTAGGCCGCTTGATTCTGAGTAATAGCGTGAGTGCACTCACGATTGAACCAGGGGCGGGCTTTCGTGCTGGCAACCTCACTGTAGGGAATATAATATTCCATAGCAACAGTGATCTCGCCAGCAACGGCGGATGCACTTTGCGACAGATCCCCGTCTTTGAAGCAGCGTTGAGCCCAGGGGATGGATGCAAAATAATCTCGCATTCCATCCCAATCTGCTGACGAGTAGTGCCATAACCGTCGTCTCGCCGCCATAGGTCGTGGCGGGGCAACAAGGGACACCGTGGTGGGCACCAGGCAGTGATCAGAGGATTCCAAAGGGGAGAGAACCGATACTGTGTACTACGCTGGGTGACTCGTCAGCAGTAGGTCTAGCAAAGAGGGCGCTTGACCTGTTATGTCTGGTATTCTGGTGGGCTGCAGTACCAGCTGGGTGAGGTCATGCGTGAGAGCGAATGCGTGGGCAGTTCGACCAGCGTGGTCAGTTCTGGAAGACCCCAACCAGGACTCGTGGTGGGCGTTAAAGTCTCCCAGAAACACCAGCTCAGCGGTCGGAAATTGCTCCTGTGCCTTATCTGCTGCCTGACTGAGATGATCGAAGATGCGAGTTGTCTCAGCGTCTCCAGAATGAGATCGGTAGACGCACGCGTAGATTTGGCTTGTAAATCCGAGATCTACGTGGAGCCAGAGGATAGAGAAGGATGGGTCCTCAAGGCAGCGCAGACGGCGGTAACAAACATCCGCCCTGACGAAAAGACAAACTCCAGCCTTTGCGAGAAAGCACTCCTCCAGTATATAGCCGGGACAGTGGAGATAAGTCGTGTCATCAGGGCGGCGTATTTATGTCTCCATCAGGAATAGCATGGCCGGTCGTACCGTCTCGAGGTGCTGATGGACGGCGCTGAGGTTTGCATGGAGTCCACGAATATTCGTGAACTCCACCTCAAGAAGCGAGTTGGTGGGAGAGGAGGAGAGTGCCGCTGTTGAACCTGTATTCGTTTTTGTTTGCGCTGCCATGATTGTTTTATTAAAGGGGAAACGGGAACATAAAAAAAAGGCATGACAGTCGTCGTGGCAGTGTAGTTTGAGACTCGGAATACTGTGGTTTCACATTACGGTGAAGCAAGACGGTGACCGAACCGTCGGACGGAAGGGCCCCCGTACCCTCCCGGAAGTGGTCGCCGGGCTCCACCATCCGGTCACCAACCGGCACGACGAGCCACTCCGCAGATTATGATGGTTTGATTATTCCCGTAACTGCCTCGACTGTGTCGTTGGTCTGCCGATCAAGAGGTCTTGGGTTCGATTCCCATGTTGAACTAGAAAAATGTTGTTACTTTTTCTGAGAAATGCTTAATTAAAGCCCGGAGTTTGGAAGTTGTGGTCTTAACCCTCGTGCCTCGGAGGGCACGTAAAAGTGTCGGTCCTGGACCTGATCTCTACCGGTCGTTTACCATCGTTTAGCGTTCGTCGAGGTCTTGGGAGCCACTTGGGAGCCGTCCCATTCAGTTGTGAGAGAGAGGGAACAGAGAGTGCATCCGTGTTTGCGCACACACGTGTGCACTATAATATTTCTTGTGTAGTTGGCTGGTCTCCGCTAAGACTGGCCGCCGTGACCGAAATCAGCTAAGAGACAGAAATAAAACTACCTCGTTTTACTTCAGTTATAAACCTGCTACACAGAATCTTTATACAAAATATTTACAGAAAGAATTTATTAATAAAATAATATGCAGTAAACTGCAATACGAAAGAGAGAATATCTAGAAAATCACAATAAAAAGATATTGTAGAAATATTACTGTGCAAAGGGTTATTCGTAACTGTTATTTAAGTTGGACAATTAGGTTCGCATAAATGATCTGATAAAAGCCGCTACTTTTGAATGAAAATACACTTCAGGATTAAATATTTTTTTTTATCAACGTATTTTATTCCGATTTCTTCAAGCAAGAAAACGTATTCTTACTTGAGTCTCAAGGAAGTCAATGAAACAAGTGGCGTAAACTGTATAATGTAGGCAGTATCACCATGCGATGTCATTCCGGTACGTAATCGTGGAAGTGTCTCACTTTGGCACACATGAGCTGCAGTTTTTGGTAAGTGTAAGTGGTAAGTGTTTTTCTGTATTAAGAGCCTGCAAAAGTGACTGTACTCTGGCTGATGGAAAGCATGAATAGAATCCAAGAATTTTGGTCACCATACTCATTGTAAATGCAGACAATGCAGTATGGTGATCCACACTATGGCGACCTTGTGTGATGCTTTTTCACACCCCGCTTGGGGACGTAAAAGGCATGACAGTCATCGTGACAGTGTAAGGCTTACACAGTTACCACGATAACTGTCACCCCTGCATCAATGGGCCTCCGGTCTCACACTCACCAACGAAACACGACAACACGGATGCTGGTGCTTTGGGTTGGTCTTCTGTGGGAGGGTAGTACTGCTCCGATCGAGCCGGCCTGCTCGTGCAGAAATCAGCGTGGTTCTACTACTCATAAAGTGTAGTACAATCAGGTTTTAATTACCAAAAAAACAGTGATGAATATAAGTTAATTTAGTTAATCATACTCACAAAATTCTATATTAATCCACTATTCCAATATATCAACTACATCTTGTAGTAACTCATGTAAATTTAGTTATAACATATTTGTCCCAAGCTATACAAGTCTTTAGTTATTAATTAATTATTTCTCTTACAATAAAGATGTTATATTACTGAAAATACTGGTGTATTCGTAGTTAATATTTCGACAATCAAATTAGATAACAACATCATATGAATAAAGTTTATAGCGTCATATAGTTAAGTAAATGAAATATGTGGTAATAACTTTAGGGAATAACTTAGTAAACTTACTATACTTACAGTATTAATAGTCTAAATTACTATAATCATACTTTTTTTGCCCAAGTGACTACTCTGCCTGATGGAAAGCATGAATAGAATCCAAGAGTTGTGGTCACCATACTCATTACGAATGCCGATAATGCAGTATGGTAACCCACATTACGGCGGCCTAGTTAAATGCTTTTTCACTACCCGCTTGGTGACGTAAAAGGCATGACTGTTATCTTGGCATTGTATTGCACACGCTTACCACGACAACTGCCACCCCTGCATCAATGGACCTCCGGTCTCGTACTCACCAGCGAAACACGACAGCACGTATACAATCGCTTTAGGTTAATCTTCCTAAATCTCTATCTAAACCTAAGGACATTGAAGTAACCTAATTTACTCCTTGTAACATCAGCTATCTACCAGTGAATGTCCTATCAAAATCGTTACAGAAATTAGCCGGAACTAACAGACAGACAGAATTTTTTTAAAAATAGTATTTTTGATATAAGTTAAGTATGTACTTTCACACATAGATTTAGTGGTAGCTCTTATTTGAAATTATAAATAGACAGTTCAATTTTATTTGTTTGCATAGATGTCTGTCATAATTTGACCAAAGTCCCCTACTGAAGACGTTGGAGTCTGCTACTTGAGCATAAATGGGGCGGCTCGAGTGGAATAATACCAATGATATCACATCATCATCATCATCACATCAACAATCTTTAAAAGTCAACTGTTGTGCATAGGTAGAGGCCTTCACTTGGAAGGAGAGCCTTCGAAGTGAAGTTTTGGCCTACCACATTAGCTAGACGGATTGATGCTGTTGGTTTTTTTTTATAGAGTTGTAATGGAATAGGTGTTTGTCTTCCATCTCACCTGATGAAAAGTGTAGATGAAGACGAAGGTGGTACACGCCCATCCAAAAGAAACCTGTTCACTCTACTCTTAAAGGCTCCAGAGTTCAACTTATCAGGAAAAATAGACCGAGACCAAATCCACAACGACCTCGTTCCAAATCTTGGCGACTCTCACCAAAAAAGACTGTCAAACCGTTTAGTTCGCCTTTTGGGTATTTCAACAACATGTGGATGAAACTTTTGCCTGCGTCTAGTAGTCTGATAAAGAAATGGAGATGACTCCATCAGTTCGAAAAGAACCTGCGAGCACTCTCCAAAGTGTATCCCATAAAAAACCAATAAGCTGGCAACTCGACGGCGATGCTCAAGGTTGTGTAGTCTGCTATTTGAGAGCTTTTCGTTGTTAATTAACCTACGGGCTCTTCGGTCAACTGAGGCCAAAGTTTCTAGATGATATTTGGCTGCACCGTCCAAGAGGTGACTGCAGTACTCCATGCAGGATCGAAATTGGGCAATGTAAAGATTAAGGAGATGTGAAGAGCTGAAGTACCGCCGAACCTTTGAAAGAATTGATAATTTCTTTGACGCCGCTTGTACCGTAGACTCAATTTGTTGGCCAAAGTTGAGGTTAGAGGTGATGGTAACACCTAGAGCCCTAGACGGTTAGTAATCGGGAAGGATACACTTTCGAAAGTAGGTGTTAAATCGAAGCTACTCTTTTTCGCGGAGAAAAGACACGTCTGTGTTTTGGAAGGGTTGAACTGGTCAAGATTGGCGTCACCCCAATCGGACACCCACTGCAATGTCACGTTCACCCGTTCAATCATGGACTCTCTTAAGGGCCGTATTTCCTTTGGACTAGATTGCGAGTTGGATACGTACCTCTCAATTACAGTGCTGTAATCGGCGTAGCTAATAATAACGGGTGCTATAAGATCATTTATGTGCGGCAGTAACAAGGTTCAAGAGAGAACAGATCCCTGAGGTACCCCAGTATTGATTGCCATTAGATGGGAAGAGCATCCATCCAAGACAACTCGAATCGACTGTTCCCTCAGGAAGTCACATGTCCAGTCGCAGAGCTCAGTAGGTATTAGGCAGCGTACTAAGTAGTGCCTCGTGTCAGACCCGGTCAAAGGCCTTTGAGACGTCTAATGAAACGGCTATTGCTTCTATTCCGGCTTCTATTCGGCTATTCCGTGACCCTCCAAGGACTCACTCCAAAGGTGAGTGGCATATATTAGCATGTCTCCGGTCAAGCGTCCCTTGCGAAAACCATATTGGTTATCACTAAAGAAATCGTTTGCTTCAAGATATGTCAGGAGCCGATTATTTAAGTTACGTCCCATAATCTTACAGATTATAGAGGTGTTCGCGACAGCTCTGTAATTGGCTGGGTTTGCACGTCTTCCTTTTTTGGGTATAAACTGCACTGAACATTAGCAAGCTTCCAGGATCTCGAAACTTTGCCAGTTTATAGAGAGAGTTGGTATAGACGAGTCAGAACAGGAGAAAACTCCGGTGCACAACACTTCAGTACCATTGCTGGAATACCATCAGGATCACTGGTCTTATTAGCGTCCAGGTTCAGCAAACATTTAAGTGAGGTGAGATGGACACTTGCCATTGCTGTCTAGACAAGAACACTCTGTGAAGAGATTGGCAAATAAATTTGCCTTCTCCTTAGCGCTGTGGGCCAGGGATCCGTCAGGTTTGTGCAGAGGAGGCAGCGAAGAGCGACAGAAGTTTTCTCGATTGACTTGGCGAGGCTTCAGAAAGCTTTGCTCTCTTCCCCAAGAGAATGGAATCCAACTTTTCCGCTATACGGCCAATGTGGTCAAAACAAGCTTTTCTTATCGCTTTTTTACAGGATTTAGCAGCTGCCTTGTATGTTTTCTTCTTAGCCTGGAGATCCAAGGCCTTGTGTTTACGAGCGTCAACCCAAGACAAATAGTCTTCACGTTTACGCTTTTCAGCTAAAAGGCATTCAGCATTAAACCACGGGCGAGCTTTGGTCTGAAGGGATACTTCAGCAAAAGGAGTAAAATACTCCATAGCTTGATAAATCACACTCGAGCAGCATCTTCACAGCACGATAGATTTCTAGAAGAAAAACAGACCTGCCTCCAAGGATAAGAGGCGAAAAAGTGACGCATCTCATCTCAATCCACTGACTTATATCGCCACACTCACCTAGTGCCTTTAGGGCTGGTGTCAGGAGGCGAGTAGTGCAACACAGATTTCACCACACAATGATTCGATGTCCCGAGTGATAGTGAAACAGTAACTGAATATCTGTCAGGATCGGTTGTCAGCAGAAGGTCCAGCCAATACGCAGTGTCGTTTACGATGTCAGGAATACGCGGACAAACTGAGAGAGGTCACAAGATAATACAAATATGTAGACCTCTTTTCTAGCGTGGTCAGTGTCACTATACGGGTACAGCCACTCTTCATGGTGTGCATTAAAGTCTCCAAGAAATACCAACTGTGCAGATGGAAAGCGTCGATGCACCGAATCTGCAGCTTCACTTAGATGGTTCTATAATCTTGTCGTCTCCTGGTCTCCGCTATGCGAACAGTAGACACTGGCATAAACTATTTGATCAAGGCCAGTATTCACAAGAACCCACAAAACAGAATGGTCAGAAACCTGCAAGTTATAAAGACGCTGACAGAAGATTACGTCCCTGATGTATACGTACACGCCTGTGTGGGCACGGAAGTGGGTCTCCAGTATGTACCCTGGATAGTGCAGTATGTTGGGTCGGATGGGTTACAGATCTGCGTCTCCGTTAGAAAGAGCAAGTGCAGTCTCTCAGTCTCGAGATGGTAATGGACATCATTGAGATTTGAGTGCGATCCTTGGATATTAGAGAAATGCAGTTTAAGGGAGAGGAAGTGCAACCGCTGGTTAGACTTACTTTTTTTGGTTCTTTTCATAGTTAGAGTGAATATGGAAAGGGGAAAGAAGTTGGGAAAAGAACCACACCAGGAGCCAAGCAGCCTGCAAGAAACAATACACCGATGGGGAACTTGTATGGAGAGCGCGGGGCGCCCGAACTACCCCGGGAGTTGCCAGCGGTTCATATCCATCCGGTCGCTAACTGGCACGATGGAGCTATTCCGAGATTATGCGTGGCCGGCGGGGCAGCCTTTCACGTGAGGCTAGCACGTTAGTTGAACCCCGTACAAACCACGAGCGGCTAGCGGAGCACCGTTTCTTCGGATCCCGCTGACCTCCAGAACAAGTAAACCGATGCATCGATAAGTTGCGATCCCAAACGGCTGTCTAATATAGCACAAACACCCAGACCAATCCCCCTTTATGGGCTTCCGGAACTCTCACTCACCTGACGAACCACAGCAGCTGCTGCTGTTTCACGACGGTATTTTTTGAAAGCGTGGTAATTACCCGGTTCGAGCCTGACTCTTTTGAGCTACTGGTGTTAATGTAGCTTGGGTCTACCACTTGAAATGTGCTCCCTTAGTCGCTTCTTACGATACTCATGGGATGAATTGAAGTGGTTGTACCCCATATTCTTAATCCATCTGCACACGGAAACCCATGGGATGAATTGGGGTGGTGACACTTCATATTCCTAATCATTCTGCACATGGCAACCCATGGAATGAATTGGTGTGTTGACACTTCGTATTCTTGCCCATAATGTGCCCACTTTGTCCACAATGTGCCCACTGTGTCCACAATGTAAGCAAGAGCCAACTATGTAAGCTATTTACGCAGGACAGTAGTACTGCAAGACCAATCCGTCTTGCCAGAATGGTTTAGTAGGCCGAAACTTCTTTTTTTTTACATGACCTATGTCCAGCTGTGTACTATGTAAAGGTGTTGACGATAATCATAAGTTAAAAAAAATAACATTATAAAGTTTTTTAATATTCATTTATAGGGTTCACGTAAAACTAGAAACAGTAGTTAAAATAACATTTTTAGCTGTTACCAACTACGCTCCTAGTCTTGTTTGCCACATTAAGTAAATAGATACACAAATAACGCCTACCAGAAATTACGGTTCCTCCAAAGATCAAGCATACAAGGCGGCTTATGACCGTATATTAGTTCCACTTGAGATGATTTTGTACAGAATACAATCTTAGATAATAGAAAATTATACATCAGCGTCCCTCTAAGCTATATCCCACTGAAGGACGGACTAAATCATTTGAGGAAATTATGACCAATGACAACGATTAAATACAAAATCACGTCTTGAATGTCGATTTAATTAAATAAAATGTAAATGTAGAATACGTTAACATTTGAATCTAACATCCCGCGCAAACTTGTTGCGGGAGTTCTTGGGACCGATGCTACTGTAATTTGTTGGCTACAATCATAACACATGGTTTCAGGAAGATGGAGCCACTTGTCACACATCCAAAGAGTTCTTACCAGTGGTCAAAGACATGTTTCCGGCAAAGCTGATTTTCAGACGAGGCGACATTCCATGGCCACCCAGAAGTCCAGATTTATACTCAGCAGACTTGAATTGGGGTTATTTGAAGAATCGTGTCTACATTAATAAACCAAATTCACTACGTCAACTAAAATAAAAAAAACAGCAAAGAGATATCGACGATCTCGCGGTCACTTTGCCTACGAGTATTTCAAAATTTCGGTACTCGCCTAGAAGAATGCAAACGTCGAAACCGTGGTCTATACCGTAATATTAAAAGGTAGTAGTGCCACGCTGAATTTAGTACGAACGGGCCGGCTCGACTGGGATAGTACTACCCTCTCAGAGAAGACAAACGTAGAACTACATCATCCGTACTGCGTATTCCGTTAGTGAGTGTGAGACCGGAAGCTCATTAACGCAGGGGTGACTGTTATCGTGGTAAGTGTGTGAGTCTGACACTGCTGCGATGACTGTTATGCCTTTTACGTCCCCAAGTGGGGCGTGAAAAAGTATTATAAGGCCGCCATAGCATGGGTCACCACACTGCGTTGGCTGCGCTCGCAATGAATATGGTGACCACTACTCTTGGATTCTATTCGTGCTTTTCATCAGGTGGAGTAAAGTCACTTTAGCAGATTTTAAAATTGTCAAAAATAGGCAATATGTTTGTTTAGTTTAGTTGTAATTTGAAATTCAAACTCTTTGGAAACATTGTGAAGCATGAAATATACGACCGATGCACACAATACCCATCTAAGTTAACAAAACTGTTTTGAAATGCAAAAGTGTAGGTAGATATGACTAGAAAGAGTCTCTATGCGATCAGTATACCATAAATATATTTTCAGATCGATTTTTAACAAAAAAGAAATCAAATTAAAAATAAAAACCATAGCTACGAGTAAAATAAAAATGTGTGGTACACTCGTAAGAAGTGAAACTTCTTTATGACGTTATTTTTCAAAAAAATAATTTAAACCCGTCCGAAGTCGATGCAATCGCCACCTGGATTTCAAAAATGTAACTACTCAAAACGGGCCGCAAAATACATTGGAGACATTTACCAATCCCTACTCCGCTGGAGAAAGTATACTTCGAATCACGCGTGGTAGGGATAAGAAAAAGATGGCGCGTAACGGAGAAATGTGACGCGTAACGAAAAAATGTTACACTAAATTTTTTTCCAGCCCCGATAAAGAAGTTTCACTTCAAAAACTAATTTAATTTTACTTAATATTTTAGAAAATATACCTCTTTTGGAATCAATTTTTCAACACCAATGAAACCTAAACTTTTCCAATTACAACACTAATATTTAAACTAACAATAATATAAATGTACTTAAAATCATAAGTTTGTACGTTTCACAATTTAATTATGTAACCTAAGACGATATGTGTAAGGTTTAATCTTACATACATTGTCTTAGAAAGATGTGAGATGTTGAAACGCAAATATTAAGAGCCTTTGTATACGTCACACAGACACTGATTTTACACAAATCACCTACGGGCAGTGTCTAACTACCTGTAAGTGTCTATTAATATTAATTATAACCCTCTTCATGAGTTGGTAAATTTCTAAACATGAAATTGATGATGGTAGTGTTACACCTGTCTATCAATTGTCTTTCATTCCAGAGGAGTTTTGTTTTATTTTATGGTGAAGAAGTAGATGGGTCACCATCGCAAGGTAAGTCACAAATTTATTACCGCTCTTTAAACTCCCAATTTAGAGGTGTTTGGACTTTGGTAACCTACCTCTTTGGTCTAGCGGTTGACGGATGTGACTGCTATTCAAGAGGTCTCGGGTTCGCAAGTTGGTCCAAAAAGTGTTATTGGCTTTTTGTTACAAGGAATTCCTAGTAAAATTCATTAATTTGACGATGTATAATAGTATATGTATATATGTATGATATAATATAGTAATAAAAGTGGAAAGGTCATGACTAGGGCCAGGGTACAAACGGCGGCAAATATTCTGGAGATGAAGAAGAGAGAAATTCAGGAGAAACTTCAGCAATATATAACTGCCTTGGTGGCGCAGCAGTAGTGAATGTGACTGCTGTGCTTGAGGTCTCGGGTTCGATTCAAAGGTCAGATGTCGACCAAATGTTTGTATGATGTGCATATGTATTTACATTTTACATATTTACATTAGTATATATGCGTTTACAAAAAGAAGTATGTAAGTATTCTATCAGTCAGTCTAGTTATCATAGCACAAGCTCTGCTTAGTTTGAAACTAGATGACGTTGTGTATCAAATGTCTGAAATATTTATTTATTTATTTATTACATTACTCAAAAAACTGCCTCGTTGATCTACCAGCTAGCGTATGCGACTGCTAATCAAGGGAGCTCGGGTTCGATTTCTGAGTTATCCAAAAAGTGTTATTGCGTTTTTATTATATGAAGTTCTTTATAATAGCCCAGAGTATGGAAGATGGTAATATTTCACAACTTTGCCTCGGAGAGCACATTAAACTTTCAAACTCGGTTGCCATGAAAATCTATGGCAATCGTTATTTTTAAGTCAGTGGCCTTAAATATACTGACAACTAGTAAAACCTTCAAATTCAGTTCACCCCTAGGGTTGCGGAGGTCCGATGCCAGTCGCTCCGTGGAAAAACTTATATTCCCGTAAAATCAGTTGACTTGTACGAGGAGCCATTATCAAATAATCAGGAGAATAATAAAAACTAGAAAAAAGGACTCCGATATCCTCACTCACTTGATGAAAAACAAAGAAAAATTGTTTGATATCTTGTACTTTAAGTTGTGTAAATCCTTGTACTTCAAAAACAAGCAGACAGGCATAAGTTCTTAAAAATAAGAGGCCTTCAAGAGGTACTTACGGTAGGTGCTGGCGATCACTGATGAAAAGAGAAACACGGAGATTACGATCCTCATTGTAGACTGCATCTTTCCTGGGACAAAAGGAAAATATTCATTATATTATAGATTCATTGACATCTAAATTAGAGAACAAAATATTTCACTTGTAACTATTAGGTATGTATGTGTGCATTGACATACATTTTCCGATATTGTTATTATAAATAATATGTGAATTATTTTAAGAAAATTGATGTCGCTATTCTAATGCTTTATTGGAAGTCAACGTTCCGTTTCCAAATAGCTTTCAAGCTAATTTTCCTAACTCCTTTTCATTATTTTGTCTAAAAATAATTTTAAAACATTTCAGCATGCAGCTTTTTTTTTTGAGTGTCTACTCAAAAAAAAAACTCTTTGAAGTCCTGTTTCACGACAAATTGGTAGCTACAAAAAAAAACAGTAGCAGTCGTGGGACTGCCGATAGAAGTGAAAACGGAACTATTAAGTTGAGAGTAATTAAAACTATATGCAAAAATTATATGAAATTTTTTATGTTTCATATATACGAGTAGCTATATATAATATATAATATTAATATAATATAATATATAATATATAATAATAATAAAATTCATATATAATATATAATATCATATTCTCCATAGCTATAGATATACTATTATCATTAGCATGTCGGTGACGCGAACCGAGGATTTTACCCTCTACCAAAACGCTCAACGCGCCTAAAGAAGTTTTCACTTCAAAAAACTTTAAAATAATTTTAACCGCTGAGTGCTCTTGTAAAAATCAAAAACTGTCTAAGTCCATTTATCTATGCTCTCAAACTCAACTTATGCTATTTCCGCTTCAGATAACACAGTTTAATAATGTTTCAAACTAAATAACAGACAAACGAAATTGCTTTTCAATGTATTTGTTTTACTAAAGATTATTTACTGAAACCTTAAATCCGTGGAACATGGTATTAACAAGAAGTAAAGAGCGATACGGATTATCCACGATCTTAATCTCACCTATTAAACATTCATCATCGGATTTATCTTTGATCTTTATATATTACTTTCGCCTCTTGTTACTAACATTTCGATGTAATGTGCCCACGTAATGTTAGTAATTTATATTACCCAATAAGGAGATTGCTACAGACTTTAATAATCTTTGACATGAAGTTAAGTGTGTGCTAAACTATTTAGTCACATCGTTAGACATGCGTGTCTTGTATAGGGTGGGCCACGGATTAGCTAACATTTAAAAAAATCGCATAAAAAATAATGATAATAAATATTTTGGACATTTGATATACAAAATCATTTGATATATTATAAAAATTGTTTATTAACAAGAAAGCTAATTAGTTTGGATTTATTTTTAAAACTTACATCGTCTAAGCGGTAATATATCAAATATATCGATAATATATCAAATGCTTTTTATACGCTTCGACGTTTGCACTCTTCTAAGCGAGCCTCGAAATTTTCGTATACTCATCAGTAAATATACTACTAGATCGCCGACATCTCTTCGCTGATTTTTAATTTTAGTTAACGTAGCGCAAGCCTAGGGGTCACAGGTGAGGCCATCTGTCACCCTAGCAGATGCAGACCGATGCGAGCGCTACGGACTGCGCGCGCCCTCATAGGGGCAGTAAAGGAACCACGAGGTTCCCATACGGGTCGGGATTCCAGGGATTTCCTTACTAGGGTGCACCTGGTTATCCGGCTACTGGTACCTGAGACGATATGCGGTTTTGTGGTTGGTTCAAGTTCGACGTAACTACCCTTGTGGTATCCCTGAGGATTTCTGCACAAAAAAATCTGCATAAAAAGAAGTCTGCTGCGGATAGATCTGGTCTTCTGGGTGGCGCAATGGAATGTCGACTCATCTGGAAATCAGCTTTTTCGGAAACATGTCTTTGACCACCGGCTGGGATTCATTGGATGTGTGACAAGTGGCTCCATCTTGTTGAAACCATGTGTCACAAGAACTCCCGGCACATTTTCACATATTCAGTAGAATCAACAGTAATTGAACGGCCGCGAGAATCTTCGAAAAAGTAGTGTCCAAAGGTTCCTTTTGCTGAAATTGCAGCCTATACAGTTACCTTGGCAGAATGAAGTGGCCTCTGGTGTTTAGCTTTGGGATTTTCACTGTTCATTAAATTGCTCAAGTCGTATGCCGAAACAATGTTAGAACGGTTCAAACAATGTTACAGGTATTGACCTGTAATTCTGTTTGTTTACATGTCCGTTGAGGTGAAAATTGGTTTCGCCAGATAATAAGACGTTTTCAAAATTACTGAACCGATCTAACATTGTTTCGGCATACGACTTGTGCAAATATAAATTATTAGGTTTTAGTTCCTCCACAATCCAGATCTTATATGGATGCAATTCCAACGTAATTCAGCCGTACGTTTGTGCGTCGATAAATCTGGCTTACGTCGAACAGAAACGGAAACTTGCTGCACGTTCTCTTCGGTCTGAGAAGTCCGTGGACCTCCTGTTCGCTTCACATTTAGCGTTGATCCCGTCTCTTCAAACTTCTAGACCCATTTCTTTATTAAAGGAGCACTCGGACTTTGATTTAAGTTGTATAAATCGTATTCAACGCGAAATAAGAGTCTCACAGTAACAAGCGAACTGTTGTTTAAATAAAATTGTTTCACACAGTAAGCGCGTTGCGGCCCCGTGTGAGTATTCCACAAAGGTAGAAAGCAGCCGTGTCTGGTAAGTTTAAGAGTAATACTATTGTAATATCAGTGTTATAATGACCAAAACCGATGTAGAATTATACGAGATTATACGAGATTTTTATCGATGAAATCGACGTTTTTTACGAAATAAGCTAATATGTATTTTTCTATGTATCTACCCTCCTGACACCTATGTCTGTGCTGTATATGCTAACAACCAATATCGACCAATTTCGATATTAAACTTGTGTTAATAGAAAATAATAGACAATATTATTCAACGTTGTCAAGACCTAAGTTAGGCATTAGTGAACACGACTGCATCTTAAAATACTTTTAATGTATAAGTCAAATGTACCACTACGGTAATGGCTGTCTTGAAAATATTGTACTATATAAATTTTTGTACAATACTCTACGTAGGCACATCGCCTGAACCTTACTATGGCGCTCTCTTAGAAAAGTCTTTCTTTTAATCACATTGAGGTGACAATCCGAGGGGATTCTACACAAATAAAAATATCTAATTTACGCATACTTATAGTACTTAAAATATAGCTTCTGAGACAGATGGCGGTGAAACTCACGAATTATCTTTATATAAGTGATTTTATGTCTTATCATCTTTATTTTCATTCTTTATGAGCCAGTTTTTCCGTAATCTAACTGTGCCATTGACTTTTTTCACGTAGAATTTGAATCTTGAATTTTTACCTTCGAGACGCGGCTTTTACTCCGTAAATTGCGATCCCGTTGGAAGTGCAGGATAAAAAGTGACCAACATGTTGCTCAGTAACCTCCTCTATCTCTCAATAAAAGTCCAATTAAAATTGGTTCAGCAGTTTCAAAAATTATCTCGGATAAACAAACATCATCATTTATCGTGTAAAGAGCTATAACCACTTGAAAAAACACTTACTTTTTAAATCACAGACAATCACTCCAATTTTTTATATGTATTGGTGTATTGGTGAAGTATAATATATTATAAATATAAAAATGCACACCTAAAATGCACCTCGTTAGGTCTAAAATGGCACTAGCGACAACTATGCGAAGTAAAAACAGTGATAATTAGTTTTGGAGTGCATAAAGAACTTGAATATAGGTTGTTTGTTACCGAAAACTTTAAACTTACTTTGATACGATAGGCTGAAAGTTTTGATTGAGCGTAAAGGTAACGTTGCACCACAATTCTACTAGATGGAAGTACTGAAAACGACCTAAACTGTAAAATACTTACAACTAAACATTTAAATGATTTTTTTTTTTTAAATTCCATCTTGTAATGTTTTAAAGTTATCAAGATGCTTTTGTATTTCTTTTTTTTTACAAAAGGCCACGCCCGCACTAGGAATAAATCCTGTATGTCGCGGGGGACTTTACAAACATACAAGCAAGACACAAAGAACACCCAGACTCAGAACAACAATTTCTGGATCACATAAAGTGTTGTCCCATTCAGAGTTTGTACCCACAACACTCAGCGTAGTAGAGAGCGGCGTGACGACAGCTTAAACCCCCACTTTATTGTGGATCTCCGACCTATCTCCTTAATTTTTGCAACAGAAAAAATAAAATCAGGATTTCATGTCTTGTGCTTTCACATTATCGAATCGAGAACAAACAAAACATTCCAAGAACAACCAGCTTAAAGATATCATATTCTATTGTTGAGAAATTATGTGAATTTTAACTCTTAAGATTTCTCCAAACCTCAAATCTAAAACAATTGGGTAGATGACTGTATCGTAAATAAATACCAATGTCCACTTCAGTAAAATTAATATCACGAAACATCTCAGAAAACACAATTAACATAGTTTTTTATTATTATTACGAATTTCTATCAAATATACAGTGAAATATATTGTTCAATTGAGTAGTCTAAAACAGTGACGTCATAATTTGGTATATAGTACATTTTTCATACAAAATTGTCGTTTTGACAGATGATAAAAAGTAACTAATTTAACTAAGGTGTCATCTAGCCTATTATAGTAAGCTATAAGTTTCATCCAGTCACACGCTTGTACATATGTTGTCAAACGGTAAAGTGTCATATTAACGAACGGAAACTATCTTACAGATTAAAAAAAGCGGGTAAATCTTAAACGAAGTGACTCGTGCAAAGAAGTTTAATTACACTTGCTTTTTAAGCTACTGCAGTTTTCTCTTTACCTATGTAAATTATAGATAATTAAATTTTCTACGCAGTAAATCGTATTATTTAATTATATTTTTTATAATACAGCAGTCAACGCCCTATAGCCCTAAAGGGGAATTTGATACAAACTCATACGAAATGTTATCTAATGTATAATAGAATACAAATATATACAATTAAAAGCACGACTTCAAAGGAATATATTCGAATTAAAACATCTTAAGACATCATCTTAAAGTCTTCTTGAAATACGATTTTAATATCTTGCAACATTGTTTACCTGTTAATAAAGAAAAGGGTTGTTTCACAGTGTACATAATACGTTGGCGCAAATTAATTACTTTAATAGACTTAGCCTTTAATGATTTCATTTACTTAACTTTTTTAAAGCTCACAATGTTAGCCGCAACTTTTCTTATTGCCCTACTGCACCAGAACTCTTCTGGTGCGATGGTTTTCGAGTAAGTGTACCATTGTATGTACTTTCATAGGCTCGAAAATCGTAAACTTCGGAAACTAATTCGTACATTTTGACGGTTTTAATTTCGTTAGATTCGTCCTAACTCTGAGAGTGATACAGGATAAATGAAAAAGTGGTTTGATAAGTTTAAAGAAACAAGACGTTTTCACACAGTAGGTTTTGAGTCTTTTCAATAATAAGTTTATTATTCTATTGAGCTAAAAGTTAAACGAATAAAAGAAATATTAGCATTTTAAATTAACGTGGTATTTTGATATTCCTCTCGTAGTGGCGACCCCAGCCTTGCTGAGCTGTTACAGCCTCAGTTCCTTTTTCCATTCGAGACTTATGGTATCCTTTGCTCTAACTCATTTTCTTAAATGCCATTATTTTACCTCAATTAACTATCTTATTTAGTCCCGTCTGAAAATGATTACCAGTCATCATCTTTTAGATTATTGATTCACTACGTCACCGACTCTAAACAGAACTAGAAAAAGAGAAGCAAGATGTTCTATTTAGTTGCATAATATTTTTTTTAAATTGATCTTTATCTCAATACACGAGTTTGGATTAATTTATTACTTATTATAAGACGTGATGCACTTCAACATCCACAATAATTATATGTAAGAAAATAAGTTAAATTAATATTTATATTTTACTTTTGTTCTGGTTCTGCGACACCTTTTTTCTTAGTTCACATTTCCATACTAAGTTATATGTGTAAAAGTATGTAAATATTATATTTTGTAGTTTTTACTATTGTAAAAAATTAACATTTAAACAAGTATAATTTTTCCAACCTAAAGCGACAGCATCCGTGTTGTCGTCTTTCATTAGTGAGTGCAAGACCGGAGGTGACGCAGGGGTGACAGTTATCGTTTCAAGTGTGTGAGACTTACACTACCACTATGACTGTCAGTCATGCCTTCACATCCCCGAACGGGATGTGAAAAAGCATCTCATTAGGCCTCATAGTGTATGTTACCAGACTGTATTGCATGAAGTATCAATGAGTATGGACACCATCACTCTTGGATTCGATTCATGCTTTCCGATAAAAAGAAATGTATCTATATTGACCTATACCTTCAATATATTTAATTAATACCAAACGTATAGTTGCAGCAGAATGGTATCATCCTAGCATTTAGAAAGTAAGTTTCGAAGCCTCATGAAATTTGCATGAAAATATAAAAAAATTTCAACAAAGAGAATCGTAAAAATCTGTACCTACCTTTTTTTTCTGTTGTTTTAGGTTTTTACCCGTTTCACAATTTGAATACGGAAATATAGGAATGTACTTTTTCTTTTTATATTAAAATCAATACATACTTCGAATAGTAGTAAATTAAAGGAACCGAGAAAAGCATATTTTCAAAGAATTAGTATAACTATTTCTTTTAGTATAAATCAAAATAAAAAAAGAAGTTCTGATCGTCTGAAAATTTTTTTTTGGCCATATAAGTGGCCAAGACAAAATTAATTTAATACTAATGAGTTTTATTTCAAGTAATACTCAATTAGTGCACGCTATTATTTACACAACTTTATATGTATAAAGTTTATCACTTTTAATACAAAAACTTAATTTCCATTCTTAATAAATAAGACAACAAGATTAACCGATCAATTTAACATTGTATCTATTAATAAATTCGTTGAAAACCCTATTAAAAACAGTGGTCACTTTTACGTTGATTTTGTAGAGCTTGTCTATGATAGAGATCACAGATTATAAAAATTCATTTTTAAATTGACAACTGACTTTTCATTAAATAGTTATAAAAAAAAACAAAGCAAAATTATATTTATGGAGTAAAATAAAACTATTAGATGTTACGTGGCTAGTCATCAAAACTAATGATAAATTTGAAACTATAGACTACTGAAATTTTTTTTTTTAAATCAGTAACAGTTATTATAGTTTAAGTAGAAACATTTTAAATGATAATCTTTTCTTCTGGAGATGCAATTCAAGTTTTGAGTCCTTCAGAGTTGTAAAAGTTGTATAACGCCCGATATAAATACATCATATTTTATACTATTTTGTAACAATTTTAAAGAAAATACGTAAAGAAAATATAATTACAATTACTATGTGCTCCAAAATTTTATATATATATAAATTAAATCTGTAGATAGTTGTGTCGTTACATATATCTACTGTAAAATCTCTGCAAAAAATCATAGAGTCAGGTCTTGGAGAGAAGAAAATGACGTCACTAGACAACACACTATTTAAATGCGTTAGAAGATAAATATTTGGTATTTACATCTCTGTAGAGTATATTTTCTCATAATATTGAAAAAATGGGTAATACATTGCCAGTATGTATAAAAAAAAATTAAGTTTTTAAATTTCGAATAGCGTCAATCTAACTGATATCAGTGGTAGTATGTAAGTTTTCACTTACCTCGTCCACCTGTTGCTCGCCGAATGGTGCCTGCTGATCTGTAGCATCAGTTTATATAGGCCCCGACACCGGAGCAGACAACGGTACTCAAAGTTTTACAAGGGATGGAAATAAATGTAAATGAAAAGAAAAAGATGAATTCAGCACAGCTATAAAAAAGTTTGTTCGTGTTATATTTTTACATTTTTTCTTTGCTTTTAATTTTTATAAATTTGAAGTTGATAAAGAGCGAGGACACAATTATTAGGTATTAAATTTGTTAATCTTATGTAATTAAAATGAATTGAAAGCTATTCAGTTTCATTCAAAAAGAGCCTTCAGACGTGAAGATTTTGACAAAGTTGAATTCCTAGAGCGACTGTTCTACTGTTAGTAGAATGAACTCGAATGGAAAAGAATACGGCAGATCCTTTGGTTTTGTACCTTTTATAAAGTGAATCGTCCTGACTATTTAATGTAATTATCATATTTTAAGAACTAAACTAAAATAATTAAAATGCTTCTCTAAATGATGTTACAATTGCAATAACAAAACTCATTCTTTCGTTTTCTATCCTTCTATGTTTAAAATCTGCTTAGTTTGAAAACTCGATGGTGTTGTGTGTCAGATATCCGAAAACATTTTTATATGTATTTAAATAGATTTATTAATGAAATTACTAATTGTATTTAGAAGTATATTAGTAAGTTCCTTACATATTTTAGTACATTTTATTGACTGATCGTAAGCAAATCGCAACGAATAATATTGTTTTCATAATTACGGTATCATGCCATCTTGTTAACAACAATGACAACTCATTTGTGACAGCTAGGTATCATGATCGTAGACTTTAGTGGCCTATATTTAATATTGTAAACTATAAACTGAAATAGCATTTCAACGCAAAGTCCTATTTTGTGCATTTAAAATGTTATTGTCTATTTTATTACCAGACAAGTAAATATATAAACAATCCCTGTCATGAGATACGTAAAGCGGTACAAAAGTCGTATACGTGCTTGCCATTGTCGTCTTTTGTACTAGCAGATTTCGTTTCTATTTATTTCTGACGGAAGATTGCCAAGATTTCCAATCGCAAAAGAGAGGTTGCTGGTTACTGCACCAAAATTTCTGAACTACAAAATTCAGTAACTAATAAGTACTTTAATTAAAGTTTAAAAAGTCTTTGTGTTAAGAGTAAGCATGCAAGAGGGCTGAGGAGAAGATTAAGAGTATAGGATGTACTGGTTTACTTCTCCTACAATATTCATTTTTCAAGCAGTGGACTTGCTTCAGCTGAGATGATGAAGAGCATAAGGTAGATTATTATCACATGATACCTCATCTTCTAAGCACTGTCGTATCCACACTGATGGTTTTGTATGCATTCTTTTTATATTCAAAATAACAAGTTTTATCCAAGAATTCCTAGTAAATTAAGATTCACAATAATTAAAAATAGTACAAGTCCAGTTTCACACGTTTTCTTAAGAAGATGGGCGAGGTATCGTCGATTCATAGTTACAGTTGAGAAAGTTTTAGAGTCTCTGTCTTTGATGGTAGCGGAATCACGTCCGCTGTGTTTAAAGATAATTCATTTACGTTCGCCCCGTGGCTAACGCCCCCGTCGTTTTAACTACTCTATACATATCTTGGCTAGTTTTTTCCACTATTATTTTATTTTAAGCTCTCTTGTAATCGGCGCTGTTTGATCCACGTGACATAACCGCACCATTTCTATTTAAAGTTTAATAAATATAGTTAATATTGATATCATAATATTAACTGCCTCGATGGTCGAGCGTTAAGTGTATGCGACTGCCGGGCTAGGGTTCGATTCCCGTGTCAGGTCAAAAAGTGTTATTGAGTTTTCTGGTATCAGAAATGCTTAATAACAGTCCAGAGTTTGGAAGTTGGGGTCTTAACCCTTGTGCCTCGGAAAACACGTAAAGCCGACGGTTCAGTGTTTGATCTCTCCCCGCTCGTGTCGGTTATCCGTCCCATCGGATTATTAAAGTGAACCAGAGAATGCACCTGTGTTTGCCCACAAACTTGTGCACTATAATATCTCCCACGTAACCTCCGTTGAGACTGGTCACCATGGCTAAAATCGGCTAGAAGTACATCAATATACATAAATTATTTTATTAAACATGACAGTTGACAGCTTGAGTTTGGTCAATACCACAGCACAATCACTCAAAACAATTTAAATTCGCTCTACCTGTACCAGAGACAATTTAAAATTATTTAAGAATTAAACAATAGCAAGACCATAAGACCATGAGTATGGTGACCACAACTCTTCGGATTCTATTCATGCTTGTCATCAAGCAGAGTAGAGTCACTTTGGCAGGCTCTTTATATAGAAAAAAAAACCTAAGTTAGAATATGAAATGACGGATATGGTTGACTGTAACTACTACAAAGCTACTGTACAGTTCTAATACGGGTCAGCCGATTTCCATTAAATACAAAATCTCAGGAAAATTTTCCTCACCATGTATTTCTAAGTCCTAATTTCCATCAACTTCATTATTTTCTTTTTCGTCATCAAGTATTTTAATGGTGAAAAATGTTAATTATTTCAATGGGATTTGATGCTGTTGACCTTCTAAAAACATTTTAATTTTTTAAATTTCCTTCCATTCAGAAATATTCTTTGCCAATTTGAAAATAAAATAGCATAGGTAGTGTCTAACTCTTATTTTTTACAATCTATAAAACTATACTTTTTCTTAGTTCTAGTAGTTTAAAAACAGAATGTTTTCTTTTTCTCCTTTTCTTTTGTTTTCGTAACAAATGAGACAACATAGTTTGGCACCGTGTAATATCATTTGTGGCCAATGTTTTTTTTTAAATTACTTAAGAGCACCTTGCTCACTGAGATATGAACGCTGATGTCATAACCGTCCAATATTTGTATAGGCTAATACCATGCGCATACAGATTTACGGAAATAGGATTATACGCATTTGTTATAAATGAACATTATTAATATTAATAATTAATGTATATGTTTCGAAGGTCGACACCTTGACTCTTATTTGAGGATTCTTTTAACTTTTTTGATCAGAAAATTTGATTACAAAAAATAACACTCCTACTCACATAAATTATTTTTACCATAATCGTCAAAATTGAAAAATGATAGCTTGATATTGTTTAATAGGTTACATTGTTGTTACATTACATACAATAAATGCAAGAGTTTTGCGTCGATTTTGTCTGTACAATCGCTAAAGATAGAATGTCTTAGATAGATAGAACATCTTATTGTATTTATTGGTTAATATTTTGTTTAAACAACGCTAAATAGCGTTGATAGACGTCATTTCCATCCATTTAATAGTTTTCTACTAATTTTCTCGTTTGTATAATGTCAACTTGACTAGGGTCTGACTGCTGCAAGATATATTTTGATACTTCGAGATACATAAGTTATTGTAAATAAATTAATTACACCCAAACACAAAGCAGATGATCGTGCACATGTTACACAATTATTGATCCTGATTGCGAATTAAATCACAACGTCATCTAGCTTCAAACTAAGCAGAAAATAAATTCATATTTTTACAGTCAGTATAGTTATCACAGTACAGACTGTAAAAATATTTATATACTTTTTATTTGTAAATCCGTACATTTTATACATTAAAAAAGGCCCAAACTTCAAAATAAATATTTACAGATCATACAAACATTTGGTCCAACCCGGGAATCGAGCTCGAGATCTCAAGCACAGCAGTCGCGTTCGTTACAGCTGCGCAACCGAAGTTGAACCCTCCATCCTCTTACCCCTTTCATTTCCACTGATGTAGTTTAAATCAACATTAAACATATCAAAAAATAAAGTTAAGGTACACAGTATTACAATACTTACCCTAGCAGCAGCTACAGAAAGTAGTTAGTAGTAGAAGTTAGTTAGTAGTAGTAGGTTTTATTACTATTTTGATCATAAAACCTACATTTGACTGCACGGTCAGCCTAGCCCTTTAAGTGGTCGCCACGCCGCTCTCAATTCATTGAGTATTGTGGGTGCAAACCCCACATGAGACAACACTTTGTGTGACCCACAAATTGTTGTTTGAGTCTGGGTGTTCTTTGTGTCCGTTTCTTGTATGTTTCTAAAATCCCACGAGACACAGAATTTATTCCTAGTGCCGACGTTGTCTTTTAAAAACAAAAAAACAAATATTGCCGAAATGGTTTACTAAAAACATACCAAACCAACGGTAAGCTCATAACTTTATTTATTATTTGAAAAGGTGTACTTTCTATTTGTTCTACCTTAGTCATCATCTCCAGATAATAATATTATCCTGCAGAAATCTAATGAACTCTTCAAATGATACAGGTATTGTTATACAGGTTCGAAAAGCATCACCTGCATAAAAAAGTACAGTTATGCCAGACGAACCGATGGTCGCTGGAGCCGAAGTGTACTAGAGTGGATACCACGATTGGGCAAACCAATTGTAGGGTGCCCTGTGGCGCGATGGACCGAGAACTTGAAGATGGTGGCTGACAGTGGATGGATGCGAATTGCCCAAGACCGGAATGGTCAGCGTTCCTTCGGGGAGACCTTCGTTCAGCAGTGGACGGCGATGGGTTGATTGATGATGGCTTAACAGGTGATTTGGTTTTCTTTTTAAGATAATTCGTGCACTTTCAGCAAAGCGGAACCGGGGCTTTATATCAACCATTCAAAATGGTAAGCAATTTATTCTCATTACAATGCGTAGGGTTAATGTTTCTGTATTGAAATATGATTTTTATATTTATGTAAAGGTTAGAATTTGAGACGAAATGATGGTAACTTAAAAAGGTTATGAAATGACCCACTCAAAAGTGAAAAACAAAATGTACTAAACAATTTTTGTGTGTTGTTTCTAATTCATTAATAAATTATGGTCCCTATCCAATAGTAACAAAACATATAAACATATATTAAAAATGATTTTTATAAGATCTTTTTTGATTTATGGTAGTATTAATCTATGTAAATATATTATATAATCTATTACTATATATAATACTAATCTATAGTCTTCACAGTGTTATTGTCCTGCATAATTTGCTCTCTAAGTCGCCTCTTACGACACCCATGGGATGAATATGGTGGGGTGGCGACACTTTGTATTCTTAATCCGTCACCACACAGAAACTGTACCGCATATAATCTACATTTCAATGTAATTTTGTCTATGGTGTTTGTAAGTGAGCAACATACTCATGATCATGGCTTTATGGCTAAGCGCCGTAAATAAAGATTTTATATGTATTTAGAAATATTTAAGTATGTTTATCAGCAGTCTGTATACAATAGTACAGGCTCTGCCTAGCTTGAAATCAGAATGTCTTAGTGTGTAAGACGAGTGAAGTGACAAAAATATCAAAACTGTTCTCAATGTAAAATGAAAGCCAAAACTCTTTTAAATAATTCAAATTCTTAATTCAATAAATTTTGAAAGTACCAAATGTCCGATAATGATTGTGCGATACTAAGTAGAAAGAGAAGAATGCCGGGAATTCTTGAGTGAAAAAATACCGGACATTCCCGGGAGCAATAGCCAACTGTTTTTTAGGGAATATAATGTACGTTGTGTTTTTGTTTCCATAAAAATAATGCACACACACAGTCAAGAAATACTATAACTTACCACATCAAAGTATTGATAAAGACATTATACATTTATGAGTGAGTTGACATGTTAAATATTGTCAGCGCTACTCGTATGATGCTGTATTGCGTTTAGGCATTCAGCACCGTCAGCGGTTTAGTGCCATTGTATTAGGATCATAGGTACTATGTTTTAAGAAACTCCTTTTTTTTGTTAACGTGTGGAAACACTCTCGGACCGTCACCCCACCGGAGTTTACGGCGGGGTGGTGTTCGGAATTGGAACGACTAAAACCACACGGTGTACCACTCTGCGCCTGAGATAGGAAGAATCCGGGAACAGCTGTTATTACGACAACTGGACCTCTCCAAGCGCCTGCCCATTTTAAGAGAAATATCTAATACAAGTTACAAAAACGCAATGATTGTAATAAACGCTCTTTGGCAGATAACTGCATATCATCATTATCATCATCATCATCATCAATAGTTTTTACATGTACGTACTGTAGATTGCTGGATATCGTCCCCTCCTTAGAAATAAGATTTTGGTTTGCTATGCCGCGCTGACCAGACGGGTTGGTATACAGTTTGTTTCAAGTTTTCCCTCTCTTTGTATTAATGTTGTCTTGCTCAGTTTCTTCCATTAGTCGCATTTGACGACACTCATGAGCGCCAGCAGAAGGGAGCAAGGAGGTGCACTTGCACCCCGTAAGAAAATACATGGAAAAATATATTTTTTAACTTATTTCATAAAAGAGTCGATTTCATAGGTAGACCTAGTATAATTTTATATTTAATATTGGTAAATAGTATGTATGAATGTAAATGCATCCACCTGAAAATAATTCTGGCGACCAGCCGAAAGTAATTCGTCACCGCATGGAAAACTGCAAAAATGCTATTCTGTCAAGAGAGAATTATTACTATATTTATGTAATTTGTTTATTCTTATATCGTGATATTATTTTAAAGTGGCGCCATGACGTAAGCCGGCGCCACGGACATCACGAAACGAAGAAGAGAAATGAGGGTACTTACGTAAAGTGACAATAATTAATCTTTGTTTTTTATTCAAAACTGTGATAAACAAAATCTCTGTCAAGTGTGTATAGAAGGACTTTACAATCTTGATACGCGCCTACGACTGTTATTATCTGATCTGTGATGTTTAATATACAAGAGAAGAAGATGGGTCGATAATACGATCGCGAAGATTGTTGCAAATATTATATATATATGTTGTTGTTGCAAAAAAATTCTTATTAAAATTTCACATGCGATAGTAAAAAGTGTACTTATCCATTTTATTACTGGTGAATAAGCGAATGACCTAGAAAAATGCAACGTGGAGTACCATGTCCCCTTATGTTTACTAGAACGAAACACTTAACAATGAATCCACGCTACCATGATAAACTTACCGCCGAAACCACACGACCTCGTTTAACTAAACTTTAACGAAAAACATTAATTTAATTAAATATTAAGAAGTAAAGTTCATCAATTAAGATTTAAATTCAAATTCAATGTATGATGAACTAATTAAGATGTGAAGGGTTGCACATCACGAAAATGATGAACATAAAAAATAGCATACCCACTTTAAGGGTACTTACTAGTTACCCTAAGTGAAATATTTCTCAAAATTTTATTTTAATAATCACGTCGTGATTAATAAGTACATTCATGCGAATTTACATGTTTTTAGCATTAATAATCTGTCAGGTACAGTGAGAATAGACGAACGGGCATGATGAAACTATAGGAATTCTATTTTCGTTATTTTGACTGTAAAAAAATAAAAAATTAGAACAAAATTCATTTGTTGCAAGGTGATACGTTAGAGGGTTATTTAGATGAGGGCGTGTGATTTGACGATAAAATTATCCTGATGGCGTGGATTCCTTGTTAGAAGATTCGAAATTAGTAAATTAGAGATTTAGATTTTTGAAATCGCATGGCTACAGCATGTAGTTTTTCCTGGTAGCATGCATACATTGAGGCGTTGCATATTAGTAAACATACGGTGACGGTACATTCGATGTTTTATTTTTTTAGGTCATATAACGCTCCCCTCGTTTGAACACTATTTCATACAAGAAAAAACACAATACTAAATTTATAATTTCCACTGAATTATTTAAAGTAATAAGTTCAGAACAATCATTTATTACCGCTAATTGTCATACAATACTGTACATTACATAATAAAAAGGATTTAAATATTACAGGTTTATTATAAGATAAAAGGCTTTCGATGCCTGTCGGTGGGACATGTGGGGGTAAAATGTACAGCAGAGGTCACCGTAGGTGACCTCTGTTTCCGTTGTGGCCAGCCTGGTCACAAGGCGAGTGGCTGTAACGCTCCATTGCGCTGCTTTAGGTGTGCAGCGGGGAGCAAACCTGCCGACCACCGGGTTGGCAGTAAGGCCTGCGTCTTGTCGGATCCGAAGCTGGGAGGTCGACCTCCTGGCCCCCGTCCGAAGAGCCCGGAGAGTACTGCCGGAGGGCAGCAAGATTTGCGGCGGGGGGCGGAGATGGAAATCCAATAATGGATTCGAATCTCCGCATCCTCCAGGCAAACGTGGGCCACGGTGCCGTTGCTCAGGATCTTCTGCTCCAGAGCATGGCACAGTGGTCTATCCACATTGCCGCCGTGGCTGAGCCATACGTCCACCGGTTTCTCGGGGCTGCCTGGGAGACCGACTTGGATGGCTCAGCGGCTTTGGTACACGGCACTGCCGCTGGCACTCCTCCCCTCACCGTGGTTGCAAGGGAACGGGGTTGCATAGCGGCGTTGTTTGGGGATATAGCGGTCGTGGCTGCTTATTTCACGCCGAATCGAGACATAACTGAGTATGAGCAATGGCTCGCTCAGTTGGCGGTCGTCGTCGACGCCTGTCGCCCCCACCCGGTTCTTGTGCTCGGTGACTTCAATGCCTGGTCAGAGGCCTGGGGTTCCCGACGCACGAACCCGAGGGGCAGGGCACTGGAGAACTGGGCCGAAAGATTCGGCCTAGTTACCCTAAACCAGGGGTCCGTTCCCACGTTCGTGACAGCGAGGGGTAGTTCGATCGTGGACATTTCGTTCGCGTGCCCCTTGCTGGCACGCCGTGTTGAGAACTGGCGGGTCATTGTGGGGGAGGAGACAGGTTCAGATCACCGATACATTCGGTTTGAAGTCTCCGCTCCCACAGATGGCGTGCCGGTTGGACGAAATCCACCTGAGCCGCGTTGGGCGCTCAAGCGCTTAGATCGAGAGGTCCTCCTGGAAGCCGCCATCGTACAGGCCTGGACCCCTGCACCGGACAGGCCTATTGATGTGAATGCCGAGGCATTATGGTTCCGGGAGGCCATGACCCGCGTCTGCGATGCGGCGATGCCCAGGGTTCAGCCCAACACTGCGAGACGTCAGGTCTATTGGTGGTCGCCGGAGATCGCAAGGCTGAGACAAGCCTGCGTGACCGCGCGCCGTCAATGGTCTAGGTTCCGCAGAAGGCGTCGCCGCCCCGAGGATGCGGCAGCTCGAGAGGCGGAGCTTTTGGTGGAATACAGGGTCGCCAAGAGGACTCTTCAGGCAGCGATAAAACGGGCCAAGAGCGAGGCCCGCCGCGAGTTGCTGGAGACACTGGAGCGGGATCCATGAGGACGCCCTTACCGTATGGTTAGAGGCAAAATGCGGCCATGGGCCCCGCCGTTAACCCGATGTCTTCAGCCAGAGCTGCTTGAAAGGGTTGTCGGCTCCCTGTTTCCATCGCATGTGATGGAGCACATACCACCACCGATGGCTCCGCCTGCAGCGCCTGAGGCGCCTAACGTGGACGACGACGACGTGCCTGAGGTCACTTGGGCAGAACTAGCGCTGGCGGTGCGACGGCTTAAAGCCAAAAACACCGCCCCAGGACCCGATGGCATCCCAGGACGAGCATGGGTCCTGGCTCTGGATGATGAGGCGCCGGCTCTCGAACCCCGACTGAGAGAGTTTCTCAGCGCATGCCCGAGCAGGGCCAGTTTCCGAAAATATGGAAGACGGGAAAACTGGTCCTCATCCGAAAGTAGGGGCGCCCAGCGGACTCACCATCCGTTTACCGGCCCATAGTGTTGCTTGACGAGGTATGCAAACTCTATGAAAGAGTGATTGCATGGCGCCTCGTCAAGCACTTCTTCAGAGTAGGGCCGGATTTGGCGGATAACCAGTACGGTTTCCGTCAGGGGAGCTCCACCGTGGATGCGATCATGCGCGTGGGGACTCTAGCGGAGGAAGCCGTTTCTCGGGGTGAAGTGGTGTTGGCGGTGTCGTTAGATATCGCCAACGCGTTCAACACTTTGCCCTGGAGTTGTATCAGAGAGGCGCTAGTATATCATAAAGTGCCTCTCTACCTCCGCCGCGTTGTCGGGGCGTATTTGTCGGAAAGAGCCGTTATCTACCCAAGTAGAACCGGTCTCGGTCGACGTGAAATGTCGTGTGGTGTTCTGCAGGGGTCGGTCTTAGGGCCTCTCCTATGGAACATTGGCTACGACTGGGTGCTTCGCGGTGCATACCTAGATGGTGTAGCCGTCACATGTTACGCGGACGACACGCTTGTGACGGCGTGCGGCAAGACACACCGTGAGGCAACCCTGAGGGCCACGGCCGGTGTTGCCCAAGTCGTGCAGCGAATCCGGCGACTGGGTCTCGAGGTGGCTTTGCACAAATCCGAGGCCTTGTTTTTTCATGGGCCTCGGAGGAAGCCACCTGATAGACTCAGCCTCACAGTAGGAGGTACTCGCATCGGCATCGAGCCCTCTATGA
Organism: Hypercompe scribonia; assembly: GCA_949316085.1. Classification (NCBI taxonomy): domain Eukaryota; kingdom Metazoa; phylum Arthropoda; class Insecta; order Lepidoptera; family Erebidae; genus Hypercompe; species Hypercompe scribonia. The sequence goes on from OX438988.1 coordinate 7,402,299, forward strand.
AGTATCTGGGGTTAGTACTCGATGGCCGATGGGACTTCGGACATCACTTCCGAAGTCTGGTCCCCAAGTTAGTTGGTGCAGCGCGTGCATTGGCACGTTTGCTGCCGAACATGAGGGGACCCGATGACTCATGCAGGAGACTCTACGCTGGAGTTGTGCGGTCCATGGCCCTTTATGGGGCCCCAGTATGGGCGGAAGTCCTGAAGGCCAGCAATATTGCGTTACTGCGACGACCACAGCGTATGCTGGCCATTAGGATTATAAGGGGGTACCGCACGATCTCCTTTGAGGCGGCGAGTCTCCTGGCCGGAACTCCACCATGGGACCTGGAGGCGAGAGCCCTTGCAGCTCTCTATCAGTGGCGCAAGCACGCGCAGGAGTTGGGTCGGAGTCCTGAAACCCGAGACATCGAAAATCAGAAATCCCAACTCCGCCAGGCCCTCGTAGAGGAGTGGAAGGAACGACTTGGGCAGCCAAGCGCTGGACATGCCGTTGTTACGGCGATAAGACCCCTTATGGAGGATTGGCTTGAGAGGCATCATGGGACCCTCTCATACCGACTGACGCAGGTGATCACTGGAAAAGGATGTTTCGGAGATTACCTGTGTCTGATCCGTAAGGAGCCAACGCCTGAGTGCCATCACTGCGATGGCCGGACCGTGGACACAGCGCTCCACACGCTGGCAGAATGCCCGGCATGGGTGGAGCAGAGGCGTGACCTCATGGCGGCCATCGAAGTGGGGACTCTCTCGCTCGGTAACATGGTTGCGGCCATGATACGGAGCGAGGGTGCGTGGAACTCCGCCGTCTCTTTCTGCGAGCAGGTTATGCTTGCGAAGGAGATGGCGGAGCGGGACCGAGAGAGGTTTAGAACTCTCCCGGTCCGCCAGGCCCGGGAAAGGGCCAGGTACCGCAGAAGGCTCAGGCGCCGGAGATCACTAGAAGATCTCCGTCCTCCATAAGTGCAGGCCTGGGGGTGACAAATGAGGCCATCTGTCACCCTAGCAGAAGCAGGTTTCCAAGAAACCATGAGTTTTCCACACAGGAGGGGGCCACTGCAGCCGTAGTTGGTCCGAGGTACGTCGGGGTTCCAGGGATTTCCTTACTAGGGTGCACCTGGTCCCCTGGCTACTGGTACCTGAGACGGCGTGCGGTTTTTGGTCGGTTCGAGTCCGACATAACCACCCTGCGGTGGTATCCGTGGGGATTTCCGCACAGTACAAAAAAAAAAAAAAAAGGTTTATTATAAGAGTATATTTACATTTTTAACTAATTTATTATTTATTTAACTATTTTCTCAACATGTAGAAAATGAAACATACTTAATCAACAATTGTGATTGTACTGAAGAAGTGTTGAAAACTTAAGTCAATATGTGCAAATAATTGTTCATACCAAAGTTCCATGATATATAGTTGAAACCAACGAAACAAGTTTAAAACAACCTACGCTAGAAATACTAGATTTTCGATATCGCATCGAGAATCTCAAGATGTAATTTCTTACTCAGGGATATTATAAATTAATAGGTGAAATTCAATACAGATACGCAAGATTAACTGCCACTGAATATGATGAAGGTCGGTAATGATGTGGGGGTGATTACAATGGGAATCTATGAGAATCAAATTATTCAATATTTATCTATATCTATTTAAATAGCGCGTGGAACATCTTTTAATAAAAACTTTGTAATTGTCAACATGTTATTTTTTATTAAAAAGTCCCCCCACCTTCTTAATTTCCTAAATAATTATATTACGTGCATACATACTCGTAAATACATCCACTCTACGAGTATACACCCACGTCTAAAACCTCCGAGAGTTAAGCAAAAGTAAAATGATTTCAACAGTGAAAAAACAAAAGGGGGCTTAATTTTTATTACCATGTATGATAACAGTGTTGTAATTAGAAAGTTATCAACGAATATAATAGCAGACCGACTACATTATGTATCGTGACTACGTTAAAGAACACTATGACTTCTTTATGAGGCAAGTCATTAAGTAATTAATTTTAAAGGAACTAGCCTATTGCATTGACAATGCCTATTCCTGCAAATGTTTGCCCTTAGATGCATAGAATTCACGAATATTGACTTTGTGAAATACTTGCCAACCCTCACAAACCACCATGTCTATTATATTACTGCCAAAGTATCAAGAATGTTCGTTTGCGCTGTGTATCTGAGGTTAATATGATCACGTGCAACATCCGGCACTCAGACTCAATTTGTTCACTATAAATAATTCATACTACCCTCACTCTACATGTCAAATTATAAAAAATTCTCTAAATTGAAGCGAAATAAATTCATACATCTACTTTTTTACTAATATATTCGTAATGTAGGTCTAGTGGGAAAATTTAATTAGTTTCCTTTGAAGATGTTGCTAGCTACTAAGCGGCAAACGGGATTCGTGGTTAATTATTTATCGAATAGATTAACAAATTACAGTCAAACAATCGTAACCAGGGCAAGTTACAGATAGGTGACCCTTATTTTTACACTGAGACCTCTGCAAGCCTCGGTGAGTACATTCAGTCGTCGCTCTTGGTTGCCTTACGTTTATTTGTTGCAATCGTTTCAACCGAGTGTTGAACGCATATAATATATGACTGTCTGTTTGTGTCATCATATATCTCAAACATTTCTCAAAGGTTACAACTACCCTGCATATTTCAATACGTGTAATTTTTGTATAACTCGTAAGATTACACAGCTCTAAAGCCGTATGTACACTGCCTAAATGATTCTACTCAATATTATATCCTTTGAATCAACAAAGTAACGAGACTGAAGAAGATCAAAATTCACATCACATCTCTGAAGTATTTGCCTAAGGTTAATAATGTTACGTTAAAATTCAATTTAATTACAGGTCCCGTTTAAAACTTTGAAAATTCGTGATCGGAATTGTATGATTTGGGTAATTTTTCTTTTAGAGATGTTTAATGATCTAACGATTAAAGAAACTCAAAATTAACAAATTTATATTTTCATAGTTTAAGAGAAAACATTCAGTACGATACCTTTTTATCCACGTGTCTTCTCTTCTATTTGTCATTTAATAATTTCCTTGTGTCACATTACTTTCTTACTTTTCGACTTTAGGAGATTTTTATATTTATTAAAATTGCCAAGGCGTTCTCTATCTTAATTTAAGAGCCATCTTTTCGGTGCAGCAATTGCCACTCCTCTTTGTTTTCCGTAACTTGTTTGACCTCTTGTTATGGTACGAATTTCACTTTCTTCTTCACTTGCTATATTTTCAAACGTTACTGTCGATTATTCCATATCAATTATGATTTTTGAAGAAATGTAATTGTAAAATGTATACCAAAGTTAAAATAAATAAATATTTCGTACATTTAACACATAACGTCATCTAGTTTCAAATTAAGCAGAGCTTGTACTACGATAACTAGACTGACTGATAGAACGTACATGTCATACAAAGAAAACATCCAAACTCCAAAACAAGTATTCGCACATAATACAAATATTAGGTCCGAACCAGAAGAATCGAATCCGAGACTTTAAGTGCAACAGTCGTATGCACTACCGCTGCACCACTGAAGTAATCAAAAAGAGATTTATGAAAGGTGATTGAATGAAGATAATTCGTGTCTATGAATATGGTAATACTCCATCTCCACGTCACGTAGTCTACATTTTGTCTAATCTGTAAAAAAACTTGCTTGTCTAAAGTTACAAATCGGCAATATAGTTTAATTAAAGTAAATGCATATTTTCTTTTGTGTTATAATCATTATTTAAACACAGCAAGATGGGACGATTATGATCTAATAGATTATGATCTAATAAGGGGTCGGGTCGTTTATTTCTAGGAAGAAAATCTTCTATCGCATTCCTTATATATATCCACTGATATCGTAATGGTTTTTTTTTTATTTAAGAGCCTGCCAAAGTGACTCTACTCTGCCTGATGGAAAGCTCATGCTTTCAAGGATCCAAAAATTGTAGCCACCATACACATTGACGAATGTTGACAATGTAGTATGGTGACCCACACTATGGCGGCCTCTTAAGATGCTTTTTTCAGTTGGGGACGTAAGAGGCTTTACAGTCATCGCAGCATTGTATTGAACTTACTTACCACGACAACTGTCACCCCTGCATCAATGTGTCCCCGGTCTCGCACTCACCAACGAAACACGACAGCACGGATGCTGTCGCTTTAGGTTGATATTCTCGGAGAGTGTAGTACTGCCCCGGTCGATCCGGCTCGTTCATGCTGAAATCAGCGTGGCCCTACTACCTGTTATCAGGTAATGCAGGATGCAATAGAAGATCTTCCCACCAATCATACGAGAGCTACGATTCGCTAAGGCTCGATCTTGGGCTTAAGACCTCACTAATAAAATAGTATTTTGTAATATTTTTGTTGCTTGCATGTGTGCAACGGCGGTAGGTGCGTGTCGCGGTCTAGTGCTTGTTATCGTAACTTCTATGGCATAAAAACGAGCGCCTCTTACAATATGTCACCGATGTCTCAACCTTTCCGTAATCTGCGTTCTTTTTATTTCGAGATCTTTTTTAACTTTTTAAAAATATGATATGATTAGTTCATAACCAACTTACTTTAAGAATATGGTATTTTTAAACAATAACAAGGCAAAAAGTGAATTATAATTTTGCAGAAAAACTAACTGCCACCACTATTTCTTAAATTTGTATGTTTATGTTTGTACGGGCTTGAGTGTTATTTATGTTTAATCAATTATTTCGTTACGGGTATCTAGGCACCCTAAACTGATTAACTGAGGCTGTGTACGTTATAGCCTGTATCCAGGACCCACAAAGCAAGTAAGCCATCGCTAAAAGCCTTGGCGTATGCGTTTTAATTCAGTTTTGTGGGATCGACGGTTATTTTTAGATGTAAGTTTGTTAATACAAGAGACTGCTTTGAACTTTGTGATCTTTTGCACTAATACTAGTAGTAGTAGTAATAAAATAATCTTTATTAGTTTAATATACTTCTTAGAGAAGGAAAACTGGAAATAAATCCTTTTTCTTTGCAAGTGGAAACTCTTTCGGGCCGTCACCTCACCTGAGTTTGCGGCGGGGTGGTGTGTCGGAATCAAACCGACTAAAACCACACGGTGTACCACTCTGCGCTTGCAATAGGAAGGATCCGAGAACTGTTCTTATTAAGCCATTCAGACCAGGATACAAACAATATAATAACCCGTCTCGCAAGCGTGGTGTAAATGGTAGGCCAAACCCTTCTTTTTAAGGAAAGGCCTATGTTCCTCATTGAAGTTCTAAAGTTGTTAATGATGATTGATAATGTACACCTTTTTTTTCCACAAAAGGATAAGCAATGCACAGCATATAGCTCTTTCTTATTATACATATTTAAAAATTCACGAATTCAAGATCGTGAATGTTGAGTGGTGATGATAATTTTAATTATTAGAATTTATATGCTTCTGAGAGTAAAAAATGCATGTTTACTTTTAGTATACTCGACTAATTTCGAGTCAGGCGAGGGGACAGACCTTTCATTGAGAGATTAAGCAACTTGCCACGGAATCGAGTCGGTGGCGGGCACCCTCGTAATATACACGCAAAGAATCATATGCTTAACGTATGTTACTGTTATTGCTGGCGTAAGTTCCGTTTAGAAAACAAAACTAACTACCTGGTTACACTATGATGACTTGGTAACAGGTGTTAGCCACACGTCGAAAGTAATCTGGATTTCTGTGCTTTACTTTACGTAATCAGCTTTCTAAGACGGTTTATTTCATTGTTTCTCTACCAATTCGGTTTACTTTCTTTTATGTTGTCTTACACTGGCGGCGGTAATTAAAAGGTGACAACACATATTCAAAATACATTGTCAGTGATTGTCACCAAACTGAAATCAAAGAGTAAAAGTATAAAATAATGAAAAAAAAGGTTTAAGTTAAAAGTCATCTCCTTCAAAAGCCACACTGACTTCAGTAGACGTACAAACCAACTTTGACCGCGGGTCTAACACGCATTTATACAAAATGCGTGTTCTTGCTAACGTATGTTCAACGCCAATCGTCTGAAAGTACTTCTTAGTCGGACACTCTTGACATACGATCATGACTGTTGGCAGGGTTGTGGCTCGCTGTTGCCACTTTGTTTTTGTGGTGCTGCTCGTCTTGCAATATTCCTCCATTTTCACCAGTATGCACATTGAGCTGCAGTCAATTTGGTCTTAGTTTTAATTAAATCGATACATCAGGTTGGGGAACAACCTCGTGGCCTCGTGCCCTTCACACAACTTTGCACAAGTTTCTTAATCGAGTCCTTTTTTCTACAGATGTGTCCAAAGCCCTTCAGTCTGAACATAACCTAAAACTATTAATATTCTAAGTATATTGACTCACCTTACCGCTAAACCTACATAATTATGTTCTAAAGGTATGTATTACTTTCCATGCAAATGAATCCATATTGCTTCTATATTTAGTTTATTAACGTCTTATACAAGTAAAGTTTTAATTAATAGTTTTAATTAATTTGTACCGTGCTGAGAACAAATTATCTCCCTTACCTCGGCTTACGTCAAGCTGGCACCTCGTGCTAGTGTGAGAGTTTTTCAATAGGTACATATACAAATATACTTTTTAAATGTATAATGTATGTAAGCAATAAATTAAATAAATTGAAGAAAAAATTGTATTACACTATTTTAAGGATTAACATTTTTCAAAATATATTTCTTGCAAAAATGACAAATAATATAATATGAATGACTTTACGATAACTGTGGCCTTTTGCATGTGTACTCGTATTAGACCTTTAAATAGACCTTCGAAACTTCAAGCTGGCCGTCAGAGTGGGTTTTAGGAAATATTCACATATTTCTGACTTAAGTGTCCTCATGGAACCAGAGATCCGACTGGATTTTCCATCATCAGATTAATAACTGTTAAACCTTGGATCTGCCGACAATCAGCAAAACATTATTGTAGTTTATTTTCTTTTATCATTTTAAGTAAGTACATATTTATCAATACGTTATAAGACATTTATTTTATTAAGTAACGCGTTTTTATTTGTGCTCAAATTTTAAAAAAAAGTTGAGAGGTGTCAAGGGACACCCAGATCAATTCAAATCAAAATCAAATCAAATTATTTATTCATTCACCATTTTGTTATACAATTTTCTCTTAATTTTAATTAAAATTAACAATTTAATGCAACCAGATAATTGATAATAAGAGGTTGTCAATGACGACCGTACTAATATACATTGTGTTACAGTCGTCAGCGCCCTCCACCCTAGCCAAATTATTTACCTAGTTATAACTTCTAGTAACAATTGCAAATCAACAAAACAAAATTTAACAAATAACATAAATCTCATAAAACGGATTGACTATAAATTGATTAAAATGCAATAGTATTTCAAGTTCATATGATTATATTTATTTATTTATTTACCACAAGTGGGAGAGTGTGTGTATGTGTTTGTGTGTGTGTGTGTGCACTTGGTATTAATACATGTATGTGAGATATAACGTGTATGTTAGCTAATTAAATGTTTGGCGATTGACTATATTCTCCAAGGAGTCGTAGTTCAAACCTTTGAGCCATCGTGTAATAACTTTTTTGAGTTTATGTGACGTCAATGGGTAAATTTTATTATCTGCGTTGGCAACGTTGTAAAGAAGGTTGCCCAGGACATAGTACTGGCGCCGTGCGAGAGATTTTTTATGGGCAGGTACCGGGTGGATTCTGTTTGTCGAGCGCTTCAAGATAGGCTTGAAACTGGTGGACTGATGCTTGCGAAGTATTAGCGTCTTTACAAAAAGTTGTCTAACCGAGAGAGTCGGACAGTCGTTATAAAGCTGGTCAGTACTGTATCTTCTGGGCTTCTTGACTTGGCTCCAATGGAAGCAGAATGGTTTTCGCGGCTCCACCCCAAGTTACAATACAATACTGGATTATACGCTGTGCTAGGGCATAGTATACCTGAAAGGAGATGCTGGAGGGTCTCGATCGTGACCCCTGGGGTCGCCCCTATCGTGCGGCGCGACAGAAGCTCCGCACGTCGGCCCCCCCCCTTACAGAGGCACTCCAGCCCAGCTTCCTGCAGGAAGTGGTCGAGGGTCTTTTCCCGCAGCGGGTAGAGCACACACCCCCGTCGATGGTCTTCATCGTCGGAGACGACGGGGGTAACGAGGACAATGTTCCGCCCGTCAGGGAATCGGAGATTGGGGCGGTTGTTCTACGGATCCGCTCTAAGAACACCGCCCCCGGGCCAGACGGGATACCTGCCCGAGTGCTGGCCCCAGCCCTCGAACACATGTCGAACCACCTCAGGGAGGTCCTGGACGCTAGCCTGGCGTCCGGACGCTTCCCTGAGTGCTGGAAAAGCGGGAAGCTGGTTCTATTAAAGAAGCCGGGACGGCCTGCCGATTCGGTAGCGGCCTATAGGCCCATCGTGTTGCTGGACGAGGCGGGTAAACTGTTTGAGAGGGTACTCTCTGCCCGCATCGTCCGGCACCTCTGCGAAGTGGGCCCCGATCTGTCGGACGCCCAATTCGGTTTTCGAGCGGGGCGTTCGACAGTCGATGCTGTGTTGCGCCTGAGGGCCGTTACCGAAGAGGCAGTGAGCTGTGGCGGCGTGCTGTTGGCGGTGTCGTTGGACATCGCCAACGCATTTAATAGTCTGCCATTTAGCTGCATCAGGGAAGCACTCCACTACCACGGGGTGCCAGAGTACCTGAGGCGGCTTGTGGCAGACTATCTTGAGGAGCGTACCGTCGTGTACGAGGACCGAGATGGTATTCTGAGGCGGCGGCCCATGTCGTGCGGTGTTCCACAGGGGTCCGTCCTCGGACCACTCCTGTGGAATATGGGATACGACTGGGCCCTTCGAGGTCGTTTTCCCCCCGGGCTGGGCGTAATTTGTTACGCCGATGACACATTGGTCACGGCCCGGGGGGCGAACTTTCAAGAGGCGGCGCGCCTGGCCACCGTGGGAGTCTCTTTGGTGGTCGGGCGCATTGAGGCGCTGGGTTTACGGGTGGCCCTAGATAAGACGGAAGCCCTTTTGTTTCATGGGCCCCGTCGTGGTCCACCCCCCGGTGCCTCTATCGTAGTCAATTCGGTCCTCGTACCGATTAAGGCCCAGATGAAGTATCTGGGCCTGATCCTCGACGGCAGGTGGCTCTTCGACGAGCACTTCCGACAGCTTACTCCAAAGCTGGTCGGCGCTGCTTCTGCTCTTGGGCGACTTTTGCCCAATTTGGGTGGAGCCAGCGTCGCGACGAGACGGCTATACACGGGGGTTGTTCGGTCAATGGCACTGTATGGTGCACCGGTGTGGGCGGCGGCTCTGACCGCCCAGAACAGGGCTCGCCTCTGGCGCCCTCAGAGGATATTGGCGGTTAGAGCCATACGCGGTTACCGCACCATATCGACGGAGGCAGCGTGCGCGTTGGCCGGAACTCCCCCGTGGGATTTGGAGGCGGAAGTGCTCGCCGAAGTTTATCGGCGAACGGCAGACTTTCGGGTGGGTAGCGGCATTCGGCCCCCGCCCGAAGAGATACGCGAGTGGCGAGAGGCCGCTCGTCGAGCCACAATGGCTCGTTGGTCGTCCCGGCTGGAGGCTCCACGTGCTGGCTTTGCCGCCGTGGAGGCTCTCCAGCCGGTCATCGCCGAGTGGACAGGGCGGCAGCACGGGACCCTTTCCTTCCGACTGACGCAGATTCTTTCTGGGCACGGTTGCTTCGGGAAGTATCTGCACTCGGTCGCCAGGAGGGAATTGAGTCCCGCCTGTCACCACTGCGACTGCAGTGAGGACTCGGCTCAGCACACGCTGGCGGTTTGTTCCGCCTGGGCGGCGCAGCGTGGGATCCTCACTGCAGTTATTGGAGGAGATCTCTCGCTACCGGCCGTAATACGCTCCATGGTCGGTAGCGACAGTTGTTTTACCGCGGTCGCAACCTTCTGCGAAGACGTAATTTCGCGGAAGGAGGCGGTGGAGAAGGCCCGGGAGGACGATATCCACTCGGACCCAATTCGCCGCCGGCGAGCCGGGCGGCGGAGGCGCGCATACCAGCGCCTCATGCCGCCTTGAGTGTGGCCGCGGGTGGACGGGACGGGTTTTCCCCTCCATCCGCTACAATGGTCAACCGCGAGGAGGCGACGTCCGTGTGTGCCGTACGTCGCCTAAAATAGAGAGTTTATCCGCAGATGGTGCCCGAGGTAGCGGGCAGGCGCTAGGAGGGATCTGGATGTCGTAATAGCAGCGGTTCCCGGATCCCTCCTATCTCAGGCGCAGAGTGGCACACCGTGTGGTTTTAGTCGGTCCGATTCCGACACACCACCCCGCCGTAAACCCCGGTGGGGTGACGGCCCGAGAGGGTTTCCACACGTTAAAAAAAAAAAAAAAAAAAAAAAAAGGGCATAGTATACCTGGGGTGCTGGGCTAGAAAACCTCCACGTGGTGCACCCTGGTAACGTTGGCGATGGTGTTCATCACTGCCAACGGCTAATGTTCTAGCACGAAGAGGAAGCCATTTTCTTCGGCAATTCGGCCGAGACTTGGTCTGGCGTATGATATGTATGTCATACAATATTATATTTAAGTATGTGTATCTTCGTATGTATTATGCATGTAATATTTATTTATTTATTATTAACGTAATACTTATGTATTTTTATTTAGTAGTTCATTTATATTATTTATATTTAAAGTAAATTTATAGGCTTAGTAACTTTGCACCTACCGCATCTTGTTTCTGCATCACCTGAAGTTCGACTGGGAGAGAATGCCCCATAGTTTTAAGTCCGCCTTTGTACAAAAAGTGTAATAAATTTAAATAAATAAATTTACCTAACCTTCCCATTTGGGTTCAATTCGAGCAGATATCTGCGATGCTAGGTCTTATCCATCTCGTTTAAAGTCAGGCAATACAAAAACAACATTTGGTACACATGAATTTCTGTTTTACAATGCAAGCTTACAATTGTCTTCTTTGTAATAATTACTTGAATATACTAGTATTACATATCCATCTATTAAAATCTTGAACGTCAAGCATCAGAGATAATTAAAAGGAATTTTCGTAATGACTGATCGAACTCAAATTAGTTTTCAAATGTGATATGCCCTTGTTCATCTTCTCGTAGACCCCTTTGAGGAGGGATCTCGGGGTAAATTTACCAGGTCTACCACCTGTCGAAATGGTCCTCCGCGCCGCCTGCGAATACAGGCGGGTCACTTAGTTGGGCCTTTGGGCCTGTTGGTATTGCCGGGTGCCAGTCCGGTGAGGTGTCTCTAACGTACGAATAGCTTTGTTAGCAAATGAACACGATTCGTAAGAAAGCGCCATCTTAAGAAATTATGAAACTAGTAATTACAGATAATTTTTCTAACACCGTTTCTGTCAGATAAACGCAACGCATTTCCACTTCATTAAAATTGTTTCAGAATAATTGAAAGAGTTTCAGCTAGATGGCGTTTTGTGGAATTTATCTATAATGTGTTTGTATTTAGAAATATATAAGTGTTTATCGGCAACCTAGTTTCCATAACACTGATTTGGACTGGTTTGGATTGAGATCAGACTAACTAAAGTTATTAACTATTTAACTAAATTTGCTCGGTTAACTCATAAAAGTTTAGTTAAAGTAAACTAAAGTATAAGTAAAAAAACAATAATTGTTCACGTGGTTTGTTCTCGTAGACTACAGCTAGGGTCTTGGGGTAACTTTTCCAGACCCATATAACCATTGTTTTAGAAGTCTATGGTTAACTTTAAACTGCATAATTTATATCAACGCCATCTGTGTTGGGGCAGCAGTACCATTGTTGAACTAGTGCAGCCAGCAACATGTTCACCCTTTTCATTTGTTTATAGAAGGACTGTCTCTTCAACGACATCTTTATAATATAATGAAAAGATGTTATCTAAGCAGTAAGCAACACGGCTTCGGCACATAGATTATAGTTGTCTTGAGAGTTGATGAAAAGCAAAATGGAGCGGCGAGATGTCAGTTGAAACGTGCAGTTAGATGTCGATTTACAAATTCTGTATTTCAAAAGCTTATATTGCCAAAGTTTAAGCATTACAAGTACTTTTTAAGTTTGAAGTGAGTGAAGTTTAAAATTATATTTTAACTCACCATACCATTGAACGAGTTGAGCTTCTCGCACATACCTAATGAAAATGATACATTTTACATCATACTTATTGATCCAATAAACGTGCTTTTGCCATTTAAATTATTGCCAGCTAATATTTTAGCTTGAATTGGGCAATCTTTATCATCTAAGTGTATAAAAAATAGCCTACGATCCCATGGACGCCGGGAGGTGGGTGTAAGAGAGTGCACCTTCAACCCCCCTGATAGAAAAGAAAATAAATAAAGTAAAGACCTAGTATAATTCTATATTTTCATGATTCAAATGATGGTGCTTTGCGACTCATGACACAACACGCAAACACATTGTTAGAAGACACCCAAAAACTCCGACACAAATATTTGCAGATTTGACCTTGGAACCGAACCCGTGACCTCAAGCACAGCAACCACATATACTACCACTGCATTATCGAGGAAAATTAACCTTTATTGTTATTCACAAAAAATGGAATGGCTAACACACACCTTATAGTTTCCTCTTTAATTTATTTTTATATAAGAAGAAAGAATTATACTTTTAGTTAATTTTCCAAATGATTTTCGTATTACAAATATAAACAATTTTACGCATATAATTACAAAAAAGTTATCACACTGTTTCTGAGGCCATCTATTGAGGGGTGAGGGAAACACCAGTTCATTAAGTAGACACAGATAGCAGCACTAACGAAAAATGGTTGCTAAGTTGTTACTTATGAGATATCGGTTAAGCTCTCATAGTTTAGCAAAAAACGTTAACGATTGTTTTTAAATAAAAAGAATATAAAACATTTACTTCAAAAATAAATTATTAATTATACCACCCGTTCATAGATGGCGTTGACGGTACTTAGAAGTCGGTAATGTAGCAAAGGGAAAATAAAGAATCTAGACGTAGTAGTAATGAGATAAGTTATTTAGAAGTGTTGATGTTACCTTACACACGTTACAAGATAAATCAACGTAACATACTTCCGTCCCGTCTCACGAAATTACTCTTGCCAGATTGCAGAAAAACGAGGGACAAAATGGCTTTTTTGAAGTCGTTTAAAAAAGAAATACGGGCTGAAGTTACTTCTAAATGGGCAGCTTCGCCGCAATGTATGTCGATTATCACAGTAAGAATTGGCTGATGTCTTTCCTTAAGAATCAAAGTAAATCCATACCAAATTTCATTGAACTCAGTTTAGTGGTTTAGCCGCGAAAGCTTAACATACAGTGTTACTTTCACATTTATAGTATTACAAGGAGTAAGGAAAACTTTTACATTAGTCTCGAATAAAAGTGCGCATAAAAAGATATATAAAATACATAATCAAAAATTCATTTTTTTTTAATCGTTTGCTTAAGTGACTCTGCCTGATGGAAAGTTTGAATAAAAGCCAAGACTTGTGGTCACCATACTCATTGTGAATGTAGGCAATGCAGTATGGTGACCAACACTGTGGTGGCTTAGTGATACACTTACCACGATAACGGTCACCATGACCCGACACCCCACCGACGAAAAACGACGGCACGGATGGTGTCGCTTTAGGTTGGTCTTTTGTCAGAGTGTACCTAGTACTGCCTCGGTCGAGTCGGTCCGTTCATACTGTGATAAGTATGACTCCACTACCTACTACTACTACGTTCATAGATATTTGTATAAAGATTGCAAAACGTGTAGGAAGTATGGCCAGCGAGCCGCGACGCTTTCCTAACAGATATGTACTTGTGTTGAATATGCAACCCGCCATTGTTTTTAACCACATGATTATAAAATTCATTCATTATCATAATGTGTTGCTGGAACACAATACGCTGTATTGTTAAGGATTTTCCACGTAGTAAATCGATGTTATATGGCCAGTTTTGCATCCAAGTTAAGGGTTAATGAGTGTTTAAATGAACAAAAGTGTTTAGATTTACGGTTTTTAAGGCTACAGATTGAAACTAATTCTTTAGGGGCCGTTCAAGTATTACGTAAGCAGATTTATTGCAATTATTTACCCCCCCATCCCCCTTGTCAGCAAAAGTAAGCAAAGCTCTTACCCCCTCCCCCATGCTTACGTAAACATTTGTCAATTAATGTATTGTTTTTTTAATTTTATAATGTTATAATTATAATTTGAAAAATAAGAAAATAGATTTAGGATAGAGATTATATTTTACTGAAACGGTATTCAACATAGAGTAAAGGACAAAAATATTATATCTTACTAACATAACAAACTTATTTTAAATTTTTGGTACATATATTAAATTCAAATTAACAGTCTTCAGTCCATGGAACCCGAATCCATGATTCTAAGTTTTCGATGACATTGGATTGCTTTGATTGCTGCTCAGTGTTGTGAGTCTGCTCTCTTTCATCCGATTTTGGAATGTCTACGTCATTCTCATCGAGCCATTCAACATCATGGTGCTCTAAATTTTGAATAATGCACATCAGTTCATTAGCACGACGAGCAGCGACTCTTACAGGTCTAACTTTCCTATCAGTGTGTGTGTTTACTTTCTTATGGATCTTTTCGATGTGACGATTTAGTGACTTGACGGAAGCATGATAAAGACCACACGTTTTGCATGTTCGACTTGATAGCCTCAATTGTACCGTCGGACAAAAATAATCGTATGGCATTTGCAGGAAATCTTTGAGTGAAGCACTTAAGCGTAGAGCTAAATTGACTGGAAGATTAAGAAATTGCCCTCCTTCATCTAAAACCAAGTCATCAACTGTTTGTTTTACTTTTACAGGTGGTGGAAGAAACCTGTTGTCTAGTAATCTAAATAGTCCACTTCTTGGACGACAGCATTCTGTATTTCTACATTTTACAATTTGGAGCAAGTATTGGCTTTCACGCACATGTTCTGAATACCATTTAATGTCTGGAAAATCAGGAAGATCTTGTTCACCTGCCCCAACATATTTTGCATTAACATTATAGCCATCAATTTCCATTGAACTCCATACTTCAGCTAATACTTTTCCTGCAAATTCGAAATTAGATCTTTCTAAATGTTCATCAATTGTAACGCCACGTTCATCCAAATGAGACCCAAAATGGTCATGAGGCAATATTAAACCAGCCAGTTCCCGACTAAGA
Source organism: Hypercompe scribonia (assembly GCA_949316085.1). Lineage (NCBI taxonomy): Eukaryota > Metazoa > Arthropoda > Insecta > Lepidoptera > Erebidae > Hypercompe > Hypercompe scribonia. The sequence continues at coordinate 7,417,536 of OX438988.1, forward strand.
GGAGCCATTCTGCGCTCTACTCTGTTATACGCACTTCTTCCGGGAGCATTGGTAGCTAAAAACAATGCATCGAGATCATGTCGCTTAAAGTGTTGTATAGCAAACCCTATGACTTTTTGATAACGCGGATTTTCATCTGGCCCTCCATCAACCGTCATGATTACCACTGGTTTTACTAGTCCATGGTCAGTTTTAGCTAATGGTCGAAACTCTTCAAGTTCGAGAAGCGTCTCGAAATCCTGAGCATGAGTATTAGCAGTAGATGAACTATGCTTTCCACTTCGAATAGCGATGTATGTTGGTCCAGAATATCCAACGGCTTGCGGTTGTCCTAGCATATTGGAAGTGATTTTGATACCAGCATAAACAGATGGTATTAATTTATGACGCTCAGCGATTACCCAATCGTGATCAGGCAATTTGATTCTATATTCCATGTGCATTAGAAGAGGTGCTTGCTTATTTGCCGCAGTTACGCCAATAGGGACTCGAGCTTTATCATCTTGAGATATGAAAAATACTTGATCTGGTCCTAGTATGGATGCTATGTTCTCTAAATAATAGATTGATGTTTCAGCGAACTTGCTATCTAAGTGGCTCTTGTGGTGATCAGTTTGAGCCCGAATGAGCTTAACAGGGACTGTCGATACATGTCTTCGTCCCTCTGCAGAATTAGATTTTCTGGGAATCAAACGAAGATATGTCCCACTGCGACTAATGTCAAATCCCATTTTACGTAATTCTTGTGTGAGTTCATCAAGAGTTTTTACGCTGCGAATTGATTCCGTTCGTCTTCTATCATCTGCTGCACTTCCAAATAAAGCTATATCCGCGATTGTTTTCAATAGTAAAGGTTGATTGCTTTCAAGATTAGAACGTCCCACTGAATCCCTCAGAGATAGTCTTTTTTTCATTTCTGGATTTTCATGACAAATATCTTCTAACTTTCTTTTCATACCATCCCTGTGTTTCTTCTGGGCAACTGCGTTTTGAACCTTCCTGTTTAAAGACTGTTTTGCTGTTTTTATTTCCTCGCGCAACTTAATGATCTGTTTATCAACTTCAGCACGGATTGACATAGTATCTCTGGCAGAATACAAAGCATTCAAATTTTTTTCGAGTAGAGCAATCTTATTTTTCATAGCCTCCTGAGAAGGTTTTGGTCTCTGTTTATCTGTATTTTTATTAATTTCGCATTGCTGTTGTGATTCATTACCGGTTTTTATTTTATCTTCTTCCTGTTTTTTAATATTTGAAGCTGGCTGTGTAATTTGTGTTTTTTCTGCAGGTTTACAGGTTGCCTAAAAATAAAAACTTTCTATGGGTTCTGCTAAAGATTCTCTTATTAAGCTACATAAATACAAAGTATGGCAATAAATATGGTAAATACAAAACCCTATGGCTTTAAATCTAATATCTTTAAACGAGCAAATCGTTCCGGTCACAAAATACAGGGTGTTATAATCTATTCAAGTAGGTATTTAAAAGAATATAAACAATCTTGATATGTCTTTTTATTGAAATATGCAATTATAAAATCAGATATCTGTAAAGGTGCGTACAGACATCGTGAGGCTTGCGCCGCGAATGGTTCGTCTCGAATACATCAACCTGAGGCATGCTACGGCACATGTATACGTGCGAACCATTCGCGGCGCACGCCTCACGATGTTTGTACGCACCTTTATGTACTTACAGAAAAGCAATTTTTTAATATTGGTTGAGTTTTTAAATGAATCACAACAGATTTTACACAGTTTACAATTTTAAACCACATATTTCAATAAAAAGACATATAAAGATTGTTTACATTCTGTTAAATACCTATTTGAATAGAGTATAGTTTTCTGTAGGTATATATATATATATATATATGTATAAAACTGGCATCCTGTATTTTGTGACCAATTGACGGAATCAATTATAAGAAATAAATCTATACAATGAATATTACCTCTATACTTTAAGATAGGCCATAATATTTTCTAATTAGCAAAGAGAAACTTTTTGGCGATTTCTAATATTTCTAGTAGGTACTCATAGGTACCTAAAATGATTTCGTCACTCACCTTAGAAAAAAAATGTAGTAAATTGGATTTATTCTTAGTCGCTGCTTGCAATTCTTCTTCGATTCTCTTAGATACAATAATATCTAGTTCCTTGTCGGATTTAGCTTGTAATTTATAATTTCGCCACACTTCGTTAACTAACTTTTGTACATTTTGTACTTTCGTACTTGTATGAGATTTTTTAAAACTTTCAAACAATTTTTGGTATAACTTAGATTTGTCTATTTGAAATGACATCTTATTTAAACATTAAACTTTGGATAATGGAATGAATGGTAACACAAATGTTAACTTGCTTTACTATGCTTACGATACGTCTACTCGCTATAGCAGCCAAACGAAACAATACACTGATAGAGGAAATTTAGACAAGTGAACAGCGCGCGGTAATTCCCTTACTCGGTTCTAAAGCGAGTAGGGGAATTACCGCGCACTGTTCACTAAATGTATGTATTACTTGCGGGAATCCCCGAAAATGCTTTTCGTTTTCAAGCAAAGACAATGTGTGGGTTGCCATTCGTGTAAAGAAGAAAATAACTACCGATGACGTAATCATCATCTAGACTCCCCTACCCCCCATGTCATCCAAAATAAGCAAAGCAAAGACCCCCCCGCCCCCCCATAGTGCTTACGTAATAATTGAACGGCCCCTTATATATAAGTATGTTATATATACATATATATGTATATCCAGTTAGGTAGGTCCAACTTCGATAAAGAGGTCAATCGTCGAATCCAGCTAGGCTGGGCAGCGTTCGGGAAGCTACATAACATTTCCTCGTCACAAATACCGCAGTGTCTCAAGACAAAAGTCTTTGACCAGTGTGCGTTGACAGAGTTTCTTTGCGTGATCAGATCAGGAATGAGGAGATCCGCAGACGAACCAAGTTCACCGATATTGCCAGTAAAATTGCTAAACTTAAGTGTCGTACTGGGAAACGCAGCGTTGGTAGGCCATCCACAAGGTGGTCCGACGACCTGGTGAAGGTCGAAGGAAACTGCTGGATGCAGGTGGCACGGGACCGGCTGTTGTGTAGAACCTTGGAGGAGGCCTATGTCCAGCAGTGGATGTTTTTTGACTGATATGATGATGATGATGATGAAATATGTTATGATAAATGTAATAAGTACATAAATTTTAAACGTTTAACATACTTTTGTTTCAAAAAACCATCGATCAATTTCATGGTAGAGCTATGATCTTGATGACAGTAGACTGAAATAGTGAAGCCAGGAATTATCATTCTATTTTAACCGTCGGAGACTCAGCTTTGGCAACCTGTTTCTGAAATGATAGGTGACTGTAGTTGCCCACTTTTTAACTCGTTTGATTCACTTTACTTCCACATTCTGAAATAATCCATACATCGTGAACCTGTTCCGTGATTAAAACTTTGGAATGTGTTTTACTTTACTTATTTTAATTTTAAATCTGATTTGGTCGGAAATATTATTTTGTGCTTTCCCTTTATACTTATAATTACGTAGACAATGTTATTTTTAGCTTACGGGGGAGCCCTGGTACCCATAACACAAGTTAAATCTTATCATGGGTGCCAGAGTTCAACTACCATTTGTGCCTTGAATGTTTGCTGTTTATTGTAAGTAAAATTGTATGTAAAATTGAATATTGTTTTTTTTTTCTAATCCCAAGAACTCCCAACAGACAAGTTCTTTTTAAACGTCACGCTAACTTCAGAAGAAGAAAGTGCAGCATGTATTTTAAAGAAAGTAGTAAAGGACTCGCAGTCTTAGTTGCAACAGGTCAAAGTCTTATTGGATTCTGTGACAATAATATATTTAAGCCGAGCCTAAATGGTAAACATATGTTAGTATATTTTGTAAGCGATAAGACAAGCCGTGTAGCTACTGACTGAGGAAACTTAAAACCAATTTGTAATATTAACTGACCCGCTCAACTTAGTCTTCGTGTTTCAAAAGGAATTCATTTCTCTGTTTTCGTTACGTTTTTCATTAATTCTTGGTTCTTATTAGGCATAGCGATCTTAAATAACCTTCCACGGTCGACTATTCAACACTAAAAGATTTTTTAATTTGGACCAGTAGTTTCTGAGATTAACGCAAGCAACGAAAGAGATTAAACAACAACCAAACACTTCAGTTTTGTAATAATATTCAAACATTTAAAAAGAAAATTTTAAATAAAACTGACCACTCGTATATCCACTTATCAAACTCAACTAATCTCAAAGCACGTGTTCCACACTACCCACCCTGTAGAATTTAGCGAGCGTGATGAACACATGCAAAAGATTATCGTTTTCACAACACTAATGATGGGAGCGATTGTACTGTAACCACTATGTAACCGCATTATAAACGGTTAAATGGTGACAAGGGATGTTAAAGCCGTGGTTTGTTAGTGTGTTACTGTTTTTGAAACTCGAACTGATATTGACCGCGTATTTTGTTGGGACCACCTAAGGCTACTGTGTATTGACTAGATATTTCAAGGCTAGATAATTAAATTCTAACTAATTAACACCTAATCAAAGAAACTGAGTCCTGCTTTAGCGTGGGATACGTATGCTTTTGTATGAGTCGGCTCAATCATACTGATATAACAGTGGCCTCACCTTTTTGGTTACAGGGTCAATATCTTCTATGCTCAAGATCGGTGCCTCTAGCCTGATCCTGTTCAGCAGTCTCTTTACAGAGTGCTACAGCTTCTCAGCCGCCGGCATAATAACAATTGCTGGCGGTGACAGGTTTCGTCCGACTCGAGATTCGATCGACCGTGACCTCCCGTTCAGATGGAGATGGAGATCACATGGAGAAATCTTGAAATGAGGCTCAATTGTTAACCAACGTTTCATCTTAACCTATTTATAAATCTTTTTTCCTGCTAAAAGGTACCTATTGAAAAACTATTGAATTTGTTAAAACGCAATACAACGCGGACGTTCCGTGAATAGTAAACTTCTAAACTGGTATTCATTACCAATATAACTGTGATTCCACGGTTGGCCAGTTGGTTTAAGCGGTCGCCACGCCGCTCTCTGCTGCGCTGTGTTGTGGGTTCAAATCTCACATGAGACAACACTTTGTGTGGTCCACAAATTGTTGTTCTGAGTCTGGGTGTTCATTGTGTACGTTACTTGTATTTAAAGTAACCCGCGACGCGTGATTTATTCTTAAGGCGGACGCTGTCTTTTTTTGAAAAAAAAAAGAAAACAAAATTCTCTGTGTTTCAAATCGTCGGTATTTATTACAAACTAGCAAGTCTCTAAGAAATCAAACCACTTTATCCACTTGATAAGTTGTAATAAACGGAATTTTACTACGTTTTTTCGGGAATTAGTTTCTGATGTTTCGGCTCCATTACAAGCCTCCCGAGTCCTGATACTCGTGATCATAGATGAATTATTATGGTAGATCCCTTATCTTACCATTTTTATGAATTGTAACATATGTAGTGTTACTAATAAGTTCAGTTGAAGATCAGCTCGATCGTTGTTTTAGCACGCAATTGCGCACACGCTGCGATGACCGTTCACTAATCAGTGTATGGAGTCAGACTCATATTAAAAAAAAAAAAAACATTTCCAATCTCTTTTGTTTCATTGATAAATATATTCAGTTGAAATAAGTTCTGTACACAATCGTCCCATGTAGGGAAGCAACTCCCTTAGTACAATAAACGACCTTCCTTTCCTTTCCTTACATGGGACATTGTGAATACTATGGGAACTGTTCGAGTACCTAATCAATTGTGTTTGTGTGTGCGTGTGTGACATTGTAGATCCTAAATGAATGTATCGATTTTAATGCAGTTTTTTGTTTTTAGCTCTAATTTGTGAAGATCACTAGCTCATTTCTTAGTTGATGATGGAATCCTGGGAAATTTGTTGTACTATGACTTTAGTTATCAAAAGTTTTTTACATTCTTCAAATAGATGTCTATTTATTTGAAAAAATACGATATACCCATCTAAACTACCGGCGAAATTCTATATTAAATCGATAAACACTAAAATATATTAATCGACTTTGAAACTATATTTTAATTATTTTTTTCTGATACAAAAGAATCCTTTTCCATACCTAGCGAGCATTACTTACCGTATAGTGGATACCACGCCAAATTGAGCAGCAAAGAGGCCTTCACCCATCCACTTAGAAGAAAACAATCTTAACGATTCGAACTCTTGACACTTAGTCATCTGTGACACCCAAATATAAATATTAACACCGTAATGGTATAGTTTGTTAGTTTGAATTTAGATCTTATATCTATAAAACTGCTGATCCTATTATGAACATGTTTTCGTTAGAAGGAAGCTATGTTATGGCTGAGTATTAATTATAAGCATTTTTGAGTCTCGACATAAAAGAGGTTATAAGTTTGTCTGTCTGTGTGTCTGCCTGTGATATTATAGATCCTAAACGAATGGACCGATTCTGATGCAGTTTTTTGGTTTTAGCTATAATTTGTGAAGATCATTAGCTCATTTCTGATTTGATGATGGGATCTCATCAACTTACATAATTACTTGTTTGTTTGTACTTTTTTGGCTTTAGTGGTATTTCTATTGTATGATAAAGTAGTTTTAACCTGGTGCTGCATCTAAACCTTAGCACGATGCTGGTATGAAGGTATTAATTTTTTGTGCTTAATGTTGCTTTTTTAATATCTATTAATTGAAACAATGTAATATGCAATATATTGAAAGACACTAGGTAATCATCAAGCAGATATCAGCGTCAAGATCTGACTGAGGTCTCACTCGTATTATGTAAATAAAATTATTGTTTGAAGGGATAATATTAAGAGTAAACATTATTTGTTTTGTAATAATACTTACAGTTGACATGGTGACAGTTACAAATCAGATATTTTCTAAGAAATATCGAGGAAATGATGACGTTCTGCAAGCTGGTTTCGGCCACGGCGGTCAGTATAAACGAAGAACAGTCAGCTACGCAAGAGATATTATACAATGCAAGTATGTGTGCAAACACAGTGACACTTTCTGTTCCCTCACTCTCACAATCCAATGGAACGGCTACGACACAACCAAGGAGAAATGGTGGTAAGCGTGTGAACCTTACACCGTCACGATGACTGTCATATCTTTTATGGAGCGTGAAAAACATCTCACTAGGCTGCTACAGTGTGGGTCACCATACTGCATTGTCTGCCTTCGCAATGAGTATGGTGACCACAACTCTTGGTTTCTATTCATGCTTTTCATTAGAAAGAGTAGAGTCACTTGGGAAGATTGTTAAAGAAAATAACAAACCTATCCATATATGAGCTGATAGGGTTGATAGTATTGATACTATTAACTCAAGTTACCTCAATAAATCCATGAATAATATTCAAAACAGGTAAAAGTCTAGGTCTTTTGCATATACTAATACTGTAAGACCCGTATAATTGCAATACAAACACATTTGTTACAACAAAAATATTTTACCAATGAAGTCTGTGAATTTCATGTACTATATTGCTACTTTGACATCATAAGACTCTAAGCGAAAATAATTAAATATTATTTACATCCAATAATCCTATCACCGTTCACTGCTGAACGACGATCTCCCTCAATGAACGCCAACCATTCCAGTCTTGGACAGTCCGCATCCATTCGCTGCCAGCCACTTTCTTCTTTCTTCGGTTACACTGCACTACAGAATACCAGCATTCTAGTAATATCGTAAACGTATTTAAAGCCTCTAAAAATAATAAATTTCACACATAAAAAATAAAACAACCCTATTTTTAATGTAAAAAAAGTAACGATTCCATTTCAAAAATCGTACAAAACAAAAACCTAATTGAGAAACGCGCGAAAACGTGCATTTTAAGCGCATCGATTGGCTGAAAATGGGCCGTGGTTACGTGCCATTGGTCAAAGATAATGTTTGTGTGACTAACAATTTTATGCGGGGGAGATAAACCGAAAGCCGACCGCAAATGTTGACAAAAGCTTACACTAACTTTTACAAGCCAAAATGAACTTTATCAATTACGGTTAGACTATTATTTGAGTTGGATTTTTCTACATAGTTGGGCCATAAATGACGAGTGTGTGGAAGAGAGACAGAAAAATATATGCGAAATGTTTTTTTTTGAAAGGAGAGCGGGTATTTATTGCAAGAATTGTCTATACTTATTAACCCTTAAATTGGCAGTGTATGTACTGGCATACATTAACTTTGTAAAAATATTTGACATAGTATAATAAAAATGTCTGTGTCACAAATCATTTTAATTCATTGCAATACTAATTATTTTTATAAGGAAAAATAAAACACGTCTCTGGGAACACTTATTTTGACATTCGGTCTCGAAAATGGCGGCCCGGCGTAGCTCATCTGTGTTGACTAAGGTATTTATATTATTTTAACTTGGTTTGACATGGTTTGTGGTGTTTTTATGAACTATATTTTATGCATAACAGTATAATCGAATGGATTTGATATGTTTTTGTGTATGGTGACTTTGTGTTTTGAGTTTATTTTGGTCGGTAAACTGATGTATGCTGTGGCATACATTGCCAAATTCGTAATGAAAGACCCTTCGTTTTATCTGTATGACACAGCATACATTGCCAAGTTTGTAATGAAATGCTTTATTTGTTATTTGCAAGATACCGCATGTATTTGTGATTTGGGATTGCTTTTTATTTTTGGTTGAAGCATGTTTTTTTGTTTCTTTGTTGCCAGCAAACGCTACTAACTCGAGGTGGTAGAATATTAGCTCTTGTGCCTGCTGAAAATGCACCCTCTGACGATAGCGAGCGCTCAGATGTCGAAGAGGAATTTCGTGTACGCACCCCGCTTTCTTCATTTTCTTCTCCAGCACCTTCTATTCATTCTTCCTTGGAAAGACTAAACATTGTAGATGATGACGAACATTACAACAGCGACAATGTTCCACTTACGCCTATTTTTCAAACAGTATATTCAAGTCCGTCTTTAGAACCAAATTGCAATAAAGTACCGGTGCTGAGTGATATTCCGTCACTCCCAACAACTCCTCTTACTCCAGTAAATCCACCAAATCCAAAAACCAGATCCCGACGTCGTCAGCCCACCGTTCCTGTCCTGAAAAGACCGAGACTAATGAAAAAATTTACTTTGAACTATCAGTGGAAAAAAGCCGTTTTTCGACACAGAGCTATTATAGAAGAAGACTCCAATTATACAGATGTTCCGGATATATCAGCGATGGATTATTTTTATAAATTTTTTTCGCCAAACATTCTAACAGATATCGTAGAGCAAACAAATTCTTACTCAATAGGAAACACTGGACGTTCACTTGGTTTGACGGAAGATGAGCTTCGCGATTTTCTAGCCATACATATTATAATGGGGGTCGTGAATATGCCAGCATATACGGACTTTTGGAGTTTACGATACAGGTATAACTTAGTAGCAGATTTGATGACACTAAAACGATATCAACAAATACGTCGCAATTTGCACTTCGTTGACAATAATATACAGGATTCCGACCGATATTACAAAGTGAGGCCATTTGTGCAGAAAGTAAGACAAAATTGTCTAGCACAGGAACACAGTTGGTACATAGGTATTTTTGTTCAAATACTTGACATATGCATAAATAATGCCTGGCTTTTATATAGGCGGGATCAAGCTCAATCAAGCAAGCAATATATACCTCTAAAAGATTTTAGGTACGAAATATACGAAGGCCTGAAAAAATTTGGTCGTGCTGATAAAAATGACAAAGCCAGAAAAGGTGTGCCATCAGCTAACCCAGTGGAATCGTTACGATACGATGCCATTGGTCATTTTATGATAATGACCACTCAAGGCAGGTGCAAGCTATGTCAGAAGCTTACCACTGTATTGTGCATGAAATGCAAAGTGCGGCTATGTTTCGTAACAGGGAAGAATCCCAGAAACTGTCAATTAGATTACCATGTAAAGGCGTAAATTAGTCATTTCAGTTCAATAAACGTTTATACTATTATTATCTTTTGTATTTTTTTTGCCGGATAAACTCCCGTCGAAATTTCATAAGTTTTAGGACTCACTTCCGTCGGTATTTCATTAGTCACTGCACTTGGCAATGTATATCCCAGCATACACGACTTTGATCCCTTGGTTTTCTATTCACTTGGCAATGTATGCTGTGTCATACATGAGTTTTCAGGAAAACTGAAACGTAAAGATATTTTTTCGTATTTTTTTGTAATGCCTTAAAACGTCTTAAACCCGATTTCAATAAAAAAAATCGGTTTATGTAAAAAAAAAAATTCTGCCAAATTAAGGGTTAATTTATTAATCTACACCATACTTAGACAGCTGTTTAATATTCGTTTTATTAATATAAATAATGTTAACATCATTAAAAAACATAGAATAGTAATAATCACAAATTATTTTAAAATAATCTTTAGTAATATATTGATTTATTTAAGTATTTAGTAGATTAATTAGATAGGTGTTTAAAAAATATGCGAAACAAAAAATTGTAGGTGTAACAGCAATTTCTATTACAAGTGTATATTATCCTAATCTCAGGCACGTTTTCATATGTAAAATGTTGAACTAAACTCATGAAAAGATAAAGAACGTAAAACTATCAATTTAGGGAAATATACATCATAAAGCGATTTAATATGATTGACTCAAGATGTCCGTTGCGCAATATGAGAATCATAACTGTTACCACTCAGAGATAAAGAAATCGACATAAATTAAACACATCATTAACATAACCAACCCCTTATTTTGTGAAATAATTTTATTATAATAGATAATTTAAAACTGCCCAAGTTCATCCCTCCATTGGGGGGGTTAAATGAGGGAATGGGCGGGGCGTGTATTAAACCTACACAATACAAATCTATATGTCTCTTTCTGACAAATGAGCAGTCCTAATATCGGTAAGCGGCTTACAATGGGTGTTCACACTCCCTCGTATTGCTGTCTCTTTTTAACATGAGCTTATAGCGATAGAGTCGTTTCAATGGCCCTTCATAGTTATAAAGGTATAGCCAAGCAGTGGAGGTCCACGTGAGATTTTGTAATCAGTAAATTGGCGCCTTTCACGAGTAGAGGCGCAATGTCTCCGCGTTTGACAGTTTGACGTTTCGTTTGGCGGGAAATATTAGTGTGTGTTGACAGTCACGCGAACGTGCAAAAGTATCACTGTATACGGCCAATCTTAAATTGTGAACTTTGTTAAAAATAAATTAGTGATGTTAGAAGCGGCCAGTTGAAGATAGTTTTAGTTATTGCTGTTGCAATAACTTGGATTTTTTGTAGAAGTTAGTTAAGGTAAGACACTACATTAATCATTAAAAATTGGACGAAATAATGGTATTTAATATATATGGTTTTACGCGGCTTCACTATTACAAAAATATTTTTCTACACCTCATGATCGGAAAGTACCACTTTTTTGGACGTAACTTTGTTCTTTTCTCAACTAATAACAAAGTATGATTTTCATGACAATCAGTTCAGTAGTTAATAAAAGCAGAACATTATCATAAACACGTAGGTAAACAAACTCACATTCGCGTTTATAATACCTGTGTACCCATTGCTAGGATTAAAAATACATAATCAATGGTTATACTAATGTTTGTTAATTTTGAAATTCCTAAAGTAATAAAATAATCACACATTAATTAAAGTTACATTATAAGTAATTATTAGATAATGTAAATATAAAACAAATTAAAAACGTATTCTTTCTGGCATCAGTTTATAAAGACGTACGGTCTCTGTAACAAAGAAAATAATAGATTTATTTATATATATGTATCACTGTATTCTTTTGCTTTATTAGTAGTATCAAAAAGTATTGAAGATAATAGTTTAAACATATATATATATATATATATATATATGTTTAAACTAATAAAAGACATCTTGAATCTAGCTAATAAAAATTATACCAACTTTACCTACACAGCGATATTGGAAGTTCAGTTTCTAGACTATTATTTGACCTGCGCAACTTCGCCTGTATATTAAAGAAACTCCGTTTTTACTATGGTTTTCATTAAGCCTCGGACCCTACTAGAGCGATAGCTTGCCTCTAGAATTGGGCTCTCCAACACTTTAAGAATTTGTCAGTTAGAACCAGTAGTTTTTTAGAAAAACACGTCCAATCAAACAGCTAATTAAACTCTTCGGCTCTAAATTATATTAATGTAGTTAAGATGACAGTCAACTTAAATAAATAATAGTTTAAAAAAACTAAAAAAACACGCTTTTATCGTGGGGTGCTCGATATTTTAAATATTACAATCATTCTATAGGCAACTATCTATGAGAGGATAGTTATGAATTGTAGTAAAATGCATCCCGCGCTTTTTACTCTGAATTGAATTATTCTGTTAATAACTTAAATTTTATTATAATTTGATTTTGAGGCGATTCACTATGATTGATTGTTCGATCTTCTACTACTGTAATGTTAGACTCTTTGTCATTAAAGATTATTTTCTAGTTTTTATTTCGATTAGCAATAAAAGCATGTTTTTTAGTTTTTTTAAACTATTATTTATTTTTCATTTTTTAGTCTGTGACAAACTCATAAATCTATTATCAAATTATCGCATTGTCATCGGTCCTTGAGACGTGTGCAAAGTTTCAAGTTTATCAGATTTTTAGAAACCGGTGAAAATTAAGCTCAAAGATTCCGTTACATACATAGATACAACCCAAGCTAATAAAAGCGTGTTAAAAATGACTGTTTTCTTAAAATCGTAATAATTGAATTATCAAAGAAATAAAAAGAAAACTTACACCTCTAGTTGAGCGAGTCGATTGAGTAGTACCTGTTGTCGTTAGTTTTGATGTTTCTGTCACACTACTAGCTGTCACAATAATTGTACTTGGCGTACTATTATTGCCAGTAACTGCATTGCCATAATCTGTCGTAGTTGTTGCAATATCACCCATAGTTGTATTTAATTCTTCTTGGTGGTTAGAAGTAACATTTTCTCCATAATTCTGTGGATCTGTATGATTCAGATAATTTTTAATCACAGATTTAGAATTATTCGTGATGGGATCTTTTGAAATGCTTGTGTGTGTAGGTTTAGGTGTGTTTGTTGTTGGTTCCTCGGTAGGTATAGTTTCACCATTTATCAATGCTATTAATAAATCTCTTAATCTGTCTGTGGTTGTTTCCTCGCCAGAGACAATAGCAGTTGATGACAATGAATGTTCTTCATCTTCATCGAAAACGCTTTTAGTCGAAGTTTTAATTAAATTTGTCTTTTGGTGTTTTGTTCTGTTTTTTGGAGTTTTCAAAAGACTCCAAACAAAAGGTTTATCATTTTCCTCCTTTTTTGATTTGAATTTAAACATGCTCAAAGTTTTTTTCAATTTCTCCTTCGTAAATTCTATTTGTTGTTGTTTGATATTGTTGATTAGATGTTGTTTAAATTGTTCTTGAGTAAGGAAAGCGTATGGTATGTGAGATTCTACCGGATTATTAATATATACAAGAGGTTTATCTGTTTTAGAGGTTCTGGCTACAAGTATGTTATGGGTTTTAATTCCGTTTACTTCTTTCAGTTTGTTGATGTGAAGTTCATACCGATAGTCATTATTCATGAATCTTCTTGTTACTGCATTTTTATCTAGAATACACAAACGCGAAAAATATTATTTTTATCATAAAGAGTAGGTATTTTCTGCATATATAGTCATTTTTAATGACAACTACGTTTAAAAGGAACGTTTAAATATTACACTAGACTATCCATGGAACGAAATATTAATTAATAATACTCGTAGGTACAACGAAAGTTTCAATCTAATTGGGGAAAGGCTTTTTTTATTTACCTGCACTATTTACTAAGAGGTAAGTACAGATTTGTTTCTAAATCTACCTATGTTGCGTTACGATGGTACGTACCTATATTAGAATCTAAGTTCGCATCGCCTGAATGAATGTATTCTAATTATTTACTCAATTATCTTTATTTTGGAAATAAAATGACGCTATTGATTATATAGGGTGAGCCAAGAATTCATTAACATTTGAATCATCATCAATCAAATACGTAACGGTAGTTTTTGGGGCCGATGCTACTGAAATTTGCTGGCTACAATCGTAAGACATGGTTTCGATAAGATGGAGCCACTTGTCACACATCCAATGAGTCCCTGCCGGTGGTCAAAGACATGTTAATGGAAAAACTGTTTTCCAGACGAGGTGACATTCCATGGCTATCCAGAAGTCCAGATCTATCCGCAGCTGACTTCTTTTTATGGGGTTATTTGAAGAATCGTGTCTCCATCAATAAACCAAATACTCTACGTGAACTAAAAGAAAAAATCAGTGAAGGGATGTCGACGATCTCGCGGTTTCTTTGCCGACGAGTATTTGCAAATTTCGGTGCTGGCTTAAAAGAGTGCAAACGTCGAAACGCTGGTCATTGAAACGATGTAATTTTTAAAAAATAAATGCCGACTAATTAACGTTTTTTTAAACAAATAATTTTATAATATATCAAATGTTTTTTTTAATAAGATGTTTTCAAATGTTAACTAATTCGTGGCCCACTCTATATATCAAGTGTGGGTTAGACTCTTGTCTTTCTGTGAAATTTCAGCTATGTAGTTGCCATAATTAGAATTAGATATTGATTAAAAATATATTTCTTTCATGGTGTAGCACAAAAGATTAACTAATGGCTTTTGTTGTAAATGGAAATATGTGCCTTTGGAACTATCTAGAAGTACAAACTTAGATTGTAATATGTACGTACATATCATGGTAACACTATATAGGTAGATTTAGAAAAAAATCTGTACTCGTCTCTATTTAACTTTAATTAAGAAGCTGGGCATTTAAAGACTATTGAGATGATATTAGTTGACGAATTATGAACACAGGGTCACCACTCCTACTCTTATTTATTTTATTTATTTATACATCATGCACTTTATGTACATAGGCGGACTTAATGTCTAAGGCATTCTCTACCAGTCAACCTTTGGGCGATGCAGAGAAAATAGGTCTCTTCCCACGGGTCTTGTAAAAGGCGACTAAGGGAACAAACCATGCAAGACAAGATCATTGCAAAGAGAAAGAAAACTTGGAAAAACCCCATACCAACCCGTCTGGCCAGCGTGGACTTGTAGGCCAAAATCTCCTTTCAAAGGAGAGACCTGTGTCCAGCAGTGGACTGTTAAAGGCAGTTGATGATGATATAATGTTGGTAACAATCTAAGTATCGGAAAAAAATCTGACTGCGTAAACCTTCAAGTGTAAGTTATAAACTAGTAATTTCATATCACCATTAAGTAAAATTTAATAACACTTCAGACATCAAATTTATACAAAAATCCAGCAAGTGCCTAACAAATACATATATTGTGTCCATTTCATGAGTGTTTGCAAGTCCCCGGTGGTACCGGCTTATTCCTAGTGTGAGAGTTGGCTTATTACACACAGAAGAAATCTAAGCATACACGCGTAGGTACACTCGAAATAAATAACCATCCTTCTGACGAAATACCCTTTTCATTACTTAACGAAATAATAATAATAACTTACCACAAACTATGCCGAACCCGTACTATGGTAGTCGGACGGCTAATAAGCATACATATATATTTCAAATTACACCCAGACACATAGTAAGTCATCGTGCTTATTACACAATTATTTGTCGTAGGTGGAAATTGAACTCACGACCCCCGTCTCAACAGCCAGAGTCGGTCGATACTGGGCCAACAAGCCCGACAAAATTACATTTGATTTCATTGCATTTTTTTTCTTAAGTATACATGTTGTTTTAGTTTTTGTCTTTTGAGTATATAAAACTACCTCATTGGTCTAACGGTAAGTGTATGCGACTGCTGATCAAAGGGCCTCGGGCCTGATTCCTAAGTCGAACCGAGAAATTGTTATTAACTTTTGCTGATTATATTCGTAGAAAAGTTTAATAACAGCCCAGAGCTTGGCGATTGGGGGTTTAACCCCCGTGTCTAGCAGAGTACGTAAAGCCGTCGGTCCTGCGCCTGATCTCTTCCTGATCGTGTCGGATAGCCATCCCAATAGATTATGAGAGAGAGGAAACAGAAAGTTTACCAGTGTTTGCGTCCATGCATTTTTACTATGCACTATTTGCACATACTACGCAGTTAGCTGGTCTCGTTGAGACTGACCGCCGTAACCAAAATCGGCTAGGAGTTTATCATCATCATCATATGCCTGTATTCCTAAAAATGGTTTAAAAAGGCCGTACTCATTGTTTATGACAAAAATCAATTCGAACAACGGACTTAGCATGTAAAAAATCTGTCCACGAGCTTAAAAGCTTTTAATAGCAAAACTTTTACTTTGCAAAGAAACTCTCTGAGACGGAAGTTGGTAATGACAAATGATATTTACTTCTGCAAGTAAATCTCTTATAAACATTTTTATACGTCGGACTTCACAGCTAGCGGTGGCACTTCCTAGGACTCACTCTGGGAAGAAATACCGTAACAAACCACAGAGGTGTCCTTTTTTATCAAACAGAAACTAACTATATATGGGGTCTGGGTTAGCCTTTTGAAGAGAGGACCATAGTTTTTAGTCGAACAGTCCATACAGACAGCATACGAGCCCTCCCCATCATGCCACTTTAGCTTACGAACTAGTATTAGTCAAGATGAACAACCCGAAACGCGACACTATCGCAAGCAGGACATTTAGGTAGGCAGTGGAAACACTGAAAACCACCATAAGGATGCTAATACTAAATAAACTACTATAAACTAGTATTACAACTTAGACCACAGTGACCTTAACATGCATAAAAATATTACCATTACTTCGACTTCTATCTAAGAAAAAACAAAGTCAAAAAAAACCAATAATATAATCACTGGCCATCACTACCAAACACATTATACTCCGTATGGTGACGGATTAAGAATACATAGTGTTACCACCCCTATTCATTCCGTGGGTGCCATAAGAGGCGACTAAGGGAACAAACTATTCAGTAAAATATCATTGCAAAGGCTACCCGTGTGGCCAGCGTGGTATATCAGGCCAAAACCTCCTTGTCGAGGAGAGACCTATGTCCATCAGTGGACTGTAAAAAGCTGTTGAAATATATCAATCAGGACAAAGGTAAATGCGGGAGTGAGCAGCATCAATCCCAAGCAAATTTGTCATTTAAATAATCTAAAACTGTGTAGTGAGCCTTTACACATAGTTCTTTGTTTTGTTAAGCATAATCACTTCTATTTATTTTAATCTATTTTAATATTAAATGGGGCAAAAGCTACGTAGCAGGCACTTCATAGTCACAAAAAACTAGTGGGTATTCAATAAATCACAATCAAATTTTAATGGTTTGTGTTTTAAGAATTATTATTTAATTAATGTTCATTATTGTACACACTTAACTTCGAAAATAAACATTGTGTCTTGATACCTTCTGGTTTAAAAACATTATTATCTGCCACTAAAGTGAATAAAGATCATATAAGCTACACTAAATTACACTCAAACGGATAGCTAAACTAGCCTAAATATTTGTCAACATTCCTAGTGAAGGGAATTCAAACCCAATGACTGGTCGGACTTTTCGATAAATAGTAAATGTGTCTAAAAGATGTAGACAGGAAAACTTTCAAGGAATCATCAATAGATGTTAGGTGTATCAGTAAGTTGCCCTTCAAATGAAAAGAACGTTAATTTGTTTTTTTCTTATATTTTTGTATTTTGTGCTAAGATATACAAACAAGTGGATATTTGTTTGTAAAAACGTACGTAGTTGTATCAAAGAAATAAATTAAGCATCTTCGTTTGCTTTCCATTTATCAATTTCACGTCTCTTTCATTTTGTATACTATCTACTTCTCCTGCGTCTATGATTATCGGATATCATAATTAATTTCAAATGTTAACTTTAAAAATATAACAATAAAAAGGCATAAAAAATGACAATATGCTAATTTATAGATCCTTTTCCAGCTAGCCAACCAATGATAATGAGTATTACCAGTTTTTTTTCACTCGCTTGCAAAATAATTTTAGTTTAAGTATATACAAAATAAAATATATGTCCCGAAATCCAGCTATCGAACAAAAACGCGTTAAGTATACATACATATATCTATGAATTTCGAAATTCATTTGTTGAGTTTAGCATAGATTATACAAACGAAATTTTCGTAATTTACGTAATAAACGTATGCCGAATTTGGATCAAACCTACACTCTCGCACCCTTTTCTTAAACACTTACATCTCTTTTCACGAAATCAAATCACACATCATTTTTTTTGTTTTTCTTTTGTTTTATTTAAATTGTTTTGTGTTATGTCCTTCATCCAAGAAAAGAATCCAGCACTTCAAATAAACAAGGAGTTTGGGAACACATATCGAAAAAATACCTAATTCGAAGCAGCACATAAATTTGTCCCTAATGCCTAACCACTATTTCATCATCATCATCATCATCATCATCTCAGCCAAAAAAACATCCAGTACTCACATAGGTCTCCCCCAAAAATTGCCACTACAGCTTCCCAACTGCTATTTAGTTATTTAATAAAAATAATAATCACTTAAGACACTTTATACA
Source organism: Hypercompe scribonia (assembly GCA_949316085.1). Classification (NCBI taxonomy): domain Eukaryota; kingdom Metazoa; phylum Arthropoda; class Insecta; order Lepidoptera; family Erebidae; genus Hypercompe; species Hypercompe scribonia. The sequence continues at coordinate 7,436,166 of OX438988.1, forward strand.
GTCACCTGATCTATATAAGAAAGAGATATACCATGATTGACACACTACTGATAACATACATTAACAAATGAATTACCCCCTGCTAAAAAATATATAATGGTAGTCATCAGGTAAATAATATAGCCTGGATAAGAATAATATCCAGGAGCTTTGATTCAGCTAGACTAACTAGACCAACAGGCAAATCAAATCAATCAAAGTGAAGATGCATCTCACTAGGCCACCATAGCATGTGTCGCCATACCGTGTATCGCCATAGCGTCTACAATCGCAGTGAGTATGGCGAACACCACTCTAGAATTCTAATCATGCTTTCCAGAGTAGAGCCACTTTGGTAGACTTCTATAAAAAAATACTACCTATGATGGAGTAAAACCTTAAAACTACAGATATGTGTAGTAAATATAGTCAAATCAAAAGCATTATTCTTACAATACAAATTAGTTTTTTATAAGAGAGACATGTCACTTACTTTCTTTAAATGCCTCCAAATATATATTATAAATCTCTGGTATAAGTTCATCCAACTTTATCTCTTTTGAGTCCAGACCTTCCAATCCATCACAGACATACCCACTTACTAATGTTTTCAATAGTACACAAACACAAAATACGATCATTGTAATAATACTAAACTCTTTGTATATTCCATACTAAAAGAGATTTCTTATATAATGTTACGAGTTTTTGGTTGAATGCTCATTAATTAGACGTTTAATGGTTTTTAATCATAAAAAATATATTATGATACTAAACTACTGTTCTGATGGTTTCGTGCCTGGTTACCTGATAAACTCCTATTACTTCTGGGTAGTAGAGCTACGCTGATTTCAGCACAAGCGGGCCGGCTTGACCGGGGCAGTACTACCCTCCCACAGAAGACCAACCTAAAGCGCCAGCATCCGTGTTGTCGTGTTTCGTTGGTGAGTGTGAGACCGGAGGCCCATTGATGCAGGGGTGACAGTTATCGTGGTAACTGTGTAAGCCTTACACTGTCACAATGACTGTCATGCTTTTTACGTCCTCAAGCGGGGTGTGAAAATGCATCTCACTAGACCGCCATAGTGTGGGTCACCATATTGCATTGTCTGCATTTGTAATGAGTATGGTGACCACAACTCTTGGATTATATTCATGCTTTCCATCAGGCAGAGTAGAGTCTCTTTGGCAGGCACTTAAGACAGAAAAAAAAATTACATAAATACGTGCAAATATTTCTTCCTACTTTTCTTTGTTTATGAAACAATTAAGTTGATGATGACCATGATATTACAGAAAACCATTGTTTAGTTCCTGACACCCAATCTTCTTGTCCTCCTAATTCTGGGATATCAACGTACCGTATGTCTTGAATTGCAGAAGTCCAATGGAGACCAGTTAACTAAACAGGTGTTATTATAGTGCTCAAGTGTGTGCACAAGCACATATGCAGTCTCTGTTCCACCCTCGTACAGTTCGATGGGACAGTTATCCGACATGGTCGGGAAGAAATCAAATACCAGACCGACGGTTTACCGTGCTCTTCGAGGATCTGCCTCGTTGGTCTAGCGGTTAGCCTATGGGACTGCCGATCAACAGGGTTTTTGGGTTCGATTCTCGGGTCAGACCAACAAATGTTTATTGAGTTTTTAAATTACACAAGTGCGTCATAACAGCCCGAAGTTTGTCAGTAGTAGCTGAAAGTAGCCAGTTATTATTAGGTGACCGTCGACTTGTTTACAACTCTATAAAAAATATAATAACGACATGGTAATGAATTATATCATATTAAATCAATTTAAATTACGACCCTACAAATTCTTTAATAAAAAGTTTGATCGGTCATAACTTATTCAGTAGTAGCATGGTAACTAAAGCAACTTGTACAGCTTCGTGCGTAACATTAATAAACGGGTTATATTCCTACAAACACCCACTTCTAAGACTTTGACGTTGGTATACACCTACACTTAAAATTCAAAAATATCTATAAAAGTTATTACATGTAATTTAAGTCTTTTTTATTCAAGACTCACAGACTCAAGGCTAAACTTACCTAGAACATCGAGTCAAATGAGTACTTAATCATTTACTAAAAAATGACTTTGCTAAATTACGTGAGAACCGTATTGTATAACCGCATGTGCGACGTCTTTAGATATGGTGGTGGAGTATTGATCTGTATTAAACGTCTTCTTTCGATAATTAATGATGAGCATGGGGTATATATCAACAGTCATCAAATCAACAGCCTTTGGCAGCCCTCTCCGTATAGTAAAATAAGGAAAACTTGAAACAAACCTTATTTTTTTTTGACGCGTGGAAATCCCCTCTTTTCACAAAATCAAGATGAAATTTGTAACATGTCAAAATTTTTCTTGTTTTTTTTTGTTTTTGGCCAACCAAAGTGACTCCAATCTGCCTGATGGAAAACATGAATAGGATGCAAAAGTGGTTGGTCGCCACACTCAGTCACTCACTCAAACAATTCAGTATGGCGACCTGCACTATTAGCACACTTAAAATTACTGACCGTGACTGATTTACAAACCAGATACTTTTTTTTTCTGCACAGAAATCCCAACGGACACTATTGAATGTCAGACTCGAACCGACTAAAAACCGCACGCTTTCTCAGGTACCAGTAGTCGGGGAACCAAGTGCACCCTGTAAGCAAATCCCTGGAACCTCGACGTACCTCGAGCTACCTACTGCTCGTAGATGGCCCTCCCCCGTGTGGGAATCGCGGTGTTCCCTGTTCTTCCTACCCCCAAAAGGGCTTACTTCTGCTAGGGTGACAGATGGCATCACTTCCCCCAGGCCTCTGCTTATGGAGGACGGAGATTGTTTAAAGATCCCCGACCTGAGTCTTCTGTGGTATCTGGCCCGTTCTCGAGCCTGGCAGACCGAATAAACCAGAACCTTAACCACTGCGGCTAAGCTGTATGGTAAACTAAATGGAGCTAATGTGGTAAGCACCTATTACGAAAGAATTTTATTACAAGGGGTGAAATAAGCGAAGTGAAAATTTCCGACATTTCAAAGTTAGAAACACGAAACGTACGAAATTTGGAACAAAGAAAAACCATCTGGCCAGACTGACATAGTATACCAAAAACTTCTTTCTAAGAAGAGATCTATGTCCAGTAGTGGATTACTAAATCACATACAATTAGAGATCACACTCGGCTTCACTCGGAAGCCGCGTATGATATGTAATTGATAATACAAACCTAGCAATAACGAAAACTTTAATAATTATAAACAACAGAACATTCTCGAAATCTATATTTGTCAGCAGGTCGTCAACATAGAAGAATACGGGGTATACACGATGCTGCCGGCGCAGCAGCTGGCGCCCATCAGCCCCTGGCCGCCTGATGCAAACCTCCTTGACAGGATGGACGACTTGGCACACAAAGGTAAAGGTAATGGTGACTGCCATGCTTCTCTTACTATAAACTAAGCGTAACGTAGGTATTGGCTTTGGGTATTCGTATATACAGACTGTTACAGAAAAGTGTGGCCATATTTTAGGAGCGTTATGTATGAATAAATCGGTGATTTCGGTAGACATAAAAGGGTACCCATTTTTTACATTCTTTCTAATATTGTAAGCAAATATTTTTGTACTAGCTTCATAATTATTATGAACATTCATGTTGAATTTTTTTTTCTATTTGTTCTTTTTACAAAGTATAAAATGAAGTCGCTTATTCTTGAACGCTTACATCTTTTAAACTACGCAACGGATTTAAATACGGTTTTTAGCATCATCTAGGTTATATTTCCAGCAAAGTTTATTTATTTATAATATACCCAGGTTCCATTAACAAAATATATAAAAAAGTTAATGTTTCCTAAAAAAATAGATATTTTCAAACACTCTTCTTAATGCTGACTATCTTTGTTACATATACATATAAAAATGATGTACTACGGAATTGTATTTCTTCATATATCAAAAGCCTTTTACAGTCCACTGCTGGACATAGGCCTTTCCTTGGCAAGGAGGTTTTGGCCTACTATACCACACTGACCAAACGGGGTGAAATAGGGTTTGTTTCAAGTTTACCTTCTCTTTGTAACGATATTTTCATGAATAGTTTGTTCCTTTAGTCGCCTCTTACGACACCCACGGGACGAATAGGGGTGATAACACTATGTATTCTTAATCCGTCACCACACGGAGTCGTCTACCTTAAAAATATCTATGCGAGTACACATGCGACATATACACATATGCCTATAAATATAATATAATTTACAGTAACCACTTTTGTATTTCAACTTTTAATTTATTTGTGGTTTATTCTTTCAAAGTAATTTTGACCTATAAAAGGTTATCTTTATCCAATTCAATACATAGATATATAGTGTACATAATATAAACCAAAATCGCCTTTCACACTATAACATTATTATAAAGTGAATATCTTAGAAGATATCTGAGATTTAAACGCATGGCCAGAACGGACAGTGTTAACCCATTACTTCCCACTGTCATATTTTTAGGACACCAGATTATCATTTTTTTTTGAGACTAGCTTTAATTTTCTATGGCTTTTTTGTAAATAGCAAACATTTTTAACTATTTTTCCGTTAAAAAATACTTTGATAAAAAAATACAGTGATGTTATTTAGATATATAATTTCAAAGTTTATATATTTCGTAACCTTTAAGAGTGCATTGTTGTCTGTTTTATATTGCTAATTATAGTTATATAAATAAAAGCAATTATATATTTTAAATTACCTAAAATTGTTGGAAAACCGTTACCAAACGTGAAATAGCCAATAAAGTCGTAATAATATATTTTTTTCTAACATATGATCCCAATATATAGGACAAGCTGATTCAGACCCTAGAATAAATAAATTTTTGTTTTTAACTTCACATTATTTTGCTTACTGTATTAACAAATATATTTCGTGATTTGAGCAGAAAATTCTAAATTGTTCGATAGTTGGGAAGTAATGGGTTAATTATACCCGCACGAAGCCGAAGCGGCTCACTAGTTACAACTACTTGAGATATCTGAACACTTGAATGTTAGGTGATATTCATCCATATCAGAGTGTTATCTTGTTAATCAATTGTCATGTACAATACTTGTACTTTTGAAAATAAAGTTACCGTATTAAAAAAATAGTACCTGGAAATCTGGTACTGGTATTGTATTGTGTGAGAGTCGATTCGCAATTTACCAACTTCTTTTATTCGCATCCCTAATTTTTTCACATAAATAAGTGTCAAGATCGGTCTATTAGACAAACATTTAATTGCTTAAAAACACGGATAAAACAACGTTTTCTAAAAATGAAATCTAGTAAGATCGATTTATCGCTCCAAAACCGCCTGCATACTAAATTTCATGAATTTCGTTGAAGCCGTTCTCGAGATTCAGATTATACATATGTACAAGAATCGCTCGTTTAAAGGTGTAAGATATATATGTTAAAAAATTTAACCAAGTGGTCCATCTTCTGTACGTTGTCATCGTCGTCAAAATAAGGTTTTTACTCGACTACGCTAATAAGAGAGTTATGTATTTCGAGTGTATTTATGTGTGTATAATTTTATATTTCTTTAGTACGTTCTGAAGCCTAAGCGACTTAATACATTTTGGCTTAGAGGATGTCGTTAGAGCCATATTAATTGTTAAAGTGACACTGGTTACATGAAAATTGTATAAATTAAAATCGTATGCATTTCAATTTTAAGCCCCTATTCATTTTCTAAAAACGGTTTTTATTCTAAAAAACGAATTTCAAATATGCCTATACTTTTCTGTAACATTCTGTATATCTAACAAAAGGGTTTTAATTAGAAACCAAAGATTGAAAAGCCTTGACAATGATTCAAAACATCATATTCTTTATCCTTTCAATATCTTTAGTTATGTCAAATAAATACAGGTGGGCCACGAATTAGTTAACATGTAAAAAAATCATTAAAATTGTTTATTTACAAGGAAGTTAATTAGTCGGAATTTATTTTTTTTAAAATTACATCGTCTAAATGACCAGCGTTTCGACGTATGCAGTCTTTTAAGCGAGCACCGAAATTCGATAAAGAAAAAAAAATCGAATACTCGTCGATAAAGAGACCGCGAGATCACCGACATCTCTTCGCTGATTTGTCGTATTGTATTTGATTTATTGTTGTTGACACGATTTTTCAAATAACCCCATATAAAGAAGTTGGCTGGGGATAGATCTGGACTTCTGAAATGTCGCCTCGTTTGGAAAACAGTTTTTCCGGAAACATGTCTTTGACTACTGGCAGGTACTCATTGGATGTGTGACAAGTGGCTCCATCTTATTGAAACCATGTGTTACGATTGTAGCCAACAGATTCCAGTAGTATCAGTGCCAAGAACTCCCGTAACACGTTTATATTGTATAGGATGTTAGATTCAAATGTTAACGAATTCTTGGCCCACCTTTACTAGGTATTATGCTAAAAAACCATAGCACTCTTACAATTATTACAAGATCATTATAACTTGTTTTAGATGTAGTAACATGGGTACCTCATTTTCCATTGTTTAACAAAAAATAACTACAATAGTTTTCTATCAATATGATCTTTATTCGATAATCTTTATTCCCTAGAAAATATGAAAAACCAAAAAACATTTATAACCCAAAGGTGCTAAGTGACCCCTTCAAGAAACTTATGTACATATAAATATTAATTTTTAAATATTAAGTTTCTGAATTCTTTAAAGTTCAAAATACATTTTTTTTTAAATTGTTATATAAATTATTAAAAAGTTATAAAAATACTAATCCTATTCATTCATAGAGTAAATTAAATCTTGACAAATGTACCGATAATACAATATTAACAATATCTAATAAAACAAACCGTTTTTTTTAAAGGCTGCCAAAGCGACTACTCTGCTTGATGGAAAGCATGAATAGAATCCAAAAGTAGTAGTCACCATACTCATTGGCGAATGCTGACAATGCAGTATGGTCACCCACAATATGGCGGCCTCTTACGATTTTTACACCACACTTGAGGACGTAAAAGACATGACAGACATCGTATTATTGCATTGCACACACTTGCCACGACAACTGTCAGCCTTGCATCAATGGATGCATGAATGCATCAGTGTGATTACTAGATACTAATCAAATGAAGCAAGTAGGCATTTTCTGTGAGAAAAAACTGTATTATTTGATCATTCAAAGTAAAAAAAAAATATATTATAGGGAATACCCACATAAAAAACTGTAATCTGTTTAGTTGCTGTTATTTTAAGAAACAGTTAGTTATAAAAAAAATTACATATTCTTTGATTTCTAACCTCCCTTATTTAATTTGCATGAAGCTGTCATAATAGTCATAAACTGCATCTATATGATCGTAACACTACTGAAAACCAAAGTCCCAGTCTCTAAATCTATTTCTCTTTTATTAATAAGTAATCGAATCTGATTTTCATAGCTATCTATATATCTAATGCAGTGAAAAAGTATCTAAAGTTTGTTAAAGTAATTAAAATTTAAAGTATAATATTTTTAAAAGATTTCCGATTTCATTACTTATCTAAATAACCAACCTGTCGTAGGGTAAACATACAGAGGACGTAGTGTGAATTTATTTCAGATCTACTCGGTTATCGTGATGACCACGTTCAGCGCTGCGATTGACTCCCACTCAGTTCTTTACAAATCGCAACGCCGAACGCGCTTGCCGTCGATGTGCAACAAATTCATACTAATTCCTTTAAGTTTAAGACATGCAACCGTAGCTATTGCCCAATATCTATATATCGTTTAAAGGGGTAATTAAATTAAATCAAATTAAAAGGGGTAATTAAAGTAAACGACCATCACGTGCTCTTATAAACGCGTGATTAATTGGAGTAAGCAGTGCTATGGTGCGGCAGGTCACAGCGGTGTTAACCAGCTCGGCGGGGTGTTTGTAGGAGGCAGGCCGCTGCCGGACTCCACGCGGCAGAAGATTGTGGAGCTGGCGCACTCTGGGGCAAGGCCATGTGACATCAGCCGGATACTGCAGGTCTCCAACGGTTGCGTCTCCAAGATACTCGGCAGGTTTGTATATGAATTTGTTTCCTTTTGGTTAGTACGAGAGGTCAGATAAAGTGGCCAATGGTTTGTGTGAGTGGTTTATCAAAAGTGTTACTGTTTGCAGGCCAAAAAGTTTTAAGAAAAATATTTTATTAAAATTGCCTGTGAACACAAGGCAAGGCAAAGGTTGACTAAAAGCCGGGTAGCGACTATACGCTGAAGATGAGAGCCATGTGTGATGGGGGTAACTGTACAGAAAACACAGATTCGTTTGTGCTGTAAGGCCGATGTGCAATTAAAAGAATATTTTGAATGCGCAGTTGGCCTAGTGGTTTACGCGGTCGCCACGCCTCTCTCCACTTCGCTGAGTATTGTGGGCTCAAATCCGACATGGGACAGCACTTTGTATGATCCACAAATTGTTGTTCTGAGTCTGAGTGTTCTTTGTGTCCGTTTCTTGTATGTTTGTGAAGTCCCCTGCGCCACAAGATTTATTCCTAACGCGGGCGTTGTCTATTCAAAACAAAAAAAAACTTTAAAATGCGCAATCATAATATTCTTGTTAAAATTACTAACTTTCACTCTCAAACTTAGTTTACAATCGTATTATATATTTAATCCACAAATAAAGTAGAATTGCTGAACTAAGATTCGGGGCCCTCATTCAAGCTGTAATAGGTTTTAAATGCGTTTTTTTCCTATGTATAATATTATATATTTTCCCTTCTGTTTAATCAAGATTCTACCCATATGTGATGGTCAATCCTTGCTAAAAAGTTTTTAGACATAAAAACAATCAGTATTCGTTACCTTTACAAGCTGTAACATCTGTAATATAGCTATTACAATGTAAAGTTTCGTCACCTGTTTACATTGAAACTTAACATTGAAACTTCCAAAACTACTCACCGTTTCAAACAAAACTGGTGAGCGTAGTGACCGCGTGATCGTGCGGTCAGGCGAGCAAACGGACGGAATGTGAGCGATGCTGTAAAGTATACGGCGTGTAACTGGTCGCGACCGCAAGCTAGCTCCGAGGTGACCACAACGACCGGTCCAGAAAGAACTGTAGAAACTATTGAAGAAATTTCTACTTGATATTGGCGGTCCAGTTTATTATTAGATCCGAGAGAGGACTGTAATTGGAATGCTACCCTACCAATTGGCAGGGTTAAATCATAGTTATTAAACTATAGTTATAATACAAGTGTATTGTATTTTAGTTTGTATTGTTATTATTCGTATGATTCAGTTTGACGCCTTAATTCCTGGACAGAGTTTCAAGAAATTTTGCAAATGTTATTTAACAAATTTTCTTAAGAGAAGATTACTTCTACCGAAGACCATCTGAAATAATTTATTTACATAAACGTTCTAAAGCTATAGAACATATTTATTTATTTCGAACTTTATGCATTTTCTATATCAGCGGACTTAATACCCAAGACATTCTCGGGTTAACGTTAGGATGGTGTAAAACTAAGGGAGGTGCACAAGGGTTACATTATCGATGAAAATATACACTACATACGTAAACTTATACATACATATACACATATACATCAACAGTCTTTTACAGTCCACTGCTGGACATAGGCCTTTTCTTAGTAACAAGGTTTTGGCCTACTATTCCATGCTGGCCAGACGGGTTGGAATAGTGTTTGTTTCAAGGTTTCCTTCTCTTCACATATACAATACACACGTATTTAAATTATATTTCTACACTATAACAACTTGAATAGAATGTGTACAAACCACCGATTTAATAATTCTGCAAGCTCTACTGAAAATATATTGAATACACTCGTATATAAGAGTATATCAGATTATTCTTTATGACATTGACTTTAAAGCATTAACGTCATGCTACCACCACATGGAGTGGAGTAATGATCCTTAACGATGATTAACCTTAACTAGGATTTCGAGATTTAGACTGAATTTGAACTTAGTTGGATTTTCGAATCATGAGTTAGAACCACAACTCTCATAATAGAAGTATCGCTAGTTAAGTAGGTAGGTATGTTTCCTTGAACATGTTGCTTATAGAAGGCTGTAGTCCAGCTAACAGTGGTCAACCTCAGTGTCACGAAGGCGACAAGCTGTCATCTTGACACTGACAAGCATGTAATGTGAGAAGTATAGTTTATCTATATGTCAGGCTAGTTTTTTGGTTGTTGACTTTGTGGTTATGGTGTCAATTGAGTTTTAATCAACACTGTGTTATTCATTTCTGGAATCATATTGAAATTACTTTTACCTGCGGCTACACTCGCGTTGAACATTTTTTACTATTCCTCTCGACCAGTATTTTCTTTATAATAAAGTGACTGCCTCGGTGGTGCAATTGTAGTGTATACGACGGTTGTGCTTGAGGTCTCGGGTTCGATTTCCGGGTCGGATCAAATGTTCACATGATCTGCAAATATTTGTTTCGTATGTATTTACAAAAAAAAAAGTATATATGTATTTATACCAGTTGTCTAGTACCCATATTACAAGCTCTGCCTAATTTGGGACTAGATGGCGTTATGTGTCAAACGTCCGAAATATTTATTAATTATTTATTTATGTTTATTAATATAAATAAATGTCTTTCCTTTGTCCTTTTCTGTATCTCTAAAAACTTGTATGTAAATTTTGATTCAATAGTTTAAGTGTAAAGACGAAAGACGAACAGAGCTACTTTCGTGTTATTAGACCTATTAATATAAAGTTAGAATTACAAATTTTTGTCTATATTTTATATTTATACCTACTTTTACATAGTGCTAAGGTGGCAGACAAGCACATAGTACCAATATAGTAAGCGGTTATTATAGCTTATAAAAGCTCAAAAAGATCATAGTCTTTTGACAACGAACATTCGTACACCACTGTGTAATGTTAAATAAGTGAACAGAATACAAATAGAACGGTAATGACTGCACAGACTAACTGACTCACTAACTGATTGCGTGGTTGGCTTAGTAGTTTAAACGGTCACCACGCCGCTCTCTTATACACTGAGTGTTGTGGATTCAAGTCCCACAAGGGACAACACTTTGTGTGATCCACAAACTGTTGTTCTGAGTCTGGGTGTTCTTTGTGTCCGTTTCTTGTATGTTTGAAAAATTCCCCGCGAAACAGGATTTATTCATAGCGCGGGTGTTGTATTTTAAAAAAAAAATCTTGCGCTCTTATCTCACATTTCTCGTACCTATTTCAATGTCTCCACTCTTCCTCTTCTCGTACACCTCAGTTGCAGTTTTATTTTCTACGCACTTTAAAAAAGTTAAAAAAAATACAAACTAATTATTTTTAATTTATGATCAAAAAATAATTAAAATGTAAATACTACCACAAACAACATGTGACGACAGCTGGTAGATAAGGAAGCAAAAAGTGAACATGTCTGGCATCGAACCTGACACCATTTGAGGTGGCAATTTGATACTGGGAACGACGCTGGCCACCCCTTATAACAAGTGGAACGATAACCTTGGCACTCACTACTTATATTTATACCAGAAAGACTGTCTTTATTGAAGCTAGACATTGTGGGTTCGATTCCCACCTGGGACAAATGAATGTTTGACGACCATAATCATTCGTTCTATATAGGTGTAAATTATAAATAATACGTATGTATATAGAAATATATAAGCATGTCAATTAGCAGGTTAACATAGGTCCTAAAGACTCTGTATAGTTTCGGTTTGGACGGCTGTGCGTGAAATTTCACAGTTTATTTTTAAAAAAGAAAACGTTGCGAGAGCGCTAAAAGTATCCTAATAAGTTCGTGACTTCACATTAATATCATCATCATCAACAGCCTTTAGCAGTCCACTGCTGGACACAAGAAGGAAATTTAAACCTAGTATACCATCCTTTCTGGGAACGCGCTTCCCCTCGAAGTCAAGATGGCTAAGAGTCGCGACTTGTTTAAAATTAAAGTGAAGAAGCTTTTACTGGCTGAATTAGCGACGACTTAGTTCATCACCTGGTATTATTATATTTCATAGTGGTAATATGTATGCACAGATATGTATGAGGTATATGTATGTGTATTATATATGTATGTGTTATATATTTATGTGTTTATGTAAGTGTATTTTCTTATTTATGGTCAAATTAGTCTATATATACTAAATACTCTATCAACTCCTTCTTATCCTTAAGTGCACCTACCTCCTGTTTTCTCTGTATCGCCCAATCGGTTGACTGGTAAAAAATGCCTTAGGCATTAAGTCCGCCGATGCATGTATTTGTGCATAAAGTTGTAGATAAATAAATAAATAAATACCACACTGGCTATACGGGTTGGTATAAAGTTTGTTTCAAGTTTTCTTTTTCTTTGCATTGATGTAGTCCTACGTGGTATGCTCTCTTAGTCGCTTCTTACAACACCCACGGGATGAATAGCGATGGTGACACTCCGTATTCTTAATACCACGCGGCGTTTCATATTAATATAGGCTTTGTCAATCAATTTACGATCTCAATGAAGCAGTATTCTTTGAGTATTCTTCTGTATTATCAAGTCAGTATAGTGTCTAAAAGTATCGACTAGCAGACTCTAAATAAATTTGTAATACAAAATATGCATGTTGTATTATGTTAATTAAAATTTTCACCACAGATACTATGAAACCGGTTCCATCAGGCCTCGTGCAATTGGAGGTTCGAAGCCGAGGGTAGCCACTGCGGAAGTGGTCAGCAAAATAGCGCAGTACAAGCGCGAGTGCCCCTCAATCTTCGCGTGGGAGATCAGGGACCGTCTGTTGAGTGAAGGAGTCTGCACATCGGATAATATACCTAGTGTAAGTACTTATTATTTTATAAATGACATTTTAATCACATAAATAGCCTTCTAGCAAGCGTTTTTTTTAATAATCTGAAGTAATCTCTAATAAAAGTAAACTGATCAGTTTGCATAAAATTGAAACGTATTGAGATAAAATATACAAAAGTGAATTCATCTTAAATATTTTTAAAAAATAATGATGCTCTTGCACATCTCTAGCACAGCTCTAGATCCAAGCTAGGCGTGACTGTAAATTATGAGACCGATCTTAGATAGATCTTTACTGACAATTATGCAGGTCGCGTCGTCCTGTAACTATCTTATAATTTATTAATATTATGCACTACTCACAATATTACGCTTGCATAATCGAACTTATAACATTTTTTAATATATACCTATGTAGTAAAACTATGTATTTAATATGTATATAATATGTATTCACATCTATATGTTGTTAAAACATTAATACATTTATCATAACCTACAAAACAATGTAGTTTGTAATGAAATAACCGTTGCCCAAAGTCTCACGGTTTTATCACATAACCTTTACGTACATAGGTATACCTATGTATTACGTACAAAAAGATACACAATAGTCAGGACACTGCATAGGGTCAGTTAGAAAGATTAGAATATAAGTTAGGACTACACAAAACATATATTTGTAAAGATTTATTGCTCCACGTCTCTGAATACGCGGGTAAAAGGGTAGCGAAACTAAAAAATGTTTGATTTCTACATAAGTATTCGTATCATGAGAAATATCGAGATCAGACAGTTGCACTTTACCAAAACGCCTTTGAAAAGTATGAAAAATACGAAAGGGCCCGTCATAAAATACAATGGGGGAAGCATACCCTTAACTATACTACGTACAGAATGCTATAACGCCTTATCTTTCCCTGGCACTATACAGGGCTCCCCTTTGCACCGCCCCCCTCTCGTACCCACCACTTGGCGGCAAAACAATATGACGTTATAACTTTTTTTCTTCATTTTTTCCTTTTTTGAATACGGTCTCGCTCCCTACTGAGACATCCTTTAAGCGTCGATACGTCTTCTTTTATATAGGTTGTTCTCTAAAACTTTTTTTTTTTAATTATCGAACTCATAGTTTGAAAAACTCACAAATAAACTATGTCTAGATATAATACTTAATAATGTTGTACAATTTGTGATAGTCATTCACTTGAATAAAAAAATTGTGATATACCTGTATCTGCTTATCATGTAGTCCTTAGAAAGATCATATTTAATTGTTGTGTACTTAATTCATTATGTTTTGTTTTGATTGAATTAAGAGATATTACATAACATTAGTATTTAAAAGTTTCAAATTTCTACCATTTAATTAGTTTAACTGACTTTAATCTTATCTCAGGTTTTCATTTTCATTTCATTCAATTCATTTTAGGTTATACTCAAAATTTATGTGCATTGAACTCCCCAATATATCTGCTAGTTCGTACGTATTTCTGTAACGAGAATGTTTTATTTTGCATCTGAATAACAAAATTGAACTCAAACCCATCACACCTATAATATAAACGAAACAAATACTGTTTAAAACGAACATTAAGCGCTTAATACAGTCATGAATGTTAACCAGCCATTCACTCAACTCTTTCAGTCTTAAAAAAGCTACAAAAAACATAAATATGCTATAAAAGTCAGTGGAGCTTAAAAGATAGATACAGTAATAAAAAAGCGAAAATCACAAAAATTACACTGCAACTTTACAGCCGAAATAGAACATTCTGCAAACACTCTTTATCACTAAATGTCACCCTCTCGAATACTTAACATAAATTAATTAAGATATTCGCACAATCATCCTGTTGGTGACGGTTTTTAAGAAAAAAATGAAAGCACATTAAGTACTCTCGTCGAGGAATATCGAGAAAAACATAAAAACCAAAACAGAAGGGAAAAATTGTGAGATAGAAATACAAGATTTTAATGAGATAGAAAGAGTTAACGGTATATCTCTTTTTTCTGCCGCCTAAAAAGGGGAAGACGAACGATTTTGACACGACATGAATAAAGAAAATATGAAGGCTTTTGTTGCCGTAAAAATTCCAGTACACGGGATAAAGTCTTTAAGTTATCAGAGGGCCCCTTTAAGGGTGCGTACAGACAGGTAGGTAAGTTGCCGAGGGTTTTCGATGTGTTTGTTCTTATCGGGTACTGACTTACCTATACTTATTGGGTTTACGTGGAATGTATAAGAGGTGCTTAAACATTGAATATATTAACATCAAGTGTACGGTGGGTTGATATGTGTCGTGTTATATTAACCGTGACGAACGTTTTATTAATATTCCAGTATATATTTAACCTTCACTACGTCAGGTGCGATCGATAATCGAATAAATTACGTAATAAACTGCAGTATAATTTATTTGATGGTACCTACATTTCGTTTTAATAAAATATTATACATTATGTGAAACGTTTTTGTCTGCTAATATATAAATAAATAAAGAATCGGACATCTGACACGCAACGCCATCTAGCTTTAAACTAAGCAGAGCTTGTACTATAACAGCTAGATTAAATGAGAAAATACCAACATATTTTTTACGTACTATACATAGAAAAAACCCAAACTCCGAAACAAATATTTGCAGATCATACAAACATTTGGTGGACTCGGGAAACGAACCCGAGTCGACCTCGACCTCTATCTATAATTCGAGTACGTTATCCCGCTGTATGTTATGGGTACCAAACCAGTATACCCGGTAACCCCGTGCCGTCTCCCAGCTGGGCCATTGATACGAACGTGTATTGCACAGTACGCTCCCGTTAGACAGACAGTTGGTCTGCTCAACTCTCTGATTACTCAGTATCCGGATGCTGACATATTCTACACCAAATCTAGTATTTTAAAATTTTGGTATAGTTTTCCTATATGTACACAAGTGTTTATTACTATTGTAATATTATAACGTAATGGCGCGAAAATTGTAAGTGCAGTTGATCAAATAAATAAATAAATAGCGTGCAATTGAAGAGGCCCATATCCAACAGTGGACTGTAATAGATCGATGATGAGATGATGATAATCTGTCTCTGTTTAACTCTTGTTAGCTCCACTAAGCTTGGAAATTAGTGTTGATCTATTTCTAGTTGCCTTTTTGGAATGAATCTTGATGATGACAATACCACAATTGGATATCTTGAATATCTGGATTGGATATCTAACTTAGAAAGACACCAAAGTGAGTCAGTGGCTACCAATAAACCACTCGAATTTAGGTATCATATGATTTAAGGTGGAACTTTAACCAACAGAACGATTTGAACTTTACGAACCTATAACTTTATTTTGGAAAGATTTTGAATTGAAAGTGGCATGATATGCGTTTAAAAAATACGTTATTTTTAATTTAAAATGATCTTATAGACACATTTATTGTCTTAAATTATTAATAAATTATCGCAAAGTTTTATGAGATAATACAAGAAGCCAAGAATTCTTTTACATTTGAATCTAACATCCTCCGTAAACAAAGGAGGGGGAGGGAGAGACTACTAGGTTGTTTCTCGCCAGTGTTGTCGCAATGGATTGCTTCACGGGGCCGCAGCGCGCTTATTGCGTGAAACAATTTTATTTAAACAACAGTTCGCTTATTGCTGTGAGATGCGTTGAATACGATTTACACAACTTAACACAGTGTCCGAGAGCTCCCTTAATAAAGACATTGGTGCAGAAGTTCGAAGAGACGGAATTTACGCTAAATATGAAGCAAACTGGAGGCCCACGGACTCACGCCAAATTTTGAAATTACATTTGTAATTGCATCCAGATAACATCCAGATAGTGCAGGAACTATAATCTAATGATTTAAATTTGCACAAGTCGTACGGCGAAATAATCTTAGAACGATTCAGTAATTTTGACATCTTGTTTTCTGACGAAGCCTATTTTCTCCTCAATGGACATGTAAACAAACAGAATTGCAGGTATTAGAGCAGTGACAATCCCAACGCTAAACACGAGAGGCCACTTCATTCTGCCAAGGTAACTGCATGGGCTGCAATTTCAGCAAAAGGAATCATTAACTCCTACTTTTTTGAAGATGAATGGCCCAGTTGAACGGCCGCGAGAATCTTTAACTAGTGTTAATTCTGCTGAATATGTGAGAATATTACGGAAGTTCTTGGGACCGATGATTCTGGAATTTGCTGAATTCACCAAATACACTATGACAACTAAAATAAAAATCAGTAAAGAAATGTCGGTGATCTCGAGGTCTCTTTGCCGACGAGTATTCGAAAATTTCAATGCTCTCTTAGAAGAGTACAAATGTCGGAATGGTAGTCATACAGACGAAGTAATTTTTTAAAAAATAAATTCTAATTAATTAACTTTCTAGCAAATGTTTTTTTGGAACGAAGTTCCTTACGGCAGGCTTGGAGGGGATAGGGATTTTGCTGCGGGACCGAACTAAAAAAAATGTGATAGTAAAACCGTAAGAAAAAATCCGTGGAAAAAAGTACGTGGAATAAAACCGTTAAATGAGACGTGCGCAGGCGCGAAAGTGCGTCATGTGTGCTACGTTTCATACTATCTATCACGCACTTAACATTCGTACTATTTCTACCTCTTTCTAACACATGACAATGCACATTAGACAAAACAGTAACATGTAAATTGTTTGCAAAAGTCTCATATTTCTAGATCTGGAACGCGATCTCTTAAATAATAATTCCACTCAAAAGCGAACACAAGGAAGATATTTACATTTTTTTTGTAATATAACTGCATATGCGATTGTGAAAGCCAATGCTAGTAACAAAATGGGAGCAAAAACACCCGAAAAGATGAAATTGCGGAGTCAATCGTGTAAATGTGATGTGTGCGGTCGAAAATTCCTTAACCACAGAGCTTTAACATCGCATCGAAAATTCGTGCATAAATTTTTTTTATATAATTTCCAATCATCAAAACAATAATAAATATAGTAACAATGGCAAGTGAACCAACAAGTGACTTGAATGCAATTGATAGTGATAACAGTGGGAAATTATTTTGCAAATTGTGTCGATTCTACATTATCCGAAGGAACTTCGTTCCTACCTGGTGTCCCATGACACCATTCAATTATATTTATAATATATAAATGTTAATTAATTAGTGGCTCATTCTGTATACTAAATAATTTATTTACTAATTGCATGGAGTACTTAGAGCTAGAAATATCGGGCAATGAGAATAGGCTAGTCATCTAACAGCCAACAAGTTTTCACTTCTAATTATATCATCACATATTACTAAAATAATAACCCTCTTTTTAATGGCATCGGCATCGAGTAAAAAATATGCTCGCATTATAAGAGCTTAGTCAAACAAAAGCTACGTAACTGTCGCCAAGTCCTCACACTAACGACCCCTGGCAAAAATGTAACCAAACCTTATTAACTATTCAAAAACTTCAACTAAAAAATAATACATTTGATATCCAATTCTATTCTTGAGAAATTAAAGTCCATTTTTATTTAATAACATTAAATATGTGGTGAGAGGGTCAATTGTCGTCATAGGGTCATATCGCGTTTGAACATGCGTTCCCGTAGCAAATCACTTCCGGACCACTAAATCCAGGCCAAATTAATGCATTTAGCACGCTCCCCGGCCCTTCGCTGGGGATGACAACTTTATTTCATTGTATCGCGATATTTTCTTGTCACTTTAACTTTTAGCAATGACGAGGGCATTGTCATTTTTTGCTGTTGGTCTCGACTTTTGGATGAATGCGCCACATTTCATAGATATTACCACTGTTGAAATCAATAATATAATTAATGGTCCAATTCTACTTATCTCTTCAATTTATTTATGTTACTTAATAATATAACATTGGAGTGTAAGTTTCATTGAACTATGTATGTACAAACTGGTGACCCGTCAAACAGGTCTTCCAATACCTATCTCGAGCACCAGTCTCTCACAAATGTTCATTTTCTTGTATTTTAGATTAAGCATCTACACTGTACTGCATGCTTTTGTGATGAAAAGAAAAATTATTATTATGCAGAAACTGTATATCTTTCGTATATGATTTAACTAGGGTTGTGAAGTTGCTGTAAAGATCTGTATTTTTCTAAGTACAATCAAATACTGTATATTATTTGACACGTGAGTTTGACAGTTAGGATTGGTTTAAGAATAAATAATCAAATATACGGACATATATTCCTAAAACAAACATTAGTTTAGTTGTAAAGATTATCAAGACAAGTTGGGTAGCTTGCGAGTTGGTTGACAGGCTTAGTAAATAATGTAATGTATTAACGTAATGAACGCTACAAATAGTATTTTTGTGAAACAAATAAATCATAGGAGTACTACATATGCAGTCTAAATGACTGGCGGCCAGGATAGGGTACGGCTTGGTCAGACACTGTCAATTTATTTCGTCTGAAGTACGTTGTTGTGGGTAATCTTTTTCTCTTTTTCCTTTTGCAATCACTTCTATGTCTAGATTTAAACTGGATTCTGTTTGAAATATACCAAACTTTGGCACATCTGTAAAGTCACAGTAAATTCATAAAACGATTCATTTCCACGCTATAACGAACCCAATAAATAGCTCGTTCAAAACACTGATTTAAAATATCATTACGGATCATATCTGAGATTTGGATCTCACAGGGGTCGGGGATATATCGGCACAACAAATTGTAACAAAGGAGTCCGGCAAAGAAGATTATCGGAGATGGCGCGTGCCTCGCACGTGATGTGCATATGGCCGATGATAGTACGAACTACCCTACACAACATCGTACATTCAAAATTCGACATTGAATCCATAGATTTTGATTTAATATCGTTTGTTTCTTTTGTTATTTTAAACTTATACCGAGTGAGTAACGAAAACAGTTTTTAAGACTTTATTTTAAGGTCTACTGTGGTCTGTACATATTTTCACAAAAGTTATTTAAAAACAAGAAGTGTTGGAGGGAAATTAATACCACAATTCAAAGGATTTAAGGCTTACATTGATGTTGAGTGTGTAATCGGAAGAGCAAATAAATATAGATAGTGGTTGTCTGTCTGTTTGTTATATGTACTAATAATATTGTCACTTGCAATGATTCGCCTTTAGGGTGAATACTTCACAGTTGTTACTATTATTGACAACATACAAGCGATCTTTATTGTATCTCTTCTCTCTTCTCTTATCAAGTGGATTACAGTAACATGTACTTACAAAAAATATTATCGAAGAAACTCTTAGAATAATATTTATACACTACCTACCAGTAGTTCTCCATAGTTTCACCGGCAAACTTAATGAGTCATCAACAGCCTTTTACAGTCCACTACTGGACAAAGGCCTCTCCTTAACAAGGAGGTTTTGTCCTACTATACCACGCTGGCCAGACGGGTTGGAATAGGGTTTGTTTCAAGTTTTCCTTCTCTTTGTAATGATGTTGTCTTGCATACTTTGTTCCCTTAGTCGCCTTTTACGACACCAACGGGATGAATAGGGGTGGTAACACTATGTATTCTTAATCTGTCACCACACGGACCTTAATGAGTCACAGTTCTTAATTATTGTTCATACATATGTTAATGTAAAAAAATTCATTTATATATTTTTTAAATATCATAATAGTTATTATACTATTCAGCGACGAAAGAAATCCAAAAATTTAAGCAATTTTAACAATTGCTCTAAACATTCTTGAGTTGTATATAGTGTAATTAACCCGTCTTTATTTTATAAGTATATTAAGATTATTAAATGAACTAAAGTATGTACTTTCAGTTATCAAAAAAAACATTCAGAAGCAGTAAGGAAAAACTTTTCAATGAGGAAAAATATTAAAAATATTAGATGTTTAATACGTTATCAAATATTTTTTTGTAACTACTTTAATCAACATCCCAATCTAAAATCTATTATGTATATTATGTAGATATAAAAATTAAAACGATTACAAATTGTACGTTAAATTAAAGTTAAAATAAGGTTTGATATTATTATTTTTTATTAAAATAAAAAACCTTAAAACTGTAGGGATGGCGTAGCGTTTACTGTAGTACTGCGCTGGGTGTTCAAACCTCACATGGGATAAAACTTTGTGTGATCCACAGATTGATGTTCTAAAGAAATATTTCTAATGCCGATCGACTATTTTATAAAAAACACTAAATAATAATCATTAAAAAATTAATGTTATGGATAAAACTCGACTTTTTGCATCACTAATTGTGTATTAAACAACGCTGTTCTAACTGTAGATAACTCATAAAATTGAAAATGAGTTTGTTTACTATATTTTAACACTTTAAAAACTCAATCAATCATCACGAAAGGTTACATACCCTATGTCAGGATGTAAAGTAAAACGACATAGGGTACCTTTCATCAAAGAAAAACTAGGGACTAGGGTCTAGGGTGGCACTGAGAAGTGTGGTCAATAATAACTTACTTGGTAATAACGTGACATTGTTCTAGAACGATATTGACACATATAACTCAAAATACACTCAATTATTTTCGGGAGCTGCATCTCCATATATGCATACAATTGATTGATTTATGCGTGCAAATTAATAAAATTGTCATTTTTCATGAAATAAGTTAACGTATTTTTATTCTAAATTATTTGTATCTATTAATTAAAGTAATCACCCATAAAGTCGGCGCATCTTTGCCAAACCCGATGCCTACATCATGTTCTTCAGTTCTGGATATCCTTCTCGAAGAATCAGCTGGACAAGAGACAGCAAAGTCTTAAAAGTCATTTTGAACTGGTTTTTGAGTAACATTACGCATCGCTGGTGCAATCAAGGAAAAAATATATGTATTTTTTCTATGTATTTCCTTTTCTGACAGCAGGGCGCAAGTGCAACTCCCCTCATGGTGTTCATAACAATACATTGAAAAACTCAAAAAGCTCTTCGTTTAAACTCAACATTTTCACACGATATAAAACTCGCTTCAAACATTGTTTTTATCTATTTTCGCGTCAGTTTTGTCCTTCATTTTTCATCAATGCAACCATAGTATGCAATGACGAAGCCTGGCAGAGTACAATTTAATCTCTTGTAAACCGCATTCGTAAAACTCAAAGTAAGGTTTTATTCACGATAATTTATGAGTTCGCCTTACCACACATACCGAACTACCTTCCTGAATAAAAGACAAGCCCACGATATTAATACGATCCCTTAAAGCCAACCCTTAACAAGTTAATTACGAGCGGTAGTCAACACCCCCTGCCGCACCCCGAGCAACACGTGTGTGCTGATATTAAGTGCTTATTAAATATTTGTAATTTGTACCACACCTACACATACATACTACTTTGTATGGTCTATATGGAGACCAGATCTTAAAAATATTAATAATCTCACGCATGTCATACAAAGTCTTTTGATCCCAGACTATCCAGAGACTTATATACCTTGTTATTAAAGGCATTCGACACAATTAATGCTGAACTGTGTCGCATTGGCGAATGAATACATACTTATGGATTCAAGTTTAATCCTGTAAATACACAGATATGTTTTATTGACGTTACCAGCATAAACTCAACTGCCCCAAAATCAGTGGCCCCAGTCTTGACACCAGTGCTAGTGTCAAAACTTTTGAGGATCTACATAGATAGTACTTTATTTTGGGTCCACACATATCAGATATTTGCTTCTATCAGTCTCTGCGAAGACCACGTAACTTTCCTACGACTGCAACTAGGGCTGTACTTGTACAAACACTTCTGCTCCAGTAGTCACTGTAGGATAAATCACACCCAGAATCACAACAGATAGTCGTACTCATCATACAAGTATTTACCTTAGCAGTATTTGTTTAGCTATCAGATTCACTTACCACCAGACCAAAATCGATCATTTCATAACACGTACGTGTTTCTCAACTTTATGTATGACCAGCGCGATTTGTAACATATGAAGAAAGTACAGACAATTTCCTATACGACCGGTCGCATGGCAGTTTAATCGTTTTCTAACAGAACAGAGGAAGGAGATAAATTTGGTTTAATGAAAACGTATAGAGTTAGAAAGCAAGGGTAAAGAATTCAGCAAGTTTTGGCTAAGAAAATAGGACTGAAACTGCATTTGTTTGAAGATCTCCCTATCCGTATGTTTGATATGGAGAGGCTACTAGAATTAAGACATCAAATGGCTTTGACATCTTAAATTTCAGTGGTGAAATGATCAGATCATAATATGATTTGGCCACATCATTGGTGATCACATCATAAAATTATTATATTAAGAATAACTAGGTGAATAATACGTGACAATCTATTAAAATCACTAACGTTCTAAAAAAATTTACAATAATCAAAAAGAGGTACTTAATTATTTTATTTTTACATTATTATGTAAATGTAAAAATATAAAATTTCGGTTTGAATTTATGTAATACATAAAACTTGATCTCTACTCGAAATTACCAAATAAACCATCAAAACGTGAGATAATTTTGTATCTATGAAAGTACAGTCAACAATATAAAAACATTGACAGGCCACGGTCTAGCACGGACGGGCCTGGGCGGGCCGAGCAAGTAGGGTGACAAGCGAAGCGAGATAAGCATCGGCGTTACGTCGGCCTCAGCTCGCGCGCCACGTGCACGTTAAGCCCGAATATGCAATTTTTATATTATCCTGCTCTTATTATTATTGCGAAAGTGTTATCAAGTGCTTTATTACAGTTTTGATGATGTTGCATTTAGTGCTGTTTTATATAATGGGCGTAACAAGTTAAACAGTTAAATTTAAATGTTATAAACCTTTCCCTGTCTAAGTATTTATATTTGTTTACGCAATCTTAGAGTTAGATAACAGCATTTCAATTAATTTAAATAAATAGATTTGAATACTGACAATATAACTTAAATATAACTATTTGTTTCGTTTTTATTTGTACTTTTCTACAAGTTTTTCGTTTTTCCTATTAAATAAGAAAAATTTAAAAAAAAAATGAACTTTTTATACACTTTTATCTGTTCGATCGGTAGTTTAAACGATAACTTTTATAAATAAGTCTAATGGGTACATAATACAACAAATTATAATGTAGCATAAAAATGGTAAACACGTAACAAAAAAACCGAATAATTATTACCAAAAATTACAATGTATATTGTTATGTATTTGTATTTGTGACAGACTCTACATAAGCTTAAAATCCCACCGCTACGCTGACGCCCAGTTGGTCCAAATCACAACGATCCCCTAATAATCTCATGGTACAGACAGCATTACAGGACATGACTTGAAAATGTACTGATAATTTGGTGAAAATAAAAATAAATAAAAATAAGCTATTCATTCATTTTAATTTCGTAATAACATTTATTAACAGTTTTTTAAGTCTAATTTCTTATTATTTCTTTTCAGTTTATGTTAATTAAGTATCGAGAGTTAATGATAATTTTGATGATAGACATTGATTTCTCGATCATCTTGGTTCCCAGTATAGGCTTACTCGAATATTCACCACAAAGATTAATTATTTAAAAAAAATATCGACCATCTACGATACGGGCTACCTTTAGTTCTCTTTGTTATATCTAGGACACCATAAATAAATAGTTTTTTTTTCTATAATAATAGCCTGCCAAAGTAACTCTACTCTGTCTGATGGAAAGCAAGAACAGAATACAAGAGTTGTGGTCACCATACTGATTGCAAATGCAGACAATGTGACCCAGATTATTGCGGCCTAGTGAGACGCTTTTCCACGCCCCACTTGGGGACGTAAAAGGCATGACAGTCATTGTGGTAGTGTAAGACTCACACAGTTACCACCATAACCGTCACCCCTGTATCAATGGACCTTTGGTCTCGCATTTACCAACGAAACACGACTGCACGGATGCTGGCGATTTAGGTTGATCTTCTGTGGGAGAGTAGTACTACCACGACCAAGTCCGGCCCATTCGTACTGAAATCAGCGTGGCTCGACTACCTAATAAAGTTTAACCGAAAATAGTTTTACAAAAAAAATATATATTTGTCAAAATGTTGAAAAATTTGGAGTTTTCGAAATAAGCTCTGGATAGCATCAAGCTGATGATGAAAAAAAAGTGTAATTATTCCAACACCATTGCTAATGTATTTTGATTATTACCATTAGCAAATTCGTTATTTATAAAATTAAATAATATTAAACTCAGTACTACTCTCTGTCTGCTAAGTACTTCAATTTTCGTCACAAACTTTATTAAAAAAAAATACAAATTTCGAATAGACTTGTGACAGATATGTCTTTATATTACTGCATGGTTTAAGTGGCCGCCACGCCGCTCTCTATGTTACTGTGCTGAGTGCTGTAGGCTCAAACCTAACATGGTACAACACTTTGTGTGAACCACAAATTGTTGTCCTACATGTCTTCAAAAAAAGTTTTTAATTTAATTATAACAAAGTTTTATTATATCAATACTCCGTGTGATGACGGATTAAGAATACACAGTGTTACCACCCCTATTCATCACGTGGGTGTCGTAAGAGGCGACTAAGGGAAGAAACCATTCAGAAAAACATCGCGGGTCATTACAAAGGGAATGAAAACTTGAAACCTATGCCAACCTGTCTTGCCAGCGTAGTATAGTAGGCCAAAACCTCCTTGTTAAGGAGAGGACTATGTTCAGCATTGGACTGTAAAAATCTGTTGATGTATACCAAACACAGCAAAAGTAAATGCGGGAGTGAGCAGCATCAATCCCAAGCAAATTTGTCATTTAAATAATCTAAAACTGAGTAGAGAGCCTTTACACATAGTTCTTTGTTTTGTTAAGCATAATCACTTCCATTTATTTTAATCTATTTTAACATTAAATGGGGCAAAAGCTACGTAGCAGGCACTTTGTAGTCATAAAAAGCTAGTGGGTATTCAATAAATCACAATCTAACTTTATTGATTTGTGTTTTATGAATTAGAATAGAAATAATTTATTGGATGGATTTTGTGTTTTGTGTTTTATTGTATGAATTGTTTGGCCAGCGTGGTATAGTATACCAAAACCTCCTTGCCAAGGAGAGGCCTATGTCCGGCAGTGGACTGTAAGAGACTGTTGATAAGCTTTATTACGAATATATATCTACATATAATATTTTTAAATACACCATAATAGATAAAATAAATGCAACTAATCTGCTATCGGTACCCAGCCTCCCTTGATCTGTAACAATATTAAATAGCGATACCATCTCGAGATATTAGACGAGATACCATTACAACTTGTTTCGACATATTGGGGCATTTTGTTCAATTAAACCGTTCGTACTGTAGGAGGGTGGATTTAAACAAATACGTAAACCAATGTGAATATTACTTGTAAGTTCCCTATATTGATAAATAACTTTTAACCAGTGTTTGGATTAGTTTGCTGACGTTTCCTGACGCAAATATTCTCGTTTGGCCAAATTAACACTTTTTAATTAATATGTTTTCAGTGACAATTCAGGCAACACCGAATTTTAAAGTTATTTTGTACAGACAGAAAAAAAAAATTAAATCAACACATAACTATAACATGATTAAAAAAAATCCAAATGTATATTTAGTAAAAATATCGACATCTTATAAATATATCTATAATACAATAATTATATTAGTTTTGGTTTAGTAGTTTTGTGTCCTGTATGCCAGCAAGTTGTAGACATCGACGATTTTTAATACTCCGGTGGGATGACAGCCCGAGGGAGTTTCCACAGATTAAAAAGAAAAGGTTTGTTTCAAGTTTTCCTTCTCTTTGCAGTGATATTGTCCTCCGTAGTTTGCGTCCTTCGGCGGCTCTTACAACTCCAACGAGACAAATAGGTGTGTTGAAACCCTATATAAATAGGTGGGATTACCGTAAGTGTGTGTAGGTAGTAGAGCCGCGCTAATTTCAGCACGAACGGGACGGCTCGACCGGGGCAATACTACCCTCCCGCAGAAGGCCAACCTAAAGCGATGGCATCCGTGATGTCGTGTTTCGTTGGTGAGTGCGAGACTGGAGGTCCATTGATGCAGGGGTGACAGTTATCGTGGTACCTATGTGAATATTACACTGCCACGATGACTGTCATGCCTTTTACGTCCCCAAGCCGGACGTAAAAAAGCATCTCACTAGGCCGCCATACTGTAGGTTGCCATTCTACATTGTCTGCATTTGCAATGAGTATGGTGACCACAACTTTTGGATTCTATATATACTTTCTATCAGGCAAAGTAGAGTCACTTTGGCAGGCTCTTAATACAGAAAGAAAAAAAAAAGCATTACATTGCCACGATGACTGCCATGCCTTTTACGTCTTCAAGTGGGGGGAAAGGAGTATCTCACTAAGCCGCCATAGTGTGTGTCACCATACTTTATTGTTTGCTTTCGCAATGAGTGTGGTGACCACAACTTGTGGATTCTATTCACGCTTTCCATAAGCAGAGTTGATTCATTTTGGCAGGCTCTTAAAATAGAAAAAAAGTTTACAGACGGACTTCTAAAAAAAACAATTTTAATGAAGAAATTGTGGTTCCTAATTATCAGTAAGAGTTGGTAACGTGCCATTTAAAATATCCTCTAGTGCGTATCCTTTTCATATTTATTAGGTAGGCACAACCGTTTACACAAACCAGTCAAACAACACAAACTAAACTAATGTTTCTTACGAATTAACTGTCTCAAGCAACAATGCACACAAAAGCACATCAACCAACTGACATTATACACAATCATATTATATCAAAGTATATGGATTTACATAAAATACAAATTGTAAGTTTAAGACAGTAGGTCTCCACAAGGCATTCTTAGAGCGCTCACGGTCGGTTGAACATCAAACGAACGCGCTACTCATAATCAGATGTTTAGGCTTTCTTTGATAACCGACATTAGCGTCTTAGAGGAATTTAATTTGTTTTCACTTGTCGCACAACTTCACCCTGTGATGTTTCAAAGCTTGATAACTTAACAAAGAAAGTTATTATACAAATTTCATTAAATTAATACGTATATTTTAAATTAAAATCATAGGATTGATGACTAATTTGCAGAAATCCTTTTGTTTTTTAACTAAAGTCTTCCTAAAATCCTATTTGGTGTTTGTAGCCATACCATGTAACAAAAGAACCGTTACTTAAAAACCGATATTTCTAAGCCCAAGACTGAACAGAGTGACGTGCTATAATAGAAGTCTATGCCCAGCAATAGATTGCAATAATATAATGATGATGATAATATAGTAAGTTTAAATGAAATAAAATACAGTTTTAAAATTTGAACCAACATAATTAATTAACTAATTAAAATGTAACATTAATCTGTTCTTAGTATTTTCATCTCTATTTTAATTGAATATCACGACTTGTAAATTCACGGCAAGATAAATTTTCTTAAATAAATTCATTAATGATTAATTACGTAAACCATTTCAACAATTTAATAGTCCTTAATAGGTAAAAATGACATTGAATGTAGGAAAATTACATATGTAAAGAAATTAGAAAACAAGAAAAGCGCCATTAAGAAAAAACAAGAAAATAATCTTTTCTGTTCCTAAAAGTCCATAGTGTACAGAGGCAATGATATTTATCAAACAGCCTAATATTCAATTGAAGTTTATATTGTATCTTAAAATAAAACCTCCGTTATCAAATGAGCTCAATTTGTTTGTCAAACAGGAGAGGAACAAGTGTATTCGTTTAGTTAAAATCTTATTTGTTCACGGTGGGGTGAGCTCGTGGGTGGGTCCGCTATGGCGACGCATATGTTCTGAGTTTTACGCACTTTTCATTTTAATCTCACTACTCATGTTAGAGGTATGAATATTAAATTGTTTATGTTGTACCTTTTAACATGCTGTCAAAAGTTGTAGGTCTTATTATTATATTTTAAAAACTTAAACTATAAGTATTTATTAATAAATATTTATTAATGAATTTATCGACAAGACATGTAGTGATACAATAAAAAATCGATTTTATTTATATTAAATTAAAACATGTTATTGATTTAATATCCTGTAAGAACAATTACTTGGCTTATACAATTAAATTCGTTAATATAAATGAAATAATTGCCTAACCACACAATATCCTTACAAACACCAATTAAAACCTTTGGTCAAACCTATCATGACCACGAAAAGCTGTTTTAGTAACCACAAAGCGTTCGAAATTGGCTGTTGGCACCGATTGGGCACATTCGTGGCCATTTAGCAAACATAATTGCGGAGTACTTATTGGGCAGCCATTTTAGGCCCGCGATCGCAATGCATCCCATTCATTAGCCAATCTGTGATAGTATTTCAATTCTATTGTGAACTGTAAGCTTTCAGTAAGCTGGTACGCGAATTTATAGCTTGTAATGAAATGTTTTTATATGGTATCACTTCACGCGGTTAAATATTCAAATTTCGAAATTCGATTTTTAAACATACTTGCGTTTCTAGTTATGGTATTGTGATTCGGGACTGTTTTAGATATAAGTACAGTAAATGACATTGTAACAGTAAATATTATACTTTTAATAACAAAAATTGAAATTCGTTGTGAATAAAATAAGAGTGTTCAATAAAAATATATGATGTTTTTTTTTATTATTGAACTATTTTTAATACTGAAAAACATTGATACCTCGACTGTTACATATGAAAATTTTTATTCTTAAAGTTAAAATAGTATTGTATCTGCATATTTTTGTTTGTTTATTTCTAGGTACGTTATTGACCAATTCCAGTAATCAAAAACACCACCGTATAGTCTATAATTGCTCTTACTACGGCTGAATGTGTACCGAGTATATACTGAAGGCAAGGCGCGTTTGTATGACTAACTTTCTGACCGTGTGAGACAGATTTTTAGTCAATGTTACCGTGATTTTGGTCTATAAATTCAAATTTAGAATAATATACAAACATGAATAATTCATTTCACAGAAAATTAAACCATCAATAAACACTACGACTTTCATATGCTTTCATGTTAATAGTTAATATTAAAAAGTCTAAGATTTTAGCAGTACAATATAATATCTAAACAGTTCTATGGTTTAAAACATCACGCTACGAGCCCTACAAAAACGACACGTCTACAAAACACAGATTCCATAACTAGTAATAATTGTTACGACATACGAGACAGTGTATTATAATTGAATTCACAATTTTATAGCAAATAGAAAAGATTTTTTCCTATTTATAAGAATATAAAAAATATAAAACCTTTTTACAAGCAAATAAACACTTTAAACTTAGAATCCCGGCAGTTTCCACGATTTTTTTTACTTAACAGAGCTAAAATGAAAATAGAATCACATTGAAGTATAAACTCGACTGAAAACTATACGAGTACCGATAATAAATAGAAAAAAAACCGTTTACGAGAGAAAAATTGCTCTCAGTATAGAAATTTCTTGTACACTTCTGAGAAAGTTGGAAATTCATTTGATTTTATCTAGATATGTCTATTTTAATAGAAACTGTTCATCGAATAATAAATAAAATCCAAAATAGGATACATTTAGCTCATAGAAATATATGTACTAACGCCACTAAGCTCAAGGCGCCATTTAAATCAGTAATAAATCACATCAATTTCACACAATTTCAACAACATAGACTTTAGAATTTCACAGATGTTAATGTCATACATGGAAGACATAGAAAAAAAATTCAACAGAATCGTCACCCAACCGACAATAATAGGATGCGATGTAAATCAAAATTCATAGCGATCACCCTAGTACGGGAGCCATCAGTTATGACTTATTATGAACCGTACCCCATGTAGACCCATTCTAATAGCCCCTGTTTCTGTCTTTATGGTTCTAAATGAGGTGTCAATGTGTTGTCACCTTAACAATTTACGAATGTGGTAACACAAGTTTTCATGTCATATATTTTTTTTAAGTTTTCAAGTAAATATCTTTATTATGATCGCGATTTTGGTAATTGTACTTGTGGCATTTCATCGCTGATTTTGTAGTAAAAATATTATGTTATGGAAAATCATGAAATTTCTTTTTTTTTCAAGATTTGTACACGTTAATACACACACGTTGGCAATACACATGTAAAGAATGTTAATACAAACACGTTGACTAATGAAAAAAAAATAGGAACTAAAGGTTGTCAGTGCTCTAACATGTTCACTAAATTGTAAATTTACGAAATTGGTCCCTTGTCCTCCAATAAAGGCTTTGAAATTGTTTAAACTCATCAGTTTGCAAATAATTCTATTCTTTAACATTAGAATTTTTTCACGAATAGTTTTGATGTTTTTCTAGATAGACAACACGATTACACCCGTTGGAAAACCCTTGTTAGTTCCAAAATGTCTGATTTTAGGTATCCAAAAAAATACATAAATAAAATCTTCTCGATCAAAATACATGTAAAAGTTTAAAAACCATTAAAAATTGGTACTTAATCTGTGAGCCAAAAACAGGACAAGTACCCGCCTCACCAAACGTGTGGCATTCCAGTTGCATAGGGGTGTCCAGATCCCTCGGCGCATTTAACTATTTATTATAATTTTATGCGCACCGTCCGCAGTCGCCTTTGTCCCACTAAACGATGTCCTCATGTCGTACGGGGGTTATTAATGTAATCATCACATCATCGAGATATGTCTCTTGAATGGTAATGAAGTTTTTTTTTTTCTATAATCTATGATACGATCAGTGTCAGTTGTATGTAATTAAAGTTTGTATAGTTTCGGATTACAATGGGGTTTGCGGTGTAAGCGATTGGTTTTATTGCAGTAATTTTATTTTATTGTGTTAGATATATTGCGTCTCTGTATGGTTGGCAAGATATTTGTTAGTGTTTTGTCTTAAATTGTAAATTTTATTTGAGGCATAATGAGTTGTTAGTACTGAATATTTATATTATTAAATGTTTATTAATATCTGCCTCTGAAATATGAGACTATATTCATATACCTACGTCCTACATATATAACATATATAACAGCTGCTGGACATGGACCTCTCCTTAAAAAGGAAGTTTTGCCTACTATGCCACACTGGCCAGACGGGTTGGTATAGTTTATTTCCAGTTTTCCTTCTCTTTCAAGTGATGTTGTCCTGTGGAGTTTACTCCCATAGTCGCCTCTTACGACACTCAAGAAATAAATAGGGGTGGTAAAACTCCATTTTCTTAATCTATGCAACCTGGGAACTGGCTTTTACCTATATTACAGAAAATGGGGGCTACGTCGGTCTCAATTAGTTGCATGTATTATTTCGCATGTATATTGTCAGTAATTTTTCAAGTGTTGTACTAATTAATGCCTGTGTTGGGAATTTATTTATTTATTATTAAGATAAATAAATAAATAAATTCACAACACAGGCAGTTTGAACTCTATTTTTATACGTAAATAGGGTTTAAACTGACAATTACTGGTCGGATTCTTTGTATTTATTTCGTTTAATTCTGGTCCTATCGAAGGTCCACCATGCTATAGCGACCTAGTGAGATGCACTTTCACGCTCCGCTCAAAAGACCTGGGATCATAGTGGTAGGGAAACACGCTCGTTGTAGTAAGTTCCAGGTTTTAACTGAATTGGACAGAAAGGAAGACGTGAACCGTTTAGTTCGGGAGTGTATGTTTTTTCGATACATTGGCAATGGCGATATAATCTAAAACTAGTACTAATTTTCTTAGCACATCTCGCCTACATACAGTCTTCTGCATTTTCTTTACTTCAAGATCTACAAAAAAAACAAGTCACAAAACCAATGCGTAAAAATAAAGAATTATCGAGTCATTAGGAATCATGAATCCATCTGTCTTAAAAGGAGAAATAAGAAATAAAATTGAATTCATACTATTTATTTCGTACTCGACAAAAGAAACTCAACAAAACAAAAAAAAATCTATAACTGTGTCCAAAATAAAAACCGTTGTAAAGTTGTCATTCTGAGTCAGTGAAGCGTTCATCCCCGTGCCGATGCAATAATACACTATTATATTATTTTAATAATAATAATACCGACTATTATTGTCATTAAAATCATTATTATCGACTGAGACCGGTTCGCAAAGTAAACACAATTGACTTTTGCCGTTCGGTTGATTCACAAAGATGATGGTTTTTAATTATATTGACCCCAATGTGTTTTCTCTTCATTATTTCGCCATATTTTATACATTTTAAACGCATGAGCACTCTTGTTGGTCTTGTTTTAACTTAATGTACATGTAAGCTACTTGTTAAAAGTTACACATTTTAAGTGTTTTAGGTATTTATGTAAAAGGATTCAAAATTTTTTTAAATTCTAATCAGTTAGCATTATCAATCAACATTTACAATTAATTCATCAACATATTGATAAAGAAACCATAAACGAGAAAAAAAAATGAGAATAAAGACGAATATTAATCCTTAACAGTTAAAGGTTAAAGACGTATGTAACCAAGGTCTCAAGCGCGTCAAGTAGTCCTTACCACTCAACGTCACCTCGTAAATGATTATCACAATTTTATTACCATAAAATTATTTTGTCACACGTCACACCCTATTATTTCACATCGGCCACGCGTGACAAGACGACACCCGTATCTTCACAAATATAATATAAACATAAATCAATAATCAATTTTACGCCAACGAGAACGGTCCGATGTATTTTTGTCCGGATTTTATTATTCTGGCAACACATCTAGTGGAAAATCGCGTCCTGCCGCCACGCGGGTTAAGGCGGGAAAATCACACTTATTTGTTATTTACGGTCCTCTAGTGTAACAAGGAGTTTGTCTGCTCCAATTGATAAACCGTTGCTCGGACACTTAATAACTTATTTTTAACTGTCAATTTTTTTAGTAAAAAGTAACCAAATCATTTAGTTATGTTATTATAGCTATGTCATTATATTGTAAGTTTTAATTTGTTTTCTGTTTTACTGTTTGAAATGCATCTTACTTTCGATTATAAAAGCAAGAGTTTTAAATAACGTTAGATGATAGATGTAACGGTTTTCACAGAGATTAATTAGGTACAGTCTGGAGTAACATATAGGCTGTTTTTTTTCTTGAAAACATTGAAAGCAAAACACACAAAAACGAATTAAATATTTTATATGTTTATTCTGCTATTTAACACATACAGGAGACGATTTTTACATTGTCTGCATTCACAATGAGTGTGGTGACCACCACTCTTGGATTCTATTCATGCTTTCCATCAGGTAGAGTAGAGTCACTTTGGCTGGCTCGTAAAGTTAAAAAAAATTAATAACAGTTAATGTGGCACCATTTTGTATTAATGTCCTTTCATAAAATAATTTTTTTCAAGGTTAAGTTCCATTCTGAAAACTAAGTTCGCCTACATTTTGATCAATTCATACAACAATATATTAACTATAAAATAAAATATCGTTAATAAGAATACTCACAATTAAATCTCATATTCCATTATAAATTATACAAAATGAAACACTAGCATCAAAATAAAAGTCAATAAATCGTGAAAAACGTTAAGACAGAATGCCAATACAAAATCTATTGGCAAACAATACTAACTCGGGCAAACTAGACACCCCACCTATGTGAACTACTTAATAATAAATCTCTGCATATCATTTTACTCTCAAATGATTTCGAATACACTATTGTAGGTCGAAACACATCGCCTTAAGTTAATACGGCGCGTTATTGAGTGCCAACAAGACGCCCCCCAGAGAGGCACAAAGCACAGACGTATTGACAAACTGCCTATAAGTCTCAATCAAACAATGCCATTTATGAACTGCTTACGTTATTGACCTATTTTAAGCATAATAGTACGACAATTAAATTTAAATTTCGAATCGTGGGAATTGGTCGAATTAAGAAATGTTTTGACTTCAGATGTCATCTCACATGGGCGGGAAAGTTTTTTTTTCTAAGCAATGGGAGGCGGTTACGCGGTTTTAACAGGGCTTTGTAAGTCTTTTTCTGGGTCCAGAATCTATTGTACTCTACTATCCACTTTCATAATTTAATAAAGTATATGAATGGCTATTATTAACCTTACACAACTAGTCCTACAAAAAAAAAGTAAATCGAAATTGAAATACTTAAATGAAATTATATATGTTATAGCAACCATCAATATTAATGTTATAAAAAAAATCCTATGTTATCAAGTGGAAAATAATGCGCTGATTAAAAAAAAATGTTAAAATGAATTTAACAACTATAAATAATGTACATATAAATTAAGGCTGATAAGTCCACTAAAGTAGTAGAGAAATTCACCATTTCGAAAACACTAATAAAATTGTACTAAATATCAAAAATATAAAATCAATGACTTTGTATTCATTCCAATTAATCACGGTAATCCATAACTCCATTCAAGACTACCATAGCGATAAACTTCACTCACTACAAAACTATTATTAAAATGAGATCGAACACCAACTGTGACCTTAAACAAAAATTCCATAGTCTTAAAAAAGTATATTGCAAGATCAAAACAAATATCTACTCCAATTTCAAAAATGTCGATTACCATACATAAAAAATGCAAAAAACAAAAGAGAGCGTAATCAATGCTACGAATAGAGGTGCGCATTTGTTTGCTTACTATGCGAAATGGTGCGATGCCAAGGCGCGGACTGTTCACCAAGGAGTCAGTGACTCACCCAAAATATTGACTCGCAAAGTGCCGACTTTGGTACACAATAGACACAGCAGGTTGCCTTTTGTAGGGGACCCTTCCGTACTTAACAATACCGGGAGTAATGCACTGCTTTTTATTTTTTTGAACATTAAAATTGCGAATGACGTAAACGAGCTTGAATCGGTGTAAAGATACTAGGGGTCGTTCTGCTAATCACTCGTATACTTTTATGTGTAGCTTCAATATGAAATAGATACTAACATACATTTACTGTGTGCTTTTAAAAACTTATTATTATTACGTACATATTATTATTATTTTATTTTGGTATTTTCTATTTTATTTTCTAATGTTACCTTGTATAACAATTTTTGTTCGGTACTCTTGAAGTGAACGTTAGCCGTCCCCAATAATGCGGTGTGGATCGACCGGCGGACGGCGGTTGTCAGTTGGCGTTCAGTGCCGTCTGTCTTTAACTAGAATCTTGACACTTAGGTTAGCGTTGCTTGCATGCCCGCATCGTAATAACGAAAAACTTCTTCGCGTCTCGTGATAGTAACCATCGCGGAATTTTGTGAGTTTTATGTAGTGTGGTTACAGTCACTCGGACGTTTTCTTTTTGTTTTACAAATAAGTTTAAAATGTTCGAGTAAAGTTGGGGTCTCGGTAATTCACCCTGGCTCAATTGTCGTATACTCATCCTTTCAAACACTTCATATATTCGAATAGTATCTACACTTAAAAACGTCGGTCTACGACAAGGATAACCAGGTAAGTACCCTAACGTTCTTAACTACCACAAATTCTGATAGTCGATGTGATATCCGACAATTTCTGGTAGCTGACCGTAGTTCCACGGAACCGAATATTATTGGTTACGTATCGATTTCGTTGTATTTATCGATTGTTTGTTAGTAGTATATTGTTAGCATGCTTGTCGCTAGTTAGTACGTAGTACACTTTTTGTGATTGTACAGAAATACGTTATTGCTATAGAAACAGTCTTACGTGATGTAGACATGACGTGTCGGTTTCAGTTTCCGTTTATGGTGGTTATTATAGTTTAAATAAAATAAAATTACGTTATAAGCGTATTAAATGGTTTTTTTTCGGCCATTCCCTAATTGACAGGAATAATCGCGTTATTTCATTGCGCCTCGGGCAAAACACTACGCGATAGACATAAGGAAGTGGAATGGGCCTATCAGCCATTGTTAGCGTGTATCGAGAAAGACTACGACCAGTCTATGGATTTTGGCGACTATATGTTCGAGTCAGGCGACGCATTGAAGGTTGACGTCCTTCTCAGGCAATCAACAAACATGGCTGGCCCAATTCTAACTGAGCGGTTGCCCATGTTGTCAATTACCCGCTTTGATGGTTCGTTGAACAGGTGGGCATGTTTCATTGAGTTATTTGATAGGTTAGTGCATCGTCGTGCAGACATAACCAATGCACATAAGTTAGGTTACTTGTTGTCCAGTGTAGGAGGCCAACCGCTTAACCTCATATGCATTTAGATTTGACGGAAACAAACAATTCAATCGTCAGAAAGTTGTCGTTCAAGAGGTATCAAAACAAATGACGGATCGCGGATACTTATACCGAAATAATCATGAATGTACTCCAACTGTCAACAGAACGACAGCTGAAGAACAGCTGTTAAATCCTGTCTTAGTCACGACAAATACACTTCTAAGATTAGGGTTCCCAGTGTCGGAATGGTCGTTTTTATTTTTGCATGTGGTATTAAATAAATTGATCACAAGCATCAGAACACATTTTAAAGATTTACACGCTAGCAATCCAGATTTTCCCACCTTTGACGCATTGGTGGGTTTTTTGGAGGATCAACTTTCTGCATTCGAAAACCTCCCCGTCGAGGCTGTGCCAGGTCCGTCACGTCTCCGGATAAACCCATTGGATTCACGTCCGCTGCGGTTCAGTGGTTCACCTCGGAGAGGATACGGTTCCCCTAAGCCACCCCAAGTCAAGTGGTTGAACATGACCGCCAGCAGTGAGGCCGCTACTGGGTGGGACATACATACGTTGTTAACTACAACAGTGGACTGTTACGGAGGTAGTAGGAAGTGGTTTTTAATCTGTCGGTTGAGTTTCTAACCTGTTGGTTGTTCCATTTATTTGGGGCCACATATGACCAGCACATGTCGGAATCTACAGTCATGCACGGCTAGTGGTGGTGTATATCAACGCCTGCTCGACCGATAATTAATAAGGTCTTCCGTCTCGCCCACGGCAGGCGAGTCGGTGGGATGTCGGTTCGTCGTTTACAACATCCCTGCACACCGCGTCCGCTCTGGTAACCATTGCGGACCGGGTGCACTGGGTTGGCTACAAGAAGCCGTCGTAACCCGTGCCCGGGCGTCCACTCCGTCGATATTATCCGGCAGACGAATCTTTGAGTACATTCCTTGCAATCGTCTCAAAAGTATTCTAACCCTTACAATATTCTAACGTCTCACAAATGAGTGATTGGCCCTCAGATCGGGTTCGACATGCCCGAGTTTACGAAGGTCGGTGTAGATTTTTTGGGACTGGCAAGTCAAGGCCTGCTTGTATGTGTGTTCTCCAAAGCTGTCCATTTGAAGCACGTTTTACTTATCCATGGAAGCTTTTCCTCACATTTGAGAAATTGCAGATGGTTTTTTGTAATGAAGAACCAGTTTTGAATTTACGTCTGCTTTGCCAGATCTCATCAGACCCTAACGACCTGGAGCCCTTTTCCGTGGTCTTTAGAATATTTAAATCTGTTGCAGCAGCGAGCTCATTGGATGAATAAAACAACCCTTTCGCATTTCAGCGATTTAGATCTCTTTAAGAAATCTAATTTACCGCCTTTACAGTGATGGTTAGGCCACAGTCGAATACGGTTGTCCGGCTGGAGCTGGAGCTTAACTAAATGTCGGCCGTCCCTACGGCGGGACATGGATCGACCAGCAGACGAAGGTTGTCGGTTGGTGTTCAGTGCCGTCTGTCGTTAGTTAGAATCTTGCTGCTTAGGGTAGCGTTGAACCATTGATGTAGTTTTTCTTCTCGCGTCATGATAGTGCCCCACGTCAGAATAGCGAAAAAATTCTTCGTGTGTTGTGATAGTCAGATAGGTAGGAATTTTGTGACTTTTGTATAGTGTGGCTACAACCACTTGGACGTTTTCAGCTTGTTATATCAAAAAATCTGGACTGTTTAAGTGAATTTAGAGTTGAGGTCATTCACCGTCTCAAACGCTTACGTACATACAAATAGCACCAGTACTTTACAACCGTTGGTCTACGATAAGGATAATCAGGTAAGTATTCTAACGTATCTAACTACCACAAGTTTTGGTAGCCACCGTGATTTTCGATACAATTATTATATCTTCTCCTTGAGGGAATTTTACTACCTTTTTGAATTTACTAAACAGTTACTCCTATATATTCTAAAAGGAAGTGAAACAATTATGTAACAACATAACTATCGAATGAATCGATATATATATATTGGTATTAGTGATAAATTTGCACTTTTATATTATTATCGATTTT
Source organism: Hypercompe scribonia (assembly GCA_949316085.1). Lineage (NCBI taxonomy): Eukaryota > Metazoa > Arthropoda > Insecta > Lepidoptera > Erebidae > Hypercompe > Hypercompe scribonia. The sequence continues at coordinate 7,475,120 of OX438988.1, forward strand.
AAATCTCATCCAAGCTAAATATTTAAACCTTTTTTTTTATATTTTTAATTTCAAGATTTTTAATAACAGAAATAATAAAGTTTTATTGACAAGATGGTTATATACCCTCCTACTGAAAAGATAATGATATTACCTCTTCATTACGACAGCAATACTTATTACGAATGCATAAATCTGTAAATACTGTTAATAAAAAATAAAGCAGCAATCGAATAAATCGAATCGATCAATATGGAGCCCTCTATTTGCGCGTTCCGTTTTACACGACGCTCCACGCTTTATAAGATGGGTCGTTCGCTAAATAAAAAAAATCGCTCTCTAAGCTTATTGAAAAGTAGTCTCGCCCTACGTTCACGGCGTCTGAGCAAATATAAGATAATTTTCGCGCTTCACCTCACTCGGTATTTAGGGGCCACCTTTCATACTTTTTACCGTGCCGTTTGATAGGTACCAACGCAGTACGGAACGTTCTAATGTAATTTATTCTGTATTCAAAATACGTCGTTTGTCGTATCGCCGGTGCCAGGCGACGCCTTTGATTGGCGGTTTGAATTTTCCTTTTTTTTTCATGGGAACCATGACACCCATGCTTTTTTCAAACTTACACTTTACCAATTTCGAGCTTCCTTAACCTACTTTTTATTTCCTAATTAAAGATAATTGATGCACTAAAAGAGGTGGATGCGACTAACCCAAAATTAGTCAGAGTGGCGGGCAATAGGAGAGACCTATGTAAAGCAGTGGACTGCGATAGGCAGCAAGTTCAATACTCTTACCATACCTGTCTGTTCGATCAAATCTGTCATATCTACGATGCCAAACACATCCGTTAAAATGCTTTAGCTTATAGCTCTGTAACAAATGTGTTTGGCTGTAGTTCCACCAGATCTAATTAGACATATATACGAAATGAAGTCCGCATATATCTAAAATACATTAAGATTATACCGCAAATACTGCTTCAAACTTCAAATATACACATAATCTGTTCGCCGTGTATCGACAACATATGAAGTAACACTAGTAAGTCCACCATCTTCAATTTCTTTTACCATATAATAATACAATACGTTAACATTCAGCTTATTTACGAAAGTTACAATTTGCTTTCGGTTCAAATTTATTTAACAAGTAAGGAGAGAAAGTTATATAATTATGTACTCAACAAACGGATAGAACTTTGAGCTTTAAGTAATCCAAAGAAATTTAAAAAAAAGTCATTCCCACAGGTAGTTACAAAAATAATCTTTAACCCTTTAAAAAACGGGGTAATCTTATTAGGTACTGCTATTCAATTCAACCATTCCTTGCTACTGGAATTGAGAACGAAACCAATAAATAAAACTAATTCACCGTGTACACTCAGACCACAAAAATGCATTTAAAGCAATTCACATGAAATGAGCACGCATTGTCGTTCGGACATTGTCTAAGTGCATGGTTAAAAAATTAAATTGACTAAACACGTATAAATATTACTTACTAAAGGGTTATTTACTAATAGGTGTATTACTCGACTACAATCATGGAAACGAGTCAATCGGTGTGTGTAATTCGAATTAAGGGACTGTTTACACATTTCTACTTTGCGTGGAGTTTATTTTTTTATAAATGGACAGAGCGCAGACGATTTTCACACATGGCCACACTTCGTCGGGTCGTTTAAAACTTGTACACCATAAAGTGTCGAGAGGTGGGAATATTACTATTTAAATGCAAAAATTCAAGTGCTTTTTAATTTATCAAATTAATTTTCATGCTGATCGTATTCATTTTAGTGTTATTATTTTAATGCAAAAGAAAACCTAGTAGTGGTAAAACAAACAAGACATTATTTTTAAAATCATTTTTTGTTATTTTCTTTTTTGACTCGACGACGCACTCGTATTGTATTGTACTCATTTAATTTTTTTATAAATACGAGTCTTTATTTAATAAAATATTGCGTCATTAATTGCTTTATTGGATAGCCGACTAAACAATTAGAAAACAAAATAATAAACGAACAAATATTTAATTGGCTCGAATCATTGATTTCTTAACTTCATGCTGTGTTCAAAGCTTGTTAAAAATTTCCATTTCATTTGAAAGAAAACTCCAACCCTTTCCACTTTTTTAAAATTATTATTTAACAGACGACAACCGTTTGACTTTTAATAATTGTACATCTTGTTATAATTTTCTGATTGAACAAATGTTTGCAAATTTTACAAGTCTTCTAATTATAGTAATTTTAAGGTATTTTATCTGGTGCTGATGATGTGCCTGTACGAAGATTTTTAGAAATCAATAACAGACTAACATGAATACTACATAATTAACATTCCAAAAGATGTAAACAGAAACAATTTTAAACGGACCATAGTCCCTCTAAAATTGCGCTAAAATGACACACTGGTCTAAGGACCTACCTACAAAAGCGTAGCTGACTTTGCAGATTAAGTAGAGTAAATACTGTTGTATACTTAAATCCTTTATCAACATAACACTTTATGTTAATGTGTATTTCTGATTTTGGTAATCATATTCAAGCTTGACATAAAGTTAATAACATAGCGTAGTAGGAAAACAAGGACTTATAATTTGACCGAGTACCTTCGTTTAATAATCTATGATCAAATGTCAACAATCGAATCATAGAACAAATTTTGAAATGAGAATAAACAAAAAAATTACCGTTCGTTTTTCAAACGTGCTGCGCTTTCGCGGTCCATCGGGCATTCCGTCAGATGCCAGTCACTTCGGGGCGCAGACCACCGCGGCCGCGTCTCAGGTTACCATCTATCGTCTTACTCGCCTTCCTGCCCTACGTCTAAGTTACTGCGTCGTCGTCATATGCCGCGGTGACAGTTGGCCGATATTCGGGTTTGTTACCTATATTTCGGTACTTTGGGTGGCCTCGACAATTTCGTAAAAAATTTTGATTGAGGAAGTTTTTAAGGAAGCCTACGATCAGTCGATACTGTCGGTTATGTATTTTAAATTGTTTAATTCTTCCATATGTGTGTTTGTCACTTAACTCCCCATAAACGGCTGGACCGATTAGGATGTAAGTTTATGTGAATGAACTTGAATGAGTTCCTGGATGGTTTGAAAACATAGTTAGATCTGGTAGATGGCGCTATTGTTGCTATGTCACCATCAGCTAATAACTAAACACAACATTTTTTAAAGTTAGCTGGATCAGCTGTTATACTTATAATTGTTGTTTCGTATTACGTGGTAAGTCATACTACTGTCTATTTGCTTATTTCATCTGCCTACCTAGACCGTTTGGTGACGGATTTGAATACGCAGATCAACCCGTCTAGCCAGCGTATTATAGTATAGTTCTATGTACGAGTATATACCTATCCACCCGGGTACAGTATTATTCTTTAACCGTATTTACTCTGAAATTTGATGATGATGATGATGATGAAGTTACTGTCAGTGACAACGAAGCGCTTCAAAAATCTCAATCAATAACACGAGATTACCTAAAGTTTATATATTTACGTAGAAAATATATCTATGTTTTATTATCATACTTAAAATAAAAAATATATAAAAAAAAAAAATAGGTAGGAACGAAGTTCCTTCGGATAATGTGGAATCGACACAATTTGCAAAAGAAATCGTGCTCAATTTTATGTAGGTTTTCTTGATTTTTCTCTTAAATTTTGCTGATTAGTTTTTATTTAAGTACAAGAAAGTATTTAGGAAATTCAGTATTTTAGGAAATAAAATAATAAATTCCTTAAAATAATAAAATAATAAATTCCTTAAAATAATAAAATAATAAATTCCTTAAAATAAAAAAAACATCGTAATTCAAATTTCAACTGAAATAACAAAACACGTCTCATTTAACGGTTTTATTCCACGCACTTTTTTCCACAGATTTATTCCACGCACTTTTTCCACGGATTTTTTCTTATGGTTTTACTATCACATTTTTTTCAGTTCGGTCCCGCAGCGAAATCCCTATCCCCTCCAAGCCTGCCGTAAGGAACTTCGTTCCAATAATCAAGAAATATTACTAGAATTTAACCATTTGATCCGTCACGTCAAGAGTTACGTTACAACCTGATGCTTGTCACTATAATGGACAATGCAGAAAATAATCTATTAGCTATGCCTCGAGTTACATTAGTAATGTCAAGAGAAGGACAGCTCCCTTAACCAAGATACAAGTTTTTAGCAGCCTTTCAACAGCCTTTTACAGTCAACTGCTGGACATAGGCCTCTTCTTAGCAAGGAGGTTTTGGCCTACTATTCCACGCTGACCAAACGGGTTGGAATAGGGTTTGTTTTAAGTTTTCCTTCTCTTTCTAATGATGTTGTCTGGTATACTTGGTTCTGTAGTCGCTTCTAACGACACCCACGGGATGAATAGGGGTGGTAACACTATGTGTTCTTAATCCGTCACCACATGGACAGTTTTGGACGTATTATTGATTACACTTGCCTCATGTATCATGTATTATTGAATAATATTCTGTTTTTGGACGTCTGTCCAATACATTTGTTAACTTTCTAATAACGTTCACGTTTGTAGAATGTAAAGTTGGCTAGAGGGGCAAGTGTACCTACATCGTCGTTAAAATTAAATAAAATCACATATTTTTAATGCTTTCTTTTATAATCCATAAATACGATAGATTGATATCATTTAACGAAAAACTGTCAAAATTACAAATTGGCCGTGATCTAGTCACTAAGGTTATGATTTTAGTGTTATGGTTATTCAACGATCTTCTAAATAGAAGTTAGGATCGCTAAGACGCTTAGTAGCCAGTTCTCGTTTTTGGACGGAATCGAACCAACGATCGGAACCCAGCAACAAATATCGTGATGATTACAATCATTTGTTCAGTCTCAGGATAACTATAATTTGTATATATTTAGAAACAAAAAAGGATTTTTATTTAAATACCTATAAAATATATACCCAGTTTGCCCCAATGGAGACGTTTAATGTTCTTCTCTCTACCCCATGGTGTATTGAAGGTTTATTTCCTTGGCGCTTTCGAATTATTCCTTTCGCTAACAAATTTATCCATGTCTCATGTCAGTGTCTTTTTCTTTCTATTGTCTTCCATATTAGACGATATTTAATTTTCTTATTCTTAATCTTCTAATCTGTAATTTCGTCTGATTAAACTGCCCAATTAGCAGCAGTAAAACTGTTCCCTATTACGTGAATAAGACCAAATAGTATTCAAAATACTTATAATGAAAACATATATTGTTTAATAAGACAAATTTAGCTTGAAAACAGTGTAGCACAAGGATACTTGTGTTTAAATTGATGATGGCCAACAAAACTGGTCAACACGTGCTAATAGTTTGAGTTACTTTAGCTAGGCATATTACAAAACTTAAGAAAACTTAAATGGAGCCATATAATGAGGTCGGCTCATGGGCAAAATGGACGAAGTTATAGACTGGTAGAAAAGGATGTCAAATCAAAAGTAGAGAGGACGACTTGCCGAAAGGATGGAGAAGGGTAACTCAAGATATAGTTAAATGGAAGGAACTAGGGGAGGCCTACGTCGAAAGACAACCTGACTATATACATATAATCAAGTTAGTATTTAGTAACCTATAAATAGGGTAGGATAGCAAAACTGAAAAAAAATTCTTTAAAAACGAAAATATTGAAATGCTATGCTACCTACCAGTTTTATCATCAGACTAGTTTCATATCATTACTACTACTGCATTGTATCACAATATACAAATGCGTGTAAAATTTCTGCTCAATCGATTGAAGATATCTGTGGCAAAATTGTGTTGCAAGATGCCACCAAGCATACATTGCAAATTAAATAAAAACTCCTATAAATGATCGTAGTCTACGTCATATAAAAAAATTATGAGATTAATTTCCCACGACAATAAATAATCAGTTTCCATGACACATTTCAAATCGCATATCATCGTGGACTTACCATAAACAAGAATATCATGTCTGACATGGGCGCTCAATATACAGCCAATGAGTTTTTTTCCTTATTTTGTTATCAACCCGCCTTTCTTATTAATCTGTGGCTTCCGAGAATTCGATCAAGGTTAGATAATTGGGTCATGTATCTTTAGATTATTTTTTTACTTTACATCTTCGGTTTTGAAGTCTGTTTGCTTAGGTTATTGGCTTTGTGCCCGTTTTATAACCTAACTAGCTATCGATCCCGTGCAATTTCGCCTCCGTCTCTCAAAAGAAAAAAAATTTCATGGTTTTTGGAACATTTTTCATTGATGCTCGATTCCTATTGGTCTTAGTGTAATATTTTGTAATCTATAGCCTTTCTCGATAAATGGGCTATCGAATACTCAAAATCTTAGCGAAATTGATCCAACCTTTCATCGTGATGCCATGACCGAGAGAAATAGAAATTCATTTATAAAAATGAATCACTGCTTCCCTTTACGCGATTATAATATGTATATATAAATATATATATTATTATCACCTCATTAAAATGTGTTTGTCGAAAGTTTTAGAAACAGAACCACAATACTTTGTATAGAGTACTGCTGTAAATTGAACTAATTTCAATTGTTCAACAAGAAGAAATAATTAATTTACTTTATAATTAACTTAAACCGTTTGAGGCACTGGAAACAAAGTTTTGTTATACAGCGGAACTTATTCGCTATAAAATCATTTTAAAAAGGTTGCGATACCTTCTGTTACCCGAGTTTCAAACGGGTTAGGCCGTTCGTGGTCACGAGCAGACGCTACTGCACTGTACAAAAAAACTGTGTGTTAAAATCACGAAAGTCTAACAACAGTTACTGGAAACATAAGCTTAAAGTGAAAATAAAATCTTTTTATAAGTAGTATTCATGTTTATTAAAAACATACGATTGTATTCTTACTTCAACAGGTAAAGAAATTCTTCCGACCCAAGATTGAATCCGTTTCTTGCGTTTCATATCCATGAGTGCACCTTCACTTACTCGTATTTAATTTCCAAAGGAGGATTATGTTATGTGTGAGCTTGGAACTGTGGTTATCCAAACCTAGTATCAAATTCAAACTTTTCTAGTTTCTATTCAAAAATCTTTTCCTGCAGGTTTCGTCAATCAACCGAGTGCTCCGTAACCTAGCAGCGCAAAAAGAAAAGGCGAACAATCAACAACCTTCTCCTGAGTGTTCAGCTCCAGTGTACGAGCGTCTTCGACTTCTTGGCGCGCCAGGATCTTCTCCCGGCTGGCCTAGAGCTCCCTGGCCAGCACAAATTGATGCTAGAACACCGCCGTACCAACTGCATAGTCTCTCTCCTGGGCCTCAAGCCATTAGTTGTAATGGCGGAGACATGACGACGATGAAGAAAAGTAAGTGGATAGACTATATGTTATTATTTGATTTGATCTTACACAAGAATATTCTTGACTGGAATATAAATATATTAGAATGTTTTCAAGGTCCATATTCTCAAGGTCTAATATTTACTGCAACACTTTTTGCGCATCGATATACGTCAATGTTGTGTCGTTACTAAAATTCGATTTTATTTTCATTCGTATTTATTTGTATCATATTTGAATTGGTCTTATATTTATACACATGTATTATATTTAATATACATCATGATTTTTACATCCTTACCAGTTTTTGTCTATGGTGAAATTTTTGTAGAGAAATTTTGATGATAACTGTCGAAGTGTTACATACAAACAAATTTGTATAAGGGTTGGACCAGTTTCACCGGTTACTGATATATATATATATATATGTATATGTGTGTGTTTCTAACAAATAATTATGTTTCTATCTAAGCGATAGTTTGACCAGTTCTTGATAAAGTTTCAAATAATAATTAGCCATATAACACTAACACATGCTAAACATGTAAAAGTTGCAAATATGTACTATATACATATGGTTATCTAATATATTTATGTCTATCTGAGATTTGTGAAACCGAAATCTTTAGTTATCCGGTAGATTATTTATAAGAATCTATCAGGGACTTTATGAGTTGGTGGTGAAAATGGCCAATAGTGTCATAAATTACGTTAATCCTCTCATAGGTTTAAATCTCTAAAATATATTTGCCGATTAAATCGATGCAGTCAAATGAAGCCTTCCTATATACATAAAAATCCAAATGTATGCAAATACGCCTCGGGAAACTGGAAATTAACAAAAAAAATCCATGAAACACCGAATACGGCGGCCGGTCACAGCCCGCCAACAACCCAACAAAACTTTTTCACCAGCATTTTGATAGTCGATTTGCGGCTCCCCCTGTGTGGGGCGAAAACAGACGAGCGAGGGGCGACACGACGGGTTGGGGGGGCCGTCCCGCCTACGGCACCGTCAAAAACATTACTCTGCCCATCCGCGTGGAAGATTTAATTTTCATTTTTATCTGAAACATCCCCCTTTGTAGTGGTCTGTACTCTGTATCCAATTAGGCAGCTTTGAGAATTTTTCTGGTACACCCACATGATATCACTGCAACAGTTCAGAGATATGGAATTTTTAATTTAGAGCCAAACAAGCAATTATTAACGAGTTTTTCAACGTCTCAAACGAAACATCCTTAGATGTAGTTAAAAATGTTACTAGCTTTAAAAACCTAATGTTACTATTACGTTTTATTTTACTGGTATTATAAGAATTTATATAATAGTAACGAGTCAAGACTTCTTACTCTGTTTAGATTCCTACAAAACAACAACAAGATAAAAAAGAAAAGATCTACGAAATTAGAAAAAAAACAAATACTGTGTACCAAAGTTTGTCGTACAGCCCAGTGTTATTGTGTAGGGCAAACCAATTTAAAAGTCACAACCTAAACGAACCATTAATTTATCTTTATTACGTTTTTAAAAATGTACTAGTTTCAATCTTATCGTGTCTTTTAACTTGCGTCTACGTATACGTGTCTTTTAATAGTAAATAATGACAAACAAATATCGATTTTAGCTAAATACAGGGACAAGTCGGACCAATAAACTAACTTCAAGATGATATTTTCCTTGTCAAAAACTTTTATCAGTTGTAAGATACCTTGAAGGTAATACAAATGACAAGTACGTAAATCGATGTAATTAGCGATTTCATTTCTTTATATATTTAATAAAGTTAACGAAAAGTAAAATTTAACAAACTAAACTGAACTCGTCGTCTGAACGCACCTTGAGTATAGATTTAAAAAACATTACACTCTCATAACTTTAAATCGACAAAACAAAATTCAATAATGACTAAAATCACATGCTCATTAATTTTTCGGAACCCAGATTTAAAGTTAATGTTGCCAATAAGAATGGACATTTACTTTTCAAATGTAACCCTAGCAGTACCGCAAAATGGCGTCGCGGCTCACCTTTCCGATTTACCGCCACTTTCACGGTTTCCGGATATGTGGTGGGATCCAATCAACATTGTAACACTCTACAATATCATATTCATTTGTCTATAATGTATATATTATATGATACCCAGCCACATATTTTGCCTAAGGTGTTGTTTGGAAAGTTAAGCCTTGCAGAGTTAATGTTAAGAGTAACCTTATTTAAAAAAAAAGCTTTTAAGCATATGTTTGTGTATACAAAGATAGAAATAAAATAAAAATAGATACTTATATATAGTAAAGATCTATGTATATACAAAGTCAAACGTTTAATTAAGGCTGTACACTACACATGCGCGCATTCAACTTATAACAAAGTATGACCGGCGGCGCTGCATGCCAGTTCCCAGTGTTGCCACTGGTAATTGTATAACAGAGCTTTGTCGTGCCTGACATCTTTGTTATCTGTGGATTTATTACATTGTGTGTTATTTTACATGAGAGTCCTATATATACATAATGATATAGTACTTTACCATACATATAATATTCTATGCAATATTTAGATGGTTGTAATTTCAATAAGTTTTTTATCACTATTAGAAGGAAATTAGTTTCTCTAAATTTATTAATAATATATACTAATAAATGGTTTAATAGATCGATTTATTTTGTACCATATGATCAATAGTAGACGTCAAATGCTAGACGTTTACCTAACAGACATATACTAATTAAATTAAATAAATATCACGGACATTTAACACACGTCATCTAGTTTCAAACTAAGCAGAACTTGTACTATGATAACTAGTCTGACTGATAGAATACTTATATACTTTTTTTTGTAAATATATCAATATTATACATAGGAAACACTCAAACACCTAAACAGATATTTGCAGATCATATGAACACTTTTTCTGACTCGGGAATCGAACCCGAGTCCTCAAGCACAGCAGTCGCATTCGCTACCACTACGCCATCGAGGCAGTCAATTAAACGTTTACACTGTAAGAGACAGCCAAAAGCACCTCCCTTGTCTTGTTATAACTGTTTTCTACCAAGCGAAGGTGGTCGGTTATCACATAGCGTTCTGTCATTATTATAGCACTAACAACTCCAGGAATTCTAACCATTAAAACCCTTGAAAAAAACCTTTAAAGTCATGCGTAGGTACACCAGTCTGAAAGTAGCTCTTTGATTTCTGATTGAGTTTATTTATTAATTAATAACCAAACATTTAGAATACGAAAGTCACATAAAAACAAATGTTTTATTGTGATTAAAAAGTGTCAGTAAATTTGTCAGTCGATCAGTCTTGCAAACTGATCTTAAAATTTACAGTAACCTGTACTTAAGCATATATTAGTAACCATGTTTGTCAGTTTTAGATTAGATTATTAGATTAGTGATAAAACAATAACTCGTATTAAGCAAATCACAGTTAAGATACGGTGATCAGCAGTATATGTAACTAATTTTATTTGCACTTCCCCTCCGAGTACTCCGAGGGGTCTGATTCATGACAGTGTGTGGCGTAATAATGACCCTATGATACCAGGAGTGGTGTAATGTGCGTGTTTATTTTGTTTATAGATGCAGTTTATCTTGAACTGTAATAATTTATTTTTCGGGATTCGAGATAATATTGACCCCATGAAATGTATTTCTAAAAACTCTTATCAATAGTTTTTAACGCGGTTTTACTTGGCTGTGTTAATTTATATCTACATCTACATCCAAAACAACTAATCGTAACTGCATAACTGATACATCAACCCAAAGCTTAAGACGCTGGGAAATTTATTCCTGAGACAAAGTGTACACTTGACATGCAGCCAGTCTTGTAACTGAAAGATCATCACAGCAAAAAAAGTACATTTCAAAATCGTAAATCGGACCCAAAAAGTCGTCAATGTAAGCGCCAAAAATACACCATACTTAATGTTTTGTATTAGTACACACTTTGTTGTACAATATAACAATAAATCCGTTTATTCTCTTTCACAAAACTTTTTTATGTTAATTACAAACGCCACCATAACCAGGTAACTTCGTAAGAAACTGGTGTCTAAAGTAGGTTTAAAAACATTACAGGTCGTCAAGGCCCTCCCGCAGCAAAGAATCTATACAAGGGTATTTATGAATAATATAGGAGTTTACAAGAAGGAAATTGGTACAGAAACCTTTTACACTTTTTAGCTATTGAGAAAATAGCATTATCATGATAACTGAACCATAACTACGTATAAAGATCACGATAGCATTACGAGATTTGATCAGCAAAGAGTGTTTACTTCTCTTTTTTATGTTTTTCCAAGTTTTGCCAAACTACTTTCACCACAGTATAAACCTTTTTGTTCTAACGTAATTATATTTACCAACATTTATAACTCAAAGTTTGTCCGCAACCTTCAAAACATTTATTTCAGCCTTCCAAAAACTCTCACACATAACAGTTCACCCACTTTTTCTTCCATAAATAAGATCATGAAACTGAGAGACAAACAGACAAGGTCAAAGGACTCGGCCGTTGAATAAATCCATTAAGGGAGCGAAAACTAAATAAAATGTACTTACTGAATAAAGGGAGGAAATTCGTGATAAAACTGCGAAGAAACGAGATAGCAAAATATAAATTCTTACAAGATAGAAAGGAACGGTGGACAGTCTGGACTCTTGAGATAAGGCGAAGAAAAATGTCGCAAGATATTTATTCGTTGGGTTCCGTGGATAAATGGTTATTATGGGGTTTCGTAGTTGTAAATTAGTAAGATGTATGGCGTCGGTGTGTTGAATATGTATTTATTGGTGTAGTAAGTTATTGTCTTGTCGCCTGGGGTTTCGGTGAAATTGTGCGTTAGTTAGACAACGTGCGTGTGACGATGAATGTTCTATAAAAGATGATAAAAGAATACGCTATTTCTCTATCAGTCGTAAATGAGAATACTGAAACATTAAATTAAAATACCACCCACTCATTTTGTTAGGGTAGGAAATTCCTATAACACATTTGAATATCAATTGTTAATTTCGAAATTAAAAGAAATTTATTAATGAATAATTTAAATATTTAAGCAGATAATGGAATGAATTCGTTTAAAACTCATATTTTAATTACAGTTTGCATAAATCTAACTTCATGATAAACTGAATTTAAATTCGAACTGCTGATTTAGCATCTAGTAATAACAAACACATTAACTCAAGAAGACACGTCTCAGTTATATATCCTCATATATCCTGTGTTACAAGGAGCTTTAAAACATTCAGAAACGAACACAAAGAACACCTAGACTCAGGAAAACAATTTGTCGATTACACAATTTTGTCCTATGTAGGTATCGACAACAAGCGGTGTAGTAGGTAGCGGCGAGGTGACAGCTTAAAACACTACATCGTCCGTGCAGTCATGTGCATATATAGATAGGTTATATTAGTTACGAAGTTTTCCATACCATCACTTGATTGACACGTTAGTGCACTGCACTGTTTATAATTTAAATGTTCTTTGTCATGCCCTTTCATGTATCCCTAATAACGGAAAGAAAAAAATTCATGATGATAGATACACAGTATATGATAGACAGATAGATACCCATTCTGACTGGCTACAGACTATACGGTAGGCCCAGTGGGATAAGCAGTCGTCACGCCGCTCTCTACTGCGCTGAGTGTAGTAGATTCAAATCCCACATGGGACAACACTATGTGTGATCCACAAATGGTTGACCTGATGGGTGTTCTTTATGTCCGTTTCTTATATGTGTGTAAAGTCTCCCGTGACACAGGTTTCATGACGCGAGCGGTGCGTTTTAAATCGAAAAATTCACGTCTTTATCCTGGGTGGACAGAGACGTATTAAACGCGTACATTTTGCCGATTTTATCTAATACAGAATAAGACTGTTGCGGTTCACAATGATAAGTAGAATTATTTGTATGTGTAATATGTACGTGCAAATAAACAAACTTGTTTATTAACCAGATTTACCCTGTCACAATTTGCTGTGACACACACTGATATGAGGATCAAATCTATAGATATACAAATATATAAAAAAATCTTTAAAACGAATTGCTTAACTTCTCAAAATTTGAACTCAACCGGTACAAAACTTCTTGAATTTTTGAAACGTACACAAACGAGATGACTGACATCAAATATTACAAAACATTTTGAAAAATATAATTTACATAGCTTTTTAATACTATTATGAATTAAAATTAAATGTACAGTGAAATATATTGTTGAATCAAGTAGTCTAAAACAGTGACATAAGTTTTTATTTAGTATGTATTTCATATAAAATTATCGTATTGACAGACAATAAAAAGTAATTAATTTGACTAAGTGTGTACAGATTATAAATTTGATTCGTGTTTGTAAAAACTATCTAACTATTATTTTATTTAATACAATACAGTAAACTAAAAACACAAGTGTTTAGAATACATACGAGTATATTTGCATACATTGAGTTGTTTGTTCACTAAGAGGGCAACAAGAGGAAAGGGAGTATTGCCCACAGCATTTTCCGAGTACTTGCATATTTTTCTCCTTGCTGCCTTTGAAAATAGGAAAAATATCTCTTATGGGCTTTGTAAGGCTTTTTGTTTGTGTTTTAAGAATGGCATTTTATGAATATATTTTAAATTACCTGTAATAAGTTCTAGGAGTGACTCTAAGAGTTCTAGAGAACAGTGTTAAAGATATTCACGCATTCCGTTCGGATACTTTAGTTAATAAAACCTATTTGAATAAATAACTGCACATGTAGACTCATGTTTATATTCCCGAAGAGAAACAGGGACGTATTAAACGTCAATTTTAACATTGGATAAATAAATTTTAAAAATCCTTTCGAACCGCTAAGAGTTCTTTCTGACTGTAACATAGATATTTAAAAGCTTGTAACGTCCTTGACAGTTGACAGGTAGAAATAAAATAAAATGTTAACCTAACCAATTGTTAAAACTTTTACAAGAAACATTTTACTGACGAAATTTTACGTCAGTACATCCTTTATAACATCAAGTCTTCATAACTCCATCCTACCCTTCCTTTGCTACCCCATAACATAATTTCATCTACCCAAATGAATCCAAATACCGAAACGGATCCGTGCATCTCAACAGATATTTTAACCCTAAGACGTACCAAAATAGAAGGGCTTATAGGTACGAGCTATATGTTAGCGGTAGGTACGGCAGATCAAAGAGTTGTGAGGCCACGCCACCGCGCTTTGAACATGCCGACATACCACCGGCGCATATGAGTTCACATGCTATGTACGTATATACGTACGTAGCATGTATATGCTCTGTTTTGATACGATTTGCTGATATTTAGGGATTATGCTAGATGAGTGTCTGGGAAAAGGGACGTCTGTGAAAACGTGTTATTGGATGGAGGATTGGTTTATCATATGTTTTGTATTAGGAGTTTAGTTTAATGAGCTGATGAATGTATGGAACGAACAGTGTTAGCAAGCTTAAGGCTAAATAATACTTCTAAATATCATTCAAAATATATGATATGTATACCGATATACCGAGGTTCAATTGCCTTAACTTAGGGAACGAAACAGGTATAAGTCGACACAATTTCATCTCGTAAATAAGTAGATTTAGATTACATCATTTTTCTAATTAATACACAAAGTCATCGCGGACAAAAAAAGAGATACTTTTCAACCCGGATATTTTTAAGATACTTCACCGTTTTGCGACAAAAAATATTTATTAAATAAAATGTCTATTTCGGCGCCGGCTGCAAATCTTAATGCAAGTGCTCGTATTTATTTTTTTTAAAGAAACCTTCCAAAGTGACTCTATTCTGCCTGTAGAAAGCATGAATGGAATCCAAGAGCGGTGGTCGCCGTACTCACTGCGAATGAAAACAGTTCAGTATGGCGACCCACGCTATGGCGGCCTAGTGAAATACTTTTAATGTAAAAGTGATAAAGTAACCGAAAAAAAAATACATAGAAATGATTACTGTCATGCAGATTCAGTAAAATTCTTGAGTACAAGTTCAACTTCACATGAAATAATCTATATATGGGCTCGTAACTCATATAATTATTATGTTTCGTTTTATTGTATGTGAAAGTTACCACACCTACATTAACAGTAGCTGACCTTTTATTTGTACTTAGATTAAAATAAACAAAATAGTTTTGTATTGATTGATTTACTTAGTTATCTTAAAAGCAATTATCACTTTCAAATATTAAGAAAGTTTGATGTGCCTGACGTTACATGTTCAGTGTTATTAGCCTTAACAGAAATATGTACTTGCCTCTTACATTTATATCGCAAGAAAAATTATTTGAGATTAAATATTCTCCATTCAGCTCTGCCTAATATCTTACGGTGTAGTTAAGGTTTAGGAGGATGTAGATTACTTAACTAATACATATCTGTTTTGTGTTTTTTTTAACGTTTAAAAAACGTAAGTTTTATGGCCCTTTCCAGCAAGGGATTGTTAAAGGTAGATGAAGCGTTATAGATATGGGTATCTTAAGCTGTCTTCGCCATGTTACACAGAAAAGTGTCCTAATTATTATTAACAGCTTTTTACTGTCTACTGCTGGACATAAGCCTCTCCTTAGCAAGGAGGTTTTGGCCTACTATACCACACTGGCCAGCCGGGTTGGAATAAGGGTTTGTTTCAAAGTTTCCTTCTCTTTGTAGTGATATTTTCCCAAATGTTTAATACAGTAAGATTATTATTATAGAGATAGATAGATAGACAGAGAACTACTTACCGATAGGTCTTAAAGTAAAATTCGTATCCCAAAAAACAGCACCTCGATATTATTTACTGTAGTTTTATAATTTTAATATTTAATGGCATATTACGGTTAGTATCGTGTGGTGTTTTAGTTGAATAAATACAAGATTGCTTCGTTAGTCTAGCGGTTAGTGTATATGACTGCCGATCAAGAGGCCTCGGGTTCGAATCCCGTGTCGGGTTAAAATGTGTTGGTAGCTGTAGTAAGATCCGTACCTCGGAGAGCATGTAAAACTGTTCTTTCTGCGCTTGATTGCTCTCTGATCATGTTGGACAACCGTCCCATTGGATTGTACGAGTAAGGGAACAGAAAATGCACCTGTGTTTGCACACACGCTTGTGTACCTATACTTCCGGCTTAGTTGACTGACCTTTTTTTGCAGAACACTAATAGATATTATAAAATATACAAGCCAAATATAAACCAGGAATTGTACAACAAACATATCGTAAGAGGCTCACGCTTCACGATGCGTCCCTAAACATCGTGAAAGCCTCGACCACCCCATTCTGACAAAATAGCAATTAAATGTGCCTTCATTTACCAACCCTTTAGCGTAACTCATTCGCACGATTGTTGTGGAGTATTTGTCTTGAGTATAGGAATATTTTAAACATTAAAAGGTAAAGTTTAGTTACCGTAAGTAAGTTTATTCTTTTATTTAACATATTATAATTGCTTATGAACTATAAATAAAATGCATAGACAATTTAAAACGGAAGATTGATGTAAAAGATTTAGATTACATAGTACCCCCGCAAACTGCTTCGTTCGTTTACTGCCAATCAAGTTTTTATCTTAATACCTTTTTCTTTATTAAAATTTTCCTTTTGTGCCATAAACAAAACTCTTTGTAACTCTTCTTAAAAAAATATGACAGACGAGGATATCGTATTTAGTATGTTTTTTTAATAATATCTGACGATTTGCGCAAGATGGCTGATAAGAGTTGCGAGAAGCCCAAAACCGATCAGAGTGCGTGCAATGGGAGAAACCTATGTCCAGCAGTGGACTGCAATAAACTGTTGACAATAATGATGATGAGCGGTGGAGTTTAAAAATGTGAAAAAAATCATATCCAAAATATTGAAATTTAGATCTGTCATAGTGTGTCATATCTGAAGTTTGTCATATTTGAAGTTTGTCAAGAGATTACCCTTCGAGTTACTTCAAAAATCTGATACAGGTCGACGCCCATGCTTATAATTTGATACATTAAAGTCTTGCGAAGTAGACGTCATTTAAAATTTTATTGGATTTAATAGTTATGGATTATCCAATAAGGTAAATGATGTAGAAACAAATAAATTGATAAAAAACAAGTGATAAGTACTTTCTTTATAAATATGATAATGAATAGATTTAATTATTAACTAAATTAAAAGAATTTAGTTTCGTTTTTGCAACGTACGAAAGTAGCTTTTAAAATTTTTCACTGAATTAAGAAAATAACTCAACATTAGTGCCGAACAAAACTTGTTCACATTTTAGTAACACTTAGGACCGTTCATCATCATCATCTCAGCCCAAAGACGTCCACTGCTGGACATAGGCCTTCCCCAAGGTTCTCCACAACGGCCGATCCAGTGTCGCCCGCATCCAGCTGCTCCCTGCGACCTTCACCAGGTCGTCAGACCACCTTGTGGGGGGCCTACCAACACTGCGTTTCCCAGTACGCGGTCGCTAAACCAGAACTTAATGGCCCCATCAGCCGTCGTTTCTGCGTGTAATGTGCCCCGCCCACTGCCACTTAAGTTTAGCAATTTTACTGGCAATATCGGTGACCTTGATTCGTCTGTGGATCTCCTCATTGCTGATTCGATCACGCAAAGAACCTCCGAGCATTGTCCTCTCCATTGCTCTTTGGGTGACTTTGAGCCTTCTTATCAAGCCCATAGTGAGCGACCACGTCTCTGTGCCGTAAGTCATCAATTAGGACCGTAAAACAACTTCAATTTTTATTTTAAAACCTATGACTCTAAAAGTCTACCTATGTAGTTGTTAGGTATTTAAAACATATCCCACAAAGGGAATTCCCCCTCTAAACTATAAATACTGATCACTAATTACTGAACCAACGCACCGTGACCACGTGAATACACCATATGAAGGGTAACACCCACAAACAACGCCAATAATGCATGAAACAGGATTATAAAACATGAAAACGTAGTTAAAGGGCTGCCTATACTCTGTGTGTAATTATACATGTTAATTTACAACTACCCACTTCCTAATACGTGTGTACATATACTTGTCTATAGGTTTTCCCTTTCATTTAGGTTTTAGGGAGGCGCGCTTGGTTAAACCTTTGAACATAATTCTGTGGCTTCGTGTTATTGGCGTGGGCTATAGAAGAACTTATGCTCTTGTAATACTGAGAAACTGAAACTAAAATAACAAAAAAAATTAAACAAATAAATGAAAATTAGATATAAAAGTTATTAATATAGTTTTTTTATTTTTCAGTACTTTACTATTTAATAATAATAAATAAATAACCTCATATATCTCACACACGGCTGTCTGATTTCAAATAATCGTGCTCATTACTATATTTGCATTGGGTGGGAATCGAACCCAACACCTTCGACTTAGCAGTCAGGGCCGCTTACCACTAGACCAATAGGCCCGTCAGATAAATTTAGAAAAACCAGACAAAGATTTTATTAATTTTAGTTGAATTACGGACAATATTACTAGTTCGTAATCCTATAAATAGAGCCAAAGACAAAAAATAATATTTGCTACAATAACATATCACATACAATACTTGACGTTATTATATTGAAATTAGTTTAAGTATGAAATGTAACTTTTAGTTTCATGATTCAAATTTGTATAAAAAAAAGAGATTTAGTTATTCGAGTTCGAATGGCTACGGGTGCTACGGCGTTAAATTTTTCGTAGTAGCGCGCATTCGTTAAGTGTTTCGCATTAGAGGACGTGGTATTCGATATTTCGAGGTTACGTAGTCCTCCTGCGTAGTCCTATTGGTAGTAGCATGGACATTTTATACTTGCCCATGATTCTGTCAGATGGATTATAACAAGAATGCAATTATTTAGAATGAGCAGTGGTCCTACTAATCGAATAATATTTCAGACCTCTGACACAACACCGTCTGGTCCCAAACTAAGCAAAGCTTTGTACTATGGATAGTAAGCAGCTCATTTAAATACGTATATACTTTTTTGTTATAATACATGCATATTATACATAGAAAATAACCAAACTTCGAAACAAATATTTATAGATAATACAAACATTTGACCTGAGCCGGAAATCGATCCCGTGACTTCAATGTCAGCAGTCGCAAACGCTACGACTACGCCACCGTGGTGGTCGTAGTAGTACAGCCAGTGTCAATATTATAAAATGATACTGGCTCTAACCAAGTTGTCATTGTAGAAATATAAATGTCATTAGAATACTAACAAGCATATGGGAATGACGTCTCTCAACGCTAAGTCACGCAGTCTACAGAAAATATTAGCTAATAATACAAAAGAATAGAGGCGTTCGCGATTGTAGAAAGAGAATCGAGATAGTTAGAAGTATAGAGAAACAGTATTAAGCATCAGATAGCCCTTGCACACCTTCCTAGCACTCATGTTGTGTTTATAACATAAAAAATCGTTAATCACATCGATTGTACTACGGACGCTTAAATCTAGCTTCAGGACTGCCCTTCCTTTCAACAAAATCAATTGCGAGTTATTAATTCCAGTAAAACTATTGGTAGTTAAATCCCACTACAACATGACATTATCAATGATGAACTACAAAAACAATTGTTTCGGAGTTTAGATATGTTCTATATATAAAATGTATCTATTTAAAACAAAGTATATAAGTATTCTATCATTCGATTCAGCTGTCATAGTACAAGTTTTACTTTATTTGAAACTACATGGCGTTGTGTATGTCCGATTATTTATTAATTGCCAACAATATCTATCTATAAATCTCTTAATAAAACAACTTGGGCTTAAAACAATCATCAGTAGAACCACAGGTAATGTGATGAGCCAATGGTTCAACTAATAGAACTAAGAAAAATAATTTTTGCTCGTGGTACAACCAGTGGGACTGCACAGTAGGCCCGCGGGCAATGAATCCTGATAAACTGTGTTTTTCATATCTTAAATTTGCACATGTTAAGATGGATTATTTTCTTAAAACTTGTGTGGGAGGTGGAATTTATACCTTTTTTATAACAGAGTTTCAAGCACAGATATATGTAAATATAGCTGAAGAAAGTACTTAATATTTTTTGTGCTAAGTAAATCAGTTTATTTGTGTATCGAGTGAAATATTCGCTCGCAAAAGTCAATTGTCAGCAAAAAATAAAGTATCGATAACGCTGTTTGGTGGTCTGTTTGATGCATAGATAACCTTAATTAGTTATTGAAATATCTAAATGTCTGACTGCACGGACGGTATAAGCGGTTACCTCGCCGATTCCTCTAGCGCTGACTGTTAAGGTTTTGATCCCATATATACAATGACGACGTCGATAGATGTTATCTTTTCAAAAAAAATTTACACCAAGAGCGTCAGCAACTTCCGTTTTGATGAAAAGCAAGAAAAACAGATAGATTGCTACTTAATTTACACCCATTCCAAGTGTTAGTATTTTCAATGAAGGGTGAGTTTTATCGGAGTCTTAAATGAAAAAACAAAAACGGGTGCTGAAATATAATTTTTCTCAATAGCCGATTAAAACTCACGTGAAAACATGATTGCACGTAATCCGCGCACATTTCCAATACTAAGTCTGAGTGATAGAGTAAATGATTAAATTATAACGAGTGCAATTGGAGAAGCTTATTTCAGAAGACCTTGTCCAGCAGTGGACTGCGTTAGACTGAAGATGATATTTTTATACCTACGTTTATTATTGTCTGTGTCGTTAAATATTCTTGCTATGAAACTAATAAATTAGCATTTGTGTCATGCATTAGAGGTTTGGAATCTAGACTCCCAGATTTTATCATGAGTCTAACTAATCGCCCACTCAGACTGAACGGCAAAATACATGAGCATTTAAAGTAAGAAATTGCTCGCAAAGTTTGCTATTTGGTCTGAGTTGACCCGTAATCGACCCTGAAACAAGCGGTTCATTAAAAGAGGTAACAATTTTCTAACAACATCCGCAACACAAGTGGTATAACCTTGTTTCCTCGTTTTTACCAAGTATTTAAAATATTTGTAAGCTACGGAAACCGCGTTTCATCACTTATGCAATACATTTTTCTTCAATGTTTACATACCAGGCTATAAAATATACTGCTAACTTTTTCATATCAACACTTTAAAAATAAAAGAATACCCTAACCAAGATCGTTAACTGTCTTTAGCTATAATACAACCTATAATAGACAAACCACTTCAATATTCAAACCTCATTACCGAACAAACCATAGAGAAGCAAAAAAAAATAATAAATAATAGTCGTTTGAGGGCGGCGCGTGAGGCAAGGCGTACCCGGCCCGACCCACGCCCCACCCACGGGACAAACAACATATAATTATTGCGTCTACCGTGACGTGATGCGGTACAAACACAAAACACACGTGTGTATATGTTCTCGGTATTACATACAAAACGTCTCTTGTGTACCTCAATTAGACTATAGGTACTTAGCATGTATTATATTACATTATAGCATACTTTCATTCTTTTGATGTACTTTATATGGAAATGCTTAGCAAGTGTTTGATTCTTAAATTAGTACACAGGGGTGGATCTACCTATGTTCCAAATGAGTTGCAGCCCAGGGCCCCGCAGAAATAAGGATACCCAATTTCCATTGAAAACAACAGAGGATTATATAAGGAATAAATTTTTTAAAGCAGATTGAGAAGCATAGGATTTTAACTTTTACCTTGCTTTGTTACTAAATATTAGACTAACGGAACTTAAACGCATTGAGACAATGAATCTAAACGCTAGTTCAGCTTCCAACAGAGATGCTTAACTCTGAATGTGATCGAACGCATTTCTTTTCCCCATCTCCTAACAGAGTCGACAGAAATTGCTTGCTTGTTGGGGGAGCAACGTTGATTGCCAGTCTATCCTGACATAATCAACGCCTCTAACTCCATCGCATGGGTGGTGATTAGGGAGGCACGGATATATCACCAGTTGCCGCTTACCTTTGGTGCATCACCGGGATTTATCTCTATGACAGGTCCAAATCGTGTATGGTGCAATCGTGGTGGTGTAATTGTGTATACGTGCAGGGTGTCGATTAGGTCGATCGGAGTGATACCACGGCCTCACACGCAACCCGGTGTTAAACAATTTTTTTCCTGTCTTTATCGAATAAAGTTACCAAAGAGGAGAGCATTTTGAGCGAATGATGTCCCAAGTATGGAGGTGGCGGGCTCCCTACAGAAGCTCCTGCCTAATATAGGGTATCAACGGTGGAAAGTTCATCATCCCTACTGTGCAGTAATACTGTCTCAACAAGTGCCTATCGGTCTCCCTCTGCGAAGCTCAATCAAGTGTAGTGTACAATAGTAATTCGAATCACACGAAGAAACAATCTCGTCAGAGGTAGCGACAGTCCTGGCACGTTTCTCACAATTTGATACCCTTTTTTTAAGCGGAGAATGCAATGGTGTTTACCTTCCCGAGGACCGAGATTACCTCAACAGCCGAGAGGAGCTCCAAGAATGCATCAGCGACTTCTGGAGTCCTCCTCGCCGATCACCCTAAAGGCTAGATGCTACCTACTTTATTCAGTAAGAGTGGCAACAGCACCCCGCCTTAGACGACACACCCGACCGCACTACTGTCACCTGTCTCAGGTCTTTTACAGTGGTCACATAGCCCCTAGATGTGTTTACAGCAACTTTTAGATCACGATTGGAGAATAAACAGCGTTCATCGCTGGGTGTCAGTCAAGGCCGCAGAGCTTCGTATGTGCGTTCCACCGTAGTATTCCAGTCTCAATACTCGGCGCGGCCTCTTCATCATTCCGACCGACAGAACTAATTTATTCGAAGGCCATCGAGTCCATGTCAGCTAGAATGTCGAAGAGTTCAGATTACACAGGAACCGGGCGTAGAACCCTACAAATTCACGATCTGCCCCTGTTAGTAATGCCTGCAGAGAATTGGAAATTCGACCATTTCTTCTTTTGATTAATTTAATTATGAATAACAATACTGTTACTGTATAAAGCAGAAAAACTTTACCAAATCTTTTTCAACAAAAAAATTTAACATAAAGATCGCACCTTTTTTTGTCATTATAAGTAAATGATTGAGCGTGTGTTCAACAACTTAGTACTCGTACTTTCAACTAAAATTAAGACGATTTAACTATATTTTTCTTTAAACTTTAAGCTATAAAAAACACACATACTCACATAGTCTGAGTTAAAATTCAACAGAGCCGTGTTACAGTCCTTGTATATCGGATTAGCAAAGAAAAAATCTTATTTTTATATAAATTTGTAGAATTGATCAAAGCTTTATGTAATTTGTTAAAACTTTATTTGGATCTGCATTCCATAATAAAAAGTCCTTAACACCCATATAACACTACAAAAGATAAAAAATCAAATAAAGAACATTTATTTTATCCATAGTAACCATTGCTATGAATAACAACACTAAACAAGAGATTGAAAAGAATCTCCGGCCAAACGTAACGACATCTATCTGGCTTTAAAAATTATTAGCGGCAAAATCTTTGTTGAGATAATTTTTCTCAATTACCTATTTGAACCGACAGAATGTTGCAAAACCCTTTTAAGGCTCACATTTAATGCAAAGAGAACAAACAAAACAAAAAGCGTTCAGTCTCTATGGTTAAGTCTTTTCTTAGTCTACTATAATTAATATTTTCACCATCTAAATCTACTACAATTATTGTTTTAGTATTATGGTTAAAATCAATTGGCTGTTCTAAAAAATATCTAAATCTCGACTTTTTGTAAAAAAAAATATATTATAAGTATCTGAAAGTTTATTTCTGGTGTTAAGTCTTAGATAGCTTAGATGTATGTGTCAAATTACTATAAGATTTAGTTACTGAAACTTGCCAAATAGCGGTAGAAACTTCCTAAATTTTTCGCCAACATTAGTTAACCGTTATTCATTTATGATCTACTCGATATATTTCTTTAAACTTTTTAATTTTATATCATATTTATAGTTATATATTTATAAATATAGCTGGTTTTTTTCTCAGTAGAGTGAGTCTTTCTGAAATACTTGTTTTTAAACTTACATTAATATCTATATATTTACAATAACTTGCCCTAACTACCTGCCCTACTATATTTTTTAAATTTTAGCAGATGATCTTAAATCGTAAACTCCCACTAGAATTGGATTTTAGCAATTTCAACTTTAAATACAAGTTCGTCATTTTCAAAGACATAATGACGCAAAATAACAAACAATCACACGAGTGAAGCCGCAGAAACAACTTAACAAAAACATAATTACTGAAATTGAAAAAAAAACACTTAAAACAAGAAAAATAATGCCTCTGATGTTCAAAAATATTTCAACAGCACATTAATTTAAAATAATTTAAACAACTCATTCGTGCAGATATCGACGGGCCCACCTGTGCGCGCTCGAGCGTCGCCGAGCCCTTTCCCGCCGTTTTCACACAAAATGGCCGACGCGTGACTAGACTCGCAATACGTAGTTATTCATTCATAACGCATCGTAAATATTATGTGCTTTTAAAGTTAATTGCGAGATATTTAAGATGGGATTAATTCATATTACTCACTCTTTTGAACCGACTTCGGAAAAGAAGAATTCAACTGTATGTTTGTATTATCTTGTATAATACTTTCGCTAATTGGGCATCAACATTAGTTTTATTGGTAGGTTTACCATAAACTCGAGATCAGTTTGTTTTTGTTATTGTAATGATTTTTCTTTAATTCAGGACATACATTACTAATAATATACCAACAATTATTATGAATACATTACCATTGTTTTCAACATCATCGAAAGCCTTTAACAGTCCACCACTGAACATAGGCCTCTCCTCAGCAAAAAGGTTTGGCCTACTATACCACACTGCTCAGAAGGGTTGACATAGGGTTTGCTTCTAGTTTTATTTCTGTTTACAGCGATGTTGTCCTGCATATTTTATTCCTTAATCGCCTTATGGGAAAAATATGGGTGGTGACACTCTTTATCTTAAACCATCACTACAGGGAGAACATATATGGATATACGAAGAATACATTATCTAGTATTTGACTTATCATAGTTACATATTTTAGCGAAGTAAATATGAAAAAGTATATTTATAAAGTAAGCAAAAAATCTAACCTACATTAATACAAAAAATCCATTAAATACATACGTACCAGGCGAATGCACAACTACAATAGTATCTAGATGTCGCGGGCCGGAGACAAAACACCTCCCGGGAAGGCCTGGGGGAATCGCGAATGAAATACATGTCATAGACAACGACATTTTTGCGATAAGGCAACACCGCGTCAGTTTTGTTTATGGCTCGACCGCCATCTTGCCCGTCATCGGAAATAGGGTAGACAAGTATGTATTGCTAATATTATTTTTACTGATTTCTTTCACACTTGAAGAAGCTAACAGAAAAATTCATATAAGTATATAAATACTACCTACATCAAATCATCAAATCTAAAGTTCATATTGTATAAATATTATAATATATCAATTATGATAAGATTTTAGCTGAAAACTAGTGTTGCCATAAATCCATTACCAAAGTGTGTCGTACGAGTTTAGTTTAGTTTCGTCGTAAGAGTTTAGTTTTAGTATTTTTGCTGTAGAAAGTCAATTTGCATTGGTCTCAGTGTTACTGTTTCAATAAGGAAAAAATTCAACAAAGTATATTTATTTTCGTAGTAGAGTCCATGACATAACCTCTGCTTACTTTGGGTCTATATAGTCTTAATTAATGCAACCCAGAATATAATAATTATTTTTATATTACAGTTTAAAACATAAACTTTGATATACCAAAAAGAAACCAAAGCTAAAAATACCTCGGATAAAATAAATATTTTTTAGGATCGATACGCTCCCAGTTATTTTCATCGGCGCGACAGTCGCTACTATAAATAAAATCATCAAGTACTCTTTTAGAACATAATATACCATGTCAATGTCATTAAACAATCTACTACGCCATTAAAATTTTCTTACCTAGCAACACCAGACCTTTTCGTGATTTAGAACTTTCAGATTAACATCACATCTCATTTCTAACACTATATAAAACTATATTCCTATACAAACTCACGTATAACATTTACAAAACTACCCTCACAAATTCAAAACATCCGAGAAACGCATCATCTCGTGGTAATGTTAATTCTCGTTACGTCACAGACGTTGAGTGACAGTAAATAGAGATACAGTCCCGTCTATTATCTGATACCGATCTACACATAGAGGGACTTCATGAAACATTAATGTTACGAAACTGACAGATGGCTTCCCAATACACACCCATTTTACCACTCGTAATTTTTTTTTTGTCCAACTTTCAACCTTATTCCATTAATATAAGATATAAAGAAATTTTGACAATTGTGTGTGGTACAGGTGGTGACATATCGAGGTGTCATGTTTGTCGGGATAACGGTATATCAGAAATGAGCAGTAGATGAAATGTTTGTTAGTTGATGCTATACTGCAGAATTAAGTTGACATTGCGGACCAACTTGCATTTAAATTAATAAGTTTATAAATAATTGTTGGATTACATCTATTTGATTACGTCTATATCATACATTAGTTACCGAAACGATTTCTTTAATTTACTGATTCAGTTAAGTTAAATAGTGTACTATTAAATAACGTATTTATTTAAAACTTAACATGCGTTCATATTCTTAGATAACAATTTTGAACATCAAAGAGTACCTAGTCTTGCCATAAATATTGTAATAAAGAAAAAAGAAAATTGTTAACTGCAAATAACATTTATTACTTTTACAGTGTGTCAGTTTAATACATAAATATAAAACAATTAAAAATATAAAAAGCTTATTCGAAGTGGTCTCCATTGGCTGCAATACAGTCCTTTAAACGATGAGGCCAGTTATCAATAGAAGCACGCACTCTTTCCATGGGAAAATTCTTCACTGCCAATCGTATAGATTGTTTTAGGGACTCCAAATTATCATGGCGTTTAGAGCAAGCTGTACTCTCTAAAACTGACCACAAATCATAATCCAGCGGATTAAGATCGGGACTAGACGACGGCCAGTCTTCAGCTCTGATGAAGTCCGAAACGTTCGATTCCAACCAAGACTGCGTGGACCGAGCTTTATGACCCGGCGCCGAGTCTTGCTGGAAGGACCATACTTGGTTATTGAACATGGTGATGTTAAGGGGCTTAACTACCTTCTCAAGAATGGTATCTTGATACACTTGTGCCGATGTTTTGATACCTTTTTCACAAAAATATGGCTCAGTCACTCCTTCATAGCTAACACCCCACCAAACCATCACTGAAGTCGGATAATGTCCACGTTGCACTCTGTCGACTAATTGGGAAGCTTCCTTAGAGCTTTGAGCATAAATACGGTCATTTTGTTTGTTAAAATGTTGCTCAATTGTAAAAATTTTCTCATCCGTAAACAAAATTTTTCTGTGACCTCCCTTTGCGTACCGCTTCAGTAGTTGTTTCGATTTTACCACCCTATTCTTCTTTAAATTATCAGTTAAGAAATGGCCAGTGCGTCTCTTATAGGCTGCAAGTCCTAAGTCATCTTTTAAAATACGCGACATGGTTCTAGGTGCTATCTTCATTTCCCGAGATAAAATCTTTTGCTTTCGGACAGGATTTCTTCGAATTCTTTCCCTTACTGCTTTGACCACCTTTTTCGTACGAACACTACGTGGACGGCCAGATCTTTTTCTGTCACAAACAGAGGAGGTCTCATTGTACCTATTAATAGCCCGGTACACAAACATTTTACTAATACCAAGTGTATGGAGAGTTTTAAAAATTGCATTTGGCTCCATACCTACTTTGTGTAATGCTATCACACCGATTCGGTTCTCTTTATCACCCCACACCATTTTAATATCGCAAAATATTTTACAATGTATTGGCGCCAAAATGAGAAAACACAATGAACAATCGTATAAAAATGACAGATTCGAAATTCAAATGTAATATTTTTTTATAATTAAGTGTAACAGTATTTATGGCCAGACTAAGTATATTTACATATATGTATATAATATAATAAATGCATGTATATATACAATATACATGTACATACATTTGTGTATGCGTATATTAATATAATAAAAACAATTTCGTAAGAGAATATAAAATTAAAATAACTCATTTACGTGTTTGGATAAAAAAGTGGTAACAATACCACTTCTGTATCGTTCTAATTTTATATGTATACTAAGGAAGATTGCCTTTAAGATTAAGATATACCCAATGATAAATGATCATTTGGTTATAATATTAAACGCAAGTAAAACTGCGAGCAATTACTAGTTTACACATAAGAAGAAACATGATTCTATTTAAGTGGGTATGTAGACGTAACGATAATACAAGAGAAATAGTCAATAAATCAGTTAGTCCCTGGAGAAGAGGGGTAGGAGGTGAAATCTCTTGTTTGTCTGTTTTGTTTTTATCAATAGTTAATACCTACTCGTGTTAATAATTTAGCGTTTGGGATAAATCTTGTGATCCTACGGTGGATTATCGTACTTAGGCGTGCACTATATGGGGTAAACTAATAACTATTTCTTGATTTATTATTATTTTAATTCCATTTTTTTTTAACGAATTAGATATTTAAAATACTAATCAATGCATCAACTCGAGTGACACTAACTATCATAAAAATTTAAAAAAGGTCATATATGACGTCACTTTATGTTTTTTGTAATAATTTAAATTATTTCATTTACTCGTATTTATTGTCATTATAATTTGTTTTATTAAAAGCCACACACAATAGGCTACAAAGCTGCTTACATATACGGTAGTGGCTTTAAAAAAATATCAAAGCTTTTGGTTTAATTATCTTAACGAGTGATCTGGAAAAGCTAAAAAGAAAATTTAAAAAAAATATTGTAATATTTTCTCCCTTGTAAGTTATACTCGTATACATGTATATGTACATGTAGGTAAACATGTAACACATAGTCTCATGTCGGGGACTCCCGAACACGTTGTAAAAACACTCGAGAAAGAGCCCTTACCACACGAACTCACTCAAAAATATACATATTGAATAATTAATGATATTTAAGAAATAATTACATTAAACATTTTTCTTAGTACTTTAAATACTTTTTATAGGATTTGATTTGATTTGAGAATTGTTTTGTTTGTATGTGTTTACCAGTAGTTGCACTTTTTTAACTAAGTTAAATGACAGAAATCGTTTTCTTATTTCCTTTGATTATGTTTTACTAAACCATTTATTAATTTGAACTCAGTTTTTCAAATACTGAAATTTAAAGTATTTTATCTAAGTATTATATATAATGTATATTTGGTAAATCAATCTAATTCCTATTACAGCAATGTTCATTTTCAATTTCATTTCTAATGTAGTGCTACGACGTAGATGAGTCTACGCGAGCTACGAAAACTCTACGTAGTACCATGTTGTACATGTGTACTAATGAACCTTTCTGGATACTCACCTTGACTTTCTACTTTGCCATCTTAAAAGATTTTCTGTCTCTTTATATACATTTTGCACTCTTTCTAAATATTTTAAATAATTCTAAAATACTCCACAAATCAAGTTAAACAAACACTTTCTTGTGATAAGAACCAAATGATAAAATAATTTCTAACGACTTTTACTCCGAATTAAGCGATTTAATTCTAAAATTTATTCGCCTTTATCTCGACAGGTGTGACCCTCTAACCTTGCTAAACTAAAGTACACCTTGTCAAAACCGACACGCCATTATTAAGCATACATTTTTAAGCTCGCGATAACACTATCGTATTCGGCTGGGTTACGTGGTAGGCCGGGCCACGTTATCGTCAGTTTCTGCATGAACGCGCCCGTTACGGCCCCCCCTTTCACCCCTCCCCAACCCTCCGGAGCTCCCTTTCGCCTCCTACCAAACCGGTAGATGGCAACTGCGAGGTTTTGACACTTGAACATAATTTATTCGATCCTGAAATAGTTGATCTAGACCAGAGCTATCTCACAGGATTTAAGTGTCTGCAAACTTTTGGAATATACTGTTTGTTTGTAAATGTAACAATTAGATAAATACCTTTTATATTATAATGTCTCATTAATATTGTAAAGGATTTGTATTGTGATTAGCATGACATTTACGAGTATACCTTTAACTTAACTAACTTTCAAGTGAAAAGGATTTAATTTTTTGTCTATATATATATATATCAATGAATGTTTGTTTGTCTGTCTCTCTGTATGTTCTTTATAGAATGGTAAACTATGCATTTGATCATGTGATTATCGTTAGCAAAGTTATTATGCAAGAGCCCACGAAGGTTTCTGAGTTGGTATGAATATATTTTTTTTATGTCTTTCCTTCAAATTTATTTTACTTGGTGACGTAACAACGCGCGCAGAATATAGCTAGTTAGTAATAAAAATGTTATTACTATTTTGTGGTTTATTTATTTATTACTGTTTACTATTTGGTAAAGATACTTGACGAAATACCTTACACCGTTTTTTGATATATTTGACAACCGAAATAAAGTGTTCGTGTTAGATTTTCTTAGAATATTTTGTACTGAGTACTAAGAATTGTATGCCAACAAGCCATTATCCAGAGTTCCTGCTACATCTTTGCTACATTTGAAATCCTACTGCAGTACCTTACCTTAGAAAATATTGTAATGTCATTTCTGCGTGCTCATCTCTTGATATGGTAAAATAGTTAAGTTCGTCTTGCATCAGAAGGACTTGCTTAAATAGTATTATAATACACGTTATTGAAACTAAGAATTCTTAGTTACCATAAAATATGACAGAAGATTAAAAGTCAAATCGGTTTGGTTACATCTTAACACAGAAATTGTAAGTACGTAATTTACACTGTGAGAGCTTTCTGCTGATTTATCTATAAAAAAAATATTAGTCAAATTGCGTATTTATTATGAGTATTCTAGAAAGGGATAATGTATATGTTTATTTATAAAATACACATAATTTTTTATCAGAATCATTAAACAGCGGTCAACAATAATCTTATATTTTTATTAGAAGAACTTTTTGGAAGTAAAGCGAATGCAGCCAAAGGCATTATTAGTCCGCAGTGCCGTGAGTTAATATGCTGATGTAACTTATACGAGTATAAGTTACATCAGCACATAAACTCACGGCACTATCACAGTATACGGTATTAACTCTACTTTGGACATATATCCAAAATGGAGCTAATGCCCAAAAGGTTACGTAGAAATATTCTGCAATAAGTGAAAAAGAAAATATAAATGAAATTAATTATAAGAATTATGTTAATCAAAAACAAATTAGATTTACATACAATCTCGAATACTCACTATTACTTATACAGACAAATTACTGTTTGCCGTTGTTACATAGGTAAAGAATAATAAGATAGGTAAAAAATATTAAATATTATACTGTAATTCTGTTAAATATCTTTATTTAATTTTATTAAAACAAAAGACAACACTCGCACTAGGAATAAATCCTGTGTCACGAAGGACTTTATACAAAAAACGGACACAAAGAACACCCAGACTCGAAACAACAATTTGTGGCTCACATAAAGTTTTATGCCACGTGGGGTTTAAACCCACAACACTCAGCGCTGAAGAGAGCGGCATGGTGAAAGCTTAAACCACTACGCCAACAGTGCAGTCAAGTCATATCTGTTCTTTTTGGTTTAAAGTTTTAATTGTATTTAAATGAATATAAACTTACAAATAATTAAATTCATATATCATAATTCAGTTACCTGGTAGCTTGACTTCGAATGTTTACCGGCTATTTTGAAAATTGATAATTGTACACAATTTTAATGTGTTCCTTGCGAATTTCAACTTTTTACCTCGTATCTTTGACGTTCACACCGCCATATTTAGAAAATGGCGGCTTAAAGTAGTTTTTGACACATTCTACGGTAAATACATCCATGCACAAAATTTAATTAGAGAAAATTTCCTATTTAATATACATTACATTGTATTTATTAAAGTTACTAGAATGATGACCTTGATAGGTATAAGGGAATATGTCACCTTTATGATGAGTTCCCCTCTTTACCTTCTGCAAAATATCTGCTGACAGCTGAATTTAAATGAGTCATCAGTATACGTGTAACGTTTTAGTGTAGTTTGTGTTTATTAAGCCAAATCTTCTATTATAGTAATTAATTTATAGTAATATGTTGAAAACGAAATAATAATGAGAAGTTGATCGCTGCATCATCTCGTAGAGCAAGTGATGTCCTCACTGTTCAACTATATTTGCGTTACACGTATCCAACATTATCATTTAAAGTACTGTTATTGTGTACTGCTGAGATCACAGCCGTTTCTAGCAAAAAAACAGACGAGTTTATGGTATCGTAACGTTGCGTACAGTGTACGTAAATTATCGATAAAAGATAGTGTTTCAGAACTTGTTAGAACTCGTAATAGTGATTGTGGTTGAGCGACTGTTGAGCGTCTCGAGCGTGTTGAATAACACCTTACGCTGTTCGTACGCCTAAACTATTCATTTCACAAATAACTTGCAAGAACGTAAATTGTAGGCAAATTTCTATAGCTTCATTTCATATATAAGATATCATCATAACCCTCTATTTTTTTAGTACGGCGGTGCGAGCGGCAAAGATACAAGATGGCAAATTTGAAATTCCCAAAGAGCACATTAAAATCGATATAATTATCAATTATTAAATATCTCGACAAACTTTCTAGGTTTATTCTTCTATTATTTCTTTTATAATTATAAATACATTAAAAAAGACATTAAGAAGTAGATTCAGACAACGTCGGAGGTGAAAGCGTGATATTAAAAGAGTAATAAAACACATTAGATGAAGAAAGTAAGAGATGTTGTGAAGATTACTTTATGGAAATCTATGTTGGAGACAAAACAACAAGGAAACTGGTATTATATTATCTTTTCAGTGCTAAGTATTAATAAGTTGATATTTAAATAATAAAAGCCTATTTTTATTAAAGATTAAATAAACTTTAATTTTGATTTTACTAAAAAAATTAAGGAATGGTTTTATTAAGTGTGAATGAATGAAAGAATAATTATTTCACAATAAATAAATATACATTTACACATTGTGCGTGATTATTACACGTACCTAATATTTTAGACAAATTGTATTTGGTATGAATACAAGTATATGAAAATAAATGAGTGTGTTTATCAGCAATCTGGTTACCATAGTACAAAACTAGTGCTGGAGCAGCTGTCAGCGCCTCCACCTCGATATCTGTGTATGTTAAGATGTTTAATCCCAATGTGACTAATTTAATATTGACAATTTTGGACAAGATACTTTCAAACGTATAAAGATAACGAAGCAAGTTTAGGCTAAGTTAGGAACTTAACCAATTTTAGGTGTGTCAAACTATAACAGATCAGAGAATTTCCTGAAATTTCATCCTATCAAATGGGATTCTGAAGTCATCTTAAAAATTTAAATCTTCTTGAGAAAACTTGCTAACAAGAGAATGAGGAACAATAATATCTGGTAAAAAGTCTTTAGTCTATATCAACCAACATCTGTAAAAATTAAAACGCAGTAGATTAGGGGTCTTTCAACAGTTTCTGGTGACTAATCAGTGTTTTTAACTCTCAGAACCCTTTCTCTTTCCAAAATAAGTTGGAATCGGCTTTAAGTCTGTCACGATACGACTGAACTTAAATTTTTTACATGAAACAATTACTATCAGACTTCCACAATCCAAGAACTAGGCAATATCAACGTTCTGTGGAAAGACTGTCGTACTTTTTTTGTCCAACCAGCCATAACGATTGCCAGAATTGTTCGTAAGGTAACCGGGACCGACACCAGCTTATCGTGCTCTTCGAGACAGACTGGGGAGTCTCAATATGTTAAAAATGGTTACGCATTATAGACGGACCTGGCTACCTAGTGGTTACCATTGAGCCACAATTACCAAGAGTGGAGGGAAGGCCCTTCACTCTTGGTAATCCACGGCTTGGAATTAAACATACTCAACAATGTGACAATTAACTTGACTGACTTCTCTAATCATATTTATAGCAGTCCACAGCTGAACCTAGACCTCTCCAATCGCATGACACTTGGTTCAGTTCTCCATGTAGAAACAACTCAAGCCATCATTTATGTGTTGATGTGAAAAGAGATAGTTTTTACTTCAAAAACTTACACTTACGTACTTACAGAATAGCGTTATCTAAATAAAACAAATTACGCAATCCTTTTTCTTCAGATTTCATAAATAATGTCACCAAAAAAAATATTAAAATTTGTTGTCAACTAGTTTTAATCGCAGTAGAAAAGTCTTGGGCGTTACTTATTGATAACGAGGCCGTCTCACCATAAGACAAAGATAGCGTACTGATTATCTAATGATAGATATTATACTGACGTGGTTTGGACGCCAGTAGATATCATATCGCGGACTGACTATTACAGAAACGGGATGACAAGGATCTGTGGTTACTAGTAATGTTTTTTGTTCTATGCACAAACGGTTGAATTGACAAATTAATACAATAAATTCCAATCAACTGTTTCAAATTATCTGTTGTACGTTTAAATTTTAAAGGAAAGTATTTACACACCACGATATTTTTGATGTAAAATTGCTCGTTGAATGGTTAAGTAGTTTGGTATAAAAAAAATAGAATTGAGTTTTGGTTAGTTGTAAAAATACTTAAACTGAATTAACAAGTTGACGTATTATCTTCTAGAAAGCTAACAAGTGACGACCCTAAACACTCAAACATCTTGCCACAAAATCTCAAATAAACAATCTTTGAAATTGCAACTTTTCATCAGCCCTTTATAATTGAATCCCCCGCATCTAAGCTTCTGATAAGGCGAATTTACGACTAAGTACCGAGAGACCGCGATTAAAATCACAAGTCGAATAAATCCACGCTATCGGCGTTGTTTCCCGAAGTAAACGTGTTCACTTCGCAGTCCTAACTTCGCCGATAGCGAAAACGCTTGAAGGAGAACTTGCAAACTTATAATTCCATCTAATACACAGGGTGTTGAAGATCAATTCTTTGGGTGTAAGAATGTTATAAGAGATTCATTCTTGTTTATAAATATCTATTCGGTTGTCTGTTTATCTTTACAGAATATAGACGTAACTATATAAAGGAGTTGTTAGTGAAGTGTACACGATTAAAATTGGTAATGAATAAATCTAGACACCACACCGACCGGTTACCTATTCCCTATCAAAACGTTTTGTCGTCCACGCTTCTATAACATAAAATATTGACTTCTAAACAAAACATTAATTTCTACAGGTGAAGAGCCTTTGGAAGGGTTAGAAGGCCTGCATTCAGACGAGACAGGTTCGGGCGACAACTCCAACGCTGGCTCGAGCGGGGCCGACGACGATGCTGCACGGCTAAGATTGAAACGCAAGCTACAAAGAAACAGGACTAGCTTCACCAACGAGCAGATAGATAGCTTGGAGAGAGGTGAGCTTAGCTTTACATCAAAACCTATGAAACTGAAAAAATAGTGTTAAAATACCTAATTGTGTGAGTGAATGAAACATCACTTAGTACTGTTTCTAGACGCAGTCTAAGTCATTTAAGTAATGTGTGCCTCTGTACAGCAAACACATTGTTAGTTAGTAGAAAAAAGCTTTTCCTCTGGTTCATAGGAACGTGGAAGGGAGGTACAGATTAAAAGATAATTCATACTGCGAACCACCGTACGTTTTCATCTCAAACAACCATCATATAATTATACACTTAATGTCAACATGAACGCTTTGCCGTACTTACCTCATTTGCATTTTATTAGTAGTTGTATTTAGCTAAACATACAAAACATTTCTTGCTGCAAAATTATCTGACTTTTGAAAAACTTATTAGTACCTTAATGGGATATTTTTCTGCAGAATTCGAGAGAACACATTATCCAGATGTGTTCGCGCGTGAGCGATTGGCTGCTAAGATAGGCCTTCCTGAAGCTAGAATACAGGTGAGCATCTTCATCAGCAACAATTACTTTTTATATTTCCAAATTTAAAGAACCCCTTTTAAATACTCTTCATTTACTGCCATTGAAATTTGGAGAACACACACTTACCGTCCGTTTACGTGTTACAATAAATCATGATACAGGAGCATGTAAATTAAAAATACTTTTTTAAAAATTAATTATTAATGATGTCAGCTAAATATTTGTCAGTGAATAGTTGTACTCTATGACAGCTCATAGCTTCCTCGGTGACTGACTTCGCCACCGATACCTTCTACGCTCTTGATCGGCTTTCTATCGCAGCACTTCTTTTTAGAGCACTAGGTATAGCTTCAAAGAAAGAAACCACTGCGCTATAGGAGACAGGTCTCGTCCAAATATCAAGGGTCTCTGTCAAACCCGAAACAACTGCTTAAATAAAACCATACTACACCTATCCTTAAAAAATATGTATACAGAAACCCCGGAAGACTTGTTACAATTCATAAAATCGTTCTTTAGCCGTAGGTTGCTTTCCGTCTCCTAAAGATACTCTTTCAAAACGATGTATCTAATACATTAATAAACAGTTCGCATGTACCTTGCATACCTAAACTCCAACGACTTATTACATGATTATTACCATAAATGTACATATATGTAAATGTGAGAAATGTAATATTTATCATATAATTTGTCTAATATTGAAAGGACATTATTAGCTTTTAAAAAAGTTGACTTCAACACACCTGAAACATGATAAACTACTCTTAATCTCTTAATCTCTCACCGTTATATAACTATCATTATCATCATCAACAGCCTTTAATAGTCCACTGCTGGACATAGGCCAAAACCTCTTGCCCTTTAGAACACTATACCACGCAGGACAAACAGATTGGTATAAGGCTTGCTTCAAGTATTCCTTGTCCTTGCAGTGATGTTGTCCTCCGCAGTTCGTTCCTTTAATCGCCTCTTACGACACCAATGGGATGAGTAATGGTGGTGACACTCTGTATTCATAATCCATCACCACACGGATAATAATTATATTGTATAGTTTATAACTAATTATTGTAAAATCAATTTACTAATATCTAGTACATATAAAGTTTACCAACGCAAAAAACAGTTGAAAATCAGTTCTGCCATTTAATTCTGTCATTAAAGAATGTGATATAAACAGTCAATACAGTCTTCAGGATCCATTGTGACGTCTAATTAGATCTGTTATTTATGGTACCACATCTCACTTTTCTTCAAAACTTCATCTCCAGAAGGTCTTTCAGCTATCTTAGTGTTCTTAAATTAGATAAGGAGCTCTTTATCTATTTTTGAAGTGAAACGACATAGTCTATTTGGTCGATCCTTAAATATCATTTTTCTGGCTTAGACTGATTTACCTCTGCATTTAAAGATGATTAAATTTTATAATCTGAACGGCGATTTAATTTTTATTTTAATTATAAATCATATAGCAATATGATTTGTGAAACAACATGTCCGAGTACATATATGATAATTTACAAAGCATATTTGTTTGAAAAGCTCTTTGCACGCTTTTGCAAACGATAGCCTTCATCTATTACAATATTGAAAATGTAATCCTTGAAGCCCACTCCACCCATTTTAAAATTGCTATCCGTCCATTAGCGCGTAACCACCGCGCGTTTTGTTAACCTAACCCGACGTTAAGGTGTGGTTCTCGAATCGTCGCGCGAAGTGGCGGCGCGAAGAGAAGATCCGCTCGCAACGACGCAGCCCCGAGTGCGCTTATGTGGCGGCGCCCGCGCACGCGCACCCGCCGCCCGCGCACCCTGCGCACCCTGCGCATCCAACGCACCCCGCGCACCAGCCCTATCAGCCTCCGCTCAACGTTGATACTTACAGGTGAGTGATTTATTTTCTTATTTCCTTACCTACATTACAACATTTGACTGGCCTGTTGATCTAGTGATTTAAAACCTTGACTAGCAGTCAAGGTTTTAAGGCGAAGGTCGGGAGTTCGATTCCCACAAGAACAAATATTGTGTGATAAGCAGGATCATTTGTTTTGTTTCTGGGATAATTTATCTATAGTGTGTATTTAGAAATACATATGTATGTTTATTAGTAGTCTGATTTCTTTTATGTATATTAAGAACCTGCCAAAGTGACTTTACTCTGCCTGATGGAAAGCATGAATAGAATCCAAGAGTTGTGGTCACCATACTTACTCCAAATACAGACAATGCAGTGTGGTGACCTACACTATGGCGGCCTAGTAGGACACTGTTTCACGCCCGGTTGGGGACGTAGAAGGCACGACAGTCACCGTGGCAGCGTAAGGCTTACACAGTTATCACGATAACTGTCACCTGCATCAATGGGCCTTCTTAGTACAGGCTCTGTCTAATTTGGAATTAAACAAATGTTCTGATATGTGTCCAGTTATTATTATTATATTATTATTAGATTTGCTGCAAAAACCTTGGCAACTAAATACTTTTGAAAAATATACTATCATATCAGCTGACTAGGATTGCATCGTCCTTGCGGAAATATTTTTGACTGTAAAAATGGCACAGTGATTATAACGTCTCCTAACCGCTTCCTACTGTGCTGAGTTGCCGACGCAGCGTTGCGGACGAACTGAATTCGAAGGTTTAACTAGTTGTCAGTATATCTGATAGCACTGACTTCCAAATAACGATTGCCACTGATGTTCATGACAACCGGGACCAACAGCTTAACGTGCTCTCCGAGGCACAGGCGTGTAATACCGCCAAACTTTTGACCCGACCTTGGAATCGAACTTTAAGCATCTTGATCTTGACCAACTAACGAGGCAGCCCAAATAAATTGTCTAAAAACGATTAATGAAACGGTGACGAAGGCGAAAAACGCATTTTCTTTTTTCAACCAATCTACAAATAATTAAAGTCTATTTTAATCATTCTTTCCAGTCCTTTGACCCCAATGGGTTACGGAGGTGGAATGGTCCCCGAAACACCAGTGTGCGATACCACTGATCCTGAGTTATGCAAGAGTGGGTTTCTGGGGTACCCACGCTACGAGCTGGGCTACAGACAGCCTCCCCACCCATACGTGAACCACCACGGATACCAGCATGAACCGGCCTCGCCACCACCAGGTAAGAAACTTGAGATAAGTTACTATGTGCGTTTTACAGATAGTTTGATACAGAAAGTGCATACTTATAGAAACGGTAAGGATATGCTTTTGGGGCAGTAAGTAGATGCATCACCTGATGATAGATGATAATTAACTACCATCATCCATGGACGCCAGTGTTGCCGTTCTTGACTCTAAGAGAAAACGACAAGGTTAAGGCTAATATCACTCGGGTCGCGCCGGACCGTTCGTGCCAAAGCATGGCACTCCCATACTTTTGCAAATTACTTTGACAAAGGAAGATGATATATGACCTTCCAACAGGAACATAACAATAGCTCGGAGAAGCTAAGGCATCTTATTTGGAGAGGATACATTACATATCTCCCTGTAAAATTATTCTTTCAATAATCTTCGTTTACATACATTATTTTTTCTTCCAGAACTTGGAGGACTCCTCGGAACAGGTGTGTCAGTACCGTTAGCAGTTCCCGGTCAGGACACGCAGCAGTACTGGTCGCGCCTCCAGTGACCCTGGTGGAACTAGCCGCGCAACTTTCACTCAAAATACATTCTACGACACGATTATTTTTAACACTCTTACAAAACGTTGGGTAAAGTTTATTCTTACTACATTAATATGTCAAGACCTTTTGTCCAGCTGGTCTTAAGCCTTAAATAATACAACCAATAACAATAGCTAATAATATCGATAATGGTTAATAGGACTAGTCCCACTAATGAAGCCATTTTCTTAATAATATCTAAATGAATCTACATGACCTAACTTTGAAAGAATTGTTACGCGTTATGGACTCTGTTTGCGTCATTCCGATAGCGGTCTCAGTAAATGGATTAATAGCAATCTTCATGAAAATCTTTCACCAGAACTTTATATATATATCGATTCTAACTGCCTTTATCATTGGTTGAGCATCTTTACTTAGTGAGACTAATGACTTTGAGATAAACAAATATAAGAGTCACTTATATTTGTTCTCCAATTTTTACGTTATGCTATTTCTCAAATTCAATATTAATTCTGAGAAATGAATGCGGTCTTAACTATCACCTTTACCACTTTAATGTAGTAAGAATTAAGTTATGCATACTATTACTAAATATTATTTCTCAAATTAAGCTTATTTTGTCACAAAAAGGTTATCACAGAAATTCTAAACATCTCTTTTTTAAAGTTTACAGTCTTGGAAGCACCAGTTTAAAACTGACTGATGATAACAGAATTACATTTGAAAAATAATAATAATATGTTTTCTGCCATTTTACCAACAAAACAACTGAACAAATCAAACTAGAACACTATAAAACGATTTTAACGATTATGTCGATTAATAGTCTGGACTTAATAATTTCCGTTCTAAAATATCTACCGATGTCAATAATCTTTCTTGACAGATGCATGACATCACTGACCACAATCAAATCAAAGACAATCGTTATTTTTTTTAATACAAACTTTTTTTATTTATTATGTAACATATTATGCTTGATATAGATGAAATTAGTTAATGATCAATGTATTTTGGTGATATTTAATTAAATTAATATAATTTAGAACTTGAACTATAGCAAAAGATGTAACAAATTCAAATAGTATAAGGAATTAACATATCTATTAGTTGCCACAAAACCGAACAATGAGCACAAAACATAGGCTCAAATTGTATGTATAAACATTAGAATATTTCATTCAAAACATGTAAATATGATCAGTTAATTCACAAGGCTCGAAAACTTTTTCAATTTCGTCAAATTAGACTGTTAAAGTATACTTGATAAGAAATATTTTATTTCGAATCATACATTATCACTAAGTCAGATTAAGTAACTTGTTAAGTAGCTCAAATATCACGTATTAGCGCAAACACCTACTAATGTCGCGATCGTATATTGAGGTACAAATTCACTATTTATAAAAGTTGCGACAATTCAAAACATTTATTTTTAATTAAACAAGTGAAACTGGCTACAATTTTGAATATTTCAATGATGCACATATAATGATGTGTCTAGGCTAAAGTTTGAATGAAATAGTTTAATATATCGATGTAAGTGTTAAAAATATTTTATTATCAGGTACTTAGGTAAGACTAGTGTTAAATAAGCATATAATTGTGTACATTCGTTGTAAATGTTTCATGAACAAAACTTGTGTAATAGATTTAATTTGTAATGTTTAAAATGTGCTATATTACAGTATGTAAATTACTTTTTGGCACTTGGATTTGGAATCCCAGTACCCATCGTTGAGACATGAAGAGCAATTCTCGTAATAAAATTCAGTCTAACTTCGATCAACTCTCGATTCATAAAATGTCACTACCATTTTTTTGTAATAAACATTCAACGTTCATTATAATCTAATTACATTGTATTGTGAATAAAATTAGATTGACAATTTGCTAGTCTTAGCTCGTATTTTAAGAGGTGTCTCAATCGTGAATCTAATTTTAGAACTGATTTCAAATTCGTAGAGGTTTTATTATTGAACTTCATTTAAAGCAACATTCACTGATCTATATCCAGGTGAGCGACAATTTATTTTAGAACGATGTTTATGTCGAAATCATTACTCAGTTATAGTGAAATAGTATGAAGTATATATAGTATAGTATATTATAGTGGATTTTAACAGATGTGATCTTTGTTTACATGAAACAAACTGAAACTAGTCTTAGGGAGTGATTTCCAGGGTATTTTAGAG
Organism: Hypercompe scribonia; assembly: GCA_949316085.1. NCBI lineage: Eukaryota > Metazoa > Arthropoda > Insecta > Lepidoptera > Erebidae > Hypercompe > Hypercompe scribonia. Next base: position 7,517,216 of record OX438988.1, read on the forward strand.
AAAAGGAATAAATTTTATCTGATATTGTGTTTGTTATATACTTTTTTATATAGTTAGCTGCGGGATACTGAATAATAATGTCGATTACGCTTAAAAAGAAAAATATCTGATTGAGAACAGACTAAATTCAAATCAGGACTTGAGACTAGTTTCAACAGAATAAAACTTAAAACACGTTCTATAATGAGATCGCTTAAGTTTTGATATGAGCTTAATCTCAGACTTTAAGACATTTGAAACAGCTTCGAAAATACACAACCATAACACTATTTTAGCATGAAATCGTCTTTCATGATACTTACGATATTGACAGTGAATCGAAATTGAATTTTGACCGAGTTTTTATTGCGAGAATTGGATTTTAGACGTGACGGCGAACGTAATTAGATTTTAAATGATTTAAACCTCATATTCCTCCTTAAATTTTTTTCCTATAAACATTAACCAGATTCGAAACTAATATTTGTATGCGTGTATTTCTTCAGCTTTGCAATAGTGCAATAACACAATGAATGATTTTTTCTTACTATAATCTGTCAACCTCACTTTTCACATTTCGGTAAGACTTCTGCAGACAACTTCCAAAAGTAAATTCAAAATTACGAAAGAACAAAAAATATATGAAGTTTTATTTCTTTACATAATTCAAATGGTCGCCTTTCCAAATTGAAATGGCAGTCTAATGTTATAGAGCTCATAATATGTACTTATCAATACAAAACACTGGTTTTTACACAAGTGTAATTGTTTGTATTTATTTAAAAAACAAAGTGTCTACTTTTTAAACGACTTCAAAAAGTAGGAGATTCTACATTCCACTGCGTGTATTTTTTTATGTATAGATATTTGTCATTTACTCCGCCAGTTGCGGACCGGTTACGAGTTTTATTTATTTTAAGTATGTAATTATGTCAAAAAATTAAATGAAATAATTAAATATTTTTCCTACTGTATAGTCGCCTGTTACAACTTGCTCTTCAATGAATATACCTATTTTTGTGAACGCAAAGCACCAGTCTAATTAAACGATCATCTGTCATTTAAGATCTGAAGTTAATCACAATCAAGTTTTGAGTAAAGTATAAAGAAAATATAACTTTGACTAATACATGAATATGATTAAATTATAACCCATTGACTTTGGCCATGGCTTCGCCCGTATGTCGTATGTATGGCTGTAAAAAGTCATCTGTCTCTCTTTAGGAATCAAAAGATCTCCATGCCAAATTTACTTAAAATCGGTTCAGCCGTTTAGCCATGAAAGCATAGGTAACAGACAGAGAGCGTTCTTAGGTCATTTATATTATAATAATTTACACCCTTAAGGAACGATGCCGGGTATAAAAACTTCTATATCCTTTCCATAACTTGAGCTATATTTAAGTACGAATAGTGGCTTACCTTTATCCGGTTCTCTGCGTTCACCCGGGTTACTAACTTATTTTTGAGATAATTGATATCTCCTACTAAATCCATATATGTTGATATATTTGTTATTATGCTCGATAGATGGAAAATGTGCATGCAAACAATTTAAAAAAAAGGGGCCCACAGACTCCCAGCCAATGTGTATAAAGAATATGTTAATTTCATGTTTTTATAAAGAAATACAGGACTTATTTGATATATACGATATAAAAGGTGTAAATAGACAATTTGTTTTGTATAATCGTTCATTGTGATTTTCTCATTGTAAATGTATCGCGCAAGTAATATTTCACGCCCTGAGTTGCAGCCAGGGCTTTTTGCAAATGAACTTGTACATTAGGACTTCAGGACAAATAGTTATGTTGTACTAGATATACATGCCTTGATATACACATAGAAAACTGCAAATATTAAACAATAAAAGCAATTATAAGATTACTAAAATTTGATTCAATAATTTGATCTGTAACACTTTTTATTTTTATTACCAACAAATTTATTATCTTGCTAATTAGAAGTCAAAAGGCCTTTCTTAGGATGTAACTGTAAATGTCTGAAGCGTATCTAGCCGATGTTTTTTTCTACGTGTAATTTTAACATATGGCATACTTCCTCGTATTATAATGACGTTAACTTTAAACTAGAACATTGAGAAAATAATTTACTTTATTTATGTGTCTAATTATGTATTATTTTTTTATCTTTATGTATATTATTATACATAACACCCCTTTTTTTTTTTTTTTTTTTTTGTTTTCGGGGTGGAAAATCCCTTCGGATCTCCGGCTCCTCGGGAAGCAGGAGCCAGGAGTATGTGGTGTTTCCACTAAAAACCACCCCGGCGGCCGGTCTCAGGCGTCCTTCTCTGAAGGGGACCCGGACCATATTATTTCAGGTCCCCTCCAAAATTGACGCCGCGCCTAGTCAGACCCTATCCTGGGGAGGCCACAAAGGCTTCCCCACCTATCAATTCGGTTTTTATTATTTGTTGCGGCCCGATCGCATTTTTGCGACTAGGCCGCAACAAATTAACCTATCGCCGACCGCAGCAACTAATCCGCCACCAGAGGTCCCCACTCTCTGGCGGCTCGCGGTCCCGTCGACGGTTCATAACGCCGCCGACGTCTTCTTCGCTCGGGATCGGCCCTCTCCCGATTCCGTTCAGCGGTCTCTTTCTGGAGCATAACAGCTTCGCAGAAAGAGACCACTGCGGCCCAACTTTCCTCACCCGCCAGCATGGCAGCAACGATTGCTGGCGGTGTCAGATCTCGTCCTATTTCATCGACTAGGACTCCGCGTTCAGATGCCCACGCGGGGCAGTCCTCCAGCGTATGCTGGGCGGAGTCCCAGTCGGCTGCGCAGTGGTAGCATTGTGCCGTCTCCTCGCGTCCGATCCTATGCAGATACTCACCGAAGCAACCATGCCCGGTGAGTATCTGTGTAAGTCGGTAGGTGACGCGACCTCCCTCCCTACCTATCCAGACTTCAAGGTTAGGCAGAACAGCACCGACAGCGCGTTGGCGTGCATTTTGCGGCTGTTCCAACCGCGCACGCCACTGTGCCAATGCCTGTCGGTGAGCGATCTGCCGCATTTCGAGCTCGTCCTGGTCTTCCCCGCTCTCACCCCGGCGGATAGCGCAAGTTTGGTCATAAACCCTTGCGTCCATGTCCGCCAGGATATCAAAAGGCGGGAAACGTGCCAGGACTGTTGCCGCCTCCGACGAGATGGTACGGTATCCTCATACGATCCGAATGGCCGCAACCCGCTGCACTTGATTGAGCTTGGCTCGGCAGCGGGAGGAGGCCGATAGGCGTTTGACCCATATCGGCGCTCCGTAGAGGGCCATGGATCGCAGCACCGCACAGTAGAGGCGGCGCACTTCCTCCCGCGGACCATACATAACACCCCTATTCATCCCGTAGGTGTCTTAAAAGGCGACTAAGGGAACAAAGTATACATGACAACATCATTACAAAGAGAAGGAAAACTTGGAACAAACCCTATTCCAATCCGTCTGGCCAGCGTGGTATAGTAAGCCAAAACCTCCTTGCTAAGGAGAAGCCTATGTCCAGCAGTAGACTGTTGATGATGCTGATGATGATGATGTATCTATTTAATTTATTAATGATGCAGTTTAAGTAAATAATCGTTAGTATTCTCAGTTTCCATCACTATTTCTGTTCGAACAATAACTGGCATACGTTAACATTCATCAACGATAGTTGTGCACATAGGTGTCGCTAGAATTATTATCAAGGGGTGCAACTACATCTTCACATACTATTAGCCTAGGAAATTAACGTCTTTTATGAAATAACTTAACGTAGTTTTTTTTCTATATATTTTATGTCTATTAATTAAATTAATCACTCATACAATCGATGTACCTTTGCCAACACCGTCTCAGTTTATTTATACGCGTCTCGAAGAAATCAGCTAGACGAGAGGTAATAAATTCAACAAAGGCATTTTGTACTGCCTCTCGGGTAACATAACGCACGCGCTTGTGTAGTCTAGAGAATTATTTTTCCATGTATTTTCATTTCTGATAGGAGAGTGCAAGGAGGTGCACTTGACACTCCTCCCCGCGCCCGTGGTAGTACAGTAATTACCGAAATATCTTAGTTAATCAAAAATATTGGTACCTAATTGTGACGAACATCATTGGACTATAAATCCAGAAAATTCAGACATTTACAGGATCATAATACTTATTACATTCGCTAATGTTTTATAAACTTTTGATTTTCATTTACCAAGTAATAAATAATTAAATATACAATATCTGAAACTTTAGCTTCATTCAGATTTCAAGGCATTTATTTCGAATTTAAATTTAAAAGTATAGTTTTAATGTGTATATGCATTGGTTATATTATATAAAAATGTGAATAATTGTGTGATGTCGATGAAACGTTTTAATAACATTATATAAATACATTTTTGGATCAAAGTATTTGGTTGTTTTACTTTTTTGATTTTGACGCCATCTGGATGTAGATAGTGGAACCAAAACATAAATATCCCAAGGAGTAAAATGTGATAAAGGAAGGATTTTACTAAATAAATGTGTTTTGAATGATGTAATCTTTACTAATACTTGCTAATATTATAAATACCAAAGTGTGGTTGTTTGTTTGTGTTTCTTACATGTCGCAATGAAGCGATTTTATGGTATGGATTTTGTGTCTGGAGATAGTTTAGAGGCTGGAGAGTGATATAAGCTACTTTTTGTCGTGGTAAAAGATCTCATGTTGATGGAAAGATCCATTATGATTTGTATTTGAATCATTCCAAATTTTATAAATTTCACTAGAGGCCGCTATTGGGTTCCTTTTCGTCTAGTTGCATACGGTATTAGATGTCATTAGACTTTATAAAAAATACCCGCAGTTTCTGATAGATGGCGCTGTATTGAATAATGTACCTTTACTTCTTACCGATAAACTTTGTAAGAATGAATGTTCGTTACTCTTTCACGCAAAAAGTGCTGTATGGATTTAGATAAAACTTTACAGTAATATTGCTATACATTAGAGTAACGTTTAAGTTTCTAGTTACCGCGATTACCGACATACATGCAGGCGGAGCCGCAGGTAAATTTAGTTATTAACATTTGTTCGTAAAATAGTGGAACTGCCACCATAATTAGATTACCAAATAAAATCAAAACAAGTACCTACTTAAATAATGCCAGTCGTCAAATAATTGTATTGGGTTTCAAATTACTTAATAGAAGTATCACCAAAATTGTTTCACCGAACAATGTAAAGGAGTTTATAATAATCACATACTTACTATCAATAATATTAAAGTAACCATCTTTCATTCAGGCGTCATCTTTTTTAATAATTGATCCTCTTTCTCCGAGACGTAAAGAAGAAATCTGGGTCGTCATAAATTTATTTCCCACCTCATTGTCGCAAGACACTTTTTCACGGCTCTTTCCTACCTGCAAACCTTCCTACCTTGAAAACTATCACTTATGGGACTAGTCGAGAAGCTTAAAGTAGAATCGTAGCATGCTATTGACAAAGGATTGGAAGAACTGAATGAATTGGCATTGACAAAAAGCTCCGTCAAAACTAGTGATGTGACACAGAAACGTCACACTAATGCGACGGAAGACATTGAATATCTCAATATCAGAGTAAGTTTCGTTTAATTTTTTTTCGTAAGTAATAATAAGTTTAGGTGATATTAGTTAATACATACTAGGCTTGTAATATTAGTTCATGATCCATACCGATTTTGACCAATACCGCTTGGGTAACACGATGTCTGAGGTTCGTATGCCATCTGTATGGAAAGACCGACCCAATACTATGGTCTTATCTTCAATGGGCCAACCTAGACAGTATATTATACTACCTTAATTTTTATTTAAACTATGTTCTCGGACTTAAAAAAAGCACTTCTACTATGTTACTGCGGCATTTCTTCCCAGTGTCTTAGGAAATGCCGACGCCTTGTAGGCGTGAATTCCGACATGTAACAATATTTATAAAAGATTTAATCCTTTGAGTTGTATATCGCCAGTTAACAAAACGATCTCAAATTTCGAGATCGGTTGTTAAAGTATTAAGACTTCAGGATATATAAAAGATGTTCAACGTTGCTCCAGTGTGTACTGCATGAGGGTTCAAGGCAAATGTAATGCCCGGTAGTGGCGATAGAGGATATTAAAAATAACAGAAATAATATAAATCAAATGCTTTTTTATAAAAAATATTTATTATTAATTAAAGCTGTTTACATTTCATTCTTATAGTATAATAATCACCTATTCTAAAAATATAAAAAATATAGACAAAACCTTTATATACATTACGTCACTTAAGATTTTTTTTTTTATTCTTATATGACGCAGAAGAAAATAAATCATTATATGTACTCAATGGTCAATTGTCAATTAATGAATTTAGAAATGGAAACTAAAAGGTAATATCAACATAGTTTGATTTTAAATTGACATTTGACCTCCCCAAACTTTCAAAAATTTTTAAACGCGTTATTTTCGCTCTCATCTATTCGTAAAAGAAGTTTTATCTATATTTTTCGTATCCTGTAACAGAAGAAAATGAGTCATACATGTGTAACGTGTACTTCAGAAACAATACTTTTGTATTAACAGCTTTGTAAAAAAAAATTGAAATTGAAAAATCAAATTACGTTAAAAGGAACGTATTATATGACGATAAAAAATAAACACTTAAAACCTAGGTACCAACCCAATTTTCCTAACCTAACTTGTGAATGTGTGAAGTGTCTTGTGTTACCAACTGCACGGCAGAATAACTTTTGTGTATTTTTTTTTTATTTTAATAAAAACGTTCATCCTAATGATGAAAATTAACGATTTTTACCAGTACTAGGAAATTATTCTTCACTAAATCGAGTATTGCTGCAAGATCGATTAATCGATATACATCTGTCAGATAATATTATTGAAAAAAAAATTGGTTATTTTATATTTAATCCGTATTTCCCTAGAATTTTTATTTTGCGACTAGACTATTCATTTGGTTGTCTATATGTATCTCTAAATAACGTGGCTAAGAGATACTTTCGCAAAAAAATACTTTTGTGTATTTTAATTGACATCACAACCGTGCTCACGTCACGTATCACATTGATAAAATAATAAATGTTAATACTTCCCTATCTACCGTAGATAATCAAACCATCAATGACCACCGTTATCGTTTCACCGATAACTGTGTATAGACACAACTCGATAAGTATAAGGTGCATCACTCACCTACTTACATTATACACTAATCATAAGTCATCATCGTCCAATAACTTGTCTATATCTTTTAATATATTACTCCCTGAACTGTCCATTTTGTTCGTCTGTTTGCGACAACTCGCCACGACGTCGGGAACGTTTTTGCTCAAGTCTAAATCGAGGTCAGACACCGTAATATCATTTTCTTCCTGGTCTTCACTTAGATCAACTACGTCGATGGATTGTTCTAATCTAGTGGTCTCTAAATCTATAACTTCATTACTAGATAAATCAACTTTACCCTTTATTAATTCAACAATTTGTACATCCGAGTCTGAATCGGTATCCTTACTGGAGCCCGCATCCGCTAACGTCTGTTCATCACCACTTTTATTATTAGAGATCTTGTTTCTAATCAGTTTAGGTTTAGAAGTATTTTCTGTCCGAGCGATTTTAATTCTTTTAAATTCAAAGCAATTGTCGACCAGCTCGTCCTCTTGTAACTCACAGCTGTCGCTGCGGTCGGATAGCGAACGTTTTCTGTCGACGGCATTATCGCTCGGTTTCTGATCGACTTTACCGAGACCGGACGCTACGGGAGCGTCAGTGTTCAACTTCTTATACACTATAGAATTGCTTCGCACAACTTTTATGATCTTATTTCCCGACGTCGTGATAGTTTCCTGAGTGCACAACTTCCTTTTCCTGCTGAGATTGATGGTTATCGGTTTGTTTTGTACGATAGCGTCGCTCTTCTTCCTGGCGCGGATCTCGTCGAGCGAGAGCACCTTGAAGTCGAGCGTGCCGCGCGGCGGCTCGTTGAACTTGGCGGCGAGGCAGGCGCGCGCCGGGCGGGCCGGGCGCGGCGGCACGTCGTAGCGGTAGTAGGCGGCCGCCTCGGCCTGGATCTTCTCGAGCAGCATCAGCTCCCGGGACTTGGTGCGCGCTACTTTCTGGGCGTCGTCGGGTGACAATATTTTAGTAGGCGTGGATGAGGGTGCGCTTTCGTTATCTGATTCTGCAAGAACACACACACCGGACCGCTTAGTCGGACGCGACAATCCAATTTTTTCTCAATGATTTTCGTAATTAATTTTGATACGACCCGTCGGGCAATCGCGGTGTGTTCTCGACGGGTCTAACCGAAAGCGACTCTCGAAGGGTGGGCGGTCAAAAATAATTACAAAAATCATATTACGAAACATTTTTATTTACTCGTTGGTATATTAAACACAATTTGATTAAACGAAGCCAAAGTATAATTATGTTCCGTTACGAGTTCCTATATTTGTCTGAATATTAATTAGCTTAAACGAAAGGTACTAGACACGCGTCACTAATAAGGTAATAAACATATTTTGAAATTCTTATTATAAAATAAGGCTAAGATTAACATAACAACAACCCCGTATTATTTGAAACAAGAACTAATTGTAGGCACTCGCCTCCCCGGCGCACGTCACCCTCCCCGAACCAAATGTCATGGAACACAACGTGTAAGTATCTAAAGTGCTGCATTGCTAATTCCATCACATTTCCTTCCCTTCCTCACACGTATGCAAACAATAGATAAGTAAGGCTCACTATAACCGATTGTGGTTCAATGTGGATCGAACGTTTATCACTCTCATGGGCAAATTCAGAACAAGTACCTTTTAAAACCATCGTATCAATAAAAAAGTTAAATAAAAAACAGTTCCACATTCAACAAAATCGGTTTGTACAACTGAAAGAATAGCGCTTATGTAGCTATGAGTACATATCACACGACACGAGATGCCTCAAAGGTAATAACTTCATAATCAGTACTTGGAAATTATTGCACAGTCGGGACATATATCACAACACCGCAAGCGCTGGTTTGACAGAGATTTACCTGTCTAACGTAAAACATTAACATTCCAACAATTAATCTAAAGGTAAATAAATAGTTTATTAGTATAAAAAGAGACAAGACTACACCATTATACTAAATATAAAATGTATTGCTACAGTTACAGCGAAACCAATTTCTTTTTTTTTTCAACAGCTGCCTCTAAGGAAAGCAACCTTTTTTGTACTAATCACTCTAAAATTATACGCCTTAAAGTTTAGTACACTTTTCCGCTAATTTTATTACAAAAAAATCCTTACAATAATTTAAATTTTTTCCCTCTTTAAGCGAACACTTCGAAATTTAAAAAGTAAGTGTGTAAAAACTGAGCATTAATAAATCTATCCCCACCAAATCGAGACTATTTTTATTTTAAATATTGATAAATAGTTTTATACATAAATAATGACTAGGCGTACCATGGACCATAACGGGAATCATATTTTTTTTTTTAATTATGTCCTGTTCACGTATATGCGTTTTTGTAATAAATATAGGAACTTTACTCTCAGTGCAAAAATAAAATGAATTCCTTGTGTCGCCAGAACATTTTACACGTAATTTCATCTACTCGCGTTGACTAAACGTAACGAAGTGTTATCGTTAATACGGTAAATCGGAAGCTTATCGGACCTTATCAAAACCGCTAAGCAATCAAATGCTCATTTTGTTAGCTTATCTCTTTTTTTATCTGTCTAAACTTGGAAATACAATCTTAAGCACGATTTTTTTTTAAACGAAACTCCCAGCTCCATAGATACACATTTATAGAACTGGGATTTTCGCCGTGTATACCTAGAGATACGTTTTTTTTTTAATTAGCTCTATTAACTCTCACGGTGCGAATATAAAGTATAGGGGGCAGGTAGCAGTGGGTACCTTTATAGACTGCCAAAGCCCCATAAAACATCCTACATACTAACATACAAACAATTTAAAGGCATAAAGCTGTTTTTTTTTTTCTTTTTTTTTCACCTATATTAATGAGTTACAATAATCGTGTATATATATTTTTATTTGTATTTTATATGTTATTAAACCTATTTATTATGTACTTTTCTATCATAGACAAAGATTATATCAACATCTATTTAAAAAAGTATTGCAGTGATATTTTTAGAAAAAATCATCGGGATTTTTCTTAAAATATAACTGTAATTATCTATGTGATATAAATTGTTATATAACGATACAGTAAATGAAAAAGCGAGAGATATTAATGAATCTAATTAGCTAAGATATGAAAGAGATAATTCTCTAATTTATTGCACATACAAAAATACCAACATCGCTTTTTCTCAATATATCTTTTACGAATCGCGTCGTGAGACAGGCTTTCAATACTATCTCAGTGAGTTAAGTATAGCCTCACTTTGTTTAATCATTGTCTATGGTATAAAAAAACAGCTAAACATTGTCTAAGTTAAGAGTCAACCAAAAAGATGCCTCTTCCGGCAACAAAAAAAACAATGTAGCTAGTTCAATATGGATTCAGTCCGTAATGTAACGCCCTTAGCTGTCCACTCCCTCCTCTCAGATATTGAGTACCCGCGAGACCGAATCCAATAATATCTATACAATAAATACTATATTAATTGACTATTGGCGAAATAAAACAATAATACCTTCCATGTGTTCAAACCATGCGTGTCGCGAACTAGGAGAACAAAACGTATTTTCTTTCTACAAATTTGTAAAAAATAGCCGGCAGAATGCACCCCGTCAAGTAAAGAAAAAAAATAAACAAATAAGTTCCTAATTCGCCAGCGACAATAAACGTAGGCGAAAATTACTTAAAAATTAACGTGTGAATATATATTTATACATATATATTTTTAAAGTAATCTTTCTAACAGCTCGGTCGTTCTGACCAGCATATCTTATATTGGCACAACAAAGGGTAGGACACTAAAAATATAACCCTTCCAACGCGAGTATTGATCGCAATTTTAACGATCAAAGCTGTCGTGCCACGATATAGAAAGAATAGTGTTATTTAGAAAAACAAAAACAATATAATATATGAGCGTTTGTTTGTATAACATAGTTAATGCTTAACCCTATGCACACCGCCCATGACGTGACAATCAATGCCGAGTTTTCAACTATCCAATTATAATAACGCGTTTAGACTCCTTGTCCATTGAAGTGTTCGTGTTCACTTTCATGAACTTAGATAAATATTAAACAGCTTTATACTTGTTCAAATGCATTCAAGCTATAAGTTAATAAGAGTTAGGTAGTGTAGTAGCTCATTAAGACTTGTCTATGTCGATTTTTTTTTAAATTACAACAATGGACAAAGAGTCAAAGTTTACAATTATATCGCCTTAAAAGCGTTCGGCTCAGCAACGTGACATATTATATCTGCGAGCCAAGATATTACGAGTATATTTAAATTGCTAATGTCTATTGAAAACTCAAGTGCAATACATAATATTATATTTATCGAGTGGCTCTTAGATTTGCTAGTGAGTTCATTTGTAAAAGTCATTAAAACAGCTGTAATATCGATCAAAACCCTTCATTATTTTATAGTTCATATAACACACTCACTTTCTACCTTCCAAAATAGATTGCGAACTGCAATCCTATTTGTAATACATAAAATACATGTAACACTCCTATCTTCTTCTCCGTCGGTGCTACATAACTGTAGTTCCAATACCACAAACATATTAAATGTTCACTCCACAATTCAGTATAAAAAAGTCGTTATACGTACCCACTTTTACCTTACTTTTACCATAAAACACTGGTCCAAATTTAATTCAAACTCATACATATTCTGATGACTTTTCAAACTCGTCACAGCAAATCGAGCCTTAAGCCCGAATCAAACAATTTGAGACCTCTTTTGAGCTGACACGCCTTACGTCTAGTCACTGCCGGTTTACATTACATAGACACCTGGCAATGACTGAAGCGTTTAGAACATCCTGTGTGCTATATACCATATCTTGGGTGGAAAGGTCAACGGTATCAATCGTAGCGCTCTCACCGTCCCGCTTCAACTTCTCATTACTGATAAAAAGGTCGATTTTTGACGCGACCGAGTGTGACGGACTAGGAAGCGAGGAGCGACGGTCGGGCTGCGAGCGAGCACACAGATTGCCTAGGGGGGCGCTCGGTGACATCGACAGCAAGAGTGCGAGGTCTCAAATCGTCTGGCCCGGGCTTAGTACATGTAGTTTCAGTAGAGGCGCATACCTTCCTCGAAGTTGACCACGAGAGGGTCGACGGGCAGCTGCGCGTAGGGGTTGGGCGCGGGCTCGTGCGGCGGCAGCACGCGCCGCCCGCCCAGCAGCTCGCCCGAGCCGGGCAGCACGCCCAGGATCGCGGAGTCCAGCACCACGGCTGCGGGAAAACCACGTTTAGCGTACTTTCTCATACAGATACGCACTTACAAAACGGGCCTATAACTAGCTAATTACTTACATATTCATAAACTGTTAAAAAATTTTGTAAATTTACTACATTTTTACTAAGCAATTGCATATTAAAATTACAAACTCTTGTATTGTATTGGAACTCTAATACGCATTTGTTGTAATATTACATGTTGTAATAGCTGGAGTACTAAGCAGGTTGCAATTTTACAAATTTTTTGTATTCATCAGATACGTATTGCAATTTTCCAATTCTAAGTTGTAGAATTAAATGGAATGTTTTGTAAAATTTCTATACATGTTTGGAATTTCATTTTACAATTATTATTAGTAAAATTACTAACCAAAACTTACAATTACGATTACAAGAAATGATAGGAAATGTACAAATCATTATTTTGTTTTTTAAATTCTGTTTGCATTTTTACAATATTTCATTCTAGTAATGAGTGCGATCTGTTGTGTTGTGTTGTGTGATCTTTGTGAATGTAGAGTAACATTACTAAACATAGTTCTACTAAATGATTAGTAATTTTGCAACTGATGATTTGTAAAAATTTAAAACTGAGTTGTGTCGTAAAATTACAAGACTGAGTTCCACAATTCCAAAAATGTGGTGCGTAAAAACTTTTCACACAAATTTAGTAAAATTACTATGGAAATTTTTAACAGTGTAAAATCTAATACAAAATTCCCAGGACAAAAAGATAAAACAAAATTCCCTAGGGGGTTAACAGACCATGTAAATTTCAATCAACTTAAGAATACTACAGCGGTACTGGCTAATCATTCTTTTAATATAGTATCACAACCTGCATGTAATGACTCTTACGCTGTGAAAAAATAATGTAACTTTGTCTTTCAAGTTCCATCAGTTTCAAATCCCTCTGAAATTTTTTAAAGGTTAACTAAGTTGCACCTACTGTCTACTACATATTTCAAAGCTCTTCGTCCACGTGACAAACTGGATTATTTAACTAATTTGTCCAACAGGAATATTTAGGCCTTTTTTTATAACACTTGGACGAATATTGAACTACCCGGAGTCAATCTAGAAAAAATCAATTTGATAACTGGCTAATCTTGCACTCATAATATACACATAAAGCAATGCAAGGGCTAGATACCTTAGTCAAATTATATACTTTTTATCATCTGTCAAAACGACAATTTCGTATGAAAAATGTACCGAATACAAAATTGTGACGTCACTGTTTTAAATTACTCAATTGAACAATATATTTCACTGTATATTTGATTGAAATTTGACAGATATGACTAGAGAAACAAAAAATCTTAACATTGTTTTATAGTTGCCATTTTAAAGAAACAAAACCTATGTAGAATATATTTTTTACCACACATAGCACCACATACTGCCAATTCACGAGTATGAAGTATGAAGACAGGCTAAATAGTTATTTCAATAGATATAAACAAGCGTACCTTGGCGCTGTTGCTGCCACAGAAGGGGCACGGGCTGCGGAGCTGGCACGGGGGGTGCAACACCACTGTTCAGCTGCGGCTGCTCCGGCACTTGCTCCGGTACGTTCACAGATGTGGCCACCTGTAAACAATGTATATATTGCATTATACCCATCACAGGAAGTAATATACTTTTACGCTCCCTTAGAACTTACGGCTGTACTTTGTAAGTCTATTAGTATGTTCCCCATAAAAACTGTTCGCTATTTTGTTAAGAAGACATTTTGTTAAATTTACAATATAATTTGTAGTAGCTGTAGCCCGCCCACTCGCTGTACACTTCACTGTGATGAGGTACAAAATTGATACGAAAAATAAATATCGATTGCACGGTTGGCCTAGTGGTTTAAGCGGTCGCCACGCCGCTCTCTACGGCGTCGTGTGTTGTGGGTTCAAATCCTACATAGGTCCAGAAATTGTTGTTTGGGTGTTCCTTGTGTCCGTTTCTTATATGTTTGTAAAGTCCCCGCGACACAGGATTTATTCCTAGTGCGAGCGTTATCTTTTTTTATAACAAAATAAAAGAACCTTAGAAACGGATTATATATCGTGACAAATTTCAGCTCAATTAATGCAAAACTTTTTGAGTTTTTGAAATATACACAAACCAACTTAAACTCATTGTATACAAAGATTTTTACTGTGGTATTAAGATGATAATATCTATACTAAGGGTATAAAGTTACCTGCTCTCACCATGATACTAACAAAATAAAAATCTTTACAAATGGCAACCTTAACCAACAGTCTGGCACTTCAAAGGGGAGGTAAATTATCAGACACAGTTGAGCGACTATCAAGGTATAGCAACAAATTAGAGAAACTGGAGTTTCACTTGTTTTTAGGGTTCCGTAGCCAACTGGCAAAAAACGGAACCCTTATAGATTCATCATGTCTATCTCTGTCTGCCTGTCTGTCTGTCAGTCCGTACGGCACAGTCACTTTTTTTTCAAACTATAAGAACTATACTGTTGAAACTTGGTAAGTAGATGTATACTGGTTCGCATTAAGATTTTCACAAAAATTGAAAAAAATAATACTAAAGTTTGAGGGTCTCCCATACTTAGGTTTAAAACGGTTTTTTTTTCATCAAACCCATACGTGTGGGATATCTATGGATAGGTTTTCAAAAATGATATCGAGGTTTATAATATCATCTTTTTCTAAACTGAATAGTTTACAAGGGAGACACTTCCATAGTGGTAAAAGGTGTCTTCCCCTTGTAACTTCTAAAATAAGAGAATGGTGAAACAAAAAAAATATGATGTACATTACAATGTAAACTTCTACCGAAAATTGGTTTGAACGAGATCTAGTAAGCAGTTTTTTTTTAATACATCATAAATCGCTGCTACGGCACCCTTCATTGTCGAGTCCGACTCGCACTTGTCCACTTTTTTGCTTTGTTAGTCACTTTTTATGGCAGTATTGTGCCATAATTATGCAAAGATACGGAACATTTAAGATATTCATGTGATACGTTGGTTTTATTCTCATCTCATACTTGACATAAATTTCTTCCTAGAAATTTGGTTTTAGCCTATTATACTACACTGGTCAGTAAGGTTGGTAAAGTTTGTGTTAAGTTCCCTTTGCAGTGTTATTATCCCGCATAGCTTGCTCCCTTGGTTGAACAAAGGTGAAGAGGAGTGGTGACACTCCGTACATCGCCACACGGTATCTGAGCTAAGCACTAGAAGTTACTTATAAAAATTTACTCACAGATTGTGGTTGCTGCGGTTGGCTGGGCGCGATGCCATCAGTGCGCGCATCAGGGTTCTTGTGCATAAATGGGCAATGAATCTTGCGACAGCCACCGGGCTGGTTCTCCCAGTAACATGGAATTTGTTTGCGGTTTTTCTGTCAAAAAAAAAAACAATTTATACAATAGTGCATAGGTATAAAATTTAAATTAATCCCTGAACTAGGATTCCTAAATTGTGTACCCAGGAGCCCTGACTTTATAGTTAGTAGTGTTACATGCATTCGCATTCGTAATAACAGTAGCTTATTTTTAAAAGAACTGAACCAACCTTTTTTATATATATTACCTACTTTTTTTTTGTTGGCGTTCCTTGGGAGATACCTTCGTCCAACAGTGTACGGCGATAGGTTGAATAGAAACCGACCTAAACTAAATGAATGAGATGGTTATACTCTTTCGAAGGGTTAAAAAATAATTACGCAAGGTAGCCACGGTCAAAGCTAGTCTAATTGTCTAAAATAACAATGTACCTAATTAGACTTACTAAATATTTTATTTGTGATAATGCTTATACTAACAATATGAACTATACAGTTATGTAAGATTTCTCTTTATCTAATCTATGCATTTTGAACTTAATTGTATAGACAATTAAGTTGTTTTATATGCATGTATGTGTGTGAATACTTCGGTGATATGATAATAATGGTACCTTTCGTCGCCATATTTAAATACTAGCTTTTACCCGCGACTTGGCTCGCTTGGAATTTGATCTGCCACATTAGTTTCGTAACAGATCATTTTAAATAAATGTATTTTTTTAACATATAAACAATCCTACAGTATATCACCTTTGTGTAACTTCAATGGTTTAGGCAGCGTACGCAAATGTATCGTTATATTACGACCAAAATTACATAAAATCAAATTGTATATGTTATTCCGATGTATATTACCTATATTACTGTAAAATTACATCCAAATCCGTCCAGTAATTTTTTCGGGAAAGAGTAACAAACATCCATACTCAGTTAGTAGGGTTTTACGATTCTCGTAATCGATTATTGATAACATCGAAACCGACGTAGCAACTTTAAAGAACCGATTTTATTTTGTATCACCTATATTTTCAATCTTTACGTGCCTGTTTTGTCATAAATGAAGAGTGGTAAACAAAAAAAGTCACACCTAAAATGTACCTTCATAAATTCTAGTGTCAACTGTCACAGAGATCAATCTTTATATTAAGGACTATAGAATCCAAGAGTGGTGGTCATCATTCCCGTTGCTAATGCAGACAATGCAGCACAGTAACCCATCATTTGGTGGTCTAGCGAGCTTTGCACGCCCCGCTTAAAAGACACGAAATCAAAGTGGGACGAAAAAACATGCGTTAGTAGCGGGGTTCCAGTCTATCTTTGGTCTCCAGACTCACTCGATTAAAAACAGCGAAAGATTTATTTAACACCAATTATCTGTAAGGTCTGGGCACCCCTCCAATCCAACCGGTTCTAAATGTGCCACAGCATAGTTCTCTTACGGTGAAATTATGTATTCAAATAAATCATTTAGTCTCATTAGTTTAACGATTAATTTGAAAACATAAAAACATGATTTGCACATTAAACATAATAATATACAATTAAGACTTATGAGACAATTAACTGATTGAATCGTTTGCTAAGTGCCGACATTCCAGAAACTAATTTCTTGAAAGTAAACATGATTAATATAATAACTTTTAAAGTGATATTGACTATGGTTGTTTCAATCAATGAAAAATTTGATTTGCAAAGGAGAGATGTCTATAACTGATAAAAGAAGTGACCGAAGAGAACATGAAAGATCTGTCCAAGGTGCAAGGGGGTGCACTTGCAATCCTCTGTCAGAAAAGATAATACATATTTTTTATTCGGCTACACCAATAGATACGTAATGTTACCCTAGAGGCAGTACAAAATGCCTTGGAAGAAGTTGTTGCCTCTCATCCAGCTGATTTCTTAGAGAAGGGTAGAAACTGTGTTCGCAAAGATGCGTCGATTACTTTAATTAATGGAAACATATAGAATGTGTACATGTAGAGGAAAAATTTGTTTAAATTATTTCATAAAAAGCGTCAATTTCATAGATAAAGATCTAGTGTAAAATTACATTTTATATGGGTAATGGTATGTGTAGATGTAGGTGCACTCCGTGAAAATAATTCTAACGGCGCCCATGTAAAATCAAATGGATTCACAGTAGGTACCTAATGCGAGTGCAAGTAAAGAGTTTAGTTTTTACTTCAACTCTAACTGTTGTTTATTCTATTTACTGAACGAAATCTAATATGGTAGTTGTAAGACTATACGCTGATTACATAAATTTCATAAAATTAAATGTGAATTTTAAAATTCAAATTATTCATTTATTCATCGTTATTCTGAGATTGAATATTTTCGTACATTTAATTAAAGTGATTTTTAATGTTATTCTGACAGTGCTATAAATAATACCGAGTGACAAAATTACGGTAATGAAAGGATTAAAGAAAGTAAAACTAGAAAAAATAAGTAAAAATAATAAATTGTCGCGTCTCCAACGTAAAGTAAATTAAGCAGTGCCCGTATTATTATAGTCTAGCTGCTGATAAACATATGTAAAGCCACATAACATTATATATAAACAACACCAAGACATTGTGGGAGAAACCCACGACCTCTAGCACAGCGGTCAGGATGACTAACCACTAGACTAACGTGTCGGTCCATATCTGAAATCTCTCGTGGTCATATTCGATATGTATTTATTGTATTGTACTAAATAACTCCGTCCGTGTGGTGACGGATTAAGAAGGCATAGTGTTACGAAAAATATACCCATCAGAGGAGATAACACTTAATAATATACCTATCAGCGGAGATAACACTCAAAAGTATACCCATCAGCGGACATAACACTCAAAAGTATACCCATCGGTAAAGACAATACTCTCAAAAGAGTCAAAAGATATCCAACCTAGCGCACCTTCAGTGGTATTTTGAACTGAAAAAATCACACGTGGATGGCGAGCTGGGCCCACTGCTTGCGATTTACGTTGTACACCGCTCATGGTGGTTTAGTGGCAAGTGATAACAATAATTGTCATTGTTAAACTTAAGTTATACACTTTGTGGTTGTTATTTAAACTTTGAACAGACGATAATACGTGAGTTTGTTTCCTTTTTTCTTTCTTTTGGATAGTTCAGTTAGGAAAAACCGAACACATCTACTCTAAAAAAGCAGTATATGCAAGTGTTGTTTATGTCTTGCTTACAGTATGTATGTTTAATTATAAAGGGGATTCCCATACACAAACATTTTTTTCAAAAGAGAATTAAGCAGAACTGAAATCATCGAGATATCATTTCTGTATATTGCGAATTAATGAATACAATCTCTATCCATATCCATTTAGAGTGATTAAAGTTTGCACTATTGTGGTAAATCTAGAAATTATAAATAATCTCTACAGGTTATTCCTAAATCTCATCATTTTGTAGTAAAAATTATCAAGTCCTGGGTACGTAAACAAATTCATGCAGTTTTACTTTTTACCAACATGAAGTGTAGAAATAACCTACAAAAATTTTAGATTTAATCAAAAAATAGTGCAAATCCATTGCCTTCATACACATCCTAATGACATCTAATAATTGCAATGAAAATTATGAAGTTTATTAAATCGCTCAAGTATGTTCTTTAAAAAAAAAAAGACCATGCTTCTAAGAAAAATAAAAGTAAGTAAAAAAAGAGGTCCATGCGTACAGGTGAGCCTCCACAGGCAGACTAGAGTGTGTACGGCAATAACTTGTGTAGTTTTTGCTTTAGTTTTACTTTTCAGTCTGGCTGCCTATATAGACCTGTGCGGGTGGCCTCTCCAGTAAACCATAGCAAATGTGGTTAGCTTTAGATAAAGAGGTCTTGAACAGACTAGCATCAAAGAACATATTTTTACTATTAATTAACTTAAAAACAAACCAGTATAGCTAGTAACATTTTTTTCTGATTTCAAATGTGGTTTAAGTTTTCTTAATCTTACATGCATATAGTTACAAGTATTGATCACACTCAAAATAACACTACAGACTACACAGATAGTTCTACAGTGGAAAGTTGTCATCTTCTAGGTAGTAACAACTACTAAAATTCAAGCCTAACAAAAAAGATCAATGTGTCTAGTATTACAACATTAATAGTGGTATGGCTTATATTTTTATGTTTAGCTTACCACTACGAGTGAGGATTTGTAATTGGCTTACTGTTATTTACTTGACTATAAACCTTATAACGTTAGATGTAACTTTTCTCAAAACTTGTAATTCATCTAAATATTTTTCAATAACTAAGTTTATGTTGTCAACTTTTTCTACATTATATCTTGTTAAATCATAATAGCATGTAAAGTACTATTTAATAGAGTATTTTTATTCTTCAACCTTGTGGCGCCCAACTATTTGAAATGAAGTTCCTTCAAGTCATTTTTAAAGTACCTTGAGCGCCACGAGGTTAAGGATGAGATAAAAAACAAAATGACAGACAAAAATTAGATCACATTACCACTTAAGTTACCCATAAAACTTAACACAACCAAAATTTATAAAAGAATAATAATACATACCCTCAACTCCATGTGACGTAGCTTGCAGCGTTTATCAAGGCACTTGCCCTGCTGCCAGGCTGAGCACATCGTCTCACAGCCCAGAGCTGATGGTTCATGTCGGAATACACAATTGTCACCCTGTTAACAACATACATATAACATAAAAATCTACTGTGTAAATGATACAAAAGAATTTTTTAAGGCATCATTAGATACCACACATTACTAGACTTCAGAATAGTTTCATTAAACCATATGGGTACCCGAAGACTAGACACTACAAAATGTTTGTTTATATATATTACTAGCATGTCTTTAACCTTATATAATACAATATCAACATATGCATGTCTGTACACAAACTAATAGTTTTTCATAAAATACCACATGGTCAAATTTAGATTTATCTATAACTTTGGACATTTCAACTGCCCATTGCATAAATATTAACATTAATTTAATAAATTGTTGGCTTTAAAATGACAATGTCAATAAAGTATCATATATAATCGGTTTTAATAGACATTAACCTATAAATTTATGGTGATTTCAAAATGAACAACACAGGCACCCAATAAAAATACCACGAAATAGTAAAATGAAGTTTTCTAAATTAAATCAGCCAAAATAAAAACAATATGACATTTTAGTGAAACATAATGTAACCATATTTAAGAAAAATTTTACCTTCGTGCATGTGGAGTAATAGTAAAAGTAGCAGTCGTTGAATTTTCGTGGTGACTCCATGGTGAAATTCGCCGTCGTCGAGGGTCTGTGAAATATTGGGTACACCGTCTTATAATGCCGACACCAAAATTTATCGTGTAGTTTTTATGCACCGTATAAACGATACAAAATATGTCACGATAGTAGTTCAACGGATTTGATTTAAATATAACACATACAATTGGGCTGTAGTTACTATAAAACTAGGATTTTTCCATTTTGACAATACGTAAAGCACGGCGCGGACAAACAAGTTCCAAATTAAAAACTATCAATATGTCAAAATCACATTTACACTTTACTCACCGTGAATTAGATAAACTAAAAAAATAATTAAATTATACAACAAATATCTACACAATAACGCTATCTAACACAAAATAGTACGAACGTCACTGCTAGAATGAAGATGTAGTAGATATGGCGGACATGTGGCGGACTTTCATTTCGTTTCGTCCGCCCCACCACAGATTAGTTTGATTGGTTGACAGTGTTACCAATTCTCAAAAATATTTATCCCTAAACCTAAGTCGAAACCTCCTAAAATTACCTCAATTATTTGAAAATTCCTCTTAAAATATTTTTAATAAAAACAATATATAAATATAAAAACATATCTGAAATAAAAGTAATACGTTATAAACAAATCAATTTTCTCTGAAGAGTCCATCTTTTTTAAAATCATCAATATTGACATTACATAAATTTAACATTTTTGAAAATGGATTTTAATTCATCCTCAAACATAGTATTAGTTATTTTTATTATATTCTCCATCTAAATTTAATGTAGAGCATGATCCACTATTCCCAATTAATGTGAAACGAACCTTCGAAACCCCTAAAAATACCCTTAAACATATAAAACCCCTAAAAAAATCCCATTCCACTCATTTACCCCTAAATTTGGGAGAAAAACTCCTAAGTTGGGAACCGTGTTGGTTGATCTTTTGTCTATTATTGCCATAAGCTAAAATTCAGTTTTTTGAAAGAGTAACTATTTTAACACCCAAGAATTTTATTTTGGGCTATTACGATTAGAATAACATTACATAATTAAAGTAAAGAATGCAAATAAAATAACTCATAAATATGATAACAATCAAGAAACAATGTTTCTTATGCTTTAAATGGACAATAAATTGTAGAAAAGTAAATGTACTATTCACAAAAAATTACCAAATTGGTTACCAAAAATTCGATTCTTTTTAAGTCTACATTTACAATGTAAATATAAATCTATTTTACGAAAAACAAGAAAAACACCATAATAAACATTCTCTTATTAGTTAAATCATCTGATTTTTAATACTTCTTGAACCAAAGGGAATGTATGTATATTTGTTATTCGTTCACGCAAAAACTACTGAACGGATTCAAATGAAACTTCACAATGCCAGGGTTTATATATTAGAATAACATGTAGGCTACTATTTACCACGATAACTGACAGACACACAGGCGGACTCGTGAACAAAAACAATCAGGTATAAAAGAAGATATTTATATTCTTAATTTGTAATTTACATTAATAATTTTAATAAAAAAAATACTTCGAATTGTAACTCTGACGCTACGGAATAGATTTTGATTAAATTTAAGTGAGACCACATGGGAAGCACCAGCTTTCAAAAAAAAAAAAATTAAAATTTACCTAACCGTTTTCGAGTAATCCTGTAACATAAAAGATTATGCATATATATATATGTTATTATATGTTATAAACGTTATTATGTAAATGATTTTATTGGTTTTTCCTAAACAGAAAAAATCAAATATCGATCTTCTAGGGTGAAATATTGCTTCACTGAACCGATCTAGTGCTACATGTTGATTTTAAAAATCGATTTTTTTTGGTGCCTGATATCAATTCTTTGATTGTTCGATTGGATCGATCGCTATCCCTAGTTGTTCGGAATAGCCACATTTGTGTGTCGTATTGTCATATCGCGTCATAGTCCAGTTATTGGTAGTTTTACCTGGAAAGTTATCCGGGAGTTTTGAAACTTGTTTATTTTATGGATTTGGGTGTGCTCTTTTCGAATTTTAACTTTGCCACCTCGTACCTCCGTCGCCCGCGCCGCCATATTGAAAAAATGAGGCCTAGCAACAGTTTTTTGGAAATATATTCTTGCTGACGAATTTCACGAGAAAAACATTGAGTTCAAAATTAAAATAGAAAAGAAAAACCTGTAATTTATGTACTTATATTTTATTTTATAAAATCAATAGCCGCAAAGTACAAGCCCCGCAAGTTGATATTGCGATGGAACCTTGTCACAATAACAGCTGCGTGACGTCATCCGTCGCATAAAAGAACAGATAGCAAAAACTTGTAATAAAAAGTATATAAGCTAGAGTTATGGGTTTATTTGTAATAGCGAGACGGCTGTTTCACGTGCACGACTGTTAATTAATTTCTTACTCATTTTAACGGGTAACAGGTAACAAAACTAAACAACAAAAGCCAACAATAAAACAAGATAACAAAAACAGAAAGCTATAAGCAACAAGTACTCGATGCGCGTAAGCACGTAAGCGCGGGCTGACCTTGCGCACGGTACTGACGGTGCGCGTCGACTACGTCACCAAGATGGCCGCCAATCGCAATATCAACTTGCGGGGCTTAAATATAATATTACTAGGTTAGTGTTGAGTAACAAATTTTACTTTAACAACAACATCCATATAATACCACGTTGTATGGCCTTTTAACAATCGTGTAGCACGTAGTTTGCTAAAAGTATATTACTTACCGTAGGTATTTTATTAGTAGGCACTTAATCGTCCTTCATTCTATAAAACCTTATCGTGATAACTTTTAAACAATTCGTAAATACTTAGTTTAAAAACAAAGTTTGTCTACATTAAATAATGGAAACGACAAATATATTAAATGTGGTGTATACTCTAAAATGTGTATTGTAAAAATTATCCAATTTAATGGCTTACTATTTAGACTATACTGGCTTCCACATAAAAGGTTAATATTTGCTTTTATTTAGAACTATTTAAGATAAACACTCACGGTACGTTATTGTCTTGTAACTTCAACGGTTTAGGTAGCGTACGTCATGATAGTTGTGATGGCAGACATTTTGCCGATTTCATACTTGTCGCTATCAAAGTTATATTATGATTAATTTGCACTAAAACTTTCGCCTGTCTATATTAGATTTTTTTAATAATAATAATTCTTTATTTCATTAACCAGTTTTAACAGTTTAAAAAGTGACCACAGTGACCTTTTAAGCAAACAATGCCTGTGACAAGTCACTGTGCTCTTCCATAGTAGCTGTTTCAATCCCAGAACAGTCCTTTCTAAACCAAACATAGTTATCTTTACAAGTGTCTATTCAAACTAAGCTTTAATACATTACTAAATGAAAAGAAAAAACAAAATAATAACAAAAAATTAAAAAAAAAAAAAATCAATAAGACAAACGAAACCAATATCTTAATACCTTATACGTTAACATTTGTGTGCGTGCGTGCGTGTGTGTGTATGGTTGTGTGTGTATATGTGTGTGTGTACGTGTGTGTGCGTGTGTGTGTGTGTGTGTGTGTGTGTGTGTGTGTGTGTGTTTGTGTGAGCTTATGTTTGCTTGGATGTATGTACTAGAACGGTAAACCATTTATATTATATGTTGCAAGAAGGACTCCATTTCTTCGTAACTTAAGGGTGCCAGAAAAGTAGTAACTTGTGTTTTACAGTCTCTTAATGTTTTTCTGCAAATGTCCAAGTTTCTATTAACTTTAGATTATTCGTATGTATAAGCTATATTACTTTAAAGATTCATCTAAAAAAAATTACGTAAAGAGTAACACATTCATACATCCATTTTCACAAATTTTCAAATTTAGACATTAACAGTGGACATTATAGTTTAGGCGGTCACCTAGCCTCTTTCTGTTGCGCTGAGTGTAGTGGGTTTAAACACCACGTGGGACAACACTTGTTGTTGTGTTGTGTGGTTCATCAATTGTTATTTCAAGTCTGGTTGCTACTTGTGTCTCAGAGGATCCGATATAGAATCGACCTTCACTGGTCTGTTTAATGAATAAAAATTAATTGATAGGTAATTTAGTTTATTAAAGATGATAAAAAACATGGGTTGCCTGATAAAATCTTGACCAGGCTATATTTAATTAAAAATTGAAAAGTATTTTTTTTTTTAAATTTCGCCATTGTATTAAACGAAAAAAATTAACATTAGTGGTAAGTACACAGCCTACAGGGTATGCAAACGGAGGGTTGCCTATTCTTTTCCTGGCAAAACGTTTGGGTTGCCAAGTGTAAACAGGTATTTCGCTATAGTTATTTTCATCTATTGTTTAATCTATTAACCAAACATAAAAATAAGTGCTGTTTTATTGTGAATACCATGATATAGGGTTACCTGTAAAAAGCCTGTCCTGAATGACGGTTGCTGAATTAAAAAAAAATCATTAATGCGATTGGGGACGTACAACAAAGAGGTCCGAGTCTAGTATCTCATGCGGTAGACAAATACAGGGTTATAGCTGCGTGCGGCCTGGCTGTAGGAAGTAACAAAGAGAAAAAAAACAATAATAAAAAAATATTTTTAGCCATTGTGAACAGAAGTACGTGCGAGCACGTGTTGTTAATATCAATTTAATATTTTAGGTTATAAAATGGTCCTAAATATTGCTGTATACAAGTCTATCGCTATCTTTTTCCATTATATGAACTAGTAACATATGCTTTTTTGCCGATATGTTTCTGATAGCCTAGGCATTTGGTCAGAAAAAAGGGGATTACCTTTTACCAATTAGTAAATTTGCCGGGAGTTTTGAAACTTTGTTATTTTATGGATTTTAGTATGCTCTTTTCGAATTTCAACTTTGCTACTCTTTAATAACAGTTTTTTTTTACAATATCTTTTTTTCTGACGTTTTCATAATACAAGAAAAACATATTACATATTATTAAACTAGAAACAATTACCTACAATTTATGTATTCATAATTTTTTCTGTAAAATCAACAGTATTCGCGTATCTGCGTCACAAAGTATTGGTTACCTATACTACCACTCGAGTACTTATTACCTATAGCTTTTTGTTTTTGCTATCCTGTTTTATTGTTGGCTTTTGTTGTTTAGTTTTGTTACCTGTTACCCGTTAAAATGAGTAAGAAATTAATTAACAGTCGTGCACGTGAAATGATAATTAAAGCGGACAAGTACTTTGTAAAAGAGAAAGAGGACTCTAAGTTACTTATCCAAAATATAAACCGTGCCTTAAAAAGTGCTTCGGACACTACTGAAGACATTTTATTGTCGAAGCTACTAGTAATAGACATTTTGAATATTTTGCAAAATTCTACCAAAGTCCCGGAACAAGTGGCTTGTGCCACAGGTGTTGCAAAAAATACTGTGACGAAATTACGACGAGAGCATGAGAGAAATAGGCTAAGATTTTAAATAAACATAATTTTTTTACATATCAACCTGATTTTATTTATAAGTTATAATTATTTACCACATAACCCAGACATTACTTAAGAAATATTTTCTTTTTTACACATCAACAATACAATTATTATGTACTTATGGGTGTAATCATTGTTTTTTTATAAGCAGCATACAAAACTAATCTTTAAAGGTGCCGAAATTTTTTAGATATATACCTATGGTCATAAACAGCCGTCTCGCTATTACAAATAAACCCATACCCTAGCTTATTTACTTTTTATTACAAGTTTTTTGCTATCTGTTCTTTTATGCGACGGATGACGTCACGCAGCTGTTATTGTGACAAGGTTCCATCGCAAAATCAACTTGCAGGGCTTATATGTGAATATGAGTCTATTTATATACTTTCACTCATTAACCACTAAACCAAATTTAAAAATTTACCACTAATTTTATTATCAGTGATATCCGACATACACGTGGACAGAGCCATGGGCAAAAGCAAAAGCAAGTCACTATATTCTTATTCTTAACGAATGAAAAAATACAAATGGGAATTTTGTTGGCTGTGGTGTCTGTTTAAAAATTACGATGCCTTGGAGGCATCGTAAGGCATTATCCAAGAAATATAATACAAGTTTACCAGTGTTGTATGAACTTTATTATCATTAATATTACATCATGATTTTTAAACATTAATTTACATAATACAATAAATAAATGCTCACAATAATTAAGATGACGTCATGTTTAAAAAGCGAATGTTTATTTATACCAAAGACAATAAAAAAAGAACTAACCTAACATTTGACGCATTAAAATGGAATCCAAAATAATCTCTTGGAATAATTAAATTTAAACTCGTGATAATTAGATATTTTCAGACTAAATTCTAATTTCGTACTATTCCGATAAAACAAAATAGTAGTTAATTACGAAGGAGATGGTTTAATTTTGTTTTTATGAGGGTTTTTTTTTATAACAAAATATATAGGTTCATGTTTCAAATGCAAAAGCACATGTGACATCTCCTTTGTAAACATTTTGTTAAATTAGTTTCAATATAAATGACAGAAAAAATATTTTGTGGAATAACTAATAAATGAATGAATGAATGCTAAAAATATTGAACTATTGACGTTTCAAAAATGTATGGAAAACTTCTAAGAGCCGAAAATCCTTAAAATATGACATAATCTCTGACAGCGGCCATTAATGTCATTTTAGAATTGACTATCTCGTATTTTAGCTATGAAGTTAATATTTATAATGTACTGGACTTCATTTCATTTGTGATAAATCTGGCACGTTAAGAATCAAAATATAAGTTATTTTGTTGGTTTCGTAGCCATCTGTCACAGAGATAAAGCTATATTTTAAAGACAGCGAGTGACTCTCAGAACATGAACTACGGAACTTATATCAATCAGACTATAAAAATGATGCCTGTTCAGATTCCACATTAATATTTAGTATTATTGGTGTGAAGGTTTGGTAAATATAGGGTCGTAATTATGAAACCGCAAATGTATGCAATGGTTGATAAATATAATGATGACAATGGACAAAAAATTTGTACATACAAAACCAATACTGAAAGGAATGTTTCTTTTACATTATTAGAAAGTTATGTGCACGTGTGGCTAATAAAATACATGAATATATGGCCTCATCTCAGCTCACAAAGTTTTCTTACAAACCTACTGGATGACGACTGGTCGCGCATCTTCAACTAAACTCAACACTCCGAAAACTACGTTTTAAATAATCAATCAAATAGTAAAAACAGTAAATCATTGCTAAAACACACAATATTCGACTAATAACATCACGCAATTATTCAACAGGGATAGGCAACACTTAATGTTTGTTTTTAAGGTTAACTTTAAATTTAAACATTGAAAGGGAACAGTCTTTGAACACAATAAAAACAACACGGTTGTAATAAAATACATACAAAATTAACTCATATTAAAACGTTACTAGTTTCATTGGACATGACACATCAATAATAATTTTCACTTAATGAAAATTACATTGACCAAACATATACCTAGGCCCTGAGAGTGCCGCACACACAGTAAATTTTCATATATCACTCTCACACTCTCTATACAACATATGATTTATAAAGGAAATATTTTAAATATGTCAGATAATATGTTGGTTATTATATTGAGAATTAATAATATAGGTTAATACCACATGTTTTCCTATGTATAATCAAATATATCTTCCTATTTTTCCTTTTTAACTTTATTTTATCATTCGAATGCTCACATCATACCTGACGGTGCTGCAGTCAGACAAACTACTCAAATTTGTGTTATACTTTTGTTTTAAACTATAATTGAAGCCGCATAATAATTTTACTATAGGGAATTGCAAATATAGATTTATATAGGATGAGGGATATTCTTAAAGTTAACCTCATACTATGAGTCTTTTTTCCCAAATTAGATTTGGAACGGTTAAGTTTACTATGATACAGCTGAACTGATTTTTTACCATGTAACTTCATAAACAACGAAATTGGAAGTGCAGGTTAGAGTTGTCACTTACAAGTATGGGGCACAAATGCATACGACACAAAATACGTAGCTATACTATGAGATGGTGCAAAACACATGGAATTGTTCTAATATAACTAATTTTGTCACTATCAGTCTAGTTGGTTAGGTGTTAAACAGCACATGTTATTTTTTTTAAATTCCTTTTACACTGCGCGATGTATGTCATTGATTAAAACTAACCATTCCGTGTACTTCTCGTATCGTTTTCTAACCTTGGTACAACTTAAGTTGACGCGTACGCACAGCATCTATCGCGCAATATTCAGTTTTAGTAATAACGGCAGACAAGCCAACTTGCAACAAGCCGACTCTTAATTTTTGAACCAGATGATATTTCGCATAATTAAATTAAACATTCAATAGCTGTAAACAGTAGGTAACTTCTAATCAACACACTACATAGAATTCTCATGGCAAAGAAACGCAAGGTCAGCAACAAGAGTAGAAGAAATCCAATTGCATAAGCATTCATGATATAGTTAACAAATCAACAAAGAATATCACATCTGCTATTGAGACTGACCAAGATTATTCCCTGTCCAATACTTCTATGTATATACAGACAAATTTCTAAATTTTTCAAAAGATATACACCATGTCCTGTGCAAATTTTAACAGACTAGGGTGCTTACAAAACAGATGCCTTACTAAGACACAATTTCACATATTTATGAAGCGATTTATACCCTGTGTAAGGCGATACTGTTTATTCATATTGTCATGTCAACTCTCAGTAAGGACATCATAACATGGACGCTACATCGGTTAACCCATAGGCCAAACGTTACTTAGGTACTAGATGAGATGTTTATTTTCTAATGATGTATGAGATTTCAATTTTGAGTTATTCAAAGCGAACAAAATATTTACTAAAGAATAGAATAGTTTTCTTTAAGTAAAAGACACGAGATAGGTCAAAGGAACATGGATACATACATGTAAATACAATGTCGTCTTACACATACAATGCAATAAAGTCAAATAAGTATTTTTGTGTCCCTTTTTAAGAGTGCATAGAACCTATTTAATAGATTAAATACATTAAAAAAATTATAAAAA
This sequence comes from Hypercompe scribonia, assembly GCA_949316085.1. NCBI lineage: Eukaryota > Metazoa > Arthropoda > Insecta > Lepidoptera > Erebidae > Hypercompe > Hypercompe scribonia. The sequence continues at coordinate 7,547,243 of OX438988.1, forward strand.
CTTTAAAATAAATTGTAGTGACAATATACAACTATCGTTACTACAAGTACTGATTGCACCGGCACCCAAAAAAAATTAAGTAGAATATGCATTTGACCGAACCTACCTACGGGTACGTATTTTGGTCCGCTGAATCCGAATTCGAGGTCAGTTTGACCCCCTACACCCTCGAAATTGCGAGAAAACTTCGAAAAACCGTAAAAATGATGAAAATCGGCAGTTTTAATGGATATTTTTTTTTTGATTTTGTGATTTTTTTACATTTAAAACAGCTCGTGGTCTCAATAAAGTTTTGATTCATATTCAGCGAAACGAAATACATGAAAATCACGCTTAGTTTAGTTCCAAAAAATTTTTCTACTTAATTTTTTTTGTGTGTTGGTGTTATTTTAACAATAAATATAAATGTTTATTTATTTGGTCAAAGAAAACCATGTAATTTCTGAGTATTTTGAGTTTTTTTTATTTTCCGTTTTTTGAATGCAGTCTGACTAATGTTAGTATACTAGTTAAATAGTGGGGACTATTTAAAATTAGAACGTACGCGTAGGGAGAATTACAACATACAATTTAGATTTAAGTAGACACATTAGCACTCGGGATTATAGGGGACATGACCTCCTTCTTTGTTGTTTTTTGTGATATTTGCCGAATGTACAACGCATGTGCGACGCTAAAGTATTGTATAAGTTGTCGTGACAATGAGAGAGCTACCAAATCCGTGAGAGCGTGTGCGCGGGCAATCTTATCTCTTAGATGAACTTTTGATTTGTTGCAATTTGAGGCGCAGAGCGTCTACTTCAGCTTCGTTCCTTTGTGCTACTGATTGTGTTGTATGCAGCTGAAGAGAAAGAAAACGTTAATTAGCACTGCCTTTCACAGTAACATTTCCACTAAAACAGAAAAATAGTGTAAATAAACACCAAGATAAAGATTAAACGAGATATTCTGTTAAGGGTCTGTGTACACGTGTGGTCGAGTAAAATCTTTCTTTTTCTCTTTTTGAAGGAGCTTCTGCCATTGGTACGTAAGGCAGCTAAAAGCCCACGAGAAAGTTGCAGGCGTTTAAAATTTATCGGGTAAGTTACTCTCAAAAATTTTAGATTTTGAAGTGTTATAAAAGTACAAAAATACAAATTTGACTAGTCATACTATTTTATACTTTTTTAGAATCGTGGACAATTCCTACCACTAGTTATCAAGTAACACTCACATCGAGTTGAGGATCAATGCTGTGTCCACGAGACAAAGTGTTGTCGTTGATGGAGTCAGTTAGTGCCCTATTGTCCCCCACCGGTGTTCGAGGCTGGGATGATGGTGAAGATTCTGTTTTTAATCCTGCTTTGGCCTGAAATGCAGTAAATAATTTTGATTATAAAGCGGTGTAGCTTCAGAATCAAAAGATTGACAGATAAGATGTTGGCAATCATAAATACACATATAAATATTTATGAAGATATTTAAAAGTGTGTTAATTATTACTAGGGTGATATAAAAAGGGGCCAGCACCTGCCTACAAGCTGTTGTGCAGTCTGACAGAAATTTGTAACCTATATTAATGTAATGTACATTCATTCTTGCCTATGGTGACAGATTTAGGATACATAGTGTAACCATTCCTATTTTTTTTTTTTTTTTTGCAAAGAGAAGGAAAACTTGAAACAAAGCCTATATCAATCTGTTTGGCCAGCATCATCATCATCAACATCAACAGCCTTTTACAATCCACTGCTAGACATAGAGCTCTCCTTAGCAAGGAGGTTTTGGCCTACTATACCTACCTAATAGGTTGGAATAGGGTTTGTTTTAAGTTTTCCTTCTCTTTGAAATCATGTTGTTTTGTATACTTTGTTCCTTTAGTCGCCTCTTACGACACCCACGAGAGTAATACGGGTGGCAACACAATATATTCTTAATCTGTCACCACACGGACATTGGCCAGCATAGAATATAGTGTTCCAAAAGCTTGTTCTTAAAGAGAGGCGTATGTCGAGCAGCGAACTGGTTAAGGCTCGATGGTGATATATTCATGAAAATAAACATTTATTCATATTAGGGACTGATAAGAAAATATGTCAATTGATAACCTTATCATAGGTCATCCTTATCATATGGTCTCCTTAACACAGGTTGAAGCCATTACAAAAATTGGTGAGTAGTTGTAATATTATCTAAACAGGGTTGACTAAGATGACTTCATATACAAACCTGCAAAGCTCGAAGCCTTTCCATGAATATTACGTGTGTTTTCTCTTCGTTTTCGTTGGTTATATCTGGAACAAAAACCAAGTTTGTCTTTAATATAATTCACATGTTATTAATAGATGCTACATGTAAGAAACACTGAACATTATGGGTATACCATCCGACTACACGATTGGCCTAGTGGCTTAAGCGCTAGCCACGCCGCTTTCTATTGCGCTGAATGTTGTGGGTTCAAACCCCACATATACTTTGTGTGATTTATGAGTTGTTGTTCTGAGTCTGGGTGTTCTTTGTGTCAGCCTCTTGTATGCTTGTAAAGTTCCCCGCGATACAGGATTTATTTCTAGTGCGGGAGTTGTCTTTTATTAAAAAAAAATGTACTGCAAGATTCATAGGATATCCATTTCGTCGTCTGAATAATACTTTTGTGGCGACTTCTAAATACAGTACAAACAAAAATATACAACAGCGCCATCTAGCGAAGATACATCGAACTACTGAGTATAATTTACTACGAAGCAACTACTAATCATGTATCGCGAAATAGAGGTTCTCGTTGTAATTAGCATATGTACAACATCCCAACATCAACTGTTGGGCCGTGGTCCGCCAACCATGATTACCTCGCCTGGTCGGAGGATACTCCCTTTGTGTCGAAGGCATATGACATAGGTACCCCTACACTTTCAAATATCAACAAATTTATGAAATGGACACAATGAACACCTAGACTCGGAACTCGTAACACTCAGCGTCAACCAACCGCCAACCACAATAAAAGCCACAATAATGAGCCAATGTTCGCAAGTGTATTTTTCAAGTAGACGTCACTGCCAGACCAAAGCATTTATAGTGTTGGGTACATACATTTGTACTGACCGATATTATCAGCCTTAAAGTCGTGTTTGTAGATGGGCATGGAGGAGAGCTTGCGCTGGTCGGCCACCTCGCGTAGACCACGCTCCACGTAGTTGCGGAAGTAGAACGACGAGCCCTGCATGAACGTCCAGATATCCACTTCGGGGTGACGCTCCTGAAAATCACAAGATACAATGTGAACAAAAAAATAGGAACAAAAACATAGAAAGCCAAATTTAAAAAATATAATAGGCCGTACACTAAAATATAAGCACCCACTATCATCGCGCATTTACTGCAGTTTAAGGGCAGTCGATAGAAATACGTATAACCTTTGAGCTTAATTACGCCGAATAGTTCGTCGGTTAATTTGTCGAGAGTGCCTAATCCAAGTTTAAGTTTAAATTAACTGGCTCTTGAAGAATAATAGAATAATTAAAACCCATTCATGACATACTTCTGGAATCAGGATCGTTACAGCTATACGTTATTTTTATATATTCTTTTTTTAAGCGACCAACTGGTTTAAAAATATGCTATATTTGGGTAATGGGGTATTGCAGTACTGATATGGTAATGGAAATATGGGTGGGACTAAGCCAAGGAAGCTAATAAAATGCATCATAAATAAGCTGTGTCGCCGTTTTATTTTGACGGTTACATTTTAAAATATCTAAGATGTTAAGAAAGTGGTTGGTAAGTGCTGATACCAAATAGTGTCTATGTAGTGACGGAATAATAAACAGTGTCACAACTCCTATTCATTCGTAAGAACCGACTAAGGGAGTCAACTTTGCAGGACAACAGCACTGCAAAGAGAAAGAAACCCTGAAATAAGTCCCTATATCAACCCATCTGTCCAGGGTGGTGTACTAGCTCAAAACTACCTTTCTAAGGAGCGACTTAGGTCCAGCTCTGGACTATTAAAGGTTGATGATGAATACCAGACTGTAAAATCGAAAGAGTGTTTATCGCAAGTAATAATTAACTCACCCTGAGATCGTATAGTTGTGACAAGGCCTGCTTGTTATGCTCCTTAGTGCCTATTCTCTTCAATATGAGCGCGAGTTCCTCGTGCACGGCTCGCGGCAGGCGGCCCGCCGCTAGCGCCGCGTTGTTCGGCGGTACTGACGCCAGCACTGAACCACCGTTTAGTATGTCTGACGTGTTCTCTTTCTTCTCGTCAAGTTTTAGTTGCTGTGGAAATATATGATAGTTTTAACAGAATGGTTAGAACGTGTGCTAATATAATATATATGTATATAAATCAATCAATCACATATTATAATATAATTCTTACTAATATAATAAATGTGAATGTAAGTTTGTTTGTTACGGTTTCACGCGAAAACTACTTAATCGATCATCATAAAATTTTGTACACGTTCTTGCAGGTGTTGAGAAGTAATATAGGATACTTTTCATTAAAAGAAACTTGTGTATTATTCTCAGAGACATAATAACTGTAAATAGATAATCAATAATGGTTTTTTTATTTGACACAAACAAATATAAAACATACTTAAATATTTTATAGCTTCCAGAACTGACAAACTATATTATATTACTAAATTTATTTTAAGCTGTCTAGATTTAATTCCATGCATACAGGCTCATCATTAAGACTAATCTAACGAATCTTAAATAACGTCAAGCCGTTTAGGTTATAAATTACCTTTAAAACTTTGAGTAAATAGGGGTAAAGGTCTGATTCGTTGACGTCCGGTATTTGTGTGAGATGATTTGTAATTGTACCGCCCTTCATTTTGACTAGAGTATGCACCAATGTTTTCACTGTTCTGTAATGAAAAATAGAGTACATTACGATTACATCTAGTTTTGTTGAGTTACATTCGCATCTGGTTTATAACAGTGGGAATGTTAGATAAGCTTGCATCGTTTAAAATTTGAAGTGTAAAAACTCGGTGTATTCTGCCATGCTTTGTTGTAGCATTGTTACGTTGATAAGAAAAGGTAACAAAACTGACTCTGATTCTTTAAAAACGTTGTATATCACTCAAATCTGTGAAGGACTTTTAGAGTTTTTAAAGCGTACATTTTTCATCATCCTCAAACACTATATTTTTAATTTCGTGTTTTTCTTTTTTGTCAAATTGACCATTTTAGCTGATGGAAATCATGAGTGGAACAAGAATGGTAGTCACCATCCTCATTGCGAATGTGAACAATGCAGGATGGTAATCATATTAGGAGGGAAATATGTGCCCTGCTAGAGTTCCAGGTTTAATTTTGTATATATAGATATGCAAATAACACATACCTGTAAGGAGTATCACTGATTTCTGGATTCTTTTTCCAGTAACTGTTTGGATAAGCCTTATAGAAAAGATGTATTCTGTATAGCACCGCGTCGTAATCTATGGAGTTTACATCCCAAGAGGATATCATCTTAAGTGTTTTCCAAAAGCATTTCAGAAGTAGATCCTGGTAACGTGGACAGGCTGGATCGGAGACGCCGATGGATTCGTGTAGCAAGGATACTATTGCACTGTGGAGAAAGTGATTAAAAATGATTTGAAGATTATTAAGGGCATTTTCTAAGAATGTTATAAAGGTTTTCATACTTTTGAGGTCGACAAATATTATTTTTATTTTTTTTAATGCTATATACACCAGAGCACATTATATGCTACATTGTATATGTCTATGCCCAGTATAATCAAATATTTGTCACTCCATATTTGAAACCCTTAAGAGAAGCACTTTTAAAATTCCAATATATTAGCTTATAAAAAATACACCAGCAAAAGCAATCTATGGTGTAAATATATGTAAAACTGTGTTCAAATTAAAGATTTCTATTTTGATTTCGATGTTTCGTAACGCCAACGTAAGAGATCTAATTAGTAGCAGTGTGCTATAATTACCATAACAGAGGTGTTCTTGGTGAATGTTCAAGCACTTTGACGCATACATTGTTGAGTATCCGCACGAGCCTCTCGCCATCCGGGCCTGTAGCCCCACCGGCGCCCAGCACTCGCAGTAGTTCGCCCACTAGCGAGCATAGGGCCTGCTCACCTACGTTAGAACCACAACCTGCTGTCTCATAGAACTGGAAAAATACCAGTAATAATGTTATTTATTATTTTATACTTGTAATTTAAAGTTAATTCAAGCCGTTATCTGTTATTCGCGTGATATTAATCTGGTAGTTCTAACGTTACAACGAAAGTAGGTTTTTGTTTCAATTCCATGTCTGTCGTTGTAAGGGTACAAAAAAATCGTTAACCGGTTTGAGGAGATTTAGAGCTCTCTCGTCTTATAGATAACGCAGGAGACAGTTTATTGAACGATTCGATTTTCCCTGGCACCCTAACGGAAGAGGCCAGCGTGACATGCTTTTCAAGGTAGGATACCGTCGGAACTACACACAAGGGGGTCATCTATGAGTCGTAGACGGTCTGGGGCTCCTCGGGGTACAAAGGATTTCCTTCGTAATTAGCACATTATCGTTTTATATATTAATTTTTCAATTTGGATTTTTTTGTGACACAATCGATATCGTCGGCAACCTTTAACGGACCACTGCCGGTCACGAGGTTTCGGCCTACCGATATAAAACGAATGAAAAAGTGTGTTAAATATAGAGTCGGTCGATCGTTAGACATAGAAGAGAGACTACGGAGCGGTACGTACGGTGGTGAGCGCGCTGGCCAGGTACTTGTAGGCGGGCAGCGCGTCGGGACAGGGCGCGCGGCGCAGGCGGCGCAGCTGCTCGGCCACGGCGCCCAGCAGCCGCGCCTCGTGCGCCGCCAGCGCCGCGCCGCGCCCCGACACCAGCGCGCCCGAGATCAGCGACAGCGCGCGGATCGCCGCCTGTCCCAGCGCAACGTTTAGTTTTGCACGAGTAAAGGAACACGATTATTTGATTGAAGTCAAAATTCGTATTAATAAATAAAAAAAATATGATTTTTTTTTAAACACTTGTTTCAAAATATTTTTCTTTCCGTATATCTGTTGCTTACCATTAGTTTAAAAATGTCTCAAAATATTCAAGAATCACCTTTGCTCGTGTTGCAATTTTCTTGTAATTTACTTTTATCAAATAATAGTAACATTTTCGGGGTCGAAACAACCTCGTAATTCAATGATATATGTAGTCCTATATTAACGCATTGTAAAATAAAACTACACTAGTCGATTCAGTCGAAGATGAATGACCATTCTGGACATACCAAACTCCCACCGTACCTCGAAGATCACGTTAACCCGTAGATCTCATTTGCAAAAAAAAATATCTTTGGTAATCGTTATGAGCAGTTTAAGTCCTAAAAAGTTTAACGTCAGTTGCTTCATGTAAAAACTCAATGTTCAACAAAATCGTAGTAAAATTAAAGACGACCACATAGTATGCCAAAAAACTTAAGCTTTAAGAAAAGGATAACTACATTTTAGAAACTTCTCAGGCTTCATGACGACTATTAATGAAAGTATTCAGTTAATACTAAACATTGAGAATACTAATTAATATTTTACTATCAGTTGATATTATAAAAACTCTTTGAAAATATAAAATAAGCATGACTATAAGAAATAATTTCCTTAAATCAAATAATAATAAGTCATGTCATACTCACATTCAAGTCAGGACTGGCTATGGAGTGAATGGTGTCGGCAAGCTGCGAGTCGTCTACATGCGTGGCCAGCGAATGCGGCGCCTGCCCGCTCACCAGCGGGTGAGGCGTGTGGCCCACGTGGCCTACGTGCGACACGTGCCGAGGGGGAGACATGCCCACCATGCTGCAACACATAAACACACCTACACTAAAACATCAATACAGATAACGTCAAATATACTGTAGAGGCAAATTAAATGGAACTGGGTAGCGCAAATTTCAGATAAATAATGAAAGAGATCCAATACCAAAGTAGAACTAGTTTGATTACTAATAGACACGAACATATATGTACAAAAATTATATTATAATAATTATCGTAGGTAAGTCTAATCTAAATTCATTTCGATTTTCTAGCACTTAAAATGTCACTTCGAAAAAAAAATCTTAAATGGACCAATGTCAGTAAAAATTTATTGAGACAAGCTTAACTAGCTGACCCATACAACGTCGTCTGCGTCCACTATTGCCCATGGTGTGTTATACAGCGTGAAATAATTTATATACCATAAAAAAAGGTTATAGTGAGTCAACGTTAAAAGATTCATATAAAAATACAGGGAATAATATTTTTTTTTTACTTTTTACTGTGAATCTTTAACCCTTCACGCACTGCACGCCATAGAAGCTCTCAAAAGGAATAATAATTTTTCACAGTTTTTACAATACTTGTCATTGATGCTCTGCTGTTATTGATCGCAGAGTGATGATATATAGCCTACAGCCTTCGTGGGTAAGTGGGCTATCAATCACTTCAAAAATTTACAAATTAGACTAGTAGTTCCTGAGATTATCATTTTGTAATACATATTTACGAGTTTACCTGGATCTAATCGGAGGTTGTGTATGTGTTATATTAGGCCTGACGGCCGCGTTGGGTATCGGTTCATCAAGAAACCGAAGGTCAATCTCCTCTACGTCTGGTTGTCGCAGCACTGGTACAGCGGCGTCCAGCTGCGCTATCAATTCTGGATCCAGTCCAAATGGACCTGTTATGACTTTAGGTTCTGGGGGGGCACTGTCAACAAGAAAACATATAAAACCTCAGCCTTACCACAGAGCTTTAGGCAAGTATAAATATCCCTTGACTAGAGAGTACCTACGTTACATAGCGTTACAATTACGATACGACAGCAAAGAAAATTATTTCAAATATTAGCACAAATTTTATGAACAACAAGGATACAAAAGAAGGGTATCTTTGATAAATGCCTTTTTATTAGTTTTATGTGCTTTTTATGAGACAATAATTAGGTATAACATTATTCATTATGGTTCTTCCTTTCTTTAGAAGCAAGTATGAGCCTTTAAAGAATATTGATTACTAAGGTTTTAGTATGTACTTACGGATTGGGCGGAGGCGGAGGTTGTATCTGTTCCTCTTCCTCCTCGTACTCAACCGGGCCGGTGTCCACTGAAATCACTCGCCTAGGCTCAGGTTCCTCATGCTGTTGGACCATGACAGGACGTCCGGAAGCCGAGAGAGGAACGAGCATGGAGCGGCGAGACTCGGCATTGCGGTTCTTACTCGCGCGTTTGATACGCTCTTCTAATAGTGACAAGTCTTTGTCTGATATCTAAAAAAAAAGACATTTTTTTGTATTTGCATTGAATGTAGTATCAACATTATACATTGTAATTGTTTTATAGTCATTACTTCTTTCGACTACTACATTACATCTTCAAATTGCATACATCTTCAAATTTTTAAGGAAGATAAATTGCAAAAGATTTTTGGTTGAATTGAAAGTCATTTGTCTGAGGAGGCAATAACACAAAATAGCAGATAATAAGACCACCAGTATAAATGGTGGGACAAGTATCAAACATTACGGAAGCACTAGTTTAATATAGATGTTGCCACAATATTTGAAAACACTGTTTGTTGTAAAACGCCTCCTTGGAAGATAGAGTCCCTTGAGGGAACAGAGAGTGCACCTGTGTTTGCGTACACATTTGTGCAGTATAATATCTCTTGCGTAGTTAGCTAAGCTCTGTTAAGATTGGCCGCCGTGGACAAAATCGACTAGGAGTACACCGAAACACTGTTTATATTACGGCATACAATATTATGACACCGTTATAAAATATTATGGTATGCACATATACTTTTTAACCTGCTTTATTGAATAAAACAATTGTTTAGTTACCGGAGTAGCAGAATATTCAAAAAGACAAGTTTTTTTTTTAACAAATAGGTATCTTACATGTCCAATCATCTTATAAACTTTCTCTCCCTCTAAGAAGTAGGCAGAAGCCACACAGTTGAGAGCAGCAGATCGTACAGCGTTGTCTCTATCGCCGATGTGACGCGCTAATTCCTTGAGCGTGCCGCCGCCACTCCCGCACATCACCGTGGACCCGTATGTCTCCAGGAGGTGCCCGATGCACTCCAGACATTCTGGAATAAAATATTCCATTGTAGTTACGTCAAGTTAATAATCGTTTACTATATGAGAATTTACGTGGCTTCTCCAATCGTACGTCAGTTAGATCGATCCTCGTCTCCTCGCATCCAACTCCTTGCACGACTCCATGTGTTTTGTGGACGTCCTACACTATGTTTGCCAAGATGAGTAGAGAGAGTGGAAACAGGAGAATTGGAAAAGCCAGCAGTGGACTGTGATACGCAAATGATGACGTCTTTACATTTAATTTGATATCTCTATATTTATGAGTGTATTATCTATATATGTAGTTATATTATACTCCCATTAACACTTACCAGCTCTCTGTCTCGCGTTCTTCGACTTGAGACCTTCCATCAAATATCCAAACAACTTGGTCACTGAGTAAACCACACATATTTGTTTGAATAATGCTTTCACGCCGTTGCGAACTGTGTCTTTTGGGTCTCCCACCTGAACGAGAATAAGGATAACGTTACAATTTTTTTTTAAAGTAATTAATTAGTAATCATAAGCAATGTTAAAATATTATTACAATTGAAGTAATAAACGATATCTAATATTTTATCGCCGTGTCAAGTGATAAATGCCAATAAATTACCCGTTATCAGATTATTATAACGTTATTTTAATAGACGTAGCTATTTCAACTTGATTATTCGTATTTATATTTCTCTCGTGTTGTTTATATAACAGCAACACATGACAGAAAATGAAGCGACGTAGCATATACTTAAATGTTAAAGAATAATTCTCGACCTCTTCCCCTTCAAGTCCAAGTTTTTTAATTTTGTGTAGTCTCCCATCGACTTGACGGGTTACATGGTAGCTAATTTAATACGCAAATGTTTAAAAAAGAAAAAGCTAACAGTAGTAATAAAAGAGAGTTTTTGTGGAAAGCGCAAAATCTTTACTGAGTTTCGGTTTCGACCTAATAATGACAGAAGCTTTTGGCTCAGCCGAAATTCGAATATTCGCAAATTATCGTGTCGTTCGGCTAACTCATTCTCACTCGCCTTTAATATGAATTAAGCCATCACAAGATAGGCAGGTTGGTCACAAGACATTGAATAAACTAAGATATTAGGGTATCGGAAGTCATGTATTAAACGATACCAATCACAGACATAGATATAAATGAAACAATGTTTCATGGGTTCTGACATCAATTATTTATTATTACGAAGTGAACGTACGATTACGGAGTGATATGCGATAAGTTTGTTTGTTACGGTTTCACGGCAAAACTACTTAATCGATCATCATGAAATTTTGTACACATGTTTTTGGAGGTATTAGAAGTAACATAGATAATTTTTATATAAAAAAGTTAAAATGATCTGTTACGAAACTTAATGTGGCAGACCAAATTCCACGCGAGCGAAGCCGCGGGCAAAAGATAGTTAATTATAAAAATATTTACCTTCAGCACAAGATAAGGTATGAAACAATTGGCTTCATACTCGGGCATTGTGTAATCACTCTCTATGAGATAATGGAATACGATGGACAGGTACTCCAGCCCCTTGAGAATAACGGATGGGTTGGTGTCGAAGAACCGTAATGTTAACCATTTTAGTACCAAGTCCAGATTAGCACTGAGCGCTTGGCCATTTTCGTGTAGATCTTCAGATAGTGCTTCTATCGCTTTTAAATGGTATCTGAAAAGAAAGAAACGTGTGAAGAGTAAGAGATAGGAGGTCTTTTGATTAATGTATTATAAATTGAGATGGTTTTTTATATTCCCAAGGAGGCATGGCGTTAGGCAGGTGTGGCCGGCCATAAAAAACATCGAAAACTATTTCGAAATGGCATGAACTGTGTGAAAGAAGATCTGGAATGATAGGTTTGCGTGTCTATGGTTATTATATATTAACCTATTTTAAATTTGTAGCAGAAAATTACCTACAAAATTAGCACAAAATTAGCTACCTACATTAAAGAAAACTCATGGCACAGACTCCAAATAAAGTAAGAAAGATAACGATGGACAGATCTTTTTATATTTTTTTTTGTTCAATGATTTTAGTGGCAGTGGTTCGGTAAAAGGAGTTAATGAATGGATATTAAGACCTTACCTGAAGTCGTTATGAAACATATTAGCGACAAGCTGCTTGTTGAGGCCAGCACTTGCCATTTGCTCCTTTAGCAATTCAAAGAACTCCTCGCGTGGCGTTGTGAAATTCCATTTCAACACTGTGTGGAAAAATCGTATAAGTTAATAATAATAAATCTATTATTATTGTCACAAGAAATACTACAAGATTAGAGTTAAATGATTAAAGTTCAAAAATTAATCAATTATTATTGTGTTAATAATTATTAATTACAAAAATTAAAAACATATGACTAGACTTCTAATAAATTTTACGAAAATTGGGTAATTATGGCTGCCTGTTTTTGTATTATATGTTTATTCCTATGAGCGTTTAGTTTATTTATATATCTGCATATACTTTTAGCTGATGTGGTTACTACTATGGGTATAGTAAAGTCTGGTATTCTACTTTGAGAGTGTAGTAATTACTGAGTTTCTATATTTCTTTTGGCTTATATTATAATACATTTTATAATATTCCTCATTTATATAGTACTTAAGACGATGTAATTGGTAATTTTTAAATAGGACAAAACTATGATTTTATTTACCCTTTAATTTCTGGTCATCGATAATCCGTTGGTTCTTGGCGTTATTGTTAGGTAATAGGGGCGAGCAGTCTTCATCATCCTTTTTGCCACGAGTTGTAGCTGAAGCTGGTTTAACAGGACCCTTAGGCGAAAATAATGTATGTTCACAAAATTGAAATGCTATTAGCTAGTAAGTACATAACTTATTGGACTTATTTACTATATTTTTATGATATAAAAATATATGTATGAACGACTACCTCAGCCGATAGACATCTGGAATTCAAGACAGACAAATGCTTTGTCAAGTGTGGTTTATTAGATCAAAACTTCCTTCCTAAAGAAAGGCCTATGTCCAGCAGTGGACTAATCAAGACTGTTGATTATGATGAGTGCAAGTAAAACGAGAAATTTATGCACTGCCTCTCAGAGTTTAGAGGTACCAGTCAAAGAAAAAGAGACAAACCTTACCTTGCCCTTAACAGCAGCGCCCTTCTTTTCTTCCTTCTTGAGAGCCCCAGCTGATTTGACGCCGCGCTGTTCTTCTTTCTTGGCTTTAGTTGGCAAAGGTTGCACTGGCAGGTTTGGTCTAGCCTTGTCTAATGCCGCTTGTACAACAGTCTTGGATCCGGGCTATTAAATGGTATACAATCAGTATTTTTATTTGTCTTACAAAAAGTCATTCAGTTACGTCCATAACGAAATGGATTAAGAACGTGTCACCATTATTCATCCTGTGGGTGTCTTGAGAGACCATTACACAACAGCACTATAAAAAAAGAACTTGAAATAAATCCCCAACTTGGTAGTATAGTAGCCAACATGGCCTGACCAGCGTGATATAGTAGGCCAAAACTTCTTTCTAAGAAAAGGTGTTTGTTCATCATTAGACGAAAGAGGCTGATGGCGATGTCGATGATTCTGTATTGTTTTTCTTTTTAATGTCACACTGCCTCCTTAAATAGTTATGTAGAGATAGTGACAGGTTAAGAACCACCCCTATTCATCCCGTGGGTGTCGTAAGAGGCAACTAAGGGAACAAACTGCGCAGGACAACATCACTAAAAAGAGAAGGCAAACTTGATACAAACTCTATACTAATCTGTCTGACTAGCGTTAGGTAGGCCAAGACCTGGGGGGGGTGGCGTTGGCGGTTAGCCTTGATATAGTCAACGCTTTCGGCACCCTCCCCTGGCGGGCAATTAGGGCGGCCCTCGAATATCACGAGGTGCCGCTCTATCTGAGAACCGTTATTGAGGCCTATCTGCGCGACAGGACGGTGAAGTTTATCGGTCGGAATGGAGTGGAGAATCGAAAGGAAGTATGTTGCGGGGTTCCCCAGGGCTCGGTATTGGGCCCATTATTATGGAACCTCGCATACGATGCTGTCCTTCGCACCGATCTGCCCTCTGGCCTAAGTGTCGTCTGCTATGCGGACGATACATTAATACTGGCTAGAGGGTCACACTTCGAGGAGGTGCTTTGGCTCGCCGAGCAGGGGGTGGCTAGTGTTGTGGAAAAGATACGTGAGATGGGCCTGAGGGTGGCGCCTCATAAAACTGAGGCGATATGGTTCCATGGCCTGCGTAAGCGCCAGGAGCCACCCAGCTCATGTCTCCGGGTAGGTGACGCTGAAGTCCAGGTAGGCCAGTACATGAAGTACCTAGGCCTCATCCTGGACAGTCGGTGGAGCTTCGAAGAGCATTTCGGGCGATTGGTACCCCGAGTGCGAGTGGTAGCAGGTTCGCTGCATCGTTTGCTGCCCAATCTCGGGGGACCACGGGAAGAAGTTCGCCGCCTCTACATGGGGGTTGTTAGATCCATGGTCCTCTATGGGGCACCCGTCTGGTTTAATGATCTAGCGGGTGCCTCTCGTTGCCGGGCCCTACTCAGGAGCCTGCAGCGGCTGATGGCCATACGGATCGTGCGGGGCTACCGCACAATCTCCTATGAGGCGGCGACGATCCTGGCGCGATCTCCGCCCTTCGATATTCTGGCCGACATGGACGCAATGGTGTACGACCAAATTCGTTTTGTCGGTCGGAATGCTGAAGAGACCGCGCCAGATCATGAGCCCGGAATGCTACGGCAGAACGCGCATAAGCAAGCTTTGGTGGTTTGGCAGGCACGGCTCGAAACTCAGGATTGTGCTAGCCAACGCGCCGTCGGAGCCGTTCTGCCGAACTTCGAAGCGTGGATAGAGAGGACCGACTGTGTCACCTATCGATTGACCCAGATACTCACCGGGCACGGCTGCTTCGGTGAGTATCTGAATCGAATAGGACGGGAGGCTACGGCACAATGCCACCACTGCGAGTCCGAACGGAACTCCGCCCAGCACACGCTGGAGGACTGCCCTGCTTGGGAGTCTGAGCGTCGAGTCCTGGTCGGACGGATCGGACGTAACCTTTCACCGTCAGCATTGATCGCGGCAATGCTGGCGAGTCGTGAAGGATGGGAAGCCGCGATCTCCTTCTGTGAGCAGGTTATGCTCCGGAAGGAGACTGCAGAGCGAGATCGGGAAAGGGCCGATCCCGCTCGAAGGAGGCGGCGAAGGGGACGCGGCAGAGGTCGCTAGCTCCCTAATCGCCGCCTAAGGGTCGCTGCGGTCACATCTTGGGGCGTTGTGACTGCTGCAAACGACCCGAGTCAGGTGACACTCCGGTGCGGCCGGGGAGTGTCGTCTAGGGCGGGGCGCTGTTCTGCCTCTTACTGCGCAGGGCGATGGGAGGTGCGATAGCGTCTTGATCCTGGGGCATGAGGTGCCCGAGATGTACCTCACTTGTGAGGTACGGCAGGGAGGACTCTAGAAGCCGCTAATGCGTTCCTAGAGCACCTCCCAACTGCAGAGGTAGGCCGCCGCGGGGTTTAGTGGGTAGACCGGTTTTCCGGGAGTCCCACACACGCCTTTCGTCCCTCCGGAGGGTATGGTGCGAAAAGCATTCCCCGCGTTAAAAAAAAAAAAAAAAAAAAAAAAGGCCAAGACCTCTTTTCTAAGGAGATGCCTATGTCCAGCAGTTACCTATTAGAAGCTGATGATGTGGAGGTAGAGGGTAGAGGGTAGAGAGGGGAGGTTAGAGCGACAGAGATACTTGTACCTTCAATTTATCCATCTGTTTATGCATGGGTTCGTATCCTAAATGCAACATGAAAGGCAGCACGCAATCGGCGGCTACTTTGCGTACGTCTGCGGCGCGGTCCTCCAGGCAACTGAACAGTATGGGAACGCAAATTGACAGTTCCTCGCGCTGGAATGATTTCGGTGGAACTGTTGACAACAAGGAAATCAAAAATATGTTAACGATTTAATACTTATGTAACCTTTAAGAGCTTTCGCAATAATAGCGGCGCATCACACCTGAAGTATTTTAAAAATGTTTGAAATTATTAATTGTAAATTCTTCGATTTAAAGTGAACCATTGATATTGGTTTCAAAAAATAGTTTCGTGCTATTAATATTTATGTGGCAGATATGTGTCTATTTGCAAACGATTCGTGGAGGTCGTCTAGTTTATAATGTATGAAATTATCGCCAAATTGGTGTATTTTCGTGTTATCTGTTGCGTCGTTTCGTTGAAACTAAAGTTCTTACACATTAATAGCCAATTTTGAAGCTTTGACCTTTCAAACTGAATCAATAACGATACTCAAAATAATTTTGTAAAATTTACAATCGTCGGTTACAAAAGTGAGGTTTCAGGAAGAATTGCTAAAAGTACTGACTGTAAAATAAACAATCAAGTGTCGTTTTTTATAGTCAAGCAATCAAACATGTAGACGGATCACACGATAAGAAGTGACTACCGCCGCCCATGAACATATGCAACTCAGGAGTCACAAGTTAGTCGCCGGCTTTAGAAAAAAAATATATTAGCCCGGGCCTCGTCCGGGTCGGACCGAAGTCGGCTTCGCACCTCGGTAGACGGGACGAGACACGGATCGTGCACGTAACGCGTTTCAAATCCGCGTCCCGGCCGAGGCGCGTACGAGGCACGCGCCGAACACGGCCCGAGCCAACGAAAGAGCGAAGGAGCGTACCGTTGGGAAGGTGGTCAGCGAGCCACGTGAGCAGCGAGGCGCGCAGCAGCGGGCTGCCGGCCTTGAGCGCGTCGTGCAGCAGCTCGCCCTCCAGCGGCGCCGCCGCGCCCGCCTCGCGGCACCACGCCTCCACGCACGCCACGGCCGCGCCGCGGATCCACTGCTTGCTGTCGCCGAACGCTGCCGACACGCCAACGCGTCGTCCATCAAACGTATGTTTGTCTGAGCCTTTTTCCAAACTAGTTTGGGATCGGCTTTAACGGGTCGGGTCTAACGACCGTCATCGAGTACTAGACGACATCGAAATTGTGTAGAAAATAGGGTTGTACGTATCCCTGTATCGATCGCCAATGATAGTCGTATTTATGATCGTTTATTTTTTTACTTTCAAATGAAATTTTAATAATATCTATCCAAATTTGTAATGTAAGTTACAAACAGTTTTAAACTTGTGGGAGTTACTTCGCCGGAAAGGATATTAAATATGTGACAAGCAGCCTAAAAAACTAATTTATGTTCTATTCAAAAAAGACAAAAATATAATAATTACACATTCAAATAATATAAGTTAGGAACATTCATTTTAAATTAAAGTATAGGTATATCGTTTACTTTTATTTTTTTTTAAATCATCAATAGAAGTTCAGTGCTAGTCATTGTCCTCCCTCAAGGGACAAAAACTAATAAAACATATCTAAAATACTAGTGGACTGTTAAAATTATCTTTGACATACCTTGAAAGAATGGTGGGAAGAAAGTTCTGACGTGGTTTTTACATCTCGGTCCCATAGCTGTCGCTATGCACTCGCAAATCTGTAGAGCACTCTGAGCCAACTTAGAGTTAGAGTCCAGTAGTCTGGCCGCCAGTGCGGCTGGCAGCTCCCCTAGAGATTGCTTAATCGGCGCTGAGTTTGTAATAATCGCCTTCACTTTATCTAAAGCTTCATTACGAACCTGTAAAACAATTATCATTTATTGAAATAAAAATATAGGTGACCTAAGGGCAACTCCCGGGCATTTCCCGTGTTCCATTTCACCTAATATTTTGACAGGCTTCTAATCGTATGCTTTTGTGTACGAGCAGCAGTAGCTGTTAGATACATTTCATTTCAAGCACCATCATTCATATAATTCAACAGAGACAAGGTCCTGGCAATGATTTACGCGCCAATAATGTATTCGCCCGAGGCCTCACAATAGCCAATACCACCTCTGAATAACAATACTAAAATTTTATTATGTACCTATTGAGTATACTTAAAGTTTAAATACTTATCACAAAAATAACATAAATCGCAATGTTAAAATTACAAAGTATAAACTTATTACGATATTATTATTTATTTTAAATAAGTTTTTCTTTTTTATCTTCATTTTCGAAACAGTATTGTGCGTGGTGAATAAAATAACAGACTCACGCATTTTTCGTCTAAATTTCGTGTCATTAAATTAATCATAACTACAAAATGCTAGAATGCTGCACAAATACAACTGTTTGCTGTTAGCAAACAGTTGTATTTGCGCAGTTAAATGACAAAACTGCGGTTTCGTACAATACGTACGTTTAATTCCTTACACTATGATTAGAATAATTCCACATCAGCCTTATGCATCTTTACAGTCTTACTTATTGGTGGGTACAACAAGCAGTACCAGGTACTGGATCAGATGTATCTCGAGACGGTGTGTGGTTCTTAGTCAGTCCGACTCTAATATAACCGCCGCAGTAGTGATGAGCATCGAAAAGAAAGGTGGATATCATCAGCTACACTTTGTCACCTACCTTCCAGTTCTTGTCGTTCATTTCAGCAACGAGCGAGTCAGTGATGAGTGGCGCGATGTCAGTACGCGGCCGGTTGTCGTCCACGACGGGTGGCTCTTCGTCGGCCGCGTCTTCAAACGCCTCCTCTATCTCGTCGCCGACGGACGCCTTACTGGCCGACTACATTAACACGATATACAAAAAAATCGTTTTAAAACCTAAAGAAGAAATTATTTACACCTATATAACTTGACTGGTCGTTCTACAATTTGATTGTTGATAATAGACTAGATGACACCTCAGTCAAATTAGTTACTTTTTATCATTTGTCAAAACGACAATTTTGTATGAAAAATAAAGATTTTTTTATTTAGTTTGTTTGTTAGGTTAAACCTAACTTTTCTTTTGAAATAAAGATTGTTTCGCCGTAAAAATGTACTACATCCCAAATTGTGACGTCACTGTTTTAGACTACTCAATTGAACAATACATTTCACTGTTTATTTGACTGAAATTCGTAATAATAATAAAAAGCTATGTTAATTGTATTTGCCGAGATGTTTCGCGATATTAGTTTTAATGAAGTGGACATTGCTATTTATTTACGATACAGTCATCTACCCAATTATGCTCATGCATAACTATGGGTTTTGTTTTTTAAGACTTCAAATATTTTAGAAATACCCTACATATTCAATAATTTTAAAAGGATGATAATGATCTGATGCTTTACGAAATAACCTGAAATATTTACTTCATCTAGTTATTGACCAATTCCTATTCATCCACCAGGCCTATTCATTCCATGCGTGTCGTAAAAAGTGACTATGCACTACTACAGTACTGTAAAGTGAAGGAAAACTGGAAACAAATCTTATATCAACCCGTCTGCCCAGTGTGATATAGTAGGACAAAATTCTCCTTTCTAAGGAGAGGCCTATGTCCACTAGTGGACTGTTAAAGGCTCTTGATGGTGATGATAGATATATACTTAAAACTTGAAAAAACTGTATCTGTTTCATTACCTTGCTTACAGTTCCAGCTTGTCTCGTCGGCGTAGGCGGGGAGCTGTTCGCATGCTTGTCTAATTCGAGACTTATCAGTTGTTTAGTGGCTGGTTTCTCGCTATCGAAGTGACTGATCAGCGAGGGACCAATGTAAAGTGACAGTATACCCAGGAAGTTGACTGTCGAAGTGCGAACGTTTGGATTTGTAGCTGATAAGGCTTTCTTGCAATGAGCGATTATAGATTTCACGTTCATGCTGGAAAAATAATATCATATTATTGGGTAAAAGTATTGTAGTAAAATTATTATTATTGAAATCATTGTTTTAAGCGTCTTCTCGACGAGATGTTGCCGAAGCTTCTATTACAGGGGTT
Source organism: Hypercompe scribonia (assembly GCA_949316085.1). Lineage (NCBI taxonomy): Eukaryota > Metazoa > Arthropoda > Insecta > Lepidoptera > Erebidae > Hypercompe > Hypercompe scribonia. The sequence goes on from OX438988.1 coordinate 7,567,161, forward strand.
CACTTTCCACCAGTTGAGACGTCTGCTCGTTAAAGTATCAAGAAAATATGATGATGTACTCGTAGCCGATTTCGGAAACGGTGGTCTGAACGGAGACAAGTCACGCGGAAGATATTAGAGTGCACAAGTGTGTGCGTAAACACAGGTGCACTCTCTGTTCCCTCTCTCTCACAATCTGATGGGGCGGTTATCCGACATGACCGTGGAGAGATCAGGCGCTGGACCGATGGCTTTACGTTCTCTCCGAGGCACGGGGGTTAAACCTAACTTTCAAACTCCATATTGTTATTAAGTTTTTCTATAATCAGAAAAACTTAACACTTTTTAGCCCAACCCGGGGGAATTAAACGCGAGACTTCTTAATCGGCAGTCGCATACGCTAAGGACGATCAAGGAGATAACGTAAAAATATATTTGATATATCACATACTCACTTAAAACCAAACTCCTTGATAGCGTTAGCCATCCAGGTGAACAACTCCGACTGTACTTTAGGATTCTTCTGTGTATCCATTGCGAATGACAGACTCTCGTTTAGCACGTGTTCTAATCCGCAGCCTTCAGCCAGGGACGTTAGGCAGTCGGCACAAAGCGAGCAACATGACGACTCGCCTAGTTTGGTAACTATGTCTTGAAGTACGTGGTCTGCTGCGGTGCTAATGATACAAGGAAAAGGAAGGTAAATAGAGAGAAAAGGTTAAATCTATCTACTAGATTATTAGATTAGCTCCTACTTCATAAACAATCGTGTATGAAGGACAAATGGTTTAAAATCGTAGTATCTGTGAGCTGCGCGTTAGGCTTAAAAGTATTTTTTTCTTAAACATTTAATTCTTGACATACTGATGCAAATAGAGCTGGTTAACTATCAGGTTCAGCAATTAATAGGTTAGATGACACCTTAGTCAAATTAGTTACTTTTTATCATCTGTCAAAAAGACAATTTTATATGAAAAACATACTAAATAGAAACTTGTCATGTCACTGTTTTAGACTACTGAATTGAACAATATATTTCACTGTATATTTGATTTAAATTCGTAATAGTAATTAAAAGCTATGTCTTAATTATATTTTCCGAGATGTTTTGTGATATTTGTTATAGTGAAACGAACATCGGTATTTATTTATGATAGTCATCTACCCTATTCAAAAACAGAGACAGTGTGCTGTGATGTGAATGACTATTTCAATTGTTTTAACACTTAATGACAGAATTGTCTATTATGAGTCTAGTCTAGTCTAAGTCTAAGTCGAATCTAGTTTAGTCTTTTATAAAAACTGTTGTTTCTACTGATATTTTTAGCAATAAATTTTAAAACTTTCGAAGTACTTACGTAGAAATTGGGAAATTCTCTGTAATATATTTGCACGCTTCCAGCCTTGCCTTTAGAACTTGAACATTGGTGTCCTTCAGACCTGGTTTCTTGTTAAGTGTGCGATATAATACTTGTGAGGTGACATCGGCAGCTGTTAGTCCCTGTAGTGTCGAATGGAAGCTTTGTACAGCTGAAAGACGATTTTTCCAGTTGCTATCGCCTAGACCTGTAAAGGAGTTCAAAATAAAATGAGAAATATAAACTTGTATTGTAAGTAGTTAGGTTAAGTTTACTTCACACTGTATGTATGAAGCTAGAAAAATGCTGCGGTTTGGACTAATTTAGGGGTTGTCGCATGTTGCTCAGATAACACGTTAGTGAAGTGTTGTTTTTACGCGCTATATATAATCGTCTAAAAGATTACTTAATCGTAATATGTTATGTAATAAAAGTATATGGTATTGCATTCGGCTGTTCAAATTTTGAGAGGAGCTACTTTGGTAGGCTAGTATAAATAAAAGAAAAAAAACAAAAATTTTGGCAAATTATTACGTCCGAAAGGATCATTTTGTAGATTACGATTTAGTTCGTTTTGTATTTAAAATACATAATTGAATTCTTACTGTGTATGACGAATATACTCGTATTTGTCTCGGTTTTCCGCTTCGGTGTGACTTTCGGTAACTATTTCGAGATCACATTTAATATATAGACGCATACATATATCGCATATAGGAATTTCCATACTTCTCTTATTTTTTTTAAATATTGACGAACTTAATTGTCAAATATTAACGATCATCATCATCGACAGACTAACGGTCCATCGCCGGACATAGCTCTCTCCTCACTGAGGACGTTTCGACTTACTACACCACGCAGGCAGACGCGTCGGCATACCGTTCGTTTCGAATATTTCTTCTTTCCAAAGCGACGTCGTTTCGCATACTTCGTGCCCTCGGTCGTCTGTTACGACGCCGACGTATTCTTAATCTGCCAGCAAACGTAGCCTTCTAACATATAGGTTAACAAAAAGAGCATAAGCAGTGCAGTACCGTGCAGCACGTCGGGCGCCAGCAGCAGCTCGGCGCGCGCGTCCACCTCCTCCTGCGCCAGCTCGGGCTCGCGCGCGCCCGCGCCCCCCGCGCCCGCCCGCGCCGCGCCCGCCCCCCGCCGCGCCCCGCCCGCCTTCGCTGCGGAACCGGTGCCACTATATTAACTCGTGCAGCGGAACAAACTTACCGCTAAATCTCCATGTATTCTATTTTTATATATACAAACGACTTTAAATAAAAATAATAGGGACAGTGGACTGTACGTTTTGCGGGCCTAGTGTGAATTTATTCTTCGTTTACTCGATCGAAGTGGATCCTCTACGTGAAACTGTCACTTAAATTATTAAGTGTGAACGTTGTTTTCCTATATGTCTAATCGGTTTATAAATTAGTAGGGATAAAACGACGACTAAAACTTGTGGCAAACGACGAGTGAAACGGGACGGAAAGACAAAGCGACGCAAGTAATTAAATTGCACAAGCGTTAGGCACATCTTTTAGATTAGTTACTACTTTACAAATTGCTTAACACGTTGAACGCCAGACTAAAAACCATGTTTAGTTCGATGGGCCGTGACGGATACCATGTGAATGCCATCATGTTGGGTCCAAGAGCCTGCGTCGGACACCATGTGTCCGCATGCCCTCGATCGCTTCAGAAGCCTCTAGGGAGCCAAAGGACAGTGTTTCGACTGTTTTTTACCAAGACATGTGACCCGCGCGGCCTCGCAGTACAATAAGGCCGCTTGGCACAAAAAAAATCAAAAGGACTTAGAATTTACAGGCTTTTCAATTTCAATAACTTGTTTCTAAAAATGTTATAGCTATATTAATGTATTTTTAAACGTTCAATTCAATCGCTGTTTCCGTAAGTCGCCCATTATTTTTAGGGGTTTTACTGACAATATTTGTAAAAAAACACCTTGGCGATTTTTTGACGATTTTCGATTTAATGGTGTGGCTGCAGGGGACAGTATGCTGTCGGACACATGGCGTCCGCCATGGCGTTCAACGTGTTAAACCACGTCGTCTACCCACCGTGTGCTTTATAACCTAACCATAAAACGACAGATCTAAATAAAACAAGGGAAGAATTTAAAATTACTGATAACCTTCCTAGTAATCTTCAGTAAAATCAATGAATATACTACTTTACTTTACTTTACCGTAATCACTGACATATACACGGGCGGAACCGCGAGCAAAAGCTAGTTCTATATAATATGACTACATATGTATTAAAACTTTTTCAATTGGAACAATACTCGTAAAATGGTTTTTTTTCTGAAAAACCTTCCAGGTTTGTTTTGACTGAAACACTAATATACTACAAAAAATACTAACTAGTTATATAAAATTACTTTAGTCTTTATAAGTATGAATGCAGTCACATCAATTCAATATTAGTACAAGGATAAGTATATAAAATAAATACATTACAGGAAATTTATTAAATAAGAGTGCCAAAGTTCCGAAGAATAAGAATAATTTAAACACACATCATTTATTCAAGGAGTAAATAACACAAACCCACCCAAAGGCAGGCTTCTCATTTTTATACTTTCAGTATGGTGTAAAAAAAAAAGCATTTAGAGTGCATTCATACTTACAAGCAGGTCGTTTGACAGGTTTTGCTGTAACGGAGCCAGCCGTTGCCCTGGCATCACCTTTGCCTGAAGGTGCAGCTGTCGGTTTTCCTTTAGCTTCCTTCTTAGGAGCTGCTACTTTAACGTGGATCACAGCCTGAAATTTAACAAATACATATTTGATATACTAAAAACTGATTTCGTATTTAAGGGTTGAGTTTTAAAGGGTTATAAATACAGACAATTTGTAAACATATTTAGGAAGCAGAAATTTATTCAAATTGTGATATAATCAGTTTGAGAGCGTTACATACGTTTTTCAAAATAAATGAAAAAATAATTCTTCGGAGTTCACCATCAGATCAGTTTCAAATGTTTCACTATAGTATTCTCATCCAAACTACACCTAGAAAGTTTAATTTTAGGAATAGGAATAGGTTTCCAAAATTTGTTCACTAAGTACATTATTTAGTTATAAGTTAAGCTATGTGAGAAAGAGAGAGTGAGTATTGAAGTCAACTGGATTATATTCCCGTAATCAAATTTAGCAGCACTAAAAAGATCTATGTAACATAATATTGTCTACTATTAAAAAAATAAAATCCAGTTATACCTTTTCAGCAAACTCTTTTATCTTTTGTTCCTTCAAATTATCCAGTTTACCGATGTGTGGTGCAATATTCTTCTCCCCGACCAATTTAGTAGCCGTACCCAGGGCTTCCGCGGCCGCGTCACGTACTGCGGGCTCTAAAAGTATCAGACAATTAGTACATTGTTAAAAACGAAAGTCGAAATATAACATATTTAAACGATAATAAACCTTATACACAATGTTTAAAGTTTACATTACCAATCCGGGCACAACGATTGCCCAGATTCAATGTACAGTCAAACCTGGATAAGCGAGAGTTCAAGGGAGCACAATCTTCTTCTCGCTTATAGAGGTTTCTCACTAACCCGAGTTTCTCGCTAATGCAGGTATATGGGTAGCGTTTCTCTCTTATAGTGGTACGCAGCAACAACAAGTCACAGCAAGTACGAATGTAGTAAATTTGTAATATGATAAAATGTAATTTTATTTTATTTAGAACGTTTTTTGGTTCCACGAAATAGAAAGTCATAAAAAATGTCAGATGTTAAGTTTGTAATTTGTTTTGTCATTTGTTCCTCCTAAATAATATAAATAAATAAAGCTCGACTGTCGCTTTTAGAGGTATAGATAAGTAGCAGTCTCACTTACGGAGGTCCATGAGGGAAAAACAACTCTCTCTTACAGAGATTTCTGTTTCTCGTTAATAGAGGTTTTGGGAGCTTAAAATTAAAGGGTCCTGGCTATTCCTCTCACTTAGAGGTTTCTCACTTATCCAGTTCTCACTTACCCAGGTTTGACTGTATATGCATATAACTACATAACCTCCATGCAAAGTTACGTTATGATATGATAAGTCGGAACAACTATTACACTCTTCATGAAAGGCACACAAAATGCATCTAAACTTTGAACAACAATTTGTGGATCAGTTTTGTCTCATGCGGTGATCGAACCCACAACATTCAGCGCAGTAAGAATCGACGTTGTCAAGTGCAGTCAAGTCAAGATTTGTTTTAATTAAATAGATGGTGTAACATACCAGCGCTTTCGATGAGTTTCAACAAGCCAGCTACGTAGGCTTTGATCAGTTTTTTGTTGAACGCGGTGGGCTGCGTGTGGCACAGCGCGCGAGCCAAGAACAGCGCGCTCTCTGCCTTTATTGAGGGGTTCTTGTTATCAAAGGCCGCTAGCATATCCTCCATTATTGCTTCTAGATTCGTCTTTAATAGAAACCGCACAATTGTTAGAATTATCCAAAATAAATAAATAGGTTCTTAGGTTTTAAAACATTATGAATTCAATTTTAGTCTGATGAAATCTCTTCAACAGTACAACAGCATGCACAAAACTTATAAAAATATTTCTTAATTTATTACTGCCTGCCATAATATAAGCATATGCGACTGCTGTGTTTGAGGTATCGGGTCCTATTATCGGGTTGGATCAAATATTTATATGATATTTAAATATTTGTTTCGGCTGTTTTTTATGTGTAATATCTACGCATTTACAAAAATAAGTATACATGTACGAGTATTTATATTGGTTATCTAGTACTCGTAGTATAAGCTTTGCTTTGTTTGGGACTAGATGGCGTTGAGTGAATTTGAAAAAAAAAAACAATTAATACGAGATCATGAGTTTGATTTTCACATAGGACAAATAATTATGAACACGATTGTTTGCTCTATGTCTGAATGTTATTTATCTACGATATGTATGTTTCTAGAAATATCTAAGTATGTTTAACAGCAATCCGCACAGACTCTTCCTAATTTACGACCAGACTGCCGTGTGTTACATGTGTCGAGTTATTATAGGATGGCAAAATATACTTACGCATGGATATATCGCGTCGATCGCCTCTCTCAACGCAACTACTACATTGGTCTTCTTTTCCTTGAACTTTTCAAGTATGGCCTGCACACACGCGGTGGCGTACGGCGAGAATTTGTTGCGGAGCCCACTCGCGATCATACCCGTGAGGCGGACACCCAGCGCGACTAGCATCACATTTGTGTCTTTTGTTATCACCTGAAATATAAGCATTATATTCTAGAATTATTCACAATAAGTAATTGTGGACTACATCGCTTTTTTTTATAAAAAATATTGTTTCTTAAGATCAAAGTCTAGTTCATAAAATAATACAGGTTTTTTGAACTGTATAATGTTCGAATTATATGAAACTAGCCGATCCGAGCAACTACGTCTGCCACTCTTCCGAAAAGTAATAATTAATTCCCATTTTGAGAATTCGTTTCTAAATCCTCAGCTACTATTGATCTTAACGTGATATACTTTTACTCGATGTAAGAACTATCGAACATTAAAATATTTGTTAATTCGAATTTGAAAATAGTTCCTGAGATTAAGAGTGTACAAGTAAAAAAAACGCTATGTTTTAAAGTCTATTGTAGATTTAATACTGTGTAAATAAATATGCATGGCTAGCGTAATGGTTAAAGTGATCGCCACGTCACTCTCAACTGTGCTTAGTGTTACAAATTCAAACCCCACATGGGACAACATTTTGTATGAACCATAAATTGTTGTTTTGAGTCTGGGTGTTCTTTATGTCCCTTAGTTAAGTCCCCCGCGACACAATATTTTCAACAACAAAGAAAAGAAATAAAAATGTAGCTACCTTTTTCAAGGCTCTCACTAAATCGGCGTAATCACCCGGTTCAAGTCTGGGCGCCGTCTTCAAAAGAGCCTCCAAGGCATCGAGAGCTTCTTTCCTCTCCTGCCACTTCTTGGCTTCGAGTTTCTCATAAAAGTCTTTAGGCAGTTTCGATAGAATTTCTACTGGATCAAGTAGATCGTATGGGTCCATGTCGGCTGAATCGCCACCGCCAGTTTCAGCGTCGTCATCTTCACCAGCACCTTCAAAATCTTATTAGTTTACATATGCCCATATAACCTCTGCAGTTTAATCTATATATTAAAAAAATGAATGGTGTCGTGGGACACCAGGTAGGAACGAAGTTCCTTCGGATAATGTGGAATCGACACAATTTGCAAAAAAAATCGTGCTCAATTTTATGTAGGTTTTCTTGATTTTTCTCTTAAATTTTGCTGATTAGTTTTTATTTAAGTACAAGAAAGTATTTAGGAAATTCAGTATTTTAGGAAATAAAATAATAAATTCCTTAAAATAATAAAATAGCACACATGACACGCTTTCGCGTTTGCGCACGTCTCATTTAACGGTTTTATTCCACGCACTTTTTTCCACAGATTTATTCCACAGATTTATTCCACGCACTTTTTCCACTTACGGTTTTACTATCACATTTTTTTCGGTTCGGTCCCGCAGCGAAATCCCTATCCCCTCCAAGCCTGCCGTAAGAAACTTCGTTCCAATAAATATATAAAAATACTTGCACTGACTGACTAGAAGGATGCGGTTACAAACTTGACAGTTTAGTAGGTGATGTTTTTTATGTTGTAAACACTCACACTCTGTCACAGTTGTCACTAGTGTCATTTTACAATTTACCATGATACATTTTATAATGTATTGCACTTCATTTATAATAAAATTGGCACGTAAAGAATAAAAATATAGCTGATTCATAAGAAAACCACTTGTTCAAAGGCACGTGGTTGGTTTCGTAGCCATCTGTCACAGATATTAAGTTACATTTTAAGGGTTATAAGTTTTAAGGGTTAAGATTTTTGAAATCTTGACACTTAAGGGGGTTATTTAAGGGATGAACGGTTATATTGAAGTTTATTTTCGTACGAAGAAATATGAAATAATTACGTGGTAAATACTTAAGTTTAGAATCATAATATGAAATAAGTACTGACAGCTACAGTATAAACAGAAAAATAAATTAGAAATTAGTACTTTGATATTTTAATTAAGTGAATAGACGTTTAACAATTGCTTGGATTACACACTATAGCGTGTGATTTTTAAATCAGTTAGAGCCCAATATGTTGATAAACAAAGACGTAATATACCGACAAGGAAAGCCGTTTGTAATAGACAAGTAGACTTACCATCGGTACAATCAACAGCTGGTGTATCCCGGACCCTGTTCTGCTGGGACCGTAAGTAGCGCGTGGGTTGTGCTCCCCCACTGCCACCGAACGATTCTCTTAGTTCTTGCTGTACAACCGCTTGGAGAGATGCTATGTGAGGTTCAATAGCGGCGCCTATCCACCTGGGTAAACATGATAGCAAATCATCAATCATCAGTGTCTTTAAAAGTCTACTGTTGGCCCTCTCCTTTGAAATGTTTTGATCTACTATAAATCGTTGAAATTGGACAGGCTGCAGAAAAATTTGACCTGTCTTTGTAGTGTTGTTGTCCTGCAGAATTTGCTCCTTTATTCGACCCTTACGACACCCATGGAATAAATAGAGGTATTGTTCTGTCAGTATACATTAGTTGTACAGTATACTGTATGTCCTTATGGTGACGGTCCTGGATACAGCATAGCAGTAAATATGTATGTCGAAAAAAGATTCTGGCTTTGCAAATGAACCGAAATAATGTACGCAAATAATTGTAAAAGGCGACAGTTAGACCCAAAGATGGGCATCCAAATTAAGTAGATGTAGAAAGTGTTTAAGTCGTTCAGTGATGATGGAAGTCATGAACCCTCATCGCGAGGAGCATTTATGCTACATTATTACAAGGAGTTAGCTCAAATGTCACCTACATATTTTTTCCAATGCTAGACATATTTGAAGAGTATTAATGGCAGTTTTCATAAAAGAAAATAGGTGTCAAGCCCTCGATTAATTTCAAACGCATTGCAAGTAACAGTAGCGGTATCTTTTAAGGTAACGTATCAGCAAGGGCAGTAAAACCTTCATAATATTTCCATTAGGTATAAACAACTTTTTAGACAATAGGTTTATTATTTAGTTTATGGCTAAATCAACAACCTATTGGCTTAGGTTAGCTAACCCACTAGCGTTCTAAATTAGTCATAACAATAAAAATTACGTTATTTGGAAACAGCTGCATCAATACAAATTATTACCGGTCTATTAAATAAAAGTGTCACCAAGTTTTATTAAATATTCAAAAATTTCAATAGAAAGTATGGAATGTTGGTCTCAACGCTTATAAATATTTTAATTGTCCGCTTTGCTGTCATTGGTAATTTATATATTGTTCTTTAACTAAATCCTGTCATGCACCAACGGGAATTGACGCGATGAAGATATGTATTAAGTGCATACCGCGGAATAGCCTAACGTTTCGACCCAATAACACTGGCCGTGATCGCAGGGTATCTGTCAGTGATAGTTTCTGTAAATATAATTTCGTGAACATTGTGAATTTGATAATTTAAACTTATCAAAAGCTAACTACAACAATCGTTTAAAATACTCCCGCATTATAGAAAGTTTTGAAGTGAAACTTCTATGGGCGGGCTTGGATGTGGTGTAAGTTCATTTAAGTCGTGATCGACATGGTTATATGAAGTGTTAACGCTTTACATATACCTACTGGTGCGCGTGCAGTTAGTATACATAACACAAGTCGACAATTTTTAATATAAGATCAAACAATTAATTTGTATATCCAAAAATAACAACCGTTTCTTGTAGTTTTAAATTTTCTGATGACTGTGTTTTTGTATACATATTTTAACTAATTATTTACGACAAAAATAGTTCCTAGCTTCTACTTCTCATCAAAAGGTGGCGTACTAGTCCTATTAATTATTTATAATAAAGAACTTCAGAGTGTCTTCTACTTCTCATCGAGAGGTGGCGTACCTGTGCATTTCAATGACGAGGGCTTTCATTTCGTCTCTGACAGCCTTGTCTCTGTCAGCCAAGAGAATCGGTATTTTCTTCACCATAGGTTTGATGGCGATCACTTTATTGCCAAATTGTTTCAGAGATGTGTTCAGGGCGCTGATGCAGGCCGCCACCACTTTAGGATTCTTTTGCTCCATCCCTTTAAGGAGTTCTTCTTCGACTATTTCATGTTTTTCTATTTCTATGTACATTAGGGTAACCTGAAAATAATGTTTGGTTTAATGGTGTTTGTTTTGTTAGCGAGTCTCATACGATAAAGCAAAGATGCAGTGCCAAATTCATTAATAAGTTATACTAAATCAATCAACGCTCGTATTGAGGTCCAGAGCGTGAAGAATAAATAGTAGACATACGCTCTTGAACTAAACGGTTCAGCTCTTTCTTCCTATGCTAATCTGTTAAAACCTTAAACTCACAACAAGCGTATGTGTTTCCCTCCCACTACGATTGTTGGTCCTTTAAGCGGGGCGTGAGAAAGCACCTTACTAGGCCGCCATAGTACATTCGCAACGAGTATGGTGACCACCACTCTTGGATTCTATTCATAATTTCCATCAAACAGAGTAGAGTCACTTTGACAGGCTCCACATTAAAATAATAATAATAATGATATTATTAAAAAGGTTTCCAAATCCAGACATTTAGGAATCAATCTTCCTAGCATCAGGTTCAAAACAAATTTTACTGAATAATTTCTGTAATCGAGAATATGTACTCGTGTTTATTTTCAATAAGTAGATGGAGTCGGAACGGCGGATAGAAATGAAAATGAGTTTATGTACGTTTTGTAATTCAGTTATCAATATTTTTAACATCATGTAAATGTTATATTGATTAACAAAAAAATATTAACTTGCTTTTTTGTGTTCGGGTGATGACGGATTAAGAATGCAAAGTATCACCATCCCTATTAATCCCATGAGTGTCGTAAGAGGCCGCTAAGGGAGCAAACTACCAAGACAACATCACTGCAAAGAAAAGGAAAACTTGAAACAAACCTTTTTTTATAACGTATGAAAACCCCCTGGCCTTTACCCCAACGTGGTTTGCGGCGGGGTGGTGTCGGAATCGGACCGACTAAAACTACACGGTGTGCCACTCTGCTCCTGAGATAGGAGAGATCCGGGAACAGCTGTTATTACGACATCCGGACCCAACTTGAAACAAACTCTATACCGACCTGTCTGGCCACCGTGGCCACCTTTCTAATAAGAGACTTATAACCAGCAGTAGACTATTAAAGGCTGTTGAAATGATATGATGCTTCTTTGGTGAGAAAAAGTTAAAAAAAACCGTTAAAGGAAGGTTTGGTCTCATTTCCTACGTAAAGTCACAAACTGAGGCAGCCAGATAGATAAATAAACATATTACATCGTAAGCTAGTAAAAACTATGGCAACACTGACTTTTCCACGTATTTAAAACAAAACCCTCAATAGGTTTTCCTCATACTTGTATCAACACAATTATTTTTGCATTAACGTCATTTTTTTATGCTGTAAAACAAACGCTTTGTTCATTTTGGAACAGGGTAATGACACTTGTGGAAGTTCATGGAAGATCTGCCTAGTCATTGCTATGTACTAAAGTAACGGGGTCAGATAAACCACAAGTAGTCAATTCTTTAATTGAATACGGTCACTAATAGGTAGACGACCATCATGGCATACATTCAGTACATTTTTGTATGATATACCTAAGATTAATATCACTTGGTGTTGCCATACAATAATAGGCTTTTAAAGCTAATTACGTCACTTCATCACCTGGAAAGATTATTGGAATGATTTATAAAGGATCTAGAAAAAGAAACTACTCAATACTTCTATAAAATGATCTCGGTTTTCTAATCAAATAATTTGTAGGTCAAATATGAACATAGGCAAGTCTAAAACAAGGCTTGGCTACCGTTATAAACTACCTAAAGTAGTTTCTTAATTAAGTTTTGTTTGATTCAAATATGTATTCACGTTTGTAAAAGTAAATAAATTTTAGTTTATATGGGAACCGGTGAAGAGCTCTATCAAGCAAGAACAAATGTTGTAGATATTTTGTGGGATTTTATTTTGCCGAGAGATGTGAAAAAAATCTACGGTAGTTTTTTATTTACTGATTTTTTTTAAAGAGTCAAGACAAGGTTTACATGGTCTATTATGCTCATAAATGTTTGTGATGTAATAAATGTTTGCTGTAATTTCATAGGCCTGTTGGTCTAATGGCTAGTTACCCTGACTGCTAAACCAGAGGGTTCGAGTTTCACCCAAGACAAATATTTGCGCGATGAGCACGATCATTTGTTCTGTGTCTGGGAGGTATAATAATTAAAAATTTAGGTATATTTATCACCATTTTGGTTACCGTAGCACACACTCTGCCCAGTTTGGGATCATGTGTAGGATAAACGAGTCAAAAAAAATACTATCAAAATATATCACGTGTGTTTTTGTTTGTCTCTGCTGAATTTTCATCTATTAACAAGCATTTACAAAAGTACAACTTAATCTTACCCTTAATTACATAATTTCAAGAACAAACAAAAAAGTAATAAACAAAACAATATGAACAATAAGAAGAAAAAATTTGTAAAACAAATATCTCAAAATATAAATGTGTATGGTGACCACAACTCTTGGATTCTATTCATGCTTTCCATCAGGCAGAGTAGTCACTTTGACAGGCTCTTAAAATAGAAAATAATAATAATAACTTCTACGTTACCATTTGATTTATCTTTTTCAGACCTCCCATAATTCTCAAAAACTCTTGGAATGATTTGAATACACTTGGAAATTAGATAATTTAATTTTTGTAATCAAGCTTTCTCCATGTAACGAAACATAACATCCATATTAGTGTAATTTACAGTCACTTTAAATAATAATAAACATATAATACCTGTAGAGCGAGGTCCTTAGTCTTTGTTCTTGGGGCGGCGATACATTTTGCAACGATACCGGACATAACCTCCCCTGTCGTTTTGCCAGCATGTCCGCAGTTTTCTACGAATACCAAAGCCGCTTCCAGACCTACAAAGTTAAGAGATTGCTGAAGATGTTTCTCATATGTATCAAACCTAGAAATGTCATGTTGGTCTAGCGGTCAGCGTTGTCGATCAAGAGGTTTTGGGTACGATTTCCGAGTCGGGTCAAAATGTTATTGACATGAGTTACAGAAATATTTGATAACGGCTCGGAGGTAGGCAGTTGGAGTCTTAACCCCTGTTTAGGTGAGCACGTAAAGCCGTCGGTCCTACGCCTGATTTCTTTTCTCCTCGATCGTGTCGGATAACCATCCGATCGGATTGTAAGAGTGAGGTAACGAACAGCGAGTGCACCTGTGTTTACGCGCACACTAGTGCACTATAACATTCGACTAGTTGGCTTGTCTCCGTTGAGACGTGATTCGAAGTCCAAAGCAGATTCATCCCGCAGTTACTAACAATTTCATACAGAATACAGCTGCGTTTTATGTAAGTAAGATAGCTTAAGGTGAGCTAGTTTAACATGAGCTAAGGTTTGATAGTTAGTGACTATCACGGTCCGTAGACACCTGCAGCTCAGTGTAACAAGAAATAAGGTTGCTTTTTAGCCCTCTAGTAGCCTCACTAACGGCACAAAGCAAAGAAAGAAATGTTTAACACCTTTCCTGCGAATCCATGATATTACTCCCATCGAGCCTGCCCATTTGTGTAGAAACATGGGTCTGACACGATTAAATATTCTATTTATTTTGACGGACCTGTTGGTTTAGTGCTTAGTGGCCCTGACTGATAATATAAGCCGAAGGTCGTGGAATCGGTTTCCAACCAGGACAAATATTTGTGATGTGCACGATTATTTGGATGTAGAAGTACTGTGTCTGGATGTAATTAGATATATATAAGTGTGGTTACCAAGGCACAGGCTCTGCTTTGCCCGCTTTGCTCAGAATCAGACGGCCGTGTGTGAGATGTGAGAGGTATTATTATTATTCTCAGGCGTGTGATTAAAATTATTGGCATTCACAGTGCATAATTTTATCAACGTTCACGTCAAAGATTAAAATATTATTATCGATATTAAAATAATATTACATAATACATATTTATCTTTGCCATTAATTTTATGTGGAGTTATAAGAATACTTATCAAATTATTCCTACTTTTATTATTATTCTGGTATAAAAATTCACATAATATAATGGATTATAAAAGTTGGTGAAGATGACTTTAATTTATACTATTATTTTAAAGTTGAAGAGTTTGTTTGTTTAGTTGAACGTGCTAATCTCACGAACTACGGGTCTGATTTGAAAACTTCTTTCAGTGTTAAATAGCCCAGTTATCTAGGCTATATATCATCAAGCTGCGACTAAAAGGAGCGAAGTATCAATGCGTAATGTTGCACAAACGGGAGAAAATTAACCCTTTTGAGAGTTTCCATCGTGTGCACTACGTAAAAGATTTAATTTTCGCAAAAAAGTTTTTAAAAATGCCCGCGACAGCATATCTATCTTTTAAGGTTGGCTCACTATAACCTAATTGATGGTAAACAAATTTGTTCACGCTGTCTAAAATCACGCTACGGGTAATACATAGAAGACGCAGATGGAGTTGCGCGGGTCAGCTAGTATCTATATATTAATACGTGAAGCAAAAACTTTGGACCCCTTTATACGAAAATTGCGCGGATGGAGGAGTATAAAATTTAGCATACTTATAGTGTATATGTAGGAGAAGTGCAGAACGCTAATATTTTTCAATAATAATGCTTATAAAGTACATTAAATCAATAAATAAAACATTACACACACTACCATGCATTTGACACACACAAACATACGCTGTGGTAAAATTGTTTTTTTTTTTGTTTATCATTTTGTCTATACACATAATATAGACATTGAGTACTAACATAGACGTAGATTACTGTTTTATATGTTTACTGTGGTCTTACTGTATGTCGAACAGACAAGTTTTATTTTTCCCATTTAATATAAAATATACCACGTAAAATACCGCTCGCTTATACAAATTTATATAATGTAACTTGTGTTTTATTATGGTCGAATTTCGACCAGTAGCCGACTCCTAGTACTAATAAAATTGCAATAACATTTGCAGAAACGTATTCTCGCACTATATTAAATAAAAGTCCCTCAGTATTGGACAAATGCGGAACTTTATAAGGATAATATAATAATAGCTTGCATGGAACATTATTAGTATTGAATGCACGTAATCGCTCTTGTGTGTATATAAACTAAAGGTAAAGTTGAACAAATATGATGCTTTTCAGATTCGATATTTTGTCTGGTAGATGTATCTATAGAAACTAAAATTGGCCAAGTGCGAGTCGAAGTCGCCCGTGAAGGGTTCCGTAGCAGCGATTTATGACGTATTTAAAAAAAACTACATACTGGAACTCGTATTTTCGGTAGAAGTTTACGTTGTAGTGTACGTCATATATTTTTTTTAGTTTTATCATTCTCTTATTTTAGAAGTTACAGGAGGACACATTTTACTACTTCGGAAATGTCTCTCGCACAAAGTATTCAGTTTAGAAAAATATGATATTAGAAATCTCAACGTCATTTTTGAAGACCTATCCGCAGATATCCCACAAGTATAGGTTTGATGGAAAAAAGCAATTTCAGTTTTAAGTGTGGAAGATCCCCAAAGTTTATTTTTATTATTTTCTATTTTTATGATAATCTTAATGCGGTTCACAGAATACATCTACTTACCAAGTTTCAACAGCATAGTTTTTTTTGGCTCTGACATACGGGCGGACAGACACATATGATGAATTTATAAAGGTTCCGTTTTTTGTCATTTGGCTACGGAACCCTAAAAAACATGGTCTTAAAAAACAAAAGACAGTTTCAGTCCTTACGTGATAGGAGTCTTCTCGTACGGTTATAAAATCATTTTTATATCGGCACCTATTTTGCCATTCAGACACTAGTTAGTTCATCATAGACGTGTGATAGCCATTATGCTAATTAATACTTAAGTTTAATAACAATAATAATCTAAGTGAGAAATATTTTTATGGAATAAAACGTCAAATTAATTATATCTATACAAAGGTGACCGTACTCTGCGATTTAAGCCGCGTGCCAGACGATGGTCAAGGCTACATACATCAGTGAACTTAACAGGATCAACTCACAAACGTGGTTCCTATATTTTCTAATTTCGATAGCACGTGGCGATACCATACATACACAGATCATAGTAAGCATGTGATCAGCCATGTGACCGAAACCTTGTAATTGAGTCAAAATGGGCCGAATGTCTGTGGCTGAATTGGATTATGACTGTGGTAGTTGCGAACATGAGTCAGCCGAGTGCAGTTTGACAAGTTACGATTTAGACACATTATGGCGACGTCCAATCTTGATAAAAAAAAATTGGGCACTTCTATATACAATGTAACTATGAGTGGGTTGGAATAGCTTGTCATTGGTATTATTGATAGTATTTTGAACTTAATGACCCCATGAATTGATATTCTAGTACATTGTAAATTCATAAAATTAGTCGCCTCTATTGGCAGAAGTATTTTTCTTAAATACAGAAAGTACAGAAAATCGTAAGGGTTTACGATTCGTCACGTGCCAAAGGCCCAAATCTATGCCAAACGCTCTGCCAAGTTGACTTGTCATATCGAATTAAAATCATTCTATAGACAAGACACTACTGCGCAGATTCACACTCACGTGGAAGCCGGCAAGGTGACATACGCAAGCATCGCGTTTTCCACCCTGCAAAAACTCTTATATATGCAATGTTTTGAGTATCTTTATTCTTCTTTTTTTAATGGTATAGGAAGTTGTTTGCCTTCCGTTTTGCAGATGAATCTCCCGATGTGACTTTTGAAAAGCCCATAGATATACGCAAAGGTCACAATAACGTGCCTACCTTTGAGCCAAGAACGTGTTTCCCTTTCACTGTGATCTCGATTCCTTTAAGTGTAGCGTGAAAAAAGCATCTCATTAGACCACCATAGTGTGGGTCATCATACAGTATTGTCTGCATTTGCAATGGTAGTCAATTTAATGTATATAGCTTTTAAAAATCTGACTTAAGGTTTCATCATATCAGTATCAGGATTTTCAAGTAGTGAAATAACTGTTTAACACGGGTTTTCTGTGAGGCTTAAGTATCATTGCGACCCATTCTGTGCTGAGCATACCATGTAAAGATGTTGACGTGATATAATAATAGTGTATTCGAATCAAATATGTTTGAAATACATCTTAATAACGAATGAATCGTACTTATTCGAAGATGAACAAAACAATATAACGTCAATTGAATAGAAGACGTCCGAGACGAATCTTCAAAGGCCACTGAACTCCAATTACACTACGACCTGATTGCATTACCAGTTTACTTTTAAAAACTACAGCAAAAACATCAAGTGCAGAGTCAAGTAAAAAATATAATATCTTATATCGGCTATTCGTTTCATAAAAAGTTATTTATTTGTTTTATATTAAGATGATATGGATATAAATTATGTTCAGCTTGTAATTATCTTAAACTTTATAATGACCTCACTCAAAATTGAAATTGTCGATTTTGTATATAAGCTGACCTTAAAAAGACCATTTAAAAACTGTTCAAGAAAGTGACCAGATTGTACTTTTCGGGTAAATTTGTTAATTACCTACAAATTGTATTTGGAGTAGGACAATTTCACTCTAACTGTGCATAATACAAAGTCTGCAAAGGTCTGCAATATACATAAGACTGACTATACACTGAGTACCCATTGTATTAATCTTTAAAATAGAATAGTACAAAAAAGCGCAGTCGTGACTTCCTTATTGTTTTTTTTTTCAGATTATTAGTGTGAGAAACATGGACATCATAGTTAGCGGTTATCGTCGTCTAGATATTTTAGTATAATAAGCGCGATTCCTCATGTAATTGGCTTTTTTACTTGTACCTACTTATATTTTGTGCTTCTATGGTAAAATATTCCAAGCCGAAATCTGGTAAGTCCCGTTCCGTAAGGAAATTAAATCGGCTGCAGTTAAATTCGGACTCGACACATGCGAATCTACAAATGACCAATGTCGACAAGCGGTATAATGACGGTCGCTACGCGACGGTGATTATACACCGGCAAGGTGAGATACTTATTACTAAAATATTACGCAATATTATATCGAAATGCATTTGCAATGCAATGCATTACCATTCGGCAAAGGGGTCATTGACAATAGACGATTTTGAATTAAAAAAAATAACTGGTGAAGTCAAAAGAATGAGAAATACAATTTTGTTCGACTGCACATTTAAAACTATATTATTATAAATAACCCGCGCAATTTCGTGCGATTCTTTCAAGAACAATACACTTTATAAAGTTTTGCAACATTTTTCATTGATAATCGGTTCCTATTGGTAGTAGTGTGATTTTAATATTGTCTCTGTAAATGGTCTATTCTATATTAAAGGATTTATTTTAATACGAATATGTAGTGCGTGAGATAAGATAACTAGTAGTAGCTAATATTAGCAAAGCTGGTACTGTACACTTCTAATGGAATGAAAATCTGACAGTAAGATTTAGACACATGAAACCTACAAAGTATATCTACCAATGTCAAAGGTGACTTGTTAAAGATAAGTTGACATTTAAAATAATATAGCTTAACCTTGTCAATTAGGGAATGGCAGTGTCAAATGTACACTGACCATCTGTCGTCTAATTCTCATCTTTGATGACCGACAATTAACATAAAAAATACTAAAATCTTTCTATTAAAGAGGTGACATATTAAAGCCTTGAATGTTACATTTAGAATTAAAGTAAAACAATATTGGTATATGCCACAAGAATATACCAAATTAAACTAACCAGAGAGTCCCAGTCTATCAACCATCCCAAATATTAAGCAATATAATGTGTTATTATGAATTTAGTTTACCAACTTATGTTGAGATACAATTCAGAATGCTGACATCCAACAAGACAAGATTAAAGTAGCAATAATATAATGCAAATGAAATGGCATATATTTAAAATATTATTATATAATCTAATTGCTTTTTGCTGTGGGTCTTCTAAACACAGACCATTAAATTTTTTATGTTTTATTATGGTGAATTTTAACAGTCAATAATGCTAATTGATAACACAGCTGTGATGAGATCAAACTCATATCAAGTGAGTCTATTTTCATACAAACATACATATTTTTTTAATACAAATTCTTTTCAGATTTTATAAATACTAGCATTTATTTCTATATTTCCAAGAAGTAGGAAGTTATATCATGTATTTTATGTATTTGATTAGGTTATGTAAAAAGTTTACATTCTCAAATTTGTTTTAGTTTTTGTTATATAAAAATATGATAATTAATAGTTTATAATAATGATATTAATTAAACAGATCAGTGTATCTGTTGAAAGTACTGTCTGTTCTTATTTGTAGTAATAAATAGGGTCTGATTGGCAATCTATTGGAGACCTACTTCTTTGATGTACATAGTAATTTGAACATGATAGATACAAGGGTGACAGTTATTGTGGTAACTGTGTGAGCCTTACAGTGCTATGATGACTGTCATGCCTTTTACATCCCCAAGCGGGACATGAAAAAGCATCTCACTAGGCCACCATAATGTGAGTCACCATACTTCATTGTCTGCAATTATAATGAGTATGGTGACCACAAATCTTGGATTCTAATCATGCTTTCCATCGGGCAGAGTAGGATCACTTTGGCAGGCTCTTGATATTAAAAAAAAAATTTGTCTGTAGCAAGTTTGTCAGTTGACTATTAACAGCATAACTCACATTAAGTTAGAAAGTCATCCTATGATCATAACCACTGCAGTCTGCTGTTAGTGTCAGGCAGTAGTAATAATACATCTTTGAACATGATCATTTAAAAATTATTGAGGTAATAAAGCAGTTAAAGTCACGTACCTTTCTCTTGAGCCACTGCATTGCTGTCAGTCACAAATTTCTTAATTAGTCCTAAATATTTGTTCCACTCAGATGATTTCTCATCGTCAATCTGGTTGAATAGTTTAATGGCCTCTTCATACCCAGCTACTCGGGCCTTCCATAGTTTGTGAACGCATTTCTCTTCAGTCGGCAACTTTTTATATTCACTTTCATCCTCCATTTTGTATTATGTGAGACTGTTGAATTTTGGTCCTGTATTAGAGAGGAAAAACAGTGTAGTACAGCAAAATATTTCATCATCATAGACAGCCTTAAGTATTCCACTGTTGGACATAAGCCTCTCTATAGTGAAACCATTTTTTCAGAGAGTAGTTAATATTAAATTTTTCATTTGTATCCATTCATCATCATCATCTTAATCGAAACACGTTAACTTCTGGACACAAACCTCCCCCAAGGCTCCCCACAAGTACAGTCCTCTGTTGCCAATGCAATGTGCAATTATGGCTTCCCCTCTTTATTGTCATTAATAAATTTATACCTCCATGTATATAGAAAATTTTGCTATATATTGTCTGTGTGGTGACAGATTAAGTGCATGAGTGTCACCACCCTTATTTATTCCATGAGTGTCGTAAGAGGTATCTAGGTAACTACAACATCACTAAAGGGAAGGAAAACGAAACAAACCCTATACTAACGCATATAGCCAGTGTGGTATTGTGAACCAAAATTTCCTTTCTAAGGATAGGCCCATGTCCAGTAGTGGATTATTATTGTAATGATCTGAATGATGAAATCTCTAATGGTGATTACCATCTTCATACAGGACAGTACTTTAAAATTTACAAATTATATTTTCTAGAATATTTTTGAAACAGCTCTTTTTTTTTATTAAAATTTCGAAATGTAACCATGTAAGAGCTTTTATAAAATACTATGATATTATAACTACTATAATTAATTTCTAATATATTGTAAAGTTTAAAGTACTCTCCTGTAAAGTAATGAATAAGTAAATCTATAGTTTTTCTGTAACAACAATGAACTACAATAGAACACACCATTTAAAGTTATTTAAAACTTCCGATGTCAAAACAGTTTATCCTTTAAATCCCTATTATTAACGATAGTATATAGTAAAATATCACTATAGTAACGAAAAACACACATTTCTACAAATTTTGTAAACTGTTTTTTGCTTTTCATTTTAATTTACCCTGTTTTTGTTAGAAATCTTATATCTAGCAAAAACATTGCAACTATTTTTTTTACTTCCTAGCCATTATGTTTTTTCATCTAACATGTTTTGCATCCTTCATTTCTCAGGTATTTGTTGTAACCCACTTTTTCAATATTCATAGGCTAGTCTTATTAAAGATGAATAATAATTAAAAAAAAGGAAAGAATATACCCAGATTCTTGTTGGTCTTATGTTTCTTATAAGATACTTAAAATCATGTGGTGAGATAAACTTATATGGATTCAAAGAAACCCAATTCTAGGTATTTAGTAAAATAATAGCACTCCACATAGATACTAAACATAAAAGCAAAAATTAATAACTACACTTTGTATATTAACTGTCGCTACATACTGATAAAAGATAATTCAGCCTACACTCAAGTTATTGCCATATGAGTATGTAAGCTATATTAAGCCTGTTTCCTTTAAAGGACTGAGGTTAACCCTGAGCATATACACAACATGCAGAATGTACCTACTTTGCATTTGACCTTTGCATCAATACAACTGTTTACTTCAATCAAGGCTGAGGCATATAAATAAAATCAACTTCAAATAAAATGTTAACGTTAGCTATTGGTATCACGATATTCACAAAACAATATTATAGTAAACAAAGCCCAGGTCATGCGAGAAATTTGAATATCAATGAATAATAACTGACTCATACAACCACCCTATTCATCTGATAATTGAATAACATAGTTTGTGTATCAACTTTCGTAAGACGTAGGTGTGAGCTTAAAACTATAGCGATCAATTAAAACCAATCACAAATACGATAAAATACAAATGAAAAGATTAATCAACGATACTTGCTTTCAAATATAATAATGGCTACCTGGTTAATATTGCGGAAACAATAGTAAATAACGAGCCGGTTCATTTATAGCCGTGTTCGTTTTATGGCGAGATGTGAAATTAGATCGCATCTGCGCCGACCGAGAATGCCCGACAAACGGTCACTTTCTCACTTTACAAACAAATCGAATCAAATGTCATAAACTTACAGTTAAAAACCTGATTTCACTGTGTCCTCTTGGTAAAACTAAATAAATTAAATTCTAAATAACATTAACAATAGGCAGCTCACATTATCCAACAACAAGAAATAATTCAACAAAGAGAAAAATGTCTTTTTCTTTTTCGTCGTCGTTTTTTTAAGTTTGCGAAATGAAAATGGACGGAAGGAAGATTTGTGTTGCCAGAAATATTTCCCTATATGAAAACTATTTTAACTGTCAAATTGTCTAACGTTCATTGTTCTACGATACCATTACAAAATTAAATACAAGATTAAATTAGTAATTATTTTTCTAAACTGAAATTTTAAAATCATAAAACAGTACATCTATACCATATAATACGGTACTATCCATGAAGTCGAAAAAGACATTTAACATTTGATAATCCTAATAAGAATATTTGTCTACAATATTCGCAGGACAATTCGTCCTGAAACCATTGTGTTGGACGAGACAGTAATAACAGTCTGCTCCAGTCGCGAGACTTATCTAACTGTACTGCTTAGAATCAATACGGTGGAGGCGGCAGGAACAATTTGGGACCACGACCCTAGTTCCCCTTAAAACTAAAAGGATAAATATACAAAATTATAATCAGACCTGCCACACTGTATGTTTCTAAAAATAGGCTCATTATGAGAAATGATGAGAGGCGCCTGAATGAAGTTAAAATGTGATTATCGAGATGGATTTGTAGTGGGACTCGAATGGATAATGTCAAGAATGAATATATATGAGGAAGTATGAAAGTAGCGCCACTGGATAAAAAGTATTTTATGCGGAGAGATGAAGAAAATGTGACGAAGAGAGGATTAGGTATGGGAGTTGAAAGGTGCAAGAGAAGAGGAAGAATAAAGAAAAAATGAATGGATTGTATGGAAGACAGAGGAAAAGAAAACTGAAATAACGATACAGTGATAGAGATGAAAGTATAAAATTACAAATGATGAATTCGTTTCCCTGATCATCCTTAATAGGAATGATGGTTTTATAAATTAAAATTTGTTATAAATTGCATTAACTGCTATGATAAAATGATCATTTCTTGCCACAAAATGCCAGCCGGCAGATAGACTGTTCTTGAAGTTGGCAATACTAATTATTTCACAGACACCTCACAATCACATTTTTTCACATATTTCAACTAGTAACATTTAAAGAGCTCCAAACCCTTCATTCTCAATAAGGAATCATTCATTCAATCCTTAGTGTAGTTCGTTCAAGTTCTTCATGCCAAAATAAAAGCAAAACATTTCCAGTTCGTTCTGAGAACAACCGCGGGCGAGACGTATGTTGCGTTATTGTCGTGACAACTGTGCGTTCGCAGTTCTTTAGTCGACGAAAATAAGTAATCACATTATTTGCAACTGTTTTGTTTTCATTATAGCTATTTGTGCGTGAAAATGTTAAGCAATGCAACAGAGTTAAAAACACTGCAATTAAAGCTTGTGCTAATTGACTAAACAAATAACTGTGTTGTGTTTTCATTCGGCGTTGGGGCGATACCGGAGAGAAGGGAATTCAACAGCTGTCTGCATAGTATGCTCCATATTGTGAGTATGTTTTGATATATCTATGCATAAATTATAAACGTCTAATGAAATGGTGAGTTGTTATCGCAGACAAATGACAGTATTTTTAATTGCAATATTCAATTCTGTAAAAAGAGCTATTATAAACAAATATCAACTTTTTAATCTCCTAACTTTCTTTATAGGGCACTTTATTATGTTTATTTGTCATATTTGGGTAAGTTATTTAATTTTTTTCTTTATCTAGGGAATGGATTTTACTTTCTTTATTTAAAGTGAATGTCTCGCACCCTAAAAATATAAAAATGGCTCGCTACTCGATTAGTAATTTACAATAACAATTGATTACTACCCACTTAGAAATTGATAAACTATTTATGGACAAGTGTCTATATAAAAACTAAGCGGTTATTTAAAAACTAAGTCATAATAATTATATCATAATATCGGTATTTTTCAATGAAGTAGCATCAATGAGTAGAAATCAACGCTGTAAATAGGTACTACCTATATGCTGTAAGGTACGAACTGTCAGGAATTAAAAACGTCTAATTGTTATTCTATTTTGTCGTCAGCATTTAAAATTCGTATGCTTCGTCACGGATTGTGAACACAAATGTATTGTTTTATTTACTAAAATATTTTCACGTGGTCGCAAATTAGTTTTTATGAGCAAAAAAAGTATGAAATTAATATGCAGGTATGTTAACATATACAAACTTTGCAAAAACAAAACAATAAAAGTTTTGTTCGAGATTAGACGGTTGAACCATTTTCTGTAAAGATCTAATTAAATTCTATCGAGGTTAAAATAGATTTCACGTATATGGTATCTATCTAAAAAAAAATGACTGTAGAACTATGGCAAACAAACGTTGTGGTATTGTGGGGTAACTATTTTTTACATTGACAAATGCACAATAACTTCACGAGATTCATTTTTATACGAAATAGGTAGAAAAAAAGAAGAGACACAAATGACCATTGTTAACGTCTCTCGCCTGATCAGAGACAAATTTTATTGTTCTTGTAAGGAAATATTTCGCGCTTAGGTACACACGTAAGATAAGAAATTAAATTAAGTGTTTTAAGATGTGGACTGTCGATATTTAAAGATTATTTACCTTGCTTACGATTCCGTAACACAAAATAAGTTCTAGTTTGATTTTGTCAAGCCAACATCAGATCTTCACTTCACTTCACACCATTAAATAATATTTAGTATTAGATTACAAAAATAACGATTCTGAATAAGGCTTGATGAATAGCGATCCCTCGAGCCTTTTCCCAAACCAATTTGGGATTGGCTTTCAGTCTATCACAACACTACTGAACTTCAACTGAAGTGAAGAGACTCCCGTCAGACCTCTTCAACCCTAGAGTAGATATTGAAGTTCTGTAGATTGATAGGACTTTGACGAACTTTTATAATTATTCGAAAGACTAGACTACAAGAATAAATCGCTAATTAATAATTCCCTGCCATGATTTTTTTGTCTAACTTGAACAAATATTGTACAGTCTTGAGTATTGAAAAGAAAAAATAACATTAATATTAAACTATCAGAAAACAAAAAAAGTGCGTCATGTGTAATATAATACCTTCCTTCCTGTGCAAATCAGTCAAAACCAGTACTCACTACCAGCGCACGTGTTACCCTTCCACTATGATCTCGAGTCCTTCAAGAGGGGTGTGAAAAAGCATCTCTACCATAGATCACCATACTGCAATGTCTGCATTTACAATGAGTATGGTGACCGCAGCTCTTGTATTCTATGCGTGCTTTCCATCAGGTAGGGTGGAGTCACTTTAGCAGACTCCTAATATAAACATAAAGGTGTATCAATGATGTTACTGAAGGGTTGTTTTTTGTAATGTCAAACGTACGTCAGGTATCTTAACGAGAATAGAGTAGGTATGATATAAATATATGCTTATAATTGACTAAGATTTTCTTCATGTTATGAAACTACATACACATGTTCGGACCAGTGTTTCTGAAGATGAGGGCTAATTAAAAAAAAGTTCGTTATTTATTGATACGAGCCCTAGCTGAACACCCCTTCTAAGCTTTTGTGTGCCGAAGTACTAATCTTATTATAGTAAAGTTTAAACCCCCTGAGCCGCAAAACAAACGCAAGACATCGACTAAGATTAACTGGAGACTACGTTAACAGGCTTAAAGTTAATAATATTTCTCCTTTGTTTACAAGCCTGGACAGTAGACTATAAAAATACCGTACCATAAACAATACTAACTTATGTAAACGTTGCCTTTGTGGCAGCATTTTTAATTAGTGAAGTGTATAAATGAGTCGCTAATTGAAATCCACATTTTGTGCAGCACGTAATCAAAAAAAGTTATACGTAAGCCATAATAGGTAGATGTTCTACCACTCATATTTAAACGATGCTTATCCAAATTTGTACAACCTGTAAAAAATATCACATATAAATGATACAATGATACCCTTAGTCTCTATTAAATATAAAAAAAACAAATTAGGAACTTCTACTGAAAGTAAATAAAACCGATTTGTATGGGAGTTTGTGTCTAACAGACTACCTCCTATCGATAGATGATAGCACAGCTTGATCAGATAGAAATAAGGCTGTATAGCATATTGAAAACGAAGTAATGTATTGAGCGTTGTATGAATTACAATTCATTGCATCTCCGTCACTTGAGAACGTTAACCTTGGCAAGTTTAATCAGTACCATAAACGAAGAATAAAGGCTGGCAAAGGAAAAAATAATAATAAATTAGACTTGTAGGTTTCGAATTCCATAAGAACAATAGACCATTGAGAACGTACATCATCCTACAAACATAAAAATGTTAACTTGGTTTCTTCTTCTTCTTCTTCTTCTTCTTCTTCTTAAAAAGACAACTCCCGCATTAGGAATAAATCCTGTGTCGCGGGGGACTTTACAAACATACAAGAAACGGACACAAAGAACACCCAGACTCAGAACAACAATTTGTGGACCACACAAAGTGTTGTCCCATGTAGGATTTGAACCCACAACACAGCGAAGCGGCGAGCGGCGTGGCGACCGCTTAAACCACTAGGCCAATCGTGCAGTCATTTCATATACTACAAAAAGTCGAGAAATTCCGAACTGATTCAGTCTAAATTTTGACACGATGTACAAATCGCTCTAAAGATTGTTTACATATATTTTTACGTCGGTATCGGTATCATTGCAGCCGTAATGTGCAACAGCGAAACGTGGCAGGATACAGATAACAAATAATAAGGATATCTTCAAAAACGCACGTTTACCTATTACTTATTATCTAACTAAAGCATAGGGTTCCCACCAAGAACTTGGGACCCCAAGTCAAGTTCACCTGCAATTGATGTATCTGCTGATCGACAGAAGAGGTTCTCGCAAACAAAACATCTCGATTAGCGGCAATGGACTCTCCACCTTCTATTACTTGGCGGCGTGACTACGGCGAAACGAGAATTGTTACCTTAATAATTTTTTATGCAAAAAGGCAATCTATGTATGTTTATGTTCCACCGTAGCGTCTAAACTATTGAGCTTATTTAATGAATGAGTTGTCAATAGATTCGTAATAATGGCCCGGGTGACATAGGCTATATAAATTTTATCAAAAGTTTTTACATAGTCGAGTGGTTTTTTATATTTATTCCTGTCTATAACCAATACACATAATCGACACTAATTATAAAATAACGAGCGAATCATTATTTAGTTTACAAACTCCGATTAGCACCTGTTATCAGACCGCAAGTTTCCACAGACTTCCGCGCACTTTTTCCGAACGCATTCAATTAACTTTTTGTCACTAAATGTGATAATGGAAGTCTTGTTAGTAGACATCGTAGTAATTAGTCTCGTTTGATGGGAGATCGGATGGTGCTACTTGATAAATGTCGGCGCAAACAGCCGTGAAATACTTCCTGTTCATTTTCTTGTTAATTAAGTGCTGCATTCGTTTCTTGTGGGTGAGAGTCTACGAGTTTTATAAGTTTTTCTTCTGGCCTATCTATATTCTGTGTACTCGAGGTACACAGGTTACACATTTCACAAGGCCGTCTGATTCTAAACTGTACTATGGTAACCTGACTGTTGATAAACCATTATATTTATAAATATGTAGACACTATAGATAAATGATCGTGTTCATCACACAAAGATTTGTTTTGGGTGTGAATCGAACCCACGACCTCTGGTTTAGCAGTTAGTATCACTAACCACTAGATCAACAGACCCGTCTTTAGTTCTTCACTACAGTTTTCATTTTTGTTCAATTACTACTTTTATTCTTTTTACTATTTTGGCTAAAAAGTGTGCACTATTTTATTGTTGTAGTAAAAATGTTTTCTTTTTTCATTATTTTAAACCTTAGATTAAAACTTAACATTTTATCGTAAAACTTGCGTCTATCCTTCTGAAATTTTATAACATTCTTCTGCGTCCTATAACGAGTCTTTTATATTCTTAAAATTATATCTCATGTGTTGTCTCACTGTTGCGTAAATAAATAGTTAACGTTAGCACAGTCACTAAATTAACATAGATCTGTAAATGATACAGTGTCAAAAAGGTTGGCCAATGTTAGCCGGTATGTGACCTTAGCGTGCATGGTGCAGGGAATGTTTACCATTTTTCAATATTTTTATTTTCATTTATACTGTTACGTCATCAACTCGAGGAGAAGTGTAACCTAATTAAGGGTCAGTTTCTAACGTGAAGACGTTTTAAAATCTGCCGTTCAATTAACACATTACACAGAACAGGCAAATATTAATACTTCTTATTCGAAGGTGCATTGACCGAATTTAAACAGCGTGGATTCGATTATATTTTTATTCCATTTATAATTATAACCTGGCAACAAATAGTGCTAAAAATACGGATGTTTGGACCCGTTTATTTAAAAAGTATTTATTGATTTAAACATGTTCTTTTTATTGATTTTATTTATTGAGAAAGTTCGTTGAGCTCGACTATTTGACAAGTCTTTGCATAAAATACACATTAATAAAAATACATTCTAGATTACAGAAACTTATAACCGTTCCCTGCTACGATTCGCTGTGGCATATTATGGTTGCATTTATGAGTAATGAGGAACGAAAATAACGCAAAAAATAAACAATTACAATCTTGAAAGCGATTTGCAGCTATATCGTGTCAAAATTTTACAAATTCCATACAGAGCTATTTGAGGCACAAACAAACCAATGTGTATTTATAGTAATAGATCATTAATAACATTTCACTACAAGCAATAAAACTTGTACGTTATATATGTTCGGTCAGAACTCTTCACCGGTCAAAAGGTTTTTTAACTGGTTTTTGAGAATAGTACTGTTCACTACTGCTACAGATACAGAACAATGATCAATTATTGTCGAACATTATTTTCAATTTCAACTTTCGAACTGTTTTTTTTTATTTAACATTTGAACAAAAATAGAAAATGAAATTTCTCTATGGTTTTTTATAACTATACCTAGTTCTAGTTCCTTTATTTACACGTTACTGTTATTTTTTACACTATTAGATAATAATCTCAAACTCTTTTCTACTGTTGTCTTATTGATCAGGTGAATTATTAAATTTCATAGTTTGATATCTCTAGGTAAAACTTTTAAAGCATTGAATAATAAAGCCAGAATATTGCAAGCATGGATATCTCTGAAATAATGTTTTTACAAGAAAAGTTGTCTTTATAATGCGTAAAAACGATGTATTTGCTGTCAGAGGATTTAAGAACACCAGACAAAGGTTCTTGCTACAATGTTCACTAGGTACCTGCATTTGAATATAAGAGGTACAATAATAGCATCGTCCTTTTCTAACGGCCATTGTCTTTTACAACTACGTTGTACGTACGTATGGTATAGCTTAATATTCTTCAAGAAAAATGTAAGTCTGGTGGAACCCTGAATGATAAATAAGGTAAGTCTAATATTTATTCACTGGTTTTTACCAACTATGTTTTGCCAACGCTTGCTGTATATTCGCTTAATAAAGAACAAGGAAAGACTTTTGTTAGTTTCTGCCCTTTTGAAATCTTGTATGTACTCACAAGATGTTTGGCTGAGTATATTTTTAAAGCAATATTTGCATTGTTCAATTCATTCCCTAGCCATACAAAGGCTCAGGCGATACTAAGTGCTAAAGTTGGTGTAATAATGCTTATTTAGAGTGAGGCATAGAATCTTAAGAATACCTTAAAAAAGTGTAACGTTGCAACAACAATGGTTCATTGTCATTTAAGTCTACGTGTTATTTATGCTGACGTAGATAAAGCATAATATAAAAAAATGTATTATCTCATTTTACTCGGAAACTGATATACTTGTAAGTAATTGATACTTTAGAGAACTAAGATGAGGAAATATTAATAAGTACGAGTAATCATTAGAATCGAGCATGCAGCCGGTCACGTATACGTCGCGCGTTGTATCGTAAATGGATAATGCTAGCCCCGTTACTGGGTTGTCGTGATGCATTCACAATGTACACGCGCAGGTTCCTACCTGTACTGCCATCTAGCGGATACATCGAGAACTTCATGATTTTTTATTATTCAGTTACTGAAAATGACAATTAAATTTTATTATTTAAATTTTTTGTATTTGTCTTTTAAAAATTGTACCACAGTCAGTGACAAATTTAAATCTAATTGTAATACTTCAATGTATTAGTAAAGATAAAGTATAAAATTAGATATAGCACCTATGGATGATTAAGAAATACATACATATAGACAATAACCCCTGTTTCGTCGAAGGAGTAGGCAGAACCATATTAAAGACTCGATTTCGCTAGTTTTCATCTTACGTAATAGGTGCCGAGCCCACTCGGGATATTTTGTTTGCCAGCGCCTCATCCGCCAATTAGCAGGTGCACCATTTGCAGGTAAGATTGGCTTGAGGCTCTAAGTTCTCAGTGGGAACCCTATGCATCCAATTAAGAAATATAGTGTGAATTTACAGAACTGTGTTAAAACAAAAGTTATATTGCGCTGACCATCAAATAATCGGCACAAGGATAGATGTTTACAGGTCAAGTTGATACTAAGCGTAGATATTATTTAGCTGTAGAGATGAGAACTCTAATCTGTTATAGAATTGTTAGTGACTTTAATTTAGTCATGGCCTTCTTTTAATTTTAACGAATTAAGTGCATAAGTGAATGCACAACTTTGAAAGTAAACTACACTTGGAATGGTCTGTACCTGTCCTAACATACTTTTAAAATTAGTGAGTACTCGATGCCAAAATCCTGAAATTCTGATAAGCCATAGTGTCAATCTAGCACTAATGAAGACAAATCTCACAGTTTTGCTCCTTAAATACACTTAAGATAATTCTTAGATAGTGGAAGAGGCCCTCAAGACAGAAATAACTATTACGGTTTTGCTTACAACTGGTGAGCGATGAGTAACATTGATAACGTTTGTTTTCATTGTTTTCCAACGTGGTTTATGATGATCTCCTAGCCGACTTCGGCCACGGTGGCCAGTCTCAACTGAGAACAGTCAACTACGCAGACTATATTATAGTGCACAAGTGTGTGCGCAAACACAGGTGTACTCTCTGTTCCCTTACTCTAACAATCCAGTGGGACGGTTATCCGACACGACAGGGGTAAGATCAGACGTAGGACCGACGACTTTAGGTGCTCTACGAGGCACTGGGGTTTGGACCCATACTTGCAAACTCCGGGCTGTTTTTAAGTATTTCTATAATCCGAAAAACCTAATAACACTGTTCTTGTCCGACCCGGAAATCGAACCTGAGACCTTTTGATCGGTAATTGCTAGACTAACGAGGCAGTAACATGATTTATACTGAAATAGGAACAGTAGTTTCGATATTATATACATCTGTATGTGTAGTAGTTTATTATTATAACTTTGCTTATAGATATAATATTTAAGCATAGAATATAATTTTACAATTTCAAAAATATTTAGATTTATTCTTTTCAAACCTATAAGAAGTCCTGCAAATGATTTTAAAGGTATGTACTTCATTTCACGGGCAGTTTAAAAAAAATAACCAATAGAAAACCCTCTTTTTATGACATTGTTTAAAAACTGCAAAACAATGAATTATAAAATTGGAACAACCGGGGTCGTTCCGTTTTGTGTATTGACCTCTATGAAACAAAAAAGTATGATTCGAAAAGAATTAATGTGGAACTTTCCAGAACTGACCACTTAGCCAATTTCTCGGAACTTTCAATACATATAGACTGGGCCTATACGTCTTGAAAGCATATCATTGCTTTTCAGCGGTCGAAAACCAATACAAGTAATATTTAAGACTGAATGATTCATCAGAAATTGATTTGTTGAAATGCCTTTTATATTATTGTAATAAGATTTGAATTGAGCGTTAGACATGTGAGTTGGTATTGATAAGGATTCCTCGTGGTCTGATTTGATTAATGACATGTACGAGTGCGCATGTATCGCAAACTGTTGATAGAATTACATCGTTCCTTTCTTCAGAGATTTTCCACTCAATATTTAATAGTAGTGTACATCTATACATATATAACATATTTTATATCAATATGATGCTTGATTTTTAACAGATTTCATGACAAATGGATCAAATTTTTTTTTTCGTTTGTAATCCAAAAGCTCTGGCATTCATGATTTTAAATTTGTTTTTAATTGATAGGATAGGAATATACTGCTTTTAAATTCATCATGACGCATGAGCATGAATTGTAGATAGATTTGCCAGCAACTATAATTGCAAACACCGATTTATAATGTCGTTCAAGATAATAAGGCTCGTTTGTAGTGGTTACTAGTTTAATGCTATTATGATCTAAATTTTAAATCTAACATGAGATGTCATTTTAGTCTGTTTTATAAGTTTACATAACGTAGCCTAATTAAAAAACGGGGACGACGTAATAGACGACACTTGATTTGCTGTTGACAAAACCTATATCGGATACATGCTGAAGTAACAGCCAAGCCTAAATGTGCACAAAGTTGACCTAAGGTTGCAAGCATTTTCTGGGGTTTTGTCAAATACTCATGCCCATCTACTTGACCCACATCCATTGAAGTGGAGTAACAGGTTTGGCAATAGGCTTGTTTTCGACATTGTCTTTTCTTTATGTTAATCTTCTTCGTGTGATCACAGATTAAAAATACAGGGTTGAATACCCCTATTCATTCCGTGGATATCGTAGGAACCGACTAAGGAGCAAACTACCCAGAATGACAGCACTGCAAAAAGGCAGAAAACTGGGCTCGAACTCCTTTTTAAGAAAATCCAATGTCCAGTTATGATAATGATGATCCTTTATGCCACCTCTTTTTTTTTAAATTACGACGACAAATTTCCTAATTCCTTTACATTCACTTCGGATCAATAAAGATAGAAATTTGTAATAACGTGAGTGCTATGCTAACATATTGCAAAATTTTTGAACGATTAAGCACAGTTGGTTATTTTTATTTAAAAAAAGATTTCATAATAGTTCCGTTACATTTCAATTAGAAATAAAGTAGTATAGTAACTTAGATAATAGTAGTAGTTAGTTTTGTAAAGTGAGCAGTCGTGTTTTGGAGGAGTGTTCTTGTCTTTTAACCCCATTCACTCTCTATGTTCTAATAGTAGCGAATGAGAGCGAGTCTAAACCAGGTTCTAATAGAATCTTCTCGCATTCAATGAGAGTTGCATATTGTTCTTGGAAGAAATTTATGGAGTAGTTTTCCACATGAAACTGGTACATGGAAGCCTATAATATATAAGCCTAACGCAAGAGCTGAATTTTTTTATAGAGCAAATATGTATGCTGCGCAATACATATCAATTTAAATCTTTTACATAGATTGTTTTGTATT
The DNA here is from genome assembly GCA_949316085.1 of Hypercompe scribonia. Classification (NCBI taxonomy): domain Eukaryota; kingdom Metazoa; phylum Arthropoda; class Insecta; order Lepidoptera; family Erebidae; genus Hypercompe; species Hypercompe scribonia. Next base: position 7,601,092 of record OX438988.1, read on the forward strand.
GAACATGTTTCATCGGTTCACATTAGGTACATAAAGAACACAAATATTTATTTTAATGGAAACGGGATGATTATAAATAAGGAATTGGTATATTTTAAAAACATGAAATTATATCTGGAGCGTTGCCCTCTGTATTTAGAATCGTGTCAGTTCGGTTGGAAGCTTTTGAAGCGTATCAGGAATGGGTGTAATTTGTTAACAGATTTAATAAGATCAGTGTTGCCAAAAGATGTTTATTTTTTTTTATGAAAAAAATTGAGAATGAATCTCTTGGATATGTTTAAGCAAATTTATACAATTACTAAGCTGGCCCGCGAAACCTCGTCTGCTTCGTCTATTGCCCGTAACTTGATGTTATGCAGCATGAACAATTTTGTTTACTATCAATGCAAGCTATCAAAAGGAATAATTTTTCCTCATTTTTGCAAGATTTTTCATTGACACTCTGCTCCTTTTGGCCGTAGCGTGTTGATATATCCTTCCTCGATTACTGAGCTGTCTAACACTACAATAATTATTCAAATCGGATCACTAGTTCCCGAGAAGCACGTTCAATCAAACAAACAAACAAACTCTTCAGCTTTATAATATTAATATAGATGTAGAGAACGTTAAGTAAATTTCAAACGTTGTTATTAATATTAACAAGATAATCATCCTTTTTCTAGTTTTATTTGAGGTTTGCGTGTTGTGTAACAGATAAATTTTTGTTGGTTTCTTTACTGTTTTCAAACGAGATGTAAGAAAAACACGAAACCATGTCGCAAAGTTTTCGCGCGTAGATTCGATCTAATTCTAGGATTTTTCATTATATAAACCAACCTTACTAGGTAGTTCTTCTATCAATACATCAATACGTATAAAAAAATTGAAGAGTCTGTCTGTGACTAAAAAAAACTTGTTTTCTCAAGTGCTTATAGCTCTTTACACGATACTGAAACATAAACTAATATACACAAAGTATATTAGTTTAAATTTTTGCCTGTCTGTATTGTCTGTTTGTTTGACCGGGCTAAACTCTGCAACAGCTGAACCTACTTTAATGGGACTTTCACTAGAAGTTAGAGAAGGCTACTGGGCACCATATAAGCAACATTTTATCCCAGACATCACACAGAATTGTAATTTACGCAGCAAAAACCACGTTTCTTAAGGTAAAAATTCAAAATTCATACGCGAACACAGTTACGGCCACAACTATGTATTAAATAAAGCAGTTAAGTTAATTTACAGTAACGTAATGGTAAAAACTTAGACCTAACGATTTTTCACCACTAACCTGACTTGAACCGTAATTACTTCAAAATAAAAGTTTTTAGGCTTTTTGGTTCAATAACCCTTTTTTACCTGACCGTTTCGATTAATTGCGCTGATAACGAACCTTTTTGAGACCTATCAAGTTCAAAATTATATTGATATTGTGATAAGTGACAATGTTGTACACTAGTGTTTCATATTGCCAGTATTTTATCGGTCGAATCTTTACCAACCGGCACATAACAAAACATTTAGGTATTAATTTTGTCCCGACAAAGGCAGTCACCCAAAATCGATTACGTAATCGGAATCAATTTGCTAAATTCTGTTGTTAATTAATCTAGAATCCATTTTTATTGGAACCAAATTAAATTTTTATTTTAATCATGTAGGTACCGATATACTCGTACTTCAATTATTTAAATTCACGCATACGTGTGTGTATTTAATTCATATTTTTATTTTACATTATCATATTCAAAATACATTTGCTAGATACATGTGTTATTCTTTATATTTATTTTTTTAAAAAGACGACACACTTTTGAGTATGTATCCTGTGTCACGAGGAACTTTACAAAAATACAAAAAACGGACACAAAGAACAGCCAGGTACAGAACCACAATGTGTGGTTCACGCAAAGTGTTATTCCATGTGGAGTTTGAACCCACTATCCGTAATATTTGGTTTTTTTAATATATAGCCTGCCAAATTGAGTTTATGAATTACGCGTAAATAGCACAAATACCTAGCAATTACGCGAATAACTTAGGAAAAATAGTATATAGAATACAATCCAATAGTGATTGCAATAATTACTGGTTGTTAGAACGAATTAATCAGAACTGTAAATTCATAGAATGGTTTCGAGGAAACAATACCAGAAATTAGACATCAGACCCTTATACAGACAATATAATGTATAAACAAAGTTCTAGCTTACTTCCTTCTATTTGCTGCAACTGCATAGACGCCGTACCCGAGCGATAACATCTCAATAAACCTGGCTTCGGCTCATGAACCTTTATCTCAAACAGGTCAACGGTTTCGATGTATCCGTTCGGGGTGATTGACACCGTAATGATCCCAATCCATACTGAAATAGACTTTAAAAATATCAACACGGATCATGATATAAACAAATTACATGCGCAATTTTAATGTACCTATGCAAGTTGAAACTTGAAACAAAACCTATTCCAACTAGTCTGGCCAGTGTGGTATAATAGGCCAACACCTAAGGAAGCTAAGGAAAGGCGTATGTCCAGCAATGCACTCTTAAAGGCTGTTGATGAATGCAAGTTTACAAATACATTATGGGTGTTTTTACATCCTACATGGGGTACCAACGCTAAGTTAACATAAAGTTAAAGACTAAAAACCACTGCACGGTTGGCCTAGTGGTTTATACGGTCGCCATGCCGCTCTCTACTACGCTGAGTACTGTGGGTTCAAACCTGTGTGAACACTGTGTGAACCACAAATTATTGTTCTGAGTCTGGGTGTTTTTTGTAGCCATTTCTTGTATGTTTGTTTATAGTCCCCCGTGACACAGGACTTATTTCAAGCGCGGGCGTTGTCTTTCAATATTAAAAGTTAAGCTATTTATAAAATTTCATTTTGAATTATCAGAATAGCCCAGTTCTGAGTACTCAGCTAGAGCTCTTTGGTCCGATTCCCACCCTTCTAATCTGTATATAAAGTTCATTCAAGTCTTAAATTGTACTTGTCTATGATACTGTAATGTATAATAAAAAAACCAAAGCATTACTTCAACTAAGTGACCTTTTTAAATTGACTATTTAACAATAGGAAGTATTGGCAAGTTCCGTTTGATCGCGCAAAGCATAATATTGAGAAACCGTTTTCGACTTCCTGCGTACAGCTATAAATAAATGAATTGCTGACAAGTCACCTCGATCTCACTGACGAGTATTTCTATAGAATGTTAATGTATACATTTATAATAAGTAAAAAGTTTTTATTAATCATATTTTAAAATCACAAGTGTTTCATAATCTATTTTAATGTTAACCATTAAATCTTATTAATATTGGGTAATCGTAAGATTTCCTAAGTTAAACATTAATGTTAAAAGCAGGCTTTATAAATGTGATTTTTATTAATTTGACATAGTTATCTTTTGCCGGATGAGGTATAAATTCAGGCTAGCTGTTTTCGTATTTGTAAACAAGAATATTTCTTTAAACGGTTGCGTGATAGATACAAGATCACGTTTCAACGTTACTTTTTACAAAACCCCACATTTAACTGAAAGTGTATTAAATGCCACTGTTAATAAAATAATATTTGTAAATCGCGGCTAATTCAATTCAATTTCCTCCTATTGTTTACTATCCTTTTTTAAATCATATACGTCATAAGATTAACAATCGAAGAACGGTGAATCAGGTGAGCCTCCTGCGCATTTGCCTTCAGTGTCATAAAAAAACAAATGAAGCACTTATTCATAAAACATTCACACCAAGGTATACGTCATTGTGACGGTCTGTATTCAAATTTTCTGTCGTAAAATGAGTTCTCATTAGACAGAATAGTAGCCAAATTAAAAAATTTGGTTAACTGGACGTCATTTCAGACGGCAATAAAAATATAATAATGATCTCTTTATTGTATACTAAATATTAAACGTCACAGTGTGATGCATTTGGTACAATTGAGTTTTATCATACTATGGCAATTTGTTGCAAGCAACCACAACCACTGGCAAACTTTTATATGTTGTAGTAACAACTTGGTTGTATATTGATAAGCTATTATAACGATGATGTCTTGTCTCAACATTAATCCTTACGATAGATGCGTCACTGAATCATACATCATTTGTTATTGTTGTATTATCATCATTTAATACCCCCTACTTTGTATGTCTTACTGGCTTCTGTGAGTTGAATAACCATGTAAGCAAGCCACAACCATAAATATTGAAATGCACGCACAAGTGCAGTAGTACCACACAATGTACTTGGCAGAGTCCTCCATGACGTCTTTGAATACAATAATTTGATGATACCTAAAGACGTGAATAGCTTAAGGGTTGACATTTTATCTTATAAGAGATGTAATAAAATACTAATTGTATATTTAGTATCTCAATCCAATCTGAGCAACCGTCAACAAACTTCAATGTCATAAACTACTAGATAACAAGGTGTCTTTTGGTTGTGAGGGCTTTCAGGAAGACCTACCGAATAGTTGCGGACACTCAACTTGTTTCGGCTATTGATTTTTTTTATCGTATTTTTTATATTCCGTAATCTAATATAGAAGAAACCCTCATAGTCTGCCAAAGTCACGGTCAAACGAGACATTTGGGATTTACATCGAAGATTTTCTGTATTGTATTAAAAAGTTGTAATGATTCACAATTAGATATATTGTGAATCGTAGAGTATGGATGTATGTGGATTGTATTTATGTTGTTCTGTATTTATGTTTGTTGTGAAGTATTGTTGTAATAGTTTATACTCGTTGCTCCGGTATTTTGATTATATGAGTATATAAAAAAAGATACGAAAAAACTGCCCTTATACGACATTGTTTGAGATAAAAAAAGGATCTAGCCTAATAATAATCGCTTATGATATCCTCTACCGTCTCACCTGCCATTTGACGGCCAAAAACAGGCTGCCGCGCGCTCATAGTTTCAATCGAAAAGCGCATGTTATACATTCTTGTCACGAAATCATTCTATAGGTTTGCAGGAAAACCAAAGAAAATATTGTACGAATCAAAAACAGGTATTATTATAGAAGGTATATAGTTTCCTTACACCAGAAATATTTAAAAAGGTTAATCAAGAAATAGCTTTGCCAACTCGTTGTTCTCTGACGTGGCACGTAGCAGTGAAGGTCAAAATCTTTAAAAGTTATAAGTTGCAAACATAAATATTGTAATTATTACCGGTTTAAAACAGTTTGTAAGTGGTTAGCCTTTATAGTTTTAGATGATCATGCATGTTACGTGTGTTGCCATACGTGTTATTATGTGCGCTGTTGCATAGCGTATTCGAATGTTATATTAGTTTATACATTGGTGTACAAAGCTCTAGACTGCCTGGCGAAGCGGTAGCGAATACGACTGCTGTGCTTGAGGTCTCGGGTTCTATTGCCGGGTCACACCAAATATATGTGTGATCTGCAAATATTTGTTTAGAAGTTTGGGTGTTTTCTATGCATATGTATGCATTTACAAAAAAAGTATGTAAGTACTCTATCAGTAAGTCCAGTTATCATAGTACAAACTCTGCTTAGTAGATGGCGTCCTGTGTCAAATGTCTAAAATATTAAAGAAAAAAAAGAAAGGGACAAGAAACTCATTACTTTATATTTAAATAGTTTTTTGTCCAAATAAGTTGTATTATATAACTAAATAAAAAGGCCAACCAGAATTTGAGAAAGACCAAAAATGTATCATCATCATCAACAGCCTTTAACAGTCCACTGCTGGACATAGGCCTCTAGCACGGAGGTTTTGGCCTACTATACCACGCTGGCCAGACGGGTTGGAAAAGATTTTGTTTAAATGTTTCCTTCTCTTTGTAGTGATGTTGTCTTGCATACTTTGTTCTCTTAGTCGCCTTTTACGACACCCACAGGATGAATAGGGGTGGTAACACTCATCACAACACACATAACCCATCACTACAAGTACAATATTATGAATGCGAGTTTGTTATGCGTTTAAGATTTGACTATTTTACAGATTATCTTGAAATTTTGCTTCTTTCCTATGCGTATCGAAATCTCCTTGCACACCAATTTTTTTAACGAAGCAAAGCCGAGTATCTTTCTTTATCTTAATCTTTTATTATCTAAAACTACTAGTGAAATAAACTTCTCAGTACTATGGTTAGTACTTGGTTAACCCACCGAACTAATTTGTCGAAGCAAAGCCTCTTACGTCGTCTTTTGTCTCTTATCAGTTTTTAACTGACAGTCTATAGAAACATGAAAGCATAAAATTCAAGCCGACCTGCAGGATGTAGCTAGATATGGATATGGTGAAAGCATTTTTTTTTAAAAAGACCACCCGCATTAGGAACAGATCCTGTATTGCCGATGACATTACAAACATACAAGAAACTGACACAAAGAATACCCAGACTCGGAACAACAATAAATAGATCACACAAACCACACAGCGAAGTGTGTTATGGGAAGTGTGTTATGGGTTACCCCACATGAGATAATACTTTGTGTTGTCACGGCGGCGTGGCGACCGCTTAACCCTTTTTTTTTTTTTTTTTTAACGTGTGGAAACCCCCTCGGGCCGTCACCCCACCGGGGTTTACGGCGGGGTGGTGTGTCGGAATCGGACCGACTAAAACCACACGGTGTGCCACTCTGCGCCTGACATAGGAGGGATCCGGGAACAGCTGTTATTACGACATCCAGATCCCTCTTAGCGCCTGCCCGCTACCGCGGACACCATCTGCGGATAAACTCTCCTTTTAGGCCACGTACGGCACACGCGGACGTCGCCTCTTCGCGGCTGGCCATTATAGCGGATGGAGGGGAAAACCCGTCCCGTCCACCCGCGGCCACACTCAAGGCGGCATGAGGCGCTGGTACGCGCGCCTCCGCCGCCCGGTTCGCCGGCGGCGAATTGGGTCCGAGTGGAGGTTGTCCTCCCGGGCCTTCTCCGCCACCTCCTTCCGCGAAATTACGTCTTCGCAGAAGGTTGCGACCGCGGTAAAACAACTGTCGCTACCGACCATGGAGCGTATGACGGCCGGTAGCGAGAGATCTTCTCCAATAACTGCAGTGAGGACCCCACGCTGCGCCGCCCAGGCGGAACAAACCGCCAGCGTGTGCTGAGCCGAGTCCTCACTGCAGTCGCAGTGGTGACAGGCGGGACTCAATTCCCTCCTGGCGACCGAGTGCAGATACTTCCCGAAGCAACCATGCCCGGAAAGAATCTGCGTCAGTCGGAAGGAAAGGGTCCCGTGCTGCCGCCCCGCCCATTCGGCGATGACCGGCTGGAGAGCCTCCACGGCGGCAAAGCCAGCACGTGGAGCCTCGAGCCGGGACGACCAACGAGCCATCGTGGCTCGACGAGCGGCCTCTCGCCACTCGCGTATCTCTTCGGGTGGGGGCCGAATGGCGCTACCCACCCGGAAGTCTGCCGTTCGCCGATAAACTTCGGCGAGCACTTCCGCATCCAAATCCTACGGGGGAGTACCGGCTAAGGCGCACGTCGCCTCCGTCTATACGGTGCGGTAACCGCGTATGGCTCTAACCGCCAATATCCTCTGAGGGCGCCAGAGGCGAGCCCTATTCTGGGCGGTCAGAGCCGCCGCCCACACTGGTGCACCATACAGCGCCATTGACCGGACAACCCCCGTGTATAGCCGTCTTGTCGCGACACTAGCTCCACCCAAATTCGGCAAAAGTCGCCCAAGGGCAGAAGCAGCGCCGACCAGCTTTGGAGAAAACTGTCGGAAGTGCTCGTCGAAGAGCCACCTGCCCAGGCTTCAGGCCCAGGCCCAGATACTTCATCTGGGCCTGAACCGGTACGAGGACCGAATTGACTACGATAGAGGCGCCGGATGGCGGACCACGACGGGGCCCATGGAATAAAAGGGCCTCCGTCTTATTTAGGGCCACCCGTAAACCCAGCGCCTCAATACGCCCGACCACCAAAGGGACTCCCGTGGTAGCCAGGCGCGCCCCCTCTTGAAAGTTCGCTCCCCGGGTCGTAACTAACGTATCATCAGCGTAACAAAATACACCCAGCCCGGGAGGAAGATGACTTTGAAGGGCCCAGTCGTATCCCATGTTCCACAGAAGTGGTCCGAGGACAGACCCCTGTAGAACACCGCACGAGATGGGCCGCTGCCTCAGAATACCATCTCGGTCCTCGTACATGACGGTACGCTCCTCAAGATAGTCTGCCACAAGCCACCTCAGGTACTCTGGCACCCCGTGGTAGTGGAGTGCTTCCCTGATGCAGCTAAATGGCAGACTATTAAATGCGTTGGCAATGTCCAACGATACCGCCAACAACATGCCGCCACAGCTCACCGCCTCTTCGGTAACGGCCCTCAGGCGCAACACAGCATCGACTGTCGAACGCCCCGCTCGAAAACCAAATTGGGCGTCCGACAGATCGGGGCCCACCTCGCAGAGGTGCCGGACGATGCGAGCAGAGAGTATCCTCTCAAAAAGTTTACCCGCCTCGTCCGGCAACACGATGGGCCTATAGGCCGCTACCGAATCGGCAGGCCGTCCCGGCTTCCTTAAAAGGACCAGCTTCCCGCTTTTTCAGCACTCAGGGAAGCGTCCGGACGCCAGACTAGAGTCCAGGACTTCCCTGAGGCGGTCCGACATGTGTTCGAGGGCTCGGGCCAGCATTCGGGCAGGTATCCCGTCCGGCCCGGGGGCGGTGTTCTTAGAACGAATCCGTAGAACAACCGCCCCTACCTCCGATTCCCTGACGGGTGGAACATTGTCCTCGTTCCCCCCGTCGTCTCCGACCATGAAAGCCATCGACGGGTGTGTGTGTTCCACCCGCTGCGGGAAAAGGCCCTCGATCACTTCCCGCAGGAAGCTGGGCTGGAGAGTCTCTGTAAGGGGGGGACCCGACGTGCGGAGCTTTTGTCGCGCCGCACGATACGGGCGACCCCAGGGGTCACGATCGAGACCCTCCAGCATCTCCTTTCGCTTAATTTCTTTGGCGCAGCTGATGGCCAGCTTCAGAGTTTTCCGCGCCTCTCGGTACTCCTCATGAAGCTGATCCTCTCCGTCTTCTTCGCGGTGTCGCCGCCGACTACGGGTGTAGGACCTCCGGGCACGAGTACAGGCCGCACGGAGGTCCGCCAACTCCTGGGAACGACCGCTTAACCCTACGCCATCCCTGCAAATCAAAGTCATTCAAATCAAGTCAAATTAGTTAGCACAATGTGCTCACTAAGCTTAAAATAGTGTATTAAATGTCTTTTTTTACTATTTATAAAATGCCATCCAACAACCTATATACCTACTATATCTATATATGTATGTTAGATGGACAGCAAGAAGAACACAAACATAAATTCAATTAAAGTCTATATTGAAAGCTTTGTGACGTGACCTATTGCCAATCAATAGAAGACTAGACTATTTCTAGTGTGTGAATAGGGACCTTAATGATGTTATGTTAGGTTTTTGTTTTGTTTAATACCTTTCAATTATGTTGCCATTCAACAACGATATTTATTATCTTTATAATCAAGGCGTCTTTTTTTATGAAGAAGAATCTTTTTATGACCACTTTTTTTAAACTAGTGTAATTTATAAACTTGTTAAAAGAGAACATAGAGTAAAATAATTAATGTTTGAAAACTTTAATACACTATCGAATATATTTTAGTGATATCACGGTCTCACCAACCTCATAAGAAACAAGTGACATATCATAATTTCCTTGCATTTTGTTTTGTTTTTTACGAGCCTGCCAAAGTGACTCTACTCTGCCTGATGAATCCAAGAGTTGTGGTCACTATACTCACTGCGAATGCAGACAATGCAGTATGGCAACCCACACTATGGCGGCCTAGTAAGATGCTTTTTCACACCTCGTTTGGGGACTTAAAGGCATGACAGTCTCGTGGCTTTGTATTGTACACACTTGTCACTACAACTGTCACCCCCGCATCAATGGGCCTCCGGTCTCGCACTCACCAACGAAACACAATAGCACAGATGCTGTCAATTTGGGTTGATCTTTTGCATTTTACCGAGTGATTGTGGTTAATGGAAGCCATACACCCTACTTCCATTATTCTAAAACATGGAGATTAAAGACACTAAAAGGGCAATACACTTGTCTCTGGGCTTCAAAATAAGGGTCTTGACAGACGGACGTTCAACAAAGTGGATCCTATAAGGGTTCCATTTTTTCCTTTAGAGGCACGGAACCCTAAAAAATAACTAGAATAAAGTTCATTCTATTCTGTTGTATATAAACGTGTTAGCCAAGTAAACTAGCCAATTGGAGTGATAATTACTTGCTTTATAAACCAACTAATGAAACTGTCTCGAACAGTAAGACTAATTTGTTGCACTGTAATTGGCAGTCTCAGTTATATTGGATAACTATTGCTGAATGTATGTGTGGTATATTTGTTATAGTATACACAAACACGCACCCAAACTTACGGCAGATTGTGTTATTTAGTATTGATACAATATTTTATTCTTTTCAAGTGTTATTTACTTCATTCCTGTTCTGTACAATATGATGATCATGATGTTGATAAGAAGTACGATGAGGACTGCCTCGTTGGTTAGGCAATTAGCGTATGCGATTGCCTATCAAGAGATCTCGGGTTCGATTCCCGGGTCGGGCCAGAAATTTTATTCTTCCTGATTATAGAAATGCCTAATAATAGCCCGGCGTTTGGAAGTTGAGGCCTTAATCCCTGTGCCTCGGACGTAAAGCCGTCGATTCTGCGTTTGATCTCTCCGCGGATGTGTCGGATAGCCGTCCCATCAGATTGTGAGAGTGAGGGAACAGAGAGTACACCTGTGTTTACGTATACACTTGTGCAGTATAATATCGTCTGCGTAGTGGGCTGGTCGTCTATGTGGTGACGGATTAAGAATACATAGTGTTACCACCCCTATTTATCCCGTGGGTGTCGTAAAAGGTGACTAAGGGAACAAAGTATGCAAGTCAACACATTCAAAGAGAAGAAAACTTAAAACAAACCCTATTCCGAACCCGTCTGGCCAGCGTGGTATAAGTAGGCCAAAACTTCCTTCATCAGCTTGGAGAACAAAATCATCATTCTGTATAGAGAAAAGTCGAATCTATTATTTTCATTATTATTAAACACTGTATATATGTAATGCATATATAATAATTTTTTGTATAAAATCGTTTTATAAGAAAAATTAAACATTATAAATATGTAAAGTAGTTAAATATTTGCCTTCAAACATTTTCTTTAGGAAAGATTTGATTGATCACGTTTAGGGCAATTTCCTTGTGTGGTTTCCTTTTCCATCAAACGGGGAAATGAAAAGATAATTGATAAGTAAAAACGACAGCGCAATATATACATTGTGCTCACTAATTATAATTCCACTTGAAGCTGTTGACTTTATCCAAAGGCTCCTTTTAGATTGTATGAGAAGAAAACTGTGCTATTTGCCTATATTGAATTGAAATTTATATTATACGTAAATCTGAAGTTTGTTTGTTTCGTTGAAGCACAAACCTCTGGAACTACTAGCTCCAATCAACAAATTCTCTTAGCGGTGGATAACCTTATTTATGGAGGAAGGTTATATAACATGACGCCCTAACCAACAACCTTCAATGAAAAATATTGCAAAAATGGTGACAATTTATTACTTTTATAATCAATTAAATCAGAATTTATCTTGAAAACATTAAAATCTATTAAATTCGATAAGAATCATTACAAAATGAACATCTTTTACAAAAATACACGTACACACTCATATATTTCGTTTATCACATCTATGATTATATGAAGATTGCTACCTGTTCTATCTTTACTGCTCTAACTTGGTCGTTAACTCGTAAATAAACGACATGATCACAAACAAGACAGGTCATAATTCCGAACACCGCATGTGGTATTTTTTCAGCTTATCCCTCCTGATGTGGATAACAATAGACTGGGTGTGTCTTACACATTTACTTTCAGAGTTAAAAAAACATGTTTTAAATACACTGCGGTATGATTTAGGCCGTCGAGTTTTAACAATTTAAAGGTTCAGTATAAAAGGACGTCATGTCTATTTAATTTTTTAATTGTTATAAAATATAACTATACTGATTACATTATGGTTGCAAAATATAGATATAAACCCATCTCTACTGCATTATATATGTCATGTTTATCATTGTATGTCATGTGATCATTTGTTGGATATATGTCAAAATATGAACTACATCGGTCCAGTAGTTTTGGAGTTTTTGAAACGTATACTACAACTTAAAACATTTTTACATACATATAAGTGCACATATATAGATCGTATTTCTTAAAAAAATTAAATATAATACTTTACCATTTAAAAGTAAACTGTTCCTCGCATTTGATTCCCATTAATCGCTTATTCAAATAAAAGGTGGCCATCAAACAAAAAATTACTTACAAAAAGCCTTTAAACTTTACACACATGAATTGGCGTACAACTAATAATGTGTTAATTACGAGTAGAAGATTTAGTTATTGGTTTAATAATTAACATATTTGTATATCATTCACACACGTATTACTAATTGTATATAAATTGTTGTTTTCTATTAATTAATATCCTAAATTGACATATCTTTTAGCCACCAAGGAAAAATTGTATAAATTGAAAACTTGGCATACTGATTTTTCATATTTAGAGATAACATATAGGGTAGGTTTTATTTCCGAAAATCTCCATAGTCTTAGTAATAAGGGATAGGGACCAAAGAGATAGTTTATATTTAATTTTGAGTTAGTTTTGACAATAACTTTAGGGGTACAAATTCACAGACACAAACGTCTATATTATAGAATTGTGATAGGTATACTTATTTAAACTAAGTACTTAAAAATAATATTTATACTTTAAACGAACGACGTTTTAACTTAGAAGCAAGGTTACTATTTCGTTAACTTATTAAGATTTATGAAAATGTCATCCCGTCATCATATTTCTGATTTATTTGCTGTGTAACATAATCCTATCTATTTGGATAATTTGATTAAATATGTTGATTTTATTGGTGTATTTGTTTATTTCCATGATCATCTTTTACATACATTCATAATATCACGCCTGTTTCCCCGGAGAGGTTGGCAGAGCCGTATTAAGCGCCCACTTTTCGCCAGAGTTTTGGTCTCACGTAATAAATGACGGGCATATTGTCGTTAATCGGGATGTTTTGTTTACCAGAGCCTCGTCTGTCAATCAGCAGGTGTTCCACTTGCAGGCGAGGTTGACGGGAGACCGTAACTTCTTGTTGGGAACTCTATCCACCCGTTGATTTTATGTGGAAATATAATCTTATTTTAACATTTTATTAGCGACTTGCTTCCTTACAAACTTCTATTATAATTTACTATACAATTTAATATAATTACAGACTTTATCTTGAATAAAAATCCTCATTTTGAGACTCCGCTCACTAATAATAGAACTATTAGTAGAAGAAACACAGATTTTGGCACCAAAAAATGTCTAATTCAATGTTCTTTTTAATTATAATATACTCTTTGACACTGGCACAATAGAATCGAATCTAATATTTTCTACGATAAGCGTCTCAACCGTTACATGTTAACATATAGGTCAAGCACATAAAGTGGTACGCAACATGTAAGCTGGTTTCCCAACGAGTTAAAAATTTAAAAAGGGTCTTCTGTCACTTGATGATACATATATTCCTTCAATAGAAACCAGGCCAAAGTACTGCGCAGATACAGATTGCCCTTAATCCATCATAAAACGTTACTCATAGGTCTTATCGTGGTAAACCAAGTCGGATGCATGGTTACACAAGTAGTTGGAATAGAGAAGTATCTTACAGAGTTTTATGTGATATCGAAATCGTGTTTTAAAAAAACTAACAAATTATGTTTGAAAACAAGGTATACGTGGCCATTATGGCCATTTGGATACCTAGAATTTGGTTGTTGCTTTATTGTTGTTAAAGCTAGTGGTACTCGCTATCGTTTATAATAAATTGTTTCATATTTCTTGCATATTATTACTATTATTACTTCTAGCGTTCTATGTAAAGATGAGAGATACGATTCGTTACTATATTCACTTTTCCTTTTGAATTAAAACTCAAATCGTTACTAATTATTACGTTAATATTGTTATTTCTTGACATGTTTACAATCTTTTAAAGAACATTGCTTCCGCTGACAATATATATATATGTATATATTAATCGCCCGCATTACGGATATATTTTGTGTCGCGGGGGACTTGAGAAACGTACGTGAAACGGACATAAGGACACCCATACTCCGAACAACAATTTGTGGACCACACAAAATGTTGCCCCATATGAGCTTTGAATCCACAATACAGAGTGGAGTAGAGAGTGGCGTGGTAACCGCTTAAACCAACTACGCCATCCATGCAGTTTAATGCATCAAACGGAACTAATATGACTTGATGGCAACACTCCTATTATGTTATAATTATTCTTCTGTAACACACGAGTACGAGTTATAATATCATATATTTATGCTTAGATCAAGGTTAGTTTGTGGTTATTATATACATAAACAATCTACAAAGCGTATAAATTGCATAACTATTGATAAATGTATTATTCTGTAATAAATACCTTAGATTGAAGGAAATAAAACTCGGATAGACGGCTATTTGCGACTATTGACTAAGTTTTGATCCACTATTTAACAAACCAATAAAGAGTCTTCAAAAAAATATGATTTATGAAGTTTAATTATTTTGAAAATTACTAATTTTAAATCCAGTCTACTTATACTTGGTTATGTATGATTAATTAAGTTTGCAAACATTGTGCTGCATGTGACTATGATGTTGGTGTTGAGTAGACACGTCAGCTTTTTTTTTTAATTATTTGAAATCGCAAAATGTAGACGTTTAGCCCCTTCGGATATAAAGACTAGAGTAAATAAACGAGTATGTGTGTTTTCAGCTGTTTTTCACTATTATTATTGTTATTTAAACTTTAAATAACTACACACGTGCAAGTCGAACATTCGTTATGAACGAAACAAACGTAACGTTGTTTTGTTCCAAAACAATACACTAACGCATTTTGTTTATTTTTAACCGACTTAAATAATAAAGAGGTCCCAGTACTCAATTACGATGTCTATATTTTTGATATGTATTCGGACAAAACTCCGTCATTTATAGACGCAAAACTATTTTTTTGTTAGAACAGGGTTTATTATGAAATGTTTCCATTTATATTTTATATGGATTCGATGATATTTCAGAGTTAGACAGTGAAATTCTTAATACAAAAATAACAACAAGTCAACAACTAAAATATGCCTTGTTTACACATTTACAAATTTTTTTTTGAAAACGGTTCATTTTTTTCAAAAAGGATTTATTGACATGTCATTTTATTCAATACTTTTTCTAACATCTACTAATATATACGAGTATGTATATATTATAATACCTTCAGTATTGAAATAATTTCGGAAAAACTGTTTTTGTCCACTTATAACCAAATGTCAAAGTACATTTTAAACTACAAAGCTATAACTTGATTATTGACTGTTTGACACGAGTCGAGTTGAGTCACGAGTAGTAGGTATAGTAAAGTAAAATTATTGATACTAAAATAGTGTCTATAAAATAATCAAAAATTACTATTGTAAGTGTACCGAGCAACAAACTCGCCTCATGGTAAGCGACATATAGGCGACTCCTTAAAAACCTACTCCACCCGTTTCTTCTACGTTATAAATAAAGTTGAAAAAAAAAACTATATTTCTTGTTAAGTTTACAAACAACGGTAACCGGTTACCTGTGCTATAAATACTTGCATTGTTGGTACATTCGCGCCTTGCTGTGCATGACAATGAATATGCAATGATCTCATTCGTCAAGTAGTTGACTGAGCAGCAATAACTCGTTAGTGAGGTCAACGAGTGATGGCTCAGCATCAACACCTTTTAAGTGGAGTTACTAGGTGTTCTGAACAGTAGTGTGTTGTATGTAGTGCTGGACATAGGTCTCTCTTTAGAATGGAGGTTTTGGTCTAGTGGTATATTAGACCCTGAGCTGGCCAGACGGGAGGACATAGGTTTTGTCTCTATATTTCCTTCTCTTTACAATACTACCCTGCGAATTGTGTTCAATTAATCTACTCTTACGACAGCTGTGGTAAATAGGGGTGGTAACATTGTCTTATTAATCCGTCACCATACGGGTATGTCAGCTAGTGTTTATAAATAATTGTCTTCTGTTTTTTGCTTGCCAAAGAGCTACAGCTTCTATGTATTTACTGTTTTTATATCTCCTAGAGATTTAAAAAGCTAAGAAATCCAACAGAGAAGCCGCGGTTCAAAGCTAAATACGAATCTGAAAACTTGTTTGCATATACATTTTATAATTTTAGTAAACATGTAGTGTGATAATATTTGTTCTAATAATAAGCTTATCCGTGATAAGAATCACGATAAAGATGTAATTGTTTGTTTGAACTAAATATATACATACGTTTATATGCTGATATTATTTGTTTGCGGGGTTAGACATAATAAATGAAGACACATGTCGATGTTTTATCGTTATTGTTAAATAAACTTAAAAAACTAAAATACGATAAAAACACTAACTCTAACGAAACACTTGAAGTGTTCAATTACAACGGTTAACGATATTTAATTGGGAAATGTATAAATTACACTGTAGGTACTACACTAAACAACACAGCCTACTTTACACTACTCTACTCTACACCACACTGTTCTAATATCACAAGACTAAAGATTGTTTGATTAAACACACTAAAAACCCGTAACTACAAATCAGATTTTTAAAAAAAATTGTTCTGCTGTATAGATTACCTATTAATTGATAAAGATTGAGGGTTATGTGACATCATACTGATACCAGCGGAGCAGTGACCATTAACTCATGTTGATATAATAACGAGAATGGTTAATACTTGGTGTAACGATGACTGATGGGGGACATAAAGTTCTGGAGTGGCGACCGCGTACTGAGAAACGCAGCGTTGGTAGGCCGCCTACAAGGTGGTTCGACGATCTGGTGAAGGTCGCGTGAAACCGTTGGATGCGGGCGGCACGGGACCGCCAACTGTGGTGAATTGTCTTGGGTGATACTTAGTGGACGTCTTTTGGCTGAGAAGAAGATGCACCATAAATAAAAGGGAGGTTCCTAAGACGAATGTTTTTTTACACAGGTCTGTCTGTTTTTTCGTCTTTAGTGGGTTTGTGCTGCGAATGTTGCTGTTGCGGAGTTGTACTCAAGGTTGCCCTCATTAAAATTTGACTGAATGATAACATCTTATTATAATTTATCATAATTCAGGCACATTGACGTCGCTGATTCTATTTTTAAAAGTTATGAATACTTGAGATGGTCGTATAATTTGGGTTCAATGATCTTTCATATCTATTTTTCAAATCGTTTGTATATAGGGCACGTAAACAAACAATAACGAATCAAATAAATACTCGTGGTCATCGGTGTGTGAGACGCGAAATTGTTTAACAGTCGAATATTCGAGAATTCACGTAAAGTAAATAAACTCATATTAACGGTATGTGTGGTACCTACTTGACAGAAATTTAAATTGCTAGATATTACCATCGAAGTGATAAATCGCCCACTTAAAGTAGTGAGCTCACTTTATGACACTAGACACACTATAAATACTTAAAATTCTCTAAAATAGACTACCATGTTACTGTCGTTTTTTCTATTTTCTTTTAGAAAGTCTATAACGGACTAAAATTACTTTATTTTTAGCTATGTTACACACCAAACATCAAAAATAAATATCTTGATCTTAGCAACATATGACGTTACAAACTGTTTTGATACAACTTTGTACCTTATCTCCGGTTTTAACGTTAGCTGAAGACGATTATTTTTACTCACTAGATTATCTAGAACTAGTTTCGTGTAGGCACCAATACATTAGAACAAAAAAGCGAGTCATTTCAAATACAGAACAATAGGTGGCCTTATCGCTAAAAATATTTTCTATGTGGCAACCTTCACATGTCAATGTCTAGGCAGGATTGAGCGGGTAATCATGCGATAACAAGAATTTAGATTAATATTTTTATATTTCTTACTTGTAATTTCGTAGACTGGATGCTTCAACTTACAAGTATTGTAGACAGACGATTCCTGAATATAAATGAGTATTTTAAAACCGCTTCTCTTTGCTGATAATATTTTAAGTACTTACCATTGTTAAAATAAATGTTGACCTTTTGAAAATTCTGGGCTTAACATAATCTTGTAAATAAAAAAAACTTTAGTATTATAATTTCAAACGATGGAGTAATCGGTGAACACACAAAGAAATCATACAGTGGAACATAGAACCTTCTCCTTTTTTGAAGTCATCTTGTTTTTTTTTTTAATATATGTCACTAAGACTTTTTGGTAGTAATTATATACTCTAAGGTTGGGATTTAAAAATCAGTCACGTATAGTGCCATAAGGATATGGCATTTTATAAGGATATCCGTGATGTGTTTTCTGGTTGTTGATGAAGCCATTAAAATAAATTGTAATTCGAATACAAACCTTCGAATTTTAATATTCTTTTAGTTTAATCATTAGGTTTTTTGTAAACAAAAGTACAAGGTACTTATTAGGCTCGAAGTTTCAAAAGGGCGATTTGTGCTCTGTTTTCAAATGGGTAGGGACTTCCGCGATTATCATAAACCAGCTGACCGCCCGCACAACATCGTCTGCGTCTCCTGTTCCCCTTCCTGTTGCTGTTTTCCCTTAGCGTGATGTTATAAAGTGTGAAAAAACTTGTTTAAGAAATATAAAAATTATAGTGTACCAACCTTAAAAGATAAATATATAACCTTTGCCTTCAAAAACATTTTTAGAAATTTGAAAATGAAACAATTCTTTAATACTTTACTCAAAAGAAATTACTTGCCGCCAATTTGAAACCTTTTTCGTTAATACTTAGCTCCTTTTGGTCGCAACGTGATAATATATAACTTCTTAAATAACTGAACTATCTAACATTAAATAAATAAATATTTCGGACATTTGATACACGCCATCTAGTTTCAAACTAAGCAGAGCTTGTGTTATGATAACTAGACTGATTGATAGAATACTTATATACTTTTTTTTTGTAAATACATTCATATTATACATAAAAACACCCAAACTTCGAAACAAATATTTGCAGATCATACAAACATTTGGTCCGACCCAGCTGAATCGAACCCGAAACCTCAAGCACAGCAGTCGCATTTACTACCGTTACATTACCGAGGCAAAGAATTTTTCAAATCAGACCGCGTTCAACCAAACAAACATACAAAGCTCTTCAGCTTTATAATATTACTATGGGTTAATACGAGTATAGGTAAGGAGGGGAATATAAATGATAAAATATTGCGTCAAAAAAGATTAAATAGAGAAGGTATTTTATTCTAAAGTACAATTTACCACTGTTTCACAGAATTTAAAATTGTAATGGAAATTTCTCATACACAGTTTGTGAAGTTCGTACTACGCAATTAATTTCAGGTTTAATATAGGTACTGGTCTCTTAGTCAGAAACACGGAGACTTTTATTTTGGAAGAAATCTGGTACACTATACTAATAATAAACTGAGCAGCTTCAAATATGCACCAACAATATCTTGTTTACATATAATCTTAAATGGTGCTGTCGCCAAATACACGTACGCCTTTTTATAACGGGTTTGGCTCAACAACACCCATTATAGATACAAATATAAACTCATTCTATATACATTGTCCGTGTAATATTATCTGGCTCTTATAATCTGAATACAAGTACGTGCAAAATGTATTCACAGCATTATTACTAATAATCTGACAACATGAGTGAACAAATAAGAGGTTTAAAAATATTACTGTACGTAATCTGTAAAACTGTGTAGTGAAACATTAAAAATACAGAATATCACCAACCCTATTCTACCCATGGGTGTTGTAAGAGGCGACTAAGGTAACAAAATCTGCAAGACTATATCACTGCAAAGAGAAGGAGAGCTTGAAACAAACCCTTTTTACGTATGGCAACCCCTTCGGGCCGTCGAAATTGGACCGATTAAAACCACACAGTGTGCCACTCTGCACCTGAGATCCGGGAGAGAGGGATCCGGGAACAGCTGCTATTATGACATCCAGATCCCTCTTAACGCTTGCCCGCTAACGCGGGCTCCATCTGCGGGTAAACTCTCTATTTAGGTGACGTACGGCACAAGCGGACGTCACCTCCTCGCGGCTGGCCACTGTAGCGGATGGAGGGGAAAATCCGTCCCGTCCACCCGTGGTCACACTCAAGGCGGCATGAGGCGCAGGTACGCATGCCTCCGCCGCCCGGTTCGCCTGCGGCGAATTGGGTCTGAGTGGAGATGGTCCTCCCGGGCCCTTTCCGCCGCCTCCTTCTGCCAAATTACATTTTCGCAGAAGGTTACAACCGCGGTAAAACAACTGACCATGGAGGATATGACGGCAGGTAGTGAGAGATCTCCTCCGATAACTGCAGTGAGGTCTCCTCTGGCCAGCGTGGTATAGTAAGCCAAAACTTCCTTGGTAAAGAGAGACCTATATCTAGCAGTGGAATGTTAAAGGCTGTTGATGACTCTGTAAAACCACCATAAATTTTTTTGCTTCCATTTATCTTTAGAATTTGCACAACAATCCTAAAAGCTAGTGAATATAGCGCTCTGTCATTAGACATTTTCATGATTTGTCAGAGTGAGAACAAGCTAAATTGTGTTGCCAATTAACATTTGTGTTCTACCTCAGAATAGACAATAGTACAAGCACGATACATATTTTTGTAATGTTAGCAGATTTAGGGGAAATATTAGTTTTAATTATAAACCGTGTAAGATCTTAAAATACTTTCTTTCATTTCATATGTCTATAAATTAAGAAGTGTAGGAGGTGTGTAAAAATATAATTAGAATTAAAGGCATTTTATAACTACAAAGATGATTCAAACAGTTTCAGCTGACACATAAACCTACTGTGTACCTGTCCTTACCATAATTATTTTGAAAACATTATTTTAATTTAAAACTTGCTTAAACATTCTTAAAGTTCAAAATTCATGGATTCATAAAGAAAAAACTGTTTTCCATCCCTCCAGGTTACTTATTATCATGCGATATCCATGTGTGCACTTATTCTAATTACAAAAATGGAACAATTGCTTTAACACATGGTCACACGACCAACTGGCACATAAACCAGTGGTTCGAAACATGTGGCAGCTCTATTTAAGACCCAATTTAACTGAACACGCTTATCTAGAACAGTATAATAAAATACACCAACAAACCGAGTATAGACTCCCATACGCTATATAATCTGCAATGCACTCACTAATTTGTTGTGTCTGGGTGTAATTCATCTATAATATGTATGTATTTAGAAATATATACGCATGTTTATCAGCACTGGTTATAATAACACAAACAACAAACGGCCGTCAGCATTGTGTGGAGCGATTATTATTATAATGTTTTAGGTTAGATAACTTTTCAGAGGCATAAAAAAGCGAAAATTACCATTACAAATTTAAATATAGCTAATTAATATGTAAATTAAAGGATTCTAACAATGTTTTCTTTTTCAGGTAAGTTCAACTTTATGCTACAAGCAACTTTAAGTA
Source organism: Hypercompe scribonia (assembly GCA_949316085.1). NCBI lineage: Eukaryota > Metazoa > Arthropoda > Insecta > Lepidoptera > Erebidae > Hypercompe > Hypercompe scribonia. The sequence continues at coordinate 7,622,717 of OX438988.1, forward strand.
AAAAAAACATTTATCAAGTAAGTTGATACATCTAGACCATCGAAGGCACATTTGAGGTTCTGTGTTTTTTAAAGTTCCAAAAGATCTATTTAGAGCACTCTCTAATATTATGTCCGGACGCAGAGCATATGTCTGACACATATTAGCTCGAGTCGAATCTGACTTCTATTTTTTTTTACAAAATCAAAGTTGTGCAACAATAATAGTAAAAGCCTCTTTTTATGTAGCTTTGGTACGTTGTTTTATTTCTATTTTTTATTTATTTTAGCTTAATTGTCTCATATTGATAGGTACAAAAGAAAAATGAGTTACAAATTCGATAAAGGTAACAATCGACGGTCTTATCGCTTGTCGGTTGTCTAACCTTAGTACGAATATCAACCATTTAACAAATTTACGTAGTTTGTACCCTACAGATCCAAAATCTACTTGTTACTTAAAAAAGAAACGAAAAAAAATAAATAAAAAAAAATATCAATCACGAAACTATTAATATATTGCGAATGTACTTACATATATAAATATCTGTTCATCTTAAACATATAGAAACATATACATATATTATACACTAAATTTTGCCCGCGGTTTCGCTCGCATGGAATTTGATCTACCACATTAAATTTCGTAACAGATCATCTTAAATATTTTTTTTTAACAAACAAACAATCCTACGGTACATCACCTTTGTGTAACTTCAATGGTTTAGGCAGCATACGTCAAGATAACTCTCAGAGGGCAGACTTTTTGCCGACTTAATTGACATGTATCGTTATATTACGTCCAAAACTACATAAATCATTACAAATTGTAGCCTATATGTTATTCCGATATACTACACTACTGTAAAGTTTCATCCAAATCTGTCCAGTAGTTTTTGGGTGAAAGAGTAAATCATCCATCATAATTACAAACTTTTACATTTATAATATCAGTAGAATATACATGCTAAAACACATCCAAATTGCGGTATAAAACTGCTTTCCAGAGAGTGAATATACATTATAAGTCAAGTCACGGTCAGTTTCCAGACGGGTTGCCTTATATACATATGTACGTTGGGTGCGGTCAATCCCAGACCTGTATGAATACTTTTCTTAACTATATCATTACACTTGACAGGCTTAGATATATGTTTATTTAGATTTTATTTTTTTATTACTACTATTAAATAATTTACTGCCTCGTAAGCAGAAAGCGAGCTAATTGCCTCGTTGGTCTAGCGGTCAGCGTATGCGACTGACAGTCAAGAGATTTTGGATTTAAATTCGAGGCGGGTCAAAATGTTAATATGTAGTGTAAAAAAACAGCCCAGAGTATCGAAGTTGGAGTCGTATCTATGACTAGGAGAGCACGTCAAGCCGTCGGTCAAGCGCTTGATCTCTTTCTGGTCGTGTTGGATAGCCGTCCATCCATCCATTCCGTCGAATTGTGAGAGTGAGGGAACAGAGATTGCACCTGTGTTTGCGCACACGCTTGTGCGCTATAATATCTGCGACTGCACAGTTGGTCTAGTGGTTTAAGGGGTTATCAAGCCGTTCTCTACTGCACTGAGTGTTGTGGGTTCAAATCCTACATGGGACGTTTTGTGTGATCCACAAAATTGTTGTTCTGGGTCCGGGTATTCTTTGTGTCCGTTTTTTGTATGTTTGTAAAAACCGTCGCGACACTGGATTTATTCCTAGTGCGGCCGTTGTCTTTTTTAAAAACAAAAAAACAAAAAACAAATATCTCTTGAGTAGTAGGTTGGTCTTCTTTGAGACTGGCCGCCTTGACCGAAATCGGCTAAGAGTACAGCATTCAACAATTAATATATTTTATTTAAATAACGAACTACTTACAGCAACCGTCTGTTTTGTAGTCGGGTACAAAACTTTTAATTTAACATAAGAATTGTTAATTTATCCAAATATTATTATAAAATTATATGCAAACTTATAAATAACTGTTTTATCGAAACGGAAAATTAACATCCAATTTTCTAGAACAAACATTTAAATCGTATTCAAAACAGTATAATTTAAAAACCAAATATAGCACACAATAGCGTATGTACGTATTTTGTTCTGATGATTCTAATGCCTTGGATATTATAAAATAATAATATTATACCAGTAGCAAAGAGGTGACTCTTTGCTACTGGTATAATATTAGTATATTCTTTAAGTTAATGTATGTTATTAATGCATGATAATACTAGCTTTTGTCTGCGGCTCAGCCCGCGTGTCTGTTACCGCGGTGAGTCATTAAACTAATGTAACGTTTTTTATTTGTCAACCGATTAAAATTTAACTAACACTTATGTTATTAGCAGCGTACTTTAAAGTTAAGTAAAGGTTATCACAATACATAAATGAAAATTGCATCCAAATCGGTTAAGCCTAGTCGTAGATTAGGACGACAAACACACAGAGAAACACGAACAACAATTCTATAAACTGATGTTTTGAGTTAGTAGTGCCTTATGATTTAATATAATTAATTAGCAATTGTAATTTTTTTAAATAATTAATAAGGTTTTTTTAAATTATTAAATAAGGTTTACAAATTACATTATTATTATTAGCACGTAACCAATCTCTGCATCACATAATTTTGCAACTAACCTATGTTTTGCAATTTAATAAAATATTGCTAGAAACTTGTCTCATCGATAATCATGGAAATAATAAATGTGTTATGCAAAGGGAAATTATTAATAACAATATTCTATTTATTCTTAGTTCACAAAAGTACGGTCAAATACAAAAGTATACCTTTCAAGACAATACTCCTAAGTGTAGTAGTAGCGTTTACGACTGCTGAACTTGAGGTCTCGGGTTCGATTCACGGAGCGGACTAAATGTTTGTATGATCTGCAAATATTTATTTCAGTTTTTGGGTGTTTATATATCTATTTACTATTTACATAGCACAAGCTCTGATTAGTTCGGAACTAGTTGGTGTAATGTGCCAAATGTCCGAAATATTATTATTATTCTCTTTATTTCATTACAAATACATATAAATTACATTTTTAAACACATTGCAGATACATGAAAAATATAAAAAATAGTAGACCACCGGTTTCTTGTGCAGATACCACCAAACCTGTGATTAGAGCTCCTAAGGCATGGACTTCCTCACTATACGGGTCGTGTCAAGGACTGCCTCATGCATCAATTATTTGATCCAGTGTTCTAACGTGAGCCTCTTAAGATGTTGATCGAGGTTCTCATTATATAGGTAATAACAGTATTATATTTGTTCGCGTTCAAATGTTCATGGACTTTGGCACAGTGACTGGCCGTCAATACAACAAATTAAGTTATTAAAAAAAAATATTATTATGATTCCAATACGGAGTCAGTACTGACCGCAAATGTGGTAGTAAAACTTGTCTCGTGACATTCTAAATCAATCATTGTTACACAATTCGTTCGCACAGGTTGCATGCTGCGGTTATTATGTAACTTCCTACTGTCATATTATATAACCTCAACATTACTAGGGTCATGCTCGCTACCGGTATATTTTAAATACATTATAATAATATTATGAAGCTTAAGAATTCGTTTAGTTGAATACTTTAATCTATTGCAACTATACAACGAATTGAATAATTCTTTTAGTGTTAAATAACTCATTTATCGAGGATATAGGCTGTTTAACATCACGCTACGCGACCAATAGAGAAAATTTTATCCTTTCGAGAGACCTAAACGGAATTGCTCAGATTAGCTAGTAATATATAATTGTACTAAAAGATGATTATTTACATCTGCTACTAAAAACGACTGGTTGTGAAGGGTTGGATCAGATTTCGCGGTAGCGAACACATGCAGGATCGACTAGGTGAAATACACAATCGGAAGTCATATGGCTGACTGTAGCCGACAATCTGCCAACAGGGCGGAATATTGTATTGTAGATTTGCCCGCCTCTACCACCGACATAAATATCTCTATAACAGCAACAGCTCTGCCAAAAGCAAGGAACACTAATTTTTTTTTAAATTAGGACATTGATTTGCACTATGTATCCTTATCCTTATTATGACTATACGAAATACGATAAATAAACGGAAATACTATTACTAAGTTGTGGCAGATGTTACTAATTCAGATGAATCGTAAACGTCCATTTCTTAATGTTTGTAGTGTGCATGAGGACTCTGCACCTTATCATAGACAACACACACAGAGACAATTATGACGTCAGTCCGTACTAATAGTCTTAAGGTTTACAGTAGCTCAAGAATACTATTATATTATTGAGAATACTATGAATTTTTTGTTTGTGTTTTTAAGCCTTTGCATATTGATAATTATAATTTACAGTTTTTAAAACCAGAACCAAAGAAATGAATGAAAAAAAAAAATAAGAAGTGGATAGCGCGGGTAAAAAATGTTACGGAACATAAATAAAATGTAGTTTTATTGAGAAGAACTTTTTGAAAGTAAAATGCGAAGTTCTAACGTCTGTGCTTACGTAGACATTCATTAATTAAAAGATCAACTATGCATAACTTTTCCATATATCACACAACACTTATGTCGCCTTATTAAGCCGGTCGGTAGCAGCCCTATGCAAGAACAACTGTTACTTATATACTGTTATCGGTACGTGATACCTTCCACCTTTTATTGTATCGACCTCAAGCGGCCTCGCGTACTTCATTATAGTATCTGAACTTGACGGACTCACTTCTCTATGGAGGAATGCTAAAGGTTTTAATCACTGCCACGGTCATCTGAACAAAGACTTTTAACCTTAAATCTATTAAAAAATATTGTACGTGTTTAAAGTACGGTTACTGCATTTCCTGGTCAAGTTTCAAGGTATCTCTTTAAAGATTATTTAAGAGTATAAACATTATTAATCAGAGTATTAATACTCTTGAATTGATTTGCCAGAGCTTGAATGGGTTATTGGTAACCGCTATAGTTTTATGCAATTAAAATCATCAGACAATAAAAAAAAGCAATCGCAAGTTAAGTCACTTTAACTTGGAGTGTTTAAGTCCAGTTTACATTTAGATCTGAAAAAATGACACCATTATATAAGTAGCATAATAATTAAAAGCAGAATTAAAAAAACCGACATTAAGTATTATATGTCTTACTACAATTTCCTATTTGGTTGGTATACGAGCTGTACCGCATCATCCTAATCTAACGAGGTAGATTATGTCTTAACTAATTCTTCTGTTATATTTTGCTCTCATATTCATGATTTGATTAAGGATAAACAAAAATGCCTAACAAATCAATTAGTATGTAGTAAATATTTTATTTTGGAACCTCGGAACACAGTGCCCCAGTTGGATTTCATATGTCCAGATGGACTTTTTTCATAGAATTTGTATCTAGATCAGCTATAATATTACTAATAAATCGTTATTATCGTTTAACAAGTAATAAAGTAATACAAAACACCGTACTAGTTACAGAATCACAGGTAAACAGTTGTTTTAGTTGTTTTGATAATCTAAGACTAGACTCCTGTTCTAGATTTCGCTTGATGGCGATCTCATTCGCTTTATTGGTATTTAACACGCTATCCCACTCCAATGTGTGCCAATGACTTCTCGTGTTTATAGAAATCCTATCTTTCTGCCGGTTAGAAACTATGAGTTTATTGGCAACATTATTTTTTTACTTTTAAGCGTAATATAGTTCCGGTTTTGCTTTGATGTCAATTTTGTTAAATCATTCTTAATGGCTAGCCTAATTTGTCGTAACCGACTTTCTACATAAGTTACATTCAGTTACCACATAACCTCATGCTCATGTGGCATGCGTAGATTGCGAATTAGGAATTTAAGTATTTAAAGTACGTACATGCGTAAAAGCAAAAGCAAATTATAATTAGTTTCAATAATTAATATTAGTTGGTTTTTCCTTCACAAACGGAACGGATTTTTTAGGTCTACGTACTGGTAGTGTTATCGGGATTTGCGGGTCTAACGGTGAAACTAAATTGTGGGAACACCTCTTTTATTGCAATACTCGAAGTAATGCTTTACTTTTGTATAATTTAGCTGCGGTACTATTATACTACGGTAATCAAGAAATTTTTACTTTTAATATTCTCGAAGGATAGAAAAACGACTGAGCCGTGAACAAATCTAATATTGAGCAGATAGAGCCCAAATGCCTAAACATATCACTTTTACTTACCTTTTCATGATATTTATGAGATTGATAGTAGATCGGAACTGAATCTTAAACGATTTTTTTTACGAGAATCGACTTTCTGTTAAAATATTATAGATCTATTCAGGAAAGCGAGATGATTTTCACTCGCGTGGACACGTGGATATTAATCGAATTATGATAAATATCGATGCGTCCATAGTTACAAACAAACATGTAATATGTATATAAATACTGTTGGCAAAGACACAAACACATGCAGACAAAAATATACGTAATGGCAATATTATTAGTATATCAAATCTGACAAATTAACGTATGTGCTGTGTGTAACGTAATTATTCTCATCAGTATCTCAGTATCAGTAATTTGATCATTATGAAATTTTCCAAATACACAATGTTGGGCATATAAGAATTTACACGCATTTAGATTGATATGTGAGATTAACTTTTATAATTTTTTCATCTTATTGATATCAAAAGAATAAAATGATTCCCATCACTTATTGTTCAATTATTTTCTATTTTAAGTGTCGAAATACAATTACTATAAATTGTTTTGGAATGCTTTTCGTTTCATATGGCGAGACTTGATCACTTGACTCTGATTCCGATAGCAATAGATTTACAATAGTCTTACATTTCTATGTATAGCAAAAAAAAACCTGAAAATACATTTCATAAAAATGTTTCACCTGTAAATTCTATAAAAAAGAGACGATTCAATAGTGAATAGCGTCTAAATTCTAGAGATATACAAAATACCGGTATCGTCAACGTTTATAGTTTTAAATCTGTATGATCAGTCGAGACGACTTCAGTTCACAATGATACACTTCATACCACGATCGCAAACATTTCAATAATACTATTATAACAATTTCTCACAAATAAAATCTGCTTGCGCACTTTTGACGTAAGTAACACATCGACCATGTTTCGGATGTAGCAATATATGTGATAAATAAATTACTTGTAATGTTATACAGTAAATATTTCAACCATGAGACAATGTGGTCCATTATTAAAAGTAGTTTCGGATTCTTCGTTCATTTTTTACACTTCCATTGTTATGTGATAAGCTTTATATGTAACTAATCTCAAGAGATTAGTTACAGAATTTTAATACTTCCAGTTTCTGACAAGATACAAACTGGAAGTATTAAAATTGTTGTCACTATGATGTAATGCCTTTGGAAAATTGTGTGAAAAATTAAGAGTTAATGTCAAAAACATTTACACACGGATAGACAAAAAAATTATCACAAAACCAACATTAAAAACTACTATTGTATATTCACCCAATCATTCTGTTTTTAAGAATTTAAAATAACTTATGTCTAATAATTGAAATGAGCGCATTGATTACAATTTGTCTTAAGGTTAGATCTTGTCATTAACTTTTAAACATTGTACTTGAAAATAAGTATTCATGCACAACAATGTAATTTCCATGTTGCATTTTTTCCTTTTATTATCATAACATAATCACTTTTAGACACGATCGAAATACGTCTGTGAAAACCATGGTTCGCCTATACCCTGTATCGTTATTTTATTATTATATAAATTACAGTAGGCTGTTATAAGGTTTAAGGAACAGCTGTAGTAGGAACGAAATCCTGTAAGTGTAAGAAAGGTAGCTATACATCCCGTATTTCCTATCACCGGTGTATAATAAATTGAGAAACAACCGGCTATCCTGGTATGGACATGACAATGTAGTGAACAAAGTTTTACGTATGGAAATTGACGGAAATAAGAGTAGAGGACGACCAAATAAAAGATGGATAGACTGCGTGAAAAAAGTTTATGTCTAGAAATTGAGTAAGCAGTGAACTGATGAGTGAATGAAGAGAATGGAAAAACAAAACTCATCCACTGACCCCAAATGAAGTTGTTATAAGAGTAGGAAGATAATGTTTCAGGTAAAGTAATGGCAAGTTTTACTGTTAATCCTATATTGTAAACACTGCAAACCACGACAAATACCAAGCATACGACACACGCTCTTCCTATTTTTTTAACGGTCATAAAGAAGTGTCAACCTAACTTGATTCTTTGCTCATCGCAAACATCTAACGTCATTATTAAATCATAGTATGTAAATAATCAAGATTGCGTAATCCTCACAATTATTGCGACCGCTGTAATTAATTGTACATTAAGCTATAAGTCTTGTCTTTTTTTGTTTAATTAAATGAGTAATTAGTTGATGCAATTGCTATGGGTTTTATTATTCACATTGTTGCTTTATCTAATTATCTCAAGTTATATTTTTAAAAAACAAACAAACATCAGGCATGCTGAGCCGTAATGTCTATTAATGTTTATTAAAAATTCTGCAGTTTGTTCTATTTTTAAAGTTCTAACTACATGAAATGTAAGAGACAAAATGGCGGGCATACCATAGTGAAGTAAATTATACCAATTACAAAAAAAAACCTGAAATGTACTACTTTGTGCTAAGCTCGAAAAAATCTGTACTTCATTCAAAACGAAATTATTTCGGAATTGTAATACATCTACACCACATTGACGTCAATATCACTATGACAGGTATTTTATATTTTGTTATTTAACCAATATTCATAAAATATAATTAAACCAAACAATTGTACTTAAAAGGTACCTCAAGTAAAGTAAACTACAATAAAGTAAAAATTATATAACATTCTATTTAATTGAATTTCATATTAAGATATTGAAGATTATAAATGTGCTTAAGCATTAAAGATTAATCGGACATTGAGTTATATTTAGATTTTTCTTCTAAATATAATTAATTTATTATGAATTCCAGAATAATTTAATCTAGTATTTGGGCAACTTATTACAATACGAGTAAAGGCGTGGCTTGGTTAAGTGATACGTACTAGCACAGGCTAAACTCAAAAGTTGTATCTCCGGAAGAACGAGTTACGCCATCTCAAATCCAAGATTAGACGGACCGGAGATATCACTACGTTGCATCATAATCTTGTTTGGTGATTACTTGTGAAATCAGATATTATATATTTTTGTTAAGAGGTCTTGTATATAAACGGTTGCTTCTCACGTCGCAAATACTTACCGCTACCTCTATCCCAAATACGGCGCGCCGTATTTGGGTGAAGGAATGTTTAAGTTGCATAATAATAACATAGTTTATATTATATAGCAGTTGTTAAGGCCGAAGAAAAAACATTTAGTATCTCAAATAAGAATACATTGTCGAATTTTTCGAAAATTATAGAAAGCCGGATTTTAATCTCACAACGTCTTTTTTCTACCAATTAAATGTTATTTCCGTTAATGTACGGGTTTTGTAAAGATCTAAGGGTCTATTGCATTACAAGTATTTCATTATATAATTTTTAAAATCTTATACAAAGATGTCTTTTGTGCCTTAGGTATATTATACTAATAAAACTTGAGGCAATCTGAAGGAAAACCGAGGTAGGATGAAAGATATTTTAAAAGCGTGTTGTATGCACAAGTGTCATGTCCCTCCGACACAAAGGGAAGATCCTCCGACCAGGCGAGGTGATCATGCCTGGCGGGCCACGGCCCAACGGTTGATGTTGAGATGTTGTATATATGTTAATTGCCACGCGAATCTCTGTTTCGCGATACAGGATAGTAGTTGCTTAGTAGTTCATCATACTGCGTAGTTCAATGTATCTTCGCTAGATAGCGCTGTTATATATTTTTGTTTGTGCTAGAATGTGGAATTGTTACATCTACATTTACGTGTTAATCGCTTAGATGTTAAAGTACATATAAACAAATACATGAGTATTATACATATGTATTATCACGTAATATTCGTGTGACGACGAATTAAGAATATAGATTGTCACCACACCTATCTCTTACTAATCACCTGGATGTCCTAAGAGATCCGACTAAAGAAACAAACTAGCCACTGTGCTGCAAAGCTAGGGAAAACCTGGCACTATCCCTATACAAACTCGTCTGGTCAGCGTAGTATTATAGATGAACTGGATGTCGTAATAGCAGCTGTTCCCGGATCCCTCCTATGTCAGGCGCAGATTGCCACACCGTGTAGTTTTAGTCGGTCCGATTCTGACACACCACCCCGCCATAAACCCCGGTGGGGCGACGGCCTTCCACACTTTAAAAATAAAAGTATTGTAGATGAACAAAACTCCCTTTTCTAAAGAGAGGCCTGTGTCCAGCAGTGGTGAAAAAGTATTTGTATCTATACATAGTCTGCCAAGACCGATGGGGTTCATACGTACTGACAAAACAATGTAACATCTCTATAACGATATGGTGTGCAATAAAGTATTAAATAAAAAAGATGAAGTTGTAGCTAAAGAATGTTGTAAGGATGAGCGAAGAGCAAATGACTAAAGAAGTTTGTAAATAGGCGAGCCTGCGTAGGTACACCACGAAAGATATCTACTAACTGTACCGGAAGTAATCTGAAGAAGGGCGTAACTTGCGCACGTGTAGGAAGGTTTCGACGATTGCGGAATAGTCGTGGTTCAACGTGAAGATCGTGACAAAGGATCACTGTTGTCTTTGCCAACTCCCGACCTGAAAACAACATAAGTGTATATATATGAAGTATAAAAATATATTCATAAACTGGTTTTTTTTTTTAAATTTAGATACAAAGTCTCAATGTGTAAAGTTAATGTTGAAAGGCAATAATAACATAAAATGCCATTTACTATTTCGTATTGCCTAGCATATTTATGATATGTTAAATACTGCGTTTAAAATCAGCAGAAAAGTAGACTCTGTGACAACTTATTAAAGACTACTTTGGATTTATAAAAGATGCATGTACATGCTACATTTTTCATGCAGATTATGGCGATATGTCGAAACCACTTATTGCAGTAGTTCCTTTATGTTCAAGGACCTTCCTTGTTTCAATTGTTTATTGCTATTGACGCGTAGGTGTCCATGATGATAATATTATACGTAAGTATTGTTAGATTTCCGTTGAAACAAAGGAAATTAGTTCATTCAACACGTTGACAAGATAAATGACTATTTTTTTATGCAAGCTAAGTTATATATTTAAAGTAATAATAGAATACTAAATAACTTAATTAAGTCTGTATTGCGAACACGTCAAATACAGAGATTAAAAGAAAACACAATAGCAATGAATGTCTTCTTATGTATAAAATATTATTGTCACTCGTCACTTTAGAGTTCATCAGATTGGCTGTCCATTTGACTAGTCATTAAAAAAAATTATTAAAAATGCCAAGATCTTCAATAATTTTCCAGAAAACTATAACTAAAAAAATAAAAAACACTTTCTGACCAAAATTTTACGAGATCGAAAATCACTCAATGTCGAATTCCAAACAATTCCTTCATTCGCACGTCTAAGATTAATTCTTTCATGCCTGTTTTTTCTCGTTCTTTGACATAAGCATACGCTATCATTAAATATTTTATGTGCGTAGAAACAACGGACGACTAACGACAATGACACCCGAACCTTGGAATTATTCAAATAGTCGATTCTAATGAGACAAAACTGTTCGCTGGCCTGCACCTATGTACCTACGACGTCTAAAAATATTTTATGATCATTTCCACGGTAATAAATTTGTCGGCGTACAAGAATTTAATTGTATAGAGTCTAAACGAAGAGAAGAGTACCTGACAGAAAGTGACTATAGTAGCCTATACGTATCTTGAACTCGAGATTTTAAGTGCGTTACCGGTTTAACCAACTAGTCGAGGCGGTAGTACACTCTGTTTTTGAAGGTTTGAAGGTCGTATTATTCTGGAAATACCGCAGGCAAATTTTGTTTTACAGATGGGCTGTGCGAGATAAAATATCTGAAATTAATGATAAAAATATATGAAAAATATTAAACTACTATAGTAACAGTACAATACTAATAGAAGAATTAATATACAAGAAGAGGTAGATAAGAACGTTAAAATTGTCTCAATTCAACTTAAAATAAGTTATTCAGATTTTAGTTTTTTCGGGTGTTTAGTTGGCATATACAAACAATTCAGAAATGTTTCTTATTAGTAGTTTTTATTGTTATTTTGCCTTCTTCTACTTTGAAATTTATCACCACTCCACGTTTATTGTGGCAACTACATATAATCATAATAAAACTGTTAAATTTACACTACATTTTACATGGGGTACTTTTTAAAGATTTAGGTCCAGTTTCGCCACTTGCTGATAAAGTCCCTGACAGACAAATATCAACATATCTGCCAAATAAATATAGACTTTGGTTTTACAGGTCTTGGATAGAGAGATAAACTTATGTCAAATATTTATTTTATCTGTTAATATATTTGTTTTTAAGAGCATGCCAAAGTGACTATTCTGTCTGATTTCCATCAGTATGAATAGAATCCAAGGGTTGTAGTCACAATCATTATTGCGAATGCAGACAATACAGTATGGTGACTCACACTCTGTCGGCCTAGAGAGATGCCAGATGACAGTCATCGTGGCAGGGTAAGACTCCCACGCTGAACACGATAACTGTCACCTATGCATCAAAGGCCTCTGGTCTCGCACGTACTAACGAAACACGATAATACGGATGCTGTCGCTTTAGGTTGGTCCTCTGTGAGAGAGTGAGATGTGGCTCTGCTATCTACCAAGTAGTATTATATGGTACATAACTATTGGAAACTTTATCAGAAACTGGTGAAACTGGACTTAAACTGTTTTAAGGAGGGCAAAGAGAAGAAATGTAAGCAGTTCGTCATCAAGACATGAATATTGTCAATTATCAAGTAATATATGCAAGGGAGTACGAAAATACCTAATATTTACGTAACGTTATGTTGAGTCATGCTATGTTTTGTTACAGTAGCTAAACATATGCTAATGTTTTGTTAATCGATGCAAATCGATTTGGTTGTGGGGCAACGTTGCTAACCGTGCTTTAAATAAATTACCAATCTTTGTTCTTGTGTATAATTAAGCAACTTTACGTCGGTTGCCAAAGCGACGCCTATTTTTTTCGATGTATAAAATGCAAAGAAGTAAGTATTGCGTAAATACCGTTGTCTGATTGGTGAACAAAAGGGTAGTCTATCACCCAGCTGTAGGGCCGGGTTCGTACTCATATTTAGCATTCGATTATCGAAGAAATTATGACGTATGGTGTGATCTTAATCGAGTGGGAAAAGATGCATCGTACGTTTCCCGATTTCGCCTTGAATAGTGTAACTATTATGGTATCGTGGGGTTTTTGTTAGTTTTGGCTCCGACGTAAAATATTCATTTCCGCGTTGGCGTGTTACCTTGACGTAAAAAAGTTCAATTTGTAATGGAGTTTACTATGTCTCCTGTGTTCCGGGGTATCTTGATATATGTCCTTTTTAAATGCTCAACAATACTACTGAACAAAGATGTTGTTTTAATCAGTAAAATTTGAATATCATTAAATCATAAGACTCAATGATAAAATTTACTCACAGAGATATTTTAATTTTCTTAATTGCCTTACCCACAGTATTTTTTTTGGTATAAAATTATACAAATGTAATAATACATTACTTTCTACGATCTCTTTTATTTTTGCATGTTTAAAAATAAATTCAACCCATCACATTCATAACTTCATGAGCTTATGCTCTATGTTCATTCTTTTATTGCTTGCAATTGTATCCACATCAAATTTTGAGTACTCGTTATGTTACGGGTAGCCTCTAAATATATTCAAAAGAAGTAGTAGAAAGTTCATCAACAGCCTTACAGTCCACTGCTGGACATAGGCTTCTTCTTAACAAGGAGGTTACGTCCTACTATACCACGCTGGCCAGACGGGTTGGAATAGGGTTTGTTCCAAGTTTTCCTTTTCCTTGTAATAATGTTGTCTTGCGTACTTTGTTCCCTTAGTCGCCTTTTACGACACCCACGGGATGAATAGGGGTGGTAACACTATGTATTCTTAATCCGTCACCACACGGATTGTGAAGTAGAAAGTTGGTACCATTATATTTGCTATCAGTATCAAGTTAAAATTAGATGTAAGTCACAAATATCAACCATCCAACTGATAACATTAAGAAAAAATCTAACACATCTAACGTTGTTTCTCTCAGAGAAAAAACTACAATTATTGTTCATATAAAGGTCAAAGCAAAAAGTTGGAATTTAAATCGACGTGTAAGATCCGGGACGCATTAGTTTTATCACAGACCATCTCTTGTTTAACCTTTGCAAGATTTTTGAACCCAATTTAATCAAGTTTATTATACTCATTAGCACTTCTACTGTTATTAATCATGCTGAATATTTATGTTGCTGAAACACTTTTCACTTCTTAGTAAGAAGGTATATTGTGCTTAAATTTCAGTGTTTTTTATAACAATATATCCTCACACATCTCACAAACAGCCGTATGATCCCACACTGGGCAAAGCCCGCACTACGGTAACCAGACTACTGATAAACGTATGTATAAATATATCTAAATACATATATATTATAGATAAAATACACACCGGCGGAACAAATGATCGAAAAACCACACAAATTTTTGTCCTGGATGAGAATCAAACCCACGACCACTGGAGTAGAAGCCAAGTTCACTAACCACTAGCCACACAGGCCTGTTAAGTTTCAAGAGAACACTTCGAAGAGTATACTGTATATGGAACTTATTTTCAATTGTTAGAACTACCAATCGAAACGTGTAACTAAATGTTTTTTCTTTATTTTGTGAATCCTGTATTTTCTTATTATTTTAATAATTATTATTATGAACAATTTTAATTAGTCAAGTCCTTGCTAAAATAATAACCAGGTGGGCCGGTAATTACAAATAAACGACATAAAACTAGATACAAAACGCTAAATCAAGCTTTACATATTTCCTTATTTGATATATACTTATAAAGATAGTTTATATATCATCATCATCATCATCGTGACCATCATCATCAACAGCTTTTAACAATCCACTGCTGGACATGCACTATTATATTGCATAAAACTTTAGACTGCTCTATTTATATATTAAATGTTTCGCTAAACAAAGATGTTTTTTAGACATACAATATATAAACATGATACTATGGAGGACCTGCTAACAAGTATGACACGATTCTCTAGTGCAAATGCGAGTCTTGGACAACGGTTTTGACCAATTACTGAATTAACCTAGTGTTCGTTAATCTTTGTTGAAAAGAAAATAACTGTCTTTCTCACTCCACTTGGTGTGTCGGTTCTTCATTCTTCGTGCAGGCTATCCTTTTTCGGAACGCGCTTCCCTCGAAGTCAAGATGGTTAAAAGTCGCGACTTCTTTAAAGTTAAAGTGAAGAAGCTTTTACTGGCTGAATTAGCGACGACTTTGTTCATCACTTGGTATTATTTTATTTTATAGTGGTAATATGTATGCACAGATGTACGAGTTATTTGTTTGTATATTATATATGTATGTGTTATAATTTATGCTTATGTAAGTGTATTTGCTTATTTATGGTCAAATTAGTCTATATATACTAAATACTCTGTCAATTACTTCTTATTCTTAAGTGCACCTACCCCATGTTTTCTCTGCATCGCCCAATCGGTTGACTGGTGGAAAATGCCTCAGGCATTAAGTCCACCGATGCATGTATTTGTGCATAATGTTGTAAATAAATAAATATACTATATACATATATATATATATATATATATATAATAAAATGTGTTACACGTTACAGACATACAACGAATAATTCGTTGCATGGTAAGTGAACGTCATAGTGTTGCGCGCTCTGGTTGTGACGTAGAGATCTGTTGACATTGGTGTGGCATACACTTGTCGAAATTATCGTCTCTAACGAGTAACAACTTTTTTATAACTCTGCACCCATAAACATACAGTTGTAATGTTGCTTTACTCGTTTCTTAATAGACTGTTTTTTCTATAAGCGCACCCGTTTTCCTCTATCGTGTATTTCAAATTATTGATTACGGCAGATCCCGCCGGAAGCTCTTCATTGTGCCTTGTTGCGTGGTTTTGGAAGTCGTAATTTAATCTAAGATTTTATATTGTGCGCTTTCTTATATTTTTGACTCTGCCTAATGGAAAGTTTGAGTAGGATCCAAGAGTGTTGATCACCGTCCTCATTGTGAATGCATTCAGTGTTCACCATTGACGCACACTATGGCAGCCTTTTTTTTTTGTTGTCGTGGTGGCAAATCCCTTCGGATCTCCGGCTCCTCAGGGACGCCAGAGCCAGGAGTATATGGTAATTCCACTAAAAACCACCCCGGCGGCCGGTCTCAGGCGTCCTTCTCTGAAGGAGACCCGGACCATATTATTTCAGGTCCCCAACACTATAACAGCCTAGTGAGATTCTTTTTCACACCCCTTTTAAAGGACCCGGAATCACAGTAGGTGGGAAATGCTTTTGAGTTTAAGACTTTTACATTAGTTATCAGTAAAATAACCCAAGTCTGGTCTCGGGAATCAACGTGTCCCCAGGCCGTTGAAATCGGTTCAGCGGTATAATTATTGCTTACGTAGCAGAATTATGTTTGCATTTATAATGTCATTAGTGACTTTACTAAAGTAATTAGAATTATGTACATGTGCGTTTCTTTCGGTTGTTTTTGAAGAACTGTGACAAAAAGTACACAGTGTTATTGCGTGTTAAATTTGGTTTAGTTACCTAGCGTTGTTGCGCGTTACCTACGTTGACCTTTATATTATCATAAAGAAAATCGCTAGCTAAAACTTTTAAGTGCTTGTAACGCCCTTGTGATCAAAGTCATTAAAGTTGTTCACAACTTTAAGTAAAAAAAATTGATAAATTGAAAAAAAAAATAGAATTATAGAAGTTTTTGAAAAAATTCAAAGTACGATACAATAGCTTTTACAGCTAACATAACCATGTATAACGGTTAGTTTGGGTCCAGTGATGTCTCGTGTCCCAAAGTCCCAGGTCTTTTTGTAAATCTACCTGTCTCGGGTCCAGAGACTTTGGAATTGTTCAGATTTCCCAAACCCCAATCACGGTTTCCTGAGTACAATGGTCCTCCTGACATGAAAAAGGTACAACTGTCCTTATGAATCACCGAAACTAATATATTAAAGACATTACAATATACCAACGCCGGAAACAATATTTCTGATATATGACAATGGAGAATTATGATTGATTGATTGATCATATTACGGTATGGATAAAGTGACACAAAAGTAAGTTGCATGGAAAGTGTTCAATATGAATGTGGATTATGTAAAAGTTATTAAAGTGAAACCAAAAACCGGATCGTGTTCGGAAACGAATTTTCAAGGATATACTTCGGAGTATAGTATTAACATGATTAAATATAGTTAGAGATAGAAGATACTGACAGATATAGCAGAAGTGTGGTAGGTATAAGAAATATTTCTCTAAGTGTCACATTACTAGCTGAGTCGTTCAACTTCGTCTACGTCTCTGCAAAGAATTTTTTTTTTATCCATCTATATAACAGTAGTGTCGGAGTTTAGTGCGTTCAACCAAACAAATAAATTCTTAAACTTTATAATACGAGTAAAGATATTAAGACTTAAGTATTTCAATTTGCAAGATAAATAGCTGATACGATGTTAAAAGACTGCTAGAAATACTCGTATACTAGTAACCGTTAGAGGTTTGCACGTTATAGTATATATACCTGCAAATATAAGCCTATGTATCTAGTTCAAAATGTTTGTGTGCGTCCTAGCGTAGGATGCCCTCATACTATTGTCAGTATAATGTAGAAGTGTATTTTGCTTAGAAAGCGAGAGATATTGTTTCACGTATTATGTTGCCACAAAGGACCAAGAGGAATGGTAAAGACAAACAATGCGTAGTATTAAATTACTAGCTGCTGTGTTGGTAACAAATTTTTAATTGAGTACTTTTATTGTAAGGTAGTAATATTCTGTTACCATTTTAAATCTTATTTCTTAAGCATAAAGGTAATTTTATTTTAATTCGGATAATATCTGAATATGTATAAAAGGTTTGAATTTTTTAATTGTCAAAATAAGAAATGACTGAAATAAATTGAATGAAATAAATTCGGCAACAGGCAGCTGTTGAACGAATTTGTAATGCTAAAATAATTCAAATATTTATATTTTTCTACGACTGATTTTGAAAGTCAACTGCGTGCAGAATAAAAAACATAAGAAAACTTCGCTGTAAAGGGTAATTGCCACTGAACTGTCATAACTAAGTGTACCCTAGAAAGGAAATCCTTGGAATCCAACTATCCCCTTGACTAAGTAACAAATTACTTAAATTCAGTGTTCATAGTATTCGATTTCGTGTATACATATATAAAAAAATACAGCTGTTTAGTAACAAAAATTGCCGGATGGACAGAATAAAACTATAGGAGTTTCTTGCTAAAACTAGAATCTTAATAATAGATCTTGGAATAATAAAAGAGTGTTTTTCAAATATTTGAATAGTCTATTTCATCATACCTCCATTTTGAACCCGTTACATCTCTAAGGAGGTCGTGTTACATATCTCTTAATCTTGATGTTACTTACCCCCGATTTGAGTTTTTTGTGTTATGTAAATTAGTATTCTGATTGTTCAGCTTTAAAATCTTATTTTGACCCTGTTACAAGTAAGGACTGATATTTAAATATTTACTCATCATCATGTCAAAATTTTTATTTGTATTTTTTTTAGTAGCACGTGCTCAGTACAAAGTTTGAAGCAATACGTACTTTTTATAATATTAGGTACATAGGGTTCCAACCAAGAACTTAGGGCCTCAAGTCAACCTCACTTGCAAGTGGTGCACCCACTTATCGACGGACGAGACTCGGGCAAATAAAACATCCCGATTAATGGCAACAGCCACGCCACTTATAACATGGGGCCAAAACACTGGCGAAAAGTGGACGTTTAATATGCCTGTGCCTACTCCTTCGGCAAAGCAGATGTAATTTTATGTATGTATGATATTGGGGTCAAGCGGTTCACGTGATGGGTGGTGAGTACCATCACCTACACGAATATCTTGTATATTTATAACCAGAAAAACTAAATTAATCAGTGCATATGCACAAATATATTACAAAGTGACTTAACCTTAACCACATAATTATTGTTATCTCTTTTTCACAGGTATTGAAACCTTTATAATCTAAATAAATTGGCCTCGACACACGTTAAGTGTGTGGTCACACCATCACTCTACTCAATTGCTTTCTGTTTTGTTCAATATAGAACAACAGTAACTTATTGTTGTAGTAAAATTAAAATATAATTGCCAACAGATCTTAAATAACTATTAAAGTATCAACAGCCTTTAATAATCCGTTACTGGACACAGGACTTTTTGTAAAAACAAGATTTTGAAACTAAATCGCGCCGGCCAGACGAGTTTTTTGGGCTTGTGTCAATTTTTCCTTCACTTAAAGAAGATTAAATATAAGTTTTTGCAAATTATAATGCCGTTTATAATAACTTTTTTTTTCGTAATTTAGAGCCTGCCAAAGTGACTCTACTCTGCCTGATGAAAAGCATGAATTAGAATCCAAGAGTTTTAGTCACCATACTCATTGCAAATGCTAACAATGCAATATGGTGAACCACACTATGGCGGCCTAGTGAGATACTTTTTCACGCCTCGCTCGGGGACGTAAGAGGCATGACAGTCATCGTGACAGCGTAAGGCTCATACAGTTACCACGATAACTGTCACCCTTGCATCAATAGGCCCTCCGGTCTCGCACTCACCAATGAAACTCGACAACACGGATGCTGTCGCTTTAGGTTAGTCTTCTGTGGGAGGGTAGTACTACTCCGGTCGAGCCGGCCCGCTCTTACTGAAATTAGCGTGGCTCTACTACCTAGGAGGATACTTTGAATTGAGAAAAACTTAAGTCGCGTGCCACTGATTTCGTCTCATTTATTATATATTTTCATTTCAAAATCCTCTCTTTCTTCCTCTTAAATAAAAATTTTAAATGATTTTACGGCGTGTGCAACCACGATTTTAGCAAGTGTGTCCGTACACTAACATGACGTATGATACAAAATGTATGTTAGTGTGATAATATTGTTCTTTCATCAAGATCGCTATCTTAGCGACACGGTATTGTATAACTGGGTTGGGCTGGCACTGTTTCATTGTCATGAACTGTGTCATTTTCATTATATATACAGATATAAATACATATATGTTCATTATATTGCCGGCAGTGGCTTCCCACCCTATAAATGTGAAGTTACTTCGTACCACTTAAAATAAATTATATGATTATTTACATTCTTACACTTTATACAAAATATTTGTTTACTTTACGCATGACACCGATTGAAAAGGTCGCTTTACTATTTGGAAAAGGCTTACCTTCGGATTTGATTTAAATCGGGAATCCCCGAAACACACAAGTGAGGGAACTCCCTTATCATTTCTAAATAATTTAGAATTTGACAATCACTTCAGTTAGCTCTTATTAAAAGTATGGACTTTTTTCTGAAAGAGTAATATCATATTTCTTCTTCTGTATTCTCCTGAGAAGTAAGAACAAACATGTTTTTTCATGTGCTTACATTGTATTAGTTAGAATAATTTTCTTATAGAGAACATCTTAAACTTTTTATATGTAATATGGTTTGACTTGCTAAATCGAAGACGTGATTTTTGTTTGGAAACGTTATGACAGAAGGTCAAGACGGTGTTGTAAAACTGATAATCGTTAAAAAAGACGACCTACTTTCAAAATCTAAGGAACAGTTTAACACAGTTTTTTTTGTCTTTGTACTATTATTGTATTGAAAATATAGATGTTTTGAAGTAATTTTAAAATTGAAACGGTATAAAACTTTGTGCTATTTACTACTTAGATCGACAAAATAGTATGTAATGTCAAATTTGAGTTGAACTGCAAAAAACCAACTAAGAAACAAAAATGCAATCTAATCATGGTCATAGTCGGTCTTGAAGGAATAGTAATTACACACTACAAGAATAGTTCTGGTTACTCGTGTATCATCTTCATATTATTATATTGCATTAATAACTTTTAGCAGTCCGCTGCTGGACATCTTCACATATGATCAGTGATAATATATAAGAGTAATAACTTAAATATTCATTGGGACCTAACCGTCACACTTCTTATATATACATACTAGGGTGTCCCTTATATGACAAAAAAAAAATTTTTTTGGAATTTCGAAATGCATACCCTCTATAATTTTTACTAATGCTATAAGATACTTAAATATAAAATTTTATCAATCTAGCATAATTGCAACCAGTGCCGACCGAGCTGCAAAGTTCAGTAAAAAACGTGTTTTGTCCTAAAATTTCAGTCTGCTATAATTTCACTATAAATGCAATGAATTAAGTGAATAAAATTAAATAATAAATTAGATGAACATTAATCTTTAATTAAAAACATAAAGAAATAAGAATCATTCAGGGTAACTTCTTTTTAGAGTAGTTTTTTTACAGTCTGGATACAATTTTAGATGTTCCTGGACACAGCGCAGCAAGAACTGTTTTTGTTCTTCTTCAGCCGTGATAAGTCCGTTAAAATCTTGCATTAATTTAACAGCCCTTTCAGCGGTATCATTTACAACTCTAAAATAACTTATTCTTCTTTTAGCCTCCAGAAAAGCAGCATTGTTATTCCAAGAAGATACATCTTCCTTTAGAAAACTGTCGTCGATCTGCAGTCGTGATAAAAATTGTTTGCTCTTTTCCGATACGAAATCATCCAGTGCTTTGTCTAAAAAAAATGAAAAATAAGTTAAATAACAAATAAAAATCAACAACAATTTTGAAAATAAATTAATAAGTATTGGACATTGAAATTGAAATCCAACAAAAAGTCAATTTAACTTACCAAACAACTTTTGAGTCAGTTCTTCCTTCGACGGGTCATAGCGTTTGCTAAAATCCGAGATTTTGTCCCTGTTGAAGTTGGCAATCATCTTCTTCTTAGTTTGGTTATCAACTTCATCATCAAATAATGATAGAATGACTATCTCTTCACATAAATACCACAAGTGATGGCTGAACTTGCTTATAGAAGCTTTAGAAATTGTTGCGTCAACTTTTTCATACTTTTTTAACATCTTCAAGAAGCGCAAATTTTGATTAGGTGCTTTGGTCGCCACTGTACATTCGAGCCAAGGTTTAACATACAATATTACGAGAAATAAGCAAACATCTTGTAGAGCCTTTTTGTCCTTCGCAGTTACTCTGCATTGTGACTGAAGTAAACATATTTTTAAAGAATAGATCGCTCTCGCCATCCAGCGTGCCTGATGTATAGCTCCGGGGGGCCTTAGTTTTAATTTTTCCTCTGTGTCTCCTCCTAAAAATATTACGCACAGTTCGACCAATTCGCGGTAATCATCTCTTACAAAACCTTTATCTAATTCTGCCTTATAAAATAGTAACAACGCTTGAATGTCTGTCTCGGCAACCCGTGCTTCTACGAAATTAAGAGATGGTTCAATTTTAGTACAATCAATGTTTTTCCAATTTTCTTGGCACTTTTTGAACATCGGAATATCTGGGCTACTAGTAATTTGCTTAATCTTGGTTTCAAAGACAGCTTTTAGGACCAATTCATAAACATGATGACGACAGGCGAAAAGCAACAATTCTCTTCCTAAAGTTTGCTCCAAAATAGCACAAGCTCCATTGAAACGGCCCATATTGGAAACTGTTGTGTCGCAGCACATTATTTGCACTTTATCATAAAGGTTCCAGTCAAAGAGAGCTGCTGATACAGCCTTCGCTTGATGTTTTCCAGAAGAACTTTCTAGTTTCGGCACTGCAAGAAGCTGCTCTCTATCGTCAAATGAAGCTATAACTGGCAAGCGTTCTTCTTTTGAACTCCGTACATCCAACCCCGGTAATAGTTTTCCATCCCAATGGACTGTGACTATGTCGGGTACATTGTTTTGGAAGTTAGATTTTATTGCTTCTGCCCTTGATTTTCTAGTTTCAGTACGAATTCGCTGAATCGAGGATTTGTTAATACAGAAATCATCGCTGCTCAGACCAAGCGCTTCTACCACCGCATTAAGAATGTAAACGGTGTCTCTAATGCTTAACTGGCATCGATCTAAAGCTGCAACTAGTTTAGGTGTTATAAGATTCTTTCTACCTCTTTTTGAACTTTGTTCATGGCAGGGAACGTGCGGCAAGCTGAGTTCAGAATTCAAGATCTGTTCTTCGTCTGAATCTTCTACACTGTCTAAGTTATTTGTGGTGGAAGTAGATGCAACAGCTAGTGATTCTCTTTGTCTTACAATCCTTTCCTCTTCTTCCAATCATCGTTGTCTAGATCTTTGTTCTTTTTCCGCCAATTTTTTATCTACACCACCTAAGCATCCCGGTCGACCTGGCTCTCTCTGTTTCATTAAAAATAATTTATTTTCCTCTATTTTCATTCTCTCAAAAGCATCAGCATGTGCAATATCAAACAAATTATCAAGATTAATTATAAAATTGTTCTCACGACTCTTAAACGTAATCTGAGTTTTCTTACAATTTTTTTGCAACTCTCTCCAAACATGGTATAAATCAATAAGTTTCTTCACGCAGTTAGGAAATGCCCTTGTTGGAATTCTTGCTTTTTACCAATATATGATGCACTCCCTAATCACAAGATTTGCACTTTCACTAACAGTCAATTTAACCTCACGAATATTGTAAAATAGGACTGAGAGAACTTGTCGATTAAATGGTAATTTTGCACCATTTATTTGGTAGCTAGTCAATCCGATAAGAAAAATATTTTGTTTATCGCTCCGTAACTCCACCGACATGTTTACGCACTAAACAATGAAGCACTAATAGTCTCAAAAATTACGTACGAAATGGCAAATAAAACATGTCGTAACAGGTCACTGGGCAGTACTTAAGCAACTTGTATCGACAAGTTTAAATAGCAAGTCGGCACGGGTTATCGTTTATATATCGAACTAATATTTTTTTCTAGACAATATAGGGTTATTACGAAACTTTTAAGAAGGTATGCGTAAAAAAATATCGAACTTGAAATTTAAGGGACACCCTAATACATACACATGCACGTACGCGCACGCATATACCCCTTATGCGCTTGCACATTCAACATACATCACGCACGCTCACACACACAAAAACACCGTTAATCTATTCGTTAATTCTATTTTCAAATTTTTCACTTCTCAATACTAACCAACGTGGTTACACTTACTCGAGCTCTGGCTTATCTAGAGATAGGAGAGGCTGGTTATCTGTCATACAGGTCCTCCTAGCGCAGATACTAGTCTCTTATACATTTATTTTGATTGATTTACCCACTTGATCATAAAACACTTTTTAACTGACCTAATTTTGTAAGTGTTCTGTTTGAGAGAGAGAAAATAAACGATTTATTATTATTATTATTTATGACGGTAAGTTCCAGTGTCTGTGTGTAGGGTAGCCATACTTCAACATAAATCAACCGCTTTGACTTGAGTGAAACCATGCCTCATAGAAAACCAATATTAAGTAATTATTCCACCGAGTATGTCATGTTACCGGAAGCCCAATGTCCTTCTTCCTCCAATTCTGAGATGGGGCACTCGAAGATTGGCTACACACTCTTATCGTTTGAGTTGCAAATTTCTCTTCTTTTTTTTTCTTTTTTAAGTATCTGGTTGATGACAATAGGCTTTCCCCTTAATTATTTAATAGTAGCAGCATCTCCCCTTGATTTTGGGGTGAGGGTCTCAACGATCGCCAATAGATTTGTGACTTTTTAGATGCCTGTATCCTTGAATTTGCATTTGCTTACTTCTAGGTAAGCCGTCTGTTCGTTTGACCCCTTATAATTAATTCAATTGCTACGTAAACAGTTATGTAAATTACATAACTCGTGATTGGTAACATTATTCAAGATGATGTGAGTTTAGCAAATATATTAGCAAATAATTTATGTTCGTGTTATGTAATCAAATATATACATAAGATGTGTTGAAGGTTATCATAAACTATTTATACATATCTTTATATTATTACGATCCTTTTGCCCGCGGCTTCAGTCGATTATCTCCGTAAAAAGTAGCCTATGTTCTTCCTCAATAATCAAAGTATTTTCATGCAAAAATCACTCTAATCGGTTCAGTGGTTTAGCTATGAAAAAGCGTAACTAATAAAAAAGTTCCATTCACATTAAAACTATTAGTTGGATTGTTTTAAATGCGTTTTAATAATGCATGATTGTGAAAAAAACTGTTTTGGACCACGTTATCGATGTTAAGTACGTGTTATCGTGAATTAACGCCTTTTTAAGTATAAGCATGAACCTATGTAAAATATTTTCTTCTATTTATTATTTGTTTGTGTATATTGTTACATGAAATTGATAAATCATTCATAAAATAGGATAGTGTCGACTATACTTAGTATTTTTTGCCAACATGTCTTTTCTTGCAACATAACAATATGCTTTGTTAGTCTAGTAGTTAGCATATGCGACTGCTAATCAAGAGGTCTCGGGTACGATTCCCGGGCTACAGACAGCTAAGTAGTAAGCTCCCTGGCTAAGTGCTGTTGGGTTTTCCTTACAAGAAGATCTTAACAACATCCCGGAACCCAAATAATATTTGGAATGTTAGAGACTAGGAAGATAATACCTTCTAATTCCTCGCTTCCTTGCTCTAGAGTTACATAGGCGACAGTCTCATACCATCAGGGAACCAGTTTCTTTGCCCCTATACTAAAAAAAAGGTGTATGAGCTAACAAGAACACTAATAATACATATATGACCTTCATTGCTAGTATACTTAAAAAAATTGCCAAGCAAGTCATTAATAGGCGCACGGTACCATGCAGTAACATCGCGTGGTGTGATTTTATTATTTATTATAAAAATATTAGCATTAGGAACGACTGAAAGTCACTTAAATTGCTATTAATAACTGCTGATAAAATCTATCTAAGATCGTAGCCTTGTTAGAAGTTCACGGTTAATTTATTACGGACGGTCTGAAATACCAAAAGGCCTTATGTTTTTGACAAGGCATTTCATTTTATAACCTCAATTGTCATCAAAAGATTTTACTAGTTCTGGGCATCTGGGCCAGACATAGGCCTCTTAGAAGGAAAGTTTTGACCTAATACAAGTACTATGCTGGCCAGGCGGCTTGGTGCAGGACTTAGGTTTGCCTTCTCTTTGCGGGGCTGTTGTCCTGCATAACTTGCTCCCTTAGTCGGCTGTTACGATATTCGCAGGATGAAGAGTGACATTAACACTCCGTATTCTTAATCCATCACCACAAGAATACATAAATAAAAATGTTAATCCCAAAAAAATGTTAAAAATAAATTTTATGTTCAGAAACCCCAAAGCATCTGGGAAAAAGATGAAAAACACACGGTTCTAATAGGTCGCCCTATCATCTTCTGAAGGTGACAGCTGAGGAGCATTGTCGTTCAAGATAATAGAAAACAGTATGACTCAATCACATAATTAGTTCCGCTTTTTATATATGATGCATATACATATACGTTAGACAAACGTCAGACACGACTCTTAGTCGTAACACAAGAGTTCTTCGCTATCAAAACTTTTTGTTACTTATGTATGTTAAAATGACGTCATTGACAGTTTAGTAATATATAATACTGGTTCTGTTTTCAAACAACCATTTAATCAATCTGTGGGAGAGCCATGGTTTTCTACTTATTTCAGCTTATGATACCACAGTCTCACAGAAAACCGATTTTAAGCAAACCTTTTGTTGCTTTTTATCAGAGCTCCAACCCAAAGTACTTAAAGGGCAGCAACGTGTTTCTTGATTTGCAGGTAGCCATGGGCCTCTGTAATTTGTTAAAAATACAACAAATTTAGAATTTAAACTGTAAAAAAACAATTTTATAATTTAGACTGTAAAAAAATTCATTAGAACGATGCCAGTGTCCAAGGATATGTCCATAACATGGCTAAACAGGTTTCATATGGCAGTAATGTGATTCATTTTTAAATGAGTGCATTACCTTTTGTTTTGCTAATTTGTGAATTCATTAAGTCAGAGTACGTCCTCAATGAGGCGGAGCTGAGTTGTGCTGTGACACGTCAACAGACTTTTATAGTCTATTACTGGACGTAGGCCTCTCCTGCGCTGTTTATTATCTCGTTATGACCATGCAATGTCGTAATCCGCCTTCTCCCCTTCCGTTAACCTTTTTTTTTAGAGAAAGTTATAATGAACGTCTGTTTATAGTTGTGGGTCACGTGGTAAAAATTACTACGTCTCATGAACACCTGGAACTCGGAAGTCACAAGCACGTTGCCGAACTAAGAAAAGGGGGTTACACTCTTTTCTTAAAGATTTGAAAGTCATATAGATTCTTTTTTCTGTAATGACTAGAAAATCTAGGTTGCAAAAACGCATGCCCATACTCTTGAGAATATACGAAAGGTAGATTTTTATTTCATTATAAGCTGTAGTGGACTGCGATAACCTGAGATGATGATGATACGCTTATTTAAAAGGTGTATCCTTTGTGTAAAGGTGCATCCGGCTTCATACCTTATGTAAAATGTATTCTAACTTACATATACAGTCTGCAAATAAATTATTTGATTAGATTTGATTAAATTAAAAAATATAATTTCTTTTTGATATGGAAACCAACTTGCCTTATTTATTATAATATAAGCTGACCCCCAATTGACGCTTGTAGTGGTCAAACAATGGAATAATTATGAAAAACCGATCATCAAGACTGGCCATGAGCTAAAGGAGCGGCTGCCCTGACCCCTCGAAGACAAACAAACATAGC
Organism: Hypercompe scribonia; assembly: GCA_949316085.1. Classification (NCBI taxonomy): domain Eukaryota; kingdom Metazoa; phylum Arthropoda; class Insecta; order Lepidoptera; family Erebidae; genus Hypercompe; species Hypercompe scribonia. The sequence continues at coordinate 7,650,597 of OX438988.1, forward strand.
GAGGCCGGTGCTTCTATGTAATATTGACATATTACATTAGACTGTGATAATTAAATAGTGACAGTTAACAATTTGACCTCTGAAACTAATTTTTGAAGCAATCAAATTTTCTTTACTTTTTAATAGATTGTTTATACATATTTTATATTAAGACGCCATCTAGTAGAACTGTTGTGAATTACAGAACATTAAATTAATACAGTTTAAAGACTGTAAAAATACCAGTGTCTTGATGAGAGTATTCCAGGATGCGTTCATTTTACGAGTTACTTTCGAAAATACCCATGTCTATGGGCACGCTTAAAATTTGAGGATTTTACTGAATTTGTGTTGTATTTTGTTTTTCTGAAATCTTCGTAATACCAGCAACCAATCTTGATCTGATGACAATCTAATAGACTAGAAGTTAATTTCAAACAAACATCTTTCAATCTCTTCAACCTGAACTGATAACTTTTTTTCTCTTTTTTTTTTAAACCTTTCCGTAAAAATAATTACTTATTATACTATTATATGTTAATATTTATCGTCTTAAAAGAAATTGTAAAATTCCTTCAGTTTGTTTTATTAAAAAACTATCTTTTTCTTTGCGGGACAGCCCTCTCGAGTCGTTCCTCCACCGTGTTTAAAACAGCTGGTGCCTTAGTTGCCCTGGAATAACTTCTGACAAAAAGTTACTTCTACTATATTGATGAGCTTAAGGAGTTCCGATATAAAAACACTCAAAAATATATCTAAATTTAATGGACTGTGAATTTACAGCAGTATTTTAAACAATTTCTACATGAAAACAAGAAAAACGAAGATTTTTCTATACGGAAATGTACCGATGATAGAAAAACATGGTCAATTGGATTCCGATAATGTCCGTTCCATTTCTTATCGCAATTGATTGATGGAAAAAACTATTAGGAAGTAGTCAGCCGTTCTGATCCACTGATAGTGAAAATTATCGAAAGTTGGAATTCAATCTTGAAGTATGGAACCTGCGTGTTTTGTACCTTAATACAGCTACTAGACCATCGCTAATACAAATATACAAAGGGAGTAGCTGCGCACTGTGTGTCCACGTATGGCATTCGTTGCTATTTAAAATCAAAGTAGTCTAAGTAACTTCCTATAACATCAGCTATTTGCGAATGAAAGTCCCGTCAAAATCGGTCCAGCTGTTACAGAGATTAGCCGGAACACACCAAACCGGATTGATTAAAAAGCTAATTTGACACTACAAACAGACTTTAATTATATTTATTTACATGTAAAAAGATAACAGAAGTACTTAGACACGGTTGTAAACATATTTTGTAATGTTCTCTTATTTTTATTCCGTAATGAAACAATGTTTTTATTGACAGACGAGGTAACTATTATGAATTTTTTTCTTTCCTTATAACATATTACGGTTAAAAAATACAAGTTAAGAAATCTTTTAAGGTTGTTACCAACGAGTAGTGCGTCAGTTACTTTAAAACACAGCTACGGATAAAGGAAGCGGTCATCTACACTTTAATATTATTTTTAAAATTAAGACGATCTCTGGCTGGTCTGATCAGTTATATATGTATGTATAATATATTTAGTTAGTTGTAAGTAATACATAATATACCTAGTAGGTAATAAAGCTATATTTAGACCGGTACACCTCTTTTGGTATGTTTTACATTTACCTTTGAGAGTATCAACAATTTTCAATTAGTTCAGACTATACCAGCTAGATGGCGTTAGACGTACTTTGTGTATGTAGTATTAAGACTTACTTTAGACCTTTTGTTTACACTTATATATCTACAAAACCTACGTTTTAATTTTGAAATAAGTTATATTATATATGTATTGATATCAAAAAAGATGAAGTCTTGTATCATGGACGTGTTTACATTAATGTTGACTTTAAATTAAATGTAATTAATTTACAACTAAATAAAAATATTTATTAAAGTTACATTTATAAGACCAGTAATTTGACCTTTAACATGACGTATAAATATAATGAAAAAAAAATCTGTGACAGTAAAAATTAAAAACAGGAAGAAGGAATTGTGATAAAAAAAATTTTTACGCCTTGTTCCCGCCACTTCAGCTTTTACTAAAATAACTTTTCAGTAATGAAGTTAAACCGATGAAAAGCGAGAACATAAAATTATTAAAACTTACAAAGAAACCATTAAGGACCGTATAAAATTGTAAGTTAATTTTCTGTCAGTTTCCTTGCTTCTTTGAATTTTTTTTTTTCAATTTGATGGCTCAAGTGGCGTAGTGGTAGTATATACGACTGTTGTACTTGAGGTCTCGGGTTCGATGCCCAGGTCGAACCAAATGTTTGCATGATCTGCAAAGTAGTACAAGCTCTGCTTAGTTTGGGACTAGATGGCGTTGGGTGTCAAATGTTTGAAATATTTATTTATTTATTTTTTCCTAACAATTTTAACAACACTCGGATGCTTTATTTTTCTTCAAAACAAAGTTCTAACCTTGGTTCACTATCGAAAACCAGAAATTCTCAATCTATTCGAATTTACATAGATACTCTACTAAATTGGTCAAGCACAGCTATGGACATTGCAAAATAAGTTTTCAACCGTGTCTAAGTGCTGCTGTTATCTTTTTATTGTCCCATGTCACAATAAATTTAAATATTTAAATGAAGAAAAAAAAAATGATTACGTCAAACGACTAAAGCGTGTACTCTAAACCGAAAGATGGCTACCGTTGAATTCTGTGCATGGAGACAGTATTAAACCTAATACGTCCAAGACTATGTGTATATGCCATTATATATCCATCAAAAGTTTTTGATAGTCTACTACTAGACATAGATTCTCCTTAGATTTTTTTTTTTAATAGTAAATAACCTCACGCATCTAACGCAAGGTCTGATGCCAAATTAGACAGAGCCTGTGCTACGGTACCCAGACTGCTGATAAACATACTTAAATATTTCTAAATACACACATATTATAGATAAATTACTCGCACACACTCGGACACAGAACAAATGATCGTGCTTATCACACAAAGGTTTGTCCTAGGTGGGAATCGAACCTCTAACCACTAGATCTAAACCACGCTGGCTAGACGTGGTAGTATATAGTTTGTGTTAAGTTTTCGTTGTCTTTATAGTTAACTTCATATGGCATTTTAGGACGCGTATTGAAAAATAGCGATTCTCGTTTGCCTCGATACGCCTTGGCACTGAATGAAGATATATTTATTCAACTAAAGCGACAAACATTCTTCTTGATGCCTCTAGGTTTACAACAACACGCTTTACAAGTCAAAACGACCCTCATTTGCGTAATATTACTTGTAACTATTATTATAAGTTTTAATGAGTTAACAGTTATGACGTCCAACAATATGTTAACTCGTTAATTGTGAGATAATATATAATAACACTATCGTTAAAACCTTGTTTTGTACACCTGTGTAGACTCGCGTCAGAATATACGATTTACAGTACATCAGTATGACGAACTATGCAGTGCGGTGATAGTAATTGACTGAACATGTAAGGTTAGACGTTTAATTACACCGTGTAAGTGAAATATTAAAGAGGTTGGACTTCATTTACCATTTGTTTTTAGTTAAAATATCGAAGCACTAAAGAATAATTCACTTTTGATATACATAAAGGCTTAATGTAATGCAAAAATGGTTGGTTTGCTTCTCCACATAGACTAGATCACAGAACTAGTCTGGTATGATCACACGTATGCCTCATATACAGAAGTTCGATTGTATATATTTAAAAAGTCCCAACATACATACATAAAACCATGTCTGTTTCCTCGGAGGGTATATCAAACGCTCACTTTTCGCCAGTGTTTTGGTCCCATGGAATATCTGGCGTATTGCCGCTAATCGGATCGCTTAGTTTGCCAGAACCTCAGTGACCAGCAGGTAAAATGGGCCTTAAGTTCTTTGTGGGAACCCTTTGCACCTTAAAAACTATTTACGACGTATTCTCTCTCGTCCCATGATAACTGCAAGGGATCACTTGTTTTTTATTTTGTTATATTCCTATAACTCCATAAACTCGTTGCTGTTTGAGACTCGTCTGTTTTTTGGTTAACATCGTTCGTGATCTGAATGTCTCCCTTTATTTCCTGTTTCCTTTCATATCATTGCTTGTGAAGAGTTTCTTACTCTCCCAACCGCGGGCACCCACTGCTGTTCCCTTTACTACTGTTACGCACCTGGCAAGCGCGGTACTAAATACTGAAAGCTTGGTAAGAGTTTCTACAACAAACACCTGAATCCTGAATGTCGTTTTTTTAAAGATATTGTTATAGTTTTCCTTAGGATGATAACCATTATTACTCAGACTGAGATCCTCAAAAATGGTGTTAATTGCATTACATTTGGAAAATAATAAGCGTTAAAAACATAAGTCACTTTAAAGTCATTTTTAAATTCTCAGAACTCATTCGTAAACTCATAATAATATTAAAATTGCTAAAGTTACCTTCAGAAACTTATGTGCGAAGTGAACATAAAATCGATAAATCACACTTTTCTTAGTTTATTACCAAGTCGCTTTTAACCTTAATCGCAACCTTCAACACAAAACAACACTACAAAAACAACCATTAAGGGTGTAACGATCGCAGTGCCCATGGCCGAAGGTAGCCGACGAAGGCCGAGGGGAGCCGATACCATGAGCCTCAATGTCAGCCATTACACCAAGTTCAGGGTAGCCTTCGACTGACTGAAGTTCACTATCGATGTAGACACGCGATGTACAGTCTACTACGGTCCTCGGAGTAGTGAGGGGTATATACTATGGCATTGTTTATTTCCAGAGTATAATGATTTCATTTTTAACTAGCATTATCTAAGGCTTCATCCCAGGTATCAACGCGGTAATAAGTATACTATGTTCTCCCTCAAAAATCTAAGTAACTTCAGGCTAAACTTAATCAAAATCGGTTCGGCGGTTTGGCCGTGAAAGCGTAACAGACAATGTTACTTTCGTATTATAATATTATAGTAAGGATTGTATAAATTGAAGAGACAGTAGGTGGGCTTAAAGAAGGTTCTCAATATTATCTACAATAACACCAGGTGTTCAAGAGAATTATGAGATCACTTTCAATTATCTAGTGAAATTACATGTACTGTAATTTAAGTTAAGCTGGGGTAGAAGTATTATCTCTTGTTTTATTACTGGCTAATAATGTAGGTTTTAATATTGAAATTTAGATATAGAGAAAAGAGTTAAAGGCATGACCTGACTCCTATAGAGTGTAGATTATTATTTGTTAGATGGTACTTGAAAAAAAAATGAACAAAGAGAAATTTAATGCAAGTAATTCTCTGCCAGTGAACCTCAGGGCGATAAAGACTGACTAAAATGATAAGACTTGAGAGACAGTCAATTGAAAAAAATACCAAATTTATGAAAACATCTCTCTTTATTGTGACAGGTTGGATTTTTATTAATATTATAAAGTTTGAATGGCTTGTTGGTCTAGGAGTAGGTGATCCTGACTGTAAAGCCAAAGGTCGTGGGTTCGATTCCGACCCGGAAGAAATCTTTGTGTGATGAACACGATCGTTTGTGCCGCATCTGGGTGTAATTTAACTATAATATGTGTGTATAGAAATATATAAGTTTGTTTTTCAGCAGTCTGCTTACTCTAGTACAGGATTTACCTAGTTAGGGATCAGAGAGTGTGAGATGGGTATTTAAAAAATGTGACAAAGAAAACGGACCAGAAACAAGAGTGGAATAACGTACCTACCATCTACCTATAAACCTCTTTTCAAAGTAATTTGAGGGCTAGAATTGTAATGTATGGATATTCTTCTAAACACAAAAAAATTCAACATTGAGAGACAGACAACCCTATTGTGAGAACAACAATCAAATTATTCCTAGGCCTTCGTAGGGGTGTTCATGGTCGAAGTACAACCTTGCACCGTCATTCTAATAGGGCTGCCACAATTATGTAAAGCTTAACGGTTTCGAATCCCATCTGGGCGAGCTTTTGACTTTTGGCTTATATTTGGCGGCACTCGATTTTAGATCACTACTGGAACTTAGCCTCTCCAATTGTAAGCCACTTGCTTCGTTCCTCGCATCCAGCTCCTGGGAACCATCTTGTTCAAATTATCACTTCACCTGACTTGTGAGCATTGAAATGTACAATTTAATTTAATTGTATAATAAATAGAATAAAAACACCGCCTCTTTGGAGCAAGACATTCTTTTTAAGAAAATAATAATTTTAAATTTTCTATGACAAAAAAATACGGGTGACTACCCTAAAATATCAGCAGTATTTTCAATCTTTTCCTCCCTTTTAAATATGTTAAATATTGGTGCGGTAAAAGTTTTTTAATATCGGTTGTTTACTTTGTAAATTCATTTCGTTTCAATGCAATTAAAACTTGAATGGTATTTAAACGTTGTTTTGTTGAAACTCTTGATCTAAGTTTAAGATGATTAATATGTTCTAATTTTTTTAATAAATTTTTCATAAAATAGAACAAATGTTATTAAACTTTCTTGCAAAATCGATTGCAGCATGCCTGGTTTACGCAGTATTAGGCTATAAAATTTACGGTAGCTTGAAAATCACCCACACTACAATAAATTGTTCATTTATTGACATTGTTAAAGAGGCTCAATTTTATTATAAGTTAAAGATTTGGCGATGTTAGTTACTGGTATGCCTTTGACGACTAAATACTGAAATAGGAAATCAATACATGCAGACATAAAAGCAGATATATTTAGGAGGTATTTCTCACCGTAAATATAGATTTTGAGACACAGTTCAAGTGTCCGTAGGTTGTAACTTTTATTTGGATAAAAGAAAACCTACCATGCAAAATATTACGTTGATCTATTGAGTACAAACCTTGAAACTAGAAACCTCACAAGAAACAAAATTTAATTAGCATTTGTATTAATAATAGTATTTGCTAGTATTATCAAATCATTACAAATACAACGCAACATAACATTTCCTTTTATTTAATCAAGTGTCAGCACGTGAATTAAGAAACTGTCACCTTTTGTGTGACTGTACATAGTGACAATAAAAGTTTGCTTAATGTAGTAAATGTACTCGTATAGTTTTGATAACAGGCTACGGCGACAGCTGTCAAGAAAGTTCATTACCATAACCGAAGTCATTCAACTTCGTTAGCTTCATACATTGCACTGTTTTCCTGACGTTCACATAGCCAATATTAAGTGCCATAAACTCAGACATCTTGTTTTTTTATTTATTAATGCTCTTTCTCCATGTGGTGACAGATTAAGAATACACAACATCACTGTAAAGAGAAGGAAAACTTGAAACAAACCATTTTTTTTTTTTTTTTTAACGTGTGGAAACCCCCTCGGGCCGTCACCCCACCGGGGTTTACGGCGGGGTGGTGTGTCGGAATCGGACCGACTAAAACCACACGGTGTGTCACTCTGCGCCTGAGACAGGAGGGATCCGGGAACCGCTGCTATTACGACATCCAGATCCCTCCTAGCGCCTGCCCGCCAAAGCGGGCACCATCTGCGGATAAACTCTCTACATAGGCGACGTACGGCACACGCGGACGTCGCCTCCTCGCGGCTGGCCATAATAGCGGGTGGAGGGGAAAACCCGTCCCGTCCACCCGCGGCCACACTCAAGGCGGCATGAGGCGCTGGTATGCGCGCCTCCGCCGCCCGGCTCGCCGGCGGCGAATTGGGTCCGAGTGGATATCGTCCTCCCGGGCCTTCTCCGCCGCCTCCTTCCGCGAAATTACGTCTTCGCAGAAGGTTGCGACCGCGGTAAAACAACTGTCGCTACCGGCCATGGAGCGTATGACGGCCGGTAGCGAGAGATCTCCTCCAATAACTGCAGTGAGGACCCCACGCTGCGCCGCCCAGGCGGAACAAACCGCTAGCGTGTGCTGAGCCGAGTCCTCACTGCAGTCGCAGTGGTAACAGGCGGGACTCAATTCCCTCCTGGCGACCGAGTGCAGATACTTCCCGAAGCAACCATGCCCGGAAAGGACCTGCGTCAGTCGGAAGGAAAGGGTCCCGTGCTGCCGTCCTGCCCACTCGGTGATGACCGGCTGGAGAGCCTCCACGAGGGCAAAGCCAGCACGTGGAGTCTCCAACCGGAATGACCAACGAGCCATCGTGGCTCGACGAGCGGCCTCACGCCACTCGCGTATTTCCTCGGGCGGGGGCCGTATGCCGCTACCCGCCCGGAAGTCAGCCGTCCGCCGATAAACTTCGGCGAGCACTTCCGCCTCCAAATCCCACGGGGGAGTTCCGGCCAGGGCGCACGCCGCCTCCGTCGATACGGTGCGGTAACCGCGTATGGCTCTAACCGCCAATATCCTCTGAGGGCGCCAGAGACGAGCCCTATTCTGGGCGGTCAGAGCCGCCGCCCACACCGGTGCACCATACAGCGCCATTGATCGAACAACCCCCGTGTATAACCGTCTCGTCGCGACGCTGGCTTCACCCAAATTGGGCAGAAGTCGCCCAAGAGCAGAAGCAGCGCCGACCAGCTTTGGAGTAAGCTGTCGGAAGTGCTCGTCGAAGAGCCACCTGCCGTCGAGGATTAGGCCCAGATACTTCATCTGGGCCTTAATCGGTACGAGGACCGAATTGACAACGATAGAGGCACCGGGGGGTGGACCACGACGGGGCCCATGAAACAAAAGGGCTTCCGTCTTATCTAGGGCCACCCGTAAACCCAGCGCCTCAATGCGCCCGACCACCAAAGAGACTCCCACGGTGGCCAGACGCGCCGCCTCTTGAAAGTTCGCCCCCCGGGCCGTGACCAATGTGTCATCGGCGTAACAAATTACGCCCAGCCCGGGGGGAAGACGACCTCGAAGGGCCCAGTCGTATCCCATATTCCACAGGAGTGGTCCGAGGACGGACCCCTGTGGGACACCGCACGACATGGGCCGCCGCCTCAGAATACCATCTCGGTCCTCGTACACGACGGTACGCTCCTCAAGATAGTCTGCCACAAGCCGCCTCAGGTACTCGGGCACCCCGTGGTAGTGGAGTGCTTCCCTGATGCAGCTAAATGGCAGACTATTAAATGCGTTGGCGATGTCCAACGACACCGCCAACAGCACGCCGCCACAGCTCACCGCCTCTTCGGTAACGGCCCTCAGGCGCAGCACAGCATCGACCGTCGAACGCCCCGCCCGAAAACCAAATTGGGCGTCCGACAGATCGGGGCCCACCTCGCAGAGGTGCCGGACGATGCGGGCAGAGAGTATCCTCTCAAACAGTTTACCCGCCTCGTCCAGCAACACAATGGGCCTATAGGCCGCCACCGAATCGGTAAGCCGTCCCGGCTTCCTTAATAGGACCAGCTTCCCGCTTTTCCAGCACTCAGGGAAGCGTCCGGACGACAAGCTAGCGTCCAAGACCTCCCTGAGGCGGTCCGACATGTGGTCGAGGGATCGTGCCAATACTCGGGCAGGTATCCCATCTGGCCCAGGGGCGGTGTTCTTAGAGCGAATCCGTAGAACAACCGCCCCCACCTCCGATTCCCTAACGGGCGGAATATTGTCCTCGTTCCCCCCGTCGTCTCTGGCCATGAAGACCATCGACGGGGGTGTGTGATCCACCCGCTGCGGGAAAAGGCCCTCGACCACATCCCGCAGGAAGCTGGGCTGGAGTGTCTCTGTAAGGGGGGGGGCCGACGTGCGGAGCTTTTGTCGCGCCGCACGATAAGGGCGACCCCAGGGGTCACGATTGAGACCCTCCAGCATCTCCTTACGCTTAATTTCCTTGGCGCGGCTGATGGCCAGCTTCAGAGTTTTCCGCGCCTCTCGGTACTCCTCATGAAGCTGGTCTTCCCCGCCCTCTTCGCGGTGTCGCCGCCGACCACGAGTGTAGGACCTCCGGGCACGAGTACAGGCCGCGCGGAGGTCCGCCAACTCCTGGGACCACCAGTAAACTTCCCTCCGTGGAGGCCGACAACCTCGTATGCGGGGCATGGCCGCATCGCAGATTTGCGTAATCGCATCGCGGAAACGACCAGCCCCCATGTCGACCTCCTCGATGGGAGCCTGCGGAGACAGCCAAGAGTGAATAATGGCTGCCTCCTCCAGTAGGTCCCTATTCAGTTTGGCTATAGCCCACCGCGGAAAGCGAGAAGAACGCCGCGCCGCGTGACCCCTACTGGGGCCCTGGGAGCGGGAGAGCTCGAATCGGATATAGAGATGATCCGAGAGCGTCTCAACCTCTTCCAGGACACGCCAGTTCCTTACTCGTGCGGCGAGGGCAGGGGTAGCGAACGAAAGGTCCACTATCGACCCTCCCTGCTGTCGCACGCACGTGTTGGTGGAGCCCCTGTTTAGTAAACAGAGGCCCACCGAGGCCGCCCACTCCTCTACGGCCTCGCCCCTAGCGTCCGTCCTGGGAGAACTCCACGCAATGGACTTTGCGTTGAAGTCCCCCAGCACTAAGACGTGCCCAGACGTTAGACGCCGCATCGAGGTTTCCAAGTTGTTAAGGAAAACCTCGAAGTCGTTCAAACTCCGGTTGGGGGAGAAGTATACACCATATACAGTGATCCCCCCCCACTCGGCAGCAACATATCCAGTGCCCTTGTCTCTTAGCGACAAGGGCGGGGAATGAGCCGCCGTGGAGCCGACGACTGCCACGGAACCGTCCCGGTCACCCAACCAGTTTGGACGGGGAGGAACATAATAGGGTTCCGCGGCTACGGCAACACCGATCGACCACTGTGCCATGGTTTGCAGAAAAAGGTCCTGCGCCGCGGCACAGTGGTTCAGGTTAGTCTGGACAAGGAGGTTGGAGACTTGGGCCATTACTCGACCGTCTCTACAGCCTCCTCCATGGGCGACGGTATAGACGCACGAACGACGTCAGAAGCAGCCTGGGCCGACTGGCTAGCCCCTGACGCCTGCCGAGAACTGCGGGGAGGTTTGCAACCCCCCTGCCCAATCTGGTGATTGGCGGGTTTGTTACCCGCCGCACACGCGGGGCAGTGAGGGGCAGCAGAACAATCTGCCGCCTTGTGCCCCGGTCGACCGCAGCGGAAACATAATCCGCTGCAGTCGAAACAACTGACGCACTTGGCGCGTGTGTGCCCCGATGCCAGGCATTTGTAACACCTCATCGGTCTCGCCGCCAGGACTGTGATCCTAGCGCTCACGAAACCGATGAGCAGCCTGCCGGCGTCGCCCAACATTTTGGCCGACGCTACGGGACAGCTGACCCACACTGCGCCAAGTCCTCCTGGACCGGGGCGGATGGTGCCGACCCTAATGTTGTCCGTGTTGCAACCCGTCTTCTCTCTTACTGCAACACGGACATCCTCGGCCGTTATGGAGTCGTCCAGGCCCGAAATGCGCAATTCTGCGCACTTGGTGGGCCTGGCGATCTTGACACCATCAGTGGCTGTAAAAATTCCCCGCAGCTTCTCGGCGAAAGAGTCCGCCGTCTTAGCACCTTCAGCCCCAGGGAACTCGAGGACTCGAGCTCCCGTCTGGGCGAGGCGCATTCTAACTCCCACCGTCCCAAAGTCGTGTGCGAGACTGTCCCGGGCCTTTTTAAAGATAGCCGCATAGGACAGCCCACCATCAGCCGCCCCCGGTGACATGGTGACCACCACTGCCGCGGTTTTGGGCGCTTGCAGTTTGCGCGGCTTCTTTGCGGTGGCCACTGCCACCGATGGCGACTGCGGGGTAGAGGCTGCTATTTGTGCAGCCTTCTTACCCCGCTTTCGGGACTTCTTAGCCCCCCCGACTACCCGCCAACCATCCGTGGAAGGGGCAGATGTGGAGGGAGCACTTGTTGAGGTGCCAGATACAGCGGTTGGAGTGGGGAGCGGAGGGAACTCCGCCCCAGCCTTTGCCGCTGTTTTGGGCCCTGGCCTCGGTGCGGGCGTCCGGGCTGTTGCCTTGGCCGCCTGCCGTGCCCTCGGAGCAGTTGCAGGAGCAGCAGAAACTGCTGCCGCCGCCGCGTAGGACACGCGACCGGTCGCAACGGGAAGCGATGCTGACACCGATGCAACCTTCGCTTTATGGCCCGCAAGCGGCGGCCGGACAACAGGAGCTGGCGGTAGCCTTGCCTCCAGGCCAGCCAGACGCCCGTCCATCATGCGCCATACTGCATCGGTTATATGGCGCAGATGGGCATCAGGAATGCCACCGAGGCTGGAAGAGGGGGCAGGCTGAGACGGGGACGTGACCGGATCCTCTGTCGGGCGATGCGCCCGGAATTGGGCGAACTGAGCGCTGAGCTCAGCCACTTGCCCCGTCAGGCGATCGTTGGCCGCCTGGAGCCGAGCCACGTCCCCGATGAGGGTATCCACGACCCCCGCAATAGCGGAAGAGGAGTCCTTAAGGGCTTTCACAAAAGAGCCCTTAAGGTTACTCGACTTGGTGGCCACTTTGTGAATAATGGCCACCGCCGCATTCGCTCTCTCCTGCATAGACGATGGTGTTTGAGGAACTGAATCCCCCACCATCGGCTCCTTTATTTTTAGCAGGAGATCCGCAATCTCCTCCTCCGCCAAAATTTCGCCGTCTGCCCTGACCCGTCTATAGGCTTCCGCCTTGCAGAAGACGGAGCCTGACGGGGCCGAGATCGGGGTTCGTGACCTCCCTCTGCGGCTGCTTGCTACCTTAGGAGGTAGCATCTCCTGGGATGTATCGCTTTCGTCATCCCTGGAGCGTCCGCGTTTTCGGCTGTCACACAGCTCCGTCTCCATGAAGTCCAGCACGTCGGTCCTCGCACTGAAGCTTCCGCTCGTGGTAGATCTGGAGCGTAATCGCTCCGATGTTCTTCGGCTCCCAGCAGCTATAATGGCTTCTGGGAGCCCCACCGAGATAGGCGTTTCAACCATTACGTCTTCCTTATTAGACGAATGTTCGCCCGCCCTTGCATTTCCCTCCTTCGTACTCTCCTTCTTCTTCTGTCCTTCCTTTTTATTAATATTTATTTGTAAAGATTCCATGTTAGACCCACGAGAGGGGGAGAACTAAAGGTCGACCCGGGCAGAGATCCCCCAATACCCGGGCAAGCGTAGATTTATGCCCAACCGAGGGGTCCGCAGGTGCCTCGGCTGGGAGTGCGCTTACGACTGAACGACCCATCAGCCATGCATCCCCTGGTCACGCACCAGAACACGGGATTCGGGGTAATTTTTTATAGAGGTTTTCTTCCTCGCAGTCCGGGCGGCTAAGCCAAGACCCTCGCCCCCGATTGGAGTCGCGAGACTCCAACTCGGGACTACGATATGTCGACGGCGGCACGGAGACTACGTCTCCTGATGCCTGCTCGGTGGCAGTGTAAGTGCACACCGAGCCCGTCTTACTTTTCCACCGCTGAACGGAGGAACACCGACCCTTGAAAGGGTCCCACCATCATGATTTTTTACCGAGGTTTTCCTCCTCAATGCTCCGAAGAGCGAAGAACCAACAGAGGATCCGACAGACACGCCCGCTCTGTTGGACCAAGTCTCGGCCGAATTGCCGAAAATGGCTTCCTCTTCGTGCTAGAATATTAGCCGTTGGCAGTGATGAACAACACCATCGCCAACGTTTCCAGGGTGCACCACGTGGAGGTTTTCTAGCCCAGCACCCCAAAAACTTGAAACAAACCATATACCAACCCATTTGGCCAGCGTGTTATAGTATGCCAAAAACTCCCTGCTAAGGAGAGGCCTATGTCCAGCAGTGGACTGTAAAAGACCTGTTTTGTAAACCCCTGCATTTCCATCGCACTTGACACATTGGTAGAATAGTCGACATCGGCACAGTTGACTTAATACCGTAGGTATTTTCTTCTAGTCGACCTTTGAATGTTACAGAGTTGCGAGTGGCAAGTGCTGAATTGAAACTAATGAGATAAATGACTGTATCTATTACAAACATTTCAGTAAATATTTATACACATAGTGTTATGCACAATTGATTATATTTTTCAGACACAATTCTAAGACTCACAATAAAAAAAAATGAGCAATAGAACCATAAATTTTAACTTTTATTGTGTGTACCTATATGTTCATATCGGTTAAGGTGAGATTTACAAAAGACTGTGTGTTACACCCACCAGTTAGCGTGGGTGTAAGTGTACTCATGAAAGGGTATATATATTGTACATACGTAGGATTTATCAAGTATTAAGAAACTCAATGAAGGTAGTTGCGAAAACAAGTTGCGTATTTTTATCTCCGCTTTTAATTTTAATTTAAAAATAGTAAACATAGTTATATTTGGATTAAATTTAATGAAAAGCTACATATAGATATTCTACCTGCCGGATTTAGTGTTCTCCTTTGTGTAGTTCACACTATTAGTGCCACTGTTTCATTCCACTTCCACGATGAACAAAATCTCTGAATCCATCACTCACATGAACCTTGACTTTCACAAGCGGATGGCTGAGTTTGAGGCTAAACTGCAGAAGGAGCCAAGTGTACCTACCAGCATCCCCAGTTTGACAGCTGAGTTTGCAGCATTTAAACTGATAACTATGCAGGCCTTGACCAACTTGCATCAGCAAGTGGAGGTAATCGCAAAGAACATTGATGCGCTTGAGATGCACGGGCGTAGGAAAATCCTCCTCTTCCATGGTGTAGCTGAGGATAGGAAAGAGGACACTACCAAGGTGATTGCCTCCCTTATCAAAGACCGACTGGAGCAGGAGAAGTTTGATGTACATGACATCAAGCGATGCCAAAGGTTGGGTCGTCAGACGGGTTTGCAGAGGTCTAGACCAATCTTGGTTAAGCTGCAATCTGTCTCAACTCGCGACAACATTTGGTTCAGCAAAACCAAGCTGAAAGGTTCCGGTGTCACCGTTTCAGAGTTCCTCACGAAGATACGTCATGATATCTTTATGGCTGCCAGAGAAAAATACGGTGTAAACAACTGCTGGACCAGGCAGGGTTATGTTTACATACTGGGCCCTGACGCGAAGCATCATCGTGTGTCGTCGCTTATGGAGTTGAATGACGTAGGGAATAGCGGTGGGAAACCTGTGGCGGTCGCAAAGACAGTCTCCACAAAGTCAAAGCGAGCTGCAGTCAAAAAGTAAATATACATCGCTATATATATTTCATGTCTATATTGTAATGTGAAGGTCACTTTTGCGCTATGTACCGACACAATTCATAAAGTCCACACCCTCACATATACTATTATTTTAAACAGTTCGCGATGGATTAGAATTAAAAAACCAAATCAAAACACGGTACTTTGACAATATCGATGTCAATCTTGAAATATGACAAAGGTGTCCTTTGCTGTTGTAATGTCAAGATGAACGTTTCGTTTCGCTCATAGTGTGAATGCATTAAAATGCATTCGGTTCGGAGTATGTTCCACTGGATACTTTTATATTCTAGACTTGATATCATTATATGTTTATAATATCGGAATCTGGGTCTTTGTACAGATATTTCGTGAATATTAAACATAAACATTTTATGAACATGCTGGTATAGCACTGTATAACACGGGCAGATAATCAATCGAGTAATTAATTATACTGCCATATTGTTTACACTTCTTGATATACTGATCTCTGTCATTTATCTTACCTTATGTTTTTTATTTTTGCGTTTAATTGTTATTATTATTTTGTTTTTTTGTTGTTATTGGTTTTGTTTCTTTTTTTTTTA
Organism: Hypercompe scribonia; assembly: GCA_949316085.1. Taxonomy (NCBI): domain Eukaryota; kingdom Metazoa; phylum Arthropoda; class Insecta; order Lepidoptera; family Erebidae; genus Hypercompe; species Hypercompe scribonia. The sequence continues at coordinate 7,666,226 of OX438988.1, forward strand.
GATTTGTTTTGATGTACTAATGCTGATTTGTCTAAAACTGGCAACCGGCAGATGGAGTTAGCGTATATTTCGTTGTTTCTTTATTTAACATATACATTTATTATAGTTTGGTATTGTAGTTATTCTATATTTATACTTATCTTTTATCTAAGTATTATATTAGAATACGTAGTGCACAATCTTTTTCTTTTCCTTTTTTCCTTTCTTTGCTTTTGTTTATTCTAATCGACTGACTTTATCGCTTCAAATGTCTTTACCTGACTGCAGTGATGACGGCACTGACTTCTTATCTGCATGTAGTAGTGTTGGTTCCCAGGATGACCCAACAATCGCTGAGACTCTCTCATTTCAGTTCTCTGACGTTCCCAAAAACTTCAACATGGTACACATTAATGCTCAAAGTGTTCCGGCTCATTTCCACGATATGCTGGCATGTTTTGACTGTACGAACTTACACGCTATACTTATCTCTGAATCGTGGCTTAAGCCCTGCTTACCCTCGTCTGCATATTCGTTACCAGGTTTCAACCTCATCAGGAACGATAGAGCTGTAGGCGGCGGGGGTGGTGTAGCTATCTATCTACGGTCTCAAATTCCCTACTCTGTCATTAGTTTGTCCCCGCAGCCCCCCCCAGCTGATGCAGGCGAACATCTGTTTCTGGAAGTTGAGCTCCTTCATTCCAAAATACTTCTTGGTGTCTACTATTGCCCTTCCTTACGTATTGACTTTTTCTTATCGTTTGAACTGCTCCTAGATCAATTTACTCCTTCGTACAGTCATACCATAATCATGGGTGACTTCAATACTTGCCTCCTTAAGAACGACTCTCGGTCGTCAAATTTTCAATCCATAATTCAATCTGGCAATCTTACCATTCTTCCTTCCAATGCAACGCATTATTTTCCACACTCTGCTCCGTCTTTGTTAGACCTTATCATTGTTTCCTCCCCTAATCTTGCGGCTAAGCACGGTCAGTGCTCCGCTGTCGAGTTTTCGTATCACGACTTGCTTTACTTATCCTATCACCTCCGACCTCCTAAACCTAAAGCGAAAACAATCCTGCAGCGAAACTTTAAGGGCATGGATATAGGTCTCTTGTTAAGGGATGCCAACAATATCGACTGGACTCCTCTCTTTAGTGCTGACTGCATTGACGATAAGGTTGAACTATTTGTCACTAATTTAACGACTCTGTACGATAAACACGCGCCAATCAAAGAAATAAGGGTCAAACGTCTTCCGTCACCGTGGTTTACTGGAGACATTAAAGCCCTAATCAGGAAAAAAGTGTTAGCTAGGTCTAAATATAAAAGGAATCCTAACGATAGTAACCGTGATAGGTACGTGGCCGTCAGAAATCATTGCAGCAAGGTGTGTAGGACTGCACAGCGCCGATACATTCACAGTTCCGTTGAAAACGGAGATCCGGCTAAAGTCTGGAAATTCTTAAAGTCACTGGGAGTAGGCAAACCTAGTCATGATTCGCTTTCCAAAAATATCAACTTAAATTCTCTTAATCAACATTTCTCTGCTTCGTCAAATTTTGATAAAATGACAAAAGATGCTACAATGAAACTTATTACTGCCGCCCCAACTCCTGACTGTTCTCCATTTTTCTTTAGTCAATTCTCTGATTGTGATGTTAAGAGGAGCGTAGTGTCCATCACTTCGAATGCAGTGGATTCTGATCGTCTGAGCCGTAATATGGTCCTCCCAATCCTTGATGAAATTCTTCCTGTCATCTGTCATATCCTAAATTATTCAATCTCCCACAGTGTATTTCCAACAGCTTGGAAGGACGCCGAAATAATACCCATCCCCAAAAAGAAAAACCCTGGATCCTTTACCGACTACCGCCCGATTTCAATTCTTCCGTTTCTCTCCAAGGTCCTTGAACGTCTTATCCATACTCAATTGTCACATTTCCTTTCCAGAAACCTACTACTAAATCTTCTCCAATCCGGTTTTCGAACCGGTCACAGCACCACTACTACCCTTGTCCATGTTACGGAGGAGATCAGATTTGCCATGGAGAATGGTTATCTCACAGTTCTAACACTTTTGGACTTTAGTAATGCATTCAACACCGTTGACTTTGACGTTCTGCTGTGTATACTGCGCTCTCTCAACATATCTCCAACTGCGATTGACTGGTTTCGCAACTACCTGTTTGGTCGTCGGCAGCGCATTTGTATTGAAAACACTGTTTCTTCTTGGTGTAACACTGCAGCCGGCGTACCGCAGGGCGGCGTACTTTCTCCCCTACTTTTCTCTGTTTTTATTAACACCATCACTAATGATATATCTTCTTCCTACCACTTGTATGCGGATGATCTTCAAATTTACACCAGGGCATCACCAGCTAATCTGACTGATGCTGTCAACACCACTAATGCTGATTTGGATAAAATATGTAAGTGGAGCAACACCTACGGCCTGAAGATCAACCCATCGAAGACTCAGGTCATTATCGTTGGAAGCCCGCGAATGACCTCCAAAATTGATTGGACACAATTACCACCAGTCGTGTGCAACAGCACGCCTATTCCGTACAGTGGCAAGGTGAAAAACTTGGGGATCTATATTGATAGCACCTTATCCTGGGGCCCTCAGCTGCAGGAGCTGAGTCGTAAAATGTTTGCCGCTGCAGGATCTTTACGCAGACTACGAAATTTCTTACCTACATCTACTAAGATTGCTCTTACACAATCCCTCCTTTTTCCTATCCTTGATTATGCTGATGCCACATATCTTGATCTCACAGAAAACCAGCTGAATAAGCTTGAGAGACTCCAAAATCTTTGTATACGATTCATATTTGGATTACGTAAATATGATCATGTATCCGACTATCGTAAACAGCTTAAGTGGTTACCTATCCGCCTTCGCCGGAACACACATATTCTGTCTCTTTTATATAACATTCTGTTCAATCCTCTTACTCCACATTACCTTAAATCACGGTTTAACTTCTTACGTGACACACATCCCAGAGTGTTGAGATCGTCAGAGAACTTAAAATTAAAAATGCCAGGGCACACTACTAAATTTCTTGACCACTCCTTTACTGTCCAGGCGGTTCGACTGTGGAACGCTCTACCGGTTGAGATTAGACGTGCGCAAACTCTGACAGCCTTTAAGAGATTGATAAGGGAGCACTATCTGGCTGATATTGATGTCACATAGTGTTAACTTTGCTGCACTCGATCAGGTAAAGATGTACCCCTTAAGTATGTATGTAATGTCTATAAGTTTCAGCTGTTTTTCCTGTAGGGTAAATGTGGGATAGATGCCCTAGTAGGATAGATGCCTAAGTAAACACGTAGCGACCTGTGCGAGTATTACACTCATAGTCTTTTGTTCAAATACAAGTGTACCCCCCTCCTCACGTCAGTCGACGCCAAGCGGTTCACTGGGATAGATGCATTTAGAGTTTTGGCGCGAAACACTTTGTCGACGGCTGCAAATTGACGAATTTTTCTTACGTATAAGCTTTACGTGCCTGGGATTTTGAAAGTTATAGGGTAAGTGACAATATTTTTACATTTATGGTCTGTTTATATATCAAATATATCAATTTTAATGTAATTTAGGTATGTTTTAATATGTTTTATTTGGTAAGCCCAAAGGCATCGATCCCTAAGATAAAGGATAGATGCTTCATTAGTTATGAGTATAGATGCCCTTAGGGGCATCTATCCCATACTGAATTTACGAAATAATTTTTTTTATTTCCTTTTTTACAGACATGCCACGCAAGTATGTGGGCAAAGTAGGTACACAGCCCCGAGCTGTATGGAGTGAAGATGCTCTTAAAGCTGCCTTTGAGGAATTGAAACAAAACCAATGCTCTGTAAATGAAATATCTCGGCGTTATGGAATTCCTTCCAGAACTTTAAGAAGAAGATTTGAAAAACAAGATACGCAAAAATTAACATTAGGTACACCTACTTATTAAGTAAATTTTATAATTATAAATTGAATATAGTTTTTTTTAAGTTCTTTTTGCCTTTCCTACAGTTAAAATTTGCATGAATTTATTTGTAGGTAAACACCCAGTTCTGGACTTTGACAATGAAAAGCGACTCGTTACACACATTCGAAAGTTAGAGACAGCGGGGTTTCCAGTAACACGTGATATGTTAAGAAGACTAGCTTTTGAATTCGCCGAAAAACTTGGCGTTCAACATAATTTTGACCAAGAAAGTCGCAGAGCTGGACATCATTGGCTACGCTCCTTTATGGAACGACACACAGAACTAAGCGTTCGACAAGCTGAAGGTTTATCCCTTGCTCGAGCTCAGGGGCTTAATCGTGAAGAAGTAAGCAAGATGTTTGAGCTCCTATTCAATATTTTGACAGAACACGATTTGCTGGATAAGCCAGAACGTATATTTAATATAGACGAGACTGGTGTCCAATTAAACAATAATTCTGGAAAAGTCATTGCTACAAAAGGTGCAAAATCAGTTTTCTCTGTAACCTCTGGTGAAAAGGGTGAGACGATGTCGGTAATAGCTTGCTGTAATGCTGCTGGGAATTTCCTTTCTCCGGTTGTTATTATAAAAGGAGTAATGAGAAAGCCAGAATTTCGAGATGGACTTCCTCCTGGATCAGATGTTTACATGAACAAAAAGTCTGCTTATGTTAACGCGGAGTTATTTCAGAAATGGCTGGTGAAGCATTTTGTTCCTCGAAAGCCTCAAGGTAAAGTCCTTTTGCTTCTAGATGGACATTCTTCTCACACAAATTCTGCAGATATGTTAGAGACTGCAGAGAAGAATGATATAATTCTCTTTTGTTTGCCAAGTCACAGTACACAAGCCTTACAACCTTTGGATCGTAGCTTTTTCAAGCCCTTCAAAACATTTTACGCAGCAGAGACTCAAAATTGGATGCTTGCTAATAAAGACAGAAAAATCAATCGTGGAGTTGCTGGTAAACTGATTGGTAATGCATGGATACGAGCGGCAACACCCTCTAATGTTGTTTCCGGGTTTAGAGCTTGCGGAATTTATCCATTTAATCCTTCGGCTGTTCCAGACAGCTTCTTTGCGATCTCTGACTTGTCTTCAAAATCCCAACCTCATAATGATCAGGCAAATCTTTCTACTGTTGGACATGATATATTAAAATTGCCTGGTCCTTTACATAGTAATCAAGCATTGTCTGCTCCCTCATGTAATCATCAGCCTTTGACATGTTTGGATGACGAAATTCGTGTGAGCCCTACATTGGCTCAAATACGAAATTCTACACCAACAGATCAAGTTACAAATAATGAGATTATTGTCAATCTGACAGAAAAGGAAGATCCTACCACTTCGCCATCTTTGCTTGATCAACAGTTTAGTGCAGAATTATATAAGGAGACGCCAAGCAAGTTTTTACAAGAATATTCTCCCGTACCTATAATTCCGGTACCTTTATACAAAAGAGGAAAGCAATCAGCTGCAGTGTTGACTACCAAGAAGAATATTACTGCAAAAAAAAGTAAAATTCAAGCTTCTTCTATTATCTTAAGCAAAACCAGTAAACGACCTAGGAAGTTATCAAAAAAAAGGACTAGAGCAGATTCAGAGGACACAGAGGGCTGTTCGACCTATGCTTCGGATGATTCGTTGGAAGAAAAAGCAACTGATTTTATTAACAAAAAAACTAAAGGAAAAGCTACTCCGAACATACCGTGCAAAAGTAGCAAACAACCCAGGAAAGTTATGAAAAAAAGGGGTAAAGCAGCTTCAGAGGAGATAAACGGCAGTTCAGATGATTCATCCAAAGATAAAGAAACTAATCTTGTAATAAAAAATAAAAAAAATAGAGGAAAAACTACCCCAATCTTATCAAGCGAAAATAACAGACAGAAAAACAAGAACAAAAGGGCTAGAGCAGCTTTAAATGAGATAGACGGAAGTTTGACCTGTGATTCAGATGATTCAGCCAAAGAAAATGAGTCTAATTTTGACCACAACGATGAAATAAATAGAAATAAAGAAAGAGATCAGACTAAGAGAAGTAATAAAATTCAGCGTCCTGTTCGCAAAGTTGAAAAACAAATTTATAAATATTTCAACAAAAGCGACGAAGAAAATCTTGCATTACACTCTTCTCCTGATGCGACAAATGAATGTGCTGAGTGTTTTGAAGATTTTGAGAAGACAAAGTTAAATGTAGACTGGATACAGTGTGTCATGTGTAAAAAGTGGCTGCACGAAACCTGCACTATGTACGGAGACTTTTGTAATAAATGTCAGCGTTTAAAATTGCGATATGAAAAAAAAAGCAAAAATCTAATAAGCAATAAGTATGTTTAGTAGCTCGAAGTGCTGGGGAAATCGTAATACACACGTTCAAAGATAAAAAAAATAATGTCTAATATTTTTAAAATTTTAATTGTGCCATTGATTAAAGTTAAGAAAATTTTGAATTATTTATGCTTAAAGACTACAATTTTAATTTAGTACTTACCAAAGATGATTGTGCCATTCAATTGAGGTAGATTAAAGTTTAAAAAAAAAAAATACTTTCATTACTCGCTCAAGGCAACTATCCTCCAGGTCATATTCTTGTTTCGGCATCTAACCCACACATTAGGCATCTCTCCTCGTTCATAAGACTTTTTTGTTTCGATTATTACACATCTAATAAACTAGATAATATAAAATGATTTCATTTATATTCTTCTTCGATAAATACACTAACAATAACAAAAGTATTATTTTTTTAAATACTTATCGCTTTTGTTTTACAAGCATATTTGTAGAGGTTGGGCATCTATCCCACATTTACCCTATATATTTATTTATAAATTCACACTACGTGTTACTGTCACTTAATATAAGTTATATGTACTACTACCATTTCCTTTTTCTGTATACTTCTAATACACCAGGCACTACCTTATACTATCCATCTCATGCTCTCTTTCCATCCCATGGTTGCCTGTAAGAGATTGCCAATAGGCGATAAGGCCGCCACTTGTACTTCTTTAGCTTTAAGTCTCTTATAAATTTAATCTGGTGTACAATAAAGAGATATTATTATTGTATTATTTTCACACGTCATAATATTTTTTACACGGTTTAATTTCTCTTTTGACAACACGAATCAAATAATCATACAGATACTTTTCATAAAGTACTTTTTTACAGTTATATATTATACAGCATTGTCTGAAGAACAATGCCTTCATATATTTGCATACAAACTTTGTTCTTGTTTACTTGAGTTAACGAAGAAAACTAATCAGCCTGTAGAACGACCGTTGAGGTGTAATTGTGGAAGGTGAATCATCCACCATTACTGCAGTAGTAAATAGTTTAGTAATTTACAAACTCATCTCCCGTTTCGTGTTTATAAAGTTACTGGGAGTCCAGTCATTTCAAGAGAGTCGTTTGATTGTGATTGTGTTTTAGAAAACGCGCTACTCGATTTTCTGGAGCTCGAAGATGCAACAGAAAGTTCGTACTTTGATTGATGTGCTGGACGTTATACTTCGTTATTACAATAATATAACATAAACTTATAAATAAAAAAATAAAAAGACACTTTAATGTTGATAATACTGACCTTCAGTTAGCCATTAAATAAATCAGTTAAAATAAAATAATAAAGACATTGATTTTGTTTTCAAAGACACTATCTTACTCGTTTTTATTATTCAAATAAACAATTAAATAATTATTTCAATAAACAATAGGCCCATTGTGTACTTGTTTATCATTTATATATATATATATATTTATGTGTTTAATGTATATACTATATTTACATCTTGCGGTGATTTTCCTGTATCCATTTGTGACGAAATCATAGCTATTAACTCTTGTACCCAAGAGTGCAAACGAGGAGAGAACAAGAGATCTCTAAGTGTGTTGTAAGGTATCTTTTTTCCAGACTTCTCAAACTAGGTTGAAGACGGATTTAAGTCTACTGTGAGACGGTTGAGTGCGTTTTACGCGAGCAACTAACACCAGACCTCCAAGCACTAGTCGGCATCGAACTTCAATGGAAAATGAAAATGGCAAATCTATGTCACTTTTTTTCACGAAATAAAGAAATATTTTGCACTGGTACAGACTAAACGATACTTTGACACATGTTACATGCAACATCACATAGTAACAATAATAATGTGGCGAAAAATGAGGTCGTAAAGAAAGATCAAAAAAGGAAAAAGGAATACAATTTACTAGTAAAAATATTAAAAAAAAACAAAAACTTTTAATTACTTTTTTAAATAACGAAAACAATAGAAAGATTTATTAGTAATTACAAAGATTAATAGTTGGTTTGTTCCAGTTATGTTGTTAATAATAAATCGATTAAATTAATCAAATTAGAAGTACATTTGTTTACTCTGCGCCTGCGCTTAGAGCATCTGCATTAATTTTATATGAATCACGAAATATTTTAACTTTATACTAACATATTACCAGCCTTTAAATAACAAAAATGTTTATATTTTTTATTACATTGTTATTGAAAGTCGGTGAAAATGGATGTATGGACGTTTAATACTCAATCACTCCAGAAGGGTTTATCGGAAATTGATGAAGTTTAACACAGAAATAGATGCTCGTTTGGATTGGAGAATAGCGCATACTTTACAGAGGAAATAATAGATTAGGATTTTTTATTATTTCTATTAAAATCAAATTAAACTTAACATGAAGAAAAGAATTTTTTTGCTGATTTCGAGATTGTTAATAGAATGTTACAAATTTTATCCAAACTTCTATATTTACTAAATTAAATTAGAAAATAACTATTTGTCTGTCTGTTACGCTTTCACGGCTAAACCACTGCACCGATTTCAGTGAAATTTGGCATAAGGATACCTTGATTCTTGAGGAACGAATGAGGCTACTCTTTTCGGCAATAAACAACATATATGCAGTCGGAGCCATGGGCGAAAGCTAGTTTCTTATAAGAGTACTTTAAAATTAACATTTCTGGTTCGGTAATATAATATCTAGAAACAGTTGTATGCAGCACCAAATATATATGTTTACGGAAACAGATGATGTAAATTTTTATTAGCACGTTTTAAAATTTCATTTCACAAACTATATCATAGTTACGTTCTCAAGCAACTATCAAAAAGCAAATAAACGAATGAACAGATTATAAATGCTTAATCTAATATAAATAAAAGTAAGATAAGATACATAGTGAAACACTCCATGTAACAATGATCCAAAGAATTTCAGGAAATTTCTCAACACATTTCCTTATTATTACGTAATAACCAGAAATAACATTTCTGGGATAACTAGTATTTGTTCTGGATAAAAACGTCTTAGATGGATGAGAGAAAAATTGTTTTAAATGTTCGAAATCTTGTGTTTTTAAGGGTTAGCACAAAAATACACAGGGTTTCAAAGATAATTGTTATCTTAAAATGGTTTTTGCTACTGGGCCAAGTAAGAGCGTAAATAATTTTAATATTTAAGTAAACTTACTTTTTATGACTATTTTTCACCAATATTTTTCCTTATATACTTCCTACCTGCTTTTACTGTATCTGAACAATCGTTAGGACTGTCTCGATGGCGTAGCGGTAGCGAATGCAACCGCAGGTATCGAGTTCAATCCCCGGGTCGGACTAAATTTTTGTATGATTTACAAATATTCATTTCGAAGTTTTGGTGTTTCTATGTATAATATGTATGTATTTACAAAAAAAAAAGTATATAAGTATTCTGTCAGTCAGTCTAGTTATCATAGTACAAGGTGTTGTGTGTCAGATGTCCGAAATATTTATTATTATTGCTATCGAACAAAAACAGTCTGCGTGTCTTATTGAATTACTTGTAAACAATTCTAATCTTTTTTTGTAAATGATTGATTTTCGTACATTTCTTGTAAGGAGTGCAATTTTAGTGCTTGTTGAATGGATTGTTTGAGAGCGATCGGTATTGTCTATCAGATAATCTATGGATAAGTGAGATAAGAGTATAGATATGATTATTAAAGGAGTTTATGTTACTTTATCGCAAGCTGTTTTATTATGAGGCACGGTGACGATGTGACTGGTCTGATTGTGTAGTAGTTTAAGCGATTATCACGACACATTTGTTCGTCCGCTGTTATGGGTTCGATTGTCGCAAGGGATATGATCTAAAAATTGTTATTTTGAGTCTGGTTGTTCTTTGTGTTTGTTTCAATGTGTTTTATTTTTCTTCAATTGGATTTTTTAAATAGTATATGATTACGTTAATTAAGGGTGCTATTATGTATTTTAAACATCCCTATTATAGATATTACTTGATTTGTTAATCGTTATTTCATAAGTAAATGAACCACACCATCTGAACCCTATTGTGTACTAAATTATCTTTATGTTAATTACACTTAATTATAAAAGCATATTTACTAGAGTAATGGGATTCATTTTGTGAATAGAATCCCATTATTAACAATATTTATTTTTGCTAATCACAGATATTATAAATTAATTAGCAGAGAGTTACCATAATTATGTATTGTTTCTGAATACGTACGTTAGTAGCTTTTGGTTAATTTAATTACTATGCTTATGACGTAATAGTCTACGTCAGGTTCGTGTTGACTATTTCATTGAATTTAATCTCTCCATAATACCCACTAGATTACGTCCAACAGACAAATATATTTGCATAAACAAGTAGGAATAAGTAGTAATGGTAATGAACCTATTAGTCAGCATTTTTACGGACCGAAATAAGGTTGCAATGGCTCACTTTAGACCACTTGTTACAAACAATTAATTAGAAAAATCGAGGCCACTGCTGAACGAAAGGCTCCTCCGAAAAACGACAACGATCGCGGTCTTGGGCGATTCGCATCCATCCGCTGCCCAACCACCTTCTTCAAGTTGTCGGTCCATCGCTATACTTCGGTATCCACTCTAGTACATTGCGGCTCCAGCGACAATCGGTTCGTCTGGAGACATGATCGGCCCAATTTATGTATAAGCAGATATTCTCAACAATGCTAGTTGATACTGTTTTCTTCCTTACATGTGATGATGACGTACTCCTAGCCGATTTGGGCCACAGCAGCCAGCCTCTACGGAGGCCAGCTAACTACACAGGAGATATTGTAGACTATGTTACGGGGATAGAAGGATAGTCTAGAATACACAACCGGGAAAAGACTTCCAGACTCCGGGCTGTTATTTTATTATATTGCATTCTCATAGTCTGAAAATCTCAATAAAACCCATCCACCCGGATGGGTTTTATTGAGATTTGTTTTCTATGTTTTATATGATGTACTTACAGAAAAAAAGGATATATGCACTTGTATCAGTTGTTTAGCACCCATATAGTTTAAACTGGGACTAAATAGTGTTGTCTGTCAGATATCCGAAATCAAATTATCAAAATATGACGAGCCTGTTTTGGTACAGTGGTTAGTGGCCCTGACTGCGAAGCCGGAGGCCGTGGGTTCGATACCCAGCAAGGAAAAATAATTGTACGATGAGTACGATTGTTTGTTATCTGGGTGCGATTTATTTATAATATGTATGTAGTAGGAAATATTTAAGCATGGCTCTGCCTAATTTGGAATCATACGGCCTGTGTGCGATGTGTGCGGTTATAAGTACATATTACTTTCTATGTTTTACTGTTTTATCTTTACAAATCTCTTCACATGTGGAATCGTAGGCTTCACATGTGGAATACGGCGAGTCAACCTACTTTATTTTCACATATGATTGTTTAGTGACGACGTAACCCAGTTTGCTAAACAAATATTTGATATTTACTCAATAAGCGTTACTAACACCAACTATGACAATACTTTAGCATTTTACCAAGACACGAGATTATTGATAGTAATTTGATGATATTAAGATTTAAATCCTATTTAAATAATCAGTTACGAATTAATAATTACTTTAAAAAAAATCCTATATTCGTAAACTTTAGGCAATTAAAACCTTACGATATTAAAAAAAAATGAACAAAATATCACTGAATATTTCTGTCGGAGTGCACAATGTGTAGTTGTTGACACTTTTTAATGTAATTAATCACCTACTAATAATTATGATATTACTATCTATTTATCAATTTCACTATCACTTTAAAGAGTATGAGATTAAATACAAATAATGTAGCACAGGTTTTTTTTGTGAAAAATAATCTCTAAAAAGTTATTATTGCCATTTAAAACGTCAAATTTTGGTTTCGAAATTCTTTTAAAGTAATTTACATTTCCAATGACGTACCACAGATTTTTATTTTCTCATGTCTACGCTCAAAACACAAGAAGTCTACTGAAATAAAGATTTTTGTTTGTTTGACGAATACACAAGATAATGAATGAAATTTGGACAAAGGCCCTTAAAAAAATCTAAAACTAACCTTGTCACTTACATTTACGTCATATTTTATATTTTGTTATTTCTACATTGCACACATCTTTCCTTCCTTTTCCGCTAGTAAATATAGTAGCTTAATATTGTTAAACCTCGCCCTAATTATGAGCTATTTAACGCTAAAGTTTTTTTAACAAACGTTGCACTCGTAGATCTTTTTGCCCCGGTAATAAAAAATAGGTAGTAGAGTCACTCTCGTCTCAGCACGAACGGGCCGACTCGACCGGGGCAATACTATCTTCTCACAGAAAACTAACCTAAAAGAACTGCGTCCGTACTGTTGTGTTTCGTTGTTGAGTGCGAGATCGGAGGCCCATTGATACAGGTGTGGCAGTTATCGTTTTAAGTGTGTGAGACTTACACTGCCATGATAACTGCCATGCCTTTTACGTCCCCGAGCGGGGCGTGAAAAGTATCTCACTAGGCCACCATAGTGTAGGCCACCATACTGAATTGTTTGCATTCGCGATGAGTATGGTGGCCACAACTCTTGGATTCTATTAATGCTTTCCATCAGGGATTTTTTTTCATCTCTAGGATTAAAACCTTTTTGCAAGTGAAGTTAGTGAGTCACATGTGAGGGTTTTAGATTTTCGACAATATTATTATTATAATGTTACATTGAGATTCATATTATCAACACTTTTAAGGCCATCTTGTGGTCACTGACCTAGTGTCATCGACCTATGATCTACAAAAAGAAAGATACGACTATCAATAGACTGTTTATCAAATCTCTAATTGTTGATTACATCTTGTCAAAATTTTGATGAAAACCTTACTTGAAATTTATTATTCGGATTTCTTAGTTTACGGTAGACGATACCGGAATTGAGATCGGGTAACGGCCTCTAGTTATTTTAGATAATTACGGGCTTATTTAAAGACTTCTCTATCCAGAGCAATAAAATTTTGAGTTCTGAATATTAAGCTCTCAAAATTCAAACTGTAAATTAAAAGTCTAGTTTGGGCTACGGTATACCTTAATTCGGTTCACCGCAACCAAACAGTGGCTTATGGCTTAACACCGGTTTTCTGAAATGCATCATTCAGGTTGAGACGACTCGTTTGTAGAAAAGCATATCTCTCTCACGGTGTATACTTTAAAAACTAAACTTTCAAATGTACTTTCATGCTACAAAAAATGTGAACACATAAAAAAAAGAACTACATGACGGACAAAGAAGGTTATTACCAATTTTCAGAACATTATTATCTTATTACCTTAAAATTGTGTACTCTTCGATTTTATTAACAGTGACTACCATTAGTCATTAAACAGATGACGTCACTGTTTTTTTTTGAGAACCTGCCAAAGCGACTACTCTCCCTGATGAAAAGCATGAATAGAATCTAAGTTGTGGTCACTAAACTCATTGCTAATAGAGACAATGCAGTATGGTGACCCAGACTTCGACGGCCTCATAACATGCTGTTTCACATCCCACTTGAGGACGGAAAAGGCATGACAATCATCGTGTCAGTGTAAAACCCACACACTTACCACGATAACTCTCACTCCTTCACCAATGGACTTCTGGTCTTGCACTCGCTAAAGAAACACGACAGTTTCGGATGCTGACGTTTAGGTTGGTCTTCTATGAGAGGATGGCTCTACTACCTACCAACTGCTCGCTCATACCTAACCATACTCATACCGAGAACTTAAAATAAATTATTTTTAAAGACTTAAAGTTACGCACATCCAACGTAACTTGCACTTTAGTATAATATGTTAGAATAAGCATCCTTTATTTTGTACATTCTTTTATTTTATTCAAATAATTTACATACTACTAAATGGTTAAAACTATTTTTATTAAGTATTATAATAAACGTGTTTATGCAACCACAAACCGAATCATTACCAATTAATGACGTCAGTGTTTAATTGTTTCAGTTACCTGATGCTGTGAAGTTCCTAGCCGGTTATGGGGCAGCAATTGACTTTAGCAGTTTTATAGAACACAGATAACAACAAAGAAAACGCCATAGACAAGAAATATAAAATCGTCGACTTTTGAAAGTGGAACGCACAAAGACATTTTAAAATTAGAGTACGAAACAGAGTTTCAGAAGGAAACTAGTGTTGTGCGAGTGCTGTTTTAATCGTCACTTTACGAATGATAACATATCGTTATCGCCTTCTTTACAATTGCGTCTGTTTTCGTTAACCGATAGCAGGTTGATAAAGCGTGTGTCGGGTTCAGTCGCGTTGTTCATTTAGCGGCATACGACAGACGGCCGCGTTACCGTGTAGACGTGGATATAGTGTGTAGTGTATTCCAAGTAGTGTGTGGCTGCGTACTGTAATATTGTTTCGTTTGCCAATGTTTAAAAACATTTCGACCGTTAGTCGAATTATTGCAGCTACTTTGTGTGTTGTAACTTTTTTTTTAATTGATATCGAATGTGTATAAGCAGTTGAAAATGAGTGTAAGTTTGTGGTCTCGTGTGGCTGCGCTGGGGTGGATGGTGACTCTGGTGGGATGTCACTCCTCGGGAAGTGAACTGGAGTCGGTGAGGTATGGACCGACCGATGAGCGGTTTGTCAGCGACAAGTATACAGTCGCCAACATTAATATTACGTACAGAGATGAACATGGAGAAGAATATACGGAAACATCTGAGGTAAGTTCATCAACGGCTTATAACATTGTTAGTTCTAAAAACAGCGTTTGTTTAACGGGATCATATTATAACTTATTTGATTTATTTTACAAAATTGAAGAAAATTATTTAAAAATTATTTTGTAGGTATCTCGACAAGCTGTCATGTTGCATAAGGGTTAGAAATAATATTTTTTATTTTATAAATCATCTACTAATTATTAGTTAAATTATAGATAGACTAGATATAAAGTGCCTATAAAAGAATGTGAAATACTATTTTATTTTCTTTTAAAATATTTATACTGTACAAGAGCAAACGACTCATTCAAATCTGTTTCTGTATTTCGAAGTTATGATAGCAAAAAAAAAACGCAGAAATACTTGTACATATTTTACTAAACTTATTTTTTTTCCGTAATTGTAATAGTTTTTATTTCGTAAAAAAAATACTTTGTAATTAACATTTTCCGTTCTGTTGACTTTTAACTACAATTTTTAGTTATACTTACGACATAGCGAAGTAAAACTCACTGTAGATTAGTTATAAAGCATATTAAAATTACAAAATCAAAACAACAGGGCATTTAAATAAGAATTATCTAGCATATTATAAATCGTTTTGTTGCAACACATGAATTACAAATATGCGTTCAAAAAGTTTATTTTCCGACAGTACCGTTCTTTTTTACTATAACAATTTTGTAAAAGTTAAATTATTTACATTTTATACAATAACCAGTCGCGAAACAAAGAAAAAACATTTAATATTTAAATATTTGTTACACATCACATTGCATCAACGGCATTTAACAGACCATAGCTGGGCATAGACCTCTATCTAAAAAGGTTTTGACCTATTTGTATTATATTTGTTAAATCGCTATAAAAATTTCATATCTGAATATCATGTAAATCTTGTCGTGTCTTGCACCTCCCATTACTTATTTTGTGTAACAAATCTTTGTTTTACTTATCTTGATAATATTAAATTAGTTCTTAATCGTTGAGTTATAATACATTAGAGAATCTATTTTAAACAAAAGTTAGCGCGCAACTTGATGTACATAGATAACAAATTAATGCACGGAGAAGTGTCATTTTATACTCGATTTCTTTTTAGAAAAGAAAGGCCATAAGTGTATTTTTGCAAAAGTACATTGTAATAATAACGTATTTTCCAATAATCTATAATTATTTTAGTTAACAATTACCGTTTAGATAAATAACTATTGACCTGATCAGTATTATTTGCATGTTTTAAGAGAATTAGATGTGTTATTATTAGATGTGGAAATACTTCTTACGTTAATACATACTTCATATTCCTGCATTGTTAGTGAAAATTAGATGAAAAAAAATACAATTTAAGGTATACTTATATTTTCCCTTAAACTAAGTTAATTGGGAATTTGCTGTCGCTAAGACACATAATTATTCATTTGTAACTTTAGCATCTTCGCGTAATCGGATAATTAAATAAATTATTTAATATTGCCCAAAATAAATTATATTAAACACTTTCGTTACTGTCTATAACATATAAGAAATACTCTTATGCTGCTAATTAATGTACATAGTGTGTTCTCAGCACTCATGTACGGAATATATATACATTTTATCAGCACTCTTGTGCGAAACAAGAAGGGTGTGGGTAACACTACGTTCGTCGGGAACACGACATGTGTTGTTAGCACTGCTGTACGGAACACAACAGTTGTACGGTCAGCACTTGCGGGTCGAAAAAATATCAGTGTGTCTTTTTTAGCGCTGGCGAAAGTATATAAATACACAATGTGTGCATTATCTCGCAGCGAACGTGTGAACAAAATAATTAATATATCACTATTAAAATTAGAATATTCCGATAATTTATAATACAAAAGAATAAATAAATGATTTTAAAAATATGGTACATACTACAGATCTTCTAGACAACAATGACAACTTATTTGTATATGTCATGATATCCAGTTGTCATGTCTGCTGACTTTAGCCTAGAAACTATACGAGTATATAACACTTTAAGCTACAAATTAAAGTAACTTTTTTACGCAAGGGTTTAAAAACCTGGGGATTCAAAATGTTATTGTCGATGATATTACCAACCGCATAAATACAAAAATAATCCTTACTATAAGACTCGGAAGGCGATACAAAAGTTTCATATATGCCTGCTATTGTGTTTTACTAAATAATAGTAATTTTTAGTTGTTCTACGGCACTCGAGTGATCATTTTTACACCTGCACTTATGAACCTTTTTGTTAGACGCCATCATATTGCATTGCCCGCCATTTTTCAGATGGACCAATCAAATGGCTTCGCGCACTATTAGGCGTCAAAACAATATCTATCAACTTTTTTATTTCATAGTGCTGAGTTTTTTATGTTTTCCTTTTAGTCTCCATTTTTGTGTATAATATAAATAAAAGTTATTGTTTTCAACATTATCATGGTAATTGCCTTGTGTAAATGATTGCATCATAAGCAATACAAAGGCGATTATAAACGTAATTTATTAGTATTTAATTACAATAAAAAAAAACACCTTTGTATGTGCATGTCTTGTACGCGATATCTTATAAAAGAATTTTAAATGAAATACGAATTTAAACGATTCTAATTTGCCTTAATTAGTGACATATTTGACAGTGCACCTTGATAGCCTATATGTTAATAAAAGTACATAAAAATATTTAAAAGGAAGGTTTGTCACACGAACTATTCAAAATGTTTATTCATTAAAGGAGTCATACTTACTTCCTCTAAGCTAAGCCTTTAATAGCCCATACGTCACTCGTCCGCTGTGACTAACAAAAATTTATTTGTGCAAATAATTGGCAATAAATTGACTTGCATCTTCATTATATCTTGAAACTGAAAGTCAGCAATATTTGCTGAAATTTATGTTCAAGAGACTCCCACGAGCGTCAATTCTATGTCATTACTCAAACAGATACACTATTTTTTACACCAACGAATTTAGTAGAATTGCCTTAGTTGAAAAAGATAATTATTTTCCGCAAGCGTCTTGCTAGGTTTTAAATAAAAGAAAAGCTTTTGTTACATACTATTAGATTGTATCATACTATATTCGCACAATTCCGCATTCGAAATTTCCGTCACATGTTGGTTTCTGGATAATTTGCACATTTACTCATTTTCGTCTAAAAATAATTACGTAGTATTTTCAACAAAATAATTAGTAAACAAACTTTAAAAAAAGTTTTTCTCTAACTACTACTAAACCTTGTTTTGTTAATAAAAAATTGTTGTAAAATTTTAACATAAAAATTCAATGTTTATTTTTGAGTTATATTTTGATAATAATACAATAAACCGACTGCAAATTTCAAATACTGTAAATAACTGATAATAAACAGCTCTATTTAACATCATCATCATCATCATCGACAGCTTTTAATAGTCCACCTCTCCTTAAAAAGAGTTATTAACTTATATCTATTTATAATTGAAATACCAATTTACGTAAAGTATGTTTTATAGAAAAATATATTTGAAGGTAGAACAAATAACATGATGAAAGATATGTAAATAGTGGTTTATTCAAATTATAACTCAAACCTTACGTTATAGTGCGTTATAAGTAACACACACACACAATAGGTATGAAATTCCTTATTTGTTAAACCAATACAAATGTAGAAATACATTTTAAACAAAATATACCTACTTAGTAAATAACGGTAAACATACAAATACCGTATTGGTGTAAAGAGACAAAGCGTGCCACGGAGTTCTTACAAATATATTGCAAGAAGTTCGGAGCTCCTGAAGTACAAATTGAGCGCACTTTGCGAAATAATGATATACTTATGAGTCATTACCAAGACCATTATTTTTAAATGAACAAAATGAGATTCGTATACATACATATACATATATGCTAAGTGTATAAAGTCGTAGAGGTCGCACATACTTATGAGTAACGAACTTTTAAATATATGCAGACTGACAAAGCCATACGTTTTCTAAATGTATTGTCTTAAAATGAACATTTTTAATTGTTGTAGAACACTTGTTAACTTTTAACAAAATTACAAAGTATTTATGTAAAAATATGCAAAAATACAATTTTTCTATTGTGCAGTTTATTAGAAAAATATATGAGTTAGTAGTGCCAATTGCATTTCCTATTGTCTTGTCTTTGTCCATTCTTATTCTATCCTAGTAAGTTAAGGCTAAAATATATTTCATACAGTAAATTAAAACTGACCACTACCACTACTAGGAAATTAGCACAAAGATATTATAAAAAATTGGAAATAAAATTAAAAATGTTTAACGCCGGTCGTTGTTAGTCACTGTTATGTGTTTACTAGCGGCTATTTTTTAATTGTAACGAGGCCCCCAAAGACTTACAAAAATATAAAAAAACAATCGTGGCAATGTCCACTGGTGATGACTTAGGAATAATTTAAATTTTTAAAAGAATACATATATTGGCTTGAGGCTTAGGTATCCAAGAAATAAAATCACTATAGCGTAGTCTTACGTTCAGGACCATTTAAGCATTCGTTCAAAAACAGCAGATAAGGTCTAGCATTTATTTATATAAACTTAATACACAAGTTGCACGAAGGCCGACGTAATGACATTTATAAACCGGTCTAATAGGTACATACGGATAAATAGTTATCAATATTTTTAAAGACAACTTCCGCAAGAACACATGGAACGAACACTACACACAAACTCAGAACAATAATCTATGGATCACATAAAGTGTTTTGTAACACTACTTTTCGAAGGATCTAACCATCAACACTTGGCATAGTGCGAAGCGGCAAGGTGACCGTACAAACCACTACGTCATCTATGCAGTCAAGTTATATTTGTACTAAGTGAGACTTACGTTCGAGAAGTTCTCCAAGTAATACAAGTGGGTGTGTACTTCTGCGCTTGTACCAACGGATAGCGCGACCTCAGATATGGGTGGGTTTCTTTACTGTATTGCCAGCACAATGTCTCCTTTATACTTACAAAATGCAAGACTATTAAAAATCCCATGAACAGAAACGAATCGTACTAATCTTATAAATGCGAAACTTTCACAAAAAAATTACTAGACGAATTTGAATGAAACTTTACAGTAATAAAGGTATCGGTAATTGGTATACATCGGAATAACATATAGGTTATAGTTTATAATGATTTTATGTAATTTTGGTCCTAATATAAAGATACATGTCAATTAAGTCGGCAAAAAAATCTGGCCTCTGAGAGTTATCTTGGTGTACGCTGCCTAAACCATTGAAGATACACAAAAATGATGTATCGTAGGATTATTAGTATGTTTAAAAAAGAAATTGAAGTGATCTGTTATGAAACTTAATGTAGCAAACCAAATAGGCAACAGCTAGTCATTAATATTACAGTGGATAGATATAGCGCAGTAATATGATTAAAACTAATATTATTCTACAATAGTTCTAAGTAACAACATATTTTGTGCTTATATTACGAGTATATCAAGTATTTAAAATCAATTCCAAATGCACTTTTTTATGCTTCAGTAATTATTTAAATTAACCCGAATCGTCTAGTCTACATTACTCTAGTTAATAACAGTGTAATGCATTCCTGCATAGAAATCGTCTTTAATTATATTTAAAACAAAACAGATTTTTTTCTATCTAATTTTATTTGATAGGTATATTTATTCTTTTATACACTGTTAACAACCACTTCAAATCTTCTTTCTAAGGAGAGGCCTATGTCCAGCAGTAGACTATAAAAGGCTGTTGATGATGATGAATCACTTTCGTCTATACCAATGTTCAAATCTGAAGAGTTTATTTGTTTGGTTGAACGCACTAATCTTAGGAAGCGATGATCCGATTTCAAATATTCTTTTGTTCAGTTATCCAGGATGGCTTTACACTATATATCATGACGCTATGACCAAAAGGAGTTGAGGATCAATGAAAAATGATACAAAACGGGGCAAAATTATTGCTTTGCAAAGCTTCTATTGCGTACGTTGGGTAAACGGTTAAAGTTTCGCTAGAATAATGTATAATAATGTATGTCCTCGACACTGTAAACTTTTGTATGGGAATCAAATTACTTCACACTGTATAATATCATACTACAGGATACGCAGACGAGGTTAAGTATAATGATTAAGGGTCGACGAGTAGACAGGTGCTCCCATGGAAAGTAATTACTGCCGTACATGGACACCTGCAACTGAGTTATAAGTGTTTTAGACCGGTTCAACTTATGTTGTAGTACTAAATATCGATTTATACGTCTAATCTACTAAACAAACATAATAATGATACACCTATTCGGTAATATCTGCCAAAGCTGACACTATCTCATTAACGAATTAGTACTAGATAAGGCGGTTAATATCACAGTAGGTATTATTTTCCTATATAAAGTGCATCCGTGTCATAGCAGGCCAAAACCTCTTTTCTAAGGGGAAGTCCTGTTTAGTAGTGGTCTATTAAAGACTGTGGATGTGATAAAGTACTACTAAATATTGCATGTTATTTGGAGTCAGCTACTAGTCCAACCGGTTTTTATTGAGTATTAGTTTTTTCCACGAAGTGATTGGCATCGGACTTACGCTACCCTGAGGGCGAGCTGAATCCGAAGGTTGAAGTAGTTGCCGGATAACGATTGCCATACATGTTCATGACAATCGTGACCGACGGCTCTCCGGACGTGCTCTCCGAGGCACGGGTATGACACACCGCGAATCTTCTATATTCTTGGATGTTATTAAGAATTTCTTGTAAAAAAACTCAGCGATACTTTTGGGCAGATTCGGGAATCGAGCCCGAGACCTCTTGATTGACAGTCGCATACGCTAATCGCTAGACCAACAAGACAGATAACACGATTTTAAAATTTATTTAAGAATGGATAGTGACGATTTGATTGTTTATTAGCACTAGTGTGAATAAACAAATAAATAAAAATCGTAATAGCTTCAACGCTTCAAACAGACTTTTTTTAATTTTCGTTCACACATTGCAGACGCACAAAAATTTGATAATTGCGCGCACGTCAACATACCGGATTGAACTGTCAGTCCCGCGCTTCTATATGTCTGTTTCGGAGCGAGAAATGGTTCCCACTTTCAAAACTGAACGTGTGGAGGGCACTTTTGAGTCCTCCACCTTGAACCAGGGTTTGGGTTCTGGCAACCGCAATCAATAGGTGAAAAGAAACGAAAGAATTGATTAACACCAGTTTTGAAAGAAGCCGTGGTATCGTTTCGATCAAGCCAACACACATTTGTGCTGAAACCTGGCTCTTCTATGTAAAATACTTTCCATATGTGAAATAAAAGAAATAATACAGCGATCAACTTTCATCTCTTTGGGTATTGTCTTATTGTACCAGTGTCATCTTTACAGGATGTTTCTATTTATCGCAAAATGTTGACATGTCATGAGAGATTTCCCACATTTTATTATTGTACGAATTCAAATCGCAATGAGCCAAGTGTAAGATTTCACTTCCGTTGAAGAGTTTTAAAATTTTTATTTATCTTCACAATATTTCCACTTTGATGGATGTGAGTTTCCATCGTAGGGCTGGTTACAGAATCTTATTTAGTGGGTGCCTCTTCTATGGAACTTCCACTTATTAAATCTCTTTGTATCCTATTTCACCAAGGCAGAAAAGAATTCTCTGTACAAATATTTAAGCATGTTATTCTTGTTAAATATACAAGAATAGATAGGTGCTAGGAGATTACTATCTTTCTTAAATTATTTTATTTACTTTTGGTGTAAAATTAATTTCCAAGAAAGAGACTAAATACTTAGTAGACCATAGAGACAACCCTGTCATTTGGTAAGTGCTTGTACGAGTCCGTTGCTGATCGCCGCACAGGGACCATATCAGTATTCAGATCTAGTCTAGTTCTAGTCATAGTTAATCTAAAAAATGTGTTAGTTGAATAATCCTTCATGCTGGCTATATACGATTTACAAATAAATACGACTACTGCTATTATAGGCCAGAGATAAAGTAAAATATTAACCTACATAGTTTTATTGCAAAAATGGCGAATGTTGCGATAACGTTGGACTTTAGTGCACGCTGTGACCTTAAAGTGGACTATTTCTATCGTTTTACTGCAAATATCGATTGTTTATTGAAGTCGGTTAGATGAAATTTTAAAATTATATCTTTTACAAAGTAGCTTAGTAATTGGGATATTGGCGCGAGTTAATTTTCACTACACAGTTGATGCGATACCACAATAATTAAACTATAAATGACAATAAAATAATAATATTAAAAGTTAAAGAAACTAAAATAACACGCTTTTATGAATTAAGGACAGTGTGGTTAGCAAAAAAAATATTAAAATGTAAAAAAATCTTGGGGTGCTTGATGTCATGTCATGTTGATGTGTAGTTATTTTGTAAATATCTTATAACGCCATAAAGTCGATTTTTCAGTGAAGAAATTAAGATAAATTGCAGTTCAAATAAAACACGCTTTTGAAGATGACCAAGTGTCAAAGTACAAAAATTGTTTAATGCAGTATTACGTAATCTATTTCATATAATACATCACTGCTATATGGGACGCTGCCTGTCAATTTCTAGGAAATGTATCGACATTGGTTTAATTACATACATATATACCATCTGTCTCAAAATTTTGTTCAAAGATTTCGTTACATAGATACGTACAAATCTAATAGAAGCGTGTTAAAAATTTATAATCCTGAAGATCCTGTTAAGGATAATGGGACAAACTATAAGAATAATTGCATTGTCATCGATCCTTGATTCCTATCGATCCGTCGTTTTGAAGTTTCATATTGATCCGTCGTTTTGAAAAGGATGAAAATCATGTTTTAAGACGCTGTAACATAGATTCATAGATACATACCAAGCATAGACAAACCTATTAATACTAACTACTAGGTACTATAAAACTTACTTTCAAAGTCAAACTAAAACTTGTTTTTGTTACTATGGTCTTGAATTCACAGATTAAATATGGATAACTGTCGGCTTTTGTGTAACATATTGTTCTTAATTGTAATTGTAGGAATTTTACATTTAAGTAAAAAATATGAACAACATTTTAAATATTAAGGAAAGTTTCCTTAACATTTTAAACTTGATGCAGTTTTTAAATTCAATATACAAGGGAATTCAATGTCGAAAGGAACTACATTTCAGAACTAAGTATTTTAATATTAAAAAATATCGTTTCACTACACAAATAATTTATTCCATTTAAATATGGCGCGAATGCCGAGACTAGATTCGGACCTAACGAGGGTCCCTTTTCAAAGAGTAAATTGGTCTGTCATTATGCTAATGTCACACTAGTCACATATTTATTTCTTTCTTCTTACATAATTAAAGAGTGTATTATATATTTCTTTCACACAGTTTTTTGTTGGTGTAGAAGCTAATAAAGCTGAGTAGGTGTATGTAATCGCATGTCATCATCACATCACAACAATCTACGAGTCCACTGCTGGACATAAGCCGTTCTTAGCATGAAGGTTTTGGTCTATTATACACACACTGGTCAGACGGGTTGATATATTTGTTTCAAATTTTCCTTCTCTTCATAGTCACTACACATTTACATGTACACAAAAAAAACTTGCTCAAAAGTAGTTCATCAATATTAAGATGGAGTAGGTCTGTGAGTTTTTAACTGTTTGTATTTACACGTCCAGAACTTCTTTTACTCATTACGTGTTGTCAGTGAATCTTCTGTCGTTACATTAATGAGGTTCATTACCGAATAAGAAGAGCACAGCATTATGTATCTGCTCGTAACAGACCCACATGACTTCGGCTACCCATCGAAATAAGGAAACAGCATTGTTAATATAGATGGTGTAAAAATCTTTCATGAGTGATACTGAAATTCATAACTAAATGCGGCTGCACCCGCGTGTGTCAGGTATCGCGGTAAAAGATATTCCATGTTACTTACTGATAAAACCTTTCCATCTGTGAAATGTGTTTTTAAAATTAATTTAGTGATTTTGGTGTGAAATCGTAGCAAACAAACGTACTGTTTAAATGACGTAACTAACACTCTCTAACCGTTGGACATATCCGAAGCAACATGAGAGTCAAGCCATATTTTACTTAACATAGATGATTTTACTGCCAGAGAGTATATTCAGTGCGCTTTATGGAGAGCGAGGTATTGTCTTTATTATAAGAAACGATATTGTTACTAGGTAGACCTATTCAAACAACGGCAACTGGAATAACAAGTGAGGTCAGGTTCACTGCAACATATCTTGCGTGTATAAAGACATCTTATGATTGCATAGTACTGAAAAATGTTTGTCATGTGCCTCAATACCGCAGTAAACTGTAAAATTCGTATGTTCCTTTGATGGTGATGTTATTGGTCATAAAAGTACAACTGTACCGACAGTATACACTTTATTTTATGACGTCATAACGGTTTATTTTCCCAAAGGACATCTTATGAACCACCACATCTGCTAAAGCCGTATAATTTTTGTAATAAAATAGAATATTAAGTTAAAAAGGGCATAAATAGCATATCAGACATTTGGTCCAGAAATAAATATTTGTTCGATTTTACTTTAAGTCTGGATGTACAGTCAGCCACGAAAATTTAGTATGTATTATTAATTTACTGTGGATTAAATCTGGCACACCGCTAACATTTGCTGCTAGGCACGCGACCAGTTCACAACGGGTTGAATTCAGTCTGTCAAAGACCGGAGTGGAAGTATTTCTTGGGGAAGGCCTTCATTTAGCAAGGCACGGGAATAAGCTGTTATGAAATTATGATACGAACATATATCCATCCATTGCATTTATTAATACTTGGTCGGATTATTTCGCTAGATCATAATTGAGTATCCATTTTTGTGTTAAACTAAGTAAATAAAGTAAAAAGTAACATTTAAATTGACCTTATTGCGCTACCGCTTAGATATTAGGATACAATTTGTTAAATTTGATCTATTTTTAGAGGTAACTTGAATGACGAACGATTCAATTGCATACACTCTTACCTTGAATCATAAAACTATTGTTTAGTTTTTCAGTAAATTAAAAACAATCAGTCAATATTGCAAGCTTACTTTTTTCGAAATATTCGTTTTAGTCTAGTATTAACCTTCAGTTGTAGAATTAGTTGTAAGTTGTTTTTAATAGCAAATAAAAAAAACATTAAACTTATTGCTTTAGTCAATTAAAATATTTTTCTAAAATTATTAAATATACCCTTCTAATATGCTAAAGATGCTTCTAGTACTTTTTATTTCATTATTGTTTACACTAAATTCAGCGAAATGAGAAACCTACCGACCGACTAAGCTAATTCGACCAAATAATAATAACATCAAATTAATAAAAATATACATAATTAAAGTCTAAGAATCATAAATTGATCAATGTTAAGTGATATTCAACTTGATAAAGTTAAGCAGTCTGTGATATCATGGTCAAGGATTATTATGTCTGCTGATCCGTATTAGGTCAGTGTGGTCGTGAGCTAAGCCGTCTCATAATTAATTACTCTTCTAAAGGTTTACATTAAGAAGCCCTCTATATACCCTTCAAAAATAAATAAAAAAATATTTTTCTATGCATTTTCTTTTTTTGTTGGTTGCTTGAAATTATCTTTTTTCGTCTAAGATTGTACACTATTTAAAACTCTAAGTAGGTTTTTTGATAAACGTTATAAAAGATTGCCGTTCTTTTGGGTGTAGTAATTTAAACGAATATTTTACTGCCAATTAAAAAAAATCTTTGGAAAGTTTTTCAGGATGTTATTTTTATATCATCATTATCATCATTACCAACCTTTTACATTCCACTGCTCTATTTTTATGTAATACTATTTAATAACTATAAAATTCAAATTTAAACTTTTTTTTATACAATTTTTGATTAATTATTATACAGTTTAATTCACATTTGAAATAAAAATCTTTAGGCTTAATTTTAATTTTAAATATAAGAAGTAAACCTGAGTGTAATTGAATTATAAAAATAACTTTTGTAAAATTTATTTACTCTATCTTTACTTGAAATTTCAACTGAACATTCAAAACATTTTTTTTTCAAATCTAGATAGGTATTTTCGTTTAAATAAATTCGATTCTTGTCTTTGGTTATTAGTAATTGACTATGAAACTGTCAAAAAAAGCACATTGAAAGATCATGCTAATCATATCATAGCTTGAACATGATGCAATGCATGTGTTATAATATGTACCTTGCATCATGTTCATATCATAAGCCATATGACACATAGATAGACTTGACATGCAAATGTACTTCATATCTTCCATGTTGTTAGCTTAAAAAATACATAAATGGTTTAAATGTGTCAATATCAAAGAAAATATAATTACGTTATATACGTACGGGAATTAACGCGATCATATAATACGTAGTACTACCACCTTTGAATGACCTGATGATTGGGCCAGATATAAAACATATCACATTCATGTTATATCTAGTTTTGGTCAAAAGAGGCAGTGCCACGGCGGGAACGGAAGAGTACAAGCGTTTTGTTATCGCATGGCAAAAGGCCTCGAAGAGCAAAACATGATCTCGTACCTTTATCGGTACCTTACCTGTACCCGTCATAGGGCAAATTTATAACCGCGTTTGCTTGTTACCCATAGGATGTCTGAGATGGCCATCAGCTTTTCAGGTAACGGAGTCTATAGAGGTTCTAAGTGCCTACTGTTTCAGGTTATCTGGGACTCCCTGCTATAGATTTATTTGTATTGGAATACCATGTATGCCAGTAGGTTCGTCTCCTACACCACTTCATCGTCGACTCAGATGAAATAACAACCATTGGCGATTTAAATAACAAAATAAAATACCTGTGCAATAGTTTACAGACAAACTGAAACACTCGGTAATATTTTTTATCAAACATTCGTATGTGTGTCAATATTAATACAGCAGTCATTCAATGCAAATAGCCACTTACTGGTATAAAAGTGTTTGCTCTAAGCAGGCATCGAACTCTCAACTCATCGAACTCATTAGAATATTCAAGTGCTGTTATTAATAGCTTATGCTTAATCTATAGTTATTTTTTTTATTTGAACAATTCAATTGTTAGTAAATTACCTCCGTCCTAATCTTTCTCCCTAAATTACGTTGTGGTCGTTTTTAAATCTACTACGATACTTCTGATCTTCAATTTTTAAATGAAGCAGGTGCTATCAGACCTCAACCCAAATCCAAAGTGAAATTCTATAAACCTGTTGTCTGTGTAAAACTGCTGTCGAATTTTTAAGGGCTCTCAAAAACCTGTAACGATTGCCAAAGACGTATGGCAATCAGAACCGACAGCTTAAAGTGTTTGGCGGGGCAATGAGAGGTCTCAATATATTAAAAATAAACACTCATCATAAACTGACCCGGCTAGAATTGCTTCACTTTGCAAATGTAACCTACACGGTTACCATTGAGCCACGAGCCCCACGTTAGTAAAGCACCTCATTAATAAAAAACATTTTCTTTAGAAACCTATCTTCTTATCACATCTTAGTAATATTTGACGCATGTTTCACAAATTAGTTAAAGATACGCAATAGCCAAAAAAATGAAACTAAGAGAAAATACGACAGCACAAGAAAATTGGACCGGCCAATTAGAGATCCTGGCTACCGAGTAAGAGATCATGGGTTCGGTTTCCACCGAAGACAAATAATGCTATGATAAGCAGATTCATTTGTTTCGTACCTAGGTGCAATTTATATATTATTACTACGTGTTTGAAATGTGGCAAGTTATAGTTTATTAAATCGCTGTTGGCTACTCGCTACAAAACAATTGTTTTTTTATCAAGCTCTTTAACAGGGCAACCACTGTGTTACGCTAATGATATAAGCATTCTTAATGTCAATTGAGACTATATGATGTCGAGTTCAAATTGCTGAGCTTTTTCTATTGTAGGGAGCAACTGAACAGATAACTTGATGGTAAGTAACTACCGCCACACATGGACACCTGCCACCCAAAACTTACAAGTGTGTTGCCGCCCTTTGAGTCCCCCCTCTAGAATTAGGGTTCGCGATCTCTGGTTACCTTACTCATAAAAGCAATGAAAGAATTGTCTGATATTGGATTTCTGTGAGGCTGTGATGTCACTCCGGTAGAGCCAGCACATTTTTGTGTCGAAGCAAGACTCTCATGGTCAAGTTGTATAACCTCATTTGCTTAATTTTAACCATCGTTAGTGTTACAAACGGTTCTATTGAAAATTATAAATTTTTTTTTAAACACATTTTGCAGGATTTTTTTTTGTCAATCAAATAGATGTAGATCGTCACAGATCATCATTAATCAAGAATAGAACCTTGTATTTTAAAGAACACAGTTTTCATATCAGTCAGGTGGTTTTGTGTCTGTTACAATACAATGGCATTTGCTTTAATTCGTAGCATGATCTGATCTCAATAACTAAGGCATCACGCTTAGATGCATGGATCTAAGCCTAATGCCTTACTTTATATTTAGTACAAACTAAATACTGATGTTATAAAACTGAAGAGTTTGTTTGTTTGGTTGAATGCGGTAATCACAAAAACTACTAGTTGGAGTCAAAAAATTCTTTTACTGTTAAATAGCTCATTTATCGAGAAAGGCTATATAAAATCATGATACCACCAAAAGGTGTCGATCAGCATTGAGAACTGTTGCAAAAAGGGAAAATTTAATTCTTTCAAAAGTGACAGACGTAGCTATGCGAGCCAGATAATAATCTAGTCTTGTATAATGCAGCTGCTTATAGGGTTTCCGACTTATAAGGGGCTTATCATGAACAAGCATTAATCCACAGCCCACTCTGAAGTTTGATATCGTCACCTGACTTGCAAATGGTGACTCATAATGTAATGATTGTCAGGATCTAGCGTTTTATAGTTAGTCTGTTCCTAACTCAATCGGTTAAGTGCCACATTTGTTATACAAAAAGCTACTGTTCATTGTAATTCGTACGTATACAGATTTTACACCAGTTTATACAATAACCTCGCTGACCAATCATCTCATGACAAAATGTTTAACAGTTTCGATATTATCATATTGGTATATGTAATTATGCGTGCTGTACGGTTTGTACTTACGGAACGGTGTCGCAACGCATTGTTAACACAAATTGCTATTGTTATGTTCATTTGTTTGTATACTTCGCTTCTGAAATGTTACAACACACAATTTTTAGCTAGTATTGTTGAATTGCCTGAAGAGCAACGAAAAAGTCTCTGGTAATTGACAGCGTCTTTCTATTAGTAAGTTATCTGTAAATTCTTAACAGGATTTTTTTTACCTTGACCTTGCCAACTTTAAAAAAGTATAGATTAATAGAATTTTTTAAGTGGTCATTTTTGGTTTATTGATCAGCCAGTAATAATTTATGCTCCAAAATATAAGACGAAGTTCATTACACTCAAAACTGGATCGGTTAGTCCTCTTACCAAAAAGTTATAAGTGTGTATCACTATTGTGTATTACATTTGGATGATTTTAACATCGCTGTCTATGGGCTATATTTATCCATAAATATTTACAAAAGTTTTAACTCAGTATTGTATTCGATTTTATTTTTAGTAGTAGAAGAATTATTAATAGAAGGTATCATTCGTTCAACACATTCCACCTTCTTGCTTCTTTCTATCATAATTCATTCTGACCATGGAGTTTTGACTTTATTTAGTCCTCAATTGTCGTCTTTTTTGGTTACCACACCTAAAAAATATTAAGCACTAGTAAACTAACAAATAATATGATATAATACTTGTTTAAAACTCCTTTCACTAGTAGTTTGACATTATTCAAATGATTTCCAGAAATCGCTGCTAATTTACATAAAATTGCATTTATATTTGTAATACCAGTTCGTATCCTGTTTTTCGAAAATAAAATATATACATCTCTCTCTTACACTGCGGTCGTATTTTCTATTTACAATTAGTGCAGTCACAAATTTCACCTAAAATTGTTTGTGTTGAGAAGCATACACGAGAAGACGATTAATCTAGTGGTCAATGATCTTTTTGTCAGAGGTTTCGATTGGATTCCACAAATAGATGTCTGGGTGTAAATTAACTTATTCAAAGTTTGTATAAATATATAAGTGTGTTTATTGAAATGAGGCTTTTTTGTTCTATTATTTTTGTGTAAGATTTTAACACATATGTATTTCCGTTAGTAGATCTTCAGTGTTTGTAAAATAGGTCGTGAACATTTACAAGAAAAAGTTTACATAACACATACTTAAGTATAAAAATCTAATGATAATGAGAAATAGGAATGCATCATCTCTTTCCATCCTAAATGAAAAATAGCCGCTATTCCAATCTATATCTTGTAATTAAGTTGGTTTGTGTACACCAAAAACTCAACACTACACCAATTAAGCTAAAAGTCTGACATGATGTAAAAAGCATTTAAGAAATTGTGTTTATAAAATGCTATTCGTCATTTTTGTTCCTCGTTTCTCATTAATACAACCACAATATGCCACACCGAAGCGTAGCAGGGCACAGCTATACATACAAAAAGTTTCTTTCCTCATCTTGTGTGTCTAGCTGGTATGATGGCAACAACAACACACAACGACAATATCTATTTATAATAATGTGCATTTTGCGTATAGACGCATAAACAAGCATTGTCCCTTTGTGTGTTAATATCGTAAAAATAACTTACTAAAACTGTTTAAATAACATACGCTTTACCTATAGAAATGACTATCTAGAATCATTTTAATAATAATTAGAAGTACTTTATAGATAAACACTGCACACAAACATACACAAAAGTTAATATATATCTTATATAAAAGTAACTTTCACTTGTTTTCGAAGCCAGTACTAGCAAAAGCGGCGCATGGAGTACACCTACATTTATAATTAACGTACGACTTGTAATCATGAACTATGGCAAGCTTGCATGACGACATGGGTTCGACAACTTTGACTTTATTGGCTACAAGAACGGCATAGTGGTACATGTCTCCTACTACGCTGAGTGCTGTGTTCACAAATTGTTGTTCTGTTTTAGTGTCCTTTGTTACCGTTTAATGTATACTTGCAGTCCTCCGCGACACAAGATATATTCTTAATGCTGGAAATCTGCTGATTACATTTTGGATTAACATGTTTTGTTGACTTGATTGTTGCAAATATAAGCATTTCTTTTTAAATTTAAACTAGTACCTGAAAATATGGCCCTTGTCCGACTAACAGACAAGCAACTGAACTAATAAGGTTTTATTTATTTCTTTAAGGAACGGAATTACAAAATTAATATGCTTTAACCTTCTCCATTGTCAATAACAGGTGTAGCAGAGCGGTTTTCCTTAAAAATATGATGAAATAAATATTATATTCATTCATAAACTCTATTCAAGAGAAATTCCTTGTTTTCCTGCAATAAAAATACAAATAATGTTTTGTTTATTACATAGAGTAAAACTACTGCGAAATATGGATAGACACAGCAAATTAAATTTTCGCATATTGTTTCAAAATATCTTTCCCTTGAAACTGTATTATACACTAAAAAAGTGGAAACATTTTACGTTTTAAATAATTTATCATTCTGTTTCTGTTAAATCTCTCCCTGGTCGTGTTGGATAACCGTCCAATCGGATTATGAGAGTGAGGGAACAGAGAGTGCACTTGTATTTGCGCAACACGCTTATGCACTATAATATCTCCTAAACTAGTCTCTGTTTAGACTGGAGGCTGTGTTCGAAACCGGCTAGAAGTTCGTCACAGGGTTACCACCAAAAGGTGATCAAGAAAGAACAGCACCACAAAAAGAAGGAAAACTTGAAACAAACCCCATTCTAACCCGCTTGGTAGCATTATTAAATGCCAATATTGGCGTAGTAGATTAGTAATTGTTCATAATGATGATCATTCTGTTAGCATTTATGTAATTAGTACATTGTTAATTAAATGGTATCATTTTGAATTAGTCAATAGTATACAAATATAATGTACATACTCGTATATAATGTTAACTATGTGTATTTAACATAACATTAAACGCAAAAATGTTTGGACATGATAACTTTTTGTTTATAATGTTACTCATAATGAAATCATTATAAATTATTAGATATTCTAAACAAACCTTAATCAAAACATTAATTAATTGAGTATTTAATTAATATTAAATATAACCTTGCCATAAATTTAACAAGCTTAATAGCTCGGATTCATTTAATTAATTGAATGGTTAATCAATTTCCGAATGAACAATAAAAATCAATAGTATCTATACCATTTGAAACTGAAAGCAAAGACCATTGTGACAACAATGAAGATCGAGGACATTCGAGAATTAAAATCTAACAAAACTTAGTATTTTATACTTAGTAAAAGCTATTTTACTGAATACGATTTAAATATTTGATTTATTTTGCACGTAAAATAATGATTTCACGAAAGAAGTAACGTAGGTCACAAGGGATACCGTACTTGGTTGACAAATTCTACATTAAAACTCTTTTAATATTATTTTTTTATTAAGGTTCAAACCTTTAACAAGAGATAACCTTGCGCTTCTAATTAAAAGTTGTAAGTGTTCATGGGCGGCCCTATCTATCAGTTGACTGGTGTGGTCAACTAAGCCCTGTATTTAAACTCGCTACTCCGCGCAACTTTGTCAGTTTCTCGTAGCGTGGTGTTATGGAGCATGAACAAAGCTTATTTATCATAAAAGAAGGTTACAATGAACCACCCTTAAAACAAAAGGGGAGCAACTCTATCATACATCATTTTTGCAAAACTTTAACCGCTTACGTGGCGCACACAATGGAATCTGTCAAGAGAAATTATTTTTCCTCGTTTTTGCAACATTTTTCATATTTAATGAAAGAATGCTTCTGCAGAACATGCTTTTTCACTTATGCTGAAGGTTCTGATCAGAATAAACGTACAAACTCGTTAATTAAATGTATTAATCGCTCCTTGACAAGTGTGCAATCCGTATTAATTTGACCTTTGACAGTAAGTCGTAATAGAGTTCAAAGATTTCGTTACACACAAACAGTTGAAGTCCGTGTGGTAACGGATCAAGAATACATAGTGTTACCACACCTATTCATACCGTGGGTGTCGTAAAAGACGACTAAGGGAACAAAATATGCAAGACAAAATCATTACAAAGAGAAGGAAAGCTTGAAACAAACCCTATTCCAACACGTCTGTAAAGCGTGGTATAGGAGGGGAAAACCTCCTTGCTAAGGAGAGGTCTATGTCCAGCTGTGGACTAGAAAAGGCTGTTGATGAAACAGTTGAAGCTAATAATAGCGTGTTAAAAATTTCTTGTAAGAGGAATACGTGACTGACACATTTATTTACGTCTTAAAAAAAAACTACAAACATGGTAATGTTGCCATTGCGAACATAACGGACCTAACTCTGCGTGAAATTTAATTAGCGAGGGTCTCATTGAACTTTTAAATAAATAAACATTTTATATAGTTGCTAATGGAACGGCTATTTTTACTAAATCAATAAGGGCCTTGATACATTTTAGAATGTAGAGAGACTGTATAAAGTATTTTTTTATCAGATAAGGTAACTTGTGTTATAGAATCCTTTTCGAGGCATTCGATTTAATTGCTTTGAGTTTTGAAAGTATAGCATACATAAATACATCTAACGGGTAAAATTTTGTCGGATACCGAAGTTTGGACCACAGGGGCCGTACAGGTCTTTAATAGATGGTAATGAATTTTACTTCAGAAATTATAGTACTTTAAAAAAAAGTACCTTTGTCTTTTTTGTACCACAGATTAAGTATACATATAATTGCATGATTATCTCTTGAGTAATTTAATAGTAAGAGTAT
This sequence comes from Hypercompe scribonia, assembly GCA_949316085.1. Taxonomy (NCBI): domain Eukaryota; kingdom Metazoa; phylum Arthropoda; class Insecta; order Lepidoptera; family Erebidae; genus Hypercompe; species Hypercompe scribonia. The sequence continues at coordinate 7,701,071 of OX438988.1, forward strand.
CACAAAAACAAACATTCATTCCCATTTATAATTATTAATTAGGATTAAGCCAACATTAATGTGGTGTGTGCGGTTGCGATACCGAGGTGTTTGTTTTCACGGTTTTTAAATTCGCTAAAAGGATGACTTTAAGGATAAAATCTGTTTTTATTGTTTTAAAAGGAAAATATAATTGTTTATTTATCAAAACTCACAACCTAGTAATTTAGTTATTAGTTATTTTAGTATTGCGCCAAATATAGCACAACATTCTGACTTCTTTTCTTCTTTCAAAGGACTAATTCATTGGGAATATATCCTGTGTCAGGGGGGACTTAGGCTTGGAACAAGTTATGTATCACATAAAGTGTTGTCCCATTTGGGGTTCGAACTCACAATACAATGCAGTAAAAAACGGCGTGGCGACCACTTAAACCACTATGAAATACGATTCGACTTCAACATCTTATAAAAATTACTCGAATGAATTAAATATTACATAATTCTAGACCCGGTACCTTATTAAAGCACTCATAAAAAATGTTTTCTTTTCTCTTTTAGCAAAAGTATACATAATTAATATATAATAATATATATTATATATTATTTTTAAAATAAATGTGTTTGAGGGTCAAACCGTTACATAAATCTTCATAGAACAAGTTTCGATTAATGATAAATAGCATGTTATTTAGGTGACTAGGCTAATATATTTTATTATGCAGGTGAAACCATTTCTCGTTTTCTAATATAATTTTTAATATTAATTAATAAGGCACGTGTCACACACTTGGAGAACTTTGCCTCGACGATATTAATTTAAGAGAAAAGTTTTTCACTCTGTTACATTTTTTTTGTAACCTACATAACTTGCCAGATAGCACAAAAATTCGGTGTGGTGACGTAATAAAAATAATGTCACTGTTCTTCTCTTTGTTGTCGTAAGAGCCGACTTGGGCAGTCTACGCAAGACAACAGCAAGGAAAACTTGAAACAAACCCATCTGGCCAGTGCAGTATAATAGGCCAAAACTCCCTTTCTAAGGAGAAGCTTATGTGATGAAGGCAGAGAGACGGTAATTCTAAAGAAAACGTTGTTGCTGTCTTGTATGAAGTACAAGGTCTTCGAAAAACCTTCAACAAGAACAAAAATTGAAATTATAAAATTGCTATGCTTTGCGTAACCAGTTTGTATTGTTTTGCATTTACACTATTATCCAAATCTTGTGTCCGTTACGGCGTTTAATCATAAACAAACTAGTTCAATAAAAAACAAGTCGAATTGCTCTCAATATAAGGATGATATTGGTTCATTATAGTATTTCAGAGTGATTGTACAGACGATATCGGTCTGTGAGTCAGACGTGATTAACCTCACATTGCCAGTTATACGGAATCCTCATTGTTTTTATTTGAACAATTAAACTGAATCCACTTTCGAGAAGATTAAATCTCACGCGGTGCGGAATATTTCTTTGTACTTTAACATGCTTTTTTAATACTCCGTTTCTAATTTTTGTGATTACTTACTTACTTATTAGAGATTAAATCCAGTGACTATTAGGTATCCATTACATCTTCTTACAAAATAAACAGACTTTGGCAGTCTACTGCTGGACGTAAACCTCTCATTAAAAAGGAATTTTTTATCTATTAAACCACACTGGCCAGACGGGTCGTTATGAGGTGTGTTTCTATTGTTCTTTTTCTGTACATTGATGTTGTCCTGTGTATTTTGCTCCCTTACGACGCTTATAGAATGAATAGGGGTGGTGACAAGCCGTGTTCTTAATCCGTCCGTATTCGTAATATACAGACATACATAGAATAATGCATATATATATAGGTATATATACGACCATCTAGTGGCGTCTACTGTAACTGTTAATATTTGGTTGCTATACTATGTGTCGCTATACATTTACGACAGTATAGTATAGCCACAAAGTCGGTGCATATCGTTCCTAATTTATTAAAATATTTTAACCTTGTCATACCCTAATATTACCAAACATTAACAATTACAGTAGACCCCACTAGATGGGCACACACATATGTATATATACATCTCTATACATAACTCTATGTATGCCATATTTAATCACAACTGGTAGCGGCAACCAGATACTGTTGTGTTGTAAAACAATCTATTTATAATACGTTCAATTAAAAGACTATTGTAATCTAGTTTTTTTTACATAATAGATCTGTTCTACCATGCATCTAAACAGGTTGATAATAAAACTTTACCATTTATCTCTTGAGGTCCGGAAAAACTGGTTCACTTCTAATTTATTATTATTCAATATACGAGTATATCACTTCTTTAATATTAATCTATGATTAATCTTGTTTATGTAACTTATCATCTGTATCTATACATTGCTTACTGATTCATCAACGTTAAACCAAACCTAAGTCGCAAGGGACGGGGGTAAAATCTTGAAATTTTGGCAAATGGTTCTTTGTATACTGTAAGCTAAGATCCACTAAGAAAGAATTTTTGGAAACTTTTCACACCTAAGAAGATAAAGTAAGCAATGAATGGTTACATGGAAGTTCGTCATTTTTTTAAATTAATAATACGAAATAAGAAGTTGACGTGATTGCACAGATTGCGATGGATGCCTACTGCGCTGAGTATGATCTGATCCCCACATGGGGCAACACTTTGTGTGATCCACAAACTGTTGTTCTGAGTCTGGGTGTTCTTTGTGTCTGTTTCATATATATTAGTAAAATCTTCCACAAAATAGGATTTATTCCTAGTGCGGAAGTTTTAAACGAAAAAGAGGTAATCGTGCGAAGCCGCAGTCCATAGCTAGTTCAAGCTACAACGCAAACAAGCTAATATTAGCGTCGATTATTATCGATAATATTGCGAATGCATTAATGTTTGATGTATCGCGTTTCACTGACTTCCTGCATTTGCTCACATTTTGTGTACAGTGTGTCTACACTCGAACTCTAACAGATTGCGTGATTATGATGACTAATGATTTCTTCAGTCATTGTAATAAATTAAAGCCAAACATTGGGTTTGATTTCATTTGATCGAAGAAAGAATTTGATCCATACATATTAAATTGTCCAAAAAAGTTTTTATAAAATTTAACATTCGTTCACGTTTATAATATAGTTAGTTTTAACATTTTTATATTAGGTTAATTAACGAAGATAGATCAAAAAAATTATTTCATCATAAACATTCAATGATCTAATTTACTACCTTTTGAAAAGAAAGTAATATGTTATACCTTCCTTTTTAATAATAAATACCATAATATATCATGCAAATGACACATGATAATATTAGCACAACATGAAAGATAAATTTAAAAATATATGTACACAAGTGCGTATAGTTCAAGAACCTGAAGTAACACGGTTTAATGCGATGTTGTAACTGTCGCGCGGTCTAGACGAAATGCTAAGTACCTATTTCATCGATAAGATCCACTCTGCTTTTGGGATGGTTCAATAATAATAAAAATACACAGTACTACTCACACACGTGGGATAGAAATCATGATCATCAGCGTCTTAACAAAAAGACGTCCACTGCTGGACATAGGCCTTTCCAAATGTTCTCAACAACAACTAGTCCTGTGCCACATTCGATGGTTTCCTACCACCTTCAGCACCTTTTACGAACGCTCCGTATTGCATTATGTGATCGCTATTCCAGAAAAAGTTCTGGTCCCATTGAAGATCTTTTATTTGAACAATGTACCCCGCCCACTGCCACTTAATTTTGACAACTCTCTGGGCAATGTCGTGAGAGAAAAATATCTTTTTTTTTGGAGACAACTCCCGCAGTATGAATATAACTTATCGCGGAGGACTTTTTAAACATATATAAATCGAACACTAAAAACACGTCGCCACAAACGGCTAGTTCTACCGGAGTATCACCACAGCCTCATAGGCAACTGGTGGTAAACAATTTTTTCGTTGCTGTTCATCGAGTGAGCGAGGTTTCCAGAGCCCAAACTTCATTTACCACTGATTCTGGGGACTTTAAAAGTATTGTAATCTGAAATTGCAAGTGACTCGTCGTCTTTTTGTTTGCTTTAGATGGATTGATAAATGGATAGATTAGAAAGTAATAGCTCGAGCAAGTCAGGACCGGTTGAAGGGCCTCGGCACTTACCAAAAGCCCGTTGAAGATTGTGGAGTCCATCTGCAGACAACAACCATATATCACGCAAGAAAAAATCAGAGTTGCATGTCTGTAAGTGGGAACTGATTATTGCCAGTGAGACTGACCATTTGTTTTTATTTAAATTGAAAGATTGACTAAAAAGATAATAAAGAATGATAAACAATACAGTTTTATTTTAACACCATGAACAAAAGCGACCTTGGAAACTTATGTTTACTCAACAAGGATCACAATCGAACCGAATTTAAAATTATAAATTGTCTTTGACCACTTGCGCGTGCGTTTTTGTAATACATGGAAGTGTTGAATATAAACGGAATTGTTTAATCTTGTCCTTGATTTTGTTGAAAATGAATTTCCTTAATAAAGAAAATTAACTCTAAAAACTTGCGTCAGAAAGTGTAGTTTTGAGTATAGTTTTAGACATATGAAAACTCAGTTCGTGGTCATGGCACAGTTAAAGTTCACAGTGCTGCATCTTAAATAATTGTAAGATTTTACTCATGAAATGAAATAATGAGGACTTTAGTGACCCATAATAACCTTAAATTTTAAAAAAATAATATAATATGCACTAGATGTTAAATTAATTCAGTAATTTGTTATAAAAATAAAATAATACAGAAAACAATGAATAAAAGTAAAACACATATAAGCACGTCTTTTATTCGTTATTAATCTCTTTGTTGAAATTACAGTTGTATGAATAGCTTCAAGATTTTGAAGCTTTGAATCAGCTATCCCTTAAATAGTAGATTAGGTTAACTAATTTGTATGTTACATCGAGCGGAGTAATATACCCAGCTCTTTACAAAGGCATCAGACGTGAACCTTTGACCTTATCAACTTGCTGCGGTCGTTCATCTATCAGCGTGAGTTTGACAGCAAAATAATTTAGGCCAAACTGTGTTGCTATTTTTAGAATTGTAGAAGAATCATATATTTTTTTTTGTTTAAGATAGAACCATTATTTTAGGATCTTATAATGGAGTCTAATGCCCTCAAGAGTATTCGGCAAAGTAGAATATTATTCTTGCATAACTTTTGAGTAATGTTATTTTCTTAAAGTCATGGTTTGAATTTTACCTTACTAATTGAATTTGCAAGAAAGACATAGTTTTCTTCGAAACGGGACAAAAATCTAAGAAAATTACATTTTTATAAATGATTGATTGATGATTTATAACGTATTTTCTTCAATACCTTAATATTTTTACATGGATATTTTCAACACGAAAACCTTCAACAGCAATATTCTTGAGGGTTTCTTTTTAACTTTTCTCTTATTTTTAAGAAATACTCAAATATAAGTATTTGTGCTAAAATTTTGAAGTACAAACTCACAGTTACAAATTGTCATATTAAAAAAAAAAATAGAAAGCTCCGCTTTTAGAATCAAAAGGCTAACGTTTTCTTTCTATGAATGTTGATACGGTTTTTTTGGGGTTTCTATAATCTTTTGAAAAGTCTTGTATAGTTAATTTAAATAGCACTTAACGTTATAATTCATATATTCTTTTATTTCTAAATATTTAAAAAGCACTTAACATGTTTAAAACATTTATTCCTTAATAGCACTTATTGTTATATATTTTTTATCGTTTTACAAATCTTGCCTCTAATTGTAGAAGAAACATTAACAAATTAACTTACCATGCAATACCTTATCAAATTCATGGCTTTATCGTCATATCATATAAATATTTTGATTTTAACAAACATGTTGTCACAGTAAAGAAGTCTGAAACTATTTGTATCATTTCCTTATCAAATATCAAGTTTATCAACAAAGAGGTCTTGGATAAACAGTATTGTTACCACACGAGCCATAGATTATTTCATAAAGCATTATGATTATTTGATAACTGTTTACTTGAAAACATGTACTAAAATATGCAGACTACATAGTTGCAATCATAAATAAATTATGTATATCAACAAATAAATATATGACAAATCTTATCTATAATGAGATATGTACCAGAATAAATTATTTTAAACCGATAATCATAAAATTTCTTGTTGCTGTATGATACGCAGACTTTTCTAGATTTGACCACGTATACGAAATGAAATTCAATATCAACTCTAATTGTTTTACATACATATACATATTCACGGTTTTTATCTTTGAAGATATAGACAGAGCGTCTGTCGTTCCGTTGACTGTGGGTGGATATATAATTGTATTAGTTTAACAAAAAGTGTTTTCTTTGTAATATATTTTTGATCTCACACACGTAAAGTAACGTAGTGAACAGAACACTTCTGCTTTTTTTTCATTCATGTCTTTTATCTTTAAAGGTATAGGCAGAGGTGTACAAATCGTTTTTATTTCACCAAGTACAAAGGCAGATAGACACATTTATTCTTAGCTTGGAAGCGTCTGTCGTTCCGTCGACTGCGGGTTGATGTATAATATAACTTAATAAAAAGTCTTTTTTTGTAATGTATTTTTAATCTCACACACGTAAAGTAACATAGTGAACAAAACACTTCTACCATGAATGTGTGAGGCGTCAAAAATCCAGAGGTGAACTTAACCATCCTGAACTTATGACTAAATGACTCGAAATATCTGTTCTATATTTAATAGCTATTTACCACTGACTTTTCTTGATAATTCAAGTTAGTCAAAGAAAACTTACGAAATAAGTAATCTCCAGGAATTTGGAGGGATATGATCCGGTCCTATGATTAAGATTAAAGAAGTAAAAAAATAAAATGGTATCTCAGACTAGAGATGTTAATGTTTGTGTTTATATCAGATTTGTGTATTGTTGTTTAGGTATAGACACATAAGCCTAACCTTTATCTTTACATATCTTGAGATATATGGTGACGTCAGATCTAAAATTGAAGCACTTGATCGATTGTTTATATTATGTTATGAATTTTTCGATCGATAAAGGAATTACAATATAGATGTATATAATCTAGATAATATATTATAATTATGTAAATTGTATCAAGTACACACACGTCAAATATATAATACACACGTAATAAAATGGCGCATTTTCGAAAACGATATCAAATACTGTATTTCTTGGAAACAAACTTTAAAGAAGTTTGTAAAATTAATGATTTATGACGTCACAAGTTGTCATAAAACGGTTGACGTTCGATGCTCAATGTTAAACTAAACATTAAAAGTAAAATAATGGTAACAATTGTTAGCACGAGTTAAGGACTCAAGATTTATCATCAACTCGATTTTTTTTCCAAGATTAAATTAACGTATTATATATTTTTTTTTAAACTAAGGCCTTAGTAATGTAATATATAATAATTGACTGCACGGTTGACCTAGTGATTTAAGCCGTTGCACGTCTTAGTGCTGGGGGACTTCAACGCAAAGTCCATTGCGTGGGGTTCCCCCAGGACGGACGCTAGGGGCGAGGCCGTAGAGGAGTGGGCGGCCTCGGTGGGCCTCTGTTTACTAAACAGGGGCTCCACCAACACGTGCGTGCGACAGCAGGGAGGGTCGATAGTGGACCTTTCGTTCGCTACCCCTGCCCTCGCCGCACGAGTAAGGAACTGGCGTGTCCTGGAAGAGGTTGAGACGCTCTCGGATCATCTCTATATCCGATTCGAGCTCTCCCGCTCCCAGGGCCCCAGTAGGGGTCACGCGGCGCGGCGTTCTTCTCGCTTTCCGCGGTGGGCTATAGCCAAACTGAATGGGGACCTACTGGAGGAGGCAGCCATTATTCACTCTTGGCTGTCTCCGCAGGCTCCAATCGAGGAGGTCGACATGGGGGCTGGTCGTTTCCGCGATGCGATTACGCAAATCTGCGATGCGGCCATGCCCCGCATACGAGGTTGTCGGCCTCCACGGAAGGAAGTTTACTGGTGGTCCCAGGAGTTGGCGGACCTCCGCGCGGCCTGTACTCGTGCCCGGAGGTCCTACACCCGTGGTCGGCGGCGACACCGCGAAGAGGGCGGGGAAGACCAGCTTCATGAGGAGTACCGAGAGGCGCGGAAAACTCTGAAGCTGGCCATCAGCCGCGCCAAGGAAATTAAGCGTAAGGAGATGCTGGAGGGTCTCGACCGTGACCCCTGGGGTCGCCCTTATCGTGCGGCGCGACAAAAGCTCCGCACGTCGGGCCCCCCCCTTACAGAGACACTCCAGCCCAGCTTCCTGCGGGATGTGGTCGAGGGCCTTTTCCCGCAGCGGGTGGATCACACACCCCCGTCGATGGTCTTCATGGCCAGAGACGACGGGGGGAACGAGGACAATATTCCGCCCGTTAGGGAATCGGAGGTGGGGGCGGTTGTTCTACGGATTCGCTCTAAGAACACCGCCCCTGGGCCAGATGGGATACCTGCCCGAGTATTGGCACGATCCCTCGACCACATGTCGGACCGCCTCAGGGAGGTCTTGGACGCTAGCTTGTCGTCCGGACGCTTCCCTGAGTGCTGGAAAAGCGGGAAGCTGGTCCTATTAAGGAAGCCGGGACGGCTTACCGATTCGGTGGCGGCCTATAGGCCCATTGTGTTGCTGGACGAGGCGGGTAAACTGTTTGAGAGGATACTCTCTGCCCGCATCGTCCGGCACCTCTGCGAGGTGGGCCCCGATCTGTCGGACGCCCAATTTGGTTTTCGGGCGGGGCGTTCGACGGTCGATGCTGTGCTGCGCCTGAGGGCCGTTACCGAAGAGGCGGTGAGCTGTGGCGGCGTGCTGTTGGCGGTGTCGCTGGACATCGCCAACGCATTTAATAGTCTGCCATTTAGCTGCATCAGGGAAGCACTCCACTACCACGGGGTGCCCGAGTACCTGAGGCGGCTTGTGGCAGACTATCTTGAGGAGCGTACCGTCGTGTACGAGGACCGAGATGGTATTCTGAGGCGGCGGCCCATGTCGTGCGGTGTTCCACAGGGGTCCGTCCTCGGACCACTCCTGTGGAATATGGGATACGACTGGGCCCTTCGAGGTCGTCTTCCCCCCGGGCTGGGCGTAATTTGTTACGCCGATGACACATTGGTCACGGCCCGGGGGGCGAACTTTCAAGAGGCGGCGCGTCTGGCCACCGTGGGAGTCTCTTTGGTGGTCGGGCGCATTGAGGCGCTGGGTTTACGGGTGGCCCTAGATAAGACGGAAGCCCTTTTGTTTCATGGGCCCCGTCGTGGTCCACCCCCCGGTGCCTCTATCGTTGTCAATTCGGTCCTCGTACCGATTAAGGCCCAGATGAAGTATCTGGGCCTAATCCTCGACGGCAGGTGGCTCTTCGACGAGCACTTCCGACAGCTTACTCCAAAGCTGGTTGGCGCTGCTTCTGCTCTTGGGCGACTTCTGCCCAATTTGGGTGGAGCCAGCGTCGCGACGAGACGTTTATACACGGGGGTTGTTCGATCAATGGCGCTGTATGGTGCACCGGTGTGGGCGGCGGCTCTGACCGCCCAGAATAGGGCTCGCCTCTGGCGCCCTCAGAGGATATTGGCGGTTAGAGCCATACGCGGTTACCGCACCGTATCGACGGAGGCGGCGTGCGCCCTGGCCGGAACTCCCCCGTGGGATTTGGAGGCGGAAGTGCTCGCCGAAGTTTATCGGCGGACGGCTGACTTCCGGGCGGGTAGCGGCATACGGCCCCCGCCCGAGGAAATACGCGAGTGGCGTGAGGCCGCTCGTCGAGCCACGATGGCTCGTTGGTCATTCCGGTTGGAGACTCCACGTGCTGGCTTTGCCCTCGTGGAGGCTCTCCAGCCGGTCATCACCGAGTGGGCAGGACGGCAGCACGGGACCCTTTCCTTCCGACTGACGCGGGTCCTTTCCGGGCATGGTTGCTTCGGGAAGTATCTGCACTCGGTCGCCAGGAGGGAATTGAGTCCCGCCTGTTACCACTGCGACTGCAGTGAGGACTCGGCTCAGCACACGCTAGCGGTTTGTTCCGCCTGGGCGGCGCAGCGTGGGGTCCTCACTGCAGCTATTGGAGGAGATCTCTCGCTACCGGCCGTCATACGCTCCATGGCCGGTAGCGACAGTTGTTTTACCGCGGTCGCAACCTTCTGCGAAGACGTAATTTCGCGGAAGGAGGCGGCGGAGAAGGCCCGGGAGGACGATATCCGCTCGGACCCAATTCGCCGCCGGCGAGCCGGGCGGCGGAGGCGCGCATACCAGCGCCTCATGCCGCCTTGAGTGTGGCCGCGGGTGGACGGGACGGGTTTTCCCCTCCACCCGCTAGAATGGCCAGCCGCGAGGAGGCGACGTCCGCGTGTGCCGTACGTCGCCTATGTAGAGAGTTTATCCGCAGATGGTGCCCGCTTTGGCGGGCAGGCGCTAGGAGGGATCTGGATGTCGTAATAGCAGCGGTTCCCGGATCCCTCCTGTCTCAGGCGCAGAGTGGCACACCGTGTGGTTTTAGTCGGTCCGATTCCGACACACCACCCCGCCGTAAACCCCGGTGGGGTGACGGCCCGAGGGGGTTTCCACACGTTAAAAAAAAAAAAAAAAAAAAAAAAAGTGATTTAAGCCGTCGCCACACCGCTCTCCAATTCGCTGAGTATGGTGGGTTCAAATCATACATGGGACAACACTTTGTGTGATCCACAAATTGTTGTTCTAAGTCTGAGTGTTCTTTGTCTGTTTCTTGTTTGTTTATAAAATAAACAGGATTTATTCCTAATGCAGGCGTTCTGCTTTAAAAAAAAATAATAAAAAAATACATTAAGTAATTGTTATTTTTGTATTACTCAACTTTTTGTTGAAGTCTTTTTATTTTTTTATAATCTATTTAGGTTCTAGGTGTACAATATCTATTAAGTAGTGAATTTACAATACAATATGTTAAATTAAAGCTAAGTAGGTGACTTAATCGAAGTTGTAAGCAAAACAAATTTTCTTTTAAACTAAACAGTTTAGGTAAATAGAACATAACATATGAACAAGACTAAGGTATGGTATTTAGGTATTCGATTTTTATACTTCAAAACTGCGTTATTTAAATAGCATTTCATTACGAGTCTAGCCGATTTCGGCTATGGCGGCCAGTCTCAACGAAAACCGACCAACTACACAGGCAATATTATAGTGCACAAATGTGTGCGTAAACACAGATGCACTCACACATAGTTGGTCACACTCACATAGGTTGCAGTATTTTAATATTTATAAATTATAGTAATGTAGAATCAAATTAAACTATCTTCAATTCACTTCTCCGCGCTTGTTTTGTATCATTAAGGTAATTAACTATGATATAATTAGACTGTCAAATACCTTACTCAAGAGACACGTGTAAATTGCAGTTATCACTCAAATATTTTTAATAGGACACCTCAAGTAGCCTTTCAGTTATTATCTCTTCTATTTGTGAAAAAGTCTAACAAAATTTTTCACAAACGGAACACGTTAATGTGTGCTAAGAGCAACTAATATAAGCACACACTAAACGCTCTTGAAATCAAACTATCACTTGTAGATGTACTTGCGCTAGTAACTTATTATCTAGTATGTAAGCACTCGCCAACCCAGTACAACCGGTTCCTTACCATTACCGATTACATTGAATTTTTTACTACACAAACACACACAGGTGACATAGACGGTCTATCAACCGTTTGATGGCTTGATGGTGATGCAAATCTGTCTATGGTCAAGCTAAGTTTTTCATTTAAGTTGCGTTCGAGATCATCCAACCGTAATGCCAGAGAGCAAAATTTCTTGGTGGACTTTTTCGCAAGTACTGTAATATAACATTCGTTTTTGAAGTAACCGTTTCTTATATAGGAGAAGAAAATGTCAATAGTATTAAAAAAAGATTATTCTTGGATATTAATCGATAAACAAACAAAGAAAAACTTTGTGGAAGTCAATATCGCCAATCATGTGTTTCTATGCAGTACATTCTCTTTTTGTCTATTTATTAACATTTATATTTTTAAATAGTCAGCCCATTATATATCTGAACGAGTTGATAAACACCATTTACATAGGTAAAGGAAATTTCAACGTAGTTTTGTTATTAATTATTATCAATTTCAAAGCCATACATCGTGACCATGACTCATAACTTTCTTTCTTTAAATAAACCATAGATAACATGATTGATAATTTCTTCATTTTGTTATATCACGTCACATTATATCATCACATCAACAGCTTTTAAGAGTCCACTGCTGGACATAAGCCTTTCCTTCTAAAGGAGGTTTTAACCTACTATACCACGCTGGCGAGACGAGTTGGTGAAGGGTTTGTTTCAAGTTTTCCTACTCCTTGCAGTAATGTGTTCCATCGTAGTTGGCTATGACTTGCGTTTCCTTGTCGTATAATTATTCTTATTTATTTAAGTACTGAATAGTGTTCCATACTATAAACGGTTGCCTGGAAGAGATCGCAGACTGCGATAAGGCCGCCCATTGTACTACTATTTTTTGTTTGTATCCTACATTGTATGTTTCCTACTTATGGTGTGCAATAAAGAGTACCTATCTATCTATCTATCTATCTATCTATAAGTATATTCTGTCCATAATCCCTGAATAAATATCTCAGTTTAAAGTAGCTGACACAGCGTCAATTAATATTGACGCTGTGTCAGCTACTTTAAAACTAATGTTGTGCAACGAAATGAAATAGTCAAACTAAGACTGAAGTTAAATACCTTGTTAGTTATTATAAGTGCAACCTATTTTGTGCTCAATGAAAACAAGAGAAAGTACAGTTTGCTATGACAAATTCAAGGTAAAAACAACTGAAATGTTTGACAAGCCTGCTTTCATTTTACTATGAGTTGTAATTTTGTTTTTTTTTTTTTCTATAAATAACACAATTCCGCATTAGGAATATATACCGTATCACGGAGGACTTTACAAGCGTACACGAAACAGACACAAAAAACACCCAGGCTCAGAATACCAATTCATGGATCACACAATGTGGGGTTTGAGCCCACAACTCTTTGGCGCAGTACAAAGCTTCGTGGTGACGACATTTGTGCATTCATCAGTCAATTAAAGTCTATTTCTTTTTTGTCCACAGTCCGGTAAATATGGCGAGGGTTTTATCGGTTCATCACGAGGTCTGGCGGTCCACATACGAGCCAAGGGTCCAGGCGGCGAGCGTGACCATACAGGCTGCACTTGGCCTTTGCTGTCAGTAGCCGCACCTAATGATCCGTTACCCACCGAGAAATGGATAGCTGTCATCAGACGGGGTAGCTGCAATTTTGAAATTAAGGTAATTCATATTTTCTTTAAATTTAAAATTTTATTTTTGTTATCGATCTAAAAAACCGGCCAAGTACAAGTCGGACTCGCGCACCGACAGTTCCGTACAAATTGCGTAGACATAGAAGTTCGATTTTGTTACAGCAGCTTAAAGGTGTTATAGACCTAAGTATTTGTTATGAATTTCAATTTAATACCTCTACGAATTCATGAGGAACCCTTTTCTCATGAACGTGTAGTTATTTTAAAATTGATTGATTGATGTAATTAAAATTTTACGGTTTTCATAATTTTTCCTTTGTCTATGCTATAAGACATTGCTTTGTACCAAATTTCAAGATTCTGAGTTCGCGGGAAGTGCTCTATAGGTTTTGATTCTCTTGCGAGTTTCTAAAATTTTCGGCAATTCGCGGCATAAACAGCTGCATCTTTTGATTGCATTGGTTTAAAAGTTTGGCTTATCACAGCTCCAAGGAACAGTAGACCTGAGTATTTGATATAAATTTCAGTTTGATACCTCCACGCGTTCTTAAGAAAAAGGGTCTTAGCAGACTGACGGACGCACTACAAAGTGATCCTATAAGGGTGCCGTTTTTTCCTTTCGAGATACAGAACCCTAAAAAAATAACTACATACAACTTTTAATATTGACTGGCAAATGCAAGTCCCTTTTGATCTGTTTTAATTTTTTCCAAACCAACTATTAACCATTCCGTAGCTTATATATTTTATGTGTAGTCCTTTGCCCTCAGTATGTAGGTATAGGTATGCAGCTCGATTAATTGCGAAATGTTTAATGCATTATGTTATTATTATGCATTGCATTCTAATGAGGTCAATTTGTATGAGGATAAACAACTTGTTGTGGATAACAAAATATGTAATTAAAAATAAATTATTATTAAAAATGGATGGATAGAAGACACTACGAAAATAAGGCTGTCTAAGCGTGTGACATCATCGTGTCGTCATACTGTTTTTATTGTGTGTAATTTTATTGAGTTTCTTAGATAGATTAATATTATCAAAGGATTTCTAAAAGATAAATATTAAGTATCGATTAAAGATACAATATGATTTATTACAATAAAATAACATTACACCTATTATTGACTGTTCAGTTAAATTTGTAAGTAAATGAAATATTTTAAATGGCTATTTACGAAGCCATTACGACCTCGCTTGCAAGTACCACATAGTTTAAAATAAGACAATTTTTTAAATAATTTTAATTGCTTTACAAGAAGAGCAATACATTTACAGCAAAAAGTGAACGATGCCAAATACAATGAGAAACAAAAGTAATATTACTGTTTCTAAAATGATAAAGATCAAACACAACCAACAATTTACTTACTGCGGTTTGTCTACAGATACGATTTTTTACCAAACAATTCCGTGTGCCAAACAATTTAGGTTCAACCAAATAATTTAAACGTCTTATTTTGTTTATTTAACATTGCATTGTATAACTATGGAACACACATAAGTATTGTTATTGTTAAAAAGACATGTAAAAACTAGGTAGAACAACGCTGATTTTAGCATGAACAGGCCAGCTCGATCGGCCTGGGCAGCATCCTTGATATCACGATGACTGTCATGCCTTTTACGTCCCCAAGCGGGACGTGAAGAAGCATCCCACTAGGTTGCCGTAGTGTGGGTCACCATACTGCATTGTCTACATTCACAATAAGTATGGTAGCCACAACTATTGGATTTTATTCATGTTTGCCACCAGGCAGAGTATAGTCACTTTGGCAGGTTATTAAAATAAAAATAAAAAATAATGATAATAAGTTACCAAAGCACCTACCAAATTGTCGTTATTAACAATGTCTCTTTAATTTTGCGATATTTAAAAAATAAATAAAAAACAAGTATTTATTCAAATCCACACATCCCCACTGACGACACAGGCTTTATCAGTTGTTTCAACTGCCTGCTTGATTTCATCGTAATAGTAGAAGATACTATGTTTTTACCACTTATGTGGTGCCATTTGAATCTTCTGCGATTCTTTACTAATTTCTTTTTTTTATTACCATCATCAATATCAAAGAAATTTTCAACTACCCACAATGTTATAAATACTAACTATTTCATACTGTAATGCCACCTCTACACTATTCGCGAAGTTGGACGATATTAGACGAATACACAGTAGTGTAGAGAGGCATTTCGGCTTACCTCGTCAAACTTTACCTCGTCTCGGGCGACTTTCTCGAGTACTTCGCCGAGGAACTTCGTCCAACTTCGCGAGTAGTGTAGAGGAAGCATTAAAATTTAAAAATATACAGTCCTCTAATCATAACTAACGAAGCATTTCCTATGCAAATACAGTCTAAGATTGACGAAATTGAATCTCTTTTGCCGTTCTATTTATTCTGTGTAAATACGCAAAGTTGACCGTGTAACCTTCTTAAACAATTTTCTGGCATTCAATGCTGTTGACTGAAGTAAGATTTATTCTAGGATTAGGTATATTTAATATTAGCTTTTGCCTGCGGTTCGGCCCGCGTATATGTTGGTTTTCACGGTGATTTTTGAAATTCATGTAATATTTTTATTTGTCAACCAATTGAAATAAAACAAATGTTAACCCTAAATGTTAAGTGAAGTTTGCCACAATAGTAAAAGAAAACCGCATCCAAATCGATTTAGTCACTACAAAACATCCAAAGGCTACTGTTTTAAGTTGTATTATTTTCATAAAAACCTACTTAATTTTTTTTTTCAACATCTTTAATGTACAGACATCGAACTCTTTTAATGTTATTAAATGTATAGTTTGTCAAAGCCGATTTGAGTAACTTCGCAATATAATCCTTAAAAAAAAGAATCGGAAACCTCAACTAACGTTAGTCTTGTTAAACGTTTTAATATAATATCGACAGCATTCGTTCTGTCGTATTTCGTTGGTGAGTGCAAGATCGGAGGCCCATTGATGCAGGGGTGACAGCTGTCGTGGTGTGTGCAATACAATGCATCGATGACTGTCATGCCTTTTACGTCCCCAAGCGAGGCGTGAAAAAGCATCTTACTAGGCCGCCATAGTGTGGGTCACCATACTGCATTGTCTGCATTTGCTATGAGTATGGTGACCACAACTATTGAGTTCTATTCATGCTTCAGGCATCAGGCAGAGTAGATTCACTTCGGCAGGATCTTAAAAAAAAAATTATTAAGTCTCAAAATATACGTAATTTCATTCAAGGGATTGTGGTAACAAATTTCACGGGAGGATACGTTTTAAAGCCGACATTTCCTACAAAAGGGGAATATCCACTTTCTTAATGTAATTAAGTTAGGCGCTAAGGCGCTTTGCTACCGTTCGACGGTAGGTAGAAATATTGTGACCACAAAGTGAGTGTTTCCCTTCAAACGATGTTATTGCAATTTTAATTATTACACTAATGTGAATGGTTTGCCATTTCTTTGAAATAAATAATTATTATGTTAAATATATGACAAACTAAAGTATTCTATCTAGGATTTGGTTTTAGACTATTATTTGCCTTTCTATTAATTAATTAGTATTAATAAACACTTTAGGTTATTCCTCATTATTGTTGATGAGCTGTGCTAGGAGGAAACATTATCACTAATAATATATCTTTTTATAACCTATAAACATAGTACATTAATAAGAATACGGTAATGAGTCACGTGATAATGAGTCTCCAGATCCTCTTTAGTGATTTACTGTTAATAAGTTGTAGTATTTTCTTAACATACATCGGTACGTAAGTTTCTGTACTCATGATAATGTGTACGTCAAATTTAATAATTCATTTATATTATTTGGTTAATTTTAGGTATAGTTTATGATGTTCGGCTCCACTTTATATCTCTTGTCCGCCATTTACAATGCGACCAAAGATAGTTGAGAACGCTACTAACCCCGATTTGAGTTGAGTTGGCAATAAAAGGTTTAAAATAAGAACAATGATATTTGAGTGCTATTGATGGCTAAACCGACAACGTACTCGACTGTTACAGTATACGGCAGCGCTAAAGGTATTTACAGGAATTATGCCCATGACGGACTTGAGTCCGATAAGTAGTTGCAGCAATGCTAGTTTTTTGCGGCAATGCTTGAGTTCAATGTTCTTTATGTGTCTTGTAACTTGTAACGAGAATTACAACAGTACTATCGCAGAGATTCTTTTTTAAGAAAATTTAAATTTAGTGCAGACCAGACGATCAAACGCTACGCTTTTAAAATCTCTATTTAGTTCAATGTCTATATAAATGTATGAGAAATTTATTGAAAAAATGGCAGTTACTACAGAAAAGTCAAGATAGCAGAGATTATAAACAACTTTTAAAAGGAAAAACTATATTAGTAAAAGAAAAATGGATCTAAAATCATATTGAAGTCTTAGCGGGTGTGTGATTATTGCAGATTATAAAAGAGGTTGAAGACCGGCTATTCCTGTTGTTTCCTCCTGTACCGTACGCAGTACGTCACAAATCACTTATTAGCGTTTCAAACTCCGTTGCGTGTACATGTCTATTAATTTCACAAACAAACATTGCTTTGAGACAAAAATTATTACCGTAGACCCTGAGTGATAGAACCTGTGATATTATCAAAGAACTAATTCTGATTTCTGAAGTGCTATTAATAAGACAATGTGTTAAAGGTGTAAAATGCATGTAAGTAGTCGACTCCTAGTTGGATTTTAATATTGTAACGAATCTGAAGTAGCATTTTGTTTGAGTGCCAACCTTTTTCAAGTGTGAGAAATTACCGGTGTTAAGACTTCATTGATGGCAACTTTATTAAGAAGTATCAATAAAAGTAGAAATTTGGAAACGTCATGATCACAGTTTCATAATCAGAATCAAATCAGTCAATTATACAATCTTTATCAAATCTTAACGAATGTAGTTTTTTTTAAAGATGAAGGTGAAATCTGGGGCGGGCCGATTTAAATGAGATTTGTCTTCAACACGTCCAAGATCTTTGTATCTATTAAAAAATAACAAGAGTATTATATTATTTAACTACTTTTGTTTGGTTATTGGAGCTTCACTCGTGATTGTATGGGCACCGGAAGGGGGTACAAGGAGGTGCACTTGGGGTGCAAGTGCACCGGGCAGAAAAGAAAATACATAGATAAACATACATTTTTAACTTATTTCACAAGAAAGATAATAGAGACCAAGTATAATTCTATATTTTATACTGGTTAATGTTATATATGGATATCGATACACCTCCGGAAAATAATTTTGGCGACGCCTATGCAGTTGTGTCAATCTATTTTAATATTTAGCTGCAAAATTTAACGTAGCCAATCAGTATTAGAAATACAACTTGATCCCCGTTCAAACCTAGATTTAAAATGTGCGGACTAACGAAATTTAAATAAATTATTATTATTATCTTCTTTACAAGGTTAGAATTGTGATTATGGCCGGTTTGGAGCATTGTGATAGGAAGAGTAGAGTACCTTTCATAAACATTATCTATTTTTATAATTAACGTTTCACATATCACAATTAATACACTTAATAAGGATTACAATCTCAATTATATAACGATATAACGATATAATAGGTAGGAAGTCCCCGAGAAAACATTATAACCAAAACAATTTGTGAAAATTGACTTATTTATTGCTTATATTATTACTACCTTTAAGAGGAAACATTATGACGCTTATTACACTTTTAATCCCTTAAAGTTGTGACACATCATATCAACAGTGTCTTCTGTCTTTTTTCCTCAATATGTTGAGGTGCTTTACGAGAGCGAGAAAAAAAAATATTTAACGTTCCTTTAACCTCAACCTATTAATGTGAATAATCTATAAACAGGTTACTTTAGTGGCGCAGTGGTAGCGTATGCGATTACTGTGTTTGAGATCTCGGATTCGATGTCCGGGTCGAATCAAATGTTTTTATTATCTGTAAATATTTGTTTCGCAATTTAGATGTTTTCTATGTGTTATATGAATGAATAACAAGTCTATAAGAATTCTATCAGTCAATGTAGCTGTCATATTATAAGTTTTATTTAGTTTGAAGATAGATGGCGTTGTGTGTCAGATTTATGAAATGATTATTTATGTTTATTTACATTTCAGGTGCAAAACGCCTGGCGCTCTAATGCGTCCGCGGTGCTTATATACAACGACAGAGATACTACGCTTTTGGAAAAAATGAAGTTATCGACTGACAATGGCCGTAAGTATACATTTTGAATATATACTGTGTCATGGGGACTTTACACACAAACGTATAACAGCCACAAGGAATATCCAGACTCGGAACAACAGTTTATTAATGACAAAAAGTGTTCTTCTATGTGGGGATCGAGTCCACAACACTCCGCAGTAAGAAGCGGCTAGGTGTTCGCTTAATCCACTAGGTACCCTTAAATTTCCATAGTTTTTCTTATATACGCCTTAGTGTAGGTTTGTCCTACCAAGAGAAACACCTCTTGGTATGAATTTTAACCTCAATTATTTCGAAAAGAAGTCGAAAGGAAATTTTATAAATTATGCTGAGAAATGTGCAATATAGGCGCAGTAGTAATTTTGTACTGATAATATTTGTCCTGGGCCGAAATTAAAGCTGACGTAGCAATTAAAATGTCTAACTTAATGGTGGCCAAGAGACCAATTCATCATTTATATTTGTCTGATTGTTACCATTAAAAAGATCAATTAATATCTCGAATCTCTTGTTCGAGACTTCGAGAGATAGCTTTATCAAGAAGTACTCACTGTGTCATCACAGTTCTTGAGAAACAAATATTTAATCGTGATAAAGCCCGACTTATTTTAATGTACTTATGTTTTATATTACTTACTTCATTTATTCATGCGGAAGAATACCTTTTTTGTTGTTTTATCTATATTTATTGCTCACGTATACGGCGCGTGCGCTTGCCGCAGAACTTTTACAGGATCTTTGTATTTTTCAAGGAGAACGTGTATGCACAGACGTTGAACATCTCGCATATTTCTTGTAGTTTATTTATTGAATTATACTTAGTTTCACCCGAGGTTACAGTCTGCTTGATTCCGTTATGCGTGATGGAGCTGCCCCAGTAAGTACTAGGTATATACAATAATTCAGAACTAATTAATTTAAAGAAACAAAACAGCTTTATAATATTCGAATAGATTGAAACCGAAATAAAAATAGTCAATTACTGTCAGAAGAAAAAGCAAATACCACAAAACATTCTATATAATAACATTTAAAAGACGTGTTTGAAACCACTTTCACGTTGTATTAACACATCTATAGACCTAGGTAGAACTTTTATAATAGTGTATAAAAAAATAACGGTTTTTAGGTTATTTTAACGGTATTCTTAGTAATATTTAAGTGCTAATATTTAGTTTATGACAACATCGGCCCCGTTTCACATCTGTCACGTATCTTGAAATAAACAAACAATATTAGATACGCGTACATTTCCCTTAATATAATGTTAGTCATTTCTTTACAGACATTTCTTAGCAATGATTCAAAGAAAACCGAGTATCATGTTCACACATATGCCTTTTGTTTTCACTTGTATCTATTTGTTAATAGATTATTATGTATTTGAGTTTATACTTACAGCTACCGTAGGCGCTAAAACAAATATTGTCTGGCTAGTTTCTCAACTTTGTACGTGTAGTAGCACAAAATCAGCATCATTATTTGTAAGAAAATAAATATTATTAGAACTATCTGAAAGGTTTATGTTGTCATGTCACCTTTAAGTTTGAATATTTATCTTTCTTTCTATGTCCTTTCCTTTGTAATTGTTTTTAAATTAAAACGATTACATTATTAATTACGGTTGGCGTCCAGTAAGCGACCTCCCATATTGAAAACTTATCAAAACCAATATTACACATTTAACCAATCCGAAGTAAAATTGGGGAAAAGATAGGCAAATAATAATATTAAAATCGGGCAAGTCATTAATAGTTTAGCTATGATTTAGAAAAATTCAGACTTGATAGTCATCCAGCAGGTGCATTATCGTCTCAAAATATAGAGACAGTAGACAGAGCGGGATTTTAACTAGACAGAACGGGGTTTAAACTAGATAGAACGAGATTTTAACTAGACAAAACGGGATTTTAATTAGACAGAGCGGGACTTTAAATAGACAAAATGGGATTTTAACTAGACAGAACGGGACTTTAACTAGACAAAACGGGACATTAACTAGACAGAGAGGGACTTACTTAGGCAGAACGGGACATTAATTAGACAGAATAATTTAAATTTTGAATTATAATGTTTGAAAACCGTCTTAAGCCGTAAAAAACTTATACGTCTATTCAGGTAGGTATATGCTCCATTACAATACCTTTTCCTAGCAGGTTGGATCAGACTGACCTGATTTTAACAACATACTTATTACATAATATGAATATAATGTCTATATGATTTTTTATTTATGTTCGAGACCTACGTATGTTTATAAATTAAACAAAGCGAGTTAGTTACGTTCATAAGTACAATATTATGGTACGGCAAAGCGACAAGGCCGCCCGGTCAAGCTGTGCCATTGTTCAACGGTGCCATTCGCATCTGATTCTCAATACGTGCCGATCAATGCCAATAATTTCATTTTAGTACATCCACCCACTGTTAGTTTGTACGCTGTATTTATTGCAAATACGTTTATATGACCAACGCTACACCCACGCTTGCAAGAGCATCGAGCAATTAAACTCACGGAGACTAATTTAGACCACTGATAATATTTTTTTTAAAAGACAACTCGCGACTCCGTGGACTTCATAAACGTACATTAAAAGGACACAAAGAAGACCTAGACTCAGATCAACAATTTGTGGATCACACAAAGTGTTGTCCCACGTGGAGTAGCATAGTAAAACCCTCAACACCTATCATAGTAGAATGCGGCGAGGTGACCAATCCGTGCAGTTAAATACCATAAGTTACCTTTTGGGTAGTAAATTGTAGAGTTTACAGTAGTTTGGCCTTTCTAGCAAGGATTTGTATCAGCCTACACAAATGTCTGGCTGCGTTGGCAAACCAGTTTGACTCGTGAAGGTCCTGCAGACATCGTGTCAACTGGCTGTCGTGAACTCACGACTGGTCAAGCGACCCGTAAGAACCCATAGTGTTCTTACGCATTTTTTGACTTGTATGTATTAACACCGACCTACTTGCATTTTCTACAACCTTCTAGCTCTATGAGAATTAATTAACATTCAAGTGTTTCTAAATATGTTGTTATTACTAAATAATCCTTACGCTCATGTATTATTGTTAATACCTGACTCATGTTATTAGCAGACATCGCAAGTTAACCACACAGGGACAAAGATTTGTGTAGTACGATGAGTTATTATGAGTCACAGTTGAATGTAAGGTAAGCTAAGCAACATCACTGGAGTCACGTATGTGTTGTTGATTTTGTAAAAACAATATGTCTACGGTATAAAGGAAATAACAAACCTTAATTGTGTGAACTTATGGGTAGGCATATATAAAAAATAATTTCGTAGGTTTATGGCACAGGAATAATAAATAAATAAATAACCTCTCACATCTGAGACACGTCTGTCTGATTCCAAATTAGGCAGAGCCTGTATGTACTATGGTAACCAGATTGCTGGTAAATATATTTAAATATTTGTAAATGCACATATTGTAGAAAAATTACACCCAGACACGGATTAAATAATCGTGCTCACGACACAAACATTGGTACTGGATGAGAATCGAACCAACTACCTCCGGTCCGTCAATATGTTAGTCATATCACTAAGTGTTTAGTCCAAGAATTCTAAACTTTAAAAGACTCTCGGTTTGTTTGTGCGTTTCTAAATTCCTATTTACTTTTTATCTAATATTATAGTCGTACACTCTTTTATTTGTTAAACTCTCTTATCCGCATCGTAAAATAAAAATTACCAAATGAGTAGAAAAAGAAAAAAAAAAAAATTATGGGCTCGAGTGTTTAATTAGAAATCAAAAGTAAAAAAGTTGCAAAATTAATCATGGACTGTTCATGATTATTAATGATTTTATTCTTATTTTTTTTTCCTTATTTTTATACTTATGTCATTTTATTGACGTAAACACTAATTTCTATTTTAGTATAAACTTAATACAATTAATAAAATAAAAATTATAATATAAAACTTGTTAATTTATAAAATTCGAAAGGGTTAACACACATTTTTAACAAAGATTTTTGTTATATATACCGACCATGTTTTTGTACTGAGAGTCGACCTTAATCCCACCCTAAATGAGTAGAAGGGATATACTGAAGGGCTACTGATGGCCTTAATTCCTTGCATTAGCATTACAAGTTTTAAATATTAGTCACTGTTTATGTAGTCCCAATGTAGTAGACTAGTAGACTACTAGTAGACTTTTCCTGTCGAAATAGGGGTGTCACATGGTTTTACAAATTCTATAAAAAAGTAATCTAAACATGATTTGTTTTTTCAATGCCATAGAATTGGCATTATTTATTAATGAGCTTGTTTCAGATAACACGAATCGAGTAATTATCAAATTGATAAATATAATTTAGAATTCGTATACGTAGTTGTCTATATAGTGATATGTTTTTGTTCGTCGTTTGTTTTTTGTTTTTATTTGTCTTATTGGTAACGACAATGGAAGAAAATAAAGCTTATTATTACTTTTAAAACAATTATAACCTTTTTTAACGGTCCAGAGGAGTTTCTTGTACAAATTATTTCGTCAACGAGCGCAATAACGTTACAGCGGTCAACTAATAAAATAGGCGACTATTTTAAATTACAGTTATAACAGTTACGGAAGTGTGATTGTGCAATACTTAGAATTAGTGTAAATACAACAGTAAAAACTTAGAAGTTTGAGGGCTTAGCTACAAATTTTTGTCTACCTTAATCAGTGATCCCCTGAGTGGTCTATTTGTAACGCTCTTACGTTGACTGTTCTTACTTCGATTCTCAATTATACCCCAGATTATTTTTTGTTTTAATAATGTAGAAACATCTCGATAAAGCCTAAATGTTTTCCATATTTTTTTCTAAAACCTTTCAGTAAATAGAATTGTTTAGTCACAGGTTGGTTTTAGTCTTTGATTTATCAACGACTCTGAATGTTACAATATCTCTAATGTGTTACGTGTTTCTGATAAAAAAAAACTGTTTTTATGACAACCATGACAGAATTAAGAAAGGTACTAAAATTAATCACATCGTTAATTTGGAATGAAGTTACATTATAAAGAGTGCCATCTTTATGGTGAATATTTAGCAACACCCTTACCGATGGTTAAACGAACTCAAAGAATCTGATATCGCATAAATTAAACTTTATTGAAGTCAAGTAGCCATGGACAGAAATTCTTTTAATGCAATTTAGTAGGTAATGTTTTGACTTCGATTTGTTCAAGTTAGGCAAGACTGTAAAAAGTAATACAAGTGAATTGTAATTTGTAATATCTGTAAATAATTAAGTTATACAGCAGGACCTCTTTAATCCGAACGCCGAAAATTTACCCTCCGTTCGGATGCGTGGAGCGTTCGGATTATAGTATGTTAGGAACTATAGATAGGTATATGTATATGGTACATACTTTCCTGAAATAAAACAAATAGTATTGAAAAATATTAATTAGTATATACTTATTCAAAAACATATAAACAGTAACATTTATTAAACTTTTTTAAAGAAATCCTTTATTTTAGTTTGTCGAGAGGTATTTAATGAGCAACTGGCGAGAAAAGCGAGCGGGTATGGGCCGTTCGGATTATAGAGGGGTTCGGATTAGACGTGATTCGGATTAAAGAGGTCCTGCTGTATATAAATGATTGTATTTGCCTTTAACAGTCCACTGCTGGACATAAAGCTGGCGGCTAGACGGGTTGGCACGAGGTTTGTTTAAAGGTTTCCTTCTCTTTGCAGTGATGTTGTCTTGTATATTTTGCTCTCTTAGTCGAATAGGGGTAGTGACACTGTGTTCTCAATCCCTTAAATTCGTACTATGAACATAATATTTACATTGATAGATATTACGTAACGTCTATCAAAATATAACCGCCTAGCAACTGCCATATTGATAAACCTACCCTTAACAATATTTATTCTTTGTTAAAAATTAAACTAAATAGATATCACCATCGTTCTCTTTATATAAAGGTAGACTTTAAAGACATGAAGTGAAGGTACAATTTTTATTGACTCATTTAAACAGTTATGATTAAATAAACTTAGATACCTAAATTTGTTTGCTAATCTCATTTTAGAATAAGTTGTTAACTATTAACTCATTCTAGAATAGTTATTTATACTATTTTTATACGTCCCCAAGTAACATTATGAAAGTTATATGATAGAATATTTACTCTGAGACATTGTATAAAGGTTATGACGTAAATAGTCCTTATTAAGTATGTAGTCATATCATAATATGTTGTATAATGATGTAGGATAATGTAAATAAAGTAACAGATTAAAAAAAAATCACAAGGTTAATAATAACCTCTCTTTAGGTAAGAATTAATATTGTCCTTGCTGATATAAGAAACATACATAACATTTATTTGATATGTAACCGTGATAAAACCTTCGAATCTGAGTCTTTGATTTATTTTTAAGGCACAACGGAATGCCTTATAAGTTTTTTTTCTCTATCTATCTATTATTGATTCAGATATCCGCAACTGTCGATAACTATATCCTGTGTCTCGATAACGAATATCGATATCTGTTGCGGAAGTTTTTGTCCCATCAATAAGATACAAATGCAATAAGAAAACTTACTGGTTACAGAGTAAATAATATATTGAAGTCTTTGATTTAAACAATATGTAGTTTATTAGCGTAATACTTGCCTATGATATTCGCAAAAAAAGTATTATTTTTAAATTAACTGTTGCTGTATTTTAAACATACGTAAAATCATGCCTGTAACCCAGAAGGGGTAGGTAGAGGCATATTAAAAGCTCATTTTACGCCAGTGTTTTGATCCTACGTAATAGTGGGGGAGCCTATTGCAGCTAATTGCTAGAGCCTCGTCGGCCAATTAGCAGGTGCACCACTTGCAAGTAAGGTTGACTTTGGGCCCTAAGTTCTTGGTGGGAACCCCATGCACTCTTGGTGCATTCTATATTTTTAAACATTAAGTGCAAAATACATTACCAGAGTTAACAATAAATTCAAATGAATTGTTATTTTATTATTGAATTTTTAAAAATTAATAGATAAGGAATAAGGTAATAAATATCTATGTAGCATATGAAGTTTCATGAAAAAAAAAATTTTATTCAAAATTTGTTCCGACTATCGACTCCACTGATTTCTAATATAATTTCCTTGGTATAACATGTAGTCTAGAGATACACAATGTATTTGGAGTCGTAACAAAGTGGTACAGAAAACATTTTGATACGTATCGAAAACAAAATCGATTAAGTATCGATTTTGTAATTTGATTTCTTGCCTTCCGTTGTCGGAAGGCAAGAAATCAAATTTAAAACATTATATTAGTAATTATGTAACGCACAACACTTTCATTAATGTTATCATTCGAGTGTTTTGTTTTTGTGTTTAATTATTAAGGTTTTAACATCTATTATATTATGTGATTCTATAAGTTTTTTACTTTATTTTGATTGTTTGTCACACTTTTATGTTTTAAACACTTTTTTTTCTTTTTAAAAAGACAACACCCGCACTAGGCATAAATCATGTGTCGCGGAGACTTTACAAACATACAAGAAACAGACACAAACAACACCCAGACTCAGACCAACAATTTGTGGATCATACAAAGTGTTGTTCCATGCGGGGTTTGAACTCGGCGTAGTAGAGCGACGTGGTGACCGCTTACACCACTAGGCCAACCGTGCAGTCAAACCTATTATAACAAAATTTAGCATGTAAACTATTAGAGGTACAGAAAGACATAGAGTAGTTTACCTTAAAACATTTGTTATTCTCAAGAGAACTAGATTACTCGCTGGAAAGCACGTGCAAAAACTAATATTATAAATACTTTGCAAACATCAAGGACTGAAACAACTAAGTTGCTTAAACACGCGAAAAATTCTGAGCAAAGAGTAGTTAACACTGGGATCAGGGAACTTCAGTTCTGACTCATTGGGACTAGTGACACTCAGTTCCAACTCACTAGGATTAGCAGCACTCAGTTCAAACTCACTGGAACTAGTACCATTCAGTTCTGATTAACTGTAACTACTCGCTCCTGGCACACTGGCACGCTCCAGAACTGAACATAAACAACTAACAAATCGTATATTGGGTAGTCCTCTGGGATACTTCTAGGTACCAGATACCTCTAGGAGTCTTGGGAGGAGCGTTTAATATTGAAAACTTAATAGACAATAACATTGTGGTTACCATACTCAGGTAGATGCCGGCGGTCTCGACCGTAGTGACTGCACAAAAAAGCAAGTCCTCCTAATTCTGACGGGGGCAATTAAAGTTATGCCCACCCTTGGAACTCTTGAGGTGTCCAAGTACCGTCTGCCCGTTCGGCCATTACACAGAAAATATAAACTGTCAGAGTTCACATCATATCAACAGCCTTTGACAGTTCGCTGTTGGGCATAATAGGCCTCTCCTTAGAAAGGAGGTTTTGGCCTACTGAACAATGCTGGCCAGATGGACTGCTATAGAGTTTGTTTCCTGTTTTACTCCTCTTAGCAGTGATGTTATCCTGCGCAATTTGCTCCTTTAGTCACCTCTTACGACTCCCATGGGATGAACACGGACGCGGTCAGATTAACATTCATGTGATATTAGTAAAGATGTTACGTAATACCTAATACCTAAACAGTTATATTCCGTTTATTACCTTGACTGGTTACATCAAATCAAACATAAGATAACAAAAAAAGCTAATCATTAAACATTTACCTGCCTTAGTAATGAATATTGCAAATTTTTATGATCTCCTCGTTCAATGTATTAAAAGGAGTTGGATTCATCTTCTTAGCCTTTAATAATCCCAAGATTATTTGGGGTCAGCTGCTACTGCAACCGGTTTTACCAGAATATTATTTTTATCAAAAGCAATTACATTAAACCTGTTTATTAAATACAGTATATATTTTTGATTTTCTTCTCATAGCTCAAGTTCTTGATCTCTACTTCCCTATCAACATTATAAATACTATACACACAACTTGGTAGTTTTCGAGATAGTACCTGCAATTTTGTTGTATATCAGCAAGAATTGGGTGTACATTCCGGCATTTGAAGATTTCTCTGGATGGTGTTGCTCACTTACCATCAGGTGAGCCGTCTGTTTGTTTACCTACCATATCATGTAAACATCTGACGAAAGCCTGACTTATAAATAATAGATATCCTACTTACCGTCAACCGCCTTGACAGGTCACCTTGACAGCGAAACCCGACTAGATGATCACATTAGCGTCTGCTCACGTTTGAGCTGACGATGAAACTGCGTCATAAGGGTTAAAATAATCCTTCATTGCGTACTTTTTAGAATTAAACTAACTGATATATATATTATTGTTATTTATTCAATACTTTTGTGTTAATTTGGAATGTATGTAACGAAATCTTTGAACGTGATTTTCATCCACTCTGAAACGTCGGATTTAATTGAAATTGCCACACTTATCAAGGACAAATAAAAATGCAATAATTTTAGATTAACGATAAAGACGGCGGTATATTGTGTTAAAAGGTGTCTACTGAAGTCAGACTTGTTACTTTTTAGCTATTAATAAGGAAATAATCATTATAATCCAGTACTTTCGGACTTATTTAAGCAGGACAAATTTCTGGATTAAATTCAAAACGTACAATTTTCATATAGTACGGTTAAACTAACACTTTGACAAGATTTTGGTCAAACTAAATAGTTTTCTATACCACAGTTTGGCAGACATTTTTCTTTACCATTCACACAAACGTTTATAACTTAACCAACCGCCTGTGCTATCTGATTAGCTGCTACGAAACACTAGATGTCGAAAACTTCTCTAATACTGCATAACAATATTGTTATGTAATAAACGAAAGCAAGGAAATATCTTACATGACACATTATCATATCAGATAAGATTATAATATTTTATTGTTGTAATCAAAATGCAAGCACGTCTTATTGAGTTAAGAAATACAGAACATTATCAATGCATTCATCAACAACAACTTGACTTACCGAAATGCGTTGGTTGTTTTAAGTTTTTATTTGTTTTTAAAAGGCAATGCCCGCATTAGGAATATATCTTGTATCGCGGGTGAGTTTACATACATACAAGAAGTGGACAAACATCCTAACTCGGAACAACAAGTTGTGGATCACACAAAGTGTTGTCCCATGTGAGGTTTGAACCCACAACTCTCAGTGCATTAGAGAGCGGCGTGACGACAGCTTATACCACTACACTATCCGCGCAGTCACCGAATTTCAGTTAACCGAATTTCAACAGAGGAGATGGTCAATTCTCGTTATTTCGTTAAAAATTCAGTTTCGTCCTCTAAATGTTATAAAAGATATTCTGGGTTTCTTGAATTGACTACAAAAATAAATTGGACAATGTTTTTCAACTTTTTGTAGGTTCTACAATTACTCAGGTCTGTCATCCGCGCAATGATTATAGCAATCATGATCATCGAAACCGTATTGAAATGTGATGTAACCCCGTTTTTTAGATGACTTACTTTTACGAATGCACTTGACGTGTAGGAAGTCCGTATGACTGTCATGTCTTTTACGTCCCCAAGCGGAGTGTGAAGAAGCATCTCACAAGGTCGCCGTAGTGTGGGCCACCATACTGCATTGTCTGCATTTGCGATGAGTATGGTGATCACAACTCTTGGATTCTATTCATGCTTTCCATCAGGCAGAGTAGAGTAACTTTAGCAGGCTCTTAATATAAAAAAAAAAGAAATAAATGTTGAAAAGTTGATGTGGCTACAGCAATAAATATATTTGTTTAAAATATGTTTGTTTTTGTCAACAGGTAACATAAGCGCAGTGTTCACTTATAAATGGAAAGGAGAAGAAATCGCTCGGCTCGTGGAGAATGGGACGAGGGTCATGGTTAGCATTATCGAAGGAAGAACATTTGCTCATGTCAGCAACAATATTAATAAGTAAGTTTTATTTTGCTTATAAGTTAACCCTACTGCCAACAGCTTCGATCATTATTTGTGGAGGTTCTTGGGTGAAGTGGATGATAATAAAAATGACGTGATAAGCTCACCACTTATTGTTTTGCCACTTATCATTCTGTCACTTACTAACCCGCCGCTTATAGTCCAAATCGAATTCATAAAAAGGTTTACATTTATTTTGAATGTTATATATAATCTGTATAGATGTCTATCTAAACACTATACGAAAGTCTTGTGATTTTTTTGTTTAACTAGTATAACATCAATCCGTGAATGTAAATAAGTACTTGTGCTTAGCAGCCGTCAGCTTGTATTGTTCATGTATTTTCGTTACATTGTGGCCAATAGATATACGTGAATGCCCTCCATATTACTGTAAACCTTGTTCTCATGTACATGCTATCCACATGTAAATATAATTAGATAGATTTCTCTAGTTAGGGATTCTCTGGATTACTACAATTTTAAAAGTCGAATTTACTTCTTGTCTTTACCTGTCATAAAGCTTAGGCAAAGACATTTTAGGCCGTGGAAAGAATGGCAGCCTTGTTTGGCGCGGCGGCAGCAAGGACGTTGGTGCGAAAAAAATCGCGATGCGGAAAGCCGCACTATATAGGTTTGTACAAACCAAACAGGATAGTGGGCACAAGGGAGGGTCTCTGTCGATTGTATGTCTGGTATTTGACCGCAACTCCTTCCTATATGTGTAACTATATTTTTATACACTATAATCCTGCTTCATACGATCGTGTTTACCACGTTTACACGCAATGCGTCAGTTTACATCGGGATTTTGCAGCATACGTTATCTAACGCACAATACACTATCAGCTTTTCGCTTAATACCGTATCATGTGCAAAAGTCCAGGCTTTATCAGTATTTGTTGATATAACAATGCTATGGGTGATGGTTAATACGTTTATAAGTATATATATGTGTAATTTAGATGCATTTAGCATAGGCAGACTTGTAACAGCTGTGCAGTTGATCTGTATGCAGTCGTCGATTGATTCTTAGTAATAATTTAAAAGGTAGTTTTATTTAGCGCAATCTAAATATATTATAAGGATGACAAGAAGGTTTCACAAGACCGTATATCTTTTGTATGTATTACTAAGTACTTATACTAAATTGTATGTCTTGTCCAAACAGCGTTCTATTCACTAAAACCTATATTAGACTCAAAAAATTTGTCACAAATCCTTCATTTACGAGAACTTCCTTTTTTGAGTGAGCACATATAAACCATCTTGGTTCGTGTATACATTTTACACTCGGGCTGTCTGTGTATGAAGAGTCAATCAGAATGTGTAAAGGCAATCACTAATGTGTAATGTTCGCTGTGATGTGCAATGATATCACTCACTATCATCACTTTACGTGGCTTGAGCAATTTGTTACTGTATTTTTTTAATGCTAGTAATTATTTACGCTTTACAAGGATGTTGCCTTAGGAGCATTGTCATACCTACGTTTTTTTGTCCGCCCAGAGGGAGGAAGGTCCCCACATCATTACAGACTACCGCACGGCGTGTTGTTTTGTTTATAATATGTGACATCTAACTATAAATGGATATTTAAATTTTATGTCTGCATTTAATTGCACGAATGGCGCAGTGGTTGAAGCGGTCACCTCACTACTTTCTATTGCGTTGACTATGGGTTCGACCCTCATATGAGACAACACTGTGTGATCCACAAATCGTGATTGAGTGTCCATTTATTTCTAGGAATTGCCTTTTAAAGAATACATAAAGGAAAAGAAAAAAAGAAGTAATTTATTATTTATGTTATGCTGTTACAGAACGTCCGTGTTATTCGTGTCTATCTCCTTCATCGTGCTCATGGTGATCTCGCTGGCGTGGCTCGTCTTCTACTACATACAGCGCTTCAGATACATACACGCCAAAGACAGACTCTCTGTAAGTAGCTTAGTTATAAATATACCTACAAATCAAAAAAAAAATTAAGAAAATATATTAATTTAGTCGATTTTAAATCGATTTCTATTGTTGCTTAAATCATTAGAACATTATAAGGTAATGACGTCAGTAGCGTCAAAGTAACCCTATTTAAGGATGGCAACATTATGAATAAGCATACTTATACGGCCTATTTTATTTGGCAGTTGTAACAAGATATTATAGTATATGTATGATAAACTCCCAATTAGCAGTGTTTGTTTTAAGAAATTATTTTTTTAATCTAATATTATTGTTTTCCAATTCTAATATGAAACGATAAAACGTACAAATTCAATTATATACTAGTTATGTTTTTTGTATATTAATGGCTAATTTTAGTGTACGAAATGTCAAGTCTGTTTTCCTATTATTTTTCCTTGTAAAAAATAAGTAAATAGTATACCTATGTAATTCATTCTGTCCTAATAATTATAATTTATTTTGTGACTTTTTGTTCATTGATGATAAAGACCCAATTTCCAGTTTATCAGACAAACATAGTGTGCCGTTTCTAAAGCAGTGATTTATGTTCAGTGTTCTAAGCAGCAAAAATATTGTATTATATTACTTATGAAGGCGCTGGTATTTCGAATTATGGGTTATTACCTTTTTTTTCTGTGTGGTAATTCCCACGGATGCCACCGAGAGGTGGTTATGTCGGTTTAGTACCTAATCTGATAGCTGGACCATAATTTTTGTGATTTTATGATTGAACTGCAAGGAAAAGGCAAACTAGAAAGTCTTTTTTTTAACGTGAGGAAACCCCCTCGAGCCGTCACTCCACCTGAGATACGCACCACTCTGCGCCTGAGATAGGAGGGATCCGGGAACAGTTGTTATTACGACATCCAGATCAAAAAAAATTGAAACCCTATACCAACCCATCTAGCCAGCGTAGTGTAGTTTCGAAGGAAGGTTCTACATGCAACAGTTTACTATTGTAGATTGTTAATGGTTAATGATAGACAGTGACCAATATCTTTCATTATCAGTTATCAACTAGCGAAATTTGAAGTCGACTAGGTGTCATGTTTCACGAGCAAGGTTTACTAGAGCAGGTGTAGTTTGTCGTTTCCGTTTACAAAATCGAAATATAAGTTTTCAGGACAACACAAATTGTGAAAATACTCATAAAACATAATTTATTTCGTTACAGAAACGTCTTTGTTGTGCCGCAAAGAAAGCGCTGTCCAAAATACCTGTAAAGAGTTTAAAGACTGAAGATAGAGTAAGTAATAATTTAATTATTATTCTCTTTATTTCATATATTTAAATTCATAAAAATGAAAATCAAAAATACATATTTAAAAATATAAAAAAATAGTAGACCACCGAATTCGGGTACAGGGACCAAGACACCGGTGGTTAGGGCTCCAAAGACGGGAACCTCCTCACTACACGGGCCGTGTACGTGTGTGTCACGGACTGCTCTCTGCATCAGACCCTTGATCCAACCTTCTAACGTGAGCTTCTTAAGGTGTTGCGCGAGGCCCTTGGCTATCAATCCGTGAACAGATGTGTGTGTGATCCGTTATTATCGGAACAATGATCACCGAATCCACTTTCCACATACGAGGGGGCGTTTTTAAGTTCGCGGAATGGAGTAATAATAAAAACACAAAATTATTTTTCTTTTTCTATATATTCCCCTGCAACACGAATACATTTTTCAGATCTTTCAATTAGTTTTTTTATTCCCTCGTAAAAAAAAGTTTTATCTTTGTCTGAAAAATACGCCGAAACCGCCTCCTTAACCTCCTCATCAGTTGAAAATTTCTTACCACGTAATTCTTTTTTCATTTTTGGAAAGAGATAATAATCACTCGGAGCCAAATCTGGACTGTAGGGTGGGTGATTCAAAATATCGAAGCCCACCTTATGCAGGGCAGCCAGTGCGACTCGGCTCTTGTGAACGGGAGCATTGTCATGCAATAGCAGGACACCTTTCGTTAATTTTCCCCGTCTTTTTTCTTTGATGGCTTCTTTTAACTGTTCTAAGATTGAAGCGTAGTATTCCCCCGTTATAGAAATGGCTTTATCTTTATAATCTATCAATAATATTCCTTCTGAGTCCCAAAAAATCGTTGCCATGAGTTTCCCAGCCGACTGTGAAACCTTAAATTTCTTGGGTGGTGCTGTGCCCTTTTTGTGCCACTGCATGGAGTCTTGTTTGGACTCGGGTTCATAACGATGAACCCAACTTTCATCCCCAGTAACAATTTGATTCAATACGCCATCCTTGTCTTCATTGCAGAGGTCCAAAAACGCACGTGAACATTCCACGCGCTGTTGTTTTTGCAATGGCGTGAGCATTCTCGGCACCCACCGTGCGCTAACCTTAGTCATGCCAAGATGATCGTGTAAAATTTTAAAAATTGTTGTATCCGATACTCCAACCATTTCTGCGAGTTGTTTCTTTTTTAGTCGAGCATCTTCCAATACAATTTTTTCTACTTTTGCAATAACTTCTGGCGTAGTCACCTCAACGGAGCGCCCCGGCCTCGGGTCGTCTTCAAGTGATTCCCTGCCTTGTTTAAATAAACTATGCCACTTGTAGACCATTGTTTTTCCTGGGCAAGAATCCCCGTAAACCGATGACATCTCATTGAGTATGGTTTGAACAGACTTTCCTTGCTTAGTAAGGAACTTTATCACCGCACGGAATTCAATTTTCTCCATTTTTTTCACTTCGTTCCCGATTAAAATACTTGGTCAACGATAGTTTAATAACTAATGATCCAATCACAACAAATTTTACTATGCAGACTAATTATGAGTCACTGAATACGGTAGGCATCAAAAGAGCGCGTTTACCCGCCTTTTTCACTGTCATTCCGCGAACTTAAAAACTTACTCTCGTATCAGCAATCTCGTGGCAGATCCAAATACTTCAATTGTCAGTCTTAGTTTAAGTGAGCATAGATTTCTTCACATAAGGATGTAAGTAGGTATTATATTTTTTTTTGTTAATGTTACAGGAAATTCAAGGCGATGGCGAATGCTGCGCCATCTGTATAGAGCCTTACAAAGTGTCAGAAACGCTAAGATCTCTTCCTTGTAGGTAAGTAATAAAGACGTAAAATATGGATTATTGACAATCTAAATGTTTAAGGAAAGAAAATATAAATCTGCACACGTTATATTTTTTACCGTTCCTTTCAAAACCACTACTTAAATTAGGTGTTAACCTTTAATAAATAAACTTTATACTATTAATACATATTAAATAAGGATTGTTAAATGTCACATCACATCATCACATCAACAACTTTAACAGTCCACTGCTGGACATAGGTCTCTCCAAAAAAAGGAGGTTATAGCCTACTATACCACCCTAACCAGATGGATTGTAGATGCAGATGGAATAGGGTTTTAGTTTTTTTCTCTTACTAGATAACAAATATTCATTATTCTGCAACTGTTAAAAGTTTACAATCCGATTATCGAAGTATCCCCAGAGAAAAGACGTACGTTGTCTTTTGTTGTAAAAAAAAACATTCCAAATACAAAAATAAAATAATTGACATGTTTATGGAACATGTTATCTTAAAAGATTTCTAATATAAAGTTTTATCATCATTTTTTCCTTAAGTAGGTAAATGATTAATGAAAATAAAGTTGTGTCAGTTTCCTCATTGATGTTGCCTTTGATTTCACTCAATTAGCTTCCTTTAATCTTTAATTTACACATTTACACAACGCCATCTAGTTTCAAACTAAGCAGAGTTAAGAAATTTATTGTTGTATTACAGACACGAGTTCCACAAGAACTGCATAGATCCATGGCTGTTGGAACATCGCACGTGTCCAATGTGTAAGATGGACATCCTCAAGTATTACGGCTTTGTGGTCAGTATTACAGTTTTTTATACATTTTTATATTTCATATTTTTTTGATGTTTATACACGAAAAAAACGGCACGGATCGTTTGATGTTTTTATTACTCGTTAGTTCGATATAAAAAGTTGTCGAACGGTATAGTGTTTCCTTTTAACGGACTCATATTTGTTCATTACAGTTATTTCTTACCATGAATGTTTTTGGTTGGACATAATTGATATATCAATTATTGGATTATTATGAAATTAATATATATCTAATCAATCTATGATGTGCAGTTGCTTTGTGTTATGTCATGTTTCTTATCATGATAGCTATTAAATAATGTTGTGAAATATTGATTTAAATGTATTGTTTATGATTTCTTCTACGACTAGTTACTTTATTCTGAGACTAACTCTGCCCGCGACTTCGTTCGCGTATGTTTTGAATTTTGAGTTTTTTCCTTAGAGACGTGGTTTACCGATCCCGTGGAAAATCCGGGATAAAAAGTAACCTATATGTTGCCCAGTAATCTCCTCTATATCCTAGCATAAGTCCCATTAAAATCGGTTCAGTATTCCAGGGATTAGCTCGGACAGTTAAAAAATTTAAAAAAGTTATTTTATGCTCTAATACCGCGTAAAGAGATATAAACACTTGAGATTTTTTTTAATCACAGACAGATACTTTAATTTAATTTATATGCATTGATTAAACCACAAATACCACGAAGGGTTGCGTTGGTATTGTGGTTAAGCACTCGTATGGAAGAAAATATATAAGATAATAAATAGTATTATATTATTTTAAAATAATTGTCTGTTTTTGGTATGCAATAGCAAATTTATGATAAATTTGTATGTAACAGTTCACTGGCAGTCAGGAGAGCATTTTGCAGCTGGAAGTTGAGGAGGCGAGAAGTCGCGCGCTCAGCCCTGCCAGGAATAGACATCCGCTCACACTGGTACTTGTCTATTACTTTATTTCTTTGTATATAAAAGTGGTGTATTTATAAGTTTAAAATATACTTTTTGGTGTAAAAAAAACATATATCCAAAAAATATATTTTTATGCCTTATATTTTTAATCTAAGGGAAGTGACGAATATTTACTTTGCGTTCAAGAGAGTATTAAGAAACGCTCGATGCTGATATTTCTTAAGTCTATGAATAATGAGGTGGCGGTCACCTCGCTGCTTCCTACTGTGGATTCGATCCCCACATGAGACAACACTTAGTATGTCTCTACAAATAGTTGATTCGAGTTTGGGCGTTCTTTGTGTCCGTTTTATGTACGTTTGCAAAGTGCCCTGCGACATAGAATATACTTCAAGTCATCGTCATTAAAAGACGTTAACGGTCCACTGCTGGACAAAGGCCTTTCCTTTACAAGGAGATTTTGATTTACTACATCACGCTGACCAGACGGATTGGTATAGAGTTTGTTTCAAGTTCTCCCTTAGTCGCCTGTTGCGACACCCATGGGATGAATAGAGATGGTGACACTGCATTCTCAATCCGTCACCACACGGAGACTGTACTATACACACCATAGTCCTAGTGTGAGATGTCTTTTTCTAAGTGTTACTATTGTTTTGATGCTATGTTACAGTTAACGAGCGACAACTCGTACGACGAGGCGGGCAGCGAGCGCAGCAGCCGCGCCTCCTCGCCCGACGAGCTCGTGCCGTCACTCGCGCACCTCACCAGGTCATTATAGCTCACATTTAGTACCTAACACTATCACTACCTATGTTTTGTAAGTTCAAACCACTAAATGGTACCCAATTACAACTTTTTAACTTTTAACTTTAAGAAAATTAAATAAAAAAATCTATGGTTCCTTGAAATTTTTTGAATCGATTCGAAGGGCGTGTTGGTCTACTGGTTAATAACCCACTGGTTAATAATGGTATGAATGTGGTATCGGAAATCAGCGATCGTGGGTTTGATTTATACCCAGGATGGACGATAGGACGATAATTTTTTGAATTTTTTGTCTGGGTGAAATTATTTAAATATGTTTAGATTTATTTAAGTATGTTTATCGTCAATGTGCTTACCATAGCACAGACTCTGCCTGGTTTGGTATCGTACCGCCGTGCGTGTTAACATAATACACCGAATGCTTAAAAAGCTTTTCAAATTATAGATCCTGCTCATCATCTCCGACGGAGTCTCCTCACGCGGACTCGTCGCGGCAGGACGCCACCGCCGGCACTTCCTCCAGCGAGCCCTAAGCGTCACACTCGCGTGCCAAATATTCGCCCACTAGTGGACACAGGGAGCAAGGACTCACCGACATAGTGATGCCACTGAAGAATCCCGATGTATTCTGTGGCCGTGGACAAAATAACCCACGGCAACCGAATGAGGTAGCGACCGAGTGCGGTGACGGTGAATCAGTGATGTGTTCATATCTATATAAATACTCAAAATATTAAAAAAAAAACTTTCATAAATAACCTCCAGTGATCGTGACGCTCGTTGCTTTGGTGGATGACAAGTGATATTGTTGTAATTAAGGATTTAGTGTAATGGATATTTCACAGCAACTCCGCCTAGTCAACGAAATAAGTGTTCTTCTTGATGCTTCACCTACGGCCCGATAGTCAAAACCGACCACAAAACCAATCCAATATTGCACTAAAATTCTTTGATTGGTTTATGATCTCATATGTTTATAATCTTGTTCTGGGACAATTATTAAAATGTAAATAAATAATAATCATTGGTGCCCTTATGTTTTTTTGTAAACTCAAAAGCTATCAATTGCTACGGACGCGCCATTTTTGTTACGTCTTCCGAGTGTAAAAGTACCAAGAAATTATCGAAAAATGTTTGCGTCGTGTGTAGCAAGTGCTAGAGTAGTGTATCGGCTTAACTCGTGAGGGTTTACGGGTTTCCGTCCATATGATAATAACTAACAATTAATTGAACAGTTATTGATATTACCTGCTGGTGACAATGTGTTGATCAAAAATTTGGTACTTCACAGGTAGTTTAGTTAGTTATTTTCATGGTATCTATAAACAAAATTAAATGGTTTAGGTACTGATAATCAGGGTTGCTAAAGCTCCGTAAAGTATTTAAATATTTAATCAAAAGTATTATGTTAAGTAAAAAGCAATGTCTCGTACTTACGATCAAAATTAGTAACAAATTTACCGAATACTAATTGTGTGAAGTAACCAAAGTCTAATATAGCACTGTTTGAATAATAAACCCGTCTGTAACCCTTTTCTACTAAATATCATCGTATTGGTTAAAACTAATTCCTGTTTTAGACGTAAGATTTTTTACTTGCAACTGTGTGAAGGATATTACGTATAACCTTTGATATAATGGGGCCATATCGCGATGTTGTATGAATATAATATGCCTTAAATAATGTCTGTTCCAAATAAATTTAAATCTAGTTGAATTAGCTTGTTCTTTTTTTGAATTTGAATATTTGAAAATGCTGTTACGTTCTATAATTTCTTCTTTTTTTGTGTTTTTAAGTTTTTCTTTTGTTTTTTTTTTTTTAAATAATTGCAAGATATATCATCTAATAGTTAACTTAGTATGTGTCAAAGGATTATTATTCGGAACTTTTTCTTTTGTTTATAATTAATATTACAGTCCAACGGTTTCTTCGTTTTATTTGTCTCATACGTTAAATATAGTTAAACAATTCGTGATAATTATAAAACAAAATGTAATAAAAATTCATAAAATTACTCTTACTCACAATGCAAAAAATAATTTCGATGGAATCAGCTATTTAAATTTGTTTGGCACAGATAGTATGGTTGTATGTTAGTTGGTGCGAGGAACAAATTAACATCAAACACCTACAAGGTGCAACGTGAAACTGATAATGTTAACACTATTTTCGTGACTCCGAGAACGTAGTTAATATAATCTAGTCTGAAGGTATGTCGCTTTTAAATTCAATTATTTATGGCTTATTCATAGTTCGGTAACCAGATGGATGCTGGTAAGCGCCATTTGCGATCATCGCAATAACTTCTTATAATCAAAGATATTGTGTTCATTGTTGTATTTAAAAGCGATTTCATTCGTTCAAACTGTCCTTACCTTTTAAGAGAAATATTTTAGTTTGTAAGGTTTAATTTTAAGTGAGCATTTAAGTTATTATGTACTAACATAGACAGAAGGTACTTAAATCCACTGGATTTTATATAAACAAGGAGACTGGTATGTACTTTATAATAGTAACAGTTAATTGTGTGAACATGTTTACATTCCCATTCTTATCGAGTGTTCTACTGTACACTGTGTGTGAGCATCAAGTGTTCAAATAAAAACCAATACAGTATTGTAATTTGCCTTTTATTGTAAACCACCTGTTGACAAAACATACCTAACTTTGATCTACGTTATTATTTTTTTAAAGTTATACATCGTCGTCCTCCAGCTTGGCCACGTTCATAACTCAACAACTAGGGCACCTAGCGACGATTATTATCTTACGATTTAGTCTCATTTTTTTACTTACTTTCCGTACGTTATTGGTACCATACTAACTAAACTTGCAGTTTCATATGGACAATCTAATCAACTTCACTAATTGGTTCAATTACTGCAACGCAAGCAGTTCGCTTCTGGAACTGACCGGCCGCTGCCGCAAAACACGTGCTTTATTGGTACCCAACAAATAATTTAGGTTACGTTAGTATTGTGTACTAACCTAATTTTTCATACCTGATACTCTACGGCTGTAAAGAGTAAATCTAAATTTACTGTTAAATAGGCGAAATAAGTTTATGCTTCGTCTAAAAAGTGTTTATTGACAACAACTAGTATTAAATAGCAAACCCTTATATGAAAAAATCACTGTCGTGTAGAAAGGGATACATCATTGTGAGCTTATGAAGATTTAAATTTTGAATACTCGCAGGAAAAAATCATCAATGAGAGGTACAAACAAAAATAATAAGTCAGAAATACAAAAAAAAATATTTATTGACTTTTTCGAAGGCTAAAGACATAAACAAGATATGTATTATAGTACAAAACAATATCGTGAAAAGAAATCTTTATAAATAAATGTATCATTAAAGTACACCCAGAATACATAATTTATTTATTTTAATATTCATACACATAGTTAAATAACGCAATCAGTCTGTTGCTATTATATAATAAACCAACACACTTTAGTTTAAACGTGTGCGACAATACTCTAAAATTAACTGCATTCTGCGAGTATTAACTTGTTATAACATTTTACAAATATTAACACGAACATGGTCGATCTTCAAAAATTAACTAATTATATTTTAATGTTTATATTTTTTTACTAGTCCGTGTGGTGACGGATTAAGAATACATAGTGTTACCACCCCTATTCATCCCGTAGGTGTCGTAAGAGGCGACTAGGGAACAAACTATTCAAAAAAATATCACTACAAAGAGAAGGAAACTTCAAACAAACCCTATTCC
Source organism: Hypercompe scribonia (assembly GCA_949316085.1). NCBI lineage: Eukaryota > Metazoa > Arthropoda > Insecta > Lepidoptera > Erebidae > Hypercompe > Hypercompe scribonia. The sequence goes on from OX438988.1 coordinate 7,742,741, forward strand.
AACCCGTCTGGCCAGCGTGGTATAGTAGGCCAAAACCTCCTTGCTAAGGAGAGGCCTATGTCCAGCAGTGGACTGATGATAATTATTAATAAATTATATACATCAAATATCGAAGTTGCTAGTAACATTATTCTTAATATCGGAAAAATTATGATCTTTTCTTTTGATATTTTCACAAAATATTAATAAAACAAGAGATTGAGATATTCTAATCGGAGGTTCTGATATCACCAGCCGAGTTTATATTTTTGTCAAAAGAAAAGAAAATTTATTAGAACAAATGGACTAAAAACAAAATGTTCCAACTGTACTGCTAAGACATGTGTTGATTTATAATAGTGCATACATACTAGTAACAATAAAATATCACCCAATTTCTTTACTCCATAATGGTAACCCCTAAGAGCAAATATTTACTATAACATTTTCTACTTAATAATACTAATAGTAGTTCTATGTCAGTTTTATTTAAGACTTAGTACAAGTCGCCGAATCAAATCTTAAGCACAGTTTTTATTTTCAATAAACTGCACATTTCTTTTTAAGCTCAAATATATTACAATAATTTAAAATTAAATATTGCATGTACTCTAAAACAAGTGAATGAAGAATTCAATATTATGTTCAAATACGAGACAGTATGTGATATATACATTAATTCAAACATTTAAGAAATGAATGTATTTTCTCGACAAAACAATCGTTACAATTTAAAATCATAATAATGAGAAATATATGATTACAAAAACCTGTTTATACAAGAATGTAAAGGACGGATCAAACTGCGGGCAGAGCGGGAGAGGAACGCGGCCTAAACACGTTGTACTGTACCAGTTGATATATGTACGTCACATAGCCGCCCCGCACTCTGCGCTATTGCATTTTAGCCTCTCACGTCACGTCGCTGTCCCGCCCTGCCCGATGTCTGCCCAGCTTTTAAGGATTAATCACAGAAAACAATAGTTTTTGACCATAGTATGGTTCAGTAAGACTAGATGTGAAAATTTTGAAATTTAGATTTCTACAGTGATTTCGTCAAAGGTTTTAATATTCTGTCCATTCGTTTATTTTCTTTTGTGATGCCCATTTAGAAAATCTCAGAAATTATCTAGTCAATTGATATTATAATATATAAATTAAAAAAAAAAATATTAATTTTTTATTTATTTTTTGGGTTACGCAAACAAAACGTACATTCTTACACCATTTAGATAGTAATGAGATAAGGATGTTCCATTGTATGTTTATAACTTTTTATCACATTTCTAATAACATTAACAATTTAAATAAAAGTTTAACTTCTACTCTAAACTAACATTAATTTTATAATTTTTGGAATACTGAAGAACTAGCGGGTCACTAGTACTTTCAGTAACACTAATTAATTCTTTTACACATTGTACTAAATGTGAGCTGAAAATACTGCACTTGTTTTATAAATTATATTTATATAATAAATGCAGTATTTTCAGTTAACACTACTATATCATACTATCACTGGTTGACTACTTATTAAACTGGCAAAGAAAGTAATGAATGGACAGAATTTTTTTTACTGTTTGTATATAAAAGTTCTGTTAATGAATTTTGTTGGATGAAATATTTTCCTGTATCTTCTATTATCTCACATTTTCTGCCGTTTACTGACATGTATGGCATCCAGGCCACAATCAGAAGCTTACACATATATTTAAATATAATTTGATGTTAACACATGTTGGCAATCTGTTGCAGAAACATTAAAAAAAAAAACAAAGTAAGCAATATTTACATACAACTTAGAAAGTAAAATAATAAAAAAAATGTGCGCGTCTCGACACGGCCGACAGAAGAATTGAACTAACACAGTCACGCAAAGAACGCTGTGTGTTAGAGTGAGAGAGGAGTCTGTCTGCCGCATGCGGGAGAGAAAGCCGCAAACTGGCGCCGTAACGCGTTACATAACGAAATGGTTTACCCTCCCATAAGAAGTTATCACTTTAATACATTTCTATATCCTTTTCATGATGGATTACTTCAACAAGTAAAACGATTTGATTTATTCAAAATCCTATACCAATCAGTACCACGCTGGTTAGATGAGTCATCTAGCCAGCGTGGTACAGGACGTCAAAAACTTCTGTCTAAGGAGAGGCCTATGCCCAGCTTTGGACTATTAAAGGCTTTTGGTGATGAGTAAAAATATTTTAAGTCTACCCTCAATTATTTGAATGACTAGTAGCTTAAAATATTGCCTCATCGATTTGTATTCTTCAATGTTCATTATAATACGACTAATTATAACCATATTCCGTAAGTCATTGACGACGAAATTAGTAACTATAATCATTTTAACATGTATATGTGACGACATATACATTTTCAGCTAATATTACTAACGTAAATGTGAGTTTCATTATTACACTATTAAACCTTAATTACTAAACCAATCACTCCGAAATTTTGTAATACTTCCACGAGCCAAGCCGGGCGTAAAAGCTAATATTAATTATCAAAAAAATGTTTCTGTATCGTTGGATAAACGATATTCCCATGATGTACTTTTTATTTTAATATCAATAGACTTATATATATGTAAATAACTGGCTTTTTTCTTATTGCCGCAAACAGGATTGCCAACTTATTAAAAATAATATACACAAATAATGTGTTGACACCTTTTTCTATGATAACCTCATTTAGTTATCTATGGTGGGCGAGATGGGGAATGACCCTTCGCTGGTTGTGCAACGAAGAATCTCTCGAAGTTAAACTCCAATCATTTATCCCACAACCCAGCCTCTTTCATCTTTGTGTGGAAATACTTTTCCAGCGTATTTGCGCATCTGTGGACAAGGAGTTACATTGGAGAGTCATTATGAGAAATATCGATATAAGTTTCTGTCGGTGTGTTGGTGGCAGAAGATACGAAATGTCATTCACTCCTATTCATTCTGAGGGTATAGTAAGAGCCGACTAAGGGAGAAAGTTTCACAGAACAACATCACTGCGAGGAGAAGGAAGACTTGAAACAAACCCTACACCAGCCCGTTTGGCCTTTTGGGAGAGGTCTTTTCATTTCTGGACAGTGATAATGAACTAATTGATGTTCCATATACTTCCATAACTGTTTAAGGTTTTATTTGTACGGTGTCTTGACGGCTATATAGAGGAAAAACAAAATTAAACCTAAAAAATTTGTTTGTTTTAATCCCATTTATGTCAATTATATAACTTGTATTTAAGGTTAGATTTGTCTGATTAGCTGTGGATATTAGCAGTATGTGATAAATATAGAAGAGAACAGAAGATGTGTCTACAAAGATACTTTGTCAGTAGGCTTGTGAGCTTGTTTGTTACTTTGCTAGTTAAAATAGGGGTATTTTTTTTGTACCTACGACAACACAACTAAGGCCAAATAAAAGGACATAGATTTTTGTGAGTCAAGGAAATATAACACTTATAACATACAAGCTTAAGTTTCAATTGCTATCACTTTTTGAAATACTTACCTGTAATAGTCCGTGTCCGGTGAGTTGTAGAGACGGCAGTTTGTGAATATTCTGGTCATGTCGGCTATGTACAGACGCTTTGATACGTAATACCGTGCCTTTATACGTTCACCAATTGTGCGTAGATCTGTAACAAACAATTCAAAGTAAATATGTAATATACTACAAACTGTCAATATTTGACGCGAAAAATTATCGAAAAGATATCAATATACGATACTGAATTTTAAAATATCGCGTTTCTTAATGTATAGGTACTATTTTTACAGGCATTATCGCGTTTACGATAGATAAGTATAAAGCTTTAAATTAAAAAGAGATCATTGATATGTCGACAGGTCAAGACTACCTGTGACTTTAAAGGGAAGCGCTATAATGCAAGTGTTGTTGCAGTTACGCACTGACGACTGCACGACTTACGTGTACATTGCAACGCCTAATCCGTACAAGCACGGTAACATTGTCTAACAGACTTCTGTCTTCAAATGGTCGGAAAGTGAGTCCTACCTACGCGCTTCGAGTTCGGTATACATTCAGTCGCAGTAAGCGTGCGATTTATGATGGTTTTTTAAATGTTTTGTGAATGTATATTTTTCTTTTTTATATTTGTAATGGAATAGGCGTTTGTCTTCCATCTTACTTGATGGAAAGTGTAGATGAAGACGAAGGTGGTACACGCCCATCCAGAAGAAACTTGTTCACTCTACTCTTAAAGGCTCCAGAGTTCAACTCATCAGGAAAAATAGACCCAGGCAAGTCGTTCCAAATCTTGGTGAATCTCACCGAAAACGAGTTGTTAAACCGTTTAGTTCGACATTTGATTGAAATAAGTACAAGTACTTACTTATGATAGCAAAAAGTAATAGGGTGTATACACGTGACTCCAAAATGAACAAAATACTTCTATTTGTAAACTTTCCTACTAAAAAGCATACCTATGCAATTATTTTTCGAATTTATTACAATTTAATAGTAAAATTTTATAATCAAATAGTGGCTTTTTTAATTGCCTCGCAAATTTCTAAAAGGACACGCTATTGGTGGAACAAAACGTGACGTCAATTTACCCTCGGTCTTCTAATCTACCAACAAGTTGTTTGCATGGTTTCTCATGATTACATTTTTCTATTGTCCGAAAATTATAGTAATTTTAATCTTTTTTTGAAGTTGTTGGTTTATATTTACACATGTTATATTTGTTTATGGTAATGTAGTATCTAGTCGGCGCGGTTTTAAAAATTGGTGTTTTTAATCGCTTAAATTGTTCGATGATGCACCTAGAAATAATATTTTTTTAATTACCAGGATATAATATTATATTAAATATGACAATAAAGCTTATCGTTCGTCTCAGTCGAGGTTCAAATATTTCTCAGTATTAAAAAAGGTGTTATTTTTGTTAAACCTACCAATAAAAGTACATGTTACACACAAATATCATTTTTTTTCGTTTTAAAAATATAATATTTACTATCACAAAAGTAAGAAACTTAAGTACTCGTAGTAGATCGATAAAACTTTTATACTATAGGCGGTCAGCTCTACCGTGTGTTTACGTACCGCGCGGCTGTAGTTGATTATTTTCAAAATAGGCGCTAGTGACAAATATTGTATAGATAATACTACCGTGATACAAGCTTTGATTCAAAGTGACTTACCCATTGGATATTTGATGTGATCGTAATAATCAGGCACTTCACTTTTGTCGACCGGTTTAAGGAAGGGCCAAGCGGCTGCGTGGTTTTTAACCTGAAATGAACGAAATCTGTTAGAAATCTAATTATGTTCAATTAACTTACAGCTGCTGTCGGGTTTTATAATTGATAAAGTTGTAACAGTGGTCAGAAGACTACTGGTTTGAAGAAGAATTACGTGTGTTTGATGACAGAAAAATCTTAATAGTTTTATTAATTAGTGTTTTTTTCATGAGTAGTTTGTTTCTGTGTATTTAAGTTGTAATGTACAGTGTATTATTTACCAGTCTGAATTGTTGTTGTTGTTGTTGTTGTTGAATTTTAAAATAAAACTATGTTTGTAGGCAAATGTAATGTGTTTTTAGTGGCTGTATAATTTTTAAAATTTGTAATAAGCGAATACAGTGGATTAGTTTAGCCTCTTACCTACTGACAGTACATCTAAGCCCAATTATGGGCCAGTTATGCAGGTATACTGCTACATGCTTACAATTATCACACGCATGATTACTTTATTATCATTTCAGGATAATACGTAAAGTTGATAAGTACAGTGTGTATGTAGCCTGATTGCGTGCAAGTAGAAGTGTGTGTGTGTATATGCATGTAAAATGTAATTTTTTTCTTGCACAGATTGTATAGAGGTTTAAGCGGTCGCCAAGCCACTTTCTACTGTGCTGAGTTATGTGGTTTCGAACCTCACACGGGACAACACTTTATGTGATCCATAAATTGTTGTGCCGAGCCTGGGTGTACTTTCTTGTGTTTGTAAAGTCCCACACGACACATTCCCCACGATACATTTTCAATGCGGCCGTTGTTTATTTAAAGAGAGAACGCGTGTCCGCATGTAAAATGTGCGTGTGCATGTAGAACGTGCGTGTGCATGTAGAACGTGTGTGTGCATGTAGAACGTGTGTGTGCATGTAGAACGTGCGTGTGCATGTAGAACGTGTGTGTGCATGTAGAACGTGCGTGTGCATGTAGAATGTGCGTGTGCATGTAGAAGGTGTGTCCATGTAGAACGTGTGTGTGCATGTAGAACGTGCGTGTGCATGTAGAACGTGTGTGTGCATGTAGAACGTGCGTGTGCATGTAGAATGTGCGTGTGCATGTAGAAGGTGTGTGAATGGGCGGTACTGACGGCGTGCAGCACGGTGCGCATGGCGGCGGGGTCGGGCTCGGGCTCGGAGTCGTGCGCGCGCGCGCCCGCGCTCCCGCGGAAGCCCGTCTCGCGCAGCCCCGGGATGCACTCGATCGGGATGCTGCGCACCTGTATCAAACAGACACATTATACCGTCTGTACCGGTGGAGCAGTGCTAGCGTATGCGACTAGTGATGTGCAGGGGTAGCGGCCCGGATCAAATGTATGTATAATCTGTAAATATTTGTTTTGGAGTTTGGATGTTTTCTATGTACACTATATACGTATTTAAAAAAAGTATATAAGTGTTCTATCAGTCAATCTAACCTTCATAGTATAAGCTCTGCTAAGTTTGAGGTTGACGTTGTCAGGTTTTCAAGTACTTATTTCAAATTCTCTTATTTCATACCTAGTCTTGCCATAAATATTGTAATAAAGAAAAAAGAAAATTGTTAACTGCAAATAACATTTATTACTTTTACAGTGTGTCAGTTTAATACATAAATATAAAACAATTAAAAATATAAAAAGCTTATTCGAAGTGGTCTCCATTGGCTGCAATACAGTCCTTTAAACGATGAGGCCAGTTATCAATAGAAGCACGCACTCTTTCCATGGGAAAATTCTTCACTGCCAATCGTATAGATTGTTTTAGGGACTCCAAATTATCATGGCGTTTAGAGCAAGCTGTACTCTCTAAAACTGACCACAAATCATAATCCAGCGGATTAAGATCGGGACTAGACGACGGCCAGTCTTCAGCTCTGATGAAGTCCGAAACGTTCGATTCCAACCAAGACTGCGTGGACCGAGCTTTATGACCCGGCGCCGAGTCTTGCTGGAAGGACCATACTTGGTTATTGAACATGGTGATGTTAAGGGGCTTAACTACCTTCTCAAGAATGGTATCTTGATACACTTGTGCCGATGTTTTGATACCTTTTTCACAAAAATATGGCTCAGTCACTCCTTCATAGCTAACACCCCACCAAACCATCACTGAAGTCGGATAATGTCCACGTTGCACTCTGTCGACTAATTGGGAAGCTTCCTTAGAGCTTTGAGCATAAATACGGTCATTTTGTTTGTTAAAATGTTGCTCAATTGTAAAAATTTTCTCATCCGTAAACAAAATTTTTCTGTGACCTCCCTTTGCGTACCGCTTCAGTAGTTGTTTCGATTTTACCACCCTATTCTTCTTTAAATTATCAGTTAAGAAATGGCCAGTGCGTCTCTTATAGGCTGCAAGTCCTAAGTCATCTTTTAAAATACGCGACATGGTTCTAGGTGCTATCTTCATTTCCCGAGATAAAATCTTTTGCTTTCGGACAGGATTTCTTCGAATTCTTTCCCTTACTGCTTTGACCACCTTTTTCGTACGAACACTACGTGGACGGCCAGATCTTTTTCTGTCACAAACAGAGGAGGTCTCATTGTACCTATTAATAGCCCGGTACACAAACATTTTACTAATACCAAGTGTATGGAGAGTTTTAAAAATTGCATTTGGCTCCATACCTACTTTGTGTAATGCTATCACAGCGATTCGGTTCTCTTTATCACCCCACACCATTTTAATATCGCAAAATATTTTACAATGTATTGGCGCCAAAATGAGAAAACACAATGAACAATCGTATAAAAATGACAGATTCGAAATTCAAATGTAATATTTTTTTATAATTAAGTGTAACAGTATTTATGGCCAGACTAAGTACATATTTATATATATAATATGTATGTATTTAAGATTTATTATTCCCCACGACCGCCACTTTAACTGCCGTGCACCAAAATCAACAGCAGTGATCCACGAACACATGGAGTTATGACACGCGACAAGTCCCAGTACAAATTAAACTGTCTTGGGACCCGCAATGAAATTAATCAGAATCAACAACAAACAAACTATTCCGGAAAATATCATTACAAAGAGAAGGAAAACTTGAAACAAATCTTATTTCTACCCGTCTGGCCAACGTGGTATTATAGGCCAAAACCTCCTTGCTAAGGAGAGGCCTACGTCCAGCAGTAGACTGTAAAAGGCTGTTGTTGATGATGATGATGATTTAGAAATATATAAGAGTGTTTATCAGTAGTTTGGTAACCATAGTACAGGTTTAGCCTAGTGTGGGATCAGACCACCGGTGTGGGCGGCGGCTCTGACCGCCCAGAACAGGGCTCGCCTCTGGCGCCCTCAGAGGATATTGGCGGTTAGAGCCATACGCAGTTACCGCACCGTATCGACGGAGGCGGCGTGCGCCCTGGCCGGAACTCCCCCGTGGGATTTGGAGGCGGAAGTGCTCGCCGAAGTTTATCGGCGGACGGCTGACTTCCGGGCGGGTAGCAACATACGGCCCCCGCCCGAGGACATACGCGAGTGGCGTGAGGCCGCTCGTCGAGCCACGATGGCTCGTTGGTCGTCCCGGCTGGAGGCTCCACGTGCTGGCTTTGCCGCCGTGGAGGCTCTCCAGCCGGTCATCGCCGAGTGGGCAGGGCGGCAGCACGGGACCCTTTCCTTCCGACTGACGCAGGTCCTTTCCGGGCACGGTTGCTTCGGGAAGTATCTGCACTCGGTCGCCAGGAGGGAATTGAGTCCCGCCTGTCACCACTGCGACTGCAGTGAGGACTCGGCTCAGCACACGCTAGCGGTTTGTTCCGCCTGGGCGGCGCAGCGTGGGGTCCTTACTGCAGTTATTGGAGGAGATCTCTCGCTACCGGCCGTCATACGCTCCATGGCCGGTAGCGACAGTTGTTTTACCGCGGTCGCAACCTTCTGCGAAGACGTAATTTCGCGGAAGGAGGCGGCGGAGAAGGCCCGGGAGGACGATATCCAATCGGACCCAATTCGCCGCCGGCGAGCCGGGCGGCGGAGGCGCGCATACCAGCGCCTCATGCCGCCTTGAGTGTGGCCGCGGGTGGACGGGACGGGTTTTCCCCTCCACCCGCTATAATGGCCAGCCGCGAGGAGGCGACTTCCGCGTGTGCCGTACGTCGCCTAAAATAGAGAGTTTATCCGCAGATGGTGCCCGAGGTACGGGCAGGCGCTAGGAGGAATCTGGATGTCGTAATAGCAGCGGTTCCCGGATCCCTCCTATCTCAGGCGCAGAGTGGCACACCGTGTGGTTTTAGTCGGTCCGATTCCGACACACCACCCTGCCGTAAACCCCGGTGGGGTGACGGCCCGAGGGGGTTTCCACACGTTAAAAAAAAAAAAAAAAAAGTGTGGGATCAGACACCAGTGTGAGATTTATTATTATTATCTAGCAAAAAACTTACGCCTTCTTTAAACACTGTGAGTCCAGGATGTATTTTTCTGACGTCTTTTTGTCGCATGTCGATTAATTTTTTCACAATCTGAAAGATAAATATAATGTTAAATTCTGTAAAACACAGCTTAAACTAGATTACTTCATGTTATAAAATTATATAGCATGCGTTTTCACTCGATTCAAAAAACGATCTACAGTTCTATACATGACAACTGTCAAGTAACATCAGTATTTAAAATAAGTCTATTACAATTTGATACCGGTATGTGACAATAATGACATATGACGTCACACGTTGGTGCTGTCAAACTGTGTAGAAGACTGTCAAATAGTAATTATAAACACGAACACGAACAGTTTTGTGTCTACTAAAATTCTAGTACAATTTTAAGCTATATCATTGCTTCGCTTAATTAAAAGAGGACAAGAATTTCTTAAAGTACTTATTTCAAGCTTTAACTGAAGGATTTAGAACTAAAAAAAGGTTTTTGAGCGTTTCGAGCGATTTTGAGACCTAAACGTACCTCTTTTTGTCTGCGTATTACGGATGTGAACTGAGTATAGACGATGCGCGGGTTGAGCTCACAGTGCATGAGGGTTGCGCCCTCGTAGTCCTTGATGTAGCCCTGGTACATCGCTCGGGGTAGCTTTATGTCCTTACTGAAGCCCTGCTTCTTGAAGTAACCTGGGGGAACAGCCCATTGTCTCATTATTGTAAATTAAAGTAGTTTGGTCAATTCGAATATTGGCGAGTCTGTTGGTTTAGTAAGTGATCCTGACTGCGAAACCAGAGATCTTGGGTTTGATTCTGTTCTGTGTTCTGTGTCTGATCTGTGTTCTGTGTTTGGGTATAATTTATCTACAACTTATATGTATTCCGAAATACAGAAACTCAGCCTAGTTTGTGATCAGACAGCCGAGTAATCTATGGTTCCAACTATTTTTCATTTATTTTTCTTTATTGTATTTATAGTTTATTCATAAATCAGAAAAATCTTATATAGCACATATACTAACCGATAGCGAATTCATCAGCGAATGTGAGGAAGTGTAGGACATTATTTCTGATGTGGTAGTCTTTTAGATGGTTCATGAGATGAGTGCCGTAACCTTTTACTTGCTCGTTCGATGTCACCGCGCAGAATACTATCTCGCTGAAGCCCTGAATGGAAAATTGGCGTTTGATTACTCATTTTTATATTAAATAATTATGTATTATACTAATGTTATAAAGAAAGAGTTCGTTTGGCTGAACGCATTATTTTCAGAAACTACTGTTTCGAAGAAGGTTATTTGTCTATCTTTGAGTATTTCTTTGACTTAATACTAACTAATCCCAACTTCATTAGCATCTTTCAAAAGTAATAAAAAAAACATTTTTGTAACATTTTCCATCTGATGTGTGGTGCCTGTTTCTTTTTATTACAGCGGGAAACCAAAAAATGGTTCACTTGATGGAAAGTGAGTATCACCGTCCAGGGTCACCTGCACCTCAGAACTCACAAGCTCGCTGCTGGCCTTTGAGGAACGAGTGCGCTCTTTTCTTGAGAGTTTGAAGGTCTTTAGCCATCATAATAGTCTTACTCGATAAATGAGGTATCCAAAACCAAAATATTTATTCAATTCGAACAAGTAGTTTCTCATATTAACGCGTTCAACCAAACAGACCCTTCAACTTTATAAGTAAGTATAGATAATACAAGTTCTAAAGGTTACAAATATATTAGTTTCGTACCTGTGAGTGAAATGTTCTAAAACAGATACCGCCGATAGGCCTGCCTTCCTTGATTAACGCTAGTGTTTTGTGTTTTCTGTAACAAAAAAAGCGTTTCAAAAAACAGAACGATATGAACAGAGGATGCTAAATCCAGTCTCTGCTAATCTCACTTACCCAAAATATCCCTCACTTATCTACTTGAAATGTTCCTTACCTACTTACCCATAATACCCCCATAGGTAAGGGGTATTTTGTGTAAATCCAGTCTCCGCTAGTCTCATTTACCCAAAACACCCCTCAACTACCTACCCGAAATACCCCTTACCTACTTACCCGAAATATCCCTAATCTACTTACCCAAAATACCCCTCTCCTCCTGATTATGAGGGTGAAGTTTGTTGAGTAAGGGTAGTAGATTTTGTTGAGAGTTTGAAATAGATGTTTAACTGTTATTTATCTCATTAGTGTCAATTATACACCTTCACAATCATAAAGATTGGCTGGAAGGAAATGCCTATGCCAAGCTCACTTTATATAACGTATTTGTAGGATTGCAGAAATATCAAATAAATAAATAATGTACAAAATGTTACTTACGAATCAAAAACCAATTGAGATATGTATTCCTTTGTCATTTCCGGCAGCTGATGCGAGAACACGTTGTGTAGTCCTGATATACAATAACATTATTAAAATTACATAATGTTATTTAAAACCAAGCAAAGTTACTTTTTTCTATGTACACTATCTATATTCTATAAGTACATATATAATTGTTAAGTTGACTTGTGTGATGTGGTATGACTTAAAATAATAACACGCAGTATTTGGATTATTGTCCAAGAGCATTGAGATTAGTCTTAAATACAAACGCATGTACTAGTTAGTCTTTGTTTACAAGTCCAGTATATAACCAGTATAGCATATAACCTTAGGTTCATAAGTTACTCTCAGGTCCACAAACACATAAACATGTCAAAGAGGTCACAGTGAAGGAGGAAATAATGGCATACACAAAGAAATATACAGTGAGACTAGAAAAAACCCTAACCAATTGGTAAACATTACCAGACCGTATCATTTGCCTGAAGCAATGTAGAACTAAGCAGTACGAAATGAGCCACTATATTAATGTAGGTGATATTCAATCGGAAACCTGGACCTTATCTACCAAGGGGATAGAAAAAAAAAACTTATTTCATAAAAAAATCGATTTCATAGGTAAAGACCTAGTATAATTCCATATTTTATATTGGTAAATAATATGTGTGGATGTAGATGCGCCTCCGTGAAAATAATTCTGGCGACACCCATGTTAGGGAATACTAGGTATATTTACCATAAAATTTCTAAAATCTCATCGAATTATAGTCGGAAAGACTGCAGGATGAGCAATAAAAAAGGTGATTTGTGTACGATTCAAAATCTTAAATACCTCTTCAGCAGTAGATCAAATTTTGACATGACATTACGAAATACAATTAGATAGATGACTGCATCGTAAAAAAATACCAATGTCCACTTCATTAAAACTAATATCACGAAACTTCTCGGAAACTACAATTAATATAGCTTTTTATTATTATTACGAATTTCAATTAAATATACAGTGAAATATGTTGTTCAATTGAGTAGTCTAAAACAGTGACGTCACAATTTGGTATTTAATACATTTTTTATACAAAATTGTCGTTTTGACAGATGATAAAAAGTAACTAATTTGACTAAGGTGTCATCTAGCCTATTCGCTTTAAACATAAATAATAAAAGATTGTTTTAACCTATTTTTCGACTCAGATTTTTCCTCGTTCCACAATGTGCCATAGTGAAGGGTAACTGGCTACAGCTAGAGATAATAATTGTATAAAAATACAAGATTTAGGTTAGAAAGCAACAGTTACCAATAAGCCACAGCATGGTTTGTTTGTTGACGGGTCCAGTGAGCGAGTTCCCGATGACGTGGAATTCTATCATCTTACGTTGTTCCTCGAGCTTCGCGGCTTCATCACGGGGAGCTTGCGTTTGGAACAGTGCCTGTGGGGACATTTATTCTTTTATAGTCTCAATTATCAACTGTGTTTATTGATATTTGCAGTCCTTATAGGGTCGATATGAGTATGTTGGAAGCTGTTCGATGAAATGATTGTCCTCTTGGTCTAGTGGTTAATGGCACTGACTGTTAAGTCGAAGGGCGTGGGTTCGATTCCCACCCTGGACAAATATTTATGTGATGAACATGACTATTTGTTCTGTGTCTGGGTGTAAATTATCTATAAAATGTATGTATTTAGAAATATTTAAGTATGTTTATCAACAGTCAGGCTACCACAGCACAGGCTCTGCCACATTTGGAATCAGACGGCCGTGTGTAAGATGTGTGAAGTTATTTTCTTATGTATTTAAAGTGGGTTAATAGATTATATGTAATAGAATGTTAGTTATAAGTAATGTGTCCTATGAACATTGTATTAAAGTGCATATTAGATAATCATCTAATTATCACTAATTAGTTTCAACATTTAGCGCTATTCAATGTTTAACTACACTACTGTGTAAGTTATTTTGTACTTTATTGTGTAGTCGTAAAGTCAAATTAAGTAAATCACAAGGATACATAACACACGCCAAATTAACATGTCTATTGCGATAGTAAAAGAAAACATTATTGTAGCAATGCTTTATAATGTGTATATATTATGCAATAATATAGTGCACAAAGTTGTTCTGTCATAAGTTACAATCGTATTTAATTTACATTTTTAACTACAGAGAAATCTAAGTTTCTATCTATGGAGACATATTAGTCTCTTCAATTAGGTACAGTATCACTACTATATTTTGGCTATTGCTTCGTTCGAGTTCATATTTACAATGAAAATGCCTTTGAGACAGATCTTTCGTTAGAAGTGGATTCGTTTTAAGCTTAGTTTAGGGATGTTCAATATAAAAGAGGTTTGCAGGTAATACGTACGTCGGGTCCGCACATGTAGTTGGGGTCTGCGATAGTGGCCACGATGTCTGCCACGGTCCGCTCGCTGACGTCATCGGTAGTCTCGTCGTGCACGCGGCGGCGCTTGGCCGCGCCCAGCAGCGGAGCTTCGGCCACTCGCTTGCCGCCCTCCGTCTTTATCGACCCTGCACACACACGCACTGATATCACACCTTTAATTGACACTTTTTTATATGTACGGCAATTCCCCGGAATATCCCCCGGTGGTTACGTTGGACTTGAACCGACCAAAAAACCGCACGCCGTACTAATAGTCGGTCAACCAAGTGCACCCTAGAAAGGAAATTTCTGGAACTTCGAACCTGGAGCTTCTGCTAAGGCGACAGATGGCCTTATATGTCACCCTCAAGTTTGCGCTTATAGAGGATCATATTGCGATCTCCGGTGTCTTAGTCGTTCTTAATTGACACACGAAGAAAATGACTTTCCAAGACCAGGATAGTTAGCACTATTGAGGGTGATATTCGTTGGTGAACCGCAATAGGCTGAAGAAGAATTGACAGCACTATCGCTGTAATTCTTTTAGGTTTGGTTTCAGAATCAAATTAAGATGACCGGTTAAATATTTTTCAATGTAGATTTACTGAGAAAACAATTTTTGGTTGTCGTTCCCCTTTAAGTTTTATATATTATAATAAAAAGTATTAATTTTCGACATGTAAACGTTAAATACAGCAAAATTTTATTTAATTTTTAAATAATATGAATTTATAGTGATTCAATACACAAATTCAGTGGTCTCCATTTAAAACAACATAACGTGGGGAAGCGTCGAAAAGCGAGCACACAGTCTGACCCTCCGTATTCTAATGTTTCAATAATCTTATTATTCATGAAAAAGTTTTTGGTGTTAGTAAAATAACCGACCTCCTTTTGCATCTTATAGTAAAATCTGTGTGGTGACAGAGTGCACGGAGGGATACCATCCTTATCCTTCCCGTGTGTGTCCTAAGGGCCGACTAAGGAATAATAACGCAGTACAACATCACCACAAAGAGAAGGAAAATATAAAACAAACTCCATACCAACCCGTCTCACCAGCTTGGTATAGTGGGTCAAAACTTAAGGAGTGGTCTATGTCCAATAGCATCATTGTTCGTCATTTGTACAGGAATAAATGTTTCTTCTTTTCGATATAGACAACAATATAATGTAAATACATAATATTAAAAAAAATAACTAGCTCTTGGCTGCGGCTTTGTCCACGTGTATATTGATTATCGCGGCAAAAAGTGACTAATAATGTAGCTTATCATTGATGAAGGAATTGTTAAACGAGAAACAAACAAACTTTTATTCAAATTTATACAATTAGTTAGAATTATTTACCTGAGGAGAGTGTGACTGTCGTAAAGCCATCTTTGCTGTCCCCAGTTGGAGTTAAGCGTTCAAATTCCCCGCGCCGTCCCACCGGGGCTTTTAACACAATATAATACATAATATAATATCACCTACTAGACCACATAAACAGATAAACATACTGAGATATATAATATTTTTTTACATGTTTAAAAAATATGTATTTACACGGAACTAGGATTACAATGGAAAAGGTAATTTATTTATACAAATAATTTGTTGAAACTTTGTTGTGCCTACAATGATAAAATGTCATCGAAATATTTACTTAATAATGTTTAAATATATTTTTTTTCTAAGTATATTTAGTTGACCTGACAAGGGACCGAAACTGTTTATAATGACAGACCAATTTATACTGGTCATACATAATTATAGATAAAACAATATAAAATTAATGCCTACTATCCGATTTATAATACTTATTCATCGTAGTCATACATTTAAAATTATAAATTATATTTTAAATTTTTAGAAATTAAATTTTCAACTTACTATTTTTATTGTCCAATATAGCCTGCAAGTGGTTGGGTGGTATCTGTTTATATTCAGGGTCCCATATTGGGGAGTTGGGGCTGAATATTTCCTCTTCAAGTAACGCCAGGAATCGTGGGAAGTGTGTTAGCACTAGTACCTGTGTGATGAAGACATTGTAACAAAACATTAAATATGGTAACATTTTTGTTGTCAACCGCCCTCATTTATATATTAATGGGAACTCCCCATTACCCATTTTACCATTATCATCAACAACCTTTTACAGTCCACTGCTGGACATAGGCCTAGCAAGCTGGTTTTGGCCTGCTATACCACGCTGACCAGACGGGTTGGAATAGGGTTTGTTTCAAGTTTTCCTTCTCTTTGTAATGATGTTGTCTTGCATACTTTGTTCCCTTAGTCGCCTTTTACGACACCCACAGGATGAATAGGGGTGGTAACACTATGTATTCTTAATCCGTCATCACACGGACAATTCTATTTTATAGTTATAGCAAAATATGACACTAAGAAAGAGAAGGAAAATGACACTAACCCTATATCATATTTACAATAATAGGCAACAAATTACGTAGAATAATAGCGCTGAAGCAGACTTAAGCTTCCTTTAGAAGGAAGAAGAGGTCTATGTACAGCAGTGGACTGTTAAAAGTTGTTAATATCGAAGATGAGTTAGGGTTGACTATTCTACTTACCCTCTTTTCTGGCGGCATGCGATCCCTCTCGGAGTGGCACTTATCCATAAGCTGGCGACACACTGATTTGAAGACAGCGCGAAGCAACGTGCGCCCGAACACGAGCGACGTGTCATAGTGCGGCAGGGAGTCGCAGAACGCGGGCACATGGCAGAATACCAACCACCTGGGCACGACACAGTGATTAGTTCGGTTCGATTCAGATTGTAAACGTTTGTAAACAACCGATGGTGTTTTTTTTTAATTTAGTCACACCTTTTAAACTCTCCTTGGACTGTCACAAATATTTCAAGATCAAATTTCGAAAAATCGAACAATAATTCAGTCATATGTAAGATTCATAAAAATAAATGGTATCCTTACCTTGTATAATTTATTTGGTACGCCGATATATCTTCAGGATTTGAGACTTGCTGAAAAACAAAACATATGTCTGCAAAAACGTTTAAAAAATATGGAATTAATTTTTGTTTTATTAATTTTAATTTTTAGTATAGGACATGAAACACCAGCCGCGTCACTTTTGTCACCTCACGGTGTGATTACAGATAGCCAAGGACAGTTACAAGACGTTAGAAAATTGGGATAACATGAAGTATTTATATATTTTACGAAGTAATATAACTAAAGCTGCACGGATGGCGTAGTGGTTCAAACGGTCGCCACACGGCTCTCTACTAAGTCGAGTGTTGTGGGCTCAAACCCCATACGGGACAGCACTTTGTGATCCACAAATTGTTGTTCTGATGCAGGGGTGACAGCTATCGTGATAACTATGTGAGGCTTACACTGCCACGATGACTGTCATGCCTTTTACGTCCCCAAGCGTGTCGTGAAAAAGCATCTCACTAGGCCGCCATAGCGGGGGTCACCACATTGCATTGTCTACATTTGCAATGAGTATGGTGACCACAACTCTTTGGATTCTATTCATGCTTTCCATCAGGCAGAGTAGAGTCACTTTGGCAGCCTCTTCTTATAGAAAAAAAATTAGAAAAAGAGTGTCCGTTTCTTGTATAATTGTAAAGTCCCCCCGCGACACAGGATATATTTCAAATGCAAGCGTTGTCTTTTCAAAAAAGAAAAAAATTACTTACCAATTTTCTTACACTAGGTGTTTCAAAATTCCAATGGTTGAAACAGTGGAGGAACATTTTGGCCAAGTCATACATCGTCTGCCACTCTCTTTGTGGCAGAGTATTGAATTTGAATAACACGAAATTGGTGATCGCTTTCGCTATTGAGGGCCGTTCAAAGGGTGGCTGACCCAACGGCCCTTCAATACGCGGGTGGGAGCGAGTTAAGATGCATTTTCGTAGAATCTGTTGAAGAAATGTTTGTGGCTAAATTTATACACTTACATTACACTTACGTTACATTACTTTCTTTCTCTTTTTACAGACGGATTTCATTATCGTTATCAAAGGGCTTTAATACTCCAGTGATAAACTTAGGTGGATGCCTAATAGTAGACTTAGGCATCCACCTAAGTCTATCACTGGAGTGTTATAGGAGGTTTTGTGCTACTATGTCATTCTGGTCAGACTGGTAGGTTACTATAAAGTTCATTGCAATGATAGGAGTAGTTCGCTTTTACAAAACCCACGGCATGAATAGGGGTGGTGAGACTTCCTATTTTTAATTTACCACACGTGTAAAGAGAATTTGATTGGTTTCTGCTAACCGTCTTTGGTGATGTAATAGTATTCCGAAGGGACAAACACAGATAGTAATTGTATCAAGGAAATGGATAGAGCCTAGAGCCAGGGTGCTAAGCATAACGTTAGATAAGAGGCCTGATTCACATAACCCTATGTCCATTCTAGTGAAGGTGGTGCCACTAGGCTAGAGACAAACTGGTCGATTCATTGTCAAACATATGTTACAAGTGTTCTAAACCGAGAAAACTTAAGTAACTGTTCTGAGTTATAACGTCATTATAGTATATTCAATAGACAATTCTGGAACTCTATTGAATGATGAATGGCGACCTGCCTGGTTAAATATGGTTTTTATCCTGTATATTTACTTGACACTAACCTTAAACAAATAATAATAGACTCGCTTGGTATCGTGGTCATCTTCTCTATGCATGGACATAAAAATATTCTCTACATCCACCACTGCTCCAAGAAGACGATTGACTTCAGCTACGGGAAGACCTTGTAATTGGGTCACATGTTTTTCTGAAAGTCAAAAAGTCAATTGTATTTTTACATACCATCGAAGCAGGTCGCTTTTTATACTTTTGCGTTTAGATTTTAAAAATTAAGCCACGGTTTTTAATGTTGTAACTGCGATTTAAGAGTTAGGTTTATGTGTGCAGTATATGTATGACTGCCTCAGTTTCATAGTGGTAGGGTTTGCGACTGCTGTGCATGAGACCTTGGGTTCGAATCCCCGGTCGATCCAAATGTTTGTATGATCTGCAAATATTTATTTCAGAGTTTGGGTGCTGTCTATATATAATATGTATGTGTTTCCGAAAAAAATGTATATAAGTATTTTATCTGATGTAGCTATCATAGTACAAGCTCTGCTTAGTTTAAAGCTAGATGGCCTAGATGGTCAGATGTCCTATTATTTTACATTATAGTACAGAGAAAAGTTGAAAATTCCAAAGATTTCCGTATAAAGCCGCGCGGGTCGTTAGTATTGAATAAATATTAAAATCAATAAGTGTCAAAACAATCTAGTGATCGACCAACCATGGTTATTCACCGGTTAATAGGGGGTGGTGACACTTCATATTTTTAATCTGTTACCACATAAATGACAGACTAGTATATATTTATACCATAGTAAAAAGAAACTTATTTTATTATGATAGAACAGTTTCTAAATGCAAGACAATTTAAGATACTGATGCTTATTCTACTGCCATTTCTGGTTCCAATATTAATAATAATGGCTGATTAGAGTAACTTACTTGCTGCATTCAATATAATAATCATAGATCTGACACACACCGCCATCCAGCTCCAAACTAACCAGAGCTTGTACCATGACAGCTAAATTGTAGAGTACTTATATACTTTTTTGTGTGAATACATACATATTATACATAGAAAACACTCAAAATTCGAGAAAAATATTTGCAGACTGTATAACCGTTTGATCTGATCCGGGCATCTCTGACCCAAAACCTCAAACACAGCATAGTATGGGTATAAATCTAAACATGTTTAAAATGAACTTCCCCTTCTTGTATGCTATCTTTCAATCTATGCAACGAATTTTAATGCAGTTTTAATTATAGAGCGCGAGATGCAAGGTTCAAGAGGAAAGATTATAATATATCTATGGCACTTACATAAATCAATCACTATACCAATTTTTTTATAACATTACAAGTTTACCTAAAAAGTAGTACCATAATATCAAGATACTTACCTAGTATATGGTTACAGTTTCTACAGGGATCACTGAAACTGGCAAGAGGTTGATTGTCAGCTCGTGGATTGGCTTTAGGAGTATGTTGAGATGGTGTCTTCCATCCATTACAGGAACATTCTGGTGTCTAAATATGAATTGGTACATATAATAAAAACAGACTTAACATTACTCTAGTGGTCGTGGCTAAGTGGTAATTGGGTGGGTTAACACATTGCAATGTTATATTTTCTTAAACAGATAAGCTGAGGTGAGATGGCTGATCATTCTTAACACATTTAGACCTCTCTGTGCCTCCAAGAGCATGTTAAGCCGTATGTTCCAGTCGCCATATGAATATCATAGGCAATCATTATGGGCAGATACAGCCCTAAAGCCGGTCAATAGTCTTTCTGCAGGCGTTCAATATCACCCAAGGTTTATATTTGGTTTATGTAGGTCTGATGGCAGTCGCCTTACATTGAAAATCTAACTTCAGTGGCATAGTAGTAGGGTTAAAACCAATCCCAATTTAGTTTAAGAAAATGTTCCGAAGGAAAAGACTCAAATGTACATTGAAGAAATATTATACAAAAAGATAAAAGTATTTTACAGACAAAATAACTTTGTACAAACTATAGTCAATATCATGACGTAAATAATTTAACACGGGGGCCCTTTGGGGCAATGGTTTTTTGGTAAGGTTCACTTGTTTTTTTTTAAGAACACTCATTTAAGCTCATCTCATTACTAAAGACACATTTCATAGTACTAGTGGTTTTCTTCTTAGCCTGACTTCCCAATACCAATTGATTTAGATGTTCACTGTGACCGATACCCATGGTTTAACATGCTCTTTAAGGCCCAGTATCTCATTGTACCAGTACTCTCATTAACCTTTTTTTTTTAAACATTTTTAAACCCCCTCGGGCTGTCACCCCACCGGGGTTTAAGGCGAGGTCGTGAGTCGGAATCGCCATTCTGCGCCTGACATAGGAGGGATCCGGGAACAGCTGTTACATCAGATACGACATCCAGACTCTCTCATTAACCTGGCCTAACCTAACCATTAACTAGATAAGCAAAGCTTGTGTGAAAAGATTACATTAGTGGTGTGCAAGGTTCGAACCTGAACCAAATTATAACAAAACCCACAACTTAGCGACTATGCTTCTACCTTTAAGTCTGAATAATGCTACAATCATTATTTGCAAACTTAAGAAAATAATCACAATTTGCAATACTACTTTAAATATTTATTGTAAATGATTTTAATAATATTTCATTATTATCTATCAAATACCTTTAAATGAGCAATTCTAGTATATATGTATATATAGTCTGAATCTCAGAAATAGCTCCAATGATTTTCATGGAATTTAGTATGTAATGGCAATAGGGATAGGCGATAAATCGATCTAGCTAATTGTTCCCAAGTGTGACGTGAAAAAGCATCAGATTAGCCCATACGTGTGGATCACCATACTTCATTGTCTGCATTTGTAATGAGTATGGTGACCACAACTCTTGGATTCTATTGATGCTTTCTATCACGCAGAGTAGTCACTTTGGTAGGTTCTTTAAATAGAAAAAACAGGTTTAACTTTTAGAAAATGTTGTTCTATACATGTTTTCAAAACAAAAAAACCAAGCTAAGCTCGGTTTCTAGGTACTATTACTTATGATAGTAAAAGAGCGGGAAAAATGTTTAGTTATTGCTAGTACATTTCATATGTAGTTTTCATTCGGATTCATTTTATAATATCAACTTATTATAAGAATTTTAGTTGTTGGTGTTTCATCAATATAAACGGAGAAATAAGATTTTATAGCATTGTAGGAACTATACATCGTAATGTAATCTCCAGGTTGTTACTTGTTAAGAAAAATTAACAACAAAAATGGATTAATAATATTATTACAAATTAAATTAAACAAATACCTGGCACGCAGAGTATATGGCTAGCTTGAGTAACTTCTTGTTATGAGGCCAATTGTAAACTTGTTGTTTTCGTTGCTGGATTCGTTGGAGGTTCGATTGTCTGGAGGCTTGACCTTCACCCCCGGCTGGGGTAGTTGCATTACTAGATGAAGCGTCATCAGCAATAGCGCTGGATGTAGCTATAAATAATAGTTTAATTGAAAATATTTTTATGGTAAAATTAGATAATTAATTTATTGATCAAAATTAACCCATCTCATTAAAAGTCACAGAAAACAATTAAGCGTTTGTTGTTGTTGTTTATTTACCTTCGTGTCCGTGTGTTTGTGAGGAATCCGCTTCAGAACATGTCATTGCTATGTCTGCAATTTCTTCCCCCATTTGTGAAGCCATGATATTTACTTTGTAGCTTGCTTCGAGTCCACGTCAATTTTTATCAATTGAAACATTTATATAACGAAATTGTAAACAGCTTCCTGTAACAATTTAGCAAATTCAAACACAATACAATAAATAGTTAAATCCGCCATTTGGCATTTAGTTTATAATCTGTGAAGAATGTTGCTATCATTTTTCATAGACTAAATCCGAATCATATTACTCAAATAGTAAAAATTCACAGAAAAAGCTACCGAGAATTTAAACTAAATTAAGAAATAAGTATAATTAATAAAACAAAATCAATTCATTTTCAATCTTATGATAATCTATTCAAGCTGCATATTAGAGAATATTTCGCAAAAGTAATTTTTTCCAGCGTTACTGGTTATATTATTACAAATAAAATTGTTGCATATTCAATTTAAGTAAATAAAATTGAAGCGTAGCCAGTGTGATATCTTTTTGCAGACAAGATTTTAGCATATCATCATTTCTAAAGACCAAGACCAATTCGCTAAATTAGCAACACTACTTGTTATTGATGCATTCCAGCCAGTGTCAGTTACTATTTGAGGCGGTATTTTTTAAAAAGAAGAAAAATTAAGTTGAAAATAAACTATGACTTTTTTAGAAATATA
The DNA here is from genome assembly GCA_949316085.1 of Hypercompe scribonia. Classification (NCBI taxonomy): domain Eukaryota; kingdom Metazoa; phylum Arthropoda; class Insecta; order Lepidoptera; family Erebidae; genus Hypercompe; species Hypercompe scribonia. The sequence continues at coordinate 7,765,954 of OX438988.1, forward strand.
TTGGTAGTTTGTTGGCTCTTTGGTAACCTTTCTCAATCGGTGAAAGCACATCAGTTTTATACGAGATCGTGATATCTGATGGCGGAAAAGTGTTTTTTATGTCAAACAACTTTCCTATCGCTTGCCTACAATATGTGGATGTGAGATCCTTAGAAAAGATAGTAGTATGCATACAAGAGAAAGCCGGGCAAGCACGCGGTATTTCAATTTGGCTAATGAACACGTGCTTAATTACAACCATTTTTTTTAAATGTATAGTTACATCATAATAAATATTGTACTAAAATACTACTAGTAACATGCTTACTTGTGTCAATACTAACATAAAATGTATAATTAAAAAATACTAAATTATTGTGACGCCATTACTTTGCAAAATGGCGCCAGTTGCCATTTCAACCGCCGCGCTGTGCGCCCGGCGACAATTAGAAAATATATTTTTTTAGAAAAATTACACTTTTTCTGTTTTACCATTTTATTGAATATAAACATCTTTGAATCTAAATTATCAAATCATTTGTGTATGTTTTATTAGCTTTAAATTACATTTTCTAATCGAAGATAGTTAAACTACTTTTGCAGTTGAAGATTTTTTGTAACTATTATAATCTGATAAATACTACGTACGTAGTATATTCTAAGGCTTGTTGTTTTTTTGCATTTTTATTAAATCTTGTAAGACGGAAAGAAATTCGTCACACGTGATTCGATTGGATACTAATTTAGGTACATTTGACCCGTTTTAACTGTAACTGTTTGATTTGTATTTCTTTTTATTTTGAAAAAGGTAGAGACTCTTGCTTATGACTGCTAAAGGAGATTTTTTTATTAATTTTGTCGCACTGTTTGGCACTTTCGTACAATATTTACTCAAGCGGACTAGTGGTAAATAAAGTAAACAAAAAGCGTAATTGTATAGGCATATTAACACGGCTCACAATCAGTAGTGTTTATTTCTTCAATAAAACGTGGTGTTTATGTAAGTACTTAAGGATTATAGTTAAGTCTTGTAAAGTTACCTTGAGACGTAATATGCGTAGACAGATCGTGTCACGGTGACAAATATTATTGTTTGTAAATATATGCTCCTTCGTTTGTTTTCCTAGTTAAACCACTTACCTTACCACGTTTGTGGCGATAAAATGTCAAGGGCTATATCTATATCTACTATATCTCCTTACAGATTATTTGAAAATTGAGTTATGCAGGAAACAGCCATGTCGCTACTAGCCAAGTAACGACATGACTCGATCGATTTTATCCGTAACGAAATCTGTAGCCACTACGTGGGCCGGTGATGACACGTCCAGTTTGATTCCTTGTCATTACAGGGTCGAATGTGATATTTTGAATCGCAAAGCAATAGCGGGTTATGATGTGAAATAAACTAGCACTAGACCAATAGATGTATTTAGACAAATATTAAAAAAAAGCTATAAGAGTGCCAAGAGCAATAGCTGACGAGGTCTGATAATTTGGTAGATATTATTCAATTGCAAGCATTATGAGCTTTCTTGTAATTGGAAGTACGACTTACTTGGTTTATGTTATTAATTATATCGTACTACTTTTTTATTTTGTAAAAACTTATATATATATATATATATAAGTTTTTGACATATAGTGACAAGTAACAAATAAATACATTTTTAACTATGATTTTTTTTTTCACTTTAATAGTTAGAAACGGACTAAGTATAGAATAATGTTATTACTTAAAAGAGTATTGTTACAAAATATTTTTTTTAAAACTTCTAATTTAACTTTGTGAGTGTAAAATTATAGAACAAAACAAGGAAAACATACTCATCATAAATAAGAAGTGAAAACAAATGGCAAAGCGGGTAGATGTTGCGTTCATATGCTATATTTGGTAACTTAATTAGAAAAAAAAAAATATATAATATTCGGCAACAATAACATGTTTTAAAACATTAACCAATTAGATATACCTAAAAAGATGAATGTTAAAGAGAGAAAAAGTGACCCTAAATTTTTGAACTTTGTTTGTTTCAGCGAGCAAAACTCAGTGTTCGCGTGAACCCGTCGGGAGAGGTCTTGTCTCTGCGCTTCTATATCACGATAAGTTTTCGTTACCACACGGAGTATTTTCAAATAAAGTTTTGCTTGAATTATTTTAAATGCAATTCGCACACAGGATGATAAACTAATTCATTTGTAACCTAGATGGAAAAAACAAAAACCCTTTTGTTTCCTATTTTTTTTCTCAATTTAAAACTGTTAATGTTTGCATTCAAGTAATTAACTTAAACGAGTAATATAATAACATAATTATACTTTTAATATGAGTGACCATTAAAAACAGAAAATGGAATCTAACGTATTTTTACGTGCAAATGAAACCCTTGATGGATTTTTCAATCGCTGCAGTAATTTATCACATTTCGATTGTAGTGAGGAAGAGATGCTTTGGTGGTTGATGGGTTCCAGACGTTTGCCGTTGAAGGAAATAGTGCCAATAAGCATAGTCCTAGTAGTCATATTTCTAACTGGTGTGGTAGGCAATGCGTGTGTTTGTGTAGTTATTGTGCGGCACCCTGGTTTGCACACAGCGACGAATTATTATCTATTCAGTTTGGCAGTCAGCGATCTGTTACTGCTTTTATTCGGTAAGTACTAGGTTTTTGGATAAATAACTTTAATAAAATCTTTGTGGTGAGGAATAAATAGTTTGTCGGCTTTGAAATGCTCATCAAAAATGCATGAAATGTGTAAATTTTGTCAAAGGCACTGACTTTTCGAGATTTATCATGTTAGCAGAGCTTATATTGAGGGACATTTGCTTTGCCAATATATATTTTTTTAAAATCATAAAGTAAAAGGCACATTTCAAGTTGTACTTCGAACGACAACAGACAAAGTTCGGAGCAGTTATAGTGAACCAAATAGCCAAATGAGCCAAATTTAAACAAAAATTTACAACGGTATTTAAAATTGTAAATCCGTTTTTTAGAAATTCTGAGCGACTATCTTTTTACTATTAATATGCTGAATTTGAGAACATGGATGGGTAACAATTTTTTTTTGAAAACCCACATGAATTAAATTTCGCATCCATATAGCTGGTTCAGAGTTACACTTACGATACTTTTTAACGTACCAAAAAAAGGATACGTATTGTTACCGTGTGTAATAAAATTTGGGTTCCGGGTACTGGTTTCGAATAAAATTGACACAAACAAAATACAATTGTTACATATATCCAATGAAAAATAATATCTCTCTATCGTGATTAAGGGCTTGTACCGGCACTGGTGTTAGTATCGCATTAGAATTAGTGCTCTTATATTTTAATGTAGCTTTGTGGATGGTGTAATCATAAACCGCATATGGCTGAATAGCACTGAAGTTTTTTAAACAGTTTGTTTTTATAAATTTATTAACAAAAAAATATTATAAACTGTTTATTTTGAACACAATTATTACTTTATCTCGTAACTGAGTAACTCTGTAAATAATTTGGTTTTCCCTCTCGAGAAAGGGGAGGGCCCTTTCTCTCCAAACCTATCAACGCTGACGTCATTTTTACAACACACAATCCCATGAATAAAGTCCAATATCTTTGCGCCGATACATCAAATCCAATATGTCGTCTGGATAACACCTTCAGGGGAAAACACGGATGTTTATTTTGATAGGTTTTATTCGTGGTAAATCCTCCTTACATATTGCTCGGATACTGTATAGCTTATTAGTTTTTGGCAGCGGCTCTTTTCATGATACTACAGAAAGCAGCTTAGAGATACTTTTGTGTCTGATATTTTGTATTGAAAATACGTTTTCGTATCCCTGACACGTGTAAGAAAAATTGAATGATGATAAGTTGCTCAGTCTTGGGTTAAAAGTATTAACAGTAAATAGAGCTTTAAAATGCCACACTCGTTACACACGTCATAACACACATATTTTTTTAATAGAGTATGGTTTCATTTTTATATTTTAAGAATTCAATGTTTTTCATAATGAAGACAATGTTTAGGAGATTTCTTTTTGAATTAAAACCTTTAGTTGGTAATATTATTTATCATATGACGTTGTGAGTGACGATCATGTTGGGTAAGCCGGCATTAATAGTTTGATACATTTATTTATAATTTCATTTCCGAAATGGAAAGCAAAAGGCAAATGGAATATGAAATTGAAGTCAATGAACGTTCATAGTTTGCTGACCATAATTTTAATCTCACTTATGTAAAAGGAACTAAAAATTAAACGTGAAAATTGAGAATATAATGAGAGAAGAAGCCAATAAAATAGAAATACAGTAGCAGGAAATCAATCTTGCTTAGATGGATGTTTTGGCAAGTGTTACTTAAACTGATTGTTGCTAGTAAGACTGAGCTTTCAATTTTGATATAGTATAAGTACAGGGATCTCTACATTAATAGCAAGCTAATACTCACGGCTTCAATAGCGCGATTATTTATGATTTCTAACCTTAAAAAGAATGAACTTCCATACAATCGTGCCTCTCTTATTTTACTATTTTAGAAGTGCAATTTCCAAAACACCTTTAACAGTCCCCTGCTGAAATCGTCTCCTTAGAAAAGAGGTTTTGGCCTACTATGCCACGCTGGTCGGACGGATTGGTGTAGGGTTTGTTCCATATTTTCCTCTTCTTCTTAGCAGTGATGTTGTCCTGCTCAGTTTGCTTCTTTAGTCGTCTCTTACGACACTCATGGGATAAATAGGGGTAGTGACGCTCTGTATTTCTAATCCGTCACCACACGTAAAAAAAAGATTTTGATTCAAGTTTTCCTTCTTTTACTGGGTGCTTACTATATAAAAAACATCAGCTGCCCAAATTTCAAGTTTGTGACCCCAGTGGCTTAGGCTCTGCGTTGATGAATCGATCAGTCAGTCACGTAGTGCAAGTAATTTTATATGTATGTAAACATGTGCCTGTGCCTGTGTATTATATGACCAAGGCCGCAAGGATGTCTTTTAAATGTATATGTTGTTTAAAGGAAGTTAAATTAAACCTCTAGAAAAGTGAGCGATCAATCAACCAACTTTTATCATTTTAGGAAATTGAAATTAGACTACAATGCCGCTAATTACATTGAGGCTATTTCGGTACAAAAAATACCAAAGAAACGACAGCAAATAAAATTAAGTAAAGTAGCTTTTAGGATTTTTTGAACAAATCTTGCGGAATAATTATTTTAAATAACATGATACTTGCGTTTTAGAGCGGTAAAACAAAGAGCTGTAAAAGAAACGTTTATTAAATAAATGCTATGACTATGATCACGTCGATAATAATTATTATGATAAGGATAAGAAATTGAAAAGTAAAGTTTATTTATTTTAGTTTCATAGTTAGACTTGTATGATTTTAAACATGTAGGCTTGCAGAATAGAAGTTAACAAGTATGCAGAACTTCTTTCCTGAACACGCAAGTGGTCCTAGGTTTACTTAGCTCAAGTTTTAAACCAAAGAATTGTGCAATCCTCAAACAGTTCACTCATGTACAAAAAAGATTAAGGCTCGCTTACGACGGCGACCGCATTCGACGTTGTGATTGTTGAAGATTTCAGTTCGGACCATCTTCATGGTTCATGATCATCGCGACGATCGAATAGATGTCAAATAAAATCGCACTAGGCTAAGTTAATATAACTTCAGCTTGCGAATGTTCGCAGAATTCATCTTTTAAACATTGACCACGATATTAACGGTCGATTCAACTGTTGTCGATACGACTAACATCCCGAAGGCCAGACCCATATTAAATATTCACTTTATGCCAACTGTAATTTAGTCCAAATCACGTAATACACATTAAATAAGTTTGCGTAATAAGAGTAGGTATGCTTATTTTTCATTAATAGGATACTTCGGTATTTATTTAAGATAGGAAAGGTGTTTAGGAAAGAAAGTTAATGAAAGGATAGGGATTATTTACAAGGTTAGTTTGAGTTATGTTAGCAATACTTTGAGAAAGTCAAGTTTACTGGAGCTTCTGGCGAATTCGAGTACCTGCTTCATTTAATTCATGTCAGCTCTTGCACTTACAATAATGAGCTATGTATATATACATACTCTACTCAAATTTAGGGAGTACAAGCATGAATGATGAACAATCAAATGTAACTATACTAAATGGTTTTGATTGGGCTTTTTATGACTGGCTGGAAAATAGTGGCGACTCCTAACGTAAGATAAATTCAAGTAAAGAAAATGAATAGAGTAAAGAAACTATGATAAAGTATATCACAGTCTCGAATGGCAAAAATGGGATCGAAACTGAATTAGCTTGTTCAAGTTCGATTCGAGAATCCCTGTCTGACTATGCTGTAATTAGGGTGACCCTAGAACCACACGCTGGCAGAATGCCCGGCATGGGTGGAGCAGAGGCGTGACCTCATGACGGCCATCGGAGTGGGAACTCTCTCGCTCGGTAACATGGTTACGGCCATAATACGGAGCGAAGGTGCGTGGAACTCCGCCGTCTCTTTCTGCGAGTAGATTATGCTTGCGAAGGAGATGGCGGAGCAGAACCGAGAGAGATTTAGAACTCTCCCGGTCCGCCAGGCCCGGGAACGGGCTAGGTACCGCAGAAGACTCAGGCGCCGGAGATCACTAGACGATCTCCGTCCTCCATAAATGCAGGCCTGGGGGTGACAGATGACCCCATCTGTCACCGTAGCAGAAGCAGGTTGGGGGGATATCCGAGCACTACGGACTGCGCGCACCCTTTCGGGGGGAAGGAGGGCAGTAAAGAAACCATGAGGTTTCCACACAGGAGGGGGCCACTGCAGCCGTAGTTGGTCCGAGGTACGTCGGGGTTCCAGGGATTTCCTTACTAGGGTGCACCCCTAGGGTGGTCCCCTGGCTATTGGTACCTGAGACAGCGTGCGGTTTTTGGTCGGTTCGAGTCCAACATAACCACCCTTCGATGGTATTCGTGGGAATTTTAGCACAGTAAAAAAAAAAAAGTGACCCTAGAAGTCGCAAAGAATCACAAAGACATTAACTGACCATGAACGTCATGTTGTTCATATAATTTTTAATAAATTAAAAATAAAAAAAAAATCAATACACTAAGAACAATAAAATGAACTTTCCCTTGAAAACTTTTATTATCAACATAGTCATTTTACAATTTATTATATAAGACATAAAAACTTGTGAGATTACTTAAATGTCACGACAAATTTTGATTCATATTTACTTAGCTTTAAAAATAAAAGAAATAAAATGAACCAGATCTAATTAATTCACTTATCTACACAGGCAAATTTCGCGACAAGTTTTTATATCATATAAATTGTGTAATAACGTTATAAGTTGATAATAAAAGAAAAAAACTCTCCTCTTAAAGTCTTAATGAAAAAACATTTTATTCTCTATGACGCGTTTAAATAAAAACTTGATTTTAAAGAAAAGTTTAAAGTTTTTTTTTTGCTTTTTAGTTATCCTGGGACAGGTTTCTCATTTTTATTGTTAGAATTGATATTCATACCAATGGATCGAATGAACATATTTTGCCAAATCTGATGCGGTTGCATATGGATATTATGGGATTAAAGTACTCAAAGACGAATTAAAAAAAGTTCAAATTCGAGGCGCTTACGTCGTTTCATTGCTGATATCCTATGACTACCTACCAGCTTCATTATTAGATCAAGTTCATGTCTTCATAATATATATTGCACTGTCATGCGATAAATAACATTTTAGCTGAATTGATTGAAGATATCTTTAGCTTTTATATTGAGTTACGAGATTCCTCCCGAACAAACATACGTACAAATATTGTAAGTTATAGAAAAGTTGCCACAAAGAGGCATCTTGCACCCAAGAAATATAAAAACTGAGGATATGTAATAAAAAGGGAGTATTTCAAGGATTTGTTCCAGGAACTCGTAAAAAACTTGCGTCCATAAATGCTTCCTACCGCGAAATAGTTTTGCCAATATTGTTTTCTATTATATAGTTTTATATATTATTTAAGTTACAAGAGACATTTCTTTTCACGTAATTCTTTTAAGCAACGTGATTAACTTCTGAGTGAGTAGGCCGTCTAAAGACTTTTTGTTACTCTTTTTAAAACTTTTATTAGTTACTTTTGAGTTTTGTCTCTTGAAATTTTTTTGTTTAAAATTACTAGAGATAGATTGTCCCTAAGATAAACAAGATACATATCTAGAAATGCCAGGCTACAGAGGGAAAAAGTTGCCAAAATAAAAGAAAGAATAATCAAAGTGATAATATTTGCTAATGTTGTGTGTGTTGATAAGATTATAAACAATTTAAATAATTCCACGAAGACAAGACATTTTGAGTATGAATGTAAACAGGCCCTAAATTTCCAAAGTCCAGTCTATCTCTACTGTACGAGTATATCAAAATTAATGTACTGCAGACTGAGGTGACACTTTTGAATCTTTCAAATCATTTTATAAAGAACATTAGGTCTAAACAGTAAATCCTCTTACCTTAGAGTTCTCTTAGAAGTCTCTGGAAAAAAAGACACAGAGAGTCTGTTTATTTTTCCACCAGTTGTAAAACTACTATTATTCTCAACTTCTTTTTCTTTATCTCTTACTGTACGCTCTTAACAGACACACAACAAAACATACAATGAAGAGTTAGTCACAAATACTGCAACGAAACCAGACCAGACCAGACCAAACCAGACCTTTAATTACAGCTAAATGAGTGGTAAAGTGTTTACTACCCTAATGTTAATTTAAGCATTTTATAAGAATGAATCTAATGGTCTTGTCATTAATTACTATGAATTAATGAGTCACAATTATATTTAACTATCACAGCTAAACATTCTCCAAGAACTTGCGTTATAAATTTACGCAAATATACCATTACAAATATAAATAAAATAAATATATATGTATATACCATTAAATCAACGGAATGATAATTATAGTCGGATAAATTATGATATAGATCGATTTATAAGTTAATGTATTTTATAAATAAACTGTATTATTTAGATATATTTGACATGCAAGGTTGAATAGCATTTCTTAATATACAATCGCTTCATAATACGAGTATATCTATTGGTGCATCATGTACAGAACACTATTGCGCAGCCAATAATAACTTCTTGATAACAAACTATGTTTACTCAAAAAACATTTAATTATCTCGATGGCGCAGCGGTAGTAAATGCGACTGCTGTGTTTGAGGTCTCGGGTTCAATTCCCGTGTCGGACCAAATGTTTGTATGATCTACAAAGATTTGTTTCGAAGTTTAGATATTTTCTATGTATAATATGTATGTATTTACAAAATAAAAGTATATAAGTATTCTATCAGTCAGTCAAGTTGTCATAGCACAAGCTTAGTTTGAAACTAGATGACGTTGTGTGTTAAATGTCCGAAATATTTATTGTATTATGATTATTAAATTTTATCTTCCTTTAAAACGGAAAGAGCCACTATATTTCGCTTTTGGTAGTTTGAATAATTATGATTTAATCACCGAACTCAAAGGAGTAAGACGAGACATCGAATTCTATTTTGAGTTGAATCAGTTAACATAATTTTATCGTATTTCCTTATCGTTATTAGTTTATTTTATTTGGGATCAGAGGCAGACATCTCGATTGATGTAAAGATTTGATAAATTCAGTACAGGCATTCTGTGGAGTATAATAATTATATTTATAATTATCCAGAACTTTTAAGGAACTGTGTGTAAATTTATCATTTATTCTAATTTATTGTTTTTAATCTTAGTAAATCTATTTATACAGTTCTACAGACCTCAAAATATAGTTTGATATCTGTGACGCTACGAAATCGATGAAGTAACATTGAACAAGTGGTTTTAATTTCTATCAACTTTTTTTGCATTCTTTACATGCAAATTTTATCATAAATGAAGTGCAAAGCGTTATTAATTTAAAAATTCACACCGAACATGTCACGTCAATTCTGAAATGACGCTAGTGACAGCTGTCACTGAGATTATTAAGCTTTATTTTAAGGATTATAGATATCTTTACTTCAACTTCATTTTTTAGGCGGATGTGCTGGAAACCAGTTTTTCAGCGTGACTCATGCCAAATTAATCAAATTTGATGTACTGGTTTATTGCAGTTTAAGTTTAGTGAAAGCACAACAGACAAACAGAGTTACTTTCTCATTTAAGTTTTGACTGTCTAGTAACTAGTAACAAGATGGCAAAACCTAAAATGTACAATCGTGATTTATGTGAATTGTGATTTAATTTTTCAATTACATAAATTATTTTTGTTTCAGGTCTACCAAATGATCTATCTGTTTACTGGCATCAGTACCCATACAGCCTGGGGATCGTGTTCTGCAAGCTGAGGGCATTGATATCTGAAGCGTAAGTATCATGTACGAAAGCAATCTATCAATATAAAGGTGATACTTTTATCATAGTTTAGAGTGTAAATAAATCTAGTCGGCTCACTCACGTGAAAAAACATATCTACTATACTTTTCATGAAATAAAACAATAGAAATCTAAGAAAAGATTGATTTTACATCCTTTTTTAATCTTATTACAAATAAATTTTTCTTTATACACTTATAATCCCGAAACATAATACATGCGTATTTGCAGGTTCGGTTGCACTAGAGTGGGTTCGGGTGACTTTATAACAGCCTTTCCTGGATTCTTTCAATTTAAAACGTAATATGGCTCACCATCTATTTTAGTCATACAAGTAAGAACTCAAGGATATTAATGAGAACCGATGGATTCTTTGAACATCAGAAACCTGCATAAAAAACACACATACACACCATCTTCACAACCTAGAAATTATCGTTAGCAGCTACGTTACATTACAGCTGTTTTTGTGGCACCACGGTGACACTGCCAGGACCACATCCATTCATAAATAATGTAACGAACTCTAGTCTGTTGTGGATATAAAGGGAAAAAAAACTATGGCTAATATAGCAGTACGTTTATTTTGGTTAATTTACGACCAATAACCGCTAAGTATTGTTTTTAAAGCTTTTGTTTTCTTTAAATAGGTCACCGTTTCTCTTCCATTTAGCAACTCAATTTTCAGCTGCTCCAAACGCGTCAGATGCCGTTGCCTCATTAATTTTATTTTTTAGCTAAAATCGTGGGAATTCCTACGAAATTATGTTTAACAAGTAATTAAACTTTGTTCAGAATACTTCCTGGCAAACAAAATAATTAGGTTTTTGTGATTTTAATTAGTTGCGGTTTGTACGATTGCGTTAACAAACTTTAGGCAAGTGAACACTACCTCTTCTGATTCTGTTCGTGATTAAATATTTTTGTGATAGTGTTTTTTAAATAAAATAACTAAAAAAAACTGTTATTTACTGACTTTAACGTATGGAATTATGTTGACATATAGATCACAATGTGCAATAATCTTCTCTATAATAGATTAAACCGAGGAGTACTCTTCAGATATAGAGGTTATAGTTTTGAAAGACAGTAGGATAATGTACCCTATGGATGGTGTGATAAAATACACAATTGTATGAAAATTTATATAATTGGCTAAGCATAATTTTGAAAAATCAGTGTAACACCGTGTTTCACATTAATTTTTTAAGAGTTCAGTTCATTATCATGCAACACCCTTCGTTAAACAAAATTATATTTAAAAGACGTCCGCCTACTAATTAAGCTAAATAAATTGGAAGCCAAAACCTCATTACTAAAGAGCGGCATCATCATCATCATTACTAATGTCCAGCAGTGGGCTGTTAATGTAATGTGATGAAATCACAAAAAAAATTCTTGATCAATTTTTTTACTACAATGTTATTAAGATTACAATTTCAATATATCATAATAGGTACGTAAGGTGCGTTAGAAATCTTTTGTAATGTGATGTTCACGAGGATTATTACGAGGCCATTTTGTTTTACAACATACGTCACATAATACTGTAATGTCAGATCATGGTAAACTCGAGTTCATGTGTCATGTAAATGCGAACATGACACCACAGATAAGTGTAAAGTGTCGTAACGTAATGTGCAATAAAAACGTCAATTCTCTTTGATTGAGATAAAACAAATTATACATAATATTTGTCTAACACTTCTTGAATAATATTAGGTAGGAATATATAACACCAGTGTATATATATTGAAATATGTCAGCAAGTAAATTTGAATATATAATGCTGACATAACTGGCAGTACCACTGATTAAGGCAAGGAATGTTCTTGGTTACAATTTCAATGAAAATTACAAACGACGCTTGGCAAATAAATTTTAATTGAAAATTATTCTCCAAAGTATATTCAGACTAAATGGTGTAATAAAGACATCTGAGTCTCGAGATAAATGTTTGTTTTTAATTTCGTACTTACTGATTCGGAAAAAGAATATGGATATCATGAAATCTAGGAAACTACCTGTGCCATCATCATCATCATCATCATCATCAGCCTTCGATAGTCCACAGCTGGACATAGGCCCCTCCTTAGCAAGGAGCTCTTGGCCTACTTCACCACGCTGCCCAGACGGGCTGGTATAAGGGTCTGTTTTAAGTTTTAATTCTCTTATCAGTGATCTTGTCCTACGTAGTTTGTTCCTTAGTCGCCTCTAATGATACCCACCTCTACATGAGTAGTGGTGGTGATGTTGGTGGTGAGTGGTGTTCTAAAACACATGATGTTGTCTACTAACATCAATCAGTTTTATCGTAACCAGAGCCATAAATTTCATAAGTACGTTCCCTGTATACCTGGCGATGCATGAAGTCAATACGCTGATCTATTCAAATTGAGCATACGTAGCCAAATGTCGACTGATAAATCCTTTTGAAGATCTTTTTAGCCAATAAAGATCAAAATTACAATTCCTACTATTTTATATCGAAACCCTCATCAATTTCGTTAGCTCTGGACTTAATTTGCCATATTTTTTCGGGTAACAAACTTTTACGTCCACTTCTGAATATTTCCTAGTATTATATGCCTCCAGTTTTATTTGTTTCAACTAATAACAGTTCTAATAAGTAAATATATTTCGGACATCTGTCATTACAACGTCATCTAGTTTCAAACTAAGCAGAGCTTGTAATTTAACACCTACATTAACTGATAGAGCATTTATATACTTTGTTTTTGTTATACATAGAAAATACCCATACTCTGAAACAAACATTTACAGGTCATGCAAACATTTGGTCTGAACCGGGCATCCCCATGAAAGAAATTTATTATTGACAGTGATCGATGACTTACGATGAAAGCCTTACACCAAATTTAATTTCGAATTTCATTTATAGTTTAAATAAAATACTTAAATTTTACTTCTGTCACGATTCCGTAAATAAATTTAACCATATAGTGCAAATAATAGCTTTTCATTGAGACAGTAATTTGTTGAAGACAGACAAAACCGACAAGAGCCAAAAGACCGGACACGCTACACTTTTAGAGGAGATCTATACTTATCTACATAAGAATTATTTACGGCTTTTCTCTTGACATGAAGTCATCGCAGCCAAAAGACGTCCACTGCCGGACATAGGCCTCTCCCAAGGTTCCGCACAACAGTCGATCCCGTGTCGCCCGCATCCAGCAGCTTCCCGCGACCTTCACCAGGTCGTCGGACCACCTTACAGGGGGCCTATCAACGCTGCGTTTCGCAGCACGCGGTCGCCACTCCAGAACTTTATGGCCCCATCGGCCATCGTTTCTGCGTGTAATTTGCCCCACCCGTGTAATGTGTTTATATGAAGTGTGTCTATGAAATCTTATCGCTAAGCCTTATTAGAATTAATGCAAATACACACAGCAAATCAATTAGCTAGTCAGCGGTACAAAGTACCACTAATTTCTATGAACGAAAGCGAGAGAAATTACAACTGATAACGTAGAATGTATGTCTAAGTGTATAAACTAACTAGTTATTTGTTCATGTCTACAATGTATTATAATTATACTCACCGGGATAACACACATAACCTAATCAAAAATTTCGTTACAACTCACGCCGGTGCCGGTGTATCTCAATGAGTGTCGGAGGTATATTAAATTAACCACATTCTGTAAAATATATATTTGTCCCATTTATATTGTAGAGCGCAAGCCCCTTTAGTATCAACTGAGCTTCAACTTTGGGAATTACAAATCACAAAACCCACGTAGGCATAAAGGGCTTCCAGACATAAGTAATAAAGAATTAGAGAAAACTGCACGAGTGGCCTAGTGGTTTAAACGGTCGCCACGCCGCTCTCTACTGTGCTGAGTGTTGTAGATTCATCCACATGGGACAACACTTTGTGTGATCCCTAAATTGTAGTTCGGAATCTGGGTGTTCTTTGTGTCAGTTTGCAAAGTCCTCCGCGACACAGGATTTATTCCAAGTGCGGGCGTTGTCTTTTAAACAAAGAAAGAAAAAAGACCAATAATATAATACATTTTATAATAAATAATGTATCTTGTGTTGTGTAGTGCGTATATTTAGGATGATTAGTAAATTAACCTATGCATGCCTACTTCACACGATTCTTATACCACCTAGACGTTAACTAAAAGAGAATGCCCTGGGCACTAAGTCCGCCAATCTACAAGAATGCATAAAGTTATATAAATAAAAAAATATTATTCTGATTGGGAAAACATAAAAATATGTTATAGATATCCCCACAATAATTAGAAAATGAGACATTGAAAAACAAAATTAACCACTTTAAGATAAGGTTGATTTGTTTCACAAGCCCTAGGAACGCCTTTCTGTTCTATGCCACTCGTCAAGTTACAACCCACGCTGACACATTCGAGTACCTATCGTATAAAATACTGAATTGAACTGAACTCTGCAGGAATGTTTATGTGTTTAAGAATCTTCTTTGTGGTGATCTGCAAGTATTTATAGAATCGCGTTTTACAAATAGCTCGTTTACTCCAGAGTCACTCGCAGCCATTTCAAAGACTACAGATGACTAGCTTTTCGTAATTTTCTTGAAGACTAAGTAGAAAGAATTTATCAAATTCGTTTGCTACTGCGAGGAGTGCGTTTAATATCTTAATAAACAACAATGACGGATTGATTACGCTATTTATAACTCGGCATAGGCTGTACTAAAATTAATGATGTTAAATTTTTTGAATTTGTCTTCGCTGCACATAGCAGTATAATTATTTAAATATTTCGAAAATTCTGGTAAGAAATATTGAAATGAATTTGTCTTTTCTCAAGTGCGAAACCTAAAACAGACAGAGAGCCATTCTAAAATGTTGGCAAAACTACGTGAAACTATTAGCATAGATAATAAATATGCTGACAGAGATTCAATGCAAAATAGTCTTACTGTTAATAAATTTAAGACACATTTAAATATATCAAGGATTGTTAACAATAAACCAAAAAAATGTGTAGCCACATGTAAATCTTCGCATGTTAATTACGCGAAATTGTTCGAAAGCAGAGCAAGTAAAACATGTTTCAAACAGTCTCTACGCTCTAAGTGAAATGTTAAAAGTAACTTGTACAATGTTTAAAAGTTTCCAGCTGATCTGACATCAAAATGTATGAAAACTTTAACAGTATTCCTAATTTTTTAATGTTGGAATCCTACTTTTTGATGCGTTACAATCAAAATGTGATTTAAGTATTGTTAAGGTTGATATTATTTAGAAAGATATTCTTTTCTTTATTAATTCTGAAATTTTTACGTATCTACGAAAAAATAATTTTGGTTGATATATTTCAATCAAATAGTGATCGTATAAATTTATGAAATATTAATATGGCATTTGAAATTTAAATTAGTTCTCTAGATATACGAATAGCTATACATTTTGAATAACTTTAGTCCTATTTATTAATTGAATTTTCAAGCAAGGGTTTATGTGCTTTCAATCAACTGTGATATAAAGGTCAAACATAAGTAGGCGCTATAGTTCTATAGGCAATGTAGAATAACGAATTATGTATTGAAATTTTTATAATTCTTCAGAATAAGTTAAGATTGAGAGAATATCTTCTGGAATTAACTGCTCTAGCGACTCTAGCATAGAAGTGAGCTCAAATGTGCTATTGGTTTTTGGATATTGCCAAGTTAATACCCATCGACTTAAAACAATAACTTGAGGTGTTTCATGACTGATCACACGAATAAAGTTTGCATTAATTTTTGTGTGATATATAAATTTTTATTTAGAGTTTGAGTGTTCTTTGTACATTTCATGAATGTTTGTAAGGTTACTCGCGACACGGTGATTCGGAGCGTAGGAGTGGTTTTTCAAAAGCAAAAAAAGTTAGTTTACGTTGCATATAAATGTTTACAAGCGTAATAAAAACAATATCAAATTAGTTCACGCCTTTTGTGAGGTGACATTTTTATTTTCCCTTAAGGTTAGAATCGACGAAGTCTAGAATAAACTACCTGTGTCATTTTTTAAATTCTAGAACGTTTAGGAATAAATTGAATAAATTCATCATTAAAAGGTAAAAATTACGCATTCAAGTTTGCATTCAAAATAAAAAAAAAAACAAAAAGTATGGACTCTGGTACCAAAGAAATCATCAACGACCTTCTACAGTTCACTACTAGACATAAGCCTCTCCTTAGTAAGGAGGTTTTGGCCTACTATGGCACGCTGACCAGGCTAGGGTTTATTTCAAGTTTTCCTTCTCTTTGTAATGATGTTGTCTTGCATGCTTTGTTCCCTTAGTCGCCTTTTACAACACCCATGGGATGAATAGAGGTGGTAACACTATGTATTCTTAATCCGTTACCACACCGACAGAGAAATTGAGCATAGTTTTTAAGGGGTCTTCACGTGTCTGTCTGTATTGGGGCTATAAATTAAGTGCAGGTTTACCTAATTTCTCAGCGCAAAAGTGTTTTCAATAGTAGTTGAGGGTGTCTCCAAGAACTTATTAAAATTGAGTATGTCATTTTAAAGATGTAGCTGAAAATGTCACGTTTAATATCTGTACATATGTCCGTATAAAATATGTGTATTAGTTCTCTTTGCATATGTACGCTGTTGTAATGATTAACGTACATATATAAAATCACGTTTGTTTTCACGAGGGATAGACAGAGGCATTTTAAATGCCAATTTATCGCCAGTGTTGGTCTCATCTAATAAATGGCGAGACTACTGCCGCTAATTGGGATGTATTGGTTGCCAGAGTCTCGTCCGTCCATCAACAGGTGCACCACTTGCAAGTGAAGTTGATTTGAGGCCCTAAGCTATTGGTGGTAACCCTATACAACCTATGAACTAAATCACGAAATATGTAAAATATAATTCAGGAATATTGTGGGTACATACATAAAATTTGACACAACCATTTTGTGGGATGTTATGAGTCACTTACGTCACATAAAGAATGCGAAATGACAACCATTGACTATTATAATAATCGTTTACTGTGATATCGTTATTGGTAGATATGCCAATTTTTGGCTGTAACCGCAATTATGCAAAGGAACCGCTCCATGTTATACTTTAATAAGTAACGTCCATCGACTGTCGAACGTCCGGCTCGAAACCCGTATTGGGCGTCCGACAGATCGGGGCTCACCGCGCAGAGGTGTCGGACGATGCGGGCAGAGAGTATCCTCTCAAACAATTTACCCGCCTCGTCCAGCAATACGATGGGCCTATAAGCCGCAACCGAATCGGCCGGCCGTCCCGGCTGCCGTAGTAGGACCAGCTTCCCGCTCTTCCAGCCCTCAGGAAAACGCCCGGACGCCAAGCTGGCGTTTAGGACTTAGAACATTATCCTCATTCCGTCCCCCGTCGTCTTCGACCATGAAGACCATCGATGGGGGTGTGTGCTCCGCCCGCTGCGGGAAAACACCCTCGACCACTTCCCGCAGGAAGCTGGGCTGGAGTGTCTCTGTAAGAGGGGGGCCCGACGTGCGGAGCTTTTGTCGCACCGCACGATAAGGGCGACCCCAGGGGTCACGATCGACCCTCCCTGCTGTCGCACGCACGTGTTGGTGGAGCCTCTGTTTAATAAACAGAGGCCCACCGAGGCCGCCCACTCCTCTACGGCATCGCCCCTTGTGTCCGTTCTGGGGGAACCCCACGCAATGGATTTTGCATTGAAGTCCCCCAGCACTAGGACGTGCCCAGACGTTAGTCGCCGCATCGAGGTTTCCAAGTTGTTAAGGAAAACCACGAAGTCGCTCAAACTCCGGTTGGGGGAGAAGTAGACACCATATATGGTGATCCCCCCCCACTCGGCAGCAACATATCCAGTGCCCTTGTCTCTAAGCGACAAGGGCGGGGAATGAGCCGCCGTGGAGCCGACGACTGCCACGGAACCGTCCCGGTCACCCAACCAGTTTGAACGGGGAGGAACGTAATAGGGCTCCGCGGCTACGGCAACACCGATCGACCACTGTGCCATGGTTTGCAGGAAGAGGTCCTGCGCCGCAGCACAGTGGTTCAGGTTCGTCTGCGTGGCGAGTGGCGGAAACATAGTCCGCTGCAGTCAAAACAACTAACACACTTGGCGCGTGTGTGTCCCGATGCCAGACATTTATAACACCTCATCGGTCTCGGCGCCAGGACCGTGATCCTAGCGTTCACGAAACCGATGAGCAACTTTCCGGCGTCGCCCAGGACTTTGCCCGACACTACTGGACATTTGACCCACACCGCGCCAAGCCCACCTGGACCAGGGCGGATGGTGCCGACCCGGATGCTGTCCGCGCTGCATCCCGTCTTCTCCTCAATAGCAGCGCGGACATCCTCGGACGTCACAGAGTCGTCCAGGCCCAAAATGCGCAGTTCTACGCACTTCGTAGGCCTGGCGATCTTTACACCATCCGTGGCCTCGAATATACCCCGCAGTTTCTCGGCAAACGTGTCCGCTGTCTTTGCGCCTTCAGCCCCAGGGAACTCGAGGACTCGAGCTCCCGTCTGGGCGAGGCGCATTCTGACTCCTACTGTCCCAAAGTTATTTGTGGCGAGGCTGTCCCGGGCCCTCTTGAAAACAGCCGCATAGGACAGTCCCCCATTTGCCGCCTCCAGTGATACTGTAATTACCACAGCCGCAGTTTTAGGCGGCTGTAGTTTCAGTGGCTTCGTTTTCTTGATCCGCGCTACCGGAGGCGGTTGCGTAGTCGAGGCTGCGTTCTTGGCAGCCCTCCTACTACGCTTTCGGGCTTTTTTATTGCCTCCAACTAACTGCCACTCACTATTCGAGGGAGCATTCGCAGAGGGACTTGTTGCTAAAACACCAGGGTTTGGAGTGGGGAGGCAAGGATATACCTCCATTACCCTTGGCGCAGTTTTCTTCGCTGCAGGCCCAGCCTTCGGTGTAGCTGCTTTCGCTGCTGTATGGACTGCTCGTCCAGACTTGGGAGTGATCGCAGGTGCAGATATCGACACCGCCGCTGCATACGATCTGCGACCAGCCGTAATGGGAGGCGGAGCCGGCGCTGATGCAGTCCGCGATCTGTCCGCTGCGAGCGGCGGCCGAACAACGGGGGCCGGAGGCAATCTCGCCTCAAGGCCCGAGAGACGCCCATCCAGCATACATCCCACCGCCTCCAGAATTTGGCGAAGGTGGGCATCACTGGAATCGACAGAGGGCGAAAGCCGCCGCGGAGCCGGGCCAGGCGCAGATCCATCCGCCTGCGTCCGAAACTGGGCAAACTGGGCACTCAGTTCAGCTACCTGTCCTGTTAAGCGTTCATTGGCAGCCTGGAGGCGAGCTACATCTCCAATCAGGGTCTCAACTACTCCAGCTATAGTGGAGGAGGAGTCCTTCAGGGCTTTTACGAATTGACCTTTAAGGTTCGTAGATTTTGTAGCCACCTTGTTTATGATGGCCACAGCTACGTTCGCCCTCTCCTGCATAGACATCGGCGTTTGTGAGGCAGAATCCCCCAAAGCCGGCCCCTGGATTTTTAACAGGAGATCGGTGATCTCCTCCTCCACTAAATTTTCTCCCTCAACTCGAACCCGTCTATAGGCATCCGCCTTTGAAAAGATGGAGCCTGACGGCCTCGAGACCGGTGTGCGCGACCTCCCTCTGCGGCTACTAGCCACTTTGGGAGGCACCCACTCCTGAGACGCGTCGCTGTCTTCGTCCATGGAGCGTCCGCGTTTGCGACAATCGCGGAGCTCCATGTACATCTGCTCCAGTGTGTTCGTCGTCGTACTGGAGTTATCGTCCGACGGTACGACGGACCTGGAACGCAAGCGTTCTGATCTTCTTAGGCTCCCAGAAGTTAGATTGACTTCTGGGAGCCGTTCTGTGATAGGCATCTCAGTCGAAATTTCTTCACTCTTTTCTATGTTACTACCCTTCTTGTTTTCTTCCTTTGTATTATTTTTTGTAATTTTCAAGTATTCCATAACAAAACCCACGAGTGGGGGAGAACTAGAGGTCGACCCGGGCAGAGATCCCCCAATACCCGGGCAAGCGTAAATTTGTGCCCAACCGAGGGGTCCGCAAGTGCCTCGGCTGGGAGTGCGCTTGCGACTGAACAACCCATCAGCCATGCATCCCCTGGCCACGCACCAGAACACGGGATTCGGGGTAATTTTTTACAGAGGTTTTCTTCCTCGCAGTCCGGGCGGCTAAGCCAAGACTCTCGCCCCCGATTGGAGTCGCGAGACTCCAACTCGGGACTACGATATGTCGACGGCGGCAGGGAGACTACGTCTCCTGATGCCTGCTCGGTGACAGTGTAAGTGCACACCGAGCCCGTCCTACCTTTTCCACCGCTGAGCGGAGGAACTCCGACCCTACAAAGGGTCCCGCCATCGTGATTTTTACTGAAGTTTTTCTCCTCATTGCCCCGTAGGGCGAAGAACCAACAGAGGATCCGACAGATACGCCCGCTCTGTTTGACCAAGTCTCGGCCGAATTGCCGAAGAAAATGGCTTCCTCTTCGTGCTAGAACATTAGCCATTGGCAGTGATGAACACCATCGCCAACGTTACCAGGGTGCACCACGTGGAGGTTTTCTAGCCAAGCACCCCAGGCGTCCACTGCCTCCCCCAAGGTTCTCTACAACAGCCGGTCCCGTACCGCCCGCATCCAGTGGTTTCTCGCGTCCTTCGTCAGGTCCTACTGAGTACATCATCTCACTGTGATCGTCAACCCACATGCCAAGCGTGATGATTATGGCAATCCCCCTATTATGGCAAGCACAAGCGCAGACTAACACTTTTTGTTCTTTTGTAACGTATATTCGTATAATATAAATATGTGTACGTATGTATCTATCTATCAAAACTTATTTCTATATGATTTCTATCAATAAAATAAATTATATTTCCCAACAGGACCCGAAATTTTGGTGACTTTAGAGGACCTTGACTGCTTAATTGAATTAGTCCGGTCTAGACTGTATTTTAAGTTTCAGATTTAATTCCACCTGGATTTCACTCTAAAGTAGTATGGTACGTTTAAAATAAACAAGAGACATATATGTTTACCACATTTCATATTAAATGGCTTTCAAAGTAAATCTTTCGAAGTTATTTCTTATTGATTAGCAAGTTTATATAGGCGCAAGTAAAATAATTTATTTTTCAAGACTAGGCTTTTGACATACCTGTGGCGGGAAATAAGCACATTCCTGTCCTATACGTAGACAAACCTCTAGCAGTTTCCACGTTTTATTATTTCCAAACACTTTACTGGCTTTTACTTTTACTTTTTTATTCGATGCCTATGAGAGAATAGATTGAATTTCCAATATGATTCTATAATTCATTAAAAACAATAATTGCCTCTTCATGATACCATTCAAATTTATTTCATTTCCTTTTGTTAATATAATTAAAGTTCATCTAAAGGAAATAGGAAAATCGTCTAATAATAAAAAAACCTATCGTTACAGTTACCATTTAAAAGGCTTAATTAAATATTTTATTCAACAGTACTAAAAGATATTTTTAACTTTTATTACTAATATGATTGTTTTGTACAGGAACAGCTTTATGCAGTCCACTGCTGGACATAGGCTTCTGCTGGGCAAGGAGGTTTTGGCCCTACTATACCAAGCTGACCAAACGGTTTAGAATAGGGTTTGTTTCAAGTTTTCCTTCTCTTTGTAATGATATTTTCCGGAATAGTTTGTTCCCTTAGTCCCCTCTTACGACACCCACGTGATGAATAGGGGTGGTAACACTATGTATTCATAATCCGTCACCACACGGAGTAGTATTTTTTTCAAATGACTTTTAAATTATATATGACTATTATAGATTCATGTTGTCCACAATTTTGTTTTGATAGAACACGGTAAGACAAATTCTATGCCACGACGGTTAAAGTTATATGGGTAGGTAAACTTAGAAAAGAAGAGGGATTTGGTTCGGAAGACATATCTAGTTTTTAACTTTCATCACATTACATGAAATGTGACTGTTTCTATAGAAATATTCATAAGTAAACATTTATTTAGGTAAGCATACCTATTATGAAATTTAGGATTGTGAATTTACAGTACGAAAATGTTGATTTTACAAAAACACTAAAATTATTTTTCTCGTTGCATACTGATACGTCTACATTGAAAGCGGGTTAAAAAAAAAAGGTTTTCTATATAAAAGTCTAAAGAAAACTAAAAATGTCTGTAAAATTGTAACGATTTGTGTGAAATAAATTAATGATAAGTTTAGTCCAGCGTCTATTGTGACATGATTTATGGTTGTTATAAAATGTTTATGTGCAGACAGACATTCTATTAGAATATCTGAAGACGTATTTGTGAATCGTCGCGAGACGTCTAGAATCGAATGGATTTTTTTTTGATTCGATTCAAAAGGTGTGAACAGCTGTACGTGACAGAGTTCTGTGAATAAATATAATCGGCATATAAAACTATTTTGCAGAAGACAGTTTTTTTTATTGAACTTTTTGTTAAAGGATAAATAGTAGTACGATGGCTAAGAGATAGATATAGTAGGACTTTTCTTTGGCTAGTGTTAGTACCCGCAAAAAAATCTTAAATACAGGACAATCATGAGTCAGATTTGAAGGTATTCCTTCACATTTGACTCAAACGAATATTATTTATTAATAACTTGAAGATGAGATACGAGATCCAGTGTACTTTTTAAACATATGTTTTTTTGGTTTGTTTTTATATAATTTTAACTGTAGAAACTCAAATTTGTCAGACCTTTAAGTACGGCTGCGAGCTTCACTATTTAGTTCATGTTTATTTATGGGCTATTACTGCATATAGCAATAGACCAAATATAAACCAACGCTTACAAATTGTACGTATTCTAATAAATATTGTTATTATCAGCGTCAACCAACTAGAGAGTATCAAATGTTTGTCAAGAGAATATTACTTTTGCCTATGTAAGATACATTTTGTGAAATAATCCACATTATTTTATCGTAACGTTATTTGAGATACGGCGATTTAAGAACGCTAGATTTATTTTTATCTGTTTCTTACGACAGTCTTAGTGCGTATAAACGGTAATTTAAGCTGAGCATAGTGTGGTGTCATACTCAACGCCATTCATCTATGACAAGTCCTTCATCGCGCAATAAAGTTTTTACATTTAGTAATGTATAGTTATGAACATACATAGAGATACACACATATACATAGGCGCCAGGAGAAAGATATATTGGCAGAAAAGAAAATACATAAAAAAACACATATTTTGAACTTATTTCATAAGAAAGTCGATTTCATATGTGAAGACTTAGTATAATTTTATATTGGATGTATGTATGGCTGTAAATGCACCCCCTTGAAAAATAATTCTGACGACACCCACGTACATAATCATAATAAACACAATATCATAAATTCAAAGGTTCCATATTGTAGATATATACCCGACCTAGTTTCCGAAAATAGTCTAGCTGTATTGTATTGGTATCAATTTATCATTACCGACAACGCTATTGTTGCCAATGAGCTTAATGTTATGGTGATAGACGAATTTGAGCGATTGTCGATTGCACTTGCTTGTGAGGAGAATGTTTTGTAAGTTGAAATAGTAAAATAAACATATTAATTTCAAAATGAAATGTGGAATGTAGATTCCATGAGAATCGTTCCGATAGTCATATCTGATCATGCATTGATAGTTTAGGGGTTGATTAACACATTAGCAGGATTGCTTACGGCCTCGTCTCAAGCACCCGATGTCGGTAGTCTAATATTTTTATAACTTTAACCAAATATTTTTTATTCAGACGTATATAAATTATATATGTATAACTGCCTCAGTGGCGCAGCGGTAGCGATTGCGACTGCTGTGCTTGAGGTCTCGTGTTCGATTCTCGAGTCGGACCAAATGTTTGTATGATCTGCAAACATTTGTTTCGTAATTTGGGTGTTTTCTATGTAGAATATGTATGGATTTACAAAAAAAAAGTATGTAAGTATTCTATCAGCCAGTCTAGTTATCACAGCACAAGCTCTGCTTAGTTTGAAACTAGATTACGTTGTGTGTCAAATATCCGAAATATTTATTATTATTATTATATTCATGGAAGTATCATAAGCGATCAGCTGATCCCTAACTAGACTGGGCATGTTTTGTGATAGTCAGACGACTTGTAAACATACATGTTTGTTACTAAATACACATTTCAAAGATAAATTACACAGCCAACATTATACTCAGAAAAAATGAATATATTCATTTATTTATTTATACTTTCTGCAAATAAGTTACATTGCATAAAGCGGACTTAATGCCGTGGGCATTTTCTTTAGTAGTGTTGATTTTATAGTTGATTTCATAGGTGAAGACTTAGTACAATTTTATATTGGATAATAGTATGTGTGGATATAGTTGCACCCCCCTGAAAATTTATTCTGGCGACGCCCACGTACCTAATCACAATAACACAATATCATAAATTCAAAGGTTCCATATTGTAGATATGTAATATATTAATACATAACACAAGAATCAAAAAGTCAAATGCCAAAGACTTTTTTGCTAAATTACTTCTTAGATAAGAAGTATTTCAAACACAGCAATAGACTTAGTTTTTACTAAGTAAAAAAAAAAATTATTATTAGATTATTAATTGAATTAAAAAAAATATAACTTCTTTATAATTAACAAGATTTTTCCTTATCTGTTCTGCATAGAAAATTATTTAAACTTTTTTTTTCAGCGCCACCTACGTGTCCGTGCTCACAATATCTGCGTTCTCTTTGGAGCGCTACCTGGCGATATGTCACCCACTACACTTGTACACGATGGCGGGGCTCACTAGAGCCTCCAGGATCATCCTGGTGTTGTGGATCATCTCCATCGTGTGTGCGTCACCCTTCGCTGTCTACAGCGACATCAGCTACAGGGATTATCCTCCAAGTACGTATTTAGACATAGTTATTATTATTAGAAAATATGCCTAATTTTTTCTATCCGTTTTCGATATTTTTATAATATAAAGGTAAACGCGTAATATGATTACTGCTGCCAATACAACCCAGAAGACAAGATGTTCTGATCTTGGAGTAACTTACCCCTCTGACATTAGAAAAGGCGGAGGAGTTGAAGCTTGAATAACTACAATTCGATGACAACGAACAAAAAAGTAGCATAGAGTTGGTTTTTAGAGATGCCGTTGTGTCAATCCGGATGAGTCGGTCTAGTTTTGCCGGAGCATGATTCTAAAACGGTTAAATTTTAAATTTCTGTGGTTAAATGATCTTAACTTCCCTGGAATTAGTGTTGTAACACTAATCGACATCACAATCCGGACACATTTCGTCAAAAAAAAAATTATATTTAATAATTTTATAATAAATATCCACCATTATAGCACAGTAATATTTAACACCTAGTAAATAAAATAAAATAATTTTATACTTTAAGACTTAGGAAACGAGAACGGACCGCAAAAAAAAATATCCGCCTGGTAATTCCAGAGCTTATCGTATTAAAAAAAACATAGAACCATAAGTTTGTTTTATTTATATTGGTATAAAATTACAAAATTTTGGTTATTAACTGAAATATACTTTAAACAAGATCCTTTTCTAAATATTTTCGATTATAATGGATAATCTTGTTTGATTTTTTTAAATGTCTGCTAAAGCGACTCTATTCTACCTGACGAAAAACATGAATGGAATCCAATATGTTTGTACTCACATTTAATGTCGTGTTTGAAAATAAAGCTAATAAAAAACCCAGCAGTAAAATGCAATCTATTATATAGTATCATACCTTTGTAAGCATAAATATAAAAAAACACTAATAAATTTTTAAACAATGGCACAGCTAGCAGTTACATGTACCTACCATTGTCTTCAAATGTGCCGATCAATCTCGAGGCTTTTTCAGGTGGAAAATATTTCCGGGTTGTGCACTAAAAGCCTATTTGGTTAAGCCACCCAAAAGCGAAACCAAACAGACAATGTGCGTAAAATACCGAAGCACTTTCATATTCTACTTAGGCTGGGTATAAACTCAGCGTAATACATCAAACGAAAGTAAGATAGATGACTATTTTAAACAGTCCACTGCTGGACGTAGGGAGAGGCCTAGAAAGGAACTTTTAGCCTACTGTGCTATGCTGGCCAGATGGGTTGGTATGAAGTTTGTGTCTAGTTTCCTTCTCTTTGCTACGCTGTCGTTCTGCTTACTTTGCTCCCCTCGTTGAGTCTTACGAATCCCACACGATGATTAGAAATGAAGAGACATTTATTAATACTAAATATTTAATATAAAAATAAATTTACGAAGGTCGTGGTTAACAAAACATGTGTTCTGGAAGTGAATTTCGGTCTGAAGATTTATGGGTTTTCACTGGTCGAGATTAATTTAGCGGCCATTAGCTTTTCGCTACATAACTTTTATGTGTACATTTTGTCGAAATGTAGCTCGTAAAACTTTTGCTGCGGATCCTTCTACGTGTTGGGTGTAAACTCCGAAAGCCGGCGTAACTACAACCTGATTGTTTAGTTAAAATAACTTAGGTGTGCTTAGCTACGGAACATTCGAGTATTATGCAATAGGTCTATGTACTGCTGTAACAAATCGATATCGGTAACGATCAAATTCAGAATCCTAACGAGTGAAAATTTGAAACCGAGTCTATGTCACATCCACGCCTTAACTACACAAAAGAGTGTCTAGAAATTTCCTATTTACGTTTGTTACTTTTATATCCAATACAATACGACGTCAGAGGCAAAGGTGACAAAACAAAAGAAACATAAGGTCCATACATCATCCCGAAAAAAGTATATTCCCGAGAGATTGAGAAATAACTTGAACGATAACGAACCAACAAACGTAAGCTCGCATTATACAACGCACAGTAGTACAATAAGTTTGTTCATATCATTTTTTTAGGGTTGCTTAATGCTGACAAGGAACCCTTACAGTTTTGTCACATCGGTTTTTTCTTTTTATGGTATGAAGACAAACGAGCAGCAACGGATGAGAAATAGCTACCATATTACTTATACTCGTACAACTCTATTATCACCTCTATACGTCAACACGTGCTAGTTTTGGAAGTCCCCATTTTATAGTGATAGACATACGCTCTCAAACTAAATGGTTCAGATCTTTCTTCCTGTGCCAATCATTCAAAAGCTGGCCTACGTGTTTCCCTCCAAATACCATCCTGGATCCTTTAAACGGGGCGTGAAAAACCATCTCACTAGGCCACCATAATGTGGATTACCATGTTGCATTAGGATGATGACTACCACTTTTGGACTCTACTTGTGCTTTTCACTATACAGAGTAGAGTCACTTTGACAGACTTATCATTGAAAATAAAACTGCCATTCAAAAGACACGTCTGGGTGGCCATTATTTAAGCACTCTGTCCTCTACATATGTTAGTGTTCCCTGATGTGACGGATTAAGAATACGGAGTGCCACCAGCCCTATTTATCACAAAGGTGTCGTAGGAGGATCTAAGGGAGCAAACTACGTAGGGCAACATCACTGCAAGGAGAAAGTAAAACTTGATAGAAACCCTGTACAAACCTGTCTCGCTACCGTGCTATAGAAGGACTAAATCTCCTTTTTAAGGAGGAGCCTATGTCCAGCTGTGGACTATTAAAGGCTGTTGATGATGGTATTTTCTCATTCAGTGTCTCGTTAGGCTGCGATTACTCCAGTTGAAGCAAATACTTCCTACTACTCTTCACGGTTTAACTGACAGATCGTTCGTACTACAAAGTTTTGTTTTAGTGTATCACAGACAAATTCACTTTCACCAGCTAGCATGTGTATACATTAATTTTATATTGAAAATGACGATAGAGCGTTAGGTGATTAAAGAAACAAGATTCTTTGTGAAAAATGGATACACACGAAAATGGTACAATGGGTACTACGCATAATGCAACGAAATGACAGTGCCCGAGTTTCCCCAGTGACGTAGCCACAGAAATAAAATAAAGATACGGTATCACGCATTTTTCAAAGCCATTGGGGAAATTTACTTGCCATTATAAAATTCTTATGGATACCTGTATATACAGGAGCCTGAAGTTTATGTAATATGTACTTAGTCTGGCCATAAATACTGTTACACTTAATTATAAAAAAATATTACATTTGAATTTCGAATCTGTCATTTTTATACGATTGTTCATTGTGTTTTCTCATTTTGGCGCCAATACATTGTAAAATATTTTGCGATATTAAAATGGTGTGGGGTGATAAAGAGAACCGAATCGCTGTGATAGCATTACACAAAGTAGGTATGGAGCCAAATGCAATTTTTAAAACTCTCCATACACTTGGTATTAGTAAAATGTTTGTGTACCGGGCTATTAATAGGTACAATGAGACCTCCTCTGTTTGTGACAGAAAAAGATCTGGCCGTCCACGTAGTGTTCGTACGAAAAAGGTGGTCAAAGCAGTAAGGGAAAGAATTCGAAGAAATCCTGTCCGAAAGCAAAAGATTTTATCTCGGGAAATGAAGATAGCACCTAGAACCATGTCGCGTATTTTAAAAGATGACTTAGGACTTGCAGCCTATAAGAGACGCACTGGCCATTTCTTAACTGATAATTTAAAGAAGAATAGGGTGGTAAAATCGAAACAACTACTGAAGCGGTACGCAAAGGGAGGTCACAGAAAAATTTTGTTTACGGATGAGAAAATTTTTACAATTGAGCAACATTTTAACAAACAAAATGACCGTATTTATGCTCAAAGCTCTAAGGAAGCTTCCCAATTAGTCGACAGAGTGCAACGTGGACATTATCCGACTTCAGTGATGGTTTGGTGGGGTGTTAGCTATGAAGGAGTGACTGAGCCATATTTTTGTGAAAAAGGTATCAAAACATCGGCACAAGTGTATCAAGATACCATTCTTGAGAAGGTAGTTAAGCCCCTTAACATCACCATGTTCAATAACCAAGTATGGTCCTTCCAGCAAGACTCGGCGCCGGGTCATAAAGCTCGGTCCACGCAGTCTTGGTTGGAATCGAACGTTTCGGACTTCATCAGAGCTGAAGACTGGCCGTCGTCTAGTCCCGATCTTAATCCGCTGGATTATGATTTGTGGTCAGTTTTAGAGAGTACAGCTTGCTCTAAACGCCATGATAATTTGGAGTCCCTAAAACAATCTATACGATTGGCAGTGAAGAATTTTCCCATGGAAAGAGTGCGTGCTTCTATTGATAACTGGCCTCATCGTTTAAAGGACTGTATTGCAGCCAATGGAGACCACTTCGAATAAGCTTTTTATATTTTTAATTGTTTTATATTTATGTATTAAACTGACACACTGTAAAAGTAATAAATGTTATTTGCAGTTAACAATTTTCTTTTTTCTTTATTACAATATTTATGGCAAGACTAGGTATATGTATATTACAGTAATTTGGTTTTTTTGCTAAATTTTATTTTTAATTTGAACCCATTGTTCCGGAATTATTGGTCGTCTATTTCTTTAGTATCATTTACTCAAATACTCATTCTAGGTTGAGCTGATACGTAAGTATCAAATTTCTACTAAGTATTTAGTCTGTAAAGTAAGGGAAAACTTGCCTCAATGAATTTCGTTCACGTTGTTTTAATATACGAGTAAAATATATAAGAAACTTTGTATATGTATATGTTAAATATATAGAATAAAGATAGTTAATCTTGTAATTTAAACGATTATTATTCACATCCTCTACTAATATTTCTACTAAAATAAACGAAATCACCGCATCATATTTATTTATATCAATATATCTGTCGACAAACCACAGTACAAAATATGTTTTTAATGCATACAGTAAATGATTTTTCATGTGAACAAATTATGGTATATTTTGAGTGCGTGCACACAATTTACTTTCAAAAAGCAATAATGTGTTCAATTCGTCAATGTTTCCAAAAAGGTTTATAAATTTAAACGACTATAGAACGTCTCCACTTTCAAGCACATATTCACTCACGTCTATATTCTCGAATGGTTATTGGTTACAAAGGCGTATTAAACACTCAAATATCGACAATTGTATTTTCAGTCCCTACATATCAGATACTATACTAAATTTAAGCATAAGAAGATTGGGAGTATATGGAAAAGGAAGTAACAAAAATGCGAAATACCTAGAGGTAATAAGATATTGTTTAATGAGGTTTTTGTGAACTTGGCTAAACATCACTATACACGGGAACGGCATTGGAATATGTTTAACCCCTTTTTTACGGCACGGCAACGACAAATTTATGTGAATGGACACTTCTAGCTTTTCAATTTGAGCTAGCTTTCTAGCTTTTTTTGCAGGCAGGTAGAATAAGTTTGGAATCCTGGCATAATTGCTAATATACGTAGTAAGGGGAAGAGGAAGGTAATAACACAATTAATTACGTCTTTAAATTTTAAAAATAAAACGTATAGACGCCTTTTACTGAAACAATCTACGCAGATGTCCGCTTAAGTAATGAAAATATACCTTTTTCTTTCATAACTTCGTACAATGATGTCATTTGCGAACCAGTAGAGTCCAAATATCTAAATAGGCATTTAAGGAGGCTTAGAAAGGTTTAAAATAGTTACGTCTGAGATAAAGGGTACCATTTTTACAACCACTGACTTATTTTTAAAAAACATTTTAATTTTTTTTAAACTTAAGATAAGTTGGTATTTAAATACTAGCAGATACGCAATTTTCATTTTTTATTATAATAGTGTTAAGCCTGTTAAACAATAAAAAAACTCAACCAAACGAATTTAATTCAATTTTTTAATAAAAAATATAAGAGTAACTTTTACAGTTCATACGATTATTATTCATATACTCTACTATTACTCCTTTAAGAGAAATGAAATCTCAATACCAGATTTGCTCGCAAATATTCGTTCATATTAACAGAGAAATCAATTGAATCGGAAAGCAAAATCTTTAAATAAATATGTTTTTAATGCATACAGTAAAAGGTTTTTTCATGTGAATAAATTATTGTATATTTTGAGTGCATGTACACAATTTAACATACTTTCAGAATATAATTCTTCCATTCATCAAATAAAGTATTTTCAAAAATGTTTTATATTTTTAAATGTGTGTAGAATATCTCCACTTACACATATATATTCGCTTACGTCTTTATCATATAGGTATTACAAAGACATTAAACGCTCAGATTTTGACAATAATTCTTTTAATGAAACAGGAAAGACCTATTACTATCAAATGGGTAATATAGGATACCTAGGAATAGGCAAATTTGGAAAAGTAGGCTAAAACAGACGGTAGGCAAAAAATAAATATTTTTTGTGCAGATGATTTGGAGTCTGTTAAAAATAGCCCAATAAAATCAGCATAATATATCAGTAACTTATACTGTCTGGTGCTGAAAGTTCCAAGTCCTCTAACCAGTCATTACTATCAAAAACCTATTGATGGACATAGGCCTCTCCTTACCACAGAGGTTTTGGCTGACTATACCTCGTTGGTCGTTATGTGTATATAAAGTATTCTCATTTTAGAGATATTTTTTAGAACTACATACAAAATGTCTCATTCTTTTGTTTATTTATTTTGCGTGTCCTGAATTGCATAACTGTAAACTATACTAAGTATTACATGAGAATACTAGAGACTGAATAATAAAAGTGTATGTCTAAGACAGGAGATTTATTCCAAGATTAAGGTTATATATTTATATACCTGACGGTAAATAGCTAATGTTCTATCTACGTATTAGTGTTTGATTTAAATCTCGGCTTTTTGAAAGAGGCTTTCGTATATATATCATTCTGCTAAGAATAAATGTTGTTTAATGTTTCTCAATTTAGTTGTGTTTTTATATTTGTTACCTCAGAATCTGTTACCAAAGAAAGTTTAGATTCATAAATTAATAAACAGGTCTTGAAATGAGAATAATCTTTTGTTGTTTTAGCTTTTGTAAACCTTGTTAAACTTCACTATAGAAGAGTATTTGTATATGAATAAATTCCTTTTTTTGCGACAAGGCAACGGTAAGATTTATATCATAGACACAAATAAACTTAAGTGAATGGACATTTGAAATAATTTACATAAAAGTCCGCTTAAATAATAATAAAATATAAAAGGTCTTATCATAACTTCGCACAGTGGTGTGTTTTACAAAACCATAGAGTATAAATATCTAAATAAGTGTTTAAGAAGGCTTAGAAAGGTTTAATACAATTCTGTCCGGTATAAAAGTGGTACGTTTTTACAATCACTAATCGCTTTTTAAGTACATGAGTTTTAACCAGTATATTTCAGAATTATATTTTAACCGGACCCGAGGCCCATTGATGCAGGGGTGACAGTTATTGTGATAACTGTGTGAACCTTACACTGCCACGATCACTGTCATGCCCTTTACGTCTCCAAGTGGAACGTGAAAAAGTATTTCACTAGGCCACCACAATGTGAGTCACCACACTGCTTTGTCTCCATTTGCAATGAGTATGGTGGATCTTGGATTCTATTCATGCTTTCCATCAGGCAGAGTAGAGTCACTTTGGCAGGCTTCTAATATAGAAAAAAAACGCTTAGAATAACAATGTAAGCTGAATTGAACGTTAAATAATATTTTTAAAGTTTTTAAATAATACAGACATTATTTAAAAAAAAGTTTAAACCAACTTCCAAGTTATTTGAACTTTAATTGATCAAAAAACTAAATAAACAACAGTGTAGTATGCAACTGCAATTGGATTTCAGGCTTTTTGAAATGATAAGCTCAAAAACTTAAGAAATAATTTATTTGATGTCTGATAATGACATTCGTAGAAAGGTTCTCATGGACTTTTCAAAAGTTATTGGCAAATGTAGTATGTTTAGTGTAAATATACTCAAATTGCTATAGGTTTCGCTAGTCTCTTATTTTTAAATCACAAAACACTATTTGACAATTGTAACCCTATCGGAAAGCGATATTTAAGCGACTGAGGTTAAACTCATAATTTACAAGCTTTGCCCGTAGTTTAATCCGTGTGCATGTCTGTGTGTTATTCTGATGTACGAGTAGGATATATATTATTGTAGTTTTTGCATGAAATAGTAATAAACATCCATACATCCTCACAGACTTTCACATTTATAATAATAAAAATTAGCGTGATAGAATTATAATTTATTGAAAGGTGAAAAAATAAAGAGGTCGAGTATACAGCTGTTTATAACATACCATGATATAGGTATTATAAGTAATTTATTCTTCTTCAAAAACACACAAGCAAGCAATAAACAGGGATGGTTACCGACAACTCCTGAAAAGTCGAGTTGACATATTAGAGGTACCCAAAGTTAAGACATTTCCTGTAAGCCGTTTCTATCTTTTTATAGATTATTTCTATACAATAAGGTAGCTAATTCATGTGATATTAAGAAATGCTCTGTACACGTGGTAAAAACAACAGACTGTCTCCGTGCACTATCGTATGACATGACAGAAAATCTCCTGGTGCACGTGATAAAACGATTCCTGCGGGATTTAAAATATTGATCCTCTGTGATAGTATTGATATATTTGATAGTTTAAGTTATTTTTTACTTTCATAAATATATCTACTCATACCATGGGTGCCGTCTAAGGAATCAATCGACTAAGAGAACAAACTAAGCAGGACAATACCCCTGCAAGCGAAAGAAACTTGAAACAATCCTTATACCAACCCGTCTGGCCAGCATGATATAGTAGACCAAAACCTCTTTACTAAGGAGAGGCCTATGTCCAAAAGTGGCATTGATTAATGATGGACATTTTATTGTATTTCAAGATATGTAATAGTTCAGTAGATAGTTGAAAGAATGTACTTTAAAGTTTGAACTCTAATCTTTTGGCTTTTATTTTCAATGAATACCTTTGTATATATTTTTTAGTAAATTCTTTTAAGTTGTGTAAATTGCCTTTTGAGACTTTTCTATTTTGAACTTATAATAATCAATTTTGTTTAGTTATTTTGTTATTGTTTTTAGTTGATAAAAACTACGTAGGTAATTTTTTAAACTGATTGGTTAGATTAGATTCAGTGTGTAGTGTAGTGACACTTTATATTCTTAATCTGTTACCACACGAACAGGTTACGTTACACGTTATAAAAAGATTTCTATCTAATGAGGAGATCGCAAGAAAATTTGAGAAGGTATAATTGGAGATTGTTGGTGGATAAACCCTCTGTAGGCACTAGGCCTTTGGAGAGTTTACCTAGAAAGTTTTACGATTATGATTGATGTCTGCGTAGCTAAGTGAGTTACAATATGACCCTGAGCGATAAACTTGTTTGCTTTTGTGTGCTAAAATTGTTATTAGGATAGCTAAAGCGATAGAACTCAATACATGACATTCAAGTCAAATTTCCTTGATTACTCATAAACGAAGATGAATGATTTACACATTGGTGTTATCGTTCTTCATAAGTCGTAATACCTAATAATTCACATTATATTAAATTACTATTGGTGACTAACGTTGATAAGCTATAATTTTTACATTTATATTAGTATACATAATAGCGTGTGATCCCTTCATATTCTGATGATATTTACTTTATAAATTCGCAACCCGTTTCATAGAGATATCGGCCCGGCTACGGACTTTAGAATATACCATAATAAGATTATGTATTGAATTCCATATTACGAATAACGATTCAGTCTAAGATTATGATCAATTAAACTGCTTTATACTGCCTCGTAAATTGAAATATATTCAAGAACATTCGAGATTTGCGTCTCATTGTTTTGGTCATAAAGGATATCACAAATGAGGGGAGTAGAATATTGTCTGTGAAAACAATAGTCATTTGTTGTGATATAAATAAGATCATATCAATTTATTAAGTTTATTATTTAGGGGGTTCGAATGTATAATGTGAATTATTATAAGCCCACTTACAACTTATGGAGAATGACTTAACGTATGGATTTAAATAATGTTGTTTCTAAAGACTGTGTTTTTTTGAAGAAAACTAATAACTAGAAACATTCCTGTGTCACCGGGGAGTTTACAAACATATGTAAACAAACACATGTACATGAAATTAATACCACGAACACTCAGATTCAGAATAACAATTTGGGAATCACACAGTGTTTTTTTTTAGAACCTGCCAAGAGATGTGGTCACCATACGCATTGCGAATGCAGACAAGCAATATGGTGACCCATATTATGGCGGCCTAGTGATATGCTTCTTCACGCCCCGCTTGGGGACGTAAAAGGTATAACAGTCATCATGACAACACTGCCATAATGACTGTTATGCCTTTTACATCCCCGACAACAAGTGGAAAATGTATGAGAATTACACAATGCTCATACACTTTCCGCTTGTTGTCCTATGCGGGAAGCCAACACATAACACTTACAGTAGTAGAAAGTAACGAGGTGATCGCTTAAATCACTAAGTTATGCATTTAGTCAGTGAGTTGCTTACTTCTTTATTTAGATTTTATCTCTGCTGTACACTTATGTTTATAATATATTGTGATACAGTGTTTCAGAAACTAGATACCAAGGTACTTATGCGACCTAAAATTTCAATAGAAATGTTTACGTAAATTATTTACGGTTAGAAGGTATATGAACGTACATAAACTTTACTCTGCGGTAAACCTCTAATGTCTCTTCAGCGCCGTTTCTTGAAAGAGATTAATAACGGTTTGTAAGGTTTTTCGAGAATTTGTCTATTCGTCAGCGGAATTGCTGCGATACATACCTAAATAGTTTCGAATACCAAAACAAAAAAGAAAGTCCGTTTAAAATTATCTGTTTCATATAGGAAATTGATACTAACAATTTGCACAAGATAGCTGGGAGAACCTGGACGTGAGAAGGCCAAAATCGATTTGCTGATGATATTGATTAAGTGATATTTTATTACAATTTGCGAACGATTTTTAATAATAAATTATTTGAACCTCGCTGGATCGCTTAAATAATATATTTTTCTTATAAAGCCTTTACCCAAGTGTGTAGTTCACACATGATCGGTTATACACTTGAGTGAAACTAAATCCATTACGTTAAATGATTTTTAATATAAATTACAGTCAGGACGACAGCGTTACAAGATCCGGGTAAACAAAAAAAAAGACTCAGACTTTTAAATGAATTAAATATTGTTCTTGTGTAAATGAATTAAATTATCTTCTAGTATTGATTACGGAAACCCCTTCAAGTAGTATGCTGTACCATCATGCTTGAGTTAATTGTTGAAGTTTCTTCTCCCACACATTATACGCTCCACATACATTCTTGGGCTACTTTCACGCACACTCGCTCTATTAATTTCTTTCGTGAATCTTTTACCATCCACAACCAATGATAAATATTTTTAAATTTATTGTAAAAGAGTGAAACAGTGACGTAACTAATCATTAATCTACGAATAAGTTTATAACTATAATTATAAAAAAATTAAAGTTATATATTCATAAGATTTGTTGTTAAAAACGGTTCTATTTTGTGTTTTTACGTAGTGCGGGTTCCACTTCCTAGCTGACATTCTGTTGAAGTATAATGAACAAAGTTACCGGAATATACGTGATTAATTATAACTTTCTGACCCTGTCACCACTCCGTTACGTTATCTAAAATTAACTATATATTCATACCCTTTGATCAAAGTTATGATATTATTTTTATAGCGCAGAAATTAATGAGTCATAAATGCATGTATGGTAACAGAGACAAGGATGCTTTTTTTGAGTAGTTATTTTGTCATTACGGAGTCAGTTCAAAGTCATTCTCGGACTTAAGCCGTATGCAGCGTCGTCTTTGATAGTAAAGGGATAAGTGTATCTCACAAAGCCGTCGTAGTGTGGGTCTCCATACTGCAGTGTCTGCATTCACAATGAGTATGGTGATCTCTTGAATTCCATTCATAATTTCTAACGAGCAAAGTAGAGTCACCTTGACATACTCTTAAAATAAAAAAATATGGTAAATCAGACGAATCGACTCGCTTAACAGTTTGTGTCGGGAACTGTTTACCTACTAATCGATTTGTGTACTTTTGTTATATGAGTAAAAAAGCAGTATTAATAGTTGAAACATAGTTCCGTGTACATACGTACGAAATATTGAAAAAAAATGTTTTGAAGTATTTTTTGTACTGTATGTGAAAATTACCATAAATCTTTCAAGGCTAAACTTCAAAAAGGTTTTCTACCTCGACTTTTCTTTCTTGCCGATTGTATTATTGTATAGAAAACTATTTTTGGTCCCCACGGCTTGGCGTGTAAATTGTTTTTCTTTTTCCTATAGATGAAAAGCACTCTGTCTTTATAAGTAAAACATGATGAAGATCGATTGCATATTTCAGCAAAAATAAACCCATATATAATGGCCTCGTAAATAAGGTATTAATATCATACATATTGCTATCAAGATGTTTCCGAGTAGCACCCAATCGTGTTAAAGCTACCCTTAAAGTATTGCAAATTACGGTCGTAGAGCTGGAACTATGAATATGTGAGTACATCATTTATTTAGAACTTGTCGGTATTTCAAAGGTTTCGTGGTTTAGTTGGTTCGTTTAAAAATTGTCATTAGTTCTCAGGGTTGTATTTTAAGACCTAATTTGTACATTTTTAAGTCAAATGAAGTCAAAGTACATTTCTGACTTAAATGATAGTCTGAAAACAGTGTAGGTATTTGTTGTAGGCTTTTAACAAGAAGTGTTGCCATATTCTTTTAGTTAAGTACTTGCTCACTAACGTAAAAAGTTTTGATATGTAGTGTATCCAGTACAAAACATAAATGTAAATTTATTTTTGAGAAAATAAATTTTACATATATATATACTCTTTACTTTACTCTTCTTACTTATATATGCACATATGTTTTTGAATATCTGAGAGCGAGAGCCCTTTATTTGTTCTAAATATTTTCCAATTTTAAGGGACCCTGAGATTCATAATTTGATAATTGAGATGTACGTATTAACGTGGGTCGTTAGTAACTGTGTCATGGGTGGTTTGTAACTGGACGGGTGAGGTTGAGGTCAACCTTACCCGTCCAGTACATTCGAAATTAATTAGCTGTGACAAATAAAAACCCAAATTCAAGAGTATTTCTATAAAAGTTTAGCTTTTTTGTTTCCAATAAACCTGACACTGCCATATTAATGGTCTTTCAATCTTCATATATCTTGCTTATCGCAAATATAAATATATTTGAAACAGTGTGAATTTGTGTGTGTTTGTTGGGCCCAGAGTTTTAATGATGGTCTATAGAAATACCACTTTGTCGTAAATAACCAGATTTGGCCGCGTCGAAACAGACGTGTTTTGTTGTTTACTTTACGTTTTTCTCCATAATATTACTAACATTATGATCACTCTCCGCTTCTAAGAGTAGTGTGATGTAGATGTATCATCTTTCGTAATCAATTATATCCTCTACTGTATTGGTAAAGTGCTCAAGATTATATACATAAAGGTATTTTGCTATGTACACCAAAGCCATTCCCCCTTCTCCCTTTTTTTTCTTTGTTTATGCGGCAATCCCCACGGATAGCACAAGAGGTCGTTATATCGTACTCGAACCGACATAAATCGCACGCCGTCTCAGGTATTCGTAACCGGAGATCCAGGTGCACCCTAGCAAGGAAATCTCTGAAATCCCTACCCCCCTTCACCCCTCTCCTGTTCACATTCAACCTATACGAATTTGCTTTACTGATAACCTGGTTGTTGATCCTGATTATTTGCAGGGGAAAAAGAAATTCTTTCAATTGTAAGGTATTTTTTACTATTATTTTTGATTGTGAAAAAAACATCCGCAAAGTTTGACTATTTTATGTAAAATTATGTTCGATAATGTTTTTCAGGTTACGTCTCCAAAGTAGTTAAATATAAATTTAAAGAAAATTCTGATCCCCTTGGCTTGGCCACAAAATAGCCATTCAAAACGTTTCTCACTAGCCAATCTTTCATTTATTTCTGAAACTTATATATTAAGTGTGTTATTCATACCAAATGTCATGTATCAAACAATGTTTTTGACGTATGTCAAACTTTTGATCGAGTATATTTATTTATTTATATTTTAAAACAAAACCCCGCACTAGGCACACTCGTATGTCGTGAAGGACTTTGCCGACATACCAGACTCAGAGCAACAATTTGTGGATCATGCAAACTGTTATATATTTAAAGCTGTTTATCATGTAAGTTTACTTAATAAGAGCTCGTAATATATAAATATTATGTAGGATAATATAATAAAAATGAAAATAAATAGTAGTTCCAAAGCTAGAGAGGGTTGTAACACAACTCTTTTTGTTACATTACGCATAGAAAACACTCAAAGTCTGAAACAGATATTTGCAGATCACACAAACATTTGGTCCGATCTGAGACGCTAACCCGACACCTCAAGCACAGCAGTTGCATACGCTATCGCTAACGAGATAGTCGTTCATATAATCGTTTAAAACTGTTTCTTGTGTAATACATTATATAGTTAGTAACTCTTATATCGCATGTTGGCCTGGAAATCCAAGCAACGTCTAAGTCTCAGTGACAATTCCCAGACACATTTAGCGTAAATGGCATAAATGGTTTTCAGCTTAAGGTTTTATTGAGGAATTAATCCTAATCGCTATCCAAATAATGGGAACAGTCTGTGAGTAAGAAAGGCTTGATTACCATTCGTTTTTGTCGTATACAAGCACACAGTTCAACCGAGGTTCAGTACATGAATTTGATCTAATGAGATAGATATGAAGAAATGCCTGTACGAATAAGTGTATTATACGAAAATTATAAGTTTAACTGCATCTTAGTTTAGTCTTTGCCTGAAACATATTGTAATTGTTGTGTTTCTCTCTATAAAATATGTAGATATTATGTTTTTAAGTGTGTATGTATGTATTTATTTAAACTTTTAGTCTCTATACTTTTCTTCTATTTATAAATATTTTCACAGACTGATATATATGTATTAATGTGTTCACAAATGTATTGCTAGGATAGTGTATAATTTCCATTACTTTTACTATTTTTTATCGACATCAAATGTTTTATGCTGTGTACGTACTTCATGGTTACTTTACTCTTTTTTAACTGAAATTCATGGGGATTTTTACGAATTTTGAATGCTGAACCAGTAGTCGTAGGTTTGATTTCAATCCAGGTTACATGCTTAAGTGATCAGTGCACATTCATTTAATCCTGGAGTGAATCGTTAGTACCATATAGACGTTGGTGTTAAGATATCTTTGCTTTGTATTAGAGTTCAAAAAATATGACAATTTTACTACTGTAAATATATGTACTATGTCATGAGATGGCATGAACAGAACCGCAGCTCCAACAAAGTACATAACACGGTTTTATGGATATCATAAAAGTTACGGTTTACAGTAAATAAGTGTTTTTGTGTAAACAATGTGTTGTACAAACACAGCACTATAGAATTATTCTGAGCCACACATATTCACCAATCTATACCATTTATTTGTGCTGAATTTGAAAAACAAGAAAGAAAAGAAAGGGGAAAATATGACGTTACCATTGTTTTACAATAGGTCTTCACGAACGACGTAGGAATGTGTGCATATTGTGGAGTATACGACACAGAACTTTATAAATGTCATTTATAACGAAATTTTATCGTTATATTATTTTTCAGATGTATGACAGTTGTTATTTAAACTACCTACTTACATTATTGAAAGTATTTCATACATACCTAAGGCTAGATATACCTAGATATAGGACAAAAGTTAAAGTAGCTAAGCATCATTTTAGATCAAGCACATCGCTCACTCTAAAATGCGTATTTAATCTATTCTAGGGACCCAAAACATGGCCGAGAATCTATTACTACATTACCTTTATAGGTACTTGTAGGACCTGACCTGACTGAAATTATTACCGAGTATAGTTCTCGTTATAGAATAGGTCGGGTTTATATCAGTTAATTGCAAACCTTTCGATCGATGGACACGAACTTTGCTTCACGTACCTACTACTATGTTTTGCATGCAGTTTCTCTTTTTAGACGGACTAATGCAATAGATGTTGATCTTCTAAATTATCTGATAGAAAGCGATAATACAAATGTACATTTTTTTACAGTAACTGTTATGTTTGAAAAATATAATGTATAATAGAGTATCGAAAAGGAAATGTCGAAGTATTTAATTAGATTTTTTGGCTGTAAATGATTTTTGATTGGAGATGAAAAGATATACTCTCTATCTGTCTGTAATAATATCATG
The DNA here is from genome assembly GCA_949316085.1 of Hypercompe scribonia. Lineage (NCBI taxonomy): Eukaryota > Metazoa > Arthropoda > Insecta > Lepidoptera > Erebidae > Hypercompe > Hypercompe scribonia. Next base: position 7,807,550 of record OX438988.1, read on the forward strand.
AAGTGAAAGTTAGGGCCCTATATATTCGTACAAAAATTTATATATTATAGATATTTATTTTCAATTATTATATAATTATTGTTGCAAGGATGACAGATATCGTGCTAATTGTATGCAATACAATTCCACGATGACTGTCATGCATTTTACGTCCCTAAATGAGGTGTGAAAAAACATCTTACTAGGCCACCAGTGTGGGTCACTACATATCATTCTGCACTGTCTGCATTCACAATGAGTATGGTGACCACAACACTTGGATTACATTCATGCTTTCCATTAGGCGGAGTAGAGTCACTTTGGCAGGCTCTAAAAATAATAATAAAGAACAAAAGATATGGTGGGCGAAGAATTCGTTAAGTTATTTTAGTCTGATATCCCGCGCAGACATGTTACGGGAGTTCTTGGCGCTGATATTACTTGAATTTGCTGGTTACAATCGTAACACACGGTTTCAACAAAATGGAACCACTTGTCACACAACCATTGAGTCCCTGCCGGTGATCAAAGACATGTTTCCGGAAAAACTCATTTCCAGACGAGGTGAATTTTCATGGCCACCCAGAAGTCCATACCTATCGCCAGCAGACTTCTTTTTGTGAAAAATCGTGTCTACATCAATAAACCAAATACACAACGTCACCTAAAAGAAAAATCAGCGAAGAGATCCGTCCGCGATCTCGCGGTCTCTTTACCGACGAATATTCGATAGTTTTGGTGCTCGCTTAGAAAAGTGTAAACGTCGTAACGGTGGTCATTTGGACAATGTAATTTTTAAAAAATAAGTCCCAATTAATTACCATTCAAGTAAATAGTAATATGTATATCAAATGGTTTTAATACGATTTTTTTCAAATGTCAACTAATTTGTGGCCCACCCTATACAATACTCATTACTCATACTCAACACTCACGGTGACTGCACCGTCGTCTTTGATAAACTTACGAGTACACTCCCTATGGTTAACAGATTCCAAGGCTGAAGGTATTGTAGTTGTATAGCAGTTCTGTTGTTAAAGGACAAAATTTATGCCAAATTTCATGACGATCAACTAAAGACCGTAAATTGAAACAGACCTACTTATACAGGTATTTCTAATATTATTATTCAAATAAATTGTTAGATAGGACTCTCCCAAGTTCAGGGCCGTTAATGTAAAGTCTGACGGCATATGTTGAGCCGACATCACAAACACTCAAGAACATTTAGAACTTTTTTGTACACCGGAAACTGTTTCTCATCGTAGTTCAAGTAATTAATAAATTGTTTATTAAACAGAAACGAAGTTCAAAATATTCAATTATCAGAGCAACTTATTTTAGGACAATTCTATTACTTATTTATTTATTTCTGTGCTAGACCGACAGTACATCGTTAGTTACAATAATCTTAACGTAATCATAATATTTTTCGATCCTAGACAGAGTCAATGAGTACTGTTCCTAATGACCTTTTTTTATTTGTTCTTGTATTGTATGTGTTATTGTAATGTAATTTTCGAAATTAGAATCTTTAGGCTTTTTTTTTGCTGTGGTCCAGTTGCCGCTAAGCAAAAGTAACAATAGGCAAACAGGCACTCGGCTTAGATTATGACAAGTGATTACATGGGGGGCACGTTTCATATCTGATGAATTCACTCAGCCTAAGACAACGAACGAATTACTTCATATCGGTTTCCTGTGAGACTATATACTGCACCATGTGATCATGGCCCACGGTATACTACAACAATTATTATTGCTTACAAAACATTGCTGTTATTTCATCATTTATAAAGTTAATAATAACAAAATGATATTACGAAAATTCTTTAACTCCAAATGACCTTGGTGAAAACTGGATCGCAGTTCGTAATACTAAGTACACGGTCCCTTTTCAACAGCAGGTAATGTAAGCCCTAACTTTACTTGGAATGTGGTCTAGAATTTTGAACGAGTTTGACAAAACCGACTGTCTACAAAGTCATGTTTTTTTATGTAAAAAGTCATTTCGGTTTCCACTTAATTTTATTTTAGAAACCAGTTTTCAATACCTAGAACCTAGACAACTAAGTCTTCTATCAGATTTATGTGAAAACATTAAAGGATCTGTCATAAAATTGACAGTGATTCGGGATAGTTCCCATCATGAATTTTAATAGATGTTAACGTCAGAAATAGATAAGTTTATCGTTCATGAATTGCTAATTTGACCATTAGATGTTCCTATTTTAAGGGCCTATCAAGTTACGTAAAGAGAACTCTCGCACTACGAATATTCCTGTGTCGTTGAAGACTTTACGAACATACATAAAACGTACACAAAGAACACCTAGATTTAGCACAATATGTGAATCACACAAAGTGTTGTCCCGTGTGGAGTTCAAGCCTACAACGAACTCGGCGCAGTACAAGTGGTGTAGTGACCGTGTAGTGACGATAAACCACTGTTTTTGCTCACCATCCGTACAGTCGATTACATCCCTAAGAAGAGATCAGATAGACGATAGGCCATATAAAGAGCAAGTCAAACTTATACACAGTGTTAAATATTATGTAAATACTAAGGAAATTAGGCTAGGAATATGAAGGATAATGGTGTTAGTTTATGTTAATCGAGCGTGCCTAATAACAGTCTCACTAGCATATTAACAGTATTTTCTTACAAATCTTTTGAAACTCTCGTAGCCAAAAAAAGAATGGATGAGTGAACTTTCGTTGGTTCTATTTCCAAAAGAAATCTGTTCTGCCTCTTCCTTCACGTAAACAATTAATGTAATTGGAAGGTTAAGTATATTAATATAGTCACAATGACCGCTTTCCAAGAGTTAATTAGAGTATATTTCCTACAAAATGGCGGTACGTTAGCCATAAGGATCATAAAAGCTGCTGAAATGAAGCCAATCAATTCACGAAATTGCGGCTAACCCCTTTTTATTCCTATTATTCTAAATAAATAGGCCATTATTCTATAATGATGGGTTTGCCTTTACGCTAACATCTGAGGCCTATATCTGTGTAAAATCAATTATATTGAATGATTGGTTTATATTGAAAAAGTGGATGTATTTTCCTATTTGCATAGAATATTACAAAAAAGGGTGATAAAATTTTAGATGCCTCACGTTCACTGCTGCCTATTATATACAAGGAATAACCTTGGTCTGGTAACTGATGTACAGTGAGTGTGTTTTCAGCATTGAATTGTTGTGCATATTCGACAAAGCGAATAAAACGCAAACTAAATTGTCTTTAGAATATAGTATGAATTACGAAAAAAACGTGGAGGGCAAATTTGTGTTTTATTTAAAATCCCAAGATATTTTCTAAATGTAAAAAATACAATGTGATGATTTTAGAAACACCATTTAAAAGCAATTAGGCCCGTTTCTTTCTAAACATTGGGTATTGTTATAATTTTTTTCTTTTATTTCTATCAATGTGGTGTAATAAAATTCACAATCCTTTATCGGCGTACCGATCAAACAAACCGAAAACATGGAAATGCCAAACTTTTGCAAATTTTTTTGAAAAATAACTAGTTAGCAAATAAACCTTAGTATAAAGAACTCACACTACAATTCTGGGCACAAAATTTTTGAAGTGAAACTTCTTTATTTTTCTACTTAAATGCTTAGTCGTATAATTAAGACGAACAATTTTTTAAGTAATTAGTATTATATTTTAAAAGACAAAACATTTTTTTATTTATTCGTAGAATATATACTAGATAAAATAAATCAAAATAAAAAAAAACATTTATACATTTAAATGTATGTTTCAAGTTTTACTCTACATAATAGTTGTGTTAATAGTACTCTCGTGCGACGCTGTCTGACAGTAGTGACTGACATGAAAACTATTTTTTCAAGAGTTTTAGTGACATCATAATTAACTTTATGTTCCTTTTATCACCTCTTTGCTATAATGCACTTTAGAACTTAAAATAATGTAATGTTTAAATTCACAAACAAAATATAACCAAAACGATAATTACGCTGGCCATGAAAACACGACCCAATTTCTAGAATCCTTTAATCTGTTTTCATTCAAATGAAAAGTAAACTTGAATTTTACCGCAATATGATCACTAAGGCGGTTGAAAATAAATTCAATTTTAAAAGGTCAATTAATTGAAATATAATATACGTGTTAAGTTATTTCTTGTTTAAAAAGAGGGCATATTTACTAACGTTTCTCATCTTATATCATTTATCTTTTAGGTCTATTTAGTTTCCTTTACCGATATCGGGCGGAAAAGCATATATTTTACTTGTTTTATTGAAACCTCTCACTTTCTAAAATTAAAAAACTTTAAGCAATCTAGTTGAACTTTTGTACTTAAGAATAATACTTTATATTTCGAAAAAAAAAATATCGTGGTGATTTTAGAATAAACAGTTTTTTTCTAAACGTTTATTTAAATGTATTTTGCGGCGCTCGTAGGCCTAAAGCTATTGATTTTAGAGAAAAAAAAATATAAATGTATTAATTGTATGATTTTTTCTAGTTTATTAATGTATTAAAATGTTTTTCTCGTAATATGCATCAGAAAGGTGATATTATAAAAAAACTGTTATTAGGCACCATTTTTTCGACGCGACGACGCGAGCGGCGCAGACACGAGGTAGTAAAATTGAAATTCGAAAAGAGGCTACCGAACTCTATAAAATAACAAAATTTCCCCTCCCTCCTTCCCTTCTTTGATTAAATGATTAGGTTGAATAGACTATTCTGAAAAATCTGCTGAAATGTATTGATGTATAATAAAATATGCTACGATGTTTTAGTGGTTTAAGCAGTCAGCTCGCCACTTAACTAAGTGCTGAGTGTTCAAATCCCACAAAGGTTAATCATTTGTGGACACCACAATTATTTTTCGTGTTTTTTCAATGTTTGCAAAGTTCTTCGTGAAATATCAGTGTAGTATCAAAAATTAGTATCATTTATTAATTAGCGAAATTCACTTAAAACTGTATATTTAAAAATTAAATAATAAATAAACTCACCCAATTTGTGAAGCAATGATTTCTTTTTCAAATATTCCACTGCACTAGACACTCGTCTCACAAACTGCACTGCAAGAGAATAATGTTAAAATAGTCCCAGCACACAGACCACTGATTTTAGAAAAGGAAACAGATATAATCATTACTCTCCACCTCTTCCTAATCCTATTGTCTTATTAGCAAGCCCAAATTCAGGTAAATCGAAGCGTCATAAAATACAATATACCCAGGACTAAAAAAAAAAAATGTGCGTTAAACAAGATCTTTTGTTACTAGTATTTTTCACTATTTTTTTAACGCTTTGTTGGTCTACTGACGCTAGTGGTTCGGGATCCTACCTTTGTAACACAGAACCGTTAAAGAAGGGGCCATTGTAGTATCCCACTCCTAGAGAAATTAGGTTTAATAATGAGTTGCTTCAATGTAGTCAAGATGCAGACACACTTTTGGACGGTAATTTTGAGATATATTTTTAATTTGAGGTTAGATTTTACGTCGCTTTTTATCTATAAATTTTATTTTATTTCTTTCTGGTTTTCTGACTATTATGATTTTAATAGTATGTATGTAGTTTGATTGTTAGTGTTTTAATTAGCATATTTATAAGCGATCTGGTGAGAACTGTAATGCTGTTGTTTAATAAAATCAATTGAATTGAATCAGTTCGATTTAGAGGATAAATTATTGTATGATAATAATAATAATAAACATTTTGGACATTTGACACACAACGTCATCTAGTTTCAAACTAAACAGAGCTTGTACTATAATAACTAGACTGACTGATAGAATACTTATATACTTTTTTTTTTGTAAATACATACATATTATACATACAAAATATCCAAACCTCGAAACAAATTTTTGCAGATCATACAAACATTTGGCCCGACCCGGGAATCGGAACCCGCGACCTCAAGCACAGCAGTCGCATTCACTACTGCTAAGCCACCGAGGAATGAATACGAATATTTGTTCTGGGGTAATTTATTTCTAAAACATGTGTATTTGAAATATACTAGTACGTTTATCGGCAGTCTGGGTACTGTAGTATCGCTCTGTCTAGTTTGATATCAAACGGCCGTGTGAGGTGTATCAGGTTATTGTTATTATTATTACTTAGACCGCATAGTTTATTATAACGAGTAATACAATACAATAAAATAGCGGTAACTAAAACGGCAAGGTGACATAAGATCACTGCCAATTTTTTCATTTGACACTATCTAGAGCACATTTTTTATGAGTAGTGTGTGTAATTCCGAATTTACTTTTCAAAATTATTTTAGGGTAGACGTCATATAGCCAGCATCCAATCATATCTTATCTATATGTTTATCTATTCTCTAATTATAAAGATGTGTTCAGCTTATAGCGTTATACGCAATTATCGAGCAAATGCAAAGAAATCAGCAAGCCAAATTGAATAATATTCCCCTTTATTAGAATACGGTATATTCGTCCTTTCTAAAATAGCCAATCCAAGGTAGCCTATATCCATCGGATGATTAATATAATTTTTATAGAGTACATTAAAAATAAGACGCCATTTCGTAAAGTAAATGAACATTGTAAATTTATTAATATAGACCTAACAAAATAAAAAAGGAACTTCATAGAAGCACTCCAAAATAGAAATAATTCTTCGACGTTGATAGTTTAATTAAAACATTTTAAAGCCAATAAGTTCCTTTATTAATATTTTATTCCTTTCCATTTCGAAGTTTTATATTAAATGTGTTCGATAATATTTTACGTAGTCGCCAAAACCCATTATAGAGGATTGGCTAGGGAGACGACAAATAAACCTCAAGGTTATAGCGCTAATTCTTAATTATATGACAAATTAAATTAATACCTACTTGTATTTAAACGATGGCCAGTAAAGTTCCAGAGTGGCGACCGCGTACTGGGAAACGCAGGGTTGGTAGGCCCCTCACAAGGTGGTCCGACGACCTGGTGAAGGTCGCGGGCAGCTGCTTTATGCGGGCGGCACGGGACCGGCTGTTGTGGAGAACCTAGGGTGAGGCCTATATCCAGCTCTGGATGTCGTAATAACACCTGTTCCCGGATCCGTCCTATGTCAGGCGCAGAGTGGCACACCGTGTGGTTTTTGTCGGTCCGATTCGGACACTCCACCCCGCCGTAAACCCCGGTTTGGTGATGGCCCGAGAGGGTTTCCACACGTTAAAAAAAAAAGGTCTATGTCCAGCAGTAGACGTATCTAGGCTGAGATGATGATGATGATGATGTATTTAAATTACTACATGCTTGTTAAAACTAGCATTCGCCTTTAATATTCATAACAGTCATTTAATACAAGTAAGTCTGCTCTATATATTACAGAACAGAAATTTTACCCTTACTACTACTAGTAATATTTGTATTATTACGCTTCGACTATTTCAGAAGGTCTGATTCACGTAGATCCGTTTTTTACTAAAGTCTATTTCGATAAATTAGTGCTATTATTTTTCCTTTAGATGTAATCGGTCTTGTTATCTTGGTCTGGACGTACGTCGGTGTACACCTTCCTGTGCAATTCAGTTAAAACCTGGAACTCACTACCAGTGTGTTTCCGTCTCACTATGACCCTGGGTCCTTTAAGCGAGGCGTGAAAAAGCATCTCACTAGGCCGCCGTAGTGTGGGTCGTCATAGTAAATTGTCTGCATTCGTAATGAATATGGCGACCACCACTCTTGGATTCTTTTGATGCTTTCCATCACGAAGAGTAGAGTCCGTTTGATGGGTCAAGAATAAAAAAAATACATGTAAATAAACCACATATCGTGTTGTAGAGAAAGTTCACAGTAATGTACGTTGACATTATATGTATAAGAGAGATGACGATCATAAATAGTAGATGAACTACGTAAAAGATAATATGCCTAAAAGCGGAGTAACAGTGAACTGATGAGTGATAGAGGACAATGGAAGTAGAAAACTCATTTCGACGATCCTAAATAAATTTGGGAAAAGGGCAAAAAGATGACAATGTGATGATTTTTACCCAGTTAACAGCCAATAACACAAAAGGAAGATGAATCTTTCATATTTTCATATAATGTATGTGTTAGGATCCCAAATCCCCGCTTAATTTAACTTATTAATCGTTTGCAATAACTTCAATCTCCTATATTAATGACGATCAGAGTTATCCTAACCAATCGCAATAAAGGTTTTATTGAAGCAATTAAAAGAGATTTATTTATATCTACGGAATTTAAAATTGCTTTTTGATTTATATTCTCATCGATTTATTATTTATTTACAGTTCTACTTATCAAAGCTTAAATTATTGACTGCGTTCGGACCCATGGTCTGTAGATAGTTGTTTTAGTTGTTTCAACATCAGTAAAGTCCCTCACGATGCTAAAGTATTTATGAGTCAAAAAAGAAATAAAAATAATATGTATATAATGTATTCCTGGCCGATTTTGGCTACGGTAGCCAGTCTCAACGGAGACCAGCTCATTACGTATAAAATATTATAGTACACAAGCTTGTGTCATCTATTACAGATTTATGTACAAATTTATTTAGTGGTAAGCCTTTTATTGTGAGTGGTATAATATATATCATCATTTAATCATAATAATCGTTTAAAAATTCAATGGAATTAAGGATATATATATGTATATATGTTATGTCGTAAGCAGATGAGGACGTGGTGTTCTTGTTGTTTTGTTGTAATTTCGTAAATTTACTTTAAAAAAGATTTATTTGCATCTTCAAAAGCCTGTGTAATATTTTCAGTTGTTTTTTATTATTTCATTTCGAAACGAAAACAAAAATTTAATCACTTAAGTAGTTTCCTGTTTGTCTGTTTTATTGTTAATTACAACCAATCATACTGATGTTTTTCTCAAAAACTTGCGACTGCAAACTTCAATCAATCAATCAAATTTTTTAAGTCCATTTCCTTTTTCCGCAATCTGTCCATCCGAGGTAGTTTCCTTAGGTCATCAGTCATCTGGGGCCGTCATACCTTTAATTTCGATTTACGGTCTCTCGCAGCCATTTCCTTCATCCATCGGACCTTCGGTAGACGTAAACTTATGAGAAATGTGAAGTAATGTGCCATTAAGGACTCAGCTTGCCTAATTGAAATGGGTTGTCCTGCGGGTTATAGAAACCCTTATTCATTACATGTTGCCACAAATGTTTATTAACGAAACGGTTTAAATACCGTTTTCCATTTCCTGTGTGGTTTACCAATAATAAATTATAATTTAAGAATATAAGATACTTTTTAGTCAAAAAAGTGATTGAGAATGATGTAATTCTAATATTATCCGCCTTTGACAAGTGCGTAAAGGCAATCAGACGTCATATAGAAGATAAAAATAGACACATACATATTTGTACATTTACATGCATACACGTTTAGCTAATAAAAGCATGTTAAAAGTGCTGTAAGCATGGTTGAACAAATGTTAGGAATCTAGTAATAATGTAGGTTCTGTTTTTCTGTATCGTAACAAAGTGATTTCCTCGTTTTGTCACATAAATGTAACTGAGTGTGTTATTATTCTTTATAAGTAAATAAACAAGCTTTTAAACTTATAAACTTTTATAAATAGGATCGCTAAGTTTTTATTTATTCCATTCGTGTATTCGACAAGGCTTTTATGTTGCTGACAAAAAACAAAATATCAGTAATAGTGACAGACGAGACAGGCGAGGCTTTGTCGTAATATCGCATTTGATGTTATATATTAAGGTTTGACGTCCAAAAAGAATAGTTTCTTGAAATAAATAATTTTATATCAAAAAGAATTTAAGGCACTCTGATGTAATGGAAATACCATATTTACAGAATTCTAATATAATATTTACATTTGAAAGATAGAGTGTATGAATATCTTGTATAAGACCTACATTTTATCATTTTCATAAAATTTCTTTATGGTGTGATTCAAGTTTGATGCTTAGTGTTGTGAGGTTTGCCGGTGGTGAGGGAAAATATACTCAGGCCCATTGTTGCAGGCCCCAACTGTATTTAACCAATAAGTTTGCATACGAATACTCTTCTTATTATTATGGGTGGAAGGCGCCGACGACTGTCACACAATTTATATCAGTGCGGTCGTCGGTTTTTGTTATTTTTATATGGCATCGGTATAAGAGAAACTTGTAAATCCATTAGTTAAGTTAACATTATTATTAAGTTATATGACCTATTTGATAAAAATATCGTTTGATATACAAGTAAATTGATAACTATACGACATAAATACATTCTCTGTTTTTAAATCGGCAATTAGTGAAAGAACAGTCGCTCCTGTCTTTTTAAGCGTGAAAGTACAAACTGTACTGATTTTAGTTTTATATAGACTAGAACCATTTAGTTTCTCAAAAATATTTAAAGTTGCCAAAAAATTTTTACAGGATAAATAGCACCATTTCCAATAGATATAACCTAAGTACATTCTACGGCACCTTCTGGTTACAAGGCCATCCTTTGATATAACTTTAATACACAGCAAAAGGAAAGTCATTTTGTCAGGATTTCGCCCCAGCCTTATTCGTAAAACTAACATAGGAATTTTACATTAACAAGGAATTTTTTGAATGTCGTGGTTCAATACTTTCTATCCAATAAGAACGTGTTTCTAAAAGGGACTTAGCTCATATTGATACTGAAAACGTGTTACATGCGATATTTTTCCTTAATCCTGTTAGCAGTGCACTGCTGGAATAAACTTTATTATGAAGATATTTAAAAATAATGAATTTGTTTGATAAGGGGCCGTTCAATTATTACGTAAGCACTATGGGGGGGCGGGGGGGTCTTTGCTTTGCTTATTTTGGATGACATGGGGGGTAGGGGAGTCTAGATGATGATTACGTCATCGGTAGTTATTTTCTTCTTTACACGAATGGCAACCCACACATTGTCTTTGCTTGAAAACGAAAAGCATTTTCGGGGATTCCCGCAAGTAATACATACATTTAGTGAACAGTGCGCGGTAATTCCCCTACTCGCTTTAGAACCGAGTAAGGGAATTACCGCGCGCTGTTCACTTGTCTAAATTTCCTCTATCAGTGTATTGTTTCGTTTGGCTGCTATAGCGAGTAGACGTATTGTAAGCATAGTAAAGCAAGTTAACAGTTGTGTTACCATTCATTCCATTATCCAAAGTTTAATGTTTAAATAAGATGTCATTTCAAATAGACAAATCTAAGTTATACCAAAAATTGTTTGAAAGTTTTAAAAAATCTCATACAAGTACGAAAGTACAAAATGTACAAAAGTTAGTTAACGAAGTGTGGCGAAATTATAAATTACAAGCAAAATCCGACAAGGAACTAGATATTATTGTATCTAAGAGAATCGAAGAAGAATTGCAAGCAGCGACTAAGAATAAATCCAATTTACTACATTTTTTTTCTAAGGTGAGTGACGAAATCATTTTAGGTACCTATGAGTACCTACTAGAAATATTAGAAATCGCCAAAAAGTTTCTCTTTGCTAATTAGAAAATATTATGGCCTATCTTAAAGTATAGAGGTAATATTCATTATATAGATTTATTTCTTATAATTGATTCCGTCAATTGGTCACAAAATACAGGATGCCAGTTTCATACATATATATATATATATATATATATACCTACAGAAAACTATACTCTATTCAAATAGGTATTTAACAGAATGTAAACAATCTTTATATGTCTTTTTATTGAAATATGTGGTTTAAAATTGTAAACTGTGTAAAATCTGTTGTGATTCATTTAAAAACTCAACCAATATTAAAAAATTGCTTTTCTGTAAGTACATAAAGGTGCGTACAAACATCGTGAGGCGTGCGCCGCGAATGGTTCGCACGTATACATGTGCCGTAGCATGCCTCAGGTTGATGTATTCGAGACGAACCATTCGCGGCGCAAGCCTCGCGATGTCTGTACGCACCTTTACAGATATCTGATTTTATAATTGCATATTTCAATAAAAAGACATATCAAGATTGTTTATATTCTTTTAAATACCTACTTGAATAGACTATAACACCCTGTATTTTGTGACCGGAACGATTTGCTCGTTTAAAGATATTAGATTTAAAGCCATAGGGTTTTGTATTTACCATATTTATTGCCATACTTTGTATTTATGTAGCTTAATAAGAGAATCTTTAGCAGAACCCATAGAAAGTTTTTATTTTTAGGCAACCTGTAAACCTACAGAAAAAACACAAATTACACAGCCAGCTTCAAATATTAAAAAACAGGAAGAAGATAAAATAAAAACCGGTAATGAATCACAACAGCAATGCGAAATTAATAAAAATACAGATAAACAGAGACCAAAATCTTCTCAGGAGGCTATGAAAAATAAGATTGCTCTACTCGAAAAAAATTTGAATGCTTTGTATTCTGCCAGAGATACTATGTCAATCCGTGCTGAAGTTGATAAACAGATCATTAAGTTGCGCGAGGAAATAAAAACAGCAAAACAGTCTTTAAACAGGAAGGTTCAAAACGCAGTTGCCCAGAAGAAACACAGGGATGGTATGAAAAGAAAGTTAGAAGATATTTGTCATGAAAATCCAGAAATGAAAAAAAGACTATCTCTGAGGGATTCAGTGGGACGTCCTAATCTTGAAAGCAATCAACCTTTACTATTGAAAACAATCGCGGATATAGCTTTATTTGGAAGTGCAGCAGATGATAGAAGACGAACGGAATCAATTCGCAGCGTAAAAACTCTTGATGAACTCACACAAGAATTACGTAAAATGGGATTTGACATTAGTCGCAGTGGGACATATCTTCGTTTGATTCCCAGAAAATCTAATTCTGCAGAGGGACGAAGACATGTATCGACAGTCCCTGTTAAGCTCATTCGGGCTCAAACTGATCACCACAAGAGCCACTTAGATAGCAAGTTCGCTGAAACATCAATCCATTATTTAGAGAACATAGCATCCATACTAGGACCAGATCAAGTATTTTTCATATCTCAAGATGATAAAGCTCGAGTCCCTATTGGCGTAACTGCGGCAAATAAGCAAGCACCTCTTCTAATGCACATGGAATATAGAATCAAATTGCCTGATCACGATTAGGTAATCGCTGAGCGTCATAAATTAATACCATCTGTTTATGCTGGTATCAAAATCACTTCCAATATGCTAGGACAACCGCAAGCCGTTGGATATTCTGGACCAACATACATCGCTATTCGAAGTGGAAAGCATAGTTCATCTACTGCTAATACTCATGCTCAGGATTTCGAGACGCTTCTCGAACTTGAAGAGTTTCGACCATTAGCTAAAACTGACCATGGACTAGTAAAACCAGTGGTAATCATGACGGTTGATGGAGGGCCAGATGAAAATCCGCGTTATCAAAAAGTCATAGGGTTTGCTATACAACACTTTAAGCGACATGATCTCGATGCATTGTTTTTAGCTACCAATGCTCCCGGAAGAAGTGCGTATAACAGAGTAGAGCGCAGAATGGCTCCTCTTAGTCGGGAACTGGCTGGTTTAATATTGCCTCATGACCATTTTGGGTCTCATTTGGATGAACGTGGCGTTACAATTGATGAACATTTAGAAAGATCTAATTTCGAATTTGCAGGAAAAGTATTAGCTGAAGTATGGAGTTCAATGGAAATTGATGGCTATAATGTTAATGCAAAATATGTTGGGGCAGGTGAACAAGATCTTCCTGATTTTCCAGACATTAAATGGTATTCAGAACATGTGCGTGAAAGCCAATACTTGCTCCAAATTGTAAAATGTAGAAATACAGAATGCTGTCGTCCAAGAAGTGGACTATTTAGATTACTAGACAACAGGTTTCTTCCACCACCTGTAAAAGTAAAACAAACAGTTGATGACTTGGTTTTAGATGAAAGAGGGCAATTTCTTAATCTTCCAGTCAATTTAGCTCTACGCTTAAGTGCTTCACTCAAAGATTTCCTGCAAATGCCATACGATTATTTTTGTCCGACGGTACAATTGAGGCTATCAAGTCGAACATGCAAAACGTGTGGTCTTTATCATGCTTCCGTCAAGTCACTAAATCGTCACATCGAAAAGATCCATAAGAAAGTAAACACGCACACTGATAGGAAAGTTAGACCTGTAAGAGTCGCTGCTCGTCGTGCTAATGAACTGATGTGCATTATTCAAAATTTAGAGCACCATGATGTTGAATGGCTCGATGAGAATGACGTAGACATTCCAAAATCGGATGAAAGCGAGCAGACTCACAACACTGAGCAGCAATCAAAGCAATCCAATGTCATCGAAAACTTAGAATCATGGATTCGGGTTTCATGGACTGAAGACTGTTAATTTGAATTTAATATATGTACCAAAAATTTAAAATAAGTTTGTTATGTTAGTAAGATATAATATTTTTGTCCTTTACTCTATGTTGAATACCGTTTCAGTAAAATATAATCTCTATCCTAAATCTATTTTCTTATTTTTCAAATTATAATTATAACATTATAAAATTAAAAAAACAATACATTAATTGACAAATGTTTACGTAAGCATGGGGGGAGGGGGTAAGAGCTTTGCTTACTTTTGCTGACAAGGGGGATGGGGGGGTAAATAATTGCAATAAATCTGCTTACGTAATACTTGAACGGCCCCTAATCATTAACTTTAAACTCCAGTTCATACAGCTTGACGAATTTGATTAATTTGTATTCTTCATTCCTCAATTTGCCGCGTTCAGATGTGATATTACTTTTTTCAATTTAAAACTTTTCTGACGGAATGTACATCCTCCGAAACAATATTTTTTAACAATTTTATAAATCGATTACTAATTAAAAAAAAATCTCTGTCGCGGCGTACTTTACAAACACACATGAAATGGACACAAAGAACATTCAGACTCAGAACAACATTTTTGTGAATTACATAAAGTGTTTTCCCATTTGGGATTTGAACCTACAACACTTAGCGAAGTCGGAAACAGAGTGACGATTATTTTAACCACTACATCATACGTGCATCTAATAAATGAAGGAGTTGTTGGCACTCTTTCTTTATTCGAAGTTTATTTCCATTTCTTACATGGTGAAGAAGAAATATTTAGGAGTGACTGTACAATACAATATAACCGTACCCAGTGTCAATGCATACTTTCACTTACTATTGCGATTTTTTCCATCTTTTTAAACTCTATTTAATCGAATTCTTAAAGGAAAAAAATATTAAACAGCGCTATCGAGCAATGAAATGCTTCATCCTTTTTTGTTTTAGAAGGCAACGCCCGTACTAGGAATAAATCCTTTACTTTACAAACATACAAGAAACGAACAGAAAGAACACCCAGACTCAGAATAATAATTTATGGATCACATAAAGTATTGTCCCATTTGGGGTTTGAAGCCACAACACTTAGTAAAGTAGAGAGCGGCGTGGCGATCGCTTAAACAACTTTTTTTTAACGTGTTTAAACCCTCTCGTGCCGTCATCCCACCGGAGTTTACGGCTGGGTGGTGTGTCGAAATCGGACCGACTAAAATCACACGGCGTCCCACTCTACACCTGACATAGGAGGGATCCGGGAACAGCATTACGATATCCAGATCGCTTAAACCACTAGGCTAGCCGTCCTAGTCATTGACCTAAGAAAGCTGTTCCGACGACAGTCTAATGTCCTAAACATGCAATTAATATTTTGTTATAGCAGAAAGGCGTTGGCCCATGTAGAAATACACTGATATATTGTTATCGAGGTTCAGGGCAATGAACTACATTATGTTCGGCAACTTTAACAACATATTTTTTATTTATTCGTACCTATTCTTAACGTTTGCGTGACGTCTATATTTAATATTCATTCAAGATATAAGCTTCGTAAAAGTTGTAAGTAG
Source organism: Hypercompe scribonia (assembly GCA_949316085.1). NCBI lineage: Eukaryota > Metazoa > Arthropoda > Insecta > Lepidoptera > Erebidae > Hypercompe > Hypercompe scribonia. Next base: position 7,823,390 of record OX438988.1, read on the forward strand.
CGTAGAATATTTTTATAAGAAGCCATGCCATTTATTGGAGGAATACGAAGTTTCTTGTGTGAAATGTGAAAGTGAAATGGAGGAGGAAGTTTGAGAGTTTATTATTATTTGAAACGAAGTTCCTTAGCGTGTGTTGCGAAGGAGGCTAGACGGAAAAAATTCAGACGAAAAGATATCACGACACTTTTTGCTATAGTGTAGTAAGCCGTGAGGCGTGCGTATGTTTCTCTTTCTGTCTCTCTCTCTTTCTCTCATAGAAAGCATGCCAATTATTTTCGTTTCATCAAAGAACCTATAGAGAGATAAAAAAAAAATATTGTATAACTTAAAAGAAACAAAAAGACTTATTTCAATTTGTTCACTAATTAATCGAAAGGAACTTCGTTCCATTCGGGTGTCCCTTGACACTTCTCAATTTTTTTAAAGTTTTGTTAATGTGCGTGTTATTGGCTTGTCTGCTGGGTCTTCATTGTCAATTATTTTATCACTTTCACTTTTATATGAAAGATTTAATGTATTCAGTTTGCGATATAACTAAATATTACAGTGGCTTAGGGTTTATTATGTCAAATAAGGGCCGCTTAATGGGAAAGTTAGGTGTATAAATAAAAATAGAGCAATGACAATATGATGATGACTTGTGAAAGTATTATAAGCGAGTTTTTGAAGATATAACGTCACAACTTTATCTAAAATCTTTTCGTCGGTAAAGTAATCTAAGTAATTGTATACTCCGAGCCTTATCGAAGTCCTATAAATTTTTCAAATCTGTTGTAAAGATATTTAACAATATACCTTCTTTTCTAATACTATTGTGTAATATAATATTTTTATTTTAGAGAATAGTACTTTCTTAGATGACAGTTAGGTTTATATCTTTTTTCTAACCTATGTCATTTTCGATAGTCACGTAGACCCTGACAATGTGTATGTAAATTTGATGTAGATCCCTTAAGACTGCTGGACACATTGGGCTAAAGTACTGGCAGAATAATCAGTACGCCAATATGCGAATTTTTACTACTTTTAGGTAGTTACTAGATGAAAATGTTACAGAAAAACATACAAGTATAGTTTATGTCGTCATTGTAGATGCAAGTTTTAATATCAAAGGAGTTCATTGAACTGGATATCAAAGACGGATATTGGTAGTTGAACTGGAAAGCGCCTTTCAAATAGAATTTCTAGTCGGTAATGTTATTTCACCTGGGACTTTGGTGTTGGAACAGATTCAGCGGCGGTCGGTAAGGAGGTCAATTCCGACAACGACATTATGAATACTACCCTACGTCGTTGGTAATATTTGTTAACATTTTATATACATTTATATTTTACATTAAATTAAAGTAAAAAATGTTTCGCACATTGCCTTGTGTGACTCGAATCGAATATTGACAATAATTTCAGGTGACTCCTACGAATAATTTAATTTTTATAAAAGGTAGTTTATAGGACATACACCTTTCATTACACTATTGTAAGTTCCATGATGATTATGATTAGACATCGGATTATATGCACTATCAAAATGCTAAAATATGCATGCAAATATGCACTAAAAAAGGGCGAAATATGCACAAAATATGCACAATAAAAAACCATTTATAGTAAGTAATTTCTAATCATTAATTAGAATTTACGTTTATTTATATTTTAATTTTTATACATTATACATTGACATATAAATCTGTGACATTATAATCAAAAGAGACAGCAGACAACCTATAATAGGTAATGTTTATTTATTATAATTTTTGTGACAATAAACAATAATATATTTTTCCAGATTTTCTATAGCAAACTTGTGACGTTTGTCACTTAATATCAATTTATAGGCAGAAAATGACCTTTCGACGTCAACTGACGTTACCGGACAGAACTTGAAATTTGGCGCCATTCCTGCAGAGACCTCTTCAGGAAGAGTTTGTCCGCTGCCGTTGATAAATGCATCGATTTTTCTTATTCCATCAAGATCAGGGTTTTTATACAATACTGCATTTAATTTGCCACGAACCTTTTGCGATATTACAGACGGTAGGGCGTTACTCTGTTCAATCATTTTTTCTAATATTTCCAAGGACTTGCACAGAGGAAGGTTTTTAGTTTCTAATTTTTCGATTGCGTCGGGTATATCGCTGAAATGTGTTGCAATAAGAGCAATATTTTTTTTTATTGAAGGATCCTCAAATGCCAGCTGGCTTGACTTGATTGCGATGGCATCTGATCTGTCAAATGATCCAACGACTTCTTTTATGGCATCAAAATTCTCAGCATAAAACAATACAGCTTTTAACCAAGTTCCCCATCGTGTTAATATTGGTTCTGGGGGTAGTGCAACGTTTGGTAGTTTCTCTTTATATGCTTGAACTCGTGATGGTGCTTTTAAAAACACTTTTTTTGTAGAAGAAATCAATTTATTTACTATGCTGAACTCATTTCTGATTTCTTCCGCCAATCGATGTAATCCATGGGCTAGGCAGGTGATGTGCAGCAATTTTGGGTAGAATACTTTAAGAGCCTGACCAGCTTTTACCATATATGGCGCACCGTCAGAAACAAAAACACATATTTTCTCGTCCATAGAGGAATCGGGAAATAGTCATTTGATGGAATCATTTATGAACCGGGCGATAGTTGAATGGTTTGTTTTTTCTAAAACCTTGCAAGCAACCAAATGGGGAATAGAGGGCTCTTTAGATAATTTCCCAACAATTAGATTCGCTATATATCGTCCACAGGAATCTGTCGTTTCATCTGCCGATATCCATATCAAATCGTTCGAGAGATCGGCGCGAATTTCACCAAGTACTTCTACGTAGATATTTGAAAGGTAGTTTTTTCGAATTGTGGATTCTTCAGGAATTATCTGATTAGTGCAATACTTCTTTAGGAATTTCCTGCATACTTCGTTATTTAATTGGTGGAAAGGTATATTGCAAGCAACAAAAAACTCACACAAATCTTTATTGAATTGTACTTTGTTTGAAGTATCCGAATTAGAAGACGAAATGTGAGTTAACAGTTGTTGACAACTTCTTGCAGGTTTCTGTTTTGCAGCTAAATGTGAAGCAGTACTCACATGTTGATCGATTTGATATTTTTTTGATGAAGGTATTCGCTTTTCACAAACCTTGCAGAAAATCACAGTGCCATCAGTCGTAAATTGGTCTGGATATTTTTTTATCCATGATTCCATTAAAGCATGGGTATTTTTTTTCACTGGCGGCATTATTTTATTTAAAATAAAATAAGGTTTTCGTAGATAAACAAATACAGCGAGACAAAAACAATTGAATTGCGTTAGGCGCGTGAGTGAAGTAGTAAGTGTCGTACGCCCCTCCCCACCCGCACGCCGCATCCCGCCAACGCCTATCGAGCGCAGAGCGATGCGAGCCAAAAGTTTACATTCAGTCAGCAGTCAGCGCTCGCTGTCGCTGAGTGTGTGCGAGGCGAATGCGTCGATCTGGGTTGTCGACCGGCATAATACAACACGTATTACTATTGAAATAAGCACTCTTTATGAAAATGTACCAAAATATGCAATAATGCTATAAAAATAGAAATATATGCATTTGCATATGCAAATATGCAAATGCATATAATCCGATGTCTAATTATGATAAAAAGTCTAACGATTCGTTTTTAGGATGAGCTTAAATTAAGTTAAATTTGCCACCATTACAATGATAGCAAGTTTAATCGGGCTTCCTTTTTTTTATTTTAAGAGCGAGCCAATGTGACTCAACTCTGTCTGATGGAAAGTATCAATAGAATCCAAGAGCTGTGATGACCATACTCATTGTGAATGTATACAATGCAATATGGCGACCTAGTGAGATGCTTCTTTACGCCCCGCTTGGAGACGTAAAAGGCTTGACAGTCATCGTGGCTTTGTAATGCTCACACACTTACCACGACAACTTTCACCCCTGTATCAAAGGGCCTTACCTTATCAATATTTAACGATAGAGAACTTGAACTGACATTCTACAAGATGGCTGAATCTAAGATGTCAAAATTTATGAGCAGGATAATTCGGACATGTGTAAGCTATAAGATATTGTAAAAGCAAAATTACAATTTAAATTATCTAGACTCTTACTTTTAATTTCTTCATTCAGAGACATTTAAAACGTTTCGGCATTAAGACTGAGTATTGTACTGAAGGGCTGCAATAATCGTCTTAGAAAAATTCAAAGATCGTCTTTCTAATTGCGTTTCTAATTTCTAAGTACTAGAGTTGATTTTATAAAGAAAAATCTCTTTGAAAGATAACAAAATAAAAGTTTTTATTTTATTGGTACTGCGACTGCACGGTTGGCCTAATGGTTTAAGCGGTCACCACGTTTTACTGCGCTAAGTGTTGTGGATTCGAACTCCATATGAGACAACACTTTGTGTGATCCCTACATTGTTGTTCTGAATCTGGGTGTTCTTTGTATTATATTCCTAATGAGGACGTTGTTTTAAAAAAAGTACAGTCTTGGATTATGTTGTATAAATTTTTATATATGTATAGTAGAAATAAATTAAGAGTACACTCTTATTCTTTTTATTAAACATAACTTCCATATTAGGAATATATTAATATCGTGGGTATTATACAAACATTCAATTAAACGGACACCCAGTAAAACTCAGAACAACATTTTGTCGATCACTCAAACTGTCTTTAAAAAGCTTTAAGGAGTATTACGGGTATGGAGTGTTACTACCCCTACTCATCCCCTGGGTGTCGTATAAAGCGGTTGTGGGAACAAACTACGCAAGATTACATTACTGCAAGGAGAAGGAAGACTTGAAAAAAATCCAATGCCAACCAGGCCAGTGTGGTATATGTATTTGAAAGTAAAGTTTTAAATGACTATCACAAGTTTTTAACTTAAGTCAGGTAGGCTTAAAACCTTATTATAAATGTTCCCTAACTGTATTGAGTTGCCCGTAGTTTTGTGTATGAATTACTTTTATGCTCCTTGAAAATAGTACTTTGTTGAAGACCAAAGGTAGCCTATGTCCTCTTGCGTGACACCGACAACATGTATGTTCAATTTTATTATAATCACTTAAGTATTTAAGATGGAAAAGTGACCCAACAACAGAGGTGACCTGTTGATCGAGAGGTTAGTGACCCTGACTAAGGTGAGGTCTCGAGCTTTGTTCCTAAACCAGGACAAATATTGTTTGATGAGAACGACCATTTATTCTGTGTCTGGATGTAATTGTTAATATATTAATCTATTAAGAAATGTAAAGTATGTTTGTAAGCAGTCTGGTTACCACAATACAGGTTCTGTTACCTGTCAAATAATCTGCGATACTAACTTTCTTGTAATATATAGTTTTTCGTTTTCTTTTTACCGTAAAAAGACAACGCCCGCCTTAGTAACATATTCTATGCCGCGGGGGACTTTAACATACAATAATCGGACGTAACGACACAACGAACACCCAGAGTCAGAGTAACAATTTATGGAACACACAAAGTGTTGCCGCATGAGGGTTTAAACCCACAACACTTAACGCAATAGAGAGCGGTGTGGTGATCACTTTAGCTACTACGCCATCCGTGCAGTCTAAAGTTATGATAAGTATATAAAATCAAATTCAGAATAAGAACTTAATTAATATAGAACGACAGCTAATAAAATGATGAAGACAAATACATGAAAAATCCATTTACAGTCTATATATAAATGTTTGTTATCAAAATATGAAGCAAAATTATGTTCAACTAACTAAATGAAATTATTTGTGTACGTTAGGCTGGATGCCAAAATTCCTACGATTTTGTCGTTCGATTTATAACGACGGCACATGTTTACTCTGCTCGATATAATGAAATATCGTTTATCATCAATTTGACGCGTTGGTTGACATAATGTGTGTATAGCAAGTGAATTCCTATGATCTTGTAATACGAACTTTGTTCGTGTTACTGCCAAGGTCATCATTAGCAGCTCATAAAAACCTGCAAATATTTAAATCTGATTGTCGTTTTTTGGAACTAATTCATTGAAGAAATGTTTCTAGAATACAGAGAAACTCAAGTTTAACCAAGAAAAGGGTGAGTGTACTTATGCACACACGTAAGAAGTTATACTTATTGGGTTATATAAAAATCTTTCTAAAATTTTCTCCTTCGTGTTATTCTATGTGTGTAGAGAAAACGACACTAATAATAGAAAAAAATGAACAGGTTGAAAGAAATTTTTATTATAACACATTATGTAGTTAAATAAATTTTATTTAAATTTCAAAAAAGCATTATTGGTATGTAATTAAAATAAAATATTGACTAATTAATTTCATGGTGTCGGTTTTCCGTGACGGTGTGCGCGTACATCCTATAAATTTACTCTCATTATTTTGCCGAAACGCGCCAAAAGAAGTATAACTTCAAAAATTACGCAATAACCTACCTTAGTAACAAATGCTACATTCCACAAATGCACTAAGTCCATTATGTGTCAATAAATGAATATAGACGACAGAGACTTACAGAGAAAGTTTGCTGAAAAGTCTGAACATAAACTGCCAAACGTACGATATTTTATCCTACTCTGTACGAGTGTACTCTGTTTTGTCATAATCACCATTCGTTTTGATTATGCGACTTTTGTTTCGTATAAACGGTGCATTATTATTCGGTGTATGTGTACCTAACTCTAAATTTAACAATTATATTTAGTTTCTGCACAATTTTATGACCACTTTTAAAACTGTAAATTGTAGTTAAACTATACGAACCGTATCCGTAACTTTTTTGCATAATTAAATAACCAACATAGAAAAACGTTTACATGCCAACGTCAGTAAAGATAAATTGAATTGTTTTATAGAGGACTTAAAGCTTCAATTGACTGCAAGGTTGGCCTGCCACACCGCTCTCTACTGTGCTGTTTGTTGTGGTTCAACCTCACATGGGACAACACTTTGCGTGATCCACAAATTGTTGTTCTGAGTCTGTGTGTTTGTAAAGTCCTCCGCGACACAGTATTTATTCCTAATACGGGGTGTTGTCGTTGTCTATTAAAAAAAACTTAGGAAGATTACTACTAACATCTCAAGTAAAACTCAATAAACTTGATATTAAAAGCGATACTAACTTGGTATTTGTATATCAGACGTCTATTATTGTCTCGAAGATTAATTGTCATTTATGTAGATTAGCTATTATTCTACATACTACTTTTTAGGTAATTTTGTAAGCACTTTAGTGTTACACCATGGTAAATAATTATAAATTATCTTGAATAAGTTATTTTCTCAATAATGTTTCTTTTCTTACTATATATGTATAAGAGAAATCTTTGCTCTAATTTATAGAACAGACTATATACTTGCCGATATTATAGTGAAAGATTTTTTTGATGGAATGAATATTACATAATGTATATTACCTAATAAAAAGTACAGGACAACACAATAGTGTTAATAGTGTCAATAGTGCCATACTTAAAGTTTAAAACTTTTTAATATTTGCAAAGTACGTTTAAGAAATTTCTTTTTAAATACTTTATTAAATTGTAATGTTTGTTTGTGTGTTCCGATCGAACTTTGCAATAAAATTTAAAGCAGTTACTCTTAGCCAATTATGCCGAAATGTTGTAAATTAAGTTTACGGGATGATAAACAAACGAGAAAATAAAAAATAAAAAACATATATTGTATAAGTTTTCAAAGTCGTTTATAAAATTATTTTTAGGGTTCCGTACTTCGAAAGGAAAAAAATGGAACATTTATGGAATCACTTTATTGTCCGTCCGTCTGTCAAGACCTTTTTCTCAATAACGCGTGGTGGTATTAAGCTGAAATTTATATCAGATACTCAGGTTTACTGTCCCTTGGAGCTGTAAAAAATTAAATTTCTAAGCCTATGCAATCAAAAGATACAGCTGGTTATGTCGCAATTTTTGAAACTCGCAAGAGAATCAAAAACTACAAGGTATACTTGCCGTGAACTCTTGAAATTTGCTACGAAGCAACGTCTTATAGCACAGACAAAGGAAAAATTGTGAAAACCGTAAATTTTTAGCTACATCATGTAATAAAAATATTTTTAATAATTTTAAAGTAACTACCCCTTTTCTCATGAACGCATAGAGATCTTTAATTGAAACTCATATCAAATACTCAGGTCTATATTTTCTCTAAGCTGTAACAAAATCAAACTTCTATGTCAACGCAATTTGTACGTATTTTTTTTTAATACAGAAACTTATTAACTTGTGTGTTTACACTGTAAGCTAACGCTTTTGCAAATTTTAGTTGCTGGTGAGAGAATAACCATTTTTCGATGAATTATAGTTTTGTTTTCATGTTAGAAATAATGTCACGTGCACATTGATTGTAGGGCTAATCCATAAGCTTAAAGTCGCTCTTCGTATTTTTAAAAAGAAATATGCTCGACGTCTCTCTAAAGGACAAAATTCGGAATGAAGTGATCCATCAGAGACCCAAAGTGACCGAGATATCTCTGAAAGTTAGTAGGTTCTATAACCTACTTTGCCACTTTTGGCAATGTGTTGGTCACATATGTTGTAGAACCGATAACCGCTCCGCATCTTGACGAACGCAGTGCGGGACGCCTTCTCACCAGATAGCGGGACGAATTGCATACAAAGGCTGCCGGAGACTGGATGCAAAAAGCAGCAGACCAAGCTCTGTGGTGTACCTTGAGAGAGGCTTATGTCCAGCAGAGGACTGCAACAGGCTGATAATGATTAAAAAGAAAAATGTTGCTCCAACAGAAAAAAACTAAATATCATGTTATAGTAAAGTATGGTTAGTTATAAACAGGTAAACGAAGAGTAGAATTTTCTGCATCTACTTTACTAGGAACCTTAATGAGTTTACGAGTAAATTAAAAATTAGATTTGATATTCTTTTGGTCAAATTTCTTGATCATAGTTATAATATATCATACAATTATGACATGCTTCACTCGCAGCCTCTGGTCCTAAACCAAGAAAACTACTATGAAAAAAAATTACGATTGACGCAATATTGCAAAGAATTGGGTACCAATTCTTTTTGAAAATGGAATTATCTTCAAAAGGAACAAAGGCAGAAAATAGATTTGGGTAAGACAAATAAAAAGGTAGGCCAAGGAAATCCGGGTAGAGTAATTGATGCCGCATTTTTCGGGTGGAACATGGATTGTGACTGAACTCGCAGGCTGTTACTGTTACTCGAAGGGTTTTACCATAAGCTGGGGGTCCTATAATTAAAGAGACTACTTGAACGGTATACCCGACAAATGACCTAAATAAAACTAAAACTGACGAACCTCAACGATTTTTTTTCGTATAAATTGGATGAAATATGTTCAACGTCGTGGGATATTTTTTCCACAACGTCTACATTTTCTTTTAAATACAAAATAAAATAAAACGAGTGTTATTTATTACATCGTTTGAAAATATTTGAAATTCGTACTTTTTTCTTATCGTTAACTGCACCCATTCAGTATGCGGGTAAGACATCCCTCACGTCACGCCCAAAAGTAAATGACGTACTTTCTTTGTGTAATGTTTGGTAAATCACATTTTTTATGTATACAATTGCTATACGATGGTTTAGTACTCGTATAGCTTCGAATTTATGTACTGTACAAACGTTTTGCCGTAATCCGTAGATATTAACACACACTGAAATTTTAAAACTGTAAAGTGTGTGAGTTTTTACGTTCGGTATAAACTCAGGAATTAAAAAGTCTTTTAGTGTTGAATATTTATCTTAACGAAGAAGGACATAGGCTATATAATATTATGTTAGGATCGATATGATCCGAGTATTAATAAAAATGTGAATACGAGAACTGGGAAAATTTATTCCTTTTGAGAGAAACAGATAAAGTTACCCGGGTCAGCTAAAGGTCAGTGAATTTAAATATAGCATAATCATTATAATGTGAGACTTAGAAATTAATCCTGGTACTAGGTGAGTTGCTGTTACTAACAATTTAACGGTTTCAGATTATTTGATACTTAAAAAATATTTATTACATATGAATTAACACCGTAAAATATCCCTATACCTAAATCCAATAATTGGTTATTTATATCTTCTCGTAGTTTTGACTGCCTCGGTGGCGAAGTGGTAGCGCATGCGATTGTCGTGCTTGAGGTCTCGCTTTCGATTGCAGGATCATACTAAATATTTGTATGATTACCAAATATTTGTTTCAGAGTTTGAGTTTTTATGTCTTTTTTCTATGTATAAAATGTATATATTTATAAAAAAGGTATATAAGTATTGTATCAGTCAATCTAGGTGTTGTAGTACAAGTTCCGCTTACTTTCAAGTTAGTTGGTGTTTTGTCTGTCTGAATTTTAATAACTTAAAGTTTTCTGACCTCGCTTCCAGACATTGGTTAGTGTTTGAAACTGTCGCTTAAGAGGGCTGCGGTTCGCTTACTGGGTCGGGCTGTTTTTGGAATTTTCTAACAAGAATTCTTCTTCAAATACTTAATAGCAGCACGAAGTATAGACATTGACGGTGTTTCTCGCCCGTGCCTTATAGAGCACGTTAACCCGATGACCCCAGTTGTCAAGGATCAATTGTGGAATCGATTGTCAATATAATATTGTATCAATTGTCGATCAATCTATCTCAATTGTTGTTGAGGGGTAGTAATAATGGTAATTGTCTTTTAAAACCTTTACATATACCGACATCTTTTTTTTTTTTTTTTTTTTTTTTTTAACGTGTGGAAACCCCCTCGAGCCGTCACCCCACCGGGGTTTACGGCGGGGTGGTGTGTCGGAATCGGACCGACTAAAACCACACGGTGTGCCACTCTGCGCCTGAGATAGGAGGGATCCGGGAACCGCTGCTATTACGACATCCAGATCCCTCCCAGCGCCTGCCCGCTAATGCGGGCACCATCTATGGGTAAACTCTCTATTTTAGGCGACGTACGGCACACGCGGACGTCGCCTCCTCGCGGCTGGCCATTGTAGCGGATGGAGGGGAAAACCCGTCCCGTCCACCCGTGGCCACACTCAAGGCGGCATGAGGCGCTGGTATGCGCGCCTCCGCCGCCCGGCTCGCCGGCGGCGAATTGGGTCCGAGTGGATATCGTCCTCCCGGGCCTTCTCCGCCGCCTCCTTCCGCGAAATTACGTCTTCGCAGAAGGTTGCGACCGCGGTAAAACAACTGTCGCTACCGACCATGGAGCGTATTACGGCCGGTAGTGAGAGATCTCCTCCAATAACTGCAGTGAGGACCCCACGCTGCGCCGCCCAGGCGGAACAAACCGCTAGCGTGTGCTGAGCCGAGTCCTCACTGCAGTCGCAGTGGTGACAGGCGGGACTCAATTCCCTCCTGGCGACCGAGTGCAGATACTTCCCGAAGCAACCGTGCCCGGAAAGAACCTGCGTGAGTCGGAAGGAAAGGGTCCCGTGCTGCCGCCCTGCCCACTCGGCGATGACCGGCTGGAGAGCCTCCACGGCGGCAAAGCCAGCACGTGGAGCCTCCAGCCGGGACGACCAACGAGCCATCGTGGCTCGACGAGCGGCCTCTCGCCACTCGCGTATCTCTTCGGGCGGGGGCCGAATGCCGCTACCCACCCGGAAGTCAACCGTCCGCCGATAAACTTCGGCGAGCACTTCCGCCTCCAAATCCCACGGGGGAGTTCCGGCCAAGGCGCACGCCGCCTCCGTCGATACGGTGCGGTAACCGCGTATGGCTCTAACCGCCAATATCCTCTGAGGGCGCCAGAGGTGAGCCCTATTCTGGGCGGTCAGAGCCGCCGCCCACGCCGGTGCACCATACAGTGCCATTGACCGGACAACCCCCGTGTATAGCCGTCTCGTCGCGACGCTAGCTCCACCCAGATTGGGTAAAAGTCGCCCAAGGGCAGAAGCAGCGCCGACCAGCTTTGGAGAAAGCTGTCGGAAGTGCTCGTCGAAGAGCCACCTGCCGTCGAGGATCAGGCCCAGATACTTTATTTGGGCCTGAACCGGTACGAGGACCGAATTGACCACAATGGAGGCGCCGGAGGGTGGACCACGACGGGGCCCATGGAACAAAAGGGCCTCCGTCTTGTCCAGGGCCACCCGCAAACCCAGCGCCTCAATGCGCCCGACCACCAGAGAGACACCCGTGGTGGCCAGGCGCGCCGCCTCTTGAAAGTTTGCTCCCCGGGCCGTGACCAATGTGTCATCTGCGTAACAAATTACGCCCAGCCCGGGGGGAAGACGACCTCGAAGGGCCCAGTCGTATCCCATGTTCCACAGGAGTGGTCCGAGGACAGACCCCTGTGGAACACCGCACGACATGAACCGCCGCCTTAGAACACCGTCTCGGTCCTCGTACATGACGGTACGCTCCTCAAGATAGTCTGCCACAAGCCGCCTCAGGTACTTTGGCACCCCATGGTAGTGGAGTGCTTCCCTGATGCAGCTAAATGGCAGACTATTAAATGCGTTGGCGATGTCCAACGACACCGCCAACAACACGCCGCCACAGCTCACCGCCTCTTCGGTAACGGCCCTCAGGCGCAACACGGCATCGACCGTCGAACGCCCCGCCCGAAAACCAAATTGGGCGTCCGACAGATCGGGGCCCACCTCGCAGAGGTGCCGGACGATGCGGGCAGAGAGTATCCTCTCAAACAGTTTACCCGCCTCGTCCAGCAACACGATGGGCCTATAGGCCGCTACCGATTCGGCTGGCCGTCCCGGCTTTCTCAATAGGACCAGCTTCCCGCTTTTCCAGCACTCAGGGAAGCGTCCGGACGCCAAGCTAGCGTCCAGGACCTCCCTGAGGCGGTCCGACATGTGTTCGAGGGCTCGGGCCAGCACTCGGGCAGGTATCCCGTCCGGCCCGGGGGCGGTGTTCTTAGAGCGGATCCGTAGAACAACCGCCCCTACCTCCGATTCCCTGACGGGCGGAACATCATCCTCGTTCCCCCCGTCGTCTCCGACCATGAAGGCCATCGACGGGGGTGTGTGCTCCACCCGCTGCGGGAAAAGGCCCTCGACCACTTCCCGCAGGAAGCTGGGCTGGAGTGTCTCTGTAAGGGGGGGGCCCGACGTGCGGAGCTTTTGCCGCGCCGCACGATAAGGGCGACCCCAGGGGTCACGATCGAGACCCTCCAGCATTTCCTTTCTCTTAATTTCTTTGGCGCGGCTGATGGCCAGCTTCAGAGTTTTCCGCGCCTCTCGGTACTCCTCATGAAGCTGGTCCTCCTCGCCTTCTTCGCGGTGTCGCCGCCGACTACGGGTGTAGGACCTCCGGGCACGAGTACAGGCCGCACGGAGGTCCGCCAACTCCTGGGACCACCAGAAAACCTCCTTCCGTGGAGGCCGGCAGCCTCGGATGCGGGGCATGGCCGCATCACAGATCTGCGCAACGGCATCGCAGAAGCGACCAGCCCCCATGTCGACCTCCTCGGTCGGGGCCTGCGGAGACAGCCAAGAGTGAATAATGGCCGCCTCCTCTAGTAGGTCCCTATTTAATTTGGCTACAGCCCACCGCGGAAAGCGAGAAGAACGCCGCGCCTCGTGACCCCTACTGGCGTCCTGGGACCGGGAGAGCTCAAATCGGATATAGAGATGGTCCGAGAGCGTCTCAACCTCTTCCAGGACATGCCAGTTCCTTACTCGTGCGGCGAGGGCAGGGGTAGCGAACGACAGGTCCACTATCGACCCTCCCTGCTGTCGCACGCACGTGTTGGTGGAGCCCCTGTTTAATAAACAGAGGCCCACCGAGGCCGCCCACTCCTCTACGGCCTCGCCCCTAGCGTCCGTCCTGGGGGAACCCCACGCAATGGACTTTGCGTTGAAGTCCCCCAGCACTAAGACGTCCCCAGACGTTAGACGCCGCATCGAGGTTTCCAAGTTGTTAAGGAAAACCTCGAAGTCGTTCAAACTCCGGTTGGGGGAGAAGTATACACCATATACGGTGATCCCCCCCCACTCGGCAGCAACATATCCAGTGCCCTTGTCTCTTAACGACAAGGGCGGGGAATGAGCCGCCGTGGAGCCGACGACTGCCACGGAACCGTCCCGGTCACCCAACCAGTTTGGACGGGGAGGAACATAATAGGGTTCCGCGGCTACGGCAACACCGATCGACCACTGTGCCATGGTTTGCAGGAAAAGGTCCTGCGCCGCGGCACAGTGGTTCAGGTTCGTCTGGACTAGGAGGTTGGAGACTTGGGCCATTACTCGACCGTCTCTACAACCTCCTCCATGGGCGACGATATCGACGCACGAACGACGTCAGAAGTAGCCTGGGCCGACTGGCTAGCCCCTGACGCCTGCCGAGAGTTGCGGGAAGGTTTACAGCCTCCCTGCCCAATCTGGTGATTAGCAGGCTTGTTGTCCGCCGCACACACCGGGCAGTGAGGGGCGGCAGAGCACTCTGCCGCCTTGTGCCCCGGTCGACCGCAGCGGAAACATAATCCGCTGCAGTCGAAACAACTGACGCACTTGGCGCGTGTGTGCCCCGATGCCAGGCATTTGTAACACCTCATCGGTCTCGCCGCCAGGACTGTGATCCTAGCGCTCACGAAACCGATGAGCAGCCTGCCGTCGTCGCCCAACATTTTAGCCGAGGCTACGGGACAGCTGACCCACACTGCGCCAAGCCCTCCTGGACCGGGGCGGATGGTGCCGACCCTAATGTTGTCCGCGTTGCAACCCGTCTTCTCTCTTACCGCAACGCGGACGTCCTCGGTCGTTATGGAGTCGTCCAGGCCCGAAATGCGCAATTCTGCGCACTTGGTGGGCCTGGCGATCTTGACACCATCCGTGGCCGTAAACATTTCCCGCAACTTCTCGGCAAATGTGTCCGCCGTCTTAGCACCTTCAGCCCCAGGGAACTCGAGGACTCGAGCTCCCGTTTGGGCGAGGCGCATTCTGACACCTACTGTCCCGAAATCGTGTGCGAGACTGTCCCGGGCCCTTTTAAAAATTGCCGCGTAGGACAGCCCGCCGCTAGCTGCCTCCGGTGACACGGTGACTACCACGGCCGCGCTTTTAGGCGCCTGTAGTTTGCGCGGCGTCTTTGTGGCAGCCACTGCAGCCGATGGCGCCTGCGGGGTAGAGGCTGCTTTTTGTGCAGCCTTCTTACCCCGCTTTCGGGACTTCTTAGCACCCCCGACTACCTGCCAACCATCCGTGGAAGGGGCAGATGTGGAGGGAGCACTTGTGGAGGTGCCAGATACAGCGGTTGGAGTGGGGAGAGGAGGGAACTCCGCTCCAGCCTTTGCCGCTGTTTTGGGCCCTGACCTCTGTGCAGGCGTCCGGGCTGTTGCCTTGGCCGCTTGCCGTGCCCTCGGAGCAGTTGCAGGAGCAGCAGAGACCGTTGCCGCCGCCGCATAGGACATACGACCGGTCGCAACGGGAAGCGATGCTGACACCGATGCAACCTTCGCTTTATGCGCCGCGAGCGGCGGCCGGACAACAGGGGCTGGTGGTAGCCTTACCTCCAGGCCAGCCAGACGCCCGTCCATCATGCGCCATACTGCATCAGTTATTTGGCGCAGTTGGGCATCAGGAATGCCACCGAGGTTGGAAGAGGGGGCAGGCTGAGACGGGGACGTGACCGGATCCTCTGCCGGGCGATGCGCCCGGAATTGGGCGAACTGAGCGCTGAGCTCAGCCACTTGCCCCGTCAGGCGATCGTTGGCCGCCTGGAGCCGAGCCACGTCACCGATAAGGGTATCCACGACCCCCGCAATAGCGGAAGAGGAGTCCTTAAGGGCTCTCACAAAAGAGCCCTTAAGGTTACTCGACTTGGTGGCCACTTTGTGAATAATGGCCACCGCCGCGTTCGCTCTCTCCTGCATGGACGATGGTGTTTGAGGAACTGAATCCCCCACCATCGGCTCCTTAATTTTCCGCAGGAGATCTGCAATCTCCTCCTCCGCCAGCGTTTCGCCGTCTGCCCTGATCCGTCTATAGGCTTCGGCCTTGCAGAAGACCGAGCCTGACGGGGTTGAGACCGGGGTTCGTGGCCTCCCTCTGCGACTACTTGGAACCTTAGGAGGCAACATCTCCTGGGATGTGTCACTCTCCTCGTCCCTGGAGCGTCCGCGTTTCCGGCTGTCACCCAGCTCCGTTTCCATGAAGTCCAGTTCATCCGTCCTCACACTGGAGCTTCCGCCCGCGGTAGATCTGGAGCGTAATCGCTCCGATGTTCTTCGGCTCCCAGCAGCCAAGATGACTTCTGGGAGCCGCTCCGAGATAGGCGTTCCCACCAATACGTCCTCTTCGTGGGACGAGTAATCGTCCGCTCTATTCTCCTTCCTACCCTTCCTCTCCTTCGTTCTTTCGTCAGTTTTATTTTGATTTGAAAAATTGTGTTCCATATTTAATCCCACGATTGGGGGAGAATTAATGGTCGACCCGGGCAGAGATCCCCCAATACCCGGGCAAGCGTAAATTTATGCCCAACCGAGGGGTCCGCAGGTGCCTCGGCTGGGAGTGCGCTTACGACTGAACTACCCATCAGCCATGCATCCCCTGGTCACGCACCAGAACACGGGAATCGGGGTAATTTTTTAGAGAGGTTTTCTTCCTCGCAGTCCGGGCGGCTAAGCCAAGACCCTCGTCCCCGATTGGAGTCGCGAGACTCCAACTCGGGACTACGATATGTCGACGGCGGCAGAGAGATTATGTCTCCTGATGCCTGCTCGGTGGCAGTGTAAGTGCACACCGAGCCCGTCCTACCTTTTCCACCGCTGAGCGGAGGAACTCCGACCCTAGAAAGGGTCCCACCATCGTGATTTTTTACCGAGGTTTTCCTCCTCAATGCTCCGAAGAGCGAAGAACCAACAGAGGATCCGACAGACACGCCCGCTCTGTTGCACCAAGTCTCGGCCGAATTGCCGAAGAAAGTGGCTTCCTCTTCGTGCTAGAATATTAGCCGTTGGCAGTGATGAACACCATCGCCAACGTTACCAGGGTGCACCACGTGGAGGTTTTCTAGCCCAGCACCCCACATATACCGACATCTAGTCCAACCAGCGAAATTAGTTTGACTTCAGAATTGCTGAGGTCTGATGCCAGTTGCTCCGTGGAAAAATAGTTCAACTAAAACCGCTTAAACTAGTAGCCGATCCCAAGTTATCTTGCTAATAATAAAGGCTAGTAAGAAGAATCCTCTAAATCATTTTGCCGTAAACTGTGTATGTTTATTAAAGTAGTACTTTTGTTATTAATTCAATTTTACAATAGAATAGATCGAAACAGAATAGAATTTCTAGGCCGCCATAGCATGGGTCGCCATACTGCACTGTCTTCATTCGCAGTGAGTACGGTGACCACCGCTCTTGGATTCTATTCATGCTCGCCATCAGGCAGAATAGAGTCACTTTGGTAGGTGCTATAAAAAAAAAAGAATATACACAATGTAAGTAATACCTCTGTCCTGTCGCTAAGAGTGATCTCTATCAGCTAAGTTTACAATCGATTTATGTGTACTCGTATAATTAAATATATACACAGTAAGTTACGAGAACATGTATTTTAACCATACTAATAATAGCTAGTCACAGAATTGCTCTAGGTATTGTTTGAGCTTCTCTTACTTCTATTTATAATTTAGTGAAATATCAATATGTACATCAAATAATGTAAATAAAATAATTACTCCTTTTGAAACGAATGACAACACGTGTGGGCTTCGGAAGTCATCGTTTTAGAATGACAGGTATATGCTGCCGAACTAAGTGGTTCGGCTCTTCCTTCCTGTGTAGATCGCCTTAAAACTGAAACTCTCTACCGCTTCACGTGTTTCCCTCCCACATGACCCCGGGCCGTTTAAGCGGGGCGTGAAAAAGCATCTCAGCAGCCATAGTGTGGGTCGCCATACTGAATTATCTGCATGAGTATGGTGACCACCACTCTTGGATTCTATTCATGCTTTCCATCAGGCAGAGTAGAGTCACTTTGGTAGGCCAAGAATAAAAAAATAGAAGGACCGTAGGTTACATTCAAAAAGGAATATCCGTTTCAACAATCAATGAACTTGAATTTTTATTGAGGATACCATATTTTTTTATACAGTATGTAGAGGTATGTGTCCACAGATAATAAAATATAGGGACTAGATGTATGATAATTATAACTTTAGCCATACATTACAACAGTACGTAAAGGTGGTTTCTGTTTTAAGTCTTGTGAACTAAATGTTTATATAACAAATATACCTTCAACAAACACGTGGCCCCACAGTCACGCGGTAACTTAATAGCCTAGAGACAGGGGAACGCACAACATATTAGATAGAGTTGTTTGTTTATGGACAAAATAATAATCTTCTTAGTCTTTGGGACAAATTATTATAAGTCTTAATACACATTTTTTTACAACTATCTCTTATCCTACATATCCTATCTTACAACTCTGGCCGAAAAGACTGTTTCGGTGATTATTTAAATAGTTGTGGGTGTTTCTTGACAAAACTGTCGTATTTTTATTTAAAAAGATGACTCCCGTGCTAAGAATATATCTCGTGTCGTGGAGATTTTACAAACATATTTGAAACGGTCATAAAGAACACCCAAACCTACAATAACAATTTGTGGATCATACAAAGACTGCACAGATGGTGTAGTGGTTTAAATGGTAGGCATGCCGCTCTTTACTGGCGCAGTAGAAAGTGCCGTGGGTTCAAATCCCATACGGGGACTATATTTTGTGTGATCCACAAATTGATTGTTGTTCTGAGTCTAGGTGTTCTTTCGTTCGTTTCTTATATATTTGCAAAGTAAGTCCCCCATGACATAGGATATGTTCCTAATGTGGATGTTGTTTTTTTTAAAGAAAAAGAAGGTATAGGGTGGGCCAAGAATTCGTTAACATTTGAATTTAATATCCCGTACAAATATGTTACGGGAGTTCTTGGGACCGATGCTACTGGAATTTGCTGGCTACAATCGTAACATATGGTATTAACAAGATGGAGCCATTTGACACACATCCAAGGAGTTCCTACCGGTGGTCAAAGACATATTTCCAGAAAAGCTGATTTCTAGACGAAATAGTTTCCAGATGATTGACATTCCATGGCTACCCAGATGTCCAAATCTATCCCCAGCAAACTTCTTTTTATGGGGTTATTTGAAGAATCATGTCTATATCAATAAATCAAATAGACTACGTCAACTGAAAGAAAAAAATAACGAAGAGATGGCGGTGATCTCGTGATCTCTTTACCGACGAGTATTCGAAAATTTCGGTGCTCGCTTAGAAAAGTGCAAACGCCGAAACGGTGGTCATTTAGGCGATGTAATTTTTTAAAAAAAATTCCAACTAATTAGCTTGATACATTATAAAAATTGTTTATTTACAAGAGTAAATAAACATTTTTTATAACATGTCAAATGTCAACTAATTCGTGGCCCGCTCCCTATATTGTAAAAAAGAATATCTCTAACTGTCAGTTCAATTTATATCATTTTATCTCCCTCCAACTAACAACAAGAATTTTTTATAACTTTAATAGAAATAAAATGTTAAATGCTTGGAATATCACAAACAAATAGCTTCTGCGCGTTTATGATTCTATTTACCTACAACGAAAATTCACTAACTTTTTCTTTTCAATTTGCCCAAAACTTTGCTTGATGAGAAACAAGTTTACCTTCTTCAAATACCTGTACTAAAAAGATAATAATACCTTAAATAATCATTTATTACAAAGATTTCATTAAAGCGAATAGTTAAGATTCAAAATAATAAATTAATTATGTCAACAGCCGTAGGCCGGTTCGCACGTAGTTATGCGGGGAGAGAGGAGACAGGGGTTTGTTAATCATCCAGCCCTATTGATAGCCACTAATTAGTATCGCCTTTCAGCATTAACCTATCGAAGATGTATATATACATTTATGTATGTGTCGATTACGCTTCGTTAAGAGTAAAATAAACTATGACATCCCTTATCGCGAGCAAAAAAAAGGCACAACTCATTTTTATAGAGTTTCCATAATAAAATCTGTAAGAGCATTCATTTTTATTGCAGCAGACTAGTAGTGTAAGATGTTATTTAGCATTCTGTAACAAAGTTTTAATCGATTATAGTTACAAATGCCAAATAATTACTAAATATATCGATAAAACCATCTATGAAAATATTTCAAATAGACTGTGACTCTCGAATGGTAAGGTAGTCTTTGGTTTATAATTTGTCCTCCTTTGGTGTATAATTCTACAACAATATCATTATTATATTATTTCTACGATAACTCATATTGTAGATAAAAAACTAATAAATCATTACGTCGCTTATGTGTAATTATTTACTTTTAAGTTTTATTTTCTCTTCAAATGGTAACCCATGGCCAAAAAGTTCAGTTAGTCCCTTATCAAAACTTAAAAGAACCGCTTCAAGTTTACGAGTGACAGTAACGGATAAACGAAATGAAAACACTAGGGTTTGAGGGTCATCTCGTATTATGATTCTGTAATATGATTATTTAATATAATTTTATTTTAAATCCTAAGAAGTATAATTGAAGGAATTTTGAACTTAGCATTTTAAGCCAGAGATTTTAAATTGAATCAAACTCCGAATAAATCATTTAGTAATAAGCAAGAATATTTGCTATGTATCTCGTTGTAATTTATTTACAACATATAATACACACGTAGTAGTGTAAGCAGTCACTACGCTGTTCTCTCCTGCGCTGAGTGTCGTCGGTTGAAACTCCACATGGGACAACACTTAGTGTGATCCAAAAACTGTTGTGCCGAATTTGGATACTCTTTGTGTTCGTTTCATGTATGTTTATAAAGTATCCCGCAACACAAGTTTTATTCCTAATGTGGGATTTGCCTTAAAAAAGCAATATTCAGAAAGAAATGTGTTAGTATGTCTATATGCGATTAGTTTCTACTATATCCGCTCGCTTGCCCCGCTCGAAAACGCGCACCCCGTCAAATGCCCGGGCTGCCCGCGCAATGACAGCTCCGAATGTCCGTCAATAAATACTTAACACCCATGAAGTGCCCCACTGTTGTTTACGTTATCGGCGCGCGGGTCGTATTACACATAATCTGTTCTTGTGACTTATTTTGTTTTGAAAGGTTGTCAAGTGTTGTATTTTTTTAGTTTACTATGAAACTAGTTATATAATGTAATCTTTAAGTTATCAGATTATTTCTCTGATGTCGAGTTATATTGTGTTGAAATTGAGATAACGGCTTTGTAAGCTCGTGTTGCACTTAAAAGCTCATACTTCAAAAGTGAAAGCGATGGCCTATAGTTTTAATGTTGTATTTTTAATGTTTAATTATGTTATTTAGATAGTAGTTAATATGATAAGAAATAAAAACATACACTCGTCCATATAAATTTATTATTTTACAGGCCTCTGAATCCATACCATTATCTGCCGCCGCGCAGCGTAATTTATGTCAAACTTAACATGGCATATCGTACACAAACTGGGACGAACTCGACTGGGATTAATACGATAGACAATATATCATAGAATCGAAAAAATAATACAAACTAAGCTCTATTTCAATAAATATAGGGTATATTTACATTTTTCTGTGGCAGGGGACATGTGGACTCCTAGTCACCACGGGCAATGTATGCTTTTTTTTTTGTTGACTACTAGTCTACACGGGCATTTTAGAGTGAAATTCGATGTGGACTCCTAGTCACCACGGGCAATGTATGCTTTTTTTTTGTAGACTACTAGTCCACACGGGCAAGCGAGCGGATATAGGCTTAGACGGCCTTGTGTGACATTTGTCAAATTATTATTGTTTTATATTTTTACTAGAGCTAAGCCAAGGTTGATTTTTAGCCTCGTAACTGTAACGCTTGGCTTTTATTTTCTCGCTTTGGAAATCAATTCAGCATGTTGTAATAAAATTTGTTCGCTAAACTTTATGTACTGAATTTATTCATCGAATTTTACATATCATTTTATTTCGGTCCGTAATGTATTGGAATACGTTTTTCTTTGTTGTTTGATAGACAAACAGTGTGTTTCTTTGAATGTTTTAAGTTTCATATAGGTTTCTGTGACGTAGTAGACAAAATTTTCTTGTAAAGTTAAATCACAAAATGAGTTTATATATATTTTTAAGACGTACAATAAGTAAAGTTCAACGTTGTCGAGACAGATTGTGATGATGAGTTTTCAGACATCTTTATACCTAAGAATTTTTTTAAAATTTAATGATTTCAAAGCAAAATTTGGGACCTTTGTTTTAAAATATTTTGAAGTTTGTGTATTGATTGATATTTATCTGAACAAGTAGACGTATTTGTACAATATAACACGAAATAATAGTTTATTAAATTAAATGCTTAATATTTACATTTCATAATCAATATGTTTTTTTAGCCCAATCCCGTCACCATATATTGGGTTTTTTTAAAGAGAGAGAGTAACATCTTCACACAATAGGCTACATGACACCTTAGTCAAATTAGTTACTTTTAATCATCTGTCAAAACGACAATTTTGCATGAAAAATGGTACTAAATACCAAATTGAGACGTCACTGTTTTAGACTACTCAGTTGAACAATATATTTCACTTTATATTTGATTGAAATTTGTAATAATAATAAAAAGTTATTTTAATTGTATTTTCCGAGATGTTTCGCGATATTAGTTTTTAAAAAGTGGACATTGGTATTTGTTTGCGATACAGTCATCTACCCAATTCACACACGGCCATCTGATCCCAAACTAGACAAAGCCTGTACTGTGTTACCCAGATTGCTGATAAACGTATTTATATATTTCTAAATACATATCTATTGTTTTATGCTGTCTCTGTGGTGACGAATTAAGAATACATAGTGTTATCACCCCTATTCATCCCGTGGGTGTCGTAAGAGGTGACTAAGGGAAGAAACTGTTCAGGAAAATATCATTACAAAAAGAAGGAAAACTTGAAACAAGCCCTATTTCAACCCGTCTGGCCAACGTGGTATAGTAGGCCAAAATCTCCTTGCTAAGGAGAGGCCTATGTCCAGCAGTGGACTGTAAAAGGCTGTTGATGATGATGATGATGATATATTATAGATAAATTACACCCAGGCACAATAAAGGTTCATGTTCATCACACAAAGATTTGTCCTGGGTGGAAATCAAACCCACGAACTCTAGCTTAGCAGTCACGATCAGTAACCACTAGGCCAACAGGTCCGTCAATCTTGAGCTCAACTATTTCATTGAAAAAAATAATTAAGGAACTTGGGAGAAATATGGCGGTCGCATTTATTAAAATATATTACTTGAAATGAGAACCTTCTCATCTTTTCTAATTCATCTAAGAAGTCTTAAACATTCCCATTGCTTACTATAATTGTAAAAAATATACTAAAAAAGTGTAACTCTACGTTAGAATGACCTAATCATATATTTTCTTTTTTGCTGTAGATTCCGGCAACATATCCTTGGACTCAGCATTCTGCGCGCTGATGGCTCCTTCACCACTACTGGAGCTAAGCAGCATCTTCTTTTTCTTCCTTCCGGGAGTGCTTATTCTTTGCCTCTATGCTAGAATGGGATACCACATAAGGTATGTTCTGTACGTATCAAGGTGAATTTTAATTTCGTAGAGTTAGTGAGCTAGTGCATAAGTACACATATAAACACATATACACATATGCACAAACGCACACACACATACACACACGTATATACTCTACATATTTGCACAGTTCTCTTTTTTGAAAGACAACACCCGCAAAAAGAATATATCCTGTGTCGCGGTAGACTTTATAAACATACAAAAAACGGACACAAATAACACACAGACTCAGAACAATAACTCAACCATCATGCAAAGTGAGGTCTCGTGTGGGGTTTGAACCCACAACACTCAGTACAGTAGAGAGCGCCGTGGCGATTGCTAAACGACTACGCCATCCATGTAGTCGCACTTTCTCATACACACATACACACACATTAAATATTCTTACGCATATGCTCTTGACCATTTCTATTGTACAGCGTGACTTTTTACCGACACAATTATTTAAAAGGTTTCGACGTGGTTAGTCTACACGTGACCACGAGTTTGAAACGTCAGGATATAGTCGTAATCTTTAAATTTTTTTATGAAACATAACCATAATATTATTAAAGTACATAGGGTTCTCACCAAGAACTTAGGGCCTCAAGTCTACCTCACCTGTAAGTCGTGCACGTGCACGGACGAGACACTGACAATAAGCTCAGTACCTATTACATGGCACCAAAACACTGACAAAAAGTGGGCTTTAATATATCTTTGCTTACCCCTCCGGGGCATCGGACGTGTCTTTATGTATGTATGTATCCGTAATATGATACCTCTGTATATCTGCCATCCAGAACTGAAAAATTTTCATTTGCAAAAGTTGACAGATGGATTTAGTTTAAATTAATCTTAAAAAATTGTGCATACTTTAAGCTACAACAGAATTTCATGTTTCAAATTACAAGCTTGAATTGTAAGTAGGTAACAACTGAACTCTGAAAGCAAAATAGACTCTACTGCAGTAATATAAAACATAATACGGATTGCAGCTTATGAAGTCGAAAATCCCTCCCTTTTAGTAGTTCCAGCACACTAATAATTATTTACTATGTGAATGTAATTTGACCTCGTGTTGGTACAAGGTTTTACGAGGTCAGAGAGTGTGATCTCAGCTTTTGCAAATCATCTATGATACATAATGTAACAGCTTCTTACCTTGTGATTCAGTAAAAGCCTAGTTATCCTATAATCATATTTCGGATATCAGATACACAACGTCACCTAGTTCCAAACTAGAGATTGGCAGTATACTTTTTTGTAAATATATACGTATTATATATAGAAAACAATATTTATTGAGTTGACGAGGCTGTTGATCTAGTGGTTAGTCATGTAGAGGCCATGGGTTCGATTCTGACACAGGACAAGTTATTGTGTAAAGAGCACGTTCATCTGTTCTGTCTGATGTAAATTATGATTCGAAGGCATACATACATAGGGTGGGTCAAGGATTCGGTAACTTTTTAACCTAACATCCCGTGCAAACATATTACGGGAGATATTGGGATCGACGTTACTGGAATTTGCTGGCTACAATCGTAACATATGGTTTCAACAAGATGGAGCCACTTGTCACACATCCAATGAGTTTCTGCCGGTGGTCAAGGACATATTTCCAGAAAAGCTGATTTCTAGATGAGACAACATTCCATGGCCATTCAGAAGTCCAGATCTATCCCCAGTAGACTTCTTTTTATGGGGTTATTTGAAGAATCGTATCAACATCAATTAATCGAATGAACTAAGTCAAGTAATCAAAAAATCGGCGATCTCATGGTCTGAGACCTAGAGTGCAAACGTCGAAACCGTGGTAATTTAAACGATTTGATTTTTAAAAAATAAATGCCAATTAATTAGCATTCTTGTAAATAAAGTATGTTTATAATATATCAAATAATTTTTTTTTACAATTTTTTCAAATGTTAACTAATTCGTGGCCCACCAAACATAAATACGTTATAGAACATATAACATAAACATTTCGTATGTATTTATTTAGCAGCAACCTGATCACCACAGCACAAGCTCTGCCTAGCTTGGAATTAGACTGCGGTCTATTAAATATGTGAAATTATTAAATGAACTCACAAATGTTTCTTAAAAGCTACTTACTAAATATGTTGTCAGGGACAGAAGAAAACGTTAGAAATAAAAGCACTGTGCTACAAAGGCAACTATGCGTTGAAAAATTAATGATAATGTTGTACACACAACATTTCATAAGCAAAGCGTACCGAGCCAAACCGTTTTCGGGAATGTATAGCCATTATAAAGCAATTTTTCAGTCGGCATAGCATCTACTTACAAGTTTAATAGCTATTGCACGTTTATTTGACAGAGCCCCTGAGTGAAATGAGAACTGCGTAGTATGTGTAAAATAAATCAGTCTCGTTCTTTTTTTCTTTTGTTTTACAAATGTCGAAAATTTAAAAATTAAATTCTTAGTAGTTCATTTTTTATTAATAATATTACAATTTTCTTTTATCATTGCAAGTAAAAGGTTTTCAAGGAGAACTTTGATTTCAACATGGTCACACCACAGACTACATGACAGTTTTGACATTTAATCTTTTACATGTCTATGGTAAAAACTTGGACAATCGTTACAATAAAATCAATTTCATTCGAAAATCACACTAAATTAATATAAACTCACTATGAAAGTAGTGGATCTGTAAAAGTTACATTTCAAAAAATTCAGGATATTTTCGGTCAATATAATCGTCCAGCTAAGACCACTATAAAGAATTTGGTCAATAAATTTGAGTCACCCGGCTCAGTGCATAACGTGCCAACACCATCACGTGTTTGACCGAGTCGCTCAAGTGAAAACATCATAGCTGCGAGCCACAGTGTTGTTGTTGTTTTGGCTTGTTATTAATGATATACATATCACTAACATGTCATTTCAACAACACGTTGCGATAAGTCACATAGCCATCACAACAATGAATTTATTGCAAGCCAAATTTTCCAATCGTATAATTTCAAGAAATGAAGCTATTAAGCGCCCAACTCGATTATGTGATTAATCACCGATAGATTATTTTTTGTAGGATTAAGTTAAAAACAGAGTCTATACGGAGCCAATCAAATCAATCGCAGCCTTGAAACTCAAAATTCATGATGTGGTTAACGAAATAGACCCACTATTTTGCCAAAAAGAGATCACAGATTTTGATGAAAGAATCGACGTCAACATTGGTCGCGGTGGGTATTTACCAGATATTACATTTAATTCATAATTGCCAAACCTTATTACACTAAAAATTTAAATCATTGTCAACTAAATTCATTATTTTACTTTTATTACGAAACAAATTTCTTGTGGAAAGCCCTACATTTGAATGGACTGCGTTGACATTCCCGAGGCTTTATATTTCAAGCGATTGCCAAGTAGAGTTTAATTCTATGGTACAGTAAATTGACATTTACTAAATCCCTGAGGTCCTCTACTCAGGACTTTTACAAGTTAAGGCATCTTGAGACAGTCATGAAAGAAAACGTGCAGAACGTCCGTAACTAGCACTTATAAAAGAAAAACTATTTTATTTAATCTTAAAAAATTAAAGTATGTTTTGGTGACTGGCTGTCAACGAGTGATGCAACCATAAGTGGAATGTGAGGCCTGATGTTATCAGATACATTACAACGTATTTCGTATATGTTAGATATACTGTAAACCTGAATTCGTATTCTCCTCCAAAGAGTGCTGTGCTTAGGTACAAAGTCTTACAGAAACCCTGTATTAAGCACCTTTTTCGTTGTTTTTCACCGAGCGAATGAGTTTGCCGGGGCTTAAATTCCCCAGAATCAAAGGAAAAGCGCGGGGAAGCGTCTAAGGACAGCTAAAGGTGTTTACGACCCTTGATTTGTAAGTGTTCATCAGGTAACAGGTGAGCCGTTCATTTGTTTGCCTCTGATATTATAAAATATGTTAAATATAAAATAATCTTTCCAGCACACAAAATAATATAGTACATTATTATTTATTTCTTTATTCAAATTCTCTGCACAAGCCCGAAGCGAGCTACTAATGACAGTATCTGTCAATAAAAACTAACGGCTTCGCGTTTCAAATGCCATTTATTACAAGTGTTCTTGATAATAAAATGTATTCTCAAGTGAACGAAAGTTTT
This sequence comes from Hypercompe scribonia, assembly GCA_949316085.1. Classification (NCBI taxonomy): domain Eukaryota; kingdom Metazoa; phylum Arthropoda; class Insecta; order Lepidoptera; family Erebidae; genus Hypercompe; species Hypercompe scribonia. Next base: position 7,851,044 of record OX438988.1, read on the forward strand.
GTTTCGTTTCAGTTGTCGCTTCTTACAAATCTTGACGATAATAAAATGTACGTTGAAAGCAGTACTTTACAGTTTAGGGTAGTTTTATTTATTTTGGAAACATAAAATTATGTCATAAAGACAAAGAACCATTCATTAAGTGGCTGTTCAAACTGGTGAAGCCAGAGCAAAATACATGACAAATGCATATGTGATATAACACATTTAAGTTTAGAAAAACTGGTCTTGCTAACAGTCTTTTAGAGAACCTCTTGACAATTTCTACAAAAAAACATATTTCAATGATAACTGAGGAAGACACGCGAAACTGCAGAGTAACTACTAATAAGCACCAGGCATCATTACCACGCCTGGTCCCTCCGACACAAAGGGAAGATCGGATTCTCTCTGTCTGTTGAAGGGATATAACATAGCATCCTTTCCCTTCACTACCTTCGTCCTCTGCCACACAAAGGGCTTGTGTAGCGGTGGGCGTAAGCAATCAAATATAAATCTAGGTTTGATACTATTATTATGATCTGATTTTCTAGATGGCCATTGAGTTGATTGTCTAGAAAAAGCAATGTTTTTATTTGCCAGATGTTTATAAAGATAAAAACCCGGCATCGAGAGATTTCTATTCTTTTATTTGAAAGTAATTGCTTCGATTATTAACTTTCGAAATACACATCAAAACATGTACCTGAAAAACCTGTATAACAAATAAGGTATCTTTTATTTATTTTGAATTTATTTTATTATGAATGCTTTCAGAGAGTGTATCTACTATATATACTCAACTTTGATATGAAATATTAATGTTTTCTGAAGATACCCAGCGGGTAGTTGTTTAGTCCTTTTTTATATTAAAGACATTCTTATTGACAATAAGTAATTTTTGTTCTGAATATGGGAAATGTTATTCATTTTGTTTGTTTTGGTTATTTCATTATAAGTTTCTTTCTAACACAAATTTTTGAAGTGGATAAATTTGCGTTTTCTTAACATGATGCGAGCTAAGTGATCCATGAATACGATTTCTGTGAACAAACAATTTCAAATAATTAATATTGGATAAGCCTACAAACCTAAGATTCTATTTTCTTCTCGTGAAACAAAGTGGCACATACCACTCTTGGATGGACTGTGAACTGTACCAAGCTGTATGTATCTACCACATTCTATGACATTAAGAGAATCGTTCTCCAACTGATTAAATAACTGTTTAAAAACTTTACTTACTTGAAGCCTTGCAGGGATACCTATTTTATTTTTGAACTTATAATAATAACAATTTCAGATATCTCATATACGGCTGTCTGATTCCAATTTAGACAGAGCCTATGCCACGTTAACCAGACTGCTGATAAACATACTTAAGTATTTCTGAAAGCATACATATTAAAGATAAATTACATCCAGACACAAGGTAAGCAATCGTATTTATCACACAAATACTTGTTCGGGGTGGAAATCACACCCACGACCTTCGGCTTAGTAAGAGATCGTTGTTTATGCTTCGACACATATAGAACACTCAGAAAACCAATATTAACTCATACATGCCCAGAACTTTTAAGGAAATATATTTACATCATTTTCCTGTATGTATATTATTAACTGATTATTATAAACAGTGATATAACAGTGATAAATATAAAAACTTTAAAAATTACAATTTTTAAATTTTATATTAAATTTATTTATTTACCAAAAAATTGCTTTCACAATAGCCAACGTAACAAATTGTTAAATGAGACTAGATGCATCGGGAGCGCAAACTCTAGTGAGGTGGCGTTACGATGGATTATGATTACAACTTTAGCTTTCATTACAACACAAACAACACATGAAATACTTATTTTTTTTTGTACCAACGCGCAAAAATTTTCATGATATGAGCTAGTAGTAATTGGAACTACTGTTTGTCCATACAATGTCACTAAACAATGAAACTTGTCTATGTGCGCTATTAATGCGTGGTTTTTTCGACTATTGAGGTGTAATTAAAGGTCAACGGTACTCGGCGAAGTCGTATTTTATAACTTATGACTTTTGGGTAGTTTTCAATCCGTTGGACATATATTAAATTATAGAAAATACAACTCTTGCTTTAGGAATATATCTTGCGTCGTGGAAGACTTTACAAACACACAAGAGACGTACACAAAGAATACCTAGACTCAGAACAACAATTTGTGAATCACACAGTGTTGTCTCATGTGGGGTTTAAATACCACTTAAATTGCTAGGCCGACTGGGCCGTAATATACGAGTGAAAGGATTATTTTGTTACTTTTCATTTGTAGCTCTTGACTTGCAAGTGTCCATGGGTGAAGGTAATCACATGCTATCAGGTAACCCGTCTGCTCATTTGCCGCCTTATACCATAAAAGAACAATAGAATCAGTGCAAACGTGACGTACATTTTTTTTATAATATAGAGCCTGCCAAAGTGATTCTACTTTGTCTGATGGAAACCATCCTCATTGTGGACAATGCAGCGTGGTGGCCCACACTATGACGGCCTACTAAGACTAAAAAAGATAAAAACCCCTCATAAAAGTTTCTAAACGATGTTTTATTACGTAGGTTATCAGACAGCCATAAAGTACTGTGAATCTGACTTTGAAAGCATTATAAACTACTATATATCAAATACTTGCTTATCGTACCGAGTAGTAAATAAAGTGGTGAAGTGTTAGGCGTTTCGTCTCACGTACTCGTAAATAGAAGATGACACCGATGTATAGGTTGTACTCATGAAAAACTAATAAATGTGTTTGATATGTTCGTAAGATAAAGAGCCATTCAAGTATGTGTAAGGAAATAAGTTCTGAAAAAGTGTCTTTTATGTTTCTATCGAATAGTATTGACAGGTTTTGACAAATCTTTTTCTATACAAATGATGTTATTTAATAATTAAGTTTAAGATGATATGTATAACACATTTCTGTTTTTTTTAATTTATTTATACATTATGCACATAAAAATGATAAAGGCGGACTCGATACCGTAGGTATTTTCTAACAGTCGACCTTAGGGCGATGCAGAGCCAAAACAAGGTAGATGTACAGAAAATAGGATGCGATTTTATGACAAAAATATACAATAATAGTTAGTTTTCCACATACACACCTACGTGAAATGTATAAAGTCATTCAAAATATACATATAAATATACTTATATAATATAATTTCTAGAAAGAGATCGTATAAGATTAAGGTGGATTAGATAGGGTGTTTGAGAAATGTTTCCACAATAGATATTTAAAACTTTCCTAAGTTTTTTCCGTGCTGTTCCGTGGTGTTTTACACAAGCTGACATCTCCATCATACTAAAAAAAAATATAGTTTTGTTTTTTGAGGTTAGCACGTTAAGCGAAACAAAATTTTTTAATATTAGAACATTAGTGTAGAATTCACAGAAGAGGCATAAGAGCCCCTTATATGAACACATGAAGAAATTGTCAGATTCCAGTGGTCACACAACATGTGGCATCAGCGATGTACGATAGTTATATTGGTCACGTCTCGACATTACGTCGCGCCCAACGTTTGGAGGTTTAATTTTTCGTTGTCTAGATTCTTTTAGTGGCCAAGGTTAGGGTGTTTCCTTAGCAAGACAAAACAGAACTATGTTAAAAAATATTGTGAAAGTAATTAAATAAAAACAGTGTCATAATACATAGACGATTTCAATTTTTGTTAAAATAAGTAATAAAATATCAATAAAGATTATCATAGCATAGCAGATATATCAATTTCTTGATGAAGTGTCTTTTACCTATAAAATAAATTATTGGTTTAAAAAAATATGATTTACTATTAAAGCATGTTTTTTCTTAGAATTATTTTCAAGTAAGTATAATTTTTTTCTCAGTTGTTTATGATCAATCATTAGATTAATAATTAGACTGCCTTGTTGGTCTAGCGGTGATTCTATGCGACTGTCGATCAAGAGGTCGCTCGGGTTCGAATCTCGGGTTACATCGAAGAAATGTTCTTGGGTTTTTCTGATTACAGAAATGAATAATAACTGCACAGAGTTTGGAAATTAGGGTCTTAACCCTCGTGCCTCGGAGAGCACGTAAAACCATTGGTCCTGCACCTGATATTTCCCCGGTGGTTTCGGATAGCCGTCCTTTCGAATTGTGAAAGTAAGGGAACAGAAAGTGCACCTGTGTTGCGCACACACTTGTACTCTATTATACTTCCTGCGTAGTTAGCTGGTCTCCGTTGAGTCTGTCCACCATAGCCGAAATCGGGTAGGAGAGTATATTATCAAAATAAAATAATAACAATTTTTTTTATGTGTGTTATACTACTTTTTTTAAATTGTTGACTAATTTTTAACCCCCCACGCAAAAAGAGGGTTGTTATAAGTTTGACGTGTGTGTGTGTCATTCTGTCTGTGGTATGATAGCTCCCAAAAGAGTGAATAAATTTAGATAATTCTTTTTTTGTTAAAAAGGTGACTTAACCGAGAGTGTTTTTAGCTATGTTTTATGAAAATATGTGCTGCCATTCACAGGTCATCAGCTCTTTTTAATTCTCTGACTCTGACTCTTAGTAAACTTCCACTGCATTAATTGCGTTGAAACTCGATACATATGACAAATCATATAATATGATAATAATATGGTGACTTTGACCTGATGCTGCAGGCAGGATAGTCTGCAGAGTACCTAAACCCTCGACAGCTAACAGCAAATATATCGTGTTAAGCCTCATTTAAAAGTATTCGATGAGTGGATAAATGTACTATTAATGACAAAGATCGAGGTATATAGAGACCTGATGCTGCAGCAAAGCTAATCAAATACAGTTTGAAAAGAGTGAAATAAAAATAAAAATTAAAAAATTAAAAAACCCCCGACACAATATAACACTTCTAAAAATGAACATTAAATACGTGTTAGTCCTTATAGTTTAAATCAGTAAAATTTTTATCCAGGTATCCTCGTCGCGTCGGGGTGGACGGGGGACGGAACTGCCTACCTTCTTGTCCCTTATACTTAGACAAACCTAAGTTGCTGTTGATTTGCTATTTACTGCGGTAAACTATAAGGGCTAACACATACGTGTTATTGTTTACTTTTTAGAAGTGTTACATTGTGTCGGGGGTTTTTAAGTTTTTATTTAATTTTTATTACAGTCTAATGCGGTGACATATAACATAATTTTTGTTATTCGTAACCAAATGAAAATCTAGAATGTAAATAAAAAGTATCTTAGCTACTGTTTATGTTAATAATATGTTTACACAAGTAATGCGTTCTTAGTAGAAATGTAAACTTCAAATGCAAAAAAATTGAATTGTAAATACGGCGCCTTAGACATCACCTCTACCTGCTTATTTTCGAATTCAGCTCTCGAGAAACACATCTCTCTCGGGGATAAATTTTTATACTGCAATTTAGTTAAGTTATGTTATCTAAATATCGATCAATAAATTTTCAACTCGTGGAAACTTATTCAGTGTTAAATCTTTGAAGACTTTGACTGCGAGATCTAGTCGTACTTCAGGCATGTAGATGTTTATCTATTGCAAACTTTAAAAGCTGTGCCAAACAGATATGAATGATTAATTAAACTAGTTTCTACTAACTTATTTGATTGAATTCATCATTTCTTGGATTTAATTTAGTATCTTGAGTACTCAGACATTCCTTGTGCAGAAAATATTAAAATAATTTAACATAATATTTGGATTCTAAGCACTCGTTATATTGTTTACTTTGCTGTCTCGTTAGTCTAACGGTAAGCGTATGTGACTGCTAATCAAGAAGTCTCGGGTTTGATACCCAGGTTAAGTTGAAAGTGTTGTTAGGTTTTTTTACGAGAAATTTTTAACAATAATCCGAAGTACAAAAGTTTTACGGATTTTCACGGTGTTTCACGCTTGTGCCTCGGTGAACACGTCGCGGTTGTCATAACCATCTATGGAAATTAGGAAGTGAGTGTCCTCCAATGACCTGAGAAGTAAGTCAATCTTCGAATTCAGTTCATTCTGAGGGTTCCGGAGGTCAATGCTAGGCGCTCCGTGCAAAAATTAATATTCAAGTGAAATCAGTTGAACTAATAGCTAAACCCAAATAATCTTGGCAATAATAAAGGTTGGGCAGAAAAGATCTGTTTATTTCGTACACAATATGAAATCACTACATGAATATATAAAGAAAAAAAGAGGAACACAGATGGGTTTTATCCCGTTGTTAAGTTTTCTTCCGGCAAACCCTGTAAGTAGCGAATTATTTTTACGGTGACGAGGCTAACGAGCATACCAAACACTTGATGCCGAGCGACTACAATTTCCATGGACTCAAGTATGTCGCCTTTGCATCCTTCCGACCCAAGGTTAGATGGCACTCGGAGAACAGGCAAAAAAAGATTTGCTAGACAGGTAATTTTTTTGTGAGATCATGGTAACACACCGATCGAGCCAGCTCATGCGTGACGAAGCATGGTTCTGCCAGGCTGTGAAGCAAGAAAAATATGAAGAAATATATCTAAGTAGCATGATTTATAGCAATAAAATTAGGCTTAAAAGATAATTTGTTTGAATACTTAAATCTGAGAAAGCAAACGTCAATTTGAATAAGAAAATATTATTCTGTTAGCAGAGTTCTTTGATTAATGAGAGAGGAAGGTTATGTAAATAGTATATTACCATTATGAAAACCAGTGACGTTATCGAAACAGAACATTCGTTTTCCTCGGTGCCCTTTTCTCAAACTAGGTTTTGGTCGATTTTAAGTCTACTACGACTTGGTTGAACTTCGACTGTCATCAGACATCCACAATCTAAATACTAAGCGATATCGAAGTTCTGTAGATGTGAATGTTGTTGTTCATGGATGTTGTTGAAGTTTTTAAGGTTCCATCTACCCGTAACAGTTACTCCAGTGTTGTTGTTGAAGGGCTTCAATATACTGATAATAACTGCCCATCCTGGCTATATCTTTGCACTTCGTGTTCCTTCTAACTAGCCCCGCATACAAAGAACATTCATTTAATAATTTTATTTGTGTGTATTACAATATATTGAAATATTAATTCATTTCATTTGAATAATAATAAAAGGAGTTTTGTGGAGTTGTCAAGTACAATTTGGTTTTTTCACACATACAATATTGAATTAAATAACAAAAAAAAATTATTAAAATGTAAATTTGATCCTGTGAGACAATTACTTCATGAGTGTTATGTCTGTATTAAAAGAGTCTAGTTTTATAATATAGATTAGACGGTGTAAGGTATTAAACTACTGCTAATCTTATAGAGTGAAATCTAACCTCTAACTAATCATAATTTTATCATTATTTTATCATCAATCCTTTTTTTAAAATAATAGAACATCAAATTAATAATGAAGAAGTATTGAGACTATAAATGATATGTTAATTTTAATGATTTCAGCGAAATAATTTATTTTAAACTTTGGAATGTACTTTCTATATAATTACGTTATAGCCGTAGCACCTTCCCTGGTTTATAAAAGTTGTAAATTTTTCCATTCTGACATAACAGGCAACACGAGATAAAGTTCCGGATAATTTGATTTTTCGAACGTAATAGGCTCATGCTTATACTGTGACTTTAAGGTTGTTTTTTCTGTAAACGTATTAAGAGCATCTCATGCCTATGTTTTCGGAAGCTTTGATCATCGAGACTATGTTTGTACTATTAAGGAAGTACAAAATTGACGCTTCGCGGGTCACCTGCTTACTGACGTTAAAGACGATTATATAAAGTAAGATATTCTTTAATAAAGTTGTTAGTAAGGTTGTGAAGATAGATCTTTATTCTTTTTTATTCGGTTCATCGTTAAAGTGTGATATCAAAGGAAACATGTCAAGATAAGTTATCAGCGAAATTACTTCGGCTACTGTACTACTACGGCTTATGCGACCACTATATTTGAGTTCTCGGATTTGATTCCCGGATCGGCACAAATGTTTGATAGTTTGAAAATATTTGTATTGGAGTTTGAGTGTTTTCTATGTATAATATGTATGTATTTACAAAAAGAAAAGTACCTATATAAGTGGTACAATCTAGTATACATAGTACCAGATGCCCCAAATATTTATTTATTAAGCTATTTAATATACGGTATTATATAAACGAAGCTTTTATTACTTACGTACAATTTCGACTGACCGTAGACATTAAATAAAAATAAAATAAATTATTTTATTAACAATTTATTACTACCCTACTGCCTACCACTCCGGAGAAACAGGCGTGATTTTATGTGTTTGTGTTTATATCCTTATTATGTAATAGGAAAAATTCTAACATTATTTCCTCAACTATGTGAAAGAACTCCAACTGCCTCGCAACGGCCAGTTCGAGTTAGGGCATGTTTCCACTATATTATCGTTAGACTATAGTCATCTCTAGCTGTTCCCATTATATCAATTGTTTATCATCATCGTGTCGTCGAAAAATTTTATGATTCACGGCAGTGGTATTGTCGTTTTCACATCAATCACCTCTTCATTATTTATAATATTGGTTGCGTGTACAGTCCCTGCACACAAGAAGATGAAATTTGAATAAGTTTTAAACAATATATAGACGCAACAGCGACATATGATTTGTTGTTACGATAAGTTGTCACGTTTTTTTGTACTTTTACGGCTATCGTGCTAGCAGTTTTCATTGACTTGACAACCTGTATGTCGCCAATGCAAATAAAGTCACGTTAATCATGTCGTTCTATATGTGAACACCTTTATTTAAATACAAAAGCCACGACGTTTTGAACGACACGACAATCTATCGTCACTTCATAGTGGGAACGTGCTCTTATAGATATACGACCCTCTCCAATCCATCCATAAAAGTAATTGCCTCGTTGCCGACAATAGGCCTGCCGTCTATTACATGAATGTCACTGAATTATAGGTATATGATGTATGGGATATATAGCTGGTAATAAACCTCTATCTAAACCTTTGGGGATTTAGGTATGACTGTTTGTATCTATAATTATGTAAATACTAGTATATTGCTCGCAGTAGAACGTAGCCTATATCCTCCCTTAAGAATAAAGTAAAAGTAATGTAAAAATGTCATTAAAATCAGTTCAGTAGTTTAGAAGTGAAAATGTAATTGAACGAAAGAACGAAAAACAACTTCATTTTAAACCATGTAAACATACTCTGTTGGCTCGTTTGGATACAAACTCACTGTATCCAAACTCTTTAAAAACTATAACAATGGTTTTTTTTTTCAGATCAACTCGAGTCGTCGAAAAGACGAAGATCGGTTTGCTGAACGGCCACGTGCATGGGGAAACTCGTCAGGCAAAATCAAGGAAAGCCATTATCAGAATGCTGGGTGAGATTCAATTATCATCATTTAATCTTAAGCTTAATTAAATGCTTGTAGTTTACTGAATACTTTGCAAATAAATATGAATAAATTGAGATATGATTTTAATAGAAAAATGTAAGATAGGCCTGACAATATTGTTCATCTTGTAGGTTTGCAGGGCCGTTTCCCGGTAAAATTTTCATTTTTATTTTGGTACATTTTTTTCACACACGGTTTGACGCAGTCATTTCTTTCATTTATATTGATTGGAAACTCTAAGGCTACTTATTCATATAAGAACAAATTGTCATTTCATTTATTTAATAGAATTACAAATCCTTAATATTATTTTATATTTAAAAATGTAAAAATATAGTAGAAAAACAATAGTAGAGCTATTTCTGTTTCAAGTTAAATGTCAGAGTACTTTTTTCAATAAAACAGCGCTGAATAATTCGGTCTACTAATAGCATATAATATCAGAGAAGTTTGTTAAGGTTCAGTTAATTAACAAAGCTTTGTTTACATAAGTCATGAAGAATATTTTTTAGACTAACTAAATTAAATTAAATATCAAAGAGATGTCCGAGTGGATAAAATTTTAGTTGTAGACTTGTAGTTATACTTTTCAGGATCAAATCTCATACTTCATACTTTTATGGAGTGAGCGAGGCTACAACAGTAGGGCCAAACTTACCTCTTCATAACTTAAGGGGGGAGGGGGGAGAGGATCCTAACTCACTCTGGAGCGGCAATTCTTTTGTCTCTAAGGTTGCAGGTATTAGCTATATGGCGGTTATCACTTACTACGAGATTATAATTTCATAAAATGCTATATATGCTATGCTATAATTTCATAAAAACAGCAGACCAACTTTATTACCAAAGGCCATCGACCACTTTGCATGGGCTCCCCTAGACATCGACAATTTATTATTGAAATAATAATATTATTTTTCAATGGCCTATAGCCAACAGAAAAGTATATATAAAGTAACTAATACAATAAAATAGGTCGAAACAAAAAAGCGAACACAAAGTTAAATCCACAGTAGAAGTGGGCGCGCACAAAGCACAAACGACAGGCGGGCAACATCGGTTGACGTTAGTTAAATGTTGCTAGGATAGCAAAAAAAAAATTTGCTCTTATAGACATTTTATTATAACTTACAATCAGTATTTTTTTATGTTTCTTAGGTAAAATATACAAATTAAAAAAAAAAATATGTTCATGTATTCTGAAGTTTTTGGAAACATTTTCAAAGATTTGCTATTTTTTCCCTTGAATAGTTATCCCTACTGTATTTGATTATTTATTTACGATGCAATATGAACGATTAGTACTACTGCAAATCAAATAATGATCTTTTGAAAATATTTTTTAATAAATGTTATTATGATACTATTGTATCGTTATTATAATTTATGAAAATATTTAAAATATAAGTTTGTAATTTATCTTTTTATAAAATCGACTTTAAACGAGTAGACCAAGATTGGACTTGTCTTTTGGACTAATATGATTTTAACCTTCACTAGTAATTGGTTTTAATGAAGCTACACAGAGCCTTTTCTATAGCATATGAAATGTTTGAATATTAACTCTATTTGATAACCTTAATCCAAACTAATTGTATGTTCACTCAACTAAAAACTAGGCACAAAGTTAGGTACAGGAGATATTTCTTGCATATAACGATTTATTGACGTAGTTTTAGAAATTATCAAACTATTCTCTAACCAGACAAGTTGGAATGGAGTTTGTTTAGATTCAGAGAACATGTAGCAAGATCTTCATGATTGTTGCAGAAAAAATAGATTGAAAAGAAGAAATCCTTTTCTGCTTAAGAATCTTTACGTGTTCCGCAATTAATTCTTCCAATGGTCATCCACGTGGACCTGGATTCGAGGTGAACTACATAGAGCTGGTGTTAGATATGGCTTATAAATTAAGTAATGTCTTTTACGTGCGTTAAAAGACCTCAGTTGAAGTAATACCCTCACAGTTTACTACGTGTGTTCGGTCTATCTAAGTATTGTGTGTTGTTTATGCGTATCTATTTGTGTTTAAGCATGTTAAAACATGTATCTTAATAGCCCAGACTAATGCGTAATAACTGTGCTACACACAAACAGGAATTTCATTAAATAAGCACTTTAGGGTTTGTTAAATAAATTCTGTTTTGTGTTGGAGTGATCACGTTTTAGTTGTCGAGCAAGTGAGCGACGTGACTGCTTTAAATTATTTTACCTTGTTACATTATAGTGTTTTCTTTAATTTCTACATAATAATAAAACAAATTATCCGTGTGGTGGAAGTGTCACCAACCCCATTCATCACATGAGTGTTGTAATAGCCAACTTAGGGAGCAAACTGCGTGCAACAAACTAACCAGGACTACAGCACTGCAAAGAGAAGAAAACTTGAAACAAACTCTATACTAAACTTTTTTACCAGCCTGATATAGTAGCTCAAGGCCTCTTTTCTTAGGCTAGCTTTAGTCCAGCAGTGAACCATCAAATACGATTATGATGACATCGTAACAAAAAATAATAAAATAATGGATAAAAAACCAAGGCCAACATCGACATGGAAGGTCATATCACCCTTTTATAAAGGTCTACGGTTGACTTCGTAACTAGTTGGGAGTACCCAAAACACACACGTTATTTAAGCCGTACATCCTCAATGAATATTTAAACTACACATGAAACTCTTTATCACATTATCAAAATTAAATTAGGTACTCCTGTTTTAATTAAAATATTTCTGAGATAGAAAAACCACTTTTGGAAAATATATTCTTTGTTTCCTTTGTATGCTACTACCTACGTAAGATATAGTATACCTGTTTCGACTCTCTTCATTTACTTTGCGTAGTTTTTATAAAAATCAGTTTCTGATGGACTATTTTTTTACTCATGAAAACCCCTTCTAGCCATCACACAATCACTGTTGACATTAGGCAGTCGAATCGACTAAAACGACAAAGAGTGCCGTATATGTGCCCTAAATAAAAAGGGATAGTTTGTGTTAAAATGGCGGTTATTCCCAAACGTCTGTTCGCAAAAGAACATACACTAACTTCGGGTAAATCCCCATTTAGTCGAGGGCAACGCACCTTGATAGCAACTGTTCAACTTGGTTTAGAAATGACAAATATATTGTCAATTATTGATAAAAACATTGTAGTCAATGCTTTTCAAACAATATAAGTTAAAAATAAAAATTGATGATTAATGTCCGATCTATTTTTGCACTGGTGACGTAAGAATAAAAGCCTTGCAGACTGGCCATATCTTTGTAGTGAGATTGCAAAGTATATGAAAGACATTTTTCGTAGGACGTTAATACATTTTCTCGGCACAAAGAAAATGCCTTGTCATTAACGATAACACCATCTATTGCCTTGCTATCTATTATCTTTGCCGAATCATTTTGAAATCATTTAATAGTAAACACCTACACATATATTGTTGAATATTTGTCGATTATAAGAGAATGTTATTCAACAAATGTTTTGTGTAAATATAGACTTATGTCAACATGTTTGCTTAATCAACATATTTCAATAACTATGTATATGTTTATTTTGTGTAAAGCTTTAGTTAATTTGTGAGTTTGTTTTATGAAGAAATTTCCTATGATTTAATTCCTATGGAACAAAGGAACAAACAGATTACCTGATGTTTAGTAGGTGTCGCTAACAAGTGAGTGCTCCTCTTTATTACTTAAAACTAGTGATTAAGTTGGGTTTTCGGTAACCTCTAAACTTAATGAATAACGGGAAAATAATTAATTTACACTTCTGTGGGTACTACTTCTCTTTAAAGAAAAGCTGGGTGCTTCTGTGGTGGTTAATCGTGACAAATTCTCTTGATTATTATCTACTAAAAAATTGAAATCAAAAATTTCGTCTTAAGTCTAAATTTATATATATAAAAATGAATGTTTATCTGTCTGTCTGTATGTCCTTTATAGAATCGTAAAATATGCATTTGATCATGTGATTATCTTTAGCAAAGTTGTTGTACATGAGCCCACAAAGATGTTTTAGTTGATATGAATATTTTTTTTGTCTTTCCGTCAAATTTATTTTAGTTGGTGGCGTAGCAAACCGCGCATGGTAAAGTTATTAGATTATATAACAAAACAAACACATATTGAGATGACAAACGTTTTTCTAAAAACTTTACATATTGTACGTACGATTTTATACTTTAGTTAAATGCCTTCAAAGTCTACAATCATATGTATAAATTGCATGAAATTAATATAAGTTTTTAACAAGAATAATTGATAATATCGTATAAACAGAAAGGTCAACTCGTGGAACAACTAACGAAGTTAAAATAACATGGGTAACGTATTTAATTAATATAAACTGTAATTAAATTAAATGAACAAAACTGTATTTTAATTTATAACGATAACTAAATAATCTCAGTAACGCTAATGAACATGAATAATAAATTATTATTTTATTAAGACAAAATAATCGTGATTGGGACTTTGTAAGGCAAATAAATGATATGTTTGCCTACTTAAATTAGATTAGTTATTTATCTTGATCACACGACAATTTCATCGAACATTTAAGATATTGATTTTTGAAACAATATACTTCACTGTACACTTAATGTTTGAATGGTCACAAAGTATATAAATTATTGATAATAGTTTTAATATGGTAAGTAGCCTAAGTCCTTTTTCAAGAAGCCGTCCTTCTCCATGCTAAATTGTATTAAAATCAGTTCAGCGGTTTAGTCGTGCAAGCGCAATAAACAAACGGAGTTACTTGGCCATTTATAAAATTTTACATCCTCAGAGGACGATTTCAGGGATAAAATCCTTCCCCACAACCCAAACAAACCTAAATTTCATGGTAATCAGTTCAGCATTTATTGATTCTTCATGCAAGTTTCCCTTTTACAACTCTTAAAAGATAATATAAAAACAATCTTATGTCCCAGGATTCGAACTATCTCCATGACAGATTTCATCAAAATTGAAGAAGTAATAGGCATACAGACAGACACACTTTCACACTTACAATATTAATGTGAATAAATTACCCTGTATCAGTGTCATCGTTGTCAAAGACACAAAATGTCATGAAAAAATTCTTATAACCTTTGCTTATAAGATTATTATTAAAAACCCTTAAAGTGCTAAAATTACAGTTTATATTCTATCTTATTTTACAGCTTGTGGTACAACTAGTTTCACAATGTCACAATGTCACCCTTGTTCAATACCAAAGCAGTCTTGGGACTGGCTTAGTGCCGCTGGGAATAATCCATGAAACCGCTTTACGAACAGTGAGAGAAAGCTTCGAGTGATTTATTTTTGGATATGTAATTGCTGTATTGAGGCAGAATATTATTATTATTGTTATTTTATTTTGTAGTTCAAATATGGGTGCACTAGTATTTTTAATTATACGATGTTAAAAATTTTTTTTAGATATTTGTATTAAAATTTCACACTTCTTACTTTTTTTTAAGAGTTAGGTTTACGCAGAAAATGGAAGATATAAGGATAGTGAAATGATAATTTTAACATAAATCTAGCTGAGAACTTTCTTTTAATTTATGAAACAATAGCAATATAAAATAGACAATCCAAGTTCAGTCCATTATGAAGTTGGTTTAATTTTTTACTTTAAAAATGGTTATATTCCTGGTCTCTTTTCTCTTTAAATTTTATTTTACAATTAAAGGAGAAGGCAGGATGATTATAAAAGTTCCGTTTAGTGACGTTTTAAAATAATACTTTGCAGTTATGTTAAGCAAGTGAATTATTTTTAATTGAGACTAAATCTAAAGTAGACTTTCTATTTGAACACGTAAAAAGCAAGCAATTTTTCCTAACGAGCAAGAATTAGTAAAATCGGTATTACTTCGCATTCGTACTCGTATTTTATCCACCTCTAAGTGAATTGATCTACGTGAATACGTGTATTAAATTTTTCGGGACCATTCCGATTTCATACAACAATCGTGACCTGAGAAAGAATTGGGTAACATAACCAAAAAAATTTAAGAGTAGATTTCAGAAAAATATCACAAAGATGAAGATAGAATAAGAAATAGTCTGGAAAAACTTAATATAAAACACAGCTTAAGTTTCATAAGACATAATCCACAAATCATACTATAGCTACCATTTTTTGTGGCAGCCAACCTTGGAGAGAAACCCCTTTTAAAATATCAATCATTAGTTTTTCATTAATCCTTGTCGACATGTGGTGACACTCTCGTTTGTCTTCCCACGCACCCCCAAACAATGTGTGAAATAAACGCGTACTGTATTAATGATCGATGATTCATTAATCTGGCTTCTTGTGACGGAGTTCTCATTACGGCAGTATCCAGACATCCACAGAGAGGTGTATAGGACCTACTGAAAATTCTTCCACTAATAAACTGCCAACGAAAGCAATTTGAAGTTTTGAAACAGTCGAAATAAGAAATAAATTAAGACAATAAGAATTTTTTAGTTATTTGATTGTCTGTTTCGTTGCGTTACTAAATGAGATTACCGAAAGCACAATCTTCCCTTCAGTCCATCGGTTACTGACTAAGCCTCAACGCGTCTGTGTCTTTTGAGTTACAGGGGTCTATAGGCAATAGTCACATACTTACAGGTAACCCGTCTGCCAGCTTGTTCCCTAATCTAAATAAAGCGACATTAACACTTATTTTCTGTTATTTCAAACTTCATTTGGCTTTCAAATTTGTTACGTGTTAAATAGGTTCTAAAAGTCATTACTTGTAACTCTCCCTTTAAACTGAGAACATCAAAGTTTAACTCACTCCATAAAATGCGAGCCTGTAAATTATTATGCTAACTTTTGGAGTTACTGAAAGATGAATGTAATTGGTTTATATAAAAAAGAGATTGTTTGCAAACAAAGGTGTAAGTCAGTTGTTATTTTTTAGCTTTCTATTCTTTGAAACACTACTTTTCATATAGTGGTCGTCGCTTTGGTCGTCCACGTTATGGTCGACGGCGTCGTGATAATGATAGTTCTCGTCGTTGATGAAGTCTTGGTCGCATCGCCTTTATTATCGGCGTCATCTTCATCATGGTTGTTGTCACCGTCGTCAGTTTTGGTGTCTTGGTCGGCATCACTGACATCGTTTCGTTCACACTTTCTTTTCAAAATACCGAAATGAAACGAGTAACGTTTGTAATTAGCATTTGTATTTATATTGGTGGATAATCGAACAAGTTTATTCAATATTGCAAGAGCAGAACAAGTTGTATTTCATCCCTTTGCACCTCTGAATAAATGTTGTGGACGGTGCAGACTTGTAAGTCTTGACACGCATCATATTGAATATCGAATACTCTCGAATACTACCTACTTGCAGTTTAGGTAAGTTTTTATGAATGACAATCGTTAAACTCAAAATACATCAAACAACCAAACATATCAGGGCAGTTTGTGTTTGGGCAGTGAAAATTAACGCGAAAGAAACATTTTATTTGATTTTGTTTCAGTCTAACAGAAAAAAACGTCAAGCTTCTTAACTGAAAAAGAGTCAAATAAAATGTACTATTATTTCCTTACGGTATCTGTTAGGTTTACATAAGAACTGTAGACGTTTCTGACATAAAATCAGCAAATCAGAATCTTAAAGCTTTCAAATGTTTTTGTATAGCTTTAATACAGTTAATTTTTACCAAATTTCGACCTGCATAATTGATAGCATAATTGTCACATAAATTATTAAAAGATTTGGATTTTTATATTTTTGTATTATCTACCTTTATGGATAGGTAAAACACGCTACCATTTTTGTCCTTTATTATAAATGCCATTCAAACAATTTGTGAACCCTCATCTTGTTTTCCATGCCTACGTTAGAACGACCGAGTCACCTATGGACCCCTTAATGTCCACCTAAACTACTTTGACAATCACTAGTACAAACGATACGAAAATATTTCGATAGAACGACAAGGGTTAATACTAAAAATAATGGCAAACTAGATATTACTTACTTCTCTCACGTTTCATCTTAATACCCGACCCGCTTGAGATGCGACCTTTGTATCCAATAAAGATTTATAGAAGGAAGTGGCTGGACCATAAAATATGCATGGAGAACGATTTCTCCAATTCCAATTTAGGTTAAAATTTCAATAGATTATTGTGTAAATTTATCGATAAAGTGACAGTGATCTTGTTTTTAACCAGATTTGTTTATAAAGTTTTGAAATTAACATCGTTGCAGTACCGATTTTGCAATACGAGTACATAGCATACACAACGAGTGTTGTCTAAAAGATGCCAGTGTTGTAATTGTACATTGTATTATAATTTATTTTTGGTATGCTTTGATATTTTTATTTTGATAGCTCCTTCTTTCTACATCATTTTTCAGGAGCCGTGACGCAGACAGACTGCACTAAAGATTCAGGTTACGTTTGAAGTGCTCTGGACACGTCCACCCACTATACCATAACTATTAGTGACGACCTTTAGATTACACATTTCTCCGGAAGTATTAAAGACAATTATTATTAATTAATTAAACATTAAGAAAGTGACGTAAATAAATGTGGAGGAGCTTGTTCATTTTATTTTATTTTATATTCTATTTGTTTTATTTAAATTAAATGTGTTTATGACATTTCAACGTTATAGAAACATAAGTAAAATATAGATACATAGGTAAAATATTTTAAACAATTCTTAGATAAACGGTTCTTAAATAAGAATATCTATGCAAGCATTCTAATCATTTCTGTTTACTGTTAAGTCTCTCAACGAACTTGAACGTAAGTAGATGAGTGAGGATCGGCTTGCAACGTTCAAAAATTGCAGACACTAGTTGTGGAGATTAGCCAGAATTATTTTAATAGTTAATGAAACCTATGGTTCACAAATTGGTAACACGGTACTATCAACCTGACTCTTAAAAATGTTTGTTAATGTTATTTTATCTTAGGAGAGCTACTCTTTGGCGTATGTGGATTCGATCAGAGTGATGAGGTCACGATCAAACAGAAAACCGGTGTTAAAAATCAATCAATAAAAACCAAAAAGTTACTTTTTACGGCAAGGGGAAAGGCAATGAACTAATACAGGTCCCCTTTACCTAATTCTGCGAGAATGGTCACTCAAAGAGCAGTAATACTCTTATGCTTCCTATGGATAAGAATAATATTCTTCCATTGGCATATTATGCTTCGATTCCAAAACAAAATATACAGCATGACTAAAACGATATCAGCGCTTCTAACTGTGGATCATATAACTATTTTATGATACGATCACTACTAATGTTTGATTATATCATAACGTTTCGCTATTTACTCATATATCGTCCACACTGGCTAGACATCGGTCTAGCCAGTGTTGCACATTGGAATATATACACACACAGTTCAATTTAATTAGTAACTAGATAATGTTGTACAAAGATAAGCTTAACCTGAACCTAAATTTTCTTCTAGCGAACCTTAAGAGTGAATAGAGGATATTTTAGAACATAGAGGTAAAGTCATGTGTAGAAAAAACTAAATAATTTGAACAATGACAGTATTCATATGTTTAATATTTTAAGATCTGATCACTTATTGTTTCAATATTTAGTAGTAATATAAGTATTTAATCGCCTTAATATCTAATCATTACCTTAAATATAGTTTAGCTACTCCTGAGATCTTCAGAGAACCTGAGACTAAAAAAAATCCAGCATATTACGACAATTTAATAACAATTCCTTCTCTATTGTTTGAAGTCTTAGTAGTGACATTAACTCACCTACAGTCATAGCTTATAAGAAATTAGTGAAGCACACGACATAACACACATACACACACATGCAAACAGACACGCACACATGCACACACACACACATACATATACACACGTACACATTCACATAGCCCAAGATAATATAAAAAAATATTTAAAAAGAAATTATGTTCACAAAAGCACATCCATGCAAACAACACTTAAAATAAAGGTTAATTTTGTCATACTATTTTGTTTTCGACACACGGTCGTTACATACGCATGCTACTTTGTAAGAGAAACACTGATTGCCAAGTCATAAGCGTAAACCTAGTTTGAAAACCAGGAGACCCATTCTTTTTGTAAAAAAGATTTAGATTTAAGTAAATTTTTTCTGTTTAAATTGTTATCTTACTTTATTTTGTAATAAACTGATTATAAACTTGTTATAAGCTCATTATTATTTATTTTTTCTACTTTCATCTAATGAAGCAATTATGTTAGTAAAACCTGTAAGTGTAATTATTGTAGCAATATACCACACACGGATAGGCTGCAGAGACTAATAACTGATTATAATAATAAATAACTTGACACACCATGTACGCTTGTCCGATCTTAAACAGCGCCTGTGTTATGTTTACCAGATTGCTAATAAACAAATCTACTTATATATTTCTCTACATACATTTATTTAACTAAGCAAAGTATTCGAAGCAAAAGAAATGTAAGTGACGAGAGAACAATAAACAATGATTAATCTGCAAGGTTGGCAACACTTTGTGTGATCCAGAGGTTTTGTTCTAAGTCTGGGTGTTCTTTATGTCCGTTTTTTGTATGTTTGTGGGATCCCCCGCGACACAGGATTTATGTCTGGTGAGGCGTTGTCTTTAAAAAATAAGAAATAAATAATAAGAAGTCTTTGCTAATTTATAACAAATTATATTTGCCACTCTGCGCCTGACATAAAAGGGATCCGGAAACAGCTGCTATTACGACATCCAGATCAAATATATTGACAACTAGTTCAACCATCGACTTCAGTTCACCCTCAGGGTCGCAGAGATCTGATGTCAATCGCTCCGTTGAAAAATTGATATTCAGGTAAAACCGATTAAACTACTAGGCGACCCCAAATAATCTTGGAAAAATAAAAACTAGGAAGAGTGGGATATATTACACCCAGACACATAACATACGATCGCGCCCTAACCTAGCACTTGACTATTAACTACTACAATAAAAGGCCAAACAACGCAAAGAATGAATTCTCTAAGTCTCCGAGCAAAGCGACCGCATATCATACCGTGATAAAGCATAAGACTCTCACAGGAAAACAACCTATGTATTTCTGATGGCAATCCATGTGTCTATAGATTAAATGTATAAAAAGAAAAAAATATCAAATTTCATACTCAAAATACATTAAGTACATTTACACTTCGTAAATTCAATTTATTGAGTTTTTACACGTTAAAGGAAAACATTAGGGAAATTAAGTTATTTTGCTTTCAGATACATCAGTAAAAAGTAGCATTTTCTTTTAAAAATAAACAGTTACTGTGTATATTACAACGTTAAAATATTCTGATGTAAAGTAAATTTTATTTAGTCTAAGTTATGCTTCGAATTCAAGCAATGTATCGCAAACATAAAAATAAATCTTGTTAATAAATATTGTACTTCTTTTCCTGTATCACGAAATGTAAAATAATAAAGTGGAATTTTCATATTATATAAACTTGTACTATAGTACAAAAATTTTTTTTTTTTTATATTAAACCTGCAAAAGTGACTCTACTCTGCCTGATG
The DNA here is from genome assembly GCA_949316085.1 of Hypercompe scribonia. NCBI lineage: Eukaryota > Metazoa > Arthropoda > Insecta > Lepidoptera > Erebidae > Hypercompe > Hypercompe scribonia. The sequence continues at coordinate 7,871,917 of OX438988.1, forward strand.
GAAAACATGAATAGAATCCAAGAGTTGTGGTCACCATACTCAAAAAAAAACTATATAAACAAAAATGTACTCGTGGCTGAGTGGTAACCGGGTAGGTTAACATATTGCAAAGTCAATAGGCAGGTGACCATTCTTAACATGTTGAGATCCTTTCGTACCTCGAAGAGCATGTTAAGTTATCGGTCCAGGTTGACATACGAACATCTTTGGCATTCGTTACAGGTAGTTGGAAATAAAAACCCTGAAAACAGCCTTCTTACAGAACTTCGATATCGTACTTGCCTTGTAGAGGTCTGATGGCAGTTCCTCATGTGATAGTTGTTTGACACAAAAAAAAAAGAAAAAATAGTCAGTAAGATTTACAGAAAGTTAAAAAAAATTATTGTGTCAACCAAATATGTTAGGGTAATTAGATGAAAGCTGTTTTACCGCGGTCGCAACCTTCTGCGAAGACGTAATTTCGCGGAAGGAGGCGGCGGAGAAGGCCCGGGAGGACGATGTTCACTCGGACTCAATTCGCCGCCGGCGAGCTGGGCGGCGGAGCCGCGCATACCAGCGCATGCCGCCTTGAGTGTGGCCGCGGGTGGACGGGACGGGTTTTCCCTTCCATCCGCTGAAGTGGCCAGCCGCGAGGAGGCGACGCTCGCGTGTGCCGTACGTCGCCTAAATGGAGAGTTTATCCGCAGATGGTGCCCGATTTAGTGGGCAGGCGCTAGGCGGGATCTGGATGTCGTAATAACAGCTGTTCCCGGATCCCTCCTATGTCAGGCGCAGAGTGGCACACCGTGTGGTTTTAGTCGGTCCGATTCCGACGCACCAGCCCGCCGTAAACCCCGGTGGGGTGATGGCCCGAAGGGATTTCCACACGTTGAAAAAAAAAAATTAAATGAAGGTACGGTTCTAAACTAACTTCTATGTTGCTGTCTTGAACTTAGTCTTAATAATGAAATTCATTTGATTTTTCTTTTAAAATTTCAAGTATTCAATTATCTACGTAACTTTTGTTTTACTACTTTCATTTTTTTTCGTAAATATTTAAAAAAGTTTTGGATTTTGCTGATTCCAATAATGTGATATTCCTCAGTCGAGCAGTTTTCATTTCAGCAGAAATCTGTAGTCCTGCTGTGAAATATAGAACTATACAAAGAGGGCTTGGACTAAAGGTTGAAATTTATCGTTTTTACCTGAAAGCTTTCTTAGAATTATGTATGTTTCAATCTGGTAATTTGAGTTGACTATCTCCAAATTGAATACGTATAAAAGAGCCAATAGAGATTGTAGATTTTATTTCAGTATTTTTTGTGTAAAAACATACAATATACTTCAAGCATTTCTTTTAAATTAAGAATGCTAATCTCTTGAAACTACTAACCGGGCATTATTGGGCGTTGGTACGTTACTAACTTAACAGAGAATATAAAACGTAGCTTAAACTACAATAAATGGTTAGTCTAAAAAAGGCCTTATTGTTTAAACGGATTCTACGTAAATCTGTTTTGAAGCTTTCTTAAACGCTTACTTCTAGTGGCATATGGTGCACTAGGTTGACGTAGAACAATTTAACATGGCAAAAAATCGATGAAATAGCGATAATTTTAAAGCTCATGCAAAACATAATCGCAACTTGAATCTTAAACGTTCCTCCAACCTAAACGGAGAATTTTCCGGTCGGGATTTTCTGGTGTATCGAAGTCCACTAATTGATATTCGATATAGTTAAGTACATGAGAACTTGGATACGTGAGATACTTACTACTTGGAATTATAACAAAATCAGTGGCTTAACTAAGCAGTAAGTTTTATAATGTTTGTTTATTTTAAATAAAACTTCGATGCGCCTACACCATGATGAATTATAATAACTTAAGTAATTGTTTTCTTTATCATCTCCCCTCAAAGGTGGTAATATTTTATTCAAATTTATATTGGACCAAATGAAAAGTACACACTGCCAAGTTAAAAAAGTTTTTTTAAATAAGTTTACGGATGAATTCTGAGAATACCATAAATAAAAATATATGTATGAATTCAGTACGTAAATGTAAACATTAAATAAATTTTGGTACTTTTTGACAACTTATTCTATAAAGTTCTCTGTAAATGTCTGCCATATATCTAGCAGTCGCCAATTTTATCAAAATTTCCTGTATCTCATCATACCGTAGTATGTAAAGTTTTTCAATTAAAAACATTAAAAATATTGTACTCGCGTATCCAACAAATTTATATATCGTTTCTTTTGTCATTATCTTAAAAACACACCATATATATTTCAATATTATTGTTACACCTTTTTTTATCCATATGGTGAGTGATTAAGAATACGAAACGCGAAATAACAGGCAAGGGAAACTTGAAACGAACCCAACCACCTGTATAGTAGACCAAAATGTTCTTTCTAAGAAGTGACCTGTATCCAGGAGTTCGAAATCAAAAAAAATAATTATCAAAAAATAATTATTTATGGTAGTTACATTTCTAATAGAATAGGCACTTAGTGTGTACTACATTACATCAATTATAATAATTAAAAACCTCACATTTTATACAAGGTTTTATGATTCCTAATTAGGCAGATCCTGTACAATGATAACCAGACTGCTGATAAACATAGTTAAAAAACTTACGAAAAATTACACCCAGATACAGTACAAATAATCGTACTCATCACACAATTATTTATCCTGGGAATCAAATTCACTACCTCCGGCTCAGCAGTCAGGGGCACTATTGTCTCAATTGAAAATGTCTCCACATTTGAGGTTATTTTGGGTAAAATAGAAGTGCTTTCTGAACGTGTAAAGTGCGTGGTAATAACATCCTAAACTACAAAAATGTAAGTATGTGGAGACGGTATTATAGTTCACATTTAACAGTAGACTATTAAAAACCATTGACGATTCCCGTAATTCAATTTCGTGGTACAGTACAGATTATCTGTTTCTTCATATTTTGAATTTTCTTAATCTGATTTATGATTGATCCATGCATCGCTTCTTTTGCTTTTAATTAGGAAACACCCCACCTCTTTAACTAAGTCTGTGTGGTGGTTTTATCATAGTCATTTGTTATTTTATGAACTATTAACGGTACAAATAACGATGTTTATGAAACTCTTTGGATAAGAAAATCATAAAGCGAACGTGGAAAAATTTATGAGAACTTTCCTATATGTATTCTACAATTTGAATATATAAGGTTATATTTGCTGTGTCAACCTCATTTGTAGTTTTCAAAATAATTATAGCTTATGAAGTGTAATTGAGTTTAATGTACTTTTTTTTTTTTACACGGAGTATGCTGTTGGCACCATACCTTCCGTAGGGGATGAAGGGCGTGTGTGGGACTCCCGGGGAACCGGTTAACCCACTAAGCCCTACCTCACGATTGAGATATATTCCGGGCACCTCATGCCCCAGGACAGGACGCTATCGCACCACTTCCTGTTGTACACAGTAAGAACAGCGCCTCGCCTCATACGACCCCCCCCCACCGCACCGGAGTGTCACCTGTCTCAGGTCGTTTGCAGCGGTCCCATCGCTCCAAGATGTGGGACCGCCAATGTTGCCGCGATCAATGCTAGCGGTGACAGGTTTCGTCCGATCTGTCCGACCAGGACTTGACGCTCGGACTTTCACGCGGAGTCCCGTTCGGCGCCGCAGTAGTGTTGCAATAATCATAAATCTTAAGTCGTTAGAGCTGGAATAAAATATTCTTTTTTTTTTGAAATCAAATATAAATATATTTGAGTGTAATATCCGCATATACACCTTATAATTTTGTTTACCTTAACAACAAACACTCCATATTCAGTAAACAAGAACGAAATACGTAATATATCACCAATGTTTGCATATAATAATCTACCTTACAGTATAAACATAAAAGGTTCCTTATACAAATGTGGCTAATTAATTAATTCGCTGTCACGAAGATGTAACTCCTCTTACCACATCTAAATTATTTTGATTAAATAAGGTCCCATTGTTACGCGTTATCTATACAACAGCTGTCACCTAACTTCTGAAAAGTTCAAGTTTGTATTAATTAACACTAACAATTGATTGCGTAATTGTGTAATCAAATCAGTTAGCGACTTACTCGTATATTTATGGACTCTACTTTAATACTCAATGTTATAAAAAAATACTAGTTAAGTTGGGCTTGCTCTAAGCTCTTTATTTTTTTTATGTTAACGCTATAGTATATAGAAATATTAAAAAAAAACTTATTCATAAGTGTGTATTGTGTAAATATATTAGAATACAAAACGTTATTCATTTTAAACTTTATCGATATTGTTAACATTAATTTTTTTTTATTTATATTAACAATTTTAAAATTTTTAATTTATATTAAAATTAAACGTTTCTCTAAGAACTTTAACGACTTTAACCGATTTAAAAATAAGAAAGATAATTTGAAATCGGTTTTGTTTAGTTTGTTACCACAGAACCTTGTCATTTATGAATCGATTTTGAATTTTTACATTTGGAAGGTTATAGAAATCTTACACGTTTTCTCCCGTAAAACACTTCACCTAATGTTAAAAGGTTGAGGAATCAAGAATAAAGTTTATTACGATTCATTATGATGAAGGCACTTTTAAGGTTATATTTGCTGAAAAGAAAAAGTATTATAAAAATGTTTCAGACATTCTTCGAGTTATGAATCTATATTTTTGTAACTTTATTTGAAACAATTGTCAAATTTAAAATTTAGTTAATGAATTGAACTTAAAAAATAAATATCTTTTCAAATCTATAACTACAATACTTGCATCGACTATCGACTGGAGGTAGTGGGTTTGATTCCTACGCAGAGCAAATGATTTAGAGGTGAGCACAATCATTTATACTATGTCTGGATGTGGATTGTCTGTGGTGCGTATGTATTTATAACTGTTTAAGGATGGTTATCGGCAGTCTGGTTGCCATGGCACGGGCTCTGTTATTTTTGTTAAGTGGCTTAAGTTACTTATTCCAACAGCGGGGACTTACCTACTACTGATAAACTTTAGATAGGATTTATGATTCGTTAAAATACTTATTAATGTAATAAAAAAAAGTTAAATAAATTGAAAAAACAAAAAAATGCATTGTAAGTAGACATCGTATTTAAAAATAATTAACTCTTAATCACTATGGTAGAGAGATACAACCTGACATCAGGCAGATATATAGTTGAGGCCAGACTCAGAAATCCGTTGACGACATTTTATTATGGAACCCTAAAAAATACTTTTCGAATATTTCTCTCATACTACTAAGGCCGTCCGTATAACATACATTTTTAACATATATACTTATATAACTTTTAAAAAGAAATAAAAATATTATAACAAAGAAACCAATTCGTAAACGACAAATTTTAAAAGTTGTCAAATATAGTAGTACTCTATATCAGTAATATAATACATAAAATAGTAGTATAGTAATACTCTATATCAGTAATAATATATGAACTACAGGAAACATAAAAATAACAGAATAGGGTTTGACTCACCATATATTAGCTTTTTTGAAGTGAAAACTTCTTAGGCGCGTTGAGCGTTTTGGTAGAGGGTAAAATCCTCGGTTCGCGTCACCGACATGCTAATGATAATAGTATATCTATAGCTATGGAGAATATGATATTATATATTATATATGAAATTTATTATTATTATATATTATATATGATATTATATATTATATATAGCTATATATGAAACATAAAATAATTCATATAATTTTTGCATATAGTTTTAATTACTCTCAACTTAATAGTTCCGTTTTCACTTCTATCGGCAGTCCCACGACTGCTACTGTTTTTTTTTGTATAAAAGACATCGCCCGCACTAGCAATAAATCGTGTATCGCGGCGGAGCATATTTATGTACATAATCCTTTGATATAATCACCAGCCGTATGTGATAAAATATTTGTAAAAGTCGTTGTACAATCTCCTCCCGGTTGAAAACGTTAGTAGGAAAGTGTAAAACCTAAGAATTGTGTAACCATACATGCAAATTGTTGATAATACAAAACGGTTCACTTCAATAAACATAAATAAATAAAAACAATGAATATCTTTCTCTCCAACCGCACCCAACTGTTTTAATATAAGAAAGTACAATTGGATAAAAACAATGTACATCATTTCCTGTTTCTTAACAACAACAACAAAACGGTCTTGCTTGTTGTTTCTGCTGTAATGCTCCTTTTGTTCCTGTGAAACGTAATTTTTCTTTACTTTAATTAACACTTTTAATTGAATATAAGCCAACATAGCTATTTAAAGAATACCTTTTTAACGCACCTAAGTAGCATTGTCATCATTGCGTGCAAAAAACACCCACTTTACTAAATCTTTTAATCACCCGGAAGTGCTAGGGCGGTGGATAAAAATATGTTTACCGAAACGTTGGGTCATTAGGGTCGTTCTAATCACCACGTTTTCATTTCTTTACAGCTACAAATATCTAAAAAAGACACCTCAAAAGCAACTAAAAATAAAGATTTAGCCCTCTAGACGACTTTGGACCCTTCCAAAGATGTTACGAACTCAATACGTGCCATAGAATCAGTGGGTCAGTTTATCTTTCATTATAATTATTATCTTTATATCTAGAGCTTCGCAACATAAATTTTGCTAAAACAACATAAATTAATTAGTTAAATAAATGAAAGGAAACAAAGTTTTTCCCATTTACATGATTAATCTTCAAAAGATTTAAAGTTAGAGATATTTATTAAGAAAACTTACAACCGTTAAACACTTCTCAAGCACTTAATTCAATTAACTTTTGATAGTAATTAGAGGAAACGGACTACTTAAGCAAATAAAGCCTATTTATTAGAGTTCCTTAAACTAACAATTTATAGGCTTTTAGAGCTAATAAATGCTTTTACTGCCACCTCACTTGCTTTTATAGCGGAATGTTTGGACCCGTGGCAAAAATTCATGTCACGTAAAAGTAGGGATATTACGTGATTCTTGAGCATTGTAAATAAATTTGTTTTATCGCACCGTTCTTTTTTAGGGTTATAAACAAAATGGCAAAAATGGAACCCTGAGGGTTTCGTCATGTCCATCCGCCCGTCTGTCTACACCTGTTTTTGTCTGATGAAGAGTGTGAAAAATTGAATATTTATCTACTGTTTCAACAGCAAAGTGATCACATATAAGAGATAAAGAAATGAGATATCAAGAATATGTGGTACTATAATTTGATATTCTAACAGTTATAGTAGCACATGAGGAGCATTACCAAAGATTAATAGGTACTCATATAGATCAGAAAGTATCATTTTATCTTTGACCTATTCAAACTTTCCTCCATGACGGTCAATCGTATATAGTGAATTAAGCCGTTACAGTGCATCTGTTTATCAAAAAACTGTCTGTCAAACACATCCAGAGATAGAGCCTGCTAAAAGGCGTGGTTCAGCAAGCACTTGTTATTTTTAAATACCGTTATTTGGAAACATATAAAAATAAATGTAAAGGAAATATCAATACTAATGTTATAAAGCTGAAGAGTTTGTTTGGTTCAGTGTGCTAATCTCAGGAAGTACTAGCTATTATTGGATAATCCATTTGGGGAGGAAGGCCGACGAGCGATATTAGCCAAGTATCAACGAAAAATGTTTCAAAAACGGGGAAATTACTTCTACTGAGATACACATACGGAGTTGCGTAGGTACATTAGTTCTTACATGTAATCAAATATTACGAACGTTGAAGTCGGCTTAACAAGCGGTTAGCGACAAGCTTAAAACTCTCAACCATCCTATTTAAACTTGTGTTAATCCTACCACCAACTTTAACAGTCCACTACTGGACATAAACCTTTCCGTAGAAAGGAGGTATCTACTAACTATTTACTAAACTATTTTGAACAATTAATAGTGACTTTTGATAAGAATCTCACGCTGACTTATCTACTCTAGCACTTAAATCACGAAGCTAAAAGTAGCTCCTTAGATCACTATAAGCTCAACTCACACAAGTAGTACATTATTCTCACTTATTAACAATTACGAGACTATTATGCCTCCCCAGGAAAGCAATAACCAACTAACACATGTAGTAGTTAATTCATATCTAGGTACTATTATGTAAGGCCCCTTGTACTCTTAGACATTCGTAAACTGGAGACACATTGAGTAGACAACAATCGTTTCCCTTTGTGTGTGTGTTTGTTTATGTTATAAATATTAAAATTGGCTGTTATATTTGTTTGTGCGTTTGTGTGTGTGTGTTTGTGTGTGTATAAAGTATGATAATATACTGGATACAAACCCTACACAGGAGAATACTTTGCGTGATCCACAAGTTTTGTGTCTGGGCGTTCTTTGTGTCCGTTTCTTGTATGTTTGTAAAGACCTTCGCAACATAGAATTTATTCTTAATGCGTACTTTGTCTTTTTTTTTTAAAAAAGTATAACGGCGCGGTTTCAATTTAAAAAAGAGTTTCTTACAGAGGAGGTTTTCAAATCGGTCCTTTTTTATATCTGTGTTGCACAGTGTTGCATTATTTATAAACTGAATAAAAACATATTTTTATTTAGAAGGATACCGATAACGTTTAGTGTTAATTGATGTAAAAAATAATTACCACCTCTCAAACACTGGAAAATCAAATAATAAGTAAAATAACAGCGGTCACAATGCATTATTTATTTATTTAAACTTATTGCACTTGTACAAAGGCAGACTTAATGCCATGAGGCATTCTCTCCCAGTGGACCTTTAGTTAATGTGGAAATAAGGTGCAGTAAGTATTATAAATATAAAAAATATGAAGTTACTACTAAATAAATAATACATGCATAATACATATGCACATACACATACATAAATTTAATTAGTAATTAATCTGGTACTAGGATTGTGACTGTTCTGCCAACTCATTCCGAAGCATTTTCGATTTGAAAGAGACATTATATTATAGTATTATAGATTCATTGAACTCAGCCATTTTCTTTAAAATAATTTGTAAATTATTAGGTATTCATTATAGTCTTTGCTAATCCATTCTTAGGTGGTCAACTTAAATTCTTAAGTTACTACTTGAGACTAGCATTAACGTAATACAATGAACTTGGTAACATTCCTGTGGGAATAATTACATTAGTTCTTTAGATTACACTTAGTGCAGAGTATCCGAGTTGCCCTGTTGAGTTGTGAATTTTACTTACTTAAGTCTAATTTTATTGAGCTTACAACCAATTGTACATTAAACTTTTATATCAATTTAAACTAAAGAAGTTGTATGCAAATATTATTTTATTATCTTCGTTGTTTTTTTATTCGTTCATTGCATCACGGTCATTGTGTGGGTACGGTGGGGTGTGGGTGGGTGAATTTCACCTACTCCTGATAAAGTGTCAGATAACACTATGTCTGACACATAACACTATGAAACAGATAAAGGTTACTCATATAAATACGAGTATGTACTATCGTTTGCTCGCGGTTTCGTTTCGTTTGATCTGCCACATTTAGCTTCGTTACAGATCATTTTAAATTTTTTTTTTATTATACAAATAATCCTACGGTATTTCATCTTTGTGTGACTTTAGTGGTTTAAACAGCGTACGCCAGGATAACTCTTATAGGACAGATTTTTTTTCGACTTAATTGACACATGTATCGTTATATTACGACCAAAATTACATTAAATCATTACAAATTGTAGCCTATATGTTATTCTGATGTATATAACCTATATTACTGTAAAGTTTCATCCAAATTCGCCCAGTAGTTTTTTCGTGAAAGAGTAACAAACATCCATACTCACAAACTTTCGTATTTATAATATTAGTAGGGTTTCTGACATATATGTTTCTGTCTAAGACTTGTGAAGCCGAAGTGTTAAGCTATTTAGCAGATAAGTTTACATTAGTCTATCAGGGACTTTATCAGCAAGTAGTGGAACTGGTTCTAAGTACAATAGCAATGATACTTTTTTATTCTAAGTAAGTACCCACTCTCTGACTACAAGAATCTTCGGATAATGATTGCCTAATTTTCTACAGATACTGCGCGTGTACTAAGTGGGTTTTACTGTTCGTTTACGAGTCTATTTTTATAATGTGGATATAAAGGAGCAGATAGAACACCAGACAGGCTATTTAGGAGTTAAAAAAGTTTCTGGGAAGTGCAGTGTAGGGCTAATTAGTGAGAGTTAGGGAAGTAGGATTACGTAGAACAATATTGATCAGCAACATTGACTGCACGAATGACGTAGTGGCTTAAGTGGTTACCTCGCCGCTTTCTGCCGAACTGAGTGTTATAGGTTCAAATCCTACATAGAATAACAGTTTGTGTGTATCACAAATTGTTATTCTGATTGTGGGTTGTCTTTGTGTCCGTTTCACGTGTTTGTAAACCCACACACGACACAGGATATTCCTAGTGCGGGAATTATTTTTATTAAAGAAGCTTAGATAGAATATTTCTTTTTACCTTCTCTAAAAATGTATATAAATAATATTTATGTAAACACCACCTGAATACATTGCTCAGTTTTAAAAACCTTTGCATAATTAACTGAATTTTCTGGCACGAGTTAATTCTGAAAAGGTTTTAATAAAATTCAAAGACCCTTAGACTTTGCTTTTCATAATACTTAATACTTCAACTGAATATGTTTAATATTATTAAAAAAGAACAAAGCTTTTGAATGGAATGAAATAAAATTTAACAACATTAATTACTGAAAAGGAGGTTTCTTTTTACATATGTATTTAATTTTTTGCATTGACTTTATTGTTGGAATTAATTAATATGAAAGATATTATTTACTTTGTTGTTATTCAACTTTCGCACTAGGAATATTTCTGGGTCGTGGAGTACTTGATGAATAAAAACAGGTACAAAAAATAACAATTTGTGAATCACACAAAGTGTTGTCCCATGTTGGGGCTTGAACCCACAGTACTTTACGCAGTAGAAAGTAGTGAAGTGAAATCTTAAACTACTACGCCGTTCGTGTAGACGATATTAGATATTGAAAAGATTCACAGCATATACCATAAAGCTATATTAATACCCATCAAAGATGTCATAATGCCTATATTTTACATTAAACCTCGCTATACGCATCTTGACTTAAAATCTCTGGAAGAAAAGACCAGACACAAAAGACATTTCCTATCATATATTACGAGCTGCCGCAAAATATGTTCCAACTTAAAATCACGATAAAATATCTATAATCCTTAACAATTTCGATCAATCTGTTATTAGATATTTTACGCCTCAATATTCGAGATAGACTTTGTAGGGTTAGGTCCGCGACAATTGCCTACGCCGCCGCACCGTGCCGTGTTTACAGTTAAAAAAAATACACTATGATCGAGTCATATTCTAATAGCAATATTTGTGATGTAAATCTCTTAATAACTGTTTTGGAAAATACTAGGGGCTCAAGGATCGGCAACGCAAATTCTAAAATAAAACCGTTTCTGCTCATATACTAACTTTATGACTGATAAACCTTGAGATTGATTAATAGATAGATATAGACAAAGAGTTCTTGTGTAAACAAGTACGTGTACACCTTGTGAACTCATTGTGTTCTTAATCACTTTTCTATTCTTAAGTAAAGATTGTGTACATTCAATGGAGTATTGCTTTGGTTCAGTTTCAACTTTATACCCCTACTAGTTATAAATAGTATTAATTCTACATCTGGTAATATATATATATATATATATATATAAGTATGATATCTCGTAGATATTATCGCCTAATGATCTGTAAACCAGGTAAGTTGAAACGAGTTCTATTTATCCAATTTCATTTCGAAAATAAATACAACTTACAATGCTGAGATAATTTTTAAACTTTATGTAAAGGAAATTGTCTCTAAAAACTAAATTACTCATTTATTAAACGTAACTTTTGTGGACTACAAATATTTTCTTGACCTTTGGCACACATTCAAACTGTTTATTTCAACTACACTGATTTATGCCAGAACTATGAAAAGTAGAACAGTAGACCGTGATACTTTATGATCGATTAGAGGAGTTACAGAACTATTTAGTGGAAGAAAAAGAAAATAAAGGGTTGAACAGCTTTTGGGTGTTTGTTTATTTCTTTGTTTGTCTATTGCGCGTTTACGCGTTACCTACTCAACCAAACGTAATTTTTCCCGTACTCGTTGTTTTTGTTTTTCTTATTTTTCTATACTTAGGTTATAGTATGATACTGTATCGTGTTTTCTCTATTTAAATTTTACAAGAAACAATAATTTTATAAAACAGTTTTTGGTAGTGTATAAATGGGACATGTCGAATCTCATACTGTATTAGTCTTTTTTTTTAATTAGCTTTCTTGCAAATGCACAATTTTTATAATATATAAAATGGTTTTTTTTTAAGATTTTTTCAAATGTAAACTAATTCATGGCCCAACCTGTACATACTCTTTGAAATCCTACAAATCCAAATCCTACACAAAAATTGAGAAAGTCATTCGATCGTCGTGTTTAAAGAGACCTCTGTCTCAACAACCAGCACTATATAAAAATTCTTTGTGAATGTGAAATCTGAACTGTTGTCTAACCTAGAAGTTCCATCAACTCAAATTAAGTTTTCTCCGATTACGCTTTTCTCTTAAGGAAAGTAAAAGTATCAGGTTTATCGTTAATGCCTAGTCAGATAAAGGAATAAATACTACTGGTATTTAATTTGATGGCTAATATTTCTACAAATGCTACACAATAAAAAGTCTACTGACAAAATTGAGTTATCAAACTTGTATGAATTTCAATCAATAACGGTAGTTTCAAAGAGGTCCTCTTATGACACAATAGAACATAGATTTTTTTATTTAACTTTTTAACGTTTTTTAACTACCTCGGTGGCGCAGTGGTAATGAATGTGACTGCTGTGCTTGAGGTCTCGCGTTTTATTCCCGGATCGGATCAAATGTTTGTATGATCTGCAAGTATTTGTTTCGAAGTTTGGGTGTTTTTTATGTATAATATGTATGTGTTTACAAAAAAAAAGTATATAAGTATTCTGTCAGTCAGTCTAGTTATCATAGCACGAGCTCTGCTTAGTTTGAAACTAGATGACGTTGTGTGTTAAATGTCCGAAATATTTATGATTCATCCGAGTGGAAAACAAATACGTAGATCGCCATGGTAACTACAGTTGCCCATGGATACCGGCAATGTTAGAGACATAAGTTAAGTAGAGGGGGAGCCTATCGTCCAGTAGTTTCATCCGGATATTTTGTGTTTTCTAATTTCGTTTTGAACAAGCTTCTACGCCTCTTTAACGATTTATATTCCATTCAATATCTAACAACTTTCTTTCTAGTGATTATACTGTACAATTTTCTTCCAAAGATTTCCATAATGATCCAATAATTTTCTCGTTTAACTGATCAATAAAATCGCAAAATGCTAAATTCTATTTCAGAGCTCACAAGGCTTGAAATTTATTTTACATACTTTATCAGATGGAGGCTCACTGGGGTATTATTTAGATATTAATTCTCATAGTATTAAACTCAATATCGAATTCAGGATATACAACTCACTTAGTTTACCCACTAATGAATATTCAATACCAATGCTAAAACCAATCTCATCGTGTACATTTCGTCCGTGCGGTGACGGATTAAGAAGACAGAGTGCCACTACCCCTATTCAAGTTATATATTCAAGTGTCAACACTGCAAAGAAATGAAAATTTGAAATTAAGCCTATACCAATCCGCCTGGCCACTGCGATAGTTGGCCATCCTATCTAAGGAGAGGGTTATCTTGCAGTAGACCAGTAAAGGTTGTCGTGTATGATTATGATAACATACATTTTTTAGCCAATTTCTTTATTTCGGTTATGGGATCTTTAACCTTAAATAATGACGGTTGTAGTGGGTACAAAATCATCAATAATCATTACATAATAATCAATCAAGGATACAAAAGAATATGTCAAATGCTAATTTCTACGACTTCTTTTGTTCGCAGCGGCTGTGGTTGTTGCCTTCTTCGTCTGCTGGGCTCCATTCCACGTACAACGTCTCTTTTTCATCTACGGCTACAACCTCCCGAAATTCCATGTCATCAATGAACACCTCTTCAATGTCGCTGGGGCTCTGTACTACGTGTCTGCAACCGTCAACCCGATTCTGTATAATGTTATGAGCGGCAGGTGAGTCGTCTCTTTCTTTAATAATTACTATTTGTTTCCCTTTTTGTTTCCTTTTTTAAAACAATACAGATAAGAGAAAGAGAAACAACCCCCACGCAAAAAATATAATCCCATGTCGCCGTGATCTTTATAAATATGCATGAAAATGTCGCTCCGACAGCCAGGATCAGAACAACAATTTGTGGATTACACTAAGTGTTGTCCCATTTGGGAATCGACCCCGCAACACAAATCGTAGCAGGAAGCGGCGACGAGACTGCTTATACTACAACGTCATCTGTGGAGTGATTTAGGTATTAGTCTTTTTCGATATACGATAAATAATTATATTTACAGCTTAATGCTGAAAATTCGGGAACATTGCCCTTAGGGAAAATGGAAAGTTTCGACTTCAGATCAAGCTATAATATATTTAGATGTATTATAAAAACATAGTTGATGTTTTCTTACAGTTTGAGCTAAAATAACACTCAAGGGATTGTATAAGACGGAGTTACGGTATTAGTTACAAATCTATGAATAATCACATTACCTACGTTCTTGCCTGTGGGGAAACGTTTTGCTTCACAAAATAGTTTAGTACTATGAACAAAATACGAAGTAGGTTGTAGCAGATTTCATTGAAACTTCTAATATAGAACTTATATTCTTGGTAAAGATTTGAGTAGCCTATAGTATCTATAGCCTATAGTACTTATGTGTTCTAATTTTTTTGGCGGACGTCGTAATTTAGTGGTAATGATCCTGAGTGGAGAGTCAAAGGTTTTAATTTCGATTAGGGTCAGGACAGACAATTAAATGAAATGAATGATATTTTTTTAAGTATCTCCGACATAAATAGTGTGATTTCGTGCACCAAATTCGTTTAAAACGTTTAAGACGAAATCTTTCCTTCTATTCGAATACTTAATGTATTTCAGTTTACGCGTACACGTTTCACGTACAACAAGAATGAAACGATGAGTAAATTCTGGTGTAAATAAAACTTTTCGTTGTCTTTGAAAGTGTATCTGTAGTTCAGTATATAATTTAAGCCTTTCATTTATATCAGTACATAGTGAAACAATTGTGAATACATTTGTTCAGATATGATTGGTTTAAATTATTTCAATTAGTGACTAATATTCAAAATTCTCTTCAATCAAAATTCATTTAAAATTCTGGTTCTCTGTTGTATAAATATGTATGTGCATATGTGCGTGCGGGTGAGCGTGTGTGCGTGCGCGTGTGCGGGCGTGCGTGCGCGTGTGCGGGCGTGCGTGCGTGCGTGCGTGCATGCGTGCGTGCGTGCGTGCGTGCGTGCGTGCCTGTGTGCGTGCACGCATGCGTGCGTGCGTGCGTGCGTGCGTGCGTGCGTGCGTGTGGGTGTGTGTGTGTGTGTGCGCGCGTTTGTCGTAACTTATCGTTCATCTATTGTGCAAATTATACTTTCAGTGCCATCGTAGTCTAAGTCACAGAGTCAATGAGTAACTTTCTTTTTACAGTCCTTAGTCCTTATATAGAAGTTTAAAATTTTATTTAGTCTACTATATATGTACGTACTAGGAAGTAAACACATCTATGGGATAGAGTAGTTCTGACCGAGATCGAGGGACAAACGTACTTCCAACGAACGCTGTCAAATTTCGAATAATCGTAGGTTATATTTGCGCGAGTTAGATATAACATAGTATAACGTAATTTATATGTGTATGCGTGTGTGGTATTGTATGCGTACACCTCCAATATTTTTTTACTCGTTTAAAATTAGGGGCCAGGTCACAAACCTATGGAAGCTTTAAGGTCTTATAGTACATATGAGACATAGAATAAATAAGCAGGTAACCAGGTTACTTTTTGATATTAGGTAGATATTTTGATAAGCAAGAATATAATAAATTATTATTATTTTTAATGACAACGTCCGCATTAAAAATGTATACTGTCGTGGGGGATTTTACAAACTTACAATAAACGGCCACATAGAACACCCAGACCACAAACAACAATTTGTTAATCAGAAAAAGTTTTGTTCCGTGTGGGATTTGAACCCACAAAACTCAGCGCATTAGAGAGCGGCGTGGTGACCGCTTAAACCACTACAGTTATAAAAAAAAACCAAATTATTTCTTGTATTTTATAACAGAAAGTCAGTTCTGCCAATTTAAAAGATAGCTACGATACGACATTCTGATAAAGTTGGCAGAGCTACCCTCTCATGATTTCTTCTAGAGCACTGTACGTAGTGTGTTCAAAAATTATCGCGAATTTTGTGTATTTTCAAAAACTATTTATTTATTCGTGAATATCTATTTTGTCCCCTTCAAAGTAATCTCCCTAAGATATTAAACACTTGTGCGAACGTTTTTTCAAATCTTCGAAACACTTCAAAAATCATTTTTTTTTGTATCTTGTTCAGCTCCCCCTTCGATGCCGTCTTTATCTCGTCAATCGTGGCGTAGCGTCGTCTTTTCATGGGTCTCTTCAGTTTCGGGAACAAGAAAAAGTTACAGGGGCCAGATCTGGGGAATACGGTGGCTGTGGTATCATTAGTGTGTTGTTTTTGGCCAAGAAGTCGCGTACAAGCAGCGATGTGTGAGCAATTTCGGCACGAATTTTGCGGCGACCCGTCTCATGCTCAAATTATCGATTAAAATCGAATGGCACGAGTCAATTGCCATGAGCCAATTGAATGGCCTAACTCCTCAGCAATTTCTCTAACGGTGATTCGACGATTGGCCAATAACATTTTCTTCACTTCATCAATTTTTTCGTCTGTTGTTGAAGTGCTCGGGCGTCCGGCACGCTCTTCGTCGTTCACTTCTCGGCCTTCTGAAAACATTTTGTACCACCGATAAACGTTACTTTTGTCCAAAGTAGTTTCTCCGTATACCACAGTCAACATTCGGAATGCATCCGCGCATTTAATTTCGTTTTTCATACAAAATTTAATACAAGTTCTTTGTTCAATTTTTTTGAATAGGTAAAAATCGAAGACGAACCAAAACACGTGCAAGCAAAGCGGCTGTCAACAATTAACTGAACATGTAAAATGGCCGAACTTGTCAGCATAAGTGAGAGGATATGTATATGTACCAACATAACACCACAAAAAAATCGAAATTCGAATATACGTAACCCGCGAAAATTTAAAATTCGCGATACTTTTTGACACACTTCGTATATCGCCGCCTTCAATTACTGTTCCACTAATCAGAAAGAGATTCCTTTTTAAGCATATAATATTAAATTCTTTTTTCAACTATTCCTTTGTTTATTTATAGAATTTTTTTAATGTTTCAAGTAATACTCCTTCCATTAGAACAATAAACTGTTATAATCCTTAATCAGTATTAAAACAATAGAGAAAATCAAATTCAGGTATTCTTCAAGGAAAATCACATTAGGCAGGTGACTGGTTTATTGGAGTCGTTGGTATCTCTGCCAGCGGTCTTTCTCTTCTTTTTTGGTAATATAATACAGTGGTTGGCCTCGGATTCGGTTCTCGGGTCGGATCAAAAAGTTTTAGTTTTCTGGTTACAGAAATACTTAATAACAGCCCGGAGTTTGGAAGTAGGGGACCCCGTGTCTCGGAAAACACGTAAAGCCGGCCGTCCTGCGCCTGACTTTTCCCTGGTCGTGTCGGATAGCCGTCTCATTGAACTGTGAGAGAGAGAACAGAGATTGCACCTGTGTTTACGCACACACTTGTACACTATAATATCTCCTGCGTAGTTGCCACCGTAGCGAAATCGGCTAGGAGTGACTTTTGTAAAACAAAAATTCACGTTGAAAGTCATTAATTTAGCTGCATTCTTTTACATGATCTCATAACTCTCCAACTTAAAGTAGAAGCTCTTGTAATTATGACGTTAATGTACGACACAAAAGTTTTCTGGCTCGGTCGCAACCGCGTGACAAGATTGCTTACTTAGCAGTAACCTTACTGAAGTATCTATCTACAGGGTATGCTGAAGTAGTTGGGCCACGTAAAAAGAACGAGGAAAATATAATTATGTTAATGCATAAATATTATACTAGTTGATAGTATTTTTTTTATTTCTTGTTTATTTAAGAGACAACGTCCGCATTAGGAATGTATCCTGTGTAGCGAGAGTTTAACATACTTACTAAAAACGGACACAACACATCCAAACTCGTAACAACAATTTGTGGATCACACAAAGTGTCGTCCTATGTGAGGCTTAAACCCACAATACGCAGCGCAGTAAAGAGCGACGTAGCGAGCGGTTAAACAATTATACTAACAATTTATGTAATAATACTGTATTAATTTATGCACGGATCTATGCAAATGCTTATACGAAAAAGTTAAAGATTTTGTAAGTCCAATGTCTTACTTGACTTATCGACGGAGCGCCATGTTTCGACACATATGAGTCTCATCGACCGAAGTGATATCACGACCGACCTCACAGAAGACTAGTGTTAGGATACTGGTTTTTCTGGTTTACTGGACACAGTTCACAGAACGTTCGTAAACTAGGTAAGGCGGGAAGCTGCAGTGCTCAAAACAGAGCTTGATCTCTGTTACAACCGTCAGCTACAAAACCGACGAAGTAACTTTGAACAAACGATTTTATTTTGTATTATCTACAGTTTCATTCTTTACGTGCCAGTTTTAAATCAATAAACAACCTCACACATCTCACATATGGTTGCCTGATTCCTAATTAGGCAGAACTTGTGCTATGGTAACCAAACTGCTGATAAACATACTTAAATATTTCTAAATACATACATATTATGGATAAATTACACCCAGACACAGAACAAATAATCGTGCTCATCATAAATATTTGTCCTGGGTGGGAATCAAACCCAGGACACTTATTTGGCCACTAGACCAACAGGGCTGTTTTATCACAAATGGAATACATCATAAATATAAAAATTTACACCTAAAATATACCTCGTAAGTTCTAAAATGACACTAGTGACCAATGTCATAGAGTTCAAGCTATATTTTAATGACTAATAGTATTGGGTTGTGTTATTTGCTTACATCAAAGCGAGAAAGCATTAATTAATGTACCAAAGTAAAATTTAAAATATTTTCTGCTATAAGAAACAATGCCGCAGAAAACCAACTGAGGAGCTAACTAGATGCCTATAAAATAGGTATTCACAGCCACAATATAACAAGCATTTCTTGAATATTAATTATTTTAGAAGACGACGGTAATTAAAAGCGGATGTGGTCTTTTCAACGGCATATCTCGCACATTTAAGTGTTCTAAGAAGTAAATAATTATTTAAAACTTGTTATCAAATTAAAATAGAACGGAATGAATAATATTCAAAGTACTGAAATATAAAGCACATTTATGAAATACTTACCTAAAGAGTAAAATACTTAAGATATTTACATGACGAAATAGTTTTCATTTGCGTCTTTGTTGGAGCAAAAATGTTGGTTTCATCTCTTAATTTTTTTTTATTTTGGATAAAAGGCAAAGGTAGTAATGAAATGGGTCGATTGTCGTGTTCCTTTATTCATACATATTTACGTTTATAAGTAAGAATACGCGAATGGCTGGCTGCGAGTTTGCTTTTTAATAAAAAAACAAAGACAAATATGAATAAAACTACAATGACAGGTATATTCAACATTATTTTTAACTACAGAATTCTTTACTGGAGTTAACGCGTAATGGAAAAGAATTCGTGACATTTTTTATTTTTTTTAAGAGCTTGCCAAAGTGACTCTACTCTGCCTGATGAAAAGCATGAATAGAATCCAAGAGTAGCGATCACCATTGCGAATACAGACAATGCAGTATGGTGGCCCACACTATGGCGGTCTAGGAAAATGCTTTTTCACGCCTCGCTTGGGTACGTAAAAGGCATGACAGTCATCGTGGTATTTTATTGCACATACTTACCACGATAACTGTCACCCCTGCATCAATTGACCAGTCCCGCACTCAACAACGAAATACATATACTGTCGCTTATATTTAAATAACTGTAGAAGCATATATATCGATAATGTGTACCATGATGTTTATGTAAAAACAATTTAGGTATAGTATAGGAAATTAATTGAGTAATAAAACCTTACAATTAATTTAACATCGATGAATTATGTTAGCGAAAGGAAAGATAAATCTCAAGACATTTCTAGTTAAAGGAAAAGCGAACTTTAGTAAACAGCTTGTGTAACAAGTTTCTTGTAATTCATAACGCGTAATCCTCCGCTGGCTACATTAATCGATTCTACACGTGTTTGTCTCTACACGAGCCGTTATTAAAAAGGTTCAGTACAGTATCAAAAAAGGTTCAGTACTTTAATCACAACATAGTATTCTATTTATTATGTCTATTACTTTAACATTAGGGATTAAATTTTTCATTAATAATAAATTAATTGATAAATAAAAAAAGGTATTTTTGCAAATCCCTATTGACTTTAGAACCAGCTACTCCACTGCTGAAATTAGTGGTCATTTGGGGTGTGGGCAGAATTAAAGCGCGGTTCGTTATGCCTCCTCTACACTACTCGCGAAGTTGAACGATGTTAGATAAATACACAATAGTATGGAGAGGCACTTCGGCTTACTTCGTCAATCTGTACTTCGTCTTGCTTCGCGACTTTCTAGAGTACTTCACCGAGGAACTTCACGAGTAGCGTAGAGGAGACATTGCTTATAACCAAATGACGTGTGACCTCATTTGTCACTCTAAAATTATAAAAAAATACACGCATGTCAAATGATTTCAAATCGTAGTGAAATATTTCAGTATCTTTGTAGTATCGAAACTGGTAGTTTCGGAAAGGTTACAGTATTTTGTTAATCTATCATACTGGTCAAAAATAAATGTATGTAATTCACAATCAGTCCAAGTAAAGCTGTTAAAGAGTCTGCAAGCAATAAATCATTCCTGTAATCCTATATGACTCCGGTTTTTCTTCGTGACATTGACACGGTATTGAAAAATTGTAGGGCAGGATCACATTCAACTAATCCGAGTCGACTAGAGTCCACACAAATTGGGTATGAAATAGAGGCTTTGACGTGCGTTGAAGGGAAACGATCTTTTAGGAATACCAAGAAGGATAGGTTCTAATCAAACCTTTTATGCCTCTCAAGTATTCTGTATTGGTAAAAGCTCTTAGTGGCAGGACACTCTGTAATAACACTACGTAAAGTAAGTCTAATGGTTTCTTTTATTGGTAAAATCTTATAGTATTTGTAGTTGGTTTTGTGAGCAAAAGGGTTGTTACTACTTGTCTGAAAGGCATATATAAATACGAGACATAAATAGTTTTTTTAAGTGACCTGTTTTTCGTGGAAATAGTTGTGTTTCCGTTCCCCGGTGGCTAAATACATACATAACATTGGACCAGAAGACACATTTTCGGATTAATTCTTAGAAAAGATGATATTTTTTATGCTGATTAATTTTTGAGGTTATACGTTTTCACTTTACTAAATAGCAAGCAGAGCAAAAGCGCAACTAGTTTGAATAGTCAATATTTATTAACTTATTTTTATATAATTTAAAATTTAATATTTTAATACTATATTGGTTAATAATTCTTTATTTATTATCTTGTATAGTTTTCTACTTATTATGTAACAAATTAAAAAAGTAATTGATGTGGCTACTTGAAGATTTAAAACGTGCCAGAGCGACCGTTCTAATTTTTCCAATATGAAAGAAATGCATTTTATTAATTTCTATTTTTTTTATTTTAAAAGGCTGCCAAAGCAACGATACTCTGCCTGATGTAAAGCACGAATAGAATCCAAGAGTTGTAGTCACCATACTCTTTGTGAATGCAGACAATTCAGTAAAATGCTTTACTGAATTATGGCGGCCTAGTAAAATGCTTTTTCATCCCTGCATCAATAGGCCGTGCGGTAACAGATTAAGAATACATAGTGTCACTATCCCGATTCGTCACGTAAATTTCGTTAAAATCGACTTGGAGAGCAACAATCGCACTACACAGGATAACATCACTGCAAAACATGAAACAGGAGAAGGAAACCTATATTAACAAGTATGGCCATCGTAGTATACAAGTAATAGTAAGCTAAAACCTCCTCCTAAAGAGAGGCTTATGTCCAGCAGTGAACTATTAGAGGCTGAGGATGAAGATGAAAAAATGCATCAGTTAGTATATTATGTTTTATTATACAGCCATAAATCTTCACACGAAGAAATTACTTCATAATAATAATATTGTAAAAAATGTAAATAGTTCGCTAAAGAGCATCGTTGTTCAAATAATTCAGTTTTTCCAAGTCATTGGGAAACGTAATTTTTACTATTTATACAATTCAAATATACATCCACTTATCGACGTTTTTTCATACGTAACTTCATATTTTATCGATTATTTCAATATCTTTTTTTGGTACAATACTTTTTTTACGAAAAATACCTAAAGTATTTTACTGTACTCCTGACATCGTACTCATAAACTGAGTAGTAAATGAATGTATAAAAAATATATTGTAAATAATGTGAAAAATTTGTAGTTAAGGTGCTCGATTTGTGATAAAGTCATGCGGAGTTCGAACCAACGCGAACCCACTTTAAACAACTTTTTAGATTGAATAAATAAAATGAATAGTGTCAATTCGGCTTACATGAACTTTAACCCTTTCACCTTTCACACCCATTAACTACCCACTCACTGCGACAAATAAATCTTGAAATACCGGCTTTGTGTAGCAAAAAATTCGCATGGAAAAATCCAAAAACTTTAGTTCATCTCAACCATTGACACGCCTTTTTTAAAATACAGCACAATTTGTGACATATTCTTATTTGGCAGAGAAACAGGCAGGTTTGGAATTCTTTAACTTTAAAGAAACAATTTATAATTTATGCACAGGCTTAAAGTTGAAGGAAAAAGTTCCTTCATTTCACTGATAAGAAAATCAGAACTCAGAAACTATTTTAAATAATAACACTGGCAGCTTGTTAATCGATAACATAAGCATTATATGGGGTGGGCAACAAACTAGTTAACATTTGAAAAATCGTATAAAAAAATCATTTCATATATAACAAAAATGGTTTATTTGTAAGAAAGCTAATAGGTGAGCATTTATTTTTAAAAAATTACATCGTCTAAACGACCTTTATTATTACCATTATTTGGTATATTTATGTGGACACGATTCTTCAAATAACCCCACAAAAAGAAGTTTGCTGATAGATCTGAACTTCCGGGTGGCCATGTTATGTCGCCTCGTTATACTTTGGCATAAATAGGCTTGCAATGACCGAAATGAGCAATACTTTCACTTTTCATCGAGCGAATGAGGTTATTGTAACCCAAATCCTCTTTCTTCCCCTTATTTACAGGGGGAAGACTTAAAGACAACAATGTACTAATTACTTTTGAATTGCTAGTGTTCATCGGATGTGGTAATTCAATCTACTTGTTCGAATAGGAGATAAAATATAAAGACATTGCTAAAATATGCATTACCAAGAATGAAACTTTAAGTCAAATAGAGCATATACATTATTATTGATGCAGGGTTGACAGTTATCGTGATAACTGTGTGAACCTTACACTGCCACGATGACTGTCGTGCCTTCTACTTCCCAAGCGTGGCGTGAAAAAGCACCTCACTAGGCCGCTATAGTGTGGGTCACCACACTGCATTGTCTGCATTTGCAATAAGTATGATGACTACAACTCTTTCGATTCTATTTATGCTTTCCATCTGGTAAAGTAGAGTCACTTTGGCAGGTTCTTTATATAGAAATAAAATACTTTTTAAAAAATTGTCCGCTTAAATGTTGCAATGAAAAAAGACGTTAATATTCAACGCGCTCACGACATCGACGCAGAAAGTCGCGTCGCCGCACCTCTTGATAAATGATCCCCATTCCGCCCGAAAGTGATTTTGTAAAAAATCTTGTTACTTTAATAAATATTAATACCATTTAGGGGAAAAAAATATTATTTAAAGGTCTTATGCAATTAAAATAAAATAAATTTATGGTTTTCTCTGATTTTATATAGTCATTTTGTTTTAATAATTGCACAAGTAACTGTATATTATTGAGGGATGAAGTCTAATTATTGATATCTATAAACGATCCTATAAACGATTTTAGTAAATATTTGTGTCTTTACTAACTTTTAAAGTTAGTAAAGACACAAATATTTTCTAATCTCTAAATTAGGTTCAGAAACTGATACTGACACCAGACAGACTGTCTGTATTTTGAGAGAAAAAATATGTATCACGATTGACCTGAATTTCCTTATTTACTTGCCTCGTTGACTAAAAATTCAATCTCCTGAAAAATATATTCACAATTTCCCTTGCCAACTTTTGCCGGTTAAACAACCCGAGATAATACTTTCCGTAATTTATTTAACTCTAAACCACATAACTTTAGGTTGTTGTTAAGCGTTTCATAAATGTTTATTTTAGTCTTTCTGAATGTACAGTCAGCTTCAAATATAAAAGAATATGTTGTGAAGAAAATTTCATTCATCACATTATTAGCCTTTAATACTGGCACTTCTGGACGCAAGCTTTTCCTTAGAAAATAAGTTATGTCCTACTAAATTACGCTGGCCAGACGGGTTGGTATAGGGTTTGCTCTTTGTAGTAATGTGGTCTTGCATACTTTGTTTCCTTAGTCACTTTTTACGACACCCATGGGATGAACACCACTCAATATTCTTAATCCATCTCTACACGGATATAACATATAATTTCATTAAATGCAAATTTCATTTTTACATTAATACAAATTCCATTGTAATTTGTAAATTTATTTTAGCTAAACATATTATATTTAACATGATGGCAAGACACAGTATTCAAAGCTACTTGCCAATTCTTACTGTAAAGTTTGTATTATACTTGGCATTTTCATAAACTAGCAAAAGAAGCTTTTGTGAAAGTGGGTAAATAGATTTATTACTGTACTTGTAACTTTGATAAGTTTCACTTTCATAAGTTGATATATATCTTTATAATCCTATAACAAGTTCTACATGGTTCACCTAAATAACGCATACAGCATTTGTATAATAATAATGTGTTTACGTAGGACAAATTGCGTAAAAGAACTCGCTACATAATTTTAATAAATATACATAAGGTCACGCCTATTTCCCAGAGGGGTACGCAACGGCAATAGATCTCCACTTATTACGGTCCTGACACATTTTCGTTTGCTTCGTCCACGTTCATCAAACGCTGCATGCATGCTCGTCGGTTCCTTTTACTTTTCTCATGGCCTTTCTTCAGAACATCACCAATTTGGTTGGTAATTATTCACTGTGGACGACTTCTTCCAACACTTCCACACACATTTGTTCTATAAATTCCTTTCGTAAATCTTCTATCATCCATTCTCTTTATGTGGCCAAATCATCAAAGCATGCCCTTTTCAATCTTTGTCACTACATTTTCTTTCAGTCTGTAATGTTCTCTTACCACTATATTCCTTACTCTGTCATCAATATTCACACCACACGTACTCGTACTTCTTAAGGAACGCTTTAATTCTACTTTCGTGCCTCTTCTGCCATTCCCAAGGTTTGCTACCATACATAAGGGTTGGGACCAGCACACCAATATGCACTGTTAAACGCGCCTTTATAGACACGTTTTTGTTGGCAACAAAGAAGTGCAGAGCAGCATTCACCTTATTTTGCTACATTCACCTTTCTACATTATCTTCATGCCCTTATAAACATAGAACTTAAATAAACAAAGTCCCGCATTTATTTTATTTTTTTAATAAATACATTCAGACACATATAGTTAACGTATGCTTCTTTTTTACCTGATTGTACTCTAATGTCAACACAATTGACTCTAAGGTGACTTCGAGGTTACAAACGATGTGCTTAGAACTTACGTTAGCATTTCAGGAAAAAATATGCTGCTGTAAATCTTTAAGTGCACAAGTTACTCAAAAGTTACACCCAAAAAAAAAACTCTTGTGACTAATATTAATTTGCATCTGAATACAAACTGATGTATATGTGTATTTAGTAATAAAATTAACTGTAGGAAATATAAAGGAACCGAAGGCAAATATTAATAAATAATCTATAATAGTACTCAATAAGTTTGATTATAATGAAGTTACGACATTAATAATTACTTTTATTGAAACTTTATACAGAAACATATTTTCAATATCACGTTCAGATTACAATTAATTCTTCTCTAATTTAAAAAACCAATATAGATACTTTTAGTACTCTGCTAAATTTAATTATGATAGCAACGTGCTGATATTCAAATAAAATTCACGTAGAAGAAAATATTATATTTATATTATCAATTACCTTTCGTAGGTTACACTCAACTATTGACTCCCAATTTCTCAATTACATTTGCTACAAAATACTTTATCAAATATAAAACAGTACAGTCGTCAATCGTAACAACCCACTGATGTGAATTTCGTAGAAGCTAGCTACGCCGTAGCACT
This sequence comes from Hypercompe scribonia, assembly GCA_949316085.1. Classification (NCBI taxonomy): domain Eukaryota; kingdom Metazoa; phylum Arthropoda; class Insecta; order Lepidoptera; family Erebidae; genus Hypercompe; species Hypercompe scribonia. The sequence goes on from OX438988.1 coordinate 7,898,519, forward strand.
AAATTTAACTTTCGTTCTTCAAACGTAGGTTATCAATATAGTCTGAGAGCATGTCTTAAAAGCAGTTTAAGATTTTGTAAAGGTTACAGACATTATCAACATTTTAACAAAACTGTTATTAATACTATTTAACTTTCTGTTTGCCATGAAAGAGTAAATAGTTTTAAATATTATGTTAACACTTTGTACTTCATAATACAAATAAATAAATACTATTGCAAAGATATAGAATAAATAGATGAATTTTAAAAAATAAACATCGTTTAAAAAGTGTTACTATTACTAAAAAGGTGTCTTTTAGTCCTGAGATTCAAACAGGTTTGAATCAGGTTACTTGTCTCCTCATTCGTTCTCGAAATCCTAAAAAAAGATTAGCTTCAAAAAGACAATAGTATCATTCCGATCGATCTTTCCCATATATGCTTAAACATAGCTTCTACATTACATAACTTAAAAAATAAGTATAATAAAATAAAAATAATCTTTATTTCCTGTAACCTTTTATGTACATTTATAAGTTAATCCACCACCTTGAGTCACCTTGTTAAAAGTCTGACATTTGTTTAAAAAAAAATTAAATCTCATTATCAAGCATCAGTATACAGGTCAGGTTATCTTCTGATATAGGTCACCGTGTGATTCACTCTACTTGATAACGATAATCCACAAATTGTTTTTCTGAGTCTAAATTTTTTTGGCTTCCGTTTCATGTATCTTTCATGTATGTGAATCCCCGTGACTCAAGGTATGGCACATACAAAAGAAAGGTGTCCAACTTCAACTATTTAGACAGCTCCCTGACTAGTTACATAAGGCATGCATGGTTCAAAGAGCCGCACAAAACCGATTCGCAACTCAGTTATTAGCTCAGTTGCCGGTGCTATATTGAATTAGGATTGTTGAGAACTACAGAGGTTCAATAATAATTGCACTACACAATATCAAACTCTAAGATCTTCTAACAGAGTGCTATTTTACATGTCACTTGAGATTTAGTACGACTTTTATTGAAACACTCGTATTTAACAAGTATAATTCAAAATACACTTGAACCCAAAACCCTTCTTTAACAAATTGAAAAGAGTTAATTAACTTTTGTTACATAGACGGTAGGAAACCCAAAACACGCTTAGACGAATAAAGTTTCGAACACAAAAGGAGAAACTACGACATATGGATATTGAATCACACATACACATATAAGAGATACATAAACACACATATACACATGCGTTTAGCACACATTCAAATTCAAATGAAAACGTTTCAATCAATCAATAAAAACATTCAAGGAATCAAGTTTTGATAGAATCAAGTACATAGTCATGTGATTTCTTATTACTGACGCTCAACACTTCGTTGATAGGTTCTCAAACCTACCCAATATTCCTGATTCCTTATTCGCATACAATCTTCCATTGAAACTTGAACATTATAGGGTTCACGTTCCATCCTTAACATTACGTCCCTTTCATACTTACAAAGTCGTAAATCATCTCTCATGGCATATTAAGTGCGATGCGTGATGCTGAATAGGAATGTTGATTACATTCACCTCTGTGGTGTTTTGCCACCTATTGCGGAGCTACGCTGTGACAGACAGGTGTAAATATACTTTTTGGTTTTTGTAGCAGATCTGTTAAAAGTGCGCGTACACGAATTTTACGTTCATGATTTCTAATGCTATAATTTTATATCGGAAATAACCAGTCAAAATATTTTTCTTTTTTTTTAGAAACGTTAAAAGTTAAATAAAAAAGTTTAATAACCAAAAATTATAAAGAAACCTACACTAGGAAAAAATGTTTTTTTTCTTCTTTTCGTAATTCGAAACCGTTTAGGTAATTGAAAGGTTAAATTTATCTTTTTCTATGGAAAAATGTAGGCTCTTTACCTAGAGGCCTATGTCCAGCTGTTAAAGACTGTTAACGACGATAACCATTGATAGCATTTACTAGGTGATAATCCTACAAATACTATAAATGCGAAAGTTTGTATGGATGTTTGTTACTTTTTCTTGCAAAAACTACTGAACAGATTTACACAAAACATTACAGTAATATAGCTTATACATCAGAATAACACATTGGCTACTAATTACCACGATAACTGGCACACACGTAGGTGGTGCCGCAGCCAAAAGCTAGTAGAACATAAGGAAAACAAACATCACGCAATAATTCTGTACTATCTGGCTAAACTATGATGCTATTGTCACGTGCTCGGCACCATACGCTTATACGTCACGTGTTGTTAAATGATCTCAATGGTCGGAGAATATCCTATTAAATATCATTTGCTCCCAACGGGAATCCCCCGCACACTCACTGTTTTGTTTTTTTTGTCACCCTTTGTAAGAGGTAATATTTTTTTAAAAAATCTTATTTGCTGTATGTTCCATATTTTGTAAATTTCACTACTTCAAGTCTTCTTTTTCTGTCTTCACTCAGTTATGCAAAAACCTAAATAAACCAAATTCTTTTAGTTTATGAGCTCGTATTTACTGAGCCACGTAACGATTTGGATTGACACATTGCAAAATTATTCCGTCCTGGCCAGATCAGTCTATGAATGGGATACCATTCTTAACCCATTTGAGATACTTATATGAGTCGGAGACACCTCGGACAGCACGGTGAGCTGTCGGTTTCAGTCGCCATTCGAATATCTTTAGCAATTATTACGGGTAGTTGGAGTCCTTCAGAAATTTCAGCCGTATCACTTAAAGTCGACCCCAACCTAGCTTAGGAAAAAGGCTTAGACAAAGATTTTTGTGTTCTTAAGGATTTCGTCACTAGTAAATTTGGACTATACACAGTTTTTACATAACAAATGATGGATATTTTCGGTTCATTGTACTCGTTAAGCACTAAAGAGTTTTATTTAATTACAAAAACTTAAAGTGCTCGCTAATATGCACGTCACTAAAAGGAAAGTAGTGATGAACAAACTTAGTCTAGTACTAAACATAAATGAGAGTACATATTCCTTTACTTTTCGTAATTTTAAGCTTTTGGTCGTTACCAGTATTTCTATAAAATTAATCCTAAATCTTTTAAGAAAAATAACTTATTGTAAAGAAACGAAAGATATCTCTGTCTATCTATTTTTAATATGATACAATTTTCTAAAATCTTTTTCTTTACAATTTATAACTTTAAGAAACCACCATAATTATATTTGTACCCTTTTGTTTAAATGAACTGGACTAAGGAATTATATTGGATTATGTACAATTATATTTGCTACCTTAATAAAAGAAAAATAACCATTTATTCTTTAAATATTAAGTGTGCAAAAATCCAACTACACTCAAGGGATGAAAAGGACATTATCATAGAATTATTTTAAGATTTACGAGGGTTAATAAAATTTTACTTATATCTAGAGAAAACAATAATAAATAAGTGACATCTAAAAATTACTTAACATAACAATACATACATATGATATCAGTAACAGCCTGTAGCAGTCCACTGCTGGACATAGGCCTCTTCTTAAAAAAGAGATTCTGGTCTACTAAACCACGCTGGTCTAATGAGTTGGTGTAGGGTTTGTTTCAGATTTCCTTCTCTTTGCAGTGATGTTGTCTTGCGTAGTTTACTCGCTTAGTCGCCTCTTACGACACCAGTAGGCTGCACATGAGTAATGACACTTTGTATTCTTAATCTGTCACCACACGGAGAGTATATAATAGTATATATAATAGATATTTAAAATTCAAAGTAAAGTAGAGCGAACTATTTACATATTCAAAGTGACATAGGTCCTGACAGATACTCTTAATGTCTGGCCATCGTGTTATATCAACCTTAGCCTTAAGTTATGAAAAAGATATCTGAGACGGTATTTATGACAAAACATTTTTCCATTTTAAATTCCGTGATAAAATGTCTTGTCATAAATACCTTCTGTATTTATGATAAAATATTTTATTATGGAATCTCAATCGTAATGAAAATAGATAGGTGTATTGTGAAGTACTAAAGTTTATTAATAAAGTACATTTACTTTAAATTCTTAACCATAGTGAAGTGCATTTTGGAATTTATTGTCATATCCTACCATAAACTGGTAGAGATTACCTACGGCCTTTTTGTGCATGAAGTTTTTATTTTATTACTCTACCTGATGGAAAGCATGAATAAAATCTCAGAGTTGTGATTACCATTCTCATTGTAAATGCAGCATGGTGACCCACTCCATGGCGGCACAATGAGATGCTTTTTCACGTCCCGCTTAGAGACGTAAAAGGCATGACAGTCATCGTGGCAGTGGCACTCCCACACTTACCACGATAACCGTCACACCTGCATCAATAAATACATAAATAAAGTTATATAAATAAATAAAATCTACCAAAGACTTAGATAACAGAACTACAACTGGTTGTAGTATACCGACCTCCTTTGCACGTATCTTGTGATCACTAGCAGTATGTGGGATAGTAAATAATTTTAGTAAGTAATAAAAAGTCACTAGTAATTTTGGGAAATTAACGAAGGAGAAGAGAAGAATAATAAGAGAATTAAAATTTAACTGTGATACGGCGAGAAACCCATTAAAATTCAAAATTTATAAAAATCTTTAAGTTTGCTTTATGTTGATTTGATTTACCAAAAATGATAATAGACTGAATTAATATATGTATTTATATTTTTTATCGTGGAATCCATAAACATAATTTCGTTATGTAAACGTATTCGCAAATACAATTCAATTGTTTTGTGAGCGACAGCGGTCAAATGATTTAAAACGAAAATCTAAATAAAGAAATTAAGTCCATTGGAAAAAACTTAACTAATAAAAAATATTTCGTTTTATAAAAGTCGCTATTACAATATAAAGTATTGTAAGCATTCCTTAAATTGAAATGTCACAGAGAATATTTTTGATTACATTCAACTAGATACTAAAAATAAGAAGTGTAGGTTGTTACGCGATATTTCTGTAAATTATGGATCAATTTTCAAATATTTTTTTAGTTTAAAATGTTCTGTTGTGCAATAATGAATAACCAAACAATGAAATAAGATTTCAATATTGTACATAAAAAGAGTAGAGCGAATAGGCTAGATGACACCTTAGTCAAATTAATTACTTTTTATCATCTGTCGAAACGATAATTTAGTATGAAAAATGTACTAAATACCAAATTGTAAGGTCACTGTTTTAGACTACTCAATTGAACAATAAATTTCACTGTATATTTGATTGAAATTCGTAGCAATAATAAACAGCTACGTTAATTGTATTTTTCGAGATATTTCGCGATATTAGTTGTAATGAAGTGGACATTGGTATTTATTTACGGTACAGTCATCTACCCAATTATAAAATAGTCAGACTAATAAATACTATTCTTGAATATAGATGTATACTTAAACTCGGACTGAACTATTCTCGAGCCTAATTATACCCTTATCAAGGCATAAGTGAACTTGCCACGACAATGCCAGGTATCTTGCAAATTATGTAATTAAACTAGAGAATTAAAATACATAGATATTTGACTAGAATTTAAGATATAGTTTATCTATAATGGATGAGAATCTGACACAGGTCAATTCTCAAAAATTCACAATAATTTACGAATATATTTCTAAATTAAAAAAAATAAATAAATAAACTCAATTTTTTAAATATACATAAGCGACTTCTATGAAAAGGAAAAAGTACACTAAAACGCATTTCGTAACAATAATAAACGTAACGTAAACTTGAATTAGTTTATTTTTTTAATTGAATATTAAATATATCATTGTATACTGTTAACAATATTAGTCATAAGAGCTTTACATTGACTAACAAAATTTTGCTTACAGCTATAAGTAGGCTTACCGTACGTCCCAGTTTGACCGGGATAGTCCCGGTTTGAGATCCCGGTAACGGCGTCCCGGTCAAACTTGAACAGCACCGACACCCGAACCAATCACTCTCCCGCGCCCCGCCGCGTGTTGTTTATTACTATGTTTCACATTTATTAATAAGTTTCCAATTCATAATAATTTTAATTGCATTTCAAATATGAAAAACAAACTAAGCGACAAGCAAAATGAAAATGAGCCTCTTTCTCTTCTGCGTCCCGGTTTGGCTCTTCGTAATTACGGTAAGCCTAGCTATAAGTAACACATTTGCGATACAAAGCGCATAATATGACAAATCTACATATAATGATAAAATCCTTTCCAAAATGACTGTATATACCCGTATATACGGGGTTGTATATACGTACTTATACGGGTTGTACGGGACTAATTAGGGGACGATTAACATGAACCATATATGCACAAAGTATCAAAAACTTTTGAAAATGAAATAACTGAAGGCTCAAAAGCCGTTTACTCAAAACCCAAAAGTATCACTCTGACAAATTCAGTGTAACCATCGGAGCTCCGTTTGGGATAAATCGTGCATGCAAATCATAATTAGTATTACGACTGTTTATAATCATAGATAATTATTTAACGTCAGGAAGTCCATGAATCCTTGTTTTATGACAATTTAGTAATACAAGTAACAAATGGTACCTACAGTTTATCACTCCAGAAACCACCAATCTACGACAACATAAACTGGAGATATTTCCTGTCAATTTATCAGACTTAAGTATGGACCAAGTAAGTGTTTCTCATTTCTCATTTCGGGTATCTCAATCTGAGACTGGAACATTAATTGGCAAACCCACGCATTTTATTTTGGTTCAATTCTGTATTAATCTCGTAAGTTATTACTTATGTATAGTAATGTACACTTACTCCTTCTCTTACAGCATATAATAACATTAATTTTTGTTCTTAATCTGTTTGTTTTAAATAGGAAAATTGTTTAATTACCTAATAACTTTGTGAAATAATTGTGTCTAAAATTAGAAACAGTTCAACATACATGTGAATAGTTTGATCGTGGACAAAGTTTCCAGAGTTTTTTGAGTCAAGTTAACATAAAGACTGGAGTGATATAACAGTCTCGTGGAAAATCAGTTTTAAACTATTCTTTAGTTGTATTTTAATGAGGTGAAGTTTTTGGACGATATTCCGGCAATGCACTTCTATCACTCTATGGATGGCGGTACTTTAACATAATAACTAAGAAAAAAATCCACGCAGATGGCCAACGTTTGTTCAAAATTTTAGCAGAACAAATAAAAATTACATATATTAAGTTGCTATAAAATCAGCTTTAATTGATCTGAAGCTAAGCTTAGTTCGACGGAGTTTTTACAGCACCTTATATGATAAACGATCTAACGCGTATCTGAAATCGTGCTTTAAAATGCAACAAAGATGGCGATAGTGAAATGTTAAAATAAACGATAATGTATTTCTATTTAATATTTAAGTCTTTTTACCTAGGTTGTCATAATTTATGATAGGACCAACAAGTTAGGATTAGAATCATAACCTCATTATATAATGTTCATTTTTTTTGTAGCAATCTTAGCATGTTGTCACCACTCCGGTACCAAACGTAAGGTGATCGGACTCGAGCTGACCAAAACCACACAGAGTTCCTTTTTTTACAGCCTTAGTCTACAGGAAGGAAAATCTAAGCATCCAGTCTAATGAACTCTTGTAACAACAATCTGTTGAGTAAACGAACCGCACTGTAATTTGATGGGTATTTTAATGACGGCCAGATGGCGTAGTTGTTTCTATAGCGGACTGCTATGCCCAAAGCTATAAAACAACTATGAGCTCGGTCACGAGGTCGGTACTCATTCAAGTCAAACGTTTTTGTGCATGAATATTTATGTGATTTGGACTGGGTGCTTCTAGTAGGACTTAGTAGGCTTACTTTTAATCAAGTACATATTTACATTGTATTTATTTCAGTAGTCCAATACCTGAAACACAAGCTCTGCTTAGCTTACGACTAGATGGCGTTATGTAATTGTGATAAATATATAGAGAATTTATGAAGAGTTCTATTTCCTCCAATCATAAAAGTGAATACGGAACAAAAGTAAAGTGCCTCAGAGGTAAACAAAATAAGTTGTACTCTTGTACTGGAATAGTTTGTTGAATTCATATTTCTTTGTGCCAAACGAGACTTTCAAATAATTATAATAAATAAAATGATGTCAAAGTTATTAGGCCAAAGTTATGAAGGGTAACGATTTATTTGCTTGCGGTTCATTGAATATCTTTTGAAAGTACAAATTTAAACTAAAAACCATTACTGAAATGATAATTAGTAGCGATTAATATTGTTAGCCGCAAATGAGTTTTGTGTTGTTGGCATTTCACTCATTTTCATTTTAATTGATTCAACATGAAATAGATAATTAAATACAATATATTAAATGCTATAACACATTGTGAAGATATTTTACCTATAATGACTCAATTAAATAAGGGGATTTACTATAAACTTAAAATCATTAGCAGGTGCGCTCAAATGGCTCCTTTATCACTGTTAAATTCACATTTATTAACAAAATAGGGCTATAAATTATATACAATAACCATAAACTATAAAGGAAAAACTTTGCAACTTACCCAGAATAGAGCCCTGTTTGGCTTGGTGTCGATTCGGGAATAACCCGAATTCACCTGATCTGAAAAAGTCTTTGACAGGCTATCAGTGTAGTTTATAGTGGTAACACCATACACTCTTGACTCCTATGTCCCAAGGAGCAGAAGATCCAAAGGGTTCATTCACACCGTCAGCAAAAAAATGGTATTTACGTGAACTAATAACTAGTGTTCACGACTTATCGTTCTCTATTTGGCCACCACCTAGTTTTTTCACCGCTCGTCTCTAGTGTCTTTTCTTTAATTGTATATCAGAATTCATAAAAAATATTCTACCAATAGTAAATTATCTTCCAACACAAAGAGAGGTGAGGTGAACGCATCTATTAGAATGCGGTCCAATGGTTGATTTTTCGAAATTGTGTACAAACTAATCGTCGTAAGAACTTGTGCGATGTAGGAACAGTTACTTTGTAGTTCGATGTGTCTTCTTCAGATGATTTTAAAGTATGTACCTATATTTTTCTGTTTATGTGAACGTTGATACATGGTTTATGCGTTAAAACTAATAGCCAATGCTAGTTAATAGCTAACTTAAAGTACAATTTACTGGACTTCGTGACATGTAAACATCGTTAACCATCTATTAGGTATAGGTATATATCTTTGTATGTCGAAAACTTGTAAATAAATGTAGTATTTCCGCAAAAAGTGAGCTTTTATTTATTATTCACGTTAAGATGATTCATATTTGCCAGCTTAATTATACAGAACGTTTTTCTGTTAAAAAACTCAGTGAAATGGGAATATCTTGTTTTTATTTTATTTCATTTATATTATTTTTAAACGAGGCTCATTTCACAAGGTAACTTATTAATTTATAAATTACCTCATGAAATGAGCCTAATTAGGTGAGTATCGTCAGTCTTTGTCCAAGTGCTACATTTATTTAGTTTTTTTTATGTTTTACTTATAAAAATAGGTTACGTATAACTTGATCCGGGCAAAACCACCGCCTTCAAAATTAATGTGGTCTGTTTCTTCCCATAGACTTAAGTTAAGTAATATCATAATTTCAAATGTACATATCTTTATTATTTCTTAACTCTCTCGTATCATAACTACTAAATCGAATGAATTTGATCGAATCACAAAAAGGTATCGGATTTTTTTAGTTCAGAAGATTTGTTATTTAACTTTCTATTTACCAGTTAAGTTATGACATGGGAGCAAAATGGATTGTCTTTTTCTTTTCATCTTGAAATAAGTTAGCTTTTTAACACTCATAAAAAATCGACAGTTTTATTTTAATGCAACTTATCTAAGAAACATAGTGTAAAGAGTTCCCACCAAGAACTTAGGGTCCAAAGCCAACCTCACCTGCAAGTGTTGCACCTGTTGATTGGCGGATGAGGCTCTAGCAAACAAATCAACCCGATTAGCTGCAATAGGCTTCCCCACTATTATGTGGGAGCAAAACACTGATGAAAAATGGGCGTTTCATATGCCTCTACCTACTCCTCCGGGGAGACAGGCATCATTTTATGTAAAATATATAATAATAAACATTTCAGACATTTGACACACAACGCCATCTACGCTTGACACTCAACGTTTCAAAGATAACTAGACCGGCTGCTAGAATACACACATATTATACATAGAAAACACCTAAAAACTCCGAAAAAAATATTTATCGATCATGCAAGCATTTGGGTCCCGGGAATCGAACCCGAGACCTCAAGCACAGCAGTGGCATTCGGTACCGCTGCGCCACCGATGCAGTCTTATATACATATATAAAAAAGCACAACACTGACAGTCTACGGTTACCACTATCTGCTTGTATTATAGACCAACACTGTAATTTTTCTATTGCTATCTATTTTAAAATATTACAGATTTTACGTCTGGATATTAATTTATTATTACCACCCGTGTATGCGACAGCCACTTGAAAGCCTAATCCGTAAAAGCGTGAATAACGCTATTCAAAAGACCAAGACAACGCTATCTATCAAGCAAAAGGTTAACACAATTTTGAAAGTTTTCACACGAGCAGAAGGTACTAGCAACAGTATTTAGTATCTGTAAAATAAAGAACGTAAATCTCTTGTTAACCGTAAACACTAAAAAACTGATTACCGTAACTTGAATATAACCTACAAACTAATTACAATCATCTTGTAGATTCAACAATTAGACTAGTACGCCCCATGTAAACGCCAATGTCTGTACTCTGCATCCCAATGCGATCGTTAGCTTCTGAGTTGAAACTTTATAACATTTAGACACACATTTTGCAATTTAAGACTAATTAAAATTCCAAAGTTTAGGCAGTTACGTACTTAAATCACGTGAGCGGGTTACTAAAGTTTGTGTGGAACTCGTACAATATCGTTGTAATCTGAAACTTTGTTTTTTGCCAAGTAACCTTGATTTATGTGTTTCTTTGTCGATGAAAGCTAAAGTTTTCGAAAATATTATATTTTACAGCGTATTCCTTTGAAATTAGAGTAGATGTACATTATTGCCCTTTTGGGTTTTATGATTCAGGCTGTTGTAAGACAAGAAAATAACTTTCGTAATAAACTTAACCGAGAGAGTAAAGAGTATACTGTCATTTAACTGGTTTTGAAGATGAATATCTACATATTATCTGAATGAATACACACAATTATATTATCAAGCTGAAATGTTTATTTTGTTTGGTTGAACACATTTATCTCACAAACTATTAACTCGAATTGGATAATTATTTTACTGTTCAATAACCCATTTATCGAGATACGCTTAAGGTTACAAAACACCACGCGGTTCAGCTAATGAAATCTAAAGAACATTAATAGATTCTAAGTTAGTGCACCTTGGAGGAACTATATAGAAAAGCCAGTATTAGGCCAGTTATAGCGGTACAATATATGTTAAAACGCGCTGTAATAGGCTTCACACAAAATCATTACATAACATCTTTGCCCATTGACTCTAAGAACATCAATTCAAAATATCCGTGCACTTGTTTAGGTAAGTTATTAACATGGTAAGGATCCAGTTCTTTTCGCGAAATGACCGTTTATGGCTGTAACGTAAAAGTTAATACACAATTTCCGTCCGTGAGAAAGCTGCTAGACGTGAGCCAGGGAAATGCAAAATTACCTTCAACATAGAGCTTATTGTTGTACCTTCCTTTTCCTGTTAATTGTCAAACTTTTAACACCACAATACTTTCTTACCAAGTTCCGCCTTAGCCTTTTTCTTAATAAACCGGTTTAAGGTCACAGCTATGCTCACATGAAAGTATTTTTTCATAAGTTGTAATTTTTTTACTACTCTGTGTCCGATGCTGTATACCTGGCCACCCACGAAGTAAATTAAAATTTTTACGATGATTGGAACAACAGAGTACGCTTTTATATACGGCAGTGCATATATTCATAGATTATAACTACTATTGCTACTGTTCGACAAAACCTATGATACTTTTATTTACATTTGATTTCCCTTGAGTTTAGAAATGGAATAAAAAACAAAATTAGCTGAATGAAGAAAAGGTCGATATCTTTCTCCTAGATATTTTTTAATTACTTTAAGTCTGTCGTGAGTAGATTTGAAGAGTAAATTTCAACAAAATTTGCCTTGAAGGTTGCAGAGATCTGATGCCAGTCGCTCCGTGGATAAGTATATATTTAGGTAGAACCAGTTGAACTAGTATCCCCAATGTAAAGTTGGGAGTAATAAAGATTAGGCAGATGATGAGTTTAAGAATTGTTTCAAGTCGAAATTTTTGCTCATGTCACCGACTCTTACTTACCTGTCATTTAAATGCCGAAAAAGTACTGTTGCTAATAGACATACAAGTTTAAATTTCAGACACACATCAATGTACAGTTCAGAAAGGTTTCTTCGTTATAGGCTAACACAAAAAAGCTTGTAAACATGCTAATTATTTTATGCAAATTTTAACAAAGAATAAAAATAAAAAGAGTAATGAGATACACACAAAAGCCTCAAAAACTACCTCCGCGTCGTTGCCTATTGACAGTGGTCCCACGTGGCTGGCAAATTGCGTCACTAAATAGTGATGCTAATTCTCTGTGCTAAAAAAGATGCACCTTCTGGTTACGACATAGGCAAATTACGATTTTTTGATTGAAATTGAGATTTAAGTCTATCAGATCGAAATCAAATTAGATTAAATTCGTTTAGCACATTAAGTTTTTCCTAACTTCATTTATCTCAAGATAGGACGTTCTACAATTTTTAACTTTGGAGCTCCATTTATTCTCTATCACATTTTTATCTTTAAGGCAGTAAGAGTTTTATCTTTTTTTTTTACCTTAGTTTATCTTGAATGAACATAAATTAACCTTCATTTCCCAAGTGTTAAAAACTGAATGCATGAATTGTGACATGAACTTAACCACACAATTCACTTCACGCGACGGTTTTCAAAAAATTGGCGATAAAATCTGACAAAGTTAGAAGGTAAAAAGCCAATCGTACGCTTTTTTCTTCAACAATATTCTTTATTGTATGACATACATGCTTCGGCACGTATGGCCCGGCTCGATCGAAATTGTACCACGAGCTCACAGAAAAACAGCGTTAAGTAATTTTTTCATTAATTTTCACCAAGTGAGTGAGGCTACCAACTCTCAAACCCATGATTGCATTCGTAGAGGAAGTCTGTGTGATAACGGATTAAGAATACGAAGGGTCACCACTTCTTTTCATCCCGTGGGTGTTCTAAGAACGGACTAAGGGTGCAAAGCAGGACAACAACAATGCAGAGGGAAGAAAAATTTAACGCAAACCCTTTTTTTTTTAATGTGTGGAAACCCCCTCGGGCCGTCACTCCACTGGGGCTTACGGCGGGGTGGTGTGTCGGAATCAGACCGACTAACACCACACAGTGTGTCACTCTGCGCCTGACATAGGAGGGATCCGGGAACAGCTGCTATTACGACATCCAGATCCTTCCTAGCACCTGCTCCCTAACGCGGGCACCATCTGCCGATAAACTCTCTATTTAGGCGATGTACGGCACGCGCGCACGTCACCTCCTCGTGGCTCGCCACTATAGCGGATGGAGGGGAAAACCCGTCCCGTCCACCCGCGGCCACACTCAAAGCGGCATGAGGCGCTGGTACGCGCGCCTCCGCCGCCCGGTTCGCAGGTGGCGAATTAGGTCCGAGTAGAGGTCGTTCCCCCAGGTCTTCTCTGCCGCCTCCTTCCGCGAAATTATGTCTTCGCAGAAGGTTGCGACCGTGGTAAAACAACTGTCACTACCGACCATGGAGCGTATAACGGCCAGTAGCGAGAGATCTCCTCCAATAACTGCAACGAGGAAACCACGCTGCGCCGCCAGGTGGAACAAACCGCTAGCGTGTGGTGAGCCGAGTCCTCACTGCAGTCGCAGTGGTGACATTCGGGACTCAATTTTCTCCTGGCGACCGAATGCAGATACTTCCCGAAGCAATCATGCCCGGAAAGAATCTGCGTCAGTCAGAAGGAAAAGGTCCCGTGCTGTCGCCCTGCCCACTCGGCGATGACCGGCTGGAGAGCCTCCACGGCGGCAAAGACAACACGTGGGACCTCCAGCCGGGATGACCAACGAGCCATCGTGGCTCGACGAGCGGCCTCACGCCAGTCGCGTATCTCTTCGGGCGGGGGCCGTATGCCGCTTCCCGCCCGGAAGTCAGTCGTTCGTCAATAAACTTCGGCGAGCACTTCCGCCTCCAAATCCCACGGGGGAGTTCCGGCCAAGGCGCACGCCGCCTCCGGCGATACGGTGCGGTAACCGCGTATGGCTCTAACCGCCAATATCCTCTGAGGGCGCTAGAGGCGAGCCCTATTATGGGCGGTCAGAGCCGCCGCCCACACCGGTGCACCATACAGGGCTATAGACCGGACAACCCTCGTGTATAAGCGTCTCGTCGCGACGCTGGCTCCACCCAAATTGGGCAAAAGTCACCCAAGGGCAGAAGCAGCGCCGACCAGCTTTGGAGTAAGCTGTCGAAAGTACTCGTCGAAGAGCCACCCGCCGTCGAGGATCAGGCCCAGATACTTCATCTGGGCCTGAACCGGTACGAGGACCGAATTGACTATAATGGAGGTGCCAGAGGGTAGACTGTGACGGGCCCATGAAACAAAAGGGCCTCCGTCTTGTCCAGGGCCACCACCGCCGCACTCAATACACCCGACCACCAGAGAGACACCCGTGGTGGCCAGGCGCGCCGCCTCTTGAAAATTCATCCCCCGGACTGTGATCAATGTGTCATCTGCGTAACAAATTACGCCCAGCCCGAGGGAAAGGCGACCTCGAAGGGCCCAGTCGTATCCCATATTCCAAGGGGTAGTCTGAGGACAGACCCCTGTGGAACACCGCACTACATGGGCCACCGCCTCAGAATACCATCTCGGTCCTCGTACATGTCGGTACGCTCCTCAAGATAGTCTGCCACAGGCCGCCTCAGGTACTCGGGCACCCTGTGGTAGTGGAGTGCTTCCCTGATGCAGCTAAATGGCAGGCTATTAAATGCGTTGGCGATATCTAATGACGCTGCCAACAGCACGCCGCCACAGCTCACCGCCACTTCGGTAACGGCCCTCACCTTAACACAGCATCGACTGTCGAACGCCCCGCTCGAAAACCGAATCGGGCGTCCGACAGATCAGGGCCCACCTCGCAGAGGTGCCGAACGATGCGGGCAGAGAGTATCCTCTCAAACAGTTTACCCGCCTCGTCCAGCAACACAATGGGCCTATAGGCCGCTACCGAATCGATGCCGGTTTCCTTAATAAGACCAGCTTCCCGCTTTTCTGGCACTCAGGGAAGCGTCCCGACTACAAGCTAGCATCCAGGACCTCCCTGAGGCGGTCCGACATGTGTTCGAGGGCTCGGGCCAGCACTCGGGCAGATATCCCTTCTGGCCCAGGGGCGGTGTTCTTAGAACGGATCCGTAGAACAACCACCCCTACCTCCCTTTAACGCAAACCCTGTACCAACCCGTTTTACCAGCATGTTATAGTTGAGAACCTCTTTTCTAAGGAGAGGCCGAAATTTAGCAGTGCACTATTAAAGGCTGTCGATGAAATCCATGATTCAGAGGGAAGGGACTCAAAGGACAGCAACGCACTCGACGCTCTTAAGCTGGTGTCAATAGGCAATCTTTTACCACCATAAACCATATTTCCTTTACAATTTTGACAGTTTAATTTTGAAATTAAACTGTCAAAATGAAGTAAATTAATATGTGATTAGTTTAACCTCTACAAACAACAAATTACTAAATTACAAAGCTACTAAAGTTTTATTTCAAAGTAATAATAGTTAGCAAGTTTTCTATCAACATTGTTTGATCTTTCACAAGTAAATATTTTCCTTGGAGTAATTATATGTGTTATTGGTGCTGAGTAAATATTACAGAAACAATCTTGTACTGAAGAGTCAATTTATATGTCTATTTATTATTAGTATTCTGTATCGAAATTATGAAAGGTATATTTTCTGATAGCCAAAAGATTAATTCTATGAAAAGGTTATTTTTGTACAATAGATATTATCAAAACGTGGGAGAATTTTTGGTCCTGGGTCCACTTCACATTCACCGCATTACATTTTATCTTTTTTTGTCATAAAACCTAGCACTCTTTTAGATTAATAGACAAACATAAGCTTACTTACTTAAGTGATAACGTTACTTATAAATGGACCTCATTGAAAATCCTAATCTGAACTGGTTGTCTTCGCATTGAAAGTTTCTAAATGACATCTGTCTCTAGCACTGTCCGTAATAGTTATAAGAATAAGAATTTTGTCTAAGTATACTTCTCACTAAACATAATGTAACAAATTTCTAGACTTGAGAATAGTCTAAGGCTGAGGTTTGTCTGAAACAAATCTATTATTACACATTAAGATAAATTTCGGATCACCCGGCGCCGGCGGTTGCGGTCCGAATTTCGACTATCTTGATGGTTTTATTTTGCTTCAATGGCTAATACAACTGTAACTATCATAATATATATCTAATTTTGTACCTTGACAGGTCATACTATTTACTGGATTCTAATAGCCTTTTTATTATATTTGTATACATTTCTTTTACCTAAAAACGTTAAATATTCCCATCCTTTTATGCGTCATATTTGTTTAAGATACCAAAAATCTCTTCTTTATATATAAATACATTAAGTATTTTTTTGGTGACCGTAAAATATTAAACTGTGACACCGGGCCGCTATAGTGCCATGTGAATTTTTTTGCGTCTGATCGGACGACATGTATTTTTTATTTCCATTTGATAAATAAATCGGACTGTATTTGATAAGGTGTATGTGTATTTGATAAGGTGTGCACGGGTACGTGCTAGAGAAGAGATACAGGCATTCATAATTAAAGATGAGATAGCTTGAATTTCAATGTTATGGTTTATTAAAAAGAAAGGGTTCCCTTGACCAAATGAAATAGCTTGAATTTCAATATTATGGCTTATTAAAAAGAAAAGGTTTCTTTAGTCAAATTAAATCTGTTACGCAGTAATTTTTTGTATCTATTTCAGTGTTTTTAGAAAGTTAATTAATTAGAAAGTTACACGTAATGTATGTGTAAGTGTAGTCTCGATTTATAAAAGTATCTCTCTACTAAGAAAACTTGGAAATTCTGTGCAGTCCTACGAGAACAATCTTCGTCGTCCAATCAAGCGGAGTAGCAGGAAAACAAAGTACGCATCGTCCGAATACGTCCGTACCGTCCGTACGCAAATCAACAAAAAAGGCCACATCGTCCAATCAATCGGACCAGCCAAAAAAAACTTGTCCGTGTCGTCCAATCAAACGGACAAAATGATAGGACCACGTGGCCACAGCCAAATATTTCTCGAAAACTACTTGGTAACCGAAACCATGCAAAGTTGTTTCTTGTTTTTTATATACTATCATTAATTGGCGAAAGAATTACATAGCGAAGAATAACCGAAAATTATTTATAACGAGAAACTTTTGTTAATTCAAAAACAAAAATTTGTTATGGCCGGTATAAAGACACAAATACTAAAAGTTTATTGCAAAACGCTAAAAAAATTAACTTCCACCCGTGCGAAGTCTGGACGGGTCCCTAGTAAATTATATATGTGGCTGACTGTACGGATACCGTAATGGTTTAAGCGGTCGCCACGCCAATCTCTACTATGGTGAGTGTTGTGGGCTCAAACGCACAACACTTTGAGTGATCCACAAATTGCTGTAGAAAGTCTAAGTGTTCTTTGTGTCCGTTTCTTATATGTTTGTAAAGTCTTTCAAGACAAAGGATATGAAAAATAATAATAATATGTTTTCTTCCTTCACCGATATTTCTACTTACGTTTTGGATGTACGATGGCATTCATTCCGCGTACAAAATTGAAGTACAGTCGTATTATAGTATACTTAAAACTGATCTAGTTTGAATGAAGGATATACTCCACTGTCATTTCTATTTAAAACATGAGATTAAGTCACAATTATCATACCTGCCTATCTCGATAGAGTATCTTAGAATCATTACGGATACTCGCCTAACCTAAGGCAAAATTTTTAATGAAATGTCAGACATGCACTATATAGTTATTTTGTCTTTTCAGGTACCGCATTGCGTTCCAAGAGACGTTGCTTTGCAGGAAGGTGGTGACTCGTCGAGATTCCCGTTTCATCAATTTAGATCACACCATTTGCAAAGAAGTGACCACGCTACAAAGCTTTACTACCACAAAACGAGAATCGCGTATATCTTTCGTCAGTAAAGTAGATTTTGTGAAAGATCCTGTACCATTTCGTATCAGCGAAGACAATTGTGAAGAACCAGTATTCCAAAGTTATTCTGAAACGTAAATTGATAATTTGAACCAGAGCATATTTTGCTTTGAAGGCATCGTCTTGGTTCTAAAAGAAGTTTTGCGTTAGTGAAACCCTAGATACTAAATGGGCAGAAAACTTTAACAGTTATAGCAAAGAAACAAAATTATATTTTATTGTTAGATGCAACAACCTGAGAACCTAGAACAGATGTTAGGAGAGATTTAGTTATAAACTGCAATGGGCTGGTTAATTGATAGTCAAATGTAAAAATTTCTAGCTGCCTGAAGTATATAATGGTAATGCAATCAATGGGCATTCCATGTAGTCCAGAGAACCTAGAACCGCCTAGAAAACTAATACCGAATTTAGTTGAATTTGAAAAAGGACCAACCTACGAGGCATAAAAACGAAAAAATATTCAATTTAATAAATTTAAGACCGACCAGAACGAGGATAGGCCAACAGAATTACTTAATTTTTTTAAATGTAATAATGAAATGCAATTGTAAATAAAATAATGTGTAGTTAGCAGAAATTTTTAGTTTTCAGGGTAAATTTTTTCATAACCTACTGTTTCATGCAGTAGTCTATAGTTGATGAAACGATAAGTGACAGAAAAGTTATTTAAAATGACTTTAGACTTTTGAGAGAATTTATGATGGCGTTATTTTACAAATACTTCCGTGCACAGAGGCGGTTTTCAAAAATAATTAATTAAACTAATCTCAAATATTGTAAACTTAAACGTCGAATTTATATTTAAGTTATATTTTAAATAGTGCTAAACTAGTGGCGTATAAATTATATTAATAGAGATTTACTCCACATAAACCATAGAAAACAGAATGGATATTTTTTGTCAGAAGACTATGGTTAAATACAACCCGATTTTCTTATCCATAGTAAAAAGTATACAAAGTGTGAAATTAATAAATGTAAATTAGAATTCATTGTTTAATAAATAGTTACTATAGTTTCGCTTAACTAATAATAAATTTAAACATTTCATATAAAAGTAGATTTCTTGTTGAAATATTGAAAGAATTCTTCTTTAAACTTTTAATTAAATTGGACATGGGATGACTTCCCACAGTGTTATAATTACATAACTTGTTCGAACTTCATAGATATTTCCTGAAGTTTTCAGTTGACTTTCAAACAACTTGCGTTTCACAAATGATTGTTACTGTACTAAATTTGTTATAATTAAATAATAGATAAATTTTAATGTAGAATTTTTAAAGTATACCTACCACTTGATATGATATAAGATTAAATGTTCTTAAAAAATTACATATTAAACTATGGCCAACCAACAATACTTTTGTCACCGTCTGCCTTCTTAGCAGGCATTCAGGAATAAAATAAAAAAAAAATTGCCAAATTAAAAACTTTGATTTATATTAGATGAATTGTATTATAAAAAAGGCGAAACATTCTGACTAACATACTAAATTTCTTAAGAAGTGTGCGAGGCGTAATTGTGTTAAATTAAACGGAATTACTCCTTTTTTACACATGTGGAAATTATGTGGCGTGCAATAGAAAACACCGGTGTCCGATAGTGGGCTGCGATACAAGGCAATTTACATGTTTTTGAAATCGACTATTGTAACTAAAATGTAAAAAAAAAGAAGAAAAGTTTTATAAAAACTAGTGTTATATGAGTAATTTTAAATGTATTAAATGTTGTAAAAATTAGTTTAATAATATTTTTCATTTTATTTTAAACAACATTAAAAACAAGAAAATCTTTAACAATGGCTTGGTTGTGCATGTTTTGTATCTTGGTTCTAATTTGAAATAGGGCTCTTTTTACAGATCTCTTGCTCTTTGTGGACTCGAAAATCAAGAGTTTTTGGCGATTTCACTAGTAACCACCCCTATGGCCAGCCTCTGGCGCCCTAGTCTAGGAAGACTTGGCATGTGATTTCAGGTCCTCCCTGAATTGACACTATGCTTATCAGGCTCCATTCCAGGGGTAAATACTTCTTCCTTCAATCGCAGCATGGCAGCCGTATTCATCGTGTAATTGGAAACAGATTTATTTATTTTTAATACACTTTTATTAGTTTCAGTTGTATGTTTGTTTGTAAATGTGTGTTCTTAAGAAAGTCGATACTCTCTTAAGCGTGTTTTACTATGTTTATTTCAAAATATGTTTCTAAAAAATATTCGAATTATTGTCGTAAGCTTTACATTAGGTAGATACAATTAAGAATAAGGTAGTAAAATTTCTACATAAGGATTTAAATATAGTTTTAGGATGAATTGTATTTAAAAATTATGGTGAAAGTAACAACTATTATTTTATAAATCGTCTTATCTAATTTGTAAATATTTTCAATTTTATTAATGTGTATTTATTCATAAATAAACCGTTAAAATCCATTTTCTTTTAATACTAATTGACTACTTTTGACTGCGCATAACCCCCGGCAAAAACTCTGGTATTTTTATTACTTTCATGACCCTATAATGTTCACTAATTTGTCATAACATTAATGAAATGATTAACTAATGACGATCGTAACACTTGAATGCAAACAGAAATACATTTTGCATTTCATTTAGTTCATGAGCAAGCCTTTACAGCGGCTTCGAGTCAGGAATAAAAAAAAATTCAATTTTAGGAGTAAGCCTATTGATTTAATTTATTTACTCTACGATACTTGTACTATAACTAAATGTAGATGGTACATCCAGCATAACACAACTACAAATAAATTGCTTAGTGAATATCTGAAATTACTCTGCATGGAGTACGTTTTACTAACCATTTAAAAATAAACGCATATATATAAAAAAAAAGTGTGTAAGTATTCTATCAGTCAGTCCAGTTATCATAGCACAAGCTCTGCTTAGTTTGAAACTAGATGACGTTGTGTGTCAAAGTCCGAAGTACGAAAAATAAAATATTCGTAAAACTTTTACTACTGTGACTCTATGCAGGTAAATATTTCCAAGTATATAGGTGTCTCACAGATCCTACAATATATGACGTACAGTATATGACCGGAGGCCCATTAATGCAGGAGTGACAGTTATCGTGGTAATTGTGTAAGCCTTACACTGTTACGATGACTTGTCATGCCTTTTACGTCCCCAAGTGTGAAAAAGCATCTCACAAGGCCGCCATAGTCTGAGTCACTGCATTGTCTGGATTTGCAAAGGGTATGGTGACTACAACTCTTGGATTCTATTCATGCTTTTCATCAGGCAGAGTAAAATCACTTTGGCAGGCTCTTAATATAGAAAAAAAAATATAATATAGAAAACGTAACAGCAGTGACACTGCTGTTTTCGTAATAAAGAAAACGTTAGTGTATTAAGTACCTATAAAACTGAAATGAAAGCCATTGTTCATAGTTTATAATATACCAGGCTGACTTACTGTACTTTATTACTACCTCGGTGGCGCAGTACGTAACTGCTGTGTTTGAGGTCTCGGGTTCGATTCCCAGGTCGAACCAAATGTTTGCAAGATCTGCAAATATTTGTTTCGGAATTTCAGTATTTTCTATGTGTATGTATTTACAAAAAAAAGGTTATATGTATTTATATCACTTCTCAAGTCGACAAGTTCTGCTTAGTTTAAGATTAGATGACGTTGTGTTTCAAATGTCTGAAATATTTATAATTTTTTTTAAGGCTAATCAGTGTTAAACAGCTTTTAAATATTGAGTAAAAACATAGATTCTACTCAGATTTTAAACCTTCAATATCAACGTTTATAGGTTACTCAGAGGTAGAAATCCGACCGTAACTCTAAATTTAAGTGTTTATTGATAATAGTCTTTCAAAGTTTATAATCCACTAAGCTATTAGTTCAGTCATTAGATATTAAGTATAAAACCATTTGTGCCTAGGTGTTAAACGTTCAATATTACGTCTTAAAACAAGTCCTAGAGGTTGAAATACGAGCACAATAAAAAAATAATTGAAAACTGTAGAAAGCTCCGGCCACGGTAAAAAAAACTGTTAAAAATGTTGTTTTATGACATTGTGCCTACTTGTAATGAGTCACATAATTACATCATACCTTTGCACTCGGCACCACTCCCAAATCTAGGTCATAAGAATGCATCATACTTTTCTTTATAAGTTGTATTAATAAATTATTCAGTCGCTACCCAACCTCTGTAATAGTTGACCGTCAAATATGTATCCATCACGTCAATCCTTCGTTTAATTTCACTGTCAAACCAGAACATTCAACGGACGTCAAAACATAAATACTTAATAGTAGCTATAAAAAACAAGTAGAAGACAGAAGATTATACTAAAGCGACAGCATCCATGCTGTCGTGTTTCGTTGGTGAGTGCGAGACCGGAAGCCCATTCATGTAGGGGCGACAGTTATCGTGGTAAATGTGTTAACCTTACACAGACACGATGACTGTCATGCCTTTTACATCCCCAAGATGGATGCGAAAACGCATCTCACTAGGCCACCATAGTGTTGGTCACCATACTGCATTGTTTACATTTGCAATGAGTATGGTGAACGTGACTCTCGGATTCTATTCGCGCTTTCCATCAAGCAGAGTAAAGTTACTTTGCAGGTTCTTAAATAGAATAAAAAATTAAGAAAACTTTTTATTACTCTGTATACAGGTAAATGTTGCCAGTTATATAGGCATCTCACAGATTCTACAATTTATGATGTCACTGCTGTTTTCGTAACAAAGAAAATGTTAGTGTATTAAGTACCTATAAAACTGAAATATAAGCAGTTCTTCATTACCTATAATGTATAAGGCTATTAGTATTAAATAGCTATAAAATTTTGGGTAAAAATCTAATTTCGGACTAGCTGTTATACGTTCAATATCAATGAGTACATAAACATCATTGGAAAATAATATATAAACTTTGCCGATTTACGTATAGTCCGTTTGTGATGGATTGTAAATACGGAATGTCACAATCTCAGTTGAGAAACTCCGCAAGAAACCACCACTTCAAAGTGGGAAAAATTTGTAACAAAACCCTACACAGACCCGTCTACCCAGCGTGCTAGGACAATATCATTTCTAAATAAGCTTATGTACAGTGCATTTATTAAAGGCTGTCGATGATAATGATGCATTCATGTAAATACACAATCACAATAAAAACCCATTTTGTTATGTGAACGTTGACCACAGAATGTCTTTACTAATATCTATACTACTTTTTCATTTATTGGTAAGTTTCCACTGTGTAAAACTACTACAACCTATAAACTTGGAGTCGAATGAGTATGTGTTCGATAAGTGAGGTAAGAAGAAACTACAGTGTTTATTTGCCGACCGGTTCTTAAGAAATATCACTTATTAACTCAAAGATATCTACTTCAGTAATTTATACATAGCTATATCAATAGACATAACAATAAAAAACAAAACTGAAAGTGCTCATTATTTTTTATGAAGGGTATAAAATTTACATTGAATTAGTTATGGAAACTATTCTAACAATCTTGACTAGGTTATTTTTGTTCCATTAATTCAAACATAATTTTGAGCAGTGGCTTTAAAAACAAAGAGCCTAACCCTCGCACTAGGAATACATCCTATGTCGCAGGTGACTTTGCAAACATACAAAAAACGGACACAAAGGGCACCCAGATTCAGAACAACAATTTGTGGATCACACAAAGTGTAGTCCCGAGTGAAGTCTGAATGCACAACACTCGGTCCAATAGAGAATGGTGTGGCGATCGCTTAACTCACTACATCATCCGTACAGTAAGCAGTACAGTTAGTTAGTATATTAAATCTTACTTCCGTGTCCACCCTTGCGCTTAGTTCTCTTTTTAATATACGAGTATATCTATACTTTTCGAACTCTAATTCCGAAGAGTGTTCGGTTAACTATAAAAAGGTGTAGCGCAATACGTAAAATAAAACAAATTTTATTTAGGTAAACACGCGTAGGTACATATTTAACACGCCTATGGTTAATCCTTCGAGAATACAAAAATATCAGGCGCTACATTTTTTCTGTTCATATTAGGGCGCTTTCGAAAAACATACATTTCTGTGAACATAAGCTTATGTTTATGACAGATGCGGCGGGATTGAGATGGGCTGCGGTGTTGCTGGAAAAATGTACAAAAATCACCTCATAAACAAGTCAACCTTTTTATTTAATAATTAGCAAATATTTTCACGAAGAAAATAACTTGAAAACAAAAATATGACCACAATAACGAATTATTGCTTGTGTTACCTTTATTATTTTCTAGCATGACCTAAGGAAATTAATCAGAAAAAATGTCGAGGTTATCACTTACATATATAAGATTAATTTTCAATTGGCAGATGACGCTATCAAAAGCTTATATGTATTATTAATCATCACCATCATCATCATCATCATCAACGACAGCCTTTACAAGCCCACTACTGAGCATATACCTCTCCTTAGCCAGGAAGTTAAGGCCTACTCTACCACGCTTTCCAGGTGGGTTCGCGCAATGATGTTGTCTTGCAAATTTTGTACTCTTAGTTGCCTCTTACGACAACCATGGGTAGAATTGGCGTAGTGATATTCGGTATTTTTAATCTATCCCCCACGGAGAGCATGTATTGTTGTGGTAATAAAATATACATTTAGCGGAAGTCATTTACATCGTAAAACACTCGTAACTGACAAAAACCAGATTTTTTTTCAGAGCTCAAAATTCACTGCCCATTTCACCAATAACTTCTGATAAAATTTAAAAATTATGAAAACTAAAAAAGTAATTTAGGCACAGCACTAACTGTGAATTTTATTAATAATTAACTGACAAGGCATAATATATTGAAACGAATACAGCAATAAAGAACTTTGACAATTTAATAAGTTTAATAAGTATTTCGGACACTTTACACACAACGCCATCTAGCTTCAAACTAAGTAGAGCTTTTACTGTAATAACTAGATTGACCGATAGAATACTTATAAACTTTTTTGTAAAGACATACATATTATACATAGAAAACACCCAAACTTCGAAACAAATATTTGTAGATCATACTAACGCAACGTCATCGAGGCAGTCGGCAACTTATGTATCTACTACACACATTTGGTGTGAATAAATGATTTAATTTGATAGAATCTGGAATTTATAGAACTTGGAAAAAACTTTTATGGAAAAAACTATGAATATTAAAAGTGCTTCAATAATTTTGCTGTATATATAATCTTTACTTTTACTTTTAAAAAGACAATGTCCGAACTAGGAATAAATGCTGTGTCGCGGGGGACTTTACAAACATATACTAAACGGACACGAAAAACACACAGACTCAACAACAATTTGTGGATCACACAAAGTTCCCATATGGGCTTTGAACCCACAACACTCAGCGCAGGAGAGCGCGGCGTGGCGACCGCTTAAACCACTAGGCCAACAATGCGCTTTAAGAAATTAAAATGCTAGACATGTAAAACAATAAAAATACAATGTTTATTCATTTTACACACAATACAAGTATTGAGCTGCCTTGTTGGTCTAGCGGTTAGCGTTTGGAACTGCTAATCAAGAGATTTCGCGTTCAATTCCCAGGTCGGACTAAAAGTGTTGTTGGTTTCTTATTCGGTCGGACTAAATATTATCGACTGTATGGTCCTATCAAGGCTAAGTTAAATAGGGATCTTTCCACACAGTTAAACCCGGATGATTGTACTAAAACACGCCTACCTACACCGGATTAAAATTCAAATTGGTAAAAATAATTTTCTTTTCAAGTAACGGTAGAGATTGATACTTCGCCGTCCTCGTAAATTTTATAAAGATTTGTTTGTTCGGTAAACGAATATTAATGGAATTTTTGACCTATCACCAAAATTAGATTTATGAATTTGGAGTCGTATTGAAAAAACAGGCGCCATTAATCACTATTTTATATAAATCAGCTTCCGAGGATAATAATCATAGAAACATTTTTTTTAAACAGTAAAATTAACAATACTGCAACATACATAAGTATAACGATAAAACTTAATCTACATATATAATATAAAAATGAATGCCTGTTTTCCTTGGTCACAGCAATACGCGTAAACGGCTAGACCGATTTAGATAAAATTTGATTTAGGCGTAGTTTGAGCCCCAGGAAAGGATATAGGATAGTCTTCATTCCAGAAATCATCAGAATCAAAATCTAGTACTATTATAAATGTAATGAACAGTTTAGAATAAAGTTAAGCACAGAGATAGATTATAGTGTAAAATAGTTAATAAACTATTTATTCAAGAAAACTATTGAAATAACCACAAAATTCACAGTATTAATCTCCGTTGATATTGTTGTTTTTCTTTGGAAAAATCACAATCAGATGAAAATAACGGATTCCGGCCGAGGATTTTGCTGACGACACACGCAAGAATACTTACGAGAATGATGAGTTTCTTATTTGTTTACTTTTACGTGAGATTATTTTTGAACTTTCAGAGATTTGAACGATTCTTACGATATTGAATAAAGTGTAAATTTATTGAAGAATAATATGGGCTATAAAAAAACAAGCTGTGACACTTAAAATAGAACACAGATTATTAATAGGGACGTAAAGCAATGTGTCAATATATAAAGATTACTTTATTAAAACTCTCACTTGTACTTATTTCACTATTAAAAAAAATAATGTAGTAAGCACAATTGAATCAATTTTAATAACGTATTTCAACAAGTTTCATTAAATGCTGACATTGCAAGTATAATTGCATAAACATTACCTAATTTTCTAAGAAGGCCTATGTCCAGCTGTGGACTGTTAAAGCCTTTTAATGTGCATAATCCCTTAACGATAATGGATTCAAAACATGAACTCAAATTAAAGCAATATGTTTTAAGTTATTATTATCATCAACAGGCTTTAACAGTCTACTGCTGGACATAGGGCTCTTCTTAGCAAGGAAGTTTTGACCTGTTCTAAGTAAATATGTGAAATTCTTCAATAAATTCATCTAAAGATTTTTAGTTACGCCCAATGAGTTTTATTTCATTTAATATTTTACTTTTAATTTAAATAAAACATTAAAAGAAATAACTACGAGTATTGTACAAATCCATTAATTATGACGATGAGAAGAATAGTTTCACAAACATCTTAAATGCCGATCATATATATACTTTTTTCTTAAAATGGCTGACTAGAATTGAAAAAACGCTGAAAGAAGTTAGATTAATTACATTTTAATTGACCTAACATTATGATACTAGAACTGAGTTAGCACAAAACAAGAGAAATTTACCTCATTGGGCACAACTAGTTTAGTACTAACAAAAAGTAAAAAAAACTAATAAGTTATCGGTTGAAAAATGAGTCTTCAATTACTCACGCTTAAAATAAACGGGTCAGCTATCACTCTTGCCGTGTGTATCCAACGATAAGGATGCTTTTACAGAAATTGCTGATTCCATTACCTACCTACATATACCTATTACGTATACCACATACGTAGTAGATATCTATGTATCTTGGAGATGCTGTGCGTAATTTAAATGTTCTCATTACTGATATTCACAATATTCTAAATCGAACAAAGAAACTACTGGCAAAAATGAAATAAATATTTAAAGAAATAGAAATTGATGAGAAGGGCTTTGTTCCTATTACCAATTCAATTCCTTGCCATGTTTGTGGTAACCATTTTGGACCGCTAAATGAATAGAACAATTCAAGTTAAATAAAAGTGCTCGATTAAGTTTATTTATTATAAAAATCAACAGTATTAAAACAAAAATACTTTTGTAATTAATCAATCATAGTAACAGTGATCTATGACAATATAATATGTTCTGATTAAAACTTAGCAGACTCTATAAAGGCTTAAAAACTTTTAATCAGTTCCAACGTTTGTAGTTAAGGACAAATTAAAAAGTAACAAATTACGTGATTTATTATTTTATAATTTGTCCTTAACCATAACGGTTTTAAAAAGTAGTTTTTAACAAAAATAAAGACAGCTTCTTAAATATAGGATGTGCCAAGAATTCGTTAATATTTGAATCTAACATCCGCGCAAACATGTTACGGGAGTTTTTGGGACCGATGCTACTGGAATTTGTCACACATCGTAACACATGGTATCAACAAGATGGAACCACTTGTCACACATCCAATGAGTCCCTGCCAGTGGTCAAAGACATGTTTCCGGAAAAACTGATTTCCAGATGAGGCGACATTCCATGGCCACCCAGAAGTCCAGATCTATCCGAAGCAGACTTCATTGAGATGTGAGATCGTTCGTGAACAGGCATTCGGAACTAGATAGTGGGCTTCTATTCTAAAATTATGTGTCATTAACTATTAGCTATGTGTGTGTTTATTTTATTTTTTATTTTGTCTTTTGTTTTACTTATCTATAGGTTTTTTTTTAATTCCATTCGTAATGGATACTTTCATCATACAATGCATCTACTGTCAATAAATACAGTTTGTAACCTCAGTGGTTTATGCCCTACGTTAATGAATCAAACAGTCGCTTGGACAAGAAACTTATATGTATAGACTAGTTGACACGCGCAACTTCCACTGCTGGTCTTAAAATAATTTGTTCTTCTTTTCACATTTTTCCATATTTTTTTGTATAACTTTGCAATTATTTCAAGACTAAAATAAGACAAATCGGTCCAGCCACTCTCGAGTTTTAGTAAGACTAATAGACAGCAATTAATTTTTATATATAAGAAGATTAGCAACTATAACAATTGATCCGGATTAAGAAATTAAACTGTCCATTTTTACTAGATTACAATGCGTACGAACCACCGTCTTATTCATATTTTGTTAAAATGTTATTAACGTTCTTACTAACAAAGCTCCCTCCATTTTTTTATAGAAGCCTACTAAAGTGACTATTCCATCTGATGGAAAGCATGAATAGAATCCAAGAGTGGTGGTCGCCATATTCACTGTGAATGAAGACATTGCAATATAGCGACCCACGTTATGGCGGCCTAGACATTCTATATTTATCATTGCACAGACCTTTTTGAGGGTGGGATAAAGTAACCACCTAAACACACAATTACAATGATAAAACATTACACAATAAATATGCCTAGATTGAAAACATAGCCACGTAAATGTGAAAATATTTATAAACACGTGTCACTGACTCTGTTTTCTTTACTAGGATAAAGTAGTTTGGAAACTTTATTTTATTCTGGTATGTCCGATCTTTTTTTGTGATGACAACGTTCTATCGTTTATTTTTGCTCTCGAAAGTTTCAGTAAGTTTTTATGTTTAGATATTACTATACTCGAAATTGTTCTATAGATATAAGTAACATATTGTTTGTTTACAATTCCAATTATAGCCATACCATAAGCCATACCACCGCCTGTGAAAACCTGATAATAAAGATTGATCCAGAGAGTTTGAACTCTGGTAGCGTCATTCTTTCACCAAGCTATTCGACTAAGGTCGGCTTTAAGTGTACCACAACTTAATGATGCACTATACTGCATTGTCTGCATTCGCAACAAGTATGGTGACCACAATTCTTAGATTCTATTCACACTTTCCATCAGGCAGAATAGAGTCACCTTAACAGGTTCTTGAAATAAAAATAAAAAAAATGTAACACACCTCAAACACCTTATAACCTAAGTCCTACAGTTACTAATTGATCAAATAAGTTCGACTAAATAACATGACACGTTACATGCGCAAGCAATGTTCATGTGAATTTAAAAATATATTAGAAACCGATAAAAAATAATGTGGAAACACAATTAACCTATAAGAATTAGATTTAAAACATAATTTCACATACAATTGAAACGAAATGTTGCTACTGGAAGTATGCCCTGCCCATAATCCCATTAAAGTGATACAAACTCAAAGACGGGAGCACACTCAGTACATCCCAGATTTACAATGAAACGTAAACATGGAATACTAAAACCATTATCTCAACCGAGTGAAGTACTTAGTAACTCTGAAATTATTCAAGCCTAACCTAAATCTTAAAATCTCTGTAAAACAGGCCATCAGCTAAACAATTATCTAAAGAGACAGGCCGGTTAACACTATTCTAATTTTCAATCTCAAAGGCGTAATCATGAACTTTCTAAGTCACAATCAAATACCAATACTCATCAGATAAACTTTAATAGATGCTTATTATCAAGAGTTTGAAGTTATACTCTTAGTGTTTTCACTCAGACACTAGTAATTATTTATTTTGATGTAAGAAATATTATTTATTTTGCCACAAAGCGACCAAAGTGGCGTATAAACAGAGTATCACCACACCTCCTATGGGTGTCGCAAGAGTTGACTAAGGGGACAAAATATGCAAGATAACAATCACTCCAAAGAGAAGGAAAAAACAAACCATACGCCAACCCGTCTGGCTAGTGTGGTAGAGTAGGCCTCCTTGCTAAAGGGAGGTCTATGTTCAATAGTGGACTGCGATAGGTTAACGAAGACGGTTTAAGCGTTAAGCACAAAGTTTTTTATAGTCGGACTTAATATCTAAATCATTGTTTAAATGATAACCAATTAGAATGTGAAGAGAAAAGAACTAGACGAGGACATCTGTTATACTGTAGTCTCTTTAATCTGAAGTTTAAAGTCGTGCGCAATAAATCAATTAGTTGTAGCCCCTTATGAACAATATTAAACAATTCAATAATGGCGTCATAGGTGAAGACTTGACAAGCGCACAGTTAAAGTATTAACTGTACACTCAAAATAGCTTATAAAGAAATTAAAAGTCACTTTCACGAACTAATCTATTTTCATTTTATTATTTTCAATTTTTTGTACTTGTAGTAACCTCCTTGCGCGCCACGTCACCCTACGTTTGTTTTCGGTGTGGTGACATGACGCCACCTACATGTTTTTCTGTCTTAAGGTCGCACCGCATCAGCTTATTTCGTCGAATATGCGGACAAAGATTGTCGGCTCAAGATTTGCGTTTGAACTCACTTTGATTGAAAGCATCATAGACTATACAAGTCTAAGAAGCTTTTTCACAATATTCTTTTATTTCTGAGTGCCAAATGATAGAATATTGTTATTGTATAAGTGATATCAGAAACTGTAACGTATATTCTAAACATTAAATACAAGAAATTTATACTGGACAAATTTATTCAAAGTTAACATTTGACTATGTATATTCGAATTTTTCAAAAAGAATACTCTTAAACTAACTTTCTAGTCCAGGGATATTTTATTAGCGTGTTCGTGTAATGAACACACAAAAGATCTACACTAGCTAGGCTTGGAAATTTAAAAAAATAAAACTTAATGTTTTCTCACAAAACCCTATCGTATTAACTTATTGCTTAAGAAATTAAATATCCTGGTCACGATTGGTCTCTTGTAGTTTTCTCCTAGTCTCAATAAAGAAAAAACCGAAAAAATACTTGCCTACTACATTTAGTGTTAAAATTTTCAGTCTTTATTTATAAGGTTGCTGATTTACAGTAAATACCAATCTGTTTCGTGATCTGTTAACTGTAGGAAAAAAAATCGAATCCTTTTCAAAAAACCATTAACTCTTAAGCCCATATTTTAAAACGTGTCTCAATCATAAATCTAATCTTAAAATTAATTTTAGGAAGAGATTTTATTATTGAACGTCAACTGAAACAAGATTGATCGATCCATACTCAAGTGAGTGATAGATTATTACAGAACTATGTTTATATCGAAATCTTTACTCAGGTATAGATTTTGACAAATGTGATCTCTGTTTACGTGAAACAAGCTGAAGCTAGTCTCGAGCGGTGATTTATAAGGTTTTTTAGGGTAAATGAACTGGTTTTACGATGATTTGTTTCGGAATAATTAAAAGGTTGTCAGTAAGAGATCGCTGTGAGCGATAAGAGCGCCGATTATTACGTTTATATAATTTGTAATTTATTTTTATTTTGTTCCTATTAATATGACAATGAAGACAAAATAAATTAAACAAGTGAAAAAACATCTATTTTACTTAATTTATTCACGAACGAATTACATAACATCCATATTTCAATTCACTTTAATTAACTTTAATTGACATTCAGTTCATTTAAATATACATTCCAGTATTTGTTTAAATGAAAATCACCATAACCTTTTGGTTTATGATAAAAGTTTTATATTATTATAATGTAGAAATAAAAAATGTATAGATTGTCAATTCAACATGACGAGTTTTAATAACAATTTGAACGTTCCGCTATAGTTAATATGTAGCTAGTCATTATTATTTTAATATTTAATTTATTATATCTAAGCCATCTCTAAGCCATCTAGCTCTTATTAATATATTACAATACGTACGTGTTCTATAATAAGAATGACGTTTAAATTTTGATGTAAACTTAAAACTAATTTTAAGAAATGAGAATTGAAGCGATACTGGGAGGCCTTTTAAAACACGGGTCTTAAACATAGAAAAACAAGTACATTCATTTAGCAAACGAAAAAATAGTACATCATTCCGAAAATAAATTTCATCAAGAAACATTAGAAACTTACAAAACTGTGAATTAACAATTGCCTAGACATATCGACATAAACCAAGAAGAGAGAATCATGACCAATGACTATTAGTCAAAGTGTAGAATTATTAGCTAAATTAAACAGTTTTAAATATGGAATAACAGTGTATCAGTTATTTGAAAACCTAACTTAACGCACTTAAGAACCACACCTTAAAATCGCCAATTACCGCTCGTTTCGTAAAATAATTATTTAAAATTGTTGTTGTATGAAAGTTAGGCAAAGTGGTATTGTATGGTCCGCAACGATAGGCGTGACTCTGCGCTAGGGGGAACTCTCTTTTATTACAAAAGGTCCCTTCACTGCGTACCTATGGATCCGCCTGCGCTAACGAGCATTGAGGCCTCGGTCTGCCGAATAGGCATGACTGGACACCAATCAATCACTCTGGTCTCAGCCTATCTCTCACCCAATCGGCAATTACTCGAAAGCGACCTCCAAGCACTGCTGGAACTGAGCAACGCTGTGATAATCAGCGGCGACCTCAATGCTAAAAACACCCTTTGGGGATGTCACGTCACCAACAGCAGAGGCAGAGCCCTGGAGGCGCTTTCGATGAAACTAGCGTTCGACATTATCACCCCGCTCGAACCAACCCACTACCCGACCAACGTGGCACACAGACCCGACATTCTGGACGTGGCACTCCTAAAGAACATAAACCTACGTTTGTGTTCAGTAGAAGTGCTACACGAGTTAACCTCTGACCACAGACCTGTGGTCATGGAGTTCACACCCAGATTGGGTCCAATAGACGCAGATCATCGTACCCCCACTAGGCGTATCACGGACTGGAGGCGCCTCGAGACAAAACTCGAGGCATCCTCGTCCGTGCACCTAGACAGGATACCCGACCACATATCCAGCCAAGAGGACACCGCGACGGCGATCGACTCCCTCACAGCACACGTGCAATCGTTAATTAACGAATGCACTCGGGAGGCACCGGCGACAAACGATCGCCGCTGGAATCTACCCGATGACGTACGTGAACGCGTACGACGACGTACTGATGCAGAAGAACGCCGCCGTACGAGCCTATGACAGATATCCATGCGAAGACAACAGGATCAGGTTACGAAGCCTAGAAAGAGCGGTCAAGTCGCGCATCGACCAAATGCGCCAAGACAGGTGGGACAGGACACTGCAAGACCTCGAACCTACCCACCTTGCCTTCTGGCAACTATCCCGCACGCTAAAGAGAGACACGATCACCTGTATGCCTCCTCTAAGCCGACCTAACCTTCCACCGGCCTTCGACGATATCGAAAAGTCAGAGTGCCTGGCAGACAGTCTGGAGTTTCAGTGCACGCCCAGCGCAATACACTATAATATAGACGAAGTAGCTAAAGTTGATTCGGAAGTAGAGCGCATAGCTTCACTTCCGACTTCAACAATAACAACAACGACGGGGACAAACAAGCAAGGCCTAATAACAGTCACCCCCGAAGAAGTTAAGACGATCGTCAAGGGCCTACACGCTCGCAAGGCACCCGGTTCGGACGGTATCACAAATAGAGTTATAAAACTCTTTCCGGAGAGGCTATTGGTCCTTCTGACCTTTATCTTTAACGCAGCGCTCGAAAACAACATCTTTCCACAACAATGGAAAGAAGCCGTGGTTATTGGGATACCCAAACCCGGCAAACCAAAGTCCGAACCGACTAGTTATAGACTGATAAGTCTGCTTAAAGGATTAGGCAAGATATACGAGCGTTTAGTTTACAATACGCTGAAAGCGTATGCCGATGCCAATCATCTCCTCCCTCACGAGCAATTCGGTTTCCGTACTGATCACTCGTGCGTCCACCAAGTCCACCGCATCGTTGAATACACCAGCGATCGGCTTCAACGCAACCTGTTCACAGGAATCCTCTTCTTTGACGTGGCGAAAGCTTTCGACAAAGTGTGGCACAACGGCTTATTATTTAAGCTATCCACCATGGGAGTGCCACACAGACTCGTGTTCATCATACGAGACTACTTGTCGAACCGAAACTTCCGCTACCGAGTAGAAGGGTCTCTATCCTCCCCTCACCCCATACGAGCTGGTGTCCCGCAAGGGTCAGTGCTCTCCCCCCTACTCTTCACGCTTTATACTAGCGACATTCCGAAGCATCGGCATGTGCAGACGGCACTTTTCGCAGACGACACGGCTATCTACTGCTCAGGAAAGAACCCCTCGACAGTAGCCAAAAAACTCCAGACCGCAGCCAACGCACTAGGCGCTTGGTTCCGGAAATGGAGGATAGAGGTCAACCCCGAGAAGAGCCAGGCGGTGCTGTTTCATAGAAGACAGCTAAGCCTGTATCCCTTGGAGAAGACCCCTCAGATTAGGATGTTCGGCAAGTCTATCCCTTGGACTAGGCAGGCCAAATACTTAGGCATAACCCTTGACGACCGTCTAACCTTCGGCCCCCACATCAAGGCAGTCCGCAACCGGGCTGCCTTCGTGCTAGGACGTCTCCACAATTTAATAAACGTGCGCTCAAAGTTAGCTTTAAAAAACAAAATAAGATTATACACGGCATGCGTACGACCTATAATGACGTACGGTAGCGTAGTCTTCGCACACGTTAGGCCACACAGGATCCATAGGCTTCAAACACTACAGAATAATTTCATGCGCAAAGCTACGGGAGCACCGTGGTATGTACGCAACGTCGATCTCCACATCGACCTCAGATTGCCGACCATCAAGCAATACATAAAACAGTGCTCTCTTAGCTACTTTGACACTGCTCCGACTCACCCCAACCCTCTAGTGGTTGCGGCCGTAAACTACACACCCAGTAGGATCTCCAAAATACATCGACCCAAACACGCGTTAGAGGAACAAGACGACGACATTACACTCGCTCAACGTAGAGCGAACGCAGCTAGGGAATCAAACACGAACCGTCCGCGTTTTCGTCCCCGTCGTTGGGGGCGGAATACGCGCCGCGTAAACCGTCTACCAAACATGGGAGTAGGTCGCCCCAACGTATCAGTAACACCCCAAGCCGAGGTTCGTACCCCACAGGGGGTGCCCTTGGGCTATGTTGCTTAACAAATGACCGGTTGAGAGCCCTCAGCGCTCACCGTAATACCCGCGTAAAGTTGTAGAGGCCATCCGAGGCCAACAGTTAGGTCATCTCAAAAAAAAAAAAAAAAAATTGTCACTTAGTTATACAGCCATCATATTTACAGTATTTATATCAACAGTCTAAAGAATAATACGACAATTCATTGTCGTATTCCGGAGAATGTTTATTTTTCATGCTGACCCGATCTAGACTACTTCTTTCTTAGCAGAAAATATGATGGTAAACTATTCTTATACATCGTATAATTTTGATGCCAAATATACTTTTATGAACACAAATAACATAACATCGGATATAGCTTTAATTTGGCTTAAATTCAATATTAAAATTTAGTGGTGATAGAAAAAATAATCTCAATTTTGTTTCTGTTACCGACCCAGGTCGCTATTAGGTTCGTTGGCGACATACATACACTCTATTAATTAACCATAAATAATACCTATACACTTTTTTATATTTATTTATATTATACAATGTTATTTCGTTACTGCTTTCGATGCCTACGTTATGTGACGCGAATAAAAATGTACTTACAACGTTCCAAATATATATTTGATTAGAGTTAATTGTACATGTGTAACTGTTATCGTGTTTTATATGTTTCTTATCATTCTAACTTTAATTGTGCCTTCTAACTATAAACCTCGTGAACTGTGTTGGTAACATTAAAGTACGAGTATTGTTATCAACCAAGGATCATTTACTTTTCTTACAAAACGTACGTAAAACCACGCCTTAAACAACTAAAGGTTTTCACGAATATTTTAATAGCCATTTTTCTTGTTATAACGCATTAACTAATATTTAGTGAAGTATACTGCTATCATTAGTCATATCGAATTGTATTTGAGCTATTAGCGTCATATATTTAAGAGCATCGACAGCTGTGAAAATGAACTTTGTTGTTATGTAAATTTCTTAGTGAGCCAAGGACTTAATAATTACCAAATGTTGCACTTTGTAGTCAAAATGTCATTTATATTAAATATCCATAGCTGCTGTACCTAAATAATTCTACACGTGTTTAATAAAAAAATAAACTTTATTTTACTAAATACGTATCTATAATTAGGCCAGTAATAGGTAATTATAATTTTCTTTAACAGAGCCTACTACCGATCTACTTACACTTTTAATAATGCCATAGGCCGAAGAAATATATTGAGTTGAGTGTAGATTATGTTAAAAAAGTAAAAATATTGTGGTAAGTAATTTATTTTGATCAGTCTTTTGTAAAATAAACATTTATCTATGCTTTCATGCAATTCATTCGGTTAAGATATGAACTGAATAAAAAAATGTAATAAAATGGGCAGGTATAGTGCGACGTAATGTGTGCTTCAAAGTGTTATTAAGTCAATTAAGTGCGATAGTGTGATAGATAGTGAAGATAAAATAATAATAATTTAAATTATAATAATTCAAATTAATTTATACTCTAATAAAAACAATCATGTTGTCGGACCAGTGATACATACCTACCTATTTTCTTGTGGGACATTGTTGTTTGGACAGAGAAAATCCTAACAATATACAATATTTTTGACTTATAGTTAGTAATAAGAAAAATAGTCATATGGTATTAATAACTTTGGAGTGTAGGACCTTGTTGATGAACCATGCATTCTTAGGACAATATCGCTGTTATATATATATTAAATTGTACCTACCTAATTTAATTATGTATACCATATAAGTAAAGTTACCGTAATTACTCATACATTGCATTAACATGATATCATCACCTCTCAAATATTTAGGACAGTTGGATGAACCCTGTATTTAC
This sequence comes from Hypercompe scribonia, assembly GCA_949316085.1. Classification (NCBI taxonomy): domain Eukaryota; kingdom Metazoa; phylum Arthropoda; class Insecta; order Lepidoptera; family Erebidae; genus Hypercompe; species Hypercompe scribonia. The sequence goes on from OX438988.1 coordinate 7,936,199, forward strand.
AGATATAGTCACGTAAAATAAACATTACTAGTTATATTGTATTGTTAACTATTAGATATGGGCAGTCGGTACTGAACCGTTATAACGAACAGTGCAGCAATAAAATCGTCACTTCACTCCATCTGCGTTTACCTTGAACCACCCAAAACCGACCTTACACGGAGCAAGAACCCCACACGGCACAAGCTGTCAAAAAATAATTAACAATAAAATAATCTGATATAAAAAATTTGATTGACCTCATTATCAGGTGGCAACAGTTCCCTCTATAATGAAATGATAAATTTTGTAGGACAAATATTTTCTCAATAATATTAATATGTTTTTAAGATTTAATAAAAACTCACTATTAGTAATTTTTCTTTAAGAAACGTCTAATCCAAATTTTCACCCTCCTGTTAGCTACAACAATCGAAGTTTTGTCAGGAAAAAAAATTGGGCATCGTATCAAAATGTAACTACTCACGGTAAATTAGTTTCATAGTAATAAAATGACAAAATGTTCCCGGGACCTTGGACTGACTAATAGGACAAAATGTCTGCAATTAAATGTCTCATTTAGATAGTAGGTACGTTGATTTCTTCAGTATGTCAGATTTTACTTCAATATATTTAAGAATCTGTCGCTATTTTGTTAAAAGCTACTTTGTAAAACGTTTATGGTTAAGGATAAATTATAAAATAATAAATCACGTAATTTGTTACTTTTTAATTTGTCCTGAACTACAAAAGTTGAAACTGATTAAAAGTTTTTAAGCCTTTATAGAGTCTGCTAAGTTTTAATCAGAACATATTATATTGTCATGGATCACTGTCACTATGATTAATTAATTACAAAAGTATATTTTTGACAAATACTGTTGACTTTTATAAATAAATAAACTTAATCGAGAACTTTTATTTAACTTGAAGTGTTCTATTCATTTAGCGGTCGTTAGTGCCACAAACACGGCAATAAATTGAATTGGTAATAGGGACATAGCCTTTCTCATCAATTTCTACTTTTTTAAATATTTTTCTTATTTTTCTAACAGTTTCTTTATCCAATTTGAAATATTGTTAAAAGAAATAAAATTACGCCAGTTACGAAACCTGTATTTATTTCTTGCGTATAAGTCTAAATTTGGCTCAAACTAGGGATAATAGACGCGTTTGTGTTAATTCCATTTAAAAAAAAATAACTTCTGTATCTCCTACACTCGTTCTGTCAAAAAAAAACTAAATCCATATTCAATTCAAAACTAACAAGAAGCGATATAAAATCTCAAATTAAATTTCACGTAAATTGACTTTTTTTTCACTACTGCGCGTTCAAGACTAATTTTAACTGTAAGATGAAATATAATTTGGATGCCCTTGTTAATTCCTTCTCACGCACTTAGAGCACTTAACTTATAAATTAGTTAAGATTGGTAATAACTTTATTAACCAAACACTCACTTAATAAAATAAAATGCTTTATTAATAGAGATTTAAGCAATAATAATAACCCCACGGTGTCTTAGTGGAACTCGATTGTTCGATAAAAAGGTGGACTTATTTAAAGCTTGTTGTTTACAAACCTCTCGATAATAAAGTAAAGTAATTCCATGCATTAATAAGATAACATTCCATTATTACAGAAAGGTATGATCAACACTTACGTTAAAAGATACTTACATAACGTAAAACGCTTACAATTTTAAGATAACTCTTGATTTCAAAGATTTTCATTTGAAACTTGAATTGTAATAATAATTATTAATAATTAATTTAAAAAACAAAAATTAACAAATTTATGGGTAAAAATTAAAGAATAAAAATAAAGAAAAAAACACAGAAAAAAAATACCACATAAAAATTAACGAAAAACTTTTTAAGTCTTATCTAACCAACTGAAGGGATTGTAACCAACTACACTTGTATATTACGATATCAATTACAAGAGGACTAAATCATTTTATGTTTTAATAATAATATTATAATTATAATAATTGGAATAGCTATTTTTTTAAATAAGCGCTCTTCGTTATACCTACTAAACACCATCAAATTATCCGTCTGCTCGATATTTTAATCCATATCATAGGATATGGATACGTATAGACGAATATGACGGAAAACAAACCATTACAATATATTTTAGTAAAACTAAAACTAATAGACAGCAATCAAACAAGACAAAGAAATCTACGATAGATTCACTAAAGCATTGTTATATACGAACAATAAGGACAAGAGAATATTTGTCTGATATTAAAACAGGAGACAAACAAATCTAACTGCGAAAATGTATTATTATTCGAAATAACAAAAGACAGTTGACGTCAATGTGATACGAAACTCATTTGCGGGTAACCGAACCCATTCGCACCATTTAATACAAATAGGTTTCCTTTCTATACAATTGGAATAGACGCACGTTTCTCTATATTTGTAATTTATAGCATAAAAGGGCAATCGAACACACAGATTACCTAGTGGGAAGTAACTATCAAAAGCCATGGTTACTAAGTCAAGAATCACAAGTGTGTTGCCGCCCTTATAATTACTTCCGTAGAATCAATGGGATTTGTCCTAGCCGATTTCGGACATGGCGGTGAGTCTCAACGAAGCCAATTACGCAAGACATATTATAGTACACGAGTGTGTACCCAAACGCACCTGCGTTTCTCTTTGTTCCCTCACTCTCACAATCCGATGAGATACATATCCAACACAGCGAGAAGAGATCGGGTGCAGGACAAATGGCTTTATGTGCTCTCTAAGGCACGGGAGTTAAGCTATCAACTTGCAAGCTTCGGACTTTCATTGAGCATTTTTATAACCAGATAAACTCAATAACAGTCTTTGACCCGACCCGGAAATGGAACCCGAGATGGAACCCGATTAGGTAGCCTGAATTAGATAGTATTCTAATCAGTTAAAAGAACAAAATATTTATGGTATTGGGGCTTTATACCAGGTTTTAGGCCAACATGTAATACACACCAGCCGATGGCTGTGCCATAATATCATAACGTTGAAAACGCGAACGTATTCTTTATTTATAAATTTACTTATATGTTTCATTCTGTATCGAAATTTATGAACCGAAAATCTTTTTTCTTAACCTTAATGCATTCTGAAAAAGCAACTAATACTATGATATAATCGGAAATATCTAAATATTTTCTCCAATGTTAATCAGAGGTATACGCCCGCCCCATTTGGGGGCAGTAAAGGCACAACGAAGTTCCCACACGGGAGGAGGCTATCTACAAGCCGTAGTTGACCCGGGGTACGTCGGGGTCATGGGATTTCTTTACTACCCCTGCACAAAAAAAAAAAAGAAAAGGGGTATTACTTCTCAAACCACCTTTACTTAGTTTATACAATATATTTAATGTACGCATTATTTTTTTTGTCCGAAATGGAGAACAAGACAGCATAAATAAACGCAGAATTATGTTAATCCTGCTGAATTCTAACAGCTTAAGGCATGAAAAGAAACGACTACATTAGCTCAGTTTTGTATAACATTATGTAAAAAAATACGAACTTTTGTCTTTAAGGTCACAAAATGTTTCTTCGTCTGCCAGTGTCATTTGACATAACTGGACCTTATTTCCCAAAACACTGCAGTTTCGTTCCTTAGTTTAAGAATTATGTCACATACTTTTTTTTATATTATGTATCACATCATGCAAACAATGTAATGTAAGTATATGACAATGATTTCATATGTCTTACACATGTAGACGCCGCTCTTACCTTCGCTGAGTGTTGTGGGTTCAAATCCTACATGGGACAACACTTTGTGTGATCCACAAATTCTTGTTCTGAGTCTGGGTGTTCTTTGTGTCCGTTTCTTGTATGTTTGTAAAGTCCCCCGCGGCAAAGGATTTATTTCTGACGCGGGCGTTGTCTATACAAAAAAAAACGCGCGGCCGTCTCTTCCCAAATTAGGTAGTCTGTACCATAGTAACCAGACCACCAATAAGTATACTATGAAAAATAAAATAATATAAATGTAATAAGAAAATATTATTTTACTATCATAAAACAACTTAATATGATACTTTAATAAATACCTGTCTAAACATGCCAAACTCATAAATTAAGGAGACCTTCAATTGTTCAGAACTTCAAGCAATTCAGAAGTTTGTTGACAACTGAATAGTTTTTTTGATACAACATAGTCTATGTGAGAATCATAATGATGTTACCTATTATTACATTATGAACAATGAAATAGTAAAACATTATTGTAATAAATAACATTGGCTCTATTAACAGTAGTGTTTGCAAAGCGCTTGCTACGATTAGGTGATCTGTTTACGCAAGTAGACGAGAATAAATATTCATATGACGGGCCTATTGACCTAGTGATTAGTGAGGCTGGCTGCTGAGCCCGAGATCGTAGGACCAACAATTGCGTGATGAGCATAATAATTTGTTCGGTGTCTGGGTGTGATTCATCTATATATACAATAAAATTGTAGGAGCTCGATGTCTGTACGTTAACAATGATGAAGAGAAACTAATGAAGGGAACAAAACAACAGTTTTTAGAATTATTAGCGTGTATATCTGAGCGTTTATGCGCGCTCATCTCCGAAGCAGCTTGACCTATTTAGATGTGGTTTCGTCTTATGTCTCGTGGTAAACTTCCTTAATATTTAATGTTGTCTTATTTTAATTCGTTGACAAACTAAAAGTTATTTAAGTTTGAAATATCACCACGGTAACCGAAGCTTATGCAGGCTTAACCGCAGGCGAAAGCTAGTATTTAGAAATATATAAGTATGTTTATCAGCAGACTGGTTGCTATAAGCGCGGGCTCAGTTTGGAATCAGACGGTGAGAGGTATCTGAAGTTATTATTATATATATACATGCCACCTTTAAAAAGTTTAAAGTAATGACAATATAGTGTTCTAGTTTTATTCTAAATTGCGTTATCCTAAGGCTTATTTGTAGAAGAACATAAAGTTGAACCAGGTGCAGTAAAATAGCACAGCTGTTCTCTGTTGTGGTTAATGTTCTAGTGTAGATTTTAATTTCCGTTCGTCTAATATATCGCTGTTTATACATACGTACATGAACAACATTAATATAACTCGTTCAGTATTAACTCTTTTGTTTTGTTTTTATATAAACATTTTAATGTAATTATTTTTTTATTAACTGTCTTCGTGGCGCAGCGGTAATGAATGCAACTGCTATGCTTCAGGTCTCGAATTCGATTCCCGGATCGGACCAAATATTTGTATGATCTGTAAATATTTGTTTCGAAATTTGGGTGTTTTCTATGTACAATATTACAAAAAAAAAGTATATAAGTATTCTATCAGTCGGTCTAGTTATCATAGCACAAGTTATGCTTAATTTGAAACTAGACGACGTTGTGTGTAAAATGACCGAAAAATATTTATTTTGAAATATTGTATCATTATCACCATCGTTATCTCAGCCGAAGGACGTCTGCTGCTGTACATATCCCGCAAGGCTCTGCGGCTCCACCAGGTGACCTGTTTTACTCAATCACGAAATATTTACTTTTCAAACAAAGGCTTGTGTAAATATCTGTTTCCCCCGAGTCTTTACCAAAAACACGATTGAGGTCGACTTTAAGTCTACTGTAACACGGTTGACTTTAATTTTTAACGTATCGTAATTGCCATAAGACCTCCACAACCCAGTACTAGACATTATTCAAGTTCTACAGAAAGGTTGTTAAGGAACCTTTTCAGGGATTTGTCTACTCGTAACGATTACCGCAGGTGCTCGTATGACAATCAGGACCGACGGCTTAACTTGCTCTCTGAGGCTAAAAAGGGTCTCAATGTATTAATAATGGTCGTCTATCCATAGAGTAAGGCTAGGATTACGTAACTTTGCTAACTAACCTACTCAGTTATCACTTAACTACGACCCCTCCTACCACGATCTAAACATCTGTGTTTAACAAAGTTTATATTGATTTTAAAAGGTTTTATTTACACTTTAGGGATAATGATAAAAGTTTTTGGTAAAATAACAAGTGCTTACGCTCCGAGTTGTCGATTTCAGCGTTGGGAATATTTTTAATTGATATTACATCAGAACAGTAACATACACACAAAATTAGAGTGTTATTACTCGTCGACAGAACATTCTTTGTCAGTTTATTTCTCCTCTCTGTGTCTAGGGATTTATAAAGTGACTCTAAAAATTTTGATTCATTTGAGAAATGAATGGCTTTTAGGTCTTTTTATAAATAATTAAAATTTGTGAGTTCGTAATTTGGTTAATTTAAATTTTGTTTGAAGGAAAATTATCTTTTTCTTCTGTCTAGACACATAAATGTCGAACAAAACAACTTTTCATTCATAGGAAAAGAAAAAATAAGCCAATAGTTTGACACAATTTTTTCAACGCTTTCATAGCATTCAAAGTCTTTCTAGTATTATTAATGATCTAAGTTTAACTATATAACTGGTATAAAAAAGGTCTCACAGACGACTTACATGTAATAAAATAACTATAATAAGACTAGTTTATACTGTTTACAAGAAGAACAAAATATAAAGGTCAGACCACAAATTTTTTGTTGTTGTTGTTTGGGATGTTGAATTGTTTAGGTCAGATGTTCTCGATATTTGAATGCCTATTGCTTTTTGCTACTTTTATCAACCCACACACCCCTTCCATTTGTGATATCACCATACAGTTAGCATACTCAACCGCCAATCAAGGTCTCGGTTTACAACCCAGGTTGAGTCAAAAAAGTTTCATTGAGTTTTCCTAATTACAGAAATATGTAGTAGATAACAACTCGCCTGATCTCTCCCAGGTCAGAATGAGGGAACAGAGAGTGCACCTGTGTTTACGCACACGCTTGTGCAATATAATATCTCCTGTGTAGTTGATTGGTCTCCGTTAAAACTGGCTGCTGTGGCCAAAGTCGGCTAGGAGTACATCATTCATTCAATATTGTTTGTAAAGTAACTGCAAAATATCGATTTAAAACAAAATTAAATTAATAAATAAAATGAAATTATTTTATTACAATGGTCAGAAAACATTCAGTCATAACGGCACACGTCATAAAAAAATTGCAAAACCGACTTCAATTCAATAAACTGTACGTTTCATTTCTGAATTTTCACACTCAGAAGTAGAATATTATTTCTTCAAATTGAAAGAGAACAAACCGAAAATGCAACTCAAATAGAAAACAAATTCAAATCGATTCATAAACGAACGGTAGAACCTTCCCTTTTTTAGAAATTGGTTGACAATAGAAAAGCGGAAGGTTGACACGCACACTGAGCATGTGCCGTATAGACGGTACAAGATTAAAAGACAGACTTAAATTCTCTGTTCTATAAAAATTAAGTCTTAAACATTAACACACATTTTGATATAACAAGAGATAATAGACTGCCAATATTTTACTTGTCTTATGCTTAAACTTTTCCGTCTGGCCAGGAGGAAGGACAGACTTCTGTTCAGCAATAAACTATTAAAGCTGTTGATGTGATGTTCGTAAATTCTTCCTAATTAATTGTACATGTGTTGTTTGGTGACATGAGCAGTGAATTTTAGGCAGAGTTCCTTTTATCTAGTTTTCAAAAATTCTAGTTTTTGTCAGTTACGAGTAAATCACTTCTGATACATATATACATATATACATATTCCCCGTGTGGTGATGGATTAAAAAAACCGACTGTAACTCTATTCAACACATCTGTATCGTAAAAGGCGACTAAGGAAACAAACTACACAGGACTACATCACTGGAAGGAGAAGGAAAACTTGAAAAAAACCTTATACCAAAAAGTCTCACCAGCGTGACATAGTGGGCTAAATCCCTTGTTCTCAAAAGAGGCCTATGTCGTGGACGCAGTTTGTAAGAGTCTGTGAAGTTTTAGATGATTGTTGTACACTTTACTTAGAAGATTGATCGTTTCCTAGCTTTCAGAGGCCGCAATGGTATTATTTGTGTTAATTTCAGCTGGAGATTTGTTGACTTTAATGAAACCCGAGTCTAGATTTACTGACAGACAGACAAATTGACATAACAAATAAATTCTGAGAGAGTTTTTAGTCTTTTTTATAAATTAAATAAACATTTTAATAAATAAGTATGTAGAAATAAAATTAAATATGTAATAAAGTATTTATTTATATATTGAAGAGTAAAAGACCATGACAGCCTTGGTCTTGCGTGGGTAAAATTTCTGAGCATGTGGGTAAAGCATCCGATTACAACGTCGGGTCGTAGATTCAATTCCCGTTTTCAAATATCGTCACTACACGTCGTTATGTGACGTTTTCATATATACATGTGTTCATATATATATGTTTGGGTGTATCTAAAAACCAATGTGTCATATTATATATTTATTGTAAATTTTTTTTTTGGACATCTGACACACTAGTCCCAAACTAAGCAGAGCTTGTACTATAGATTCTAGACAACTGATATAAATACATATTTACTTTTTTGTAAATACATACATATTATACACATAAAACACCCAAACTCTAAAACAAATATTTGCAAATCTTACAAACATTTGGTTCGATCCGGGAATCAAACCTGAGACCTCAAGCACAGCAGTCGCATACCCTACCACTGAGCCACCGAGCAGTCATATGTATAAAACACATTACAGAAATTTACTAAAATGACCCTTTAAACCTTTTAGACCTGGATATACACATTGACTCAACTCTCGATTGGTGAACTCAGGTAACTCCGTGAGTCAGTAGGTAACTAGAAACCTGCTATTTCGTCTGAACAATTTTCTGTCTCAGGATACTAAAACTACGGCTACACAAGTATTGATAACACCATTTATCGACTACTAGACACGGCTGGAGTCATGCAGACGCTATTAACAAGCTAGACCGCTTTGTCAGTTTTTGTCAGTTACGAGTAATGTTAAACTTATTAACGTTAATGGCTGCATTCGGTTAATTTTCAACCTTCGCAAGTATGACTACTTCACGTTCCGAACTGAATTGCTCATGCATGTATACAAAAATTAAAGTTATAAGAAAAAGTAATTTATTTTTGTTATTTCTTGTTACTATTTCTTTTGGGTATAAAGCAAGTGGACATTTCTTTAATAAAACTGCCGCTGTCTTTAATAAACTATGTCAGCCACAGATGTTCAATAATGACTAAACTACTGAAGTGGGTTGAAGGCCGTTCCAACCATTAGAGAAACAAATTTCCGGTAGAATATTTTCTAGATTCTTTAATAATTTTAAAAATACAAAATTAATATGTACCCTTTGGATTACAGTTCTAAAAATTCGTACTAATATTTTAAAGGTGAAAGCGCACCTGTCTGTCTGAGACTTCTTTACGCTTATCACCACTGAACCTATTTAGGTAAAATTTAGTATCGATAAATAAAAAAATAAAAAAAATATTTCGGAAATTTAACTCTTTCAGTCTTGGTGGTTAGTGTCACTAACCACCACTTTTCGATTTTTTTTATTAAAAGCCACATCATCTAGCTGTAATCGGTTGAATTATAATAAAACTTCCATCCATCGCTGACACAACGCGACCGGTTGTCAGTTTTTGAATGAATGACAGTTCAGTTGCGTTGAATTCATTTTTGTGGTAACGTACTTTGTTGAGTGAGTTCGATATAAAAAATTGTGAAACAGGTAAGTAAACTTTTTTCTTCAATGTTTTTTGTTCATTGTGTTTACTGATATTTATTTTATTCGTGTATCGATCAAAATACTATTATTTTTATGTTTTCGATATGCATTTAGAACGAAAATGTAGTGGTTAGTGCCACTAACCACCGTGACTGTTGCGGGTTTATGGTCCCAATCTATGTGCTACTTAGACATGTAACTAATAGTGCATTTTTCTTATATTTTACAGTATGCCGCGCTCGCTAACAAGTAGAGAACTGGAAGAGTACTAGTTAGAAGACTTTCCTTCAGGTGGCGAGAGTATTTGTAGCGATGATGATGCCGTAGAGGTCGTAGAGGTGTTAGGTGATTTGATAGGACAAATTCAAGTAATTGATGATCACGACTTTGATGATGATGATGACCTACCCTTGTCTAGCTTAGTACGCCAGAATCCTGACCCTGTCGAGCCCAACACTTTGAATTCAAACCGACTGATTACAATAGACTGATAAAACCGACTAACTCCAAAATGGAAGAAGAATTATAGGATGGTCGTACCTGGTGAGTTTTCTGAAAGTGTGGGGATAGCCGAACAAATTCTTAGCATGGAGAATATTACACCGCTTTTACTACTTCGCCTTTTTTGGACAGAACATGTCCAAGATATTTTATGTTTCCAAACGAACCTTTACGCTACTCCATCCGGCAAGCGTTATACACATACTACAACAGAAGAGCTTGATGTTTTCATTGCTTTGAACTTGGTAATGGGCATAAAAAAACTGCCAAGCTACAGAGATTACCGGTCTTCAGCACCTGATTTGCATGATAAATACGTTTCAAAGTTTATGAGTTTCAATAGATTTAGTTGGCTTTTGAATAATTTGCACGTAAACGACAATAGTGTTATGCCCAACAGAAATTGTTCAGATTTTGACAAACTTTATAAAATTAGATCTCTACTCGATATTCCGCGAACTAATTTTCAAAATAACTATAAACCATCAGAAAAGGTTGCAATTGATAAAAGTATAATAAAATTCAAAGGCAGGAAATGTTTGAAACAATACATACCAAAAAAGCCGACTAAACGAGGATACAAGTTTTGGATGATGTGTGCACAATCAGGCTATTGCCTAGATTTTGATATTTACAACAAGTTAACCGCAGAGAGCGCGATGGTACCAGCGTGGAAGTGTCGTATCCAGAAGCCGTGAAAGACTACAACGCAAATATGAATTTTGTAGACAAATTTGATAAGCTAAAAGGAAGTTATGCTGTAGACAGAAAATCACACAAGTGGTGGCACAGGATTTTTTTTTCATTTCCTTGATTGTTGTGTTGTCAATGCCTTCTTAATTTATAAAGAACTGTAGTCTTCTTCACGCCCAGACTTATCCAAATTGATTCTGAAAGAATTTAGACGAAGTGTTTACCAGGGTTCACTGGCGCCAGCATATGTGAGACAAAGACCTGATTCAGTAAACAGCAACTGTAGCTCTGCAACGTCTTCTCCAGGACCTGCATTAATAAAACGGCTTAAACCTACAGTCCCTCGAGAAATTCGTCTGGAATGCAGTCGCCATCAGCCTGAGAGAACCACCTCTAGAAGATGCTGCAAATATAGCACCAAAATATCTCCAGTGCGTACTGTATGGCAGTTCAGTACTTGTAAAGTGCCTCTTTGTCTACGCAGAGGAAAAATATGTTTTGCAGATTTTCATAAAAAAATAATTTTATATTATATTCGCCTGCAGAAAAGTTGATTATAGTTTTTAATATCAATAAATAATATACATCATTCATCAATGTTTTATTTGTATCAATAGTCATGGTGGTTAGTGTGACTAACCACCTCATATCTCGAAAGCCTTAACACCTAGATTTTTTTTTCACACTTTTTATGATATTTTAATTGTGAATGATGCTAAAAGTAACATAAAAATGTTTTAAATATTCTCGATGTAAAAGTGTGACTGAAAGAGTTAAAACACAACGCCATCTAGTTTGAAATTAAGCAGAGCTTGTACTATGATAACTAGTCTGACTGATAGAATTCTTATTTACTTTTTTTTTGTAAATGCATACGGAAAACGTAGAAAACACCCAAACTTCGAAACAAATGTTTGCAGATCATTAGATAACGTTCGAGACTGAGTCAAATCGAGTCGGAAAGAAGAATAGGTTTTTTTGCCCAGGTTAGGTGAAAGTTTGTGTATGTAATAAATAACCGCTAAACCGAGTTAGATGCAATTGCCCATAGACATACTTTGACTTTTGAGAAAGGACAGAATATATTTACCACGATAATTGACACACACGCGGGGCAGACACGGGCATAATGTAGTTGATTTTTTTGTCAAAAATCATCGTCTTCAGGTCTTTTAGTAGTCCTATTTCTATAATAATTGGTAAATACAGTGTATCTAGAACCTGTTTTCGTGAACCTCGCTGTTTAATCTAGCACTAAAATTTAAAATACCTCAAATTCGAAAATCCTTTCAAAAATCTTGAGTTGATTTTTTTATAAATAGATCTAAGACTACTATTAAGAGATCTCACATAAAACTAAGCAGTTCATCGGTTTAGAGATTTGAATTCCACGAATAGACACATAGACTAATAACTCTTCTCTTTTTGCCATAAGTGATTAACAAACCGTCATATTTTATTAAATGACATAATCTATCTATAACTTGATTTTCAAATTAATATCTAATAATAATTGTCTATACTTGTGATACACATAAAAGAAACCAAATAAAACACAATATTGGAACCCTTGAGCTGTAAATGTGTGGTAAAGCAGTTTCTTTTTATTGGTAAAACATACGTTTTTTGTTACTTTCCACAATGGCTGTAATAAAATGCAGCTCACGTCTTTTGGCAAAATTCATTCTTGACTCGGACATGTCCAGACTCTAGTACAGTGTACATTAACTTAGTGACTCTGGAAAAAGCTTTTAGAAATCGAATGAAAATTTTTAAAATCTTAAAATCAAACCTTCTTTTAAAGGGAAGAAAAAACTTAAATAGAACTTTAAACTCACGCAGCGCTCCACAGGTTCAAGACACATGACGAATTTAGGGTAAATTATTTTTTCGCCAGAAATTGAATTACAATATTTTTCCTCGTATTCTATTTACGGTAGTCACCGAGAACGATAAAGCGATAACAGAGAAAGGCATGCTTAGAACAGCCGCGTGTCCATTATGCTCCCGCCACCCGAAAGCGATCTCACACTGGCCAAATATACAGCATGATGTACACAAATAGATTTGGCGATCGCCCTTACATCATATTTAACTCTGCTCGAAATACCAGCGATGTCATTAAAGAGCCGAGGATGATACCGGCCTTAGACAAGCGCCCTTACATCCTCAACTGTCTAGAAATAAACAACTGAATCGATCATTATTTATAGAGTAATATATCAATCTGTCAAAGTACACAACAATACACATAGTTTATATTTAAATACAGTCGGTTCTTAGTAAGTGATGTACTTCTAGCCGATTTCGGCCACGGTGAGCAGTCTCGTCTAGTCGTGTAGGAATAAATCCTGTGTCGCGGTGGACTTTACAAACATATAAGAAACGCACACAAAGAACACCCAGACTCAGAACAAAAATTTATGGATGACACAAAGTGTTGTCCCATGTGGGGTTTGAACTCACAATGCTCAGCGTAATAGAGAGTGGTGTGGCGACCGCTTAAACCACTAGGCCAACAGTGCGCTTTAAGAAATTTAAATGCTCGAAAAACATTAAAAAAATACAATGTCTATTCATTTTAGACATAATTTAAGTATTGAGCTGCCTCGTTGGTCTAGCGGTTAACGTGTAGGACTGCTAATCAAGAGATCTCGCGTTCAATTCCAGGGTCAGACTAAAAATGTTGTTGGTTTCTTATTACAATAAACTCTAAGTTAGAGACCGGAGTATGGCAGTTTGACGGTGTTTTACGGCCGTACCTCGGAAAGCACATTAAGCCGTCGGTCCCAGGTGTCAGGAATATCTATGGCAATCGTTATTCGGAAGTCAGTGTCCTCGAATAAACTGACAAATAGTTCAACATTCGTATTCAGTTCGCACTCTGGGTTACGCAAGTCCGATGCCAGTTGCTACGTGGAAAAGCTGACATTCAGATAAAACGCGTTGAAATAGGAGCCGACCTGAAATAATCTTGGAAATAACAAAGATTTGGAAGAAGGATTTGGAATTTACTTTCGAATCTTTTCAAATTGTTTAGACACTTTCACAAAGAAATTTAATTAGGAACCCTTTTCTGAGTAGTCAGTTGTGTAAAAAGAGATTGTAAATAAGTTCTGTTAATATAAGTGTAACACATGTGTGAAATACCAAGGTTGCATAACTTTCTGGAACGTATGATAATCCAAACTATAATATTACGAACGCAAAAGTTTCTAATTTCTTTATTTGTTACACTCTCACGATACAACTTAACTTACATACATGAAACTTTGCTTATAAGTACATAAGAGGATATATAAAAGTACATATGGTATCTTTCACTGGAATATGGACAAAAACATATAGTTCCCAAAGGAAACGGTATTGATTGACACAGTTAACATTTCACGTAAACAATCAAGATTTTATTGTGTTCCATAAACTGCTGAGATACGAATACACACATTTTATCGTATATTAATAAAACATTTGTCCTGTATTTTGTCAACATGCTCGTTGATTTAACCTTTTCGCTATGGATGTTACTATTATATAAGCCCAAACTTAAGATTTTCTAGTAAAACCTAAGTATAACCATCTCTTAATGGTAAAAGTCCGAACTGTTCTAGGATCATCGTTTATGTCGAACTTTTAACATTATTAACTTGGTAAATAAAGTAAATAAATAAATGTTGTCATTTGACACACAACGTCATCTAGTTCCAAACTAAGCAGAGCTTTTGCTATGGTAACTAGACTGACTGATAGAATAATTATGTACTTTTTTTTGTAAATACATACATATTATACATAGCAAACACCCAAACTTCGAAAAAAATATTTAGTCCGAGCCGGGCATCGAACCCGAGACCTCAAGCGCAGCAGTCGCATTCACTACCGCTGCGCCACCGAGGCAGTTAAGGAGGACTTACCTCAAAATTCAGAGCTTACTTCAGAGTTTAGTTGAATATTTTATTCACAAAACCAATAATGACTTCCAACACTCGTAAAACCGAGCATGTACATTTTAATGGCAGAAAGCCCGAAAAAATTGCCTCTTTAAAAAGTCTTACACTTACCAACTCGTATTGGTAAATACTAAGATTTGCTGGCGAAACCGAAAATTTACTGAATCTTAATGATTCGTTCGATCGTCGTTTATTATGAACTTTCACCACCATTCATTTAGTAAAGAATAATAATAAAATAAATAATTAATGATTTATTTAAAAATTTGTTAACGCTGATTTTCGGGTTTTCACAGAACATATACGAGTTTAATGAATAATCAAAAATTTTATGAGGAGTGGATGGGGACTAATATTATTTAGGATTAGATTGGTCGAAATTCAGATTACCTTAATCCTTCCAGGTGAGATTACGGTCAAGTGGACGATATGAGAAAAAGAGCTAAAACTGTTCTATGAAAAGAGAAAAGCTGTTCCCGGATACTTCTTATTTTGGACGCAGTGGGTGTGACATACCGTGTATTTCTGATACGTTCGATTCTGGCACACCGTCAACTTCAAACCCAAATGAGAGGATAGCCTGAGAGGCTTCCCATATAAATAAAAGAAAAAGTAACACTATGAAAATTTAAACTTTTAACCAACACAAATTTGCATTAATACAATTAGGAGAATATATACAGACAAATATACTGCTACATAAGTGATCGACTTTAAACACCGTGAAACATAGATTCAGTACTAGGCGACTCGAAAACGGTTAGCACAAATCACGTCTATTTCCCCGGAAGGATAAACAGTGGCATATTTAAGGGCCACTTTTCGTCAGTGCTTTGGACCCACGTAATAGGTGGCGAACCTATTGTCACTAATTGGGATGTTTTGTTCGCCAGAGCCTCATCCGTCGATCAATAAGTGCACTACTTGCAGGTGAGGTTGACATGGGTCCTAAGTTTTTGCGTGTCATCCTTGCGCAGGGGCCATGCTAATCTTCTCTGTATCGTTCCAATTTTAGTATATGTCCTGCCGAAGCAAGTGCACTATGTTCCCTCACTTTCACAATGGGGACGGCAGATGGGACGGCATCCGCCACGACCGGAGAGAGATAAGGCGGTGGACTTTATGGCTTTACGTATTCACGAAGGCACAAGGGATGAGACCCCAAGTTCCAAACTCTGACCTGTTCTCTAACTCAAGAACTGTCCGTGTGGTGATGGATTAAGAATACATAGTGTTACTACCCCTATTCATCCCCTGAGTAGCGTAAAAGGCGTCTAAGGGAACAAAGTATGCAAGACAACATCATTACAAAGAGAAGGCAAACTTAAAACGAACCCTATTCCAACCCGTCTAGCCCACGTGGTATAGTAGGTCAAAATCTCCTTGTTAAGGTGAGCCCTATGTCCAGCAGTGGACTGTAAAAGCTGTTGATGATGATGATGATGATGAACTCAAGAACACTTTTACTAGCCCGACCCAGGAATCGAACCTGAGACCTTTCGATTGGCAGTCGCATACGCTAACCGAAAGCCCAACTTTATATATAAATACTCAATCGGCTACTATTTTAGTAATAATTGCACGGTCTCCAAAGCTTATATTTTATGTACTTTCACCGGAAGGAGTTAAGATATTTATAAAAATCTTAAATCATCCAACAACGATGTTATTAAAAGCTAAATTGGCAATCAAACTTTTTCATTATTTATTAGACGAACTCTTGTTTGAAGACCTCTTGAGTTCGTTATCAGAGATCGCTTCCAATATTTACTTTGTGATTTGTTTTAAATTTAATTTAGTGCCGTAAGCTTTGTATAAAACGATTAATTTACTTTTATTGCTCGGTTCTTACAGAACAAAATGGGAAACCCATGATTAAATGAACTTTACGGATGGAGTACTTTTATTTCCTTAACGGAACGACCGACGCGGACAGTGATGTCTGCCTGACCTTTGCAACCTTTCGAGTATTTTATCTTTAACTGACTTTAATAAAAAAGACGTTCTCAATGCAGTTGTATTTTTATTTTTTATCTATTAATTGATAACTTTGACATTTATAAAGCAATTCGATAGGTAAAAATTAGTGCATTTGCAATGAGTATAGTGACTAGAACTCTTGGATTCTATTAATGCTTTCCATCAGGCAGAGTAGAGTCACTTTGGCAGGCTCTTAATTTAGAAAAAAAATATATAGTGTATAAAGTATATATGTAGATTATTGATTTGGTAATTGTATAGGTATAAATATGAATAAATAGCCACTTCAAGTAATTCTCCACAGAACCTTAATTTATTATTTTATCTCAGTGATTTAGACTCTAGGTGTTATAAACACCGAGAGAATAAGTACAAAATTATACTAAATACTATGTTATCGACACCGGATGGAATTATTTGGCGTCACGTATTACATGAAGTAATTAGTACTTAATGTAGACAATGAAGCAAGGAGCTTGAAGGCAAGAAGCATCTGCATGGCTACGACTGAATTAACTGCGGGCGCAGCCGCCACTCTACACAGATATATTTGTTTACACTTAAATATAACCTCTCGTAAACATTTCATATGAAATGAAAGTAAGTAGATTAGATACGTTGTCTCGCTACAAGTATATGATTAGATTCACGTTACATAATAGGCACATTGAAGTCAGTGATACTTCTTTACAAATTGATTATTAAAATGTTACTTGAAATATAAAGCGATTTGGCTGTTTACTTTTATTACCAGTCGCCACGCAACACTTTGGATGTACTTATTTATATTTAGAATAAAAGATTGTGGTAAATAGGCACAAACGGATAGGGTGTAATAAATACTTAAGTTACTTTGTAAGTAAGATGATGTTAAGAATATTGCGGAGATACGGACTTTTTCGCGATCATCTCATCAATTTTCGCTTCAAGTCAAGAGATACTATTTATTTACGACGACCTTTTTCATAAAAATTGAGACGTCTCGTCAACTTTTTATAGTTTTATTCGTGTCAGCTTCACTCTTGCCAAATATGTGTTGGCCTTAACTGTTAAATATAAATATTAATAAATAATAATAAAAGTATTATTACATAAAAAGAAGTGAAGCCACCATGGCTGCCGCTAGAATTATTTTCAGGTGGTGTAACTACATTTACACATACTATTAATCTATGAAATTGTGGTTTTTATGAAAGAAGTTAACGTTTTTTTCAATCAGATTATTGAGGTGCTTTGCTAACATACTGGCAGTTTATTGATGCCCTTCTTGAAGTAATCAGCTGGACGAGAGGCAACATATTCTTCAAACGCTTTTGTACTATCTCTTTGGTAATATTATGCACCCGCTGGTGTAGTTGAGTCAAGAACAGCTAATTTTTTTTATGTATTATCTTTTCTGTAGGGTGCAATTGCAACCCTTTGCACTTCCTTCTGGCACCCATGAAATAGTACAACACTGTTGTTATTATGTTGAATTATGTGTAGATTGAATACACACTTCTCCAAGTATAGTCACACCAATACATACATACTCGCAGTTATGTAGTACACACAATTCTACAAAGCGTTGTTCTTTGTAGAATACTGTATAGGTCTGTAAGAATAGTTGAATAATTCAATATTTTATTTTATGAAATGTACTAAAATGTTTGCTTATCTTTTTTCTTTGTAGAGGGCGATGACTGAAATAAGCTCAATGTTAATCTTGGTACTTTACAAATTCACTGCACACCATTTATTTCACTTTAAACAGTTATACAAAAGCATAAGATTAATCTACTTTAGTTATTCTAGAATGAATGTCATATTTATCTGTTACAATAGCTAAATATTCGTTTATTTGTATTTACGAAATTGAAAGGCTCTCAACAAACATTTATAGAGCGAAAGTTATCATTATTTAATCTTTTTTTAAATATTAAAGCCCTCATGGGTAACACCTCACAGGACCATCAGCCGACGGTAGTCTGCAAGTAGCACACGGGTTTCTTAAACTTGGCAGATGTCCAGAGATATAAAGACAGTCTTTCGATGCAGTCTTTACTGTAAGTGGAGGACATTTACTCGCAAGAGAAGTTTTATCTACACACATCCCTTCTTGAAACAGATGTGTGGTAGATTACTTTTAGCAAAATTTACGAGTTTCTCTTCACATGCAGCCTGCATGGACGGTGGACCGACAGCTATTTAGTAAAAGAAAGAAGAGAAAAAAAAGTGACGCTTAATTAGAGATTATAACAGGAATTCGTGACTGAAAACCATGATGCGTGGCCGTGTCCAGTATAATCTGATCAAAGCGTCAGGAAGCTCAAAGGCATAGAAAATGTATTACATGATTGTGTTAATTCCTCTATAATTATAATAATATACCTTAAAAATATTAAAGTTAGTAAGATTCTGTTTTTAGTTTCACAAAGAATAATACATTAGAAGGTACTTTTTATTGGTTCACATAAGTTTTCAGCTCATATTTCACTAATGCTCTTGACATTTATTAAAGTACAATTTAACTAAACAAGATAAAATAAAAAAAAATGTGTTAATTAATGCAATTTGATACCACAATGTAGGATTATGTTCTCTAAATCTCAGAGTTATCAACTTGAATTTCGGATCACGCTTTTGAGGTATAATTGGATTCCTTACAGGGTCTAAATTAAGAGTTTTTGTAGGGATCCGTATAATTTTACAAAGAGATGGCAAGAATAATGTAAGTACTTCACAAATGTAATAATTTACTGAAACATAAGAGTGATTTATTTCTAAATAAATCACTTGAACAAACGAGTTATTTGTTTTGAAATAAATCACAACATTCTCTTTTGTTTAAGTTAATTATTACATTTGTATTGACTTTATATTAATATAGATACCTCTCTTGATAATGTAGATTGAAAACACTGTTCATATTGTAAAATCAAGATTCACAATATTTCGTAAAATTTTCTTTGAAATGAGTATATACATATAGTAAAGTAGTGATGTCATAGGTAAAACATTGAAACAAGAAAGTAATTAGAATATCAGACTATATTTTGGACACTTCCAATAGTATTGCTACTAAGCCTTGTAGTTAGGGTCAAAGGATTATCTTGTACGGATTAGTCATGACCACGCGAAAGGCATTCACCGTCTGTCAAACTACAACCAGACGAACCATAATGGAAAGAGTATAACCTCTTTTTAAAAATTAAGCGTTGATAGACTGTAAAAACTAAGAGAACGAAAACAATACATTAAAAACTTTACTATAAGCTTACGTTAATTGATTTCAGTTTACAATTTACTCGAAATTATTTATAGTCTTTAATCCGAATTAAATTGACGGATTATCCCAGAGATAAACAAAATTTAATGAAATTATTAGTAGTACCAAAGTTTTCATCCATATTTCAAGTGGGTCGAGACGTAAATTTTAACAGGTGAATAACCTTTCATTTTAAAATTTCTACAAACTGACCTTAACAAAGATAATTTGTGTAGTTACAAATTTCGACGAACGACTAACACAGCTTTAGTTATTTATCTAAAAACTAACTTCATTTAGCATTTATCACAAAACTCAATTATGACGCGCGTACATAGGATAAATTATTATAATTTAGTTAAAACTTAAAAACAAGCTTTAATGAAAGGGTAAAAAGAACTTTACTGATTACCTTCTGGCTTTGCCATCAGACCAGATGCTGATAGTTGTCGACAAATTTTGACTACTTACCGACTAAATTTGGGAAAAAAAACTGATCTTCGCTAGATTTCCTAGTTGTTGAAATACAAGCATGGCTAAGTAGGGCAAAAGTGACCTCATTTTGGCCACCTATCAACCCTTATAACTTTTGAACCAGTACCCGACAAACTGTAATGTGACATACAAATGTTTAATCGACAACGAAATGATGGCAATTTATGTGTAGAATATGACCTTTACAAAATTGGCAGGCATCAGCTGCATTTACATCTGATTGACTTCTCAACTACAACATACAAATGCGAAATATATATTTTTTAAAGACAACGTCCGCGTGTGTATATCATTGGGGACTTACACTACACTACTACAAACATACAAGAAACGGACACAAATAACACAGACTCAGAACAACAATTTAAGGATCGTACAAAGTGCGATCCGTGTCAAATTTGAACCCACAACACCAAGCGCAGTAGACAGTGGCGTGGAGACCGTTTAAACCACAACGTCATCCGTGAAGATAATTTATATTTGGCATTCATGGTTGAGACAAACAATTGACTACTAATGATATTTATTTTTTATTTATAAACTATACCACAGTTGCAACGTTTTTTCGTGTTACTGCTTTAGTCAGTAGTCGAGCGAAAGTTGTGTCGAGATTCTGTCGTCCATCGATCAAGTTTGGTAATCGTATCATTTATCGCGAAAATATTATTTTTTTTAGAGCCTGCTGAAGTTTCTCCATCCTGCCTGATAGAAGCTTGAATAGAATACAAAAGTTGTGGTCGCCGTAACCATTGCGATTGGCGGCCTAGTGACTGCTATTTCACGCAACGCTAGTTCAAGTAGAAGGTGATAATTGTGGCAGTGTAAGTCCTCGATCAATGGACGTCTGAGCTCGCACCCACTAACGAAAGACTAGCGCCAGCGCTTTAGGTTGGTCTTCTAAGAGTGGGTCGGTCGAGCCAGTTCCTTCGTGCTGAAAACACCGTGGCTCTATTACCTACCTACAATTAGTCGTACGAGCTGTATGATATACTGGGCCTGTATATCGACTCGACACTTGATTGGCGTGCACACATTACACACGTGAGCCAGAAAGTTACCCCGCTTTACATCGTCTAAAAAATTTTCTCCCCATTAAAACCATGGCTACGCATATGCAGTCTGTAATTATTCCCTTGATCGATTATGGTGATGTGTGCTATTTTGACCTGAATGCAGACTTCCTCAATAAAATAAATCGCCTTATCAATTAAACTGCATTCGATTCGTTTACAATCTTCACAAGTACCTGAATACCTGTTCCCCACTTCCGCCTATTATGCTCCAATCATAATCGAAACCTTTGGTCAAGAAACAACATGCTTCTTCTGTGGCCCTCTCACACCTCCAACTTTATAAATTCCTCCTTCTTTGTGCAGTCAGTTCTTCTGTAGAATGCTCTTCCCGCCGAAATTAGGATGTCCACAAATCGCTACACATTTAAGACGAAAGTACGTGATCTACTTTGAAATAAATTGGTAGAATCGTCACGATAGTACCCGAATGAGTATTTGTATAGAATATGATATGGATTTCAAATGTATGTATGTAATTGCATTGTGTATGTATTGTTTATATAAAAATAATATTTTATTAGTAATGTCTAATGTCCTTATATACGTAAAAGATTTGTTATTTTATGTACCATCTCAACTTCTTTATTTTACCTTTGCACCTACCGCATCACATTTCTACATCACCTAAAGGTTAGGAGAGAGAAGGCTCCATAGCATTAAGTCCGTCTTTGTACAACATGTGCATAAAGTTTGAATAAATAAATAAAAATAAATAAAAGTAAATAGTATTGCACCACTAATAATCATCAAATCATACTTTCGTATTAATATTTGATGTGTACTTATTTAATTGACTTCGTTTACTATATACGTGAATTATGATATCAAGTCCTAAAATGTTTCCTTTACGCAATTTAATATAGTAAAGTATAATAAGTAGAAATAAAAGGTGACATTGTTTAAAATTAATTTATTTAAGAAATAATTACGAACAAATATTTCAAAAATATAATGAAACACATTCAAACTCATGGCACGAAACAACATATCCTTAACGCTAAAATCATAATAAATATACAATGATTACAAAATACTACGATTACAAAATTCTTAATTCGGAAACGAAAACACTTTATCAATAAATTTATTCAAATCAAAGTAATATTCGAGCTTAAATCTAGACATAAAGAAAGGTTAAGGTTTTATAAACCGATAAAGATCTTATATTAAAAAAATGACAAATATAATAAGAATATTTATAATAAGAACAAGAATGCTTATTTCCTATAATATGAAAAATAATAACTTATAATCTAATAATTATGTCAGCTTTTTAAACGTGTTTGACAGATTGAGATTTTAGGTCCAAATATTATCATTGTCACCCTTATAAATGTTATTGTTTTAAAGATTATCTCTTAACTTATTGTAGTTTATTTGAGCTCTTTTTTAACTAAAAAAAAACGTAAGTACTTTCTACTTATAAACCGACTTCATAAAAAAAAAGAAGAGCTTCACCATTCAGCTGTATTTTTTTTTTAAAAAGACAAATACTGTCAAAGTCAGGTACCAAAAAGAAAAACTTTTTACAATATCTTCTATTTTTTATCTTTGTTACGATAGTATGTCTTTTTTACGGTGATGTGTGTCTGAAGGTTTAATAAAATATTTTTGGACACCTGACGCACGCCATCTTGTACCAAACTAAGTGGAGCTCATAGTATGTGTACTAGACAACTAGATTAAAAATAAAACTCTGTTTTACATAGCAGCCCATAGTTTGGTTCATCCTATCCTACAAAAAGAACTAAACAACAACTAAAGAAACAATTTCTTTCTATTTATTTTTAACAATATAATCACTAAATGTAAGGCAACAAAAAGAACCATCCCTTTCCGATACCGTACATTGACTAAGCCAAAGTAACAGTTAGATTAGTAAACTTTTAATTAGACAGTTCAAAATGGTGGTTGTTGGGTTGCCGCGTTATCAAAATGTAAAATTTGTTGTACCATAAATTATCAAGTTTAGTTAAATTTTAGTTTAAAGTGACATTGATTAGTATCATGAAAACAAAAAAAACATAGGAGAAAAAAGATGAAGTATGGTAGGCGGGCAGAAATTAAAAAATATATATTGTGACAAATATATTAATATAGAATGCATCACTACCCAAAGTACTTAAATAGATTACATTCCAATATTTTTATTAACAAATACATAATCATACATCAAGTAATAATAACACTAACACAGGTGACGTATACATATATATTCAATACATATTACACACACATACATACGAAATGTTAGATGGATGGAGAAGCCGAAAATAAAAAAAAATGGAGTGGTCTATGGCTATGTATATTACGAATGGATTTGCTTCGTTTCGTGTTTAACTCTTTTATTGAAAAAACTGTACATTTTACGCCGAATGGTAGAAAGTGTAATTCATCTAGTTTATCTTTAAATATCAGTTTCGTACACGTTCTTAACGATGGAGTAGATATCACATTCTCCTCCATATCTTTCAGGACATTAAAAACAGTCTTAACTACGATTCCAAAATTTTTGATATTTTGGCAAAACGACGCTTGTTAGGTGCCTAATAGCGTACCCGATAAGGTATTTCTATCAATAAAGTCAATTAATCGAGTAAGTTACTACGTCATGGTTGAACGCTTGAAACATCAAAAAAAAATTAGTCGCTTGGAGCAGTCACTTTATCTATATAAAAATAATAACATAATTACAATAATTCAACACAATAAAAGAATCTCAGGCACTTCTAGGTATTCTTTTACACACATTTTGCAACAACTGCTATTCCCAATAAATTATGGATCAATAATAAGTATAGTAAATCTAGGAATATTAATACAAAATACTTATACAGACTATAATTACAAAAATCATTAAATATTTATATTACAATTTTAATATATCTGCTTCCTACTTGTTACTGAAAACTTGAATGTCAGATAGTGTAGTTCAATTTAAGACGGTTGAAATTAAAAAAAATGAAAATAGAGAAACGCAAATTCACAATAAAATAAGTATACGTAAAATAATTCTGTAATAAAATACCATTGATGACAAGAGTCGTTGAACTGTAGACAGCAACGTCGCAATATCGGCGACATTGAAGCGACGCTATTGTGAGCCGCAACGAGCCGACGCACTTTACATTCTTATTACTAATCAGAATCACTTATCTACTTCGCTTCCTTTCAATTTATTAAAGACACGGTTTTATTACAGATAAAGGTCACTCGTGGCATTATGAATATTAATTTCGATAAATCTACTACATTCTTACTTTTCAATTTTATTATTATGTTATATGTGTGGTAATGTTTGTTAAGGACAGAGTCGGTAATAAATACGGTTATATTGTAGGTACGTAAAATGTACCTTACAACATAACTACTTTTACGATTTAATCTCGGAAAGTAAGTTGGAAACCCATAAATTAGTCATTTACAAATCCCGCCCATACATTTACCGAGAAACGATGTTGATACGAATCGAGCCTAAATGTGGGTTTTCATGAGCCCAGTGGTGGTATTGCGATCATTGAATGCACATTTATTGGTGAAGAATATGTAGATGCTATGATTATTCAACCAAAGCATAAAATTATACTCATTGATGTGTGTTAGCTTAACACAGTTCTTGTGCACATCTAAAACTGTATGAGTATTAGTTGTCGTAATGTAAGATCGGCCAAACGGAACTTTAGATAACGCACGCACGCACCATACCTGTTTACAGTATATTTGTGAACATTTGCACAGTCACTAGTTCACAATACAATTTTCACGAGTTTTGTGAACATTTGCACAGTCACTAGTTCACAATACATTTTTACGAGTTATGTGCACCGTGGATTGCGCGTGAGTAGGTGATAAGACACCACAACAGAACAGTTGCTCGCGCATTAAAAGACGAGGGTATGGGTAGTGGGTCTGAGGCGGTACGTCCCGTAAGACCAGACGGGGTCGCGGGCAACGGTGCAGGGTGCACACACTTAAAATGATCTAAGCATTTAACTATGTATACATACGCGGATTGTCCCTATTAAAAAAAATACTATTAATACAAATGTTGATAAACATTTGGGTTGAAATATAACATGATAACAGTTCTTAGACTGTTGCAATTGATTGTATTGCTGATACTGAACAAACTATTCAGGTTTCGTACTAAGCTATTACTTCTTACTAAAACTTGCAATTTGTTTAACAATGCACTTCTACTATGCTACATTTTATCATCATCAAAAACTTCTATGTACATATTTGTAGGCAGAGTTTATGGCTACGATTAGCATTTTTTTCTGTCATTACCGCTCATATTGTTACTTTACTGTTTTGTAAACTAAAAAAAAGTTAACAAAAACTCAAATTTTACTTTTTAATATTGTACAACAAATGTTAAACAAATGGCTCACTCTCACGTTTTGCAATTACTTACAAATTGTTATACATAATTGAAACGCCATAAAATGGCACAATTGTATTTAAAACCAGTTTAATTACATTTCTCTTCTGATATTCATGCCAAACTATAATTTCAAAGCTTCATGAAAAACATACAGTACAATTAATTATATTTTTAATTAACAATATTTACACAGCTAAAATATTTGAAAAAAGGACATAGTTGATATACGACAGTAAAATCACTTTTAGTTAGCAAGACGAACAATTTATTTAAGAATTTTACGTGCATTTTATACCACTATTTGTGTATTACCATAAATTACAAAGTAATATGACGTTATTAAATATACTTTTAGTAAGTAGTCGATTATTTTCGCATACGTTACTAAGAATAAAATTTAAGCAGTTCCTAATCAGTAGTTGTGTTAGTCATCACTTACAGATATCAATTAGTATTAGTTTAATATAAATTATAATGATGTATCGAAACTAATTAAAAATCAAATAAACTATAAGTAACAGAAAATACAAAAATATTACGTACGTATACGCAATATCCCTTTCCTTAAACTGTGTCTCTTTGTTATGTATATTTCTTTTATACTCATAACTTTTCTATCTTTAATTCCCATAGCGCCCGGGTGATGGCAGTAGGCACTACTCTTCAAGATCGCAGGTATAGGTGTATAGTTGATATATTTGTGTGTGTGTATATATATGTGTAAGTGTGTGTGTGTGTGTATATATATGTGTATGTGTGTGTGTGTATGAGTATGTTTCTGTATGGTTAAGTGTCGAAGGTGTATCTTAAGAATAATAATGTTGACAAGTAGATAAATAAATAAATTAAAATAATATATATTTCATAATTAAGACTAACGAATTTTATGGTTTAGATATTATAAATATATGATAAAATTAGTATGTTAGTTTATCTTTTTATAATGTTATTTTATTTATTATACAGTTACTTACTTAATATACTATAGGCTAATCTAAACTTAAGTAGCGAACTACATAATCCTCGATTATATTTTTCCTTAACTATCACTGGTATATGACAACACATTTTCAAATGTACAATTATATTATTATATCACTGTATATTTATAACTACTAGTATTCTATAAATGAAATTTAAAAATAAAACCGAACTAAACTACACATTAATAATGATTGAAAATATACAACAATTAAAGAGAAACAAGGTTACTTTTGTAAATATTCATAATGTATACATAATAACAATAAACATGTACATGAATGTATAATAAAAAAATAAAGATGTCAATTCACCGAGTTCTTCGCTGCTTTGCGAGAAATTCGTCGTAATTCAAAATCCTATGAAATAGAAGAATACACTATGTATAATCGTACAGTACATAACATTAACCAGAAGGCCAATTTTAGTAATAACAGTTCGATCTCAATTCAGTTTTGATTTACTCTCGACCTCACAAATGTGTTTAAAGTTATTCTCTAGTGCATCCAACGTTAACAGTAACATGATGATATCGTAATCATTTTGTTTTTCAAGAGTGGCCATTTCACTCATTGTGAAGACTATGCAATATGAGGACTCACACTATGGCGGTCTAGAAGTTGTTGTCGAATGTTGAACAAAGTTAAGAATAGGTGTTATCTTAGTTCGAAATGTGTCTGAACTGAGATTATTTTGAAATGATACTGATACTGCATTGTTTTTATTGGCAGATTGTCTATTTTCAGTAAATTCATAATTCTGTCTTCATATGTACAAGCACATTTCGATTCGTGATGTTTTAATATTACTAGTACTGGCCTTCAGAAATTCAATGGTGATTTTGAGCGTAACTTCTTTAGATCACACTGCCAAAATGCATTTGTGACAAAACACTATATTGTAAATAACGAAAATCCGCTAGTGGTTTACATTAACAATTTTAATTTTTACTATATATAATAAATTAATAATAACCTTTATTACTTTGAAAGTGAGAATAGACAAGATAAGTAAACTACCTATTTCCAATCTTGGTTTTATTAAAACAGTCACGTGATTTTTAATTAGTATTTTAATAGAAATATAATCTATATAAGAGCGCTATTTATTTATACAAACAAAAATATATATTAATAACAAAAAATAAAGAATAAGTGCCTCATAAAACCATGTGTACATAAACAGTTGAATAAAGTTGCAAAGATTAAGCTTATTATTCTGAATAATAAAAACTAATAACTAAATTTTAATTTTATGTATATTATTTTTTAATTATACGACATATACTTAGATTTCAACATAATTTATATTATACTTCTTGTTACCTATATATTAACTGTTGTTTATATTCAACTTCAATTAGTAATTATAATAATAGTAAATATTTTATTTAATTACTTTTCTAATCAACTATTTACATAATCAATTGACGTTGAGCTCCCAAATGTACAGTTACTATATTAAGTAATATATCATTGATATTATGCGAAATACTAATATAATGGTTTAAAAATATATTATATACCTGAAAAATACATTTATGATCTAAATTCAAGTTTATTTTGTTTTATTATAAATTTATTCTATTTTCGTATTTTAGTGTGTTCATAATTGTATAGGGATAAACCTGTTCAAATACTGAACGACTGTAATAAATAAATAAATATTTTCATAATTCTCTGTCATTTTTTTATTTATTATGTTGATTTTAAATCTGTTTATACTTGTTTTATAATCATAAACTAAGCACTTTACAACCTGTGCTTACTATGGTTAGGATAGTTTTAACATAATTTTATTTAAAATATGATGTAATGTGTATTTACTTTGATTTAATCCCTTATTAGCTCTTGTTTGTATATGTGTATGTATATAAATATATATGAGTATACAAGTATATATATATTCTTGTATAAGTATTTTATTCTTTTTCTCATTTATTTCTTAATTTTTAGTTCGTTATGGTTACCTTTAATAGTCGCAACTAAAGTTTAGTGTACCTTCTCACTTCTTTTGGCACCACCCAACGGTACTGTTAGAGAATGCTTTTGGCATTAAGTCCGCCATTTTACATTTTGTGCAAAGTTATTAAATTAAATATATAAAAAGTATAGCGTTCAAATAATATATACTTTTTGTTCTTAAGGTGTGTATCTCTTGATTGTTATGTAGAAGCTCTGTTTTCTTTCTCTGTTAATTAAAATTTCAACTAATAATCGAATAGTTTAAAAAGATGTGTATGATTTATCGAGTTTTACCGATTATAATGCCGAAATTTTAATTATAGTACATATTGGTCCAGTTGTAAGTAGACAAGAGCTTCAAACTTTTTAACTATCAGTGAAGTAAAATATAAATGAAATTAAATGAATGAAGGAATTTGCATCTTTGTGTTTATATTGAATGTTTTGATACAAAATCACCTTTCAACGTAATCCCAAATCCAATATAAAATTCTAAACATAACCTTATAAATAATAGTAACGCTAATAAGTTAATAATAATATATAATTTATTTTACAAGTTTTACTTTTATTATTGTAATCAAAGCATTCTTAAACTCTGCTTAGTTAGGAACTAGATGGCGTTGGATGTCAAATGTCTGAAATATTTATTTATTTTATTTTATTCAATAATCTATCACCCAATTCAAGAAGTAAATATGTAACTTAAGAAATGGTTATTACAGCCTTTTCCAAGAGCTACACAGTGTACAAATATATGTATGAAATTTTACACCGTTTTATTAACATTTCGCATAATAATTACTAAAACTAAGAATCTACAAAATAGGTTGTCTAGTTACTAGAGACAATTAAAACTAGCGCTACTCTTGAAGAATCGAATCGTAATCGTTGGTATTTCTACCCTTATACTAATTTTACTCTGTGCTTTTCCTTCCAGTAATTTGGTATAAATAAGTATGTAAATAGTAAAAATTATTTAGAATTCATTATTACTTATAATAAGAGTCTAAAATGCTTATACCGCTCACAAATCACATTTATTCAAATAAATAAAATATGTTTTTTTAATCTGGTAATACAATCAATCACTGCTAAGGAAGTGATGAAGCAAATGCTAAATAAATTCGAGAACGTCCATACCATGTTGAATACACCGGTTCTCGTCCGATCACCGAAGTTAAGCAACATCGGGTGTGGTTAGTACTTGGATGGGTGACCGCCTGGGAATACCACGTGATGTTGGCTTTTACTTTTCCAAAGTAAATGCACAATTTTGACGAGGTCATTTTTTAGACAATTATGTCATGTCACTTATTAATTATTAATCTGCCATTTTTAATTGATTGACGATGAAGATTTTAGTTACTCAATATAAAATATAATTATATATGATTGTTTAAAAAAGTTCATTCTGAAGTCTATTTGGATTTTCATTTTCGTTAAAAATAACAAAATTGAATTAAAACTGTATAATTAAAAATGATCTCAAGACTTATTTTAGTAGAACCGAGTGTTCAAACAGTAACACGTACTATGCGTAAAGAATAAATTAATAATCTATGACAGCGGTATAAGGTTTATTTTTGATCAATCTTAAAATCTAATCACGACATTTTCCACCCCAATAACATATTTATATTTACTTATTTAATTATTTTAAAACACACGCTTTTCATTATTCATTACTTAATATAGTTTTAACTTATAACTTTTTTATTCAAAAAAAGAAATATTATAAAAAAAATATATAAAACTTATTACTAACTAAACGCAAAAATCATCTTATTATAATATTTTTTTGATTAGTCATTTTGTTTTCTGTAAGTAGTGTGTGTACAAAATAGAGCTAGGTTCATATTTTAAAATTTGAAGCCCTACCATTAAGTTTATTTAGCAAGCAATAATTCAACTTTGTAAAGAAAAACACATTTTTTTAAAAACAAGCAATGAAAACCTTCATAGTTATAAAAATTTACAATTAAACATTTTTTTGAGATACATTTTTTCTGCTTAGTATATGTTTCTATACACTTATGTACTTAAAGTCTTTATTAATAGCTATTGTTACAAAACATCGACTTATAAGTTATACAAAAATGTTGTATATACATTACTACTTAATTGTTATTCATCATTTTCCATCGTTTCACTTTTTTATATGTACACTTATATACCTAAACTATCAAATTATACATTTTCCTATTCGTAAATAAATTTAAATGTGGAAAAAGTCTAATGACGAATATCAACATAATAAAACCCTTTTTTTTTTTTCTGTGCGGAAATCCCCCCGGATACCACCTACTAATGGTGGTTATGTCGGAGATAATAAAACCCTACAATGAAAATTTTTTTGTTGAGAATTTTTCTGCCAAATTCTTATATTCAGTATATGATAATGAAATTGTCATTTCTTTTATTTTTCTTAAATAGTTGTATCAAATTAAATACGTTTATTATGTAGACATAACATATTTTTTTAAAGACTAATGATAATGTAAAATAAAACGCAAAATTTAGCTAAGTGTTTAAAATTTATAATTCTAATTGTTTTTTTGGTGTAATTTCTATTTTGATAGCGAATCGGATTGGTAACTACGACCTTCAGAGTGTTTTTTTTATAAAACCGTAACTAAGTTTTAAAAGCTTGTGCTCAAGTAATCTTAAGTATGAGTAGGTAGCTATAATTTAGCGAAATCACAGGTAAATATATTTGGTAATACCGTTCTTTACAATTATTTACATTATATTTTATTGAATTGATGATTATGGTCGTGGAGGCACGGGTGTTAAAATCCCTTCAACGAATCCTCCGATTAGGCGAGGTGATCAAGCCTGTTGGTTCATGATGTGAGATTGTTTACATATAATAACTGGCGCAAGAACTTTATTTGTGCGATATAGGATTACGAGTTACTACGTAGTTTAATATATCATTGTTAGATGGCGTCAGACTATTTTTTTGTTGTATATTTGTAAAGCTACTGTACTTAATAATTTGTAATTCTCGCCATTTACTTTGTCAGTTGTTGGTGCATATTTGAAAACAATTATATTGAGCTACCATGTTTAAAATAAATGTTACCTTTTGTTTACATTACGGATTTGAAATTAACATTTAATAACTGACTAATTTAAAATTGTCTTAATAATTTAAAGCGAACTTATTTAATATATTTTTTTACATGTTTTATGTTAAAAAGACCTTAGTACTAAAGACAAAAACGGTACAATTAATACACGATCACACCTTACACAAATATTTGTTTTAACAATTACTCTGATTTCATTTATCTTTAAATTATCTACTAATTTATAATGTAGTGTACCTACTTATATTCTAATAATATTAGTGGCTAATTGTCACTCTATAATGAAGCTAACACATAATGCAAAATAAAGCATACTGGAGACTTATTATAATTGAATTCTACAAACAAACTCTTAGAAATCTTACCAAAATAAACATAAATAATATTAAACCATAATGAAATCTTTAAATAGTATATTACCTTGACCTTAGTAGCATCTTCGAAGTTCAATATAGAGTCACCAAAATTCCGACGCACATTCAATAGTAAAAGTAAGAGTTCGTGGGTCAGATTTGTTCTCTGCGTTACAACTTTTATAATATAACCACAAAACCCATTAAATGTAGTAGTAGATCGGTAGGGTAGATCTCTAACAAAACCTAGCAGAATGAACACAAGAATAAAATTGTGTAGTGTATACGTGTTTAACAATCCATTCGCGTTCAAAAAATATTGACTCAAGGAGATTAAGGGTTCTAACGTATGTTACGACGTAAACAATTCATTTTTTAGAAAATGATGTACCTTAATTATTATTTTTAAATAAAACAAAAGCATGACAACGTCTCTTTCATTATTTTTTTATTTGTCTGAGATATTTACTAGCCATAAAACAATGTTTTCCCTTTCTACTAATAATGCTTTACTATTGTGTTAATTAAAATGGCATCCAATCTCATGTAGGTAGTAATTTTAGAATTGTGGTTCGTTTTAAAAGTTTAGTATATCATCCCCAATCAGATAGTCGTTATTTAAGCATAGTAAATAGACCGTCTGGCCAACATGTTATAGTAGGCCATAATCTCCTTTGTAAGGAGAGATCTATGTTCAAAGACGAACTATGAAAAGCTGTTATGACGATAATGACAAATGGAGGAGGAAGACCTCCTAATTGCACATTTATTTTTGTTCCTTGTACCTTTTTGTTCATTAATAGTTTTATATGTAACGCTCAAAGAACGGTATCGTTTAGAAGGAAATACTTCTAACAACTGGTTAATGTACGTGATAATATTTTATTTTTTAAATCCCATTAGTACTTGGGCTTTGTCAGCAGGCAAAGAAAGTCTTTATTTACTTAACGCGAACGGAATATAGTGTGTAGGTCAATAACACACATCTTATCGTGTTTCTTGGCTACTCAACGACGTTTATGATTTTTCTGCCTCCAATTCTCTATTTTCTAAGGTTTAGCCTTTAGATTGCATATAATATACATATAATATACTGAATAGTCTACAAATGGTTGCTTAAACTGTATTCAAAGTACTTTTATGTATAAATATAGTGAAGTGATAATGAAGTGATCTCAATTTAAACTAGGTGAAATGAATTACGATATCTGATGAACATTTTGAAAGAAAAATTAAAATTAAATGTTTTTTTTTTCATTCTTATAAAAGATACGAATTAAATGCATCTAAAACCGATAAAATTGTACAAAACATCGAAGTAAATAGTATAAGCAAATAAGATATAGATATACAAATAATAATATAGATATATCTTAAGATAGAATATGTGGTGATGAATAATTAAGAAAATAAGTCTTCGTCGTCTTAAAATTAAAGTATACTATGATACGAGAAGAAACTTTAAAACAAAATTCAAATAACATTAAAAATAAAATGTAATTTTTATCCATCTGTCTGGTTATGCTTTTAATTTTAAAATAGATATTTTTAACATGTTTATGATTTTGTTTTGAATAATTATGTTTTTTAATTATTATATACTATGAATATGTCGAAAATAAATAATAGATGGTGGCGCTAGACAATAACATAATTGTCGTACAGCAAAGATCGTGCTTTGAAGGTAACTAAGGCAAGTCGAGAGAATACCGATAAAAATGCAGTATTTGAATGTATACATGGTGTAGTGGTTTAATCGATCGCCACGCGCTTGGTACTGCACTACAGTGTTGTGGGTTCAAACCTTTATGGAATAACACTTTGTGAGATCGATGCTGTTGTTCTGAGTCTCGGTGTTTTTATGTCCATTTCATGTGTTTGTAAGGTTCCCCGCGACACAAGATGTTGCGGGAGTAATTATCCAACTTTGTAAACATCGTCGAAAAGATAGGCGAGGTACAGTTTTGTATAAAAAATTGAGTATCTATTGTCAGTTGTGAGGACACTTCAGTCTTTACTTTTAAATGGTTGTACTAATTATAACAATTATATATATATTTGAAACTATTGAAGTATTTACTTGCAATGTTTTCCCGAGCTCTACTAGCGTCTGAAATGGATCTTGATAAAGATGGATCTTTAAACTTTGTCGCTGTTCCAGAACGTTCTTTATCTTCAAAGTCAAACTTGTTATTTTTAAAGCGCCATAATCTGTCTCTGTATGTCGTATTCAACAGAGCAGTGTCATTATATGTTCCACGAGAATTCTGTGTGCTTCAGCTGCAGGTTTCTTTTAAATAAAGCAGATACGTGGCAAAAAGTAGATATTTTCACAACAGGTAAACAAACCGGTAAACTATATCTACTAGAATTTAAGGTTACATATAGTACTACTTAGCTGATGCGTTACCGTACGAAATTCCATGAGCAGAGTTCCACTACGCCATCTTTTACGAAACAGCGAGAATTTATTTAAGGTCCTAATAAAAATAGTGCTTACAAAAAAGTTCAAATTAAGATATTATGAATGAGGCCGTAATTTTAAGCCGTTTTTTTTTATTTTAATGTCTTTTTATAGTGAATGTAAGGTAGTAACTAAAATTAAAATTGTTGACTTTCTTAATAGATATCTAAAGTTCGTATAAATCCCTAATTAAAAGATCGAAGATGCTACTAAATATATAAATTTCGTTTCCATCATAAAAGTCCTTAAATGCTACTATTTCTTGAAATATAATCGTTAATTTGCATTTAAACATACTTATATACATATATATGTCTAAATCCCCATAACCGAAATACGTAACAAGTTTGAAGTATTAGGAAATTGTGTTGCTAAGGAAAAAAGATGCAATATATTTGTATCATATCGTCGTGATATATTAAAAGTACGAAGATTACAAAGGAATTTCATGAGATGTAATGTAATTAACTTAATAAAATATTAGTGTTTTGGTTAGATTTCTCACCTGTACGTTTCACTTCGCTCGGTCACGGTGACTGTTTTCCGCGTTGTGATGGACCCTAACTAAATTCTTTACCAGTAACAACACCGAACGCAGTCACCAACACGATCGAATCGATGTGAAAAATAAATCTACAGTAGGTCTCATGAACCGATATTTGTAATGAATCGATTACTGATGTTAGCACACCGCTATCAGAGGTGCAGAGAACATAAAAAGTACCTATTTTTAACATTCGTTTGATTGACAAAATCTACAATAATGAGAGCGAAGTGGTAAAAGATTCAACAAGAGTTTATTCATTTAGTTTTTTTCTACCAAATTGACTAAATACTCTATGAACTTTTTAGGTTAATAACCGATTTATTAAAAACACAATCAGAAATAATGACAGTAACAATACACTTTTAATAATATATACTTTTTTATTTTGCAAAATGTTATTATTGAAATCGCTTGCACCGACTCTACTTAACTAACTCACGGGAATGACTGTGCTTTTTGACATCTGTCACTTGGTACGTCAGTCAACGTCAGTCAATAAGAAAAGGGGTTTCTATAGATACTATTCAATTTCGGGTATGGGGATACTTAAGAGCTAATTGAGGTGGTTTTTCTTTTGGTTGTATGAAGTATTTTTTATCCAGTATTATATTCAGAATAACACATTAGACCTTAGTCAGCGAGAAATACATCTACGTATTAAATCGATTATACTAATTTTAAGAAATTTAATAAATTCATTTTAAATTTATATTGTATTTCTGAACTCTGTGAACGAAAAAAAAAATAGTAAAAATACTTTCTAAAAGTATACAAAAAAACCTTTAATATTTTTTTTACAATTTTTAATCACTATGAAACAAAATAATACACTAAAATTAAATGAAAATGAGATAATATCAAAATAAACTAAACATAAATAAATCTAAGGCGGACTGCCGACATAAATTTCTCAAATAATGTATTTACTACACAAGGATGAGAAAATCATCAAATTATATATCCTAAAAGTAATGTAAATAATCATTTTAAATACATCTTATAATTATAAAATATGTAAGTGAACGTAAGATTATGTCTTCATTTGATATTTCATTTTAAATTTACGTATTAAATGATTTATTAGTAACGAAATTAATTTCACGACTAAAGAAAATATTAGTATTTGAATTTAAATTACATAAATAAACTAATAATATATAACACAATATAATTAGTTATATTATATTTATACTGTACGTACGTATTGTTAAGTACTTATACATACATTTACATATTATACTGAAACGTTAGTATAAAATAAAGTTTTAACTGTAAAATCAGTATATATGTATTATATATAATCGCCGTATCACTATGTATAAGAAATATGACATTAGTTTGTGGGATAAATAATAATAATAATTTCTCATTCTCGAGTAAATAGAACTAATAACTATTAACGTATTATTATACGACTATTAAGCCACGTTAAACTCAACATAATAAAACTAATAATTGAACGAAAGGGAATTAAACATTTGTGTATTGCTGATAAACTTAAATATATCTTATATTTATAAAATTTGTAAGCGAACGTAAGATTATATCTTCACTTAGTTAAATTTATATATTAGATGATTTATTAGTAATAAAATTAATTTAAAAAAAACTTAAGACAAAAACTTAAAAGTCAAAACATCTTATTAAAGACGGTAAAAAAATGAAATATATACGTCTTATACTATTAACTACTAACATACCTGCATATTATGTACATATCCGTCAATAGTAAATACACGTAAATAACGACGCCATTTTATTTCCTGGCGAAAAAAATCTATGATTTTATCACTCCATTGACGAGTAGTCGTAACGACTTTATGATATGCTTAAATAAAATTATCAAGAAACTATTCTATAGATAAACTATTAAAACGCCATGCTTAACAAAATACAATGTTATAACTAACTTTCAAACCCTCAGTACTTACAAACAATTGACACACAAGATCCAACAAATTGTTCACAAAAGAAGAAAACAGCATAATTATTACAAGCATGTGTTATTATCTCATGCACACGTTACAAATAATAAATGACTACATGACACCCTAAAACAAAAAAAAAAGCAAAAATACAAATAATAATAAATGTTGTATCAGATACATACATATTATACATCTTATTACTATTATAACACATATAATATTTATACATTCATGAAAAATGATTCTGTAAGTTTTTTAATGACACGTGTATTTGTGAATAGCTTATTATGCAAAGCATGATGAATATGTATTTAGTGCTTTAAGTTTAAATAATCAAAATAATATATCAAGATCACTATTACGAGTAATCAAGTGATTAAAGTAATTTTAAGTATTTTTAGTTAAAGCAGCTCGCTAGTCAGAACAAGAAAAATGATTGATGTGAATGAAAAATGTGATTAGAAAAATATGTATTTAGTTCACGATTAAAGATAATAGTAGTATTTGAATTATAATTATACAAATAAACTTGAGTAAACGAAAAAGAAGAGGATCAGATGATCTCAGATAAATAAAGTGGACCTTTAGTTGCCCCTGTTATTTTTTAGTTGCTTGTATCAAGTTTTAGTTGACTGTACTTTTTTTCTTGAATATTACGAATTTAATTTGGAACTGTTGAATTATGTGAATAAGAATGATTTTTATTTCTGTACTCGTACTGCTTCTAATTGTTTGTACTATATTTAAGTTAGTTGTACTATTTCTTTTTCAGAATTAAACAAAATATAATTTGGAACTTTTGGCCCTTCCTAATTTAATTTACGAAATAAATAATTTGAAACGCTGAACAACCGTACGACCCACATCTCGCGACACTTTTATTTTAAGACCATTTCTCAATCCATCGCACACATTATGAGCCGTGACTTACATACTAAATTCTAAACATCGATTTTTATTTAGTTTTAGTTGGAAACATAAAACTCAAACTTACAATTAAAACTTTATACTTAAACGAATTGATGATTTAAAACTAAAATCACACAATATTAAAAAGTAAATGTGAAAACACGTATAACTAATTACTTTAAACAATTCCGACATTGCAAATAATATATATATACACAAACTCCTCAAAGGGTTTTCTTACATTTAATATTTAGGATACAGGCATATAAAAATAGATAGGATATCACTTTAGAAAAATAATTAGTTTCAATAATCGTTAGAAATGACACGATATTAAATCAATAACAAAATATTTCCCATTCAACACTGACATTTGATGCCGTATAAATGAATTTAGGTATAAAAAAAAACCGATAAATTTGCAATTTATATACAAAAAAGTGTTTTTAAAACATTTCTCGGTAACAATTTTAATATATATGAGGCTACTTTAGTAAAACAATAACAAAAGTTGAACGATTTGATGTAACATAAATAAATAATTAGTGTATATGAATATGCTTCTTTGTTTGTAGTGAATTTTTTACCCAATAGTATTAGAACGGAGCTTACACTTTTTGAGGTTATACTGCATCAGAAAGGGGACAAGTAAAGCGGAGGTAAGTGTGCACTGTAGCAGGTTGTCATCCGAAATACAAATCAACAAAGCTGAGTTGGCGAAACAGAAAACCAATGAAATAGGTTGAAAATTCCTAGTCTCGAACATAATCTCAGAAATAAAATGAAACTGACTTATCTATATCTCCGTCCTTCTCTTTTCTAAACCACTTAAACAAAGGGTTATAAAATCATAGAGAGGCTAGTTCAATCGACCTCTTTATGACACAATTACATTAGTGTCATTGTGGCCCGATTTTATGATGTTTCTCATTTAGCTTTGTGAATATTCGACTCTTTACTAAAGAATAGAACAACTTATCGCCGTTTAGCTGGTCCCCATTTCGTTAAAACTTACAATAAATAAGATATAGATGGTTTTATGTTTACCTCGTAAGGGACGCACTCCGCAGTCGAGTTTTCTAACACAATGCCAAATTCCTTTTTTTAAATAGGCGGGAAATTTGAATGAAGAATAAAATCTTGATTTATGGTTTCATTTTCTTTTCTTGATTAATATAGTGGCTCAGATCTTGGAGAATGTCACTTTTAGGAATAATCTTTCAGAGTTTAACTGTTTGCTTTGATGTTGTAATGGTGTGCTTAATGGTGAAACCGTGGTATTATTAGAAAGGCTTCGCCTCCTCCTGTTTGACAATGCCCATCTCCTGAAGCATAGCTTCGAGACCTTCCGGCATCCTGCCTTGGTCTAACTCCTGGTTCCATTTGTAATACTAGAAAAGAAAATTAGGTCTTAAATTGTTTAATGTATTGAGTCGTAAATTGTTTTATTATGGTAAAAAAAACGTTAATCTAATCTAACTGTGATTATATAATATTTCATTAACAGAGAAAGGTATGACTCTATGGTCTCCTAAGTTAAGGTGTTAACTCAATTATACTTGCTTTATTTGTAAGAACATATAACACATGGTTTCTCTGAAAATTTAAGAGCATTTGGCTATTCCAGGAATCAAATTATATGAAGTACAGTAATAGACCAGTCGCAATGGTAAAGTTCACCCAGTGATAAATGTCCTCAATAGGTGATGACATCGATAGGCATAATCATTTTTTTTATATAGAGTCAAAAAATTAAAAATAGCAAAGTGCCTTGAATATGCATTTGCAATGAGTATGGTGACCACAACTCTTTGGATTCTATTCATGCTTTCCATTAAGCTGAGTAGAGTCACTTTGACAGGCTCTACATATAGAAAAAAAAATCCTTTATAATGCGGAACGTATGGACTCAAAACCATGTAAACGTATAGGGGCAGATTTTTTTTCTGACTATCTGACACTGTCATTTGTCAGTCGGCGACCAATGTTGCCAACTGTAGAAAAATTAAAGAAACTCGATTCTCTATGAATTCTAAACAATTGCAACACACTTATATACTTGACTTTCAGAAAGGATCTTAACCGTACCGATTCTTTATATAACATTAACACGCGATTACTAAGAATTCAGCTACATATTTAATTCTAAATTTTCTTGCTTCCCATATAAAAACATATTTTGTGATTTGATTTAGAAAAAAATAACGATTTTATTTCAGTTAAGTAAATACTGAGCCCAAAATTACCGTTTTGCTTGCATTACGTCACACACAAACTGTCAAAGATTATATATTTTAATAGTTTGTTACCTTTTAAAAGTAATAAATAGTTATACTAAGCAGTAACTTGTTAGGCATAATACCAGTTTCATGAAGATATTATATTATATAGGGTCAGGTATTATACAAGATATACCTTATCTTGTATAATACTTCAGAAGTGAATTTCTGAGGCTTATTTTAAAAGGTGAAACTTTAGTTTTAATTAATTTACTTAATGATTTGGTCAACCTTAAATATTAACATCCCTCTTTTTACTATTAACAAAGTCGACTCGAGAATCAACTATGAAATTGCCCTTACGCATTATAAAAAAGTTAAAATCGACTTTGTACTACAAAGACTGCGTTCCTATCAAACATACATATTTATATAGCTTCTTTTCCTTTAAAAATCTAAATCCAAATTACATTAAAGTCAAATACCTTATCAAGTTCTTTCCTCAACGTCAGCACTGATCTCTCTCTATCTGCAACCAGCTCCTCTAGGTACTGATAGCGGAGTTTTTTGCGAGCACGGCACTCACGCGCCGACTGCCTGCTGCGCTCTGCAAGCATGTAACGATGATCTGATGGCGAGAAAGAAAGAGATGGGTAGACGAAGACCACAGCCAATGCTGCAAACTCGTTTTTTGAATGACAAAGACAGACTGAAAAAATCTATAAGAGGTCGTAGTAAGACAATTCCGGCACTAGGAATGGATTTTACAGATATTCTTAATATAGTCAAAAAGAACACCTAGACTGGGACTAACAATTTGTGGATCACACTGTCTTGTTCCATGCAGGGATCGAACCCACAACACTCAGCGTAGTACCAGTGACCGCCTAAATCACTATACCATATGTGCAGTCAAATTTATTCCCATTAACATCACTGCACATTGATTTTTTGGGAGATTTTTTGTATGACTACTTTTCGTAAAAATATTCAATTTTGTTCGCATTACCAGGGAAAGTCTACTCTAAAAAGAAAAAGGAGAAAAATTTAAATAATATTATTAATTCTGTATCTAATAAATAAATAGAAGAGAACTTTATAAATTTTAATCTTTTTAAATTTAATTTTTATATGCAATCTGTACATAATTTACCTACGATATAATATAATGATAAGTTATTACATTTTCTTTGCGCTCTTGTTTTTTAAAAATAAATATGATTGATGTGAGCTGGGGAAAGTAGAACAAAGTGTAAAAAGACTTTGTCTCTGTTTCTTTTGTTATATTCTAAGTTCAAAATTACACTTGTTTAGTTCTGAATCTTTACTTAGTCTTTTCACTAATTTCAGTAAATTCAAGTCCGAGACTACTTAGTCGCAAGTCATTAGCAGTTACGCTGACGCCGAAATTTTAGTTTAGAACAGGCTTACATCCTTTGTTTACAACCCTACTAATAGTATTCTGTATAACTCGTGACAAACATCTCTACAATTTTATTTTCCTTTTCATGAAACCACCATCATAATCCAAGCGATATTCATTTCATAAATATAACACTTCAATTTGAATGATACTTTAAACAGTTGTAAAAACACTAAAAACTTACTTTGACGTCAAACCATCAAGTTTTGTCTAATAATCTTAAGTAAATACAACATAAAGATAAGAATTAGGTTATATATATCCGTATTTGTATGTACATATGTATTTACCTATGTAGAGAACATTGATATAAGCATCGATACTTGCACACAGAAAAAATGCATGATCAGATACACATGCAGACGTTATAGCCACTTACAATAATCATTATAACCACTAACATTATCATCTGCCCCTCCTTTCTCCAATTTTATTAAGGGTCTACTGAATGTACAACAAATATACGAAAATACCCCTCAGAAATACTGTGACTTTTAGTTTTCAGACGAGTCACAAGAAGAAAGTTAATTGGAGTAAGAAAAACGCATAGGGCGAAGTAACTACGATGAGGTCTCGAAACGTCTCAAAAGGAAAATCTGGACTGAAACTGTCGTAGTTCGAAGAAGCTAGTGTCCCGGGCCAGTAAGTCCTTTATGTGATTGAAGAGGCCATGACCACAAGGACATCAATCAATACATCCCAGATATATCCTATCCAGAGTTCGAATTTAATATTTTTCAGATACCTGCTATAATTTCTCAAAACATCTATGGGGTCGAAATATTTACTTATGTGATTTGTAAACCAAGGTATGCTCTAATAATAGAATAATCTCAAAATGGAGACGGCAAATTTAAAAGAAATCCTATACCAACAGGTCTGACCCGCGTGGTACAGTATACCGAAATCTCATTTCTAAAGACGGGCGTATGTATGTCCAGCTATGGACTGCTAAATGCAATGATGATGAACAGAATAGTCTGCAACGAATGAACATACAATGTTATCTGCACATTTAAAACCATCAAACATATATATAGCCAACTAAAATTATAATTTTAATTAATCATGTTGGAAACAAAGTGTTACAACACGGGAGATGATAACTAAACCCTGTAATAAGCGTTTGACCTACTCGTAAGTAGAGAGTTGAGAGGTCTACAAAAATAGAAGATAGATAGAAGTAGTACTATTAATATTCCAAGTACAATAGTATAGTTCGATGGGTATCGTAAAAGGCGACCGGGGGTTCGATGGGTATCGTAAAAGGCGACTGAGGTTGCGCTGGATATAACTGCAAAAAGACGAAAAGCTCGAAACAAACTCAAACAAAACCAATCTCGTCTGGCCAGCGTGGTACAATAGGCCAAAATTTCCTTGCTAAGAAGAGATCTATTTCCAGCAGCGGATTGTTAAAGGTTATTGATAATAAAATATATTTAAAAAAAAAATTTCATTGCAATAAACCTTGTAATAATAAATCCTCTTTTTTAGTTTTTGAAAGCCAGGTTATATGTG
This sequence comes from Hypercompe scribonia, assembly GCA_949316085.1. Classification (NCBI taxonomy): domain Eukaryota; kingdom Metazoa; phylum Arthropoda; class Insecta; order Lepidoptera; family Erebidae; genus Hypercompe; species Hypercompe scribonia. The sequence continues at coordinate 7,979,554 of OX438988.1, forward strand.
AAACAGACCATTAAACGCGTACACAATACCTATTTGTAAGTTTGGTAAGTTTGACGCATTTTTGCACACCCACACATACATACATGTGTGTAAAAAAGCTAACTGCGCAGTTTAATTATGAATACAAATACTTTCGTTAGACACACATTTTTAATAAATATAAAGTCGTTACTTCGTTATGTTTCCCTCTAAATATAACAAAGCTATACCAATGCACACATGTTGGCAAATAACTATATTTTTATCCAGTACTTCGTATTATTCCGAGTCTAATAATATGTTTATCTAATACTGAAATGACCTCGCTTCATGAAGGTCTTGAAAAATGCATTTTTTATGCAAAGTTAATATCGCAAACGTAACACTGCTTAGTCTGTTGATGCCTACTAACTTGTGTACATGTATATTATAACTAAACATACATTAGTTTATTATTTTATTAATTTCGATTAATTTCGATTAATTATTTGTTTGTTTTGTGACGTCTGCAAACATTCGTGCCGATCGTTACTAAAATATCTAAATTTGTGTAAATATTCAAGACTAAAATTGTATTAGGAATCAAATTGGTTTGAATGGATGCAAAATTCTGATTATCAGAATCAATAGCGCAAAAATTGGGACATTATGAATTCAGTAGTGGATTTGTATCTTGTTGCATGCTTGCTTCTTTGGTTTGTATGCTTGTTCGTATGTTTTTGTATTTAAATTAAGTGAAGAAGTTTCAGTAAAATAAATCACACCATACGTATATTCAAATCTATACTCTTAAAAGAAGAGTTGGAGATTACAGGTCCTTAAAATATAGTTCAATCTCGTAACAGATGGCTATGAAACCGACGAACTACGAAACTTGAACAAGCAATTTTATTTTTTATATATTTTGATTCTTTACATATCAGTTTTATCACAAATAAGCTGCAAAAAGAAATCACACCTAAATTGTACCTTCTAAAACGAGACTAGTGGCACGTGAAAAATACCAGGAATCGACGAGTACGCATGCAGCGACTGATGAATGGACGAGGCAAAAGAGGTGTGTCAAGACCGTAGTAAGTGGAGATCAATTATCTCTACCTATTCCTCTCGTAAATCAGCGTGACTTTACTTATGTAGTATTTAGCTCTTACATTTAGCACACTGTTTTATAATATAATAATTATAATCATATTTTTATAAATTACTCTATAACATATTGACATAGTTTACATGAATGTGTTGTGAACTTTTACGACGCTAACACATGATTGAATATGGTACAGATCGAATATGGGTTTCATTTGACGGATGATTACAGACAATTGACCATCACTAAATTGTGGGTCACTATTTGTGTATGTAGATTTCAGCGTTTTGCAGAAAAATCTACGCTAATTGCTGCATTTATTTTATTATATAAAAGTGCATTAATACCTAGTTTGGCCTTCATGTCCTGTTTGTCAAGCTGCGCCTTCCTGCCAGGCCGCCGTCCGCGCTTGCCCCCCTCGCGGCGCTCCCCACCCTCCGGGGCCGACGTCCCTAACGAGCCGTACACCCCTCCACCCAGCGACTCCTGGAAACATTACATAATTAAGTGAGATCTGACAATACATTAGTGTGGTAAGAGACAATTGTTGAAACGACTTTAGATGCATTTGGTAATGTTAAGATTTGTCTATCAGTGGACTATTAAAGGCTGTACAGGGTGATCACGTTGATGACATATGTTTTGAATACAAATTATTGATCTGAGTCTAGGTGTTTTTTGTGTCCATTTCATATATATATGTTTATAAAGACCCTCGTGACACAGGAATATTTTTAAAGTGGGAGTTGTCTGTTAAAAAACAAAACAAAACAATGCAATCGTTTACAGATTATTATTTTGAATAATTCACAATGCATCAGTTGCGACGGTAATCAGTTGCCGTCACAAGATAAACAAAGTATGTTTTAAAGTTTTAATTTCACAAACTAATGGATCGTCCAAAGTTTCTGTTGATGAAGTTAATTCACATTTTTCTACTATGTCTGGCACTATCGACGCAAAGGGCATTCAAGCACAGTATTAGGGTTAAGATCGACTTCACGATTTGATTTTAAAAACTTGTGTGAGAGAAGGGATTATTGCTAAAATGGCTTTGAAATATGTTCTTGATTTAAATACAGATGGACTAGTATTTTTGGTAGCTGATTTTCAAAGGTTACAGACGGTTTAAAGGTTAACAGTTGCCGTCACAAGATGAAATGAGTGAATTAAACCATTAATTGCACGATCTAAGTTATGTTAGGTTATATATTAGCTTACGTACATGGATTGTGCCAAAGTGCCCTTTTAGTTACACAGTTGGTTTTACTTATTTAAGGAATTGACCTATTTTTGCTATAAATTGCAATAGGATTTAACATGGTGTGAGTTTAACACTTAAACCAAAATGTTTTGATTTACATAAGTATCGTACTATCGTCCGTGTGATGACGAATTAAGAGTAAATAGTGTTAACACTCCTATTCATCCCGTGGGTGTCGTAAAAGGCGATTAAGGGACCAAGTATACAAGACAACATCATTACAAAGAGAAGGAAAACTTGAAACCAACCCTTTTCCAACCTGTCTGGCCAGCGCGGCATAGTAAGCCAAAACCTCCTTGCTAAGAAGAGGCCTATGTCCAGCAGTGGACTGTAAAAGGTTGTTGATGAAGTATCGTACTTACTTTTATCAACTTAAAATAAACATTACAAGTCTCTACAAAAGTGACACAGCATCATGTTCAAAGTTCAATGTGGATGATTGAGATGTTGTTTTAGGAAAGTATGAATATAGATTGAGCCATTACGTAATAAACCAATGTACTCATACGGGGTTCTAAGTTAGTTAGACGAAAACAAACAAAAGCAGGTCATATTGTCGTGCGTGCGTGTTTGAGGACAGCTCTATGCATAAACAAAACACTACAACGTGATGACAAAACATTCAACGAAGCTGAACTTTTCGGCCATTTTGAATCTGAGAGAAGTAAAGTGTGAGTACAATTTCTAATTAGTGGTCATGACAAATATTATCTTTTCAACATAATAGAGTGTACTCATTAGGTAAAATACTCCAGGTCCCTAAATTAGTATAAAGAATTGATACTCTTTGAACATAGCAATATTACCGATCAAAAAAAAAAACTAAATATCAGAACCGATTTATCCACATAGGATCTACAATATTACTGAAATACGCTGATGACAGAACTCAAACATACCTAACAACCTTAGAACATTAAACTAAATGCTCTAAGCTGAGACGAAACGTCTAGTGAATTACATCCACCTTGCAAATAGAACAATTAGTATAATCCTACTAATTTTATAAATGCGAAAGTTTGTATGGATATTTGTTACTCTTTCACGAAAAAACTACTGGATCGATTTGGATGAAACTTTATAGTAGTATAGGTCGGAATCGGAATAATATATAGGCTACAATTTGTAACGATTTTATGTAATTTTGGTCGTAATATACGATACATGTCAATGAAGTCGGGAAAAAATCTGGCCCATAAGATTTATCTTGACGTACGTTGCCTAAACCATTGAAGTTGCACAAAGACGATGGACCGCAGGATAGGATTTAAAATGATCGGTTACGAAACTTGATGTGGCAGACCAAATTCCACGTGAGCGAAGCCGCGGGGAAAAGCTAGTTTTTCAATGATGTTAAAGTACGGTCAACAAAACCAATATCTTGTGCATTACTACAACTTTGTATGAAATTTTTTTTTCAAAACTATCTGAAAACCTTTCAAAGCAAAGTTTAAAGTGAAAAACACGATTATCGTCAGGTTTTAACGCTGATCGAGGTCAACAATATAATCGTACAAATAAACAAATTACAATGTACGTTCGCAATGCACTGAGGTTGTACCGTTTTGATCATTATCAAACACCGGTTGTATGCGACGATGACTGGCACGTCATTGACCTAATTATGCCTCAGTGCTTGTTATTTAAGATTACATTTTGGTTAGAATAAAAAAAAAATCTAATAAAAATAATAATTCTGAAACCAAAAGGTGTTATCTGTGTACTTTCATTACATTGTAGGTACATTGGTCCATACTTACATATGATCACGTACAGTCTATATAGCCACAGAGGAATATAGGAACTTATTAAGCACTCCCCATAATTTATTTTATTTTATTAATTTACCCTTTTTTATGTCTTATTTTCTTTTTTATGTGTTGCCATAGTTTATGTGAATGTTTTGTAAAATAAATTGAATATTGCATGGACTGAAAATGAGTTTCATTGGAAGGATCATGTCCACTAGCTGCCACAGTATTTGCAGAAAAACGTTTATTAAAGGCGCTATCGTCACAAGGGTGTCACCACAAACGCTGTCCTGTCAAACAGTAGTTTTCATTTTAAGTGGAAAATGTGCATCATGATTTTTCCAAAAATATTTTTGCCCAATTTATAATATTTCTAATTTTTAGAGCAACCTATGTTTTCGTTTAAAATAAACAAATATTCTAGTCATTTCCATATCAAAGATGATTTGATTTTTATTTATGAATAATATAGGCATTAAGTTTAATGTAATGTTTTACAGCATTAAAATCGTAATCATATGGTTATTTTAGTGATAAGTGAATCAAATTCGTCTGCGATCGGTAAACGTATAATTTTCAATTTATTTTCTTTTACATATGTTACAAGCATATATTAAAGTTCTGATTTCTATACTAAGTAAAAATGTAAGCTATTCGCAGTTTTATATTATAAGTGGACAAAAATTGTTTCTATTACAGACACAAATATATAATAGATATTTCCGACATCTATCACACAACCCCGTCTAGTCTAAAATTAAGCAGAGCTTTTACTATGAAAGCTAGATTGACTGATAAAGTTTTTATATACCTTTGTTTTGTAAATACATACGTATTATACATAGAAAAACCCCAAACTAAACTGTACGTAGAAAAAAATATTTGCAGATACAAACATTTGGTACTACGAGACCTCAGGCAGTGAATATACTGTATATACCTTTTACTAGTGTGTAACTTAATTTCAGTAGCGGTTTAATTTCAATCCAGAGATTTAAATAGATTTAAAATTATGTAAATAACATAAAAATGTGATGATCAAGACATTTAGATTTTTCGAAATTAATAAACTGTAGGTGTAGAAGTTTATAGCGTTATTGCATACTAAAAGAGATGCTACTAGTAATCTAGTCAACAGTATTAAACCCACTTCACTTTCGAAATCGTCGTATGTGTGTGTATGCGCAGCAAATCCGTTTGTTTCTTGGCACGTGGTCATGTAAATCATTATCTCATGCGAAACGTATTGAAACATCTACACTGAACTGACCCAACGTCCCATTCATGGACTACATACTCGTATATCTAACGTTTGCCAAATTATGTACGTAGCATTGGAAAGTTACACGGCTTTTATATTTTTTGACAAAAATAGTCTTGATTTCATGACAATACTATCCATTAAACGTCACTCAGTTGCATCTATCTGTAGCCTAAGTAATGATAATGTTTATTTTATTAATTTTTTTTGCACATAAAAATGAATATTTAATCGAGTTGTGGACTAACGTAATTTTTCAAATGTCTGTCTCAAATGAATATTGAAAGTATTTAAAAAAATAATATACAGAACACATTAGACAAAGTTGTTTCGAGGTAAAACGAAAAGTAAGATAATCTGGAAAGATAAAAAAAACGTTGATATCAAACATAATTAACAAAACTTTTGTTTTTGTTGTGTATTGCCCTGAAATTAACTTAATTTTTTATGTTCTCGTTTCGTGACTCGATGTGACCAAAGTTCTGACTACTTAGGTTTCTTTTAAAACAAACAGTGCGCTTTCCAACAATCTATCTACTGAAACGACAGTATGACTTTGTTGCTTTTAGAAATTGGTAACAGGAAATGTCCATACTACAAACAATAATAAAGTCGTGTCAATATTGACGTTCACATGCAACTTTCGTATGTGCTATGTATGTACAACTAAAAAGAAATAACATGAGATGATTGCGTAGCAAACTCAAATTCGCATAAAGAACGGAGCAAGTCAAAAAAACACGTCAAGCTAACCACAATAGTCAGCGATCATTGACACCAAAACCTTATTTGAAACACATACTCCAGTACTTTGTCGCAGTTTGTATATTTATTACCATAAGGTTGAAAATTGCTTGCTATAATGTGTGAACAATAACGTTTCTGTTTAGTAGCGTGACAGAAATTCAATCGGTGTAATTGTTCAAGACGCACGTTTCCACTGCGTAGAAGGGAGATACGGTCATATAGTACTGTATTTTGAAACAATTTTACTACAATCTAGGTTTTGACTGCACGGTTGGATTCAAAAATAGGTGGAAAGAAGTTGTGGCTATCATTCTTATGGTGCGATTATGAAGATTTTCGTAAAATGGATCGCTACTCATCAAATCATGACATCTTGACCTGTAAAAAACAAGCTTCACATATCGTGATGGCCAACAAAATATCTATATGTTTTGGGATGCCAGCTTTCTTTTTAAACCAATCAGCGTGAAGATATTCTTTGTTTTTACGCTAACTGTACTATGTGTTTGTACATTACATTATCAATTACGATTATCTAATACGTAATTTGAACTAATCTAAAGTTAAAGACGACAGAATTTCTGTCACAAAGTTTTAAAAGTATTTTTTTTTCAAATTCTCTTCAAAGCTGGTTTCTCGTTTCTTTAGTACCACATACTTCTCACGCAATACATAGGATATCATCTAGACCGAAAACTAAAACCATAAACTGCAAATTTAAAAATGGGTACCCCTGAGCTTAGTGACGGTTGACATGGTGACTACATATACTTATAAACAGATTAGTCAGCAAAAGATTATGTTGCAGTGGATAACAATATGTTTCTTTGTTTCTCAAGTTCTGAGAACCACCAAACTCGTATGAGCCTGGTAAACCGAAACGGAGATCAACACCTCTCCTCCCACCAAACCCCCCGCAATTCGGGAAGCAACTGAAAAGGTGACAACACACTTTTTGAGTTGCAGATAAATATGGTGCACTGTCTGATCCCTATAAGATAAAAAGAGAAAAGACAAAGCTCGCTGATGCCTGATGGACTCCAGAAAGGTACCTTGCCGCTGCCTCTAAACATACAAATTCGATGTTGTTCATTTGTAAAATTGAACAAAGTGACTTAAATCAGACAGTAACTGATTTATTTTTAGTTACAGAAAATGTATTACCAAGGTAACGGGAGGAATCGATAACCTGTAGGCGAGCTGGCGTGGGCAGGAGCTTACTTTATGGAATATTTCCCTTTGTGAAGTAAATATACAAAAAATATGTAATAATTGGTCGTATGAAATTTTTTTAATCAGAATTACTTTACATTCCATTGCCTCTAGAATACGTGAAGATATTGTTTCGAAAGAATTTTATTAAATAGATGCGTCCCTAAGCCAATTTTTGGCTATCCTTCAATTAAGATTAAGGTATCTTTTAGACTCTATCAGTTTTGTTTTCAAACTCTTTGTCTACAGCACATTATGTATGTACATATTTGTCAAGGATTTGCTGTGGAATATTTTGATGTTGAAATATTGCTTAATTGAAATATAATTGATTACATAAAGCACATTTCTAAATACAATTACTTAACACTTTCAATTGAATTAACATTTCAGACAAAAAACTCACCTTAAACAGCGTGATGCATGAATGTAAGAACAAAAGTACACATTTTTTCCATAAATAGACATAATGAATCACTTTATACTTAACGTGGAAAAGTGGAATATATTACATAATTGACATTATTAAAAAAAAATCAAAATTTGGAAACAGAATAAAAAAAAACACAAAATAAAAAAAAACAAAGACAAAGAACAACGAAACGAAACGAAACGACTACATTTTCAGTCTACGTCTGACGAATGAGAACCAAACACTGGGCGAACATGGATAGAGGGGCTGAATGCCTGTCTGGCTGTGAGGGGGGTGTAACTAGACGCCCTGCGCAGACCGGTTCTCTCTATAGAAACTACACGGACAGATGTACTGGCAGACGAACATTTTAATTATTATTATTTTGCAGGTATTATGTAAATCTGGAGGGTTCGACGGATGAGGATAATAAAATAACCTCAGATGGCAACGAATTATGTTTTGATTCCACTCAAGGTCTCTATATCAACACGTTAGTAATAAAGTAGATACGTGGCTCTGTTTTTGTTTGTAATTAGGTAGAATTTAGACGCATTTTAATTTTTCTAAAGTTCAGAATAGGAGTCTGAGCAGGCTCGTTGGTCTAATAGTTAGAGATCTTGACGAACCTGGGTGTTGGGCAATACAAATATCTTGTGATGAGGACGATTATTTTTTTATCATCATTTTAATTATAATGTGTTTCTGAGTGTAATTAATCTATAATATGTATGTGTAAAATATAGTAAATAAGTATGTTTAATTACTTATTTTTTGTAAATCTCCGACACCAGCTGCGAGGTAAAGCAATAATTATGGGTTGTTGTTGACCATGGATCCACGGCAAAGATAGGGATTTAAAATATAGCATGTAAAACAGATACAGGATTGTTCGATTATCATGGATAGAATCGAAATAATCGAAAGAAAATAAATCAAAATGGTTTTTGTTATGCAGAGTAACAACGAAGACCTAAATAATGTGATAAATTTAAATTTTTCGTTTATTTTTTACCTTTTCATCCCATCACTTGTAATCAGGTACATATGTTATTTTATTTCAAATTTCTTAGGTAAAGAAAAATGAAGGAATAATCGAAGTGTCTTTTCTATTAAAATTAATCATCATTATCAGCCTATCGCAGGAGTTCAGATGACAGGTCTCTTCTCTAATTGCAATGAATACGATATAAATTAGATCTGCCATCCGCACAGTTCATGAATTTAAACACTAAAATAATATATAATGTCACATTGTGCGTTGGCTAACCTGACGTTGTACAATAGTGCAGTAATTTTACTCTTATCATTTAATTAATTAACATTCGATGAGGTATTTATATTGCGTTAAGTGATTAACGCAATAAATATGCCTTTGTTAATTAAACTAAAAAGAAAAACCCAAAAAACTCATAAATGTATTTTAAAGTAAATATAAGTAGGTATATATTTTCTATCTCATGGATAAGTACTATTTGTAAATAATTATTCTAAATATTTTTAACTACGTAGTTAAATTAATTTTAGTAAAGTCATCGACCGCTATAGTTCGTCACCAATGACAAGGTGACGTCACGTCTTAAAAGTTTATACTTATACTGCGTACTTACCATATATACTTACGCAAAACGGCACCAGATAACACCTCTAGCAACATATGCATAAAAATTATCAAGTTTTTTATGTAATGGTATCGGCGTAATTTCCACGACTGATTTCAAAATAACAAAATTCTAATACTAACCCGTTTAGTCGATTTTAGCCCGCTACAATTCGGTGCAACGGTCACAAATTATTTGAGCTCACGTCGTAAATGGTGGCCATATTTGTTCGAAAATTGAAAATCAATATCGTCTATTCCGCAGAATGATATATGTGTGCACTGTACACAGTAGCGATGCGATTGCAGAAACAGGCGTATACACTACAGAAAGTGTATGTTAGCAGCAAGGTAAGTGGGTTAATTGTACGATACATAAATTTCAACCAAAACATTTGGGGAATATGGTCCAATTTGCAAAGACGAAATGGGTGAATTTGTACTCCATCCTTTTATACGCATAAAGTAATATGAGTATATAGTACAATGGTAGTCTGACGTTACAATGTTTGTATTGTTTCCTATTTCCTTTATGCTGACATGAAAGATTTTTTCGTATTTGGAATTAAATATCTACATTTATTAACACTAGATATACCAGCGATTTGAATATACCTATTTCTACCAAACCAGTCAAAGTGACTGGTGCATAAAATACAGGCTTCTTGAGGGTTCTAGTCTATATTTACTCTTAAAAATGACAAAAATAAAGTTGAACAATATTAATTATAATAGATAAATGGATTTATATACATTTCCAAATAACAAAACACTAAATTATTTACAGTTTGTTGCTCACAATTTCTACATGTGTAGATTTTGCTGCGGATACAATTTCCACATAGACTTTTTTTGCATTTAGTGCAAATGTTTGTAGTTTTATTGTTATTGCAATATCCTATTTGACACCATTTTCGTACAGGAACTGTGGCATTTGTGTTTGGTATATTGGTTTCGTGTGGTTTTTGCCTTGAAGTCTGATATTCTGAAGCAAATTCTTCTGCTAATTGAAACAGAAAGTCTTTTCGTGAAATATTTTCTCCTGTTGTGTTTTTGTACAATACCCAACTATTTATTGCGGCCAAATCGAAAAAAAAAAGGAAAAAAAATGAAATGAGAAAAATGATAGTTCCCACTTGTTATTCCACAAATATTGAAGCCTCAAATTATTTGCTTCGTACGCTCCACGTGCATATAATATTGCTAGAAATGCCTTCAATTTTTCTTGCGTAATTGTCCAGTTTTCCCCAAACCCCCCAAAACTCGAGAGGCTTCTAACTCAGTACAAATTCGAATATGTTCCAAGATATGGTTGTCAATCAGTAATAGGAACGCACTACTTAGATTCCCGTTCATAATGTTTCTTTTAGCATGTGCTGTTGGCCCGTGTACATCTTTGAAAGCACTATGCTGTGGTGATCTACCAGCAATACCTCCTTCTTCAATTCTCGTCCAAATAGTTCCGTCTGAAGCAATTTCAGTTTGCTGATTTGGTATGTTACTTCCACATTCATCTTCAGAACTGGAAGGGAATCGCATACATCGTCTTGTGCGTTTGTTTAGAATCTTTTCGCAATCATTGTCACTTGACTGATCTATATTGTCTTCATCAGGAATTTCCTCATCACTACTTTCGATAAAAATAGCACTACTATTATCACCATCACTATCATATAATTCACTTTCTACATCTGAACATTCCAGAGGTATGTTGGTTGCATTTTCTAAATATGTAGGAAGTTTTGTTTTTTTGACATTTTTAGGAGCTCACAATCACTATAAAAATCTTGTTTATAAGAAAAATGCTGCGCGTTGGACAAAGCTAGAAACAAGACTGAACATGTCTAGTGCATTTACAAAACAAATGCTCATCAACTCAATGACGATATTGAAAGAAAACAAAGGACGATAACGAAATACACTTCAGTGCTATATGTACTACATCGGTCTCATGAGTCCCAAAATCATACATTTTTTCATACAAACACAACCTGTCATTTTGACTGGTACTGGTATAAATGTCAACAACAAAAATTATATTTGTTACTAATGTATATAAAATAATATTAAGTTTATAAAACGTACTCTCTAATTATAGCTACAAAAGTCATAACATCATTTCTGAAAAAATGTGTAATATAGTAGGAATTTTGAATTGAAATTGCACGACCAGTCAAAATGACTGGTCTGGTAAATCTAGTGTTAAAGTAGATTTTATAAATATATTTATATGCGTTTAAAATTGTACTTCTTTATAGGCTATCATTGAAATACGCAGGAAAAAAACAGCTGGCTCTTTTTTAGTTGTAACTGCGTAGATATTTAAGGTTGTTTATGGTTTATAAACGTTTTGTGTTCTTTATTTTATCTTTTTCCGTATGAGGCATAGAAAGGTAAAAATGCGGAAAATAGGTCTACACGAGTGTGTGCGTAAGGGACGTAGAGGTAGAGGTAGTAGGGAGTGTGTGCGTGTGTGTGTAAGCTTATTATTAGTAATTAGAAAATAAAAACTAGTTGAACTGTATTATATCATTTAGCTGTATAGTTTAGCACTAAGATAGAATTTTTACGATGTTCCCAGATAGTTAATAACAAAGAAACCCTAACACGGTATACCATGACCAAGCCACTTAATGTTAGACATTTTAAACAACAATTCGAAATAAGAAATATTTAACATATTTTTTTAAATAAAAATATTATAGAATGTCACAATGACAAAACTATTGCATCAAAACGATTACAGAAATATATAAATTCTATTACATACAAAATAATTAAACTTGAAGACAGCGAAGACATTGGGAATTTCAATATAAATTTCCTTGTCCTTATCGACATAGAATTATATTTTAACGATTCATTTCACACAGAAGCAACTAATACTTTTTTTACTCGATGATAACTGGTGTACACTTGTACAGAAATAAACAAATTTAAATAAAGAAAAATATACAAGCTGCAATTTCAACGAAATTATTCCATCCGATAGCACATTATCATTTCCTATATTTGTTTTGTTTGCAACAGCGGAACGATTTGTTATCCTGGGTAGTGTAGAATATATTTTTAGGTATCAAAGAAACTAAAATAAAACAAGAAGTGTAAGATTTGACTAGAATATAGAAGAATAAAAAACTGAATTCAAAACGAGCAAGGTTTCCCGCTGAGTAAAATGTGTAAATTTCCAACTAAATTAATCAGGTCAAAGGGGGCAAAAGTTCGAATAGAACAGTTCTTTTTGGCATATGTGCATAGACTAAAAGTCACTGCGCACCGCATACAATATGCAAGACGTCGACAAAGAAAACCATGAAAACATAATGTACTGGAGGAAATCTGAGCGATTAAGCGCTACAATTGGTAGGTATACAATACTTCATGATATACCTTTCTTTGAGCACATTCCATTAGTATCTTCAACATTAAATGCTAATTAACATACCTATTGCATTATTGATTGTTAATGATCGAAACTGGAATACGATCGGAATGTTAGTTTTGCGGGGTCGATCGGGACGGGATCTTTTAGCGAGCTAGTACAAACACATACTTAAGTTAACCACAAAGAAACCGCAATGGGGATTTTTGGGATGAGTATAAATAACCGAATAAATATTTAAAACCTAAAAATGTTCAATCAGATAAAATATTCATATCAGTTATAAATAATCTACAATAATGTTATAAAGTGTCGCTATTAGACATTCTGCGTATTAATATATTCAAAGTAGTAGAGCCACGTCGATTTCAGCAGGAACGGACCGGTTCGACCGGGGCTGTACACCTTCTCACAGAAGACCAACCTAAAGCGACAGCACCCGTGCTGTCGTCTTTTGTTGGTGAGTGAGAGATCGGAGGTCCATTGGTACAAAGGTGACAGTTATCGTGGTAAGTGTGTGAACCTTACACTGCCACGATGATTGTCATACCTTTGACGTCCCCAAACGAGGCATGAAAGGTATATAGCTACATCTTAATAGGCCGCCATAGTGTGTGTTACCATACTGCATTGTCTGCATTCACAATGAGTATGGTGACCACAATTCTTGAATTTCTTTGGCAGGCTTTTAAAATTAAAAAAAAATGCAAATAAATCGATGAGCTTGTAATGTCGAAGCAAACAGCTGTTTCTGGTTAGTAAAGGAAACGAACACATTGAAAATAAAAATACCTATCGGCCCTGCATTATGCATGCAGATGTCAACGTATACCTACTGCGTATGTATTAGAACCAAGGCCACACTAGGCCACTACAATAATAATAAAGTTATTTTTATAACAAGACATTTTTATATGTCTCATTTGTTCAATTTTTCTTGCATATGTTTCAATTTTGAAATACTGGAAATCTAGTTTAAGACTAGCCTTGAAAAGGAACGCTTCTACAATTTTTTCTAAAAACCAAACGCGCAAATTACATACTTTCATGGTTTACTTTACAGCATCTGTTATCTTGGTAACCAGATCAGCCTTTATTTTTCTTTTAACAGTAGGGATGAATGTCTATTTAGCAATCGGTATTCATGTTGCCGCCCTAAATGTGAAAGAGGGTAACTATATCTGTCACAGTGAAGAACGAATTCTATATATATGCTGAGTATACTGAGCGTGTTAGATGACTTTCGATGCTCTTTTGATGACTAACCTTCTAAAATAGTTTGTTGCGATATTAAAGTTTTTTGAAGATGCTATCCAAACAAATTTGACTGTTCATCGTTTTTTAAACAAATAAACATGGTTGGAATAAAAGCCTTCGTGAATGGCTTTCACATAAATTAAAATAAACCGTTTTTCTTTTGGATTTTTGAAGAAGTCAGATTAGTTTCGGACAAGACGAGAGCCCTATAGGGCTCTATAGGGCTCTCGTCTTGTCGATACCGATAATCGATAACCGATATATCGGTCGAAAAAGAAATCTGTCTCATCGGATACAGGAGATATAACCTTTGGTGTCTAAAGTCAAAATTACAGACAAATATAATGTCTAAACTAAATAATTTATCGATAATGTGAATAAAAATATCCAAAATTGAAGACCACACAATTGTTTGTTGAAAAATTAAATTCAATTCGCCTCAATTATCCTAAAACAAACTTTGTACATTGTTTAACATTTTGTTTTATGACACCTAATATTTTAAAGCGAAGAACAGTTAGGTCATAAAACTACTAAAATTATAGAAGAGTCATAAAGTTAATCGATTTTCCTCGCTATTGCTCATTAAAAATTATTATCACAAGACAAGGTGAAGACAGCAAAAACTGTACTACATAATGTTTTGAAGGTTTGAAAGCCGCTTGGGGCTCGTGGCATAATCTTTTTTGTAAAAAATGTTAACAGAAGTCATAGCTTAAGCTCAAAAATGATAGATTATCTTACTAAGAGTTTCTATATTAAAACTCATTCTATGTACGCTTTTAATTTCTTTAAGTTTAATAATATAAATGAGCGAATACTCTGGACAAAAACACTGCAAAGATATGATATTGTAGACCAAAACCTCCTTTCTAGGGAGATACCTACGTCCAACAGTTGACTACTAAAGATTGATAGTGAGTAACACAATTAGTGTTCCAATACAAGTAAATAGTTGTTAAAAATTTGAGATTACTTTCGCTGTGGAAAACAATCAAAATTATTTATATCTTTATTGTGCAATATTCTCTGTGTCAACTTTATTTCAAATGTATTATATTTGTTTCATTCAATTTTGTTCGTTTCGTCGTAAAATACGGTATAGACTAGTACCCGTATATTTCTGTACGGATCATATCAGTAAATAGAGAATTCTACTTAGAGTGGAAGATATCAATTTAAAAAAAAAAAAAACCAAATGTTGCGTCGCTTATTTCAGCAGTAGACAGGCATATTTATATAACATCTGCCATGTATATGTACCTATATTTAATTATTACCTATTATAGTACTAACTATAACAATTACAGATGCAGACAATGCATTAAAGTAGACTTTAAGGTCATCTATGTATTCATTGTGAACAATAATGGTTGTGTAATAATTTTATAGTCAAAACAATTTATATTAATAGATATTTACATTTATTATATTTCAAATATAATAGGAGTATTGAAGCTATACTTTGTTAGCACTTAAAGATATTAAAAGTCCTTGTTTCACCTTATCTAACAATAAAGGTATGATCGTGGTGGAAAATTAAAACAAATAGGTATATCCAACCGGACTGGATGTCTCTTTATCAGATATATACAATGTTGATAAACAACAGTTAAACAATATAAATAAATGAACAAAAAAATAACAAACTTACTTCGCTTAACGTTTGTAATAAAAGTCCGCACTTACTTTCTTTTTTCTAAAAACCTTGACCTCACTTAGGAAAAGTTATTAATGCACTTATCTCATCCATTTACATAAATCTGAGTAGATCTCGTATAAAGAGTTTTAAAATGATACTGCAGACAAATACGCACTTAGTTTTGTTTCTCGGTTAGCAACAAAAGGCCGGCCGATACCAAGCGAACTGCGTCGTACGTTCGCGTCAACCGATGTACAATTTATGCGGCGTAGTAACTGTCATTTCCTAACCTCAAACATACAATGACAAACACTAAAAACTCTGCAGAAACATAATATTATCATACCGGTCAGTAAATAATGTTACAATTTAAATATTCCCTCACAACAATTTAATATAAAATATATATTTACTTACGATTTATTGAGATAGTATGAGTGCCGTGTCCGCCCTAGCGACTGCTTCAACGCACACTGGCTGCGCCGGGTCGCGTTGCGCAGTGGGAACGACCGCGCGCGTTCACTCTTCTTATTTTTAAAAACAACTTTTTAAATCGGCAATGGATCGGCACAGACAGACAGACTACGAGTTGTGGCAGCTAACATGAGTAAGATTGCAACAGAGCGTATTGTAGCCCTCCCCACCTTGGACAAAGTGACCTTATCGTTTCGCTGCACTCAGTAACAGCCGATACAAAATAAAGTCGTAGTTACAGGCGGCATGTTACAGTACTAAACCAGATTAAGGTTTTCCTAAAAACCCTACAATTTTAACTTTTGATTTGTTTAATGCAACACCAAAATTATTACGAAAAATGATTATAATTATCAAAATAAATGTTAGCGAAAAAGTGCAACTGTTAGGTAAGCTTTGATTCTATGTTTTTAAGGAAAACTATTACTCTCTTGCCACAATAAAAAATAAAACAAAAATAGTAACAACAAACAATATTAATCGCTGCTTCCCATCAAATAATACTTAAAATATAAAAACAGTTTTTTATCTTTTTTAATGATTATGAATTCCAATTTATTTTCCTTCAAATTTTTTACACAAGATTCAGGGTCACTAGTTAAATAAATTTCTAATAATTCCAAGTGTAACACGTTTTTATGTCCTTCAAAAACAGTAGAGGCCTTTTTTTAAGCACCCGAAACTGCAGCTGCCTACAAACAACTAGAAATTTGGATGACCTTTTCAAACTGCGAACGACAACAAAGTATAATTTAACACTGCGTCGTTTTGTGCCAGATCTCTCCCCGTTCCTGTCGGACAGCCGTCCCATTCGTGTCGAATTATGAGAGTGAGGGAACAGAGAGTGCACTTGTATCTGTGCACACACTTGTATACCATAATATCGCCTGTATAGATGGCTGCTCTACATTGAGACTGGCCGCTGTGACCAAAATAAGTTAGGAGTACATCGTCATAGTTTAACGCTCATTACGCTATTAAATGTCGGAGTATCTTAAAGACCATAATTACTACGTTACATAATTCGTAAAAAGTTGTGGATTTTCGAGCACAATAAGAATTCATTTAAAAAAAAATCATCGTACATCTTTTCTACAGGTTGTCTATCTTGTTCGTCGCAGATTCCACCGCGTTATACCAAGCTTACATATTAGTTCACGAGGATTTCCCAAAAAAACCTAGAAATGGTTACCTACTAACTTCTTAAGGAAGTTACCAGATCATAGCAATCCAGACTTTTCTATCGCATCTCTTTCATAATCAATGTCTCTTTGAACGCCAGAGAGACATTGGTTGATTGAAAATTATATGAATATGAGATAGACAAAAGGGTATCGAAAAAATATAAGTGTCACATTAAGTCTAAAAGTAGACGAAAATATTATTACAGATACATTCATAATAAATCCACAATAAAATCAAAAAAAAATCTATTGGTTGCCCTTCACAAAATCCTGAACATACACTTTTACCGCAACACATTTCAGACATAAAGAAGTTATGGGATGTTTGTTACTGCGTACTGCGTACTGCGTAGTATAAGCGAATACTGCGTGTTGTGCATCGACTGGATAACTACGCAGATAGTAACCTAGGTCAATGATGAAGGGCGTTGAGTAATAGACTAGGCATTTAATGACAATACCTAATTATTTATTTATTAAAACTCACACTTCTATTTTTGTAATGACAGACGTAGATTTTTGGGTAATAGACAGTATTTTGTTGTATACCAGTATGAGTATCATTGACTAATCGCACATGATTGATTTCATGGTTTTTTTTATAATAATGTTAATGAGACTCAAAAGTAGAACCACATAGCAACGCGCATGATTTATGAAATCCGTCAATAGTAATTTTTATAATTATTTAATTACTAGATACCGTATACTATCTGGTAAAGTAAGGTAAGATTGCCCAATCTTCCTTTTCAAAGTGACCTCAACTTTTATATACACTCAAAGCATTATTTAAAACTGCATTGTTTGGCGAGCTCATTCAAGTTTCCTGCCATCATCACATCAACAGAAATACTTATATACTAAAATAATAATAGGTAGTAGAGCCACGCTGATTTCAGCACGTGTGGGCCGGCTCGACCGGGGCAGTACTGCTCTTCCACAGAAGACCAACCTAAAGCGCCAGCATTCGTGCTGTCGTGTTTCGTTGGTGAGTGTGAGACTGGAGGCCCATTGATGCAAAGGTGACAGTTATCGTGGTAACTGTGTGAGCCTTACACTGCCACGATGACTGTCATGCTATTTACGTCCCAAAGCGTGACGTGAAAAAGCATCTCACTAGGCCGCCATAGTGTGGGTCACCACACTACATTGTCTGCGTTTGCAATGAGTGTCGTGATCACAACTCTTTAGATTCTATTCATGCTTTCCATCAGGCAGACTAGAGTGACTTTGGCAGGGTTTTTACATAAAAAAAAATACACATTACAAATAGAAAAGTTTTGACCTACTATACCACGGAAGCCAGATGGGTTGACAGGGTATGTAAGTTTCTTTCTTTTTGCAGCGCTGTTGTTCTGCGCAGTTTGGTCCCTTAGTCGGTTCTTACGACACCCAAGGGGTGGTGAAACTTCGTATTCTTAATCCGTCATGACACGGAATTTCCTGGGTTTCATCTCTTTATTTTAAGTCTTATTTTATTAATCTCTTTAATTTATTAAATCATAATGTACCTAATAGTTGTTCCTTTGCCCATTAGCCATACTAATATACTAATATACGAGTCTTCGAGCTAAGCCGAGAATGAGCGGACAGAAGAAGTGTAATTATAAGATTCTTATGGAATATGAAAGCATAAAAAGTAACGCAAAAACATTAATTTCTAGATCTTCTGGTTTTATGAAAAATATACTGATGACTAAGGTAGCAAACTACACAGGACAATATCACTGTAAAGAATAAGAAAACTTAAAACAATTTTTTTTAACGTATGGCAACTCTCACTCCACCGGGGTTTGCGGTGGGTTAGTGTGTATCGGAATCGGAACGACTAAAACCACACGGTGTGCCACTCTGCACCTGTAATAGAGATCTGGGAAATGCTGTTATAAAGCTATCCGGATCCCTAATCCTATACCAACTCGTCGGGCCAACTCCGTCCAACAATGAACTATCAAAGGCTGTTGATATGATGATGTGAGGAAATTCGAATAAGTGCGCATAACAAACAATATAATCTCATGTCTGTTAATATTTGATTATTTAATTAATAACATATTCGATAAATTGCGTTACGTTACAGTTTTAAATAATGCTTTGGGTGTATATAAAAGCTGAGGTCACTTTGAAAATGAAGATTGGGTAATCTTCCTTTACTCTATCAAATAGTGTACAAAAAGCATTTTACTAAGCCGCCCTGGTGTGGGTTACCACACTGCATTGTTTTCGTTCGCAATGAGTATAGTGACCACAATTCTTGGATTCATTCTTGCTTTCCATCAGGCAGAGTAGAGCCCCTTTGACAAACTCTCAAAAAAAAACAGTACTAATTCAATCATAAAAATCGCCATTGACGGCGACAATATTAATAAAATACAATGAAAATCCAGTATATAAATATTTTATTACTTGTTTTACTTTTAATTTTGCTAACAGTGACACTAATATGTAATGACTTATACAAAACAAAATACATTATATTCATACACTATACGTAAGTGTCTAAACCGCTACCTATTTTTTTCATAAAGGTTACAGCAAATAAATTCTCTCTGACTCGTCAAAGATATATTTAAAAAAGAGTTAATTCGCGCTACGCATAGTTACTCTTGTCACACTAATCCTAAAGTTTACAAATTTTTGCATCGAGTAGCAAAAACGTACTATAACCACATTGCTGAACTAATTTAATATCAGCATATAAATTTAGAAGCGCATTTTTAGAAGCAGAAGGTAGGGTAAAAAGAATGTATTTAATGTTTATATTTCGGAGTGGCCTCGCAATTCAATCATCATCATCTCAGCCAAAAGACTGCTGGACATAGGCCTCCTCCTGGATAACCTTCCACAGCAGCCGGTCCCATGCCGCCTGAACGAATGAAATTCAATATTTACAAGAAATTTTGTGAGTTCTTCTCTTCCTGGTCTTTTTAAGAATTTTGCTGGTAAGAAGATGTACGTATATCGTGTAACGTATATCTTATATCTTTTTGAAACGGGAAAAGAAGAAGATTCCGGAAAAGGATCTAAGATTGCACTTATTCAATTCAATTTAAGCCCAATTAAATGTAAGTCTCCACAAGAACAGAAGATGATAGAAGATACTTCAGATTGAAGTATAGGGTGGGCCAAGAATTCGTTAACATTTGAATCGAACATCCCGCACAAACATGTTACGGGAGTTCTTGGGACCGATGCTACTGGAATTTGTTGGTAAACAATTTTACAATCGTAACACGTGGTTTCAACAAGATGGAGCCACTTGTCACACATCCAATAAGTTCCTGGTGGTCAAAGACACGTTTCCTGAAAAGCTGGTTTCCAGACGAGGTGACATTCTATGGCCACCCAGAAGTCCAGATCTATCCCTAGCAGACTTTTTACTTTATTGATGAAACTGTATCAATGTAACTTTATATTAATAAATCGTCAAGAAACCAAATACACTATTTCAACTAAAAGAAAACATTCAGCAAAGAGATGTCGGCGATCTCGCGGTCTCTTTGCCGATGAGTATTCGAAAATTTCAGTGCTCGTGTAGAATGAATTGAATTTAGACGATGTTATTTTTATAAAATAAATTCCAACGAAATAGCATTCTTGTAAATAAACAATTTCTATAATACATCAAACGGTTTTTTTATATGATTTTTTCAAATGTTAACTAATTCATGGCCCACCCTATATTTCCGTTTCACATGTAAACCTGTAATTAATAATACGTAAATAACGCTGTGGTTTATATATTATATTTAATATAAAGTTCAACATGTTCTAATTAATTAGTTAAAGTAAATAAATATGTTTTCCCAAATAAATAAATAATGTTTATCTATTTAAAAGCCGATAAACCTTGACATGCATTTACACGTGTTGTTTATATTCTGTATTTTCAGACGAAATATTTTTAATGGTATGATGTAGTAGCCAGTGTCAACGGAACAGCTAACTACTAGATATTATAGTGCACAGGTGTGTGCGCACTACACAGGTGCACTCTCTGTTCCTTCACTCTCACTATCCGATGGGAAGGCTATTCGAAGCGACTGGAGAGAGATTACGCGCAAGACTGATGGTTTTACGTGCTCTCCAAAGAACGTGGATTTAAATCCCAACTTTCAAATAACAATTTTTGAGTCGACCCGGGAATTGAATAGATCGGCAATCACATATGCTAACCGCTAGACAAACGAGGTAATATTTTATAGTATACCTAGAGAGCAAACGGGTAGACGAGTGACCTCGTGGTAAGTTATTACCGCTGCTCACGCCTGCAACTCAGAGACTCAGGTGGTGCGCCAAACTGTTGCCGAAAGTTATAAAATTAATATCCTTAACGTCTGAATTTATATATGTTCTGGGGTATTTAGATTTATAATCGACTAAAAGAGTGTTCTAGAAAGTAACTAATATAATCTAGAAGGAAATTCTAAAGATGATAAGAAAGAACTTGTTGAGCGAGACAGGAACGCGTTGTTTATATATAAGTCATTAGATAACATCATCATTATTGTCATTAAAAATTGACGAGCAGAGGGTTGATGCGGACTGCCAAAGACCGAGATAGTTGGCACTTCTTGGAGAAGGTCTTTCAACAGTATATGGCGATAGGCTGATAACGATGACCTTAGATATTATACCAATTCAGTGACGAGAATTAATTTTAAAATGATAGAATATCACAACGACCGGTACCCTGCTACCTATGATCAGCGTTTAAGTTTTAATATTGGGTAATGGTTAAGTTAAAATTTACCAAAAACTACCAAAAAAACACATTTGGACCGTCCTGCTAGTTATTGGCCAGTTTGAACCCACCCTGGATAAATAATTATGTGATAAGTACAATCACCTGTGCTGTGTCAGCATCTAATTTCCTCTTATAATATGTATGTATCAGCGTTCTGGTTACAAAGCTCTGGTTTGGGATCAGACTGCCACGGGTGAGTTACTACTAAGCTAATTAAACATAGTCACTTCATGTCGTATCATGTTGATCGATATATGAATGATTCGTGTCAAACATATTTTAAATATTTTCCTTAGAAAGTAGTGCAAGGCAAAGTTATCTTTTGAAGGCGTTGACTTTTTATCTTATCAGGAGTGCCGTCGCACCTTAACCAGGTGAGCGTATTACCACACATTAGTAAACACAGCGAAATGCACACCTAGATTACAGAATTACTGGACATAGGTACATGCCAGATAAACTGCGCCAAACTAACTTCTTATGATCATAATCAGAGATTCAAACCAGTTCATGGGAGGTAGTGACCGCAGCAATTGCAAACTGAACCAGAGGTGTGATACTCACTTTTTCTTAGGATTATACTAGTTAACACGGGCAACTTCGACAATAAAATTGTTATCGAACCCCTTCTGTCTATGGTGCAGGGTGGTACACTTTTTAGTTTTAGTCGGTTCGATTTCGACAACGCACTCCAGCGCAAACTAGGAGGAGCAACGACCCGGGCAGGATTTTTACATGATAATAAAAAGGATTACCTAAATAAAATAACAAAAAAGAAAATAAAGGGGTTAATTTTATTTTAAGTTTAAAAAACCACAATACCCATATAACCACATAACCCACAATCGGTAAAAATGAGATGAAATCACGTGGGGTTTCTTAATTTTCACAAGAAAAACTTTTTTGAGTTTGCTCGCGTTGCCACCAGACCTTTTGCACATATAGTCTAAAAAGTGCTTTATATTTTAAGAAATTAAGTAAATAAATATATTAAATTCAAACCATTTTTTTTTCTTTTACAGATTTACTGGTTTTTGCAAGGAATTATTCTAAATCACCGTCGAGGTTTTCAAAAATGAGTAACTATTAATAAATTACTTTTAATTCATTATAATGATTTTAATTGAGTAATAAAATGCAATTTACACAAATATCTAAAAATTAAACTTAGCGCCATCTCTGAATTCCTACCAGAACCATGATGTCATTACAATTACAAGACATTCTACGTTAGACTGATAGTTTTGTCCTTTTACACCTAGATGGCGTACACTACATAATAATACCGTATCTTCCATTGTCATCATTGTTTTTAAAGATAACAAAATAATCTAGTGAATCCTTGAGGTTTTTGCTAACGACTAATAAGAATTTCAAACACAAAACTTGGCTTCACCTTGAACAGTAAATAATTGCATCAATTTAATCTACATATCTAGGTAATTAGTTGATAATATTTTGTGTCCCTCTTATTTACCATCAAAATATAAGAAAATAAATGTTAAAAATGTTGGATGAATAAAAACAAAAAAAAAACAAAAACCCAACAGTATACCTGTTTGGTTTTTGTTTAAACTTACAAGATTAACATTGATATCAACAAAGAAATCCTGACTATTTTTAAAGTTTTATGGAATGTTACAGGTTTTAAGCTAACACTTCACTCATGAAAATGATCAACATACAAAGTTAACCTGAAATAGATTGTTTTAAGCAATAAAGCCATTATTTGAACATATTTTTGCTTTATATGTCATACAGTACCAAAACTCAGGTACACGAAAGAATTATTGTGTATCTATTGATTTCTATTAGCAAGTTACAGATCTGCAGGTCATATCAATTAGATATAGTCCATCCTATGTTGGAGGTAGACAGGGAAGTTCAATTATCTATCTTTTTTTTGCATTTGAATTTCAACGAGCATACCTTATATTTGTTTAAATTGGCAGACTTTTAATAACAAAAATGACACAGTACTAAGTATGCTGTATGCCAGTGCTTTTTAATATAGGTACTTAATAAGAGTACTCCTTTATTTTTTACTATTATTATTAAATTGTTTTAATGTAGATAAGCATATTTTTCGGAATATGGTGGGTACTAAAAATTTCTTAGTGGAATAGTTTTTACTTTGTTGATGAAACTGTATCAATGTGACTTTATATTAATAAATTAGGAAGAACAAATCACGTGTCGATAAATCACACCACCCACATGTCACACTTGTAGTAAACACAGCTGATTAAGAACAATATTGTATATAATGAGTAGCTTATTTACGTGTTATATATGTTTTTCACATAGACAACAATACCACCTCTTTTAAATCATTACGATCATAATACTCATGATGAAACTTTACACAACATTGTGCAAGACAATTACATAGAAAATAAATAAAAATGGAATCATGTCATCTCATATTAACATCGATACACAACGAAATTATCTATTTAAGATATCTTCTAATTTAACATTATGATGATCCCGAAATAACGTAAGTGTCTTTAAAAACATGGACGAAGATCAAAATAGAACATAATAAAGTAGTAAACAACTGTAACAAAGGATATTAATTCAACTAATAACCACTTACATTTTGTGATTCCTCCTCTAAAACCGCCATAGCTTCAAAGTCGATATTCATTTTCACAATTAAACACAATTACTTCAATGCCACTACAATATATCTATCAAGATATGACAATGTGTGAATAAATAATAAGGAAATTGGATAATTTCTATCAAAAGTTACTCTGCGAGATATTGTTTACAAACTGGCAAGGTCATTTGACATATTTTGGTAAATAATATAAGTGCGTTCATTTTAGCGGATTTCATTGTTCAAAATCGACTTGTAATATAATCGACTAAATGATACACCACTAGTAACATAAACTAAGCTTATTTTTATTTTATCTTTGCAGAAACTTGATGTTGCCACTTAATAAAATTAAATGTCAAACTGTTTTGACCTCGCTGGTTTTTTTCTTTCTGTGATAAAAATCGTAGATAGTTTTTATGTTTTTTCATTGAACTTGTGATGTGGCTTTAACAATAAACCATTTTGTCCGCTTAGTATTTTAGAATGTGTATAGAGTGTGGTGTTACTAAGGTGATTTTGTATTTTTACGTGTTGTTAATGCATTAGATTAGTATCATTGTGAGATCACGATGCGTATCGGTTTAAAGTTTTTTTGGTGCGTATTTGCTTTTCATCTGTGTAAAGCGGAAGATGTAGAGAGGACAGAGCCTAAAGACAATGGGCGAAGGCAGCAGTGGGGTCCTGTGGTGAGAAGTGGGTCTTTTTTTAATGATGCCGCTATAACAGCTTCCAATGAGCAGAGTAAGTACTCATGACCCTGAAAAAGAGCATTTTTTCTGACTTTTCATGACACCTGTTGACGTTATTCATTGAAATCATTTTGTAATTTCAGAAATAAATGCCAATATTTCATTTTATACATATCTCAGAATAAAAAATTGTATCAATTCATATCTTAACAAGTTACAGATACAAAAATTTGTTAATCATTTGCGGCTATTCGAGATTATTCTGTTTATGTATGTTTACCTACACGTTACGTGTAATAAATCAAGTATTTTTGACTTCCATGATGAATCTAAATTTTTCTTTGATTATTTTAAATATGCTTCATAGACAAAATAGAAAAAATATTTTATTAATCGTAATTTTTACGACAGATGTTTAGGCTCGTATCCCGATTCCTATTAGAATTATAAATCAGATATCTGCTCTACATGTTTACATAAATGGTATTTCATGATGGTATGTACTTTATTTTTGATTCTAAACCTTAAGTTTATGATGTCAGAGTAGGTATCTTCTTGTAAATAAGGAACTTAACAACAGATGTCCAAGTAGTTAGTATGGTACTTACATCAGTTTTTAAGAATTCAGTGCCATGAATAGCCACATGTTTTATTGTGTATATTAAGTCTCATATTTAAAATCTCAAGAGATCTCATTGATTTAAGTGTTTTCTATTATTTATGATAGCAACAGGCTAAAATGTTGTTTTTTCCAGCTGTGCCTATGTCCAGCAGTGACATAGGCCTCTCCTTAGAAAGGAGGTTCCTTATAAACTTATATTATATTCCCTTCCTTATATTATATTTCATGTATATTAATAAAATGAATGTGAAGAATGTTTGATAATTTGTTTGTATATAATATAATATAAAGATTTATTATAAATTTATTTACAATTTTATAATTATTTCTAATAAATCTGAATAAATCCACAGAGTCTTCATGTCATTTCTTTCTAATCTATACAAATAAATATAATTGAAGAATCTGTTCATAATTTTAAATTAGGTTTTCAGTAAATATATATATAAAATATTTTTTTATTTTTTTTGATCTGAACTTTTTCATCTAACCTTTTTAAAGACTACACAGATTTTGATGGGACTTTTGCTGTCAGATTGCAGATGTTATAAGGAGTAACTTAGCCTACTTTAAGTTTAGAAAAAAAATGGTTTTACGAAAACAAAATTAAAAGCAATGATCAGTGAACAATATCAAAAGCAACAATAACCGTGGATAACACCGCAGAGTGTAGCCAGGACCATCTATTAAAATAAACTTTTTTAGTATGTACACCTGTTCTAATTAGAATAGAACAAAACAAAAATCTAAAATAGATTTATGCATTCATTATAGGTATTGTTTAATATCATATATTTTAACCTCTAATGATTTAAACAATAATAATTTCAATAATATACAATTTTACCTCTAATTGTACTCTATTTCTTATTAAAATCCATATAAGCTTTAAATGCCAATATTAAGTTGCTGGTAACAATTGTTTCTAGTGGATGTTACTATTAATATAATAATAATACATGAGTCAAATTATGCCTTATAAAATAATAATTATGTCTTGTTTACAAAAGGTAACAATCTGTTTTAATTCAATAATATATATTTATTTAAATCTGGTTTTGTCCTTTTTCTTAATTTTAGTGTTTTAGATAAGTCTTCTTCAAGGATGAGATCTGTTTGATAATAGTAAAGTAAATATATTTTTGATTGTATTATATCAAAAAAAGAGTAACTAACTCCCATATTATATTATAACAAGCTTTTCCCTTCCAAGATTACTCAAGATTATGGTGTGTAAAAATACTCTATTGAACTGATGCAGGAACCACGTGTTTGATTTCCAAATTTGTGGGTTAAAATAATGAGGAAAATAAATTAGTTCTACCTGGTATAATTCAGATAATTAATACCAATATATGACTTATTAATACTAGACAAGACTAGACTTGTTAACAAGTTTCTTTTGTGAGAAAAGAGAAGACTGACACATTCTTGATATTTCTTATATCCCCTAATGGCCTCTCTAATCACAGAACAGAAACATGGATTGGAGATAGCAAGCTATTCGCTCTTGCAGTCATTTTGGATCCAATTCAGCTAATATCTGAGAATTTTCTTATCTTATCTTATTTTATTTTTTCTTTTTCCTGTCTGGATACGATTACGATCAGCAATGTTCTCCAAGTAGTCGTTTTTCCAACCTTTTCAAACACCTTGTATTTAATTGATATCATGATTGAACCTCCCCTAATATGAAAATATTAATGTATGTATACAAAAGAAATTATACAGAAACACTTAATGTACCTAAAATGAATATGTTTACATAAAATGCATTATTGGCGGTAGGATGCGATGTCTTCCAGGCCTTTCGATAGACAGGAATGATAAAGATTAAATTTTCATTACATTACAAACTTACGAAAGAAATAATACCTTGTCTATCATGGTCAAGGTACAGTTGTATGATCTGAGATCATGGTGTTTCAAAAATATTGCAAAAATAATAGCTCAGTAATGCGGTATATTGTGAAAATACAATTTGGCACACATTCAAACGTCACGTTAGTCATTTACAATGAATTGTTCGCATTGTAATTGAAGAAACAATTTTAAATGCTTCATATATTAAGGAGAGAAATCTATACTACGTAAGCAATTTATGTGACAAAGACTTAAAACTTTACCTTCATAACCTTTTAAATATGCCATTGATTTCAATACGCCTACGTCATAATAAATTGTAATGAACTATATTCTTCATTTCGCCGTTAAATGCGTCATCTATGTGTCTTTTAGTGTCTTATTATTACGATTTCATAATTATTTCTAATAAATCTGAATAAATCCACAGAGTCTTCATGTCATTTCTTTCTAATCTATACAAATAAATATAATTGAAGAATCTGTTCATAATTTTAAATTAGGTTTTCAGTAAATATATATATAAAATATTTTTTTATTTTTTTTGATCTGAACTTTTTCATCTAACCTTTTTAAAGACTACACAGATTTTGATGGGACTTTTGCTGTCAGATTGCAGATGTTATAAGGAGTAACTTAGCCTACTTTAAGTTTAGAAAAAAAATGGTTTTACGAAAACAGTTGATTTCTGTGTTTCACAGATTCGGATCTGGCTTAGGGCGGAACCGCGTTAGTGTGCAGTGTGCGTTTCCATAACTTAATTATAATCAAAATGTAAGTGTTATCAAACTATCATCAATGTCGAACGACATAATACGAGAGCGAATGAAAATATTTAATATAAATGTAACTGCAAGCTATCTGAACATCTTTGCACTTACAGCTGCCAAAAGCTGTTCCAGTTTATCCTTTTAAGAACATGCTTTTCCAAATCACGTACCACAGTTGACTTAGTTAAACAGTGTAACTAAACCATGTCAGTTAATATAAGTGACAGCTATTTCTTGAAATAATCGTTACTAAATAAGCGTGGTTACTTTTTCTCGAAAAAATAGTAGTCACGCTTACCAGTGACGTGAGGTCTATTCGGTCCAGTGAGATTGATCCATAGTCAACTGATAGATCAGCGAGTTCTATTTAAATCCAGTCTATAAAAACTTTTTCTTAATTGTAGTATTAAGAAAGTAACGATTTATATATGAGTGAAGTATTTATGAAGTCTACGACTAAAAAAGATAAGATAAGGTAACCATCACATCACTCATCAAGTATGTGCAGTGCAGAGTCAATTCCGTAACAATCGGGTACTGACCCTTCACACAGACAATCGTATCGTACTGATCGCTCACTCAGGCATGTATCGGCCGAGATTAGCTTGACGGGCTGCCAGTAATACGAAAAGTAACTACTGCAAACGGTCCGAGATCTAAATGATCTCTTTACTAATGGACAACATATTATGAAGTCGAAAATTCGAAATATTTGAAGGTACAAAATATTAAAGTGTAGATTTAATGGAACGTAGAACGTAGATACCTATTGCATTTGATAGATGAGGTAACAAAACGAATAAATGTTGTATTTTGTCTAAACTTTCAGCGGTGGGAAAGGCGTTTAGAAACTTTCAAAAACAAAAGGGAAAAAAAAAATTAAATTCGAGCGCATCAAATATTTAGTCTATGTTAATTGGACGCTAAAAATGCCTCCATTTAAATGTTTGACGATTTGAAAGTAGCGCAAGCTTGAGACGTCTTTTCGAAAATGCAAAACAATACTCCATTTCGAAATACTCGAGCGTATCAGATTTTTACACAGCTCTTTAGCTTGATGTTCTTGTCTTGGTATTCAAAAATCTGACAGCATATTTTAAATCTGACTGTTAGAAATGTTTTCATTTTTTAATTTCTATATTTCATTACAAAATATGATAAATAAAGACACGTAGACATTTAATGAAGATGTCTGGCATTGTTTCCTTCAAAGTAAAAAAAATGTCCGCACTCGAGAGTGTTAAGGTCATTATTGTTTATTTGAAACTGAGATACTGCCTTTAATCACAATCAAGTCCACAAATTATTTGAATACATACTTTTCAACGTATAATTATAATCTAACTTACCTTAATCTTACACACTAAAGTATTTTGGACCATCGATATATGGTGGAGATACTCAACAGAGTATAAGGTACACGTTATGTTAATCTGCCGCGCTCGAGTATATCCCGAAATTCCTATTATTAAGTTTATTTATACTTACGTACTTACTTGTAAGTGTGATTCAAAAATATTGTTTGCACGCAGAGTATTTTACTGATTAAGATTCTGTTTAGAACTACAATAAAAAAAAACTAAGGCAACTATCACAACTTCATATTTTCTTTTTTTTATTCTGGGCCTACCAAAGGGACTCTACTTGATGGAAAGCGTGAATAGTATTCAAGAATGGTGGTCGCTATACTCATTCCAAATGCAAACAATTCGGCATGGCGACCCACATTATGACGGCCTAGTGAGATGCTAGTTTTCATTCATAAAGTTAGATATACATATCTACTTGAAAAAGTATGTAACCGTGGACAATTAAAGCATATAAAGATGAGCACAGTTAGGTGAATTTAAGGTGACTTTTCCTGCCAAAAAATCGCTACCATTTATAGGTACACTAATTTCAATTCTTAATCACCAGAGTACCTATTTTTTGTTGTGATAGACCGGGAAAAATAATAAACCATTGTCTAATACTGCTTGCTACATCTATTTGTTATCTATAATTCTATGTGATGTGTTGTTCTATATACACTGCCGGCCAAAATTTTGAGACCACTTACATCAAAGTTGGAAAATGATGTATAACTCATAAATAAAAGCAAAATATGAAATGATTTATTGTGATATTTATTAAGTGGAAAGCGGGGATTAATATAAAAATAAAAATCATTAATTATTTAAAGAAATAATATTTATTACATGTTTATAAACTGCTAAACAGCTAAACTGATTTTTCGTCAAAAAATCCTCCCTTGCATTGGATCACTTTTTTTACCAGTCTAGGCATGCGCGCAATCAATTTGTCGATTGTTTCCTGTGAAATATTATTCCAGCTTTCTTGTAAGGCTCTCCACAGGTCTTCTTGTGAGCTGGGACAACAACTGCGCACGTTTCTGTCAAGCTCTTCCCACAAAAGCTCTATTGGGTTAAGGTCGGGGCTCTGAGGGGGCCACACCATGTTTTTTAAAACCCCTTCTGCCTCTTTTTTATCTAAATAACCCCGACATAATTTGGAGCTATGTTTAGGGTCGTTGTCTTGTTGGAAAATAAATCTATCTCCTATTATTCGAAGTCCCGATGGTACAGCATTGCGCTCCAATATTTGTTTGTACTGCTCCTTTTTCATACTGCCTTCGACTCGTACCAAATCTCCGGTTCCACGGCTCGAGAAACAACCCCAAATCATAACGGAACCACCGCCATGCTTCACTGTGGGCAGCACACAGTCTGGCATCATCTTTTCTTCGGCACTCCGCCGAACAAAAATACGCCGTTTGCTCCCAAACACTTCAAATTTGGATTCATCTGTCCAAAGAACTGTTTTGAAATCTTCTTCACTCCAGTCTCGATGGGTAAGAGCCCACTGCAATCTCTTCTTTTTGTTTTGTGGCCTTAAGAGAGGTTTTCGAACGGCCACGCGACCAAATAAATTAGCGTCTCTTAGTCTTCTTTTCACTGTAGTCAATGATACAGGTGTAGACCGGGATTTGTTGACTTCAGCGCGGATTTCTGGTGCTGTTAGGCGTCTATTCCGCTTGCTTGTTACCACGATGAAGTTATCCTCGCTGGAAGTGGTAGCTCTCGGCCTTCCCGACCGCGAACGATCTCGATTACTGCCAGTCTCCTTGTATCGGGTTATTGTATTATGAACACAAGTCTTCGACAACTTCAGTTGAGTAGCAATCGCACGTTCTGATTTGCCTTCGTTGTGTAGAGCAACGATGACAGCACGTGTTTCACTGCTAATTTGTCGTACTTTTCCCATAATGAGATGTCTTTACTGTAACGAGGACGAGCTCAGACTAACCCAGATTGAAAAAGATTAACACCATGAAAACTCAGGTGTCGACACTTTTTTAAGTAGTTAAAATTTCCTAGAATGCGGTTAACACAAAACAAAGCCTAATTAATGAATAATGGTAAGGTAATATTTTTTTTACAATGAGCGTAACGCGCGGTCCGCGCGCGGCGCTCATTGATGTTTTTAGACAAAAGACCTTTATACAATGGTAACGTAAAAAAAAATAGAAAACATGACTTATAATAATACTTAAATATCTATAGTATATGCAGGTGTTTAAAATAATTGTTTATCATATGTATTTTTGACACATTTTATAAATAACAACGATTTGTACTAGTGGTCTCAAACTTTTGGCCGGCAGTGTACAAACATTTTGTTTGTATATCTGATAACGGGCGCAATTCAAACACCATTTTATTTATTAAACCTCTGTTACCCTTTAGATAAAAAGCGTAATGTTTAGAAAGCTTAGTTTTGTTATGATAACGGTGTGTTTTTTCTAAATAAATTAGAAGTCACTGGTTACCAGTAATTTATATATACATACATTACGGTTGTTTTTTACCAGCCAGTTAGTTTTTTACGTTTCTCGAGAATTAACGAGGAAATATACATAGTTATCAGTTTATGAGCGCCCCTGGATGACTGGCGATTCTGCTTATGATCAATCATCATAATACTGTTTTATTTAGAGTCTGCGCAGTATGTAACATCGCAAAAGGGTTTTGGCAGATTTTTTTGTTGCCTTGGTGTCTGTCACTTAGATTTTGCTTGGCAATATAGTTAAGCGTTTCTAGACGGAGCTAGCAAAGAAGCGAAATTCGGTTAAGTAAAATGAGTAGACCAACGGATCTGTAGTGAAGTAAACCAAAAGCCTCTAATTCGATACGGAACTTCAGCTACCAATATGTAACGGCCCAGTGTTCCATAACCTTTATTCCATTTTGTGATTGGAGAGTCCAAAAGGTAAATATCTGGACGAAACGACCACATACATTGAACCATTTCAAGTATTCAACATGGATCCGTTACGACTCTTATTGCCAAGTGCTTGTGATCCTAAATAGTAAATATTAGACGAAACTTTCATCATTTACTCGTAATAATTATTATCTGAAAACGATATACGATAATAAGTAGCGAAAGAGTGGCTGGTGATCGATAACACGCAGCGATTTGCCCTACCTCGATTTTCATTGACTCTATCCAAAGCCGAATCATATTTTGGCCATTCTATTTACGTGCAAACCATGCAAGACAACATAACTGAAAAGGAAAGGAAAATATGAAACAAACCATGCCAACCCATCTAGCCAGCGCACCGTGATATAGTATACCAAAACCTACTTCCTATGTGATGTATATACTAACTAAAATGCAAGTTTATGTAAGTGCTACTTCCTGCTTTTTTATAAGACAAATGATGAGATGCATATTCAATATTGACTCGGTAAGTCAATTTCTATTAGTTATTACATAACCAAAATTACATACAACATATCCGAAATATCAAACACTTAGATAAGAAATATATATTAAAATCAATATCATTTTCGGGCATTTCAAACGTGGTCATTTTTGTACACTTATTCCGTGAGGTCAGATTACAATCAACCAGTCATGAAGCGTTTGGTTTACAAAGATCACAAAAATAAAGTTATAAGATCTACTTGTTAACATGGAAACTATGTGCCAAAATAATATACAAACAACATCTGAAAAGGTATATTCTTTATGTCCAAAAATGCAAATGTAAGAAAACGGTAGTGCAAGGCGGTGAGAAGAGCTATTGTATCGTGTTTGAGCTGTTTATAATGTGGTGAAGATCATTTTATCGTAAGAAAGGACATCAAGAAAGTGATAAAAAAACAATGAAGTATCATTTGTACTTAATTTACCCACACATACATGTTTTGTTTACAAACTGTGATGAAAACATTACCTAGTGTATGAAAAGTTCGTAAAGGCATTCTCAGTATCTGATACATTGGTGTTTATCCAGAAACGTATTACTTCTTAGACTACAAATAATCATCAAAAATCATATAAACCAATTTGTTTACAGAGGATATCGAGGGTAAATTGATGTCATGTTTTGTTCCACCAATAGCGTTGCACTTGCAAAATTGACGAAGGAATTTAAAAAAAAGGCAATTTTTGATCATTCTCAGCAAAAAATGTTTTCCATAAGATTTTCTAGAGTGTTGTACCTGTTTCAAGGATTCCAGCAGTAGTCGGCCATCATATATGTTTATGTTCCACC
Organism: Hypercompe scribonia; assembly: GCA_949316085.1. NCBI lineage: Eukaryota > Metazoa > Arthropoda > Insecta > Lepidoptera > Erebidae > Hypercompe > Hypercompe scribonia. The sequence goes on from OX438988.1 coordinate 8,013,671, forward strand.
TCCCTTAGTGACGTTATTCCGATGTACCAATACTCTGATAAAACCTTTTACCTTGCTCTTCACTATAATGTCCACTATAATGTAGTTTAATATTCATGATACACCTTAATTGGTCAAATTAGACAACAAATCGTGAACTAATTGGCAATAGTTTTCAGATTTATGATTAACAAGAAAATTTTGAATCACTTAAATGAAATTTTCTAAGTTTGCTTTTGAAGTTCATTCATAGATTCGACCTAATGCCCACGTTTAACTTTTCATTGCTTAATTCAGTAATTTTTTTCGACATTCACCACCTCTATGTAAAACTTGGTATATGAAGTAATTTGTTAAAGACCCTAAAGCGACTTTAACAAATTACTTCACATATCAAGTTTTACATAGTATGATGTTAATGACTGGCACTGATGACTGACCAGAGTGAGTAACACGCCTCGGAGTAGAAGACAAAATCGGATATGTCCCAGTGTGTTATCCCAATTTGCAGAATCTATACCCGTAATATTTTACCTTACAAGAATAACACGCCTCATGATAATTATGAGATTCCCACTAAATCACGGATATCTCGAACTAAGGACCAGAACTTTTTCCATCTGACCATTGTCATAAAGAGACAACACAAGTTTATAGAGCAGTATTTGGCACCTATGGCTTATGTAAATTGTAAATTTTCACTCCAAAGTAGTTAAAATACGCAGGTTTAACAAAGTTATATTTATTTAGCAATAAAAATATTTTGTTCATTTTGGAATCATCTGCATATTCCCTATTCACTCATAATGTAAAAGAAACCATTGATTATGTAAACTGTTAAGATACTGGGACATTAAAATGTTATTATCATAACATTAAACTCGTAAAATTAATGAATTATCGATATAAATCTCATAAAAATAAAATATAAATAATTTTGGCGGTTTCTGAATATATCAGACATCCGTGATTTTATCACACGTGTAGTACTAGACGGTCTTCGGCAGTAGACTGTAATGAGTCATCACAGTTCTCAGATATCAATGGCAGACGGGCGAGCGCACGATACATGTTTTTATCTTATTTTAGAACTCATCCCACTGTGTCGACGTGGCATCAATTGTACATTTGTACCTGTGTGCCAGTACAAAGATGCTACGACAAACATGTTACTAGCCGCAGGTGAATTTTAGTTACATAAATATACAAGTATATATTTATATATTATTATATTATTTAAATTTTGTTAGTTGTTTCTTTTTAGTGTGCAACTTTTTTGAAAAGGTATAAATAGTTTGCTAGAAATAAAACTTATGCCACTGATAGAAACTTAGCTTTTTAGATCTGACATCTACTCGTACACTTAAGGATACAAAATTAAAAAGTATATTGCGGTTCAAATATCTTAAATTTGTAGTTTAAAACGGTTGCACTGAATTGTCCACAGGATAAATGAAATATATTTTCTAACGTGTACATTTAAAGGCTGTTGGTGATAATGATGATGATAACGATGATAATGATAATGATAACAATAATAAGCCTGATATTGTGGTGATAGATCGATTAGAGCGCCGCACAATGATTGTCGATATCGCTGTTCCTCATGACGAGAATCTCGTGAAAGTTGAAAAAGAAAAATAATTGAAGTATTTGGATCTGTCTCACGAGATTCCCGACATGTGGAATGTGGATTCGGTGATTATTGTTCCGATAATCATATCTGTTCATGGATTGATAGCGAAGAGCCTCGACCAACACCTTAAGAGGCTCACGTTAGAAGGTTGGATCAAGGGTCTGATGCAGAAGGCAGTCCTCCTTGACACGGCCCGTATTGTGAGGAGGTTCCTGTCTTTGGAGCCCTAACCACCGGTGTCTTGGTCCCTGTACCCGATGTCGGTGGTCTACTACTATTTTTTATATTTTTAAATGTGTATTTTTTGTTTTTTTTATATATATTTAAAAATGTAACAAATATGTGTATATCACGAAATAAAGAAAACAATAATAAAAATAAATAAATATTTCGGACATTGACACACAACATCATCCAGTTTCAAACTAAATAGGTTATATATATAAATATACATATACTTTTTTTTTGTAAATACATACATATTATACATAAAAAGCACTTAAACTCCGAAATAAATATTTGCAGATCATACAAACATTTGGTCCGACAAAATATTTGTCCCATGTTATTTTTGCTATATTCTAATTGCAAAATTTTCATTACGTCTTTATTAAAGAAATAAAAAACAAGGTGTGGGTTAACTCTTGGATGTGACGATGATCAAGATACACAAACTTACCTTTATCACTAGATTACAGCGCACAATTGCTAATTTAAATATCAGAATCACAATATAAGTTTAGTGCTTTAAGAAAGTATATGTGTGCATAATCTCTAACTCATGAGCATAGGGATTAGCGTGTACAGAACCGGTTTACATTGGCTTAAGGTCGGTATGAACGCCAGGGTTATGATCGCAGTCGCAAACAGTCGAATGACTAACATTCTCGCAATGGTTTTGTCGACGAATCGCTTTGTTGATAAAATAAAGTTACTTGTATGGTTAATGGTATCATACTCTCCGATAATAGCCATTCTGAGGAACATAAATGCAAATATTACTTGGTTGAACCAATCCAACAATTAAATTTATTATTTATTTCTAAATTATGTTTTTCACTGCCCGTATGGTGACGGATTAAGAATACATAGTGTTACCACCCGTTTTTATCCCGTGGGTGTCGTAAAAACCGACTAAGGGAACTAAGTATGCAAGACAACATCATTACAAGGAGAAGGAAAACTTGAAACAAACCCTATTCCAACCCGTCTGGCCAGCGTGGTATAGTAGGCCAAAACCTCCTTGCTAAGGAGAGGCTTATGTCCAGTGGTGGACTGTAAAAGGCTGTTGATGTTGATGATGTTTTTTCACAATATTTTCAATTTCTATCATTCATCTAATCTTAACAGTAGCCTCTGTGACGTTGTGGTAGCGTATGCGACTGCTGTGCAGAGGTCTTAAGTGTGACCAAATGTTTGTTTCGAAGTTTGGGTGTTTTCTATGTATAATACGTATGTATTTCCAAAAAAAGGTTATATAAGTTTTCTATCAGTCATTTTAGCTTTCATGGTACAAGTTATGCTGAGTTTGAAGCTAGATGATGCTGTTGTATGTCAGATGTTCAAAATATTAAAAAAAAGAAATAGGCTGGTGCCTTAGAGCATTCATCTATTGCTTTAGACTTTAGAGCTTTGTTCTAAGGCTCTATTACGTATCTTTAACGAAAGTTTTAATAGGCAATATAGGGAACATGCGAGTGAGTTTATATATGTGTGTTTTTTATTTTGTCTTTCATTAAAACTATAACAAACATTAATGTTCATTTTGCCTTTGTTTTTTTTGCATTGTTTTTAAATTTCCATATGCGATGATTTTTCCTATGTATTTATAAAGTTTGAGAGAATGTAAGTGATCTTTGTATGATATGTACTCTTGTGCCAGCAGTGTCAATGGCACGTTGCCAAACCTACCACATAGGCACGACCCTTCTCACCAACAGACGTAACAACATGGTGACAGTACTCGAGATGTCTTCTGTGTAAAATTAATTGGTTTTATCATCTCTATATCTCTAGTAATTTCAAGTCCTAATCATTACCTATTTCAAGTAAATAAAGTGACAAACGAGGAAGTAAATAGACAGGCAGAAGGTAGGTTTTTTTTAAAAACAGCTTAATATTTGACTATTTTGTTTCCAAAATGTCGCGGATGCCACCTGTGCAATGATACAAAAAAAAATAATTATGCCTCAAAACAACTGTACCTATATAGCGATATTGGTACATAATTTAAAAAACCTGTTGATTATGACGTTGTACTTCGATAAACAAAACGTTACAATTTAAGCGTTTGATATTGATATAATTTAAACTATCGTAACCAATCAGTGACCACGATTTATTTAAACAAATGAATTCAAATTATAAATGCATGCATAGTATATGTAAAATATCTAACAGTACTAAAATCAATTCTTAAACAATCTGTTAACCATAAATTAACATTCGCAGAATACTTAGCAACGGACAGGAAAATCACTCCTTAATACCTTAACGGTATGGTGTAATTTTTTAAATATACACAGTAATGCTAATGATGAGCGGCACATTTGTTTGAACATTATTTAGGAAGTATATATAAGTACCGCGGCGTATCGTATGAACGTAAACATATGTGTTGGCAAACGACGCCCGATCGGTTAATTAATTCCATGGCTAAATCACTAACAGTGTAGCCATTACTTGTGAGCAATAATAGCCATACGACTATGTTTTAGGGCGTCTGGTACTGTCATGAACTTTATTCATGGATGTTTGTAACAAGTTTGTAACACATTAAAGTTTTAATAATAGTGTCGTATGAGATACAGCTTCGTTCGGGTTAATGTAGATCAAAAACAATATCTTATGTTCACGTCTGTCTGTATCCTCAAATAATAATCCTAAAAGAAAACAACTTATTAATACGATATTTTAAATCTGGCACTGCAAAAATCTCGGGAGAAAATTTGTCACTACTTTTAATTAGACGATTGAAAAATGTGAATCTGAATATTGTAGCGGTTTCGCCCGCAAATCACTTTTTGTCATTATCGCATTAGAAATCTTATTAAATAAGCAACCTCACATTGGCTTTTAAAGTACTGCAATTCCATTCGTGGTCTCAGCAGATTACGTAAAAATCTTCGTACTTCGTAGCAGTTATATCAATAATAATCTATTGAAGGACGTCATTTAATGCAAATATTGTATTCTCCCTGTACTACTTTATAATTGGAATTCTCCACTACTACTATCATGTAAGGCAGCCCACACAAAGTTTCTTTTGAAATTTTGCCAACGAATGACCAAGAAAGGAGAAAATACAGCAGAAGGTCGAACCATTATGATGATTTTGCCAATAAATTGAACAAATAACTGTCCGAATGATTTATTTGCCAATCTGTGTAAATTAATTATGCAATGTAGCACTACACTACACAGACAACAACACTAAAAGGGGAGGATAACTTAAAACAAACCATATAACAACATAGTCAGCGAGGGGTAGGCCAGAATTTCCAGTCTAGGAGAGCCCTATATGCAGCAATGGGCTATTATGGCGTAGGTTTTCACTATTCTCTTTAATATATTTTTATTTAACAGTATAATGTCAAATAACAATGCAATCTACATACTTACCTATTGGTAAAACGTAACTAATACCATTCTGAACTGCGGCAACATAATAAAACCGACGACAAGAACTAAATATGTATTGGCGAAAATAAAAGGCCAATGTATCCTCGGCGTTCAACTGTGGATGCAGGTTTGAATTCAATGCCTACCGGTTGATTTCGACTTGTCTGTCACAGGTTTCAGGTTCTGCTGCTGTCGAGACTAAGGGCCAGGTAAAAAGTTAATTGTTCTCTCTCATTTTTATCTGAGTTATTCCAGAATTTTCTTTTTTCTAGTAATCCTCGGTATGTCTCACTGTTCACGATCAGTCCTACTTGCCAGTTCTCTTCCTTCTCTGTGAAAAAATTTTCTACGTAACATTTTTTTTTCTATGTGAAAAGCCTGCCAAATTGACTCTACTCTGCCTGATGGAAAGCATGAATAGAATCACCACCAATTTTTTTACATCCCATTTTGCTGTTACTGTAATGTTTTAAGGCAATTCAATTTCAATGTAACCAAACGTAAAACAAAAGTTGTAAAAAACTCATTACTAAGATTTATCGTGCTACCGCCTAAGTTACAAGTCAAGGAGCTGAGTTGCTGTCAAGAGTTTAAACACTAGTTTTTATTGAGGCTATTGTTTAGTACTTTGAAACAATCACCAGTCATAATTTGTAATGCATCAATAAATTACACCAAGGTCATTATTCGTATTGTAACTCTTAAACACTTCAAATTAGACACTTACTAGGCATTTTGTTTATTTTTTACTGTCCGCTCCGTCTTATCTTAACTATCATCGTAAAGTACTGGCTGAAATGTGAATTGTCATCTAGCTGAATTTTTCGTTTAATTACACAGTTTTTTTTTTGCTCCTTTGAAGCCAGTTCAGCCAACTTTAATAAGACATTTTAGCTTTTAAAAACGGATTGCTAAGTGTGATGTGAGTAAAATTTGTCACACTCATCGCTGGCAATTTATCAGAGATGAATATTTATAATATAAATATGTATATATATAACGTATAAAACCATTCTGTCATTTTAATTAAACATCGTTAAATTTTCTATCTAATCGTGTAGGTAAATTAAACAACGATTTCCCACCTTAACTATTTTTACGGCCCTCTACTATAATGATCTTTTGATAATTCATTAAACTAACGACTTGCTCGGGTTTCCCACGAATACAATCGGCGTTGGTCTGCTAATGCATTTAAATTTTTTAAGGTTTTTTAAGACTTATATAAGGATCAGACAACTTGTGATATGCAACTCTTTCGTTGTTTTCCACCGAGTGAGCAAAGTTACCAGAGAATAAACCTATAAATATATCGAGAAACAACGATTCCTAAAATCGAGAGCCAAAATGGTGACCCATCAACAACTTTTAATAGTCTACTGCTGGCAGTAAGCCTCTCTTGCCACAGGAGGTTTTTGCCTACTATACCAAGCTGGCCACGATTAAGTGGTCTTGGGTTCGGTTGCCGGGTTCGGTCAAAAAATGTTATTAAGTTTTTCTGCTTACGAAAATGCTAACCCAGAGTTTGGAAGTTGGTGTCTTAACCTCCGTGTCTCTTGAACCACTGATCTCTCTCCGGTCGTGTCAAATAACCGTCCCATCGGCTTATGGGAGTGAGGGAACAGAGAGTGCACCTGTGGTTTCGCACACACTTGGTGCCCATGAGCGGCGGTAGGCACTTACCACCAGGTGATCCTTTGCTCATTTGCCCTACGATACCATCCAAAATATGCGAAGGCATAATTATTAAAATTAATCAAACAGGGTTTTATATAATGATAGACCTTTACTACCCATATAATCGATATAAATTCAATATCTAGTGTTTTTATGCACACTTTATCTCTCCAGCCTTTCATTACGAACCTCAAATCATCACCTTCTCGACGAAGAAATTTTTCTATTAATCTCGAGCTGCTACATTCTTCTTGTCACATTTCTTATAAGTTTTAAGACACACTTCTCGCGCGTAATGAATTAATTCTTAGTAAATTGTTTCGGCCTTAGTTATTCAGTAACATGCAGAGGGTCCCCCAAAGAGTTCTGATGAAATGAGCAAAGTAACTCTTAATTTATTATTAATATTATTGCACAACAAGGTTTCGAGAATGTTCCATAGGATTCAGTTTTTTCCAGAGTCGTGGTGAAGTAAACCTTGATGACATATATACATATGTTTACATATGAATGTATCATGCCATCCTACCATAGGTTACGTTATTCTGCAAAGGAAATGGTATAGATCTATTGTCTGAACCGTGCCTCAATAGATAACGCACCTAAACAACTCACATTTCTTAGATGATTTGCGTACACTGTGCGTCAGTCACACATAGACAGTTAACACACACACTCCTTGATAATGTCATGACAAATACGAATAAAGGTTATTCACTTGACAGTGATGCGATTTCATATTAAAATTAGCCTCGAAAAAATCTTTATAATATTGAAACTTCCAGTATATAAGATTTATTGTAAGAAGTTTGTTGAACTTCCCGCTTGATCGTATATGTGCGTCTGAATTTCATGTTTATTTTCTTTGTACACTATTTAGAAACGGAGCCAAGTGTTATGAATTTGTTGTTGTATCGGGCTAAGATTCAATCTTAATTATTACATGAATATAAGTAATTCTACGTGATTTTTTATAATCACAAATAATAGTAGTTAAAAATGACCGCTTTTGGATTTTGTATAAAATGGTTCATCATTTAAACTATGACAAATAGTTGACTCTAGTAAAGTCTCATGTCAACATGACTGAAATTGTGTTTTAATGTCAGAACTCATACATAAGTGTATATGCTTTAGTAGATAGCAATCTAGTATTTACTTGCTCTTAAAAAAGTAAAACTCAAATATATCACAGTACAACGACCAAAATATCAAACAGTATTTTTAGATTGCATTGTTTTGAATTCGTATCTCATTAATATGTACCAGTTTAAATATAAATGTCACACTTCATTAAATAGTGGTTTTTCTATCACACAATTATTTTTTTTATTCTTATTTTTCTAATAAAAGAACCTGCTAAAGTGACTATACGGTTACCACTGCATCAATGGGCCTCCGGTCTCGCACTGACCAACGAAACACGACAACATAGATGCTGTCGTTTTAGGTTGGTTTTCTGTGAGAGGATAATACTGCCCCGGGCTAGCCGGCCCGTTTGTGCTGAAATCAGCGTGGCTCTACTACCTGAAATTATTTTTGAATTACCGCTGCTCAATTCTCGCGTATTATTTATTTACAACATCTTTCAAAAAGCAATTTGTGGAACACATTGTTGATAAGTATATCTAGATAATAACATCTGTTTATATACATCTGTAATTTTTTTACCGAGTGAGGGTAGCGGATCTCAAAACCTCTCCTTCATCCTTATTTTAGGGTGGTAACAGAAAGGGCGTCGTCTGTGACTCGAGTTGCAGGTAGTATATACATAATACATACATAAAATCACGTCTATTTACCAGAAGGGCAAAGTCAAAGGCATATCAAACATCCGTTTTTCACCATTACTTGGGTAATAGGTAGTGGTTTTGTTTGCCAGAACCTCGTCTGTCGATCGGCAGGTGCACTACGTGCAGGCGAGATAGGTTTGGAGCCCTAAGTTCTTGGTTCCACTCTAATGCACATATAAAAAATATTGTCAAGCAAAACCTTTATTGTAATGTTGTGATAGGTTTCATGAGGAAATCAGTAATAATTAATTAGTTTCGTAATAATATTGTGAAAAACAATTATTTTAAAACAATTACTATTAGACATCGAGCAAACATAGACGAAATACAATAGCTCATTTTCTTTACAAACACGTCCACTGGCTTATTAGTAAGTAGCCTGTTCATATTAATTTTAATATGCAATTGTTTAATTCTGTTTACAAGGCTCTAGAACGTGCAATACTTTGCCTTATAAGCACCATTATGTCTTGTCTCGGACCATATGCGTCAAAAGCCGTTCCCATTTATTGTTTGTAAGGTTGTCACAATGAAAGGTAATAAAGGTAATGAAATTAAAGTTATGATACGGAACATGACAAGACGACACTCACTTTGAAAATTGTTGCATTTGCAAATAAGTAAATGTCGTCATTTTTATGCCGCTTCCTATCACGAGATGAGGTCTTTACAAAAGGACATGACAGCAGACATAAAATACCTGTCATAATCAGCACAACGACCGATAACAAAGGAGGCCAATGACTGCAGTGAGAGCGTTGCTCACAAGCGAGCAATGCTCTCACTGCAGTCATCGAACGGCGAGGCACAGTACACCAGGTCCTGACTGCACTCGTAATTGTCATAGTCTGGTTCCGTTCCCCATTGCGAAGTACAAATACTTCCCAAAGCACCCGTACTCTGTAAACAACTGCGTCAATAGACCAGCTTATGTTTATTAGAGCTATAACACCAAATATGAGTTTAAATGAAAAAAACATTGTTTTCTAAAACCTCGAATTAATTAAACAATTAATTCCTTAATTAAATCCTAAGTTAATACTTAAGTTTATGTTGCTAATATTTAGCTAACGGTGGGTCATAATTCGCCTAAGGTCGCCTATCGCGATTCCAATGCAGTGACTGATAATAAATATCTGGTAAAAATAAATATAACTATATTAAAAAGATAAGATACCACTCGTTCTGATATTATGATCAGAAAAATATTGGACCAAAAGTACAATACATATTACGAAAACTTTATGAAAAAAACGTTATTGTAGAGTATAATTATGTGTCTTTTACGAATTATTATCTGTTTAATTTCTTTATTAAACAAAGTTTAAAATGAAATTTTAATAATTTTAGAGCAATTTATAACAAATATAATAAAAGTTTATAGTGTGCCCGGGACTGCTGGCACCTTAAACACAAGCTGAATGTGATTCACCCAGAATCACATTCAGCAACACCAGAGTAACACCAGAGTTGAGGTAATAATATATTTATAATATATAATAAACTACATGTGTACGTAAAAAATTGATTTATTATTAACAATAACTACTAATAATTATAAACAGTAATAGAGTACTAAAAGAAAATAGTTAAATTCTAAATCTTTCCTAAGACACGTTTTTCGTGTTAATTTTTTCTAACTCGGGCACAGAAACACGAATGTTTGAATATACATGTTTTCGCAAAATTTAATAGACATTTATATTATACTTGCGTTATGATGTCTTCATATAAGGAAGTTAATAGAACTTATTAGATGACTTTAGAACATCTAGTATGATTTCACAGAATATTTAATGCATAATTTGTATGTTTCAAATATTGATTGTTCGATTTATTTTCATTAGTAAATTTGGTAAGTATACACATAGTTTATACAATCCATTAACACTTCGACTTACTGATGGCTATGTGAAAATGGTAAAATATATCTAGCTAGCTAGACAAATATATCTTAACACACACGTAATTCAATAAAACCAGGTATTAAGTACGTGAGCATTTAAGCCTGTTTTATTTGTGCAGGCTTTATCTAGATTAAGTTTTTATGGTGTGAAAATAGCCTGCATCTAGGTTCATTCAGTTTAAAGTAAGTCAGGCGTTTCAAAACATACTTATAATTCTTGGTTTGGCCTTGGATCACTAGGTCCCTACAGTCCTTAACATATAGCTTGATCTCTATGACAGATGGCTCCGAAGACGACGAAGTAACTTTAAACAAGCGATTTTATGTTGTATCACCTATATTTTCATTCTTTAACTGCCAGTTTTATCACATATGAAGTCCAATAATTTATAAATAATATATAAAAATTTACATCTAAAACGTACCTCGTGATTTCCAAAATGACACTAGTGACAACTCTCACTGGATCAAGCTATATTTTAAAGGCTATAGTATCTTGTTGATTTTTTAATCGTTCAAGTTCGCCTAATTTTAACACACTTTTTGTTGCCTGGCAACCCTAATAGCAACAGATGCAACTTATTTCTCATTACGGGTAACTCACAGACATTGAACGATTATGCGCCGTAGTGTTGCCGATGTTTTTATTACGCCATTCATATCCCTAAAGTATTTCGTTTTTAATATTTATTTAACGACTCCATGACCTTTTTAATTTGATCTTTAAGTGTCGCAGAAATGCACCGCTCTGACAAGTTTTGAAACATGCTAAAACTGGCTTGGTTTAATATTTGAAATACAACATCATGATGTCTTTTATTGTAAACAATTTAAAGTATTGTTTCTAATGTAGTTTGGCAAACGTGTTATGTTTCAAACAACTGATACTTTGAATAAGTCTTTTTTGAAAATCTGTACGGGGTGTTACTTTACAGGGGTCAGACGGTCACTACATCAGATTTAAAGAGTCTAAACCACAGTGTTCCGTCACCATGTCTTTTATGACCTCAGATGTGTACCCTAAAAGAAAATCACTTTTAATAATATTAACACGCTAACCAACATCCGTTTCTTTAAATATACCAATTTTATTACTTCTTAATCTAATGTTAGTTTTATTGTACTGTAGCGTTATAATCTATTTAATTTCACGCTACTGCTATTAGTAGCAGTAACCATACAACAAAATGGTGGCTTATTCTAACTGGTACTTATTATGAGTAAGATTTTTTCAGATGACAAATACTATCCCTGAGACGGTTACCGATGTCTAACATCATCATTATAATCCTCTCTTATCTTGTACGTCATTCCAGTCGATTTTGAGCTCTGGACAATGCCAACTAAAATACTGCGCTTACTATGACTACCTTTTGTGTTTCTAAATTTTATCAATTCTGTGACACAAAAATCATTGTCATTATAAGCCAATCACAATTCACTGCTGACTGCCTATCCAATTACACGCCACTTAGTTCGATCAAAAATATTTTACTTAGATTCAAAAGTCTTACTAAATATATCTGACAGATAATGTTTCATTATAATCTGAACGCTAAACGTCAAAGTTAACAGGGAATTTCCCCTCCGTGACTGTACATTTAGAACGATTCGCTACTGTTCAGAATTGAATGGCTGTGTGAGAATTGTTAGCGTTACACAACAGCAATTGATCTTAATAAAATTGGAGTTAAATAGCTCTACGTAGCATCACTGAAGCTATAAGATTATTGAGATGCTCTATTCGTACTGCGTTGTAGTTAATGCCTTTCATTATCTCCTTGAAAAACATGTGAAACAAGTAACACATTATTATCAGAGTGACCTAGTAAGTTAAGCTGAAACAAATGTTGGTTAAACTAGGTTATATTAACCTGGGGTGCTGGGCTAGAAAACCTCCACGTGGTGCACCCTGGAAACGTTGGTAATGGTGTTGTTCATCATTACCAACGGCTAATATTCTAGCACGAAGAGGAAGCCATTTTCTTCGGCAAATCGGCCGAGATTTGGTCCAACAGAGCGGGCGTGTCTGTCGGATGCTCTGTTGGTTCTTCGCTCTTCGGAGCATTGAGGAGGAAAACCTAGGTAAAAAATCACTATGGTGGGACTCTTTAGGGTCGGAGTACCTCCGCTTAGCGGTGGAAAAGGTAGGACAGGCTCGGTGTGCACTTACACTGCCACCGAGCAGGTATCAGGAGACGTTGTCTCCCTACCACTGTCGGCATATCGTAGTCCCGAAAGGAGTGTCGTGGTTATGTCTCGCGATGCCGATCGGGGGCGAGGGTCTTGGCTTAGCCGCCCGGACTGCGAGGAAGAAAACCTCTATAAAAAATTACCCCGAATCCCGTGTTCTGGTGCGTGACCAGGGGATGCATGGCTGATGGGTAGTTCAGTCGTAAGCGCACTCCCAGCCGAGGCACCTGCGGACCCCTCGGTTGGGCATAAATTTACGCTTGCCCGGGTATTGGGGGATCTCTGCCCGGGTCGACCATTAATTCTCCCCCAATCGTGGGATTAAATATGGAACAAAATTTAAATAAAAAGAATCAAACTGACGAAAAAAAGAAGGAGAAGAAGGGTAGGAAGGAGAATAGTGCAAGAGCGGACGATTACTCGTCCCACGAAGAGGGCGTATTGGTGGGAACGCCGATCTCGGTTGGGCTCCCAGAAGTCATTTTGGCTGCTGGGAGCCGAAGAACTTCGGAACGAATTCGTTCGAAATCCACTAATCCGTCGGATGGAGGTAACTCTAGTGCGACTATGGACGCACTGGAGTCAACAAAGAGAAAACGCGAACACTCAAGGGACGAAGAGAGCGACACGTCCCAGGAGATGCTGCCCCCTAAAGTCGGTAGCAGCCGCAGAGGTCGGTCACGCACTTCGATCTCGACCCCATTAGGCTCTGTCTTCTCTAAGGCAGAAGCCTACAGAAGGGTCAGAGCAGAATGTGAAAGCGCAGCGGAGGAGGAGATTGCTGATCTCCTGCAGAAAATACGGGAACCGGTGGGAAGGGATTCTATCTCCCAAACACCGGTGTCTTTGCAGGAGAGAGTAAATATGGGGGTGGCCATAATCCATAAAGTGGCCACCAAGTCCAGGAACCTTAAGAGTTCTTTCGTTAGGGCTCTTAAGGACTCCTCCTCTGCCATTGCTGGAGTCGTGGAAAACCTCATGGGGGATGTAGCACGCCTTCAGGCGGCTAATGATCACCTGAAGGGGCAAGTGGCTGAGCTCAGTGCTCAGTTCGCCCAATTTCGAGCACATCGACCGACGGAAGATCCGGCCAAGACCTCATCTCAGCCTGCTCCCTCTACCATCGGTATCATCCCTGATGCCCACCTGCGCCAAATTACGGACGCAGTGTGGCGTATGATGGATGGGCGTCTCGCTGGCCTGGAGGTGAGACTGCCTCCGGCTCCCCTTGTCCGGCCGCTGCTGGCAGCACATAGACCGAAGGTCGCACCAGTGACGACAGCGCTTCCCGTTGTAGGCGGTCGCGTGTCTTATGCAGCGGCGGCGTCGGTGTCTGCTGTTCCTGCGGCTGCTCCAAAGGCGCAGCAGGTGGCTAAGGCAGTAGGTAGGACTGTAGCACCTAGGGAAGCACGTAACCCGGCGACCAAGCCTCCACATCTGCCCCTCCCAACGATGGTTGGCGGGTAGTTGGGGGGGCTAAAAAGTCCCGGAAGCGGGGTAAAAAAGCCTATACCCAACAGGCGCCATCGGTGGCAGTGGCTACCACGAAGAAGCCACGTAAACTACAACCTCCTAAGACTGCGGCTGTGGTGGTCACCGTATCACCGGAGGCAGCTAACGGCGGACTGTCCTACGCGGCCATTTTCAAGAGGGACCGGGACAGTCTCGCCAACGATTTCGGGACTGGAGGGGTCAGATTGCGCCTCGCTCAGACAGGAGCTCGAGTACTCGAGTTCCCTGGAGCCGAAGCTATAAAGACGGCGGACACATTTGCCGAGAAGCTGCGGGGAATATTTGCAGCCACGGATGGTGTGAAGATCACCAGGCCTACAAAATGCGCTGAATTGCGCATCTCGGGCCTGGATGACTCTGTAACGGCCGAAGACGTCCGCGTTGCGATTGCAGAGAAGACGGGGTGCAACGCGGAAAACATTAGGGTCGGCACCATCCGCCCCGGTCCAGGAGGACTTGGTGCTGTGTGGGTCAGTTGTCCCGTAGCGTCGGCCAAAGCTTTAGGCGACGCAGGCCGACTACTCATCGGTTTCGTGAACGCTAGGATCACAATCCTGGCGGCGAGACCGATGAGGTGTTATAAATGCCTGGCATCGGGACACACACGCGCCAAGTGTGGTAGTCGTTTTGATTGCAGCGGACTATGTTTCCGCTGTGGTCGACCGGGGCACAAGGCGGCAGAATGCTCTGCCGCCCCTCACTGCCCGGCGTGTGAGGCGGGTAATAAGCCCGCCAATCACCAGATCGGGCAGGCGGGCTGCAAGCCTCCCCGTGAATCTCGACAATCATCGGGGGCTAGCCAGTCGGCCCAGGCTGTCTCCGATGTTGTTCGTCTGTCAACATCATCGCCCATGGAGGAGGTTGTAGAGACAGTCCGGTAATGGACCAAGTCTCCAACCTCCTTGTCCAGACGAACCTGAACCACTGTGCCGCGGCGCAGGATCTCTTGCTACAAACCATGGTACAGTGGTCGATCAGTGTGGCCGTAGCCGCGGAGCCCTACTTTGTTCCTCCTCGACCGAATTGGTTGGGTGACCGGGACGGCTCCGTGGCAGTCGTCGGCTCCACAGCGCTTCATTCCTCGCCCTTGTCGCTAAGAGACAAGGGCACTGGATATGTTGCTGCTGAGTGGGGGGGGATCACCGTATACAGTGTGTACTTCGCCCCCAACCGGAGTTTGAGCGACTTCGAGGTTTTCCTCAACAGCTTGGAGACGTCGATACGGCGACTAACGTCTGGGCACGTCCTTGTGCTGGGGGACTTCAACGCAAAATCCGTTGCGTGGGGTTCCCCCAGAACGGATGCTAGGGGCGAAGCCGTAGAAGAGTGGGCGGCTTCGGTGGGCCTCTGTTTATTAAACAGAGGCTCCACTAACACGTGCGTGCGACAGCAGGGGGGGGTCGATAGTGGACCTTTCGTTCGCAACCCCTGCCCTCGCCGCACGAGTAAGGAACTGGCGTGTTCTGGAAGAGGTTGAGACGCTCTCGGATCACCTCTACATCCGATTTGAGCTCTCCCGGATCCAGGACTCCAGTAGGGGTCATACGGCGCGGCCTTCTCGCTTTCCGCGGTGGGCTATTTCGAAGCTGAACAGGGACCTACTAGAGGAGGCGGCCGTTATTCAGTCTTGGCTGCCTCCGCAGGCCCCAACCGAGGAGGTCGACATGGGGGCTGGTCGCTTTCGTGACGCGATTACGCAGATTTGCGATGCGGCCATGCCCCGTATCCGAGGTCATCGGCCTCCACGGAAGGAGGTTTATTGGTGGTCCCGAGAGTTGGCGGACCTCCGCGCGGTTTGTACTCGTGCCCGGAGGTCCTACACCCGCAGTCGCCGGCGTCACCGCGAAGACGGCGAGGAGGACCAGCTTCATGAGGAGTACCGAGAGGCGCGGAAAACTCTGAAGCTGGCCATTAGCCGCGCCAAAGAAGTGAAAAGAAAGGAGATGCTGGAGAGTCTCGATCGTGACCCCTGGGGTCGCCCTTATCGTGCGGCGTGACAAAAGCTCCGCACGTCGGGGTCCCCCCTTACAGAGACTCTCCAGCCCAGCTTCCTGCAGGAAGTGGTCGAGGGGGTTTTCCCGCAGCGGGTGGAGCACACAACCTCGTCAATGGCTTTCTTGGTCAGAGACGATGGAGGGGAGAGCGAGAATAATGTTCCACCCGTCAGGGAATCGGAAATAGGGGCGGTTGTTCTACGGATTCGCTCCAAGAATACCGCTCCTGGGCCAGATGGGATACCTGCCCGAGTGTTAGCACGAACCCTTGACCACATGTCGGATCGCCTCAGAGAGGTCCTGGACGCCAGCTTGGCGTCCAGACGCTTTCCTGAGAGCTGGAAAATCGGGAAGCTGGTCCTGTTACGGAAACCGGGATGGCCTGCCGATTCGGTTGCGGCCTATAGGCCCATCGTGTTGCTGGACGAGGCGGGTAAACTGTTTGAGAGGATACTCTCTGCCCGCATCGTCCGGCACCTCTGTGAGGTGGGCCCCGATCTGTCGGACGCCCAATACGGATTTCGAGCGGGG
This sequence comes from Hypercompe scribonia, assembly GCA_949316085.1. Classification (NCBI taxonomy): domain Eukaryota; kingdom Metazoa; phylum Arthropoda; class Insecta; order Lepidoptera; family Erebidae; genus Hypercompe; species Hypercompe scribonia. The sequence goes on from OX438988.1 coordinate 8,030,513, forward strand.
CGTTCGACGGTCGATGCCGTGTTGCGCCTGAGGGCCGTGACCGAAGAGGCGGTGAGCTGTGGCGGCGTGCTGTTGGCGGTATCGTTAGACATCGCCAACGCATTCAATAGTCTGCCATTTAGCTGCATCAGGGAAGTACTCCACTACCACGGGGTGCCAGAGTACCCGAGGCGGCTTGTGGCAGACTATCTTGAGGAGCGTACCGTCATGTACGAGGACCGAGATGGTATTCTGAGGCGGCGGTCCATGTCGTGCGGTGTTCCACAGGGGTCTGTCCTCGGACCACTCTTGTGGAATATGGGATACGACTGGGTCCTTCGAGGTCGTCTTCCCCCCGGGCTGGGCGTAATTTGTTACGCAGATGACACATTGGTCACAGCTCGGGGGATGAACTTTCAAGAGGCGGCGAGCCTGGCCACCACGGGTGTCTCTCTGGTGGTCGGGCGTATTGAGGCGCTGGGTTTGCGGGTGGCCCTGGAGAAGACGGAGGCCCTTTTGTTCTATGGGTCCCGTCGTGGTCCACCCTCCGGCGCCTCCATCATAGTCAATTCGGTCCTCGTACCGGTTCAGGCCCAGATGAAGTATCTGGGCCTGATCCTCGACGGCAGGTGGCTCTTCGACGAGCACTTTCGACAGCTCTCTCCAAAGCTGGTCGGTGCTGCTTCTGCCCTTGGGCGACTCTTGCCCAATTTGGGTGGAGCCAGCGTCGCGACGAGACGGCTATACACGGGGGTTGTTCAGTCAATGGCCCTGTAGTATGGTGCACCGGTGTGGGCGGCGGCTCTGACCGCCCAGAATAGAGCTCGCCTCTGGCGTCCTAGAGGATATTGGCGGTTAGAGCCATACGCGGTTACCGTACCGTATCGACGGAGGCGGCGTGTGCCTTGGCCGGTACTCCCCCGTGGGACTTGGAGGCGGAAGTGCTCGCCGAAGTTTATCGGCGAACGGCTGACTTCCGGGTGGGAAGCGGAATACGGCCCCCGCCCGAAGAGATACGCGAGTGGCGTGAGGCCGCTCGTCGAGCCACGATGGCTCGTTGGTCGTCCCGGCTGGAGGCCCCACGTGCTGGCTTTGCCACCGTGGAGGCTCTTCAGCCGGTCATCGCCGAATGGGCAGGGCGACAGCACGGGACCCTTTCCTTCCGACTGACGCAGGTTCTTTCCGGGCACGGTTGCTTCGGGAAGTATCTGCACTCGGTCGCCAGGAGGGAATTGAGTCCCGCCTGTCACCACTGCGACTGCAGTGAGGACTCGGCTCAGCACACGCTAGCGGTTTGTTCCGCCTGGGCGGCGCAGCGTGGGGTCCTCACTACAGTTATTGGACTAGATCTCTCGCTACCGGCCATCATACGCTCCATGGTCGGTAGCGACAGTTGTTTTACCGCGGTCGCTACCTTTTGCGAAGATGTAATTTCGCGGAAGGACGCGGCGGAGAAGGCCCGGGAGGACGACCTCCACTCGGACCCAATTCGCCGCCGGCGAACCGGGCGGCGGAGGCGCGCATATCAGCGCCTCATGCCGCCTTGAGTGTGGCTGCGTGTGGACGGGACGGGTTTTCCCCTCCATCCGCTATAATGGCCAGCCGCGAGGAGGTGACGTGCGCGTGTGCCGTACGTCGCCTAAATAGAGAGTTTGTAAGCAGATGGTGCCCGCTTTAGCGGGCAGGTGCTAGGAGGGATTTGTCTGTCAGGCGCAGAGTGGCACACCGTGTGGTTTTAGTCGGTCCGATTCCGACACACCACCCCGCCGTAAACCCCGATGGGGTGACGGCTCGAGGGGGTTTCCACACGTTAAAAAAAAAAAAAGGGATATATTAACCTTTAAAGGCTTCTTACTAATATATTTCATCTTTGGATTTAGTTGAAGTTAGACTTTTCATCAATTATTTTACGTTAAGAGAAGAGATGTAGAAAAACTACTATAAATTATAGACCATATATACATGTGTATTTATATGACGTTATAAATCGTTGAGATGTACATATAGTGTATTATAATAAAGTTATGTGTTGTTTACATGTACAATAAAACGTTAACTGTAAACACTAAAATAGGTTGCTAAGCGGCTGTGACGAAATCATCACTTAATTTCGGAAACTAGAAAACTTACAAATCAGTTCAATCTAGTATTAAATAGACCATCTTCTACTTTAATTAGTGTGTTTTCCTCTAAGTTTCGATATGATTTTCGGCAAATTTGGTGATACTAAATACCTATTATTGATATTACCAGTTAATATTGCGGGTTTTACAACTGACGTAATACTAATATGTAAACAAGACATAAAAAGCGGTATTCAAATATGTCAGACGAAGTAAGACATTGAAAATACACGACATAATAAAATCTAGGAGTTAGTAAGTATATTTGTTAGCATTGGCACTTTGACCTTAAATATTTTGATTCTCTTAATGATGATGTAATACGAGTATACTTATCGGTGTAATTCATATTTTTACAATGCAATAAAGATGCATGTAATAAAATCATATTTAGTTCATTAAAAGGTTAATACACTGTTCACAAGTCTTTACGTAGTACGTTTGGTAGAAAGGTGTTGAAATATGTACATACATATTTCAAAATTTAGTAATTTACAAATAAGCGCCAAAGAATCGTATCGATCTTTAAGATCTACTTAATCTATTCTTGAAAATTGCTTTTGAAAGAGTAAACTAAAGGATGATAATAAGCTTCAGAAATCCTTGAATTATTTAAATCTTTTTCATCAACAATATGAAGAAAAAAAAACATTTATACTCAATAAATTATTGTTAATAAGAATCGACACTGTTATTTTTTTTAAAAACAATAAGAATTAAATAAACCTATAAAATCAATTTTTCTATATGCGTAAATATCATCTCATCTCAGCCAAAAGACGTCCACTGCTGGACATAGGCCTCCGCTAAGGTTCTCCACAATAGCCGGCAAAAACATACCGACGGTTATAATAAACGGTAATAAATAGTGATTTTAACAACTCAACCATTATTTTGCCATTATTACACGGCGTTAGTCTAATAAAGTAAGTCATATCTAAAGAATTAATTGAAATAAATTATAATTTAAAACCAGTTGAACACACACAGCATCGGACTTGTTTTTTCCGCCATATAAAGGCAAACACACACTTTTTCTCGTTTTGCGAAGTGACGTTTTTAAAACACAAAACTTGGTTAATGACTTCATTCGGGCTAACACCAGCACATGTTCCTATACGTATAGTCATAACTTTTGTGTAAAAACACTTACATCCCATGGATTTCTTGACAATATGACAACACCAATATAATGATAGCGACATTGTATTTGTATGTTTGAAATCATTATTTAATACTTATGTTGTAATGATGCTATATAATTATGTTTTTGTGTGTAAAATATTATTATTGAAGGTGTATATTGTTATTTAGGTGATACATACGTTACGTTTAATAATAAACTGTGTTTCCGGTAGTTATTGAGAAAATAAGAGAACAATTAACTTATGATACAATACTTTTTTTTAGTAATGTATCGAAACAATTTACTACCATATTTATACTATACCATACATAGAGTAAAATATTTTTTTCATTACAACTAACTGAACGTTGCATTTGGTCATGATTATCTTCTGGATGTCATAATAACAGCTGTTCCCGGATCCCTCCTATGTCAGGCGCAGAGTGGCACACCGTGTGGTTTTAGTCGGTCCGATTCCGACACACCACCCCGCCGTAAACCCTGGTGGGGTGACGGCCCGAGGGGGTTTCCACACGTTAAAAAAAAATGGTCATGATTACTTTTCTAGCCTTAATATCAAGATTATTTGGAATCGGGCACAGTTTAACCAGTTTTACTGTCGGCCTTTCTGTTTTTCCACTGAGCAACGGGCATCGGACCTACTCAACCGTTTGCGCGGTCTGAATTCGAAGATTGAACTAGTTATCAGCATATTGGAGGGCACTGACTTCCCAATAAGGAAAACCCAATAACATTTGGCGCGATCGACTTTCACTTATTTCGTAATTAATTAATAATGAATGACATTTAACCAGATCCTTACCCGTATATACCCCCCTTCCCTGTCTGCGTGCCTCATCTATCAAAAATTTTCCGTAGCAAAGTTCACTATCGACGGATACGACATGAAAAACATAGTCAACACCAACAAACTAACATTTTTTTAGTAAGTAACATTTATGACTGCATCCTTAGTTTTAAAACCCATGTCTGAATTAGTAATTTGAAATCACCATTATTTGAATTAGTTTTAAAATATCGATTGCAGAATGAGTTTTAGGTATTTATCTGAATGTTAATTCTCGTAATATAAATTCGTTAAAAATGCCATTTCGATCTACTCACAAAAATGTTGATGTGTGACGGCTTTAGAATACGAAGTCTCATTACTTCTACTCATGCCATGGGAGTCGTAAGAGACTATTAAGAGAGCAAACTACATAGGGCAATATCACTGCAACGAGAAGGAAAACTTGAAAGAAACCCTAAACCGAAACCCATCTGGGCAACGTGGTATAGAAAGCCAAAACCTTCGTGATAAGCAAAGGTCGATGTCCAGTAGGGGACTGCTAAAGTCTGTTAATGATTTTCAAACGATTACTAAGACTAGCAAGATATAAATTCAACTTTCGGTCATCATTCACTTATTGAGCCATCTCCATTTCTTTATCGGACTATTAGGCGCAGACGAAAATTTCACCCATATGTTGTTGACATACTCAAAAGTCGAACTAAACGATTTGACAGCTCGGTTTTGGTAAGAGTCGCCAAAACTTCGAACGACCTGCCTGGGTCTATTTTTCCTGATGAATTGAACTTTGGAGCCTTTAAGAGTAGAGTGAACACGTTTCTTCTGGATGGGCGTGTATCACTCTTGTCTTCATCTACACTTTCCATCAGGTGAGATAGAAGACAAACGCCTTTTCCATTACAAATATAAAAGAAAAAGGTCATACCATATATTTACGTTACAGTCTACGTTTAATATATTGCAACGAAAATACCTTTTATGATATTGGTGAGATCGAGAGTAGATCAAAACTGAATTATGAAGGAATTTTCGTTACGACCTTCTGATACTCATGGTTAAATTTGGGTGGGTAAATGTTTTCTTACTATGTTTTCGTATTTGGCAATGGAAATTATTTTGGCGTTTTTCCTCGCTTCCAATGTTCAATTGTGATGAGAATTTAAATTCTATTACGACCTTTCATGTTTAAGTCAAAACCTAATTACGTCCAAGGCTTTATTTAAAACTGTTTGGGATGGACGATGACCATGGATAAGTATTATTTTATGTCAAGTATTCTAACGTTGAGTTTTCCTTGCCGACATACTGAAATAATGAGCAATTAATTTTATTGGTAGTATAATTTTGAGTTGTTACTTAGTGGTATATTAATTTTTTATTTTATTTTAATTATCACAATATGTCACCTTGTGTACGATTTAGTATCCATTCGTTTCTCCAATGTAATACTTTAGTAAGTTACGTACATATTGTTTTTTTTTCAGTTATTTTTTTAAAAATAGCGTTGCGGACTCCTTCATTACCAAAAAGGTTCTTCTTATTCTCCTATATAATATAATAAATATGTATGTATAAAATTACTACATGCAAATATACATAAATATAAAAAGTGATGTACCATATACATAGTCTACAGTTATTTATACAATCTATACATAAACAGATATCACAGAAATGTTTAAAATAATTTTGAATACGAGACTGTGATAGCACATACACTATATTTACTTCATATCTACTACAAATAAGTTCTTTTTTTTTATTGTTTTATGCCTTTTTAGGCAGCGCTCGCACTAGGAATAAATCCTGTCTCGCGGGGGACTTTACAAGGTACAAGAAACGGACATAAAGAACACCTAGACTCAGGACAACACTTTGTGGATCACGCAGTGTTGTCCCATGTGTGGTTTGAACCCATAACACTCAACGCAGTGAGACGGGCGTGGCGACCGCTTAAACTGTGCAGTCGTGGCACACATGACGCTACTTGCAAAGTAGTCCCACAGGCTCGTTGTATTATGCTCAGGAATGTGAAGGCATGCGAGTGTATGAAATAAAGTCAAGACCTTCTTAGTAATAGGCGACGTGATAAGAACACTGTACTAAGTGTACGATTCCTTGGTATCCAATGAACTAGAATTCAAAGCTTGTGATTAGAATATCTATGAAACGATCTGCACTTCATTTTACTACAATAAGTTCAAAAAGCTTTCCTGACATGTTTGTACAATGCAAAAAAGAAAACAAATTTTGTCAGATCTAGGGTTTAGTGGCCCTGACTACCACGCCGTAAGTCGTGGGTTCGATCTAACCCAGGACAAATATTTATGTGATGAACAGAATTAACGATTATTACGATTATTTTTTTTGTGTCTGAGTGTTATTTATCCATAATACATATGTATATGTTTACAAGTATTTAAGTACGTTTGTCAGCAATCTGGTCACCATAGTACAGGCTCTGCCTAATTTTCAATCAGACAGCCATGCGTTATATGTGTGGAGTTACACATTTAGTTTTAATACCATCCTTACATGCACCTACCTATCTACCTACGAGTACGTACTTGCTAGGGACATTTCTTCTTACAATATGTTAGGAGAAAGCGTGATCAGATAGAACACACACAAAGGGAAACTCGAGATTCGTCTAGAGATATGTCGAAGGCTTGTACTCAATAACCGCAATTCAGTCGCATACTATTAGCACTACTAGGTAGTGCTAGTAGTATGTCCACTGTATACTAGTACAAACTAGTATAGAGTGGACATGGTAATTATTCATCCCTTACGAATGGATCCGAATGAATAAAATATAATTGTGAATAATAAGAGCAGTATTTGTGTAAAGTCAGTTGTTGTATACTTGATAAATAAGTAAGACTAAGTGAGTCAATACAAACTTACTTAGAGTAATTGACCTGAAACTTTCTGATAAGGATTGAGTAAATAAAACAAGAACATTTTAATCAACAACAATCAACTTAATTAACTCATAGTCTGCACACCTGACATTTTTAAATAAATATAAAAAAGAGCAAAAACAAGTTGTTAAATATTAAAAACCGGTACCACTCCTAATTTAGTAACAAACTTTACTTTTTAATCTCATTCTATTCAACTTATCGCCGTTCATTGCTGAACGAAGGTCTCCCCCCAAGGAACGCCAACCATCCCGGGTTTGGGCAATTCGCATCCATCTGCTGCTAGCCTACCTTTAAGTCGTCGGTTCATCGCGCCGCGGGGCGTCCTACACTACGTTTGCCCAATCATGGTATCCACTCTAGTACACCTCGGCTCCAGCGTTCATCGGTTCATCTGGAGACATGGCCGGCCCACTTCCACTTCAGCATAATCTCAATCCTTTTAAATATTTTTTTATGTAAAGCCATATATAGCATTATATAAACAAAAAATTACGTTTAGTATAGCCGTAGCAAACTTCAAAATGTAAAGTTCTTTGGCAAAAAGTCGCTAACCTCCAAAACATTGAATTGCAACAGACACACATAGAGACAAGACAAAGAACATATTCCCTGTTTCAAATCAACCTATCGAAGATTGCCTCCAAGGAGCACCAACCATTCCGGTCTTGTTCAATCTGCATCATATTATTCCCTGTTTAGAGTTACTTAATTACTTCCCATACTAACCAATTTATGAAATAATTAATATCTATTAAGTGAGTCAATTTTACTGTCATAATTTGTACATTTTTTCGAAATATAAAGACAAGTGTAAAACTGTCGTGCCTTATCACTTTATTCAAGAAACAGTTATTACATTCATGTTGAAATGAACGGAATAAACTTTATTTTACCCTAACAATTTTTATTTAAGGCTATGTCAGTTGAAAACATCCAAATGTACTGTGGGTTCACTTCACGACCTCGCTGAAAACCCGTGTTAAAAATTCGCTGCTTTATCCCTGAATGTGTAAGGATATCAGAAGACCAACCCTTCCTCTAACTTTGCGTGGAAGACACTCAAAATTTGTATCTTGTGAGGTGTAGTCGGCGGTAGTCGCTTATCATTAGGGGTACATGATGTGTACCGACTGCTTATTTGCACTAGAAAACTTTATGTGTTGACGAAATAAGGTGCAGTAGAATCTATAAATTGTGCTTACTGACTTGACTTAATTATGACGATAAGAGTTAGTTTATTCCTCCAATTATGTCGACATCTGACTACTATACTTATTGTTTCCTCAAATGACCCTTTAATTAAGGCATGTTGTAAAGACATTAATCTAAAATGCACCTTAAGGACAACTAATAAGTTGTCATTTACCCACCCTTATATCTTGAGGTCGGCACACATCGTGCACAATACGGCATTATAGTTATCTTAGACGCCACACTATTATAAAGCTTAAATATAAACACTTAAATACATATGCTAATATATGCATTTACAAGGATATTTGCATGTAATTATCATATAGACGGTAGAAATAATTGAAACGGGTTCTAACAACACATATTGTAATTATATTTATTTATATCAACAGCCTTTTACAGTCCACTACTAGACACGGGTCTCTTCTTCCTCAACTTAAACCCTTTTTTTTTTTTTTACGTGTGGAAACCCCCTCGGGCCGTCACCCCACCGGGGTTTACGGCGGGGTGGTGTGTCGGAATCGGACCGACTAAAACCACACGGTGTGCCACTCTGCGCCTGACATAGGAGGGACCGGGAACAGCTGTTATTACGACATCCAGATCCCTCCTAGCGCCTGCCCGCTACCTCGGGCACCATCTGCGGATAAACTCTCTATTTTAGGCGACGTACGGCACACGCGGACGTCGCCTCCTCGCGGCTGGCCATTGTAGCGGATGGAGGGGAAAACCCGTCCCGTCCACCCGCGGCCACACTCAGCTCGCCTCCAGGCCAGCGAGACGCCCGTCCATCATGCGCCAAACTGCGTCCGTGATTTGGCGCAGGTGGGCATCAGGAATACCCCCGAGGTTGGAAGAGGGGGTAAGTTGTGACGGAGGCGAGCCTTCTCTTTCGGGGCGATCTGCCTGGAATTGAGCAAACTGAGCACTGAGCTCAGTCACCTGCCCCGTCAGACGCTCGTTGGCTGCCTGGAGACGAGCCATGTCTCCGATAAGGCTCTCCACGACCCCCGCAATAGCGGCAGAGGAGTTCTTAAGGGCCTTCACAAAACAGCCCTTAAGGTTACTAGACTTGGTGGCCACTTTGTGGATGATGGCCACCGCCGCGTTTGCTCTCTCCTGCATGGACGATGGTGTTTGGAGAACAGAACTCCCTACCATCGGCTCCTTGATTTTAAGCAGGAGATCTGCGACCTCCTCTTCCGCTAATGCTTCGCCGTCCGCCCTGACTCTTCTGTAGGCTCCTGCCTTGCAGAAAACGGAGCCTGACGGGACCGAGGCCGGAGTTCGTGACCTCCCTCTACGGCTGCTTGCAACCTTGGGAGGTAACATCTCCTGAGACGTATCGCTGCCGTCATCCCTGGAGCGTCCGCGTTTCCGACTGGCACAGAGCTCCGTTTCCATAAGCTCCAGTGTGTCCTCCTTCGCACTGGAGCTACCACCCGCGACAGATTTTGAACGCAATCGTTCCGATATTCTACGGCTCCCAGCAGCCATAATGACTTCTGGGAGCCCCACCGAGATAGGCGTGCTAACCAATGTCTCCTCTTTGTTGGAAGAGAAGTCGTCCGTTCTTGCACTCCTTTCCCCTCTGTTTTTTTTTTCCTCCTTTTCGTCTGTATTTTTATTTTTATTTATAATTGATTCCATATTTGAACCCACGAGATGGGGAGAACAGAGGTCGACCCGGGCAGAGATCCCCAATACCCGGGCAAGCGTAAATTTATGCCCAACCGAGGGGTCCGCAGGTGCCTCGGCTGGGAGTGCGCTTACGACTAAACTGCCCATCAGCCATGCATCCCCTGGTCACGCACCAGAACACGGGATTCGGGGTAATTTTTTAAAGAGGTTTTCTTCCTCGCAGTCCGGGCGGCTAAGCCAAGACCCTCGCCCCCGATTGGTGTCGCGAGACATAACCACCACACTCCTTTCGGGATTACGATGTGACAACGGTGGCAGGAAGATTAAATCTTCCAATGCCTGCTCGGCGGTAGTGTGACAGTGGAGAAATGCCGACCCATGAAAGGGTCCCACCCTAATGATTTTTTATCGAGGTTTTCCTCCTCATTGCTCCAAAGAGCGAAGAGCCAACGGAGGAATCGACATAAATGCCCGCTCTGTTGGACCAAGCCTCAGCCGAATGGCCGAAGAAAATGGCCTCCTCGTCTTCGTGCTAGAATATTAGCCGTTGGCGTGATGTCCTCTTCCAAATGGCACAGGAAGAAACAGTGCCATCGCCAACGTTACCAGGGTGCACCACGTGAAGGTTTTCTAGCCCAGCACCCCTCCTCAACTTAAACCCTATTCCAACCTGTCTGGCCAGCGTGGTATAGTAGGCCAAAACCTCCTTGCTAAGGAGAGGCTTATGCAATTATATTGCTATAAATATACTGGCAGTAATTAATCTCTGCTACTGTGCTATGACTGATAAAATGAAATAATCTAAATGCGGGATTACTTTTATTTCTAAATATTTTCTGAACTGTAGAACGAAGAGACTTAATGAAAAAACCCTGTTATGGGAACATCACGAAATCTAAATACTACCCAAAAAAGTAACTTAAGAATTATATAAAGACTATACCTGCAAAGATAATTGTACGTGAACTGAACCTGTGGAATTGTCTTATCAAGTATAACCTCTGCAATTGCCAAGTTTCTAGAATTTTAGAAATTCTGCGTTGTTTGTTCTATTGTATTATTGTTATTATTTATTATTATCACATAAGTTCTACGTGTGACAAAAAAAATTTAGTTTTTACCATAAAATGAATTTAAAATGCACAATATCTTTAAGACCTAAACTATTAAAACAGAGATATCGACTAATGTAATGATTATACATATAAATACACACCTAATCACTTTATAGATTTATTTATAATCGTGCACATTAAGGCTATGTGACCTTATCGCCCGGCGGCCTTGACCAATCGCTTTATCTATGGGGTGATATGAAAACGTCCTGCTTTTATTTAATCTCTACAGTTTGTATCATAAAAATAATAATAATGTTTACATATGTGGACATTATGTGTGCTAAACGCAGCTTCACAACCGGCATCACCAATCTGCCCCCTTTGCAATGTGGACTAATCGAGGTCAATGTTTTCTGGAATGAAGAAATTGATACTCGGTCAAATATCATAAGTTAATATCTTAATGCACAATAAAACTTTCACAGTATGTAAATAGTTTGTATACACGAATGGCGTAATGGTATAAGCGCTTACCTCGTCGCTTCCTACTACGATGTGTGTTGTGGATATGATCCTTCATCAACACTTCGTGTTTTATGTTGTTCTGAGTCTGGGTGTTTTTTGTGTCTATATCATGCATATACACAGAATTTATTCAAACTGCGGGAGTTTAAATATAGTTCACGATCTCGTTTATAATGTGACACGCTTTTACATAACTGCTGGACCATTTACATTACCGTCGGATTCCAGTTATCTACGCCTACGATTTCTCATTGCGGTGGATTTAATATAATAGGCTTCAGTATCCTAACACACTACTACTAGTCAAGTTTATATGATACTGCGATATCCTAACCCTATTTTGTTATATTGCACACTGTGACTGTTAACTGCACGAATGATTTAAACGGTCACCTCGCCGCTCTCTGCTGCAATGAGTGTTGTGGGTTCAAACCCCGCATTAGACAACACTTTGTGTAATCCACAAATTGTTGTTCTGTCGCTGGGTGTTCCTTGTGTCCGTTTCTTGTATTTCTTGAATGTTTGTAAAGTCCCCCGCGACAGGATTTCTTAATAGTTCGATTTTAGAACATTGCATAGATTTTTAGTACAATATGAGACTTATGGAAAAAGTTTCTTCTCTCAGCACATAAAAGTCGAAGTCAACAAACACCTTCGGTATGAAGAGTTTAAAAATGAACACTAATCCCTGTTAGACAAGCAAATTCGTAACAACTCGGTAATCACGGCCAAAGTTCATTCATTGTAGGTCATTGGCATCGCTCGCTAAACTGGTACGGAACAATTTACCTGCGGCAATATATTCGACTACTACATTCCGATATTATAGTTGGTATGATATATATTTACAGTGACAATGTCTACAAAATGTATTTATATTACAGTTAAATTTAAAGTGTGATCATAGAATATAATAGATTTAGTTGTAAACAAGAATTACGAATTATTTCGTATTAACCTGAGACAATTTTATGCTTAAGAATTCCGTTTTGCGCTTAAGATCTCTTAAAGCTCGAAGTTTGTACGTTGTTATTATATCTTTAACATTCTTCAAGCAATAAGGACACCGCTTAATTAATTTGATGTAAACAATTCCTTCCTCTTTGATATTATTTATAAATTAACTATGGTTTTGTTATTAGAGTTGTAAATATATTATTAATTGATCTTTTAATTAGCCTATTTTTTTATCGTCTTTTATCTCTCGAATGTTTATATGTAATGTATATAACATCTATTTAAAAGCAATTTTGAATGCATACATTGCTTAATTTAAATAAAAGTATATTTTAACTATTAAAAGGACAATGGCGGAAATGTACGGGATTTTGTACTTTCTTGTGTCTCGTGATAGGGATTGTTTTTCTATTTATTTGGCTGGTAATATAATCAACAATAACATTTTAAATGCTTAGATACTTAACACTTTGCGTTAAAAATATTATTTCAGTTTGTAGATTACAATGTCATACATAGGTCACTAAAGTCAACAGCCATGACAGCTATCACAAATTAATTGTCATCATTGTCAACAGGATGAGTAAAATCATTCGCTTACGATTTTCTTAATGCGTCCGTAAAATAATAGTGTATACTAGTAAGCTCATTTATAAATATCGATTTAAATATTTTTTCGCTTTTTTTAATTTATATTCACTTTATAAACGGTACAGATATAACCATTCATTACATACTGCTAGCGGTACAAATCTGCCATTCTCCTTTCTAGAAGAATCCTGTGTAAGAGTAGTAACAGTTCCGTTAGTACAAAATGATGTAGTCATACAAGTTTGCGTTTATAGTGACCGTAGGCTTATGAGTCTCTAGTTCGTAATATCAGTAAATAGAATCTGTAATGTGAACCAAAACCAAAACTGTTAATTTTTTGAGACCGATACTTTTTTCATACGAGTAACATGCAACTATTTCGTGTTCACAGAATCTCAATAGAAACTAACTAACACGTCTATATTTTATGTCCATTTATCTATGATAGTTGTTTTTCGCCTATCGCTCCATAAAACCCGTATGCCAATTCCATAAAAAAATCTATATTATATATCTTACAATATACAAGTTTATTGCTGACCAGCAAATCTTTTCATTTTCGTTTATAAATTTACGATTCTTTTATATTTTTTCAGTTTTGTTCGAGGCGTGTCACAATGAGCCATCATGCCTCCAGGACCGTGCTGGTCTGGAAGCTATTACCATGCTACACAGGCAGCTAGATGATGACGCCAATGGGAACGTTGATCTCAGCGAAAGTGATGATGTAAGTTTTTAAGTTTATATTTCATTTCAATCAATCATTATTATCTTGAATATCCTCCTCTGTCTTCTGCTAAACGAACACCTTTCTATTATAGAAGATTATAGACTTTTTGATATTGTTTTTTTTTAATTTGTATTTAAATAAATATATTATTTTACAAACAATAAAAAATGGAGAACGCATAATTATTATAATTGTGATCACTGTATGCTTGGCACAGCATAGTCAATTAAGTTGTAGAAAAATTAATTGCTGTCAATTACTATATCTTTTAGCTGAGACGATGCTGATGAATGTAAATTGCACTCATTCATGCACACGTTATTTAGTCATATTTTGAATAATTCAACATGTACACACAGTCAACCTTTAAACCTTGAAGGGAAAACCAGAGGCATAACTCCTTTCTACTAATTCGTAATCCGGAATTGTAAAAAGCATTATACTATACTTGGTGTCTAGATTACTGCCCATGTAAGAGGTACAATAAAACTAGGACGCAATGAGTCACCGGAACTTAAGAAGGTCAAGATTAAAATATTACAAAATACAGATTCTCTTCTAGAGTTTATGTAATAGAGTCATCTCATGTAAGGGATTACATGAGATGTTTTTTGCCATTTTAGGCCCAGATCGGTTCTATTGACAGTCTAAGCACGTTAAGTACTTACGTGGAACAATAGCGCAGTTAGCGTCTGCTGTCAAGACTGCACAACGTGTAATACATAATGAAAAATATTTTCTAGTATTTGTTTTACACTTTATTATGTGATGCGACTTTTTTTTGGAGTCAGTGTCTGATACTTATGTCTAAAAATTGGGGTATTTTGTCCACAATGAAATCATTGTTTAGTAAACTCAATCAACGTAGGATATGTTGGATGAGTTAATCTCTCATGGTCGTAATATTTTTTTGTCGGCTGGCGTGTTTAACTTTATAGAGCAAGAGCCCGTGAGTGCCAGACCTTCGTCATTTTATAAAAGCTGAAAGTTCTTCTATGTGTGTCCCTAGTACAGGTAAGAATGATCCCCAAACATGAAGCTGAGGCAGCGGTGGCTTTGGCAGATAACAGGCAACAAAGGTATGTAAAATTCCATCTCAAATTCGTCATAATATAAAACTTGATTTTTTTATATTTGATTCATAATAATATCAAAACTCGCGTTGCTCATTGCCAGACAGTTAGTATGGTTCCAACCCTCTGCCGGACACCCCTAAACTATTATAATTTATAATTATACTTACGTTATATTATAAAACCTAAGTTTCATATATAATTTTTTGGGAGCCTATTAAACTATGTTTACATAGTAGCCGGACAGTTTCGAAGGTTCTATCATCTTGCCAGACGCATTCAAAGTGAACAGTAATCGGGAGAGCAAGGAGCGAATACAGTAACTAAACGTTATATTATAAAACCTAAGTTTCATATATAATTTTTTGGGAGCCTATTAAACTATGTTTACATAGTAGCCGGACAGTTTCGAAGGTTCTATCATCTTGCCAGACGCATTCAAAGTGAGCAGTAATCGGGAGAGCAAGGAGCGAATACAGTAACTAAACGTTATATTATAAAACCTAAATTTTATATATAATTTTTTGGGAGCCTATTAAACTATGTTTATATAGTAGCCGGACAGTTACGAAGGTTCTATCATCTTGCCAGACGCATTCAAAGTGAGCAGTAATCAGTAGAGCAAGGAGCGAATACAGTAACTAAACGTTATATTATAAAACCTAAGTTTCATATATAATTTTTTGGGAGCCTATTAAACTATGTTTACATAGTAGCCGGACAGTTTCGAAGGTTCTATCATCTTGCCAGACGCATTCAAAGTGAGCAGTAATCGGGAGAGCAAGGAGCGAATACAGTAACTAAACGTTATATTATGAAACCTAAATTTTATATATAATTTTTTGGGAGCCTATTAAACTATGTTTATATAGTAGCCGGACAGTTACGAAGGTTCTATCATCTTGCCAGACGCATTCAAAGTGAGCAGTAATCAGGAGAGCAAGGAGCGTATACAGTAACTAGTGCGAATGAAACAGAGCGCTTAGTCTATTGCGGGATTTCACTGCGCACCCATTGTTATTAATTTCAAATTTTACAGTTTATTTTTTTCTTAATCCAGAAATTTCATTAATTAATTTTTACAATTTCAATAACAAATATTTAAAATAATACTGAGTAAAATGTTTCTCATACAATGTCAATCATGTCGAAAATCTAATAATTTAATTGATATTATTTTTCATGTTTAAGAAGTTTATTATTGTCAATGCTATTAAAATTATAAAGCCAATGAAACAAAGTAAATCAAATATTAGTGTTTATTATACCAAAGGACACATTTTTTTAAGATAAGAAATTTACAGAGAAATTAATTTATTTTAATTAAATCTAAATATTTTCATCATTTTCATCGTTATCGCGCGCTCACTAAATCGGTCCACACGTTAGCAGTTTAAACGTCGTAAGTGCTGGGAGTACAATTCGGACCGCCTTTGAATGCGTCTGGCAAAATGATAGAACCTTCGAAACTGTCCGGCTACTATGTAAACATAGTTTAATAGGCTCCCAAAAAATTATATATGGAACTTAGGTTTTATAATATAACGTTTAGTTACTGTATTCGCTCCTTGCTCTCCCGATTACTGCTCACTTTGAATGCGTCTGGCAAGATGATAGAACCTTCGAAACTGTCCGGCTACTATATAAACATAGTTTAATAGGCTCCCAAAAAATTATATATAAAATTTAGGTTTTATAATATAACGTTTAGTTACTGTATTCGCTCCTTGCTCTCCCGATTATTGCTCACTTTGAATGCGTCTGGCAAGATGATAGAACCTTCGAAACTGTCCGGCTACTATGTAAACATAGTTTAATAGGCTCCCAAAAAATTATACATGAAACTTAGGTTTTATAATATAACGTTTAGTTACTGTATTCGCTCCTTGCTCTCCTGATTATTGCTCACTTTGAATGCGTCTGGCAAGATGATAGAACCTTCGAAACTGTCCGGCTACTATATAAACATAGTTTAATAGGCTCCCAAAAAATTATATATGAAACTTAGGTTTTATAATATAACGTTTAGTTACTGTATTCGCTCCTTGCTCTCCCGATTATTGCTCACTTTGAATACGTCTGGCAAGATGATAGAACCTTCGAAACTGTCCGGCTACCATATAAACATAGTTTAATAGGCTCCCAAAAAATTATATATAAAATTTAGGTTTTATAATATAACGTTTAGTTACTGTATTCGCTCCTTGCTCTCCCGATTACTGCTCACTTTGAATGCGTCTGGCAAGATGATAGAACCTTCGAAACTGTCCGGCTACTATATAAACATAGTTTAATAGACTCCCAAAAAATTATATATTAAATTTAGGTTTTATAATATAACGTAAGTATAATTATAAATTATGATAGTTTAGGGGTGTCCGGCAGAGGGTTGGAACCATACTAACTGTCTGGCAATGAGCAACGCGAGTTTTGATATTATTATGAATCAAATATAAAAAAATCAAGTTTTATATTATGACGAATTTGAGATGGAATTTTACATACCTTTGTTGCCTGTTATCTGCCAAAGCCACCGCTGCCTCAGCTTCATGTTTGGGGATCATTCTTACCTGTACTAGGGACACACATAGAAGAACTTTCAGCTTTTATAAAATGACGAAGGTCTGGCACTCACGGGCTCTTGGACCATTAGTTGAGGTTCTACTTTTTTAGTTTATTAATAGCATAGTTACGTACGCTTTTGTTTTTGTTAATTGTTGTTTCAGAGTTCAATTTTAAATGAATATTGAACATATCCATTCAAAGTTTAATTTGATTTGATGATTTGATAAAACAATACTGTAATTTTAAGTTTTGAAGCTAATTAGATGAGCTAGGTGAACACTTTCTTAGGAGCTATCTAAAGTTTAGGTGCAGAAGACTTAATTCTCTAAATCGCAACATAGTCGCAAAAGATTCTCGAAGTTTACTCGTCAAATTTGGGCTCATATGTATCGCTTTGACAAGTGATAATCTGGATAATGAAAATAGGTTGATGATGGAAATTTGGTAATCACTATTATAACACATTTTTTGTTAATTCCTCTAAACAATCATTTATTTTACTATTTTTTTTTTATTTAAGTGATCAAATTCTGATATTTTAATCTGTACAATACCAACAAAAATATTTCGTTTCGATTTAGAGCTTATGGCAATGAAAGTGAAAAAATCATTTAAACCTAATTTGATCTAAATCCTAGTGATAAAAATACATTAAATTGTAATCCTGACGAGATTCAGTTGTTTTACATCATGGCTTAAATTATATTACCATTATACTACAGGCCTGAAGTGCGGTGGCGATAATTAAGTATAACGTACACATGCGATAAGAGATATATTTATTATCATTGTGATATTAATTAATTCAAAGTTAAACACTGATTTAAAAGCTTGGTCAGAAGCCACCGCCTTTTTATTTTTTTTAATATGTGGAAACCCCCATGGATCGTTACTCCGCCGGGGTTTGCGGCGGGTTGGTGTTTCTGAATCGGACTGGATCCAGGAAATACTTTTATTAGGCCAGGATCCCTCCTAGCGTCTGCCCGCTAGTGTGGTCACCACCTTCGGGTGAACTATCTATTTAGATGCCGGACGGTATACGCGGACGTCGCCTTCTCGCGGTAGTCCACTGTAGCAGATGAAGGGGAAAACCCGTCCCGTCCATCCGCTGCCATATTCGGGGCGGCATGAGATGTGACTCAACCTTGACTCGTCACGTTGCCACACACGTTTGAGATCGAGGGTTCGATTCCCCCTCAGCGTCACTATTGCTAATCAAGAATACGTATATCTTTTATATCCGTTTAGATGTATGTATTGTGGTTAATAAATATGTACAAAAATAGATCTAAACATGTTTTTTTCTTTTGTAGAACTAGTTGACAAATAATAAAAAAATATTACATAAAATGGTATGAAGCTATTGCACAATGGTAGCACAACACCGATTGTTGTGGAGAGCCTTAGAGAAGCCTTTTTGTCTGTGTCCAATACTGAACGTCTTTCGGCTGAAATAATGATGATTTAAATCAATCTTTTGTTTTTTATTAATCTGGTACGTTTGGCTAGTTGTCTGTCCGGATGGTTCAGTTGTAAGCGAGCTGTGAGAAGAATTTCCCTGGACTTAGACTCCACGCGTCTACGACACAAGGACTCGAGTAGTTTCGACATGTGCGGTTTGCCACCACTCCACGCCTAAGAAGAATCTTATTTAAATTTGAATAAAATATTCTACTTCTAGTATAGAAAATTAAGGATGAAGAATATTTTATGTAGGTATTGCTTATTACAATTCAACTAGTGGTTAGGCGCATTGATGTCGATGTTTCTTTTAATAAATCAATTGTATTAAAAATTGTCGCATGCAAAACTTGCTAGTTAGCAATGCAGTTGCAAAGAAAGTGTTCGTCGAGAATTTAAGTAATTTTTTTTTATTAATGTTATAATTAAAAGTCGGCAACAAAGAAAAGATAGCCGGTTTTGCATAGTTATAATTTATAATAGTTCAAACATGATTTATCCTCCGAAAAATCAAATTACCACAACAATACAATTATAGAAAATGAAGAGTAATAATTTCATTTCCTTCCATTACATTTTGCACTCAAACCGCACGCATTGTTTTATTTGTTAATAACACCCTTAATGCTATTGTTAGCAAAGCTCTTGGTGTTTTTTGTGGACATAATCATGATATAAGAGATTGATAAATTATCAGTGAGTTTATGTGTAGAGTTTATTAGTCTGTTTATGAGAATAATTTCAATGTGAACCTATAAATAATTATCGTGTAATGAAACCTCAAAAGACCTTGCTTCTAGCAATTAGAACATTTAGTTATTGTAGTGTTAGAAGTAGTTTGTATGAAATAATTAGCATGCTATTGTTGGATTTATTGCTTGCTAATTACTATTAATTAATAAACAAGTTTATTTCCACTTAGGTACCTTAAGTTGTAGTACTGTAGAGAGTAAAAAGATTAACAGGTTACTTTTGTTAATTGCTCTTTGGTGGACGACCAGTCCCACTGGAAACGTCTTCGCGTTGATTTCCGGCAATGGAAATTTTTTTTTTTTTTTTTTAAATAACCAATATCTTTAAGCTACTTAAACGAATGCCGATTCTATGTACACTATCCATCAAAACGTGGTCTATGAATAAAATCCCGCCCTTATAAGTTTACCTTGCCTTTTTTTTTAACGTGTGTAAACCCCCTCGGGCCGTCACCCCACCTGGGTTTAAGGCAGGGTGGTCTGTCGGAATCGGACCGACTAAAACCATACGGTGTGCCACTCTGCGCCTAACATAGGAGGGATCTGGGAACAGCTGTTATTACGACATCCAGATCAAGGTTACCTTGCCTGGATTTACCTTTTCCTTAGTTCCATCTAAAAGCGATTACGTTACACATAAACTTTTTAGGTAGCAATAAATTTCATATAGTATATCCATACTAAAACGTTATTTTTTCGTTTAACCATTTGCAATTTTAAATATTTTTCAGTATTATTTGCTTTTTCAAAACCTACAATATTACAAATAAAGCCGACCCTAAACACAATAAGAAAAAGTAAAAAGATTATGACGATGATATGAACGACCGTCAACAATTTTAGATCCGTCTACTAATTTAACTAATTCATAATAAATATTTCAGTTTCTTCGCGAAGAGTTGCAATACGACAGTGGTTATGAAAAGCGACAGCGGGCCTTCCACCACAATGATGACATGCACATATCAGTTAAGGAGCTGTGGGAGGCGTGGCTGAGATCTGAGGTACGTAGTTTTTATTGCATGGCTTAATGACAGTCCAGTTTACATCAATTCGACAGAGTGCGCGCTTGGCGTTGCGATTGTTGAATATTTCAGTGCTGGCCAATCGTAACGCCGGACGGGTTGATTGTAAACACATAATATTTATGTGTAACCTACCTATTATATGACTAACATACTTATAGCTAAGAAAAGAAAAATAGATAAAAAGGTACAAAATAAAAAAAAAATGTCCTCGTAACCAATCACAATGTAAATACTAAACGAAGTCACAATAGTAGGAAGATAAATAAAATATACACCAAACGTAAACAAACACCCTTTCTTATAGTGCTACCTGCGAATTGTTATAGTTTTGAATTATTTCCTGTTTATGTAGTGCATGTGGATACATTAAACGAAACAGAGCGGAATAAGGAATGTACATTCGTACCCAAGTTAAACCAACACGAGTTTTTATGGGTGTTTCATGTTTTTATCGTATACTGTTTTTCTTTTTCCATTAAATAAAAAAAAACCTTTAAGTACGTTTACGGTACCAAACCAGTCCCTTGAACAAGCAAAAGTACAGGATGGAGAAATTACAAAAACCATATGTAGAAACGTCCCGCGAAACAGTATACGTTATAAAAGCGGAAATTTCTTATTTTCGACGTCTAACTGATCTGTGTACGATAGCTACGCGGGACCCATTGTCATAGTAGCGCTGCTAGAACAATGGCTAAGTCATTTTAAACAGCTGGCCTGTAGTGTCACAAAGATATGTGCAAACAAAGTTGTATAGTAGTTTAATCGTTTTCTCTGCTTGTCAATTTCAGGTACGCAATTGGACGGTGGAACAGACAGTGGAATGGCTTTCACAATCAGTGGACCTGCCGCAGTACAAGACGTTGTTTTTGCAACACAAAGTTACTGGTGCCACACTGCCGAGGTAAACTATCATTAAACATACAAATGTTATTAAACCAGGACCGTTTTGGGGGTCCTCATTCTCCAAATGTAGGGTTTAACACTTGATTCCTAGTGAGTTCCAGTATCTTTAGTATCTTCAAATAATTTTAACATTTCAGTAGAATTTCGTAGAAATAAACAAAATTTCTTCGATTACTCATTTATCACCTGTTTATCGTACATGATATATGTATGACAATCTTTTTGGTACCACACTTGGCAATCTTATCACTTTTTACAAATTTTCCTGGCATCCATTATAAAAATGACTGATGATGATGTATTCCTAATTGATTCCGGCCACGGCGGCCATTCTACACGCAATACGCAGGAGATGTTAAAGTACACAGGTGTGTGAGCAAACGCAGATAAACTCTGTTCCCTCACTCTCATAATCTGATAGGACGTCTATCCGACACGATCAATGAGAGATCAGGCACAAGACCGACGGCTTTACGTGCGTTCCAAGGCACGGAGGTTAAGACCCCAACTTCCAAACTCCAGGCGGTTATTAAATATTTTTGTAACCAGAAAGACTCAATAAAGCTTTTTGACACGACCTGAAAATAGAACCTGAGATTTCTTGATCGGTAGTCGCATACGCTTACCTTTAGATCAACGAGGCAGTTAAAATACGAACGAATACTGTTAAAGTAAATTGCACTTTACAAACTTATCTTGGTATGGTGGACATACCACGCGAACAATAGCTTGATGTTTAAACTGTGATTGTGGCTTGACAAAAATTGGCCAATGACTTGCTTGTTATAGATAATGCGCAATAATGGTGTTATATTCAACACCATTATAGGGTTATGTTCGCTCGATAACTATCACCGTAACCTAAATATGTTGGACTATTTTCATACTTAGTTTTATATAAAATATATGAGTACTTCGGGATACCACATACATGAGAGAACAAAGAAATGGTTTTGTCATACACAAGTACACAAGTAGCGCAGCCACCCGTCCTAGTTTCCCCGGATTTGTCTCAGTTTAAAAAGCGTCCGGTGAGCGTCTGAGTGAGGTTTCATTTGTAATCCGGGTGTGAATCCGGTCATAGTCAGTCGGACAAAGACTTTTGGCTTTTTATAACTAAAAGAGTATAATTTCTGTTTTTAGAAACAGAAAGAGAAAGTAAGATTTAAACTTTCAACAACTTAAAGAAATTCCTGTTGTGATGCTTACATTCTAAGACTGTATTTTGTAGTAGGGGAGTCCTAGAAACGGCGAAGCGGGACTGTGAGAGGGTTAGAACTCTGTTGGTCCGCCAGGCCCGGGTACAGGCCAGGTAATGTAGACGACAGACGATACCAGAGATAAAGGCGAGACTATGAGTGTTAAGTTTCTAAGATATACTCTACGAGTATGTTCAAAATATGGCTTCTGATGATTTGAACTTTGAGAAAACAAAATTGTTACTATGTTAAAAGCGTAAAAAACGTAAGACTGAATATAACTTATATTCAATCAATTATAAGTTATAACTTAAGGTTTTTTTATCTCTATTTACGGCGCTGAGCAATAATTATAACAAAGTCTCTCTATATAAGTATAAGTATACTACTATTTTAAAAAGATGTCTCAAAACTGAATAAAGACTCTTTTTGTCACTGACTTTGAAGAAATGTGACTAAATTTACAATAGTTAAAAATTTATTTGAAAATAAATAAATAAATAATTTAGCACCATTTCAACATTTTTTTTAAATTAACTGAAATTATTTAAATGATAAAAATTTAACGGTCTGGATTTTGAACACAATTCGGAGAAATTACATTTTTTGTTCTGATTGGCAAATTTTAAAGATGGCAGCCTTATATACAAGAAACCTTTTGCAAAACAGAATTTGCTGTTCCGGTTGCTGTCAGAACTAATATTTCTGGAAACCAAATTTATAAAAACAGATAAAAGCCTGACCTCGTCAAGAAGGTCGAATATGACGATATTGGTCGTTTACCGTCCACTGCTGAAATTTTATTCAGAAAAATCCAAATGAGTACAGCTTAAATTTCTAAAATCAATTGGATACTTTCTAGTCAACTACTCCTGATATCTATAACCCTTAACAGTAACATTCTTTCAACATCAAAATATTTTTGGCAGTAATTGGTTATGCCTAAAGTAGAAATTTATTTTAGTACTATGTTTGTACTATGTCTGATTGAATACCATTCTAATTCTGTATTAAAATTAACTCACGTTTTAATATATTTTCTATCTTGCTCAGATTGGCTGTAAACAACATGCAGTACTTAAGCAACGTACTTGGAATCAAGGACCCCAAACACAAGCAGAAGTTGGTTCTCAAGGCTATGGATGTGGTGCTCTTTGGACCACCAAAAGGTAAACTCGTTGTATAATTTTTTTTTCATATGCTGGAAATTAAAAATCATTACTATCACAGTTAAATGTCAGACTACAATTCTAATATCAAATCATTTGACAAACATCACCATCAATGACATTTGTCACTGGACGAATCTCGATTTTGACAATCTTTTGACGTGACGTCGTAAATAACCACCGTTGTAAATTGAACTAACATTTGCGTATTATTAAGATATAGTACTTACAGCCCTTAAAACATAGCTTGATCTTTGTGATTCTCTCTCTTTTTTTCTTTTATTTGAGAGCCTGCCAAAGTGCCTGCTCTGCAGTGCTCTGCCTGATGGAAAGCATGAATAGAATCCAAAAGTTATAGTCACCATAGTCATTGCGAATGCTGACAATGTAGTATGGTGACCCACACTATGGCGGCCTATTAAGATGCTTTTTTACGCCTCACTTGGGGACGTAAAAGGCATGACAGTCATCGTAGCATTGTATTGCACACACTTACTACAACTGTCACCCCTACATCAATGGGCTTCCGGTCTCGCACTCACCAACGAAACACGACAGCACGGATGTTGTCGCTTTAGGTTGATCTTCTGTGGGAGGGTAGTACTGCCCCGATCGAGCCGGCCCGTTCATGCTGAAATCAGCGTGGCTCTACTACCTCTGTGACCAACGAAGTAATTTGTACAAGCGATTTTATTTTTATAACCTTTATTTTTATTCTTAGCGTACTAGTTTTATTACGAATCAAGTGCAATACTTTATAAATATAAAAATTCATACCTAAAAAGTACCTCGTAAGTTCAAAAGTGACACTAGTGACAAATGTCACAGAGATCAAGTTATATTATAAGAACAAAATCTTATTTTTCAGATTACGTTATCCTTTAGGATTACATAGTTCCATTCGAAAAATGCATTCAGTAATTTGGTACTTTACTTCCCTCTTGACCAGTTAATATAAAAAATATTACTTGACTGTACTGCTTTTGTTTCTGCAGCGAAAGGAATGTTTTACACGTTAAAAGATTATATTTTAGTAAATAAATACTGAAGCGATTTGACCATAAGACAAAGTTACGATTTGATTACTTATTGATTCACATCTAATTTTCGAAAGGTGGACGAAAAAAGATCGAATTCATCGCGAAGTACCATAAACAAAATAGCATGAGAATTCAATGTGTGGTTTTAAATAGAGGTTATAAGTTTGTCACACCTTCATGTGTGTTAAGAGTGGGTTAAAGATGTTTTTTAGTATAGAACTTTTTGGAAATAACATTTTTAAAATAGGATAGGAATAAAAACTGCAATTTGGTATATTCAATCTTTTTTACTATACAATATTTCGCCCAAAGTTAAAAATATAAATTTGCCTGTTTTGTTGTGTGGTTAATTGCTGCTTTCAAATAATGCATAATATCATTATTATTGCAACATAAACTATTTTGGGCATTTTAAAATTTTTAGGCGATAATTTTTAAAATCGACTAAATCTATACGAACATATCGTCCTATTGTCTATGACAAGTAGATACATTGACGACGTACGGTCCAGTAGAATATAAACAAAAAATACACTATGAAATACAATCTTTGCATGCGTACATATTGGTTATGGTTAGTAATAAATCTTCTGGGTTTCGAGGAACATTATTATTATTATCTATCAGTAATAAAATATGTAAAAACAGGCTAAAATTAGGATGACGAATAAGATCATTTCAGACAAATATTTTTTAGATTCGTCTATTAGTGGTTTAGTAGGCCGAAACCTTTTTTCTAAAGATAGGCATATGTCAACAGTGGATTTTTTGCCACGAGCATAACCAAGAGGCCGCCGGCACTAGTTTGCAGTCGGTGGTTAGTTTGCACGGCAAGGCCTTGGTTTGTTGACGGCACGCCCGCCGGCCAGCCAGCGGTCCAGTCTGCCTTTAGACATGCAAGAGGTGTCCATGAGCCGTCATAGTATCTTACCATTGAATCGAGGTCCGTTGTTCGAGGCGCTATGACTAAGCTGTCGCTGATGCCACCTTATGTGTTAGAGGGACATAACACTCGTCCACACCATGGTTGAACTATGGTACTTACTAATTTACATACTAACGTGTTACTAACTTATTAAATATAACATACTTTGGAAGCATTTTTACTCAACAGTAGTAGTTATTGTAAACAAATATTCATTGAAACTCACCGACACAAGCCAGCGTAGAATACTTTACCACCGCAAACTGTTTAACGCTGAAAAATAGAAGATTTCATCTAAAACCAAACTGAAACATTTCTCACAGAGCATTTAATCGTCACTACAATGATGTTTTTCGGCGTCTTACCCAATTTCTCACGTAACTAAGGATATAAAAGCAGTCATATATACGCTCAATTGCTGCACATACACACACACACACACACACACACACACACACACACACACACACACACACACACACACACACACACACACACACACACACACACACACACACACACACACACACACACACACAAACACACACATAAACTCACACAAAAAAAAATACACACATATATATATATATATATATATATATGAACATATAAACACTATGAGGTTGAATGAACTAGCAATTGTTAAACGTTATAGATACTTGCTGTGCCCTGATACCCATAACACAAGTTAGATCTTACCATGGGTATCAATGCTCCCAATACTTTCTGTTTCATATCTTGTTGACTACTTTCTTGTATATGTTGGTTGTAACTTATTGAAAATAAATGTTTATTATTATTATTTATTATTATTATTAATTGCAACTTCAACTTACTTCAAACAAGTATGTTAAGCGGTTTGCAGGACCTGGACTAGCTTACATCGTGACCACCAATAATTACGACTCTATAATTCTTTCTTCTTCCCTAAAAAGTGTGCATTCATTTATTTATGTATGTACTCTGTAGTCATGATGAGCTCGAAATAAATCAAAATTAACGTTGTAACCTTGACCGTGAGAATATTAAATATTTGTATAATATGATGTACAAACTGGTTTTGCTCTCATAAAAAAAAACAAATCTGTTTCTTTGTAATTTTCAAACAGCTTGTGTGTTTTCAACGTATTCACTTAATGTATTGCCGTCGGGTAATCCCCGATTAAGATTATGTTAGTAAACGAAAGAATATTTTGTCATTTTTAATGGGGATTGTAGTGTAGATATTTAATTCTGTTCTTATTTTATTATGTTTTAGCTTTACTATTCACAAACATACAAGTAAAACTCACTACTAGGGCTAACTTAACATTCTATTTATTTTTAATAATATGATTATTCATACTTTCTAATTTCTCGTTTGTATGGCAATTCTGTTCTGAAATATTTAAATTTACTCTTGCAACACGTTATGAACAAAATAAAAAAAAATGAAATAAACTCTAAATAAAAATAATAAAAAATGTAAATAAAATATAGATTATTTATTTTCGGTTGCTATACGTTCGAGCGTCACAGTGTCTAGAAAAAAATTAACTGCTGTTACCAAACATTACCATTCTATACAACCAAGTTTTATGTCAGGTATTTTTACATGGTACTTCAGCAAAATACAAAGCAGCCAAGACATGCTTTGGACTAAATTTCTATAAGTACAAATAAAAATGAAAACTGAATTTGAATTCCACAAAAAGCAAGTGTAGCAATTTTTTTTTTCAAATGGTTGACGACTAAGGTGGTCACTTAATACGTCTTAACATTAGGTAAATTACCTTTGTAGTTTAACGCAAACAAATAGCGTAATCGCAATGTAATGAATAAATGTACAAATAACCTTGAATCTTTAATGGTGTTTTTATACTTTAAAAAAATAAATACCATGAATTTGGTAGTCCAAACATCTACACGTTTTTGCATAGATTTTTAAGGGGATCTCCCGAAATTTTTTAGTGTGTTATTTAGATTACTTTACAATAGCATTGCGTATTGCGCTTGCGCATTCTGAAGTCCTACCAGAATATGAAATGCGTTCTGGGTATTTAGGCCATTTATTCAATATGTAAAAATAATTTTATTACTTACGGGGAAGTAAGGAGTCCATCCTCATAACAGAACCCCCAAATAGTTAACTGGTATAGAATGAAACCAAGTACTCTCATAATTTCAACTCAACTGCCTTGGTGGCGCAGCGGTAGTGAATGCGACTGCTGTGCTTGAGGTGTCGGGTTCGATTCCCGGGTCGGACCAAATGTTTGTATGATCTACAAATATTTTTTTCGAAGTTTGGGTATTTTCTATGTAAAATATGTATGTATTTACAAAAATAAGTATATAAGTATTCTATCAGTCAGTCTAGTTATCATAGCACAAGCTCTGCTTAGTTTGAAACTAGATAACGTTGTGTGAGAAATGTCCGAAATATTTACTTTTTGTCTTTTTAGATATATTTTAAAAATGACCTATTTTAGA
The DNA here is from genome assembly GCA_949316085.1 of Hypercompe scribonia. Lineage (NCBI taxonomy): Eukaryota > Metazoa > Arthropoda > Insecta > Lepidoptera > Erebidae > Hypercompe > Hypercompe scribonia. Next base: position 8,058,762 of record OX438988.1, read on the forward strand.
CCTAGGTGATGAATTGATGAATCTTAAAAAAAGTATAAATTAAATTTATTTCTGTAAGTGAAGACCATGGAAACACTCCATCAGAAAAATACTAAATACGAACTAATGTTACGAGTGTTACACTCACATTTAAATACACAAAAAAATACTATACTGCCCAAAGTAATGAAAGGAAAAATTAAAAGACGTAGTTCGTACTACGTCTTTTAATTGTTCTTTAAATTTATATATATATATATAATATAATACAAAAAAAAAATTAAATGTCCATAAATTTCAAACTTTACAAATATAAATGCGGAAGTGAGCAGCATGAATCCCAAGCAAACTTATCATTTAAATAATCTCAAACTGTGTATAAACCTTTTCAAATAGTTTTTGCCTTATTGAGGACTTACATTTGTTAATAATAAATTCTTCAAATCTTGCTTGAAATTTTAGTGCAGAATCGCATAATTTAACATCGAAAAAACTTGCTTAATTTTTGTGGCTTAGACGTAAGAAACACGAGTTTATCTTCGTTCTAGTCTTGACGCTAAACTTTGTGGAAAAATAAATATTTTTCCTTACAAACACGAAATTTTCAAACATGTATTGAGATGGGACTGTTACGATAACAATTTCTTTAAGCTCAGTGACTGCCTAGCTCTTGCAACACAAAGATACTTTGAGTGTCTACCACATGACATTACACTAAGGAAATAGCTAAAATATATGAGATGTTTCTATATCGGTTAATTGACGAATTCTACTGAGCTGAGTCTGTTTGAAAATCAATCAATGTGTGGGCTCCACTACCTTTTAGATTCTAGAGTTACACCCAAAAACTCGGTAATGTCCAGAAGATACCACTCCTTTCCATTTATCAAGAACACTAGCTTTTACTTGTTTAACATTAAATGCTAAAAATCTAAAGCCACCGTTTTAAAGTGAAAGAAATTAGCCCTCGATATAATCGGTTCGGGTCTTTTTTTCTGTGCAAATCAGTTAAAACGTGAAAGACACAAGCGCACGTGATTCCCTTCCGCTATGATCCCGGGTCCTTTAAATCGGACATGAAAAAGCATCCCACTAGGTTGCTATCATGTAGATCGCCATACTGCATTGTCTACATTCGTAAAGAGTAAGGTGACCAGTCTTGAATTCTATTCATGCTTTCTATCAGAGTAGAGTAACTTTAGTAGACACTTAACAGAAAAAAAAAAAAAATTATAGAATCAGATGTGCTACCTATTTTAAATAAAGGAATGAATTTGCTGTTTCATGAGGTCAGGCAGTACACCATATTCAATGTACTAATTGAAAATCAAGGCGAGCTGTTATGCAACTACATTAACAATTGATTTTGTTTCCTGATCAGAATTACCCCAAAGGTCGGTGGTTTTCTTAACACTAAGAGAAGAACTTTGAATGTTTAACAGTATCTTAATCTATATCAGTACTACAAATTTTTGTTATATATCTCCTTTCAATAAGAATTATACAATAATTGGGGATGAATTCCATTATTCCGTTGTCGATACTGGAACATTTAGATATATTTTTTGGTAAGATTACTTTTTTATTTATTTCTGAACTTCAAAATATGTTGAAGAAGATGACATATTAAAATTAAATAATAGATTTTTTGTTTAATTTACGTATTGGAAAATCCTGGGGCTTTAAGGCATTACGTAAAAGTACATTGGACCTCTCTTACGCCGAAATGGGTTAGAGAAGATTTTTGAAAGCTTCCGTTCTAAGAAATTTACATAATCGTCAGAAACGTAATGGATAGCATTCATAGTTTGGTCGGATATCCGAACAAACATTGTCTATTGCCGGTCATGCATGTAGTATTTAATATCACACGTAAAGATATAAAGGTAAAACTAAAAACTGAACAAAGAGCTCCGAATTGACACTATGTGTATTGGCATTTACCAGTATATCTTGTTTTAAACTAAGCCTCTATATCTAAAGCCAGTAACTACCAAACACAAGATAAAAACAATAACAATACCTAGGTTTAAGTAATTAAACTTTTCAGCATTTTTACAAGAAAAAAAATTGAGTAATAAAGTCAAATAAACCTTTTTACTGACCTTAACAATTGAGGCAGACATACAGTCACAATATTTTTTTAAAGTTCGTGCAAAAATTGTTATTCATTCGACGTTTAGTCAACCAGCTTCAATTTTTTCCTTTTGTTTATACTTTGGACTTAGTTTTGAATGTATATATTGCAATTACATTATTTTTCATAATACTTTATCTCTACTACAGTTAAAATTAATATCTCGTTTCAAATCATTTACCGGATAGTTACCGGTTAAGCGTTTCCGTAATGCTGGCTGCTTTAAGGAAAAACAATTCGTAATAACCAAACGATAAAAAAAAAATGTGACTCAAACTCCGTAGAACTGACACGAAAAAATCTGTTACGCGTTTAATTATTACCTCTGTAAGTACCTCAGCACGTACCAAACTAAGTTCTTGATATAACTTTGTTTCATAAACATAAATTATTGAGTTATTTTACAGTTGAATAACAAGTATTATTGAGTAGAGCTAATTGGCACCTCCGTACTAATCGCAATTATATTCATAACTTTATTTAAAAAAAAACCAAGACCCACATTAAGAATAATGTCTTGTGTCGCGGGGTACTTTACGAACATACGAGAAATGGACACAAAGAACACTCAGACTCAGAATAACAATTTGTGGATCACACAAAGTGTTGTTCCATGTGGGATTTTAAACCCACAACACTCAGCAGCACCGCTTAAATCACTAAGCCAACCGTGCAGTTGAAAATCCCCTCGGATACCACCTACTGATGGTAATGTCGGACTCGAAACGTACAAAAACCGCACGTCGTCTCAAGTACCAGTAGCCAGGAAACCAGGTGTACCCTAGAAATGAAATCCTTGGAAACCCGACGTACCTCGGGTTATCTACCTATGTCTTGCAGATGACCTCTTTTCTGCCCCCGAAAGCGCGTGCTCCGTAACACGTTGCGCTGCCACCCTGGCCAGCTTTTACCTAATTTTTATCATATCATAGAAACTTTGTCGTCCATTTTACTTCAAATTTTTTTAAAGCAGACGTTTTGTCCCTGAAATAAATAAAGTCAAATTTTGTACCATTACGTAAACTTAGGTAGATAGAGACACGTCAAATTGAATATTATGAATGGATGAATCGTGTCAGCTCTTTAGAAACATCTACAAATATGTATAGTACGGACCAATCGCAACGCCGAACGCGATCACCGTAGCAATTGAATTGATATGAAATAAACTCATACCTGGCCCTCCGCGTTATTGACGTTTACGTCATACCAAGCACGAGGGGTTATACGGTTACAGGTAGCGAAAAATATTATTCGAGTGTCCTAATGTTTTCATGTCATTAAATATGGAGACTAATGTGGTTTTTTGTTATTTTTCCGCATGTTTTTCAGGGTTTATTCGGTCATGCAACGGCTCAAATAAACAAATGATAATGATTTTGAGTTTGAGAAAATGTATGCTATTGTTACGTAGCCAAATGAATTCTTCTTAAGATATACACGTGTACTCATAAATACAACAGTTTTATGACGAAACAAAATCAAATTAGGTAAACCCCCTATTTAATTTTGTTATTTACTTGGACTGCTTTGTTTGATGGTTATCAAGAAACACTTTTTACTGACAGTGTTCAGTCGTGGATTTGATTGACATATTTTTGAGTTAAATTATGGTTATAGAGAATTAAGATAAGTACATATATTTCTATTTATTATTAATATAACGTTTTATTTAAAAAAAAAAAGACGACGCCCGCACTAGGAGTAACTACAAGAAACGGACACAAAGAATATTCAGACTCAGAACAACAATTTGTGTATCACACAAAGTGTTGCCCCATACGGGGTTTGAACCTACAACACTCAGGGTAGTAGCGAGCGGCGTGGCGACCGCTTAAATCACTTTTCTTTTTTTCTTTTTTTTTTTTTTAACGTGTGGAAACCCCCTCGGGCCGTCACCCCACCGGGGTTTACGGCGTGGTGGTGTGTCGGAATCGGACCGACTAAAACCACACGGTGTGCCACTCTGCGCTTGAGATAGGAGGGATCCGGGAACCGCTGCTATTACGACATCCAGATCCCTCCTAGCGCCTGCCCGCTACCTCGGGCACCATCTGCGGATAAACTCTCTATTTCAGGCGACGCACGGCACACGCGGACGTCGCCTCCTCGCGGCTGGCCATTGTAGCGGATGGAGGGGAAAACCCGTCCCGTCCACCCGCAGCCACACTCAAGGCGGCATGAGGCGCTGGTATGCGCGCCTCCGCCGCCCGGCTCGCCGGCGGCGAATTGGGTCCGAGTGGATATCGTCCTCCCGGGCCTTCTCCGCCGCCTCCTTCCGCGAAATTACGTCTTCGCAGAAGGTTGCGACCGCGGTAAAACAACTGTCGCTACCGGCCATGGAGCGTATGACGGCCGGTAGCGAGAGATCTCCTCCAATAACTGCAGTGAGGGCCCCACGCTGCGCCGCCCAGGCGGAACAAACCGCTAGCGTGTGTTGAGCCGAGTCCTCACTGCAGTCGCAGTGGTGACAGGCGGGACTCAATTCCCTCCTGGCGACCGAGTGCAGATACTTCCCGAAGCAACCGTGCCCGGAAAGGACCTGCGTCAGTCGGAAGGAAAGGGTCCCGTGCTGCCGCCCTGCCCACTCGGCGATGACCGGCTGGAGAGCCTCCACGGCGGCAAAGCCAGCACGTGGAGCCTCCAGCCGGGACGACCAATGAGCCATCGTGGCTCGACGAGCGGCCTCTCGCCACTCGCGTATCTCTTCGGGCGGAGGCCGTATCCCGCTACCCGCCCGGAAGTCAGCCGTCCGCCGATAAACTTCGGCGAGCACTTCCGCCTCCAAATCCCACGGGGGAGTTCCGGCCAGGGCGCACGCCGCCTCCGTCGATACGGTGCGGTAACCGCGTATGGCTCTAACCGCCAATATCCTCTGAGGGCGCCAGAGGCGAGCCCTATTCTGGGCGGTCAGAGCCGCCGCCCACACCGGTGCACCATACAGCGCCATTGACCGAACAACCCCCGTGTATAGCCGTCTCGTCGCGACGCTGGCTCCACCCAAATTGGGCAAAAGTCGCCCAAGAGTAGAAGCAGCGCCGACCAGCTTTGGAGTAAGCTGTCGGAAGTGCTCGTCGAAGAGCCACCTGCCGTCGAGGATCAGGCCCAGATACTTCATCTGGGCCTTAATCGGTACGAGGACCGAATTGACAACGATAGAGGCACCGGGGGGTGGACCACGACGGGGCCCATGAAACAAAAGGGCTTCCGTCTTATCTAGGGCCACCCGTAAACCCAGCGCCTCAATGCGCCCGACCAATGTGTCATCGGCGTAACAAATTACGCCCAGCCCGGGGGGAAGACGACCTCGAAGGGTCCAGTCGTATCCCATATTCCATAGGAGTGGTCCGAGGACGGACCCCTGTGGAACACCGCACGACATGGGCCGCCGCCTCAGAATACCATCTCGGTCCTCGTACACGACGGTACGCTCCTCAAGATAGTCTGCCACAAGCCGCCTCAGGTACTCTGGCACCCCGTGGTAGTGGAGTGCTTCCCTGATGCAGCTAAATGGCAGACTATTAAATGCGTTGGCGATGTCCAACGACACCGCCAACAGCACGCCGCCACAGCTCACCGCCTCCTCGGTAACGGCCCTCAGGCGCAGCACAGCATCGACCGTCGAACGCCCCGCCCGAAAACCAAATTGGGCATCCGACAGATCGGGGCCCACCTCGCAGAGGTGCCGGACGATGCGGGCAGAGAGTATCCTCTCAAACAGTTTACCCGCCTCGTCCAGCAACACAATGGGCCTATAGGCCGCCACCGAATCGGTAGGCCGTCCCGGCTTCCTTAATAGGACCAGCTTCCCGCTTTTCCAGCACTCAGGGAAGTGTCCGGACGACAAGCTAGCGTCCAAGACCTCCCTGAGGCGGTCCGACATGTGGTCGAGGGTTCGTGCCAATACTCGGGCAGGTATCCCGTCTGGCCCGGGGGCGGTGTTCTTAGAGCGGATCCGTAGAACAACCGCCCCTACCTCCGATTCCCTGACGGGCGGAACACTGTCCTCGTTCGCCCCGTCGTCTCCGACCGTGAAGGCCATCGACGGGGGTGTGTGCTCCACCCGTTGCGGGAAAAGGCCCTCGACCACTTCCCGCAGGAAGCTGGGCTGGAGGGTCTCTGTAAGGGGGGGGCCCGATGTGCGGAGCTTTTGTCGCACCGCACGATAAGGGCGACCCCAGGGGTCACGATCGAGACCCTCCAGCATTTCCTTTCGCCTAATTTCTTTGGCGCGGCTGATGGCCAGCTTCAGAGTTTGCCGCGCCTCTCGGTACTCCTCATGAAGCTGGTCCTCCTCACCATCTTCACGGTGTCGCCGCCGACTACGGGTGTAGGACCTCCGGGCACGAGTACAGGCCGCGCGGAGGTCCGCCAACTCCTGGGACCACCAGTAAACCTCCTTCCGTGGAGGCCGACAACCTCGGATGCGGGGCATGGCCGCATCGCAGATCTGCGTAATCGCATCGCGGAAACGACCAGCCCCCATGTTGACCTCCTCGGCCGGAGCCTGCGGAGACAGCCAAGAGTGAATAATGGCTGCCTCCTCTAGTAGGTCCCTATTCAGTTTGGCTACAGCCCACCGCGGAAAGTGAGAAGAACGCCGCGCCGTGTGACCCCTACTGGGGTCCTGGGTCCGGGAGAGCTCGAATCGAATATAGAGGTGATCCGAGAGCGTCTCAACCTCTTCCAGGACACACCAGTTCCTTACTCGTGCGGCGAGGGCAGGGGTAGCGAACGAAAGGTCCACTATCGACCCTCCCTGCTGTCGCATGCACGTGTTGGTGGAGCCCCTGTTCAATAAACAGAGGCCCACCGAGGCCGCCCACTCCTCTACGGCCTCGCCCCTGGCGTCCGTCCTGGGGGAGCCCCACGCAATAGACTTCGCGTTGAAGTCCCCCAGCACTAAGACGTGCCCAGACGTTAGACGCCGCATCGAGGTTTCCAAGTTGTTAAGGAAAACCTCGAAGTCGCTCAAACTCCGGTTGGGGGAGAAGTAAACACCATATACGGTGATCCCCCCCCACTCGGCAGCAACATATCCAGTACCCTTGTCCCTTAGCGACAAGGGCGGGGAATGAGCCGCCGTGGAGCCGACGACTGCCACGGAACCGTCCCGGTCACCCAACCAGTTTGGACGGGGAGGAACGTAATAGGGTTCCGCGGCTACGGCAACACCGATAGACCACTGTGCCATGGTTTGCAGGAAAAGGTCCTGCGCCGCAGCACAGTGGTTGAGGTTCGTCTGGACAAGGAGGTTGGAGACTTGGTCCATTACTGAACCATCTCTACAACCTCCTCCATGGGCGATGATGTCGACGCAGAAACGACGTCAGAGGCAGCCTGGGTCGACTGGCTAGCCCCCGACACTTGCCGAGATGTGCGTGAAGGCTTGCAGCCCCCCTGTCCAATCTGATGATCGGCGGGCTTGTTACCCGCCGCACACGCTGGGCAGTGTGGGGCGGCAGAGCACTCTGCCGCCTTGTGCCCCGGTCGACCGCAGCGGAAACATAGTCCGCTACAGTCGAAACAGCTAACACACTTGGCGCGTGTGTGTCCCGATGCCAGACACTTAAAACACCTCATCGGTCTCGCCGCCAGGACTGTGATCCTAGCGCTGACGAGACCGATGAGCAGCCTACCGGCGTCGCCTAAAATTTTGGCTGCCGCTACGGGACAGCTGACCCACACCGCGCCAAGCCCTCCTGGACCGGGGCGGATGGTGCCGACCCTAATGTTGTCCACGTTGCACCCTGTCTTCTCTCTAACTGCAACGCGGACATCTTCGGCCGTTATAGAATCGTCCAGGCCCGAAATGCGCAACTCTGCACACTTAGTAGGCCTGGCGATCCTAACACCATCCGTGGCTCAAACATGCCCCGCAACTTCTCGGCAAAGGCATCTGCAGTCTTTGCGCCTTCGGCTCCCGGGAACTCGAGGACTCGAGCTCCCGTCTGAGCGAGGGACCGCTTAAATCACTAGGCCAACCGTTATTAGTTTAAATGAAACAGTATAAATCCTTTGGTTGTGTTGTGAGTGAGGATGTGTTTCATGAATGCATAGTGTGATGAAGTGTGGCAGAGATTGTGTGATTGAAGAATGTTGTGCGTGGGAGAAATGTATGTGTACGCAGGTGTATAAATTGGTAAGTGTTGGCATGAGCACGTAGGCAAATATTAATTCAGTGAAGTGTGAGATACAGCCGTTATACGATGTTAGTTAGCAAGTCCTCCGTCATTTGATAGTTTAGTTGCTGCAGCCAGACAATTTCTATCTCTTTCCAGTAGAAGACGTACATATTTAAGAGAAAAAGATATGTTTTGAGACATGTCACAAGATATGTAGCTATTTCATCATCTCAATGTTTTAAGACCTTATCGGAAAACCTCCGATCGGCCGCTTTTTATTGTAAAAGTAACTAGTTACTAATCATTTATCCAATGATAAAGAAAATTTTGCTTGAAACACAAACCAATCATATAACAGTGAAGGTTACATCGCTGTTGGAACCATCAATAAATTGTAAAACATATTGTATTCCGTCGCACAATAGGCTACGTCCATTGTTCAATGAAAGCCATAAGGCTTGATTCACATGTACACACGGCGATTAAACGAAGCTAGAATCATTACTAAAGGTAATTTAGCAGTGTATACATCGTTTTAAATTAAATACATGTACAAATACTTACATCATATTCTTCTAATCACTATTTATATATAGGTACTTACACGTGCTTGTATTTATAAGTTATGTTTTGTCACAACCTATGAACGTATAGTTGGAAACAGATAAGTCATGTGTTACTTGTAGCTAGACGTATATTGCCATACATTTATTAAAATTCTCAACAGCCTTCAACAGTCCCTTGCTGAACATAGACCTCTCGTTCCAAAGAAGATTTTGGCATAATACGCCTGGTATATATATCTGTGTTGGTATAGAGTTTGTTTCAAGTTTTCCTTACTATGTACAATGAGATTGATCTGCATATTTCGAGCCCTTAGTCGCCTTTTACGACACCTATGAGAGGAATAGGGGTGGCGATATTCCGTATTCTCAATCTGTTACCACACGGAATATACTTACTAAAAGTCGATCTATAAAAGTAGTGATATGTGGCAGTAAGTGTGTAAAAAGAAAATAAGAACTAAGCATAAACAATATAAAAGAACTTACAGCTACATCTGATTAAACGTGTGTTTTGCTTACATGAATTAATAGATTCAATATGGCTCTGAACATGATGTTACAAATAAAAGTACTTATTTTGTACAAAAAAAAAACTTTCATCAAATATATAATACACTACATACTTACAGTTTACAGTATTCACACAAACAAAGCATACAGTATTTATGCTAGTCTTATGAAATTAGTAAACATATTTCCAATTATCTCATTAAATTTAAAACAAAGTTATTCCTCCCTTTAATTTAGTGTCCTCATTATCACGTGTTGATATACCATGCACTCAAGTAGTCAATTGTTCTTGGTAGTGTGAACTAATATTAGTCTACTCATAACTACTAAGATGTTTTTTTATATATGTCTGCCAGATACTACTTTGCCTTATGGTAAGCATGAATAGAAGTTAAAAGAGTGGCGGTCACTATACTCATTGCGAATGCGGACAAAATAGGCTACTACTCTATTAAAGTATAGGTTTCTGGGATCAACTGTTATGTGATCTTCTGTTGTCTAGTTCTTTAGCTCACTCCGGTACAACGATTTAGTTCTTTTAGAAGTAACTGATACATACGTATGTAGTGCAACCATAAATATTTCTAAATATAGCACAACTTCTAGAAAGATCTTAAAAGTTAACGAAGCTCTATCTATAGACCCTGCAGTTTCAGAGGTACGTTCACATAGACATCCTATGTGCCACTCTTGTGTTTAAAAAATACTCAAATCTAAAAAGTTGTGCTACACAGTATCGAATATATGCATCAATAGATGAAGTAGAAATAGTTGGCATGCGGACATGCAAGCACAAAAGCGAGATGTAGTCTGTTGACGGCCATTGAGTACGCGTTCTTATAACATGGGTTAGGTCTCAAACTGCTTGTGGGCCGGGGTGGCGAAGTAATTCAAGCTGTTTGTAATGTGTTACATAATTCTACGACAGAAGTACATTTAAGCCGATCACACTATTGGTATTCGGCTTGCCAGCTGTATTCGCAACAATTCTGTTCAAGCTGTCCAAGTACTACTTAGAGGACGTTAACGCACATTTCTGACGTAACGCCCGCAGGCGTTCTGTGTACAAACCTCCGATGCGTGCTTAAAGCATGTCAGGTGGAAGTGTTCCGTATGTACCTACACCATGACGTAGTATTGAAAATTAATAATTAAATATTTATTAACTTATGCTAAGCGAACTGGCCTTTGATTAATTTACTGTAAATTCATTTGATTCTATTGTTTACTTAACTATTTTCCTTAAAATATAAAAATAGATATCCCTACAGGTATAATATAATTTAATTTATTTATCCAATAATTGTCTCGTAACCACGTCTCCTCAGTTTGTAGTTGTCGAGATTGCTACAGTTTTTACATACTCCTTCTCTATGCTGTCGTATACAAAAGCACAGAGGCTTATTAAACGTCTACATAGTGCCGGCTATAATTTGATTCCACTCGTGTAATAACAACATACACATCTACTATTATTATCTATACATTGTTCACTCACCACAATGAAAATGTTGCAAAAGTCTAAAATTGTATGTGGCCAGTCTTTTAACCGAATGCTATTCATAAAAAATATTTACATAATCTTATTCATTAAACACTACTTAGTTTGTATTTCCTAAAAAGAAAACTATAAATATATACAATATTTAAAAATAAAAAAAATATTTTTTTCTGCTAAACTAACTAAATAAACAGCATTTGACAAACACAAGACTCGAACCATACGTCCTAATGCAATTGGGACCTTATGAAAGGACATATTATAATTATTTACAAGTTTAGTACAATTAGTTACGAAATAACTTATAAGAAAAAGAATAATATGCGTGTATTACGTTAGAATAACAGTACAAACCAGTATTTTAAGCACATGTTGTCAGTAGAGTTACACTTAATATTTTTATTTCACGGGACACTAAAGTCTACTAGGCTACAAGACGCGGCGGGTCATACAATTATTTTTATTAGATACATATACTAGATGTCCTAAGTCTAAAACTAAAGCCAATATATATAATAAAAATTCGAATTGAAACAAGGAACACTCGCAGCAGTATATACTCACTTCAGTTGTTGGTGATGGTTACTATTATTCAACCTATCGCCGTCCACTGCTGAACGAAGGTCTTCCCCAAGGACCGCCAACCATCCCGGTCTTGGGCAATTCGCATCCATCTGCTGCTAGCCACCTTCTTTAAGTCGTCGGTCCATCGCACCGCAGGGCGTCTTACACTACGTTTTCCCAATCGTGGTATCCACTATAGTACACTTCGGCTCCAGCGACCATCGGTTCTTCTGGAGACATGGCCGGCCCACTTCTACTTCAGCATACTGATTCTCCGTGCGATGTCAGTTACTCTAGATGATTGTTACTCCCTGTCTATAGTTCCGTATAGTTTTCAATGGTCGGATGGTTAAACAGAGATGTCCTTGGCGTCTCTAATTACTAAACCTCAGGTTGTTACTACCATCTAACGTGTTATTAAATCATATTTTGTAGAGTTACCATCACGTGCGTTTTGGTTGAGACTTTTTAGACTTATACATTTAAAATTATCTTTGTATTTTTAGCAATACTTCTTTTAAATTCTTTAATTCTTTTTTTTCTTTTTCAATCCTGTGTCGTAGGGGACTTTATAAACATACAAGAAACGGACACAAAGAACACCCAGACTCAGAACAACAATTTGTGGAACACGCAAAGTATTGTCCTATGTGGGGTTTGAACCCACAACACTAAACACCTTAGAGAGCGGCGTAGCGACCGCTTAAACCACTTTTTTTATCGTGTGGGAACCTCCTCGGGTCGTCACCCCACCGGGGTTTAGGACGGGGTGGTGTGTCGGAATCGGACCGACTAAAACCACATGGTGTGCCACTCTGCGCCTGACATAGGAGGGATCCGGGAGCAGCTGCTATTACGACATCCAGATCACCGCTTAAACCACTGGGCTAACCGTGCAGTCGTATAATCATACAGTATATTTATATTTTATTTATAATTAAATATGACTCACATGGACCGATTAGTTTTAATAGCAAAATTCAGAGAAAAGATGTGAAGTGTACATTGGCCTTGAATACCTTTTTGCTTTTTACTAGTACTACTGTTTAAACTTGTCTCTCTTGTTTATTTTCTAATGGCTATTTAACACGTATGTAAATGATATATTTCTTTATTTCATAGCTTTAAATTTATGTAAATGGCTGTGAACCATTACAGTGGTCATATCGACTGGTGTATGTCGGTTCTTTATACTCGCAGATATAGTGTAAATTATATTATTGCGTCTGGTCGCCGTCCACTTGGAAACAATCAGTTGTCCCGTGTAGAATTAAATTGTGGTGTCAATAGTCTTACATCACAGTACATACAAGAATCATTTAGCTTCATTCAATAGTGAAGTAGGCGGGCGACGGTAACTGTGACTTAGATTATAATAAACATTATTTTTAAAGTGCTGTGAACACTTTCAGTTTTTGAACCACTTTTGAAAACGCCTGCTTTTTGAAAAGGTGTGTCAATGTTTTTTCTATTATGTGCTAAATGTTCGATACCTGGATTGCAACGAGTGTTTTCTATTGTGTGTATTTACTGTTCAGTGGACGATATGTGGAGTTGACTGAGGATGGTAAATATTATTTTTACAATTTTTTAAATTGTTAACTTTGAATTTAAGTGGATTGAATAACAAATTGGATTTCAAATGTAATTTACTACACGTTTTTGATTCAAAATTTGTAAAAATAAATCTTAACACCTAAAAGACAAGGAGAGTTTTACCTTGATGTTCCATAAACTTCTAAAGATTAAGACATGTTCCTTTTTGGAAAATTTGTACCTATAAATAGTCACCGTTGCTAAATGATGATAAGCAAGTAGCTTGGATGACTCAACTCCGATACCACGAAGACCTGTACTAATCAACTCACTAAATGGAAAATCGCGAGTTGTATTATTTGAAAAAAAAAAATCATTTAGTAACCAGTACTTTACACTTAGACGTGCCCAATACAGGGATAGCTGACTTGAGCAGTGGACGGCATAAGCTGACGTTTATATATGTAGAACACTTCTATTCTGTTATACAAACGTATTTTTACTTACTCTAAACCAAACACTTCCTGATTTCAATAACATCGATCCTTCACACCTATGGTGATGACGTAAATTGTTGTATTTCGTGAGTTAATTAAGAGTCATAATACATATAATCATAAAATACTCTAAGCCAAACATTGTCGGGAATACATAAAATATTATAACAAAGTTCATTTAGTTGTGGTGACGCAACTTTCGGAGTATCAATATTGGACTTGACCTTCTACGTTAGTTTGAATACTTTTTTACGTTTAATAAGTTTTTGTTTTCGGTTTAACGTGGGAGGGTGTCATATTGACTTTACTAGTGTGGCAAGTGCTATCAATATAAGTTGGTAATGTCAGATCTTAAAAACGAACGTGGTATGGATTGTTCGTAGTCGTCGGTCACATGATCTGTCATGTCATCATGTCATGCCATAGCAATGAGTTTGACGATACAATATATTTTTACTTGTTGCCTAACTATATAGTTTTACTAGCTTTTGTCCGCGGAGCCGACCACGTGTTTGTCGGTTATCACAATAACTAGTGATCTATGTGTTATTCTCATGTATAAGCTATAGTACTGTAAATCCGTTCAGTAGTGTTAAAGGGTAACAAACATCCATATATCTTCACAAATTTTTACTCTTAAGTTATTTGTAGGATTTGAGCAACAATGACGGCGGGCAAATATTTTGTTTTGGCAACAAAAAAATTATGTGCAAAGAGAAATAAAATTGTGCTAAATTTCGTTAGAACAACTTAATGACCTTAATAATGAATTTCTTGTTTTGTTTTTCATTAGACAACTAGTACCATATACATACACCGTACTGTAAAAGGATTTGCATTGCTTTTTTACTTTTAAAATGTGATTGAAACGTAGACTGTTTCGTTAAAATATACTTGACATATACTTGTTAAAACATATGCTCCTGACTGCTGTACTAGATCATAACACTACACTTATTTATATTATATAATAGGTTCAAAGAAAAACAAATTGAAAGTAAATATCATGATTTTTTAACACGTCTAAGAAAATATATAATTTATTTGCAATAAATATATATTTAAAGGAAACGCGTCAGCACTAAACGCTAATCACATTTATAGTTACTGTGACAATTGTCAGTAGTGTCATTTTAGAACTTATGAGACACATTTTATGTGTGATTTTTTATATTTATAATGTATTACGCTTCATATGCGATAAAATTAGCACGTAAAGAATTAGAATATAGGTGATACAAATAAAATCACTTGTTGAAGTTACTTCGTCGGTTTCGTAGCCATCGGTCACAGAGATCAAGATATATTTTAAGGATTGTAAACTGTCACAAAACCCTCAAGGGTTGCCATAATAAAAAAAAAATATGTGTACATAAAACTAACATACTTCTAATTGTCATATCAAAATGAATACAAATATATATACTCGTACATATATAGCGTTTTGTTTCAATGAAAACAATAGTCTCAAAATAGAAAAAGTTTTTTCCCTAACATTGAATATATTTGAGAGATCTAATCAAATTAATAATACTTGTCTAATAAAACTTGTTATTTATACAGAATAGCTGATATTCTTAGTACAACTATGTGACATATTGTTACTAATATTTATAAATAAAAATAAATTTCACAGAAAACAATACGACCGTTTGTAGAAAATATTAAATGTATATACACAATGCAGTGACAAATATTGAAAAGGGCGTGCTTCGATGGCTCGCTCACGTAGAGAGAATGGATGATAGAAGACATACGAAAGGAATTTACATCGTAGAGCGAATGTGTGAAGAAGAGTCGAAAGAGATCGGCCATGACGAATATTTACCAATCAAATTGGTGATGTACTGAAGTAGGGTAATGTGAAAAGTACCAGAATAGCAATTAATCAATATGTACCCTAATCGTTTTTGTTTATAATGTCATTGTCGAGTATTTATTTGAATGATTCTGAATAGAAAATCTTGTAATATATCCACTTTAAATAAAATAATAATTTATTAGTAAATTTGTCGTTAAAATACTCTTATAGTATTGTAGATAAAGTTTTGCAAGTCGTTATTATCACGGCTGTAGGGTCTTATTTCCTAGTGTTTCGTTATTTTTGTTAATTCCTTATCCACTGCGACCCTCAACATGGCAGAACATCTAATAACCCATAATACTACACAGCGGACCCATGTCAGGATCATGTAAAGACAAAACTTTGTTAAACATAAATAATTATATAAATTCTACTTACATTTTAAATGGTAGTAATGATTATGCTGATTTAATGACAATCAAAATTGATGGATCATAGGTTAACCATGGCTGTCAAGGATTTGGGTTCGATACCCGAGTCAGACCAAATGTTTGTATAATCTACTAATATTTGTTTCGGAGTTGTTTGTTTTCTATGTATAATATGTATGTATTGACCAAAAAAAAGTATATAAGTAAAAATTTTATCAGTCAGTCTAGTAATCACAGTACAAGCTCTGCTTAGTTTGAAGCTAGATGATATTGTGTGTTACATGTCTGAAATATTTATTTAATTTAACATCTTAATATGAAGTAGTCGATATTGACCAAATAGATAATATTCATTATTTCAAAGTCCGCTATCAACAACGTTGATTTTCTATTGATATTTTAAAAGATTTCCTGGCTTCGTGGGCTTATTTATGGATGTTTACCGTTTTATTGCAAAAAAAAACAGGGATTTTTTTAACTGGGTAGCAACTAAAGTTTTGTAAACTTTATTCCAGAAAACATTTCAATATCTCGAAAACAAATATCTCGATTGGTACGAACTTGTAAGATCCCGTGACGATTGTGTTTAATTTAAACGCCACTTGTATTTCTCGTATTAATCGGTTTTAATTAGTTTGTTACTTGATTTTGCGAATAACATTATACAAGTCCTTAATTAAGAAACACAATTGCTACTGTAATAACAATAAAATATGTTACGATGAGTCTATGTCAATCTAAATCACACCAATGCCAAGCTTACCACGCCAATGCCAAGCCTAATACGCCAGCTAAGTTATGAAGAACAATTATTATTTTATAATATAATATAACAAGCTCACAAGCTAAGTAGACAAATTAATCAAACATTTGTATGAAGTGTGTAAATTTTGTCTAGGATCGTTTTTATTGCGTTAACATAACACATTAAATTACATAACATATTTGTCTATACATACGACTTATAAAATATTTTGTCCTGACTGACTCATCAACACAAGGCCATAATCACTGGGACTATAAACTTGAAATTTCGACTACTCATGCTTTTTAAATTGTTACTGACAACTAAGGGGATAACCCCTTAGTAGATATATGTTAATAGCATTTAGTAGTAGAGATATATAAGGTTTATAATTTTCAAAGTCCGAAAAGAAAAAAAAATCACGACAGCAAAACTGATGTCTTATTTGCATTTAGAGTTTAATACATAATTATGTATTCATACCTAGATATATGTATCCTGTTGCCATGAGCTCAATCATACATCATCTTCTATACCCCGCAACATTTGAACACCCATCAATTTCATAGAAGGCAGTAGATGGAAGGACTGGCTCCTCGCATCCTTACTTCTGGGAGCAGTCGTCGGTGGGTGGGCAGCGTTGCGCGCTGGTCGTGCCAGCCGCACCCAAGTACAGAGGATGTTGCGGGACATGGAACAGCTGCGAAAGGCAGAGATAACTCTCAACGAATTGCAGGTGGAGTTGGAGAAGGCACGCTTAGAACAGGTTGGTCAAAACACTAACTCCTCCTAATCTTTTTCACATACTAGATTGAGCTCGACTTTAAGCCTACTTCGATACAGGTGAACAATCCAATATCAAAGTCCCGTAGAATAGAAAGACTGTGGTCGGATTTTTAGGGCTCCAAATACCTGTAATGATTGTCAAAGATGTACGTTTGGCAATCAGAACCGACGGCTTAACGTACTCTCCAAAGCGCGGAGGGTTCTTAATGTGTTAGGAAATGATCACCGAACCATAGACTGATTGAAGATTGCTAAACTTTACAACAATATGCCTGATGTTTTATTTTTTTCTGTGCGGCAATCCCCACAGATACCACCGAAAGGTGGACTCGAACTGACTAAAAACCGTACACTATCTCAGGTACCAGTAGTCGGGGAACCAGGTGCACCAGGTGAAATACCTAGGACCCCGATTGACCTCGGGCCACCTACGGCTTGTAGATGCCCTTCCGTGTGGGCACTCCGATATCCCTTTTTCTACCTACCCCCAAAAGGTCGAGCGCACTCCGTAGCGCTCGCATTGCCATCCCGGCCTGCTTCTACTAGGGTGACAGATGGCCTCACCTGCCACCCACAGGCCAGCGCTTATGGAGGACAGAGATCGTTTCACGGCCTTATGCCTCCTGGCTAAGTAGTAACCGAGCAGGTCCCGATGAAAACAGTTGCAATGTTTTCATCGGGACCTACTCGGTTCTTAATAATATGATTACCTTGATGATAATCTTTCCGGAGATTATTGATTGCTTTTACCAGCATTTGAAAGAGAGAAAATGGACAGACGAGTCATCTGATTGAAAGTGAATCGATACCGCCCCTCTGCATCGTCTGTAACTGAAGTTTTTAAGAAAAGAACTCATTTCTCTTCTCTTTTCTTGAGTACGTTGTAAGACTTAAAGGAACATTTTTGTTTTTTCAATAGAGAAATCTGTTTCCAGGAAAGTGTAACGACGGAGAAAAAGAATTTAGAAAAAAAATTAAGAGAAGCAGGTGACACACCATTGTTGAATTCAGCCTCTTCCGATTTGGAGGTCACACAGCTGAAAGCAGAAATCGAGGTAATTCAAGTTTATTTATGTATTTTACAAAAAATAATAATACACGTCTCACACACGGCCAGGAAGTCACAGAATCACACCCATTTCCGGTAGTTCAACAGTCACGATCTCTTAATCTCTTGACCAACAGACTAAGCAAGAAAATACGTTACTAAACTTAGTGAACAATTGAAGTCGTACCATGTTATAACTTTCACTGACTAAATTAATTATATAAGAAACAAAAAAATGGGTGTAGCAAATATTGAGTTTATAGTATTAAAGTCAACATGTTTAGTAATGTATTTTTCTTTAAGAACTTGTTAAAATGTCTCTACTCTGTCTGATAGAAAGCATGAATAGAATGGTATATATACACACTTACCACGATAATTGTCACCCCTGCATTGATGAGCCTCCAGTCTCGCATTCACCAACGAAACACGACGGCAGATATCGTGTCGCTTTAGGTTGGTTCTCTATGAGAGGGTAGTACTGCCCGGTCGTGAGAGGTCGAGCCTGCCTAATCATGCTAAAATCAACGTGATTGTAAGTTTAAGTATAGTACAAGTTTGTAAAAGAACAGCATTATTGACTATTGTCTATGGAGACATAAATGTCTTCCTTTTTACACAACATGATAAAAAAATAATTCAAATTTATCTATCTTGATAATTGAGCACACTGTGTATGTCTAACATAGATACTTGATGTAATGAAGTCATCCGTATAAGCTGTTAGATTGTGCATTATTGAGCTCTAACTACTGCTACTTTTGCAAGTTGTGTGAACTTCATAGAGTGTACTTGGTGTACATACGGATTTACCTAATCATACTCTAGCACTTATTCTGTAATCATAACCGAAAACAGTAAATAACTATTACAGGGTGGGCCACGAATTAGTTAACTTTTTATAAAATCGTGTAAAAAACCATTTGAAGTATATAAAAAATTTTCATTTACAAGAAAGCTAATTAGTTTAAATTTCTTTTTAAAAGTTCTAAGTGAGAGTTCAAAATTTTCGAATACGCTTTGGCAATGGACGAGATCACCGACATCTCTTCGCCGATTTTTTATATTAGTTACGTAATGTATTTAGTTTATTGATGTAGACAAGATTCTTCAAATAACCCTATAAAAAGAAGTCTGCTGGGGATAGATCTAGACTTCTGGGTGGCCATGGAATGTAGCTTCGTCTGTAAATCAATTTTTCCGGAAACATGTCTTTGAACTCTGGCTGGGACTCATTGTGTATCCTGTATAATACTCGTACTGTGTAAAAATTATGAAATCATTTAAAAATTAGTCGAACTTATAACCTTTTTCCTTCTTAATTTGTTTAAAAATATCATAATAAAAATCCTTAAGCATACTCGTAAATGCGGAAATGAATACATAACTAGTGTTAACACATTAAACTTGTGAATAGTAATTTTCTGCAATTTAAGGTATTATTTTTAATTATCATGATGGCAATGTTATGACACAAAGCAGCTCATACCGGTTTTCTTTGAACATTTTTAACTTATATAATGTATATATATAGATTTTTATAATGTAATTTGTAACATTATAAAAATCTTCTATATGCAATACTAGCTTTTGTCCGCGGCTTGTAGAATTTGGTCTGCCATATTAAGTTTTGTAACAGATCATTTTAAATAAATATATTTTTTCTTTAAATACAAACAATCCTACGGTACATTATCTGTCTAACTTCAATGGGTTAGGCAGCTTACGCCAAGATAACTCTCCCGAGGCCAGATTTTTTTCCGGCTTAATTGACATGTATCGTTACATTACGACCAAAATTACATAAAATCATTACAAATTGTAGCCTATACTTATGTTATTCCGATGTGTAACCTATATTACTGTAAAGTTTCATCCAAATCTGTCCAGTAGTTTTTTTATGATAAAGTAACAACTTTCACATTAACAACATTAGTAGGATTTTATAGAATTGAGTCGTTGCTTAGCGCTTTCTTTTTACAAAACTTTCAGAATTTATTTCGATAACTTTGATACGATTTTTCCGTGTACAAAAGAAAAAATTTGACGCTGCTAAAAGAATCTCCGCTCATTTCTTAATCTATGATGTAGATACATTAGTTATTATCTCCATTCAAACATAATAGGAATCAATGCTCCACAGATGCTGCGAGCTGAACTACGTCGTGCTGAAGGTGAACTAGAAGACAGGTGTTGGGCACCTCCCCCGGGCCTACAGCAATGGCTACAGTTAACTCATGAAGTCGAGAACAGATCGTATTTACGCAAGAAGCAGCAAGCAGACTTGCAGCTGCAGCAGGCGAGAGAAGCAGTAAGTTCGATTGCTCATTGAAGCATACAATAAAATATGCTTGTCATTAAGAAACCTACAAAAAGACATGTATTCAAATAACATGGTATACAATTGCCTTAGTGTACTCAAAGGTCAATCTTCTGTATTTTTCTCTTTATTTTTAAAAAATCCTTTGTAGAATAAATAGACCGTAAGCATGTTAAAAAATAACAAAACTAAATAATTTTATAAAAAAATGCGACTTCAAAAGGGCAGATTACTTGCGCGCTAAAACGGTCTTACAGTACCAACGCTGTTTCTTGTGTCTTACTGGTCATAAAATACCTTCATCCAAATTGATAATTTAGTTATTTTCATAAATCAATTACTAATAAACGCATATCAACAGCATTTCAAAGATGAATTAAATATTTTTTCTGCTTTAACAAAATTTTGCAAAACTGATCACATTGAAAAAAAATGCAATCGAATTCTTACTTTTATATATATTTATATGTAAAAGTGCCTGCCTCGGTGCAGCGGTAGTGAATGCGACTGCTACGCTTGAGGTCTCGGCTTCGATTCCCGGGACGGAACAAATATTTGTATGATCTACCAAAATTTTTTCGAAGTTTGGGTGTTTTCTATGTATAATATGTGTGTTAGGGTGTCCCTTATATGACAAAAAAAATTTTTTTTTCGAATTTCGAAATGCATACCCTCTATAATTTTTACTAATGCTATAAGATACTTAAATATAAAATTTTATCAATCTAGCATAATTGCAACCAGTGCCGACCGAGCTTCAAAGTTTAGTAAAAAACGTGTTTTGTCCTAAAATTTCAGTCTGCTATAATTTCACTATAAATGCAATGAAATAAGTGAATAAAATTAAATAATAAATTAGATGAACATTAATATTTAATTAAAAACATAAAGAAATAAGAATCATTCAGGGTAACTTCTTTTTAGAGTAGTTTTTTTACAGTCTGGATACAATTTTAGATGTTCCTGGACACAGCGCAGCAAGAACTGTTTTTGTTCTTCTTCAGCCGTGATAAGTCCGTTAAAATCTTGCATTAATTTAACAGCCCTTTCAGCAGTATCATTTACAATTCTCAAATAACTTATTCTTCTTTTAGCCTCCAGAAAAGCAGCATTGTTATTCCAAGAAGATACATCTTCCTTTAGAAAACTGTCGTCGATCTGCAGTCGTGATAAAAATTGTTTGCTCTTTTCCGATACGAAATCATCCAGTGCTTTGTCTAAAAAAAAAGAAAAATAAGTTAAATAACAAATAAAAATCAACAACAATTTTGAAAATAAATAAATAAGTATTGGACATTGAAATTGAAATCCAACAAAAAGCCAATTTAACTTACCAAACAACTTTTGAGTCAGTTCTTCCTTCGACGGGTCATAGCGTTTGCTAAAATCCGAGATTTTGTCCCTGTTGAAGTTGGCAATCATCTTCTTCTTAGTTTGGTTGTCAACTTCATCATCAAATAGTGATAGAATGACTGTCTCTTCACATAAACACCACAAGTGATGGCTGAACTTGCTTATAGAAGCTTTAGAAATTGTTGCGTCAAATTTTTCATACTCTTTTAACATCTTCAAGAAGCGCAAATCTTGATTAGGTGCTTTGGTCGCCACTGTACATTCCAGCCAAGGTTTAACATACAATATTACGAGAAATAAGCAAATATCTTGTAGAGCCTTTTTGTCCTTCGCAGTTACTCTGCATTGTGACTGAAGTAAACATATTTTTAAAGAATAGTTCGCTCTCGCCATCCAGCGTGCCTGATGTATAGCTCCGGGGGGCCTTAGTTTTAATTTTTCCTCTGTGTCTCCTCCTAAAAATATTATGCACAGTTCGACCAATTCGCGGTAATCATCTCTTACAAAACCTTTATCTAATTTTGCCTTATAAAATAGTAACAACGCTTGAATGTCTGTCTCGGCAACCCGTGCTTTTACGAAATTAAGAGATGGTTCAATTTTAGTACAATCAATGTTTTTCCAATTTTCTTGGAACTTTTTGAACATCGGAATATCTGGGCTACTAGTAATTTGCTTAATCTTGGTTTCAAAGACAGCTTTTAGGACCAATTCATAAACATGATGACGACAGGCGAAAAGCAACAATTCTCTTCCTAAAGTTTGCTCCAAAATAGCACAAGCTCCATTGAAACGGCCCATATTGGAAGCTGTTGTGTCGCAGCACATTATTTGCACTTTATCATAAAGGTTCCAGTCAAAGAGAGCTGCTGATACAGCCTTCGCTTGATGTTTTCCAGAAGAACTTTCTAGTTTCGGCACTGCAAGAAGCTGCTCTCTATCGTCAAATGAAGCTATAACTGGCAAGCGTTCTTCTTTTGAACTCCGTACATCCAACCCCGGTAATAGTTTTCCATCCCAATGGACTGTGACTATGTCGGGTACATTGTTTTGGAAGTTAGATTTTATTGCTTCTGCCCTTGATTTTCTAGTTTCAGTACGAATTCGCTGAATCGAGGATTTGTTAATACAGAAATCATCGCTGCTCAGACCAAGCGCTTCTACCACCGCATTAAGAATGTAAACGGTATCTCTAATGCTTAACTGGCATCGATCTAAAGCTGCAACTAGTTTAGGTGTTATAAGATTCTTTCTACCTCTTTTTGAACTTTGTTCATGGCAGGGAACGTCCGGCAAGCTGAGTTCAGAATTCAAGATCTGTTCTTCGTCTGAATCTTCTACACTGTCTAAGTTATTTGTGGTGGAAGTAGATGCAACAGCTAGTGATTCTCTTTGTCTTACAATCCTTTCCTCTTCTTCCAATCGTCGTTGTCTAGATCTTTGTTCTTTTTCCGCCAATTTTTTATCTACACCACCTAAACATCCCGGTCGACCTGGCTCTCTCTGTTTCATTAAAAATAATTTATCTTCCTCTATTTTCATTCTCTCAAAAGCATCAGCATGTGCAATATCAAACAAATTATCAAGATTAATTATAAAATTGTTCTCACGACTCTTAAACGTAATCTGAGTTTTCTTACAATTTTTTTGCAACTCTCTCCAAACATGATATAAATCAATAAGTTTCTTCACGCAGTTAGGAAATGCCCTTGTTGGAATTCTTGCTTTTTCCCAATATATGATGCACTCCCTAATCACAAGATTTGCACTTTCACTAACAGTCAATTTAACCTCACGAATATTGTAAAATAGGACTGAGAGAACTTGTCGATTAGATGGTAATTTTGCACCATTTATTTGGTAGCTAGTCAATCCGATAAGAAACATATTTTGTTTATCACTCCGTAATTCCACCGACATGTTTACGCACTAAACAATGAAGCACTAATAGTCTCAAAAATCACGTACGAAATGGCAAATAAAACATGTCGTAACAGGTCACTGGGCAGTACTTAAGCAACTTGTATCGACAAGTTTAAATAGCAAGTCGGCACGGGTTATCGTTTATATATCGAACTAATATTTTTTTCTAGACAATATAGGGTTATTACGAAACTTTTAAGAAGGTATGCGTAAAAAAATATCGAACTTGAAATTTAAGGGACACCCTAATGTGTGTATTTACAAAAAAAATATAAATATTCTATCAGTCAGTCTACTTATCATAGCACAAGTTCTGCTTAGTTTGAAACTAGATGACGTTGTGTGTTAAATGTCCGAAAAAAAAATGTTGGCTTATAAAATAGTCTATTCTTAGAATTTGTAAAACGTTGTTGTAGTGCGAGAAACTACGCAAGAAGCGATCGAGTTTAGTGGGCGCTTTTGTGTCTACTCACGGCAAATCGATCGATGATGTCGACCGGTCCATTGTGGAAGCACGCACAGCCCTCAATGAAGTCACTCATGAGCTACAGGTAACTTTACTTTATATTATCCCGTCCCCTATTCATCCTGTGGGTCTCATAAGAACCGACTAACAGAGTAAGCCACGCTGAGTACCATCAATGCAAACAGAAGAAAAACTTGAAACAAACCCTATACAACTCCTCTGGCCAAGGTATTATAGTAGACCAAAACTACCTGGCTAAGAAGATGTCTATGTCTAACACTGACAATACATATCATTTCGTTTTCATTATTGGGTATAAAGTACCATCCAACACAATCGGATCCGACAGTCATACGGTTGATTTTGGCACGTCACCCTAACTTATATTATAATTGCAAATGTGACTTTGTCTCGTTGAAACGCCAAACCACTAAATCGGTTTAAAAAATTCTTTTACCAATGAAAAGCTATATAATTGTTCCCGCTATAACTGATGCAAGCGAGCGGACCCGTGGCCTAAAGATGATAGTATATATAGAATGAAAATATATTCGAACATGTTTTCACGATGGTCGTGTACCACCAAAAGAAAAGTCTGAGTGAAAAAGATTTATACAATTAGAGCCAGTAAATACTTATATCTAGTAATGATGACAATATATAGATATAAAATATATTCATTTAATTTATTTAATAATTAAGAAAAAGAAAAAAATGTAGTTTTTTTTAAATGTATTGTATATTTTTTATTAATTTTACAGGAACGTATGACCCGATGGAAGCAAATTGAGCGTCTATGCGGATTTAACATTATCAACAACAATGGCTTACAGTTCCTCGAGACCACACTCTACCGGAATGCTAACGGACGACCTACCGGACGAGGTATCCTTATTTGCTACTTTTCTTTTTCTACATAACTTCCTTATACACTACATTAAAAGGATGAAATTAAAAAAAAGTAACTTACTGTCAAAAGAATCCTCTGCTCAATAGCCCGTATGCCGAAAGATGAAATACATTTAACAACTAACTTACTTTTGCCCTCGTCTTTTGTAAGGTGGTTAAACTTTATCGGGTCTAGATTATCTCTTGAAATTTTTTTTGGAGTTTACTCCTTAAGAATCGGTTTTTTGATATAAGGCGCCCGGTATGAGAAAAATGTGAGGAGTAAAATCTACTGAACGAATGATCTCGTTACGTTTTTGATGCGGCTGCACTGGTTGTGAGTGTATTAAGACGTGTATAGAGTATGTGGAAAGCGACTGTTTCATACAGTATCAATCTTTTTTCAGTTAATTTCAGTTAAATAAGCTTTTTTGCGTCTGTTTTGACAATCTTACTTAAGGAGTAAATTCCAGTCGTGCGTCGGAGCTGACACACATTTTTTTTTGTTTTTAATGACAATTTCTACAGAAATTAGTACTTTATTTATTAACATAAACTTCATGAGAGTTGTGGGCAAACGCGTGTAAATTACGCCTGCAATATTCGCAAGTCCTACAGCCACTTTCCTTAATTTCCAGGTCGTATGAGCAGTTCACAGGATGACCTGAGCATCGGCGATGACACGTCCTTGTGTGGTTCAGGTAAGAACTGCGACGAACTAACCGTCTTCCACGATCATATCGACTAGGACACGTAGGCTCGAAAGAAGTATGTGCGTTTATAGTGTAGACACTTCGGGAATTTCCACAGACATTTAATGGGATCAAAATTTTAAAGGGCGAATAACAAAAAAAGTATTCTTCATTGTTCGTATTTGTGTAAAATTCAGCAAATTGTTGAAAGTAAATATCTCTTAGCCGGTACATGTATTTATAAAATATTTAAAATGAGTTTTAAATTGAACACAGATGAAAGCTAAGAATGCAGTACAATCTACTTCCCTTGAGTGTGCCATCGAACTAACCACCTCCACAGCCCTTTGAAAATACAGTTTCAATGTAATACTTAATTATAAATATTAATTAAAATTATCTTATATATTGTTAATTGAGTAAAAATTTTACAAAAGCATAGTCCTTGCTTTGTGTACAATTTTGCTGATTTAATTTTTTCCCCGTAAGATAACATCGGAATAAAAACAAATTGCTTCAACGAATTACAAATTAAAATAACAACCCTTTAAGAATGCATGTTCAATAAAAAAACGTTAGCAAGAGCAAACCTTTTTCATATAGCTT
Organism: Hypercompe scribonia; assembly: GCA_949316085.1. Taxonomy (NCBI): domain Eukaryota; kingdom Metazoa; phylum Arthropoda; class Insecta; order Lepidoptera; family Erebidae; genus Hypercompe; species Hypercompe scribonia. Next base: position 8,085,239 of record OX438988.1, read on the forward strand.
CCTATTACTTGGTATCTTCCATATTTAACTATCCAATTTAACTATGGAGGTGTGCAAATCCTTAAAAGCTCCACCCCACCGATTGCAGACCTAGTATATTGTGTTGCAACGTTAACTATTAAAAACTTACTAAACCAATTTATATTTTTATTTTAGTCGATTACTATGTCAGCGGCACTATAAACGCTCATATTTCATGCAATATCTGGGCAATCCATTTACAAGTCATATTCTTTTGACGTTTTAATTACTTTTTGTTTAGTAAAAAATGTGAAAAACTATCTCTGCAGAGCTCATATTTTATATAAAGATAAAATAACATTGAAATATTCATTTTTGAATCTCAATAAAAAATTCCAATAAATAAATGTTTACTGTGGCAGCATGCATGTGCAATTATAAATAGCAAATAGTCATAGAGAATTAATTTCACTCGAAGTGTACTAAGAGCAATTTTTTTTTTAAATTTGTTGAATTCAAAAGTCTTAAAAAATATATTTCAATGCATTGTGATATTGTCACAAAATAAATTTTACCCTTTAAGCTCTGAAATTAGATACGTTATTATTTTCTTTAAATCGAAAAATCTTAATTTGATATTTTTTTTAAATATGTGATAATATTAACTTTAGTGTTAAAAATAACAAAGCTTGCTTAATTAAATAATAACTAATTAAGTTATCTAACGAAGTACCTAAAATTGTTAAAAAAGTGCTCAAAGTTTGTATCATGTAAACAGAGATTGGTTTCTGTACTTAAACGATTATTGTATCAAGATATTTGGTTATTTTAGTCGACTATTAAATTTCATAATGATAATTAACTTTAATATTACCTAGATATTTATTTAAAGACGTAAATTACTCTTTTGAGATCCCTCAGAATTTTTATCTTACTTAGACTGTAAACAGTCGTTGGTTAGCTTAAAATCATTTGTATTTATCTACTCATCGATTTTTGATTCGATCATCAATAAGATAGTCGCATTTTAGTCGAGTTCCTGATGTAGATCTTAACTTTATCAATAGTTACATTAATACTAAGTCTACAACATTGTTATTTATTATTTCTAGTTTTAAGTATCAGTTGTATGTATTTGTTTTATTTAATAAATCATATTTTTTGAAAATATGTCTCGTCACAATCTGTAGGAAGCTTTCAGGCATTACAATTAAGGTATTAATTTTTTGTATAGAATATATTCATTGAAAGAAAGCATGTATGAAATAATACAAAATTTTATCTTTGTACATAATATCTCTTATCGGTGTGGGTTTTCCTTAATTTTCCTCTCCCTATGCATGATTATTAACTAATAAATTAATATTATATTACCGTTTTATAGGTAATAGATCTGCACTACAAAAATTAAAACTTCCAAAACACGTTAAAAGCTTAAAATGTTAAAATATGCCAAATAATCTGCTTGTTATAATATATACTGTGTATTTTTAGCATTTATAAATTGCTTTCATTTGGTTTTGACTTGTGTAGTAGATTATTTAGTCGATTTTGAATTCTTTTGCACGTTTGAAAGCTTTTGAACGATTGTGAATTTGTTTTATTTTGCCGCCACTTCCACTCCGCCACTCCTGCCTTACGTCAGTGTTGCCAAATTTTCCAAAAAAATAGTATTTACTAGTTGTGCTTGGTCAGTGTTTAATAGTAAAAATTTTTATTCTACACCTTTACAGGTAAGTCATTGTTATGTATAAATAAATAGTTAACCATAGTAGTGCTTATTGTAGTAGTTTTAAATTAATTCATTGTATTATTTCATACATGCTTGTTAAGTTAAAAAACATGCTTTTCCATCAATAATATAATCAATTTTTAAGAGAACTCCTGGCTTGCATTGAACTATTTTGTATTGTATTTTTATTGATAATAGCTGCGGACAATTTTTTGTGGCGCGAAGACTCGTCAGGCAGTGAAGCTGACGCCCCACACTACCCTTTGGATTTGAGACTTGCTGAGGCTAGGTAAGTACGTTTCAGTGTTCAAATTCTTTAGAAAAATGTTGATGTATTTTGTAAACAGTTATTTTTTATTAAGTATGGTATTGATCTTGCATATCATATCATACAACGTCTTTGTTTCATATGAATACTAGGTTTTGTCCGCAGCTTCGTACACGTATGTATATATCGGTTATCGCGGTAAATAGTAGCCTAGATGTTATTCTAATGCATAAGCTATATCACTGCAAAGTTTCATCTAAAAACGTTCAGTAGTTTTTGTGTAAAAGAGTAAAAAACATCCAGGCATTCTTACATATTTTCGCATTTATAATGTTAAAGTAGGATTTGGTGTATTATATAGGTTGCAGTTAGAAGAGCGTCTCGCCCAGGAAGCCCGCGAGAGGTGGCAGGATGACAAACAAGATCGATTTGAGCGACGAGCCGAAGAGAAACGGGCAGCTTTAGACGAGAGGAAAGCCAGAGCTTCCTACAACGACTTACGTAAGAGTCCAGCTGTCGAACAGACTAGAGAACAAGTCCAGTTCATCCTAGGGGGTGATAAGTTAGTATGATTACTTTTGAATGAACTGCACTTTGTTAACATACAGCTTATTACACCGTACTACTTCGACTTTTTTTTTGTGTTTGATAGTCGATTACCTTGGATTTAAAATCGAATTACTTATTGGTTTTAGCTTGTAAATATTACAAGCCTGTTATCAATAATGTAATTGTCATTTTCAGTACCAACTGGGCAGGTGAAGCGGAGTTAACTCGCGCCATACACTCGTCGTCCCAACCGACGTTACGCGCTTCCCTGCGGGGGGCGCCGCTCCCTCCCCCGCGGCGGGCAGGGCCTCCGGGCGGATCGGTGGGGAGTGCAGGGGGCCCCGCTCCCATGATGCGCTCGCGCAGTACGGATGGCGTAGCGTTAGCCACACAGGCGCAGGACGACCCCAGACCTCCTCCTAGGGCTCCCTTTCTTAAGCAGAAGCCGCTCTCTGAAGGTAAGTTTTAAAATAGATTATACTTCACTGGCCTTCAATTTACACCTTACAATATCTATATTTACTTTCCCATAGAGAAAGTACACGACAAAGTGCACGTGTACTTGAGCCTATTTGTGATAAAGTACTCCTAGCCGCGGCGACCATTCTCAACGGAGGCCAGCCAACAACGCAAGAGTTTACGCAGGATATAATAGTGCACAAGTCTATGCGCAAACACAGGTGCACTCTCTGTTCCTTCACGCCTACAATCCGATGGGATGGCTCTCCGACCAGAACCTATGTGTATAACAAAAACGTGCTAAGTTTAATGCATGCTTAAAATGTTTCTGAGTCTAATAAGGTCTCATTGTAGACTTATACACATCATCAACAGCCTATAATAGTCCACTGCTGGAGGTAGGCCTCTCCTTAGAAAGATTTTTACAAGTATGTATTTAATTTTTACCTCAATTTTATTGAGTCGGCCTAGTAGACCTAATTAACAACATTTAAAACAATCACATTTTTTTTTCGGTTCAATGTTCCTGATTTTTGACTAGTGTTTTATGATATTGTGCTACGATTTCAGACGCACCCACGCCATCAAGCAACACACCCCCCGAGGAAGAATCAACAGATTCCTCGTTAATGGACGACGAAGGTGTCCCTAAACCACGCAAGCGCCGCCTCCATCTACCATTTGGCAAGAAGACTAAAACACCGGCGTGACATCTCTACAGGTTGCATAATATTATAAAATAACACTAGTGCAGGATGAATCGAACTTTAGGAACGGTCGGCAGAAATTGTGTACATACAGAAATAGTAGTTTACTTATAAATTGACTTAACAAAACCTATATTGTATAGTGTACTTGTTTTAGTATTGGCATTAAATATTTTTGTAAAATAATGTTCACAGACACAATTTTAATTTCAAAATTTATTTAAATTGTGTCCCGAAAAACTTACAGTAACTCCAGTACACACGGGATTTCTACACGACTAAGTCTAGCTCGTAAGAATTTAGGAGTGGGGTCTTCACAAAAAAAAGACATAAGGTACACCAGTCTAAACTTGACATTTTTTAAAAATAAGTTATAAGTTTTAAAAATAATGGTAATTGAGTTCTTTAGTTTCTTCTCTTAAGAGGTTTTCACTGTACGTTTGTAAGAACGTTGAACACTCAATACGTACACGATTCGGTTTCTAGTATTATGTACTTAAAACTATCCAACAAAAGTGTGGAGTATGACGGAGATTTTAATTAACAATACGTACCTATTAAATATGATAGTGAATTTTGTAGAGCTTCCTATTCAAATAATGTGTATAAGTTCATTAATAAGATTGAAGTGACAGTTTGGTTAAGCCAAACTGTTGCGACTAATTTGCACTGCACTTGCACGTATTAAATATTATACAACACAGATAGATAATGTTATTAGTAGATTATTTTCATTTAGGAAAAGTATTAGGGTTCCGTTTTGGGGATAAAATAATGTGTTGCATAAAAATCAACTAACGAAAATAAAAATAATCGACTAAAACTTTGTTTTTAAGCGTGAAGTCAATTTTAAAGCCAAAAAGGCTGTGTAGCCAATTACTAACTATAACTGACTAAATGTTGTCAATTTACTTAAATGATACCGGTTATATACAATAACAATGAGTTACTTCATAAAGTCATCATCACCATTGATGATAACTTAACAATGATATCTTTTGGCATCCGACATTTTAACTACAATTTTGATTTATATTTTAGATAATATACTATATTTTTTTAAAAGCACGCTGTCCTTTTTCAAAATTGCCTCAATTAAAATCTCGGTTGTATTATTAAACTGTGTGCGTGTATTTCTATTTTATTTTTGTTCTAGACATGTTTTTGCACTCTTTTTACTGTTTGACTACACTATTACAATTAATATTTATGTCTTCATTGGTCTATTATTTATTTATGTACTTAAGTTTAAAGAAAATACCTATCAAGTCTTAAGATTTTCGATAATATTAATGAGATAGGTCAATTTCATACTTAATCATCATATACCCTAAAAGAAGTACCGAATCGAGTTACCGTATTACTGTCCCAAATGTGTCTAAATTGTTTTACAATTTTTGATTGATGTATTTTTTCTTCAAATAGCAGATAAACATACTCGTACAAGAGTCAATGTTACAATGTCAAGTGTCAAAATATCAATATTTCTTTGTATGTTGAATGTGCTATTTTAAGGATTACCTGCGTTATATTGTACAAGAGAACTAAAGACATTGATTTGTACATTTAACTTAGATTTTTTTATATTTATTTCGACAAATGTATGATTTTTAAAGTATTTTGTCCGTTTTTGGAATGTTGTGTTTTTGTCCTGAACTTTTAAATGACATTTTTTGACATTATTAGAAATATATCGTAATAGGGATTTACTGAAAGGTATTCTTATGCACTTTAATTTATATTTTCAGATGAAATAGCCATCATTTTTTATTTTATTTTCAAAATTTTGATTAAATGCCGACACACCAAGTGTTACTAATATAGTTACAATTTCATGTTTGTTTCATTTTCATCTGTTTCGGCTCTTCGGTTTATTGTTAACCTGTATCTAAATGTGCATGAGTTTTAGCTGTAATGAAGATTGAGAGCTCAGTTTACTTTGTGATTATAGGTAGCACGAATGGCGTTCCAGAAAATTTCATGGTTGTGCTTTAAACATTAAGTCAAACTTCTACACTGTATTTGTATACTTAATATAATTTGACACTTCAACTATGTATTTATTATTTATAAAAAATAAATTTATTGTCTGGTAACACTAAATAATTAAGCAGAGTTGACATAATGTCAGTGTTTTCTGGAACGTTGCATTGTAAATCATTTTGGTAGTGTTATAACGCAAGTTTACCATATCGCATCATTCCCTTGTTTGCATAGGTGATAGCGATATTATTGACCTCTAGCTGTATGTGTAGAATTATTTATAAGGCAACATGGTGCTAAATGAACGTTTTCAGACTGAACATCACCTGGCTCAAATTTTTGTATGAATTTTATTATTCAGTTCTTTTCCGTCTTTTTATTCTTAAATTATGACGAAGTTGCGTTACGTTTAGCCCCTGTCTTAATATTAATGATATGTTTGCGTATAATGCGGCCTACGACTGACCTAGCTCTATAACTAAGATGCTTATGTCAAACACGATTGACGACTGTAACAGGTCATCGACAACCTCGTATTACCAAAATTATCTGGTTGCATTAAATTGTTAGTTTTAATTGAAATGAAGAGAAAATTGTAAAACAAAATGGTAAAAGAATAAATATTTTAAATTTTGAAAAAAAAAACATTGTACTGTCAACAAATCAGTATATTAACAATATATGACTGCCTCGTTTATCTAGCGGTTAGCTTATACGACTGCCGATCAAGAGGTCTCGGGTTCGATTCCCAGGTTGGGCCAAAAATTGTTATCGAGATTTCTGATTATAGAAATTATTAATAACTGCCCAAAGTTTGGAAGTTAGGGTCTTAACACGAGTACTTCAGAGAACACGTAAATCCGTCGGTCCTACGCCTGATCTCTCCCCGGTCGTATGGGATAGTCGTCCCATCGGATTGAGCGCGTGAGGGAACAGAGAGTGCACCTGTTTGCGCACACACTTGTGGCCTATAATATCTTCTGCGTAGTTGGTGGGTCTCCGTTGAGATTGGCCGCCGTGGTAGAAATGGGCTAGAAGTCCCCCTATATTCAAAAATGTTCAAATAATATTATGATAATAATTAGTGAAATGCCTCATTTATGTCAAACATCAATATTAACAAATATGTACCGTACTTAACAAAATCATAAAATGTGCGTTGAGGACAAGTTTGTACGTTAAGTACTGACGAAACTGTCATGCTGTCTCGTCATTTTCTATTTTATCATGAAATTTTGGTGTAGTTACTTACATAATTTGTCAGTGTATTTTATGGCTGCAACTGTATCGTTAACACATATTTAGAACCTGAGTTATCATCATAATGGTTGAATATTAATTAAAATACATATTTTACTACTTGGCCATGTTATTATGGACAGCTCAGATTCACTTGATTGACCAATTTTATTAACATCAATAGTGCCATAAAATATACGAGATTATGTATAGAAATATAAATTTATAAACCCCAGATCTGATTGCATTGTAAAGACAAATCGTGATAAATAAATTGTTATAATCATTGAAAGTTAATAAATTGATATTGAAAATAAGTGATTTTATTATAAATATATTTTTATGACAATACTGCCTACCTTCGCAAATTGTACTTCAACATCATCTCAGCCAAAAGACGTCCACTGCTGGACATAGGCCTCCCCCAAGGTTGTGTACAGCCGGTCCCGTGCCGCCTGCATCCAGCAACTTTCCGCGACCTTCACCAGGTCATCGGACCACCTTGTGGGGGGGCCTACCAACGCTGTTTCCCAGTACGCGGTCGTCCCCCAAATTGAGCTTACTCAAACGAATATTTTACACAACTCTACGCTACACTTTACTCAGCATGTTAACACAAATGATAGTAATGGTTATTCCCAGTTGCTGCATGGACCTAGTTCCACACGGAACTTTAGCAACCGTAAAATATGCTATTATTATCCCATGTAATTTTTTACCTGCTACTTTATCCGACATAAAATGAACTTTTTCTATTTTCAAAATAACAAGTCTGAGAAAATTATTGACCGTTAGAAAAACAAACGGCTACCTATCTACACAAATGATGAAACAAGGATATATATACTCATACAAAACAAAAAGGTGGTCTTCATAGATACTGTAAATACTAAGAAATATTTATTAATTTGATCCTCACGTGTATAACGGTAGAGTTAATGCCGTAGGCATTCTCTACCCAACAAACTCCGTGGTGTAGAAATTTTGTACGGTAGGTGCACCGAGGTTGAAGTCAGAATTTATCAATAAATTTGTAGAACTGTCAACCTTACATACAATTACACATATACATAAATACATATGGATATAAAACACGACTTAACAAGATGACTGCATCATGATTTTTAATATTCTTCTCTGCTGTATTTTGGTCTATTCATGTAGAAATCACAAGTTGAATTTGAATTTAGTTTAACCATAGCTCAGTGGAGCATATAGGATACATTTTATTACGCTATTACCCATAGGAACTGGGTAGCAAGTATTTGTAGTTTGTATGACATAATGCCTATTAAAAATCCCATGGAAATAATTTTAGTAGCACAAGAAAACATGGTGAAAAGCTTATAAAAAACAGAGATTGCAAGGAGTACATGGAGCTACTGGGCTAATTTGGCCGTTTTGAACAGCTTGAATTTTAGTGCCGGGACTTATTTTGCTAATCAGTTACAGTCCCTAAAATCACAGGTACAATCTTCCTAGTTAACAGAAAATAAATGTCAATGTTTAAAAAACAGTAAATTTCTAATATAAATAATAATACACATAAAACTTTCTAAATAATGTAACACATAATAAAAAAATTGCGCCTAAAATGTACCTCCCTAAGTTCTAAAATGACAGTAGTGACAACTGTCATAGAGCAAGTTACATATTACGACTGTAGCGAGAATAAAATTATCCCCGATTTTTTTCTGCTCGGGAATCTCCCAGATGCCACCTACTGGTGGTAATCGGACTCAAACCGACCAAAAACCGTACTTCGTCTCAGGTGGCATAGACCTGAAATTATTTTGGATAGCCGTTTAGTTTAAAGGTTTGACGATTCGCGAGTTCGCTACGAATAATCAATTGCTGTATAAGAAATAGCGTGGCACTCGGCTCTTTTCATATACACATGTGCCGGTATCCAATCGGTCTCCTGAATCAGGATCTAATTGAAAAATAATTCGTTGACAATTTTGTGTGATCTCTTTAAGTTCGTTTTATCTTAAAATCCACACCTGTAGCCAACTAGTTGGCAACCCATCCGTAAGTAAATGCGATTACCTAATCTAAGCACTCTCGAAAAGTAAAAGCGAAAAACACTTTTGATAGATTAAAACAAGGGTTCCTACATCTACTATGAAACCCTAAAAACGATGAAATAAAAATCAAACAATTTCATTATTAAATTTATTTAAAAATGTTATGTGTACAAATATCCTACAGCTGGTGTACGCGACGAGAGCATTATTATAGTAATAATATTAAATGAAAAACCACTACAGCCTTCACATCTCACTGATGCTCAATGTACCAACGTAACACTTATATCGATATTAAATTTTGCACGTCGTCGTGTCGCAATCTCCTTAGCAGTGGCTAAATTACGGGCGGTAACGCCTTACAATCGGCGCATAATACAAATAACTTTACAACATTAATTACCGTCTTATAGACAGTTAATCGCATAGTTGTTAACAGGCAGCATAACATCACAAGTCGTATTAACCTAGCTATACCTTAAGCACCAAATTGTTAAAATAACAATGGACAATAAAAAAATAAAGAGAACCTAAAGGCGGAATAAACGTTGACTGCTTCGAAGCGGAGGCGACTACGGGCCATGCAAATTTAACTGAAGACGACGTTTTCATGTCAACAAAACAGAAATGAACTGGCGATCGATCGGCTCACCGATTCGAAGTGTCTATTCATTCCCAAGAGTTTGCTGTATAAGGAATGTGAAGGAAAGTTGACGTTACGCGAGTTCGTGCAAGGCCTCTCGGTCCAATCAATGCTTGCATACACTTTTTGTCCTGCAATATAAAGTGCATAAAAGTGGCAAGGTCGTCTTTTTTAAACACACTAAATACTTTTATGGCCTCGCATACCTATTCTGAACATTGGACCATGACAGCGTTGAATTTACTGGAAATATGCGTATACATTCAATAATAAATTTAATAGACCTGAATAAGGAACATCGCCTCCCACTACAAGTCCCGTTGAATTGACTGCCAAATTGAAACTAGAGATTCTGAACAGAAATAAATTGCATTTATTATAACACGGGATTTAATGTAGCGAGGGCTCGATAGTTCACCACCAATGTAGCGTACCGACGTATAAACAGACCTCGAAAGTAAGTTAGTCAGTTGCTAGTGAGCGTTACTGTGGCTTGCACTCGGCGGGGTTTTCCTGTGGGGCCCCCTTCACTGGCCGCTTGCCTCGTCTCCTCATTGCCGGCTCCTCGTCTTCGCTCTCTTCCGTGGAACATTCCTCCTCCTCCTGACAACGCGTCAATTACGTCAACATTACATCTTATTAGTGGTGACCACACCTCCATACCTCAGACAACATTGAACGTGAATTCTGCAACCATCTGCATTCTCGACAACACTTGCATGCAAACAAGGATAAAATAAATAAAACACACTCGGGTAAAAAGCATACAATTTTAATGTCATCATAAAGACATCATGCCAAAAACAAAGCCATTACCGATATAGAAAAACTACCTGACGAGCTGCTATACATTGACATTATTATGCTATCTTCAATAGAAGTATATAAATAAAAAATATACATCTATCATCCGACCTAACTATTGTCAAATTATATTATTAAAATACATATCAGATAGATCACAGTTGGCGATGTTAAGTGACGATGTAAAAAATGCATTTTGGCACTAATAAGAGATTCAATTAATTCAATTCCTGGATAGAAACCGTGGTGTACGATCGTTGCGAGGTGATCAACTAGCGTCTCAATGGAATGACAGTACTTCAATTTCGTTCAAGAGAAAACATTTAAATATAGCCTTAGAGAATAGTAATTAATATCACATGAAATTTCCAAGTACTCAAACGAACATTTAAAAATTCGTACACAAAAATACACACTATAATTACTGTATAATAATAAATAAAAACAAGTTATATGTATAACTAATCTAGAAATGCAAAATAGTTGTCATAGACATCTAACAAGTTAACATGCATTATACATCGATAATGAAGGCACCTCACACTTCTCGCACTGTCCACAGCCTTTGGGGCTGCCACATTATCCTACTCTAAAACATATTTATCTGTTCACAGATAAACCATGCATAGAACGAATTAATAATGCGAGAAGTTTATAATTATAAAATATTCTATCATACAAATACTAGGATTTATAGGACATTGACCTGACGCGGCTCAAATATTCGTTAAAACGCCTCGCTTGGCGAAACCATTTACTTTTTGGTAAAATTTTAAAAAAGATATGGGCTGATATGGTCGCGATATAGACTAAGCACGCACAGCTCGTGTTTAGCACGAGCCGCTGAGGGCCTACGACGACCGTCCGACCGGTACCTACGTGGGCCCGTGTCAGTTATTGTGTGATGCTACTATAGAATAACGCTAGGGGCAGTGGAACGACCGTCTTGCATCAATCCTCCGCGTCGGACACTTCCTCCGTTCCAGAGTCTGACCAATCAAAGTCTGTCGAATCCTCCTGAAACCAAATATACCGCTTTTGTTTGGGCAGCCACTATTCAACGTTTGGCCCACGAGACGTAGATACTGTATACTCCTTACCCTACAACTAACGAATGTGTACGCAGTCGGAACGATTTATCTCGAGATATAAATAAAAGGGGAGCAGGGTTCAGAACATATACTGTACCTCCGTCTAATATGGGAGGAATAGGAGGAGGGATGCAAAAATCAAGAGGTTTAGCACAACGAGTACTAAACTAGCTAAGCAAGCAATAAAAAAATTTCTACCATGCAAGGTTGAAACTATCACCTCAAAGAACTGCTAGATGGCTGGAGAATTCACTTTATAGTATTTATGCAGACAAGCATGTAAAATAGTATTATTTTATCAACTATATATTTTTTTTGTGTTTTGTGGTGCTTAGTACAATCAATACAGAATAAATGCCAGATTTTTGATTGTGGTGCTGTTCATCTTTTAAAAAGTAAATCTTCTTCGTAGCTCTAGTCCATCATATTTAAGAGGTACGATATGACGTTTTACATTTTTCAACACGAAACAACTTTGTATGATCGTAATTTCAAAAGAATGATTGAAAAGATTGAAATTCGAAGAAATTGAAAATTTTCTATGATTAAAATATTCTATAAAATTCAAAATCTATGTGTGCAATATCAGTTAAGATTAGGTTTTAATTCATTAAATTTTTAGTTTAGGATGGAACTAAAATAATTAAAAATTATCTTTCTGTTATAAAATCCAGATAATTACATGCACATACTGATATATAATAAGATTTACCAGTAAAACTTAAGTTATTAACACTGACGGGCTTTACAATGACATACATAAATCTGTAAAACTGAAATCAATTTGTAAATGCAAGGCAATATCGAGAATCATATATTGTATTACTTTGACACCCTCCCTATTCTTGAATCTGTCAAAACTGTCATATGGTACCTCTTATGTTAGATGATTATAGTAATATTATTTATATGTGTATAATTAATCTCACCACATATTACGTAAAATAGAGTCTGTTAGATTATTAGTTTTATAAAAATAACTAACAATTTATTGTTAGTAGACATTAGTTAATGTTACTGTAAATTATTGACCTTGTACAGACCATATTTAACGCAATCACACAAGTATACCATAAACCACACATTTTGAAGAAATGTAATAAAAATATATGTGAATATACTTGACATATGATAACATTATGTTTCTTAGATCTGCATGATCTGTATGTAAAGTTCATGGTATATTAAACCTAATGTAGATTGTCAAAGCGTGCTACTAACCTCTTCCTCGTAATCATCGTCGTCGTCGTCATCAAGTCCTTCGCCGGTGTACAGAAGAACAGCGCGAGACACCACACGCTCGCGGATGTAGTGACCGATCTCAAAGTCCGCCGTTAGCAGCGCCTGTAATTATGCATTTACTTTCTTACTAAGATGTGATCATTGTAATTACTAATCGGATTTGTAAAATGCTCTGTCTAATCTTGAGTTAATTTAACTGGCTCTTAAGGTGCATCCTTAGAAGGTGATAATAAATAATAATAAGACCATTGATGCAGGGGTGACAGTTATCGTGGTAAGTGTGGGAGCCTTACGCTGCCACGATGACTGTCATGGCTTTTACGTCCCCAAGAAAAAGTATCTGACTATCCTGCTGTGGTGTGGTTCACCATGGTGCATTGTTTCAATTCACAATTAGTATGGTGACAAAAACTCTTGGATTCTATTCATGCTTTCCACCAAGAAGAGTAGTCACTTTGGCAGATTCTAAAAATAAAAAAAAATCATAAATGTTAAGTTTGTGTGTGGTAAGTGTGCCGAATATTATAAAACAAATGATGGCTTCTTAGAACAGAACAGTAGTACTAAATAACCAATATTGCATGCACATTTCAAATACAGAGAGAGCTACTCCAGCTCCATTTATTATGTGGTATAAGTATATTGCTATACTCATATTTAAAACATTTTCATTGTCAAGTTATCATTTCATAACAAGCAGTAAGTATCAAAAAATTAAAATGTACATGGATTTTAAATACATTATTATTTAAAACAAGTACTTGAATATCCGAAGCGAGTGTGGAGTTGGGGTCATCAGGCATGGTGGGGGGCGAGAAGAAGTTGAAGAATGAGTCAGCCTGCACCGACTTGGTGACAGTGCGCACTGAGCCACGAGACTTGTGCTTTTGCTTCTTCTTTATCGTCTTCACCGTTACATTCTTGCCTTTTTTCCAGTTGATCTCGCATCCCTGCATAAATTTTGTGGTTATACAGAGCTGCAGACGTTAGGTGCCTATGGATTTTGTTTAGAAATATATATTTAGTAAAATAAGTTGTTTTGTCTAAGAAAACATATTTAAATTACACAATTATCTTCAAAAAAAGTGGAATTTCTTCTTCATTTTATCTATTGTTTGCATATTGACTTTTAGAGGTCTAAATACCTAATTATATATATAAGATTTAACTTTTTTAATAAGTTTTATTTGTAACTATAAAATCTACAAAGTACACAATTTTTTATGGTATATATGGTAATATAGAACCTTTAATATTGAGGAAAAGTATTTTATAATGAGTATTACTGTACCTTGCAAGAATAAATCTCGGGTCCCTCAAACTCTAATGGACTATCTTCATCAGGCTTACATTTCATGGAGTACTCCTTAGTGAGGATTGTATTTGTAAAATAGTCATTAGGCGAGAAGTGGAATTCCAACGTAAAGCCAATAGGATCTTCATGCATTTGCACTGTTGAACAAAGAAACAAGTTAGAGATTTCAAATATGAGGGAGGCATGGTGATAAATTGTAAACAAAAGCCTCAGTTGGTGATGCATGTTAAACAAATCAATCATTGATTTTTCAGATAGTGGTGTTGGTGTGTCATCATTTAATTTTATATGTAATTTTCTATTTCTTTTTGTAGCAGTATGTGTAAATAATTACCTTTAATATCCTGCAAGCACTTAAGGATAGGTTCGTCATGTTCCTGCATCATTTCACAGAGCATTGAAACATTCTTAAATATGGTGTACCAGAAATCTGGAATACCCTTCACATTGGGGTCCATAGGAGGCCTGAAATTAAATAATAGCGTTAATCCCTGTTGACCTCTACATAGTAATGGGAAATTAGTTATCAAACGCCTCAGTTGGTGATGCATGTTAAACAAATCAATCAACTTGTTTCAGAAATTGGTGTTGAATGTCATCATATAAACTTTGTCAATGCTATTTCCACTAATTATTGTATTTAATAAGACTAATCTCGAATGTCTCGAATGTCAATAAAAAAACTATTAAAACACTTAAAATATCAGGGATAAGCTAAGTCTTAAGAACTCATAATAAGATATGGTACTAGCAGCTTATCTACAAGTACAAATAGCTTGTTTTTCGTAAAACAAAACTAGGCCTCTACCATTATTATTTGTGATAAGTATACTTACTCCTGTGGCTTTTCTTCCGCTTTCTTTTCTTCAGTCCCTTCTACAATGGCAGCATTTTGCACAGCGCGTGCTAATTCCTCGTCTTCCGTTTCATCGCGCCATGGATTCACAGATTCCTCGTCAGTCGGCTCATAGCCTCCGTTTACGATTTGTGCACGCTGCAAAAAGTGTACTCACATTAATATTTTATCCACGTGATTGAAGCCTATTTATAATATCTTTGTTTCGATCAGTTAGTAGTTAAAAACTTATCTATCATGGCATTCAGTTCTTGGTGGTAAAGTTAACATCATGTATATCCCTAACTTGATGTCTTGAATTCTATAAAACTGGTTTAGACAAAAAAACTGAATTCTTACCTTTTCAAAGAGCGGCTTGTAGAGTTTTTCGTATTTGCATTCGAGAGCGTGAACCTCACTATAGAACTTGGCCTCGATGTCAACGAACTCCTTCTGCAGTGTACGAAGCGCACGGATGCGCTTACGCACGTTTGGAGGTAGGGACGCCATCGCTTCTACGTGAATGCGATTGGTGATAGCAGCTAGCATCTCATTGCGCGTTATACCACTGTCGACAAAATATTTTAAAGTTAATAAATCTACATCCGATTGTACTTTATTCATGCATAAAGAAAAATAGTTGCAATAGGCAATCGTAAATAGTTCTCAAAGCCTCGTTCCCATTTTCCAAAGATAACAAGAGAGACAACCCAATTAGGTAAATTTAAACAAACTTCTATATAAGTAAGCTATTGCTACTTGGATGAATAGCAATAAATATCATATATATTAATAAAAGTAATTTAAAGCAAATAATTCTTTATTTTACAATAGTAACAATAATATGAAGAGTGGAAGGTGTGGTTATAAAAATATATGGTGTTCAATTATATTCTAAATTGTTTGTGACTCATTTGTAAACATTAGGAATCTATTTGAAGTAGGGAACGGCTATGACGAAGATGACTCGTTAAATTTTTAAACGTTTTTAAAGCAAAACAAGCGAGTTCGTAAACGCTCAAAGAACAGACAGAACAGAAACTTACAGTATCGCTCTATTTCCCTGAAATAGCTGTATGTGTAATAACGCAATAAAGAATGTACTGTACTATATCCATTGTAAGCTTTTGATAGTGTAACAATCTATGACAATAGGCTTGAAAAATTAGCTTGAATGATAGTGCCTCTTGAGACTTTTTAATCTATATTAGTAAAACGTAAGCATTTATTCCGAAGTCGACTTAACCTGATCATTTCAAAGTTACAAAATAGTATTTAAATTCCAAGTCAGCAATCATTTATTGGCAGTTCAAAAATCTATCGTGCAACAAGGTGGATCGACTAGTCAAGGCTCATTAGCGTCTCTAATCTATACCCGATCTTGAGACGCTCTAGAGAGGAACCATTGGATATATCGTCGTTCAACTCTAGCTCTGATGCTAACCACGATCTTACCTTATAGTCCAAAGGTCTGATCCGATCTTTATTTATATTCATTGTTTATATTTTGTATTATAAGAAATAAGTACTAGTCTGACCTACTGGAATATATAATATACTGCCGTAATTCTATTTCGGTATGGTTATATACAGAGTTGAGTAAACAAAAACAACAAAACGAGTATCCTGACAAGTTTAGTGAGTGTGAAAACGCGTACAAGTCGACGCAAGATGTAAAGTAGGACTGGATGAACTACTACTTCTGCCAATAAACAGTGTGAAATATATTTGTTCGTGAATTAAAACTTTAACAAGGAATTCTGAAAAATATTGTTTAAATTGATAGCATGTTGATATGGGTTTCACTACAATATTATGTACCTATATCTTTTGTTCATTCTCACACGTTCTACGAAAATCATGAGTATACTGTTGTTGCAGAATCGACATTACACAACTTACAAGGCCACATACTGAGATGAAGTCATGGAGCCGACGAATACAGAGATATGCAATACATTTCTGAGTAACTCACAAATTTATTCCAATATAAAATGAAAAAGCACCAGACGGATCGAGTTAAAGCTCTTATTCTGTATTTAGGTGCAGTACAAAGTCTCCGAGAATGATCGATCGAACGTCACTTCAGAATTGTAATTTTAAATTGTAAGATTTACAATTTTAATGTATTATTCTGTAAATTTTGCTACCTTTGTCAATGTTTGTGTTTGGGAGATAAAACAAACGCTCTACAAGACATTACGTCTTACGGAATATTATTGCAGGAAAAAAGTACCTATCCTTTGTGATAGTGAGTCACCATTTTGATATGGACGAAATAGACGACAAAAGCTATTTTTTTACAAAACTAAATTAAAACTGTTAACAGTATATGTTCAATTACTTCAATAAAACAGTATGTCATAGCACGAGTCATTAGAACATTTATAACGAGTGAATTGGCTTACTAGAAAATTGAAGAGAATCTTACTGAACATTATTGAGTATTAAAATATGAAAACACGGAATAAATTCATTATTTTTTTTCAATCAATCCATTTAAAAAGTGGTTTTGAAGGAGTACGAAGATAAACTGCATAATTTCGGGACACGTAATCTCGTGAAGCTAAAGTATATTACATTGGCGCTAATTTATTTAGTGAATCATATGATATGATACATTATTTATTACCATAAGAGGTTTATTGAAAAGCTGAAAGAGCAATCTATATTAATACATCATCTAACGACAAACGAAAAATGAAAGGTGTTTAAATTTGGTGTTGTTTTTTAATATTTGTTACCCCAGATGTCAGGTATGCTCAATCATTCAGCCGTGAACGCAATACACTATTAACGTGAAAGTTTGTGAGGATGGATGTTTGTTACCAATCAGGTCAAAACTGCTGGCTGGTTTTGAATGTATTTTACCACACATGTAGCTGAAAAAGCACACAGCCTACGTCTTATCAAGGAAAAATCGATTGATAAAAACGACAATGGGCGAAGCCTCGGGTAAAATCTTCTATTGTAATATATTAAATCTATTAAATCGTTGCCCGACGGTGTGCCCCCACATTAGCTGATTTATAATAATTTTCTTATAGCGAAATCAGCGTGATGTTTATCCACTATCGAAGTATTGAATTTTAATTTTTCTAAATTCTCAATTGCGTTATTTACGCCAAGTATGGCATGACCGTTAGCGCTTTCCTTTCCAACATCATTTTCTTTTATTAGCGACAAAGACTTTGTTAATGTTTTCACGCGTTGGTAGTTTATGACTGTTTATTGGTAAAGACTATAAAATGTGTAGCGATCTACAGTTATATTAAACTGAAAGAAAATTCGTGTAGTTCTAAATAAAAATAATGGATAAGTCGTTTATCTTATACAACAGGAAAACACGTTTTCTACACTTTCACTCGCGTGACTTAATATTTTCATACATATACATATACTTGTTTAAGTGCAGGAAGTGTAAAATGCACGAGGTGCCTATAAAATTCCGTGATCTAGACGGGCACTTTGGTCAAGTAGAGCGTGAAATGACTCATTAGTTCAATGACCCGTAATCTCGCGCCTTTTTGTGTATGCTCCTTAATAGTTAGACGTCCGATGCTACAAAGGTTCGAAGTAATGAATGTTTTTCTTTTCTTTTATAATAGAATTATTACTACGTAGACGAATTTAACGGACAGCCTTGAAGATTGATATAGATTGGCCTGTATAATGATGAAGGTTTAAATGAGATAATTCTCTTTTAACATTTTACCTTTAATGATATTTAAAATACAACGTAAACCTTCAATTTCTATCTTATGAACACAAAAGACAGACATTTAAGTTTAATTTCTGAATTATTTCACCATGTTACGACAGAAAAAGGTAATTAATTACTTAGTAGCTATATCAAGCATTTCATGTGTCAACCCGTTTATTAATTTTAAAAATGAATAATTAAAAAATCTTGCTTTTAAAATTGACCAAAAAACAACAATTGAATCAAAAAATTCTGAAAAATTTTGTGTATATATATATATATATATGAAAATCAATTAAAGGTAACGTAGGAAAAATTCATCATTTCAGGAGCACGGTAAAGAAATATTTAAGTGTATTAAAACTAAGATAACTGCGTGATCTCATGACCACGCACGAACTATTAACGCGCACATCCTTTCCTCCGCACGAACATAGCGTGTAAATTGAAACTGATTTTCTATCTCGCAGTTTAGTCAGATACTTTAATAGATTTCACGTTAAGGATACATATTTAACTGAAAAAGATTAACCTAAAAGTCTTATTACCTTTTCATTATGTGTTGTGCTAGTTCGCCGCCCGCGACGATTTCTTCCTCTTCTCCCGAGTCAACCTCGGAGGTATGGTCATCGCCAGCGCGTTCTACAGTACCCATGTTCTATACCTAAAACAAGAACAGCGTGTAATAAATGCGATGTTCGCGCCACGTTGGTTATCATACCGGCATTTGACAAATACTTTAGCAACTAACGTCCAAAACGATAATGTCACAGTTAACAATAAAAAATCTTTAATTCACTTCTACAAAAAGTGTCCTTCGTGATAAGCTTTATAAAACATACTGCGTAGTATGTTGAAAAAATCCTTTAGGCCGACCGCATGGCCGACTACGTTTTACCATGAACTACATAATTGATAGCACTTACCGACTTTAAGATTAATAGAAAAAGAAAGGTAAGATATGAACTACGCTATATAATGCACTATGTGGTTAAAATTGTCGAAATATTCGAGTTTAACAACGTACCTCGCTGCCGACAAAAGTTGAGAAAAGAAAGATGGCGACGGAGTTCGGCGCAGCGAACGAGTAATATGTCTTCTTGAAGTTAAACGGCGCGAATGAAAAGAATTCATAGAACGAATGAACAAAAGAGGTTAATTCTACAATGTTGCCAGCTTTAATTTGAAACGCACAAGCTACTCGGCAATGTCTCGTTTAACTTTAGCCTGGAGGACTGAACTTACTTATTTTAAATGAAAATGTGTTTCTTTAACGTTCGTTGCTCATAACAAACAATAAAATCCTGTCACTACTAAAATTATTATAAATGACATACTGGTGTGTTTCATTTAATTTTTTTATTTATTTGAAACTGTATTAAAATTTCAAACTCATAAATTATTTATTCTTCACCCCTAAAATGTAAACTATGCTTTTTCTTGATTTACTAAATAGGTCTGTTGTTCAACTTCGTTAAGAGACTTCATTAAACTGTAAACAGAAAATACTCAATAACCTCCCTTCTGGGAATTTAGGTTCTCAAGCAATAGTTAAAGTGTATTTAAAGTTAAGGCACACCTTAGCCATTTCATGAACAAAATTACTCTTTCATCAAATATCGGCTTTTGATAGGACAACGGGCTGTATTAATCATTAGCTTGGCGCGAATAACGACATAGTACTCGTAAGTCGGAGATTATAGACTGGGACAAAATGCGTTATATCTGCTCTTGCACAATATGTATATTAAGTTAAAATAAATAAATTATCTCTAGTTACCAGGCCCGCCGCTAGCTGTTTGTTCGCCCGCGTGCAAAACCGATTATGCCGCCCTACGACTACATATTATGCTGGGTTTTGTCAAAAAAGGCTTTTTCATCATGGAAAATAAAAGAAAAATTTGTATTGATTATATAATGTTTATTTTAATAAGGTACATTAATTATATTTGTTTACTGAAGTGTAAAACTAAGCCATACAATCATTACAAAAACTTAACTCTTCTTGCCTTTATACATATTTGCGAAATCTTCTATCAACTTTCTTGTATCCAAGCTGTCTAAAATTTCATGTTCAATTGAAACTATAGCTAAATTACTTAGTCTCTGCTGGAGCATTGTTGATCTTAAATAGGTTTTAATAATTTTTAATTTTGAAAATGATCTTTCACCAGATGCAACTGAAACCGGCAGTGTAAGTAATATTCTTAGCGCTATTGCTGTGTTCGGAAATGTTGAAATTAAGTCATTGGTAAAAAGATATTGTAATATGGTTCGTGGATCATTAGACTGGTTTTCTGAAAAATGCAACTTTAATGCAATGATTTCATTAAACAAATCAATACCGTCAATGTCTGAATCACTACTTGAATCATCTTTAAGCTTCAGATTTAAATCTTTACAATGTTTCATTAACTCATCATTAGAGTAATTAAATAAATTATCGCTAAAAAAGCCAAATACGTTGGTAAATGTTTGTAACTCTTCGAATCTATCCTTTAAAGAAGTTATTGTCTGATCTAAAATTCTAAAATAAAACTCTACTCTATATTCGATTTTGGGGTCTACTAAAACTTCATCATGGTGTTCATATTGAAATTGAGTTGGTTTTTTTCTTGGACGAATGGTATTTAATAGAGGGAAATTTGTTTCAACATTGACTTCGTGAGCCACTTTGGAAGCTTCTGCTATCACAATTTCAAAGTGTTCATCCGTGCGATATTCTGTGAACTTTTCGATCAATTTATTTATTAAATTTATGCAAATTGGAGTATTCATCGTGGGGCTCTGCATCATTTTGCTCAAAGCATTAATTTCGTTTAAAATATCGAACCAAATTACTACCGAGCAAATAAATCTAAAATTTTGAATATTCAAAGCAAGCGAATGAGCTTTGTGAGATGTAGTACAATCCCATTCCGACGAATTACTAGATATTTCCAGCAAAGCGTCAAATATTTTTTCGAGGTGATATCGTAATGGCTTTACTGCATCGATTCTGCTAGACCATCGCGTAGCACTTAAAGCTTTTAATTTTAAATCTGGCAAATGTTTGCAAATTATAGACCACCTTTTTGTGGATGATGAAAAGAAAACGTAAATTTCTTGAATTATATTAAAGAAATTTACAGTTTCTATCGATATTTGCTGCATCGTTCACTACCAAATTAAGACTATGAGCCGAGCATGGAACGTAAAATGCGCGGTTATTGATGTCTAAAATTTTTTTTTGTAGGCCATTGTGTTTTCCATGCATATTAGAACCGTTATCATAACCTTGACCGCGTAAGTTTTGAATGTTGAGATTTAATTGTGAAAATAAATCTAAAACAAAGATTAATAGACCTTCACCTGTAGAGCTGGTGATCGGACAGAAGCCAACAAAATTTTCACATATCTCAACATTATTAGTTTTGTTATTTAAAAGAACATGCCTGAGTACAACTGTAATTTGTTCTGTGTGACTTACATCTGGTGTGCAATCCAATATTATGGAGAAATATTTTGATTCTCTCACTTTGTTCAGTATATATTTTTTTATAGTTGTACCGAGCATGTCAATTATTTCATTCTGAATTTGATCTCCTAAATAGTGAGTCATACGACTTGAATCTGATTTTGAGGACTGAATTCTGTGAATATGTTCCCGCATGACTGTATCAAAGGATGCTATCATTTCGATTGCTTTTAGAAAATTACCATTATCATGTTCATATAATATTTTTGTAGTCCCCCGGAATGCCAGACACTGACTAGATAAAAACTTGATAACAGCTATGATTCTTTCTAGTACATCACACCATTGCTTTTTTTCCGATTCTAATAGTCGCAGTTGCATTTGATTTACAGTAGTCTTACTTTTTAACATATTATTAAACTGTACCCACGATTTCACATTTTCACTGTGGTAAGCGCTTGTTTCATGTCTTTTCAAGGTTAATGATAAATGCTGCCAATCGGAAAAACCGTTCAAAGCAGACAAACTACTAACCGATTTACCAAATATTTTACAACAAAAACAATAGACTGAATCTTTTGAAGTGGAGTCAACAAGCCATTCTCTTTTAATTTTTTCTCCATTGGGAAGATTTCTATAATAATAATTGTCTGTAAATTTTCTTCCATCGTCATTTATAGGAAAGTTACAGTTTGACACCTGTATGGAACCACGACTAACCAAAATATTAACAAGATCATTAGTCATACTGGCAGGCCATAAACCGGGATCATCACCACAATCTAAATTGCTACATATTACTGATGATGACGATAAACTGCTTACAGGTCCTTCAGTAGTACTTTTTCTTATTTTACTGGACTCTCCTTCTGAAGAACATACATCTTTTTGTTCAGATACGTCCATAGCTTCTTGATTTAAATCTGTGCTTGTTAAAGCTACGTCAACATTTTTTTGACACGCCGTTTCCTTGTTTCCTGGTTTGCTTAAAAATTTAATTAAAGAACCCGCCAATTTTTCTTTCTGTTCCTCTTTTTATCGTTTTTGCTGTCGAAATTGCGCTCCTGAAAGTTTTTTCCTTTTCTGCACTTCCTGAAATTATATACATATATTAAGTATTTATTTTTAATTTAAATTTTTTTGTTACAATAATATTAGACAAAAAAAACCGGCCAAGTGCGAGTCGGACTCGCGCACGAAGAGTTCCGTACTATCATCTATATTGAGCAAAAAAATACGAAAAAACACGTTTATTGTATGGGGACCCCCCTTAATATTTTATTTTTTTGAATTTTTAGACAGACAGACAGACAGACAGACACCCAATTTTTTTACCCTTTGGGTACGGAACCCTGAAAAAGAATAGAAAAGTTCAGGCAAATTGGATTTGATCACACTCACTTAACATTTTCTACACTAAGTTACTGCCTAATCCGATAGTTTAAATATGAAACTTAACAATACAAAAATAATAGCTATCTGCGAGTACGACTCGTGCACGAAGGGTTCCATACTATTATCTATAAAAACGGCAAAAAAATAATGTCTATTGTATGGGAACATTGGGAGTCCCCCTTAAATATTTAATACATTTTAATTTAATTAATAGGTTGTAATGGTATGTAATAATTTATTTAAAAGTACCTACTTATAACAGAAACTTTCATAGTAGGTACTTGAAATAATAATAAATGGGTAGTTACTATAGCATCTTCAGTCAAACCACATATTTTTTTCAATTCACTCTACTGTAAAATATAAAATACTGAGTTACACCTCTTCGTGATTTGACCGACGAACATTATTAAAATACCTATGAACTTTACGGCAAAGTCTTTGCGCATATATCTTGTTAGTAAAAGTAATTATTGAGATTAGTCAATAAATAAACAAAAAAAGTACTTACCATAATGTCAATTCCTTCGCACGTCTGTTTTGCACTTTTTATTATTCTCACACTTAAAAAGTATAATTATCATTAATTATTCCTAGACACACCACAGAAGAACTATTAACAACTTAATTGCAATATAATGTGCGATCGTGACTGTTTATCCAGCATGCGAATTACGTACTAGTACCTTACTAACCTACCGACTGAGAAATAAGTTTTCAGGGGATTCCCCTAACTTTACCAGTCCTGTCTTTCATAGAGTTAAGTGACACTAGTTACTATGAATGGATACTTCTATCGAATTTGGGGCGCCACCAAGCGGCGATGGGCGGTTGCATCTTCTAAGAGACGACGTTAAGTATTAGCCCAGTCATATTAGAGGTTTCACCTCGGAATGAAAGATAATAAGCTGGAAATTGGTAAAAACCTTTGTTTTGTTACCCTAAATATTGTCTCAAAAGTCACAAATGCTATCGTGTCTGCGTCTTAAGATATTGAAGGTCAAAGGTCACAAAAAACGATTTTTCGCGAATATCTCGGTTCCTATTGCTTAAATGATATTTTCACTTATTATGAAAGTTGTAGAGTATAAAATTCTCTACAACTTTTTTTAAACTTTTTTTTCACGCAACCAACTATTTTTGGGACAGAGCGCGAAAAGTGCGCAGCGTATAGTCATATATTGGCTTATGCAAGGTCAAGCGTGAGTTACGGTTATCAGTACGTTGTATAAAGTCAATTAGTTAAAAATATTATTATTAAACAATGTCCATTATTTATGTACTAATTATTAATTATTTATATTTAACTATTTAACTATAGTATACTATAGTTAAATAGTTAAATATAAATGTATACAATTAATTCTGGATTATATATTTTAAAACAAAAAAAACAGTAAGGAAATAGATTTCACACATATTTTTATTCATCATTAAATATGGCATATTATACATTTATTAAATGTGAGTTTAAATATTAAAATTGATTGTCAATGGACGACACTTATCTTCTTCTTATTCTTCTTAGTAGTTTTCTTCTTGTTGTCGCTCAAAAATATTCAATTCATTGTCATCATCCTCACTATCGGCCATATTATATCAGAATCGTATGTGCTTTCTTTATCGGGATTACTTGGATATAGTAGAATATTGAGGCTCTATTTCAAGTTCTCCATTTTACTGGCCACAAGCTAGAGAATATAGTAGCCCTGATTTTCTGCATCCACAGCGGGACCCACGACCATTTTTGCAATAGCAAAATATTATGTTAAGTAGTTCGGCTGGTGCATCAAGTATCCAGTCCCATTCTTGAGGTTCTAAGTTCTTGCCTAACCACGTTTGATTTTGATAGTAGACACGTTTGATATGTTGATGAGCTGCTACACTTGTTGGTGGAAGTATTGGCAATTGTACAGGTTTATTTAGTTTCGTTAATTTCATGAATTGCGTGTAGCGGAAATGATCAATGTTGTCCTCAGATTTTGAAGCATTATATAATGCCATCAAGATACGCACTCCATTTTAAAATATTGTTTGTTCGGTGCAGTTTTCTTGTTAAAATACTTCCACCAGTTCATCCAAATTGGGAATTTTCTCCAATGCTCAGCAACAGTTTTTATTCCTTTTTTAAACAGCGCAGCAGTCATGTCGCATCTACTAAACGCATATAAAAATAAAATGTGCTTTTTAGTACGAGGATATTGGTCAAAAAACTAAATTTTTTTAGTAATTGACTATTTAGAAACAAAGGCTTGTACCGATTTTCAGCTTATTATCTTTCATTCCGAGGTTGACTCCTTTTTTTACCTAATATGACTGGGCTATATTGCATCTTAGTCTTAACGGTTGCCAATAGATGGCGATGTTAACGTAAAGATTACGCCACGCGCCAATCGGTTTTTTTGTTGTTTTTTTTAAATATTACGTGATAAGTCGCTCGATTTGCCGCCCCCTAGGACGTGCCGCCCGCGTGCGGTGCACGCCTTGCACGCCCGCTTACGGCGGGCCTGCTAGTTACTTACCAACAACCTCTGCAGCTAAAATGTAAAATGATGTCCATTTCTGTACAAATAAAGTGACCAAACCAATGATACATCCTAACCGTAGCCATAACATAAGATTTCTGACTCCTATAATCAACGTTCACACTAAACACTCCATTACACTGAGATATACAGTGTCTTTAAGTCAGATTTAGTAATTATAGTACATATACACATTATGGTTGCAGATCCATATAGCTGAGATATCCTCCGAAGTAAAAAGCAAAATGTGGAAGTTTCTTTAGTGTGCTTTTATATAACTGGTTTAATGATATCAAGCTATTAGACTAGAGGTATTATGGCAGGAACTTGCCGTTTCAAAGTAAATCATTTTCCTAAATTGACTAATATAGATGTACAATAGAACATAGCAGTTGTAGATTAGTTGCAGTATGTATACACTAGTTACAGAATATAAAACAATGGTACTGTTATACAGATGCTCCTGTCGTAACACTGTCTACTGGACCTGAGCGATGTTGGCAACGTCTCGTTCTAACTGGGCGATAGTCTAATGTTAACGTTCGTAAAATTCTACTGTTGTGTAATACTAAATTTGTGACATCCATGAAAAACTTTAAGACGAAATATCAAAATAATTATTACTGTAATGAACTCAGAAAATCCCTTAGGGTTTTACCGATAGACCGGTACTTTAACACTGTCACTATCATAGGGAATGCGCACACTTCCTAACTTAGGGGTTTTCCTCCAAAATTTAGGGCATAAATGAGTAGGATGAGATTTTTTAGGGGTTTTATATCTTTAGCGGTATTTTTAGGGGTTTCAAAGGTTCGTTTCACATTAATTCGGAATGGTGGATTATGCTCTACATTTAATACATTTTCAAAAATGTTAAGTTTATGTAATGTCATATATGATTTTAAAAAGAAGGACTCTTCAGATTTTTTTTTTTGTAATTTATAACGTATTAAATAATTTAGAAATAAAGAAAATTAAGAAATATTACTACATATTACTTTTATTTTATATATTATTTTTATATTTATATATTACTTTTATTGAATATATTTTTAGGGGAGTTTTCAAATAATTAAGGTAATTTTAGGAGATTTTGACTTAGGTTTAGGGATAAATATTTTGGAGAGTTGGTAACACTGGGAATGCGAGTATAATTGTCAAATCTGTCAGTAAGCGTGGTAGTGTCATATTGGTTGCATGAAGTTGTTTGTTATTTTGGAAACTTAACTGCATATATTCTGTACCTTTACATTAGTTACTTTACATAGTAAATATAGTGATAATTGTTAGTGGTTGTTTGTAATGTAACAGATTTTAAAGATGCCACCTACGGTGCATACAAATGAATCTGAACGAGACAAACGTCCGCAACGGACGGGCGAAAGAAGGTTAGTTGTAAGAAGACTTATTTGAATTTTTCTTTTACCAAAAATTATACAGGCAGTGCCGTAATTGTATTTTTATTTTTTTAGGTCAGAATTGGTTACACGCGTAAAGTTCTGTAATACGTTACCGGACATACCATTTGATTTAAAGTTTATCACGTATCCTTTCCCGTCGACTCGATTCATACAGTACAATCCGACCTCTTTGGAGAAGAGCTACAGGTATGAAGTTCTCACAGAACATGATTTAGGGGTCCACATTGATCTTATAAACCGGGATATATATCAGGGAGATGGCAACGCATTTTTGGATCCAGCAGATGAGAAACTACTCGAAGATGACGTTCTTACACCACAGGATTCCAAAAGATCACGACATCATGCCAAAAATGTGTCTTGGCTACGTCGCTCCGAGTATATCTCTACGGAACAAACCAGGTTTCAACCTCAGTCTATGGAGAAGGTACTTTATTCATTTCTGTAATACACTCTGTCTATTATTTTTAGTTTTCACATTTCACACAATAGTTAGTCAGTGATGGTTAAATGTTTTAAATATGATGGAAACTCATTAATTTGTTATGTTTAAGATGTTGTAATTTTTTGATTGAAAAATGACTAGTGTTATATAGCTAATTTGTTGAGGAAATTTATAGGCTATATGAATTCACATTACAACTAATAGGGGCCGAGTATCAATCAAAATAGTAGCAAAAATGGGTAAAATTTATTCCTTTTCAAAGATACAGGTGAAGTTGTGTAGGTCAGCTAGTTTCCAAAAAATATATATGTAGTTACATCAGCTGTCCAGTACTCTTTTTACAAGCTATGCTTAATTTGGGACTAGATGACATTGTGTGTCATATGTCCAAAATTATTATTATTATTAATTTGAAGAACAAAGTGCTAAAAATTGAAGTAAGACTGACTGAAGGAAGATTCAACTAGTATTAACTTTACTAGTACTTTTTATTATAAAAAAGTGAATGTATTTTACTTCCCTTTTGCCTATTTTTTCACTTATTGGTCTTAATGAAAGAACTAGCAAGAATTTTTTTTTTGTCTACGAGTCTGCTATAGTTAAAAGTAACTTATGTCGTTTTTCAAGAATCGAATGTATCTGCATACCAAATTTCACTATCATTGGTTCAGCAATATAGCAGAGATGCTGTAACAGACAAAATAGCTGACAATAATTGTGAAAGTTATTCTGACTGTTGATGTAATACTAATAGTAGGCATAAAAATAAAAAAAAAAAAGATATTTTTAACAAATAATTATTCCAGGTTGAAGCTAAAGTTGGTTACAATGTCAAGAAGATCTTTAGTGAAGAGACTCTATATATGGACCGTGAGAGTCAAATTAAGGCTATTGAAAAGACTTTTGAGGACAACAAGAAGGTATTGGATAAACACTACAGCAAACCTGGTGTCACTCCATTGGAAGTCATGCCAGTGTTTCCTGACTTTGAAATGTGGAAATATCCGTGTGCTCAAGTCATATTTGACTCAGATCCAGCACCTGCAGATAAAAATATTGCTGGACAGATGGAAGCTATGTCGCAGGCTATGATTCGGTGTGTATAAACTTTTTTTTCCTACATTCAACAAAATTATGTTATTTGTGTTACTCAGTATAGAATATATCTGGTGGCCCTGTGTAAGTTTATTTCACTTCTAGACAATCATCACAGTGGCCATAATCATCACTGTGAAGAGTTCAGCATGGGACATTAACAATGTCGAATGCAATCATCATGAAGATTGAATAGATGCGAAATAAACTCATAAACCCTATTATGAGTTTATTTCGCATCTATACCCTAACTTTTTGAATATTTTCAGTACCATGTAATAGCATATTGCTCTCCTGAGGATCCCGATTGTGACTTATTACAAAATGCAGCTGTATATAACTGCCTCAGTGGTGCGGTATGCACTGCTGTGCTTGAGGTCTCAGGTCCAAACGTAGCAGGTTGGGCCAAATGTTTGTATGATCTGCAAATGTTTGCCTTGGACTTTGGGTGTTTTCTATATATAATATGTATTTATTTACAAAACATAATATATATGTATTTATATGTTGTTTAGTAACCCATTGTACAAGCTCTTACATGGCATTGTGACTATTTATAATAAATTACATTAAATCTCATGCTTTATTCTCTCCAGAGGTGTGATGGACGAAAGCGGAGAACAATTTGTAGCCTATTGTCTACCCACTGAAGAAACTCTGATGAAACGTCGCCGTGACGTGCAAGAGAACATGATATATTTGGATGATGACACATATGAATACAAGATGGCAAGAGAGTACAACTGGAATGTCAAAAGTAAAGCTTCTAAGGGTTATGAAGAAAACTATTTCTTGGTTAGTTATTCAATTATGTTACTACTAGTATGTATCACCCGCGACTTCATCCGCGTGGAATTTCTTTAGAATTCCATAATTCTAAAATGTAAGCTTAAGTTTTCCCATATAACATCAGCTATCTGCTGAAATTGGTTCAGCCGTTCCTGAGATTAGCCAGAACAAACGACAGACAGACAGACGAGAATTGTAAAAAATGTTATTTTGGTGTGTGTATCGTATGTATATTCATATGCATGCAGTAAAAAGCGTTCATTTCAATATTACAAAGAGACACTCCTATTTTATTTATATGTATCATCATCATCATCATCAACAACTTCTACAGTCCACTGCTGGACATAGGCCTCTCCTTAGCAAGGAGGTTTTGGCCTACTATACCACGCTGGCTAGACTGGTTGGAATAGGGTTTTTTACAAGTTTTCCTTCTCTGTGTAATGATGTTGTCTAGCATACCTTATTCCCTTAGTCGCCTTTTACGACACCTACGGGATGAATAAGGGTGGTAACACTATGTATTCTTAATCCGTCACCACACGGACTATATTTAGATTTATATGTATAGATTTACACATTTGAAAATATCATAGTATTATGAGACACTTATGAGACTACTTCTTTTTCTAAAAATTAAAAGTTATATGTAATACATTCAAAAAATCTTATTAGATTACCATCAACCCTGTTTCCTGGGTAGTTCTAGTGTCTTGAGTTACTGATATTAATTAAAGAATTAAATCTCTTGTAATGTTTTTTCTTTCTAATAAATCCAGGTCCTCAGTATCTAATGTAATATTTCTGTCTTAGGTTGTCCGGAACCATTGTGTGTACTACAACGAACTCGAGACACGGGTGCGTCTGTCCAAACGACGTGCTCGTGCAGGTGCTGCTGCCCAGGCTCTCACAAGACTGGTTGTCACACACAGGCCACTCAGTGCTACTGAACATCGCATGCTGAGACTCAGGGAGAAACAACTCGAGCCACCACAAGTAAGTAGCTGGTTATTAATTTTTAATAGTCACAAAAAGTCATGAAGAAGTACCACCCTTTAGGGTGGAAATAAAGAACTGAAGGATGAAGAGTATAGTATATTTAACTACACATATTCATGATGTCATAGGTGCTAAATCGTTATGAATGTTATAAAATGTGATACAGACAGTGAAATAACTTTTAAAATTTAGAGTTTATCAACAATATTCAAGGTTTCTTGACCTTCTAAAGCTGTAATGTTATGTCTTCCTTTTCAGGAGGAAGATGAGGAAGAAGAAAATGATGAAGAAGAAGAGGAAAACAAAGGGGACCAGAATGAGGAAAAAGAAAGGTAATTATTTAATTTCTTTCTTTACATTTTGAATACTATTTTTGAATTATCTAAATAATAGAACCGTTAAGTTGGTTTATGTAGGCTTCAAAAAGGTTCTGCAGTAATTAAGTTCTTTGAAATGCTTATTATATATTTTTTGGAAGCACAATATGCCGCGGCAGATCTTGGCAGAGTACACCTAGTTATTGAAATACTGATTTTATAGTCAAAAGTTGAGTTTGACAAATTCTCATTGAAAAATTGGTTATTTTTCAGATCAAGATCTCGTTCCAAATCCGGATCCAAATCACCACAGGGCTCTGAAAAATCTAAAGGGTCCAACAGATCCAGATCGGGGTCTCGTGAGCGATCCAGATCTAAATCTAAATCAAGGAGCCGCTCACGTTCGGGCTCTGGGTCCAGAAAGTCTAGGTCCCGATCAGGATCTGTGCAATCTGGTTCTGTTAGGTAAGATAGTTTAAATTATATATAAAAAGTGCAAGGAAAATAGTAATAACATATTTTCATACATAAATTGAAAAGTTTTTCGTGGCATTTGTTGTTAAGTGTTTCGTATTAGTAAATATACGAAGTCGTGGTATTCGATTTTACATTTTTCTAGGTCATGTAACACACCCTACTAGGACAAAGGATCGATATGTTTGTTCGTTGCCAAATATTCATATTATATTATACATAATCATTCTCTGTGTGGTGATGAATTAAGAATACGGAGTATCATCAACCGTATTCATCCCATTGGTGTCGTATGCGGTTAAGGGAACAAACTCTGCAGGACAAAATTACTGAAAAGAGAGAAAACTTGAAACAAAACTTATAGCAACCCGTCTGGCCAGCATGATAATTGGCCAAAACTTCCTTTTAGAGGAGAGGCTTATGTCCAGCAGTGGACTGTTAAAGGCTGTTGATGTAATGACATGGATAAATAGATGTAGGTGATATCTAGTGCACTAAGTCATCTGGTAGCTAAAAATTTGAAAAAGGGTAGCTAAATAAGCAACATAATTTTTAAAAATATGTATTTACAGATCTGGCTCAGGGCGATCTCGGTCCCGGTCCCGTTCCAGGTCTCGCTCTAAATCTGGTTCACGAGGGTCATCTCGCGCTTCATCACGAGCGAGTTCCAAGAGTGGTAAAGGCTCACGGGCGAGCTCTGGTAGTCGCGGCTCGAGAGCTAGTTCGAAAGGCAGCGATAAGGTACGACCAATGTGGAACAGTTATTTACTTTATACTTTAAAACACATATTTATTTATAGCTACATGGCATGTTACACTATTCAGGGAACTTGTACAGAAAACATTTTTTTTTTAACGATAACACCTGCGTTAGAAATAAATCCTGTGTCACGGGCGACTTTACAAACGTACAAGAAACGCATGCAAAGAACTGCCAGATTCAGAACTACAGTTTGTAGATCACACAAAGTGTTGTCCAATCTGGGATTTGAACCTACAACACTCAGCGTAACCTCGCGTAAACTCTCTATTTAGGCGACGTACAGCACACGCAGACGTCGCCTCGTCGGAGATCGTCGTCCCGGGTCTTCTCCGCCACCTCTTTCTGCAAAATGACGTATTCGCACAAGATTGCGACCGCGGTAAAACAGCTGTCACTACCGACCATGAAGGATCCCACGCTGCGCCGCCCAGGCAGAACAAACAGCTAGTGTGTGCTAAGCTGAGTCCTTACTGCAGTCGTAGTGGTGACAGACAGGCAAGACTCAATGCCCTCTTAGTAACCGAGTGCAGATACTTCCCGAAGCAACCGTACCCGGAAAAGACCTGCGTCAGTCTTAAAGTAAGGGTCCTGTGCTGCCGTCCTGCCCATTTGGCGATGATCGGTTGGAGAGCCTCCATGGTGGCAAAGCCAGCACATGGAGCCTCCAGCCGTGATGACCAACGAGCCATCAGATCACTTAAACCGCTGGGCCAACTTGCATGTTTGTTGTGCTTAATCTTTGAAACTGCTAAATCAATATTTATTCGCTTGATTTTCGTTCTCTTCATGGAGTGGATCAGTACTGTTGACACACAGAAACACAGTAATCATTCCAACTACGCTGGTTGACCTTTCA
The DNA here is from genome assembly GCA_949316085.1 of Hypercompe scribonia. Classification (NCBI taxonomy): domain Eukaryota; kingdom Metazoa; phylum Arthropoda; class Insecta; order Lepidoptera; family Erebidae; genus Hypercompe; species Hypercompe scribonia. The sequence goes on from OX438988.1 coordinate 8,118,333, forward strand.
TATGAAACTAATACATGCAAATATAATGTAACGGTAGCCGTCTCATTGATTACATAGTTCAAGAGAAAGATTTATTGAATGCCTTTTTCCAGGGTTCCCGTGCAAGTTCCCGAGCATCATCCCGCGGCAGCAAGCGATCCTCACGAGCGTCATCTCGTGCGTCCCGGGTTTCGTCCAAAGCCTCTGGGTCCAAGGCATCTTCTAGGGCCAGTTCGAAAAGACACTCTGGAAGTGGCTCCGACAAGTCGAGGAGTCGATCTGCTAGTGGTTCTAGACAAGTAAGTAACATAAAATAATTTATATGAAACAAGGATGGCAAACAAGTATTGACCTTGTGCCTTTTCCTAATGGGATTTAGTCAGTAGTGTGATACAGATGATTATTTAATTGACTATGGTAAGAGGCAATTTTTATTAAAGGTTAACTTATAGGAATTTAACTTAATATTATGGTCTTAGTAAAAGGGGTTTTGGCCTACTATACGATGCTAGCCAGACAGGTTGGTATAAGATTTGTATCAAGTTTTCCTTCTCGTGCTGTTGTCTTGCGTAGTTTGGTCAATTAGTCAACTCCTACGACACCCATAGAATAAATAAGGGTGGTGACACACTGCAATCTTAATCTCTCACTACACTGACTAACTATAAACTTGTGATTCCTATAATCTTCACATCTTGTGGTTTCAGGGTTCGCGCAGTGGTTCAGCATCTAGCGCGTCGTCCCGTCGCAGCGATTCTGAGTGAACTCATACGATAATACACTTTGTGTTCATGACTGTACGTACTCCGTAAATTCTCACAAACAGAGTTAGACGATTTCTTGTGTCGTCTATACACGACAAATCTCAAATACATAGTATAATTATTTTTCATTCAATATAGACACAGAAAGAACGACTACCGGAACTTTCTACGTATTATTATCAATAAAAACAACGCTATTCTCTATATGTGACATCTCCAATATTTCATACTTGCTTATTCGTTTTAGGACAGGTTCACTTTAAGACAAATTCGCTTCAAGACAGCAGTGAACAAAATATATATATCGAATTTACTGTATTTATAGACAAAACATTAAAAAAGTAACAAAAATGTTATTCATTATTTATCCAACAACACATACCTACTTATCTTCTATTCAACCTGCACAACCATTCTTTAATAATACACGCCAAAACGATTAATAATATACACACTTATCAAAGTCTATGTTAATTTAATGAATATAAATCCGAAACATCACTTATCATGTTAGTAAATGCAACCTTATGTCTTTTACATAAGGTAGTGTTTCACAAGCATATTTGTGTTACGGTACTTTACCAAATATTTTCATGAATGACTATTCCAGAAAATGCAGTTCATTGCGTGCTCTCGTGGTAACAATCTAGTTATTAATCAAACTGAATACGTAATGTATGATTATTTTTATAGATCAGGCCATAACGATTCAACTACGATCGTTTTTAAAGATGTACAGAAGTACCAAAATTATGCTCTGTGGTAATTATTATATCGAGTTTTATATCTCTGTCATTCAACTTTAAACTACGATGTGTTTTTACAATAGGTTTTTGCTCTTTCTAAATTATTGTCTTGGTATTTTGTGCCCTTTTTGAGTATTTGATTGTATGACCCGATAACCGTTGGTTGCAAAGATATTCTGTTTTAAGGTGGCCATGCAACTGTTCAATTGGGTTATTCGTTCTATTTGCCTACAGGCATCAGTAGTAATTAATCCCATTCATTGTTTTGAGAAGTAAACATTGAATGCTGAATATTTTTCGGAACCATGCGTAGATTCTTGAATGGCGAAATACCTTCAAGGATTCAAATTTTTGGTATGACTTTGTGTAATACGGTCCACCATCGACTTTCTACAGACCTAGATATTGATTTTTTCGGAGGTACTTTCCAGAAGCAATCGGTTACTTTTATTTAATGATATACAACTTTAACTGCTTGAATCGTTGTTATCTTATATTCACATCCATATTGCGCTATATTTATTGAAAATTGACGTCTTTTGAGTAAGTAGGCTGTGTTTTGTTTATATAAATTAAGGGTACAAAATTTACGCCATTATCGCTTTGTAAAACGCATGTGACGTGTATAATTGATAGAAGATCTTGGTATAGTTTTAAAAGTAACATAACCACACAAAAAATTTGTATGATAGAAAGTATAATTTTATTTGTTCAATTTCTGCTGTAAAGCAAATCTGTCCTAAAGCGAACAAGCGGTTTGTACAATATGTCGGATATATTAAAATGTACTGTTAATGTAGAGTGTAGTTTAATAAAGTGTAAGATACGTCTTTATCTGTATTATTTAAATCCCACCTATAATATTCTCAAATAAAAAATAGTGTAATAGGTGCCATAGTGCGTGTCACCACACAGATTTCAGCACGAGCGGGTCGGCTCGACCGGGGCAGTACTGCCCCTACACAGAAGACCAACCTAAAGCGACAGTACCCCTGTTGTCCTGTTTCATTGGCGAATGCAAGACCGGAGGCCCATTGATGCAGGGGTGACAGTTATCGTGGTAACTGTGTCAGCTTTACACTGTCATGATGACTGTTCTACCTTTTACGCTTGGGGAAAGCGGGGCGTGAAAAAACATCTCACTAGGCCTTCATAGTGTGGTTCACCATACCGCATTGTCTACATTTGCAATGAGCATGGTGACCACAACTCTTGGATTCTATTCATGCTTTCCATCAGGCAGATTAGAGTCACTTTGGCAGGCACCTTAATATAGAAAAAAAGTAACTATATAGCGTCTTTTAAGCGGGTGTGAAAAAATATCTCACTAGGCCGCCATAGTGAGGGTCACCATACTGCACTGCCTGCATTCATGCTTGTCATCGGGCATGCTCTAAAATAATTAAAAAAAAACTGAGACTAAAGGATACTTTACACTGGATGGCTCGCATCGGATTATCATACATTTTAAAGTCCAATCCGATCGGATACTTTTCGATTTCACGCGAACTGTTTAGTGAAAATCATCCTTAGCGAGTTTCATGAAAAAAATTGGCCTTTTGATCTAGTTAAAAAAAAGAAACATGCTATGTAAATTTTATTTGTAAAGGTATAGCTGCCCCTGGATATGGAAGGTCAGATTAAATAGTTATAGCTCCACATAAAAAGTCACCCAGGGGCTAAAAATTGCCGGTCGGTCGAAAAGCATTCCTAGATGGCAAACATTTGTGATTTACATCGATAATGCATCAGCATCAACGAAACCTTAAGAGACATGGAGATTAGATATAGATTAAATACGAATTATAGATTAAATACGAATTATATAACGATTAGATACGAATTGAAAAGAAACTGGGACAGTGGAAAAGTTCCAAAAGCGACTGCACGGATGTCACAGTTGTTTATTGAGCAGTTGCCACACCATTTTCTACTGCGTTGAGTGTAGTGGGCTCACATGGGACAACACTGTGTTGTCCATAATTTGTTATTCTGAGTCTTATTGTTCTTTGCGGTCGTTTCATGTATGTCTATAAATTCTTCCACAACACAAGATACGAGGGTAAGTTTTTAAGTTCGCGGAATGACAGTGAAAAAGGCGGGTAAACGCGCTCTTTTGATGCCTACCGTATTCAGTGACTCATAATTAGTCTGCATAGTAAAATTTGTTGTGATTGGATCATTAGTTATTAAACTATCGTTGACCAAGTATTTTAATCGGGAACGAAGTGAAAAAAATGGAGAAAATTGAATTCCGTGCGGTGATAAAGTTCCTTACTAAGCAAGGAAAGTCTGTTCAAACCATACTCAATGAGATGTCATCGGTTTACGGGGATTCTTGCCCAGGAAAAACAATGGTCTACAAGTGGCATAGTTTATTTAAACAAGGCAGGGAATCACTTGAAGACGACCCGAGGCCGGGGCGCTCCGTTGAGGTGACTACGCCAGAAGTTATTGCAAAAGTAGAAAAAATTGTATTGGAAGATGCTCGACTAAAAAAGAAACAACTCGCAGAAATGATTGGAGTATCGGATACAAGAATTTTTAAAATTTTACACGATCATCTTGGCATGACTAAGGTTAGCGTACGGTGGGTGCCGAGAATGCTCACGCCATTGCAAAAACAACAGCGCGTAGAATGTTCACGTGCGTTTTTGGACCTCTGCAATGAAGACAAGGATGGCGTATTGAATCAAATTGTTACTGGGGATGAAACTTGGGTTCATCATTATGAACCCGAGTCCAAACAAGACTCCATGCAGTGGCACAAAAAGGGCACAGCACCACCCAAGAAATTTAAGGTTTCACAGTCGGCTGGGAAACTCATGGCAACGATTTTTTGGGACTCAGAAGGAATATTATTGATAGATTATAAAGATAAAGGCATTTCTATAACGGGGGAATACTACGCTTCAATCTTAGAACAGTTAAAAGAAGCCATCAAAGAAAAAAGACGGGGAAAATTAACGAAAGGTGTCCTGCTATTGCATGACAATGCTCCCGTTCACAAGAGCCGAGTCGCACTGGCTGCCCTGCATAAGGTGGGCTTCGATATTTTGAATCACCCACCCTACAGTCCAGATTTGGCTCCGAGTGATTATTATCTCTTTCCAAAAATGAAAAAAGAATTACGTGGTAAGAAATTTTCAACTGATGAGGAGGTTAAGGAGGCGGTTTCGGCGTATTTTTCAGACAAAGATAAAACTTTTTTTTACGAGGGAATAAAAAAACTAATTGTAAGATCTGAAAAATGTATTCGTGTTGCAGGGGAATATATAGAAAAAGAAAAATAATTTTGTGTTTTTATTATTACTCAATACCCTCCATTCCGCGAACTTAAAAACGCCCCCTCGTATATTCCTAATGCGAGCGTTGTCCTAAACAACGTCTGCTGACGTACTTCTGGAACGGACTAAGCGTTCCTGTGTACGCGTTGTAAACGCTTAATCCGCAGGTTTAAGAATAAATGATAATAAAAAAACAGGTAGGCCAATATCTTTATTAGTGCATCATTCATTATTTCGTATATAAATAAATATCTCGTTATTAAACAAATAGCTTGTTCTCGTTTTATTTCATACAATATAAATTTATAAAGGTTTACCTATAATAGAAATGTTTTACAGTATTATTGCTTTGTTACCCGATACGGATTTAGACGTGCGTTAACACCGTCGTCGACGTCGACGTCTTAAACACATGGAATGACATAGGCAACTATTATCGTTTGAGTCAAATATTAGCATTCCTCAGCTTCTGTCTCACAATCTCAGTTTCACTAGTAAAAATACGATTTTAATTATTTAAAAATGCAAGAAAATTTGACACTCGAAAGAATGTGATTACATTTTTTTTAACTACATTTATGAACAATCGAATAGTAATTATATCAACAACTTAAGCTATTTTTGCAGCTCACAAATGATTTTAATCGATATATCGATATTTCTGTTCGATATCGTAAAAAAGTAAGTATTAAAAGATTTGCTTTCGATGAACATTGATTGAATTAATTTTAAGTAGTTTATTTTTTGTACAGAATTAAAGACTTCATATTGATAGATACATAAAAAAGTCGTCTTAATTTGAATTTCTAAAAACACATTTTACTATTTTGTTATACATTAAATACCTAATTTTAAATGTATACATCACAATACAATGTGAACAACTTTATTATATGGACTCGAACCTGTGAATAAAAGTTTTTTTTTCGACTATCTAATGTAATCTGTGTAATATTACAAATGAAAATGTGAGTTTGTTTCTTACGCTTTCTTGTCTTAATTATTCAACTGATGATTGAGAAATTCTGCATACTGACTTGATTTTTATCCCGAAAGAAGTACTGATCCAAAAAAATATTTACAATAACTTGATAAGCTATACATTTTTCAACGTTCGTAAAGCGACGGGCAATAATTAGTAGCAGTTATACAAAATTACAATCTTAGTTTATTCGAAGTTTTTAGTGTAACTGTTGATTAAATTATGTGAACTTTACTTGGAAATAATGGTACTGTGTCATTATTCTTCGATATAGAATAGTTAGTGGTCAGATTTCTAGTAGTAAATTAGATTCGTAAGTAATTAGTAACTTTAGTATCTTATCATTAGAACTTAGTAGATTACGTTATACATCGATATAAATAACCATAAGGTAGGCTCGACACTAGCTATGTTTGTTGATAATTTAAAAAATTTGGTCGCTACGACTTAGACATGACTGACATCATATAATAATCTAGTTTAGTGTAGACGACACGCTATTAACATTACCAGTTAAAATAATAAGTTTAACTAAAAAGTATGACATTGTATTAATTCCACAAAAGATGAACCACGTTAAAAATAATAAAAGGCGATCCTGGATTTATTTCATAAAATCTCTTATCTGGTTATTCTATTTTTAGATTATAACAGAAAACAGTTACATATTTTTTGTGATGGCAACTCAACCAGTTCCATAGTCAACTTGAAGTTGCCAATAAATAAGATGAAACAGAAGCCTAGCTTTTACTTAGTTCCTCAGTTACTATGTCCATATAGTATGACGTGAACACCGCTTTGTTGTGCATGACGTATCGTAGCAACGTTCCTGATATTGACGTCAACTCCTGCGCTAAGGCCGAGAGACCGACGGGTATTTGTCTGGAGCCTCCTCCGCAAACGAGAATAGTTTTTAAAAATTCAAGCACTCGTTGACCTATTAAACAAAAGAGTTTTTGTTACTTTGAGACATAGGATGGCAGTTTAAAAACCTGAAAAATATAGTTTTCAACATTACATCATCATCAATAACCATTAATAGTACAGTATACTTCTGGACATGAGAATCTCTTTTCGAAGGCGTTTCTTAGCGCTGGTGAGACATGTCGGTATAGGGTTTATATCTTTTCCCTATCATTACAGGCCTGTTGTCCTGCATTTTGCTACCTTGATCAGTTCTCGGCACACCAACAGGATGAGTAGGGGTGACAATTAAGGGTGGTCTTTTAATCCAACACCACACGGAAAAATTATATGAATACATTAGTTTTTGCCTGCGTCCGCCCGCGTATATATTGGTTATCGTGGTGAATCTTTAAACTAGTATAACTTTTTTTATTTATCCACTGATTAAAATAAAACGAACACAAAATTTTAAGTGAAGTTTACCGCAATACAGAAGAGAAAACCGCATCAAAATCAGTTAAGTCATTTTTGAGATTAGCGCGCACAAACACAGACAAAAATTCTAAAACGTATTGTTTTAAGTTATGTTACTTTAGTGAAGGTGTCTTTATTACTTTTTCTTTAACATTTTAATGTAGAGACATCTTTCTTTTACAACGTTATTATATGTATAGATAATACTCAAGGGACGGTAATGCGTGTATGTTTTTTGCGCTGGGTAGCTTTAGTTACATACTGTATACAAAACATAAAACAGCTTTTTATTTTATCCCTAATATCATTCACTAACCTAAACCTTCAATTCATATCACCACACACCAATCTGTAGGATCCTGTTGACCTCCCTGTAAAATTGTATAAACCAAAACAAATAAAGTGAAACTTACGGACTATTTCTCGCACTCTATGTTCAGGGTCCCCAAGGGAAGTGATTTGTGTTCTGATAAGTTCCTTCGTTTCCCCAACTAGTGGTGGTTGATTTAGATTTTCGAGGAGTTGTTCTGTTACTAAGATTACTTCCTCTGCTACTGACGGCAGTACAGATTTCAGTTCTCTGTAAAAAAAAAATGTATATTGACCATTATTTTAAGCATGTTTTTTTCTAGACAGCCAATACTTACCTGAAAAATTGGATAAATGATCGATTGCATAGCTAAAGACTGAGAGCGAAACAAACTCACTTTTGAAAATATTAGTTAGAATTGAAGTTCATTGCTATTCAGCATTGCTATTACAGTGCACAAGTGTGTGCGCAAACACAGGTGCACTCTCTGTTCCCTCACTCTCACAATCCGATGGGACGGTTATCCAAAACGACAGAGGAGAGATCGGGCGCAGGACCGGCGGCTTTACGTGCTGAGCCACGAGGGTTAAGCCCCAACTTTTAAACTCCGGGCTGTTATTAAGCATTTCCATAATCAGTACAATTCAAGAACACTTTTCTGGTCCGACCCGGGTGTCGAACCTGAACCTTCTTGGTCGGCAGTCGCAGACGAGGCAGCAACACTAGTTGGGACTAGTTTTTACCTTCGGCTTTCTGGTAATGTTCCAGAAGTAGACTATATGCTTTATTAGACTATTTACTAGATTTATTTCGTAGTCCATAAAAACTTTCGCATTCATGGGTGACGTAATAATGCTAAATTTGTTTATTTACGTACTCACATGTCATTGGTAGTATTGTCAATGATGATCAATATTTTCTCCTTCAGCGTCTGTTTATGCTGCGCGGCCATGGTAGCGTCGCTTGCGCATGACGGGCTCGCCAACATAAGGGACGCTGTTATTATAAGCCGGAACACTTGAGTACCTAGCTCGGCGAAACGGGGAGCGTCGAGAGCCACCGTCTGTAATAAGGTGTTGGTAATGTTTAAAATAAATTAAAGATATATAAAATATTTCAGAATTTAGTGGACGCCGTTGACACGTATGTTAGAAAACAAGTATTCGGAGTTCGGTGTTTTATATTCAATTTATGACACTTATGTTTGACAATATCGATTGAGCGGTTTAGTAAAAACAACAAACAGAGAAATATATCCTAATGTTTAAATAAAAATAAAATTTATTATTGACTATAATGAAGATAAAACAACTCCCGTACTAAGAATTAACTTGTGTCGTTGGGCATTTCACAAACATTATTATAATGGACATGTAGGTAGTAGAGCCAGGCTGATTTCAGCACGAATGGGCCGGCTCGACCGGAGCAGTACTACCCTCTCACAGACGAGCAACCTAACGCGACAGCATTCGTGCTGTCGTGTTTCATTGGTGAGTACAAGACTGGAGGCCCAATGATGCAGGGGTGACAGTTATCGTGGTAAGTGTGTGTGCAATATAATGCCACGACGGCTGTCATGCTTTGTACGACCCCAAGTGAAGCGTGAAAAAGCATCTTACTACGTCGCCATAGTGTGGATCACCATACTGCATTGTCTGCATTCGCAATGAGTATGGTGACCACAACTCTTGGATTCTATTCATGCTTTTCATCAGGTAGAGTAGAGTCACTTTGGTGGGGTTTTATATAAGAAAAACCTGTAGGGGACACAGAAGTACCCTGACTCAGAGCAACCTTTTGTAGATCACACAAAATGTCCCATGTGAAGATCGAACCCACAATACTCCGCGCAGTAGGATCGGCGAGGTGACCATTTAAGACCTTACGCCATCTGTGCATCCCTGAATGCAACTTGATCAGTATCATAAGACCTTACTTATTGATTAGCCTACCTCAGGGTAATTTTTAGCACCAGTCCACTCTAGCAGTTCCAAATACGCTTTGGCAAGTGTTTGTGCAGTAACATTTCTGATAATTATCTTGTCTGTGACAGGGATACTGAGTCCTTCCTTGTCTATGTGACGTTGTACCCATTCTCGAGTGTATTGTAAGCCATCTGTAAAAAATCGTATATTGAGAATAAAATTTTAAAATCTCTTAGCAGTACCCGTACGGGTTAAAAAAAAATATGTATGAAAGGTATTATACTAAATAAATTATGAAAAAAAATATAAAATAGTATTTAGTATCGAAACTTAAATATCCGCCAAAGTTTAAATTTTTAATGTATTATATAAAAAAATATTTCAGGAGTTTATTGTAGTCTCAAAAAAGTATTTATATACATAAATAAGTTTGAAATACATATCTAATGTTGTTATTTAGGGTTTTGTGGAAACACTATCTATAGGTTTTAATATTTCTATTACAAATTTTCAGTCAAATTGACTTTTCTAATATAGTACAAACCTTCAGTTACTTTAAGCAGCTCTTCAAACTTGGCTCTCTCGTAGTGTACACTCTCTTGCTGCACGTGTGGTCTCATCATCGCGATCAAGGAGTTGGCAAGGTCCAACTTTAGCACCTCTAATGATTCTAGGATCGCGCGGAATATCTCAACCTGTATAACATATTCAACGTAAGTAGAACATTATACTTACTTACTCTTTAATCATACCGAAATCAATTTTTATAAGTCAATAATATGACAATACCAACGTATGACGTCACAAGTTATTTCATAAAATTTTCCATAGACTAATTTTTTTTGACATTTAATAAAGATAACATACTTTAATTTGAACTTACTCTTTTATCCGATTTTAAATATCAACATATTAGATAAAGAATATAAATAGTCTTAAATTAAAGAGCATACCGTATCAGTGAGTTTGGTAATATTCTGAATCATCTCATCCCTCACAGGGGCGGCTAATTTAGCCATCAAATCGATCACAAAGCTGGCATACTTGTGGAAGTCGAGACTGTTGTTTTCAGCTTGTTGTTTGATGAACTCATTGTCTAGAACTTCTTCTATCATCTCTCGGATGCGAGTGTGTCGTGGAAGTAGTATTGAGAACAGTCCCTACAAATCATTAATCTAAGATTATTATAATAATAACTTTACAAACTTCAGACACGGCAGTCTGATCCTATCTAGCCAGGACCTGATTTATCGTAACCAGATTACTATAGGTAAATTATTCTGGGGTACAAAATAAATGATCGTTTTCATTATTCAACTATTTGTCCTTTATAGGAATCAACAAGTCAGGGGCACTAACCACTTGGCTAGACAAGGTAATGATGATAAGGTTGCGTCATGTTACAAAGAAATTCCTAGGTAGTAGAGCCACGCTGATTTCAGCACGAACGGGCCGGCTCGACCGGGGAAGTACTACCCTCCCACAGAAGACCAACCTAAAGTGAAAGCATCCCTGTTGTCGTGTTTCGTTGGTGAGTGCGAGACCGGAGGCCCATTGATGCAGGGGTGACAGTTTTCGTGGTAACTGTGTGAGCGTTACACTGTCACGATGACTGTCATGCCTTTTACGTCCCCAAGCGGGGCGTAAAAAAGCATCTCACTAGGCCTTCATAGTGTGATTTTAATTATGCTTTGCATCAGGTAGAGTAGAGTCACTTTGGCAGGCTCTTAATATAAAAAAAAAACAAAAAAAAGTGCATTTTGGTTTAACATTGGAAACAGCACTGCTACTGTAAAAATGTGACTATAACCGCTGTCAGAACTAAGGAACAACATGAAACATTCTAACGATTATGATGCAAACTAATCTGCACTTTATCACGAAGAGCCTTAGATCTTATAATATTGTGCCGTTCCCTTGAGGAAGATTAATTATTTTGGTACGTGGAAAATTACTTTAACATGTAAGTATGGTAATACAAATGTTACAACTTTGCACTGGATATCTGCCAAATTTATTACGCTATATGTAATTACATTATTACAAAACATTTACGTCAGATTCAGTCACATTTACGTTGTTTTTGTTACAATGTTCGTTTCTCATTATGTAACCATTTTGAATGGTACAAAGAAATAATTAGAATCGGTATTAATATTACGTTGGGTAGAAAGAAACACCTTCAAAACGAACACAGTAGATTACCTTCAGTACATTACCACATAATACCTCAGAACAAGGTTGCAATCTGTGTGCAAGCTACGATTGCCCAGACCTAGACGTTAAATTTAAAAGTAAAGTCGCTGCAGGCCATATAGTATTCGAGATTTGAATTTATAAACTATTTTACCTGTTTAACATCTTCTAAGAGTACAAGAGCCTGCTTGTACTCAGGTGGATCAGAGTTAAGTTGCTCTCTCAGTATGTCGAAGTATGCTTTGTGCATTGTTTCTTTCACTAGCTTTTGATAACTAAAATAAAAGAATATCAGTAAAAAGAAGAAAGTTTGCACAGCATAAAAACTCTGTATGGAGTTAGCCAGAAAACTGTATAATTAAATAATGTAAATGTTGTCTGAGTTGAGATGCTGTGATTTAAAAATCAGTAGGTAGAGTACACACTAAATAAAGATTAATTTATAGATCACCTTGCTTTTAGCATTTTAAAGATAAAGAAGATTATGCATGTATATGCCTATAGTCCGTTTGCATTAAAAATATAGTGACATATATCAAGCTATGCACCCAGTCCAGTCAGGTTCCAAGCCTTTGTTTGATAATTTCTTGGAATCTTGGAGTCAGGCTGTGGGATTTAATCAAACTGTCACTATCTTGTTTCTATTTTTCGTTTTTTTAATTAGAATGGACTATAATTGTTTCTGAAACCTTAATTGAACAGAAGTGCAATATATCTTTATTATTTTATATTTATAATAACGATAATAACATTTAGATCTCTTCTTACTTAAGATTTTTTGCAATGGTGACTGTTTTTAACATTAAAATTGTAAGATCTCTTGATTAAAAATAATAATATAAAGTATGTTAACAGCATACCTGTTGTCTGGTGGCTCAAACGGTTCCAACTTAAAGTCCTGATCAACTGCAATCTCATGTGCTAAAGCCATATTCTGCATACCATGTGCTGCTTTCATGATGTCCTCCAAAGTCACAAATTTAGGAGGTGAAGCACCTGTGATAGTTGACCCTCGAACTCTGAATTGTATTGGTTCACTGGCATAGTAACTATGGAAACACAAACAATATCAACAATTGGTTTATTATAATTTATTTCATTCCATAGAGAGCATATTTAAGCTGTGGGTGCCGGTTGTCTTGTTGCCATTTATTGGTGAACATCTATGACAATCATTACAGATATGAGAGCTCTAAAAAGTCGAACAATAGTCTATCTATGAAACTTTGATATAGTCTTGTACTGAGGATGTGAAGGTCTGATGGCAGTTGTTTCATGTAAAAAAAGTTCAACCATGTCGTAATAGACTGAAGGCCGACTGAAGATTATGAGGATAGATGGATGTTGTTGATTCAGAGTGCATGTGCTCCTTATAAAACGTTATTCCATTGTCTATTTATCCCGTGGGTGTCGTAAAAGGCGACTAAGGGAACCAAATATGCAAGACAACATCATTACAAAGAGAAGGAAAACTTGAAACGTCTGGCCAGCGTGGTATAGTAGGCCAAAACCTCCTTGCCAAGGAGAGGCCTATGTCCAGCAGTGGACTGTAAAAGGCTGTTGATGATTCTCCTCCATATCTTCTTAATGGCTGGTGATAAAAATATCATATGTTATCAACACCTATAGGGTGCATGCAGTGAGCAGTCACTGATGCATCAGGTAACAATATTTCCACAAGGACAGCAATGAAACTAAATTACCAGATAGCTTAGCAAGGTTTTTAATTTGCATTTTTTTTTGTTTTATTTATTAATCTTAAATAATATGTTTAGGATGCTTTGGCTTTTGTAACAAGTAAGAATAAGCTTATATAAAACTATTATTTAAAGATAGAGAAAGATTAGATAGACATTATTTTTTTTTTTTTTTTGTTATTTTTTTTGTATTTTTTATTTTTATAATAGTAACATACCACATCTCACATACATCTGTCTGATCCCCAAACTATCTAAGCTATGGTAACTAAATAATGCAGCTGTATTTGCACATACACTTTCGCACTAAAACATTACATCACCATCATAGTAAATAGACTAATAAGCATATTTAAATATTACTAAATCATACACATTTGGATATATTACATTCAAATATAGGCTATCGTCTGTGTGTGGATTTTGATATTTCCTTTTATACATTTTTTTTACATACTTCAATGACTATAGGTCTAACTGGCCAACCATCATATAAGTATACATTTAAAATTATAACACAATGAATTTACGCTACTATTATTATTGATCATGATGCATGCTATGAGCCATTGTGACAAATAAAATCCCATTCTTATTATTTATTCACAAAGTTATAATTCTAATAAGAACTAATAAAAACTATTTCATATATATACACTGATCTATTGGTTTGCGGGATAATGATCCCAAATATTGAATCCAGGTCAATATTTGCTTAATGGATTTGGTTCCTACATAGCAAAAATAATTTTATGATTTATTTCTAACAGTTGTGTGTTTAAAAATATAACTCAGTTTATCAGTCAGGTTACAGCACAGGCTTTGCTTTCAAATGAGATCAGACACCCGTCTGTATGGTGCGTCGAAAAAAAATAATATATGATTCATTTTAACTTAAATATACAAAAAATTGCTTTGTTTGGCAAAAATTGGCAATACAATAAAAATCAATAAGAACACAAAGGACAATTACAGATCACAACAAAGAGTGTTTTGTGTATTACACATACAAACCTTGATCCAGTAGGCATAGGTTGAGAAGCGGTCCTAGTACTATTGCTTCCTTTGTCCGATCCTTGCGACCCCGAACCACTTGGTGCCTCGCGTTCACTCATGATAAAAGCTTCACACAAACTAACTAAGATAAAAGCAGGCAATCTCTTCACCCCATATAAGGCAGACGTCAAAGGCACAACATGAAAACAGTCAAATCATCGGGCGGAATCACCTAAGTTCATAACAGCACATAACCTAATTTTTAATACTTAATTTACTACAATAAATAATTTGAGACGCGAAAATTAGGCACAATTGTTGCGTGTTGTTTATTTAAAATACAGTTTTACTTATTTTTAACACTGTTACGACGTTTACATTTATTTTAAAAGATATCTCACAGATGTTTCCATTTACTTGTCAATTTAGTCGATGTCAAAAAATGAGTGTTCACACATTTCAGAGAACATTCATAACATACGGCAAAGAGAAAGGAATCTATTTTATGCATAAAAAATATAATAAATAAAAATCACAACTTGTATTTGTGATGTATTTATAATAAAAACATTTAATATCCATTCTTTACCCGTAACTTTAATTTATTTACATTTACAAAATTTTACTATTGTATGTTAAGCTAATTTCAGCAAAATAATATGGTTGCTATTGCAGTAGAATACACTTGTTTGTTAATTTTGTCGTTAATCTTAACTAAAACATTAGTCTTATTACTTTTACTATTTTATATTATATACGTAAGTTCTTTATTGTCCTTTTCTTTTGTCAGCCCCGACATTAGCACAGATTTTTAAAATAACTGCTGATAAATATTTAAGTATGTTTATCAGCAATTTAGTTACCATAGCACAGGTTCTACCTTATTTAGAATCAGACAGCCGTGTGTGAGATGTGTAAGATTATTTCTTTATTAAACTTACCTCAAGTTACTTTGAAAGCTATAATAACGTACACCCTCTTTTTTTTTTAAAGTATGGAAATGCTCTCGGGCCATTTTCCCTCCGAAGTTTGCGGCAAAGTGGTGTGTCGGCATCAAATCGACTAAAACTACACAATGTGCCACTCTGTGCTTGAGATAGGAGATATCCGGGAACTGGTATTATTACGAAATACAGTGGACCCTCGGTAATCCGGCCCCTGTCTAAACCGGACCCCCCTGTAATCCGATATCACTTAAAAAATTTTCGCTAATGTAGCTCGTGCAGGATTGAACAGGTTACAACTTGTGCTCGACGCGTAGGTATTGTTTCAATTCCGATTGCTTAGTTTGAATTTGACTACGTGTGATAGCGGTGCAGCTCAGCGTTTATTCATTGTGCATTACGTATACATACCTAGTAATGTCGTCACAAGTCCAGAAGACAATATTTAGAACTTTATCATTTGTCCGTGATTTTTTCGGATTACAAGGTACTCTTTTGTAAAAAAATCCGGGCTAGAGGGGGTCTTAGGTAGTACTCTATAATCCGACAAATTCGATAGTCCGACACTGTCCTGCAAAAAGTTTGTCGAATTACCGGGGGTCCACTGTACATCTGGACCCATTCATTAATGCACTGCCCGCACTAACGCAAGCCCCATCTACGGGTAGACTCTGTATTTAAGAGACTTAAGGTACACGCTGATGTCGCCTTCTCGCGGCTGGTGATTGTAGCGGATACTTCATGTCCTTCAAAATATTTAGTAAAGGCATTAGACACTATTTGTATCATCACAAGCTACAAATATCAATTGTGGTGCTCCATGCCTAAGAGGTATGTAACAAAGCGTGACCAACTGCTTATTGATGTTAATTAAAAATAAGTATGGAGCTAATGTGATCAAAAAAAGAAGAAATATATTTGATATCTTTTTACTTTTATGTTATAATGTAAAGGAGAATAGTAGATTCTGTATCGCTAGCAATATACATATAATGAATGCTTATAAGATTTGTAGCGTTTATACAGTGAATTTGTCTATTTTGCGTTAATAGCAAAGTAAAATTTTATTGATGGATCAAGAAAATTATAAACGAGTGGTTTTAATTCTAAAAACATGGTATTACACCATCTTGTTGACAATAATAACAACTCATTAGTGATAGGCAGCTGTCGTCGCCATCGATTTTAGTACAGCAGATATTATATACTCATTTTATCTTTATTTATTGAATTCCTTCACCCTGATTCGCTCACACACGTGCGCGTTTTAATGCTTTTCTCGCCTTTTTGTCGAGAAGTTACAAACTTCTTTATAGTCTCTGTGCGTCATGTGTGCTCAAGACGAGTATGGAACCGTCACGTATTGTTAGGCCATACTCACTATTAAAATGTAGACTACAAATTATAATAACTTTTTAACGCTAAGTGCCTAAAAACCGGGAATTTGAAATGCTATTGTCGATACTGGGAATTTGAGATACTGCGGGGTACTTCGCTACGGAAAGACTGACTGACTGACTTTTAAAGTCTCCGGCAATTTTATTTGTGAAACCACAATAAAAGTTAGTTAATAGTGCAGTGCTATAGTAGAAACTTTAGATTAACTAATTTGAAGATTATTACAATTAGATCATTGCATATGTGTCGTGTCTTTCTGAAGAAAACTAAGTTTAAAAGTGACAAACACAAGATTTTAAAATAACATTACCCGCGCTTTTGCAGTAACAAGGCATTCAGTGCAAACGCGTAAGCGACGCCGATTATAGCGTTCTTACGACCTTTTGGTCGCGATATTTGTGTTGAGATACGGAGCGGCTGAACCGTGAGACTTTATTAGTGTGCCAATTACTTAGTATAAACTAATATATTTTGAGGGACTTTATTTGCGTTTAGATAAAATATATTTTAAGCAACTATGCCACTCAGACACTCGCCTCCGCCAACCTCACTCGTGCTGCCTCCAGGGATAAAACATCCTCCAAGAACTACATGTGCTACTCAGCAGTCGGATGTGGATACTGCGTCTGAGAGAACTGGCAGAGGTGGTGGTAATATGAGACAAAAACGTAAGCGTGACGATGACGACCTAAAGGAACTGAAAGATCTAATCTCCTCTCTGTCACTAAAAGTCGACGAAAATTTCAGCGATATTAAGCAGAAAAATGAAGAATTAAAAGAAAGCCTACAATTTGTTTCTGATCAATATGATACGATTATCAAGACCCTACAAAAATTACAATTGGAGAGAGATGAGGACAAAAAGATAATAGGGAGGTTGGAAGAGAAAATAGAGGTTCTTGAGCGTAAGAATAAATCTACTAGTATAGAAATACGTAATGTACCACTTGTTTTGCGTAATAATAAAAGGTATGAATTGAAGGAGGACACCAAGGAGATAATTAAAACCCTGCCGAAAGCTATAGAAGTTGAAATAAAAGATTCGGACATAAAAGATTCGTATAGAATTAAGACTCATAAAGAGGGAAATAAATCGATTATGGTTGAGTTAAACAGCGCCTTAAAAAAAGAGAAGCTTATACAGGGAGTTAAAAACTTTAACAAAGACAAACAAATCTCCGAAAAATTAAATACTGGCCACCTGAACATAGTTGGTGCTAACAGACCTGTATTTTTGTCAGAGGCTCTAACACCTAAAGCCCAAAAATTGTTTCACGCTGCTCGTCAATTTTCACACGACAAGGGATACGCCTTCTGCTGGACTTCTCGAGGTGTAGTTTATCTTCGTAAAGTAGAGGGAGAACCCCCCATTTGTATCGACACCGAGTCGAGTCTTACTAGACTCATTGGTAAAATGTGACTATACTGGACACATTTTGATAACCTATTAACTTATGTCATCTGCTTCTTTTTAATCGCTATATTATTTATGCTTGAAAACTGTATTTTTTACAAACCTTTTCTGATACAACCTTTACACACAGTAAATCTTTGCCAGTCAAACAAACAGACATACCAAATCCACATATCTATCTGTTGTATACATAAATACGATAAGTGTAAACAAATGTTGCACTTACAGCTACACTCTTACAAAGTAACATATGCTCAAAATAAATAAAACAGTTAAATAAAAAAATAAATAAAGTTAAATAAAACAAACAATAGCATGAATTCGTACTCTTGCTCCATCTTATTTAGAACATTGCTGTTCTACACAACATTATCAAGAACCAGTCACTATTACTGATCCCCCGTGGTTTATATTTTAACATTCGATAACATGGATAACAATTTTGGCATTGTAGATGACTTCGAAATATCACAATCTTGCAGATGTGAGCCAGAAGAATGTGTAAAACTTGTAGCAGCTGATAGCTTTAAAATACTAACACAAAATATCCGAAGTATTTCAGCGAACGTAACTGGATTACAAACTCTTTTGCCAAGAATATCTATGCTACATGATATTATAATACTTACTGAATGCTGATTAGCTTGTAACCCTAACATCCCAGTATTGGACGGTTACAATTTTTTTAAGACCACCAAAACTTTTAATAAAAGTGATGGAATTGTGGTCTATATTAGGAATAATATAACAAATGTTGTTGTGATTGAAGTGGACTTTGTCGAGGCCAATTGTTTACAATTAAAGATGGGAAAAGAGTTCTGCATATTTGCTATACTCGTATATCGACCTCCATCTTTTAAAGAAACCACAAAATTTCTGTCCTCATTAGAACAGGCGTTATCGTCCACGGTTTCAGTTAAAACGTAATGATTATCGGTGATATCAATATAAATATTGCAAATGGGAACACCGACACGAAAGCACAGGAGTATCTTAACCTTACTGCTGCCCTTGGTCTCTTATCAGCTCACAATCTCCCAACTCACGATAAAACTTGTCTTGATCATGTTCTACTAAAAACTAAATTTAATGCCCTAACCATTGTTGACGAGTCCACAGTTACTGACCACAGTGCCGTTCTCGTTACTCTCGATAAAGTAAAAATATGTTATAGTCACATCATAAAAAAAAAAATCCATTACACACAGCTAGAAACTCATATAAAAAACATAAATTTCTCATATGTTCATAATTGTACAGACGCCGACACCGCACTCACATACTTTATGGATTCATTGAATGGGGCACTGCAGTTGAGTACTAAAACTTATGCTGTGCCTCATCGTTTATGAATCCTTAAGCCTTGGATCACGCCAGGTTTACTGAGATGCTTAAAAAACAGAGACAGAATGTATATTAAATCGAAACGTTTTCCGGATAACGAAATTCTTAAAAAAACCTATAAGAGATACCGTAATTTTTGCAGAACTATTTTAAAAAATCTTAAAAGGCAATATGAAAGACAAGAGTTAGGTAAGGCTAAGTCAGATCCAAAAATGATGTGGAATATAATAAGAGAAATCACACACACTAAGAAGCAAAGAACGTCAGCCGACACGTTACTCAGAATCAGGAACTCCGATGATGAGTCCATAAACGAAGTCAATCAAACTTTTGTCAATGTTGGAAAACATCTAGTCAGCAACAATAGTAAAATAGTTGGTGGCAATACAAACATAGATACACTGTCAGATTTTGTAAATCCACATTCGCTTGTACTATTGGAAACAGACGAGTCAGAAGTGGAACGCTTAGTCGTAACATTGCGATCAGATTGTGCTATCGGAATTGACGGTATATCAACAAACCTCTTAAAACAGTATAGGGAAACTCTCATACCTCCTCTGGCCCATATTTTTAACCTTTGTATTAGAAATGGTAACTTCCCATATCTCTTGAAAAGAGCTCTCGTTTACCCTATATATAAATCTGGGGATAGAGACTGTATCTTGAACTATAGACCTATTTCAGTGTTACCAGCAATATCAAAAATCCTTGAAAGGATTATGAATAGCCATCTTAAAAGCTTTCTTGACGCTCATAATATCTTATCAAGGAATCAATACGGTTTCCGCAATGGTATGTCAACCAATGATGCTGTTCATGATCTTACCGATGCTATTGTTAAGGCATTGGATGGTGGGGATAAGTGTATTGGTATTTTTTTAGACTTGGCTAAGGCATGTGACACGCTCTCTATCCCTGCACTAAAATTGAAACTTGAGAGAATTGGTGTCAGAGATAGACAGCTTAAGTTGTTCCAGAGTTACCTTACTGATCGTACACAATGCGTGAAGATAGGCGAACATATAAGTGACTATCTTCACATAGACCATAGCGTTCCTCAAGGTAGTATACTTGGTCCTACACTCTTCGTAATATACATCGATGAGATGTGCAAAATAAAGTTAGAACATGGTAAACTATTTGCGTTTGCCGACGATACAGTTATCCTTTTCAGAGGTCGAACATGGGAACAGGTATTTGATGCGGCACAAATTGGTTTAAATAAATTAACCCACTGGCTAAAACTGAACTCACTGTCACTTAATGTGAAAAAAACAAAATACCTAACATTTAACATAAAAAAACCAACAACTACTTTGGACAGGGACAAATATTTCATCACGGCACACAATCATGCAACAAATACCTACATTACTCGCTTTACATGTGACTGCCCGAAAATAGAGAATGCTTCTACCATAATGTATTTAGGTGTTATTCTAGACGAGAGACTAAGTTTTATACCTCACATAGATCTTCTGACGGGACGGGTCCGTAAGTTGATATTTGTATTTAAACATCTGAGATATTTTGCGGATTCAGATGTGCTTAAAAGTGTTTATTTTGCACTTTGTCAATCCTTGCTATCATACTGTATCTCATCCTGGGGTGGAGCATCAAAAACACATATAATACGACTAGAACGAGCTCAGAGAGCAGTGTTAAAGGTCTCCACTTTTCAGCCGTTCCTATGTCCCACCAAGGATCTTTATGAATACTGTGAGGTCCTAACTGTCCGTCAACTGTTTATCTTAGAGATAACATTGAAACAACACTTATACCTCTCAAAATCCCTTCAATCTGCCCCCGGCTCTCAACAAGTTGCTACTCGGCGTTTCAAAATACCAACAAACATTACATACAGAACATCTTTTAGCCAGAGATTTTTCTGTTTTCTGGGACGGTTCGTTTATGGTAGGATTAACGCGGTTTTGTGTATTGTGGGCATGAGTAGATGTGAGTGTAAACGTATAATAAAAGATTGGCTCTTACGTCAGTCGTATGACGATACTGAAAATTTAATACATCCAATACGTTAACACATCCACGCACACATATAAACACATCACACATACACACATCACACACACACCCACGCACACACACACACACACACACACACACATACACACACACACACACACACACACACACACACACACACACACACACACACATACACACATACACACGCACATACGTACAAAGAAAGGGTTTGTATATAAAAAAAAAATGTGTATATATGTATGTATATGTATATATATATTATATGTATATACATATTTATATGTGTATATATATATATATATAAAAAACTGTAATAAGTAATATGTTATAACCTACGCTACTTATGAAATAAATCACTAGTTTAATTACTTCAACATTGTATAATTAATTATAGCTTTAATTGTCTACTGTAAAAGGAAAATGTGTCATTGATAGATTGCTGGTACTTATAGCACAGGTCTTCTTATTTTAAGTACCAGCTGAACATAAACATTGTTTTAACCATTTAGTATACGAAACAAACTGCTCCACAAGATGTAAACACTGTGTAACTTATAAATAAATAAATAAATAAATAAATAAATAAATAAATAAATAAATAAAAGATTATATTACCAGTCAAATAAATATAAAAATATTCTCCAGTATGAGATACGCAAGGCGGTACAAAGCTGCCGTTGTCTTTTGAAATTTTTGTTAAAATATTTATATATCTTTGTTAAGCAGTGATAAACCTCTGATCGCCAATTCGGGGATAGTACAATACAATAAACTTCAAATTGCTAGTTATATTTTTTAATATTTAAATAGTTTTATTTGTTCAAGAGGTAAGCTTTATATCCTGCAATAATTTATTTACATTGCCTTTCATACAGAAAATAAAAGCAAGAGGCATAATGTATTTCATATTCATATTAAAAGTAAGCATGTAAAGCAAATCTCAGTGTTACCATTACTGAATTCGCTGTTTGCTTAAAATCTGCAGAAAAATACGAGTTTTTTGACTTTGAGGTATATATCGGATTACCAGTCTTCGTGCTCTTTTAAAAATAAGGTGATATTAACATGACTGATGACACTAACGTCATTATTTTATTGGTTATTCATCTTCGCCAGTAAAATTCTCGAATGAACACTAAACACTGTTAAGCTGGTAAAAAAAACAACGGCCTAGAGTGAGAATGGAACCGCGGAACCACATTTGCAGGAATGTCTCACGAACAATAATATAATAGCTAGCAAGTAGTTTTGTCGTATATCTAATATTTATCATATCATAATAGGAATAAATGAAAAGCGATATTTTCTTAAGTCCTTACTATTTATTTTACATAAATTTGGGCAAAAATTTCAAAGTAGGTAACACTAACAGAGTATGCGTTAGCAAGGAGGCAATTTAACTTGTTCAGACAGTACTAGCAACTAATTTACCTAGGCAAACGTAGTGCCGTCGACGAGGAGGATTGCTTTTTCTCAACTATTTCATTTTAAACTTGAGAAAATTTACCTTCATTCCTTTGCTTTAACTTCAAACGTTCTAATAGAGTTGATTTAGTTTATTATGAACTCATATAACTTTAATCTTAATACTAGCTCTAAATTAAACATTTTATTAATTCATACATTAATATTTATGTATTATATAGGGTTTATTAATTCATTATTCTTCGCGGTTCTGTGAATTTTTTTTCTATACGACCACATGTAATTTTTTAGTAAATCAAAGTTTCTCGATCATCAGTGTATTATAGCTTGTAAATGTAACAAACAAGCTTACATTCCATTTTATGTTTATAATTAGAATATTTACGTGAATTTGTTGCAAAATTGATATTTCTATCTAATTTTTAATTTATGTTTAAATGATTTAAATGAATTTTTATATTATTCTTAATTGTGTTTTGTAATTTATGTCTCATTTTGATGTAACTAAAACGTAAACCCTAGTTTTGGGAATGCGGTAATAATCCAGAATAAATATTATTTGAAATTAAAGAAAAATCACTGTGTTACAGTCCTTAAAATATACTTTGGTCATTCTGACAAATGGCTACGAATTCGACGAAGTAACTTTGAATTAGCGATTTTATTTACGTCATTCTTCAAGTACCACTTTTATCATAAATTAAGTGCAACACATTATAAATATGAATGAATAAATATTCACACTTAAAATGTACCTCGTAACTCCTAAAATTACGCTAGTGACAACTGTCACAGATATCAAGAGCTTTTAAGGATTATAGTAAGCTGAGTAAAGTCGCTATAAGACGTCTTCATTTCACTATAAAATGAATTTTATCATAAATGTATGATATCACCATATCTTAGAGGGTTTGCCATGCTCCAAAGCTGAATTAATTAGCACTTGGGGTGCGAGAGATTAGAAATGCAGATTGTCTGAAGCAAAAACTATGCTTACCCGCTAAAGTAGCGTTTAGCATTGTAATGAAGTATTTTGAATGAACGTTTGGAATTACTAATGAAGAAATGGTAAATGATGATTCTATTATCCTCTTTGAACCCAAAACTGGAATACTAGAAATGACGGGTCTGTTCGTGCTTGGCGATCCTGACCGTTGAGAAGGAGTTTGTGGATTAGATAGCCATCCAAAATAAATACTTGAGTGATTTATTTATAGTGTATATGTATTTAGATAAAAATGTTTGTCAGCGGTTTGGTTACTGCCTAGTTTGGGATCAGACGACTGTGTGTGAGATGTTGTAAAAGAAAGCAACGAGATTTTCATACTCTTTATTTGTGCTTTAACTTGTGTCACTTTGTTAAATTTACTTTTTTGCTAAACAAGTATATCGTAAACTTCTTCTCTTTGGATTTCTTTTGCAGAAAACTCTGACGTTGTCTAGTTTTAATAGTGTTCGAGGGAATTAGATAAGTTTTATACAAACTGGTACAGTCTAGGATGAGACAGAGCTGTATAGTTAAATAATTCCAACTTGCTTTTATGGAGAGAATTTTAATAACTTGGTGTAGTACTTGCTATTAAATCGAATGCTACAAGGAAAACAAATTTCAAAAATACTAAGTATAAACTGACTTGTAGAAAAAAAAGGATTATGTGAATTATAACCTATCTAAAAAATTTGGTTTCTTTTTTAATGAAAGAGAAAATAAAAAAAATGTTCAAAAAGGGCAACAACTATTGCGTATGAGGCTCATAGTTGTCGGGTAACGCCTGAGTCATAAG
The DNA here is from genome assembly GCA_949316085.1 of Hypercompe scribonia. Classification (NCBI taxonomy): domain Eukaryota; kingdom Metazoa; phylum Arthropoda; class Insecta; order Lepidoptera; family Erebidae; genus Hypercompe; species Hypercompe scribonia. The sequence goes on from OX438988.1 coordinate 8,142,914, forward strand.
GTTTGTTACTATTTCATTCATATTATTAACAATAAATTGCCTATCAAAAAAGAAACCAAAACTCTTGAAATGTACGAAACCTACTTAACTAAATTCCCAATATACGTCAAAAATAAAGCCTCATCTTATTCCAGCCTAAGTTTCACGATAAAAAAACTGAGAAAGTACTTGGAAAGCGTTCAAGAAACAATTTCGTAGAGTTGATCATTAAAAATGTGGTGGAGTAGTGCTAACGGCTTAGTATTGGCGGGCTTATCTGAAGCAGCAACTTTGACTTACAGATTTACTTACTTACTTACTTATAGATTTTGTTGTGTATTTAACTGCTAAGGAGATTTAGTGGGCTTTAGTAGAAAACTTTATATGTATAAACGGGATAAAGAGATGCTTTGTGTTCAAATGTATGTGTGACTATGAGTGAGTTGTATCTTTATGATATAAGGAGCATACAATGTAAGCTTTTAACTTCAAAAAGTGTAAGTGGTATTATTTTTTGCAAAATAGCAATTTAAATCAATTAGAATATTTTAGCTTTTGCAGTCAAGTAATAAATACGGAATATCGATTTTCTATTAAACCGTTATATGGGGTGGGCCTATTCGTTAACTTTGGAATGTAATATCTCGCGCAAACACGTTACAGGAGTTCTTGGTACCTTGGCTACTGGAATTTGCTGGCTACAATCGTAACATATGGTTAAAATAAGATGGAGCCACTTGCCACACATCCAATGAGTTCCTGCCGGTGGTCAAAAACGGATTACCAGACGAAGTGACATTCCATGGTCACCCACAAGTCCAGATCTATCCCTAGCAGACTTCTCTTTATGGGATTATTTGAAGAATCGTGTCTAAATACAGTACGTTAACTAAAAGAAAAAATCAGCGAAGAGTTGTCGGCGATCTTGCAGTCTCTTAGCCAACGAGTATTCGAAAATTTCGGTACTTGCTTAGAAGAGTGTAAACGTCGAAACGGTGGTAATTTAGACGATGTAATTTTTAAAAATAAATTCCAGCCTATTAGCTTTCTTGTAAATAAACAATTTTTATAATATATCAAATGTTTTTTAATACGATTTTTTGAAATCTTAATAAATTTGTGGCCCACCCTATATTAAGTACTACAGTAGAGTTGGCGGTCGTATGTGCAGAAGTAAGTTGTGGTATTTTCGTTACTAAAACAGATGACGATATGCTTCAACAACTAGCAAAATCTTTTTTGAAAAAAACCTTAAACCGACTTCAAACGATACTGTATGATTGCGTAAGCAATGCACATGTACACGATCGCAGCAATCGCTGTTGATTTGTTCTCATTTTTAAACAGCTTCTTTGTCTGTCTTCGAAACTCATCATCGTATCAATTCAGAATAAACTCCTATCGAATGAAAAAAAAAGATTTTGCAAATCCGTCTATTTTTGTAGATTTTGTAAATGACGGAGTTATGTCCGAATATACAAAAAAACATCTTATAAACCGAGATTTTTGAGATTGAGAGTACGTCCCTTTTTGAAATCGGTTACAAATAAACAAATTCCTCCATAAATATGCTTCAGAACTGGTTTTATATACAAAGTAAACTTTCAATTTCAATTGCTTAATTTATACTTTGTGTTTCTCAATGCTTTATAAATGTTAATCGTAGTTGGATGTTTACCTTAGAAAACGGTTGTAAGTTTCTTAAGAAAATTAACTTCCTTTTACCGACAATAAATCCAAATAGGCTCTGTAAACTATCAATATAAATAGTAGTCTGACAGTTTTGGTTTTACCGATCATTTATTTCTCTTATTTATTTTAGAAAAAACTTACGAGAAAAGATAGATCAACATGCGTACCATGTTTAATAATACCTCAATGGTCAAACGACTTATGTCTGGTCATAGGCCTCTTTGATCTAATTCTTGTTGCTTTTGAATGGCGCATGACAATGGTCATTTATTAAGGAAGGTTTTCATGGAAAACAGGTATCCAGTTATGCAACTTTAGTAATTTCTAAAGACGAGGTTGATATTCTAGGCGATATCAGTAAAAATCTGTGCTTTGATTTCAATTTCTTTTGTTATTCTTTTCAGACTTTTTTTTTATTTATAACTAAGTTAATTATTTATATTTTAAGGGACATTAACAATATACATATAGAGAATCGGCTTCCATTAGAAGCTGATAATAAGAACTCATACGAATATCAATTATAGTACACAACATTTTTTTGACCAGAATATTTGAAAAAAGAAAAATACAATTTCAGCGTAAAACGTTCTCAATGCAAATTCAACAAAACATATGATTTAAAAAAAAATAGATTACTTTATTTTATGATACAAGAATATGATTATACATACGAGTATATATATATAGTTTTGATGTAATATTATTTTTTTAATAAAAAAAAAAATAAAATAAACTCTAAGTAACTTGAGCTAACGACAAACGAAAATTGTTTATAATCATTTTGAACTTTAATAAATGACTGAATCAGATAGTTTCCCTGAATTTTCTATATCTATAATATCATATGTTATTTAGAATATTCAACTTAGTTATTAGAATTTACAATTTCATATGTTACTGTTTCATAGAATTTTGTGTGGTTGTTTTGTAATGCGAAGGATTGTGTTCGTATTGTGATACTTACGAGTATATATGAGCATTGTGCTCAATGCTAGTCCTACTCAGAATATGAGAGGGTTAATATTGAAACTTGTAGTAACATATAACTTACTCGTAAATGCTGAATAGGTCTGAAATAAAGGTATAACATAAAACACATTGTCATTTACGTTCATAATGCTTTACTTGACTTCACTTTGACTGTGCGGTTGGCCTAGTGGTTTAAGCCTCTCTATTGAGCTTAGTGTTGTCGGTTCAAACCCACATGGGATAACACTTTGTGTGATCCATTTTGTTATTTTCTTGTATTACGTTGCCTTAAAAAAAAGACTTCAAATTTTTCAGTGTAGACCCGGTCGTCTGAACGAACTTACATTTTCATGTTTCCTTTGAATAAAAACCCATATAATATTTTTTTTTAAGTTGCAGATATCTATGAACGACGACAATCACTTACCATCGAGATGAATTCCGCGATTACAAGTGATAAATGTATTACGTTCGATCCACTTCATATAAATTAATATGTGCAACAATGTGACTTGGCCTTACAATAATCAATAAATTTAATATATAAAATTCTCGTGTCACAGTTTTCGTTGCCATACTCCTCCGAAACGGCTTGACCGATTTTGATGAAATTTTTTGTGCTTATCCGGTATCTATGAGAATCGGCCAACATCTATTTTTCATCCCCCTAAATGTTAGGGGTAGTACAACCCTAATTTTTTTTTTATTTTTTAGACACAATTTTTAATTTCTATTTTTTTATGATACAACATACAAAAATACATACAATCCTCAATTTTCACCCTTCTACGATCAACCCTTATTTTTTAATAGCCATTTTAGTAATTTAATCATTTTTCATCCCGCTCAAATTACTTAGAAATAATAAATATTTGACATTTGACAACGTCATTTAGTTTCGAACTAAGAAGAACTTGTGCTATAATAACAAGACTGAGTGATAGAATATTAACATACTTTTTTTTTTGTAAATACATAGATTGTGCATAGAAAACACCCAAACTTTGAAACAAATATTTGCAGATCATACAAACATTTGGTCTGACCCGGGAATCGAACCCGAGACCTCAGGCACAGCAGTCGCATTCACTACCACTGTGCCACCGAGGTAGTTTCATCGAGGCAGTTTCATCATTCGAGGCAATTCAGCCTTGTACAGTATACAACAACACATATTGTACGGTAATTATATTTGTTGTATTTTTAATTGAAAATCATAAACAGCAATATAACCAATTCATAAATAAAAATTATTATTAACAGCACGTTTTAACACTTCGGTAAAATAATCGTTTGCAATAACGGTGTCCAATATAAAATGAAATCATACACACAAGCCAGGATTAAGAGTTTAAATTATTTTAAGAGATTAAAACGCATGATAAAACACTGTATCCGCTGTCCGCACCCCGGTCCAATGTTAATTTAACTTTAAATCCCGTTTTTGAGCAGATTGTTCCAAACCATGTTGTATTTATTGTTCTTAACACATTAAACTGGATCAAAATTTTGTACGTAAATTGTGTTTTCGTATTTTGTGGATTTCTGTTCTTTGAGCGGTGTACGCAATAGTTTTTGCACGATTAATTTTATAAAATTTCGGATTTTTTATTTAAAATGGAGTATAATTTCATCTACAAATATTTATAACGTTTCCAGTTTTTAGTTTATTGTTATTCAACATCAAGTTTTATTGAACTTCGTAAGTTTCAGAAAAGAAAATTGTTGATAATATAAGGCTGATTGATAATATTGGGTTTATAATACGGGGAAAAATGAGCGATTTCAGTTAGTTAAGTAAAAAGTTGGTGCTTTGATGTCTATCTCAATAATTTTAAACACTTCATAAATACTTTGTCTCCGTCATCTCGAAATAGGTGGCGATAGAAAAAAATTGTATATAGTCTGTTTGATTAGATTACATACATACGCACATATATATAATCACACCTGTTTCCGCGAACAATCTCGTTATGGAATGAGCTCCCTGCCACGGTTTTCCCTGGGAACTACAGCATGGGGTTCTTCAAGAAGGGGGTAAATAGGTTTTTGAAGGGTCGGCAACGCGCACGTGATGCCCCTGGTGTCGCAGGCGTCCATAGGCAGCGGTAGCCGCTTACCATCAGGCGGGCCGTATGCTTGTTCCCCACCGTCGTGGTATATAAAAAAAAGGCATATTAAACGCCCATACCAGCGAAACCACTAGTGTTTTCGTCCGACGTGATACAAGTAATACGTCTACGGGTGGCGAGCCCATTGCCAGATGCTTTGTTTGCCAGAGCCTCGTCCGTCGGTCAGCAGGTGCACTACTTGCAGGTGAGATAGGCTTGGGGGCCCTAAGTTCTTGATAGGAACCATATGCACCCATAGACCAGATTGGATTGATTAGATATTATACATGAATACTGTATTAGGACAAGTTGATACATATATATAAATTTGATAAAACTCTAATGCGTAATAATAAAAAAACTAAACTAAATTATAACGCGTATTTTTGTTATAATAATTAAAAAAGGCCTTACTATATTAAAAATATATTTAATATTATTTAAATTATCGTATAAGTATAAAAATATAAACTAGAATATAAAATTATCGTGCCTGTCACAACGCTCTTCATAATTAGGGTTCCACCATTTCCTGAAACTGGTTACGCTTAGTCTTGCGCTTAACCAGGCTGGATTGTTCAAGATCTCACATAACGTGCAAAAGTCCATTCCCATAGTCTCCTTTACGATGTAGTGATTTTTCCAACGAAAAAAATCGTAGTACATTTCTTTGTTTTGAATGATTTTGTGCATGGTTTTTGCTAGCACGGGTATACCGAGCTGTCTGAGGTCCAGATATGAATAGGGAGGAATGTGCCTAAAATAATAAGTGACAATATTGTATAATAGATAATTAGAAAAGCTGTATCAGCTATACAGCTGATCACATTAAAAGAAAAAGAGTTTTAATATCGTCTGACTAAATATATGTAGTTTCACTCTTAGAACTCAAAAAAAGCAGTTAAGATTCTTAGTTAACCGTTCACTAAAATTAATAAACGTTACGCATATAAATACATTTCAAGATAAGTACTATTTTGAAATAAAATGGCAACAAGTATTAGTGGACTTAATTACCAGAAATTATTGAAATCTATGAACACTTGCATTGTTGTGAGTGACAATTGTAAATTATAATTGTGAAGATAAAATTTAGAGAATGGCAATGGATTTGTGTCTCTTTAGTTGCAACTGCTTATAAGTGGTGGTAGTCATCTTCTATCAGGTAATATATATATCTTTTACAATGAAAAAAAAATCATCTTTCTGCCCTTCTCGTAATTTTATTTGAAGTCAGTGCTATATGTCGACTGTCGAGTATGTATATGTCGAGTGACGTAGGACTGTCTAATAATTTTAAAGATTATAAGAAAAACTATTAAACTAGATACCTGTTATAATTAGCACCGCTATATACGATCGGTACTGCATTATATGTATAAGCAGTTATTACGTTAGCTGAAATATAATCTTTAGCAATAACCTCTTCTAGGGCTAGGTAGAAATAGTAAGTAGTCTTCAGCTTATAGTAAAATGAGTTTATATTCTTTCTTCCACATCTAAAAGTGCCACATTTACCAAAAACATCTACTGTTAAATTATATTGTGACAATTCTCTCTGTAATTTTTTTACTAAAACTTCTCGTGTGCCGGAGCTGTCACATTTGTCCAAGAATATTGCAGCTGCTTTGGATTTGAATTGCAGCATACCTTTAAGCCGTTTGTCGATTGGCTGCATATTTTTGTACCATTGTAGATCAAAGCCGAGGTTTTCATGGTTGAGGTTATATACAGTGATATATGAATAAGGTATTAAAGAGTCCAATCTGTGGAGACAATTATCAGCTGGGTAGGATAACAGATTTTAGGCATCGATAGGACAATGCAGATTGAGACTGCACTGCTGGACATAGGCCTCACCTTCGAAAGAAGATTTTGGTCTATTGTATTATACAATCTCGCCAGACGAATTGGGATTCAAGTTTTCCCTATCTTTACTGTTGCTCTTTTCTTGCCCTCTTAGTCGGGGGTTACGACACATATGGAATGAAAAGGGAAATTAGTCCTTCGTATTTTTAATCCGTTACGACATACATAGCGCCTAGCTATAAGCACAACATATAAATATAACAATAAACTCGGGTCCACGCACAAAAATACTAAGGTCCTTTTTTTAATTACAATACTTTATACCTTATTGTTATACCTAGACATCTAATATCAATAGCCTTGTCATACTCATAAACGTATACAAAAAAAAATGGCATTAGGCATCTGATATTTACGAGACTGTTTTACATCTATTGTGCACACGCAAGCATCTGATATTAAGTTAAAACTCTCACCTGTAACTCCACGTCCAGTTAAAATAACCATCATAGATAGAACTGCAAACAGGGTACTCTTCTGCTGAGTAATTTGCAGCAAATATGTACTTCTGTATCGGAGTCCTCAAGGTTGGTAAATCCCATGTAGTTTTGTCCAAATCTTTCACATTGAACAGTATACCATCGAAATATCGTATGTCACCTAAGAGGCTTCTGTTGGTTGTTAAATAGCAGTTAATATACAAGCATTTATGCTCTATAAGTAACTGCTGGCCTTCATGTTCTACGCCGGCCAGTTTTGTCCAGAGTAGTAAATGTCTTAAGTCCCCTAAGAACCTTTCAATTTTTTTAATTGGTCTTATAGATTTTTGGTTCAGAAAGTAACTTAAAGTTATTAATAATAAAATATGGAAAATTAATTTTATAAATTGGTGTACTCTGGCCATTTTATTTATTAATGAGTATGTATTGCCAAGAAACAGGTAGAAATGATCGCAATAAGAAGTTGTGTGAGGAGGTTAACATGGATGTGACGTTAAATTACCTGAATTTCTGAGTATTTACAATTTCTTGTGAAGAATTTTGTTGTTTGCACACATATCTATGTTGTCATTTATCTCATGATTTCAGGAAATATGGCTTATGGCCGATTTAAAACAATGTAGTTAAAGGAATGTTTTCAAAATGTTTATATATGTTAGTAAACTTTTTTTATACTACCCTGAAGTAGAAGGTCCGTTTAATATGTTTTTGTTTATCTTATTTGTTGACACATCAGCAAATTATTCTGACAATTAAAAATTGAAAAAATATTTAACTACAACAAAGTTTTATATACATATATACTTGCATGCAAATTATACGGGCGTATAAGCCAATTAAATCTGAAAAAAAAATTTAACTGCAACATCTGTTAAAAAAATACAATTTATGTGCACTTGAAAGAAAAATTATATTTGATTTACCACAATACGATTTGACGCACATTTTCTCAAAATGGCGACAATGCGTCGCTTGCTTATTGTGCACATGATGTGGGTCTTCGGACGGACAGCTCCCGAACAAAATTGTCCGTGTTTTTTGAATGGCATACCCGATTAATGCTTTTACAAGGAAATCATTTTGATGGACGCTTTAGAAAACATTTTTTGTTGTTACGAATGTGACATATGAATGTGTTAAGAGGGAAGAAAAATTGAAAACGTCTATTTTTGCTATATGTGAGAGTAGCTGACTGACCTGTCTTGAATTATGTTGTTATAAACTGAACAAATTTCATACATAGGTTCAGCTCCTATAGCCTAGGTCTTTTGTATTTCGTTTGTGATTTTGATTTATTCATGTTTCTACCTTCTTTATCTTCGACATCCCTCAACGTCAAATCTGCTTTACTCGAGTTTTTGATTATATTTCCTAATTCATAATATTATTTCTACAACTATCTTCCTTTCTTATCTGCTTTTTCTTTTAATTCAATTTTCTCAATTTCATTATTTCCTGAAGTACCTGGTTGATCATAGTAAGCTGGCCTGGTGTCTAATATTATAGTTGGCAAAGTTAAATTTAATAAAAAGAAACTTTTTTTTTAGAACTCTTGCACCAGGTATTTTCTTGTGTCGCGGGCGACTTTACAATTATACATGTAACGGACGCAAAGAACATTTAGGCTCACAATAATAATTTGTGGGTCAAAGTGGTGTTTCATGTGGGTTTTGTTCCCACAACACTCAGCGGCGAAGAAAGCGTGCAGTTACAACTACAGAGTCATATTGTCAGATGTGCCTAAACTCATTAATATTGTATTCATGTTGAAAATTGTTTCCTGCAGCACAATTGGCTAGTACGAAACTTATTATTACTATTATAACTTTTACTACTACTACTATTATAACTTTTTTGGCTTCTCTCTTTGGTTTACATCAGAATTCATGAACACTCAGAATTGTTTTATGCCTGTAATTTATCAAGAATTAGTGTCCTTAACATTTAGTATGTATGTATAAATGTATAAAGTTGAAATTATTCATAAGTCCAAAGACTATAAGACACTCTTAGGTTTCCTTTATGGTATTGGGGGTAAAAGTTTTAATGGGTTATAGGACTTCTAACGACCCAATGGGTTTCGGTCACAGTCATCCTCACTCACATGGTGAAAAGTAACGATAGAGTTGCTTCAGGGCGTTATTTTGTAAGATTATTTTATAATTCCAACCGAGGCGACCAAAATGTACCGAAACATGATTATCTCACGGTGTTTAGGATTCCAAATTATAATTATGAACGTCAAATCTAAGAAATCTTTATTTGAGTAAAATTTGTCTAGAAAATATATGGATAAAAAAAGCCTCTCAAAGTACATGAAGTTTAAATACACAGATATTGTGTGAGTTGTTCAGTATTCAGTGGGTAGCGGTGATTTTCCAATGAGCGCGTCGGTACGAATGCAAAGACAAGACGTCTTCACCGTGCCGCGGACGTGGACTCCCTGTTCTGATGGTTGTTAAACTATGACATCTAACTATGGAGAAAGCAGCATCTTTCAAAGAACGTTTATAGTCATACTATATGTTTCGATTCAGTTTATCATTGTCAACTATCTCATTGCACGTCACTCTGCGCTATCGTGGGCTTCTCACATTCAGTTAGTTCAGTGTTAGTGGTATTAGGATTTATTATGAATTGCTTTAACTTTTGTAATCCTTTTTGTTTCTCATCCATTATATCTTATTACTGTCTAGAAGTTGCTCATTATTATTGTTAGTTTATAATCTATTATATTATATGTATATGTTATATTTATTTTATTATATTTACCTCTCTGGGGAAACATATATAACATATTATTATAAAAGGTGAAAATGAAAGAATTTAATTTATTGTACGATGTAGGCGTAGTAAAGCCTGTCTTTTAAAGTGAATTATGAAATCTAATCTTTGGGCAAAAATCGATTAGAGTGGTTGCAATGTGAGAGGCCTTTGCCCAGCTGTGCACTGCGATAGTCTGATAATGACGGTACGTTATTTGCATTGTCAGTTTTTTACTTCTGAAAATAGATAAGCAGAGTTCACTATAGCAGTATAATATAACTGGATGAATAACGGTTCCCGTCCAGAATAAGCCCGTGGCTAAGGTACCGTCTCGCTAATGAGATTCTTTGGCTCGCGGTTTGCATTTCAGATCAGTTTCACTGTCTCACTCGCACAATAGCTTGTGCTACTCAACTTATGTTTTAGTAATGTCTTTCCAATGCTTAGCGTTGACTCCAAACACGCATTCCCAACAAATTTGAACTACTCAAGCGTATGGTTTTGGAGAAATGGATTATATAGTGAAAACACTTACTTATTACTACCTTTTATCCGCTACTCAAGGTTAAAAAATATTCATATCAACATATTATTTTTTTGTCTTTTTAAAACATAACTGTCTCATTAGGAATATATCTTGTGTTACACAGACTTTATCTATATGTATGAAACAAGGAACACGGAACATCCAGACTCGAAACAAACATTTGTGAATCACACAAAGTGTTATTTCATGTGCAGATTGAACCCACAACACTTAACCCATCATAAGTACTCAAAATAATCTAAGTGGACTTTTTATTCTCAAAAAGATAACACCCACATTAAGAATATATCCTGGGTTGCGGAGAGCTTTATAAACCTACAAGAAACGGACACAAAGAACACCCAGACTCAGAATAACAATTTGTGGATCACGTAAAGTCTAGTCCCATGTGGATTTTGAACCCATAACACTAGGTGCAGTACAGAGCGGCGTGGTAACCATTTAAACCACTATACCAGCCCTGCAGTCAATTGCCATCAGTTCTAATCGTTATTACTTGAATTTGCTCCTTCTGTTTCTTCTTCTATATCTTCTTCTCATAATTCTATATTTGCCTAATCTTTGGACATACCTTTGAATTTCACATTGCTATACAGTAATAATTTTCAGTATCACTTATGCGCGAACACGTACACATATCATTTTATAAGTGCCTATTATGTGAATACATTCTCAGAAGGTCTCAAAGATCGTCCAATAGTAATACGAATGACATTTAAAATATGATTTGGATAAAAAAGGGAATAAATTTAGCATAGCAATGTTACAATGTCGTTGTGAGAAGAGCATAAAAAAATCCTTTTATTGAAACTAGCTGGCCCCAGTTATCCATTATGTATTAGACACGAGGAAAGACATGCCCATTGACATACGACATCTTTCTTAGATCAGTGAAAGACATTTTGTGTTCTGAAAAAAGATAAAAAATAATAAATATTTTTAACTGTATTAGGCGTTAGAGATTTTTAACAACGACTATATGTTAATTTTATAGACTGGTGTACTTTACAATTTCCTTACTGCAAATATCTACATAAAACTAATAGCTGTATAAAACGGCAGTTTTACGCGATTATAACTGTACACGTAAGTAAGACAGCTTTATTTATAAACAAATTAAAAACAGAGGAGTCCAGTTTCATTTGTATTGTTTCTTAAATCAGAACTTTGTCAATTAAGAATCGATTTCTAGTATTATTATTTATTTGCGACAGTATTCTTTCAAATACATTACAATTCTTGGTATTGTAAGTCTATTGAAGTTCTTCCAGGGATTTCCTTACTAAGGTGCATCTGGTTCCCCGGATACTGGTACCCGTGATGGTGTGCGGTTTTTGGTCGGTTCGAGTTTTACATATACATATAACCACCTACTGACGATCTGTGGATATTTTCGCATAGGCAAAAAAAAAAGAAAAAAAGGTACATATATTGAAGTTTGAACTGTTTTTAAAATGTTTAGTTAGGAACTCGAAGTAAAATCAATTACAGAATCTCGTATCGTTTTAAAACAATAATTCGGTAACGATAGTCGTGTCGTCATGAACATTGGTATCGGTCAGTAATAACACGAACATATCTTCTACAATATTCAGTTTTTGCGACGGTTAGTCCCTAGAGGGCTACTGTCTATGACACATGCGTGGGACTGAATCTAAAATGGGCCCCTTGAATACATTTGCTCACCCAATATGAGATGTTACCTTTTTGTCACCATATGCGTGACTTGAGATAGTTTTTTCGGCCATTATATAGTCGAGGTATATCTTTTTTGTCCTAGTGTGTTTTATTCATATCGATGTTTGAGTATAATCGTATTTTTAATATTTGTAAGGCTTAGTTATAATTGATTTTGTATACCATTAAGATGGCAAATGAGCATACGGTCTGCTTTATGTTGAGTTGAATTCTTGTTACAGTTTTTTACTCTTTAGTTATTGTGCGTTGCGCTAAATGACCATATAAATAGAAATAATGATAGCTTCACATACCTAACGCGCAGCAGTTTTGATCCACTTAATCGGACTCTGTTGATAAAAATGGTAAACATGGTTAAATATTTATAAATACATATTTTAGAAAAAAGGCACCCGGAAACATAATAAGTGATGGTGCATATTAAGTATCGAAAAGTAAACCGAATAATATAATTAAATACGATTAGAACCGTCTTGGTCCTGACTAACAAGTTTCTTTATTATGCGTTTTATACGTACATATGGTAAAGTGTATTAGTATTCTATCAGAGTAAATGGTTATGACTCTGTTCAGTCCCGAAGTCTAAAATTAAATCTCGGCTCAAAGAGGTCCGTGCTCCGAATAATCTATTGGTAACAAGATTACTCCTCAAACATGTGTAAATGGTAATGGGATATAGAGATCCTTCGAGATGAGATAATATTTTAATAGAGAGGGTTGTTATACGACCAGAATTGTTAATCAGTCTAGTCATAAAACTTTCCATTCGAGGTTTTTTTAAAATCTTTTATTTAATTTCAAAAACAAGTTTGCATTGGTGGGTTAGGGGTTTGTCATGTTACATTTTGAACTCACAATAAAAATTCTGTTTAATGAGAGGTCAAGTTATACTGGATATAAATTTACAATACAATTACAATGGTTGTCACCGCTGTAACTATGTCTTGCTCTTGTAGCATTTCGTTTCTATATAACTTTGGTGCTAATAATTAGCATATTCTCCTTCTTGATGTCAGTGTTACGTTATTTTGTGTGTGACTGTACTGCCGTATCTTTTGTAGAAACTTAGAAAATTGAGTTTTGTTCTTTAAAAACAATAAGAAGAAAAGTCTGATTAAAAACGTGAGTACACTATGCGCACACGATAAAGTGTTATCATCAATCGATCAAGTGTTCCTCAGCGCGTCTAACTACGCGGACATGGCAACCACGCGTTTCATTGCCATCTATCTTCATCCGACCACTGTTCTCGACAGTACTGTGTCCATTGTCTAACACAATAAACGTCATATTATATGTTGTACGCAAGTATGTGGGTATTGCTGTATGCATTGTCACGCAATTTCAATTAAATGGGTGCACTAATATTACCTAATACCAACACTAAGTCAGTTTTTCAAAATTGAATCGTCGGTTAAGTTTACTGAAGAAAGGATATGATTAATAAAATGTAAGTTTTACAATTAAATACAAGAAAAATAACCAATTTGAGATTTGCAAGTAGGAAAACTGTTAATACATATTTCTCTTAGGAAAGTTTCAGCAGTTTTGTTTAATGAACTCAAAAATACCTGCATTTTATTAGAAATTAATTGTTGATCTATAATACAATAGCTGTAAAGTCACCAAATGCTATATAATACGTCATTATCGTAACGTTTGATAATGGATATACACACCAGATTGACTGATAGCCTCCTGTAATGGGGGATTGAGTGATCGGCTCCAATCTGACAAGTTAGTTCTACTCTTTCAGCTGATCGATGGACGAAGTACTTCGTGTGCTAATAGGACTTATACGAGCGTGTTCGTTTTTGATTGATCCTTTTTTGGATTAGGATCGAGATTAATAGTGTAGCTTGATTGAAATAAATCTTTGTTTCAAATTAAACGGTTATATTGTTTTTGTTGGTAATTGTTTTTCTGCTCCCAAGGTGTTAAATTAATAAGATATTCGAGTTATACTCTACCTTTTTTTTTACTATTAGTTTCTGATCAGACTCTGTGGTAGATAGATAGTGTTTTAATATCACACAAAAGACCATTATTGAGTGTAACAAAACTTTGTTTTATTTATTTACATTTAGAAAAATCCCTGTAGGTTTTAATTTCTTAACCACAGTTCTTAGAAAGCCTGTTTTCTATTTAAAGTAAAGGTAGTAACTCTAATAAAAAGTAACGTTTATCAACCACTACGCTAATAGTGGGAGCGGACTTCATATCACAACATTAGCGAAGATACTCGTACAATTTACTGTGTAGGCACACGTCACCTATGCAATAGTCATACACATACATACATTAACTCATGTCAGTATTGAAGAAGCAGTAGGTAGAGGCAGTCGTCTGGTGACAGATTAAGAATACGGTGTACCACCCCTGCTCATACCATGGGCGTTGTAAGAGGCGACTAGGGGACATACTCTGCAGGGCAACATCACTGTAAGTAGAAGGAAAACTTGAAACGAACTCTATACTAACGCGTTTGGCCAACGTCTCTTTGCTTAGGAGAGTCCTATGTCCAGCTATTAAAGGCTGTTGATGATGATGATTTTGTGAAATATGATTATTGTTTTTTTTTTCTATATTAAGAACCTGCCAAAGTGACTCTATTCTGCCTGATAGAAATCATGAATAGAATACAAGAGTTGTGGTCACCATACTCATTTCAAATGCAGACAATGCAGGTGATCCACACTATGGCAGCCCAGTGAGATGCTTTTTCACGACCTGCTTGGGGACGTGAAAGGCATGACAGTCATTATGACAGTGTAAAACTGACACAATTATCACGATGAATGTCACCTCTGCATCAATGGGCCTCCGGTCTCGCTTTCATGAACGATACACGATAGCTTGGATGCTGTTGCGTTAGGTTGGTCTTCTGTGAGAGAGAAGTACTGCCCCGGTCGAGCCAGTTGCTGATGCCAGCGTGGCTCGACTACCTAAGGATACACATGGCTCTACACTTGATAACTGCTATTCAAACCAACTGTCATCAACCTGGTTCATTTGGAGTTGGAGATCGGAAAGTCAAGTGTAAATAAACTGAAATTAAATTAAGAAGAGAAATCATTAAAATACATGTATAAAGGTTTAAACAAGTAGATTGAGAGCAAGGAGGTCACGTGCTAATAATATGAAGTTTGTCTTTAAGGCCGAACTCACTAAGAAGTCAACTAACTAACCAACGATAAGGCATTTAAAGTTGTAAGTTCAATTTCTGTACATTCAACATTCAACTTATCCAGATTCTTATTATTGAGTTAAGTTTTTTATTATTAAGTTACGCTTAAAGTCGATCTTAAAAACTTTTTAATGTTGCATAGTAATTAAACTATAAATGCGATCTAACGTTACACGTAGATCGCAGGCAATGTAGCAACGAAATATGCAATATCGCTCACCACCCCTCGTCGGGTATTCCCCGTTATTTCAGAGTTATATTCAGTTATTGCCATGATATAATTTCCGCACATAGTTTCTCTGCAATATTGCCAACTATTTAACATTGCTTTCGTAATAAATTGATTTAGTAGCTAGTGCAAGTTCCGTTGAAAATGTTCTAGTTTAGAATGTCGAGGTTATAATTTCTTCATCGGTTTACAACGTATCATAAAAAAAATTAAACATCGATGAACCTAGACATGCTTTAAACGTGTTTATTATTTTTTTGTTTGTTTCATATACTGTACATTTAAACATAATATTGTTTATGATATGATGGAGACCAGTCTCAACGGAGGCTAACCAATTATGCATGAGACACTATAGTGCACAATGAGCGGAAACACAGGTGCACTCTCTGTTCCCTCACTCTCACAATCCAATGGGACGGATAAGGACTGACGTGCTTTATTTTTGTAATCAGAAAAACTTAATAACACTTTTAACCCGACCCGGGCTCGATGCCCGGGTCGGGTTAAAAGTGTTATCCGAGACTTCTTGCTTGACAGGCGCATACGCTAACCGTTGGATCGGCGAGATAGTTGTTATAGTGTTTGTATCGTGACTGTACAACAGTCGTGGGTTAAATTTTCACTCACAACGAGTATTTGCATAATGGACAAATTTAATTAAATTATTTTCTTAATTTTTTTTTAATTATCATAATAATATGTCTATATTAAGTATTAAATAAATATGTTTATCGGTCAGGTTTCTATGGTACAAACTGTCTAATTTGGGATCATATGAAAGTGTGTTAATTTATTGTTCGTTCATACTATCGTATCTTAAAAGTTAGCTAACATTTATATAAAGACTTGATATTATATTGTCATAGTTTATCTAAAGCTGTAATACCAATTTTGAAATAAATTCAGCAAACCTATTAGCGCCTTAAGAATATTATAGAACAAAGCACCAATTAACTATAATAACTTGGATTCTCAGGTAACCAATTACTGGATGCATCCCGCGATCGTGTTCCGCATGTTTAGAACATGTTACAGCGTTTCCTAAAGTTGCGCTACTACTTTCTTGTTATGATGGGGAATTACCTTAATTCGTATTAGTGCAACTGCCTTTCACGGTATGTGTTCTATTGCGACTCATATAAATAATTATTTTGTCGTTAATGGGGGCGAGTAAATGAGGTAGTTAAAACTTTACAAAGTTAAGCAATACGAGCCAGGCCAGTCTATGAATGAGTGATCATTTTTAGCATAGTGCGACCCTCTCGTGCGTATGAAAGCACGTTGAGCCTTCTGTCCCGGTTGTCATACGTACATTTGTGGCGTACATCGTAACAGATAGTTGGTGCCCTAAGAATCCAATAACAGTCTTTCTACGGAGCATCGATATCACCTAGTAGATAGTTACCTTTGGCTGTGAAAACCTGATGGCTCCACGTAAAAAATCGAAGTTTGGGTTAAAGGGTCGGAAGAAAAGAGGTGACATTAAAAATAATAGACCTTTGTGAGTAAGGTCTTATTATTATTATTGTGAAAATTTAAAACTTAAAAGCTTATCTATAAATAAAGTAGTATTCCATTCTTGGTATAAAAAATTTCAAGTTACATTTAATAAATATTTCGGAAAGTCTTTGTATAAATAGAAAAAAAAACTAAAGTATAAGACAAATCCGATCGTATTTTTCAAAAGTGGTATTGCTTGGGGCAGTTATTAGGTATGCTGTCGGCGGCTACGGCGAGCTTCGCAATTTTTCCTCATAAAGCATAAATTCCTCTTACAACTTTGAGTGATCTTCCTGCGGTTATACGTAATTTTACGGCAAAACTTTTGCATGGACCACGTTCTCATTCAGCTACCTACTGCGAGGAGAATGGGCACACCTAACGTAGTTATAAAATGTGTGTGACAAAGTATTTTCAAAGATCAGTTTACGAAAATGTATAAGAGCATAAAAAGTAGTGGTGCATTTTTCTAATTTTCTACTTTATATAATGTAACAACGATAATTTAAACTAAATGTGTTATTTCTAACTTACAAGAAATTGAATAAACTCATTTTTTTTATATAAAAACCCTGCCAAAGTCACTCTAGTCTGCCTGATGGAAAGCATGAATAGAATCTAAAGAGTTGTGATCACGACACTCATTGAAAAGCAGACAAAGCACGATGGTGATCCATACTATGGTGGTCTAGCAAGGTGCTTTTTCACGCTCAGCTTGGGGACGTGAAGGGCATGACAGTCATTGTGGCAGTGTAAGGCTCACAAGGAATACTTTACACTGAAGATCCCAAAAATTGTAAGTATACAATGCGTTCGGCACTCGTTTTGAAATACTCAAATAAAATAAAATTGTTTCCTTGTAACAATAATTACTATGTTAATGTTAATAGAAAAAGTATATTGTAAATATCACACAAAACAAGAAAGACGAAACGAAATTTATAAGAGAAGTGGATATTTTTAGCTGTCTGCTCAATATGAACAGCTACTAAGCTGAGTGCTATAGGCTAATATAGCATACTTATTAGGGTACCGATGGGTTACTTCATAACTCGTGATTTGGTTCCATTAATGGGCTTAGTTCAGTGTATTCCATGATGTACGCGCGGAGAGAGCGTTGACTGACGGTTGGACCAGATAGAGCGTAAGTATATACATGATGCGTATATATGTATGAAGCTGTAGTTCCGTGAGGGACTTAATTCGTCGGTGGATTTTGGTATAAAGTTTGATTGAAAAATCAAACGTTTGAATTTCATTTCGAATTATGAATTTTTTTATTGTTTGTTGTGTTGATGTGATAGTAGTTTTGGATAGAGAACATCGAGTGGATTGATTCAGAATAAAAGCGTAATTATGAAGGTATTAGAATGTTATTCGTTATTTGAAACGAAAATATATAAGTATTTAGTGTTAAGAATACGAACAAGATTATAAAGAAAAATGTAAATGTGATTAATCTTATAAGATTTCTGACGCAATCGTAGGGGGTAACTTTGGGGTTAAAAAGTGGATAGGACAGGGTATAGTTTCAAGTACAAATTTCGGATAGGGTTACGGGTCTTAGGAAGATTGTTCAGGCGAATTGCTCGAACATTACTCTGTTACGTAATGTTTCACTACTGAATGTGAAAAACTGAAACATAAAGAATCACGCAAATGATGAAGGAGAATTCTAAAATTCTTTGTAAGTTATCATGCTTTTGGTTATTTTGGGATAAAAATGATTAAAAGATAAGTACAAAAAATATGCTTTTACCAAACTGCCTCGGCGGCACAGTGGTAACGTATGCAGGCGTTGTGGTCTCGGGTTCGATTCTCGGGTCAGAAAAAATGTTTGTATGATCTACAAATAGTTGTTTACTTGTTTGGATGTTTTTTTATGTATAACATGAATGTATTTACAAAAAAAGAATATATGAATTTATTATATATCAGTTGTTTAGTATCCATAGTGCAAGTTCTGCAAAATTTGGGCCTAGATGGCGTTGTGTGTTAGATATCTGAATTATTATATTACATTATACTTAACTCAAATATTTGTAAAGTTTCAAGATGTCCATTTTCATGTCTTATTTTAGTTATTTTTAATCGTAACATTTAATAATGTGTAATAATGTTCTTTTTATATGCATACGACTGATACTTAAATAGAATTAATCATACAATTAAAATTGTTCTACAGCATTAATTATACATGAACCGAACGTTCACTCTAAGTACATATAAGTTACACTAATTTATGATTCTAAACTTATTATTTATATGAAAATTTCTCAAATTAAAACAAATAAATTGGGATTTCAAATTAATTATACATCCATACTTTCGAGAATGGCCGACAGATTGATGTTGCGCTCGAACAAGGGAAGTTCATTGTAGTCGCATTTCAATAAGCCGATTATTCACGAATTTGCATCGAAGCAAAGGCAACCCTAGCTATTTACATGTCAAAACCCGCGAAATCAAAGACGGACTGTTTGACTCGTAGTCGTGTTAAGATAATAGCAAGAACATAGTCTGTGGTTAATGTTTTCTTAATAACTGAATCTTCAATTTTATAGTCGAATACGCATTTTTCATTAACAATAAACAATTCGATCACATCCAAAAAGTACCTGCTGGTGGTCAAAGACATGTTTCCAGAAAAACTGATTTCCAGTCGATACGACATTTCATGGCCACCCAGAAATTCAGATCTATCAGCAGTAGACTTCTTTTTATGGGATTATTTGAAGAGATGAGAGAGATGTCGATCTCGCGATCTCTTTGCCGACGAGTTTTCGAAAATTTAGGTGCTCACTTACAAGAGTGTAAACGTCAAAACGGTGGTCAAAAAATGAATTATTAAATAAACAATTTTTATAATATATCTAATGGTTTTTGTATATAATTTTTTCAAATGTTAACTAACTCGTGGCTCTATATTATACTTTGCGCTTCAGACTAAGTACATTTAGTAAGAAAGCCCGAGTGCTCTGGAAACCAGCAAGCTTTAAGAGGATTATGTAAGTCGAAGAAACTCAGCAGCCTGCACCCCTTACAGAAGTAGTTTGAGTGCTAAGCTCTATTAAGGTCTGTAAAGAGCTATGAGCATTAAATGAAATCATCTAACCTACGCTAGTTACAACTAATATAAAATAAACATGAAATGAAAATCTTTTCCGGTATGGAACTGTAGCTGTCTTCTCGCTTCCTGGAATTTTATAACCTGTTATAAAAGTTATATCGGTTTTTAGGAATAGTCCACTAATAAAGATGTAGTTTAGCTACATAGGAAAGATGATAAGAGGGTTACGAAAGGAATTTATAGAGTGAATGTGTGTGGAAGTGTCCGAAGAGGTCGTCCACAATGAACATTTAATGTTCTGAAGAACGGACATGTGAAAAGTACCAGGAACCGAACATGCACGCAGCAATTGATGATTGTGGACAAAAACAGACGTCAAGGACAGACATCAAAAGAGGTATGTCAGGATCGTAGTAAGTGCAGATTAATTATCTCTACCTACCCCTCTGGGAAATAGGCGTGACTTTATGTTATGTGATGTCTACGAATGTGTGTTGTCTGTCTGGTGACGGATTAAGAATGCAAAGTGATACCATTTCTATTCTATCCATGAGTGTCGTAAGGAATGCAAATTAAGGGACTATAAGCAAATTTTGCAGGATAATTTGCTAGGTAGTAGAGCCACGCTGATTTCAGCACAAGCGGGCCGGCTCGACTGGGGCAGTACTACCCTTCCACAGAAGACCAACCTAAAGCGCCATCATCCGTGTTGTCGTGTTTCGTTGGTGAGTGTGATATCGGAGAACTATTGATGCAGGGGTGTCAGTTATCGTGGTAACTGTGTAAGCCTTACACTGTCACGATGACTGTCATGCCTTTTACGTCCCCAAGCGGGGCGTGGAAAAGCATCTCACTAGGCCGCCATAGTGTGGGTCGCCAAACTGCATTGTCTGCATTTGAAATGAGTATGGTGACCACAACTCTTGGATTCTATTCATGCTTTCCATCGGGCAGCGTAGAGTTACTTTGACAGGCTCTTAATATATAAAAAAAATATCAATATGATAGAAAAATTTAAACGCCTACACCAGATCGACAGACCAGCGTGGTATAGCCAAAACTTCCCTTCAGAGGAGAAACCGAGGCTTATGTCCAACAGTGGACTATTCGAAACTCTTGATGAAGAAGAATATATTTGAATATTCGAATGTCGTCAATTTCTTATGTTCGTAGTGTCTGGAGAGAAATGATTTCCTTTTTTTTTCTTAAATTGTGTTGTCTTGCAATACTAAGAAAAAAATATATGCTATAACGAGAAGCCTTAAGACCATATACAATAAAGATACACAGATACTTTAATATTGTACTCGTTAGAGGTGTTATAGGTCACATTTTATTCATTTATTTATTATGGATCACCGATAACAAATTCCTCATTATCAAAAATAATTTAATACAAAAAGTGAATTTAAACCTAAGTAGATGAAGATAAAAATAATATATTGTTTTTATCGTAGTACTTCAAAGGGTATATCTATTGGCGGTTAAAGTTATTTTTGATATTAAATAACAGAAGCTTACGTAATTGTATAGTTCGTGAAGATGTGCAACTTTACAATACCACTTCAGAAAATAAAAAGAAAACAAACAAGTATGTCAAAATTATTGCAGATAATACAAAAACATAGCAGCTCAAATGGTCAAGCTACTCTAATGGACTTAACTAATTGATTACAGCTATTTTTATTATAACAGGAGTGTCTAGAGTCTAGACTCATAAATATGGTCATGACATCCACGTCTCTTGCTTATTTAACATACACTTTTTTTTTTATAGCAATCTACCAAAGTGACTC
The DNA here is from genome assembly GCA_949316085.1 of Hypercompe scribonia. Classification (NCBI taxonomy): domain Eukaryota; kingdom Metazoa; phylum Arthropoda; class Insecta; order Lepidoptera; family Erebidae; genus Hypercompe; species Hypercompe scribonia. Next base: position 8,164,773 of record OX438988.1, read on the forward strand.
TATTCTGCCTTATGGAGAGCATAATTAAATAAATAAATATTTTGGACATTTAACACAACGCCATCTAGTTTCAATCTAAGCAGAGCTTGTACTATGACAACTAGACTGACTGATAGAATACTTATATACTTTCTTTTGTAAAAACATACATATTATATGTTTAATTCATATATATATATAATTCATGTATATAAGTTATATTTCGTTATTGTGGTGATAAATGTAATTGAAAATCCAAAATGTATAAGTGTTGAATTATGTATGATATGAATAACAACTTAAAAAAAACGCTTTTTTACTTTTTAAATGTAACTTTAACCAAAGAAAAGGGCGATAGGCCGTGTATTTAAATATATTAAAAAAAAACTTTATACAAAAGCCGCATCGAAAGTCGTAACTTAAAGCCTGCCAAATCCCTATCACATTAAGTTTCCAGCGGTGCGATTTAAAAAATAAAAATGTTTAAAAAATTCACAAAGTTCTCCGTGGCGGATCCCAAGTTGGTTCCTAACTTCTACTGGGAAGCTTATGGGTAGCTCTCAGGACAGTTTGAGTACTCAACTTTATTCAATAGCATACTTCGAAGACTATTAGGTATTTATTTTTAAAGTAAGGTCTTGAGGTCTACAGAATCATCGTATTAACTTAGGCTTAGACAAATCATGTCAATGTGAACTAAAAGCTTTGAAATAATATAATTTTAATACAATTCATAACATTACATAAAAGCAAAAAGATGTTGTATTATTAGTCGTATAGAACAGTAATATTTCATCTGTCTCTGATAATAACATAGACAACGATTTAACTTTGAAATTTTCTTTCGTAGTGTACGAACTACAAGGAAGTGAATTTTCCTCCAAAAAGATTCATATCTTACAACATAAGTATACGTAGTAAAAAAAAAAGTAATAATCATTGTTACTTGTTATTCTTTGGCTTACTTCAATCAGTATACATTTTTTTTTATTTATTTGAAAAAACTTAATGTTAAAGTTATTACCTACACGAAAACAAAATCAATCTGTATCGTGAACACCCATTGAAAAGACTAACTCGTCATCAACTTCCATGACCTACTATGACAAACGTGAATATATCCCTATAGAACAAAACAGAAACAGTTTTGAACATTTTTTCTATTTTTTTTTTCACTTGTTTCGTAACAGTGGCAGACGCTATCTGTTTCTCTGCCACTAGGCTTGCTTTATTGGCACGACAGCTCCGTAAAACTCTTCTTTTTTTAACGACGAACCTTTAAAGGAAAAGTTTAAATAACTTCAATATTATTTGCTATTCATTGACTTGTTTTTGGCGCTCCTCAGAGTGTTAAATATTTTCACAAAACTTTTACTGTGAATATTCCTAATTGGAGTTTTATGATTTTGTTCATGAATGTTTGAGTTTGAAGTAAATTATTCAGAATGTATAAAATAAAATTGGTGTGTTGTAAAGCAAGTGTTGTAAACTATTTTTAAAATATATGCATGTTACTATGTTTTATAAAGAGATTGTTATGCACGAGCTTAGAATGCAATATATTATCATGTTTTATTCGCTTTTTATTAACAGGAATATAAGCTATTGCTTGTTATGAAATCTTGAATATTTGTAAACGTTTCAAGGACTTATAAAATTGTATGACTAAAAAAATAAACTACTAAGTTCAAAAACGAGTAAAACACAAACATTGTTGTGAAACACCTGGGTATTCATCAACCAAAACTTTATATTTAAAAATATTTCTTGTATTACTTAATTTCTTGGGTTACTTACGTTTGTAAATTTATAAATAAACACTTGTATGCAGTTTTTAACACAAAATGATATTTAAATAGCGACAAAGTAAAAAGACGTAGGTAAAATTTAATTAAAAAGAAAATCTTTATAGTCGTAACATCATAATCGACCAGTCACATTGTAAGTAAAAGGACACTAAAAAATTAATTTGCGACGTAACACATTAATCGGCTAAAGTGTCATGCGACTTATACTCGGCTACCCTATGTTTGCGTGTACTCGATAGCACCAATTACAATAATTCAAATGACAATGCCTGACCTATCTCTGTAAATCCATTAACTGATATCGTTATGTAAATACGAACGTCGATACTGACGGACGGTCTGAAATGAAGTTTGTTTTAGACCCATACGGGTTTGGTCTATAATAAAATAACTGCATCATCTTGATAGAACGGGTGTTTCGTAATAACGGGTTGTGAAGAATATTTTTTCAGGTATATTCTAAAAAAATGGCCGGCATAGCGATGTGAGCGCTATGGACCGCGCTCGCCATTTTGGCGGCAGGAAGAAAAGGGAAAATGGAGGTTTCCACACGGGGGGGGAGGCATCTACAAGCCGTAGGTGGCCCGGGCTACGTCGGGGTTCCAGGGATTGCCTTACTAGGGTGCACTTGTTTCCTTGGCTACTGGTACCTGAGACGGCGTACGGTTTTTGGTCGGTTCCAGTCTGACATAATCACCTTTCGGTGGTATCCGTGGGGATATCCGCACAAAAAAAAAAGATATATTCAATATCATACATAATTATTCTTTTAAAGGTAGCACCGACTTCAATACATCTTTAATGAGATGTAGTTCTTAAGGAAGTATTACTTATTTAAGTTTAAATACACCTAAACAGAAAGTGTGTGAAATCTTTTGAAATTTTTTAAATTAATTATTGTGATCATTTTTGACAACTTTTTGATGAAAAATTTATCAGTGTTATTTTTATCATTCAATATTAACGATGATTCATTGTTTTTCACACTGATTTACGTATGTCTATGGATTATTTCTTCCTAATCTATTTCATTTTGGTAGAGGTTTTCCTTCTCACAGCTAAAGATCTAACGGGTAGTAAATGCAAATATTGATTTAGCATGTAAACTACCACTGCATGTTCTACTGTCTACATGTAAATACATTTCTCGAATGAGATGTGAGGCTGTGGTTGTTTAAATTAATATGTATTCTATACGTTAGAGTTAGAGTTAGTGCTGTGCAGAAATGGTTCATCCAATAAACTTAAGTTTAACATAAGCACTAAAAATTATTACGCATTCATATTTTTCCAAGAAATTCTTTTTCCCTCAAAAAGCTAGGTAAATGATTTATTTTTTCGTAATTTATACTATTAACTATTTTAAACAGTTTGTGTATTGGGTCGATTTTGCATAATACGTTAGGTATACGACTTCGTATCACAGTTGCGACAAGCAACTATATGTTACGATATGTCGACCATCAGTGATGCGACAGCACATCAGTTTGACGTACGTTAGTGCAACGGATTGCTCGGCCAACGATAGCGTCACTCAACTTTCGCTTGATAAACTATAGTGCAACAAACATTAATGTATTGATAGCAAGTAATAGTATGTAAGATACGTTAAAGGATTTTTTCCAATGCTTAAGTAGCATTTTTTAGACTACTGCATTGTGGAGGGAACGGGGTGTCATATCCCTCCGACACAAAGGGAGGATCCTCCGACCAGGCGAGGTGATCATGCCTGGCGGGTGGCGGCCCTACGTTCGATGTTAGGATGTTGTATATATGCTAATTGCCACGTAAATCTCTATTTCGCGATACAGGATACTAGTTGCTTCATTGGTTATTATACTCGTACTCCGTAGTTTGTAGTTCGATGTATCTTTGCTAGATGGCGCTGTTATAAATTTTTTGTTTGTGTCATATATGGAAGTCGCCACATCACTCCCCTCTAAGACCGGAGGTCGATGTACTGATGAGTCAGCTGTCTATGCTCTGTTGTGGAGTGTGCTAGTGCCAGGAGTAAGTAGTTCCAGTGAGTCGGAACTGAGTGCCGCAAGTTCCAGTAAGTCGGAACTGAATGCCGCTAGTCCCAGTAAGTCGGGGCTGAAGTCCACAGATTCCAGTGAGTCGAAATTGTATGTGGTGCACGGTGCTGCGGTGAAGTCGTCATTGAGTCGGGGCGGTTGCTGCGTAGTGTCTGGCTACTGCGTAGACGAGAGAGAGACGTTCTGCTTACGTGGACTGTAGTGCAGTGTGCTGTGCCTAAACGCTGATGAGGCCGTAGGGTAACCAGGCTGAAGCGGGCGTTAGCTTGTAGGCTATTAAGTCACAAAGCTGAAAATGTCTACTACATACATATATTTAGAAATTATAATCAGATCCTTCTATAATAAACTAAAACTACATTGAACACATGACTAATAATGACATTGATATGTCAACTATTTATCAGTCAGAAGAGTATGTCAAAGGAGGTCAAAGGAGTATGTAAGAGAGCAGTAAAAATGCTGTTATATTCATCAAACTACAACAGTATTAGGCACAAAGAAATTTTTTGTCAGAGCTCGTATATTATTTTAAAAAATAGTGACAAAAGTACTAAATATGATGACATGTTTTTAATTAAAAATATATGTGCCCACCCTATATTATTAATGAATTAGTTAACATTTGAAAATATCGTATAAAAAAATCTTTTGAAATATTGAAAAAATTGTTTATTTACAAAAAAGCTAATTAGTTGACATTTATTTTCTAACAATTACATCGTCTAAATGATCACCGTTTCGACGTTTGCACTCTTCTAAGCGAGCACCAGAATTTTTTAATACTCGTCACAAAGAGACTGCGAAATCGTCGACATCTCTCCGCTGATTTTTTCCTTTGGTTAACACGTACTGTATTTGGTTTATTGATGTAGACACGATTCTTCAAATAACTTCATAAGAAGAAGTCTGTTGGAGATAGATCTGTACTTCTGGGTGGCCATGGAATGGTGCCTCGTCTGGAAATCAGCTTTTACGGAAACAAGTCTTTGACCACCGGCACGGTTTCATTGGGTGTGTGACCAGTGGCTCTATCTTATTGAAATCATGTGTTACGATTGAAGCCAGCAAATTACAGTAGCATCGGTCCCAAGACTTCCCGTAACATGTTTTAGAATGTTAACGAACTTTTGACCTACCCTGTAGGTAAACCTAATTTATAACTTCTCTAAATTTCTTGACCACTCCTTTACTGTCCAGGCGGTTCGACTGTGGAACGCTCTACCGGTTGAGATTAGACGTGCGCAAACTCTGACAGCCTTTAAGAGATTGATAAGGGAGCACTATCTGGCTGATATTGATGTCACATAGTGTTAACTTTGCTGCAATCGATCAGGTAAAGATGTACCCCTTAAGTATGTATGTAATGTCTATAAGTTTCAGCTGTTTTTCCTGTACATATTTATTTATAAATTCACACTACGTGTTACTGTCACTTAATATAAGTTATATGTACTACTACCATTTCCTTTTTCTGTATACTTCTAATACACCAGGCACTACCTTATATTATCCATCTCATGCTCTCTTTCCATCCCATGGTTGCCTGTAAGAGATTGCCAATTGGCGATAAGGCCGCCACTTGTACTTCTTTAGCTTTAAGTCTCTTATAAATTTAATCTGGTGTACAATAAAGAGATATTATTATTATTATTCTCTTTATTTCGTGATATACACATATTTGTTATTATTATTCTCTTTATTACGTATAAATACACATATTGATTACATTTTAAATATATAAAAAATAAAAAATACATATTTAAAAATATAAAAAATAGTAGACCACCGACATCGGGTACAGGGACCAAGATACCGGTGGTTAGGGCTCCAGAGATAGGAACCTCCTCACAATACGGGCCGTGTCAAGGAGGACTGCCTTCTGCATCAGACCCTTGATCCAACCTTCTAACGTGAGCCTCTTAAGGTGTTGGTCGAGGCTCTTGGCTATCAATCCGTGAACAGATATGATTATCGGAACAATGATCACCGAATCCACATTCCACATGTCGGCAATCTCGTGAGACAGATTCAAATACTTTAATTGTTTTTCTTTTTCAACTTTCACGAGATTCTCGTCATGAGGAACGGCGATATCGACAATCATTGCGCGGCGCTCTGATCGATCTATCACCACAATATCAGGCTTATTGGCAACAATAGTCCTATCTGTGATAATAGATCGATCCCAATATAACGTAGCACGACCGTTCTCGAGAACTGGGTCGGGCACATACCTGTAGTAAGGCACTTCAAAATTGACAAGTTGGTATTTAAGGGCAAGTTGTTGGTGTACAATCCTGGCTACTTGATTGTGCCTGTGCAAATACTCACCATTAGCAAGACGAGAACAACCAGAAATAATATGCCTAATAGATTCTCCAGGACGGTGGCACGCCCGACAAATGTCAACCGTACTATCTTTCAGGATATATTTCCGGTAGTTATTCGTCATGATAACTTCGTCCATAATTGCACAAACAAAACCTTCGGTTTCTCCGAAGAGATCACCATACCGTAGCCAAGACGTCGACGCTTTAAAGTCTATATCAGACCCGTGTAGGGCCCGATAAAATCGACCATGAAGTTCTTTACCCTTCCATACTTCCTTGCGATCAGTAGTACTAAGTACTACAGGTTTGCGCCAATTCTCTTTAGCCAGAGCGAGCGGAGTAAAACCAGTATCCACTGCAACTACATTACGATGCACTCCCACATTAGTCTGTAGAAAATATTCTCTGAGATTGTATATCTCGCGATTGTGTAGAGTCTTGATATTTAATAGACCACGACCTCCAAACTTTCGCGGAATATACAATCTCATAACCGATGAACGTGGATGGTGTATACGGAATGCAGTCAGCAATATACGGACTCTCCTGTCAAGGGCATCTAATTCGGTCTGAGTCCATCTAAGTGCACCAAAGGAATACATCAGAACCGGCATGACCCAACTGTTATAGGCTCGCACCTTGTTACCGCCCGATAAAAGACTTTTAAGTACTTTTTTTAGGCGACCAAAGAAACGTTCCCGTAACATTTGTTTCACGTCAGATTCTGATATTCCCAAGGACTGTGAAAAACCTAGATACTTGTAAGTTTCGGTGGCAGACAGAGATCTGAGTTTTGTTGAACCTGAAAGTTCTATTCCTTCAGATTCTACAATCACGCCCTTCTTTACATACATGACTGCACACTTGTCTACACCAAATTCCATTTTGATAGAATTACTAAAGTTTTCAGCGACCTTTAATAACGCCATCAATTGTAATTTTGTGGAGGCCAGTAATTTCAAATCATCCATATAAAGAAGGTGAGATATAACTTGATCATCTTTCTGCAACCGATAGCCTAACCCTGAACCCTCTAACAGAGTACTGAGAGGGTTCAAAGCTAGACAAAACCACAAGGGACTCAGACTGTCACCTTGAAATATACCTCGCTCGATCTTTATAAGTACGTCATTTATCGCAGCCTGCCGACATCCTGGATAGCGAAGTGTTGTGCTCCATTGACTCATACACGACTTTAAGAAAGTGCACAGAGTTGCATCAATTTTATACAACTCTAGCACTTTCAAAAGCCATGTGTGTGGAACTGAGTCATAAGCCTTCTTATAATCTATCCAACATGTCGCCAGACTCTTACGATTACGACGTACCTGTTGGCTAATGGTCCTGTCTATGATAAGGAGCTCTTTAGTGCCACGGGCCCCACTTCTACATCCATTTTGAGAAATAGAGAGTACCGAATTATTAATTATATGTGTAGTAATTTTGAGTCTCAAAATAGATGTTAGAAGTTTATATGTAGTTGGTAAACAAGTAATGGGTCTAAAATTTTTGGGATCCATGGCACTACCAGATTTATAGAGTAAATGGGTTACACCAGTGGTTAAAAATTGTGGTAATGAACCGGAATCCAAAGCTGCTTGGAATTGTGATGCCAAACACGCGTGTGAGCTTCGGAACCACTTAAGCCAAAAGTTGTGTAGTCCCTCTGGACCAGGTGATTTCCAATTCGGTAATGAACGGACTGCACAACTTACATCATCTTTATTAATAACAATGGGTTCCATAGCTGTTATAGACTCATACGAGCGTTTGACATCCTCCAACCAATCACCCTCTGTATGAGAGACAGGCACTGACCAGATGTTACGCCAAAATGAATTAGTGGTATTTTCATCTGGAAAATGCCCGTCACTCACACATGGATTCGGTTCCTCCCATTTCCGGTAAACCCATTTCTCATTTCTTTGGAACATTCGATTCTGATTATACCGATCAACTCGTTTTCTATAACGTCTTATCCTATTTGCCCATGCATAAACTTTCTGCTTGAGAAAGTCTATGCGCTCTGTGACACAGGACATGTACTGTTGAGGACTAATGGAAGTTCCCAAGAATGCCTGTTTCACAAAGCGCATGACTCTTGGCCGTGTATTACCACTTTTAAAACTAATTAATTTACCGATGAGTGTCCTAGTCTCAGCAATACGACGTTCAATTCTATACTGCCAAGCTGGTACAGCATTTTTGGGTCGAGTAGCACTTACACGTTCAATAAATTTAACACCAGCTACTCGACAAACTGCAATAGCCGCACAGTATAGAATAGAATGTGTATCACTAAGATCTTCGCTGTTATCAAAATAGTCTGATAACAGCGAATCCAGGGCACTCACAAGCGCTAAATTACGTTTATGAATGGGCAAACGGCATAACCGTGGTCTAATATTATCATTTACAAATCGGTATTTTTGAATCGCATCCTCCAAAGCACTCCTTATCTTATCGTTACATTGGGTACTTACGGATATAACTTCACTCTCCACTAGTTCATCAACATCTTTAATACCTAATGGCAACTGAGGTGTGCTACTGGTCACCGCAGTGTGTGATGAAGAGGGGATAGTAAAGTTTTTCCTTATGTCAGAGCGTATCCTCTCAAGTACTGTGTCATCCAGCAGGTGACAGCGCTGTATAGCTCGTACTTGATCCGACAACCGTTGTGCTGTAACGTTGATGGCTGGTTCAAGTTCCTGAAACAGAGAGACTAATCTAACACGGTACGCAGTAAGGTTTGTTCCCAACTCTGTAGCCCGAAAATATGCCCGCATGACATTCTCATTTATAGATTTTGTCCACTTCATGCGGCGCACATCACCACCGGTAGCGGGGACCCTGTTTGAGGTCAGTGGTCCTCGTGATCCCAAGCTGGTCGGCGGCCGGGTACTCTCCTGCTGGCGTACAGGTCTTGGCGACGTCGGCGGAGAGAAAAACTCGTCGCTGGAGCTAGAGCTCGACGCCTCTGCAACGGCCGGAACATTCATTGTTGCTTCCGGGGACGGCAAGGCGGAGCGGAGCGACGAGTCCAGGGATGTTGTTTGTGCTTTTAATCTAGCTCTCGTTAACATTTTGGAATTTCTTTCATGAAAATTTTTGTATTGACGTGACGTTTAAACGTCACGTCTTCGGTAACAGATATTTTAATGTAAAAATCATTTTAGTTGTATTTTAATTCAATTTTTATATTGTACACAGGTTCATTTTCTTTCTGGTTTGTAAGTTATTATTATTATAACACCCAGTTTTTCAAAAGTTGTGTCGCGCTACCGTTCGTTGACTATAAATTTCATCGCCCCATCTTTTGACAAAAAAAAAATAAGTGGCACTACCGTGCGTCGAACTAATGTACTATCGCACTACTGATGGTCGGCATATCGTTCTATCGCCAGAACATCGTGTAGATATTCGTCGCAATTACTTCATACGACTTTAATTTCTTAACTATTAAGCCCATGTAGATAGTCACTCAGAGAAGGACAACACCGTTAGTTAAGTATTGTCGTAGTGCTTTGTGGTAATGATACTAATGCTCACGATGTGGCGGCTTCTACATTATAAACACAAAGTAAATGTACAACGGCGCCATCTAGCGAAGATACATCGAACTACGAAGTATGAACGAAACGTATGAATGTAATGAACTACAATGGTAACTACTAATCCTGTATCGCGATATAAAGATTCGCGTGGCAATTAGCATATGTACAACATCCCAACATCAACCACCGGGCCGTGGCCCGCCAGGCATGATCACCTCGTCTGGTCGGAGGATCCTCCCTTTGTGTCGGAGGGACACGTGCCACTCGTCCCTCCACACACATGATAATAGTCATTAAGGAATGGTTAAAAAAAATGGATATTTTTTAGAAGGTAGGTTAAGCAGATTAGATTATTACCTATTTAATCAATTTTCAACGATACCAAATCAGTTAAAATTAAATTTACCAATAAAATGGTTACATAAGTCATTTGTTCGTATAACTAATTCAAATATTCTCGAACGCTCAACAGTTTTATTACTGCCTATTCCCACAAGACCAAACATGACTGTCATAGCGACACTCCAAGATAATATATCGCCGCAGTGATTCAACAAATTCACCCGTATATACGAGGGAAATCACTTAGCATATGACAAATAGTATCACGGTGACACGCTTTTAAGATACATAATCATACCAACCCAACATCCTACTAAAGAGTTTCTGTTGCAGAAGCTTTTTTTTTAAAGTAACTGTACGTGTGACGTACAATTGCCACTGCCACTAAATAATATTAAAATTACGTTCTATTTAAAGTTTATTCTCAGTTCGTAGTTCCTATTATATATAATAGTATATCTTCATGATATTCTGTGAGATTGTTTCTTAGATTCTACATTTGATTTAAAAGTGTTAAAGTATATAGTTCTTAGCAAATTTCATTAAAGTTGATACTCCATAAACGTTAACGTTATTAGAAACTAACAATTGCATGGGAATTATGTCTCTCAACGCCAAGCCACGTGGTCAGAACAATAAATTAACTAATAATACAAGAAAATAGAGGTGTTCGTGATTGTAGCATGACAATCGACGTAAACACTTGCATCTTGGCTTAAGGATCCGATTTTCAAAAATTATGGCTATAAATATTTTGGATCAATCAAAGAGACACACAAATAAACTTCTTAAACATTTAACTTCTCAGATTAAATTCATGAGTAATATAATTAACAACAAAATAAACACATAAGTATTTTGTCTGAAATAAGTAACACGAAGTTTTTTATGGAGATGCTTATCATTAATTGACTTTAGATTTACAAAATTTAAAACTTATTTCATAAAATTGTGTTCAACAAGACTTTGCAAAAAATTGCGCTTTTTTGTTTGTGATAGTCTGTCCATATCAGTGTAGTTTGTCTATGATTTAAATTTAAAAAAAATCTTGATAATATTACAGTCCCATAACATAACTTGATCTCTGTGACAGATGCCTATGAAACCGACGAAGTAACTTTCAACGAACGACTTAATTTTGTTCCATCTATATTTTCATTCTTTACGTGCCAGTTTTATTATGAATGAAGTGTAATTCAACACAAATATAAAAATGCCCACCTAAAATGTACCTCGCAAGTTCTAAAATGACACTATTGACAGCTGTCACAGAGATCGAACTATATTTTAAGAACTATAATAATAATATATCTAATAATGTATGTATGTAATGTATAAACAGTTTATGTATCGAGTTTTGTCTTCAATTGAATAGGAATAGAAGTCTGTTTGAAATATTAGCAACCAACTATTGTAGCCGAGACTATAACCGCAAACGTTATATTTAAAGACTCATAGTAACCATTGGGCATCGTTTTAGAAATTCGTACTCATATAATGACGGTATATCACTTTAATACCTTCATCTGTATTCTACTGAATGTGGTTTAGATGGGATATCAAAATAGTTTCCTTTTTAAGTCTATACTTATCCACAGGACATTAATATTTGGTTTATAGACAGTGGATAAGGATTTCTTTAACCAAAACTCAACAAGAGAAGTCCAAAGAAGGGTATACTTTACCAAAAGGAAGAACTGTGTTGTCATCATTCGTTTTGTAGGTTTTAGGAGTCGTAAGGAACTTTTACAGTTTCGCCATGAACGTTTCTCTGTCCGTCCATCTCTCCACGGTTAAGCCTAAAAATTGTAAGCACCTCAAAGTTGTAATTTGTTTACGTCTAAAATGGTGGAATGAAATCTAGTTAAAAAAAGAAACATGTTACCTAACCCGACACGAAAAGTGACTTTAGACTTAAAGCATATATCGCTGGAAAGAATCAAATCGTAAATATCAATTTGCTTGAAGCACTCTCTTACTAAGAAAATCGTAGCTAAGTCTACGAGTTTGCATGCCTCTGTGGTCTCGTAGAACAGTGTTTATGGTAATATTGGTTCAGCATTTGTACGATGCACCATGTGCATTCAAACCAGTTCTTGTTAAGATATTGTGTTATACATACAAAAGTATCGTTATTACGTTTTAAATTGCTTCAGTATGATTTCTTTGAAGTTGTTCATGAAAATGTATTTTTTGTTATGAAAATAATCTGCCGTGAATGTCATTTTCGCATAAAGACATTAGGCTACACATATTCTAAAAATAAAATTTAAAAAAATAATAATAATAGAAGTAGTTTTAGCTGCAGACCCAGTTTCATTTTTTTTTGGACTTTATTTCTAAGTAATCAAATATGGCAATAAATTTATAAAACCAATTTTACCTTACATTTTTGGCTTGGTTGAATAGCAATACTACAATTTGACATGTTGGAGCTGATCTGATAGAACCAGGATGTGGATGGTAGAATTTTACTGTAACTGCCTAGTTACCTAGTTTGGGGTTATATATTTCGGTTTGACTTGTCCTAAAGATTGGCTAGGTAACCTTGACTTAATCGTGAAGCCGCAGCAGTATCACTCACTTTTAACTTATTAGTACCATTTGGCATTAAAACTGATGCTACAGTATTTTGAAATTACGGCCATACAATAAATGTTAGCGGTAATCACAGATATCTCAGATCTTAGATCTTAAATCTCAAGTTCAATTGAATAAATTCTTTTTTTAGAACCTGTCAAAGTAATTTTTCTCGGTCTGATAGAAGGCATGAATGGAATAATGTTTAATCATGTTTATAATGTTTTATTCTTTATAAAGACAACGCCCACATTAGGAATAAACCCTGTGCCGCGGGGGATTTTACAAACATACAAGAAACGGACACAAAGAACACCCAGACTAAGAACAACAATTTGTGGATCACACACTCATCAACAAAACACGATAGCATGGATACTTTCACTTTATTTTCCACTGGCTGTGCTCCATGATGTTACTACGGTGTGTTTGCATTTGTGTTTGTTCATCTCGTGAAAATAATTCTTGTTCTTGGAGATAAAAACAGCTTGTGTTAATCCGGGTTTTTATCAAAATAGGTGAAAATTGGTCCAGCCGTTGGAGCGTGAAGAACAAAATAAGGTAACAAAAATACAAACGCATATTCTGACATAGGTTTGTCTTTATAATATTAGTATGATATTAGACTAGAGTCATATTATTTAAATTTTATTTGTCAAATATGATAGCATTTAATAATTTACTGAAAGTAGAAACGACCTACTTGTTTCTGATAGGGTAATAAATGCCCACAGTGTTCAGGATTGCTAAAGCTATTTAATAGGGTTTAAAAGTTACACCACATTACGTTATAGACTGTGGATTAGAACTCGTTTCGTATAAATTGGTCCTAAGCCGGGTACCACTGATATACTTCAAGCAATTTGTAATAGTTATAATCTTCCAAAACTACCAACGTTAATATTAATGAAAGGGTTGTTTTAATGAAACTTATGTCAGTCTACTCTTTTCCTAAATTTATTTTAACTCTATAACACTTGTCCTTGCCTTATTCGTTCTGTAAGTATATTAAATATATAAATTTTAATTGTCTGTATAATCAAAGAACTTTTTATTTATTAACCTGTAAATTAAGAGATCAGATTGTCCGTATGGTGACGCATTAAGAATACATAGTGTTACCATCCCTATTCATCCCATAGGTGTCGTAAGAGGCGACTAAGGGACCAAGTATACAAGACAACATCATTACAAAGAGAAGGGAAATTTGAAACACACCCTATTCCAATCCGTCTGGCCAGCGTGGTATAGTAGGCCAAAACCTCCTTGCTAAGGAGAGACGTATGTTCAACAGTGGACTGTAAAGGCTGTATATGTTGTCTGTATATTATCACCTACACCCTTTAATAGTCCATAGCTGGACATAGGTTTGTTTTTTTTTTAACTGTGTATAGCATATTTATTCGGTCAATCAATTATATGAAAATGAAGATAAGATTCTAGTATTGCTTATTGTAAAAATAGTAGTATTTTCTGAACAGTACTTTTGGTATTAGGTACACAAATACTGTTAGGCGGCTCAGAACATAAAATGGTCTTTTTAAATCTATTTGTCTTTTCTGGAAACAGAAAAAAATAACATCCAGGCAAATAAATCATACGCTTCTTAAACATTAAAAAATAAATGTTTATATTATGAAAGTTTACGTTAGTTCTATTTATTTATTGTTAAAAAATTATAATCTCTGACTACAAATGAACCCTCTGTATATCAACGTAAGGTTGGCTGGTAGAAAATACCTAAGGCATGATGTCCGCCACTGTACATTACCGCACGAAGTTTTTAAATGCATAAATATAGATCTTTAAAGACATAAAATGTACAACTATTCAAAATATAGTATAAACATTTTAATTAAAAAAATAACAACGAGTAACTCTTTAACATCGATTCATTTACAAAATTTCCTTAATATTTTCTCGGGTTTCACTTAAACTAAAAATAATACCGTATACAAAATGAAAATGTCTTCAGAATACAAACAAACACAAAACAGAAGCCCAATAACCTTCGCTCAATCCGCAAGCAACGAACCCCACATCCAACCAATCAAAGGAAACTTTTACTAGAACAAAAGAAAGTAAACAGCACACTCATTGGGAAGTTAGCTAGTTAGCGCCCGGCCGAAATAGGGGATTGTAGTTCCCGATATAACAAAGTTCTACTTGTTATTTATCTAATCCTAGACGGTCGGCCAGCTGACATTGTTATATTGCTTTTAATGTAATGTGGGTCTGGACCCACTGCACTATGCTATAGAATGAGTTACTAGTTTGTTAGAATTTACATGAAGGCCTTGTGCTTGTTGTATTCATAATTGCTTTATTGGGTTGAAAAGAACAGTTGTTACTGAACAGCAATTTATCCACAGAGCTATAAAAATAAAAAGTAGTAAAAATGACTGTTTACCTACAATATTTTCATTAAAATTTCTAAAAAGTTAAAAGTGATTTATATGGTTATTGCCGACGCAGTGCATAATGATATAAAACGAAATTGATCATCATAAGATCACATAAGTTATATTTTTTTAATGAGTAGTACTGAAAGTTAAATACTACATTAACTGTATATTTATTGTTTGTATTGCAATGTTTAACTTAACTGCCTCGTTGGTCTAGCGGTCAGCGTATGCGTATCCCGATCTTGGGCGAAATTTTCGGGTCTGACTAAATAGTGTTATTGTGTTTTTTTAATTTTAATTTTTAAAAATGACTAATAACAGCTAGGAGTTTGAAATTTGGGGCCTTAACTCGCGTATCTCGGAGAGCACGTTATACTGTCGATCCTACGCCTGATCTCTCCTCGATCATGTCGAATGGCCATCCCATCGGATTGCAAGAGTGAGGAAACAGAGAAGGCACCTGTGTTGTGCGCACACACTTGTGGACTATAATCTCTTACGTAGTTGGTTGATCACCGTTGAGACTCACCGCTGTGCCCGAAATTGATTAGAAGTACATCATATTATTTAAGATATTCTAAGTAACATTACAGACGTCTGGTGGCTGATATGTTACAATTTTTTCATTTTGATTTAAACCACTGATGATTCGCAAGATTTACCACATTCGAAATGTGGACTAAAACGTAGTATCCAGTGAACACATGTCTTCGAATATACATAAATGATTTCAATACATTCGCATATAAATTATCAATGTCTTATATTCATAAATATAAGTGCATTGGCAAGTAATGGTATAATTAAATAACTAACTACAGAACTATACTTATATATTATTTCGATGTTTGTTATATTGCAAACATAATAGCAGTCTATGACACAAGACTGTTTCAAAGTGTGGCTTTTAACTAATTAAACGGAGTGTCTGCTTGTATTAGCTATAATGTGAAGTCACTGTCCAGCGGGCGGCTCTTTGATGAAAATAGCTACTTTAAGAGTTTATTATGGTCTTCTCTAAGGAGATCCATTATTAGTTTTAGAAGCAACCTTTGTCTATTTGGGTAATTAGCTAATAGGCTAGTTGACACCTTAGTCAAATAAGTTACTTTTTATCATCTGTCAAAACGACAATTTTGTATGAAAAATGTACTAAATACAAAATTGTGACGTCACTGTTTTAGACTAATCAATTTATCAATATATTTCACTGTATATTTGATTGAAATTCGTAATAATAATAAAACGCTATGTTAATTGTATTTGCCGCGATGTTTCGCGATATTAGTTTTAATGAAGTGGACATTGGCATTTATTTACGATACAGTCATCTACCCAATTGTGAAATGAATAGGACTAAGGTATCGATGACCTTTCTATGTATTTGTCGCAAAAGAAATGGATTCGTTATTTTTTTATTATTTTTATTTTAAAAGTCTACTAAAGTGATTTTACTCTGCCTGATGGGAAGCATGAATAGAATCCAAGAGTTATGGTCACCATACTCATTGCGAATGCAGACAATGCAGTATGGTGATCCACACTATGGTGGCCAAGTAAAATGCTTTTTCACGTCTCGCTTCGGGGCGTAAAAGGGATGACAGTCATCGTGGCATTGTATTGCACACACTTACAGCTGTGCACCAATGGGCCTCCCGTCTCGCACTCATCAAATAAACACGACAGCATGTATGCTGTCGCTTTAGCTTGATCTTCTGTTGGAGGGTAGTACCGCCCTAGTCAAGTCGGCCCGTTTGTGCTGAAATCAGCGTGGCTGTACTACATTTCCAAGTAGATCTCGGTGAAACCTAGTTTTATTGAGTACTTTATTCTTTTACTTTTTTACTGCAATGAATTATGAAATACCTTTTTAAGTTTCTGAATATTTAATGTGGTATTTAGAAAATCCAGAGGGTAGTGAAGAGTAAAACATTCAAAGAAAGTACACCCACACTATTTAAATCATCTCAATCGGGTATCTTATTTAAAAAAACTACAAGGTTTAGGCGATCGACTGACCAGCCTATTGCGTTGAGTGTTATGAATTCGATCTCCATATAGGACAGTGCTTTATGTTATCCCAAATTGTTGTTCTAATTCGCAGTATTCTGTGTGTCCTATTTTATTTAACTTTACGACGTTCCTTGCGACACCAGATGTATCGCTAGCGCAGAAGTTATTTTTACAGAAACCAAAAATCGAATAAACTGCACTATGAAGCACCTTTTACAAAAATTA
This sequence comes from Hypercompe scribonia, assembly GCA_949316085.1. NCBI lineage: Eukaryota > Metazoa > Arthropoda > Insecta > Lepidoptera > Erebidae > Hypercompe > Hypercompe scribonia. The sequence continues at coordinate 8,182,051 of OX438988.1, forward strand.
AAAACTCAAATATCTATATGTAAACGAGTTTAATATACACGTGCAAATATTTTTCACTTAACATTCGCTATCTTATCTCAAGCGCCATTTCAGGAGCTGAGATACTGGGAACATTTCGACTATCATATATTACGATGTTACGCTCCGCCTTGCAAATACTTACTTACGTACAGCTACTAATATTGAACAGGGTACTGCAATTCTTCGGGTTATGGCACACTTTATTGCTTTTAACTAACTATTTCTTTATCCGCTCTATAATAATGGTAATCATATGTCTATTAAGTTGAATTTCCAGTACGTGAAGTAGGAGAAGGGTTTTTTCTTTCTTTGGGATGTCCTCTACTAATCGTCTTTGATAAAAAAAGCTTTCAATTAATCGCTTAGATAAATAATTTACGAAAAATGACGATTCTTTTCTATTTTATTCGTTCTATAAATGTTTACACATGTTTTCGACTGTATCACCGAAAAAGTAAGCAAATTCGTATAAACACCCAGCTAAGCTTGTGTAGTTTTGGAAATAGTTTGAATATATTGCCAGTTCATTAAAAGGAAGATTTAACAGTGAAATATATATAGTGATCGATGAAAATATAAATACATAAGACATGTATGACATAAGGGACAAATTTCTATATCGAACCAGTTGTTGACGAGAAATCCTAGTTTGCTAAACATTTTCTAGAGATTATTATCATTTGGACAGAATAAATTTGTCAAGGTGTAATTTATAAATATAATTTAATAAAATTTGTTTATATTTGGACTTTAGCATTTATAATTATTTTAACCAATTTTAAATTTAAATTAAAATATTAGGAAATAAAAAACATTTTTTTAAAATATTTACAAACAAGTGTCAAAAAATCCCTCCGCACCATCGCCTACTGTTAGCGTCCTCAATGGATTGGCAGTATTGCCACGTTAAATGGCAATATACATTCTTTGTGCTAAAAAAGGCCGACCTTCTGGTCACTAGAAGTGTCAGCTAAATGCTTAGGTAATTGTTTAAACATAGTACGAGCACTCGGACCCCATACTCCTAGCGTCTCCACCCTAAATAGTTCAAAAATGTAATTAGCCACAAATTTGTAGAATTTAGGCGGTTCGAGACTTTTAACCTGTATTTAAAAGCACATAAGTATATTTATCAATGGTCTGGTTATCTCTGCCTAGTTTGGGATCAGATAGCCGTATGTAAGATATTCTTTGTGGAATAGTGAGAGCCATGCTTCGGTTTAAATGGGTCAGCTTGTCCGGAGTTATATTTACGACGGCTTCACAGAAAACTGGCGTTAATCAATTGCCTTATAGTGACGGATTAAGAGTATAAAGTGTCATCACCCCTATTCAACCTGTGAGTGTCGTTAGAGTGAACTAAACGTACAAACTATGAAGGACAACATCATTGCAAAGAGAAGAAAAACTTGAAACAAAATCTATATTAATCTGTTTGACCAGTGAGGTATAATGCGCCAGAATCTCTCTAAGGAGTGGCTTATTTCCAGCACTGGATTGTTAAAGGTTGTTGGTGATGATGAAGAAGTAATTGCAACCTACTCGGTGGAAAATAGTGAACTAACGCTTGGGAGAGTGACTCTCTTGGACGGCAAAACACTTGCTACTCTTCAGTTACAGCCATCCATAGGTGGCAGTAGTCATTTACAATCAAGTGACTCGTCTACTCGTTTGCCCCCAGAAGTGAAAGCTGTAAACTACCAATTAAAATTTGTCGACTTGCGTTGTGTGTACTGAGTATTGTGTATATATGTATATCTAAATAAACTTACAGGAATTTACTCTACATCCAAACTTACCTAAAGAAGTTTTCATAAATGAACACGCAGTTTGTGTTAGAGTAATATAACTCAAACAGACTAATAATCACTACTCACACAACACGCACGTATTAGGCACATTACAAATTCAGTATTATATCTAACTACTACCGAAATTCCAACATACTGAACAGCTTTATTGCAAGTATTTCGCAGAATTCTAATATAAGGTTCTACGTTATTGGAAGTACATTTGCAAGATCATTTCGAGTAGTTAAGAGTTGGCAGCCCGCCAACTGATAGCGCCGAACACTTTCAAATATTAAGACAATATCAATATTGAGTGCATTTATTTAGTGGATGGCTACATGACCGCAATATACGAGTAAATGTTATCTGAATACATATTTAAACAAATTAGTTACTATCATCATGAGCAGTATCATTTTCTTTTGACTGATTTCTTTGATGGCTATTTACTTGTGTAATCTCAATTTTCTTTGAGAATATAACTCCTTGGGAATGTTAAGGAAACTGGTAGGACGAGGAAATTTGGGTTGAAGATACCACAAGTCTCATATGGAATGAGAGCCTGAGATTGTGATAATTTAAAGAGAATTAGAGAATGAATTAGATCCAAGGCACCTATGTTTGAAGAAGATCATGAAATATCCGTATTTGCTAAATATAAAATAAGAACATACCTTCAGATATTTGCATTTGCCAGTAGAACCTTTAATAAAAATATGTCTTTTTCATTATCAGGCATTGTTTAAACCAGAGCTCTGGGTTTCCGATATTAATAATACCATATGTAATTATTAAAGCGTCTACACATATGTTAAACAATTAAAAGGTAATTCAAGAGTTTGCTTTTACATAATTTCTCGCAATAATGACGTCATTAACCGCTGTGTTCGTATAATAATTAATATTTAAACTCTCCTGTGCAATTAAACGAGTCTGCTACGTATACAGTTTATAAATTTATACTTAATAAACAATTATGCGAATAAAGGTAAATAAACAGACGAATATCGAATGTATTTTATCTATAGGTACATTGTGCTCTTTAGAATTTCATCGTATAACTTTTGAATTAGATTTTATCAAATTACGATGAAAAAGATTACCAAGGGTGATTTTTTTTTATCCTTTTTTTTCCTGTGAGGTAATCTCATCAAAAGGTGATTATGTCAAACTCGAATCGACAGAAAATTACACGCCGTCTCTCTCAGGTAGCTGGCGAACCAGGTGTACTCTAGAAAAAAAATCCCTAGAACTCCGATATACCTCGGACCCTCTTTCTACCCTCAAAAAGTGCGCATGCTCCGTAGTACGTTGCGCTGCCATCCTGGTTTGCTTCTGCTAGGGTGACAGATGGTCTCACCTGCCACCCCCAGGCTTGCGCTTATGGAGGACGGAGATCGTTCTGCGATCTCCGGTGCCCGAGTCGTCTGCGATACTGGACCCGTTCCCGGGCCTGTCGGACCGGGAAAGTTCTAAACCTTGCCCAGTTCCGCACCGATATTTTATTTGCAAGTAGAACTTGCTCGCAGAAGGAGACGGCAGCGTTTCATGCGCTCACTCTCCGTAATCTTGCAACCGAGCGAGAGAATTTTTACTCCTATGGCCGCCACAAGGACACGCCTCAGCTCTGCTCACGTTTGGCATTCTGCAAGCGTGTGGAGCACCGTGTCTACGATCCAGCCATCGTAGTGGTGGCACTCAGGTTGGCTCATTTCAGATCAGACACAGGTGATCGTCTTAGCACCCTTTCCTAGTGATCACCTGTATCAGCCGGTGTGATAGGGTCCCGTGATTCCTTTCGAGTTAATCCTCTACAACGGGTCTTACAACTGCAATGACGGCGTGCCCTGCGCTTGGTTGGCCAAGTTGTTTCTTCCACTCCTCCACAAGGATCTGGCAGAGTTGAGTTTCCTGATTCTCAACTTCCCGAGTTTCAGGACTTCGTCCCAACTCCTGCGTCTCCTTGCGTCACTGATTCGCCGCCTCAAAGGTGATTATGCGGTATCCTCTTATGACCCTGATAGTCAGCACTTGCTGTGGTCATCGTAGTATCGCGACGTTGCTGGCCTTGAGGGTCTCCGCCCACACTGGGGCCTCGTAAAGAACTATCGACCGCACAACTCCTGAGTGCCTCCTACTATGATGACTGGCTATATCGATCAGGTGGCCTGTTCTGAGGCTCATGAAGGAATAAAGCCACGGACTTGTACAGAGCTACCTCAAGATCCAGCTGCCAGATTTGCTCCACCACTACCTAAGAAAACACTGCGAATCCAGACCCAGATCAGTGACATTTCACATCTATCGAGACCGATCTTACTTGGGTAGACGTCGGTTTTTTTTGACAGGCACTCGGTGATATACGAGCCTCTCCCTGATGCAACTCCAGGGCAAAGTATTGACCACATTGGCAATGTTCAAGGACACTGAAAAAATACTTCTTCACCCCGGGAAACTGCTACCTCTGTTAGAGCCTTCAAGCGTATGATCGCATCCACGGTGGAACATCCCTGACAGAAAACATACTGGCACCTGGTGCCTAACGAGGCGTCGTGCAATTACTTTTTCAAAGAGTTTGCATATAAATTAAGATAATATGCAAATATTAAGACAATAATAAGCGATCTTTAATGCAGACATTCAGTCATGACATAGTATCATCATCATCAGCCAGGCCTCGGCATAGTATGACGTGTGATAAATTTAAGTCTAAATACAATAGTTTTTAATAGAAATCTTATTACTAAAGCCTATCCACTCTTCACAACAGCTGAAGCGGCGTCTTTGAAAAAATTGTATGCACCAGAAGCAGCTTCAAATGTTCCAATGCCAATATTTACTATAGCTTCGTTGGTATGGAGCAATGCCTTGGCAAATTGATTTTTAGTTTCTGAAATAAATATAAATAACTGAGAGGCATTCATATCCATTAGATTGACGTCTGACATGATCTCAGACTAAAGCTTTACTCTTAAAAAATACTTCTATTGAGTCTGATTGATTTGCTCGATTCGTATTTCTTACCCAAATTTACTTTCTTCTTTCACTCCTTCTAAACTTGGTTATACTTCCGTTGTTGGAGGAAGGCATGTGGCCATACTTAAAATAAATTGGGCGAAACCCTTTGCTATGTGCATCTCCCAATAAAATTGAGAAACTGGAAGAAATTGATGAAGATAACTCATTAAGTAATAAGGCCAATAAATACTTACTTAAGACCGGCATGAGTAATTTGCTGTTTAATTTGTCCATGTAGCTTGTTGTCTTCCCTCTACGGTCTTGTGGTGAATGTGTATCTTCACTTTTGCTATTTGGTGAATTCCTATCAGAAATGTTACTTGTTTTCGATTCATGTTTATTAACAGTGCCATTTATATCTTTGTGTTCTTCACCCTCATCTTCTTCCAAACTTATAGTTTCTGATAAGTATGGGGTTTTGATTATTGAATGTCTCGATGATTTTTGGCTTCCGTTTTTATTGCTATCATTTTTAGATCCACCATCTTTTCGTGTTTCTGTTTTATTTGTACTTGATCTATTGAGACTGCTATCGTGGTCTTCGTCAGTTACGGTTTTAGTTTCTTCATCATTCTTTGGTATAATTGTAGAATCCTTGGTTGTTTCTTGAGTTAAGGTTGTTTCTTCAGTAGATATTTCTGGCCGATTCAGGCATACCTGAAATTTTGACGACATATTGTAATAAAATAATTAAAACACTAATCCGTTTGATTTTATTACTAGTCTTAAACCGATAGAGTATGTTTGATGGTATAAGGGGGTAAACAAGTAGAGAGATCACGTGATGGGAAGAAACTAGCACCGCCTACAGACGACTGCAGCTCTAAAATCACAAGTGTACTGCAGTCCTTTAAGACTTTCCCCCTAAAATTATGAGAGTATTCTGACTAGCTCATCCAACTAGTCCCAACTTCTTCCTTTCTACACACGACTACACGTGCAGGCCTTGAAAGTCACAGTTTTAGAACAATAGACATATGCTGTCGCACTAAACACTTTAGGTCTTCCTTCCTGTGCCAATTTATTAAAATCGTGAATTCACTACCAGCGCACGTGTTTTCCTGCCACTACGATCTTGGGTCCTTCAAATGGAGAGTGAAAAAGTATCTCATAAGGTCGCCATGGTGTAGGTCACAATGCTGCATTGTCTGCAATGTAGATGATGACTACCACTCTTGGATTCTACTCATGTTTTTCATCAGGCAAAGTATAGTCATTTTGGAAGCTAATATATTTATAAAAAAAGAATTTCACTTTTACGTGATAAGCAACGAAATGATCGATTAACAGTAGTTTCTTGTGAATAACAACATTTATGTAGTCATCAAAGTCAAGACGTATATATACGCATTCCTTTTCATAGCAACATTTTACTTGGTTCCTTTACCGGGCAGTCAATATTTCATGTAATTCTTTGTAATCTCTTTATTGGTTAGAATAACAAGCATTACCAAGCATTACCATATCGAATTATAACTTCTTACTACTTTTTTAATATGTTGTGAAAATTAAATAGCGTAAGTATGAAATCAATATTGAATACATGTTAATAATGTCAATAAAAGTTTGACCTCGCTCTGTTTTCATTAAATTTAATTTCATGGATTTAAAATAGTTTTTCTGATTTATAAACTTTATTATTTGTTTCAATTTATGAAGCACGTTGCACGATTTATAATTATTCTTACAGAACACAATTATTATTTTCATCATCACTATTTAATAGCCTTTAATAAGCGGTGCTTTACCTAGCTGTCGGGTTGGTCGAACTTTCAAGATGGGGCGCGTCTGGCCACCAAGGGATTCTCTCTGGTGACCAGACGCGCTGACCGAGGCGCTGGGTTTACGAGTGTAAAAAGAGTGTGTGTAAAGTTTTTTTTCTCTCTGTAGTGTTGTTGTCCTGTGTAGTTTGCCCCTTTAGCCATCTCTAAGCCAAATTGGAAGCTTAAAAACTTCTGCTATCAATAGCGTTTTCAAAGGTTGTAGCTAAGATTATAGCTAAGTACTAAAGGACCGTATTTGAATGAATATTAGTTATTTATCAGTTGTCCATAACTATGAGACAAAAATTAACCTACGGTAAATCTATTTTATTTTTGATTGCAATGTTCCGCTATTTAAAAAAATTATAAGACAGCTATATCCTGTAAAATTTCGCGGTGATACATTGTAATGGTAATAGCAATAATCAGATATGCTCACTAATAATATAAATGCGAATGTTAGTTTGTTTGTTACGGTTTCACGCGAAAACTACTCAACCGATCATCATGAAATTTTGTACACATATTCTTGGAAGTATTAGAAGTAACAAGGAATACATTTTACTAAAACATATTTATTTAAAATGATCTGTTACGAAACTTAATGTAGCAGACCAAATTTCACGTGAACAAAGCCGCGGTTAAAAGCTAGTGTGGAATAAAACTGACGTGAAACATAGATTAAAGCTATCTTTGATGTGGTTTGTAGTTTCAGCTTAATCGGTGCAGCACTTTTTAGTTTTTTGAAGCGTAAACAAACCAACTTAATGTTTCTACATGTCACCATCATGATATGTCCTCGCTTTGCACAAGTTGTAGATAAAAATGTAAACAGCTTAATTCGAAAAGAATTGCAAAATGGCGACATTCCTTTCGTTATTAGATTAGATATCGTAGAATGGTAGACCAAAACCTCCTATTTTTATATTCTTGGCCTACTAAAGTGACTACACTCTGCTTGATAGAAAGCATGAATGGAATCCAAGGGTGGTGGTCGCCATACTCACTACGAATGTAGATTATTAAGCATGGCGACCCACACTATGGTGGTCCTTGCTAAGAAGAACCCTGCTGTTAAAGACTGTTGATGTGATATGAGTTGATGTACGTATAGGTAAATTTTAATTTAACATTTCTTTTTATTTATTGTAGCAGTTTTTTTTATAATATTTTCATTAACAGTAGTATAACTACTAGGGTTAGTAGAAGAGATTAAAGTAAATTTAAGCATCTATTAAAAAAAATCAACAAAACACAAGTATTACTCACTGATAAAAAACTCAAACACAATATCACTCGAATCATTTCTTTTTCACGTGGTATCGGCAGTACTTTTATATCGATACTAAAGACGTATTAGCGCTGAGAAAAATAACAATGCATTTATAATTGCTAAACGTAAAATACATAGTTTGTGTTTAAATTCATTTTCTTGGATAACATGCAGTTTGGTGCTTCAATTGATTGTTTAATTTTCTTATTAGCAGTTTGACATGTGTTAATAATTATTATTATTCTGTTCTTATTAACATTGTATTCTGTCGTTGTGGTGATGGATTAAGAATATGGAGTGTCGTCACCACTATTTATCTCGTGGGTGTCGTCGGCGCCTAAAGGAGCAGGACTACAAAGCGAAGGAATATATAAAACAAAGTCTAACCAGCTATAGTAGGCCAAAATTTTCTTTCTAAGGAGAAGCCTATGGCCTATCGTTTGCAGCGATACGCTTCTCTGTCAGCGGCATCTGGCATTCGTTATGAAAGTGATTCTGTTGCTTTCTTTCTTAATAAATATAGATGTGGTAATTGTTAAACTACAAGTTTAGCTTTGCACGATAGCTTACATTCCTAGAAAAACGCATATTAATATAATTTATTGACAAATGCGTGTGCAGTGAATTCACATGAGTAGATACATGTACAGGCTATGTAAGATTTTTTTTTAATTTTAGACTCTATATTGCCCCTCTAGGGTTAATCGATTAACGACTGCACGGTTGGCCTAGTGGTTTAAGTCCATCCCAGGAGTTGGCGGACCTCCGTGCGGCCTGTACTCGTGCCTGGAGGTCCTACACCCGTAGTGGGCGGCGACACTGCGAAGAAGGCGGGGAGGACCAGCTTCATGAGGAGTACTGAGAGGCGCGGAAAACTCTGAAGCTGGCCATCAGCCGCGCCAAAGAAATTAAGAGAAAGGAAATGCTGGAGGGTCTCGATCGTAACCCCTGGGGTCGCCCTTATCGTGTGGCGCGGCAAAAGCTCCGCATGTCGGGCCCCCCTTTACAGAGACACTCCAGCCCAGCTTCCTGCGGGAAGTGGTCGAGGGCCTTTTCCCGCAGCGGGCGGAGTACACACCCCCGTCGATGGCCTTCATGGTCGAAGACGACGGGGTGAACGAAGACACTGTTCCGCCCGTCAGGGAATCGGAGGTAGGGGCGGTTGTTCTACGGATCCACTCTAAGAACACCGCCCCTGGGCCGGACAGGATACCTGCCCGAGTGCTAGCCCGAGCCCTCGAACACATGTCGGAACGCCTCAGGGAGGTCCTGGACGCTAGCCTGGCGTCCGGACGCTTCCCTGAGTGCTGGAAAAGTGGGAAGCTGGTCCTATTAAGGAAGCCGGGACGGCCAGCCGAATCGGTAGCGGCCTATAGGCCTATCGTGTTGCTGGACGAGGCGGGTAAACTGTTTGAGAGGATACTCTCTGCCCGCATCGTCCGGCACCTCTGCGAGGTGGGCCCCGATCTGTCGGACGCCCAATTTGGTTTTCGGGCGGGGCGTTCGACGGTCGATGCCGTGCTGCGCCTGAGGGCCGTTACCGAAGAGGCGGTGAGCTGTGGCGGCGTGCTGTTGGCGGTGTCGTTAGACATCGCTAACGCATTTAATAGTCTGCCAATTAGCTGCATCAGGGAAGCCCTCCACTACCACGGGGTGCCAGAGTACCTGAGGCGGCTTGTGGCAGACTATCTTGAGGAGCGTACCGTCATGTACGAGGACCGAGATGGTATACTGAGGCGGCGGCCCATGTCGTGTGGTGTTCCACAGGGGTCTGTCCTCGGACCACTCCTGTGGAACATGGGATACGACTGGGCCCTTCGAGGTTGTCTTCGCCCCGGGTTGGGCGTAATTTGTTACGCAGATGACACATTGGTCACAGCCCGGGGAGCGAACTTTCAAGAGGCGGCGCGCCTGGCCACCACGGGAGTCTCTTTGGTGGTCGGGCGTATTGAGGCGCTGGGTTTACGGGTGGGCCTAGATAAGACGGAGGCCCTTTTGTTCCATGGGCCCCGTCGTGATCCACCACCCGGCGCCTCTATCATAGTCAATTCGGTCCTCGTACCGGTTCAGGCCCAGATGAAGTACCTGGGCCTGATCCTTGACGGGAGGTGGCTCTTCGACGAGCACTTCCGACAGCTTTCTCCAAAGCTGGTCGGCGCTGCCTCTGCCCTCGGGCGACTTTTGCCGAATTTGGGTGGAGCCAGCGTCGCGACGAGACGGCTATACACGGGGGTTGTCCGGTCAATGGCGCTGTATGGTGCGCCGGTGTGGGCGGCGGCTCTGACCGCCCAGAATAGGGCTCGCCTCTGGCGCCCTCAGAGGATATTGGCGGTTAGAGCCATACGCGGCTACCGCACCGTATCGACGGAGGCGGCGTGCGCCTTGGCCGGAACTCCGCCGTGGGATTTGGAGGCGGAAGTGCTCGCCGAAGTTTATCGGCGGACGGCTGACTACCGGGTGGATAGCGGCATACGGCCCCCGCTCGAAGAGATACGCGAGTGGCGTGAGGCCGCTCGTCGAGCCACGATGGCTCGTTGGTCGTTCCGATTGGAGACTCCTCGTGCTGGCTTTGCCCTCGTGGAGGCTCTCCAGCCGGTCATCGCCGAGTGGGCAGGGCGGCAGCACGGGACCCTTTCCTTCCGACTGACGCAGGTCCTTTCCGGGCACGGTTGCTTCGGGAAGTATCTGCACTCGGTCGGCAGGAGGGAATTGAGTCCCGCCTGTCACCACTGCGACTACAGTGAGGACTCGGCTCAGCACACGATGGCGGTTTGTTCCGCCTGGGCGGCGCAGCGTGGGGTCCTCACTGCAGTTATTGGAGGAGATCTCTCGCTACCGGCTGTCATACGCTCCATGGCCGGTAGCGACAGTTGTTTTACCGCGGTCGCAACCTTCTGCGAAGACGTAATTTCGCGGAAGGAGGCGGCGGAGAAGGCCCGGGAGGACGATATCCACTCGGACCCAATTCGCCGCAGGCGAGCTGGGCGGCGGAGGCGCGCATACCAGCGCCTCATGCCGTCTTGAGTGAGGCTGCGGGTGGACGGGACGGGTTTTCCCCTCCATCCGCTATAACGGCCAGCCGCGAGGAAGCGACGTCCGCGTGTGCCGTACGTCGCCTAAAATAGAGAGTTTATCCGCAGATGGTGTCCGAGGTAGCGGGCAGGCGTTAGGAGGGATCTGGATGTCGTAATAGCAGCGGTTCCCGGATTCCTCCTATCTCAGGCGCAGAGTGGCACACCGTGTGGTCCGATTCCGACACACCACCCCGCCGTAAACCCCGGTGGGGTGACGACCCGAGGGGGTTTCCACACGTTAAGAAAAAAAAAAAAGTGGTGTAAGTCCATGCCGCTCTCTACTTCGCTGAGTGTTGTGCGTTCAAACCCCACATGGGACAACACTTTGTGAGATCCGTAAATTGTTGTTCTGAGTCTGGGTGTTCTTTGTGTCCGTTTCTTGTATGTTTGTAAACTCCTCCGCGACACAGGATTTATTTCTGATGCGGGTGTTGTCTTTTTTAAATAAAAAAATAGGAATGAAGGCGGGAGAGGGAATTCTCATCACACACATTTCAAAACATAAATAAATGAAAATGAAATTACTTTGGTTTACAATAAAAAGCCATGATATTATTAATATATGTTTAACTAGCCTAACTGGCCATTAAGGTAACTGGCAGAAGCACTGTAGTGTAATATAAAAATAACATCAAAATTGCGCAGCAGGTGTGTTGTAATAAATACATGCAAAGCTTGGATTACGAACAGTTGACGTTTTTCGCTGATATGGGTGCCTCACCGTCAGCGAAACGTTTAAACCAGGACTTACTAAAGGATAAATCATTTGTAAATGTACCTGCTGATTTAATACACCTTGGTTGTTCTTAACGAAGTTTACTAATTATAATTACGTGTGTTTATCTTCACATAACTAATGACCAAGGCCAAAATGAAGAGATATGAGTAGTTGATTCCATTTTAGTCATCGTCAGCTTTCTGCCTCATTTCTTTAAGTGAGTAATGATAAAAATGGTGTGCATTGAAGCAAGGGTCAGATGAAACTGACCCTAAATTAAACGTTAGATACCTTAATACAATTTGGGTCAATTAATGTGTAGGATTGTAAAGAGTTTTGGCTAATTTCTTCTATGATCCATCGCCTACCCGATGTTAACTCTGTTTGGGAATGTAAACGTTTTCTGCCTGTGTTTTTGTGCCTGAGGTTACGGGTTCGATTTCTGAGTCAGATGTGGTCTGTAAATATTTGTTTCGGAGTTTGAGTGTTTTCTATGTACAGTTTGAATATATTTACAAAAAAAATGTATGTATATTTATGTCAGTAGTTTAGTACTCATAGAACAAGCTCTGCTTAATTTGGGACTAGACGACGTTATTAAAGTATTATTTCGGACATCTGACACCCAACGCCATCTAGTTCTAAGTATTATTTCATTATTACTTCATTACTTCTAAGAAACATACTGTGCAGAAACTGAAATCAAATAAAAATTGACGATTGGGAATCGTTGTTATTCGTATATATCGTGTTGATTCGTTAATATTAATTAATAAAATATTTATTAAATAGGAGTATAGAAACAAATTAAGGTCTTATGTGATCTTTCAAAACACGGTTTTCGATATGGACGATATGGTTACGTGTTCCAAAAACTTTTTCGGAAACTCTTCAAACTAAACTAAAATCACTAAAAAATAGTTTTGTCCTGTTAAATGACGCTCTAAATTTCAAACATTGACTAAAATTAGATACGTCACGCAAAAAATAGATGTTATCTAAATACACACATAAAAATAGCATTTTGGAAATGCTTCACTAAAATGAGAGAATAGAAGATCATTTTAGAGAATTTTAATTTAATGATGCAAGAACAGAATTAGCATCATTGTCATTGTAAAATGTATTTTAAATTTTGTTATTATCAATGTGGTGGCTTTATTAAGCTATTGCATAGCTTTTATCGCGGGCTTCAAGCGCGGCGACCGAATTAAGAAATTCCATAACGAAAATAAACCTAACACTCCCCACTCCGACCGGCACAGTGGTGCGGCGTTGAAAGCCGTGCATCGTCTAACGGCGTTTCAGTTCGGCAGACTTCGGTACGGTGTTTGTGTGCGTGCGACTAGACGTATGCGTGTAAACTGTACGAAGCACGCACGGATCGAGACGAGCTGCTCCGAAATATTATAATTGCATAAGTTGATAAAAAATGCTATTTTTTGTTAGAATTAATAGATATTCAAGTAAATGTTATTAAATATATATGTATGTATTCGATTTTTATGAATCATAATCATTATCCATCATTTTGAAAATGGATCAATGGTATATCAACGTCGACTACCACCACCTCGTAAACTGTTTTATTATTCTACTTTGATATAACTTTAAAAACGGATAATCCTATACTAACACGTCTGACCAAGAGAGGTTTATGTACAGCAGTGGACTGTTAAAGACTGTTGATGATGATGGCAGTGGCTGACTATTGAAACAGGCGTGTTGTCAGAGGATCTTGGTGATTAAAGCTCTACGTGGTTACCGCACTCTGAGTCTTCTCATGCTGGCTTTGTTACCGTGGAGTCTCACCAGCGATCATCTTCGGTTGGGCAGGGGGGCAGCAACCCGAGACCCTTTCTTTCCGGCTGATACAAGTCCTTCCCGGGCCATGGTTGCTTGGGGCAGTATCTGCACTCGATCGTTAGGAGGGAATTAAGTTCCGCCTGTCACCACGTGTCCGAGTGGTGACGGATTAAGAATAAATAGTGTTACCACCCCTATTCATCCCGTGGGTGTCGTAAAAGGCGACTAAGGGAACAAAGTATATAAGATAACATCATTACAAAGAGAAGGAAAACTTGGAACAAACCCTATTCCAACCCATTTGGCCAGCGTGGTATAGTAGGCTCAAACCTCCTTGCTAAGGAGAGGTCTATGTCCAGCAGGGATTGTAAAAGGCTGTTGATGATGTTGATGACTGTCACCACTGTGATTGCAGTGAGGACTCGGTAGTAGCGACAGATGTTTTATCACGGTCGCAATCTTCTGCATAGACGTCATTTTACAGAGGAAGGCGGCGTAGAAGGCCCGGGACGACCTCCATTCGGACCTCATACCACCCTAAGGGTGACCACGGTTGAACGGGACGGGCTTTTCCCTCCATCCGCTATAATAGCCAGCTGCGAGGAGGCGACGTCTGCGTGTGCTGTACGTCGCTTAAACAGTTCTCTATTTACGGATTCTGCCACCCAAAAGTGATGAAGATGAAGCTAGTGGGCAGGCGAAGGGTCTGGATGTCATAACCCTCTTATCTCAGGCGCGAAATGGCACTCCGTGTGTCGTTGGTCCGATTTTGGCACATCATTCCGCCGCAAACGGAAGGTAGGGTGACGAACCGAGTGAGTTTCCAGCCGTTAAAATAAAAGAAAGGACTATTTCCACCAGTGGACGTCATTTAGTTGTGATGATAATGAAATCAAGAAGCTGGTCAAGAAAACTAGATTAGATAGAATTGTATAAACTGAAATGAGTCTCTTATATTCAATGTTATGTTGTGTATAAAAATGTAAACAAACATTAATGGTAAAAAGCAGGTAAACGATATCCTCATATCTCTTAATGTTTGGTGGTTATTTTTTCTGCGGGTACACGGCAAAGCGCATTCGTTCGTATCTATTCATCATTTAATTTACATTTGAGCGGCCGCAGAGCCGTTATTCCCTTTGCTAAAGTGTATAATGTAGTAACTTGCTTTTTTATTACTAAATATCTTTATTTAAGTTAAATCTGCTTTACACAGTAAGTTTACAATTCAAAGTCAATATAAATTATTTAATTTATTAGAATTCATGATAAGTGTTATTGTCTGGTTGTATTGTTTTTAAGTAAAATTTTGTGATGATTTTGGTGTAGTGAAGATTCCACTTACTGTTTTTAAAAAAGATTTAAATATTATAATCTCAGCATTTATGGGTTAAAAACATTCCTCAGAACATTTGTTATCTTACATCTTAATAAATCTCGTTTCATTTTTGAATATGTTAGTGGCTTGCGTTTGTAGATAGTTTACTACTATACAACAACAGTAATCTTAAAACCCTTGCTCAAAAGAGAATAGCAGCGGAGTAAGTCTTTACTTTAATTTTTTTAAACAATCAAATTTGATAGTTTCTAAATGAACACTTCGAGTAGAAACTATTCAAGTTGAATGTGATTTTCTCAATATAGTTTATTTAATATGATCAAATATGATAATAGGAACACTAAGAATTAGCTATTTAATAAGTCAGTAATATGTCACAGTCAGGACATAAAGAATATTAATTTCAAGCAGAAAATAATACAGTCATAGTCAACATAAACGTTAACACAGTCACAGTCAACACAAAAGTTATTTACTAAGTTATCCAGAGTCGTATGTAATAACAGAATTCTGCGCTCTATACGTTTTTGTTTCAACGTGAATGTGTAAAATATTAGTTGAGAATCGATAGGTTCGAATCCCAATTCGTGCCTCGCACAAACAATGAATGTGTCGTTATATGTACATACTTATAATACAACGAACATAAAATCACTTTTGTATGACTGCATTAATTTTAGGTAAATTTGAATAGCCGAGGGTAGAATGTAGTTTTGTGTTGCGATTGCTTGTGATTTCGTCAATGCGGAAATGGTATTTATAGATATGAATAATATTTGTGGCGACTTCCACATACAGCGCAAACAAAAAGACAAACAGCGTCACACATGCTGAACCACTACTAATTCTGTATCACATTAGCACATAGACAAGCTCTCAACATCAACCGTAGCGTCCAGAATGCCAGATGCCGCTGTTAATGCAATTGCCAGCCGCATTGCAATGCGGGCCATAACATTGAATGCCAGATGCCGCTGACAGAGAAGCGTATCGCTACAAACGATAGGCCATAGGCCTCTCCTTAGAAAGAAAATTTTGGCCTACTATAGCTGGTTAGACTTTGTTTACAGCGGCGGGCAACGGGCAATGTTATTAAAAATTTGAATGATATTAGTTGAAAAGACAATTCCTGTACTAGAAATATATTTTGTGTCACAGGAGACTATATGACCGTTTATGAAACGGACACAAAAGAAGCCCAGATACAGAAGAATAGATGATAAAAAGTGTTGTCCCTTGTGGGAATGGAACCCACAATACTCAGCGCAGTAGGAAGCGGTGAGGTGACAGCTTAAACCACTACGCCATTTGTGCAGTCTTAGATATCTATATTTCATAAAACGTGTTCCCGTGGGTTTATTGCCACAGACACTATGAATATCGAATAGACATATATAGAATAGATGTGTCTATTCGATAAATTCGATTCAATTCAATACGTATCTGTTCTACGTGTCTATTCGATAAGTTTATGTTACGTTATGCCTTGGCATTATTGAATGCATTTTTAAATGTGTTTCTGTAACACTGATGTTTGCAATTAATTTTACGTCACTACAAGCTTAGTTACAAGTAAAACTTGCAAATCTATCGTAATTTGAGCTAGCCGAGAATCTACTAAAAGGGGTATAAAGGAGGTAGTCCAGAATTTTTCTCAGCTTTATTAGATATCTTTATTGCTAAGGATCTTCGACTCTAAAATGCGACCGACTCAGAAATTCTCCCTGACGATTAGAATGTTGATAACCTTCGGACGGCTAGCCAGATTTAATTGAATTATAGCTTAAAACAATATGTTAATCTAAAAAACCTAAATCATGAACGGCTCATCAGTTTAAAATTCGTACCGACAGATTACAGGTACACTGATGCAACACATTAAATGTAGTTTTTTTTTTCTAAATTAAGAGCCTGCCAAAGTGACTCTACTCTGCCTGATGGAAAGTATGAATAGAATTCAAGAGTTGTGGTCACCATACTCATACATCAATGGACCTTCGGTCTCGCACTCACCAACGACACACGATATCACGGATGCTGGCGCTTTAAGTTGGTCTTCTGTGGGAAGGTAGTACTACTCCGGTCGAGCGGGCCCGTTCGTGCTGAAATCAGCGTGGCTCTACTACCTAGTAAATGTAGGACCAACAAAAAGTTTGATATGCTTTAAAACAGTTTTTAAAAGTAATTTTAGTGTGTTATTTTTTTTTTGTCTGAGAAACCATCTATTTAACCAGATATTAAAAATAAACAAAAGAACCAGTTACGTTCACATTATAATTCTAAAGCTCCAAACTTCGCTAAGAAACCACATAGATGGCTTGTTCATAATCCCAGATTAGCATATTTAAAAAGTAATTCTAATTCGCATCTGCTCCGCGTCAGTTCAGAGTGCACGACAACTTCCGTAAGTCCTTGTACCGTCACCACTCTTCATCCGCATTAGGTGTTAATTTTAAAACTTTGCGTCCTCTTTCAGTAATTTAAAAAGTCGGTTAAAAAAAAGGGAAAAGACTGGGTTAATCTTGTAACTAATCTTAAAACTACTTTTAGTGATTATCTAAGAAAATATACCGTGTAAAGCGCTGGAAATAACACCACCCACATCTTCCCGTGGGTGGCGTAAAAGTTAAGTCTAAGGAAAAGTATACCAAAGGATGGATAAACACCTGATTCAATGGCATCTTACTGAGGTTGCCAACCCACATAACAAGCGTGGTGATTATGTCAAAACTTCCCTGATGAGAAGCACAAGGAAAAAGCTGCCCTTAGTATCCACATAAGCTGATAACATTAGCATTAGTGGAAAAAAATATTTATATTAGTTCTTCGTAAAAATGTCACTGTAATACTTTGTTACTGTACATGAAACAAGCTGTAGTAACGTTATGATCTCAGAAATATGTGTACGTTTCAAATTGTAAAAATATCAGATATCAAGAAGACATATTTGACTATTGTTTGTGCCATCAGCAACGAACAACGCTTTCTTTATATTATCGTCTTTTTATTTCCGCTTTTCCATAATTTACTTAAAAATTTTTGGTATGCAAAGGAAGAATCGATCATTTTATCTGGCCTAGAGCCAGGAGGCAATACAAAGTGGATCTTTCCTTTGCGCACACACGCCTAATGAAAATTAAATAAAAAAAGAAGTTGATTTAGATTCTCTTTTCAAAAAGTTTTTGTAACAATTTTTATTGCTTTTTGCAATTAATCTATTTATGTTTATTACAATAGTATTATTATTTGATAATTTTCATTGGTTTTATATTAACTCCTTACTCACATTTTTCACATGATTGACAAATACCTTTTTTAAATTACATTATTTTTCATTAACTAAAATAACAAGCATGTGGCGGTTTGTGGACTTTTAAGGAATCCTATTTCTCATCAAACATACGAGGTAGAAAAGTCCATCCCCTCGCGACTTTGACACGGAATGGGCGTAACCAGGAATCGATGAGTCAGTGGATTCGATTGCGCCCCATCTAATAAAACAGATACGCTTGCAGAGCATTTTAAATGAATGGCCGTAAAACTATTTCTGTAGAGAGCTTTTTGAAAGTACTTTTTTATCACTTAATAGAAACAAAGTTAATAATAATAACTGATCACATATTTCATTTTTAGTTGACAGTAGATCAACAGTTGACAGTCCAAATTCGAAATGACTGTTGAAGTTTTACACGAAAGAAAACGTTTTATTATCGCATTCGTAAAACAGAGTAATATTTACGTATTTCCATATTTTGTGTGCCTATATATTTGTATTTTTGTCTGTTTCTCTATGTATCTTTATATATCATATATGACTCTGTATACATACCAGTGATACTATAACTCCTAAATGGATAGTCTGTTTTTAATTTAGTGTTTCTTTCTTATTTAAAAGTGCCTTATATAAAATTGATTTTATATCACAGAGGACATCCTCTCGTAGGAAAGAAAGTTTACAAACTTTGCCAAATAAGAACGATAATATTATTTAATTATCCATCATTAACCTCGAAGCAATATCTTGTATTTGATATGTACAGTGTGGTAATAGGCTCTTATAGTTTTAAGATCAGTTCCGGGACTCAAACACTGTGTACCAATAGAACTCAACTGAATCCAATATCCTACACTTCGTCAAATTGCGTCAAAGCTACAAGCGTCACCCAAGATTTACTTTGAAGCTTGTTGGGTACAGATTACGTATGTACATATAACCTGGAATATTTAACAAGTAGTGAAGTGTGTACTGTGGAAAAAGTTATCGATATTTTTATTTAAAACTATTTTTGCTATAAAGATTATTTTATCAATAATCATATGGAATTTTCTACATCAATTTGGATAATAGTTATGACGGGACCGGCTGTTGCGGAAAAACTTGAGTGAGGCATATGTCCAGCAGTGGACGTCTTTTAGCTGAGATGAGATGAGATTGTTATTTATCTCGTAGTAATAATTTCTCATGATTTCGTTTGTATTTTTTATTACAACTTTGTTCTTATAGATAATAAAGTTCTAATAAACTCTATCTAGGTGAGAGCAAACGAACAAAAAACTCTTCAGTTGTCATTGTATTAGTAATACGTGAATTTTGATATAAACTAGTTGATGAGCAAGAAAGCAAATTTTAAATCCAGTTTATACTAAAACACTCTTCATTAAGTAATGTTAGTAAAGTTCTACAAAAGATATAGCCTCATATTTCCTTAAGGTTATCGATAAACAAAAACTTCGGTAAGTTGTAAATAAGTTACAAATATCTCCTCACTATCAACGGCACAGTTAGTATTAGACGAAGCTTATATAAAGAGACTAGGCAACCTTGTAGATTTTGAATATAATCCTTTGACGATAACAACCTCAAATTGGTATAAAGAACTGATAGTGCCTTTGAGACGTTCAGGCGAATTATTCCTCGCAGGTACATTTTCCTCATAGATACACTTTAGACGGGCCTGTTAGTCTACTGGTTAGTGATAAGCCAGTGATCGTGAGTTCGATTCTCATCCAGAACAAATCTTTGTATGAAGAGCATGATTTGAGTTCATACTGTATACTGCATTGACTGCTTTCACGAAGAGTATGGTGATCACATTTCTTGGATTTTATTCACGCTTTCCACCGGGCAGAGTAGAGCCACTTTGGCAGGTTCTTAAAATAAAATATAGTCCCAAAATACAGGTCTGGTTCACGTGTCTGTAACTGAAATTCGGTAGTAACACTTAGCTTTACTAATTATCCCCAACAGTGTAATTTTATTTATACTTATCTTTACTACTACTGGTAGGGATAAGAATCTATTATTATATTTTGTGAAAATTCTAAAATATTATTTGCATGAAATTCCAAAAATCACACTTGATTCAAAAAATTTGGATTACTTTACATCGGGTCTTTTCAACCAGTAGTCTGTAGCCCGAGGGATAGGGAAAAGTATAAATAAAATTACACTTAGCCTCTACCTGCGGGGATAAATAGCAGTGATAAGTGTAACTGCCGCTAAAATTCGTTATTGTCATAAAGTCTGATCCATCTTACTATCTCTTAATAATGTTGAATATCCACTCTAATTAACCCACTTAAATTTTACGAAACTTGTAACGTCACACTGCACGCATGTATGTATCAACTTAGTGAGTCAATTCAGCAAATAGTTCCTCGGTAAAAAGTAAACAGAAGAAACACTTGCTTTAGGAGCATGACTTCATTAGAGAACGTTAAGCGTTACATCAGCTTATCTTATCGACTCATCACAACTCATCGCGAACTTCTAGGTTTTAGTGGCGCGTGTACGTACAATGTACGATACTTTGATTTGTACCTACAAATAAGAATGGTATAAAATAATACAAGTGTGTGTTTAGATCTTTAAGATATGGTTTTACTTACCGTTAACAGAATAGTAAAAAATTCTTTGCTCATAATAACACTTTAATGTTCACCACGCGCAAGACTCGAGGTTTGCATTAGAAGTCACAATAAAAGTTGGAAGGACAGTCAATATACAAAATACGACAAAAGTTACATGTGTACGATTTACACTACTCAAATGTATCTTGTAAGAATATTTTCATTCGCATTTTTTAACGTAAAGTACGGAAAGCATTAATCGCGGTAGTCAGTTGTGTCTGGTGTCAGATGTCGAAGAAAAAATATATTGTGTTATGACTACCCGCATTTTATAATTATCGGATGTGTAGAAAATATTTCAGACTTATCTTAAGTACTATTACATATATTTTGGTAGTGTTTGTTTGTTTGTACAATATAATTAATATTGAATACATGTATAAGTATTGTTTATGGTGAATTCGTAAAGTGCTTGTATGTGTGTCAAACACAAACTCTAATTAGTTAGACGTCAATAATAAATACTTTGTGATATATTCTACAAAGTTTATGCTTTCACTAAACACAACAAAAAGATTACCAACATTTCTGTTGACGTCATAGAGTTGATAAAAATATTTCATGGTTCGTTAAGCCGAGAGTCATCGTCATCATACACTACTGTTCTTACTACTACTGTTCCTACTGTGAGAATCTATACTCAATACCTAAGAAGTAGTAGAAGTGTTGTCTTAAACTGTACACACAGAAAGTAGTGGGAACGAAACTAATTAACAAGTTGGACTCAACATCGCTCGGAGATTTTGTTAACTGAACAGTTATTTTTGTACAACTTCACCGCGCCTTCCGAAGTACTTACGCACTTTGTCAGTCAAAGGGAAGTTAATATTTACTTATTTGCTAATAAAACTATTTCCTTGTCGGTATTATTATGTTTATTTCTTGAATATCAGATGTCTCACCACTGAAACTAGTATTTTTAGATGGCGATAATTCCATCAGAGAGACTGTGTGATTATTTGACTCCTGAACAAGGCTGGTAGACCTTCGTCCCATTCTTTCTGAGAGGTTACTTTCGTATGATTCATCTTTACACGCTATTGAAGAAAATGTGGATCAACCAAATTGCTGTTTCAAATGGGAATCGAGTCCACAACACTTAGACTATTACGCCATCCATTCAATCATATACTTTGACTTTTTTTATTTAAAAACCCCTAAAAGGTTAAATTCTTATTCCTGTCATTTACTTTAAACGGTTTTTATAATATACTATTAATTAACTAAAGTAAATGTATGTACTATAAAGTTCTCCAAGTAAATAGTAACATGCAAAGAAGTCATAACGAGTGAAATTATTTTCTCTGAGGTTTTAATTTGTTAAATGGTAAATGCAGCAAGTAGCTTTGATGTTTCAAAGAGCTCGTTACACTAAGCATATGGCCAAACAGAAGCCAAATCGTCCAGACGAATTCACAAAGTTTATATCAACTAAAAGTTTATTTAAGCAAGTCCCGGTGGAAAGTGTATTTAACTTATGATTGAGATCCGTACCTCTTTTGAGGTGCATACGAAAGTATGTTGTGGATACGTATGAGTATATATACATATGTCGTGGATTCTATTGCAGTTTTAATAAACGGTATTTTTTTATTTACCCAGGGCACTATATAGAATAGATTAAAGCACCTACTCTATATATATTTACTGTACTATATGATAAACCTGTGGAGTATTTAAGTCAAATATTTTTAGGATCGACGTAATCTACTAAAGTTAACATAATTAGTTACGACGTCTCATTTCCATTTTATTGTTTAAATACTTTAGGTTTTAAAGTTTAAAAAAACTGCAGTTTGGATTTTCATTTTATGTCCGTGCGTCTAAAAAAAATGCAGACCTAAATTGTTTGAGGAATAATAATTTCGTAGAGCCCATTCTCCATAACAGGTCTTACTACCGTATTAACGGCGTGCCCAAAGATGTGTGTGTGAAAGTTACTAAGAGTACTAATCAACTGACAGTATTTCAAACGTTTAACAATATCTACCTATCTTAATTCATATGTTTATCAGTAGGTATGACTTGAACTGATCAAAATAGAATAAAATAAACTTTATTGTGCACCAGTTTACCTTACTGCTACAAATTAATTTCATGAAATGTTTGAATGGACAAATCGACTGTAGCAATATTAATTCACGGGGGGTAGTTTTGGTGTGAAAAAAATAGAAGAATTCATTTGCTTCGGATAAAAGTAGATAACAAAATATTTCTTACTTGTAATACATATTAATACACATGTCAGTTTTCTGCACTTTTTCCTTATATAGACGTCCAGTTTAACGAATATATAGGGAGAGAGAATTTCATGTGCATGTAATTCAAGTGTTAATCATACAAAATTATCTTGCTACAATTAATAAAATCATGTACCCCATCCATACTTTACCAACAAAACTATATTCATCTCCATTGCATTCGTTTTCGAGTTATGCAAAGTTAAATAAACTTTTGCAAAGATGCAGTGCGTTTGCGTCTCGTGGACTAATGATGTGTGACAGAGCTGATACAAACTGAAAATTTCAACAGTTAGTGAAACTTTAAATGAAGTTTGTTTACTTTAGATGAAATTTTGAAACATCTTGTAAGTAGTAATCACATTTGAGGTTGCTAGCTAAATGAGATTTCTTCCATCTTTAAATATATTTTAGTTTAACTTTTAATTAGAAAATATGAATAAGACGAAAGATAAGGTAAATTGTAATGACAGAAGAATGACAGCAATTGTTACAGCATGAGACTTAATGGAGTGTTCAATAAGGTTCATTAAATGGTAAAATAAAATATATTTTTCTACTCCGAGGATATCAAGAAATCATAAGTAAGCCTGGGTATCATCTGGATATAGAAGGTAGTAGAACCACGATGATTTCGGAATAAACGGGCTGGCTCTACTGAAGCATCTTCTCACACTGACAGGTATCGTGGTAAGTGTGTGAATTTTACACTGCCAAGATGACTGTCATGCCTTTTACGTCCCCAAGTGGGGGATGAAAAAGCATTGTCTGCATTCGCAATGAGTATGGTGACTCCTGGATTCTTTTCATGCTTTTATCACTCAGAGTAGAGTCTCTTTGACAGGCTCTTGAAATTAAAACATGTTTTTTAAGCACAACGTAAAGGCACGCTTAACTTTCCTCTTGTGTTTGACTTAGCAAAAGTGACTTTTTGAAATGTCAAAGAGCCAACAATAGTCGAGATATAAAACTTCTGCTTCTAAAGTAAAACGAAACTGAAACAAGTCACTCATAATATTTCGAATGCGCAAAAATACTTTCAGAGTTTCAGGAACGACGGTTGTGTTAAGTGTGAATAGTTAATTGACAGTGAATTTCGAAATGTTTCAACGTCAATTCAAAGAGATGCTCTTTACTCAGAAGCTTAAATTTGCAAACACAGAAAAAATATTAGACTATAAAAAAGATTACGTTTTCCCAATTTTAACGGTGGCTTCTAGTCATCAAAATATAATAGCTTTAATCTTCGCAAGGTGTCAGCGGAAATTTTAATTATAACACTGAAAAAAAAACGATGGCGCGATGATGACTCTAGTGTCAGCATACAAGACATTTTCAGAATAACATTTTTGATTTACCAGTGAAATGTTTTTTCTATTTAGAGGTCTGTATTATACTTGTAGATCAAAATTTCTATTGTAAACTTTTTATCCTATGTCCAGTAGTGGATTATTCAAGACTGTTAATGATAATAGTTTAATATGGGATGAATCAGAGGGCATTATTTTTTTTAATATTAATAAGCATAGTTGCGTGATTACATGATCTATTTGGTTTGTAAGGTAGAGTTGACTATTTTGAGTTCACTAGTTGAAAATTACGTCATTGTATATATATAAATATAAAAATCATTCATTTTTAGCCATTCTGTTTACAATAATGATTAAATAGTGATTTTATTCGCTTTTTTTATAACTGATAATCAGTTATAACAACATTGCTGTGTTATGTCTCAGATTTTAGTAGCATGTAATAAAAGTTAAACTTCTGTATCTTTTTGCGCTATTGGGTGTCAAAGTGGAATTATCTTGGTGAAAATTTGAGGCTTTGAATAATGAGTCCCTTTAACGAGCACGGTATGCGAATTTCTTCGACTCACCCTTAAATGTATTAACCTATTGTAAGCATAATAGTGGGGACTTCAGGAACAGTGAAAATTAATATTAGATCTTATATTCGAAGTTGGGGCGATGGGCTAAACTTGTAAATCAGGTATTTATTAAACGAGAAAGGAAAGCTCCATAGTTATCTCGGACCAGGTGTTAACTCAATCACACTAGCCTTATTTGAAAGAGGATATTATTACAAAGCCTGAATGAAATTTGGCGACATAGGTATTGCGGGTAACGCTAAACACTATATTATAAAAAGACTGGTAATTAAGCTTTTCGTTTGTTTATGCTTTCTCGATTTATCTTGTCGGCTTACTCAAGACAATTAATTGTGTAGGGAGCACTATCATTTGTTCTATGTCTGAATGTAGTTAATCTGATGTACTCCTTGCCAATTTCAGCCATGGCCACCCATCTCAACGGAGATCAGCCATCTACGCAAGAGACATTATAGTGCAAAAGTGTATCCACAAATACAGGTGCACTATCTATTTCCTCACTCTTGTAATCCGATGGGACGGCTATCCAACTCGACCGGGGAGAAATCAGGCGCAGGGCCGACGGCTTTACGTGCTCTCGAAGGCACGGGGCTTAAGACTCCAACTTCTAAACTCCGGACTGTTATTATGTACTTCTGTAACCAAAAAAACTCAATAATAGTTTGATCCGACCCACAAATCGAACCTGAGAGCTCTTAATCAGCAGTCATATGCGCTAACCGTTAGACCTACGAGGCAGTTAAAGGCAGGGGTTGGGGGTTGTTTATCTATAATTTTGTCAGTATTTTTATCAGCCGTCTGGTTGTCAGATCAAAGGTTCAACCTCATTTGGAATTAGACGCCCGTGTGCGAGATGTATCAAAACATTTTATCATAGACACTGGTAAAAATAAAAAAAAGTGTGTTTACAAATTTATTTAATTTTAGTTCATATAAGCATTATATCCAGTCCAGTACTATTGGTTTTAAAAATAATTGGTCCTTCATCAGAACTCTTCCCTCTCCTTTACCGCATTTGAAGATGTAATCCTTCACATTCCACCAACTCAAGAAGTCTTTAACAGAAGAATGTTTGTGCGATTCTTCATTTAGCATTTGGCAGAGTTTGCAAACATCTGGGCTCCTTCTACTATCGATATAGTTATAGTAATTGTGCCATCTGAAAGAAAAATAAGGTGATAAAACGGCAATAAAGTAAGAACAGGCATGCTATAAGAAAAATGGCTATCGGTGTGCCAGTCTGTTATTTTTTGGTGATAATGAACAATCATCTACTTGTTTTGATTAGACATTTGGTCTTTAACCATCTTTAGTAATGAAAAATGTTGTAATAAAGAAAATTTGATATTTTTTTTTATTTATTTTTTAAAAGCCTTCCAAAATGACTCTACTCTGCCTGATGGAAAGCATGACGAAGAAGAATCTAAGAGTTGTAGTCACCATACTCATAGTAAATGCAGACAATGCAGTATAGTAACCCACACTATGGTGGCCTAGTGAAATCCTTTTACACGCTCTACTTGGGTACGTGAAAGGCATGACAGTTATTGTGGTAGTGTAAAAGTTCATAAACTCGTACTTACCACAAAAGATGTCATCCCTGTATCAATATTAACGCAGGGATACCATCTTTTTCCCAGGAGTTGGCGGACCTCCGCGCGGCCTGTACTCGTGCCCGGAGATCCTACACCCGTAGTCGGCGGCGACACCGCGAAGAAGGCGGGGAAAAGACCAGCTTCATGAGGAGTACCGAGAGGCGCGGCAAACTCTGAAGCTGGCCATCAGCCGCGCCAAGGAAATTAAGCGTAAGGAGATGCTGGAGGGTCTCGATCGTGACCCCTGGGGTCGCCCTTATCGTGCGGCCCGACAAAAGCTCCGCACGGCGGCCCCCCCCCTTACAGAGACACTCCAGCCCAGCTTCCTGCGGGATATGGTCGAGGGCCTTTTCTCGCGGCGGGCGGATCACACACCCCCGTCGATGGTCTTCATGGCCAGAGACGACGGAGGGAACGAGGACAATGTTCCGCCCGTTAGGGAATCGGAGGTGGGGGCGGTTGTTCTACGGATTCGCTCTAAGAACACCGCCCCTGGGCCAGATGGGATACCTACCCGAGTATTGGCACGAACCCTCGATCACATGTCGGACCGCCTCAGGGAATTCTTGGACGCTAGCTTGTCGTCCGAACGCTTCCCTGAGTGCTGGAAAAGCGGGAAGCTGGTCCTATTAAGGAAGCCGGGACGGCCTACCGATTCGGTGGCGGCCTATAAGCCCATTGTGTTGCTGGACGAGGCGGGTAAACTGTTTGAGAGGATACTCTCTGCCCGCATCGTCCGGCACCTCTGCGAGGTGGGCCCCGATTTGTCGGACGCCCAATTTGGTTTTCGGGCGGGGCGTTCGACGGTCGATGCTGTGCTGCGCCTGAGGGCCGTTACCGAAGAGTCGGTGAGCTGTGGCGGCGTGCTGTTGGCGGTGTCGTTGGACATCGCCAACGCATTTAATAGTATGCCATTTAGCTGCATCAGGGAAGCACTCCACTACCACGGGGTGTCCGAGTACCTGAGGCGGCTTGTGGCAGACTATCTTGAGGAGCGTACCGTCGTGTACGAGGACCGAGATGGTATTCTGAGGCGGCGGCCCATGTCGTGCGGTGTTCCACAGGGGTCCGTCCTCGGACCACTCCTGTGGAATATGGGATACGACTGGGCCCTTCGAGGTCGTCTTCCCCCCGGGCTGGGCGTAATTTGTTACGCCGATGACACATTGGTCACAGCCCGGGGGGCGAACTTTCAAGAGGCGGCGCGCCTGGCCACCGTGGGAGTCTCTTTGGTGGTCGGGCGCATTGAGGCGCTGGGTTTACGGGTGGCCCTAGATAAGACGGAAGCCCTTTTGTTTCATGGGCCCCGTCGTGGTCCACCCCCCGGTGCCTCTATCGTTGTTAATTCAGTCCTCGTACCGATTAAGGCCCAGATGAAGTATCTGGGCCTGATCCTTGACGGCAGGTGGCTCTTCGACGAGCACTTCCGACAGCTTACTCCAAAGCTGGTCGGCGCTGCTTCTGCTCTTGGGCGACTTTTGCCCAATTTGAGTGGAGCCAGCGTCGCGACGAGACGGCTGTACACGGGGGTTGTTCGGTCAATGGCGCTGTATGGTGTACCGGTGTGGGCGGCGGCTCTGACTGCCCAGAATAGGGCTCGCCTCTGGCGCCCTCAGAGGATATTGGCGGTTAGAGCCATACGCGGTTACCGCACCGTATCGACGGAGGCGGCGTGCGCCCTGGCCGGAACTCCCCCGTTGGATTTGGAGGCGGAAGTGCTCGCCGAAGTTTATCGGCGGACGGCTGACTTCCGGGCGGGTAGCGGCATACGGCCCCCGCCCGAGGAGATACGCGAGTGGCGTGAGGCCGCTCGTCGAGCCACGATGGCTCGTTGGTCGTTCCGGTTGGAGACTCCACGTGCTGGCTTTGCCCTCGTGGAGGCTCTCCAGCCGGTCATCACCGAGTGGGCAGGGCGGCAGCACGGGACCCTTTCCTTCCGACTGACGCAGGCCCTTTCCGGGCATGGTTGCTTCGGGAAGTATCTGCACTCGGTCGCCAGGAGGGAATTGAGTCCCGCCTGTCACCACTACGACTGCAGTGAGGACTCGGCTCAGCACACGCTAGCGGTTTGTTCCGCCTGGGCGGCGCAGCGTGGGGTCCTCACTGCAGTTATTGGAGGAGATCTCTCGCTACCGGCCGTCATATGCTCCATGGCCGGTAGCGTACAGTTGTTTTACCGCGGTCGCAACCTTCTACGAAGACGTAATTTCGCGGAAGGAGGCGGCGGAGAAGGCCCGGGAGGACGATATTCACTCGGACCCAATTCGCCGCCGGCGAGCCGGGCGGCGGAGGCGCGCATACCAGCGCCTCATGCCGCCTTGAGTGTGGCCGCGGGTGGACGGGACGGGTTTTCCCCTCCACCCGCTATAATGGCCAGCCGCGAGGAGGCGACGTCCGCGTGTTCCATACGTCGCCTAAAATAGAGAGTTTATCCGCAGATGGTGCCCGAGGTAGCGGGCAGGCGCTAGGAGGAATCTGGATGTCGTAATAGCAGCGGTTCCCGGATCCCTCCTATCTCAGGCGCAGAGTGGCACACCGTGTGGTTTTAGTCGGTCCGATTCCGACACACCACCCTGCCGTAAACCCCGGTGGGGTGACGGCCCGAGGGGGTTTCCACAGGTTAAAAAAAAAAAAAATAGGGATACCATCTTTTGCATCAATATTAATGCAAGGGGATCATTTTTTGTAGTAAGTAAGGGGGCTTCCGGTCTGGCACCCACGAACGAAACACGACAGCGCGGGTGCTGTATTTGGTCTTGTATTTGGCCCTTTCGTGCAGAAGTCAGAGTGGCACTACTGTTATGTAAATATCGTATAAATGATGTGATTAGTGTACGAAATGTACAGGTGTCATTAGTTTCTTTATTTATTTAATGGACAAACTATTTAGAGAAAAACATATATACTTATACTCAGAGTTGCGAATTCGGCACTCGTGTGCCATAAATTCAAAGATTTATTCCGTTCTGTTTTTAATGAGTTTCCGTCTTACTTTAGTGATTTATGAAATATATTGTGATGTATACTTTGTACTCACCTGAAGTAGTTTTCGTAAACAGTTATGTTTTCTATAGCTTTAACCATTTCCTTAGCAACTTGTGATGCGTTTAGTTTCTTGGCATCGATATACGAATTAGGCGGTAAAAATCTGTAAAATTACAAATTTGACAATTGTGATAGTATTCTGGTAGTGTATTTTATTTGTTTTATCGGAAACCATAGTGTGGTGATGGATCAAAAATATAGAGTGTCACTGCCCCTATTCATCCAATGGGTGGCATAAGGGGTGACTAGATGAACAAACCAAATGACGACAAAATCACTGCGAAAAGAAGGTAAACTCGAGTAAATTTTATATCAACCCGACTGGTCAACGTGGCACAGTTAGCCAAGACCTCCTTTCGAAGGAAAGACTTATGATAGGAGTAGCTAAAAGTATAATAATTAAATCTACTAAAGGCATGTGCCGCACAAGCTCGGTTACATTAAATATTCAACTGTATTGATATGAGATTAAAACAGTAATTTACGCACAACAAACCGTCTTACTGTGTTATCTGCAGAACATCGATGTTAAATCATTGTTGTATTCTTTTAAATTTTATTTGTGCTACTTATTTACCCAATTAGGGTATGTAGTTAACTACCTCCGTGGCGCAGCTGTAGTGAATACGACTGCTGTGGTTGAGGTCTCGGGTTCGATGTCCGGTTTGGACCGAAAGCTTTTTTGTTAGTATAAATTATTAACAGGTTTTCATAAAATATTTAAAAATAAGTAATAAATAAGCTGTATTGAGATAAAATGATAAAATAAAAATAGTTTATTTACACATAACTTTCTTACATCAATGTATTAAAGATAGGCACAGCGTATTATTATAACGCAAATTAACTTAACTTAACTAAACACTTACCTAGAGTAATTAGCTCCACCATATACAATTGGAACGGTATAGTACTGCAATGGATGCAATATCACCTCAGTCACATAATCTTCACTTAAACAATTCTCAAATGACATATAGAAATAATAATCAGACTCCAGTAATGATAAACAATCTTCAAATCTGTCTTTGGGACAAGATTTTTTTCCGCACCAGCCAAATATATCCACTACATGCCCTTGCTTATAAAGTTCATTTTGTATACTCTCGGCAACGGCTCCACGGTTGCTCTTAGTCTCGCAGTTAGAAACAAACCACGCAACAGCCTTCTTCTTATTAGCTATTTTATCTTTTACTTTCACAGGAGTAGATGCCATTGGTTCTATCCAAGTCATATCCATCCGTGGACCCACGACGTTACCCAGCTTATCAGTAATTTTTATAAAAGTCCACGGTATGTCTGAATCAAGTTTATAAGTGATGCTCAAATTGTAATAATTGTTATAGAACGTATCACAGAGAGGATAGTTCGCAGCAGCCTCAGATGCAACAAATATGTATTTCTGATATGGTTCCCTTAATCTAATATTTTCATCCCAGGTATTTTCTACATGAAACAAAATTGCGTCATAGTTCCGTAAATCGAGTAGTAAGTCTTTGTTATTTGTAAGAAAACAATTTATATATTTACATTTGTTTTGAATGAACGCTTCTTGCCCACTAATATCTAAGGAAGTCATACGATTAACAAATGCATCTGTGTATTTCAATATAAATTTAAGATCTGTAGGAAATCTTTTTATTTTTTTAAACGAAGACCTTAACGCTGTCATATTATTTTTATATAGGTTTATAAGTCTTCTGAGACTTTTGGCTTCACTTTGTTCATTGTTTAATATATAAGTTAGTTCTATGTAATTGTTACTAGCACTTATTGAAGTTTTAAGATATTGAATGAGAACAAAACTGTACGCGATTAACAGTATGATCTTTATCAACTTAGACATCGTTGTGACTTGTTATAGCATGGAAATGTTTAAGAAGATTTAAAAAACAATTTATGTAATGTGTATACTCTTGTGAACTGAAAACAAGATGCCACAATACTGGGAACAATAGAAACTCTTACGTACGTCAATACGTCAATTACCGTTTACCTCATCTTTGTAGTTGTGATGTAAATGAACATATTTACAAAACACCTGCGCTATTATAAAATTGTGGACGTTGAGAGATTAAAAACATTGGACAAAACGATATGTGTATGCAGTGAAACTAATTAGAAAATAAAACGCTAAAATGTGTTTGTGTGCTTGCACGCCGCGTATGCTGGTCTCAACGTCTGTTATGCAAATGATAATAAATTGACGAGTGGCGCCCTTCACTTGTGGGCTAAAATTTATTTTAATTGTTAAACGCATACAACATTCCGGTTCTGTTTTCGGAATAAAATACTAGTTTTCTCGACTTCAGCAGCGACTCTTTTATTATTTTTGTCTCAAATATCTTACATAATCGAGAATTTCGAGTTGAGAGGCACCTTTACTTACTGGCACTTACATTGATGTATATTATGTGCAAGGGTTACTTTGTGGACAGTTTGGGCATTTTCTTCTCCTATTTGTGTCTGTAATATTTCTTTTTAATAATTATTTATATACTAATCATTTATTACTATAATAATATGTTCCAGCAGTAGGAAAAACTAAAAAAGGAGTCTGTATCGAAACTACACTAAATAAATTATACATTCACCACGTGTAATAAACGTATCTCATCATTTCAGACCGTATATGCATGTACTTACACAAAAAAGTTTTGTATGTACGTACCTATACATTCATGCTTTTCTCAATAGAGTTGTATCTAATCTGTCGATTCATTTTTACTATACTTTATCACTAAACAGATTGGTGATAAATTTATTGAATATAATTACATTCGAAGACAAATTCAAGTTGTGGCATGTTCAACAGCTGCCGACGATGACAATCCCGGCTCAGTTGACAACTTGTCCCGGTATTACCATAACAGAGTGTCCTCAGAGCTCCTTTACATCACAATATATTCTTGTTTAGCTGCTGATTTAATATTTGGTGTTAAAGGAATGGAGAGGTGGAGGCGCTTTGTTTTAGGACGCGCTATGTACACGTGCGAATCGTAAAGTTTGCTTAAATATGTTAATTCATACAAGCAGTGTTTTTTACTGAGTTAAAGAATAACTTCGAGTGAAGAAAGATAGGATGTAGGATGCT
The DNA here is from genome assembly GCA_949316085.1 of Hypercompe scribonia. Lineage (NCBI taxonomy): Eukaryota > Metazoa > Arthropoda > Insecta > Lepidoptera > Erebidae > Hypercompe > Hypercompe scribonia. The sequence continues at coordinate 8,214,628 of OX438988.1, forward strand.
GTGTGTGTATTATATCTTTAAATATATAAATAATTGTAAAAGACATTCAGACAGAACACGAATATGAATTTCAGATTTAAAACACACGACGCCATCTTGTTTCAAATTAAGTAGAGCTTGTACTATGATAACTATACATAAAATTTTTATAGTTATTTTTTTGTAAATACATACATATTATACATAGAAAACACCCAAACTTAGAAACAAATATTTGCAGATCTTACAAACTATTGGTCCGACCCGAGAATTGAACCCGAGACCTCAAGCACAGCTGTCGCATTCGCTACCACTGAACCACGGAAGCAATTAAGTATTACTTGTTACAGCTAGTATTGAAAATAAACTGAAACAGTATTGATAAAAGTTCATAATCGATTCAAAAACGGTAAAGTTAATACGAGTATATTATTGAAATATTCCTATAACAAAAACTTTTATGAGGAACAATTTACATTAAAATTTGTCTTAAATCTGCAACCTCAGGATTTGAGAAAAATTAGATTTTTTAAATTGCCAGGATATTTGAACTACAAAAAATTATAATATGAGCAATATGAATGAAGACTCTGTTAGCACTGATTACGACATACAACGAATTTATGTAAAATTGTTATCGTAACATGGAGAAGAATGACAAGTCTTACTATTCTCTTAGATAGATTAGGACAGGAAAAGTTCTTTTGTAAAAAGAATGTAAGAAAGAATTGCTATACAGAAAACAACTTTGTCTTGTATGCTACAAAGTGCAAATTTATGAAAAAGAAGGAAAAAAGCATTAAATCCACCGATGTACAAAGTGCATAAAGTCAAATGAATAAATTAAAAAAAGCAAACACGTATGTAAGTTACTAAATGTCTTTAATTCACACATAACGTTTTCATCGTTTTTTTTTACTAATCACAGTCGATTCCTTAAAATTTTTTTTTAATGAGTCTTAATCTGTCGTATATATTTAAGTATCACTATCTATTCTGCGGCTACATCCAATAAGCTCAACTGTTACATAATAAAACTTTGCACACCTTAAACACGAACCCATCTTTGAAAAAAATATCGAAACCCGAAAGTTTTTCCTTTAAAAGCCGAAAGCGAGGCTAGATATTAGCAAAAAGTCATTAAAAGTAAGGGCGCTTCATCATAGCGGGCTCAAAGTCGGTATTAAAGCAAGTTGGTACCTTAACTTAGAAAAGTTCATTCATTTAACGGTTGTGTGCTCACGGGCCGCGTTGAATTTCAAATTTCAACGTTTACATGTATATACAGGGTGTCCAAGAACCTGGCGTCCAACTGGATTCCCACGATGCCCCAAGTTCTAACAGTACTCAGAAAAATATTTTAAAAAATCCACCCCATGTACTTACAGAATTATACTGATTTCAAAAAAAAAGGGGAAATGAGCACCCTGTGACATACTTTTGAATGCTGTGACTGCTAATGCTGATAATTTCGATATTTCTTGGAGGTTTTGTAATCTAGGGTATTGCTGTGTCTAAATAGAATGTAAAAATAAAGTACTTTTTGTACCATTTTAAAATAAAATATTATTTTAACTAAAGGTGATATGGAAAACTATTGAATTTCGCAACTTTGACCGACTGTAGTGTAAAAAAAATGTACCAAAATAGTATGGCAAGTGACGTCAAATTTTGACGCGTTTATTCCTCTTTTTAAAAAGGTATAATACTTACACATTAATTTGAAAAAAAAAATTTTGATAATATTTTTACTCAACAACCCAATTTTTACGATGTCTTACAGAATTCTTAGAAAGAAAAATTTACGACGAATTGAATCTAACCTCTAAAGAATTACTATTGTATGCTCATAAAAATAACAACAGGCCTCTCAAAAAACAGGTTAGACCGTAAGGGACGGTATGTGCATGCATCTCACCATAGTGATTCGTTATTACAACAGGAGGGAGCAAGACAGAAACTATCTTTGCGATTTGCTGGTTCTTCTTTATGGTACCCCATTATTCAGGTAAGAGTGAGGGAGAAAAAGGTTAGAGGTGCGAGTGAGATAGATAGTGACGCTATCTGGGATCGTGCTATTTAGGATAACAGTACGGTCAGTACACGTCACTGCCTCCTGCCGTTACTACGCACCTCTCTCTTATTGTTACCATTGATCACGTACTACGATTTAAAGCTTTGTTTATTGGACTCGATTACTCTTTGTGCTCTGGACTTTGAAACGAACTCTTTACGACGACCTTTGGGAATATTATTGGTCCATTTGAGATGCCCGAGAATTTGACTGGCGAATCATATTTAAATTTTCTTCAAAATGATTTGCCAAACTTACTAGAAGAGACCCCACCAGATATGTGGTTCCAACACGACGGCTGTCCAGCACATTTTCGCGTATCCGTTAGAGAGTTTTTGGACGAGCAATACCCGAACAGGTGGATTGGGCGATCAGGAACAATCCCGTGGCCAGCCCGCTCACCTGACTTAAATCCGCTGGATTTTTTTTTCTGGGGAACTATGAAGGAGCTCGTTTATGCGAAGCCCATTAATGACATCGCTGACCTTCGTGAGAAGATAACACAAGCAGTGCAGGTGATACGTCACTCGCGAAACATAAAGCGGTCCTTTTTAAGGAGAGTGAGAGCTTGTATTGCCGCGGGTGGTCAACATTTTGAACATTTATTGTAATAAAATATCTTTAAACTAACATTCTTTGCTTTTATTCTACTGGGAACCCATCTACCTGTGTGTATTTCCTTCTTGCTCACTCTTGGAACCGAAGTAAATAATAGTAGTAACATAACAGTTTCTAAGATAAGAAAGGGTCCGACAGTTACCGTTAGTAGGTAGGCACTTCGTAAAAATTGGGTTGTTGAGTAAAAATATTATCAAAATTTTTTTTTTCAAATTAATGTGTAAGTATTATACCTTTTTAAAAAGAGGAATAAACGCGTCAAAATTTGACGTCACTTGCCATACTATTTTGGTACATTTTTTTTACACTACAGTCGGTCAAAGTTGCGAAATTCAATAGTTTTCCATATCACCTTTAGTTAAAATAATATTTTATTTTAAAATGGTACAAAAAGTACTTTATTTTTACATTCTATTTAGACACAGCAATACCCTAGATTACAAAACCTCCAAGAAATATCGAAATTATCAGCATTAGCAGTCACAGCATTCAAAAGTATGTCACAGGGTGCTCATTTCCCCTTTTTTTTTGAAATCAGTATAATTCTGTAAGTACATGGGGTGGATTTTTTAAAATATTTTTCTGAGTACTGTTAGAACTTGGGGCATCGTGGGAATCCAGTTGGACGCCAGGTTCTTGGACACCCATGTTGTAAATTTTCTAGTTTCCTTTTTAGATTATGTGATAGGTTACCTTCACTTTCAATCTTAATTCAATACGTTGATGAGTGGAGGTATTTATCTTATCAAAATTAGTCTATTGCAGTTCAATTTTAAATATAGATCTCTTCAATTACAAGGCACTTCGATCGATCCTAGACTTCTCACGCTGTGGTATTTATCTTTTTTTTACCTACCACCAGGTAATTCACTCATTCATTCTTCACTTGTTACGGATTAAGAACTTTGACTGCATGGTTGGCATTGTAGTTTAAGCGATCGCTCCGGCGCTCTCTACTACGCTGAGTGGGTTCAAACCCCACATGGGACAACAGTTTGTGTGATTCATAAATTGTTGTTCTTAGTCTGGGTAAATTGCCCCGCGGCATAGGATTTATAACAGGGGCGGGCGTTGTCTTTAAAAAAATAATAAAAAAAACTATTAAGGACAATTAATCTCAATTCTACTAAAGTAAAAGGTAAAATTAACTCCGGAAAGAAGTATAATATTAGTCGATTTATTTATCTAGAGATGTAGATTCTATCCGGAGAGATGTCTCTATGTATATATTTGTCTATATTGGCCAGTAGGTAAAGCGGTAGATGAACAATTGAGAGAAGATCTTACTGAGAAAGTCATCTAAAAGAGAGATTTTCAAACTATTCAGTTGAGCTGCTTAATATATAAAATACAAAGAAAATCTGTATTCAAATTGGTTTGTTAAAATTACGATGTTTCAAAGTTGCAGCTACACTTTGAAATGAAAAACTTTTCCTATAAAAGTACCATACTAATTCACGGCCATTTTTGTATAAATTGGATTTCATTGGTTACAAGTAACCTTGATACTTTAATAATAAATGATAATAACTGTTATTAAACAGTTCTTAACATTACCATGCTAGAAAATAAAGCGATTTTCAAAAGTCTTCAAGAAAACAATAAAATTAAACCAGCAACGTTTAAAAGTAACCTTTACAGTACAATGGCAAACTTGAAACTCTTTAATTTAGCCGAATTTTACTTGTAGGGTTTTGGTTTCCGCGCCATCGGTTGCCTTTATCCTATTACTGATTATTAAATCTAACTTTTGATTTGTATTCAGAGGGTTTAAATTTCATTTTGGGCTAAACTTCGCTAATGTTTAAACCTCTGTCGGTATTATTTCGTTATAATTAACATTTTAGTTGAGTTTTGTGGCGATTTTGCTTTTAAGAACTTTACGGTTTATATTTTGGCGTTAAATGATCATATCTAAAGTTAAAATGACTACGAGGGATTTGGAAAGTTTATTCTTATTTGGTTTTCTATTCTGTTATGATTACGACTTCGTTATTGGGTACTAAACTAATATATCTGTATTTAACTCAAATATACTGTAACTGAATCTAAACTTTATTATTTAATTACAGATAAAGTTAGTATTAAGAATGTATCAATGTACTGTTACTGATTGGTCTGAAAAATAAATAAAAACAAATAATGAATATTGCTGTGGCAATTATTAAATTTTAAGCTTGGAAAGCTTCCTATTTTTGATGTAAAAGTTATATTTACTTAATAACTAACCAATATTATTAAGGTTAAATGATTTTGAGATTGTAGGCTATGTGTTTACTATTATTGTTATAATTTTCAGGTGATTCAAAAGAATTGTCGAGAGTTTTATTGTTCGATTTTTATCACAAGGCTCTACTATTTCATTGGAGATCAACACGTTATGGTGATGCGTGTCTGTTGGTTGCTTTATGCATGAAATTTTATTTAAATATAAATTGAAAGTTTGGAATTATGTTGAGGAAATTTAAAGTTATCGTCGTTAAACCAAGGTGCCTTAGTCTGTTTTTTTCATGGTTTTATTGTTCAACTGTTGTGACTTAGAGTGGTCGGACGAGGCTCAATTTGAGGGTATTGAAAATATTCTACCGCTAAAAGTTTTGTATTATAGTATATATAGTTTTGTATATATTGTATTATAAGTGCTGTTCAACTAAAATGTTTCAATAAAACCTAGAACTCAAATAGAAACTGTCAACAATATATTCTACCCGTATATTCTTTGTGTCAATGTTTGACATCCGTTTAGTTATACTGTGTGTTGAGTGCTGGCAGATAATGTATCTATATTGGAAAATAAGTAAATGTACAAATGTATAAAAACAGATCATAAACACTTTCAAAAATGTTTAATAACCACTAAGCAGAAAAACATCTTATTAGCATCCTTTTGGGGCCTGGAAAAAAAAGGAAATATCGAGGTTGCCACACGGGAGGGCCATCTATAAGCCGTAGGTGGCTCGCGGTACGATGGGATTCCAGGGATTTCCTTACTGGTACTTGAGACAGCGTGTGGTTTTTGGTCGGTTCGAATCCGATATAACCACCTTTCGGTGTTATCCGTGGGAATTTTCGCACAGAAAAAAGCCGTGATGACACTAAATTCTTAGTCAATCATTTCCTCTAGCGATGCAAGTCGGTGTTTTACAATATTATTAAAGTTATATTTTTTTTATTATTTAGTTATACTTTTAAAGGTTTTTCGTTTATATCATATTTCTGTATTCTACTGCTAGTCAATTTACGAATCTATATACATATGTAGTTCAACTATAGTACTCCTAAAAATTAAACCATTCCAACCATGAAATAATATTTGGCAACAATTTGCATAAAAATGTCTTATAACAGGCCCAATGTCACCATAATTTTGAGTGGAAAGTCTGTCTGTCAACACCCTTAGATAAATCTTGAATAAAATTATCACTCCGGTTCTCCGTGTAACTTCATTTTAATAAAAAAATGTTAAAACTCCCCCTTCTCGTTTGATAAACGCTGTGACGGATTTTTTAAGCTGTCACAGCAATTCTTTCTGATTCAATTGAATTCTGTTATCTTCTAAACTTGGTGTTTGAATTTAATATTATCTAATATGAATTTGAATGTTTTGTCAGATTTTTGGTTCCGGTATTGCGTCGTCAACTAATGTCAGTTTTTAGTAATTTTTGATTATTCAATTCAGTTTCTTTACTTTTAGTAATTAATAATTGGTAATTGATCGATGTAAGTCCTTAGATTGCCTATATGGGATACGTATTTATGCTCGTCCGGGGCAGTACTACCCTCCCACAGAAGACTAACCTAAAGCGACAGCATTCGTGCTGTTGTGTTTCGTTGGTGAGTGCGAGAACGGAGGCCCATTGATGCAGGGGTGACAGTTGTCGTGGTAAATGTGTGCAATACAATGCTACGATGACTGTCATGTCTTTTGTGTTCCCAAGTGAGGCGTAAGAAATCGTAATAGGCCGACATTGTGTGGGGCACCGTACAGCATTGTCAGCATTCGCAATGGTGACTACAACTTTTGGATTCTATTCATGCTTTCCATCAAGCAGAGTAGAATAACTTTGGCAGGCTATTAAAATCAAAAAATAAATAAATATTTAGTTGATATTAATTTAATACGATCAAAAGAATAACATGTGTCAATAATATTGTAATCGTTTTGATTGTTGATTCTGAACTATTTGTTACATTTGTAACTCCTTCAATTTGTTTCTAAATAACCTTGTTACAGATTTTAAGACTGTTTAACTATTTCTGAAAACCCAGTGTTCTCATGACACTGGTATATAGAAGTTGCAGTACCAGGCGAGTGATAAGAATTAGTCCTAGAAAAAGTACTAACTACAACATTTAATATAAAATTTAATATATTTAAATCAATAGACCTCAACTGAAACTTTAACAGAGAAGGATCTGAGCTTCTTTATTCACCTTTTGCTACACTAACTAAAAAGCAATCCGTGGACAATGTGCCGTCCGTCAGACACAAACTGACTTGGGAGGTTTCCACAAAGTTTTTTTTTTTTTTTTTTAAAGACAACGCCCGCATTAGGAATAAATCCTGTGTCGCGGGGGACTTTACAAACATACAAGAAACAGACACAAAGAACACCCAGACTCAGAATAACAAGTTGTGGATCACACAAAGTGTTGTCCCATGTAGGATTTGAACCCACAACACAGCGAAGCGGAGAGCGGCATGGCGACCGCTCAAACCACTAGGCCAATCGTGCAGACAAAGTATCATAGAAATCTAACTTTAACACTAAAACTAATGTCGACTAAGAAATGGCTACAGCCGTTAACATTTGGCGTTAATCCAAAAAATTAATTGGAGACAAGCATTCGTTCAAGAGCGCTTAAAAGCGCTCAGGCTCAAGTGCAAGCGTTTTCGTGTCGAGTGTAATTAGTGCAATCACTGTGAATCACGTTTTAGTCAAGTGAGCACTGTTGTGCCGAGTACTACCCTTACTTATGGTCTTAACTAAAATATGCTAGTTTTAGTACACGAGTATATTGTGCAATTATTAAAACATTGGCAATGATTGAATGGCACAATTAATGACCTAATATAATTTACGACGGACGAAAAGCACGATAAAAATACTGAGCTGGATACTTAGTGGGGCTTTTAAGTCCTTTGTGGGTAGTTAAAACATGTCCATGAAAGTATTTCTGGTGAGGGAGCTGTGACACTGACTTTGATATATGGTAGACAGTGTTAGGTAAAGAAAAATTAAAACTTGAATGAATATCATGGTACATAATGTGAGATTGGCTGATAAAGGAGCTACCATAAAAAGAGAAGATATGGAGTGGGCCACGAATTAGGTAACATTTGAAAAAATCCTATAAAAAATCATTTGAGATATTATAAAAATAGTTTATTTACAAAAAGCTAATTAGTTGGTATTTATTTTTTAAAAACTACATCGTCTAAATGACCACTGTTTCGACGTTTACACTCTTCTAAGCGAGCACAGAAATTTTCGAATACTCGTTGTAATAGAGGCCGCGAGATCGCCGACATGTCTTCGTTGTTTTTTTTTTAGTTGACGCAGTGTATTTGGTTTATTGATGTAGACACGATTTTTCAAATAACCTCATAAAAAGGAGTCTGCTGAGGATAGATCTGGACTTCTGGATGGCCATGTATCTTCTGAAAATTAGTTTTTCCGGCAACATGTCTTTGACCACCGGCAGGGACTCATTGGATCTGTGACAAATGGCTCTATCTTGGTGAAATCATGTGTTACGATTGCAGCCAGTAAACTCCAGTAGATTGGTCCCAAAAACTTCAGTAACATGTTTGCGTGGTAAAAAGGGCAAAGTTAAAGAAGCAAGAAGTTAGTCAGTGGGTGAATTTTGGTAGACCCAAACTCATTCAAATTTTTTTCGAAACTAATATACGATGAGGACGGAGGTTTTGTATGCACTTAATGTATTGAGTATTATTAGTACTTATTCTAATAAGTTGCTCTGACTCCACACATGTTATTTCTTTTGTCCACCACAGAATATGAACCGCCAAATATTGCACACTCCTGGTAAACGAACTATCATGTATGTGATCCAATCCACAGCTCACGAATAATTCGCTTTTTAGGTACTTATTAAACATTTCTTGTATATTTTGATGTGCAAGAGTGAAAGTGTCTGTTATATATTTCTCTGATACCATTCAATACAGTATATTTTAGCAAGAGTTGGCCTCTGTTGTCCCTATATTTAGTTTAAAATGTCAGAGTTAATAGCCAAGTGCTTGGCTGTATAGATGTAAGTTGTCTGAGCAACTGATTTAGTAGCCAAGTTCTTGACTGTTATATCAATAAAATGATATATCTGTGTTTCACAAAAAAATGAACTACATTTACCATCATGCAGGCCTTGAAATCAGTCACATATGTTTTTAAACCGATTTTATTGATTGTTACGTAATCAGAGAAACATATTACATGAATAGGGGATATAATGCTTGTATTGGATATATTTCCTTTCAGTAAAAGGTATAAGTGTATATGGGTGAAGCTCGAAATCTTGAACTGATAGTAGTGGTGCTTTGCACATTTCACAAACTACATACAATCGAGTATTTGAAATTGCTCTTTCATAGACACTTCAATATGAACGAAATATTTGGCATTGCGTGTCGACGTTTATATGGAGCGTCACCTTATTGTGTGAAGATTTGCAATACTCTTCTTATGTATGTTGTGCTCTGCAGTTTTTATAAATGGTGGTTTTATAAGTGATAAACTTAATCACCAATTGTTATTTAATATAACGAATAACTATCCAGTTTACAAATATCTATGAATATTTACAATTTCCTTTTCTTTAGCAGTCAGTTAAAAATTCAAAATTCTCCTTGTGTCATATGTTTTATAACCTTAAAATCATTTACATTTCGTTTCATTTGGTCAAACCTTTCTTCACGAAAGGAAGTCCGTGACTAATAGTAGACCAAAACTTGCATAGAAGAAGAATCCTATTTGAATGCTCTCACTGTTGTCCATTCTAACTGCTGTTGTAGATATCTATGCCTTAGATTAAATTATTATTATTATCATCACTCTTATTCATCCTATGGATTTTGTAAAAGCCAATCAAGAAGGCAATCTAGGACAACAGCACACAAACGAAACCTGTACCAATCCGTTTAGCTAGTATGACATGATAGGCTAAAACTTCCATCCCAAGGAGAATCCTATCGCCAGTAGTTTACTATCAAAGGCAGTTGAAGATGATGACGATATCTTGTTTCTTAGATACTACATCCAGAAAAAATATTGCACTAGACTCCTAGATTGACAATTTCTAAATAATAGGGTGAAATAAAATAAACAAATAACTTTTGTATAATATTTAAATACAATATATGAAGTCGTTTGAATATACAAGAGAAAAAGGCCAAGAGTCTGCATGGAGTCAAGTAGGTATATACAGTGGCGCCGTGTTTTCTTATACTTTTAAAAAGAAACAAAAGATTTCTGAACAAAAATTAATTACATTTAAAATAAACTAACTCACGTAATTTTTGTAATTACATTTAAAGATTTAACGCTTGTGACAAAGAGACATAAGTTCGATAAATATCTTTCAGAACTATACTCCTTTGAAGGCAAGAAACATCTTTTCCTCCTAAAACATTTCACAAAGTACTTAATAGTATGCATTTTGTACAAGACTTGAAAAGATACTGATCACTGTTTTACGAAAGTTAAGTTTGTGAACTATCAAACCAAAATCGTAAATCATTTTAAATGTATACCTAGTCTTGCCATAAATATTGTAATAAAGAAAAAAGAAAATTGTTAACTGCAAATAACATTTATTACTTTTACAGTGTGTCAGTTTAATACATAAATATAAAACAATTAAAAATATAAAAAGCTTATTCGAAGTGGTCTCCATTGGCTGCAATACAGTCCTTTAAACGATGAGGCCAGTTATCAATAGAAGCACGCACTCTTTCCATGGGAAAATTCTTCACTGCCAATCGTATAGATTGTTTTAGGGACTCCAAATTATCATGGCGTTTAGAGCAAGCTGTACTCTCTAAAACTGACCACAAATCATAATCCAGCGGATTAAGATCGGGACTAGACGACGGCCAGTCTTCAGCTCTGATGAAGTCCGAAACGTTCGATTCCAACCAAGACTGCGTGGACCGAGCTTTATGACCCGGCGCCGAGTCTTGCTGGAAGGACCATACTTGGTTATTGAACATGGTGATGTTAAGGGGCTTAACTACCTTCTCAAGAATGGTATCTTGATACACTTGTGCCGATGTTTTGATACCTTTTTCACAAAAATATGGCTCAGTCACTCCTTCATAGCTAACACCCCACCAAACCATCACTGAAGTCGGATAATGTCCACGTTGCACTCTGTCGACTAATTGGGAAGCTTCCTTAGAGCTTTGAGCATAAATACGGTCATTTTGTTTGTTAAAATGTTGCTCAATTGTAAAAATTTTCTCATCCGTAAACAAAATTTTTCTGTGACCTCCCTTTGCGTACCGCTTCAGTAGTTGTTTCGATTTTACCACCCTATTCTTCTTTAAATTATCAGTTAAGAAATGGCCAGTGCGTCTCTTATAGGCTGCAAGTCCTAAGTCATCTTTTAAAATACGCGACATGGTTCTAGGTGCTATCTTCATTTCCCGAGATAAAATCTTTTGCTTTCGGACAGGATTTCTTCGAATTCTTTCCCTTACTGCTTTGACCACCTTTTTCGTACGAACACTACGTGGACGGCCAGATCTTTTTCTGTCACAAACAGAGGAGGTCTCATTGTACCTATTAATAGCCCGGTACACAAACATTTTACTAATACCAAGTGTATGGAGAGTTTTAAAAATTGCATTTGGCTCCATACCTACTTTGTGTAATGCTATCACAGCGATTCGGTTCTCTTTATCACCCCACACCATTTTAATATCGCAAAATATTTTACAATGTATTGGCGCCAAAATGAGAAAACACAATGAACAATCGTATAAAAATGACAGATTCGAAATTCAAATGTAATATTTTTTTATAATTAAGTGTAACAGTATTTATGGCCAGACTAAGTATATGTAATGCTAAACCTATAAATTTAGCATTATATTCATATTCAATGATTAAGAAAAATAGTTTGACTTTACAGTACCGTCTATTATATTCAAAATAATGACAATACTTCGTTAGTTTATACCAGCAATTATGGTATAAAATATCATTAGACATTCAGCTAATTTATACATTTAAATTGTAACTTCTAATTACTATCTTCTTCGTTTTCTTTTTAAAATTGTTATTGCTTAAGTAGTATTTTTAAAACCACCCAACTATTTGTTATCAATTCTAATGATATCACATATAACAACATGTTAAAAAATGTACAATACATTTTCTTAAGTACATTCTCATATAATAGAATGCGTTACGTATTATACGTAACATGTTGCTTACACATTTATTACATGTAATTTATATATTAACGACTATATTTCTAACCAAATATACTAGAAAACATGTAGAATCAACCGTCAAGTACTCTGATGCGCCACTTTATTTTTTTTTTAAAAAAGAAACTCATTCAAAATCTTCTATATGTTTGTAAAACATTATTTTGTCACTCTAGTTCAGAGCTCTGATCTAGTACAGTAACATTTAAAACAGGGCACTACTGTTAATGAAATGAAGACGACCTAAAAGGTGTGAGACAGCAACCGCCTAACTGTATCGAAGACAGATTTAAAGTTTTTGACCCTCGTGGCTGGGAACAAGAGATCTAGAATTCCTCTTTGGTACTTATTCCTCTTGACAATAGGAAGAACTTTGATAGTTGACTCTGGTTCTTTCGTCGTGGTTGTAGTTGTGGGTGAGGTGGTTATCTTTGCAGTACTATTCTGTCTTGAAGTAGAGTTCAGACTTTGTTTTAAAGAGAGAGATTTTAATGATTTAGCTGTAATTCTTTGGACAGGATTTAATTCTACAAAATCTGCTGGTACGTTTTTGATGTGAAACGGTTCGTCGTCTAACAAGTTGCTCATGGTTGAATCTTCTATTAATAGGGCAAGATTGTTCGCATAGATGTCTTGAAAATTTAAAGTTGGTGGTGCATTATAGGTGAAAGTTCGTGGATCTTCAGAGGAATCAGCATCGGTGTTAGTCTGTGGAGAAAATGTTTTCATTGAAATGGGTATCATACTATTTTATGAATAAACCATGTATGTTGAATCATGTAATAGTGGTAAGACATTCATAATTTGAGTTACTCGATGGTTTTTCATGGTTAAATTATGAATTGAGTCCAACTGGCGTAATGTAACATACAGAAGAATATACAGTTGAATCCGTTTATAATGACATCGAAAGGAATTGACAAACACGTCATAATAAGCGGACGTCATACAAAACGTTTTTTGAAAAAAAAAACTAACTGTAATACTGTACTGTAATAGAGAAACATAGTAACTTATTAAATAAAAATTTCACGTTCGCATCATACACATACAAGTGTATTTTTTAATGTAAGTAATCTGTAAGTTTTTTCTGCTTTTGTTTTTTCATTTTAATGTAAAAACAGTCTCTAATACTATTATATATAGAAGACATCGCTATGGTCAAATTATCATTTTCAATATTGCTATGAACAAATCGCGATAATAATTCTGCAGCTTTTAATGCCTCTTCTGCGGTAGGTAACGGTTCTTCCACGACTTCCTCTTCCCTATCACTTTCGAGTTGTTCCTTAGCATTAATGTTCTATACGATATTTTCATCGGTGGGTTCTTTGGATGTGAGAAGAGCGCTATCGATATCAACATAATCTTCCCACATTTCCGTCCTTCCACGTGACCTTCAAGCGTCTATTACTCACTGAGGTTCAAAACACAACGAGCCACGTGCCGAACGTCGTCGGGAACCAACGAACATTACCAAAGGTGTAAAGAATCATTTCAGTCATTATAACCGGACATAATTTATTAAAAATGGGTCATAATAAGCGACATGTCACTGTAAGGGAAGTCATTATACCCGACTTTTTTATAAAGAATTTTGTATGAAAACCAAACTTCGTAGTGTAATTACGTCATAATAAGCGGTTGGTCAATATAGGCGGAGTCATAATAAACGGATTATACTGTATTTAAAAAACTGTTTATTGAATCCCTATTCATGCCATAGTCATAAGGGGACAAACTACGCAGGACAAAATCAATGCAATAAGAAGGAAAACTTTAATACCCTAACCCATAACCCTCACAATAACTCCACAAGCATTCCACTGCTCACTCACTTACGACGATAACTGACACCCCTGTACTCGTATTAACGGAGCTCTGGCCTTTCACTCACTAACGAAAGACGACAGTGCGGAAGCTATTACTGTCGAGCCGGCCCGTTCGACCTCTACTACCTAATAAAAACAATGGCTAATGGTAATACAGTATCTAAAAAGAAACTCACAAAAACGAGTAATACAGCAACCACTACACCACATCGATTCATGTTGACACTTCAATTCTCAATCTACAACTAACGCTATTCCATTGTCTTCGTTACGACCTGTAAGGTTGCGATGTCATTAATTATTTTCCACTTCAATGTAGCGTTTGTACTAATTTTATCATCAACATCATTGTTAATAAAGAATAATGTTATTATAATCTATTTATAACAAACATGAGAAATCTTCAGACGTTCCGTGTGAACCATAGTATTGTATTTTCGTATATACCTATATTACTGTTAACCTTTTTAGAATCAAAAATATACATGGTCTTCAAAAGATACATACAAAACACTCATTCCTTTAACAGTCAACATAAGAGCGGTAACCGCACTAGAACTTATAAAAGCGTAGCTAACATTCACCTATACTTTTATAGTCTGTTTTGATCTCTTTACTTTGGCCAAATTGCTGTGGAAAGTAATGAACTTTAAGGAGTTGCGTAACAACCCTTAGAAATGAAACAGTGACCATAAATAAATTTGAAAGATGTAAAATATTCCAAAAGTTAAATTCAAATAAAAAAATGTTAATACGTATGTACCTGACAAATAACGCATCCTCATTTTCCAATAGGATGATAAGTGAATAAACTAAACTGTTTTGTAAATTCTAAATATTTTTTAATTCTCGATCATGAAATTCATTTGAAAATTAAGATGAAATTGCGTCACACCGAATATAAAAGGAAGGCTATGGTAACCTACTGTGTACACACCGTGTCTCCGACATGTACCAAGTGAGTGTCCATTGGATTAAGTGATACGATTATTCTCTTAGCATATTAGACAAACATTCAAAAAATAAAATTTGCCGTTATACCTTTAAATACATGAGTAAATGAAATACGAGTAAAATGCTTTAAAAAACGAATGAACTAAAAAGTGTTAATGGTATGTATTTTAGTATTTTTAAAAATGATAATAAATATATTATTATTTTAGTTATATAAATATTTTTTTGAAATTGCATCACGACTCCACCAGATAACAGTACATATTTGACTGCATAAGTTTCGTAATGTTAAGCCAGTAAGTGTACAAAATTATTTTTTGTTTATAAATATTAATCTCAGTACAGCGACGCATATAAATTGCTATTGTTTCCCATATTGTGCTATAAGCATAAAATAGAAAAAGTATAACACAACGGGTATTGTATTTCTTAAAAAGTTCCAACGCTTTCAATGCGTATACGTCATGATGAAATGTATTGAACTTTTTTCCAATCGAAAATAATCAATTAAAATGAAGTTCTGCGGTAGCAAGCAAAGTAGCAAGTACATACAAAAAGCATTACGTATCTCTTCCTGCTACTGTAAAACATAATTAACAGTGATGTCAATATAATTAAAAATATTCATACCTATAGTGACGTAACGTATCGTCAATTGGAAACTCACACAGACACGGCGTATCCTGTAAGGATGATTATGATGTGGTGTTGCAGTTTATTTAATTTCCTCAAAGGCATTACGTGGAAAAGCATGTTTTCAAGTGCCTCCTTATTTCTCGAGCGCGCTACCGCAGCCTTTCTCAACCAACCCTTTCATGTTGGAAATATATTTTCGACTGACGCGCCTTTTGCTAGTGAAAAGTGGTTTTAGAAATGAAATAATAAGATTCATGGATCATGTATTTATAAAATAAATATTTGTATATTTTCTTTTAATTGAAAAGCATATTTTTTTTGTAATGAAATGCTAAAGGCTGATTGCAGCATAACAAATTTATGCTTGTACAAATTGTGTTGGTATTAAATTAAGCCAAAAATATGGACGCTTAAAATTTTAACTGAGTTCTAAGGATTTCGTTTAATTACTTTTGTGTCTGGTTTTTGTTTTAAATATAGTTCAATATAATTTTTTGTTTATTGTAGTATAAAATTTCCAATAATTTATACCTCAGGGTAGGCAGTATGAACTGTTTTACAAGAAAAAAGTATAAATGATTTACGGAGAAGAGAGCAAGAATTCAAAAAAAAAATTGTAAGATTTCATAACTACCTTTTTTAAGTAGTTTAAGCAATTCAACTATTACTATACATACTAAACATATGGTGACTGTGTTGTCATGTGTTAAACAAATTGTGATTATACAGACCTACGTATTCACAATTTATTCAAGATTTATTAACACCTAACACACACTAGTATATTTTCACCAGGCTCTTTAAAGACACCAGGGAATCACTGAATGTTCATCCAGTAGCTATATTTGCGAGCAATTTGTGTAGGATTACGTTGACGAATTGTGTAAGTGAATACAATTTGTTTCTCTCATGTTTACTTCCTTATAGAATGAGATTTTACGATAATTCACGTTGCCAACTTTATTGAAGGAATTTTTTAACTTTATATAATGTAACATCAAACAGTTTATGAATAAAAAAAAAGAAAATATGAGTGCCCGTTGAATCAATTGAAGAATATTCTAAATCGTCTTGAAACTTAAGTATAGGGTGGAGATATAGTTTTTCTTTTCATTCTCAGTTGCTTGTCATATGGTACAGAACACGGATATTCCAAGCAATTGTTCAGGGTAATACCAACCGCAGCATTCCAAATGCGTGACGCACAACGTGGCCTTATCCTCATCACTTAGATAGTGGGACTCTATCACTGTGTGCTTTTCAAACCATTTTTGCCTCGCATAAACAATTTAAAAAACACATGTAGTATACTCAAATCGATACGAATTCTAAACCTTCAAGAGCGTATTCTTGTCTCAATAAACCAGCATTTGTGACTCCTAAGTTGTAGGCGTCCATGTGCAAAGGTAGTCAGTACACATAAACTCTGACGTTTGTTTTCTCCACGTGTATGAATTCCTTAAGTTGAACAAATGAAAACAAGCCTTATGTCTTTACCATATTTACTCAATTTTTATGTCCTACGTCTTATAATAACTTCTAGATTAAAACAAAAGGGGTAGGCTGAACAATCCAAAAGAGCTTGAAGTTGGGTACCTGTTCGTAATTATAGCATGCAGGTGCTATATTTCTTGTCGATAACAGCATATAGCTTGCAAACCTCAGCTAGTCAGTAAACAGATTTGATATAGCAATGAAACTTATATTTTCATCCGATCTTTCATAAATAATTTTATCGCTATTACTGTAACATGATATAGGTGGTATTTTATACTTAAATTAATTAGTATTTCGGACATTTGGCACACAACGCCATCTAGTTTCAAACTAACCAAAGCTTGTGCTATGAAAACTAGACTTACTGATAGAATATTTATATACTTTTTTTTGTAAATACATATATTTTATATATAGAAAACATTCAAACTCCGAAACAAATATTTGCTGATCATAGACACATTTGGTCGGACCTGGGAATCGATCTCGAGACCTCAAGCTCAGCAGTCACATTCGTAATCGTTACACCACAGAGGCAGTCTATGAAATAGTTGTCTTCAAACTATGACGTTTCAATAAACATATTGATATATGGATCACGTACCAGCTGCACATTCTTATATAGTCTCGAACTGGGAATAGAGACGGTCCAGCTATGTACTTATAAATTTCATTTTGTTTTACACTATTCATGTCTTTATCAATAAAGTAAAGTTATGGTATATTGATAAATATCTGTGTATATCATAATGATAGTATAAAAGTGAAAATTTGTGAGTGTGTGTGTTGATATGTTTGTCACTTCACGTTGACACGGCCGAACAGTGGTAACACTGCGGGTTGCAGCTAGATTATTTATACAATAACAGCAGAACAATAATCATTATTTTGTCTGTTGATTATAATATAAATGTACCGAAGGTTTCCTTATTTCCTGAGACATTTTTTCACACAAAATATAGTTTCTGTAAAATAACATTTGGTGTTCTTTTATTTATTTAATGTAAGTTGATATATCATAAGTCGCATTTATCGCGGCAACTAGACCAGATCATGAACTAAATACGTAAATTCTATACTTAATCTTCGAAGTGCCGTCTCAGTCCTTAACGCGTGAATAATGCAGTTGTCAATAGACAGATGGATAAGCTAACATCGACATAGACTCCCCGACGCCACACTGAGAGTCACACGGAGTGTCTGTGTAACCAACTAGTGGAACTGAAACCAACTTGTTGGACGAACTATCAGGTTCCGTTACCAGAATAAATTAATGACTGCGTGGATGACGTTGTGATTTAATCGGCTATCTCACTGTTTCCTACTGTGCTGCGTGTTGTGGGCTCGACATGGGAAAACACTGTGTGATTCACAGCAATAGCAAAGTGTTAAGTGATCCAGAACAAATTGTTGTTCTGCTGTTTCAGTGTTTTATGTGCCCGCTTCATGTTTGTATGTAGGATCCCCTTTGATTTCGATTGTTTTTCGCCCCTTGATCAGACAACGCGGTTTTTTTTTCTGTTGGTCCGACTGAACGGACGATACTTGTTTTTTGTTGGTCCGACAAATCGGACGACGAATTATGGAATTATCCAGTTTTCATAGTCTAAAGGTATTTTCATAAATCAAGACCACTCTTACACATAAGTTATGTATAAGTACATCCAAGTATATTTCATGTTAATTTTTTTAAATAACTAAAATATTAATGATGGTAATAAAAATAACTGAATTACAGATTAATTCCATCGAAAAAAATCTTTTTATTTATTTATAAATAACATCGAAATTTAAACTCTCATCTTTTATTATGAATGACTTTACCTCTTCTGTAGAACTTACGTACCTTATCAAATTGCTAGAAAATATGGCACGTAATCTCTGAACGTGGCTTGCTTATCGTAGTTCTACACAATAATTAATGGGCAATAACAAAAAAATGAACCAATTGTGGGAGTAGCAGGAACGAAGAAAGAAGAAAGTTTACGTTGTCCGATTAGTCGGACCAACAAAAAAACAAGCCTGCATAGTCAGACCAGATTTATAAACAGGAAAGGTCCATGTCGTCTGATAAGTTGGAAGAAGTGATCGGATCACGCGGTTGCAAACGTCTTTCTGCCTTTTTCATCTATCATATTACAGGTGTGTACAAAAAACAAAGTATGTATTAGGTTTGCCAAAGTAAAAAAAAATATCTCATGAGAATTTACTTTTTAAAATGGAATATGGAAACCTTTTACGTCACATTACTACTACTATACATTTCGGATATACTGAAGTATAATGAATTAAAAATAAATCTGTATCAAATATACCTTGTGTTGGGGGGTGTTTTTACTCCATATGTCATTCAATGAATGGCCATACAGAACTTCGCGGTACCGCATACATAATCTACGCCGGTAAGACACCTTTGTTCTATACGCATGCACGCCGATTCATAGCCAATACAATGGACCCAATGCATCAGCCTGATAGCTTGTGGCCTAATCCTTGCTCTCCAATATATTACACATGCCATCGGACTTCAGATAGTATGCATTGAACTGAAAACAGCAGTACAAATTTTATTTAACATTCAAAAGGGAAAATTATAACATGAAATTATTTTCATTGGATCTCAAGATGAATTAGTATTGATTAGAATCCTTAACAATCATTGAGTCTGCCAATAAATATTGGCTAGGAAGACTGCCAAATGTTATTTGTCTGGTATGTAGACGTAAAAAACTTCTACTGATTTTGAGAGATTTCTTTACTAATAAAAGTTCCCTTAAGTGTGTGGTCTACTATATATTTTTTTCATACAAGTCATACACTCGAGATTCGATCAGGAATGTTAGTTATTTATAACCAAGTGTTTTCAATTCCTTTTATCTGACTGCCTTTTTTAACCAACACCATCGTATATTTATTAAATACTAATATATTGAATGTGTGCGATGTATTTACATGTGTAAAACCAATCGAATCGAAAGCAAAGTGAACCTTCTGCTCTCTTATTTTGCGTATCAAACGGCGATGGTTCGACATGATCAATCAGGTTGGGTGCTACTTGTCTCGAAGGATCGAAGGAAAACACGTGCACAAGATGTCGAATAATCTGGATGCTGCAGCCATAACTTACCTTGAGAAGCCATTTATCCTTCCACGTATCCAGCAGATCAATCTCCATGACTGCGTTTTTTTTTAATATGTAAAATTTTGGTTGGTGTGTATAAAAAGGATTAGGTTTAAATATATTATGTAGCACTCTCAAATATCAGAGTAATGTAATAGTCTAATAGTTGATAAAATTTTCCAATCACTAATAGACGTATTAATTTTTTTTATGGGTCAATTAACAAAAGAAGAATCGATTGGTCACCTGATAATATTTATCTACACTTATATTATTATAATAGAGAGAGAGAGATAGAGAGAGAGACAGACAGAGAAAGAGTGAGTGCACTTGTTTGCGTACACACTAGTGCACTATAATATCTCCTGAGTAGATGACTGGTCTCCGTTGAGACTAATCATCATGGCCGAAATCAGCTAGATGTACATCATCGTCATCATCATCATCTAGTGACAATCATCATCATCATCACACTAATATTAAATAGCTAAAGTTTGTTTGTTTAGTTGAACGTGACAATCTAAGAAACTACCAGCCTGATTTGAAAAATTGTTTCAGTGGTAGACAGTCCATTTATCGAGGAAAGCTTAAGGCTTATTATCATTCTACGATTAACAAGGGTAAAGTTTCAATAAAAAATGTTGCGAAAACGGAAGAATTTCTTTCCTTTTAAGAGTTTCAATTGTGTGCTCTGCGGTAATAGTTACGGTTTTGCAAAACCGGTAACCAAACGTATGAGAGAAACTCTAAAAATTCTAAAAACAGTCTATAACAGTACATGTTTTTTAAGGTTGTAAGGATCAGTTAGTAAGTAATTACCGGCCATTCGGTAATCTAACCCGCTCGGTGAAAGACAACGAAATAATCACTCGATACCGTCTTTTCTTAAAATCGAAGTACGACTCTCATAAGATGCATACAGTATTAATCCCTAAACGTAATTGGTTTAGCAATTTGTAACTTCATTTTTATAATAAAAACCACACACACACAGAATTTAACCCATTCTTTCAAAGATCTTTAAATCATATTAATTACAGTTAAAGTAATTAACGCTTTCGCGACATTCGTTAAAAACTAGTCTCGCAGCCAACGTATGGATGGTGCTACGCATATGAAGAACAATTTAGATTATTTTGAAAGTTTATTTTTGGAACGAAGTTCCTTACGGCAGGCTTGGAGGGGATAGGGATTTCGCTGCGGGACCGAACTGAAAAAAATGTGATAGTAAAACCGTAAGTGGAAAAAGTGCGTGGAATAAATCTGTGGAATAAATCTGTGGAAAAAAGTGCGTGGAATAAAACCGTTAAAAGAGACGTGGGCAGGCACGAAAGCGCGTCATGTGTGCTATTTTATTATTTTAAGGAATTTATTATTTTATTTCCTAAAATACTGAATTTCCTAAATACTTTCTTGTACTTAAATAAAAACTAATCAGCAAAATTTAAGAGAAAAATCAAGAAAACCTACATAAAATTGAGCACGATTTTTTTTGCAAATTGTGTCGATTCCACATTATCCGAAGGAACTTCGTTCCTACCTGGTGTCCCACGACACCATTCATTTTTTTTTACTCCTCTAGAGTTTTCTTATTAATAATGTAAAGTGCAACTTCGCCACAACCGTATAATTAGTTTTAAGTACAAAAAGAAACATTTATTTTATTAAACGTATAGCTTCTATTTTCTTTTATTTACTTGATTTTATTTCAGCACGGTTTCAAATATATTAAATATCATTAGTAGTAACTATTAAGTTTTCCGAAACCGTTCTCCCAAAGACAGGAAACTCAATATTCATCACGCATCCCATTGCTTTAATGCAATTGTAGTTTGTATCTACGAGTACAACAGAGTCCCAATTGTGACAAGAATACATTTTGTTTGCTTATTGTGTTCTATTTTCACTTTAATTAACACAACGATGTCGTTCCTATTATTTAAATGTTGAAAAATTAACCAATTCATAACATGGTCAATGCTAAATTTTAATAGATACAAATTGAAAATACGTAATAAGTCTTTCTTAAGTTAAGATTTTAAGCTCACTTTATAATTTCAGTCATAGTTATTTTAAGTACAATTGAGTACTTAAAATAACTATGACTGACTTTAATTATTTGATCTAAGTTAATATATAATGTTGGCATTTTATATTATAAACATAAATTCTACATAGCACCTACAGTTTCTAACCATTGACAGCGGCACTTTGCTACGAAGGTGTCAAAATGCCACTTACAAGATGAAATTACTTTACCACTAAATATATAGGACTACTTATTATGTCCATGTGGTAACGAATTAATAATATAGAGTGTCACCATACTTATTCACCCCAAAGGAGGTGTAAAAGATAATTAAGGGAGCAAACTACGCTGATTAACAGCACTTCAAAGAGAAGGAAAACTTGAATAAACCCTGTACCAACGTGTTTAGCTACTGAGGCCTAATAGATCAAAACTTATGTCAAGCCATGGACTATTAAAAGTTGTTGCTGAATTATTTAGACGAGTAGATATATGTTATTAAAAATGGGTTAAGTAGTATACCTTCTACCTATTATCTCGAGAACAGCTATGACTATTTTCAGTTAAAAATAATGAAAAAAATGTATGTAATTGGTTCACTTTTACATAGTGTGAACCCGCGAAGGTTGGTGGGTAACATCTTGTACTAATTGGTCCGCGACGCGAAGATGTTCTGACGATTTATCGCACGGCTCAGCACCTAGCACTGTGCATTTAATGTCGGTACTTTTTTTTATTAAAATTATAGATATCATTATGTACTTAGTGTATTTTTTTAAATATAAATACGTGTCACTAAGATTGTTCTGTACGATAATAAGCTAAGATTTTTAGTGCTGTATGCCGGTGATCGAGACTATACTACAAAAGTTTAAAAATATATAATAGTATTACTATACTGCTGTGGTTTGCCGTGAACAAATATTTTCTTATATTGATTATTTTTATGTATATAAATTATAACAATTTCTCCTTAATTACATCTAAATTTATCAGTTTCTTTTGTTTTAATTAAACATAATAATATCAATTAATATTTTTATTTAATTATTTTCCATGCCCATTGATGCAAGGGTGACAGATGTCGTGGTACGTGGACTGGCATGCCTTTTACGTCCCCAAACAGATCGTTAAGAAGCATCTCACTAGGGCGTCATAGTGTGTGTCTCCATATTGCATTGTCTGCATTCGCAATGTATATGTGACCACAACTCTTGAATTCTATTCATGCTTTCCATCAGGCAGAGTAAAGAAACTTTGGCAGGCTCTTGAATTAAAAAAAAATCAGGCCATGAATTTATGAAAAGGTACTTTTGTTCTAAGAAAAAAGATTGAAAGGGTGTGATGAAATCCTTTTACGTGATCGTACTCGCGGACTAATGTCAGTATTCTATTAAAGAAAAGACGTCACAGCATATACACTAATGGAAAAAATTAAGGGATCAAAAAAAAATTCCAAATTTTTGGGCAGTTTTCAACAGGTCGTAACTTCGAGAGAAATGGTCGTACAGGAAATCAAAATAAAGAAAATTATAGTTCCAAGTGTCTAGTTTTTGGATTCGAACTTAAAAATTTTATAGCCTCTGCGGTTTTTGAGTAATCGTAAAAAACCCAGCAACAAAAAAATTTTTAAAATTTTTTTAGTTTTTTTTTTGGTCTACGGACGTGGAAAAAATTGTTTTAGCTTAACCACTATAAGGATCGGATACCTTGTTCATTTAGCTTTAATTTACTTTTTTATATACCCTGATTTGCCTACTTCTCGCCGAGATATCGGTTTTCAAATGGAAAAGGATCCTTTTGTCTTTGATTATCGATATTTCAGCAACCAATGATTCCACAGAAATTTAAAGGTGGGTTTCAAGAATTTGAATAAATTTTCCTTAACGACTGGCTATAGGTGTTCCGAAAACAAAATTTTTCTTTCTGTCACATGAATTTGAAAATGCAACAAAAAAAGGGCTTTTGGTGGTTTTTTGGAAAATCAAGCACTGAATCGAAAATATTGAGGAAACCACTAATGTTAAGTGTGCCTTTTAGAGTTCAATATATCCACAAAAATCCTACAAAAAACCAAATTAATCCAGCCAGCCGTTTTTTTGTTTCACTCGATCGAATTTTTGAAAAAATTAAAGGATCACGTTTTTTGCTCTGAAAAGCACATAATTTTTAAAACGGAAAAAAAAAAAAATCCTAGCTTTTCCCACATTTTTGTTCCAGAAAGTGCTTAAATTCAAAAAAAAAATTCAAAAAAAAAAAAACTGTTGAGATCAAAAGAATCAAGGAATGCAGCGGCGGAAACGCGATAAAAATTATTAGGTGATGGTTTTTTGAATTTCCTTAAATTGTTGAGAAAAATTTTTTTTTTTTTTGAATCCTTCTTTTTTTTTAATTTAAGCACTTTCTGGAACAAAATAGTGGGAAAGCTCGGAAAAAAACATTTTTTTTCTCATTTTTAAAAATTATGAGCTTTTCAGAACAAAAAACGTGATCCTTTAATTTTTCCAAAATTCGATCGAGTGAAACAAAAAAACGGCTGGTTGGATTAATTTGGTTATTTGTAGGGTTTTTGTGGACATATTAAACTGTAAAAGGCACACTTAACATTAGTGGTTTCCTCAATATTTTCGATCCAGTGCTTGATTTTCCAAAAAACTACCAAAAGCCCTTTTTTTGTTGCATTTTCAAATTCATGTGACAGAAAGACAATTTTTTTTTTCGGAAAAACTATAGCCAGTTGTTAAGGAAAATTTATTTAAATTCTTGAAACCCACCTTTAAATTTCTGTGGAATCATTGTTTGCTGAAATATCGATAATCAAAGACAAAAGGATCCTTTTCCATTTGAAAACCGATATCTCGGCGAGAAGTAGGCAAATCAGGGTGTATAAAAAAGTAAATTAAAGCTAAATGAACAAGGTATCCGATCCTTATAGTGGTTAAGCTAAAACAATTTTTTCCACGTCCGTAGACCAAAAAAAAAACTAAAAAAATTTTAAAAATTTTTTTGTTGCTGGGTTTTCTACGATTACTCAAAAACCGCAGAGGCTATAAAAATTTTAAGTTCGAATCCAAAAACTAGACACTTGGAACTATAATTTTCTTTATTTTGATTTCCTGTACGACCATTTCTCTCGAAGTTACGACCTGTTGAAAACTGCCCAAAAATTTGAAATTTTTTTTTGATCCCTTAATTTTTTCCATTAGTGTATTATCTGATGCAATTCCCGGTAACATTTCCTTTTTCTTTGAAAGTTATGATTGGGAGAAAATCTCACTAGTGAGATCGCCAACTTTGCCTTATTATAGCATAACCATGTTGTGAACCGCTAATGTAAGCTGAGTATGGACATGATCAGTCAGTTTTTTGTTTTAGTCAGATTTAATGATAGAACGTTCGAATAAAAAACCATTAGATTTGAGGAAAAAAGATTGTCAAATGTTAAAATTTATGTCGTTTATGTAACTTACTAATAAGCCAATTCATTAATATATGTTCATTGAACGTACACGTCTTTATTTAAGTATCTATTTTCGTCATCATCAGTCTACTGCAGTCTACTGCAAGGTATATTTTAGGGATACCTAATTACTTACTACTAATTCTATATTACATACGATTTTAAATTCGTACCGCGCTTCGAGTAGACACAAGTAACACCTTGTCACGAAACTAGTCAGGCATCTCAGAAAATATTCACACTGGACACAAAATCTTTTATTTTTTTAAAATATTGTTTACGTAAGCAAACGTAAAAGCCTACTATTATCTTTAATATTATAAACGCAAAAGTTTGTGAGAATGAATGGATGTTTATTGTATGAAAATTACTGAATGGATTTGTATGAAACTTTACAGTAATACGAATCATACGAGTACATCAGAATAACACATAAACTACTATATATCAGCTATTAAACATACACGCCAGCCACGGACTACAACTGGTATATTTTATAAAAGAATGTTAATTATCTCGTCATATCCATCAGATTCTTTCGCACCCTAGTGAAGCTGTAGCCTCCTGTACTCCAGTCGCGTATGAAGGAAAATTAGACTTTTTAAACTTGCCTCCAGAACTTTGATTTTACCTCATTTCTCCCAACTTATGACTCTCTCCACCCCTCAGGTGAGCTGCATTCTTATTATTCACTTTTTTATAAAATCTCACGTAATTTAACACAACTGTTTTCATTTCATCAGAAGTTTTAGCTTTGTGAATGACAGTAGTGGCAATTTAACTGACGTGTACAGAAATGTTTACATAACGTTACTTTAAATGATAATTTACTGTTATGAATATTCAGCTGACTTCAACAATCACAATGAACTTTTTACTTTTTTTTTCTATTTTTAGAGCCTGCCAAGTTGACACTACTCTGCCTGATAGAAGATATAAATCAAATTCAAGAGTTGTGGTCACCATACTCATTGCGAATGCAGACAAAACCGTATGGTGACCCCCGCTATGGCGGCCTAGTGAGATACCGCTTGGAGACGTAAAAGGCTTGACAGTCATCGTGGCGGTATAAGGCTTACACTTATGATAACTATCACCAATGCATCAATACGCCTCCGGTTTTACACTCACGAAAAACGATGGTTCTGATGTTGTTGTTTTAGGTTGATCTTCTGTAAGAGGGTAGAACTTCCGCGGCCGAGCTTTCCCGTTCGTGCTGAAATTAGTGTGGCTCTACTACCTTCAAATACTAATGTTGTCAGAGGTCTACTACCTTCAAATACTAACAAACTTATGTTGTCAAAGAATTTGTATTGTTAAGACGTTTTCTTGATCAGATCTTAAGCCACATGGAAAAGTTGGCAAATGAAACTGCTTCATATCAATAGAAAATTCACTAAGACAATCAAGGATACATTATGTACTAAAGACAACATATTGGCCAAACTACTGACATTTATAAAATAAAGTATTTAAAACAAAAGAACACCTACAACACAGTAAAACACGACAAAAAACAACAGAAAAACACATCAGCCATTTATCAGAAACCCGTTGATAAACCAATTCACAATATATAACACAACAAATAAAAAACGAAGGGGAATGTGAACCGAATCGTCATTTATAACATCCTATCGCTTGTTTCCGAAACAATGTTCGCGAATGACAAACGATTCGGCGGACTTCATGAATAAAGTGGAATTTTATCATCCACGCACGGACGCGAGTTGTGCGAAACTTGGTCGGTTGTAAGTTTATGGTGTCAAATTTGCACAATGAAAATAAAATGTGTGCGTTATTCCGTAAGGATGTTATTTTTACAATATTTTCGCACTTATCGATAGTCTCTTAGATTATTAATAGTGACTATATCATCTCCATTTACTCATCCTCATTATTTTACAATAGTACAGCCGAAGAAAAAGCTACCACATTCCTGCTATAAATCACCTATTAATAATTTTAAAAACATTTTGACGGCTCTAGATTCTACAACTACTGTTTTTGATAAAATCAGATTGTTGTGTAAAATATTTAGTAGTAATAATAATATTTTATAATTTTTATACACGTCAAGGACCTGATACAGAAAGCAGCCCTCCTTGACATGACACGAAAATTGAGGAGGTTCCTGTCTATGGAGCTCTAACCACCGGTGTCTTGGTCCCTGTACCCCAAGTCAGTAGTCTACTATTGTTTATATTTTAAAATATATTTTTATATGTGTGTAAATACATTTAAAATACAATTTATATGTATTTTAAATGTGATACAGAGACTAATAATATCCTCATACATCTCACACACGGCCGTCTGACGCGAAACTAGCCAAAACCTATGGCAACCACACTGCTGAAACATTTTTATTGAATTCTAAATACATTCAAATTATATAGATATTACACCGAGATACATAATATATTATCGTGTTTATCACGCAAAGATTTGTCCTTGATGGGAATCGACACCACGACTTCCTATTTAGCAGTCAGGATCACTAACCACTAGGTCAACAGGTCCATCTTAGGTTATTAGTTGAAAATAAATTTGATTTTTTATTTATGACTAGCTGTGACTTCTTTCGTGTAGGTTTTGAATTTTTACCTTAGAGACGTGGTTTTTGCTGCGAAAATGCCGATCCCATGAGAAATCAGGGATAAAAATTTGAGTATATGTTGTCTAGTTACCTCCTCAAGTAAGTCCCATTAAAATCGGTTCAGCAGTTCGAGAGATTAGTCCGGATAAGCAAACAGACAGACCGACGAATAAAAATTTCAAAAAGGTAGTTTGTGTTTGAGTAATACTAAAACATGAACTATCTTTTTTAAATTGTTAATATTATAAAGCTGTAAAGAGCTTTAAGCACTTGGAAATACAGTTTCTTTTTAAGCCTCTGACAAATAATTCAATTTTATTTATATGTCTTGAAGCATATCATTTAGGTTTTAAACGAGTGACTAAGGACATGAACTTGTTATTTGATTGTTTTGAAAAGATTTTACAGTTTGTACATTTGAGGTGTCACGTCTACATAATATTTTAACGTTTATTGTTTAACCAAATAAATGTTAATAGACATAAGTTGTCTTAATAACTAGTTAGACTCTATAATAAATAATCTCGAAACACAAACAAGGTTATATCATGAGCGGTGGACCACCGGTATGCAACTATCCTCAACCGAAATACTGGAATGTTGTTCGACAGAATGTCGATGTGGCTTGTCTCAGAATATTTACCTTCATTACGTATCAATCTATATCTTGTCTGGGGTTTGGAGAAAGGGGTGATATAATAAATTCAATTATACTGTTAAAATGGAAACAAGAATATTCATTCTTTAAACGATCATGCTTAGGGTAGGCCCGGGGAAGTATACAATATTAATTTATAGGTTGCTATTTATCTATATTCATGTTTAGTTATTTATAGTCAGTGTGGTGATGGATTAAGAACATGTTACCCTATTCATTCCGTGGGTATCATAAGAAGCAGCTAAGGGAACTAAATTATTCAGACAAATGTCACTACCAAGAGAAAGAAATCTTGAAACAAACCCTGTAGCAATCCGTCTGGCCAGTGTGGTATAGTAGACCAAACCCTCTTTTTGTTACGGAAAGGCCTATGTCCAGCAGTGGACTGTAAGAGGCTGTTGATGATGATGATGATTTATTAACTACAATTGTTAGACATTCCTTAAAAGTAATCCAGGTGTGGTAAACAAGATATAGGTGTACAACATCAATCGATAAACACAACATTTGCAGAAAACATTCAGATTCTAGTATTAGCACAGGTCAGGTATCATGTCCTAATTATACAATTTCTTGTGAAAATTAGTAGTTTATACAGAAAAATTATAAAAATACAAAACAAAAACCACAAACCCAAACAGATAGTAATATTCACATACCTTATTTACTTCACCTACACTTTACGTAACCTTATATATACGAGTATAGCTACTAAGTCAATAGTAATTAGTTCTGCTGTGAACTTGGCTCTTCAATCCGTAAGGGCTGGTATTAAGCATATCAATTTGTTTATCGATCTTATAGTCTACTTAGCCTTGGTATTGGAGAGTTGAAATCGAGAATCGTGATGGTGGGCACAGTAGATTGAGAGGATTTCAGGAATACTTATGTGGAACATTGAAATTTATTGTAGATAATAATTGAGGGCAGTAAATAAAAATATTTACTGGTTTATATAGTATTAGGCCGAGTAATTCTCCTCGTGTTTCGAATGATATTGCATAAAAGTTTGTAATAGTATATGACAATAAATTGTATTGCATCAAAATAATCGTGGTTTATTCGTGTAGTGTGTAGTGTTGTTATGAATTACTTGCTGGCCTAGTGGTTCTAGTGATTCTGACTGTTCGACCAAAGTCTATTGCTATCTGTCTAGTGGGAATCCCACTAAAAAAATTACGCCGAAATTGTATTTTTGACAAAAATATAAAAGAAGACATTATTTTTTGTCGTTGTGTTGTTTAATTAATATCTTTTTCAATTATTTTTTTTGATTTAAAACAGACTCGGACACGCACTTGAGCTTGCAATTTAAAAGTCGAAAGTGCATTGCCGGGTTTACAGTTCCTTTATATGGATATGTAGTTATTATTGCAATGTTAATAAAAAGAAGCAAGGCACGCACATTGTCGTCACTGGAGAAATCGCTTCAAAGGCTATCGAAATTATATTTATGTAAAACTAACTGCAGTCATGTACAGTTCATATTGAAACGTCGTCGCTGTCACGTGCGCAAAAGGGGTATATTTTTATGGAATACGTAATTTTGTTTGACTTCATACGCGATGTCCATATTTGCCGAAGACTCGACGTCCTACATGCAAAGAGCGGGGTTTGTTTTCAAAGTATCATGCGGTACGATTTCATCAGTACAATGTTAGAGGGTCATTGACCAACTTAGAAAAAATAAAGCACAAACCTACGATGAAAGTAATTCTATTATTGGATTATACCTGATGGTGTTAAAAATAACGCTTATTATACTTATTCGACTCGGCTAATTATTCACTATATATACAATATACATATAACAATAAATTTGCTTTTTATACTTTGGGTTCGGTTCAATTACGACTCTATGTACACAGGTGTTATGAAAGGGTGTCATCATCATCATCATTATCAGCCTCTAACACTGTTCACTGCTGGACATCGACCTGTCCTTCTTAGAAAGGAGGTTTTGGCCTACTATACGCACGCATTTACTTCTCTTTGCACGAATGTTGTATTGTGTTCTTCCTTCAGAACAGAGCGTTCATAGCTACTGCTACGTTTACTAAGACCTCACCTTAAAAAAGAAGTTTTTGGCTTACTATACCACGCTAGCCAGATGGGTTCATATAGGGATTGTATTAAGTTTTCTATCTATTTGCATGATGTTGTCGTACGTAGTTTGCTCCCTTAGTCGTTTCTTACGACACAGGGATGAATCAAGATGGTGACACTATGTATTCTTAACCCGTGATCACACGGAATTCCGTCACCGCACGAAACAAGGTGTGCTAAATTTTAAAAAACACAGCACTATAATACTTAATCAATAAATTAGATTTATTTAAAAACTTGCCACTTTCTTTGTTTTTGTTCGTAAAATAATTTTCGTGTATTCAAGTTTCTCGTAGGTAATTTTTATAAATTTTTGGTTCATTTTTATTTTTATTTTTAATTTTTATTTTTAAACAAGTATTTTTAAGAACATTGTACATCTACACTCTTAGTGTTAAATTCCCATGTATCAATAGTGTCAAGATGTAATAACGAGTAAACTTTCAAAATCATTTCTGAATAAGGAAATCATATTTTCTAGTCTTTGAAAATATATTCAAATGAAATTAATCTTATAACATAAAAAGTATAATGGAAACAAACAATACCTCTAACGAAACAGGTCTTAGCAAATAGAGGGAGACATCGGCTGATAGAAAAATTTTCTCGAAAGCTTTTTGGCTGCGAACAGACAGACAGACGGATCTCCTTTGAGAGGTTTTACGACGGAACATTTTAGATGTTTCATATAAAGAAATAGGACAAATATGTTTAAAGAATTCTTTCATAGAAGACTTTTATTGCAATACTTTTCGAACTATGACTTAATAATGTTATTAAGATGTTTCACTGGAAAATGAGTTACGTTACAGATTTTTGTGAACCATTATTTATGAAAAATGACTGCTTTGCAATGTTTTCAATCAATTCTTCGAGAATGTGTTTGTCGACGTAAGACATAACTCACTGTCTCTTTGTTTATTTGGAATCAAAAGAATTTTTTGTTTTGGCTGTCATTTAATGAGACAGCGGACGCATTCTTTGTTATTTATCGAGATGAAGCCGACGTTTCTTTCCATTGTTCCACCGACGCGCACCGTACCAACTTTACAAAAATGTATTTAGTTTCGCGTACCGAAACTTTTGCAAAATTATTTTTCCTCGTCAGCTTCAGTGGGCTATTTATGTACGTCGCTCTCGCGTTTTATTCCTTTCACACTGCTTATAGTACCGTAACTCAAATGCAAGGATACAAAGGCAAAATAAACGTAGAGCGTTTCGGGGATGACTTAAAATATATACTGCTGTGGACAACAGAAAATGACCCATTTGAAATTCAAGAAGGACAAGGTATTCTACTTGACCATGACTGCAAAGACGTCAACTGTTACATTACAACAAATAAATCTCTTCTAAATGGACGTTACGAGCAATTTAATGCTATAGTTTTCCATTTTGGTCTTTTACGTCATTGGCTGCGTCGTTTACTTCCGAAGCATCGTTCGCCACATCAAAAATATGTGTTTTATTCAAGACTACCCTCAGACAATTTTCCCATATGTAGCTTGACAGTCAACAACTATTTCAATTGGACTTGGAGTTACAAATTTGAATCGGATATTTTCAATCCATTTATAGAGGTCAGACATATTAATGGTACAGTGATTGCGCCAAGATCTGAAGTGAAATGGCCCGAGAATTCTCGGTTGTCACAACATGCTTACAATAATATTGACGAAGTGAATACGAAAATGAAAGCTGTCATATGGTTAATGAGCTATTGTGAACCGAAAGGAACAAATTTAATTTCTATAAAGAAATTTAGTACAGCTTTGAAGGATCACGACTTGAGTCTAGATATATATGGTTGTGGTAATAAACCATGTCCACCAGATGGATGTTTGTCGGAGATTAGCAGGCACTATTATTTTTATTTGGCAATTGAATCGAGTGTTACTGAAGATTATATAACCGAGGAGGTTCTAATGGCGTATGATAACGATGCTGTCCCCATTATTGTTGGTGGTGTTGATTATACCAAGTAAGTATGCAGCGAATTCAATATTTTTAAATTTTTACCAAGATATGTGTGCATTTAAGAAAGTGATATAAGAAAACTTAATTTAATAAAGCTCTTTGCTACTACGACAAATTATAACCATTCTTAATTATAATATTTTTTACAGGTTTCTACCTGACGGCTCTTATATCAACTATCAAGGGTTGAATGAAGTACAGTTAGCCTCCATAATAGCTCATACGATAAAAACACCGTCGAAATATCGTGAATATTTTAATTGGAAGACGATATATACAATGAAAAGAGTAGACCAAAATAAAGGTTTCTGTCAACTATGTACTTTATTAAATGATTACAAAAAATATACTTCCTTTAGCACTTATGAAAACTTCAGAAACTGGTGGTATAAGGGTCCGTTAAAAAAGAAATGTTTGCCGAAAGGTGCAGAAACTTACGACGAGGTACTCTCTTACAACAATCTTTCTAGAACCACTCATTAGGAATAATGTATTAGTTAAAATATTCTTCGAATAAAAATGATAATTGACAGAAAAGGTATAATATTCTAGATTTTTTTTTTTATTCTTGTCCTACCAAAGTGACTCTACTCTACTCTGCCTGATGAAAAGATTGAATAGAATTCGAGAGTGGCGGAATGGAATTTAGACGTAAATATGACTGTGTATAATAATAAATACTTCGAGTTTTAAGTTGTTCAAATCATCTATAGGTAATATAACTTTTTTATGGAAATTATACGTTCTTATTCCATGACTCTCTGTCATTCTTTTTAATGAAACCTTAAAATAAATATCAAATTGCGTTTAGTTTCTTAAAGGAATAGTATCTAAAAATAAATAATATACAAACATTAGTTAAAAATGTGGAACCGAAAACAGATTTGTACTCGTATATATTTACAATGCAAACATTTTGCCTTAGTATTTTTAGGCACATTATTTATATTTTCTAATTTTGATATCATTTATATACAGACATATATGACTGTATGTAAATTATATTGATATTCAGGAGTATAGTCAGGGGTGTACTGACTGCTCTTTTTTACATAAAAATTTGAAATTTACATCACAATAAAGTCATGACAATTTATAAAAATGGGTTTAAAAATACGTATGTCAATTTTCATATCTTAAATTCATTTAACTACCCATAAGCAATCAGTGTAGTAACAGATTAAGAATATAAAATGACGCTTCTATACATCCCACGGGTGAATAAGAGGTGAATAAGGGATCAAAGTACAGAACAACATCACTGCAAAGAAAGGAAAAATTGAAACAAACCCGATAACCGGTCTGGCCAGCGTGGTAAAGTAAACTAAGGCGTCCGTTCTTAAAAGAGGCCTATTTTCAGCGGTGGACTGTAAATGCTGTTAATGTGAACGATACATAAGGAATGTGCTAGAAAAATATGATAAATTCATTGAACGCATCAGTAGTCACTATCAAAGGTTCTATTATTTTAAAAGGTTAAGCTTTTGTCACCTACTGAATAGATATTGTTTTAATAAGTCGCTGATATTTATAAGCGAATGCCTATAAAAAACGGTAGATATCTTTTGATCAAAATACAATACAAAGGTTAATCATGTAAATGTTAACTGTTAGGTACCGTAACTATATACTTCATATCGTACGCACGCACGCACGCAAGCACGCACGCAAGCACGCACGCACGAACGCACACACACACAACTGTATACATCGTTCATAGATTAAGTATATGTTACAATTATTGCAAAGTACCATTAAAGAAGTGGGAACCAGGTGATTTGTAACAGGTTTTCCTAATTTCAACACAAAGGAAATGACTGCTGCATTTATTGTATTGTTACCAAATGTGCACTTACTTTTGTGAAAGAATAATAAATAAATAATATATTGTTTATTATATTACTATTATGATACTTTAGTGATAATAAAAATAAATATTTGTATATGTACACGTACATGTATATGGATATTTTACGTATGTATTTCAAATAATACAATTTAAATAATCCTGTGACAGTGTTATAACAATTATAATTAATTACGGTCGTACTCAAAAAGTGGCAGATGTAGATTCATTTTTTTAAGGATCGATAATATGAGGTTTACTTTACTAAAATCAGCTTTGCGTATTCCTATTATTAAGATTTTTTCTTAAGGAAAATAACTTTCAAACAAAATTAAAGTGAATTAAAGTACTCTAACTTAAGAGTACAAAAACTTTAATAAGAATGTTACAATTTTTAAGTAAAACAACAATAACACCATGTGGAATTAACTTTTATTAGTATGTATTATATGAAGTATTTATGGCACAAGTAACACATTGATTGAATATGTAAATTGTATCTTTGTTCTTTTTATTGTCATTAACAACTATTAATGGTTAAGACGTAACAATAGCTATCGACATAGTCAATGTTGATTATAAAGAGCTTCGTTCTAAAAAGTTGAGCTTCGTTCTAAAAAGTCTGATTTATCAGATAACTCGCGAAAGCGTCAAATTCAAAATTTAATTCAAAATCCATTTTAGGACATGTTTGTTGATTGATGAAAGACCTAGGCTTACAATTAGACTATATTCTAGATTTCTTTCATCATTTTCATTAGTCTATCATCGTCACAAGTGAACATAGGCGGTTTCCAATGAACACCGGAGATCGGAGGCCCATTGATGCAGGGGTGACAGTTACCATGGTAACTGTGTAAGCCTTACACTGTCACGATGACTGTCATGCCTTTTACGTCCTGAAGCAGGGTGTGAAAAAACATCTCACAAAGCCACCATAGCGTGGGTCGCCATACTGCACTATCTTCATTCGTAGTAAGTACGGCAACCACCGCTCTTGGATTCTATTCATGCTTTCCATCAGGCAGAATAGTGTCACTGTGGTAGGTTTCTATAAAAAAAAAATCTGACAATACGGTTCCCTAGAAGCAGTATTCACTCCAGAACAGTATCGAACTATATATGAGAACCAACAAACTGACGTCATTACCATACGGTAGTAAGTAAGTAGGGTCAGCAACAAAGAGCTGTTGAATATTCGAGCGGGCTATCTCGACGATATGCTAAGTACGCTGCGACTTGCGACGGCGCTGACTATTCCTATACATTTTTCACTATTTATTTACAGCACCTCAACTTAAGCGATTTCTTTTGTTTCGTCACATGAAGTATTTCATTTCATTTTTTAGTATTTATTTTTGCGGTCACAAATATCGAGTAAAAAGTGTCAGATTAGAAGAAGTGTGATAGTTTTCATATGTTATAATACCGCTAAACTTTAATGTACGTTTTTTTGAATTGTATTTTTAACAAGAAAAAGAACACATTCACACACACATTTTCATTACACATTTACTAATAAGTTCTGTTAATAGAATCCATATTATCCAATATCGACTTATATTACCTGAATTATTGATTTCAGCCCGGTTTGTCGTATATAAAAAACATTAAAGCACTTAGCGTAACTTTTGCAAGCAGTGCTACCTGAATAGGATTGATGATAAATATCTCCCCAAGAAAATTCGTACCATATTTTAAATCCTATGCCATAAGATAATTCGTCTACCATGACCCTATATTTTAATTGTCACTACGGCAAGTCCTCGAGAGCCTGACCAGGCATAATTCAAATCGCTAGCTCAGTGGCACCCTCTCGAGCTGGAGTGTCAAGCGTTCTCGAATATTCATCAGGGTGACTTGATTATTTCATGAGTGCCTTTGACGTAGGTGAGTTCTACGACAAAAATATTTACTGTTCAAATGGAATGTTCAATGAATTTAATGTTTTAAGAGGTTATGTTTCATATCAATGTATGTTAAAAATATTTCCGGTCAACCTCGATAGAGGGCGCTTCACTGTTCCCCTAAATCGTGATATGGTTATGTTACCGAGTACACCAACCATACCATACCGTATACCAACTCAAATTCCAGTAGACCAATCTAGATCAAAATACAGTGGTTTATTACTCAAGCATCTTGTATTTACACTCGTTTGAGTTCAATAGTGCAAAAGAGGCTATTCTTGCCATTTGTCATCTGCCGTACATTCTATACTATGTGTCATATATAAATATTCCAATAAAATGGACCATAATCTTTTCCTTTGTAGACCACTATAGGCTACATGAACCGCCTTATTGTAAATGTAGACTGTACAATACATTGCAAGCGATTCGAAGCCAGGACACATTCTGTCCTATGTGTC
Source organism: Hypercompe scribonia (assembly GCA_949316085.1). NCBI lineage: Eukaryota > Metazoa > Arthropoda > Insecta > Lepidoptera > Erebidae > Hypercompe > Hypercompe scribonia. Next base: position 8,251,842 of record OX438988.1, read on the forward strand.
CCCGAATAAGGCCTCAGGGCAGCCGTAGCAGCTAATTAAACGCCTAGAATAAACAAACTCAGATTGTGCAGTGTAGGACATATTGTAATTGAACCGGAATGCGAGATTTCACAATATATCGACTAGTAGGTGTTAACTAACAAACACGCACCTGCGTCTCTAATACACTGGCACTACTACTTTGGAAACTCGAACAGACTTTCTGATACCTTTCATGAGAAGTTTTGCATAAAGAAGGCACTAATTTAAAGCCATTAAAACCAAAAAAAGTTTTACGCCAATCACGAATAGTGCTACTACACTCTACATCAACAAGTAAATAGAACATGAAATATACTTAAGTATATATATACATTTGTAATCAAATCCAGGACAGTTAACGTTATGTTAGAGCCCAAGCAGGGTAACGATAACTGTAAGTGTCACACTGTCACTGTAATGCAGAGGTAAACTCATCGTGGTAAGTGTCTTATACAATCACGATGACTGTCATGCCTTTTACGTCCCCAAGTGGAGTGTCAAAAGCTCATTAGCTTATTAGACCGCAATAGTGTGGGTCACCAAACTGCATTGTCTGCATTCGCGACGAGTATGTTGGCCACGACTTTTGTGTTCTATTTATGCTTCTTATTAGGCAGAGAAGAGTCACTATGGCAGGTTCTTAAAAGAAAAAAACAGAAATACAACGAAATCTTTACTGTGCTAATGAAATATTAGATTTTTTTAGTTGCTTTGCAGAGTAATCATTTAAATTTTAAATGATTAATTTTAAACCATTACGATCTTGATATAGTTATATTATACATTTGTGTATCCCATTAATATCTAAATCGTAATATATCAATGTATTATACCTTGAAACCGTCTATGTCTAGACTTAAACACTGTACCTATTAAAAAACTGTAGTTAAAAAAATAAAAAGTATCTAGACAAGATGCTTTTTATTTTTTTTATTTATTGAGATATAGCACTGGTTGTATAGCGTGTATGTTTTGTTCTGATAACTATCTATTGAAACAATAGTAGGGCTTCTGTATTGTGTTGTCGCATGTGTAGTCGTATTAAACATTCGTTGTTCACATGCAAATATGCACCTGGACCCACAATTGAAATTGCTTCTAGTTAACATGTCCAACTTTTTGTTGATTCAGTATATTTAAATAGATTCGTACTTAAAATATTTTCAATAAAGTGTTGTAAACTAAAGATAACATATCGACAAACTGAAAAGATTCGATTTAATTGAGCACACGATGTAAAGGGGCTTGAACTATAAGATGTTTTTTTAAATGCATGAATACAAAAGTTTACGACGAATAAAATGATAGATATCAGAAAAGGTACAGCCGCCTTAGTCGAGATGCAAGTGTTTCACTTCAGTCCTTTCTACAATCTAGGGATTGTATTATTTTCTTGTATTATTTTCAAATATTTTATTTTGACCACCTTGACTTAGAGTTGAAAGACGTAATTCAAATACATTCGTTTCTAATAACGTTTACGTTTGTAGAATGTCAACTGAGCTAAAAGGGTAGGTCTCTACTCGTATTTTTTTTAAGTAATAGTGCTAATAAAATCCGTGACATATTTTTATTCCTGTCAAACCAGCCAGTTAACTTGAATACGAGCATAGGAGTTTCAGTCAATAGCGCAGTAGGGTTTGAAATAAGCCACTCAATTTGCACTGGCACTGCTTATAATCAAATGTTGTAATAATGTATGCAGTATGTTTATTGACGAAGATCGTTCCATTTTTAAATGTAAAGTGTAACAATAACAAAAATACTTATATTATATGCAAACATTCTACCGACACGTTTCTGGAGCTCTTCCCGACTGCCAAGGTATGTCGTCGCGAGGTTTATTGTGTAGACCGGGTGTCCCACACATGCCGTTTGTCTCCCTATAGACGTAAAGCATTCCCCACATTAAAAAAAGGTGTAACAATAGTAGTTATTATTGTATATTTAATAAGATCTGATTTTTTTTTTATAAAAATTACTAAAATAGTACAGTTTACTAAGAGTGTAGTGATATAAAATTAACGGCTTTTCACATTAAAACAGCTTCTTACAGGTCACTTTGCAATGGAGAGATGATTGAATTGTACTAAGGGCAACGTGGTGTGAGCTTAGTACAATAGATAACGCAATGATGTGAAATAAAATATATACTAAAAATTAAATACATACATTAAATGAATCGCTAAAATGAACACACTAGTATTAAACAATTGTCAATAACGTATATACGTATATGTCAATAACTATTTCACAAGCAAACTCGTTGTTTCGATAAAACGATAAGTTCAAAAGCCACGATATACAGAGGCTCTAATACCTACTTGGTTATATGACGCTGCTCTGTGGGCAGCGTTAAATAACTGATTGCGTCCCAAGCGACCGATTGGGTTCGGAAAGTTGCTGCCTGCTCGAGATATAATCTCGTCAGGGTGACAATGATATATGTGAGTTGTAGTACTGTCTGATTTTTGTTTGTTGAGATTTGTCACTGTTCTCTTATTTAAGAAAGGTAGGGTTTCACGGGATTGCGTGTTTAAATTTTCTAGTCGATCGATTGGAGCGTAACTTGTTTTTTTTTACTTTACATACTATATACGGATATATTTTGGAAAAGGCATAATGTTGTCGATACGAGTTGTGGAGTTTAAATGACGTTTTTGAGTATCATCAGTTACTTAAACGGTATAGAAAAATACGGGCCATTATAAGGTCAGATTTTACACACAATTTTAATTCACACATTTTTATTTTTAATTCTTTTTTAAGCAAATAAATATAGTAAATCCTCAATAAAGATGAATATGTTAATTTGCCTCACAAAATCTAATGTACGAGTACCTGAGGTTAATGACATGATGTTATTTTTTACTTAATATCAGTATCAAAGAAAAATGTTTACTCTCTCACTTCTTATTATCTTGTTTTATTATCTTTTTGCATAGACCATAACTTACTATGGGGTAACGATGCACTTTATCCACTAATATAACTTTAGATTTAATAATTGACAATTAGACACGATGGATTTAGAATATAGAACAGATAAAAATATTTTTGTTGTGTATCATTATGTTATTACATTACGACTACATTTGATGAATTATCTCCATCATAAGCCATCTCTATCAGATAATCTCAGGATAGATTTAGTAACTTGATTCTGTATATGCATAGAAGCGTACATATATACGGACAAATCCATATTTATTATTGATAATGTACCCCTAGCCGATTTCAGAGTCTCAACGGAGACCAGCCGAATTCGCAGGAGATATTATAGTGAACAAGTCTGTGCGCGAACACTGGTGCACTCTCTGTTCCATCACTCTCACAATGCGATGCGAATGCGAACCGTCCCGGTTATCAAATGTTCTTTATAATTATAAAAATGACACCTAAGGATCGTGGTTGCATTAAAAATAAAATAATAAATGTGAAAAATCGGATTATTTAGTCACCCTCTTGTGTGGTATTTATTTGTGGTCGTAATGTATGAGCTGTGTGGTTTGCAATTTATTACAAAGATCTGAATGTTAAAATTCATATTAATAATATTATTGTGTGGTTTTATTGGATGCACATGGTCTTTTGAGATAAGAACTGTCAATGAATGAGATTTATTTACGACATAGTTGTACAGGTTCATATTGCACCTAAAAATCGTTTTAATGTCTTATTTCTGTTTTAATGGTACCTTAAAGACTGCTCAAACAAGTTTTCATAAATAGTTTGTCCCATACGTTGTCAATAATATAACAAAGGACAAACTTGTTTACAAAATAAGGTACAGGTAAAGGAAACTTGTTAAAAATTAAATTTTGAATGTATGGGTGCTTAATTTTTTGTTACTAATTCTATTTAGGTGTTATTTTGCATTAAATAAATACTTCTTTGTATTTATTGCCTAAGTAGATGTATGGTTAACAACTTTTTGAAAATTTCTACAAATAAATAAATAAATATTTTAGACATTAACACACAACGCCATCTAGTTTCAAACTAAGCAAAGCTTATACTGTGATAACTAGGCTGACTGATAGAATACTTATACATTTATTTATTTTTTTTGCAAATACATACATATTATAAATAGACAACACCCAAACTCTGAAACAAATATTTGCAGTTCATACAAACATTTGGTCCAACCCGGGCATCGAACCCGAGATCGAAGCTGTAGATATACCGGTAGTCTTGGCTGAAAATACAATGCTTATGTATCTTTCACTTGTTTCATCATCATCATATCATCATTTCAGCCAAGATACGTTTACTGCTGGACATAGGCCTCCCCAAAAGTTTCTCCACGTGGTTTCCCGCGACTTTCGCGAGGTCGTTGGACCACCTTGTGGGGGTCTACTAACGCTGCGTTTCCCTGTACGCGGTTGTCACTTCAGAATCTTACACGTGCTAAATTTTAAAAGAAAATATCAAGTACTATGATATTTTGTTATGTAAAAAGTATTGCAAAGATAACTGCAGTGCATGCCTCGAAATTACACACATCTTGCGTCACAACGAAACCGAGTAATTCAATAGAAAACGCAAGCACACAATGCAGATCCTTCCAGTTACCATAACAAAGGGATCAAAACGAAATAAGACGCACAAAACATTGAATGTAAAGAAGATAGATGTTCCTTCATTGTGAGTGAATAAGAAGGCTAAAAAGTATTCAATAATAAATCTGAGTTGGGAGATGTCGATCACAGATGCGTCCCAGAGGAGTGATATCAGCACTCCCTTTAATGCAAAATTGAAGGGAATGCGAGGGTAGTGAAAATAATATGGATTACATAAGCCTTTGTTAGGTTCTTTGAGACAAAAATTAAATATTTAAATGCTCTGATAAATATTCATTTTTTGTATTTAGGTCAGCAACCGCCGTGAGATAAACTTTTAGCGTACTTTTTGTACGAAGTTCTATCTAGAAATTTACAGCAGATAAGGTGTTAAGTCTACGGCAACAGTGTCGTTTATTTCTGCCATTAAATAAAGATTCATATTGATTGTTTGTTTTTAATGATTTTACATCAGTGTTAGGCTAGGCATTTAGTTAATTAAAGTGATTATTGATAAAATACTTTCAATAGTTTTTAAATTGTGTCAATAAAAATTCACATTCTCACAATATTCTTTATACTTGTAAACTTGGATTTACTGTAGCGTTTTTATCCAAGTGCGCCAGAAGGAAGGTTATGGTTTTAGATTGTTTGTAAGCATATATATTCCTTTGTCATGTTCTATTACCTAAACTGAATTTTCACGTTTCGTTAGATATGTTAATTGTAAATGAGTCTCGGTTACCGAAATCTTTTATAAATTTTATATTACTTACCTTCTCATTTTCAAGCAGTTGGGTTTTTTATTTTTTCAATAATTGATTAGTTAGAATAAACTTTACTGTACACCAGTTAATGTAGTTTACATATAAGAGTGTATCAATTGAATGATCATGCATAAATGGCGCCCCTTACATTATGAAGCAATTTCTTCCATATACTTTTAAATTAAAAAAAATGAACTATAAAAGATGACTTGTTAATTGTTTTCATGTAGTTTTGGGTACATGGTTTCACTCAAATAATTTTTTTTTTCAATCCCACAAAAAACATCTGTTTTAGAAATAACGCTGATGCACCTCGTACGTACTGTCAAAAAATTCACTTAAGAACAAAATTTATATTTAATAAAACTGTATTACTATCTGCCAAAACAGACTTTATTATTATTCTTTATACTTAAAGATAATTTAAATGTTACTTATTATATTCATTACTACATTAATCACTTCACTTATGGGTTTATGATTTTAACATAAATTTCTATATGAGGGCTACGAGCTACGTTTATTCTTGCACATCACAGTCTTCAGTCTACTACTTCATCAACATTTCTTCTCTTCCTCAACGCTGAACCAACTTTTTAATCAGCTGCAATGGTAGATTATTTCCTCTCATCGTCGTTAAACATCTTGTACAAGCGCATTCTCTCACAAACGTCTTTATAATCTGGGTTCCACCAATACCGGAATCGTTTGTAACTTCTGGTTTTATTTATCTTGTTAAGTTTAGCACACAAGTTACAAACCTGGGACCTTGGACTTTGTTTGTAATAGTAGTGGTTCTTCCAGTCAAAGAAATAGTCATACATCTCAGGGTTTTTGATAAGGTAAGGTTTTTTAAGTCAAATGCTTGTGCGTTGATATATGCGCCGGGTGACAAGAAACTGAAACAATAACGATGTTTTAGTGATGTAAATAGGTAGATAATAAAATAGTAGTATGTATAAGAGATATAAAGATGATAGAAATAAATAATATATTTAAAATAAATTTTATATCTTCGTGTGGTAACTGATTAAGGATATACAGTGTCACCATCACCTTTCCTTTCGAAAGAGGCGTAAGTGTGGCGTGTGAGTCCTCATTCTGCATTGTATGCATTCACAATGAGTATGGCGACCACCACTCTTGGATTCTATTCATGTTTTCCATCAGGTAGAGTAGAGTCACTTTGGTAGGCTTCCATAAAAAAAGGAAACCTTGAAACGAACCCTGTTCCAGTCTGTCTGGCCAGCATGTTATAGTAGGGCAAAACCTCCCTGCTAAGAAGAGGTCGATGCTCAGTATTGGACTGTTAAAGGTTATTGATAATGATGATGAATTTTATGTTTATAAGCACTGATTTAAGTGCATGGCATACAAACTATGATAGGAAAACTAATGATAAATAACAGTAAAGAGAGACAAAGAAAGAAGACAATTACAATTTTTAACAGATTCTCACTTGCGATAATCACCAGCCCCAATGACGATAGGAATAGTAAGATGTGACATAGTATTAATAATACTCTCAGTTACATAATCTTCAGCGAAATGATCTTCCAGGACAAGTTGAAAGAAATAGTTGTTTTCGATCATCTTATAACATTTCGTCGTACCAGTACATTTATGTGTACCACAAGACCCAAAAAGGTCAACTGTATAATTGTATCCTTTCAATTCATTTCTTAACTCATCAATAAAATCTTGATGTTTACTTTTAAGTTTACATTTGTTTACAATCCAAGCAACTGCTTTTCTCTTTTTGAGCATTTTTGTAGAATATTCATCACTATGCTGCATTTTATCAATCCATTTCATTTCTGTTTTAGGTCCAACAAGTGTGTTATTTTTATTATAAATACTGATAAATGGTTGTGGTATATCAGAATTTAATTTGTAAGTCCACGTCCAGTTAAAAAAATGATCTAAATCGCGCCGGCAAATGGGATATTTTTCTGGAGCTTCTGAAGACCGAAATATGTATATTTGATCGGGGGATCTAGTTAAATTAACGTGATCAACATCTATTTTCTTGAGATTGTCAATATCGAAAACTACTGCGTCATAATCTTCATCATGAGCTAGAGTATTCTTATCATAGGTTATAAAGCAGTTGATATTTTCACATTTTTGTGCTATGAACATGCTTTGTCCTGTTGAAAATTCTGGCGCTTTATTTACATGAAAACGTCCTCTATGGTGTCGTTTTGTTATACTGTGGAAAAGTATATATTTCAAATCTGTTGGGTACTTTACTCGTTGATGACGTACACTCTTTTCTATAAGTAGATGTGGAATTATTGTTAACACTAAACCAATAAGCATTAAAGAAATATATACTCCTATTTTGATAAGTGATTGCTTACAAGTGCTTACGAGCAGCATTTTTTTAACATGATAAGTATACATGTTTTTCACAATTTTATTACTCATTTGCACTTTTATTATTTCACCAATATCATTGTTTAACTGAACACTGTTTGAAGAGTGACTGTGACAGATGTTGGTTGCAGCGTATGTTTATCGTTTTTGATAGAATGCATACATTTTTCAACGAAAGAATGTAATGTTTGATTTATTACGTAAAATGAAAATATCAAACAATGGACTGAACACGTAAGTGTGTAATTTTGTGTACGAAGATATTACACCATAGCAGGGAATATACATGTATTTTTAGGTTTTTAAAAGAGTTTTCAATTGATATTACTTTTTAAAAAATAAACGAAATGTAAGCCATTATGCAATTTTTTTACTAAAAATACTTTAATTTTCGGGCATTTTAGCGCGGCCATTTTTGTGCGCTTATTCAGTTTCATTCAGTTCAGGTTACACTCATGTCGATAACGTATTGCTTCGTTCTCAAAGAAAGTTTTTCAATTGTAGAGTAATTTTTTTCTACCCAACTTTTTATATAATATATATAGAAATGCAAATAAAAGCTTATTACATAATATATTAAATGTTGTGTCGTTCCTCTGTGCGTCCTTATGCCAAAAGATGCAGATATGAAAAATAAGTAGTGTAAGTCAATAAAAAGAGACGATATATCGTGTTTGAGCTATTCATCATTTTGATGTAAGAAAGGACATTAAAAAAGTGATAAAACTTACTTAAGTACTTGTTCTTTCTACAAACCTCGACGAAAACGTAATCTGGCTTATAAAAAGGTTGTAAAGATATTTTTAACGTATGTAATACGTAGTAACAAGACATACAAATGAAATATGCAACATAATTTTGTTCATTTATTAAAAAAATCCCGTATCTGTATCCATTTTCTTGTAAATAAATTTAATAATTCAATAAAAATATATAATCATGAGAAACCATACAAACAACTTGGTGACACAAAACGTCCAAGTGTAAATTAACGTCACGTTTTGCTTCGCGAATAGCGTTGCAGTTTAGAAATTTTGCGAGGGATTTAATAAAATCACTGTTTGATTATTAAATTTCCCTATTCAATTATACTAAAATTTTAAAAATAATTACAGTTTTTTTAGCAATAAAGATTATAAATAGAAATACTTTGCCCATTTTGGAGTCACTTACAAATACACCAGTCTTCCTTTTATTGCATAAGAAAACAAATCACTAAAACGAGTAAATCCTAAATAAAAAGTAATGATATATTACATATTAAGGTCACTTTTATGGAGACAACTTGAAGATGTCGTCAGTTTAACCGTATTGTAGTGTATAATTTCCAAAATTAAAAGTATATGTCTCAAGTAGTACTGTTCAAAATTTATGTGTTTAATTTTGCGATATACTAGGGGAATGGCGTATGAAAAACTCGCTCACACTCGTTTAATTTATGGGTAAAAAATATTTTACCCGCGCTTAATATTGTCGCTTACCGCACTGAATTCGGCAGTGCCTTAGTCGCTTTTATAATTTATTGGTTTTCGGCACATACATGTGTTTTATTGAAAAATAGGGTCAGGTTTTGTTTTGTCTACAAAGGCCTATATGTTATAGCTATATTAATGATAACAGAATCTTTTGTTAGTAATTTAAGTGAACATAGTTATAATGTTGCTAAAAAATTATCATCATTTTAAACTGCAGCGTTACGGGTGTCTTATGGACAAAATTCTATGGAGAAGTCTCCGACAGACTTAAGCTTTTATATCACTTAGCCACGTTCACTCGCAGGTGAGCATTAGCCACCTATATAATTTGGTGAAGAGCCATCAACCGGGTAAATAGGCGTCCTTTCCGATGACCAACATTCCTATTTTTCTGCAGGTATCAACTTAATGACCCTTCACCGATAACAGGTACCATTTTCTGTATACCTTTTGTATGTCATAGTTTGCAATGTAATGAGGTAGTAATCAGATAGTATAATAAATAATTGAATTTGAAAAAACAACAGTTAAAAAAACAAAAATGCATTTACTTAATTATTTATTTTACAAACTTATCAGTCATTAACACATACACCAAACATTTTAAAGCGTACAATTTATTCAAATGTGCAAATGAAAAGCGTATTGTAAGTAATGGTCGATAAACATCGCTCATTACACGGAGTAAACCTCAATTTAAGTACGACATGGCTCCTGTCTTGCTTATTTTCTGTTGTTATGCCTCAAATTGTCGACACTTGAACACAGATTAGCTTCGTTACCCCGCGGCGCGGAACGTTCCACCTGATCTAGGGATGGGAAATGTGAATTTTTGTTTATTTTCGTTTATTGTATGTTAGGCGTGGTATAGTTCAGTTATAATATCTATTTTTTATGTACTAATATGTAGTAAATATTGTTAGTACGATTTTTGAGTAAAGTTTTTATCCCATTAAGTTGCTCATGGCTACGTAGGTTTATGGTTGTCAACAGAGCATTTTAATTATATGGTGGGGCAATAATGGGCAAAGCAAATGTAAGATGTTAAGCCAATAATGCTAAAATAGATGGCTTAGGAAATGTAAACAAGAGCTTGTGTAGGTCAGGGCCGTTTATCTCTAACACAAGCTAACTAAAATTACAAAATACGAGTCCCAACTGTTTAGATTTTTAACAAATATTGTTAATCTGTAAAAAAAACAATAAAATCTAATGAAATCTGGTGTAAAAAATCACTCAATGAAAGTCAATGTTAATTTGACATCTGTCATATATATATAAAAGGTAATATATTATTATTTCAAAACTTTAACTATCTGTTTACTGGACCAGTTGTTTTTTACAAAACATTTAACAAATTTATCGATAGATGTGCAGACCATCACTATGTTTCCAAGTGGTCGCGCGAGGAACCTCGTGGAATAATGATTTCTTTGAGTCCCCCACTGTTTGAAGTGCACGCCATTACTGGCTCTCAGATACGTTTGTACTCCGTACTTAATAGCAGATCTCAATGCCGGCTATAATTGTTTTCCTTACCTTTGTGAGGTAAAAAATCATGTTTACGAGCCTACGAGCTCTCTTTGTGAAACGTTTTGTCAGATTTTATCTGGATTATTTAGCACTGTCTAGAGAAAAAGAATAATTTAGATTCTGAATATTTAAGTATTACTGCTTTGTCGTGCCATCATTTTCTAAGATTATGCTATGTGAGTGTCAGTATTTTTTAAGTTTACACACACCGAGACTGACCACATTGGACCCCACAATTTGCGGTGACATTATATTATCATCTGAAATCATTTATAGGCACTTAAGGTACTTCACGTATATTTTTATAACGTTAACATTAACAGTAGGTAACACAAGTTTATTTTAGTACCGTTATATGGGCACCGTATACCGTTGTTCGTGTGGTGACGGATTGAGAATACATAGTGTTACCACCCCTTTTCATTCAGTGGGTTAAAAAAAGGCGGCTAAGAGAACGAAATATACAATAAAATATTATTAAAAAAAAAAAATTTAAATGACTAAATTTAAATTAAAAATATTATTAAAGTAAAGGAAAACTTGAAACAAACCCTATCCAACCCGTCTAGCCAGCGTGGTATAGTAGGCCAAAACCTCCTTGCTAAGGAGATTCCTATGTCCAGCAGTAGACTGTAAAAGGCTGTTGATGACATCAAGACTACAACGATAATCTCACTGAGTACCAAAATGCAGTGCAAATATTCAAAAAAGGACAGTAAGCTTAGTCGTATTGTATGAGGATCTTGAAGAAGTGGAAACTGAACTTGCACATATAATAAAGAAAAAAGTAATGAAACTAAAACATAGTAAACATAACATAAAGTCATGCCATTTTCCATTGCACATATATATTCCATATACATATATGCATTGCATATATTTCCGGTGCACATAGCACCTGCATCAATCATTGTACGTATGAATATCATTGTTTGTATTGCTGTATCAGCATCTCACAATCGCCATAGTGTGGGTCACCATACTGCATTGTCTGCATTTGCAATGAGTATGGTGACCACAACTCTTGGATTCTAGTTATGCTTACCATCGGGCAGAGTAGAGTCACTTTGGCAGGCTCTTAATATAGAAAAAAAAATGTTCGTCGGGTCCTTGTGATTTGCTCATGACTTTTCTACAGAACATCACCAATTGGTTCAGTAAATGTTGGCCGTAGACGATCTCTTCGACACTTCTACACACATTCGCTCTATTAAGTCCTTTCGTGAGTCTTCTATTATCCATCCTCTCTGCGTGACCAAACCACATCATTGTATAGAAATTAAAACATTGCATTAGTAACAAACCGTGTGGTGATGGATTAAGAATACATAGTGTTACCACCCCTATCCAACCCGTGGGTGTCGTAAAAGGCAACTAAGGGAACAAAGTATACAAGACAACATCACTACAAAGAGAAGGAAAACTTGGAACAAACTCTATTCTAACCCGTCTAGCCAGCGTGAAATAGTGAGCCAAAATCTCCTTGCTAAGGAGAGGCCTATGTCCAGCAGTGGACTGTAAAAGGCTGTTGATGATCAGTAACAAAAGATATGTAATGAAATCTACCTCAATAGTATCACTGTTGTTGATATTTTTTTTGAACAAAGTTGACTGTTAATTTTACCTATGATTATAATTTATTCGCGTGTTTTACAATCCGTACCCTAAGAACATCGACGACTTTGTATTCGCTCCTGGTTTAGACATGTATTGTATTATTTTTCAGTGGTCCCATAGAAAACATCTTATGTTGACGTTAGTCAAGTGTTACTAGAATGGGAAAAACAATACCTTACACTCTTGATTCTTATATTTTATTTTACAATTGGTGCATGTTTGTTAAATTTCTTAGGTAAAAAATTAAAGGATTTAAAAAAAAGTATGTTAACGTACTTCTGAAGTGTTTGAAAACATTTTCATGAATTGTTTAATTTCGTTAATAGGTTTCCCTACTGTATTTGATTACTTATTTACTTGACAATACAACGAATTGATGCAATCGTAAATCAAATAAAAATCTTATGAAAATCATTTTAAATATAAATTATTTTGATACTCTTAGATTGTGACTATAATATATTAAATTTATAATTTAACAAATCAGTTGTCCACGTTCAGTCCAAGATTGGTCAGTATCCTTTGTTTGGCATCACCAATATGAGATATCTTCTTCCTTTCTTCTACATCAGTAGTCAGTTCATTGTTTACTCCCTTTCTTGTCATATTGTCTTTCTTTTCTTGGTCGTCTTCTCCTAACTGAAAAGTTACAAGTCAATTCAAAATATGGTGATTATTAATTTGCTCAAGTGTAAGATGCTTACGAGCACATTTTTGGAGTTATAAGGGGAGTATAATTCTTATATATATACAGTTAATTGTTTTTATATATGTTTGATTTATTTTTATCTTTATTGTATATCTGAAGATAGGACATTTGATAAAAAAAGAGGTAAAAACATTATTAATAGTAACATGAATAAAATTACTAGCAATATAATTACTAGCAACTAATTAATAGCAATAATTGCGCTAATCTTCACTAAGTCTTAAGTCCATTTACCCAGATTTATATTGTAATAAATCTGATAACTAAACAGAAAACTACAGATAGAAAAAGTTCTAGATCTAAAATATAACAGATTTATTTTTTGAATTAATATGAATTTAAAATAGAGTAGAGATTTTTTTTAAGAAATGAAAAGCCGTCATTATTTTTATTGCAAAATTATTGAAGTTAAAAGAACAATAGCATTTAAGGTGTTGCCATATGTCATCGCCCGGATTCATTCCGTGGATGTTGTAAGAGGTGACTAAGGGAGCAAACAAAACAAGAGAAGGAAAACTTGATGCAAACCCTTTATATTTTTAACGTGTGGAAACCCCTTCCAGCCGCCACCCCACCGGGGTTTATGGCGGGGTAATGTATCGGACTGACTAAAACCACACGATGTGCCATTCTGCGCCTGGGATAGGAAGAATCCGGGAACAGCTGTTATTACGACATCCGGACCCCTCCTAGCGCCTGCCCGATAATGCGGGCACCATCTTCGGGTAAAATTCTTTATTTAGGCGACGGCGACGTACGGTGCACGCAAATGTCGCCTCCTCGCGGCTGGCCACTGTAGCCGAAGGAGGAGAAAACTCGTCCAGACACGGCCATACTTAGGTCGGCATGAGGCGCTGGTAAGCAGGCCACCGCCGCCCGGTTCGCCGGCGGCGAATTGAGTTCGAGTCGAGATCGTCCTCCCGGGCCTTCTTCGCCACCCCCTACTGCGAAATGACGTCTTCGCAGAAGGTTGCGACCACGGTAAAACAGCTGTCACTACCGAACATGGAGCGTATGACGGCCGGTAGTGAGAGATCTCCTCCAATAACTGCAGTGAAGACTGCTTAGTACATGCTAGCGATTTGTTCCGCCTCAGAGAACGTTAGTTCAGAGACAAATAAGTCAATACACAATCTGTTAAAAGTAACTTGAAGTAGTCATATAAAAGACCGTTACCTATTTTTTGTAAAACAAATGCCTTTGTCTATCATTTCCATGTTTAAACTTCCAACAAAAGCGATTGTGACTGGAAATATTGATCGAAGAACTATGCGGTCGTGATCACTTTGAGTTGAAACGAATGTCAGCACAAAGTCGAGAGGAACTCAATCAAATCTAGCTGGTGTAAAGAAAAAGTGCAGTGTGCAAACTGGATTGTCACAGTTTCAATTCCATTTGGGCGGGCGACCGACCGCGGGTAAGGTCCGTATTGTTAAGGCAGCGGGCTTACTACTAAGCAGGGCGTGATTTTGTTATAATATTTCATTTTATGTTTTTTATGTAAGAACTCTAATGAAAGATAATTAAGATATTTTTTTAAATTTAGATATTTAGTTTATTTGTTAGTGGTCGCTGTTTATTATTGAAACATTAAATCAATAAAAAGAGTGATCACTCTGAAATGTGTTTTATTAATTTATAATTTCTATTGTACTGTGAGAGACTAATATCTTGAAAGAGTGAATTCTGGCGGAGTAACTATTCAATAATATTAACGTTTGTAAAATACTTTTAAATGAATTGCCTGATCTGGCATACAATGGTAGATAACGCAAACAAAAGAGGCTGATTTAACAATATTGATTTTTTGTATTTTTTTTTTCAACATTTAAAAATCAATCTACATTAAATGAACGAAATAAATTATTGTTTAATTATTTTGTTTGATTGCCTGACTGTCACATAAGAAATTGACCGGTGTGACGAAATATCCAAGTTAAAAAAACATTTCATGAATAATTTATCTCTTGTTGCTGTTGATTGTCGTCAAAAAATGAAAACCATATCCATTGTACCATATTAAGGTATCTCCACGTGAAATCTCATCAAAATCCGTTCAGTGGTTTAGCCGTGGTAGCGTAACAGGCAGACAGGATTAATTTGGCATTTATAATATTAGTAGGCATTAATATTATATATATAATATTAAATCTGCCTGTTCTCTACCGAGAGATTAGTATCCTGGACATAGATATCTACCGAGAGTTCATTGAGAGCGTCACTAAGGCAGTTTCAAGGTGCCAGGTGTACCGAACACGGTGAGAGGATTATTCTTGCCCGAGCATCTGTATCTTCACAGCATCATTATAAGGTTCGCTCCTGCGTAGAGTATTGTTTTCGTTCCGCGCAGTGTTTGCTTGACGCTCTCGATCAGTTGCAGCAGCAAGCAGTCTGCATTATCGACAGTCCATCCAAACTACTGGGTGCATTGAGCCTCTGAAATTGCGAAGAGATGTCGCCTCTATTTCGGTTTTCTGTCTTTTATCATGGAGAGTGTTCTGATAATTTTTTTCAATTAATCCCACCTTCTGTTTTCCGGGGTGCGTAAAAGCACCTCATTAGGCTGACATAGTATGAGTCACTATGCTGCAATGTCTCCTTTCACAATGAGTATGGCAATTAACACTCTTGGATTCTCTTCATGCTTTCCAGACAGAGTAGAGTTACTTTGGAAGGAATATAAAAAAACATGTGTTCCACATCGATTTATAAATTTACTAATGAAATGAAATTAAAGTAGAAGAATTAATATTTATAAAGGCTCAGAAATCGCCGTCTTCCTTATACTAAGATCTCTCCCCAATTTGTGTTCGAATATTCACAAGGGTAAATCACAGTAAACAGGGAGATACACATTTTCTACCTTGGGAGTTAGTCGTTTTAGTGATTTAACAGGTAATTAGTGGTCTGTGGTGAGATGTGCGTTGTAAGGTAACTGTCTTATTTATAGTTTAGATAGGGGAAAATCCCTTGCATGTTTCTGAGTAAATTTGAGAAATTAAGTTGTTCGCTTTGTGCCTTGATAAATTTACGTAGTCCAATTTGTGGTGCACTATAATGTAAGTATATTTGTATATAATACTTAAGATAACATTTATATTTGAGTTAGTGTCGCTTAGTTTAATACAGAAATGTTGTTACAAGAGTGATATGTTGCTAAGGGTAAGTACCACATCAATGTTTTTTAAATCTATGTAGGAACTCCAACTCTTTATTTTCACTCTTGCAAAGTTTAAGGCAAAAAATTTTGGGGCTTTTCCACGAGACACTGTCATTCTGATTGATGAGTTTTTGCCGCAGATTCTTTATTATTACTTACTGTAATTTAAAAAAGTAAATAGTAGTCAAATCAATGTGATATCGGGTCGTGAACCTGACTGCCAAACTGGAGGCCGTGGAATCAATTGCCACTCAGGACAAATAATTGTATAATGAGCAGGTTGATTTATACTGAGTCTGGGTATAGTTTGATGATAGACTTCTGCCCGATTTCGGCTACAGCGACCAGTCTCAGACAAGCTAAATATGTAGAAGATATTGTTAGTGCACAAATGTGTGCGCAAAAACAAGCACACTCTGTTCCCTTACCCTCACAATTCAATAGGACCGCTATCCAACACGACCGAGAAGAGATCAGGCACGATACCGACGGCTTTATGTGCTTTTTAAGGCACGAGAGTTAAGACCCCAGCGTCCAAACTCCGCACTGTTATTAATTATTTAAACTAAAAACTCAATAACACTTATTGACCTGACCCGGGAATCTAACCCGATACTTCTTGATTGGCAGACGTATACGCTATTCGCAAGACCGACGAGGTATAGTTTATTTATAATATATATGTATTAAAAATATATCAGTATGTTTATCAGTAGAGTGGTTAACTTAACACAGGTTCTGCTCCTCTGCGAGGTGGGCCCCGATCTGTCGGACGCCCAATTTGGTTTTCGGGCGGGGCGTTCGACGGTCGATGCTGTGCTGCGCCTGAGGGCCGTTACCGAAGAGGCAGTGAGCTGTGGCGGCGTGCTGTTGGCGGTGTCGTTGGACATCGCCAACGCATTTAATAGTCTGCCATTTAGTTGCATCAGGGAAGCACTCCACTACCACGGGGTGCCAGAGTACCTGAGGCGACTTGTGGCAGACTATCTTGAGGAGCGTACCGTCGTGTACGAGGACCGAGATGGTATTCTGAGGCGGCGGCCCATGTCGTGCGGTGTTCCACAGGGGTCCGTCCTCGGACCACTCCTGTGGAATATGGGATACGACTGGGCCCTTCGAGGTCGTCTTCCGCCCCGGGCTGGGCGTAATTTGTTACGCCGATGACACATTGGTCACGGCCCGGGGGGCGAACTTTCAGGAGGCGGCGCGCCTGGCCACCGTGGGAGTCTCTTTGGTGGTCGGGCGCATTGAGGCGCTGGGTTTACGGGTGGCCCTAGATAAGACGGAAGCCCTTTTGTTTCATGGGCCCCGTCGTGGTCCACCCCACGGTGCCTCTATCGTAGTCAATTCGGTCCTCGTACCGATTAAGGCCCAGATGAAGTATCTGGGCCTGATCCTCGACGGCAGGTGGCTCTTCGACGAGCACTTCCGACAGCTTACTCCAAAGCTGGTCGGCGCTGCTTCTGCTCTTGGGCGACTTTTGCCCAATTTGGGTGGAGCCAGCGTCGCGACGAGACGGCTATACACGGGGGTTGTTCGGTCAATGGCACTGTATGGTGCACCGGTGTGGGCGGCGGCTCTGACCGCCCAGAATAGGGCTCACCTCTGGCGCCCTCAGAGGATATTGGCGGTTAGAGCCATACGCGGTTACCGCACCGTATCGACGGAGGCGGCGTGCGCGTTGGCCGGAACTCCCCCGTGGGATTTGGAGGCGGAGGTGCTCGCTGAAGTTTATCGGCGAACGGCAGACTTTCGGGTGGGTAGCGGCATTCGGCCCCCGCCCGAAGAGATACGCGAGTGGCGAGAGGCCACTCGTCGAGCCACGATGGCTCGTTGGTCGTCCCGGCTGGAGGTTTCACGTGCTGGCTTTGCCGCCGTGGACGCTCTCCAGCCGGTCATCGCCGAGTGGGCAGGGCGGCAGCACGGGACCCTTTCCTTCCGACTGACGCAGATTCTTTCCGGGCACGGTTGCTTCGGGAAGTATCTGCACTCGGTCGCCAGGAGCACACGCTGGCGGTTTGTTCCGCCTGGGCGGCGCAGCGTGGGGTCCTCACTGCAGTTATTGGAGGAGATCTCTCGCTACCGGCCGTAATACGCTCCATGGTCGGTAGCGACAGTTGTTTTACCGCGGTCGCAACCTTCTGCGAAGACGTAATTTCGCGGAAGGAGGCGGCGGAGAAGGCCCGGGAGGACAATATCCACTCGGACCCAATTCGCCGTCGGCGAGCCGGGCGGCGGAGGCGCGCATACCAGCGCCTCATGCCGCCTTGAGTGTGGCCGCGGGTGGACGGGACGGGTTTTCCCCTCCATCCGCTACAATGGCCAGCCGCGAGGAGGCGACGTCCACGTGTGCCGTACGTCGCCTAAAATAGAGAGTTTACCCATAGATGGTGCCTGCATTAGCGGGCAGGCGCTGGGAGGGATCTGGATCTGGACCAGACTGCCATGTGTGAGATGTGTGAAGTTATTCTAATAATTAGTGACAAAGCTTTCTATTTCTATTCAGTAAAGTATAATGAATTTAAAAAGGCACCAACTTTTAGTTATAAAATACAGTAGGTATTGTATAGTGCACTTTAGTGAACGTCACTGTATTACGGCTCGTCTACTAACGTCGGCTCTAAAAATTGATGTTCTATTTTCAAAAGTTATTTCTTGACAACATAGACCACTCACAGGCCCTGTACTAAGTGAATTGTTATCAAGTAATGAACACTACGTAGTGCATTACGCCGTCAATGAACAATAACTCACTTGCTGATGTGCGTCAAAACCTGCAATGTATGATGTGCAGAAAAATTTACGTTATTTTTAGAAAATATTAATCTAAAGTATTTCATTAATATAAATTACCTTCTATAAAATGAATTGATTTTCGTTAGTGCTAGTAAAATTTAGGAATGGCCGTACTGATTTGCCTAATTCTGGTTTTGAAATATGTGTAAAAGTACATATAGAAGGAAAGCGGTAAAAAATGGTAAAAATGATATTTTTTTGTCGAAATTGTCGAATCACTTAAATTAAACAATATTATAAAACAAATCCTTATTTTAATTGGTTACGAATCGATAACATACATCCACAATATTGAGATTATCGCCTTTGCAGATTATTTAGATTTAAACGATGCAAAAATAGTGACAATTGTAAAATATTCATGGATGCTTTCAAAAAATTATTTAGCGTCTAAGTTTGTGAAAGAGACGCCAAGTTGCTTCTCGTCATTTAGTAACTAATGTTAGGCTATGCGCTTTAGGTCAGGTACTCGTTGAAATGTAATGAAAGAATTACTTAACGATAAAGGTTTCTTAATAATTTTTAATAATGATAGTTTTATTCTTCTTTTTTCTTTCTTAAAAGACAACTCCTGCTCTAAGAGTATTCCTTCGCAGGGAACTTTCAAAATATACATGAAATAAAAGCCACCCAGCTTAGAACAAAGCGGCGTGGTGACCCTTAAACTACTAGCCATACGTACAGTCAATAACATTCAAATCAAGAATTAAAAAAAATTGTTATAAGGAACTTTCTTTCTTAATATTACCTTAATATATACTTTTTGTGGTAACTTTTTATATGTTGTTTGTGGACTAAATACAACAAACTTAACCAATAACGTGAGCTGATTTCTAATATAAATATTATTAGTCACTTCTTTTGTCAACGCTACCACTCGAAGTCACTCACTTCATCGTTTCGCTAACATACAATGAAATTACCGAGACAGCTTTTTAGCGGCCCGCAGGCACGGTGGCGGTTTCGAATAGCTCATAGCTTGCCTCTTGACTGCTTATTTTGCTAACACTACTTACCTATCGGTTATAACTTATAACTTAACTGCCTCGGTGGTGCAGCGGTAGTGAATGTGACTGCTGCACTTGAGGTTACCAAATGTTTGTATGATCTGCGAATATTTGTTTCTAAGTTAAGGTTTTTTCTATGTATAACGTGTATATATTTACAAAAAAAATTTATAAGTATTCTACCAGCCAGTCTAGTTTTCATAGTACAAGTTCTGCTTAGTTTGATACTAGATGACGTTGTGTGTCAAATGTCTGAAATAATAAATATTTATAACTCGGTTTAGAAAATAAATATTTTCGAGTGCATCTCATTATTTCAAAAAGTAGATTTATCGTTAGGTTGCTAGTAGCCAAATGTAAAACTGAATTTGTATGCTTGTCTAAATGAAATATGCATGAGAGCCTTGTCAGCTTTACAGTCGATATAGCACATAGTGTTTGTTGACAAGGCTGCAAACAAAATTATAGAGTACCTTTTTGTATAATAAGACTGTCGAGAACTAAAAAAACTCTGACGTTTATGATAATGTTATAAAAGGAGTAAAATCATAAAATAACTGCAAAACTTTGAAAAAAAAAACATTTTACGAGTGTATAAATTAACTAGAGTGACAAGAAAAAGAGTAGCATTTTTTTAAAACCACCATACATTCTTTACCAACAAAACCAAGGAAGTTTAAAAATATGTTAAAGTGGCATAATGCAGGCGGCAGTTCGCGGTAGACAAGTGGCGACAGTCGCACCGGAAGTTCACCCGCAAACAATATGGCCGCCGGCCACTTCCGTCCGCGGAGTTTCCGCCTTCGGTCCACCGCCAACATTAATAACTTTTCTAAACGCGGTTTAAAACAAGATATCTGTTTAAATGTTAATCTACTTACAAGGTTTATTAACATTTTAATTCGAATTTTCAATTTCTGTAAAATTTACAAATTAATTTAAAAAATCTGAAATAAAGAATCCTCCTTGCTATCCGAATGAACTTCCTATTTTAATAAAACTACTGTCTGTGACGTGTCTTATGCAATTTTTGTATTAAAAATCTGTTACTCTTTAATAAAACAGTTAATACAATAATTTAAAAAAATAGTTTTGTCTCAAACTACTCTGAAGCTCACCAGTGTTCTCTATAATTAAACAACTAGAACTACGTATTTTAAAATTACTGGATAACTATAAATAGTGAATAATTTCTATAAAAAATAATTGTAGAACTGTGAAACCATTCCACATCTTTTCTAGTATATACATATGTGACCTGTAAACACAAAAATTGTATTCACTACTTGAAGTGCTAAGAAAATATCTTCTTTAAAGAAACCATACACTATTAATATCTACGAAGCCATATTAATGTCATCAATCATTTTTTTTATATACATTTTTCTTGGTCAAGTTTTTGTTAGCGTAAATATGTTTATTTTTAATTTTTTCAAGGTAATGGATAGTCTTGGTTATTATATTGTCATAAGACTACATTCACATTTGGTTGTCGATAATAATACAAATGTATTGTATAGGGTTGGCCAAGAATTTGTAAACATTTGAATCTAACATCCCGCGCAAGCCTATTACCGGAGTTCTTGGGACCGATGCTACTGGAATTTGCTGACTACATCGTAACACATGGTTTCAACAAGATCGAGCCACTTGTCACACATCCAATGAGTCCCAGCCGGTAGTTAAAGACATATTTCCAAGAAAGTTGATTTCCAGACGAGGCGACAGCCTATGGCCACCCAGAAGTCCAAATTTATTCCCAGCAGACTTCTTTTTATGGTTATTTGAAGAATCGTGTCTACATCAATAAACCCAATAAACTACGTCTACTAAAAGAAAAAAATCAGCGAAGAAAACTTGGCGATCTCGCGGTCTCTTTTTACCGACGAGTGTTCGAAAATTTCGGTGCTCGCTTAGAAGAGTGCAAACGCCGAAACGGTGGTCATTAAGATGACGTTATTTTTTAAAAATAAATTTCAACATTTTTTATGAAGTGATTATTTTATACACTTTTTCAAATGTTAACTAATTCCACTCAATTAAAAAAAAAAAGCGATGAAGTTCAAAATCAGAGTTTCTTTTATCACAAACAAAAATTAAAAGGCTAATCATAGACGCCATATTTTTGGTTTTGACTTAATTTCTACACATATTTACTTATCACATTATTAGTCAGCCTTTAACAGTTTTCTGCTGGACGTCTCTTGAGAAAAGAGGCTTTGGTCTATTATACCCATTGAATTGACGGATTGCTTTAAGGTTTGTTTAAAATTTTTCTTCTCTTTGTTTTGATATTGTTCTGCGTAGTTAGCTGCCTTAGTCAGTTCTTACGGATGGGCTCTTCTTCTTGGGATGAATAGGGGTGGTGAGACTTTGTATTGTTAATTTATAATCATCACACAGAGGGCACTAATAACACAGGTTACATTAATCTATTCATAATTAATATTTGTGACACTATAACAATTACAACCTCTTGTACAAGTGAAATTAGCAAAAATACGCAAAGAACAAGGAGAAACAGACACTTATTTAAGTAGATTTTTGCAAATAAATAAATATTTCGGACATTTAACACACAACGGCAGTTAGTTTCAATCTAAGCAGAGCTTGTCCTGTAACAACTAGAATACTTACATACTTTTTTTTTGTAAATATCTACATATTATACATAGAAAACACCCAAACTCTGAAACAAATATTTGTAGATCATACAAACATTTGGTCCGACCCGGGTATCGAACCCGAGACCTCAAGCACAGTAGTCAAATTTCACTACCGCTGTGCCACCGAGGCAGTTAAATTTTTAGTTAGCAATATTGTTACTTAACTGAAGGAACTTTATATAAACTAAATAAATCAACTGTAAGTCATTACTAAAATGCTAAAAACATGTTACTACAAATGAATATATTTCACTTACTAGAAATAATATTTAGTATTAGACAGTGGTTTTTACAAAATTATACGTGTGTGAAACCCGTGGTAATAACTAATTTTATAATGAAGCCATTTTCATTTCACATATATTCTATATACCACCGACCTTATTCGGAAGTTCAAAGGTTTCCGGAGGAGGAACAGTAGCAGATGACAAGGACATCCGGTACTGATGCATGCCATCCATGGCTTTGATAGCGCTCACTTATGAAACACTTAGAATTACTACTAATTACTGCACCTAAAACTCATATAACATTTCAGTAAAGATACAAGATAAAAATTTTAATATTGTTCAGCAAGTACATGGATTTGTCGTTATGTATGTTTAATAGTTTCATATACAAAATAGCGATTAAGGTAGAGCCACATTAATCTTTTGTTTTATTTTATTAATTTGAAAATAATTACAAGAACTTAGAAGGCTGAAGTCCAGCGAAGCACATACATAAGTATATAAAATGGAAATAAAGATTTACGAGTCCAAGATTGTTTTTAATTTTCTTCTGACATCAGGTCATATTATTTACATATACCTGAGAGCAACAACACAATGGTTGTTAAATAAATATAAAATTAATGAATGCTTGCGAGTGAGGTATTTAATCTTACGCAACATCTTAAAAATTCTATCTCGCATAGAGACTGACAGTGAAATGACTTTGGAATAAAAAAAACCAATAATTTTCTGTCCCAATATGTACATAACAACAATTCACAGTAAATTACTGAAGCGGCAGATATCATAAATGTTATACGTCCGTACGAGTTATCGTATATACTTATAAGGTAGGTGAATTTGTTGGTTTCATAATTTCCTAATATCTTTTTTTCTAAACTTTATCATTTCCAAGGTTGTTTGGGTCAGCTACTGGTTGACCCGGTTTTACCTAATTATCAGTGTTTATAAAGCGACTGGAGCATCAAATTGCCGCAACCCTGAGAGCAAACTGAATTTTTCTATATAATTTCATTCCATACTTTGAGCATTTTACCTAAATTGGGTTGAAGTTAGCTTAAAGAATTTAAAGTACTACTATGTCGCTTAACCTTGTTTTTGGAGAGTGGTTTTTGTCGTGGAGTAACTGCCATCAGACCCCCATAAATCAAGTATTAAGTAAGTAAGTTCTCTAGAAGGACTGCATGAAATGCATATTTTTATTAATTTGTTATTATCTAAATCCCTGTGGTGATGTATCAAGAATATAGAGTGTTCCCTATTTATCCCATGGGTGTCTTAAGAGACGATTGAGGGACAACATCATGCAAAGAAATGGAAAATTTAACAAAAATCTTATATGAACCCGTCTGTCCAGCGTAGAGTAGGTTAAAAACCTCTTTTCTAAGTCTTTGCCCAGCAATGGACTATTAATATCTTTACTAACTGTTGATGATCTAAATCAAAAAGTCACGGAACAGTCGCGCATTGTAGCATCGTAGTGATTTTACGACCGCTACGGCGTAGTAACCGTAGCAGTAGCTACGAACGTTCAGTTCCGGAGGAAGAGGGGTCGCAGGCAGCGGACACATCCGCACTGCGATATATGTATATATCAGCATAAACATATCTTCGTTTCCTTTTTGAACGTTTAATAGCTAAACTCTTACATATTATTAACGTGAATGCGTTTAGTTCATATGAAATTCTTTTAAGGTGGTTTCTTCTTCGAATTCTTTAAACACCTACAGGTGTTTTTTGTTTCTTTTAAAGTCAATTTGTTGGTAAATAAGCGAGCTAGGTTCTGAGTAATTTACCAATGTGGCTATTATACTTATCTGCAATAGGTTGTGTTCTCTTGACGTTAAGGAGTTCGCATAATGTTACCTTGATCAGACGGCTTATTTTTCGTAGGTGCGTATATAAGTTGTGGATTCCGGGAATGTTTCAACCATTTCTTGTTAAAAGAGCTCATCAGGAATACTGAATTTGAATCTACAATTTATTTTTATATTTTATACCGTCAGTATTTGGTAATGAATATATAAAGCTATATGATGATTTCATGACATTCGTAACGTCAACAATATGACACTGTAGAAAGTTTCGAAGTTGGAATCTTAACTCCCGAGCTTTGGAGAGCAGGTAGAGCCGTTGGTTTTGCGCCTGATTTCTTATCGCGTCGATTTCGTGTCAAAAAACCGTCTCATCGGATCGTGAGAGTGAGTAAACAGAGAGTGCACCTATATTTACGCACACACTTGTACCCTGTAATATCTCTTGCGTATTACCTCCGTTGAGACTGGCCACTGTGGCTAAGAGTATTTCATGTAGACACGATTTTTATTACTAACTGATTAAGTGACTGACTCATTACTTAACTGTATAAATAGAAATAAATTAATTAAGAAACAAACATTTATTTCTGTGCTCATACATATGATGCATCCATATATGTTTTATACAACAGAATATAATATAATAACATAAACAAGAAAAGAAATGTCTTGTGAATTCATTTTTTAATTTTTCCTTATTTCTTAGTGTCGTATTTTTTATGTTTTATGTAGTCTGAGGCTTTACTACAGTGGAGTCAGCTGGGGGATGTTAAGACTCTTTCTTCTTCGTCTTTTATTTATATGTCGAACTAATTTTTTACCTTTTTTTTTACTAAACTACTAAACTATTACTAAACTAATTTATTTATACTATTTTGGTCGTTACACGGTGAGTGTGTATTCGAACCCCATATGGGACTACACTGCTTGTGATTCAAAAATTGTTTTTATAAGTCTCGGTATTCTTTGGTCCTCTTCATACATGATATGTTTGAAAACTCACTCACGACACCCCATATATTCCTAATGTGGGTGACGTCGTTAAAAAATGTTTTTTTTTAATGACTTGCGGTAGTAAATGAACAGACCACTCACTTGACTGGAAGTTAATACCACAATCATTCTTATCACATCACACACGATGCAAACCAGCAGCGTATAACAGTCCACGGATGGATATAAACCTCTCCTTTGAAAGCAGGTTTTAGCCTACTACACCACGCTAACCAGACGGGTTGGTATAGAGTTTCTTCAAATTTTCCTTCTTGCATTGATGTTGTCTTGCGTAATTTATTCCTTTAATCACCTCTTACGACACTTATCACCACTATCACAAGTACGTTAATAACCGTTAAATTTTCTCCCATACGCAGAGGGTTGATTCTAAACCATAGTTATTGTTAAATGTAAGTTCAGGGATCGGCCTAGCCTTAATCTGGGTGAAATTTAGCGAGAATTTGAAATAAAAGGAAGAGATTTTATAACCACTTTATTATTTAAATCATACAGACAACACAGGCGTCTAAACTACTACATTAAATTCCGTAGGTACATTACAGTTACTCACGTATTCATATAACTCTTTTTACATTATGTAAAATAAAATCTTTAATAATTTAGCCTATTTTGTTTTGTCCCGGAGTTTCGACATAAATAGACTTTTATTTGCCAAATGGTCTATATCTACTTTCTATATTATACGTATATACCGACATATTTATAAGCTTTTTGACTTTTTATAACATAATATTTAAAGCATAACGTATAACTTGACTAAAAAATTCCAAGCCATCTTTCAGCTAATATGATCGTGGAATATATACGAGTATATAACTATATACCACTTAAAATTACTATGTATTACTTTCTAATATACGTGTACTAATTTTTAAGAAATCTTTTTACATAAGTATTTATATTATGTGTTGCGCTTCTTAATATGTATAAAAGCCTTATATCGTATATTTTGCGATAAAGTACACTTTACAGTGTGGACGAATTATGATACTTCTTTTAATTATTTGTTAATAAACGAATATTGTATAAACATTTTATATACATTTATATACTTCTACACAAAACCTGTATAGTCTTAGATTAGCCAAAATAGGATATTAGAAGCTTTGTTATAATTTTTTATGTTATTTATACTTAACAGTATGTAATATGGAAAATATTGTCTACACAATTGACGATTTATAATTATTTTGTTATTACTAGTATGTATGTTACTTTATGATAGAATTAGACTATATTCACGTCTATATTCATAATAAACATTTTAATCACAAGATACAAGAAATAAAACGAAACGCAAGAAAAGAACATCCTATTTAATGCTAGTGGCAAGAATATTGTCTACTTTCAATTTATTTTTCTTGCATGAATACAGTAGGGAGTACGAGCTTACTTTTATTTTTAATAAATTTCTAAGTAAGGTTTAAGGTACAGTTTCGCTTCATTTGATTTTGCAAAGTTAATATATTTTAATCCAATATTCATGAAATGTAAGCATTAGAGAATGTACAGCTATTAGGTATTGATAAAAATAGTTTTTACAATAATTTTGAGGATATATAGCGCAATTTAATATACACCTAAATCCAACAGTCATAAAATTCAAATCGTGAAATGAGGTGTTATCAGCGTTTTGAAAAGTAAGTACACGTACTTTGTCGCATTCATAATTACTAAAATCGAACCAACGTAAGCTTGACCCTCCTGGTGATTTGCGCGGCGCGAGGTGGGTGATACGTCGATTTGCAATTTCATGAGATTTTTTTGTTTCATGAAATATAGTGTACAAAAGATGTTATAAATATTTAAATTATTTCTAAATATTATAATTTCGGTTTTTTTGCGGTTAATTTGCCTTCGAGATGTAAATTTCTTTTTGTCTTATACTTGTAATTTTGATCGTTTTTGATTACCAAAATACACTTTGGCAAAAACGGGCTTAAAGACATGTTATTCTCGTGAAACAGACTGTATTCATTCTCTTAAGAGTAGGTAAACTTTATTAAACATGTATCAACTCTTTTTACGTATTCTTTTCCATAGGAGTAAACGAGTAGACGAGCTTCCTGTTAGTCACTTGATGGATGACTGCCACCACCCATTAATAATTACGACTCTTGCGCTGCTGGGCTTTGCTTAAAATAAGAGATAGCGTCAATATTGAGCTTGATTATTAGCGTTGACCAAAAAGATTTACGATAACTTACACTATTACACGATTACATAGTTATATTTACAACAAATAGATACAACAATATTCATTTTATATTAAATTTGGACTTAATTACATGTTCGTATGTTATTTGGGTTAATTTTTTACTAACATTTCAAGCTTAATATTATAGATATTATTCCGTTAACCACGCGGCTGGCCTAGAGTATATTGTATAGTCTCTTTAAATTTAATTCTTCATATTTTTAAATTTAATTCACTGTAATTAAATATTCACACTTTTCTGATTACATAATTACATTACAACATTGTCATACGTGGCCTATAAAATGTTGAAAATATACACTAGTGGTTTCAAGCATAATTTATATTTATAAGTAAATGAATCATCCGTTGCGCCGAGCACATTTCAAGTAGTTGCCTTCTACAATATTGGTTAATTGCTTTTTTAGATAAAATAATTTCATTAATTTTGTGAGAATCCCATGTCATCAACGCTTCTGTATCGCAAGCTGTGCTCCTTCGGCCATTGGGTGGCTGTGAATAGAACAAAGAATTAGAATATCGTTTAGATTGGCAAAATACCCTTAAAAATATATATGTGTCTAATCAAGTGATAATGTCATATATCAATTTTGATGAATGACTTATATAACTGCCTCGTTGGTTGAGCGGTTAGCGTCTGTGACTACCAAGCAAGAGATCACGGGTTTGATTTCCGTGTCGGGTTAAAACGTGTTATTGAGTTTTTCTGCTCGGAAGCTCGGCATTGGGGCCTTAATCCCTGTACTTTGGAGAGCACGTAGTGATATCGGTCCTGCGCCTGATCTGTCTCCGGTTGTGTGAAATAACTGTCCCATCGGCTTGGGCAGAGAGAGAACAGAGGGTGCACCTGTATTTGTGAACAAATTTGTCCACTAAAATATTTCTTGCGTAGAGGGCTGGTCCCCGTTGGGACTGGTTGCTGTGGCCGAAATCGGCTTGGAGTAGATCATCATTAAAGTTTGATAATAAAAACTACTATATATTAGAAGGTACCCGTAGTTTTATTTGCATTTGTACTATTTTTTTAGAGAAAATCGGTGCGTTTGCTTTTTGTTTTATTTATACTTATTGCTCATAAACATGACAGCATGTAACAGACTTAATACCGTAGGCATTTTCTACTAGACGACCTTGCTGTTTTCCATTTCTCATTTTAGAATAGACACATATATTAATAAAATAAATTTTCATTTACATATATATAAAAAATTTTTCATTAAAATACTTGACACAAAATATCCACAATGCAACTACTAGACAACTAAAACTACAATAAACAGCTACAATTATATACAACGAGGATCAATAATATTGGTTATTAAATGCGGTATAGCGTCCATGCTATTACATCGAAGTAATAGAAGCTACAGAATATTTACAAGTAATATAAGAAGAAAGCAAAATAACATGGACAGAAGAAATAATAATAAAGATCAAACCAATACAGTCTAATTATATCTAATACAAGCATATACAAATTATTCACGTTTGTGAAAAGTCCTAGAACAAACCCGTCATGCAATTATAATAAGGTTACTCTATTACTAATGCTACATTTTAGAGTCGGGTTCAATTCTTGATATTGCTGCAACAGTGTGTAAGCACCTTTATTTAAGCATCACATAAAATGGATAGGAAGTGCCAAACTATACCTATTTCTGTGACATTTCTTTGGTTTATCATTTCGTTTGCATGCAACACTTTTTTTGGAACGTTTTCTGCCGCGGTACCGTGCTGAAATTACATGAAGAAATAGGGCAGGTATTCGTTATTATCTGGTATTTGCATGTTAAATGTTTCGTATAATTAATATTTTTAAATTGTTTCTAACATTAGGGATATTTACTTCTTTGACTGTTATAGATTTCTTGATTTTCTTCAGGTAAACATTTCATACATGCAAGCACGCATGTCAGTACGGATGCATGCATGCAAGCAAGTACGATTGCATGCCAATGTACTTTCAAAAATCGATCTTAAATACGACAAATGATTATTTCTCTAAACGTTATGTAAGCTATTTCATAGGAAATATTAAAACACTGGAAACTGTCTGATTATAATTAACTGAATGGATTACGTCCTGGTTTGTATTTTGCATTTCTTATAAAATGTATGTCACATTATCATAAATTTATATTCATTTATTTCATTGTATTCCAAGGGTACAATAATATAAAAGTATTTAAATTAGTATCGTTATATTATTATCTAATAGTCTGAAAAAGACGATATTATTTTCATTATTACTATTATTTGATACGAAACATTTAACGGTAAATCGTGCTTATTTTGACATTAAAATGGCATGCGTTTTATTCTGGTAACAAGATGCATAGGAAAATGTTTTTATAGGGTATGAGCTACAATTTTGAACAAAATACCTGTGTAATGCATGTTGCGGTACATATCTGGACAATTGTGCGAGCCCTGAAACAATTTAGAAAATCAGTGTGATGTTGAGTGAAAAACAAATGAACGATTCGATAAGTCATCTGAAACAAAAGCAATTGGGCGTCGCTTTTTTATGTGAAAGTGACTACCATGGTATATGAACGTACCTACAACTAAGGAGACACAACAGCGTTACCAGTCTTTCAAAAAGGGGCATGCTCTTTTTGTCTCTTATTTTAATAATGTTACAATCACATACTTCTAAAATAATACTACTTCAATCAATAAAATGGTATAAGAAAATTTCACTCATATCATGTTTTATGTTTCGTAAAACTTCTTCTATCAAATGAAAAAGATCACTCAATTCTGTATTGGTTCGGTATTAATAAAACTTGTAGCAAGAGAGTATACTAAGTAAATGTGTCTCCAGACGTAAATTATTTCTCACCCTTGAATCGGACAAACGTCGACTTAGGCAAGGATTTGTGGCAATTTATTGCCGGCCATGCAATTTGGTACTGCTTAAGTCGGTTGCAAGGCGGTCGCATAAATATACTGTTAAAATAACGTATCTATTTTCTGTAATTCTCAACCAACGTTTTCGGCAAGAGAGATGAAGTTACTTAAAATTTTAAAAATTTTGAATAAAAATATCCAAAAGTTTTTTTTTCTGTTGGCATAGGTAGCAAACCACTTGATGGATCACTTAATGGTAAGCGATTATCATCGTCCAAGAAATGAATCTTAGAAAAATTAATAAATAAAGTATACTATTATGAATTAAACACTATCGTCACCCCTTTCTAGTGGAGGTTTTATTCCGTAACACACAAAAAGTACTAAGTGTCGATGAATATTCGGCTGTCGAATGTTCGACGATTCGACTAAGGACCTCACCGAATATTCATTATCGAAGTCAATTTTTATACACAAAAGCTGCAAAAATGATTACTCGGCCTGCTGTAAAGCATAAACAAAATCCAAGAAGTCACCGTCCTAATTACGAATGTGTACAATATAGCATGGCGACCTACACTATGGTGGCCTAGGGAGATGCTTTTCTCGTACCGTGCATATTCACTGGCTATTCATCATCTTTAATTACAAGGGTGTGGCCTCTATTTGAATCCCAAAAAATTAGGTTGACATTTGGATTCTGACAACGTCACTCGCTTGGCAAAAATCAATGCAAGGGTTGTTTGTCATTTGTGTCTGTTAAACTTGGGTATCATTCCTAATGAGCTTTGTCCATATGCGTCCAAATATGACTCTCCAAAGACTTGCATATACATTTTCTTTTATGAATTTAAAATGTAGCCAACATACAAAATTTATATTGCTGGTAATATCTACATTGTGGGCAGTTTAGTGCATTCTGTAATAATCGTTCGCATGCCACCGCTTCATATAAATATATATAAATATTAAATAATATGTAATACGTACTCGTATATACACAGTTATAAAATTAATATGAACCCAGACAACACAATGTTCAGCCAAAATGGACAACTCCTAAAGTTTAACTCTCATATGACTTCACAACGTCATAACTCACAAGTCGAGCTGTTATCTATGTAGCTAAGTAACGGAAGCATAATAATGGGACTCAAGTTCAAAC
This sequence comes from Hypercompe scribonia, assembly GCA_949316085.1. Taxonomy (NCBI): domain Eukaryota; kingdom Metazoa; phylum Arthropoda; class Insecta; order Lepidoptera; family Erebidae; genus Hypercompe; species Hypercompe scribonia. Next base: position 8,283,840 of record OX438988.1, read on the forward strand.
CTTGTCTAACATCACTATCATTTGTAGTTTGTTATTTACCAACACTAGTAAACATGATGTTAGCCTGTGGCTGTTCTATTGACTTAGTGGTCCTGACTGCATAGATTTCAGCATTTGTTCTGTGTCTGAGTGTAATTTATCTATGAAAAAAATAAATAAATATTTCAGATATTTGAAATATAACACCATCTAGTTTCAAACTATTTTTTCTTTTCTTTTCTTCTTTTAAAAAAGACAACACCTGCACTAGGAACAAATCCTGTGTCGCGGGAAACTTTACAAAGATACATGAAACGGACACAATGAACACCCAGACTTAAAACAACAATTTGTAGACCACAAAAAGTGTCGTCCCATGTGGGGTTCGCACCTACAACACTCAGCGCAGTAGAGTGGTGTGGCGACCGCTTAAACCACTGGACCAACCGTGCTGTCTTGACTAAACAGAGCTTGTACTATGATAACTAGACTGACTGATATATTATACTTATACACTTTTTTTTTAAATACAGACAATTTAGGGTGTCCCTTATAAGACAAAAAAAAATTTTTTTTCGAATTTCGAAATGCATACCCTCTATAATTTTTACTAATGCTATAAGATACTTAAATATAAAATTTTATCAATCTAGCATAATTGCAACCAGTGCCGACCGAGCTTCAAAGTTTAGTAAAAAACGTGTTTTGTCCTAAAATTTCAGTCTGCTATAATTTCACTATAAATGCAATGAATTAAGTGAATAAAATTAAATAATAAATTAGATGAACATTAATCTTTAATTAAAAACATAAAGAAATAAGAATCATTCAGGGTAACTTCTTTTTAGAGTAGTTTTTTTACAGTCTGGATACAATTTTAGATGTTCCTGGACACAGCGCAGCAAGAACTGTTTTTGTTCTTCTCCAGCCGTGATAAGTCCGTTAAAATCTTGCATTAATTTAACAGCCCTTTCAGCAGTATCATTTACAACTCTCAAATAACTTATTCTTCTTTTAGCCTCCAGAAAAGCAGCATTGTTATTCCAAGAAGATACATCTTCCTTTAGAAAACTGTCGTCGATCTGCAGTCGTGATAAAAATTGTTTGCTCTTTTCCGATACGAAATCATCCAGTGCATTGTCTAAAAAAAAAGAAAAATAAGTTAAATAACAAATAAAAATCAACAATAATTTTGAAAATAAATAAATAAGTATTGGACATTGAAATTGAAATCCAACAAAAAGTCAATTTAACTTACCAAACAACTTTTGAGTCAGTTCTTCCTTCGACGGGTCATAGCGTTTGCTAAAATCCGAGATTTTGTCCCTGCTGAAGTTGGCAATCATCTTCTTCTTAGTTTGGTTGTCAACTTCATCATCAAATAGTGATAGAATGACTGTCTCTTCACATAAATACCACAAGTGATGGCTGAACTTGCTTATAGAAGCTTTAGAAATTGTTGCGTCAACTTTTTCATACTCTTTTAACATCTTCAAGAAGCGCAAATCTTGATTAGGTGCTTTGGTCGCCACTGTACATTCGAGCCAAGGTTTAACATACAATATTACGAGAAATAAGCAAACATCTTGTAGAGCCTTTTTGTCCTTCGCAGTTACTCTGCAGTGTGACTGAAGTAAACATATTTTTAAAGAATAGATCGCTCTCGCCATCCAGCGTGCCTGATGTATAGCTCCGGGGGGCCTTAGTTTTAATTTTTTCTCTGTCTCCTCCTAAAAATATTACGCACAGTTCGACCAATTCACGGTAATCATCTCTTACAAAATCTTTATCTAATTCTGCCTTATAAAATAGTAACAACGCTTGAATATCTGTCTCGGCAACCCGTGCTTTTACGAAATTAAGAGATGGTTCAATTTTAGTACAATCAATGTTTTTCCAATTTTCTTGGAACTTTTTGAACATCGAAATATCTGGGCTACTAGTAATTTGCTTAATCTTGGTTTCAAAGACAGCTTTTAGGACCAATTCATAAACATGATGACGACAGGCGAAAAGCAACAATTCTCTTCCTAAAGTTTGCTCCAAAATAGCACAAGCTCCATTGAAACGGCCCATATTGGAAGCTGTTGTGTCGCAGCACATTATTTGCACTTTATCATAAAGGTTCCAGTCAAAGAGAGCTGCTGATACAGCCTTCGCTTGATGTTTTCCAGAAGAACTTTCTAGTTTCGGCACTGCAAGAAGCTGCTCTCTATCGTCAAATGAAGCTATAACTGGCAAGCGTTCTTCTTTTGAACTCCGTACATCCAACCCCGGTAATAGTTTTCCATCCCAATGGACTGTGACTATGTCGCGTACATTGTTTTGGAAGTTAGATTTTATTGCTTCTGCCCTTGATTTTCTAGTTTCAGTACGAATACGCTGAATCGAGGATTTGTTAATACAGAAATCATCGCTGCTCAGACCAAGCGCTTCTACCACCGCATTAAAAATGTAAACGGTATCTCTAATGCTTAACTGGCATTGATCTAAAGCTGCAACTAGTTTAGGTGTTATAAGATTCTTTCTACCTCTTTTTGAACTTTGTTCATGGCAGGGAACGTCCGGCAAGCTGAGTTCAGAATTCAAGATCTGTTCTTCGTCTGAATCTTCTACACTGTCTAAGTTATTTGTGGTGGAAGTAGATGCAACAGCTAGTGATTCTCTTTGTCTTACAGTCCTTTCCTCTTCTTCCAATCGTCGTTGTCTAGATCTTTGTTCTTTTTCCGCCAATTTTTTATCTACACCACCTAAGCATCCCGGTCGACCTGGCTCTCTCTGTTTCATTAAAAATAATTTATCTTCCTCTATTTTCATTCTCTCAAAAGCATCAGCATGTGCAATATCAAACAAATTATCAAGATTAATTATAAAATTGTTCTCACGACTCTTAAACGTAATCTGAGTTTTCTTACAATTTTTTTGCAACTCTCTCCAAACATGATATAAATCAATAAGTTTCTTCACGCAGTTAGGAAATGCCCTTGTTGGAATTCTTGCTTTTTCCCAATATTTGATGCACTCCCTAATCACAAGATTTGCACTTTCACTAACAGTCAATTTAACCTCACGAATATTGTAAAATAGGACTGAGAGAACTTGTCGATTAGATGGTAATTTTGCACCATTTATTTGGTAGCTAGTCAATCCGATAAGAAAAATATTTTGTTTATCACTCCGTAATTCCACCGACATGTTTACGCACTAAACAATGAAGCACTAATAGTCTCAAAAATCACGTACAAAATGGCAAATAAAACATGTCGTAACAGGTCACTGGGCAGTACTGAAGCAACTTGTATCGACAAGTTTAAATAGCAAGTCGGCACGGGTTATCGTTTAGATATCGAACTAATATTTTTTTCTAGACAATATAGGGTTATTACAAAACTTTTAAGAAGGTATGCGTAAAAAAATATCGAACTTGAAATTTAAGGGACACTCTAACATACATATTATACACAGAAAACACCCAAACTTGGAAACAAATATTTGTATATCATGTGAATATTTGGTTCGACCCGGGAATCGAACTCGAGATCTGAAACAGCAGTGGCATTCGGTACCGCTGCGTCACTGAGGTGGTCAGTCTATTATGTGTTTCTATATGAAGAGTCTGCCAAAGTGACTCTACTCTGCCTTGTGGAAAGCATGAATAGAATCCAAAGAGTTGTAGTCACCATACTCATTGTAAATGCAGACAATGCAGTGTGGAGACTAACACTGTGGCCTAGTGAGCTTTTCACGCCACGCTTGGGGACGTAAAAGGCATGACAGTCATTGTGTCAGCGTAAAAAAAATAAAATATTAAAATATAAAATAATAAAACAATAATAATAATTAAAAATATCAGCAGTTTAGTTACCACAGTACGAGCTCTGCCCTGCTTTGGATCAGACGGCCGTAGGTGAGACGTGTGAAGATATTATATTATTATTATTATCTCTTAAGGTCTTTTTTGTACTTATTCAAAACATAAACTTAAGATGAAAGAACATTGTTACCTGTAGCCCTTGTTTATTAAAATTGATGTTAGTCCTGACGGTACGGTGGTTGAGATGCTGTACTGGTCTCGCGTTATTGCCTAGAGGCGCCTTTGGAGTCAGTTGGGAACCCTGCATTAGCTGTCGGAGCGCGTACATCTGTTTACAAAATTATTTACTGTAAACATTTGTAAATCGTCGTCGTACGTCTAAATCAATTAAATTTCATTTCAATAATTAATTAAGACGATACCGAGAAATTGGTAAAAAAAAATACGAACATTTTGAGTAATCATTTTCAAATTGGTTTGAAATACATTGAAAAAATGGTTTTTGATAATATGTTATATTTACATTGTTTTATTATATTTAAGACTTTATCATATTAATATAGATATAGGTTATAACTACCCATCTGGTGAAACACTACTAAATGACACAGTGGTTACTAACCAGTGTGTTACTGGTGCTACAAATGCAATTTTTTTATGTCCACAACTGCTGTGTGGGGGCTCTTATGTAAATATTATCGTATGTATATATATAAAACATACCTCTTGCTTAGAAATATAGATAGGTTTATTGAAAATTATCCAAACAGCAGTCTCCCAGCATCCAGGATGTGTTGTAGATCCTTCGTACGTCAGATACTGCTGTGTATTCGGTAGCAACGAACTTAGTGGTAAATGTTTGATTGGGAATGAGGCCCCTGTAGGAAAAATAGAAAAATATATACCCAGTTTCGAAAAAGGTTCCTGCACACCATACTGCTGGCTTAGCCGACAGGTTTTTGGAACGCGGGTACGCAGTGTCACTGCTGGTAATAGTTTACGGTAGCCGTGCGACAAGGCCGGTGGCTCAATTACTAGTCTGTTTTGCCATCGGGCTCGTTGACGTCATACCTACTGTTTAGGTCACTGGTATGGTATGTAGGAGCCTTAAGAGTAAATCATTTGTAAGACCTAAGTATCTAAGAAATAACAATTTTGATAGCTTACCTCGATAAGTAACTTTGTTGAACGCTGTAGTGATTAACCTGAAGTCAGAGTTGGTCGGCTCCCCAACCTAAGTTACAACATATAATAAAGTAATGAAAATTAATTACACGATTTTGATATGGATAAACTATGAGTGATTAAAGGGAGATGAGATAAAATAAGTGACTTTATTTCATATCTAAGTAAGCTCATTTCACATCTAGCAGATTGTCATCATGGTCAGCACTGAACTTTTCACCAATCGCAACGTCGAATATGTTCACCGTGATGATCGAGTAGAGGTGAAAAAATTAAACACTAGAACCATACAACTTTTTAGTATAGATCACCGTCCGTTTAATTTAAATCAGTTTAAAATAGGAATTAATTTTGAATGAGGAAGATTTTTCCGATTCCTGCAAAAAGTTGACATGGACCGTATCCTCGAAGGGACAGAAGAATATTGAAAATAGATTTATTTGTTACATTTACATAGTTTCAAATACAAAAATAAATTTCTTTATGAGGACACTGAAAAATAAATTTAAACCGTGTGTTACCTGGACCATCAGGGAGATAGCAACGATGCCTTGCGATTTGTGCTGAGCTTCAGACATGTTGTGATAGAGCTCCTTGTTGAAACCGTATAGTTGGATCTGTATTTAAAAAAATAGTACACTTTTTGTATTGAATTCTTGGATACAATTGAAACGTGTAGTATCAAAGCAAAAAATATACTAATTTTGTATTTATTTATTTTATTAGGGTTGAAGTTGATTGTGACATTAAAAAAGGGAAATAGTGTAGTTACGATGTGAATTTCTGTTGGTCCCATTGTAACCCTCAAGTTACTAACTTTATTCATGGATTTATAGAATTTAAGAATATCTGTTTGTTTATGATTATTCTTAATAATGTTACATAAGAATTTTATCTCAATATTATTTGTGTGATCCTCTGTGATTTTGTCGTTTTAATATCTTCATAAACTTCTGAGAAATATACAACGAATAGGTATTTATTAAAGCAAGGGAAGAACAGAAAATATAGCAGAATATATAGCAAGGTATACGTTGGTCTACTTTCGCAAAGCATGCATTCTTATAATTATTAAACCTTAACAAATAATCTCCATTATCATTGATCCATTTCAGTTTATAAGGGAACAATATATTTCAATATCAGTGTGTTACCACGATGTTATTTAAACAATGCTGAAGAGGGTTAAACTTGGGTAGTTTAGACCCAGTGGACTAATAATGAGGGCTCGATTGAGTTGTGTTTACGTTCTAATTTGTTAACTAATATAATTAGTAATAAAGTTTAAGGTCGTATCGTAAATATTACGAAATTTTTATCAAATGCTCTGACTTACTTATAAAAGTAAAGTCTCGAGTTCTGTTACGGTTTCCTTACTTTTTATTTACTACTTAGTTATATTCAATATTAATTGATAAACAAATACTTCAATAATCTAAACCATTTAATATCCCTAGACTAAATAACAACTGTGCGTAATAATCGTATTTTCCTTCTTTTCTTAAAAAAAACCGCTACTTATTCTTTTAAATCATTACTGTATTTAATGTATATTTTGTAACTTAATTGTCCAATATATCTTGAAAATAATCATAAATTCATTATTTTTACACTACGATACCGATACCTACATGGACTTTAAGAGATAAATTTTAAACAATGTTACTATGTATCAAGCGAAAAATGTTAATTTTCACTTGCTAAATACATCTAGGCTAGGCTATAACTTTTTATAAGAAACATGGATTTGAATCTCTTAATATTAAAAAAAATATCATGGTGACAATTGTCATAATAAAGTCCCCAATGATATTAAACGCATTTATGTTGAAATATTTCAACATAATAGCTTCAAAACGATCGTTTTCAAAGTTAAGAAGTTAACTTCGGTCGTTCAAGCCCCAGGCTAATAATGAGCGTTCGATAACGACATCGCGTTTTGGTGTTAATTTGTGAAGTGTTAATTTGTTGTTTGTGCTAGGAATGAGCGACTAATGAGCTTTAAGGGATTAATGCGGGATTGCAGTACTTAGTACGTGTCACTTTTTGTTGTGCATTGATCAGTGTTTTTGGAGTTATGAATCTAAAAAGGGTGTGAATATTTAAAACAAATGAAGTTAGATTTCACGAAGTCAGTAGATTACAATCGTAAGAATTTTTATCAAGCATAGTTTTTTAATGTGTATTCGGTTAAATAGAGAGTAGGAAACCGCTATTAGAAAAATATAAAATTTAAAACAAAGAGGCAACTCAGAATTTGGTTAGTGTTGGCTTAACATAAAAATAATCTTTATTAACTGCCTCGGTGGCGCAGCTGTAGTGATTGTGACTGCTGTGCTTGAGGTCTTGGGTTCGATTCCCGGGTCGGACCAAATATTTGTATGATTTACAAATATTAGTTTCGAAGTTTGGGTGTTTTCTATGTATAATATGTATGTATTTACAAAAAAAAAGTATATAAGTATTCTATCAGTCAGTCTAGTTATCATAGCACAAGCTCTGCTTAGTTTGAAACTAGATGACGTTGTGTGTCAAATGTCCGAAATATTTATTTATTATTTATTTATTAATCCAGACAATAGAAAGCAAATATTTACTGTATTACCTTATAAGAAAATTGAATTCAGAGCATAATTAAAATTGAATTAATTGGAAATAGAAGACGATAGTGGTAGTCGGCAAACTACTGGAATGTCGGCATAGTTCGACGTCGCGGTCAGCCAGCCGCATAGTTTGAATTACCTGACTAACTTAGCTATTATATATTATCTGTGCTACGTATTTGACATAGTACAGGTTTTGTACAAGGATCTGATTCGTTTCATATATGTGGTATGTTATTTTACAAAATTATAATTCTACGTAGCTCTTAAAAACGGTATGAACTGAAAAGATACTTAAGACATTTTAGTGAATTTTTCTTAACTTTCGTCTTTGTTATTGCGGGTTCTTGTGATGTATTGTTATAGTGTAGTTACTCAGTAATGGACTTTCATAAAGCTTTCAACATTATTGTCTATGGGTAATATATTCATACAGTTTCATGTAAGGCATTCCATGTAATGTAGTTTTATAATTTCAAAAGTTTAGTCCACTATACCACCAGGGTATTAATGTGTTTAGCTTAGGTTAAATTTATTAACTTCCAGACCTATTTTCAGCTGATATAAGAACATAATTAATATTTGTTATTCACTCTACAAATACATGTTTACCACTTACCTCTCCAGGAAAAGTATGTTTGTCGATCTGATGTTCGGATCCCCTGTTATCCTCCATGCCATAGTGGAAGTAAATTTCTTCGAACTGGTACCGGTAAGACAATGGACCACCGCTTATGTTCACCTGGTGTTTGGAGTCCTTTTCTACCCGAAAGACCAGAGACTGACCCGTGTTTTGAAGGATACCCGAAACCTGCGACAAGAAAGATATGAAACAATTAGTTTAATACTAAATTAACGGCTATAAATAGCCTAAGCTAAGACAAAAATGTTAAATTACAAATCCCCTCCAACTAAAAACTGTTGTATAAATGAAAATAAAATCTCATCAGAAATATATAAATACACTAATAGTACTGTCAAGTATTACCGAAGCACGGGGGTTAAGACCTAACCTTCGAAACTCAGGGCTGTTTTTAAACATTAACATAATCATCGGAATAGGGCATCGAACCAGAAATCTCTTGATGGGCAGTTGCATACGGTAGCCGCTCAAGTAACGAAACAGACAGATACACAGGTACACGCATCCACATATGTATTTCTATTCATTCACGCATTCATGGACGTTCAAAAATACACGCACAATGTATGATGATGACGTCATTGTTGAGTAATACAATTTTTATCGTTATTTATGGGGATAAAAGTGAAGAAAAGATAATACTATAGACGTAGATACATTTAAAATTCCACTATGCATCTTTAATGAGTGCAACAAAGCGTCACAGGTACAAAGTCTATAAAACTCATTCAGTATTCAGAAAAACATTGCTTTTTAGGTCTTTATTTATACAACAAAATTAACCCCCTTCTTTACACATACAGCAGCTTAAATAAATTAATTTAAAAAGATTTTAAGTTAAATTTTAGGGTATTGTCTATATAGTTACAAAACTTATCATATAATGATACTGAAATCCTACTTACTCTGTTAAAGTAAACAAATTAAGTAATACTTAAAAAGCTAAAAGATGATTATTACACTCCCACACACACATACTCAATTAGACACATAATGGTTTCTTTTTTTATTTATAATTTAAATTTACATTTATAGATTAGGTATATGCTATAATTATTGGTTATATCACCAAATTGGTCTAAGAGGTGGGAGCCTTGTGATCCGTAACACAAGTTTTCCTAATATGTACACTAGTCTCATGAAGGAAAAATGTCACTTTTATGACATTGTGTTACCTAATGTACTTACCTTTGTGAAAAAACAATAAATAAATAGATAGTGTATAGTGCTATAACGTTATTTAAAGTATTTGAAATAGTACTGATAATTGATAAAGATATCATCATTTAAATTAAGGAATATTATAATGAGCTCAATTGTGATCGCCAAAGCCACAAAACCTCATGAAATATATACTTGTGTAATAATATAATAGAAGTAAAAAAAAATCTAGTAAACCTTGTTTTTTTTTCAGATATTGATATATTTTTTATTGTTTCAATACAGTATAGACAGCTGACCATAACCGTTATATATACGCATAAAAATAATTAACACCAAAGCGTGCGGTATCGAATGAATCACACCGTGCCCTATGGGGGGCCGTCCTATCAATCAATGGGTCACACCTTGATTAAAGCCTGGCAACTTATGCGCTTTGAGTGGAGATGATATATTGCTTGTTGACACGCGATTGCCATTGATAGACATTCTATATAAAATGGAAGAGCCTTCTATTTATAAATTATTTTAAATAAGCTGGCGTTACTAATGACACTGATTAGTGTTCTGTACGATTTTTTTTCATTATAAGGATTAATAATTGACTTCTTGATTATGGCTTGTTTTAATTCATTAAGTATAGTCTAAGGTTAAATTTAAAACTACAACCAATCCATGAATTACCTTACGTTCTCAACATCCATTAAATAAATAATTATTATTCAGTGTACCTAATTATTATACTAAACTTGAGTTTTTGGAATAGATTAGTCCGTGCGGTGATAGATTAGGAATATGTGTCACCACCCATTTTCATCACGTGGGTGTCGTTAGAGACGACTAAGAGAGTCAACTATAGGGCCACATCATTCCAAAGAGAAAGTAAAATTTGAACTGGTGTGGGACGCCCTCTGGCCAGATGGCGGCACGACTTGCGTAAGAGAGCCAACGACGACTGAATGCAGAAAGTAACAAACCAGGCTCTGTAGTGTGCAGCTGTGGACTGCAACTGGCTAATGATGATTATCAAGAAAATACAAAAAATCCGTTGTACGAAAAAGAGAAATGTCAATATTATTGAACTTCATCTATATTTTATTGAATTTTCATATCGTTTGAGAAAGCTGATACACTTTTGAATTGATGAAAGTAGAACCGTTTCAATATGGAGTACTGTTATAATATTTTTTAAACTAATTCAAACGCAATATCGTAAGTTAATCATTCACTATGAATTTAGTTTTTTAATTACATGTTTCAGAATTTCAGCGCACCTTGTCTGTTAGAAATTCTTGTCATTGACTTTATATCCGTGTTATTTTATAGGGAGTGACTGGCCTTGTAGCCAACCTGTCCCGTTTATGTAAGAGCGTCGAACATTTTACTATCATAAATTACTTTAAAATCAAGTAAAAAGACTATAAATTTTAATAGAAATATCTCTTTGATTTTGAGTTTTCAATACATTAAAAGATTTTAGTAAGTTTTTTCGTACTTTGTAACCGAATTCAAAAATAAGGAGCTTTTTGTTTCTCTCTTTGTACTTATTTTGCCTCGGTATGAAAATATATGAATATGAAGTGAATACATGTGGTTGCAACTGATAGGCCTTAAAAGAAATAACGAGTTCCAGTAGCACTGTTATATCCAGTTACAGAGCCGGCGATGTGCACTAATGATGTGTCTATAAGCCTCCATACCTTTTTATTATGTGCTAGCTGTGCCTGTGTGTGTGACTTCGCTCGCGTAAGATTTAAAATTTGAACTTTTATTCCAGAAACGTAGTTTTTACTGCGTAAATCCCGATTACGTGGGGAATCCATGATAAAAACTAGCCTACATGTTGCCCCGTAACGTCTTCTATCTCCTAATGAAAATCCCTTAAATATCATTTTAGCAGTTCCAGAGATTAGTCCAGACTAACAAACAGCCGTCTCTTTGTTTGTCTAAAGACAGCCAATAATTTAAAAAGGTATGTTTTATTATCATGTGAAGAGCATACTAATTATAAGCAACACATTTTATTTACATGTATTGAAGTGATGATACAAAATTCATATATTTGGATCTGTAGTCCTTTTCACTTCTAGATAGCATTCATAAAAGAACACATAAATACTTTTATACATAATTTAACTTTATTTTAACTAAAATCATGAAAAGATTTGATTGATAATATGGACAAGTAGCTCATTATATTTCTTTCAATATTTATATACGTCGTTGGCGTGTAAGTACAGACTAAATTGAAATTCGCGTTTCAATCCGTTGTGATTCTCAGAATTATCAATAACTTAGAGAAATAGCTAGGCCGCCATAGTGTGGATCGCCATACTAAACTCGCTGCATTGCTACTCACACTAAAAAAAAAATATTAAAAAAAAATCTTAAAGATTTCTACTTCACCCTTGAACTAAAAGTAATTTAATAATGTGATGATATTAAAATGATTAAGATTGATGATTTTTAAAAGCGAGAGTGCGAAATTATTCAAATCTCATAACGTAAGTAAGTTGCTAACTTTTATAATATTTAACTTGTAAGTATTCATATTAAGGCTTTGACATACCATTAGAAATTCATAAACTTTTACTTTTGTAAAGTGATATATCTCTATTAATATTCTTAGCTATTAGTTGCTTTAACATTTCATAAGAACTTTATAATGCCTTTTATATTTTAATAAATAATAATTATTGAAAAGTGAGTGTGATCCGTGAGGTGAAGGATTAAGAATACAGAGAGTCACCACCTTTATTCTTACGATGGGTGTTGTAAGAGGTGACTAAGGGAACAAAATATGCAAGACAACATCACTACAAATAGAAGGAAATTTGAAACAAATCCTGTACTAATCCGTCTGGTCAGTATGGTAGAGTAGGCCAAAACCTTCTTGCTAATAGGAGGTCTATGTCCAGCAGTAGGCTGTTAAAGGCTGTTGACGATGATGAGTGTGATGAGTGACTCATTATTTCTAGGATAGGCGAGTGGATTTAATGAATTTATTTGAATGTATGTATATTACTAGATATAATACCAAACACCACATACTCCTAGCTCCTGTGTCCCTGAGGAGCCGTAGATCTGACGAGATTTTCCACTCCGACAACAAAAAAATGTCATATAATATGTGTGTATGTACATGATAATTTAATCGCTTACGTAGAAAGAAATAATTTATAATTTTGAACTATCTGACCCTTCGACCGTCACAGACTGAGTCAGCTTATGACCATCAATATTACTTCAATGTGATCACAAGCTGTTTAATCGCTTTAATTCCTGTGTGTATATTTACATTAAACGCCAAAGTTTCAAAGATAACTGGTAAAGTTACTTCGTTACGTAGGAGCCGTGGAAATATACGCGACGCTTAAAATAAAACTCAGTAAAAACAGCGTATGTTGCAAAAAGCACTCCGATAGTACACGATAGGCTATCGCACCCCGCATATATTAGCATCAAATTGACCAGCCGTGTAATTCACTCTTAATGAATAATTCTGCACGAGAGCCTTACAACATTTATTAGCTACGTGATATATACGAGTATACCACATTACTTGATATATTGATTGAAAAGGTAACCTGACTTATGTTATGACCATACTTAATTCGGTACCTAGTCGTTATTTAATTCAAATTGTCATGACAAACAGACACCATGAATGATAATTGTCATAATTATACACATAGAATAATACTCGTAATACAAAATATTTCAAAACACCCTCATTTTGATTACTATAATGAGATTCCGCTAACGTAAGAGGGGCAAGCTTACTGTTATCATTGTGGGAATTAGAAATCGTATGTTTGTAAGAATATTGAAAGGCAAAGATAGGTAATAAAAGAAGCCAATAGAAGTATATTGACAGGGGAAAGTTGATCAGAAATTAAAATGTGGCTTATAACCACCGATTTGGAAGTGTAACCGAGTTATAAATAGGGTTCCATAGGTGTAATTTGTTCGAGTGTATGTATATACGTGTGTGTAAGAAAATATCGCAGTTTGTCTCCATTTTTATTGGGAGAACAAATAAAATCGCGGAAAATGAAAAAAAATATAATGTCAGAAGATACGCATGTAAATTAGCTAAATATATTAGTTTTGAAAGACATATATTGCATATCATTGCACCTGTCAATACAATTATCTATGTATTTCAGAACAATTAGTATTGTTTTATTCTTAACATCATTTTAAGTTAAATGTTGATTGGTTTATTCAACACAGTCGGTCCGATTCCGACACACCACCCCGCCGTAAACCCCGACGGGGTGACGGCTCGAGGGGGTTTCTATACGTTAAAAAAAAAAAAAAAAATTAACACGATTTTAAAATTTTTAATGCATATTATATGAGGTAATTAGATGAACAACTATTATATGTTAATTTCTGTTGAACTAATTACTTGTATAGAAAGTGGAAACGTAAATAGCATACTTAATTCACTATAAAAAAAATACCGACACTACTATAAAATACAGTATACCATGGTTCTGGCTAGGATCTAAAGCGAGAGTGCAGTTACTACTTTAGAATCGCGAGGATGCAAAGACTTCTGCGTATTAGTGACTTACTCTCTAGAGTCTGTATTCTTGAAATAGACTTTAAGTCATGGAATCCAGGTTGATTTTAGCTGATTCGGCAACGCACAATATTCCACAGTGATCAACAATAAACGATAAAAGGAGCGTGGTGTCACATAATAGATAAAAGTCAGAAGTACAGAAAAACATAGTACTACATACTTTAACCCAAAAAATAAGGTATACAGTTTCCAAGGGATATCTGACTTGTTTGACAAACTTAATATTAATACAAGCAAAGTAGCTAGCAAAACCGGGCAAATAATATTAAATTTTTGAATTTATACAAAAGCCATTTCTACTTCCAATTTTTTTTTATAAAGACAACGCCCGTATTAGGATTAAATCCTGTGTCGCGGGGAAATTTACAAACATACAAGAAACGGACACAAAGAACGCCCAGACTCAGAACAACAATTTGTGGATCACACAAAGTGTTGTCCCATGTAGGATTTGAACCCACAACACTCAGCGAACTGGAGAGCGGCGTGGCAACCGCTTAAACCACTAAGCCAATCGTGTAATCATACTGTATACGCTGAATTCAAAGTATTTTTTTACTATCTTTTCTGCTTTGATTTTTAAGTAGATACTGGAAGCTTTATTTTAAGGAACTGTGTAAAAAGTAGTGTTGTGATATCGCTGCCTTACTGTAATTAGCATAGGATTACGAAACATGTTCAGACCATGTTACGATGTTAATTTGTGAAGGCTTACCCCACAGTATAGGATTTACACTAGTACCGTCTGAGTCTTAGTTATTTTCTTATATGTAAAGACAATTAGATGAATAGATCCTTATTTTTTGAATAATATATCTATCTTCCTTTTACTGCCTGGATGGTGCAGTGGTAACGAAAGCGACTGCTGTGCTGTTGGATTTGATTCCCAGGTCGGACCAAATATTTGTATGATCTGCAAATATTAGTTTCGGAGTTTGGGTGTTATCTATGTATAATATGTATGTATTTACAAAAAAAGGTAATAAGTATTCTATCAGTCAGCCAAGTTATCATAGTACAAGCTCTGCTTAGTTTGAAACTAGGTGGCGTTGTGTGTTAAATGTCCGAAATATTTATTTATTTATTTGTTGCATTACTTGTAATTTGTATAAGTTAATTGTTACTAAATATTGAAAATCAATAATATATTATATAAGCTTAAAATCTATGTACTTCAATGAGAGAAATGATAAAAAAGTTGCCTGTTTCAATAATTCTCTTTAGTAATAATATAGTAGTCCTTAAATCTGTGTTTTCAACATTGTCTTCTAACGATTTCAACAAAATGTGTTTCTCTTTACAATGACTTAGGGTGTGTAGGGTTTTCTCCAAGAACTAAAGGCCCCAAATCGCTCTCACCTGCAAGTGGTACACCAGCTGATTAACAGACGAGGCTTTGGCAAACAAAAAATCCCGATTAGCGGCAATAGGCTCGCCACCTATTACAAGGGACCAAAACACTGGCGAATAACGGATATTTAATACGCCTCTGCCTTCCCCTCCGGGGAAATAGGCGTGATTTTATGAATGTGTGTCTTATAATAACTTACGGAAGGCGTATCTAAGCCTTATATACACTATATAATCATGAAAAATTTTTGATCATTTAGGTCGCTTATCCGTGGTCGTTCATTATGGAAACTTAAATGCACTTTTTGCTTTTAATTGGGGATGTCCCAAAAAAAAGACTGACCATATTTAGCACACTTTTCTCAAGTAATATCGGCATATCTTAAAAAATAATAAAAAGGATCTGACCTTGTGTTTATCGAATTGAATATCCCTCAGCCAGGGGTCAAATAATAATTTATCAGGCTCGATGTTGACGGGACTTTGCCGACGTCCCTTGTTGCACATGCTCCATTGAGGATTGATCAGACCCCAGAAGCCAGGACCTATGGAAACAAATTATTTTTGTTAAAATACGAGTAAGTAAAAATTGCAGAATTAATTAATTAATCTATTTCGTTATGTAAATTCGCTAACGTGAGTGACAGACATATTTCAATTTTTTTTATTTCTATGTCAATTTGTGTACCGATATCAAACTTGTTATATTACATTTTATTATACCATCAATGTATTACAAATACTAGTTGTTGTTAAGGTAATCATCGACAAAATTCATTAAAAACTATTTGACTCCTCGGTGGTGATGTGTGCGACTGCTATGTTTTCTATGTATTTAACAACAAATAGGTATTTAAAAACTGCCCCTAACACCAGCTCTGCTTAGTCTTTCCTACAAATGAATTGCAAGAAAGTACTACTCCATTACAAAGAGACTAAAGTTGAAATTATTGTTCCTTAGATGGCTCTGTTCGAAAATTGAAACTCGCGCTATGGTTTCGTTACCTCGGGTGGTATATAAGCTACACATTCGCTTATATGAATTACCCCTTAGTCGGCCCTACGGCCCGTGTTGAAATCTTATTTTTGTGGGTTACTAGACACTCAAGTGTCTTGGGATAACCATGCAAATAAATAATAGTAGTGTGAACCTGTTACTAGCCGTCGGACGCCATCTATTTGCAGCCTGTAGAAAGCTATATACTACTATTAAATTAACGCGGGTCATAGTTTTATATTCATCATTCAATCATCAGCAGCCTTTTGCAGTCTACTGCTGGACATAGACCTCTCCTAAACAAGGAGGTTTTGGCCTACTATACCACGCCGGCCAGACGGGTTGGAATAGGGTTTGTTTCAAGTTTTCCTTCCCTTTGAAATGATGTTGTCTTGCATACTTTGTTCCCTTAGTCGCCTCTTACGACACCCACGGGATAAATAGGGGTGGTAACACATGTATTCTCACCACATGGACTACTGACATAGTGGACATAGTTTTATATACGTAAATGTATTTCTGAGAATGTAAGTATATTTGGGTCAAAATTGCAAGTACCGTTTTCGAAGAATTGCTTCAAGTTAATTTGATTTAGATTTGTTATTCTATAGAAATCATACGTAATAATTATATTTATTTATTGCCAAAAGAAATTCATTGTAGACTACAAATAACTTTAACAAATCAATATTTTTACAGATCAATGCATATAGCATCTGCAATCCAACTAGACAGAGCCTGTATTTCGATTGTCAGCATTAATTAGCTGCAATTATTTTTTTGCAATAATGTCTTATAATTTTTTTATTTCATGCAATTAAATACCTACCTAGAATTGAAAGACAATGTTTTTTTTTCTCTAGTAGAAGTGTGAAAATGTCCCCTTTTTTTGAGTCACGTAGGTAAGTGACGAAATATGTAAGTGTTGTAGTGGTGTATTAAGAGGGTGTGAGCTTGTGTGTTTAAATAGCGAGATTAATGTGTATATGTATATATAGATGAGTGATACCATACGTGAAACAGTTTAATTTATGAAATCCATATAAATAAATTATTAATAGTAAAATAGTAGTAATTAAATAAAGTAGATTATTAGTAAAATCGGCGATATACATCATCAAAGAAAAACTTTATAGAAAACTAGTTAAGAGTTCAATAAAATATGTGACATTATTATGAAACGTGTATACTATATGGAAAAAATAGCACTTTTGTATAATTATATTTTTGTTTGTAATGAATAAACTCAAAAACTACTAATTTCAAAACTTCTTTCACTATTAGCTATGCTACATTGTCACTGAGTAATATAAGTTTATATTTATAATTGCAAAACATTAGGTAACTTTAATAAAAGTTTAATAATATTACCATAGGTGCAAAATTAAATGCCTTGCCTATGCTACAGAAACTATTGATGATACTACAAAAAATGTACTGCAATATTATAAAACACATCAATATCTACAAAAAACTTTGCGGTACCATGTCTAATTGTTGAACTATTGTAGTTATGTCACTATAACCCCTATTTTTGCACCTTAAAAGTTGATAGAAACTCAGAGATGGCGATCTGAGATCGATTAACAGGAGACTCGATTTTTCAAACCAAAAAAATCGATTTTTTATATCGGTAAATAGTACTGAATCGATTAAATAAATCGATATATCACCCTTGAAAATGCACATTTGATTTTTTGTTTTGGTGGAAACGATATAATTATTTGCAATTTATTGAATGTACCCGCATTGTAAGAAAGTTGCCGGTTAAAGATTTAACACTAACATTGATGGTGTCATTGCGCACACACTCGTGCGGCTCGTATGACACAGTAGGCCTACCGGTAAATGAACAATAGACGCGTCATAGTTACACCAGCTGGCTGATTAGAAATTAGCAACTAATAATAAGTTGATGATAAATTATAAATAGTTTTAAGTTAATTTCTATTCTATATAGTATTACAATATAAGTAATGCAAATATTTACATAATGTTATGTTTTAAAAAGCAATGTGCATTTATACAATAAATAGGAATAAGCTACTCCATCAGAAATCATGGAAATTAGTACGGGGAATTCATAACCACTGAACTAATTTTGAAGATATTTGGTAAGTATACAGACAGTTTGAGCTGTGGGTAGGGATAAATATTTCTTTTTCCTTAAATTATAAATGCGAAATCTGTCTGTCACACCACGGAACAGGTTTAGAGAACGTTTTGCACGTGCGACTGCTGAACTTGAGGTCTCAGATTTGATTTCCGGGTCGGACCAAATATTTGTGTCATCTGCAAATATTTGTTTCCAAGTTTGGGTATTTTCTATGTATAACATGTAGGTATGTATTTACAAAAAAAAGTACATAAGTACTCTATCAGTCAGTCTAATTCTCATACCAGAAGCTCTGCTTAGTTTGAAACTAATGACGTCGTGTGTCAAATGTCAGAAATATTCATTATTTATTTATTTATAAGGTTACGTGTTAGGTAACCTACAAAAATTAATTATTCCTATTAGTGCATTCTTTGGTGAGGACAAAGATGTAATCAACAGCCATGTTTTAGGAGTATTTCGCTCGAGGTAACGAAATCATAGCGTGAGTTACCATTTTCGAACAGAGCCATCTAGGGAACATTAAATTCAACTTTAGTCTTTTTGTAATGCTGATTATGATGATGATTTCAATGACGGCTATGTTTTAGGAGTATTTGGCTCGAGGTAACGGAATTATAGTGTGTACAATTTTTGAACAGAGCCATCTAGAGAACATTAACTGCAACTTTAGTCTTTTTGTAATGGCGTAGTAGTTCACTGTAATTTGTCATTTGCCACCTTTGTTTTTTTTTTGTGGTAAGACTAACAGCGAAATAAAGTATAATTACATCACCTATATTATGCAAATTTTGTTCCTTGTTAATTATAAATATGAAAGTAACTCTGCTGGCATGTGCCATTTTCATAGCTTAATCAATTAATCAATTTTAACGATATGAAAATACATGATTTTTGAAAAAGAAAATAGTTACCTTTTTGCAGCACTAATAGACAAACACGTGGACGGAATCGAGGGTAAAACTAGTTGTAAATACGAAAGTGTGTCTGTCTACCAGACTACTGATTTAGAGAAAAGATGTGACGTATATAAATACAAAAAATTTAGTACATTATTATTAATTACAAGACCGAGCCGGATGGAATAATAGTAAAATTTCGCCGATTTCTCTTCGCAGAAAAAAGTTATTTCGCCGATAATTCATTTAAAAATAAACCTAGCGATATCATCGGCCTCCACATAAGATAAAATGATACTCTAATTACGAATGAAAGTGTCATAAATGTGATGGCAAGTGAATGATATGATTGTGATATGATCTTAATGACTCGATCCATATTTTTTTTAGTTCAGTTAGAAAATTGGATACACATTTTAACTACTACCAGGAACAGCTTAGCGACTATCATGTTTAGAGTTTAAAAGTTGGGGTCTTAACGTCAGTCGTGTAGGATAACCGTCCCATAAGATTGTGAGGGTGAGGGAACAGAGAGTGCACCTGTGTTTGCACACCCACTTGTGCACTATAATATCTCCTGCGTAATTGGTTGATCTCACATCGTCATCCTAATTATAACCCGAGAGGAAGTAATAACTTTTTATATTTTACAGTCTCATGTATTATCGTTTGTTGAAAAATATTAGGATTTACTACTTTGTAAACATCTGCTTATTCAAGGTAATTTTCATTTATATAGCTTTTCCAAAAAATAATTCAAAGCCAATAAAGTTACGACACCAGATAAAACCATAAAAATCAGTTTTACGACTGGACCTTCCTTTGCAATGAATACATTTAGTTCGCTATTAAAAAGTTACGAATGTCCTGCAGAAAAGGCCTGTTTTCAGAAGGGTTTTCCTTCTAAAGGTTTGAATTGAAAATGTCTACATTTCAATGCACCAATATCGTTATAAAATATTTTGAATTATATAGTTTCCTAATCTTAAGTTAAGTATTTTTATTAAAAGTTTTTATTAAAAGTTTAAAGGGACTAAACCAGAGTTCAGATGAAACAAACATTTTAAAAAAATACTACCGAAATGAGAAAATCATTTTAAATTTTATTGATACCGTAAAAAATATATTATATAAAACCAAAGCATAAAGATACGAATTCAGGTAAAAATATTTTAATTGTAACGTTACTGCTGTGCTATGTAATTTTTAAATAGATTCGCAAAACTAAAACTGAAATGCGTATACTACGAAATCTGTGCATGTGAGTTGAAACGAATAATTAAAAGAGTAAATGAATAACTACTGTAGTGATTTTTGTAGTTTATACTATATGTTTTTAAAAACCTTTTTAATAGTACCTTTTTTTATAACAGTAAAAAGACCTAGGTAGTCTAGAAGAAAGAAGTGTCCTGGTATTTCAGAATTTATGTTTTAACAACTAACCGTTCCACTAACAAACAATCCATATAATGTTGTTTAAATAAACTAGATTATACAAATACTAGAGTTTGTACATTCTTGGGTAAGTAATTCGATATTTAAAAAGATGGGCATTGTGACATTTGTTCGTTGAGAAATTTGAAACTACAGGGTGGGCCACGATTAGTTATCATTTGAAAACTTCGTTTAAAAAAAATCATTTACTGTATTGTAAATATTCTTTATGTAATAGAAAGTTAATTAGTTGTATTTTTTTAAATCTTAGGATAATAAGGCCTAGGAAGAAGACCTGATTTTTGGAGAAGACAAGGATTCCAATAGTGGTAATGCATTTATGTCCCTGAAGTGTCTCGGCTGCAGTAGCCGTCTACTAGTGTCTCGTTTACTTGTTTTCCCTGTATACTATTAAAAGCCTATAGTGAATCGTCTGTAGGTATGAAAACAGATTCCTCTACAAATGATAATACTAAAGAAGTTCCTCGAGATTTTTAGCGTAATTGAAATCACAAATAGAATAACTAAGTTAAATAAAATAATTTAATTTAATGTTGCTCAAAAAAATAATGAACTATTAATTTTATCAGCAAAATTTTCGAATACACGTCGATAAAGAGACCACGAGATCGCTGACATCTCTTTGCTAATTTTTCTTTTAGTTGACGTAGCGTATTTGGTTTATTGATGTAGACACGATTCTTCAAATACTCCCATAAAAAGAAGTCTGGGGATACAACTAGATTTCTGGGTGGCCATGGAATGTCGCTTCGTCTGGTAATCAGCTTTTCGGGCAACATATCTTTGACCTTCTCGGCAGGGACTCATTAAATGTGTGACAAGTGGTTCCATCTTATTGAAACCATGTGTTAGGATTGTAGCCCGCAAATTCTTGTAGCATTGGTCCCAAGAACTTTCGTAGCATGTTTGCACGGGATGTTGGATTCAAATGTTAATGAATTCTTGGTCCACTCTATATAATTCCGAGGATTAATAAATCTGTTCTACGTTTCTATATTCAAATCATGTCACTATTCATACTTACTTTTCATAGAGTTTTAATTATAAACCTATGCTTTCAAATCCATATTGAAATATAGGAATAAGTTTTAAACGATGATGAAACCAAAATTGGGAGTTAAAACGTTGCTCAAATGGAAAAGCCTATTCAAGCCTGTAATGTACCATGATATAACATTGAATAGGGATTCGGGATACCGCAAAATTTGGTCATCATAGTGTATTGAAACGTGCGTAATGTTACTATAGTGGGGTGGGTAGGGTGGCCTGACATTAGACTGTATCGGTACGTCATTACCACTCCAATGTTGAACATTATCGTTTATACTAGAATTTTTTATGGTTCACAAGTATTTTCGATTTTATGTGGTTGTCGATAGATCCGTCTGAAAGATTGTGTGATGTTTGGCTGTGGCACAGTAACTGTCTTTTTTTTGATAGCAGTGGTGCCTAACTGTTTCGTTGGTCTTGCAGTTAACGTATGCGACTACTAATCAAGAGTTCTCGGGTTCAATTTCTAGGTCCGGCCAAAAGTGTTGTTGGGTTTTTCTTACAATAAATTCTTAATAACTGCCCGAAGTGTGAATGTTTGGCGGTGTGTGGCACCTGTGCCGCGCACCTGTGAGAGCACGTTAAGCCATTGGTCCCGGTTGTCCTCGAATATACTGACAACAAGTTAAACCTTCGAATTCAATTCACTTTCAGGGTTCAGGCTCGATTTAGATAAAAACGGTTGAACCAGCAGCTGATCCCATATAATCTAGGGAGTAATAAAGGCTAGAAGGTAAGTAATGGTTTTGTTCGTGATTTTATAAATTGAGTTTCTTCACATTCTTGTTTTAATTCTACAGTTGAAGTCATCCTTTGTTTTAAATTATTACCTTGCCTGCGCTTATTAAAGAATTTAAGATTATGTATATAAGGAGAACACAAATATGATAGATATTTTAAATGTTAAAACAGGTAAATGTTATTTTTACATTAATTTAAAAAACATTTATAGCTTGGTTACATTGAGAAAGACATCACTTCTTTCGCTGTATTTCACCGACTGAGTTTCACCGAGATACCCTACGAGTACAAGATGTGCAAAAGAGTTGCCACCTCTTTACATAAAAAACACACTCATTCTGTACAAAGTTTTATCACTATTTGTTAGAGAATCTTATTTTCTGTGCCTATAATCAATCTAATGATACTATTATCAACAGACTTTAGTGTTGCATGCTAGCATTAGCGTCAATAAAAACAAATATTCAAACCATTTCACCGACCACCAACAACTTGACAATACAAAAAGAAATCTCCAAATGTCATCGAAATAGATAATACGTTGAAATTTCGGGTCCGTCGAGCACTATCCTATATAATGACACAGTTGAGCGCGTTTCACCATTAAGATGTTATCTGTGATCATTACTACGCCCATTATACGGATATGTTAGCGTGCCCCCGATATTCAGTGCCTGGCCATTCAAACTGTTGTAATTCCACCTGTTATATTTACGATCTTCATACGAGGATGAATTCAAATGGTGAGACGATAACGGTAATGAGGCTTATAGTTGGCAATGCCCTCAGGATTATGGATAGGCAATGTTTGAGGTTAGTGAAACCGATGTAGTATGCCGTGTGGTTTCAATGCAGCGGAGAGTGAAGTCCTGAGAAGTAAATATCACGTTTCTATTAACACAAAAGTAGGACTTTGAATTTTAAGATTTTGCTGTTTTTGTGTTCGGAGTTCTTCGACAATTGATCATGTTTTACGTGTTACAATAATCTTTAAACAGAAGTAAACGGGAAAAATAATATAATAAATTGTGTACATCTTCTGTACAACTTCAAAACAGTCTAAACAATTGTTAATTAATTTACAGTAATTTTCTCTATCACAAACATAAATCAGGTTCAAAGTAAAGGATGTAAATAATTATTAATTGAAAGTCCATTTGATTGTATAAAAATCTCCTTGATGTTGTTAGAAAACTTTTTAGCTTTTCTTTCTTTACACCTTAGTCTGCTTTGGAGGCATAATGATAGCGTATATGATTGGTATGCCTCAGGTATTGGAATCAAATGTTTGTATGATCTACAAATATTTGTTTCGGAGTTTGGATGTTTAATATACAAATAAAAATTATATTAGTATTCTATCAACTAACCTAGCTGTCATAGTACAAGTTTTATTTAGTTGAAGCTAAATAGCGTTATGGTTCAGAAGTTCGAAAAAAAATACAAGGTGGGCCAAGAATTTGTTAACATTTGAATCTAACATCCCACGCAAATATATTGCAGGAGTTCTTGGGACTGATGCTACTGGAATTTGATAGCTACAATCTTAACACATGGTTTCAACAGGATGAAGCCACTTGACATACATCGAATAAGTCTCTGCCGATAGTCAAAGACATGTTGCCGGAAAAGTTGATTTCCAGACGGGGCGATATTCCATGGCCACCCAGAAGTCCAAATCTATCCCCAGCATACTTCTTTTTATGGAGTTTTTTGAAGAATAGTGTCTACATCAGTAGATTAAATACACTACGTCAACTTTAAGAAAAAATCAGCGAAGGGATGTAAGTGATTTTACGGTCGCGGTCGCGGTAATTTAGCAGAATACTGGCAAACAGTTTATCTGAAGGTAAAAAAACCAGTAAAGTAATTATATGACAATTACTGTGAAATATATTCTGCCGACAAAGAATATTTATATAGAACACAATACGTATTTTCTATGTATAACACGTATATATTTACAAAAAATATGTATGTATTTATATCAGTTGTCTAATATACATAGTGCAAGCTCTGCTTAGTTTAGGAATAGATGGCCTTGTGTGTCAGATGTCGAAACTATTATTAAATGTTATTATTATTATAAACCATACACACGGTTGGAATAGACCCTTTGATGTAAATAACTGTTCAGGTTTCATTTTATTTCTATAAATGTCACTAAATAGTTCCATTAAATAAGCGCCCGAACTTTGTCGAATTATGGCCAACATTAGGTTTGAATTCTGATAAAGTGTAATTAGTGCATATTCTTTGTAACTTACATTACTTTTATTATCTGGTTTACAGAGTTCCAATCAATTGTAACAAATTAGACTAATGTCTTATTATAATTTGTTATGGAATGTATTAAAATAAATGTTTAAATGTACAAGAGTATATCTTGATAGAGAAACTTTAAATTTGTAAACTATTTTCACAATCAATCGGAAGTAAAAAAATGAAAATAGGCGTACGAGTACACACACATACACATATAAAACCTTTATTCTCTTATTTCTTTTTTTTATTTTAATAAAGTCTCTATAACAATTAGAAGAATAAATCTTTCATAGTGAATTTAGGTAAATGATAATTTCATCAGTTGTATTTATTTATAAATTAAATAATAATATTTACATTTGTTTATTTACAAATATTATAGATTAATAAATAATAATATATACATTTGTTTATTCATAAATATTATAATTCTAAGTTAAGTAGATTAAAAGATGTCATAACTACTAACCTGATATACCATCGTACGTCCACCATTCTTCCCAACTACCAGATATATCTGAAATAAAAATAATAGGAACATTTAGTGTCTTTGTCAGACTGTCTTAAATTTTTTAGTAGTGCCTTTGCACAACAACTGGAATTCCTTGTGATAACGGTTAACAATGCCTAGAAATGCTTATTGTAATGGTATTGTCAGTATTATCAGTACTGGAAAGTCTCATTTTGCCTCATTGTCCTATAGAATTTAGTTTCATTTTCATATTTATAATGGTACAATTATTTGTTGTCAATGGTTCTTTATTCCCTGGAGCTTTGAGTCTGGTTTATATAGTTCTATTTATACTGGATCATCAACAGTCTTCAGTAGTTCACAGCTGGACATAGGCCTGTTCTTAGAAAGGAGATTTTGGCGTACTATACCACGCTTTTGAGATGGGTTGCTATAGCACTTGCGTCAAGTTTTCCTTCTCTTTACTCGTAAAGTGCTGTTGTCTTACGTAGTTTCCTTTCTTAAATAGAGATGGTGACACTATATCCTTTACCAGTCTTTACACAGATAGAGTATTTATTAGATAAAGTATATTATTTACCTTTTACAGATACGCACACCAATGTAAGTATGAAAAGCGAACATTGGTGCATCGTGACGACGCGAACTGTCACACACCAGGCCAGCTCATTTGGATGACAGTGCTTCTGAAACAAGGATCAAACTTCAATACCTATTTTTAAACATTAAAGGACAAATCATAATTAGATCTAGTGTCAATATTCAATAGTCAGAGTGCACGGTTGGCCTAGTGGTTTAATCGGTCGCAATGCGGTTCTCTACTGCGCTGACTGTTGTAGGTTCAAACCGCACATGGGACAACATTTTGTATGATGATAAATTGTTGTGAGTCTAGGTGCTTTTGTGTCCGTTTCTTGCCCGTTAACGGGCGTTGTCTCTTAAAAAAAAAAGAAAAATATAATAGTCTACAAACTAATGGTATTAATCTGTTTTATTTTTAATTATTTGTAGTGTATTAATTTTCTTGTATTTTATTTCGGACTAGCGGTTCTAGTTAGGCATTTATATGACCTAAGTGTCATCATTTTGTTCATGATTTTATGCGATTTTGATTTATTTATTTCATGTACAATAGAATTTGTGTTTAAAATTGGCCTCAAAACCGTAATAATAATAATTTATATATGTTAGATAAAACATTAAAATTCAAAGTAAAAACGGATTAGACCTACATTAAACTTCGTTCATCAAAGTCAATTCTACGAAACATAAATTAATTAAATGACTAGTAAGTTAGTACAGTTTCTCTTCTTATACATATTATGTAGAAACCTCAGGTATTCAAGTTAAGCTTGAATTGAAGTTCTCAGTTGTTTCAGTTTTAGATTTCTAAAACTTTCATCCAATCGGAGTTGACGTTTATTGTGTCGAAATTGAACTGACTAAAACTACATATGCAGCCATTCTATGACTAAATTAGGAAGTATCTAAGAACACTAGCCGCCAGCCCACAACAGAGCGAGCCAAAGCTATGTTTACTCTAAAGTAGTACTTGGGATAATTTTTTAATTTGGTGACGTCCAAGTACACGCGGATACTATATGATTCGCCATTACGCATCCAACATATACCTGACTAGTGAGCTAATTCGAAGTTGTAGTGACCTGCGAGCTGGATGAAATACAGAAGGTATGTATGAATATTGCCTTCAAACAGAACATCGTATGTTCTACAATTTCAAACATTTACAGAAGGTACTAAACTAGTTTCAAATCTTAAAGCTCCACAAGTTCCTTTGTTAACAAGTAGGGTCGTTAGGTTTGCATGTTCAAAGGATATTAACCCTGCTGCCTCCATATTTGTCTTTGGTTAATAGCCACCGGTTAATTGCAACTAATTTATTACAGAATATCAATTCCTGTGCAACCAAGATTTAATGTAGGTGCTTTTTTCATTTGCGACTTTTACAGCAATTAATACTGCAGTTTGTGCAATGAATACACAAGGGTGTATTTCTATTATATTGCAATTTTAGTCTTTAAGTTTACTGCAATACGACTGAACTTCAGTTCAATTGCCATCAACCCAAGTCCTAGGTAATATCAACTTCTGTAGAAAACTGTTGTAGGACTTGTGAGGGCTTCAACTACCCGTAACGATTAACAACGATGTTCGTATGGTAACCAGTACAGACGGCTTAACGAGGTCGAGGGTTTCAACGTGTTAATAAGTGGTCACTCATCTATATATTGCTCTCGTTAGGATTACTTAACTTTACAGTGTGTTAATCTACTCGGTTATCACTTTATTAGCTTGCATATTTCATTAAATATGTAAATATATTCGAAATACGATAATTAGCAGGACAATACCTTCTTAGGGAAGAACTATGTCTCGTCTTGGACTTCTATAGGCCTTTGATAATGATGATTTATTTGAAGATATATATGCGCAAACAAAGATATATATAGCGCTCTCTAATAAAGACACACCGAACTATAGAGTAACTAATCCTGTATCGCGATTTCGAAATTCTCAGTCGATTAGGATAAATACAACATTCCAATGTCAACTGTTGGGCCGGCCCACCAAGCATGATCTCCTCGCCCGATCAGAGGATTCTCACCGTCGTGTTGAAGGGCCGTGATACCCGTTCCTCGACAGTTTGTAAGACGTTAATATTTTGTAATGATACGGGTCTATTTCCATGGTATAAGTAATTTAATAGTTATTTTTTTAGTATTAACTTATACATATACTGAAAATCTCCTTCTTAACGAGATTGAAGAATCGTCTTATCGATAGTTGGCTCAGCTTATAGTCAAGTTGTTATAGTGTACGAATATAATCTAAATGTGTGTATGTGTATATTTATATGTGTATTTATGACGTATGTATTGTATATGTTCATGTATGTATATGTACTCATGTATGGTATATTTTTATTGTCAATATAACCTCTGTTGACCTCCCTTACAATATTTCTATACCACCCTAAGGTTAACTGGAAGAGAATGCCTTGGGCATTAAGTCCGCCGATGTACAAAGTGCATAAAGTGTAAATAAATAAATAAATAAAATCAATAGATTTAACAATACTTAAGACTTAAATACAATTTTTCTCACCGAATTTCAATTCGGTAATTATATTTTCATGACAATATAACATGTTTTTCAAAACTATGTCTTATAAATGTGTTTTTAACCGAAACACCGGTAAATTGCTTTTCCTAAACCCTGGATTTTAAAGAGATATCCGTGGTCATTGATAAAGGTTGTGGGTTTCTAGTAATCAGACTTAATTATCTAAAGATACTGGTTTAATAGCACTGCTTTTGGTCCTTATCTTAATCTTTAAGTAAAAAGTCACGACAACGTACAAGGAAATTACTTTTATCTAAAACCAACCATCTTGTAGATACGCGTAATGGCGTCTGATCTTGTTTGCTTTGCTAATTATTGTCATTTGATTTAAAATCGGTAGGGTTGGCTATGGACGTCGCCAGAATTATTTTCTGGAGGGTGCATCTACTCCACACATACTATTTACCAATATAAAACGTAGACTTATACAAGGCCTTTACTCATGAAATCGACTTTATTTACGAAATAAGTTTTGATATGTATTTTTCTATATATTTTCTGTTCTACGAGGGGGGTGCAAGTACACCACCTTAGGTCCCTTGCGCGAAAGATATTCAATATACCTCTGCCTGCTCCTCTTATGTATGTATGTTGTGATAATTATTGGTGACATACCGAAGAGCGTCAGTCAGCAACAATCATAAACAAACAATAGTATAACTTGTTTCATTTTTGCTACGAAGAACAAAACAAAATAGGTAAGTTATATTATTGCTCAGTTATGGAAAAAGATTAATATATGATTAATATTTTCCTTAGCTTTGTGACTAGTGTTATTTTCAGAACAAAGTTAAAGCTCAAATCTTCAAGGCCCTTGGGGTGCAATCTTCAGTCGTTAACCCCGCCCCTTTCCGGTACCACCGATACTATCAACTTCCGGTTGACAGTCACCCTTTAACGAGCCTCCTATCATTTGAATCCATTTGTGAATTGTTGTTTTCGAAGTCGTTGTTATGTGTTGATGGGAGATATTCTATTTGAGTGTAGATTAATGAATTTATGACTTAGCTTTATATCGTCAGTAGCTTGTTTGTGTTGATTGGTGGTTTTTAACTAGCTTAAACGCAATCGCCGTTTTATGGTTTTGGGTATGAACCTACAATGTTATACAGGGTGTATTATTAATTATATTATGATTTTTACTGTTCAATTTTTAACATGTATGAATACACTCTAGAAACTTTTAAAAAGGCATGAACTATTAATACTTATGTAAGTTTGCATGCAAAATAATTTCGTCTAGTGTAGGTATCTTTTATCATACACTGAAAAATGAAAACTGGCGTAAATATGAAATTACGTGTAGAAGTTTTTACATACATACGTATTTAATTTTTAAATAAATCATAATGTGTCTGGCATTTACCTTTAAATTGTAAGATATAATATAGGCTTGTGTTTTTTACTTTTAAATCCCTCGATCTTAATTTACATATTGCATACGAGTACATTGGAGTTTCCTTTATTATGCATTGATAATCAGACACTACTAAAAACCTCTTTATGGATTATTATAATTTTTGTGTTTTAAAAAATAGACCAACCTAAAGTGCCAGCATCCGTGCTGTCGTGTTTCGTTGGTACGTGCGAGACCGGAGACCCATTGATGCAGGGGTGACAGTAATTGTGGTAACTATGTGAGCCTTACACTGCCGCGATGACTGTCATGCCTTTTGCGTTCCCAAGCGTGGCATGAAAAAGCATCTCACTAGGCCGCCATAGTGTGGGTCACCACACTGCGTTGTCTGCATTTGCAATGAGTATGGTGACCAAAACTCTTTGGATTCTATTCATGCTCTCATCATCTATATATTTCCGTCAGGCAGAGTAGAGTCACTTTGGCAGGCTTTCATATAGAAAAAAAAATGATAATTCAATAAAAGTCTCGCTGGTGTAAATATAAGAGCTGACGACAAACAGTAGTAAACGGGGCCAGACACGGCGCCAGACTCCCTGGCGTCAGGCGGGGCGCCAAAACTGCTAGCAGACTTTGTTGTCACAAAGTCTGAAGTTAAAAGTTACAATTTGGAATATGATAGCAATATTCTACACGAATATAATTGATCGTGTAATATAAAGTTTGAATTAAATTTTTGAATTTATTTAAAAAAATAATGATATGTCTCAATTAATTCAAATTGCTTGCAAATATTGTACAGACATTTTTTTTGTAAAGTCATGACCTAAAATGAATGTGAAGTGATTATATTACAAACCAAATAATTCTGTAGGACAGTCGCCAGAGTACAGGGGTGAGTGGGTATTTATTACAATCTCCAACGAAAGTGTCCCATTTCAACTCTGGACGAATTACGCAAAAGATCTTAGCAGTAATTAAAGTACAATTGTGCCTTTATAGAAAATCTATCTTTATGTGTGGTGGCGGATTAAGACTACAGGGTGTCACCACGCCTATTCTTACCATCGGTGTCGTAAGAGGCGACTAAGGGGACAAAATATGCAAAACAATATCTCTGCAAAGAAAACTTAAAGCAAATCCCATAGCAACCCATTTGACTAGCATGCTGTAGTAGGCCAAAACTCTTTGCTAAGAAAAGGCCTTTGTCCAGCAGCGGACTGTTGGAGGCTGTCATAATGACGAGAAAATCTCTATTATAAATAGTTAAAAAAGAATTTTTAAAATATGATAATACGTTACTTGTTTGCAAAATAATCTTATTATTATTAATCTCAGACCTTCTGTAGGTAGTAGAGTCACGCTGATTTGAGCACGAACAGGCCGGCTCGGCCGGGGCAGTACTACCCTCTCACAGAAGACCAACATAAAGCGATAGCATCCGTCTTGTCGTGTTTCGTTGTTGAATGCTAGACCGGAGACTTATCAATACAGAAGTGAAAATTATCGTGGTAAGTGTGTGACTCTCAAACTGCCACGATGACTGTCATGCCTTTTATACGTCCCCAAGCGAGGCCTGAAAAAGCATCTCACTTGGCCGCTATAGTGTGGGTAACCATACTGCATTATCTGCATTTGTCATGAGTATGGTGACTTAAGGAACAATGTGGCAAGAATTTTTCAAGAGGTTTCAATTGTATACCAGTCTTTAACTGCGTAATGAATACATTATGTTGGTTGTGCTATTAAGAACAACTTAATTTATTCCAGCATACATTACAGTATTATTAAAGGCTCATTAAACACGACATTTTTCTTAGAACACAAACTGAAAGCAAAAAATACATTTGCAGAAATCATAAATCTAAACTACATTAAAGTTTATTGAATTTTAAACCTTATGACTTATGAAATACGCTTGGGAATTTCTTTATTGCTCCTTAAAGTCGTTAAAAGCGTTCGCAATTCTTATTTGAGGCCATGAGAATAGAGATAAATGAATACGAACGAGCTAATGTGTACGTTTATAGTATAATTAAATATGTAATTAAAATGTACTGTATGTATGCAGTAATAAAACACTGTATGTTTTATTACTGCATACATACAAAAAATATAGATAACTTATAAATATCATATACAGACTGACTGGTGAGATACCTTCAATATTTGAGGACGTGATAGTATGCGAACATATATCATGAAATAAAATAACATAAAAACGAAATATTAAATAACTTCTTAGTAAACTTCGTACACAGTACACCGAGAGCCCAGTATTTAACTGCGGAATACTTGGACACCGCGCGGACTTATTTTTTAGAGACATTTCGATAAAAAATAAGCACCTATTTTTTTTATATCAAGTTAACGAGAATCGAGTACCGAGTACTCTCCATAAGTATTAAAGGTATCTCACCAGTCACAGTGTATATGCATCCTATTTGAGATATTAGCACTATTCCCCTTAATTGACATAACAATCGTTTACAAAATAATTACACTACAATATTATAACCTAAAAAAATCACTGGCATATGCATACAATTCTCGCATTGATACAGATGTCAACAGCATATACTTGTCATGTAAAACATATTATCATAGTAAATAAATTAAATTAAAAATAAACTACAATTTTAAAATTACAAATTAATAAAATGGAGTTGACATAATTATACTGCGTCAGTTTGAAGTCAGACAAGAACTTGACAACAAAGGCATTAAATTAACAGAAACTATTGACGAAGCTTCATAAAAATATATAGCAACATATATAAGAGGGTGTATTTCTAGGTCGGCAACCGCTGAGGCTATGAAATATTGATCGTTTCAGAGCGATACCCGCGTGTTGTAGGGCCACACCTCCACCGGAAGTTAACATCGGTTGGTAGATAAAGCTCGTTGTTTACCGGATGTGGGTGTATTCGAAACTTACGTTTACTGTTGACGTAACTAACCTTCTAAGGGTTTTCCTTTACTAAATAATTATAGATTTCGATGTTATGTGATCGAAAAGAGAACTTGGTTTATCCTTAAGTTGAATATTGTTGTTCGATTCAGTCCTTCTCATTCGAATAAGATGATAAGAAAGTACTTGTTATATAACTTCATATCAATAAATGAACGGTATTAAAAAATAAATGCTTGACAGAAGTATCCAATGCTGTTAGCTGCAACAGAATAGGGAACCACTTCTAGAACGCAATCTCTTTCTACGCAAGACATTACACTCACCTCTTAATAAAAGTATTTTAAAAATATACCAATTTTTCTATTGATACATATTATGTAGAAAAAACGGGTACTGACTGAGCTTAAAACACATAGAAATCTATGTTTTTTGATACAAACTACCAGATGAATCACTCACTGGACAGTAGCTGTCACTGTTTATGGACACCTTCAACTCTATCCCTTCCCTGACAAAGAAATAAAGGAGAATGAGATTCCACAGAAGACTCAGGCGCCGGAGATCATTAGATGATCTCCGTCCTCCATAAGCGCAGGCCTGGGGGTGACAGATGTGGCCATCTGTCACCCTAGCAGAAGGAGGCCGGGGTGGTAATGCGAGCGTTACGGACTGCGCGCACCCTTAGGGGGGGGGGGGATTAGTAAAGAAACCATGAGATTTCCACACAGGAGGGGGCCACCCACAGCCGTAGGTGGCCCGAGGTATGTCGGAGTTAGAGGGATATTCTTACTTGCCCGGGGTGCTAGTAGTACTTGAGACGGCGTGCGGTTTCTGGTCGGTTCGAGTCCGACATAACCACCCTTCGGTGGTATCCGATGGGATTTCTGCACAGTACAAAACAAATAGGGGAGAGTGAGGTTAAGTAATTTTAATTCATGAGATCAAAAAACAATTGACTTTTGTTTATCACTGATATTTATAAGTTCATGTTATCACTTCGGTCAAACTACTCTCCCACGGCGTCTATAACATTCTAATTTTTGTTGTTAAATAGTATTTACTAAATCACTTTATTGATGGAACGACGACTTGACGAAGGTGGCTGGCAGCAGATGGATGTAAATTGCCCAAGACCGGGATGGTTGGCGTTTCTTGGGGGAGTGGGGTGCGGGATGAGATAAAAGGACAGGGTTTAGATAGTCGGAGGGGTAGTCAGTGAGGGTGCTGGGTGAAAGCAGGACGTTCGCGAAAGCTGGGTATAGCTGGTCGTGTGGGTCACTACCATATGTGATGGTACACCCTTGAATCCTAGTCGTTTAGCAGTGAACGGTGATAGGTTGATTGATATCACTTTATTGATAGATATTAAGGTTTACTTCATAACTATCACTTCTTTAAAATTCATTCATTCATATCGTGAAAACGGGTTCTGTGTAGAACAACACATTCATATTTATTAGATAAAGTTATAGTTACTATGGTGCCGGCGGGCGTCGGAGACGACAAGTCGCGACAGGCCGGCGCCGAGGGGCGCAGACCCCGGGGATGCAGTAACGTAGTATTGATATAAATGGAAGCTAATTTGAAAAGACGAGGAAATACTGAGACAGATATAAAGGATCTTTTTTTTTTGACAAAATAAATTGTTTTCGTATGAAGTGTTTTTGTTACGTTCGTTTAGGATTGTCTTCAAAGTTAATTTAGACTAAAACTTGTCAAAAAAGAATTTAATAAGTAATTAAAAACACCTTACACACATAACTCTTTTTATTAATAATTTTATTGATTATACGTAAAATAACTAAGCATAAAGTAAATCTAAATTATGTTATTTTTATCATTTATCATGTTTTATATATCTTTTGGACCATGAGTTACTGAACTATTACCATACAGTACAGAAACCGCTAATTGCCATCGCCAATAGTCACCAATTGTACTGAGGTACTTTATACATTTCTAGATCATATCTACAATAGTTTTTTGTGTCTGTCTAAAGTTATTCATATACGTTCATATCAACAGTTTTTAGCAGTTCGCTGCTGACCTACGCCTCTTTCAAAAAAAGGTTGTGGCCTACTATACCACACTGCTGAGACGGGTTGATTTGTTCAAGTTTTCTTTTGCAGTAATGTTATTCTGTGCAGTTTATTCCTTCAATAGCCTCTTACGACATTTATAAGATGAATAGGGGTAATGACGCTCTAAATTACTAATCCGTCACCCCCACGTAGCTACCAGTTTCCTGATATTAAAATATATTAAAGTCATGTCATCAGTAAAAGATAGAAACCAAAAATGCTTGTCTCAAGAATAGCTACATAACTTCTCCACTATCAAAGCGACCGCGTACAATACGATTCTCGTTATGAAATCAAAATGGTCTTGCTCATGAAATGCCATTAAACCGTTCACACAAAGGATTTCGCCAACAATTTTTCCGAGCAATCCAATACCATTCGTCTGTTCGCTGAGGGCGCGTATCGGATTCCCCTATACGAAATACAAATAAATGTGGCCGCACCTTACACTGGATCGATTATAAACACCGCAAATAATTTTCTGAATAATAGTTTTACACTATTTCGAGTTATTTTTGAGACACAACATTAGTTTTAAAATACGTTTGTAATTTTTCAAAATAATGAATCTTTTATAGAGGCTATGTAATTATTATTTTTAAAATTAAATGAAAGAAATAGCCATTGTAGAAACTTCAAAGAAATTTGAGCTCTGTATATTTAAACGCATATAACCTTATATAGGAAATTACATAGAAAGCAATGAATAATTTTCACATTGTCTGTGTAATACGTACATACGAAACTACTATAAGAATTACGGTTGCACTATAGTTTTTTTCCGATTTATAACAGTTTTCTAGTGCTCATATTTACAAGCTCTGCTTAGTTTGTGGCTAGATGGCGTTGTGTGTCAGATGTCCGAAATATTTTTATATGTAACTATGATACAAATGAATTATTTAACTAATAATATACGATATGCGTTCACAAATCAAAATAACAAGAGAGTTTAACTTAAGTTAAGGCATATTACACTACGGTGTTGCGGTATCCTAATGCAGCAACAAGGAGGTACTAGTGAGTTAATTTAGTTGAGTGGATTCGGTCGTGCATTGTCGCTTGTTTATTGTCACACTCAACAGGGAAGACTTAATGGTATTAAACTTTAGATATAAACGTTCAAAGCGGTAGAATTTTTCCTTTGACTTATACATCAAATGTTAACTTGATAAAACTGTGGCTGATTCTCCTCTTGCGATATGGTCTAAGTATAGTTTATAGGGTGCTTGGCTAGGCAATGTTGGATTTGTAACATTACTTTATGAATAAGTAGAGTTATATTTATCAATTACATTAATAATAGGTCTATTTATTTATATAGCAGCGCGGGTGGTAACAATCAATTAGTTGTAGGTTTAAATCGTATTCAGTGTAGTGCCATTGAGAGTACATTGCTGCTTAGCTAGAGTCGTTAACTAGTAATGTGGTCATGTATTCATATTTATTATAAAAAAATATTTATTGCCCTTTTTAAGCATCTCATGGAGACCTTACTTGGTTTTCTTTGTAATACAAACTGAATATACAGGACGTAAAGAAAGTTAGGGACAAAACTTTTTTGTATAGAATTATATTTTTGTTATGTATGAGTATTTTTATATGTCTAAGATGAATAGATATTTATGTATGTATATTAATAATATGCTCATAGGTTTTCTACCCTTTTTTTTTAAATAAAAATTGATTTTGGATTTGTGTGCCATAAACTATCTAAATTTGTAAATGTTTGATAACCGTACACAGATTTCCTGTAAGAGATCGCCATGAGCGATAAAACTGGCAATTTTTATGTTTACATAATTTGTAACTTAGTTTTCTTTTGTTCTTACTGATATGTGACAATGAAGACAAAATAAATAAATTAAATATTTAACTTTATTTCGACGCCGTAGAGTCACACTTTTCTTTAAAAACTATCAGATTAAACAAGCTTTTTTTTTCGTTTTAAACAAACTTCTTTTACAATAATATAAGCGTTTTTCAAGAACTGAAATAAAATCTGTAAACTTTAATGATAATTATTCTTAAAAGAGTTAAAATACAACTTAACTAAGTTAACACCTTGGTGGATTAAGAGTGGCGACGGTAAAACGGAATCTGCGGAATTCGCGGTCGACTTTGAACCGAAGCAGAACAGGTGTGAATTACTTTTAAAATATGCTAATCTCGGATGATGAACTCGGTATTGTCTTGATAAGTATTCAGGAAGTAAATGAACTTTATAATAACAATGGCAATTGTTATACAAAGGTGTGGGATCTTATAATTACTTACTTAGGAATTTAACTTTGATCCGTTATTTGAGAGAAATC
Source organism: Hypercompe scribonia (assembly GCA_949316085.1). Lineage (NCBI taxonomy): Eukaryota > Metazoa > Arthropoda > Insecta > Lepidoptera > Erebidae > Hypercompe > Hypercompe scribonia. The sequence continues at coordinate 8,320,975 of OX438988.1, forward strand.
ATTTTAAGTACTATTGTTAATGAAGCGTTTGTTATTAAGAACAGCCACAAATCACACCAAATATTTATAATACTGAACGGAATGAGGATTTCTGTATTGTATTAAGAAAGACATTGAATTTCGTAACTCAACTCTTTTAAGTTTATAATTAGACGTGTTAGAAAACAGTGTTTAAAAGTTAAAAATACTGTTTTTTTGTTTAATTCAATCATAAATAATAATACTAATATTATGATAGATATATATTACATTTCGATTCTGATGAGTCTTAGTAAGAAATACACAAAAATAGAAAATAAGGAAACAAATTTCTCAAAAAAAAAGAATCGGGAACACGTATCCACTAACATACATCTTCCGAAACTTCCGGTGAAAATACGTGCGCACGATGCGTGTCGATTGACCGGCAATAGTAGCCTTGTATTTACAACTTCCGCTTGGAGGGATGGCGGGACCCAATTAATAACTTTTATCACCGCCTGCGCCGACACCGAGCTCAATTAGCACTACCATAAAAATCTTCACGGCTGATTGGGCAGAAAACCCTTACGTCTTGATAAGTAACAAACTTTCTCACCCAATCTGAGGTTATCCAGCTTTTATTCCATAAAAGCCACATTTTATTTTGCTGTGAGATTACTTTTGAACTGCTTGACTTCAGTGAAACATTTAGTGTTTACGAGTGTACTGCAGTCATCATATTTCATGCAATTACTTACGTATATGTACTTAATTAGGAGCGTATAAAAAGGGTGATACATAGTGACGTAATAAGGAAAATAAATAAAACAAAAAAGAGGCAAATAGAAAGTGTATATATTGGTGCGGTGATATTCATTTATTTTGCCATCTAGCGCAAACAAGTTGAACTTCGTTGTAACCATTAGTAAATTATGTGTCAATTTGATGAACTAAATAGTGTAAGACAAATGTTGGGCTAATTACAACCAACGTTCTACCAACCAAAGTCAAATAAAAGTTAGTTTTCTACCACGTCACGTTACAGGTCTCTTCTGGCTCAGGTCATAATTAAACTTTACATATTAAACTATTCCCAAAAATATCTTAACTTAAAAATTATTATGTTTTTTTTCTATATTAAGAGCCTGCCAAAGTGACTCTACTCTGCCTGATGGAAAGCATGAATAGAATCCAAGAGTTGTGATCACCATACTCATTGCAAATGCAGACAATACAGTATGGTGACCCACACTATGGCGGCCTTGTGAGATGCTTTTTTACACCCCGCTTGGGGACGTAAAAGGCATGACAGTCATCGTGACAGCTTACACAGTTACCATGATGACTGTCATTTTCTGTTTTAATTGGTAAAGATATAGGAGTTACTCAATATGTTAGACAATGTTGTTGATTCACCATTATTATCTACAAATAGTCCACTGCCATAAATAAAACTCTCTTTCTCTCTTACGAGACAGGAAAATGTTTACCTACTGTAATAATATGCACCTAGCTGATTTCGGACACGGCGACCAGGCTCAACGGAGGCCGACCAACTATACTGAAGACATTATAATGAACAGGTATGTGTGTACACAGGTGCACTCCCTATTTTCTCACTATCAAAATACGATGAGACGGCTATTCGACACGACACGCTGAGATCCGGCTCTCCGAGACTTGGAAGTCAAAACTCTAAATTCCAAACTCTGGTCTGTTATTAAGCATAATCAGAAACGCTCAATAACAACTTTTTGTCCGACCTGAGAATCGAACCTAAGACCTCTTGATCGTAGGCACTTATCGCTAGACCGTTGAGGCAGTCATTGAATAAAATCAAAGGCATTTGTCGGTATTTTTGTAATTGTGGGTTTAATAAAAAAATCCATATCCTGCAAAATTTTGTGCGTGTCGATGTGATTCAGTTAATCATAATGTAAAACGATTAGTCTAATGTGAAGCGTGAAAATAACCTGCTGTTATTAATTCTAACGACTTAATCATTCGACTTAGTTTCACATATAGGATCATGAAATATTAGTTGGAATTCGAAACATTTTTATTTTATTAAGTATTTTTCTTTAAAAATTTCGCAATTTACTCCAAAAATTTTGCATTTGCGTATGCGTCAACTAATGAAAAGACATTTAAAACGAAAATGTAGTTTAGTTAATAAAGTTTTAAAGTAAAAATTTCTTTAAAAGGAAAAATTGAACTCATTGTAAAGCAAACAATCTTATAATTGTCTACTAAACTAAACGACTCACGACGACTCATCACTAGCAACTAAACTATTGACTTTGACAAAACATGTACGATAAAACTAACGATACGTACGATAAAAATAAATTTTAACTACTATTTCGAACCACATTCTTAAGGATACATTACACTACGTTAAAATCTCTTTTTAATTAATCAATAACAAAATATTTAGCGGAGTAAGATAAAGAAAACATGTTGATATTCAATTTTATTTCATATAAATTTTATAGTGCATAAAATTTACACTTGACAGATGAGTGGATCACATATATCAATCCCTCAACTTCAATCGTCAATACAATCATGATGACGAACGGAAGTAAAAATATTGTAAGAAAGTGAAAATACGAGAAATGGGACCTACAACCACAACGAGAAAGAGACCGTTTTTCAAAGATTATTAATAGGGTAAAATATATAGTTATTAATCTCAAATGAATTTTTCAAATTCAACCTCGCCTGTACATATGTAAGGTTACAACATTTATATCAAAAAAATAGTTGATGCTATTAATGTGATCGATTACCATAGGTTATTTACTATTAATGAATGTCTGCGTCCACTATATATACACGCAATGATTGTGAACTGTTGTAAAATGGTGACGAAGTCAATAGTAAAATAGTAAGCAAGCAATGAAGCATTTATTCTACGTAGTTTTTTTAGTAACGAGCCGGGGGGCTGATATAATTGGTGCAAACTCATACCTAGGTAAGAATATTAATTATAAGAATATCTACTGTCTTATATTTCTTTCTTGTCTTACTGTGCACACAAATGTGTATGCTATTACAAAAAAGTGATGGTAGGAATATTGTAGGAATATAATAACTTTGTTGTATTTCGTGTGGTGGTAGGTGAAAAGCACACTTTTCATCACGTAGGAGTCGTAAAAGCTGAGTTAGGAAGTTACCACTGCAAATAGTAGTACGCTAAACGTATGGTAGGCTATAAACCCATTTCTGAGGCACTCCTTAGGAATATGTTTGGCCTCTGCCCATGTCCAGCAGTGGACTATTAAAGACGGTTGATGATGAAATATTGTAAAAATATTATAGCACGTCAATGAAAACGTCTGAGACAAGAGTTTGCTGAAGTAAATTGTAAAACATGTTTAATATTGTATTAACGTATTGCCCAGTAAGCTGTTTTATGTAATATTATATAAATATTTTAAAATAACTTAAAAAAAGAAGTATCTTTTGCTAATAAAACTAAGTGTAACTTTAAATGTACGCCATTTTTGTGAATTACAGAGAATAATTTTAACAATGATTATTATTACGATAATCCATACTTGGAGAGACCTTGTGATGTTCACGACTTGAATTGCATCCGTAATTTCTTCGCCAAAGAGACAGGATGCACACCAGTTCATGAAACTCTTCGTGATCCTATTTTGAACAAACTAGAGTTTGATATACCCTTTGTCAATGTAACACTAGAATTGAACAAGGCTTTGCTTAGAGGACTTCGTAAAGGAAGAGTCAGGACCTTCTTGTAAGTAAATAATGTAAATAATTTGTATTTTACTATAACTACTAAATAAAACTACTGAGAAACGCAGCGTTGGTAGGCTCCCCACAAGGTGGTCCGACGACCTGGTGAAGGTAGCGGGAAGCTGCGGGATGCGGGTGTCACGGGACTGGTTGTTGTGGAGAACCTTGAGGGAAGTCTGTGTCCAGCAGTAGATATTTTTTTGCTGAGATGATGATGATGATGACTAAATAATTATTTTGAGTGACTGCTATGCTTGAGGTCTTGTATACGGTTCCCGGGTCGGAGCAAATGTTTGTACGATCTACAAATATTTATTTTAGAGTTTGGGTGTTTTTTTAAATACGATACGTATGTATTTACAAAAAAAAGTATTTAATATAACAAAATAAGGATGTGTTTCGTTGCAGCATTAATAAAAGAACAGACACATTAGTTTTCGAAGTTATATTTGATAGTCTTCAAGTTGAATCTCTCAAAACTGTGGTATCCCAGTACTTCAGGGACAAAGAGCCGCTGGCTGCTAATGATTATACATTTGCTGAATTTAGTAAGTAAATTTAAAATTGCAATCTGTTTTCTTCCTTTAAAGTAAAAACTAAGTTGTTCATATTTATAGTTTAACAAAATACCACATAACATTCAAAAAACAATTTGTCCTCATCTTGTCTTCACCATATGACTTTTGTCATTGATTCAATCAGTTTGAGCTCGAACTTCAGACTCGTCAAAGCCAATTAAGTAATAATATTTACAATAAATGTGATTGGAGGATTACAACTAAGTAGATGGCTGGAAGGAGGGCGGGCACCACTTAGGGTGATCTCTCTATTTAGGCGACGTCCAGCACACGTGGACGTCGCCCTCTCGAGGCTGGCCACTGTAGCGGATGGAGGAGAAACCCGTCCCGTCCACACGCGGCCGCACTCATGTAGTCAGGCACCATGTGATAAGGGAGTGCTTCCCTAATGCAACTTGAAACAAACCCTATTCCAGTCCATCTGACAAGCGTGGCATAGTAGGCCGTATCTAAGGTTAATTAAAGTTTAAGTACAATTTTTTAAGTTATTTTTTAAGTTAATTTAAGTACAACTTTTACAAGTTCAATTTTATATAATATATATTCTATTTAATATTATGCACGTAAATGTGAGTTTTTTACACCAATTTTAAAAATAGTTTCTCAAATCGGTGTACCGGTGTTCAATCGGTGTGTCACCAATGGCAAGCTACATAACATAGGTTGCTTTTTACCGCGATAACCGTCATAAAGGTGGGCAAAGTCATGGACAAAAGTTAGTATACTTATACGTGTAAGACCAGTAATGCTATGCTACTGCTGTGTTAAACTTGTTAGCCGAATACTCTCTCTTAAACTATAGGAATATCTTTATTTTTGTCGCGGTGGAAATTCCTTCGAATCTTCGGTTTCTCGGGGACGCAGGAGCCAGGAGTATGTGGTGTTTCCATTAAAAACTGCCCCGGCTGCCGGTCTCAGGCGTCCTTCTCTGAAGTTGACCCGGACCATATTATTTTAGGTTCCCTCCAGAATTAACGCCGCCTCTAGTCAGACCTTATCCTGGGGAGGCCACAAAGGCTTCCCCATCTATCAGTCTGGTTGTCATAATTTGTTCCTATCGCCGACTTCAGCAACTAATCCACCTCCAGAGGTCCCCACTCTCTGGCGGCTCGCGGTCCCGTCGACGGCTCATAACGCCCCCAAAAACTATAGGAACGCCTGGTCTAAGAGATAGTATTTATTATTCTAGTACAAATTATAGCAACCAAATCTGAAGCAGCGAACACTATTGTTAATAATTTGTAATCTATTGATAAATGACACTATTATAATCAAATTATTTACAGGAAACTTTGGGCTAACGTTAACTATACAAAATATCAATGACGTCAAACATATCAGAAGCCACGTTCAAGCTTACGTCTCTGATCCATACCCAGATGTATTCTTAGGTCCTGGAATCACACATAAGAAAAAAGGTAACTGACAATTTATTATAACTTATTCATTAACGCCACTGGATGACCAGTTAAGAATCAATGGATTATGGACATGTCATGCGGAGATAAGGCAAATACAACAAGGAATGTATTACGCATGGAGTCGAAGAGTACAAAAGAAGAGGAAGACGAAAGAAAAAGTAGATAGACTTTAAAAGGTAGGATATGGCTAGGGACGGAGTTAACAAAACAAAATATATTGTACCGAGCCCAAATTAATTTGAGGTAAGAGCAGGCAGTTGAGTAAGGTTTAAAAGTGATTTGTGAGGTCTGTTTTCATTTCTAGAAACACTATTAGTCATCATCTGATATAGTAGATAGTAGGGTCAACACACAGAGTCCTAATGTGTTTATACCTTTACGGTTACAGTGTCACAGTGTTTCATAACATTTAAATATACATATGATACAATCAATTATAAATAATCAAAATTGATTAAAACACACTACATCATTAATACTAGATTATTTTTCAGAAATATATAGATATTTAAAGTATTACTAGTTAATGGAATTGTGGTGACTGCACGGATGGCATAGCGTTCTAGGTCTGGGTGTTATGAAGTCCCCCTCGACACAGGATTTATTTGCAGTGTGGGCGTCTTTTAAAAAAAAGTGAAATACAAAGTAATACACATAAATGTTCATGTGATATCCAAAATATTGATACCAAAGAAAAAAATTGTAAGACATTAATATGAACATATGACTGTCCGTGTGGTGATGGATTAAGAATACATAGTGTTACCACCCCTATTCATCCCGTGGGTGTCGTAAGAAGCGACTAAGGTAACAAACTATTCAGGAAAATATTATTACAAAGAGAAGGAAAACTTGAAACAAACCCTATTCCAACACGTCTGGCCAGCGTGATATAGTAGGCCAAAACCTCCTTGCTAAGGAGAGGCCTATGTCCAGCAGTGGACTGTAAAAGGCTGTTGAAGAATATGAATATAATATACGCGACATAAACTAAGATAAGCTGAAATAAGAATACCAAAATGACATGTACTGTGTTCTTAATTTAAGGGCTCTTGTCGATGGAGCAATCGCCACTCCTCTATATTTACTGCGATCTATTTCTCTTCTTGATAGATCAAGTCATTTTACTTAACTAATAAAAAATCGTTTTACAGCCTACCGTCCAATACTTAGGTGGGTGCACAAATATGTAATAGGCCTGAGTGCTCAAGAAGCGATGGTGAAACAAGCACCCGTATATATGGCCTTATTTCTTAAAACCAAGATTTGTGACTTTGAACATGGAAGTTAAAATAATTGAAACTTGTTATCGAGAAAACAGAGCACATCCAGAGAAAATATTACGAAACATAAACCGATATGTGAGATCATAAATAATTGTAATTATTTATTAATTATTCTAATACTTCATTACTTTTAAATTTGTTTAATATATTATAAATTTGTTTTTTTACATGTATTTTTTTTTAAATGCCTCGTTGGCACAGTGGAAGTGAATGTGACTGCTGTGGTTGAGGTCCCGAATACGATGCCCGGGTCGGACCAAATGTTTGTATGATCTGTAAATATTTGTTTCAAAGTTTCGGTGCTTTCTATGTATGCATTCACAAAAAAGCATTGTATCAGTCACTCTAGTAATGATAGCACAAGCTTTGCTTAGTTTGAAACTAGATGACGTGTGTCACATGTCCGAAATATTTATTATTTATTTATTTATTTTCCTAATATACCCTACCCTATTTTCCTAATATATATTCCTAATATCCTATATACCATCAGATATCTAGGGCATGCAAGCCTGACTGATCGCATCTCTATACATAAGTATTCCTCTTTGTTATCAGTAGAGATAACCAGCAGGTTATCTCTCTGTATCAAGTTTTGCCTATTCTATGCTGAGAATAAGCGAAACTTGATTTTGAAAAGGGATTTTTTTTTATTTTAATCTCAGTTTGTCAATCGGGACAAGTCCACTGACGTAACAGAAACAAGTCTAAAACTGCCAAGCGGAAAACCAGGACAATGAAAAGTTGAGAGGATATTAAAAGGGAAAGGCACAGGGATGTATCCCAGTCGGAGGGTACGACAGGGAGGACTACAGAAGCCGCTGACACGTTTTTGAAGCACCACACGACTGCCGAGGTAGGCCGTGTTGTTTAGTGGGTGGACCGGGTCTCCGGGAGTCCCACACACGCCCTTCGTCTCCCCTACGAAGGGTATAGTGCGAAAAACATTCTCCACGTAAGAAAAGTAAAAAAAAAGGTAAGCCAGTGGATTAAACGTGACATTACCTATACTTGAGTGATAACAACCAACTGATATCAAGATGTTCTCTAACATATTATGCACTAAATAATGTTATCATCAGAAAACGGTATGTATGGCGTAGTATAAAAAGAAAAAATGGCAATGGTTACTCTATAAATTTGAATCATTTAACTTAATAAATAAATGCAGGGTGTATTAAAAGAATTTTAAGCTTGTAAATCTGATATTAAATGTTATTTTTTTTATAAGAAATATTTGTTAGGGTGCATTCAAATGGATAAAGAATATAATGTGGGAAAACCCTATAGGTTATTGATAACACAGTAATTTTTCCGTCACAAACGGACACATCATTAAGGGTTTTATCAGAATAAATATCCTTAGAAACTGCCTGTAATATTATTATTAACACAGCTCTTTAAACTTTTGTTTATGAATTCCTCCCTATTTAAGAAGCAGTTATCCTTATAACCACATAAATAATGTTTTTAAAATAATTTATTTATCAAATGTGTACAGTTCACACGCAACTGGACATATTACAACGCCATCTAGAGATTACCAAGTGAACTACGCTTTAACTACTGGTTCTCCACTCTCCAAAAATGCGTCTTCTGATATCAGATTACCTTTTTACATATTAATCAATTATACACTTTTAAACGTCTAATGCCATACTAGACCTTCAGTAAAGATAACGAGAGTGGTATGTTATGTCATTTTTTTTGTCTACTGGTTAGTGGTCCTGACTGCTGAGCTACACTTAGGACAAGCCACTGTGCGATGAGGATGACCAGTTGAAATGTATTAGGATGCTTTTACGATGCTAACTTATACAAAAGCCTCAAGCGTTTTTACTTTATCATGTTTATCAATAGTCTGGTTATCAAAGTAAAGACGCTGCCTAGTCTGAGATCACACAGACAGGTTTCTTTTAAGGTACAGACCGCTTAAACACAAGTAACTTCCTTCTACTTGAGTCTCCAGTTTATTCGGTTCATCTATGTAGTTTATTGCTAGTGACTATTCTTTTTCGTTGAGAAGAAACAATCTGTATCATATTTTTTTAAAAATAAGTAGTAAACAAAACTGTTAAAGAAATCTCAATTTCAAACAATTTATGTAGATGATATTATATGATGGTGACTGACATACTACGGACATCGCACGGAGAATCAGTATGCTGAAGTGAAAGTGAGCCGGCCATGTCTCCAGACGAAGCGATGGTCGCTGGAGCTGAAGTGTACTAGAGTGGATACCACGATTGGGCAAACGTAGTGTGGGCCGCCTTGCGGCGCGGTAGACCGACGACTTGAAGAAGGTGGGTGGCAGCGGATGGATGCGAATTGTACAAGACTGGGATCGTTGGCGTTCCTTGGGGGAGACCTTCGTTCAGCAGTGGACGGCGATAGGTTGATTGATTGATTGATTGATGGTGATTCAGACGTAGACAAGCATTACGGGACAGTGAAAGACGTGAAGTAAAGTACTTCACGTCTTATAATTATGTAAATTTCAAAACATGTAAGAATGTACGTTTTAATTTAACCTGAACTACTTATGAAACATACAATTATATTGATATGTACTTACTATGATCCAATAATTGAGTGTCTGTAATTAAAAGGCTAGCTTCATATTTATTTTGTACAGCATTCGCATTTTAAATTGAAACTAACAAATAACCTAGATTTGAAAAAAACTTCATTACACCTTAATTTTCATTTGGCCAAGTGAGAATTAGACATAGATGCTTCTTGCAATAAGAAAAGCATATTATATATAGGGTGGGCCACGAATTAGTCAACCTTTGAAAAAATAGTATAAGAAAACCTTTTGATATATTATAAAAAAATGTTTATTTGCAAGAAAGTTAATTAGTTTGAATTAATTTTTTAAATATTATATCGTCTAAATGACCACTGTTTCGACGTTCGAGCTCCGAAATCTTTGAATACTCGTCGGCAAAGAGACCGCGTCACCACCGACATCTCTTCGCTGATTTTTTCTTTTAGCTGACGTAGTGTATTTGGTTTATTGATATAGACACGGTTCTTCAAATAACCTCATAAAAAGAAGTCTGCTGGGGATAGATCTGAACTTCAAGGTGGCTATGGAATCTCGCCTCGCCTGGAAATCAGCTTTTCTGGAAATACGTCTTTCACCACCGGCAGGGATTCATTGGATGTGTGACAAGTGACTTCATCCTGTTGAAACCATGTGTTACGATTGCAGCCAGCAAATTCCAGTAGCATCGATCCCAACAACTCCCGCAGCATGTTTGCACCGGTAAACGATAATAATGAAAAATTTCAGTTGTCAAGAAATGTTTTTAGTGCACGTTGTAATGTGTCATAAAAGGTAAATATGTAATAAAAGCATACACAATATAAAATATAAAACTTTTATTTACTTATTCTCCCAGTTTTTCTTTTATCTATAATTTTATAAAAGTTAATAACAAATGTTTCAGTGCTATATAGACTTTTGAGACATCATCATACCCTTTAGTTTTTTAAGCTACGAGTATTGCATAGCTTTTATCGCGGGCTGCGAGCGCGGCGACCGAATCATGAAAATCCGTAACGAAAATGAACCTAACACCCCCAACTCCGACCGGCACAGTGCTGCGGTGTTGAAAGTCGTGCATCGTCTAACGTCGTTTCAGTTCGGCAGACTTCAGCACGGTGTTTGTGTGCGTGTGACTAGACGTATGTGTGTAGACTGTACGAAGCTCGCAAGGATCGAGACGAGCTGCTCCGAAATATTATAATTACATAAGTTTGATAAAAAATGCTATGCTATAGTTTTACCGCGGCGGTGCCCAAGTGCCACTCGTATTTTTTTTCTATTTTTTTTATTTATGCTTTTATTGCAAAATCGTATATATGTACTTCCCATCGTGGTTTATTGTAAGATGCTAATGAGATAGAGGAGGTCGTTGTGCAATGTTTCAAGTAGGTCTAATACCATATTTGAAGTAGGATTGTTAAGAATAGTAGTGAAAAATCTTACATCGTACACAGTAGTATACCACTTAGATAAAATGTGACACAATTATTTTATTTTTTGAGATTATCTACGTATTTTATTTGTTGATTCAAGTCATACTCGATTCAAAGGATTTGAAGAGAATTGACATGAGGATTCTAGAATAAGTCTAAAGGAATTAAAAATCCTAGTGATTTATTTATTGTGAAGATTTACAAGGTTAACTTAAGTAAAGTAAAAATGAACAGTCTTAATTCTAGTATATTATTCTATGTTATATTTCCAATAATTTATTAGAGAGGCTTGAACACTGTTTCTTCTTTTACCTAAGAGAAAAAATATCTAAAAATATATTAATATCACTTTAATGTTATAAGTGCTCTTTGCATATTTTAATCAATTAATGTTTCCTCTGGGCTACACAAACTTTTATTAAAATATATTTGCTATTGTATACTTGACTACAAACCTTACAATCTTAGCTGTAAGTTCTCCATATTATAAATAAATAAAAGTGTTACTTTATAAACTGGTTTGTACGCATCATTATTTAGGTACTAGTGTACTCGTATTGTCGACCTAATCCAACGAATATTCATTAAAAGTAATTGATATCTTCCTCGCATTAAATACAATTTAAATAAAACTATAAAAGATGAAAATGTTGAATCATTACGTTATTTTACTAGTGAACATGAATACTGGCTTATGTGTAATTGTTTTAATCGCCCTTGTAGTGAGTCAGGTTTCAGGCAATTACTGGCTCAGTAATGAAGATGATTACAATTTAAATCCTGGTAAGGCAAATTGCTTGCAATAATTGATATGCGTCATACGATAATTACATCTATGTGGTGACGGATTAAAAATAAAAGGGATTACCACCCCGATTTGTCCCGTGGGTGTCGTAAGAGGCGGCTTAGGGCGTAAATTGCGCAGGCCAACAGTACTGCGAAGAGAAGGCAAATTTAAAACAAACCCAACTAACCCGTCCGGCCAGCGTGGTAAAGTAGGCCACACTTACTAAGGAGAGACCTATGTCCAGCAGTGTACAGTTAAAGATTTTTATACAAATAGTTAAAGTTTTATACAAAGTGGTACCCGTTAAATTATGTCAAGTAATGGTAAAATTTATCATTTTTAAATTTTAATTTAAATATATTACTCTTATTAAAAGTAATGGTAGGTATTAGGGTACTATTTAAGCTGTGAGAGGCCATGGGTCCTTGCGTAAAGTATCGTTCAGCTACATAAAATCTTTCACTTCAAACATCCAAAGTTTCGACGATATTACACATGCCCTAATGAAATTACATAGAATTAGTTTGATTACACTAAATTAATTGGTATTTGTGATATATGATCTCATAATTATTTTTTATAATTTAATATTATATTACTTAAATAGATTTTTATATTACAGCACGTTACTTAGATAATACCAGAAAGGAATATAATGAAGATTCTCAAATGCGAGTTTTAAATCCTCCTATGGGACGAAACTACCAAGAAATCGTCGAGAGACCCTGTTCCAATAATGACATTAACTGCATTCGTAATTTCTTTGCATACAACAACAAGTGTTACCCCGTGCATGGATTGGCTCCAGATCCTTATATTATAAGCCGCGTACCAATAGAGTTACCCCATGCTAATATTACGATGATTCTTCATGATGTTAAAGTTCAAGGTCTCAACTCTGGAAGAATTCGAGAGTTTTAATAAGTTAATAATTGATTGATTTATTAGTTAAATTGTAATTTAACTAATTGAAAAAAAGTAAAATTTTTAGAATTTGTGCGTGATTGATGATCAAAATTTACGGTCAAGTTTTATGATGTCTACGTGTGATATAAAATAAGTTTTTGTCACATTTCCAAATAACAACACAACCTAAAATTTTACGCTTAAAATCTTAAAAACACAAACACAGCTAAATATATTATTAATAGCTGAATACATTTCAAATAAAGTAATAAAAACACGATATTCGTTAAATCAGCTATTAACCTATCTAATGAAACATAGTTCTTGAGTTCGGTTAGGCGGTAATTAGTGGTATTTGCAATACTAGTATTTATAATTATGTGAAAGAGAATTTGCTAAATAATATAGAGGTATGCGCAAATTGTTATATCACGGAACGCGATACTTTAAAAGTTAATAAGTAATACTAATAAACAGTACTAATATTTGTTGTATAAATTCTACATGTCGGCCTACAACCTACACTTTTTCTAGGTTGTCGGCGGACGTATCAGGTTTTGGAATTTGTATTGTATAGGGTATTGATGAAATAACTCGTTCTGTTCTTTCTACTTCCAATACCAAGATATTGGAAGAAATATGTCACTTATCTAATATCTTAAACGAGCAATACTTATGTATATATATAAACTGAATCTCTGAAACGGCACCAAAGATTTTCATGAAATTTAGTATGCAGTGCGCTTCAGGGGGATAAATCGATCTGGCTAGGTTTTATTTTTGAAAAATGCTTTTCATCCGTGTTTTCAAGCAATGAAATGTTTGTCTAATGTGCAGGTTTTGATATTTGTCTATGTGACAAAATTAGGGATGGGTACAACAAAAGTTGGTTAATGGCGAATCGATTATCACACAATAATATCAACCTAAGCTCGGTTTCCAAGTTCTGTAATGAAACTGTGATCTATTAATTAGACGAGGTGGTTTGGACAATGGTATTATAAACATACAGAACGGTAACTAAGCCGATATTAAAATGTCTTGTACGTTTCAGTATTAATAGAAATACTGACACATTAGTTCTGGAATTGGAATTTGAGAAGCTACTTATACACACGCCCAACACATTGTTGGTTTATCACCGTAAAGGCCTGGAACCCATAAAAGCTTCAGATTTGACTCTCATCAAATTTAGTAAGTAAACTAATACATGTCTATATTGTTATTTAAGATAGTGTCCGATTTCATTTTCTTTATTATGAATTACATATTTTTTTGATGATCATAACATTCTGAAGGTAAAGAAATATTATCTATGGGAAAACCAAATCCCCTTGCAATATTTGTTATTTTTAAATAAAATTAAATAAATAAATAAATAAATAAGTGTTCATGTTTATTCATTAATTCATAAGTTTTCATTTTAAGTTGCGATATGTTCGAATAACAGGCGTTGAAGGTGCGTTTTACTAAATGGATTAACACATATGACAGGCACATATATTTTATTCGATTTTTTTTTTATTTTCGTAATTTTATTCACCAAGTTTAAGTTTGATTATGTTAATATTGATGTCGAATTTATAGAGAAACAAAAATGTTTAAAGTAATTTTTTTGCGAGCACTGAGTTCAACATGAACTGCGACAACACTTGAAAAACTTTTAAGAAAACCCAAAGAACTTTAAAAAACCCGTCATAGGTACGTACGTCATAGGTAGGTAGGTACTTGATAGACGTTGTATGTGGGCATACAGTTATTTGCTAATTTAATTTGATATAAATCGATTAGCCGCTTTCGACAGATCGTTCCATCGATATTAAATAATCAAATGTAAGATTATCGTACAGCTGTATACACTGTCAGAACGATCAAACTAGCGGACATTTAAAATTTACTTGGATGCGGTAGAAAGTTAAAATTACACCTGAAACTGATAAATGAAGTCAATACATGACATTAATTGCCGCGTACCTACAATAGATAAAGAAATACACATGAATTATATAAATTGGATACGTATTTAAGTGAAACAAATGAGATCCACTAAGAGATTTAATTAGACAATGATGATGGTATACTAATGTAACTTCTATTGAAAACTGTAAAATTTATAGTATAGCAATCGTTTCTGAGAATACCACATTCAACCGAACAAACAAAGTCTTCAGTTTCGTAATATAAGTGTAATTTTAATACAAATGTACGAGTAATTACTCCCTGCACGTACAGACAAGAGACAGCGGAATGTAATACAACAAATGGTGAATAGTAATATTAGTATGTATGTGCCCTGCCACTCTCGCCCAGAGGTTTAATAAATTTATTATTTAGTGAGGCACAGTTTCGCTGGAAACCACCTAGATTGTATCTTTGTTTATTTAACAAATTGTTTTGCTTCCCTTCACTTCACTTCATGAATGCTAAGTTTATCTGACTTAGAGTTCGTGTACATACTACGGATAATTGATACTTAAGAAATACATGTTATTAAATTACATTGAAACGTGATCTGAATGTTACTTTGTGCCTTTGTGGAATTTTTGTGTTACTTTTTTTCTTTTTTCGTCGATTTTCAATTTTCATCATGTTTGTCATCATCGCCGCTTCTGTCATAAGCTCCTGAATATAAGCCTCCCTCAATAACTACGATATACAAAAGGAGGAGGTATCTCAGAAGTATATTTCTACTGTCGACCAATTTTTAGAAGATTTATAATTACCGTGTATGCCCCCAATACGTATTAGCATCAATATTTATTTCAACGTGTATAAGTTGTAATTATAGAATCATCATCATCATCGTCGCTGAACTACGACCACTGCTGGACATAGGTCTCCCCTTAAGGCTCTCCACATAGAACAATATATTTTTATGTAAATTTATTATATTTTGAATATTTTATCGTTGAATATTTTATAGAACTTACAGAATAAATTAAACACTCTGATTTCATATTAAAGAATATTTTATTAGTGTTAATTGGAAATAATTGACAGCACATATGGCCTAGTGGTTTAAACAGTCGCCAGGCTGCTTACTACTGCACCAAGTGTTGTGAGTTCAAATTCTACATGGGACAACACTTTGTATGATCCACAAATTCTCCTTGACACAAGATATATTCGTAGCGTGGGAGTTGTTTTAAAAAAAACAAACATATTTATTTTGGCATTTTTTTACGTATAAACTTGAGACGCTCCAATTTTTTTTATAAAAGCCTACCAAAGTCACTCTGCCTGATGGAAAGCATAAGTAGGAACCAAGAGGCCGTCATACTCATTGGGAATGCAGACAATGCAGTATGACGACCCATGTTAATTATATTTATTTAAAATTACACTTATGTGTCGAACCTAATCTAGAAGTAGATAACGCTCATACTAGTTTTTACACTTCCACGAACGCTTACTAATGAATTTCATCGTCTCGCATACGATCCGCCATCCTCACAACTACTTCATCCAGTAATCCACACTTGGTTTATGTTTCAAGACGTTCACAGGTGTAATGGCTTCTGCTAATCCCATGTAATTAAGGTGTACAATATTAACAGAGCACGGTGCTACATCGGTTCTATTATTCAATGGATTCAGGGTACCAAGGAAAATACTCTCGGATTACACGCTGAGATTGCCAATGCATTATGAAGAACTTGCAGCTTGGAGATTTTGATTACTTACTACTAGGGATTTGTTTGTTGAAATTAAAGAGAAATACACAGATGTTAGAAAGTAAACCTTTTTAAACTTACGTTTTTTTAAAAGGTCAGAAATTTTCTGTTAGGGAGCAAGGACCTTGATACCCGCAAAATTAATCATAAAAAAACTCAGTAATATCATTTTTTTCACTAAGTTAACAAGTATATATTTTCAAGAATTATAAATATAAGGTCCTAAAGATTTTTTTAATGTTAGTTTAAAGAATTGAAGCTATAATATCCTTCCTAAAGGGTCGGCCCACGCATGTCGAGTCATGGTTTGTCATACTTCAGCATAATACACTTATAAACAGGAATATTTTCTTGTCAACGTAGGTTTTATATTGTAGTTGCTTCTTTGAATTGTTGACAATCAGTAAAATAATATGAATTACGAACGTAGACAATGCAGTATCGTAACCCACACCATGGCGACCTAGTGAGATACTTTTTCACGCTCACCTTCTCCAAGGGGGGCGTAAAAGACATGAGTCATCATGTCTGTGTAAGGCTCACACACTTAACACGATAACTGTCATCTCTGCATCAATGGGCCTGTGGTCTCGCACTCACCAGCAAAACATGACAACACGTATGTGGTCACTTTAGGTTAGTCTTATGTGAGAGGGTTAAACTGCACCAGTCAAGCTGGCCCATTCGTGCTGAAATCAGCGTGGGTCTTCTACCTACCTACCTAACGTTACTCTCCCATTAATACTTTTTCATTTACACCTTCAACACATAATATTCGGCAACCTTTATAAAACGATATCTTCTCATTGTTTTTATACAAATTACAATTGATTATGACAAGCTGACAGAGCACATTCTGAAGACCTTTTGTTTTCCAAAAACAGATACAGATCCATTAATAAACTCTGTTAATTAATACTAATTATGTTATACAAAAGTTAATGTGATAGCATGATTCGCCGTTTTCCATACATTAATGTATTCAGTATTACGCGCATCCACTTACAATGTACATGTACGAAATGCTATTATATAACTAACCCAATCGCCTAATGAGTTTTTACTACAAAATGTTTCATAATTTAAGGTTACTTTAACCCAATTCAAAAAAAGAAAGGGGTTCGAATTTTTCGTCAGGATCCAATTCTGGTTACAGGTATGCGACCCTCACATCTTCGAGATATTATTTACTCCTAATCCATCTATTTGAGCAATGTTCTTTTCCTACTAGTCTCTTCTTTTCTATTTTCCTTTTTTTCTATATACTGCCAAAATACTTGCCTCATCAGGTGTACCTTTACCTAGTATGAGTAAAATTTGGACATTTAAGAGCTTTTAACTCCTCATTTAGAATTCTATTCATTGACACACACTCATTCCTGATGAAAATTTAAGTTGTATAATATAACACGTACGGAACATGGACATGTTTCGTAAAGCTAACGAGATAATATTTCTCTTAGATACTTTAAAAAGACTAAACAAAGTAATAAGTTGTAGACTCGTATAGAATATTCTCGAGAAACTAAATGGATGTGTAGGTACTTTCTACTATATTTCACCTCCTACTTTTATTCTATTTGTTCTTAAGACTATTTATAAGTTTAAGGTACGTCTCTGTGCCAAATGAAAAGCTTAAAGAGGCTGTTGATTTTCTCTGGAGTTAACATAGATGGGCCAAGAATTTGTTAACATTTGAATCTAGATTTGATCCCGCGCAAACATGTTACAGAAGTTCTTGGGGCCGTTGCTTCTGAAATTTGCTGGCTACAAACGTAATACATGGTTTTAACAAGACGGAGCCACTTGTCACACATCCAATGAGTCCCTACCTGTGGTCAAAGATATGTTGCCGGAAAAGCTGATTTTCAGACGAGGAGACATTCCATGGTCACAAAGTAGTCCAGATCTATCCCCGCAGACTTCTTTTTACAGGGTTATTTGAAGAATCGTGTTTACATCAATAAGCCAAATATACCACGTTATTACCAAAGAAAATATCAGAGAAGAGTTGTCGGCGATCTCACGGTTTCTTTATGGACGAGTATACGAGAATTTCGATGCTAGCTTAGAAGAGTGCAAACGTCGAAGCAGTGGTCATTTAAATATTGTATTTATTAAAAAATAAATTCCAACTAATTAGCTTTCTTGTAAATAAACAATTTTGTAAAATGTTTTTTTAATTTTTCAAATGTCAACTAATTCGTGGCATTTTTGCTCATTTGCTAATGTTGTGCTCTCACATAGTTTGGTATCGAGTTGTCTGGATATAATAATAGTTCCATATGGTGACGTTATTAAGAACATATAATGTTATCACCCCTATTTATCTTATAGGTGTCGTAAGAGGCAACTAAGAAATCTAATACGCAGGACATCACTGCTAAGAAAAAGACAATTTGAAACAAATCCTTTATGAAAACGTCTGGCTTGCTTGGTATTGTAAGTTGAAACCTTCTTGCTAAGGAGAAGTCTATGTCCAGCAGTGAACTGTTGGAGACTGTTGATGATGATGATGAGATAAAATAATAGCAGTTGATGACAGTTCAAAGTATGGAATACTTTTTTTTTTTAAGTTAAAATAATATTGTATTCTGTTGGTCATATTAAGCTTTATAAACTCAAATATAACCTTATTTCTTTCTATTTGTAGATTGCTATTGAAGTATGCCAAGTATTTTTATACTTTTTGAGTTTCAACTTGCTTGTCTTCTAATATTTTGCTATGGTGGAATCTATTTTTTAGCTTGTTAACTTCTAATTTAATGAAAATCATCAGACGTTTTAACTTTTATCTTTCCTCAGTAAAACGCCGGACCTAACCTCAAAAATGTGTACATTGTATTAACAATACGCATTGTGTACGAAC
This sequence comes from Hypercompe scribonia, assembly GCA_949316085.1. Taxonomy (NCBI): domain Eukaryota; kingdom Metazoa; phylum Arthropoda; class Insecta; order Lepidoptera; family Erebidae; genus Hypercompe; species Hypercompe scribonia. The sequence goes on from OX438988.1 coordinate 8,340,209, forward strand.
GGTGTCACAGGAAGTTCTTTGTGAGACACCTCATATCCTTGATTGGGTGTACTGCCGAGCAATGTAATTAAGTGTAATGTGTCCCGGCCACCTTTTGTGCAGTTTTAAACTCTTTGAATTTTATGTTGCCACTTTGTGAAATTAACACTAAACGCTGGTACTTTATTTTGTGTTTTCGCATATCACGCTCTTCATTTTTTCCCCTATTATTCCCTTCTCACGTAGTAGTCATTTTTTTTACTGACAGTTACGTTTTTCTTTGGCTACACTGATGATGTACTACTAGCCGATTTCGACCGCGGCAACCGGTTGCAATGGTGACCAGCAATTCAGGAGATATTATAGTGCGCAAGTGTGTGCGTAAACACAGGTGCTCTCTCTGTTTCCATGCTCTCACAATCCGATGAGATGGTTATTCGACACGACTGGGGAGAGATCAAGCGTTGAATTAGCTGTTTTACGTACTCTTCGAGGTGCAGGGCTTAAAACCTCAACTGTCTAACTCCGGGTTGTTATTAAGCGTTTCCATAATCAGAAAAACTCAATAACACTTTTTGGCTCGATCCTGGAATCGAACTCAGCACCTTGATTGGCGGTTACATACGCCAACCGTTAGACCAAAAAGGGGACGTATATCTATTATATGTATGTCAACGGATTATTTTTTGTGTTGACGGGATGTACACTTTCTTCAGTTTTGCGTCTCGTCATAAGGCGCAGGATATAGGGGACAGAAGTATGTAGTGTTTCCACTAAAAACCATCCTGTCGGCCAGTCTCAGATTTTTTTTTTTTTTTTTTTTAACGTGTGGAAACCCCCACGGGCCGTCACCCCACCGGGGTTTACGGCGGGGTGGTGTGTCGGAATCGGACCGACTAAAACCACACGGTGTGCCACTCTGCGCCTGAGATAGGAAGGATCCGGGAACCGCTGCTATTACGACATCCAGATCCCTCCTAGCGCCTGCCCGCTACCTCGGGCACCATCTGCGGATAAACTCTCTATTTTAGGCGACGTACGGCACACGCGAACGTCGCCTCCTCGCGGCTGGCCATTGTAGCGGATGGAGGGGAAAACCCGTCCCGTCCACCCGCGGCCACACTCAAGGCGGCATGAGGCGCTGGTATGCGCGCCTCCGCCGCCCGGCTCGCCGGCGGCGAATTGGGTCCGAGTGGATATCGTCCTCCCGGGCCTTCTCCGCCGCCTCCTTCCGCGAAATTACGTCTTCGCAGAAGGTTGCGACCGCGGTAAAACTACTGTCGCTACCGGCCATGGAGCGTATTACGGCCGGTAGCGAGAGATCTTCTCCAATAACTGCAGTAAGGACCCCACGCTGCGCCGCCCAGGCGGAACAAACCGCCAGCGTGTGCTGAGCCGAGTCCTCACTGCAGTCGCAGTGGTGACAGGCGGGACTCAATTCCCTCCTGGCGACCGAGTGCAGATACTTCCCGAAGCAACCATGCCCGGAAAGGACCTGCGTCAGTCGGAAGGAAAGGGCCCCGTGCTGCCGCCCTGCCCACTCGGCGATGACCGGCTGGAGAGCCTCCACGGCGGCAAAGCCAGCACGTGGAGCCTCCAGCCGGGACGACCAACGAGCCATCGTGGCTCGACGAGCGGCCTCTCGCCACTCGCGTATCTCTTCGGGCGGGGGCCGTATGCCGCTACCCGCCCGGAAGTCAACCGTCCGCCGATAAACTTCAGCGAGCACTTCCGCCTCCAAATCCCACGGGGGAGTTCCGGCCAAGGCGCACGCCGTCTCCGTCGATACGGTGCGGTAACCGCGTATGGCTCTAACCGCCAATATCCTCTGAAGGCGCCAGAGGCGAGCCCTATTGTGGGCCGCCGCCCACACCGGTGCACCATACAGTGCCATTGACCGGACAACCCCCGCGTATAGCCGTCTCGTCGCGACGCTAGCTCCACCCAGATTTGGCAAAAGTCGCCCAAGGGCAGAAGCAGCGCCGACCAGCTTTGGAGAAAGCTGTCGGAAGTGCTCGTCGAAGAGCCACCTGCCGTCGAGGATCAGGCCCAGAGACTTCATCTGGGCCTGAACCGGTACGAGGACCGAATTGACCACGATGGAGGCGCCGGAGGGTGGACCACGACGGGGCCCATGGAACAAAAGGGCCTCCGTCTTGTCCAGGGCCACCCGCAAACCCAGCGCCTCAATTCGCCCGACCACCAGAGAGACACCCGTGGTGGCCAGGCGCGCCGCCTCTTGAAAGTTTGCTCCCCGGGCCGCGACCAATGTGTCATCTGCGTAGCAAATTACGCCCAGCCCGGGGGGAAGACGACCTCGAAGGGCCCAGTCGTATCCCATATTCCACAGGAGTGGTCCGAGGACAGACCCCTGTGGAACACCGCACGACATGAGCCGCCGCCTCAGAACACCGTCTCGGTCCTCGTACATGACGGTACGCTCCTCAAGATAGTCTGCCACAAGCCGCCTCAGGTACTCTGGCACCCCATGGTAGTGGAGTGCTTCCCTGATGCAGCTAAATGGCAGACTATTAAATGCGTTGGCGATGTCCAACGACACCGCCAATAACACGCCGCCACAGCTCACCGCCTCTTCGGTAACGGCCCTCAGGCGCAACACGGCATCGACCGTCGAACGCCCCGCCCGAAAACCAAATTGGGCGTCCGACAGATCGGGGCCCACCTCGCAGAGGTGCCGGACGATGCGGGCAGAGAGTATCCTCTCAAACAGTTTACCCGCCTCGTCCAGCAACACGATGGGCCTATAGGCCGCTACCGATTCGGCTGGCCGTCCTGGCTTCCTCAATAGGACCAGCTTCCCGCTTTTCCAGCACTCAGGGAAGCGTCCGGACGCCAAGCTAGCGTCCAGGACCTCCCTGAGGCGGTCCGACATGTGTTCGAGGGCTCGGGCCAGCACTCGGGCAGGTATCCCGTCCGGCCCGGGGGTGGTGTTCTTAGAGCGGATCCGTAGAACAACCGCCCCTACCTCCGATTCCCTGACGGGCGGAACGTCGTCCTCGTTCCCCCCGTCGTCTCCAACCATGAAGGCCATCGACGGGGGTGTGTGTTCCACCCGCTGCGGGAAAAGGCCCTCGACCACTTCCCGCAGGAAGCTGGGCTGGAGTGTCTCTGTAAGGGGGGGGCCCGACGTGCGGAGCTTTTGCCGCGCCGCACGATAAGGGCGACCCCAGGGGTCACGATCGAGACCCTCCAGCATCTCCTTTCTCTTAATTTCTTTGGCGCGGCTTATGGCCAGCTTCAGAGTTTTCCACGCCTCTCGGTACTCTTCATGAAGCTGGTCCTCCCCGCCTTCTTCGCGGTGTCGCCGCCGACTACGGGTGTAGGACCTCCGGGCACGAGTACAGGCCGCGCGGAGGTCCGCGAACTCCTGGGACCACCAGTAAACCTCCTTCCGTGGAGGCCGGCAACCTCGGATGCGGGGCATGGCCGCATCACAGATCTGCGCAATGGCATCGCGGAAGCGACCAGCCCCCATGTCGACCTCCTCGGTCGGGGCCTGCGGAGACAGCCAAGAGTGAACGATGGCTGCCTCCTCTAGTAGGTCCCTATTTAATTTGGCTAAAGCCTACCGCGGAAAGCGAGAAGAACGCCGCGCCATGTGACCCCTACTGGGGTCCTGGGTACGGGAGAGCTCAAATCGGATGTAGAGGTGATCCGAGAGCGTCTCAACCTCTTCCAGGACGCGCCAGTTCCTTACTCGTGCGGCGAGGGCAGGGGTAGCGAACGAAAGGTCCACTATCGACCCTCCCTGCTGTCGCACGCACGTGTTGGTGGAGCCCCTGTTTAGTAAACAGAGGCCCACCGAGGCCGCCCACTCCTCTACGGCCTCACCCCTAGCGTCCGTCCTGGGGGAACCCCACGCAATGGACTTTGCGTTGAAATCCCCCAGCACTAAGACGTGCCCAGACGTTAGACGCCGCATCGAGGTTTCCAAGTTGTTAAGGAAAACCTCGAAGTCGTTCAAACTCCGGTTGGGGGAGAAGTATACACCATATATAGTGATTCCCCCCCACTCGGCAGCAACATATCCAGTGCCCTTGTCTCTTAGCGACAAGGGCGGGGAATGAGCCGCCGTGGAGCCGACGACTGCCACGGAACCGTCCCGGTCACACAACCAGTTTGGACGGGGAGGAACATAATAGGGTTCCGCGGCTACGGCAACACCGATCGACCACTGCGCCATGGTTTGCAGGAAAAGGTCCTGCGCCGCGGCACAGTGGTTCAGGTTCGTCTGGACCAGGAGGTTGGAGACTTGGACCATTACTCGACCGTCTCTACAACCTCCTCCATGGGCGACGATATCGACGCACGAACGACGTCAGAAGCAGCCTGGGCCGACTGGCTAACCCCTGACGCCTGCCGAGAGTTGCGGGAAGGTTTACAGCCTCCCTGCCCAATCTGGTGATTGGCAGGCTTGTTGTCCGCTGCACACACCGGGCAGTGAGGGGCGGCAGAACACTCTGCCGCCTTGTGCCCCGGTCGACCGCAGCAGAAACATAATCCGCTGCAGTCGAAACAACTGACGCACTTGGCGCGTGTGTGTCCCGATGCCAGGCATTTGTAACACCTCATCGGTCTCGCCGCCAGGACTGTGATCCTAGCGCTCACGAAACCGATGAGCAGCCTGCCGGCGTCGCCCAACATTTTAGCCGACGCTACGGGACAGCTGACCCACACTGCGCCAAGCCCTCCCGGACCGGGGCGGATGGTGCCGACCCTAATATTGTCCGCGTTGCAGCCTGTCTTCTCGCTAATTGCAACGCGGACATCCTCTGTCGATACAGAGTCATCCAGGCCCGAAATGCGCAACTCTGCGCACTTGGTAGGCCTGGCGATCTTGACACCATCCGTAGCCGTAAACATTTGCCGCAACTTCTCGGCAAATGTGTCCGCCGTCTTAGCACCTTCGGCTCCAGGGAACTCGAGCACTCGAGCTCCCGTTTGAGCGAGGCGCAACCTGACTCCTACTGTCCCGAAGTCGTTGGCGAGACTAGCGCGGGCCCTCTGGAAGATGGTTGCGTAGGAGAGTCCGCCGCTAGCCGCCTCCGGTGACACGGTGACTACCACGGCCGCGCTTTTAGGCGCCTGTAGTTTGCGCGGCTTCTTTGTGGTAGCCACTGCAGCCGATGGCGCCTGCGGGTTAGAGGCTGCTATTTGTGCAGCCTTCTTACCCCGCTTTCGGGACTTTTTCGCCCCCCCGATTAGCTGCCAACCATCCGTGGAAGGGGCGGATGTGGAGGGAGCACTTGTTGAGGTGCCAGATACAGCGGCTGGAGTGGGGAGCGGAGGGAACTCCGCCCCAGACTTTGCCGCTGTTTTGGGCCCTGACCTCGGTGCGGGCGTCCGGGCTGTTGCCTTGGCCGCCTGCCGTGTCCTCGGAGCAGTTGCAGGAGCAGGAGAAACTGCTGCCGCCGCCGCGTAGGACATGCGACCGGTCGCAACGGGAAGCGATGCTGACACCGATGCAACCTTCGCTTTATGGCCCGCAAGCGGCGGCCGGACAACAGGAGCCGGCGGCAGCCTTGCCTCCAGGCCAGCCAGACGCCCGTCCATCATGCGCCATACTACATCGGTTATATGGCGCAGATGGGCATCAGGAATGCCACCGAGGCTGGAAGAGGGGGCAGGCTGAGACGGGGACGTGACCGGATCCTCTGTCGGGCGATGCGCCCGGAATTGGGCGAACTGAGCGCTGAGCTCAGCTACTTGCCCCGTCAGGCGATCGTTGGCCGCCTGGAGCCGAGCCACGTCCCCGATGAGGGTATCCACGACCCCCGCAATAGCGGAAGAGGAGTCCTTAAGAGCTTTAACAAAAGAGCCCTTAAGGTTACTCGACTTGGTGGCCACTTTGTGAATGATGGCCACCGCCGCATCCGCTCTCTCCTGCATGGACGATGGTGTTTGAGGAACTGAATCCCCCACCATCGGCTCCTTAATTTTTAGCAGGAGATCCGCAATCTCCTCTTCCGCCAAGATTTCGCCGTCTGCCCTGACCCGTCTATAGGCTTCCGCCTTGCAGAAGACGGAACCTGACGGGGCCGAGATCGGGGTTCGTGATCTCCCTCTGCGGCTGTTTGCTACTTTAGGAGGTAGCATCTCCTGGGATGTATCGCTCTCCTCATCCCTGGAGCGTCCACGTTTTCGGCTGTCACACAGCTCCGTCTCCATGAAGTCCAGCACGTCGCTCCTCGCACTGGAGCTTCCGCCCGTGGTAGATCTGGAGCGTAATCGCTCCGATGTTCTTCGGCTCCCAGCAGCTATAATGGCTTCTGGGAGCCCCACCGAGATAGGCGCTTCACCCATTACGTCTTCCATATTAGACGAAAGGTCGTCCGCCCTCATATTACTCTCCTTCGTACTCTTCTTCTCCTTCACTCCTTCCTTTATATGTTTAGGTGTATTAATTTTATTTATAGATTTCATACTTGTTCCCACGTGTGGGGGAGAAATAAAGGTCGACCCGAGCAGAGATCCCCCAATACCCGGGCAAGCGTAAATTTGTGCCCAACCGAGGAGTCCGCAGGTGCCTCGGCTGGGAGTGCGCTTACGACTGAACTACTCGTCAGCCATGCATCCCCTGGCCACGCACCAGAACACGGGATTCGGGGTAATTTTTTATAGAGGTTTTCTTCCTCGTAGTCCAGGCGGCTAAGCCAAGACCCTCGCCCCCGATTGGTGTCGCGAGACATAACCACGACACTCCTTTCGGGATTACGATGTGACAACGGTGGCAGGAAGATTAAATCTTCCAATGCCTGCTCGGTGGCAGTGTGAGTACACACCGAGCCCGTTCTCCTTTCTCCACCATTGAAAGTGGAGAAACGTCGACCCATGAAAGGGTCCCACCATAATGATTTTTTATCGAGGTTTTCCTCCTCATTGCTCCGAAGAGCGAAGAGCCAACAGAGGAATCGACAAATATGCCCGCTCTGTTGGACGAAGCCTCAACCGAATGGCCGAAGAAAATGGCCTCCTCTTCTTTGTGCTAGAATATTAGCCGTTGGCAGTGATGAGCACCGTCGCCAACGTTACCAGGGTGCACCACGTGGAGGTTTTCTAGCCCAGCACCCCAGTCTCAGATACCCTACTCTGAGGTGAATCTTGACTAAATTACATCAGTGTCCTGCCCGGAATAACGCGGCTAGCCATACCTTATTTCAAGGACGTCGTACTTTTACAGAGTTATATTATAGAAGTATTTGAATCGTGTAAACTTATATTACACATATATTTTTACGAAAATCTAAAACAAGCAAAAGTGCTAAAGAATAGGGAAATTTAATCCATGAGCCATAACTTTGCCTAAAAAGAGCGATTTTACAAAAGAGCCTCCTTTGCCGTGACTGTGTCAAAAAGTTGATCCAGTCTGACAGGGAGTGCGAAATAATGGATGTGGTAACTAAATAATAGTCATATCTTCTGTGTTTATTTTGAATGTTTTAATATAATATTGTACCATTCAATTCATGTTCATTTTCCCAGTCTTTATTAATCCTAAGATATTTGAGGTTAGCTACTAGTTCAACTGGTTTTATTTGAAATGTCCCCTTTTTGATGGAGCTACTGGCACCAGACCTCCACAGCCCTGAGGGCGAATTGAATTCGAAGATTGAACTTGTTATCAGTATATTTGAGAGCTCTGGCTGTTTATTAAAGATTGCCATAAATGTTCATGATAACCGAGACTTAACGTTCTCTTCGAGGCACGGTACCATTCAATTGTTTAATAATAATAAATATACAGGAGAAAAATACTTGAATCAATTTTGGTTCTTGTAAAATTTTGATGCAAATCATGTAGATAGATACAATGGACAGAATATAATCAATAAGTAGCTACAATACCATCTAAATTAAATAGATGTGCATATCCATGATAAATATATAAGTATTTTATTATGTATTTCAGAACAACAATGTTGATATCTTGATTTATTTTAGTTTCTTCTTTTTCATTTTATTATCACTCAAATACTTGACAGAGTATGTTCGTACAAAATGCCGTTTAGAGTTTACGCTTTTGAATAATATAAGTAAATGAAAGTACTCGTTATTACGTACTTAAAAATGCTGAAAGCAAGGTTTTATATCAAATCACGTCTAAGTACTTACGTACTTGTCACTTTTATTGAATTATTTATTTTATCTTACAAAACGTTCATCATTAAACATAAGATTCTTAAAAAAATTTGAGGATATTTTGTCTTCTCAGAACAAACAAATCACCATCAAAGCTTTTTAGTGTCACTATTGGTTAGAGTGGATATTAAATCGTATGTGATAAGCCATAACAAACGTAAAACCGACAATTAATGGTAAATAAGTCACGCTTTTCAATGAAGTTTACAGACGAAAAAGGTTATTATAAAATGAATTTGGCAGATCTAGTTATTCAATTAGACAATGAACTAAGATTTTAAACATCGTGCTAGGAGACAGATTTTGAAGACTTTCTTAAAAATATTTAATGCTCATTTTTTTACTCAAACACGGACTGAAATCAATCTTACATATATGGACAGTGTAACGCATTCAAAACAGAAAAGGCGTCAAAAAAGTCCCAATATATCACAATCAAATAATCAAAAACTATTTCTAAGTAATTACTCATAGTTAAGTTTAGGTAAATATATCCTTATTTGAAAAACTACACTAGTGTTTAATACCACATCAAACACTTCAGACATTAATGTTTGGAGGCGTTTAGAAGTTTTTTCATGAAATTGAGTGCGGCGGGCCCTTTTTAATATAACGCCTCGTCTATTCACCCCGCTAATAATATGACAAACTTTCACACGTATTGCGGGTTCTTGTTTTAACCGTCACAAGTTTTGCTTCAGAATGTTACGTATCTGGTTTTTATTACTTTTTTAAAAAGGTTATTTGAAAATAAACTTTAGTGTTCTTAGAAATAAGGGTTAGATTATTTTATTATACAATTTGGTTAGTATCAGAAACAACATTTCAGAATTGACAGGTTCAGAACAGTAAGAGGTTCTATGTTTACTGTACAACTAACTATCAGATTTTCTGACGGTGGGCAATTGTTTATTCCGAGTGTTATTTTAAGACAGCATTCCCTTCCCCTTTATGACCATTTGCGCCCTAAAAAACAACAACGTTGGTAGCCAATGTTCAACTACAATTTCCCGTCGACTTTATGGTTGCCTGGACAGATTCTTATACAATAAGGTGAATTAGCAATTATACATCAATTCACTAATCAAACACCTCTGTAAAAACAACACATCAGTTTGTTCCAATCTCATAATTACGAGTAAACGTAAAGTTTAATAACCTATAATATCTGTCACTGATATATGAATGATACTACTGCACTTTCGTAGTGTTAACACATACATACACATACACTAACACACGACACGCAGACTCACACACACGCATCTTTTTCAAATTTTTTACCTCTCAAAACAATCAATGTGATTACATTCACTCGAGCTCTGGTTTATCTAGAGACAGGAGAGGCTGGTAATCTGTCATACAAATCCTCCTAGTATAAATATAAGTCTCTCACACAGATTCAAAACTCAATCATGTAACACGTAGTTTATGACCAGATTTTGTAACTATTCCGGTTGAGAGAGAAATAATAAACGATTTATTATTATTATTATATTTAGCTGTATTTACGTGTGTATTGTAATCGTTGTTAATGTGTGTATTTTCATCGTCAATAGTTTTTGGATTTGATGTTCTGTGGATATTCTTCGTTATTTCTCACGTGATACATATATATAATAGTATTTTGTTTTGTTGATTCTTATTACCGATAAGCAACAATCACGTTTAAAGTAATACATATAATAGTTATTAAAGGGTTTTACAAAAAGGATGACGTTTTAATGTTGGCTTGTATCGTGTATCGTGCTCGATATTTTAAATATTACAATCATTCTATTGGCAACTATCTATGAGAGGATAGTTATAAATCGCAGTAAATTGCACCCCACGCTTTTTACTCAGAATTGAATTAAGATTATTTTCTAGTTTTTAGTTCGATTAGCAATAAAAGCGTGTTTTTTTAGTTTTTCTAAACTATTTTTTATTTTTCATTTTTTAGTGTGTGAAAAACTCATAAATCTATTATCAAATTATCGCATTGTCGTCGGTCCTTGAGACGTGTGCAAAGTTTCAAGTTGATCAGATTTTTAGAAACCGGTGAAAATTAAGCTCACAGATTCCGTTACATACATCGATACAACCCAAGCTAATAAAAGCGTGCTTAAATTGGGATAATTATATAAACATACTGCAATTATAAGATTTAGACTTTAAAAACTTCTTTTAAAGAATGCTCGCACTAGATATAAATACTGCGTCGCGGCGGATATTTTTGTAATGTTTTGATACAATGTTTTTTTTTTTAATAAATATGTTCACCGACAAGAATATCCAATCAGAGGTTTTAGCCTACTATATTAAGCTGGCCACCAGCTTAATATAGTAGGCTAAAACCTTAATTCTAAAGAGAGGCCCAGTAGTGACCTATTGAAGGTTGTTGATGTGATGATGATAGATTTTTTGCTCAAGTCGCTAAATTCTACGAGTATGTGTTACGTCTTTCAATTGAATCTATGGAGTTGAAGTTTATCTACCGATTTTTAATTATTTTAAACAGATTGACAGCATCGCTAAATAATTTCGATACTTAACAATAGTTGAGGTAGACAACAAAATATAACAATAAAACAACTATCCCGTCGATTCCACCTTTGAAGTTCAAAACAATCAATTAAACATGTTCAATCATGTTTAAAAACGGAGGGTATAAGATATATTGTTCCTGATCTTTGATTGAAATCTATATTCATAAACGCAACACATTTTGATTTTGTCGACACTTCCTGTAAATGTGTATATTCACATACCTTTTAATTCAAACTTCTCTCCCAAACCCCTCAGTGTGACTATTGAAGGTATGATATATCCACCACGCTTGTAATAAATTGTGTTATTGAAATTTCGGTAAGTAATACAGTCGAGGCCTATTGTTTAGACTTATTTAGTGATGTTTTTATTGTGTTGTATTGCTGACACCCCATCGTTGAATAAAAAAGAGAGACATTTTAACTGAGTAAATAGAAATGAATTTTTTACTGAATTATAATGTTGAAAGATTGAGTGATTTTTGTAACTTAAAGTTCTTGTATGAAGTTTTGTAACGATGTCGTAAGATTATTAATTCAGCTTGTTCGTTAGATAATCTGTGATAGGTGTGAGACTTAGATGACTAAGAGGTTCACTCCCTTATATAAATCCAGAATTGCATTGGTACAAAAATTATCAATCGTTTTCTAGATCCTTTAAACGTAGTCGGGTTATAGTTTTAAAATAATTTTATTTATATAAGACTTTTCCGTTTTTCGATCCGGCATAAGCACTAGTCATGCAATATCCACATTGTGCTTTAAAAAAAAATTATTCACTTAAACGAGTAAGTAACTGAAATGACTGAACCGCGCGAACTGTACGACTGTATTTAAAAATGTAATTTGATTTCATCATTACGATAATTTGCATGTTTGTAAAGTGCTTGCCAAAATTTTTCTTTTGATACCAAATACATGACGACTATCTCAGTTTAATTTTTTCATAATTATAAACTGAGGACAACATTCCGTCATTTAGAGCCTATGTCACCCAGCTCATTGTTAAAAGTCTATAGACACCTGATTCAATAGATTAGGCGTTCCATTCAGTAGTTTAGGCGTTACGGTGGAACACACAAACACATATAGACAGACTGCCGAAATCATTACCCTTCCTTTTGGCCTTACCGTAATCGGGTGAAAATGTGAAAATGATAACCCTTGGGAAGCGACAAAAACAAGAACATTTTGGGGCACAAAAGTCACAAATGCTTGGTATACTAAATGAAGTTGTTTAACAAACTAGTTAAACATAAAAATGAAGGCATAGCACGTGCGTCTCTTGAGTGATGGAAATCACAATCAAGTTATAGGTCATAATGACATAGTTACAAGTCATAATCAAATAAATAAAACGATATTTCAAAGTATTTTCTAATACTGCCGCAATATTATGAAGCAGTATATTTCAAAATTCTTGATATGAAATCTATTTGAGACTATGGATAGCTGGTGGTTAATAAATTGCAATTCGAACAATTCTACGGATAGTTGACCACGCGAAAGGTGCTATGAGCAAAACTACGACGTATTAAAAAAAAAGTCTCCGTGTGGTTACAGCTTAAGAACAAAGTGTCATCACTCCTATTTTTCCCATGGTTGTAAGAGACGATGAAGGATACAAATTACACAGAACAATAGCACTGTGAAGAGAATGAGAACTTAAAACAAACCTTATACCAAATATAGTAGGGCAAAATCTCTTTGCTAAAGAGAGGTCTATGGCCAGTGGGCTATTGGGGCTGTTGACGATAATAATGATGATTCAACAAAAAGCATATCAAATTAACCAACCCAGTTTGTTTAGAAGGGTTAAATAGAGTCTTAGTACTTTCTCTTGTACACCATGTAAGTATAGAAGCAAGTGGCAACCTATCCTCTTTGCCTACCCCTAATAAAGGAAAGCGTGAGTATATATGTATGAGTGTACGTATTAATCATTATTGAACATTATAAGCTGTCTACTACATTGTTTAATAAATCACTTCAGTATTCTAAGTTAGGCTTGCTATTATCTACTCACAGTGGCTTATGCAGCTGTTAACTTATGCATTTGTAGCTTAAATGCATAAGTTAAGTTAGATTGCAAATTGTTAACTATAGACAGATTCTCTTGATACACTCTCTCTTGATTAATTAAATTTAGTGTCCCGTGTTTCAATTTACGAGAAGACCGTTCATTAATTGCAATTTTTTGGTTTATAAGTAAGCTTGATTAGCTTAAGTATGATTATATCACATCAAAGAGACGGAAAACTTGAAACAAACTCAATAACAACCCGTCTAGCTTACTATACCAATTGAAGTTTAAAAATCTGAAAGCTAACCTCATTGTGACTGACCGATCGTCGTATGAGTCTTTAAACTGCAAAACGAATGAGTTTAAATTTTTCACCCACATAGTTATAATGATGTAGATAATCGTTAAAAACAGATTTTAGAAAATTGTTTTATGATGAAGTGGGTAAAGGAGCAGAAGGTTCACCTAATGATGGGTGACTAAGGCCGTCCGTGGACACCAACAACCCCCAAGGGAATCTCAAGTGCATTGCACTGGCTCACGCGATTAAAAACAACAAAAGGTTTTTTTAAACGTAATGTTTCAACCCACAGATTTGTAAAAAGAAAAATTTGAGAGACGTTTCAATTGTAAAAATAGCAAAATAACTCAAGGAGCAAGTCTGTGGAACTCCTTACCGGCAATCATAAGATGAGCTAGGTCGGTGAGTACTTTTAAAAAACTCGTCATATATCACTATTGATCTCAATAATTACTGTGTACTTTATGGATTGTATATACATAAAAAAATCTATATGTATTCACTTTTATGTATGTGAGTGTACCAACATATATTCGCATATTCCTATGTAATTATACAATGCAATGTTATTATTTAATTATTCAAAAGTAAAGTCTATCTAGAGATTGTCTGGCAGAGGTCACAGATTGTGTCAAGGCATTGTCTCAACATTTTTTATTTGTATTTATCTTTGTATGTTTCCTGTTCACGTTGTGCACAATAAACACACAAATAGGATAGACAGGTGTCTACCTATCTGTAAATAGAAACACTTTTTTAAACTTTAACGTTAAACTATAAAACCTGATATTTTTATACAAAAACATACCTGAGTTCGAATATATACGAAATATGTTGCCAAAAAATGGTCAGCTATATTTTGCGTGCACCTTTGGAACAATGTAATTCAAAATAATGCTGTATAATGCAGCGCTCTTTTGTTAGAACTAACTTTTGTAATCTCACTATTTTTATAATAAATATTTGTTTTTGCACATACCAAATACTAATAAGGCCGGATTTATCAAAAAAAATTTTACAACTTTTACATATCAATGAGTTGATTTTTGCTAAAAAAATGAGAAAAGGATTTCATTCAATGACGTGAAAACAATATTTCATTTAGTCCAATTTTGGTATATTAAAAAGATATATATATTAATACTCTTTTTCATTTTTATCAGGTACTACTGAATTGTTTTTTTTTATAGAAGTAATAGTGTATTACATAAGTAAATTGTGTAATAAGTTTACCACCAGTGTCTATGAGTCTGTGTGTGTTTTCGAGACTTTGGAGCTTCTAAATAGATGGTATAATTTCTATGAGATTTATATTTTGTATAAAATAATCTGATTGAGCTTTAGTTTATTAGAAACGGGATTGGAACTATTGTCGAAAAAATGTGGCAGTTTTAATATCCTCTGTATACCCATTGGAGGATTAAGAGTGTGTTTAATGATTGAAACTTGATTACAATAAAATGAGTATGTTAAGACATAAGACAGATGTTGTATGACGACCTAGTCAAATAAATAAACTCACTGGCAAATCAATTTAAAATATAAATAACATTAGATATTTGTTTTTCATTCTGTGTGGGACGGATTAATAATCAGAGGAAATAATAAGAGGCAAATAAGGGAACAAAATTTGCAGGACAATATCACTGCAAAAAAAAAGGGAAACTAGAAACAAACCCTATACCGACCCATCTGGCCAGCATGGTATATTAGCCCAAAACCTCAATTCCTAGGAGTTGCCTACATCCAGCAGTGGACTATTAAAGGTTGATGAAGAGAATGATGATGACGATTCGTTTTTCATATATTCTAAATTGCCAGTTACAAGCAGTGTGATCAAATAATAAAAAAGAAGTGGTGAAAATAGCAACCTTGACATTTTCCTCAATGGGATCTCTTCAAAAGGAAAATAAAATGCAATGAAATGGGTAAATAATTTCACTACTATCCTCAAATGATGGACACGAGTCTAAAAAAAAAAACATTTCGATTTCATTCTAATTCATGATTTTAATTTAACTTTTTTATTGAATTCATTGTAACTAGCGTTCTATTTAAGTTGTAGTTTCTATTGTTTTTATTTTTTGCGTTTTAACACTTACTTTTTGGACATTGTGACACTTTAAGAAGACAACCTCTCGAAGTTATTTAAAATGATATCAGTTGAAGAAAAGTTACAGTATTTTAGTAACTTTATGAATAACTAGTATCGTAAAATGAAGGTTATGTGAAAAAAGTTAAATATAAAACGATGGAATTGCAGTTAAGTAATTCATACATTCATTTTCACAAATTATTGTAGTTATAATATAAGTGGTAAGGGATATATCGAAGTGAAGTATACTTGAAAAGTCTAATATTCCACACTTAAGTTGAAAGAACGAGATTCGAACTCGTAACAACTTGATCGAGTGCTTTTCTCTTTTGCTATTCATCTTTATTTAATTTAACTTCTTACATAGGATTTATAATTACACTTGTTAAATTACAAGTAACTATTAGTGACTACTTTTTAGTGTTTGATAATTTCCGTGGCGTTTTCTTTATTTCACAACCTAGCTATTCATATTAAAAACATTTTTCTTAGTTGTGGTAGCAAAATAAAAACATTGATAAGGATATTTCTGAAAAATCGTAAAATGAAATTTTTTTTGAGACAACTTAAGTATTAGCAATAATTAAATTATAATAAAAGTCAATAATAATAGCCACAAAGAACACTCAGACCCAGAATAATAATTTGTGAATCACATAAAATGTTGTCCCATGTTGGGTTTGCACCCACAACACTCAACGCAAAAGAAAACGACAAGTTGACCGCTTAAATCGCTGTGTCATTCGTGCTATCGAATAAATTTATAAAACTCATCAAAATAAAACAACTTACCGGAATTAGAAACTTCTTGAAGGACACATAACATTCACGCAAACAACAGAAAAAGTACACGGCACTCACAGTGAACACGAAATTCACGATAACGTAAACTTTTCCGAAGTCCCCGACAAACGACAGATTTCTGTCCCCTACACGTTCGTCCGCGCGAAAGCTCGCGGTCAACTGAGTGTATTCCACTACTGCCAAGCTCCACTTTCATGAAATGAACTGAAGCCCTCTTACCACTCCACAATGACGCAAACAACATTCCCTAACAAACAATTTTCAACTTTATATAACCGTTGTAAGGTGACAAATGGGTCGGTTAAAAAAATGTTTTCAAAGTCCTCGGCTGTTTGTTTGGGAGGGTCGCAAGGCGGGAATGAGTGTGTCGAAAAAAAAATAAGCCAACCACGTCTCAGTGAGTTAAGGCTTCAGGGGCGGGTTTCCACTGAATATCTTTAATTAAAACCCCAACTTTCCTTCGTTCGCTGTTGTAATGAATTGAAGTTTGTAGGAGAAAAATCTGAGTGACAGTACTATGTGTCTTTGAGACTTAATAGGAAAAGACTGCAGTAATTTTGAGAGTATACGTTGAGAGGAAAATTAATTAATAGTGAGTAGACTGTGTAGTGCACCACTTTTAAATTAATTTGGTGCTTGAATTTATGTACAATAATACGAAAGCTTGAAGAGTATTTTTGATGATGAAATTTGTTGCCCCGTGCGTACAATGTTTTTCTGACTAATCTTGTATTTGTATGCAATGTTGCACGTTTTATAGCAGTTCAGTGGATAAGTTTTATCTTGCATTGCAATTGTAAACTAATTTACATTATAGTAAGTAGGTGGAATAAAAGACAGTTTATAGTGTGTTTTGTCATGACAATTTTTTTTTATAAAGAACCTCTAAGTTTTCAAAAAAAGACGGTATACTGTTATTTTATAATTCATATTATATCTTTTCAAATTTTTTCTAACTTTTCGTTGTTTTTTTTTAAATTTATTATTCTCCTAATTCTCATTATCAATAGTAAAAAGTCAATTAATCATTAGAACTACTTGTGGTGACAGATTAAGAATACAGAGTGTCACCGCCCCCATTCTTCGACTTTAAGACCACCCTTGAGAAGCCCATTGCAAAGAGAAGAAAAACTTGAAACAAACCCTATATTATCGGCTGAAACTTCCTTGCTAAGGAGTGGCCTGTGTCCAGCAATGGATTGTTAAGAGTTGTCGATAAGTCATAAAAAAATTATAAGTTACAAGTGAGTAAATACTTAATATGTTGAAGAAGTACTACATTTAAGTTTCTAAAGGTGTAATATTTAACTTATTATTCTACTAAAACATCGATTACGTATTGTTGAGAAGCTTAAACTTATCACTCAACGTAACAGAAGAAAAAAAACTTAAAAATAATCCTAAACTTATGGTATGTAAGTAAAAAAAAAACAATATTATTCTACCACTAACACTATACTGACAAGACCATCAACAAAAAACCTTTTATTTTGATTACCATCAACTTATCTGAAATCAATCTTACGAAATCAGATTTTGATGGTTTCAAAGGTAGAATAGAAGAATGGACAATCATCTCTTTCCTTTATAGGCGTGGTTTGTACTCGCGCATGCTCAGCACGAAAATCTTAAGAATAAGAAACTTGATTTTTTGCCTCTACTCGATAATATATTAGGTGTATATAATGAGTTATATATAATACTAGTATATATGTACATATGTAGGACGTATAAGTAAGTTCTCTTGATGTATTATCTTTGAAGATATCTCAGCTTCTTTTGGTTAGGTTGTCGTTACATTTTGTCGCAAATTCATCGTCTTTTATTACGATTTTATTACACATATATACTGTGTATGTATTATTAAGGATTAGGGATGCTTGTCGTTCTCAAAAAGTCTACTAAGACTTGAAAAAGGTAGCATATTTGTAACATTTTACCAATTTAAACAGATAAATCAATAAGGGAATCTAAGAATTTATTATATCACTGCGTCTTACAGAAAATATTAAAAAAAAATGTCTTTGAATCTTCAATAAGCATACAAAATTTAAAAACGTTTTGCAAATTTCTTAAGTTTGTTTTTAAGTCTTAATTATTTTAATTTTTATGATTCTGATTAGGTTTTTCTAAGTTTTACTGGTTTGTGAAATTTTATAAAACTGAAATATAAAGCCTCTTTTAAACACAATAACACTGACTGCACAAGTTTCATAGTGCTGTCGCTTCTTACTACACTGAGTATTGTGGGTGCGAACTTAAAACACTATGCGTGATCTACAAATTGCTGTTCTGAGTCTGGATATTCTTTGTGTTTAACTATAACTTAAATAAAAGCTTCTATATATTGTGTATTTTATTGTTCTATACGTAAGAACTGTAATCTTCTGTTGTAACAAGCTATGGACTGATCAACACAGACTTATTTTACAATCTGATAATTGTTTAATATCGACAAAATTTTGATATATTTGCCAAAATAATGTGT
The DNA here is from genome assembly GCA_949316085.1 of Hypercompe scribonia. NCBI lineage: Eukaryota > Metazoa > Arthropoda > Insecta > Lepidoptera > Erebidae > Hypercompe > Hypercompe scribonia. The sequence goes on from OX438988.1 coordinate 8,358,587, forward strand.
TATGTGAAATAAAATACATTAAATTACTCTAAAACTTGACTAAACTTGTGGTTTGAAGTTGTTGTAGAAAGAAAAATGTTATTGCAAAAATAATTTTTGATTCATATCTTCATTTTTTATTCTTTTTATATTTTTTATTTTAGTTTATTTAAACTTTATGCAAAAAGTAACAAATGTAGACTTACTGCCGTACTCGTTTTCTACTAGTTGACCTTAGGGCGATGCAGAACCAAAACAAGTTTGATGCGCAGAAACTAGATTGTGATTTTATGAAAAAAATAATAATAATAATAGTTAGAATTCTAAATACACACACATAAGTAAATATATATATATACTTATGTATGTATATATACTCTAATTGTCAATGTTGAGAGAACCCAGATATAACAATAATATTAATGTCCTCAGACATCTTGATTCAACCTGAAGCAAAGAATAAGCTTTGCTTTTAACATTAACAAAACTGCTGATAAATATATATTTCAATTTTTTTATTTATGTATATAAGAAAAACTGTATACAATAAAAACATAAAACACGCATGAAACTTTTATTTGTTTATCTTGGATGCGAATATACATTCCTCATTCCTTTCTGTTTCGTTTACTTTATCTACAAGCGAGATATAAAGAGAGATATTAATTAATTATTAAAGCTATAAACAGTGGGGTACGTAGGCATGCAAACCTTCTAGCGTTTGGGCAGTATTGTTGTTTATGTTCGATGAAACATGTAATGAGTTCGCTTAGTCTTTGACTGACTGGCTAGAGTGACTGTCAACTAGCACACGTTTTTAATTTTTTTGTTATTTATAACTGTAAATAGGTTAGTCATGTAATTTTATATTATGTAAAGGTGTATGTTAGATTACAGTTTGCTTTCGGTGGGTATATGTTTTTGAGTACTAATTTTAAGTTGATTTAATTTATTTTGTTTCTTATTTTCAATGGTATCTTTTTATTAAATCTTAGTGGGAGGTAATCAGTAGTTCACTTGTTGGAGTAGTTATTACTTGTTTTGGTAGTTGGCCATTTACTTACCATTTGACTTGTCCTGATTGGGAGTTTAATTGGATCACAATTGTATTTAAAATACTTTTGAAGAGTACGCACCATTTTTACTCTCTCATAAACAGGTATTTTTTTACAAATTTGAAAGAGTTTTCCATTATTATAATTAAATTGAATTTAACAAACAAAGTGGTAACGAATATATTTTGTGTAAATATGACTGAAATGTGCGTCCATAAATACTGAGTCCATATAGCGTATAACATATTAAAATTATTATTTATCTTTACTTCTACATTTGTAATTTGAGAAACTTTATGAATGTGTTTGCTGTTATATGGAGTTTTTCTATATGCAAACAGTCGGTATCATGCGCAAGCAATTGAATGTCAATATTACTGTTCCCTTGATTCTATGCTGGTGTCAAACGAAGCAGTTTAATTTTCTTTGTACTCAGTTTTAACCCTATAACATAAGACCATTTCTTCTGTCTGTTATCGATTCATTGCTACTATTATATGGACCGAGAATTCGTTAACATTTGAATCTAACATCCCGCGTACACATGTTACGGGAGTTCTTAGGATGCTACTGAAATTCACTGGCTAGAATCGTAACACATGACTTCAACAAGATGGAGCCACTTGTCACACATCAATAAGTCCCTGCTGGTGGTCCAAGACATGTTTTCGGCAAAACTGATTTCCAGACGAGGCGAGATTCCGTGGCCACCCAGAAGTCCAGATCTATCCCCAACAGACTTCTTTTTATGGGGTTACTTAAAGAATCGTATCTATATCAATAAACTGTTATATTGAAAGTATGCAGCTTAATCAAAGACACGTCTGTTGAACAAACAGTATATTTCTCGACAGAAATACAATGCTACCTACTAACAGTATATGAACAATTATAAATTAATATGTACCTACATCACACCTCCCCGCCTAAACCCCCCTACGTACATGATTTACATAACCAAATCACAGTAAGGTGTAGTACAATATTTCATCACTTAATGCTATCGAAATGTGGCCGTTTAACTTATATAATGCTAATTAATTATTCTAGTAGTATTTTATTTATTCTAAATAGTAATCTTACTTAATTTTCATACCCAAATCTGATTGGGGGTCTGCGTGTTCGCATCAGACGCCTCACCGGCGACCGCACAGGTGACTGCTGTGTCAGTTGCTTAGGGGAGCCTGGAGAGTGAGAGGTCGGTGATTGCAGACACTGAGATTGATCTCCAGCCAACGTATTAGTATCCTTTTCCTCCCTCTCAATCTCCGCCCTCTCCTCCACCAGGCCCGACTCTGGTTGTTGCTCCACGACATCCTCGAGTTCCTCCACACCTTCTTTTTCCATGTGGGGAAAAATATTAGTGGATCTGCGTCTGATTTGGTCAATATGCCTCTTTACCAATTGACCGTCATCCCTTTCTAGTATATACCTACGTGAACCCTCTCTGTCCACAACGCGCCTTTTACCCACTTGTCCCGGTTGTTGTACTCCCGAGCCCAGACTGCGTCCCCTTCGGAAAATATACGTTCCTGTCCCCCGCTATTGGCTACCTGGCACTGTTGCGCGCGCCGCACGCGGTCCTCGAGAGCCCCGTCGTTCCGCAGCAAGTCCAATCGTGACCGTAGCGGCCGGCGCTGGAGTAACATGGACGGACTTTCACCGGTCGTACTATGAATGCTATTTCTATAGGTTATTAAAAATGTCTGTAGTGCTGTTTCGATATCAATAGAGTCTCTGTAAGCTTTTTTTATTACCCGTTTACACAAATTCACCGCGTTTTCCGCTGCACCGTTCGATGAGGGGTGATATATCGGCGAATGTGACTGACGTATGCCATTGCTCTTTAGGAAATCTCTAAATTCGGAGCTTGTAAATGGTGGGCCCTGATCCGAAACCACTTCTAAAGGCAATCCAAAACGAGCGAAGGTCGATCTTAACACCTTAATTACACTGGAAGCAGTTGTTCGCGGCATTTCAAATACTTCTAACCATTTCGTTGTCGCATCAATTACAATAAGAAAAGTCTTCCCATAAATTGGACCTAAAAAATCCACGTGTAACCTACTCCATGGCTGATCTAAATACGGCCAAGGCTTCGGCGTCGCTCGCGGCGGTGCTTGCGCCTCTATCGCACACGTCTCGCATCGCCGACAGGTGTCTTCCACGTCGGCGTCTATCCCCGGCCACCACACATAGCTACGAGCCAAACTTTTTGTCTTTACAATACCCATGTGGCTAATGTGGAGCTGTTCTAAGACTGAACCCCGTAACGTGGATGGTATTATTATTCTGTAACCCCACATAAGACAACCCTTTTCTATGTATAATTCCCGTCGTCTAAGAAAATAGGGTTGAAGGTCATCGTCATTGCACGAACTAGGCCAGCCGGACTGGACGTAAGCCTTCACTCTGCTCACTAAAACATCTTTCGACGTAGCTACTTTAATATCACTGTTTGTTATTGGTAAAAATTTCTCTACAAAATTAAAATATGTTACTTCGTTTTCGTCACTCGCCGGGCGCGAATTGATTGCCGACTGAGGTAGTCTAGATAATGCATCTGCACAATTTTTCGTGGAGGTTACATATTCTATTTTATAATCATAACCCGATAATAGAATAGCCCATCTTTGTAATCGTGATGCCGCCATCACCGGTATACCTACTCTATCTCCGAATATGTACGTTAATGGCTTATGATCCGTTCGCAGAATAAATTTACGACCATATAAATACTGGTGGAACTTTTTGATTCCAAAAACAATAGCTAGCGCCTCCCTATCTATTTGGGCATAAGCCCGTTCGGCCGCCGTAAGTGTACGAGAGGCGTACGCGATCGGACGCTCCCCCTCCGGTGTGAGGTGAGAAATGACGGCCCCCACCCCGGCTGTGCTGGCGTCCGCTGTTAACACTAACGGTAAGTTGGTGGAGTAATGACACAACACTTCACTACTCTTCAGTACACACTTCACGGCCTCGAATGCACGCTGACATTCTATACTCCATACGTATTTATTACCTATTTTCAGTAACTTATATAGTGGCGATAATATAGTACTGACGTTTTTTATAAACTTAGCATAATACATAACTAAGCCTATAAAGGCTCTCAACTCTGACATATTTAACGGCGCCGGGGCATTCACTATCGCGTCCACCTTGTCCGGGCAAGTGTGAACTCCATCCTTACTAATTACATGACCTAAGTAGCTAACCGACTCCGCGAAGAAGGTGCATTTTTCTTTCTTTACCTTCAACCCACGTGCTCGCAATCGTTGAAATACCTTATCTAAATTGTCTATATGTTGGACTGTATCTTTTCCCGTTATAATTATATCATCTAAGAATACCCCAACATGTGGCATATCTGCGAATAATTGTTCTAGCAGTCTCTGAAAAATCCCAGGACTCGATGCCAAGCCATAGACTAATCGTTTGTACATAAATAGCCCCTTATGCATATTGATTACGGTGTATTTCCTCGACTCGTCCAATTCGAGTTGGGCATACGCCTGTGATAAATCTATTTTACTAAAGCGCTGCCCTCCGTGTAGTCTAACTAGTAAGTCTTCCACTTTTGGCAAGGGATAACGGTCAATATCGAGTACCTTGTTTAGCGTTAGTTTGTAATCAGCGCAGATTCTGATCGTGCCGTCCTTTTTTACGACCGGCACGATCGGCGTGGCCCAGTCTGAGCGTTCCACCGGCTCGAGGATGTCGTCGCGCACCAACTGCTCCAGCGCCCGCTCGACCGGCTCGCGCAGCGCGTACGCCAGCGGTCGCGCTTTCATATACACGGGCTGCGCGCCCTCTCGTACCCGCACCGTCACCTGGCCGCCGGTGAAGCGCCCGAGGCCGTCCGCGAACACCTCACTATACCTGGAACTTGTCACCATCCTCTCCTCGTAACTCCTTGTGAGATTGAACGGGCTCGCTCACTGCACTTACGTTATGATGCCCGGACACATATGGACACATTCGCTTGAGGTGTCCTTGCCGGTTACAAACCCGACACACGTAGGCCGCAAACCGACACGACGCTTCCTCGTGTGTAGCACCGCATACTCCGCACTGCTGTTGGTGCCGACGCTCCCGCCAACCGGCCGCGACCTGTGACCGCCCGTCGCGTCGCGCGCCGCTCGCCGACAGCCTCCCGCGGTACCCCGCCGCCGTCGCCACAGCTACCGGTGGCCGTGATGGTGTTTGCGGCGACCGCGCCGCGAATTTTTCACGGCTGTACATCGCTGGACACTCAATATGGTCAGCGGCTACGCCCGCTCGACCTTGGCATACCGTTGCTGCATCTTTTTCTGCCGCCTCTAAATTAACCGCCAACGTATAGGCCTTGTTGAAAGTCAGGTCATCCTCTGCGAACAACCGCTGTCGTATTGTGTCGCTTATGATGTTACATGCGAACTGATCCCGTAGATTTTCCTCTAAGGTAGTTTTAAAATCGCACATCGCAGATATCTTCTTTAGTGCAGCCACATAGTCAGCTATACCTTCGTTGATATATTGTTTCCTGTTACGAAATTTATATCTTTCTGCCAGTATACTGGGTTTTGGTTGTAAATGTTTTTCCAAAATTTCTTTCAATTCTTGAAAATTTTTCTCACTGGGCTTTTGTGGTGTGCATAAATTGACTAATAATTCATAGCACTCCGCTCCTATAACCGTTATCAATGTCGGTACCTGCATGTCGGCCTCGATTTTATTAACTTTAAAATATTGTTCCAGTCTTTCTGTGTACAACCGCCAATTGTCGGTTCTTACGTTAAATTCACTTATTTTGCCTATCGACATGATTCTAAAATAAATACTTTTTCACGCACGGTTCTAATAAACTTCGTCGCCAAATTGTTATATTGAAGGTATGCAGCTTAATCAAAGACACGTCTGTTGAACACACAGTATATTTCTCGACAGAAATACAATGCTACCTACTAACAGTATATGAACAATTATAAATTAATATGTACCTACATCACATAAACGAAATACACTGCGTCAACTAAAAGGTCTATTCCAGATATATTGATTTTAAGACTCTTAATGTTTTTAAGAATATCACTTTGTGTGGGATTTTTTAACAATATGAAAATATTTGAGTTTTTGATATAGGAATTAGGGTGGAGTAGGGAGCTTTTGTGTACCTTAATGTGCCATATTTACGAACTTTTCGTATTGTGTAACAAAATTATGGACTATAGTTTTTCTACAGCAGTTTTGTTGGTTAAATGTTTTTAAATTGTCCTATCCAGGGAGGCCTTCAGTCGATCCGTCATTTCATTCAATTTCAAACTGTGGGCAATACCCACAGTTTTATATTACCCTTAATTTTTATTTCCTTTTTAAAAAACTATTTTATAAATCTTTCCATAATTGGTTAAATTTATTGTGTAGGTTCGTACTTTCTAATTTCATTACTTTGCTTGTTGAATCCTTTTTTAATCATAAATTTTTTTTTTTATTGCAAACATTTTGACTATCTTATTAATAACCAATTTTTTTTCTTCCTATAAAATAAACTAAATTTATGTATTAATTATACTCTACATTTGGGTTGGGCAAGTGAGTTTTTTGTTTTCCAAACGACACTGTTAGTTCTTTTTCGAGCACAAATTTGTCTTATCAGAGCAAATAAATCACCCTGTATTCTTGCAGCACATGGGATCGTAGCAACAGTGACACAGTGGTCCGCTGGTACTGTACCGAACTAAGATCTATATAAGATAACTATTTAAACCTCCAACAAGTACGATATCCTTTGAATTATAATTTCAGAGAATGCACAATTCAACAAGAAATCGAGTCTTGCTCTGAGCTGGTGGTCTATAAAGTGCAAACCGAACAGCAATACAATTTAACATGACTAAATTGTGTTGTTATTTTGCCTATAATACTTTATGTATGAATTGTGTTTGTTTTGTACATTGTGTATATAAACTATTGTACTAACGCCTTTCTGCGTATTCCCCAGCTCTGTGTGCATGTTTTAGTTAGGTTTGTGATAGAAACAGCTTATACGTTCAAATACATCTACTTCGAGCACAATAACATCTATTTTTATATTTGAATTATTAGTAACGTAAACGCACCAAAAAGATTGCTTAAAATCGACACCTATTACCACCCGTTTTGATTCTTGAAAATGGTTTTTAAAAAGTGTTTTAAAAGTATTGATTTTGCAAATATTGTTTATATGTTTGTGTATGGATTATTGGAAAATTGGTTGTTATTTTCGAAGAAAGCATTTTCCCTAGTGACCTGCTCCCTACTATGTAAGAGTGATCATTTCTTTTTTAAGAGAAAATATGATCGTAAACTATTTTAATCAATATTTTTATTATTTTGATGGCTTTTTATACTTTCATAAACACATATAATAGCTAATTTCCTCGTAATACAACTTTAATTTACCTCAAATTTCATTACACACTATGCCATATTGTATTTGAGCTATTAGTGTTCTATACTTAAGAATATCGAGAGCTGTGAAAATGACATTTGTTTTTATGTAAATATTTTGGTGAATTAAGGCTTTTGTAATTCCCAAATTCTGTATTTTTGTAGTCAAAATGTCAATAGCATTATATACTCATAGTTTTTGCACATAAGTGATTGTATAAATGTATCAAAGAAAATTTAATTTACTTAATAAATATTTATTTAATGGGGTCGGTATTACGTTGTTATCATTTTTTTTAACAGAGTCCATTACTTACATTTTTACATGTTAAAAGACATTAGCCATTTTAAGCCTCATCGCCTTTAGTTTAGACACAATTACGATTAAGCGAGCGTGCCTATTTATTGCCCTGATGGCCAGCACTCGCTGCAGTCATTACAGTATCCTGACATTGGGCATCGAGTACGAGCCCCAGATATCTCATGGAGGGTTCAATGCCAATAAGAGTACCTCTTACTATGAGGCTAGTGCCGAAACCTATGAAAGAATAAAGCCTCGGACTTATGCAGAACCACCTCAAGATCCAGTCGGCGGTTTCACTGCTCGTCTTGGGCAACCCCGGCCGTGACCTTCAGGGTTACCTCACGATGTATCTTGCCGCACGCCGTCACAAGTGTGTCGTCCGTGCGTCACGTGACGACGACACCATTTCTACAATTTCTACACCTGATGCTTATACTTTTAAGTCACATTTAGTTCCTTCTTGACTTTCTAGAATAGATTTTTACTTGCGGATTAATGGCTTGCGGTGTAAAAATTTTGTTCTTCTTTATTACTGCGGTACAACCAGTAACTATATTAGAAACCTGTACCGATAATTCCTGTATAGCGGCCACCCACCGCTTCTCTTCACCTTCGTTTCACTTTCTCTTGATTTCTTACCAGATTTTCTCTTTTTTTGCTTCTCCAAAATGTAATAATGCTATTGTTATCCAGAACTTATTTTATATAGAAGTAAATCTACTAAACCCACCAGAAATAAGAAATACAATTGTCCAAATGTAACGGAATGTTGGAGTTTTAAATTTTCTTAATTAAACATTACCGATTCTAATAGTAAATTCAGTTATCCCTAACTAAACCCCATTATATTAGAACATCAAATTTAATAAAAAAATTAAACTCATAAATTACTAAAAGTTATACAGTTAATACTTTCAGAAGAAACCGTACTTATAAAAATAACCTCTGGATTTATATTTACACGAAGAATTCCTAGTGTTTTCCGTTAAACATAAACGTGACACGTCTTCATATAGCTGAGTTCAGTCACGGACTACCACCCTAGTGAGTAATTCCGTGGCGAGACGATAGGTGGCGCTGTCAATTTGTGCTGCCGAGACGTTTTGGCGCCCAACACGGGACTACACGAAGTTTCTGTCTGTACCGAGAATACTGACGGTCACGTTTCATGTTTTGAATAAGTTCAAGAAATTTGGTTTTAAAATTATCTGTAGTAAATTTATCGAGGAAGGTGTGGAATAAAATCAGCATAAGTATATTAACGATGAGTTTTGTAGGTTAGTATGAAACACGTTCAATTTCATCAATGAATTGTGTGTTTAACAGACCTCTGTCTTAGACATCTATTAAAGGTAATAGTCGCTGTTATTTTGATAGAGAAAATACAGTTGCCATGTTACAATGCTACTAACATGAATTTCAGATATATTATGACATTGAGCATAAAAATACAAAATAATAATAAGATATCATATAGGGTGGGCTATGAATAAGGTGACATTTGAAAAAATCGTATACAAAAAATTATTTAATATATTACAAAAATTGTTTATTTACAAGAAAGCTAATTAGTAGAAATTTATTTTTTAAAAATTATATCGTCTAAATGACCACTGTTTCGACGTTTGTACTCTTCTAAGTGAGCACCTAAATTTCTGCATACCTGTCGATAAAGAGACCGCGAGATCGCCGACATCTCTTCGCATATTTTTCTTTTAGTTGACTTAGTGTATTTGGTTAATTGCTCTAGGCAGGATTTTTCAAATAAATCAATAAAGAGAAGTCTGCTGGGGATAGATCTGGACTTCTAGGTGGCCATGGAATGTCACCTCGTCTGGAAATCAGATTTTCTGGAAACATGTCTGACCGTGCGATGTGTTGCGTTAAACCATGTGTTACGATTGAAGCCAGCAAATTCCAGTAACATCGGGCCCAAGAACCCCCGTAACTAATTAGTAAAGAAAATTAACAGCCTTTTTTAGATTTCCATTTGGTACAGAGACGTACGTTAAACTTATAAATAGTTTTAAGATTAAATAGAATGAAAGTAGGAGATGAAATATAGTACAAAGTACCTAAACATCCATTTAGTTACTCGAGATCTATACGAGTCTACAACTTATTAATTTGTTTAGTCTTTTTTATGTCTTTTTTAAAAGTATCTAAGAGAAATAGTCTTTCATTAACTTTACGAAATATAAATGGGAATTATTATTATATGGGATAATAATAATTCCTATTTACAGATGTTTAGACTTTAAAATTTTTTTTATAGTTTAGGAGGTATAGAAGTATTTCCTAGTAAGCCCTTATGCCATTACTTTAGCCCTACATTAAACTATTTAAAAAGGGATAGTTATAAATTTTGTATCAAATAAACATACTATCTCTGTGATATAGGATCGTCTATCTTAATACGATCTCATTGGTTTAATTTTTTGGTATTAATTTTTTTAATTCATCGATTTACATGTTCTTTGCCTTGTCATAAACATTGTTAATATTGCTATGCAGTGGACTGTTAAAGGCTGTCAGATTATATAGTTCTGAAATACACTTGAATTCAGAAAAAATCTTAACAAAATATACACACTTATCAACATGTATCATTATTGCAGCCAATAAAGAATATAAATACAGCTAAGCGTCTAGAAATACATTGCATTTATCTATTGCAGATGCAACATCATGTTCAATAGATAAGAAAACAAAAAATCAATCGCATTCGCAAAGCTCTCTCGTATAGTAAAAGTATTACAAAACTACGAGTGATACTAGCATTTGGTATCAAAGGTCTACCCTGGGGAGCTGCGGTTACCCGGCGATTAAAGCCGAAAGCCCGAAGCCTGAAATCATTTGATGTATTCATCCCCCTGAAGCTGCGAACTAAGATAAAAGTACAGGGTTAATACTCTCTCGGGATCCGTTAAGTGATTCGATGTTCGATTTTAAAAAATATTTTGCTTAGACTGTTTGTTTTTATTCAACTGATGCAATGTTGGTTCTAATGATACTGTACAAAAATGTTGAAATGAGTTTTAGTAATAAATATATGGAATATCGTATTGTGATGGTTAAAGCTAGAAAAATGCTCACGACTTTTTTGTAACCACACAAGTGCACATACGACAGTGCGTTGGTCAAGCGATTATCGCTTGCGAGTGCCAATCAAGAGGTATGGAGTTCGATTATTCGGGTCGGGCCAAAAAGTGTTATTGGGTTCCTTTTACAAGAAATTCCTAATAACAACCTGTATGGAAATCGGTAGTGTCTCACGCCCGTATCGCGGTGAGAAATTTAAGTCATCAGTTCCAGTTGTCAGGAACATTTATTATAATCATTATTAGGAATGGTTCAAAAATGGAATTCAATTTGCCCTCAAAGTTGTGAAGGTCTGATACCAGTCGCTTCTTGGGAAAACTGGTATTCAGATAAAACCGACTGAACAAAAATAATAAAAAAGTAAAATAAACGAAGGAAAAGATATAAGTTAACATAGTAACATACCTACAATAGACGTATGAAACATATAATAAAAAGGTAGGTACATACCTTTACGGCTACGATCAAATTAGTACACCAATTTTGTAGTTGCAAGCAAAAGAAGCGATCAAAGTAACGTTAATTCATAATCGGGCAATACGTTGAAAAGATCTTTAAACAGGTAACAAAATAAAATACCTAATTCCCTTCCCCATAGCCGCAAAAGTTTTTCATCTAATTGAATTGAAGTCAACTTCTTGTTAAGGTGAAAGCGAGTTGGCCGTGTCGCCGGCGGCAGCGTGGCAGTACCGCCCCGTGTCGCCTGCAAGACTTTGAAAAACTCCTGACTAGTTTGTTTCACAGTAACTTAATAAAAACTACTGTTGGAGCCAACAAAAGTTAGGGATTAAGTTTCGAAAACATTGCCTTATGTTCGACGGAGATACTTTGTCATATTTCTGCAACTTTAGTTATCTGAGAATGTCTCTCTCTTGTTTATACACTCTGCTTTATTTGTTGTAATTTTGACTGGATTTTTACAAAATAGTTCCTTTTAAATATAATACAAAATATATATAAACTTTGGAATACTATCAAATATTAAGCCCCGAGTACAATTTGTCTGACATTTGTCCTATTTCTCTATTGAATAGTACAATTACATTAGGCGGAAGTAGAGAGCTGTTATTAGGGGAAAATTCATTGAAAGTATCAGTGTAAAATCTTTTATTTTAATTCTATTCAAATTTAATATAACAATGAAAATCGTTGTCTTTGTAAGTTAGAATAAATAGAAACTTGCTCCAAAAGATATTGAAGCAATGTTAAAATATTCTAGTCGTAACTAAGAAATTTATATAAATGTAACACACGTGAATAGGGCTAATTTTCTTTTAAATAACACTAATCAAGTTTACAAATGAATCTGGGAAGTTAAACAGTGGTGTTCAAAATTCGTCTAGAATGTAAATTATGCAAACAGCTCCCCGCAATATTCTCGTTTTCGACAATATATTTAGCATTTGAAATAGAGTTGTAACGGAATAAATGGTTGTCGCAGCACGTCCGCTCACTTCGCACTCAACTCACGAACTGATTTGAATTTGGAATTTCGTTCGCTCGGTTGGTGTCGCCGTGGATGTTTAGCTTTTTACGTATTAAGAATTTTTATCAATTTTCATACATTTCAATTTTGAAACTTCTGTCTACTGTAATTTATCTACTTATCTACAATATACATATGTATTCATATATTTATATTTGGCTAGTATAAAAAGCATTAAAGTTTGATGTGTAATTGTAAACTTTTTTAAATAATTAAAAACATCAGTGCTATATTGGACCTAAGCTAAAGGTAGTTACTGGGATTTACCTAGCTTCTCGTCGTCAATTCCATTTCACTGCCTCGGTGGCGCAGCAATAGCGTATGTGACTGTTATGCTTGAGGTCTCAGGTTCAATTCCCTTGTCGGACCAAGTGTTAATATGATCTGCAAACATTTGTTTCGAAATTTGAGAAGTTTTTATTCATATGTATGTATTTACGAAAAAAAGTATTTATATATTTATATCAATTGTACCCATAGTACAAGCTCTGCTTAGTTTGAGACTAGATGATGTTGTGTGTTTGATGTCCGTAATATTATAGTATTACATTATTCTATTATTACTCATCTTTCAACTAGGAACCTTTATTATTTAACATAGTTTGGTAAGTGAATTTTAATTGACTACTAATTTTTAGGTATAAGTAATTTGTTTGGTGATAATAATATAATTTGGTATTTTGATGACCTCTACATACAACCAACAACTGGAGTCTTACTGCCAGGATTCGCTTTGACGTATCTAGCATATTAAAATTAACATATGCTATAAATTGAAAAGATGGCAAATAGGAGTTTTTTTTTTAACTTATTAATTTGTTTTACCATTTGAGTGTATTGTTTTAACTGTAACAGTAAATAGTCTCTTTACTTTTGATGCTGATATATCTTAGTCAACTAGCGCATCATTTATTTGTCTTGATGCAGTAAGCGCAGTAAATTTTCATTTCAATTCTTCGAGGTATTGAAAAGGCATTTACTGAACCTCCATTATCTCAATAAGTACCGGTTGAGGTAATATTTAAGTTGTGGACTGTTTTCAACGATTAATGCAAATTAAGGTAGGAACGTGATAACTACAGAAAGTCAAATACACGTTTAGTATACTATTTGACTTATATTTATAACAGTTCAAATTACATTATTCTATGAAATAACTATGGGCGAACTTCTACATGTGAAAATATGTTGTTGATTTTTATGTTTATTCAGGAAACATCGAAGTAATGTACAGTACAGTAAGTATCCCAACTTAATCTACGAATAAGTCTCACAAATCTTCGAAGGCTTGTTTACCTATTTAGAAACGCAAAGCAGCTTTCCCGTGAAAATGCTAATGTTTACCGCGGGGTCGTCCAAATTAAAGGAAAAAAGGACTTACAGTTTAAATCTTGTGTTACATAAAACTGTACTCTATACTGTGGTGTTTAAAGTTAAAATTTGCTCATGTTTTGTCAAGTAAATTGTCTAATGAAGTCGGGAGTAATGGAGTGGTGAAGGTTTTTGTTTTTCCGCTTTGCTGTTTGACTCTGAAAGATTTAAAATCAAGTTTTATCCGATTGTTAAATTTATACCTATATATTTTCGTTACTTTATGACTATTGCTCGTTCTTTTACGTCAAAACAAATAGTTTTTCGTTAATAAAGTCATGTATATTATTTTTTTAAATAATGTATTTAGTTGACGATGTGAAAAAGCATTTTATTGCAACTAGAGCTTCCGGATTAGAAAAAAATATTTCATAAATTAACATGTCAATTTTGTTCAATTGGAGCTTGTTGTTAGGAGAGAAGTAGGATTGTCGGATATCCACGAAATAGATACACGTTGAAGTAAAACTACATATCATTTCTATTCTGGGAGCATGCTAAAGTTACTCAACTCTGCCTGTTGGAAAGCAAGAATAGAATCCAAGATTTGTGGTCACCATACTTATTACGAATGTAGATAATGTAGTGTAGTGAACCACACTATTGCGGCCTAGTGTGATGCTTTTTCACGCCCCACCTATGTACGTACGGACGTAAAAGGCACAGCCAGTCATACGTAAATTTAAAGCTCACACACCACGATAACTGTCACCCTTGCACCAATATCTGAACCTATAAAAATATTTAATTTTATCCATAGAGCATATTAACAACATCTTATCCGTTCTGAGCTCGTTAGTAAAGAATACATACAGAAATACATAATTTGCTTTCAAAATAATGTACAACACAATTCAAACCAGACATACCAGCTTATTAAGATATTCCCTGCCTCTCTGTCTTCTAACAAAGATTGTTACAAGAAGTATGTTACAAGTTAGGTGAGGGGTCTAGTATAGCTGGTTATATTATAAATAATGATGGCTGTAGATGGTTCTTGCTATTTGTCATGTGGTATAAACGTTTTGCTCATTACGTATTATCCGGCATTATAAAGCTTAAGTAGATGCATGCTCTCTGGTAACGTATTGGATATTACATGTTACACTTTTCACATAAACAGGTTGTAACAAGCTGGTATACTAGATTTCATTTGAAGCTTATCACTTGAGGATGAGCTTTTATCCTTCATGAAATACTTTCAGCCCAGACCTAGTCTGGGTTAAAAGTATTTCAGTAGCAAGCTGGGCTAAAAGTTTCAGTAAGTCTGCGCGTTTTTCTGCATGTATATGAAAATAAACATACGAAAAATACCACGTTTTGCACAGAACGCTTCAGGATAATATATCAATTTAATAAGTAATACTAAACCTAATGTTAAAAAAGGTTTATTATATATATTAAAGGTTATGTCTGATGGAAATTATGAATAGAATCTAAGAGTTGTGGTCACTATACTCATTACGAATGTAGACAATGCAGTATGAAAATTCACACTGTGGCGGCCTAGTGAGATGCTTTTTCACGCTCCACTAAAAGAACTTGGGATCATAATGAGCTCATCATAGAAATACGTGCGCTGGTAGTGAGTTTCAGGTTTTTATTAATTTGCACAGGAAGAAAAAGCCTAACCGTTTAGTTTGAGAGCGTATATTATCCACTCTAAAACGGTGGTTTCCAAGCCCGTGTTGTCGTGTAGAGAAAGGGAGGAGGTGGGATCAGTTAGCAGAGCTCATCAGAACACTCTTCATAATAAAAAAGAAAGAGAACTGCTGTACGACATTTATTTGCAACTGCAGAGGCTCTAAGTATTATACTTCAGGACTGTTAATCATGCGGACTGTTCGTCATGGCAACTGATCGAATCTATTAATCTTTGCATAGTTCTTGTCACGTTTCACCTCTTGAATTAACTACCTTTATACTTAATTAATTACCTAAAGCCACAGCATATGTGCTGTCGTGTTTTATTGGTAAGTGCGAGACCGGAAACCCATTGGCGCAAAGGTGACAGCTATCGTAGTTCATGCAATACAATTCCACGATTACTGTCATGCATTTTACGTCCTCAAGCGAGACGTGAAAAAGCATTTTAATAGACCGCCATGCTATGCGTGAGGCTCATTGAACACAGACAATGCAGTATGGTAACCACAACTCTTGGATTCTACTCATGCTTTCCTTTTGCTGCTTCCAGAGTAGAGTCAGTTTTGCAGGTTCTTAAAAAAAAAGAAAAGATGAATACGTGTTTTATTTTCTAATATTTATTTTTAGTCTTTGAAAAAATGTTTTGGTATCAGTACGAAGACTACCAGTGTTCTTTACACAATCAGTACAGGTTTCGGGTCGAACTGTTCCAGCTTCCTTGATATCAAGTACCTACATACAATCTATTACTATACCACAATGAAATTTCATGTATAAAGTTGCATCGTACTTCTGTCAAAGGAGTCTGTCTCTAATTTAATTATCCGTTTAGAGCTCCCGGGTCGTGATAGCTGTCGCATTGTTCACAACAAATAACATAATTGCATTGCTTTAATGTTAAATGACAAGCAGCTGCCAAGGTTCAGATCTGTGTAACTTTGATTTGTTCTTAGCGCAATAGACATCACAGGAGGATAAGATTGTATGATGAATATTGGTGTAAATGAAGTTTAAGAGATGTATGATGTAGTCTCAACGGAGACCATTCAACAACGCAGACGATATTATAGAGCAAAAATGTGCACAAGCACTGATGCACTCTCTGTTCCCTCACTCTCACAATCAGACGGTTATCCGACACTAATGACTAGACGTGCTCTCCGAGGCACGGGGGTTAAGACCCCAACTTCCAATCTCCGGGTTGTTATTAAATATTTCTGAAACTAAACAAACTCAATAACACTTTTTCACTCGACTCAGGAATCGAACGCGAGACCCCTAGATCGGCAGCCACATACGCTAACCGTTATACCAACAAGGCAGTCGTACGTAAGCGACCATTGTTGTAAACTATGATTGCATTGATAATTTTACGCCATTAGCTTTATCACGCGAAGAGAAAGCGAATGAATCCAGATGCAAAGAGACAGTTGAAATCAAAATAACTGTCTAGTTTTCTTGGTCAAAGTTTATCTAAAAATATGTAGTTATAAAGTAGATGAATGTAATCATTTTAGTGCAATTTTAGTTCGTATTATTTAAAAAAAAAACGATTTATGATTTATTTAATAGAAAAATTTTTACTTTTAAAAGTAATTTTGTTCTTAAAGTAGTCTTTGTGATGAGGTATCATTTAATATTTATATTTATGTTAACGCATCTAGTTACCCGTCCTTTCTTTCCGATAGCTAAAATAGCTGTGTGTTCATGGTTTTTGAATTTATCTAAAAGTATTGCATCACATAGTAAAATTATTATAGTAGTTTAATGTTCGTTTTAAATCTATTTTCATGGATATTCTCGGGTTAGAAAAGTTCTAATGGTTGCCAAAAGAATAGGAATATTGGGTATAGCTGTCATCTGTATATCTGATGCAAACCAAATTTGAACACACAGAACTTAAATAACTTTTCTTTTAAATCCTTGTTCTATATCAGAACTAGTATGTTGAAGTTCTGGATGGTATTCAATTTGTATCCGCATCCGACGTCCAACTCGCTGGTATCCGCTGTGCCTGTCCAGAAACTTTGGTCACATGTCTCGCACGAGTTTAGGAGATTTCTATTGAACCAGGTTCATGCATGGTTCCGTAACCGATATAGTAGATATGGAAGGGACGCTCACTTAGTTTCGACAATTTTTTGACCTTATTTAATTTTGTATAACGAATCAGGCATTTTTTTGTCATAATAATTCTCTGAAATATTTTTTTTTCGAACGTATTTTAATAGGCATAAATGTCAACTATATCGATTTTGCTATAATCGGTCACCATTTTATTGTACTTTATTTTGTACATAGTAGAAGTATTTAGTAACCGAAGTATGAACGGGAAAAGCTTCTTTAAGTGAAACGGCTAACTGTTTCAAGTACATAAGTTCATAACACTTCTAGTTAAAGTTACTTATGTGGTTCGTGAAGTTGCAGCTTCAGTCCGAACGTAACATGTCTCAGTTGCAAACAGCTCCCGATGAGTTCGGCATCAAACTTACAGGATACACAGTCATCGAACACATTCAATATTTCTAACATCTCTGTCAATTCTCTTTGAATAGGTACTTTGTTTAGAATTCTTAAATTATTTCTAAATTTTGCATGCACGGGGTACATATATGCATATTAAATACTGTAAATACTGTTTTCAGTGTCATCGCTGGCTAGGCACGTGTAATTTGCACAATTGCGGATTTAGCACTAACAGATGCATTGCGCATGCAGAAATAGGTATAAATAAAAATGTCCTTAACTTTATTCTGTACGAATTCACATATCGCCACAAAGCACATACTTACATAGATGATAATCACATTTCACGCACACATAGTAAAATATGTTTTTTTTAAATACTAAATGCCAATTACTTACGCTTATTTGGCCGGACAAAGATGTATCGCTACCCAGAAATATATTCATGTACTAACTTGCTTCGAAATATTTTTGATGGAAGTCATTAAAAAAGGGAAATCAATATTCAGTCTTGCAATGGAAATCCTATGGTTGTAATAATGGTTTAGCATAATATTAGATTTATTTTGATTTGTTTGGTCAAAATATAAAATGATATACAAGCGAATCATAATAGTATAGGGTGCATAGAGTTCCCACCAAGAACTTAAGGCCCCTTTTTTTAACGTCTGGAAACCCCCTCGGGCCGTCAGCCCACCGGGGTTTACGGCTGGTTGGTGTGTCGGAATCGGACCAACTAAAACCACATGGTGTGCCACTCTGCGTCTAATATAGGAGGGATCCAGGAACAGCTGCTATTACGACATCCAGAAGAACTTAAGGCCCCAAGTCAGCCTCGTCTGCAAGTGGTGCACCTCATGATCGACCGACGAGACTCTGGTAAGCAAAACATCCTGATTAACAGCAATAGGCTCGCCACATATTACGTGGGACCAAAATACTCGCTAAAAGCGAGTGTTTAATATGCCTCTGCCTATCCCTCCGGGGAAACAGGCGTTTATGTTTGTATGTATGTAATACTAATACCGAAATTCTAGGCGAAACCTTTTATTGTACCGATGGTTGTATAAATATCGTTATCCAAACTGATTTAGTACTCAGAATATTTTATACAATTACAAATTTATGAACACAGATTATATTCTCTGTTTTGTAATATTTCAGAAAGTAATTCTATTTGTTGTGTAGCATAAAAAGCAAGGTAAGGTCATAAAAAATGCAAGGATGACAAATGGCCGCAGCGGGCCGACAAGTGACCGACATTAGTCTTCTGTGAAATTTTCGTAAAACTCTTAAGATTTGTATGAAAATCACGATGTCTAAGGCCCCCGTTTTACTTTCAGTATATAAAATAATTCTACATATATATATACGAGTGCTTTTTTAAATATTATTTATCTAAAAGTAAAATTTTTCTTAGGTCCGGATTGTGTTAAAATTGCACACAATGACAACATTACAGGTATGGTAATGAACGTTTAGTAAAGTTTACGGATATTCACCTGGTAAATCTGAAAACACACACACAATTCCCATTTGCAAAAAAAATTATATCTACCTAGTCTTGCCATAAATATTGTAATAAAGAAAAAAGAAAATTGTTAACTGCAAATAACATTTATTACTTTTACAGTGTGTCAGTTTAATACATAAATATAAAACAATTAAAAATATAAAAAGCTTATTCGAAGTGGTCTCCATTGGCTGCAATACAGTCCTTTAAACGATGAGGCCAGTTATCAATAGAAGCACGCACTCTTTCCATGGGAAAATTCTTCACTGCCAATCGTATAGATTGTTTTAGGGACTCCAAATTATCATGGCGTTTAGAGCAAGCTGTACTCTCTAAAACTGACCACAAATCATAATCCAGCGGATTAAGATCGGGACTAGACGACGGCCAGTCTTCAGCTCTGATGAAGTCCGAAACGTTCGATTCCAACCAAGACTGCGTGGACCGAGCTTTATGACCCGGCGCCGAGTCTTGCTGGAAGGACCATACTTGGTTATTGAACATGGTGATGTTAAGGGGCTTAACTACCTTCTCAAGAATGGTATCTTGATACACTTGTGCCGATGTTTTGATACCTTTTTCACAAAAATATGGCTCAGTCACTCCTTCATAGCTAACACCCCACCAAACCATCACTGAAGTCGGATAATGTCCACGTTGCACTCTGTCGACTAATTGGGAAGCTTCCTTAGAGCTTTGAGCATAAATACGGTCATTTTGTTTGTTAAAATGTTGCTCAATTGTAAAAATTTTCTCATCCGTAAACAAAATTTTTCTGTGACCTCCCTTTGCGTACCGCTTCAGTAGTTGTTTCGATTTTACCACCCTATTCTTCTTTAAATTATCAGTTAAGAAATGGCCAGTGCGTCTCTTATAGGCTGCAAGTCCTAAGTCATCTTTTAAAATACGCGACATGGTTCTAGGTGCTATCTTCATTTCCCGAGATAAAATCTTTTGCTTTCGGACAGGATTTCTTCGAATTCTTTCCCTTACTGCTTTGACCACCTTTTTCGTACGAACACTACGTGGACGGCCAGATCTTTTTCTGTCACAAACAGAGGAGGTCTCATTGTACCTATTAATAGCCCGGTACACAAACATTTTACTAATACCAAGTGTATGGAGAGTTTTAAAAATTGCATTTGGCTCCATACCTACTTTGTGTAATGCTATCACAGCGATTCGGTTCTCTTTATCACCCCACACCATTTTAATATCGCAAAATATTTTACAATGTATTGGCGCCAAAATGAGAAAACACAATGAACAATCGTATAAAAATGACAGATTCGAAATTCAAATGTAATATTTTTTTATAATTAAGTGTAACAGTATTTATGGCCAGACTAAGTATATATAATATTTAATTATGATCCGTAAGTTTTTAAAAAAAGTGACATATTTTATTCGTTTTCATACTGTCTTTAGTGTTTAGCTTAACGTGAAGAAAGGACAGAGAGGGCCGTAACTGAGAATCATAATTTCTCGTTTGGGGGATGTAAATCAAAGCGACGTCCACTTTTGTTACATTTAGTGAAAAAGTGGTCTGAGGTCAGAGTATATGAAAAAAAATTATGAGCACCAAGTTGGACCACAATTTCTTACACAGAGTAAGATTATCTCTTACATATATGTTGTTAATAAATCGATAATATGAGTATAGATGTAGGTTGTAAGACTTATTCTTTAGATGCAGAGTGCTTTCAGAATTATACTTTTTGAAGTGGAATTAAATATTAATGCGAAATGTATTATTTGTACACAATTTTTACGGCTTTTATGTAACCTTTTAACAGAGTTATACATGCATACATAAATAATATTTTAATAAAAACAATATTTTAAGCACCTTGGGACTGAACATTTATTTTTTGTTTAATAAAGTTAAATCTTATTAAGTATCACTTACATATCACACCAGGTATAATATTTACGTATCATGTCAGCTTCAATTTATCACAAAATCATTATTTAGAAAACAAACGCACATCGATCGCAAACTGTCCGTGCGGTTTAGTGATTGATTTGAGTTTTGTCATCTGGTAAAAAGAACTGAAGATTTACAATTGACATAACATGAATAGAGATCAATGTACTGCTATTAAAATTAGCAATAGACGTAAGAAATTTAAGAAAATTATCACCTCGTCGCATTCGTTAATGTTTTATGCTGTTTAATAAATACTGAGACATTTCGTGTTTTTTTCAGTAGAAGATTAACATTATCTTTATTTTAATAGATTGTTTATTTTGTATTATAAGTTTGTAACTACTAGGAAACCTTCAGACTCATTGTCATAATTTATCGCATGGCGCTAAAGAAAGGTCTCTTGAATGAATGACTGCACGGTTGACCTAATGATTTAAGTGGTCGTCACGCCGCTCTTTATTACGCTCAGTGTTGTGGTTTCAAACTCCACCTGGGACAGCACTTGGTGTGATCCACAAATCATTGTTCTGAGTCTGGGTGTTCTTTGTGTCCGTTTCTTGCATGTTTGTAAAGTCTCCCGTGACACAGGATTTATTGTTAGTGCGGGAATGGTCTTTTAAAAGAAAGAAAGAAAAGAATGTCATCAGCTTGTGCAAAACAACGGGTTTTGTGTTCCTCTAACACGAAGGGAGAATCCTCCGACCAGGTGAGGTGGTTGTGAAGTTTCATATATGAATCGAAGTGATAACTTTTCATATCACGATGTAGGATTGGCAGTTACGTTACTGTATTCTTTAATGTGCGTTAATTAGATGGCATTGTAGAGTGTATTTTACTGTACATTGAATTTTATTTTTTTAAGTCTAAAATTTTATGCCTCAGGTCTCTCGATTTAACCGTGTGAGATTAGAAAAAGAATGATAATATCCGTAATTTAATAAATAAGGATAATGTAATAAAACAAATAAATAATGACTGCACCATAAACATCGGGCACAATTATCTTTAACCAGAGTCCACGGTATATCATATTTTAGTTATCATATTTTATACTCATCAAATTTTCAATTACATATATTACTATTTCTATTTTATTCACTAATGAAATGAAACTATTAACTGCTTCCACTTCTATTCAGCCCATGGGTGTCTGTAACTGCTACTAAAAATTACTCCAGGGCGAAGGAAAATTTGAAATAAATCTATGACCAATAATAAGGAGTGGCCTATGTCCAGCAGTGAACTGGTAAAGGCTATCGACGTGATGTGATTAATCAAATCGATTAAAGACCTTTATAATCTAAAATTTTTACAAATGACAAATATAAAATTCAGGATGCAACACTTAGAAAAAAAAGGTTTATATCTACTGAACTGAAGTCATAAAATATTAACATATCATTTAATAAGGAAAATTACCTTTAACTATTATCAAACAGCTTCATTAATTTACAAAGTTCTAAAGCATATTGACAATGTACACACAGGTACAAACACACTCAATTCGATACGCTTATGCAGTCCATAATATCCGTTGTGCGGTTGGTTGACGGGAAATGAAAATATCGTATCTGTTGGCGCACACATTTAATATGAACGTTTAGATAGATTGTGACGTATTAGCTAAGCTAGATGGGATTTATAATTATATTATGTTGAGAACGTATGCTTTGTATTACAGAGTTTTGTTTATTTTCTTTCCAGAAGAATGGTTCCGTATACATAATATTTTTTGAATATCTCTGATACCGTAAATGCTTGCCGAGGTAGATGAAAAATTAATTACTAGTATTTTGATTATCGTGCTTCAATTTAAATAACTACGATGAGATTGAGGCAGAGGTGACAGTTATCAAGGTAAGAGTGTGTGCCTTACACCAGCACGATGACGGTCATGCCTTTTAAATCTCCAAGGGGGTGTGGAAAAGCATCTCACAAGGCTGCTATATTGTGGGTTACCATACTGTATTACCTGCATTCTCACTACCTCTAGGATTGTACTCATACCTTTCATCAGGCAGAGTAAAGCTTCTTTGGCAGGCTCTTAAAAAAGAAATAGAAAAGCATGGAAATTAACGCCTTCACGATAGGATAGGTACATAAGTATTAAGTATATACCTTTGAACTACTTGAAGTTTCAATCAGGTTTGCCGTAATCATAAACTAGCTCTCAAGCAATATCTGTATAATATAAATGGAATTAAAAAAAAATGTTTCTGTATTTATTTAATCCCATCAATCACAGATATAAAGAAGTATAATTACAAAACAATGCCCGAACAACGAAAACCTCTCGAGGTCCTAACTGGTGAGTCACTTACTGTCATCCTTTGCTATGGTACAAAGCGCACAAAAATACAATAATTATAATATGTGACTTCTATTTACAAAGTTGAGTATAATTTTGTTTTGATATGTGCTTAAGCTTTTCGAACCCAACATGTAGGATTTTAGAACTTTCTCAGGCAGTTTATTCAAATAACAAGGAACCAAGTATCGGACGGGATTAAATTCATTTTTAAATTGATACAGTTCGTAAAAGCTCTAACCTTAAATTTTAAGTTATTAGCCTCGTAGTGTTAGTTTCCACAAGAATAAGATATTCGACTTTACATTATATTACATTACATTTATTATATTACAGTATTTCAAGAGGACACTATTCCTGGATTTGTATTTTTTTTAATATGCGTGGGAGTTATTATTTTTAATATTTTTAATTGAAGGTTATAGATCTTAAACAAACATGTATGTATGGTATGTTCTTCCATAGCTACTCAAACCATAATTGATAACTGAGTGGGCTAACACTATATAGGTATAAGATTTTTTTTTGTTTTAGTAGCCTGCCAAAATGACTCTACTCTGCTTAATGGAAAGCATGAATAGAATCCAAAAGTTATAGTCACCATACTCATTCCGAATGCTGACAATGTAGTATAGTGACCCACACTATGGCGGCCTACTACGATTTTTTACCCCTCACTTGGGGACGTAAAAGAGATGACAGTTTTCGTAGCATTGTATTATATATATTTACCACCACAAGTGTCACCCCTGTATCAATGGGCCTCCGCTCTCGCACTCACCAACGAAACACGACAGCACGGATGCTGTCGCTTTGAGTTGGTCTTCTGTGGGAGGGTAGTACTGCCCCGGACGAGACGGCCCGTTCATTCTGAAATCAACGTGGCTCTGCTACCTGGTAGATAATTTGTATTTTAAGATTTAGATCTGCTAATAATAGATCTCAATTTATTGCACACATAACCTTTATAAAGCTCCAAGCTGAAACGGCTATCTACGTTAAATCTTAATACTAATATCTTAATACTATGTTAAATCGATGTACATTTGTTGTTCAAACAGGTCTACTTTAGTACATAGACAATTGATATTATTGATGACATACATGCAAGTGTGTTCGTGAGCCATGATAGAGGGTGAATAACAATTATTATAGAATGATTGTAAATGTATTATTTCAGTTTAGATGCGTTATTTCATTCCTATATCATGTGCCCATTAACATAATTTTTCAAAGTTAAATTGAATGAGTTTCTGCGCCGCCTGCGTTAAATAAGCAGGTGTCTGCAAACTGGTATACCGATCCTGAGTTTATTATATAGCTCATGTCGTTAACATACAGCAGGTCTTCTACGGTCCCAGTTATTAAACCCAGTGCTTGTCACCTTTGTGCTATAAATTTGTTTATTTGAAATTTTAAGGCTTTTAATCAGTTCACGTGTTATTTGTTAATAAGGTTAAAAGAGGTTCTTGTGTATCATTTCTTGGATTGATTTGAAATCGGATCATGTTAAAAGCCTTGTTGAAATCTATGAATACTGCTACATTTTTTTCATTTCAGTGTTCATTGACCTCATCAGAAAAATTACGTAGCAGTTAAGTTGTATTTTTATTTTTATGGAAACCGAATGAATTACTGTTAATTAAATATTTTTTTTCTAAACGTTACTTATCTCTTTACCTATATATCGTCCAATGATCTTGTCGATGTAATGGAATGGTAATCATTAATGTCATCGCGTTTACTTGTACAATAATTATTATAGTAATGAAAGTTAATTATAAATACACATTATTTTGTTTGTAATTTCATTGACTTTTATATCTGGTTAATATGTTAATGGAAGTTAGTTTGAACTATAAAATTACTTATATTAATGTTTATTTTTATTTATTCGTTTATTTTATGCTGTTATAATAATATATAAAATTCGAAAAGGTTCGCTATTGTATTTTAAAAATTACATTATTCACTTTCAATAAAGGTCATAGTGATTTTACTTTAAAAATATGTACTTAAACATATGTAACGTAATGACAAATTCTGTAACGAGTGTACTTTTATTAAAACTAAATAAATTAATAATTTAACACCCGTATCTGAGTTAATTTTTCTGACAACTGATTGTACTATGAAAACGATTAAAATTTTACCTAAAGTTACGGTGTCAATTTCCCGAAGTGTAAGCTTTTCTGATTCTAAGTGGTAGCCTTAATACTGGTTTTCTATCTCCTCGCCACTCAATTTTCTCTACCAACAGGCCATATTTCACAAAGTAACAAGCCAAAGGGATTGGTTAAAAATTACCCTTCGTGTTCTCTATAAATTTGGATGCCTAGCTACGCCACCGGTATGGATATTGCATATATTTTATGCGGAATATAATTTAAAACAACTTTTTTTTCCGTTCGGATTAGGGTTTCTTTCTATTAAGGAAGAATAATATTTTGTGGAAACCAGACTTGGCTCACTTAAGGCCCACAATATTTTTTTGTGTAAGTGATACTTCCCTGTTTAAATGGGTGTATTCTTATTTCAACTCTAGTAAAAAAAAGACTTTAAACGATTCTTGCAACTTTGAATTACTTTGAAGTAATTTAAAGTTGCCATATAATATACATGTAGCACGAAATATCGTAAATTATTGAATATTGAATTATTAATAATAAATTAATGTACCTTTTATATTAAAATCTAAAGCTATTGTACCATTTTAAATTCGTCAAAAAAATATTTTGAAAATATCCGTAATTCGAAATCAGTAATTAATTGCTCTAAAATAATGATAGATGTACTATAATTAATTAAATCAATTAATTTAATCATCACTTAATGAAATTACCTTAATAATTATAAATTTTAACTGGCAACAACTCGTCTCTCACGCCTATTCTCGTTCCGTTTGTTTCGTGTTTTTGTATAATTCGTTGTTCTGCTTTTTCTAGTGTCGTAGCCCCACGCGGGTGCTCCACAACTTATAAACGATGTAAATTTTATGTCAAGTTAGGAAAATGTTCCTTCTATAAAAGTGTGTGAATTGTTGTGTCGCCATTACAGAACGTATCAGACGGCATGCAGTATCATCTCTGTCCCTCGATATGAGTACGCTTCAGGCTTTTGAGGTAAGTTCTGGTTTCATTAGTATTTACATGTTCTATTTACATTTATACATGATACAAAATAAAAGTCGCTTGCCGCCATCTTGACGCTTTGATATTAAACTACACAATAGATTTTTAATGCAGTGAACCATGAACTTAACCATAGATTCTGATTTCATAACATTATACATAATATTTACATGTGTACATAGTATAAAATAAAAGTCAAAGGGTCATCTTAACTCTTGACACTTAGTTTTTACAGTTTTCATCATAATGTCCATTTAGGGGTAAACAACGAAACTGATTTTAACGGCTAAAGCTGTGAAAGTAGGCAAGCAGAGTTACTTAGGCATTTATAATACTTTGTAATTTTAAGTTATGATATCGGGAATAAAAACTACTCTATGGCCTTTCCTATAACATAAGCTATCTCTATACCAAATTTGATTTAAATTGGTTCAACGGCTGTTCATTCCTCATATAAACTGCCACTCTTTCTTCATTTCCTTGAAGACAAACTGTGTTTTAGTTTCTATCAAGAAAATTAGAAGATTTGCATGATAAAAACTATCCTATATATCCTATGTAACAGTTTAAAAAAGACATAAGATTTATTTATATAATTTATAGGAATGCTATTATCTTGGCTTAAAGGTATTTAGTCAGTAAAGTGGTCGTAAAACTGGCATATCTGCCACCTGGATTTCTTGTCTGTCTGCCTGCGCGAAATATTTTAGAATTTAATTTCTAACAGCGAAAAAAAGTTTTAAATTTCAGATTACATAGAACTCGTATTGTACTATGTTGTAATTATATATTATGCAAAGTTTAATTAATATTGGATAAGTACCTATTCATTGCGTTCTGTAGTTTATTTGTAAAATGTAGAGGGTAGTTTGTGCATTTTTTCATTACGAACATTTTTAGTAATCGTGCTTCACACGACGAAGGACTGTCGTATATGTATATGTTGTATATGTGCACAAGTTTAGTACATTTTTTTAAAATGTGATTGGTTCAGCTTTCATTCATATGCAGAATCAAATACAAGCGATGGAGTAGCTTTGAAGTAGTGTAAGCGCTCATTTTTTTATCCACTCTTTTAAGGTGATAGTGAAATTACATGGGTCACTAGCCGGTAATAAAACGGTAAATAAAAAAGTTATTGAAATTTTTGTCAGAATAAGAATAGATAGGTTACCTGATAGGAAATATCTTCGACCACCCATGAACACCTGCAAGTCAAGATACACTCAAGTTAGTCTTGTCATTTGATTCCTCCTAACTCGTAGAGAGGAGGGGGTCTCGGCAAAAGTCACTCATTCAGTTAATACAGTGGTGTAGAAATTGCATAGATTTTCTGTGAGTGAGAGATTGCATTGGAAGTGAACGACTTGAAACGAAAAACTTTTAAACAGTGAAAGTACATTCAGGTTTTTAATTTGTGTATATAACTCTACTCATAGCAGGACCTACATAAAAAACACAGAGCTTGCGCCTTTTGGATATCAAATCCCATTTTTTAATTTATAAATTAATAACTTATTGTGAATGCTTTCACAAACTCTTCTTTTTATTTAATATGAGTACTTATTAATGAACTTCTATTTGCATCTTCTCCACTAACATTTTGGATTAAAGTAATATATTATGCTTTACATAGTTTCTTATACAATGAAAACATAACCTCAAGCCAGCGTAACAAAGCGTGTCTTCTCAAATAGAAATCTCATGACATCAACATACATTTTTTCACAATGTAGGTATTCACACAATAAGAGCACCGTAAGCAAATACTTTTATCTTAAATTTTTAATGCCACGCACAGATCTTGCTGTTTATGTGTAATACTTCTACTTAGTAGTTCTTCTCATTTTATTTCTTCTAATAACTGTAAAAGAATTTCGTATGAAATAGTATTAATCAACGACCAAGTATAAATCTTTAATCTAGTCAGTTAGCAATATAATAAGGACTCTGTATCCATGTGATAAAACACAAAGAAAAAAATAATTAATTAGAAAAGAGTACAGAACCCAATTTCTGTATTAAATAGATTTGAATTGAACATAGAACTAAACAACTAATTAGATAAATTAGCTCCCACGGTTTATTATTTAGAGAAATCACATATTTTGAGATCGGAGGCTCATTGATGCAGGGTTGATGAATATCGTGGTGATAGTGTAAACCTTACACTGCCACGATGACCGTCATGCCTTTTACGTGACCAAGCGAAGTGTGAAAAAGCATCTCACTGGGCCGTCATAGTGTGGATCGCCATGCTGCGTTGTCTGCATTTGTAATGGGTATGGTGACCACAACGCTTGGATTCTATTCATGATTTCCATTAGGCAGAGTGGAGTTTTTTTGGCAGGTTAATATAAAAAAAAATCTTACTTAAGTTTATAGCAAGTAATCATTTCGTGAGTTTGTTACAACTAAATACACATCCTTAAAAAGCTGTTAGTAATTTAAATAAAAGTGGAAGATCGGGGACCTTCTTAAAAACAATAACTAAACAGTGCCGAAATAATTTGTTTATTCAATTTCTTCTCACATGACAACTATTTGGAAACAGCCTCTTTTAGATCTACAGAGAAATTTTGTGATTTTGTAACAACTTAATGTTACTTTTTTTAACGTGTGGAAACCCCTTCGGGCCGTCACCCCACCGGGGTTTGTGACAGGATGGTGTGTTGAAATCAGATTAACTAAAACCACACGATGTACAATTCTGCACCAGAGATAGGATGGCATCCGGGAGCAGTTGTTTTTACGACATTTAGAACTAATATTAAATAAAATAACCTATTGTCATAGTGACTAACTGTGTTGATATGTTATTTTTAATAAAGACAATAGTAAAATCGAATACTTGGTAGTGAATTTCATAAGATAAATATATTAAATTTGCATCTTTTCCTATTCAATAATGACGTTAAGTTAGCCAGCAGGCATGCATCCTCTTTTCTAGTTAGTACTTACCTTTGTTCTCTATGTTTTATACACAAAGGAACGCACCAAAGTGTTCATTATATTTATCCCTGTGTTTTATTGATTTCCTCCGTCTTCTTAGATACTTATTCCCGACTATTTTAAGCAGTTACCAGTAATTACAACTAAAACTTGTCTCTCCACTATGTAACATCATTAGTCGGAGGCATTAGCGCCGGCCCAGATAACTGCGCGAGACATCGCCTAGTAAGTGCCCCTTAATTTAGTTAGGTATGTCCCTTTAAGCTGTTTCAAACCTATTGTGTTTTATTTAAATATTAGAAGTTGATTATATAGCAGTGGGATATGATTTTTTTTTTATAGTACACTCTCTTTATAGTACACCATCAACATATTGCTTCAAATTATTAATAAAGTACGCATT
The DNA here is from genome assembly GCA_949316085.1 of Hypercompe scribonia. Taxonomy (NCBI): domain Eukaryota; kingdom Metazoa; phylum Arthropoda; class Insecta; order Lepidoptera; family Erebidae; genus Hypercompe; species Hypercompe scribonia. Next base: position 8,388,645 of record OX438988.1, read on the forward strand.
AAAGATATGTACTCTTTACTAATAGTGAATCTAATAACAATAAAAAACTGAAAAACGCTATGATATAAAACAAAATGGAGTCGAAACGGAATTTTAAACACATAATAAGCTATAAGACCAAATTGCAGCATATGATGATATTCGATATCTTATACTTGCACTCCCCTCCCCCCTTTTTACTTTTTCCAAAATTTAAGACGTACCAGAAGATTTACATTTTAAATCAGTCAAGAGTACGCTAATAAATTAGTGTCATAAACCATATAGACTCAATAATAAAGCCTTAGACATCGCCTCAAACCATTCATAGAACTAAAATTATTCTGCATACAAACTTGTCAAAACGTCTCTCAAAATTAAGTCCGGTACGGGTTACTTAGTTTAGGATGGATATATTTATAAGTTGCTAGCTTAGTATTCGACTAAATTTAGTTAATTGGCAGTCTAAGTTCATTCAGACTTATCTATATTTAATTAAGCCCTAGGGTAATGCAAATAGAGGACTTTTTGTAATTATTTCTTCGTAGAACTAGTTATACCTTCGTTTTTCTTTCCTTTTAGAAATAGGTACATGTTATTTTAAAATATATGTAAATATTTCATAAAAAAAAAACAAAAATATACAAACAAAACGGCTTAAAAAAAATCTTACCACATTTTACACACGGCCGTTTGATCCCCAAACTAGGCAAAGCCCGTGTTATGGTAACCAGACTGCTGATAAACATACTTATATATTTCTAAATATATATATACTATAGATAAATTAAACCCAGATAAAACCCAGATAAAATAATCGTGCTCATCACACAAAGATCTGTCCTATTTGGTAATCGAATCCACGTTCTCTGGCTCAGTAATCAGGATTACTAACTGGAGACGTAAAGGCTTGTCGATATGTATATATATCTCGTCATAGTATGATACAAGGAAAGAACACAAAGTTCGGCAAAGCGTTTGTGTCTATTAAGCTGCAGGTGTCATGGGCGATGGTAGTCGCTTTCCGTTGGGTTATCCATCCGCTCGGTTGCCTCATATATTATAAAAATACTACAGTTAACTTCTTTATCTTTTAACACCTCTGCATCTGGCAACGGTTAGCAGTCAACAACAGTTCAATTTACTTGGACTGAAAAAGAGCTAAATCTATAATTTAAATATCACTTTGTTAACCCACATGTTGCCCACGTTTGAATTACAAACGTTCCCAATGGAAGTACCAATAAATAAAAGTTATTATTAACAATTATTGACCCATATGTGAGCGTATATTATTCATAAAACATTATATTACAAACCATACAACGTAATATACGTTGAATAGGATAGATGAATTATCGCTAAATATGAGCAGGGAAATTAAATTGGCAAGCCGTGCCGATTGGTTTTAATACTGACAACAGATACGAATAATTGATGCGTACAGTTACCCGTGAGTATGAACTGGTACTAGTGAGTTCATAAAAGCTTAGAATTAGTTTTATTTGCTCTTTTTGCATTAGGAATATATCTTCTGTCACGGAGGAATTTACAAACATACATGAAATGGACACCAAGAACAACCAGATTCAAAATAACTATTTTTGGATCACATAAAGTGTTGTCTTATGTGAGATTTGAAAGCACAACACTCAGCACAGTAGAAAACGGTGTTGCGACCGGTTAAATCACTACGCCATCCGTGCAGTGATAATTAATAGTATTGTAATTATATAGTGTACATAATTAACAATACGAGTATGTTTCACTTTTTAGAAATTGCTGATAATTATGTTAAATATTGTTTTCAAATCATTACATTTTGTCATACACTATTGAAAATGAGAACATGTATATTTTGGCCAAGAATTTGGCTAACACGTGAATCTAACAAAATATGTGCAAAATATGTTGCGGGAATTCTTGGGACCGATGCTACTAGAATTTGTTGGCTACAATCGTAACATATCGTTTCAACAAGAGCCACTGGAGCCACTTGTCGCACATCCAATGAGTCCCTGCCAAAGAAATGTTGCCGGAAAATCTGGTTTCCAGACGAGACGACATTCCATGGCCACCTAGATCCAAGTCCAGATCCATGCCCAATAGACTTCTTTTTAAGGGATTATTTGAAGCATCGTGTCTAGATCAATAAACTAAATATGCTACGTCAACTAAAAGAAAAATCAGCGAAGAGATATCGGCGATCTCGCGGTCTCTTTGCCGCGAGTATTCGAATATTTCGGTACTCGCTTAGAAGAGTGCAAACGTCGAAACGGTGGGCATTTAGACGATGTAATTTTTTAAAATAAATTTCAACTAATTAACTTTCTTGTAAATAAACAATTTTTATTATATACCAAATGATTTTTATATATTTTTTTCAAATGTTAACTAGTTCGTGGCCCACCCTATAGGTAGAGGATATCGTGAGCCTTAAGCATGAAAATCAATAATGATTTATTCGTTATTCTTAACCTTTAAGTCTATTCTTCAGTATTAATAGTACTCCTCCTTAAGTGTCGTTATTTGTTACTTGAGGCTTATTTACAATTATGTAAACTATCTACTAACATTAAGTTTGAAAAACGTGATATATTAGTCAAAATAACAACCGGTAAGGGGATTTTTCAGTTGTAATTTTTAAAGAAATTTTGTTAACGTTTTCTGTGAGTCTTACTTCTAGGTGTCTTCGTCTTTATGTTGCTATTAAATTACAAAGGTAATTTTTTGTCACAATAACAAAATCTTTCAAATACTATAGGGACTTATTTTTTTATTTTAAGAGTGTAAAGATGATTCTACTCTGCCTGATGGAAAGCATGAATAGAATCCATGAGTTGTGGTCACCATACTCATTGCGAATGCAGACAATGTAGTATAGTGACCCACATTAAAGTGACCTAGTAAGATGCTTTTTTAAAAGGCATGACAGTCATTATGGCCATTGCATTGTACATACTTGCCACGAAAACTCTCACCCCTGCATCAATGAGCCTCTGGTATCGCACTCACTTACGAAACATGACAGCACGGATACTATTGCTTTAGGCCGATCTTCTGTGCGAGGGTAGTACTGCCCCAGTCGAGCCGGCTCGTTCATGCTGAAATCAACGTGGCTCTACTACCTATAATGAGATAATATGAACAGTTAACTGTGTGCAACGATGGATTGTAATCTACAATTTAGTAATAATAATAAAACTTAAACCTTTTTGAGGCTTATTATTTTGGGCATGATCCATCACAGAATTGTTTTCAGTGCTCACCGTAGTACACTTGTGTGAGTTAGTGTACTTAGTCTGGACAGGCGACGAGAGGCATTTTGAATGCATTCGCTTTGTGTGCACGTTTATCTGTAAGCCACTATAGTTGCCTTTGTTAGATATTTCATACAGTTATGAGTGAATAATGTTCCAATGAAGAAATAGAATTTCCATAAACAAATATAAAATAATAAGAATATTCACACCTCAAGTACTGATGAATCACCGTGTCTACAAAATACTGTGAAAAAGTTAAGGCGTCTTCTCACTTTGGAAATTTAAAAATATCGATTTTTATTTTTTTTTAATTAAAATTTAATTAAATTTAAATTTTAAGCATCGGAAGGTCTATTGTATGGAGCAAGCATTACTGATTAACCCGAGGTAAGGGTTTTCATGATTTTTCTGCAACCAAAACTGTAAACACGTTTATCTCAAAAAAAGATTTTTCGGTGCCTTGTTGATGAAATTTCGGAAACTATCCGGCCGATTGAAATTTAAATGACATATTTCTTATAGTCATGGCTATAGCGCATATCATCAGATTTTTGAAATTTCGATTTGAATTATTTTTTTTTTTACAAAAAACTGTAAAAAAATGGCATTGTTTTTTACTTTTTCGAAATACGTGCGCCATTTTTTTATTTTCGCGAATATCAAAAATCTGATGATATACGCTATAGACACTGATATACTAAATCTAAAACAGTTTTATTTCTTTGTTTCACATGACCCGTCTCGGAGATACCATCAACAAGCCACGACCATAACATTTTTAGACGAGTTTTTCGATGCTACTGTTGTATTATAATAATTGTTCAAAAAAATAAAAACAACCCCGATAAAGAAGTTTCACTTCAATAAAATTTTTCATATACTGGAAAGTTATGTTTATTACATTGGATCCATTTTATCCCATAATTTTAAGCAAAAATCCTCGAAAAAAATCGTGAAAATAGCCTATTTTCGAGGTGCCTAAAGTGAGAAGACGCCTTAAGCCACAGTACAGACAGTCCAGACGAAGGAAGCAATTCTCTTATTGCTGTCTCAAAGTGACAACTTATGCTCCAGGGCTGACATACTTCAACAGTATAATGCGAGTATTGCCCCTTTTTTTTCTGTGCGGAAATCGCCACAGATACCACCGAGAGGTGGTTATGTCCGACTTGACTTGTCCAGTAGCAGGGAACCGGGGAACCGGGTGCACCCTAGTAAGGAAATCCCTGGAATATGGGAGGAATGTTTTTATTGTGTTTTTTTTTGTTGTTAATCTTTTTTAACTGACGTAACATTTAAATTGTCTTAACTCTGATTACTAAGTAAAAGATATAATATAATGTATGCAAAACAATAGAGTTAGCACAAATGAGCGAATCTGATGTGATAGTCTAGTAGTTTCCTACACAGATAGAGATTTCAGTTAATTACAGTGTTGGATTCTTCATGGAGTAATTTGAGCCAAGCCAATTAGATGCACTGGAATCTCTGAGAAAATTACACCTAATTCTGGAAAGAGGAACTTAATTGTATAGGAGAATAAATCTTTTTTCCTTTACAAGACTCACGTACATACATAAGACAGCCTTCTTTTTTATTTTAAAAGTATAGTATATTTATTTATATTTTTAAAAAAAAAAAAATTTTAAAAGTATATTGATAAAGGTAACCAGTTCTTATGCAGGTTTTGTAGGGGAACTTTTTATATCCATTACGCTGTAAATATACATACATATATCATACTTTAAGTGTGTAATTTTATGGGACAGACGACGCATTAGTGCTCATCACATAATTATTTTGTTAAGTGTTAACCGAATCCACGAGCTTTGACTCGGTAGTAAGTATTACTAACCGCTTAAACAATAGACTATTCCAATATTCCATTAAAATTCTCAGAAAAATTGATCTATTATGATAACTTACTTTTATTTTCTTTCTTTTGTCAATGAAAACCAGGAGGAATATACCAGATTCATTATCCTCTAATTAAATTGCACCATTTCACAATGAAATAGACATAACCCTCAAAACGATTCCACTAATCGCAATCCTTTGAATTGTCGAGAATTTGTTCAAAATATCGGATTAGAATCTCGTACCAATTAGTAAGTGAGCCGCGTCGGGTTCCATGGAACAAACGGGGTTGAAAATAAAAGAAAAACATCTAAGTGCGGAGGTTTAGGGTTCCTTCGCTCTGTAATTGCTGCGCCTTGGGCGGAAATGGCGTAGATTCGAAAAAGTACAATAGACAGACACGGCAGTCGGTAGAATAGTGAAGACGATTTTTCTGTTATTAGAGGATTAGGAGGAATTACAGTTAAATGTGTAAATCACTCTGAAAAAAAAGATGTTGGTTTTAAAGAAATGTTATTTTCAAATTAAAAATGAATTATATATGTACTTTTTTTATGTGTCCAAGTTTGTATACGCCGAGTGATCTCTGCGTAACTCAGATGACAGAATAAATTAGTTGATTTGTCATTGTCAGATATTTCTGTGACATGATTATCCAGAAATAATCTGAAGATAAGTAACGAGTGCTAGTACATACTACTAAAATGTATGCTGAAAAAAGAAATTCAGTAAAAGTGAAGTGACATATGTTAACTATGTATTTTTATTTAGTTTCACGTAATATATAAAATTATGTGCATACAAAAAAAAATCAAATTTACTGACATTATTCAAGAACTTAATTATGTATGAGATTTACTAGAATAGTTTACTAATTTAGTTAGCAACTAATTTATATATTATATTGTCTCGTTACTGTGTGCATTAAATGGACCAGTTGCGTATTTATTTTTTCTCGCCCATCTCCCAGTGGATTTGGTCTAGAACACTGCCGCTAATGGTAACTGCCAAAGTGAGGGTTGAAATCTGAACCGTACTCACACGTGACTTCACATCTGTACCTATATAAAATAATTTTCTTTTAGTGATGCATAGATTGGAGAAGCAATTGAAAAAAAAAAAGAACTCATTATTTCTATTAATGACATGTATAACTGTTTGACGGCACGGATGGCATAGTGGTTAAAGCGGTCGCCACGCCGCTCCTATTGCGCCGAGTGTTCTGAGTTCAAACCCACACGAGATTACACTTTGTGTGATCCACAAATTGTTGCTCTGAGTCTGGGTATTCTTTGTGTCCGTTTCTTTTATGTGTTTGTGAAGTCCACCGCGACACAGAATATACTATATATACTAAGACGAGAATTGTCTTTTTTAAAAATAAAAGGAAAGTTTCGTAAGCATTACGTACCATAGGTATTGGTTTAGCCTTCATATTTAACTCCATATCTTGTCGCTTTTACATAATTTTTCACTATATTAATCATCTGAATTGTACATAGTAATTTTCAATACTTTCTTTTCCATTGTATACATTTATGTCTGTTCCAAAAGCGACATATGCCTAAAAGGGAATACTTAAAAAGAACTTTAAACACTCAATAAAATACGGACGTATAATAATACTCAAAACACTTACTTTTTAAAAAAAAAATTGCATACACCATGCACGAAGAAACTTGTCCAAGAAATTTTGCACCTCGGTGCCTCCAAAATAATTTGACATACTTGGCGTCGTCCCAATTTTACCACACATTTGCAGATCACGGGTTAAGTACACGTGACAAGCGTTAAACTTTCACCTGTATTGAGGCCGACGGTGAGGAAGTAAATGAAGTTGCCCTCCCGGTGCACTCCCGAAGCTGAACTAAAAGCCCTCTCTATTTGTCTTAGTTTTGTGCCGAGATTGATAGACGTTAGGCGATTGTTTATTTAGTTAGTTTCATATATTTATATGTTTAGGGTTTAAATATTGTTTTTCTAATGAAATAAAATTGTTTTTAAGTGAGTTCGTAATTGTAATGTTACAAAACAAGTGTTAATATACTGTGAATTTGTAGAAACTATGAAAATAATTTAACACGGCACACGGTTGTGTTTTAAAAATTGTTGCAAATCTATCAAAGTGTCTAAAAATCGTCCGAAAATTGTAATAGTTGTATTCAAGATGGAATTCGTCTTCGTGTTACTAAATTTGTGACAAACAACAATATTATAGGTACATACGGGAGAATAGCTACAGATGACGTTTCGTATGACACTCTTAATTGTTTAAATTAATGCAACGGTTAAGTTTGGAAACGTCAAGCGGGTTGGTTGAGTAAGGTACAAGAGAGCTTAGAATATTGATTTAATTTTATAATGTAACTATATTTATTAACACGAAGGATTAACCGTCCCCGATTTTGTTTCATTGTGATGTCTCTACGTCTATTTGCCTGGCTGTTTATTTGTCAAGGAAAGTGTTTGAAGCCTAGCTTTCACATCCAAAAAAGGGACTTGTTTATCGTTCACTAGTTGTGCATCGGGCCATGTAGGTGGTTATAACAAAGACAAGTAAATAGAAAACGCATATGTTTTCTTCCTACTATGATTCCTAGTCCTTTAAGCGGGATGTGAAAAAGCATCTCACTAAGCCGCCGTGACCACCACTTTTGGATTTTATTCAAGCTTTCCATCAGGCAGTGTAGAGTTGCTTTGACAGGCTCTAAATAAAGAAAGAAAAAAAAAAGATTTTATTTTATACTGAAAGTAGTTAGTAAAATGGACTTGTATAATAAGGTGTTTTAAAAAACAAAACAATGGTACATACACAAATTTACACTATTTATTGATGATTATAGTATTTACTTTACAGACAGAAGATTAATAATTGAAAGATAAAGATTATAAGCCAGTGTAATATCACTCCAAGTGTTTTAAGGGCCAGAGTACTCACAATAACGAAAATATACTGCAGAGAATATTATATTATAAGCCTATTTATAAAATACAGACATACCGAGGTAAACACAAAATTACTTTCATCTCTAAAACTGCAAAGAAATGAGAAATTCTATTAAAACGTAATGAAGCGTAATGGTTTAAGCAGTCGCCTCGCCACTCTCTACTGCGCCGAGTGTTGTGGATTCAAACCCCACATGGGACAAAATTTTGTGTGATCCACAAATTGTTGTTCTTAGACTAGGTGTTCTTTGTGTCCGTTTCTTGTATGTTTGTAAAGTCCCACACGACACAGGATATATTCATATACACTACAAAACGGTTAAAATTAGGCTACAGCTTACTTAATTTTGTTTATTATTTATTTTGCTACACAGCCCGGTGTTCGAGCTTTGTGTACCGATGCAAAAGTGAAGCCTGTCTACAGCAAGCGTCCATTGATTTTTAATGTCGAGTTTTAAAACCGTGCCTAAACTTTCGTGTTTTTAATGATTGAATTTAAACATTTACTTTAAGAAGTTGTACTAATCTTAGATACTATAAGAATATGCAATCTATTTAAATTGTATAGAGTTCAAAATTGAATCTAACTAATAATGCATCTCATTACGATGATAGATGACCTACCTTTTTTCTCCTTGTATTTAGAGTTGACCCCAAATTTAATAGGACTTAAGCAACAAAGTTTATTTATAGTGAGTGTTATGTTGAAGCCGATTTTTTTTCCTAAATGAAGTGCCTGCCAAAGTGACTCTACTCTGGCTGACGGAAAGCATGAATAAAATCCAAAGAGTTGTGGTCACCATACTCAATGCAAACGCAGACAATGCAGTGTGGTGACCCACACTATGGCGGCTTGATGATTTTTTGCGGCTATGATGGTTTTTTATGCCACGCTTGGGGACGTAAAAGGCATGACAGTCATCGTTGCAGTGTAAGGCCTACATAGTTAGCACGATAACTGTCACCCCTGCATCAACGGGCCTCCGGTCTCGCACTCACCAACGAAACACGACAGCACAGATGCTGGCGCTTTAGGTTGGTCTTCTGTGGGAGGGTAGTACTGTGGATAATTTTATCAAACTTTGTTAGTTAAGAGAAACAAAAATCTGTGGAGGTTAAGATACGACTTAAACCAGCTTTCTTTGTAAAACCTTCTGAGATTGTAACGTTACATATAATTGAATTGTTCAAAAATAAAGATAATTCAACACATTGGTTGGTAGACAGCTTAACTACGTGAATACAGATGAGGATGATGATGATGAGGGAATCGCGTGAGATTGAAATCGCACAGACCTGTTTAGTGTTCTGTTTATATGCAACGATTTAGAACTATGTACTATTCTGCATATATTTATTAACATGTTGTATTAACACGCTGGCCTACGCATAAAATAAAGCTGCCAAAACTACAATACTGTGTACACGTATTCCACTGCCCTATTTAGACTTAAGCTTACATAGCTTATACTATAGGTTTCGTAATAAAATATGAAGGAATAATTCTTCAATCTTATAGTGTTAACAAACATTTTTTTTAATTAAGCACATCTCTAAAATTAAACTAGAAATATTTAAATTCTTCTCATTTTACCAGAGTCGATCTGGTGAAGTGATGACTTCCATGAAATAGTAATATGTATTTTTTAGAACAATCAATTAAAAAGAAGGTCGTCGTTATCCCTACGAGACGAAATGGTGTAGACAACTTAAAACTTGCAAATAGTGTCTATTGTTATATAAAAAGTAATAAAATTAGAACAATTACTTATATAAAAGAGCTAAGCTAAAGAAAAGGTATTTTATTTATTGAATTCTTGACGGAGTAATAGAATAACTTAGCTTCTGATGACAAATATACTTAAATCAAAACCTAAATCTGCTAATAGTCTTGGCTACAATTCAGTTTAAAAATAAACATATGAAAATTAAGTGGATAAACTAATTAACATCAGAGTTAGAATAATAAATCTTGTAGACATCCGTTGCATTAAAATTACAAGCTTGTCTCGATGACATCCTGTCTGGGATGGCTTTGAAATGTTACATTGCAAATTTGTGATCACGCTATCACGATCACAATGTCTACATAAATTAGTGATATTTTACGAAAAACACGGTAACTTAACTCTTTATCGCTTGAAAGTCACTTTCATAATAAAGTTATGGTGAAAAAGTCTTTATAATAAAAGTGTATTTTGCTAGTAGATCATAAATGCATATAATTTTTATAAGTTCAGTGTAAGCTTGATTCAATTTTAGCCAGTTTCTAGATCGTTCTACACAATACGACTCAATTATTATAATGTTGTCGAACAAATGTAAACCAAAAAAGGTTGTATTTCTAAAATGTATAAGCCAGAGAAACTGTTTTGTACAGGTATAGTAATCGATAAAGCTGCATTCACTACGAAACCACCCCGTTTTGGGGTGATTTAATTATAAACTGTCGAGTGGCGGGCAGTGAGTTCACCACCGTTGACTTCATTCATCTCGGTATGAATCAATACGGTGAACTAAATTTCAATTATTTTTTGAGTTCATTGTTAAAGTCCAATATTTTAACTATTTATCATAGAACAGGTATATTTTGCACTACACAGTACTTGAACTCAACTTTTGTCAATATTTTATAGTCCTTTATGAATAAATTCGTGAATGTTACGTTTTTTTTAAATGATCTACCCTTTTTTCTTTTTCTGTGCTTAGATGCCCACGGATACCACCGAAAGGTGGTTATGCCAGACTCGAACTGACAAAAACTGCACGCCGTCTCAGGTACCAGTAGTCAGGGAATCAGGTGCACCCTAGTATGAAATCTCTGGAACTTCGACCTACCTCGGGCCACCTACGAGTTGTAGATGCCCCCCGCCCTGTGTGGGAACCCCGATTTTCCGTTTTCTTGCAGCCCCCAAAAGGGGCAAGCGCGGTCGGTCAAATAAATCAGTAATGATATTGAAATAATTATATAAACTTAGATTAATATTTTATTTAAGACATCAATAAGAGTTTTTTTCAAGCAAGTGTTCACCATAAGTTGCAACCAATCAGAAAATTCTCTACAACATAACACTTTATTCTTCGTAAAATATAATCATTATTGTATTATTTAGACGACAGATATCCGAAACAACAATTGAACTTAACTTTACTAGTTCCATAGACAGCACTGTAGGAACGATTTGTAATTGAACAAATAATATATCTATTTCGAGTGAATAGATTAATTGGTGATTAGATTGAAATCAATCACAATTATAGTCCACTTATTCATCTACTTTAGATCGTCTTATAATTTAAAGGTTAATCTCTGTGATTTTTTGAATAGAATGAGCGGAATAAAAAAAGAAAGAAATATACGTATTTAAATCAAGACAAATGAATTAGAATTATGAAATGATATTATTTGGTTTTGGAAAATGTGGTCTATTTATATTTTCATATTCAAATTTTTAATTTAAAATGTTTGTGTGATCTGCAAATATTTGTTTCAGAGTTTGGGTGTTTTCTATGTATATAAAATGTATGTATTTATAATAAAAAAAGTAATAATAAGTCTTATATCAGTCAATCTAACTTTCATAGGACAAATTCTGCTTAGTTTGAAATTAGATAGCGTCCGAAAAACAAACAATATTATTTATATTTCAATTTTACGTTCTATAGCAATAGTGTAAAGTGTGTGTTACTTCTACATCAAAAGAAGAAATCCGAAATGTATTAGAGCTTATCCAAGTCATCGTTTCGAAGATATCTCGCCCTAAGTCGTTTTGGAATGGGAATCCATTATAGGTTATTTATGGTGTAGCGGCGTAAAATATTTATCTGTTCGATAATGCGTCGGACGCTCCCCGTGGTACGTCGCGTCTTTCTACCGGAAATGAATCCAGACCGACGACAAGTGAAATATTATTATATCCAAAATAAATAATAGTAGCTCACGCTTTTCCGTTACAAAATGTATTGCAAGTTTTTTTATTTCTCTCTAATGTTTGCTTCCATTGCTATGTTTGATGACACTTAATAGTGACAAAACAGCATAAATTTCAAAAATTATTTTTGAAATTAAGTAAAGCGTTATAGGTATGTATAGGTTATATATATTAGGTTCGGTTAGTAATTATAAAGTTTTGTAAGCAAGTGATTTAAGTATATTATTTTTTTAAATATACGTTTTCTGATCATTTTCTAATCGCACAGATATCCTGTGTTCTTTTTAATTTTATTTTAAATTTTTTATTCTCTTTACTTGAACTTCTCAAGCTATGATTCAAATGAGTCACCACTTTGGAAAACTTTGAACTCAAGAGCTATCAGTGTGATGGTGACTTTTGAGATCTTATCCATCGCCAGCATTTTTTTTTTAAAAGTCCACGCTTTCTTTAGGAATAAATCCTGTGTCGTGGGGAACTCTACAAACATATAAGAAACGGACACAAAGAACAACCAGACTCGGAACAACTATTTGTGGATCACACAAAGTATTGCCCCATATGGGATTTGAGCCTAAAATACTCAGCGACGTAGAGAGCAGCGTGGCGGCCGCTTAAACCACTAGGCCAACCGAGCCTTAGGGCAACTAAGGGAAAGCGATCAACCACCTCACTCATTCTAACATTTCCTTAAGAGAAGTTTTCTGTAATGCAATGGTGTGACTCTGGTAGATCCGTCCCGTTGGTAAATGATAATCTTATCTCCAGAGACTGGTTTTTTTTTAATATTTAACCTGCTCAGTTTTATGGTATTAGTGTTATTGTGTAAAACTAATAAAATAAAGAAAATAATAATAATTAACTTTTAAAAAGTGTTACACCAACGTGTGGTGATGAATCAAGATTACAGAGTGCCACCACCCTCATTTTTCTCTTGGGTGTCGTAAGAGGCGCCTGAGGGAACTAAATATGCAAGGCAACATCACTACAAAGAGAAGGAAAACTTGAAACAAATTCCATACCAACTCATCTGACTAGTGGTATAGTAGGCCAAAACTTCCTTGCTAAGGAGAGGTTTGCGTATAATGATGATGACGCAAGCTCCAATATGTCCCAATCATGACAGGCAGTTTAAGAGCCTGCCAAAGTGACTCTACTCTGCCTGATGAAAAGCATGAATAAAAGAGTGGTGGTCACTGTACTCATTGCGAATGCAGATAATGCAGTATGGTGACCCACATTATGGCAGCTTAGTAAAATGCTGTTTCACGCCTCGCTTGGGGACGTATAAGATATGACAGTTGTCGTGACAGTGTAAAGTACACTCACTTACCACAATAACTGTCACCCCTGCATCAATGGGCCACCGGTTCTGCACTCATCAACTAAACACATCAACATAGATGCTGTCGCTTTAGGTTGATTTTCTGTGAGGTATGATGATGCTGACACTCGTACTATAATTTTCTATTTCACGGTTAACACTTTTTCAAACTAAAATGGCGGTCCCATTTGATGTTCAATAATAAGAATAAAAATTTATCGCATTAACAGTTTATTTCTGGTTACATAGGGCAGGGTTACAATTGGTGTAAGTAAATATGACTTAAAGCTATGTTATGAGCTCTATACTAAAATAGATCCAAAAAGTTTTACCTAGGCAGTAGAGATAAGCAGTAGGGAATTTTTTTTTACTTTTTTCGATACTATGAAGTTTATTTGGCGTATATAGGGTCCAGTTAATTAATCCATCAGTTAATTCGTTATTTAAACCGAGAATTTTTATATTTCACATTTCAAGTCGCAAATCTGGGAACGCAAGAATGCTTCCATTAGAGCTTTGCCTTCCGTCAACATTGCATCTCTGGCCATGTTAAAGAGTTCTGTAAAAAACATCCTTATTATAATTTGTATTTATTTTTCGTAAGCTAATATAAATTGAACTTCATATTATAAATTACCTGTAACATCTAAACCCGCCAATCCAGGCCCCTTAATCAAGTTGACATCACTTGCGTCTGGTATCAAGGCATACACATAACAAGACGATGAATTAAGATCACTCTCATTTAAAATAGTCATTGTTAGTTTCAAATCCTCTGAAATATGATAAATTTATTTTTAATTACCACCGTCAAACATACATAAAATTGTAATAATTAATTTACTGTGAGTAGTTTTGTTTGTATCAGTAATTAATTATAAGCGTGCTGTAAGGCGTTGTGAACACGCGTTTACAGGAACAGGCATTCTGGCACTATGGACTGAGGAATTGAGGAAAATGGCTCACAACGGATGGATACGGATTGCCAGAGACAAAATGGTTTCCGCTCTTTGGGAAGGCCTTCGTTTTATAAACGATAATTGTTCATACACTGTAACTATCACTAGTAAGGTAGTGTATACTTACTAAATATGGAGCTAGTGTAGTCTTCTACTTCAGTAGGTGCTCTGCCAATGTGATACTGAACCCACTCGGTCCTTTTTGAATCTATCACGATTTCGTCAAATGTGACTTCCATTACCAATATATCTGTTTTGTTGTTTATGCTACAAAGATTGATGAAATACATTGTTATAAATTTTTTTTTGTTATTTATATTGACCAATGTTATGACATACATGTACAGATTATACTCTAATAGTTTCTTCTTTTATTCCCATCCCATAGGAATTTTTATTTACTAGTTTAATAAGAATAACATTTTATGAAATTTTTTCTGGCTTATTTAGTTAAACATGGTGAATAAAAAGTGACAGTATAGTATGCTGGTAGTATTTTATACGCACTTTACTAGATTGGAGAAATATAATGCACCATAACGCATTCATGACGCATTTAAAGGATTTTCCAGACAAGAACTAGTGAAAGCAGTAATGTAATATAAAACTTGTAATGTAACTTACTAGAATTCCTGAATTTGGCCTTTATCCAAACCTTTGACTTGAGCGTTGTGGATAGTAACAGTCATGCCAGTTACTGGAACCTCGAAACGTTGCTGTTTCACTTTGATTATGTGTGAATCAGCAGCTCCAGGTGAGCACTTGAACTTTGAAGCAAAGAAACGTTGAATGCAATCCAGGTCACCTGTCTGGCATGGTCTCACGTGGTTGTCTGTAATTAATCAAAATTGAGGGTTTTCAATTAATTTATTTTTTAAAGACTACTCCTACGCTTGAAATGTATCTTATGTCGCAGGGAAATTTACAAACATAAATTTATGAAGCGGACACAAAAAATACCCAGATTGAGAACAACAAGTTGAAGTGTTCAACAACACAATATTCTGAATACCTAGCCAATTGGTCTAGTTGTTAGTGTCATTGACAGTCAAACTGGCGGTCGTAGTATGAATTCTCACGCAGCATAAGTTCTGTGTAATTAGCACGATCATTTGTTCTATATTTGGGTATAATTTATCTTAAAATGTAAAAATTTAGAAATACTTACGAATGTTTATCATCAGTTTGGTTTATCATAGTGAAAGCTCTGCCAAATAATTTTTTTCTTTATATTTAGATATTTAAGTATAATGTAAAATACTGAAAGAAAATCATTTATGTATAATATACCTTGAATGATTTGTTTACCTTCAGTTCCGGCCGCCAGACTTCCAACGCAGAACAAATAAGCTAAGCACAAAAATATCTTCATGTTTGCACCTTACAATCAGATTGCAATCAGAGACTGGCAAGTCCCACTGTCAGCTTCAGTATTTATCTCTGAACTTGTACTCATTGAAATGCGAGCTATAGCGCGTTCAGGAAGGAAGTCCGCTGTTACATATTCATTATGTAACTCGTTAATTGTTATCTAAATTTTTATTAATGAAAATGCAATATGGTATTTAATTATCTCTTTTAGTTCTAGATACTGTAAATAACGACAAATAAAAATCTGAGTGACGAACCTAACATTTTAATAGTGTCTTATTTAATTTGTATGATATCTAATTCAGAAAGTAAGACGAGACGAGACTCAAAGGACGATTAATCTAAAAGGTCATGAGGCAGGGAGAACAGATCATTTAATAATTACGAATACATCTCTGAAAAAACCAAGTGGAACGGAAAATAAAAAAAACAAGAATTCGTTGTTCAAAATATGAAGACTATTCCTTCAGATTTTGGAGATTCTTAGAAGCTTGAGCAAAGAAACAAAACAGATAATTTTCATTTTTTTAGATTTTATTTACCATTTAACTAGACACAATATTGACAAATATCATCTAGTGTCTAAAAAAATAGTTTATGATCTCCATATTAAATCTCACTATTATATATGCATATATAATTGCGAGATTTATGTATAACATTGTGTATATAGAAAATTATAAGTATGTTTAACAGTACAATACTGTTTACTGGTTACCATTAGTGTTTTTCTACCAATTTTCGTTACCTAGAATACGAAATATTGATAGGCTTTGAGCTTTGTTTTAAAAATAAATATGTAAAGTTACGGTCGTGATATACGAAATATTCACTTTGTCTTTATTTACAATAGTATAGATGCAAATATCTCTTTAGGTTATTTTATTGGCTCACTACAAACTGTAATTAGATAAATAGGTACTGTTATTACAAAAATATTTAGGAAATATAAAGCTTTTAAGTCATGGATTCTGCATGATCTCATCCATTGCATAAGACATGAAAATGTTTAAATATGGAATAACTAATTTTAGATCTATATTAACATTAACAAGTTTGTCCAAAATCCTAGAAAAAAATATACATTTTTTTTTTATACCACGACGGTGGCAAACAAGCATGCGGCCCGCCTGATGGTAAGCGGTTGCCGCAGCCTATGGACGCCTGCGGCACCAGGGGCATCACGTGCGCGTTGCCAACCCTTCAAAAATAGGAGACTACTGAAATACCTTGTAGATGATCACTTATTGTTAAACATTCAGTGTTGTTTAAGACCTTACAAAAAATTAAATTGTCAAGCAGTTTATCATTTGATGAATTATTTTACTACTAATGCAATTTCTTTCGGGATCTTTTTAGATGTTATGAATACTTTTGATACAATATCCTGCCCTATCCTCTTGTACGAGTTCGAAGAACTTGAAATAAGAGGAAAACAACTTCAGTTATTTACTACACCATAGTAAACGCTATCAATTAGTCAAAATTGGCTAGTGTATGAGCTCTGAAGCAAAAAATAACTGCTTTGGTTTACCACAAGGCAGTATTTTAGGACCAACTTTATTCCTCATTTATATCAATGATCTATGTAGCCTAAAATTACAAAACAGTGCTATACTGTCATTTGTGGATGTCACTGTTCTATTATTCTTAACCAAATCTAGAACTGAAGAAAGAATAATAAATAATAATAATAATGTTTATTCAAGCAACGGTTTTACAAATGTCTCTTATACCGATACTAATAAAGATAACAGTGATACATAAGATAAGAAGTTGTCGACGACCGTACTAATATAAATTGTGTTACAGTCGTATGGAAATAGGCATACGTGGCTTTACGTCACTCGATAGTATACTGCATAACTTCTCGGGTGGCAATGCTAAGATCATTTCAGTTGGCTTCGAACGTGCTCAAAGAGCAATACTAACGGTTGCCACCTATTGCAGGTTTAGGTTTCTTACTCATCAACTTTATCTGGCATGTAAAGTTTTAACTTTTTAAACTGCATGTCATTCTAAAACAACACTCAGGTCTACCATTTCATGCTATGAAATTAGATACGATGAATAGCATTGCATGTGTTAAGCTCCCAACAACGCATACTCTCACATTAAATTTATTTTTTCTTTTTTATTCTTGACCTACCGAAGTGACTCTCCTCTGCCTAATAGAAACCATGAATGGAAACCAAGAGTGGTAGTCGCCATACTAATTGTGAAAGCAGAAAATTTAGTTTTATGACCCACACTATGGCGGCCTAGTGAGATGCTTTATCAAGCTCCACTTAAAGGACCCGGGATCATAGTGGACCGATCATAGAACCACGTGCACAGGGAGGAAGAATCGAACCGTTTAGTTTGGGAGCGTATATTTATCATTCTAAAACGGTGACTTCCGAGGTCAGCACGTGTTATCCTGTAGATGAACGGAGAAGGTGGGACCAGTTGGAAGATCTCGTCAGAACACTCTCCATGATAAAAACAGTAGAGGACTGCCATAGACGCTAACCTGTTTGCAACTGAAGAGGCTCAAGGTACTCGGTGGCTTCTCTTTGTCTATTTTTACAACCCTTTTTATATAATAAGATAAAAGTATTGAAAATATATGCCACATCATTCGCAAAAGTTTAAGGTTATAAATATTTCGGACATAAATAAATATTTCGCACATTTGATGCACAACGTCATCTAGTTTCAAACTAAGCAGAGCTTGTGCTATGATAACTAGACTGACTGATAGAATACTTATATACTTTTGTTTTGTAAATACATACATATTATACATAGAAAACACCCAAATTTCAAAACAAATATTTGCAGATCATACAAACATTTGGTCCGACTCGGGAATCGAACCCGAGACCTCAAGCACAATTGTTACATTCACTACCGCTGCGCCACCGAGGCAGTTAAAAAGCGGTATACGAGTATTTAGATAAGTTTAATTATGAAGACGCAGAAAACGTCCCAGTAATTTTAAAAGGATATAGTTTTTAATTGCAATTAAGTTATCAACAAAAAATACATACTACATACTTTGCGTATATAAACCAGTCTTAAGTAAGTTACGTCATATCGCGTGGGCCACGAGTTAGTTGGTATTTGAGAAAATCATATAAAAAACCATTTAATATATTGTAAAAGTTATTTGTTTAGAATTCTTTTAGAAGTCTTTTATTTATTAAAAATTACATCGTCTAAATGACCACCGTTTTGACGTTTGCACTCTTCTAAGCGAGCACCAATACTCGTCGGCAAAGAGAGGGCGAGATCGCCGACATTTCTTCACATTTCCTTTTTAGTTGACCTAGTGTATTTGGTTCATTAATGTAGACATGATTCTTCAAATAACCCCAGAAAAACAAGTCTGCTGGTGATGGATCTGTACTTCTGGGTGGCCTTGGAATGTGTCCTCGTCTGGAAATCAGCTTTCCTGAAACACGTCTTTGATAACCGGTAGAGACTCATTGGATGTGTGACAAGTGGCTGCATCTTGTTGAAACTATGTGTTACGATTGTAGCCAGCAAATTCCAGTAGCATCAGTCCCAAGAACTCACGTAACATGTTTGCGTGGGATATTAGATTCAAATGCTAACAAATTCTCGGCCCACCCTATATTAATCTTGTCTTGTATCTAACATCACACTCAAGCGACTGCCTATCACACAGGTATTTACACCTAGCTTAGGCTGAGCTGTTGTTACTTTGCCCGCTGACCTTTGAATCATGAATATGACACATCTTTAATAATTGAATAATACGAAAACTACGCTGTTGGCCTAGTAGGTAGCTTATGCGACTACTGATCAAGTGACATCAGGTTCGATTCCCGGGTCTGTACGAAAAGGTGTGGTTGATTTTTCATCGTTACAGAAATACCTAATAACAGTCCGGCGCTTGGGAGTTACGATCTTAACCCCTCAGAGTCGAAACCAAATTTAGCACTATTACTTCACCCGTGAATGCGAAAGTTTTTATGGACGACGAAATAAATCTAATAAATAGTCTAATAAAGCATATAATCTACTTTTGGCACATCACCAGGAAGCCGCAGGTAAAAGCAAGTTAGTCCTAACTAGTGTTACTGCCTCGTTGGTCTAACGGTTAGCGTATGCGACTGCCGACCAAGAGGTTTCGGGTTTGACTCCCGGGTCGAACCAGAAAAGTGTTGAGGCTTAACCCCCATGACTCAGAGAGTACGTAAAGCCGCCGGTCCTGCGCCCGATCTCTCCTCGGTCGTGTCGGATAATCTTCACATCGCATTTTGAGTATGAGGGAGCGGAGAGTACACCTGTGTTTGCGTACATATTTATGTACTATTATATCACCTGCGCAGTTGTCTGGTCTCCGTTGAGACTGGCCGCTGTGGCCGGAATCGACTAGGAGTACATTATTATCATTATGGAAATTTGAAAAGTAGAAGGCACGTCTCGGTAACAGCTAGTTCACATTAAAATTATTCGACCCTGACCTAATGTTACCACTCTCTAAACTTGCCATTATTTTCTTTACAATATACAAACAATTTCTCTAATATCTTTCTTAAAGGGTCCTACCTCCTACTACCCGAATAGGTTGGTTCAAATTTTATGTGACAAAATGTGAATATATCTCCCACTCTTCTCCACGGATAAAGGTAGTTACAAATAAGACACGTAATTTTAGTAATAATAATAGTAAATATTTATTCGAAATTATATGGTTTAACATCTTATATTGTTAATATAGTATACGAAATTACTATTTTATTTTTATCTCGGTAGTAATAAATAGAAAAGCACATATATAATTACTAGTTTTATGAAAGGAATAGAATGGATTTTTTTCAATTTTTTTTCGTTTTTTTTAATCAGTGATC
Organism: Hypercompe scribonia; assembly: GCA_949316085.1. Classification (NCBI taxonomy): domain Eukaryota; kingdom Metazoa; phylum Arthropoda; class Insecta; order Lepidoptera; family Erebidae; genus Hypercompe; species Hypercompe scribonia. Next base: position 8,409,138 of record OX438988.1, read on the forward strand.
TTTACATTTGTTAAGAAGAAACAACTTCTCAAATCTCACACTTCAAGTTGCAGATCTGAGATCGCAAGAATGCTTCCATTAGAGCTTTGCCTTCCGTCAACATTGCGTCTCTGCCTATGTTAAAGAGTTCTGTGAAATAATTATTTACACATGTATTTATTTTATTCAAGTCATCATAATTAACTCACATATTTATTTACACGAATGGCGTAATAGTTTAAGCGATCGCCCCGCCGCTCTCTACTACGCTGCGTGTTTTGGGTTTAAACCTCACATGGGACAAAACTTTATGCTGTCCACAAATTATTATTCTGAATCTGGGTTTTCTGTTAATGGGTTTTCGGTTAATGTTTGTAAACTAACACAAGATATAATTATATTATAATTATTGTGCGGGCGTTGCTTTTGAAAAATAAATAACATAAATCATAATATATATAATTATATCATACCCATTGATGCAGGGGTGAGAGTTATCGTGGTAACTGTGTAAGCCTTACACTGGCACAATGACTGTCATACCTTTTACGTCCCCAAGCGGGGTGTGATAAAGTATCTCACAAAGCTGCCATAGTGTGGGTCACCATACTGCATTGTCAGTATTTGCAATGAGTATGGTGACCACAACTCTTGGATTCTATTCGTGCTTTCCAGCAGGTAGTAGAGTCACTTTGGCAGGCTCTTAAAATAGAAAAAAAAATCACCTGTCATATCTAATCCCGCCAGTCCAGGACCCTTTACACATTTAACATCACTTGCATCTGGTATCAAGGCATACACGTAACAAGAGGACGAATTAAGATCACTCACATTTAAAATGGTCATTGTCAGTTTTAAATCCTCTGAAATATAATAAATATTTTTTTTAATTCTCTATGCAGCTTGTAATACTTTCTGGATTCGCCGCCAGTAAAATTGTGTACACTTACTAAATGTTGTGCTAGTGTAATCTTCCAGTTCAGTAGGGGCTCTACCCATGCGGTAATGCACCATCTCAGTTCTTTCTGAATCTATTACGATTTGATCAAATGCGACTTCCATGACCAATATGTCTGTCTTATTGTTGATGCTGGAACAATTAAAAACATTGTATTGGTCTACACCTTAAAGTTTAATTAAATTTGAATAGTTACAATAATTTTCAGGTGTTAATAAACGGTTGAATTTCTGAAGATCCATTGACTAAATCCATGATGGATCTAGTGACTTTTTTTTGTAATGGAACGTAAGAGGCATGGCAACATGAAAATGTGCATGTAATTTTTCGAAAATATTATTTGTTCTTTAGAAACTCCTAATCTCAAATCTTGGTAGTCATAATCTCTTCATATACGAGAAGTATTGATGGGACATGACACCCACCAAAACTATACCAACCCGTCTGGCGGGCGTGGTGTAGTAGGCAAAAACCTCCTTTCTAAGGAGAGACCTATGCCCAGGAATGGACTATTAAAGGCTGTTGATGATTTCAAATCGTACATTTATTTATTTGCCCGTCTAAATTCTTTAAAAAAAATTCTTCTGAAATCTGATACAACATAGACACGTGACTAAAAATATATTTAGTAATGTTTCTACTGCCGGTATCTATATTTTTTTCTATTAAATCGTACTCTGCGCCTTCTCTGACTCAAGTAGTGATGACTATCTGCTCATATAACAGGAGCAGTCATCTAAAACCTACATACTAGAATAGAGATATGTAAAGTTCACCAACAACCATTCGAAAAAATTGCAAATCATATAAAGCAATAATATAATTTGCCTTAGAAATTGGATGATCCTCCAATTATTTTAATCACAAAACTTACTAGAACTCCTCAATCCGGCCTTTATCCAAACCTTTAACCTCAGCGTTGTTTATAGTGGCGGTCATGCCAGCTATTGGGAGTTCAAAACGTTGCTGTTTCACTTTGATTATGTGTGAATCAGCAGCTCCAGGGGAACATTTGAATTTCGAAGCAAAGAAACGTTGAATGCAGTCCAGGTCCCCTTTTTGGCATGGCCTCACGTGGTTGTCTATAAATTAACAGGAAGAACATCAATTATTTGAAATAATTTTTAGTGTATTACGTCACTCACTCGGTGAAATTAAAGAAAAAAATTGCTTCACAACAGCTGTTGTATATAAATATTTTTTTAACCTTTTGTAAAAAACTCATTTTATAGACATCCAAGTAAATTAGCAATATAAGTTTATATTTTTTGTTTATATTTTTGTATTGTATTAGTTGTGTTGTGTTGTTTAAATTTTACCTTATAGTTTTTTTTCTTTTGTACTATTTATTGTGTTGTATTAGGTGTGTAGTATCAGTGTGTGTTATAAATGTAGTTTTTTAATTTTTTGTAGCGTTTATTTGTTGTACTAGATGTGTAATATTGTATGTATTGTTAATTTTAGTTCTACGCTTGGATATAATCTATACTGGTACTCGTAGTGTGTGGTATAATAATAAATAAATTTATTCTTTTAACATATAACAGTAATGAATGAGTGGTAATGTTGCTTTGATTCGCGTTGAACGTATGACTTTTTACCTTCAGTTCCAAGCGCGTGATTACTCCCAACGAAGACCAAACAAACGAAACCGAACAATATCTTCATGTTTGCACGTTCCCAACAGATTGCAATCAAAGACTGATAGGTCCTGTTATCCGCTTCAGTATTTATCTCTGTACTTGTACACGTTGAAATATAAGCTATAACGCACTCCAAGATATCCATTAGCTCATGTTTATTAATTAGCTTGTGCAAATTAATCAACATAAAAAATTAACAAGAAAGTTGTATTATTGTTATTTTATTTTTCTATATTAAGAACCTGTCAAAGTGACTCTACTCTGCTTGATGGAAAGCTTGAATAGAATCCAAGAGTTATGGTTATCATACTCATTCAAATTAATCAAATGCAGACAATGCAGTATGGTGACCAACATTATGGCGCGCCGCCTCTTGAAGTTCATCTCCCGGGCTGTGACCAATGTGTCATCTGCGTAACAAATTACGCCCAGCCCGGGGAGGAAGACGACCTCGAAGGGCCCAGTCGTATCCCATATTCCACAGGAGTAGTCCGAGGACAGACCCCTGTGGAACACCGCACGACACGGGCTGCCGCCTCAGAATACCATATCGGTCCTCGTACATAACGGTACGCTCCTCAAGATAGTCTGCCACAAGTATATGGCGGCCTAGTGAGGTGCTTTTTCACGCCCCGCTTAGGGGCGTAAAAGCCAAGACGTGTAAGGCTCATACAGTCACCGTGATAACTGTCACCCCTGCATCAATTGGCCTCCGGTTTCGCACTCCCAATGAAACATGACAGTACGGATGCTGTCACTTTAGGTTGATCTTCTGTGAGGAATAGTACTGCCCCAGTTGAACCGACTCGTTCGTGCTAAAATCAACGTGGCTCTTCTACCTCTAAAGATGTTTTTTTAAGACAACTCCCTCATTAGGTATATATCCTGTGTAGCAAGGAACTGTACAAACATACATGAACACGCAAAGAACACCCAGATCAGAGCAACGATTCGTTGATCATACAAAGTGTTGTCTCATATGGGGTTTCAATCCACAATACTCAGTACAGGGGAAAGCTGTGTGGCGACAACCGTGCAGTTAATATCAGTTTAATATAATAATGAAACTGTAAATAACATTATTTAACTTTGAAACAAATATCGCCGACTTCCCCTACATCATGATGAATTGAACTAAATTTTACTGTGTGTGTTTTTCACTCACCCCTTTAGCCTTTCCTAAGCTACGTTGGGATCGTTTTTTAATTTACTACGACTACGACACTTCTAAACTTTGATTTTTTGTATACTGTGTTTTTAATTATATTTTTAATGAATTTAGTTGAAGTATTTTGTCTGTTAAATTTGTATGATAGTAAACTGGAGGTCCACATATAAAAAAATATATATTAATATAATTAATAGCGCAAGAGAGAGAGAGAGAGAAAAACTGAAAAAATTGCCATAGCGGCTTATAAATAAATGAAATTAATAACAAAGTTTAAAAGTAACAATTTTAATCCATTATTTCGTAAAACAGAAACTTATACTCGTAGTTCAGTTCAGTTACCTATCATATAAATAAAAAAAAAACACTAAAATTCAATTCTTAAAAATATAATTAAAACAGTACACAAAAATCGAACTTCAACCACGTCGTAGTAGATTAAAAGCCGACCCAACTTAATTTAGGAAAAGGCTCGAAAGACGATGGATAATGTGAAGAATATAGTTTAATTCAGTTGATCATGATGTAGAGGTTGATGATATTTTTAAGTTAGACATTATTATTTACAGCGTCAGTATTATATTAAACTACCTGACTCGGCTAACTTTGTACCACAAGACTATTTTCTTTTCTTTTTCTTTTTTTTTACTTTACTGCCGGACTGATTTGTGAATCTATGTAAATTATCCAAGGTGCCACCCAAACGAATACAAAAAAAAACAAGCGAAACTGCGGGATACCGTAACATTATTAATTACAATGAGTATGGTGACAACTCATGGATTATGTTCATACTTTCTATCAGGCAGACTACTACATACTAAATGAAATGGTGTCGTTGGACACCAGGTAGGAACGAAGTTCCTTCGGATAATGTAGAATCGACACAATTTGCAAAAAAATCGTGCTCAATTTTATGTAGGTTTTCTTAATTTTTCTCTTAAATTTTGCTGATTATTTTTTATTTAAGGACAAGAAAGTATTTAGGAAATAAAATAATAAATTACTTAAAATAAAAAAGCAGCGTAATTCAAATTTCAACTAAAATAACAAAATATGTCTCTTTGTTTTTGTTTGACTACATAAAATTACATAGAAATAGAAAAATAGTTCTCTCATCCCTTCTCTTTCACCACCCCGCCAATGCATAGTATATATACTCATGAATTCATGGACAAGCACGTGGCGAATACTCATATTATAGATACATTTTTTATTCCATAATTTCAAGTATTCTCAAGAAATGATACGAATACTCTTTCTATTTCTAAACGAAAAACGAAACAATTTCAAAACGCTAAGTTCGACATTTACAAAAGCGCGTCATGTGTGCTACGTTTCATACTATCTATCACGCATTTAACATTCGTACTATTTCTACCTCTTTCTAACACATGACAATGCACATTAGACAAAACAGTAACATGTAAATTGATTTCAAAAGTCTCATATTTCCAGATCTGGAACGCGATCTCTTAAATGTGAATTCCGCTCAAAAGCGAACACAAGGAAGATATTTACATTTTTTTTTGTAATATAACTGCATATGCGATTGTGGAAGCCAATGCTAGTGACAAAATGGGAGCAAAAGCACCCGAAAAGATGGAATTGCGGAGTCAATCGTGTAAATGTGATGTGTGCGGTCGAAAATTCCGTAACGAAAGAGGGAGAAAGAGAAAGGTATTATACACTACTCGCTTGTGTATGCGACTGTCGCGCCTGCGCACGTCTCATTTAACAGTTTTATTCCACGGATTTTTTCTTACGGTTTTACTATCACATTTTTTTTAGTTCGGTCCCGCAGCAAAATCCCTATCCCCTCCAAGCCTGCCGTAAGGAACTTCGTTCCAAAAATTCAAAACAGTCCAACTGTTTAGAAGAAGTTCAGTGACATACACACGTAAAGCAGCATTATATATGTAAAAATTAACATTTTGTTGCATATTTGTATGTTGATGGACTTGAATACGCTAATTAATCAACATGAATTAGCGGATTTCCTTTCTGAACGCGTTATAGTTCGCATTTCAATAAGTGTAAGTGTAGAGATAAATACTGAAGCCGACAGTGGGACCTATCAGTCTCTGATTGCAATCTGATCGTAAGGTGCAAACATGAAGATATTTTTGTGCTTAGTTTATTTGTTCTGCGTTGGAAGTCAAGCGGCCGAAACTGAAGGTAAACAAATCATTCAAGATTAAACAAGCGACACCAAAACACTTTTCTTTCAGTATTTTTACATTATAGTTAAATGTAAAAAAAAATAAAAATAACTAAGCTAGTAATAAACATACGTAAATATTTCCGAATCCTTAATTTTGGCTTTGGTTCTTAACAGTCGGTTTGGCTGTTAATGTCACTAACTACTAGATAGAGCAATAGGCCAGGTATTTAGTAGTAGTAGCGTAGTGGGGATATTGAAAGTAATATTGTGAGTCCGATCCTCACATGGGACTACACTTCAACTTCTTGTTGTAAGCCTGAGTGTTTTCGTGTCCATTTCATATATATATGTTTGTGAAGCACGGCAAATGATATATTCCTAGCGTGTGTTTAGTCTTTTTTTTAGAAGAAAATATCAGTCAAATACCATCAATGCTGATTATTTACAGACAACCACGTGAGACCATGCCAGAAAGGTGACTTAGACTGCATTCAACGTTTCTTTACTTCAAAGTTCAAGTGCTCACCTGGAGCAGCTGATTCACACATTATCAAAGTGAAACAGCAACGTTTCGAAGTTCCAGTAACTGGCATGACTGTTACTATCCACAACGCTCAAATCAAAGGTTTGGACAAGGGCCAAATTCAGGAGTTCTAGTATGTTGCATTATAAGTTATGTGTTACATTACTGCTATTACATGTTTCATCAACATCCTTTTACAATCCACTGCTGAACATAGCCCTTTTCTTAGCAAGGAGGTTTTGGCCTACTATACCACGCTGACCAGACGGGTTGGAACAGGGTATGTTCCAAGTTTTCCTTCTCTTTGTAATGTCTTGTATACTTTGTTCCAATAGTCGCCTTTTACGACACCCACGGGATAAATAGGGGTGGTAACACTGTGTATTCTTAATCTGTCACCACACGGACATTACATGTTTACCTCTGGAAAATAGTTTAACTGCGTCAGGAATGATTTTACATAGCATAACATTTCTCTAATCTAGTAAAGTGCGTATAATACTACCAACATACTATACTGCCACTTTTTATTCAATATGTTAGCTTAATATGTTGAATAATGTACTGCCACTTTTTTAGTAAGCCAGAAAAATTACCATCAAATTTTATTCTTATCGAACTAGTAAATAGAATTTCAAATGGAATGCAGTAAGTAAAAGAAGAAACTATCAGAGTATAGTCTGTACATGCGCTTCACAATAAGAGCTCCCTATACCCTTTTCATTCACATTTTTTCTTTAGTCTTTTTTAGAAACTGAAATATCGGTTAATCACAATTGCAAAAAAAAAAAACAAAAATTAAAAAATCTCTTCAATCCCTACAGCATAAATAACAAGACAGATATATTGGTCATGGAAGTCACATTTGACGAAATCGTGATAGATTCAGAAAGAACCGAGTGGGTTCAATATCACATAGGCAGAGCACCTACCGAAACAGAAGACTACACAAGCTCTATATTCAGTAAGTATAAAATGTCTTACCAGTAAATTTAAGAATATATAGTCCAGGCACAATTACCAACATCAGTTTTTTGCTGTGCACAAAATGAAATTTTTAAAAAGTGCGCAATTCAACCCGGATTTGGACAGGCCACATTCAATTGCTACCGGTACGACTGCTTCGGTGGCGTAGCGGTAGCGAATACGACTGCTGATGCTTGAAGTCTCGGGCTCGATTCTCGGGTCAGAACAAATGTTTGTATGATCTGCAAATACTTATTTTGGAGTTTGAGTGTTCGGAGAGAGTTTGAGATTGAGTGTCAAATATTCGAAATATTTATTTATTTATTATTTACTATTATTGTTTTTCTCGAGGCAGCGGTCTGTCGCATCGTAGGGTGTTCTACGCTACGTTTTCTTAATCGAGTCTCCACTCACAATACTCATGTATAATTCATTTCTGGTACAAGCAATTAACTCGCAGCAAATTAATTCAATTTTTTTTTGTAAAAACTGAAATGGAATTTATTATATTTCAGAGGATTTGAAACTAACAATGACTATTTTAAATGAGAGTGATCTTAGTTCGTCATCTTGTTACGTGTATGCCTTGATACCCGATGCAAGTGATGTCAACTTGATTAAAGGGCCTGGATTGGCAGGTTTAGATGTCACAGGTAATTTATAAAATAAAGTTAAATTTATACTCGTTTTAAGAAAAATATATACAAATTATAATGAGCATGTTTTTTACAGAACTCTTTAACATGGCCAGAGATGCAATGGTGACGGAGGGCAAAGCTCTAATGGAAGCATTCTTGCGTTCTCAGATTTGCGACTTGAAATGTGAAATATAATACATCGTGTTTTTTCACAAAAAAAATCTATTTTATTAACAGTGTACGACTTTCTTTACCAGAATTTTAAAACTCTTTTCATTATGTTAACTAACAACAAATTATAACCGTTTTAAGTTATATTTACTAATACTAAATGCAATAGTATTACTGCTTTATATAACCAGAAATAAATTGATAACACAAGGATGTTTATAATTTTTACAACTACCCACCACAATTTACTTTTAACATCATTATTTACATATATTTAAAGAAATTAAAGCACCAATATACTTGAAAGAAAATATTATAACCGTGAAAATAGGAAATTATAGTATGAGCTAAGGATGGCGATTCTTTCCAAAAGAGATCGATTTTTAAATCGATTCGAAATGTGACCTAATGAATCGAGACATGCAAAAATCGATCTTTTTTAAGTTAATGTTTACAATGTGAATATAAATAAATTTTATTAAAAACAAGATGAATATTATAATTAATCTTATAACCAGGGAATTCGATAATAACAATTGGGTATTTGCATGATTTTCCAATCCATTAAATAGTTATATCTTATTATTTTTAAAAAATTTTTAAAATTTTTGAAAAAAAATTTTTTTTTTATTTATAAACATTTAAACTATTTAACAATAAAAAAATTGTTAAAATTTAAACGTATAGGTAGCTCCCTCTTGCGTATGTGACGTCATTGTGCATATTCCATTTAAATTTGTTATTTGTTATTTACGCTACTTTCAGTAAATTTTAATCTTAATGATAAAATATAATTAAACTCACTTTAAATAAAAACTAACTTAAAATTTTTTTCAAAAATTTATCATTCGTCGTTTATCATGCATTCAAATGACGCGCCAATAATATGCACAATGACGTCAGACCAAACACATCACGTTTCACATCTCGTGATTTTTACATCATATTTGATCACTTTTATTTATTTATTTATTTAAAAATTATTTGTAAAAATTAAATTTTAATCTTACGTAGGTATTTTATGTGTATCAAAGAATTTATTAACTGAACTTTATTTGAAAAATCATTTTCATGCAAATACCCAATTATCAGATCAGTTTCCTGTGCAAGCTAAACTGTCTAATCTTGCGAACTTTTTATTAGTTAAGTCCTAAACCGTCAGGACTTTTATAATACGGGTACATTCAACTAATTGTAAATAATAATATACTTTCTACCAAAACAAAAATCGTCGATTTTCAATAGTGATATATCGATCTACAAATCGATCATTTTGGTTTAAAAAATCGATTCTTCAATTTATCAATCTCAGATCGCTATCCTTAGTATTATGGCCTCTATGGGCCAATGTCAAGAGATATAAGATTATTTACAAGTACAAATTGAGAGAGTGAGTGAGGGTACTGAAATCCAAACTTAACCCTTTACACTAATTCAGAAAACGGGAGAATAAATACTCAAACTGTGGGAATGCACTTGTGACGGACTTGAACGAATTTAGATGAAACTTTACAGTATTATAGCTTATACATCAGAAGGCACGAATAAAATCAAAGAGTGGTGGTTACCATACTCCTTGCGAATGCAGACAATGCAGTATGGTGTCCCGCATTATGGCAGTCCAAGAAGATATTTTTTAATGCCCCGCTTAGAAAATAATGTATAGGCTCCTATTAGTTGCTTTAACCGACTTACATACATACAAGCGGGTAGACATCGGGGAAGTGCCAGTTGGAAAGTAACATACTTAGATCGCTTACTTAAAAGAAAATCTTGGTCGTTACTCACCAATCAAACAGATTATATTGTTGATTAACAAAATTAAAAAAATTATTATGATGTTTCTTCGCCATCAATCAGAACGTAGCCCTCAAAGCAGATATTAAACACACATCTAAAAACAAAAAAATACTTATAAAACATTTTATAACGAAAAATGTGGCGTCTATATTATTTATTTTTGGTATACTAATATCTTACTTATCCAAGAGCAATGAGCAGTCTGCTGGTTTGCTCACTATTTTGAAAATAAAAATATGACAAACTTTTGAATCTCATTTGAATCATAGCTTGAGAAGTTCATGTTATGTTGCCCATAAAGAGAACAAAAAACTATGTTAATATAACCAAAAATACTGGCATTGTGTGATATTAGAACATGATTAGAAAACGTATATTTAAAAAATAATGTACGTAGATCTCTTGCTTAACACGTTCGCTGCGGAACGCGGCTTAAAACACCTCGTCCGTGTCTGGTCGTTATAGCGGTAAGAAAAAACTTTAACTTCTCTGTCGTGCGAGAGGCATAACTTCCATCTGGTTCGGTATAGGAGAGAGATAACTATATGTTTAAGATGTGCTATTGATTCCTAGTTCTATGGTACATTAACCCTATGTCGGGTTTGTTAGACCTCGTGCCGCACTGAACAAATAATAAAGCTAACACAGTGCGAAACGAGGTTGCGAACGCCTCGTGCCTCCGCGCACCTCGTACCGCACCCCACGCTAGTTTCACGTGGTTAGTGTTGTGCAACGCAGTTGACGCTGCGCACGCGACGAACTAAGACCGCTGTCTTTGAGTTAAAAATTATCATGTTGAGACGTTGCCGAAAAAAGTTGATCAAGGAGGAAAATGAAGAAAAACTGGTTGGACAATCTGAGCCTAAATCAAAATACAGGAAGATATTTCAAAAACAGGTAAGTCACAAATATACTCTGTCTAGGTGAAATAATTAGGCCAAGTTACCTAGGTATATTAGAATACCTACGTTTATTTGTTAAAATAAATATATATCAGCAAAGTACGTTAACGTTAAAATGTGTATTATATTGTGTGTATGTATGTATAGCTCCCTACACCTTTGCCCAGCAGTGAGACTCGGCAGGCTAGCCGTATATTTGTATGATGTATAGTAAGAAATTACATTATAGGTAATTACGTTTCCTGTCATAGTTCAAACAAAAGTTAAGTAGCTACATTATTAATATAGGTAAAAAAAATACGTGAAGATTACTATTGGGAATAAGTATATAGGTCTACTTTAGGCATCACAAATTAAGAAGCCCATTCTGACGTTTCCTTATGTCCACGAAACAAAGTTCATTATTGAATGTAGAGTAATGCAAATATATGGATTTGACACCTACCTATCCAAACGGGCCTATTAATTTGTTACGACCTCTACTCTGATTAAGTGTTCTAAGTAAGTTTTATGATTTATTGAGTTTTAATATCCGACAGCTGAATATAATTCATAATTTTTATTTTGTTATTAGCGTTCTAGCGGATGACGGTATTTAACGGATCAGTGAGTACGTACTTACTGTAAAGTTGGAGTGGTTCTTTTAATTTAACTAAGCTATATTTTTTGGTGTTTTTGTGTGAAAAGCTTAAGACGTGAATCACTAACACTAATATACCTACACAATAACTTAGCTTATTTTGTAAAATTAACAAAGAATGTTGTTAATGCGAAAATAAAAAAGGGCCAGATTATTGGAAAAATGAACAAAAAGGGTGTGAAAGTATTGAAATGGGTTGATAAAAGAAATGTTTTAATGTTGACTACGTGCAAAGACCATGACGATAAACTAATAGATACTGCGAAAAAGAAGAGTGGCACTATCGAAAGCATTAAAAAACCCGGATATGTTCTAATGTACAATGAAACAAAAAAAGGAATAGACTACAGTGACCAAATGTCTTCGTATTATACAACATTAAAGAATGAGTGGTGGAGAAAAGTTACAATGGAGCTAATATTTGGTACAGCCCTTATTAACGCCTGGATTGTGTACAATTCAATTAATGCTGATAGAAATAAAATGCCAAAGAGAATATTTGTAGAACAACTTATTGAAGCTTTTACACAGAAAGACTTGGATGTGGATACAGGTAATTTTAAAATATCCTAACTAATCGTTATATCGTTAATAAAAACGTGAATGTGACATGTTAAGTAACTTTCTTCATATAGACTAATGATAATGATAACTATTAGTATGTTTGTTTATTGAATGCAAACGGTGTCTTGCTCATCAAAATTTAGCTCTTTTGCTCGGCTCTTCTCTACTTTAACCAACTATACCGAACTCTACCCAATTCTACCTTACTCTTACCCTAATCTATTCATTCTCATACTTCACACTCAACTCGTTCCTACTTTTCAGAATCCACTGCAAAAAGAGCACATCATCTTGAAAAGGGTCTGTAGAAGAAGAGATGTGTCGGATGCTACCTAAAACTCCGCACAACCTTGACATGTCGGGAGGCAGACAAAAAAACAAAAAAATTTCTCACGGAATGCACTGTTTGCAAAAAATCTTATTGTCTGACATGTTTCAATGAAAAACGTACGTAATTTTTTTCCCTTTTTTCGTATTTATTTTGTACATAACTTTGATAAATAAAGCCCAAAAAATAAAACCGATATTTATTTTCCCATCACTAAATAATATGTAAACCTGCCATTTTTCAGTGCGGTACGAGGTGCATTAGATCCCACATTTTATTTTACCCATAGAATTTAAACTAATTAATTTAACCACGGGCGGCGGTAGATTTAGGTTAATCAACTCATTGTTAATCATAATCAAGAAAAAAGCCGTCAATTTTGTCTTATTTGACGCCAAAAAAAGGATTTTAGTCTCCTTCGGGCGGTGAGGTTTAATACGCCTCGTGCCGCCACAATGTCGGGTATTGGACGAGGTTTAAAGCTACTCGTAACGCAGTAATGGAAAGTAAAGATAAATCTGTGCCGCAGTGAACGTGTTAAAAATCTTTATAATTACTAACAGAACCTTACATTAAGGATAGCCTATTCGATCAAATAAATTGGCTACTTTAGTTACTTTCAAACAGAATTTTAGGAAGTTCCTCTATTTTGCCACTATTAAATGGCATCAAAGCATAGCCACGGAAGCAAACACTAAATAGAAACAACAAAAACTAATAATACATTTTGTAACAGAAAAGTGTGTGCCACTATTATTTATTTTGGATATAATAATATTTCACTTGTCGTCGGTCTGGATTCATTTCCGGTAGAAAGACGCGACGTACCACGGGGAGCGTCCGACGCATTATCGAACAGATAAATATTTTGCGCCGCTACACCATAAATAACCTATAATGGATTCCCATTCCAAAACGACTTAGGGCGAGATATCTTGGAAACGATGGCTTGGATAAGCATTAATATATTTTGAATTCTTTCTTTTGATGTATAAGTAGCAGACATTTTACACTATAGCTACAGAAACTAAAAATTATGCCTACTCGATTAGTTGGCCGTAGTTGATCGTTAAAAGTTTCAGTAACATTTATTAAATACTCGTAGAATTAAAAACAGGTTTTCTTATCGTAACTGTCTGAAATTGAGCACTCAAATGATTCTGAGTCATGTGTTTTACTAGTCGTACAGTTTATTAAATAAAAATAATATAACTGACCAATCTGGAATCGACTCTTTTGGCATTTTTATTTTTTTAAATACCTATGCCAATTTTATATTATCCGAATTCAATGCTATATAAAACATTTTTTTCAGATTTGTCTATATCCAAGTTCGACTGTTATTTAAATATAATACAATACAGCATTAAATACGATTTTTAATATTGATTTTATACGTATATGATATTACTTTAAATATGAATGTTACTTACCGTTTAAAAAGTAGACGTAACAAAAGAAGGTATTAGCTTCACTACTGGCTCATTAAGAGGACAACGTGACTCGATTCGCAGCACCTCTTGTGACACTCGCATGATATTGCAATTTTAAGGATAATGGAGAGGCTCAAAAATCTTGACACTGCTTAGTAATATGCCAGTTTCTATTTATGTATATAAAAGTCACGATCTTTACCCTTTTTTAGAATGCGTCGTTCTAGATCTTGCGTGACTAGTATACTTAGTCTGGCCATAAATACTGTTACACTTAATTATAAAAAAATATTACATTTGAATTTCGAATCTGTCATTTTTATACGATTGTTCATTGTGTTTTCTCATTTTGGCGCCAATACATTGTAAAATATTTTGCGATATTAAAATGGTGTGGGGTGATAAAGAGAACCGAATCGCTGTGATAGCATTACACAAAGTAGGTATGGAGCCAAATGCAATTTTTAAAACTCTCCATACACTTGGTATTAGTAAAATGTTTGTGTACCGGGCTATTAATAGGTACAATGAGACCTCCTCTGTTTGTGACAGAAAAAGATCTGGCCGTCCACGTAGTGTTCGTACGAAAAAGGTGGTCAAAGCAGTAAGGGAAAGAATTCGAAGAAATCCTGTCCGAAAGCAAAAGATTTTATCTCGGGAAATGAAGATAGCACCTAGAACCATGTCGCGTATTTTAAAAGATGACTTAGGACTTGCAGCCTATAAGAGACGCACTGGCCATTTCTTAACTGATAATTTAAAGAAGAATAGGGTGGTAAAATCGAAACAACTACTGAAGCGGTACGCAAAGGGAGGTCACAGAAAAATTTTGTTTACGGATGAGAAAATTTTTACAATTGAGCAACATTTTAACAAACAAAATGACCGTATTTATGCTCAAAGCTCTAAGGAAGCTTCCCAATTAGTCGACAGAGTGCAACGTGGACATTATCCGACTTCAGTGATGGTTTGGTGGGGTGTTAGCTATGAAGGAGTGACTGAGCCATATTTTTGTGAAAAAGGTATCAAAACATCGGCACAAGTGTATCAAGATACCATTCTTGAGAAGGTAGTTAAGCCCCTTAACATCACCATGTTCAATAACCAAGTATGGTCCTTCCAGCAAGACTCGGCGCCGGGTCATAAAGCTCGGTCCACGCAGTCTTGGTTGGAATCGAACGTTTCGGACTTCATCAGAGCTGAAGACTGGCCGTCGTCTAGTCCCGATCTTAATCCGCTGGATTATGATTTGTGGTCAGTTTTAGAGAGTACAGCTTGCTCTAAACGCCATGATAATTTGGAGTCCCTAAAACAATCTATACGATTGGCAGTGAAGAATTTTCCCATGGAAAGAGTGCGTGCTTCTATTGATAACTGGCCTCATCGTTTAAAGGACTGTATTGCAGCCAATGGAGACCACTTCGAATAAGCTTTTTATATTTTTAATTGTTTTATATTTATGTATTAAACTGACACACTGTAAAAGTAATAAATGTTATTTGCAGTTAACAATTTTCTTTTTTCTTTATTACAATATTTATGGCAAGACTAGGTATATGTATGGCATCAAGAAACGAAATAGAAAAAATAAGTTTCATAAACTACTAACTACAAAAATAGTCAGAACAGATATCGGACAGATAACTATAGTTTTCGATTTCACAAGTTTTAGACACAGAAGTTTATGTCAGATATTTATATCAATAACTTTTATCTGTTAGATAGTGTTATAGGGACAATAACTAAGTGACACTTATCGGAAACTGAGGAAACTCGTCCTTATAATTTTAGAGTAGCCTATTCAGTAATTAATCAACTGTAATGTATGCTGAAATCATTTAACACCTGAACACCCATCTTACCACTCATTTACAAGATAGAAATAACTTTAAGGCAGTTGACAGTAATAAATTTGCACATAAATACAAACAAAAATAAAATACTTCTAGAAACAAGAAAATAACAAAATGATAATTCTAATTTATTTGTTATGTTCAATACTCGTATACGTAGATTTGCCTTCCTACTCCATTCATTCTTATTTCAAAAATATTAGGTAATACAGATTTGTGTATTTGTATCTGAGTATAAGTAGATAAAGTTTTCATAATCGAGGTCATTATCTTTTACTTTAGAGTTTTTAAGAATAACATAATTATAACAAAAAAAAACACTTAACATCACTTCATCCATATAAATATGTTAGTTTCTTAAACATGACCCCAAAATGACATTTATCTTTTACCAGAGCATTTCCGAATTCCAATTGTCTAATAACGTGAGAGTAAAACATACAGAACCTCGCAACTTAATCAGTCAGACGAGACTAGGGGATCTCTAAATCATTTATAAGAATGCCGTACCAACGACGACGGAAATTTTTCTTGTCTTAAGTAAATAAAAATCCAATCAGAGGCAAATCCAATTTTCATTCCGTCTCTCGGATTCACTCGGGATTCTGTCGAGGTTCATTTTTTAACTTTTTTTCTACGTTTTCACACTATTTCGTTCCGTTTCGTTACGCCTTCGGGACGATGGTAGATTACTTGGATGTCTTCATAGTATTTCTTTTAGTTTTAACATATTGGAAGAGAGTAATTATGTAGTTTTGGATTGGTTTGCTTTTTAAGTTGCGGAACTTGTAATAAAATATTGTAGTGAGCGAAGATTCCAATCAGTTTACTCGAGTTTAATTCAAGTAATTTTATTTGAACTTAGTCTTATTTTCGCATGTAATATTACTGGCATATTGATCACAAATAAAATATAAATAACACAACATATCTAATGATGCATCAAAATGACTGAAAGTTGACGATAACAAAAATATAAATAAACTACATTGTAATAATAAAATTAAATTGTGAAAATAATAATTTTCTTTTTTTTTAATTTCCGTAATGATGATGGTTATTTTGAGAAAAAAAAATCATAAAAGAGTAAAACCTGCACAGACCCAGTAGGTTACCAAAAAGTCTTGCTTTTATTTTAGACTAGGGAGAAAACTGTATTAAAGTTAGCAGTTTTTTAAATAGCAGTAACAATATTATAAACACACAAAGCCCAAAGAGTGGAAAGAATGGATTTAACGATAAGTATAAAAATGTCATATTCGATCTTGGACTGTTTGTTTCCAACAATGATCTATAAAATTTGTTAAGCTGATGGCCTCATCCATAGGTCAATACTATTGTAATATTAAGCGTCGTACGTCCTTCAATGAAAAGAAACTCTTCTGCCTTGAAAACTTGAAATTTCAAGAGAAACAGAAATGTAAATGAAATTCTCAGTCCTCATTCATACTTTGGCACTATTCAGTACAGCACACATGTCAGCGTGTAATTCTGTCCCTAAGGGCGAAACTTGTTCACAAATTTCAATTGAACTGCAGGGGAAGTGCATCGAAGTGTCGGCTCGTGGGACGCTCGACTTTGAGACATAGTCGACAAATTTAATCATTCATGTTGTAACAAGTTTTAGGATTTGACGGTAAGTAAAATTGTTAGCATTTGGGAAATTGAGAAAGAGGATGAATGGATCATTAATAAGGACTTACTTAAATTTTTGTCCTGAGCTTTGAAAAATACAAATGAGGAGTTATATACATATTTTTTAAAGAAAACTTGTACATAATACTATTATTATGTTCTTGTTTACAGCAAGGAGTGTTGTTAGAAATGATTTCACTCAAGTAGTAATTTAGGTAGCCGAACCAATTGGCTTTCTACTGGATAATTACTGTTTCTACTGCGATTCTTGTTGCCTTCGTTCATTTTATTTATACATTTTTAACATTGTATATTAATACCAAGATTACTTGAAGATTTATAGCTTGTCCTTCACTTCAGTTTCTGAAATAAAATACGGAACTAGGTTAATTTAATATATTTTAACTTTCTTTCTAGATTGCTATATATGATTTTTGATCTGATCGTTGTCTTAAAACATTACTGTCTTCACCCTCAGACCTATTATTTTTTCATTTTTCTTAGATGTTAATATCTTTTCATAAACTAAAATATATTCTGTGTTCCACCACATGTAAAAGTATGAGTTCATATTGCAAAGGTATAAAATTTAATATAAATATATATTTATATACATATATAGGAAATCCAATGCAAATCTTCAGGGTTCTTCTAAATTAGCAGCAGATCACGTAACTAACAGGATAATCGGATGTAATAAGGATCTGATTACAACAGAAGCCAAGTTACGTAGCCTTGTGACATAATTACGATTATGTACATGTCTGTGAGTTAAGTTTTAGCATCAATATTTTATTTATTTATTTAAATAATTAATAATGTACGTGTTATATTAAAGCGAACTTAATATCACGGGGTATTCTCTACCAGTCAACCTTCAAGTTTAAAAACATCTTTTAAATAAAAGAAAACATTGCATGAATTCAACCTTACATTATTCACTTGATGTGAAGAAAAAATTACTTTAGTATGTACGTTTAGTACATATAATGGACGTGTTACATTTTTAATTTAGACAATTATATCGATCTGTTGTTTAACGACAAAAAATACGCGTTTTGATAAGAAGATAAGAAATTTAAAAAAAGTTTTAAACACTATATACTTTCAAAACTTTCATGACTACTAGATCATTAACCTATAATACTATATTTCTTACATGAGTATTAATTTCCGAGAAAAACTCTGTATAAATACAACGTCAAAAGATTTTCTGACTTTCTATACACAAAAAATAACTTGAAATGTGGTTCTAAAAGTCTCTTTAAACATCCCGGCCTCTGTATCAATATCAACAGATTAGTCCTGCGTCAAAATCCATCAAAAGAGCAGGAAAGTCGGAGTGAAATTGTGGGTAAAAAATTCGCCGGGTGCCGGTACATACACTATGAATACATTGAGCAAGCGTTGGGTGTGAATATAGAATGAATAAAAATGAATAAAAATTGGGAAGCGCGAGTAATCATCCCCTTTGAATATAAGTATTTCGTGCTGTGGGTATCAAATTAATGTTGCTCCATTAATGTGTTTCAAGCATGGGAGGGACATAATTAGTCCAGATTATACAAATTTATTAAATCAAAGTTTATGTATTTTGGCATATTAGAATGTCACTTCAATGATGTTAGACGGTATTAGCAGCTAAAATATTATTTAGTCATGGTCTCTTGTAATAAAAAGCCGTTGTCAGAAAAAGCAGAATCTCTTACACTGTAAAATAAGGCCTATATACTATATTTTATTATTATAATTATTTCTTTTAATGACAAAGCAACAAAAAAATTCGATGATAGTAATTACAATTATTTATTTTTTATTTTAATAGCCTGCCAGAGTGACTCTACTCTGCTTGATGGAAAGCATGAATAGAATCCAAAAGTTGTAGTCATCATACTCATTACGAGTGCTGACAATGCAGTATGGTGACCCACACTATGGTGGCCTATTACGATTTTTTACGCCTCACTTGAGGACGTAAAAGCCATGACAGTCATCGTAGCATTGTATTACACACACTTACCACGACAACTGTCACCCTTGCATCAATGGGCCTCCGGTCTCGCACTCGGCAACAAAACACGACAGCACGGATGCTGCCGCTTTAGGTTGATATTCTGTGAGAGGGTAGTATTGCTCCGGTTGAACTGGCTCGTTCGTGCTGAAATCAGCGTGGCTCTACTACCTGGTAAATGTTATATATGTAACATAATCATATTATATATGTTTTACATTCATGGTTTGGTTCTTGATTATGACTGAGTTAAGATTGAATTAAATCAAATAAATATCTAATCTGTCGGGTACTCTTGAAGAAATCGACAGTATCTATCTCACGAACTGTCTCACTAGATAGTTATACTGTCGATTTCTTCCAAAACCTGCCAGTCCTCTACAGCCATCAGCGTACTAATGTAAAGAAAATGAGTTTAATATTGAACTATCATGATATTCAAAACAAAAGCTCGATACGTCATAGACATGCTCTTCATTATATTACGAATTGGCAACCGATCCATCACTTTTGCTCCACAATACACAGTTTTCGCATTAATGCGATAAAAATAATATTTTCGCTGAAGGGAGACTCGAGATAAGAATTTCATTACAGTGAAATATTTTGAGGTTATATTTATATTTGATATCTTGGTGAAAGAAAGATAGCTGCGTCCATAGCACATGTATTGTGTAAATACTGTTATTATGCTAAAATAGCTTGAATTCTATACAATTTCAAATGACCTACAAGTTCAGTTATATCGTTGTAGACTTGAAGTTGATAAAACTTAGCTTCGAAATAAGATTTGAATGAAAAAGCGACAACAGACAAGTACTTCTGTAAAACGTTGCCAGGGTCAAACTGGAACGAATTATTTGTTTGAAAGTGAGTCCTGTGAGTATTATACGTCCATAGGCATTGCTAGAGTTTCACTATTATTAAAATTTCATACAATTGTATCCTCACGCCATCCTTATACCATCTAATAAATCAGATTAACACTTTTGCCTAAAGAAATATATTTTTCCAAAACCCTTAAACACAAAATAACCCCTGAATCATTAAGCACAATAAAAATTCACAAATTCTTATTTTTGCTTCCATTTTTCTTAAAGCTAACGCTTGTCTGTGTGTTCATCTCATGAATACATTTGGTTAATGCAGCATGGATGAAAGAGAAATTGAATTAATTCTCGAACAAATTGAATAGAATCGTGAAAAACAGACCGTTTATATCGTAACTAAGGTTAACTTTTCCAGTGACTAACGAGATTCAGAATCTTAAGAGATCTTAACACTTACAATAACAGACTGAAATTTTATTCACAGATATTCAATTATTTATAGCTATTAATGGTTTAGTAAAACGGTAAATGTCTAGTAATCTGTTTTCAATGTAAAGTTCACTACTTTTAAGTCTTCTTGTCGTTGATCTCAGAGTACCTAAAGACGAAAATTTTCAGTGAATGCGTCCTACCCGTCTCTAAGGGATTGCATCAGGAATTATGTGATTCGGCAGAGAATTAAGGTCATCGAGACAGTCCACCGGATTAGCAAGCCGAAGTAGGAGGATACTCACCATATTAGTCGCAAAATCGACCACCGTTGGGGTAAACACATTCTAGAATGGAGACTGCAATGATGTTTTGAACAAAATGGCTTTCAGGACCTGGATGTGAGAATCGATTAGAGTGACGTATAACGTGAGAAGCCTATATGCTGCAATAGGCTGATGATGACAACGAATTTTTTTACAATTAATACTGTAAACAAACATAGAACTGGAAGGAGAAGAAAGTAGTTTTTAGTAAAAAATGTTTAATTTTACGACGTTCCTTAAAAGATTTATTATATAATGTTCACTTTTCGACTACCACAAAATATCAATGTAGTTTTGATTATCTTAGTCAGAAGACTTTTTCTAATTAGATGATGAAGTATAAATGCATAAACCTTTGTGCCATAAGTCTCTGCAAACATCATATCAACCTTACGCCGTCCACTGCTAAACGAAGGTCTCCCCCAACCATTCCGGTCTTGGACAATTCGCATCCATCCACTGCCAGCCACCTTCCTCAAGTCGTCGGTCCATCGCGCTGCTGGACGCCCTACACTACGTTTGCCCAATCGTTGTCTCCACTCTAGTACAATTTAGCTACAGCGACCGTTGGTTCGTCTGGCGACATGACTGGCTCGCTTCCACATTAGCATACTGATTCTCCGTGCGATGTCAGTTACTTCAGTTCTTTGTCGAATAACCTCGTTACGAATTCTACCAGCCAGAGAAACGCCCAGTATTGCACGCTCCATCACACGTTGAGCTATTTTAAGCTTATGGACCAGTCCAATGGTGGAGTGTAGTGTGGGTGGAGTGTCCACATCTCGGCTCCATATGTCATTAAGGGTAGGACGCACTGGTCAAATACTTTCGTCTTTAATGATTGTGGGATCGGCGACTCGAAGATGTGACACAACTTTATGTATGCAGTCTAACCCAGACGATTTCTTCCATCCGCCTCCCGATCGAAGTTGTGCTGACTAAGTTTAATAGTAGACTATTATGCATGATTTTCGTTTTTTCGATGTTCATATACAGTCCCACTCGTTTTGAAGAATCATGCAGACTGTTCAGCATTTCTTCCAGGTCATGCAGAGATTCCGCCAGAATGACTGTGTCGTCTGCACACCGCAAATATGAGAGGTATCGGCCATTGATATTGATTCCCTGTCCGTTCCAACAGAGCAGTTTGAAGACGTATTCCAATGCATTAGTAAATAGTTTCGTCGAAATAACATCTCCCTGTCTTACCCCACGATGCAATTAGATTAGTCTTGTGCTCCTTTCTTGTACTTGGACGGTAATTGTTGCAGCTTCATAGAGGCATCTCATCACCTGAATATGGCGGCAGTTGACCAAGCATCTCTCCATGGGTTCCAGAACAGCCCAGGTCTCAACGGTATCGAAGGCAAACTCGTAGTCCACATACGCTAGACAGAGAGGCTGGTTATATTCCTCTGTCTTTTCGATTTTTTTGCCTTAGAGTGTGTATGTGGTCCACGGTACTTTAGCCTTTTCGAAACCCAGCGTGCTCCACAGGCTGGAAGTCATCGAATCGAAACCCTCGAAAACAACTTATATACATGGCTCAGGAGTGAAGTTGGACGGTAGTTCTTCAGTAGATTTTTGTCTCATTTCTTGAAGAATTGCACTACCATGTACCGCACACATTATAATAATTTATTTTTTCACATCACAAGTGTAGATGCTTAATCAACACTTGGTAGTTTTTCTTTTTTAAATAATACATACATACTTAAAATCACGCCTTTTTCCTCAGAGATGTAGGCAGAGGCATAGTAAATGTCTGCTTTTTGCCAGTGTTTTGGTCTCACATAATAGATGCCGAGATTATTGCTGTGAATCAGGATGTTTTGTTTGCCAAAACCTCGTCCGTCGATCACTAGGTGCGCCACTTACAGGTGAAATTGACTTGGGGTACCTAAATTCTTGGTGGGAACCCTACGCACCACTCTATAAAGTTATCAGTACTGTAATCAGTTGCGATGATTATTTTAAATACCTACATGTGTTAGAAATGTATGTTACATAAGATAATGTACATTTATGTGCACGTAATTTGTAGAGTTCAACACACCTATTTATCTTATATCTCGTATACAGAGATATGAATAATTCGGCTAAGTACATTTCCTTTTATTTCCGCCGTAGATTGCAATTTTACGCGGGTTGCGCGGGAATATTAAAAATTAAACTTAATAAGCAAAGAGCTGTGGCCGCTTTGTGAAATGTAACGCCATTTTAGTTTTCATTTTGTCGTGTACAGAGTTTGGCCAATTTGGGATGTTGTTCTCATATTTTTTTCACCTGTTACCTGTACAGGACCATTCTGTAGAAATTCTAGTTGCCTAGAAACGGTTGCCTGGAAGAGATCGCAGACTGCGATAAGGCCGCTCATTGTTTTACTATTTTTTGTTTGTATCCTACATTGTATGTTGCCTACTTATCGTGTACAACAAAGAGTACCTATCTATCTATCTATCTATCTATCTAGTTACAGGTTAAGTTTTAGGTGTATCTGAAACAAATGAATGTTGTTCGGAGGCTGCGTATGTTACTTTTAGTTTGACGTTTTCTATACCTTGTTGATGTTGTGTTTCCTTAAAATCGACGAGCTTTTTACATAACTTGTTGGATTATATCTACCGTATTGTAAACAAAACTTGAAGTATTTCTACACAAATAAGTACTTAAAAAGCAAATAGCTAGTTAAATGATCAGAACTTACGAATGCTAGTAATCAATGTGCTAATAGCAGTAGTCGTAAATATTTATATTACGTGGAATTAGTATATGGTAGTTAAAATACTTAAAATCCAGCCAAAAACTTGACGATACTATCTTATATGAAGAAAAACGGCAGAATGAAACATGCATATGTAAGGTAAGCAAATTTCCACTAATTAAAGCAAAATTTATAAAATGTCCGCTAAAATAACAGTTCAAAAACATTTCTTTTCCGAACGAAGACAAGTACAGTCTCACGCTTAAGTGTCGAGTGGCTATATATTTTCATTTTCGAGTGTCGACAGTGGCACCGCCTGCTGGCGACTGCCGGAATTATTACACTTCAACAAGAGTGGACCAATGTGTCTATATATCGTTTTTATTGCGGTTAGAAAAAAATGCGGAGTCATGGAGCTTTGGTTTGCGAATGACAGCAAAACGATGTTATTAACTTTGTGTTTTGCTTTTTTTGTTTTAAAAAGGTGTGTACTTCGTGACAGATAAGTCCATGAAACTAGTAAAAACAAGTCACTGAAATCATTAGTGATTAAGTAATGATTTAATGGTTATTTCTAAAAATATTTTTATATCATAATATAAAACATTTCAATATCAACATAATTTTTACTTTTTGTCTCTCTTTTCAGCACATTTTTTTAAAGTTATAATAATAAAAATGAAAGAATTGTCTCATGCTAAATTAACTTGTTACGATATTTAATATATCTTAAGTTTAATACTTAAAACATTACTTTTGAAAATTTAACTACATTTTAAATGATAGTAATAACTCCACACAACTTACACACGGCCGTCTGAATTTAAATTAGGCAGAGTCCGTGCTAAAATAGCTGAACGATATTCTAATTGATAAAAATAGCAAGAAAAACCCAACTAAAATTTTCTGTTCACGGCACGTGAGACGAAGTACAGTCGTCGTCAGTTCCAATATTACAGGCGCCTTGTATTGAGTATCTTATTCTGTCCGACTGAATTAATCGTACAGTCTACAATAAAAGTGAAAATGAAACAATACTTTTTGCTATATTTCCAAATTATCCTTTTTCAATTACCGGGATAACTTGTCTTTATAACGACATTTAATATCTAATTAGACTTACCATAGATAGTTGTTCTTAAAAAAGTATTATTTATAAAATAGTCAATTATAAAATAAATACATAATAAATCTCTATGTACTAGTATTATAAAGAAGAAGTGTGGTTGATTGTATAATTTGCACCTAGACACGAAATAAATGATCGTACACATGTTTATTTCTCCTGACAATTTTGGCACTAGGAATCCATCCATCCATCCACACTGTATCCGGTGATGATTGCTCCTTCCCGTTCAATATGTACCTGTATTTATTTACTACCTGTTACAGCACTAGCTGTTACCATTAAAGATGCAGACAATGCATTTGACTAGATTTTAAGGTCTCCAGATATTCTTTGATTGTGTAATAAAATAATAATAATAATAAAATAACCGCACTAGGAACAAATCAGGAGTAGTAGGGGTAGCAGAGGACTTCACAAACTCACTCTTTGTAGGTCACACAAAGTGCTGCCTCATGAGGGTATGAAACGCGCAACACACAGCGCAGTGGAAAATGTAGAGGTGATTGTTTAAGCATCGACGTCATTCGTACAGTTGAATTATTTGTCTTAGGAATACAGATATTTTCTATTTATATTCATGTGTTTGTTATACTTTCTACACTTGGTTTTCGGGTGGGAATCGAACCCACAATTTTCAACAGCGGCAGTCAAGGTCCTTAATCACTAAACCAACAAGCTAGTTAAATAAGTTGATTAGTACCTTAAAAGTACACTATTTATCAATAAAAATAAAAAAAATTCCTCAAAATCCTAAACTATCTCACTAATAAATTATAAGAGACACTTTTGTCGATAATTACACCGGCTCCCTAGGGCGGTGACTGGTACAATAAAAAAAGTCATCTGTGATTTTTCATTTCGTTCCGTGTCCCGCCTATGTTAGGCGTACTTGCTTGTTATAGGAGGATCACAACTATTTGATACTGTTGAATAACAGTAAGATAAAAATCTTGAATAGAGCTCAACCTAATGATTATTATTAATATATGTATTTAATTGCAACCGATGGTCGATACTAAGATGTCTAGTGAGTTCGTTTCGACTTTCCAGTGAGTGGAGATGGTTGAAATTGAATTATATAATATAAATCTTATATTTGAAATATCTGTATACATTCTTTTACAAAGAAAATTTTTAAACTTTTATAATTTTCTTTAAACTGTTATAATTTTCCTTACGTGAAGTTACTTAAACTTATTTCCTAAAGAGTGGGCTCCTGTATCCAACAATGGACTGTTACAAGCTGTTGCTCATCTTAATGATGAAAGTTACTAATGTTGGTTTATGTTATTTTCTTATATATATACTATTTTCTGAAATATTATTGTTAACCCAAAAAATTTGGATATCCTTACATAACTTTTCAACTTGTTGAGAATTGATGCAAGGGTCAATGGTCTATCTTGACCGGGCTATTAGGTATATAGGTAATACTGCTGTTGTTATTAAGTATGTGTTGGTAGTTCCGATGGTGATCAAAAGAGAGTTTATCCACGCTATACGCATACGATCAACATTGCTTAAAAGCAGCATAAATATGACTTTAATTTCAAATTTTATAGGTATCAAGATTGTTCAGTCTTTACAAGTATAGGGACATACATTTGCAGTTTTCTCGTAAATTATTTCAATGGTTGTTTCATAAATATATCGCAATACGGCCAGCCCACACCACCCGCTATTGATACGAGAAAATGGCTGATATGGTAGTCCTGTTAACAGATTTAAAAAATTAGACCTAGAGATTTTTTTTCACTGGCAATTTGAAATTAAATAACATACTATGGAGCTTTGACAATTATTGCCAAGTTTATTGTACATAATTGTATTTCATTATGCAGCATTTGCCAGTTATATGTATTTTTATCAATAAACTGGTTTAACTCTCACTACTATTACCACTCATATAGTGAAAACTACGACAATCTAATATTAGCATTTTTTTTATATTCACCTTAAGATTTTTTTTTTAATATTTCAAGAAAAAATGACTACATTTCAATAGATTAGGCATTTTTCTGTTCCCCTCTATATAGACCCTAAATAGAAGACCTGTTCAGAAATTTCAAGGATGTAGTCCTTGGTGTAAAAGTAATATTAACGAGGTTCAATTACAAAGAGACTTATCACATTGAATCACATTGGATGCACCTTTATCTAGAAAATAACTGCGACTATTTTGCATGCCGACCTAATCTTGTTAATCCAGAAGACGATAAACTTGCTCGTGCTTGATATACGTACATAAAATCACGCTTATTTTCCCGTAAGCGTAGGCAGAAACATATGAAACACCCATTTTTCGCCAATGTTTTGGTGCCACGTAGGTAATATATTGCCGCTAATCGAGATGTTTTGTTTATTAGAGCATCGTCATCAGCAGTTGCACCTCCCTAAGTTCTTGGTACTATCTGCGATTGATACTTACAATATATTAAATAAATGAATAATAAGATAAAATAATTAAACAAACATAAAATTTTTACAATGTTATACATAAGAAACTGAAATAAATTATACTGCGTAAGCATTAGTTTTTGAGATTTCTTGAACCGATCTATTTGGCTCTTGCTAGAATCTTGACCGAATCTATTAATGATATTAGATTGCTCGGAGATGTTCTCCATCAAGCTCAGATTTTTTTTCCTAAAAAACTCTCTAGGTATTTGCAATTGGTTACTCATATATTCGTTTTTTAATCCTCATGTACGTTTCATGTAATAAACGTATGACAACCAAAGGTTAAATACAAACCAAGTTTTACGCCTGACTAATACTACGTAAGGTAACATACAATCTTTAACTCCCGAGTATGTATAAAAAATGAGTTTATTAACAGAACAGCTGAGAAATATTTCATTGTAGTAGATGTTTTGGCATTCGTTTTTAAATCATATACATATAGTTAGAAAATAACGTTTAATACACGATAAAGTATATACTGTACACAGTGCTCTCGTTGTACACAGTTTTGACTATAACTTTTTATTTATTGAACTGAAACATGATTCATTTGAATTAAATATATGTTAACTTTAAAAAAAACTACTAAGGTTGATCGAGATCTCTCTGGAGTAAAAGACTGAAGTGCAATAGAGCTGAGACATATAATGTTTTATGGATGGTGTTCTTTATATAACACCTAGTGCAAGAAAGAAGTGTGGTGAACTATCTTTGATATTCAGTCGTCATCCAATGACAGTAACAAGAGTGTTGTGTATATGTTTAATCGAATGTTACGAGTATATATATTTAGTTCGCGTAGCTCTCGCTGGTACACAAAAGTGTTCGGTGTTCCATAAATCATCTATTCCTTGCTCTCTTTACTCGTTATAAACGATTCAAGAGTTAGAAAGATAGAATACTCGTTTCAAGTTACCGACTAATTCATTTTTGAAAGTACGACATATTAAAAACAGCTTAAAATTGTAATTTATCGAGAACTGTTAACGAAGAAACACTTTGCCATTGTTGATCTCAAAATATTCCGAATTGTTTATTCCTCAGAGCCTACTTTGTTGTCCGCGTGTAATGTACGTCAAAGTTTAAAAGCCTCAATGCATGTGCTCGTTTTCTTGTGAACTTTATTGAGAAATGGTTCCAAGAATTGATTCTGACATGTTATTCTCTCACTTTAAAACACGCTAAAATGTCTCACGTATACGATTAGGTAAACTTCAACTCTGTTGTTTCAGGTTAAAGTTGGTTTTGCTATGGGTTTGATGTTGAGGTTTTTATCAAGAGAACGGTTCGTTCTTCATATTTATTAGCTGCTCTTTTTGTGGGTAATGGATTTTTAAGTGAATAAACAACAACAAAAGTTGATGTTGCTTTATTTAGATCGACTAACAAATTCTGAGTAAGATTATGTGGGCATGTCGACATCAAACATCTTGTTTGTTTAAGGAAATAATAATAATTCACCTTTTTTCTTTTCTTTTCACCAAAATTCTTGAAGACTCCAATGAAGAACTAATGTGGACGTGCGCTATGCCAATTTAAGAAACTAGATACTACGGAATTCTACCGCCGCACATTTAACTCGATATTTAGAGCAGAGCAAAGCCCTTGTTATGGAGATAAATGAATGTTAAATCAAACTGATATCTTTAATTTATTGTACCTGAGTTAGTCCCTTGTTCCTGTTAATTATTTATAAGATTAATAGTTTAACTAGGTTTAAATATGTTTTCAGACTAAAGTATTAATCAAATCTGAATACAGCATACGTATCGTATCTGTCAGACTATAGTTTTGAAAGTTTTTCTTTTTTGCTAACGCTAAATTAATCTCGACTAATATAACATGCGAAATGCAACATCAGCCTAAATTGCAGTTTCATAAGTAAACTAAATTTTACCCGCGGTTCTGCCAGTGTATGTATGTCGGCTATCGCGGTAAATAGTAGCCTATGTGTTCATGTATAAGCTATACTACTGCGAAGTTTCATCTGAGCCTGTTCAGTAGTTTTCACGTGAAACAATCATTCATTGATGCTTACAAACTTTCACATTTATAATGTTAGTAGGATAGAATGTTAACCCGAAACAAACTAACGAATTTAAACTTACAGAACAGTATATGGTTTTTCTGTACTCCACTATACTTTTAGAAAATCTAACTAATTATAAAAGTATTGCTACCTTGACTTTGTGTCTACTGTCAAAAGAAACTCTAGCCTATCCTATTAGTAATATTTTCGCTATAAAATAAACTGTATTTTAAGTAAATAAAAAAAACAGTGTTAATAGTTTTTGGTCATAAAACTTCCCTAAGAGACATTTTCAATTGACAGTCACACAAACACTACAAGTATGTAAGAGTTGTGAGGGCATATATCGTTACAACAAGACAAAACATGATAATTATGTAACATCCAGGTAATAAATCAACGCTCACAATGTCCAGGGAGTCATCACAGATTGCTCAGCCTTGGGCGGAGTTGTAACGCCCTCCAGAAAGAAAGTTACGACTTTATGCTTGGACGAACACATTTTGATCTATGACTTAGATAATATAGTAATACTATAAAATTTTTGGCCACATAGGTAGGTTTACCATTAGTAAAGAAAATCGTCGTTTTTATTCATACTGAAGTTACCCAGAAGAATTTCCATTTAACGAGAGGCTGATCCTTCATACTTGCCAGTTTATTTTACTCACTAAATCTATGTATTTTAATGGTTAAACAGTTCGGTTCTTCCTTCTTGTACAAATCAGTTAAAACCTGGAACTCACTAGCAGCGCACATGTTTCCCACCCACTACGATTCCGGATCCTTTAAGCGGGGCGTGAAGAAGCATGTCACTAGGCCGCCATAGCGTGGGTCGCCGTACTGCATTGTCGGCATTCGCAATAGATATGGCGACCAGCATTCTTGGATTCTATTCATGCTTTCCATCAAGCAGAGTAGTTCCTTTGGTAGACTTCTAAAAAAAAATCTTTTGATTATATTCTGCATGTTTTTCTTCTTTCTTCTTTATTTATGCTTTCAGATATTTAGTCTCAGTGGCAGTAATCAAATTTAAATTTTTTATTCTTCTGTTTTTTTTAAAAAAATAATTCCGATAGTCATTAATTCTTGCTAAAATAACTACTGGTATACGTGATAAGCGTTACATTTACAAATTTTTCTTTACAACAACATCTCATCACATATAACAAACATCCTCAAAAAATGCCATGCAATTTTAACTCCCCTTAATGCCCTCTCTAGAACGAAATTACCCGAAAAATGGTACCGCCCTAGAGGGATCGCAGGGGAGATAAAAAATATGCGCGCAGAAATGACAAGTTGAGGTCTTCTACGAGCTTGAAGATTAGATAACGTAGGATAGCGATGTGAGAATGGCTCTATAATGTTGAAGGGGTTTGCGTATTTTCAGAGTTTCTATTTATTTAGGGTTTGCACGGTCACTTTACAGTGGTCGTACAAATATCTGTTATTTAAGCATAGATTTAAATTACTTTCAAAAATATATTTATCTATATTTTTGACCATTCGTGTGTAGTTTGTAAACTTACAAACTAATAAGTTGATGGTCTCACGGTAAGGAACTCCTGGAACCCATGGACACAAGTAACTTAATTACGTAAATGCTTTGCCGTCTGTTAAGTGATTTGCTTCACTTTCTCGGTGCAAATCTTTCTCAAATGTGCATGATTTTCTAACCTAAGAAAATGTGAATCATTTATTTATTAAGATCATTTTACAATAAAAAAAATCTGCAATATACCAGTTACCAGTTACTAAGCTAACCCGTCGATAGAAGAAAATATAGACAGACGGATATGCCAAACTAATAAAATACCTTTCTAGGATTATGGGTTCCTAAATAAACTGATTTATATATACATGCTTACGCGTGTAAGTTTACTACTCGTATTTGTGTATTTTTCGCAAAAACAGAACGCAATGAAATCATCAGAATTAGAACTATTAGCATTATCTTGCTGTTGGTTCCTGTCGAACAAAAACATGTGATGTCCTATCTGTATTTTTTTTTAAAAGACAACGCCCTCGTTGTGAATTAATCCTGTGTTGCGGGAAACTTTACAAATACACAAGAGACGGACACAAAGAACACCCAGACTCAGAACAATAATTTGTGGATCACACAAAGTGTTGTCCCATTCAGGATTTGAACCCACAACACTCAGCGACGTGGAGAGCGCCGTGGCGACTGCACAAACCACTAGGCCATTCGTGCAGTCAAGTATTCAGGCAGTATGCTTCTGAAGGCTGTACATAGTTAATTAAAGTACTAAACTAGCTTAGATTTTACGCCTTATATAAGCCCTCTTAAACTTCAAAGGATTCATAATTAAAACAAATACCTTAATAGGTATATAATAAAATGAAGAAACCTATAAGATAACCTAACATTAAAATAAGTGAATTAACTTTCTAACTCATAACATTTCTTTGAAAGGGGGAAGTCATATAAAAAGTTGTAATAGCCACACACCTTTTATTTTATGAAGTTCATAAAATTGCTAACCTTCAACAGGAAAATCTAGAAAGGAACCATCCATATCGTGAGTTACAAACTTTGGAAAATATGTTCCTTTTTATTTGTGCTGTAGAAGAAAAACTTGTTTGTTTTTAAATTCTCTTTTTCTTTCACACATTTGCGTCATTCACGGACGTTGTGGTGACAGATTAAGAAAATAGAGTGTCAGCACTCCTATTCATCCTGTGGGTGTCGTAAGAGACGGCTACGCGGGACAACACCACTGCAAGGAGTAGGAAAACTTAATGTAAACTCTACCCCAAACCAGCCAGCCCTAACCTCCTTTCTAAGGAGAGGCTTCTGTCTAGCACTGGACTATTAAAGGCTCCTCATGACTGCTGAGGTAGGCTCTCCAGGAGTCCCACACACGCTCTTTGTCTCCCTACGGAGGGTATGGTGCAAAAAGCGTACAGCGCGTAAAAAAAAAGTTAATGTCGGCTCTCCTTATGTCACTTACTATTTCTTTTTTCCTAAGAGTCAACATCTTTTGACAAATTTAGATGTGATGGCTACTTATAACAATTATGTGTTTAATTTAAATTGTTTTGCTTACAGCTTTGAAAACGTGTCTTACAAATAAGGGCCGAAAGCTATAAGCTCAACTTCTTAATTAAAATTATTTCAAATATACTTATACCTTTAATACTAATCTATCTATCCAGACCGTAAAATCTAAAATTTGTAGAGCATTAGCTGGCGAGTGGCGGCGGGCACGCACTTTGACACGAAATAAACTGGCAATCAGAGGAGTGCGATGTCGGGGGGAATCCTCATAAATCCGGCGTCGACTTCACTCCGGCCTTATTCAATCTCCGGGGAATGGGGCCGAAGATATCTTCTTAATAGATAGGTTACAAATTAAATAGACTCTGTGGTAACCGAGTAGGTTAGCACATTGTAAAATTAGATATATTAAACCATCAGTCCTGGTTACCATACGGACACCTTTGGCAATTGTTACAGATAGTAAAATAGTAAAATATCGACAGCCAACTTTCGTAGAGCTTTAATATGGCCTAGTATTTGAGTCTGTAGCGGAGGTCTGATGACTAATAAAAAAATTGAAGATCAGCCAGATTTAAAACCAATAACAGCCTAATCTGTGAAAAAGGCTGTAGAGAAAATAAAATACAATGCCACAGTGTATATTTGGTATAGACATATCTAGCCCATGTCCAGCAGTGGGTGTCTTTCGACTGATGAAGAAAATGTATGGATATCTAGTTGTAATATTCGATTAGACGGTCTTATAATCTATTTATATCTTAATAATGAAAACTTCTTAAGTATTTTAAAGAATTGTTTAAATTTTGATTGAAATTTTCAGAATTCTTCAAATTTATTTCGAATTGTACCGCAAAAGTTAAACTATGTTAGATATTGCAGTACATCTCGTATACATATTCAATTTTGGTTTCATTCTAAATTTCATATATTGTATTTAATGTCTATTGAAACTTTTATCAACTTGTAAGACGCATATTAAATTTTAACTAAAATATAGAAAAAGTGTGGATAGATCAAGAGACTTCTGTCACACAAACTCGACGACAGAGGGTGCGCTACATTGAGCTTAAGCTATTAAAACGTATGTACTTAATACATATCGTGAGTTCATCATATTATCATTATCAATAGCCTTTAACAGTCCACTGCTGGACATAAATCTATCCTTTGATAAAAGATTTTCGCTTGCTATACCACGCAGACCATACTGGTGTGTATTGTTTCAAGTTTGCCTTTTCTTTGGAGCGATTTTATCTTACGAGATTTTCTCGTTTAGTCGCCCTTTATGACATCTATATGCGGAGTAGTTTTGGTACACTACGTATTCGTAATCCGTCACCACTAGGAGAGTTAGTTTTTGTTAACATAATTATATATTACTCTTACACACATATATTTAACTTCATACTTATTTTATTAAAACCTACTTCATAAGTAATATAGACACATCTAGTATTTTAACTCTGTGAGGTATACTTTACGGAGAGAGGTCGTGTTTCGCGGGCCACCGATATAAAAGTCCACTTTATAAAGCTGACCGCAGACGATCGCTTTTGTACGTTTGTCTTATACAACCCCTCAAAGTTTTAATGTGCAGTATTGAATGGGGATTTTACTCAGTTATCTAATATACTTTTATTTGAAATAAGTTTATTTGTTAAATAACTGTGAAAAGAGAATACTAACATCACGATAAATTTTACTTTATAATTAAGTTTAAAAAAATATCATCAACTTTGAAGCACTTATACCATGATGTCTATATTTTAATTTTGAATCCTTGAGGTAGTACTTTATTTTCAAATTGTAATGAAACTAAGCGGAAAGTAAGCCCTTTTAAATAAAAAAAAAAAAAAAACTTTCATAAATGAGGTTCTCATGTAAGGAAATAAAAAAATTAAAACAAGAAAAGGCCGAATTAAAGATGGCGTCCGTTCAAGATCGATTGAACAGAAATCTCTAGGATCTCTACTACATGTTAGAAATATCATCATCATCATCAACAGCTGTTAATAGTCCACTACTGGACATAAGTCTCTTCTTCAAAACGAGGTTTTGGGTAACTCTATCACGCTGATTGAACGGGTTGGGGTAGTTTGTTTCAAGTTTTCCTTCTTTTTGCTATGGTGTTGTCCTACGTAGTATGTTCTTTTAATCTCTTCCTACAACTCCCATGGGATGAATAGGGGTGAAGATACTGTATTCCTATTCCGTCAGTACAGGGTCACAGATATACTAAGTCAATCACCATGAATAAGTCATTATGAGTTACAATAAATACAGTACAAATATGTTACTGACTAAATTGATTGTCTACTAATATTAGTTTGTGGCTATGTGTGAGTTTACTGTAGTTAAACTAAATAAAATTAAGTTAAAGTTTCTAAAAAACTGATTTACCTACACTGATCGGTTTCCTAAATTGTTAATACTTGTTTGTGCTACATGCTGCAGTTAAAACTTTGAAAAGTCTTTGAAACAAAGACGGGCCTGTTGGTCTGTGAGTTTCTGGTCCTGATTGCTAAGCCGGAGGTGGTGGGTTTGACTCCCATCAAGACCAAATATTTATGTGATTAGCTCGGTTTGTTCTTTATCTGACTGTAATTTATTTGTAAAATGTACGTATTTAGAAATATTTAAGTATGCTTATCCACAGTCTCGTTACCATGGCACTGGCTTTGCCTATTTTGGAATCAGATAACTGTGTGTGTTAGATGTATTAGGTAATTAGGTTATTAATTTATGTATTTTGCTCACACTTATGCTCTGAGTCGTAACAAGAAGAAAAACCGTTAAATAATAGCCTTTAATCTCCTCTGAAACGTTTCTATATAATACGTACGTCGCTGAATATGGTGCGAAGTATTATACAGTTAATATGAATAGTTCTGTGTCTGATATTTGCTTATTTTAAAAAAAAATACAATAAAATAAACTTTAAAAAACTAAGACGTAAACGACGATAAGTCGACCCACTTTGGAGAAATAGAAATTTGGTTGAAGAGTACACCTCATTAGTACCCCTATAAAAAGAAAATAATATTGATTGTAATAAGTATTATCAGCTTATTCTCGGATGAACATTGCAAAATTTGACACAATTGCGGATCTATGCACGAATTATGTAAGCCGTAATTTGTTGACAAGTAGTCGAGAACTATTCGTGTACAGCTTTGTTTTAACACGTTCGACGCTGAACGCGGGGCGGCGCAGTGCTGAACGCGGCAGAACAGCGCTCAACTCTACCTGCAGCATATAAACACATTCGTTTTATACTTGTTATCCGCGAAAACTGAGTAGATGTGGAAAGCTGAACGTACGCATCTCCATACAAAATTATTGTTTTTACGGACAAAAGCTGAGTAAGTGTGACTAGGTCCCCTCATCTACGGTAACAATTGCCATTGAGAAATATTTAAGCGGGACTTAAAAAGTGACTTATAAATGCGTTTTTATAAAGTACCTAACTGTAACTAATATAGTCTAATTTTTATCTGGAGCATGACGGCTGGCCCTGTTTCATGACTATGTAATGTAGTTGATTTTTATACGACTGCGTCAGTTACTTAAGGTACTTATAGTACTGACCAAGCACCATAACGTGTTTAGTTTGACTAAATAGTTGAATAGCTATTTCATCTTGGTAAAGTCAGCATATAAAACAATGCCAGTCAAATTTTATATAGATGTTGTACACTTGCTTTTCTTATTTCAGTTCATTACTTTTAAGCAGTCGACTGCTTGTTTTTTTAACAATAATTAAAACTTATCTGAGTATTTAGTTTAACTTATTTCACACGTAGTAGAAGCAAATATAAAGTAACACAATCTTCTTATGCACCATATTTTAATACTAAACTAACTAACTTTCACACATAACTCGGAATCGCAGTAAAACATTGGCTAAACGACTTAGTCGTTTAACTTTAACTCACTTTAAGCTTAGCTGTCGTAAAAGATCTACTTTAACGCTAGACAAAGTGTCTTTGGGTTTACCAGAACTTGTCAATCTCCGTTTATAGATGGCGTTGTGAGACATGCTCGTAAACTCTTTTATTATCAGTCGAAATGCATCACCTAGACTGCGCACACGTCACTCGGATATTAAGTGTCTTGGTTTATGAAAGTGCTACGGTAAATCAATTTATTTTATCTAAGCAATGGATGCATCCTAATATTTATTTATTTTATATATCATGCACATTTGGTGTATCGGCGGACTTAATGCCTACGGTATTCTCTACCAGTCTTATTGTATATTATACATGAATAAGATATAGGATTTGTTTGATATGTATACTAGACAACGTCTAAAGTCTTACATTTGTTTAATACTTATCCTAAATAATATGTATATTATAAACCGGGATAAATCCTTATTTTGAAAGAAAGGGAACGCAAACATTTGTAAGATGTCATTATATTTATTATTGGTTGAGGTCCAAAATCAGCGTTGTGGCTCATTTTGAGATACTTATTAATTGTGTAGGAGAAGCAAAGAATTTTCCCGAAAGCTGAACGGAATTATACGTGGACTACCCAAACCCTGTGCTAAGTTGATGGGAATTTTGGTCATAGTGCCTTCCATATAAAAGGTGGATATATGCTATCGCGGACTTTTATTTAGAACTATTCAAGACAAATAATTCTACGGTACATCATTTTTGTGTAACTCCAATGGTTTAAGAAGCGTACGCCAAGATAGCTCTCAGAGGCCAGATTTTTTCCCGACTTAATTGACATGTATCGTTATGTTACGACCAACATTACATAAAATCATTACAAATTGTAACCTATATGTTATTCCGATGTATACCTTATATACTGTAAAGTTTCATCCAAATCCGTCCAGTAATTTTTTCGTAACAAACATCTATACTCACAAACTTTCGCATTTATAATATTAGTAGGATGTCAGCAAAATCTATATCCAATTTTACTACTTAATAAATCGAATAACTGTCCATCTGTGCCTGCTCGCAGGATTGTCATATTTTACTTGTTCATAAAAAATATAAAGGCAATTGTATTTGAGTCTCTTTTATATGACATCATAAGGCTAGGCTTGGTCGTCCCGACTTTACGACGGGTGATACGACGCGTTTTATTTGAGTTTTATAGACAGAACATACGGATTCGTACGAATGTACGGCCGGACGGTGGCCAGCACTATCATCGCTCAAATGGATTACGATTTATATAGAAAAAGCTCTAGCGTATTTCTTTCTTTCTATTACTATTATTATTTGTTACTTACATCCGAATTTTTTATAGCACTTGCCTATTGAACAAAGTTGTTATTTTACGGAAGAAAATTATGCAGGACGACATCACCTCAAAGAGAAGAAAAACTTGGTACAAACCCTTCACCAACTCGTCTGGCCAGCGTGGGCAACAACAGGGTAAAATTTTCTGTTTTAAGGAGAGGCCAACGTCCAGCAGTAGCCTGTTAAAGACTGTTGATGATGATGATAAGTTAAGAAGATAGATTTTAAACGGAGCATTTGCAATTTAAAATGACAAATTTAAATACGAGGGAATGTGTTTTTTTTTTTAGTTTTTAACCTACCAAAGTGACTCTATTCTGCCTGATGGAAAGCATAAATAGAATCCAAGAGCGGTGGTCGCCATACTCACTGCGAATGACGACAGTGCAATATGGCGACCCACGCCTATGGCGGCCTAGTGAGATGCTTTTTTACACCCGGCTTAAAGGACCCGGGATCGTAGTGGGAGGGAAACACGTGCGCTGGTAATGAATTCCAGATTTTAACTGATCTGCACAGGAAGGAAGAGCCGAATCGTTTAGTTCGGGAGCGTATGTCTACCATTCTGAAACGGTGACTGCCAAGGCCAGCACGAGTTGTCCTATAGAGGAACGGAGAGGATGGGATCAGTTGGAAGAGCTCATCAGGACACTCTCCATGATAAAGACGATAGAGGACTGCCATAGAGGCGACATCTCTTCGCAACTGCAGAGACTCAAGGGATTCAGTGACTTTCGGGTTATTGATGATTCGGACTGCTCGCCGCTGTAACCGATCCAAAGCGTCCAGCAAATACTGCGCGGATCCATCGTAAAAATGAGAACAGTACTCCACGCAGGAGCGTACCTGGGTCTTATACGGAAGACATAGATGCTCAGGTGCAACGAACCGTCTCATTCTGTTCAATACACCCAACTTCCGCGAGGCCGCACGAGGTGTGTACATTTATTTTTGTGTATCACCTTAAAAGGTTTGACGATACATAAAAACTAGAGAACAGTTTACACGTAAAAATAAATACAGGAATTGGAGTATACTGTACTCACAACGGAAGTCAAACTAACGAGTTTTATCAAGAGACCCGAGTCTGCGGTCATAGTTTTTTTTTTTTGTGCGGCAATCCCCACGTATGCCTACGAAAGGGTTATATCAGATTCGAACCGACCAAAAATCACACGATATCTAATGTACCAGGAGTCGGGGAACCAGGTGCACCCTAATAAGAAAACCCCTGGAACCCTGACGTATCTCGGGCCACCTACGGCTTGTAGATACCTCTCCCCGTGTGGAAACCCCGATGTTCCCTTAACTACCTGCCCCTGAAAGGGGCAATCATACCTATTATGTCTATTGTATACGTAGAAGTATTCTCCACATAATCTCGACGGGACAAAGAGAGCTTGAAATAAAATTCAAAATACCACTCAAGCAGTTCATACTTTGTTTACTATTGAACGTGATTCCGTTAAGATAGCTTAGAACCCAGGATAGTTTTTCGAATGCCGTCCATAAATGTACAATTCGTCAAATATTTATTTATTAACTAATCATTTTATAATAAATGAATAAATAAATATTTCGGATATTTGACATACAATGTCATTTAGTTTCAAACTAAGCAGAGCTTGTGCTATAACAACTAGGCTGACAGATAGAATACTTATATACTTTTTTTTGTAAATACATACATACTCGTATTACACATAATACACTCAAACACCCAAACTCCTAAACAAATATTTGCAGATCATACAAACATTTGGTCCAATCCAGGCATCGAACCCAAGACCTCAAACACAACAGTCGCATTCACTACCGCTGCGCCACCGAGGCAGTTTATAATGTAACTGAATCAAGCACTAAGGATAAGTTGTGGTCATTAAGATTTTCTGTGTCATATTTTACCTTAGGTAAATCTGTACTTGTATATTATAGATTAAAATCAATTCACAAATGTCTAAATTATAGATAATACCTAAACATTATAGTTAATCTTAGCTACAAATAATTGTATATAGCACGATTGTTTTTCTTTGGAAGGAAAAACTAATTCTGCCTAATACAATGTGTAATATCAAACTTATGCCTATGCTTCTGTATAATTCCTATGAGTATCATTAACAGCCTTTTACAATCCACTGTTGGACATAGGCCTCTCCTTAGCAAGGAGGTTATGGCCTACTATACTACGCTGGCCAGACGGGTGGGAATAGGGTTTGTTCCAAGTTTTCCTTCTCTTTGTAATGATGTTGTCTTGTATACTTTGTTCCCATAGTCGCCTTTAAAAACACCCACGGGATGAATAGGGGTGGTAACACTATGTATTCTGAATCCGTCACCACACGGACAAGTATGAGTATCATTACGAGTAGACACTATGAGTATCACATGACGTTATTTAACAAAAATTAATATGCTCGTAAGGATGCCTGCAACGTTTAAAGTCTCGATCTAAAACACAATGTAAACGTATATAGACAATAAGGGTAGCCGTTACCGATACGGAGCGAGCCGCGAGTGACAAGTGCATCGCAAATAACGATGGGCACGAACAAACAACTCTATTCTATGTTCGCCATGATATGATTGGATTCACTGAAGAAAATTTTAAAGAATTCACACGTTTTGTTCTGCTACCGCATTTGAAAAATTTAGAAATTCGACCTGCTTGTTGAATATGGATGAAGTGTTTTTAAATAATGTAATTTTAAATGCATATTTTATGTACATCATCATCAATAGCTTTTAACAGTCCATTGCTCGATAAAGGCCTCTCCTTAGCTGGGAGGTTTTGGCCTACTCTACCACTCTGGCAAGATGGGTTGGAATAGGGTTTGTTTCAAGTTTTCCTTCTCTTTGTAGTGATATTTTCCTGAATAGTTTGCTTACTAATTAGCCTCTTACGACACCTAAGGGATGAATAGGAATGGTGACACTAAGTATTCTTAATTTGTCACCTGTGTGTCACATGGCCGATAATACATACATATTCTTTATAGTTTAATATGTTATCTGTTCTACATTTATGGTAATAAGTATCCAAGTGTTATTTCTAACTATTGTATGATAGTTATTACCGACTAAAATGACGACATGAATAACAAAGAGTCTTGAACCTTCTTCACTCAATCATAAGCTCATAGGAAAAGAAGCATGAAAGTAGAATTAATGCTGTAGGTATGCGTTCCCTAAGAAATATGTGTGGTGTGAATGTTAGTGACAGAGTAAGAAATGAAGTGATAAGAGAACGTTGCGGACTGAAAGAAGATGTAAGGACAATGATTGAAAAGGGCATGTTTTGATCAGTTAGCCACGTAGAGAGGGTGGATGATAAAAGATTTACGGAAGGTATTTATAGAGGTCGCTCATAGAAAACATTTACCGACAAAATTAGTGATTTTCTGAAGAAGGGTAATGTGAAGAGTACTAGGAACCGACTAGCATGCATACATCGATTTATAAATATGGTTAACGCAAAAGAAGTATGTCAGGACTGTAGTAGTGCAGATTAATTCTCTGCCTACCACTCTGGGGAATAGGCGTGACTTTAGGTTATATTAAGTCTAGTACAAGTTAGACTTATATTAACATACATCAAAAATTCTTCACTAACGGAATATTTTTTTCTCACTGCAATATTTGTTGGACTTGATAAAAATAAAAATAATAACCAAAGTACCGAATATCAAATATATGTATAATATATAAACATAGAAGTTAACACATGATATCGGAAGGCCAGCCAATAGACCGGCCGCCTAAGGCGAGGTCTTGCTTCCCTGAATCTTAATATCAAACGCCTTTTATTGCATCTTAGACGAGGAGATTTTTATACGTAGTGGTATATTGCCTGATAATATACTGAGCCTTTTATATAAATTGATAGTTTTTTCGTTAACCTTGTGATCTTCTAAAGATTCAAAGACTTTGAGTATCGAAAAATCTAAATTTTTTGTCTAAATTTTCACTTTCAGAAAATGTGAAAATAATAGCTTATTTCAGTAGAAAAGGTAAAAATTCAACAATAATAATTATGTTTTGAGATCATAAAAGTGTTGTAAGTTAATAAGTTAATGCTAAACAACTAAACTTAGTCATGATAACTACGACTTACCTCGTTTCTCTCACACTTAGTAGACCCTATATTATGAAAATTAGACTAATGACAAAAGTATACATATGTATACATATATGTATACATATGTATATGGATGTAACGTATGTAATCACATCCAGTCACAAATATACATCAGTTGATCAACTACGTGCAATGCCAATAATTTATATAATAATCTATTTTACCAAAACTTTGCGTTCGTCACTTGTTTATTACCATATCATTTGTGCTGAACACTCTCCAATACTTAAGTTAAAAATACGATAAAAGTTTCTATCATCAGTTCAAATATTTATAAGTTTTCACTAAACAAAGCGAATCAATTGGTTAAACTCAAAGTTGGTCACGTAAGCTACCCACACATATGCTATGGACTAAGCTATGCACATAATAACGCCATGTAATACAATACTCCGGGTAGCAGTAAACTGCTATAAGTATTGCAAGTCGGTCCGGCATTTAGGAGCCGCGGGGCGCATACTGATTCATGCCTTAACATCGAGGGGAAAAAGGGCAGAAATCTAGTGGATATGGCTGTTTGAAATCTTATATATGTATAGGCATGATAAAACAATTTATACAAGAGAGTGATTTGAAGAAGAGATTTCTAAGAAGTATATTCAAATCGGCCGCTTCGTGTCTCGAAGTACTTAAAAGTCCTGACAGAAAATATACTAGATTTTCTTGGATAATAAATAATAAATAAATATAAAACATGAAACCACGCTTTAAATTTATTTGACAATCATGAAAGCTAAAAGACAAACTGACAGAGTTGCTGTCGCATTTATAATAGTAAAAGGGATTCTTATAAACTGCCTCGTACGTCTTGCGGTTAGCGTATGCGACTGCCAATCAAGAGATCTCAGGTTCGATTCACGGATGGGGCCGAAAGTTTTATTGGATTTTCTAGCAAAAATTTCTTAATAACAATCCGGAGTATGAAAATTTGGCCGTGTTTCACGCCTGTGTCTCGGAGAGAACGTTAAACCGTCGGGCCCGATTGTCATGAACATCTACTATAGCAATCGTTATTGGGAAGTTAGTATCCTCAAATATACTGATATGATATTTTTTTTTTAACTTTTGGAAACCTTCTCGGGCCGTCACCCCACCGGGGTTTACAGCGGGGTGGTGTGTCGGAATCGGACCGACTAAAACCACACGGTATGTCACTCTGCGCCTGACATAGGAAGGCGCCGGGAACAGCTGCTATTACGACATCCAGATTAT
Source organism: Hypercompe scribonia (assembly GCA_949316085.1). NCBI lineage: Eukaryota > Metazoa > Arthropoda > Insecta > Lepidoptera > Erebidae > Hypercompe > Hypercompe scribonia. Next base: position 8,452,069 of record OX438988.1, read on the forward strand.
TACGACATTCAGATCGTTACGGCAACCAGATCATACTAACATGATATATAATTCGACCTTCAAATTCAGTGTGCTCTCAGAGTTGCGAAGGTCCGGTGGAATGGAAAACCTGATATTCAGGTGAAACTGGTGGAAGTAGTATCCAACCTCAAATTAATCTTGAAAATAATAATGGCTAGAAAGAAAAAGAAAATCTTACTAACTGCCATATTGTACAACAAGGTGGTTTCTAGATATACAGAAACTTTAAACGTATTATACTTAAATATACATTAATACTCTATAGCTTCAAAATATTCCCAGTTCCTACTCTAAAAACTGTCACATCCATGAGCCTTCCGTGGTCCCAAACCTAACTTAGCTACTTTATTTGGAAAGGTGAGGCCGTTGAAAGTGAGATAGTTCATTCCACTTTACTAGTGACTCCGTTTTTCGAACTCCATACACGTAGGGTAGTTTTAACTTTTCTACTGTATTTCTTTAGTGATTGTGTAGACGATGTTATGTATTAGAAGTATACTGTTCTCTGTCAAGGTGAAGAGAGCTAACTATATAATGTTTATTTCTTTTGTGTCACTTATTCGGTCAGAATTTCTGAAAGGGATAGATATAGTCTGGTCTGTTCTTTATAAAATTGTAACGATTTAAAGTTGCAAATATTTATAGAATAAGGGTTTTTGGTATCTTAACGATGTGATGGTGAATAAATAGACGATATTATCTGCAACTATTGCCTGATATAATCGTCGTCGCCTCAAGACTCAACGGTTTTAGCTTAATGATATAACTCGCTTGGTAAAAGGAAGAACGATATAGCAGGGAAATTAGATGTTAAAATTACTACAATACATTAATTACAATATTAATACGGGCAAGTGCAGTCTATTTATAATCAGAAGATCAGTGAGCTTGGCTGCCGTCTATTCTTTTTTGTTATTATACATATTATCTCATTAAGATACAAACTTACTGCATTCTTTAGCTTTATAAGGCTCAAAATGTGTGTTTCTATTTAAAAAAGAGAAAAACATATGCGTATCCTTTATTAAGATCCAAAATCGAATATTTTATGACAAGATCGCTTGTTGAATTAAATCAACATATAATATCAATATATTATATGTTGATCTAATACAACAAGCGATGTTGATGTGAATGATTTTAAACTCTGGTAAATGAATTGTATAGTGCCGCTTCAAAGCAATCCTATAAAATTAAATAGTATTAAATTTTAACGATTATTTAATAATAACAATAAATGTGTTTATTTCTATAGAATGTAAAACATCACAAATTGTTAAAGTACAATGGACAGAATGAAATATACATGAAAAAAGAAAATCAAATAATATACTTTAACACGTATATAATAAATTTAATCGTTAATCAATGATAAATCGTGATCGTTGCACACAAGTTCCCAAACTGAGTTATTCTCGTATTCTAGGACCCTGTAGGTTATCTTATGCTCGAAATACTAGGTGTTGCCATTTGCTTTATCGTGGACATTCTTTTGACACCATTTTATGAACATACGGGCAAGTTAGTCTAATGATTAGTAACCTGACTGCTCAGCTAAGGGTTGTGAGCTCGATACCCACCCAGAACAAATCTTTGTGTGATAAACACGATCATTTGTTCTGTGTCAGGGTGTAAGCAATTCATATATAAAAATGTATGTACTTAGAAATATTTTTCCATCTTGGATTTCATGGATCTAATTTGCCTGTCTCGGTGGTGGTGTGCTTGAGGTCTCGGTTTCAATTCCCGGGTCGGACCAAATGTTTGTATGATCTGTAAATATTTGTTTCGAAGTTTGAGTGTTTTCCATGTAAAATATGTATGTATTTACAAAAAAAAAGTATATAAGTATTCTATCACTCAGTCTAGTTATCATAGCACAAGCTGTGCTTAATATGAAACTACATGACATTGTGTGTCAAATGTCCGAAATATTTATTTATTTACTTATTTATAAATATTTTTATCAGCGGTTTGGTTATCATAGTACAAACTTTGTCTAGTGTAGGATCAGGCGGCCATGTTCGAGATATGTGAGGATATATTATTATTATGATGTGTACATATTTATTATCTTAATACAATCATTACTTCCAAAGTTTCATCATGACTTAGATTTTGAAACCAAATTTAAATTTTAGTTTTATATTGTGTTAATTTAGCAAATAATTGAAGTTCTCATGTATATCATTATATAAACGTGGGTCCAGTACTTTCTGCAGCTTATGCGTAAAAAGTGTCCTGCAACTTATTGATTGTCAAACAAATTTACTTAAGTAACCAATGAAATTCCATAAATCATGATATCAGCTATATACCAATAACTTATATTATGTATAGGAGCGTCGCAATCCCGAGATTGGTTATTTATGAGATATGGTACACTTCATAAATAAATCCATACGTGAACTTGGGTTATTGGCTACTTGTACTAAAGCCTCTTATACGTGTTCCACTATAAACATAAGTGAATGAACGGGGGTTCTGTTTGATTTTTCCGCACGCTAAAAGTTATGAGTGTTATAAATTATAGCGAAACTGCAGTAAAGTTTGTGCTCATGAAGGGATGAATCTGATGGTCCATCTTCATAATTAAATATGGTCATTTCATTTCATTAAGTGTCTTAAGGTCTAGGATAATTCTTCAAAGTACTCTTGTTAAACAAATATTCATCGTGAAGTCATTTAAAACATGTTTTTTTTTATATTTTATATTTGTCCTATTGCAACAGATATATATTAGAATACATACAAATCCTTTGAACATACTCGTAAATAAATAAACTTATTCAGATGTATAAGTAAATGCGTCGTTGGTCTAGTGGTTGGTGTAAGCGACTGGGAATAAAAAGATCTTGGGTTTGAATCCCAGATTAGGCCAAAAAGGTTATTAAGTTTTTCTGTTTATAGAAATGCTTCATAACAACCCGGAGTTATGAAGTTGTGGTCTTAACACTCGTACATCAGTCACACCGCTTTTTTTTTTTTTTTTTTTTTTTAACGTGTGGAAACCCCCTCGGGCCGTCACCCCACCGGGGTTTACGGCGGGGTGGTGTGTCGGAATCGGACCGACTAAAACCACACGGTGTGCCACTCTGCGCCTGAGATAGGAGGGATCCAGGAACCGCTGCTATTACGACATCCAGATCCCTCCTAGCGCCTGCCCGCTACCTCGGGCACCATCTGCGGATAAACTCTCTATTTTAGGCGACGTACGGCACACGCGGACGTCGCCTCCTCGCGGCTGGCCATTGTAGCAGATGGAGGGGAAAACCCATCCCGTCCACCCGCGGCCACACTCAAGGCGGCATGAGGCGCTGGTATGCGCGCCTCCGCCGTCCGGCTCGCCGGCGGCGAATTGGGTCCGAGTAGATATCGTCCTCCCGGGCCTTCTCCGCCGCCTCCTTCCGCGAAATTACGTCTTCGCAGAAGGTTGCGATCGCGGTAAAACAACTGTCGCTACCGGCCATGGAGCGTATGACGGCCGGTAGCGAGAGGTCTCCTCCAATAACTGCAGTGAGGACCCCACGCTGCGCCGCCCAGGCGGAACAAACCGCTAGCGTGTGTTGAGCCGAGTCCTCACTGCAGTCGCAGTGGTGACAGGCGGGACTCAATTCCCTCCTGGCGACCGAGTGCAGATACTTCCCGAAGCAACCGTGCCCGGAAAGGACCTGCGTCAGTCGGAAGGAAAGGGTCCCGTGCTGCCGCCCCGCCCACTCGGCGATGACCGGCTGGAGAGCGTCATCGGTCACACCCCTGATCTAACCACCCGTCGTGTGGAATAACCGCCCCACCAGATTGTAGAAGAGAGGGAACAGATAGTGCACCTGTGTTTGCGCACACTTGTGCACTATAGTGTCTCCCGCGTAGTTGGTTAGTCTTCATTGAGACTGCCCACCATGGCCGAGTGGCTGGTAGTAGAACATCATCAGCATATAGTCATTGATTAAGATGATTTCTCATAGCTTTGTAGCCATTCACCCCAGTTTTACCCAGGTTTGGTATACCTACTTCGCTTTATATACCCTAGCGTGATAGTCTATCCTAAATACGATTTTTAATTGTAGGTAATCACGCGTGTTAACAGAAACAAAACAGTTTTTAGTGTTAATAAATATCAAATAAATTACTTACTCACATTTTATCTTTCTAAAACATAGTCTTATATATTCTTCCTACTATTCCGATAATTTTATAAGAAAAACTACAACTTATCTATTAGCTAATAAAATTTATTTGGGGATAAACAGGGAGGATGGGGTAGTAATCAAATATTTGCCGGGACTAACAGCCCCGGGGTAGCGCATTCCTTCTACGCTATATTTATGGATAAGCAAGATATTTTATTACAGAATAAATGCAATTCTTGAGATATTGAGAATGTTGATGAGATGATGAGATGTTCTAGTTAAGAATTAACGCTATGTGAAATTGTGTGAAACATTGTAAGATATTTGTTATCAATAATTCCTGCTTTGGTTATTGAGACTGAAGGAACTGTCTCATTGATCTAGCGATTAGCGTATGCGACTGCCGATCAAGACGTCTCGAGTTCAATGATAGGGTCGGTCTTGTAATTGAACCTCTTTAATTGAAAAGTATTGTTGGGATTTTCTTACAAGAAAATCCTAATAACAACCTGGAGTAAGGAAGATGGCGGTGTTTCACACCTGTCATTAGAAATAGCTGTTCATGACAACCGGGATCAGTATCCGGGATCAGTACGGTAATTGTTACTGAGAAGTCAATGCTCTCAATTTACTGATAATTAGTTTAATCTTCGATTTCGATTCATCCTCAGGGTAGTCCGATGTCAGTCACGCAATCACACAGGATATTTAGGTAAAACCAGTTTAACTAATACCGACTATTAATAATTTCTTACCGAATTAAATGTTCCTACCCAGAATCGTATTGCTGTTTACAATTTAGGATTTCTTAAACGCTACGTCTTCAGAATTTTTTTTTGTATGTCCCTCTTATCTGGCCATTCGACTATATATTATTGAATTCTCACAAAGAATTTATTATTCTTACAAGTACAATACATGGAATTTATATCATGTTTGTATTTAATCCGTGAAAAGAGTTCTATATACCTACATATTTAAAGAATACCTACGCAAGCACACGAATTTATTAAATGACTTTCAATATTAGTAAGGAAATACGAATTCCGTAGCTTATCCCACGTAAATAAGTTAACTATTGCCGTAAAATTCGGTACTAGATCCAAAATATACGAGTATATGTAAAGAATTTCTTCTTCAAAATGCACAAATAAGTTTGCCGTACTGTATTCGTTCCTCACGTGTACGGAGTACAAAAGAGCTCTTTAAGAAGAAACTCCAAAGAGATCGTATAGATTACCTAATCTAGTTTTCTATTGTGAGCTCGCCGTCGTATACAAGGCACGTTTTCGACCTATGGGCCTGTCGAAAGGTGTTAACGCACTGAAATGTCGAAGAAACGAGTTTACAAAGTCGCAAGATACAAACATATTAGTTTATATGGAGATAAGTGTTTTAAAAACCTGCATATATACTTGGAAGTTTTTAAATTTAAATCGAGGTGTGAAAATTTTTTTACTTGTTTCAATGATATTTAAATAATACATTTGTCCGTGTGGTGACGGATTAAGAATACATAGTGTTACCACCCCTATTTATTCCGTGGGTGTCGTAAAAGGCGACTAAGGGAACCAAGTATGCAAAACAACATCAGTACAAAGAGAAGGAAAACTTGAAACAAACCCTATTCCAACTCGTTTGGCCAGTGTGGTATAGTAGGCCAAAAACCTCCTTGCTCAGGAGAGGCCTATGTCCAGCAGTGGACTGTAAAAGGTTGTTGATGATGATGATGAAATGATATTAATCTCGAAGTGTTTTAATTCAAAATTAACTCACATTATTAATAATTTAGTAGGTGAATAGTAGTTTTAATAATTTCTAATATAGTAATAATTTGAATGCTTTGTAACTAACTATACCCTGCCATGCTTAGCTGTGGCATATTGTGGTAACTTTGATGCGAAATGTGTAACAAGGCCAATACAAAAACTTGTATAGCGAGTCAAAATTTGAGCTTAACTTAAGCATAACTTAATATTTTTATATAATGAACTGTATAAAACTAGTTCTTCCCCTCAGATATTGACAGGGTAATTTTTGTTCTCAGTTATTGTTGATATATTATAAACTCATTTGACGATTATAACCTATAAAAGATTACAAATATTCTTAATCTGTGATTACCCTGAATTCAGATTTAATTATGGTTCAGTTACATCTGACACTATGTTTAACATTAACTGTTACGAACTCTTCTAACTAAAAATTATTTGGATAATCTTAACGTAAAACAATTAATATATTTTTGAACAAAGGTAATTAGGTTACAAAGTAAACCAGCAGCCATTGATAATAGAGTCTAAATTACTCTGGCAAAAATATTAGAGATGATCTAATATAACCGTACGTATATTTTGTTAACCGACTTTGTTTGTCCTGCCAAACGAACCGGACGTTGAACAACTAAGAAACAAAGTTACGTGAGCCGAAGGGTTAAACATTTTGTTCGGAAGCAGAGTATAAGAGATTAAAGAGTTAAAGACACATGTTATTAATAATATGTCATTACTACCAATTTTAAATTTTTGTAATTTCAACACTAACCTTTAAATATTAAGGTTTTTTTTTCTAAAATATAAATATATTTGTTTTGTAATTTAAAAAAGTAGTTTCGTTCCATGATTTCAAAAGTTCTTTTTTCTGTTTTTCTTTTGGAATAAGGGTTCTATAATGCATAACATATAATTATGAAATTGGTAATATTCAAAGTTACGTAAGTGTAAGGAAGGGGGCAAAGTGCAATTAGTATGCATATACTTAGTTTTTAAAAAGTGCACATATGAGATCACGACGAAAAATATTGAAAAAAATTAAAGCTCCTCAACTGTAATACTTTTTATATTACAAGAATATAATTATAGTAATCTACGATTAAGCTATGTCTAATTATTAATTACTGTATATACGACTGCCGACTATCGGACGTCGTATGTAACTGTCGCTCAAGAGGTCACTGGTTCGATTCCAGGGTTGTGCCAGAAAGTTTTTATGGACTTTTTTAAATTATAGAAATGCAAATGCAAACGGCCCGGCGCTTGAAAGTTGAGGTCTTAACTTCCATACCTCGGAAAACACGTAAAGCCGTCGGCACTACGCTTGATTTCTCTCCGGTCGTGTTGGATAGCCGTCCGATTGGATTGTGCGAGTGAGGGAACAGAGGGTGTACCAGCGTTTGCGCATATACTTGTGCACTGTACTGCATATTTAGCTGTTCTCTGTTTGTACTGGTCACCGTGGGGGAAGTAGGCTAGAAGAACAGCATCAATCTATGTACATAAAAGAAATAAAACGTTTTAATACATTGTATAAATATATTTAATATCTGACATATAAGACACATAACCACAAAATGTAAAAATTAAAGATATTCAATACTCTTTTATGTAAAAGAATGAATATCCACAAACCTTTGAAGATAAAAATGATTACAACGAAAACTGAGGGTCGATTCGACCATTCGGTTTTATTATAACCCGCGATCACCGATACTGGGTCGATAAGACCCAAGCAAATGCGCTAGTTATCAGAACAGCACTGTCCTATCAAGGGACCCGATAAGTGCCTGTGAAACTTGCAAGACGGACGTAGAAATACGAGCGCTCGTTTGTTTTTTTAAGACTTTCTCTCCGAGTGGATAAGGAGGGTGAAACAAAATGATGTAAGTTAGGTATACCCTTATATGGTCAAGGAGTTATGGTACTAAAAACAATTGAGAATATAAGAGCAGTGACGTAACGACGTGTATAAAATAATAATAATAACCTCACACATCTCGCTCATGTTAACGTTATAGGTAAATTACATCCAGACACATAAACACACACATAAATAAATTGTGACAATGGAACTACACGGACACTACATGGAACACGCCCATTGGCTAAGCGTTCAACATCGCTAACCACTAAGCCTAGAGGCCAATCTTAGGCTACTACTATAGCGGCTACAACATAAATATCTTTTAATTTGATTATTTCAATTTCATTTAAGTTACATTCCAGTAACGATAAATGCTGAATTTAAAAACATTCGAGCTTATAAGCATCGGTGCAGTTCTCTTCCACTCACTATATATGTTGCATGAATCGTACCCAATGAATTGTTTTCAGAATATTCGATGCAGTGTTTTTGGAAGTTATTAAATATTAAAATAAATTTGAAGGAAAGACATAATAAAAATATTCACACTAACTCAGAAACCTTCGTAGGATTATGCATAATAACTAAAGATTACTAATTTACTAAAGATAATCACATTATCAAATGTATAGTTTACGATTCTATAAAGGACATACAAATAGAGAAACAGACAAACATTTATTTTTGTATAACTGCTTCGGTGGCGCAGCGGTAGTGAATTCGACTGCTGTGCTTGAGGTCTCGGGTTCGATTCCTGGGTCGGACAAAATGTTTGTATAATCTGCAAATATTTGTTTCGTAGTTTGTGTATTTTCTATGTATAATATGTATGTATTTACAAAAAAAAAGTATATAAGTGTTCTATCAGTCAGTCTAGTTATCATAGCACAAGCTCTGCTTAGTTTGAAACTAGATGACGTTGTGTGTCAAATGTCCGCAATATTTATTTATTTATTTTTTATTTATTTTTATATGATCGAGTATAGACTAGCTATCCACCAAGGTTTGACGCGAGTAGCAGAACAAATTATGCCTACCTTTTTCTGACATGCAGTTGAAAATTTTGCTTAACTTATAATGTTAGATAATTGTGTATAAAATAAAGCTAAAAGCCCACAGTCTTTTGTCGAAATGTTTCAAATTTGTCATGATTTTTTCATCAATTTAAAGAAAACTACAATTCTATCTTTTTATTTAAGTCTACTGCTGATGAGCGTATAAAAAGTCTTCTGTAGTTTTAGAATTTTTCACGAACAGGCAGCATTAGTCACAATAATGTATCTACGATATAACGTTATTTCATGAGTATTTGATTTCAATATAAACGTCTTTGATTTATAAGTTATCAATTCACGAAGAATAATACCCCAGACGGTATAGGAGGTTAAAAATGCGGCAACGCATTAATGAAGGGCTATAGGCTTTTCAAATAAATCCTTACTGCTTAAAAAAACTTTTTTATTTTTCGTAACGATTATGTTCCGTGAAAACAATGAGCACGCCAAAAGAAAATTCGGTCGGCGGTCAACGACTTCCTTGAAATGAACTCGAAAGATTTCTCCAAAAACATAAATACAGTCGGCGTCGAAATACGTTCAACTATCCGCTCGGGTTACGGACGTCGTAACCCTTTGTCAGTGTTTATTGGGGTACAGCAGTCATTCGAAACCATACGGAGTACGATAGCGAAACGGTTTGATTGAAAACAACACAATATACGCATAAGGGTTCTAGATGCCTTTGCTTACTGTTTTAGTTCTATTGTTTACGTTCCCTTCTTAAATTGATTTGTTATTGAGTAAACTTAATTACTCATAGTTTAACTTTCTACTTATTGATTTTCGGTTTAGTATGTAGTAGACAATATGTCATGATGTATTGGAAAATATATCGATGTTAATTAATAACGTTAAGTTACATTTTAAGAGTTACATTACACTTACCATCTATACAAATAAATGAAAGTTCGAGGTTCAGATAGTGTGATATAATATATATATATATATATATATATTAGGGTGTTCCTTATATGACAAAAAAAATTTTTTTTTCGAATTTCGAAATGCATACCCTCTATAATTTTTACTAATGCTATAAGATACTTAAATATAAAATTTTATCAATCTAGCATAATTGCAACTAGTGCCGACCGAGCTTCAAAGTTTAGTAAAAAACGTGTTTTGTCCTAAAATTTCAGTCTGCTATAATTTCACTATAAATCCAATGAATTAAGTGAATAAAATTAAATAATAAATTACATTACATCTAATTAGATGAACATTAATCTTTAATTAAAAACATAAAGAAATAAGAATCATTCAGGGTAACTTCTTTTTAGAGTAGTTTTTTTACAGTCTGGATACAATTTTAGATGTTCCTGGACACAGCGCAGCAAGAACTGTTTTTGTTCTTCTTCAGCCGTGATAAGTCCGTTAAAATCTTGCATTAATTTAACAGCCCTTTTAGCAGTATCATTTACAACTCTCAAATAACTTATTCTTCTTTTAGCCTCCAGAAAAGCAGCATTGTTATTCCAAGAAGATACATATTCCTTTAGAAAACTGTCGTCGATCTGCAGTCGTGATAAAAATTGTTTGCTCTTTTCCGATACGAAATCATTCAGTGCTTTGTCTAAAAAAAAAGAAAAAAAGGTTTAACAACAAATAAAAATCAACAACAATTTTGAAAATAAATAAATAAGTATTGGACATTGAAATTGAAATCCAACAAAAAGTCAATTTAACTTACCAAACAACTTTTGAGTCAGTTCTTCCTTCGACGGGTCATAGCGTTTGCTAAAATCCGAGATTTTGTCCCTGTTGAAGTTGGCAATCACCTTTTTCTTAGTTTGGTTGTCAACTTCATCATCAAATAGTGATAGAATGACCTTCTCTTCACATAAATACCACAAGTGATGGCTGAACTTGCTTATAGAAGCTTTAGAAATTGTTGCGTCAACTTTTTCATACTCTTTTAACATCTTCAAGAAGCGCAAATCTTGATTAGGTGCTTTGGTCGCCACTGTACATTCGAGCCAAGGTTTAACATACAATATTACGAGAAATAAGCAAACATCTTGTAGAGCCTTTTTGTCCTTCGCAGTTACTCTGCATTGTGACTGAAGTAAACATATTTTTAAAGAATAGATCGCTCGCCATCCAGCGTGCCTGATGTATAGCTCCGGGGGGCCTTAGTTTTAATTTTTCCTCTGTGTCTCCTCCTAAAAATATTATGCACAGTTCGACCAATTCGCGGTAATCATCTCTTACAAAACCTTTATCTAATTCTGCCTTATAAAATAGTAACAACGCTTGAATGTCTGTCTCGGCAACCCGTGCTTTTACGAAATTAAGAGATGGTTCAATTTTAGTACAATCAATGTTTTTCCAATTTTCTTGGAACTTTTTGAACATCAGAATATCTGGGCTACTAGTAATTTGCTTAATCTTGGTTTCAAAGACAGCTTTTAGGACCAATTCATAAACATGATGACGACAGGCGAAAAGCAACAATTCTCTTCCTAAAGTTTGCTCCAAAATAGCACAAGCTCCATTGAAACGGCCCATATTGGAAGCTGTTGTGTCGCAGCACATTATTTGCACTTTATCATAAAGGTTTCAGTCAAAGAGAGCTGCTGATACAGCCTTCGCTTGATGTTTTCCAGAAGAACTTTCTAGTTTCGGCACTGCAAGAAGCTGCTCTCTATCGTCAAATGAAGCTATAACTGGCAAGCGTTCTTCTTTTGAACTCCGTACATCCAACCACGGTAATAGTTTTCCATCCCAATGGACTGTGACTATGTCGGGTACATTGTTTTGGAAGTTAGATTTTATTGCTTCTGCCCTTGATTTTCTAGTTTCAGTACGAATTCGCTGAATCGAGGATTTGTTAGTACAGAAATCATCGCTGCTCAGACCAAGCGCTTCTACCACCGCATTAAGAATGTAAACGGTATCTCTAATGCTTAACTGGCATCGATCTAAAGCTGCAACTAGTTTAGGTGTTATAAGATTCTTTCTACCTCTTTTTGAACTTTGTTCATGGCAGGGAACGTCCGGCAAGCTGAGTTCAGAATTCAAGATCTGTTCTTCGTCTGAATCTTCTACACTGTCTAAGTTATTTGTGGTGGAAGTAGATGCAACAGCTAGTGATTCTCTTTGTCTTACAATCCTTTCCTCTTCTTCCAATCGTCGTTGTCTAGATCTTTGTTCTTTTTCAGCCAATTTTTTATCTACACCACCTAAGCATCCCGGTCGACCTGGCTCTCTCTGTTTCATTAAAAATAATTTATTTTCCTCTATTTTCATTCTCTCAAAAGCATCAGCATGTGCCATATCAAACAAATTATCAAGATTAATTATAAAATTGTTCTCACGACTCTTAAACGTAATCTGAGTTTTCTTACAATTTTTTTGCAACTCTCTCCACATGATATAAATCAATAAGTTTCTTCACGCAGTTAGGAAATGCCCTTGTTGGAATTCTTGCTTTTTCCCAATATATGATGCACTCCCTAATCAGAAGATTTACACTTTCACTAACAGTCAATTTAACCTCACGAATATTGTAAAATAGGATTGAGAGAACTTGTCGATTAGATGGTAATTTTGCACCATTTATTTGGTAGCTAGTCAATCCGATAAGAAAAATAATTTGTTTATCACTCCGTAATTCCACCGACATGTTCACGCACTAAACAATGAAGCACTAATAGTCTCAAAAATCACGTACGAAATGGCAAATAAAACATGTCGTAACAGGTCACTGGGCAGTACTTAAGCAACTTGTATCGACAAGTTTAAATAGCAAGTCGGCACGGGTTATCGTTTATATATCGAACTAATATTTTTTTCTAGACAATATAGGGTTATTACGAAACTTTTAAGAAGGTATGCGTAAAAAAATATCGAACTTGAAATTTAAGGGACACCCTAATATATATATATATATATATATATATATATACATACTGTGTTATTGTTAGGGTATTGGTACTGGTGTTACTTTAGTAACTTATTTTCGTACATAGTCTTAGAGTTTGGTTTGGTACAGATATGTGTTTTCGACCTATTTTTGAAGACAGACCCGTACTTCACCTAAATTCTCCACGTGGGTGATGTATGGGGACTATATAGGGCCCTTACTCCAACAGATGAAGTTACTCCACAGTCTGACTTACTTTAAAATAGACATAATTATAAAATTTAATTTTTGAACTGATTTTATGAACATTGAGTGAATTTATATGTATAATATTAAAATTATTTTTATTACAATTATTATTTCTTTTAACTGTGTTATATCAATAGATACATCTATGTTTGAATGTTTTAATTGGTATTTTTAAATATTCATATTATAATATGTACATTAACATACATTAAATTCACTGAGAATATTTACCTACCAAATTGGTGATGCTTAGAAGAAGGACTATGTTAACAGGAACCGCGGAGCATGTACGCATCGTTTGATGAACGTGGACGAAGCAACAGAGGAGTGTCAGGACCATAGTAAGTGGAGATCAATTGTTTCTGCCTACTTGTCTTTGAAACAGGTGTAACTTTACGTTACGTTATTTTTATATGTTACATAAATGTAAACTATCCCAAATTTTTAAATACCTAATACCTGTAGCAAGATAGTTTGTAAGAGGTCGCCGTGAGCGATAAGACACCAATCCTTTTATACCAACATACTATATGTGTTTTATCTTCTTATTGTGTGCTAAGTGTAAACAATGAGATACAATAAAGAAATTTTGTTATTGACTGTACTTTTCATTAGTTGGAGCACGGGACTATATATAGTATATATAGTTCTCGTGCTTCACCCAGGTGAAGAACTTCGGTGAATTACGGGTCTGTCCCTCTTTTTTGTCATTTGACAATGTGTTGTACCTACAGCCGTGTTCCTTCGAATAATATCGTTTTCTTTCCATGATTAGTGAATATTGTGTTATTTTTTCTTCAATAATTGTATATCGATGTGAATGTAAGTAGTTGCATCTGTGTAAACTAAGGTACAGGTACTCTACATGAAAAGTTGTTACAAGTTCGTAATTACTATTAGTGTGTTGTATAAGTCATAAAATTTTACGAAAATCACATTAAATTTTACGACTATTTTGGACTATTACCAATATTTAACATTGGTTTAGGCTTAGTGTTGTTACCTAAACCTTCTCAAAATATTTTTACCGCAATTTTTATGCTGCACCAATTGAATGTGCTTGATTCTGTAAATACAAATACTTGAATTGAAAATGATAAAATACGATGAACAGCTTTTATTGCATAATATAACACTTACAAGAAAATAACAATATTATTTACAGCAATGGCAGAAAGCTCAAAATTAATAATAAAATACTGTGTTGATACATTTTTCATTTACAACTTATAGTGAGTGAGAGGAGAACATTACGCTGGTTTTATTGTCCTAAAGGCTGCTTCACCATGCACGTAATATACTTTATATATATACTATTAAGATAATACTTTAGATAATTAGAACTTCTTGGTTAAAAAAAAAAATTGAAAATTTTAACCTATTTTCTTATAAAATTAATATTATTACGAAATAGCAAAGAAATAGACGCAGAAAAAAAATGATTTATTGCTATTTTTATAACATTATTTTTTATAATTTATTTATTCATTTATTCGGACAACCATTGCTTACTGTTACATTAAATTTTATGCACATAGGAAACAGTAAATTCTTAAAAACTGGTTTAAATTCACACTATTTTAAGGTGTAACATCATACATAATAGTAACACGACTGAAAACCATAAGGAAAATAAAGAATAAAATAATATAGCCAAAAAATGAAAATTAAATTGAAACAATTTTATTTAACTAAATGTTTAGTTAATCTCAAAATAGTTTCCTTGAAAGTGTAAAGTTTGCTGATAGACACACCCACTTCAAGATTAATATTTTCCACAATTTTTCTCAAGTTACACTTACAATATCCATATTAAATATTCTACTTCTGAGAACTCAGATCAGGAGTAGATTGTTTGATGAATATTCTGCTGAATCGTTAGGTAATGACAATACATACAGACAAAAGTAAAATGTTAAATACTAACTGATCACAATCTACATGTTGAAATATGTTAATTGCCTAAAGAAACACGTGATGTGTTTCAAAACTAATCATGAAAAACTCCTTAGTTAGTTTTACCAAAAATAGAGAAAAAACATTGGCCAAAATGTACAATACACTATACTATCAGTTGTAATAAGATTATAAATTCTTCATTATTTCACCACTAAACAGCTGATCATCCTGAAATTTTGTACAAATTGTGATTTTTATTTAAAAAGTTTAGTAATTTTTGCCGACCTGAGAAAACCTACAGTAAAAGAAAGAAATCATACGCAAAGCACACATTCTTACATTTTTAAGTAACATGTTCGCCATAACCGAGTTAACATTCCAAACGGGCCTTAAGCCGCGCAATTTCCAGATTGAATTTTTACGACATCAACAAACAGTCGGATAAAGTGATAAACAAATGTGTAACCGGGGAGCAGAATGACTAAACTGCGAAATAAAACGGAAGAGAACGCGGTAATACATAAATTTATTAAATGGGCCAAAGATACCCTCAGTCGAGGTTTCGAGGGTTATATGCGTTTTGTTGGCAATTTTTAGTATTTTATTACTTTTTTGATAACAAAAGACCATCGTACATGGTATTACTATCATAAATAGCTACTTCAAAAGTGAAAATAACTCCACGTTTTTATTATTCACTTTTTAACGAACTTTAAAAAGAGGAGGTCTTATAATTAAGTTCATACACAAGAATTAACTGCACGGTCACGTAACAGGCTGATCGTAAGAAATGCCAGTGCAACTTGATCGAAATATCAGGCAGATTAAAGATATATAGTACCTGTTCACATCGTATTAAATTGACATTGTTAAACTTTCAAAACATTAAATAAGAAAGAGATTATGTAAAATTAGAGCTCAATTAGTGTAGAATCTTTGAGTTTTTAAACGTACAAAATCAACTTAACATTTTTGTATTGAAATAAAGAGAAGTTACAACAAAATCACATTTAGAAATGTAAGCATTAAAGTTAGTCACCCGCGTAATTCTTTCATACATACATTTCTTCATTCTCAATAGAGTTACAGATGCGTTCCTGCCGCTGCCAATTTAATAATGCCACCATGTAAGGACACTTTACATCCAGAGCGTGTGGAGAGATTTTTCTCTAACAACATTATATTATACGTTTACGAATATGAGAAATTCTGTCTACTTTCACGTGAATTGGACGCAATTTGGAGAATGAAGATTTTTTTACAAACAAATTTAAATTATGCTAGTTGTCTAGTGAAATGAAATGTTAAATTAAATGTGTTCTGAAAACATATGTAACTTCATCTCGTAAAGAAAGTTTCGTCTCGAGAATAAACTGTTAATAAGGCTATCGTTTTTCAGAACAGAAACTTAACAAAGCAAGTGATAAGTTGGATATAGTGAGTAGATCTCTGTTCTCCATAACACAGATTTTAAATTTTTCACTCAGTATGCTTTCGAAAGATTGCATTACTGATGACAGACGGATTGAAATAAATACATGTACATACGACATTACTGGCGTAGACACACGTATGTGTCTGAAACGTTTCAACGAATTTCATGTAATCGCAATTACTTATATCAACTTCAGCTAAACAACAAAAACACTGAAACTTAATCGACGATTGATTGATCGATAATAGAACATCCATCCTATTTGCATTTAGCATAATATTGACCTTATTTATCATCTTGTAGACGGTTCTGGCCTAAATTAAATGTTGACCTAAGAAATATACTTTTCTTTTTTTTAAAGACAATGCCCACACTATGAATAAATCCTGTGTCACGGGGAACTTTACAAACATACATGAAACGGGTACAAAGAATATTCAGACTTAGAACAACAATTTGAAACACACAAAGTGTTGTTATCTCTTATTTTCTTGATCAATTTTTCATATTTCTTTTAAATTCAAGTAATCTTGCAAGCAACGACTACAGATATATTTACAAGACAAGACCAGACAGAAAATTTCTATAGTATTGTAAACAAACGGCTGGCATGAGAGATAATTAAAAATTAGTTTCATAAGTTCGGTCAGTTATATCGGCCAGTCAGTAAACTTCTTTCATCAATCAACTCTTTCTCCCGATTGAGACATTAACGACACTTATGCAGGTTATTGTGTTTCTATTATACTTAGTTATCAACTATGATACTAGATTTACATTCTGGTATTTCTACTCTTTTGTGAAGTAGACTTAATCTCAGTTACATATTACATTTAATTTACGTATGTTAGAATATCTATTTACACACAATTTCAAAAGCCACCGAAATGTGTTTTTGGCCAGTTTATAACACATTAAATTGGCTGCAAATTAACAAGAATTATTATTACAAAATTAAACTGATTAAACTTTATTGAAATAAGTAGCCATTACATATTTTTTTTTAAAAAAAAGTGTAGCTATTTTTGTACCTAAAAAGTATTAGGAATACAAGCGCAACTGTAGTCCTTGGGGAAATTAGAGTAACTGGTTGTGCAGGTCACCAGTAAAAACTATCTAGTACTGCAGGCAAATGTTGCCGTTCAAAATATTTACTATTCAGGTGTTATCTTACTGAATCAAAGTGTGTACGTATGTTCTCTTGTCAAGATGGAAATCCTTTTTTAATAAATATTAAATTGAGTAATAACTATTAAGATGTTGCACAGGTGGCTAGTGGTTTAAGGTCGTCACGCTACTCTCTACTGCACTGACTGTTGTGGATTCAAATTCCACATGGAACAACACTTTGTGTGTTTCAAATTATTATTCTAAGTCTAGATGTCCTTTGTATCCGTTTCATGTATGTATGTAAAGTCTGCCGTGACACAGGATTTGTTCATATTTCAAACAAGTCATTGTCAAAACTGACTATTAGCGTCTTAAAATCTTTAGCTTTTATAAGTATTGAAATAAATATTATGTAAATTGCCAAAACTTGTACAGCACATTATTAAAAAAAAATATAAAGTGCTTTTTAGATTAAGGTTCCAAAAAAATCAAAACTTAAATTGAACTGCATAATCTGAACTTGAGATCTATAGAATTAATAAAGTGTTGATTTTAGACTCAGCAATATGTTCACATCGCAATTTTGTTTCACAGTTCTTTCATCAAAAGAAATCAAATGCTTTTAGTTGTAATGCAATGTATAAGCAATTAAATATTTGCGCTTTACTCGCTTATTAAAAACCCTAGCATACACTTATTTAAAGAAAGAACAACGTAAAGGTATAAGTACTTCGAATAATTAACTTAAAGTTCTGTCCTGTGTCACGGGGTACTTTACAACAATACAAGAAACTTACATAGAGAACACCCAAACTCAGAACAACAATTTGTGGATCACACAAAGTGTTGTCCCATTTGGACGTTGAACCCTCAACACTCAGCGCAGTAGAGAGCGACGTGGCGACCTCTTAAACCACTAGGCCAACCGTGCAGTCGTTTTCCTCTGACGATAATATCAGGCGACACATATGCTTCTTAGACAGCACAAAAAAATCAAGTCTGGACCTACCAGAAATGTCGTTATCCCAAATTACGGATACTGACCTGAATTGAAAACAACCCCTTCAACGACGAAGTCAGTTCATTGAAAATAGTTCAAACCTTTTATCGAAAGTCATTTAACAAAACATATCACGATTTACATTACTGATTAACTCCATCTTGTTGATAGTTTGGTACTAATTAAATACAATGATGTAAGATTTAACTCAAGTTTAGATTTAAGATTGATTACATTACACACACACGATTCTATGTTTGGTAAATATTTTCTGAAATTAAATTCCTAAATATACTTTTTAAACCAACAATCACAGTGTCTAGTTACTTCATGAATAATGCACAACAATTTACTAACACTTGAGCAAAACATTCACACTATCAGAATTTCCTGTACACCAAAATGTTTCACTTTAATACTGGGATATATACCAGTATTGGGGCTAGATGTTAAATATGGCGCTTAGATTATGAAGCAATAGTCTGTGGCTGGATGTCGCCCGCTGCTTGCAGATTAAACAAATATTACCCGCCGATCGACGGCGCTTATCAAATATTTACACCCGCCATCAAATAACGACGAATAAATAAAAAAAAAATTGTTGTACAGTTTCTGATATATAATAAAAAGTTAAATAATAATTAGTACTTTAATTATTATGTTTATAAATGGTGCTTTTTTACAGTTAGATAGTAAAAAAGGGTGCGAAACTTTTTACATTTCAGTATAAAATTTGAAAATGTATTAATTAGTTCGTTGATATTTTTTTTTTTTATACCACGACGGTGGCAAACAAGCATACGGCCCGCCTGATGATAAGCGGCTACCGCAGCCTATGGACGCCTGCGACACCAGGGGCATCACGTGCGCGTTGCCGACCCTTCAAAAACCTATTTACCCCCTTCTTGAAGAACCCCATGCTGTAGTTCCCAGGGAAAACCGTGGCAGGGAGATCATTCCATAACGGGATTGTTCGCAGGAGAAAATTTCTCTGAAACCGCACTGTGCGCGACCATTTAGGTTCCAATGTATGTGGATGAGCTCCCTGACGATGGCGAGCGGTGCGATGGTAGAATCTGGTTGTGGGCATCATATCAAACAATTCTTCAGAACACAACCCATTGTAGAGACGGTAGAGCACACACAGGGAGGCAAAGTCTCTCCTAAGACTTAGTGGCTCGATACCGTCTGTGAGATCAGGATCGTCGACTATTCTCACAGCACGTCTCTGGACTGAATCGAAAGGCTCAAGCTGGTACTTCGGTGCTCCCGCCCAGTGATGACAGCAATACTCCATGTGAGGCCGAACTTGTGCTTTGTACAGTAGTAGCCTTTGTGAAGGTGTGAAATATCGCTTCGCTCTATTCAGAACACCAAGCTTTTTTGATGTCATCCTCACCTTTCCCTCCAAATGAGTCTGAAATTGGACGTCACTAGAGATATCGACACCGAGGATCCCAATACTCTGTGAGATGGTAATGGGTGTATTCTGGAATTGTGGGACTACAGTGAACGGGGTTTTTTTAGCAGTAAACGCACAAACTTGATATAAGCAGAATATTTACAATACAATTTTAAAAAGATTTTGTTTTAAAGCCCGAAACTAGACTAGACTAGACTTACTCGTGCATGACTCAATCATCAATCATCATCAACAGACTAACCGTCCACTGCTGGACATAGGCATCTCCTTAAAAAGAAAGTTTTGGCCTACTATGCCTACGCTAGATGGGATGGTACAGGGTTTGTTTCAAATTTTCCTTCTCTTTGCAGTTTTATTGTCCTGTGTAGTATGCTTTCTTAGTCACCTCTTACCACGGGATGAACAGCGGTGGTGACACTCAGTATTCTTAATCCGTCACTATAGGGATTCCTAATGTACAAAAAAAATGATGTTTAAGATACGGTTTTAAACTATTTCTAAGCCACAAACACTTTGAGTGTTGAGTAAAATCACTTTAAGCATATAAACATATTATTGAAACATTATTACCATATACATATTATTTTAATTAACACTTCATTCTCCTCTATAACATTTATAGATCTATGGTAGCCAGAAGCTTTTGGCGCGTAATACCAAGCAATATCAATACTAGAGTCGAACCTGAGAAATGAGCGCTAAACCACCCTACTGTCTCCCCTTCACTTTACCACCCTCTACCAATATTATGGCAAACTTATATCGATAACTCACTAGCGTTTATATACTAGAGCGCTCATAATTAAAATGCAGTTGATCAATTTTGCAACTTACATATATTTTTGCTTTCACCTCTCTATTTTATAAAAAAAGAACTTGACAGAGAATCTCATACACGAAATATTTCTGTTCCTGTGATGTAATAATTAAACGTACTTTTTTGTGTTTTTTCATGGATTTTAGATTCATTTAGTAAGGGTGCATAGGTTTCCCACCAAGAATATAGGGCCGCAAGTCAACCTCACGTACAAGTTGTGCACCTATGGTAAACAAAACGTCCCGATTAGCGGCAATAGGATCGTCACCTATTGAAACCAAATCACTGACGAAAATGGGTCGTTTAATATGCCTCTGCCTACCCCTCCAAAGAAACACATATGTTATTATATGTTATTATTTATTTAAAACTGTGTAGTCATCTATAAAGCCTATCTAATGGATAAAAATCTTGTGTCAAAGTTTTGTTATCGAACTTCTACGAAACGGCTTATCCGATTTTTATGATTTTTTGTTGTGTATATTTTATAGTCTTGAGAATAGATCGTAGCCTATTTTTTATACCCTCAGGTGATAAAAGTGGCCCTCTCTGGAACATTTTACTTTTTGGGAACGTTTTAAATTATTTTGATGATTTAGCATCAAAAAATACTTATAACCCTAAATTTTTTCCTTCTAGAACCAATAATAGAACCAACCAGGTTATAGAAAGGAAAATAAGTTTTTTTTATTAGTGTTCCTGCTTTATGGCAAAACAAGATTTGACGGGTGAGATTATTTTCTATATTAATATATTTTCTGTATTTGTATTTATGTTACATTAAAATAAATTGATAATTTATGTGATGCTGGATATTTTAGAAAAATATCCATACTCCTAAAGACAAAGATGAAAGGAGCTGTATGGGAAAAGCTTAAAATTGAAATTAAAAATAAAAATGGCATATCATGGCAAAAAGTTATATCCAACTGTGGACTGAGGTTGATAATGAACCATATTGCCTGAATAATATACAGCTTTTACTTGGAAGAAATATAACAATAATATACATATACCTTAACTTTTTAAGCATAGAAGGATATTAAAATAACCACAAAATAATATACCATTCTTTTTGCTAAAAGAAATTATATTTTTTCTAAATGAACCTCGTGAAATGGGTACGTTTCATTCCATTCGTTCGTTCAGTGAGGAGGATAGACAAAAATCTAATTTCCTGTGTAAGAGTGAACGAATATACTGATAAAATACATTGCTTTTTAACACATCAGTGATATTTAGCATTTTGCGAATATGAAGTGTTTTTGTAAATTGTGTTGTTATTTTTCTGACAAAATACCACAAAAGTCATACATACACACTGTTTATAATAGTTACGACAAATTCTGTGGATAGGTTTATGTTCAGCAGTGGACTTTTAAAGACTCTGAATGGCATAGTAGACATTGTCCTCATTTAAAGCATCATTTATATATCAAAGTCACTAATAGCTGGCTTTTCAATTTTTTAAAAAATGTTGTGAAGTGACATTCATAATCTACCTACCATACAGTTTAGTTATCAAACCGAAAAGACCTACACAGAAATTTGGTACTTTAAAAAAATGATTTTCGAACATTCAGTGTGAGCTCAATGAGTAAGCAAAAATCGCTCAACAAGTGGCTTTATAGAAACTTTCAAATTTATCAAATATGCTAAATGTTAATTAATTATGTAAATAGTTGGTACAAAATTATTATATGTGAACAATATTCAAACAAATAAATGTGAATTTTCTTAGTAGGAAAGTCGAAAGTAGGACATTGGGATGTATCTGGCGTTGCGTGCTCTTACGGGACAAGTGCCCAGTAATGGTTATCTATTAACCACAGGCACCAAGCCTAGGGTTGTCACAATAAAGAAATATTTTTGTCTGGATAGATTTAGCAAAAAGTTTTACCTATAATTTTTGAATATGAATAAATAATAGACATATAATACGAATAACAGAAGCGAATGTTTTTATCTTTTCATTACGGTTGTTGTGTTTATGATTATGAAGGACACTGTAAAATAAATAATAAACAGTTTATAAATATTTAATTTAAGTTTTTATTTAACATTATATTTAAGTTTCAAAAGAACCTGGTATTTGCTTATCATTTTATAGCAAAGTTGTTAGTTTGAGATCTCGGTTCTATAAAAAGAAACTTAAAAGTTAGCCATTGTGTACATATACACATTTATAAAGAGTCTGCCAAAGTGACTTTACTCTGCCTGATCGAAAGCACGAATAGAATCCAAGAGTTGTGATGCCCATACTCTTTGCGAATGTAGACAATGCAGTATGGTGACCCACACTATGGCAGTCTAGTGAGATGTTTTTTCACGCTCCGCTTGGAGACGTAAAAGACAAGACAGTATAATCATAACTTTATTCAAATCAATAGGCACATAAGTCCTATTGGAGAGAGCTCCAAATGTTTATTAGCATATTTCTAAAGAGTGCAGCTGACGGTAATCACTTTCTGTTAATATCATTTTTATGCCATTTTCTAACGATAAATCGGACAAGACAAAAAATTTTTATTTGTGTATTTGACAACCCTATATCACCGCGTCCCATCCATTACGGTGATTTCCGACACTCAGGCCTGACGCAGCACAGCCACTTACCAAAAGATCAAAGAAACTGTGTCTCTTGACTTTTGTACCGCTAAAAGCCAGGTAAACGACTATTTATTACAGAAAATGTTTCATTGATGTTTGAGTACGATTTTGTAATATTTTCACAAGGGAAACAGTAATGTATCTGCAAGGACAAAAACGAGCTGGCCTTACAGTACCTGCATTATGATGTAACAAAAGATATCTCACCTTAATAATTAAGCAATGTGATGATGATATCGTAGTACTTCGTTCACTTACAGATACAAATTTTCTCTAAAAGTGGGTTGTGTATTCAAGAGAAAAAAAAATATTTTTTTAGATGAAAATTACACAATACACTATCAACATGGGGTACATGACCTCACCTACAAGTGGTACAACTGCTGATTAACAGACGAGGCTCTGGCAAACAAAATAATTCGACTAATGGCAGTAGGTTCGCCACCGCATTACGTGGACGAAAAGTGGACGTTTAATATACATCTGCCAACGTATAGGCGTGATTTTATATAAGTATGTCTGTATTACCATATGTTAGCTATTTGATATTATAGATAGATAAACATATTTTAATATGAACATTTGTAGTTTAATGTGAGCAGTTAATTTGATGCCCAAATCATAACCTCAAAATGCCACTTTTCACATAAAGCAATTGCGATGTCATCTGATACAATAATTACGGGCATTTTAAATTTATTTTCAAAGATTCTTATTCGTTTTCTTTTTTTAATAATTTCTTAGTAATAACATTGGACAAATACGCTATTGTATATAATTTATATAATTTACATTGACATTTAAAACTTGTAAGTCATTAACGATGTAGACGCTTTAAATGAAATCATTTTCACAGGATACTTACTCAACATAATCTACGTATGAACAAAATCTTCGCGTAATCCGACAAGTAGATAAATTAATCCCTAATTTACAATTTCTTTTTTATAATTTACATTTTACAATATATGAAAGCTATAAAAATTAAATGAAAAAAAAGATACCGTTCATATCTTTTTTTTCATTTAATTTTTATAGCTTTGATCATATATATATTGTATATATTGTAAAATGTAAATCTTTAATAGTCAACTACTGGACATAGGCGTCATTTTAGTAGTAATTTTGACCTGCTATTTGAAACTTTCCTCCTTTTTGGAGTGCTGTTGTCCTGGTTTTCTTTTAGTCGTCTCTAACGAAACGAATGGTATGAAAAAGAGTGATTAAACTTCGTATTCTTAATCAGTCACAGCACGGACAATGAACTAAATATAAAATATGCGTTCAATGTAGGTGTCATTGACACTGCATCACTACAATACATTGAGGAATATAAATACATATACATACTTATATGTGACAGAAATTGAGTGACTGAGCATGCTGTGGCAATGCGTCTTTACGCCAACAACAGGCCAAACTCTCCACATAAAAAGTTACTCATCAATCCAAGAGTGACAGACATATCATTTTATCATAACGTAGATGTGAAAGCCTATTTGTTTTGATGAAGTAAAAATAGCTATATAAAGTCGAATAAAGTTGAACAAGTACAACAGTTATTTAGATAACATCCTTGATTCTTACAAGATTTTCTATTTGATTGGTTACTTCAATTAAACTATGACTAAACAGAAATGCTATTACTTACAAATTGATGTTGTTTATATCTCACAAATCCTTCCTATACCGAATACCTTTCTTACACACGTACATACGCACACATACATGCACACAAACACACCATACACCCGCATACATACACAACATACATAAATTTAACCCTTTACTTATTCAATTATATTTTTTTTTTATACAATTTGTACCAACTAATAAGGATTGGGTACAGACTTATGTAACACAGGTTATTACCTAGCTCAGAAGTCGGGGATCTCATAGGAATTATGAAAAACAGCGAACGAATTATTACTCTTATTATTATTATCAATAACTTGAGCAGAATATAATTGTAAAGTTTAAATAAATGTATTATTAGACGCAATTTAAGTACATTAGCGTAAGTTTATTTTGAATGTACATATGTGTCTGTAAATGAAGTCTACAAGGCCATAATTCTATCATCTTCGTTTTTATATGTTTCTTATACATACAATATTATACAGCTACCCTGTTTGGACCATGCGTGTAAGATGCAGTAATTGAATAAGAGGGCCAGAGGCACACGAGAAGGCTTTACAAATCTATTTACAAGCTCTTTGTATTGACTATCGCGGGAACAAGGAGCTACAAATAATCCACGGCTCTTGTTTTTATGGAAAATCGTCATCTGATCAAATTTTGACGGTAATTCTTTTTTTTGTTTTTTTTTTATTTGCTAGTCATTATCATCATCACATCAACCTCTTTTAAAAGTTTTTTTTTTTACGTGGGGAATATTTTTCGCAACAATACCATCTGTAGGGGGACGAAGGGCGTGTGTAGGACTCCCAGAGAACCGGTCTATCCACGAAACCCCGCGGCGGCCTACCTCAGCAGTCGAGAAGGCGATTACGAGAAAGGCCCAGGAGGACAATCTCCACTCGGACCTAATTCATCGCCGGCGAACCGGGCGGCGGAGGCGTGCTTAATGCCACACTGAGTGTGACTACGGGTGGATAAGATGGGATTAAGATTTTCCTTCTATCCGCTACAGTAGCCAGCCACGAGGAGGCTACGTCTGTGTGTGCCGCACATCATCTAAATAGAGAGTTTATCCGTAGATTGTGGCCACGCCAAAGCGGACGGGCGCTAGGAGGGACCCAGATGGCTTAATAACTGCAGTACCTGGATCCCTCCTATCCCAGGCGCAGAGTCACATACTATGTAGTTTTACTCGTTCCAATTCCGGCACACCACCCCGCCGCAAACCATGGTGGGGTGACGGCCCCCCGGGGTTTCCACACAATAAAAAAAACAGTTTGTATGACATGTATAACATGAAACAGCACATGATGTTGTCCGACGTAGTTTGCTCGCTTAACGGCTCTTACAACACCCACGGGATGGATATGGGTGATGACACTCTATATTCTTAATTCATCACCACGTACGTTATTTGTTAGTATGCTCAAATTATCATTGTTGCACTTATACTCTGTATGAACTTAACTCATAAAGTATTATGAAGTTCTGCCTAAAAATAAACTTGAATACTCTAGGTACGAAAAAATCTTACGCGACGTTAAATTTAAGTAAACTATATACGTAATCACTTACTTTATTTTCTGTCCTTAGGAATGGTGTTTTTATTTTCAAATTTGAATGGAACTAAATGCAAATATACTAAAAACTGTTCATGATGAAACGTTAATATAACCTTCGAAAGGATGCTCTTAATGGATTTTAAAATAATAGAATTCTGAGATATCAAACATAAAAATACAATAAAATAAATGCAACCTAATTGAGAATCATTTCCGTTTTCGAAGTCGGTTAAAAACCAATGAGATCTGACTAGATAAGCATAGGTAGGTAGGTAGGTACAAATATGAATAAAGTTTTTTATGCACACACGGCCGTTTGATTAGATGGCGGCTAAATCAACCTCATTCTATGATAACCAGACTTATAAACATGCTTCTACACTTCTAAATACATGCATATCATAAATAAATTTCACCAGCTCTCCATCAAGAAAAGCAGCAGTAATTCTTAGTTCTGTGTACACCGCAGCGCCTGGGGCTACGGTAATGTCATCACTTGAGATAGGCACTCTCCTCACATCGTGAGATTTTATCTAAAGCGTTACCGTATATCGATACCAACTTACATTGAAGGATTTTGTACCAATACGTGATTACATGTTGTAAGCCATCTCATGTTATGTAGAATGGTGTAAGTAAACTTAAACCACTATCATTTATTTACATTTTAAAATGAAACAATTTGCTTTGAATATTAACCAAAAAAAAACGAAAATGTTTCGCATGATAAAGGGCTAAAGAAATAAATCTAAGTACCATCAAAATTAACTTTTCATTATTCACCATTTAGAAATATGTTCCTACATTCAAAAATCATCTTTCTTGCTTAATAAAATATCAATCAGTAACACTCAATGGTCCTTACCTTACCAACCTCACTTTTTAGTAACAACTTATATAAAAGTATATTTCAATGTTAATTGAGACAAAAAGCTGAAGTCAGCATACGCCGTGTAAGCGTGTGTTTCATAGCTTCATACAAATATACTCAAAATGTAAAGTAGTAACTCAAGAAGTTATATCCACTTACTTTAAGTTTAAATTCCATTTCTGCCATTGCAAAATAATTTTTAGGCGTAAAAATCTGGGTGCATCAGCCGAGTTGCGTTTGTCTAGTGTATGTGTAATTAAAAGAAAACATTACAAATTCACCCAGAAGTTAAGTTTCAATTGCTTATTGGAAAAAAGTTTTAACCGATAACAATGAAATGTATGAATTAACAAAGTTTGGTAAAATAATTAACATAAATTACAAAAATGGAAACACATCTTTCGAAGCGTGTCGAAATACGCCGATTGACCATAAATAGTAGCGCTGTAATTACAACTTCTGCTTGGAAGTGTGGTGGGATACAATTAATAACTTACAACCACTACTGAACTCAATTAGATCTATCATATAAATCTTCACGACTGATTGAGCAGAAAACCTTTACATTTGTGACCTCCTTGGATATTGAACTTCGGACTTTTTCTAGTATTATTCAATAAATATTTTTTTTTCCTTTGTGTTCGCAACTTCGTTCTCTTTTAATATATTATGTACAATTTAGTCCAAGTTAAGTTACCCAAAAGCCTAGTGGACAACAACAGAACTACCTTCTATTTAGAGTTATATTCTTATTACAGTTGGAAAGATGTATACGAAGTAATAACAAGAAGGGTGGCTAACATCTCAACACGATCCTCGAATCTCACTAGAGTGACTTTCGAAAAACCTCGCAAGAAAATAAGTAATATCTTAATTAACGTTACGAAAGACATGACAATTTTGTACATTATCAAGTATAGGGCAGGCCAAGAATTCATTAAAATTAGAATCTAACATCCCACGCAAACATGTTACGAGAGTTCTTGGGACCGGTGCTACTGGAATTTGCTGGCTACAATTATAACATACGGTTTCAACAAGATGGAGCTACATGTCGCAAATCCAATGAGTCCCCACCAGTGGACAATGCCGTTTCTGGAAAAGCTGATTTCCAGGCGAGGCGACATTCCATGGCCACGCAGAAGTCCAGATCTATCCCCAGCAGACTTTTTTTATGGGGTTATTTGAAGAATCGTGTCTACAACAAACTAAATACACTACGTCAACTGAAAGAAAAAATCAGTGAAAAGATGTCGGCGCAGTCTCTTTGCCGACGAGTACAAATATCGAAACGGTAGTCCTTTAGACAATGTAATTTTTAAAAATTAATTTCCAACAAATTAACTTTCTTGTAAATAAAAAGATTAAAATCTATCAAATGGTTTTTTTACACGGTTCTTTCAAGTGTTAACTAATTCATAATCCATCCTATACTTTATCATCTTAGATGCAAGCACAAAAAATATACACACGTATTAAAAACTAGTCTTAGTGCCCGAAATAGTCAATGAAAAACACTTTGCTATAATGCCACATCCTAAATACCTTCTATAAATATCGTGAAGATTTTTACTACCATGTCACGTACACATTACGCTGGGTACTATGTGTACCAGGAGTAAACTTTTCTAATTAACTTCTTACAAGTTTTTTCGTTAGCCCCACAGTTGTGGCTTTATTTAAGTTCTGCTGTTATCTCAACGAACTGTATATATAGTCATCGCTTCCTTCCTGTAAGGCAGAGCTTGGAGTCCCTTAAATAATAATGTTGTTTTGTGTATACTCTAACTTAAGTTAAAGTGAATATTTTATATTTGGATTATGTATTTTTTACCCGAAATTCTATTTACTTATGCGACATAAAGTTTAGATTCACTATGAAAACAATTTTGTGTCTTCTTATGACGTCTATTTTTAGTGCTTTACTGTAATGCATAAATGGTGTAGTGGCTTAAATAATCACGACACTACTTTCTATTGTGGTAATTGTTGTGGGTTTAATGGGACAACATTTTATGTGATCTACAAATTGTTGTTCTAAGAGTGGCTGTTATTTGTGTCCATTTTATGTATTTTTGTAAAGTCTCCCGCGACACAGGATATATTCCTTTAAAAAAAGATCATTATTTAAAGACCTACCAATATCGAAATCAGTTAGTTCGTGCATGCTGACAACGAATTTAGATCTTGGTTTGTTGTACTTAAATCTAATTTTTGTAGAAATTTTCTGACTTACCTATACATTTAGGCCGGATTTGAAGACATGCCTTTTATTTGAGGAAACCCCTTTGAGTATGTAAAAGCTAGTAATATCATTAATATTATATAATATAACTGAATATTAAAAAACAAAACGTTGTGTTAATTGTTCCTTATTCAAAAACTAAGCAGTACTATGAAAGCTAGATTGACTGACAGAATTTTATAAAGACATACACATTATATATTGAAAACATCCGAATTTTAAAATATATATGTGCAGGTCATACAAACATTTGGTACGACACGGAAATCCCGAGTCTACGGCACAGCAGTGGCATAGGACACTACTGCGTCACCGAGGCAATCTATATCTGCTAAAAAAAATTAATATTTGTTTTACCCATACCTATTTTATCTACAAATGTTGCTGCCAACTTATGGTGCGTCTTAGAGTAATTAAAATAGGCATAAAATACGAATTTTTCGTAATGCTACCACGGAAATCGCGAATAGTGAATGTAAGTGATAACCCGTCTGTAAAAGAAACATACTCAAAATTAATTTGGTGTAGTAGACAAGTAGTAAGTAGATAACACAAATATTTATCCTACTAATATTATAAATGCGAATGTAAATTTGTTTGTTACGGTTTCACGCGAAAACTACTCAACCGATCATCATGAAATTTTGTACACTTGTTCTTGGAGGTAGTAGACTTCTACTAAGTCCAAGAAGGATATCATCCATCCATAGGATACTTTTATTAAAAAAAAGATTATTTAAAATGATCTGTTACGAAACTTAATGTGGCAGACTAAATTCCACGCGAGCGAAGCCGCAGGCAAAAGCTAGTTTTATATAAATCAACTCGCTCTCTGCATGTCTAAATAGTTTAATTGTAGAATCGTAAAAAAATATTCCTGTTTTCATCTTATCTGAAACTGAAAAATAAAAATTGCTTAATTAAAAAAGCATTAAAATTCAGATAGATAATTTATGGTGTGTGGTAGTATTGTAGTATTTAAACCCTAAATTTGAATTCCCTAATATATAACTGAAATACTTGAGTGAGAAATGTAAGCTGTATTTTTTTCAACTAATAAGATTTTGAACTGGTTCCGCCTAGAGATCCGCATCCAAATTTTGATTGAAAATAGTTTCAGATACACGTCATGCTGTAGAGAGGATAGGGTCTTTCAATAATTTGAACATGGCTCTGCTTGGAGGTTCGATCTGTCAATTTAAAAACGTTAAAATAATCCAAAGATTAGCGTCGTATATTATCGTTTTATGGGAGAGTATGTCCAGTTGTGGACAACAATATGCTGTTGATGATGATGATTATTGTCTTTCAAGACATCGAGAGAAGGATTAGTTATCTACAAGAGTTTGTTTTAAATTTATAATCTTTTTATAACTTTGGACATATGATACGCGGTCGTCTGCTCTTACGATATGTTAACCAGACTGCTAATAAGTATATTTATGTATTTTTTGTTCCAAACATTTTATAGATAAATTAAACTGAGACGTAGAACAAGTGATCACGTTCAATACGAAATTCATTATCTTACAATCGAACCCACAACCTCGGCTTTAGCTGTCAGAATCTAATCATTAGACTAAAAGGTCTAACAAGTTATAGTTTTAAAATTAAAAGACAAATAAAACTGAAGTTAAAAGTCATTTACGCTTACGCTTAATCAATGATCTTTCGCCTGTGTATGTGTGCAATAGAAAACAATTACTTACGATCTTTAGGATAACTAAGTGCATTTAACAACGTCTTGGGATACAGCTAAAGAAAGAAGAGGCACGCCTCATCATCACCAGCCAGAAGACGTCCACTGCTGAACATAGGCCTTACCTCTAGAACGCCACGCCGTACGACTGGACGCCAACTGCATCCATCGGTTCCCCGCGACTCAGACTATGTCGTCGGTCCATCTAGTGGTGGGCCTACCTACGCTTCGTCTTCTGGTACGCGGTCGCCACTCGAGAACGTTTCTTCCCCAACGGTTGTCGGCTGTAATTATGAATTATATGAATCATGGGTGGGGGTACCTCACTACACGATATTCTGTTATCGTGCTATAGCATCGAATTGACATTAAAATTTAAATTATCTCAGAGGCACGCCTACTGATGAAAAATACCGAAACTAGGATAACAGTAATAGATTTGGCTACCAAGATTTACAAAAAAGTAATTACTAAAAACAAATAAGAGAAACATTTTTTTTAAAAATACTCTAAATGAAAATAAGGACTTGTCGTGCAAGAGGTAGACTTTTCTAACAAAAAAAAACTAAGTGCATTTCGGGGAGCCTGGCTGCCAACAAAGACAAATTAGAAGTTGTGTTGGTAATACAAGACCTCAAAGGTAACAGAATTTTGTATTTTTATAGGGATGCACAAGCGTCGCGTTTATTCGTAATAGAAGTACTTAACCTAAAAGAAATGGATTGAAAAATCAATTGAATTAAACTTCATACAAATTTAAAATTATTCGTTTCTAAACCAACGGCGCTTTTATAAAAATTTAATAAACATAAAATTCCAAAGAACCTTTTTGATTTTTTATTTATATTCTATATACTTTAGATTTTATATTCAATGTGAATTCAGGAACATGTAAGTAAAGGAATGTTTTAAAAACTTAGATATGGAAACTCAAACCATTGTATTTAAAGCAAGTATATGGTAATGTGATAGGAAACTCGATTAATTGACCGCAGAATTTTTTATTACTGTTAGTATTGACACTATTGGGAACCGATGTGTAATATTTTTTTCGTTTTTGAGTTGAGAAATGAAAATAGGGAAGCAAACGCTCGCTGATTGCGCCACAGGCGAATAAACAATAATTTTAACTAGGAACGCAAAGCAGACACTTTAGAAAATTCTTCTTTTGGAGGTCGAATTGGGTATTTGCATGAAAATGATTTTTCAAATAAAGTTCAGTTAATAAATTCTTTGATACACATAAAATACCTACGTAAGATTAAAATTTAATTTTTACAAATAATTTTTAAATAAATAAATAAATAAAAGTGGTCAAATATGATGTAAAAATCACGTGATGTGAAACGTGATGTGTTCGGTCTGACGTCATTGTGCATATTATTGGCGCGTCATTTGAATGCATGATAAACGACGAATGATAAATTATTGAAAAAAATTTTAAGTTGGTTTTTATTTAAAGTGAGTTTGATTATATTTTATCATTAAGATTAAAATTTACTGAAAGTAGCGTAAATAACAAATGACAAATTTAAATGGAATATGCACAATGACGTCACATACGCAAGAGGGAGCTACCTATACGTTTAAATTTTAACAATTTTTTTATTGTTAAATAGTTTAAATGTTTATAAATAAAAAAAAAAATTTTTTCAAAAATTTTAAAAAAATTTTAAAAATAATAAGACCTAACTATTTAATGGATTGGAAAATCATGCAAATACCCAATTGGTGCAGTAGAATTTATGCAACGTCACATTAGTAGTGATAGGAATAAAACAGTAAAATGTTTGTCAATTTGCAAAATACGGTCTCTCTAGAAAGTCAATACTACATTCCTGATAAGTTATTTATTTAACATATATGTATTTACACAAAAAAAGGTATATATGTAAGTATTCTATCAGTCAGTCTAGTTATCATAGCACAAGCTCTGCTTAGTTTGAAACTAGATGACGTTGTGTGTCAAACGTCTGAAATATTTATATTTATATATATAGTTATTAAAATCGACTGAACCGTATTATATATAAGTTACGTATATTATTGTATATATACCTAAACCAACAGTTCTTTATCTTTTATCTCTCTTCTCTCTCTTCTAATTTATTAAACATCACTTTATTCGTGTCCAAACACTTCAGATTAATAAAGTGGTAATTTAATGTGTATATATCGTTGTTTTCAATTTCATTCAATATTTAAATTGACCGTACAGATGGTGCAGTGGTTTGAGGATCATCATCGTTATCTCGAAACTTTCTTTACTTCGCGCTGAGTATTTTGGGTTTAATCCCTAGATAGGACAAGTGATCAACAAAATGTTGTTCGTAGTTTGACTTTTTTGTGTCCGTTTCTTATACATGTGTCTGTTAAGCTGTATGGCTTATGCAATATAGATATGGCCAATGAGGAGATGTCTTTTTAAAAATAATTTAAAGTACAGAGTTAGGATAATGTTATTATTCGCACCATTTAGAAATAGTTTTTCTTTATAGAACTTGTGACCTGT
This sequence comes from Hypercompe scribonia, assembly GCA_949316085.1. Taxonomy (NCBI): domain Eukaryota; kingdom Metazoa; phylum Arthropoda; class Insecta; order Lepidoptera; family Erebidae; genus Hypercompe; species Hypercompe scribonia. The sequence continues at coordinate 8,485,855 of OX438988.1, forward strand.
GGAGGGACGTGTCATAGCCCTCCGACACAAAGGGAGGATCTTCCGAATAAGCGAGGTGATCATGCCTGGCGGGCCACGGCCCAACGGTTGGTGTTGGGATGCCGTACAAATGCCAATTGCCACGCGAATCTCTATATCACGATACAGGATTGGTAGTTGTATCGTAGTTTATTACATTCATACGTTTCTTTTACTTCACTAGATGGCGCTGTGATATATTTTTGATTGTGCTATAATGTGGAATCGCCACATGACCCAGAACGTTTCAAGTTTAAAAAACAAAATAAATAAAGACGTTACCAATATTGGTTTATATTTGTGACTTGAGAATGAGTGTCCTACTTACTTTATAACATAAGTATATCACGATTATGTGCAGAAAATAAAATTGTTAGTAAAAATAACCTTTATTGTACATGCTGTATGCAAATGTATGCATGTGCATTTGTAAACATGGTTTCCGATACATTTATTTATATAAATATTTTATATATTATCTTGAGCAATGTGTGTGTGTTATGTCGTGTCGTAGAAAGTGCTCGTGTATTTAATCTATAGTAAGAAGTGCTTCTATATTCCTAAACTTAGTTTTAACGTTTTTTTTTAAATTTATTTTATTTGTGGAGTAATAAATGTTTGGTTTTTTAAGCGTGATGTTTAGTTTATTACATAGTTTAGTCCTTATACAGGGACATTGGTTGACATAGTGTATTGTATTGTACGTACAAAGACGGGTCAACTGTCATAATCAATTTCGCCTTGGTTTTTTCATCGTCTCCAGCTTTCACTTCTTTCCGGATTTCTGGCTTTACGCAATGCTTCATGCCTTCGAGGATTAAGAAATTTTCTAGAAATTTTTCACGCCCTTTCCATTTCGGTACACTTATGAGATAGTTCGAACTGGACGCCATTACTGACGCGTGATGCCGGACGACACAAGACAAAACAAAAAACTGCACAACTCAACACACTTAGTCCTTTTCTGCCACTAATTACGTTATCTTGAATCGGATAATGAATTATTATACTGTCGCGAGAACTAAGCAATTTTATTGAGCAAAACAAAAACGATCTGGGCCCGTAACCTCTTAAATAAAACGAGTACCATTCAATGAGACCTTGGAACGAACGAACTTTATTATCAAAGACAATAGAATCACAAACAACATTTATTAACATACTTAAAAAGAGATGTCGCTAATAAGTACATGTTATATTTTGCATTCCTAACAGGTTTACGCTAGGAGGGATCTGGATGTCGTAATAACAACTGTTCCTGGATCCCTCCTATGTCAGGCGCAGAGTGACACACCGTGTGGTTTTAGTCGGTTCGATTCCGACACACCACCCGCCGTAAACCCCGGTGGGGTGACGGCCCGAAGGGTCTCCACACGTTAAAAACGTTTATTGATGTCCACACAATTTTCAAGTAACCCCATAAAAAAATCTGCTGGGAATAGATAGATCCAAACTTCTGGACGGCCATGGAATGTCGCCTCATCTGGAAATCAGCTTTTCCGGCAACATGTCTTTGACCTCCGGTAGGGACTCATTGGATGTGTGGCAAGTGGCTCCATCTTGTTGAAAGCATGTGTTACGTTTGTAACCAGTAAATTCCAGTAGCATCGGTCCAGAGCTCAAGTTTTCACACATTCCGCAGAATTAACAGTAACTAAATGGCCGCAAAAATCTTCGAAAAGTAGGGTAAAATGATTCCTTTTGCGGCAATTGCAGCCCATACCTTGTGAGAATAAAGTGGCCTCTCATATTTAGCTTTTGGATTTTCACTGCTACAATACCTGCAATCCTGTTTGTTTATATGTCCGTTATGGTAATTCTGAAATTGTTGATGAAATTATGAATAAAATATATAATAAGAAATTAGCTGTCTCAGTACTACAAGTTACTTAGGTTAAGTACCTGTTATACTTAGTTAAGTACTGCAAGCTTGGGTACTAATTAATAGTAATTAGCAAGCAATAACTCCAACAATAGTCTACTAATTATTTAATACGATACTTCTAACGCTCCAATAACTAATTGTTCTAATTGCCAGAAGCAAGGTCTTTTCTAGTTTCATTTTACGATGACTATTTAAAGGTTCACATTGAAATTATTCTCATAAACAGACTAATAATTTTAAACATGAACTCACTGATATTAATCAATCTCTCCTATCATGATTGTGTCCACAATAGCATTGAGGATGTTTTAATAAACAAACCAATACGTACGGTTTGAATACCAAACTGTGATGGAACTATTAGGGTATAAAGAAACACTATGGTTTTAATCAGGATTTATAACGTTTTTAGGGTCCAATGATTATTTTTGCTGAAATTGCAGGCCATACAGCCCTTTGGAGAATGAAATAACCTCTCATGTTTAGCTTTCCGATTATCACTGCTCCAGTACCTGCAATTCTGTTTGTTTACATGTCCGTTGAGGAAAAAACGGGCTTCGTCAGAAAATAACATGTCAAAATTACTGAATCGTCCTAACATTATTTCAAAATACGACTTGCGTAAACTTAAATCATTAGATTTTAGTTTTTGCACTATCTGTATCTTTGTGATGTTATCTTAGTACAATAAGGAGTACAAATAGTTACCGCTCCGTCAGAATCTGTCATCGTCATGGAAGTCATGTCCCTCCGACACAAAGGGAAGATCCACCGACCAAGCGAGGTAATCATGACTAGCGGGCCGCGGTCCAAAGATTGAAAATGGGATATATATATATGCTAATCGCAACTTGAATTTCTATTTTGCAATATTGGATTAGTAGTTGGTCTGTAGTTCATTATACTCCGTGGTTCGATGTGTCTTCGCTAGGTGGCGCTATGGTAAATTTTTATATTTGCGCTCTACGCTGTAAGTGGAAGGAATCGAATGCCTTGGATATGTCCAGAAAAACACCAAGATTCTTTTTTCCTACATCCGCAAGTCCAGATGGCCTCTCAGAAAAAGTCCATACTGTGTTCTTTGTAAACATATTCAATTCGATCTCTGTATTGGCATTGAAAAAGAACTTGACAATTTTGTAGCAAAACTTATGGTGATTACTTAACAGACTGATGTAAATAAACTGTACAATGGATACATATGTATAGATTAAGTAGGGTATAATTTAATAAATAAATACGAACGTACCTGATTAAAATATTAAAAAAAGATGTAACTACAGTAAAGTAATATAGGTAATATATCCCAATAATTGGAAAAATAAATATTAAAACCAATGTATGCAGTATACATATTTATTAAAGAATCTGTGTATAAAGAGAATTTCTAAAATAGAAAGTGGAAGGTTGACTAAACTGTTAAAGAATGTGCAATAAATTATATCTAGTTGTGTGTTATTAGAAGTAATTTATACAAATCATATCAATTTAAGTAAGATGTTCTAAAAGTCGATCAGGAATTCCTGATGGTCACATCACAAATTTTAGTTTGGAAAAATGCCGTTAGATAAACTGGGCCCAGTGATACCAATGCTTCTGTCATAGTGAGTTTCATGTTTTCCAACCACTTCAAATTTATCCAATCTCCATCTGTAAAATATGTGACACAATCGATAAATATAGACATTTTAAGCGTTGAGCAGAGTCCAATGAAAGGGATTTCATGTTTTCTTCTGAATACACTTAGTGCACATTTAAGCATTCTTAGTAAATTTTGAGCAAAAGTGTTAAGTTGTACCGTGTCAAATTTAAATATTTAGTTGTATAGACTACAAACATATATACACTCTTACGTTACGAGTTTCTTACGAACGTCTTACGAGTTTGCACTGTTGATGAAATTTGAAAAAGCAAAAGCTACGAATGTCACAAACATATAACATAATTTCGTAGTACTGTAGAAAAATAAGTTACATTAGTATGTTTTGTATTTTTTAAAACTGAACATTTGATCGATTAAATGAGTTTTACCTATGCCAGTGGAGCAAACAAATGCTGCTCCTAATTTAAAGTATATCTTAGAATTCATCAAATAGGCATAAACGTGCAGACCTTCTGACCTGTTACCGTAAAAGTGGTGAATGGTGAATGTTAACGACAACCCATCTGTAAAGAAATCAGATTCATTAAAGTAAATAAGGTAATAAGTTGTCAAATTTATTGAATCACGTTATATATTTTATACTTGTAGACCCGCGCAATCTCGTCTGCATGTCCTAATACTCGTAGCGTGATGTTATATGTAGCGTTAGCAAAACAAAGATTGCTGTCGCAAATTTTTTATACATCCTTTAATTAAAGATGAAAATGTTTTGCCTACATTATTTTAATGTAACTTTAACCGTTTAGGCAGCGTACGGAATGGATTGGTCATTTTCGACAGAAATAACTTTCCCCCGAACATTTTTCATTGATACTCCGCTCCTTTTGGTCACAGCATGATGATATATAGCATATGACCTCCTAGTTAATTAGGCTAACTAACACCGAAAGAATTTTTAAATCAGATTCAAAGTGATTATGAGCACCACATTCAAATAAATTAACAAACAAACTCTTCAGTTTTAAAATATTAGTGTAGGAGAATATACGAGTATCTATAACACTTCAATTTTGTCAAACTCTGACAGAGATAAAAATGAAATGTCGCATATTTAAAATTATAAATAAACATATAATTACTTAGGTGTGCTACAGACATGTCGGTTACTGCAACAGGTTCTTTCCCTTTACGGTGATACACCACCGTAGCTCTTTCGGTATCCATTACTAATTGATCCGGTTCCACTTCGAATACTAAAATATCTGCGTCTTTGTTTATACTGAAAAGTATGAACCACTTTAGCAAAAATAAAAAGTTAAGAATACTTACTTACACTACTATCAAACTAAGAACCATGTGGTAGAGGGATAAAAATACAGAGTGTGTAAAATTTATTGGCAAATACTTACTTCATATAATATTTAATAAAATACAAGAAAATAAACCCATGCAACTTCTTTCTTGTACCTACAGATATTTTTTTTTTGTAAAGACCACTACCTGCACTAGAAATAACTCCTGTGTTACGAGGGACTTTACAAACGTACAAGAAACGAGCTTTGCGCTCGTTTCAGATTCAGAGCAACAATTTGTAGATCACACAAGATCCCATCTGGGGTTTGAACCTAGAAAACTTAGCGTAGTAGACCACCAGCGGCGTTGTAACTGCTTAAACCACTGGTCACTGGCCAACCGTGTGTAATAATTATGCGTTTCAAAAGTTAGAATGCTTAAACTAAGTAATAGATATTACGAATATTACTACAATATTTTATCCACTAGATATACTTACTAGAACTCAACGATCCTTCCAGTATTTAGACCCTCAAGCCGAACAACTTCAAATATGACTGAAGTATTCGAGTGAGGAATGTCAGCCTTAATTTTTTCCAGGTAATAAGCTTTTGGAAAAGTTTCGTGTGGAGGTCCACATCCAAGGTTTGATTTAAAATAATTGCGGATACAAGTCATATCGTAGAGGGCACAAGGTCTGTCGATGGTAGCAACCTGACTTTGTTTGGAGGATCGATCTGTTAATATAAAAATGTTAAGATAACCTAAGGTTCCATCAAATCAAATTAATCAATCAAAAAAAAAGTTTTATCAGTACCGTATCATGCCGTTGTGATCATCACCATGTCATGTAACTGTCGAAAAGCAGATGAGAGACGCCTGCATGTAGCTGAAATGCAAATGTGAAGATGGACGTGTGGTGTGACCACAATGATAAAGTGAAGAATGACTACTAATGAACACTGAGAGTAGTACCAGTGGATAAAAACTGGACAGGCAACAATTTATCTTGGTATGGCCTCGTAATGCACAAATACGACCAAAATGGAGAAAGGAAAGCATTAAGTATGAAAATCGACGTATATATGAGTGGAGGACGACCAAAGCAAAGATTGATGAACCGCGTGGACGATGGGGTTATGGCTAGTAAGAGGAAAACTCATAACACTGACCGTTATTAAATTTGGAACAAGGTGAGAAGATGCCGATAAATCTGTCAAATGTTATGAATAGTTTCAATGAAATTTTAGGGCATACTTAGAAGAGTGCAAGCGATGAAACGGTGGTCATTTAGACGACGTAATTTTTAAAAATTATCTTCTACTTATTAACTTTCTTGTAAATAAACAATTTTTGTAACATGTCAAATGGTTATACGATTTTTTCAATTGTTAACTAATTCATTGCACATCGTGGTATATTCTATTTAATCTGTCTATTCTCAGCCGCAAAGAAACTATATTTTTTTAAGACTGATATTTGCTACACACAGAACAAAGAAAAACAATTATAAAGAAGCCGCAGAGAACAGAGTATAAGTAGTTAAAGATCAGTAAGATGACTATGGGTAACGTGCTGTATGTGCTCTCTGTACAATATTGTTTTATAATTTCACACATCTGTTACAGGGCCATTAAATGCCAAACTGATAAATTATCTATATCCGATTCTTGCCGTGAAGTGACTCTTTTACGAGCACTTCCGACACCTTACACAAACTTGATGGTGCACTGACGTAGACGGTAATTCAAACCATTAATTAAAATTCAAAGTACTGTACACTTTTAGCACCCTTAGAGGATATTAGCGGTCACTACCATACACGGATACAGCATCCTGTCGACGAAACTCTCGTGAGACTCGGAGGTGGTAGTGCTCACCGAAAAATATCAATTGGCGCCGGAATTCTGGCTGGGTAGTGACAGTCAAACTACGATAGTTCGTTGATCGTACCGGTTGATTGCTCCAAGTGCTGGCTTTATCATCATGGAGGTGCCTCAGTCGGTCATCGCCGATTTGGTAGAGCGGTAGTAAAAGCCACTTTCTTACAACCGATGCAGGTCCTCCCCAGGTATGGCTACATAGGTATATACGCTTATTCGTGGAAGATATTGAGTCATTACTGCAACTGTAGTGACGACTCGACTTAGTACACACTTTGAATTGCTCTACGTGATCGAATCAGGAATAAGCAGATCTGTAGACAAACCAAGGCCACAGATTTTGCCCGGAGAATCACCAAAATGAGAGGTTAGTTGATGGCGCATATTATTCACAGAAAGATTTACTCGTACGTATAACTATGTTACGAATATGGAAAACGGTTACTTACACCCTTCATGACTCAATACACGGCCACCGCCAAACAGCAAACAAATTAAATACAAGACCGATTTCATCTTCACACTAGTTGTAGTGATAATAAACTCAAAGGTAACAGCATCTACTTTTATAGGGATATGTATGAATCGTGTGTGTCTATAATGGATGTCATAAATATAAAAAAATTACTTGAAGAATCAGTTGGGCTTTACAACACATAAACTACATACGTTGTAATTAGTTTCTAAACAAACAGTTATTTTATTCTAGTTTATTTAACAGATTTTGCATAGGACAGGATTGTTATCGACTCCATTGAAGAATTATAACGATTTTCAATTCGCTTTATAATAAGAACATATAATAATAAAAGCAGGTAATGTAAACAGACAGACTGGATCATCGATTATAAGAAATTGAAGGATAATTGCATGGTGAAGAAATAAAACACTTACAATAAATCCAACTCAATAACGCAAGTCGTAATAAACTAACTGGTTATATACAGAAACACAAGGTAAATCCTTTCTTTGCGGCTAAAGTAATTGCTTATTAATTATAAGCACTTTTTTGTACATTAGTTTACTTAATACCCAGACTTTTTTCTTCCAGTTGATCCTCGGATGGTGTAGAGATCTTATAAGGTTGGTGCCAGAAGTTTCATATTATGTATGTGTGGTATATATGCTACTATGCACAGTTCACAGCAAACGTAAATTTATACATACACATATAGATACATAAGATACAATACATCGTAAGTATGAATATACACATACAATTGTAAACATATAGAGATAGGCATATTTATATAATTATTTTTGTACTATAAATACTGGAATAAAAGTATACTAAGGATTAGAGTTCTTCCAGTTCATTGAGTCAGAGTTCATGTACTTTTCTTTAGAGTCTAAAATGTTTTGTAGATATCCTTATTATGCGCGGGAGTGCATTCCATAGTAGTACTGCTAACAGTTCACAAAGTCGCAGTTGTGAGAGAGACATGAGAGAAACAGATTATGAACTGAGCGAAGGCTTTTATCGGTAACAGCACGTTCTTCGCAAGATTGGTGACTCGATCGTTTCGTGTTCGATCGTAGTAAGACAGACGTCCGTCCGGGATTCCCCGAATTCGTCCTAGTTTAGAGAGCGCCCAGGTGGGGTTTGATTTGTAATCCGGGTTTGAATTTTTCTTGTTTCAGTCGGTCGGTCGGTCAGTTGAAAGCTTATGGAGTCTCTTATAACTAAGTTCTCCAAAAGAGCATATTTTCTGTTTTACGAAATATATAATATGAACCCACGTCTTTACAACTTAAGGAACTTATTTTTTGTTACCTAGTTTAAGTTTCTTAGAGGTAATTTATCTTCAAAATATGGCTATTGATGGAAACTTTAAAAAGTTATTACTATGTTAAAAGACGAAAAAAAACGTAAGACTAGAATGAAATTGTCAGTTATAACTGCCTTAAAGATTTCTTTTATTAATAGAGTATTTTTAAATTACTAAAAAAAAATTTTTTAATTTTTTTAAAATAATTTATTATATGTAGATATCTTTTATCTGGGATTCTTTGTTCGTGCGGAAACATTTTAGTTTAATGAGTCACGCTGATTTCAGCACGAACGGGCCGGCTCGACCGGGGCAGAACTACCCTCCCACAGAAGACCAACCTAAAGCGCCAGCATCCGTGTTGTCGTGTTTCGTTAGTGAGTGTGAGACCAGAGGCCCATTGATGCAGGGGTGACAGTTATCGTGGTAACTGTGTAAGCCTTACACTATCATGATGACTGTCATGCCTTTTACGTCCCCAAGCGGAGTGTGAAAAAGCATCTCACTAGGCCGCCATAGTGTAGGTCACCATACTGCATTATCTGCATTTGCAATGAGTGTGGTGACCACAACTCTTGGATTCTATTCATGCTTTCCATCAGGCAGAATAGAGTCACTTTGGCAGGCTCCTAATATGGAAGAAAAAAATGTAGAAATGATAATTTAATGTGCTTACATTAAATTATCATTTCTATATTTTTTTAGATTAGATTTTTTTCTAGGATTCTTTGTTCGGGTGGTAACATTTTAGTTTAATTAAATGATAATTTAGTGTAAGCACAAGGCCATGTAAGTGAAGATATGTTTAGAAAATATATACATGGGAACCACAACATGCATGGGAACAAACCGTTGTTTTTAATTTCATTCAATATTTAAATTGACTGCACGGATGGCGTAGTGGTTTAAGTGGTCATCTCGCCACTTCCTACTGCGCTGAGTGTTTTCAGGTTTGATTCCCGGATAGGACGAGAGATCTGCAAATTGTTGTTCGTAGTCTGTATGTTCTTTGTGTCCGTTTTTTGTATGTGCGTAAAGTCCGTGACACAGTATATATTTGCAAAGCAGATGTTCATCTTAAAAAAATGTTGACACCACTTCGCCCCAAAAATATAGCAAAATATTTTTCAAATCACTGCAGTTTCTTTCAATTCCTGTCGTCATTGATAACGTTATGCAAGGAAAGTATTACAACAGAATTTTGTCAAAGAAAGTGTTATATAAATATATATATAAATATATATAGTGTCATATAAAGTGCTGCAACCTAATTTTGTCATAGAAAATGTTACAACGTATGTTGAAGTAAATTAAAAAACAAAAAAAAATTCAATGCGTTGTTTGATTTAGTATTGGGACAACTTTATCATCATTTGTTCAACGAGAAAAAAATGAATAATCGTTTGACAGAGAATTTAAAATGAATTTTAAGCTTTTACAAATTTGTTACGAAGTCTTGTTATTATAATTTTGAACGATATAATATCGATATTTTATGTTCTTGTTTTCATTTCAATTTATGACTTGTACACTTATACTCTTTCTGTTATGTATAATTAGTGTGCCGAATGACACATTCGTTAGTGCCTGAAACTTTATTCCAAAGGGTTACTAACTCTTCAACGACATCTATATTGTTATAGTATAGTCGTATAACCCTAACTTGGTATATAATTTTTCTGATGACAATAAAAGAAAAGACTTTGGTTAACATATTTATTTTATAACTGCAACAAATAAAATTTCAACAGACTTAAGTTACAATATCATCATAATACCTTCAAAAGTAAGAATTCTTAATATCCTATCACTTTTAAACTGCCCACATTTCTAAAGCATTAAGTAAATAACTTTTACCAATTATATCTAAAACTTATATTTGTGAGACATCTAGATTTCAGCATCAATGGAACACAATAGTAGAATACAACTGGAATCATTCCACACAATCATATCAACATTGAAACTAAAACCTTCTAATGCTATGGAGATCAAACACATGAGGTATGCATAAAAAACGATGAGGTAAAAAAAGTCCATCGTTGATCCTAAAATTGAAGGATGGTAAAAAATATTTCTTGAGAAATTTGTTGATAACTTATATTGCAATAACATTACGTTATTATACGCCAATTACATTTATACATAGGTCCAAGAGAAATAAATAAAACTATAACAATAGTATCTAATGTTGCAAGTAGTCAATGTAAAATGTACAGGACATTAAATAGCTATTGAAAACACAAAATGAAATACATATATGTCATTTTTAAGGCACATCAGAATGAAGTTACTCGGATTTTCCATATTGATTTTGTACAAGAGAAATGAATCAAAATACATAGCTAATTGAGTACGAGTTTCAACTCGCTCTCTTAACTCTTGTTTAATACAGTACCTGGAAACTGAGCTTTGTTCGGTATTTTTTTTAAAAACACAGATAAAACAATGTTTTCTTAAAATGAAACCTAACTGGATCGATTCATCACGAGAAGCCCGTGGAGAGCCTCCACGGCGGCAAAGCCAGCACGTGGAGCCGCCAGCCGGGACGACCAACAAGCCATCGTGGCTCGACGAGCAGCCTCTCGCCACTCGTGTATCTCATCAGGCGGGGGCCGTATGCCGCTATACGCCAGAAAGTCAGCCGTGCGTCGATAAACTTCGGCGAGCACTTCTGCCTCCAAGTCCCACGGGTGAGTTCCGGCCAAGGCGCACACCGCCTCCGTCGATACGGTGCGGTAAACGCGGCTTTAACTGCCAATATCCTTTGAAGGCGCCAGAGGCGACCCCTATTCTGGGCGGTCAGAGGCGCCACCCACACCGGTGCACCATCGCAGTGCTCGTCGAAAAGCCACCTGCCGTCAAGGATCAGGCTCAGGTACTTCATCTGGGCCTGAACCGGTACGAGGACCGAATTGGCTACAATAGAGACACCGAGGGGTGGACCACAACAGGTCCATAGAATAAAAGGGCCTCCATCTTATCCAGGGCCACCCGCAAACCCACTCAACGCACTCGACCACCAGAGAGACTCCCGAGGTGGCTAGGCGCGCCGCCTCTTGAAAATTCACCCCCCGGGCTGTGACCAATGTATCATCCGCGTAACAAATTACGCCCAGCCCGGGGGGAAAACGACCTCGAAGGGCCCAGTCATACCCCATGTTCCACAGGAGTGGTCCGAGGACAGATCCCTGTGGAACACCACACGACATGAGCCGCCGCCTCAGAACACCGTCTCGGTCCTCGAACATGACGATACACTACTGTAGATAGTCTGACACAAACCACCTCAGGTACTCTGGCACCCCGAGGTAGTGGAGTACCTCCCTGATAGAGCTAAATGGCAGACTATTAAATACGTTGGTGATGTCCAACGACACCACCAACAGCACGCCTCACAGCTGACTACCTCTTTGGTAACGGCCTTCAGATGCAACACAACCTCGACTGTCGAATACCCCGCTCGAAAATTTGCAACATCCCTTTTTTTTTAACGTATGGAAACCCCCTCAGGCCGTCACGCCACCGGTGTTTACGGCGAGATGGTGTGTCGGAATAGGACCGACTAAAACCACACGGTGTGCTACTCTGCGCCTGACATAGGAGGAATCCAGGCACAGCTGTTATTACGACATCCAGACCCCTCCTAGCGCCTGCCCGCTAGCGCGGGCACCTTTTGCGGAAAACCTCCCTATTTAGGCGACGTACGGCACACGCGGACGTCGCCTCCTCGCGGCTGGCCACTATAGCGGATGGAGGGGAAAACCCGTCCCGTCCACCCGCGGTCACACTCAAGGCGGCATGAGGCGCTGGTACGCGCGCCCCCGCCGCCCGGTTCGCCGGCGGCAAATTAGGTCCGAGTGGAGGTTGTCCTCCCGGGCCTTCTCTGCCGCCTCCTTCCGTGAAATTACGTGACACAGAGGGTTGCGACCGCGGTAAAACAACTGTCGCTACCGACCATGGAGCGTATGACGGCCGGTAGCGAGAGATCTCCTCCAATAACTGCAGTGAGGACCCCACGCTGCGCCGCCCAGGCGGAACAAATCGCCAGCGTGTGCTGAGCCGAGTCCTCACTGCAGTCGCAGTGGTGACAGGCGCTACTCAATTCTTTCCTGGCGACCGAGTGCAGATACTTCCCGAAGCAACCGTGCCCGGAAAGGATCTGCGTCAGTCGGAAGGAAAGAGTCCCGTGCTGTCGCCCTGCCTACTTGGCTCTGACCGGCTGGAGAGCCTCCACGGCGGCGAAGCCAGCACGTGGAGCCTCCAGCCGGGACGACCAACGAGCCATCGTGGCTCGACGAGCGGCTTCTCGCCACTCGCGTATCTCTTCGGGCGGGGGCCGGATGCCGCTACCCACCCGGAAGTCTGCCGTTCGCCAATAAACTTCGACGAGCACTTCTGCCTCCAAATCCCACGGAGGAGTTCCGGCTAAGGCGCACGCCGCCTTCGTCGATACAGTGCGGTAACCGCGTATGGCTCTAACCGCCAATATCCTGTGAGGACGCCAGAGGCGAGCCCTATTCTGGGCGGTCAGAGCCACCGCCCACACCGGTGCACCATACAGCGCCATTGACAGGACAACCCCCGTGTATAGCCGTCTCGTCGCGTAGCTGGCCCCACCCAAATTGGGCAAAAGTCGCCCAAGGGCAGAAGCAGCGCCGACCAGCTTTGGAGAAAGCTGTCGGAAGTGCTCGTCGAAGAACCACCTGCCATCAAGGATCAGGTCCAGATAGTTCATCTGGGCCTGAACCGGTGCGAGGACCGAATTGACCACGATGGAGGTGCCGGAGGGTGGACCACGACGGGGCCCATGGAACAAAAGGGCCTCCGTCTTGTCCAGGGCCACCCGTGAACCCAGCGCCTCAATACGCCCGACCACCAGAGAGACTCCCGTGGTGGTTAGGCGCGCCACCTCTTGAAAGTTTGCTCCCCGGGCCGTGACCAATGTGTCATCGGCGTAACAAATTACGCCCAGCCTGGGGGGGGAGGTGGCCTCGAAGGGCCCAGTCGTATCCCATATTCCACAGGAGTGGTCCGAGGACAGACCCCTGTGGAACACCGCACGACATGAGCTGCTGCCTCAGAACACCGTCTCGGTCCTCGTACATGACGGTACGCTCCTTAAGATAATCTACCACAGCTCACCGCCTCTTTGGTAATGGCCCTCAGGCGTAACACAGCATCGACTGTCGAACGCCCCGCTCGAAATCCGAATTGGGCGTCCGACAGATCGGGGCCCACCTCGCAGAGGTGCCAGACGATGCGGGCAGAGACTATCCTCTCAAACAGTATACCTGCCTCCTCCAGCAACACAATGGGCCTGTAGGCCGCTACCGAATCGGCAGGTCGTCCCGGCTTCTTTAATAGGACCAGCTTCCCGCTTTTGCAGCACTCAGGGAAGCGTCCGGACGACAAGCTAGCGTCCAGGACCTCCCCGAGGCGATCCGATATGTGTTCGAGGGCTCGGGCCAGCACTCGGGCAGGTATCCCGTCTGGCCCGGGGTCGGTGTTCTTAGAGCGAATCCGTAGAACAACCGCCCCTATCTCCGATTCCCTGATGGGCGGCACATTGTCTTCGTTCCCCACGTCGTTTCCGACCATGAAGGCCATCGACGGGGCTGTGTGTTCCGCCCGCTGCGGGAAAGGGCCCTCGATCACATCCTGGAGGAAGCTGGGCTGGAGGGTCTCTGTAAGGGGGGGACCCGACGTGCGGAGCTTTTGTCGCACCGCGCGATAGGGGCGACCCCAGGGGTCACGATCGAGACCCTCCAGCATTTCCTTTCTCTTAATTTCTTTGGCGCGGCTGATGGCCAGCTTCAGAGTTTTCCGGGCCTTTCCCGGGCCGGAGAGGTTTGCAATCTCTCAGCCCAATCTGGTGATTGGCGGGTTTATTACCCGCCGCACACGCCGGGCAGTAAGGGGTGGCAGAACACTCTGCCGGTTTGTGCCCCGGTCGACCACAGCGGAAACACAGTCCACTGCAGTCAAAACAATTATCACACTTTATACGATTGTGTCCCGTAGCCAGGCAAAATTTGCAACATCCCAGCTTCAAACTAAGCAGAGTTTGTACTATGATGGTTGGACTGACTGGTAGAATACTTATATACTTTTCTTTTTGTATTCAATTTTTTATTATTTTATTATTTTTTTATTATTAATTTAAATTTTTTCCCATATGGCCATTGAAGTTTGTAAAACACTCAACGCTGCGAGTTCAATAGGACTGATGGCCAACGATATGTCTGATTCTGCCTTACCGTCCATTATAACCCAGTCTGCAAACTTAGGGTCGGTTCTAGCCGATTTCTGAAGATTACCTGTCACGTAAACCCACAAGTCATTATCTTTAAAATAGCTCTCAAGCGCCAAAATCTTTCACGTATCATAATTATCAGCAGTCAGCTGGTCAATTTGAATAGAAGCAGCCATAGTTATGTTTTCTTTTCAACACTAACTTTTAATAAATAGAAATTAAAAACATACGGTAAACACGAATATAGGATGTAAACAACTTGTGTTGCGTGTTTGCCCAGGGAACCAATTAGACGACACGTTGATTGTAATATTTAATAATGACTCTGTTTTCTTACCATAAACTAAGGTTTATATACAATAATATTTGTATGTAATATGGACAGGTTTAGGTGGGGGTACAAGGTTGTTTGCTTGTTTACTTAAATTGCTAAATTGACAATATATTATTTATGCTTCCTTATTTAATAATTTAGAATATTAAGAGTAGGTCAGCTGAGTAAACAATTACTGTAGCACGTAGCCGCGTACAGACCTAAACTATTATAATACTATGGCTTCGCCATAGATATTCCCCCTTTGAAGAAAAAAATTATTATACATGTAAAAAAAATGTGGTGTGACTTTAAACCACGTTTGCATCTCTTATTATAGCCGTAAGCCTCTTCTCGATTTTCTTGGGCTTTCTTGGATTAACGGGGCTTGATGCTTTTCTGCATGTGGGATACTGCTTCTGTAGAAATTAATCATACCCAAAAAACGTCGTAACTCATTTATCGTTTGTGGTTTAGGGTAATTGTTTATAGCTTGAATCTTTTCCATAGTAGGAGTCAACCCTTGGCTCGTTATATGATAACCGAGGAAATCAATCTCCGACTTGGCAAATTCGCATTTGTTTGTATTTTGTCGCCGATCTGGCTCATTTTGTTGATGTCCATGCCTTTGTTGTAGAACTGCGCCTACACAGGTAGAACTGGCATCCGTCATAACAGCCAGTGGGGCGTGCCAGTGCCATGAGTGATCAGTTCCAGTGAGTCGGAACTGAGTGCCGCAAGTTCCAGTGAGTCGGGGCTGAAGTCCGCAAATCCCAGTGAGTCGGGATTGTATGCGGTGCGCGGTGCTGCGGTGAAGTCCCCAGTGAGTCGGGGCGGTTACTGCGTAGTGGCTGGTTGCTGCGTAGACGGGAGAGAGATGCTCTGCTTACATGGACCGTAGGTGCAGTGTGCTGTGCCTAGACGCTGATGAGGCCGTAGGGTAACCAGGCTGGAGCGCGCGCTTCCTGCGTGTGGTATCCCTGTTGAGGCCGAAGGTTGCTGGCTGGCTGAGACTTGATTTGGTGTCAGAAGTTTTTTTTTTGATTGTGTGAGGGTAATTTATTGTGTTGAAACGTCGGTGTTCGCTCTCTTCGTAGCAGTTTATTAGACGTTCCCTGATGGTGGAGTACTTATTTTCGCTGGGCGGGTTAGTTAATATGTCACTAACCTGATGGACGACCTCTTTTGGTAATTTGGATATTACCATGTTATATTTGTAATCTTCGCCCTGTTTTTGTGGTGCTATTATTGCTTCAAACTGGACGAACCATAAACGTGGCGAGTCTGTCCAAAATTGCGGTAGTTTTTCTGTGACCGTGATAGCAGCAACTGATTCGCACCCAGTGTCGCCTCTTGAAGGAGTTGTTGGTGGAGCCATTTTTGGGATGCGATAATTTCGTAATATATAGGGTTCCGGTCGTCCCGGTATTATATCAGCACTAGATATCAATAGATCACGTCGGGGTCACCAATGTTGCGTGTTTGCCCAGGGAACCAATTAGACGACACGTTGATTGTAATATTTAATAATGACTCTGTTTTCTTACCATAAACTAAGGTTTATATACAATAATATTTGTATGTAATATGGACAGGTTTAGGTGGGGGTACAAGGTTGTTTGCTTGTTTACTTAAATTGCTAAATTGACAATATATTATTTATGCTTCCTTATTTAATAATTTAGAATATTAAGAGTAGGTCAGCTGAGTAAACAATTACTGTAGCACGTAGCCGCGTACAGACCTAAACTATTATAATACTATGGCTTCGCCATAACTTGGGCTAGTCCACTTTACGCTTCACAATCACAGTTTATGTGCCATCACATTCTATCACGGCAAGTCCATTGCGTTGTTATACACTGTACCATTTATTAGTTTTTTACCTATTAGGGTATAAAGAAACACTATGGTTTTAATCATTACTTATAAAGTTTTATTGAAATAATTAGAACTCAATGTAAAAGACGTTCGTGTCAGATTGACAACTAAAACTACACATACAATCCATACGTACGCATAGTAATAACTCACGGCCCTTCGTTCATCTGAACAGGAAAGAAATGAAGCTATTATAATTTATGTTCTACTGATTTTCAGGAAACAATATCAGAAATTAGGTTTTTCGGAAGTCATTTTTGACCTATTATAACTTATAACTAATGCAAAAAGTCCGGTTATCCGTTCCTTTATTTACGACTTTTACTTATAACATTAACAAAAGTATGTGACATTTCTACGTATTTACATAAATTCTCAACAGAACACTCTTTCTTTGAATTAAGCAAGTCTTGGATTAGGTAATTTTCTTAAGTTTAAAGAAAGTTCTTCATGGCCCTTGAGTAACAGTCAACCACTGACGAAGTTACTGCTCGAGTCTTCATAGCGCGGCGCCTTAGTCTAGAGGGTGTTCTTCTTACAGTCAGACAGACAATCAGACAACCATTCAAGTGTAATAAAAAACAAAAGAATGATTGAAATCATCATTTTTTCAGCAGAAAGACGTTCACTGTTGGACACATACATAAGGGGTTCCCTAAGTCTCTCCACAGCAACCAATGCTGTACTGCCATCATGCAATGACTTCATATCATTTATATAAAATAAAATTGTCTAAATGACTACCGTTACGATGTTTGCACTCATCTAAGCGAGCACCGAAATTTTACTCGTCGACAAAGAAACCGTGAGATCGCGGACATCTCTTCGCAGACATCTCTTTTCTTTTAACTGACTTAGTGTATTTGGTTTATTGATGTGGAGGCAGTTCTTCAAATAACCGTACAAAAAGAAGTCTGCTGGTGATAGATCTTGTCTTCTGGATGACCATGGAATATCACCTCGTCTGGAATTCAGTTTTTCCGCTTACATGTTTTTGACCACCGGCAGGGACTCCTTGGATGTGTGACAAGTGGTTCCATCTTGTTGAAGCCATATGTTACGATTATAACCAGTGAATTCCAGTAGCATCAGCCCCAAGAACTCCCGTAACGTTTTCGTATATTTAGCAGAATTAACCATAATGGAACGGCCGTGAGAATTTTCGAAAAATTAGGGTCCAGTGATTCATTTTACTGAAATTACAGCCCATACAGTCACCTTGGGTGAATGAAATGGCCTATCATGTTTAGCGTTGGGAATTTCACTGCTCTAATACCTGCGAGCCTGTCCATGCCTGTCCACACTTGCCAATACCTGTCTATTGAGGTGAAAATGGGCTTCGTCAGAAAATAAGATGTTAACAAAATTACTGATTCGTTCTAACAATGTTTCGGCATTTGACTTGCGCAAACCTAAATCATTAGGTTTTAGTTCTTGCGCTATCTGGATCTTGGTGATGTTATCGTAGTACAATAAAGAATAAATAGTTACCACACTGTCAGAATCTAGACAAAGATCCATAAACGTCCTTAATGGGGTTGTGGCATGTCCCTCCGACGACACGCGAATCTCTTTATCGCGATACAGGATCAGTAGTTGCTCCGTAGTTCATTATACTCCGTAGTTCGGTGTGTCTTCGTCAGATGGCACTGTGGCATATTTTTCTAATTTCGTTACATGTGGAAGTCGCTACAGGGTGTCTACAAGGCTAACAAAACTTTATTTTAGTAACAACCTTTTGCGTGTTTTAGTAAGTTTTGCGAACCACGCACCGTACTGGTAGATAATACGTAATTAGTGGCTGGCACAATGAATATTAAACGATCTTAAGGATTTCAGTATCTTCTGAATAGCGTGTTTTTTAAACATGTAGGTTAGCTTCAGGGTTCTTTACAACATTTTTTTTATATGCTTATACCAATTCAGGTGTTGATCAATTTCCACTTCTAAGTATTTCACATGAATTGTTATTTATAACACAGAACAGACGGAAGCTTGGGATTCACAGCAAGTGTGAAATTTTTGCGTAAGTGCAACTATTCATATAAAAGTTTTTGGCTCAATTATAGGATGTTAAAATTTGGTTTCGTTTTCATAGTTCAATGTGAAACTGATTGCCTGCAAACCAATCTACAATCACAGTTAGGGTGGCTTGAGAATATTTTTCGGTTTTATTTTAATTATTTCCATATTGCAATAACACTGTATCATTAGCATACTTGAACAGGAAACAGTTTTTGAGTAAAAGCGAACATAAGTAATTTATATAGATGAGAAAAAGTGTAGACTCTAAAATGTTCCTCGCCTATTTCGGCATGCTGATATGGATTTTCTAGATAGTTTGTGAACGCATACAGTGCAGTGTAACGTATCCCTATTCGTACCAGTTTCAACAGGAATATAGCGACAAAAATCCGTATCGAATAATAATTAGAAAAATAAATATTAAAACAAATATACGCAGTGTAAATATTTATTGAAGAATCTGTGCACAAAGCGAATTTCGACAATAGAAAATGGATGGTTGAATGAACTGTTAAAGAAGGTGCAATAAATTATGTGTTGCTGTATGTTATTAGAAGTAATTTATACAAATCATATCAATTTAAGTAAGATGTTCTAAAAGTCGATCAGGAATTGCTGATGGTCACATCACAAATTCTTGTTTGGAAAAATGTCGTTAGATAGACTGGGCCCCATGATGTCAATACTTCTGCCATAGTAAGTTTCATGTTTTCCAACCACTTCAAATTTATCCAATCTCGATCTGTAAAATATGTGACAAAATCAATAAATATAAACATTGACACTTGACGTTGAGCGGAGCTCAATTGAAGGGATTTCATGTTTTCTTCTGAATGCTCTTAGTGGACATTACAACATTCTTAGTAAATTTTGTGTAAAAGTGTTAAGTTGTACCGTGTCAAATTTAAATATTCAGTTGTATAGACTACAAACATATATACAGTCTTACGTTACGAGCTTCTTACGAACGTCTTACGCGTTTGCACTGTTGATGAAATTTGGTACAGCAAATATGCATCTTTGTCAAGCACGCAAAAGCTATGAATATCACAAACATTTAACAAAGTTTCTTAATATTATAGAACAATATGTTGCTTTAGTTTGTTTTGTATTTTTTTAAAACTGAACAGTTGATCGAATAAATGAATTTTACCTATGCCAGTGGAGTCAACAAACGCTGCTCCTAATCTAAGGTATGTCTTAGAATTCGTCAAATAAGCATAAACGTGCTGATCTCCCGACGAATCTCGAACGGTGAGTGTTAGCGACAATCCATCTGTAAAAAATTGTAATAAAATCAGATTCATTATAATAAATAAGGTAATAAATTGTCAAATTTATTGAATCACATTATATATTTTATACTAGCTGACCTGCACAGTCTCGTCTGCGTGTCCTATCACCTGTAGCGTGATGTTATATACAGCGTTAACAAAAAAAAAGGTTATAGTTAGCAATCCTTTACATATAGACATATGGTGTCGCGAACTTTTTTTACGTTTATTAAAGGTAAAACATTTTCGCCTACATTATTTTTATATAACTTTAGCCGTTTTGACAGCGCACGGAATGAGTTGGCTATTCTCAAAAGGAATTATTTTCCCCGAACATTTTTCATTGATACTCCGCGCCTTTTGGTCCGAGCATAATGATATAAAGCATATGGCCTCCTCGTTAACCAGACTCACTAACACTGAAAGAATTTTTAAACCAGCTTCAAAGTGCCTATGAACAACGTGTTCAAACAAATTAACAAACCAACTCTTCAGTTTTAAAATGTTAGCATAGAAGAATATATCGATGACACTTCAATTTTGTCAAACTTTAATAGAGATAAAAATTAAATGTCACATATTTGATTGTAAATAAATATGTAATTACTTATGCGCACTGCGGACATGTCGGTTACTACAACAGGCTCTTTCCCTTTCTAGCCCTTTCATTATATATTACTAGTTTATCCAGTTCCACTTCGAATACTAAAATATCTGCGTCTTTGTATATACTGAAAAGTATGAACCACTTTTGTGAAAACAAAAAGTATTTTTTATTAGTTAGAATACTTACTTACAGTACTTTCAAACTAAGAACCATGTGGTGGAGTAATAATAATACAGAGTGTGTAACGTAGGTAAACACTTTGATAGAATATTTAATAAAATACAAGAAAATAAACCCATGCTTTTGTACCTACAGTTGTTTTTTTTTTTTGTAAAGACCACGCCCGCACTATAAATAAATCCTGTGTCACGGGGACTTTACAAAGTTACAAAAAACGGGTACAAAGAACACTCAGACTCCGAAGAACAATTTGTGGATCACACAAAGTGTTGTCTGTCATATGGGATTTGAACCCAGAACACTCAGCATAGTAGACCAGCGGCGTTGCGACTGCTTAAACTGGCCACTGGGCAACTGTGCATTCGTATGTTAATTATGATCATTGTTACTGTTGTGATTAATGCGTTTTTAAAGTTAGAATAGTTAAAACTAGTAATAAACAATAAGAATATTACAAGAATATTTTATCCACTAGATATACTTACTAAAACTCAACGATCCTTCCAGTACTTAGACCCTCAAGCCGAACACCCTCAAATGTGAGTGAAGTATTCGAGTGAGGAATATTAGCCTTAATTTTTTCCAGTCCAGTCTTTGAAAAAGTTTCACGTGGAGGTCCGCATCCAAGTTTCGATTTAAAATAACTTCGAATACAAGCCATATTGGAGAGGGCACAAGGTCTGTCGATGTTAACAATTTGACTTTGTTTGGCAGTTCGATCTGTCAATATAAAAACGTTCAAATAAGCTAAGATTTTATCAATAGTTCTTTGGAATAGTTTTATCAGTACTCCATCATGCCGTTCTGATTATCACCATGTCATGTGACTGTCGAAAAATGGATGAGAGACGCCTGCATGTAGTTAAAATGCAAATTTGAAAATGGATGTGTGGTGTGACCTGAATGAATAAGTTGAAGAATGACTACATTAGAGGAACACGGAGAGTAGCACCAGTGGATAAAAACTTGACAAGCAACAATTAATCTTGCTATGGGTTTCTAATGCACAAATACCACCAAAATGGAGAGACAATAGTTATAAGTTTGAAAATCGACGAATATATGAGTAGAAGACGACCAAAGAAAAGATTGATGAACTACATGGATGAGGGATATGGCTTGGAAGAGGAAAACATATGACGCTGACCCTTATTATATTTGGAATAAGGTGAGAAGGTGCCGATGACTTCTTCGAAAGGTTATGTAGAATGTTTGCGGGGTTTTACTCCATATCACTTTCACGGGGTAGGCCAAGGATTGGTTAGCATTTGCATCTAACATCCCGCGCAAAACAAATGCCGCTTGAAGTGCGGGGAAAGATCTGACCACTAGCTCATTTCAGAACGTGCAGCAAGTTGCCGCTTCTGTTCGATGTAATCCAAATATATCGCGCAAACGTTCGGCTGAATTAGGGTTATCCCGTACATCATAACGCCGTATTTTGCAATTACATTTGAAATTCATTCTGTTCCGAATTTTAACATCTTATTTTCTGACGAAGCCCATTTTCACCTCAAAAGTCATGTAAACAAACAAGAGAGGCTATACACCCAATATGACCACATGGGATGCAATTTCGGCAAAAAGAATCGTTGCACCTTATTTGTTCGAAGGTTCTCGTGGCCATTCAGTTATGGTTAAATCGCTTGAATATGTGAAAATGTTACAGAAGTTCTTGGAGCCGATACTACTGGAATTTGCTGGCTACAATCTTCGCACATGGCTTCAACAAGATAGAATCACTTGTCACACATCCAAGGAGTCCGATGGTCAAAGACATATTTCTGGAAAAGCTGATTTCCCGACGAGGCGACATTACATGGTCAACCTAAAGTCCAAATCTATGCCCAGCAGGCTTCTTTGTATAGGGTTTTTTTAAGAATCGTGTTTAGAGCAATAAACCAAAGACACTATGTCAACTAAAAGAAAAATTAGCGAAGAGATGTCGGCGATCTCGTGGTCTCTATTTTTAGTTGAAATTTATTTTTTAGATATAATCTTTAAAAACTAATTTTCAACTTAAGTAAACAATTAAACAATGTTTATAAAATGTCAAATGGTCAGACGATTTTTCAATTATTAACTAATTCGTGGCTCACTCTGTATATTCTATCTAATCTGTCCATTCTCAGTAGCAAAGAAATTATATTTTTAAGACTTATATTTGCTACGCACAGAACAAAGGAAAAAATCATGATTGATATAAAGAATAAGCAGAGAGTATAAGCAGTTAAAGCTCAGTAAGATGTCTATGGGTGACGTACTATATGTGCTCTCTGTTAATTGTTATTATTGTTATTATTTTTTTTAATTTCACACATCTGTTATAGAACCATCTAATGCCAAAATGATAAATTATCTGTGCCTGATTCTTGCCGGGAAGTAGTTCTTTTACGAGCACTTCTGACACCTTACTCAAACTGGACGATGCAATGACGTAGACGGCAATTCAAACCACCCTAAGTAGGGTACGCTTTTAGAACCCTCAGAGGATATTAGCGGTCACTGCCATACACTGCTACTGCATCCTGTCGACGAAACTCTTGTGAGACTCGGAGGTGATAGTGCTCGCTGAAGTATATCAACTGGTGCCTGAATTCTGGCTACGGTCTTCTGAACAGTCAAACTACGACTACTATTGAAGACTCCAAGTGCTGGTTTTACCGTTACGGAGGTGGCCCAACCGGTCATCACCGATGTTGCAGAGCTGTAGTAAAAGCCATTTCCTTACGACCGATCGATGTAGGTCCTCCTCGGATATGGCTAATTAGGGCAGTACATACGCTAATTCATGGAAGGAATTGAGTCTCACTTGTCATTACTACAACTGCAGCGTGGACTCGACTCAGTACACACTTTGAGTTACTCTACGTGATCGAATCAGGAATGAGGAGATCCGTAGGCAAACCAAAGCTACAGATTTTGTCCGGAGAATCACCAAACTGAAGTGATGGTGCACATTATTCACAGAAAGATATACGTATAACTACGTTACGAATATGGAAAACTATTACTTACACCCTTCATGACTGAGCACACTTCTACCGCCAAACAACAGACAAATTAAATACAAGAGCGATTTCATCTTCGCACCAGTTGTAGTGATAATACATTCAAAGGTAACAGCATCTACTTTTATAGGGATATGTAAGAATCGCGTGTGTTTATGTGGAAGCCATAAATTTAATAATTTATTGACTTTACAGTACATCAATTACATATATTGTTAGTAGTTTCTAAACATAGGTATTTTATTCTTATTTATTTAACAGAACTAGCCACCGAATGTTTCTTATATTCAATATATTTTATTTGAATCAAAATTATATTTTCCATGTGAATTTAGAAAGACGTAGGTAAATATTTTTCCAAAATACATATACTGCCTCAGACAAAAACCGTTGCATACAATGCAAGTGTGTAATGAATAATAAAAAAATCGCTAGATTAACCACTTAAGACAGGATTGTTATCGACGCCATTTTAGAATTATTACAATTTTCTAATCTCTTTATAATAGTAACTTACAATAATATAAACAGGCAGAAGCGATACACACAGTGGATCATCGATTATAACGAATTGAAGAATAATTGCAAGATGAAGAAATAAAACACTTACAATAAATCCAACTCAATAACACAAGTCATAATAAACTAACTGGTTATATAAAGAAACACACGGTAAATGGTTTCTTTTTTTTTCTATGTTAAGAGCCTATCAAAGTGACTCTACTCCACCTGATGGAAAGCATGAATAGAATACAAGCGTTGTAGTCACCATACTCATTGCAAATGCAGACAATGCAGTATGGCGACCCACGCTATAGCGGCCAAGTGAGATGCCCCTTCGCGCCCCACTTGAGGACGCAAAAGGTATGACAGTCACCGTGCCAGTGTAAAGCTTACACAGTTACGACGATAACTGGCATGGCACGGATGCTAGTGCTTTAGGTTGAACGTCTTCTGTGGGAGGGTAGTACTGCCCCGGTCGAACCTGCCCGTTCATGCTGAAATCAGCGTGGCTCTACTACCTACTATTACTACTTCTATAAAAAGGATAAGCACGAGTGTGTATTCTGGAAATCATAAATCTAAAAAATATTTAAAAATCGACTGAATTGTACTACATATAAATTACGTATATTATTGTTAGTTTCTAAACCAACAGTTCTTTTATTCTAATTTATTACATAGATTTTTTTCTAGGATTCTTTGTTCGTGGAAACATTTGGAAACAATTTAATGTGAGCACAAGGCAATGTAAGTAAAGACATGTTTAAAATGAATATATTATTCATGGGAACTCAAACTGTTGTTTTCAATTTCACTCAATATTTAAATTGACTGCACGGATGGCGTAGTGGTTTAAGCGGTCATCTCGCCACTTACTACTGCACTGAGTGTTTTCGAAGATGATACCACCTCTTACATCTGTCTTCATTGATTACATTTTGCAAAGAAAATAATACAACATAATTTTGTCATTGAAAGTATTGCAACGTAATTATGTCATAGAAAGTGTTGCAACCTAATTTTGCCATAAAAAGTATGACAACGTATGTTACAGGGAATTTAAAAAAAAAAAAGAAATAAATTCATTGCGTTGTTTGATTTAGTATTTTTTTTTATTTCGATTTATGACTTCCACAAAAACGTAATTTACAATATGAACGATTAACTAATCTATAAATAGTGAATGCTTCGTATATATTCTCAATTTGTCTCACAAAGTCAGTCTTGACGTTTGTTACATTTTGCAACCAAGTCCCAGGCGTCGTTTAACGGAGCCAGAGATAGAATAGTTCTCCAATAGTAAATATAAACATATATGTATGTGAATACATAAAGTCACGCTTATTTTCCACTAACCTCCACTTACCCATTTTGCTTCGTCCACATTCATCAATCGCTGCATGCATACTCTACGGTTCCTGGTGTTTTTCACATGCCTTTCTTAACATCGACAAGTTGGTCGGTAAATGTTCGATGTGGACGACCTCTTCTAATACTTCCACACACATTTGCTGCTTCACCGTACAAATTTTTTTTTGTAAGTCTTCTATCATCCATGCTCATCATGTGGTCAGACCATCAAAATTTGCCTGTTTTAGTCTTTATCACTACATCTTTTTTCAGTCCACAACTTTCTCTTATCACTGCATTCTTGACTCTATCAACAACATTCTCACACACATACTTCTTAGGGAACGCATCTCTACAGCATTTTTTCTTCTTTTATGTCTCCTCTACCATACTCAAGATTCGCTACCATACATAAGGGTTGGGACCAGCATAAAATTATGCACAACTAAACGTGCCCTTTTAGATACGTCTTTGTTGGTAAAAAAGGAGTGCAGTGTACCGTTCATCATTTTACATTCACTCTCATTTCTATTAGGTCTTCATATCCTCCATATCTCCTCGTAATTTTACAACCGTATTTTACTTAATGTATACAACGTCAGGTTGTAAGTAATTGTTAAAATAATCTCCACTTGTGCTCTTTCTGCTACGTACAATTAGTGTTCCGAATGACACATTCGTTAGTGCCCGAAATTTAATTCCAAAGGGTTACTAACTCTTCACTGACATCCATATTGTTATGATACAGTTGTATAACCCTGATTTATTATATAATTGTTCTGATGACAATAAAAGAAAAGACTTTGGTTAACACGTTTATTTTATAACTGGAACAAATAAAATTTCAACAGACTAAAGTTACAATATCATCAAAGTAAAAGTTTAGTTTAGTTTAGTTTAGTTTAAAGTTTTAGTTTCATCAGTACCTTCCAAAGTATGAATTTGTAAAACTCTATCATTTTTTATTGCCCATATTTCTAAAGCAAATAACTTTTATCAATTATATCTGAAACGCATATTAACGAGCATCAGTGATCGAGCATTTTAGCACACATTTCTACAATTGATCAATATTGAAACTCAAACTATAATTGTCCGACCTGGTACACCATCTTTTAATGCTATGGAGATCAAACACATTAGGTATACATAAAAAGCGATGACGTAGAAAAAGTCTATGGTTGATCCTAAAATTGAAGGATGGCAAAAATTTTTCTTCTTATTGTAGTAGTTCTTGAAAGTACTTATTAGCTTACAAAATAATCGGAAATAGAAATAATTTTGATAAAATAAAATACAATTAAATAGTTCAACAGCGGTTTTGTTAAATTTGAAGAAGAACTAAAAAACAATTCTAAAGTTTTTGATATTTGTCTGCAATATAATACTATTTAACAGACAAAAGTTAGTGATGAATATTTGTACATCTAACATACATCTCTTAATACAAGATTGTGAAAGAGAAATCTGTAGTTATTTTATAGATAAATCTGTAGTTATTTTATAGACAAGTTGTCATTAGGCTATCAGGAACTTAAAGCAATGAAACTGGCCCTAAGAGTTATAAACATATTACTTTGGTATTGTCACAGTTACACAAAAAACTGGTGTTAGAGTGTTTTTGTGTTATCATTTATTTTATTTATAAGCATAATACACAACATCTTACATACATAATAAAATTCGCAAAAGTTTTGCAATAAAAATTAACATAACCATTAATATTTCTAATAAAACAACTCGTTTAAGTGCAGAACATTTTTTTTAAAGTATACCAGGAAGTCATCGCAGATGGATGCATTTAAAAAATCGCAGGATGAAAAATATAATAGCTTGTTAAACACCTTACAAGAAATCAAACTTCAAAATAGCGAAATTAAAATATCCATGGCTTTTATCTCTCTATCTATCTACAACAGTACGATAACCATTGATGCAGGGGTGACAGTTATCGTGATAACTATGTGAGGTTTACACTGCCACGATGAGTGTCATGCCTTTTACGTCCCCAAGCGTGGTGTGAAAAAGCATCTCACTAGGCCGCCATAGTGTGAGTCACCACACTGCATTGTCTACATTTGCAATGAGTATGATGACTCTTGGATTCTACTCATGCTTTCCATCAGGTATAGTAGAGTCACTTTGGCTTGCTCTTCATAAAAAAAATAACATGGAAAAAAAAACCAAGGTAGAAGTTGAAAAAAAAGGATTTTTAGCTCATATTCAAATGCTCTAATACAAGATTGAAAATTTAGAGAAGTGCCATAGACTATCCAGTATTGAAATTAGAAGTATGCCTCCAAACAAGGAGAAAACCAAGAAGGGGCTTTTGCAGTTGGTCGGCAACAACGGTCAAGCGCTTGAAAGAAGAGTACAGGAACCGAATATAAGAGACGTTTATCGTGTGCACAGAAAGAAGGAAGAAAATAAACCCATTATTGTAGACTTCACGTCTGCACTCATGAAAGAAACTATAATTTCAAAATGTAAAAAGTATAATAGATAAAACGGTGACCAATTGAAGTTCAGTCTAACAATGCTTCCAGGACCACTAAAACCGATATTCATTTTAGAATTTCTTACAGCCAGAACCAAAAAGCTATACTTTCAAGTCAGGGAACAAGTGAAATTGAACTAGTAAAATTTCTGTTGGGTAACAAACGGCAAGATCTTTCTACGTAAGGAGATGGGAGCACCACATATCCGCATAAACTCCGAAGAAGACGTATAAAAAATAAAAGAAAAGACAACCAATTGACTAGACTCGATTATACTGTATCAATTATCATTGTATAATATTAGTATTTACTGCATGTTTTTTGTATTCAAATTGTTTTTGTCTTATTTTTGCATAGGTATTGGGGAATGTATACATGTTACGAGCTTCTTCCGAATCAAGCATATTGTGCAGGCACACGTGCCATGTATTCTCATCATTTACACCGTACACACTGCACTTATAAACGACACTCGCATACTATTACTCAAGTAAAAAATGAGTATACATGAGCGCGTTACTTGTGTTGTGCGAACTACTTCTGGGTCCCGCTAACTCTGTTATTTCAGCGGATGGTTGAGTTATATTTACTGTACATTATTTATAATTTCTTATTAAAAATTTATACATTCATATTACATATTCATACCGTTGACACTAACGTCTTACATAACTTTCAATTAGATTTCCATAAAACTAATAATAATTCACTATATCCTCATATAAGTATGGTAAACAGAAGCAATCACTTCAAGATGCCACTAAATTTATTAATTCATTGGAACACAAAATTGTTACACGTTTTTTACATTATTCATCTCTTACTATTAAGATCCAAGTTAATTAAATTCTCTACTATGAATTGAGCTTGTATAGATGCCCCTATCAATGCCATACACGATGTGCCAAACGTTGGTTGCTAATGGATCACTACGTTATGACTTCAGCACTCAGTTTTATATCTTAACATTGTAATATGTCTTCATTAATTTCTTCAAAAAGTTTCTTCTGATATCGGTGCCATTTCGGCGTCTAGTTCGCTTATCTGCTCACCTGAAAAACTTAATTTACACGTTGCTGAATTCCAAAATCCTACAACAGTCGCAACTTCGATGGACTTGTTGTTGACTTGTGACAGTGTTGTTGCTCGTATGTATTTTGATTTCAGGTTATTATCCTTTCTGAATGCTCGTTGAATGGATTCGCTCCTTGACTAGAAGTAGATGAATACACGTCATATTCTTCTAAATTCCATAATCAAAACGATGGTTTGGTTATATATATACTCGTACAATCCATAATACAACATAGTGTTACAGAACCCTTTTTTTTGTTGTTTAACGTGTGGAAACCCCTTCGGGCCGTTACCCCACCGGGATTTACGGCGGGGTGGTGTGTCGAAATCGGACCGACTAAAACTACACGCTGTGCCACTCCGCGCCTGACATAGGAGGGATCCGGAAACAGCTGTTATTACGACATCCAGATCCCTCCTAGCACCTGCCCGCTACCGCGAGCACCATCTGCGAATCAACTCTCTATTTAGGCTATGTAGATCACACTAGGACGTCGGCTACCCATGGCTAGCCACTATAGCAGATGGAGGGGAAAACCCATGGAAGGGCCCATGGAACAAAAGGGCCTCCGTCTTGTTCAGGGCCACCCGCAAACTCAACGTGTCAATACGCCCAACCACTAGGGCGCGCGCCTCTTAAAATTTTATCCCCCGGACTGTGTGACCCATGTGTCATCTGCGTAATAAATTACGCTCAGCCCGGGGGGACGACCTCGAAGGGCCCAGTCGTATCTCATATTCCACAGGAGTTGTCCGAGAACAGAACCCTGTGGAACACCGCACGACATGCGCCGCCGCCTCAGCATACCATCTCGGTCCTCGTATATGACGGTACGCTCCTCAAGATAGTCTATCACAAGCCGCCTCAGGCACTCTGGCACCCCGTAGTAGTGGAGTGCTTCCCTGATGCAGCTAAATGGCAGACTATTGAATGCGTTGGCGATGTCCAACGACACCGCCAACAGCACGCTGCAGTAAGGAGCAGCAGTGAAGATTGGTAATGATTATATAATTGTAGCCATATACCGATCTTCATCACATATCATAATTGACAGATTCTTTGAGAGTGTCAATGGAGTCCTTACCTCGTATTCTTCTGCAAAAATACTGGTTATATTGGTTATATTATTGGTGATAAAAATATTAATATAATGTCAAAAAAGTATTACTCTACCGGATAAGCATTTAGAACTCATGGCATCACATAGACTACTGCCGGGACATATTTTTCCTACCCGAAAAGATAGTTGTATTGACCACATCATGCTGAGCTTCAACGATCAACTTTGTACATTTGTACTTGATTTATTTATTACAGAACACGCTCCTGTCGCTCTCTATGTTTGCTTTTAGCTGCAGTAGTTTAATGATAATCATTCCTTAACTCGAATTAATTATGATAATTTTTTAACTGAGTTGTCAAATTGCAATTTTTTATCGGTATATTCCACTTCGGATGCGAATGTGGCCGTAGAGACTTTAACGAACTTAATATCAGATACTATCAACCATAATTCAAATATAATGAAACCCTGGATTACTCCTGGCTTACTTAGATGCATTAGACATCGTGATGTGTTACACAGGAGAGCAGTAACAGCTCCTAAAAATGCGATTTTACAAACAACTTATTACAAATACCGGCATTTCTGCAGTAATCTAATAAAGAAACAGGAAACAGTATATGAAAGTAGTGAGTTGCTTAAAATAAAAACAATCCTAAAAAATTGTGGCAAACTATTAAAAGCATCACAAATTTGATGCACACTCTTCAACCTCCACACGAACTATTAAACATAACACAACGTCAGCAACGTTCACTTAATTCAGTCAACAAGTTTTTTTCAGAAATTGGAAGTATTCTTACTCTAGATATACAACAGACCCACTCACCACCGCATTCACACAATACACGTACGCACTTGACGAGTAATGCTTCGGGCAACTCTATGGTGCTCTTAGATATAAGTGAGTCTGAATTTGATGCTATAATCACAGGCTTACGAAATGATTTAGCAATGAGTATTGATGGTATACCTACATGGGCTATAAAAGCTGGAAGGCACATTCTTGTCCCCATATAATTCATGTGTGAAATGTTTGCATAAAATCTGGCATCTTCCCAAACGGCTTAAAGAGAACCCTAATCAGTCTCATTTATAAGGTTGGGAATAGAGTTACAAACCTATTTTACAAAATATTTTCTTATATCTCTTTATATTAGAGAATTTTTTTAATAAAAGACTTAACAACTATATATCTTGAGAAAAATAATATTATCGTCAAGGTTCAATGCGGTTTTAGAAGTGGTAAGTCAGCTGAGGGTGCCGTAGTGCAATTTACTGAAACAGTGGTGAGGCAACCAGACAGGGGCTCCAAATTTATTGGCATATTTTTGGATCACTCCAAGGCATTTGATACTGTTTTTATTTCCATATTACTGTCTAAAATGAAGTCCCTGGGTGTGAGAAGTGTCGTGCTTGATATGTTCAAAAGCTACCTATTAAATCGAACTACATATGTCAAAATTGGTATAGCTATAAGTGACCCTACTAGTCACAACTTTGGTGTTCCTCAGGGAAGTACGCTCTTCCTTATCTACATTAACGACCTGTAGACTAAATTCATTCCAAACTGTGAGACGGTATCATATGCAGATGACTAGGCGTTGTTGGTGTGTAGGCGGAGTTGGAAAGAAACTCGCCGTCAAGCTGAAGTTGCTCTGAAAGAGGTCATGACTTTTAAATTGTAACCTACTCACCATTAATTTTGACAAAACAAAGTCCTTACTTTTTTGCCTCCGACGTAATACACTCCCCATCTCTAACTCTTTTTACATAACAGTCCATACTTGCAACATAGAATCTCGCACATGTAATTGCAAAAAAATTACACAGGCGTATGATATTAAATACCTAGGCGTAACCTTAAACAATACATTAAATTGACCAACGCACTTTAATAATACAATCTCCAGAGTCAGAAAAATTATGCTAATATTTAGAAAACAATTTACGATGAGATCTAGTGCTCATCGTAAATTGCTGGTATCGCTTTATCAGGATCTTGCACAATCGATATTGCCTTACTGTATTGTCGCTTGCGGTGGGACTGGAACAACCTGTATGCTTAGACTGGAACGTGCACAAAGGGTGCTACTGAAAGTTATGTTTTACAGACCCCGGTGGTATAATACTGCCATTTTATATCAAGAATCCTTGTTACTGATTTTTAGAGTGGTGCTCCGTCGGCACACATCTATGCCATGCAACATAAAAAAACCCCTTAGGAATGCTCAAGTATTGATCACTGAAATTCATAAAACAGCCTTAGCAGCGCGTTACTATTATATAATTTATAATCAGCACCCGTATCTACAACAAAGTTAATGATGTATTGCACATGATTCACCTAAACTACACAAAAGTGAAACATAAAGTGAAAGAGTAGCTTCTCCGTATGCCACAGTCAATATTCGGAATGCATCCGCGCACTTAATTTCATTTTTCACACAAAATTTGATACAGGTTCTTTGTTCCATTTTTTTGAAAAGGTAAAATCGAAGACGAGCCAAAACACGTGCAAGCAAAGCAGCTGTCAACAATTAACTGAACACTCAAAATGGCCGAACTTGTCCACATAAGTGAGAGACATATGTACCAACATAACGCCACAAAAAAATCGAATTTCGAATATACGTAACCCGTGAAAATTCATTCATTTAAAAAAATCCGCATCGAATGCCTTGGACATATCCAGAAAAACACCTAGATACTTTTTTTCAGCATCTACAAGTTCAGAATGCTTCTCAGAAAAAAATCATACTGCGTTGTTTGTGAGTATACTCCTTTCGATCTCTGCATTGGCATTGAAAACGAACTTGAAGTTTTATTGAAATAAAAACTAACACTTTCATTTTACATTTACAAAGACAATTTTGAAGAAAACTTAAAATCATAGATGATGATGATGACTTAACAGACTGATGTAAATAAACCACACAATTTATTCATACCCCTATGTATAGATTAAGTAGAGTATAATTTAATAAATTAATACTAACGTACTTGATTCCAATTATTAAAAAAAACATTTATGCAGTATAAATATTTATTGAAGAATCTGTGCACAACACGAATTTCTAAAATAGAAAGTAGAAAGTTGGATGAACTGTTAAAGAAGGTATAATAAATAATATCTAGTTGTGTGTTATTAGAAGTAAATTATACAAATCATATCAATTTAAGTAAGATGTTCTAAAATTTAATCAGGAATTGCTGATGGTCATATCACAAATTTTAGTTTGGAAAAATGCCGTTAAATAAACTGGGCCCAGTGATACTAATGCTTCTGCCATAGTGAGTTTCATGTTTTCCAACCACTTCAAATTTATCCAATCTCCATCTGTAAAATATGTGACGCAATCAATAAATATGTATAGACATTTTAAGCGTTGAGCAGAGTCCAATGAAAGGGATTTCATGTTTTCTTCTGAATACACTTAGTGCACATTTAAGCATTCTTAGTAAATTTTGAGCAAAAGTGTTAAGTTGTACCGTGTCAAATTTAAATATTTAGTTGTATAGACTACAAACATATATACACTCTTACGTTACGAGTTTCTTACGAACGTCTTACGAGTTTACACTGTTGATGAAATTTGAAAAAGCAAAAGCTATGAACGTCACAAACATATAACATAGTTTCGTAATACTGTAGAAAAATAAGTTACATTAGTATGTTTTGAGCTTTTTTAAAACTGAATATTTGATCGATTAAATGAGTTTTACCTATGCCAGTGGAGTCAACTAATGCTGTTCCTAATTTAAAGTATATCTTAGAATTCGTCAAATAGGCATAAACGTGCTGACCTCCTGACTTGTTACCGTAAAAGTCTCGAATGGTGAATGTTAACGACAACCCATCTGTAAAAATATGTAATCAAATCAGATTCTTTATAATAAATAAGGTAGTAAGTTGTCAAATTTATTGAATGATATTATATATTTTATACTTGCAGACCCGCGCAATCTCGTCTGCATGTCCTATTACCCGTAGCGTGATGTTATATACAGCGTTAACAAAAAAAAAGGTTATAGTTAATAAACCTTTACACATAGACATATTTTCTTACACCCTGTAATTAAAGATGAAAAACTTTTGTCTACATTATTTTTATGTAACTTTAACCGTTTAGGTAGCGCACGTAATGGGTTGGATATTCTCAAAAGGAATAATATTCCCCTGAACATTTTTCATTGATACTCCGCTCCTTTTGATCGTAGCATGATGCTTTATAGCATATGGGCTCCTTGTTAACTACGCTAATTAACCCTGAATGCATTTTTTAATCAGCTTCAATGTGCCTATAAACAGCGCGTTCATACAAATTAACAAACAAACTCTTCAGTTTTAAAATATAAATATAGAAGAATTTATCTATGATACTTCAACTTTGTCAAACTCTGTTAGAGATAAAAATGAAATGTCACATATTTGAAATTATAAATAATCATATAATTACTTATGAGTGCTGCGGAGTTGTCGGTTGCTACGACAGGCTCTTTCCCTTTACGGTGATAAATCACCGTAGCCCTTTCGTTATCCATTACCAGTTTGTCCAGTTCCACTTCGAATACTAAAATATTTGCGTCTTTGTTTATACTGAAAAGTATGAACTACTTTAGCAAAAACAAAAAGTTTAGAATACTTACTTACACTACTATCAAACTAAGAACCATGTGGTCGAGAATTAACAATACAGAGTGTGTAACATTAGTAGGTAAACACTTCATATCATATTTAATGCAATACAAGAAAATAAACCCATGTAATTTCTTTTTTGTAGGATTTGTTTTACTATTACTGTTGTAATTAATGCATTTTTAAAATTAGAATACTTAAACCTAGTAATAGATAACAAGAACATTACAAGAATCTTTGATCCACTAGATTTACTTACTAGAACTCAACGATCCTTCCAGTATTTAGACCCTCAAGCCGAACACCCTCATATATGGCTGAAATATTCGAGTGAGGAATGTCAGCCTTAATTTTTTCCAGGTAATAAGCCTTTGAAAAAGTTTCGCGTAGAGGTCCGCATCCAAGTTTTGATTTAAAATAACTTCGTATACAAATCATATCGTAGAGGGCACAAGGTCTGTCGATGTTAACAATCTGACTTTGTTTAGAGGTTCGATCTGTCAATATAAAAACGTTAAGATAACCTAAGATTTTATCAATAGTTCCTTCAAGTAATTTTACCAGTACCTGCTCTATCATGCTGTTGTGATCATCATCATGTCCTGTTACTTTCGAAGAACGTATGTAGCCAAAATGCAAATGTGAAGATGAATGTGTGGTGTGACCAGGATGGATAAGCTGAAGAATAACTATGAGAATATATAATATGAGAAGAATAACTACATTACAGAAACACAGAGAGTAGCATCAGCGGATGAAAACTCGACAAGCAACAATTTATCTTGGTATGGACTTGTAATGCATAAATACGACCAAAATGGAGTGATAAAAGTTTTAAGTATAAAAATTTAGGAACATATAAGTAGAAAACGATCAAGAAAAGATTGATGAACTGACACTGACTCTTATTAAATTTGGAATAAGGCGAGAAGATGCCGATGGCTTTGTCAAAAGGTTATGTCGAATGTTTGCGGGATATTACTCCATATCACTTATAAAGGGTTGGCCAAGGATTCGTTAACATTTGAATCTAACATCCCGCGTAAACAAATGCCACGTGCGGTGCGAGGAGGGATCTGACTACTAGCTCGTTTCTTAGAAATTTTGTCGCAATGGATCGCTTGGCGAGCGCACAGCGCGCTTACTGTGTGAAACAATTTCATTTAAACAACAGTTCACTTATTACTATGAGACGCTTATTTCACGTTTCATACGATTTACACGACAAATCAGTGTCCGAGTGCTCCTTTAATAAAGAAATGGGTGAAGAAATTCGAAGAGGTGGGATTTACGCTAAAGATGAAGCAAACTGGAGGCCCAGGGACTTCTCGGACCGAAGAGAACGTGCAGTAAGTTTCAGCTTCTGTTCGACGTAATAAAGATTTATCGACGTGCAAGCGTTCGTTTGAATTAGGGTTATCTCGCATATTATTACGCCGTATTTTGAAGTTAAATTTGAAATTATATCCAAATAAGATCCAGATAGTCAATCAACCTATCGTCGTCCACTGCTTAATGAAGGTCTCCCCCAAAGGAACGCCAACTATCCCTTTCTTGGGCAATTCGCATCCATCAGCTGCCAGCCATCTTCTTCAAGTCGTCAGTCCATCGTGCCGCAGGGCGCCCTACACTACGTTTACCCAATCGTGGTTTCCACTCTAGTACACTTCGGCTCCAGTGAACATCGATTGGTCTGGAGACATGGCCGGCCTACTTCCACTTCAGCGTACTGATTCTTCGTGCGATGATCGCTCGAGTGTTTGTATAGTGAATGTCTCGTCTTACAAGCCTCTTTACCTGCCTATTCAGTTCCTGACGCTCAGATGGACTGGTATTTGTTGTCCCTCGTCTTTTCCTCATAATATCTAAGGTCTCACTTGTGAGCTTCGACTTGCGTCCAATGCTCTTCGGTCGAATGTGGTTTGAACCCACCTCGCAGATGACACGTACCAGGCTGTTGGCGGCGTTGTTTACGTCCTGCACGGTTCCCAACATGGTGAACCGGTTCTGAAGCTCTAGTTGGAAGCTTTCACACCCAGCTTCGACCTGCTGCAGAGTTAGTCTAAGAGTTGACTTCATCAGGCGCGCCCGTTCCAGTTTGATACATAGATTTCTCTAAATCTATACCTCTCACAAGTCGGTGATTACTTCCTGTATTGAACCTTTGGGACTTCTTCTAAAAAAAGGAATTATTAAGATAGAACCCCTTAGCCTCTAGGAAGTTTACTAGCATTTGACCCCGTCGATTTCTGTGCCCATAGCCGTACTTCCGTTTTCGTATTGAAATCGCCCATGACGACTGTGAAAGAAGTGCTGGCATGAGACAGAGCCTCAGCTATGTCTTCGTACATGGTCTCAACCTCATCATCAGGATGTGTAGACGTGGGTGCGTACACTTGTGTAACCTTCAGAGAATACCTTTTGGTTATTTTTAAGATGAGGTACGCTACCCTTGACGATACATTGCCAACTTCCTCCACGAACTTGAACGCTGCCCTTGAACGACTTATGGATCATAAATCCGACACCACCATAGGATGGTTGCTGTCCCTGTCAGAAGTAGAGGAGGTGACCAGAATCTAGGGCTCTCATATCCTCACCCTGTCTTCGAACTTCTGATAGCCCCAAAATATGCCAATTGATATGGTTACCTCCGCTTCCAATTCGGAAAGGCGACGCCGCAACGTGTGTCCATTATACGTCGCCAGGTGTAGTTATCGGTGGTACCCTGCCATATCTTTCTTAATCTTAATCTTTAAAAATTAATTTTCAACTTAATAGCCATCTTGCAAATAAACAATTTATATAATATGTCAAATAGTTAGACGATTTTTCAATTGTTAACTTATTCGTGGCTCACCTGTATATTCTATCTAATCTGTCCATCCTCCGTAGCAAAGAAACTATATTTTTAAGACTAATATTTGCTACACACAGAACAAAGGAAAACAATCATGACTGACAATAAGCAGAGAGTAGAGAGTATTAGTTAAAGCTCAGTAAGATGACTATAGGTAACTTGCTATATGTGCTCTTTGTACCTTTTTTTTTAAATTTCATACATCTATTACAGGGCCATCTAATGCCAATTCTTGCCAGGAAGTGGCTCTTTTACGAGCACTTCCGACACCCTATACAAACTGGTCAGTGCACTGGCATAGACGGCAATTCAAACCACTCTAAATAGGGTCTGCTTTTAACAGAGAGAGAGATGGTTAGCAGTTACTACCATACACCAATACAGTATTCTGTCGACGAAACTTTCATGAGACTCGTAGGTGATAGTGCCCTCCGAAGAATATCAACTGGCGCCTGAATTCTGGCCGGTTAGTGACAGTCAAACTACGATAGCTTGTTGATCGTACCGGTTGAAGGCTCTAACTGCTGGCTTTATCATCATGGCGGTGCCCCAGCCGCTCATCGTCGATTTGGCAGAGTGGTAGTAAAGCCATTTTCTTACGACCGATGCAGGTCCTTCCCGGGTATGACTACTTTGAAGGAATTAAGTCTCGCTTGTCATTACTGCAACTGCAGTGAGGACTCGACTCAGTACACACTTTGAGTTGCTCTACGTGATCGAATCAGGAATGATGACATCCATAGATAAACCAAGGCCACATATTTTGTCCGGAGAAACACCAAACTCAAGTATTAGTTGATGGCGCACATTATTAACAGAAAGATATACGTATAACTATGTAAAGATATGGTAAACTATTACTTACACCCTTCATAACAGAGCACACTTCTACCGCCAAACAACAGACAAATTAAATACAAAATCAATTTCATTTTCGCACCAGTTGTAGTGATAATACACTCAAAGGTAACAGCATCTACTTTTATAGGGATATGCATTAATCGCGTGTGTTTATAGTGGAAGTAATACATTTAAAAAAAATTGCTTGAAGAATCATGCCTGACTGCACAGTAGGCCTAGTGGTTTAAGCGATCGCCACGAGTGTTGTGGGTTCAAACTCCACACGGGATAACACTTTGTGTGATTCACAAATTGTTGTTTTGAGTCTGGACGTTTTTTGTGTCTGTTTCTTGTATGCTTGTAAAATCCCTTGCGACACAGGATTTATTTCTAGTGTGGGCGTTGTTTTACAAAACAAAACAATCTGTCGGACTTTACTACACATAAATAACGTACATTGTTATTAATTTCTAAACAAACAATAATTTTGTTCTTATATATTTAACAGAATTTTCTATCGAATGGTTCTTGTATTCAACATATTTTGCTTGAATCAAAATTATACTTTTCATGTGAATTTAGGAACACGTAGGCAAATATTTTTGAAAATAAACTGCCTCAGACCATTGTATACAATGCAAGTGTGTAATGGATAATAGAAAAATCGCTGGATTGTCCACTTAGGACAGAATTGTTATCGACACTATTTGAAAATTATTACGATTTTCTATTCTCTTTTATGACAAATTTTACTCTTAACTCAATCGGGAAGAAAAAAAACAAAATCACACCTGACAGAACAGCTAGAAAATCCTACCAAA
Source organism: Hypercompe scribonia (assembly GCA_949316085.1). Classification (NCBI taxonomy): domain Eukaryota; kingdom Metazoa; phylum Arthropoda; class Insecta; order Lepidoptera; family Erebidae; genus Hypercompe; species Hypercompe scribonia. The sequence continues at coordinate 8,525,503 of OX438988.1, forward strand.
AAATTACATGATAAATATGAACACGGTAATATAAATTACAGAAGCGATACACTCAGTGGATCACCGATTATAACAAATTGAAGGATAATTACACGATGAAGGAAGAAAACACTTACGATAAATTATACTCAATAACACAAGTCACTACAAAATAACTGGTTATATACAGAAACACAAGGTTAATGGTTTCTTTGTGGCTAAAGTAATTGTTTTTTAACGCTTAATGCACAGCTTTATGCACTTTTTTGTACATCAGCTTACTTAATGCCCAGAGTATTCTCTTCCAGTCGATTTTCAGATAGCGTAGAAATCTTATAAGATTGATGCACAGAGGTTTCATATTATGTATTGCTAATATGCACAGTTCACAACATATATACTCGTAAACTTATACTTGTTCTTACATACACATATAGATACATAAAACACAACACACCAGAAGTACAATGTATACACATATAGATAGGCATATACATATTTATGTAATTATTTTTTATACTATGAACGCCAGAATAAAAGGTGTACTAAGGATTAGAGAGTTCTGCCAGTTCGTTAAGCAAGAGTTCATGTACTTTCCTTTAGATTGTAAAATATTCCATAGCGCATTCCATAGTAGTACTGGTAGCATTTCATTAAGTCGCAGTTGTGAGACGGACCTGAGAGAAACAGATTATGAACTGAGCGAAGGCTTCTGTCGGTGAAGGCACGTGCTTTGCAAGATTGATGACTCGATCGTTTCGTGTTCGATCGTAGTAAGGCCGTCATCCGTCCGAGATTCCCCGAATTTGTCCTAGTTTAGAGAACTCAGGTGAAAAGTAAAAAGGATGAGCACGAGTGTCTTCTAGAAATCATGAATATTATAAAATACTTAAAAACTGTCTGAATTGTAGTGTATATAAATTATGTATATTATTTCTTACGTATATTTTTTCTAGGATTTTTATTTGTGCGGCAACATTTCAGTTTAATGAAATAATTATTTAATGTGAGCGCAAAGCCATGTAAGTAAAGACATGTTTAGAAAATATATTCATGGGAACTCAAACCATTGTTTTCAATTTCATTCAATATTTAAATTGACTACACGGATGACGTAGTGGTTTAAGCGGTCATCTCGCAACTTCCTACTGCGCTGAGTGTTTTCAGGTTTGATCCCCAGATAGGACGAGAGAGAGAGATTTTTTGTGTCCGTTTTTTAAGTGTATGTAAAGTTCACGACACAGGACATATTCGTAAAGTGGAAGTTCATCTTTAATTTATTTATTTATTTATTTATAATGGATCTCCCACAAGAAATACACTTTACATGCTATCAGATAAAATACGATTAAGATTGCGTGTCATATGCTTCCTCAATTATGGAAGACCACAACATGCTTATTACAAAAAGAATTAAAAAAGTATACAAACAGTGATCACAGGTTTATGTAGGTAAAAGAAAAAATAAACCAACAAAACACAAAAAAAAAAAGAAAAAAGACATAATTAATTAAACAAACGTAGGCCAGTGGCAGTCACATACACATACATACACACCGACACACATACAAGCACATGCAGACGTACACATATATATATTTCTTTATATTTAAATGGTAGGTGAATAATGAAAGATTTAAACTTACTTCAGTATAAGAGCTCGAACATTATTTCTGAATTCCACCAGACTATTAGAAAAGATGTCTGTCTCCCGAAAGAACTGAAATGGTGTTGTACTCGTGAGTCATCCTAGCAATTGGTGCCTGCTTTCCCAGACTTGTTCGGGCCCGTGGAGCTGTAAATAGAGGGCGAGGGTATCGCGAGATTCTAGTTGGAACACTTATGCCAATTTTGCTAAGTAGGTCAGGGCTGTCAATGTGACCATGAATCAACTTGTACAGGAACATTAAGTCAGAGATTCTGCGACGGGATTTGAGAGATACAATTCCGAAATATGTCAATTTATCTTTGTAAGTCCATAAATTTCTAATACTAAAACGGAAAGCTAACGAAACTGTCGAACTAATCTCTTTTGGACCTGTTCTATTTTGTTAATATGGATTTGGTACATTGGGTTCCATACTGTGCTGCAATATTCTAAATGACTTCGCACGTAGCTATTGTATAAAAGCATGATAGTGAATGGTCTTCTAAATTCCTTCGAGATCCGCAGTACAAAACCAAGGCTCGATATGCTGAGTTAGTTATATTATTATAATGATTTATAAAGCCAAGTTGACTGTCCAAATGTATACCTAAGTCTCTAATAGTGGTTACTTCTTTCAGTTTGTCTCCTCGAATGTTGTACTTAGATGGGATTTTGTTATGTTTTTTGGTAAATTTAATGTAGTAACACTTATTACAGTTTAAATTCATTTTGTTCAAGAGACACCATTAATTTAAATGATCTAATTCAGCTTGGAGTAAACTTACATCTGATTCATCCCTAATTATACGAGTCAATTTCAAGTCATCTGCGAAAAGATATGGTGTTGAATGTACGAATACTTGCGATATGCCATTGATAAATATATTAAAAAGGAATGGTCTCAAGTTGGAACCCTGTGGTACACCGGATGTAGCAAAATATGGCTCGGATTGACTGCCGTTAATGGCAACTGAGGATGGTCTGTGGTTGAGATAGGAGCTGCACCAGCGCAGAACTAATTTGGACCAACCCAAAGAATGCAGTTTGAATAATAATATATAATTTATGATCAACCTTATGCTTTTAAAAAGTCAGTATATATTGCGTCGATCTGAAAATCCTGATCAACGTCAAACGCCAATTCTGTAATGTAGGAGACTAGGTTTGTGTTTGTAGATTTGTTAACCATAAAACCGTGTTGATTGTAAAAAAAGATGATACCACTTCTCACTAAAAATATATCAAAATATTTTTCAAATCACTGCAGTTTCTCTAAATGCCTATCTTCATTGATTACATCTTGAAAGGAAAATATTACAACTTAATTTTGTCATTGAAAGTATTGCAACGTAATTATGTCGTAGAAAGTGTTGTAACCTAATTTTGTTATAAAAAGTATTACAACGTATGTTGAAGGAAATTAAAAAAAGAAATCAAGAAAAAAAAAAAAATTCATTGTGCTGTTTGATTTAGTATTGGGACAACTTTATCATCATTTATTCAAAGAGAAAAAAATTAATAATCTTTTGAGAGAATTTAAATGAAATTTTAAACTTTTACAAATTTGTTACGAAACAAGTCTCATTAATTCAGAACGATGTAACATCGATATTTTATTATTTTTTTAATTTCGATTTATACTTTCCACAAAAACGCAATTAACAATATGCGCGATTAACAAACCTATAAATAGTGAATACCTTGTGTATATTCTCAACTCGTCTCACAAAGTCAGTCTTGGCAGTTTGTGACGATTTGCGACCAAGTACTAGGCGTTGCTTACCGAAACCAGAATTCGGGTTAGCCTCCTATGGTAAATATATACATACATATGTAAATATATAAAGTCACGACTATTTTCCAGAGGGGCAGGTAGGGACAATTGATCTCCACTTACCTCTTTTGCTTCGTCCGCATTCATTAATCGCTGCATGCATACTCTACGGTTCCTGGTACTTTTCACATGGTCCTTCTTTTTAATATCGTCAATTTGGTCGGTAAATGTTCGATGTGGACGACCTCTTCCATTTGTGAGTCTTTTATCATGCATGCTCATCATGTGGTTAAACCATCAAAACATGCCTTTTTCAGTCTTTATCACTACATCTTTTTTTAGGCCACAACTTTCTCTGCATTCCTGAATCTACCAATAACTTTCCCACACACACACTTCTAAGGGAGTGCAACTCTGCAGCATTATTTCTACTTTCATGCCACCTCTATCATACCCAAGGTTCGCTACCATACATAAGGGTTGGGACCACCATACCATTATGTACAACTAAACGTGCCTTTTTAGACACGTTTTCGTTAGTAAAAAGGAGTACAATGCACCGTTCACCTTTTTAAATTCACTCTCATTTCCAAAACATCTTCGCGTACTTCATATCTCCTCGTAATTTTTCAAGCGTGTTTTACTTAATGTATACAAGGTCAGGCTGTAAGTAATTATTCGGCTCCGACCACCCAGAATAGGGTTCGCCTCTGGCGTCCTCAGAAGATATTAACCGTTAGAGCCATACGCGGCTACCGCACCGTGTCGATGGAGGCGGCGTGCGCCTTGGCTCGAACTCCCTCGTCGGGTTTGGAGGCGGAAGTGCTCGCCGTAATTCATTGGCGGACGGCTCACGTCCGGGCGGGTAGCGGCATACGGCCCCCGCTTGAAGAAATACGTGAGTGGCACGAGGCTGCTCGTCGAGCCACAATGGCTCGTTGGTCGTTCCGGCTGGAGGTTCCACGTACTGGCTTTGCCACCATGGAGGCTCCCCAACCGATCATGGCCGAGTGGGCAGGGCGGCAGCATGGGAACCTTTCCTTCCAACTGACGTAGGTCCTTTCTGGACACAGTTGCTTTGGGAAGTATCTGCACTCAGTCGCCAGGAGGGAATTGAGTCCCGCCTGCCACCACTGTGACTGCAGTGAGGGCTTGGTTCAACACACGCTAGCGGTTTCTTCCGCCTGGGTGGCGCAGCGTGGGGTCCTCACTGCAGTTATTGGAAGAGATGTCTTGCTACCGGCCGTCATATGCTCCATGGCCTGTAGCGACAGTTGTTTTACCACAGTCGTAACCTTCTGCGAAGACGTAATATCGCGGAAGGAGGCGGCAGAGAAGGCTTGGGAGGACGATCTCGACTCGGACCCAATTCACCGCTGGTGATCCAGGTGGTGGAGGCGCGCATACCAGCGCCTCATGCTACCTTGAGTGTGGCCGTAGGTGGACGGGACGGGTTTTCCCCTCCATCCGCTATAATAGCCGGCCGTGAGGTGACGTCCACGTGTGCTGTACAACGCCTAAATAGAAAGTTTACCCGCAGATGGTGCCCACCTTAGCAGGCAGACGCTAGGAGGGATCTGGATGTCGTAATAGCAGCTGTTCCCGGATCCCTTTTATGTCAGGCACATCGTGTGGTTTTAGTCGGTCCGATTCCGACACACTATCCCACCGTAAGCCCCGGTAGGGTGACGGCCCGAGAAGGTTACCACGCGTAAAAAAGAAAAAAAGGCCTATGTCCAGCAGTAGAGGTGTTTTGGCTGAGATGATGATGATGATGATAATGACTAACTCTTCACAGACATCCATATTATTATAGTACAGTCATAAAACCCTAATTTATTATACAAGTGGACCAAAAATCTGTTTACATTTGAACCAGTCGCTGCGTTGAACAACTGCAGCGGGGTGGGTATTACGCAACGCTAGAGCGGCTCATGAAAATTTAGTAACATGGCGTTGTACAGCGGAAAACAACGTGCGCTCTACGTACCCGAGCACTATCGCAATAACGATTCTTTGACTCAAGCGCAGCGAAAATTTCGCTCTCATTACAACATACAACATAAAAATAAAGTTCCATCCATTCAGTTGATTAAAAAATGGGTGCAGAACTTCGAAGAAACAGGTTCAACAATAAACCAACCACGATCCGGCCGCCCTAGAACATCGCGGGATCCCGAAAACGTTGAGCGTGTAAGAGCGTCTGTTTCTGAACAACCTGGACTCTACTCGAAAGCGATCTAGCGCCTTAAATCTGCCCAGAACATCTTTGAATCGCATTCTTCACAAAGATTTACATTTACATCCATATAAAATCTAAATGGTGTAAGAATTAAAGCTTTAAGATCATGCTTACAGGTCAAATTTTTAAGCAAAGAGTGATATCCAAAAGAGTTGACATTAACTGGCCACCGCGTAGCCCAGATTTATCCCAGGTGGATTTTTCTTTGAGGATACCTTAAAATTAAAGTTTTTATTCATAGCCCAATATCTCTGCAAGAAAGAAAGAAATATGTTCGCGAGGCAATGCAAAACATTTCACAAAACACTTGCCAGGCCGTCATTGAAAGTTTCCATTCTAGATTGCAGCAGCGTCAAAATAATCAAGGATCACATTTAAATGATGTATTTTTTTGAACACAAAATCCCTATTTGTGTACTATCATATTGAATACACGGTTTTTATGACTATTTTCTTTTTTAACTTCTTTAAAAACTAAACAGCCTTTTGTAATAAAAACTCTGTACGTACTTTGGTTTACATATTTATTTAATAACTGCAACAAATAAAATTTCAACAGACTAAAGTTACAGTATCATCAAAATACCTTCGAAAGTATGAATTTTTAATATTCTATCACTTTTATATTGCCCACATTTCTAAAGCATTAAATAAATAACTTTTATCAATTATATTTGAAACGTATATTGACAAGACATCTAGATTTTAGCATCAGTGATCGAGCATTTTAGAACATATTTATACAATTGGTACCATGCCACATAATCATATCAATATTGAAACTAAAACTATAATTGTCCTAACTGGTACACCACATTTTAATGCTGTGGAGATCAAACACATAAGGTACGCATAAACAGCGATGACGTAGAAAAAATTTCATTGTTGATCCTAAAATTGAAGAATGGTAAAAAATGCTTTTGGAAAAAATTATTATTAGTTTATAATATAATAAAATTACGTTATTAAACGCTAATTACATCTATACATAGATACAAGAAGAATGCCTTCCAAAGACCAAATCACGGCGTCCAATGTACAGACAACCAGTTACACGCGGAAGGTGGTACACGCGACCTCACATTACTAGCGCAGCTAATGTGGTTCCTGGCATGGGAAGAGTGGCTCGACGGCCATGAGAGTGGCGACGTGACCACCGTTGAAGTTCTCGCACTGAGCGGAATGACTGACGGCGGTCAATGCTGAACACCAGCAACCGCACGGCCCGACCCGCAGACGCCAATTTATTGGGAGCTGGGGTCTGTAACCTGCGTGGGAGACTGGCCAAGAGGAGACAACTTCTCTGAAAAAACACGAGGTAAGCCGCCGCGGGCTTTAGTGGGTTAACCGGTTCTCTGGGAGTCTCACACACGCCCTTCGTCCTTCCGGAGGGCATGGTGCGATATTGTGTATTCAATTTTTTATTATTTTGTATTCAATTTTTTATTATTTTGTTTTCGATTTTTATTATTTTTTATTATTTTTATTTCGTGATATACACATATTTGTTACATTTTTAAATATATATAAAAAACAAAAAATACACATTTAAAAATATAAAAAATAGTAGTAGACCACCGACATCGGGTACAGGGACCAAGACACCGGTGGTTAGGGCTCCAAAGACAGGAACCTCCTCACAATACGGGCCGTGTCAAGGAGGACTGCCTTCTGCATCAGACCCTTGATCCAACCTTCTAACGTGAGCCTCTTAAGGTGTTGGTCGAGGCTCTTCGCTATCAATCCATGAGCAGATATGATTATCGGAACAATAATCACCGAATCCACATTCCACATGTCGGCAATCTCGTGAGACAGATCCAAATACTTCAATTGTTTTTCTTTTTCAACTTTCACGAGATTCTCGTCATGAGGAACGGCGATATCGACAATCATTGCGCGGCGCTCTAATCGATCTACTACCACAATATCAGGCTTATGGGCAACAATAGTCCTATCTGTGATAATAGATCGATCCCAATATAACGTAGCACGACCGTTCTCGAGAACTGGGTCGGGCACATACCTGTAGTAAGGTACTTCGAAATTGATAAGTTGGTATTTAAGGGCAAGTTGTTGGTGTACGATCCTGGCTACTTGGTTGTGCCTGTGCAAATACTCACCGTTAGCAAGACGAGAACAACCGGAAATAATATGCCTAATAGATTCTCCAGGACGGTGGCACGCCCGACAGATGTCAGCCGTACTATCTTTCAGGATATACTTCCGGTAGTTATTCGTCATGATAACTTCGTCCATAATTCCACAAACAAAACCTTCAGTTTCTCCGAAGAGGTCACCAAACCGTAGCCAAGACGTCGACGCTTTAAAGTCTATATCAGACCCGTGTAGGGCCCGATAAAATCGACCATGAAGTTCTTTACCCTTCCATACTTCCTTGCGATCAGTAGTACTAAGTACTACAGGTTTGCGCCAATTCTCTTTAGCCAGAGCGAGCGGGGTAAAACCAGTATCTACTGCAACTACATTGCGATGCACTCCCACATTAGTCTGTAGAAAATATTCTCTGAGATTGTATATCTCGCGATTGTGTAGTCTTGATATTTAATAGACCACGACCTCCAAACTTTCGCGGAATATACAATCTCATAACCGATGAACGTGGGTGGTGCATGCGGAATGCAGTCAGCAATGTACGGACTCTGTACCAAAGAAGCGTTCCTGTAACATTTGTTTCACACCAGGTTCTGGTATTCCCAAAGACTGTGAAAAACCTAGATACTTGTAAGTTTCGGTGGCAGACAGAGATCTGAGTTTTGTTGAATTTGAAAGTTCTATTCCTTCAGATTCTACAATCACGCCCTTCTTTACATACATGACTGCACACTTGTCTACACCAAATTCCATTTTGATAGAATTACTAAAGTTTTCAGTGACCCTTAATAACGCCGTCAATTGTAATTTTGTGGAGGCCAGTAATTTCAAATCATCCATATAAAGAAGGTGAGATATAACTTGATCATCTTTCTGCAACCGATAGCCTAACCCTGAACCCTCTAACAGAGTGCTGAGAGGGTTCAAAGCTAGACAAAACCACAAGGGACTCAGACTGTCACCTTGAAATATACCTCGCTCGATCTTTATAAGTATGTCGTTTATCGCAGTCTGCCGACATCCTGGATAGCGAAGTGTTGTTCTCCATTGACTCATACACGACTTTAAGAAAGTGCACAGAGTTGCATCAATTTTGTACAACTCTAGCACTTTCAAAAGCCATGTATGTGGAACTGAGTCATAAGCCTTCTTATAATCTATCCAACATGTCGCCAGACTCTTACGATTACGACGTACCTGTTGGCTAATGGCCCTGTCTATGATAAGGAGCTCTTTAGTGCCACGAGCCCCACTTCTACATCCATTTTGAGAAATAGAGAGTACCGAATTATTAATTATATGTGTAGTAATTTTGAGTCTCAAAATAGATGTTAGAAGTTTATATGTAGTTGGTAAACAAGTAATAGGTCTAAAATTTTTGGGATCCATGGCACCACCAGATTTGTAGAGTAAATGGGTTACACCAGTGGTTAAAAATTGTGGTAATGAACCAGAATCCAAAGCTGCTTGGAATTGTGATGCCAAACACGCATGTGAGCTTCGGAACCACTTAAGCCAAAAGTTGTGCAGTCCGTCTGGACCAGGTGATTTCCAATTCGGTAATGAACGGACTGCACAACTTACATCATCTTTATTAATAACAATGGGTTCCATAGCTGTTATAGACTCACACGAACGTTTGACATCCTCCAACCAATCACCCTCTGTATGAGTGACAGGCACTGACCAGATGTTACGCCAAAATGAATTAGTGGTATTTTCATCTGGAAAATGCCCATCACTCACACATGGATTCGGTTCCTCCCACTTCCGGTAAACCCATTTCTCATTCCTTTGGAACATTCGATTCTGATTATACCGGTCAACTCGTTTTCTATAACGTCTTATCCTGTTTGCCATGCATAAACTTTCTGCTTTAGAAAGTCTATGCGCTCTGTGACACAGGACATGTATTGTTGAGGACTAATGGTAGTCCCCAAGAATGCCTGCTTCACAAAGCGCATGACTCTCGGCCGTGTATTATCACTTTGAAAACAAGTTAATTTAGCGATGAGTGTCCTAGTCTCAGCAATACGACGTTCGATTCTACACTGCCAAGCTGGTACAGCATTTTTGTTGCGAGTAGCACTTACGCGTTCAATAAATTTAACACCAGCTACTCTACAAACTGCAACAGCTGCACAGTACAGAATGGAATGTGTATCACTAAGATCTTCGCTATTATCAAAGTAGTCTGATAGTAACGAATCCAGGGCACCCACAAGCGCTAAATTACGTTTATGAATGGGCAAACGGCATAACCGTGGTCTACTATTATTATTTACGAATCGGTATTTTTGAATCGCATCCTCCAAAGCACTCCTTATCTTATCGTTATTTTTATTATTATTATTTTATTAATTTCAATTTTTTTCCATATTGCCATATGTTAAGTTTCTAAATCATCCAACGCTGCGAGTTCACTAAGACTGACGGCCAACAATATGTCTGATTCTACCTTGCGGTCCATATTAACCCAATCTACATACTTAGGATCGGTTCTAGCCGACTTCTGAAGATTACCTGACACGTAATCCCACAAGTCATTTTTCTTTAAAATCACTCTTATGTAAATTTTCCACGTATCATAAATATCAGCAGTTAGCTGGTCAATTTTAATAGAAGCAGCCATAGTTATGTTTTTTTTTCAGCACTAACTTTTAATAAATAGAAACTAAAGGCATACGGCGAACACAAAGGTAAGATGTAAACAACTTGGGCAAGTCCACTCTACGCTCTACAATCACAGTTTATGTACCGGTGCATTCCATCACGGGCGAGTCCATCGCATTTTTTTACACTGCACCATTTATTAGTTTTTTACTATAAACACTGTTCAAAAGTCACGAAATCAATTGTCTATAGTTCCCTTTTTTTTTTTTTTAACGTGTGGAAACCCCCTCGAGCCGTCACCCCACCGGGGCTTACGGCGGGGTGGTGTGTCGGAATCGGACCGACTAAAACCACACGGTGGGCCACTCTGCGCCTGAGATAGGAGGAATCCGGGAACCGCTGCTATTACGACATCCAGATCCCTCCTAGCGCCTGCCCGCTAAAGCGGGCACCGTCTGCGGATAAACTCTCTATTTAGGCGACGTACGGCACACGCGCACGTCACCTCCTCGCGGCTGGCCATTATAGCGGATGGATGGGAAAACCCGTCCCGTCCACCCGCGGCCACACTCAAGGCGGCATGAGGCGCTGGTATGCGCGCCTCCGCCGCCCGGCTCGCCGGCGGCGAATTGGGTCCGAGTGGAGATCATCCTCCCGGGCCTTCTCCGCCGCCTCCTTCCGCGAAATTACGTCTTCGCAGAAGGTTGCGACCGCGGTAAAACAACTGTCGCTACCGGCCATGGAGCGTATGACGGCCGGTAGCGAGAGGTCTCCTCCAATAACTGCAGTGAGGACCCCACGCTGCGCCGCCCAGGCGGAACAAACCGCTAGCGTGTGCTGAGCCGAGTCCTCACTGCAGTCGCAGTGGTGACAGGCGGGACTCAATTCCCTCCTGGCGACCGAGTGCAGATACTTCCCGAAGCAACCGTGCCCGGCAAGGACCTGTGTCAGTCGGAAGGAAAGGGTCCCGTGCTGCCGCCCTGCCCACTCGGCGATGACCGGCTGGAGAGCCTCCACGAGGGCAAAGCCAGCACGTGGAGTCTCCAACCGGGACGACCAACGAGCCATTGTGGTTCGACGAGCGGCCTCACGCCACTCGCGTACCTCTTCGGGCGGGGGCCGTATGCCGCTATCCGCCCGGAAGTCAGCCGTCCGCCGATAAACTTCGGCGAGCACTTCCGCCTCCAAATCCCACGGGGGAGTTCCGGCCAAGGCGCACGCCGCCTCCGTCGATACGGTGCGGTAACCGCGTATGGCTCTAACCGCCAATATCCTCTGAGGGCGCCAGAGGCGAGCCCTATTCTGGGCGGTCAGAGCCGCCGCCCACACCGGTGCACCATACAGCGCCATTGACCGGACAACCCCCGTGTATAGCCGTCTCGTCGCGACGCTGGCTCCACCCAAATTGGGCAAAAGTCGCCCAAGGGCAGAAGCAGCGCTGACCAGCTTTGGCGAAAGCTGTCGGAAGTGCTCGTCGAAGAGCCACCTGCCGTCGAGGATCAGGCCCAGATATTTCATCTGGGCCTGAACCGGTACGAGGACCGAATTGACTACGATAGAGGCGCCGGGTGGTGGACCACGACGGGGCCCATGGAACAAAAGGGCCTCCGTCTTATCTAGGGCCACTCGTAAACCCAGCGCCTCAATGCGCCCGACCACCAAAGAGACTCCCACGGTGGCCAGGCGCGCCGCCTCTTGAAAGTTCGACCCCCGGGCCGTGACCAATGTGTCATCGGCGTAACAAATTACGCCCAGCCCGGGGGGAAGACGACCTCGAAGGGCCCAGTCGTATCCCATATTCCACAGGAGTGGTCCGAGGACAGACCCCTGCGGAACACCGCACGACATGGGCCGGTGTCTATAGTTCCCTGGGCCAACCACCTATTAGGGTATAAAGAAACACTATGGTTTTAATCACTATTTATAACGTTTCATTGAAATGAATAGAACTCAATGTTTCACACGGTAAAGGACGTTGGTAACAGATTGACAACTAAAACGATACATACAATTCATACGTACGCATAGCACTAGCTCACAGCCCTTCCTACATCTCTGCAGTTATTATTTATTTTCTACTGATTGTCAAGATCAAAAATCGGGCTTTAAGTTTTTGAAAGACATTTTTGACCTATTATAACTTATAACTAATGCAAAAACTCCGGTTATCCGTTCCTTAGTTTACGACGCTTCGCGGGGCGACGCCTAAGCCCAGAGGGTGTTCTTCTCACAGCCCGTTTAAAATTTAACCATTGAAATAGATAACCAGACAAACATTCAAGTATAATAAAAAATAAAGGAATTATTAATATTGTCATCTTTTCAGCACAAAAATGTTCACTGTTGGACACAAACATAAAGGTTCATCTCTTTTCTTTTTACTAACGTTGTATACTTGGCCTATTGATGTGGACATGATCCTTCAAATAACTTCACAAAGAGAAGTCTGCTGTAGATAAATCTGGACTTCTGGGTGGCCATAGAATGTCACCTCGTCTGGAAATCAGCTTTGACGGAAATATGTCTTTAACCACTGGCAGGGACTCCATAGGTATGTGGCAAGTGGTTCCATCTTGTTGAAACCATATGTTAAAATTGTAACCAGCAAATTTCAGTAGCATCGGCCCCAAAAACTCTTGTAATGTTTTCACATATTCAGCAGAATAAACCATAACTGAACAGCCGTGAGAATCTGCAAAAAAGTAGCCTAGCCTAGAAATTGTCATCTATACGGTTTACCTTCGATGAATGAAGTGGCCCCTCTTGTAGATTTGGGATTTTCATTGCTCCAATACCTGCTAAATCATTGGGTTTTAGTTAGTTTAGTTTAGTTTAGTAGTTAGTTACTATCTAGATCTTGGTGATGTTATCTTAGTACAATAAGGAGTACAAATAGTTACTGAACCGTCAGAACCTAACACAATTTATATAGATCCTCAATAGGGTTAAGGAGGGAACGGGTATCATCTCCCTCCAAAACAAAGGAAGGATCCGCCAAGTAGGCGAGATGATTATGCCTGGCGAGCCGCGATTTGATGTTGGGATGTTGCATATATGCTAATCACCACGTGAATCTCTATTTCGCGATACAGGATTAGTGGTTGCTCCGTAGTTCATTATACTCCGTAGTTGAATGTACCTTCGCTAGATGGCGTTGTAGAATATATTTCTGTTTGCCCTGTATTTGGAAGCCGCCTCAGGGTATCTATTATACAAAGCTAGCAAAACTTTATTTTAAAACAGCCCTTTGGGGCCTCTCTAGTTTCATAATCTATCTATATAAATTAATCATTGACTGGCACAATAAGTATTAAACTATTTTAAGCGTTTCAGTATATGCTGAATAGCGTATTTTCTTAAACATGTAGATTGTCTACAACAAATTATTTATATGTTTATACCAATTCAGGTGTTAATCAATTTGCACTTCTAAGTATTTCACATGAGTTGCTATTTATAACGCAGAATAGACAGAGGCTTGGGATTCACAGCAAGTGTGAATTTTTACGTAAATGCAACCATTCATGTAAAAGTTTTAGGCTGAATTATAGAATGTTGTAATTTAGTTTCTGTTTTAAAGTTCAATGTTAACTGATTTTCTGCAAACCAATCTACAATCACATTTAAGATGGTTTGAGAATATTTTTCGCTTTTATTTTAATCATTTCCATATTGCAGTCATACTGTATCATCAGCATACTTGAACAGGAAACAGTTTTTGAGCGAAAGTGAACATAGGTCATTTATATACATAGATAAGAAAAAGTGTGGACCCCAAAATATTCCTCGCCTATTTCAGCATGCTGATATCAACTTTCTAGACAGCTTGTGAATATATCCAGTGCAGTGCCACGTATCCCAATTTGTACCAGCTTCAACCGGAATATAGGGACAAAAATCCGTATCGAATGCCTTGGACATGTTCAGAAAAACACCAAGATTGTTTTTTCCAGCATCCATAAGTCCAGAATGCTTCTCAGAAAAAATCCATACTGCGTCTTGTGTGAACATATTCCTTTCGGTCTCTGCATTAGCATTGAAAAAGAACTTAGAAGTTGTGTTGAAATAAAAACTAACACTTTCATTTTACATTTATGAAAACAATTTTGTAGATAATTTAAACTCATAGATGATGATGATGACTTAACAGACTGATGTATATAAACCATACAATTTATACGTATGTATAGATTACATAAATATATATGGAATCAGGTACGTTAACTTGATTCCAATTATTAAGAAAAAAGATGTAACAACAATAAAATACTATAATAAATCATATTAATTCGAAAAATAAATATTAAAACAAATATACGCAGTGTCAATATTTATTGAAGAATCTGTGCACAAGATGGTTGAATGAACTGTTTAGAGTTCATTCAATCATTTATTTAAAGAAGGTGCAATAAATTATGCCTTGTTGTGTGTTATTAGAAGTAAATTATACAAATCATATCAATTCATAAGATGTTCTAAAAGTCGATCAGGAATTGCTGATGGTAACATCACAAATTTTAGTTTGGAAAAATGCCGTTAGATAAACTGGGCCCAGTGATACCAATGCTTCTGCCACAGTGAGTTTCATGTGTTCTATCCACTTCAAATTTATCCAATCTCGATCTGTAAAATATGTGCCGAAGTCAATAAATATAGATATTTTAAGCGTTGAGCGGAGCTCAATTGAACATTAAAGCATTCTTAGCAAATTTTGAGCAAAAGTGTTCTGTTGAACCTTGTTAAATTTAAATATTCAGTTGTATTAACTGCAAACATATTTACACTCTTACGTTACGAGCTTCTTACGAACGTCTTACTAGTTTGCACTGCTGATGAAATTTGAAAAAGCAAAAGCTATGAGTGTCATAAACATATAACATAGTTTCTTAATATTGTAGAACAATAAGTTGCATTAGTTTGTTTTGTGTTTTTTTTAAACTGAATATTTGATTAATTAAATGAGTTTTACCTATGCCAGTGGAGTCAACAAATGCTGCTCCTAATTTAAAGTATATCTTAGAATTCGTCAAATAGGCATAAACGTGCTGACCTCCAGACCTGTTACCGTAAAAGTCCCGAATGGTGAATGTCAACGACAACCCATCTGAAAAATATGTAATAAAATCAGATTCATTGTAATAAATAGTGTAATAAGTTTTAAAATTTATTGAATTGCGTTATACTCGTTTATTCGATACTAACTGAACCGCGCAATCTCGTCTGCGTGTCCTATTAGCTTGTTACAGAAAAAAAGGTTGTAGTGAGCAAATCTTTACATATGTTTTTTTACACCCAATAATTAAAGACGAAAAAATTTTGTCCACATTATTTTTATGTAACTTTAACGTTTTTAGACAGCGCACGTAATGGGTTGGTTATTCTCAAAAGGAATAATTCCCCTGAACGTTTTTCATTGATACTCCGCTGCTTTTGGTCGTAGCATAATGATTTATAGCACATGACCTCCTCGTTAACTAGGCTAACAAACACTGAAAGAATTTTTAAATCAGATCCAAAGTGCTCCTGAACAGCGCATTCAAACAAATTAACAAACAAACTCTTCAGTTTTAAAATATAAGTATAGGAGAATATATCTGTGATACTTCAATTTTGTCAAACTCTGTTAGAGGTAAAACTGAAATGTCACATATTTAAAATTATAAATAAATGTATAATTACTTATGTGTGCTGCGGAGATGTCCGTTACTAAAACAGGCTCTTTCCCTTTACGGTGATAGATCACCGTAGCCCTTTCGTTATCCATTACTAGTTTGTCCAGTTCCACTTCGAATACTAAAATATCTGCGTCTTTGTTTATACTGAAAAGTATGAACTACTTTAGCAAAAACAAAAAGTTTAGAATACTTACTTACACTACTATCAAACTAAGAACCATGTGGTAGAGGAATAAAAACACAGAGTTTGTAACATTTGTAGGTAATCACTTCATATCACACTTAATAAAATATTAGAAAAAAAACCCATGCAACTTCCGTTTTGTACCTATTGATAATTTTTTTTTATACAGACCATGCCCGCCCTAGAAATAAATCCTGTGTCGCGGGGGAATTTATAAATGTACAAGAAACGGGCATAATGAACACCCAGAAAAAGAACAACAATTTGTTGATCACACAAAGTGTTGTCATATGTGGTATTTGCAAGCAGAACACTCAGCGTAGTAGAGCACCGGTGGCGTTGCAACTGCTTAAACCACTTGCCACTGGCCAACCGTGCAGTAGTATGTTAATTATGACCATTGTTCCTGTTATAATTAACTTTTTTAAAGTAAGAATATTTAAACCTAGTAATAGATAATAAGAATATTACAAGAATATTTTATCCACTCGATATACTTACTAGAACTCGACGATCTTTCCAGTATTTAGACCCTCAAGCCGAACACCCTCAAATGTGACTGAAATATTCGAGTGAGGAATATCAGCCTTAATTTTTTCTAGGTAATAAGCCTTTGAAAAAATTTCGCGTAGAGGTCCGCATCCAAGTTTTGATTTAAAATAACTTCGGATACAAGTCATATTGTAGAGGGCACAAGGTCTATCGATGGTAACAATTTGACTTTGTTTAGAGGTTTGATCTGTCAACATAAAAACGTTAAGATAACCTAAGATACGTGATTGTTGAACACGATTTACACGACTTAAATCAGTGTCCGAGTGCTCCTTTAATAAAGAAATAGGTGAATAATAAGAATAATTTTAAAGTTTGAAGAGACGGGATTTACGCTAAATGTGAAGCCCAGGGGCTTCTCGGACCGCGAAAACGTGCAGCAAGTTTCAGCTTCTGTTCGACGTAATCCAGATTTATCAACGCGCAAACGTTCGTTTCAATTAGGGTTATCCCGTACATCATTACGCTGTATTTTGAAATTACATTTAAAATTACATTCAAATAAGATCCAAATAGTTAATCAACCTATCGCCGTCCACTGCTAAACGAAGGTCACCCTCAAGAAACGCCAACTATCCCGGTCTTGGGCAATTTGCATCCATCAGCTGCCAGCCATCTTCTTCAAGTCGTCGGTCCATCGCACCGCAGGGCACCCTACACTACGTTTGCCCAATCGTGGTATCCACTCTAGTATACTTCGGCTCCAGCGACCATCGGTTCGTCTGGAGACATGACCGGCCCACTTCCACTTCAGCATACTCATTCGTCGTGCGATTTCAGTTACTCTAGTTCTATGTGAAGTGTATAGATCCTCATCAAACATTGTGACTTCTGCGAGAACCTCTGACTTAGAGGTGATGGTGGTGCCTTGTGCAGTTTTTAGTTTAGTCAGGTGACATTAGATTTTTGGCTTGGTAAGGTAACTTTTGTGCCCTTATTTCGGACAATTGTGTCCTCAATCGATCGAGTATTTGTTTAGCGAATGTCTCGTCTTACCAGCCTCCTGACGCTTAGATGAACTGGTATTTGTTGTCTCTCGTCTTTTCCTCATAACATCTAAGGTCTCACTTGTGAGCTTCGACTTGCGTTCAATGCTCTTCGGTCGAAAGTGGTTTGAACCCACCTTGCAGATGACACGTACTAGGTTGTTGGCGGCGTCGTTTACGTTCTGCACGGTTTCTAACTTGGCGAACCGGTTCTGAAGCTCTAGCTGGAAGTTTTCGCACCCAGTTTCAATCTGCTACAGAGCTGGTCTAAGAGTCGACTTCATCAGGCGCGCCCGTTCCGTTTTGATACATAGATTTAGGTTACCTCTCACGAGTTGGTAATCATGTTCTGAACCTATTGATCACAGAGACATCCCTAAATATATGGCGTTTATTTGTGATGATGAAGTCGATCTCGTTCTTTGTAGCTCCGTCAGGGCTTAGCCAGGTCCACTTTCTTTGAGTCTTCTTCTCAAAAAGGGATTCATAAGATAGAGTCCCCAGGCCTCGAGGAAATTTACCAGCATTTGACCCCGTCGATTTCTGTGCCCATAGCCGAACGGTCATACCCCGGTTTCGCCACAATCACGTACTACCGTTTTTGCATTGAAATCGCCCATGATGACTATGAAATACTTATTTCATAGTCAACACTTGTTGGCACGAGACAGAGCCTTAGCTATGTCTTCGTACATGGCCTCAACCTCATTGTCAGGATGTGTAGACCTAATACCTTTTGGTTATTTTAAAGATGAGGTACGTTATCCTTGACGGTACACTGCCAACCTACTCTACGCTGCCCTTGAACGACTTATGGATTATAATCCGACACCGCCTTGGGATGGTACCAGATGGGACCAGAATCTAGGGCTATCATATTCTCACCCTGTGTTCGGACTCCTGATAGTCCCAAAATATGCCAATTGATATGGTTTACCTCCGCTTCCAATTCGGAAAAGCGCAATCGTCCAGCCGCAATGTGCGTCCATTATACGTCACCAGGTATAGTTGAATAGTGCGACTGCCGGGAACTGGGGACCGTGAAATTTGGTGGTGGTCCATGGGAGGAGGTTATACCACCTTGAGTCGGTCACCTGAGCCTCGTCCGGTGTTTGGCACGGTGCACCGCGTGCAGGCGAGGTTGGCTTCACAGGGCCTGGGATGGTAGGTGGCTCTACTTGCACGCTCCCAGATAGTGCAAAAACTAAAACCTAATGATTTAAATTTGCGCAAGTCGTATGCCAAAACAATGTCAGAACGATTTAGTAATTTTGAAAACATCTTATTTCCTGACGAAGCCCATTTTCACCTCAAAGGGTATGTAAACAAACAGAATTGCAGGTATTGGAGCAATGAAAATCCCAAACCTAAACAAGAAAGACCACTTCATTCACCCAAGGTGACCGTAAGGGTTGCAATTTCAGCAAAATGAAGATTGTCGCGGCCGTTCAGTTATGATTAATTGCGCTGAATATGTAAAAATGTTTCGAGAGTTCTTGGAGCCGATGCTACTGGAATGTACTGGGTACAATCTTAACACATGGCTTCAAAAAGATGGAGCCACTAGTCACACATCCAAGGAATCCCTGCCGGTGGTCAAAGACATGTTACCGGAAAAGCTGATTTCCAGGTGAGACAACATTCCATAATCAAACTTTAGTCCAGATTTATGCCCACTAGGCTATCTTTTATGAGGTTGTTTGAAGAATCTTGTCTACAGCAATAAACCAAATGCACTACGTCAACTAAAAATAAAATTAGTGAAGAGATGTCAGCGATCCCGCGGTCTTTTTTTTGATTGAAATTTATTTTTAAAAGGATATAATCTTTATAAACCAATTTTTAACTTAATTGCTATCTTGCAAATAAAGAATTTTTATAATATGGCAAATGGTTACACGGTTTTTTCAATTGTTAACTAATCTGTGGCTCACCATGTGTATTCTATCTAATCTGTTAAAACAAAAAACAATCATGACTGACATAAAGAATAAGCAGAGAGTTTAAGCAGTTAAAGCTCAGTAAAATAACTATGGATAACGTCCTATATGTGCTCTCTGTCCATTATTGTTTTATAATTTCACACATCTATTACAGGGTCATCTAATACCAAACTGATAAATTATCTGTGTCTAATTCTTTTACGAGTACTTCTGACGCCTTCCATAAACTGGACAGTGCACTGACGTAGACGGCAATTCAAACCACCCTAAATAGGATATGCTTTTAGCACCCTTAGAGGATATCAGCGGTCACTGCCGTTCACGGATACAGCATGCTATCGACGAAACTCTCGTGAGACTCGGAGGTGATAGTGCTCGCCGAAGTATATCAACTGGCGCCTTAATTCTGGCTGGTTAGTGACAGTCAAACTACGATAGCTTGTTGATCATACCGGTTCAAGACTCCAAATGCTGGCTTCATCATCATAGAGATGTCCCAGCCAGTCATCGCTGATTTGGCAGAGTGGTAGTAAAAGCCATTTCCTTACGATCGATGCAGGTTCTCCCCAGCTATTTAGGTACATACGCTTATTCATGGAAGGAATTGAGTCTCACTTGTTATTACTGCAACTGCAGTGAGTACTCGACTCAGTACTCACTTTGAGTTGCTCTACGTGATCGAATCAGGAATGAGGAGATCCGTAAACAAACCAAGCCCACATATTTTGTCCGGAGAAACACCAAACTGAAGTATTAGTTGATGGCGCACATTATTAGCAGAAAGATTTTTGAAATCAGTTTTTTGTTGATGTTGGAGGCACCCTCGCTAACAGCATATCTTCAAACTACGCTGCTATTAACACCCACAATTCCAATCAATCAAATTCCTTTGCCCTAGAGTTGACAGACCCAGACGAAATTATACTCACTATTAATTCCCTAAAATCGAATGCGGCTACAGGCTGGGATGGTATCTCTGAGAGGTTCCTCAAACGTTACGCACGTGTCCTTGCGCCCATCTTATCTTACATCTTTAACACTTGCTTTCGAACAGGTGTCTTTCCCACTTCATTCAAACGAGCAATAATTCATCCCATTTTTAAGAGTGAACCTGGTAACTTGCCAACTTGCTACCGACCTATAGCAGTCTTGAGTGCCATGTCAAAAATCCTGGAGCGACTAATTAACAGGAGGTTGATAGGGTACCTTGAACGCTTCCGAATACTGTCCCCGCAACAGTTTGGTTTTCGGAAACAGAAATCAACAGGTGACGCTGTGGGTGAATTGGTAACTTACATTTTGCAAAAATTAAACTCCCGTAGGAAGGTTCTGACTATTTTTCTAGATCTTGCAAAGGCATTTGATACTATTCGCATTCCTACTCTCTTACTTAAACTAGAACAAATTGGGGTCAGAGGCCTTCCGCTAGAGCTCTTTAGAAGCTATCTCTCTGGACGCACACAAATTGTTTCTATAGACAACCACAGCAGTGACGAACTTCCAGTACACTACGGCGTCCCTCAGGGAAGTATTTTGGGTCCTACTTTGTTTCTTATATTTATTAATGACCTCTGCAATCTCAATTTAGTTAATGGTAAAGTTGTCTCTTTCGCGGACGATACTGCGCTCACCTTCTTCTCAGATTCGTGGTCTGAACTTCAGAGTGTTGCCCAGCATGGGTTTGATTTTACCTTGAAGTGGCTCTTCTCACATACCCTAACTCTAAATACAATGAAAACTAAATTTATTACTTTTTCACTTAACGTAGTTACGCAGCCAAAAACACCTATTTCTATAATAGCTCATTGCTGTTCCCCTCATTTCCAATCACCATGCCAATGCCCGACTATTGCCTCAGTTACCGAAACTAAATATCTTGGTATAGTCTTAGATCATAATTTAAACTTTAGACATCACATTAATATCTTGACAGGCCGTGTTAGAAAATTGATTTACGTTTTTAAAACCCTGCGACATATTGCCAACCATCATATAATACGTACCGTATACTATGCACTTTGTCGGTCTATTATCGAATACGGTATCTCTTGCTGGGGTGGGGCAGCAAAAACTATTCTGTTGCCCCTAGAGATAGCTCACAGAGCAATACTTAAGGTGGCTACATCTCGACCGATCTTATTCCCTACAAGAGAGCTATATAGATCGTGGAACGTACTCAATGTAAGACAGCTTTATATACTGAAAATAGTTATGATACAACACCTGCAAACACCATACAGGGACATCACAACACGCAGAAAAAATAAAATTTGTGCCATCCCACATACATACACACCGTTCTTCAAGAGATTTGCGATGTATCTTGGTCCGTCCTTGTACAATAAAATCAATGCAAAGTGTGACATCTACGGCTTGACTTACTTTGCCTGTAAAAAGGCTGCAACTAAATATTTATTAACGTTAAGCTATGATGAAACTGAATTCTTTATAATTAATTAAATAAAAGCAAGCACATGTACATACACATACATACACACGTACACAAACACATATACACACTCGCACACACTCATGCACGCATGCACACACAAAAATATATGTATCTTATATACTAGTAAAAGCAACCGACATATCAGTAGGGGTCCGGCACTGTAATTCCTTACCACAGGTAACTTAGTTACCTATCTAGGAGTACAGTTCTTAACCCAAGATATAGTAAATGTCTTAAAGAATGTCATGCATTGTAACATATACATGTATTATCATTGTTTTTTGTTGTTCAATAAAGTATTAAAGTAAAAAGATTTACGTATAACTATGTTACAATATGGAAACGTATTACTTACACCCTTCATAACAGAGCACACGGCTACCGCCAAACAACAGACAAATTAAATACAAAATCGATTTCATCTTCGCACCAGTCGTAGTGATAATACACTCAAAGGTAACAGCATCTACTTTTATAAAGATATGTATGAATCGCGTGTGTTTACAGCGGAATTCATAAATTTAAAAAAAATTGCTTGAAGAATCATGCCTGACTGCACAATTGGCCTAGTGGTTTAAACGGTCGCCACGAGTGTTGTGGGTTCAAACGCCACACAGGACGACGAGACTTTGTGTGATTGACAAATTGTTGTTCTGAGTCCGAGCGCTTTTTGTGTCTGTTTCTTGTATGCTTGTAAAATCCCCCGCGACATAGGATTATTTATATTATTTATTATTTATGTATTTATTGTGAATCTCTGACAAGGAATACACTTAACATGCGATTTTTGTATCAGATTAAATACAATTGAGATTTCGTGTCATGTGATTCCTGAATTATGGGAGACCACAACATGCTTATTACAAAAAGAATTAAATATGTTTATACAAACAGTGGTCACAAAGGTTTATGTAGGTGAAAGAAAAATTAAACTAATAAAATACAAAAAAGAAAACAATAAAAACATCAATTAATTAAACAATCGTAGGCCAGTGGCAGTCACATACACATACATACACACAGGCACACATACAAATACATGCATCACCCACAGCGACATATAAAAACAGATACAGACACACACATATATATATTTCTTTATAATTAAGTGGTCGGTAAGTGTGCGAATAATTAAAGATTTAAACTTGCTTCATTTTATTTTGGATTATATTGGATTTATTCCAAGTGCGGGCGTTGTTTTACAAAAAAAAAACTGTCGGACTTTACAACACATAAATAACGTACATTGTTATTAGTTTCTAAACAAAAAATAATTTTATTCTTATTTATTTAACAGAATTTTTCACCGAATGGTTCTTGTATTCAATATATATTATTTGAATCAAAAGGGAACACGTAGGTAAATATTTGTTTGAAAGTAAACTGCCTCAGACCGTTGTATAAAATGCAAGTGTGTAAGAGATAATAGAAAAATCGCTAGATTGTCCACTTAGGACAGGATTGTTATAAACACCATTTAAGAATTCTTATGATTTTCTATTCTCTGTTCTGACAAACTTTAATCTTAACTCAATCGAGACAGTAAAAAACAAGAACACGCCTTACAGAACAGCTAGAAGATTCTAGCAAAAAATTACATAATAAATACGAACACGGTAATATAAATGGACATAAGCGATACACTCAGTGGATCACCGATTATAACAAATTGAAGGATAATTACATGATGCCGGCAAAAACACTTACGATAAATCATACTCAATAACACAAGTCACAACAAAGTAACTGGTTATGTATAGAAACACAAGGTAAATGGTTTCTTTGTGGCTAAAGTCATTGTTTTTTAATGCTTAATACACAGCTTTATGTACTTTTTTGTACATCAGCTTACTTAATACCCAGAGTATTCTCTTCCAGTCGATTTTCGGATGACACAGACACAACATATATACTCGTAAACTTATACATACACATATAGATACATAAAACACAACACATCGTAAGTACCAATATACACATACAATTGTAAACATATAAAGATAGGCATATACATATTTATTTTATATTTTTATACTATGAACGCCAGAATAAAAGGTGTACTAAGGATTAGAGAGTTCTGCCAGTTCGTTAAGCAAGAGTTCATGTACTTTCCTTTAGATTGTAAAATGTTTTGTAGATATCCTGATTTCGAGCGGGAGCGCATTCCATAGTAGTACTGCTAGCAGTTCACTAAGTCGCAGTTGTAAGAGGGACATGAGAGAAACAGATTATGAACTGAGCGAAGGCTTCTGTCGGTGAAGGCACGTGCTTCGCAAGATTGGTGACTCGATCGTTTCGTGTTCGATCGTAGTAAGATTGACATCCGTCCGGGATTTCTCGAATTTATCCTAGTTTAGAGAACGCCCAGGCGGGGTTTCATTTGTAATACGGGTCTGAATTTTTCTTGTTTTAGTCGGTCGGTTGATCAGTTGAAATCTCCAAAAGAGTATAATTTTTGTTTTAGGAAATATGTAATACTTGCTTACCCCGCGAACACTATTCCGCCTTAGAGGCAATAAATAAGCAGATTTTTGATTTTGGACTGAAACGGCGTCGAACGGGATAAAAAGTATAAAAAGTATCCTATGTCCGTCTCCTACTTCTAAGCTACTTCCCCACCAATTTTCAGCTAAATCGGTTCTTGGGAACCTTGGTCTCTACAACTTACAGAAGTTCCTTTTTGTTACTTCTATATTTAGTATTTTAAGTTTCTAAGAGACAGTTTATCTTCAAAATATGGTTGCTGACGGAAACTTCAAAAGTTATTATTATTTTAAAAGAGAAAAAAACGTAAGATTGGACACTGAAATTGTCATTTATAGCTGTAACTCAAAGATTTCTTTTTTTGACAGAGTATTTTATTATTTACTAAAAAAAATCTTTCTAATCTTGTCTTATAGATTCAGCTACAAATATGTCTAAGTCACTTCAAAAACTAATTTAAAATTGTCAAATACTAATTAAAGAGGTTTGTCAAAACTGAATTTTTAATATTTTTGAAATCAGCTATAATATCTACTTACATTTATAGATGATAACTAGATGTAAAGTATCAAATTATTGTACAGTGCGGTCACCTATATCGCATTTTGACCCTATATTAGTACCGAGCCGACCGCTGTATTAATGCATTTGAAATAGTAATGTCATTAAAAAGATATGGAGAATTTATTAAAAAGCATGAGCACGAATTGTGTATTTACTGAAAATCATCAAAAATCTTTTGAGAGAATTTTAATAAAATTTTACAAATTTGTTACGAAACAAGTCTTATTAACAGAGAACGATGTAACATCGATATTTTATATTCTTTTTTTCATTTCTATTTATGACTTTCACAAAAACATAAATTACAATATGCGCGATTAACAAACCTATAAATAGTAAATGTTGTGTGCATATTCTCAATTCGTCTCACAAAGTCAGTCTTGACGTTTGTGATAATTTGCCGCCGAGTCCCAGGCGTCGTTTAACTGAACGAGAAGGCGGGATAGCTCTTCAACAGTAAGTATAAAATATACGTATATGAATATACAAAGTCACGCTTATTTTCCACTTACCTCCACTTACCTATTTTGCTTCGTCTCTCTACGATTACTCTCTCTACTCTACGGTTCCTGGTACTTTTAACATCGACAATTTGGTCGGTAAATGTTCGATGTGGCCAACCTCTTCCAATATTTCTACACATATTTGCTACACTAAAGTACAAAATACATTCGTAAGTCGTCTTTCATCCATGCTCATTATATGGTTAAACCACTGAAGTATGCCCTTTCCAATCTTTGTTACTACATCTGTTTTCAGTCCACAACTTTCTCTTATCACTGCATTCCTGACTCTTTCAACAACATTCCCATACACATACTTCTTAGGGAACGCATCTCTGCAGCATTATTTCTACTTTCATGCTTCCTCTACCAAACCCAAGATTCACTACCATACATAAGGGTTAGGACCAGCATACTATTATGCACAACCGTACGCGCCTTTTTAGACACGTTTCTGTTGGTAAAAAAGGAGTTCAGTGCACCGTTAATCTTTTTACATTCACTCTCATTTCTATTACATCTTCATGTACTGCATATCTCCTTCTAATTTTTTAACCGTGTTTTACTTAATGTATACAACGTCAAGCTGTAAGTAATTGTTAAAATAATCTCCACTTGTGCTCTTTCCCACTGTGCCATTTGCAATCTTTCTGCTACGTACAATTAGTGTTCCGAATGACTCATTCGCTAGTGCCCGAAATTTAATTCCAAATTGTTACTAACACTTCATCGACAACCTTATTGTTATGGTACAGTTGTATAACTGTAATTTATTATGTGATTGTTCTAATGACAATAAAAGAAAGGACTTTGGTTAACATATTTATTTTATAACTGCAACAAATAAAATTTCAACAGACTAAAGTTACAATAGCATCATAATACCTTCGAAAGTATGAATTTTTCATATTCTATCACTTTTATATTGCCCACATTTCTAAAGCATTAAATAAATAATTTTTATCAGTTATATCTGAAACGCATACTGACAAGACATCTAGATTTTAGCATCAGTGATCGAGCATTTTAGGACACAGTTCTACAATTGGAACCATGCCACATAATCATATCAATATTGAAACTAAAACTATAATTAGCCTACACCACATTTTAATGCTATGGAGATCAAACACATGGGGTACGCATAAAAAGTGATGACTTAGAAAAAAGTCCATCGTTGATCCTAAAATTGAAGGCTGTTAAAAAATGTTTCTGGAAAACCTTATTAATAGTTTATAATATAGTAAAATTACGTTGTTATACGCTAATTAGATTTATACATAGATACAAGAGGAATAAATATAACAATAGTATCTAATGTTACAAGTAGTTAATGTAAAATGTACAGGACATTAAATAACTATAGAAAACACAAAACAATATATATGTCATTTTTAAGGCATATCAGAACGAAGTTACTCGGATTTTCATGTTGATTTCGTACAAGAGAAACAATACAGCTAATTGAGATAGGTTGAGATGGTACTGTTTCATGTGTACGAGTTTCAACTCGCTCTCTTAACTCTTATTTAGTACAGTACCTGAAAACTGAATTTTGCTCGGTATTGTTTTTAAAAACACGGATAAAACAACGTTTTCTAAAAAAGATCGATTTATCGCCTCCGAAAACCATGCATACTAAATTTTATGAAAATCGTTGGAGCCGTTGCCGAGATTCACATTACATATACATATATAAGTATATACAAGAATTGCTCGTTTAAAGGTATTAGATAATAGTTTATCTAAACCATAGTTTAAATTATTTTACAAGGTCTCTATGACTTTAATGCATATTTGAACAATTTATTGAAATATCAATTTTAACTATAATAATTCAGAATAATTCTGACATTTCATCAACATTCATTATAGTAATATCTAACATTTGTTAGTTGAATGAGCGACTTACGTCTCTGAAGATCTTGATTCTTGTACGTACTTATTTACTTACAAAATGATAGAAAATAGAAATAATTTTGATAAAATAAAAATAAATTAAATACATCAACGGCGGTTTTGTTAAAA
This sequence comes from Hypercompe scribonia, assembly GCA_949316085.1. Taxonomy (NCBI): domain Eukaryota; kingdom Metazoa; phylum Arthropoda; class Insecta; order Lepidoptera; family Erebidae; genus Hypercompe; species Hypercompe scribonia. The sequence goes on from OX438988.1 coordinate 8,553,245, forward strand.
TAGAAAAAATAACTCTAAAGTTTTCGATATTTATCTGCCATAGAACACTAGTTAACAAATAAAAGTTACTGATGAATATATGCACATCTAACACGTCTTTTTATACAAGACTCGTGAAACAGAAATCTGTAGTTATTTTGTAGATAAGTTAACATTAATCTATCAGGAACTCTAAGTGGTGAAACTGGCCCTAAGAGCTATAAACATATTTCTTTGCTATAAGCATAATACACAACTACTTACATACATAGCCAATTTTTCAAAAGTTTTACAGCAAAAACTAACATAATAATTAATATTCAAATAAATATTTCATACAATTGACACACAAACACCATTTGGCTTCAAATCAAGTAGAGCTTGTACTATGACAGTTAGATTGACTGGTAGAATACTTATATATTTTTCTTTTTGTATTCGGCCTCCAATAAAGGGGCACTTCTTACCATTTCGCCACCGAGGTAGTTTACTTGCACTCATTTGATATAGACAAACAAAAATTTAAATATTATAAACCAATAATAAGTTCTTGTTAGGCATATGATAAAAGTGTTTGTATTTATGTCTAAAAATTAAACTACATAGATAACTAGGAAGACAGTTGCGCTCTTTCAACAATTGCTTAAAGTACAAAGAAAAATATACATGTACTTATTTGTAAGTAGTAAAGACTTATATATAAAAAGACCACAACAGATTTATATTGCTTAGTATTGGGTATAGTCATTTAATTTAAAAAACATACGAAGCTATTGCGACAAATATTAATTTGACAAAGACATTAAATAGTCTACATTTTTGCATTGTTACATCGCATCAACCTACTAATTCTGTCACTAACAAATACTAAAAACGTAAATTTCGACTAACTGTTTTCAGTTTGTGCGTTTCCTATTTTCACAAAAAAAGGAATAATAATTGTATTCAAAAGAAAGCCACAAACGATGTATCTTATAGGAAGCTCAACAGATATATGAATTTCTAAACTTAGCGTACCGTAAGACAAAATAGAAGTGGTTGTGGTAAATAAGCTTACATACCCTGACGGCTTATGGGCGCCGCAGAGACCGGAGGCCCATTGATGCAGAGGTGATAGTTGTCGTGGCAAGTGTGTATAATACAGTGCCACCATACAGGCCGCCATAGTGTGGGTTGGTAGCCCTGCATTGTCTGCATTCGCAATGAGTACGTTTACCACAACTCTTGGGTTCTATTCATGCTTTCCATCAGGCAGAGTAAAGTTACTTTGGCAAGACTCGTAAATAAATAAACAATTATGCTCAGGGGAGTGCATCTCCATCTACGCATACAATTAATCAATATACATAATATGTAGACCCATATGACCATTTAACAGTTCATCTTCGTGTATAACTAAAAATTGCAGACTCGCGTTATGTGAATGCTGTTAAAATAGTATGATCATCAATTCTTGCTGCTTAATCGAAATAGCTTAATCGAAATAGCTTTAACGAACTTAAGCTCACTAAATAGTGTATATATCGCATCAGTTGTACATATACCCGTCAACATATCAATAACATTTTTCTTTCCACATTGGCACATTCACATGAGGAACTTGTAAGTATTCTTACTGTTAAATAATATAATATTTTACGTTTACAAACTGTCATTATAGAAATAATATATCAATGAAAACTTAAAGCTAAAAATATCAAGAAATTGGAGCAGATTAGTCCTCTGAGAACAAATTACAAGTTTACACTACTAGTTATAGACTAATATAAGATATTGTTAGCAAGTAGGTTGGAAAGAAAACAATAAACTGTAAAAAAAACATGATACATGAGTGGCAAATTTTAAAATTAAATTTCACATTATGTCTATTTGAAAAAATTAAAGCTTAGACGCCTAATAACCGAGAACATACTAATCAAAAAAAGGTTCATGTCATGCTGTATACATATTTCATTAAAATTGTGTAAAGAATGCGAAAAAGGGGGGTTAAAACAAATAGACTTAGATGGTACATTAAAAATATTTTCTCAAGCAAATTACAACAGTCAACATTGTAGCAAAACATTTGGACTAAAACAGTAAAGTCCACGATTCTACGTCGATTTAAAAGTAGAAGGAGGTGAAACTATGTCCATAATCTCAGATAATTCTTCGAATGTAGAATTTTAAGCATTGACATATAGGACATATGATTTTTAACTTTAAATGTGTATTGTTAAAGCAAGTTAAAGCATTTAGTATTGATTTGCCACAGATACTTTAATATCGTTAACCAATAGATAACATATATGATGATCAGCTTGTGTTGATCACCGTTATTCTTAAGTGGAAAATAAACATTATCTGCAGTTACAATTAAAAGTAGGTACAACATCTGCCCTGAAACAATTATTGAAGTTATATTTATGTAAACATTATCAATCTCATCTGTTTCTACGTGTTTGTTATTTTTACTACACTTTAAATGGTTAATACTCCAGAAAACAACCGCATGTCTTAACAGCAGCAATGTCCGTATCCCTTCTAATTAAGGAGTAAAGAGGCACGCCGTGTGGTTTAAGTCAATCTGATTCCGATAAACTGTCCCTGCATGACGACATGACGGGATTTCCTAACCTGTATATAAAATATATGTATGTATATATAGATATATATATACAAATAACAACATATAAACGGATATACAAATAACAATAAATCATGTCTACATATTTACAACTGAACAATGTAAGACTTTATTGCTAACACTTTAAGAAACATAACCCTCTACACTATCTACGTTTAACATGAAACTATACATTAAAATTATAGAAATTCTACTTCTACTTAACTTGAGCAACATATTTAATTTAAAATGGACCTACTTTAAATTAAAATTGCTAATAAGCTAATAAGAGACTCCAAAAATGTATACGAGAGTACAGAGTCCTTCTATCCCTCACACTTAGAGCTTATATTCTTCATTATTCACACTTACCAATGAAATAAAGAACAAGATACAATTTTCTCAATACATAAAATTTTAAGTACAAATTTCACTAAATTATTAAATAATAATTAAATAACTAAATTCCCTAAAACAAACAACTAAATTGCGAAAACATGCATGCCTTTAAAGAAAAAACCTACAAAGTTCTAAATCACGTATACAAATTATGCGGCATTGACTAAGATAATCTACAGAACATACATAGTTGTAAAAAGTATGATTACTAAGAAGACGGGGATTTTAATCTTCCAACTAAAATTAATCATCTAACTAAACTAATTTAAAAGAGGTTCAAGAACAGACAAGTTTTGTGTACATTATTGTGTGTAATATTTTGACAAGAGTATAAAGTGTACCAAATTGATGGTGGTAACTTCAGATAGATGTCATTTGAGACAGACGTTCGTTTATTTTCTTTTTGACAGTAGCTTGACAACCTAACTATGCCAAAGTTTGTTTAGTCACTCTTCCAAATGTCCATTTAAAAATATATAAATTATCTATTTTCCTTTAATTATAATATTTGACGATACCTTTTCCTTTTATTTCATACTTGTTTTTCTTTTATAAGTGTTTCTTGTTTTCCATAATAAAAAGAAACATTCTATTTTAAGTAATGTAGATACTGAAAAATCTATAATTTCTAAATCAGTAGTTTTATTTTACATTATATTTATAATAACTAAAATAAAAATCATTAAAGTTAAAGTTCGGCACGGGACCGGTTGTTGTGGAGAATCTTGGGGGAGGCCTAGGTCTAGCTGTAGACATCTTTTGGCCGAGATGAGATGAGACGAGATGAAAGTTAAAGTTTAACCATATTATAATCAATGAACGAAAAATCATTTGTACTAACATCGTCAATGGAATAATTTTTTTATTTTGTTTCCAATATATTTAGATATATTTTTTTAGCTAAAACTACCCTTTCTGTTTTAAATCCATAAAAGTTCCTCTCAAATACAATCGATTGTTACTTTCAATCAAATCGGCAACACTATTGGCCGTCGTTAGGTTAGGTTACTACACCACATTCTTGCTAACGTCATGTCAAAAAGAAAATAAAATAAATTTTGTCTGTTTTATATAAAAAAAATCTGAGATTTTTTTTATGTAATGTATCTTATTCTACAAGCAAACTTCCAAATACTATTATAAATGAAGTATTTAACTAAGCAGTCTTACAATAAGTACTAAGAAATCACATTAAAAAATCATTACAATAATATTACTCATTTTTATTGCTTCATTTTTGCGATAATCACATATATAAATATTCTATTCAATTATAGAGTCTACGTAAGACAATCTCTTCGGAGACATCATGGCTGCGTATTTCAATATTCTTAATGAATCTGTATGAATCATTTTTAAACACAGCCTCTCTAAAACGATTTCGAACTTACACAAATTTTGTTGAAAATTCTTTTAAACGAGAAAACAGAAACTTAAGTTAAGATATGTGTTAACAACTAGCCTTTGGGATTTTAGGGTCTCGCTCGAATTTTAGTGTGTTTCTATTCTTAGATAAAAGTAAGTACTTTTTTCGTTTTCTGTTTATATAAATTAGAGAAGTAAATTATTTTTAGTTTTTTATAATGATGATATGCATTAATGATTGCTTTAATTCCCTGTGATGTGACCTGTGCAACATCACTGGTCGATTATTGTCTCTAGGTTGTCGATGGTTTTTTTGACAAATAACTGTCAGTTTTCAATCACAGTGCTCTTTGTCGTGTGATAAAAGTTTTATTATAAATCAATACTTGTTTTTTCGATTCCGCTTGCATTCGCTGCCCTTTTGTACTAATCGTATAAACACTGTGATTTTAGAGATCAGTCACAGGTGCAACGCATGATCACTGGTGATACGATGTTGCCCTATAATAGAAATAATGTATGCAACATTTTATAACAATGGGTTAAGTAGTTAAAACCTGAACGAGTCACAAACTTAGCGATATATTTTCTTTCGCATTTATAACATTAATTATATATATTTTGTATATATCAATCAATATCTATATATCTATGGTAGCGTTAGGAATTCCATTATAAAATTAATTAACAATTCTATAGTCCTAGCTGATACAGGAATGCAAAACACAATTATTTCGGCTGTTCCTCGTAGTGTCACAAACGCATTTCCCTATTTATACTTACACACAATAAATCATTTTTCCAAAAGTTTTAAATATGTAATAACGAACTTTTTGGAAAAAATTTACTTGAAATTTAATAGTTCTAACATACAAAATACTTTCTTTTAATAAATCTTAATAAGTATTAAATTTTAATTTGTTATATTACAATCTACACGGGAAAAAATTGTAACCCACACTAAACATTTCAAATAAAAAAAAACGCGCGAACCTTACAGTAGTCACAAATGACGTTTCTTGTTAATACTCGTAATCTTACTGCTAAATAGAGCGCCATTTGGACTTTTGGTTCAATTCAAACAGTGTGCATTTTTCCGACTTCTAATTGTAAACATGTGTTTCTTTTCACGAAATGACCATCCGTACTACAAAATACTACAAAAAAATATACATTTTGGATGCATTCTCAGCTAAATTTTACTAACAAAATTAACATTAGCGTTTAATGGATAATTCAAAATAGTATCTCAACTATTTTTTTTTTCGATTTTAAACTATTTATTGTGTGAGAAATCGATGGTAACACCAGAAAATTATGTACAATTATTATCTGCATCGGTTCTTATAATCAGGATTCCACCAAGACCGAAAATTATTGTAAATAGTAGTCTTTTCCATCAGAGTCCTGTCGTTGAGAGCTTCGCAAATATTACACATGTTTTCGACCATTGACGGGTTGTGATATGTGTAGTACTTTTTCCACCTAAAATAACGACTGTACTGCCTAGGCGACCTAGCCAGTCTGTCCATTAGTCCTGCCAGCTGATAGACGTCCATCTGCCGTCCATTAATGTAAGATTCAGGAGGAATAAATCTGGAAGAATTAAAGATTCCGATGTATTTATGTAATGTATACAAAAAATAAACTCGATTTTCTGTTAATGTCTTAAAGTTGACTTAACAAATCCCTTATGCTACAAGTAACTGTTAGAAATAAATGGAACTCGCTTCACTGCAGCTTATTGACTTTTTGGCCTTTTTCTATCATACAAAAATGGTGTAACCACCATTTTTTCATTTTTCATTTTTCATCATTTTTTTCGTTTGTGTCATGTTACAGTTTTTAATGCAGTATTTTGGAACAACGTTTTAAGGGTGCTAAATAAATATTATCCACAGACAATAAACTGTTAAGTTTCGCTTTTAATAAATTCAATTTAAAAAAAAAAACAAATCACATAGCGAAATACACATCATTCATTATTTATCAAAGAGACCGATATACGAGTATGACGCGTATACACATATCACAAAAAGTACGCATTCACTTGGAAAAGTTGAGATAAATTTTATATATTTAAAAATATTTTAAAAAAATTATTACATTTACGTTATTTATTTTAGAATTCATCATTAAATTGTAGAATATGTTAAATCTTTTCTTTTCTTATATGTATCATGTGATGTGTATGAGATCAATAATATATAACTCTTATTCTTAGTTCTGCCTGAAAGCTGTTTTGATCAATTACCTTCTCGAGACTTGTTTATTTGAAAAATGACAGTGGACTGTTTGAAGAACTATCGTGAGTAAGTAAAGTGTTATTATGTGAAGAAAAACATTCTAAAAGGTGAATATCAGACAATCTCCGTTTCTCAAACCTGCATCGTCACTACCCTGTAGAGGTACTAGAATATGTGCAGCTGGGCTGATTTACCTCGCAGTGACTGCCTGATTGTTTTTAGTGATGTTAAGAAACATATTAGACTTCTTGCCACCAGTGATCCAAAAATTAACGCTACCAAACTGAGATTAAATATGGACTGGATTTTAACACTCAGATCATTCATAATTATTAAGACTACTTTAGATTACTATCAAGGAGATAATGGCAAGCACGTTCGAATACACGGGAACGACAGTGAGGCAAAATTCCGTGGGCAAAGCTGTGTTAAAAGAAGGTGAAGGTGAAGGAGGTGAAGGACATGTCTGGTATAATTGTCTTTTCATTGACGACACGTATTAATATGCACTGTAATAACCGGAGGACTACAAATGCTATAAGACAAAGAATTGCCACTGGAATTGTTCCACAAGGTGGCAAATTAGTTTTTCTTTAAATGAAATAATGATTGGAGCTAGACCACTGATCAGATCCCATATCAAGACTCTATGACAGCTAATGTGTACAAAAAAGCTATTACTGATGGCATCACCAAAACATCATCACATCAACGGCCTTTAACAGGCCAATGTTGGTCATAGGCCTCTCTTTAAAAAGGAGCATTAAGCTTAATGTTCCACGCTTATAAACTCAGAATTCAGGATAAATTATGATGACGGAATTGCAAGAACTCTCGCAGGGATAAAAAGAATCCGTCATTCAAGAATGGGACAGATTAATATAATAATTAATGGGCAATTTCATTTACAGTAAACCCAAAAGGATTTTTGCATCCCTTCAAACCAAGTAAAGAGTCACTTTGTATGAAATTTGTAAATGAAAGCATTTAAGTTTAATTTGAACGATTTACTGTAATGGAATTTTACAGACATCAAACATTTCCTTAAGAAAAACAAAAAGAAAATTAGAGATATAATGTATTAAAATGTTAAAATTGTATGTTTTTAAATGTTCTAACAATGAATAATGCATTTATTAATTATATTTTGACGCAGGCAAAAAATATTTCAACTATTCAAACTAAACACGAATTATTTTCGATGTGTGTATATGATCACGATAACGTTGTTGGTGATCTGGGGTCATTAAATTACGAAGAATTTGCACAGGAACAAAACAATGGTATAATCTTACAGAAATTCGTATCTTATACCACGTAATTTCTGAGATGACTTTAACCTTTTAAGCATATGTAATATTATGTTCTTCCTCTCTATGAATTCGATTAACGATAGAAAAGTTGGCATTTCTAAATTACATCCCAAATCAGGTGCTCGATTGAATTTCTACTCATTTACAGTGTTGAGCTGTCTGACGCTACTACTGTTTCATCTTATTCCACGTAAAAAGCATTGATTCACTAAAAATAAAGTTCATAGTAAATAAAATTCACGTACCTGGAATAGTCAGCTCCTCCAAAAACGACAGGTATGACACTATAACTCATGGCAGTTAACAATTTTTCTGTCACATAATCCTCAGCAAATGAATTCTCCAAGGCCAAGTAAAAAAAATAATCTTTTTGCAAAAGCAAATTACAAAGTTCAGTTGTGCCTTTCTTACCTTTAGGACATCTTAATTTACCACAGTTTCCAAATATGTCAATATGATGCCCATAAGAGAGTAAAGCTTTCTGCAACTTATCAACAAATATATGTCTTCCACTCTTTGTGTGGCAATGTGACACAAACCATGCTGCCATTTTAGTTTTATTCTCTATAGTTTGACGATGATCCAAATACATATTTTCCATTTTTTCTCTCCAGTACATTCTATGTTTTGGACCAACGATAGCATGATTTTTATCACGTATCAGTATATATGGTGTTGGTAAATCTGAATCCAATTTGTATGTAGCAGTCCAATTAAAAAATCCATCAAACTTTTTATTGCACACTGGATAATTTTCTGCTGACTCCATATTGAAGTATATGTACTTTTGATGAGGTGATCGTTTATGCGGTAGTTTGTATGACTTCATTGTTCTTCCATTAAATGCTATAGCATCGAACTTAGTGTAATCCGTACCAAAAAGCTTCTTGTCCGCGGTCACGTAACAGTTAATCATTGAACAATTATTCTTGAGAAATGTTCTCTGTCCTTCTTCCAGGAAACTGAATGGAGCATAGTCTCGACGAGTCCATAATAACAAGTACTTGAGATTTTTGGGTAAATGTTTCGTTTTACGATAGACATTTGAATATCTTAAATCTCGACGGACATTTTCTAAAGCTTCTTGAATTAAACTTTCGTTTACTGAGTTTTGTCGGGTGACAAGTTCGATCCATACTAGTGATAAGAAAAAAATGCTGCAGCAGAGAAGACAAAATCTAAACCGTATAATTCGCAATGTCTTAAGGTGCGATACCAGGTAAGTTGTCCAGATACGCAGAGGCATTTCAGTCACCTCATATTCAGGCAACTTTTACCTTCAGAGCGCACTGATAAGTGTTTCATGTGTCAATACTCTACCTGTAACAAAAGAATACAACTTTAAAAGTACATCCAGTGCCAAAATAAAGTTTCGTATTTTGCAATAACCGCTAAGACCCACTACTGAAGATTTGAAACTTTAAAATGTTTTAGATAAGTTTGCCGCTTATGGAAAGCTATTACTAAAAATAGAACACTGTATCCTAAATTTCTTGATAACTACACTAGAGATGTAGTAGGCATATCTTTAAAAAATGTAATATCGTGATGCAGAACCAATTTTATATGTTTGTACTCAATTCTCAATACCTTATTTATTTTATCTTCATTGTCACGTATCAATAAGAACAGAAGAAAATGAAATACTTTATTGCATTTCATAGGTACATAAGGTCTTACAATAAATCAAATTGTTTTACTAAGAATCATGACGGGCACATCATAGTTACAATTATGAGAGGGACACAAACTGAAATACTAAAACAATACTAACTATTAATCCAATTTAAATTCTTGTTATCTATCTCATTTTGAAGCTCTCAAATATAAGGTGGGCCAAGAATTCGTTAACATTTGAATCTAAGATCCCGCGCAAACATGTTAAGAGCGTTTTTTAAACTAATGCTACCGGAATTTGCTGCCTACAATCATAGCACATGGTTTCCACAAAATGGAACCACTTATCACACATCCAATGAACCCCTACCAGTGATTAAAGACATGTTTCCAGAAAAGTTGATTTCCAGAGAAGACGAAATTCCATGGCCACCCAGAAGTCCAGATCTATCCGCATCAGACTTTTTTTTACAGAATTATTTGAAGAATCGTATCTACATTAATAAACTGAATACACTACGTCAACGAAAAGAAAAATCAGCGAAGAGATGTTGTTGGCGATCTCGCGGTCCCTTTGTCGACGAGCATTCGAAAATTTCGGTGCTCGCTTAGAAGAGTGGGAGTAGTATTACAGAGAAAGAGAGATATCAAATGGTTTTTTTACACGATTTTTTTAAATGTTAAATAATTCATGGCCCACCCTATATATACTGACTCGTTGGTCAACTACAACTGCTGATCAAGAGGTCTCTGGTTCGATGCCCCAGATCGGGCCAGAAAAAGTTAGGGTCTTAACCCCGTGCCTCGGAAAGCACCTATAACCATCGGTTTTGCGCCTGATCTTTCTGTGGTCGTGTCGGATAGCCGTCACATTGGATTGTGAGGGTCAAATTTATAAATTTTATTATTGAAGTTATTGTTTTATATTTAATATGGTATGACGTTTATTATCAACTATTCACTGGATTTTATCATTAAGGTAACCATTGATACTGTAGTAATACTTCGATATTAGAAACTTCTTTAATTTTTTAGAAAGGAACTAAATTTGTTTTGGTCTAAAATTTGGTAGCTTGTTGTACCTGTGTTGTGTCTTTGTTGTATGTCTTATCTTATTATTCACAAATGCTGATGTTTTATGATAAATTTACATATAGCTCATATAAAAATGCTAAATAAGGTGACTATTTTAGGTTCTGAATGTAAAAATATTATAAATGACAGCGTTGGTGTCAATAATTTGTATTGTATTACAAGTAAGATGTGGTGGCCAATTAAGATTGTGGAGTATCAGCGACCTATACCCTAGTCAGCTTTTAGAAAGCCCCCCATGGGACTAGTGAACTAGAAAATTAAATACACCGGACACTAGTATTGTTAAGAAAAGAAAAGCTTGACACAAACCAACCTGTCAGGCGGGTGCGGTATAGTAGGCGAAAACTGCCTGTTTGTGGAGAGGCCTATGTTTAGTAATGGACTATTAAAGTCTCTTGGTTGATGACGATAATTGCACACACTGCTTTATTTTTGTATTATTTTCTTCACTGTTTTGTACTCTAACAGAATATGAATGAGATGACTAAACTAACGAGTATTCACAAACAAAGTGAGCGTATAACATGAAATGTATACTGTTAATGTGTGAGATAACGAGATTGTCTCTCTTCTGCTAAACGTGGAGTGTTATCAGCTGTTGCTGTTGTACATTAATAAATATTATCGTAATAGCGTAGCAGAATGAGGAATGTCCGGCATGCCAGAGTTAACGGTCATTATTTGTTTTAAATGGCCGACTTTAATCATAACATCCGTTCTACTCTACATATGGGTAATTTATGCGGCAATCACTTTTAAATAGATTTTTTATTTAATATGTAGCATTTTTTACAATGAATCGCACTAACTTAATGTGCTTTTTTACATAACGTTACAATTAAATGCCCAAGTGAATTACATTTTTCTGAAATTGGTTATGAAGTCTACAATAGTCTCAACCCTGATCTGTGCCCTTGCTGGTTTTACTTTAACTTTCAGCCATTACATAGCTTCTTTGTATTAGTTTGTTAAGTAAAGTATATTTAGCATAAATTTAAATAAATAAACTTAAGTATTATTTAGGAAAACACGACAATATTTGTCATTTCTTTTATAATTTTGAAACTTAATTTTTGTTCCGATTTTTTTGTGTCTCTACCTTGGTAAATTTTGTTCTGCTACTCCCAACGTAAATATAAAACTAATGTATGCTGAATAGGGCTCAAGAACATCTATTGATGTAAAGTTAGCAATACTAAATGCATGAACCGATAAAGCACCGCTATTTTGCCATTTGTTGCGACGCGACCGTACAGTGTGGTAGTCTTGTAAGGTCAGTGTATTTCTCCACTGGTAAGTTATAAAAATTATAGTATTTATTCAATGTATTTGCATTTACTACTGTGATTTAATAAAACTGGAATAGTTATAGGGTAAATAAAAACTAATATTTTTTGCGTTTATTACAAAAAAATAATTTAACGTGAAAATACCTCTCCCCTGATGCTACCCGTGCCAGGGGTGAGGCTAATTAACAAGGGGGAATAAAATATATTATAAAATGTACGTGCAACGTAATTCCAAATAGGCGACTTGTAACAAAGTCTGTTTTAAATAATTTATTGCGAAAAAAGAAAGGATCTCCCAGTTCAATTTGTTATTTTAAAGTGTTATAGATTACGTCAGCACAAAAAGAGTTAATATACGAAGAAAAATTACAAAAGAAACATAAAGCAGAGAAACTACAGTATCAAAAGATTAAAAATGATCCTCGAGAGCAACGTAAAGAATGAAAAATATGGAAGAAGAAAGCGAAGGAACGTAGGCAACGTGTTGCTCTCCAAAATTTTGGTTACATTTTGTTCTGCTTTTTCTATCGATTTCAGACGTTAATAATCAAACGCCACAAAATTTGAATGTAAGAACTATTGCTGTCAAACTTAAGAGAAAACAGAAGATAAAGACATGTTATTAATAAAAAAAATCTATTAACAAATTAAAAACCAAAGCGTGAAAAACTTACGGATTACAGCTATAGAAGCTGTGATTCATATGGATTTCAGTAAAAATTACTTAACTAAATACGGAGAGATTCAAGCTTTGATTTTGGACGTTCACGTCAACAGATAAGTCTGTACACGGTTGTAACTTACACGCAAGAAAATACATCAGGTGAAATAAAGATTCTACCATATTCATTCAATGAAAAGTAAAACATAAAAAAGGTCTTGATTCTAAAAAGTCTGCTTATCTTATAAAAGTTCTAGTCTACTACTTAATTCGTATTGATAATATAAAATATTTTGTTAGTTGTTATATGGGTAATAACATTTTTTACTTCATAAGTTTGTGAAATAATAGCAAAAGATGTTTTGTTTTTGACTTCGAAAATTAGGTCTCTCAATTTGACCGTATATATATTTATTTGTGTATGTGTATTCGCTTATAACTTAGTCGTTAATAGACCAATTTCAATGATTCTTTTATTAGATATAATAAAAAGCTATATTTAAAAGGTAGTCTTAATAACTGAAAGCTATATTTAACAACTGATTTATATAATTGTCTGATAAAAGTTGTAGTCTGATTATAGGTTAAGTTTCATATTTAAGAAAAGTTAAATTTATTATTATAATTTCATTTTTTATTTTATTGCATCAGTCACTTCCCTGGTCAAATATGTATCTACCCTGGTCTTGATGTTTCTAACCAGCGCTTTGTATTTACCCTGACCTTCTAAAAAGTAATAAAATATGTACAAAGTCACTTGCCATTATGTCAAAAGGTACATAAACTTATAACAAAACATAATATAACTGTTTCATGATATATTACCTTTTTTTTTCTTTTCTCCTTTACCATATCTTGTATGGGCTTGAAACCTCTTATCGTAGATCTACCCATATAGTAAAAGTAAACACAAAACTAAGGTGGGTGGACCATGAAAGGCCACGCTCCTTTGAAAGCCAACTATTAAAAATTTGTAGTTATTGATATGTAAAGACATATTCCTTCTACCACACATTAAGATCCATCAAACTCAAAGCCACAAACGTGGCGGCGAGACAATCGCACCACTACTGTGGCAGTGCGATCTCACGACTGCAGTCGTTTACGTTAAAATTGTAATTCGCGCGCACAGCAAAACGTAAGTTTTTAGTCAATAACCTATTATTATATCATATTTTTTTACTGTGAATTGTCGTAACAGGTATGTTTATGGTACTAAAGAAACAGGTAGTTTTGCCTTAATTTAAAATACTGGTAGTGTTCCTAGGAACGCCGGAGGTTTCTTATAAGGCCAATCAAAAATTTGACAGTTGGCCGTATAGTCCCGGATATAGAACTATGCTATACAGTGTGTGCACCTAGTATATACACATATATATACAGTAGGATTGTAATAGATTGCGAGTTTAAGAACGGGAACCGAGTTACCATGGATGTCTCATTCGTTCAAAAACACATATATAGTGCTCTCGCGCTCATACTACGGTTGAGTAATTTTTGTGTTTAGGGGATGTTTGGTCATTGCAATTTGTCTGACTGATTAAATATAACATTATAATAGTTATCTTAATAACATATAAAAAAATCAGACATTTAAAAATAAATTAAGTTCATTTATTTTTTTAAAGTTTTAAAGCGTCTGATAAAAGTTATGGCCCATGAAAAGTGTCCGATTTTTTTATATGACTTCAGAGTAATATTCTACAAAACATATATAAAAATCAGTCCTAAAAATTTAAGTTAAGTACCTCTGATTTTTAGTTACCTTTCTCACCTGGTACCTGCGCAGGTGTCACCGGGCAAGCTCCACAAACATTCAGGTATTAAAAAGTACACAAGAGACTACTGAAAACCGAAAGTGATAATCTTTAGAAAATAAGTTGTGTCTTACGGCTCTGGGATCTTGGACTATAACGACTGATGTATAATATTGGCCTTGTTTGGAGCCATGTTCCTTGCAAGGCCATTTGAAAGACGTTAATAAAATTTAAGTTTAATAAATAGTGATTAAAGTTAGGTAAAAAAAAAGTAATTTCTATAGTGCACAATAAAACAAAGTATTACTTAACAAACTTTTTTCTTTATTTATCCAGTAAATAAACGAATAAAAATTATTTAATTGTTAGAGTGGCCTTTCATGGTCCACCCACCTTATTTCGTCTTGTGTCGTGTAGTGTTGCGTCGCAGCGTTATTAGAGTGTAGCTGTGTCGAACATTGAGAATTATCAGAGAAACAGATTAGACTAAGTACGTCGAAATATTAATAACGTGACACGACAAAATAGTGCGTTTCTATCTGTATATTTATCTTCAATAGCTAGAATAGAAGGGGTTATACCCTTACTCTGCGGAAGGTAACGACAAAATTATTTAATTGTTTGTACGCACATTGTCCAAATGTAGAAACCTCTTATCGTAGAGAATCGTATTTGCCGAAATTTATCTTATATTCCTAAAGTAACCACTCTCTTTGCCTACGACGATACGATATCTCGAATATAATCGTTGACAACTTACTAATGTCTCACAAGACAGTGTCATAGTTCACCGTATTTTTTTGAAAACTGACAAGATATTAAAACCTTTTTTCAATAAATATACAACCGTTTTCGATAATATCACTGTCTTATTTTTGTTGTTTAATTACAAATTGCAATTAATAATTACTATTCCCATGGTATTCATTATAATTTAAATTACAATTCGGCCAGATTTCCAATTATTTATATAAAAATAATATGAAAATAAGAAAGTATAGGTTCAATCACACATCTATAGAATGATAGCCCGAGCCATTTTTGCTTACAGTATCTATTAGAATATAAAACGTCACAAGAAATTAGATAGAAACAAATTATTTTATTTTTTTTGCAACAATAATGAACAAAGGGCGCACAAAATATGAATAGTCCAGTTGAATGAAATCACATTGTCTGGTCAACATAAACTGAACAATTCCGTAGTGGATAATGCTGCGTCGTAAAATTAAAGTTTTTACATTGATTCATAAGACAAGAACAATACGAGGAGGTTGACAGTGGACGCTCCGCGTAAAAAATTGAGATTTAGCCACATCCTAGATAGATAAATAGATATTACTTTATTTGCACACCAGGATTTACAAACATTATATAGTAATAAAATTACCAATAATTGTAATGTACAAAGGGCGGCCTTATTAGTTATAACAATTTCTTCCAGGCAACCTTTGGAAGGACTAATTTAATTTATAAGTTGGTGCTAAGTAACAAATAAGATATTCAATATTTTTAGTTTTCGTACATAAATTCTATTATTGTAATAAATAAATTTATAAAATATTCATTTAAAAAAATCGATACAATATCATAAAAACATACAGTAATAATAAACTAATTACATACGAACGTTAATTGCCCACTGTGAGAGACAGATAATGCTCTGACAACACAGCTTTGAATGTGGTAACAGATGGGCACGTCTTATAGAAATCGGTAAGGCATTCCATAAACGTACAGCTTCTATGTTAATTGAGTTTGTATAAAAATTTGTAGAATGTTTTACTATTTCCAAGCTCAGGTGTTCAGAAGACCTGAGGCATTTTAAATGTGTGTCATGAAGAAACTTAACGCGTTTTTTAAGGTAAGAAAAAGCTAAGGGTATGAGTATTCCGGTGAAACTGGATTGGAAACCACTGGAGCTTATTGCGAAAGTGAGAAACATGATTATATTTACGGAGTCCAAATATAAATCGTATGCAGAAATTTTGAAAACACTTAAGTTTATTGAAATGCGCTTTACTGACGTCGAGATAACTGACGTCAGCTTAGTCATTAATCGGAAGTAAGAGCGTCTATGCAAGTGTAGTTTTAGTAGATATCGCAAGAAAGTTTTACAACCGTGGCAAAGATCCTGCTGTAACGGACACTTTGCGGTTTATTTCTTAAATCTGAGGGCTCCGAGACAAGGTTCTGTCAATTAGAACACCCAATTTTTTAACTTGACTGCTAATTGGGATAATTTTGTAATGAAATTGAACTGGCGATAAGAGTGACCAATCAATTTTAGCAGACATTATGGGACTCCCCATGACACCTGTGATTTTGTGGGATTAATTTCGAGTCCATAGGCGTTACTCCACGCACTTATGAGTTCTAGATTAGTATTGATGATATTAAGCACACTCGACAACATACTGACCAGTGCATGGGTGTATATCTGCAAATCATCAATATAAAGGTGGCATGAAATTAAATTACAGGAAATGGCATTTATAAAAATTGCGTAGAGCAATAGGGATAGAACATCACCCTGCGGGATACCAACAGAAGCATTATACCATGAAGAAAAGGAATTCTCACGGAGTTATGTTAAGAGAGTGAAGAAGGCCTAGGAGAATATGGAAATCAACAATATTGAATGCGTTACTAAAGTCTTTATTTCAACGGACAGCTAGTTTCCAGACAGTTTCCTATAAAACCAGACAGATAGTTTCCTATAAAAGGAGATATACAGTACATATAATATAAAGTTTATATGGATCGTTATTAATTTATGCAGCCAAATATAAGTCCTTAATGTTGTGAGGTAATTGTTGCATAGCTGCACATCGTCGTAAAATTTTCTTGCCGTAGAGCAGCCTTGCAGTCATGGCCGAAAATAGGTATTTCTTGCCTTTAAGACTTCACTGACTCTCTAAGAACCCCCAATTCATGCCACATTTTCTCTCATCATGCAAAATGTAGGAAAAGCGGCCAATGTATATAAGGTTTTTTGTAGTACCATAGACAATAGAGTAAAGATTTTTAAAATACTTATCAAAAACATACCCAAAGCACCAATTTGCTGTCTAATCAATTAACGAAGGACAGGAAATACACACTCGGTTGGAATGTTTAACTGGTGTGTCAATATTTGTACAGCGCAGTAATGATACTAATTAAAAATTTTATGGTTGTATTATCGCATAGCCATTAATAATGACTAGTACAATCGACAAGTAAAAAGTATATTTTAAAATACTGTGTTTAATTTTCATCTTACATATGTATGTAGCATATTTGAAAATTTGATATCATGTTTTTTAGCTCAACTATTTTAAATATAATATTTATTTTGATCAATATTTAACCTTAACACAAATCAATTATTTGGAACTGTCTCACAAAATCGTCGATATGTGGAATGTGGATGCGGTGATCATTGTTCCGATAATCGTATCTACTCACTGATTGATAGCTAAAAGCCTCGACCAACACCTCACAGAAAATCGATGTTGAGTCATTTTTTCGTAAGTATTGATGAAGTAAATGAGATTACCGAAGACTTAACTTTTCCTTTCCACTCCCGATTCCAGTAGGAGGAAATCAAAGGGCGGCATTGTACTTGTAACTTTTGACAGATGAACCGTCTGCGTGCCGTCTCGCTTGTGCCGTGCGCTTTATACTACAAAAAAAAATATTCTAGAAACTATTCAAGCTATTATGTTTTTATTGTTCCAAAACGTATCCATAACGTTCCATAACATCCATTAAATTCCATTATATTTTTATTGTTTTATTGTTCCATATTGTAAGGCGCACGGGGAACTGTTTGACAGCTATTGCAATGGCCGTCGTGTCCTGCATACTTTTCGAAACTGTTAAATGAGCAAATCCCTGTTTATCAATATTGAACTGTATCATGAAACAGTTACGACAGTTACTCGAGTGTGTCACAACAAAAATCTTAAGTGTAATGTTTCATGTATGTAAACTGTGTGGTAACGTTAATTATGGTAACACGCATTCTTTTTCTGAATATAATATTAGAAATATTTTGAAAATTTGATTGAGTAAGCCTTTAAATTAAGTTTAATTAAATCTCTATAACACATTGTAATCTAGCCTGGCTAAATTATTTTGAAGTGATGACAGATTAAAAATACAGTCTCACCACCCGTACTTAACCTATGAGTGTCGTGAGAGGTGACTAAGGAGGCAAACACACGAGAACAACATCACTGCAAAGAGAAGGAAAACTCTTAACAAACCCGATGCCAACACGCCTGGCCAACGTGGCATTGTGATACCTTGAGCCCAGCGAGTTAAGGAAATATTAATATAGGTAATTCTGATAATAAGGAATCGTTGTTTGTTGACTTGTGTTATTACTAATAAATAATAGAAATAACGTTGGGCGTGATTTAATACTTAACACTCAAAAAAGACACAAATACAAGTTTCAGTGAAGACAATTATCTGGAATTATGAGCAGGATTTTAATTCGCTTTTGCTACTTTATTGTCGTAAATTCTCGTATTTTTCATATTTTATCGTATAATATTTTTTAGTCACACACACGGCCGTGCAACGCATACTTTTTGTCATGCAGAGTGCAATATTTCGTGAACAAATTGCAACTTGCAGTTGCGAGCGTGTGATGCCATACTTATCTCATAGGCCCTGCTATACGAGTATGAACATCTGTGTAGATGGTAACAGGACACTACTCGTCATTTCCCACGATGTTATGTTTTGTACATGTTTGTACTTCAGTAATGTTTTTAACACGCTTTTAATAGTATCAATTTTTAAGTGTATTTTTAAATTTTTAAACTATTTCTAATTTATTAATAAGGTCGGTACGTCATGTTTGTAAGTTTGAGTTAATTTCTTTTAAACGTTTGTAGTGTATGTGAGTTTTGGGAAGTAAGTGTAATTAGGAATTACTCAAGTTTTGCTACTGACGTATTCATAAATAAAAGAATAATCAAAGCAGTCATTAAGGGCTCATAACATTTTAACCATAATTTTAATATTACACCGCCAATTTTAATTATGAGCTCTAATGATGTAATCTATACCAGTCACAAATTATCCCTTAGACAATCATATCACTATCGTACCACAGATCATGTCACAGACTCCTCCCTGGGTAGTCTTTAATATGATCTGTGATACCTACCTAACTGAATACGAGTAAATTAGCAACAAACACGTAACATAAAACAAGACACAACGAAAAGAGTTTTTAAGTTACTTAAAATACCACGAAACCATTCAAACAATACCCATTCTGCCTAATATATAGTTATTTTTATAAAAAAAACACATTAAACGATTTCTGATTTAAGATTTGCTATTATTACATATAATACATTTCTATTTGTAATCTTTTTAAAATATAAAACTAACTGACAGATATATATGTATATCATAATATGTAAATCAGAATAAAGCTTAAATTAAAAAAAACGTGTGCGTGTACTAGCGTACACTCGTAAGAAGTGAAACTTCTTTATGACGTTATTTTTCAAAAAAATAATTTAAACCCGTCCGAAGTCGATGCAATCGCCACCTGGATTTCA
Source organism: Hypercompe scribonia (assembly GCA_949316085.1). Lineage (NCBI taxonomy): Eukaryota > Metazoa > Arthropoda > Insecta > Lepidoptera > Erebidae > Hypercompe > Hypercompe scribonia. The sequence goes on from OX438988.1 coordinate 8,573,141, forward strand.
AAAATGTAACTACTCAAAACGGGCCGCAAAATACATTGGAGACATTTACCAATCCCTACTCCGCTGGAGAAAGTATACTTCGAATCACGCGTGGTAGGGATAAGAAAAAGATGGCGCGTAACCGAAAAATGTGACGCGTAACGAAAAAATGTTACACTAAATTTTTTTCCAAACCCGATATAGAAGTTTCACTTCAAAAAGTCGTAGGAAACCTTGGACTTAATATTCGATTCTCCATCGAATAAAGAAGGTAGATATTTATGTAAACGTTTAATGTTGAACTAACATTAAAGTAACGATTATACAAAAACCTCTCACTATACTGCGATCTCTACTCCTTTTTTTTCTACCTTTATATAATTAAATAATCCTCCTTTACTTCGAACAAGTTTTTTGTTAGTGTTTAAGTTCACATTATCAAATGTAAATATAACGAAATAAAATGTTGTCAGCTGAGTACATCAATTGCTCTATTACTTTGTGTAAGTACGCTTAATTTCTCTACAGAAATCAAAACACAGTAGGTATTCTTCAGATCAATAAAATTAAGATAAAATAGCTGTCGCGAGCGAGTAAGAGTGCGCGAAGTTCTTATAATCTGAGCTGTCAAAGTAAACAACATTTAAACATAAATAATTGCAGAAACAATTCTGATATTTAAAAAATCTTCTGGCACTACTTTCCATAGGTAAGTAACTAAAAAATTATAGAATATTAACTCATGTTTATTTTATCTCGTTTGAACTCAAATTTTTGACGCCATTCCGCACAGTGTTGCAACTTAATTTGCATTTTTTCCCTTAAAATCAGGAAAATACTGAGAACTTATAATACTGAGCTGGGCACATAACTCATTTGCACACAAATGCAAGTATCACCCGTAACTATATAGGGTTACGCAAACGGATTCAACACATGTCCTCACAAATTTTGTCTCTATTGTTTAGCTGTCCGTCTTTACGTCTTTAGTGGTCTGAAAAGTATTCTCTTATACATGCTATAATTTAAAATGCTTAAACAATGAATCTTTACTACGAAATATAAAAATCAAAACGTTTTGCAAATGTAATCCTTATTACTTACAGAACACTCCTGTTGTTGTTCTGTCTCTTTCACCCAAATAAGGAACTTATTAAAAAAGGTAGTAGATAAACACTTTCACTGTCACTTGAATGACATTCTTGAAATAGTAGCGTTCTAACGCACATGCGCAATGCAGACACGAGCTGTTCTGATTATCCAAGAATCGCGCACAACTCAGATCGTTATGAATTAAATTCTTCTGTATTTAATACGAGTGTTCAGTTTCTGTTTTAGATAATTAAATTTAAGTTATTGCTTTGGTGAGCCGGTATCTATGTTAAGGGATAGCGTTTGTAAATCACGTTATGTTGCACGTAATGTTCGAGCGCGCTACGAGCTTAGCGCACACTCCGCGACTGAATCGGCGGGCAAGGTCGAAGGTACGATGTGGCCTTTTGTCAAAAAAGTTTGTTACAAAATATGTTACAGAGGTAGATTACCTCAATTTTTTCTATAAAATTTAGTTACTAATTCCTCAAACAAATTCAACATATAAATGTGTTATTTATATTTTAATTTTCTATGAAACACCCTTGTTTAGAACTAGTATAAAAGTTATAGTGGCTCAACTGAGATTTCAACCCTTTATTGACATACCTTGTGTTCGTTGAGCGTTGGTATGATAGACGAAAGTGACACTAAGGTCAGTAGGTTACAAAAATTGATTTTAAGTTAGATTTGTGAGCTCATGCCATTCAAATTTGTGATGTTTACAGATTGTGATTTAATGTGCCGCCGTTTTGTATTTAATACTACAGAATGAAGCCTTAATTAAAGTTTTTACTTCATTGATGTCGTAAAAACTTGAGTTATACGATGGTAATTACTAATAATGAGGACCGTGATTGATTAATTTACGTGAAATGAACATTTATAATTATAATTTATTTCTTAAATGCATCTAGAATGAAACATTAACAGTTAAATAATTCTCCAATTGGTGATTATTTAAAATTATTATTGTTATATTTAAATTAATATTTGTTTGTTTAACAGGATTATTAAACAGTTACATATATTTTTAGATTATATTTGTCGTAGAAACCATGTGTACCTACAAAACTGGTCTTACTAGTTAAATTATTATTCAATTCACGTTGGTATCAAAACAGTTTGCTTAACGATAATTGAAGAAAAAAACACACCGTTCTGTGTTAATTTCATTGAATATTTTATTAGAATTTTTGCAGAAAGAGTTTACAGCTCTATTCAATAAAGAGTAATCATGTTTTATGCTACTCAAAATACAAATACTTGACGGGAAATTTGGCAAAGATAACTTTCCTGTGTTTAAATTTTTACCAGTGATATAGCAAACGAAAGTTGGACGAATTTAGATGTAATCACTAGCTTTGGCCGTAACTGTTCACATGGCAACAAAATCAATCGATTTTTCTTGAATAAAAACTAGCTATATATAGAATATTTATGTATAATACAAAGTTGTTAAGAATACAGAGTGCCACCACTCCTATTTATTAAATGGGTGGCGTAAGAGGCGAGTTAAGGAGCAACCTACTCACAGAAAGCTTTATACCAACCCGTCTGGCCAGCGTGGTATGGCAGGCTAAAATACCCTTTTTAAGGAGAGGCTGTCAAAGGTTCTTGATGTGATATAACATCAAGATAAATTTGAATCGTCATATTTTTCTGCGTCATTAGGTAAACTAAACTTATCATATTTATTTTTGTCGCTTAGTAACTATTACTGACTTTTTTTGGACATAAACTTTAACTTGATTTACATACGACGCTACTATAACAACATTAATTAGGACTTGCGTCTTTTGATGAATGATGAATTTTGATGGATTGTGATAATGATATATTGATTACTACTTCGATATTACACCAATCACGTCACATCACATTAACAGCCTTCCATAGTAAACAAGACATAGTCCTCTTTTTAGAAAGGAAGTTTGATCCTACTATGCCACGCTGGCCGAACGGGTTGGTGTAAGGTTTGTATCAAGTTTTTCTTGTCTTCCCAGTTCTATTATCTTGCATAATTTGCTCCATAATTCACTTCTTACGACACTCGTGCGCAAAATAGAGGTGAAGCTTCGTATTCTTACTCCTTCACCACGCGGCAATTACTTTATTAATTAGTTTAGTATCAGTATATTACAAACCAGGATAAAGATATGTTGAAGTTACACAAAGTGTAAGCAAACCACTCCATACACAGTGGTGGGATTCTGAGAACTTCTTTCCTAGAGGATATTTTTTTTTTGTGTACGAACACCGTGTGGTTCTGGAGGGTTATCTTCCGAAGTATACATGACTTTCACGCGATGAAATAATGTATAAGCATAAGTATAAATGAATGGCATCGTTAGCATCGTTATTGTATGGTACTCAGTATTTCCATTGTTACATGAGTTGTGTATAATTTTATAAAAATGAATGCGCTTAAATTCTATTTCTTGACATGATTTTTAAAATAACATGTTTTGAACTTGTCTGTTCATAGGTTTTATGTCATATCATACACTTTTATAATACTTTACAGAGTACAGAGTTGGGTTTTTTCAAAGTATTCAGTGCCAATAATATAAAAAATAGAATAATTTAATACCAGGCTACTAGAAGGCGCATCGATGATGTTTGCCTTAAGTTATCGTGTCCACAAATGACGTATCTGTGAATCATCAGTCGGTACCACCATTAACGATGTTCATTTAAACTGAATGTACGTAACACATGTAAATAATACTGATAGTACATGTATCAAGTTGGTTGCGTCAGTTGGCTGATATGGTAGTGACTGGTTTGTTAATTATTTTGAGAGTCAATTCTGATTCGTGATTGGTAATCGGTGCTGACCGGTGATGACTGAATTAGGAGGTAAAGTGATGCATTTGATACGTCAAAGATCTCTTATACACAGATGAACAAGCTTGCAATTTCTTCATTGTCTTACACCAAGTGATAATCATCAACAGCCTGTATCAATCTACTGCTTGACATAGGCCTCTCCTTAGCAGGGGTGCTGGGCTAGAAAACCTCCACGTGGTGCACCCTGGAAACGTTGGCGATGATGCTGTTCATCACTGCCAACGGCTAATATTCTAGCACGAAGAGGAAGCCATTTTCGTCGGCAATTCGGCCGAGACTTGGTCCAACAGAGCGGGCATTTTGTCGATTCCTCTGTTGGCTCTTCGCTCTTCGGAGCATTGAGGAGGAAAACCTCGGTAAAAAATCACGATGGTGGGACCCGATTTGGGGTCGGAGTACCTCCGCTCAGCGGTGGAAAAGGTAGGACGGGCTCGGTGTGCACTTACACTGCCACTGAGCAAGCATCAGGAGACGTAGTCTCCCTGCCGCCGTCGACATATGGTAGTCCCGAGTTGGCGTCTCGCGACTCCAATCGGGGGCGAGGGTCTTGGCTTAGCCGCCCGGACTGCGAGGAAGAAAACCTCTTTAAAAAATTACCCCGAATCCCGTGTTCTGGTGCGTGACCAGGGGATGCATGGCTGATGGGTAGTTCAGTCGTAAGCGCACTCCCAGCCGAGGCACCTGCGGACCCCTCGGTTGGGTACAAACTTACGCTTGCCCGGGTATTGGGGGATCTCTGCCCGGGTCGACTTTTATTTCTCCCCCACGCGTGGGAATAGTTATGAATATGCAAATAAATAAAAATTTAAACAAAAAAGACGAAGAAAAGAAAGACGTAAGTAAGACGGGAAAGTCCAGGAATACGGACGACTTCTCGACCAATGATACGGAACGTGTGACGCCTGTCTCGCTCTCAGAAGTTAATCTCGCTTCAGAGAGCCGTAGAAGATCGGATCGACTACGTTCGAGATCCGCTATTCCGACAGACAGAGGTGACTCTAGCACAACAACTGAGACGCTGGGAGCAATGGAGGTGGAGATTCAGGACAGCCGAAAACGCGGACGCTCCACAGACGACGAAGGAGATACTTCTCAGGAGTGGCTGCCTCCCAAAGTGGCTAGTAGCCGCAGAGGGAGATCACGCACTCCAGTTTCGGTTCCCTCAGGCTCCGTATTCACTAAGGCGGCAGCCTACAGACGCGTCAGAGTGGAGGGCGAATATGTTGTGGAGGAGGAAATCGCTGATCTCCTGCAAAGAATTCGGACGCCGGCAGTGGAAGAATTGGCAGCCCAGGAACCGGTGTCTTTGCAGGAGAGGGCGAATGTAGCTGTGGCCATCATTAACAAGGTGGCCACGAAATCTACAAACCTTAAGGGTTCATTTGTTAGGGCCCTTAAGGACTCGTCCTCCACCATTGCAGGGGTTGTTACTACCCTCATTGGGGATGTAGCTCCCCTGCAGGCAGCTAACGACCGCCTGACGGGCCAGGTGGCTGAGCTGAGCACTCAATTTGCTCACTTTCGGGCCCAGACGGAACACCCTGAGCGACAGGGCCGGGTTTCAGAGCGACCTGCCCACAGTCACGATTCTGGTGACGTCTTTGATGCCCATCTGCGTCAAGTACTTGACGCAGTGGGGCGTCTGTTGGACGGACGTCTCGTGGGCCTTGAGGCGAGGCTACCTCCAGCCCCCGTAATTCGGCCGCCACTCGCAGCGGATGGGGCGAAGGTCAACCGATTGAAGACGTCGCCGCCGGCTCCGCTTCCCGTTGCGGGCGGTCGTGTATCGTATGCGGCGGCAACACTTACGTCCGCCCCTGTTGCTGCTGCGAAGACAGCTAAAGCGACAAAAGTGGCGACAAATGCGGCTGTGGCAAAGACGGCTGCTCCCAAGACTAGCCTAAAGGTTACAGCACAGACGAGAGCTGAGTTCCCTCCGCTTCCCACTCCGACACCTATATCTGGCCCCTCTACTTCTGCCCCCTCAAATGATGGGTGGCAGGTAGTCGGGTCGGTCAAGAAGTCCCGAAAGCGGGGCAAGAAGGCTACGCAAAAAGTAGCCTCTTCCCCACAGTCGTCATCGGTGGCAGTGGCCACCCAAAAGAAGCCGCGTAAACTACAGACGCCAAAGACTGCGGCTGTGGTGATCACTGTGTCACCGGAGGCGGCAAATGTCGGGCTATCCTATGCGGCCGTATTCAAGAAGGCTCGGGATAGTCTCGCCAATCAATTTGGGACTGTAGGTGTCAAGATGCGCCTTGCCCAAACAGGAGCTCGAGTTTTACAGTTCCCTGGGGCTGAAGGTATAAAGACGGCTGATACCTTTGCCGAAAAGCTGCGGACTATATTTTCAGATACGGATGGTGTAAAGATCGCCAGGCCCATCAAATGCGCGGAATTGCGTATCTCGGGCCTGGACGACTCCGTGACGGTTGAGGATGTCCGCGTTGCGATTCGGGAGAAAACCGGGTGCAGCGTGGACAGCATCAGGGTTGGCACCATCCGTCCCGGTCCAGGAGGCCTTGGTGCGACGTGGATAAGCTGTCCCGTAGCGTCAGCCAAGATTTTGGGCGATGTCGGCAAGATCCTCGTCGGTTTCGTGAACGCCAGAGTCACAGTTCTGGCGGCGAGACCGATGAGGTGCTTCAAATGCCTGGCTGCGGGACACACTCGCATCAAGTGCGATAGTTCTTTCGACTGCAGCGGATTGTGTTTCCGCTGCGGTCGACCGGGGCACAAGGCAGCGGAGTGCTCTGCCGCCCCTCACTGCCCAACGTGTGCGGCGGGCAATAGGCCTGCCAATCACCAGATGGGACAGGGGGGCTGCAAGCCTTGCCGCAGTTTTCGGCAAACGTCGGAGGCTAGCCAGTCGGCCCAGGCTGCCTCCGACGTAGTTCGTGCGTCAACCTCGTCGCCTATGGAGGGGGCTGTAGAGATGATTCTTTAATGGATCAGGTCTCCAGCCTCCTTGTCCAGACGAACCTGAACCACTGTGCCGCGGCGCAGGACCTCTTCCTGCAAACCATGGCGCAGTGGTCGATTGGTGTTGCTGTAGCTGCGGAGCCCTATTATGTTCCTCCCCGTCCAAACTGGTTGGGTGACCGGGACGGCTCCGTGGCAGTCGTCGGCTCCATGGCGGCTCATTCCCCGCCCTTGTCGCTAAGAGACAAGGGCTCTGGATATGTTGCTGCTGAGTGGGGGGGGATTACCATATATGGTATATATTTCTCCCCCAACCGGAGTTTGAGCGACTTCGAGGTTTTCCTCAATAGCTTGGAGACCTCGATGCGGCGACTAGCGTCTGGGCACGTCCTAGTGCTGGGGGACTTCAACGCAAAATTCATTGCGTGGGGTTCCCCCAGGACGGACGCTAGGGGCGAGGCCGTAGAGGAGTGGGCGGCCTCGGTGGGCCTCTGTTTACTAAACAGGGGCTCCACCAACACGTGCGTGCGACAGCAGGGAGGGTCGATAGTGGACCTTTCGTTCGCTACCCCTGCTCTCGCCGCACGAGTAAGGAACTGGCGTGTCCTAGAAGAGGTTGAGACGCTCTCGGATCATCTCTACATCCGATTTGAGCTCTCCCGGACCCAGGACGCCAGTGGGGGTCATGCGGCGCGGCGTTCTTCTCGCTTTCCGCGGTGGGCTGTAGCCAAATTAAATAGGGACCTACTAGAGGAGGCGGCCATTATTCACTCTTGGCTGTCTCCGCAGGCCCCGGCCGAGGAGGTTGACATGGGGGCTGGTCGCTTCCGCGATGCGGTTACGCAGATCTGCGATGCGGCCATGCCCCGCATACGAGGTTGTCGGCCTCCACGGAAGGAGGTTTACTGGTGGTCCCAGGAGTTGGCGGACCTCCGTGCGGCTTGTACTCGTGCCCGGAGGTCCTACACCCGTAGTCGGCGGCGACACCGCGAAGAAGGCGGAGAGGACCAGCTTCATGAGGAGTACCGAGAGGCGCGGAAAACTCTGAAGCTGGCCATCAGCCGCGCCAAAGAAATTAAGCGTAAGGAGATGCTGGAGGGTCTCGATCGTGACCCCTGGGGTCGCCCTTATCGTGCGGCGCGACAAAAGCTCCGCACATCGGGCCCCCCCCTTACAGAGACTCTCCAGCCCAGCTTCCTGCGGGCAGTGATCGAGGGCCTTTTCCCACAGCGAGTGGAACACACACCCCCGTCGATGGCTTTCATGGTCGGAGACGACGGGGGGAACGAGGACAATGTTCCACCCGTCAGGGAATCGGAGGTAGGGGCGGTTGTTCTACGGATTCGCTCTAAGAACACCGCCCCCGGGCCGGACGGGATACCTGCCCGAGTGCTGGCCCGAGCCCTCGAACACATGTCGGACCGCCTCAGGGAAGTCCTGGACTCTAGTCTGGCGTCCGGACGCTTCCCTGAGTGCTGGAAAAGCGGAAAGCTGGTCCTTTTAAGGAAGCCGGGACGGCCTGCCGATTCGGTAGCGGCCTATAGGCCCATCGTGTTGCTGGACGAGGCGGGTAAACTTTTTGAGAGGATACTCTCTGCTCGCATCGTCCGGCACCTCTGCGAGGTGGGCTCCGATCTGTCGGACGCCCAATTTGGTTTTCGAGCGGGGCGTTCGACAGTCGATGCTGTGTTGCGCCTGAGGGCCGTTACCGAAGAGGCGGTGAGCTGCGGCGGCGTGTTGTTGGCGGTGTCGTTGGACATTGCCAACGCATTTAATAGTCTGCCATTTAGCTGCATCAGGGAAGCACTCCACTACCACGGGGTGCCAGAGTACCTGAGGCGGCTTGTGGCAGACTATCTTGAGGAGCGTACCGTCATGTACGAGGACCGAGATGGTATTCTGAGGCAGCGGCCCATGTCGTGCGGTGTTCCACAGGGGTCTGTCCTTGGACCACTTCTGTGGAACATGGGATACGACTGGGCCCTTCGAGGTCATCTTCCTCCCGGGCTGGGTGTAATTTGTTACGCTGATGATACGTTAGTTACGGCCCGGGGAGCGAACTTTCAAGAGGCGGCGCGCCTGGCTACCACGGGAGTCTCTTTGGTGGTCGGGCGTATTGAGGCGCTGGGTTTACGGGTGGCCCTAAATAAGACGGAGGCCCTTTTATTCCATGGGCCCCGTCGTGGTCCGCCACCCGGCGCCTCTATCGTAGTCAATTCGGTCCTCGTACCGGTTCAGGCCCAGATGAAGTATCTGGGCCTGATCCTCGACGGCAGGTGGCTCTTCGACGAGCACTTCCGACAGCTTTCTCCAAAGCTGGTCGGCGCTGCTTCTGCCCTTGGGCGACTTTTGCCGCATTTGGGTGGAGCTAGCGTCGCGACAAGACGGCTATACACGGGGGTTGTCCGGTCAATGGCGCTGTATGGTGCACCGGTGTGGGCGGCGGCTCTGACCGCCCAGAATAGGGCTCGCCTCTGGCGCCCTCAGAGGATATTGGCGGTTAGAGCCATACGCGGTTACCGCACCGTATCGACGGAGGCGGCGTGCGCCTTAGCCGGTACTCCCCCGTGGGATTTGGAGGCGGAAGTGCTCGCCGAAGTTTATCGGCGAACGGCAGACTTCCGGGTGGGAAGCGGCATTCGGCCCCCACCCGAAGAGATACGCGAGTGGCGAGAGGCCGCTCGTCGAGCCACGATGGCTCGTTGGTCGTCCCGGCTGGAGGCTCCACGTGCTGGCTTTGCCGCCGTGGAGGCTCTCCAGCCGGTCATCGCCGAATGGGCGGGGCGGCAGCACGGGACCCTTTCCTTCCGACTGACACAGACTCTTTCCGGGCATGGTTGCTTCGGGAAGTATCTGCACTCGGTCGCCAGGAGGGAATTGAGTCCCGCCTGTCACCACTGCGACTGCAGTGAGGACTCGGCTCAGCACACGCTGGCGGTTTGTTCCGCCTGGGCGGCGCAGCGTGGGGTCCTCACTGCAGTTATTGGAGAAGATCTCTCGCTACCGGCCGTCATACGCTCCATGGTCGGTAGCGACAGTTGTTTTACCGCGGTCGCAACCTTCTGCGAAGACGTAATTTCGCGGAAGGAGGTGGCGGAGAAGGCCCGGGAGGACAACCTCCACTCGGACCCAATTCGCCGCCGGCGAACCGGGCGGCGGAGGCGCGCGTACCAGCGCCTCATGCCGCCTTGAGTGTGGCCGCGGGTGGACGGGACGGGTTTTCCCCTCCATCCGCTATAATGACCAGCCGCGAAGAGGCGACGTCCGCGTGTGCCGTACGTCGCCTAAAAGGAGAGTTTATCCGCAGATGGTGTCCGCGGTAGCGGGCAGGCGCTAGGAGGGATCTGGATGTCGTAATAACAGCTGTTCCCGGATCCCTCCTATGTCAGGCGCAGAGTGGCACACCGTGTGGTTTTAGTCGGTCCGATTCCGACACACCACCCCGCCGTAAACCCCGGTGGGGTGACGGCCCGAGGGGGTTTCCACACGTAAAAAAAAAGAAAAAAAGGCCTCTCCTTAGCAAGGACGTTTTGGCATACAATACCATGCTGACTAGACAGGTCGGTATAAGTTTTGTTTCAAGTTTTCCTTGCAGTTGTTGCAGTTGCAGGATGCGGCGGTGTTCGGCATAGTTTGTTCCTTTAGTAGGCTTTTAGGACACCCATGGGATGAATAAGGGTGGTGGCTCTCCGTATTACAAACCATTTTTTTTACCATTAATCATTTGTGCCAAAGCAATGCTCTCCTATTCTTTTCGTTGCCAGATTAATTCAAAAACACACATTAATTCAAATACAAAATTAAAACAGCTTGTACCGTCGGCACAAACATTGGATTATGGCTGCGATCATTTTTTGTATCTGGATGTAATTAGTCTATATGTATTTAGAAATATTTGTAAACAGTTGAAAACAGTATTGCCTTGTTCTCTGTTATTTAAGCGACACAAAATATTAATAGAAATATTTGTAAACAGTTGAAAACAGTATTGCCTTGTTCTCTGTTACTTAAGCGACACAATATATTAATAGAAATATTTGTAAACAGTTGAAAACAGTATTGCCTTGTTCTCTGTTATTTAAGCGACACAAAATATTAATAGAAATATTTGTAAACAGTTGAAAACAGTATTGCCTTGTTCTCTGTTATTTAAGCGATACAAAATATTATAATCGACAAAATTAATGAGTTCAAAAATTGTACACCTTTGGGGACTAAAACGTGAGCGTATGTATGACTGTGTGTATACAAAACTGATCATCATCTTCAATTCAGTCCTCAGTAGTCCTCTGCTGGTGATTGGCTTCTCCATAGAAAAGAGATTCTAGTGTACCACACAGGCCAGCAAAAAAAAATAATTAAAAAAAACAGAATACAAATCAAACATATCACCAAAATATCATCAAACCATTATGATTCAGTCTCATCAATGATAGAAAATAACCTCTGCGATTAACAGTTAGAAGTACTAACAGTGAAATCCATGAATAATGTATGGATTGCAGGTAAATGTGACAAAGGCACGTAACGTGACCGATTGTTTTTAGATATCGTCTGATGTGTCATTATTTAGGGCAACGTAGTGTGTCCACTTTTTTTCAATCATTATATACTATTATAGGTAATATACGTAGCAACATGCTGGCCTTCGCTTCATGTCATACGTGTACAGTTTCAAAACACAGAAAAAGAAATATTTAATGAAAAGAAGTTGAACACTACAAATTCGTAGATGTACAGAACCATAAAATTACATTTTTTTTATTATTTAAGAGCAAAAGAGCATCGAGGTCATATCATCACAGCATCACATCAACAGCCTTTTATATGATGATGGACTCCTAGCCGATTACGATCACGGCGGTCAGACTCAACGGGTACCAGCCAATTATGCACGAGATATTACAAAACAGATACAAATGTACGCGCAAACAGGTGCACCCTCTGTTCCTTCACTCTCACAATCTGATGGGACAGCTATCAGACATGACCGGGCAGAGATCAGGCGCAAGATCGATGATTTTACGTGCTCTTCGAGGCACAGGGAGAGTTAAGACTCAACTTTCAAAATCTGAGCTGTTAAAAATACATAGCAAAATAAATAAAATAATTTCAATAACACTTTTTTGACCCGCCCGAGGGACCGAACCCGATCGGCAATTGCTTACGTTAACCGCTACCCCAACGAGTCTACTGCAGGACATAGGTCTTTTCTTATAAAAGAGATTTTAGCCTACTCTATCACGCTAGGCAGGCGGGTTGATATACGGTTTGTATCAAGTTTTCCTTCTCTTCATAGTACTGTTGTCCTGTATAATTTGCTCTCTAACTCACCTCTTACGGTACTCATGGGGTGGATAGGTGTGGTTACACTTTGCATTCTAATAATAATGGTAAGTAACTTCCACCACCCATGGACACACTCAATACTTGCAAACCCAAGGCCAAAAAATCCGCTTGGTATAATACAGCCTTCTAAAGCGACTCCACTCTGCTTGATGGAAAACATGAATAGAATCCAAGAGTCGTGGTCACATTACTGATTATGAATACAGACAATATAGTATGTTCACCCACACTATCAGATCTGCTTGGATACTTAAAAGGCATGACAGTTATCGTGACAGTCTAAGGTTCACACACTTATCATGAAAACTGCCACCCCTACTTCAACAGGCCTCCAGTCTCACACTCACTAACGAGACACGACAGCATGGACGCTGTCGCTTTAGGTTGGTCTTCTGTGAGAAAGCTTGGTTCTAATACTTTGTAAAACACGTGATAAAAATGGCTTATCGTATTTTCGTATCGTATTTTCTAATTAAATAATAACCATTTAATTCTGATGAATATAAATATGTAATAGTTTTATTGATATTTTACGATCGGTTGTTGTTTTTTATGTTCCGATAAGTTTAATAAAAATAACCGATTACAGATTATAACTTATTCTAGTTCTGTGGCAATCTTTAACAATATTGCCATTTCAAATAATATGTGAAACTTGTATAACAAAATTGTGTTAAACTCTTACATATTAGGAGCACGGCGTTGATCCTGGCGGGGACGTGAAATAGTATAATTCGGGTCCCGCTCAAAGTCTAACACCAATCATATGGTGGTTTTTAGTGGAACTACACGTACTCCTGGCTCCTGTGTCTCTGAGGAACCTAGTGCCGTACATTGTGATAATTTTCGCTTTTCTACATACAGAATAAATACTATGCATATAGTCTTTATTCGAACCCTGTTCAAAAACTAGGCTGGGTCGGCTTTAAGTCTAATACGATATCGTTGAATTCCGATCTTTAAATTTCGGTCATCGAACCTCCACAACCCAAGTCCTTCGCAACATCGAAGTGATGTAGAAAGACTATTGTCTGACTTTTAGACCTTCAATTGCTCATAAGGATTACCAATTATGTTTCTATGACAACTGGCTGTATGAGTATCAGCTAAAACAATAAATTAAGTTTTTACTTACATCTACATTACGATAACGTGTCATGTTGGGACGATAAAACAGTTTCTAGAAGCCAAAAAGTATGTAGGTAATAAAGAAAAAGTTTTAAAAAAGATTATTACAGGTCGTGGGTTCGATTCCCACCCAGCAAAAATCTTTGCATGAAGAGCTAAATCTTTTTTTTTGTATCTGGGTATAATTTATCTATAATATGTATATATTTAAACGTATATAAGTATACCTTACTTACCCTAGCTGACCCGGCAAGCTTCGTCTTTAGATTATTTTTACGCTTTTATTTTTTTTAACTTTCCTGCCGGGCTGATTTGTGAATCTAAACCATCCAGGGCACCACCCAAACGCATGAAAAAAATTCATTCAAATCGGTCCAGCCGTTTAGGAGGGGTTCAGTGACATACAAGCGTACAGTAGAATTATATATACATATATATAGATAGATAGATTTATCAGCAATGTGGTTACCATAGCACAGACTTTGTCTCGTTTAGGATCACATGGGCGTGTGTGAGATTTGTAACGATATTATTTTTATATTTATGGACAATGGGAGGAAAGGGCCAGTTGTCGCCCTAAGTGGAGGTGCTTTGTAAAATCCAAAGTACATGACTTTGAGAAGCGGAGGAAATCCGACCTGGATGATAAACGCGATGCTCTTAAGGCTAAACTACCAACAGCTCAATCCTACAACTTTGTCGACGGTGTCCTCACGTGCCAGCAATACTCGCGAATGTTTATTAATAAAATTGGATACTGTAGTCGTCAAAGGGCACATGCAAGAGCTGATCAATCTCGTATTTCAGCGAAGAATAATTAGTAACGGTCACTATAGCCGAAATCGGCTGGGAAGGAATCAATCAATCAATCAATTATATTTATATACTTAATTATTATAAATCTAGGAACCCTAAAAGCAATCAATGTTATTGATACACTCAGATGTTCAATTTGACTATTTAATAAACTTAAATTAAATAAATAAATAAATATTTAGGACATTTGACACACAACGTCATCTAGTTTCAAACTAAGCAGAGCTTGTGCTATGATAACTAGACTGACTGATAGAATACTTATATACTTTTTTTTTGTAAATACATGCATATTATACATAGAAAACATCCAAACTTCGAAACAAATACTTGCTGATCACACAAACATTTGATCCAACCCGGGAATCGAACCCGAGACCTCAAACACAGAAGTTGCATTCACTACCGCTGCGCCACCGAGGCAGTTAAATTTGGAAATTGAATGTCTGACTTATTTATTTATTTATAGGTTTGCCTACAATTGTTACACATTCATCGGCAAATATAACATTTAGACTTAGGATATATATTTATTCAATCAAGTTCACAGCAACTACACAATGGTACCTACCTGGTGTCATGTGTTCGTAGTTAACTAACTACTTAGCAAAAGCTTATTCCAAATTCCACAAAACAAATGATGCAGTAGAATCTACAGAAGGGGAAATATGACTACCTTAATCAACATTTGACTTAGTCTACGCCGCTACTTTTAAAAAATGTTATCAGCTTTAATGTGCCTATATTAGATTGAATAAATAAGTAAATAAATATTTCGGTTATTGGACACACAATCTCATCTATTCTTATAATAAAAATATAAGTACATAAGTATTCTATCAGTCAATCTAGTTATCATAGCATACATAGTATATTATTTATTTATTATCATAGAAACACCCAAACTTCGAAACAAATATTTGTAGATCGTACAAACATTCGGTCCGACACGGGAATCGCACCCAACACCTCAAGCACAGCAGTCGCAATCACTACCGCTGTGCCACCGAAGCAGTTTTTAATTATTTATTTATAGGCTGTGCCCGTGACTTCGTTCGCATAAGATTTGAATCTTGAATTTTAGCCTTAGTGGTTTTTGCTCAGTAAATTTCGATCACGTGGATAATTCGGGATTGAAAGTAGCCTACTATCGCCCAGTTAAAGTTGCATTAAAATCGGTTCAGCAGTTCCAGAGGTGAGCTCAGACAGACAGACAAAATTTAAGTAAGGGTAGTTATGTGTTAGTGTCGTGTAAAGAGCCATAAGCACTTGACAAAACACAGCATTTTTTTTAATCACAGACAGACACTCTATATGTATAGATGTGTTATTTATTTTTTCATTTAGTGGCACTGACTGGTAAGCTGGAGGTCGTAGGTTCGATTCCCACCCAGGACAAATGTTTGTGTGATAAGCCCAGTTATTTGTTTGTTCTATGACTGGGTGTACTTTATCTATAATATGTATATATTTAGAAATATTTAAGTATGTTTAGCAGCGGATGGTTACAGCCGTATGTGAGATGTGTGAGGTTATTTAATTATTAATATTCTGTACTCTTAATTTCTTGAAAACTCACGCGAAGACGCGGGCAAAAGCTAGTAAATAATAATTGAACAATGTAATTATTTAACTAACAAAGTTTTACGAAAACAACTCCTAGTTATTAACCACATCAATATATTAATATATTTGATTATACAAACAGATAATATTTAAGGAATACTTGAAATTCTTCCTTTACTGTAACAACAAACACAAACCACAGTTGAGTTCTAATCTGCACCTGTTACAAACATTACTGTAAACGAATTTCTACAAACCATTCATCCACAATCATTTCAAACATTCACTAGTGATGTACTTTGAACCAAATTCCAATGTATCTAGCTAATAATTTTATATCAAAGAACAGGTAAGTTTTAAAGCTATTTTTATATATCTACTAAATCATTATACACAGAACATTTCTGTTGTACTGCGGTACTTATTCGTGATAAAATTATTTAAAAAGGTTACCTTCTATTTCCCGACATTTCGAACGGGTTACACTGCTCGTGGTCTCTCAAAACCATAATATCACTGTTATATAAACGTTAAAGATGTAAAGAAAAATGACACAAATATAGTTCAATTGAAGTTCCAGGAACGAAGGTCTCTGATTTTTTTTTAATATGATAGAATTATGATACGTTCAGTATTTAATATTTTGTGTATAATATGACAGTATTTCATTAAATTTGTTATGATTTAGTATTGTCACATCACTACACTACCGGAACTTCCGTTGAATTTCCTGCCGTCTGTCTGAATACCTAATGCAACGGACAATATAATAAAAACAAATAATAATAAAATATAATGGTTCTTTTGTGAAACGACGTGGTTAAAAATTAAATTCGATTGTGGCTCACAATGGCACCACGTCGCGAAAATTGTCTTTTAAAAAAGGGCCATTCTTCGTTCGAAAACTTTTCTTTTCTTGATTCATTTGAGATAAAAAAAACGTAATTATTGCTATTAAAGGTAGTAGGAATAAATATTGTTATTTTGCTCAAATACTACTGAAGTAGGTTAAAAACACAACCGGCGTGTGTTACTCCTCAAGGAATCAGTTGCGTTAGTATTGGAGAATTCTCCTTTCTGCATTCAGAATACTTGTACATTTACAAGTTATCACAGGCATCCATTAGGCAGAGTAGAGTCACTTCGGCAGGTTCGTAAAATAGAAAAAAAAACATTGAAGAAGGTCACAATTACATTAAAAAAATATGTCCAAGATAAAATTAAACACAACAAAATACCCCTCGCAACGTTTACAGTGGGTTTCTACAGCATAAGAGGTGTAAGCACCAACCTCAATCCGAAATTGATTGAAATTAGAGTGGAAACACCTGAGACCCCCTCATAGGTTATTCGCCGTTGTTCAATGCGACAACTGGATAATTGGGTCTTTAGCACCTGTCAATATGCAGAATAAATTACGAGTTGTGGTATTATACGCCGCCAGTGATCCGTTTGCTTGGATGCTAAGTACATCTTAGAAAAAAATATTTGCCACTAACCCCAATAATCTCATTCACTCGACGCAAAGCAACGAAATAAACACTAGTTGCAAAGTTAGACAGGAAAACCTTCAGGACATTCTCATTTTAAAAGACGATTACATATAATTTGGACTGCAGTCATTTTCACTGAAACCCTGCACGCACTGTAATAGAAACGGACTACACATTGTAAATCATTGTGCCTTAAAATACTGAACTGAAAATACAATATAAAAGGCTTCGTGTCAATCAATAGTCCCCGTTAATATCGGAGGCAGGATGTGACGAATGACGACAGTTATGGCGACCGGATGTGGCAGGCGCTGCGTGCCCGCTTCCGGCGTGCGCTGTCACTACACCGGAACTCAGGAAATGCATAAATCAGTGATATTTTTAAGTAGTAAAGTCAAACATACAACTACTTACGATGTAACACCTTTTTAGAGTGTTTTTAATTGAAATTAAACCCTGTTTTTTAAAAACAGGTATATACAATTATCCACCCCTCTTAGGGATTTTTAACAAGTGGCATAGTAGAGCATGACTTTCTTTCTTACGAGCGGCCTAGATCCAGTAGCAGACTGTTAAAAATTGTTGATGATGATGATTGATGATGTAAAATCTAAAATAGTAATACTAAAGAGTTACTTACAAAAAAAAGTAGCTTTGAATTTGATTACCAAAATACCTAAAAAAATAGTT
Source organism: Hypercompe scribonia (assembly GCA_949316085.1). NCBI lineage: Eukaryota > Metazoa > Arthropoda > Insecta > Lepidoptera > Erebidae > Hypercompe > Hypercompe scribonia. The sequence goes on from OX438988.1 coordinate 8,591,029, forward strand.
AATTTTGTAAAATCAATAAATATACGAGTATATTTATAGATATGTAACAATAACACTGACAAATAAAAACCATACTTTTTTTAAGCACATGCACATTTTTTTAAATTTTAGAGTTTGCCAAGATAACTCTACTCTGCTTGAGCATCATGGAAAGCTTAAATAGTATTCAAAAATAGTGGTCACCATACTCATTGTTAATGTAGACAGTAAAATAATTTTACAAGCATTTTACCTATTCAACCCCCCTAAAGAAGTTGACATTCTACAAACGTAAACGCTATAAAAAAAGTGACAACTTTATGGGAATGACGTCACTCAATGCTAAGTTACGTAAAACAAATTTTTAGAAAAATACAGAAAATACAGACGTTAGTAATTTTAGAAAGAGAATCGACGTGAAACACTTACATCTTGGCTAAGGGGACATACAGTTATACGACATTTATTGTTTACCTCACTCGAAATTGAACCTGTGGCCTCAAGATCATCTCATCCCCGAAGCAAATAATTCAAACTTAAATCGGCACACAATAAAATACAAGAAAAAAATGCATTACATCATTGAAAATAACACTCGCTGTCTTACTAAGGATTTGATTCTATTATTTAGGCCTAATATTTCTAAAGTTGTTTCTTTTCCCTCCCTTCAAATTGTGTGTTTCTGTTCATGAAAGTGACGCACTCTTCTAATTCCGTTATAGATAGAATCTATGTTCTTATATTTTTTTAAAATTCTATTACAAATGTTTGAAATGCTGTATAATATTTTAGCGTGTAAATTACTATAAGTTGTGCAAATTTTAAATAAATAAACATCAGGCTATAGTAGAATAGCTTCAGATTAAATTGTATAAATTTTATCGACTTATCGGTGAGTAAGTTGTCGAAGACTGAAAACATTTAGATAACTAGGTATGTAGGTACCATCATATCGTAACAGTGGGCCCACAAAGCCCCGAGTCAGCCCGATTCAGGATTATCCTCGCAAAGATTTATTGTGTTGTCCGCACAGTCAGCGTCGTGGACTACTTTTGTGAAGATTATGGACATCCTATCGTCCTACAAGCAGCAGTAATCCTCAACTCAATTGGGGTGAATATCGTTTTATAAGGACTTTTGAATCAATACCTTTGCTTCAAATAGCAGTTTTTGAGAGATTAATAATGATGTTATTGCTTCTAAAATTTCGAAATCAGAATACCTACATTCTAAATTTAAAACTAAGAATACAAGGTATAAGTGTTATAAGTCTTGTCTATGTCTCTGACATGTCTTTACTTTATCGCCATAATATAGAATGTAACGCATGAATATTTTTTGTATGAAAAAAAAAACACTTTATATAAGCATAAAGGCTATACAGGTGCGGTTTTTATCAGTTGAAAATTGCGATAATCGCGATATGTGTTTTTTGGAAATCATATATTAGGATGGCTACGAAGTTACACACAGATAATAACGACGCAAGCGTTGTGTACAAGGAATCAGGATGCATTAACGCAATAACGCGCCTGTGTGAGAGAGTCTTAATTATGTAATATTATGCCCACGACACCGTTTTTTGCAACGTAAACATTAATGATCACGTATGTCCACTTCGTTATCATGACATAACATAAATAGACAGGAATAAATTGGTCAGTATGTGGTACAAAATTATAAAAGTTTAAAAAAATAGATAATATGACAAAAAAGTTTAGTGGAAAGAAATATATAACAGTGATGTGACCTTTTACTAGTTTGAACATTTGGTTTCTTTTGACTGATTGTCATTTGTAATTACAAGCCTTATTACAAATGTAGATACATCTCAAATCCGAATCTCTTGAAACATAACACGAGGTTTTATCCTGCCTATTAGTTTAAAAAGTTTTATATCATTATCATATAAGAAAATTAAATTTAATAACAGAACAAGAAATATTATATCGTTTTATATTATTTGTTATATTATTGTACTTGTAAATATCCGATGATGCATTATATTTTTTGTAACCTACTCTTTATGACATAATGGTTTTCTTTTAGTTTATGGTTACATACTTGCTAGGGGTGTCCTTCAACTCACACAAACATTCTTAAATTAAAAACTTTAAGTGAAGAGTATCGTGTGCGTTACGGATGTGTTTTTTTTTACCGTGAATTACATAAAAAAAAAATTTGACGAACATTAGACTCCAAAAAAAAAGTTATAACAAGTACGTGTCAAACCACATTTGTGATTGCTAGTTCTGTGTAGGAAGGTCGATCTAAGTAATGGAGAACAACGTAAAAAAAGAAAATGGCCGACTATAAGTGATTTCTCGCTAGACAAATGAGAGATCGTTCCCGGTAATCGGCTTAAAGCCAGTCGGGGCAGATTCTAACAGACTGTGTAGTGCCTACGATAATAATGTTCTACAAATTTGTACAATCAGTGTTCAATTAAGTACACTGCTAAAATTTTTGTATACTTTTATTTACTTATCTTCTTCATATTTGCAATTTTATTTCAAAAGTGATTAAGTAATTACAATTCCAAGAGTATTTCGTAGTTAAAATATAATTGACGAATAACGCGCCATTAAGTCGCCATTTTGAATATTTTTCACAAAAGTTACAGCCAACAGGGAAGCTTGTCGCCGTCCTCCCAGATAGGACGATTCAAGGAGACCTTGAAGTCGAGTTCGTGCTTTCCTTTTCAGGGTCTGAACCCAGCACTCGAAGAGCGTCACCTTAATGATGTCCCCAAGGAGCTGGCGATATACAAAATTCCACCCACCTCTAGAAACAAACAAGATATGTAAAAAATATGACAGAATTAAGTACGTACATGAGTATTTTATAAATAGGAAACTGCGAAAATATACGTCGTTAACCTACATGCATACATAGGTACACGACTATCTCAGAAAAAGAATATTGGATAAATAAGAATTTTACTTCAAAAAACGAAGATATATTTAAAGAAGAAAGTAATATAAGAATATTGAACAAAAAGTTTATTTTTAATTACAGTGAACGAAGTGAGTTGTAAAGGATCGTGATACCCCATCACTAATTAAGCTTCGTATAAGACAAAAGAGATCCCAATAAAAATTATTTCGACTACATTACACAGATGTTAATCCGTGAGTGAGGGGGGGAGTCGGGAGGGGAGGGTAAATAAAAAGCCCTCATTATTGTGTTCAACAAGATAAAGAGGTAAGCCCTCGGGAGGCAATTATCCTTGGCATATGTTCGTAGATTCTTATCTATAAGTAGATTGCACTGTAATGAGTGGTACATAGTGGCCCATTTACAGGGAAAATATCCTAGGTTTGTGTCCTTATAAATACAATTCTTATCTGCGTATATTTTACAGTGAACTCTTAAGTCTCTGGACTGATATTGATGATTTTTTGTCTGTTATAATTTTCTTTTGTTTAATAAAAACAACACCCGCACTAGGAATAAATCTTGTGTCGGAAGCAACGAACGAACACAAAGAACACCCAGACTTAGAACAACAATTTGTGGATCACACAAGTGGAGAGCAGCGTGGCGACCGCTTAACCACTAGGCCAACTGTACAGTCAAATTCTGTCTTCAAGTTGATTTGTGTGGTTTCTGGTGATTATTTAGTTTCTAATAAGTTAAGGGTTTCATCCCTAGGTAATATGTAAATGAATAAATATATTTTCATAAACAAGGATATGTTTTCAACAAATTTTGTAAACAAAACAAACATGTGTGGGTTACTCAATTATTATTTATTACATTATTATTATATTATGTACATACAAATGATACTCCATTATTTTGATCACTTTCTTGACGTCGTTAATTCTAATTCTTAATGATCTTCACCACAATATAACAAACACGATACACTATATCTTCTCATCGCCATGCACCACTTATAACTTATACAATACACCTTCAGGCGTAAAAAAATATACCTTACAATATTAATAATAAATATTTCCATTGTAGTAAATCAATTTAATCACTTAATATTTATGAACTTTATAAATACTGCATGACTGACTGCGAGTAATATGACGTCACGCAAGCACGCTAAGATGGTTGCGTTTAAATTGCCCGAAAGTGTTAGTGATTTAAATATATGTTTTTCAGCTTCACAGTTTGTATTTCAGATGTGTTATATTTGATTTTGGTCACGTAATAACTAGTAGACATGTTTAAAAAATAAAAAAATGCAAGCATATTCCCTATTGGACAATGCTCCGTAACTCTGAGACGCTACCAGGTACTTTTTTATCTAAAAAAAATCACAATACTAGGAACTGAACTCAAAACTAATGAAGCATATATATTGTAATACATTTACTCTTCATTTTCCGCATTATATAACTAACAAATTTGTCAATATCCAAACACATGTACCTACTAACCTAAAACTGGTACAGTAAATTCACAACTTCGCGCATTTCCCCAATATGTCGCCAGTAGGACAAGTCTCCACTTTTATTGCGGGACTTTTCAATAATTTATATTATAACATATGGTGGCCCAACATATCGACTTCTCGCTATTTCTTTTACGAGCGTTCATGTGTTAACAGGGACTCGAATTTACTATATTTTATTGACGGACCCAGAATTGTTCATATTGGTTTAGTCATATAGGTAGTAAGTTATAGGTATGATTGATAACAGGTGTGTATTGTGGGCTTGAGGAGTGTTAGTAATAAAAGTTTATGCGTAAGCCGTTAACTTTTATTATAATCATTAAGTAGTATGTTGAATGACATTTAACATAATCATGACGTGTTTTGATTCATTCTTTGTCCACCTTTTTGACGTAATACCGCAAATGTCATAAGTATCATTTAATATCAATTTGTCGACCACATTACGCGTACATCTCAATTTGCTCTATTCAATCCTAAAGCTATAAGTATTCATGTATTAAATACGAGTACTGTATGTTGTTTTACTCCTGTGAAAAGTCTTTTTTTTTGTCATGGAATAGCAATTTTTGACATAAATGGAATGGTTTGACCGGTGTGTTACTGAGGTTATGAGAGCTTATGCTCACATAAAGCTAATGTATAGCCAATTTTTCGTTGCGTTTCATCGACTTAATGTGATTCTCGGGGCCTTAGATCCAAAGCCAAACCCAGACCCCCTACAATTCCAAGGTGGCGAACTTTTATTGCCTTTCAAGGAGACGCTTATGTCCAGCACCAGTGGCTATTAAAAGCTGTTGCCGATGATGAAGATGATAAAGTTGCGAATGCCTATGGGCGGTGGTAGTAACTTACCACCAAGTAACCTGTCTACTCTCTTATCCCCTTATACCACACTCCAGTCCAAAAAAAATCTCACTTATTTTCTCGTAATAAACAAAATCAAAATAATAGCTAAAGATTTAAAATTAAAAATAGTTCGCCTACATTAATTTTAATAGCAATAATACCTCTGAACAATGATTGCTTTGAACTTACAGCAGTATATGTATGTTTACATTCTAGATGTAGCAGACTTCGAATATCCACTTTGCCGAGCTTTCTAACATTGTAGGCTTCATCCTGGCGCTTAAGCCGAAACCACACAAATGTGGACCTATTGCTGAACAAAATGCACTGCATGAAGTTAAGCTTTTCATATATTGCTCTCAATTTTGTCGTGAACTTTAATACAATGCAAAAAGATAGACATTAAGTATTTAGTATTTTAAGAGGTTTTATTTGTAATTAAATTTGTGTAATACGACAACATAAATTATGTTGAGTAAACGTGGAAGAGTAGTGCTTTGGTATATTTGTTCGGTTTTGGCCGGTTCGAACGGAGTGATACAATCGCCTCACAGAAAACCTCCGTTCATCAGAATGTGCTTGCTGAAAGATTTCCAATAATGTAAGTTTTAGTTGTATTTAGAAATTGTTGTGTAATGTTGTGAATACATCTAACACTTAGAATTACTTGCCTTTGATTTTCATCGAGTGATTTTTTAATTTGCATTATTTTGAATTGGCTGATCCTTCATATTTCTTTATTAACCAAAATCGAAAATATAATATTTTCTAATTAAAACTAATGTTTTAAAATTAATTTATACATGACACTTTGAAGATAGAATTAACGGTGATATTTGTGCTAGTATAATGTGTGTGACATGTCTGTAAAGTTCACATTACATGCCAACAAGTAAAGTTAAGCAATTTTAGATTTACAAAAGAGTAAAGTACTTAGTCTATGAAATTTTATGAAAGTATTGTATAATAAAAAATAAATAAGAGAAGATGTGTAACGTAAAACTGTGTGCACGCGATTGTGTTTGTACGTGTGTATTACTAATGTGCATATGAATGTTACAGTGTGGGGTAATTCACTGTATTGCCTTAGTAGCAATTAATTACAAGACAATTCACAGCCGGATGGTTGCAGTGACAGAGGAACATTAATACTTCTTCTAATGTCATAGTGCTCCACTCCAGGATTGATAAATTGATACAACAATATATCAATTGACATCCGTTGTTAAGACATATAATGAAGGTATCGTTAATTTAAAGTTTGGGTACCGCAAGGGCCAAGATATCTCTCACTTCCAAACAAGTGTTTGTGGGTTCCATCCGAATCCCACCCAGTTATCTGCCGACGTAAATCCTATCCAAACACAACCCTTTAACTTAGTTGAAAGAGTTCACAACAATATTATTAAGGTATATACATACTAAAATTTAATTTTTGTAACAAAAAACCTTACCTCCAGCCGAATTGATCCATTTTCTAAGTAGTACAGGGTTAATTTAAAAAAAAACACTTTAAATAAACACAGATATGTACTCGTAAGATAGTTCTACGTAAGTACGTACATTTATATATTTACATACTCGTACATATACTCGTACACTTCTATTGAACCCGTCTCCTAAAGCAGGTCATTAAATTATATAAACAAAAATAGTTATAACAATAATTGCGGTTTTGTCCACATTATCTTAATGTAATTGTGTAAGTTTATCCGTGAGGGCATGTGGGCAATAAGGGTGGGACAAACAAAAGTACTGTACCTCGAGGTAAAGTGAATAATTTACGAACGTCAGCCAGCACTGTGTCAGATAGCCGCTATAGTAATGAGCAGAGCGAATAGCGACTTGAACTTGTGAAGGTTAAAAAGAAAGATTAAAGTTACTAACTTAGTTCAAAAATAAGGTTGTTTTACAAACCCTTTTTCTTTTTTTTTTATAACGTGTGGAAACCCCCTCGGGCCCCCACCGGGGTTTACGGCGGGGTGGTGTGTCGGAATCGGACCGACTAAAACCACACGGTGTGCCACTCTGCGCCTGAGATAGGAAGGATCCGGGAACCGCTGCTATTACGACATCCAGATCCCTCCTAGCGCCTGCCCGCTACCTCGGGCACCATCTGCGGATAAACTCTCTATTTTAGGCGACGTACGGCACACGCGGACGTCGCCTCCTCGCGGCTGGCCATTGTAGCGGATGGAGGGGAAAACCCGTCCCGTCCACCCGCGGCCACACTCAAGGCGGCATGAGGCGCTGGTATGCGCGCCTCCGCCGCCCGGCTCGCCGGCGGCGAATTGGATCCGAGTGGATATCGTCTCCCGGGCCTTCTCCGCCGCCTCCTTCCGCGAAATTACGTCTTCGCAGAAGGTTGCGACCGCGGTAAAACAACTGTCGCTACCGACCATGGAGCGTATGACGGCCGGTAGCGAGAGATCTCCTCCAATAACTGCAGTAAGGACCCCACGCTGCGCCGCCCAGGCGGAACAAACCGCTAGCGTGTGCTGAGCCGAGTCCTCACTGCAGTCGCAGTGGTGACAGGCGGGACTCAATTCCCTCCTGGCGACCGAGTGCAGATACTTTCCAAAGCAACCGTGCCCGGAAAGGACCTGCGTCAGTCGGAAGGAAAGGGTCCCGTGCTGCCGCCCTGCCCACTCGGCGATGACCGACTGGAGAGCCTCCACGAGGGCAAAGCCAGCACGAGGAGTCTCCAACCGGAACGACCAACGAGCCATCGTGGCTCGACGAGCAGCCTCACGCCACTCGCGTATCTCTTCGGGCGGGGGCCGTATGCCGCTATCCGCCCGGAAGTCAGCCGTCCGCCGATAAACTTCGGCGAGCACTTCCGCCTCCAGATCCCACGGCGGAGTTCCGGCCAAGGCGCACGCCGCCTCCGTCGATACGGTGCGATAACCGCGTATGGCTCTAACCGCCAATATCCTCTGAGGGCGCCAGAGGCGAGCCCTATTCTGGGCGGTCAGAGCCGCCGCCCACACCGGTACACCATACAGCGCCATTGACCGGACAACCCCCGTGTATAGCCGTCTCGTCACGACGCTGGCTCCACCCAAATTCGGCAAAAGTCGCCTGAGGGCAGAGGCAGCGCCGACCAGCTTTGGAGAAAGCTGTCGGAAGTGCTCGTCGAAGAGCCACCTCCCGTCAAGGATCAGGCCCAGGTACTTCATCTGGGTCTGAACCGGCACGAGGACCGAATTGACTACGATAGAGGCGCCGGGTAGTGGACCACGACGGGGCCCATGAAACAAAAGGGCCTCCGTCTTATCTAGGGCCACCCGTAAACCCAGCGCCTCAATACGCCCGACCACCAAAGAGACTCCCGTGGTGGCCAGGCGCGCCGCCTCTTGAAAGTTCACTCCCCGGGCTGTGACCAATGTGTCATCTGCGTAACAAATTACGCCCAGCCCGGGGGGAAGACGACCTCGAAGGGCCCAGTCGTATCCCATGTTCCACAGGAGCGGTCCGAGGACAGACCCCTGTGGAACACCGCACGACATGGGCCGCCGCCTCAGAATACCATCTCGGTCCTCGTACATGACGGCACGCTCCTCAAGATAGTCTGCCACAAGCCGCCTCAGGTACTCTGGCACCCCGTAGTAGTGGAGGGCTTCCCTGATGCAGCTAAATGGCAGACTATTAATTGCATTGGCGATGTCTAACGACACCGCCAACAGCACGCCGCCACAGCTCACCGCCTCTTCGGTAACGGCCCTCAGGCGCAGCACGGCATCGACCGTCGAACGCCCCGCTGTTTTACAAACCCTAAAGTGACTTTTGTAGGTCGTTAAATAAAAAGTTAACAAAGTACTACTACTGCAGTTTTAATTTGTTCTATTTAACTTTCTTTTTTGATTTTTATAGGTTTTATTTAAAGATAAAAGGTATTAACTTCAGTTACCTAGGCCATTGTCCGTGTGGTGAAGGATTAAGAATACATAGTGTTACCACCCCTATTCATCCCGTGAGTATCGTAAAAGGCGACTAAGGGAACAAAGTACACAAGATAACATCATTACAAAGAGAAGAAAAACTTGAAACAAACCCTATTCCAACCCGTCTGGCCAGCGTGGTATAGCATACCAAAACTTTCTTGCTAAAGAGAGGCCTATATCCAGCAGTGGATTGTAAAAGGCTGTTGATGACCTAGGTCATCTAACATAAAACACTATTTTACTATGCTTAGTTTGTTGCTTTCTTGGACCTTGTTAAAAAAAATTTCGCAGGATATCAGCAGTTCTACATATACTGAAATCCTAAAAGTATCAAAATAGGCCTTAACGTAAGTATATCAATAGGCAAGTTATTGATAGGCTTAGTCTAGGCACACGGGTTTTGCCTAGTTTGGAATCAGATGGGCTGTATGTGTGCCCACATCTTATGTGAGGATATTATGTGTGATAACCTTAACTGTTCGATTCCGTTCGCTGGCCGCTCAGCCTGTGCCAGTGGTCTCAATTTGTGAATTCAATCAGTTTCACTGGCGAGGTGAACGCGGCGAGTAAGGGAGCGTGCATAAATAACGCATGGCTCGCGTCCGCCCTCGTTCCTACACCACGAATTATTGCTCACCTTGGCCGGGTATACTTGCCTTTTGGACTGAGTTGCCATATGGTGATTCTGGTTTTTATTTTTTTTTTCCGTATAAAATCCCGATAGCAAAAATAAAATCAAATTCTGATAAAGTTAAGTTTTTTGCCATCCAGCTGTCAGTCCCGGTTGTCATATGAACGTATGGTGTGAACGTTACGGGTAATTGGAACCCTAAAAATTGGATATCACCTAGTACTAGTAGCTGGGTTGTGGCATTTTGATGGCAGTCTCTTCACGTAGGAAATCGAAATTCAGCCGTAAAGCAGTATCTTTAGATTACTTTAGTTAACATAAAGCTCCAACGTAGTTTAGTTTCGACGAAAAGAAAACTGACTTGACAAATCAATTATTTACAGATTGACTGATGCATAACAAAATTTAAAGCTGCATGTATCGATGTAAATGCATATTCACACATTCAAAACATTTAGAAAAATAAAATAGAAAAAAAGAAATAGAAAAATGTCAGTTCAGTCTGCCGCGTTGGCCTAGCAGTTAGTGTATGTGACTGCCGATCAAGAGGTCTTGGGTTCGGTTCTCGTGTGAGGCCAAAAAGTATTATTGAGTTTACTGATCTTATATATAAACACTTATTACAGCTTGAATTTTGGAAGTTGGGGTCTTAATCCCCGTCCTTCTTCAAGTACGTAAGCCGGTCCTGTGCTTGATCCCTCCCTGGTCGTATGGGATAGCTTTCCCATTGAGTTGGGAGGGAATACTGTGATTAGCACTGCTTATTTCATTAGCATTTTCGACCTAAAATAGGATAGCTTATAAAAACGTTTAGGCCGAAGCTAACAAAATGATGCCAAGTGCCTTTCACAATCTTTAAAATGCCCTAATGTAACATGATTTCCAGGAGAGATTTTGTCCTGTTCTGTTAAAGTTGATAGTAGTCGCTTTTTCATCAATAAATCAACTTCAATGAAAGTTCAATAATAGTAATAACAATATCCACATAATTCTATTCACTGAAAAATCCATAGTGTTAGTGCACTAGTAACAATTTCTTTATGTTTGTGTAACTTTTGAATTAACTGGCACATTAGCACATTGAATGTTTCTTTCTGCACTTGCGTCATTAAGTAATCCTACTAGTTTAGACTCTTGTAAATTACCCCTAACAAGTTCACTTCTTACGTAACTAAAAATATCCAAAATCGATGGGAAAAAATCTATGCTGGCAACTCTACGGTGTCCTAACGAGATTGGGATAGCTAGATTGATTGATCGTCTCGGTTCATGAGATCGGCAGTAAGGAATTGTTTGTATCTTTATTCTCAAGCCCTTATTTTACTGGGGAACTCCTTAGTACCTACTTGAACAAATGTTAAGGAAGTGTGTACATTATTTACGTTTTTATATCTTAATAAACGGATTTTGTTATACACGAGTTAGTACTAAACTGTAGCCTTACATTTAATGACATTCTAACGGGATTAAAATTATATCATAATATTAAGCTTAAATACCTTCAATACCTTATCGTACTTAGCAATAAAAATACTTTCAGTCAATTGAGCTTTGAGCTGAGAATCTGTGTTCAATTAGTACCACGAATGACAGTGTTACTAACAGTGAACAGATTCCTGCTGTTTCGTAATTCTTGTTTATTTTTTATTGTCTGCCAAAGTGGCTTTACTCTGCCCGATGGAAAGCGTAAATAGAATCTATGATTTGAAGTTATCACAATCATTGCTAATGTAGACTGCAGTATAATGACAGACACTATGGCAGTCTAGTGGGATACTGTTTCACACCCCACTTGGTGATGTAGAAGGAAAGTTAGTTGTCTGTCGGTCTATGGCTCACACACTTACCGTGATAACTGTCATCCTTGAATCAATGGGCCTCTGGTCTCACACTCACCGACGTAATACGACAGCAAGGATCCTGTCACTTTAGATTGATCTTCTATGAGAGGATAGTACTGCCCCGGCCGAGCCTTTTTACTTATTTTTAATTGGGTCAATATAGGTTTAACATTACAAGGGGAATGGGTTGGTTTGTTTTTGGTTGGATGCGTATATTCGTAATATTTACAGCTCAGATGTAAGAAGAAGGTAAATGATTGTTAAAATTAGTGATTAAAATTGAACTCACAGAAACAACAAACGCCTATGTATTCGATAATCTTCTTCCATTCAACCTTGATACATTGGATTATTATAAATAAATTCTTCACTTGATTCCCAGTCTTTGGTAGAACCATCGATCACTGAGCCTGGAGTTTCTCCTATCATTTGTCTGGCCTTATATCCAATTGCGTTCGTAAAACGATCCGAGCTGCTTGATTCACCCGCCTTACCTGCTGTGATTTCGCGCTGTTGGATTTATTTTGTACCTCGAATATATTTAACAATGTCAAAAACAATGAAAATGATTGACTTTATATTTGAGAGCTTTAACTCTCTCTTTGTTTGTATAATTGCGACATAATTTTTGCTTTTTTTTAACAATTCATACTAAAGTTCAACCCTTTGTTGTACCTTAGGACTTATACTTTCGAGCACCTTATAAGTTTGAACATTAATGCATATAAAATAAAGATGATGTTTGGCATCAATAACTAATTAATTTACATAGTTTTGAAGAATATAAAAATCAAACATGCATTCTGTGAATATTTTATGTTATAAAGCAGTTTGATTCCAACCAAGGTCAAATACTTATGTTTGAACGTTTATTCTTTGCTCAAGTGTAGTTTATCTTTATTATTTATAAATTTCTATAACATGGTATACGTATACATTTTTCAGCAGTTATAAATAAATTTTGTACAGGTGTGCTAAATTTGGGCTTAGAAGGCCCTATGGCTCTGTGGCCTTATGTGAAATTATCTTAATCAACAGTGATGAATAGACGATTACGACCGCATTATTATAAAAAATGGTCAAGATACAGAAGGCCTAATGTAAGTTTATTTCCCGTCAAGTCGCTCTCAACGACAAGCGCGTTCACTGTCGTGATTGGTCAAAAATTCCAAATTCAGGCCAATCGTAATGCCAAACGTGATTACAGTTTCGACCGAGTAGAAGTGAAATAAACTCACACAAGGCCTTCAATTATTATTTCAGATAGTAAAGGTAACATTTACTTTGGCTTAAAAACTTGTAGTAACATGTACAGGGTGCGGACCGGACCGCCTGCATTTTATGTTCACTCCTCGATAAACTTGCCACCCTTGTTGCCGGTGTGATGTCATTATAGTATGTTTTATTAGAACCTATAAAAATTGTATTTGTTCAGTAATACAAACTAATATTCACACATTTGTAAATGTGTTTTTTGTTTGTAATAATAGTAAATTATTATTATTATCTGTGTGGTGGTGAATTAAGAATACAAAATGTCACTACTCCTATTCATCCCATGGGTGTCGTAATAGGCGACTATGCAAGTAAACTACTTAAGAGGACAGCACTGCAAAGAGAAGGAAACCTTGAAACAAAACCTGTTAAAAACCCGTCTGGCTAGCGTGGTATAGTAGACTAAAACTTCCTATCTGAGGAGAAGCCTATGCCCAGCAGTGGACAATTAAAGGCTGTTGCTGATGATGTATAAAAGAGAGATCTGATTAGTTTAGAACTTAACTTATAAGAAGTTAATTACATACGTGCTTTATAATCTAATACTAGTTTATATATATATATATATATATATATATATAGTTATATAAATATATATATATATATATAAACTGCTTTATATATATACTGATTAGTCTATATATATATATATATTAAGAGCCTACCAAAGTGACTCTACTCTGCCTGATGGAAAGCATGAATAGAATCCAAGAGTTGTGGTCACCATACTCATTGCAAATGCAGACAATGCAGTATGGTGACCCACACTACGGCGGCCTTGTGAGATGCTTTTTTACACCCTGCTGTAATGGGGACGTAAAAGGCTTGATAGTCATCGTGACAGTGTAAGGCTTGCACAGTTACCAAGATAACTGTCACCCCTGCATCAATGGGCCGCCGGTCTCACACTCACCAACAAAACATGACAACACGGATGCTGCCGTCGCTTTAGGTTGGTCTTCTGTGGGAGGGTAGTATTGCCTCGGTCGAGCCGGCCCGCTTGTGCTGAAATCAGCGTGGCTCCACTACCTACTAATTGTTTTTGAGATAATGACCTACGCTTAGTTTAGACAGATAACTTTGGTATTACTGTAAGACCAACAATGTTATCTGTGCTCTATGAGCTATATTTAAAATAACCTTTAATTGAATTGAAAAATTTTAACAGTCCACTGTTCAGCATAAACCTTTCCTCAGAAAAGAGGTTTTAGTCTAGGTACTTCACTATGCTGGCCAGACGGGTTGGTACAGAGTTTGTTTCAAGTTATCCCTTTCTTCGTAATGATGTTAAGAAATTAACCAGGCTATTATAATTTTCAAATGCTGATATGTAAACTGTTCACATGTTGACTTGTTAAGTAGCCGATAATACCAAAAGTCAGGATCGTGAGAAGCTTCGTATCTTGGGGATTAATCCTTAAATAGACAATCTGTTTTCATCACGTAAGCACGTGCGTACTAATCAATTATTTGAATTGGTAAACAGCTTTATAAAATTATAGAGATCAATTAATTTATATAAGTAATACTATTGTTACTCATTGATTGCCTAGGTGGCGCAGTGGTAGCGTATGTGACTGTGCTAAGATCTCGACTTCGATTTCGGGTCGGACAAAATGTTTGTATTATCTGCAAATATATGTTCCGGAGTTTGGGTGTTTTTTACAAAAAAAAAATGTATAAAAGTATTCTGTCAGTGAATTTACCTTAAGTGGTGCTCCACTTGGTTCACTAGTTCGAAAATAGACGGCGTTATGTGCCAGATGTCCGAAATATTTACATTTTGTAGTTATCTTGATTCGGCTCCAAATAATATGTAATGACGGTATATAAGTGTTTATTATATATAGACATTTACAACATGTCTGAGTATACAATTAAAGTATGGTACCGTGATAGAATCTTTGTTCGGCACAAATCGACCAACTCCACTTGAGTGATACCACCATTACCTTACAATTCTGTGGGATTGCTAATTTAATTCTGAATGACGCTAGTTATGGGTCATTCTCTAAGTATATTTATTTGAATCAGAATTATTATCATCCAAAAATATTATATGATTAATTATTGTCAATTTATTACTTATAGTCCAAAGTGGACTCATGTTTAATAAACAATTAAGTCAAAGCATAATTCATGCACTCTCATAATAATATTTCAGACATCTGAATCTGACACACAACGCTAACTAGTCCCAAACGAAGCAGAGCTAGACAACTTAATACATAGATACTTTTTTATCTACATACACATATATTATACATAGAATACACCCAAACTCCGGAACAATTTGCAGATCATACAAAACATTTGGTCCAACCCCGGCATCAAGGCCTCAAACACAGCAGTCGCATACGCTACCACTTCGTCACCGAAGTAGGCCTTACAAGTAAATGTATGTTGAGACCCAAAACAGCTGGAAAGGTCAAACAATTCTCAGAGCCATATGGAACAGTGACTTAATGTATCACGGATACATTAAGTCACTGTTCCCAAGAGCTTTCTCTTAAATGTTGTAGAAACTTAAGTCCCTAATATTTAAATAAGAATATTTTTATGTTACAAAATAGGTACTGTCCTTTTCTTACTCTATTAATATTAATTTAAATACTTTTTTTCGTTGTTCAAAAACTTCCGCGTGCCGTCCCACATGAAGAGTTTGCCTTAAGGATAA
Organism: Hypercompe scribonia; assembly: GCA_949316085.1. Taxonomy (NCBI): domain Eukaryota; kingdom Metazoa; phylum Arthropoda; class Insecta; order Lepidoptera; family Erebidae; genus Hypercompe; species Hypercompe scribonia. The sequence goes on from OX438988.1 coordinate 8,606,639, forward strand.
TCTTCAATTGAATTAGGTACTTTAGCTGCAAACTTGCAGCGCGTAACCTACTTTGTTTACAGTTAAGAAACTTCTGCATCATGACATGAATATCCCAGCTGAGATTCAGTTCAAATACTCACAACCGCAATAACATTATTTAGATTTTAAAATAGACGGTAATCCCAAAACTAAACATAGTATAGTTAGAAAAGGTAAAAGTGAAAACATAACAAATATTTTACAGTATTCTCTAACACCTTCACACAGTCTATTTCATCATCATCATCATCATTTCGTACGAGACGTCACACAAAGGTCTTCGTTACTAATCTCTAAACCAGTTTAAACTTGAAAGCGGTCAATGTTACAAACAACTTACAACATTTTAATTAATTCAAATATTTTACATATAAACGGCCTAATTGACCAATAAGTGTAAGGTTTACTATAATAACAGTCACCACGTAAGAGTTTGGTAGCGAATAACTATGATTGAGTAAAATATATCTTGAGCGACAGACCGCGACATAATGTTGACGTTTTGCCGTTTCATTGTACAAAGAGCATGATGAAAACAATTCATTTTAACATAACAATTAAAAATACCCTGTGTCATAGTGGAACTTCACAAACATACACGAAACAGACACAAAGGACACCCAGAATCAGAACAACAATTTGTGGTCCCACTAATTGTTGTCCTATGTGGGGGACCCAAGTTGTGTGGTCCACAAATTGTTATCCTATGTGGGGGGACACAAATTGTGTGATCCATAAATTGTTGTTCTGTGTGCTGGTCGAACCTCCAATACTCAGGACAGTAGGGAAACGACCAGCTGTTTAAAAAGCTACCATCTACTCGCATGTAGTAGAAATACTTTGCCTAAATGTTTTACTATCTAGTATTAGCAATTTGTAATACAAAATAAGATGTTTTAGAGTGCCATTTTACATTTACTTAAGGTAAGATACACGTACGTTGGAATGACGAGAATACCGTAGCAGGAATACACTCAGAGCCCCACCCCAGCGTTGATTGATAAATATTCGACTTGCACCGCTGTACGAAAGTGAACTGCATTCACTTGCGAAATTCTTCTACACTTCTAGCTTGACTATTTGAATCACGTATGCATAGGGTGGGTACTGTGAATTGGCATCTCAATTATATTAATATTTATTTAAATTAGCAGATAGTATTTTTATTTATCGCCACACTAGATAAGCGTGTTGTACTATACCTGTGTATTTTTCTTTTTAAATTATTACAAAACTTTGTATTTTGATTAAAACCGCCATGGTTGAATAAGATGTATGTATCTGTCAAATTATAGTCAATAATCCTTAAAAGTGAAAGCGATTTGATCTTTTATGTTTAACTTAAACTGTAGGCGATTTAACACAACCTTACGTGTCTTTCTGTCTCTACGTATCCTTTTTAACCCACGACGCAAAAAGAGGGGTGTTATAAGTTTGACGTGTGTGTCATTCTGTCTGTGGCATCATAGCTCCCAAACGGGTGAATCGATTTGGATAATTCTTGTTTTTGTTAGAAAGATAACTTAATCGAGAGTATTTTTAGCTACGTTTTATGAAACTCTATGCAGCCACTTAAAGGTGATCAGCTCTTTTCCGACATGATATAGAGGTAAACATTCATTTAATGGACTCTTAGTACACTTCTACTGCACTTGATTGAGTTGAAACTGGATAGAAATAGCAAATCATATAACACGATAATAATATTATGACCTTGACCTGATGCTGTAGCCAGAATAGTCTGCAGAGTGCCTAAATCCTCGACAACTAACAGCAGATATATCTTATTGAGCCTCATTAAAAAGGGCTCGATGAGTGGATGAACGTACTGTTAGTAACAAACTGAGACTGGGACTGAGGCACCTGATGCTGAAGCAAAGATAATCTAATACAGTCTGAGAAGAGTGAAATAAAATTAAATAAAAAAAAAATCAAAAAAACCCCCGACACAATATTAGACGTCTAAAAAGCAAACAATAAATTCGTGTTAGCCCTTGTAGTAGCCCGTACTTATTGTTTTTAATTTAATTTTTAAAGTCACAGAAATAGCACAACAGTTCCTTACACCGATTTTTTTTTACTTTTACTTAAAAAATATGCATGCATTTGATACTATGAAATCTCAAGCCACATCATTTTCCCCACACTATATGCCAATGGGGGCATCACTTAAAGCGCCATTACGTATTCGACTCGTAGCTTCCAACGAAGTGAATCTGCAAGAATTATACTACTCACTACCGAAGTTTTATATCTATGAAGAGTTTTAGATACCATTATTTAAAACTAGCTCACCCACACATGTTCGTCTACGTCTCTTTTCTTTAATGCTCGGCTCCCATTGGTCGTAGTGTGATGTCATTTAGGCTTAATCGATAAATAGAGTATCTGACACTAAAGTAATTGTTGATTGGTCGAAGCGCTCACTCATGATGCCGTGGTCAAGGGATCTAGGTATTCCTTTTTATATACATATTTCGGACATTTGACACACAACGTCATCTAGTTTCAAAATAATCCGTTGTGCTACAATAATTAGACTGACTGATAGAATATTTATATTTTTTTTGTAATTCATACATATTATAAATAGAAAACACCTAAACTTCCAAACGAATATTTGTAGATCATACAAACATGATTCGACTCAGGAATCGAACCCGAGGCCCCGAAGCTACCTTTTTTATCAATAATAATACCATAATATATCTGTATCGTCCACCTATTCTACATTATTTTTCTGTGTGAAAATCCTTCCGGATACCACCGACTGGTGGTTATGTCGGACTCGAAACGACCAAAAACCGCACGCCGTCTCAAGTACCAGTAGCCAGGTAATCAGGTGTACCCTAGAAAAGAAATCCCTGAAACCCACCTATTCTACCTGAAGAAATCATGCTTGATTTACTTACTGTTACCGCTCTAAAAAAGGAAAATAAATCAAAGATAATAATAATGTCATACACCTCACACATCTCACACCCGGTCGTTTGGTTCCAAACTAAGCAGATCTTGTACTATGGTAACCAAACTGCTGGTAAACATAGTTATATATTTCTAAATTTATGCATATCATAGATAAATAATACCCAGATGTAGAATAATCCAGGAAGGTAGCGGGACGTGCTACGGAGCACACGCTCTTTTGGAGCAAAAAAGGGGTCATCTGCAAGCCGTAGGTAGATGGCCCGAGGTACATCGGGGTTTCAGGGATTTCCTTTCTAGGGTATACCTGGTTCCCCGGCTACTGATACCTAGAACGGCGTGCGGTTTTTGGTCGGTTCGAGTCCGACATAACCACCAGGTGGTATTAGGGGGGGATTGCCGCACAGAAAAAAAAAAGAAAAAGATATAGAACAGTCGTGCTTGTGTCCTGGGTGATAACCGACAATTTTAGTAAAACATTCAATTATTATGAATTTAAATGTCAGTTGGCAAGGCATTAATTTTTTATTTTCCCCTTAAGTGGACGTGAAGAAGCATCTCGCTTGGCCACCATAGCGTGGGTCACCGTTCTGCATTCGCAATGAATATAGCGACCACCACTCTTGGTTTCTGTTCATGATTTTCATCAGGCATAGTAGTCACTTTGGTAAGCTTCTATAAAGAAGAAAATCCTCTACTACGTAATTAGACTCGTATAACGCGTATCATCAAGAGAATTGTTGATTTAATTAAAGTAATAATCAACTACCTGCATCAGTACCCATTACTGTTAATTATCATAATTATAAATTTATACGCATTCTAATTTAATTGATGTAGTGATATTATAACAGATATTGATACTAATATATGTATACAGATATCAAACTTGATCTTTGGTCAATCAATCAACTTATTTTTAGGGCGTTATACTCTTGGAACTTAATTATATTTTAGTTCGGCGTTTTCAGTGTAAAATGCATTATTATCTAGTCAATATCGGAAATAATATAATCAAATGGTAAACATTGTAATAAAGTATTCTTTCTTTGAACCCTTTTCACAAAGTGGGTTTAGGTACCTTCTTTTTTTTTTAAGATAATGCTCGCGTAAGTAACATATCCTGTGAATACACGGGAAACGATAAGAAACAGACGCAAAGAATACCCAGACTCCGCATAAAAATTTGTGGATCACACAAAGTGTTGTCCCACGTGGGTTTGAACCTACAACACTGAGCGCAGTAGAAACTGGCGTGATGACCGCTTAAATCACTAAGCCATCCGTGCAGTCATGAATGAGGTCGGCTGTAAGTCTACCATAAGAAGGCTGAACTCCAATTTTTTATGAGTGGAGCGACAGTCATCAGACCTCTATAACTCAAGCAGTTGGCACCCTATAATGTTGTCAGACGTCGTCTTTTTAGGGTGCCACCCACCCGTAACGGTTGTCACAGATATTTGTATTGCAACCAGGACAGCGCACTAAACGTGCTCTGCCAGGTTGCAATAACCAAGTTGTAAGAAGGGGTCTCAATGTGTTACAAATGATCACCCTGATTACCTGTTCTGGCGCGGATTGCCTTAGCCTTGCAATGTTTTAACCTACTGAGATACAACTGAACCGTAATCCCCTCAATAATATTGTAGTAAACAAAATATTAAAACGACGCCGATGCCTCCATCGACAACCCTCAGTGGCTTACAAAATTAATTCAATCACCTTTCAGCGTCCAAATTTTCAATTCAATCTATGTTCACATTTTTTATGTTATTTTTCACCTAGAACCACACAAATCCCTTTATTTTTCCTAAATGGGATCCCGCTTATCCGAGATCTCATTTACTTGAGCCCGTCAGGCGGGTATTATTCAATTTGATACATAATCCACCATTTTTCGCTCATTATTACCAGAATTAAGAGATGCCCTACAACATAATTATACTTTTATAATGATAATGGATTCTAAAGCTCCTAATTCGTAGGATTTCGTTTGACAGATTTATTTTTAGAAAAACAAAGCCATTATGTTAATTTGGATTCTTATCGAAAAAATGATTATAAATTTTTGATATTAACGAATACTGGTTCATTTATATTTCTAGTAAAAATAATTGTATTTCTTATTTCTTTTTTTAATGTTTTTCTTTCATACATTTTGTAATAGCTTATCACGTAGCTAACTTTATGCCTATTTCGATCCGTTTATTTTCACAAACTATATTTTTAATTTATCTAACCTGTTGGTTACAAATAATATTGTTAAGAAAAGAAACAACTTAATTTTAGCTAATCTCATAGCGTAATTTCGAGACCAACATTTATACAGATCCAAAACAACACCAAAAATGCAACTCAAATTTTTTTGCGTTGCATGCATTTGCCGTATTTAAAAACCCAGGAATTAATAATAGAACACATGAAATCTCTTGAATTAATTTTTTCCTAATCTCTATAATATTTTTTTTTTAAATTGTGTGTATAAGATAAAACTGTGGTCATGACAAGCCAAGATCGAAAGTTAAAATTTATTTGTAAGTTAATCTAAATTTGAAGTATGCGTATTTCATTAGTTTTTAACTGTTACAACACTAGTTACTTACTACGAAACCTGATTAAAATGCATGCATTTGGACACGAATGAATAATGAATCAACATCGGTGGCTAGCATACAATATTGTTAAACGACCACATCCTTAGCGCTCTACCTGATTACCGTCATTCAATACTAAAGGTACGTCGCCGTACGCCTGTGTATGTCGGTGCCCATTCTGGTTGACGAAAACTATTTAAACCCAGATATTCTATTTTAAAATATCTAATGTCTTACTCTATTATTACTCTACTATTGTCTTCTATTTATATAAAAATGTTTGTTGGTTTTTTCGTACTTCAAAACTTCAAAATCCTTTGCACCTATTTTTGACGCGAAATACAATTATTTCAAAGATAGTATTTATCTGTTTTTATTTTATTTTAATATGGTATATATATATATATATATATGGTATGGTATGATATGTTATATATATATATATATATATATATATATATATATATATATGGTATAATTGAATTCAACGTTATCTAGCAAAATTAAAACAAACTTTGTAATTACTGCTACTACATCGCGCAATAAAAGTTTTCTTTGTTAGTATATTTATACAATTTTTCACCAAATACTCTTCAACGAAAAAATAAACATACTAAACCTTTTTTAAGTGTACTTTCTTACAATATACCAAAGATTAGTTTTAAAGTAGCATATGCTTTAAATTTATCACCACGTAATTTATGTAATTTTATCTAACCATATCCAAATAATAAATATAGTAGCCCAAATCCATAAACTTTGTTTTTTATAGCTATTAATTTACTCTTTATTGCACGTTTGCAGTTTCAATAAATACGTTAAATAATTAATGTTACATTACTAAATAAGTGAAACATAAAACTGTATTTTATTTGCGTAAGTAAGAACGGAATTGAGACCTCCGCCGCTACATATAATGTCTTAATAAGTATATAACAGGGTACATCCTTATACAGGATTAGCTGTAATTCAAATAATTGATGTAGTTTCTCTGTTTGTATAATATCTAGCTCTTGTATGTTATAAAAGTACGTAGATTTTTGATATACATATAAAAAAAATTGTGAGTTGATTTTATACCTAAATCTACATGTAACTAGCAGTTTGGCATAAATATCCGTACTAATACAAACAACTATAGTCTACCTAATTTAGGATGTACTATATGACAGTTCTGACAGATTTAAATATAAGAACGGGGACAAAGAAATCGATTACTGCAATATCCGATTTACAATCCGATTATAGTTTTACAGATTTATGTACCTATGTTACTATAAACGTCGTATATTATTATAACTCAGATTTTGCTAGTAAGGCTATTTAAGTAATCTAGGCAAAATAAATGAAGATGATAAAGGAAAAAAGCAATTTCTTTTTCAGAAACCTATGAGTGTCAACAATTGGAAAAAAATACAATGCACCTCATTTTATGGTAGTCAACATATACATATACATATATAACAAATGCCAATTGCAAGCAATTTTCGCTCTTAAGAGATTACTCTAAAAAAAACTGATTTTTTAGCATTTATAAATCACATTGAACACAATTATACAAAAAAAAATGATATTGAAAGAGTTCATTAGGTTGAAAATTTCATAGAGCAATTTTTAAAAATTCTCACCATATTTAAATGATAAAAATAAATCCAAGCAAATTTTAACTTTTAATTTTAACACAATGTACATTTTCTGTTTTATGATTCATGATCAACATCAGTTATATAATAGATGCCAAGGAATATATTTTTAGCGAAATGTTGTTAAAAGCGAAAAGTGCTAGCAACTATTTTTTATTATCTGTACTCGCAACTTCTGCCATAAAAGTTATGCTATTGTGGCTAAAAGATGGTTACCATGCATCCACTTTCTGCTACCAAACCTGTTGAATGGTAAATGCCCAAGCCCAAGCCACGATTTGTGTCACCAACAACTTGGAGAGTAAGCGCTTCGCTGCCAGGCGTTATTAAAGACTTAGAATGTGTTTCAACTCATATACTCACCTGATTATTCTTGTCGTAGACCGATGGTTGTAAAGTGTTGATGCTATTTGAATGGATGTAAGTCTTTGGAAGGGTGAGTACAAGACGATTGAGCCGGGTTGAACTTCATGAATCCGACCTCACTCTAGCCGTCCAAACTTCCGGACACAACACACAACCACCAATTACGGCGTAGTGATTTTATTACTCCGACGTGGGCCTCCGTAACAGTGAAAGAGACAAGTTAAGTATCGCTTGCTTCCGACGAGAAAAATAGCAGTGTTTCAACCGAATATTTTATTGCACTTTTCAACGCACCGCCACAATGTCAAATAATGTTAATTTACTAAAAACTCAAAAGCAAAGAGTCGATCGCCCCAGTACAGGAAACGTCTTGACATTTATTATTGAATGTAGGTAGTTAGTTGTAGTAGTAGTTAATGTAGGTAGTTGACTGTAGGTAGTTGAGCCACGCTGAATTCAGCACGATCGGGCCCGCTCGACTGGGGCAGTACTATCCTCTCACAGAAGATCAACCTAAAGTGACAGCATTCGTGCTGTCGTGTCTCGTTGGTAGGTGTGAGACTGGAAATCCATTGATGCTGGGATGACAGTTATCGTGGTAACAGTGCGAGCCGTACACTACCACGATGACTGTCATGCCTTTTACGTTCACAAGTGGGACGTAAAAAGTGTCTGACTATGTCGCTGTAGTGTGGGCCACCATAATAGATTGTCTGTATTCGCAATGTGTATGGTGATCACAATTCTTGAATTCTATTCATGCTTTCTCAGACTCAGTCACTTTGGTGGGCTCTTAAATAAACAAAAAAACACTCCAGAGAAAGTATTTTCATTATTTGCTATCTTAAACAGTCTAAATATTGAAATAGTTTGAAATACTTCATTGATCATTTAGCTATTCTTAAGCAGTTAGAGTTGTTAATGAAAGCGTGATAACATTATACAATTAGGTACAGTTTTGAACAGTGATATTTATATATCTAATTCTGAATTGATAATGGAAAGTTATTAAAATCTTCGATTATTCTTATACTTTAACGATTATTCATATACACGTGAATCTGAAGAGTCGGAACACTATGATAAGAGAACTGACAATGTGATTATAAACTTGCGGCTTAAAAAAAATCCATTTATTGTGTACATTGATTATGTTGCTTTGTTTGAAAGGCTTAAATTTAAATTTAGTCATTATAAAATGTTTTTATTGTGATTTAATAGAAACAGCTTTATAATTCCATGATTTTACGGTAAAGTTTATTATAATTGTGTGACCTGCATCAATACAAAGCTGTTTCTCATTGACAAGTATGAAACGTCAAACGGTACTTATTAAATTAGATGAATTAGAACTAGAGTGCCATAAATCCCAACTGGGCCATAGTTAATTCTGAATTAAAATTCATTAAAATCTCAAGTACTTTTTGGATAAACATACAACCAGGTTTTAATGGTTGTTATAAAGTTGATATCTCTTGGTGGCACATCATCATACACGGCTATATTCCACGACATTAAACACAGTTCAACGGAAACCCCATCGCATCATTACCCTTGTTCGTGGTATTACTACTAGTTTTTCTAACTCGATTAATTATCACATCGAAATGTTTTAAATATCCTTTTTCTTTCTTTTTCATGGTCATTACCATCCTTTTAAGGAAGTATCTTCTTGTTCAGTTGTTGTAAATAACTTCAACTGATGTTATAATGAAATACTTTCATATAATTAATGCTTTACATCTAAATTTGCATCTTTGATTTATTAAGGTGTCATAATTGCTCAATTTTTTAACACAAGTCATTAATTTAAAGCGTACCCACATAATAATATGTTATTATATATCTCATATATCTGTAATAAATGAGATTTTAGTCCTGTGTATATAACAGCCTGTGTGGTGATGGATTAAGAATATAGAGTGTCACCATCCTTATTCATCCCACGGGTATCGTCAGAGGCGACTAAAGGAACAAACTCACAAACAGGACAACATCACTACAAAACAAACCCTACACCAACTTATCTGGCCAGCGTGGTACAGTAGGCCAAAGCCTCCGTTCCAAGGAGAGGCTTATGTCTAATAGTAGACTGTTAAAAGCTGTTGAAGAAATGAGATATTTTATCCAACTTATGACAATTTGTGTTAGATTTCAAACAATAATACAACATTTTTGTGAGTAAACCTGTGTCCATTTTTATTAGAAACTTTTACCAACTGCTACTTGTTTTAAATGTGAAACAAAATACAAACAATACCTTGAAACATTGAACACAACGGCGATTGTGGTCATATAAAAACGTTACACTGAACAATTTTGTACTAAAAAGGAATTTTCGCTTTAACGATTACACAACAAAATGTAATAGCATTATATCTGACGAACTCGAAGCTGTCAATGTCAACTCAAATGAGAATTGTTCGAGTTGAAACACTTAGTACGTTACCCTGATGCAGATAATAATATTGTAACCCAGCACTAAGGGTGACTTTGTAATGTAAAGGAGCAGTTTTATGACTTCGTGACTACAACCGTGACGACATCATGCTCATTAAGAGGTCAAGCAGGTCTACTTAGCAACAATGTTAATTCATCTTTAATAAGTTGTATTTGTCATTTGACCACCTGATGGTTCAATTATGATTGAAGGACGGATTCTTTACAATTCAATATCCAATTAAATGTATTTAGTTTACGAGTAACTTTCATGTGCTTGTTTTTTGAGTTCGTACGGTGTTTCGATTGAATCGAAAAAGATGGATCATTTTTTCTCTTTCACGATTTGTATTCGGTTGATTCTTGTTGCAATAGTTTTTATAGAACATCTTTAATAAGTTGTATTTGTCATTTGACCACCTGATGGTTCAATCATGATTGAAGGCCGGATTCTTTACAATTCAATATCCAATTAAATGTATTTAGTTTACGAGTAACTTTCATGTGCTTGTTTTTTGAGTTCGTACGGTGTTTCGATTGAATCGAAAAAGATGGATCATTTTTTCTCTTTCACGATTTGTATTCGGTTGATTCTTGTTGCAATAGTTTTTATAGAACGACTAGATTACAAGGCTCTTGTAACTTAGTTCTACTTGTAATCTAATCGCAACAGTTTTATTTAAATAACTTTAGAATAGATTGATATAAATAAGTTTTCAGTAAATTTGTATGTATCTCTTTTGGTTTATGGAAACCGCATTGTGGAATGTAAAACTTCAACCGATTACAATCACATAAAGCCCGGGTATGAAATTTTACTTATCTACATTCTTATGAGTTATTCCATCTTCATCCCACGCATTCGATACAATTCATTCATTTTATTCGTTTAGGGTGCATAGGGCTCCCACCAAGAACTTAGGGCCCCAAGTTCACGTCACATGCAAGTCGTACACTACTGATCGACTGACGAGGTTCTGGCAAACAAAACATCCCTATTAGCAACAATAGGTTCGCCACTTATTGCGTGGGACCAAAATACTGTCGAAAAGTTGTCGCTTAATATGCCTCTGCCTATCCCTCCGGGGAAACAGGTGTGTTTTTGTAAATGTGTATAGGTTTACATTTTACCACTTTAGGAGGGTTTTCTTATATTGTATTGTAAATTTTAAGATTGAAAGTTATTGGAAATTCAATTTATAACTTTATTTAATGCAATCTCGTGTTATTTGATGTGTAAAATAACAATATATTAAAACAGTTTTGTTATAAACGAAACAAATATGTGTAAAATAACAAAATTATTAAAATATATAATAATTTTGTTATTTTAATGTTTTTGTGAGGCTTGAGTTCTTGGATACACCCGAGGTCATAAAACCTTAGACCAAAAAACATAGAATACACAAATAACAACGCAACGTAATAAAAAAAAATCAGGGCCTACCAAAGTGAATCTAAGTATTCTGCCTGATGGAAAGGATGAATAAAATCCAAGAGTAGTGGTCATCATACTCATTGTGAATGTAGTGTGGTGACCCATACTATGTTAGCCTATTGAGGTGCTTCTTCACGCCCCGCTTATAACTATAACGCTTACAGTTAGTTACCGTAACGGTTTGAGATTACTCAATGGCAAAGTGTTACAAATCTTGTTTACGACTCACGCATAATAAACAAAAAATATTTAAATTTGTGTATGAATTTTTTTATGATACAAGAGGGTAAGCGAACAGACAGTCCACCTGATGACAAATGAGCTAGTGTGTCGCCGTCCTATGAGTTCTTCCTCCTCAAAAGGGACTTTAGTCAGGGGAAGCGGGGATAGGCTCCGGTAACCGTACTCACTTATAGATAATCGTACTCACTCAGCGTGATAGAATAGGCCAAAACTTGATTTCAATGAAGAGGTCTTGCAGTGGACTGTCAAAGGTTGTTGACAACGTTGTGAACCTCACTCACTTGGTATAAAACGAAAAAATTGCTTATCTCCAGTTTTCTGTGAAGCCAGGGCATCACTTCCGTGTGGTGATAGATTAAGAATACGAAGTGTCACCACTCCTATACATCCAATGAGTGTCGTAAGAGGCGACTAAGGGAGCAAACTATGCAAGACAATATCACTGCAAAGAGAGGGAAAACTTGAAACAAAGCAACCCGACTGCAGTAGTCCAAAATCTACTTTCAAAGGAGAAGCCTATGTCCAGCAGTAGACTATTAAAGGCTGTCGATGAAGTGGTATCACTTCGAACGAACCGCCCCATTCATGCCGAAGCATGGCTTTTCCATATTTTTCATACTCTCATTGTCTGTATTCGTAATAAGTTTTTTTTTTTTTTTTTTTTTTTAACGTGTGGAAACCCCCTCGAGCCGTCACCCCACCGGGGTTTACGGAGGGGTGGTGTGTCGGAATCGGACCGACTAAAACCACACGGTGTGCCACTCTGCGCCTGATATAGGAGGGATCCGGGAACCGCTGCTATTACGACATCCAGATCCCTCCCAGCGCCTGCCCGCTAATGCAGGCATCATCTATGGGTAAACTCTCTATTTTAGGCGACGTACGGCACACGCGGACGTCGCCTCCTCGCGGCTGGCCATTGCAGCGGATGGAGGGGAAAACCCGTCCCGTCCACCCGCGGCCACACTCAAGGCGGCATGAGGCTCGCCGGCGGCGAATTGGGTCCGAGTGGATATTGTCCTCCCGGGCCTTCTCCGCCGCCTCCTTCCGCGAAATTACGTCTTCGCAGAAGGTTGCGACCGCGGTAAAACAACTGTCGCTACCGACCATGGAGCGTATTACGGCCGGTAGCGAGAGATCTCCTCCAATAACTGCAGTGAGGACCCCACGCTGCGCTGCCCAGGCGGAACAAACCGCCAGCGTGTGCTGAGCCGAGTCCCCACTGCAGTCGCAGTGGTGACAGGCGGGACTCAATTCCCTCCTGGCGACCGAGTGCAGATACTTCCCGAAGCAACCGTGCCCGGAAAGAATCTGCGTCAGTCGGAAGGAAAGGGTCCCGTGCTGCCGCCCTGCCCACTCGGCAATGACCGGCTGGAGAGCCTCCACGGCGGCAACGCCAGCACGTGGAGCCTCCAGCCGGGACGACCAACGAGCCATCGTGGCTCGACGAGCGGCCTCTCGCCACTCGCGTATCTCTTTGGGCGGGGGCCGAATGCCGCTACCCACCCGAAAATCTGCCGTTCGCCGATAAACTTCAGCGAGCACTTCCGCTTCCAAATCCCACGGGGTAGTTCCGGCCAACGCGCACGCCGCCTCCGTCGATACGGTGCGGTAACCGCGTATGGCTCTAACCGCCAATATCCTCTGAGGGCGCCAGAGGCGAGCCCTATTCTGGGCGGTCAGAGCCACCGCCCACACCGGTGCACCATACAGTGCCATTGACCGAACAACCCCCGTGTATAGCCGTCTCGTCGCGACGCTGGCTCCACCCAAATTGGGCAAAAGTCGCCCAAGAGCAGAAGCAGCGCCGACCAGCTTTGGAGTAAGCTTTCGGAAGTGCTCGTCGAAGAGCCACCTACCGTCGAGGATCAGGCCCAGATACTTCATCTGGGCCTTAATCGGTACGAGGACCGAATTGACTACGATAGAGGCACCGGGGGGTGGACCACGACGGGGCCCATGAAACAAAAGGGCTTCCGTCTTATCTAGGGCCACCCGTAAACCCAGCGCCTCAATGCGCCCGACCACCAAAGAGACTCCCACGGTGGCCAGGCGCGCCGCCTCTTGAAAGTTCGCCCCCTGGGCGTATTCGTAATAAGTATGGTAACCACAACTCTGGGAATTTATTTATACTTTTTATCAGGCAGACTAAAGTCACTTTGGCAGTCTCTTAATTAAAAAAAACAATTAAAATATAGAAAACTACGAGACTGTCCATCGAAAATCTCAATACTCATTTTTAAATAGTGTTCAAAACATAATTTTGTTTACGGGAATTAACGTGATCACATTTGACATGACTGGCGTTTGGATCAGGATGCACCGACCAATCGCCTGCCTGACTACCCTCTTTAGAAATAATCTTCGTTTTTCTGAAATTTCGTGTGTAACGTAATACTATTTCGCTATGTACTCAATTCAAGTTCTGTTTTCCATATGCAGACATTTTTTTAATGTCCAGTAATAAAAACGATAGAAAAATCAAAGAACATTAAAATTGAAGGAATAAAATACACAGAAGTGTGACACAGAACAATGTCTACATTACCATATTTCTTTGTGATGTTAATCACGCCCGAGCCTCTCCCTTCCCAGCTCCTCAGTAATGGTAATGAGGCTCTTAACATCCCCTTCAATAATTACAGTACTATCTAAACCCTCAACTTTTGTTTTAATTTTATTGTTTTTTAGAATTAGTTAACGATTCCGAATATATGTATATATCTTATGAAGTCATAAATGCAAGACAGAAGTTCGATGACATCTACAATGCATGAACAACATTATCAATATTACTATTACTAACTAATATGTATTGGAAAGAAGGGACAAAATGGCAAATAATTGTCAGCAGCAATCCTATTTCTATTCATCAAATTCATCAAGAACCTTAACAGTCCACTGCTGGATATAGGTATCTCCCTAAAAAGGAGGTTTTGGTCTACTTTACCACGGGGAACAGACGGGTTGGTTTAGGGTTTTATTCAAATTTTGCAATAGAGTTATCCGGTGTAGTTCGCTTCCTTATTCGCCTCTTACGAAATCCATGGGATGAATAGGATTGATGACACTGTATTCCTAATCCTCCGACACACGCAGACACTATTTCTATTGTGGTCAAACAAGATACATTTTTAATAGTTTTAAATTATCTGTGTGGTGATGAACCAGCAATTCAAAGTGTCACCGCCCCTCTTCATATCATGGGTATCGTAAGAATCGACTAAGGGAGCAAACTATGTAGAAGGATAGTACTACAAAAAGAAGATAAACTCAAAACAAATCCTATACCAACTTGTCTAACCAGGATGATATAGTAACCCAAAATCACCTTTCTGAGGAGAGAGATATGTCCAGCAGTGGACTATTAATGGCTGTTTGCTGATGAGTCCAGTAGTGGACAGTGCCTCTCCTTATAACACCCTTGAGAAGTATAAGGGTGGTGACATTCTTTTGATGTCCTCGAGTTGATGAATACTTAAAGAGTAAAAGTTTTACAAAATGACAGCCATGCCAATTAATATTTACTATTTTAATGACAAATTTAATGATGCCTTTAAAATAATGAATAATGAGATTTAGTTAATATTTCTTGTACCTTGTGGTCCTCCAGTGTAGTGCTAGTTCCTAGGTTTTAAACTGATATTGCTCGCCACAGGTCTTATTGGCTAATTTCTGAATGTTTGAATTGCTAGCAGAACATTTGGACACGACCGCTTTCGAGAAACACTTTCGAACGTAAACAAGCAATTGTGTGACAATATATCTATATTCAATCTTATTGTTTTTATTTAAAGTTCATTGCTCTGTGTCCTAATGCATTATTATTGTAGCTTAATCTAGAACCTCGAATCTTCGTAACATTTCGTAACAATATCTTTGACTAAAAATGAAAAGCTCACAGCATTTTTACCATGTGAACGCTCTTTACATAGATGTGCTAAAATGTTCAAATTACAAAGAAAAATAGACAATAGGCACATTAAATGATTTATTTGCTAAATATAGTTTAAGAATAACATTTGGTAATTGACATTGTCCTGTGGTAATTAATAAGATTACTACCTAGTAGGTTTTCAGGAGATCTGATTTTTATAGAAAAACATCTAACATAATCATTTTGGACCGTGCTTGCAAATATATATGTTAACTATGTTACATATTTATTATTTATTAAAGAGCTCTGCTTATGATAAAACTACAAACTACAAACAAAACAAGACTATACAAATAACAACAAGGAAAAGTTAGTTTTATGTATAGGAAGCCTCCCTCCATAGACACTTGCTATTGAAGAGACGTAAGTGAATTCCAATGTTTCCCAAGCAGGGCCTGGCTAGTTTTCTGTGAAGCGACACTCTTGTCCGTCATCCCCTGTCGCATATGCACATTTCATCAACAAATTTTCTTCTTCAATAACAACGTCCATGAAATTTAAAGTATATGCTTATTTTTTACAGCGTACCTAATCTAAATATTATTTTTACAAAGAAAAAATTGTACCTTTACAATATGAATTCAACTACGACTAGACTCAAACAATATATAGTATTTGGCACTCTGTCTTGTTATCTACAACGTTAATCTAAACATCAGGCGATACATAACGAAAACAACCATTTTGCAATGCAGAAATACATAAATTTAGAACCAAAAAACCTTCAAAAGTTTTTTTATTAGGTATAATTATACTTTACAACAATTAATTCACAACAGTATTTAGAATCATACAAAAACTAAATCATTTTGTTAAAAATCATTCGTTCTACTTTTAATTATTACAAGTTCAATACAAGTATTTTTAAAAACTACTGAATAATTTTATTAATTCATTTTAATTATATCCGAAATTGTAGCAATAGTTCTCTTATAAAAATATCACTTTTGAATCATATTATTACTTACAAATATTTTTTGTGGTAAATGTCTCTTACACCAAACGGCTCAGTCCCTAAGCACATACACACACACCACACACACGCACGCACACCACACACACACACACACACACATGTGCAATAGTTTTTTTGCGCAGTGATTATCCAGTCATTATGTGTAAGTTATTAATTGAAACCCACTCTCTAAATCAACTAAACATTTTTCAATACTGGTGTAGTAAACATATACGGGTAAATTAAAACTACACACAAACTACTTGCTCTTAAAAGGCAAATCAACAGCAACATAACACATGACTTTAAAATATTGTCAATGTACATTTATACCATGATCAATTTTAATCATATCAGCAACTTTTTCTCCGATCATCATAACTGGTGTATTAATATTACCACTTGGAAGCTTTGGTATAATTGACGCATCAGCCACTCTTAATCTACCCACGTTATGAACCATTAACCTCTCGTTAACTACTCCATCGGTGCCCATTCTACATGTACCTGCTCCATGCTGAATTGAAGTTACACTATTCTTAGCATAACATCTCCAATATTCAGTTGACCCCCACTTAAAATTGTCACAACCTTTCACTAAAAGTTTGGCAACTTTACCGTCTACTTTTTTAAAATAAGATGTTTCCGCTATCCTACTCATATATTTTAGCCCTTCTGTTGCAACGGCAAGATCATATTCATTTCTATAATATCCTAAATTAATTACAGGATCATCAAAGTAATTGCTACTATTCAAATTTACTTCACCTCTTGATAAAGGATGTAAAAGGACCAATAAAATTAAATCCATTTCATTTAAGGCATTTGCTTTACTTAAGCTGGCACAGAATGGATTATCAAAGTTAACAATTGTTTTACACCCTACAAAAACGACAGGACTGGCAGCGGCTCCAATGTAATTATTAAAAAATTGAAATTGTGGCTGGAATTTACCTGGATAACTAAATAAACTATTATTAAGTCTGAATAAACCACTTTGTAAAGGTATAGGAACAGTGTCTAGCCGCGAAGCTACTAAAATATTTTCAGGAGCAGTTTTTAAACCAAATTTCCCTTTAACTGGCATGAACAAGATTTGATGGTCATGAAAATTTTTACCTACAGGTAAATCTATTAGATAATCTATACCATGTTTCATGAGTTCCTTTATTGGACCTATCCCCGACTGTAGTAATATTTTAGGACTATTTATTACACCAGCTGAAATAATTACCTCTTTTTTTGCATACACTTTTATTAAAGTTTTGTCGCTTTTGGCTATTTCTACACCATATGCTTCTAATGTTTGTGGATCTATCAAAACTCGAGTTACTGTCGCATATTTTGCTACTTTTAGATTAGATCTATCTTTTGCAGATCTTAGGTAAGCTTCGGCTGAGCTAGATCTTCTACCATTGAAAATATTCAAATGTGGTCTGGTAGCCCCAAAAATTTCCGGACCATTTAATTCAAGGATTGTTTTGATACCCATTTCTGCGTACGAATTCAGTCTGATATCGTCAATAAAAGCAGTTGAACTAAATGTTACTGGCCTTGATATTTTTACTGGTCCGTCAGGTGAATGTAGATATGCGTTTTCTGGATATTCGAATAACGTGGTATCCATCATTCCTTCTAATTTCTTGAAGTAGGGTAGTACTGTATCCCAACTCCACCCAAGAGCTATTTTATCCCACTCTTCATAATCTTGAGGTACGCCTCTAGCATATATAAGATAATTGGTAGATGAGCATCCTCCAAGAACTTTGCCCCGAATGTACGGTACAATTCCATCTGGATGAGCCAAACCAATACCTTTGTCGAGATTAGCACGATACTTCCAGTCATATTCTGTGTCTTGAAGTAGTGGAAATAATCCTGGAATCTGAAAAATATAATTAACATAAGTGTTTTGATAATTGTGACATATATATAGGAAACTATATTCAATTATATGTAATGTTTATTAGAAAGAATCCAATAATTGACAAAAACAGATACACAACATGAAAATACCAAAAAATCATTTAAAATGCGTTAAACAGCGAAAGAGATTCCATACACACCACACTAGTAACTGGGGGATCCCCTCCAGCCTCCACGAGTAGCACGTTGAATTGTGGTATTTCAGACAGTCGAGCGGCGACTATGGCACCTGCAGATCCACTTCCAACCACTATGAAGTCAAATGTGTCTCCATCTTAAGGAGACAAACCAAAAATTAATATTAAAATATTTTGATTGGCTTTTAAATGATTTCGATTCATAGATGTTTGTATGGTATAGGGGGCAAATGAAAAAGCCCCGCAATCCAAGTGACAAAAATGTCTTAACAAATGTAAAGAAAACGTTATTAGAAACTAAGTCTAAACAAAATATTAGCCTATAACACAAGACAATAATAACGTTGATAATATAATAACTTGATTTTCAGAAAAAGAATCGACGTGAAACACTTGCATCTTGGTTAAGGGGGCTGGTCACCCGATGATATCCGATGGCTACTGTGTTGACTGAACTCCTACTGACTTTCCAATAACGATTACCATAAATTTTCATGACAACTGGGACCGAAGGCTTAAAGTGGTCTCCGAAGCACGGGCGTGAAACACATGTTTTTAAGCATTTCTTATAAGAAAAACCAATTAACAATTTTCAGCCCGACCTGGGCATCAAAACCGAGACCTCTTGATTAACAATCGCACTAGATAGCGATGATTTTAAAAACACAACACACGACACTCGGTTTAGCAGTCAGGGTCACTAGCCACCAAATTCAAATTTATGACCAGCCCAAGTTTATGAAATACGGGGAAGAGCCTTATAAAACTTTAAAATAAATAATTTATTATACATAACAATGTACATAATATAATTTACATAATGACATAATTAAAGTAATAATACAATTAAAACCACCAATCTTGAGAAAAGCGGTCAGGCATTTATTTGAGGCCATCACACTAATTTCACAACATATTTTAATTTGCATTTAGATGATCTCACCTTTTACATTGTAGTTTTCAGGCCAGCCGCCTGGTAAGATGGCCTGGGATAAGGCCAAACTTCGAAGCAACCACTCAACAATCGGTATTGTGCTCAAGGACTGAATGGCTTTAAAGAAACGGTTTACCACTATGTTTACTGTTGGTATTATTCCCATTTTAAATTATCACACTGTCTTCTTAGTTTATTTATATCATTTAAAGAGTTTTAACTGACCTTGAAAAGAAAAAGGTACTTAACTACTCACAATTACAATTATAACTTACTTACTATTTGACACAGATTTTATTTATTATTTTAGATGGTGAGGTTATATCTCCATTTCAGTCACAAAAACTTAATAACAATCAGGTTCATAAAAAAAAGTATTAAGAAAATTGATGATAATCAGACACAAAATATCTAACAAGGTATAATTTCTCATCATACCATAGTCTAAAATAAAGTAATATATTTTGATTTCTTCTTTTAAAATTTTGTCCCAAAAATCGAGATCAGAGATAGATGTTTATTCAAACAATATCATCATAAAATAGTTTTTTTTTTAAAACGAGCCTGTACTGTGCTGTAGTAATTATGAACTGTATATGAGACCTGAAGACACCTATCAGATGTGAATGTGCCTTTGGTGACTTTATCAGCTCCACATTTCCTCTAAACTTTGTCAACTGCATTATTTATCTTTTACGGAAACGACAATATCAGATTGACATTCAAAAGATGGCTCCAGGAGAACCTAAACTTTTGTTTGCTTTTGTATCTGGTTACGCATGAAACCATAATAGATTATGTTTGAATGGGTACATACATGTATATAAGCAAATATTATAGAAGTAAGTAAAGCCATGTCCGTGTGGTGACGTATTAAGAATACATAGTGTTACCACCCCTATTCATCCCGTTAGTGTCGTAATAGGCGACTAAGGGAACAAAGTATGCAAGACAACATCATTACACAGAGAAGGAAAACTTGAAACAAATCCTTTTTTTTTTTTTTTAACTTGTGGAAACCCCCTCGGGCCGTCACCCCACCGGAGTTTACGGCGAGGCGGTGTGTCGGAATCGGACCGACTGAAACCACACGGTGTGCCACTCTGCGCCTAACATAGGAGGGATCTGGGAACCGCTGCTATTACGACATCCAGACCCCTCCTAGCGCCTGCCCGCTAAAGCGGGCACCATCTGCGGATAAACTCTCTATTTAGGCGACGTACGGCACACGAGCACGTCACCTCCTCGCGGCTGGCCATTATAGCGGATGGAGGGGAAAACCCGTCCCGTCCAACCGCAGCCACACTCAAGGCGGCATGAGGCGCTGATATGCGCGCCTCCGCCGCCCGGCTCGCCGGCGGCGAATTGGGTCCGAGTGGAGATCGTCCTCCCGGGCCTTCTCCGCCGCCTCCTTCCGCGAAATTATGTCTTCGCAGAAGGTTGCAACCGCGGTAAAACAACTGTCGCTACCGGCCATGGAGCGTATGACGGCCGGTAGCGAGAGATCTCCTCCAATAACTGCAGTGAGGACCCCTCGCTGCGCCGCCCAGGCGGTACAAACCGCTAGCGTGTGCTGAGCTGAGTCCTCACTGCAGTCGCAGTGGTGACAGGCGGGACTCAATTCCCTCCTGGCGACCGAGTGCAGATACTTCCCGAAGCAACCGTGCCCGGAAAGGACCTGCGTCAGTCGGAAGGAAAGGGTCCCGTGCTGCCGCCCTGCCCAGCATGCTGCTCGGTGATGACCGGCTGGAGAGCCTCCACGAGGGCAAAGCCAGCACGTGGAGTCTCCAACCGGAACGACCAACGAGCCATTGTGGCTCGACGAGCGGCCTCACGCCACTCCCGTACCTCTTCGGGCGGGGGCCGTATGCCGCTACCCGCCCGGAAGTCAGCCGTGCGCCGATAAACTTCGGCGAGCACTTCCGCCTCCAAATCCCACGGGGGAGTTCCGGCCAAGGCGCACGCCGCCTCCGTCGATACGGTGCGGTAACCGCGTATGGCTCTAACCGCCAATATCCTCTGAGGGCGCCAGAGGCGAGCCCTATTCTGGGCGGTCAGAGCCGCCGCCCACACCGGTGCACCATACAGCGCCATTGACCGGACAACCCCCGTGTATAGCCGTCTCGTCGCGACGCTGGCTCCACCCAAATTCGGCAAAAGTCGCCCAAGGGCAGAAGCAGCGCCGACCAGCTTTGGAGAAAGCTGTCGGAAGTGCTCGTCGAAGAGCCACCTGCCGTCGAGGATCAGGCCCAGATAATTCATCTGGGCCTGAACCGGTACGAGGACCGAATTGACTACGATAGAGGCGCCGGGTGGTGGACCACGACGGGGCCCATGGAACAAAAGGGCCTTCGTCTTATCTAGGGCCACTCGTAAACCCAGCGCCTCAATGCGCCCGACCACCAAAGAGACTCCCACGGTGGCCAGGCGCGCCGCCTCTTGAAAGTTCGCCCCCCGGGCCGTGACCAATGTGTCATCAGCGTAACAAATTACGCCCAGCCCGGGGGGAAGACGACCTCGAAGGGCCCAGTCGTATCCCATATTCCACAGGAGTGGTCCGAGGACAGACCCCTGTGGAACACCGCACGACATGGGCCGCCGCCTCAGAGTGCCATCTCGGTCCTCGTACATGACGGTACGCTCCCTAAGATAGTCTGCCACAAGCCGCCTCAGGTACTCTGGCACCCCGTGGTAGTGGAGTGCTTCCCTGATGCAGCTAAATGGCAGACTATTAAATGCGTCGGCGATGTCCAACGACACCGCCAACAGCACGCCGCCACAGCTCACTGCCTCTTCGGTCACGGCCCTCAGGCGCAACACAGCATCGACTGTCGAACGCCCGGCTTGAAACCCGTATTGGGCGTCCGACAGATCGGCACCCACCTCGCAGAGGTGCCGGACGATGCGGGCAGAAAGTATCCTCTCAAACAATTTACCCGCCTCGTCCAGCAACACAATGGGCCTATAGGCCGCGACCGAATCGGCCGGCCGTCCCGGCTTCCGTAGTAGGACCAGCTTCCCGCTCTTCCAACCCTCAGGAAAGCGCCCGGACGCCAAGCTGGCGTTTAGGACTTCCCCGAGGCGATCCGACATGTGGTCGAGGGAACTTGAAACAAACCCTATTCCAACCCGTCTGGCTAGCGTGGTATAGTAGGCCAAAACCTCCTTGCTAAGGAGAGGCCTATGTCCAGTAGTGGACTATAAAAGGCTGTTGATGATAATGAAGTAAACTCATGACCTGGCACTTAGACTAAAGTACGTGATATATTGTTATTTGTATTAACCATAACTTTATTAGTCTGTAAACCTTTTCCAAAAGTAATTAAAGGCATAAATAAAATTGTTTCTTTAAATTGTGATTTGGATGTGAGCATGATGTTTCGAAATCGCTTGTATTTTGTGGTTTTTCGCAAGACCTTAGTTCGGATTAGGTGCAATTTGTAACGCTGCTAGAAGAACAGAAGAATATAGTCTACAGCTCTCAGAGAATTTGGCAAATATATTTACTGAAGACGACCGCATTTGTATTTAATGAATTTAATGAAAGTGTACATAGATCAGATACTAGCAGAAAATTAAAGGATCAGGAAAGAAGAATTCGGGCGTTAGTCACAGGCAGTTGATGCCGTGGGCCTAGTCCCGTTGAGGTTTTTGGACGAGAAGGTTACTCTTAGAGAATGTAATCTAAAAAGTGAATCCACTGTTAACTTACTTAAAATAAGTTTCAGGGTCAAGCAAAAATGTTAAGGTGAATCTGATATTAGCATGAATAATTTAATATGTATGTATTTACAAGAAAAAAGTATATAAGTGTTCTATCAGCCGGCTAAGTTATCATAATACATGCTCTACTTAGTTTGAAACTAAATAGCATTCTGTGTCCAATATCTGAAATATTTATTTATTTATTTGTTATTAGGACTCATTATATATAATGGTTATATTTCATTGATAACTCTTTAAATCACATTTTACTATGTACATGCAGTTATATGCTCACGCCATTGACTAAGTTAATAGACTTGAACATTCTTTACATGCAATACATTACGTTATATGAATTTATTCGATATAAGTACAAACCAATTAATTTTCCATTTTGTAATCAAATATCGCCTAAAATGCGTTTGGTATGTGAATAACTTTACAATGGTCAAGGTTTAATTTGTTTTTATTATGGTCACATACGGTTTGAGAATAGTATTTTTTTTGTTTGATGAAATATATCCTAATATTTTTATTATATCCGAGTACACAAATCTTATGGTAATCGACTAAACGATACGGCAACGCTCAAAATTTAAATACCTTTTTAAATATTAAATTACGTGTCATTTAAACAAATTTCCTTTTTTCTTGTTTTCATTTGTGAAATCTCTATTAATACTTATTTCTCAAAAGTGTGTTTATTATTACTGTACTATGATTTTACAACCAAATTGTGCCACAGCGTGTCTTAGAAGATTATATGTATTGTTTCTAAAGATAAAACCTGCCAAAGTGACTCTAGTCTGCCTGAAGGAAAGCATGAAAAAAATCCAAGAGTTGTGGTCACCATACTCATTACGAATGCAGACAGTAAATGCAGTGTGGTATCCCACACTATGGTGGCCTAGTAAAATATTTTTTCACGTTTCACTTGGGGACGTAAAATGCATAACAGTCATCGTGGCGTATTGCACACACTTACCACAACAACTGTTACCGCTGCGTCAAAGGGCTTTCGGTCTCGCACTCACCAACGAAACATGACAGCGGATAGTGTCGCTTTAGGTTGATCTTCTGTGGGAGAGTAGTACTAACCTGGTCTAGCCGACCCGTTCGTGCCGAAATCAGCGTAGTTCTACTACTCATATGATTCACTTTTAAAATAAATGTTATTATATTTCTTAATATTTATTTATCTACAATAATTTTTCTATTACCATATTAACAACGTTTAATATTTGAAACTAAATGTTTACACAGTATTTATATCATAATAAAAATTTTACATGCGTGAACAGAGTTACGCGGCACTTTTCACTTAGAAAATGGTAATGTGATCAGGTATGTGGCAGTGATGATGTTTTAGATATAAGAAATCGCAAAGTTTAATTAGATGTCCAGATTTAGACCATACAGGTGACAGAAAATTTATGTCTACGTTGTAGTTTCCAATGCTACGCTGAAATCATAAGGTTTATGCTACGATCCGATAATTTGAGGGTTTTTATAGAAGATTTGCTATCCCACAGTGTTTATGATTTGTCGATAGAGTTACGGTTCGATTTAGTCCACTGTTCGTCAAGGTTATTTCTAGCCTACCAAAGTGACTCTACTCTGCCGACACACCGACTCATTGCGAATACACACAATGCAGTATGGTGACCTACACCATGGTGGCCTAGTGAGACGTTTTCCACACCCAAGTCGGAGACGTATAAAAAAAATACCATTGTTAACAAAAAGATCGAATTATTAACCTCCTTATTTTTGAAAGTTAGTCCAAAACCTGAACCTCAATTGTGAATGAGAAAAAAATAATAATGGCAGATTTACGCAATATTTCCACAAAAGAACTCACATAAAAATTTATTGTAATGTTTAAATTATGTCAGAAAAATATTTTATGTCAAGTAAACAAACCTAAATATTTTCCTAAAACAAAACAAGCACACTCAATATTTTTTTTATATTTACTATTTTAGACACAAATCACCGTTAGATCTTTTTACACTGTAATCCAAAATATTTTTAAATGACTTTATTAAACTTAAATTTGACACAGAACGCACTGAAACTTAAAAAAAAACTGTTTCGTGGCTCACAATAT
The DNA here is from genome assembly GCA_949316085.1 of Hypercompe scribonia. Lineage (NCBI taxonomy): Eukaryota > Metazoa > Arthropoda > Insecta > Lepidoptera > Erebidae > Hypercompe > Hypercompe scribonia. Next base: position 8,632,012 of record OX438988.1, read on the forward strand.
ACGTAAAAGTGTACATAACAGAGCGGTGCGTGTAATTAAATAACGTGTATTTAGTACAGGTGAAGAGGTGGCCGTGTTTTAGAAGGACAATCGGATAAGCGACTTAACTAGGAGTAGTTGAATTACTGTGTGTCAGGGTTACGTCGCATGGTGGGGTCAATTATTTAAAAAACGAAATTTAGTCAGTTTTTTAGAAAAATATCGTTGATTTTAAATATTTGAAGGTAAATTCTATTAAAAGCTATTTGACTTAGTCTCTTTTATATACTAGTGGCATTGCAATAAGCTGTAGAACTTTGCAATTTCTCGTTATTTTATGTTGATACATTATTTACTTACTATTCATCATCATTATCAACCGCCTTTAACAGTCCACTGCTGAAAATAGGACTTTTCTTACACAGGAAACTTTAGCCTAATATACCACGCTGGCCAAACAGGTTGGTACAGGACTTGTTTAAAATTTTCCTTCTCTTTGTAGTGATATCGTTCTGTGTAGTTTGCTCTCTTAGTCGCCTCTTCCGACACCCATGGCATGAGTTGGAAAGGTTTCACTCCATATTCTTAGTTCGTCACCACGCGGACAAGTTAATAGTACCACTTACTATTCAGATGATAGGTTATTAATTATTTTCTTAGTAAATATTGGTGTTATTTAGTTATTGTAAATTCAGTTAACCTAATTTCAACTTTTTATATTATTTTTTTATCTATTTCAAAGTATTATTAAATTGTAGAACACAACTATTTCTTGAGTAATGAATACGGTCGTAAAACACGTTTTTTTATATAAAAGGTGTCCCAAAATTAACGCAAGATTTGAATTTGCCGCCATTTGTGCAGTGAAGTGTTGGCAACCTTGAAAAAAAAGCAATTTGACAGCTAACAGTATAGCGTTATTAAAAATGGAGCGTTACACGATAGAACAACGTGTCTTCATTATTAAAGAATATTTCAAAAATAGTGAAAGCTTGGCGGCTGCAGTTCGAAAATTTCATACAAAATATGGTCGGAATAGTGTTTTAACTTCGTCAACTGTGAAGAGATTAATTGATAAATTCATGGAGACTGGATCCGTTGGAGACGCCAAACACACTGGTCGTCCAAAAACAAGCCGTTCAAATGTGAATGTCGAAGCAGTGCGTGAGAGTGTTGCTGACAATCCAGGAACCTCAATTCGACGTCGTGGACAAGAATTGCAAATTTCAAGAACCTCTCTACAGCGTATACTCACCAAAGATCTGTGTCTTCATGCTTACAAAATTCAATTAACACAACAATTGAAGCCTAATGACCATGCACAGAGAAGAGAGTTCGTTGAATGGATTATTGAACATCAACAAATGGACCCTGATTTTTCGAGCAAAATCATCCTAAGCGATGAAGCACATTTTCATCTTGATGGCTTTGTCAATCGCCAAAATTGCCTCATTTGGGGTTCGGAGAACCCACATGTGATTGTCGAAAAACAAATGCATCCACATTGGGCTGGAGGCATAATTGGGCCATATTTTTTTGAAAATGATGCTGGTCAAGCAGTGACTGTTACTGGTGCTCGATATCGCGACATGATTACACAGTTCTTTCTGCCAAAATTGGATGATATTGATGTGTCCAATATGTGGTTTCAACAAGACGGTGCCACATGTCATACAGCCCGTGAAACAATTCAATTACTGCATGAGACATTTCCAGGTCGTGTACTCTCTCGTTTCGGTGATCAAAATTGGCCTCCTAGATCGTGTGATTTAACACCATTAGACTTCTTTTTATGGGGTTATTTGAAATCACAAGTCTATGTCAACAAGCCCACAACCACCCGTGCATTAAAGGAGGAGATTCAACGCTGCATCAACGAAATTCAGCCACATTTATGCAGAATGGTCATGGAAAATTTCAACAAAAGAGTACGCATGTGCATGTAAAGCCGTGGAGGCCATTTGTCCGATGTGTTATTCCATACATAACCCTATCCTATGTACTTTACGAGTCAATAAAAATATAACTATCAAAAGACTAAAAACGGCGTTTTCTATTTAATTCAAATCTTGCGTTAATTTTGGGACACCTTTTATTAAGTAATATCTATAAATATCTTTTTATCGGGCAAAAGTTAAACTTGACTTAGATTGTTCTAACTATTGTTCACACTCGCACCAAGTCCGTTAGTTATTTCGACTGCAGCGGATTATGTTTCCGCTGTGGTCAACCGGGACACTGTCCAGCGTGTGCAACGGGTAACAAGCCTGCCAATCACCAAATGGGGCAGGGGGGCTGCAAGCGTTCTCGCAATTTTCGACAAACGTTCGGAGCTAGCCAGTCGGCTGCCTCCGACGTTGTTCGGCGCCTATGGAGGAGGTTGAAGAGACGATTCAGTAATAGATCGAGTCTCCAGCCTCCTTGTCCCGACGAACCTGAACCACTGTACAGTGGCACAGTATCTCTTCCTGGCGCCATGGCGCAGTAGTCGATCGATGTGGCCGTAGCCACGGAACCCTATTATGTTCCTCCCCGTACAAACTCGTTGGGTGACCGGGATGGTTCCGTGCCAGTCGTCGGCTCCATGAAGGTTCATTGCCCGCCCTTGTCACTTAGAGCCAAGGGTTTTGGATATATATTGCCGCCGAGTGGGGGGTGATCACCATATATGACTTCGTACAACCAAGAGTTTTCTTAACAGCTTGGAGACCTCGATACAGCAATCAACATTTGGTCACGTCCTATTGCTGAAGGACTTTAACACCAAGTCCTTTACGAGGGGTTCCCTCAGAACGGACGCAATGGGCGAGGTTGCAGAGGAGTCGACTGCCTTAGTTGATCTCTACTTACTGAACAGAGGCTCCGTCAACATGTGCGTCCGACAGCAGGGTGGGGTTGATAATGGACTTTTCGTTCGCTACCCCTGCCCTCGCCGCGCGAGTATGAAACTGCTGTGTCCTGAAAGAGATTGAAACGCTCTCGGATCACCTGTACATCCAATTTGAGTAGATTTGATTTGATAGATTTGATCCCAGTAGAGGTGATGTGGCGCGACGTCCTTCTCGTTTTCCGCGGTGGACTATTGCGATCGATCGATTAGATCAATCTAGGTGATGTGCAATTAGGGAGGCTTATGTATAGCGATTAAGAACTTCTGAATATAATATTTTCACTTTATTTTATTTCTAACCTGTTATAATTAGCCGTCTTAAAGACATTCCACAGTTTTACAAAATCATACATCCTCTAGTCTACATTCAGTTCAAGGGTAGAATAATAATGTTTATCTATGTATAATATATCTATTTATGTGTAAGAACATATAACAGTAATAAAATCGTCAAAATAAAAAATGTTAATTAATTAGAAACCGGTTCTAAATGACGTATATATAATTTATATTGAAAATAACCTTAACCTCTTTTTATGAAATACTTTATCACAATTGTTCAACGAGATTACTGGTACATATTTTTTTAATTTTATAATATTTACAAACAAAAATTGAAGGAAAAGAAACAAACCTGTATATATATATATTTACCAACCCAACCAGTGGCAAGTCCGGTTCTGCCTCTTTGTTAAAGACAGGCCTATGTCCAGCACTGGACTGTTAAAAGCTGTTAATACAAAGGTAAGACTCTAAGTCCATTGTAAATTTTTACTACGTATTTTATTTTATCATTTCGTACAAATTTTTTGACTCCAATCTAATCCGTGATCTCCTGATCACATTCGTGAGACTTCCTTCTGCTTAGTGTGTCATCACATATTCTCCAATTTTACATTTAGAAATTATTCAATTATTCTGACAGATCTAAGGTTTGCTTGAGTTCCATTTAAATCATGTTTTTCTAAACGTTTTAAATGCTTTAAATTCATACGTGGTACGCATTCAAGGCTACGCATTGCTAAAATCGTTGAAGAACTTGACTTTGGAAATCTCGAAACATTTTACGACTTTTATGGACTAGTCATTTACTGTGCATGCAATACATATATGGAATACATTACCACTGACTATCATACGAGCACCAATACTCACAAGTTACAAAATATACTAAAGGGTCATTTTCTAAGTTTTTGAGCGATGAAGATCTTGGTGTCCAAAGAATCCAAGGTTTACCTACATCTTATAACTGTTTCTTCATTATTTGTGTATGTACTATTGATGTACGTGTTGAGGGTTTCATTAATATGACTTCGTGTACAGAAACCGAGAGGTGGCGCCACTGTGCTGCGATAAACATCAACTCTCAATTTAACACCCAAGTTATCGTGACAGTGTGAGGCTTACACACTTATCACAATAACTGTCAACCCTGCATCAATGCTCCTCCGGTCTCGCACTCACCAACGAAACAAGACAACATGGATGCTATCGCTTTAGGTTGTTCTGTGAGAGGGTAGTACCATCCCGGTCGAGTCGGCCCGTTCTTACTGAAATCAGTGTGGCTTCACTACCTTTTAGTTACTCAGGAACGTAAAGGTGCCTTGAATGTAAAGGCAATAATGTAGAATCACTTGAAACTTTATTTTCAACATTTATCAGCCATGTGGTGACCAACTTAGAATACGGGGCGTCAATAGTCACCTTGTGGGTGTCGTAAGATTAAGAGAGAAAACTACGCATGTCAACAGCATTGCAAAGAGAAGGCAAACTTGACACAAAATCTATACAAGGTGGTATTATCATCATCATCATCATCATCATCGTCAACATCCTTTTACAATCCACTACTAGACATAGGCCTCTCCTTAGTAAGGAGGTTTTGGCCTACTATACCATGCTAGCCAGACGGGTTGGAATAGGGTTTGTTTTAAGTTTTCCTTCTCTTTGTAATGATGTTGTCTTGCATACTTTGGCATAGCAGGCCCACACCCTCTTACTAAATAGTGTATTGTGATTTACACAACAATATAGCATAACACAATACTGGGCGTAATATGTTATGCCGACGGTACGCTACTCACATCACGGAGGTCCAATTTTCAGGCAGAGGCGCGCTTGGCCCCCACAGGAGTCTCGTTGGTGATTGAACGCATTGAGGCGCTGTGCTTACGAGTACCCGTAGGTACGTCGGACCCCTCTTGCCCCGTGAGCTCCGTCGTGGTCCTCTCCACTTGTGTCTTCATTGAAAAGTGAGACGAGTACAAAATATGTATTTGGGATGTCATAATAATGGAATGAGATTCATGGGGATAAAGATGAAACAACCCATTTTACGACTCGACTTCGTTTATTGTTATTTTTTACCGATTTCAAAAAACAAGAGGTTCTCAACTCAGATAATTTTTGATAGATAGTGAATATTCAAAAATTTTGCATTTAAATTTGAAAAATAATGAACTCTGAGAGTGTATTAATGAACATAGTAAGTTTTTATATTCGAATCGGCATTTTTAAAATTACATAAATGTATATTTGTAGTAAGTAAAAACGGTCCGACTGTTAACTTTTAAAAGCTTTGATGACATTTGTAACTATACTTATCTACATCGATACTAGGTAACGTCTTTGATTATATGCATGACATGTTGAGATATTTAATGTATAATTAAAATGTATTTAGAACAGTCGCAACATACGTGACATAAGCAACAAAGAATTTAGTATTCGTTGCTGATAAATAGTCATTCGCAGAAACATTGTTGCAAACAAACAAACGACAACACAACACAAAAAGTTAGTTGTAGTTGTCATAAATTCAAATCTGGTTTTCGTCTGTGCGTGTGATGACGGATTAAGATATCAATACAGAATATCACCACCTCTATTCATCCCAAGGAAGTTATAAAAGGCGATTCAGGAAACAACTTACACAATATAATATCATTGCTAAGAAAAAGAAAACTTGAACCAATTCCTATTCCACACCGTACGGCTGTCGTGGTAAAGCAGACCAAAACCTTCTTACTTAGAAGAGGCCTATGTCTATCCATGCACTTTAGTAGCCGTTGAAAATAATGATACAGGCTCATTGGTGTCTTACGGTTCAGGTTTGAACTGAAACTGTTGTTATTTATTTTTAAGATAAAAGTGTCTTATATCTTTTTTGATCGATCGTTCAGTTGAAACATCAACGTTTAATAAACAAATACACTTTCGTATAAATCATTTAATAGTCCTTGCTAACGAGAGGTGTATGTCCAGCTGGAAACTGTTAAAGATCGTTGATGTGATATTAGTACTAAAATATTAGATATTTTAGGTAGAATCGTAAACTGTTTTTTTTTTCTGTGGACGATCATTGTGCAATAGTTTATCTGTAACATATTCACCATAGTTTTCGTTCTACATGGCTTACGTGGTTACTACAGAACTTCATCATATCAGAGTAACGAGTTTGATATATTGGTGATGATTGAATAAACCCGGCAAAGAAACTAAGCACGTCACTGCTACAAGTGTTCATATACTTCCAAAGACAATATATTTACAAATACATGCACACAGAAGTAATCAAATTTCATGTATTTATTCATATCATACTATCAATATTTAACAAATTAGTAATTATGTGCTGTCACTATCAATATCGTTCCATAAACACTAAACTAATTTACACTAAATTTAAAACTGTAAATGAAAATGGAACTATAAGTATTATCGACCAGTGTCATTTAATTTAACGAGTATTTTCAATTTATATATAGCTTTAACTTTCTTTTCAGTCAGTAATGTATATTATGATGACGTTATTGTGCAGAATTGCATTACTTCCATATTGTTGTATGGATAAATTCTTCAAAGTTCCATTATTTATTTATATTTTACTGATAGCGATACAATTTTGTCCTTTAGAGAACCATGAGTACTTGTGTACGAATGGGCAAGCTCATCTATCTGACAAATCAATTGAGAATATTCCAAAATTAGTTAAGATTATTGTAAGAATTATTATTATAATTTAATTTTAAAGTAGGTTAAAATTTATAAATATTTCAGTCGAAATATTCTTAATTACGTTTAAAACATGTAGATTGTGCGCTCGTTACGAATTATAAGAGTAATATGGCGGTAAATAATACTGAGGAAAATTTTATATTTTTACGCAAAATATTTTATGAGATGCTTGACCTCACATTAATTTACATAATATTAAAATATTAACAATACTTCAATATTAAATAATATACAAAAAAGTTTCGCAATGTGTGTGTAACGTGCGTAACACTTTTTTATAAACTTTTTTATTTTATGAGCCCCTTTTTAATTAAAGTGACTCTACTCTGCAAGTTTGAATAGAATCCAAGAGTTGTAGTCACCATACTCATTGCGAATGCAGACAATGTAGTATGGTGACCCACATTATGGCGCCCGAGTAAAATGCTTTTATATGCATCACTTGGGGACGTAAAAGGCATGACAGTCATCTTGACATTGTAATGCACACTTACCACGACAACTGTCACCCCTGCATCAATGGGCCTCCGGTCTTACACTCACCAACGAAACACGACAGCACGTATGCTGTCGCTTTAGCTTGATCGTACAAAATTTATTTCTCAGTAGTATTTTTTACAAGTATGACATATTTGTGTTTATTACAACAGTTTATTTATTTATTTATAACTCCATGCGCTTTTGTACAGCAGTGGACTTTATGCCCAAGGCACCAACCAATCTTGTAAGGTAGACACACATAGGTTACATAATTAAACAAATAAAATATACACTATACAGCTTAACATGTATTAGTATATATACAAATACATTTAAATATACATACATATCCACACTATACTTGTACACTATGAATGCTATCGTTTACGTACCTTTTTTTTAACAGGAAACGCTTAGTGGACATCTTGATTTTCGATTCTAGAGTAAAACTGCTTGAACGAAGAGTTCACGAAGTTGGAATTGTGAGAGGGACATAAGAGAAACAGATTATTTGCAAATTTGCAGCGTGTATTTTTATTATATAAATTGGAATGTTTTTTGATATGTTCTCGAAACATCATACTAGAATTAATTACTTTCCTTATAAAGCTCGTAAAGCTTTATTCTACTTTAAATATACATACCTACCATGATCCATTCACTGACAATTTTGACACTTTTAACTGACAACTTCTTAGAGCAAAATCTGATTCAAATTCTGAACATTTACGAGTTCTGAACATGGTAAAAAAAGCATTCTATAATAAATTAAAATCAACACTAGAACCTAAGTGGGGTAGTTCACATATAAGTTTTTTTTAAATATTCCATACGAGTCACAATTTCAGATACCATAGTAATATCTGGTGTTACCACCGTTTTGTTGTTTATAAAAGTACTCATTTCTCCACATTGATTAGAATGTAATTTGTTGTGTATTTCTTTGGTGTGTGGCACTATATCAGTAAATATATTATTTAAACATTAATTATATATTATAACTAATATACAATGACGACTGAGACCTATATCATCGTCACCATCAACAGCCTTTTACAGTCCACTGCTGGACATAGGCCTCTCCTTAGCAAGGAGATTTTAGCCTACTTTACCACGCTGGCCGGGCGGTTTGGAATACGGTTTGTTTCAAGTTTTCCTTCTCTTTGTAGTGATATTTTCCTGAATAGCTTGTTCCCTATTTACACTGAATACAATAAGTTACTCTAACTCCACACGTTCAACAGCCACCAGTGTGGTTCTTAAAAATAAAGATAAAAATTATTTTTATTAAATATATTTTTAGGGGCATTTTCAGATAATTATGACAATTTTAGGGTTTTTTGACTTAGATTTAGGGATAAATATTTTTGAGAGTTGGTAACACCGAGACTGACAGATATCACAACACTAACATGTAAACAGCTGTTCATTGAAACGAAACAACCGCATGGCGTAGTGATAAAAGCTATCGTAAATTTATATTGAACAGTCGGCATTCAATATTACTAGTAAAATGTCAGACATAAGTCTTTCAGAAGCCACAGCTAACATGTCACTTCAAAAGTGAGTACAAAAGTATAATTTTCATTCATATATCACAATAATTACGCAGTGACATTTGTTAACTGTTTATTTTACAGAAATTGTTATTCCAGAATAGTACTATGAGCGTACATTTATATAAATATGTATCTACTTTTACAGTGACAACGCAAAGACGAAACGGAAGGACGCCATCAGCTGGGAGGAATATTTCATGGGTGTAGCACTTTTGGCGGCAAAACGTAGCAAAGATCCAGACTTTCAAGTCGGCGCATGCATTGTCAATGACGAGAATAGAATTGTAGGCATTGGGTAAGGTTACTTTATACTATAACTATATTTAAATTACTTTCTAAAATTGTCACATTGACACTGCAAGATATTAACATGGTTCTCAACCTTGAATCATGATGTTGCATTTAGGATTTTTATAATCGTTAATCTTTTCAAAAAGAAATAAGCACCTTGAAATCTCTGGATACACTTCTGCGGTGTATAACCCTATGGCTGTATTTAAAAATACTTAAAACTAACATTAAGAGCTTTAAGTGTAAAGTTGCATTCTGCAAAAGTTTACAACACTCAGTGCAGTAGAATGAGGTAAAGAGACAGCTTAAACCACTGCCATTAGTGCAGTTAAATGAGCACTGGTTAAAAGTATGTAGCTATCACCAATCCCTGATAATAGGTAAAAAAAATTCAATATAGTACTTCATAGTTAATGCCTTTTTCCATCATGAGGATAAAGATGAATAATGATTCTGTAGAAAACAAATGTCTCAATTGTCAGTTTTTTGTGTATCTGCGTCCATTTTAACTGAAGTTGCATGACACCATTGACAGCTCCACAAGCCTTAGTTTTAATCTGTATGGAACTAATTCTAGTTGTATCCAGTAGAAAGAAAGCGAAAGCTAAATTCACCTAAATGTGTCATAACCCAGTATTGTAATTAAAATTTATTTGCCAACGATTTATCCATGATTTATCTTTGTTGATTCTTTACTCTCCACCGAATACTTAATATGTTATGTATATTGCAGGTTATATATAGTAGGCCAAAACCTCCTTTCTAAGGAGAGGCCTATGTCCAGCAGTGGAATATTAAAGGCTGTTGATGTGTGATGATTGCAGGTACAATGGAATGCCTAATGGCTGCAGTGATGATGAATTTCCATGGACCAAAGCAAAGAAACATAATTATGGTAGGTTACATTACTTTATGAAAACTTACATATACTGTAACTAATTTAATTTGTATGACTTTGGTAATATTGGTAATATACAATTATTTGGTAATAAAAATACATGTATACAATTTTTATTTCAGTATGCCATGCAGAGCTGAATGCCATTGTTAACAGCAACACGGTTGTGAAAAATTGCACATTGTATGTGGGTCTCTTTCCATGCAACGAGTGTGCAAAGATGATAATACAGTCGGGCATCAAGAAAGTTGTTTATCTATCAGACAGTAAGGCACAAAAAGAGGGTTATCAAGCTTCTAGGAAAATGTTAAACACGGTCAAAGTGCAACTTGAGTAAGAAAAAACATATACATATATAGCTTTCCATGCATGTTACTATTCCTGAGATAATTTGAGTTGGCTACTAATACAATCAATTTTTACACAAAGTGACTGGTATCAAACCCTTTGGGTTGCGCAGGTCCTAAATCTGATTGTTAAACCAGCTGTCAGTAAATTTGAGGGTGCTGAATAACGATTATTGCTATAGCTATTCAAGACAACCGGGACAGATAGCTTATTATGCTCTACGAGGCATGGGCGTGAAACACCGCCTAACTTTCATACTTTAGGCTGTATAAATTGGGTGTAAGAAAAACCCATCAACGCCTTTTGGCCCGACTCAGGGTTCAAGCCCGAAACCTCTGGACTGGCAGTATCATACGTGATATGATATGACTGCGTCATAGACTAATGATGCAGTCATATGATATCTGTTATGATTAAGCTATATCCTGTACAAACACCATTTTCTGTTTATTACCATTATCATAAAATGCATTATATATAACATATATCTTATCATATAGATTATACTGCAGTACCTAGATTTCTCAATTGCATTTGGACGTTATTAAATTTTGCAGAATAATATTTCACATGCTATCTTATTCTAAATTATTTGGTGTGTGTGCTATGGTATCCAGAATGCTAATTGACATCCTTCTACATTTCTGAATACATACATAAGTAAATTACACCCAAACATAGAACAAAATGTTCGTGTGTATCACACAACTTGTAAGTTATGTGACTGGCTTGTTGTCTCAGCGGTTACTGATCCTAATAACATCTGGATCAACAGGCCAATCATTCATTCAAAATCATGTTTACTTAAGCCACTCTAAATTATTAATTGGATAAAACACATAATGCTGGTTAAGCATTTCTCCAGTTTGAACAAAAATACGAGTGAACTAAATGTAGAGTTGGATGCAACTAGCCCAAATTCAATTAGAGTAGCGTACAATGGGAGAGGCCTATGTCCAGTAGTGGACTGTAATAGACATGATAATGGTGATGATGATGAAATGTTGAATATTGCAAGCAAACAAACAAATAATTACAAAAATGTATATATAGAATGTGACAGGTGCAGACATTTGATACTGAAACCTGTAACTAACTGAACATAATTACAATGTTTCATTATTCTTTTTCAGACAATTTATACCAAAGAGAACCAAGATTGAAATCGACTTTGCAACTGAGGGCGATAACGTGAGCCCTTCGCAGTAATATAATAATAAATTTGGCCAATGACAAATTAATACCAGTTTTAAGCATAATTTTTTGAAAGCAATACATGTATTTTAGTATGAATTAAGAATGATATATTTTATTATATTTAGTTAAAAGATGACAAATTTACATTTTACATGCATTTGTAAATATTGGTGTTATTTAAAATATAATTACGGAAAAAATGGTAAAATAAATTTTATTATTTTATTATATCAGATAACACAGATTGCAATTTCGAAAAGCATCCAATAGACAAGATTGATAAAAATTCAAGATGGCCGAAAACATTTAAATACCTAGATTATTCTGTATATGTAAATACACTTACATGTACATACTGTATATTTTCTGGTAGAAAACACAAACTCCAAAATAACTATTTGCAATTCATACAAACACTTGATCCGATCCGGGACTCAAACCCGAGACCTCAAACACAGCAGTCGCATACGCTCCCACTGGGGCAGTCAAATACGAATACTATAAGATAACAGTATACTAATTGAACTACGAGCATTATCAAACGAGTGTCGACTAATTTAACAATTTATTTCCATATGGTTTTCATTTCCATGGTTTAAGTTTTCTATATGTCAGTTAGTAATGAATATTATGGTGACGTTACAGTAGAGAATTTCATTAGGTCCACAGTTGGACATAGGCATCACATTAGAGAGGAGGTTCTGATTTCTGTACTACCCTGGCCAGATAGTTTTAAAAAAAAGAGAATAGATCATTCATATCGGCATGCTTAGTACACGCTCATGACTAAATACTTTTTACTCTACTTCTATACGTAATTCTCGTTTTCTCCACGTCACGCGAATGCCATGTACATAGCAGAGCAAACGACCAAAAGGAGTGTCCCTTGGTGGTAAGCAGTTTTCGTCGCCCGTAAACAACTGCGACTCAGTAGTCACAATTGCGCTGCAGAATCACAATCTTATAATTACTGTATTAAATTACTATTTAATTTACTAAAATAAGCATCTGACAAGTCCTTCAAAAACATTCCAAAATGAGTTAAAATTATTATAAGGGTTATATGGCGGTAAATTAAAATTTATGATAATTTATGTATTCTTTACGCAAAATTTTTTGTGGGATGCTTGACCTCACATTAACTTATGCAATATGTACAATACTTCAATATTAAATAAGTATAGTCTCGCAATGTGCGTATCACGTAAGTTTTTTAATATATTGCCAAATTGGATATACAACAGTTACATGAACCGTTTCATAAATCTATATTTAAAAAAGTAAGCCAAGTGTGTATTGGACAACGCGCGAAAATACTGCCGTAAAATATTCAAGTAATTTTTTCCATCTAAGAATTTGATAGTACAGCAGGACCTCTTTAATCCGAACCACGTCTATTCCGAACCTCACTATAATCCGAACGGCCCATGCCCGCTCGCTTTTCTCGCCAGTCGCTCATTAAAAACCTCCCGACAAACTAAAATAAAGGATTTCTTTAAAAAAGTTTAATAAATGTTACTGTTTATATATTTTTGAATTAGTATATACTAATTAATATTTTGCAATACTATTTGTTTTATTTCAAGAAAGTATGTACCATATACACATACCTATCTATAGTTGCCCTTCGTTGCCCCTCCCATACATCTGAGTTTGTTGGCTCATCTTTCTTTGTGCAGTCCATTCTTCTCTGGAATGAGCTTCCCCTTCAAGTCAGGATGGCTAGCAACGCTTTTACTTTTAAGAAAAAAGTGAAGCAGTATTTACTGAAACAGCTGGTAGAATCAACCAATACATGATTATCATCTTATACTTGTTATGATATTTATTTGTGTATGTATGTATATAGACTTACATCAACTTAGGTATATATATGTATGTATTTATGTATTTGTATTAATTTTAGTATATGAAAGTTTGTATATGTCTACTTCTTCTTTTCAACATCTGAAACGCACCTACTTCCTATTTTCTCTGCATCACCCAAAGGTTGACTGGTAGAGAATGCCTTAGGCATTAAGTCCGCCTATGTACATAAAGTGCATGATGTATAAATAAATAAATAAATATAGTTCCTAACACTATAATCCGAACGCTCCACGAATCCGAAGGGAGGGTAAATTTTCGGCGTTCGGATTAGAGGTCCTGCTGTATTAATGTTTCCTTTGTAGCAACTTACAAGTTGTATAATTATTACTGCAAATTTATTAACACTAATTTTTATAGTTTCGTTTTTCAATTCAATTTTTATTTATTAGAACCGTTTAATATAGAGGAGGAAGAGATAGGATTTGTCTTTATTAAAAAAAAACTGAACTTTACATTCAATCTTACCAAATCCCACACAATAAAATGAAAAATAAATATCATTCCCATATAACGCGAAGGGAGGGTCCCTAAAAAAAGGTTTTTTCCCTAAAAAAAGAATTTATTTAGTGATATAAAATTGTTAAAAGTTTCTTAGAGCAGTTGTACAAATACAAGTCCAATTTTATCTTTTACTTATTCGCCGACATATATACAAATATTTAGTGTGCAAAATATTATGCTTTCGAACTCTATATTTGTTGAAAGTTAACCAAGAATTTTCGATACGTGTAGATAAAGAAATAATACCTAAAGTATAAATGACATTGACAACTGCAGATCTTAATATCAGCATAGATAAGATAATAATTACTTCGTAAATTAGCTCTAGGTATTAACTAGTAAGTAATAAACTGCATATATATTTTTTTAATTTTTAAATAACAAACTATGAGACCTACATTCCCGCCTTTCATAATTGACCAACACACCCAATTTATACTTGAATATACCGATTAATCTTGGCCTCAATGTAGACCGATTAGTTGATAATATAAATAATAAGTAGTTGTTTTTAAATATTTAATAAATTGTGGTCACAATCTAGTAGTCAAAATGTAGTTAGTAGTACATATTTATTATGTTGAAAATAGTTTACATACATCGTGACATCACGAAAATAAAAAACCAAATGCAGTAGGGATAAAAACTACAAAGTACATTCAAATACTTTTTAACCGACTTCAAAAAAGGAGGAGGTTCTATGTTACACGGAATGTATTTTTTTTCATATTCTTTGTGTATGTTTACCGATTACTCCGTCAATCATGGACCGATATTGAAATTCGATTTGATGATGGGATCCCAAGGAAATTGAGGGCAACTATCAAATTTTATAGGCACGTATTATGTTTTTTATAAATATATGCTTAAGTAATTTAGGTATTTGCATCTAGTACTCGCCATCTCAAGATGATGAGCTGATGATGGAAGGAACTCCTTAACAGTTACGAGTTAGAGAATAATTATTTCAATATTATACGTATATTTATACCTTTAGTTGTATTCTTACAAGTTATTCCGGTAAAGTGATGATAGAAGGTAAAACTCCTTAACAGTACAGGGATACAGTTTAATCTTTCAAGTTATTCACATGAGCCGATGATGGAAGCTAAAACATCTTAACTGTTACCCCTAACAGTTAGTAGAGGACACTTTTTTAAATATCATATCCATGTATGTGCCCATAGTTGCATTCATTCAAAATTATACATGTGATCTGATGGGGTAGATTAAAGGATGATGATCCAGATGTAACTTGGATTCCTCTTATTTCAGGCGCAAAGTAGCACACTGTGAGATTTTAGTCGGTCTGATTCCGACACTATACCACTGCAAGCCCCGTTGGGTGCCGGTCCGAATGGGTTTTCACACGTAAAAAAAAAGGAATTAGATGATTACTTTAAGTTGCTGATGTAGTAACTAGTATTGTGTAGGAATGAAACCTCAGCTTTACAAGTCAGCTGAATTTGGATTTGGAATCTACACTATAACACTAACAGAAGTTACATAAGTAAATAACTAATGTGTTCTAATGTATGCCCAATGGGCGAGACATGGCTGATCGCAATATTTTCGATAAATTCTGTATTATATACTTGCCACAATAAAGTCTTATTGATTGATTTGATTTGATATTGACAATTAGTCTTAGTTGTTTTACTACACGCAAGACAGTCTCATTTGGATTCTTAATACAGTGGACCTCCGGTAATTTGACAAACGTTTTGCAGGGCAGTGTTGGACTATCGAATTTGTCGGATTATAGAGTACTGCCTAAGACCCCCTATAGCCCGGATTTTTTTACAAGAGAGTACCTTGTAATCCGACAAATTACAGACAAATGATAAAATTCTATATGTTGTCTTCTGGGCTTGTGACGACATTACTAGTTATGTATACGTAATGCACAATGAATAAACGCTAAGCTGCACCGCTATCACAAGTAGTCAAATTCAATCTAAGCAATCGGAATTGAAACAATATCTACGCCTCGAGCACAAGTTGTAACCTGTTCAATTATGCACGATCTACATTAGCGAAAATTGTTTGATTGATGTCGGATTACGGGGTGGTCCGGTTTAGACAGGGGCCAGATTACCGAGCGTCCACTGTAATTTATTAGGCTCTAAGCCGCAAAGAGCAAACCATCTAGTGTGTTTACCGTACTTCAGTGCAGCGTAAAGTTGTCGCTTCGCTAATTTCTTTTTCATAAATTAATCACGGCTTTGAGGCAGTCGCCTGAGGGCCTTGTGTAAGTTTATTCACGTCAGATCGTCACAGTGTATACATTTGGCATTTCGGTAAGTGAAATGTCTAGAGGGTCTAGTATGTGTTTGTTTCACATTAAATCTATAGACACTGCGATTAAAAAAGATTTCAGTGTGGACTAATCAAAACACCAAACGCGTTCACCGAGACGATCGATTGGATGTGCAATAAAGTTTCACTAAACCTTCAGGAGTTCATACACTCGTTTTTCGTAGGTTACTGCCTCTTACGACTTATATGTCATAGTTTAACTTACCCTAGTTACTAGTCTTAATCTAATTACCTATTAATTTAAATAAAATATTAATATATAATAATATATGCTAGGTATCCAAAATCTGTTTATAGTCGGTACCAGGCCACGGCCATATTCGTTACGTGGTGTCGTATATAATGGACGGACGTCTCTCGGTACGAGGATCGCAACGTCGATCTTCACATCGACCTCAGATTGCCGACCATCAAGCAATTCATTAAACAGTGCTCCCTTAGCTACTTTGACTCTGCTCCGACTCACCCCAACCCTCTAGTGGTTGCGGCTGTAAACTACACACCGAGTAAAATCTCTAAAATACGTCGACCCAAACACGCGTTAGGGGAGTTAGACGACGACATTACACGCGCTCAACGCAGAGCAGACACACTAATTACGAACCGTCCGCGTTTTCGTCCCCGCCGGCGGGGGCGGAACACGCGCCGCGTAAACCGTCAACAAAACATGGGAGTAGGCCGCCCCAGTGTTTCAGCAACACCCCAAGCCGAGGTTCGTACCCCGCAGGGGGTGCCCTTGGGCAATGTTGCTTAATAAATGGCCGGTTGAGAGCCCTCAGCGCTCACCGTAACTAAACCGGGTAAAGTTGTATAGGCCATCTGAGGCCAACAGCTAAAAATCATTTCAAAAAAAAAAAAAAAAAGCGGTACGAGGCCCGAATTGACTACGATGTTTGTTAGCCTCTCAGTTGTGAAAAATCATGCTTCGGCATAAATAGGCTCGCTCAATCAGAGTGATATAACGAGCTTATGTGTAAAAAATATTACTTAAATGGAACCGGGACCTACAATTCTTTCATCGCGTGAGAGTATCGCTACACTCTTTTATCAGCGACCTGCCATGGATGAACCAACCATAAACAACGGTCTAAATGAAGTAAAAAGGTCACCTAACATCAATAAGTCCAACTGTTGCATATATGTTTCAGTGTAATAAACCATTGAATTATTTCTAAAATAAATTATTATTATTATGTTCACCATTTTGAATGTATTCCTAGTTTATGACTTTAAGTCAAAACTCCCTTAAAAATGTGGTGTATATAATACTTACTAGTAAATTCTTATCCTGAAGCCGTGTATTATGAAATAATGATATTCATAAATCGATAAAATTTGTAAGAATATAATCTACAGGCTTTTATTCTCGTGTAAATAATTTTAGCCGCGTTGAGTAATTTTTGATAGGAGAAGGTACATAGATTGGCGTTGATGGTGATGGTGCATTGATAGCTTATTCCTACGCTGTGTTTAATTTCCGGATAAAATATATACAGACTTACAAAAAACGAATATACAGTCTTTCTAGCTTGTATGCAATAAGCTTTGCTTAGCTAGAGGCCAAGTAGTAACGTGTGTAAAAAAATAACATCACGTGTTAAGCAAGATATTTATGTGAATTTAATTATTTTCCACAAATTAAAAAAAACAGTAGCAGTCGTGGGACTGCCGATAGAAGTGAAAACAGAACTATTAAGTTGAGAGTAATTAAAACTATATGCAAAAATTATATGAAATTTTTTATGTTTCATATATAGCTATATATAATATATAATATCATATATAATATATAATAATAATAAATTTCATATATAATATATAATATCATATTCTCCATAGCTATAGATATACTATTATCATTAGCATGTCGGTGACGCGAACCGAGGATTTTACCCTCTACCAAAACGCTCAACGCGCCTAAAGAAGTTTTCACTTCAAAAATTCACAACACACTACGACGGCTCATTTTTTTTAAATCTTTTGCAGTGTGATGCTTTGTCTAGACACGTAAATAATCTAAGGTTTTAAACATGTAACTCTAGTGCTATTTTCATGAGAACGTCCAGGACAAAAATAAAATAAAATAACTGGTTTTTCTTCCACGTTTCATTCTGTACCCATAACAGTGTCTAATAAGATTAGTTCAATCCGAGAAACATACACAGTATTCTTATCTTATTTGAATTCGTAGCTAAATTTGTGATTTACTTGTACAAACACGTAAAGTAAAATTCTTAAAAAGAAACCGAATTATTACTATTTTATAACGATCACCAATGTCTCGTTTATCAAGATCTATCATTCAATTGTAATACGAATCGATTATTCTCACTGTGGCTTTGTGGCCTAAACGTTAACTGTCAATATCACCCTTTTAGATTATTTGGACTATGTACAGTCCATAGCGTATGTACAACCTATGTAGTTATTATCAACAAATTAACAGATATGATCGATATTCGATATCACAATAAATACTTCATATCAATTATTAGCCAACATATTGTTTGTTTTACAAATAAATAAAATGTACTAATTAATGTTCCTACATTGCTAATGACAACACAAAGACAAAACGGAAGGACGCCCTCAGCTGGCTAATGTTACAAGGGAGTTGCACTTTTGGCGGCAAAACGAAGCAAAGATCCAAATACACAAGTCAAGGCGTGCATTGTTAACGACAAGAAAAAAATAATAATATGCCCTTTAATTTTTTCATAATATGGCTATTATTGCATAATAATTGGGTAAGAACATTGGTTATAATTTTAGTGGCTGTTATTATTTATTAAAATTAATTTTATCCTTGTAATGACTATAGATGTCACTATAATAATTCAGGTTAATTGGGTCAACCTATATAAGATTAATTTACTTACCTCAAATTACAATAACTTGTAAAAAAAATTAAAAAGACATTGAAAGATATTAGCATAGTTAACAACTTTGAATCCTGCTGTTGCTTTGCTTTTTTTTTTTATCTTATCAAAGATTATGCATGATAACCGGCTTGTTACCCCTGGGTTCACTTCTGTCTTGTAAGTATAAAGTTGTATCTAAAAATACTTAGCCAATCAAGTATGCTGGATATGTTGAAAACAAGATTGAAATCGAATCTGTGATTGAAGGTGACGATACCAAAAGCGCTTCACAGAAAAATAAATTATTACCAATTTTCAGCACAATGGTTTTGAGGCAATGTATTTTAATATTGCATTAAGAATGATATATTTTATTTACTCATGACAAATTTACATGCAATAGTGAATATTGGTGTTATTTGAAATATAATTACAAGAAAAGTTTGTAAAATAAATTTTTATTACTTTATGTACAAGATGACACGGGTAGAGATACTCAGATAACACAGATTGAATACAATAAAATCAACATGGTAATTTATAACAAAAACTAAAAAATATCTTGGAGTTAATTAAAATTGACTATATCCACGGAATTGAACAAGTCTGAGAACTTACAAATGAGACAAATGCATAGGCGATCATTCGTATTCGTAAAATCGACAAACTCGTTAAATACATCGTGTTGTGTGTGGTTTACTAGCAAAAAAAAACGAAAATTTTAAAATAAAGGTATAGTTTAATACTGTGGATATAGTGTAGAAACCAAACGTTATACTGTTCTAGGATACAACATTGGTGTATGTGATTGTTACAATTTTGGAGTATTCAATTTTATAATTATTGTCCAAAGTTTACACATATCTACAAAAATGGAAGCAACAAAATCCAATAGAAATATTATATTTGAGTCCATGTTCACCCTCCGTATTACTTTATTTAGCGTAAACCCTATCGCCTCTTGCTATTAAGTCAACAATGACCCCCGAACTATCGACGTAGTATACAAACTTAAAAATAAGAATTATTTACAAGCATACTGCCAGCTCACTTCGCCGTGGCGACATAACTAAGTTTGCCACACAACATATGTTTCTACACATATTTAAACCAGTCATTATTTTGTAACATTAGATGCTTATTATATTATAATTTGTTACATGAATTGTTGAACACTTGAGGTCACACAATGTTAACATTAAACGGGAATTCGAAATGAGAGATTACAACAAGTATGTTAGATTGAACGCTTATGATAAATATTAATGAGAAATTACACTAATACAAGATTTTATCGTACAAATTGCTGTGACATGCCATTATAACATGGCGGCTAGAGGATCACACGACTAGATATATCTAATATTAAGTCTTGAAACAACAAAATTAAGCAATTTTTATGACTTATTGCATTCATATTTTTACTCAATAGTTCCTTGGCGTTCTTCTAAAGGAAAGTTATTGGTACGTTGCTGTTAATAGTAAAAATGTGTTACATGTCATTTGACATTTAAACATGAAATTTTCTGTGATAACAAAATGTTTTTGCTTGGTAGGTAATGTTATGATTAGGTTAGAAAATGTTATGTTGATGATAAAAGTGAATACATACAAATACATACAATCAAAATTTATTGGAAACCAACATTTTTTTAAAAAACTTTATAACTGAAACTCTACCCTTTTACTTTTATAGCTGTGAGATACCAAACATTATAATTTGACTCTTATAAATATTAATGATCGATCACTACAAGGATCCATTGACATTCGGCTAAAGATTAACTATTTACTCATGCCGATGAGGCTATTTTGTGAAACGTATGTAGTGTGACATTGGCTAGGTCGCCCATGGATTTTAATTTTTAAAACAAGAAATTGTCGGTTTTTGTCGTCAAATATCACAATTGGTCGGTCTCTGATTCAAAAGTGATAAGCGTTTCTAGGTTTTAATACATGCACATTATGATATATGGCGACAAATTTTGTGTGTTATCAAAATTAAAATACACGATGTTACCCACCATTATATAAAGTATTAACGCTACCTACTATTTTACTGCTCGTACAGTAAGTACTCAAACTCAATTCTTACTCTTTAAAACCGTAAACTTCAAATAACTAATATTTTATTATCCTTTCGTTATCAGTACTCGACACCGTGATAGATGATGCATTCCCAGAAAGTATGTGGTGATTCTAGAGGGTAGTACCTGTAGAAGACACCCTATGTTCTTTGTAGCGCTGTCCATAACTAATAATGCTGACCGTCCGCAAGTTCTGTAGCTATGGCCTAGTTATCTAACAACACCTATTTCCAGGATGTTCCAATACTACGAGCAAGTATATGTCTTTTAGCATGTTCAATGAATGTATCCGAACATAGATCCTTGGTGAGATATGTAAGGCAATAAATAATATAAACGGTATACCTCATTCTTTAATTCGATTACTGCATTTTGGAAGAGCAAACAACATTATTATTTAATATTAATTAAACAATGAACTGAGTCACACTGATAGTTTGCCACGGTTATTTGGTGGGCTACAGATACACGAGTATAGAAATTTTGTTTTGCAGTCTTCTTAGTAGTGTCAACAGTTCTAAAAAGCAAAACACAAAAAAAAAAGTATATGTTAGCTGATATGAAAACATTGTTACAGACAAAATCTTTTTCCACACACACATATTAGGATAGTAAAATTCCGTTATAAATAACTTCTGAATCAGATTATATCACAAATTCCATCTATGTTTTAACTTCTACGACATATTTCACTATAGTTTTTTTTTTAATAAAATCACAAGATTATTGCTAATAACGAAATGAGTTTATTAAAATTATCCTACGGAGAATTCAGTCGATAAAAATCACCCGATACTCATATAATATTGTACCACTATTTGAACAGGAAACATTTTATGTCAAATAGCGTAACACACTTCATTTGTGTAGTTAGGTATAAAAAATTCAATATTGTGTTTAAATTTTTGTACATATTCTTGAATAGAAACTGTAACATGTCTTTTCGAAATACAAATCGATGGAATACCATCAACACATTAAATGAAACCTTTGACATTCCGCTGAAAACAATACGCTACCCATGACTAATGGAAATTTTATATAATTATTGCTTTTTTTCTGTCTTCCATTTATGTACAATACTCTCCATGTCACATATTGTGTGAACTTAAATATGAAGATTTATACCTACCCTACAAATAAGCATTTGGTGAATTAACTGGTTATTTAAATTTACTAAAATTTTATCTTTCTTTCAGCGGAACAGCAAAACTGCTGACTTTTATGTAAAAATCAATTCGATTACCTTTATATTCAGAAATCGAAATGATATCAGTTAATTTGAAATGACATGGGTTTAGACCGATTTGGAGAGAGAACATTAAAAAATGTGTTCAGTTGTTGACGGCTATCTCTTTAGCTTGGAGAGGCGCTTCGTCCGCGGCTTCGTGGTTGTCGGGGAGGTCGGTGTTCACGGCCGCCGGCTTGAACGCAATGGCGTACGGGAACTTTGCGCTACACGCTTCTATGTATTGCTCTATCTCTTTCTCACACGGCCCAAAGTCGCCTTCTTTCAAACTTTCTAACACCTCCACACATCCCTGAAATGGAAATAAAGAATTTAGTAATATGTAACCAACTAGAATTTCATACTTGTTATATGGCATTTTCTACCAGTCAACCTTTAGATGGTTCAGTAATGATATGCTAGGTGCACGTGCATTAGGAAAGAAGTTATGAGCAATAAATTAATAAATATAATATTACGATTTTTTAAAAAATACATAAATATAAATTAAAATAATTACTCGTTAGATATATGTATAGCATACAAAATAAAGTATATAATATAATAATTTATATAATAGATCCGATCATCATCATTTAATTACTCGAGTAAAACCCATAGTAGTGGGTACATCAAGAGTAGTTGCTAAGTCAGCAAAGTTTTAGGGGATACTATTTTTATAACTTCTACAAGAATTGAATCTCTTCTTCAGTGAAGGTCAAGAATTTGGTATCAGTTGGAAATTCGAGCTGAAAATATTTTTCAAACACCAGTAATATTTATAATATTATTATTACAGCATACTAGTATTAAGTGGGTAGTTATACCTCAATGGACGTATCGGGATAGTCAAGTCTTGTGGCGTGGTGCAGGGCCTCCTGCGAGCGCTGCGGCAGCAGGCGGCGAAGAGCGCGCGCCCCCCACAGGGCGGAGGCCTGGGTCCGCGCCGCTTCGCTAGCCATAAACTCTTCCGCCATCTGCACGGCTGATCGCCCACGCACCATCTACATACACAATGAGTTATCATCTAAAAATGCAAAGTTGATTTGTGTACGCTTCAAAGAATTTAAAAAAATCCACAAAGACAAGATATGCAATCCACTTTTCACGTAAGTTTTGGTCCTTTTTTCAATCAATACAACCACAACGTGCCACAGCGGAATGTTGCAGCTAGTTACACATAAATATACCTATCGATATCCTTTACGCCTTTCGTAAACAATATGTATGGGGAAGTATATAAATTCTATAAAACAGTTAGTATTCAATAAAACGGATGTCGTATTAAGCCGTATACAATAATGTAGCGATGAGGAAATCACTTACTGTGATATAACGATCTATCAAACAATCTATACTCTTACTTGTGAGAGAACTGTTTGCGAACATAATTCATTCGATTTAATAATATTTTGGTAAAGCACAAAGGTTGTGCTAATTGGGTAGATGACTGTATCGTAAATAAATACCAATGTCCACTTCATTAAAACTAATATCGCGAAACATCTCGGCAAATACAATTAACATAGCTTTTTATTATTATTACGAATTTCAATCAAATATACATACAGTGAAATATATTGTTCAATTGAGTGGTCTAAAACAGTGACGTCGTAACTTTGTTTTTAGTACATTTTTCATACAAACTTAACGTTTTGACAGATGATAAAATGTAACTAATTTGACTAAGGTGTCATATAGCCTATTATTTGTGAAACGAAATATATTAATTACTTTCTTTTGTTTACTAATTGCCTCTTATTTCACATATATTACTTGACGAGTCAATTCTAGCTTAACAAATTTACGAGCTGACCGCTTTGGACTTACCGACTGCGTCTCTGTAGAAATTACGGCAACGACGGAAGGGTTAAGCGATTCGAGCGATTTATCCAGCCACCCTTGAAACCGCACTAAACAGTCGTGCAAATGGTGATGAGTGCTATCCAGCCGCCATGCGCGTTTCAGGCTTTGCAGCATCAGCAAAGGTTTGTCTGAAAACATAATTCAAGAGTTAAAGACATGTAATAAAATAACATAATTTAGACATAATCGTTTCAAAAATCCTGAACCGGTTACTGATATTCGAAGTAGATTTCTCCTTGTACATAAAAATTTAAAAATAATAAATATGACGGACATCTGACACACAACGTCATCTAACATAAAATTAAGCAGAACTTATTCTAAGAAAACTAGACGTGACTGATAGAATAGTTTGTATTTTTTTTTGTAAATGCATGCATAACATCATTATCTGTGTGGTGACGGATTGATATTCATCCCGTGGGTGTCGTAAGAGGCGACTAAGGGAAGACAAATAGAAGGAAAACTTGAAACAAACCCTATTTCTACCCGTCTGGCCAGCGTGGAATAGTAGGCCAAAACCTCCTTACTAAGGAGAGGCCTATGTCCAGCAGTGGACTGTAGAAGGCTGTTGATGGTGATGATTATATAAGCCTCAGTCGTCATTGTATATTAGTTTTATTTTTTTTTGAATGTAGTCTTGCAGGAAGTATGTAAAACAAAAGTGTAATGGTGATGATTGATGATGATGATGGTGATGATGATTGATGATGATGATGATGATGATGATTTATATATTATATATAGAAAACACTCAAACTCCAAAAAAAATATTTGCAGATTATTCAAACATTTGGTCCGATACAGGAATCGAACCTGAGACTTTATAGCACAGCAGTCGCATCTACTACCACTGCACCACCGAATTGGATTAGTAGTGGTATACATAAAATATTAATTGGTTTCAGATGCATAAAGTTGTCTCACTATATAACTTGATATCGTAACGTTGTGATATTTGATTGACACATGTCAAATATGTAAATGGTATATTTTTTATTTTTCACTGTTCTTTGCTTACGATCTACTGAATGGACAAATCCCATATTCAGGTTCGTCAGCGACTGCTAAGTACTAGTTTCCATATCTCTTTTGGTTTAAATTTGCCAAAGTGAGATTCGCATGAAATCCACGGCGTCATTATAGAAGAACGGGTCATATGTGGTGGTATACAAAAGTTAGTATTGTGTATATCATTACGAAATGTCTTTAGTATCACACAAGTATTTACGCAATACTTTTGTTGGGTCCCGGGACAAATGCTGATTACTCAAGTAACGCAGAGGTATAAGTATTGTGCTCGCATTTATCAATTAACTTAAATGTGTGTTGCACGCGTGCTTAGACATTTAATGGCTTATTGAAGTGAAAACTTCTTTAGGCGCGTTGAGCGTTTTGGTAGAGGGTAAAATCCTCGGTTCGCGTCACCGACATGCTAATGATAATAGTATATCTATAGCTATGGAGAATATGATATTATATATTATATATGAAATTTATTATTATTATATATTATATATGATATTATATATTATATATAGCTATATACGAAACATAAAAAATTTCATATAATTTTTGCATATAGTTTTAATTACTCTCAACTTAATAGTTCCGTTTTCACTTCTATCGGCAGTCCCACGACTGCTACTGTTTTTTTTTTTTCAATGTATAAGAAAGTGATCCTAAACGTAATTCTTAAACTTAATTACTGTTATTAATTCAATCAAATTTTCTATTAATACGTGAAACAGAAATTAGCTTTGGGAACCCCTTAATCAAAAAGGCTAGAGTCTATAAAACGATATTATTATTCAATTATAAGACTCGATGAATAAGTCCAATCATCACAGAGTAGAGTATGATTAATAATAATTATTTATTGTAACAAAAAGTGATTACAACACACTGCACAGACCAGATTTCCAAAATAGCACGAGCCGTGTGTTGGGAGTCAGTTCCTTTTCAAAGACAAGGAGAACAAGATCATAGTTACAATAGCAGACACAATTTAGTTAAGTTTGTTTAGTTAGATATGTTCGTGTGTAATGTGTATTGGTGTGAGTGTATGTGTGTGAAGGTGTGTGATTTGCAGAATGCTTGATGCTCTGAGTCAGGAAGTGTGTGCTGTGTGAGTGTGGATGTGTGTGACACTATTTAAGTGTTCATTATTTCACATTAATATGTATATACTAATGTTTAAGGTTTTATTTTAAAATTCATCAAATTTTTTAATTTATAATTTTAATTTAGTTGGTTATTAAGTGTAGGTGCTAGGTTGCCACTACAATAACTAAAATAAACTAGATATTTATTACATTTACGTTTAAGTCTTGTTTCATGTTTTGCATGTCTTTAATAAATTATGAATTTCACACTGGTCAATCAGTTTCAGATTTCTTTCCTTAGATATACCCAACAGACTCACTCGTCTCGTAACGTAGTGTGGTGTAGTCGGTTCGATTCGATTATCATCGGTTAGGTGACGATCCCTGGGTGTTTTCACGACAAACAATAACAGTGAAATAATCTTTAAAAATGTCTATTACTAGCAATAACCTTTTTTTTTACGCGTGGATGCTTTTCGCACCATACCCTCCGGAGGGACGAAGGGCGTGTGTGGGACTCCCAGAAAACCGGTATACCTACTAAACCCCGCGGCGGCCTACCTCGGCAACCGGGAGGAGTTCCAGGAACGCATTAGCGGCTTCTAGAGTCCTCCCTGCCGTACCTCACAAGTGAGATACATCCCGGTCACCTCATGTCCCAAGGGCAGGACGCTATCGCACCTCTCTCCGCCCTGCACAGTAAGAGGCAGAACAGCCCCCCGCCCCAGACGACACTCCCCGGCCGCACCGGAGTGTCACCTGTCTCGTTTATATTATTGTCGTCGTTTGCAGCAGTCACATTGTCCCAAGATGTGACCGCAGCGACCCTTAGGCGGCGATTAGGGAACTAGCGACCTCTGCCGCGTCCCCTTCGCAGCCTCCTTCGAGCGGGATCGGCCCTTTACCGATCTCGCTCTGCGGTCTCCTACCGGACCATAACATGCTCACAGAAGGAGACCGCGGCTTCCCATTCCTCACGAGTCGCCAGCATTGCCGTGATCAGTGCTGACGGCGTAAGGTTTCGTTACTAGCAATAACCTACCAGTGGGTTTTATTAAAATAGTTTTAGTCGGTCCGATTCCGACACACCACCCCGCCGTAAACCCCGGTGGGGTGACGGCCCGGGGGGGTTGCCATACGTTTTTTATTAAAGGTTATTTCTAATGCTTTTCAGAATAATATATAATGACATACCTTTTCTATAGTAAATTTCGAAGGCCATTAAATGTGTATCTATTCTATCAGCGGCGAGTATTCTAAGTGGTAGTAGGAACTTGATGGCTTGCTCTAGTGGATCCTCTGCCTGAAAAACAAAAAATATATTCGTTATGTATTGCACTTTATTTAAAAAAAAACTTGTTTTTCATTATTTACTGTGTGTTACATTAAAATAACTATTACAATATGTTAAAAGCTTACAATAAGTGTAACTAAATCGGAAAATTAAAGTAATAAGCTCTCAAAGATTTACGTTGTCAAGTTTTTGCTTCATATTTACAAATTTTAGCTGATAAATTACTGTTTTAAGAAGCTATTGGATACCTAGTTTTAAGTAAACATTAGTGTGTTCGACGTACACTGTATTGTTTTACTAGTTTTTGTCCGGGGCTTCACTCGCGTTGAATTCATTAAGTTTCGTAACATATCATTTTAAATAAATATACATTTTTTTTAACATACAAAAAATCCTACGGTACATCATCTTTGTGAAACTTCAACGGTTTAGGCAGCGTACGCCAAAATAACTCTCAGAGGCCAGTTTATTTTCGACTTAATTGACGTGTACCGTTATATTACGACCAAAATTACATAAAATCTTTACAAATTTCAGCCTATATGACATATATATATAGTATATGTTATTCCGATGTACACCTATATTACTGTAAGTATTTCATCTAAATCTGTCCAGCAATTATTTCGTTAAAGAGTAACAAACTTTCGCATTTATGAGATTAGTTCTTACTAATCTCTTAAATAATCTTCTTGCACAGTTTTTATCAACATAGGTATATGTATAGCAAAACGTTATCGAAAGGTGCTTCCATGCAATGAGATAAAATTATTTAACTAACTAAGAAATACTTTGCCATAATACCCATATAACAGCCTATTAGAAACATACAGCATGATATTTTAACGACTATTAATTCGGACCAGTAACGACAATGTCACGTTTCCAAAGCACACGTGCATCGTGACTATGCCACAATGGGTACAACACCACATGTCATTGTCACTGACTATTGTTAGAACCGGTAATGTATATATAGCATTGATTTACCGATATTGTTATAAATAAAATCAATGTGACATTCTAATCAATCAATCCGATGAATTTGATTGTTACTTCCATTAGGAAGTGAGTTGCGATAGTTGGAAACAAAATGAATGTTTAATGTTTCAATTTATATATTAATCGATTTATTGTTACAGGTAAGAAACTAAATTACGTTTTTATTTCCTATATATGTATATAACCAAAAAAAATAACATTAATCAATACTTAACAAGCCTAAATTGTTAGAACAAATTTAAAAAGAAAATAAATAATCTGTGTTTCTCCTCTCTTAATTATCAACAGACTCCAATGATGATCCCAACAAAAGTCTAAACGCTAATAAGTCAGAAAAATAAAAGCGATATTCGATAAATAAAAAAAAACTAAACAACGATTAGTTTCAACTCATTAATCACTTATAGCTTAATCTTATTACCTACTCAATAATATAAATAATAAACCAAATAAAAATTATATTTAAATAATAATAAATTTAACATTATGCGGCTTTTACACTCCACAACGAGTACGTGACTTAAATTGGACAATAAATAAAATACAATTAGTACTATCTGATCTGAAAATGGTTCAACATGTTAATGTATAGCATTTATTAGCCATAAGTTTGACTCTAGTATCTAACCCAGTCCTTTATTGGTATCATCTAATAACGACACACACGAGCAATAAATAAAGTCGTAAAACAATAATACAACAAAAGTAATGACTGTTGTCTACCTTGAACTCTATAATCATGCAAGTCATTTGAAACCAGAGCTTTCTGCTTCCAGTCAAAAAAAAAGTTTACTGAGATTGATGGCAAGCGAATAAGATAAAATTGTTATGTATTCTTCAAGATTCTATATTATTAATTCGGTTGCCTATTATAGAAAAATATATAATAGTTTGTATGTAGTTTGGAAGACAGAAATTTTTGGTGTAAATGTAGATACAGCAGACGAAATATCAGATTTCTTTTTATATTAAGAGCCTGCCAAAGTGACTACTCTACCTGATGGAAGGCATGAATCAACTCCAAGAGTTGTGGTCATCAGACTCATTGTATATGCAGGTAGTACAGTATGGTTACCCACATCATGATGTTTGATGATCATGATGTTTTTTCGCGCCCCGCTTGGATATCAAAGGCATGACTGTCATCGTGGCGATGTAAGGTGAGCCCTACACCGCCTTACACGCACTGTATCTTTTATATTGTACAATGTTGGCATCTGTGTAAGTGAATTTGTGAGTAACTCATTTCTTCAGTCTTACATTTGCAAAACGTGTTTCATTCAAAATCATTCAGTGTTCATATTAGTTTCAGTTTTCCTAGTCTTCATACTACTGATATTTACTACTACTAGATATTTCATTTGCCATGTTATGTACGTCGAGACTTATGCAAGGTAGCGTATTGGTTCACCGTCCACATGTTTATCTTACATTAATCGGTAATCGTATCTGAATAATGTTTTATAAACACGCTACCAGATTCGCTTAGTGAACCGAATGAAATGAAAGTGGTCTAGAATCTACAAACAACCCATAATTTTGTTTCAGTAACTAGGTTAGGTATGTTTAAATAGCGTGGCTGTTGATGTGTGCGTAGATTAAAATTTGCCAATTACAGTATATCAGATGCAAGATGATATAGTAAATAATAAAACTGACACGCATATAACAGTTAATAGGCGCTAGTTGTAGAGGTCTGCAGTGTGAACTGTGCTTGACGGTAGTTATCAATTTTGGTGATATATTTAAATTAGATGAACAGGGCTGTATTAGCATCATCAATCATCATCAACAAAATTATTAAAAATAGTAAAAATACTCGTAGAAACTTACTAAGAAATATCTAGAAATAGTATCTACGGAACACAAACATTTAATTTCGAACCTTGTTGGTAAACCCAATATCTAAATGTAAGAGTTAATAAATACTAATTAAGAGACATTTTAGTGGATAAAATGGTACAAGCAAATGTATTAGTGTAGAGTAATGTTTCATTTTATCCCTGGATAAAAATGTACACAGCAAAAAAGGAAAAGTTACCCTGGCAAGTTTGTCTGGTATGAGCTCATCTAGCTGCGGCGCTTCAGGATCACCTTGCTCCTGTTGCTGACGTGCTTTGTGGTGCTGCTCACGTTTCACCTGTAAATTACATGACAATGGGTATTACTATCTCGATTCTTCGGTGGTCTTCTTGCAGTAGTGTGATTTCATGCTTTTGCCTCGAGGAAGTAATGTTGAAGCATCGGTCTCGGTTGTCTTTCCAAGACTTGTAGCAATCCTTACGAGTGGTTGTGGTTGTAAAAAGTCGACCAACCGTCGTATCTAAGGAATGTCTATATCGCCAATAAAAATGCGAAGTTTAGCCGTGTCGTATTAGACTTAAAACCGAACCCGAAAATTTGGAAAAAGACTGGGAGGTCGATGGTTACTTTTACTGTAATTTTTACTGACATTAAGACAGTCGCTCTGTATGAAATCTTACCATATTCTTAAATTATTGAAAAACAAAATATAAATACAATTCTTTAGAAACAAGAGATTACTCTTTTTTGAATAGGTGGCTGATAGGGAAATATATGGGCATCATGGACTAGAATAGTCTCAAGGAGGACTAATCTCAATGGTAACTAGAAACAAGTTTTCTATATTTTACCTGTACTTGTGCTTGTAAAGCGCTTTCTTGTTCCGCTTTACGTTTCGCTTTTCTCTGTTTATTCCTAAGCTTCTTCAATTCTGACGGCGCCAAATTTTCTGTGGACAAACAAAAAGAATTAAAAGAAAGTTAATATTGTAACTAATCACCTCCACATATATATTTTTCAGTGTGTAAAGTTTACACATGTATATAATTAATGTTAATTGTTGTTATAGTAGTGGAAGCTATGAATTTTGATTAAAAACTACTGACTTACTTAATTGAAATATACCTAAGAAATCCTACATGTGGTGTAAGATTGTCAACGGAAGCAGCAACTCCTCTTTGCTTTCGTAGTATAAATATTGGTGTTTTCAACTGCGGTTTTTCGACTCTGCTTAGCGGAAGGTTCAGCTCCTAGTATGAAAAGGTCTTACACAAACCTTGAAGGAGCCGAAAGGAGTGTTATGATAATAATAACTTAACATATCTCATATACAGCCGTTTGATCCTAAATTAAGCAGAGGCTGAACCATGGGAACTAACCAAACACAATGATTTATCTGGTGTGGAAATCCAACAATGGCCGTCCGGTTGGATAGTCAGAATCATTATCCATAAGACAAGAGATCAGTTTGTTTATTATGTTTTTCTTTATTTTTAAATATATATAATATATTTGTCCAAACAACAATGTATGCGAGTGAACATAATATTTAAATAGTCAATATAAAATGGACTTGAAATGTAAAATTATAGAAAAAAAATTTTTCATCCAACATCCTTCGCTAGATCAATCACCCGGGTGGCAATAGACAATGCATAATTTGTTTTAATAACGCGTATAATGGTAAGCCTAATATATGAATGTGCAATCGATAATGAGCCTCGTATTTAAATTTGAAGGTAGCGGCCTGTGCAACACATTTAAACAACGAAATTGTAGAAAAAGTGATTTGTGTCAAGTATGCGGTGAGGGGGTTACGGAATACGTTTAGTAAAATGCAACTGCAATTAATTCATGGTTGTATTAGGCAATGGGTAATTGTTTTCGTAAATTTTCCCCCGTTTAATTTTAATCACTGTTTTAATCACTTCGAAAAGATAGTTATTATTTGAAGTCTAGTCAAGTGTATTTAATTCTTTTTCTAACTTACACCATGTTAAGTGTCAGTAATACATAGTTCCTATAAACCACTAACGTAATATCCGTAAAGAGTAACAAGGTAGCGAAACACTAGAAAAGCAGGTGTTACTTGTCGCTTGCCTTGCACTTGAACTAGAATAAGTATAAAGTAGCTATCGATGCCATACAAATTCCAATTTAATGAGGTACAGTAATAATAGTAATCTGTCAACAAAAAGAAGACATATTTCTTATTTTATCTATATTCATACTAATATTATAAATTCGAAAGTAACTCTATCTGTCTGTTACGCTTTCACGGCTAAACCGCTGCACCAATATCAATGAATTGTGGGTAGAGACACTTTGATTCTTGATGAAGGACAAAGGCTACGCTTTACCGCAGTTACCAACAAACACGCAGGCGGAGCCGCGGGGAAAAGCTAGCACAATCTATAAATGTTTATTCTCAGACAGAAATTACTATATTTTAATAAAAATTGTAAATTATAGTTACAATCCTAAATTGAACTGTACTTCATGTGTTTATTCACATATTACATACGTGCTTATATAATCAGCGATGGGCGGCCTCTGCCCACCCTTTATGACTTAAGCTCTGTTCTGTCAATGTCAAGTACAATTCGTGCAGTGCGTGTGCAATAAAAAGACATATAGTAACCTAGAAAATGATTACAGGTTGTCAGAGCTTGGTAAATAGCACAAACATTAAACCGGGTTCTATTTGAAAAAATGCGAACGACAAATGTTATTTCATCGTTTTTTAGCATATGAAAAGGGCGGATGTTGTGAAGTGAACACAATGGCGGGTCCTGACTGACCATAGAGGCATTATTGAGACAGTTTCGCAAGCGGCTTGCAACATGCGCAGGCGCATGGCGTATGAACGAGCGCCCACGCTATGTTTACAGGGCTGACATATGTCAATTTGATATATCGCTCGCGTTTGCTGGATAGATTGGCCGACGTAAACAAATTACGCTGTCTAATTTTGTAATTATACGAGTAAGTTCTACAACTTCCCTATCTACTTCACTCCTTCCCTCTTCATAACGGACAAAGAAAATGATACTTTTAATAATCAAATAATATGCACAAGAAGTTAATACTTTACTGTAATACAGAACTAATAGACTTTATCAATAAATCAATGATAGACAGCCCTAGAGGCCACTGTCAGTAACTCCAACCATGGCGATTACATATCCAGTTTTCTTTAATAGTAACTAGTGTCGAACGACATTGCCTCAAACGCAAGTCCAGTTTTGCATAGCGTTTGTTGAGTAATTTACTCTATACAATAGATAAACAGTAAACTCTATATTATTAAAAAAAATCTAATATAAGCCAATTGTTAACAAAATTCACATCTAACAAAGTATACAAAATCGAGATCGTTACTATTGAGTATTAAACTGTACTACTTCAAAACTATTCAAAATTACTTTACAATTGTTTTAGATAAAAGCAAAATATTTATTTCTACTGTGAAGTTAACATCTTACAAAACCTTCTATTTTTCTTTGAAAATATTTTGTTAATTTTGTTAAAACGCTATAACATGGTTTAAATAATCTGTTGTGTATTATGTTGATTGTGTTATATCAATCTCAGTGAGTCCTTATTTTGCGTTCAAAGCAAGGGAATGCGCCAAGGTGTGCCGGATATCAAGCAACGCAATAACCGTTGCATAGGCTATTCTGTGCCTACCTTATATATGTCTATTTCAATTCAATTGATGTCATTCACCCTTGGAATTTAAATGTGCGACCTATAATTGTGAACAATAGTAAAATGTAAGTGGTAAAGAAAGGCTTTGAATAATAATCTTAGTTACCTTCAACTTTTTTTCTTAAAAATAATAAGTACATATAATAAATAGTTTTATTTTTCAACTTTTACACTCGTCAGTTGCAAGATTCAAACTTACCAAAGCTTAATACTCAAAGTATATACATTATAGTGAACAATCTTATTCAAGCAATTAACATTTAATAATGCTGTCAGGTGTTTAATACTCAGAGATAAAATTGATTAATTTACAGCCAATCTGTCATAAATTAAATAAATATATATAGATTTCACAAACGTAGAAAGTTTTATACATTTGACTTTTAGATATTAATTTCGCAGCAAAATTTCAACCAATCAAATACAAGTTACTAATAGTGTGTAATAGGTCAGATGATATAAATTTACTTAAATACTTTAGCCATGATAATATAATAGTAGTAGTGTAACGCTGATTTCAGCACGAACGGGCCAGCTCGACCGGAGCAGTACTACCCTCTCGCAGAAGACCTACAACCATACCAAACACACCAACCTAAAGCGACAGTACGGATGCTGTCGCTTTCGGTTAGTGTGTTGGTGAGTGCGACTGGAGGGCTAATAATGTAGGCAGGAGTGACAGTTATCGTGCTAAGTGAGTAAGCCTTTCACTGCGACGATGACTTTCATGCCTGTTACGTCCCAAAGTAGGTCGTGAAAAAGTTTCTCACTAGGTCGCCATAGTGTGGGTCACCATACTGCAATGTCTGCATTCGCAATAACTTTGGGTCCACAACTTTGGATTCTATTCATGCTTTCCATCGAGTATAGAATCACTTTGGAAGGCTCTTAAAATAATAATAATTATAAATACTATTTCTGCTAGTGTTTCTGCAGGAAAAATCGCGTTTCATTCACAAACCCGCGTGAACTATACAACAGTCAGTATGTATTATATTATAACAATATACTATAAGCATACACTTTGTTTTCATACCTTGATGTATAAATTACGTAAGCATATTGTGCTTTAATACCTCTAGGACAAGTCGCATGCACATTACTGCTCTAATTCACTGGTGTTTCGTAAAAATAATGAAACACGGCCGTGGCCGACCAGCCGAGGTCTTAGAGGTCATTTTTACAATTAAAACTTCACAAGACACTAGGCAGTTGCAACTGTACTCCATAGACAAAAGATACGTATAACATTGATATGCAAATATTGCTTAGTGGTGTTTGTACACGGAATTGCGAATTTGTTGTTTGCCTTATCTTTTATTTTAAATATACTCATTTTTTACCAATTACACTAGACAGTATAGGCTATTTCAAAAAGGCCTGTACAACTTATAACCACTTAACTTATAACTAGTTTAAAAGTTATACAAACCGCATGCTACGAGCTGGGACATTCCGTTGAAACGATATAATTATTGTTTGAAGAGAGCCTGTGTTAATTAAATTAAATCAATATAATTCAACAAACTGGGTCTTTAGGTTGTCTATCTGTACCGTTTATTACAACTCCTTTTAAAAGTATTTGCATAAAGAAGAGCAAAGTAATCCAAAGTTTTTTTTTGTTTACACGGTTTATGCCGAAAGCCTTGAGTATCTTTATCATCTCTTTAGTTAATATTAACAAATTTTTAATAGACCCATTGAATTTGAGCAATAGTCTCAAATCATACGGTTTTACAAATTTCACAATGGTAATAACTTTGTCATGGGGGCTCGAGCGCAATGTGTACCAGTTTATCAAGTCGTAACCTTCTTTAGTGAAGGCGTAGGCCCGCTATGTTGGGCGCCCTACTTTAAATTAACTGTTTAATATATTATTATGAATGTGTATTTGATATAATGTTTCATCTGCTAATCGAGAGGCTGAGCCGAGAAAGTACACCTCTTGAGATAAGTGCTCAGTGATAATGTTGTACAATTTATTAGGGAAACTTAAACAGGGTGCTTGGACGTAAATTTCTAGTAATTGAAGCACATCACAAAATTGTTAACTCTCGGTGACACTCACACAATTTTGCTGCTATCTTAGGTTTAAAACACTTGTATATGTGTTACAGGCTTTTACTCATACCACTATTTTACATACAAGTAGGCAATGATACACACTGAACAAACACAAAATAATTTTGGGCAAAGTGTAAGAACATTATGATGATTTTGAGTAAAAATACTTTAATTGTTAATTAAAATAATATCGATATCGTAACTCGTAGCCAATTGTTATTGTTATTGTTGTTGCAGACCTATTTTCTCTCTTAATCACCTATACAACAAAAATAGTCATTTTTATTTTATTTTATATATTATAATTATTATCAATATATTACTTTTATAAATTATGTACAATGATGACTCTTTAACTATGAGAAACTGTTCTTAAGCTTCCATAGCAATTACTTAACCATTCAATTCATATATATATAATTAAACATCTATTTTAAAATGATAAATCATCAGATTAGCAGTATTTGATACCGCATGCGTTAATGGAATCAGATTACAGCGTAACGATCCATCACAACGTGTCGAAATTCACCTGCTCTATTTAAAGCCCGACTATCATTATTCACTCTCTATAAGACGATAGGAAATGTTTAAGATTTAATATTTCATTGAAATATTAATGTGATTGATATTATAAACTACGTTCTTGCTATCTGACTAAATTGTAATTGTTATAATATACGCTAACTATGATGAAGTACTTCTAGTAGATTTCGGCCGTGGCGACCAGTCACAACGGAGACCAGCCAGTCTACACAAGAGATATTATAGTTCACAAGTGTGTACGCAAACACAGGTGCACTCTCTGTTCCCTCACTCTCGTAATCCGGTGGGACGGTTACCCGACACGGCTGGAGAGAGATCAGAATCAACAGCTTTACATGCTCTCCGAGGCACGGGAATTAAAACTCCAATTTTGAAACTCCGTGCTATTATTAAGCACATCTATAATCAGAAAAGTTTAAAAAAATTTTTGACTCGAACCAAGAATTGAATTCGAGACCTCTTGATGTGCAGTCCTATGCGGTAACTGAATGACTAAGGAGGCCGTCTATAAATTATATTTACTAGATGATCTTGAACACTTGGCAACAAATATCCAAACCCATAAAATATTTGACTACAGAAATGGCATGTAAACTTAGACTAACACAAATCAGTCAGTCACCCACTATCGTTACATAGTGTTTACAAATATAGTCATTATCGATAGCTAAATTTATTGTCGACTTTATTATTACTATTTTCAGAGAAGTGATAA
Organism: Hypercompe scribonia; assembly: GCA_949316085.1. Classification (NCBI taxonomy): domain Eukaryota; kingdom Metazoa; phylum Arthropoda; class Insecta; order Lepidoptera; family Erebidae; genus Hypercompe; species Hypercompe scribonia. The sequence goes on from OX438988.1 coordinate 8,669,642, forward strand.
GTAGTTTATTTATGAAGCCGTGGTCGTTGGCGCCAGATCAAGCGCCACCATATTTGGCTAACCACAAAAGACTAGACTACACAATAAAACATTTATTAATTCGAAATAAATGTAAAAATTTCTACGTAGTCTAGGAATGTTGTATAATGACACGGTGGTCTTCTCGGACATGTCATAAATTCGTATAAGGAAAATCGATGGTTTTTATTGTTCTACCATACTATTATAATCATGAAGATCAATTTGTAATTTAATCTATAAAAACTTTGATTTATGACTAAATCAATTACAACATATAAAAACTTATGGTTTAACTCTGAATCAAAATTTCTAGGAAGGGCCTATTCGTTTCTAACAAATTAAGAACTTATAAACGAAAAGTCAAAACGCAAAATAGCAGTTTTGAAATTTAGGACGTAAGAGTAATTTAGATTTTAGATTGAATAGTTAATTAACGCTGAATCAAAATTTCTAGGAAGGGCCTATTCGAAGTTTTTTTTTTCTAGTAAATGTACAACTACATGCCATATACTCTCTCTCCCTACGAACTTTGAAATTGCCGCATTTGGATACAGATTGGTTAATAGCACAAATATCGATCTTTTTTTTTGTAATTACATACCGATTTTACGTTGATCCTTTAAGACTTTAAATATCTACTTTTTCTTGTGATATTAATAGCAATAGCTACGACAATTTCTACTATGTTGTGTATATGTGTACCTTTATTTTACCCAAATATTGCATTTCATAATAACAATTCTAAGGATATACCCAATTTTAAATTTATGTTAGTTTATTATGAGTTTGTACGAACTTAATCGCACATGGAATCATCTACAAGCCAAACTTTGGATCTTTCAGTAAGGAACGAGTGTTTATGAAAAAAATATTTACGAAAGTCAAATATATTATATTAATGCACACAGTATATTTTCTGCCTACATATGCCATTATGTATATATACATATTTATGTCTTCCGGGTATTGGTGATATCTACATAAATTTCTGTTTGAAGGACCTACTTTACCGTAATGGAACACGCGTACAGTAGGTACGTTTTACGTTTAATCATCGAATTACAATTAGCGCCATAGCCTGCTTAGGCGAAAAACATCATGGAGGTTTTAAGAATGAAGTGGCTCCCTACACTTTATAGACCAGTCAATATATGGAGTCTTTTCTTGTGGTGATCTTGTAGCCCAACTATAGAACCGGGCCACAAGGCCTTTCGGGTGATTTAGTGTAGTGTTAAAATTACCTACAACTTTTATGTACTTACTCAAAAATTATATTTTAATCATCAGTGACTGCAATATAAAGTGGTCACACTATTGATAGTTATTTGACATTGAGTGTCATACGGAAAGCTCGTGACAAATTCACCTATAATTGCACAATCACGAGGTGAGCCGGTGCGTGCATCCGTATCCGATATCACACATTATGTTTATGTAAAATTTGTTGAAGGATTTCAAGTCTAGAGAATCACTAAACAAAGACATTTAATTATCCCGAGCAATCTTTGCTGCATCTAATAATTTACTACTGAGGGCTTTCTTTATCGATATATAATAGTTTCAAGTATTCTATAGGGTCGGCCACGAATTAGTTAACATTTGAAAAAACCGTATAAGAAACGATGTGATATAATATAAAAATTGTTTATTTACATGAAAGCAAATTCGTTGATTACTATAACTATAACTATAATATTACAGTTGAGTCTGGAATCAGATTTGGATCTGGAATCAGAGAATTGATGTAGTGTATTTGGTTTATTGATGTAGACACGATTCTTCATATCATCCTATAAAAAGATGTCTGCTGGGGATAGATCTGGACTTCTGGGTGGTCGTAGAATGTCGCCTCGTCTGTAAATCACCGGCAGGGACTTATTGGATGTGTGACGAGTGGCTCCATCTTGTTGAAACCATGTGTTACGATTGTAGTCAGCAAATTCTCGTGGCATCGGTCCCAAGAACTCCCGTAACATGTTTGCGCGGGATGTTAGATTGAAATATTAACGAATTCTAAGCCCATCCTATATAATAGTACTTGTACTATAAGTTCAATTAACAGTCAAGTCATAAACCGTCATAATAAAACAAGGCAACTTTTATCTAATCTGTCTTCCATTAGAAAGTGAAATAGTGAAATAGTCTCGATAACGTGCAAACAACCGGATCAGTATCTTAATCTAAACTAGACCTTGAAGAATAGAAAACATGTTATATACGAGTATATAACTCTGTAATATAGTTTAACATTAAATAAAAACACATTTCTCATTTATGTCTATAATGAGAAATCGTAATAATAATTGTTTTTAAAATTCGTGTGATGACGGATTAAGACTACAAAGTGTCTCTCACGGGTGTAACAAATCTCATGGGTGTCGTAAAAGGCAACCAAGGAAGTAAACTGCTCAGGACAACATCTGTACAAAGAGAAGGAACATTTGGAACTAATTCTATGCCAACCCGTCATACCAGCATGATATAATAGGCCAAAATCTCTTCACTAAGGAGAGGCGTGTATGTCCAGCAGTGGACTGATAAAGATTATTGATGATGATGAATAATTGTTTTTGTGTTCGTTTAACAATTAGCTTAATATTTTAATTAAACTTTTCTGTTTTATTAGATTGATTTTTGTTAAGGTTTATAGGTGGTGCTAGCTGAATTAACGTTACGATACTAGTGAAATAGTTGGTAGAAACCTGTTTTATTGTGTGTCCAAAGCATTTGATTTGAACTTTATATTTAGTTAAAGCTAAATATTATTCAAGCTTGATTACTTCCTGATATTTTTAAATTACTTCAGCAATAAATCCTAAATAGCTTAATTTTTTATGTTTCATAATGTATTTTTTTATATAATAAAGTAACAAATTGTAATATATATTTTTTTGGTGCACTTCGGGCGTTGATATTAATTGCCACCTATTTAATTTTCTTTTTATCTATACTTCCTACAAATACATTAGCATAAGGTGGACACACTGTCATAGGCACTTCTTTCCAATTAACTTTTGAGTGATATGATCTGAAATGTGTGTAAGTGAAACGTGAGTGAAATAATATGGTGAAGTGTAGGTGTGAAAATTTATTCGCATCGGAGTCTTTGTGCTTGTATATTAAATATATATAAATTGATGTTAGATAGGATTTTCACATAGAATATTGTTTCATAAAATTTTTATTCGATTAGATACTAGGAGTGGAAGATCATTTAGAGCATATTTGATTTATAAGGTTATCCGTGACAAACCAAGCCTCAGAATACAACCAGAGAATTGTGTAATGCTAATTTTGTTTGATGTTTTCGAAAACATTTTTAAAAGAATCAAAACATTTCTAACTTATATACAAAAGCCGCAGATATTGGTATTTTATAATATCCGTATACCATCAGTATTGTAGCATGATGTTATATGGAAGCTTAGGCTTTTAAGCACGTAACGATAAAAGAAAAATCGGAATAAAATTTGTGCGGGTCTCACATCTTTTAATAACAAAATATAATTTTCCTTATTCCTTATTTTCATAAGTCATATAAATAGGTGCAGTAAGTTATCTGCAATATCGTTAATGCACGACAAACAGACTGTGTAATTATTATTGCTCATCGTAAACAACACATTTAGCGGGCATTGTATTCAAATATAAATTATTAGTATCATATGACGCCCCATATAATGCCTTGATTACAATATGATATTATCGCTGTGGAATTCTTACAAGACCAGTGTAAATACACTGTGAACAAAACGAGGTTGCACTAATACGATAAATCAAAACATTTGATTTTTAAGGCAAGATTTTAAATCTGATACAATGTCGTTTAGGCTCAAACTGAGCCATGCTTGTACTATAGATGCTATAAACTAAAATAACAAAAATATAAATACATAGATATTTTTTTTGTTGTGAATGCATACATATCACACATAAAAAACACCCAAACTCCGAAACAAATATTTGCAAATCATACAAACGTTGGGTTCGACCGGGACAGATATATGAATGTATGAATGCCTTAATATGTTATATTAAAATTATACCAAATATTCTGTTTAACAAGTATACTATTCTAGTCATCAAATAGGTCATTGTAGTATTTAATCATTTTCAATAATCGTCACATTACTTGGACTGAGAGTAAAAAATCAAATTGATGTACTCAAAACACAATTTACAGAAATGGCATTAACTGCTTTTTAGTGCGTACATGATGTGCACCAGTGACTTCTCAATGGTAAATTAACTATAAGTATTTTTGTAGCTTAAAAAAGTTCGTGTATTTCAAATCACAAGTGAATTATACTAAAACTATAGGATATTAAAGCGGAGGTATGTTTCATTAAGAGGTACTCATGTAATCAACAACCTTAAAAGTTCACTGCTGGACATAGCATAAGACTCTCTTAAGAAAGGAAATATTGGTCTACTACACCACACTGGCCAGATAGGTTGTTTAAAGTTTTTTTTTGTTTCAAATACAACGCCCGCACTAGAAATATATGCTGAGTCGCGGGGGATTTTACAAACATACAAGAAACGGACACGAAGAACACCAAGACTCAGAACAACAATTTGTGGATCACACAAAGTGTTGTCCCGTGGGGCTTGAACCCACAACACTCAGCGCAGCAGAGAGCGGCGTGGCGGTCACTTAGGCCCATCGTGTTATCAAAAGTTCTTTCTCTCTGCTGTGATGTTGTCTTGTGTAGTTCACCCCCTTCGTCGCCTCTTACAACACCCACGGTATGACTCATATTTAGTAATAATAACTTTGCTTGCAGGATATTCGTAAGCCATTAAAATATTTTTTACTTTATTTACATATATAAACAGTTAGGAAGCAATTTATCACTGTACTCTGATTTACGACAAAGTTATTTGTCCAACTCAAACAAGCGTGACCATCATGTTTCATTATTTACATGGCTACTTCACTCAGAAATATTTACATTTAATGTATTTATTTCTACATGTTTAAATAAAATAATGTGTGTGTCGAATTCCCTTATTCAAAAATCAGAAGATTACGAAAATTATACGGACTTGGATTCCTTGTTTTTGAATCATCATTATCAACAGCCTTTTACAGTCTACTACTGAGCATAGGCCTCTGTTTAGTAAGGAGGTTTTGGCCTACTATACCACGCTGGCCAGACGGGTTGGGATAGGGTTTGTTTCAAGGTTTCCTTCTCTTTGTAATAGTGTTGTCTTGCATACTTTGTTCCCTTAGTCGCCTTTTACGACACCCACGGGATGAATAGGGGTGGTAACACTATGTATTCTTAATCCGTTACCACACAAACAGTTTTATAATAAATTAACTTAATCAACACACGGCTGTCTAATTTCAAATTATGCAGAGCATATGCTATGGTAACTAAATTTCTGATTAACATACCTAAATATTTCTAAATACATACATATTATAGACACATTACACCTAGACACAGAACAAATAGTCGTGCCCACGACCTCTGGCTTCGCAATCAGGGCCACTAACCATTAGATTAGCAGGCCCGTCGAATAGTCTACACTTTTAAAAAGCTATTTCTTCACGACAGTTTTATAGAGAGACAAGTCAAATAATGTCGTCGTTCACCGTATTTAGTAATAGTTAGTATATTGGTCGACAAATAAGACATAATCTTGGATTAGAAACATTTTTCATTTTAAATTTATAGAAAGTCATATTTAAATTTTACAAGAAACAGTAATTCTTGTTTGTTCAGTTGAAATGATATACTTGGTTTTCCCAAAACTATAATAAACTCAGACTGTGACGGTTCAGAAAACAGGTATGGTAGCATTTCACAACAAGACAGGAGCTCTAGTTTTTAGCCGGTATAATAAACAACTATTATTACTGTTCTTTATATATAGACATAGCATTATGCTGCTTTCATCAATAGATAATTCTTTTTCTTTATTTCTATATGAAGAGACTGCCAAAGTGACTCTACTCTGCCTGATGGAAAGCATGAATAGAATCCAAAGAGTTATGGTCACTATACTCATTGCAAATGCAGACAATGAAATGTGGTGGCCTATAGTGAGATGCTAATTCACGCCACGCTTGGGGACGTAAAAGGCATGACAGTCATCGTGGCAGTGTAAGCCTCACAAAGTTATCACGATAACTGTCACCCCTGCATCAATGGACCTCCGGGCAATTTATATTATAATATTCATATTGATAACCTTCATCAGCCTTTATTAGTACTGGACATAGGTTTCAATAGTTAGATTAAATTTATCTGTTAAAGGTAAGTCAATTAACATAAATTGACATCAAGAAAAGAAAAGTTTGATAGTTAGAAAAAATACAGCTGAATTGGTTGTATATTTTTATGATTGAATATTATTTTCTTATTTAGGAAGGTACGCTTGCAAGTCACATTTGAATTAAAAAAACCAAGATGGGTGACCTTTTTCAGAGAGGGTGTAAAATTAGAAAATGAATAAATCCAGTTTATTCATCATAAATCAATATAATGTATGCGTATTGAATTCGATCATGCTTTTTATTGAACACGTTAACCAAATAGTTTCATTTTGAGTGGTGATCTTAAGTAACAAACATTAAACAAAATTCAACGTATATAACTTACATGACAACTGACGCATGAAACCACAGTTCAACTATTGGTCCATTCTTTTTCCATCCAACTGCTGTTCTACGTTATGTGGTAAAACTTTTGTAAGCAAAGTGCTTAAAAATGGTTAAATTTTAAAATTTTCAACTAACTTCAAATACAAGTAGGAGGCCTTTATTATAATCTCTTAATTCATTGTCATCAGTATATAAGTATTTATACATCAAGATAATTATGACGTTGTAAGTGGCAAGTAAACGCAACGCATGCTACTAATGTTACACGCGCGACCATTACTAAACAATAACTGTGAGAAAATGTTAAACGAATAGCTCACAAAACAAAGAAAATACTTATCTAGCCTTATATAATAATTTTGTAAACAGTAGAGAGCAAATTGTAATGGAAGACTGACCTAGGTTGCGTTTTATTGCTGGCATGTGACAGCAGTGACAATGACAACATCATTTGGCAAGTGTTACAAATTGGCTTCACAAAAACCACTAACTGTTTACTTTACTTATTCATTGACAACTACGTGAAACCATTATAGCAGCTAAAAAAATTCTCAAATTATTATCCTATATTGTATGTAAATTTTGTATTCATCACAATGTGAGAAAGTAATGTAATTTACAGACTTTCGTGCTTTAACAGAAAACACAAATGTCTTCCAGACAAATATGTTAAATGCTATAAAAAACATCGTCTTATTAATGTAGCAATGTCAATTGGGTTTTTTGAATGCAATTGGTCCCAAACAGGTCGACTTGTCACTTGTAAATATAATATTAGATTTAAAGCACTATGTTGTTCCGTGTGGTTGGCCTAGTTTGGCAGTAGAGACCCACTCTACGGTTATAAATCCGATTGAAGTTTAAATTACGCTTGCGTAGTCATGGTAAGTACTATTCTTGAGACTTGCAGAAATCTGATACAGTTTTTTTTTTCAGCCAGTTTATTCAATATAATAATACTAGTCAACAAAATTTTGTAACAAGAATGGTGCTTACTAATTTGGAATTACCTACCTATCCTTATTTTGGCACCATATTTTTTTGTCTTCAGATCTTGTTTTCATGTTACAGATACAATCCACAAAATTAAACATTATTTTTTTTGTTTAGAAAGCTTGAATGGAATCCAAAAGTTGTGGTCACTATACTTATTGCGAATATAGACAAAGCGGTATGGCGGCCTTATGAGATGCTTTTCACATCCTGCATGGTATCGTAACAGAATGGTACTTTTTTCACGTTCGAATTTAAATAATTGATTTATTTGAGTTGCCTAGTGTTTTTTTCTTGTTTTCTGAGTTTAATGATTCTTAAACAATATGGAGAAAGCGTAAAAATGATCCTGATAAGCCTTGTTACATTTGTCATTAATTTTAAAACTCAGCAAAAGAATATGACACTATGTAACTAAGCTATATGAACAGTAATTTGACTTTGCCACCGAACAACAAGATAAAGTGTGCATCCTGTTTTGTTACATGTGTAGCTTGGTTTTCTTACTGGATTTTAGGATGACAACTAAAGTATATAAAACACTGTTATTGTATTTGTGAATGGGACAGCAGAGAAAGAGAAGCAATCATTATGTTAGTATAGACTCGAAACGCAATTTGACAAAAAAGAATACGAAAAATTCTTCATTGGTGCAGCTTGATAATACATATTTACTACTTTTACATGCAAAACTTTGGCTCATGAAAGACTTGGTGAAACCTTTGGATAGGAGTGGAGTGATGATGGCTTTCTATGTTTTGTTAAAATGTTTATACTATTATTTTAAAATATTTGTTGGGTTTCAAATTAGGCAATTGATGAAAGATGATACATTTTATAAAAACAGCTTACTGGTTTGTAAAAATTTGCGTGGATATCTTTCTCGAGAGGGATTTTAAATTTTCTAGGAAATCGCCGATCAAGTAAATAAAATAGTAATAAAAGTAGTTTCATGGAGTTATATCGCTACTTATAAGGCTTTGTGTTGTATACATATGTCTTTCATAATATATTTTTTTTAATTCACATTTAGACTTATTTCCTGAAAATTGGGCGCCGTCAGTGATAAACATCTTGAACGATTCTTTCAGGATATTTCTATCATAGAAAAACAATGTAAGTGCAAATGTAGTCCACGTATGCTATCGGATTACTGTTCATAACTACGAGATATTCCTGAAGCAATGCATTGACACTCACTCACTACCTTACTAATTATGTTGTATTATAACGGTGTAACTCCTTTATAACATTCTTTTTAATAATTTCTAAAATTTAATAAAATCTCATTACAAAAGAAACTATTCGTATTTGAAGCATTGTAATTTTATGTTTATGTACCTTATCCTTGTCTTAAATATAATTAGGTTAAAGGTTTTTTGACAGTTTCATTATAGAATTAATAAATAATTAAATATGTTATAATATAAATTAAAAGATTAAAAATCAGCCACTGACAAATTGTAAAAATAATCTTACATGCCGCTGTGTACATAAACAGATAACGTTCAGCATCATTGTAATTAACATTAAAATTTATGAAAACATAACATTCAAAATTTAGTTTTTTTGGAAGAGATTTGCCAATCTACCGAAAGGCTGCATAGGTGTTTATGTCAACTTCCTTAACCACCCAAAATTATTCACACGCTGACCCTGCCTCGCTAATGAATCACGAGTTTCTTCAAAGTTTCATTCCATTAGTTATTATCTATTATCATTAAAAACTTTGAACGAAACTGTCGTGACACCGCCAAGGCTGGGGCTGATACCAGAGGTGTGACTAAAAATCACGACAATCATTCGCCGGGGCGAAGGAAACGCCTTTCTGAATTCATTAAACAATTTAAATCTTATTCTGGTAATTTATCAACCATTAATCTCGATATCAGCTCCATATCTAACATTGCTGAAGCTACGTTAGACAGTAAGCAAATTCTAGTTTGTAAGCATTTTAAACACAAATACATAACATACACATCTGTCGCAAATTAAGTAACTTTTAAGTCTCGTGAAGAATAAAGTAGTGTGACGTTTTGTTTGGGGTAAAACCCGTACTCAGCGTTTACACATTGCTTAGCAATCCGATCGTCAGCGGACAATGTAAACAATAATTAGAAAAGCAAACTCGTCCGTGGGCAAGCGGAGCCAAGCCACAGTCCGAATGAACAAATACGTGTAACAGGTGCCTAATGACGAAGACAACATCGTGCATGCGTAGGACTCGAGCACGTGTTGTGCATCAGGACGAAGTCACCGCAAAACTGCGTAGGTGTGACGTATTGCTAGGGAAGCGTTAACCTTTAAGCCTAAACTAAGCAATACAACTTATTTGGATGTAGTATCTATTTGTGTGTGTTTAAGATGTCAAGGATGGTGGTCCAATACAATGACACCCTCGCAACTCTCAAAATGAACCAAAACAATGCCTCCACGGGCTCAGAGTCCCAAATTCTCAATGTTGACGTAACGTTGACTAGTGACGAAATGGAGTAAATTGTAATTAAAGCGCCACGACTCATCATCAAGACACACACCGCAATGACATCATTTCCAAGCTCAAAAGCTGTCACACAGCGTCATGGCATTCCTTGTAGATGAGTGACAGACAAGACAAAAATACCGAGTATACACTGAACAAGTTGACTCATTGGCGATTAATATTTTCCTACAAGATATATTTTTAAAGCATGACCACGTATGACTTGACTTTAAATTGGTGTCTGAGTGTCATGATTGCTACTAAACTACATGAATCGTGACGCAAGGCCGGTGACCCCGGACTTTACGAGTAAATCAATCAATATAAGAATGGATATCATACAAGCTACAATTCATACCAAAAAGTATAAGCATAAATAGCTTTTGATATTTACGACTAATTATTGCTATAAGAAATTACAGTCTTAATCTTAATATTAAGTTCATAATACACTCTATTGTCATTTAATGATTTCCAGTAACTGATGATCTAGTAGAAGATAGATGACAAATAGCATTAACCGTAATAGGCAAGCACGTGTCTAAAAAAGAATAATTTATACAACTCATCATACATATTTACGTATAATACTAATATTCACGTACCTGGCATATGACATAAAACTTTAGAATTCAAGCATAAACAACAAAATGGGGAGTACCTACGGCATGTACTCTATGGCAGAATGCAAATGAACTCAAATCCGGAATCTCCGCTTCACGTTGCTTAAATTAAAATAGTAAGAGAACATAATAACTGATTCCAAGAAACTTAGAATTGTAAGTATAAAAAAATTACACATTAGACCGGTATCATTTGGGTTTCTAAGTACTTTGTGTGGGAACTAATAAATCTGCTTCTGACAAGACAGCCTCCTTACATGAATTATGTTAATGTTGTTAACATAGAAGTTAACGCTTTTTTCTCCACAGTATGTTAAGTATTTAAGCGAAGATATACTATTTCAATTAAAAAATTATAAGGCAACTACCTTTTGCCCGCAATTTCGCTAGTATGGAATTTGGTCTGTCACACTAGTTTCGTAACAGATCATTTTAAAGATTTTTTTTTAACATACAAACAGTCCTACGGTACATCATCTTTATGTAACTTCAATGGCTTAGGCAGCGTACGCCAAAATAACTCACAGTGACCAGTTTTTTCCCGACTTAATTGTCATGTATCGTTATATTACATGCAAAATTACTAATTGTAGCCTATATGTTATTTCGTATTATAACCTATATTACTGTAAAGGTTCATCCAAATCCGTCCAGTAGTTTTTTCGTGAAAGAGTAACAAACATCCATACTCACAAACTTTCGCATTTATAATATTAGTAGGATACATACAGGCGTTACATCATTCTTTGAAATCTTTTCTTCTACTTAGATAAATATTGTTTATAAATTAATTCTCGACTTGGAGCGTTCCTCATCTATAATTTCCAACCCTTTTTCAAGATACGCAGGCCACAGGATTCAAGGTTATTCATTGTAAGGACAACTGATGCCTAGAAGTTTGCCTCTTTAAATTATTTATTTTGATCTAATTAATTGCACATATCCTTTTTCTATCAATTCATCGCGCAGTATTCCATTGAAAACATATATACTTATTTTATTATTCCAAGTATATTAAAATGTATTAACAAAATTTCCATGGTCATGACTAAAGCCTTAAATTGGTGGATCTGATGATATTGGTGGAGTACTTAGCAACGTGTACGATTTACAGATTCGATTAATTTTATACGTTTATTTCACCATTAAAAACATGACTATTTATTTAAAATATCCCTAATACAATCAATGAATCACAAAGTGCATAGGTCCATATTAGGTGGAATGCAACCTCCGCCCACTCAGGCTATAAGCTGTTACGTGTTTTGACTCATACTTCAAGTTTACCGTGAAAACTTGGACTTTACCTCTTAAACAAGTCAACAACGGAGATGGCAAGTCATAGTTTAGTTATTTATGATTTGAAACTCAATAGGATTTATAAGTGGCGTCACTAAAGCGCTCGCATGCGTGACTTCACTGTAATAGCTTTAAACATTAATTAACAAATTACTGCATAGTGACGACATAAGTTGTTGTTAAAATTCATTATTTTCAAATTTTGACATTTTTTAGTAATGATTTCTCTTAGGACTGAAACAATATTAGACTCGCATTAAAAAACATTTTGAATAACACTGCACAACATTGTACACGAAATTTTACTTAGATAATTTCGTCAAACAAACAAATCTAATGAGTCCTATGTCATTCTAGAGGCATCGCGAATACGTAAGCATGGTTTTCACGGAGGACAAGATCAATCGCGTCATAAATATTCAGCGGTCGTGTATACCGATAACATGTGAGTCGTTGACACTAAGGCATAAACTAACCAATTTACAAAATACTGATGTCGTAACTTGATGCAGCATACCAAAACATTGCACTTCGATTGTTGTACTTATTTAATCCATTAATGTTGAGATTAGAATATTGTGTGAAATCAAGAAATTATACAACAACAGGATAAGTTAAACGCTTCTATTTTTTTTTATAGAAACCTACCAAAGTAACCCTACTCTATGTGGTGGAAAGCATGAATAGAATTCAAGAGTGGTGGTCGCCACACTCATAGCGAATGCCGACAATGCAGAATGGCAACCCACGCAATGGCGGCCTAGTGGATGTTCCTAACTGGTGGAACCTCTTGAATTCACATTAAACTTCAGTTGTGCCTCTTTCAGGATTGGGAATTCTTCACTCGATGAAAAACAAGGGAAAAATTACTTAACAGCGTATTTCTGTGAGGTCGTGGACTCCATTTGAACAAAATCATTCGTGAAACTGCTTGGCTCTCCCACGGCGAGGTAGGATAGAATATTATATTTTATTTTTGCAGTTCATAAATTTAACATTAGAATACTTGACACAAATTTTTCGTATTCTTTCTATCAATCTGCTTATAATGATATAAGAACTTTTGTTTTCGAATTAAACAGAGACTTATCTAAATATCTTCTGCGGGATTTCGAACAAATCACATTTCAAGGAGACGAAGCTAATGATAGTGTTTGATAGTGTGATGTTGGAATTAATAGTTAATTTGATAGAGGACACAATCTATGAGCAATTAATACTGGCTCATGTTCGTACTTTATAATTATCGAACATGATTGATGGCGCTCTTACAAGTTTATTTGAGGTTACATTCCACTTCTGTGTAGGTTAAAGAAGATTAGGTACGACAAACGTATTCCATATATCAGTGATAAGAATACGAATACTGTACTTTTGTTATTTTTTTTAATATAAATATTATGACAATGCAACAATACGTTCAAAACTTAGATTATATTATTTAAAATAGGTCAAAACTTCCTTTCTAAGGAGAGGTCTATGTCTAGCTGTGGATTGTTATAAGCTGTTGATGACTTCAAATAAGGTTTGGTCATAGAGGAATCTCTTTGAAAATGCCGACTAAATATAGATATGCAAGGTTTTTATTATCCTTTTTAACCCATTACTTCCCACTGTCATATTTTTAGGACACCAGATTACCATTTTTTTTTTTCTAAAATTGGCTTCAATTTTTTAAGCCTTTTTTAGAAAACGTTTTTAACCTTTTTTCCGTCAAAAAAAAAAATTGATAAAAAATACAGTGACATTGTTTGGATATATAATTTCAAAGTTGATATATTTCGTAGCCGTTAAGAGTGCATTGTTGTTTGTTTCATATAGCTAATTATAGATAGCTATATAAATAAAAGTAATTATATATTTCAAAGTACCTAAAATTGCTGGGCAACCTTTGATCCCAATGTCATCCCAATGTCATACATATAAAATAGGCTGATTCAGACCCTAGAATAAATAGTTTTTTGTTTTTTGCTTCACATTATTTTTTCTTACCATATTACCATTTTGTGATTGGAACAGAAAATTCTAAATTCTTTGGTAGTTGGGAAGTAATGGATTAATTATTGTAGATTACTAATTTTGTGTGTAATCTATATAGCATTGAAAGCCTTTTAAAAGTTAACACAGCAAACTAAAGTTCGTAGCAATCAGTTCTGCTCCTCTGCCCATCAAAGACAGTGGCTGTTCCATTTAAATTGCACCATCTAGTTCAGATCAAAGTATGACATAATCATCTTTCTTGCCCTTATTATTCTGAAAACTATTGAGACGGCTACTGGTACAACCACTTTTACCTGGATATCATGTTTCCCACAGAGCGACTGGCATCGGGCCTCAGCAATCCTTAGTTCGAACTGAATTCGAAAGTTAAACTAGTTGTTAGTATATTTGAGGGTACTGACTTCCCAATAATGATTGCCATAAATGTTCATATCAAGCGAGGCCAACGGTATAACGTGCTCGTCGAGTCACGGGCGTGAAACAACGCCCAATTTCCATATTCCGGGATGTTATTAAGAATTTCTTGTAAGAAAAATCCAACAACACTTTTGGCCCGATTCGGGAATTCAATCCGAAACCCGAGTCGGGTACACTTACTCTCGTAAAAAAATACATATAAACTCTTTATCAAAGACATAATATTTTATTAGACATTGTTATACGTGATTGTTTAAACACATACTACAACTTCCTACGTACAACAATAATTATAGGCGTATACGTTTCGGGAAACAAAAAATAATTACATAGTAAAAGGTGTTTTATGTACTATGAGTATGTTAACCTTGAAAATAGTGTGTATAATATGTAGCGTGAGTATTTGGTATTTATATATTGTAAATTAATAAAACAATTAGAGTTTGATAGCTGTAGTCCCTTACGATTATTAAAATTTGCATATTATTTCAACATCATTCGAACAGTGTTTGCGAAACTGTGACATAATATTTTTTAGTTGTGCGCGTGGGTCTCGCTTACATTTAATAATATGTTGTGTTTTCTAACGCCTTCAAATAAACCGATTGGGTGTATGTGTGTGTATGTCAGTAGGAGGGAGTTCTTATAATTGGATGATAATGCTAGAGCAGATTTGAACTCGAATCTAAAATATCTTTCTTGCTAATTTAATATACCATCTGCTATTACTTTAATAAAGATTTACTTACTTAATTAGCTTACTTTAGTTGGCTTTTCGGCGAAAGGTGTTTCGTAGCAGCTTAGCTATTTTGTTACTTTAGTTGGCGATTCGGCGAAAGGTGTTTCGTAGCAGATTAGCTATTTTTTCACGGCCTGTTTACGTTTCAAAAGAAGTCTACTTTACATAGACATACGGAGAATGTAGATACAAAATAACCAATTTAATATTCCCACTATAATTTTACGGATATCATTTGAAGCAAATATAAAGGAAACTAAGCAGTTATTAGTACGACGGAATAATAATGGTACTAAAAACTATTACTTATTGAACAGGATATAGTCTGCGCTGCACACTTAGATAATTGGCGCTGTACCGGTATATAAAATTGCTTCTTGTACATATTACTGTAGCACATTATATATAGTACCTACAAGTTTTAAAATAAAAATTCTGTTTTTAATCTGTTTTACAATTTGTTGAAGATGCATTTGATCATGCTCTGCAAATATATTATAATTAGAATCTTACACACAAGAAGAGTATTCCAGTTATCTTGATTTATATTATGCAATATCGGTCAAATAATTACATGCATCACAGGGTAGTAAGTGACTACCGCTGCCAATAAGTGGTCTTTTGAAAATTGCCCTGAATTATATCAGAGAAGAGGTTTAGCTGTTCCTTTCGTGACACATTAGAGAGTGGGTGAGAAAACGAAATAATTGCACAACACCGGGTTTTCTACGAGGCTGTAAATCATGCCGTGCAAATCCCCAATATGTCTCAAAGCATATGTATCCCACGGTTAAATAATAAAAAAAAAACATTAAATTTTAAAAGGAAACGCGTTTGCTTTGGCCTAGATTTAATAATAATTACATAACGACTTCGCCTAAGGCGTCGTTTTCATGCTAAATTATGAGTATCAGCTATGAGAAAACTTAATACATAAATGATTTTTATTAATAGGAAAAAAGTGGTTATTATTTGGATCAATGGTTGTGGTGAAACTTGAGGGAGGCCTATGTCAAGCAGTGGCTTTCTTTCGGCTGAGATGATGACGGTTAGTAAACCAACTATAATTATTTGAATTACTAGGAGTGATAGTCAGTCTTGAAGTTACTAGTCGATAGTTCCAATATATAAGTAATATTAAAGGAGAAGTGTAGATCCTATACTGTTTATAAAATGAATCATCCTAATTATTTTCAAACATTTCTTATATTTTTAAGAAAAAGAATTAAAATTCTTCTTAAAAAACTTGTTACAACTGCACTAACTAGAGATGTCCGAAAATATTGTAATATTAATATAAAATTGTCATTTACGAATGAGCTCACTCATGTACCAGACAATGCAGCAGGCAATAGCAATTTTTTTAAAGCCTAATATAGACCGTACAGTTTAAACGAAGTAATAAAAAAATTAATTATTTAAAATCAATTAATATAAGAAAGGTTTATTTTATTGTATTAGTTATTTGTGTTCAGTTGATTCTATTGATCGTGAACATTGCGTAAAAAGTAACTCAAGTAATTTGACAGAAGAACATATTGTCGAAGAGAGAAAATCGTTAACAAATAATTTGGATTTTAAAAATATGGTACCCAATTTTCATAGGTAGTAGTAGAACTTTAGCACAGCTTACATGTAAACTACGAACTAAAATAACAATTTGATGCAAAGTTTTTAAAATCTGAAATTAAAACCTGGTTTTGCCGATGATATTACCAGCTAAATAGTAAATATAACAATAATACGCGCTACGCTACACGCTAACATTAGATACGCAAGGTGGTACAAGACCTTTACACGCCTGCCGTTATCTTTTCATTTTTTTATTTTTCTATCAAAATGACTTTCTGTTCGTTAATCTTACTAAAACTAGAGAATGGCTAGACCGATTTGGTTGATTTTGGTTTAGAAATATTCGTGAACATTCTTGAAAAATTTAAATTTTGTTTTCCTACATAAAATAGGGGAACCTTTATTCCTCTTGAGAGATGCAGACGAAGTTACGCGGGTTAGTTAGTAGATAGATTTATCAGGTGAAAACTATAACATTTAATTTTGAGAAACAGAAGTTAAAGATATAAGCTATATATAGTAGCTTTACATTTATAGAGTATGTATTTAATACATTTATTATTTATATATGTTACATTTTCTAAACGGTTCAAACTGCGTGCAAATCGATTAGTTATTTGATTTGTACCAGAATTAGACAACGGTGTATTGTTAAAGCATAACATCATGGATTTTCACACTCAAGTGTGACTAAATAAAAAAAATAATATTGGTAGCTGACAGCTAATATAACAACAGAAGTAAAAGACGAAAATTGGTTTTAAAGTTACACCTTTCATGCTCATACTTATTTACATACATATTTCAAGCTTATACTTTTGCTGTAACGTGCATTAGTGCATGATGTGCACTATGGATGCAAGTGTTTACTCATACCATCGGGCCCATACTTCATAACAGGATTTTGTTTTAAATACCTTATGCTGTTATGACGTTACTAAATAAATATTTTACTTTCAAAGATACCGTTCCTTTACCTTCTAAGAAATACAATGTTCCATCGTCAATTTTTAGTCAATTTCACTCACAAATGTAAAAAACGACTGGTATCCGCTGTATTGACATTATTTTTGTTATTCTCTGAGAATTTCTAACTCAAAAACATTGTCTATGTTTTCTCGCACAGCAGCTCAATTATCCAGGCCTGCGTACCATTTGTACACTTACACCTACCTATGACTTTGAATTCCTAAATAAATCTCAAAGGTCCGTGCATTGCAGGAGTTGCAGGGACTTCCTTTCTAGCATACTATACACCTGTTACCCGGGCTACTAGTGTCCGAGTCGGCAATGAGTGTTTTAGTCGGTTCGAGTTCGGGCATTTCTAAGGGCATTTCCATTATGGGCAAGATGAGTGTGGCGGTTGTGGTATAAGCATTGATTGAATAATATGAAACAAAATCATATATCTATACTAAATAAAGTTTTTTATGCTCGTGGCACAAGAAATAAAATATTAGAACATACTCTAATAATAAAATCTAACATGCACACTATACCTACATTCAAATGAGGAAAAACTATTGGCACATCCATCTGCTCTCTGTACATCCGGTTACAAGCATTAAGGAAACGTAATTTATCACTACATCCATTTTTATAGTACCTGCTAATATTATTTATAAATAAATAGATTATGTCAGGTGCGGATATCACATATTTTTATAGGTATTCAGTTTTTGAAACACTGAGCTTGTCAAGGTTCATTAGTAAATAATTACTACTTCAGTTTTTGCAGTATAAATTAAGATTGACGGTAAGTTGCAAAAAAGAAGGTATTGAGTGATTCGAGTCTAATTTTGATGTGTCAATAATTGCAATATGGCTTTGGTTTAAGATCGATAACTTATCAATTTAATCAAACACATAAGAAACACTGTATTTTCAACATTCCTGCTATCCTCACTACGTGTCATCTGCTGAAATGTTTAATAGATATAATCAAAGTAAACACTGGCGCAGTTTATTTCGAAAATG
The DNA here is from genome assembly GCA_949316085.1 of Hypercompe scribonia. Lineage (NCBI taxonomy): Eukaryota > Metazoa > Arthropoda > Insecta > Lepidoptera > Erebidae > Hypercompe > Hypercompe scribonia. Next base: position 8,688,382 of record OX438988.1, read on the forward strand.
ACCTTAAAAACATCCTATTCTTTACATTCCATAAAAAAAAGAAAGCTAAATCAACAAATTAAAATGAATACTTTTCAATGACTAAGATATACACAAATACTGCTAAATAATAGCCTCTACAACTACATTACCATAGCCGTAACTCATAACTAATCGCAATAATTTATAATCACATATTTATACGTATAATTTAATAGTAATAAGATCCAACCAATATTAACTGCGACTGGAAGTCTAGTTAAAGTTTGTCATGAGCACGACTTACCTTCTAACTTCAAGGTTTCAAACGTGTGGAGACCTACCTTATTTGTTGTTTGTTTTATGTCAGTTTTTGATTGTCTATGATGATAGATGTAACCTTTATGTGATACATAATTTTACTAAAAATATTGATTATTTGAGTGCGTGTTACAGACAAAATTTTATATTTCACAATTTGCTTACAAGGAAATTGGTAGACATCCGTCTACAATAAGCTATTAACTTACACAAGATTACTATAATTGCAATGCAATAACAAACTTTAAACGTTGTAAGAATATTGTTATTTGATAAAGTATAGACGACAGTACTTACCACTTTGTCGGCAACAAAATGTTTTAGATGCATAAAGTTTTTACCTGTAACAAACAACAGATATTTTACATTAACAAGGACAGAATGTGAGCAAGTTTTGGTAGGAACACAGTATACACAATACATGCCTATTACTACCGAACCTCCTACCACTTTCTAATTAATCTATTTCTACATCCCTACTAATATTATACATATGAATGTAACTTTGTTTGTTACGATTTCACGCGAAAACTACTCAACTGATCATCATGAAATTTTGTACACATTTTCTTGGAGATATTAGAAGTAACATAGGATACTTTTTATTAAAAAAAGATATATCTAATATATATTATTTAAAATGATCAGTTACGAAATTTAATGTGGCAGACTAAACTCCACGTGAGCGAAGCCGCGGGCAAAAGCTAGTATATAATAAAATTGAAAGAGTTCGATATCTGTATATTAAAGATGTTGTAGAAAAACTAACAAAGAGGGTCTTTATTAAAGTAATAGAACTCAAAACAACAGTTTTTAGATTTTTTGAGTGTTTGTGTGCGCTAATCAAATAAGTGGCTTAACCAATTTGGGTGTGGTTTTCTTTTATGTGGTGTGCTAAACTTCATTTAACATGTATTATGGTTTTATTTCAAATAATTGTCAAATGAAAAAGTTATATCAGTTCAAAGAATCACCGTGACATGTACGTGGGCAGGGACGCATTCAAGAGTTAATCATAAATATGTTATTTTTATTGTGTGACATCTTTTCTCTCGGTTTCCTACAATTGGTAAGAGTCATATCATGGAAAGATACGAAAGTAAATAACAGAAAACCGAGAATGTTGCTATTGCGCGCGGTGCTAGGTAACTGAATGTCAACTGAACTTCAATAAGGCTCTATATTTTAAGATTGCTCAGTCGAAGACATTTTCACATAGCAACTTTTCAAAAGCAATCGACACACTGTGCACACCAAAACCATCTAAATTTGCGGTCGCTTATGACAGGTTGTTGTGTTTATCTTACTGGAATCCTCTCCGAGTAAATATTTTTTATAATCTTAACGGTATCGGCGGCAGGTCATCAAACATTACAGGTTAAACGTTAAACACTTGCTTAACGTTTTATTTACTTAAATCTTTCTTTTTAATTTCATTGTGATCTTTTTCTGAAAAGTTTTTTTTATTTCATAGGTATGATCCTTATGAAATCTCAAACTTGGAGACTTCTAAATTCGTGATATGTTACAACTCACAGGTCATAAAAAATATGTAGAAAGTCTTCCGTTTCTATAGCACACATATTTCTTTGCCAGAGTACCTAAAGTACATTGGATTCTTCAAAATAATGAATTTTGGTTTTTATAGTACAGCTGCTACCTAGTCAATTTTTCTCCCATATCGAATGGATTTGTAAAAAAGAATAACTAAGAAAATAAATCGATGTGTGTAATAACTATGTCTATCAAACTCCGGGCTGATGTCTATCAAAACATATTGCATTATAAGCCTTTCTAAAACAATTTTAATGCATTTACAAATATAAAATACTTACAGTTTTCGTTTTTCTGTTAATGTAAATTACATGAGAAGTTGTAACTCCAATCGGGATAGCTAATAAACCTACCATCTAGCCATCGGCCGGTTCTCTGAGGAATGTTGAAGCCAGGTGGTACGCGCCCTGGTCACGATCCTGTCTGGCACGATAATAGTTAGATATCACAATGCTTATGTACCGAGAGCAAATACAATTTCATTGTAATTTATTTCCAATGCTACATACAATTCTGGCCCCAAATGTCAAACATTCAAAACAATAAGTACTACCGTTAATACTAATTATTTTATATACTTCATAGTTAGGTTTTGCTATAAATAACATGGAATATTAAAGTATAAATCCGAACGTCTTCAAGCATCTTTTATTCAGGTAAAATGATATGAAATATAAAGAAATAGTCACTTTCTCAGCTTACTGCGACATTTTCCGCCTTTCGTGAGCCGATTGCACAGATACGCGATACTATGTGTGTTCATTGAACTTGGTTGATACTTAAATACGTGATACCGCCTCCGACGGCTTTGCAATCTTAAGGTTGATCAATTTTAAAACATATATTCAATTTTGCTAGAAAATGATGGAAAGTGTTATAGCCTTTGTTTTTCTTTTTTAACGTGTGAAAACTCCCTTGGGCCGTCACCCCACCGGGGTTTACGGCGGAGTGGTGTGTCGGAATCGGACCGACTAAAACCACACGGTGTGCCACTGTGCGGCTGACATAGGAGGGATCCGGGAACAGCTGCTATTACGACATCCCGATCCCTCCTAGGGCCGGCCCGCTTCCGCGGGCACCATCTGCGTGTAAACTCTCTATTTTATACGACGTACGGCACACGTGTGCGTCGCCTCCTCGCGGCTGGCCATTGTAGCAGATAGAGGGAAAAACCATTGCCACCACAAACAACATGTTACTATACTCTCTCATGTAAAGTTTGCCTGGAAGAAATCGCAAACTGCGATAAAGCCGCCCATGTATCACAAGTTTTTTTATTATAATTATTATTGTATGTTTCTTATTAATGGTATGCAATGCAGAGTACCTATCTATCTATCTCTTTACCTACATGGCCAATAAAATAAAATCATGCATACAAATGGTGACTACAGAACATGGATAATAAAGTTACTAAGAAAGGTCATGCGCAAGATGTGACTTGTTTTCAAACGAGACCCATATAAGCTTTCAATTATTTGTGCCAGTATATGCTGACGGTACACGTCTCTTATAAGTAATTAATCAGTCACTCCAGTCGTCGAAAAAACGCGTGATGCTTAAGCAAATTAAAAATACGTTAAATGCATACGTGCACTTGTTTACTGGTTGACATGTTGACATACAAATGTGACAGATAGAAGAAATCACTGGAACTTTTTCAAGAACTTGATTAATGCTAAAACGTGAGCGCAGAACATACAATATATGTAATTTGTACTGGAATTATTCATACTAGAGTAGTAAGTATGGGTGAGTTATATGTATTATTACCGGAATAGTGTGGTGCAAGAAACATTATTTTCCTACCTTATTATTCCCAAGATTATGTGGCTTTGATTACTAGTACAACCGATTTCATCTGAATACCAGTTTTTTCACGGAGCGACTGACATCGGACCTCCGAAATTCTGAGACTAACTTGAATTCGGCGGTTGAACTAGTTGTCAGTATATTTGAGGGCACTGACTTGCCGATAACGATGGCTATAGATGTTCTTAAATTGATCTCCGAGGTACGGGCACGAAACACCGCCAAACTTTCAAACTTCGGGCTGTTATTAAATTTTTCTTTGACCCGACCTCGGAATCGAACTCGAGGCCTGTTGATAGATAGTCGCATACGCTAACCGCTTAACGAATGAGGTATTTAAGTTACGGATTGTCGCAAGAAACAAATTTAAAACCACATCTTTACAAATATGAATAAACTTCTTATTCACCTCTTAAATTAACGACGTGTCTAAATAGAAATAAATCACACAACTCAACACAAAACAAATCACTCTCTGAGTCGAGCGCATCACGATTTCGAATCTTATCAAATCTAATACATACGTACTGTGTTAATGCACTCTAACTTTACGTATACCTTAAGCATAAATATTTTACTATATACAGATATTTATAGAAAAAATGTTTGACAGTCGTGACATATTATACAATGTGTTTATAGAGCAGTAAAGAAAAATGTCTACACATCAAACGTAGGTTACTTGTAGATATCCAAGGTAAGCAATATAGTTACTTTCATACACACATTATAAGTTTATACTAATTGTTCGTTTGTGATTAGCAAAAATCAGCAAATAAAATATTTCTTTTACTGCAATTTAACTGTTACGATCCACATCCAATCTATACAGTACATTGAAATTCGCAATAAAACCTATTTACAGGATAAAATGTACTACAGTAACTACTCATATAAGCTGGTAAAAAATGAGCTATATCTCATTAAGTCAATAAATGAAATACAAAATTCGATTTACCACATGATTTTAATAGCAAAAAAAAAACCATTGGTTATTTGTGTATGCAAACGAAGGTTGCTTATCAAGTTGCTGTAATGTCAATAAATATAACTTAAAAAAAAGTAAAAACGTTAATTGTTAAAGTTGCATGACTATTGTGCGTTTGTTTTTCAATTAACCTTTGCTTTCAAGTTAACCTACTTAGTTATGGGTAACCAAAAAAAGTTTATTGGTTAAAATTTGAGAAGTTGAATTATGTGCTACGAATAAAGTGTTCGTAAACATCGTTAATTTCATTTGAAAAAACAAATGAGTCTACCTAGGAAAGCTACTAAAGAAACTAAAACGGTTTTATCATTCACAAACATTACATAATTTCAATTTTTATTTATAATTTAGAAGTAGCTTATGATTTAGCTTCTTTTTTATTTTTTGTTTGTTTTTTTTCTTTGTTTTTAGATTTTGTTTTGCTTTGTTTTCTTTTTTTTTACGGGAAAAAGTGTAGTGATCGAGTGATTAGTTCCCAGTTCTATCATTTAACTTGAGAAGAGCAGTAAGCTGATTGTCGTAACATAATGAGGGTTTAACGCGAATACGGAATCTCTACCGTAGCGAATAACATTACTATGCTTAGTACATTCGCGATAAAGCAACTTTGCTATGATTAATAATACGACCGTGATAAAATTGTTTTATTGCGCCTCTACCACAAATAATACTAATGATAAATGGTCCATTACGACGTGCAATATATTTTAATGTTATGGAGTATGTAGTATGTCTGTAGATAATAAAAGAAATCCTGTCTTCGTGGTCAGGAACAGTAAAAAGCAAAAGCAGTGTACGCAATTTATCCACTTCAACGCTTACATTCTTACAACCAACACAACTTGTTAAGATAAAATTAGCTTTTTATTATGCATCACTTATGTATTATACAGTTAATAAGCTTTTACTCACGCCTTCGCTTATCCCAAAGCAGATTTTACAAATCAATTTAGGTAGCCCTCAAGAGAGATTATTTTGTTTTGCGATGAAAGGTACCCATGTTCCTGTGTCCTTGAGAACATGTAAGTAAAATTTCATAACATTATGTCATGAATGTATATAATATGTTTTCAATGTTAGAATCTTAAATATTGGTTCCGTGTTAATGGAGAAACACTAACTAACATAGATAAGAGAAATACAACTCGTATTATTAAAAATTATGATCTATGTCCGATCGATGGTTCTTAATTTTAGAGAAAGTTGCAATCAAAAATTGATATTTTAGACTGACTAGTTGCGGAAGTGGTTACCGTTCGATGTAGTTGAACTAATCTATAATATCTATCTATTTATATACCTATCTAATGATACTATGGATTAATACAAGAGAGTATGTTTAATAAATAAATAGTTTTAAAAACAATAATCTTAAAAGTTAATTATACATATTTCAAACTTATTATTGTGTCGTTCCATACAGTATGTATGGCTCGTTGATGTAGCGGTTAGCTATGCGCCTGCCGATCGAATCAAAAAGATAATACAGTTTTTTTAGTTGCAGAAATAACTAAAAACAGTCCAGAGTTTGGGTCTTAACCCTTTGGGAGAGCACGTAAATCCATCGGTCCTGTGATTTCTCCACGGTCATGTTCGATAACCGTCCCATAGAATTGTGCACCTGCTGTTTACGCACACACTTATCAACTACAATATTTCCTGGGCTGGTCTTCGTTAAGTTTGGCCGCCGTGGCCGATATCTGCTAGGAGTACATCATAATCACACTATGCCAGAAAACTATGGCTATTTAACAAACAAAGACACTAAAGTATACTCGAATGCTAGTTGCCCCTTCGGTGTCCGAATATTAATAGTCAAAAGTTACTAAATAAACTTAAAAATATTTGGCAATCACAATTAGAAGAGAATAGATTTATTTTTATTGGTAAAATTGTGTACATAAGTTATTTATTTGAGCATCAACAATTTATTTGTCCATGTCGAATTCTATGTAATTTATAATTTAAGTAACTATGGAATATAGTAGCGAAAATCTTTGTATCAAGAAAAAAATCACTGTTATATGATAGAATTAATGTATACATTTGGAAAAATAAACATATATGTCATAACTTACCGTTTTTCGTAATAAAATGTTGGTAAAATTCGCAGGTTCAAAGTCAAACAATACATTGTGGATTTAAATACTTAGTTAGGTACATTGGTAGATAAGTATATGTCTTACATTGAGTAAACTGCCAACCTGGGCTCTCATGACGCCAAATAAAATTTATTGCTAACGAGTTTTTGATTAATGAAATTAGCAGTAATGAACTGTGAAAATCACAATAACAATACTGTGTGAGGACAAAGAAATCTTAGAATGTTCTCGCGATTTCACCAGTCTTGTGCCATTTCAGGGGTCCCTTAATGGCATTAACAGATTGTTACTGGTGTGCCCATGCACTTGAAATGACATCAATTTCTATGACTCTACCAAGTCCTACATTCAACATACACGTAAGTATTATCGTGTACAGAATATTTCTTAAGAAACTACTATAAAAGATCAAACCCGTTTCACTTTCCCGGTTCGACTTGTTAAGTCGACTTAGTGAAGTGTGAGTATCCAATTTATCATCTCAAAGCACATAGCCCCTTTTTAAGAGCACGTAGGATTAAGAGGTGCTTAAAGATCTTCAACATATTTATTTTTATTGACGCGAGCTATCAAAATAACCCTTAAAAGCAAATGATGGGCCTTAAGACTTACTTAGATTGACTCACGAGGACAGGTTTCCCTGTTTTAGACTACAAAGAAAGTTATTTTATTTAAGTACTTAGGTATGTATTAATTTTACGAAGTTCTCCTATAAATAATAACCCGACAACATTAGTAAATATGTTTTGACCATGATCTGTTTTAAACTTTCCGCTAGAGGATATGGAAAAGGATATAAGATCTTCATACCATTAAACCATATATTTACAGAGCTCTTAATACAGCATGTAGTCAAAACAAATATTTACATCTCACTTCGAATTGGGTAACTAAAAGTGGTTATTGCACTGTTCCACTATGTTACGCAATTTTCAATTAAAAAACTATACATCGTAATAGCATGCAATGCTAGTTACATCAAAACCACGTCGGATAGATAAGTCGAAACGAACAAGAGCGCCGAATATGTATAACGAAATGAATTGCACGTCTCCGCCTGTGAATTGTGTCTCATCTCTATTGTTGTAAGATTCGACAATTAATTTCGTATTAAACATTTTATTCAGTGCTAATACGCAATTAGCATTGTTTGCTGTAGTAATATTCTTAAAGACCTGTTTGTATACAGATATACTTATACGCTTTAACTTTGTTTATAGATTGCAAACCTGCGAAATCACAAGAAATTTGTTTCCGATTTTTAAATCTTCAAATAAATAATACATCGAAAATAATTCAATGATGAAAGTACAAACCAAATGGGCCGTACAGAAGCAATTTATCGATTACGTAATTCCTTTACGGTGGTAAAATATTTTGGTGCTAACACATTGTATAATTTACAGTCGGCAGTTCGAACCCATTAGTTCAGGTCTGTTAAGTTATTAACTTTAATAGCGAAATAAAAAGTTGTCAAATTAATTTTATTTACTTTCTTCACACATTTATGAAAATAGGGCCTGTAACTAAGAACTGTTTCATACAATATAACATTGCAACACAAGTTTAAGAGAAAATCTTTATCTTTATAATTTCCCTTAAGTAAACACTAAAAATACTGAATTTGCTTTCTTTGGCACGAACATTTTTGCTTTATTATTCACTACAACGCCTCTGCGATGCAATCGACTAAGAAAGTAACAACAAATGTAAACTTGGGAAAAGATTTCAACTAAAGCCAGTCGCGTATAACAATAAACCTATCACAATGACTGTGCAATTTACATAGAACAGTAAAAAGAAATTAAACTCCCACTATTCAATACAAATTACAAAGTTAACTGCGGTAAGCTTGTTTCTAATTACAGTATAAATAGATAAGGCATCATCATAACACATTATAAATGCTAATATAGATTAAACTTTTTATTTTAATACCCCATTTTTTTTGTCAGTCGTGGTAGCCTGGTAGTGTTCCTTGGAAAAATGTTTTGATCGATGTCATAATTAGAGCAAGTTTTAGATGCAATAACGAACCTAAGCCTTGAAGGAAAATACTTTAACAAAACACTGTGAGTGTTCTAACAAAAGGTAGTTTTGAGACGTGTTTCGAATGTTCTAAGTAGAATGCCATAATAAGCTTTCGGGTTTTTAAACCCATCCATTACATTTAAGTGTAGGTGTAATTAAAGCTGACATAACTATTCGGAATTCTGTTGTTTACCATTGTACTGGAGGAATAATATTTTGATAATAGCCTTTAATCACAGTTTTCTTTTAACTTATATAATGTACTGTTGTAAAACGAAAGCCAAGTGACCAGCGGAAAACAATTAGTCAATAATTACACATGTACGTCAGAAAGTACGTCAATCGACCTATCCCAAACAACGTTAAAAGCGTGATTATCATAAAAGACAAGTTTTTATTAAGAATGTTTGACACGATAATAAGGACCTAGCGTGCGAACATTTTACGTATCAAGATGTTTTTACGTCGATATTACCATTGTTTGCAGTATTTAATCCCAATTGTGTTGATGTTGCCTACGCTGAACTTACTTATGTATATAAACGCACCAGCCATTTACGTGACGGACAAAAAGTCAATTTGCATATTTTATAAAAACGGCTAGAGGTTTTAAATGATGACAACTGCAGATATGATAATCCTTAATGGGTTTCTCAAGTGGAATTTACAATAGGACTGTATTTTATGGTGATTACTTTATTCCTACAATTTCACAAATAAAGTTTTTAATAAATGTAATGTATAAATACATTTATAAATTGTGCTATATTTCGATATTCGTTTTCCAGAGAAACACCATCGTTTCTATCTGTTTGGTATTACTGCAACTTATATTTACGAAATCCTTTTGGCAAATAAGAATTCACGTATTGTTTGTGGAATACGAATAAGTCGTGAGGTACGAGTATCTGATGTTTGTACATTGATATATAATAGTATCAATCTACGACACGGGTGTGACGGCTATTATGTTTTACGTAACTTTATAAAAATATAACAAGTCATTATACAAACTATAAAAACTGGTATGTTCCACTCAATGTTTATTATAATGCATGACCAAGTAATGTTTTGCTCAATTAATACAGGATGTCATTATATCAATCATAATCGTGTTATTTATGAAGAAGAATATAGGTGTGTTAAATAAAACGTGTTTTTTTTTCTATAACCATATCTTCACTTATGTAAGAGTCTGTCTGCGGTGTGATAGAGAATCTTCATTTCTCTATTATACATTAAAAAGAAGTTTGATCAGCATCAATCAATTTACGAACATAATACTTTTAGTGTTGTTTGTGATTATAACTGTCTTTGAGATATTACAGAAAGATCTTTGTAACCTTAACAAAGGAATCTTTATTCGTTCAGAATGTACGTCTATACGTCAATAGTTTAGTTTAGAGACTGTTAGAACTTTGCATGATCCTCCACTTTTGTTATCACATTAAAAATATTAAGATAAATTAGATTTAATCAATATTTCAGTATTTAAGAAAACCCTCTATCATCTTTATGATATCAAGCACTAAATATTACGCTAAAAAAGTTTGAATGGTAGCCTAAAATTGTCTAACGTTATTACTTATTCAACCTTTGTTATTGGTTAACCATACCTACCATTTCCGAGGTTGGACGTCTTTTAAATACTTTTTAATATTAGACTACGTAAATAATGTAAAGCAGGAAATCAGTCGGCAACACGGATGAAGCTCACAAAATCATACAATTTTACATATTATGTTCTAGTCTACCTCGAAAGATAAACAGTACCAGTTGTAACAGATGTCAAGTGGAATTGGCTATTCAGATTATATTATTTTTTTTTGAAAACCTGCTCTAATACCAAATTTATAAGTATTTTAATGTTTAAAACAATAATTAGTCAAACCTAAACGGCTGTGTTGGAATGTCGTTTCATAATTCATTCTTGAATGTCCAATTTTTTATTGCCAAATAGGGAAAGATGAAACAATTAATTTTGTTGGTTTCTAGTCGAGTTTCGCAGCAAATGACTTACATGGCAGTGTTACTTATTGCTTGGATTATACCACATTTCCTTAGATTCGTGGAAAATTAACCCAGAAATTAATATTGCAAGTAAATTACTTGCTAATAAAGTTAACTATTATTAAAATTACTACTGACACTACAAGAAATTATTCACAACTTTAAAATAATTTGAAATTCTGTTAAACAAAGTCCTAAAGAAAACTATACGTTAATTCATAATATTGAGCTCAAGGTAAGCTTTAATGTTTATCAATAGATGTCACCTAATTACTCACATAAATAAATTAAAACTACGTTAATTTAGATTTATATTTGTTAATATATGTATAAAGATACTGTATTCAGTAACATCCGGATAAAAACTGAACAACAAGTTATTAATACATTTTCCACGAGACGACACAATGTTGTTTTCCTCGACGTTTATAGCGGAAATAACTTTTTTAATTACCAAGATGTAACATGACGTGCCGTGCGTCCGATGAGGGTATGACGGATTCTTCTTATTCGTTATATAAAGATTCGATGCCTAAATATATCTATGAGAAACACAGTATATAGATACGTACAATTGTATTTTATGATATGTTTCACTTTAATCCAACAAAAAGTATGTTATAAAATTAAAATTTTGTATCCGACATTATATTTATATGAGCGTGTAACATGGCTTTTCGACTTGGAGAAAATCGTCTTACATAAACAGATTAAAATAAGTAGAATACACTTTGTATTCAAAACGAGGGAAATGTATGTATGTAGGTATCGTGCGGTTTTCCCTAATATTCAAATGAATTCTTAAAATTGTTCCTCTATTGTTCGGTGTCAAACAAATCAATTGATGAAGATGTTATAAACGACATTCCTGAGCACAATATTAAAAGAGTAAAATAGAATAATAGCTTCAAGATTAATGTGAATTCTCCCCATATATTTGTCTTGTGTTTAAATTCGCGCTTTGGTGCTATATACTCGTACAACGAAGAGCACGGTCTTAAATTAGCATAATGTTAAGGCATTTTGATCTATTGCTATTCGACTACCAATTGTGGAATCCGCTCGAAAAATCAAGTGAACAAAATAACATCGCGATATTATGTTTAGATTTACAAAGACAGTTATTAGAATAATTGACAATAATAATACTACACAAACAATAATAGCTATAAATACATTTCCATGACACATTCGCAATGTTGCAACAAAATAGCATATTCAAACGCGTTAATTATTACATTGATTATTTCAATGATACGATAAGGTCAAGGTTTTTGATTAATTTCTAGAGAAAAATAATCATTTGTTAATAAAAAGAAAAATGGTCGAAATGTATATGAAGACCCCTTAATTTTCAATTGTTTTATATTTAGATGTAAGTGCCTAGTGTTTTTACAGTATTTCTAGATGTGTGTATTATAAATAGCTGTTGCTAATGTAACGCATCACGACCTTGCAAGGTCGCCAGTCTATGCGCAGCGGACCGACGATTTCTTACCAATAAAACTAGTTGAAGTAGATTAAAATACAAACTTAAGCGAATCAACTTTTACGAAGTTAATAGCCATCAACTTACTGTAATAAAAGATAAGTAATGATAAGGTTTAATATGTAATTATATGCGCATATATCTAATGTTGTAAAGCTATGTCATCTAGCCATAAACAAATTATGGGTGATAAATTGATTTTGATGAGTTCTTAATGGGGTTTACTGGCCATGCAAAAAAAAAAACAAACATTTCATTTTTTCTAAAACATCATACAAATAAATTTCCCATTAAAATCATGTTCTGGGAAAAACATATATTATTTATTTTTAAATAAAATACAAACGGTATACATATTACTTTGTCTAACGGTATCTGATTTAGAGATCAGATGTATTTTTTATTTTTTCTTTTGTTGAATCGTGTCTAAGAATGTTCTAGACATTATTCTAACTTAAAATTTACTTTTAAACATTTATTGTGTTTTGAGATATAAAGAATACTGGTTTTATTAAAGAAAACTCCAACAATCATCACAAATACGGTGATCTTGGTTTTTAATATTTTTCTGGTAAGAGGTTGTTCTCTCTTCAAAGAAATAAATCAAAAGAGTGAATGAACAAAGATTGAACCACCTATCAAAATGAGTAAATTTGTAATTTCAACTACCTTGCAGAGATCGATTGTTTATCATTACTTAATGTGGTCTTCAAAACGTGTAGTTTAGCAATATCCACACATTCTATTAAAATATAGTCATACATGTTAACTTAAAAATTATTGGTGTAAAAATACACCGTTTTTTTATTTTATTTTAAGAGCCTGTGAAAGTGACTATACTGTCTGATGGAAAGCATGAATAGAATCCAAGAGTTGTGGTCATCATACTCATTGTGAATGCAGTATGGTGACCCACACTATGGCGGCCTAGTAAGATGGGACGTAAAATGCATGACAGTCATCGTGGCATTGTATTGCACACATTGACCGTGACAACTGTCACCGGCTCCCGGTCTCGCACTCATCAATGAAACATTTTAGGTAGACCTTGTGTGAGAGGGTAGTACTACCCCGGTCGAGAAGGTCCGTTCGTGCTGAAATCAGCGTGGCTCTACTACTTAAGACATAGACCGACAGACTTACATACACTGTATACTTTCACCTTCTCTCCCTATATATTAAAATTACATTATTGTTTGACTTGTCCTGTAATCAATTAAAATAAATATTGCTACATAAGGTATTTATTAGCAACGTATTCCATAATGTGAACAGTTACATATTTACAATATGTGACTGTAAATACCTTTAATACAAACATCAGAGACCCTACAAAGTCGTGAACATACATTCTTTAGCAATAATATTTATCTCTATCGTAGAACAAAGACTAAATCGTGTTTTAGTGTAAGAGGCGGTAACAGTGCGGTGGTGTGCCCCGCCTTGTACTACATGCATGTACCTATTTCTCTATTTATGCGGAACAAAGAAACACGGGCAATTCATAATTTTGTTTTAGATATTGACGTTGATTTGACGTGGTCCATATGGTGATGGATGTCCGTGTGGTGGTAGATTAAGGATACAGATTGGATACAGAGTGTCATCACCCCTATTTATCCCTTAGGTGTTAGAAGAGGTAACTAAGGGAGCAAACTACCCAGGACAACATGACTGCAAAGAGAAAGAAAACTTGAAACAAATCAAACCTGCCTTTTTAAGAAGAGGTCTGGTCCAGCAGTGGACTATTAAAGGATGTTGATGATGATGACTTTCATGCTTAAAAATTTGCTAGGAAATTTTCCGGAGGACCGTTTTCGGTTATTTTACAAAGATTAAAATTCCCTTTAAAACCACAAGTTAAACGTTGGATATTTTTAAGAAGACAAAAAAAGACGTGTCGGTAGTTCTAGAAATGTGGTCAATTAAGAAAAGTCAGTGTATTGTCAAATGATAGACATACAATTAAAATAATAATATATACCATTCAAATTGTTATAAAACAGTAACGTGTGATGAAAAATTTTAAAAGTTAATATTATTATTATATTTTATATAACTTTCTAAACATAGAAAAGTTTTTGGCTAAAGCATCTACCTGTCGCAACTACAAACATTTTCATATTCAAAATGTTACTTAATTTAATAGACAAACCTTTGCACGTACCTAAACTAATACTCATGAGATATAATCCTAAGTATTCGCCCGAGTCAGCGGCACCCACGAGACAAAGGCCACGCTTTCGTAACCTTGCCTATTACCTACCCACAGTGCCCTATGATTCATGATTGTCTCGACTCTAAATTCATTCTCCAATGATTACTTGACATATATACTTTTCCTGTTCTTAATTCATGGTAAATACTTGGAAATAATTCCCTAAACTCAGTCTGGTGGATCAAATGTTAACGCAAAAAGTATCCTAGTACCAGCTCCTGACTACCACAAACATTTGAACTTTAAACGCAACTACGCAATCATTTTTATGAACTTACGTATTATACAAATATTTTGTATCTTTTGGATTAATATAAAAATTATTATTTGAAGTTAAGAAAGAGAACTAAGAAACTAAGAAATATGATGAGCGACCCTTATTGTCAGCTTTATCATGACATAATTACAAATACGATTACATGTAATAAAATCTCAATTTTTTTAGGGTTTATTTATCGTGAATTGTTTAAAAATTAAAGAAATATTAGAAGGTTAACGTATAAGAGACTTGCTTTCATCGTGACAACCGTAATTGGGCTGTTTACTAAATGAAATTCTAAATTACTCGTTAGTAAATTGCTTTTTTGTGAGCCTATTGTAGTACACTTGCTGTATGCGCAGTCAATTGCACACCACTTGGTTCGATCTTCGGTACTCTTAATGAGTGATATTCGCGACTTTTAAATGTATCTACGTCATTTCAAACAGCAGTCTGCAGGTGTTATTTTCAATAGAATTAAATTAAGTAGAATTTAAAAATGTAGTCATTACTGAGAAATTAACACAGCTGTGTTAGCAGAAGTGAAATAATGTTCTTTATTTATACACATTCTCGAAACTGTCCACATTACATTTCAATGCTTTAATGTCCTTCTTTAATTATGGTTAAATATGAAAATTCTAGTAACTGATGCATACATAAATGTTCAATTTAACCAATGTGTGATGTCTGTACTATGTTATTCTATATGACCATATTAAATTTATATTAACAGTCATTAATGGCAATATCTTAGTACTGAATGAATCATCTCACTCGACTTAGGGCTGGTAATGTTGATTTTACCGTCCGCTTTAAGCCGCATCAAGTCCATATGTATACCTGTATGGCTCGCCGCATTCTGTGTACTTCGGTCTGTTCTAGATGAGTAAGAAGATTCACTGTTCACACAGTATTACTGCTAAGGGAAGAGTATTGCTCAATAATTAGTAATTTTTAATATTTAATATTTACCAGTGACAACGTGGTTTTAAAAAAACTTATCGTTTGAATATTTGTAGATGACGTACGTTTAAAATATTTTTTGTATAAAGGATCGTGCTTTGAGAATATATAAATAGCAATTTATTGATATCAAATGACCTCGCCCGTGTGATTCTTCGCGTTACAAAAAAAAGAGCGACGAGTGCAGAGTTAATATAATGTTCTTCAAGAAAACATGCTAATTCATTTCAGTTACAGTACCAAGACTTTTGAATGTCACACTTATCACCAATTTCTCATATAATATTTCATTAATACTTATTACTAAGCAAACTCATACAAATTTGTAATAAAATTTCAATATTACACATTAATAACTAACTAGAGTTAAATATTTGAGAAATGTTACCAAAATGGGTTACCATAGTACCATCCATACATAGGCTTTGCTTAGTTTGGGATGGCCGTGTGAGATGTGTTCCTAATCTGATCTAACGAGAAAACACTCATCTTATAGGTATATTCTGAGCAGGTTTTATATTATTAATTATATCATTTAAATAGATTACGTAAGATTAATCTAGATCATCGAGCCTTACTTATATCTCATCCACATATCTTATAATACGATATTAATGTAAATGATGTTAGAATGACATAATAATATTTATTTTAAAAGTGGACTATAACATTATATATTTTACACAGATACCTACTAAAATAATTTATGAAAATGACGACTTAAATATGTACATATGTAAATACATATAAATGGCTTTCTGTTTTTTTCCTATTTTGCTGAAAACTTATGCAACACTACATAAAAAGAAAATTACAATTGTAAGACTAACTTTTATAAATAAAATTTATGGTTCTGAAATCAATGCTTTTCACTGCCTCGGTGGCGCAACAGTAGTGAATGCGACTGCTGTGCTTGGGTTCGATGCCTGGGGCGGACCAAATGTCTGTATGATCTACAAATATTTGTTTCGAAGTTTGGGTGTTTTCTATGTATAATATGTATGTATTTACAAAAAAAAAGTATATAAGTATTCTATCAGTCACTCTAGTTATCATAGCACAAGCTCTGGTTAGTTTGGAACTCGATGATGTTTTGTATCAAATATCCGAAATATTTATTTATTTTATTTTTATTTTTTTACTTTTTTAATTGCACAAATAGACTCAGTTGCTTTCTAATGCATATGGCTTTCTGAGCTTAAATACAGTAATTTGACCGTTTAATACTGACATAGCGGTCCATTAAAGAATGTCAAACCGGATCCAGGTAAATAACACAACTTGATTAATAAGGAAAATATCCACATACACTCGTATTAATAATTGTCAGATACGAACTCATAATCCGATCTGACAGGATTTTCCATTTTGTATACACATGAATAAGGATCGTGATACTATTAATTAGACGATAGTGAATTGTATTTTGAAGGCTAGTGGAGTGAGAATGAAATGAAATCAATCATAATAGAAACTAATACCGCCGTTAATGTAAATCCTGACATTGATTCCAAAATAATGAATTAATTGTTCCATGCAAATAATTTATTAAATTCACAGCGCATAACAAGTAAAAATAAATAGGTTCACGAACCTTGAGCGCAGTTAGATTGTGTAATCGACTCGAATACGAGTGATATTGATCAGATTATCTTAAGAGATCCATTTAAAGTCAACGCACATGCTGTACAAAATAATTGTAGTAAAAAACGAAATACCGTAATATTGTTGGGGCTGTCACGTTTTTTACAATCGCCTCTTGTTTTGTGGGTCAACGACTATCGGCGCTCCGTGGTACAGAACAACGTCACGTATGCATTTGTGGCCTATTTCTCAGCACTTTTTTGCATCATACGGTTCTATCCTTATAAGGTATGGAGTAGTGGTAGCCTTAAGTTGAACGTAAAGGTTTCTAAATTCATGAAT
The DNA here is from genome assembly GCA_949316085.1 of Hypercompe scribonia. NCBI lineage: Eukaryota > Metazoa > Arthropoda > Insecta > Lepidoptera > Erebidae > Hypercompe > Hypercompe scribonia. The sequence goes on from OX438988.1 coordinate 8,706,016, forward strand.
TGCGCTAAAAGTACAAGCTGTTTTGAATTGATTGTTAAACTCTTAGATTATGGATCATTTAAGTTAGAGGCTAACCCAGTCATACAGTTGGTGTATATTTCCTGCTCTATTCACTTGATCTATGTATCAATGTATAGAATACAAGCATTCAGAATATGTGCTTACTGGTAGCATTATTTACAATTATGCGTCAAAGTACACATTGGTTTTACCGATTAGCTCATCGATCAAATATGTTATAAACCTTTTAAATTCAGAAATCGTGAACAGTAACTTAACGTCATAACACTGTCGTCATTGGAAATCAATCCTTTTGTTTATACGTCATTAAGCAATATGACATTGTAATTCCAACAATAAACAATTATGATTTACTGTTCCAAGAGAAATCTGTTGCCAGTGACTTTTTAGTATGCCTCACCAATGACACAAATCAATATGAACGCAATTCCTACTAAGAGTTTTTGACGTACCTTTCACTCCCTGCATAAAGTCACGTAGGGTTTACACCTTGTATGTACGGTTGTTTGTTCCATTAAACTTCCAAAATCTTAACTACCAGATAAAGGAATTTTTAAGTTATCTTTTTTCTTTAAATAGTCAATATAAAACAAAATTTTCTAGCAACCAAGAATATGTATACTTCACACTTATGATTTATACATAGGTTTAAGAGAGAAGTAGTAATTAAAATTAAAATAACGATTAAATTTAAATATAAAAAAAATTAAGACTTTTAATTAAGATCTAATGAAAAATATAGGAAAAAATAATATAACATTTTTTATATAAATATAATAGTATTTAATTTAATTCAGTTTAATATACTAGTACTTTGTTAGATTACTCTGTAGTGCAGTTAATTTGCTGTATGTCAGTGTAGACAGACCCACTTGTCATATCGCACGGTACATTGGCCGCGTGATAAATACTTGTAATAACAAACTCGATGCTTTACTTTTACCAACAATATCCATTTCCAAATCAATTAATATTTATGATAATTATATGGATTAATGATTTGTTTGCACTTACAGATTTGTATCTATTAATAGTAATGTCTTTGAATGCGTAAATACAAAAAAAAAACTACGCAATTAAGTTTAAGATATGAAAAATTAATTCAATAATATAATAGAGAAGTTGTGCAAACATTCAAACAAGTAATTTGATCTAAATAAAGTGTAATAATTTGAAAAGGATATCATTCAATAAAGTCATTTTTTTATTTAAATATGTTGTATAACATACGTTTGTATAATTATACGGGGTTATTACTTCCACTTCCCTATAGCAGTCGTATATGGTCTGTCCACTGGACTTGACATTTCAAAATGACACATTATTTTTGTTATTTTTACGTAATATAGGAATAACGCGTATGTTTTAAGTAAAAACTTATATGATTTATTATCAGTATTTCATACATCATTGTCATCATCATCAGCAGCCTTAACAGTCTACTGCTTAATATAGCTCTCTCTTTAGGAAGAGGAAGGACGCTGGCTAAAGTTCATGACGATAGTCATGAAATTCTGCAAACATAAGCCAGGAACAGTAAAAGACGTAGAGTACCTTTCTTCCCTAAAAATGTTACTTACAGATAGAATATTTTAATAGCAACGAAGTGAGGGTAAGTACATGTACTTAACAATTTAAATAAGTGAAGTTCAATGAGAATTATAAAAGAATATATTACTAGTAATTGAACCCGTAACGATTATGATAGATATAGGTAGTGTAATAACTAGGTCGATGTCTGTACAATTGCACAAACACTGTGTGTAAACACACAATCGGTTACTAAGTTTAAATCATTAATATAAGAACATAGAAAATGGAAGAAATAAATAAAAAAAAATGAAAATGTATTATACATCTGTGAAATTTTGTAATAAACTTAAGAATCTGTTAATAATATAGCTGTAGAGCTATTCGTAAGGTTAAAAATCATTTCTATACATTAAATCTGAATTAATCACGGGACTAATTATTCAGAATGTTCACGTCTAAATTCAAAAATAATTTATTACAATAACAAAAGGTTTTGATATACATCGTCCACTTCTTTACCAGTTCTCAATAAGTATATTTATTTAGGGTACATTTATAAGGGCTGATCCTGCTTGCTAGATACGTTACTGTGTACGGGATATTCAAACCACTAGACCATATTAGGAAAGCACAAATTACTTCGTACATACTTTTAAGATCACCAAAAAAACTACGACACAATTTTGTTAGCAAACATTGGTTGTTATAAAGCAAATTTTTTAAAGTTCAAAACATTCCAGAACACTTCTGTCACAATTCTGTCACTAATAAACATTGATGTCATTGAAATAAAATGTAGAATATTTCAATAACATTAGGTGTTCTCCAACATTCTGTTTAAGTTTTGCGACTGTAAATAAAAAACAAGTCAAAAGTTACATAAGACGTATAAAAAGGCAAAAAAAAAACAGTAGAGATCAAGATCATTAGCCGGTCGAGACGTTCATATCTATAGCCAAATAATAGCACAGACGTGCACGCCATGCTCGGAGAAGGTTGACCGGTGCGCAAGAGCATCCGCCGAAACGGTCAAGTTCAATGAGCGCATGACCAACACGAACTCTTGCGCATCGCTTTAACAATTTATCATAATTTCGAAACAGAAAGAGGAAATTAAGGTAATAATTTTAGCACGTGTACATAGTTATTACTACTTTGTGCAAAGCCGACGACTTCATGGAGTGGAAACGTTCAATTTGCTTCACTTTCGCTGTGCCGTAGACTATTCAATTTAACCTCGTGCTAAATCAATGCTAGTGTAACTAGTAGTACGAAACTAAAAAATTATTACCTAGATTTAGCACTATTGAACGCCACATAAAATGTTTTATACTTAATAATAACTTGTACTTTTATACTTCCTTACAATATTAAATTTCTAGTTTATATAAAATGGTTATTTATATGACTGAAATATATATATATTTCTTTTGTAACTGCTACAGTTTCAATGTTAAGCAGAATAGACACTGACGACAATGACGTTTTGATATTGTGTGAAAAAATATATGATTCGAGACCATTCTCAACACTAACTAGTCTTGTGTTGTTCTACTCATAACATTATTAAATTTATTATATTATATTCTCAACACAATGAAACGAAGACAGTGTTGACTTGTTATGTCAATTATAGTATATCTTTTTATGTGCAATGTTTTATAACTATGCTATTTAAAGCTTATTGTTACCGACACTGGCAGGCACTATATTTACTTGAAGACAAATTCGAAAGTATTCAACTAAAAAGGTTCGTTTTAGGATATTTGTTCCATTTTGGTAGCCATGCATCGACCTCGACACTTATAAATCGATCAAACTTAGTCTCACAGTCTCAAGGAATTTGAACATTTTTTTAGGCTGTAATGATTTGATTTAGGTCGAGGTATAAATATATTTTGTAACTAACTTAATTTGTTTTAATTACAGTTACAAAATACAGGTACATACAGATTCTCTTAAGTTTTGTCCATTTTAATAAATGCTTATACAATTTGTTAGGTAGGGTTTTCCGTAACAACAACGAATAATATTATATCACATGATTGCAATGGTACAAGCACGGTTTTTATCTTAATAACATATCTACTTTTTGCTGCCAGCTATTTATTTGCAAAAACTAAATTAGCCATTAAAAAACAGAGATGAGATAAGCTTCACATCAGTGTTTAATCAAAAACAAAAACATATAATTTATGGTCGAAACCATAATTTAGTGATGAAATAACGTGTTGGAAATTCAAACTGTTGGGTCGAGAGTAGGTTCAAGTTCAAGAGCTCAGAGCATCCGTGTGCTACATTAACAGCACGCTCCGATGCCCGCAGCATCCACTGACTTGACCGCGTGACCGACTTACCTACGATAGATAATTGAATATACTACACATGTAAACTTGTAAATTTTTTTTTGAAAATTCGCAGAAATTGTCGGCGTTCTTTGAGAAATTGTGTCATAATCTCCGTTTTCAGAAAGCCGTGTTGACAGAAGTCTTATTCCGTGTATGATAAAAATTAGTCTATATCTTAAAAACTTACTAATTTCTTACTGATATATAACTTAAAAAGTTCTAGAATCTGTATTTGAGTAATCTATTTTGCGAGTAAGAGTAACTGAAAGCAGATATTAAACAAATAATTTCCAAATCATGTGCAACTGCAATAGTCACTAGACGGAAGTACAATGTGTAAAAAAGTTACCCGTATAAAAAATTACTGGTGAGACTGGTAGTAACACGGGCAATAAACGACAATGGCCAACACAAAGCGTTTGAAGACGTTTTGGTAAAACCCATCTGTGTAGGGATTTTATGTAACTGTCTATTGTATAACTTACAACCGTTGTGTTTTGTCTGTTTGTCGTATGTTAATTGTTCAAACGGGTTAACATTTCAAATGTTTTAAATAATAAAATTATTGTATAGGGTGGGCCAAGAATTCGTTAATACTTTAATCTTACATCCTGCGCAAACATGTTACGGGAGTTCTTGGGTCCTATGCTACTGGAATATGCTGGCTACAACCGTAACACGTGGTTTGGTGGAAAAGTTGATTACCAGACGAGGCGATATTCCATGGCTACCCAGAAGTCCAGATCTACCTTTTTATGGAGTATCTAATTTAATCTAATCGTACCTACATCAATAAACCAATTACACTACGTCAACTAAAAGAAAACATCAGCGAAGAGGCGATGTCGCGGTCTCTTTGCCGACGAGTATTCGAAAATTTCGGTGCACGCTTAGAAGAGTGCAAACATCGGAACGGTAGTCATTTAGATGACGTAATTTTTAATAAATAAATGCCAATTAATTAGCTTTCTTGTAAATAAACAATCTTTATAATATATCAAATATTTTTTTTACGATTTTTAAAATCTCTGGATAGAATTTAATTTCTTTATTTCGGGCTTTTTTAGTCTCCTCACTCAACATTCCTATACGCATGCATGCATTGTGCCACAACAATCCACAACAGCGCATCGTGAAACAATTTTTTTTTTTTGCTTCTTCCGTAGAAGCGATATTAAAGCAATCCTTCGTATACTGGGAGTTACTGGGAGCAACCACAGTGATTGCTGAGATTTATTTGATGCCCTAAATTTTAATTGAGCAGGATAAATATGGCTTTACATAAAGCCCTGCCTCAGAACGTAAACGTGCTGTCTTCCAGCGTAATATATCACTACTCTGCACAAATAATGGTGTTGTGGTGTTGGTCTACCATCTTTAGTGCCCGAGTATGAAGTAAAATTGTAATAATCGTTATGCCAGGACGCCTCAGCATTCAAAGTTTGTGTTTTTTTGTCCAAACTAAATAGCCTTTAGTTGATTTTTTAAATTATATAACTCATTTGTTCAAATATGCCGGTTTTCTTAAGTACGGCTTGTTCTATTTGCAACGTAATCAATCAAATTTTCTATCAAATAACTTATAATTATTGTTATAAAATACAAAAAAACGTATTACTTCGGTTTAATTTTAATTTGGGGCGTAAATCTGAATAGAATATTAGCGTCTTATATTCGCGTGTAGGAAAAAAAAAAATCAATCTAAATGATTATTTTTATTTAGGCAAGGATTTCACTTCTGACTTCAAGTTAATTAAATTGGTGGTTACTAAGCCGTAAAATATTAAATCATCTCGTCTTCTGAAAACTATCGTAGTTTTTAAATTTAATAATAGAATGAAAATTATCTTAACATTGTTTTCATCACAAATAAAATGTTGATTGTATTAAATTAATCACAGAAATGTGGTAAACTGATGTCAGAGTACATTTTAAATATGACAATCCAGTAAATGACTAACTTATCATTAATCTAAATATCGTCAACAAATGTGGGAATACCATTCCACATACAAAATAAATCGTATCTAACTATGTTCATGTTAGAAATTGAGCTATGGGTCCTTTTCTTTTTAAGATGTGGAAACCCCCTCGGGCCTTCACCCCACTGGAGTTTACGGCGGGGTGGTGTGTCGGAATCGGACCGACTAAAACCACACGGTGTGTCACTCTGCAGCTGACATAGGAGGGATCCAGGAACAGTTGTTATTACGACATCCAGGAAGTTTGGGTCCCAATGTGCGTCGCTACTTGGACCACAACGACGTTGGACTAAAACTGAAATTGGATAAAGTATCCAATATACTCGTCTATAAATGATAAGTTGTAACCGATAGGATTTAATTTGAATGAGTGTCGTTTATAGAACACAAGTAGGAGCAGGATGTGAAAGTCTAAAAGCGATCAGAGTTCAGTGCAGTGGGAGGTGTCTATGTCCAGCAGCGGACTATGATATTCTCAAGATAGAACACTCATTTTCTTGTAATTATCACTTATGAGCACACTAATTGACTGTTGAATTCATTTAGTTAAAATCTTGTATAAATTCAGTTTATTTTTACGTTACAAATAGCAACTCCTTCAAAGAATTTGATTTTGTACATTCTGATAACAATTTGTGTGAAAAAAACAACTTTTGACGTCATACTTTGCCCTCGTCATATCATTTATTTTAATGTTAGGTTTAATAATTAAATATGATAACAAGGTGAAAAATAATACCCTATTTTTCTTGAGTCTCACATATTTTATTTTATAAGAACTGTTAAACATTTAACTTTATTCTATTAACAGTATCATATTGTTAGGTTATTTATTATGTCTGTCGCTCCAGGCAGTTTGGCGCAAAGAATAATAAACTTGTGAGTCGAGGTCCTACTTCAAGATAAAGATTTCAACGAGTGCTGTTTTTTTAAAGATGCCAAATTTAAAAGATCTTGTGCAATAAATAATCCCGTTTTAGAGAACTCGACACTGACATCAAAAATAAATGCTCATCATCATTCTAGTTTGTTATACTAAATTTAAAGCATATACAATACCTTGATACTTCTTTTAGTTAGTAACTTAATACTTTTTTGACTCACAAGGTAACAAATACAAATAAAACAGCCATAAGCTAAAAGGCTTATTAGCTTACAAAAGGGTGAAAGTTTCGAAAATTATAATTAATTAAATTTTAAGTACGTTTATAAATATTCAAATTAAAAATGAAACTCACAAACCTCACATATTTATATGTATTTCATTTTACATTGGACATAATATTTAACTTAAAATGTTTGTACAAATGTATGTCTCTGTGAACATTTTAATTTCATTTAAAGGTCAACTGGGGATATAGGTCACATATTACTATCATTTGTTTTCTTGATAGCGTAGCATATGTGTCAATAAATCTTCGGTCCAATGTTAAACTTCACAATTATCTAAGCGTTTCTTTATCGATGACAGTCCATTACGATTAATCTATGTAGCTGGTTATGACGTACTTAAGTTTCACACAGCAATTAAAATAAATGTAATCACATTCGTTGAACTCTCAGACTTTTATGTGTATAGGTAAGTGTGTGAATATATCTGTGCGGATGACGCATCAGTTTATTAAGGGAATAAAATATAAAAGACAACATCCCTGTAAAGAAAAAAAATCTTGAAACAAACTCTATACAAATACGTTTGGCCAACGTGGTATAATAACCCAAAACTTCCTTGCTGAGGAGAGACCTATGTCCAGCAGTGGACTGTTAAAGGCTGTTGATAGATTGGTTAATGTTAATATATTCCTGTCACATCGGGGAGTCTGAGGCAGAAAAATAAATTTAAAGCTAAAAGTAAAACCTATACATTATGATATAAAAGCAGCGAGAGAGCATGTTCTATTTCAACGAGCTTTATATTAGTTATCTTGGCCTATTTATATGCATGCCCATCTTTACATATATTTCTCTGTAACGTAATCTTTCACAGTAGGTTTTACTAAATACCAGAAATCTGATCAACTTGAATTTTTTTTAATAAAAGACAAATGAATAATTAGAAAAAAAAATAAAAAAGTAAAAAATAATCTTAATTGTCCAATAGAGTGTGATACTGGACATGACAGCTGTGAAATGTCAGAGAAAAGGTAAGTATGCTTCTATATAGAAGAAATTGTGTCCGTTTCTCCTTTGAACGTTGTCAATAGATGGACTAAACAACGTTTGGTATTAGTCGCTTTACACATTACACCATAAGCCCTAGTAAAGTTGAAAAATGTAACTTAAATTGCATAATAATTTCTCAAATTATTAATAAAAAGCACCACAATATATTTTTACAAAAAAGATATCAATTTTTAGTGTGGTTGCTATTAAGCGCGCAATTAATGATTAAGGTAAAAAAAGGGAGTGTTTTTCTGACAATCCTTAAAATATTAATATCGAATTCATTCGATAATTCCAAAAATTAACCAAATCAACTGAATATTTCACAATCAATAATATTTTTTATACAGCAGTAACTTTGACATCCTACATGCAATTGAATCGAGGTTTTACTCCCAATACGGGTGGGTCAAGGTATGACAGTTTATTGCATTTCCTTGGTGCATACCTACACCATTAATATATTTTCCTCTAAGCCTTTTAACATAAATAATGGTATCTGATTTAATAAATAATAATTGGTGTATAAATAAGGTTTATCCTCGTATGTTAAATAGGCATTGACGCAAAATGTACTGTGGTCGTTTAAGGCAAATGCGAATAATATGCTATGAATTAACTGATATGGTTCGTAGATAAAAAATATGTCCATATATTCATAAAGTAGTCTAAGAATATAGCATCCTGTTCAATTGAAATACTTGTAAGATTATGTTCGAAGTATAAATATCTACGTACTCGTATAAGAGCTATTTTACTGATAGGAGAGTAAAGGGTTGTCAAAAGAATATTTTATTTTTATTTATTACGATATCAAATAGAAATCTACAAAGAATGGTACAGGATCATGAGCGTAATCTTACTGTAATCCATATTTATAAAAATGTTAAGTTAGTTTGTGTACGTTTCATGAACTCAAAAAGTTCTACACCGATTCAGTTTAAACTTTACACACACACAACACGCATTCAAATATAGTATTTGTATTTATGTAGTGTGTGTTTTGTTCCTTAGTTTTCTCATCAATGCTAAAACAATGTAAAACATAGCGAAGATGTGGCAGGGTACAGTTTTTCTTACTACCTAAATTATTATAGATAGAATTCTAAAAGCAGTTCTTCATTGACATTACATCATAACATGAGTTATTTCCATAACAACAGTCATACGAACAATTCGGTCGTGTAGACACGACAATATTCCGCATTGCTTTGTAGTTTTTGAACATTTTTTACTCCAATTTAGGTCCGGTAAGGAAACTAAATTACTTTAATTGAGTTAATAAGACCGTCGTGAGCTAACCTTCTGGGTAGTGTTCACTGCTAGATGTATTATCTAAATGGAGATTTAAGAGAACGATAAAGGAAGTATAATAGTAAAATTGTAAGGTTTATTTTATTTACACAGCGGTCCACTTTAATTACAATCATTTGTAAGCTTTCTGTGTTCAGTCATTTTATATTCTAGAAAAACGCATTGTGGTAGTAAATATGTAGACATATGTTTATAAATTTACATGTTTCGTTTAAATAAATAAAAGCGCTTTTAAAAAGCTTAATGAAGCCACGCAACTTAACTGAGTGATAAGTCATTCATCATCATTTCTGTAAGCAAATTATACAGTAAAATTTAAAGCACCCTTTTGCGTTTGTGATCTTAAGATAAGCTTCGCAGTTACAATGCAGAACTAAGTGACAAAGTTGTAACAAGCATGTTTAAATTATGAGATTTTAATAAGCCCACTTCTGGTGTAGGATGCTTGTAACCTATCTTCTAGACCTTCACTAAGAAAAAAGTCCATGCCCGACAGTGGGACATACGAGTAAAATCGTGACGATCAATCAGCCCAGTAAGAATACAAATACCGTTCAATTATAGGTAAATCTCTAATACTGATAGCATATCATATATATGCTTATCATATATATTTGTTACACAGATAATTTCCAAACACATATTTTCATAGATAAGCGTTATTAATATATAATAAGCCAAACTATATAACAGTACAATGTAGTCACGCTCTCATGGTGTTTTGGCACGTACTCGATGGTACTAGTCACGTTCGTGAATAGAATAATTAACGTAAATAAAAAGTACGTACGGTTATATTATTATAATTTGGCGGCAATAATGAAATCCTGGACCACATCTAAAGACTGACTGGTGTAATCTTCACCACGTCTTGGAGGCTTACCGTCTCGTAACTTTCCGTTTATAATAAATTTTAGTTCCCTTGCACCATTGTTGGTGAAGACTGAAATCTGTTCTTTTTGTATTTTGCAATTATTATCACGAAATTTCAGATTATACCTAACATTTAACTTTTTAAAAAAAAAAGCCAGTCCCGAGATATTTTGAAAATCGAATTTAAAAAACAGCATTCTAAGATAATCAGTCACCACACTCAAACTAACGGTAAAATGTAATTTCAAAAACTTCGGTACAAAACCGCGAGATATTTTCGACTAATAAAAAAGGGGCTTCACAAAACAAAGGATGACTGCATAAAGTGACCCAATCATGTTTTTGGGTCTTTCTTTAAAGTTTTAATATATAACTAATAAATCCGAATGCATAATCAATGAAGGAAAATTTAGAAATAATATAGAAGTATATTCCGAGAAAAAAAAACAATATGATTCACGAGAAATCACCAATAATGGATGTTAGTCTTACAAAGTTATCGAATAAGTCAACTTCGTTGAATATAGATTTCATAGAAATAAATTTTGAAGTTTTAACTCAATTAATGAATGAGCACTTTTTCTCTACTGTAAAATAAAAAATTAGGCAAAATGATTTGCTGCATTTAGAGAAGGTTTTACCAATTACAATAAAACCCTAATACCTTCAGAAAATTTTGAGGAATACCTGACTTGCAAACATAAATCTAAGACCTTTAATTATTGCCAAGCGTGATCAATCCCACAGCTACACAATACCTTATAAATCAATGACTAACATAGCTATGCACTGTCGATTTAGAAACTAAAATATCAAGTTAGTTGCACAAAAGCAAAACTCGTATAGATTACGGTGCATTAGCAAATCTTAGTATTAGCGGCGTAACAACCAACGAAAGAAATATATAGTTACTGTTAGATGGTGAAACGTACCTTTAGCCGACCTAACAGGTTTGTTATAAAAAAGTTTAACAAGAAGTTATCCAGTACTTAGTTACGAATAACATGACATCCTTATAGGGCGACGTAAGAGGTCTAGTCGACAATACACGTATACTTTCGATCTTTGCGTGAGACTTCGCAGACCTATGTAATAACAAGTCAACGCATATCAAAAACAAGTTAATAAGGTGGACATTACGTTTAATTTGTTACGTAGTGATCAGATTGTGTAGACAAATGACTAATAATTTCTAAAGTAATAATTGGCACAAATGTGTCATGTATGTAAGATAACTACTGTGATCCTTCATATTCAAACTATTTGTAAACACCTACGACAAAATATGTTTTATTATTAATATCTTTTTTGACATCTCTATTCATATTGTCATGTAAATAAGGGAATAGATAGGTACTCTCTCTCTCTTAGATAGGTACTCTCTCTCTCTCTTAGATAGGTACTCTCTCTCTCTTAGATAGGTACATTTAAATAAATATCGCATGACAATCATTACATCCTTTCATACCTCGTCCTGTGGTAAGCACTAACATTTTTACGCCAACTCGTTTTTTATGCTCACCTTACGAGCGCCAGTGGAGAAGTAATAAGACACCCAGTACTAAGTGCTGCCACTTATAAACTGTAATATGTAAGTTATAGTACCAATCTATACTGATATTATGTATTTATTTGTAGTTTTGGTTAAAACATTCAGGTATTCGCAATTAAAATCTGTTAAATTATCGATACCGAAATCTTTAAGCTAAAAATGGATAATGTGATTGACCGTCTATTCTAAATAAAATAAAACCTCTTTTGAGGTGGATGAGTCTTACTAGGAAACCCAGAGTTTAAGTTATAATAGAAAATAATATTTTATGTAGATGTGTTCAGTCTTAACAGGATAAAATTCTTAATATGTAAATAAAATGTGAACCTTTGTTCTCCTCTATAAGGACCCTCAGAAGCCCTCAAAATTGTATATATAAATATAGTAATAAAAACAATAGGCACTCAGTAATCGCTACTTAAGTTGGTGGCTGTTAAGTGTAAATAAAATTAATATTTAAAAGAATAACCTTGGCAATCATTAATAAGCATTCTGGTTGTCATGCCATTTTCTTTACCTAACGGTAAGTATGCGTTATTTATTTAAAGCGCACATTTATATATTTAAACTTCAAAAATTCACAGTTGTTGATCATGAGTTGAGTGAGACTTGAACGGAACAGTTTGACCTAAGGCTATATTCACACCGCAAGAATATAAAGTTAGATATTATTTGTTTACCTGTTTTGTGTGATCACTCTAAGCAACGGATAGACCGTTTATTGAGGAATGTTTATGCTACAACCCATAGAAGTGGTGCAGTTAGCATAAAGGTCAACCAATCTGGTAAACTTGAGATAAGTATAAAAAGAACTAAAATATGTAGTGTGGAACTAGTAATTGTAAACATAATTGTTTAACAACTTAAAAGTAACCTAGAAATTGCCCACAGAAGCTAAAAAAAAGGACATTATACACACAAAACTTTTTAAACATTTTCATTAGAGACACGTCAATATTAACTGAACTCATAAAGGTTAGTATCATTATTGGTAAATATCAGATACAAGAATTGTGTTATATTACCCTATAAGGCTATTTAGTTAAACTTGCGAAAATAGTAAACAATTTTTAATAAACATGCGAAAATTCTTAACGAGTTATAAATATCTCATGTATCTATATTTATATAAAGACATCGATATATTTTTAAGTGGCGCCAACTTCTTGTGGACAAAAATTTCCATTCGTATATTGAGATTAGCATTCTGCTATTATTAAGTTAAAAAAATTACTGAAAACAAGATTTAATGACAGAACATTCAAATCTAATGTAAAATCAGGTTATTGTATTATATTAAAAAGTTGGAATTTTACAAAAACATGTCACAAATAGTGTGGTTTAGAAGAGCTATGTACAGATTAGTGAGTATTCGCCCTGTTTATCGATTTATTTTAATTTATAATCAGATGTCGTTGAGGAACTGGTAGCTGGCGCCAGAAAGTATATATTTTGAATTTATAGTCCTTAAAATAGGACCAATGGACGCGACAAATTGTAAATTGTTTTTAATCATAATATAGTCACTTCTATTTTAAAATATACACCTGGTCTTACGAGTCAGCTATTAATATGATGAACTAATCACATTAAAATCTGTTTCAGAATACCAATGCTCTTAATAAATAAGTAAAGCACGTATCACGACAAAATATGAGCATGCACAAAGCAGTACTAAATAAGAAATTACAAAAACGCGTTCGTACTTTTATATGTACAAAAAAGCAAATAAGAGTAAACTCGAAACAAAAATCAGCAGCGATTTAAGGTGATTAAAAATGTTTCTGTAACAACGTTACAAGAACAATTAGATGAATTAGTTTAATCAACCGTTAAAGAAACAGCTTAGCCTTTTCACTATACGGCGCCGTTCATTTAGTGACCTGTATGATATTCAGACGTAGTGTCTATTACGATATTTAATCAACTGGCTGGTTAATGGCATCCATAGAAGAGGTTGACCATGTGACATAAAAAGAATTCACTAAATATCTCCCATTAGACATTGTCATTTTAAACAATTTAAATTATAACATATTGCTATTTAGAAATGATGAGATCAAATAGCTTAAGTTAACAGCAAAGTACGTGAGTAATACAATATTATTTATTAACACAAGAATTCCATGGCATTGCCTGCACAGCTTACCCGAAAAAAACGATACAACAAAAACGATACAATAATAAAGTTTCAGCTGGGTACTTTTAAATGTAGCGTGGGAGGTCGAAAAATAATGACACTAAAACGTAAATATGATAAAATCTCGTAAGAGCAATCGATCAAACTTCATAAATTTACAATGTTTAAATAACAGTAAAATAACAATATGAGGTCTCCAATGAAAAGATTTCTTATTTTCAAATAAGTGTTTGATTTAAACAAGTAAGACTTCAAAAAAGTTCTAAATTATAGGTATTATTTTTGTACTTCTTGACGAACAGAATGTTGACTGTGCTATTTTAAGACCAAGCTCGGGCTCGAAAAAGTATAATATCGCTTATTACTATTTACTTAGCGTTGAATTTTCTTAAACAAACAACCAATAAGATTTCTTGTCTTATTTATTAAATGTTTTATTGTACACACGTAATTAATTATGTTTATTCCTTTAGTTTGAAACCGATAGTTGACAAACTGATAGGCCACTCTAAAATGGAAGAGTTTGTGTTATAATTGCCATGGGTTTTAAAACAGGTCGAACAAAAAGGGAGAGGTTAGCGTGCTTTTCATACATCAGCCATATTGTGGGAAAGCTCGGGAAAGTGGAAAGTTGTCTAGTTATCATCTTATTCTCAGTGTCGAGGCCGCGTCATTGTCTACGGACTCTTCCCGTGTGAAAGCTAAGATATGTATTCAATGGAAAAGACCTAAAAAGTTTACGTAAGTGTTATGTCAAAGTAATAAGAATCACAGGTTTTAAATAGAAAAGTACGCATGTTTCTTTAAAGAAGAAAGTAGTAATGGCCGCAAGTAACACACAATTGATAAACACCTTTCTAAATAAATGCAGATGTATGGCCTCTAAAACATTAACCTAGTAAAAGAGAAAGATGAATCTATGTCACTGCAGTTCCATTTGTAATACTAGTGTCATATCATCATTAGTACTTTATTTTATAAATATCTGGACATAAACACACACACACACACACGATTATGTATGCTAATTTTTTTCTATGCATTATGTGTCTATTTATAGTTTATAATCTGTTTGTCATAATTGTTTTCATACGATTGTTACGTGACTGTGACCGAAATATATAAAAACTATCGTTCTTTAAATATCATAATAAATGTGATGAATGAGAATGTCAGTTTATTTGTTTCCTAAGGTTGCCTTAATTACTAAAACATTATGAGTGTTGCATACAGGATCTCAGAGGATTCGCATAAAACCAAAGAGGTAACATTTAAATAGTTTTTCCTAACAAATCTACGTGCACTCAAGCAAAGCTGGCGACAGCTAGTTTACTATTAAAGTTCATCTACCTCATAACTATTGAAATATTGTCGTCATCTAAATTCCTCCACATCGTTGGCAATAGATAACTTGTTTTGGTAACGAACCATAAAAATTCAGGACAATTCAAGTGTCAGTGGCACTATCGATTTGTTTTTGTTTTCTTAGATATCTCACACATGTTAAACAAGGTAGTTCTACTGTATATATTACTACATGGTTACTAGATTGCCGATATTGATTTCTATACTTTTTTTCAAAGCCTGCCAAAGTGACTATTCTACCTGATGGAAAGCATGAATAGAATCCAAGAGTAGTGGTCACATACTCATTGCGAATGCAGACAACGCAGTATGGCAGTAAAATACTTTTTCACACCTCGCTTGGGGACGTACAAGGCATGACAGTCATCGTGGCATTGTATTGTACACATTTACCACGACAACTGTCACCCCTACATCAATGAGCCTCCGGCCTCGCACTCACCAACGAAACACGACAGCGTGGATACTGTAGCTTTACGTAGATCATCGGAGAGAGGGTAGTACTACTACGGTCGAACCGACCCGTTTGTGCTGAAATCAGCGTGGCTTCACTACCTAATAAATGCTTTACTAGTCACACTCGAATCTAACCCACTACTCACGCCCTGTGACGTCTAGATGTTTAAGAATCATCCATCTAGGCAAGGTACATCTCTAAGAACTGGTCATTTCACTGCTACCTGTGGTAATTCCCGTTAATTGTCACTAAGCACACAATGAATATTGAAAGTAAACTCCCGCGCATATTGATAATCTCAAGATAAACTGTAGCACTTCAAAGAAAAAGTCTTTTGTCCATTGAATACTATTAAAATTTAAAATAAATTTGTATTGGCAAAAAAAGAACACGATACACACATATATATACTATATATATATATTTAGTGAGCCATTATTTTCATATTACGGAGAATAAGTATTCAATCTTGCGTTGAATAAACACATTATTAATACTTCAATTTACCTGTTAAAACTGCACTTTAACGATGCATGGTTATTACAATTATTAAGTTACACAAAAATATTAGTGACTAACTAAATAAATAATAGGTATGTATGTAGAAGTTATTTTCTGTGATGTCTGTTATAGTCTGTTGCATCGATGTTAAGAGCAAGTTTTTATAACAGGATGAAAACAAAATGATAGGAAAAAATAACTATCATATTTTTAATCAAAACCATCACTAAACAGCCAGTTTCTAAAATACAGTGAAATCAATGACAATCCGCTATCATAACCTTAATTGTTTTGTGAAACTGATTATGTATTCTGATCATTTTGAAGGTCATGCCCCGATTCTGTCTACTATTTTTTTGTTCTGAACGTGCGTAGGAGTTTGTTTATCCAGATTTCAAACGAGCGTTGCTTTTAATATGGCACTTTACGACTAAGTATACCTACCACTGAATATATTATAATTTTTTAACATAATCATCGATATCTAATAAACAATATCTCCTACAAAATTGTAAACAGCATTTTTAAATGTTGCCAAGTTCAAAACTGTTGTTAATGATGCTTTTTGTCAGTTATGCTAATACGGTAGTCGCGCCGGCGAACTAAAACGAGAAATATAACGACTTGTTTGTAATCATTACATATTTATCACATTCGCGACCACATAATATATTTTGCTAAATTCGGAACATCGTCAAAATTCATAAGGTTGGCGCCATCGTCATCATTATAAAAATACCTTCTAATTTTTAGCGATCATTAACTTGTAAAGTTCACTCAACACAAACAAAAACATACAAAATTTAAACATTATTGACTATGATTTTGATGCGATATTTATATTTTGATGTGATATATGTATATATGTCTAGACTATTGTGTTAATCTCCATTAATTATTACATGTTATTATCCATATAAACCAAAAGTATATCAACAGAAAATGAAAAATTAAGCTATAAAACTTTTAGTGCATTCTTGCAGACTTGTATCCGAAAAAACTGAACAGACTAAAAATACAGAACAGGTCTTATAAATGGTGACTACCTCTCAGTTCATACAGAGTGAGTATTATTATTCTCGTGTTATCTGTTCGAGTTTGATGGGAATTCCGTAGCGGGTCGCAAGCGCATACCCAAGAGAGGAATGCGGAGATGACCGCGTCGCTTTTTCGACGTAGCCTGTCTCATTTACATTTTAAACCGAATATTGGTCTGACTCGATCGCTCGACCTTTTTGATTTACTTACGATCAATGTCAATGTCGTACGTCATTTACATAATGAAGTCAGTAAACACGATATATTAATTGTACAGGCTTTTGCTGATTATTAAGTTCACGTCAATGGTAATGTTTTACCAAACTCGGTTATCACAGCCTTAATTGTGAACCAATTAGCGAAATGCGTAGTTGCAAAACAATATCATAAAGTTTTAATTTATAATATTATAATAATATAAATCACATTTTTATTTGTGATCTACTTTATGTATATTTAAAATATAGTCATCAAAATACAGTATGTTGTTGCTAATAATATCTATGAGCGACAGTAAACACAACATCTGTATGTCGTGTGATTGTCATACGTAGGTATAAGTAAGAATGTATATTTTCTCATGAATGCAAGATAACTTCTTTAGCGTTAGAAACTCTGACGATGTTGTTTAAAAGCAGTGCATTTTGTTGACGTATAAAATTTCGACAGTTTAAAAAAATGTACTGAAATTATAGTAGACCTGGTGCTCAGTTAATATACTTTAATACTTGTGTTATCCGTAAGAACACATTGGATGATAAATTCAATCATAACTGCTGTTATTGTAATGATGAGTAAGATATCTCACGTGACCATAAACTTTGAGCTGGGGTCAGCGGGTCGCGAAATCGCCGTCACGTTTCCATATGTTGTACTGTGGTATAGGTTACGTAAAGGATACGGTTATAAGAAATATTATGCAGACTCTCGTTGGGCAGCAACGTTTGTGAGCTTGAATTCACAGTTACGATATAATCTAAGAAATTAACTGCTACAAGAGAAAAAATGTAAAATTTTAAACATAAGCATCAAACGCGATTAACATTTTCTGGTTTTAAACAGAAAATATTATGAAATAAGTACATAGATTACAAAAAGGGCGTACCTACGTTTTAAAAATATTGATGTAAGATGTAACTACACGAAACTACAGTTCTTTACTTGTATACAAATGAAATCGACAACTCAAAGTTTGATATCAATTACCTACTAATGTACTAGACCAGATCATTATATTGTATCAAGATGCTCTATGCTTAATGACTATAGAGTTGATCATGCAACATAGAAGACCTTTATTTATATAAAACCAATTTACAATATAGAAAAGATATGTGACAACTCTACCTTATTTAGAAGCATTCGTCAATAAAACTGGTAGAGTCATTAAACAGTTTAATGCATAGGACGGATGCCTGGAGATTATAAAACTGATTCCTTTCCCTTCGAATGGTATTTTCTTAGACTTTCTAGTACTAGTTACGTCCGCGGGAACCCAACTCGTCTTACATCCGTTGCATAATACTCTCTCTATTCACAACTTACAACTGCCAAGATATAAAAAGTCTTTTGTTGTCTTGCTCTCGTTTTCATATTTCCGTAATTATGAACACATCATATTTACACGTTTGTGTAAGTCAACAATGAACTTATGACTAAGTGTTCAAATATAAACAACATATATTCAATCTGTATAGCAACACTGGTAAGAATCTGGAATGCGCTTGGTGCTTTCACCGTAATGCAAAAAAAAAATGTACTTATTAAAAAAATTATAACGCTTCCTTATTCGCGTAATACTGGCAGCTTATGGGAAATGGCGACACCATAAATTTATATGAAGTCGATGTTGAGAAAAAAGAAGAAAACTTGTAAAAAAAAAGGCGCCAGTGGTCTGTCGGCCGGGATCCGCGTACATCCCACTCGTTTGCATTTTATACGTTATAATCTGGCCCGCTTTGTCCAAATCCGCAATCTCGGCAGTGCGACGACCTTGGTCTTTATGAGCCGTTATGAATAATTCGCAAGGGCAAACTGAGCAAGGTGAGAAGGACGCTGGGATTATCAAGCTTTATTGCTGGAGATTTTTTACAGATAGCTTTTTTACATGACGACGTATATTGATTTTTATTACAAAAGAGAATCAAATTATCATGATACACCAAAACGTATAAAATAGGTATATCATCAATGATGCAGTCTTTTTTTAGAAAGGAGGTTTTTGCCTATTATACCACGTTGCCCATCCGAGCTGATATAGGGTTTGTTTAAATTTTCCTTTCTCTTTGCAATCATGTTGTCCTGAGTTATTTGCTCTCATCGGTTCTTACTTCACCCACGGGACGAATAGAGATTCGCCTTCGCCATCACAAGAATATAAAACCCCCTATTTGACAATTATTTAATCAATGTATGTACTGTTGACCGGCAAATAATAGGCATATTTAGTATTATATTATCATAGCGTCTAGTGAAGAACATTGATCAAAACGTCGATGTTGTTTCTCATAAAGTTTGTGATCATTATACCAACTTCTTTACATTACGTCTTACTACAGCTACTGAAGCACTGTATCTCAAAACCTAATAAATCACAATCACAACTAAAGAATAAAAAGACAACACCCGCACTAGGAACAAATCCTGTGGCGTGGGAGACTACAAACATACAAGAACACCCAGACTCAGATCAATATGTGGATCAAATAAAGTTTTATCCCATGTTTGGTTTGAACCCTCAACACAGCGCAGTAGAGAGCGGCGTGGCGACTGCTTAAACTACTAGGCCAACCGTGCAGTCGTGTTAGAATGTTGACACTAATGGATAATTTATTCCGATATTTAGCCTAGGTTCAGTCATTGTGACTATAATAATAAACCTTTTTCGTAACACGTCGCAGTTCTACACAATATCCTGTATTTTATGTACTCATTAAAAATGTAACTGAAAGTGTATGGAGGTAAATACATAATCATATCACAATAGCAGTAATTAAACCGAGTCTAAGTAATGTCAGTAGCACATTATTATATATTTTAACGGGTCATTTATCATTCATCTATTAATATGGCTTATTTAGACCACTTGTTACACCCAGTTTGGTATTATATATCATAATTATATACTATTATAGTACTTTACGTATGTATAGTACTACAATATTAGTTATAAAATATTTTCAAATATATATTTTAAATTTAAAAATACTTAATGACTTATTTGACATTGGCAAAGACAATTTAATTTTATTTTTTAATTTTTTTTTCTGCTCTTGTATAATCATATAAAAAGTCTTTAAGAGCCAAAAACAAATAATTACTTTTATACTGTATCAGCTGGCTTTAATTACAAAGTGGTATTAAATTGTTATCTTAGATAAGTATGTAATCAGAAGCAAGGTTTTTTGTATTGATTGATTGAATCGTTAACTCAACAAACGCTACACCAAACCGTCTCTCCAGTGTGGTGGTTGTAGAAAAAAAATTCTAAGAAAAGGCCTACGTCTAGCAATGGACTGTTAAAGGTTGAATCATTCTCTGATGTTAAGGTTCACGATCGCGACCAAGATCGCGCTCGACTTCAAGTGAAAATCAATTTCATATCGAATTACGTTATTTTCTTAGTCGTGAGACTAATTGTAGTTTCAACTGAATGGTCTATCGAGCTCCATAAGCTTTAACAGTCGTCACGTAATTTGTATAAAATATGACTGCAACGATTAGTAACATTGACTGAAGGAGTTAAAAAAAACTTTCTAATTTAGCTTACAACAAGGCCCTCTTGCCTTTTAATTTTTTTTTCTTAATTTGCTTAAAGGAACTTTTTCAAGATGTTAAAAAAGACAATGGTAATTTTTTTATTGGCAACATTTACCCAAACGTCCACACAAACGTAGTTTTAAGGTAGGCCAAATATACGATATCTGCCCGGATAGCTATCGTTTTTATTTCTAGAGCAGTTACTCGTTTCTTTCGTAGAAAATATAGCATTAATTCATATAGATTCTCAACTAAGTCGATAACAAAAATTTTAATAATATTTTTCTAATTAACCAAGAAAGGAAAGGGTTCAATTAAGACACCAAATTTTTTTTATGTAATCTGCAATCGATGTTCAAAAATCTTGGAACACAAGAACTGGGAATTTGTTACTGCAACCCTTTACTTTAAACCATAACAAATCAATATAAAAAAGAGAAAAATTATTCAACATTTATGTAATATTTTAACAATTAAGAAAGGTAACAACAGAACGTCGCAAATTTCAACACAACAAATGCTATGTACTTGAAAAAATATATCGCAATATTACAACACTAAATACTTGTTTGTTATTTAAATTAGAATAGGTAATTATTCCATTTTGTGTATGGAAGTTATTAACACACAGCCAGACGTCCTAGATAGTTTTGTACAACGTCCTGGACGAGGGTTACCAACTGCTTTTTATAATTAATTTTAAATAGAAACTTAACGTTTATAAAAGTTTATATTGCATATTTAATTTTGTATATTTTATTGCAATGAATACATTGAAATAGTACTTAATCGAATTCAATATTTGTTTGATCTATTAAAGGGTACATTATCAGTAAGTAGCAGAAACGTATTTTCCTTTCACATTAAAAGAGATCTTTATCGTAATCACAACAATGTAATCTGAAAGTCATCGCTTGTTGCATGAAATAATATTGTATATGTTTTACAGTAAACATAGTCTTCATCAAAAAACCATGTCTCTGTTTTATGGTTAAATTACTAATACTGGTAGGAACCGAAAATGTCATGACATTTATCCCTATCTAACAACATAGTTTCAAGTCAAGGATGATATTTTGTAAATACCTTTTGAAATTAGACATCAAACTTGTTTAGGATGAGAACGGACAACCCTACGCTGTGTTAGCTACCTACACATTTTCTTTGTGATTGTGATTTTAATGTTCTTTAAAAAGTAAAAGCGGCTGCGGATCTCTCGAAGGCTGAGCTACCGGCCCCGCCGCCAGCTAGCTGTACGCGAAAAAAGGATTTTATATATTCAGAAGTAACATTGGGGAATCCTTGTCCTGATATCATTTCGGGAGCGGAATTTAACCGGGGTGGTTGGCCATATTTTTAAAGCACAAAATCATGAACTCCAAAAGCACTGAACGATTTTTTAAACGGTTATTGCCGGTAACCGAGATGTTTTGTTTGCCAGAGTCTCGTCCATCGATAAGTAGGTTCATCACTTGCAGGTGAGGTTAACTTGGGGCCCCAAGTTATTGGTGGTGAAATTCTATAAATAGGTCTACATTGTAAAATTAACAGAGAATCAATAATTATAAAGGGTAAAATATTACATATTAAAGAGTCAATATAAGTGTTGGAGGTGTAAATTGTACTTGCATAATAAAATCGCAGGTTTCATCGGGTGCTAACACATCGTAACTTGCTAAAATATCCGAAGAAACTAATTGGAACAAGGCTTCTTATTGCGAAACACCATGAGAATGTGCATGAAAAGTACACTAATGAATTAATGATTCAACGAGCATCGTGTTTTATGGAAAACTAAATATTAAGGGTTAATTGACAAATATGATTAACGTTATGTTTATACACATTATCTGAAGGTTCGGTAGATTTTAAAGATAGTAAATTGTTGGCACCAATTTGACTTGTTGATGATAAACATCGGTATACGTTTTTAGATATTTCGTGAGAATATTTTAAGATACGTTATACGAGATTCCTATAGGAATAATATATTTATAAAACGTGATATAAGCTCTGACATCTTAGAAATCGTAATCTGTTTTACGATTTATAAGATTTGAAATAAAAATAATGTTAATTTATAGCATTTTAGCAAAGTGCATATTTAATCTAGAGCTGTAAAAATAATTCTTGTTGTTTTTATAGTTTTCTTATATCCTAAAAAAAAAATGTTAAGTGGTTGTCAGTCAGAAAAAAATTTTGAATAAAATAAATATATTATAATATATTCAATGCTTAAAATACTAATTACGGATAAGCACAACTATTGAGTCCAACAAGTTAATTGTGAATAGGAAGCATTTTGAAATTTCTATTATTTCGTTTAGGCCTCACCTTAGTTTAGGCATGACTATGACTTTCCCATGACAAACCAAAATAAATGAAATAAAGGACATAGGGCAAAAAAGGAAGAAAGCAGAGATCTGTCAAGCAATAGAGGAGAAGAATGAACCATGACCAAATCCCAAACCGCCGATCTTAAAGAAATTTGTAAAAAATACCTCGTTAAGTATGAGTAAATACTGTTTAAAAATCTAAGAATATTTTTAACACGCTATTATTAGCTTCATCTATGTTTTTTTTTGTTTGTTATCGACTCTTGCAAGCGTGTTTTTTTTAGTGTTATAAGCTATATTTTATTAAAATGAATCTACGTTCGATGAAGGAATGTGAAGTATTTGATGTTACATCTCATAAGCATTTTATATGTACTACATTTTTATAGATTTCTTAAAAAAAAAATAACAAGTTCATGTAAATTAATGGAACAGTCATGTTTAGAACATCACGGAATAATTTTATAGAGCTGTTGAATTTATAATATAGTTAACATACTTAATCAGATTTGAGATAACAAACAATAATACGATTGAATAATTGATTTAAAAGTTTGAATATTTTAAAATTATTTTATATAACTTTATTCGTTTGTTCTGTTCAGCCAACAATGATTCAGGAAGTGAGTCGCAAAGAGTACCCTGCAGCGGGAGCTTTGCGAAGATTGCGGAACCTTCGCTCCTTCTTCCAATAACGGACAATGCCGACGTCAGTCATTTTGATCTCACCGAAGGACATGTCGCCAAATAAGCACGTCTTTAAAATTTTTGTATAAGATTTATATTTGAGTAGTTCATATAGTTTCTAATTCGATTTCGCCGGGATATTCATATCCTCAACCTTCTATATAACATTTTATTTAATCCATAAACTCTTCTTTATCTCAAAGAACGCTTAAATTCCTTCATGACACACATTTAAAATGCTTGAGGTTTTTTGAAAATCTGAAATTGGAAATTTCAAAACATTCTACCAATTTTAATACAACCTCATTTGCCGTAGAAGCTGTACGTTTATGGAATGCCTTATCGATTTATATCAGACGTGCGCAATCTATTACCACGTTCAAAACTATATTGAATGAGCATTACCTGTCTCTCATAGTTGAAAATTAATATATGTATGTAAGTAGGTTAAATTTAATGTGTGTGTATATATTACTGTAAGTATGTACGGTATTTTATTTTTATTTATATTTCGTACATTTATGATAATTCATAGATAGAGACCTAATATATTACTCGTACTTTTACTCGTACATACCTAGCACGAGATTATAATGAAACGAGTCCATCTAAAGGTTGTCTGGAAGAAATTGCTATAAACAATAAGACCGCCCTGTGAATATCACAATTGTTGTTGTCATTTTTATTACTTTATAAGTTTGTAAACCCTGGTGTACAAATAAAATATAATTTATGTATCTTTTTATATTGGCAAATAATAATAAAAGTATAGTTTATGAAAATACTTTCGTAGTTGGCTTTTTTTTTAATTTTAAAAGCCTGCTATATATATATAGCTATATATATAGCCAGCCAAAGTGACTTTTCTATGTTTGATGGAAAGCATGAATATAATCCGAGATTTGTGGTAACCATACTCATTTCGAATGCAGACAATGCAGTATGACCCATACTAAGGCGGCCTTGTGAGATGCTTTTCCATGCCTCGCTTAGGAACGCAAAAGGCATGACAGTCATCGTGGCAGTGTAGGGCTCACACTCTTATCATGACAACTGTCACACCTGCATCAATATAATTAAATATGAAATTATTAAACACATATAATTACAATAAATCATTTGAATTGTAAACAAAATTACAACAAAATTGTAAAGAGTAAATTCATTTTACTATTCGTGACTAGAATATTTATATATTTAATAACTTTAAATTACAATATTATGTATAATTATTAATAACGGAAGGTAATATGTATTTATTACAACATGCAATACTAATATAGGCAAATACAATTAATAATGATATTCTATAGTCTTATGTACAATAATGAGCACATACTTCTAGTTGTGCATTGGTATGAAAAGGTTTACACATACGTTAGTCTTTGAAAAAAAAAAGAAAATGTTGTCTATAATTGAAAATATCTATGATATCGCTCATTTTTACTTGAGATAATTTTTTGAACTGGCATTTAATATCTCGAAAGTTTTATAGGGTAGGTAGTTTTATAGTCCAATTGAGGATGTCTTTCGGCTGAGATGATAACGATGAAGAAGAAAAAGAAGAGTGGGTGGACAAATAACTCTACAAATTATAAACTTAGTTTTAAAAATAACTAAAAGCTCAGACAGAACATACTAAAGCACCTTCACATGAGGAAAAAAGTACAGCTAACCACAAAAGACTTTAAAAAGTCCCAAGAGGGACCGTAAACAACAACTAGTTGTATAATAAAAAGCATGCACCACAAAAAGGCACCATGAATATTCGATTACATAATTTAAGCGGAGCCAAATTTTAGCGGACGCGGGACAGCCGGCGCCTCCTCGGATCTGCTACCCTACTAAGGATTCTCGAATACCATAATAATATTTTTTGTTTATAAAGAGATAAAAAGCACAGGAAATATGCGAGGAAAATTTACGCTTTCATATCTAATCTTTGTTTGCAAAGGTGTGTTACGTCACATGCGTGACAATTTTCTCGACTAATTAGTCGATATTTCTACAAATGAGGTCAAGTGTTTTGCCTCGTGATATTTAGTAAACAACGCAAGCAGCTGAATTATGGAACCCTAATAACTCAAATGTCATATCAAAACGGGAAACTGACTAATGTTTGAACATACGCCAATTTAATGTCATTATTAAAACTGAACTTCTTCCAAGAGATATGAAACCGCAGCCGTTCGTTTCAATTAATAATCATAGAATAATTTTAAGGCAAGTGAATCACTTACTTCTAGCGGACATGATTTTTATTAGTACAATGAAATCTACGTTAAAAATAGATAATTACACCATCATAAAATAAATAAATAAATATTTCGGACATTTGACACAACGTCATCTAGTTTCAAACTAAGCAGATCTTGTGCTATGATAACTAGACTGTCTGATAGAATACTTACATTTTTTTTTGTAAATATATATATATTATAGATAGAAAACACCCAAACTCCGAAACAAATATTTACAGATCATGCAAACATTTGGTTCAACCCGGGATCGAACCCGAGACGTTAAGCACAGCAGTCGCATTCACTACCGTTGCGCCACCGAGGCAGTTGTTTTTAGTTAGCATTAGTATAGTTTAGTATACTTTAAGTAATTATATTGCTCGATAAAGAATTAATAGATTACAAAAAGATGAAATGATCTCGACATCAAAATCCGTAGTAAGGCCACCAAAGGTAAGAAGTGGTCAAACGGTCAGAGCCGGCAAGCGCCTCGGTGTCGCGGAATGTGGTATGGACGCGCCGCGGCGACACCACCTAAACACGATTCGAAGAAAAAAAAACATAATCAAAATAACAAACGAACATCGCGAATTGCTTCCAACTCGCCGAGAAACGAACAAGGAGATAGAATTCCACGCGTTAAGTGCCACTTAAGTTATCGGAATATTGGTGTAAACCGTACATATTTTTAACCTTCTTATTCAGATGAAAATTGAACTGATTGGTGTGAAAATGATGTTACTCGGTGGCTGTGTGATAAAACCAAAATAATATTCTGTTGTTGATACGAAACTGTTTCGTGTAGTAGAATTAAGTAATGAACCATATACCCAGATGAAAAAACATGAAGTGTAAATGTGCATGACAAGAGTAAGTAATGCTACCATACAAATGATGTTCACTATAAAATCTTGAAAATATAGAAACGTTACTAGAAAAGTGCAATGTTTTCCGTATTATTAAGAGTTTGTCTACGTACATACTCAAATGGTTAAGTACACTTCGAAAACCACAACATGAGGTAAGCTGTAAACTTGAAAGAAATGCATAAAAATTTACTCTAACGAGTATATTGATTGGGAATTTTTATATAGTCAGTTAAAGTATATTTAAAAATTACTATTGAAATAGTCGGATACATAAAATAGCATTCGATTAACTATAGCCAACAACCCCTTCGGGGAAAACCAACTCCCGCAGGGTTTATACAAAAAGAAGTACCAACGACCTTTAAAAAAGCTAGATCCGGCATTCCGCGCACAACATATAAACATATTGATACACGACATTGATAAGGTTTTGTGAATATAATACGTTAAGCTCGCTTCACACCAACCTTATTCTGTACAGATGACCACCGGACAAACAAATTTACCACATTTTGTGTGGTCAACAAATTGTTGTTCTGAATTTGAGTGTTCTTTGTGTCTGTTTTACGGATGCTTGTAAGATCCCTGTGCCATAGTTTATTCTTGTGGTATGGCAAAAAAAACTTGTAATAGTTTTAACTAAACTGCTAAGTCTAAAGCTAAATAAGCACATTTTCCTCAAAGTAAATTTAAGACAAATTTTATTTTAAGTTTTAGATAACGCTGTTTACTTCGCATACATGTATATTGTTTATTTACATAATTAGTGTTACTTTTGTTTATTATGGACATCAAGTCAAATTAAATAGACGTAAAAACCTAAAATCACTGGTGTGATACACGCCTAATGTAAATGTGCGCTCAGTCCCGTACGGGGTTCGTCCACGACCTTCCGAGGACGCCTCGGTGTCGATGACTCGTCCGCAGCTTGCGCAACTTGCAGATGGTTGTATAAAATACCTTCTTGGAAATTCTCCTAGTGAACTGCATTTCACCAATCATAAGACAGACCAAGAGCGACCTTGAACTCAAGTTCAAGGTCGATTTCAAGGTCGCAATTGAAAAATAAACCATAATTGGTAAAATATTTATACAATTGAAATCTTTACAAGAATTTAATAGGAGAGATTAGGAAGGAAATCTCAATACCTTACCTATAATAATTTAACTAAAAATAAATACGGAGATTATCGGGCAATAATATGAGTGGAATCACAAACGTACGTTGAAGTGGACAATTACTTAACTGCAATATAAAATAGTATTCGTACGTTAGCGCATTTCTTAAAATAATTATATTCCAGTACTGAAGTCCTTTCTAAACTTTAAGAAAATCCATGTAAATCGTTGGATCATATTATCATTTCATAAAGTTTCATCAATACGTACGTTTATATGAAATTGGATATCAGCGTGTATTAAAAACAACTTTTTTGTGGACTTGGATGTTTATATTTTCAGTTTTTTTAATACCTTACCCGTTGGTGATATTTTGCTATTATTGGCAATCGCACTGAATTAAATTATTCAATTTCATTGACTGACTCCTATAACTTACATATATTTAACATGGTTATTATATTCTTACGAGTCGATAAGAAAAACAGGGAAATACCTTTTTTCACATAGTTTTTAAATTAAACTGTTGTACGCGGACACGAACAGTTAGGGTTTTAACATAATTTTTATTTAGATGCTTTTTACGTTATGCGTCTCATCGATAGGCAGTTCGTAGCTACAGTACCGCAGCATGGCAGTGTGCGCTCCATACGCAGCTGTGTGCGTAGGCGCGCGCACGCGCTACGACAGCGTATTTACATCGCCGCCCCTACCACCGCCGCCACTCATGCGCCGCGCGACCTGCTGAACACACGTGAACCCCACCACTGACCGGCGCGGTGACCCTCGGAACATAACACTATCGACATTCCAACGCTAAGCGACATCGCGACACCACATCCCCAGTATGTGCCAGTGACTGATCATCAGTGAAATATACAACTCGAGTGAAGTGACTTTACAGCGCCGTCGTGTGATGTGCGACTGAACGTGACGAAGAACAGTGATTACAGCCGCAGCCTCAACCGTTTATCAGTAAATGTAAGATTGTGTTTGTTTACAATGCCTATATTAGCGTAAATTGTTAGGTGCGCGTTATTTAATAGTGAATTAGTGAGCGAACGCATGAGGACAATCACATACTTCCAGTTAGGTCCCCGACCCAGATCTCACGAGCTAGACGCCGACTTCGGCACAATGAGCGCGACTCCAGAAACAATGCAGCCGGTATCACGACACAAATATTAAAGTCAAAGTTTCACAGCCACCAGCCTTCGACATAAAATCCAATGACGCCACTACAAACACCTGTGAGAAAATTTAAACAAAAGTATTTCAAACTGTGCGAGTCGTGTTGCTTAATAGTCTAAAAATGAAGTCCTGATATGACATCTTTTTAATATAAATTCGGTTCGTCTGCTTACAAGTGAGTGCAACTATAAAGCCGGTTATAATTAAATTTCAACATAACACTATATATTTTTAAGACGAATGCTAGTTTAATTAAATTAAATGCAGATTCTAATACCTTTACATACATAACTCTTAGTTATGGTACTGAGATTGTCTATGTGCTAAAATGATTTGCAAGCCTTGTAATATTATGTGAAAACTGAAGGGCCTAAGTTTAATGTACGCTATTGCTTCAACGCACAACCAAATCTAAGATACTATATATCAGATCAAGAATAGGAGTAGTTTATTTAAAAATACAGTGTAATGTGTATTAAAATAGCCAATACCGTCATGTTTACGTGCTCAATTCTGACTATAATGTTAACGATGTGATCGTTGATAACGGAACACCAACCGGACTTAAAAACATACGCGACGAAACTTTATAATCAAAGACACGTAGAAGTTCTTACGTGACCATTTTATATACCATTGAATAAGTATGTGAAACGGTGAAACATGTTACTATTTTATGTTATATCACGCGTCGAGCCATCAGCTTCTAATTGATTTTCAAAGAAACACTTCGGCATCTCGTCATAAGAAGTCCTTTTCTTGTGGTAAGATGCCGCAGTGTTTTTTGTTTATCTTTATTTACTCTAGTATTATAGAATAAACAGTATGAAGGTTAACATTATTATTATTCTATGATCCGTAATTTTTTTATAATATCATACCTTTAAAAACACATGTTTTGTTCGGTTTTCATTTACAAGTTTCGCTATTTAACTTTTTGTTTAGATATCTGGTATAATATTGTGTTCGTGCCGATGATATGTTATATCATAACAGACACAAATCGCTGTCTTCCGATAACATATAATATGCAAAAGCATATGAAAGTGACAGCAAAACCACGAAAGTCGGGCGTGGGTTTTTGTATGACATAACAAAATGATAGTAGTACCATTACTATAAGAATTGTATCAAAAACTACGTTCCCATAGTAAATATGTCATGAGATATTCACAAAAATGACGATATGTATGCTAATTGACACCGAACTACGGAAACACAACACAAATCACGTGTCGTGCGTATACAAATACTAGTGGTAAATAAAAAATTAAGGCGCATGTAATTTCCCTCCGGACAAATCATGTGAACAAGAAACAAACGTAAACTAAAACGCGGATATAACTACACTAATATCCGTAAAATACAATTAACAATAACAATAGTCTTTTAGGTTAAGTACATGAAAATTTCCGGAGTACTGCAAAATTTCATATAACAATTTAGGCGAGAAAAAATGTTCTATTCCTGCTACCGATTAGAAACTTAATGCGGATCTTCTCAGTGTTTAACACTGTATATTAACGGAAATATTTAATGCAAAAGAGCATGTTCAATTTACATTAAAACAAAATCTTACATTACTGTGGAATGCAGTCATAGATAATTAGGTATGATATTACGTAGAGAACTAATCGAGAAGCTTTAATACACACATATGAGCGTGAATAGCAACAAGCACACATTAAGTTATTATTAATTAAAATATTTTTGAAGGTTTGAAATGTTCGTACACTAAAACAATTTTATTTACCTAACTTAACTTTTTATTACGCTGATTCGAAAGCAAAAAAACACTACGCATGCCGCATGAAATTAAATTCAAAGCCTTTTTAATTTTAGATCGCGCAACATCGTTTCAATTTACATTTTTTTTTTATTTAGTCGCAGTTATGAAATTTAACATACTGACAATATTAACATTTTAGTGAAAATAAACAACTAAAAATTCGAGTAGACAAGATCAATTAAATAATAATAACTTGCGTCAAGAGCTCTTGTATATGACGAGAAAAAATCGCATCCGGCTTCAAGCGATGAAAACTACACGATAATATTGCAGCAAAAAACGGGTCAGCACTTGTATTAAACCGGTCGACAAGCATGTCGCTTACGAGCAAGGTCTACGAAAACCTATGAGAGTCGCAAACAATATACAATGACAAATTGTTTCGTGTGTAGCAACTCTCAATGTGTCTGATGTGACAGGTTAAACAATAGACACGCTCTCAACAATTAGATGCAGCCGCGCATCGTCACCTAATAGGCGTGACGAATATAAGTCGTCATTATAGACCCTATACCACGTAACGTGTAAATTAGCTAACACCTAACATGCGTAAAAACCGATAGTCGCGGACAGTTAAACGATAACTGTAATTGCACACAATGTTATGAAATTTGTTATTATTAAAATACACAGCTTTTCCTCGCACGACTCCGAGCGAAGGACTCAGGCGCAATCTAAGGTTGCCTACTATCCGCCACGCTCCGAAAAACACCAAAAAGTAACACAAGAACTGCGGAAAATATTTTGAAACCCATTGCACAAGACAGGCCTCGTATTAAACAATAAAGAACTAACTAATAACATCGATTATCTACCTGAAATCAGTAAATTGATGTTCACCACACCGGTAGTAGGAGCGTAATAAGAGAGCCGCCCACTTTAAACGCGATTAAATCTGGCTTCATATGTACATATTTTGGTACTTACCAAGAAAATGTTATTTTTGGAAAAAAATATTACCTGCAACAAGAAATAAAAGCGTCGTTAAAACTAGTATAGATAAGCAAGTTCATAAAGTTAACAAAGCGCGTGTACCAATGCTCCTTCATTATATGGAGAAAAAAAACAAGAACTTGGAAAGTACAGTCATAACCGGCAGAGATGAGGTAATAGATGTTACTGATGACACGTGAATGGATAACTAGCATTACATACAAACTGTCAAAGAAAGAACTCGGCAATTACGAAACAATGAGCATGAAAGTTATAAGTCGAAGAAAGGAAAGCGCGCGCATGACTAAAGCATATCACGTCTGAATAGTTCTTATTAGAATACGTAAGGTAACAGATTATTGTAAAAATAACAAATTTATGCAGAGATACATCTATTCGAAGCGTTTACATGAATCCACATTTAGACATGTCAAATAAATTACACATAAGCAATATGACATCTTTTGCTAAATGGAGTGACTACTACTAAAAGTGACTTGAGTGGTCTATGCGGAAGCTACTGGCATTTAATCGGTGTGAAGGTTGTTTTTGTGTTCAAGGGTGGGATTAAAACAATGTATGCATAAATATATTTTTTTAATCTGTTATCGAGGCGATCATTATTTTTAGTAAAAATATATTTCAAGAGTTCTATTTTATTAAACAGTTATTATATTTTAACACGAGCAAGACATTCCTGGATTATTGCATCAGAGTTGTACCAGTTTATTATAGAGCTCTTTGTTTATAATCAATAACTTAGATCAATCGGTTAGGCAAAAATGTAGGTTATGATAAATATAATATACACAATATGAAGCGAAGATCAACCTTGAAAGTAGCTATATGCATATAAATCATAAATCTGCCAACAATGGAATACTTGACAGAACACGTAGTAGAAATAGCTTGAAATATTTCACTATGAAATGGCCCCGAGACGGCGCGTGCGCACTCCATGATTGTAACTAGTCACGATCTACAAAATCGATTTTTCAAATAATTATGACCTTAAGATATCAGTAACAAAACGGTTTACCAATCTGGTTTAAATTATGGAATAATTATAAAAAAAATATTCTACGAGTAACCTGCAGTATTATAACAAATGAGTATTATTAATGGAACAATATTGTAAGCACTGCGTACCTAGCAGCAAGCATTGGAACCCACGCAGTGAAGCAAAGCGTAGAACTTGTGCAATAGTCAACCGTCAAAGGAGATATTTTGCACAAAGTAAATATTTTATTACGGCAATTGCTTACTAAATTCGCAAAAGATAATCTAAATTGGAGTTAACAAGTGGAGGAATGTATATAAGAATTCCCACATTAAAATGCAAGGCCTTTTAATTGGAAGGCGATTTGGATGATAATAAAGCACGTTTAAAAATGGTAATAAACAAAATTCGTGAAACATTTGGTCGGTCTCTTAATAATTAATTTGAAAATGAGCTTGATTTAAAACAGGACATTATAATGACGTAAACTAGCCGGTTATTGTTTACAAAGTTATTTGATAAAAAGTGTTGAATTTGAGGCAAGGTCGAATTTGACTAACCTCAGTGCTGAATTGGCGCTGTCATTGGAGAATAAGTGCTAATTCAACATTTTGTCAACAGTATTATTAAGATTTGTAAAACTAGATATTTCTAGAAGAGAACAACATTAATAAAATTAATTCTTAAACACAACAATGTGTTATTGTCAACCAATAGACACTTAAGGTAAGATGACATAACAGCCTAAGATGGTGCATTTGATAAAACTGGTTATAAGATGGCACTGCCTTGACCGAACGACTTATCCACAATTATTGCCTGAGCCGTGACATTATTAGCATTTCTCGTGTCTCTGTACCTGGCAAATACCTACGCGTAGCTTCTGACATTTAAGGATTAGAACTTAATACAAGTCTGATGTGCTATTCGACACTAATATTTTGTGTCTGGTATTTTATAGACTAGAAAGGAATATTTCTGCTAGTATGAAATATTTTGCGCTATAGATTAATCTTTTGTGAGATAAACGCTCTTTTATTGAACTAAAATAGATTCATTAATATACTCTCATAATTTGGCCAGTTAATGATTTATAAATTATTGAAAGCTTCTCACATAACATATTAACAAAACAATAGACGATAATTCATTTTAGTAACAGACAAAAGATAAGGTAGTTAATAGATTTGATAGACGAGCCTGAAATAAAGGAAATTATAATGAACTAGTTGATCAATCAAACGGCACGCGCCACGCTTCAGATTATCATGAAACTCGGTCGTGTATCTGCTGCTAACGATTAAATACGATAATTTAGGCTCAGTCTCTTCACCGTTGGTATAATGATTGCATAGCTACAAGTTATGTGTCACTGCATTATCAAGTTTCACATAAAAAAAACTTACAAAATAATAACCATTAAGTGCATTTATTAGAATTCACTGCAATACTTTTACATATTTTGGAATGTATTTTTTTATGTGAATATACAAGATTTTTTATGACATATTCGTTTTACATTAAACTTGATAGATATGTCTGATAAAGACAAGAAACATAATGTTATAATTTGTGACGCTCGAGGGCTCTAACGCTCAGACAACTGCGATTTGATACAGTTTCGTAATAGCGCGACAACCGGCTCAGCCGATACCGTAACATATACAAGAACGTTTTATTGATAGACGATCGCAATCATTATTATTATACATTGCGTAATGTCTTCTACATACGCGTGCCGGACATTAAGGAGCGGTCAATAAAGATTTATGATGCAGAAAGGCGGTAATACTTTGTAATAAATAAATGACAAAACGTTTTATACGGTTCAGTAAACTCGAGAAGAGATCAACGTATAATTGTTTAAATGAAACTATAAACCTAAATGTGTCGGCACCTTAGCAAAGCAACTACGAAATTGCCGTCTTTGTATTTTATCTGAATTCTAACAGAAATATATCGTAAAAAAGAAAGTTTAATTTGTTAGTGTATTAAATAGAACATTGTCATACAACATGCAACAAACATACACCCATTTTTAAACCTGAGTCAACACAGACAAAGGCCGATGGAAAGTTAGCGCGAGCGTGGCTCACCGAGCCGCATACAAATAACCAACAATACAACCGAGAGAATTTCCCAACGCTCTGTCGCAGTAAAACTAGAACGCGAAGAAAGCTTTTTATACACATACGAAAAAAAGGTATAAAATAATTGTAGGTGCATTCATTCTGGCCCAGCATATCGTAGCAAGGTTGGCGCACTGTCGAAAGCACCGGCCACCGTGACACTCCCAGGCGCGACTAGTTGGTTAATCACTTCACGTTTTGTACTGACCGCAAAAAAAATCGGGCACCTTGTGGAACAAGGCCGCGCTCGGTTGTTTTAGTTTCCATCGCTCATGTCAAATAATTACGGTAACAATGCACAGGGCTTCTTTCAGAACAATCGCGACACAAATTTTTATGAAGGCAAACTACTTATCGTAAACGAAAGGATGCAACCAAGATGAGCTTCAGACTCGCAGCCAAATGTCAAGACAAAGTGTATTTACGTGAACTTTACAGGTTTCTTGATTATAAATATATCTATGTATATGTTGAAATACTGCACACGTAATATCTTAAAATCAGTGTGAGCTATCGATTTTCTAAAGACAAATTGATGGCTACATAATTCTTGCAAAACGCGAACGAATCGTCCACGGTCATAAACTACTTGATATGAATAATGTGGCTAACAAGTAGGATTATTTCCTTCATACTTGGCAAAACCGCAAGTGGTAAAGAGAATTACATAGAATTAAATTGAAACTAAGCACTGTAAACTTTTTGCCAAGAAACGACCACAATGACCTATTGTAATAATATCATTGGTATCTAAACGTACTGCAATCGAAACCAACTAAAACGTCTATAGAGCGCAGCATTGCAAGCGTCAGGTTACAGACAACCGACGCAACTCACCCCGCCCTAAACTCACTATGAGTACATATTCGGTGCATACTTTGGTACAATTATCAACCGTGTTTTATCGAAGGCAAAATCTAGTTAGGTGACCGTCGCCTTTCACAGAGCTCGGCCCCGCCTACCGGACACCACAGGCGACTTTACCTTCACTGCCCTAATAGTTCAATATCTAG
Organism: Hypercompe scribonia; assembly: GCA_949316085.1. Lineage (NCBI taxonomy): Eukaryota > Metazoa > Arthropoda > Insecta > Lepidoptera > Erebidae > Hypercompe > Hypercompe scribonia. The sequence continues at coordinate 8,742,368 of OX438988.1, forward strand.
TTTTACTGTTATAGTGCTCAATACAACTGGATATCGAGAGTCGCTTGTGTTGCAATTTGCCACCATTTATTTTGAAATAGACCAATGTTGTCTGCACGCCACTAACTATCATGATTGTACTCGATAAACAAGATCACAGAAGATTATACGAACATAATATCGTGACTGCAACAAGAAGATTACGTTATGGAATTGAAAAAAATAAATAATCATTTCAAAAGTGTGGAAGATTTCTATGTCATTAGCGATTGGTTGCAAATTAGGCTAATCAACATTTCTCCGGTGTAACCGTACTGTCATTATTCAACAATAGTTCTACTAATAATAGTACTCCCGGTCTGATTAAAGTAGATTTAAACAATACAAAGATTAAGTATGACATTTTTTTTGTATTTAGGCTTCGTGGCCTTCCTGTCTCGAAGCGGTTGTTAATTCGCCATTCAATTTCCAATTATACGCTTGATTCTCAATGCCAGTCGGGTCGGAGGTGGTCGCTCTACAAAACTTGATAAAAGGCGGGTGGAGGCGCGCGGTACGCCAGTGCCCAAAACACTGGCCGACGCTTTTGTCTCCTTCGGTCCTTTCACTTTTCGCGCATATGAATGTCGATGAAACGAACTATACACGATTAACAAAGAAAGCTCGCTTTAGATAAGTTTATGGATTAACGTTTAGTGTTAAGTGTTAATATTTGTGCAATATAACTAAGAAGTGATGTTTTCCAAACTTTCAGATGGTGAGAGGGGCGGCGTTAGCGCTAGTGCTGGCGCTGGCATGGGTGTGTGAGACGCGCGCCAGTGTACTTGTGCCCACATACGTCCTGCCGCCTGATTCGTTCACGCGCGATCAGCGTAGCCTCGGGGTCCCGTCAGACACCGACCACGCCGAATCTCAACGGACAATCAAACGACTCGTCGGTGGTCATATTAAAATTAAATCAGATAAAGAATTTGGTTCCATTAAAAATGCCATAACGTTTGACGGTAAAAGCGAATCGGGTAAATTTGTTGGCGTGATCACGCCGGACCAGTCAGGCGGCAATGTTGGCTGGAACCAAGGAATATGGGACGATGGCATGCTCATGTCCAGTGCCGGCGAAGGGAAAGAATCCCCTAAGATGAAAGAAGACGAAGAGGACAGGAAAACTTTAGCAGATCAAGTGGCCGAAGGAAAATATGGTCTCATACAGGATGAAATATTTGCTAAATCACCTAAACGACCTGGAATCGTCAGTTACGAGCCTAATTCTGAGACACGAACAAAAGATAATCTTTTAAGTTTAGGAGGCCTTAAAAAGGATGAAATTTGGCTTGCTGAAGATCATTTGTTAGTCTTAAAAGGTGGATCATTTCCTGAACGGACCAAAGAAACAGAAGGCAGACCTTGGCCACCGATCGATAACTATGAAGCGCCTAACAGGCAAGTAAAGTTACCGCAAAAACCAAAAGTACCACCGCCCTTTCCGGTACGACTCTCCGACAACGGACCGCTCGTTTTCCTCACGCCAAACGGCAGTGTCCCTGCGTCCTTATTCCCTTCCTTCTTTACAGGAGCGGGCGAAGGCCCTCTACCTCCTCCGCCATTCCTCTTTCCATCGGGCGCGCCCTACCCCTCGAGTGATAATCCGGGAAACTTTACTACCGGGGGAGCGCCGCAGCCAGGTCCTCCGTTCACATTCCTACCCGTGAATGCGAGCGAAGGAGCATTCCACTTCCCTCCAAATACGAACGGCTCTTTTCCAGAAGGCTTTCCACCGGGCGCAGTGTTCCTACCACCACCGAGCAACCAGTCCGACCTATACGACGAAGACGACCCTTCGATTTATTATCCGCCGCCATACAATTTTTCCTACCACGCCGACTACAACAATAAAGTACCTGCTGGCCCACTTGTGCCGGGCATAGTACTGCCACCACCGCCAGATTTCTTCGCACCGTTAGAGGAAACTACAACGGAGCCCGTAAGAACTACGTCTAAGCCATCAACAACATACACGAGGACAAAGACTACCTCGAGACCAGCCGCCACGCATACAATACATCGTAACAAGTATAAGACACGCCCTACAACAACCGAGTCAATTACAACAACTGAAATACCGTCGACTATTACTACACCACCTGCTGTGGAAATCGTTCCTTCGCTGAAAACAAGAAAACCACAGCGTATACCTACAAGACAACGCGTGCGAATTCAGAACTTGCCAGAAGAAAACACTACAAGGCCAAAAACAGAAAAACCTGTTTATAAAACTAGAACGAAAGTTACTTCAAAACCTCTCTCCGTGTCTGTTATTTACGATTATCCACAGCCAGAGTACAACAAAAAAGTACAGACAACAACAGAAAAACCATATATTTTGTACAACGTGCCACTCAAAACACCAGCAGTTACTACTAATGATATAACGTCAACACAAGTACCACTGAGGGCTCATTACTCGAATGTACAAAACGTGCCTACTACAAAACTACAGCCCGTATTTAATAACAGAAAACCAAATGAGAATAGATTCGAATCATTCTATTTTTATGATGAACAACCAAAATCATCGCCCGCGCCGGTGTCGTACTTTGACGGAAGAAATTATTACAAGACAGTTCCAGTTAGTCAACATAACTATCAGGAACAACAAAATTTCAACACACAGTCTGGATTCTCACCAGCCGTAGATGTCTCATTCGGAGGTATTGATCAAACTGACGCGCTTTTCTTATGGCCACAAAAACAAGGACCACGTACGCTAACACAAGAGTACTTTAGTATACAAAAACCGAAGCTGCAACCTGTGTACGTGCAACAGTCAAAACAAAGGCCAGATGCGTTCTATCAACAAATCGCTGATATACAACAAACAATTAATTTTTTCACAACGAAGAGACCTAAAACACATTCCCATAGAACAAATACTCATAAGCCTAAAGCTATCACTTCTAGACCAGTGTATCAGTTCAGTTATCAAACTCAACCAGATGACCTACCGTTCCGTGCGCCTAAATTAGATCCTGAACCTTTTAGACCTATGGTCAGTTATAGTAAACCATTCAATACAGGTAACGAGTTCAACGCAATAACGCCATCAGTGACACCCGGCTACCACCAACAATACTTAGTTGAAAATGTTCCAGTAACGACTGAAACGCCAAATAGATATTATCCAACAGCGAAGGTTCACGATGACTATTACGTAGACGCACCAAATCACAACGATAATAGGAATAAGAAAAATAGAATTCCAGTACCAATACAAAGTGACCAACCCGTTCCTGTAGTTGTGACGAGATTTCCTAGCACCACACCGAATCCTGTACATCAAGGATATTACACCAAGCAAGATGAGACCTACTTTGACGACATTACAAAGAATTCATTCGATATATTTGGCAAAAAACTAGAAGACAACACTCACGACGTTAATGGGTTGGCAGTTACGGCGCCACTTGATACGGTGAGAACGCCAATAGATAACAACATTAATCTTCACTATGAGATTGTCGAATCGCAAAGTCCGAATCCACCATCTCTCGACAGAGACACTCTGGTAAACTATCATCAGCCTCGGCCGCAGATTAACCCCGATAGCGAGCCTGTGCCTGAAGTTAACGCTGAGCTAGTACAGCAGAAGCCACCATCACTCGCTGACGATACTTTAGTGAATGATCGCCTGCCGCGACCGACTATTAATCCAGATAGTGAATTTATTCCGATTCCGAATCCAGGTTACCGAACTTCGCAGCAGTACAGAGCTCCAAATCAAGTGCAAAGGCCTAAGTTCACAGGCGAGCAATACGATTTAAACAGGCCTTCATTAGTAGGTGACACAGCCGTGAACTATAAGAGGCCACTACCCGCAGTCAATCCAGACGCTGAGTGGATAGGTCCTGCTAATACAGTGGGTGAAGGTCGACCAGGCTCTTTTGTGTCGTACAGGCTTCCTGGAGAGGGTGCACATGTATACTTTCTGACGCCGCAAGCTGCGCAGGCGGCACGCGAAAGATACAGATCGCCCGGATACGGACGATGAAACCAAAGCTCTAGTCTGAACTCTAAACGTCGCACTGCGACGTGCTGTGTAAATATTAAAGCGCAAATGTGATGTTAAAGTGTCCTAAGTAGTGTAAGGATTCAGAGACTAGCGGGACACCCCGCGTTGCCATAATATTTAAAAAGCTAGTAAAGCTTATGTGAGTTACATTTTAGCGATGTTATTGTGAAACGTAACGGACGCTTATCTTTTAATACGTTATTTATTAAATTATTTCTAAGAGACTGTGGTGCATGCATTATGATAGTTAATTTATTTGTCAGTATTCAACGAATTATAAAGTGTGATGTGATATGTGTGGAAAAATTGTAGCATTGTTATATAACGTAATAATGGTATCAATTTATTGTTAATTTTAATGATATTGTTATTTGAAGAATTGGTGTTAAATAAATGTGATTTTGTATTATATTTTCAAAACAAAGAATTTAAAATAAAAACATGTTTTTTCAACGGTTTTTTGTTTTAATCAAATCCTAAAGTTGGCAAAGTACAATTTTAATAGAGATAAAATTACTAAACTGAAATGCTAAAAGGGAACATGTCTTTTACAAAGTAACGGCAAATGATATAATTATATCATGCCCAATGTCTATTCAATGGCCAAAAAATGTATGCCAGGGACATTCTTGGTACAATATTGTAGTGAAATGTAAGCGAGTAAAGCATTTAACGTTAACCGAGCACAGGTAACGGACAAGGCCAAATGGTCACTTTCTCTGCGACATTGCAGTAATGTTGGTCGACAGAAATAGCTATCTAAAGTACAATAGTTTCCGTGGTTTACGACTGTATATCTACTGTGAAGATCTGCCATTTTGATACGTACACACCGAATGGGCAAGTACCTTGACCCTAAGAACGACAATGTTTAAAGAGCAGAAATTATGTTAAGTAGTTTTTAGTGTAAGCCGTAAATGACACCACGGGTTTAATAAAATCACGATAACCGTGTACCACCTGACGCATCGGTGCTTATTTGCCACCATATTTACGCTACTGCAAATTATAATTAAGGGTATATAACTACTAATGAGGGTCATTGACATGTCTGCCTTATGCCTGTTGATATAAATAGTTTGATTTACTCTGATCTAATGTCTTCAATAATTATGTTATAGTGAGAAATCAAGTAGGGACTGCATAGCAGCGAAAATAAGTGCCGACTTTGACGGTTTTATTTTAGGGTAGGTTTGATTTTTTGTAAGAATATTCGTCTGAAATTTTTTTTCGAAGAATTTATGAAATCAAATTTGCCCACGACTCTGGTCGCGTTTGTTTTAGTTATCGGGATAAAGTAGCAGTAATACTCAATGATAATAAAGGTTTCTAATGATGAATTATTGCAATCTGTTTAGTGGTTAAGGCAAAGCAAACTAACAAACTTAAATTCGCATTTATAATATTAGTTAGAATACATAAAACCTTACGATTTAACCGCAAGCATCATGTTTGTATATTCCCATTAGCGAATTCTGTGTATTAAATGTAATATCGGTGTCAAAATAATAATAAAACCGACATGAAACAACAAAAACCACACAAAATAGGTATATATATAATATATGAATATATAATAGTTGAATGCTTAAAATAGCTTTGTGGTATATTTAATTATTAAATTCATATGTATCATTCTGTGAATGTTGTTCAGAAATTATAAGTAATACTAAAATATACAGTTTTGAAGGATATAAATCACGTTTCTTTTTGTAATTTTTTTTTAGAAATGGAATGAACTTTATAAATAATTATATTAACACAGCCTTGTCTATAAACAAGGCTAACCGAAAGTATTTCCAACTGTATTTAAAACACAGCACATTTTAATATAAGACTTCAAAAATGTATGCAAGTATGTTCACGATTTTGATCTTTATTAACAGCTGATTGCGAATTCTCGTAGTTTTAATAGACTACTAGTACTACCTATTTGTAGACAATACAATAAAATTTTCGATGAAATATAGAAAAAAATGTCTAGCAGTGGACTGCAATAACCTGATGATAATAGCAACGTGGTTCTTTGATGCAATTAATATTACAGGAAAAACCGAATATAGATAAGTAGCACCAGAAAGCATAACACTGTATTCTTTTTTTTTTAAATGAGTATAATAGTCAATCTGTGGTATCTAAAACTTACGGCATCAATTTAAAGTTTCGATTTTATTTAGAAGCGAGTATTAATAAGTTTGAAACAAATAACAGTTAATTTTAGATTAAGATACTGAACCCAGTTAATAAAATTTATATTACTCAGTTTTAATGTATGACATCATCATCATCACATCATCAATCTCTAATACTTCACTCACATCATTACGTCATACGTGCAGATACTCTTTTTGTCTATGCATACTTCATTATCATGGTGTAATTTATTTATGAAATAAGTTACCATAGTACAGGCTCTGCTTAGTTTGAAACCCTTAGGCCGCGTGCGAAATATGTAAGATTATTATTATTGTTAAGCTACCACAGTGCACAGCTAGAAATAGGCCTCTTGTAAGAAAGAAGGTTTTAGTCTACTACACTACGCTGACGAGACGGATTCGTATAGGGTTTGTATCAAGTTTTCCCTCCTCTATGCAGTGATTTTGTCCTGCGCACTTTGCTCTCTTAGTCGCCACTAACGACACCAACGAGATAGGGGTAACCACAAGTCAAATCCGTCACCACACAAAATGCGGCACGGCAAAATGTATGATTTATAATATTAAAATTAAAAAGGACACAAGCAAGACTTTGAAATTTAAATTTCAATTATTTTTATTAACAACTTTAGGTGTAATGGTACCTTTTGTTATCGGGAATATCGAATTTAGGGTCAGCGTCGACGGACGGAGTAGTGGTGAAGAGACTAAATCAATAATAATTTAAATTCAACCTAAAGAGCTACATAATACAACTGCATTTGATGCAACGACATAAAATGACGGCGAGCGACTCAAAGCGCGATCGAGTTGCACAGAGGCGGTCGTAACAACGTCCGGCACTCATAGCTATCAGAGTGGCGTGTCGACGACGACGCGTCTAAACTGCTCTTCGTCGCCACTCCATAACAGCAGAAACACTTGATGGCAAAAATACGAGCACAATTCTTTTTAATATGTTACATACGCTTTTGTGTGAGCTTATTCCGAGATCGCGATTATGATTGCTGTCGCACTTTTTTTATAAATAATTTATTATTTTTATAGAAAATCTAAATGATGGACAAGAAAAGTAAACACGATTAATACGCCTCGACCTTCGTAACATCATATATTCAGTTTTAAATTCATTTATTTATAGTTTCGTTATACTTTACTACATATCTACATAATTATGTTAAGTTAATCTGTTTTATAAACCCATTAAAATAGTTTACGAGGATCGGAGTCAAGTACCACGATTATATTGGGCGGTTTAAAGAGAGCACACTAGAAATGGATACTTGTAATTGGTTCTCAAACGATTCATCTGTTTCATTTTAATAATGTTAACTGTATTCCATTCCGTCGTTCCGTTTCCCATAATATAAACTATCTTGACCTACGCAACGTCATGTGGCCCTCAAATTATTCGAATTATTTTTCCCCTTTTTTGGTACATTTTTAACCATGATGCCATACAGCCTGCTTCAAAAAATACGAAAACGTTAAAAGAACTTTTCAACTCGAACAAAACTTCAATTTTATAATATTATTTTAGTAAGAATAAGTAGTAGCCGAAAACCGATCGAAGTGGCCTGCCTAAGACAGGCATATATAAAGCAGTGTACTTCGATAAGCTGATGATGATGATGGATGGAGGTGTGTGTGATGGATTAAGAATACAGAATATCAGTAGCCCCATTCATCTTATGAGTGTGGTAAAAGGCAACTAAAGTCATCACTGCAAAGAGATGTAAACTTGAAACAATCCTATACGAAACAGCTTAGTCAGTGTGGTATAATAATCCAAAGCCTTCTCTCTAAGAAGAGGTCTATGTCCAGCAGTGGACTGCGGTAGGCTGATAATAATAATAATTTCACACATTTCACACGGTCCTAAACTACTCAGAGCCTGTACTATTGTAACTGCTGATAAACATACTTATATATCTCTAAATACGTATGTATTTATGCATATGATATGCATATACCATAGACAAATTACGCCATGATGATAAAGTATGTGTAGATAAAGAGTCGACTGCACGGATCGCGTAACGATCTAAGCGGTCACCTTTCTTAGGTTCAAACCCCACATAGGAAACGCTTTGATCCACGAATTGATGTCCCGAATCTGAGAGTTCTTTGTGACTGTTTCATGTATGTTGGCAAATTCCAGGAATGTTTATTAGTATTTTTTAAATAAAAATGTTTGTCCTGACCTGTGTCGGGCTCGGCGGTCTGCGGCGCGTCCTGCAGCGGGCAGGCGTCGAGGCGCAGGTACACGCGGATGGCGACGCGCGCGCAGCGGAAGTAGAAGGGGTGCGCGCGCAGCACGTCCTCGAGCCGCAGCAGCCCCACGTACGAGCGGAGCGTCATCTTGCGCATGCAGTACGAGTGGAAGTCGAACTGGTCCTCCATTATCTCGGAGAAATGCTGCAAATTTGTTTTAAATTATTATTTGTATTTTTGAGAAGGTAATTCATATTCTGTCCGTGTGGTGACGGATTAAGAATACCTAATGTTACCATCCCTATTCATCCCGTAGGTGTCGTAAGAGGCGACTAAGGGAAGAAACTATTCAGAAAAATATCATTACAAAGAGAAGGAAAACTTGAAACAAACCCTATTTCAACCCGTCTGGCCAGCGTGGTACAGTAGGCCAAAACCTCCTTGCTAAGGAGAGGCCTATGTCCAGCAGTGAACTATAAAAGGCTGTTGATGAATTCATATTCTAGTATAATGTGTTACACTGTAGTGTTCAAGAGTGATAGAAATTAAACAGTATATTTTTTGTTCAGATAAATATGACACTACTAGCTGCTATTACTACTGCTCTTACTAACTAATTCACGCAAGTTCGTCTACATCACACAGAAGAAATATTATATATTTTGCCGTTTTTATAAGATTTTTCATTACTTATTGCTTGTAACGTTATGTAACATATCCGCATGTACAGAATTCTTCAATCCAAACAGTTCCTAAAATTTGCGTGTTCCGTGTGTAGTAGTTAACTGTTTTTTTATCACAACACAAATAATTCAGTGTTTAACACAACCTTTGTTCTGTGTCTGGGTGTAATTTCCAATAATATGTACGTGTTAGATACATGTGTTTATCAGCTGCTTGAACAATACAGGTTACTTTGAGATCAGTTGTTCAATAAATTTGAAATGTACATTACAAGTACAAATATAAGTACCCTGTCAACTTCGTGTGCTTTCTTCAACGCATCACCCCACTGCTGCAAGCGCTGGTAGGCGGCCGCAGCTTCTGTCTGGAACCACATACACTGCATTTCGTTCAGGTTCTCTGTAGCTGGCACACCTGCAATGAAATACATTGTGTTTGGTAAGATTTATGTGGTGAAATTCACTCAGAATATGTCCTTAAAGCAAAATAATTATTCTCCGAAATAATCCATACGTAAAACTGAATAATAAATAAGTTACTTAAGAGTATTACTCTAACCGTTTTATATATGCCATTTAAATTAAATGCGTGATCGCCACTACATAACTCAGCTAGATTCGTCTGCAAGGACGAGAAGGGATCGAATCAGGAACGTGGATAAGGTTATTTATTGTGCCGGGCAATTAATTAATGGGATTACTTGAAAATGTATAAATACAACAAAAGAGACAAGTATATGTATAATATACATTGAAAATCAATAAATATTTCCCGTTTTGCAACAATTTGATGTTCAGTTCGGTATTAATAGTAATGTGATGTGTGATGTCATATTACTTATAGAAATCCGTTATATAAAGACTATTCAATACTAAAAAAATCAATTACGTAGCTCAAGAGATTATTGAGTTAAATCAAACAATTTTTTTGGCAATAATAATCATCAAGCAACAAGAGCCATTTACATTTTACTGCTCGCCTCCTTAGCCAGATTTTGACCTACTATACCACGCTGGCCAGACAGGTTAGTAAAGGATTTGTTTCAGGTTTTCCTTATACATATATGTAGTGATATGGTCCTGTGTAGTTTGCTTCCTTAATTGCCTCTTAAGACACCCATGATTATTCCGTATTCATAGTACGTCACCACACGGAGTATAAGTATAAATATACCTCACTGCTATTATAGAGGTAAAAGTTTCTATGAATGTTTACTATTCTTTCCGCAAAAATTGCTAAACAAGTGTAGTGTTTTTGTAAGGTGTGCAAAAAACAACAAAACTGAGGGTAACATCTCGGGCTGTAGCCTAGTATCCCAACAAAACGTACTGAATGTTTACTATTCTTTCCGCAAAAATTGCTAAACAAGTGTAGTGTTTTTGTAAGGTGTGCAAAAAACAACAAAACTGAGGGTAACATCTCGGGCTGTAGCCTAGTATCCCAACAAAACGTACTGAAAGGGTTACTACAGAATAGATAACATACCTTCTCTAGTGAACTTGGCACACATCTCCTCGGCTCGCTTCACGTGTCCAGCACGCAGCATGTACCGAGCGCACTTGCTATTCACGTAACGGTCGGCCGTGTCCATGGCCTGGGCTTCCTCTAGCCATTGATACGCCGATACAGGATCGCCAGCGTGCTGCAAATATTATATTAAGTTCAGTCGATTGAAACTAATACTCTTAGGCCAGTGTTTTAACAGCCGTCTCAAGAATCTGTTAAATTCTAATTACCTAATATTAAATAATTATTAGGCATTATTCTTATTATAGAACGCCTTTAAAGTTTCACTCAGTTAAAAATCGTATTAAGAATTGATTTCAACTTAATCTATACTCAATTCAGTTTTCGCATTATGGACATTATTATGTCGTATCACACAGCAAATATTAAAAAATATGTACTTTACAAACATAATTTCTATGAATTTATATATGTTACACTATTGGTTAGTGTATCAATGTCACAACACCAACAAGAACCAGCTCACATAAAATTAAGTATATTAAAATGAAAAAAATTAATATGCTATCAACACTTGTCATGTTGTATTGGAAACTATTTTTTTGTTTTTATATTATTATAATAATGTGATATTTTGTCATAAATCAAAAGGTTCTGGTGTTTTTAATTTTAACAAATAGTTGAATGTATATTCAAGTGAATTGAATATCTATTCAGGTTGTATAAAGCGAATTGATAAGTAATTCTTTCGCAAATAAAGTAAGGTAAAGTTAATCTTTTGTAATTATTTAGAAAGGAATCGGAAAACACGGTAATTTTCCCCAAAACGCCTTAGAAATCGCTGCTTGAGACTAACTTCAACTTCTCTCAAGTAAACAAAGATCACATCTGTCATAATCTATACTTGAGTGAAAAAATGAACATAATCATTGTTCTGTAATGAGCTATCACGCACATAAGTATTAATCGGTGAATCTTCTTTTAGGTGACGATCAATGAAAATCTATACTTAAAATCAGTCTCGTGATTAGATTCAAGACCGAGACGTTGTAAAATACGATTTTTAAGCTGAAATTTCTAAAATAAACCTTAGTACATACATTTATTGTTCGAAATCACTATGCGATAGTATTGGGATTTAAATTTAGCTAACCTTAACGTACTCTCTTTCAAGGGCATAGTGTTACACTCGTTCGTAGATCATTAAGCCTACTTCCGGCATTCGTATAGCAAAGACAATATTTAAAATCAAATTCTAATGTGAAATGTAAAATTTAAAGTCGGGAAAAGTAGCTCTGTACCGTTTTAGGATTAGCCTATGAGTACGTTTCGGGTTTCTGGTGAGACGATTTATAATAGACTTTTTGTTAATTGATATATTTTCGCACTTTACTTTTACTTTAAAATACTGACACATATAATGTATTCTGTATTAGCCGTTGTAGCTTCTATTGCATTGAAAGTCTTTCGCCGTAGTGTAAGTTAAGATTAGGATTAGGATTAGGATATAATGATGATGATGATGATGATGATTATAATGATGTTCGGTTATCGCATACACTAATTGCTAGATCAACTAGGCAGTTAAATAGATAGGATCATATACATATATTATAGTTACTAACCTTATATATCCTTCCTTTTACAATAAACAATTCAATAAGCGTAGGTGTGTGTTCTATCGCTGCGTCGATATAACGGAGAGCCACATCTGTTTCTTTTTTAAAGTCGAAGTGTTGAGCTGCATAGTAATACGCCCATAGTAAGGCGCTCGCTGGTTGCTTTTCTTCATCAGGGTCGGCACCAAACGTTCCCTTACTTGTTAAATTTTCTACATATTGTAGTATTAATTTTTCTATCGTGTCTGCTTTAGTTTGATCCGAATATAATGATCTGAAAATTTAAATATAATGATTACATGTTATCTTTTAATAGCATAGTGTTAAAAATTATTACCATTCAAATTTTGTTTATTTTTAAGTCTTCATATAAATAGCCACACAGGGGTGTCTGATTTCAAATTAAGCAGAGCCTGTGCTATGGTAGCTAAACTGCTGGTAAACATCCTTAAATAATTCTAAAGAATAACTAATCGTGCTCTCCACACAAATATTTATCCTGGGTGAGAATCGAACCTATGACCTCCGGCTTAGCTGTCAGGGTCAATAACCGCTAGATCAACAGACCTGTTGTTTCAACAACTGCCAACATTATTTTATTCATTTATAAGTCTTTTAATAATTATGTAATCTTTTTTGATTTTAGAAAAAAGTGAACAATTTATGTTAAAGATCCACATTTACAATAATATGATTACTATAATAATAAATGATTAAATGTTTGCCTTTATTAACATTAATCTTATTAATCCAAGTAACTATTTTGCAAATTAGCAAATGGAGATAAATTAACCTACCTGAGATCTACAAAAAGTGGAGGTATTCCTTTATGCAATCCGTGTCGTAGATATTCGTCCACGAGCCGCTCGAATACGGGCTGCGCGTGCGCCTCCGTTAATTGCAGGCGCCTAGGTGCTATTGCTTTAGGGTATTCTTTTCTGAAATCACGAAAGGGTTGGGATTACACATATTTTGGTAAAGGCTTTCTTTGGATATTTATCATAATGTGAAATTATTTATAGCATATACCACTTTTCAAGAGCATGATTGACATAGGAATACTTCTAAACATGTTAATTCCTTTCTACCACTAAAAAGACAGTGAAAATATCATTTCAGGAGCAGTGAAACACAGATGAGCTTATTGTTCACTGTTTTCTAGTTTGTCTAATTCTTTAATCACCAATTAACAGCCTGTAACAGTCTACTGCTGGCCAGGTGATTTGCAATAAAGTTTGGTGTCTTGGCAGTACTGTCCTTTTTTTGTTAGCTTACCAAAGTGACTCTATCTGATGGCAAGCAAAGTAGAATCCAAGTGTGGTGTCATCATATTCATTGTGAATGCAAACAATACAGTTTGAAGACTCACACTAGGGTGGCCTAGAAACTCATGTCCTGCATAGTTTCCACCCTTAGTCGGCTCTTATGACACCCAGAGGATGAATAAACGTGATTCTTACTCTGTTATTCTTATTCTGTTATTACACTGACGAATCAATATTTACTCACTTATATACATCAAAGAAGGCTACTTTCTCATCAGGATCACTGAATTGTTTAGCTTCCATAAGTTTCTGGTAATACATTACGTTTTCAGGATTTCTCTTTAATAAACCCTCATAGACTTTTTCTGCTTCCTTAAACCTGAAGACAAAATTCATAAACTTATAATAGTCTTAAAGTAAAAGCCTAGTGAACAGAGTACTTTGTTTTTTATTTCTGACAGATTAAAAATGCTTCACTAAAATAAGTAAGAGATGAAATTGGCAATTATACAATGGATACCAGTACCAGCTACTGCTGCAAGAAAGAATTTGTGATTAAAGTTAATAGGAATGCCATAAATTCTAACTGAATTTAAACACAACTAAAACTGAACAATTCAAACTAAGTGGAAAAATGGACATCTTGATGTAAGGATATTTCAAAGTACTTGAAAAAATGTTGTTCTTTTTGTATTTTAGTCCAAGCACGCAGACAGGTCAAGTCAAGTCAAGACAGGTCAATGCTTTTGATGCCAAACAAACCACAAATAAAATAATAAACCTCAATATTTAGATAAATAGACACTAGGGTTTCAACAGGTAATACAAAATGTATAGCAGAAATAATGTACAAAAATGGTGTTATAGCTCTGATCAATTTCGTCTATGCAATAATTGGATGGACTATAATTATTGGGTAGGTATATATGTGTTTTAGTATTAAATATGATCTTATTATAAAAAAATATACTTATCATGCATAAACATAAATCCATCAATACTTACTTCATTAGTTTCAAATAATATTCACCAGAAGTTTCTTTAATAGATAATTTATCAAGAATTTGACTTGAAAATTTATTTAAATGCAGAAGGGCTCTATCGTATTGTCCTGATTCTGCTAACACCATGTTTTGATACAGAAGCAATTCTGAATGCTCATAATCATGTGGCCCTTTCATTTGGTTAGTTCGGAAGGCATCCAGAATGCTATTAGCCATCTCATAGTCACCGAGAAGGTGGTAGCTCATAGCAAAACCAATCCATGATGCTCTTTGTGTAGGTCTCAGCATGAATAGCTGATATCGAGTATCCTGAAAGTAAAAACAACAAAATATCAATGATAGGTATCTATAATCCTTTTAACTTTAACCTTTACTTTCAAAAATGTTATGATCCTAACTGACCTCAGCTAATGTCCAGTATCAACGGAGACCAACCACCTACATAGCACATATTATTGTGCACAAGTATTCGCACAAACAAAGGTGCACCCTCTGTTCTCTTTCTCACAATCTGACAGGGGATTATCTGATATGACCAGGAAAAAAATTAGGCACAAGACCTTACAACCTGGAGTGTTAATACCCCAAAATGTGTGTGATTATACTAGCTATACCATTATGGAAAAAAAATTAAAAGGAATGCAACCCATAAACCTAAAAATATTACAGAAGTATTTAAGCTATATCAGACACCTTTCAACATGTTGTAAACCTTATATTTTTTATAAATTTTTATACAGTATTATAAAGATATATTCACCAGTATAGTAACACAACCAATTATTAAAAACATAAATCAAATCTAAAGAATAAACAAAAAAGCAAAGAGATAGTTGATAACATTATTTGCCCCTAAGCACAACACACACTTTACCTAAGCACTATATGCAACAAATGTACTTAATAGCTACTAGCCCAATGGCATATATTATAATATATTTAACACAGATGCAACTTATTTGTCATATAACTCTATGCAGTAGAAACACTCATCATCAATCTTCAACAGGCTTTAATAGCCTACGGCTGGACATAGACCTCTCCTTAGAAAAGAGGCTTTGATTTTTACAATGTTAAAGTCATATTCATATGATAATATTAGACTATTTTAAACAGTCTATGTTTTTTTTATACTATTAGCAACTTACTTTGTACCCTTCTAAATCACGCATCTGAATTTGTAATAATGATAAGTCACGTAAAATCTGAATGTTCTCTTTCTCCCACTTGAGTGCATTGCGATAACATTTGATGGCTTCATCATATTTCTTATCAGATCGTTGCAGCAAACCATAGACATGCCAACAAACAGGGGACTTTAGGTCGTTACGGAGACCTCTACGTACATATTCATAAGCTTCTTCTTTGCGGCCAAGACAATTAAGTGTTAATCCCTTCATTGCCAATGTTTCTGAAAGTAAATACCAAATATAAATTTCTATTATGGTTCTCCAAAATCATTAGCTTATTTAAAACTAATATTCCTCTTATATTTAGAAACTAAAATTTACATGTATGTGTACATTAATGTATACACATTCTACAAAGTTTACATTCAAATGGTTTTATTTCACTCTTATTAGAATTTATGTTATGTTTCACAGGTAAAATGAGGTACAGTAAAGACAAACATTGACAGACATGTTTTCAAAACAATTTTTATAACACACAACAATAGAAAGTGTAAAACAAAGTTATACACGGATTTCATGCAATTAATTTGTATATAATATAATCAGACTTCCTTATTTCGATAAACATAAGAAACAATAAAGTTATAGATAAAGAGTAAATATGTATGAAAAACTTACCTCCATGTTCAGCAAATTTAGGATTAGACAGTATCTGCTTAGCAAACTTGAGACCATTTTTATATTGTTTATGTTCGTAACAACGCTGAAAGATAATGCACTTATCATTTTAACCTCTATTAGGTAGAGCCCAAAGGGTGATAGACTAGTAATTTGTATGATGAATAAATTATTGTTAATACGATACACTAAGCTGTAAAAATTTGGCAAATCTTACGTTTGAAAAGACATTGATACAGGATATTTAAACTGTCTTCTTTTTCTTCACATTGTTGTACAAATGCAATTTAATCGCAAAGAATGACAAGCAGCTCAATCCAAATACTGTTTACAATCGGACTTACCAAAATTCTTTTAAAAAGCGCATTTTCTTTAGGTGGCAAAGGATTACTAGGTGGCATTTTGTTCGAATAAAATGAAGTATCTTTTTATTATTCCAATAATAAATTGAAATATTTCTAAAAACCTCGTGGCTATAAACCAAAGAAGTCGATGAAGGAATTCTGTCTATGGCCGGAGAGAATTGGTCACGTGATCAAAATGATCGCCGGTACACAGATAACTAAAAAGTAACACTCAAAATCAAAAAGACAACGTAAATTAAACGAAAGCTTCAATAATTTTTAAAAAAGATGTGTTATGTCTCAGATTTGTTGTAATACTAGTTTCTGAGCATTGGTTATTTTATGGTAAATAAAAGCCTGTCCTTCTTCACATATCAAAACGTCTCCATGACAAATTTAATTGAAATTGGTGCAGCGGAGTAGCTATGAAAGGGTAACAAACATACAGAGCTACTTTCGCATCCTCATTTAAATTATAAATACAGAAGTGTGACTATTACTCTTCTCTTTAAAACTGCTGAACTAATTGAAATGAAATTCGACAAAAAGATAGTTCGAATCCCAAGAAAGAACAAAGAATATTTTTCATCTCAGACTCAACGGTTTTTTATTCCCCACATAAACTTTCACTCTGCTTTTCGTCCAATTAAAGTATAATGTCTAGGATAAAAACTAGCCTCACGACGCTCGCGTACTTCTTTGAGCAGGAGGCTTATACCTGAACGGAAGTCGGTCGTCTGCTGATAAATTTTAGCGAACACTCCGCCTCTAATTTCACGGGTGAGTTCCGGTCAAGGCGCATGGCGCCTCCGTCGATACGGTGCGGTAACCACGTATGGCTCTAATCGCCAATATCCTCTGAGGGTGCAAGAGACATGCCCTATTCTGGGCGACCGAACCATGTACACCGTATAGCGCCAATCAGCTTTGGAGTAAACTGTCGAAAGTGTTCATAGTCACCTATCGTCAAGGATCAGGGCCAGAAACTTCTTTTGGGTCTGAACTACTACAAGGACCGAATTGACTACGACGAAATCGCCGGAGGGTGGACCACGACGGGGCCCATGGAATAAAAGGACCTCCATCTTCTCCAGGGCCACCCGCAAAATACTAAAGCTCCTACACTAAAGAACAAAGTTAATGTACCTAATAAACTGAAAAAAAGAAAAATTACTAAAACATAATGTGTCTTTTTATTCATATTTAAGAAAGCTCTTACTTCTGGAACTATTCAGGAAACGTAAACTAGAAATGTAGCATGAAATCAATAGAGGAGTAGAAGAATTGAATGAATTAGTAGTGACTATGAGTCTTATGTCGAGACTGACTTATGAAACAATGTAAGAGCCGCTGGAAGTAGATGACACAGAATAAGACGCAAGCACACACACTCTACTTAATACGATTAAAGATATTACATGTTAAGATTAATTTTTATTGAGAGCAATGTAAATTTTTAATTATATTTATTCATTTAAATCCAGTAGGCGGTAATAGGTTAATGCTGACTACTTAAGTCCAGTATTCTTTTACCCAATTCTAGGGGTGTTTTCTTACTATTTAGGTGACGAATAAAATAGGATTGTTAAGTCTGTTTATAATAAATACAATGCTTTACAACGTTGCTATTGTGAAGGAATGGGTTTCATGTCCCTCCGAACAAGCGAGGTGATCATGCCTGGCAGGCCACGATTCAATGGTTGATGTTGGGATGTTGTACATATACTAATCCGAATTGAACACATGAAAACCGCTAATCCCAGTGAGTCGGGGCTGAAATTTGCAGATCCCAGTAAGCCAGGATGGTATGCGGTGCGCGGTGAAGTCCCTAGTGGGTCGGGGCGGTTGCTGCTTAGTGGTAGGCTGATGCGTAGACGGAAAAGAGATGCTCCGCCTACGTGGACCGTAGATACAGTGTGCTGTGCCTAGACACTGATGAGGCCATATGGTAACCAGGCTGGAGCGGTCGTACCACTACGCGTGTGGTACCACTCTTGAGGCCGAGGTTACTGGCTAGCTGTGACTTAATTACAGTTCATCGCTATGGGAGTAATGCTGCTGATTTGCTTATTTGAAGGCTGCTTCATCACGTCGGTGTCGCCACTGTGGAGAAACGGTTATTATGACCTTCCGACACAAAGGGAGGATTCCTCCGACCAGGTGAAGTAATCATGCCTGACGGGCCGTGACCCAACGAGATTCTATATCGTGATTCAGGTTTGGTAGTTACTCCGTAGTTCAAAGCTTGGTAGTTCGATGTGTCTTCGCTAGATGGCGCTGAAGTATGTATTTTTGTTTATGCTGTATGTGGAATAGTCGCTACATTATATTATAGAAGCAAGTAAAGACTATTGCAATCGCCATCCTTATATAATAATAATATCATTTACTAACCACTCTTTGACAGCAGATGCTAAGGAGATATTAACAAACTTTAAAAGGTGGAAAAGCAAAAAAAAAATATAGAAGTGAAAATATGTTTTTTTAATGTTTGTCTTTCTTTTACATCACAATGGAACGATCTTATAGTAACGTTTTTGTATCTGAAGATAGTTAGGAGGCTGAAGAATGATATAGTCTACTTTTTACCGCCGTAAATTATCTTATTCCCATAGGAAGATCCATTATGATAAGCATTTGAATCAATTAGTTCCGATAAATAGCGCTATTAGGTTTTTTCACTCGATTGCATACGGTACAAAATGTTTCACTTGGTTTTATAAAAAATACCTGCGGTCTGTCATAGTTGACGCTATATTGAATAACATACCTATCCGTTACGTACATATCCTATGTACGTATATGACTTTATCGATAAACAATTTTTAATACTTTATGACTTTAAATATTATTAATGCGAAAGTTTGCAGGATATATGACTGTTTGTTACTCTTCCACGCAAAACTTACCACACAGATTTAAATGACACTTTACAGTAATATAGCTTGTATTTCAAAATAATACATAAGCTACTATTCACCGCGATAAACGACATACACACTGACGGAGTCGTGGGCAAAAGTAAATAATAAAGGTATCAAAACGAGTTGAGTAGTTTTAACTGCGATGCCATATGAGTGAAGGTGGAGATCTATGGCTCTAAACCCAGTCCGAAAAAAGAGGTGGATTTACTTCACACAAAACTCAAATACCTCTATTTCTATACTTCTCTTAATTTCTTGTACAGGAACCAAATCACAGTGTAGCAGTAATTGATAAATCTATTCTAATTTAATCATTTGTCATGAACAACACCATCAACACTAGAAAATATCACCAACCAGAACACTAGAACTAATCAAATCAACCTATCGCCTTCCATTGCTGAACGGAGATTTCACCCCAAAGAGCGCCAACCATCCCACTCTTGGACAATCTGCATCCATCTGCTGCCAGCCATCAAGACGTCGGTCCATCGTGCCGCAGGGCGTCATACACTATGTTTGCACAATTATGGTCTCAACTCTAGCTCATTTAAGATCATACAGAGAACCGGCTTTCATTACTCAGATTGCACCTACTGATTACTCAGAAATGAAAACATCAATCCTTGCTTGGCTTGACACTCAGTTTCTGTTCCGCAGATGAGTGTTTAAATTGGCAACACTAAGGCGATTAAATGAGGCCTTGTAACTTGTCATATTAATGTCATTATTGTCATGTCAAGTAACTAAATGCCAAACAATAATTCTTGCGATAATTATTAAATAATTTTAATTGTCATTTGGGTCTTAATGAAAAATTAAATTGTTGAATACATCTTTTTTTAAAGAACATGGGCATTGAAAATATGCGTCGTTGGCCTATGTACATCGTGTTTGCTGTGTGTATTTTGTTGTTCCTTTCACTGTTGAGTAGTTGGAATGTGGAAACGGACTTGCGGAACAGGGTTTCAGAGGTAAGCATACAGCTCCAAGAATGTTCCAAACAGCAGACTTCTTGTATGGAGGAATCATTAACGTTACTCGAACAACGAGATGGATACGTGGTAAAAGTCAACGATTTAGACAAACAAAAGAGAAAATTTGTTGATGAAATCAATGAGTACAAAAGTAAACTTTCAAACTCTGAGGCACAAATAAATCATACTAAAGTTGATGTTGAACTATGCAAAGCTGAATTACAGTCCTTAAAGAATTTACAGGTTAGTAAAACAGCAATAGTTGAGACTCTTAGGTTGGAGAAAGACACTTTGACAACACAATTAGCTGAGCGCAAACAAAAAATTGAAGAATTAGAAAAAGAAATAGAAAAATTGAAGACAGCATTAACTACAAAAAGTATGCCTAATCCGTCTTCACAACTAAAAGTAACTCCAGCAGCTCAACCACCCAAGATGAGTGCTGCTCTTAGTGCTAAAGACCCTATCAATGAACCTGTGTTAGAAAATGATGCTAAGGAAGAACTGGAGGATCCCAATGCTTTAAATGATGGCAATGACTTTGACCAACAGTTGAAATAGACAAAAGATGTTATTCATTATATGTTTTGTATAATTTGTCCCTTTCTATTTCTATATTTGAAATATAGTATGAGGAAGAGGCCAAACTTTACTATCTGTTACCTATGAGTAAGGTGGTTAGTATAAATTTACTTTGAAATTTAGAGGCCTGTGGGTGTGTTAATATTATAATTCTCTTGAGAATTAATTATGAGGCTGATGGTAGAAAGGCTAACGGCTGAATGTTGCTGATTATAAAGAAAAATAAAATGAAACTTGACCTTATTATTTGCAAATTAGTAGTACATATTAATCTCATCCCAACATTACCTGTAAAATGTGCAAGATTCACAATACAGTTGTGTTATATTACAAAATGTGACCATGTAATTGTAATATTAGGTAACTTTATTTATTGAACAAATAGGATGACTTGGTTGTTCCTTGACAATATAAAAAAGAATAATCTCTGTGTGGTGACAGCTTAAGAATACAAAATATCACCTAATTATCTCGAGGGTGTTGTTAGAGCCAGCCAAGGAAGCAAAGCCTATACCAACCTGTCTGGCCAACCTGGTATAGGAGGCCAAAACCTATGCCTAACCAAGACCTATGAATGATTGATAATAAAGAGTTTGGATTAAATTTAGAGCTAGCGGATCAAATTAGGCTGTAATTTTGTAGGTCGTCATACTGCATTGCCTGCATTTGCAATGAGTATGGCGACCACCACTCTTGGATTCTATTCATGCTTTCCATCAGGTAAAGTCACTTTGGTAGGCTTCCATAAGAAAAAATAATAATAATACATAAATAAACTCTCGAGTACTAATACTAAGTATACTGCCAAGGTTTTTTATTTCTTTAAGTAATAAGGATGTCTAACAAGTATTATGGTAACTATAAAATGTTCTTAGTTAACTCATGAAGTTACAATTAATTCAAAACTTGACAATACTTACCATTATTTGTATTTTGTTCGTTTATTATTTGTGATGAGATTTCGTTACTTTTTATAGGTAGGTACATTAAATGATACCTTTTCTAATATGTCAGCCATTATGCTTCTTGACTATTTTGGCAGCATAAGTGATGAAAATTGTATAAAATATAAAATCACATTTCAATTTTTAAATTGGTTTACGAAGTAACTAATACAGTTGTATATCCAGAAACAGGATGGTAATACAGAATATATCAGTGTTACCTTGCTTTTCGATGATTAATATAAGTCAATGTCAAAATGAAAGAGCTTTTAAACTACAATACATTTTTTGCAATCAAATTTTAGCTAAAACCTTGTAAATATAAATAAAATGTGATATGAATGTAAGTGTTCAAGTTGCTTGAAGTCTTTCTACTATCGTAATTAACGGAGCAGAATTTGCTGGTATTTCTTTATCATTTTATTTAATTTTTAGCAAGTTTAAAATAAGAATGGTCCATGTTCAAGTTCACAATTTATTAATTTGTGATGTTATAAAGCCATACAACATACTCTTAGCAATATTATTATATAGAAAATATTTCGTATGTTTAAGTTATTTGTAATAATTCTTTTATTTGATGTCAAAGGGATGTGTGAAAGGGTAATTAATATCTATGTTAATGTGAGGACATTAAAATGAACACATACTTTAGGCAGTTTTTCATACACACCTTACATGGTGTTAATTGAAACAAAATGTAGGTAATAATTGTAATGAATAGTGAGCCATGATGGTGCCAGAAAGTATGTAGATCTGATTTTTCGTGAATATTATTTTGCTCAATTTTTAAACTATCACATTAATTGACTGCACGGTTAGCGTAGGTGCCGCTTCCTACTGCGCTGAGCATGTGTGAGTGGGTTCGATCCCCACACGAGACTTTGGATGATCAACAAATTGTTGTTCTGATTGTATGTATTCTTTGTGTCCGTTTGATGTGTTTGTAAAGTCTCCTGCGACAGGATAAATTTCTGAGAGCGAGAGCTGAGAGGGAGAGAAAAAAATTCACTCCACTAAACGTTATTAAGAATAAAAAGTATAAGCAATTGAATTTCTATTTAATTTCCTTAATGATATTTAATGTCGTGACGTTATAAGTAGATTTATTACTTTAGTTTGAACTGTGTAATGTTTTTACAATTGAAGTTAATGCTATATTTTGTCGTACGTGTATATTTGAGGAATAAATTGTATAGATTTTTCCTTTTTTACTTTTATATTTTTTTATTTAACAACCTTACATTCCACCCTTTCATGTAGATTAATACCATCATTATTAGTACCAGTCAACGTACAGAGACGCATATTTCATATTCAGACTATTGAGGGTTCCAACTACCACATTGCCACAGTTGCTCTTAAACTCGTGTTAAACTGTTATAAATATAATAGACTACCATAGCTAGGATTATTTAATTTTGCAATGTGCTAAACTACTCGGTTATCACTTCAGTGGAAATCGTATGTGTTCAAGATAAGTTAAAATAATGCTCTATACTTACTTACTGCAGGTATGGAACGTATTCGTTTATTTGTACTATACTTGTAACAACAACGTTACTGGTTATGTCATTGTTTAACCGTAATTACGCGCTGTGTCAATAAAAGCACGATAGCGGTATACAACTTTTTGTCAAATATTTGAATTGTTAAAATTATAGTATCTACGATTCATATAAGATTCATTACTAATTGTAAATATATACAAAATTATTATTTCTAAACAATTTTTATTTACCTTAAAAATCTCTAGCATAATGAAAACAAAATAAATCCACTCACATTACTTCACAAGAAACGTTAACAACATAAAACTTAGACATAGTTAAGACTAATGACGTTGCATTCTGTAATCTTATTTTACAGCTATTGCAAGCGACTGAACATACAATACAATATAATAAAATCAGCTATTTATTTCCAACAATTGGCGAAGAAACGTACCCTACATTTCATTAGGCGAATTACAAATACATGTTAAAAATAATGTGGGCCATTTATTCGCGCTAGTTTTTTTAGAAGTCATAAAGTTCAATGCCTTGTGTGCCAGCTGTACATCCTGCTATCATGTTCCTATATCATCTTCATCAGTACCAAAAAATTGTTCAGGTTTTATTAGTAACAATAAAATGCACAAATACGCAACAGAGTGTTCATATTTAATTCACGTGTAGGAATACATTATTTACGTACGACGTACCAGTAAATGTAACCCAATTCATTGTAACTAATGAAACAATTCAAACAAAAGCGACTGCATTTGATTCCTCAGCGTGTCTAAAGTTAAATAAATTTGTTAAGGTTTACATGCTAGGACATTAGAGGCATTATGTTAGTTGTTAGGCAAACATTTAAGGGTAAAGATCGATTCGACTGCAAGTTCCATTCAGGACAACAATGTCTGATACATTTCTCTACTATGATGCGTTAAGTATCGATAAACGATATTTTCTTATATCGTATAACAACAATAACGCATAGAAATTTAACGTACACATTTTGTAAGTTTGGTGATATTCATTTTATCAATATTAAAAATGGTAATAATAGCAAAGTTTCAAACTTATTAGGTTTATGTTGATAAGACTCCGAGTTTTGTTTTTAGCTTGAACACAAATTGTTGAATTAAAAAATGTAAGACCTATGAGGATCCTATCAACATAAAAATCTAATTAGTTAATGCAAGTAGGTATTCGAAAGTGAATGCAAATAACCTACAGAATATACATGATTGGCAAGATTATCTAAGTCACAAAACAGTGAATGAAATAGAAATGCAATATAGGAGTGTCAGGCGCGACAGTATTTGTGACGCACTTAGCGCCATCGCTCTTAATTCCGGCACTTCTGTACATCTTTGAAAACGGTCGTACTTGAATAGTTATAACCGAATCTATAAAAATAATCATACATTACGTATTAAATTTCACTGCTAACTACATTGTTACAATGACAGCATGCAATGAATTGTATTTTGCGCGGGAACATTTCGAAATATTTGGTACAGTACCGCAACTAGGACACAAATATGCAAGTGAAATGCTACCTTACATAAATTAAATAGGGTTGTATTTAATATCATGGTAAGTGGCGCTTAGGATTTATATTCATAAAATCCTTTAGAACTAGACTTCATATGTGTGTATAATATTATTTACCGTTTATGTTTGCGTCTAGGCTACAAAAAACGTATTGTATTATGTAAGATAAGGGTGCAAAAACGTATTGTATTATGTAACAGCTTTGACAGAACGTCTTCCGCACCAGGACTTCACGGGAGATTTAAGAAAAATACCTGAAATTGACACAAAGAACACCCAAACTCAAAATAGTAATTTGCTGACCACACAAACTTTCATGTGGGGATCGAACCTACAGAACACAGAACATTGGCTACGCCTGCGCCATTAGTACAGTCATTGCACTTCATTATCACACCAGAGCGTCAGCATCAGTATGTTATTACTCCCACGCTTTATACGGCGTAATAAAAAGAGCACAGAACCAACAGACTAATAATAGAAATATAACATATTAAAAGTTTAAATTAAACGTTATCGCACTAGTTTAAAACTTTAACGACCGATATGGATTTAACGTTTTAATAGCGCAGATAAACGGCCGACAAAAATATAACAATTAAAACCTCTCAACATTTTAACATAAACAACACTAGTCACGATATTATTATCCTAGGGCTAACTTAACATAACTAAATTTAACTCTATCCCTAATTTATGAAAGTTACAGTTCGGTGGTGAAGAGATTAGTAGAATAAAAGAGATCGACATAAAGACACCGGAATTGAA
Organism: Hypercompe scribonia; assembly: GCA_949316085.1. Lineage (NCBI taxonomy): Eukaryota > Metazoa > Arthropoda > Insecta > Lepidoptera > Erebidae > Hypercompe > Hypercompe scribonia. The sequence goes on from OX438988.1 coordinate 8,768,216, forward strand.
CTGCTTTATTTGAGACAATTTTGAAAATAACAAATTGGAACTTTACAATTTCATAGAAACTATTTGTAACACATAATTCATCAATAAATCAACGGCGTTTCTATTCCTAAATCCAATCAGTGTCCTCAACTAGACATAAAAAAATTATACATAGTAATAAGCCCAACTACAAGACTATTATTTGACAAGACTATTGCATGGATTCTAGGCGCAACTCTATTCTGACCACTTCAGAATGTTGTAACTTAATCTGCAATTTCGCAGTCATATGTAAATGGAATGAATTACGTTTTATTTAATATTCACTATAAAAGATAAGTAGGGTATAAATAGCAAGCTGTGTGTATATATAATAATATGTTGTACCATTTTTCGTTTTGTCAAAGGATAACTATGCACATGCAATAACAAAGGGTATCACAAATTACAGTTTTAAAACTATAAATCCAACATTAAATTTAGTTATTTCGAAAACGTTCTTAGTAGTACTCTGTATTGTAGAATAAAAATATACATAAAAAATTTGTAGTAGATAGTAGTTTGTTGTAGAATATTCTTCCGCATGCTATTTAGTAGTAAATGATACTCTTTAATTTTTTTGTCAGAGAAAACTTTCAACAATTTATCATCCTATTATTTATTTGGTTGGTTTATGCTCAGTGTTACTTAGACATAGTAATTTCTCCATTAGACAAAATACAGATTGTATAGTGGTGAAGTCTGAGATAAAAATCTAGTTTTCTTTCAAATTTCATATTCAATCTATGTACGACTTAAACAATATATACATAATTGTAGTCATTTTTCTACCATTTATTCAAGAAACTAGCCATGTATTCTTATTTCAGGCCTCTAACAATAAAAATAACTTGAGATAAAGTACAGTTACTATATTGAATTGGATTGGTCCAAATCTCCATGATTGACCTGATTTATATTTAAAAATTAAAGAAATTACTGTTTATTTTTATTTTAACATATTTCCTAAGCTAAAGATTCAATACTCTTAAGATTCTTTTATCTCTTATCTTTTATGTATTGCAATTATCTGAATTTTAAATTAGGCTTCTAAATTACTCAAGTAATAGAATAAGTAGATTAATATGAAGCTTTATTCTTTGGGCTGTTATTGCTTTGTTATAATAACACAAAGGGTACATAGGGTTCCACCCACCATGAACTTGGGATTCCAAGTTAACCTCACCTGCAAGTGGTGCACGTGCTGATCTACAGACGAGGCTCTGATAATCAAAACATCACAATCAGTGACAAAAGGTTCACCACCTATTACTTGGGACCAAGACACTGGGGAAAAGTGGACATTTCATATATCTCTGCTTACCCTCCCAGGAAACAGGCGTGATTTTTCAATAGAACAAACTTTTAGCATTCAAATCATTCAACAATTAAGTTTTCATCATAAAGACTAAAACTAGGTTACAAATTCATGTTAGGAGGTAAAGTTGGTCACAGTGTAAATACCTAGTATGATAAAAGTACATACAAAAAATAATATAGAAAAATAAAAAATCTTCATATCACATACTTCTCAAATTCTATACACCAATCAACTCTCTACTGGCAAATTCAATGAACTATCTACAATTTCATCAAATGATTACCCAGAGTGATGACAGATCAAGTCGAGACCTTCAAAATCAAAAAATAATGTACTTGAAATATAAAAGTACACTATGAGTGTTAATTTCTTTCACTTCTAGAATATTCTATGAATGAAACTTTATTGTACTTGACAATGTTGTAAAATGATGACCTTCACAATGTTAAACCAATCTAGTTGAAATAAACCACAGCTGTCACCAACTAACATCAATGTATCAGGTGGCTTCAAAAATCTGTGCTTAGTGTAATTCATATTTTGTATAAAGTGCCTGTCTACATGAGATTATGAAATTGTCAGTAAATTTTAAATACAAATAATTATTCTGTAACTGGCTTGAGCTCTTCTGCCTTAGCGACTTCCTCAAATGCAGCTAACAAATTCCGCCTACACTTAGTGTCATCACTATACCTCAATGACCAAAGTATATACTCTCCAACATTCAAAGGGTCTTCAGAATAACTAATTTGTACTTTACATTTACGATCCCATTTCATAGAATCTATGCTACGGCTAATCCTGGATCTAGTAAACTCTATGTAACCATTACATTCTACTGCTAACTTTGGCAGCTGAGCATTTAAGGCATCATGTGATTTATCAGAGTCAGTGCCACTAGTAGATGGCAAGCAATCTCCTTGCCCCACTTCACAGTTAGGTGGAGTTCTTAATGCACACTTTTTTTTTGCTTTAGGATACAAGCAATCACCTTTATTACTTATTGCCTCATCAGAAAATGATCTTTTGAGTGTATTTACAGAGACTTCCCTTTTATGTTCAGTGTCAGTGCTATCAGTCTTTTTTTTCTTGTCTATAGTAATTTCTTCTTGAGGCTGGCAACCCTCAGCCCACTCAGGGCTATTGCAGTTGGACCTCAGTAATCTCCGTTTACGACTCCTATTCTTAGAACTGATAATCTCTGGGGAATGAAGGGGGTTTGCCAATAATGTGTCTTCATTTCTGAAATAAAAATATCTCTTATTTAAGATGATGCTATGTAATAGTAACACAAGTTAATTTTTATTTACATATCATTTATCATTTAAATTTACGAACCTTAGATATTTTTCATTTCTACTTTGAATTTTATCTATGCTTTCTATAGTAATGAAATCATGCCTCGAACATTGCATGTCATACTTTAAGAATGCAGTAACCTTTTTTCTTGTCTTGATTGTCCGACCAAACCACTCAAGTACTGCATCATCAGAAATGTATAGTGTCAAGTTATGTCTATCTTCATCTATCATGCGTTTATACCAAGTTATAAAATTCCTTGCTTGCTGACGTTCTGAAGCTTTATTGCTCGAATTGTTATTAGTTTCATGTAATGATTTAGAAAATTTTTCTTCAGCATTGTATTCACTGTTATTAGGTGTAGATGACATTTTCTGAAATCAATGGTAAAATTTTATAATTACAATATCTTCAGTTTCATGAATTACAGTCTAACAAGAAATACAATTTTAGGCGAGACAAGTATTAAATTGATAAGGTTGATTTATTTTCATTTAAAATTATTATAAATTACTGCTACAGAATACTAACATTTATCAGATAACAGCTCAACAACTCTATGAGAGCCCTTGGCGCTGTGTGCTAACTCCAATCGAAGCCCCGCAAGTCGTTTTTTACTTTCTTCGACGTAAGTAGTTAAGGATAAATTAATTTCCAAAAGTTCCTTGTAAAGTATAACTAACTTATTGTTATTTACGCTTATATTTTCTGCAAAAAAATATACACAATACAATGTTATAGAAAAACAAATGAAACAATAAATTTCGATTTTCAAAACTTAACCTACTAAGACACTTTACTGCCTCAATTGTTAAATGTTCACGGGATAAATCATCAGATATTGTCGAATTCATCTTACGGTTCCCTCTTTTATAATTATGTTAACACACTATGCATTTATTCTTAAAAATTTTAATTCCAATAAGTATTTACGAATAGGTATATAAGCTTCAAACAAAGCGTCGTTTTCGCAAACATAATGGCAACCATAAACAATTTAAGTTTTAGTCTGTGGACTCTATAACTTACTATGATGAAAACCAATAAATTGAAATCTAGGAATACGATAAAGAAGAAACACAAATTTTACGATCTATTCCTTAATTAAATATATTTTGAGCAACTGTCTATTAGATTTTTTAGAGTCTATTATTTATTAGGTTTAAATCGGATTATTTAGCCAATCATTTTGTATACACAATTCGTTTACAACACGAGCTACAGGGAAAACATCAAATCGCTGAAACCAAGCTATAAACTCTAATATTATACTTGAGTTTATTTAATACGTTACAACGAGAAAAGTAGCTTATACTTTACATTAAGAATATCACTACTTTTCCTATTTTAATATAAAAAACTCGTATCCAACACTCAATGTTTGCCATTACACTACTCCGAAACGGCTTGACCGGTTTATACGATATCTTGCATACATTTCTACTTAGTAGGTCTGAGTATAGATCGTAGTTTATTTTATTCCCTTAGGTTATATATCTACAGTTCATTTAAATTTTTTGAAAAAGTTTTTTTTAACTTTTTAGTCCTTTAGTATAAAAATACTTTCCATCTTAAATTTTCATTCGTTTTAAGAAATTTCTATTTTTATCAGAAACTATTTATTAATAATTTATGGTAATAAAGTTTAGTATGAATATGAAACAGTAAATAAAAGGCATTTCTTTTTAAAACTTTCATTGAAGTCGAAATAAAAAAATTAAATGATGCCGCTGCCTGCGCTTTTATTGCCAAAATACCCCAAACAGACATAGACATTGGTCAGAGCAAACTCAAGAGGTACGGAGATAGGCTAATTTCGACCATAGACAATCCATTAATTACGTGAACGATTGGATAGATGCGTGAGCTCGCTTCTTTGGGAGTGGTAATGCGCCGAACCAATCTACTGCGTGCTTGTGATCATTGACTTCGGCCATTGGTCTAACTATTGTCAACCAATCATCGAAAAACCAGTGAGGACCCAATGTAAGTTTACAATTTATTTTCACCAAATTAACTCGCGATGGATGTGCCGGTAGACACTGCAGAAAACATTAAAATATTAGGATATCGTTTGCATTATTCTACAATGTCTGATGAAATTACGTGAAAAAGCAGCCATTTTGATTACATTGCTTTCCTTGGCCTCGGCACATAGTTGTGACGTGTTGAATTTTCCTTGTGAAGAAGATACTAACATTTTACATCGCAGTTTTACGCTTAAGATAACCAACCTAAGGATGTTCTGTTGAAGGTTGGTTAGACTTAGATCCCTTTAGGCTTGGTTGCTTACACATACTAGTATTTAAAGAGTAATTTTCTTGAGTTTTATCGGCTTGTCGATAGCAACCGTGCATAGAACTACTTACTAAAGTAGTTCGAAGGCAGTGCTTAGTATCTACCAATAATAATGTTTTTTTCACTACGTTATTGTTTTTGTCTCTAAAATAGTTCATTCATCTACTAGAAATATTATAACTACAAAAGTCTATTTGCAGTGCAGACTAAGATCAACTAAAGCAAATTGCTTCACAGAAAAAAGGATGGAACACGCACAGATCCAGAGCTCAGATGGAGCTCAAGTTATGACCATTAATGGACAACAATTACAAGTTCTTCAGATGAATAATACACCACACATGATACAAGGACCTAATGGATTACAAATTGTGGCACACGCTGTGCCTTCCACTGGACCTGCAATACAGGTAATTTATGAGTAGTTAACATATCAATCAATCAATCCATCCATATCATCAATACATAGGCCAGATAAATATTCAGTTAACAAAGAACTCAATATTATTCAAGCCACAATCTCACACTAGGTAGATCTTGTACTATGGTATGGTTAGGAGTCTATCCTAAAAAACATGCTTAAATATTTCTATAAATACATATTACAGATAAAACTTTACTTAGAGCTGATCTCTTTATCTTGAATGGGAATCGAACCTGTAAGCTGTGGTTCAGTAGTCAAATTCACCGATGAACCAGCTTTCTCGTTTGAGTACCAACATAAATGTCAATATTATCTGGTGTGAGGATGACCAGAACTGCCCTTAACCTAAGTGTTTTACTAGTGAATGGATTTATTTAGTTGTAAATTTTACTTTCTTAATATGAAACTTGATTGTACTTAAATTATTTTTAATAGTGGAATAAAAGTATAGATGTTTTTTTTTAAATCAATATATTTTATTTTTTTAATCATCATTTTATTGGCCAACTTTTGCTCACATTTGCTTGTGGTCATGGGTAGTCTGCTCGTGATCTCAAGCATTGTAACCCATTTGAAACATCAGGAAATAGAAGGTATTGTAAATTTTGTTGCGAAGAGGCCTTGAATAAAACCAAAACTAAGTGTGAATTTTTAAAAACAGATATCTAAGTAAATTCTAATGAGTGCTGTCAATTGAGAGTATAAGTTTTGTACTATTTGTATAAATATTTTAATTATTTTTGTAGTTAACCCATGCACAGTTTACAAAATTCAAATTAATGATATTTACTTGTTCTTGCCACCGGAAAAGATTGGAACACCACAACTCCAGGTAGTAGTATCAAACTTTAATTTTAGATAGGGTTTTTTAATGCCAATTATTTTTTAGCCATGCATGAAAAACATTTAAAAAAAAATGTTTTCAGTAACTATTGGTGTACTTTGCATACTAAATAAGGAATGTTTAGTAAAATCCTGAAATAGAGATGCTTTTAGTTTCTTCTCAAAGCATCATATTGTCATTTTTATGTAATCGTAATTAAATATTTTAATATAGTTTTCTATTGTCTCGTTGGTCTAGCTGTTACCATATGTGACTGCCAATGACTCTTGATTGGTTTGTGGTTCGATTTCTGGGTCGGGCCAATGTAATAGTAATAGAATAAGTTGAGTTTTTAACCCTCTGTGCCTCGGTGAGCACACTCTTGCATCTAATTTTCCCCGGTCTGTTGGATAGCCTTCCCATTGGGTTATGAGAGTGAGGGAACAGAGTGCCCCTGTATTCATGCACCATAGTATCTCCTGTGTAGTGGCTGGTCTCCATTGAGATTGGCAGTCTTAGCCGGCTAGGAGTACATCATCATCATCATTAAACTAGATTATATAAGCCAAACCTGACCTTGTTTTAATTTATATGCAGAATACAAACCTATTGCTTATTTTTGATGAGTTCATGTATGTTTTCAGGTTGCTACTCCAAATGGGCAACAGTTACAGCAACTTCAAGTTTTACCTATATCAAATATACAAGGTATGATATAACTTTTTATAACAAGCATAAAATAAAAGCTTATTAGGTGAGACATTTACCCCAAAAAACAAAACAAAAGAAAGTGAATGTCTAGATGCCATTTCTCGTTCTCTTTTTTTTCTATCATTTTTAACGTTAGCATCTGCTAAGCAAGTACTATTTACTTTTATTAAATGTTCTAAAATTTTATTTCAAAATTTAAAATAACTTCAGGATTTGTAGTTTAATGAGATAGTTATCTTACAGTTGTAAGTAAATATAACTAAATTTTACTTTATTTGCAGCTAGTGGCAATGTTCAAGCGATGCAGCTAGTGCAAACACCTGATGGACAGACATTCATATACCAGCCTGTTGCAGCTAGCACACAACATACCATTGATCAACATCAAATTATACATCAGCCTGCAGGTAACTTTATATTATACCACTACATATTATCTTTGAACACTGACAATGGTGCTAATTTTGCTGCTGGAGCCGAAGTGTGCTAGAGTGGAAACCGCGATTGGGCAAATGTAGTGTAGGGCGCCCTGCGGCGCGATGGACCGACGACTTGAAGAAGCGGATGGATGCGAATTGCCCAAGACCGGGATCATTGGCGATCCTTGGGGGAGACCTTCGTTCAGCAGTGGACGGCGATAGGTTAATTTGAATGGTGCTAATGAGGACCGATGCTGTTTATATATACTATCGACATCGTGGGTACAGTGCGTAACTGTGATATCAATAGTCTTAATTCTTACAAAAATTAGCAAGCCTTGTCTCTCCACTTCTGCTAGTTAAGATATCAAATGATAAGCCTGTTGACCGAATGGTTAGTTTTCTTCATTGCTAAGCCAAAGATTGTGGGTTTGATTTCCACCTAGGGCAATAATTGTGTAATGAGTTGAATCAATTATTTTGTGTTGGATTTAATTTATATATAATATGTTTTTATTTATAAATATAAAAGTATGCTTATCAATCATTTAAAAAGAATCCTAATGACCAATCTCATTAATTTTTACACATGCTTGATTCCAGTGATCAACCTGAATGGCAACTTGGTGCAGGTGGCTGGTGTTGGCAATGCAGTGCAGGCACAACAGATTGTCAATCAGCCAAATATTGTCATGGTAAGTTATTCAATTTGGCGAAATTTAAATTTATATATTTATATTATATAAGACGTAGTATATATGTTTACTTTCAATTGATACGACCACAACTGACTTTCACTGCCTCGGTGGTGTAGTGGTAGCGTATATGACTGCTGTGCTTGATATCTCAGGATCCATTTGAATGTTTTCTATGTATAATATGTATGTATTTACCAAAAAAAAAGTAGTTAAGTATTCTATCAGTCAATCTAGCTGTCATATCTCAAGCTCTGCTCAATTTGAAACTAGATGGCGTTGTGTATCAAATGCCCGAAATGTTATTACAATTTTCAACAGCAACAACAACTGTGCTAATGTAGTAAAATTATGAATTATTTATAGATGGTGAATGGGACCACGAACACTGCCAGCACCAGTGCGGCGACATCAGAAGGAGCCAGCTCCTCGGCGCCCGGCTCTGATGAGGAGCCACTGCTATACGTCAACGCGCGACAGTACAAGCGCATATTAAAGAGACGCGCCGCCAGAGCTAAGTTGCATGAAATGGGCAAGATACCTAAAGAGAGACCCGTAAGTAACTTATCAACTATTCATTTTGACTGCACGATTGGCGGCCTAGTGGTTTAAGCGGTCGCCACGTCGCTCTTTTCTTCGCTGAGTGTTGTGGGTTCAAATCCTACATGGGACAACACTTTGTGTGATCCACAAATTGTTGTTCTGAGTCTGGGTGTTCTTTGTGTTCGTTTCTTGTATGTTTGAAGTCTCCCGCCACACAGGATTTATTTCTAATGCGGGCGCTACCTTTTTCCAAAAAAAAAGAAAACAAAATTACTTCTCGATATAAACAGTAAAATGATTATACTTATAGCCAATTTATTATTTTTTTGATTTCTCCCAAAAAGACTGCAATTATAGTAATGTGCAAAATTTGAAATTTGACAACTTATATTTTTTGTACTTCATAAATTTGAAACACTTAAGTGAGTTGACGTCGTGAATTTTATTGTATAAATGATGACTTATTTATTTGTTTTGTTTAAAGAAATATCTACATGAATCGAGACACCGACATGCTATGAACAGAATACGAGGCGAAGGTGGCAGGTTCCACTCTGGCAGCAGAAAGTAAGTACCTCTAAATATAAAGTTTCAACTGCCTCGGTGGTGCAGTGTTAGCTTACGCGACTGCTGTGGTTGAGGTCTCGGGTTCGATTCCCGAGTCGAACCAAATGTTTGCATGATCTGTAAATATTTGTTTCGGAGTTTGGATGTTTTCTATATATAATATGCATGTATTTACAAAAAAAATATATATGTAAATATATCAGTTGTCTAGTACCCATAGTACTCTGCTTAGTTTGGGACTAGGTGACGTTATGTGTCAAATGCAACACTAGCTAATAATAACTATTTCTATTCACTTAACTATAAAAAAGTTTTAACATCTGAATTATTTGTTTCTTTAGCATTTGGGCAGAGTGATTATATCCTTTTTAATGTAAAATAACTAAATAAAATAGCTCAGTTTTTATGTTTATGTATTATGATAATATTGTTTTGATTACAGGAACATGGAAAATATATCGGAAGACCAAAAGTTATTAGAAGACATCAAGCCAGATACAGTATCTATAACTATCATTCAGGTATTTAGCACTAAACTTTTAGTTGTTAGTTGTACTAAACTTTGTTTAGTTACCTATACACAACGATAATAAAATAGATTTAGTTGCTCAAGAAGACATTTAGAATAGATATTATATACTTTTTAATTTTTATCAACAAAAGCATCCACTTCTACACTCTAGTCCACTGCTGTACATGGCCCTTCCTTCAGAGGTTTTGGCCTACTCAATCTTGTATAAAATTAACATATTTGATATTTGTCGTAGGATGACGATACCCCAGAGCAGCAACCAACACAATGGAGACGCCTGGCGCCACAGCAGTCTTTACAATCCACATAGCAGATAGACAACCACAACATGAATGACTGTGCCGTCATAAGTGTTATAACAGACGAGTGACTGTGAACTAAGTGACGCTAAATTGTCCAAAAGATGACCAGGGAATTATTGATATCAGTTTCTTGACACAAGGGTGACGAAAAGTGAAAGACGAAAAAACACTGTTCAGATTTCAATAATGTAATGAATGTAAGTGATATTGATATTAGGGCCTTTACAATGTACTCGAGAGTGAGTTTGAGGTGCCAGTGGCGGATTATCCTTAAGGCAAACGAGGCATGTCCCTAGGAACAGAATTTAAATGTAATTTTTACCAGATCCCTCTTATTTTAATTTATATACCTACTACATCGATGGTCCCAAGGGGTTCCCATATGTAAAAAAAAAGATGGATTAAAAAAAACGTCAAATTTTAGGTTAATCTTTACCAAAGTAATGTCAACTCAAGTATAATAAAAATTTAATAATATAGTATATCTGTCATCCGTCAATAAGGTACTTGCCTAGGGATTAATTCGTCTTTGACAGGTGTCATAGTGTTCAGTGTACATGTGCCAGCCCGTTTAGGTAGTGTCAACACAACATCGTATTACATATAACTCATGCACTTACTCTGTAATTAACTAAATTATTCGAAAGGCTGATGGATAATATAAATTTTATACGTTAGAGGCTAGGTCACTGATATGTTCAAACTATATGAAGTTTTTCTTATTTTGGAAGTTCGTTAAACGTTTTTAATGCTGAAATTACTAGCTGTTTTATTTTTTCTAATAAAAATATATTTATTGTTAATTAAAAAATGTTGGTTGTGGAATTACTTTCTGTATTTTAACTTAAGATTTTTAATTGCATTAATGTAATGTATTAACTATTGTATTAATTTTAAACACAAAAATAATCATGTTTAATACAAGCCAAAGAGGTTCTGATTCGCGTCTGGATATAAAAAGATGTTTTCTGTTTAAGTGATTGTTTGTATGTATGTAAATAAATATGTAAAATGCTATGGAAATTACAAAAAAGAAACTTTTATAACGCGACTAAGTACAAAATAAATATGCACACGGAAAGGGTTATTTATTTTGTTGATTTACCAAATAATTTACAAATATAATAGTTAAAAATGTTTATTAGAAAGGTTTCATAAACAGGATCCCAAAACGTCAGGTAGATTAGTTTGTTACTACAATAATTGGCATCAAACATTTTTTGTACTTATACAATACTTAAGTGCACTTCATTTTACCAATTTCAACGCTCACAATATATAAATAGAAGTTAAAACAAAACAGGAATATAAAATAAATATTAAGAAACAATATAACTAACAATACAACATAATAAATTCACAACTGGAAGTAATTGATTGGAATCATGGGCGCCGGGAAGGGTGATTGAGTGCCTAACAAAGAAGTTATAAGGGGGATGCCCCTGTCAGAAATGAAAATGCATATTTATTACCAGACCAAACAAAATAATTAAAAGTATAACTTTAAAAAAAGTAAAATTACACACCCACTGGTGTCGGGTGCGTAGAGACAGTCAAATGCCTTTGAAGAATTTGTAACCTCTCGTCCAGCTGAAATCTTTAAGTAGGATATTCATAATCAGCCTCTTTGTTGGCAAATGTGCATAGATTGTATGGATGATTACTTTAATTCAAACTTTTAAAAAAGTTAATTGTATGATAAAGACTTGGTATTATTTTATATTGGCCATTAGTACATGTAGATACAGATGCACCCCCTAAAAATAATTGCGGCGGCGCCCATGGTTGAAATTCTCAATAAGTAACAAAATATCATAATTACAATCACCGTTTCTCAATCAAATCTCATTCATTTCTTTTGTTCTGTAATTCTATTCACACATAAATCTAATCCTACTTCCTTCGTGCCTTAACTTTAAGCTTAAATATTATTAATACCAATCGAATCAATGCTAATTATCACTAAATATCAATTTTCGACTTATAACAAAGTATACTTATTCTATAATGTTATTTGGCTGTTCAAGTATTAGGTTTGTGGGCAGTTTCTCTGATGCGCTGAATCTCAGTCTTGATGGCCGAAATGATAGGGAGGGCCGGGTCCTCCGGGACCAGTCGACCCTCGGTCACGATGAGCGCCGGGTTGACGGTCGGCCTGGCACCTAGGGACTGTTAAATTATCATCGTGTTGTTGTCCCATTGCTGTGTGCAAAATTTCGTGTTCATTGAAGATTTTGTTCTGTGTGTTGAATTCTGGTGAGTTGACGTAATCTCTGTAGTGTCAAAGGTGAGGATGAATGTTAAATGATAATGAAAGTGTAAATAGATCTATTTACAGGGAAACGATAGAACTGTAAGTAATGCATCGGCCTTGCTAGCCAAGTTGACATATTGCAAATGTAAAAATTATTAGAAAACTGACAAATATATGAGTATAACGTCATCTTAACGCTAAGTTAAGTGGTCAAAATAAAATATTGAACAATATTACAAGAGAATAGAAAAATTGGCGTTTGTAGAAAGAGACGAAAGAGACAATACAATGCTTGCATCTTGGCTAAGGAGGCTGGTTCACTCATGTTAAGGAGTTATTAAGGAGTTGTAAAATAGTAATGAAAGTTCGTATGATGTATGTACTTGTATCTTGATGGGTGTACTCAACAAGGTTGTCGGCCTTTCATACATCCCACCCTTCAAACATTACCTAAAGAAACAAAAGTCTAGGTACTATTATGCATTTAATGTTAAAAGTTATATAGGCTTATGTGTATATTATAGAGACGAGCGTTAGATGAATGGATATAAATTGGTGAATGTTGTACCATAAAGCTCTTCGCAGACGACGGGGCGGGACGAGGCGTACAATTTCAATAGAGGAAATCATATTGGCAACACACGGCGGTCGAAAAGATCGCGCCGCCTGTGCCTAAACGTAGTTTTTGTTGCTACACAGGCGAAATGACTACCTCGAACCGTCGTCTGAGGAGTCTCTAAGTGATTGTAAGGGAAAAGTAATATTAGACCGGGCCGTGCCCGAGACGTGCCGTGTCCGTAGCCCGTATTTTAATAGTTTCATACCTTTTGTATGAAGCAGTTTATATTATACAGACTGGTGAGATACCTTCAATATTTGAGGACGTGATAGTATGCGAACATAAATATGTATATCATGAAATAAAATATAAAAACGAAATATTAAATAACTTCTTAGTAAACTTCGTACACAGTACACCGAGAGCCCAGTATTTAACTGCGGAATACTTGGACACAACACAGAATACATAGGTACCTACACTGTACAGCTGTTGCCTATGTAGCGGGATGGAGGGCGGGGGTGGGTGCCGCCGCGCCGCTCGTGACTAGACCAACGTAAACAGTGCGGCGAGCTTAGGGAGTATAATATCCAAATTTCACTTATTTTTTAGAGACATTTCGATAAAAAATAAGCACCTATTTTTTTTATATCAGGTTAACGAGAATCGAGTACCGAGTACACTCCATAAGTATTGAAGGTATCTCACCAGTCACGCTGTACATATAGTGCACAATTCGTATGCCGTCCGGACCCGTCTACTACCATACGAGGCCGGTCCATGCCCGGTCTAATATTCCCTTCCCTGGGGGTACCTGTGGTGGGGTGGCGGCCCAGGCGCGGGCGGGTGGCGGCAGGCGGCGCTCGGCGCGCGGGCGGCTGTGTGCAGTGCGCGCGCGTGCCGCCTCCGAGGGCGGAAGCCCTTCTGCCACACCAGACACGCGACTGACCATCGAGTTACGGTTATGGAACAAGTAACATAAGGTTGAATCGCTAGGTCACCATGCTGCAATGTCTGTATTCGCAATGATATTCAATATAAAAAATGTTCACTATAAACCTTCAGTGGATATGCTTTTTTTATTTCTATCAGAATAGGAAAAACTTTGGCAAAAATTAAGGTGTTTTGTTACGAATAATTTACGCGACAATGGTACGTTTATCACAAAATACAAATATTATTTAATAATGTTTTCGCTTCTGTGTAAGGTAGATCTATATAAAATAGTATACTATATTATGATAAGGTAAATTTTTGTTTCAGTCTGTTTGTCTCTTGTTAGGTATTTCATTGAGTTTGCGTTACCTTGGCCCGGGTCCAGCTGACCTTCCCCGTACAGTATCTAAGGCGGTGTAGGGCGATCCTGGAAGCCGGACGTTATCGTTGCGCGCCTGCGCCAGTTGCTCTCCTGAACCCGGATCTATAACAATAACTACACTGGAACATGCTAGCATGGTCGGATTAACCAGAAGAAATCATAGTACTAAACAACTAGGTAACCCACAAAACCTCGATTACGTCATCTATTGCCCGTTGCGTGTCGTGAAAAAATTTGTTTACCATAAAAAAGGTTATAGTGAGTCAATTTTTTAAGATAAACGTTTGTTGTCACAGATATTTATTAGAATATTTAAAGGCGAACAATTCTTTCATTCATTATTTTTGTGAAACTTTAACCTTTATGGAGCATTGCGTACGCTGCGTAAACGGAATAATTTAAAATAACTCGAGGTGAATAATATTGTCCCATTTTACAACCTTTTTTCCTAGGTACTGCGTTCCTTTTTTTATAGCGTGATTATGTAACTTAAAGTTTTCCTCGATAACGGCTATCTAGCACTGAAAGAATTTTTTAAATCGAATCCGTAGTTTCTGATAATAGTGCTTTCAAGCAAACAAACTTTTCAGCATTAAAATATTAGTATAGACAATAAGGTATAATTCTCCACTTAGAGATTAATTAATTATTCAGATTTAAATAAGACCAACTTAGAATGGGATATTTTAAAATATCTACTGGAACTAAGAACCAATGTTTGTTCGGACGTTCGTAAAACATACGACTTTTAATATATTTTTAATTACATGATCACCAGTGCATCACTGCACCTCATACCTACTCCAGTAACTCCTGTAAGATGGCATGTATATGTGAATTTTGATTAGTTATACAATATACCTGGCTTTTGATCCTTAGAATCTCTCTCGTTGTCCACTGTATAAGTGTCGTGTGAATTTGGACTAGAGCCGACGCTACCGAAAAGTGTAAACGCGTCGTCCATTAACTCGTTGAACCGCTGTCTCATGCGAGACGGACCAGCCTCTTGGCGAGCTGATGATGTGGACTTAGCTGGACTGGACGGTTTGGATGCTGTAAGGCACAGTTTCTAGATACATTAATACTTCAAGTAAATGACAGGATTACGTGTGAATACACCTGCTATAAATAATCGTCACAGTAAGTTTAATTAGCTTCTCAAAATTTTAGGTTTCCAAAATTAAGAATAATAAACAATTTTTGAAGAAAAAGAGCCTACCATCTTTAATTCTTTGGCAATGTAGATCCCAAACCAACGGTCCTATGACTCCAGGATCCTTATCGATACTGCCCAGCCTGACCAGCTGGGATGCCATCTGTCTTCGAGGAACCACGTCTTTATTCTTAATCGGTTCCTGCTTGCTCTTCTTCGGTGAACTGACTGGTGAGTCAATATCAAGATGACGGACTAGCACAGGTTCGAGGATTCTGGACAGTGGCTCTACTACGTTACCTCTGCAAAAGTTACAGGAAGACATTTGTTAATTATCAGTAAATATTGTTCGTCAATCATGGTTGATGATTTTTTTTTTGTTTAAGAGATTGCCAAAGTCACTACTCTGCTTTTTGTAGTAACTGATTATTTGAAATATCGTTCCATGTTATGGTTCGTATATTTTGAAAATAAGCCTTTTAACGACTTAAACCGTGTCTATTATAAACATGTAGTATAATGAATAATACAGAACAATTGTCGTTTATGATCGCCTAAGTCGCTGGATCGCTAGCTCAAACTGAAATTGTCTAGTGATCCACGAGGCACCTGCTGATATTACTCGTCACAGGTCTTATTGGTTCATTCCGGAATGTTCCAAATTTTAACAGAACATTCGAACACGAGCGTTTTCGAGAAACCCTTTGGAACATAAACAAGCTGATCGTATGACCATCTATATATATTCGAGCTTAATATATATAATTCGTATATTCTAGTGAGAGTCATAACATCTATTATTAAAACTGACTGCACCTGATGTAACAAGGCTCGTTGCTGTCACAGTCAACTACTTCAGTTGCTATCTTCCTATGTTTGTCTGCTGAACTGCCCTTCAAAGATTTTTTTCTTGATACCACGGCGATGTAGAACACTGATGTTAAACAACTACTTCGTTATTTTTCAAGCGAATAAGTAAGGCTATCTTTTACTAACTGTCCCGCTAATGAAAGATCTTTTACATTTCATCAGAAGCTATATTGTTGTCAAAGTAAGGTTTCCCATTTAGTATTTAAATCTTAAGATGTTTTACCTGGGGAAAGCATTGACTGAAGGCATTGAAAGATAAGAAGTCGGCGTCTGCGGTATGGAAGGCTGTCCACTATCCGAACTATCCAAACCGGCTGCTTCAAGCAAACTATCCGTAGTTCCCACTGAAAAAGCATGTACGTAGATCAGTTGATTGATCAGAACAGTTGGCGTAACGGTAGACATTTTTTAAGCTATTGCATAGCTTTTATCGCGGGCTTCGAGCGCGGCGACCGAATCAAGAAATTCCGTAACAAAAATAAACCTAACACTCCCCACTCCGACTGGCACAGTGGTGCGGCGTTGAAAGCCGTGCATCGTCTAACGTCGTTTCAGTTCGGCAGACTTTGCACGGTGTTTGTGTATGTGCGACTAGACGTATGCGTGTAGACTGTACGAAGCTCGCACAGATCAAGACGAGCTGCTCCGAAATATTATAATTGCATAAGTTGATAAAAATGCTATGCATTAGCTTTATCGCGGCAGTCTCCGAGTGCCACATGTATTTTTGATTGATATTGTAATCCTCATAGCTGCCAATTTTTCAAAAGTAGTGTGGTTATTATGTCACTAACGCAAAGATATGAGAGCAAGAAATTTCAGTGCACGATAAAGGATTAATAATTAGTGCTCAATTTCAGTAGATAGCGTGAAAATAATATTTGTTGTATGCGTATAGGATTCTGGAAGTTACAGTTGGGCTTGATTTCTCACATTATAAGACGAACTTGTCGAAATACCACCAGGTAAAACGATTTTGAGAAAATTAATTAAATAAAAAGGGAGTAACTTACCTCTCTTTTTTTGAGGCATTCTTAGCGCGTGAGGTTTCTTCTGTCTTCGACGGAATGCTGTTGCGACTTCCGATACTCCAGACGAGGTAGTTGACGAACTGGCCACAAATATAAACAGAGCACATTGAGCATCCAAGGAGATCGTTGTGTTCTTAAGACTAAGAAAGTGCAATTGTGATTCACCGACTTTATTGTAAACCCCGACTATGGCCTACACATGGTGAGAAGTACAACAAATACCTATTGATATTACCGTCCCTTGAACGTGTTAAAATCAGTTTTCTTATTCAAATAACACCAAAAATTAATTTTCTGTCAACATTAGCAACAGCACATGTAAATGAATTATGTTAATAGTGTAAGAGTATTTCTAATGGAAGTAAAATTTTTTTACAAGATCAATGATAATAATAGTTTGTCTGCGTTTCTAAGAGCGACCGAGCCCTCGGTATGCATGTCAGACTCGCACTTGCTCAGGTTTTTAATTAGAAATAAAAAAGCTAACATTATCTGCAAAAGAAAACACGTTATTATATATAACAGTATCTATACATTTACGAGTACATAGAAATTAATCTTTGCGTTTTTGTGTCGTAACTTCTCAAGTAAAGTTATGAAGAAGTACTTAATGATTGCGAGGCGGCCGCGAGCTTGAATCAATCACAATTATGTGTAATAAATCAACCTTCCTTGCTTGAATTCAAAAGCACACCACACCAGCTATCGATCGATAAGATTTCCTTGATAAATATCTTATGTTCTCTTCTATACTGTCTCTGTATTCAATGTTATGCAGATCCATTAAACCATTTCTGCGTAGAAAAGAACTATACATCCATCCTCAATTTTTTTAAGAAAATCACTGTATATATACCTATAGCCTGTATCGCGAGGCACTACAAAAATTCATGTAACTGACACAGAACATTCAGGCTCAGAGTTAAAATTTGTCACAAAAGTATTCTCTTATGTGGGGATCGAATCCACAACAACAGTAGGAAACGTGAGATGACCACTTAAACTACTAAAGCATCCGTGAAGTCAAACGTTCATAGTACTAATGTTATTTACCTAGAACCTGCGCTGGCAGCTCTATATATAGGTAGTAGACTGCTGCTCGGTCTCGTTCTACTCGGAGACACGACGCTGATTAACTGCGGAGTTATCAATGAGAATTTACTACAACATTGTAGGATAAATCGAATGCAATCTATGAATAGATGTGGATACAATAAGAATCTAGTTGGTATAAAAAGGTTTGTGGACATTATTTGTATCAATTGTCATTGAAATTAGTTGCTAATTCATAAAATGGTATAAGTTTGTAATTCCCTGCTGTATAAAGGTAATCTTTCTCATACAGCAGATGTGTTTTTTCATCCAATACGCCTCAAACAGTATAAATTGTAATTTCGACATCTCTATGGTTGATCTCAGTTTGAAACTAAAAAAGGTAAGCGAAACATTATGTAACTGCCGTAACCACGTTCCTTAATTGAGTTTTTAATTTATGTAACTGCATGTACTTACGAACCTTGCCATCTTTTTCTTCGTGCACTTGCTTCAGTTGATTTCTTTCCGCTTCTCTCATAAGTTCCTCTCTATATGCTCGGAGAGAGGCTGCAGATTTCATAGTCTTTTTTCTACGGACAATATTTGTAATACTTGAAAATTTCTTTTAATGGCTACTAACTAACTTCGTCATTGTGTAGTGATGGATTAAGAACACAGAGTTTCACCACGCCTATTCGTCTTGTGAGTATCGTAAGCGCCGACTGAGGGACCAAACTACACAAGAGAACAGCACTGCCAACAGAAGGGTAACTTGTTACAAACCCTGTACCGATCCGTCTGACGAGTGTTGCCTAAGTAAGCCTTTCTTTCTTTCTTTTCTTTCTTTGCAAAAAAGACAATGCCCGCATTAGGAATAGAAATACGAGGGCAGTTCAATAAGTACCCGTGTTTGACGACCGACGGCGTTCTTGCGGCAAGTTGGTATTATTATTGTGTGCTGCCATCTATTAAAGGACAGGAAAACAAATTTCAGACTGATTGATAAGTTAGTTTGGATTTGACAGTCATTCTAGTAAGACGTGTTTCGTGATTTTCGTTAAGATGGAAAAAGAGCAGTATCGTTCGGTAATTCACTTTTTGTTTTTGGATGAAAAAATTTGAAGAAATAAAAGCAAATTTAGATGCTGTTAATGGGGACACTGCGCCATCTATGACCACAGTTAGATATTGGTTTAACGAATTGAAACGTGGACGAACATCCGCTTTTGAGGAGGAGCGACCAGGACGCCCGGCAGACGTGGTTACCGAGGTAATCATTCAAAAAGTCCACGACAAGATTCTCGCTGATCGATGAACGAAAGTGCGCGAAGAAGCAGAGGCTGTAGGTGTGTCAACTGGAACGGTAATTAATATTTTGCATGATAAGTTGGCCATGAAAAAATTGTCGGCCCGGTGGGTGCCGCGATTGCTCACGGTGGACAACAAGCGGATACAGCTGGTAACTTCGAAGCAGTGTTTAGAGCAATTTAAGCGAGATCTGAAGGAAGTTTTTCGTCGAGTTGAAACCTGGATTCATCATTTCACACCAGAAACTAAGAAGCAACCAAAACAATGGATTTCTCCTGGTGAATCTGTTCCAAAGAACACGAAAACGGTGCCATCGGCCGAAAAGGTCATGGCGACGATTTTTTGAGATTCAAACGGTGTCATCCTCATGGATATTTTAGAAAAAGTAAGAACGATAACTGGACAATACTACAGTGAGTTATTGAACCGTTTTGACAAAAAACTGAAGGAGACACGGCCGCATTTAGCGAAAAACAAGGTGCTGTTTCACCACGATAACGCACCAGCACATTCATCCGGAGTTGACGCCGCCAAACTGCATGAACTGTGTTATGAATTACTGCCGCATCGCCTCTATTCACCTGATCTGGCTTCTGACGATTTTTTCTTGTTCCCTAACATGAAGAAATGGCTCGCGGGAAAAATTTATCTCAAACGAGGAAATCATTGTCGAGACAGAGGTTTAAATTGGATAGTTAAAAAAATGGCAGGAACATTGGGAGAAGTGTATTTTCCTAAAAGGAGATCTTGGGAGTTTCTATGTTTGTGTACTCCACAATATATTTTTATCTGATGCATCAACCACTTGAATGGGTAATGAACACCACAAGATTATGTTGACAAATATAAACTTTTTTTGAAAAAAAAAAAGGTGTTTTCATTTCTAACACGGGTACTTATTAAACCGCCCACGTATATCCTGCGTTGCGTGGGACTTTATAAACATATAAGAAACGGACACTAAGAACACCTGACCGCTTAAACCACTAAACCAACCGTGCAGTCAACCAAAGGTAAGTCAAAAATTTCTTTCTAAAGATAGGTCATGTAAAGAATTGGACGATTAAGGGCTGTTCATGTAAAACAAGTACGTACATTAAATGTATAAAATTATTACAAGTATAATATTTTATTTACCTGTGAGCAAAACAAAGTAACGCCAGTAACACTAAAAGCAGGAGTATAGCGATCGCACCGCCTACTGCGAGTGCCCATAATTCAGTGCCGTGTACTCCGCCTCCAGCCTCACCTTCCAAACCTTCAGCCGTCTTCAAGTAGGCTGCTGAAAAATAAGAGCTTTGGACAACATACGCACATGAATCTATACTAATATTATAAAACTATTGAATTAGTTTGATTGTTTGTAATTGAAAAACCGGCCCAATTTGCAATTTCTTTCAATATTAGATAACCAATTTGTTGAGAAAGGTTATGGGCTGTATATCATTACGTTACGAATAATAGCAGCGCAGTACCAACAAAAAATGGAGGAAAATTATTACTTTCGATAGCTTCCATTGCGTGCGCTATGTAAACGTTTGAATTTCGCAAAAATAATGCTTTACACAATTAATAATTTTTTAAAACTCCGTAATATATTCTATAAGAAATTCTATTTATTATAAAGAAAGTAAATACTTTCATCGTTCATATTTAAATAAATATGAACTACTTGTTCTTGACAACTACGACATCCACTCAGAAAAAAGTCGGCAGCGTCACTCCCACAGCGACGAATTGTAATCAAGTTTCTGCCAGCCAGCAACCTCGGCCTCAACTGGGATACCAGACGCATGTAGTGACCACTCCAGCCTTGCTACCCTACGGTCTTATCAGCGTCTAGGCACAGCACACTACACTTACGGTCCTGGGACTGGGACTAGTAGCACTCAGTTTTGACTCACTGGAACTGCTCACTTCTGGCACTGGCACGCTCCACAACTGAGCATAGACAGCTGACTTATCAGTAAATCGACCTCCGGTCTTGGAGGGGAGTGATGATGCAACTTTCATACAGAGTGCAAACAGAAATATATACTACAGCGCCATCTAGCGAAACACATCGAACTACGGAGTAAAATGAACTACGGAGCGACAACAATTTATGAATGAATCTAACTAATGAACTAATGAATGAACTAATCCTGAATCGCGATAGAGAAATCTCGCGGCAATTAGCATATATACAACAGCCAACGTCAACCGTTGCGTCGCGGTCCGCCAAGCATGTAACCTCGGCTGCTCGGAGGATCCTCCCTTTGTCGGAGGGACATGACACCAGTTCCTCCAAGGAATTTGTTCTATGGTTTCTAAAAAAAGGCTCTTTGATCGTTATCGAAACCATTGCTGTCATATTAAGATCTATGAGTTCAAAATCTGACATTTTTATATAGAGCAATTCCTGTATATTATACATAAATGCGAAAGTTTGTGAGTATGGATGTTTGTTGCTTTTTCACGAAAAAATTTCCAGACGGATTTAGATGAGACTTTACAGTAATACAGGTTATACATCGGAATAACATATAGGCTACAATTTGTAATAATTTTATGTAATTTTGGTCGTAATATAACGATACATGTCAATTAAGTCGGAAAAAAATATGGCCTTTGAGAGTTATCTTGGTGTACGCTGCCTAAACCATTGAAGTTACCTAAAGATGATGTACCGTAGGATTGTTTGTATGTTAAAAAAATATTAAAATGATCTGTTACGAAACTTAATGTGGCAGACCAAATTCCATGCGAGCGAAGCCGCGGCCAAAAGCTGGTATATATATATATATATATGCGTGTAAATAAATATATATATAATCTGAATCTCGGAAACAGCTCCAATGATTTTTATGAAATTTAGTTAGCAAGGGGTTTTGGAGGCGATAAATCGATCTAGTTAAGTTTCATTGTTACAAAATGTTGTTTTATCCCCATTTATCTTAAAAAATAATTTACAAAAAAAAATACCGAGCAAAGTTCGATTTCCAGGTACTGTGAACTGAAGAGGTAACCTTTCTCAAGGGACAAAAGAGAGATAGGTATTTTTAGACATTGAAAAATAAAAAAAATAACTGGTCACTATTTTATGAATCATGTATTTGCATATAAAGGTCCGGTAATATGGTACAGCATTTCTTCCGTTACTTCGTAACCAAAAGGTTTCGTAAAAGAAAAAAACCTGGTTCGAAACTTTTTCGTACAAGGACTATTTTTCCTCCTTTTCAACTAGTTACGAACCATCAGTTGTGATGACGGCCAAAAGGCATCTATTTAAATATATATAAAGGTGACTGCATCATTAGTCTAGTGGTTAGCGTGTGCGACTACCAATGATAAGGTGGGTAATAAAGTATTGAGCACAAGGTCTAGAGTTTATTTACATTTTTTAAGTGCGTTTTAGCCACTCAGTCTGAGTTGACCTTAAGTCTCGATAATATTCATTCATACTCACGCTCGGCCTTTGTAGTAACAACGGCACCCAACTCTCTAGCGACCTCTGCATCTCTCACGAGCCTCATGTCTCTCGCAGCTACTGCTGCTGGAACTGCTCTCCCTCCAACCAACACCACATAAACTATTTGTATACTGCCCGTTTCTGGGGACTAAAAAATAATTGTTCATAATCAGGCCCGCCGATAGCTGTTTGATCGTCCGCGGGCGAAATTTTTTACGCTCTAGATGACGTGGTTATTTATTCTGACAATGATTTTGAATAATGTTCGATTTGCCGCCCTCTTGCACGTCCGCTTACGGTGGGCCTGTTCATCATCAACCATCTCAGTTCATGACTCGGTCATGGGTCTAGTAATCATCATCATCATCGGCTATCATTTGGCTAACAAACAATTTACTGCTACACTTTGGGGTCAGAGTCTTAAGGGTTTAAGTTTATGGTACTCTACATTAAAATCTCAAAATAATTTTGGCATTTCTATTTTCAGAATTACTTGCGGAGTTTTCCATTATGTCTTAATATATCTATAGTTGACATTTTGTTATTATTCTAAAATCAGTTTATAATTATAAAACTAAATTAAT
The DNA here is from genome assembly GCA_949316085.1 of Hypercompe scribonia. Lineage (NCBI taxonomy): Eukaryota > Metazoa > Arthropoda > Insecta > Lepidoptera > Erebidae > Hypercompe > Hypercompe scribonia. Next base: position 8,791,731 of record OX438988.1, read on the forward strand.
TATACCGAAATAAAAAATTCAATTACCTCTGTTATGTTTTGTATATGAACTCGAACTGGCGGTTGTTGCTCTGGCTTTAATATTTCTCGTTTGTACAATTGAGTGTCATTTGATTCAAGACCTTCAGATTCCAAAGGTATATCGATTAAATCTTCGTTGATCTCCTCAAGTTCTTCTCTATCAGTAACATCTCGCTTTCGAAGAATAATAGAAGATGTAGCCTGAATCCAAGACTCAACTTCATTTAGTTTGGTGGCCGTGATCTCTGCATTTATTAAAGTACTATCTTTGTCTATCGAAAACATTTCTATACTTGCTGGGTAAACAAAATCATTGGCAGAATTCAATACCTGTCTACTAGACTCTTCATTAGCAATTAAGGTACTAGGTGCCGACACAAGAGTGACCATAGAACTATGGATATCTAAATATCTAAGGGGAGTGTTTGAACTCTGAGAGCTTAGAGAGCCATTGCTATTTCCTTTGTTAACAATAAATGAATGAACCTCGTGTTTCTTTCTAGCTGGCGGTGCGTCTAAAGATTTTATAATACCCAGATGACGCTCTTGCTGTCTGTAAAAAAAAAAAGAAAAATCTAGAACATACAAACAGCCTCCAGTTAAAGTAAGATGTCCACATAATGTGGTCGGATCATTAGAAATGGAACATAAAGCGTTATTTTTAAAATTAAACCGACGATCATCAAAGCCAGTGTTAGTACTATGGTGAAGCAAATTCTGTCATCTTTAAATTATGTCAATTACCTCAAAAAAGCCTTCTGATACAACCTTGCGAGTCTCAATTGCAGGCTATCTGGAGTGGATCCTTGTATGACAGTAAGCAGCCAGTACCTTCGGTCCTCGGGGATTTCTGGCTCGAGGCTATCTGGTACTCCAGGTTCTCCACAATTAAGCACACACTCGCCCGTTGATCTGTCTGTCACCGCCTAAAAATGAGCAAAGAACTAATTTTTAGATTAGCAAAAGGAAATGGAATATTTTTAGCATGACTAGAAACATAAGACCTTATAATACCGGTGTAAAAGGCGAGTCATAGCGAAAATGATAGATAATTTTATCTCTCAATGGAATGACTATAGCCCTGACTTAGTCGATGTATAAATACACACACAAAGAAATTTAAGTTAAAGTTTTATAAAAAGTTTTATTGCCAAGCGTGTCTTTCTTCTTTGCTACTGCTGCTATTCCGCGGTATTCGGATTTGATGAATCAAATTCAGTACTCTCTTTATTTGTCAATATACCTTAATAAATATTATATATTTGTTAATATAACTAGTACGTGTGCTTTCCGCTTTATAAAATATTTTTCTGGAGATTATTCTGCTCACTAAGAGTGTGAGAGTTACTTGATCCGAATGAGTTTGGACTCTTTCGGCAATATGGTCATTTTATGAGAGCCATTGAGGGCACCAAGATCAGCAAATTTATTACATCGCAACGGGAGTAACAATGTAAAATTCATCTGCCAGTCTGATATAAATTATGCAATAAAGAGTTCATTATATAATTAAAAAGAATATTAGTTGTAAATGATGTTACAAATTGTATATGATTTTTGCCTATTAACACGAACACTCGAAAGTAACTATTGAGTACACAGAGGATAAGTTTTTTTTAATGAATGGCTTGATTATCCTTCCCATACATGGTAATAGAGTGGTTTTAGATGGTATAAAACTGGATTTAAGAACATAGCCTTCTTCTAGTGAGTTAGGAGAAATTCTAAGCAGTTTTACTTTTCTGTTTCTGCTTTAAGTGAACTTACATTTTCTATGATGTTAAATGGACCCCTGTAAAATTGAAATAGAAGGTATTTACTTGTGGCGGATAAGAATCCAAGTAGACAGTAGCCAAAACAGTAGTGGTCCGCACTTCTGGAGTGGATGGCTGAACTGGAACTGGCAGAGGGGGTTCTGGCGGGGGCGGTGGTCCGTCTCCTGATCCCGTCCAAAAGAAATCTTCCAAACGAGGAGTCCCTTGATGTTGGTCGGGCGATACCAGCATGTACACTGCCTCAAAAGTACATCATTAGTCTAATTATTGTCAGGTAGGAGAGAGCACATTGTGAAGTTTATGATTAATGTGTAAAATATTTATATTAGTAAACCTCAACACATTTAAATATATTATTTAACTAAGTTAGTCACGGCATTTGATGGTGTTTCATGGTCTTCGATTATTTTCTATAATAAAGCTGTTACAAATGTTTCTCTATCCTATATGAGCTCTGACTATCATATTCAATGAGAGTAAAATAATACAAATTTAGTTTTTTCCAACTCTACGACTAAGTAGAGATGCTCTACCAGATGGAAGGTTGAGAATCGAACAGTAATATCCACTATATTTCATGTCCAAGACATGGATATATATATTATGATCGTGTTCATCATCTTACTGTCACTCTTGAAAAGGATTTGTCGTTTAGTGTCAGATTAACAACACAGTTTCACCATCATTACTCATTTCGTGGGTGTCGTGAGATTCCACTGAGAGAGTAAACTACGCAAAGAGAAGGTAAACTTGAAACAAACTAGCTTCCTATGGACAAACCTATGTCCAGTAGTTAACTAGTAAAGATTGTTGAATCTGTTGATGCTCATTTAATTGATTTGATGTAAGTATTGAAAACGTAATTTCAGAGATAATTGTGTTTTTTAAATCCAATTTTAAATGTAAAAAATCTCTGAAATAGTTCATGTTATGACAACAAACGTTTAAATTTCATGTTAATGTACATCAAAGCTTATTCATGCAAGGTCAGTTGATTTGTCATGCGTAAATAACAAATATTGTTAATGGCCTCTATGAGCGACTGACTCTTTGATAACTGGGGCAGTTACACTAAGTCCTACTAATTATTCCTACCGGTAGGGTTAAGTGTAAGTTATTTATACTTATCCCAAGTATAAATAATATGTGTAGGTAGGATATAGGAACGGTAGGTAAGTAGTAACGGATAAGTATACATATAATAATGCCTTTTTTTTGTGGACGATATCTTAGCTGACAAACAATCCAAAGGAGTTTTGCAATAGTAGTTTTTTATCTTAAAAAATTACAGTAGCTGTGAACCAAAAAATATCATCTACACTAAAAGTCGATTCTTCTTTACTACATACAAGATTTCAAAAATTTTGGATCACTTTCTGAACCTGTTATTTTCAGCCAGCGCCCGTAGACCGACTGATAGGGACAAGTATAAATAAAATTACACCAAGGACTAAGATTAGCCCCTAAAATATTTATTGTTTATCCCTACCAATAGGGATAAGTGTAAACAAAATTACACTTAGCTCTACCGGTAGAATAACTAGTAGGCTAAGCGTAACTGTCGGATTAGTGCAAGTAATAAGGACACTGATTAGATTGCTAAGGGTGGTAAAAAATATTCCTACTGAGGTACTAATTGGTACGTATTATAATAAAAGAAGCGTAAATAAAATCTAATCCTCTTTGATATGTTTATTTGATATTCGAAACATCAAAAAAAAAACTTAACTTTTAAACGAGTGTAGATACTGCTTATTCGTCAAAAATACGCCTTAAATGAATAACATTTAACTGATGTTGATCAAAGGCCTCTTTTTACCGAAGGGGTCTAGAGAAAACGTAGACATCGAAATAAACGCTGCGCTATTGCAATCTAGATTTACTCGATTATCATGTAGACCGCGTGGTTTTATGTGTTTCGATTCCAACACATTACATAACCTCGAAATATGTATAGCTAGTGTACAAAGTGTAGTTCGACGATACTTTATTAGCTCTCACTAGAGGGGGGTTCTAAAGACTGTGAGCATGGTAACTGCATTGCTGTTGACAGTTCGACAAACATGGTTGTAACATCGCGTGATCTGCCGAATAGAGTTTATTGGCCCTTCCTGTAACTGAAACTTATTATATTTCTTGTTTGGTAGAAATGATAAACTCATCGCAAGTAAAGCTTTAATGATGCAAAAATATACACTTATACAGTTAAACAATTTCAATTGCCATCCCGAACAAATGGGCATTATTACGATCACCTACCGTTGCCGAGTGGAATCCCTACTAATATAAATGTGAATGTAAGTTTGTTTGTTACGGTTTCACGCGAAAACTACTCAACCAATCATCATGTACACATGTTCTTGGAAGTATTAGGAGTAGCATAGGATACTTTTTATTAAAAGAGATATATATTTATTTATTTATTTATTTATTTATTTACACTTTATGCACTTTGTACAGCGGCAGACTTAATGCCCAAGGCATTCTCTTCCAGTCAACCTTAAGGTGGTATAGAAATATTGTAAGGGAGGTGCACAGCGGTTATATTGACAATTAAGATATATAATACATGAGTTGACATACATACATGAACACATACAATACATACGTTATAAATACACATATAAATATACACATATATACATAAATATACACATACACACACATTTAGATTATATTCGTACACTATGACAACTTGACTGTAAGCTGAGCCAACTATCGACTTCGAGCGGGAGCGCATTCCAGAGTAGTACTGCTTGAACAAAGAACGAAGAGTTCACGAAATCAGAGTTGTGAGAGGGACATAAGAGAAGCAGATTATTTTCTGAGCGAAGGTTTCTGTCGTGATTAGAGGATAGATAACGGAGGTACGGAGTCAGATATGTAGGTGAAAACGGTGAGTTGAGAAATGAGAATAGGGCAGTTAGTGCTCGCAGATTGCGGCGCTGGCGAATAGGTAACCATTTTAATTGGGAACGTAAAGCAGACACATGATCATACTTTCGAAGATTAAAAATGTATCGAATGCAGCTATTGAGAAGTCGGTTTAGTTTGTTAAGAAGGTCTGCATTCAGGTCGTAATAACACACATCACCATAGTCGATTATTGGGATTATTAAGGACTGCATGAGAGTAATTTTGGTATTAGAAGGCAGAAAGTTCTTCAGACGATATAATGTTCGCAGATTTCTCGTTACTTTCTGGCTGACATGAGTAACTTGAGCTCGCCAATCAAGGGTAGAGTCGATGAGTAAGCCCAGATCTTTGACCACGGGGCTGAACGGTACGACTGATCCGTTAAAGATGGTTGGTGAGATTGAGGCAGTATCGAGTCTGCTCATAATGCGTTTGCTGCCCACTATGATCGCCTGACACTTGGTTGGGTTAACCGTCAATCCGAAATTCGTCGACCACGAGTTTATGATCTCCAAGTCTCTGTTGACCATGTTAACAGCTTGTGTTATATCTTCCACCCTTGACTGTGTATACACTTGCAGATCGTCGGCGTATAGGTGATACGCACTCTGAAGTTGTTGAGTAATAAGATTAATAAAAATTGAGAATAAGAGAGGAGATAGAATGCCGCCTTGAGGGACGCCAGCGAGGAGATCGCACCAGCTCGATATCGAGTCAGCAACGTGAACACTCTGTTGTCGCCCCTGAAGATAAGTGGAGAACCATTCCAGTGCCCCAGAGGTAACCATGAGATATTTAAGGATAGATAAAAGGATTTCATGACTGACGGTATTAAAGGCATTGGAAAAGTCAACTAGTACAAGTACTGTGACTTTGGTGTCCTCCATGCCCTTCCTAATATCACCAGTGACTTTAAGGAGAGCAGTAACTGTGCTGCGACCAGCCCTAAAGCCAGATTGTAGTGAACAAATTGGGAAAGTTGCTTATGAACACAGGCCTCGAGTACTTTGGACAGAAAGGGAAGAATAGAGATAGGACGGAAGTGTTCAGGGAGAGAAGGATTATTGTTTTTTGGAAGAGGAATGATATAAGCCTTTCGCCATAGAGAGGGAAAGGTGCCGGAGTCGAGAGAGAAATTGATGATGTGAGTGATTGCTAAGAGGATACAGTCCAGGATGGTAACAATCATGCGACGACTTATTCCATCGCATCCTACAGCATTAGAATGGATAGATAGGATAATTTTTTTGATATCCTTAGGAGGCACCGGAGAAAACGCGAATATATATTTATTATTTATTTAAAATGATCTGTTAGGAATCTGGCAGACCAAATTTCACGCCAGCGAAGCCGCGGGCAAAACCTAGTTATCTATAATATGCATGTACTTAGTAATATATAGGTATGTTTATCGGCAACTTGGTTACCACAGTATAGACTCAGCCAAGACAGCCTCTACCTCGGCCTCTGTTCGGATCAGATGGCCATGTACAAAGTAATTATAGTTTATTTGGATAAACCATGTATGTGATTAAACATACGCTTAAATATCAAATAATTTATAACTGATACGCAACAGTTTTAATTGAATGATACAATCGCCTTTCGCTTTTCAAATACACTACCACAATAACATAAGTAGGTATTCGCGCCAACCCGTACCAGCCCCAAAACTTTATACAAAACGAAGCGCATTTCCTCTTTTCCTCAGTGCTCCCGTAATAGTAGAATATTATTTTGTAACATAATGTAAACATAACCTTCTCTTAAATGTTCTATTTTTTGTATATTTATTTTTGATATATCGCACTGTAGCAAACTTTGTATTAAGAACTCATTTCATGGTTCTTTATACACTACATGGGGCAATGATGATCTAATTTCAGATTTCCAAAAGCACTCGTTTGTAGGTAATTAATATGGTTTGTGTGTTTAGGCAGAGGTATAATTATGTTTTAATGACAAAGTGTGACCACTAGTCCTCCTAAAATATCAGAGTCTAAGAATAGAAATTAAAACAATGAGTCTACCGATAATATAATGTACTAATAGAAAAAATTGCAAGTAATAATGAAACTTGAAACATTAATATAACATCAAAAAACGCGAAAACGTTCGCTGCACCGCTTGGCACCGATTTTATCGTCCCATGTCACGGCAAGAATACAGTGGACTGACTTGTCTTTATATTTTGGTACTTATATATTTTTACTGGCTTAGTAAACAATAATGATAATATTTTTGTGATCATGATACGTATAGGAGTTCTATATAATACAAACAAATTTCAAACAAAGTAAACAAATAAATAATAAACAATTATTCGTGTGGTAAGGGATTAAGAATACGAGTAGTGTCACAATTCTACGGGTGTCGTAAAAGGCGACTCAAAGGATCAACCTACACAAATAGGAAAAATTGAAACAAACTCTGTAGCAAGCCGTCTTACCAGCGGAGTATAACAGTTCAAAACCTCCTTTCAAAGGAGAGGCCTATGTCCAGCAGTGGACTTTTACAGGCTGTGAATGTGACTGTAAAGAATACTACACTATCTGTACTGATTTAATTAAAGTGAAAACTTTTTTGTTTGATCTACCAGCTGGATTACAAAAAAATTTTACGTATTGGATAGAGCATTCATTGAGAAAGGTCATGAACTATGTAACATCAAGCTACAGCTCATTGGAGCGGAGCAGAGGCCCTAATAAAAAACTAAAACTGTAGGGAACCACAAGTGACAGGCGGCTTCCTCTCTAAGTTATGATGTTAAATTCTCGATAAAGTTTTAAATTAGTCTACCTATAGTTCAGATGATAAGGTGATCTTGGAGAAATACAGAAAATGAGTTTCCTTAAATTTTGTTTCACATCATGACATGAGGTTGGATATCGGAACAAAACGGATAAATGGAAGACCATGTGACTACAACGAGCAATCTTACTTATACAATAGTGAAATAATAACATCATCACCATTAACAGCCTCTAATAATCTCATTAACTGAAATTGTAGTGTCAATGTCTGAGAGTGAAAGCAGGAAGTTAAAGCTATTTAGGAGTATTATTCCTAGGAATCACAAAGTTGTGCTCTGAAACTTAATGTACGAACACAAGATTCTTCCTCAAATTTTCCTGCAAAGAGATTACAGGATAGAAAGTTTAACGATACAGGGTTAAATAACACGAAATATAATATTAATCAATCAAAGCGCGGGGAAAATGACGTTCAACAGACCGCGTCCCGCGCATATCCCGCGTTTCCGCTGTCGCATGGAATACAAAAGCGACGTACGCACAGAGCTGCGCATAACCGCCGCCATTACAGCGCTATTATATGCCTTTTTGTTGGGTTTTTTTATTTGGACACGAATTCTGGTTACCGACAGGATGTGTGTTCTAAAATTCTACAGACCTACATGACTCAATGTGGGAGGCGAATGAAAATAACTAGCGAATACTTCTCTGAGGGTCAGCCTTTAATGCGTTCTTTTGTGTTATTTTATTCGAATTTAAAGTACTCGTATTGTTTCATTATTGCTTTTTGACAATAGAACGTTACTTAAGGAAAGTCACATTTTAGAAAAGTTCTTTTATTTATTTTATTTTCGATATTACCCATTGATGAGATATTTGTATAAGAGGTACATGGGTAAAGTAATTGTTTAATTAGATAGTAATTAGTATCGCTATTCGTTAATAAGAGTCTAGTACTCTTAGGCAAGATGCAAGTGTTTCACCTTTCTACAATCACTAATGCTTCTTTTCTCTTCTATTGTTGGCTACTATATTGTTTTGACCACGAGACTTAGGATTGAGAGATGTCATTCCCACACACTTGTTCTATGGCTCCTGGTACCCATAACACAAGTTAAATCTTATCATGGGTGCCAGAGTTCAACTACCATTTGTGCCTTGAATGTTTGCTGTTTATTGTAAGTAAAATTGTATGTAAAATTGATTTTGAATAAAGAATGATTATTATTATTATTATATATTATTAGTTTCCTAGTAAGGTTTACGTTTTTAGTATGTCAACTTGGCTAAGGAGGCTGCAATCATTTTGAGTAGTAAAATATATTTTGATTGGTTACTTTCTCATGCATAGTTCACGCAAAGTGAAAACCTAAATGTGAAGAAATCCTCGTAACCATGTAAGCGTCACTTTCTAGAGTCATTTTGGCAGGCTCTTATAATAAAAATAAATCGAAAGAAAACTTCACATTTGTTTTTCTCACAATTAAAACTTTTAAGTAAAGAATCTTGATCATTTAATGATAATGATATGATTACATAATGACAAAGTCAGAGGTCTATTAGAGTAATTCTTTTTTAGGCACGCTTAATCTCTTACATTTATTTTGTATAATGTAAATACATTACATTACTTACTTCTCACATCTGCATAAGATTGTAGAAATTGAGTTAGTACAGTAAAACATTATTTTAATGTTTTGACTGAATGACTTTTTATTAACATTTCACCAACAATAATAATATATTTGGACAGCAGACTTACAACGTCATCTAAACAGAGCTTGTACTATGAAAACTAGATAACTGATATAAATACATATTATATACTCTTTTCGTAAATATATGCATATCAAATTCAGAAAAAAATTTGATCCGACCCATCAATCGAACACGAGACCTCAAAACCAGCAGTCGCATACGCTGTCGCTGCACCACCGAGGCAATAATAGACTGTCTTTTATTTCTTATAAGATCAACTTTTTTTGCCTTGGGATAATATAAAAAAAATCAACAGTAATTAACGTCTTCGAGGTATTAGAAAATTGCGCGGCAAATATCAAATAATATTGTTACCATAATTTTTCACGATAATATTATAGATTACTAGCTGACCCGGCAAACGTTGTTTTGCCATTTTTACTAAAATGGCTATTAAAAAATAAGGGTTGATCGTAGAAGGGTGAAAATTGAGGATTGTATGTATTTTTGTATGTTGTATAATAAAAAAAATAGAAAATAAAAATTTTGTCTAAAAAAAAAAAAAATTACGGTTGTACTACCCCTAACATTTAGGGGGATGAAAAATAGATGTTGGCCGATTCTCATAGATACCGGATAAGCACAAAAAATTTCACCAAAATCGGTCAAGCCGTTTCGGAGGAGTATGGCAACGAAAACTGTGACACGAGAATTTTATATATTAGATTATCGAGTACGAGTTCGAGCAGATGTAATAAGATTTTTTTTTAGGAAAGGTTTTGCCTATAAGAATTTATACACAACGTGTAGGTTTGGTACTTAAAATACGGTTAACAATTATTTTAGTAATTTTCTAAATTAATTCAAATCAAATCAAAATATTTATTGCCAACTATAAAATAAACTGTGAAATTTTAAATATGTCCGTGTTAATAAAACAAATTATATAACATGCGTAAAAAATCAGCAAGTATTTTATGTACTCACGTTTATCATCATTTTCATAATCATTTCCAAACACAAGAACAAAATAATGAAATAATATAAACTTAATGTTTTTTTGCCACATGCTAGTTGGAAAGTTAAGGGCACTGAAACACATTGTTTTTGCCTATAATAACGTAACTTTACGCCCACGTTTTTCTACAGTGACAATATTTACGAAACCATTATGAATTTATGATCAAGTAGGTGTTGTTAAGTAGCACTACCTAAATAGGGCAATTTTTTAAAAATTGATGGACATTTTTTCAAATTTATTGATATTACGCGTACGTCAGAAACTGAATACTTCCCCAGGACACCTGCCCACTACAAAAATCGGCCAAATACAACTGTGCTTTTAAAATTATTATCGCGTTGCCAAGCAACTAAATTGAATAACGCGCGCATGACCATAGATGTCGATATTTGAACAAGAGAGAGAGAAGACATGAAATGCTTTTATAATAGCTATATTAGTAAAGATGATTGCAGAAAAACAGTAATATGTTATTATATTGTCATTTTTATTATTTTGTCATTTAATATTCAGTTAAATAATTAAATTAAACTTACGGAACGAAGAAACTTGGGAAAAATATTAACAGGACTATGGCAATAATGAAATGTTAAAAAGTGCTGTCAAAAAATAAAAACTCTACCACTTTAGCAGTTATTGTGAATTTGTGAGTTTCAAATTACTTAACATATTGAAATTACTGTGAATAAAATATATACTGATTGCTTTCTTTCTAATACAGGTAGATGTCTGAGTAAATCGATATTGAAATAAAGTGAAAACCTAAATATGACAAAAGACTTGGAAGTCATGTAGTCGTTATTGGTCCAAGAACTACCTTTTAAATTATAAGCGACTACTAAAATTTTGTTAATCTTCAATCAAAGTACAAGTGAGTAACTTAGTTTTACATGAAAATTTAAGTTGAGTCAAATATTAGAACACCATTATTTTCTTAAATAAATATATTCGTAAGTGAACAAAACTATTTAAATTGTCACATTACGAGTGAATCCGGGAATGAGGGGTTATGAGGGTTAGGACCTCCTGAGAAAGGGGTCATAGCCTCTATGTATAGGGATCACGACCCCCTTAGATGAATCTGAAGTCATACGATTTCCAATATTTAAACAAATGAAGTCCTGAGTATATACATATATTTGACCCCCCTGAGTTAAAACTGGATTTTCTACTGTAAATGGAAATGCATTTATAATCAAATCTATAAAAAAATCAATAATATTCATATAATTTGTTTTTTTTTTAGTGTATCCTATAAATTATGTATAAGGTTTAATTTAGTGTCAATTTAGTAGTTATAGTATGGTGTCATGCAAGTTATAATTTTCTTTTTTCTCAAAAATATTCCTCGATATTCATAAATTACATTTGCTTTTAAATTCTCTGAAGTGATAGTATTTGTAGAAACAACTCGGCAATAAAATTTTGAAACCTAACTTTGCTCGGCGATTGTGCTTTCGACAGCTACGCTTTTATACGTTCGGTTTTTATACCTAAATATTACATATAATTTGAGTACGGCCACTTTGAGCAACCATCTGCCGCGACCACTACACACGTATGCAAATAAATAGTGGTGAAGTTGTTTTAGTAGAATTTTTGATTCGCTCTGGCAACTTTAGTATTTTTCGTGGCATGCAATCCGCAGCTCCATTCGTGTTTGTCGTTTTCGTCCGTCGGGGACTCTGTGTGACGTTGCGGGTGTGTGCGAAAGTATGAAGTGAAATCCTACAGTGTGTGAAATGATAAGTGTTTATAGTTTTTATTGTGGTAAAAAACAAAAATGAGTGCGAACGGATAACCTGGTTTACTTTGTGGATCCTTTAAACTGTACACTTCAGTACACGTAACATTTCCTATAAGAACGGTTTCAAAATGGCTGTGTTTTGAAGGACCCTTTGTCCGCTTTCATTTGCTTTTTTCAGCATGATAGTGGGATCGTACTGTCAGAAATTTGACTTAGAGAGGTGAGGAAGGCTCTTGCTAAGATTTTGTGGTTATTGTGTAGAAGCGCAAAGTGGAAAATTACTGGTTCCCGCCGATGAGCGGTGTCCGTTGATCGCTTTCAATACGAGCGATACCCACGAAACGTTCGATAATATCGTGTGAGTTTGTAATAACTTTTTTATTTTCTCGTTTGTGTACCGATAAAGCTGGTTCAGTTATGCGAGCTGGCTGCAATTCACGTTTATAATTAGTTTAGTGTTGATTTTCGTGCCTTCAAATTGACGGCGACGTAAACATATGACTTGACTAAAATAAACTAATTCTAATTGGAATCTGTTTCCATAGAATACTTTTTACTTCTTCACTTGTGTTATTTATAACGTTACATTGGCACATGATGCGTAAAATAATACTCCTTACATTACTTAAATGTACATCCATAAGCATTGTGTATTTTAAAATGTTAAAAAACCTTTTGTAGAATATATTATTTAAGCAGTAAATATTAAATAAATTACTAATCTTCACTCAACTGCCTATATTTGTCCACAACATGGTAAATCATAAAGTGCATTGAGGATAAAAATATTTATATTCCTATTAGATTCTAATAAGGAAATAAGTCAAAGGGGTGTATGGTTACCATACCCATAATTTAATTAAGTGAAGTTACTTAATAGAATTAAATAAAAGACCTTTAGTGAATGTGAAAAATGAAGTGAATTTCTAACTTCAGTTACATATAGCATAATTTTTTTAGAAAACACCAATAAGAACCATTTAGTTAGTAATAAAAAAAATAGTTAAAATATAAGATTTTTAAAATCTAAACCATGATTACCATCTTTATTTGAAATGGATTATCTTAAAATAATATAAGATTTTATAAATAATTTTTGAATTGTTTCTTTAATTTCTTTTTTTGAAGTGATAAAGGCTGTTGTTCTAAAATTAAAATGTGTTAAAAGGTGTAAAATAATGTACACATATCATTTTGTATGTACTATGTAAAGCTACTGTGCATTAAAAACATTTTTAACTGGAATTTAAAATAGAATGGCAATTAGCATTATTCTATTTAGTTGTTTAAGTGACTTACTAAAAAAAAAAAACAACTTCACTTGACAAAACACTAATTCACATAAAGTTTGAACTAGTATACAGATGCCTTAACCTTCAGAAAGTATTGCTTTTGATCCATCATTCGAGTATAATAAAAAAAAGAAAATTAACTGAGCAAAATTACTTGCAATAAATGAATCATGACGTTTTCTACTAATCATAGCTTCATAAAACCATTCAAAAAGTTCTTCACACACCTCACATGTAACGGTCTAATCCCAAATTAGGCAAAGCCAATACTATAGCAATCGGACTGCTGATAAACATACTCATGTATTTCTAAATAGATGACTTACCCACACCCCGGTAGTCAGTAGCTAGTATTCAGACACAGAACCAATAATCTCTTCACGCAATTATTTTTTTTCTAGTTGGGAATCAAATTCGCAAACCTTTGCCTTAGTCGTTAGGTTCGTTAACCACTAGACCAGCAGCCTAGTCTTTGTAAATGCTTATATTGTCAAGAAAACTTACAAAATAAACAGTTTAATGTCTACCTATAACACCTGCTAGACTATATAAAATCTGTTTGTGTCATACCTTTAGAGTTAATATTTTATATACAAGTTCACTGCAGGGATAGGAAGTTTGTAATAAATTTAACATTAAATTTAGTAAATAACTGCCTGTCAGCAGATGCCTATAAAGATAATATTTATTTAAGATGTGAATAATTTTTAATTGCCTCTTTCCTAAGTGCCTATTAGTAAACTTGTAGAATTAAAAAGTTGCTTACCAAAACAAGATTGGAAAGTACATGTTACATAAAGCTCTTGTAAAATGTGTAGGAAGATTTAGATTTCACATAGAAGTGATAAAAATGAAAAATCAAAGCTTAAATATTGTTTATATACCTTCAGAACTGGTCTAAAGGCTTTTAAAAATACTGTTTTAGTGTTACTTGTGCTGTACTTTATCCATATGTATCTTTTATACCGGGATCAGCTTGATGCTACACTATACATCACCTCAAGTTCGTACCCCATAAAGGGAAGGCACTCTACCTACTTAGGGTTGTAAACAGTAGTTTAAGATAGTTTAAATTCTGTAATCTGTAACTGTATGTTGGGTGCTAGCAGCGTTGAACCTATTTATAAACCAATTGAGAAGATTATGCGAAATGTTATTCTAAACATAAGACACTATGACTCAAATATTTTTAATCGAGTAATCCTTATTACATATACTATGTTAGTCCACAATGGCCATGTTGATTTGTTCCGTGTGTACTTAAAGCATATGCTTATTTAAAAAAACTATAAATTGCAACAATCTCACTACTCCATCCTCAAGAAACGTCGTGCGGCATATCGTGAAATGTCGCAAACACCGTTACCCACCTAACTATTGTCGACAGTACGAAAATTGAAACGCATAACGGCAACCGACTCATTGTTCGTTGCGCTCACGCACGCCTGCAAAGGATGGATCTGAAAACTGATCTCTTTATTCTTTTAAATAGAGAGTGCAAGCTATTTAGATACATTTCAAGATTACGGTTGTACCTTAATTTGGAAGAACATTTAATCTCAACTCTTTGTTTAATCAAAAAAGTTTACGACACTGCAGACTTATATGTAAAAATAGATAATCTGTTTATTTCCTTAAATGTAGTTTATTTCCTAATATTTTTTATTTTCGTGTGGAATTGGAATTAAAATGTCAACAGTTGACATTGTAGATGATCCTGCTTCCCGTTCGATACATAGTGAGTAATAATTTTGATGTATGCGTGATAATAATAGCTAAGATTAGACACCGTTATTTCCGTTCGTTAATATATTTGGTTTTATACTATCTCGCTAGAGGATTTCTTGAGGTGTCATTCAGCAAGATGATCCGCCATTTTACTCCGTGTTCGTTATTTGATACTTTGAAATGACGTTAGGTTTGTCTTTTTGATGTACTTTAAGTAACACGAACTATTCTTTTTTTTAATTTTTTTATTCCCAAGTTTATTTTGGTGTCGGCTACTAGTGCAACTGGTTTTACTTGAAAATCCAACAACACTCTTTGGCCCGATTAGGCAATCAAACCCAAGACCACTGGATCGGCAATCGCATATGCTAATCACTAGACCAACACGACGTGGCAGTTCTTGTCATAAAATCAATCAAAATCATAGTAAATTAACGAATAGAACCGTACAATGATGTCTATTTTTAACTAATTAAACTTTAGAATATTTGCTTCTCAAATGTATTCTACATATTTTGAGGCTGGTTTTAACATACACATAATATTAAAATTAGAAATGATAGCACGCTGTGTTTAAAATAAATCGTTAAGTAATATAAATAAAAATATCATATCTTTAGTGATACTATATAGAATTTTATATTATTTTTTTTATTTGACAAGAAATCCATACAAGCGTTTTCGAAACCTAGTTTTTTTCTTTGAAAGAGAAAAATACGCAGTCCCTTCAAATAATGAATAAATTATACATTCTGGTTTCTCCGCCGTCGGGTCAAACAACAAGATTGACTTATTAATATCACTTATTTAATATTTGGGAAAGTAAATATCATTAAATATAAGTGGTGCTTAGTTTGCGAGCTCCACATTAAACGTAACAACGTATTTCTTAATTAAGCGTTATACTTAATTTTTAGCGAAATGTCGCTGGATAATATTTTGAAGAAAATGTCTAATAAATTTAATTATTTTCCCTTTTACGACTGCATTATTTTTATTAAAAAAAACAGCTCAAGTTGCGTTCACATTTTTAAAACTGTTTTATTTATCATAAATGGATTCTTCAAAGAATGTACGCTGCTGTTTACCATTGGATAGAAATTTAATTGCCGTATTGAAGAAATTGTTAATAACACCTGAAATAAGCATATCCACAGATTCTCAGTTTTTAGGTTTAGAAACCTAGAGCTGCACGAAAATTATGAGCGAACTTCGTTCAGACTTATTTAAATGCATATGCAATAATGTCAACTTTGACCAATGCTTATTTTGGAGTTTTTAAATTCGGTTTGTTATATATTTAAACCGAGTATAGAACGACTGATAATACGACCGTGTACTTGATATTTTGTGCTAAATTTTAATTATTTTGCAGTGGTAATAAGGAAGTAGATCATAAATTAGTTATTTTTAAAGAAAGTTGAAAAACCAAACATTACAGTAAATGTATATATAAAATAAAAAAATCACATTTTGAATATTTTAAGTACTTTAATATTTTAATGATTATCTAATCAGAATCGATAATGACGTGATTTTTTTTTGCTTAATTATAGTGAATATTTTTTTATTGCATCACTAAGAAGTAGTGGTTATTTTATTCCACTTCCTACATCGTTATTTAGATCTGGAATTATTCTTGGTTGCTACTTCAGCAAACTTAAGAAAATACCGTTATTTAAAATCTCTCCGTATGGTGACCTACCCTTACACATCTCATGGGTGTTATAAGAGCGGACTAAGAAAGTAAGCTACTTAGAACAACACTGGAAACAGAAGGAAAGCTTGACACAAACTCTATACCAACTCGTCTAGCCGGCGTGGTATAGTAAGCCAAAACCTTCTTCTTGAGGAGAGGTCCATGTCCAGCACTGGTTGTTGATGATACAAAATTTACAGAATTTTACCTACTATAAATATTGATTGCTTCAGTGGCGCAGTGATAGCGTATGCGACTGCTGTGTTTGAGGTCTCGGCTTCGATTCCTGGGTCTAAACAAATGTTTGCATGGTCTGCAAATATTTGTTTCGGAATTTGGGTGTTTGCTATGTAAATATATATGTATTTACAGAAAAAAAGGTAAATATGTATTTATATCACTTGTTAAGTACCCATAGTACAAGTTCTGCTTAGTTTGAGAGTAGATGGCGTTGTGCGTCAAGTGTTTAAAATATTTATTATTATTATTATTTTACTTAAGGCTCTAACCGTAGTTTAGTGTTTAAATGGGCGTCGTGTTTCAACCGTGTATCAGATTGAGGTGCAGGTCTTATCGCTGTTGCTAACACAGCTCTTATCCAATATGTACGAAACTTGTTTTTCTGACAAGATATTCTGCGTCGTATTTTCAAACATATTTACATCAGAATCTACTGATACGTAAGCATTATTATTGAGCGGCTGTTCGCAAATTTACTCAAGTGTTATAAAATTTACGTAACCTTTACGACGTTTGCGTTAAGCGTGTATTTTAATTTTCGATTGTAAATATTAAAAGAAACTTATTACGATAACTTTTATTGTATTATTAATAATTTTTGTTCTTCACTTCTTAAATAGATCTATACTATACATATATTATGTACCTAGTAAAGGTACGTATTGCCCACCTTACCCTAATTCATGAAGGCTTGGAACTCCATGCATAGTAAAATCTATTTTTAGATATTATCATTGGGGTCCTCCAAAAATGCTTAAACGTTTATGACGGAAAGTTAAATAAAACCTATTAAAAATAAATTACTTAAATAGTTCTACATTTTGTTTAAAATTATTGAAAGATTATGCATATTTTTATGTATTTGTTGTCTGTAGTCTGTGTGTTTCCTATTAGTAGCATTTTGCATAATTTTAAACCATTTCCTTGTCAGAATATTTGATTATTCGTACCAATAACATTATTTACGAATATTTATATAGACAATATATCTATATCATATATTAAATAAGGAGAGGCCTTTGTCCAAATGACAATCAAAAATTAATTTGAATTTTGTTATTGATAACTGTCGATAACGTTCATAAATAGTGGCCAGCTGTGTTGTCTGTACTGTATATGTGTGGGTGTCTGGCAACTATTTATTCATGAAGATTGTAATAAACAATGCATGTTCTTATTTGTTCAATTGTGATGTAACACTTACGTGAAAACGCTCAACTGAAAACATTATAAGAACATTAAAAAAATGATACCTTTTTTTAAAGACAATGCCCTCACTAAAAATAATTCCTGTGTCACGGGGGACTTTACAAAGATACAAGAAACGGACACACAAAACACTCAAACTCGGAACAACAATTTATGGATCACACAAAGTGTTGTCCTATATGGGGTTTGAACTCATAACACTCAGCGCACTAGAGAGCGGCGTGGCGACCGCTTAAACCACTAGGCCATCCGTGCAGTTAGTCTTTTCATTTTATCTTCTTAATAAATGTCAGAAAAAGATTTTAGCATATCATTTTGTTCTGCGTACACAAAGACGTGAAAGCTCGAGCACTTAGAGCAATATTTCACGTCGATAATGAGCCCTTATTTTTATTTATGTCGTACATGTCATTTAGACGTCACGTTTTGAACATAACGTGATGAGATGTGGTGATTAAGAAAATTATATATAAATTTTGTTGAAACTGTTCTTTATATTTAGACTATTATGAATTACACTACCTACTTCCATTTTAATTTACGTATTTTACATGAACATATAAGTACAAAAATTAAAAAAATCTTTTATCTATACAATTTAATAAACGAAAGTGTCTCTTTTAGTTTCAAATTAACAACTTTTTAAAGCAAAAAACATATGAAAGTGTATACGGTACTTACATAAAAAAATCAATTTTGAATTTTATGTCTGTCTGTTCCGGCTAATGTCTAAATCGGCCGGACCGATTTTGACGGAGCTTTCACTGGCAGATGTAAAAAGGAGTCACTTAGGCTACTTTAATTTAAAAAAAAAATAGAGTTACGTAAAAACAACATTAAAGCTAATGAAATAGTGAACTTTCTCGCGAGCGAAGTCGCAGGTAACAGCTAGTGTATAATATAATAACTGCAAAGTTAAACAGAAGTTTTTTTTTAATCTATGTGCAGAGCACGCAATTTATACAAACACAGATTTATAAAATAGAAGGTTAGCTGTCACCGTTCGATTTCTTGGAAAATGATCTGGCAATGTTATAATTGTGATAAAGCTACTGTGGCGAAATAAGAAAAATAAATTGTCTATGCAGCTATTCAATTTTTAATTATAAGTTCACAACTAAATGTCCACCACTAATACATAAAATCTATTCATTCGCATTATGAGATTTATACCTTGTTTATGAGTTGTGTGTAGTGTCCTGGTGAACTTATGGCATCATTATCTTAAAACGGACGTCGTGAACACTCATACGTACGTACACAGTAACGGCTTGTTCATTCCCATTTAAGAGCCCAATTTACCATTTGTAACATGTCCGGCCGTTTCACCCACCCACCTTTAGAAAGTTGATGGGAGCTGCGATAAATACTTAGGTTTCGGCGCCCGACGCTAGCGCATTGTTCTCTAGCCACAATAGGATTATAGGATACCACTATAAAACCATTTTCACTTCCGCAAAACGAGAATTCAGCGCGGGCATTATAAATATGCAGTTGTTGATTTTTCTGCTTTCCATCATTATGAAATTGTGTATTTTCCGGCACGTACCTTCGTAAATTCTTAGTCTAAAAGATGGGTTCATGTTATAATTTATGAATTTCTGGGTTAGTTAATTTTGTTATGTAACAAGGTATAACAGTACCTACATCGTTTTATTTCTTGTTATGTAACACACTAACGATTATGTACAAAATCGATTGAACATAAATATAACTGCTTATAAACCTAATTAGATCAACCGAAATATTTAAGATAAATTTGAAACGGTTCTAAATTGAAATTAAAAACTAATAAATTATTTATTTGGTGTTATTATATCCAATAGTATTAGTATATCCGTGTGATGACGAAATAAGAATACAGAATGTCACCATCCCTTTTCATCTCATGGGTATCTAAGAGGTGACTAAGAAAACAAAATACGAAGGAAAACATCACTGCAAAGAGAAGGCCAGCGTGGTGTAGCCAAAACCTCCTTTCTAAGGGGAGGCCTCTGTCCAGCAATGGACAGTAAAGGCTGTTGATGATAATTTATTTAGTTAAAGAGGCCTTTTGTTTGCGTTGGTGACTTCTTTTCAATCTTTATTTGCAAAAACTTAGCAATTAATTGTGTAAATCAACTAATTAAAATCTTGTGCTAGACTGGAAATAATTTCTCTTAAGTGTTCGAAGAAACTATTGTTTAGCATATTTTCTATTTCTCACCAACTTCATCCTCGTTATTGTGTTCTTCCTTGACCTGGAATTCGTTGTAGGACGACGAAAAGAAAAATTGTAATTTTTTGGTTAGTGTTGTCACGAAAAACGATTCATAAAATGAGTAGAAATTTATAAACTCATAAATGAGTCATCCGTGTATTTATTTAATAATGATGGCTTTCTGAATATATTTATATATATACATATAGTCAGCATTTATATCGATTAAATCACTGTAGCCATTAATAGCTTTGCATTCGGTGAATAGGCTCCTTCAACTGTTCAAACCAGTCCAGGACCAAGTGGAGCAATCATGTGACTTTTTGGCCGGGGGCGAAAATTAAATAAAACAAGTAGACGTGTAATGAATACCATTACTGTAATTTGCATTATTTCAATTTTAACTATGATATATTGTTAATCGGCCACATCGCTTGTAGAACCGACAACCGTTGGGGAAGAAAGCTTCTTGAGTGGCGACCGCGTACCGGAAGACGAAGCGTGGGTAGGCCCCCCACTAGATGGACCGGCGACATAGTCCGAGTCGCGGGGAGCCGATGGATGCAGTTGGCGTCCAGTCCTACGGCGTGGCGTTCTAGGGGGGAAGCCTATGTTCAGCAGTGGACGTCTTCCGGCTGATGATGATGATGATGATATTGTTAATATAAAAAAAGAGAACTTCTGAGATAAACAATAGTATGTTACGTACTGAAATGGTTAGAAATCATTTCAAAACTGTCATGCAACGTTATTTCTTTAAGTATCGAATCATTACTAAGTTTAAGCGTTACAAAATACAATAACACAGTTTAGTACAAATAATAAAATTACCAAAAACTAACGGCACATACGTATATGTAGTAAATTGAGTTTTAAACTGTATTCCCGTTGACTAAGGTCCACTTTAAGTTTAACCGTCAATCGTGAAAGGATGCCCTAAGAAACGAGGACAAAACTTCCGTTTATGGAATTTTCAACCAGACTTGCATAAGATTTAGGATAATGATGTCGAACATTTATTTTTGACATGAATATAGATAGACAGTAGGCGTAAATATTGTATTAAACGACACTATAAATTTAGATGTGTAAAATTAATATGGCGAACTTATTTACTTTAGATTCTAAATGAACTGTTTTCTCCCACTAATTCCAACGGGTCATTATCTTACCGAATTTTTATTTAGGAAGTGTATAGAGGCATGCAGTAATTGTACTCGTATCTAGCCTGTAAACGTTTTTAATAAAATAACTAACACTAACCTCCACCACATATTATATCGTCACAAGGAGTGGTGTTTTTTTCACGATAGAGCACGCAAGAAAGCGACTGCTGCCGCCTATGAACGCCTGGAACTCAGGTGTCACATGCGTGTGACCGGCGTTTAAGAAAGGAATGGCCTTTTCTTAAAGGTTTGAAGTTCATATCGGTCCGGAAATACTTCAGCAAATAATTTATTTTTCTAAGTGAAATCGTTGGTCTTATTACTAAATTAATCTAAGCGATCTCTTCTAGACATTTTTGGGAAGGAATTAGTTAATAGTTACTAGCTATATTTTAGCTGCGAATTTTGGTAGAGGTGACCTGCTTATTTCTTTATTCCTCTTTCAAATTTCAACAGGATCAACCATAGACCCTACCATGCCTCTTTAAAAGATTTAAAAGATAACCTGTCGTAATTTCCTGCTCAGTGTCAGTAGACAATTTTAAACGATCTCGTAACGAGTTTCCCAAGTAACAAGTTTAATTAACAAATAGCTAAATCATTTTACTTCGTGTTTGCTAGTTACATATGCATGTTTTTACAGTACTTTGTTTCATTTTCGCCATATCTAATGGATGAAGTCTTGTGGTTGCGTTAATCTGTAATGGAAAACCAGGCTTTCGTTGGCATTTCATTCATATTTTATGGTATAATTGCAGAGTTGCCCATCTATTCGTTCTCTTGGTAGATGTCCTTAGAATTTTCTGTTCAAATCACAAAATATATTTGTTAATATAGTAAGAAAAAATACTGTGAAGCAAAACACAAAAAAATATTTATTCTTGGGTCTGAATCAGCTTGTCTTTTATATACAACATTGGGATCATATGTTAAGAAAAAAAAAATATTATTACGACTTAATTGGCTGTTTCGCGTTTAGTAAAGGTTTCCCAACAATTTTAGGTAATTTGAAATATATAATTACTTTTATTTATATAGCTATAATTAGCTATATTAAACACACAACAATGCACTCTTAACGACTACGAAATATATAAACTTTGAAATTATACGAATAAATTTTGAATTATATCTAAATAATGTCACTGTATTTTTTTATCAAAATATTTTTTTAACGGAAAAATAGTTAAAAATGTTTGTTATTTACAAAAAAGGCTTATAAATTAAAACCGGTTTTAGAAAAAAATTGGTAATCTGGTGTCGTAAAA
Organism: Hypercompe scribonia; assembly: GCA_949316085.1. Classification (NCBI taxonomy): domain Eukaryota; kingdom Metazoa; phylum Arthropoda; class Insecta; order Lepidoptera; family Erebidae; genus Hypercompe; species Hypercompe scribonia. The sequence continues at coordinate 8,814,463 of OX438988.1, forward strand.
ATATGATAGTGGGAAGTAATGGGTTAATATAACATAATTTGCCAGCTCACTAGGGGCGGATTATCATTTGATCATACACTTGATCTATTTTCGAAACAACGCCTTCCAGCCCGTACAAGTGATCTGAGTGTTAACCAATATGTGTTAAAAATGTCTCCACATATGCTGTTCATAGTTATCATCTTTCTGGTCATGTCGATTTTAATACAATATTCTTAATTTGCTGTTCCACATCTATAGTCAATTTAAAAAAATATTTTAGAATTTCTGTACTTAATTTAAGGAAAAACATCTTTATGGCACACTGTTGAATGAAAAAGCAAAAATAAATATTTTCTATTTTTACAAAATACATATATGTGTTTTGTTTTTATGTAATAAAAAAATGCTACATTCTATTGTATGTAGTGGTGAGAAAAAATATTTCCATTGTGTATTTATAAACCGATACTAACATCTTATTATAAGCTTTTGACATAATATATGTTATGAATAGTTTTATTTTATACGCTAAATTCCATTCAATTATTGGAAGTGCGAGTAATAATCAAGGGAGAGAGTTGCCCGAAATTCGTAACTTTAGTCTCAGTAACATGAATAATAGTCATTTTCTATCTATATTGGAAACGTGTGTAGTGACGACCTTCCTTTAAAACAAAATCGATTTTTTTTTAAACTATCGGCGACGTCAGCGCTACTTATCGAACACTTAAAAAGTAAAATATGAATCGTGACCATATAGTTTTAAGTAAAAATCATTTTATTTTGTAAATAAAATTATCTCATTTAAAAGACAATTATTTTAATCACTCCGTTTTACCTTCTGCACACGAATACAAAAGTATAACTGTAAAATATTTTGTATTTAATAAAGAGGGAAACCTTGTAAGCTTACATCTGATATTATAATAAACGGATCTCTGATCTGTCTCGCCTTTTCAAGGCGAGTCGGGTTTCATTGTAAATCTAGATTGTTTGCTACGGTCATATTTTTTTGCCTTTCAGTTTGTGCTAACTATCATACCTACTAGAGTTGATTGACAAGTAGATAGGTTAATTACTTCACGGAAATATTAAAATTTAACCGTCGAAAGTTTCCTGTTTAGGAAACACTCCTCAATTTGTTGATGAAGGTGCTTTCGTGTCGGCAAACTCACACAAGCATTTATATAGAATACGGTGATGCCTTACCGGTTGGATTCACGGAACGGCGACATGCTTCACGGAGTGGCTCTTAGCAAATGAAAACTCAATTTTTATGGCGCTCTCTGCGAAATTACTTGGTTGTAAACACCAAAAAATATTAAAATTGTGAAGGTGTCTCGAGGTGGCGCAACTTTTTGGTTTGGTCGCTTGACTTTTAATATTGCAAATTCTCTTCACTCGATCGTAAAGGACAAAACATGAGTCAAGTAAAATTATTTTAATTTCGCACGTTTGATGATTTATTAAAAGAAAAATATCAAGAAATCAATACTTAGTATGTTTAGACGAAAATGGTCTATATATATGTGTAAATATATATGTCGTGTATATAATTTTTGGGTTCAGTCAAATTTTTATTCAGAACATTAATTGTTATTATATGTGTTACTTTTATTTTCTCCTCTCCTACAAGTTCCTATTAAGAGTAGAAAATTTACCATATCTTGAATTTTAGTTATAAAATACAAGATTAATGAAAAATTACACATGTGCAGTTTACGATACGTAATCTACTAATAACTGAATAATAGTTGGTTAACAGTTATTAATTCAGTCAGGGATCTTTCAGTACTTATGTATATCGTAAATTAATTATAAATACCTAGTATACATATAGAGATAATATTAATAACATGTATTTTTGCATTGTTGGTAGGGAATGCATGTCATGTTCCCGGAGCCGGCGTCGCAATACCACAGCAGTCAGCCCCAGAGCACGCAGCCCAATTACCAGCCGGCCGTGTCGCCGGCTCGTCAGCCTGTTAAGAAGCGTCGCTTGCTGAGCCCATACCAGCAACACAACGGACTACAGCACTTACAACAGGATAACAGCGGCTACAAGGTGAGGCAATGCACCTACCGTCATATTCTAACGCCACTTTAACGAGTACATCTTTTTCTTTTGTGCATTTTAAATCTATCACCTTAGTTTCTAAAACTGCGGGCAGACAGTTGCATGTAGCCAATTTCACATTAAACTTTTGCAACCTTTAAAGACAAGATTTTTGCTCGCTACCCTTTTTTCCCACAATTTTATACATACTACTTTTATAATTAACATTACCTATTAATTTTTTTTTCTAAATTACAAAATTAAGTGTTTGCAAAAAATACAACAGAGGATCGTCGTAGATGTAGTAGATAAAAAAAAAAAATATAATTTAGTTGTCTTTTGTGTGCAATTTATATGGAAACAGCTAGATGGATTTAAATGAGACTTTCGGTTTGGGTTAACTGTGCTTCTGCGTAGCATAAACAATAGGTACATTTTATAACAAAAACAAAAAAATAAATAGAAGAACCGTATGTAGTTTCATATGCATTGAGTCAAAAACTTCGTTTTTGAAATAAGAAACAAACACTTCAATTTTATTTATTTGTTTAGATGAAAGACGAAGAAGACATTGACACAATAAAAACACAATTTATTATTTCAATCACTTTATGCACATATCAGACAATTTTCATAGGTTTTCAAATACTTATCTAAATTTTTGTTATAAGATCACGAACATTTATTTCAAAGCTACATTGAAGTTAGTATTTTGTCTTATATTTATGCTGCTGTAGTACCTCTTAACGTAGTTTAGCCTTTGTCTCGGGTGAAAATGTGAGAATATGTATAACTAAGAACGTGACGCGAAAGCAAAAGTATTAACACTTTCTAATGCCGCTGAACCAAAGAAAATTTCAACTGCTTGTACCCTCATGTGGTTGCGTGTAGTACTTAATTGTAGTGTTTCAACAACAAACATTACACATAGTCTTGTACGTAACCACGTGAAATTTATTTGTTATATTTTGTAAATATACAACATACAATTAATTAAAAGATTACAATAATTTAGAAAATATTATATAAAATAAATAACTATAATATTAGAGGGGATACGTAAATTTCGACTGCATATGTTGTGGTGTGGCCTCGACGGTGCCCTCGCGACACAACGGCAGACCTTAAACGAAGGTTAAAATTCTATTAAAATTAGAATCGAGTAACCAATTTCCAAAACATCGAGCTGCAGAAATAGTCACTCTTTCGAAATGTGTATAACCTTATACATTAATACATGAACGTCATATTCTACACACTTTGGTACGTAAAATATCTATTATACATGTATAAGCCTCATCATTGCTATTACCAGTATTTATCAATAATACTACAACATTTTACAATTAAGAAATATATAATTGGACCCTCAATAAGCGCAATGTTATTGCCAAATGGACTAAATATGTCGTGCAACGAATAAAAATGTTACACGAAGGAGTCACATTTCAAGTTGATTCTGCGTGACGCACAAACGCGCGCGTCTCAGCTGATGAATATGTAATTGCGTCAATGGTCGCTTCACAAAGGAGGGTGCGGTATGAAACCGAAACGATATATTTGTATTTTCATGTAAATCTATCGCTTACGTAGATCGTACAATTGCAACACTGTAAATTTTGACCCGTTATCTTTTATTTTGAATAGGTCACCCCCAGTTTACTTGACTAACTCGTGCGTACGTGAGATGACTTTCACGTAGATTTGTGCTTTCATTTAAGAGATGCTCCTTTTTTAAATCCTGTACTGTAAAAACCACAATGCTTTTCGGTAACAATTACATTATACTCAATTGCATAAAAAGGTGGGGTTTGTCCTTAAATACGCTCCGTTTCGATCGACCGTTGGCCTTCTGTTAATAAAGAAAGCTGATATTGCGTATAACTGAAGCAAATTGGGACACAATGTATTCGAGGAAATATAAAAGGGGTTGAAAATAGTTACATTGTTTTGTTGTTTTCATATATAAAACTTTAAGGTGAATGTCCAATTCCCGTACGTTTAGTCTCAATTTCATTAAATGATGAACCGTTACAAGTTCCAAACTAGTGTCATTAGCTAAAGAGACATATGAACTTTAGATTGCCAAAATTTCCTTTTACACATTGTACACACAGCGAAAGACAAACGATAATGTCAAATTCCGATGGCATATCCTATATTGACATTTATGCTTTGACACTGACGTTTGCTTAAAAACAGTATTAAACCACTGTAAATTAACGAATTTTTTGTGTTTTTGGATTGATATTTATTCACGCATTTTTCAAATATTATTTTTTCTGTAACGTAAAACTTATGATTAAAGTACGTATTTTTCTCAATACCTGGGAATATTGTAAAAATATTTTAAATAATTTAAACACTCCCATTTTGCTTGCAAACGCCGCAATGTGCAGTGGAGCATCTGTCGCGAGATGGTCTTTTTACCGTTAATCAACATCTGGGGCACTTTTGAAAGTATAGTCGTCCGCCACGCCAGTTCGCGTCACGACGCAACCGAAATTACTTTGGCAGTCCTTTATTGTGTATTAAAACTTCCCAATATCGACTTGCACGGTTACTGCACGCAGATCGTCAAAATTAATTCATACTTACAGTTACTCTAAATTCCAAAAAGTAAAATGCGTTGCCATAAGAAATATTTTAAAAGCTTGCAAAACAGTGCAAATCAGTGTCCTCAATTGCATTGCTAAAGTATCTTTTGTTTAGAACATCATCTTTGTTAGCGCCCTACTTTGTATTTCACTTTATATAATGTCATTAAATATAGTAAGAAGATCACGCCAATAGGTGTTATTTACACATAATTCTCAAATGTTTAACACTTTAAAACCGGGCCCGCTATTAGTTGCACGCAGCAAGATATTTGTTCAAAACTCATCCAGGATAAGGTACTTTAATTAAAAATCCAATTCGGTCAAGTATGTATGTGTTATAATTACTATCTAACTGGTACGAACTACTAGTAATTCAATGGTATTCACTGCATAACATTCACGCCATTACGATTTAGAGGTGAAAAATAATAAATGTTTGCGTAAGCGGCTGGCTTGGCACGTGGATTGGAGGCCAGGCCTCGTGATGGCTAAACGTGAGCGACGGGAGACGGTTGTTTGCGTCGGGAATAGGTACATAACTGCTACCTACTTTACACGACTTTTTTAATAATAAACTTTTTAAACAGTAATTAAATTTATCGAGGTCAAAATATTTGAAGTCTACAATTGGTAGTGTTCTTGGGTAACTTTTATACCTTTAAGATATGTTATATTTAATTTTAATAATGTAACAACTAGTAGAAACGTTAAAAAAAAACACACATATATACGAGGTGTGTTCAAAAAGTAAGGTGACTTTTCAAATTTGGCGGGCAACGTACTTTCGATTATCGATTTTTTTTATTTTGTTATGTTGGTACACTCTTCCCGAACATCTGTACCAAGTTTCAAGTGTATAGCATTTTTTGTTTGGTTGGGAGAGGCGTAAAGGTTATAAGTGTTTTTCGTGCTCGGCGATTTCTTGCTATCGAAAAATATGGATCAAAGGATTTGCATCAAATTTTGTGTAAAAAATAAAATAAAGTGCTCCGAAACACTTAAAATGTTGACAGTGGCATACGGTGAAACTGTTCTGAGTAAAAAAAATGTTTACAAGTGGTACAAACTCTTCCAAGATGGCCGGGAAGATGCCAATGACGAGCCTCGCTCTGGACGCCCAAGCACGTCAACAACTGATGAAAACGTTCAAGCAGTGAAGAAAATTGTTCTGGAAAATCGTCGAATCACTATCAGAGAAGTTGCTGAGGATGTTGGTATATCGCTTGGCTCGTGCCATGAAATTTTTTCTAACGTTTTAGGCATGAGACGTGTGTCAGCGAAGTTTGTTCCGAAATTGCTAAATTTTGACCAAAAGAACCGTCGCATGAGCATCGCTCAAGAACTGTTGAATGACGTCAGCGACGACCCAGATTTACTCAAAAGGGTCATAACTGGTGACGAATCATGGGTATATGGTTATGATATCGAAACCAAAGTCCAATCGTCCCAATGGAAGAGCCCAGATGAGCCAAGACCGAAAAAAGCACGCCAAGTTCGATCAAATGTCAAAGTTTTGCTCACTGTTTTCTTCGATTACCACGGCGTGGTGCATCAGGAGTTCTTACCATATGGACTTACGGTCAATAAACAGTATTATCTTGAAGTTATGCGCCGTTTGCGAGAAGCAATACGAAGAAAACGTCCGGAATTGTGGAAAAACAATTCATGGCTTTTGCATCACGATAATGCCCCTGCTCACTCATCTTTGCTGGTGAGAGATTTTTTGGCCAAAAACAACACCACAATCATGCCTCAGCCACCATATTCACCGGATTTGGCCCCATGTGACTTTTTCTTGTTCCCAAAACTAAAGAGACCTATGAAAGGACGGAGATTTGCAACGATTGAAGAGATAAAGACTGCATCGCTGGAAGAGCTCAAGGCTATACCGAAAAGTGCTTATGAGAAGTGCTTTGACGATTGGAAAAACCGCTGGCATAAGTGTATTGTATCTGAGGGGGATTACTTTGAAGGGGACAACATAAATATTGATAAATAAATAAATATTTTTTCTTAAAAATACAAAGTCACCTTACTTTTTGAACACACCTCGTATGCCATGTTTCTCAAAAAGTTATTTTCTTCAAAATTAATAAATTGAGTACCAAAATAAAGTAAATCCAGTAGCTCTTATATAAATACAACTTATATATTTCATAGTAATATGGAACTAGAAGTAACGACGAAGTACGACACTAGCTTTTCTACGGCACTTCCAAATTGTCTAGTACACGGGTCGTGGAGGTGTGATGGTAGTGGCTCTACGTAAAAACACCATCGGTATCGTAGTAGCCTTAAAGCCAGCTCCAACCTAGTATGGCAAATAGGCTCGGGAAAAGAGAAACACAATTTGGTAAGAGAAATGCTAAAAAAGTTACGAAACATAGTTTTATGAATTTAAGTACCGTGCGATGTTCACGCTGTAAGGTTTTCATTTTACCAATATAACTTGTTTTAACGTAAAATGACAGGTCTCGCACACATCAATGGAATAAAATCCTTATTTTATAGATAATTACACCCGGACAAAGAACAAAATATCCTGGCTGGAAATTGAATCGGAAACTTCTGGCTTAGGAGTCAGAATCATTAGTCATTAGACCAACGGGCCACACGTTTTGTAATAATTAGCTGGTTGTATATTGTTACCATTGCCAACAGTCGTGTCCTACCTAACATATAAAGTTTTAAAGTTATTTTATTTATTTTATTATAAAAATTAATGTAATAATACATAATTTTATCGTATTCATCGTGCTGCGTCTGTATGGGACTTTCTGCGGCAAGTGTTAAGGTATGTTTTGGTGTGTACCAACGGGTGACGCAATAGTGTTTGTTTACATGAGGCAAAGTGGCTACGTGCATTGAGCGAGGCACAGCAGGCTGATGCGACGTTGCCAGGTCGTGCTTGTGCCAAATTTGACATCACGTTGATGGTTGCCTACCGATACCCGCTAAGGCATGACCACTTTTTACAAGTAACGAGAGTTAAGCGACAATACTAAATCTGTTTTTTTATGCGTCCGGTTGAGTAAACGTCACTATCGAGTGATTTTTAAGTTAAATTTTTGGTTAAACGATTGCAACGTCTACTGAACTATACAACTATACATTATACAGGTATACATACATACATTCCAAGGCTCCAGATAATGGTCTTCAACTTCAATATTGAATAATGGCTTTACAATTGTATCATACGTTTATATGAAGTGCACACCTGTTATATGGATTGTTGGTTAGTGATGCGCTAGAGGAGAAACAGTTGTATACTGAGCAAGTTGAAAAAATAATATTATTATCGGACAATCTTATTCTGTGGATATAACGTAGTTCTTCTAGTTTTACTTATATTATTGTCCAAACCGAGGACATATCTTGACATTCTTTGTAAATAAAGCACGAAGACACATTTGTTTTGTTGCTTTTAACGTGTTTGTGCAATAAAGATTTGGTGATTTGATGTGGTTTGGGCGAATTGGCACCGGCGGACCATACAGGTCAGTAACCTGACGATGTTCCTCCCCGCGTCCCGTGTCTCCGCGTGTCTTACGTAACATCGCACTGATGCCACACCGACGACGACATTGCCAAAGTCGATAGCTCCATGCCGATCATTCGCGCTTGGTAATCTCGTCTTATCAAAACTCATTTCACTCGTTTAATTTGTCCCGACTGATTTATCTTCTAACTTTCGCACAACAAAGAAATCGCTTATATATTTTGACAATAAAACTTTCGTATTTTAAAATGTCAAAATAGACAGAAAATAGGCACGTTCTATGTCACATCGATTAGTCAGTGTCACAAACTTTCACCTGCGCCGTAGAATATCGTATCTCTCTGGGCTGTGACGTTAACTTTCACGATTGTTACATATAGCTTGTGCTTATTCGTGCGAGCTCCCCAAATGACAACCTTTAAATTGCTTAACGACCCTATAACTTTGTAAGTACTAAACATAACTTGCAATTGTGCAAATATAACATTCAACGTGATTCGACAAAAGATAAATATGTTCGCTAACATAAACTCCGTTCCTTTCGCATCGATGCTTATCGATATGACATATCGATTCATTAACGAATTCTAAGTGTGTCGTTCACGAGCAGTCTATCGACTGATATGATTGATGGTGTTGAATCGTGTATGTAGCAACTGTGAGTTATAGAGTTTTTTTAACACCACTTCGGTGGCAGACAAGTGGTTCGTCTAATGTACCGTATCTATAAAGGCTTGCAAGCCAACTTTAAAAAAAAAATTGCATTTTATTTTACTTTCTTTGACAAGTCCGATGTTTTAGTCCTTCGAAATAATTTCAGCACGGAACTTATTCCACAACCAAAACTTGTTTGAGAAAAGACTCCCCTGAAATTACATGGCCGATCTAAAAGCCGTCCTAGGGCGGGCAGCGGGCGGTGCTGTGATAGTATGTAGACCTCTAGTTGTATATAGGCGTTGATTCTTATGTATAAAACTGTATTGGAACAAACCAGTCAACCTTTTGGAAAATATAATATATTTGCTACTCTTTTACAAATATATATAAAATCACGCCTGTTCCCCGAAGGAGTAAGCAGAGGCAAATTAAAAGCCCACTTATTGCCAGTGCTTTGGTCCAGCATAATAAGTGGCAAGCCTATTCCCGCTAATCGAAATGTTTTGTTTGGCAGTCTCGTCCGCGATCAGCAGGTTGTTGATGAGAAGCCTATGCACCTTTTTACTGGTCACAAAGTGATCTTAAGTAATATTGTTATTCACAGATTCACCAAGATTTTAGTTGGCTGTTGCAACCAATCCAAATTGCTCATGTAGTAGGTTAAGACGGTACTGTACCCCTTTACATCTTTTTTAATCATGTTCATTTCAAAACTTACAACACATTAAAAAAAAGAAATGCAATCGCGACATTTTCTGATAGTTGATTGGACCTTTGATGTCCAAAAAATAATTCATCGGAAAAAAATATACATTGTTTAATAAGGAAGTCTCTTCAAGGTTATAAAACACCATGTTTTTAGTTAAACATTAGCATTTATGGGAAATGATTGTAAAACATTTGTCAACCTAAACGAGATAGCTTCCCCTTTTGCATTTAGGCAGTTACACAATATCGTGCAACTTTAGAAGAATAATGATGGAATCTGTTGACGAATACATTAAATTAAAGCTTCTGCGCCCCTACTAAAATAAATTATTCACATAAATGATCGGCACTTAAGTGCTGTAACGAATTAAAAATACGGAGTGTCACCATCTCTGTTCTTCTAGTGGATGTCGTTAAAACCACAACAGCAACAACGACAACAGAACTGCAGAGAAGAATAACAGAACTGCAGAGAAGAACAACTTGACACACTCGATACCAAGAATGCCAATACCTGTTTTTTTAGGAGAGACATACGAGGGGGCGTTTTTAAGTTCGCGGAATGGAGGGTATTGAGTAATAATAAAAACACAAAATTATTTTTCTTTTTCTATATATTCCCCTGCAACACGAATACATTTTTCAGATCTTTCAATTAGTTTTTTTATTCCCTCGTAAAAAAAAGTTTTATCTTTGTCTGAAAAATACGCCGAAACCGCCTCCTTAACCTCCTCATCAGTTGAAAATTTCTTACCACGTAATTCTTTTTTCATTTTTGGAAAGAGATAATAATCACTCGGAGCCAAATCTGGACTGTAGGGTGGGTGATTCAAAATATCGAAGCCCACCTTATGCAGGGCAGCCAGTGCGACTCGGCTCTTGTGAACGGGAGCATTGTCATGCAATAGCAGGACACCTTTCGTTAATTTTCCCCGTCTTTTTTCTTTGATGGCTTCTTTTAACTGTTCTAAGATTGAAGCGTAGTATTCCCCCGTTATAGAAATTCCTTTATCTTTATAATCTATCAATAATATTCCTTCTGAGTCCCAAAAAATCGTTGCCATGAGTTTCCCAGCCGACTGTGAAACCTTAAATTTCTTGGGTGGTGCTGTGCCCTTTTTGTGCCACTGCATGGAGTCTTGTTTGGACTCGGGTTCATAATGATGAACCCAAGTTTCATCCCCAGTAACAATTTGATTCAATACGCCATCCTTGTCTTCATTGCAGAGGTCCAAAAACGCACGTGAACATTCCACGCGCTGTTGTTTTTGCAATGGCGTGAGCATTCTTGGCACCCACCGTGCGCTAACCTTAGTCATGCCAAGATGATCGTGTAAAATTTTAAAAATTGTTGTATCCGATACTCCAACCATTTCTGCGAGTTGTTTCTTTTTTAGTCGAGCATCTTCCAATACAATTTTTTCTACTTTTGCAATAACTTCTGGCGTAGTCACCTCAACGGAGCGCCCCGGCCTCGGGTCGTCTTCAAGTGATTCCCTGCCTTGTTTAAATAAAGTATGCCACTTGTAGACCATTGTTTTTCCTGGGCAAGAATCCCCGTAAACCGATGACATCTCATTGAGTATGGTTTGAACAGACTTTCCTTGCTTAGTAAGGAACTTTATCACCGCACGGAATTCAATTTTCTCCATTTTTTTCACTTCGTTCCCGATTAAAATACTTGGTCAACGATAGTTTAATAACTAATGATCCAATCACAACAAATTTTACTATGCAGACTAATTATGAGTCACTGAATACGGTAGGCATTAAAAGAGCGCGTTTACCCGCCTTTTTCACTGTCATTCCGCGAACTTAAAAACTTACCCTCGTAGGTTCACCTGTGCACTATTAAAAATATCATATTGATAATAATGATTAATTTCTCCCTACACATATTTTAATTAAAAATATTCACGAGATATCTGTTATTATTACACCATAACGTATAGTTGGAAAAGTGTTCAGCCTCCAATGTTTGCTTAAGCGATAAACGCGATATTCTGCTGAAACACGCGCTCTACGCCTGATATGTAACGTGACTACATTTTTACATGAGACAGGCTGATTGAACAGTTGTGAAGAATGTATAAAATATGTATATTAACAATAATGTTGATGTAGTTTTATTGGCAATAAAAGTCTTAAGTCGAATTTATACATCAAATATTTGCCAGTAATCCCTCTGAAGAGATCAAAAAATCATTATTGGTGATGTTGTATACACTCAACTAGATTATATTTGTTGAAAAATCGTTTAAGTTTTCAAATTGATGCTATCTTTCATTTGAGATGTCCGAATATGTCACGGATAAATCCACTATGCTTTATATGACATAGTCTGTTCTTGTTTGGAAGTTTGTATTTGAACAAATTTAAAAAAAAAAGTTCAAGTTCTATTTTGCAAATTATTTCTGTGTCTGGAATCTAAATTGTTTCACTTGTTCGATGATTCTTTTATGTGAATGTCTAGACAGTTTTTTTAATAAAATAATTATACCTATTCTCAGTATCGTTTTATAATGTCGATATAGATTTATATAATACTAGCTTTTGCCCGCGGCTACGCTCGCGTGGAATTTGGTCTGCCACATTAAGTTACCCGAACGTTCTAGTGCGCATGCTTCGAGAAGAATCGATTGATCGATTGTCTGAAATAGTGGCTCTTGAAGGATCGAGAAGGAGCCAAGACTTTAATAATTCTTCAACAAAAGTAGTACAAAAATTTTCCTGTTAACAATGGTAATAATATTGTAACATAATACACAGTTTAATTATGAAAATATCAGTCACAAACAATTAAAATAGCACGGTTACATCGTGAACATAAATAAATATCAGCTGAAATAAAAGAATAAAATTTGTATTCTAAGAAACAGAACACAGCACCATCTATTGTGTGTATTTGCATCCTAGATTTCGAACGATGTTAAAGAATTTTGTCGATGAATCAACTTACACCGCTATCTATGAGAAATTCATAAAACTAAACAGTAAATGAACACTTGCTTAATAAACATTTAATTTATACATTTAATTTGTTTATACGCAAATAATTGAGATAAAACTGTCCTATCCCGTAAGATAAATCAAATTACGGGTACATGTGAAATTTTCAGTAGTTTCGGAGTTTATTGTCGACATACATCGTGACACGAAATTTTTATATATATAAGATGAAATTAACATTTACATAACTTAAATTACTATTTATTGGTAAAGCTTTGGACATTTGTTCGTGAATAAATAACTACAATGTTTATAGAAATAACCAACTAAAAGTTCACACAAAGAACATTCATTAATTGTCCAAAGCTGACCCACATGCTCCATGTTTAAGATTTTAAGAGCTAACGAGACTTCATTTTAGCAAATTTTTACTAAACAATAAATTTGTATTTGGTAGATACAATAATATACTATGTTACACGCTAAGAGGCCAGATTGTCGTAGCGGGATGTTGTGATACTGAAACACAGTTGTGCAAGCGTCGTGAGATAATGTAAACATCCTAGATACGAATCTGTTATCCTGTTATAGTTATAAGATAGTTAATTGTTGTATTCAAATCTTATTGTATACGTAAGTTGATCAAAATATGAAATCAAAGCACCTCATTTTCGCGAATTCATACACAGTACTTGCTTAACTCGACAAGTATGAACACTTTCCTCGGGCCTTTTTCCCAAACCAGGTTAGGGTCGGCTGTTCCAGGGATTTCTTTACTTATTTACCTGAGACGGCAAAAGTTTTTTACGTGGACTTACTGCCATCAAACTGCCTCAACTCAAGTATAAGACGATACCAAAGTTCTATAGAAAGACTTGTCAGACTTTTCAGGGGCTCAACTACCCGTAATAATTGCCAAAGATGTGCACATGGCAATCGGGATCGACAGCTTGACGTGCTCTCCAAAATACGGTATGATTTTAGTATGTTTAGTACAGGTCACCCATCCACATGTTTAACTATACAAATGTCTTATCCTACTCGGTTGCCACTTGGACACAATCCCCTATTATGTAAGAACATGTTCCTATTATTACGGAGCAATGAGCTCACAATTAGTCTTAACTATTTCGACGAAACTTGAAGTTGTGTAGGTACATGTTGTTATTTTCCTTGATACTTCACTAAATGAGAATTTGTATTGCATTGTAGTTTGCTATAAATTTACCCAGAGAGACTCTTGCCGACGACAGTTTCATATGTCAACATGGTTACAAGCATGCCATTGGTTATGTATGCGCTCATAAAAGCAGGGTTGTCCAAGATACATGTGATATAAATAAGTCATTTTATGCGTTTTACACCACCATAAGAGTATCATTTGTCGACGTTTAAGTACTCTTTGGTTATAAATAATATACTTAGTCTGGCCATAAATACTGTTACACTTAATTATAAAAAAATATTACATTTGAATTTCGAATCTGTCATTTTTATACGATTGTTCATTGTGTTTTCTCATTTTGGCGCCAATACATTGTAAAATATTTTGCGATATTAAAATGGTGTGGGGTGATAAAGAGAACCGAATCGCTGTGATAGCATTACACAAAGTAGGTATGGAGCCAAATGCAATTTTTAAAACTCTCCATACACTTGGTATTAGTAAAATGTTTGTGTACCGGGCTATTAATAGGTACAATGAGACCTCCTCTGTTTGTGACAGAAAAAGATCTGGCCGTCCACGTAGTGTTCGTACGAAAAAGGTGGTCAAAGCAGTAAGGGAAAGAATTCGAAGAAATCCTGTCCGAAAGCAAAAGATTTTATCTCGGGAAATGAAGATAGCACCTAGAACCATGTCGCGTATTTTAAAAGATGACTTAGGACTTGCAGCCTATAAGAGACGCACTGGCCATTTCTTAACTGATAATTTAAAGAAGAATAGGGTGGTAAAATCGAAACAACTACTGAAGCGGTACGCAAAGGGAGGTCACAGAAAAATTTTGTTTACGGATGAGAAAATTTTTACAATTGAGCAACATTTTAACAAACAAAATGACCGTATTTATGCTCAAAGCTCTAAGGAAGCTTCCCAATTAGTCGACAGAGTGCAACGTGGACATTATCCGACTTCAGTGATGGTTTGGTGGGGTGTTAGCTATGAAGGAGTGACTGAGCCATATTTTTGTGAAAAAGGTATCAAAACATCGGCACAAGTGTATCAAGATACCATTCTTGAGAAGGTAGTTAAGCCCCTTAACATCACCATGTTCAATAACCAAGTATGGTCCTTCCAGCAAGACTCGGCGCCGGGTCATAAAGCTCGGTCCACGCAGTCTTGGTTGGAATCGAACGTTTCGGACTTCATCAGAGCTGAAGACTGGCCGTCGTCTAGTCCCGATCTTAATCCGCTGGATTATGATTTGTGGTCAGTTTTAGAGAGTACAGCTTGCTCTAAACGCCATGATAATTTGGAGTCCCTAAAACAATCTATACGATTGGCAGTGAAGAATTTTCCCATGGAAAGAGTGCGTGCTTCTATTGATAACTGGCCTCATCGTTTAAAGGACTGTATTGCAGCCAATGGAGACCACTTCGAATAAGCTTTTTATATTTTTAATTGTTTTATATTTATGTATTAAACTGACACACTGTAAAAGTAATAAATGTTATTTGCAGTTAACAATTTTCTTTTTTCTTTATTACAATATTTATGGCAAGACTAGGTATATGTATTTAATATTATAGAATTTTATTCCTGCTTAATAATTGCACGCTATATGATGCAACGGGACTTTTCGCGATAAAATTATTTAAAACACTACGATGCTTTTTTTTTTCCGACGTTTAGAACGGGTTATATCGCTCGTGGTCAGGGGTAGAATTGTGTGAGCTTAGCGACGCCTTCTTGTAGTGTGATAACCCACTTGGTCACGTTCACTATTTGTACTTTCGGTACTTCCACACACTACACTTACTATATCGGGACAATTTGTTTCACCCCCACAGTCGTGATTGCACCCACTGATGATAGGTGTCCCAGATGTTTTTTTAATTTCAACCGCTGCATCATAGCTACGAAGTGCTCCTTTATCCACTTTGTGAAACCAGAACAAATACAATTCTCCTTGTACACCCCGAGCCTCTGCAGCGGTACAACACCTTCGGGTGTTCTTAAGCACTTAACTACCTTGGAGAGCAAACCGTATACAGTCTTAAATGGGTATTTTTTAATACTCTTTGTCCATCACTGCTTTCATAAATGGTAGATCAGTAAAGGTAAAAAGAAATGTAAATCTCACTGTATAACAAAATAAAAATCGCAAAAATGAAAAAAAAGTCAATAACTTTTAATTTTTTTAATTCTAATCCTTTAAACGACCACCGCTAAGCAACTAACGACTTAAAAAAAATGAAACTAACTTGGGCTTCGTAATAAAGTATCATAATAATGTTTATAAATTATATTATTGTATACGAATATTTTACTGTGATACAAGTTATTATCTACAAAGTGAACGATTTCGTGCGCTCACAAATAATGTTCCTTGGCTAAAGTTTTTGCAAACATTGTGACACAAGCATAACCGGTCCAAGGTTATTTGTTTTGTCTACGTTATTAAAGTGTAATAAAACTTCGCTTTGACTCGAATTGAACTAAATATAGATATTATTATACTTGATATTCATTTTGCGTGCTTTAACTAACCCCATAGCACGCCCGTTTCTATATTGGTAAGCAAGCTATCCTGTATGGTAGTTAGATATCCATTAGGACGAATAACATGTATTTTAAAAATAGCCACACGTTTAAATTACATTGCAATTAAGTAATTCATAATTGCATTGCATTGCATTGCATAATTGCATTGTAATTAATTAAATTATTGAAAAACAAAATAGCAACGCTTATTATTCATTTTTTTTAACAAATGCTCTCACATACCCTCTCTAGTTTGGGATTAGACGGCGCTTTGATAGGTGTCATCATCGTCTTCTAGTTCACTGCTGGATATGGGCTTATCCTAAGAAAGGAGGTTTTGGCCTACTATGTCACTGGCCAGATGGGTTCTTTTTAAATTTTCTTTCTCTTTGCCGGGATTTTATCCTACAGAATTTGGTACAGGTTTGTACGATAGCCATGGATGATAGGGAAGATAATACTCTGTGTTCTTAATCTGTCACCGTAAGAGCGTCACAAGTTATTTTTTTTACTGAAAAGTGCCTCGTGATTGACGATAAAAGACATTGATATAAAACGATTAATGAAATTTACGTGCTCGCCTTAGATCATCATTTTGTTCAATAAAAAAATGATTGCCTAGTTTCGACACATAATTCAATCCTAAAGCTACGCTTAATATTTTACATTATCATTACCAAGCATATATATTTCAATATATGCCCTCGCATCAGTAAACCTGCAGCCCTGTTGTATCGCATTGTGTCGAAGTATGTCGCTTGTCACATGTATATAGAACCGTTTGTTGTGCATTTGTATGCTGTTGGTAGACAACGCTACGTTATCTATTGTGTCAATTACAATATCACTTCGCATGTGTGTGTACGTGTGTGTGTGTGTGTGTTTGTGTGGACGCGCGTGTGCGCGTACTTTATTAAGTAGAGTTCAGAAAGCAGGGTATTGTACCCACTTAGTAGTATTTTAACTGTTAAACTATACTTTTTACAATGTTAAATAATGTTAGGAAACTGCGCAATCGTAAGGGTTTTCATATTTTTCTTACTTTTTTTTAAAGGTTGAGGATAACTGCAAAAAAAATTTTCCTGTGTTTTGCATTGTGAAAATTTGTCACGTTTTTGACCTAAGGAACACAGTATATATTTTCTTGATAACTCAAAATATTATCATTGTAAATATTTCATACTAAATAATATACGTACCGTATCATATTTGCCCATAAAAGTTCGTAATTTTATTACATTTCTTCAACGTCACTTCGATGATTAAGAATTAGTAATTACATTTAACGAGTAACTATTCTGACTAATGTGGTGTAGTTACGAATAATACAAACATTCGTCATTAAATACCAACCCTAACAAAAATAATAACTGTACCATGCTTTTCTCGAAGCCATTCAGAGTATATTCAACCCTCGGCAAATTTAGTGGATAAAGTTTTAAATTCTGAACATAACGAGTGCTTAACTGAAAAAAAACGGAAAAACATGTGTGAGTCGTGGGAAAGCTATTCATCGCCCCATATGTGCCTGGTCAACCGGATTGATGCTATGGTCTCATAGAAAACTAAGTGTGAAGCAATTTTTTTATTATTTATTGTTACTATCAATGGCGCAGTGGTAGCATATGCGACTGCTGTACTTGAAGTATCGGGTTCAACTCCCGGATCGGACCGAATGTTTGTGTGACCTGTAAATATTTGTTTCAGTGTTTGAGTGTTTTCTATGTATAAAATGTATGTATTTACAAAAAAAAAAAAAACAATATATTTGTATTTAAATTAGTTGCCTAGTACTCACAGTATAAGCTCTGCTTATTTTGGGACTAGATGACGCTGTGTGTCAGATACACGAGATACTGTTAAATATATGTATTATATTATTATTTCTTCCAGTAGGGGAGGAGGGACTTACGTTACAGCAAAGTACTTGTCTCTTGGATTGCAAATGTCCAAGGGTGACAATAGTTACTCTACATGAGGTTACTTGTCTACTCATTAATCAGTCAGTCCCGTTTTGTGAATATACGAAGACGAACTGAATAATATACGTGAAATTTTCTAATGTAATATTATTGTAGAAAAATAACAGAAATAGTTAGGTAATCTATAATGCTATATGAATTATTCAAAATAGTGGTTTATTCTTACCTAAAATGTACTTATGGATTTTTTTTTATAATAAATAATTACTCTTATTGTCATACGCAATTAATTCAACGAATGATACCGATACTGTAACTGATCTAATCTACTAGGCAGTGGAAAAAACTTAATGTGGAACTATGTTTAAAACGATGTTGCCAATATAATTTAAAGATGTATTCCGAGAGGGTGAGTGAGGGTATCTTTATTAAAGACAATTCACATCTACTTATCATAATGTGTTGCGAGGACGTTTGTTAGATTAGATGCGTCGGCGTCGTGGGGCGGCGCGGCTGCATTGACCGAGTGCATTGCTCCCTAGAGTGTGATGTTTGTCTATATACACTCTCCATAGATAACAGATTGTCGTGACAACTATTGTTCTTTGAGTTTGCAGGACAGTCAGACTACTGTACACACGGGACAACAATACACTTGTGGTTGAAACTTAATGTCGAATATTTTAACATAGCCTCTCTAAAGGTAACTTTACTGTTGACACAAAATCGTGGCAAGAGATCTACCAAAAGTGAGCATCATCAACCGTTGAAATCAAATAGTTGCAACTCTCAAATGCCTAAAACCAATTTATTCAACCGTCACACGTTTCGTGAAGTATTACACAATATACGTGCGTAGTTTTGCACTAGCAGCAACTAGTAACTTTCTAAAACCACATTTGCTCTAAAAAGTTTTACCAATGCACAGATTAAATCATGCAGAACATCGTTTCATATTTAACACTTCTACATACCATCGTTTAATAATATCTCGTATTGAACTGACAATAAAGTTGAAATTCTTTCGTTTATTTAAATATCTATCAGAGTCAAGTCAGTGATCGATATTTCCTATGGCAAGATATAGGGGCGATATCATAATTTTGATATCACTAATGACCAGAACAGTTAAAACTAAGGCGGACGTACGAAAGTAGGAAGTAGTTAACGGAGTGCGTATTTAATTGGCTTACTACTGCTAGCTTTTGTCCAGAGCTCCGCCCGTGGGTGTATCGGTTAACAGTAGTCTATGACACAGAACAAAGAAATAAAAATTAGAAGTGCGATCAGTGGTAAATCCCAAGAGATTTTTTGTCGCCTGGACGTACTCATAAACGATAGTAGTCGTCATAACGAAGTCTTATCATGATTCATCCAAAGAATTTAATGAATATAAATCCTAAACGCCACTTGCAATGTTACTTAATATAACCTTGTCTTTTAAATAAGGTAGCGTTTCAGTTGCATATTCATGTTCTAGTGTAAATAGTGACTACCAAATACTTGCGGACAAAATGTTTCAAAATATTCTTGCGGAAAATGCAGTTCATTGCGTGTTCTCGTGATAACAATATAGTTGGTACTCAAATTTAATACTTTTTTTCATAGATAACGGTTCGCGTTCGCGAGCGTTTGACTCGAAAGTTCAGGACCCGCTTGCGACGCCCACATTGCATTTCTACCTTTAGACTGTACTTTGTGCCTATGTAATTGCTCAGGAAACAAAGTACATCCATGGTAATTTTCATTAAAATCGGTGCAGCGGTTTAGCCGTGAAAGCGTAACAGATAGTTACTTTCGGGATTCATACTAATATTATAAACAAAACATTGCTTAGACACACCGCACTCCCTCATAGTAGGCACTTAATGGCGCTTCATTCATGTCAATATTATCGTGATAACTTTGAAGCCATTCTTCCAAATTACTTATTGTAAAAGCCAAAGTTCAACTACATTATATACTGAAAACGACAAATATATCAATTTTGATAAACATTTTACAAGTATTCTAAAATGTGCATTGTAAAAAAGTATCTAGTCTAATAGTGTTTATGGCTCACCTATATGTGATGGCTTCCACATGAAAGATTGATATATTCAGTCGCAGACTTATATTTGGAACTATTAAATCCGACGATATATAATTGTCGTGTAATGCCAACGGTTTAGGCAGCGCACGTCAAGATACTCCTCAGAATTTTGTTGTCTTATTTGATATTTATTGTTATATTAAGGCCACATTACACATTTTCTTTATAAATAGTAGCCTGTGTTATTCTGATGTATAAGTTATATTACAGTACAACTTCACCTAAATTCGTTCAGTAGTTTTTGCGTAAAAGAGTAACAAACATCCATACATCGCAATAATTATCCTCACAAACTTTTACGTTTATAGTATTAGAAGGCCTTAGTAAGATAGTAGGATTAGTTTCATTTTACATAACTTTTAATATATTTGTAAAATGTCTAATTATCAATTACGACATTTACATATTATATGGTTATATCATATACATATAAGAGTTACATCAGTCTACACTAACGTTGTTTAAAACGTCGACAAGTGACAACCATTCGTGCGACTATCTTACTCCCTCCTAAATATTGTAAATACAACAAAATACAAAGTATTTCACAAAAAATAGTAACACAATAGGCTAGATGACACCTTAGTCAAATTAGTTACTTTTTATCATCTGTCAAAACGTCAACATTGTATTAAAAATGTACTAAATACAAATTTGTGACGTCACTGTTTTAGACTACTCAATTGAACAATATATGTATTTCACTGTATATTTGATTGAAATTCGTAATAATAATAAAAGGCTATGTTAATTGTATTTTTCGAGATGTTTCGCGATATTAATTTTAATGAAGTCATCTACCCAATTGTGATGTTTGATTTCTTGAAAATTTGTGTCAATAATTCTTTGCATGTGCATTTCATAAGCAACGATTTCCTAGGTATAAGGAAAATGCTTGTTAAGCTTTGTTTTCCTGGCCCGAGCTACACTAACAGGCCACTAGTGACTTTGCATGTTATATCTACCTATATTTTGAAGGAAATAAATAGTATAATAATAAGTGAATTACCTCAACAGAAGATTCAGAGTTTTGACCACAAGTTCATCATTTCAAAGTCTCGTGTCAAATTTGTTTTACGGAACGTAGAAGCATGGTTAGACCTACAAAATTATTTTATAATCAAGTACATGTTGTTGATGTGTTATATGTGTAATTTATGTTTTTTTTTTAGATCTTGTCAAAGCATGGCAGCCACTAAAGCTTTGCTATGGAGAAAATTTTCTCTAACCGCACTACACGTGTTTAAGCGTATACCAGGTGTTTCTTACGTCAGTGCATCTTTTATTGATTATGTAATGTTAAAACAACTTGATCGATTTAGGTCATATTCATAAATTAGATCTTTTGATAGGCACGATATCGTTCTGTGAACACTTTTATGAGCAATAATTGTAACACGGGTGAAGACGGCTCACAACGTGTATACAGATAATTATTTCTAGTCAAATAAGTTTATAATATGCTATTTCTTTATTTTCCATCGCGTTTATTTGAACAATTACATCTCCACGATAGAAATAATGTAACTTTCTAGTTAGTTGCATTCGAGGTCTAACACTTATGGACGTTGACCGTTCTTATTTTCTGAGTTCGTCGCCCGGTTCCAAGGTTCATTCGAATGATTATTTCAAACTTGCAAAAATGTTTATTGTCTATTACAGAAACGTTGGCCATTCTCCATACACTTCAATTTAGATCACTTTGTTTATTCTTATAGAGTTATATTATCGTTGTTTGCTTGTTGTTCAGCAGTCAATCTAGATACTTTTAAATGGCACCCTTTCCAATAACTTGTTTTGTAAACAGAATGTTATTCAGAACTTAGATAAAGACTGTAAATGGAACATTTAAGGACATCGGCCTTTGAATTTAATCAAATAAGTACTGATTATTCGACTTCTAGAAAAATATAAGTTTCTATTTGAGTTTTATTTCTTTTTTTATGATTAATAGCATAATATGGGCTCGAATATGTTACTATAAATTCATTGCATGTAGACAAAAACCCTTGAATGTTTAATGTTATTTAATTGAGGCCTACATTTTAAACACAGTTAGCGCGTCCTTAATGGCTAGATTTGAAGTGAATGGAGGTCGCGTGGGCATGTTTTTATCGCTTCGCGTCTGTATCTAATGAAGGTAAAAAAATTATTCAGAATTGAACTACTACGAGTATGTTAATGCTTCTAACGCAACGACGGAGCCATAGGCAATACTTTAGCTCTGCGTTAAATTGCATACCTTTAAAATGTATATACGAGTAACTTTGCCTTTTACTTTACCTAGCTAACACTTATTACAATGTTATAAGAATTTTGTTCGGAAAAGTAAATATAATATTTCACACATCTGACACACAGCGCCATCTAATCCCAAGCGAAGCAGAACTTTTACTATTGGTGCTAGACAACTGATATAAATACCTATTTTCTTTTTTTTGTAAATACATAAGTACTATGTATAGAAAACACCAAAATTCCGACCAAATAATTGATCATACAAACATTTGATCTGTCCCGAGAATCGAACCCGAAACCTTAAAAACAGCAGTCGCATACTTTTACCCTGCGCCGCCATGCAATCAAAATTTAGGTTAAAATTATTAATTCATCAAAAAACGGCCATTACAATCCCTTTGTGATATATGTATATTTATATATAAATATGTAAATGTAATTTAAATCATTATTTTAAGTTTTAAATTTCACAGTTTTATAAAATCACATTTTAAATGTATGTTTGGTTGTTGTTGCAGGTAAACAAAAGATCATAATATGGAGCAATTTAAGACTTCAAGTTAAGGTCAGTAGAGGGTTCTCAAATCTGAAACAATTATCTGGAGTACGTTATGTTAACACATAATATGAGAATTGTGGTCCGTAGCTACATATATTATCAGGATTTATGTATATTAAAAATTGTACTATCCATCTTGTGAGAGAAAGTTAGAGATTTTGTCCATTTTGGTCTATTAATGTTTTATGCAGTTTATAGTTTACTAAAAATTGACTGACAGATCTCATAGATCTACTAAGAAATAAATACATACATATGAATACTAAAACACTTAGTTTAAAAAGATCACTTTCAGGTTAGATTATTTTATAAGTCATGAATTATGAATATTCCTTTAATAATAATAGAAAGTACTATCGGTTACCCTTAACCTATTGCGGACACGCCGCCCGGTCTCAACGGAGACCAGCCGATTACGTAGTAAATATTATACTGCACAAGTGTGTGCGGAAACATAGGTGCTCTTTCTACTCCTTCACTCTCACAATCCTATGGGACGGCTACACGACACGCCCGGGGAGAGACCAGATACCAGACGTGCTCACCGAGCCACGGGACACCAAACTTTCAAACTCCGGATTTTTTTAAACATTTCCTGAATCTTATTTTGGTCCGACCTGAAAATCAAACCTAACTAGTTCCACGAGGCAGTCAGAATGCCTTAGGCATTAAGTATGCCAATGCACTACACGTGCATGTGTAAAATAATGCCTTAAGTGATAGAAGGACAAGTGATTGTTTGACCACTAAAGAAAAAAGTAACTAGTTACAGTGACGTCATACAGAATTGATATCACGGTTATCGTCACACAGATCGAAAGTGATACTATCAGCTTTATCTACTCTGCCCATTGATCGGAACCAGAGTTACTAGCTTTATTTTTGATATAATATTATTTAGTGTGAAAAAATTAAATTGTCTTAAAAATAGCTGTATGAAGGATCATAGCAATATTTTTTATTGCCAGGATAATTCCGTATGAAAATTACTTATTACATACATGTGTTAGACACAGTGTGATAGAATAAATAGCACCTTGCGTTACCCTGCTGCGTGTAACTGCTTTAATTATTCTAAGAACTTATTGTCCTACAGATTTTTTATACTCCTAAACACACTCTATTTTGCTCTCAAAAAAAAAACGTTCATCCTTCATACGCATATTTTTTTTTTATTATCGCTGAGAAGATTTTAAGACATAAACATTGAAGGATTTCATCATTTGAATTGCCATATGATAGTGATTGCGAAAAAAATCATTGGATCGTATAGTAGGCAACACTTGCAACTTTGATTCGTATCTAGTTCTAATGAGTGCGTGGATTGTTGGTTTTTAAACCAGGCCGACGTGTGGGTTTCTTAATGCCTTCTTTGAAAGCCGTGGGAGCAAACGTTATGTGCTACTGGTATGGAGTTTTATTTAAAATAATTCAAGAGCTCAGATAACGCACGGAGGCTGATTCATTGAAGAACATCTGATAATAATCTTTTAAAAATATAAACTAATGGGTTTTTATATTTTTTAAATTTTATTTTTCGTTCTTATTATTACCAGACAGACTCACATAAAAAAAAAATTCGTCTGAATTTAAACTTAAACTGTTACTTAGCTAAATATTCTATGCTTATAAAATCTGTCTGGTTTGGAGTATTATTCAATTCATTTTATCATTCCAATGAGAATTATAAATTTCTATTGGTGAACCAGTTACTTAATCTTTCAGCCTACGGTAAATGGCCAAAGTTAAAGATCACGTAAAGTATACATAATGTTTTTAATAAAGAACGGGGTTTTTAAGATTAGGACTTTGACCCTTCAAGGCTAAAATATTAATAAGATTTAATTTCTTAATTATTCTGTTCATTAATTACTCTACACAAATTCATTAATTCAGAATCTGTTCACTGCCTCGTTCCTTTTTCATTCCTTAACTTTTATCTTAATGACCGCCATCTGTTTGCCTCTCTGTAAGAGATATGAGGTAAATAAACTAAAAGACCTATCGATTCATATCATATGACAAGAAAATCTACCAAACTACAACATGTTTTCACGTCAACGTGTCAGCAAAAATCGAGTTCATTTCCAACTCGAGGGAGCACGCGCGATAGGGTGGGGCATGACGTCAGACCCCCGGCTGGGCCACCCCTGGCCCCTAAAAATAGATGCCTGAGCCCGGGAGTCGTTCAATGGAGGCCCGAGGGAGAATCCCTGCGTCCTTAAGAGTATAAACGTACAATGAAAGGCACTCATATGCCTATAGATATACTTTTTTGAGTTAAAAAAAAGGATGTGATCTAGGTCTAAGAGTTGCAATATGTTTTTGTCGCAGTAGGAAGTTGAAATAGTAGTTTAGTTGTCAACGTGGTTGTAAAAACCGACGATTGCCCCAGAGTAAATCTATCCTTTTGTATGTAGGTATGTTTAGCGTTATGCAGGTGGTCGATTAATATGACACTTAGCGTATCAAAACCCCGTATAACTTACATTCGTATCACGTACTACGCGATAACCTCGAAGCTGAATAAAAGTAGTTAACGAGGAGTGTTCAATGGCAGTACACTCCCGTCATTGAGAGTTCCGTCTGACTCGAAGAGAAGGATAATAAATAAAGTAAAAGTAAACATGAGTAGTGATAAAACAGAATTATATATATTATTTTTAAAGATTGATTATAAGTAATTACTGTACTCTTTTCTAGCTTCTTAAAAATAATTTAAGTAATGTTGTTTCACTCTATATTAAAATGATGGAAAAATTAATCACTAAATGCTGACAACTGCTAGCTCCTCGCTAGCAATAACTAGACTTTCTGAAAAGTGTCAAATAATTGGAGCTGATACTTGCTTACATTATTATTAGTATTTAGATGGCCCTAGAATCTGAATTGCATTCGACTAACACGACTTCTATTCTCTAGGAATAACAAAAAACTTGCGGACATTTATATTGCAAATTATAGGAATATTATGCTTGCTTTGTGTTTGAAGTATTTTCACAACTTGAAATTTCTTTGTTTTGTTTTCACTATAAGAGATTAGGGATTTTTATGAACCACGTATTTTTTTTAACCGGATTTTGTTAATCCTTATCCTTCATTCATTTTAACATTTCCAAAAAATGTTTAACTTAAATTATCTACTAATCGTAATAAATTGTGTAAAGCTCTATTTTTAATCTGTTCAAAAATTATTCTAGCCTTATACACGAGATATTTATTGATCAATTCATTGACTAACCTTGAGTAAAAGAAAACTAAAACAAGAATAATAGAAATCGGCTCGCAAATGACGTCTTTACTAAATGATAATTTTATTTCATTTCGTGACACTAGTTTTTAACATGTTGAATACATTCTTAAAAGTTTAATGTCTACTCAACTCGTCTACCTCTCAAATGCATAATCGAACAACCTGTATCGATTTTGCAATTTAAGTATTTGAAACCAATTTATATTTTTTAAAGCTGCTGAGACATTGAAGCAAAGGTGAAACCCGACAACTCGGCCTCGTCTCGACGCATATTGAGTAACATTTCGTGCTTCCGTTTCCAATACATTGTCACCTACTTCTCTGTTCGATGACAAAGTTGATATATTAAAATGAAAATAAAAGCTTTATAGCACGAAACTGCATTCATAAAAAAATCTTTTCCCCCTGGATGGTTATTTTAAAGCAAATTTATTACGAAACAGCGTGATCGTAGGTTATCATGAACATTCAGGGTTTTGGCCTTAGTAAAGATTGTTATACAACAGCGAAGTTTTGAGGCAAGTGCGTCACAATGTTATTTATTTAACGAGTAAACTAAAGATTTTCGATTGTATGACTTCTGCGGACTTTAGAAGTAATTGTATAAATTGCCGAATCTGTTATTGTTCTTGAACTGGCTTGCGTCCAAATACCATAGACTAAAAAACAGTATTTAAACTTCGTGTTTATTGTGACTACGCTACTTGACTTGTGATTTTGCGGATTCAGCATTTTATTCGTTGTTTAGTTTCTTAGAATATATTTTAATGTTATAATTTGAGTATTGAATGTAAATTGTACGTTTTAAACCTACATTTTCTCCATGTAATAACGATCTTTTTACATATTTATCTGTAGCTCGATACGAACGTTAGATACACTTGCTGATAACATTATCTAAAATAAAAATTATCTTAACACGTATAAACCTTTACTGCTCACACTTATTTCTACAAAATGTGCTATTTTTCTATTTAATATAGCAGTACATTTGAAAGTTCTCTCTTAACTAAATATAAAGCGCCAGAACCTCAATCGATCACCGACGGGAGATTACAGGTCTGTTTGTTTCTTGAATCGTATAGACTGAGCGAACGAGCTGAGAGGCCGCTACACAAACATTAGTTGGGCACGTGTAAATTTTTGTGTTTGTAGTTGTACGAAGCGTTGTTAGTGTGGGTGCGTACTCAATGGGCGACGTATCGACGCAGGTTTGCTAAAGGAGGCGGGAAGCCTGTTTGGGGAGAGGGTAAGAGCTGCGGGGTGGATGGAGGTGGGAGTAGCTGCGCGACCGACCTTGGCCATGACTCCCGGCTCACCCCGGGAACAGGAGCCACGTACTAGCCCAAATTGATTTTAGTCTTGTTTTCTGTTCATGGTTTATTTATACTAGTAGCGAATTTCGCGTCTCATTTTTAGCACTTAACTAAAGTAAATGATTTTATAACTTTTTTCAATCGATGTCTTAAAACGCTGTCGAAAATGACGGACTGGATCATTCATCACAGTAGCACGTAGATGTACAGCTGGGATCTGGAGATAATAGGACAATCCGCTTGCTGGTTTTTTGTATTACCATATTGACATGCGTAGCTATACTTTGTGTTTACATAATATTGTGACATAGGACGACTGGGTGACTTTTGAGTCATACTATATACACACATTACAATGTCCATTTAGCTGCAAAAAAATATTTGGAACTACTTGCTATGGGAAAAATGAATGCTATTTTGAGGTAATTTCTTCTACCTCATCTCGAAATATTTGAGTGGAGCAGTTACTTTCTTTTTATAATCTTGTTATATACCAGCTTTTTGCGACGCCTTACCTATTTTTCTTATGTTCTCCTAATTAAACTTACCCAATAGCTCTTATCAACACTTCTCTCTAAATATCACTACACTACAATATCACTCCCGATATGAATTCAGTTATATTTTCTGATAATTTGTGGTGTTTAATTGACTCTGTTCAAGGTATAAAGTCAGCAACAAAAAATACAATTTCAATTCACTTGAAAACATCTTAAGAAGTTATTAAAAATGTACAGCATTCGGCTAAAAACAGATAGGTACTTATACTTGCCACTTATCTAAACAACAAGACGGCTCGACGTTTCTACTGAAAAACAATTCTTAGAACATGTAATATTCATGCTATAGGCATTGCTTCTTCAGAATTTCTGTATTCCCATTAAATTAGTAGTTACTTTTTCATCGTACTTGATAAAGTTTGCCCCCTCCCACCCTGATTATGTCCTTGAAAATAACACAAAGAGAAGAATTTATTGTTTCGTTACCATGTCTGCCATAATTGATCGTTTTTTCTATTAGGTCAATTTGATTTTACGGTATTGTCATATTTACAAATTGTTCTTTAGCAATAGTTAAAACTGAATTTTATGTGTGCCTGAATATCGTTTTCTAAAATCTTCGTAGTATAAAATATACATTTGGCTGCGGTATCGAGTTTGTGGTATCGATACCCGGTGAGTACAAAATTTTTCTATGCATGTCTCGTTTATATTGCACTAAGAATATTCGAAGAGACTGAAATTTTTTTCATATGTACACATTTATAACAAATAAAAAATATGTTGATACTTGCTCTACCCCATAAGTACAAACTGAACTTGTTTGAGCCTAACCAGCCAAGGTATATATATAGTAAAGCGTACATGATATGTAGTCTGTATCTGCTGACCTATATTTTTATAATTGAATTATTAATGTTGTAACAGCAGTTGCGTATCATACCAATATAGTAGCAATTGAAATATATATAAATATATCACGTACGCACATGATTCTAAGCAGTCTACACTTTAAACTGCTTTTAGTTAGTATAGTGTAGTTTGTTGAGTACGGAATATCCCCAAGATCTTAAATAATTTGTCAAAACTCAATAAATTTGTTTTTTTGCACGAATATAGAGACATATCGTTACGGAAGTTTTGTATTTTGAAAGAAAGTTAGATTCAGTCATAGCTATAATTGATTGATATACATTTTTTTTATAAATGTGTCGTCGCCTTTTGCATTGAGCGAACCTCACGAGAGACCTTAACAGATTGACACCTTATGTAGCAGTTTTATGGCCAACTTTTGCCGCAAGTGAGGCAGCCTAGACAGCTAGCCAAATGTTACTAGTTTATTAATAATGACTGCACATTTGGTCTGGTGGTTTAAGCAGTCGCCACGCCTATCTCTACTGCGCTGTGTTGTGGGTTCAACACCCCCACATGGGACAACACTTTGTGTGATCCATAAATTGTTGTTCTGAGTCTGGACGTTCTTTGTGTTCGTTTCTTGTATGTTTATAAAGTCCCCCGAGACACAAGATTTATTTCTAGGAAGGGTGTTGTCTTTTTAAAGAAAAACAAGGAAAAAATTAAGTAAAAAATAATACCCATGTTTTTCTATACAATTACGTTAAAAACAGTAAGATTAAGACCAAGTTCAAATCAGCACTTCAGCCAATTACAGAATAAAAAATAAAAACTGCTATGTTTTAATCTAAATAAAATGTAGAGAATAAGATTTTCTCAAAGTATTGTCTGTAAACGAGACTTGTAAAACTGCTAATAATATTGTTCTTGCATTTAGTACTGAGAATTTTCTCTCCCTTAATAACTGTACAATTGTCTTGTAGCGAAGCAATTCAATAGTATCGCAGAATATCGGCAGTGTACGATAAAGGGTAAACGTTGCACAAAAGCCAACAGTCACGTTTACCTACTTAGAGTTTTTTTCTAAAACTCTTACTTTATCTGTGGAGCTAAATGTTGAGAGTTGGTAATACTATCACAAATGGTATGCAGACAAACATGGATAATTCCTTAATAATATGGTTCATACCATAATTATCCATGTTATTTTCCAATATTATCTAAATTGCTTGTATTGCGTCGTACGGGACATCACGCGACGTGTCCAAAATTAAAATAGACAGCGGTATCTTTGTTGGAGGCCGACTAGAATAAATTCTCTTAACTAATAATAGTTGAATGACGGTGCCCGGGTAGTGGTTATCTTCATATGTTTGCACAGGCTAAGAATAGGTATTTTTGGCTTATACACCTTTACTATATCTAGAGTTTAATTCATATACATAATGTTGCAGAAAAACTTAGCTTCTTTTCTTTTTTATCGTGTATCAATCAAATTTTGCAGCTCATCTGATCGAAGGCCAAGGAAAAGCATCTCACTAAGCCGCCATAGTGTGGGTCATCATACTGCATTGTCTGCATTTACAATGAGTATGTCGACCACAACTCTTGGATTCTATTCATGCTTTCCATCAGATAGAGTAGTCACTTTGGCAGGCTCTTAAAATAGAAAAAAAAAGAAGACTCGCTAGTCTTCTTTTTTTTTCTATTTTGTTTCTTTGTGAACTGTTTGTTTATTTTATTTTATTATTTTCTAGTATTATTATTATATTATTTTTGAGTCTTTTATCATAATTGTGAAAATTGTTTTTATATGCATTATAAAGTATTAAATACATTAAGGAACAAACGGAAAAACAATCGGACTCGATTAAGTACATTATAAGTTTACTGTCTTTATAAAGATAGCCTTATATTTCGGTAAAGTGGTTGCTAGATAAAATTTAGGTACCTATTTTAGTAAAAATAAAGTACCCGATTTTGTCCGTAGAAAAATCATCTATAACCACATACTAAGTTTTATATTAGTTACATAATACTTTTTATGTTACATTGTAATGGAATGAACAAAGATAAGTTAATTTGTGAATGTTATTTACTTAAGCTAATGATTGACACAATCATACACTAATGACTCTAAATGAAGATGAATTTCACACGATCAAAACAACTTGATTACGTATTACTTATTTCGTTGATAAGGTAAAAATTGATTTTGCATAAGATTGTTAGCTTATGTGAAATAAATTATCGTTTCTGTCATAAATATTATTTTTATATTACACATGCCCCATATAGCTAGAGGTAGCGGCCTTCCTCTTTCTATGACCAATCCAGCTATTTATATTTTTTATCTCCCACTTTGCTGAAGGAGGGTCTGGCTTTTGTTTTATGGCATGTATCAAGTTTGCCATTTTATTACATTCTTATATGATAGTTAGAGATTTAGTATCTCGTAACACTCGTTCTCAGGTGACTAGTCATGGATTTAAACGGTATTTATCACTAACGTGATACCACGACACGATAAGAAAAGTAAGTTATTACAAATGCGTTATATAATCCTTACTCACGGTTAGGTAACTATTTTTTTTTAAAGTAAGCAGCATGACCACTGAAATATTAAATAAACGTCAGGCCTATTGGAACTTTGGATCTGAATACACTCTTCAAAAATGTTCCTGAGCACTTTATGGTTTCCTGGTAGAATATAAAGAGTAATTATGTGAGAAATTATAATTAAACGGGTAGCGTTAAATCTGCAATGCGATTGTGATCACGCCAAGGCATCACAGCTTGTAAACTGTTCCATGTGTTTGATTCGTGGAGGACAATGTACGGCTGTAATAGTTCCATGTAATTTAACGAGTCTTCTGTACCGTGTCGCACACCCTTTGTGTTATAAATCTTAGTACTTATTTTGTATTTTCCATACACGTGTCATTGAAAACAGCAGGAGTACATGTACATGGCGCTTGAATTCAGTCGGTATTGATTACCCATATTATATGGTGTTTAATTTTGAACGCTTAACTAAAAGTCCCTTTGATTTTTTTTTCATAATTTGATTAATACTGAGTCATCACAGCTATATATAAGCACTTAAACATCTAATTATACTAGGCTTGGCCAGTTAATAATTTATGTAGTCATACGGGTAGTTATAACGACTTAACGGTTACTAAACAATATTGGAAATGAATACTGTCTAATAAACTAGGCTGTATTGGTAATTAATATTCAATTGCTAACGACATTTCTAACCTATTTTAGTCTTTTCTTTTTTTATTTGGTGTGTGTTAACGTGTATATTAGTTGTTTCGGGGACAGATCCCTAATTTACAAAGGGTCTCCACTTGGGTGAAACACGGGGTTTATATAGAACCCTACCCTGTACTCTGACGATAAGTACAATCAAAAAAATGAATAAAAATGCTTTTTTTTTATTTATTATTATCTTCACACTACGACAAAAAATGGGCACTTAATACAGCAAAAATGAGCTGTTAGGAGCTTTTGTTGTCACAGGAGTAAAATTCTGAGTGTATTCTCTCCTATGACAACATAATTGTAAAACTATTCCTGATCTTTGCTGGACAACTACAGAAATATAACACTCAAGCAGACGTGTTGCATTTATTTTTCATCAATTTAAACACCACCAAGATTTAAATATAAGAAATTAAAATTTTGTTTGCAATAATTATAATTTTGTACATATAAATTCTTTTTTGTTTAAATAATAATCGTTTAGATCTTTTGAGTCATCTAAAGGGAAAACAATTTAACTACATTACTACAAAATAACGTTATCAATAGGAGCACGGGACTCTACGAGTATATAGTCCACGTGCTTCACTCAGGTAGAGATGCTAGGCAAAACACGGGTCTGTTCCCGTTTTTACTTTAACCTTAGCTACGAATGTATCGATTTCGAAACGAATTCGAGGAAATAATTGAAAATGACGAATACTAAGGCACTTATTTAGTTAAGAGTTTATGTTCAATAACGACAACAACAAACAACAACACATTATATGTTAAAACGGTTTCACTATATTCTATCAAATTTTGAGTGTTTTAATCTAATAAAAACAAATAAGACATTAAACATATCAACGCTTTGACTTTTGTTTTGTATGCTCATACAAATTTAATTGAATGTAAAAGTCTTTACATCTTAAATACATAAACAATTACTTTTTTTAAAACTTTCTGAGGTACCGATGTTGTCATGCGTATAACGCAACCTTGTTCAGCCGGACCGAAACCGGTTGCAGTGAGGTTAATCCACACAACACTGATATAACTTGGTTTGCCGCGTGCTCTGAACCCATTCTTATTTCAAACGATGTGGAGAAGAGTAAGATGCACTAAAGGGTCAAAAATTCTCGTAAGTACATAAAACACGCAGACGCATCTCAGGACCCTCAGTGAGCAATCCTTATTTCAGTTAAGTATTCGTAAAAAAATGATGTGTGGGCAAATTCTGAAGGTTGTCTGTTCGGTTTCGAAGTATTTTGAGTGGGCATTGAGGACTAAAGAAACGTTAAGTGAGTTAAATTTAAATTTTTACTTCGTACGTACGGTTTTACATTTTTTTTGTTATGATTTCAATGTGCTTCGTTAATTTGTGTATTTTCTACTTCACACAGTAAAGCTGTAACATTTTTTTAACAACTTCCTTCAAATGTTAAAATGGACATTTACTTAAAATGTTTATAAGTGTTTCCGTATCTGACCTTAAATAAGATGAACTATTAATTACGGCCATGAACTAAATTGTACGATCGCAATATACTTGAATAAGTCAAATTGCTCGTTCAAATATTTTCATCATAAATGGCGTAGATAGGTATATTTTTACTACTTTAGGCTTTCAAGGTAATTATTTTTGTGAGTCACGCAAAGTTATCAACTAAGAATTGGTGTAGGGGACTGACCTCTCCTTTTAATACACAAAATTATCTTTTTTGCATATATTTAGATATGATTTTTTGCATAGATTTAGATTACTTCAGAAAATAAATTCTTTTAGTTATTTATATTGCATTGTGTCGTAGAGAAGCTTTAAAAACAATTTTTTCATATGTTTCATATGTTATGGTGTATAATGGGAGAGGCCTATGTCCAACAGTGATGGTGATGATGTGAAAACCCTTTGGTAACAAACCCATTTGATTCTCACGCCCGTAAAACTTTTTTATGTAGTAAGAGATACCTTCTGATTAAAAATAAGGTTGTACTTAGGAAAATTACGTATACGTAAAAAATACGTATAAAAGCATTACAGACTATAAGTTTTGAGTTACGAGGTTTAATCTACACCAAAATTTTACTAATAAACCGAATAATTGAACTAAAAAAGTAAGTCTGTATAATTCTTTACATATTTAAGTCTGTGAAGCAAAAGATAAGAAAATAAAAGCTAAACTAAGCTTCTAGACTTAACATAATTAAACTTTTCTACTACTTTTATAACCAAACGTGTGTTTTCTAATTGAAGCTGTCGGTATATGTATATTAAATTAGAGGCTCATTTAACGTTCGTGTTGCAAAGTACTAAAAAGTGTAGAATTACCTAAACTTATTATTCAACGCAAAGAATTGTGGCACTTATTGCTTTAATTCCCACACATATATATTAGTATCATGTATTTTTTCTTTAAAATTAGAGTATGACTATGAAGGATAGTCAGACTACAAATGCTTGAAGAGTTACGTGGTTTTCAATTCGTATACTGCTATTATCTTACATTCCTTGTCATAGACCGATTATGAAAATGACACAGGCAGGAGTGCTGCCAAACTGTTGAACGAGAATTGACGTGTCGACTCATTACTTAATAACATATACATATATGAAGCAGGAAAATATTGCTAAAAACAGATAATTTTTTGAACAACATGTGTACTAATATGCCTAATGGATTTTTTCTGTTGATAATATTCCCAGAAGAGTGCTAAATATTGTTATGTTAAATAGCAACCCTAACCATTTCTGCCAAGACAATGACAGTTCCTATTATCATCATCATCATCATCATCATCATCAACAGCTTTTAACAATTTACTGCTGGACACGGGTTGGTATAAAGTTTGTTTGAAGTTTTCCTACTCCTTGCAGTGATGTTGTCTTGCATATTTTATACCCTCAGTCACCTCTTACAACACCCATAGGAAGAATAGAGGTAGTAATCGTAATCCGTCACCGCACGGTAGCTATTATATCTGCGATTAAAAACCTGAGTGTCATGTAACTTTCTTCAGTTACTGATAGATAATTATAGATAGATTAATAAATTTGTCCAGTAAAGGCTGTACGTGAAAATAAATTGTGCGTTTGGGTGCATCACAAGTACGATTGCTATGCTAAGAGGTATAAATTATATTTGTATTTTTTTTCAACAGTAACATTCTCCAGAGAAAATAATTGTCCAATTGCGCTTCTTTATGAGAAAACAATTCTATCTCTTGGCATAAGAAGATTTTACAATTATAAGGCAGAGATAAAAAATCATTTAAGGGTAAGCTAAAACTAAATCAAGTAGGTCTATAAAAACTAGAGTACTTACACTATCCTAGTATGGGTGTTGATTATACGCCAACTAATACAACAATACCTAAATAAGATGATGCAATTTGAAACTCTGTGCTATAGATGCAGAGTTGTGATGTCTGCATTCTACGAGTAGTGCTCAGTTATGTTTTGTTTGCTTTCCCGGTCTATTCTGGATAGGTCGTCTCGCACGTGGTGCCGATTTGACCGAAATACCAACGGAAATATTATTTGAAATGCAACATAAGGTGAGCAAAATAAAAATGTTATTATTTACGAAGTTTCAATAAGTCGAGTTAACGTGGTAACTGTATAAGCCTTACACTGTCACGATGACTGTCATGCCTTTTACGTCCCCAACCGGGGTGTGAAAAAGCATCTCACAAGGACGCCATAGTGTGGGTCACCATACTGCATTTTCTGCATTTGCAATGAGTATGGTGACCACAACTCTTGGATTCTATTCATGCTCTCCATCAGGCAGAATAGAGTCACTTTGGCAGGCTCTTAATATAGAAAAAAAAGTCATCTGATAATATCTCGCCACAAACATACAAGTAAGATATGGTATCATGTATATACGAGTATTGTACTTAAATTATTAGTTCGTTGTGTGGAATTCTAATACAATAAAATGATTATTTTATTCTTAATGGCAGTTCGACATACATTGTATTCCAAATGTCATCTCAGCTGAGATTTTAAATAATTTCTACCATTTGGTTAACAACTACTACAGTGGTATTATTACCATTCCTATTACGTGCAATTGGGTAGATGAATGTATTGTAAATAAATACCAATGTCCACTTCATTAAAACTATTATCGCGAAACATCTCGGCAAATACAATTAACGTAGCTTTTTAATATTATTACGAATTTTAATTAAATATACAGTGAAATATATTGCTCAATTAAGTAGTTTGAAACAGTGACGTCACAATTTGGTATTTAGTACATTTTTCAGACAAAATTGTCGTTTTGACAGATGATAAAAAGTAACTAATTTGACTAAGGTATCATTTAGCCTATTAAGATTTTCTGTCTCACAGATTTGACATTTCACAATTGTGATCATTTAGTGCAATTATGCAATATTAAAAAAATGTGGGTTTAATCTCCTCAGAGATTATCGACAAATGATAATAAAAAATCGGAATTATCTATTGATATAATAGATATGATAGCTATTAATAAATTCGAAAGTTGTGTAAATTATATTGTAGAGGGGCATAAAAAGTCACATGTTTGTTTTAAATACTTTAATTATTTTTTATTTTGTATAAAGATGCGTTAAAAACAATGCGTTTATGAACCTAATTCGACCTGATAGAATGCTCCATAGAATACACCTTTACACTAACAACGTGTTACGCAATGTCTTTTTTATTTTTATATAAAACCAAACCAAAGTGACTATTTTCCTGATGGAAAGCATGAATAGAATCCAAGGGTGGTGGTCGCCGTACTCACTGCGAATGACGACAATGCAGTATGGCGACCCACGCTATTGCGGGCTAGTGAGATGCTTCTTCACGCTCCCCTTATAGGACGTTGTCATTAAAAGCAGTAATATCTAATTCTGTAATATTTTAAAATAAAAATGTCAAAAAGGTGTTGACCTTTTTGACATTTTTATTTATCTACCGGGAATTATCTATTACCGGGAATATCTATATTTATTTATCTTCCGTCTACCGGGAAGGAAACACGCCAGTCTCCTTACGTATACTCCCATCTGTTTTTTAAGTTTATCTATAAAGTAAATAATTAAGCAAATAATATATTTTAAACGACTGTGTCCCACTTAAGCCTGGTGTCGCTCTAGTCTATCCACTTAAATCATCATCATCATCAACAGCCTTTTACAGGCCATTGCTGGACATAGTTTTCTCCTTAACAAGGAGGTTTTGGCCTTCTATACCACGCTGGCCAGACGAGTTGGAATAGTGTTTATTTCAAGTATTCCTACTCTTTGTAATGATGTTGTCTTGCATACTTTGGTCCCTTAGTCGCCTTTTACTACACCACACGGACATTTTAAAGACTTGTAAACCATATACTCTTATTGTCACTTGCTGTCGCTTGTAGTACGAAAAGAAAATAAATCCAATCTCCTATTACATACTCGTACACATATCCATACTAAGTGAATCTATGATACGAATACCTTTCAACAAAGTCCAACTGGCTCGTTGACGTGTGAACAATGCCATTGCAGGCTTGCGTGAGTCGTTAGCATGACCAATAGAATGGCACAAACCGAATAATACAGAGGGATCATATACGGATCACTAACTCGTACAAAAGTACTTAGCGTTACGGCAATGTGAGAAATACGAGGCAATGATTATTAATCGCCGCACTAATGAGAAATCGTAATAGGGTCAAGATACCTTCAGTTTCGTGAACTAATTAAATATGTAATTAAACTCAATAAATAATATTTCAAGCGTTAAATCTTCCTACGCTAATGCGTTTATTAGTTTCTAATAATTACTGAGTTGAATGAGTTTGGCATATATTTCAGTATATCCTATATACTGAAATATTAGAATAGTTCTCGTAATCCCACGAACCAAGTCACTAGTAAAACTTAAGAATAAAATTCTTATTTTACGTAACATACGTACATTAGTAATGATATTACTATGTTACATTTTATTTCTTTTTTGATTTAAAAACCTACCAAAGTGATTTTACTGTGCCTGATTAAAAACATGAATAAAATCCAAGAGTTGTGGCCACCATTCTCATTGTATCCACCCCATAGCGTCCTAGTAGAATGTTTTTTCACACCTCACTTGGGGCCGTAAAGACGTGACAGCCATCGTGGCAGTATAAAGTTTACACACTTAACACGATAACATTTATGGTTATAGCTATTTTTAATAAAATCTCACAATTTTCTAAACGATCACACACCTTTTACGATTTCCGACGACTTAGCACTTATGTCCGCAGAATAAGTAGGCAGAGCTCTTTACGATCGCAGGTCTGAAACAATTTTAGCCCGCAGTAAATATAATGAAATGTAGTTTACGACTTGATCTTTAGCTGTTTGTTTGGTTTTTGAATTGACCTTCAGCTTCAACTGTATGCCAAGGATTAGACAGAGTTTCGTGAGGATATTTTATGAAGGCTGCTTCAAAGTGTACACATACAAAATATATACCAGTCAGTAAAATGCAAATACAAATTTGATTTCGGTAAGTATGTTAACAATGAAAAATATTAACATACTTACCGAACTACTTCAAAATTTAAATAAATAGCTCGGTTTACTTTCTTAAGTTTCATGGCGTTATATTAAACGAATAAAAGTAAAATGATTGACTTTTTTATTATTGAAAATTTTTGTTTATACTAAATAGGACTGCAGTATTTATGTCGTTTTCTGCTTTCAAGTGAGGCTTGATCGAGCTTATACATTTCTTTTTTATTATCGCCGTATCAATAACAAAAACCTGAAAGGGTTGTTACTTTTGATCAGTTGAATCTTGAGAACTTTGGGTCCGATGAAAACAAAATGTTTTTGTAATGTCTCGTGCATACGCGCTTAAACAAAACATTAATCCTACATACTGGGCTGCTGTCCGGGACCGGCTGTTGTGGTGAAACTTGGGGGAAGCCTATGTCCAGCTGTGGACTCTTGTTTGAAATGATGGTACTGATGACGATGAAAAACTTAGCTCGTGAATATATTAAGTTTACAGTACAAACTTTCTACTAAATTTAAAAGTAAGTAAAATTATCATCGCCACTGACTTGCGACCTATATTTTACAATTTAATGTGCCAATTGAAAGCACTTTTGACGTCTGATTTGATCGATTAACGAGCGTTGTGGCGTAGTGGCCTTGGTAGAGCTGGAAACTGGAAGATATAGATAGCTACATACTGGATATGATAAGTTCAAGGTTCACACTGTTACGGACACTTTCAATATAGTCCTTGCAGGTGATTGACAGGTACGCCCTAACTTTCAATCATCAGTCACGTTTGACAGGCTGATAAATTGATGGTGGTATAAGTGTCAGACCGAAGCTGGTACTGAAATTTTCGTAGAATGTTATTTCTTCCTCGAAAATGTATTATTAACTTTTAAGAAGTATGTTTTTAAATGTGGCGACCCTAACAAATACTCGATTATTGTGATGAACATGAACAATCTAGGAAACGGCTCCAACGATTTTAATGAAATTTAGTATGTATAGTAGTTTCGGGGCCGATAAATCGATCTAGCTAGGTTTCATTTTTAGAAAACGTTGTTTAATCCGTATTTTCAAGCAATGAAATATTTGTCTAATAGGACCGTTTTGAAACTTATCTATATGACGAAATTAAGGATGAGAGTAAAAGAAGTTGGTAAATTGCGAATCGGCTGTCACACAATATTACCGAACAACACTCGGTTTCCAGGTACTTTTATTTATTCACAACTTAAGTTAAATTGAATTATAATAACTTGAGAACATATAAAATAATATGATAGTTTCCATAGGTTGTGATAGAACAAAAATATTAAAGGTTATTTCGCTTAAAGTTTAAAATCAAGGTTTTCTTTCATGGCTATAGTTGCTGTATTGTTTCGGTAAATCTAAGTAACTCAACTAATACTTAGGTAATCTGAATAATGTAATGAATAAACTACGGGTGTAGTTATAGCTCAATAAAAATTTATACTGTACAGGTAGCTAACTTAACGAAGACATTTATATAAAAAAATAGAGTTCAATATTAATCGTATGATAACACGCTATTAAGAAGATCAACTTCTCGTACTAGAGATTTTTTTATTTATATCGTATGTTCTTCGTTCAGTAGTTGAGTCAAAGATCGGTGATTCTTAAATGTGAGTGACTGTAAGGAGACATAATGATGATCATCTACTTTTAGCCACGGCCACAGCGACCTGTCTTAACGGAGACCAGAAAACTACGCAGGAGATATAGTGTATAAGTGTGTGCGCAAACAAAGGTTAACTCTCTGTTCCCTCACTATCATAAGCCGATAGACGGCTAACACGACCGGGGAGAGATCAGGTGTGCAAGGCCTAGATCTTTAATATTTCACCACTAAGACAGCCATGCCCGATCAAGTATGTCTGAGTAATATTAGCAAGTACGAATTTAAAATGCAATATAAATTACATAGATCAAAATTTTTTTATTTTGCTGGTAATCCTAGACTGTGATTTGATGAATGAATTGATAATAAGTAGTACAGAAGTTAACTTACAACGACTTTTGAACAAAAAACTATTTTGGCGATTGTTATTTTTGTCTAGTAAAATTGCATGGTAAATAGAAAAAAAATGTTTGACATTTGCACATTTTGTGTTTTTAAACCATATCTTGTATCTCGAAAACTACACGTAGCAATAAAAAAATACGCATGCAGTTTTATTCCGGGTATTATTATATTAAAAACCTGTTATAGTTTCGGCGGCAACAATATCACTGACTCGTGTTATTATTGGCGTACGATTAAGCATTTTGCTTAGACAGTTTCCTTATTATGATCTCGTAGTCCAGTATCAATGTACATATAATCTCTCTTACTATATTTCCAATTACTGAGATGCAGGTTTAGTTCTTTGATTTTAAGAGATTTTTTAATCTTAAGCAATTTCCACACTGAATCGTATGAAAATACCGTCCATACTTATAATATGTATACTTAAGTTTCTTCGAGGTCGTCCTGTGAGTCATTATGCGCACTTTTAAATATACACTATTGAAAAAAATTGCTTTGAATAGTTACTTTTGAAAATTAAAATTACCGTTGTAGTAATAGTATGAGTAATGTGACAACATTGCGTGCCATTCAGATTCAGAGACTACCTTCGTACACACCCATCATCTGGCACTCCTTACTCCTCCTGGCTTAGAGCCAACAATAAATGGACTGTGTTTTTTGATGTTTTTGCTTTCATTTGTACTAATTGGCAACACCTTCACGAATAGCACGTACATACTTTAATGTTAAAAGAGGCTACATAGTATAAGTTTATATGTAAATTCAGGAAACAGGATATTTTTCTTAATGCAATGCTTAATATTATGTGTATGCATGTAAAATACTAGATAAAAATTATTTACCACAACAAAAATAACGTTCTCACGAGAAAGAGCGCACATTTAACGAGACGTTCGGTGCATAAAGTTTTAAATATCACAGTCAACGCGGAACTAACAGTATTATTTCGTGTAATACTAAAATTAGATATATATTCAAATGTTTTTATTTGCACTGTCAAACTTAAATGATTAGAAAAACAGTGTACAATATCTCTTATCTGCGTTAGCTTGATAAGTATGTGCGGGTAATGCCGTTAAGGACTATACCCGCATCGCCAAACACTAAAAAACAATATTTTACTATCAAATAAATCCTTTTTATCACTACCATTTACTTCCAGATCAAGCCTTCAAAGAATCTAGTACCTATATCAATCGCATGAACTGATAATATTAATGTGGAATTCTATTACTGTAGTAATACTAATTCTTAACTTGTAAATAAAAATCCAACTGAGCTATGCCGATGTCAAATATCAGCTCGGCTGAAAATGAATTCCAAAATGACATCTTACCCCAGTTGCGTTCTGATTTAAAGTTCTATATAAACGTGTTCGTAAAGCGTATGACGTAATTTTATTATCGTTGTGGGCAATAAGGTAAAGTGGTCTGGTTAGGAACCGTCGCGTAGGGTGCAATAACTTTAACCGTTGTCCATTAGTTTAATAGGAATTATAGCCCGCATACAATTTAATATTACTATGTAACATGCTTTATTAATCTTCAACTTTTCAACCACTTATAAATCACTTTCTTGGTAAAAGTAATGGGACGGTATATGAATATTCTTGGAACTATGATGTTGACGTAAAATTGAAACTGCTCGTATGCCTTGTAAACACGATAGATTTTAAGACAATCGTACATTTTGTTTAAATGTCCCATAATTCCATCGAAAACAATAAAAACTTAGAATATTTCCAAATAAGGAAGGAACACACACAACAATTGTGGTAATTTTTACATTGTACTAAATTATTTTTCTGGTTAGGCATGGGAAATTCCATTTGACAAAAAATGTACATAGTAATGAAATGTATATTATTAACAATCCAGCCCAATCGCCACTAAATCTCTCTGTCTCTCTCTTTCAATTTTAGGGTCAGGCTATTGTTAGTGGACCAATCGCCACGCGTCTCCATTTTCTGCGATCTGTTTGGTCTCTTGATAGGCCACGACTCCCACTTTCTTCTTTACCTGCTATACATATATACGTTGATATAACCTTCCTGGGACTCGAAGACTACTACGCGTGTTAGGTTCTTTTTTGTCCTATCCTACCAACACTTGTCCAATGTCAACCTATGTTACCCGCCTGCGTCACCTGTCAATTCGCTTTGCGTATGCTCGCTCGTACTAAAGATGTATAATGACTTTGTTTACTTTTCTGTTTTAACCTATTTTATTATGTAAATGACTTGATACTAAACTCCATAAAATTATATTTTCTATTAGGCTACTGAATAATAATGGTGTAATGCTTCAATAATAAATAGTCCATGTCTCTAGGCTAAGAGCCCATACAAAGTGTTCGATGTCTTTTACCTGTAATTTAAGAAAATGTTTTTTGTTATACAGAGAAAAGGTAATTAAGGTGGAAGATTGATAATCATAATAAGCTTTTTAGATTAGGAACTTTCTCATTTTAATTTTTTCATTAGAAGTGTGCTCAAAAAAGTAAAACTTAATTAATTAGTACTGAAATACACGAGTGCTTTAATTTTTTTTAAATATATTTTTTTTTCCAGGTAATGAAGACTCTTCAACGTGTATTTTGAAAAGAAACTGGAAATTTTATGAGAGGTAAATTTCATAAATAAATATCGTAGTACTCGTACTAAGCTAACAATTTGTTTTGCTTTTATAAAATCACGCGGCAAACGCTACTTCTATTAGAGTTTCATCTACACTCATAAATAACAAATTTATCTTGGACTCTATTATTCGTATTGTGTATGTTGCAATTATTTAATATAAGAAAGAACACATAACGCACGTACTGTATGTGTTAACTGTTGCTTCGTTCATCACCTCTAACAAATCGACGTATACTGTAACAAACTATAACAAAATACAACAATGACACTTACCTACAATAAACCTATTTTCATCACCTTAGAGGTGTTCGTATTTGCTTGTGGTTATCAGGTAATTTAATATTCAATCGATAATACATCGGCTTTCGTTCACTTAGTCACGTATCAAGATAAATATGATAAATTATCTCAGACAACACTGTTTTTTCAAATAGAAATTCTTTTGAAAACCAAGAATACGCTCAATTGAGTTTATAACACAAATATATAGCGATAGGGTCGATTTATACTAGCGCAGAGTCGAAGCGCATCGAAGCATCTATCCAAAACTGAACATAACAAATTCAACCTTAACTCCACAGCGTAACGCACACATTACTTCGGAGATTTTAAAAAGTCGCGCGCATTCGTCGAAATTCGCGCGTCTGCGCGCGAACAACGCTGATTGGTGCGCGCGCGTGCGCGCGCATTCTCGTGTATCCACGCGCCCACTAGCGAACCAACGCGTCATCAGTCGGAAATTGGCCTGCGTCGGTGTTAATCACAATGGACTCGGACGAAAAATTAATTTACCTGGTGCAAAAATATGAATGCCTATTTAATCCAAAAGCTAAAAATTATAGTGACAAACATTCCAAAAATAATGCTTGGGATAAAGCTGTTGATGCCCATTACTACACGTGAGAGTGCGCGCGTATTCGCCAGAATTCGTGCGGCTTCGCTTTAGTTGTAAAAAATTTGACGTTTCGATGCGCTTCGACTCTGCGCTAGTATAAATCGACCCATAGTGTTGTAGCGTTCTGCAAATTTTTCTAGAAGGATTCATGTCACCATTCTGTCATGAATTCATAATATACTTATAAAAAGTGAAGTACTGCCTGGTTGATATCCCAGCGTTAGTGCTGATATACGATATGAATAATCAAATATATATATTTGACTCATTCAGTATCACATTTACTTAGGTAACATCAATTTTATTCTGTCTAAAACTTTCCAATCGGCTAAAATACCGGCTGTCTGCATTTAAAACAATTAATGATACAAAACCATTTAGAAATTAAACATCAATTGGAAATCGTTTCTATATTTTCACTTATTCGACAAAAGAAATAATCGTCGCAAAATGTTACTAAATTGCCAACATTGTTGTTTTTCAACATGTGTTGTAACACTGACGAAATTGTAACTAGAAATTGTATCTACCCCGTAGTGAGTCATACTATATTGTTATTACAATTACCACCCAGTTTCCTTTTTTAGTAACCCCTAGTAAAGCAAAATTCGCTTCCATTGTCTTATGTTCAGCTATTGTTCAAAGTTCGGTGTGTATTTTTCTAGATGTTGTTAGTTTGTAAGTTTTTTGTAGTTTTATAGAACATTTTTGTGAGGTG
This sequence comes from Hypercompe scribonia, assembly GCA_949316085.1. Lineage (NCBI taxonomy): Eukaryota > Metazoa > Arthropoda > Insecta > Lepidoptera > Erebidae > Hypercompe > Hypercompe scribonia. The sequence goes on from OX438988.1 coordinate 8,859,427, forward strand.
AGTGACCAGCTTGTTTTAAGATTAAGACAATTTGATACGTTTGTGTGGGCAAGCATTCTATTTGTTCCCAGTTAGTATGATTTATTATGTATTTTAGTTAATCACGGTAGTGAGGGTCATCATTCAGTTACCCTTGAAAGTACAAACAGATATGATGACCGCTCGTAAGATTGGTTAACCTTACTCGATTGCCTATCAGTAAATGAAAGCTATGAACCATTTAATTAAGCTGATCGATCAATAAACATCTCTATTATTATTGCTATTGAGTCAAAATGGTGTCTTTGTGCGGAATTGCATGTCACGGAAGATTCAATAGTCGTTTGCAATTAATTCTCGTAAAGACCTATTTAAATTTCTCAACACAGATTATAACTGTCGTGTTTTCTCGTTTCTCTTCTTGTTTTCATGTGTATTGTTTCACAAACATACGCTGTTGCTTTTCTTAGCATCTTTAGCACTAGTGTGTGCCTACGTTTTTTTTAACCAGCCATTGGAACCGCAACAATAGTGCATTTTCAAATATTGTAGCCGCTTTTTAATGACCCAACTTAATTAATGTTACTGTTATTAATTTTAATTAAGTTGTTATAGACGAAAGCGTGCACTGAATTTAATTAGCATAGATTTTATGTTCATAATACTGGTAAACTGTTTGTGTTTTTATTTTTACTCATATATTTTGCACAAAAACTGTGGTGAAGGTTTGCTACTCGTGTTTATCATTGAGTTACATCAACTCTATTTGACATTGATTACGTTCATGCAAAATTATTACGAAATCATCAACGACATTTTCTCGTGTGTTTTAGCATCGATGATTGGAAATTTTATTGCTGAAAATCAGTCACAGCAAAAGTCTACCGAAATCCATTTGAACCTATTTCCTACTGTATCATGTGTAAACCAACGTGAGTTTATTAATTTATGTATGTTGGAAAAAATATCTCCCGAATTTTTTTTTTTGCACTAAAAACACTTGAGCTATAAGATTAACCGCAATAGAATGTTTCAATTGACTTTACAGTAAATGTACAGTTGTAAATTAATCATATTCTTCTAAAAACATCTTAAAACACATAATTATTGTTGAAAGTAACTCTTTTTACTATTTTTATAGCTTTTCATACGTGACATACACTGAACAATTCCAATACATTGTTATTTTCTCTGTTTCATTGGTAATAGATATCGTTGTTTAATTCTATGTTATTTCTGTCTTGAGCTTGTGATAATACAGTTTGTTTTTATTCATCTGTTGGTTCATTGGTATAACTGTCTTTTGGCGTCCGTTCAAAGAGTTGTGAAACAATGCTCGCTGCTATTCAGGTGCTCATTATAAGTTTATCGGTCTCTTTGAACCTTTGACGATAATACAATGACAAACGACTTCGAGCACATTAGGATCCCTCTATTCTTATCTGTGGTTATATAGCAAATAAAATAATTAAAGACCATAGATACTCTTCAACCTTCATACCTCTTTTTGAGAAACGCACAAATAGGTACATATTAAGATATTAGTAAGCTCATAGTAGCAATCTGATTTCTTTTAATTTTTCTTGCTTACTTTGTTAATACTTTGTGTAATTTCACAATTAATAAAGAGTGAATGTGAATTTATTGCTTAGCTCATTTCTTAATTTACTACATTGCAAATTCAAAAATTATTTTTTATCTTTGTAAATGTTCATGATAGTGTCAAAATGATGTGAAAAGGATGTAATTATCTATTATCACCATTACATTTCTAAACTGTGCAATATTTTACACAAAGGTAGACGATATTTTAGAGGTAACGTTGATAAATCGATAGATGGTGCCGTAGAATTAATGAATGGTGCTCAATTAACTTTACCGGTATACTCTCCGCAAACACAGAACTGATAAATTACTGTAGCGAAATAACAAACAACTTGACACTTTATAATTACTTCTTTATTGACCGTCTCACCCCTTAACACCATTAATCCCTAACAAACTGAAAACTCAAGATAGAATTATTCATGTCTAGTCTGAACTTAATTTCTATTCTTCTCTGTGTAATATTGCTTTTTAAAATTAATTTAGTTTAAAAGTTTTTTTTTTTCATGCAAAAATATATTGAAAATCTGGTTTATTAAATAAATATTTCGGATATTTCAGACATTTGACACACAACGACATCTTGTTTCAAACAAAGCAGAGCTTGTGCTATATTAACTAAACTGACTGATAGAATACTTCATTTTTTTTTTGTAAATACATATGTATATACGAAACAAATATTTGCAGATCATACAAACATTTGTTTCGGAATCGAACACGAGACTTCAAGCACAGCAGTCGCATTTACTTCTGCTGCGCCACCAAGGCAAACAATAATACTGTTGTTGTCTCATATTATTCTACAGTTGCCAATCTCTGTTGCCTAGTCCCCAATTTAATTAAATTACAAGTGTTTTGCATTTTAAATTTTATAAAGTAATTTAGTATATACATATTTAAGAAAACAGATTCATAATCTTTAATTGTTCTTTACGTTTCTGTTTTATGTTAACTTTTAAATGTACGTGTGGAGATTGTAATTATACATTGTTACAAACATTATCATTGGATTTGAAGAGTTGGAGATAAAATTAAAATATTACTGTAAAATGTAATATGAAAGAATGAATAGTTCTACCGTGACGATGCTACTATTTAGAAACTATTACTTGAAAAGCTGAATAAATCAATTCGTCTTTAACAAGATTGTTATTTCAGTTTTAGGACATTGCAATGTTATAAATATGGGGAACAATTATCCCGGTATATATTTATTTACGTCACATACTTAGGCATACCACCCACATTTAATTAAAATATATGTTTTTTATGTATTGAATCATCATCATCAACAACCTTTAACAGTTCACTGCTGGACATAGGCCTTTCTTTTAACAAGGAGATTTTGTCTTACTATACCACGCTGGCCAGACAAGTTGGTATAGGATTTGTTTCTAGTTTCTTTCTCTTTGTAATTTTGTTTTCTCGCATATTTTATTACTTTAGTCGCCTTCTACAACACCCATTATAATAAAAAGGATGGTGACACTCTGTATTCTTAAGCCGTCACCACGCGGAGAATATATGGCATATATCATATATATGGAGCAGGGTTAACCATTTCTTTTAATATAAATCAAAAAAATAAGTACATTGCTACATTGCTTACCATTCAACTCAATTAAATATTTTCTCTTGTACCCTTGGCTTACAAATATGTATATTACCTATTTAAAACCAAAAGATTCAATAAACTATTTATAATCGAAGTATACAAGTATACATATTTTTAAAATAAAGCAAAAGAAACTGATGTAATAGATCAAATTAATAATATCCTTTTTGGCCCCACTCCGCCTAAGACAAATGTCTGTGTTTGAGTGTGTTTTGTTTAAATTTTAGTTTACTAGTTGGGATTCGAATCCGCAACCACTTTGCCATCACAGTTCCAACGCCTTAGCCAATACACGTCCACTGCCCTAATCGACTTTGATCTACCATTAAGTTAGATAATTTAACACAAATTGATGCTAATTTTGACATACGCTTAACATATGAAAAGCAAATGTTGCTTCATTGTTGCCCAACTGTTTGTCCGATATTATATTAGTTGAAGGCCGTTAATTAATCAAAACAGACTGGCTCGTGACAAGCTGAGTGTAGGCGGTGGCCATTCACGTGTGGAAAATTACTTGTGGCATTATTTCATGTATCTAGGCAACCATTATGGTGGTTATTTTTTTATTATAAAATCTGTATCCGAAAGTTCAAGGCAGAATAATGATGATGTGTCTAATTTAATGTGTGACTCAGTGAGGTGTTGGGAATCTTCATCAGATTGTAATTTTATTTGCTAAGTATTTTATTATCGTTCCTATTATTTTCAATTTCAAAATTGAAACCGATCCTTTTAGATGACTGAAATGCTATTATTAAAAAAAAAGTCTAAAGGTAGTAAGTAACCATTAAAAAAAACTACCTAGAAGTTATACCTCTTTGGCGTAACAAGATAAAAATCTTTCTAAAAAAATTATTCTTTGCGTTATCCTATGTTTGTAGAGAAAACGGCACTGATAATAAAAAATAGCATTTAACACCAACTAAATATCATAAAAGAATAGAATTTGTACATAATAATAAACTAAAATGTTGAATAACTAATTTTGCGGTGTTGGGTTTTCATGACGACGCGTGCGCAGCCGTCATTAAAATTTACTCTCATCATGATTCCCTAACGCGCCAAAAGAAGTATCTTCTATACAAAAAGAATGTGCACTGTCTAATGTTACTTTTACACGAGTGTTCGTGTTTTAAGTTTTGTGCAACTCACAAAAGAGAAGATTTCTTAGAAAATATTAACAGACTTGATAGGCATTCGCTTGGAAAGAAAGAAGCCATCGAATACAAACGATAACCAAAAATTAAAACGCAAATTTAACTATGCACATCAGATTCACAAATTCACAATCAACGTTTTCCATATTGAATGTATTTCTATTGTTTCGAATCCAAATCGCCTTGTATCCATTCACTTTGGTGTTTCATCTCGTTTAAAATAAAATGATGTTTGTTGTTTGAATGAATTTCTTCGTTCGTTCGTTTCGTGTTGCAGATTAAAAAGACAACTTTCGATTTAAAGAAACGAAAACGCTACCATAATGCACGAAGTACTCAAGATAAAACATACATGAGAGTCCCGTTAAATATTATTTTGGAAAAACACAAATATTTTCAATAATACCAAAATTACACTTTTGGCATTGTTAAAATATTAATAAGCTCTAAATGTATAAGGACAAAAAGTAATATATATTTTCCTGTAATTGTTTTAATATACATGTACCGTTTGACTTAAATTTACTGATTATGAAAACAATAAGAAGTCTACAATTTCCACTTACGGACGGTAGAGCCGTTATAAATAAATTAAAAATTATTTGCTTAACAAAACCTGCTATTTGTCAACACGTTTGATTAATTGTTTTTCACGAATGTAAGTAAATGTAAATAAAATTAATGTTATACAAACGAGCAGCACCATCAATGAGATTAATTGTGCGGTCAGTTTACTATTGAATTTCGTTCCCAATTCAGATTTAAGCGTTAATTTTATTCACGAATTACTTTGACTGTGTATATATTATAATTATAACATTCTTTATTTTACTTGTTCAAAAGTAAATCGTGTTCTTATGCCATTGTTTGATAGTCATATCATAACTATTTATTTTTCCTACGTTTGCTTTTTTTTAGCTTACTTTTATAAAAATCTTAGTTTTTTTTCGTACGAAATTCTTGATTTTATAGATCAGTTCCAATGAGAGAGCTTATGTCCAGCAGTGGACTGCGATAGACTGTAGTGATGTGGTGATAGATTGGTTAACATTAATTTTTATAGAGTTTATAGTTCTTATATTGGTAACTATAATTGATTAAATAGTTAGGTAAAATATAGTGATGTAAGAGTCAATCGGTATTTTTTCAAAGTACTTGTATCTAAATAGCTTTCGGTCATTGATTGTGCAATCGTTCTGACGTTTCCATTGTACAAAAAGACCCTGACATCGTAATAGAAGAATTGTTACTGACCGAAAGTATATAACGGCCTTAGAAAATAACATTACTTTTAAATTTTATGTACGATAATGTTAGAAATCTTATCTAAAATACAACGCCAGAGCATGATTTTATATTGAACTTATTTTATATTTAAATAAATGATCTGTACGTTTAACGCCACAGAACTCATCAGTGAAATCATTGAAATTGTGATCATCGTAACAAACCAGTTTTATTGCAAAACTTTTATACATTTATGGAAAAAGTACGTCAAGCCCACATCACCTTGTCCTATGATGTCTGCCTTGGTAACTACTTTAAGAGATTGTTCCAATTATTATCAGTTTAACCTTTAAGGAATTAGTTGATTGCGTTTTAGCTTAAATTATTCGTACAGTTAGATGAACTTTGGCCGTAAAGACTACGTTTATCTTCTATAAGGCCGTCTTAGAACATTCCCGAATCAAAAATTTTTATATTGCAAGCGTTTTTGGCTGGTAGCAGGTCCAACATGGGTCGTAGACGTTTATTGATCAAGTTTACGGTTCAGTTCCGTTTTAATATTAACAAAATAATTAGATGTAATCTTTTTGTTTGTCGATGTCTTAAAAATGATAAACATACATCAGAAAGCAATCCAAGTGTTATATTTTCTAAATCGATTTGCATAACTAATCTTGATACTATTCTGTGTCGTGTTAATCGCCTACATTTTAATTCCACCTTGTACAATTATGCAATCAGTAATGATAGAAATTAGATAAATCGTAGTAAAATGGTACTCGCATTACCTGACACGTTTGAATTTACTATTAATTCACAATAATATTTACTGATCTTAGTAAACATTAATCAGATTTACGTAGTTCTTAAATCGTAGTTAAATTGAACATTGTTTAATATTATTGGTATTAAATGTTGAAACGTTCCGTGTAGTCACGGATTAAGATAACAGAGTCACCACCCCTTTTCTTCCCATGGGTGTCGTAAGAGGCGACTGAGTGAACAAAATATGTAAGTCAACATAACTGCAAAGAGAAGAAAAACTCGAAACAAATCCTGTACCAACCCGTCTGGTCAACGTAGTATAGTAGGCCCAAACCTCCTTGCTAAAGAGAGGGCTATGTCCAGCAGTAGACTCCTTAAAGTGGATGATGAACCAACTTAAAATTTCACACGGCAGACTTTCCTATAGCAATAAACTGAACATTTCAATAAACTATTATATTTCAATACGAGTAAACATATAAATATTTTAATGATATTCATAAAGTATTCTTAGGTACAAAGTACCATGAAAATGTACTATAAATGTAACAATACTGTTGCTATTTGTTACAAATTTATATTGATAGAATAATTACGATGTAGGTATCTAGGGTTCTTTAAGAATCTTCATGATCACCATCGTCATCCTTTGGTAGTCCACTTTTAAACATAGACCGATTTTTAGAAAGAAAGTGTTTGCCTGTAGTACCACGCAAGCCAGATATTTTCTTTCTGTTTGCAATGCTGGCTGCAGACACCCACAAAATGAATAGGAACGGTGACACTTCGTATTTTTGTCCACACACACACAAAATACAGTCTACACAGATATAGTGCATAACTAAGTCGTCTTGTATGAAAAAATAAGTCGGTTAAATCCAGACAATGCCAGCAAATCGTGCTATCTCCAAGGCTATCTTCGTCGTACAAGATATTTTGTTAACAAAAACGTCTCTTGACGTTAGTATAGTTATTTTCATACAAGAATGTGTTATATCATTAGGTTAAAAAAGACTAAGAAATGTTTAGGACCCGTTCTTGTTAAACTTACTCGAGTATTTTCTATATTGATATTATAAAGAGGTAAACTTTGTTTGTAGGTGTAATCTTTGAAACTACTGAGACTATTCTGAAATTTCTTTCACTGGTATGTCCCTAAGTTCTGTAGGCTATAAGTTGTATTCATATTTTGGGTGGAGATTTTGCTACATTACATGCCGTAAAATGATCTCACTGCCAGGAATGCCGAAGACCGAGCAAAGTAGAATGTGCAGGAAAGTGGACCCCGAACTGCGAAGTGTAAACTTTAACTCTAAGATGGTGACATGCTGTAGAAAAACTACGAATTATATTCTTATTTGCTTTGTTTATCTGATCAGCTTATACATAGGTAGATCTTAATTTACTTTTATCAATGTTAAAGACGCTTTTGATTCACGCACTAACGGTTAAGAAGGAACGTTATACCGTTGAACGTTATTTATTCTACTTTACAATTACATTAATTATCATGTCAATTGAACTTCCTGTTGACATATGAACACTAGTCTACTCATTAGACCAGTGCGTAGACAACAAGAGCATCTATTTTTGTCAGTCTTTTTGCGTAGTTACTCATGTATTATCTCCAGAACAACAATTTGTGGTTATTACATCTGAACGCGTAACGAACGCATAAAAAAAATAACTTATTACTAATATATTATTATCTCTAGTAGATTGCATACATACATTTTATGTATCGAAAACTTGTTTCTGCCAAGTCAAATCAGTGTTTTTGCTAACTGTACTTTTTGAATATTATTGAATAGATTTGTGCAATAACAATTTCGTTGTAATAAAAATCATAGTTCTATTTTATCTATAACAGTTTCTTATTATGACTCAACTTTAAACATTATAAAATAGACATGTTGGTCGACACTATTACGTGTATACTATTCGACATAGCTTCATACTTTACCCATTCTTGTTTACAGGTTATGCTCTTATAAGAAGGCTTGCTAAATATGCATACTTGTATCCATTTGTGCTTAGTTTTGATGTTTACCTATTAAACCTATAGCATAGAACTCACTGGCGTTAGACGATATTAGAGATCAGAGGTCTTGGTGTAATTTTACTTCACATTTCGCTCTGCGCTCTCAACGAAGAACGCGATCAACAATGATGGTGTTGATATGAAATAAACTGCCACTAAGCCCTCTAAAATGTACACCAAGGGCAAAGCCGAATGCACTCGGTGTCAAGAGTGAATAAATGTAAAATAAATTTAGACCCTAAGAGAATCAAGTTATTTTTAAGGTAATCAATGTAGTAGGTTTACAGCAGCGTTACCTTGCAGTATACCTTGTGACTATACTTGGCGTATAATATCTGTCACGATTCTATATATATTACAAAAATATCACTGTAGATAGAAGCTTGTACACCGTATAATATTGAATTCTGATAACCTGTTTACAAGCACTGAATTGACTGATATGTTATTAAACTATGTCATAACTTAAATTACAAATGATAAAGTATATAAATACGTATTTTTTGTCTTTATTTCAACTGAAAACTGTACTTTGTCTCGTTTTGTTACGTAACGTTATCAGCGATAAAAACAAAAACTATTTTAGTTTGCATTATGAGGTATTCTCTTTAAGACTTGTGTATTTTTTAAAGGATAATGGCAGAAATGTATGAGACTTTTGTTCCGCATTGCATGTCTCATGATAAATATTGTTTCTGTATTTTTGTGGCGGGTAATATCATAGACATTTTAAATGCACAGATTTTTAGAAATTTGCGTTAATATGTTATTTAAGTTGGTAGTTTGGAATGTACTAACTAGGCTACTGACGTCGATAGCCATAAATAACAGCCTGCTATCATAAATGAGATAACATTGATGTCAACAAGATGCTGTTGTACCATATTTTTGGCATCAAAGCATTCGTTTACGATTTTCTTAATCCATCAATAAAATGTTAATCTTCTGCTTAGCACCTGAAACTCATTCATAAATATCGATTAAAATATTTTATGGGCTTTTATGTAATTTATATTTTATAAAAAAAAATTGTACATCTGACATACAACGCCATCTAGTTTTCAAACTTAGCAGATGTTAAGCATGTCTAGAAAACACAGGAATGCGTTTTGTTATTGCAGTTGCAACTTGTTGAAAATTTAATTTTTTTAAACAAAATATCATATTACAAATAGTAAGGATGATTCACTTTATAAACGGTACAAATGATATAACCATCCATTACATATTGTTAGCGGTACAGGATCTGCCATTCTCCTTAAGCAAATGTATTGTTACCATAAATAAAATATTTTTAAGTCGGTTAGACCAAACAATCTCTATTACTTAAAGGATTATACTTTCTGATACTGGAACAATCGAGTGAAATCGTTAAGCATACAGCTATTTGTTATTGTCACAGAACCAGCTCAATATAATCGTTCTAAAAATAAAATCTCTTTTACATGGTTGCTAGGCGATTTGTACTCGTCACAATAGATCGAGTAGCTTTAAACATTCATTCATTCATTTTTGGAATGTATTAAATACAGAATGCTTCTAATAAGTTACTAAATTAAATAGCGGAAAACGTCGAGACAAAATTTATAATGACCGTGTAATTACATCCACCTTAAAAAATAGCTGATTCGTGAAGTCTCTTAGAGAAGATTTTTTTAGGACCGGGCCGAGCCGAGGTTAGCCTATGGGCCCGGACGAGACACGAATCATGCACTGCTTGATAAAAACTGGTTCATACAAAATGTTAGTAACATTTCAAATCCATGCCCCGTCCTGGTCACGTTACAATAGATAGCCCGGTCCAATATAATTCTTCCCTTAAGCATAGCTATTGATTTACTTCACCCTGTCGTGCTATCGTCCAGTATAACTCAATTGTTGGTAATCTACCGTCGGCGCCGCCGCCCCCTCTAATCGCACCGATGTACTACAACCAGATAATTATGGTGTCCGTTAGGTGTGAAGGAGATATTAGTAGAAACTGATTTACTTTTAGAAAGTAGATTATCTTAAACAGACTCCAAGTTTTCCTGTTCATAACGATTAATGTTATCTTTTGATAAAACAAGTAAGGCAGGTGTTAGTTTACGAGTATGTCATTATGGAACATGTAGTTTTTTAATGTTGTTGTGGCAGCCATAGAATATTTTCCAAAGAGAGACCACCATAAGCGATCATTATCTTGTTAGTATAGTAGTCGTGTCGGACGGCTCTTGCGAATAGATTCGATTTTTATCATTATTACACAAACCATAATGTTATCATTCCATTCGTGCGCCAATGTCAAAACATATTAGGTACATAAAAAAAGTAACATTTAAATATTAATTTCTTTTCTGTCCTAAGTGTTGATTTCAAATAAAATTCACCTTCAAATATATTCAATAAATAAGTAAAGAGCATTCCTTTCACATACATGTAGTAATACATTTTTGCATATATTGCCACGCGTAAATCCAGACCGAATTGAAATTATACGATTCGCATGTGTACCAGCTGTGAGTAAATGTAGTTATAACGCAATACGGGATGTAAATGTGAAATGTTGGCATAATTCCGCACCCGGGGCTCCTGGAGCGCGATTCATTACGATTTAATATTTATTGCTCGTATACCACGAGACACTTTACCGCTAACGATAAAAAACGTTTAGTACATTCGAATGACCGTTGTCCTTTTTGTAGGATCCTTTATACAGGTGATTTACGTAAACATTCCTCATTAATATTATTAGAAATGTGACGTAAGGTGACGTGTCATGGTTCATTATTATTTTTACATATTATATTGCTAATGATATTAGTATGCATAATGCATATACTATCTAATAACGGACCGTCCAACATTAAATTCAACTAGTTCTGTGCGTGTTGAATAGAAACGGTGCCAATTGTTTACACATCAAAATACAATGTAATTATCTACGTGTGACACCTTAATCGTGGCTCTCCATGACTCAACTGAGCGGTAGACAGGTTTAACTCTGTACCAGTATGTGGGACGTTTCGAAAGTTTCTGGCACGATGGCGCCTGCCAAACTTCGGTGCACGGTGCCAACAGCGATGCAAGACACACGTCTCGCCGGCTTTCACAACATCACAACATGTTTCGTTTTAGTTCATCATTGTGCTTTTGATGATAAGTTTCGTGACAGTGGCTTTCAGACCTTAATACTTGTGACAACTTCAAATCAAGATTATGTTGTAAAACTACTACTATAGCATGTTTAGTACCTTTTTCTTTCAATTTTTTTTTAAATATCTTGTGAATCTTAATTTACCTGGTATAATTAATATCTAATTGGTTATAATAAAATTGAAATTACCACTTACAACCCATTACAGTATCGATAGTTTTGATTTGATTTCATTTCATTAGAGATTGAATACACAGAGTATAAATAATATGTAAGCACTATATACGCAAATGTTTCGATTCTAGATAACTTAAAATGCTTCTCAGTTCCTATTGGTATTCGTGACTCTGTTGTAGCAGTTCCCGTCACTCAATTTATAATACATAAAAAATGTCGTTCACAAAGTGCCACGCCGTTTCCTTGTTCGATAGCTAAAAGCCGAGTAAAGACTGCGGTTAGACTTCGGTCACGTTTCGCTTCACACTGATCACGAGCCGACGACAGAGAAGCTGATGCCATCGTCGCTGCTATAGCATTCTTATCACTTGAAAGAATCCTTAGAAACCTATTAATCTCAGAAACTACACTCAGAAATACATTATCTAAACTTAGCGATTAAATAAGTAACTGTTTGCTAAGTTTTAAACTTTTGCGTTCAGTCATATGTAATTATATATCATGTGACTATAGATATTTGTTACATTCATTTGAATTTCGTGACGATTCGATCAAGATACGTTGTCAGTCATCACAGACGGACTAACTTAACTACTAAAGTTAAGATTTATTCAGTTTTTCGGCATTTAATGACAATACATTTCATATTAAGATGTAGGCTTTTCAATAAACAAGACGTCAGTTTTTATCCGACTACGGTGAAGCTAAAGGCAAGGATTAATGGTTTAGGCAGCCTGGATTTGTCAATAGATTCGTAATAATGGCTCGGGTGGGTGGCATAGGTTGTATAAATCAAAATGTGATATAACGGAATTTAAACCTCAGATTCTAACTTGGAAAAAAATTAAACAGACATAAACATCAGACATCAAATATGTATACATATAACATATGTTTCTAGTCCACATATATGTTTGTAATGCGGTCGCACAGTTCGCGCGATCCGACTCTGCTCAATAATAAGAATATTCCCATTTGTGCCTATTGGTGCCACGTCTTTATCCTTTTTCAGAATGCTAATGATGCAGATATTATACGGCTAAGTATTAAACAAAAAAATAAAATTTAAAAGATTATTACGCGAATACGCAAAAAAACGAGAACCAAAAAGAACGAAACAAGAAAATAATTTAGATAGAAATCCAGTAATCCAAAAATGGTCAAGATAGAGTCGTCGGTATTTTGATTATGTGGTGCAATAAAATTGTGCCGCATTATAAATAAAATATTGCAAAAACTGAAAAACTTGCTTACAAAAATCGGTTACAAACTCATAAACAAACACACAGATGAAGCTAAAAAAGCATGTTAAAAACATAGCAGTTTCGCTAGATATCGTGAAAAACCAATTTCTATCCTTAGAAGTTCGCTCTCATAACTTGACTATACTCGTATTTTTCCTCTTCCAGTTGGTTAGTTATTAATTACGCTGTATTTTCTGTCTTTTCCAACAGTTATGCTGTCATTCATTTTCATGATACCCTTCTTTAAAGGTGAAATTACCTTTAAAAATACGGGCCCAAGTGCCCTAGAATATAATTTACAATTTAACAGAATGACTGTTATAATGCCTTATATTTTTCTTTGAATTACTTAGTGTGTGAGTCAAAGAAAGAACTTGTTTTGAACTTTGTTTTATTGTTATAATTTTTTCCGTTCCCCTAATGTGTATGAGTCGACATTCGACGATATTACTGAAATATTAAAACAGTCCTACCTACCTAACTGTGGACGTATCGCGTGACGCCCCCGAGGGATTTAACTAAGACATTTTATGTTAATGTTGACATATTTATACTGGTTCTGTGACCTTTACCTTGGCGTACACACACTCTTGTTTCACTCACTCTTGTCTCACACACTGTTTAAAAGGTATTTTCACCAATATTTGGAACATAGTTAATATTTTACCTATTTTAGAGGTTACAACTCGGTTGGAATATTTGCAAATCTATTTGTTTTATTACCTCATTTACTTTGTTATTTCATATACATACGTGTCAAATATGGCTTTGGAATATTTTTAGCGCCGTCATACTTTTTTTTTGCTATCGGCGAGGTTTATCTCTTCAAAACATTTGATAAGCAATTGTTAAGCGTAGAAACATTACATAAATGAGTATATTTCATAAGCAAACAAACCTGCTTAAATAACTGTTGATAGGTTGTGATAAATATTGTTTTCATTGAACTGGTAACCACACGTCGCTAGGTCTGAATACTTTATCACTTGTTTATCGTTAGGCTATGTGGTTGTTGTGGTAACCAGAGAACTAACTAACTGGAAGAGCTAGCTTATTGATAAGCTATTACTGCTGTCCTTACTGAGTAATATTTAAAAAAGCCAAATTGTTTATTTAGTTTAAAGTAATTCAAAATAAGCCTTTTTTACAGAAATTGCGAGATCGACCTCGCAGTAAACAGCATCAAACTAAGAACAATCTTAAATTAAGAATAGAAAAATAGCTGATCTGATATAACGATTATACTGGTTAGAACAATAGATTCGAGTGCACGGTGGCAACTAGAACGATAGAAACTCGGTCCGACTTCGAGGTCGAGCCGAGTGAAGCGGCGCGAGCGACGTAAATGATGCCTTTCTCACAGCTAAAAAAACTTGTTAGTGATTGCGACCGCGGTAAATGTCGCAAGGGAACAGTCGATATCGGAATTGTAATACAAGCTTGTGACTATAATGGCAAACGCGAGAACAATTCTCTTATAAACAACAGTGATTTGTTGACCACTAAATTCTTTACAAATGGTATTTTAATCTGTTACTGTATTGAAGCTTCTAATTCGAGAGCTCGATAATATGCTCATGTACTTATCTGTTTTGCTTTGTGGTCAGATGACACGGCCTGTTTTCTTATAGACTTAGATCACAGATAACGAGACTGGTTTACTTTAGTCGCTATCATGTTGAAGATCATTTCTACTCTATTCGCAGCTAGTAATTAACTTAGAATTAGTCAACAAAACTACATCAGACTTTGACACAAACCATTTAGTTAATAGTTCCAACTCACACAAATCGAACTTTTGCTGTGCCATTCCTGCATACTTCTTTTTCTTCCAATTTAATATAATTTATGAAAAAATAAATCAGTTTAGAAACCGCCTTTTTCTAGTCCAAAGATTTCAAGGTTAGTAAGGTTTTTTTTTTTGTAAAAACTGGTCAAATAATCAATTTAACATCTGAATAAATTGTTTCACAAACATACATGCTGCGTAGTTGTGTAACGGGTACACCTAGAGGTGAATAAATACGATCTTGGAATAATTGCTTATTGCCTTCACTTAGCTGAAGTGCGTCAAACGTTCAGACAGACGAGTTGGCGTCGCGTCCCGCCTTTATTCTAACACAACACTAGTACAAATAAAGTAGTAAAGACTTACGTAATTGGAAATTCAAGCGTTATATTGCCTTGCATCGCGACCCATAACCATATTCACATTATCTATGAGTAACAAACTAGATATTTTGTTATAAATAAAAAACAGTTACAGATTTTTATTATAAGAGGATGTAAATGCCTATTCCGTTTGTCTTCCTTTTCACCTAATGAAAACCAGTACAAACTCCTGTTAAACATTTGAAGTAAAATATTTTTTACATCAACCTTACGTTTGGTTTAAACTTTTTAAAATTGTGGTATAAATTTTAAAGAAATTAGAAAAAAACCTATATTATTAGACTGGAATTATTTCTAAGGTTAAAAAAAAACTATGTGATTCCCACATAAAAAAGTTTTTATGAGTTTTAGATAAACTCTAGAACGACGTCAATAGCCACATCCGTAAGGATTCCTGGCCTCGACCCCATTGTAAAGTACAGTGCAAACAGTTTTATGTCCTTGTTGATAACTAGATTCGTAACTCTTAAAACAATATTCAACCAGGTACACAATGTCGATATCACTCTGTGGTAATGAGCGACATACTCGTGGCTTGTCTAAAACGCAATTAATGTCATGATAATTAAATTTAGTACCGAGCTAATCTCGCTGTTTGCATTACCTGACAGGCATTTAATATAGAACAAGTGCTTTATGATAATTCGTGATGGCTACACATGATGTATTTAGTAACTGATACGTCAATATTATTCATATGGTTCAGAGCAAAAGTAGGTCTTCGGCATTGCTCAACGAAGTAGTGTAACCTGGCCGCATGCCGAATAATCATTCCACCATCAAGTGGTGTATGTCGGGCTTAAACCGATACAAAGTTCATACATCTAAGTATCTATATAAATATATAAGTGGACCAAGAATTCGTTAACATTTGAATCTAACATACCGCGCAAACATGTTATGGAAGTTCTTGGGACCGATGCTACTGGAATTTGCTGGCTGCAATCCCGGAGCCACTTGTCACACATCCAATGAATCCCTGCGGGTGGTCAAAGACATGTTTCCGGAAAAGCTGATTTCCAGACGAGGGGACATTCCATGGCCACTCAGAAGCCCAGTTCTATCAATTTTTAAAAAATAAATACCAACTTATTACCTTTCTTGTAAATAAACAATTTTTGTAACATAGTTTTTTATACGATTTTTTCAAATGTTAACTAATTCGTGGCCCACCCTATATGTGTAAATAATTCATAGTAGCTGATAGTTTCCGTTGGTATTTAAAATGTATTTTGTAGAATCGTTGATCCAAAAAGAAATACCTCATACCTATCCTTAATACTGAACTTGCAAGTATTAAGTTTTTTTGTAACCGCTTACCAAAAATTACTTGAATTTCTTTATGAAATGAAATGAAAAATAACTCAAGTCTTCGTAAAAGAAAAGACATTAAGTGCATTAAAGCAATATATTAAATACTCGACCTGTTTTAAGAAAAGGTTACAAATAAAACCATTGAGCTTAGTTTGGAACTTTCCATTAGATAAATTTAAACTGTTATGGATGAGTGTGGGTTGTGTTGTGTCTACAACACAACATGGCATACCATATTTACTCTCCTTATACATTCAAAATCAGTTGATCGATAAAATTGTAACAAAGACGCAGATGGGTAACTTATTGTTAGTGAGCATTAGTAGCAATGTAGTACAAGTAAAACAGTCATCTGTCTTAGAGATAATCTTTAGAATTTCTTATCGGATCAGTAAATAGTAACGGAAAACCCAAGACTTATCATGAACCAAAATTTAAACGATGAGATTGTGATATAGTTTTCAAGTGACTTATCACAGTATAAATAGTAAGGCAAAAACATGAGTTTTTTGTTATCAGTCCACGTAACATAATAAGTCTAATAGTGTGTGAAACCTTGCATACGAATTATGAAGTCATTCGAGTTATATTGAGATCAAATTAAATTAAGTGTTAATTATATATAAAAATCTTAATTTCATTAATTTTTTTGTTCAAAATCGATAAAAAAATTACGATTTCCTACTTTAATGTTGTTAATTTTAACAGAATAAAACCAATGATAACTAGTTTAGTTCCGTAAAGGAAGTAATTTGTTTTAATCACGTATTTTTCCTACAACGATGCGATGTTGTAAAGCTGAAATAAGCTAATTGGCCATGATGCAAAAAAGCTTCCTTAACAAATCATCTTGCCTTTGGATATTTTAAACAAAAAAAATAAAAATTAAAAACATATAGTGGAACAAAGAACCTCCTTTTTTGAAGTAAGTTAAAAATTAATGTCGTCTATGGACTATTGGCTTTTTATTCCTGATTAAGGTCACGAAACCATAATATATGTTATTTATTTTATAATGTACGCCCCTGAAACACAAGTTTTAGTACTGAAACGCCTTGCGGATGATGACGTCACAAAACTGTGGGCTTTCCTCGTGTGATTCATGGAGGGGGCGCCTGGCGTTCATTGCGACAAGTCACATGACAAGTGTTGACGCCTTCATTCGCCTTACCAATTACCTAAACAATTTCTTATATCAAAATTTGTTTGTGTTATATTATTCGAATCAATCACAACTTAACGACATAATGACCGTAATTAATCATTTCTTTTAGAGAGGACTTGATATTTTAAGGATAATTACAGCTAATCATATCCTACGTCATCGCAATCATAAAACAAATCAACATTTTACTGTGAGATTACTACTACTTGTTATTGTTGACACTTAGCTGTATTTCAGAGGCCTTTAATGCAAGTTGATTACATGTAACCCTTTTGGGGGCAGGAAGAAAAGCGAAAATCGAGGTTCCTACACGTGGGGGTTGAAGGTATCTACAGACCGTAGGTGGCCCGAAGTACGTCGGGGTTCCAGGGAATTCCTTACTAGGGTGCACGTGGTTCCCCGACTACGGTTAAAGAGACGGCGTCCGGTTTTTGCTCGGTTCGAGTCCGACATAACCATCTTTCGGTGGTCCCCGTGGGGATTGCCGATTAGAAAAAAAAATATAAACAGAAGTCTAAGGTCTAGTATTATGACAATTTGCGTAAAGTATAGATACAAGTCACCGTTTCAATCAGTCCTACCTCTATAAACTAAACGAAAAAGGCTCTTTCTGATGCCGCCTCCTTTTAAAACAGCATACCCGGACTCTTTATTATCGTGGAAAATAACATAAACCAATATTGGGTGAGGATCTCCTTGAAATACGATATATTTTTAAATAATGATTCGATTAACAAGCATTTCAGCGCTATGGATTGAATGAAATGAATAAAATTTGACATTCTACTTTATTATTTGAATTGAAGTTTCTATTTTAGCATGTAGCAAACAAATTAGTTCGTCCTTGTATACGTCTTTGTAATGATTTCTAACAATAATTCTATTGCCAAACGCATTATTGATAGAAGCGAGCATTTGAAGAAACTGAGAAGACGTAGACAAGTCAATCGGGTGTCGACCTACATTGCTCTGACGTTCTTCATGCTCTCGTGAATCAGAACCAATTAGGATTAGTAAATCATTGGTGAACCTTTTTCATTCCACACCAAGTCAGAGGGGGCATGGTGCTTCTATCAATTTTCATGATTTTTTTATTATCATTTTAGTCATTGTCCTAGACGTAAACCGAAGGTACCAATTTTGTATATTTCTATTCTCTTTACAAATTAAATGTGTATCTACTACTCCACTGCAACGAGACCGTCTGGCTAGCGTGGTATAGTAGGTCAATACTTTCTTTATTTAAAAAAGGCTTTGGTCCAGCAGTGGCTAAAGGCTGTTGATGATTGATGATTATGATGTAAAATATATTATATAACTTTCCTTTTTTTTTAAAGTGCTTATTCAATTTCAGAGAATTAACTATAGATTTTCCACCTCCATTCCAAATAAATTACTATTGAACGGCTAACTGAACTGTATCACTGCACCATATCTTTATTCAGACACGAGTTTGTGTTGTGCATGACTAAGGCGAACGGTATAATGTAGAAATAACCTACGTAGGATGAAAGTTAAATTTAGCTCATTGGTAATTGACAGCATAATTCTAAAGAACATACGCTCTTGGCAAGGTGGGGTAAGATACTGAAACTCTTTGTGTGTTGTGTAAGTGTGTAAGGATACGTCGAACGTGGGTGCGTCTTTCGAAGTAGTTTTAAAAAGTTTTTCTAACTGTATCGGCCTTTAGGCAACTTCAGTTTCTTCATGCCAAATGTCAAACATTAACCGAAAACTTAACTTGTTCAATACTAGGCAAGTGTCATACTTCAAGATTTTGGACTTAAGTTGTGGTAAAATTATTTGCCCCGCCAGCTCACGTAACGAAAGTACTGCATATAAAAGTGAAATCTATTAAAAGCTAAGGAATATTCAAGCAAAGATAAAAGGGCTAAATAGAGGTGTATGTAAATTATATGATCGTATAACAGATTGAGAGCTCTGTAAAATTACATACTGGATATAGTTTTAAATGGTTTGTACAACTTTATGTCAGTTGGAATCGCACTTTACAAAGTTCAGCTCAAACGAGATCTATATTTAATGAGTAAGCAGGTTTTATTAAAAAACTTCAGTGTACTAACTTAATTAGAAGTCTTAACTTATATGCGTCGGAAAAAGCACGCGAAAACTTTCCAGTAACGAACGATTAGTCGGGGATTTACAGTCACGAGATTTCCTCATGTCAAGGTCTGTAATATATAACTACACACATTTTTGAGGAAGTATAGAAAGTGTGTAGTAGTAATTAACTTTCAGATCTAAGAAAAACGTAGACATTAAGACGGTTTAATAAGTTATAATCGTATATCGTATTTCGACAAGTTAATTTAATTTATATTTTTCACGTCAGTAGATCAATTCAAACAAGCGTGTACAATATTGACAGGTCCTTTACAAATTACTGAATTTACAATGTTATTCTTACTCTAAACATTGTACCACTACAATATGTAAAATAATGTTAATTTCAAAGTATTACCGTCTTCCATAAACTATAAATATCATCTCAAACCAATATCAAGAGAAGTAGGTCGACCAGCCATCCTGTCTGACAAAAGACCCCGGGAGACCCCACTGCGTGCATTGTTACGGCACCGTGGATGTGACACATCATGACAACATGTCAACCTCACAAGGTCCTCGGTATTGTATTAGCTTGCATTATGTGATACCAGAGCAACCTATTTTCATTTTGAAGAGGGTAAAACTGGAAGGGTCCACTGTATTTGCATGTGTAATGAAACTATTTACGGCTGAATATGAGAAAACAATATGAAGCTTTACGTAACGATGTATTTTTTGGCAAAAAATATTCGATTCATACTTTAACTTTACTTTAGGCTTGTGGTTATTAAATTTTAATTGCGATTATAAGCACCTCTTAATTCAATCATAAAATCTTAATTCAGTGAAACTCTTTGGTATCAAATGAAGAAATGATGATGATGATGTACTGATTTTTTAAATTGGGACTTATTTTTGAAAATAATAAACTTTGTGCCACTTTCGGCCACGGCGGCTAGTCTTAACGAAGACCAATTAACTACGCAGGCAATATTATAGTGCTCAAGTGGATGCTCACGCTCACAATCTGATGGGATGGCTATCCGACATGATCGGGGAGAGAGATCAGGCGCAGGCCTGACGTTTTAAGTGTTCAACGAGGTATGAGGATTACGAACCCAACTTCCAAACTCTAGGCTGTCATTAGGAATTTTTAGAATCAGAAAAAACTCAATAACAATGTTTTACCCGATCCGGGAATCGAACTCGAGTCCTCTTGATCGGCAATCGCATACGCTTACCGCCAAACCAATGAAGGAAAAAAAATGAAGAAATAAGCAGGATATAATGCAAATTGTTCTTCTTTTCTTAAATAGGAATACCATATTTCTCAGACTTAAGTTTTACCTATCCATAACGTCAGCGATATTTCCAATATCTGATTCAAGAAGTTTCGTAACTCTGAGTAGGCTTGAAGTGAATGAATTTGTATGCAAATAACGTCGCCCACACGTAACACAGGCCAATGGCCCAAAGTATATTGAGCTGTCAACGTCACCTAACCCTTTGCGGTTAGAAGGATTGACAACAAAACACGCTAATATGTATACACAATTGAAATATGGGTTCTTGACTATTTCAGATGTTTCAATCAAGACAGTCAGGATTTCGAACGGATAAAACTAAATTCACAAAAGAATATGGATAGAGGATTGTGGACGCTTCTGTAATCAACTGTGACAGCTTTATTATCAAATGAGATTACCAGCTTTATTATCACAGCATGCTTGCTTGCCGCCATAAAACATATTACTCAAAACTGAATAAAGGCCACAAGATTTTTTTTAATAATTTAAAAACACTTCTACCATTTTCAGTAATTGGGATTAAAACTATTTAAAATGGATTATTTTAAGTAAAATAATTAAAAAAATACTTTAATTGACCATCATTTATTAAACAAATTTAGTTTTAGCACTTACTGTCAATATTCAAGAAAAACAATTCTTTAAAAAGTGGGTAAATTTTCTTAAGTAAGAAGTTAAAACAAATTTTTTTTTTGCTTAATGTCGGATGTGACCTCTTTTAAAACTGCATTCACTTATCCCCAAGAGCACGCATCCAATTGAACGGCTGACGTTACCTTCTGGAATCCTCTGCCAACACGTTCTCAAAACATCAGGTCCTACTGCAAGTTTTTAAAAATGTCACCTGTTTTAACACTTTTTTCAATTGGTCCCATAAGTGCTCAATAAAGTACAGATCTAAACCCTTGGCTGGCAACTGTAACACTTGGGATTCAGCTTCAGCAAATGTAGAGATTGTTAGTAGCGCTGTACGTAATACATTGATCTCCATCAAAATGAGTCCTGGGCGAGCTCATTGTGCAAATGGAATAATTTGGAACTGTTCCATATTGTTCACATAACTATCGGCCGATAACCTCGTTGAGAATTAAGAGCTTGGTTCTCCGTCCCAGGGTTATCTCACTCTAGAGCATTTACACTGGATCAACTAATAAGGTCGTTTAGTGAGTGCATGCAGGGATCTGAAACCTTTTCTCCTGATCTCCTCTATACTCTGATGCGTCGATCGTGACTAGAAAATTTTATCTTGCACTCATTTGTAAAGTGCAGTGTTGCCTATCCCGAAGGCTTCAATCCTGATGTCGCGACCTTCAATTAAACGACTTGCACGATGTGTCTTAGTTAACGAAATACGAACCAAACATCTTCGTGAGTGTTACTGGTCTTCATGAAGACCATTTTTGATAGTTTAGTCACTAAACGAGTACAGTACAGAGTCTGGGTTAGCCTTTCGAAGAAAGGACTATAGTTTTAAGTCGGCCTATCCGTATAGACGACAAACCCACCCCAGTCATCGTTTCACTTAACCAGTAAAAGTCAAGTTTAGCAACCCGAAGCTCGTCACAACCACCAGCAGGACGCCACTCAATACACTTTTTGAAAATTAAGACCAACTATAACGCAACTACGCTAATAATCGTTTTAGTTATTTGAACAGATTTTACACCAAAAGTCGGTAATTTTCTTAAAACTAAGAGCATTGAATGTTTTAACAATATCTCTATCAGTGGTACACAGAAGTCTAAACTCCGTATTACAAATTTTAATATTCCCTTTGTGTAAAGATTCTGCAATATTGTAGGATGAATTCAATGATTCTGTTGCGGAAACTGGAAATAATGATAATGATTTTTTTTTCAAAAGCCGTAATTACATATAAATCAGATTCAATAACTTTATTACCAATCTCAAGGCTGTAATTATTACATTTGTTCTTTGCTTTTCCATTTTCAGTATTAATTATTTCTCAGGTCATTCCAATTTTATTTTAACTATTATTAATTTTAGATCTCTACTAACTAACCTTTGAAACATGACACAATTTTTTGAATAAATTTGAATATTATTTGACATGTTCTTGAAATATCATACTAGTGTTATAATTTATTTCTTCATAAAATTCGTAAGGCCTTGTTCTACTTTTATATATACCTATTGTGGCCTATTCACTGAAGCTATGAGTAAAAGTTGATTCAAATTGTGAACAATACATGCTTAAAAAAAACATTGTATAACTGATTAGAATTATCACTACAATCTAAGTCGAGTAATTTACAGAGCAGTTAGTCTTAAAATTTGCCATAAGTCACAGTTTTAGATAAAACAGTGATATTTCGTGTTACCACCGTTGTGTTTTTCGTAACTAAAATACACATTTGTGTTTTGAAATGATCAGAATGTAGTTTGTTTACTATTTCTTTGGTGTGTGGCACTATGTACGTAAATTTTCGACTGCACGGTTGCCTAGTAGTCTAAGCGGTCGCCACACCGCTCTCTACTCCCCTGACTGTTGTGGGTTCAAACCCCACATGGGACAAGTCTTTGTGTAATCCACAAATTGTTGTTCTAAGTCTGGGTCTTGCTTTTGACCGTTTCTTGTGTTTGTAAAGTCCCCTGCGACACAGGATTTATTCCAAGAGAGGGCGCTGTCGTTTTAAAAAACAATCTTATCTAAACACCTGGCAATGATCCTAGTAAATCCTCCAAAAAGATATTATCAAAATTGTATGATCCAAATACATTTTTAAATCTTAGGCTCAAGGATGTTATGGATGTACAATCACACCTTTGTTTATTTCACATACTTTCTGCAAGACTTCTATAAAAAAAATCAAAACTAATATATAACGAGGACAAAGGCCTGTATACTCTCAATACAATAAGTTGCTTCAAACACGTGATATCAGTACGGTTCTTAAAAATAAATTCAAATCAAAATCAACGAACCGCCATCTACAGCTACACACCCTGCTGAACAAACTACCTAATATGTAACTACTGAAGCTGAACATAAACTGATGATGTTAGCCAATGTTCTGTAATACAAAAAACATCAGTTTTGTCACAGTTCATGGACAATTCAATATCGAAGTAGTTATTAGAGATTCCTTGAATATTTTGATGTGGTAGAGTGAAAGTGTTTGTTGTACGTTTCTCTGATACCATATAGTCTAGAGTTGGCCTCTATTGTGCCTATACCTAGTGTAACTGTCATAATTAATACCGAAGTGCTTGGTTGTATTAATATTAGTTTTCCGAATAACTGCTTTAATAGCCAAGTTCTTGGCTGTTATATAAATAAAATAATAGAGCGACAGTTCTTACTGTCGTTTACAAAACAATGACAGATAATATCTAACTCGTCGTATATAAATATTATCCAACATATTGTCAATAATATGAAATTTCATATTATAATTTAATATATTGTGTTACGGCCTATTTAGTTTATATGTATATAATGTTATTTTGTTACAATTTTCAACTGCCCTCAAATTATACGATTAGAAAAAAATTACAAGTGCCTAATTGGGTATTTGCATGAAAATGATTTTTCAAATAAAGTTCAGTTAATAAATTCTTTGATACACATAAAATACCTACGTAAGATTAAAATTTAATTTTTACAAATAATTTTTAAATAAATAAATAAATAAAAGTGGTCAAATATGATGTAAAAATCACGTGATGTGAAACGTGATGTGATTGTTCTGACGTCATTGTGCATATTATTGGCGCGTCATTTGAATGCATGATAAATTATTGAAAAAAATTTTAAGTTGGTTTTTTTTAAAGTGAGTTTAATTATATTTTATCATTAACATTAAAATTTACTGAAAGTAGCGTAAATAACAAATAACAAATTTAAATGGAATATGCACAATGACGTCACATACGCAAGAGGGAGCTACCTATACGTTTAAATTTTAACAATTTTTTTATTGTTAAATAGTTTAAATGTTTATAAATAAAATAAAAAAAAAATTTATTCAAAAATTTTAAAAATAATAAGACATAACTATTTAATGGATTGGAAAATCATGCAAATACCCAATTGATATAATTTTTTACTTATAATATTGTTACTTAATAATATTGTAACTCTTTAAGAAACAGTTACATATTTTTACAAATATTAAACAATAGTTTTGTTTGTTTGTTTTACAACATGACGGGTGGCCCTTGTGTTGTTTTGAGTAGTTTACAAGAAACATCTCAAAATGATGTCCATATTTAAAGAAAAAGACACTTAACTTTAACATCTGAAAATTTATTATTTGCATTAAAATACAATTAAGTGACGCAAGGAAATGTGTCACCAGCAAGAAGCTAGTAAACTGGATTTATGTTTCTAGATATGAAGTAAAATGTAATGTACAAACAATATATCGTGTTATATATTCTCTTTTATTAGTTGTGTATACATATTTTAGAATATTGCAACATTTTCTAAGAGGTCTATACAGCTGCCGCCACCATGATTGCAAGCAGCTTTTGTCACGCGCACAGACTTTTAAACATCACAATCATGCTTACACTCTTAACTACAGAACATAGAACATACCAAACAAGACATTGTGATCCATTTTTTACACTAATTTTTCAGTAAATCGATTGTATCAGGGATTAGTAACAACGATTCACATATCGCTCAGTAACCGTGTAAAAAAATCTAATTTTTAATGGAGTCACAATAACTATTTTCAATATTTGGTTTAACTTACTATTATAATGATTTTTAAAATATTAATTTGACAACTCGCCTAGTGACGAAATAGCTCGTATGCAAAGCATTAAATTAAACTAAACAAATTTTACATGTACAACTAATTAAATTGTATTGAAATTTTAGATTTTTTTAAGGATTGTTGACGTTAAAAGGAGAAGAAAGAGGATACATTTTTAAAAATCACAAAATTTTACAAAAGAATTGTAGATTGCATCTGCAGGTATGAGGTCAGGTAGTGCAGTTGCCACTTTTAAAACACGAGATCTCGCGAGGTGCATTGCACGGTAGCGATCCTTGACACGGTTTGTCGCTCACAAGATATGGTTGAGAACACTGACACTATCATAGTACTTGAGAAGTGCAAGTGGGTTTACTTTTAATTGATAGCATAGTTGGTGACTTAATCCCTTAAGACGAAGGCAAGGATATCAAAAGGTACTGAACTAATAATGAAGGTTAAACTGTGTGCTTATTTAAGAAAAGTAGTGGTCATTCATTACATTAGATAAATATAAAGCTGTGTAAATCTCTGTAAAATCAGATAGTTTATATAATTACGATATTTATACAAGCACGCCAACACAAGTTAAACTCCGTCACAGTTGTTGTATTGCTTACTTTTTTAGTTAATTTTGTTTGTTTTCTTATACTTTGTACGTAACCATAAATGTTGAAAACAACATGTTCTAAAATTGTGCTAACATTATCTTATAGAATATTCGTTCGGTGTATAAAAGTTTTAGAGGCAGCGTATTTAATGATAATAAATGCACTGCCGGTGTTTGATACTAGAACATTCGTCAACTTCTATTACATACTCGATTAAGCAAGTAGAAACTGTCAATCGTTTACAGCAGTGTTCTTTTTACATTATACTTACCAAATGGTCCGACTGCATTACTATTTGTTAGGTAATAGACGTAATAATAGTCCATTTTTTTAAAAAAAATAATAATAGTCCAATTTCTGTTTGGAAATGTAACAATTGTCGAAATGAATAGTTTTTGTAGGTGTTTAAACAAAATGGCGTCACCTCTAACTGCAGTTTCGTCTAGGTTTTTTGAAAGACTTTATTCTAAGTTTCCATTATAATCAGTTTTTATTTATAAAAGAACTACAGTTACAGTTTATTTTTCATTATTTAAAATGTACGTTCACCAGGAAAACATCATTTAAAACTTTAATGACGGTATAGCTGCATATTCTATTGTATAAATTACATTCAAGATTTACAATTGAAACAATCTCATGGTCTGTATCCGGCGCCTACTCAAGAAGTAAAATGGAAACCGGTTTTCATGTAGAGGTATCCAATTATCACTCCAGTCGGTTCACAGTGTGTAATGTAACTATGCGTCGCTCAAAGGCGACAGATCTAGCCCACCTACTCGGCCTAGAGGAGATGCTTTATTCAGATTTTCACAGATATGTTCCACTTTCTGCGACGTCGAGGTTTAAAAATTTAAGAGGCTATAGAAACTACTTCAATTTAAGAAGGCTGGAACTTCGTTTCAAATTTTCTCACAAACCTCTTTGGTATTTAATTTCACTCTAACGCCAGAATGTAAACTTAGAACAGCTGCTCCATCTACTATAGAAAGTTTCAAAATCAATGATGCAATTTATGCAATTCTGTTGGTACACACGTCTAGTTTGCAAATCGCACATTGTCCATATGGTTGCTATGTATTCTTATCTGAACGAGGTTACATCAAATCTTAAAAGAAGTTCTTACATCAGCACAATTTTGCAATGCATTGTTGGGTACGATAAAGATACGGTTTTAAAGTCGGTCGCACTTACATGACTATTGTATTTGTTATAATCATTATAAAATTTAATCAATCAATCAATCAAAAGGTCATGTAAATGTCACTGTTGTTAAAATACGTACATAGGTTTATTAGGGTCTGCTCATAATTTTTTATTTTTATTTTTTTTAATTAAAATGTATTTGAATATTAACTTACAAAATTTAAGTACTCTGTACAATCTCATTTTCGTAATTTCTTCGTCACAAATTGTTTTTTATAGAGAAAAATATAAAATAAATAGTTTCAAAATTGTTTCACTGAGAAATGTCAACTTTTTTACTTTATATAAAATTGTGTTGCATTATGTGATTATTTATTTGTTTAAACATGCTTTTTTTCTGAAATTATCAAATTTAAATTATACTTTTTTAATTGAATAAAGTATGAATATTATGAAACATTATGGTAACGACTTTTAGTAAAGGAACTAGCGCAATTCAAGGTTTTTGGCAATTGCAATGTTTATATTTTTTTAAAAATTGCCTTGACGAGCCTTGACTTGAACCTGTGGCGACTTCCAAATTCAAACAAAAAATATAGAACAGCGCCATCTAGCGAAGATACATCAAACTACGTAGTAAAACAAGCAACTACGAAGCACCTACTAATCCTGTATCGCGAAATAGAGATCCGCGTGGCAATTAGCATATATCAAGATCCCAACATCAACCGTTGGGCCGTGGCCCGCCAGGCATGATTACTTCGCCTGTTCGGAGGTTCCTCCCTTTATGTCGGAGGGACGTGACACCTCGTCCCTCCACATGCCTATGAAAACGTTTCATACATTTGCGTCGATACTAGCTGTTCCTGTGATCATCGCAGTGTTCAGATTCCAAAGACGCTACAGGAAAACTGAGAGTCAATACCGTGCATCAGTGCGTTCATTGTTGTACTACACGATTTTCAGGACACGCGTAATATGGTCATTACGTTGATAGTACTTTTTGCATTAAAAACAATGTTTAAAGAAAGTGCAATGTATGTATAATGTATTAGTTTTTACATGTGTAAAAGTAGATACTAGTGAATGAATTGACTTAATTTGCTTTTGTTAAGCAAATACTTTGTATAATTCTTGATTGCACGCTTGTTCTAGTGGTTTAAGCAAACACACACTTAACAAACACTTAGCACAGTAGAGAGTGGTCACCACACCGCTCTCTACTGCGCTAAGTGTTTGTGGGTTCAAACCCCACATGGGACAACACTTTGTGTGAATCACAAATTGCTGTTCTGAGTCTGGGTGTCCTTTGTGTCCGTTTTTATTGTTGTAATAATAATGTTACTTTGTGAAACAGACGTAGTAGTTTTTGTTAGGCTATTACTTGCCTCTATAAATATTTGACAGAATCAATTCCTCTCGAGTGTCTAAAGATGACGATATCCAAAGAATAATAACTACAAGTAAAGACTGATTCGCTTCCAACTCCAGCCTCACATAAATCGCCGTTAAACAGCATGCGACATAATCGTGAGCAGAACTTATTACAGAATATCTTGCTTGACTATCCTTGACAAATGGTTTATAAGATAGGATACTATTAATTCAGCTTGTTTACGGTAAAGGAAACGTGTAGTACTTCCTATTTATTTACATATTTAAGTTAGTACAGGGCTTTGTTATTAAGGTTAGTATGGATAATGAATGCCAGTTATGTTTATGTCAAAAGGGTTCTAAAGTAATTTTTAAATCTAGTAAACGTGAAAACCACATGCTAAATGTTTAGAACTTTTTAGAACTGATAAAGGATATATAAGCCACAATGCAGTCGAAGAAAAAACAATTAATATAAGAGTAAGGATTTCTTACGAAAAAGAGACATCATATTTTTGTTATTTAGTACGAAAATAAACGGAGTATAAGTTTCAGAGTTTCATAAAACAACCATTTTATTTAAAGTTCGACTAAGCAAGCCATCATCAACTGTCACAGAAATACGTTAATAAAACGTGCATTTATATCTTTATGCGACCAATCCTTCATGATACAAAAACATTTTGTTCTAAATGACCGAGCCAGCCAAAGGGACACTATTTTTCCTGATGGAAATTATGAGAAGAATACAAGAGTGGTGGTGACCATACTCATTGCGGATGCAGACTCACATTATGGCGACCTAGTGAGATACTTTATCACATCCCTTTTTAAGAACCCGGTATTATAACGAGAGGGAAATACGTGTGCTGGTACTGGGTTTCAGATTTTGACTCATTGGCACAGCAAGGAAAATCTGAATCTTTTCGCCGCCGCTCTATACAGCACTGAGTGGTGTGGGTACAAACCTCATATGGGACAACAATTTGTGTGATCCACAAATTATTGTTCTTGGTTTGGGTGGTTTTTGTGTCCGTTTCTTGTATGTTTGTAATGTCCCTCACGACACAGGATATATTTTTAACGCAGAAATTGTCTTTTTGAAAAGTAAGAAAAAAGGAAAAGAAGGTTTGAGAGTATGTTTGCCACTCTAAAACGATGACTTCAAAACTAGCGCGTTTTTTCCTATAGAGTGTTCTTATAATGTTTTATGCAATTTCCATGTTATTAATATAATTTTCTGCTTGCGTCTCGCCATATTCGTCATGAGCTGGCGCCCACGTGTATAATGTTTATTTCAAAGTGTGACGTAAAGGACCCATTCTTGTCTGATACAGTATGCAACATGACAGGATATGAATAGATAATATTGATCTACCAACTATAATATAGAGGTCTGGTTTAAACAACTTTTAACCGAGAATATATCATAGTATAGGAAACATTGTTGTGCAGTGAAATCGGTCATGATTCGGCGTACTGAGTTTCAGATTTACTGCTGTCTTGGTATTCAATCTATTTAATCCTAAATAAAAAAATTATATAAAAGAAATACTAAAGGTAAATTCAGATGAATATATTGGACCAGGTAATTTTTCTGGCTGATAATAATTCTAATAAAATTGCACTAGGACAATGGTCCATAGATCAATAGTATTCAACATTGTTTACAATGGAGTGATCACATGTTAGAGTTGGTATAGCAAACCTCATTATATCTGGATGTCGTAATAGCAGCGGTTCCCGGATCCTTCCTATCTCAGGCGCAGAGTGGCACACCGTGTAGTTTTAGTCGGTACCAGTCATACCAGTCACACCACCCCGCCGTAAACCTCGGTGGGGTGACGGCCCGAGGGGGTTTCCACACGTTAAAAAAAAAAAGCAAACCTCGTTAACAATTGCAAAACAGCCGTTGATGAGCTGTTTTAGGATAATAAATGAATTTGTGTGGTGAAGGATTAAGAATACAGAGTTGCCACCTGATTCTACACGTGGGCGTTGTAAGAGCCGTCTAAGAGAACAAACTAGGCAGGACGACTGATAGGGATTTCCTTTCTAGGATACACCTGGTTCCCCGGCTACTGGTACCTGAGACGGTGTGCGGTTTTTGGTCGGTTCGAGTCAGTGTAGGGGGAAGTTTTGATACACTCCATTTCAACCAATTTTAGTGTAGTATATTAGCAATGGACTATTAAACTTTATTGATAATGATGAATACTTAAATCATTATCATTTTTGCATAGAAACAGATGTTGCACCCAACCCTGTAATTTTTATATCCATGTTCTCAGGTCTTCTATGTATTTTTATTACAAGCATCATTACTGCTCATTAAAAGTTAGATTTGGCATATAAGTTTTATGCTACTAGAATGTTTTTGAAAACCAACCTTTCCTTTGATTTCTTCATTATAATTAACGACTTCAATAGTCCCTAAAGTTTCTAAAGTACTCCACAAATCACTCTGAATAAAACTAGTAGTTTAAATTGAAGAAAATTGATGGTTAATTAAACGAATAAAACGTTTTAATAACTGCGTAATATATGGGTTAGGTTTTAGAACGTTATTAGGAAAATGTACCACAACAGCGTGAAACGAACCGTGTCCTTCACGGGTCGTTTACACACGGTGTGGTCTTGTGTGTTAGATTACCTTATGTTAAAGTGATAAACAGCGTATGGCTGTGTGTGTGCTAGTCACTGACGCAGTTGATACACGTGCGTACATCGGTGTCAACATGCGCGCTCCACTTGTATACACTATGTTATAATTCTAATTTTTTGGTGTTGCTGTATTTTTTTACAATTTTTATGTGCTTCATTTGTAACTAACTTTGTATATAAAACTGGCAAGTTTTAAAGCTGAGCTGGCCTACTTTATACTGTCATATCGCAATTAATTAAACTATGTGCGTTTTTTTATTTGTATTTTGTGGTAGTGAATGCGACTACTGTACTTAAGGTCTAGGGTTCGATGCCCGGGTCGGACCAAATGTTTGTATGACCTGTAAATTGTTTCGAAGTTTGGGTGTTTTCTATGTATAATATGTATATATTTACAAAAAAGAAAAATATATAAGTATTCTGTCAGTTTAGTTATCATAGCACAAGCTCTGCTTAGTTTGAAACTAGATGACGTTGTGTCAAATGTCCGAATTATTTATTTATTTATTTTTTTATTTAATTTTTGTGTCAACACTATAATTGAGCAACTTAAAGCTTATGTGACCACGTTACGGACCCGGAAACCCTTAAATTTAAGTCTCCAATGTTTCGGTTAGGTGTGTCCTACACATAGTAATGATGAAGTGTTTTTTTTAATTTACTAAACGATAAAGTAGAAAATGTATTAGTAGACTATATTAGTTATAAACGCCTTGTCTACTATCAGAATCGAAGTAAATAAAAAAGTAACTATATAATTATAATGAAATACTATAAAGTGTACAATTTTATAGAATTACGAAAAACTAATAATTGAAATGTACAAAATTGTTTTTTTTTCTCCATATTAAGAACCTGCCATATGCAAAATTGTTTTTTTTTTCTCCATATAAGTGACTCTACTCTGCCTGATGGAAAGCATATAGCAATAGAATCTAAGAGTTGTGGTCACCATACTCATTGCAATTGCGGACAATGTAGTATGGTATTCTAAGTCTATCTAATAGTAATCTAAGCAAAAGGGAAAACAACTTCATTCGATAACATCCTTGCAACTAATTAAATATATTTATAATCGCAATATTAGATACCTCACTATTTTTTATTTTAACATCATCTAGTCAAAACAGATAACAATGTAGTCACCGATATTACTTGCTGACAATCAATCGTCGACGATAATTTGCATAATCACTCTTTGACATGTCATGATTTGACAATTATATGCGCAAAACACAAACCATCGTGACAGTTTTAATTTTCATAGTCCATTGCGGCCTCGGCAACCAATCTCATCAGAGACGAGTCAACTACTCAGGAGATATTATAGTGCACATATGGGAGGTATTATAGTGCACATATGGGAGATATTATAGTGCACATATGGGAGATATTATAGTGCACATATGAGAGATATTATAGTGCACATATGAGAGATATTATAGTGCACATATGAGAGATATTATAGTGCACATATGGGAGATATTATAGTGCACATATGGGAGATATTATAGTGCACATATGAGAGATATTATAGTGCACATATGAGAGATATTATAGTGCACATATGGGAGATATTATAGTGCACATATGGGAGATATTATAGTGCACATATGAGAGATATTATAGTGCACATATGAGAGATATAGTGCACATATGAGAGATATTATAGTGCACATATGGGAGATATTATAGTGCACATATGGGAGATATTATAGTGCACATATGGGAGATATTATAGTGCACATATGGGAGATATTATAGTGCACATATGGGAGATATTATAGTGCACATATGGGAGATATTATAGTGCACATATGGGAGATATTATAGTGCACATATGGGAGATATTATAGTGCACATATGAGAGATATTATAGTGCACATATGGGAGATATTATAGTGCACATATGTGTGCGCAAACACAGCTGCACTTTCTGTTCACTCACACTCACAATCCAATGGGACGATTATTCGACATGACCAAAGAGAGATGAGGCGCAGGGCCGACAGCTTTACATACTCTCCGAGGTACGGGGGTTAAGATCCCAATTTTCAAACTCCGGGCTGTTATTCGGCATTACCATAATCAGAAAAACTCAATAACCCTTCTCAATAATCCGGGATTGGAACTCGAGACCTCTTGATCGGCAGTCGCGTACGCTAACTGCTAGACCAACGATAAAACTATTGTGCGACCATCGTTCAATATTGCTATCTACATATAACATGGCTTTAATGTAGTGTGCATAGCCATGTAAATCGTAATCGTATCCGCGTCTTATTTATTGAAACGTGACTGAAGTCGCGTGCGCAGCTCTGTGCAAGCTGTTGACGTCCACAAGGCGTTGCCTAAGCTTCATTTATAAAGAATATAAAGTTAAATTACTAATAAGACCACCAGTGGAACTGGACACCGCGAGTAATCCTTCTTAATGCCTTATGAATGGTACCCCTTCCTTATACTACAAGACTATATACACTGTACATCTACAGGACTAAACAATGGAACCTGTAATAGGAATTAACCACAAGAAAAAAAAAACAATTGAATTAAACCCACCTATCCAGACTTAAAGTAAACCCACTACTGAAATGAACGTATTTCTCCGTTCATTGCCGGGAAAAGCAAGAAATATTTGTAATTTATTGAATCTTATTAGATAGTAAATAAAGTATATGATTTACTAAACACACCTGTTTTTAATACCAGTCCCACAGTAGAGACTTTCGGTATTTCAAAAATAAAAGTGCTGACGTAAATAAGTTACGCATTTCTAAAATAGCATTATTGATTCTCCATGTCGTCTATCCTACAATTGATATTAATGGTAGTTGACAAGATTGTGATTGTATGATATTTTCTTCAATTTTTGGTATACGACCTGTTATCTAAAGGTTTAATCCCGATTACAAAAACCCCTTGAAATGAACTTGAATAATAATGAAATTTACCTATATTTACATTAGTACCTGAAGGTAGTAGAGCCACACTGATTTCAGCACGAATGGGCCGGCTCGACCGGGGAACTATTGCCCTCTCACAAAAGACCAACCTAAAGCTACAGCATACGTCCTGTCGTGTTTTGTTGGTAAGTGCGAGACCGGAGGCCCATTGGTGTAAAGGTGACAGTTATCGTGGTAAGTGTGTGAGCATGACACTGTCACAATGACTGTCATAACTTTTGCGTCACCAAGCGTGGTGTGAAAAAGCATCTCAGTAGACCGCCATAATGGGTCACCATACTGCATTGTGTACATTCACAATGAGTAAATGGCGACCACAAATCTTAGACGCTTCATGCTTCCCATCAAACAGAGTAGAATCACTTAAAAGGCAAGCTCATAAAAAAATAAAACAGCTACTATAATAAGTATAGAATACAACAATTACTTTTAATAAAATAATACTTGAGGCATGATAAAATTGCTGTAAAAACACAAAACACTTATGCTAAACTTCATTTTACATTTGTCAACACGAAACAAGTTGAGTTTGTGATTAAGCTACATTTGAAATCAACGGCTGATTGGTTTACCTTTCACTTTATATTTCGTATAAAGTAAATCCAGTCATAAAATTGCAATAACAGTTATACAAAAACGAATTTCCTGCAAATTTCTTTACAGCTATAAGTGGTTATGTCGCATGCGAAATCGACATAACCAAGATGGCTTTTTGGCTTCTATAGTTCGCGTTCGCCACGAAATCAGCCTATGATTGATACTTCCGTAGCGCCATTCACATCATCATTTTATTCCTTTCTGACTAAAAATTGATGACAACGGAATGCGTATTCTCTAATTACGGAACAATAATTATGGCAATAGCTTTACGTCTTGTTTTAAATTACTTAAGGTTTCGATTTGCCAAACTATATAGATAGAGACCAAACCAGTTCGAGATAAATAGGGTTTTAAAATAATTTAACGCTTCTTTACCTTAAATTGAATCTTGCCGTCACCTATTAAAAACATGTTAACATTTGAGTGACAGTTATCGTGGTGAGTGTGTGAGCCTTACACTGCCACGATGACTGTCGCGTCTTTTACGTCCCCAAGCGAGAAAAAGCATTTCTTCTCATTTCATATAAGTGGGGAACACCATACTACGTTGTTTGCATTCACAAAGAATATGATGACCACAACTCTTGTATCCTGTTCATGCCTACCATGAAGCAGAGTAGAGTCACTTTGGCAGACAAAATGCTTGAGCTGTACATTTTTATTTGCGCATACACTTTACTAATTGAAAGTAGAACCTTATCTAATATTTAGTTGAACTAGTAAAAAAGTGTAAATTCAGACTACAGCGCTCAATATTTTTGTAGTGACTTGCACTGCATTGAAAAGCTGCTTTCGCAACATCCTAGAAATATAAGTCTCTCGAACTAATTCATGTGGTCCGAAGAAGGAACATATTGTTTCACTAGTAAAATTAAATTTACGTGAAACAATAGTTCAGCTTATGTGAGATGACTTCTATTTGAAACATTAATATGTATTTAACTAATCATGTCGATCTGTTTTTATATTTACAGAACAAGTGCTGGTCAGGCGTCGGGCCGGGCAACTGCACCGCGCCCGTCGTGCCGAGTCGCGCGTGCGATGCGGAGCGGTCTCCACCGCCTGCGCCGCCACCCGCTCCGCCCGTGCTTTGCGCAAGACCCTGTTGTCGCGACGCCACGTAAGTATTGCTGATTTCAACAAATGCTAAATCAACAATAATAATAACCTGACACATGTTACACACAGCCTCGACGTTTGGTGCCAAACTAGACAGAGCTTGTACGATGGTAACAAAACTGTTGATAAACATACATTTCTGAATACATGCACATCACAAATAAACACACGCAGAACAAACAGTTGTACTCATCACACAATCATTTGTCCGATATGGGAATCGAACCCACGACCTCTGGCTTAGCAGTGATTGACACTAACCACTAGGCCAACAGGCTGGTCAATCATCATCAACAATCTTTAATAGTCTTTTGCGAGACATGGCATCTTCTTAGAAAAGAAATTTTGACCTCCTATGTGGTATAGTCAGATGGTTAGATAAGTTGGCTGGTATGCGTAAAGAATTTCTGTCAATATTACTTTTACTTTGCATCATTATCATCTCAGCCAAAAGACGACCACTGCTAGACATAGGCCTACCCAAGCTTCACCATATCAACAATTTATTTTTTAACGAGACTCCCGGAGAACCAATCTACCCCCTTAACCCCATGATGACCTACCTCCGCAATCGGAAAGAGTTCCAGAAAGGCATCGGCCGTTTCTGAACTCCTCCCAGCCGTACGCCACGACTGAGGTACGTCCCGGAATGTCTATATCAACCTTTCCTGCGCTGCCCGTATCCAACGGCTTTCCACAACCTTCACCAGGTCATCGCACCACCTTGTGCGGCCTACCTGTTTGCATGCTAATCTAAAATTTAAACTGACACAAAAAATAAGATATAAGTAGATAAAATTTAATATAAAGGTTCAGATATGTGGAATGGGTTAACGGCGTAGTGACTTACTGAACTACAATGAGTTTACAAAATTACAAACGATTATCGTAGGCAATCGAACCCGAGTCCTTAAGCGTAGCAGTCACATACGCTGCCACCGCCGAGGCATGAACAAATGAACATGAACTTAATGTGTTTCAGTAGCTATAGTACCCACGATACCGTTAAGTCCTATCGTGTACTCAGACCGCATTAGAAACTTATGGTACTTAGCAGGTGCATATGGAGTTTTTGGACAGAGTAGAACATGCGTTACAAGTTTTCAAGATCATTGGTTCTGTTTTATGTGTTTTATTAACTACCTAATAAACTACGCTGGCCATATGACTGCACGGTTGGCCTAGTGGTTTAAGCAGTCGCCACACCACTGTCTACCGCCGTGAGTGTTGTGGGTTCAAATCCTACATGGGACAATAATTTGTGTGATCCATAAATTGTTGTTCTGAGTCTGGGTGTTCTTTGTGTTCGTTTCTTGTATGTTTGTAGTCCTCCGCGACACAGGATTTATTCCTAGTGCGAGCATTCGTTTTTTTAAGAAAAGACATAGATACTAATAAATATTTGTTTCTCACCATAACAAGTGTGGATTAGTACAATTTTGTCTTACAAATAAATTGAATCTGATTCTCGGATCTTGAGATACTTTGTGGTAGGCTACAAAACCTGTATTTCAGTATCTCAATGGTCTCACCAATGGAATTTTGCAAGTGTGACCTCTGTTTTAAAGGGAAGCATATTTATGGCGACTTCCATTACATCACAACGCTGTATGTCTTTTGTTTGTGCTGTCGAAGTTTATGCATCTACCGAAAATACCTCGAATTACGCAGTAATATAAATAAAGTATGGAGCAACTAATAACGTGATTAGCACAATATCCCAACATCAACCATTGGGCCGCGGCCCGCCAGGCATGATGACCTCGCCTGGTCGGAGGATCTTTCCTTTGTGCTGGAGGAACATGAGACCCGTTTCTCCACAATGGTATATTCCTTACCTATAAGTCATAATTGCACTTAATTAACTGCCAATTGCACTAGCCGTGTTACACTGGTTTACTTCAATTTGTATGTTATTTGGTGTGCATTAAAGAAATTTATTATTGGGTTCTTCTGAAAATACTAAACTGCACGTTAATTAATATGTTACTTTAGTTTTAAACATGGTTAAGAATATCAAATTATCACAATATTTGATAATTTCATTTGAGAGTATTAGACTTTCAAAGAATTTCGCATAAAAGAACACAGATAGGTGTTATTTTTTATATCGGATAGCTACATAACATCCTCAATCGTTATCATATTCTTTAGTCAAAACACCAAAACTATTTATAAATGTTTGCTCAACACAAGTACTATTTGGTTGACTACTTAGTATTGTTTCACTACACTATACGAAATAGTAACATGCCGTAGCTAGAAAACAACAGCAACAATTCATAGCATCAATATTTAATTTTAAAACCATTGCACACAATCGCGTTCCCATCGCTCAGTAGTGCGTAGCTGCGCTGACGCAGGTTACCCTTATTTTTGAATGGGGCACACAATACCGAGAATTTTGGATATTGTGCCGACCCCTTACTACCTGCTCCCCCCGCTACCTCGTACACCACGCTGCTACCCTCGTTAGTTCGCGTCATTCCGGTCCCAACCCCCAACGATGCTCGTACGCACCGCACATTTAGTAGACCCTTTGCGTTATACAAACATTTTAATTTGTTCAATTTTACTTGATTCCTTATGATATTAGTGAAATTTTGTATAGTATAAGTTAGTGCAGTTTAGTTTAAGTATAGTGTAAATATAGTGATAGTTTGAATTGTGAAAATGGATCTTACAATAAAAAATAGGCTGAAGAGAGAGAGAGAAGAGGACAGCGACGATGAGATTGAGGTGAAAATATGGTAAGTGGTCTTACTGCAACACATTTTGTACCCTTACTCTTCAAATGTTTGTCGTAAAATTGGAGAAACAGAGTCAAAACAGAGATCTCTTTGGACGTTGGAGACACAATATTTGAGTGTCCTTTTGTTAGTATACATTGCGATGCAAGCATCTCCTTCTAAAGTTCTGTTTTTATCAGATGTCGAATTATGTCCTTTTATTATCACTTCTAAACACTTAGTCTCGGTATTTTTTGCTCTAATATTGTTATGTTTTGTTATGAGAAACTAAAGGAAAATAAACATCTCACTCTGTAGTTAAATATATGCACCTATTTTTAACAGTACCAATCTTGTACTCAAATTCATTTATATTTGATTGTTTTTTATTAAATAACTATGATTAAGGTAATAGCATGTCTGTTTTTGGAAACCATTTTTCAACATGTTTCAAAATAACCAACAGGTTTCGAGGCAGCAACTATTAGATATCCTAAGAAATATTTAATTTATTCTAACGAGCGTACCTAAATAGGCACAGTGTAGTTTAAATTAAAGTCTTATTTACGGGTCAATTATTTTACTGACTTTAAACAGTTCCGTTACTTATAAATTCTCAAATATGTATGTTGCAGTTTCTACTAAACTCACTTTCAAAGTAAAAAGGGCATTTAAATAAAATATTTCATAACACTTAGTGAACATAAAATTTTGCATTTTGCACACGTGTATTAAAATGCAAAATTTTGCATTTTTTATATAATAGTTGCACTCTTTGCATCTAAATAACATTATAGTCATAGTACACAGAGTCGTCATCCGTCTTTATAAAAAAATGTACCTGGAAATTTGAATGCTTTTGGTATGAATTTTATTTAATGACTCTAACACAATAACACGGAGTTATGTATCTGAAACAAAAACCAAAACCATTCAAAAATGGGAGATTTACTTTTACAACTTAATAGTTCAATAGACACGGATGCCCTAGCGACGGCGACCGATAGAGGGATACACGATGCTCCAAAAAAAAATTACAACCGACACTTGTTTGGTGTTTTTTGTGTCTATACACATTAAGTGCTAATAAAAGTTTAAAGAGAACGGTATTCAAGGCTTCATTACAATTGAAAACTTTCACTTAACCATTATAACAAAGTTGAATGTTTATTTTCAAACATTTTAACTTGAAATTAAAGTCAAATATGATATTAAAAATACGTTCTTATTTGTTGAATGTGAATATTTTCTTTTATCAGTTCAATTTGACTTTCTCCTTCACTTTGTTTATATAAATACTACATAGTAGAAGTTAAAATCCTCAAAAGTGTTCCTAAAGTACGTTATACATGTCCACATAAGATACAAGTTCTGGAACAGTTTGGCGAATCGTGTCTACAATAAATAAAAAATAAATAAGTTAAAAACTATCGTCTTAAATATATATACGTCACCAGAATCAGAGAAACCTGTATCTTTTCTATCATAAGTGCGCCCTTATCGATATTTGATTGATGTGCCCTTTTTATCTCGGTTATTTGAATTACCTTGTCGTAGCGAGGCAGTGTCTATGTGTCGTTGAATTTTTATAATATTAAAAAAAATCGGCCAGACTACATAATAAATCACTATGTTATTGTAGCATACCTACCAGTAATGTAGTAATAATATATGTATTTACATATAGTTTCAAATGATATGTAACGTTGGATCTAACTAGAAAGAAAAAAACTGAGTGTGTGTACTCATGTACGCACGTAAGAAGTTATATTTTTTTGGCATAATAATCCAGAAAAAACAAATAAAAATATCTATCACCGTTATAAATATGATTGAATTAATATAAACGCCAATATATTTTTTATTTATACCCACTGATTATTTGTACTGATACGACACGCGTTAGCAACTAACTTTAGACTGTTGCCTTTTTCTGTCGGTAGCAACTAACTTCAGACTGTTGCTTTTTTCTGTCGGTGTGCGCGTGCATCGTAAAAATTCACTCTCATCATTTTTCCTAATCGCGCCAAAAGAATTATAATTTCAAAAACAGAACGCAATCATTTGATTCCAAAGTGATTAGTGATACCAATTATCGTGTCTTTAATCACTTGCCAGTAAACTACACTACAATTTACCAATTACTCTTATTATGTGTTAGTATCTGCTTGACTTATTTAAAGATCTTCAGTGACTCCCCTAAGAAATCAAATTAACACTCATTAGTTATTAGTACTTAAACATTTTATAATTTGTTCTACTTAGTAAAACAGACATTGCAATTTTACACTTATATCACCATTAGAAAGGTTCAAAGTATATCCTTCTAGTATTGTAAGCTGCTGGATACGGGCGGCCCGGGACCGGCTGTTGTGGAGAATCTTGGGAGAGGCTATTTCCAGCAGTGGACGTCTTTTGGCTGAGATTATGATGATGATAATGATGAATATTGTAAATACGAAAATTTGTATAGATGTTTGTTGGATGAAACTTTACAGTAATATAGGTTATACATCGTAATAACATATAGGCTACAATTTGTAATGATTTTATGTAATTTTGGTCGTAAAATAACGACACATGTCAATTAAGTCGGTAAATATCTGACCTCTGAGAGTTATCTTGGCGTACGCTGCCTAAACCATTGAAGTTACACAAAGATGGTGTACCGTAGGGTTGTGTGTATGTTAAGATATATTTTTTAAAATGATCTTTTACGAAACTTAATGTGGCAGACCAAATTCCAGACGAGCGAAGCCGCGGGCAAAAGCCTAGTGTATAGCCCATAACATAAATCTTACTTAAGAGCATGTCTTTCTATAGACTAGTCAAAGATAAATTCATTTCTGAAAGTTTTAAAATGTACTAGAAATGCTAATTCTTTATTGGCATTCCGTTTAACTGATAAAGAACTACGTAACTGAACTAGTTTACATAAGATTAGATATATAGTTAAGTATATCTAATGACATATTGTACCTACTGTATGCATAAAATCCTACTCGAAGTGCATCTCCTATAGTCTTGACTTTTATATGTCGATATCTTACTATCAGCCGTTTATTCATTCAACAAGTTATTCTCAGTGTGTGCATACTTTTGTTCAGTGAATGGAATGTACATATGCACTTTAAATAATTATGCATTCGTAGCCAATTTCGACCACGGCGGCCAGTCCCAACAATGGCATGCCAACTACACCGGTGATATTATAGTGCACGAGGGTTCCCTCATTCTCAAACTCCTATGGGATGGCTATTTGATACGACCGGAAAGAGATCAGGTGCAGGATCGACCGCTTACCTGCTCTACGGGGGTTAAGACCCGAACTTCCATACTCTAAACTTTTATAAAGCATTTCTAAATTCATAAAGAGTCAATAACACTTTTGGGCAGACCCGAGAATTGAACCCGACATCTCTTGATCGGCAGTCATAAGAAATGGAATGGCGATGACTCTTTATTATCAAATAATACAAGTTATGTTTTTCTGCGTTAACTTTTTGGTCAGTCAAGGTTTAAAAAAGAGAAATCTTACTTAAACGTAGTTTAATAAACTAATAAGCAGATGAAGTCTAGTTCGCTCCTTTAAATTATCATCATCATCTCATCAATAACCTTTAACAGTTACTGCTGGACTTTCCTTAGAAAGGAGATTTTTTTCATCTACAGCACACTCACCAGTAAGTCGGCATAGGGTTTGTTTAAAGTTGTCCTTGCAGTGATGTTGTCCTACGTAGTTTTCTCCTTTTGTTAATTCTCATGACACCTTTGGAATGAACAGAGGTGGTGATCCATTTCCTTAATCCTTCACTACACGGAGAGTACTCTTGTAAATAATAGAAGTAGAAAACTAAGAAAAGTATTTGTTTTTAGTGGCAGAGATAGCATCGAACAGCGTCGCGTCGTTGAAGCGGTCCGCAGAGGAGGCGAAAGCGCGGGGGGCGCGCGGCACAAGACGGCTCCGCAGGCCGCAACGACGACGGCACACAGCAAGCAGTTGGCGGCGGGCGGGGCCAACCACCCGCCCCAGCCGCAAGGTAACCACAAACGTAATGTCTTTGTTGTTATCTCCCTTTTTACCCTTTCACACGCACACTAACACACACTATTACATTCTATAACAAAAGCTTATTTATTAATTGTGTAATATTAAAAATGCTGATAAAACCAAAGTATTTGCCGTCCAGAAAAATTTAACGTACACTTTGTAGATGCTTCTATATAACATATTGTCCACTTAATAACATATTTTAGGATAATACACAAATCGCATTAAATTAATTTACAAATAACTTCATACAAATTAACAAAAGATATGCACTAATTGATTCATTCGTTATTATTATCCTGACATATCAATATGAAAATATTGTGACCAGATAAAGTAATGTTTTTTTTTTGTAAACGACTTATAGCTGGACACTACCCGATACGGATGTAGTTGATATTTAAATCGATTATTTTATAAAATAATGTCCCAACTTTCTGATTTTTGTTGCCTTAATTTAAAATAACCTTGATATTCGATTCCTTTCACGTCAATAGTAGAAGTTGTTTTCGAAGTATTATTAAAAATTTAATATCAATTAGGTACACTACAGTTAGATTTCAATTACTTGGAGGAAACTATTTGGTAACTGTTAAAGCGGATTTTGAACTACTTTAACTAATGTTCCAATAATTTTGTTAATTTATGCGATAAATATTTAAAGCCGAATTCAAAAGTCACTGACCTTACTTATGTACTCTATTGCTTGCCATTCTAGTGATTCAGCCTATTTCATTTCAGTCGACAGCTAACCAATATGTGTATCGAGTAAATCCAAAAGGCTTTTAATATATCTGCCATTTCTCATATAATAATATCTTCCCATATACATTTAATATCTAGAAGAGTATTTTTTAAAAAAACGCTACAATGGGTACTTTTTTATTAAAATGTTTTGTTTCAGAATTGTATGTTAAGATCTTTACTGTCAAATTTTGCACTATTAATTGGAAAGGTTTCACTTCATGGCACTCCCTTCCTAACTTATGTGAGATTAACAGAGAAAAAGAAAAAGAAAATATACTGCCTAAAATGATCTTCATATTGGACCATATATTTTCCTCCAAGAGATAATCTTATAACACTAGTCTTTTATACAATAACTTAGTGCATATTCTTAACATGAAAATATGTTGTATAAAAATCCAACCAATCTGTCAAAAG
Source organism: Hypercompe scribonia (assembly GCA_949316085.1). Classification (NCBI taxonomy): domain Eukaryota; kingdom Metazoa; phylum Arthropoda; class Insecta; order Lepidoptera; family Erebidae; genus Hypercompe; species Hypercompe scribonia. Next base: position 8,903,555 of record OX438988.1, read on the forward strand.
GTACCCATATAAAATTTACCAGTACCAATAACATATACCCGTAGTTTGTTGGAACTTTATGCACTTTCCTTTTCATTATGCAATAGTTAAAGTGTTTATTTATTTACGATCAACACATTAGAATGCGCTCACTTGTTTCGCATACGATCACTCCAGCGAAGTTCAGCACAGAAAAAACTTTGTCTTGATTGAAGATTTTATGAAAACTGAAACTATATTATTTGGGATAGTAATATTTTTCTAGTAATGAAGAAAGTTACTTTACATATTTGTTTATATTTTATGAAAATAATTTGTACTTTTTTTCTTAATTGTTTTGTTTAATAAATATTGTATGATAAAAAAACGATAATTAATTTTTGTGAGTATTAGTTTCAAATTTATATTAAATGGTTTTGCAACTAAAAATTGATTTAACTAAACAATACGAATTAGTGCTTATAAATGCAAAAGTCCAAAAGTAAAATGTGAACTACGAGGTATTGAGACTTCACCGTCGAATAAATTGTTTTTACTTAATACTTGAGCATTCTAAAGTGTAAGATTTTTTATTAATGTGATTCCTTAGGACAAGAATCTCTTTTAGAATCCTCAATTTCTTTGGACTTCTAAAAGGATGCAATAACACTAATAGTTAGAATTAAACAACACATCCATACAAATCTTTTGTCTTTTTATTAACTTTAGTTTACTAAAGTCTAACATAAACTTGGCCTGTAATAATACTTTTATTAGTGTCACTATAGCTTTGAGACGTACGTTTTCACAAGTGTTATATACTAACAATAGTTTCCTATAAAGAACACTGCGTAGCGATTGTCGCTCCCTATAAATTTTAATGAGACTATTTCTATGGAGACTTGTCCGTTGAAGGCCAGTATGAATAAAACACAATTATAATCCCATACAAGGAGTTTTATAAATCAACGTACGGCAAAGTCATACCATTTGCCAATGTAATAAATATATATAACATTAAACCAGTACCTAGATAAACAATACATAACCCTCAAATAGAATTCATACACTGACACAAGTTTGGCAAATCACATGACACTGACAAACGCCCTATGTTTTTTCTTTCTCAGATCAACATGGAAACAAAAAAAATGATAATAGTAGAAGACCAACCGCTCGAACAAAACGTGAGATACCGTTACCTCATTTTTAGTAACTTTTAGAAGTCCAAAGAAACAATAGTGAACTAATATAAACACTCCGGTTGAAGTAATTGTGGATATACAGTGATTGAACAAAAATGACGGGATACGGTCGAAAATACGTGGTCTGTGTCGTTCTAAATGTTTGATATATCATAGAATTAACGTAGTATTAGTTCGATACTAGAACATGACCAGAATTTTCAAGTGTTTAAGCACATGAAACACACGTTACCGAAAGAAGTGGCAATTCCTTGTTTTACTAATCACTTCTAAGTCTGTATGTACCTTGTCTTCATTAAAATTAATAAAGTTATAAGACAAGGATCACACTTAAATGCGTCAGTTATCGATTCAAGATAAAACAAGCATTCTTTAAAATATTCCACCAGTAACGTATCCAATAACTTAACAAATACTTTATACTGGTTCAGTATCCAATGTTAGCCAAATAATGTTGATGCATTATTACGAAATATCCAATGAATTTGAAACTCACAAAATCCACATTTACTTCCGCCGGCCACACATTAACTTTTAAATATAACTAATTTTTCGATTTAATTAATGTGTGTAGCTAATATGTCGTTATCGAATATCTGTACATGCGGACGCTGCAACCGCCATGGTGGTTGCGACTCGACAATTGTGACTGACAACTGTGGTACTACAGGCTCCGGCTGCGGTGGCGATGGCGACTACCAGCTGGTGCAACATGAGGTGCTCTACTCCTCGTCCAATCGGTAAGTAAACGATACAACAACATACTCATCCCACATACCTTCAATGCTAGTTAAATTAAACTTCCCCTTGGAAATGACACCGTAAACCGAAAAACAACTTTTTACTTAGTTTATCTCATTTTCAATCTGTTACTCGTGCTACATTTATGTTACATATTGTTTTGTTTTTCTTTATTTACATAATAAAGTTGCAACGCTCCATCTAGACGTACAACTACTCAAAGGAAAATGAATTTTTTAATGCCTACAAACACTGACTATAATTTTCAACTCAAAAAAATTCTCTTTTAATCTTTTAACAATGTTTGACCTTCATTAAGATTTATAAAAAGGTAACGTGTTTCGACTCAAATCTGCGAATGCGCACACGCAAGAGTGGTAATCCTTGCGCTCGTTTTATTTTTTTTTAACATTAATTAATAAACATAAGCCATATTTCTTGTCACGAACAACCTACAATCATGCTATCATCGTGATAGTAATTATTAACAATACTGTAAATAAATAATTGCCCGCAAGGATTAGTTTCTCGACCACAAAAGTATCGAAATCTCTCACCACACATCTAAAAATTTACGCTGACGATAGGTCCAAATCGACTATTCTACAAATAGACATGATTATCGTTGTTAACTGTAATCGAACGATACATTCAATTCAGTTATATTCAATTATATAAAAGCCGGCCTGGCCGCGTGTATACGCGGCAGTAAGCCAGACTCAATAAAACAAGGCGGCATTAACGGGTAGTAAACAGCATATGTAAAAATACATCGTGTTGGTTAAAAAAGACGTTCGAATAGCCACCATTTAACCGAGCTGACCGATAATAATCGAATCTGAACGACTCATGTTTTTAGAATTTTGGGTAAACATTGTCTTTTTTGGTTATTGCGGGATTTTCTTTATTACAAAGATTAGGTATTGGCATGTAGTCCCAGGTAGGGGTTCAACAAATTGACCTGAATGACCTAGTATCCCTTAGCAAAAGCCGAATGAAGATGAATGTGTAGTAATTATATAGTGTTGGGCCCTTTTTCGCTTATCAAATGCTGCTCAATCGATTATACCGACCCGCTTATGTATTGTAGTCTTAAGTTGCCTTTCTCATCTTTGTCCGTGACACAGCTTACTTTCACCCCGAAGCATGAGTTTTTGAAAATTACCTTTTAATAGTGGTATCATCACTGTTAGCGGCACTTTAATAATCGCAATTTTATTAGAAACTATAGAGAATACTTCTGAAATAGCTCTCTTGTTTTTAATTTCATATTTACGCAAACCATGTTAAGGCAGTTGTTTAAAAACTAGTTTTGGAGAACATGAACTTTTACTATACCAGGTACGAGGTGTTGGAGTTCCTCGGGCGAGGTACATTCGGACAGGTGGTGAAGTGTTGGAAGAAAGGCACCAATGAGATAGTTGCCATCAAGATCCTCAAGAACCATCCCAGCTATGCTCGTCAAGGTCAGATTGAGGTAAGCATCTCCTACACAATACATTAAGTGGACAAGTGGACACATAATGGTGCAAGTTGCAAACAATGGAGTCCATTGTCTCAATTATTCTATTTGTGTACACTCCATTCAATAAACTATATCTAAAAGAAATTTATTAAAGAAGATAAGTCCATTATAACTCTTTAGAGAACCAGATGTCTTCTAAATTTAAAAATGTTTCTATTGATAAAATAATCTTTTGATAACAACCAGACAACATATTGTTAAAGGGTTAATGGATTCTAATTGTGTTTTTTTTTACCGTGTCTCGTTCGGTAGTTACGCTTAGACCTACTATTTATGTCCCTGTCGGTCGGGTTACACATAGTTTTTAAAAGTGAGTCTGTAAATTTTAAATACGCTCTGATATAACAATACATACTTACAAAGAAATTGTAGAATTAAATTTTTAAACGGAAACGCAAATATTATTTTTTTAATGCTCTGTCGACTAAGAGATTAAGAATTCATTAAACTAATTGCCATTTAAACTTTTGAAATAATAAGATAGGTAAGTAATAAGAGTAGATAGTAGACACTCCAATGAATAATATACGTCCGACAACAAAATGTCATGGCGGTGTTCACACTTTTTGAATAGCAGCCAACTTATTTTTGGCACTATTCTTGGTAAACTATTTCATATTAACCTTATAATCTAGCAGGTGAAGTTAATATACTATCGAATAACATATAAACTTATAATAAGATTTTTTTTTACTTAAGCTGTGTGCTTTTAGACCAAAATTACTAAATAAGAAAGATATTAAATTAAAGCAATGTAGGTAGCATTGCTTTAATAAATTTACATACGTAATCGAACCACAACAAATATAATTCTAATAAAATTCTGTTCGACACGAAACTTCTTTGTTTGTTTAACTCCAATGTAAGTGATGTTTGCAGCGCATAGCTATACAACAAAGAAATCAAATAATTATCTATTAATACGAGACCGTTAAGCAAAACATTACACCAATATTCTATACCAAGCTGGCACACAGATTCTCCAATCCATTACAATGTTGGACGTTGACGTTGGCAACTATCCAGTGGTTGGTTGTTTCTGTTTGCACACCAGAGTGCTACCGCCTGTCTAGATGGACGAGTGTTCCAAGAAAGTATTTGTGTATAAATCTTGTTATGACAAAGTTTTACAGATCCATAAAGATTTTAGCACTGTCGAGTTATTGGGACATTATAATGAGTCTCACTTTTATTCAAAGGCAATGTTTTTTGAACGGACGAAATGCAATTGACTTCACGGTTGACCTAGAGGTTTAAATGATCGCCACGCCGCTCTTCACTTAGCTGAGTGTTGTGGGTTCAAATCCCACATGGGATAACACTTTGTGTGATCCACAAATTGTTATTCTGAGTCAAGGTCTTTGTGTCCGTTTCTAGTGTTTATAAAGTCCCCCGCTACACATGGTTTATTCCTAATGCGAGTGTTGTCTTTTTTTTTAAAAAAGAAAAAGAAAAGAAAAAGCAATAAAACATTTCCAGCATGGCATTACTCTTTATGTATTTACTTTTTACCATGGTTTTGACTTTATCCTGACGTTAATTTTGTCTACAGCAATGTTTGGACTTGGATTTTTTGAATAGTCATCTCATTTTTAATAATTGATCAAGTTTACTTATTAATTGAATTCAAAATTTTACATTTAGAGTGTAAATGTAAAGTTTTACTTTTAGAGTGTAAATGTAAATTTTTACAAGTTTTCAGCGTAACAAAATTTTGTGACTCACTCATCATTTGTGAAATGCAATCATTTGCAACGTTGTTTATTATATAACATGATTTAGGACCTGGTTCAGTCATATGGTAATTATTTACATATAAATGTGCTTTAAGGCTTTGTGAATAGAGACCAATAAAATATGATGTACACTGAACAGAACACAATATATACGACACGTGTGCCGAGTTTGAGAAGGTCAAGCTTTATGCCACACTAAAATCTGTTTAGTACTCGTATATCTCTGTTAAATATAATAAATTCAACTGCAAATTATATAACTTTTATTCATTACTTCACTCGTACACAATTGAAATTTTCGTCATCTTCATATTTATTTCTGTATAGTAGCGAAATTTTGACTACCTTATCAATCGCTACAGATTTATTTAACAAATTATGAACATTTAATTTAAGCTTTACCATTTATTTGTGAATATTTAGAAACTGTATTGTGAATGGTTGTAAGCATCGATTACTGTATACAACTAGGTAGTTCGATTGATTGTGACCTTATATGTTAAAAAAACACTATTTTTTTTTATCTCAAATATTTGAATACGTAACTAATCCCTTGAACATGAATATAACCGTTAATTTTTCACCAGGTGTCAATACTCTCCCGCCTCTCGCAAGAGTCGGCGGACGAGTTCAACTTTGTCCGTGCCTATGAGTGCTTCCAGCACCGGTCACACACGTGTCTGGTGTTTGAGATGCTGGAGCAGAACCTGTACGACTTTTTGAAGCAAAACAAGTTCTCACCACTGCCTCTCAAGTACATCAGGCCAATATTACAACAAGTGCTTACGGCGCTGCTCAAACTCAAGGTAAGTGATTCGTATCATTAATACAAAAATCATTTCTTCACTTAGAATGTAGGAACATTATTCAAATTACTGTGAATGAATACTGTCCACTTAGCTATATAAGACTTTCCTTTGTCGTCTTAACATTACGTGACCAACTTTAGACAAATAAATTGGTATTGCATCTATGATCATCTACATACCTACCACAAATATTTATAAAACATGTCGATCTATATACGAGGGGGCGTTTTTAAGTTCGCGGAATGGAGGGTATAGAGTAATAATAAAAACACAAAATTATTTTTCTTTTTCTATATATTCCCCTGCAACACGAATACATTTTTCAGATCTTTCAATTAGTTTTTTTATTCCCTCGTAAAAAAAAGTTTTATCTTTGTCTGAAAAATACGCCGAAACCGCCTCCTTAACCTCCTCATCAGTTGAAAATTTCTTACCACGTAATTCTTTTTTCATTTTTGGAAAGAGATAATAATCACTCGGAGCCAAATCTGGACTGTAGGGTGGGTGATTCAAAATATCGAAGCCCACCTTATGCAGGGGCAGCCAGTGCGACTCGGCTCTTGTGAACGGGAGCATTGTCATGCAATAGCAGGACACCTTTCGTTAATTTTCCCCGTCTTTTTTCTTTGATGGCTTCTTTTAACTGTTCTAAGATTGAAGCGTAGTATTCCCCCGTTATAGAAATGCCTTTATCTTTATAATCTATCAATAATATTCCTTCTGAGTCCCAAAAAATCGTTGCCATGAGTTTCCCAGCCGACTGTGAAACCTTAAATTTCTTGGGTGGTGCTGTGCCCTTTTTGTGCCACTGCATGGAGTCTTGTTTGGACTCGGGTTCATAATGATGAACCCAAGTTTCATCCCCAGTAACAATTTGATTCAATACGCCATCCTTGTCTTCATTGCAGAGGTCCAAAAACGCACGTGAACATTCCACGCGCTGTTGTTTTTGCAATGGCGTGAGCATTCTCGGCACCCACCGTGCGCTAACCTTAGTCATGCCAAGATGATCGTGTAAAATTTTAAAAATTGTTGTATCCGATACTCCAACCATTTCTGCGAGTTGTTTCTTTTTTAGTCGAGCATCTTCCAATACAATTTTTTCTACTTTTGCAATAACTTCTGGCGTAGTCACCTCAACGGAGCGCCCCGGCCTCGGGTCGTCTTCAAGTGATTCCCTGCCTTGTTTAAATAAACTATGCCACTTGTAGACCATTGTTTTTCCTGGGCAAGAATCCCCGTAAACCGATGACATCTCATTGAGTATGGTTTGAACAGACTTTCCTTGCTTAGTAAGGAACTTTATCACCGCACGGAATTCAATTTTCTCCATTTTTTTCACTTCGTTCCCGATTAAAATACTTGGTCAATGATAGTTTAATAACTAATGATCCAATCACAACAAATTTTACTATGCAGACTAATTATGAGTCACTGAATACGATAGGCATCAAAAGAGCGCGTTTACCCGCCTTTTTCACTGTCATTCCGCGAACTTAAAAACTTACCCTCGTACACCCCTTACGTTAAACACATATATGTCTATTTGTCAACTTAGTTTCATAAAGTAATCTTGTATTTCAGCTAAATTTTGAACATAAAAACATAAAAATTGCTTAGATCTGGTGTAGGTATGTCACATTGTCGTTGATTATATGGTCTTTAATTATATATTTTATGATATTTACAGCAACTGGGTCTGATCCACGCTGACCTGAAGCCAGAGAACATAATGTTGGTAGAGCCAGCTAGGCAGCCGTATCGTGTCAAGGTCATCGACTTCGGCAGTGCGTCTCACGTCAGCAAGGCTGTCTGCAACACCTACTTACAAAGCAGATACTATAGGTCCTTATTATATATCTTTCAAATGAACTGAACTGAACCATTTTATATTTAAATTGGCTCTTTTTGACCCAAGGTCATTAGAATTTAATGTACAATTTGGTGCAAGTGTTTAGGTAACGCCCATTTAAAATCACTTACATTTCTACTTTGATTCTCACCGAGGACAAATAATTGCGTGATGAGCACGATTATTTGTTATTCAAGTATAATTTATCCATAATATGTATGTATTTGGAAATATACAAGTATGTTAGCCAGCAATTCGATTACCATAGCACAGGCTCTGCCTGTTTTGGAATCAGACGGCTGTGTGTGAGAAGAATGAATTTATTATTAATATTAACTCATTAAATTATAACGAATTTGTTCCTGAAATTTTACAAACGAGCTGGTTTTGATACCGTGGTTATTCCTTTCTCAGAGCGCCGGAGATAATCCTCGGACTGGCATTCTGCGAAGCGATCGACATGTGGTCATTAGGGTGTGTGGTGGCTGAACTGTTTTTAGGCTGGCCTTTATATCCAGGCTCCTCGGAATACGATCAAATACGGTACATCTCGCAGACACAAGGACTTCCTACGGAGCATATGCTTAACAGGTTGGCCTTTTACAAAGTTACCCTTTACATAACATAATATTATTGACATATTTCAATAATTAATCCAAACACTTTTGTCATAGCGCCAGTAAAACGGCAAAATTCTTCTACCGCGATGTGGACAGTACATACCCGTTCTGGAGGCTTAAGACGCCCGAGGAGCATGAGATTGAGACTGGTATCAAGAGCAAAGAGGCACGAAAGTACATCTTTAACTGCCTTGACGACATTGGACAGGTATGCACACAATATTATCTCAAGAACTCGCTTTACTAAAGTTTTAGAATATAAAAATAGGATGGTGAGAGAACAGTAGTGTAACAACATCACACCACGTCAAAAACTTTTAACATTCCAATACTGCTTTTCTTAGAGAGTCAATTTTAATTTTCTGAACCATGTAAGTAATGTAATTGCCAGTGTTACAAAGAGATATAAAAATTAATTTAATGTTTTTTATTTACAGGTTAACGTACCAACAGATCTTGAAGGCGGCCAATTGTTAGCTGAGAAAGCTGATAGAAGGGAATTCATCGATTTATTGAAAAGGATGCTTACCATGGATCAAGTAATTATATATTTTTTTTAAATTGTACCATCGTATTGTACCGTCGGAGTCGATGATTTAAATTCTAAACACAAATGATATTTTTACAGGAGAGAAGGATCACACCCGGCGAAGCTTTGAACCACGCGTTCGTAACGCTCGCTCACCTCGTCGACTACGCGCATTGTAACAACGTCAAAGCCTCCGTACAAATGATGGAGGTATGTACTCATTAATTAATTTACTAATTTAAATTGTAATTGTGATTCTACCAAAGACCTTTTCTGTAAGAAATGGGAAAAATTCCTAAATAAGATAAAATTACTCAGTTTACTGTGATTTACTGAATTTTAACCGAAAACTATGTAATCTTGTTTCTTGTTAATTTCCTAAATTTTGTCAAATTTAAATGTAGACATCAACGAATACCTGCAAAAAAGACTGCATTTTCCTTTTGCAATGTTAATGTCATCGCTTATGACATCGTACTTGAATTAACAAGAATCGTACGCGACAGGTTTGCCGTCGCTCGGGCTCCGGCGTGGGCGGCGTGGGCGGCGTGGGGGCGGGCGGCGAGTACGTGGGCGGCGTCGTGGGGCCCGCCGCCGCGCCCGCGCACCACCTGGCGCTCACCATCAACCAGCAACGGCTGCGCGCCGCGCCCTACGACAACATCGTAAGTACTGCGAGCTTCTAACATATTTACACCTATCGCACGTTTAGGAGCAGCGCTTTTAAGACACTCAATAATAAACTTTAAAACTATTGCTGTATAGTTCATATATGTTTGAACACAATAAGTGATCGCGAAGCCACAAAATTGTACGAAAAAATGCCCGAGATCTCACGAAGAGGATTAGTACTCTGACTATAACGATATTTGTCAAGAGTACAAAAAATATAAATACTTTTACGGACGGACCTCTCGGTTTAGTGGTTAGCGATCCTGACTGCTAAGCTCAAGATCGTGGGTTCCCACCCGAGACCAATTTTTGTATGATGAGTATGATCGTTTGTACTGCGTCTGGGGTGTAGTATAAGTGTAACTTATCTATAGTTTGTATGTATTAAGAAATATATAAGTGTATGTAAATATATATAAGCGCTTTGTTTACCGTTGTACAGGCTTTGCCTAGTTTCGGATAAGACGGCCGTTTGTGAGATATGTTAGTGTATTATTACTTTATTTGGGCAAATAAAACTGTTTTCGAGATTGAAAGTGACATAAATGATTGCAGTACCAGCTGTACCAGGGAGGACGTGTGGCAGTGGGCGGCGCGAGACAGTACGCCACTCGAGCCGCCGAACCCTTCCCGCACCAATTCGTCTCGTCCATACTGTGTCAGCCGAGCCACTACCAGGTTACATGCCAACCTCTTTTGTATTGTTATATTACGCTTCTTTGTAACCGTCTTTCTCAGAACTGTGGTCTATATATCTAACTGTTATTTGGTATTCATGAAAATGTGAAAATCAAAGAGTGCTAAAAGAACACATCGAAAAATTTTATTTTTTTTATTTTTAAACATTTTCACACGTTCTTACAGTACCAAAATTAAAGATGACACATCTGAAACACAAAGTACTTAACTAAAAATTTAATAATAAAATCACTATCATTCAAATTAAATTACGTCATTTGTTAATTAAGAAGTGCCATTACTCAATTAGGGACTATTTGGAAGATAAGAGTAATTTTGTTGTATAATAACTTAATGACACTGATGCTGTGCTGTAATGTACTTATAAAATATTGTAATATTTGTATTTGCATTGTAAGACTCGATAACGAAATAGCAAATCAGTTATTATTATACAATTATTCAATAACTGATTTCCTATGTCGTTATCTAGTTTTTGTCTCTTACTTTTTGTTTCTTTTGAATTTATTTTGACACTTCTTGTCTTATTTTGTCACACTTGTCGTCTTCATTTTTTGAATTATGCAATTTTTTAATTTTTCCATCATTACTATTATTTTTAAATATTGTATACCCCAATGGCAGGACATAGCTGACCTTAATATTTTGTTACCACTTTATATATAATCAATAAAATATTTTGGATCCACAATAAAATATTTTGACTTTTGACTCTTGACTTTTGACATTTTTGGGAGATTTAAGCGCAGCCATCTTGGTACGCTTATTCTGTGACATCAGATTACTCTCGATCAATAATGAAGTGTTTTATTTATTAAATTCCCAAAAATTAAGTGATTAAATTGATTTGTTACAATGCAAATATTTATTATATAATATTGTAAGGTACATTTCTTTATGTCCAAATTTGTGTAGTATAAGTAATAGGTGGTACAAGGCCATGAGAAGATATAGTGTATCGTGTGTTCTATGGTGAAGATCACTAAGAATTAGAATAGGGTACATGACTGTATCGTAAATATATACCAATGTCCACCTCATTACTACTAATATCGCGAAACATCTCGGCAAATACTATTAATATAGCTTTTTATTATTATTACAAGTTTCAATGTAATATACAGTGAAATATATTGTTCAATTAAGTAGTCTAAAACAGTGACGTCACAATTTTGTATTCAGTACATTTTTCATACAAAGGCCCCTAAGGGTATAAGCATAGTGAATTTGCCATCAAAACATATCGGCACGATAAGGGGGGGAGGGACAGGTATTTTTAGGAACTATTAAAATAATAAGATCCTGAAAGTTTCAGACCTTTAATCCTATTAGTTTTTGAGAAAAAGTAAAATATGTAAAAATCATATAAAATGAATATTCTCAGAAACGCGTGAATCGATTCGTCTGAATTTTGGATATGTTTTGGGGGCTGATGGAAGCTTTCTAGAAAAAAATTGAGAGCTAAATCGATTGATAAAAACCTCAAACAAAATGATATTTCAGTTTTAATTTCGATTTTAACTATGAAACGATTCTGGTACAGTTTTAAAACTATTTTTTGCGAATTCTTCATTCAGTTTTCTATGAATATATGATCTTTCAAGATTTTAAAAAAGGTACGTCATATTATAAAAAATAAAAACCACTTTTATGCAATTATTTATTTTAATAATGTGTTTTAAGTGTAAATCTTTATTTTTATTGCTTTCACATGTTCTTAAATCTCATCTGAAATAGTCATTGCGAGAGTATTGAAAATTTTCTTTAAATTGCCGCCTTTAGTCGTCGCATATGGTACATTATCGACAATCTTATTTCGTTAAATAAGAACCACGTGACTGACACACGCTCTCGCACTAAAATGTCATTTTGTTTGAGGTTTTTATCAATCGATTTACCATAGCTCTCAATTTTTTCCTAGAAAGCTTCCATCAGCCCCCACAACATATCCAAAATTCAGACCAATCGATTCACGCGTTTCTGAGAATATTAATTTAATCTGATTTTTACATATTTTACTTTTTCTCAAAAACTAATAGGATTAAAGGTCTGAAACTTTCACGCTCTTATTATTTTAATAGTACCTATAAATACCCCTCCCCCTCCCCCCCAGTATCGTACCGATATGTTTTGAGGGCAAATTCACCATGCTTATACTCCTAAGGCCATTGTCGTTTTGACAGATGATAAAAAGTAACTAATTTGACTAAGGTGTCATCTAGCCTATTAGCGACTTCAAGAAAGTAATAAAAACAATAAAGCATCATTTGTATGTAGTAACCCACACATACGAGTATTTGTTTTTTTTACATACTTTGATGAAAACATAACCTAGTTTATGAAAAGTTCTTTAAAGTATTCTCATTATCTAATATATATGTATTTATCTATCTACATATTACTTAGGAATGAAACACTTAACTTAATAAAAAAACAAATAATCACCAGAAACCATATAAATTAACTTGTTGACAGAATATGTCGATTGTAAGTTGACGTCACGTTTTGTTCCACCAATAGCATTGCGTTTTAGAAATACGCCAGAATTTCTTTTAAAACACTTTCTGATGATTAAATTTCATTACTAAATTACGATAAATTTCAAAAATAGTTGTATATATATGTTTGTTAAGCAATAAAGCTTACAAATAAAAATATTTTGTCCATTTTAGTGTCACGTGCATATTCCCTATTGTCTAAAGCGTGTTACAATACAAATTTTCATAAAATAATGGGCATAGGAATCCCTCAAGGATCTCCACAATAGCTAATCCTTTGCAATTCTCATCCAACGCCTTTCTATGACCTTCACCGAGTCTTGGATCCACCTTGTACCGCTCACAATAGGGTAGATGACGCCTCAGTTAAATTAGTTACTATGTATCTTCTATCAAAACGACCATCTAATCAAAGAGTTACACTTTCTAGAAATTTGTAACGTTACTATTTTATATTACTCAATTGGACAATAAATTTCAATGTTATAATAATTTTATTTACCTGGACGTTTTGTGATATTTGTTTTAATGAAGCAGGTATTGGAATTAATTTATGATATAGTCAACTATCCTATAGTTAAATAATATATGATAGGGAGTAGACGTACCTGTTAAAATTTGAAAGAAATTTGTAGTAAGCTAAAACTACAGGTATTGAATCAGGTGCAGCAGCTGGCAGCTGCAGCCGCAGCGGCAGCGGCGGCTCACCACCAGCACGGCGTGGCAGGCGTGGCGGGCGTAGCCGGCGTGGCCGGCGTGGCGGGCGTGGGCGACGTGGGTGGCGTGGGCGAATGGCGCGCTCCTCTCATCGTAGAACCCGCGCCCCTGCCCGAGCCCGACGTGTGGGACACCTTTCATCCCCATCATCCGCAACACCATCACCCGCACAAGAGGTATGTACGACTTCTTAACGCTACGTTATCTTACATGTTATAGCGTTGCAACCGCTGGACTGAGATGTCGGGTTCGATCACTAGTTTTATCTATGATACGTCGTACGTAACCTTATGTTTGTATGATATGCAACTCATTGTTAATGAGTACAGGTTTCTTCTAAGTATAATCTTATTGTCATCATCATCTCTCAGCCAGAAAACATCCACTGATAGACATAGACAATATTGTATGCATTTCCCAAAAAAGAGTATACTGGTCTGTAGCTTGATTCAGATGAATTTTGAAGAAAATTAGTAATTCTATTTTTTATACACGTAAAAATAAACTTGTATTCTTTGTCGACAGGACCACTAAGCAACAGACGAGCGTGGTTCCCCACTATCAGCCACATCACCCAACTCTTCAGTATAGGTACTTTTTTCTCTTTTTATTTTATAGAAGCCTACCATAGTGACTCTATTCTGCCTGCTGAAAAGCATGAATAGAATCCAAGAGTAGGGGGTCGCCTTTCTCACTGCGAATGAAGACAATGTAGTATGCTGACCCACGCTATGGCGGCCTAGAAATATCATGAAACGTTTGTTTCTGTAGCATAATAATTTCGAAGACAATTTAAAGAAAAATATTTAGCATAAAGCTTGTAAATTAACTCACCATTTGAGTGAAGTATAAACCGAGTTTCCAAAATTATGTCGCCCATTTGTGATACAAGATAAAATAAACTAATATTTGAATAACCATTACAGCATGGCTAGCAGCAGCGGCAAGAAGGAACCGACACAACTATCGCCGGTGAAAAAGCGAGTGAAGGAGGGCACACCTCCTTCCAGACACAGACATCATCATCACGATCACACGTAAGTACACATAACAATACAAATAACACTGTTCTAATCATTTCTTCATTCTGTAATTAGATAACAAAAAAACAAATCGTGAAATTTAAGTTACGAAGTATTATCATCAATTTGGCGTAGAGTAACGTTTCACGAGAAAACTCCTACAACGATAAAAGGTTATTGGGGACTCTAACAGTAAAGACTGGCAACATTCCGTCACATGATTGCAACACTGCGACTGCGGGATTTCTTTCGTAAGACGAACTCTAGGAACGTCTATTGTTACCATAAGGCTACTATTAATTTTTAGATATGTAACGTTTGTTTCTCGTTTTTTTTTGCAATCTGTTTGAATAATTCAAATTAATTTTGTGAAGAGGGATAGAAGTATGTCATGTAACCCCATTTCTTTAAATTTAATCGATGATGGAATATAACCTAACTATTCATTTTGTAGGATAGATCTACCTGATTCCCCATTTCTTCTACTTATATAATAAATGTTACCCGATTAATTCGTCAACATCCTATCATTTGCAAGCATCATCACAAGCTATAACACCCTAAACCCTCTTACTAATATTAATCTACAGTATCATCGATGTCGGTTCGTCTAACGTGCCTGTATGCACTAGGAACGGGCGAGGCTCGTGGGAGCTGGCCCCACCGCCTCCCGCCCCTCCCGCGCCTGGAGCGCCCACCATCACCATTCGCGACACACCCTCGCCAGCCGTCTCCGTCATCACTATCTCCGACTCGGACGACGACGCCGACCAGCCTCGCCGCAACAGACACCATCACACCAATCAACCGCATAACAATTCTGGTACGTCTACACATACACTCTCTGCAACTCTCCTATAGATAAAAAAAACAATTTTGAATGAAATTAAGTGGGTATCTGTATAGCGATGTCCGTCCGTGAGGTGACGGATTAAGAATACATAGTGTTACCACCCCTATTCATCTCGTGGGTGTCTTAAAAGGCGACTAAGGGAGCAAAGTATGCCAGACAACATCATTACAAAGAGAAGGAAAACTTGGAACAAACCCTATTCGTGGTATAGTAGGCCAAAACCTCCTAGCTAAGGAGAGGCCTATGTCCAGCAATGGACTGGAAAGACTGTTGATGACGATGTTGATGGTAATCTGTGTAGTGACAGATGAAGAATACCTATGGAGTGTCACTATCCCTATTCATGGAGTGTCAACTTGTCGTAAGAGGCGCCTAAGGGAGCAAACCTTACAAGACAATATACTTGTACCAATCCGACTGGCCAGCATAGAGTTCCTTTTCTTTGCAGTATTGTCCTTAGTGGTTTGCTGGCTTAGTCACCTCTTACAACACCCATTGGTGCCATTTTGTATTCATCTGTCACTCACATAGAATATGTCCTTACATAAAAAATCTATGTCTAGAAAATAAAACAGTAATTTTTAAGGTAGTTAAAATAAAGTGATTACTTTGTGCTGTATCCGAGCATCGTGTAACATTGTATTTATTTAATGTCAGGCGGCAACGGAAGCGGCGAGTGCGTGACTTCGGCGGCGGCGGGCGGCGTCATCTGCTCGGCGCGGGACGCGCGCGACGAGCGGCACGTCAAGCACGAGCCGCACCAGCCCTGCCATCACCACCACTCGGTAACTAACCGCTGCCTCTTACGGACGATTGACTTCCATTCGGCTAAACTGACGCAATACAACATTATTCATAAACATTAAAACATAGGTTAGGTCTTTCACAACTTAATCAAAGATCTCAATCACGAAACTACTATAGTATTATGTAATGTACTAATGTATGTAAAGGATTATTGTATCATTGTTATTTGGGAAGGAACTGATTCCCAACATACAGTTCACGCTAGTTTGGGAATCAGGGCTTGCACTTAATTTGTATGCGTCCTTTGGTTCAATAAAGAATTATTATTAAAGAATTATTATTATTATAGTAACAGATTTTGACTTGTTACCTAGGTACTATTTCGTAAAGATATCCTCGTTAAAACTGTCTAAACAAATTGCAAAACTTACGTTTCAAATTCTTGTCCACTTTGTTTACTTACTATTTTCACGTTTAACTTTTAGCAGCCGCAACAGGCTCACCCGCAGCAGGCGCAACCGCAACAGGCGCAACCGCAGCAACCTACCCAACAGCAGCAGCAAGTCCAGCACCAGCCGCAGCAACAGCAGCAGGCCAACATGACGCGCGTGACGTCTGGCACGAGCGCGCAGACGACCCCGCAGTCGCAGAAGAAGCGCCTCCTGGCGCTCGCGCAGCAGGAGGCGCAGGCCAAGCGCGAGCTGCACCACGACCACACGCACGCGCACTCGCACCTGCCACCCGTACGTACCGATATTACTGATCTGACTCTAGGCGCTCGCTCACTATATACCTGTAGTAATTCTTTTCGATTGTTTTTCTGCTGACTTAGCTAGTAACTGTAAGAAAGATATCCAAAAATAAGTATCTAATAGAAATAATTTACCTTTCAAGATCTGTTTTAATCCTATTCTTGTTTTTCTATAGAGTGGTTCGACTGTACGTCAAACGAACGACTATCAATGCAATCAGTACGTGCCACCGCAACACAACAAAAGAGATAGCGTAAGTTTCATTACAAACTTCTTGTTCACAAAAATCAAGATTTTTAGCGTAAATGAAAAAAGGTAAAATATAAATGTTTTAACGAAACAGAGCGGTGGTTGCCGAGAATACATACCAAACGCGAGCGGAGTGAGCGGTGTGAGCGCAGTAAACGGAGTAGGCGGTGTGAGCGGAGTGAGCGTGAGCGGGCCGCCCGCCGCGCACAAACACGCCGCGCCGCACGCCTGGCACCATCATCCACACCCACACTACAAGTAAGATCTACCATAGTTTTATTAAAGAATCTCTTCTTCACCAGTGTTTATAGTCAACTGTTGTACAAATATGTTTCTTTAGAAAGGAAGCTTTGGTCGACTACACCATGTTGGCCAGATAGGTTAGAATTGGTTTGATTAAAGTTTTCTTAGTCTTTGCAGTATCGTTGTTCTGCTTAGTCAATTCTTTTATCGGAATAAACACAACCGTCAACTTTACTAGAGTAGGTTACAAACAATAATTTTTGAATAGACTTGATAGTTTGGTACTACAGAATTTTACCGACAGTATTGCGACAAATTACCACAGATTTCTTTGCTGTGTAAATGTGCATATAAAATGCAAGTGGATATTTAATGATTTCATAAAAATGTACATTTATTTTGTATTTTAGGACCAGTAGCGGTGGTGTCCTGTCCCCGGGCGGCGGGGTTTCCCCGGGGTATCTGCCCCCACCACTGTACGTGCCCACCTATCACTACCATACGTAAGTCTAAGTTTACACCATTAGTAGTTTAACGTCTATAAACACTTTTTTCATATACAAAAGACATATGTCATATTGATAGTTAAGGCATCATCGCTCCTTACCATAAATAAAAATGACGTTTTTCGATATTAAATTTCTGTAAGCGTGTGTTATACCAGTATATATACTTTTAAAATATTTTAAATAGTACGTTAAGGTTTCATTTAGAGAAATGCGACTAACCGAGTTGTCTTGTGCCGAAGATGTGATGAAGTTAAATGTGATTATTTACGGTTACAGTGGTGGAGTTAGCAGTGTCGGCGGTGTAGCGGGACCGCCGCCGGCTCACCACGCCAGCGGGGCCCGCCTGCCGGGCTACTTACAGCCTTACTCCCCCACTTATTTAGTCCCGCAACACCACCAGCAGCACCTGTGGTACACGGACTGATCCACCCGCTGCCACCAAACGTACAGCTTGTCTCCTCGCGTTGAGCTCGGTGGCGAGACTATATTATGGAGGGGTCGTCGTTAACGGGTGTATTTTCAGCCCGAGCGGCCGACGCGTCCCCCAAGCTCACAGCCGGGTTGCCGGCTATGAAGGTTTGAATAATGAATTGTTACATCTCGAAGATTCGGAGCGAGCTGCTGGAACACTGAGCGGCGTCAAGAGTGAGTGTGGTAGTAAGAGACATGTATAAGTAGCAATGAGTGACGTGCACTCGGCGGCTCGAGGCTGGGCGCGGCGCTAGTGTTGGTTGGCCTACTCCGCGCTCCAACCGCGAGGGCCCTCGAGTGATGTGAAGGAACTATTGTTCGACCATCACACTGCAATTTTTAAATAAATCCATGACAAGTGTGTTACCTGTTCCTTTATCGCGTCGCGACCGTACGATACTGAAACGATACTATCTTGTACAAATTGTGATTTTTTTTCTTATAGTAGATATGCGCTTTATATTTTTCGGGCGACGTACTACACGTACTCGCGCTTACGAGTTATACTTAATCGAATAAAAAGTGTTTAATCATTATTTGTTTAGATATTTGTAATTTATTACGTGATAGCGCACGTAAGCGCTTTCGATGTATGTATAGGTTAGCGTTGCATTATTTTGTATCTTTTATGTCCTGTCTACCCGTACTAGTAAACATAATTATTCACATGTATTATATGGATTGTAAATTTTGCGTTATATTTTTGCTGTTAAAGCGAGTAGGTTGCATTTACTAATATTTTATCATAGTTTAGTGTTTGTACCAAATCATTTTAAAGGGGGGAATTTTTCAGCGAATATAATATTAAATAATCAATGCGTTCGTTTAAATATGCGTGTTTTAGTTTTACGTGGCAGTGATTTCGTCAATTATAGAGTTTGATTTACTTGTACGTAGTGAGTAATGGTTCGCTTTAGAAATGTCTTGAGATTTGTTTGTTTGTCACGTTCCACAGCACTCGGTGCGGCGACCGTCTCTCGCTGTAACACAAACAAATGTTTATGCCGTGTTTACTATATTGTAATCGAAATTAAAGGGTTTTTATATTACGTAGGAATAATTAAATGTGTAGGGCGCGGTGATGGACTACTTGGATAGATGTAGATTCGAGTATATTAAAGAAAATAAAAAAATCCTATAAGATATTTTATAAACATTTAGTACACACTAATGATAAACTTATATTATTATAATGCATGTATAATCGATCACGTTTAGATAGAACGAAATTGTTTAAAAAATAATAATGTCCTTTGTAGAAGATGAAAAAAAATTATGCAATTATTTTTACGATTGCAATTGATTTTAGTTTAATGTTTTGATAAGTGTTATTAGACACTAGAGCTACTATTATTCGCTGACTTGATACGTGTCGATATACGACTGGGTATTTCAGTTTTGCAGTTTTTAACTATTAATGTATTCGTTTGGTAGAACAGGCCCTCAAACTTGAACCGATGTTCGCGCTGCGGTCAACCCCGCGATATACATAAGTATTAAATAAATAAGTCATATCGTACAACTTTCGTAGTCATATAAAGAATAGATCGATAGATACAGATTGATTTCCCGGGAAAGTTGACCGCGAGGTTCCTAGTATATCTAGCATACGCTACGTACACACGTCACAGAATCCCGATTCCATCGTTCGCGATATATTTATGCGAAAATCTATTGTTGACTAACATGCATAGTAAATTTTTATATTAGAATAATTATATTGAGAATTTACAACAATTTTTCACATGCTTCGTTGGGCAATCGCGTTAAGAATGTGTAGATTGTATGTTATTAAATGTTTCGAAAAGTCAACTCTCACCTTATAAGTGTTAGTGTAACTTTCATGTAGTGTGTTTTAAAAAGCTTTTGATGTCTTGCGAATGTAATATTTATGAATGTTTAGATCTACTTTATATCCAATTTAAATTAGTATTATGAATATTATATGTCCCACGCGAAGAGCTTTCATCTATTTGCTGCTAATACTAAGAAATAGTGAGTGTGTCGTGTGTGTCCTGTAGCGTATGCTACATATAATTTCTATTTTATTCTGCGTGTATCAATAAAATAATATTAAGTGTTTAATTTATAAATACCCACATTTAATCGCAAGTTTTAATCAAAACTACTGCATTATTTTATTTCACTTTAAAAATGTTTTATGTGACAAGACTACTATGTAACATTAGTTTTTATTAATTTAGTACGTTAGTTTGCTGCCCGACAATAATCAATATGTTTAGTCCTGTGTTTCTTATGGTTGTAGTAATGCTATATTGTCTGTTTATTTGGTATGGGAACGTCAGCGAGCCTGTTCTCGAATGTCTTACTGATTGCGTTAACATCTGTTTCACAAAACTTTCTGATTACTATTTAAAAACTATTGATATTTATTTTTTCTCCTTCATTTATAGTTTAGACTCTTCCACGTTTATGAATGTATTTGAGTAATTTCTGTACTGCAATAATATATCCACATATGAATGAATTTATAATAATGAAGTTGATTGTTTGCATTTTGTATACAATGCTCTGATACAAGTGTTTCGATATATTATTATGTGTACCTACTCAGTAAGGCGTTCGGTGGACGGCGACCGCTAGTACCTTTGGTGATAGAATATAAAAGTAACTCCTCTTTTGTTTCTCTATTTCCTAAATTAATTTCAATGTTCAAATATTTAGAAACAAAAATGATTTCATTGCGTAAAATGGACTGTAATGATTTTTATTTTTAGCACAAGTACCTATTAATTAATTTCGATTTATATTTTTATTGTGTATTGATAATGTTGAATGATTTCGCTGCAGAATGTTGATTGGGAAGTTGTCCCTAAGCCCTAAGGTACAGCGGTTCGCTCGTCCCGCAGCGAGAGGGCGCGACTGCGTTCCGAGGTAGGCGTGTAAGGCACTCATTGATCTCTGTTCACATGTGCACATATTATATATATCTATGTACGATGTACCCCTAACGTTATGTAGCACGGCGATAGATCGTCTCAATCTTTCATTTTAGTGATTTTATTATTTCTAATGTTTTATTGGAGTTTTGGGGTTTACTTTTAAGTTTATAAGATATGGAATGTTAACACATTTTCTACAATAATTTTAGCGCATAAACATTTGCTTACGGTATTTGAAATTGCCTTATTATGTTTTAATGATGTGTATATGGGGCATGTTGTCGCGGCGCATTCGGTCCGACGTACCGCAGTGTGCGTACGCTAAACACCTAAACGTTCGTCGACATTATCCTGTGATTATTACTCATTATAATATTAGTTCGGAAATTGTAAATTTTGGGTTGTTGCAATAAGGAAAACCTTTGGTGTGTATAAAATTTCATTTTACGAAGCAGCTGTATGAAATGCCCCGTGTATATGTGTATTTAAGTTTAGTTGTGTATGGTTTCACCATAACACGGTACCGATTCTTAAAGGAATTGTACGAATAAACACGATTAGCCAAATTCGAATGTCGAAGTCGACAATGATATAACAATTGAATGTACAAAATACTCTTCGTAAGATGGTAACACTTGTTTAAAGTGGAGTTATCCGGTAGCGGCAAGGTGCGACAAGGTGCGACAAGGTGGCGTGCGCTGTACACGCACGCGACATATTCCTCTGTGATTGCGTTACTTTGGTTACTGCATCGTATCGGTGAAACTGTTATGGTAGGCTTACGTTTGGTTTATTGATGTAACGTTTAATGAAGTACCTGGCGGTACCAGCTGAGAACTAACTCTACGATAATGGGTATTTTATGTTTTAATGTAGCTTTTAGGAGCTTGTGTAACACAAGTCGATTACTATTAACATGTTTTAAATTCGATATGTGGGTGATCAGGGGATATAGTACTGATGTTGCTTAAGTTTCTCTTCAATAATAATCACATAGTTTATTATTAGATGAAAAATTGTAAATAAACATCCAAATATCCCTTTATTTTTTGTTTATTTTTATTTTTTCCTATACCTTTCATCCTTGTTTTGTTTGTGTCGTCCGTGGGCCTATCTTCGTGCGTCGCAACTAGCGACGCAGAGCTGCTGTCTCGACAATAACCCAGTGTCAGACAATAATCATTCTTTTTATTTGCCATTTAGTAGACACCTTTAGTTGGCCCAGTTATTAGTAACGATAGTATCTACGTGTTAACATAGGCATAGGTGTAGCGTGGGACACGTTTTAGCACAATTACGCAGAGGTCGTCAGATTATAGTAAATATCTCATAATACGAAGTCTTTTCCATAGCATATCTTTATAATGTAATTACATATTTATTATATTCGATGTGTATTAGAAGCGTTGGTATACCAAAATCATTCGTATGTTATAAAAACTAGTTATAATTGTAAGCACTTCATATAAGAACGATAACGTGCATAGAGATAGATTTTGTAACACGATTGTGATGTTATAATCCATTTTCTACAGCTAACACTTGTTTACATATTTGAATAAATTAAAGTACCAATTATGTCGGTAGAGCGTATTCCTTATAAGGTAATTGTATTCACTCTTAAGTACAGTAGTAGCGTTGAGTGTTTTAATATCTTAGACTGTTAAGTTGTTGTATTTTACTATATTAACTATACATACATAGCGCACGTGGCAACCTGAAAAATTAGACTTTACATATTTAAAAACTTGATTACCATTTTTTTCAACGTTTAAAGTTAACTAAATGTACGATATAAAGTTTCCAAATCGACTGACTGTTACCCATTTATATTATAGTAATCGTTAATCGTGCTTAGTCCGCAATTTGTAATTGGTACAATGGTAGTCGAGCACACACATGCTATGCACGTAACGTAAGGTGGTACTTCGTTTGGTACTAGATCATGATTCAATACAAATGTTCGTGACGCCAAGAAACAGACAAATGAAGCGCCACTGATCGTTGGAGATGTTATTACGATTTAATGTTTCGATGTTGAGCACCGCGTTATTTACTTATTGGACGACGAGTAGCAGAGACGCGACGTACGATCACCGAGACACTCCTGTGAGATGAGATGGGATCAAGTCGCTATCCGAGATACTGTAAGATTATAAACTATATTGTACAAGTCTGACGTGACAAGTTCGTTGTTACATAGGATAGTCGATGCTGCTGGATAGGCTCTACTCTTTAGTGTTAACTTTTGTATATTCGTTCTATATCTACCTAATAGGTAAACTATATGTGTGATAATAACAATAAGCTTTTCAACTAGATGGAGTACAATGAATTCTAATATGACTAACTCATAGGCCAATGTTTATAAACATTATTTTTACACTGTCTATTAAAATAAATGTGATTTTGTCTGTAGTGAGTAAAGTTTTAGATGATGCAGTCCAGTGTCACCTTCGCTTAGTAATTTCAAAACGCCCGGAGTCTCGGAGATACACCCTCTACGCTTAGGTGACGTGTATATGGTTGAGTCAATTGTACAAGATATGAACAGCTTCGGATTCAGTAGTGGTCTGTAGACTGTGTAGTGCACCGTTTACCAAAATGTTTTGCCGTCCAATATTCAGCGCTGACAGCTGGACTGTTTTCTATGTATTTCGTTAACTATAATCGCATATTCGACACAAAACCGACTAAAACGTTATATGTCTAAAATATTTTATATTTATCTAGAGCTTATAGAGTGTTTAGGGCTATAGGTGTTTTTAGGGCTATAGGTGTTAAGGGACGGCGGGGAGTGCGCGGCGCAAGTACTTAGGTGTTTAGTGTCTCAATGTCGACGTGGCGCGGCGCACCGCCTGCCTGCAGAGTATCAGGGACGTATAGCGGTAGCGACAGCTTTTTAACCTAGTAAAACTTTATTAATCAAAGATTTATACAAGCTATGGATGTAGTATCTGCGTAGATTTAGGTATGTGTCTGCATATTAGACTTGACTCGACGACAATGAAGCCTGGTTCACAACAATATGTTCAAAAAGATGAAGAGGTCTTAGAAACGCGGTAACCTTTAAAATTTATCGACCATGTGTACCTGCTATTCCTGACAATACTATCATTGGAATTTTTAAAGAATTTTTAGCATAAAGTCACCTCCCGTTGGTTCTAGTTGGCAGTGATCGCTGTCAGTCTGAGCCATAAACCCTGAAATACTCCGTGACTTCTGCTCACTCATTTTTATCTGACCTTTTCTAGAAAATACTTCAAAACTTAGAAATTTCTTTCACGTTTTTAAACACTTTATAGTGACACGGCTCTATTCGTGTACGACTATGAAGTGACCCTAAATGTTAATTTTAGTTTTGTGATACCTCTCTGTAAAATTTTTATAAATAAAATATTGAAGCCAGAAGAGGTACATAACTTTAAAATATTGCTTTAAATAGAAAACAATATTTTCTGTCACCAAATTTTAAATTTGTCACTAAACTGCAGTACCTTATTTAATACAAATATATCAATAAAATAGGTTCGTCATTATTTTAAACGGTCTTTAATATGAATCGTCATACTATCATAAAAAAGGTGTAGCAATGATAAATCTGTGTTTTAGCACTATTTTACACTTATTTCACTATTATTGGGTATTTATTTCACTATTTAGCATTTCTTAGTATTAGCACCAAATAAGTGGAAATGAGACTAAAAAAACCTCGAAAATATGAAATTTACCACTTTTTACACCTTATACCTGGTATCTCTTTAAATGGTGGTGAAGGTGGTTATATGGAGGGACGAAACAAACGTTACTTTTAGTTTTAAACTCACCATTTCAGAGATACGACGCAGAGAGTTGCATTGATAGGTTAAGTTCTAACCGAAGCGAACTGCTTTTTCGATCAATGTCTCGGAGAAAGAGGATCAATCATAAAAAACGACTCTTTATTTTTTCCACCGAAAGATACTAAATTTCTTTTTAAGGAAACTTCTTCAGATTGTTTGGCAATTCAATTTTAATGGCACTCCAATTTTTTTGAAACCCAAAACAAATATTCAAGATGACTAATATTATTTCCAAGTAATTTTTAATTAATATTTACGTTACCGTTTTGATTATATATTTGGTGACAAATCCACTATTTTAGGAACAAATATTGTTTACTAGAACATTAAAAATATATTTATTTGGTGAGTGATATAATTATTTACAATATAACTTTAAATGTAGCTGGTGCCCATTGTCGTCGAGCTAAAGGTGTTTGATAACTTAGGTGAGCGTCATTTTCTAGATTTAACATTATTGTTTCAATGTCCAAAATTATTCGAGATTTACTGTCTTCTTATACTACATTTCATTATAATTAAACGTTCTAATATATGTCCAGCGAATTATACTTGAGTGTCGATGTTGCGCCTTAGGCGCGCCTTAACGTTACGACCTAACACCTATTTTATGCTAGAATAGAGTTTCAGTAACGTAGAAATACGACCAACTTAGAAAATTAACTTTAATATATCCTATATAGGTAATATAATAATAATGCTACTGATTTATCCCGTGGCGGGGGACAAATAAAGTACAAATTTATCACTAAATCCCCGACGTCGCGAAGCTTTACTCTTTTCTTACCTATACTTAGCATACTTGGGAGAATGTGGCATTTATTGTTTTAATATCTCAAAGTTAATAAATGTTGTCGTAGTTATCTCTTAATATCCATAAATTCATTTTTGACCGTTAAAATTGTTGTGTGTGTAATGCATTTTTTAATGATTGACCTAACCGATGTCTATTTGTAATCACATTTCGTGTACTAGATTGGTGGTAGCCTAGCTGAATATCGACAACAGGATCACATTTTCGAATTAAACAAAATGTAATTTTATAACAATTGATGTGCCTAAGTGTAATATTCTATACTGTAATTGTATATAAATATTATGATGTATAGTTAACGTATTTAAAGTCTCAGGAACGCGTCGCATGGTGCTTCAACACTTTGCAGGTTTGTCTAAAATTAACCAACCATTGTATTTCGTGTTTATGGAAATGCTGCGTAATTCCAAAATTTGTATCTAGACAATAATTTATTTTGCAAAAATTGTCGCATATTTTATGCACTTTTGATTCTTTCATATAACAATCTTTATGGAACTTAAATTTTAACGTATTTCATTATCGCTTTAACTCAAATTGTAATTTCACTTTTATTGTGAAAATATCTTTTATTGTATTTGTCACAAATAAAAATAGTGTTGTACTGACTAGTTAGTAATTTTTATCAATAGATTTTTACTTTTCTCGTCACTAACAAAAGTATTGTGAACACTTAGTATCAACTGTCGTGGTACACTAGATAATAGTCGTTAAAGATTTATAGCACGCCAAAACGACCTTTTTCCAATCACTATTTTATTGATAATACGAAATTGTATAATAGATTTATAACATTTTGTGGTAGCAACGTCGGCATTGTAACGGCGCTTGAATGTACTAATTGGTAAAGTATATCTATGTGTAAATCATCCATACTCGCCGTGTACACGAAAATGATGGGTAATTAATTGGGTAGTTGTGTAGACTTGATTGTGATATCAATAAACATTTTCATACGAGCATCAAACCCCTCGTTTCATTCCTTCATCCCTTAATATCATCATAAATCACATCACAAAATGAATGTTACTAGCTACGTATTTATCTTCGTAGTAAAGTAATATAGCCTCAATATTTATGTAAATAGTAACTCATACGTTATTCTACTCTATAAGCTATATTACTATAAAGTTTGATATAAATCCGTACAGTAATTTTTACATAAAAGAATAAAAACATCCATACATCCTTACAAACTTTCACATTTATAATGTTAATAGATTAAAAATATTAAAAAGTTTATCGATAAAAAGACTAAGTGCATTATTCATTATAGCGCCATCTTTTAGAAATCACGGGTATTTCTTTATAAAATCTAATTGCAGATTTTGTAGCATAAGTAATCGGGTGAAAAAACCCAATAGCACCATCTATCGGAATTAATAAAATTTGAAGTGATTCAAATATACATCATAATCGATCGTCCCACGGGAAACAAACGTTTTACCACGGAAAAAATCCTGTATCACTATCCAGCCTCCTAATTATTTGAAGACACAAAAATTATACCATGAAATCAGTCCGATCCGACGTGAAAGAAAAACAAACATTCAACCAAGAAAACACACTTTCGCATTTATAACATTAATATACACTTACTAAATAGTATAAACTTACTAAAAAGCGCGAAAGTGTTTTTATTTGGTTTTGTTTATCAATTATGTAAGAAATATAATAGCTGCTAATTATACCCGTTTATTATTACTTGTTGGAGTTATCAACTGAAACGTTTTTTTATTATTGGTGAGGTTATCATTAAATTCTAAAACATTTGTAGGAAATTTCAAAATTTTCCACATACCAGTTGGGTATTGTTTTTACTTTTTTGCCGAATATTTGTCATAACAAAATTTTGTTCCGATGTTCTCATTTTTTTACATTTGTCTCAATTCTTAGCGCCTCTTGGCGTCTAAACTATCAAACAAGATATTATATAAAAATAAATAATAGTTTGCATTCTATTCAGACATAAATAAAAAATTATAGAAATTGAGCCAGCTGTTTCGATTAAAAGTGTTTTTTTTTTATATATTGGACCAAAAAACCACGGTTAATACATTGTAATTTTACGCAGTTTTAGTCAGTTGTCCTATGGATCGGCAACTATTCTTAACATATTGGGATCCTTCGTGACTCGGAGAGCACATTAAACCATCAGTTCGTACGAACATCTTCGACAATTTTTATGGGTAGTTCCAACCCTAAATAAAGTCCGACAACAGTCTTTTCAAGGAACTTGGGTTTCGCCTAGTACTTGGATTGTGAAATTCTGATACCAGTCACTCCACGTTAAAAAAGTTCAGACGTGTCGTGGTAGAGTTAAAGCCCACCTCAAGCTAGTTTGGAAATAAGTAGGTGTATAAAAATTGTTTATATTCATTATGAGATTTTTTTTTCTTCACATGTTATACTTGCTTCGGAAATTAGCCGTTCGCTGTGCACTCTGCCACTGGAAGTTAACAAAAAATTTTTTAAAAAAATTGACAAGTGAAGTGTGTTGTGACACGACCCAATCACGAATGAAACCAAAGCGCGTCATCACACCTTTCTGATTCATGTTTGAATCTGACATCCGCGAAAAGTAATAAATGATATCGAGTGCTCGGCACTTCGGACAAGAAACTCGTCGAATATTCGTTAATCCCTATTTGTCCCTACTACCTATTACGGGGTATAATTTGTGCTTGTGGTACTGTTGAAGATGACGACCTATACGAACGAGGAACATACTAATCATTCTGATTAGCTACGAAGATTTACAAACTCATGAATAAATCAATGTGGTAACCGCTTAGGTTAATTCTTGCAGAAAGTATGTAAAACAAATAAAAATGTAATTGTTTTTGGAGACTAATGTTATTACATTAGACTAATGTTATTTTGAAAGGTACATCCTCGAGTGTAAGATTCTTCTTGAAGAATCTTGATAACATCTTTTTGGAGCCAACAAGGTTCACTACTGCCACTGCTAGGTGTTTAGATAATGGATTTGGATGTCGTAATAACAGCTGTTCCCAGGTCCCTCCTATGGCAGGCGCAAAATGGCACACCGTGTGGTTTTTGTCGGTCCGATTCCGACACACCACCTCGCCGTAAACCCCGGTGGGGTGACGGCCAGAGGGGGTTTCCACACGTTAAAAAAAAAATGTTTAGATAATACATATACTGGCATAGTGAAACACAACAAAGAAATAGTAAACAAATTACATTTAGATCATTGTGGACAAATATGTGGTCTTGCTATGAAAAACGAAACAGTGGTAACACGAGATATTACTGTGGTAAACAAAGCTAAGACTCGAATGGAAAGCTTAGAATAAACTGATTAGTAAACGACCTCGCTTAAATAATCCCCGTTTTTTTTTTTTTTTTTTTTTTTTTTTTTTTTTTTTTTTTTTTTTTTTTTTTTTTTGAATTGACTTTTAGCTGTTGGCCTCAGATGGCCTCTACAACTTTACCCGGTTTAGTTACGGTGAGCGCTGAGGGCTCTCAACCGGCCATTTATTAAGCAACATTGCCCAAGGGCACCCCCTGCGGGGTACGAACCTCGGCTTGGGGTGTTGCTGAAACACTGGGGCGGCCTACTCCCATGTTTTGTTGACGGTTTACGCGGCGCGTGTTCCGCCCCCGCCGGCGGGGACGAAAACGCGGACGGTTCGTAATTAGTGTGTTCGCTCTGCGTTGAGCGCGTGTAATGTCGTCGTCTAGCTCCCCTAACGCGTGTTTGGGTCGACGTATTTTGGAAATTTTGCTCGGTGTGTAATTTACGGCCGCAACCACTAGAGGGTTGGGGTGAGTCGGAGCAGAGTCAAAGTAGCTAAGGGAGCACTGTTTAATGAATTGCTTGATGGTCGGCAATCTGAGGTCGATGTGAAGATCGACGTTGCGTACATACCACGGTGCTCCCGTAGCTTTGCGCATGAAACTATTTTGTAGTGTTTGAAGCCTATGGATCCTGTGTGGCCTAACATGTGCGAATACTACACTACCGTACGTCATTATAGGACGTATGCATGCAGTGTATAATCGAACTTTGTTTTTTAAGTTTAATTTCGAACGCGCGTTAATTAAACTGTGTAGACGTCCTAGCACGAAGGCAGCCCGGTTGCGGACTGCCTTGATGTGGGGGCCGAAGGATAGACGGTCGTCAAGGGTTATGCCTAGGTATTTGGCCTGCCTAGCCCAAGGGATAGACTTGCCGAACATCCTAATCTGAGGGGTCTTCTCCAAAGGATACAGGCTTAGCTGTCTTCTGTGAAACAGCACCGCCTGGCTTTTCTCGGGGTTGACCTCTATCCTCCATTTCCGGAACCAAACGCCCAGTGCGTTGGCTGCGGTCTGGAGTTTTTTGGCTACTGTCGAGGGGTTCATTCCTGAGCAGTAGATAGCCGTGTCGTCTGCGAATAGTGCCGTCTGCACATACCGATGCTTCGGAATGTCGCTAGTATACAGCGTGAAGAGTAGGGGGGAGAGCACGGACCCTTGTGGGACACCGGCTCGAATGGGGTGAATGGTGGACAGTGACCCTTCTACTCGGTAGCGGAAGCTTCGATTCGACAAGTAGTCTCGTATGATGAGCACGAGTCCGTGTGGCACTCCCATGGTGGATAGCTTAAATAATAAGCCGTTGTGCCACACTTTGTCGAAAGCTTTCGCTACGTCGAAGAAGAGGATTCCTGTGAACAGGTTGCGTTGAAGCCGCTCGCTGGTGTATTCAACGATGCGGTGGACTTGGTGGATGCACGAGTGTTCGGTTCGGAAACCGAATTGCTCGTGGGGGACGAGAAGATTAGCATCGGCATACGCTTTCAGCCTATTGTAGATTAGACGCTCGTATAGCTTGCCTAATCCTTTAAGCAGACTGATCGGTCTATAACTGGTCGGTTCGGACTTTGGTTTGCCAGGTTTGGGTATCCCAATAACAACGGCTTCTTTCCACTGTTGTGGAAAGATGTTGTTCTTGAGCGCTGCGTTGAAAATGAACGTCAGCAGGACCAGTAGCCTCTCCGGAAAGAGTTTTATAATCCTGTTTGTGATACCGTCCGAACCGGGCGCCTTGCGAGCGTGTAGGCCCTTGACGATCGTTTCGACTTCTTCGGGGGTGACCGTGTCAAGGTCTTGCTCGTCTGTCGTCCCCGTCGGCGTTGAAGTTGAGGCTAGTGTTGATGTAGGAAGTGAGGACATTATGCGCTCTACTTCCGAATCAACTTCGGCTATTTGGTCCGAGTCGCAGTGTATTACGCTGGGCGTGCACTGATTCTCTAGACTCTCGGCCAGGCACTCTGCCTTTTCGATATCGTCGAAGGCCGGTGGAAGGTTAGGTCTGCTTAGAGGAGGCATAACGGTGACGGTGTCTCTCTTAAGCGAGCGGGATAGTTGCCAGAAGGCAAGGTGGGTAGGTTCGAGGTCTTGTAGTGTCCTATCCCACTTGTCTTGGCGCATTTGATCGATGCGCGACTTGACCGCTCTTTCTAAGCGTCGTAACCTGATCCTGTTGGCTTCGCATGGATATCTGTCGTAGGCTCGTACGGCGGCGTTCTTCCGCCTCAGCAGCTCACGTACGTCATCGGGTAGGTCCCAGCGGCGATCGTTCGTCGCCGGTGCCTCCCGAGTGCATTCGTTAATTAACGATTGCACGTGAGCTGTGAGGGAGTCGATCGCCATCGTGGTGTCCTCTTGGCTATTTATGTGGTCGGGTATCCTATCTAGATGCACGGACGAGGTTGCCTCGAGTTTTGTCCCGAGGCGCCTCCAGTCCGTGATTCGTCTAGTGGGGGTACGATGACCTGTGTCGATGGGACCCAGTCTGGGTGCGAACTCCATGACCACAGGTCTGTGGTCAGAAGTTAACTCGTGTAGCACCTCTACTGAACACAAACGTAGGTTTATGTTCTTGAGGAGCGCCACGTCCAGAATGTCGGGTCGGTGAGACACGTTGTGCGGATAGTGGGTCGGTTCGAGCGGGGCGATGATGTCGAACGCTAGTCTATTCGAGAGCGACTCCAGGGCTCTGCCTTTGGCGTTGGACTGGTGACAGTTCCAAATGGTGTTCTTGGCGTTAAGGTCGCCGCCGATTATCACGGCGTCGCTCAGTTCTAGCAGCGCTCGGAGGTCGCTCTCGAGTAGTTGCCGATTGGGTGACAGATAGGCTGAAACTAGCGTGATCGATTGGTGTCCGGTCATGCCTATTCGACAGACCGAAGCCTCGATGCTAGTCAGCGCAGGCGGATCCATAGGTACGCAGTGAAGGGACCTTTTGTAATATATGAGAGTTCCCCCTAGCGCAGAGTCAATCCTATCGTTGCGGACCACAGAGTAGTTCGCAACGTTTGGGTTTCCCTGCGAGGGTTTCAAAAAGGTCTCTTGCACTAGTAGTATGTCGAGTTGGTGTGCCCTAAGAAAAACGCCAACTTCATCTCGTTGCCTACCGATGCCGTTGGCGTTGATGTACCCTAGCTTGAGTGATACGGGTTTGACTCTGCGTGTTGGTGTGCAATCCATTATGGGTTGCATTTAAACGCGCCTAGCTTCTCGAGTACGCTCGAGTACCTAACGCTGACGCTAAGGAGGGCCAACGGATTGCCCTAGTTTTGACGGATAAGACTAGCGAGATGACGTAGCTCGCTAAAATCAATCGCACTCGCGAACCTTGCCACTAGGGATAGGTCCGGGTCGATTGTTTGTGGTAGTTGGCTCCTGTAGTCGACGACGAGCGGCTTGGGCCCTCCCTGGAGAGGCTTTGTGAGCCGCTCGACAGGGGCTGCCTTTGCGGGTACTGGGGCAGGTATGGGGGCCTGCATCGTCTTCCGCACGGGCAGAGGTGGGAAGGTCTCCCCGGTCTTCCTGGGAGTGGCCCAGGCGTTCGTCTTCGGCAGAGGAGCAGCTGTAAAGCTCCCCCCAGTCCCTGCAGCAGCAGCAGCAGCAGGGACGACTGGGCGGGGACGCTGAGGTCCTTTCGCCTTGGGGGTTTTAGGCGCCCTCGGGCAACCTCTGTAGTTGGCGGGGTGGCCTGTTTCGCCACACAGTACGCACGCGACTGGCTCAGTGCATTTGGCCCTGTCTTTGGGCCTTTTGCACGCCTCCGTCGCGTGGTCTTCCAGGCACTTGACGCACCTGGGGCGCGCGAAACAGTTACGCGCCGAGTGCCCGTAGAGCTGGCAGCGGTGGCATTGTGAGATAATAATCCCCGTGATCCTAATTAATTATATAATGCTCTTTTAACATCCTAAAAAGTTGTCGGTTAAAGGAGCTACAACTGTCAGTGAATGGACCACAATAGGTACATATAAGGTGGACCAAGAATTTTTTAATATTTGAATCCCATATCCCACGCAAACTTGGGACTGATGTTACTGGAATTTGCTGGCTACAATCGTAACACATGGTTTCAACAAGATGGAGCCACTTGTCACACATCCAATAAGTCCCTGACGGTGGTCAAAGACATGTTTCCGGAAAAATTGATTTCCAGACAAGGCGATATTCCATTGCCACCCAAAAGTCCAGATCTATCTCCAGCAGACTTCTTTTTATGGGATTATTAGAAGAATCGGAAAAAAGAAAAAAGCAGCGAAGAGATGTCGGCAATCTCGCGGTCTCTTTGCCGACAAGTTTTGAAAATTTCTATGCTCGCTTTTCTAAGTGAGCATAGAAATTTGTGCTCTTCTGAGCGCAATCTTCGAAACGGTGGTCATTTAGGCAATTTTTAAAAAATAAATGCCAACTAACTTTTCTTGTAAATAAACAATTTTTGTATAAATTTTATCGCTGGATGCGGGCGGCACGGGACCTCCTGTTGTGAAGAACCTTGGGAGAGGTCTATGTCCAGAAGTGGACGTCTTTTGGCCGAGATGATGATGATGATGATAATATATGAAATATTTTCTTTATAAATTTTTTTCAAAAGTTAACAAATTCGTGGCCCACCCTATAAAAAGTAGCACAAGGCTTCACAAGCTTTATACAGAAGGAATCATAACACTAATTGCATCATATTTCATAGAACATTTCAAGAACATGAATAATAATATTCAAAACTATTAAAAAAGTATATGAATATTTTATTTGATATTCAAATGGTATAATAGTTCAAATAATTAAGACGATAAGCAATGAACAAATTAATCTGACCAATTAATTAATTTTGTAAGTTAGTTTTTAGATTAATTGAATTCGATTTGTATGAAGCTCCGGTTCTTGAAAAAAATTCATGAACATTCCAGTTTCATTAACAGTCATTGAATTCATCCTCCATTCATGTAAAATCTTTATTGAGAGTATATTAAAATATGTAATGCTTAGTTAAGATTAAGTTGTGTCATCGATATAGATATTGTTAAAACTACCTCGTTGGTCTAACGGTTAGTGTAATTGACTCCTGATCACGAGGTCTCGGGTTCAATTCCCGGGTTGGGCTAAAAAATACTATCGAGCTTTCTGATTATTGAAATAGTCAACAACAGCTCGGAGTTTGGTAGTTGGGATCTTAACCCTCTTGTCTCGGAGTGCAAATAAAGTCGTCGGTCCTGTGCCTGATCTCTCCCCGGTCGTATCAGATAACCGTCCCATTGGATTACGAGAGTGAGGGAATAGAGTGCCCTGTATTTGCGCACACACTAGTAGTAGGTTGGTGTTTGTTGAGACTGGCCGCCGTGAGTGAAATTTCGCGGAAGGAGGCGGCGAAGGCCCGGGAGGACGATCTCCACTCGGACCCAATACGCCGCCGACGAACCGGCCGGTAAATGTCGTGCTGACGGCAGTATCGCGGCTGGGGTCGTTAATCTTGACTAATACTGGTCGTCTGCATGGATAGACTGACTATGGTCCTTTCTTTCTTCTTCTTTCTTTCTTTCCTTCCTTTCAAAGTGCCAACCCAGACCTTACAGTGTTACAAACACTTAGTTTTTATTTTATCTATGCTCACGGACTCAAAAATGCCAGCGCCTTCTAACTGTAAAGTTCAAAGTGTAAAAGTACCTGAAAAACGTTTACTTGTAACAATAAATATCATTTATCATTTTATAATCAAGCAATCCTAGCCAAGTAATTCTATGGATGAGACATAACATATTGAGATTCTCGTGACTCAATCACGAATGACACGACCACGGCGCGTCGTTATCATCCCTTTCCGAGGCAGGTTTAAACCTGCCACCGCGGAAGATACCTACTTAGTGTTACCAAATATTCGTTATTCGGCCCAATCGCTATTAGTGGCATTTCTACTTTAAATTTCTATCGTTTTATAAACAGTTAATACCTGACTATTTTATACAAGTGCCATAACAGCATACAGTACCAAGTAGTATATAGGGTTAGTCAACAAAAGTACTGTTTGACTAATTGTTTGTGAGATGACACACATTTTTTGTAGTAAGTTAAGTGAGTTTCTATGCTACTCATTTGACACTGACACACACACATAGTCTACTGCTTCGAAGACAGGCATACTAAGGACTTTATGATACTTACTCCATGTCCTTTTACTGTTGTATCGTCATACCAGAGGAAGGTAAAAAAAAACTACAAAATATGGAGCGAAATAAGCTTTTTTTTCAACTAAATTTACAATACACAATGTCTAAGAGTTCACATAGTATAAAAATTACGGATTGTTTCTGTTTCTTATTTACATATTTCAAGTAATGTAGGCATTGTTGTCTCACGATCGAGTACAATGTTTAAACTACGAACGATAAATAACATTTACATTCATAACATTGACTTCGTCGCATGTCTAACATATATTTGCATTTATTTCTGCAGGAGTATACACGTCTCACTTGTCTTTTCATATAAATTTATTTATCGAAAACACACAACTAGAACATTGACTCTACTTCACACAAGAGCATCAACGCTCACCTGCAGTTGTGGAATCATATTTGGCACACAATTAAATTTGCCTCTCAACTTTCCAATAAAATTAATCGTAGTATATATTATGTTAAATATTTTGTAGTATCCCTACGTTTTCCATTAATTCTACGAACTCGTTCCGCTTTCAATAAATACATGCTAGAAGTGCCGTATGTACAGTGCAGCGGGACGCGACGCGTTTACAGAACCGACTCCACCTTCTCCAACCATACACTATCGTTAATCAGCTGATGTATTAAATTATCTCTCAAATACAAACACTCCAGGGATACAGTTTGTTCATCTCAGACGCCGGGACTAACACTATAATAATTAAATATGAAGGTAGTAAAAATTATGTTTTGAGATCATATTTAATACATCACAGGTGTTAAAGAGAAAATAAAATTATTATAAAGTGTACTCGAAATGTTCTGTTTGGTGATACGACAACGTTGTGTACTGTAAACGAATTGTGTGTGTGCACACACATCTAGGTGTGTACATCTGTGTGTGTGTGTGTGACCTGCTTTAAATAGAAACTGGTTACCATAATGGCAGTTTTATTATACAGTTGATACTTAATTAGTGTTGCAATTAGTTACTACCGTAGTAATTATCATGAGGAAAACAAGAAACGAAAGTAAAGTGTAGAATCCGTTGACACGTATGAACATTGTGGAGACAAACATTGCGAGGACACTTAACTTCTATATATTGCAGACGGCCGTGACACACGACACAGACACGTCCGAATCAAACAACATAATTATACCATATCTGGTGTGGTTTCACAAACTAAAGGCCATTTTGACATTGTGACATCTAGTTAAACAAAAATTAGTACAAGCGGATACCAGGTGTTTTTTTCAATAAATTTTCTTTTATGAATGTCAGTTTCGATAGAATGAGCATTGTATTTGACAAGCATACATTAAAGATGGAAATCAAATTAGATTTTTTTTAATTTTGATCAATATTCGTCAATTTGAGACACCACACGCAAACAAAAAATATCCATAAATTACAAACGTCATTTTTAAACAGGCTATTAACTACTTCTGTAGTTAAAATATACTTTTACAACAATATAAAATTATACATTATTTGTCTGTCAAGTCATAAAAGTTCATTTCCTTAATTTCATTTGAATAGTCGCGAAAAAATTACAACGGCTTTGGTTAGCTTAAAAATGCGTTTACAACTGTCGTTGTATAGAAAAAATAAACATACGTGACGTATGGTGTAACCAAACCTTATATAATAAATATTACACATAGAATGAATTATGTTATGATAATGATAAGTAGCATGTCTTTTTGTTGCGACCGCGAGCCCTCGACCTAAACAAGATGAGAAAATTTGTACTTTTACAAAGGGCCCCGGTTTAGTCACTTCGAATGCGCTGTTGAAAACTGTGAACTGTAATTTTGTGTCGAATTAAAAAAAAAAACAATCATATAATTATTTTATAAACCATTAAAATACAACAACAAAACAAATATCCTAATTTTTCGTACGAGTAGATATTTTTGAAACACAAATACTCAAATTGGATACATACAGTATTGCGAGACTTAACTTTAAAATTGCAAGAACCGGTGAAGGTAACGTGTTTTACTTTTGAGTATTTGTGTTGTTATTCGTTAGGTATATGTGTTGTGAAGAAACTTTCGTAAGTTCCTCGCGAAGTACGTAAGAACATACGCAAGTGAACTTCGAGAGAATAAGACGCATCGAAAGTGCTCCAACGCATGCAGCGAAAATTTCATTTCCTCTGCATCAATCGTTGAGACATTTTTAAGACGTCTATGTATTGTGACTGTTAATTATTAACATCTGACCTATAGTGTAAATATTCTTAATGTAATCTAACCTAAAAATAACTTAATTCAAAGAGATCATAATTCATATAATATAATGATAACTTATTACAAATTGTCACGGCATGTTACAAGTTTTGTGAATGTCTGCTGTAGTGGGAACGGCCGATGAAAACAGTTCGGTTTTATCTGTGTATACGTTATGTTTCATAAGGATGTGTTTAAGAAATAGGCTTTGGCTTGTTAAAATGTTTAAATTTTCAAAAAGTTTTAACAGATGGAGAAAATGTCCGCAATAGTTATCAGCATATATGTCATTAACTTTATTTAACTCTGTAGACTAAATCCGTTTCTTAAATGTTGGCAATGTGGTACCAGACCTACATTATTAAGAGCATAAAATCTATCAATATGAAATTATAACACACCGGTAGCTTCGTTCAAGAGTAAAACTGAATGTACGTTGAGCAAAACTTGAGTGTGATGTTTAGTGACATTAGTAGCGATATATTAATTATTGAACTAAAGATATTCCCTTAATCTATCTTACTCAATACTTAACATTAATTAGTAATTTGGAAATGGTATTACAATAAATTAATAAATCATAAAGATATGCACATTTTGACAACGGGTGTGACAAAATTGAACTGACAAAACATCAGTAGGTTAGGCGGTAGCATTCAGTCACTTTCGCCTCACCAGTTAGAAAAGATTTCTGTTTCGTTTTCCTAGCTGCCTATGCGCAGTTGTTCAATTTTGAATGTTGTCATGGTGTGGCGGGGCCTAGCTCGTGCGTTTGAGATGCGCTGGCGCAAGTCTCGCGACTTTGGGCGGGCGGATGTGCGCGCCGTGCCCGCACTCGTGTTTGTGTGCATGCCCAGGAGATTTCTTGCCACTGGTCGATAGCCTTTTGCGCGGTTTCAGGAAATCTGAAAAAAGAGAGAATTTGATATCAATAATTTGAAAATTATAAAGACTCGACTCACAAATAGATTTTTTAGATACAAGAGATCAATATAGTTTTTATAGTCTGAAATTTGGTAATAAAATTAAGTTGGAATTATTTGCCGTTCTGTTTATATTAGTTGGTTATTCACTCGGGCGACTGTAGTCGCGATAAAACGAAAGGTGAAAGCAGTTTACGACTCTTGTTAACATTTCTCTGGGAAGGGTGATGCGTGGCAAAACCACGCAGCCGTTGTGCGGTGTATGGAGTTCCTCGTAAATGTTATTATCCAAGGCGTGGCTGTACTATTGTAAATTGGGAAAAATTTTACGACCCTCAAACTGAAAAGTTCGTTAAGACGCCCGGATGCTGTCTTAGCATTGTATGCGACCGTTTGAGAGTTTTACGACTTCATCCAAAAGAATTGGAATATAAAAAAATAACTTTAGAGTACTTAAAGCGCCGCCATGATTTTTTCTAAACAAATCCATAGGCGGCTACGTTCTTTGGAAACATTACTAAGTGTGAAAAAATATTGCTTATAAAATTTAACGATCTTTTTACTACTGTTTAATCTGTATTATAATAGCTTGTCTGTGAGTTACTGTAGCGAAGGTTGACGTAAAAGATATTCAAATTTTGACTATGGTAAAAACAAGTCGTTTTTGAATACAAAAATACTCTTGATGATATCGTTAGAATGGAATGGGAGCATATAGCTGATATGGTATATAATATGTGACATGCTAATAATTTATAAAGATTGATTAATTGAAAAGGTAATACTTTGAAATTTAATAAAGTTAATTACTATAAACAATGCACTGATGATGAGTTTTAACGCAAAACAAAAGCTCTTAGTGATTTGTAGAATAGTATTAATATTTATTAATTTAATAAACAAAATATGACCCATTTCGTAAATACAATAACATAGCGTTATAATACGTTTAATTATACCTAAGTTAAGAGCGGGGCTAAAGTCTGAGAACAGCCAACGAATTATTGCTACGCACAAAAAGTAGCGTGGTAACCCAAGCGGCCAAGGCCAAATACACACTACTAATTGCATCCAATAACTACAAAGTTCCACTGAAGATATTTTTTATTTAATCGTGTACTACTTGAGGCTACAGGCAGTATTTCATGCCTTAGCACGGTATTTACTTTAGAGATCTCTCTCAGATCTCTAAAGTGAAAGTGATATTTAGAGACTGTTCAGTTTTTTCATAATTATTAATCATTTAGTCTATTCTCAAACATAGTTAAAATGTCAATGAAGCGAGTTGCTGTAAATAGTTTAAGATGGCATGAGTGTACCTGGCTAGAGCTAACCTAATGTGTCTAACTCTAGACCATAAGCCACTTACAGTAGGACTACTAAATGGCTTAAAAATAGGCGAATTTAAGAAAGATGTATTTTTCTTCACACACTAGTGGATACATCAGTTTTGAGAAATAAATATAGATTTTTTTTTTAGTCTTATATAGTTAAAACTCTTACTACAAAGCGTTTTCCAAAGTGTCCAAATCTTCAACAAATACGAATGCAGAGCTAATTTTGATTCTAAAATATCATCAAACATATCAAGGTGAGATGTCAAGGTGACAGGTAACTTAGCAACAAACTGCTTAACGTAAAAATCTTGTTCGTAATAATAAAAATGTCTGAATCATGACAAAAAACAAGCGTCGGTGTAGCCGGGAACTATGTCAGTGACGTCAGGAAACCAAGGTCGACGGGTAGACTGCAGTCTTCCCGCCAAATTCTCACACACGTGTTTTATAGGTTATGTTTCCACTTATATAAAACTTGACGACTTTTAACGTTATCAGCGAATGTTTCTGATCTAAGAAAAAGCAATGTTTTTTTCTATTATAATATCACAAAATTGTGGAAAATGGAAAAACTGTTCATGTTTATTAATTTAACTAATTTTCCAGTTCTAGATTAGATAAATTTGCACATATGTAACATTTTACAATCCGAAGGACAGTCATTATCAAGAATTACTCCAATGTGATTATTACAATGCTTTCCCGCCAAATAATCAATGGAGCGTTTCGCGCCATTTTTATTTAGATATAACCTGACTAATTCTCAAAGTGATTTGGCTAATGCCTGTATGTTTACTACAGAGAGTTCTGCGTATTGGTTGGATATTATATTAGGCACGCGTAAACATGCGGGTGTATGTGTAAACAAAATGGCCTTGGAGACGTGCGCGTGCCTGATGGCGCGGCCGTGTGTACCGCGCAAACAACTCGCGTATTTATCGGGTCCATTATCAAATTTTTATCGTTTACAAACTGTGCCGTACTGAATTATTTTTATAAGTTATGAACCATGTGACCGACGTAGTAAACTATAGTATGGGAGAAATATTACCCTTGGATTGATAAATGACTACTCATTGTGATTGATAATATTAGTGATACGTAATTACTAGGTTATAATCGTGAGGTTGAATGTTATTTAGTTTATCGTATATTCTTAAATTAAAACGAACTCAATCAGCACAAGTTGAAATCTTAACTCGCCACAGTATGGTGGCTATTTTGGTCGGCCTAAATATCAGCGCGCACGCGCCACAAACAACTCAACATCACTTGATACCGCTTCACTTCAACTAATATTTTTACAACACGCGTATGACATCATTCATTTAAAAAATATATATAATAATGATCGAATTAAACCGATACTGTATAATCATGTAGAAAAAATTAATTATATATGTGTTATTGAGCAGCTGCCATAACTAGTTCCATTTTGCAAAATTCGTGTCTTCAGACAAACACAAAATACGATCGATATCGAATGTCGCTGCAGACATACAAAGTACCTATTTGAATTTACATCCTCACATATGTGTGTACACATAATTTTACTATATACAAGTGTGCCAAGTTCTTCGGGTAGCAACAGCGTGTAATGCAATCCACGTGCAGCGAAGGCCGCCACACTCGCGCTTGCATCCGTCGCACCTACACTGTTAGAATCTGTGATCACATGGGAATAAAAAATGAAGGAAAGTGAGAAAAAATGGGATCCTGCGATGCGTCAAATTAGGTTTTTTCAAAAGGCGTTGTAGTAAAACGTGTCGGGGTTGTCACTGTCCTTTCATCCTGTGCCGCTTGCGCAAGAGTGCCCGGAAACACAAAGCGCAACGTGCATATGTTATTTTGAAGAGTGTTGTTCGTCTACCGTATACAAAAACTGCAATACACGCAAGTTGAGAAAATCTCTGTAAAGACTCCAATTGCGCTGTTGTTGTTGTTGTTCTATATTAAAGATATGTTTTGAATACCATAAATGTTTCCGAATGCTGTTCGTGAGAATTATGTAAGAGCCTCAGGTCACGATGCAGGGCTCTAGAGGTTTTAGTCAATAGGACTCGAGTCGAGAGCAATTCACTAAATATAATTATAGGTAGTTACTACCTGGCCTGAGGAAGAGATTTTTATTTTGTAAAGAATTCTGTATACAGTAACTACCTATTACATGTTACGAAGAAACGTTCTTTACTTCAAATATATGGTAGACAAAGATTGGCGACAAAAGGTGTTTGTTGAACTTGCATTTGATTAATATTGTGGAGAGTGGTAAGAATAATAAAGGAGTGAGCTTTATCGTAACTTTTTTGGTTAGTTTCGTATTGACATTTCACTCCTTTTGGAATATAATAAATGCTATCTTGGTTAACATGTTTTCTTCTAAAAATACCTAAATAAAGTGACACCTGAAGGATAAATGTACACGATGACTAACAATTAATACTTTGAATTTCGATCTAGTCACTCATTTCCGATGACGTTTCATTCGTACAAGCCTGATGTGACTTGATCGAACATGTCCGTGCTGTAATTATTAGTGTGTTGCGCGCGCCGATTTGTCGGGCGTGGGCGACCGACGCGCGTCCCGCCACAGAACAGGTTGCCCTGCACGCCCGCCATCTTACTTTATTCATTTACACCTTAGGGTTGTGATTAGCGTAATTTGATTGCCTCGACTGTAGGTAAACTGCTATTATATTTTTTATTTACAACGTATAAATTTAATGTATGGATTAAAAATGCATATCACAGTCATAACATAAATGCAACATCATAACATATCGGTAGGTACATCAGGACTACAAATAAGTTTCATACACTTGCATAAAATTTAACAAAACTTTTTTTTAATAAAACAGGAAATTCATTGTTACGACAATGGCGTCTGGTTTATTGGGAACTAACGAGTTTGCATTGTGATTATGAACCAGTTCCGAAATATCTAGGCCAAGTGAAAGGCGATTCGATGTCAAAATGTTTGTACCTCGCTGAGCATACGGTGCGTTTTTGTAACAATGCAAAACAATGAATACCCCAAAAGAAATGTTAAATAAAACACTGTCATTGCACATACTAAATTTTATATTTGAGTGTAAGTTGGAGTTTATTTTTTTATAAAGTAATTCCTAAAAGTAATTGCATACTATTACTTATCAAAGTCAGCGACGATGAACACTCTTAATCGATAAATAAATAAGTGTGTTACAACCCTAGGCAAAGAAGTTCTATTAGAACTGGACACGCATAAAAAGGCAACAAAAACTCACCCTCGCTCAACATATATCTGTATATTTGTATACGTTGGTCGGCTACTGGTTTTGAGATGACGCCTAAACAAATAAGTGACACATCCAGGTAGCTTTGTATCAGGAGGTTAACATTTATTTTACTTTATCAGATATAAACATTTTTTCATGGCTTTTTTTCAACAAGCCACTTATCTT
Organism: Hypercompe scribonia; assembly: GCA_949316085.1. Taxonomy (NCBI): domain Eukaryota; kingdom Metazoa; phylum Arthropoda; class Insecta; order Lepidoptera; family Erebidae; genus Hypercompe; species Hypercompe scribonia. The sequence continues at coordinate 8,946,932 of OX438988.1, forward strand.
TATTGGCTATCTGGTTGGTATTACTAATAACTACATATTATGTAGAGGATAGTGCAAGATAGCAAATAATGTCTAGTCTACTAAGTTAGCAATGGTGGATGAAGTTATGCAAAGTAAATTGAAAGCGACTTTATAATAAAATAGACAGATTTCTTTATGTACAACAAGGTAAGATTTTAATCTACCAAACTGAAATATTTGATTAACTTTGTAATAAAATCAATAGGTGTTATTCATTACTTAAGTTACATTACTGTTCAATTCTTATTAATAAATAACTAATATTACCATTTAGTGTAAATTTAATTAGTCAAAGTTAAAAAATGTAATTTGCAAATGCAAATATCAATGTGTATTGTGTGAAAATATTTATAGGTCTATGTGTCATGTGATTTTGCAGATTGCATAATTTATATTAAAGTCACGCATATAAAACAGGAAATTGTTATTTGGTTGTGAATTTGTATTATATTTGTCAGTATTTGCAGGTTAAATATTTTTAAATGTAGGTATAAATGTAAACTTTAAAGTAAATGTAAAGGGCAGTTGAAATAAAATTGAAGGTCTCATTCAGTATGCATAACCCCTATACAAATTTATTGGTTGCAAAATTGCAATTGTTAAGTGTGTTTACTACTTTATAAAAGTTTAGAGAATTCTTCAACGAAGATGCTAATTTGTAAATAGGTGTTAAGATAAATGTGAGCTACAGTCGTTCGTAATTTCGTCAATTATGCATAAAAGTCAAAGGTTAAATGTATTTCTTTTATTTGTGCAATATAAATAGTCATTTTGTTTTCCAAGGAAGCTTATTTATGCTTTTTTTTGTAATGAAATTTTTCTCTATCGCTTATTAAACTTAATCTATGATTTTAAATATCATCGACAACATGCTATTTTTATTCGGTAACAGGTTTTTTGTGGCAAGCCACTGGTTCTGAAATGATATCAGAAGCATTTGTGTCCAGTATAATTGCATCTATTATCTTGAGATTCTCAGGTCGTCTGACTAGCCTAGACTGATTCTTGTCAGCAATTATTTAGATTTGATCTATGAAACAGGATGTCATTAAATAAGTTTAGGGTCATGGTAAAATTGCGGACTTTATGTTTCGTTTTTTATATCTATATTTTAGATAGTTGTGATATTGGAAAAGGTGTTTTATTAGTTAAACAGGTTAACATCTTCACTTTAATAGCATTTTATAGTCTACTGTTTGATATAGGCCTCTCATTAGAAAAGAGGTTTACTGCAAAGAGAAGGAATACTTGATACAAACACTTCATGTTCTTTTACTTGTGGAAACCGCCACCGGCCGTCATCCCACCGAGGTTTGCGGCGGGATGGTGGGTCAGAATCGCAGCGACTAAAATCACACCGTACCACTCTGCACTTGCAATAAGAGGGATCGTTCCAACCCGTCTGGCGGCGTGGTACAGTAGACCAAGACAGGTAAACGGCTTACTTAAATCTATTAAAGTCGAATAATAATCTGACAATCTAAACACGCATTCATGTATCGAGAACTGTTTTGTAAACAATATGTAACTTTCTAGTAGATGTTTTGAAAACATCTAAGCATGAAACAAAACTTAAATATTTTGTTAACGGAACTTAAATATTGTGAATGAATACTTGTGTACATTCTTATAGCTTATGAAATAAAGGTCATTACAGCCAGTAAGGTAGAGTTGTTGGCATTTGTGTGAAACCTAACAGTGAAATGTCAATGTCGATATGTGAAGAAACATGTTTACATAGAAAATAGTTATTCCAATGGAAGTACGATAGACGGCGCCTTGGGCAAGGTGTGCTGTGATAGATACATATATTAAATTAAGGCACTTGAAATTGGTAGTAAGTTTGTTAAAAATTTTGTTTTTTATAAGTATGTTTGTGCCACAGGTTCATACGACGAACACTGTTGTAGGTAAATGGTATCATTTGTTGATTACAGTAGTCCAAATAAAGCTACAACTTTAATTTTTGCGTATCTAGAAACCGGACTGGCAAGGTATGTCGTAAAGGTGCGTAATATTAGAAACGTTGAGTGGGCGGGCAGCGACGCGTGATTGTGAAAGTGAGCGAATGTCTGCCATTGTTGCGTGTCCGATCACCTCACCCGGTAGAAGGATTTAATTCTATACTTCACTGTCTAATCGTAGGGAAAATTGCATGTATTAAACGCTGCACACACGATGTGACATGCCAGCGTTCGAGTAATCACTGTTTTCTATGTGCTATGTTTCATTTAATGCCTACGTATGGCGAAATGGTAGGCTGCACGGATAGACTCGATGAAGTGGTTGTTAATTGCAACCAAGTCCAAGGTTCGATGCACCCACGAGACATGTATTTCATAGATTATTGACTACTTTATTATTTGCATATTTGTAAGCAGCAATTAAATTTAGTCAACTAATACAAAAAGTTGTTAAGGAGCTATTTAGTAAATAGTTTAAACATATTAACGCTTGAATAGATAATCACTCAAAACCAAACAAAACTGGGTCCAAGTTTATAGAAATAAAAAAGGCTTTGATTAGAATTACGGGTGGTTATAAAACCCTTGCAAGTCAGTTTAGTTTGTCAAACAATTCTTGTGACTAACGCGGCCGCGGTCAAACAACTTGATGTTTAAAGATGGTATATTGTGACGGGTTGTTTGTCAATCCTGTTTGATATAAGGTTCTTAGGAAACAATACTATTTTTTTGTCATTGTTTGCTCTAGGACTTATGACGGATTATTCTGTTTAACCTCTACACTATTTAGACCGATCTGATTAGAATATATGTAGACACGAGACTTTAATTTGACATTCATTCTAACATGATTTATTAAAGTCAACTGCGCAACATAAAACGCTGTACAGAGTATAATTTGGATGATGAAACAAAATTATTTTAGATTAGCAACGTGGCGCTCTCAAAGCGTAAAATGATTGTGGAGATAAATCATGTCAAAAATTGCAAACACTTGTGGCGTTGCATTGCTAAAGGTCATTGCACTGATGCTGTTTTCATATGACCTCCGATTGCATTGTTATATTTACTTGACACCATTTATTTACTGCTGAAGTTTTTTAAAGTTAATTTATATGAAGAAGATTTTATATATTAAAAGGAAGGTATACAATATTTACAGTGTAAAGATATGAATCTAATTAAATATACTGTTTATTGTATTTTGATTAGATTACTTTTCTACGTCACTGATCGCAAAACACTCGCATTACTTGAACACCTTGTGAGTTATTAGCGTGATGGAACGTGTTTTTACGCTTTTTTATTGTTTCTATTACTTATAAAGCTTCTAAGAATACCTACACACTTATCCATTTCATTTATTTGTTCTATTTAACGTTAAATGTTGTCTTAGAAATAAAATTATAAAAATAAAAAATATATACTGCAAATTATTTTCTTTTACATATATTCTTTGTAAATATGTTTACTATAGTATTTTTTTTAATTTTCTATCCCAATATCTAACTCCAAGTATCCTATCATTTTTTTATAAATATTTTTTTTTGATATTTATTAGTGGATAGTACTATTTTTTTTTTTAAATATATTTCAATTTTTAATCGTGTCATTAACGTTAAAGTATGTTTCAAGCAGGTCCTTTTACGAAAACGTAACGCAGGTAGTCAACGGAGGTATCATTAATAACGATGTATATTATCTGTAATAAACACCTAAGTTATTACCTGTCAGTTTACTATATTATTAGGAATCAATATAATATTATAATATGGTCAGCCAATCTTTGTTTCTCAGATGATAAAGGGTTTAAGATTTATGTAATTGGAATTTCTTTCTTTTTACTTCTCGTGAGTGCGTCCTGTTTTCACCTGGTTGGTTTATTGTAATCTATTTATATACCTGTGGTTTACAGTGCGTTGACTGAAACAGGTGTCCTGGAATTACTTTAGAGAAAATTACTTGAAGAGTATAATCACAGTAGGAATTGCCTCAAGTATGTCATTAGAATGGTAAGAAATTTGTTATTGATTGCTACTGATTGTATAAGGTATTGACGTTGGGAATAAGAAACGTGTTTTTGGGCATGCGTGTGCTGTTTCATTTCAGCTACGGTTAAGATTATCAGGATATTTGTATGATATTTTATTTTAAATGTGCAATCCAAGACTGACCAAATTATAGGTGCAATTTGGTGTTAAAGTATTATTATCAAATATCAATTTCAAGTTGTTTATTTGTGTGAACACGTTACATATTTTTTAAATAACATGAATAGAAAATCTACCATAGAAATTTAAATAAAAGACCCAATAACTTTCCTGTTTCGATAATCGAACTAATCTTTTCAACGAACATGAAAGAGGTCCCCGAATGATCTTAAATGACCGAATTAAAATAAAAACCTTAATCAAAAAATGTTTACGACCCCATTCAGAGATTTAAAATATATTCCATTGGAATCGATTTTAAAGATGTAAGCTTTCATCCGACTACTGTTCAGGTATGAGCTACGCGATGGTTCTTAATGAATGTTTAATAAAGCGAACCCTGCGGGGGCGGCGAGTTCAAACGATGAGCGGGCGCATGTCGGCGATCAAAGCTGCCGTTATCGACCTCTCGTACTATCAGCAGATCCTCGTCCATTTATGGAACACCGCTACCGCGATACGCATTTTGGATTTTTTTAAGAGAATATTTCAGTAATTAAATTAAATTTTAAGATTATCGACGAAGTCGGGATGTGCATGTTCATTTGACTTTAAAATATTCATAAATAAAAATAAAGAAACTCCAATGTTCCGTATTTACTATATTGTCAAACAAAGCTATTGTCGGTTCGTGAGATTATTTTTGCAACTACCCTACAGTTTGCAATCGGTGCACAAACCACATTTTCAAATTTTGTCTAAACACAAACGTAAATCATAGAGGCGCGAAGCCAGCCGCTACCAAAACACGCTGTACCTATAAGACAAAAGCCCAACTTAAAACTTTACGATTGATGATTTCGTGTCTGTTGCAAATTCAAAGGTTTTTCAGTATGCACTTGCTATGTTGCTGTAGCATGACGTAAATTAACGTAGCTGGGAACTCATTGTTGTTTTAAAAACTGATTTTTAGATTCCATTTGTTTGATTTAATCTGCTACACGTTGCACTCAGATCAATTCCCACGGACCTTGATAATATTAAACTTCTTCCCATAACAGGAGCAACTCTATAAATTGGAAATACAAAGAGATCGATAATACCTATAATAAAGACACGTAACGGCTGGAACGGTAGCTAAATATCGTAAAAGAACAATGAGTGCATTGTCTGGCGTCTTTGTTCGGAGATGACGTCCATTGTGGACGACAATAACGTGGACAAGTACTCCGGTAGCCCTAAATAGCCTAAACATCGGTTTGACAATAGTAAACAAGATACCGCGTATTGTCGTGTACGACCTAAGGTCACTCCGAGATGAGCGACCTCTGGACCGAATTCGGGATCTCACATTGTGTATAACAATATATATAAAGGTAGAGATTACGAAGGGTGATGCTGCTAAGTATTATGTACACAATAGACACAAAGACTGGTGTGTGTTTACCCATGAATATGTGGATACACAATGGCCGGTGCTTTAATAAGATGCATACAACAGGTTAACTGAGCTTTTTCTCAAGATAAGCTACGTGTATAACGAATTCGCGTTTCATGTTAAATCGTGCATATTTGGGGACAACGTAATCCCGTTTTTTAAATGCACTATTTAGATGTTTCTGCTAACAGTAATAGCCACATTGTTAAGTAAATTAATGTAATTAACATTTTGATGATTCAGGGAGTTACCGTGTACGCGTTACGGCTGTTCGGTCAGACACAATAAACAAAGGGTAATTTGTCGGCTAATTAATAAAACAAAAGTTGTGTTTTCGTTTTTTCGATAGCTAACAATAGTTGTAACAGGAAGAAAGAACATTTTTGGGTTATCCAAAATACTGTGAATTTGAGACTGTGTATTTGAGTGGTATACCGCATATGGTACATTAGCGACATTTGGCAGATGAAGAACTATTTGCCCAATAATAATCGGTGTAATGACTTAGAAGACCGGGACAGCCAGGCTGTGCACGCCACGAACAGGCGGTCACATATGGCCTGGATTAGCGCTGGCTCTCACCCGACATATTGAGTTGCGTTCTCGCATTACGCACTCGAATTACTAGTTTCCTTGAACTGCTAGAGTTTCTAACTAGAAAGTAGTAGTTTGTCGTTTAATGGCCACTTGACATTGCTTTTAAAATGCATGAAGTGTTAGATAAGTTATCGCTCGAGTGTGAGCGGCAAATGTCGCATCTAACACAAAAGTATGGAAGTCAAGGATGTGAGTTAATATTTCTATTAGTATTTGATCACGTTGCAGCAGGGGAGAAACAAAAAAATTAATGTGAGGTGATACAATCGTGTGTTTGGGCCGCAACGGGCCACCCAGGCAGTATGCCGATCCATCTCTCCGAAGATTTGTTAACAATTAATCAGATCATAATATAAATTATATCAAACAAGTTTTTACGTTATTTTGTTCTAATTACTATACAAAATTATGCGCCTGATTTGTTACGCTTTACGACACTAATAAATGAAAGAGTAAGTTAAGAACGAAAACCATAAATAATAAATTTTAAGCCGTCGATAAAAATTAAAAAATGGTAAAAATAAAGCTACCACGGTTTTTTTACATAAATATTACTTTTACGACATTATTATACGGAGCCTGTTGGATGCGTAAATAAAATTTTTACTAACGAGCTTTTATGAGCTGACCGGTCGTTCAAAATCGACAAATTCCACGTTTTAAAACGTGTGAAAGTAAAACATTGAAAGGGTGGCTTTGACACCGTCCATAAAAGTGTATAATAATGACCGCTCGGGGTCATGTCATAAAGACGATTGGTCAAGCATTGACGAATCTTACAATCAAACCTAATTATTATGTGCTAAGAAAAAAATGAATATGGGTCACTGGTGTTCTTGGGAAAGGAAGTGCAACGATTGGGTTAATGTTGCCATTAAATCTGGTATAAACGGTTATAACTTTATAGCAGTTTAATGCAAGTAATATGTTTTTATGTCATACTTGTTTGCATGAACTCTAAAAACTAGTTTATTCTGAGACCCTTTGACTAAAATACACCATAGTAATCCAGAAAATAAACATACTTTTTCACAAGAGGTTTTCGCCTGTAAAGTTAGTTTATTACTTACTGGTTATTGAGCGCGGCTTCGGTCGCGTATAATATGTTTTTTTAATTTTAAAAATTTACACTTCGCGACTAAGGAGTACTTGCGCTGTGAGTGTTAGACTACTTATATAAATATATATACCCTTTTTTGTAAATATATTTATCATAGAAAACATCCAAACTTCGAAACACATAATTGCAGCTCAGTGAAGATAACGGTGGAGCAGTGGTAGTGTATGTGTATAGCGTGGTAGCAACTGCTGCTTTTGAGGTCTCGGGCTCGTGAGTCGGACCAAATATTTTTATGATCTGCAAATAATTGTTTTGAAGTTTGGTTGTTTTCTATGTATAATATGTATGTATTTACAAAAAAAATATATATTTATTTATTCAGTTGTCTAGTTCCCATAGCACAAGCTCTGCTTAGTTTGGGACTAGATATAGATATATAGATAGATAATAATAATATTATTGTTACTTAGACTGTTTCGGTGTAGTTTATAAGTCGCGGCCAATTTGTCACGTACACTTGCCAGTAGGCCAACAGCAGGCCGTACGCGTAGTGCGCAGTAATCTATAACGGTGCATACGATTGACACGCCACTACGAAAGTATCCCAACAAACTGTCTTGATGACGATTTAAGTAAAAAAAAATCATTTCATACAACTGAGGTTGCAAACAAGCCTAGGTCCCGTCTGATATAAAAAGAGTATAGATAAGTGTCTTCACTGCTTCACCAAAACATTGGAGTAGACATCTTTAATACGTATTGCAAAACGTTTTTGTTAAATTCATATATTTATTTTTTGACAGTGATGAATTATTTACATCCCAATATTAAACGTATAACGCGTACGTGGGAACGTGCAGTGGTCGAGAACCGAACCTGTTTATCGAAACATCTATGCAAATTTTCTGGATACATATCGTACTGCACCAATGAAACTGGATTTTATAATTTATACACAACCCACTACGGGTTGTGTGATTTTATTATCTGTAATAGTTGCACCTATGTTGATTTTAATTTCATGCAAATTTAGCAAAAATCTATTATAATATCCACATTATTATTGTTTTTCAAACGACGTGAAGTGTTTATATATCTACAGACGATTTTATCAGAGATTTCCTTTCTAGGGTGCTGCTACGCGGGACGGCGATAGCGTTAGTTTTTCGTCGGTTTTTGTGCATCATACCTACTGGTGGGCAGTACGTGAAGTGATTTTCGCAAAGAGAAAAAGAGGTTGGTTTTCATCAGTTTGTATATTCCTTTATAAGAAAGCCAAGAAAGAAAGTAAAAAGGGAAAGAGGATGGCAAAGTTCTTGTTGATTTTTTACCGACCCAATGATAGTATTCGATAAATTTAATAAGGCCTTGAACCTAAACAGAAAAGTTACAGGGAAAAAATAGTCACAAGACTACTCGTGAAGTATTTTAGCAAAATCTCTACTGCTAATTATTAAAATATGCTTAGCATATCATACAGTTAGTCAGGCTTCAAAATATTTAGCATGAACCAACATTCCCACAAGTGCGCCGCATGCAGTCCACCATAACGGGTATTTCGACTAGCTTTGCATACATTACCTCACAGCACTTGTAACAATCAAAACACATCAAAGCGAAAGGATTTCATTACGCCTCTGTTGACATCTATAACTGAATTAAAGGGTAACTATTGTTTTTTTATAATTTGCATCTCACTCAATGTTGTTGCAACGAATCAACCGTTTAGTTGCTACAATAGGTGTGACAAGTTATAATGGGGCTGAATACATTGTTTTAAAGTCTTTATACAGTATAATAATATTTCTTTATAATGTTACGAATAGTGTCAAATAAACTAACGGGCAGGTTACTTAGTCATTAAATGCTTGCACACCAATTATTTAATTATGACAAAGTACCAAACGTATAATCTGATTCAGACGCAACACAAAACATGGTTAATTTGATATTTCAGTACTATTGCTGATCTTTCACTGACACTTTTACACAATCATGTTTTCTCTTCAAACCATTGTTACCTGTTAAAGATTACCTCTGATCAAAAGGCCGTCACTTGTACTCACATATCTAGCTTCAAGTCCCATTTGCAATATCTGGTCTACAATAAACTACTGTTATTATTTTGCATCTTGTATTTTAACAGAATTTTTAACAACAAAGCCTAGGTTTTTAAAGAATTACTTTGTCCTTTTTATGTACGGAACATATTGTTGTAACAAAATATACCTATAGTGGACTATTGTACCTACCTGACGTTATCGGGTAACTAGCTAACGAATTGCATTCGATTAAACGACGCCGTCAACAGTTCAGTATGCTTGAATCCAAGGCTGTTGTTATCGGAAACTATTGTGAGTTAGGAGCATTAATCATCTTATCGCTTTAGACACGTTTATGTGCATGTTAAAATAGGTTTAGCTGTAGCTACACAAATAAAGTTTGTACTGTTATCTTTAATTAATATAAGATTTACAAACGCCTTTTCAAAAGATTTCTTTGCTCGTCATTCATATGTTAGTTTTAGGTGTAAATTAAGTGACTACAAAACATTATTTTAACTTATTATGACCTTATATTAAGGTTCTACACTTGTTAGGAGTTGTTTGAAATTCGAGCAAGTAATTCCTTTTTTCCTAGATTGTAAAGATTTAGAGACAAACAAAGAAAACCATGTTGGTTCACTGACTTGTGCGCATATACTGTCATTAATTTTTTTGTAACAGTGCAATATAGTTCTAAAACAATAGACAATTGTTTTTTTCAATTAGATATGCACCAGTAACTAAACAAAAAAAAAAGTGAATTTCAAACAAAGAATTGAATCAAAAATCGCCCGACCGTGATACCGAGCGGTTCACACAAATTAAATCGCCGAAAATCTCGTACAACCCCTAACAGGGGAGGCACATTAATTAGAATACCACGAATATGTGATTGTGTGTATGGGAAACGATTTTATACTTCGTTACTTATTGAAAGGATTCTGTTTTTAAGTAGAATTTGTATTCTGAAAAGGAAACATTTGTTTTAACAAAACGAGTGTTTGCAAAACAGTGTGTAACAATAACATTTTTATGTAAACACATTTTGGCAACAAAGATACAACAAAAACATTTGTGTGTCTATTAATGACAACTTAAGATGGCGTAAACGTTGCTGAGAAACAAGAAAATCAATGAGGGATAGATTTCAAATAAGAAAATGCATGAGATATTTTTCACAGTGAAACAAAGCAAAACATTATTACCATATATGTTCGTATGCGCGCTTGCGCGTACGCAGCGTCAAGCCATTATTCAGGGAATTAGGGATGTCAATATATAAAATGTATTATCTTTACCATTATAATAAAAGTTCCATCAAATTTATAGAGAACAAAACAGAATACTTAATTATACAAAAAAAAATAATTAATTAGAGACACACAAAAGAAAAATATTCAAAGAAAAATAATAAAATATGTACCTCTCTACATCCTAGTTGTTCAAGTTTACTCATTAATCCATTATGTTAGTCGAGTTAGTCGCACTCACTAAATTTGCAAATAAAGTACAAATTATGATAAGCTAAACGTACCAGCCCTAATTGGGTGTGTACAGTGAGCATACACAATGCTACATTGTACCAAGGTAAGACTACCGTTACCGATAACCAATGCATGTTTGTCTTTCTTGACAAGAAAAGTCAACGAAAGTCTATTAGATTGGATGCATCTGTGTCAACACCTATATTTGTTAAGTCAAATCGTTTATCTCAATACGTTGTGCCTTCTTGAAAAACGTATGCGTTTTCGTGGCATTGATCAAGATATCATTTTGTAATAAGAACTTATCAGTCGTAAATACATAGGTATTTATTCTAGACTGTATGTCTGCACGTGTTGTACATGAATAGCGTAGTACACGGTATCTTTTAGGGTAATTAATACATTGAGGTTACTTGCGACTTACAAATTACATGGCCTCTTGTAAAATAAAACTTTATCTCAACTCAAGATGCCATACCGACAAAAGTTAAAATTAGGGTTTTAGTACAGCTTGTATTGTGTTCCCAAATTACATTAAAGATATTTTTTGTGTAGTGTGGACTATTATAAGTGTTCGCACAAAGGAATCTTTGACCCCGTGCCCCAATTACTGTGAAGTGTATATGAGTTGCGCAAACAGATAGTGTATCAGTACACAGTGCTTGTAGTAAATAATGCGTAAAAGTGGCAGACGGTGTGTCTACTTGTCTGTATTGATTTAGTACTTTCATTATTCGTTTTTAAAAGATATGGACTAGATTATCTTTTATATTATAATCGTGCTGTGTTCACAAGTAAACAAAGGCTAGTTCCGACTCGTTGTTTTATGATCTGACTTTTGGTGCCGATTAGTTTTCGTAGATTAAATGTTAATTTCAAGTATTTGTGGGCATAGCGCGGTACTACAATTATAGTTGTTGAATTTAGCCTCGATTTCTTGTATGTACATTTGAAACTAGGTCAACGGTAATTTTATTTCTGTACAAATTCTTAACTTGTGTACCTTACAACTTTATTACGTTATCAAATATATTCCTATGTTTCATAACAAACATTATTTGTTTCATCTTCCGATACGTTTGTTAACAAATCAAATTGTGACTGAAAATTCTTTTGCGTCTTTATAACTGTGGAATCTAAACAATCTTCCTTTGAAGTCTTACTCCTTTATGGTCGTAAACAAAGACAATTATTGCATATTAGAAACCTCCTTTGTCGGTAACCACCATAGACATGTTTACGTCTTCCTGTATTTACAATTTCGACCTACCGCAAGCTAACTGAGAGGGCAAGCTAGTATTGTTTCAAAAAACATTGTCTTACTTCATTTGCTTTAAGATAATGCAGGACAGTGTGTCATAGTTTTATGTTTGCATATTTTATAAGCATGAAACAAACGTTTTGACGTGTTAACTCACATGATAAATGTGTTGTTACGGCAATATTTCTAAGTATATACATACGTTCCTTATTGCAGATGGTTTTTCAATAAATTCCAATAAGGTTAGATAATTAGCTATTTAGTCAAAAGACGGTCAATTACATTGAGATTAATCATTCTTGTTTAAAAGCAAGATGAAAAGTGCTTAGTCAATTTTTGCGCCTTAATATCCAACCCTAATCTAGGCAAGAGCAATTCATCATTCTGCCTATTATAAACTCAATTAAATCTCATTAGCATAACCTTGACTACACTAGACGCACCCTATTCTCCCTTCTTCTTAGAGATGTCACCACCTTTGTTCCCCGGTAACCTACTCCTTTTGAAACAGGACAACTTAGGGACAAAGCATCGTTTGACCCTCAATGGATGAGAAAGGCATTATTTGTGTATTTTGAGCAATAAACAGTGCATTTTATGCGATTGTAAGCTGTTTTTTTTATTTAAATTAGAATAGCTGAATGCACATTGTCCGTTGCGTGAGCTCGTGGTCTGCAAATGCAGGTACCGGGGATGCATAATCGTTAGAAATTATCGAGATGGCGAGAGTAAGTTGTTCTCGACTATTGCATGGGAATTACGCGCCGATCGCGTTTGGCGGGAAAAGTGATGTACGTATGTATGGCAGGTGACGAATCAGGAATGACAGTGGTGCTTTTTAAATTTATGACTACTATTAATGTATACTGTTAACCTGTATTTTAGCATTCAGTTCGTGGTATTTTTTTTAATATTTTGTATTTACGGTTTTCTTTTGAACTGTTGACAAGAAAAATGTTTTCATATTTAATGGGTTGCTTTGACACGGTACGTGTCGCGACTTTGAGAATTCGAATAAGAGCAAGTATAATCCTCCAGTGGTGCCTAATCCTTTTTAGGAACGCCTGGTTGCATTGTGTGTCGTTTGTAAAGACGCAGCACAAAAAACGTCGACATAAAATTTGTTTAAAGGTTTTGTTGAATGACGAGATGACGCAAAGGTATGTGTAGGTATAATGTATGTCTGCATAATGGTCTTAGTGGGACAACGTATCAAAGGAGAAGTAAACTTCTTTGATATTCTATGTGCATACTTCAAAGCTTGTGCCGTTGTCTAAACTAAACAATAATAAACGCATCGGGATTCAGGATTAGACTCACACATAAACACACACCTACACTCCACGACATGTGTACCCAAAAAAAAGATAACAAACAGTAATACAATAATTTTCATTCGTTTTCTGTGCGTACGCGCATCCTATCTGTTGCACTCGCGCATATAATGCCATCTCGTTCACACGTGACGGTCGTTGACCTCACATCTCCAACGAGATTGCATCTAGTAGCCATACAGCTTCCCAAGATAGATAGTAAAATTTCTGACCAATTAAAAACTTTTTGTATCCAGTTACATTAAAATGGTTTTAATAACAATGTTTTTCATCAAAAAAAGGTAGTATCGAGTATGTTTGCAAAATGTTAGATTATGTTCGACCTAGTTTCTGTAAAGGCTTATTTCAGATAAGAAAAAATCTAGACGTAATTTTTGCAGCGTTGTAGAACGATATAGCTATCCGAGAGCCACTCAAGCGAAGCAAACGTTACGTTCAACTGACCGTTGGCTCATATTAAACAAAATTTAACTCTCGCTCAAACAAAAACTACAAGTCGCGTAGTAGTTTATTTATGACGTACTACAAAATCTCCAATAAGACGAGCATCGTTTTTTATACAGCTCCGTTCCCGTATTGAAAAAACCAAAACAATTTTTTGTGGGTTTCAAAATCGCTTTACGAGCGCCCTCGAATAGTATACAAGGGAGACGGGAATGTATTTCTTCTCTTTCAATCTCTAGAGTGGAAAGAAACTGACACTTTGCTTAATAAGTCTTTTGTAAGGTTTCTTAGAACACGTTGCGTTGGCGTGATCGCTCCCCATCTAATAAGACACCTCGATCGAGACTGGAGTAATTGTTGTTCTTGGAAGTAAGACAAAGTTAACGTAGTTGACTTTTGATCGTTAATTGTCTGCAGACGAGGCTAACAAAATCGAAAACACAATTGATACTCATTTAATACTTAATTGCATCATCAATTGTTGTGTTCAGCAGTCTGAAGACCACTGCATACATATTTGAACATATATATTAATAAACGTACTTGTTTTCATTAATTTTGGCATAAAGGAAATAGAATATTTTGTATATTGTTATATCAACGTAATATTTGAAATATCGTTTCTGAGTTTACAGACAGATTTATGTAATTATAATATTTACTTTCATCTGATGTAATTTTACATTAAGAGCTCTCGTTCCTTCTTCATAACAATGAAATAGAGTCCAAATTAATCCTCCAAATGCCATATATCATGTTCTGAGTGTAATGTCTAAAATATTATTTAATAACAGTTCTACAGCAAGAAGAATTATATCATCTCAAAGGATTTTTAAATTAGGTTACTGGAACGAAAAATAATCGTGAATGCCCTTCAATAGTTATGTTGACCCACTTGTCTGGTAATGCGATAGCCCTTGAACTGTTTATCAGGGTATTTAGACTGAAATAGAACAGAGACGTGGGAAAAAAAGGATCGGATCCTTAAATGGATCTTTTAAAATATAATATTGGCACTTAGTTTATTTGAAGGGGCAAAAAAAGTTAAAGCTAAGTGTATTTGCCATTTAGAGGCCCGAACCTAATCAAATCGATATACATCCCAAGGGTTGGTTGTGCTTGACTTAAAAAATTATGTTTTTTAAACAAGCTCTTCACGACTTTTCTTTCACACACTCCTGATGATACAGTCAAAAAAACAAAAACTTACTAAGTAGGCATAGAGAAAAAAGTAGAAGCATTCGTAAGACGAATATTAAACATAGGTTACACGTTAAATGGGTTGTGCAAACTGTGAAGTATTTAGTAGTTCGTGAGTATAAGGAGCATGTTTATAGACAATTTGTGACTCATTACTGGGTCAAACCTAACTAAACTAGCCAAGGCAGTCGTTCTCAGGGTTAACAAAAAAGGAACATAAAAGGTTTTGTAAGTAAATTGTTTCGTTAACTTGAATAAAGAGAAATTGAATTTTCTCAGAGCAACGCGTCTGTGTTCCAGGGTAATTTGTGCGAATCCAGGCACTTCGGTAAATATAATACTAAAATAGTGCCTGCCGGTGTCACGATTACAACCTGGTATCTTAATCTTCAAGGTATACATGAGGTGCTAGTTGCTGCAGCTAGTCATTCCTACATAAGATAGTTAAATTTGGAATCTAATCGTCGTGGATAATAACGCTTTCCACCCAAACCATTGAGTTTCTAGAGGCTAATATCAAATTATAGTCATAGCCATGATCATTTTATTGGTCGTCATTTATTCAAATTGACCAAATTACGATATAAGCTTTACTTACAAGCGATACCACAATTATTTTAGGATGATTTGAACGAAATTATGTAGGGAAGGGCTGTAATTGTACTGAATTAGAATTTGATGGACCTACATGACAGATTATCCTTCCTCGAACCAAATCTCTTGAATAGTTATTTTCATAATACTTTATTACAAAATAGACATTCCAAAATGTGCTATTAAAAACCTATAAACAATATGGAGAGAGTAAAAAAATCTCGTAGTTTTAATATATTATTATGACGTCTATATTAAGAAACTAATCGACTATTATACATACCGCTCTGGAAAAGTACCATTACCATAAATCGGAGATGCTTACCTGTTAACAAAATAAACATTTTTTTATTATTTTTTAAATGGTATAAATACATCATAAATATAAGCGTTGAGGCAATAATTTTATCCTTGTGAATTTTATTTGGTATGCAAGTAGTTATTCTAAGGACGTAATGACCGCTTATTAAAATAATCGCCCGCTGGTATGTCAGCGGGAGCGAGAAGGGCTGGACACTAGCTGAATTCTAAGCCAGTTTGCGTAGCTTGCTTTTAATCAGTATTTTACTGATTAAAGAAAACTAAATAAATAATAATGTTTTAATATATAAAGAAATGTCAAAGTAATTTCTTTATATATTAAATGTGTGCAAAAATAAATCTTTTGTTTACATAACTCTGCTTATACATCTAAATATTTTCATAGTATACCAGTGGCAGGTATAGGAATATAAGTTATGTTTTACATTAAATATTGCTTTTGTTTTTCTTTTATACAATGATTTGTATTTCAATTATGTTTTAATGAACAGCTTGTACTACTAATGCTCATTGAAGTATGCAAAAAGTATGCATTTCCAACGTCTCAATGATAAAAACGAGGAAGAAAGTTGAGGCCGGGCGACAAATAATAGAGAAAGTACTTGATAGCGAAGGCTTTCCTTAGTGATGGCCTAGATACACGTAGATCAAGAAAACTAGAAAATTGTACGATAACCGAAATAGTGTCATTAATTCTGCCACTGAAAGACATTTCAAAAGAATGCAAAGAAATTTCTAACAAAGTGTAATATACATATGTATGTTGTCTGCAAATATAACACTGCTCTGTTTTGAAATTAATGGAGATTTATAAAGCATGTTGATAATAGAGAATAGGAGAGAAAACATCCATGTTTTAACGCTAACTTGGACCTTATGTTGTATGAATCTAAGTACTTGATCATTTATAAATCCACATTTTTATATTGCAGTGTATGTAGATCACTTTTGACAGTTAAAGTATAGGATATTTTAATTATGATATATTGTTTTACGATCGCTGTCGCTAGGAGCGCTCGCTGTCAGTAAATGTACGAACAGATTGACGATATTCGTGATAGAGAAGTAAAGTGTCGTTTAACAATAGAGTTTCAATACCAGTTAGTATGAAATATAATTTACTGTGCCCACATTAATATAATGTTTTCATAGAAGATTTCCATGTTTCGAACCCCTTTTTTTATATAATTATGTTCGCAAAATCAAATATAAAAGTTCCAAAATTAAACTATATACATTCACTCATATATTAACCGCAGAAAGGGGTAGACAGAGAGATGAGTTAAAAGTTTACAATTTGCCGACTTTGGTGCAGTTTTTTTTATTGGGAACAAACGTATACATATATTTCCAAATATACATACTTACTTAAAGACTCCATTAAGAATATTTCTGTGTCACTAGTCACTTTACAAACATATATGATACGGCCAAAAATAACATCCAGACTAAAAAAAACAATTTGTCGATCACGGAAAGTTTTGTCTTATGTAGGATTTGAGCCCTGAACACTTAGCACAGTAGAAAATGGCGTGGCGACGGCTTAAATAAACATGTAATGTACAAAAATGTAAGTTAACTAAATATTTTTTTAAACATTAATCAACGTTGACAGTTCCAAAGTGAAGAAAAAAATAACAATATTTCTTAACGTGACCGGTCTATATTTCTATATCTGTACTCCATGATCAATTTGTTTAACAAAACCAATAAACTTTACGATGCAGCTAGTGTAAAGACACTATAATAATTTACAGTGACGTTTTTACAGTTTGTGCACGAGTTCTTTATTACTGCAAAAACTCAGTTAGGTGACACTGAATTGTCAGGATTAAGAAAAACATACCCTCTTTGTGTTCTTACTCTGTCCTCATTTTTCATAATTTGTCTTTTTATGAGAAGTTTTTGATTAGTTTCTTTATTGTTTACTTACTACCCGACTGTTCAAGGTATAGGTATAGAGGTGTCGAAGATTTAAAAAATTGAAAATTATTAAAAAAAAACACATACAGAGGAACATACAAGTAGAAGGAAAATTTTCGTTTGTAACTTTTCTGTACCCATGAATTTTCGTACGGTCGAGCTTTTATTTTTTTATAATTAGCTTGTTTTCATATGCTTTGGTAATTTAAAATGGAGATGTATAGGTAGTAATTACATAATTTAAGTGTAATAAAAAGTAGAATACACAGGAATATATGAGTAACGAGAGAGTATTTAATGCCGTGGAAAGTGTTAAACATGTAATTATACAACTTTCTTGAGTTGTACTTACGATTAAAATGAATAATACATGTTTCTTATTAGCCGTTACATTACTAGGGCATTACTTATGTTCGTATCTGATTACAAACATATAACATTAGTATTTATGTTTAAAACATACTGTTATGATGTCAGTACACATGATATTAATTAAATTTGTGTATAGTGGTAAAAAATTCTAACTTTTTACATTCTTGCCATAAAAAAAGATCGTTTTTAAGAAACTTACACATTTACTGTTGTTCACCAATGTCTATCTTATTCGTTTGCATTATTTAGCATAGTAAAATACATATCTGAATATAAACTAGTCTAAGACAAGCATACATTGGACCCAAGTCACATACAGAGACATGTTAATAGTTCACTGTCTATTCAGTCACGAACCATCGCTATTATCAACAGTGTTCAATAATCCATTGCTGGACAAAAGCCGCTTCTTCCAAAGGATGTTTTGGTCTACTATATCATGCAGGCCAGAAAGGTTTCTTGTAGGGTTTGTTTCAAGTTTTCCTTTTCAGTACTGTTGTTCTCCTCCCTTAGTCAGCTCTCACATCACCAACGGGTGGGATTGGGGTACTGACACTCAGTAGTCTTAATCCGCCCCCACACGTACAATAAATGCATAATTATTGTATAGGTATAACTTGTAATGATTAATTATCATAAATAAATGAAGTCAATGTGTTTTCTACGCTCGAAGAACACGGGTTATCGTAGTGCACAGCAATTTACTTCCAAATTATCTAAGAAAATTGCAATGCCGTATTTTTTCACGGTGAATTTACAAAGGAAGTTGAATAACCTTTTCTGGCCGCTTCTTTTAAAACTTGCTTTTATTCCCATCTCTTTTACGTCAACTGTGAAAGAGTGGGACGCAATGTTTGTTTGTAAACTCATCATAAACACTTCCATAATGTTTAGGATGATTTACACAATAGGGAACGTAAGAAATACTTTTCGATTTCTAACGGTATTTTACACAAATACTATTCATTTACAAAAACAGGAAATACGACTAATCTAGCACTAGCTCAAATAAAGATTAAACAATGTTAATGTTGTTAGTAGTAATATAAATGTCAGTATATGTGAATATAAGTGCTAAATTGCAAAAAGAATATGCGCAAAAAATGGTAAAAATTTATTTATAGAAATTGCATTATCAGTACAAAGAGTACTAGCATTGCTTTGTTTACGGCATCTAGTTCATATCTTTTATAAAAAGAGCGTTAGAATAATAGCCATTGTCATCATCAACCTATGAAAGTCCATTGCTGGACATAGGCCTTTATAGCATACTACTCCAATCAATTTTGGGCTGGCATTCAGATCCTGCCAGCCATTTTGTGCAAATCGTCACTCCACCTGGCCTATAGACGTCCTACACTATTTTACTAATCTAATATGGCCCGACCACTGCCACTTTAACTTACTAATCCGGTGGACCATGTCGATGAACTTAGTTCTCTGTCGGATCACATCATTCCTGATAACGACGATCGCTTGGAGAAAGATTGAGCATAGCTCTTTCCATAGTACACTGAGCGACTTTGAGTGAGTGGATCAGTCGTATTGTGACTGTTCACGTTTCGTCTCCGTATGTCATGGCGGGTAGGATGCATTGATTGGCGACTGTCGTCTTTAGGTACTGTGGAGACTGTACTTAGGGATCAACTACGAAAAGACTCGACGTAGCTGCCAAGTTTTGGAAAGAGTAATATTATTATCGTTTAATTATTTCGTACAACCTAATTTTTGTAATCTAACAATTCTCTATTTAATTATACTTAATTTATGAGTTGAAAACATTTCATGACAGCAAGAATGATTCAGTCAATATCTACTGCCAAGGCGAATAGAATAGAAAATAGAACGTGAATAACGGTTTAACTCAGTTTTTATATCTCGACAATGATACTAATAACTGTTTGCAGTGAAATAATCTCTTTTCTTATTTTATAATAACACGAGAATAATAAAATACTATTGAAGATAATCTAAAAGTATATTAATTCCAATCAATTAATACTATAAAAGTAGTCTATAGGTACTTGAAATAATGTTCAATAAATTTAGCAATTAGACAGGTTAATTATTTGTTACAGTTGTAATATATATTCGTGCGGATAAAAACTAAGGTCGATGAACTAACGCCTACGTTTTAGGGTATAACTAGCGTTCCGAAACGGTGTTTTGCTCAAGTTTCCGGTCTTGTAGATCGGTGTACTTACGCATTTATATATTGATAACAATCCTTGTTGTTTTACAAACTCGACACATTTCGTCATTTACATAATATAACATAACTGTACATGACTATACAAAGCTTGTAATGCGCAATAAAGCTGGTTGTTTATACACATAGAAGTTAGTTTTGTTTTTTCTGCGCGTATTTACCCATTGTGCAATGTGTCTAATGTGTTATTGACAAATAATATCGTAACAATATCGTATAAAAACCACTTGTTTGTTGACAAAGTGCGTACGCGCTATTCGAGTTTAGAATGAGGCTTCGCGAAAGGAGTTGCTGTCATAGTACCGTTAATTTGAGCTACCGCGGTCGTGGGCTTTAGGCCGCGGTTGTACAATACGTTTATACGCAATCTGTTGAATGTCGGCAGCTCGTCATAGCAGTGACGCGCTCACTTTTACGTCACAACTAATAATTAATTTAGATATTTAGATTACGTTTTTAGGCAAATTGTTTGTAATTTTATTGTACTTGTTTATTCACTTACAAGTGAAGTTATTTATTTGTTAGATCATTAGTTCATTACACAAATACGCTAACAGTTTTCTATGATTTGTACAAATAATATTTCGTTACTTAAATTGCGTTTTTTTTGACATATTGAGGTAGGTAATTTAAATGGATACATTTGTTAGATATGTTATCAAAGTCATGGATTGTGTTGCTAAAACAAAATTTTACGTTCGAGATTACTTTTCAGAATCGATCGACTCAGTAATCTGAAGCTTTGTCTATGGTTTAAGTTCAGTAGTCATTTAATAACTATTCAACACATGAGTATTGTCGCGTACGTACTACGTTTTGCGTGTGTGCGTGTTGTTATGGTACGTTCAATAACACCGCGGCGTCGGGTCGACGAACTCGATGCGCCGGCGCCGCAGACACAGGGATGCGGAAAGCCGCGATTCGCAAATCTAAAGCAGTTTATTGTTTGTTTTATACAAAAAAAATATTAATTAAAATTACAGTCATTGCCCTCAATATTTTGTTATGCAACTTTATTTTCGCTACACGGGAAAAAGATTTCGTTTTATTATTTTAATTCTTTTCTAAGATAGATATTATCACATTAATTATTGGTATCGTAACTGATAGATACATTTATTGATTTTGTCGTGTATATGTACTACGCGTTACCACATACATTCTCTACAGTACAGTCCAGTGTTACACAATTTAATTAATTAATACTATCATTATGTCTTTACATTTTATTGCTTTAGACGTAAATGTCTAACATTTTTCTTTCTTTCAAAGTTGTGAACGTAGAATTGGGAAAGAAATTAATATTAATAATTAGTTTTAAGCGGGGCGTGAAAAAGCATCTCACTAGGATGACATGGTGTGGATCATCATGCCGCATTGTCTGCATTCTCATGCTTTCCATAAGGCGGAGTAGAGAATAAACAAAATCGAATTGGTATCTTTGAAATTTGACTCTAAGCCATTGTTTTACTTAATGGCAGTTAAAAAATAAATAAACATGAATTAACTGAAACAAATGAGTATTGAGACGTTGAACGCCTGAATAAATAAACCGTCAAGATTTTATTACAGCTAACGAAGGCAGTAACTTCTATAAGGAACAAAACAACTTGGTTTGTCATGGTCAAATGTACTACCGTTATTAATGGTGTAAGGTCAACGTAAACCCTTTATGGCCTCTAACGGCACCTTGCTTACTTGCGTAATCTAGTACATAGTGGTTGCGATTTTTTGTCGAACCATAGGTACATGACAAATATTATACTAGCCTGTTGGTTTAGTGGTCAGTGAACCTGACTGCTAAGCCGCCAGCGTGGGTTCGATTCCCAAATCAAGACAAATATTTGTATGATAAGCAATATGCTTTATTCTATGTCTGAGTGTAGTTTATTTATAATATGTATATATTTATAAATAAGTATGTTTATCAGCAGTCTGGTTTACCATTACATAGGTTCTGTCTGTTTGAAATCAGACGGCCGCGTGTATAATGCGTTAAGTTATTATTGTAAGACGAAATGAAAAATTCTCTATTATAAGTAAATAGAGAATGGCTAAATATGTAAACAGCAACATAGGCACTTTACAATCAATAATACTTCACAAATACTTTACAATTTAATTGTTATATTTATATATATATCAAGCTATTATTTATATCAAGAGCCTGACAAAGTGACTCTACTCTGCCTGATGGAAAGCATGAATCTAAGAGTTGTGGTCACCATACTCACTGCAAATCCAGACAATGCAGTATGGTGACCCACACTATGGCGGCCTAGTGAGATGCTTTTTTCAAGCCCCGCTTGTTAAATTTAAACAAAAAACAAAAACATGTTGAGGACGGAACCATTGTTGTTATTTAAAGCAATTTTATTTATATGTAGTGATTATCCTGGCGCACCGATTGAGCGTTTGATTGCATTAAGAAGACAAGATTAAATTTCAGCTTAGATACTATATCAATTTAAATGCATGAATTTGTCTTTTTTTTTTTCTAAAAATAATACTCAATAACTATAAACCTGTTTATCAGCAATTGTTAATCCGCATAAAACAAGTTATAGCAACTTTGCGTCTACATTGCGAAGTGAATGATTATGTTACATTATTTACTAAACATATACTTAAATAACTTCTATTCACGTTATCTATACTTATAAAGGTGGTAATCCATTAGACGGAATATTTTAATGATTACACAATGATAGCAGAATCGTGACGGCGATTACGAAGCTTTTCGTGACGTTACGAAGTCAGTATGGTATAGACAGTTTAAATCTTACACGCGATTATGTAAAGCGCTGTTTACATTTTAGATTAATTAAAATCGCTGAGTAATTGTTATTACAAAGTTAAGATAACTCGCAGATGTCTTACCGTTCATGAACTGTATATATAAAAAAAAAAGACTAGATGAGCGGTAAATTGCTTGAGTTAAACTTAGATCTAGTGAATGTGTAGAGAATATGCAGAGGTGGGACTCTGTTTTACGATAAAATCTTATACTTATTTAACATATCAATTATAATGCTACCTCAAGATTCAATAGATGTTGACGTCATCAAAAGAGCAACGGCGAGAAATCTTTTCAGACATTGTGTGTCAATCATCAAAACTTTTGTGAACTCGAATCGTAAGTCCAATTATAATAAATATTCATATTTGGTGTACTAGTGAATGTATGTTCACACATAATTAGCTCTATTATACATTTCAATTCGAGCATCCCGTCCGAATACAAACAAATCTTAAATTCAGATTGTAACTTTATACCAGTAAATTTTATCTGTAACAATGCCATGAAATATGAATTTTTATTTAACAATAGCGTATTTGTATTGTAGTGGCTTCGTTCAAGTGGGACAAAATTTATATAATCAAATTCTTTACGTTGAAATGAACGTCTGGAGAAATTTGATGGGCGTTATCAATCAAATGTGTCAGTTAATTATTCTGTAGTGTCACAGGCAACGTATACCAGCAAGATACAAGAGATTTGTCTGGATTTTTGAGAAAAAACTCGTTTTTAATTCTTTTTTTTTAAAGAAATTGCCGCACTAGGAATAAATCCTGCGTTGCAGGGAACTTTTACAAACATACATGACAGACAACAACACCCAGACTGAGAGCAACAATTTGTGGATCACACAGTGTTGTCCCATGCGGGGTTTGAACCCTTAACATTCAGCGTAATAAGAAACGGCAAGGTGACCGCTTAAACTATTACGACCTTCGTGTAATCAAATGTAGTTGTTAAACAATTATATACACGGCAATTTATATCTTCTGTATTACTGGCCAGCAAAATAAACTCTAGCAAAAACATTGCAGTACTTATTCAGTTGTTTTGTCACAACTCAGTGTCAGTAGGTATCTGGCGAATGTATCTAAATTGTGTTTAGATTAATGTTTTAACACCTATGCGACCCCGTACATAGGGATGTGAATTAAATGCATCTATATTTATTCAGATGTACTTCATACTCGGTACAATTATGACGAATTAACATTTCAATTTAAAATTAACATAGATTCTCTTTCATTTGTGTTATCAATCACTTCGAGAGAACTTGATGGATGTGCTCTTAGAGACGTTTTGTGACACTCGAGTTGTCACGAAGAATAAAGAGTCCGATTGTGAAAGGAATTAATAGTGTCAAATGTGTCCAGAGGTAGAGTTCACACGTGTTGGGTGACAACGGAGGGGTCCGAATAACCCTAACTATTGTTGGTGTCCCGAAGTGCTCGCTTTAAGAGTAAAGCTCAACCCTCCCACGCCTTTTAGAAATCGTTGCCTATTCATAGACATGTCTTGGTTCTTATACAAATAGAAATCAACAAACATTCTAAATCCAAGGGCTTGGACACCGAAGATCTGTTTGGTTTGCTTGTCTACGTTGAGAGTTTACATTTACATGCATCTCATTTGTTTAAATTGAGTAAACTTATTTTAGAAATCGTCAACACATTAAAAGGTCATTGACCGTGTATCGAAAGTCGTTTAAAGATTTACTTAAACAAGTTGCTCACTTGTTTATTTGTTTAAATAAATAGTGTTTAATGTTGATAACTTTAATTATGTGGTTTAAGTAAAAATACATTTAAACCAATTGAAATTTGAATACGTGAAAATTTCGTTTAAAAACATCACGCCTAAACATTATCCGAACCCTATTCATAATAAAATTAAAATGCAAAACGAATTGAAGTGAGTAATCTTGCATTGAACCCCAGCCTCTTCAAACTTGAAAGATATAAAATAAATGTTTTTTGTGACTGCCCTCAGTTCATCACCTTATACAGATGGACAATCGACATTAACCAAGCATTACCATAATAAGCATAGTTCTCACCTGGATCAGAAGGATAGGTGTCAATAGATACACAATTGATGAATTTATTACTTAATGCTTAACGTATTAATGGCAGCCGTTATTCAGTGTAAGTCGAATGGTGGGACATTAAAAAACCAATTTAACTCACGTCGACATGTAGATACATAGATGTACAAAGTTTTGAATGTAGAATTTTAGACTGTTTTTTCTTGTTTTTCGAAGACATTTTTATTTATTCTCAATGTAATTTATTACTGTGATGTATGTATAAATTCGTAGATAAAATTAGGTATAATAGATGAGGTGCACTCTTATAGGTATCAAAGTAATTAAGACCTTGACCGATGGTATGAAATTTTAAAAGCGGAAAAACCCACTTCTAAAGGACATCGTCTAATCTTGGCCTGAACGCAGAGAGCCGATGTGTTAATAGCTTTTAAATATTTAATAAATTATGTTCAATATCTAATTATATCAAAATAGCATATATTAAAAATGATTTTCAGAAGACGTTAATTCGATTTACGGTTGCATTATCAAATCATTTGTGTTGCCGCGTAAATAAATGATTAAATGCAATAAATGCATTATGTTTTTATTTTAGGTAACTGCAAAGAGGTCCAAGTCCTTTAGTTTTCTCTTCTACGAATAAGATTAATGCTATAAAGCTAAGAAATTTATCTAAAAATGCACTAACCTCTAAAACATAAAAGTTAACTGCTATGGTTCAAACATAGTAACCGTACGTATTCTATGCACATCGTAAACGGGACGGAAGACTGTTAATTCGAATTATTATATTTTTATTAAACGTCAAAATGACAGACGCAGTATAGTTTGTATGAAATACTAAGGCGTGACGTCATAACTAGGTATTGTCATTTCTGTTACAGTTAATGTTGGTTAGAAGACATTAAAACAGTAAGAACAATGCAGGACTATACTTAAAATTTTAAATTTAATGGTTCATGCAATATAATTGAAA
Organism: Hypercompe scribonia; assembly: GCA_949316085.1. Taxonomy (NCBI): domain Eukaryota; kingdom Metazoa; phylum Arthropoda; class Insecta; order Lepidoptera; family Erebidae; genus Hypercompe; species Hypercompe scribonia. The sequence continues at coordinate 8,973,172 of OX438988.1, forward strand.
TCTACCTTATTTACAACACGTTGACAAATATAATACGTATACAATTTTATTAATTTTCTAGACAACCTCCAAATGGGGCAGTTTTTTACAAGAAATCAGTAGGCTTACTTTAAAAATATGTATTTTCAAGGCATACGCGCACTAAATAGGCTATTCCACGCTTCCCACGTTCGATGCCGATGAATGTTATCGAATTGGTCCAAGGCTACATCGCTTATCTAGCACTTTGCAATATTGCATGTTTCCTTATTTGATTCGAAATGATAAGGCAATATGTAACGTCTTAACTTGTAAACATTGTATGAAGACATCCTAAAATATACTTTTACGATTGACGGATTGGATATACTTAATGTTTGATTAAGGTACAGAATTAAATACACATTTGTTGAAACTGAATAAACTGTTGTACTTCTTGACGAATTTATATAATTCTTACTTTAGATCGGTTTACTTATGAAAAATATTGGGCTCTTTTTCTAATATACATTTGTAATGCTATTATTTCCTTCAAAACTATAAGAGATAAAATACTAGTCTATTTCAGGGATACGGGTTACTAATGTGTAGTAATTAGTATTATTTATTTCTCTACGTCAGGAAATATTAATGCTTGTGAATGCATTCGAGTATTTCAAGTCTTTCAGTATTCAACGAGTGAAATACAACCATTATTATAATATATAAATTAAACTTTGAGTGACCAGATTATGAAAAGGTTAACGATTTCTTTACCGATAGCAGTTCGTTAAAATGTAACTACTGAACTACTCACATACGATAATATATTTCAGTTTTATACATTTATAACCGTTTTTAATCACTATATTTATAAAAATAACTGTACCTCAAAATAACACAATGCAAAGAGTACCAAAAGCAACTACTTTTCTAAGCAACTGATTAAGTATGTTACGAGAACACTGCTTAAAAAGGGCAACAACTTTAACGGAACCAAAAACAAAAGAGTACGTTTGATGAGAAAAAAGTTTCTGTTAAAGTCATTAGGACTACAAATTATGTGAATGTACGTCCTTGTGTTTGTTGTCCTTCGTCGATTCCCACGAGGAGTCGTTATTATACTTCCCTATGACGATTATGTCGCCACAAGTGTATTAAGTTGACACAACATACCACTTAAAGTGTGCATAAGTATGAGTATTTACTCAGTGACGATGCACCCAGTTAGTCGTTAGTTTGTATTAATGCTACCACGTAAATATACTATGTTGCGTATCCATAACTATCTTTATTAGTGCGTTATCAAATTTTAACAATATTACTATTGAAACAAAACATGTGGTTAAGGTAGAAAAGTCGGTTACAGTTTAATCAAAATATTCAATGGTATGGTGCAGCTGTTATCTGCTTCGACGCACTGTCCGGAACATTAATGTTTTTATTTAAATGTTGGCAACAAAGCAACGACCTTAGCACAAAAGATTATAAAACAAAAAGGCTTTAATTCAAAAGTATGGAGTTCGTGTTCGCCTTTTTATTAAATAAAAGGAAAGAGTTTTAATTGTGGTGCATTATTCTTTTGAGACAGCTGTCAGACGGTTTAAAAAAACAGTGTTCCTAAATTGATATTGACGCGTTCCATTTAAACAATGAAACACGATTCGAAATTGAAAATAATAAAATTGATCAAGAAACGTACCACTTGTCAATAGTATATTGTTGTAAATCAAAGCGTACAAATAAAACTTTGGAAAAATCATTCCATCCCTAAATATGAATCTATTATTACAGCATCGAGTACGAATAACACGATTTTATGCAGTGGGTTAAATGGTGATGAAAGTAAAAAAAGTACACGATAAGGTCATATTCACACGGTTTTAAATGCCATTAGTGATTATTTATTGATCCGGCGCAAAATGGCAACTCGTGTGATGAAAAACTCCCCTTCCATTTGTTTAAACGGAATAGCCATTACCAATATGTTCGAGGTAGAATAGTTCACAGGGATTGATCCACATTAGAGAATGATTCCGTATGTTATTTATATAGCCACTGTTACATTGTATGGTTTAGTTCGTTGCACCTCTCTCATCTGATCATCTGCCCAATACAAATTTGATTACAGTTTCAGAATTTACTGTGCCACACTTAAACACACAAAATTTTTGATTATTATTTTAAAATCGAAAGAATAATTTTATTTTTCCGTAAATAATATTGTGTAAATAATATATGGTTTAACGACCGATTACGCACAAATAGACAGCGGGGTGATATTAGGGTGATTATGACGACACTATCAGTTGAAACTTATAAAAAAGTGGATTGAATATAACACTTGAAATTATAAGTGGAAATGTACAACATTTATTTCAAAATTTCCAACACACCAGGCTACACAGGGCTGTTACTTTTTTATTAAGCTCTAATGGTCGTAATGATAAAGCTTGTTGGCAGCAATGCGTAACAGTGGCTATCGATTTTAATTCCCATGCTCTATGGGAAAACGTTTAACAAGGGTCGATCGATGATACTTATCAATTAAATACGCTATATTTGAAATGATAATCACCCCTCTATCGGACTTATATTGACTAAAAGCTAGCATGGGAAACGTTCGATTATCAAGAGGTTATTTCGAACAAGGACGCACTTAAGTTTATTGATTGTTATAAATATTACGCTCATAACTTCATTACAGGAAATGTTTAATAAATAAACATATGACGCTTTTAAGTAGTGACATACGATTTAAGACTTTTAAATCGGGACTATAAGTGACGTTTTTCTTCGTGCAACAAAATCGATCCAGAACAACAGTATAAAATAATAAGTAAGTCGTTATGGATATGTGGTAATAAAGAAATCGAGGTGGTAGCTTACGTCACAATAGAAAATGCACAGGCTTGCATAAGACATTCCATTATACCTGTTGCAAGAAGTGAATGTCGATTCATAAAATAAAAACACTGAGATTACTGGACTTGGAATATACTGTTCGTATTTTCCATTATAGATTTTCTATTTACATTTTTCTCTTTCAAGATTTGACATATGTAAATTATGAAGTAAAATATTATATGCCCTACAATGCAACATTTTCAACTTAAAGGGGGGTACCAAGAGAAAATAGATTTTCAAATACCTTAACGGCCATAGAAAGTCATATTTGAATGCTTGAATGGCGTAGTGGTTTAAGTAGTCGCTGTTTTCAACTGCGTTGAGTATTGTAGGTTCAAATCTCACATATGACAACATTTAGTGTTACCCAAAAATTGCGTTTAATTGTATGTTTGTAAAGTCCGTCCATACAATATATACTCCTTGTGCGGGAGCTGTTTTTTAGAAAATAAAAATTATTCTATTAAAAAACTTTTACTTGACGAGATTGATTGACATTCCCGGAATTTAATGCCAATAGTACTTTCTCCAGAACTGAACTGATATATCAGTCGGTTTTTGCTTTACAACTTTTGAAAGTAACAGTGTCAAATCAGAAGCCAGTTAATTTAGTATTAGAATTCATAGTGCATCACACCGCACATCAAGAAACTTTAACAGTCCACAGCTGGACATAGGCTTCTCCTTAGAAAGGAGGTTTTGCTCTACCATAGCACGCTGGCCAGACGGGTTGGTATATCTGTGTTCTTAATCTGTCACCACACGGACACCTATTGTGTACTGATATTAAAACAAATATGTTTTCTATGTAAATAATTAAAATATTGTGTCCTGTGGAAAATATAGAAGAATTGGTTTTCCTGGTATAATGTGCGTTTCAGTATATTCATAGCGATGTAATTTTTGAAGGGTGACAATACTGTTTATATCCATAATGAGTTATAAAGCAAAATAATGATGGTACAGGAAATAATTATTGCTTTTAATGTCAAGCTTGACTTTTATTGTTGTGGTAATTTATAATGTACCTAAATAGAATTTAATATAGACACAAAATGACTATTTATGTTGACAACAAAATAAAATCAGAACATTCACGGATTTAAAGACAGAAAGTGAATTTTTTTCTTACAATTTATATAGAAGATAATTTTCAGACAGTCTTACATTGCGAAGCTATCGTGTCTTACTATAATTAGAAAGTAAGCCGCATAGTTATTTCGTTTAACTGTACTTTTTTCGCTTGAAGACTCTACCTTTCACAATCACTACATTAGATGTTGGAGTTTTCGATGTTTGATAATTTTCTGGCAATATTTTAAGCGTTTATATGCATTTACAAGACAGCAATCATCAATTGGTAATTAAATAAATAAATAATAAATTTTTATTATATATTATTTGTCATAATTAGAACACTTCACACACAAAGTCATCTAGTTTCAAACTAAGCAGAGCTTGCGCTACGATAACTAGACCGACTGATAGAATACTTTTTTTTGTAAATACCTACATATTATACATAGAAAACACCTAAAGTTCGAAACAAATATTTGCAGATCATATAAACACTAGGTCCGACCCGGGAATCGAACCCGAGACCTTAAGTTGCATCACCGAGGTAGTTAAACGTAAATTAAACGTAACACACATATTTACACAACAGAATTATCACTTAAGAGGTGGTTTAAACAATCAGGATTCTGCGAAGTTTATTTAGGACTTTCCCAACAGAAATAACTACAAAGACCTTGAACACACCTGGAAATCCAATACATAAAACAACAATACCATGTATCTACATCAGCTTCATTTACCTCATCCTATAATAGACTCGCGACAGAGCACAGGAAAAATCTAGTTGAGATTTGTTGGTAATGACCTATTTATAATAATTATATCATACAATATAATCTCCATGTTAAGGTGAGGCTCATGTCCAGCATTGGACTCCCAAAGGCTGTTGATGATAATGATGACTTCATAGAAAATTGACGCAAAATATTACATTTTTACAATAGATATACGAGTAAAAAGGTTGGCAATATCGTTAGATAACACTTTTATTTTTGAGTTTAGTACACAAAGGGTGCAAATAGTACCCCTTTTACTGAGCAACAATTGTCCATCTGTCTGTATTATATTTCGTAGTGGGTAGACAATTGAATTTCGTTTTGCCAATTGTGTCTAGTGAAATCTATTTCGATTAGTTGTTTGTTATTCGCGAACATACAGGAATCGTTTTAGAAGCGTTGGTTTTTGTGTCGCGAACATACAGGAATCGTTTTAGAGGCGTTGGTTTTTGTGTCGCGAACATACAGGAATCGTTTTAGAAGCGTTGGTTTTTGTGTCGCGAACATACAGGAATCGTTTTAGAAGCGTTGGTTTTTGTGTCGCGAACATACAGGAATCGTTTTAGAAGCGTTGGTTTTTGTGTCGCGAACATACAGGAATCGTTTTAGAGGCGTTGGTTTTTGTGTCGCGAACATACAGGAATCGTTTTAGAAGCGTTGGTTTTTGTGTCGCGAACATACAGGAATCGTTTTAGAGGCGTTGGTTTTTGTGCCGTTTTTCTGCTAAGTGTCCATATTACAGAAATATTATGCTGTTGGCTTTCTAACTATTCTAATTTTGGTATTAATTAATGTATAGTAGTTGCCTTACTAAATGTTCTTCAAACCATAACGGTATTAAAAGTTGCACAAACAACTCTCCTAGTCAAAATAGTACGGTTATTAAAAATAAGTATAGCGGATTCAAAGCATTACAACCCACTATAGTTTTTATGCGAACAATAATTTTTGTCGTAGTCACTTTAATACATAATATGGATAACATCTGATGTATTTTAATCAAATTTAATAATTTAGAGGCGCTATATAATATAATATAATTGAAGTGTGTGTTTGTAATTTCAAATTAACAGCTTTCCCCTAAATACATATAAAAGTATATACGGTACTCACATCAAAAAATCGATTTTTAATTTTCTCTGTTTGTTCTCTTATCAGGCTAATCTCTGAAACGGCTGGACCGATTTTAACGGCACTTCAACTGACAGGTAGCTGATATTATAAGGAGTAACTTAGGCTACATTTATTTAGAATAAAATAGGGTTACGCGATAAAACATTTAAACCAATGAAATAGTGAACAATATACGATTCCAAAAACAACAAAAATTGCAGATAATACCACGCGGCGCAGCAACTTTATGATAGTTTGGGTCATATTTCATGTGTCGAGAATATCACTAAACACTAAAAAAACATGATATAAAAGGGGCTGTATTATAATTCTAGTATTCCGACATACACCTTATTAACAAAATATCATTAAGTGAAATTATCTTTTCTGGATGCCGGTCATGTTGTTAGAAAAACTCTGTGAAAATTCATTTTTTATCTTTGCAGAAACAGTCGTTACGCGCGTTGAACCATATCCTACATGGCGTTTCCTTAGGGTCGAGGTGAGTATGGCCAGGCTCGTGAGAACTATAACGTACATTAGTCTCGTATCGGTGACTTGACCAATTACAATTCTGCATTAGTGCAAGTGCGAGAATGAGTGCGACCTGTTGTAATGGTCAAGTGCGCAAGACTACTCAACATTAAGTTGTTATGTTATTATTTTTAATGGGAGTTTGTCACCAATCTTAACATCAATCCCACACGACACGGTCAAGAAAGTAAAAAGAGTATTATTTTTATAGTGTAACATACGGCAGTGTTATGAAGACAATTATTTTAATATAATAATGATTAAAGTAAATGAAATAAAAATATGACCTGGTCATTTGAACTTTGAGTTATAACGCTGTATAGGGGGTGTGAAAGCGGGGGTTGAAAGCAGATGCCGTGAACTATCGAAACGGCCGTTATTCTCCCTATCTGTTAAATTAAAACTTCGAACACGTGTGTTGACAAGTTTTTTTATCACCCGCATACGTTACAATTTCGCAATCGCTTCAATGCCGAAATTTAGTTTTTTTTACCGTTTTTGGGGCAATACTGCTTAGATAACATTACATTGTTAGAATAGGAATAGTAACTAGACGCCAAAAAATTGATAACATTACTGCCTATCCTTTTGTTTGTTATTAGGCCTCTTTGTTTATACTCTTTACACTAGGTGTGGGGACCTCTGGTGACAGATTAGTTGCTGTGGTAGTGGATAGGGTAAAGTATAGGCCTAATCGGCATAAACTTATGGTGAGGCCGCCACGCTAGAACTAAGGGGGAGAAATATTTTTCCCTCGGGATAGGGTCTAACGGAACATGGCGTCGATTTTTGGAGTCCGGGTGCCCCCAGAATAGGGTGCCAGAGCCTGGCCGTTAGGGTGGTGTTTATTGGGAACACCACATACTCCTGACTCCTGTACCTCAAGGATCTGAAGAGATTTTCCGCCTTGTCAACTTAAAAAAAAGCCTCTTAATTAAGAAACTATATAGAATCTACGAATAAAATAAATATCTGAAACGCGTTCCTGTGGTAATGCTAATTCCAGAGTTGTTCAAGAGTTGAGGGAAAGTGACAGTTAAAAAATCAATATGACCGTTACAGAGTCAGTGTCCGCGAGGGTGCACGGTGTGCACAAAGGGGCTGCGCATTGCGGTGCGCACGCGCCGACGTTATTGCACCGCCATCGCGCCATTGTGACAGTCACAACACAATGCAGATTTATTCTATGTCGCTTGCAGGGGTGACACTGTGATTTATTAGTACTCATTAATTGAATTTTCTCTATAAAGTTTATGGGCTTCAAATTTAAAAGCATTGTTCGAAAGTAAATGATGAATATCATTGGTATTTGTTTACTTATTTATTGCATTCATTAAAAGTCACGATTGGATGACTAACATTGAATGCAAAGTAAATAGTAGTAATAATAATAACAGCAACAGGCATTTAATATTATAATTAGAAAATTAAATTATTAATTTTTTAAGATTTTACACGGCAAGATTAGGGTCTTCATGTAACGGAAACACCGCTGGTACATTTCGAATAAAATGCACCTCGGAGTCTTGACCGGATGCAGCCTTGTTCAAACCCCATACAATTGCAACTATTTCTATCAAATGGCGATGTATACAATTATTCGGTACCCTGCAGCTAGTCCACTTATTTTCCCATAAACGAAAACATATCAGAGTTCAACGACACCAAAGTTGTAATTAGTAAAGGGAAGTAAGAAATTGGGTGACCCAGTCACTTCGGTCCCCTACGAAGTTTGTACGGTTGGTCAGTTTCAGACAAAGAAATTTTGACGATTTGAACGTTTAAGAACTCTTAGAAAACCCTTAGATGCACATCTGTTGTAATCTTACACACTTAACGGGTCATGTTTATTGAAATCGTCAAATATTTATCGTCGTCGACCCGGGATGCCTAGTAGTAAATATTAACCTGATATATTTCAATCTGATTATTATTATTAGCGTCCGTGTGATAACGGATTAAGAATATCGTGTCATCACCTCATGGATGTCGTAAAACGCGACTAAAGGAACAAACTATGCAGGACAACATCGCTGCAAAAAAAGGAAAACTTAAACAAATCCTAGACCAACTGTCTAGCCAGCGTGGTATTGTATGCCAAAACTTCTTTTCGAAGGAGAGGCTTATGTCCAGCAGTGGACTGTTAAAAGCAGTTGATGATGATGATTATTATTAAAAAATAAAAGTATATTCTTCATCCATGCCATTCATCCTTTTACATACATTAAGGATGGAATTTACATTAGGTTCATACTTTGCACAAAAAACCTATGAATAAGCTTATTAAAGATTTCTTAGTATTATTTAAGAAATGGGATGAGTAGTTTTTTTTTGTAAGACCTTGTGTGAGATCGATTGCCGAGTTAACAGGTACATTGTTAAGGTGGCTACTGCACAAATAAAAATAAATCAAGTGATTGCCTACTTACAATTTTTTTGTGTAAAGTTTGTATTGTTGTTTGGGGAAGAAAGGACTAGCTGAACCACACAATGGATTTATTTTGAAATACGTGTTCTATTTAAATACAGTTATACTTTTAACACAAAATCCACTTATACTATTAACGTGATTGGCAGTTTGGAGGTGTTTAAATTAATTAACTTGTGGCGTATATATTCTTTGTATATTATTCTACGAATCACATTCAACGAATAAGATATCAGAATTAAATACCGAAATTTTTGCCGTCCTAGTGACAACGAAATGAGATGTTCATTATGATCGCACATAAAAGCGGCCATTTTGCAATCAGCGCGTGTGCGTGTGTGCGCATGCGTTGATAGGTGACGCGTCGCGCGGGCGCGTCACCTCGTATCTCCGCGTGTGGGTGCGACAAGGATACCGTTTGCTTATAGTTACAAGCGTAAGCTACAAATGATTTTTATGTGATTGCATGTCGCCACGCTCATTCGGTATGAATGAGAAAATCTTGAACGTCACATCAAGAAACTTTCCCTTCCTAGCTTGAAATATAGCTGTACACGGTAAAGGAACTGGAATGCGCTCCTAAAACATTATCGTGGGATTCTACTTTTGTTTATTATTTGTGCGTAATATTTTAATTAAAGTACAGTACACACTCAAGGTTAAGATAATTAGGTTGAACGACCAATTAAGGGTACATAAATAAATTAAATAATACCATAATTGGTTAATAAACTCTATTCTACCATTCAAATATGCTTTCTTTTAAGGAGTGTTTATACTTTCATTAAAATTTATATTATAAGTAATTTAACAACAATATGCAAAAGTAAAAATGACTTTTATCTACAACACTTATGGTTTTAATTCATTAGCAAGTAGTCATAGTAAAAGTAGGCAATTATTTCTAAATTTTCGACAACAAAGAACCGCTGCAGTAACAAACTGACTCATTAATATTTCAACACAAGTTGACCCATTTTTGAAACTTTCACTGAAGGTTACAACTATTGTCACACTAGCTAGTGACGTAATACAAGGTAACGAGTTACCGTATATATTGATAAACATCGGAAGTTATTTGAATTTATAGTAATATTACATTTTAGACCTCAAGTACAACAGACATTAATAGTTGAGGTAGGTATTTAAGAACATAATTTGTAAACATTATGCATAAATAATCGTAGGTAGGTTTTACACAGATATTGTTAAACATTAATTAAAAATATCGCAAAAGACAATACAATTATGATAACGAATGTGTTGACATGAAAATAATCCTGTGTGCTTGAAAATAAAATGAATTGTTTACAATTTGTAACCACACATGTGTAATCTAAAATGGGACAAGTGTGGGAGGTTCGCCATACTACGTATGAACACATAGTCATATCAAAACAAATGGATCTAGGTCAGTGGACGTGTTTGATATTCAGCCATAACGTTTAGTTATTGTTTTCTATTTTTTTTAATAAACTTTCAAACAAGGTCTCCGGTTTCTCGTAACAAGAGTAGCAAAAACAATTTAATAAGCAGTTAAACAATTTTTTACGATCTCTTTCATCAAAACTTCTCATTTAAAACCAAACTAAGAAATCCTAATTTTTAATTATGAAGCTACAAATTATTTAATAAGAGCTTTGTGCTCCTTTATGAGAAGGCCTTGACACCTTTTATGGGTGTTTTTTGCACGTCTTTCGAGCTCCTTTGAGGTCCAATTATAAGGGTAAACGCTTTAAAAGGTGTTTAAGTGTTACAATAACTAAGATTAGAAAATTTGTATTTATTTTTTATGCTCATTGCACATATTTTTTTTTTTATAAAAATGTGTAGACGGCAATTAAAAAGCTATTTGATATATAACTTTGAAACATAGCATTGGCAGCAACACGCGAACGAAGTAGGTGGTAATAAGTATAGTCAGCTTATACGTCTTTATGGTTGTAAATTGATAAGTATTTAGTTCCAGGTGTCACGGGCGCTCAATTAGTGTCCCGTTGCAAATTGTGATACATGTTCAGATACACAATGAACACGATACGGTACGACATTATTTAACTTATAAAAAATAAGATAGGGTTGTCATAGTAAAATTTGATTTCCAATTAGACTGGCAACAACACAAACACGCGTTTGCTAAAAAAAAGCAAAAGGCGTTTAACTTTAAAAAAAAGGTTCCTGTAAAAGTAATTTTGTACTACGTATATAACAATATAGGGACACGAGAAGTTACGTAGTACTTTAGGAAAAACTCAAGCAGTATTAGTAAATCCTTACGATAAATGTTTAGTCATGTTGCCGATCTAATTTGAATTATTTGAGATTCACTATTTGTTAAGTATCATTTAGCTTTTTTTATTTTTTCATTTTTTTATAAAATGTTAGAGTTTTACATATATGAATTAATTATTAATCAAATTCCTACCTTTAGTTATTTTGTTCACTATTCAATTTGCCTGTCGTGTTTAAAAAAATGTATTCTAAATAGAAATATTATCTACAGTTTGTAAGTTATAGATAAAAAAAGGTGAACACTTCAGCGTCACTACAAATAAAATTAAAAGACCTTATTCAGGTGCACTTAGAAACAAATGTGTTATTAGTATATAAAAAGCCATGTTAGATCAAAGTGACCTAAGCGCGTTATCGTTACGTCACAGTCAGAGATAAGTTACACATAATGCATGATTATTGTTCACGAATCACTACAAACTGCAATTGCACCGATTGCGACGTGTTTATACTATAATTAGTTAATGTAAACAATTGTGTACTGATACGGCACAAAACCTTCGTATTTGTGATACGCGATTACGATAAAAACAGTTTTTTTATACAATTTTACTGCTTTGGTAAACCTTAATGAATTTATTATAAGTAAAAACGTCAGTCCTTACGTAAATAGGAACACACCTATTATTGAATGAGAAATCGATCAATGACATTTCGCAAAGTACTACGCATTGTTTACGTAACGTGAAAATGAACGCAAATTATAACCTCAAAATAACAAGTGTCAACAATACACCGAGTTAATGTGTTAAAGAAATTCACTAACCTGTTATTCTTTTTTGCGTTTTGCTGCTCTCAGGACTTGAAACCTTAACTTCCTGTGATGGAGTGTTTGGTTTGGGAGTGTGCGTAATCGTAATGGGTGACCTTCTCAAAGCCGCGGGCACAGCAGACGCGGGAACTAGCTGCCAAGCAAATCTCTGCGACGTAGATAATGGTTTTTCGTTAGCAAAGTCGAAACCCCATCTCTGGCTATCTAACTCCAGCTGCCGTGCCAACTCCCTCTCAACAAATCTTCTGTTTTCTTCTCTATCTGTACACCCGAATAAGTTCCTTCTTACGCCTTCTAGCGCGGTCACACCGCGTAACCGCAGTGCCCTGGTGTCTAGCACTGTGGTGGATTGCAGACCAGGCGCCCTTACACTCAACGTCGACATTCTTCACTTCAGCAGAGTCCGTAACAGCGAAACACAGCAATGCACTTTACAGATAGCATCCGCGGCGTATCCACCTAGCGCAAACAAGGTCAGTATTTAGTAACAGTACGCGGCAGACTTATATTGATTTAACGACAAATAAATAAGTGTTAGGTTCATCACGCACCAATAAGAATTTGTATTGTTAGTTATTGTGAGTAAACAAGTCGTGAATAACGCGAGCGATTAGCTGTGACGCAATACGTCCACACGACAGAAGTACGTACGCCGACTGCGGCGCAGTCGAGTAGCGACGAAGCGGTAATCGACAGCGTGGCGCAACGCTACGGCATAGCTACGCAACAGCGGCGCAAGCGATGCACGTTTCCACTCTTCACCACTACGTGGCGTTAGTGTCGTTTTGTGCTTGGACATGGTGTGATAATTCTATATTACGCGCGTCTCCCTACTTTATTTTTCTACTTTAATTTTTAATATGTATTGTTTCTGATAACTTCAGCGTTTTAAAAAAGTAATGAACAGATTTTTATGGACACGAGGGTTGTTTCAATTGTGTCAAAGAGAAAATCTACATATTATACGCATCTGATTTCATTTCAAAGAGAAAATGTATGTAAAGAAAGAGAGAGAAAAGATGTATGGTTTAGAAATTAGATGTTAAATTAGTAAACTACCAATAGTGATGAAATGTAAGTAGCGATGTAAAATATTTTTAGATAATTAAATTATGATAATTGTCATGTGGTAATAATAATAATAAAGCAACAAGCGTAGTATCGATAAATTAATTGACTAAAAAAGGGTAATCGACTGTAATACGCCTACATTGTGATGAATTATAATAAACTGTATTTTAATTCCTTAATTTTCAGCCTCAGAGGTAAATTTTTCTTTACAATTGAAGAGGAGTAAGTGGAAAATAATAAAACAAAGAGTACCCTCACCCCTTTCAAATCACACATAATTTTTTAAATCGCTTCACAAATTACGTCTTACTTAAATACGTTATTACCCTATTTCTTTTTGAAGTTGGTCAAAAAAATATTATCTATTCCATTTTCATTGGTTTGTTTTGTTTTCAGTAATCTATGTTCTACGTGCAGTGTAAGCTTTTAAGTCTAGTATGATAAAAAGATAGCTTCAGTTTAGTTTCGTTTCAGGTTTTCATTTCTAGATTTTAAAGAATTACCTTAAAATATTGGCAATCTAAATGTTTGTTTACGGCAACACTGCAAACTACCTTGTTTACGAAGACGAAGACGTGTATAGTATCTACGTATGCAGCGGCACAATTTCATACATCTTATCAAAAATATAGTTGTCTCTATCACACGTATATGAAGCAATTCTCCAGTGAAAAAGGACGGAAAATGTATTAATAGCACAGAACATCGCCGCCATTTTGCCGAAACAAGACTGACTAGATTTTTGTGTTGGACTGTTGGTATGATGCATATAAACGAATTTATTAAAATTAGTGTAATATTCGGTTAGTCGTAAATAAGAACTAAAATAGTTAAATTGTAAGTTTACATATAGCATTAATAAAATATTGCTAGTGGTTAGTAATATTCGCTTGCACAAACTGAATAATGGCAATAAATTGTGAATAATTTTGACGGATCATCAAAAATAGAATGACATAACGAATATTTTTTTTTAAATCATGTTTTCTCGTTAAAATTACGTCTATGTACTCACCTAAGAGAAATAATTTTATTATTTCACGGTAAATTCTTCGATTTGCGGACGAGATTCATTCACTGCACTGCCGCCGTACTAATTTTCGAGATATGACAATGACGCGATGGCGAGAGCGCGGGCTCAACGCTCATTGGTTAAAAATGGCGGCCATTTGTCTCATTGGCTTGGAGAATTTTAGGCGCCAATTTTCGGTTGGTCGAGGCGCCGGATGGCGGGAAATAATCGAAACACTTTCCGGTGCGCGTGAGTTTTGTTACGGAAAATTGTTTTTGCCGCGTTTAATTTCCGTCTGTTTTATGTGAATAATTAAGTTGTTAGAGATTGCTCTTAGATTAGACATATTTTTTTCATGAATATGACTTTATGTCTACTCGACATAGCCATGAGAAAGTTGAATTGCGCTTTTTTTTCGTTACTGATATCCTTTTTGTGTTAATAACACATAATATATATACACATAATAATTTTTATGTTAATTGAACGTTACGTTTAAAATATATAGCAGGATTTCTATTACTTTCTTAAGACATATGAGTATTATTTTGTAATTATTATTCCAAATATTAATAAGAGAAGGTATTTTTTAAATTAAATTTTGAGGATACTGTGATACATGAAAAATTTGAAGTTTATACATTTATATCAGAAATTTACATGCATTTAAATTTTAAAGATATTTGTGTAAATATAAAGTATACTGTAAGTGTGTGTTTATCTTTTCGATGGGAAAAATCTATACAATGTATTAAATCGTAAGGTGGTTAACTATATATGTAATTAATTGACTACTAGTTGACACATTTAAAATATTCCATTTGTTGGTTTTGATGCAATTTTATGTGAATAAGTTAACAGAAAATATTTATCTTAGTAAATAAGCTAGGGTTATCATTATAAAAAAGCTATATAAATAAATCTAAGGCTAATTATGACCTTGGTTTTTTCATATTTGTACATAGTTCAAGTTGCGTATATTGTATATTGTAATACACATTTGTCAATATTCTTTCAGACATCCGTTTGGCAAATTCAATAGGTATATCTGTTAAAACCTTAAAACCGTTAGTGACTTATTGACCTATTTAAAACGGAAATCAGTAGCATTAGTTTGCGGTAAACGCAAAAAATGTATCCGTTCGAAACAGATGTTCTGTAATATTTTTCTAATATAAACAAAAAGTTGACTTTCCCTGCAGGTGCATTTAAAAATAGACTTAACGAGAGTGTTTTAAATCTTTTACGTGTCACTTCTTTGTGACGCTTCGTTTAAATAAATAACAACTATATTCTTAAATTATAGCTTGATTTCTGTGACAGTTGTCATTAGTGTCATTTTAGAACTTAGGTACGAAGCACATTTTAGGTGTGAATTTTGTAATTAATAATGTTTTGTAATTAATAATGTGTTGCACTTAATTTGTGATAAAACTGGCCGCTAAAGAATAAAAATATAGATGACGAAAATTTAATCGTCGATTTCGTAGCGATCTGTCATAGAAATCAAGCTATTTTTACGGACTGTAAAAAAAAAGTCAGATAATTAGAATATTATGTACAATTTTTTTAACTATCAGCACACTGGTAATGTTTGAAGTAAAAGTTTTACAATTGGCAACATTAATGTATATTTAAATGCTGCTAATTCAGGATGACTGGATAGTAGGCCTTTTCCACTCTGTGCATTTTAGAGAGTGTATTTAATTTGAAGATAGCAAACAGTATAAGCTGTTTTGCAGATCAAGGTCAAATAATTCTTAGTTCACGATTAACCACACATAAAAATGCTATTTACGTAACAATCTTTTAACTTGTGTGGACAGTTTTTTGTTATACGGGCTTCTTTCTCAAACTTGATTAGCGTCGTCTTGAAGTCTACTACGAAACAGCTAAGTTTCAATTTTTTACATAGACCGCCTGCTATTAGACCTCCACGACCCAAGTAGGTACTAGGTGATATCCAAGTTCTGTAGAAAAACTTGTCGGACTTTTTAAGACTCCAAATACGCCATACGATTGCCAAAGATTATCGTATGGCAATCGGCATTATTGCGCAGACAGTTTATTTGTTTTAATATGTCCGGGTTTGTGTATGTTAAGTATTTTTTCTAAATTCCTCGCTAGTTGAAGTAAGAAAAAAAGAAGAAATAAACAAGGCCTTTAGAATTAAGAATGAACCAATTTAATTAATACTAGGAAAGTTGACAGCTCGATACCGTTTTTATTGATACTTCCGAATTACGATAACACTATTCCGGGTTTAAATTACGTTTTTCATGAGTTCATTTCTAACAAAATTACTGACTAGACCGCAGATGATTTAACTATGTAGCATCTATGACTACAGTAGTATTTTTTTTGAAGACAAAAGAAACTCAAACTGACCAACTGCAGTGTTTGGTAGGTAAAAAATCTGTTAGCCCCCTGTTGTGAGTTGTGACGAGTCTACGTAAAAAATGAATGATGATCTATACCACATGGCGGTGTTCCTTTTGACTTTTGTAGGAAGTCCTATGTTTTGTTTAAGTACGATGGATAGGACATCTGTGTTGCACAAAGACTGTGCGTGGGTAGACATAAAACACACGACCATCTTAGGAAGAAAACCTTAGAGAAAGCACTGTAATAACGGTACATTACGTAGGTACTATTGTTTTTTAAATTGCCTTCATAGGGTAAGTTTTGTTGGCACATTGGCTTCCCTTAACGTAGATATCCTGTATAAAGGAATTACCAAATGTGATGTGTTGATAAGCGCAAAATTCGAGAATGATTCGACCGATTCGGACATTTGTAGGGTTCCGTAGCCAAAATGGCAAAAGCATTATCCCGTTGGTAATGGTCAACTATTTGACGTTATAGGCCGCTGAAATTGAAAAACGCCTTAACTACGGAACCCTACATTGGACTTGGCTCGACACGCAATTGTTTTTTCCATATTTTTCTTAAAGCACAAGAAAGGTTTGAATGGACAGATGAAACGTAAAATTCGCGAGGAAAACAGTAAAAATAACGTTTATTTCTTCACATAGAAACCACAGAGTAAATAAAATGACTTTATTTTGTTTCTTGGCTGCAAAAGTTGATGGTTACATTATTATTAGTCGTTATTAGTCAGCACACACATGACCTTTACGGATTACGGATTTAAATTTGATTCTTTTAATTTGTCATAATCAGAGTCCAAGAGAAAAGTAAACTATTCAATAGTTAAGACATTATTATATGCAGAAAATATATACAATAAAGTTTATAGTATGTTTTTAATCAAACGATCTATATCCAAAGACGTTTACAGAAATATTGTAATTTCTTCACACTTTGAATGCGAGCTAAACCGTGTCCAATATCAATAAACAATTTTGAGTTGATGCAATCGTACCGTATCGATACGCATTCTCGATTTTTATCCATCGATTAAGGTATTCTTTAATAAAATTGATCTTAATTATCAAACCCTTTTTTAAGGTGTTACAAGTGTCACGCGTGTGCTTGTGTTACTAACAAACGAGTGGACCAATTTTAATGGGGTTTTTGATTTTTGATAGCTCATATCATCAAGACGATTCTGAGCTGTTAATACCAAACACCCGTCAGCTGAGAAGAAGTTAAGATCATAATTTCGTAATTAATGATACTCATGTCACAATTATTAACATTTTTTTTAAAACAATGGCTTAGTATTTTAAAAAACTGTTTTGTTTGTAACCGTTAAGTAGATTCTTAACTCGGAAGTGTTTAAAATTGTTTAATATATGTAAACTTGTTTTAAAAGTTATATAATTTCGTTCTTGTGCACATCGTTAGTAAATAATATAGTTTTTCCTTTGTAAATATTATATAAATTACTTTTATCTTTAATGTTGCGTGTACAATATAATTAATATACATACTCATTTCACGTGAGTTGTGTCAAATGTAATAGGTAAAGCACGGGTGTTTACTACACTTCTACCTGACCCGTTTAGGTATGTAGTGTCAGGGGGTTACTAAAATTTTTTATTACCTAATAGACAAACACCATACAATACCATATATCTATAGCGTAGATAAATGTTGCCTTGAACATAGTGTTTAAAGGTGCACTTTTACTGCCTTGTTGATCTAGTGGTTAGCGTGTGCAACTGCCAATCAAGAGGTTTTCAGTTCGATTTCTAGATTAGACCATAAAGTGTTGTTGGGTTTTTCTGATTATGGCAGTGCTTAAGAACAGCCCGGAGTTAGAAAGTTGGCGTTTTAAGCCCTGTGTCTTGGAAAAAAATGTAAGCCGTCGGTCCTGCGCCTGCTCTCTCCCCGGTCGTGTCGGATTAACGTTTCACCGAACTCTGAGAGTGAGGGAAGAGAGAGTGCTCATGTGTGTGTGCTCCGTTGAGATTGGCTGCCGTGGCCGAGATCGGCTAAGAGTACTCAACATCACACTTTTAGCGAGATGAAATTTTGAATCATTTCTCTTGTTTCTTAGTTCAGTCTATCTTTTATAATCATAACTTGACTGACATAATTTAGTGATAAAAATTACAGTGTTTGTAGCGAAATGTGCTGAACGCAAACATTATAAATTAGTATCTTTTTCAATGTGATAATAATCATTCGAAGACAAACAATAACCGATTGAAATACTTCAACGTACATAAGATTATAATATTCGAGACAATCGTGTTCCTTCGCATTATACGTGACTTTCATATAAATATATATTTTTCGTACTTGAAATAATGTAAAACTATTTGCACAATTTGTCCTGAGTTTAATAACAAAAGTGCACAGTGCCGTTGCATTATTTGCAATTACTGATAGCGAATCTATTTTAGCAGGTGTTTATAAATAACATTATTCAGGTATTGTAATATTACAAGTTGTATAAACACGTGATATGCTTTTTAGTGTGGTTGCTATACTCATATTTCCTGCACATATACATTCACATTTCTCACACTAACTATATCGTATAACACTGGCTAGCGTGGGGTACCTACCTAATCATAAAGTGTTGGTGCTGTTTGAATGTACCACTTTACTTTCAGTCATCAAATACGACTTTAGTGACTATTACGACACACGAAGAATTCCACTATCCCGACGTTGATCACTAAACGACTCGAGTAGAAAATAAATTAGCTACCACGCGGTGAACATCTTAGGCACTGATTCCAACGTGGACACTATCACGACACGTAAAATCCCTTTTACTTTACGCCGCTAATCTATGTGCACGTGAGAGAATGTTCATATTGCAACTAATGTAAATATTTCAAGGACCACCGATGGTGGAACGATTGCGAAATCTGTTGGAACAACTGAAACAGCGACAACCGACACATCGATCAGGTGGGAGGTTGAAGAACTACCGATCAAGAAATGACCCGGGATCGGGGGTTCCAATTTAATCGAGTCCGATGAGGTCGGCCAAAGCAGACGTGAGCTTAAAACCGCTTCAATGTTACAAAAGAAATCTGCAGTCCCTGAAACATGAGAAACGCCTTACCATTCACATGGCCAAGAGGAACCTTGGCGACCTTAGCAATAATCTTGAGATAGCGATCTGCAACCTTGAAATTTGTTGCACAATCTCAGTGAATTAAGTAAAGCAGTTCACACTTGCTGATAAATCGAAACAGACAGGTGATAAAGGCCTCCGTGGGCAAGCTCGAAATGGACAGCCTTGGAGAACAAACAAACAAATAAATATTAATTTGCCGTGCATTCCGAACGCTGGATGTTCTCACCAAAAACCGTTTCGCAAAAGCCATATCGACCTTCGATAATGGTTAACCGAGCCGAACCCAATCGGGGGGCAAACCGATTTGCGGTTGGGTGGGGGTACCCTTGAGACGGTAGCAAGGGATGCACTTGAAGATGACTGACCGACCTGCACGTCTAGCGGACAATATCCCGGCTGGTTTGTCTGCACTTTTGGATACACCGCACTACAAGAATCCTACTGTTCTTAAATACAACATCATGTGGTGTTTAATATCATATTTCTTAGACTATTTGTAACCTCAAATATACACCTCCATGAGGTGACAGAGTAAGAATACAAAGTATCACCACCCCTATTCGTCCTATAGGAGTCGTTAGAGACGGCTAAAAAAGCACTCTAAACAGTACAATATCAATAGCAAGGAGAAGAAAAATTTGAAACAAACCTTATTCGACCTTGTCTCGTTAGCGCGGTATAGTAGGAAAAAGTCTAGCGGGGATTGTAAAAGGTGGTTTATGATAATGATAAAGCTGAGGTAGCCGTCACAGTATGTCATATAAATAGCTAGGTATGTTTGCAGCACTTAAAACAGATTTATTAGAAGTTTATTTTTATTTACTATTAGATTAGACTAAGAAATGTTATTTACCGGAAACATTTCAAAAACAATTTATTTCAAAACCACAACTTAGGTAACTATGTGTGGGATGTTCACATACAGCTATAAAAAAAATCTCTGCTGTATTGTGTGAATTGTCGTTATAATGATGAGTGATAAATTATCTTTTATTTTTAATAATGCTTATGTATAATATAATAAATGTGAGCTATTTCAAAACGTCATTAAAGAAACACAGACTTTAATCCATAAGTATCATTAAAAAGATTATACAGTTAAATATGCTCTTACTAAGTTTTTTAGTTGAAAAAAAAAACCCTGAAGAGTAACTATTTTTATGGAAAGTTACATTCTATAATAAAAAAGTAATTGCAAACTATGTTTTTAATAAATTAGATTTTGCTTTAGTCAACACACAACTAGTGTTATAAACTAACAAGCAAAACCCCCTTTCGACGGTGCAATATGGCTCGGGCACAGTAATCTTACAATTATGGTACCCTGAGCCATATTGCACAAATGTAAACTTCCTTTCAACCTGACAGATTGCATGACACATGATCACTCAAATAGAGTCGAACCCTGTAAACCTCGCGGTTGATTGATGCCGACCACATTTAGGGCGAGACCACAAAAAATTCAACAACACCTGGCGACCACAGATTTTATGCGTTTCCTATATGCAGTAGTGTACGAGTCACATGTGTTCCGTTAGCCTTAAATAACTGAACTTCAGGAAACTATTCGACTGTTCGACTTCCTTCACATTTTTAAATCTCTTGCAAACATCCACCTAATATGTTTTCTTAACCTCCATGTCCTAAAAATATTTAAAAACCTATTTTTGGTAAATTAATTTCATTCTTTTTTGGTAAATTACTTCATTGTGAATTGGTAAAAGTACTGCTTTAAAATAAGTTACTAAATAGAAAACTAAAAACATGTTAAAAATGGTTGAGAAGAACAAAATGAAAAAGTAAAAAATGCACATCTTTATAACCTATTTCCATAATAAGTTAACGTTTGTAGAATATCAACTAGGCTAGGGAAGCTGTTCGATTTTCTTTATATTTAAGCTATAGAAAACTTATTGTGGAAGAAAATACTGAAAAAAGATACTACCTGCTCCTTTTTTCAAATTGAAGCAAAGCTAAAACACTCTCCAATAGAAAATCAACTGAAAGTAAAAAAAATCCGGTTACGAAGTAAAACTTTTGTGACTGAACAACCCGAAGGGGTTCACAAGTAGCCACTAATGAGCTCGAGTATCACTCTGACATTAAATCGACTGCCAGATACTAAGAAACAGCACTGCCTTAAAAAACTACAAACATGTGATTTGTATAATATTTAGTGTGATCATATTCGTCATGCAAACGCCATATAAAAAGAAACACAATTTAAAGAATAACGAAAGTCTAACAAGAATTTAGACCATTACCCTTCCAATAATTCAATATTCAAATATGTGAGGTCATTTGGTCAATTCGTCCTTCGTGAAATTGTCGGGCCCTTCGGGTCTATTAGACACGTGAGACCCACCAAATCACCGTATAATTACCTACTTACTAACTTCTGTACAATGTACTGTTGAGCCCAGAAGTTGAATCAATAAAACAATATTATATTATTTATATCACATTAATTACGGGTTCAAGTCTATTATGATGCTGTAAAACAATCAAACTAAAACCATTATCGTAGTATTACCCAATTCGTCGTTGACCTAGTTAACCAGGAAGTGATGTTTGTTTCAATCTCCATTTCCGGTACTCTGATAATGTTTATTACACGATACGAATACTTAATTAATGTCTTGTTCCATTGTTTTACTATTCTATTTTAATCATAGTTATCAATTTTATTCCAGTCAACTTTCTGAATTAAATGACAAAAATAAATCGTATTTGATGGCTGCGATCAGAATGTGTGTGAATTTGATGTCATGGTTCGTATTCCCGATCATGCAAATTGTTACGGATTTACCACAGTAGCAGCTGCAGATTTTCAGACGCAAACAGATGTGGAATAAAAATTTAGGTCGCAAATTGTGGGTGTGTGTTTCTATTAAAATGACATGCTGACAAATGGCAAAAGGCATTTCAATTTATTTATCTTTCGTGAAGTAATAAAGCAAAATTTTTCATTTAAAAAAAATTGGTAAAATAAATAGTAAAAATATTCACAACCTTTATTTCACAGTCGGTATAATATAATCTAAACACGTAAGTCTTTAGCTTCTTTGACATATTTTTGCCCTATTCAAGAGCCTTATCGCTATTATATAAATTGTAATAAAGGTATTTATAAATCAAAGCACGTGTGTAATTTGTAAACAAACTGATTTACAAGGTACTACTAATAGTACTACTAATAGTACTACATGTGATAATGTAATGAGACGTAATTAGGATTAAGGCGGACTATTAACGACATTTTACTAGAACAAATTTTGCCTAATAGAATAATAATTAGTCGCATTTAATGCTTTCTATTATTAATATGACAAACAAAAATAAGGCCCGCCTTTAAACGAATTATCATTGTAACCAATAAAAGCTTGTTTTCAATAGTATTATTTGTCATCCTGTAAAATAACACAGTTGCTTGGAATATTACGAGTACCCTCTGTTCTAAGAAGAGGATCGCTAATGGCATAACAGCGGTCCTGCGCCCTTAGCCGAGATGCAAGTGCTTTGTGTCGACTCTCTTTCTACAATCGCTAACACTTTAATTCCCTTGTATTATTGTCTAACATTTTAATCAGGTAGCTAAGCGTTGTGATTCCTATATACATATTTGTTAGTTGTATAACAACGCTCACGTTTTTAGAATGTAAACTGGGCTGGGGAAGCTGTTTGGGTTTCTTTCTATTTCAGCTTTAGAAAACTTAATGTGAAAGAAAATACTGAAGTAAGATACTGTTTTTTTTTAATTTTAGGAATGGATAGTAATTAACTGATTGAAAATGGCTCCTTCATTCACATAAATAATTAGAATAAATAAGAGTTATAAGAGTTGCGGAGTTTAATGGTGAGAACTTCATCAGCGTGCCTCTTCAACGCAGATGCAGTAAGAGATGGAGATTTTATATCGAAGACACGTTTTGAACAGTGTTGTTTCGTTTAAAACTTACACGTAATATCATATACGTACATCAGTTGAATTTCTATATATCAAGTAACCAGTCCTTAAGAGGTAACTACCTATACATTTTCAACTACATTTTAAATTCAAATTTTATTATTATACAAAAATGTTAAGCAATTCTTTTTATTGACAGAGCGAGTAAACTAGCAATCGATTCACCTGATAGAAAGTGACTTAAAAATTTAATTTTAACCTAGGGAAGGGAACGCTTTGTTTTTTTTGTTGTTTTTGTTTATAGATTCGTCTCATGATCTATTATTGAATTGAATATGTCTTACCATGGAGGTTTAATTTAAAAAAAACTTATAAGCTACATAAAAATTATAATACATTCACACAACGACATCTAGTCCCAATGTAAGCAGATCTTGTACCATGAGTACTAGACAACTGATATAAATACATATATACTTTTTTTGTACATACATACATTTTATATATATAAAATACCCAAACTCTGAAATGAATATTTGCAGATCATTCAAGTTTTTGAGAGACCGAAACCTCAAACACGCTTACGCTACTACTGTGCCACCGAGGCAGTTGTGGAGTCATTTAATGTTAATTATTTATTTATGAAAGCAAAAAAAGCACGCAAGAATAGCGTGTCAGCGTTAACTTACCAGACTTCCAAATTTTCAAAAAAATCTCAAACACAGAACTAATGTCTATTTAAATCTCTCAATTGCACGTGAATTTTCATTGTTACGATTTAAAGTTAATATGAAAAATATACAACAGTTAATTTATTTTAAAGTCAGTTAAAACTGATGTCTTTTTTTGTGTGCACGCGCCTGTACCCAAAATCTGTGTGTGTCAAGTGATGCGTTCACGGTAGATCGCTTTGTCCGGAAAGGGTATGTTGAGATCACATCACTAAAAATGCATTAGTTACAGAATTGTACAACCCTATGAGGACGAATTATTCTTACGTTTTGTGGTTAGAAACTATGCGGCCGTTTCCTTCATGGTTTAAATCAGGGTTGAAGGATTACACTGCGGTTTATCACAAATTGGTTATACTCTACGAGGTTCAGTTTGGTTGTAATAAGTATTTTTATATGTATATTGTAAGTATATTTAAGTCATCTGATTCAGAAATTGCCTTTTAGGAAGTTCAGTTACCACATATATTTTTACATTAGATATATTTTTATAATAAGTGTGTTAGTCAAATGTTTTCTAAGATTATTTCCCTTATGAACAACTTTATGAAATTCATAGCAAATGGCAGTTAAGGACGAATACCATTTTAACGACCAGAGACAAGACTTTTATTCTTTTAATTTGTTCTTTTTAAATTTATCATTTACTTGAAAGTGTCTTTAGAGGACATTGATTATTTGATTAGCTTATTGTTTAAATTTTAGAACTAAAATAAGAGCTTTACTATTAT
Source organism: Hypercompe scribonia (assembly GCA_949316085.1). Taxonomy (NCBI): domain Eukaryota; kingdom Metazoa; phylum Arthropoda; class Insecta; order Lepidoptera; family Erebidae; genus Hypercompe; species Hypercompe scribonia. The sequence continues at coordinate 8,997,984 of OX438988.1, forward strand.
TTGGCCTTAAATTTATTGTTTTGTTGCCTCATTACCCATGATATGTTAAGCACACAAGTGTATTTTCTTATAAAAATATAAGAACAGTCGGCTTTCTCTCTTTAATAGCACATTTTCAAAAGAAAATATCGAGTAATTTTCTAGTGCTCGTTATAAAGTCGCACGGTTTTGTTGCCATTTCATGGTTATTTGACGTACAAGTTCGTTCGTAATGCGGAGACACAGAAAGGCACTGATTTGCGTTATTATGTATGTACGTTACGGATACAACAAGGCAATAATGTGGATCGTGGCCGCACAGCGTGGCGAAGTTGACAGGTGCCAATCTTGAACGTGCGCGGGCGCGTATAGAGCTTCGACTCATACGAGTTGAATGATTTTTGCGGTATATTGGCGAAAAATAAATGTTTTCAAAAAGTAAGCTGACAAAGTGACAAATTAAAATCGGTAAGTTGGAAACGTTCCCATTTACTTTAAGTTATGTAAAAGAATATAACGAGCTATATGTAATTGGTATTCAATAATTTATCACAAAAAAAATTATGTATCAAATTAAATATTTGGCACCTGTTTATATTAGAAAACATAATATTTACCTTTCTTAGTAGTCTTACTTTTGTAGTTGTAAATGGGAATTCTAGGTTTATGTAATTTAATTGCAAGTGAAGTTTTTCTTCCTACTAACATTCCTACTAATACTAGGAGTTTTAGTGAATTAGGAAAAATGTAAAATAGATTTTAAGAAGATTCGTCTTCGATTAGTAAATAAAACTACTATTCATTTTTATTTTTTTTACTTTACATTTTAAGAGCCTGCCAAAGTGAGTCTGCTCTGCCTGATGGAAAGCATGAATTGAATTCAAGAGTTGTGGTCACTATCCTCTTTGTGAATGCAGACACTGTCGTATGGTGACCCATATTATGACGGCCTAGTGAGATGTTTTTTCAAGTCCCGCTTGGGGACGTAAAAGTCATGACAGTCATCGTGGCAGTGTAAGGCTTACACACTTACCACGTTAGCTGTCACTCACCAACGGAACACGACAGCACGGATACTGTCGCTTTAGGTTGGTCTTCTGTGAGAGGGTAATACTGTCCCGGTCGAAGGGGCCTGCTCGAGCCACGATCAATGTGGTTTTATTCCCTATTGATATGTTAAGTAAGTTAAGTGTACAAGTTACTTACATTTTATTTGACTTCAACTGAAGCTATTCTTTGAATACGGGTTAGTTAAATAGGTAATCCAAAGTTTTCTTAAAAAGTAAGATTTTAGAAGTAGATAATATGATAGTTACATCATTTTTAGATGTTATGCACATTTCTCAGTAATGATAAGATCGTTATCATTGCAAAGAATCGCAGTTACGTTAGACGAGATAAAAATGTTTTATCTCATACATGTTTGACATATAATAATGGAAGGAATTTCTGAATTTGCAGTCTATTTCATTATACTTATATAAGTTTTTGAATTTCACATTTTTTTAATGTTTTTGTTTCAATTTATTGCCTACCTTTCAAATTTATTTCCTGTTATTTTCTAAATTTACAATTATAATAAATTCAAGGTCACAAAAATCACGTTGTGTACACCAGTCTCAACAAATCAGTTCACGCGTCACAGACTCCTGCGCAGTGATTGCGGGAGGATGCGGCCTATTAAAGGGCCCCTACCACACGCTCGCAACATCATAACCGTATCCTATCACTCTTCAATGATTCATTTCTTTTACTCTCTGGGATCCTTATTTTCATAAAGGGTTCAATGTATATTACAGTGCCGACACAGGTCAGTGATTGACGGTTAGCAGCGGTTTTAAGTTTTAGCGGTTTTGAAGGGTAAGGGATGCCGTTTATGTTCTGGTTATGTTCAATTTATAGGCCTAATGGGTCGTGGTATTGGCTTGTAATGGTGATGATTCTATTAAGGTTCAAAAAGCAGCCGCAATCGTTTTTTGAAGTGAATCAATTTGATAGTGTGAGTTTATTTATTTACAATAGACTATACATATAACGCATATTTGGCACTATCTAGCTGTATTTTTCTGGACTTATTCAATTAGTTTTGGCTTACAGGCAAGTGTTTAACTAACTGTTATTGCATGCCTATAAGATATTGTTCAAAGGTTCTGGTTCTGTGGTCCCCTCAACTTTTAAATATTTCCGTAAAATTTGCCAATTTTATTGAATTTTTAACTCAAAGTGGTGCGATGATCTAGTAAGTGTCTCGGAAAGCCGTTGGATGCGGGCGACATGGAACCGGTTGTTGTGGAGAATCTTGGGGGAGGTCTAAGTCCAGCAGTGAACGTCTTTTGGTTGAGATGATGATGATGATTGAATATGAAGATTAGAAATGTAAAAAGTGGAATATAGTAAGTTATTTGTATCGGGAGAAATTTACTTTGATAGTGTACCGGGTTTAATTCACTCCTGTTGTAAGTTATTCACAAGACTGTTGCCAATACGTTAGCGTAGCTACGGTACTAGTAGTATTCATTAATAAAATTCAAAGAAAAGCTTCGGTTTCGTTCCACTCAATAATATTGATTAAAAAGTTGTATAAACGTTCAATTACATATAAAAACCCATGTTCAATGTCAAACCAATCATCACAATTTTGTTGTCAAGCAACCAGAAATTCATTTTGATCAACTTTAAATTGATTTTCCGGACACGATTTGTTAAACACCTCTTTAACTTGGTATAAATAAAGGCTAAAATGCTTTAGCAGTTTTTTTTTTTAAATATTTTAGGAACGGAAACTGTACAATGAATAAGTACAATAATAATATGATTTGATAATGATTTTGTCATCAAACTGTCGTATAATATGCAATTATCACGTTACTCGAAAGGGAAATGTCTGTGAGACATTATGACAAGAAGATTTTGATATATTTCTTTATGTTGGAGCAATACTGTACTGGTAATTAGAAATGGTCGCTATTACGGTCTATAGGAACTGATTGACTTAACTAACTTGTTTTACCAATTCTGGCATTATTTTCTTTTTAATAAATAATGTTTCATGTATACACTACTTTTTTTGACAGTGCAGACAAACAGTATAATTATCTACAATTATAAATTATTGATGATACAATTATTTAATTGGTTTTCCAATGTTTTGACTAAATCCCAATGTTCGTGGTTACGGGTTGTAGTGAGAATTTAGCAAAGCTCTGTGAGGTGCGAATTTAGTCAACTGCCTGCGCCGTGTTCATTATTTTCGTTCAAAGTATCGAATGTTGAAGGAGAAAAAACATAAATGAATGTAAAGTATAGTATAGTTAAATATATTATTTGTCTAATTAAAAAAAAAAGATTAAGATTGTTTCTCTGTTAAGTTGAAATTGGAGTAAAAGTATTTAGTTCATTGCATGCTTCACACTCATTGTTGTAAACCAATTTCGGAGTAACTGTATTAAACTTAACAATGGCTATTACCATTAAAATAAATGGTGTTAAATTAGAGGTTATAATTTAAATAATAATCTTGCCAATCTTAGCCGCCCAACTGTTTCATAACTAAGGTAAAACATGCTAGGCTCTCATTAACATACTATCCAGTTAATTCAATATGTCTGTCGTTTATTTTATCTGTACTAATATTATAATTGCGAAAGTAATTCTTTTTGTCTGTTATGGCTTCACGGTTAAACTGCAGAACTGATTTAAAATTTGGCATGAAGATACTTTGATTATTAAAAAAGTATTGGGGCAAACATCAACCGCGATGCGCACACACAGGCGGAGTGGAGACGCGGGTGAAAACTTCACTACCATATGTACGACTACATCCCAAAGAATTGAGAAGTGTAGTTCTTTTAATGTTTACTGTCACACGTAATTGGTGATCGGTTTAATTGCTTTTATTCAATTAGATAAAGAATCAATAGGCTGTGAGAAAGAAGAGATAAGAATTAAACTTTGGCGGTCGAAAGCGCTCGTATGACATTTCGTATATCTATAGTCTATGACTGAATGCTCAGATTACGTAATAGTAGATAAACATAAGTTAGTTATGCGGCTTCAATTGGTTGCTGTACATATTTTACGACAATTCTTTTTCCAAAGAACAAATAGACTAAGTTACTTCTAATAATATAAGCTGTCTACTAATATTAATAAAAGTAATTTGTATTAAAAACATATTAGACCTATTTGTGTATTATTAATTATTTCATTTTGACATTATAACCTCATATAACAGCCTCGTTGGCGCAGCAGTAGTGAAGGCGACTACTGTGCTTGTGGTCTCAGGTTCGATGCCCGGGTCGGACCAAATGCTTGTATGATGTGGAAAAATTTTTTTCTAAGTTTGAGTGTTTTCTATGTATAATATGTATGTATTTACAAAAAAAGTATATAAGTATTCTATCAGACGTTGTGGGTCAAATGTCTGGAATATTTATTATTATTATTTTCATATTTTTTTATTGTATGCATAAAAGGCAGAATATATTGAGACAAATATAGTGTTAAAGGCCTTATTTATGTAACTACATACATTCGGTACTAATAAATGAAATTATTAATTTGATCTGTCTACGAAAATGTCGAGCAAATCGGTTTTCTTCTACATCACTATATTATCTTTATTACTAATGTAACTAACTAAACAAAATTACTATTTTTTTTAAAAAACCCTAAATCCAAGGCGTTGTCAGAGGGTCTCGCATCTAAAGCTATACACAACTTAAATGCAAGTGAATAGCGACGTCGTGAACGAATGGCGGGGTCGCATTGTCAGACATTGTGAGTGCTAGCAAGTGCACTCCTTTAACGATAGGGTCACGAAGGAAGAGCTATAGGAATGAGTAGAGTAGCGTTGGATGTAAAAAAAATTTTGGAGACAATACTCTTTTTCTTCTCTCTTTTTTTTAAAAGACCACGTCCGCACTAGGAATGAATCCTGTGTCACGAGGACTTTACAAACACAAGAAATGGATACAAAGAACACCCAGACTCAGCACAACAGTTTGTGGATCACACAAAGTGGTGCCCGTGGGAAGTTTGAACCCACAAAATTCACCATAGTAGGGAGCGGCGTGGCGACCGCTTAAACCACTAAGCCTACCGTGCAGTCAATACGAATAGCATAATGAACGTAGTCGTTGCTTACACGTGGTAAAATATCTTACTAATTAATTTTTTTTTTCGACCTCGTGAATTCTCAATCCATTTCAGTTAGAAAAACTAACAACAACTACAAAAAAAGAAAATGATTAGTTTGATATACATCGTTTATTGTCAATTAATTCTTAAAATTATAACAAGCAGTATCACTTTACATCTAACCTTAGTAACAAGTAAAGTCTTTTAAAAAAAAATCCTTTGTGTGTGTTATCTATTTATTAGTTTCAGGTTTGAATAAAATGATCAGGTATTAATAGCTGAATAGGTGTCATCAGATTAAAAATCTCTCCTTGCTGCAACTAAATTAACTCATTTTTATAATTATTTTACATAAAGACTTAAGTTCAATATTAGTAACATGTACTTACTCGTACGTTTTATTTTTTATTTTACTTTTTGCTGTGTAAACAAAAGAAACACCATTGTTACACATCATTATTTTGGTTATACATTCTTTCAATAGTTGGCCATTGTGATTCAAGGTCAATTAATAGCACTGGCATACTAATAATCTATAGATTTTATTAGATTACTGTAAGTCATCAAATTTAAAACAATAATATATTTAGTCAAAGCAACTCTATTCATGATTGTATTCGACAGATTTAGAATCCCTCCTCACAAAATTTAAAGCTTAGAAATACAAGAATGGAGTGATTGGACAAAGATTCGGACTGGGCTCACACGTGTGTCCACACGTGGTGCTGGGGGTCAACGACCTGGAGATAAACAATATGGAATCATTATTTCCTCGAGGGATGTACAGTGAGTTTCAAATTGCATTTGTTTTGTTTTTATGCAGCTGCAGGATGTGGTCAGGTTAAGAGGTTATTTGTTTTAAATTTCGGTTAGATATTCATCATTGTATGGAACCAGCGTTGTACTAAATCTTTAAGTACAAAAAAATATTTAATGTTTAGTTCAATAATAACGGATGTAATAAGTACCTTCAAAGTACATGAGATAAGATGACACATATGTTAGTAATCGAAGTGAGTTTTTAATTCTTCGAAACCGTAAAATAAAATTTATGTCTAATGGTACATTAACATATAACTGTCAAAATAAGATAGTCTATCATACTTTTTTGAGGAAAGATACTTTTATCATCATTAATTTTAGTTAAAGAGGATTTTAAAGAGTTTGGGTGAACGCACTAATCTCATAAACTACTGGTTTGCATTATTAATGCTATTTTAGTGTTGGAAAGCTCATTTATCAAGGAATCCATGCTGCGACCAACAGCAGCTGAGCATCAATGAAAAGTGAAACTGAGCTAGTTGTATATAATAATAAGGATAGTGTCCGCCAAATGGAAAGCGGTCATCTTAGCCTATACGAAATGCATAATGCTAAGCAATGGCAACTTGCTAAGAATTTTTTTTTCTATGTTAAGACCCTGCCAAAGTGACTCTACTCTGCCTGATGGAAAGTATGAATGGAATCTAAGAGTTGTGGTCACCATACTCATTGTAAATGCACACAATGCAGTATGGTGACCCACACTACGGCGGCCTTGTGAGATGCTTTTCCAAGCGGAGTGTGCCTTGCTTGGGGAAGTAAAAGGCATGACAGTCATTGTGACAGTGTAAAGCTTACACAGTTACCACGAGAACTGTCACCCCTGAATCAATGGGCCTCCGGTCTCACGCTCACCAATGAAACGTGATAACACGAATGCTGGCGCTTTAGGATGGTCTTCTGTGAGAGGGTAGTACTGTCCCAGTTGAGCCGGCTCACTCGTGCTGAAATCAGCGTGGCTCTATTACCTAGAAAAACACAAACAGCTTCGGTGGTGCAGTGGTAGCGAATATGATTGCTGTGCCAGTCAGACCAAGTGTTTGTATGGTCTGCAATTATTTGTTACGGAGTTTGGATATTTTCTATGTCTAATATGTATGTATTTACAATAAAAAAGTATATACGTATTTAGTCACTCAATTTAGCAACAATAAGGGCGCTCTTTGTACATATTTTCTTTTAATGTTTAACAATACGATTGTAATTTTTGTACAATAAAATATATTCGATTATATGCTATTCTTATTCTAATTATCATTGTACAAGTTCTGCTTAGTCAAAACTTTATTCATAGTCATTGACTACATTTGGTAATTGACATAAAGTTGCAGGATACGCCTCCCGTTTATTTACGCCACTACTGTCACTATACCTGGTAGGATACGAACGACGAAGCCTCTTTGTAACGCATTAAACGTAAGATATAAATTTATTATTTAAATTAAGATTAAATCTTACGTTTAATACGTAACACAGAGGTTATCAGCGGATTTTTTTTTATAGTTCTAAAAAATTCCGACTAAGTATCGTTTGACTAAAAATTCAAATTTACGATAATTCAAAGTTATTGTCATTGAACTTACTGTTGTTAGTGAATTGTAGTATGTTTACATATAAATATTGTAAAAATCTGTTTGTCTATAATAATACTTAGAGAGTAATTGCGTATAGAGAAATGTAAAAGTGGGCATATTTTCTGTTTACATGTAGCAGTAGTATAATGAAAGTCAGGTAAAATTCTAATGACTATTGATATATTTATATAAAATTGGCTGCTAGGAGTAAATGTTGATAATCATTATATCATAAATAGCCTGTAGCAGTCCACTGCTGGACATCAGCCTTTCCTTGCAAAGCAAATTCTACAATACTGCGCTGGCCAGACAGCTAGTTTTGGGATTTGTTTCAAGTTTTCTTTCTTTTTGCAGGGATGTTGTCTTGCATATTTTGTTCCCTTACTTGCTTCTTACGTCATCCATGGGAAGAATAGGGGTGGTGACACTCAGTATTCTCAATCTGTCACCACACAATGAAAAAATGACCAGATGAAAAATATATGACGAAAATTGTTGGTAAGATTGTGAAACATGACAAAGTATACTTAAACAATAAAACAAATATTGAATACTTAATGAGTTCGGATTTAAATTCTATCAGATCTTTTTAATACGTGTCGTTTCGTTAAAATAACTCAAATTTTTGTAGTTTTAATGAGTTTTTGTGTAATTATTATGTTGTCAGAAAACTAAAAGGAAATCGACTCCAGTTTAACATAATAATATGGAAGGAACGTAAAAAATAATTTTAATATAAAAACAAAACTGTAACGCTTAAATTTCTCAAGTAGTCGCGGTAAGTATTATTTATATTATTTATTTATTAAAATGTCACGTCAATATGTAAATACTGAAGGACCTAAATTCCATTCCGCGAGACAAAACTATTTTACTGATCTCATTAACTATGTAAAGAGGACAGTCTATTCAGGCCAACCCGTCACGTATGGTCAAGGCCAGGAGGATACACGTCTAACGTAGATGCGGGTTATGAATAATTACTGAGATGTTGTTGTCTCAAACAGATTTCGAGACAATAATTCGTTTTGTCTCATGGTCCCAAAGTTCTTGGGTGGTTCGTTTTCCATTTTATTTATAACAGGTACAGGATGTTTTCAAGGTTTTTTGAAGTCAAAGATACTAAAATTCATACTTAAGTAAAGTGTAAAAATGATGTCAATATATTATGCTAATAGTCGTATAAGAAGATGACTCACAAAGTCACAAACCTAAACCTACCTTTACCTTAAACCGTCGTAGCGGTTGCTTAAACTTTAAAATATTAAGTTAGAAAATGGATTTCTAAAAGTTTTAATTTTAAAGAAGAAATAGACAGAGTTTTGAACTCACAGAGTGGACCCTCAACGTTGCTATTGACGCGGACAAGATATTTCGAGTGTTGCCAGTAGTACGTAGCATGCCGTATGTTTTCTTGATGCTTGTGGAAGATCTTGAATGTAGTTTTGTTTTATCGAGTTTAAAGAACAAAGAAAATAATTACTACAGTAGTAGAGCCGACTGTAGTTGGAGTATTAATTGAACTTTGGAATATAAGAATCTATTAATCTTAGTGCGAACGAAAATTATTAAAATACCGGATACTCGTAGCAGGAAAAGCAGTAAAAAAGTGATTTTCATAATAGTAACGTTCGCTGTTAGGTACATTGTGTTATTTATTAGGTAGAACAGGTATAAGTTAATACATAAATACCTAAAGTATATAAGTATATAAGAAGGCTCATAGTAGAGCTTTTTGTTACTAAACTTGTAATATAATATTGCCTGGATTTATTCTTAAGTTTTATTTTATAAAGCAAATTTTGAAACAAAAAATGTTCAAAGATTCGACATTACAGTCCAGAAGCAATTTGTATCCTTCTTTCTCACGTATCCTGCGAACAAATTACAGACACAGCATCTAACACATCTCGAAATTCTCTCACGAATGATCTATGATTCAAAACACGTTTGGAGTCGGGTCAGATGTTCCCGAAAGAGTGTCTGCCCTCCGGCCAACGACCCTACATATCCTCTTTTTATTATTTTTTAGAGTTCCTTGTACAGCCCCTAGAAGAGGATTTGAAAAATAAAAAAGAAATAACACGTGGAGGTTTTAATGTATCTTTTTTAAGCGGCTATTGGTCCTGTTCGTATATGTAGCGTGACGGAAAGCAATTTGGAGGTTGAATATTACCTTTTATGTATCCTTTTCAGGGTACGGATATTGTCTGAGGTTTTTGTTCGTTACACATACATATATACGTATACAAAGAAGATGATTGACTACTTCTGAACGAAGACAGTTTCGCCATAATTTTAGCAAATCTTAAGAAATGTTTATGTTAAATGTTTTTCTTTACAACTGTAATGTAAAATTTCTTAAGTTGTACTTTCAAAACGAAAATTAATCAACCAGCGTCCATAAACATAGATTTTCCACTGAAGTAGGAATTGAAGCACATTTCGTAAAAATAATCGTATTATCTGACCAAATAGCATCTAAAAACGTTTATTTCTAAATACACGTTATTTTGACATAACTAGCTATTATATCTTTAAAGATAAGTTTGTAACTTGTTGTCAATAGACTACAAAATACAAATTTTCGAGGAGGAGATATTGACTATGACTTGGAATATTAGTTATTGTATTTATAATGACAAGTATACGATTAATTTTTGACAAGTTTAGTTGCAGCTTATTGTGATGTAATTTTTTATTTATGTTATATAAATCTTACATGAGTAGTTACTTAATGACAAGTGAAGCCTATAACAAAACCCTTTAAAAAGCGTTAAAACAAATTAATAACTTCTACAGCCATAATGATGTCTTTTAAATGGCAAACTTTGCAAGTATTTAGTCAATCAATTTTTTTTCAGCGATAGCCAGTGAGCCTTTACTTTACCATATGCTCTAAGGGTTAAATCATTCAATTTTACTTTATACAAAGAACAAGGTAACACAAATTATATTCAATGGTCGTTAAAAATGATTTACTTCTCAAGTGATTCCATTTGTGCTCTAATTGACTCAAGTGATTAGCTTTTTTTCTGTAAGAGACAAAAAAAAATATTTATTGGTTTCAGAAGGGGCAAGTGAAACAGATGTCCCAGTGTGACACTTTATGATGTCGTATTAAGTTAATGTCTGCTGGATCGTGTAATTTAGTAAGATTAAGAAAAAAATCTTTATACCGTGTCTACGGATTAGTCAATAGTCATATGTTTCTTTGCTGCATTACATTTTTTTGTGGTATAAAAGGGCAAATGAGGAGACTGGTCACATAATAGTAAGAGACTACCAACGCTCATGTCCACCTGCAATTCAGGAGCCATAGATGCGTTACCGTCTAAGGAGCCCCTTTCCCACGGAAAGGAGAATTTGAGCTCAGGTAACCTTAATCACTCGGGGAAAAACTACCGCCGGTTTTTTTAGAGGCTATGGTATCTTCGGTAAAAGTGGCCTGGTTAACTGGCGAAGGATACCCTTCTTACAATAAACATTAGTTAGTATAGCTCACTGACTATTTATTTTACGTTGATTGTAGATGGTGGAGCAGTTTAAGCGGTCTGCTCTCTCTCTCTCTCTACTGTGTTGAGTATTGTGGGTTCAAACCCTAGATAAGACAATACTTTGTGTGATCCACAAATTGTTGTGGGTGCCTGTGTGTTCTTTGTGTCCATTTCTTGTTTGTTTATAATAGTCTCCCGCGATACGGGATATATTCCTAATGTGAGCGTTGTTTTTCTTAATTGAAATAAAAATAGGAAAAAAAACAATGGTGTTTTCGTACTATATCTGACAAACTGACTATTTAGTTTACTGTTACTTTCAGAATTTGCTCATCCGAAGTGTTACACCGCAAACAAAAACACGACGTTAAACAGTTTTTAGTCGTGAGTAAGAGTGGAGAGTGTTCTGAGGAGCTTTTTTAGAGTGAGAGATTTATGTTCTTGAACTTTGTTTGGCCCTATCTTCTTGTGACAATCAGTCAAAACCTGGAACTTTCTACCAACGTAAATGTTGCCCTCCCACTATGATTCCAGGTTCTTTAAGCGGCACGTGAAATAGAATCTCACTAGGCCGCCACAGTGTGGGTCACTATGCTACACTGTCTGTATTCGCCATGAATATGGTGACCACTACTCTTTGATTCTACTCATGCTTTCCAGCAAGGAGCGTAGAGTCCCTTTGGTAGAATCTATACTGAACAAAGAAAGTGAAAATAATGTAGCCTAAATTCCCCACACTCTGAGGGGGAGACTTCAAGGACAGTAACTCAAGAGCCGCAAGTTGAGTTTTAGGTGTCCATGTGCAAAAGTTAGTCACTTTCTATCAGGTGAGCCGTCTGCTCGCCCCCATTTAATAAACAATATTGTAAGAAGAATATGTTAATGTATTATTATTACACATATACATATGTGTCATTTAACACGTATCATTTAACATGTGTCACTTAACAACGTTATTTCTTTGTATTTTCTTAAATATCGTATAGCTATTAGCAATCGTTAATACTAACCGCACGATATTTATAATTATATTGCACCCATGAAGTTGACCACGGAGCGATAACGGGCAGCTGCGTCCAGGGACAATGCACTCTTATCAGCCTTTGTCACATCGTATGACACGAACTTGTACATTTGCAAGCACTTGCAATACGGAGTGTTACCACCCAACCATCCTATATGTGTCATAAAAGCCGAACAGGAGAGTAAATTATGCAAGACAATAGTGCTGCAAAGAGAAAGAAAATTTAACACAGACTCCATCAACCCGTCTAACCATTATATATAGTAGGCCAAAACCTCCTTTCTAAGAATAGGCCAGCAGTGGACTATTAAAGATGGTTGATGATGATAAAAAGCATAGATATTGCTTACCGTTTTGAGAAATTTATTAACATGACATGCTTATGGTGAGCGTCATCATTATGGTCGATCAGGGATCGACCTTCGACTCCTAGACGACCACTGGTCGATAAACAATATTTATTGATAGCTTTAAGCATTTACATGTAGATGACGATCGTTAAACGAGTCTTTGTTTAGTGTTTACATTAGAAAAAAATTCCTGTAACAAGTACAGTCGTGTATTTCACAAAGTTGAAGCATAAGGGTGTATAGTATTCCCACCAAAACTTAAGGCCTCAAGCCAATCTCACTTGCAAGTGGTGCATCTGGTGATCGACGGACGAGACTCCGGCAAACAAAACACCCTGATTAGCGGCAATAAACTCGCCACCTATTACGTGTTACCAAAATACTAGCGAAAAGTGGGCGTTTAATATACGCCTGCATACCACTTTGGTGAAACAGGCGTGATTTTATGTATGAAGTATAAGTTCTTTTAACAATACGTTATGAGAATATGTTTATATTTGTTTTATTTTATAACAATTCAAGTTTTCGTTCCTCATTCAATTTTTGTATTAGATTATCTACGAATGAAGATATTACTACATATTTCAATAACTACAGAGATTAGCTTAATTTATTCTTCTCCAAACACAATTTTAAATATAACCAGTGGAAATCTACGGACGGACGAACTGTTCAGAGGGGAGGTCTATCACGATTTCTATAGATACCATTGGTATTTTCCGGAATTGCTAAAAACATAAAAATATTTACATTTGTTCTACTTACAGTGACTAAAAGCTAATGATTATTTTAGAGTTTTATTTTTAATTACGCTGATAACTTTACTTTGCCCTTGTGCATGGTTATTTACGTCAAATACGAATATAACTGATGCCTACAGACTATAAAAAATGTTTTGATATGAAAAATATTTTCATTTAATAGTTAACTTTAAATGTTATTGTTATTTACTTTCCTTTCAATTAAACCGAGATACTGAGAATTGTTCAATAATTTTAACATTTTCGATTTCCCCCAATTAATAATAATAAATGGACAAAAAAATAATAAAATAACAAAAATTAATAAAAATATATAGCACGATTTCAAAAAGGTGTGAAAGACACGGCTCTGCTACAGTCATTTCAGTGGAGCAAGGAATTTACTATGTAAACTTTTTTAAAAGTCATTTGGGACATGCTTTTTCGCAGGGGTGAAGATGAGTCGTTCTTTATCTTTGGAGCACGTTTAAAGCCTACCTTGTATTGAGCTGTTCAGTGTGCTGGTATTACTAAGTTGTTTGCTTCCCTTCTGCGAGTATTTCTCACAAGCACATCTTTAACCCACTCTAGCTTTTCATACTTTTCATACAGATATTTTGCTATTTTTTTAAAAACAATTTTATGTACTAGGCATGCAAAATATATTTTTCTATGAGCCTCCATTTTGAAGGTGTTGGTATCGTTTAGATATGGTGGAATGAACTCTTTGCGTGGCCTTTTGGTTTTGTTATAAAGTTTGGAAGGTATCACAGTAATAAAATTGGTGTCACAGTAGTCCTAAAAGGTTTTGATCTAGTTTAGGTTGCAGTCTGTTTTTATAAATCATTGTGCAATGTGTTCTTTATGGTAGCAACAGACATATTTTTATTTTTTTTTAAATTGCGATAACATAATCGAATCTAATAGGTCCTGCAAGGTACTTTCCAACATTATAAAGTTTTCCTCAGTTTTCCAACCAGTAAAAAATGTTTTTTATCTTGTAATTTAAAAAAAAAAAAAAATGTACAAAAAATCAAGTTCACTGCTTATTACTGAACCTAAGTTCACGGCATTATCTACTAGTATCTACTAGTAGTATTTCTTGTTCATACATCAATATGAAAAGATTAGGCAGCTACTTTATTACATTGTACTTTGGTATCCAATATAATATTTTTGTTTTACTCGGATTTAAGATTGACATGTTTCTGTAAGCATAATTACAAATGTAATTGAGATCTTTATTTATTAATTTGCCTGATATTATTCATACATACATGTTTAGGGAGATCTGGAGTAAAAAAGGTGAAAAGTTATGAACTTAAAATGGACCGTCGTAATGTTCACTTGTTTATTTAATGGGTTTCAGAATTAACAACTTGCCTTGTTCTGATTCTATTTCGACAGACTGATTGCGGTTATTTGAGTGAAACTATTAGCGTGATTCATCTGAAATTTGTAGCATGAGAGCTTTTCCAAAAGTAGTTCTGTTCTGTATTCAAACAATGAAAGGCTTTTAAAAAGTCTAACAGCACCAGAGTGCTGCATATGCCAACGAGCGGCGCCGCCATGAAGTCATCATTGATATGCACTTGCACCGTCGCAGTTCCATATCCACTGCAGAACTTTGACTGTATGTCCGGCAGATTACCCTTATTTTCAAGAAAACTTGCCAGCTGCGTACATACTAATCTTTCTACAACTTTGGATATGACTGGCAAAATAATAATTGGTTTTAAGTCTTTCAGTTCTTTGACTTTAGAATCTTGGAACTATGGGGATAGGTTTTATTTTAGTAATTATCCAGTTTTCAGGGAATTTCCTAGATCGCAGACAGTTATTGATAAAATCTATAATGGCTGGTAAGGTGATTGTCGGGGTTAACTTTATCATATCAATAGAGATAGAGTCATGTCCACAAGTTCTTGTTTTAAAAGCTTTGAACTATTTTTAAAATCTCTTCAAATGTTTCTATTACAAACTGTGTACTTGTATATTTATTTTGAATGGCAAAATTATAAGCAATCGAAATTGTTCAATAACTGTCCACCCAAGGTTCCTTTTATTGCCTGTATGACCTAACTAACACTGAGAATATTCAGATAGCTTACATCAAAGATAATATGGAAGTCATATTATCTTTGATGTGAGTTCGTATGTGTAGGTATTTAAGGGATGCTCGAACAATCTTGGTCTCTTTGGGAACCTTTTTAAAAAGTGAAATTACCTAGTGAAGATTTCTTGACAAAGAAATTGTTGCTTATAAATTACATATAGCTTTTTGATATTCAATTTGCCTCGGTTAGCAAAATTTTTAGTCACAAGGACTTTTTAGAGTAGTTAGTTTTAGAGGATATAAAATTTTTTATTTGAACCTGAGATCAGTGTGTTCAACCAAATAAAAATTTACTAACTTTAAAATATTAACTATATTAATTATAAATATAGTATCACTGTTTTATACTAATACTATTTTAATACTGCTCACATTCCTAAGCATGTCTAGTCTAAGCCCTAGTGCTAGCTGCCTGCACATTGGAGTTCATTCATGCAGTTACACTCCAGTAGAGACGAATAGATACTCCTTGTTATACGATCTCTCAGGTCATTGTAGACCAGTGTGACCATTACAGATCAATATTGCAATCTTATACACACATCTTAAATAGATACGACGAAGGAAATTAATCCACAATAGAAATGGTTTAATATATCTTTAAATACCTAAAATCTATAATATTTTATAATATTTCGGACATTTGACACACAATGTCATCAAGTCATAAACTAAGCGGAGCTCGTACTATGGGTACTAGAGAACTGATATAAATACATATATCCTTTTTTTACGTAAATATATACATATTATACGCAGAAAACGCCCAAAATCCAAAACCTGAGACATTTAGAAAAGCTAAATTTCTGCAAACCTTTAAGAAAAAAGACACTTACGAGTATTATTACTTGACAATGCAAAGGTTACTAAGGAAGTGTTTATTGTGGCTAATGTGTTTTACGTCATGATGTGTGTGTATTTGTGATATTTACGTAAATATTTGTGTTTGCATTTATATGTATTAGTAGTGTGTATTGTAGGAGTGTGTGAGTAACTTTATATATTATTGTTTCATTACATTACAATAAAATCACACCTCAGACTACCCAGATTTTACAATACTTTACAATATCTGTACAAAGGTTGTCTGGCAGAGATCGCCGTGACCTATAAGACTGACTTTTGTACTACTAAATGTAGATAGATCTCCATGTAGATGTGCAATGTAGGTGTATAAATAAAAATAAAAATAAAAAAAACAAGTATTGGCGGTTCATATAAACATTTGGTCCGACCCGGCAATCGAACCCGAGATCTCTATCGCTACCACTGTGCCAATGAGGCAGTCAAATATATGATAATTTTTGACAAGAACGAATTACAGGAAAAGGTTTGTTCTGAGGAATAAAAACAACGCAGTTGGTATTTATCCGAATGTAAACTTCCATTTAAATTACTTGGCATATTACTAATGTCTAAAGTTTATGACAATAGGCCAACTTTTTTACTATTTTTTTGACTCTCATGTGCCCTTCAAAATACGATCTTAAGATAACGGACCACCAACATTGTCTTGAAGCCTCCTCTACATTATACGTGCAGTTGGACGAAGTTCCTCGACGAAGTACTCTAGAAAGTCGCCCAAGGCGAGGTAAAGTTTGACGAGTTAAACCGAAGTGCCTCACTACACTATTGTGTATTCGTCTAACATCGTCCAACTTCACGGGTAGTGTAGAGGTGGCACTAGTAGCAGCTGTAGTGACACTTTTTAGCAGTTTTATTAAATTAAAATCATTTCGTAATAACATCTAAAATTATTACGTAATTTTTTAATATATACTTTATATCAAACCGTTAACATTAAAACATTTTATATAGTTAAATTACAGACAACTGTATACGCCTTGTTAACATCTTCAAGTTTTTATATACAAAATATTTATTCGTCTAGGAGAGGTACGTCCCACGCTTTGCTTTCTTATAGGCGGCTATTTTCCGAATGCTACCTACCGGTCTGCCTTTTTAGCTGTCGATAAAAGTTATAAGTATACTAAGATTAATTTTGATGTGCAAGTAATTTTTAAGGTATGAACTAACATATTTTAAATTAATTTCAAAGTGTATCCGAACAATGGGATCAAGTTTTCTTTTTTTTATTTCTTTTTTAAAAAAGGCAACTACCACACTAGGAATAAATCCTGTGTCGCGGAGGACTTTACAAATATATGTGCATGAAACGGACTCCAAGAACACCCAGACTCAGTGTAGTTTAATTACCACATTTACATACGCCTGTAACACATATACATTTAAGATCATCACCGTCATCATCAACAGCCTTTCATAGTTTATTGCTGGACATAATCATATCTTTAGAAAGCAGGTTTAGCCTACTATACCACGCTGATCAGATGGATCGGTATAGGGTTTGTATTAAGTTTTTCTCTTTTTTTTTATGAAGAGCCTACCAAAGTGACTCTTCTGCCTGATGGAAAGCATGAATAGAATCCAAAGAGTTGTGTTCACCATACTCATTGCAAATGCAGACAATGCAGTTTGGTGACCCACACTATGGCGGCCTAGTGAGATGTTTTTTCACGCCACGTTTAGGGACGTAAGAGGCATGACAGTCATCGTGGCAGTGTAAGCCTCACATAGTTAATACGATAACTGTCACCCCTGCATCAATGGGCCTCCGGTCTCGCACTCACCAACGAAACACGACAACATGGATACTGACGCTTTAGGTTGATCTTCTGTGGGATGGTAGTACTGCCCCGGTCGAGCCGGCCCGTTCGTGCTGAAATCTGCGTGGCTCTACTACCTTTCTTCTCTTCATAGTGTTTTATTCTGCATAATTTGCTCCTTCAGTCACCTCTTACAACATCGACGGGATGAAAAGGGGTCACGTCACGTGCGTAATATTTTAATACAATAATTTGTAATTTAAATATAGTGAGAGGATACTGATATTGGATTGTATTTTTTGTTAAAAGAATACTTAATTTCAGTCAATTCATAATTCAGTCACGATACAGTTTCAATTTCGATCTGTGACGTTTTAAAATAACGATTATATATTTGAATATTTTTGTTCTATCTAAAATTATGCAGCAGTAAAATAATCAAGAAAATCAACAATTTGTCTGCTAGTTTTGTCAAAATATTTTGAACATTACCATTCTAAAACTGTTGTTAATATTCTATCCATGGTTTCCCTTTCTTTGTACTTATCCCACAGAGGATTTCGTGTCCGATAAAGCTAAATTAATATGTGATTGGAATTAATTTTCTGTGGGTACGACTATAACAAAATGTAAGAATCGAAGGTGGGTCTTTGCAGGAAAGATGCTTTGCTTGCGTTATGCAAGTAACAGTAGATTCACAGGAATGTCTGAGATTATTGATTAACGCTTTAATATTTAAATGTAGTGTCTTTTTAATTGTAACATGAATGGTGTATACATTGCCGTTTACCAAGATAGCGGATAAGTGACACTTAAGCTATACACATAGGTCACCAATTGCGATATTGATGATATAATTATATTTTTTGAAAATTCAAATATATTGTAGTTCTGAGCCGACAACTAATGAATACTTTTTGGCAAGAAGTTTGCTGAAGGCTGTTTACGTACACTTCACATATTTTTTTCTGAAAGGATAAATGATTGAATTCCACTAGCGCAATAAGTGGTCTACTGCCGTTAACTGGCCCAACATCCTTTTATAAAGAAACATATTTCCAAATATATAAATATTATAAATAAATTACACCTAGGCCATAGAACAAGTGATCATGACCATCTTAAAATATGTAGGGTGGGGACTCAAGCTCACACATTTGGCTCTGTAGTTAGACTCACTAACCGGTCAGTCCGTATGTCAACTATACTTTCCAACCTGCTTAGCCAAAATGTAAGTATTTCGCGCCGATTCTCTTTCTACAATCGGTAACGCATCTATTCTCTTGTATTATTGGCCAATATGTTGTTTTGACCACGTGACTTCGCGTTGACAGACGTCATTCTCATACATTTGTTAGTTTTCTAATAACGTTACGCTTGTAGAATATTAATTTGTCCAAGGGGGAAGATTATGTTATAACATCTTGGTACTCTCTTACTTATCCTTTACACCCCTATCTCTACGGGTTTTAGGTCAATGTTCGTAGAAGATGCGGTAAAAATATAAAATATAAACACGGTATACCACCTATCAAAAAGTGCACATATTAAATGGTCGTAAGCAGTTTTCAGCTTAGCGAGGTCTGTAAGTCCCATAGCTGTTTTAATGAAATCTGATACTCGTACCGTCTTCCAATGCAACCGGTATCTACCTAGTAACTTTTAACTAATTCATTTTGTTTACAAAGTAATATATATCAAATAAGCACATAGTCAACCTAAAAACGGCTAAATCACTGCAGGCCAGCAGAATATTAGGAATTGTTTGTTACATATAAATCACGTAGAAACCAAAATTTTCTTAAAGTCTTCTTGCAACGAATCATTTGTTTACGAAAACTGTTTCAACATTAGGCATTCTTAAATACAGCGTGTGTGTTTTGTAATTAAAAGTTATTCAGTTCAATCCAAAGAACTAAAACGGAAATTGTTTGAAACAGTAAGTAACGCATTCAAACGTTGCAATGTTGTTTACCTACGCTTGTCCAAAGAGCATTGTTGTTGTTGCTACGAAAACGAAGTGAAAATAACAATGGACACAAAGTCATCGTTCTAAATTAGACTCAGGATGTATAGACATAGAGTTTATATTGTTTTATCTAATAAAACATTGTAATCAGCTGGCTGTGCCGGAATGGTCGACACATCTCAGTATTGGCGCGAACGCAGCGCGCACTTGCTGGGCGCGCTCTCTTTGATTTCTTCCCTTTTCAAATCGCGTTCGAAATTCAACACGAAACCTCATCTATTCCTCAGTGTTGTTATCAAAGTATGGAATGAAAAAAATAGAGTCAGTTTATGAAAAAAAAAATTGGTAAGTTGAGATTACGATAGTTTGTTTTTTTTATTGTCATAGGATATATTCAAAAATCTAGAATCTAATCTACCTTTACTATTTCTTTATCTAAAGTACTTTCAGGTACTACGTATGCACATTTCTTTTGTCTGCACAGTGCTGTGTAGCTAATCTGACAACGTGGAAATGATTTCGTAACAAGTGGTTTGAAATCGAGTTTTTAATACAATTTAACGTTTAATTATTTATTGTAATAAAATAATTAATATTTATTTGTTGATTGAAAAGACAAATGGTTGCATATCGATGACGCAATCGGTGTAATCTTTATTACCACTTATAGGTAGGTTAGAATCCAAAGACAATAATAGACTTATGCTTCTTATTGGCCGTAAACGGGGTGTTTTTACGATTTGTAACATATATTTAACATTATATAGGTTAAATTAATCATCAAAAGTAATACAGACTAAGAGTTTAATGAAAGTCACTTAGTCCTTATAATATGATCTCAGTGTACATTAGCAGGTCTCCTGTGAAGTCCAGAAGACTTACAATGACAATTCCCTGGTAATAATGTCACCTTTTTTTGTAAGAAAAGGGATAATTGAATCAATGAGTTTAGGTCACACTGCTTTGAGTCCTTTTGTATAATAAGCTTGTGTTATCTTTTCTGACACGTTTCAACGTGTCCTCTTTTAATTTGCGCATTACTTATCGTAGCGATTCGAATCTTGCTAGTTATCCAAGGGTCTTGTGCCATTAATGATGAAATATATTAGCTTACAATGTATTTCAAGGAAAACTAGTGAATTTTTAACAATGATTATTACTCGCTTTCTGATACTAGTCACTGGAACTTTTAATACACCTTGTAAAGTCACTGTAAAACTAATTAATCGTTATTCTTTCTTTTCCCTACTTAGAGTTCTAGACATTCTAAAAGCTCTCAAAATATTAACTAGTTCATAATCAAAATAATCAAGATACTGGACTACAGTCTTCATCGAAGGAAGCAGTGTGAGGGCCTTGTGTGAGTTTATGTCACATCAACAAGCTGTCGACGGCGGGCGCGTTCGACGTTGCGATTGGTAAAGATTTCAGTGATTTTAGATGTTCAACGCCGAACGAAGTTTCAATGACGATCGAATTGATGTGAGATAAACTCACACTAGGTCTATCAATAAATTGATCTACATGAGGTTTTAAATACTTAACTCATTTTTTGGGTTACCAATTGAGTCTCATCATCAGACATCGAACCATGTCTTCAATTTATAGTTATGAATAAAAGTCGATGGAAGTTCTCATTACTTCTATAGTCTTTTTACTGTCCTTGTCTAATGATATCACAAGGGTTTCAAACGGTACTGTACCGCTTCAATACGGGACTGGTTTCAAGGAATTACTGATGTGTTGCATCCGTTAGTTGTGTCGTGATATATAGGTACAGTTGCTTTATTGCTATACCAAGTTATAACAACGGTAGAGGGATGAAATTGTTTCACTTGAGATTGATTATTGCTGGGTATGAACTTTTTCATTTTCTAAGTCTTTCATCATCAGCAGCCTTATAGTCCACTGCTGAACATATGACAGTCCGATGTTATAGGGGCTGTTTCAAGTTTTTCGTCTCTTTGTAGTGTTGTTGTTCTACGTAGCTTGCTTTCTTCGTAGGATCTTACGACACTCACGGGATAATACGAGTGGCAACACTGTGGATTCTTAATTTGTCACCACATGGCAGCTTTAAGCTTTTGCGAGCTCCCAAAGATTTTTACAGTAAGCGATTTTGTGTTGGTTTTCTTTAACATTTGCTTACTTAATGTTATCTATCTGTGTCATGTCTCTTAACTGTGTCACTATCTATGTAACATAGAAATTAAACCTTACACTAGAATAAACAGTGCTGTAAGGAAGAAAATCTCTGTTGTAAGAAATGAATTTAGCACGTTTGTAATTGATTATACTAGAAGGTTCTTTTTAGTTCAATTTGTATCTACATATAAGGTTGTGTATATACGCGTATAAAGTATTTAACTAATTTAAAATTTAAATAGACAATTATGTCTTATGTCTACAGTCTTCAGCCAGGTGTTAACTTAAAGGCCCCGAATAAAAAAAACTTCTGTGTGACAGTAGTAGAAGTGACATAACGTAAATTTTCAAGATTGAGAGTGTTAGAAAGTTCAAAACTCCACTGTCTAAAACCTTTTCGTACACTATGATCCTGTATTTTTTTTTTGACTCTTTATTTAAGTTTAACTTTATCGGGTATGCCAGGGAAATTATTGTAAAAGCTAACAGATTAAATATTATAATTAGGCATTTATTTAGTATTTAGCATTACTTCCAGGAGTTTACAACGTAGACTCGCTGTGTGTTATTTTTCAAAAATAATAATTTACAAAAATCTCACTACCTTTTCATATAATGACAGTACAGAATCCCCTATTCCTAAATCAGGGCTATAAAGGAAGTTACAATCAAAACGGGCCCACAAACTGATCTCCTAATAAAAAGTTTGGACAAGTACTAACATGTCGTTGAACCCTATCATCACCTTCACATCTGTCGTAGGGAAAACTTGTTTGTTCTGTAGCACGCATCTCTTTAGAGATACTCAGTACGTTGAACTAACAGACGCATATGGATGTCATTTCCGGGGATAATTTGGGCTTAGAATATTTTAATTGGCGCTGTTGAGTTATTTATTTATTTTAAACTTTATACACTTTTGTACATCAGCTGATGAAATACCCCCAGGGCATTCTCTACCAGTCATGCTAAGGGTGGTGTAGAAATTCTGAAAGGTAAGTTTACAGAGGTTACAAATGAATCTATCACCGTTCACTGCTGAACGAAGGTCTCCCCCAAGTAACGAAAACTACCTCGGTTACATATTAAGCAATAAGTCAAAATATTAACAGTAACTTCATAGAAAAACTCATAAATACATACACATATATTTACGTACAGATATGTATATAATAATATAATATAATATACACTTACACACATATTTTTACACTAATGCTGCACCCTTTCGAATTTTTATGTTACGATTACGATTTGGTAGCCGTTAAACTTATATCGGACAAGGATTTCTTGATTTTGCTAATTTCATTAAGCATAGATAATATTAATAACACCTAGACATCCACGGGGCGTTCTAACGGTTAAGTATTGTTAGTTTTCAATTCAGGACTCCAATTTTGAACTCTGTAAATTTTAGAAAATGGATAATGTGTTAATCTTTTTGAAAGTTTGTTTATTTTATCTTAATGAATGGAGGACATTCTTTATTACTTATTATACTACAATGTATTATAGAGGTACCTTACTTGTTCACAAATCTATCAATATTAAATATGAATTATTTAAATAAATACATTATGTATTAACGTCATCATCATCATTATTAGCCCGTTGCAGTCTACTGCTCGAAATAGACATCATTAATTGCCTTTATAGTCCACTGTTGGACATAGGTCTCTCCTTAGAAAGGAAGTTTTTTTGGGCCTACTATACCACGCTAGTAGCCGGATTTGTATAAAGTTTGTTTCAAGTTCTCTTTGTAGTGATGTTTTTCGGTGTAGTTTGTTTTTTTAGTCATCTCTTACGACACTTATGGGATGAATAGGGGTGGTAACACTCTATATTCTTTATCCGTCACCAAACCGATAGGACATAGGCATACACACAAGTACTAACATGTTAATTGGTAAGGAGCTGAAACAAAGTTATAAACATCAAACACTTAAAAGTCTGCGTAGAACATATCATATTTTGTATTTAAACCTAAATAATCTTTCTAGTGAGAGGACATCCCACGTTGCCCTCTCGAGTCTCTAAACACCAGTAGAGTTTTTTTTCTCTAAAAGCTTTCAGATAACTCTATGTTCTTCTACTAAGGAGTGTGTTCTTTTATCGTTAACCCTTTAACTTGCTATTAAAGTCAAGTCAGTCTTATCAATTATTTGGTCCCTCCATGACCGACTCCAAGACTCGTTAAACGATTATAAAACGTACTACACACAGTGTAAGCTGAATAGTAAAGGTGTTTTATGAATGTGTTGAATTAATTTCTTTGCACTTTTTAACTAATTCTTGTTCTACGGATGACGTTGGAGTATAAATCACGGCCTCCATATTTTCTAGATAACCATTCGGTAGATAGAGAAATATTGGGCACATCTACTTCCTATTTATCGAACTTTAAACAAACCCTTCAAATTAGATTTTTTTGTATTGCCGAATTATTTCAATCTTTTTGTACACTCCTTCCTTCGTAACCTTCAAAATTTTAGTAATCAATGTAAAGTATATTTTTTTATAAATTAGGTGCAGTGAAAAGAATTGTATCGTAAAGCATATCAATTGCATTATAATCTTGATATGCACTCACTGACTTTCACAATATTAAGGTGAGATAACAGATAAAAGAGTGATAAACTAACTAACTATATACATATATGTATAACTTTCTTTATATTTCGTCCTCTAATTCTAGTAGAGGTGAAAGGCTTACCTTTGTTATCTACTAGCGTGCAGAATACTGGTCTGCAGTTGCTGTACATTTCCGATTTCGGTAAGAATGAGTTGCTGACTGACATTTAATTATGATTACAATTCTAGATGACTGTCGTATAAATATAGACATAAAATGATGGCTTAGTCAATGCTATGAGTTCTTTTCATAAGAATGTGTCACATCAGACGGCTTAACTTTAGTACATTAGGTCGCTCATGAGGAGCTGATGATGACCTTTTTTTAACGTATAAGATTTCCACACGTTAAAAAAGAAGCCCTTAAGAAGTAACCCCACCGGGGTTTGAAACGGCGAATCAGACAGACTAAAACCACACTCTGCGCCTAGATAGGAGGGATCCGGAAACAGCTGTTATTACGACATCCAGAGCTGGAGATGGCCGTAGAACAACCTAAAGCCGCTTAACTACTATAAAATTAAAACTTGAGTACTTTTTTATATTAATTCATATCAGTACCATAAAGAAATCTTGCTGAACGGTTAGTGATCATACAATAGCCTCAAGTTTTACTAGTAACGTAAAATCAGTTATCTAAAGCGTATGTAATATTAGCTGATCAAAAACTAAAAAAAATAATGTAATTGGAGACAAATGATCAACAGGTTTTAACCAATTTGTACCTTTTAAAATATTGGACACTCAAGTGCGTTACCGATAAGGTGCTTGTTGAGCACGACAATAATCTGTCTAAGTGCTTTTTAAGTGGGAGAACGGATTCCTTTGTGTGGTTTTTACAATATTAAACAGTCGCACCGTGAGACGACACACTTTCGTTTTCTTCAGGTAAAACCTTGTTTTTGTTCGTGTGGTTTAATTTCGTGTTTGTAGATAGGGAAAGGATTGGATCGTTAAGTACAGCTTCTTTTTACCATTAGCCGACTTTAGAGTAAAAGATGATATTCATATCGTTCTAGTTGTATCTTGTCAAGCTTCGCTGTGGCACATTGTGGTTGCATTAATGTGTATTGAGGGCACAAAACTGACAAAAATGAATAAAGTTTGAAGTTTGATCTAGAACTTTTTGTGTTTTTGCGTGTGCGATGTGTGTGTGTATGCGTGCACAAACCAACTTAGTTTTAAGATAATTATTTAGTGTTATCAGTTACTTCTATCAGTTATTAAAGAAGTCTGTGATCTTTTTTCTCTAAAAATATTAAAGGTCTTTAATTATTGTGTAGTGTAGTATGATCATTAGGCTTTTAAGACTCTTTTGTGTACAACAGTAAAAAGGCTGTCCCGAGATACTGAGTCACTATAGCACAAGAACGTAGAAGCTTTATACGTACCTGCAAATCTGTAAGAGTTCTGAATAATTCTTCAAAATTTAACAACAGTTGTCGTCTGCTGTAAATAGAGATCTCACAGCTAATCCTTTTCACTTTTGTTTAAATTTTACTAGAAATTTCCTTGAGACCATTTTACTACCTCTTGTAGAAGCACTTACCTGTATAACTATGTATGAAATGCATGCTCAAATACTATCACTTACATATATTAAGTAGAGTTATCGAAATGTAAAAATTAAGTCAATGTGACCTTGGACGAGATATTGTCTAAGTGTGCTATAATTAAGTGATTCATAGTGATTATTACTATCACCATTATCGTCTATCTTCATTATAGAAACAAGGCATTCTCTGTTCGAGTAAGCTTAAAAAAATTAATAATTATTTGTTTAGAATTGAAGCTTAAAGTGTTTGTAAACTTGACCGAGATATAATCGTCAAAGTGTCTATCACTGAATGTACTCGTATCTTTTATCTTTACAATAGAGATTCATTCTCTGTTAAACAGACATTTCAAAAAGACACTAAACTTTACCAAAATAGAATGTTGTTCCTAAAAGAGTTAAAGTTTAATAGAAATTCGTTAAATACTTTTAGATTAGTTTTTCAGTTATTTTTCACGTTCAAAGTTACTGATTACATTGTGATTTAAAACAACATTTTGATTACTTTGGAACTGTATGCACCACTTATCACATATACTTTCAATCTTTATCTTTAGTTGAAAACAAGTAAAAGTGATAAAAGTCATATAAATGCGACTTACATAATTACGAGGAAAGGGGTAATGTCCGATATTATCGATAAAGGTGAGCGATAAAACAATGAAATAATTTAAAGAGTAGCTGAAACACACAATTTCGTCTGCGTTTCTCAAAAGGAATAAATTTTACGCGGTTTTTAATGCCTTTTTGGCTGTTTTTTGGTAACGGGGTGGAAAATCCCTTCAGATTTTCTGTTCTTTAGGGTACAGGACTCAGGAGTACGGTTGCAGCATGCTGTTATACAGCTCTTAGCGTTAGCTACACGTATGACGTGTTGCTTTAAGCGGTCACCTTGTCACGTTCTACAACGCTGAGTTTTGTGAGATCAAACTCTGTTTAACTGTTTGCAAAATATTTTGGATGATCCATAAATTGTTTTTCTGGATCTGGAAGTTCTTTGTGTCCGTTTCATGTATGTTTGTGCCGTCCACCACGACACAGTAATATGCCCAATGCGCGCGTTATGTAGCCTTCCTTGACTAATGAGTTAGCAAAAACTAAAAGAACATTTTCAATTCGAACCAGTAGTTTTTGAGACATTCAAACAAACAAACTCTTCGGCTTTATAATATCAGTATAGATAATTTTGACGACATCATCAAAATCGTGTGGAATATTTCTGAAGAACACAGCGCACTTTAATCACCTTCCATTCGCCAAGTATAGATAATCTATTCTATTCAAAATTTCTTTTGATAATGTTTATCACTAATTGAACAAATAAATCTATTTAGGAGGTCAAAAGACACGAAACTTGCTTTTATTGTATTGTTCTTTACTGGATAGATCAAAATTAATAACTTTGCAGAGTAACTAATGTATGTTCTGTGATGTTGCAGTCCACTAACTCAGTACCAAGTTTCAGCCTTAGATGTGACCGCAGGAAACATACATAATTGCTTATAATAAGTATCTAAAGGTTTCTTGAAGCCATAACTTTAAGCAGTGAATTATAAAGCACAAATGAGTTGCAAGATATCAGAAATAGACGTATAATTTTTAATGAAGTTTAGAGAATCTGGTCACTCGGCCAGATTCTCGGTACTCTCACTGCCAAAAAAGCCTGGTTCCCCTGCTTGTATTTTGAATGGATATCTGCAATGAACTGAATTTAAAAAACTCACATGAAGCAAACAAGGCAAAAGTGGCCTAGGCTGAGTCATCTTCCTACCCTTTATGACTCTTAATATTATTTGGGATCGACTACTATTTCAATAAGTTTTACTTGAATCGATCCTATGTAAGCCTGAAGGCGCACTGAAGTCAAAGATTGAATGACCATACTTTGAATTGGATTCCTTTCGGAAAGTGCTACGAAAGAGTAATTTTACAATGTAATGATTTGAAACGTACCTAAAAACTATATTCAATTAGCAATTGTGTTGTGAGTCACCAGACCCACAGGTTACCAGATCCCAAGTCTCTTAACACCCTCATTCTGGGAGGGGGAGTATTAGAAACACGATAAGCCAGTCACTCTTCACGAGATGTAGGTGCACATGCTAACACCAGTTTTGTGCGAGACTGTAGTATTGTCCTATGTAAAATTCAGTTGCGACAACTCTTTACTTTGTTGTAAGCTCTTTACAGTTTAAATTTATTCTAAGATATGCAAGTAACTGAGTAACTAAAAATGTTTTTTTTTTCAAACTTTTTTATAGTTTTGACTGGCGGAAAAATGCAAAGGGTCGGTGTTATCAAGTCAATCTGTATGATTCTTTATTCTTTATTGTGGATGACCAGGCACAACAGGTTTTTATATGGCAGTTAATTTTTGATAATTCTGATTCTCTTTTTTGATTTGTTCTTTAATAACATATTCGACGTTTTAGACTTAACCTATCGTGTTTTGTTGTATAAACTGCGATAGTAAAATTAACTGTTACCAAGGAACCAGAAACTAACGCGCATGTGTTGTGGAATTCTCTCAATAGCGCGGCTAAGGCCGTACGTGCCTTATCGCTGGTCGCCAAGGCCGCTGCAAGCGCACGTCTCCAGAGAGCATAACACTTCTATAAGTAGTAGTTCTATTTTCATTTAGAGGCCCTTTTTAGTGTCTTTTCTCGCATAAAACTCATTCTTCTACTAAAGTTTTTGTCAGCGCTTTCCATAAACTTGATAAATGATAACATGTGTGCGAGATATGACGATTCAATAATGTAAAATATAATCAATGACCACGTTTATTTCAGTTCAAGGCACTGAATTTTCATATTCCAGTTCCCACTTTCATTAAAAAGATCACTATTTACGTCCTGACCACATTCACCTTTTATGGAGTGCTTTTAAATAAAATACGATACAATAATTATAAATGTTACAGTTATAATAATATTAATAACAAAGACCTAAAACCATCTACTTCTTGGCTATGGTAATCTTGTAGGCGAAATCGAAGGTTTTATTTGCGCGATTATGGATGAAGTTATCATGACGAATAACCATCCAAAATATATCCTGAAACATTGTACGGTCGACATCTATCGGGTATGCCACGGTCCTGGGGAATCTATTAGGTACGAGTATATTGTGCCTGATTGTTCTCGTTTTACTACCGGTGAGTTTTTACCAACAACTTGTCAATTTAGAGGTAACATATTTCTGTCATACTACTTTATATTGGAATCGATCTATTATCACAGTTAGTACTATTGTTGCCAATAAACCTAATATTGTGGTGATAGATTGATTAGAGCGCCGCGCAATGATTGTCGATATCACGACGCGAATCTTGTGAAAGTTGAAAATGTTTTAATAATGCGTCAGTGCATAAAAATTAATGTTAAGGGCTTGATAAATACAACAATAAATGCATTTAGACATGAAGCATGTCCTGTCTTATCTAAATACATGAAGATAATCAAGGAATTATAGATAAGTTCTTATTCAACAAAAGTTACACATTTATTTTAATATCATTTCACCAGCTATCTAAAACCTTGATATGATTTGACGAAGTTGTTTTTGTTGCATTGAAAAATACTTCAACGAAAAGGACTTACTTATCGACCGCGCAACTCAGTAACTGCGCATGTCAAAAAGTGCCCTAAAACTAATATGACATCGTGTACTGGCAAAATGCGTTCTATCTTTGTCTAGCGCAGTCACATTTGTAATATTCTATCAACTTTCTATTTTAATTGATACATTTTTGATTTTACCGCGTAATGTTTGGTAAAATCCCTTTCGGTATTGTTTAGTTTTGACAGTTGCCTCGATACCGGCTTGAATTCTGTTTTGGCGAATATTTACAAATATTTGTTAGTGAATGTTGTTTATAATAATTTACAGATTTTATTCGAAGATAAACTATTTCCTGGTAAGTCAAGACTCATAAATAGTTTATAGAAAGCCACGTCACCGTGATACTTGTATTTTCTTTATAAAAGCTGAAAGGTGAGTAATTGCTTGCTCATTTTTCTACTACACGTCTTTAACACGCTACATTTGCTCAGTTGCCGATGAAATTAATTTATTGTGAAATATATGCCCAGGCTAAGGTAAACTTACATGAATGCAATCAAACTATATAATTGTGTACGCAAAATCATAGCGTTATACTTAAATTTTAAACTAAATTGTATTTTGAGTACAGAGCTAAGGTTAAAATGTGTTTCTATTTCTTAGGATTCTATGATATCTCACCATAATTCTGACCTGAAGGACTTCACCATCCGAGTAGTTTAGATAATCATAAAATATAACACCCGATGGACAAATCGGAACGGAGTGTAACCTTAGAATTAAATCGCCAAAATTTTTAATATAAGATGCGTATACAAATAAGTCTTGCATGTATATAGATAAAATTTCTCCTAAATAAACTTTAGAAAATATCTTGTCAAGGAACCTCTGTGTAAATTGTGACGGAGGAGGAAACATGGCGGCAGGTGTAATGTGCAACTAAAGGGATTTTTTTGTTAGTTATTAACGGCATGTGTTTCGCCCAAATGACTGCATCTAACTGTATTCTGTGATTATACGAAAAATATTTGTATATCAGCTGTGCAAGCCTCTTCGTTTGAATAAATGTCTAAAAGAAGCAATATAACGCTTAAAATATACTTCTTACTAGACTTCAGATGCCCTTCTCCAGGGAGGACTCGTATCATATGCTATCTACTCGTATATATTAATAATATATATTGTCAAGTTAAGCAACCCTAACTAGGACAATGAATGACTATTCTTAAGACGTGAGTCGTCGGTACCAATTCCGGTACTTTACTTTACTATACTTTACCTACTTACTATACTTTACTTTACTTTCTAAGACTTTTGCGACGAATAAACTTTACACGTTTTACTAGGAATATAATCTTAATTAAATCTTCAACAGACCTACAGAGTGTAAGGGACCATTCCAGTGACGTCAAATGATCGTTTGACCGCCTCACTTTCTCGGCGTGAGAGTAAAAAAAGTTGAGGAATGTATTTGAACATCTTGAAATACCGTTAGATTATTCGATCGAGTAAGTTAGATGTAGCTACGGTGAACTGGTACGATTGTATTAAATTGAAGCTTTTTGTTCTATTGCTTAATTGTTGGTCACTAATAACGTTGTTATTCCTCTAAACATCTGCCAAAATCAAAATTCTTCAATTCATTTCTGTTTAATAATTTGTAAATCATTTTCATTGGCACTTTTTTTGCTTCAAAAAGCATTGAACAAACATTTTTGCAAATGTTAATAAGTTATATATTCTTTAAACGTTCGAATTAAATTCTACCTCAGGGTTGCGGAAATTTGATGCTAGTCGCTTCGTGGAAAACTGTCATTCAGGTAAAATCAGTTGAAGTAGTGCCTAATTCCAATTAGGCTTGGGAATAATAAAGTCTAGGAAGAAGATATACGATATTCTCAAATATTTAAAGTACCGATAATATGGCTGATATGGCTCACTGGTCAGCTCTTCGAAGCGCTCCCAAAAACTTCTACTCCATCAAGTTCTATGATACTTATTTTCCTTATCATCTCTTAATGCCTGACTTACCTAGCATAATAAATCAAACCTTCAAAGCTCTATTCAGGCTTAAGCAGGCCAAACACGGGCTCCGGAAAAGGATGTCATACTTTATACACAGACTTGTATAGTCATATGTTATCAGTCATTCCACCCTGTTGATGTTTTAAGAAAAGAGATAAAAGATATGAGCTGCGCACGCGACTTGTCTTGTGTTCTATGACAGCTAGCGGCGTTTTTGTCTCTTGTTTGTATTAACTTTTTTGAAATGATAATTTTAAGTTTTGTGATAAGTTTGTTTGAAGGGGCAAAGTGGACGTGAACTTGGGGATTATTCTTGCTTCGTAGAGATTATCTCATGGACAGGAAATATCACAAAATAGTGGTGATCCTGTTTTGTATTTTCTCACTTAGTTTTAGAATTAGGAGCAGGATTATATTTTCTTTTGTGTATGTCAAACCAGATACCGTAGACTAACGGGCTGTCATCTTAGTCTCCAACTAGACCACCCACTTGCTTTGAAACCCAAACAGGATTGAATAGTTACAACTACACTACTTTGTAATAGGATACTTATAGAAATCTTTAGAAAATCTCTATAATATACTAAACTAAAATAAACTTTTTCAAAACCTCGGTTCTCAATTCGTTTTTTTATGCACGTTTTGATCTATATTTACTATTTGTATACTGATTTCTCCCCGGTCATGTCGGATAACCGTCCCATTGAATTGTGAGAGTGAGGGAACAGAGAGTGTACCTGTGTTAGCGCACAAGCTTATGCACTGTAACATCTTTTGCGTAGCTGTCTGGTCTCCATTGAGATTGGCCGCCGTGGTCGAAATTCACTTGGAGACATAACTGATTCCAAAAATCCTTTTTTATTGAATAACTCTACTCAAAGTTAGCCATATTGAAATTAGAAATTAATGTTTCACATCTGAGGGTGTTTTTTTAAAATGAATAATGAAATCAAATGATGTTTGAAATGTAAAATATTCGTTATTATACTTGTGTTTAATAGCGCTTTTATATAATTTTTTTGAAGTAACTTGCAAGACTCGAAAAAGTGTATTTCAAACCTATTTTTAACATTTAATACAAAGAAATTGTTAACTATAATGAAAAAGTAACTACATACCAAACTAGTAATAATTTTCATTTAGAATGTAAAACATTTTCATAATTTGGAGGTTAATCTAACTCGAAGTTAACATGAACAAGGTCTCACAAGACAAGACGTTAATTCATCTGACTGCATTCCATAACCGCCCCCATAGACAACTAAATATAATATACATATAACTACACATGAACACTTCTGTTGTAAACTTTGTAAAAATCTTTGCTTTTATGTTTCGCACTGACAGACCTGCCTAGTGGCTAGCCATTCTGACAACTAAACTAGGGTTCATTTCCAGTCCAGGAGGAATATTGAGCACGCGAGGTTTTTTTGTGCCTGGGTGTCTTTTAACTAAAAAAAATACAAATAAAAAAATAAAAATGTTTATTTGGTTTTAAATTCTAACATTATACGTATTATACATAGTTTACGGGTACGTCGTTTACATGATTGTATTACTGTTGGTACAAATTCTGATTTGGTACTAATAATAGAGTTCTGTCTAGTCTGAATTGGTACTAATAATTCCTTGCAGTTCCACCTGTGTTTTTTATGTTGTTTAATATAATTAATCGGAGAGAAAGAGTCAAGATTATCCCACCTTTTAAATGGATTCAAGTTACATTATATTTACAGCGAAAACTATGTGATATTTCTCACAGTAAAAAGGGTATAGATACGACGTAGTCACAGTGGGTTAATTTAATCACATTTGTTTCTTAACACCAACACAGACTGAGCGTTGAGGCCTACTTAGTGAGCTAGATCGTATTACTTCGGTAAACCGATGTTCTTATTAGTATTGATATATATGCAGGCCCAGCTTCTATTTATTACAAATAATAGTTACATTAATATTAAAAAAGCGAAAATATATGAGATTGTATTTGTTACTTCGTCACACTCAAACAGCTAGACCAATTTTGATAAAATTTGGTATATTTGTATGTAGCTAGTTGACACGTTAATTAAAAAAATAGGCTACTTTTTATACTGACAAATTGTACTTTTCCCCGTAATTTAAGAATTGGTTACTATGGTAACTTTAACTTAAAACTTTCGAAAATAACCGGAAAAGCCTGAATACTTGTTTTCACAATGAACTTCTAAAAATAGAGCCATTCATTTTTACGTATCTGGATGTTTACAAGACAAGAATATTCAAAGACGTTTATTGACACACACCATCGCAAGCGGTGTGCAGTGACTCACATAAAATGCATATTTGGCAACATGAGGATATGCGATAACAAGAATAAATAAAGTAATAATTTAAAAAAATGAAATAAACTTGACTATTTACAAAGTACTGATTTGATTATGATTTATATAATTTAAATATAAATTATACATTGTTTATTTTTTTGTGTGTCACCTACGGAGCTCCTGAGCTGAATAATTTAATTAAATTTGTAAAGTGTTAGTAATTGGTTTAAGGTTCTATTTATCGGCTAATTTTACGTTTTTGGGTTCTGGAATATGAATGACGAACGAATTACTTTACGATTAGGGCTTCATGTGTATTCAATAGGCAATTATTTTATGTGTTATCTTTCACGAAAGTCGAAATACATCATTTGAAGAAATACGTCGAAACACTGTGCAATTCGACAAACTTGAACTTATACTTTTTGTTAGATCTGTGCAATAAGTTAGCGCTTATTTTTACGAACCATTATTTACCCTTAAAATATATTAGAGGTAAAAAAAAATAGTTTTGAATGAGTCATGAATGTAATTCTAGTTAGTTAAGACATATACTACTAAATCTACAGTTTTGTTTTTGGAAAATTAATATTTTAATATTAAAACGTCACGTGTAGGAAATATGAATTCAAATACATGTTTCTTTGATGTAGTAAATCTTATCTAAATGTTATTTCTCAACTTTCTCCTCAAGAGAAGATTATTTTACTATAAATATAAATTTCTTTCAACAATTCTCTTAGAAACTCTGTAAATTATTAATCACTTTATGTTTCCCACGCCACGAGATGATGTACGGTGAGATAATAAACTTTGTATAACCTGCTTTAAGTTCACGTTTAGTTGATAAAAGTGCATCGAATTTTCTCTTCGACGATCTTTACAGCTTCCACTATAATAACTGGTATTAGCGATAATGAAGAGTCTTGTGGTAAATACTCTACGATAGAAATCACCATGGATCGAATATTGCATTGGCAAACGTTTGGTATTTTGTGAACATGCTGTAGATAGAACGTTGATGTACTATTCGAGCAAATCCGATGAGTTACTTATTTTTCCGTTACACAAGTTATCTACAAACCGTTAATTATCGTTAGTCGGGGTACTAAGGATTTCCTTTCTAGGGTACATTTAGTTCTCCGGCAAGTGACTTAAGTCGGTTCAAATTTGATATAATCACCCCACCGATTGTTTGGGTAGTTTGGTATTTGAGGAAATTGCCGCACAGATAATAATAAAATAGTGAACGTTTGGTACTTTGTCAACCAGCTATAAATGGATCGTTCATATCCTATTGAAGAAATACTATTGATTTATTTTATTGTTTTTAAAATTATTTAAATTTCTTATAGTGGTAATAAAACTGCAACACATTGCCTATAATTTCATTAATACACGAAGGCATCAGTAGCCATCCAAGGGTTTCTAGGCACCCGTTTTAGAGTTCAATGTCTATTTAATTGGAATATATATATTATATATTGTTACATAACCTAAATATCACATACTAAAGGGTTTGTTGTGATCTACATATAGTAATGTTATTTAAAAATAATGTTTACCGTATTGGTAGCCAACGCATGCTGTAATAAATAAATATTTCGGACATTTGACACACAACGTTATCTAGTTTCAAACTAAGCAGAGCTGTACTATGATAACTAGACTGACTGATAGAATACTTATATTGTTTTTTTTGTAAATACATACATATTATACATAGACAACACCCAAACTTCGAAACCAATATTTGCAGACCCTATAAACATTTGGTCTGACCCGGGATTGAATCCGAGACTTCAAGCACAGCAGTCGCAATCACTACTGTTGCGCCACCGAGGCAGTCAAATTAAGTTTTTTATTATTTTATGTATGAATGATTAACTCAAAATCTCTGACTACTGTTCCTGTAAATAAATGTCTTCTATACTATTTTATTCTACTCTGACTTGCATTTTATTCCATATCGAATCAACTTCCTCTTATGGCATCCTTTGTCTGTTTGCCAATGTTTTCCTGTTATAATAACGTATAATTACCACACTTAGTATGTAATTATTCATATTATAAATCAGTAATTTTAGCATGCCGCTCTAGTTGTTATGAATGATATTGTTGTAGGATATTTAACAGGCATTTTTATTATACGTTTGACCTGTTTACATATGTAACGGAATAATTTAAAGAAATTGTATTATGATCTTGGAAAGGAGTTGTGCTCTAGGGTGAACATATATTTTTTTTCACAAAAGATATGTGATAAACTATATTTAGATGACAAAGGAAGCTTGAGAGGCGTTTTATTAAGCTAATGTATGATTATAATTTTTTTTATTTATTTACTAGCATAATTATAGAAAAAATTGCCCTTTCAATTCAGTTGTATTCCCATTTTAAATAAAAAATCCTTAAAATACCAATATGTTGTTTATAGGTCGATCTTCACATGGCAACATTTTGTTTAATCCAAAAATTTTGTTCCGAGTCTGAGTTTCTTTTTGTTCGTTTCATGAATGTTTACAACTCTGTAATCAGTATTACCATATCAATCGTACATAGCTCAAATGACAATTTACAAACAAGAATGGTCATAAGAACTGTAATAATGTAAACAATAAATATTTTCACGCCTATATTATAAACATTATATCAAAAATATATTCTTATTACTAGCCGCAAGTGTCAGCGTTGAATGAAAACATTCCGTTTCATGAATGGTTTATAACTCTGTCATCAGTGTTACCATATCAATCGTACATAGCTCAAATGACAATTTATAAACATCAATGGTCATAAGAGCTATAATAATGTGAACAATAAATATTTTCACGCCTGTATTATAAATATTATATCAAAAATATGTTATTATTACTAGCCGCAAGTTTCAGCGTTGAATGAAAACATTCCGTTTCATGAATGTTTATAACTCTGTCATCAGTGTTACCATATTAATCGTACACAGCTCAAATGACAACTTATAAACATGAATGGTCATAAGTGCTGTAATAATGTAAACAATAAATATTTTCACGCCTGTATTATAAACATTATATCAAAAATATATTCTTATTACTAGCCGCAAGTGTCAGCGTTGAATGAAAACATTCCGTTTCATGAATGTTTATAACTCTGTCATCAGTGTTACCATATCAATCCTACATAGCTCAAATGACAATTTATAAGCAAGAATGGTCATAAGAGCTGTAATAATGTAAACAATTAATATTTTCACGCCTGTATTATAAATATTATATCAAAAAGCTGTTCTTATTAATAGTCGGCAGTGTCAGCGTTGAATGAAAACATTAATTTATTATGAAGTATGATATAAATGCGCCTCACGTTGATACCTATTAGATGTTATCACGTTGTACGACTTCAAATTACGGTAATCTAAATATAAGTAAAGGTACAGTTTTGGTTTTTGTTAATGATACAACATGTTTTCTAATTGATACAATCTTTTGTGTTGAAAAATGGTTGTATTTTTATTAAGTCCTTATTAGGTTAGAGGGCTTGGATTTCCGGCAATAGTCCAATCAAGTTACAGCTGCAGAACTCTGACCTACTCTAGAAATCACTCACGTTCCTAATTTTTGGGTAAAACACCCCAGTGTGACTGTAAGGTAAGTCTACTATGTCTACCTTTCTAATCTACAACAAGCTTGTACGTACGTAACTCCAGCTGTGTCTCTTAAAAAATAAAACTTCCCAGTTTTTACAACCTTTTTATTGATGCTCAGCTCCTGTTGGTCGTAGCGTGATGTATTACAGCTTTCCTCAAAAGTAAAATAAATTTTTAATTTGAATCCGTAGTTCTTTAGATTGGCACATTCAATCAGACAAACAAACTCTTCAGTTTCGAAAATTGACAGAGATTTCCTTTAATATACTCACAATTTGTCCTTTCTAAATCTTATACTACTCTGCTACCAGGAATAGGATTGCCATCCATTAGACAAATGGAACAAAGATATTATTTGTAAAACACAGGCGTTTAAAACTCCTTTTACTGCCTCGTTGGCCTAGCGGTTAGCGTATGCGGCTGCCGATCAAGAGGTCTCAAATTTGATTCCCAGGTCTTGTCAGAAAAGTGCTACTGAGTTTTCACCTGATCTCTCCCCGGTCGTGTCCGATATATCGGACCGATTAATCCATTGTATTGTGAGAGTGAGGGAACAGAGAGTGCATTTGTGTTCTTTTGCTTAATTGGCTGTTCTTCGTTGGGACTGGCCGCCGCGGTTGAAATCACATTACTCTTTTTAAAAAATAAGACTATCATTGATGGGGACATTAAATATTTTTTTTACTTCAACAACATGCAAATTAATTACAACCAAAACATTAATCTACTTCTGACGCATTTCATCCCTTACATATCCGCATAATAAAATTGTCATGGACGTCTTTCAACAAAGCCGTGCTATAAAATCGATGTAACATACGGGGTGGTAGACGAAAACAAACGCACTCTCCCTAATACACCCTCGCCCTAGTTGATTATAAATAGAAGCAGGAAACAATGCATCCCTTACGGTGGTGTAAACATTTTAACATCCATTGCTCCGTAGGTTAGATTTTAACTGAATAACAATAGTGAAATAACTGAAAAACAATGGGCAAAAATTTCATGAAAAATAAAAAGATCACCCATATATTAAGATTATCTCAACAGATAAAACACACACACACACACTTTTAGATATGATCATGAAGATGATATTATGTGTTCTACAGATATGGTCACAAGTATCTATCTATCAAGAGACATCTCAAAAACATGTATAAATAATCGTTGTCAGATATTTTTTTCTGTAAAATGTGATCGAATATTGTTAAATTTTCTCAAGAAAAGAAATTATGGCGATAGTTTGGTCCTGTAATTTTTTCTCGACTGTTTTTTTTCTGGAGAAAATAAATAATAGTAATAATAAACCAGCAATGGAAAGTGTGCTGCATGCACACATGGTA
This sequence comes from Hypercompe scribonia, assembly GCA_949316085.1. NCBI lineage: Eukaryota > Metazoa > Arthropoda > Insecta > Lepidoptera > Erebidae > Hypercompe > Hypercompe scribonia. The sequence continues at coordinate 9,037,021 of OX438988.1, forward strand.
GATGGTACACGGTATAGTATACCAGTAGTAACAGATGTGTGAGGGGTGAAAGAAAGACAATATCGATCTTTCAACGCTGCGCGTGCGCACGTATTGATTTTAGCTCAGTTCGGTGTAGGGTGACTGCGCTAGGGTACTACACGCTGAGATTAATAATAATTCGTGTTGTTCAAGAATAATAATGAAACTAATCCGATAATATTTACATAAGTTTGTTTTCGTTGTTTCGTGACGAATATTGGCTATTAAATTACTGCGCTGGTTTAGCAATAAAAATTTACAGATTGAGTTTAAGATTATCATTGTAGGGAAATCAGTAAGTTGATATAACTGGACTGCTGGAACTATGTACACCAAACATCATAACTGTTATTTACTAACTATTTCAAATAGTTGAGATTGTAAGAAATTGCTAATACTGGTAGTGTGATCTAATTATAGTAGATATACAATAGTATATCTTTAGTTTATTCTATTCTTATTGTTATAAAATAAATGAAATGTTTTTAGATTTTCGACTTTCGATTCGCGATCTTATTCGCGATAAAATTATTTGAAAAGACTTGATCTAAGCGGGTTAAGCTCACAACAGTGTAACCCGTTCGAAACGTCGGGAATTAGAAGGTATCTTTTTAAATAATTTTATCGCCAATAAGTCCCGCTGTGCAACAAAAATAAATTATGTTAGTAAAGTAACATAGAGATCTAAACAGTTGGATAATAAAACAAATAACATATAGCACCACAATACTTAAATACTTAAGATAGTGTAACTTGTTAGTGATAGTAAATGGTGTAACTTAATAGTATAGTTTGATAGTGTAACTTATTAAGGGTTACAAAATATTATAAAAGCGATGAAATTAAAATAATCAAAATTAATCGAAATATTTGGATTTTCTAGAAGCATCTCAACTTATAACCATAAACTAGCGAATAAATTTATCTTTGCAGACAGTTTTTTGCGTCGTCACTGAATAGTAAAAGCTTGCTAGACATAACATAACCGATTAAACAGAAGCGATAAGTTATGAAAGTATGCACTTTATGTAACCTTGAACTGGTGCACAGTCATACAATTATAGCACTTAAACAAGCGTTTATCTGTCGCACTGATTACTACATGTGACGTTACGGTAGCTGGTCCCATAATGACGAGAAAGATATGTAAAGTCACTTGTACATTAACCGTGGTCACAGACCCTCGACTGTGTCATTATCTCGCTTTATTATGCGTTTCGCGATGATTTACAAACGAAAGAGTGGTTATGAAAGCACTTACTTACCTATTTAGTTGAAGAGTTTAGGTCATAAAGTAAAATGGTTTAATACGCGTATTTTAATTATTGTGTTCTGATAGGTATATAAACACAAACGTGTTAATTAGTACTACAAATTACTTTTATAGATTTTTGTTAAAGAACTACAAGCATTCTGGGATTTTAAAGGTTGTGAAGGATAGTTCTCCGTGTTGTGACGGATTAAGAATATAGAGTGTGACCACCCCTATTTATTCCACGGGTGTCGTAAGAGACGACCAAGGGACCAAACCTCATAGGACAAGATCACTGTCAAGAGATAGGAAAAACTTGAAATAATCCTATAGCAAATTGTCTGGATAGTATGGTGTAGGAGGCCAAAAACTCTGTTCTAAGAAGATGCTTATATCCAGCAGTGGACTGTTAAAGGTTGTTGATGTGTGATGTAATGGGTAGCAGTTATTATAAAAATAAAATAGAAACTTTTGTGAACTTGTAGCAATAGTGTTAGAAGGACAATTTGGGACCCTTTTATCGTAGAATTTTGGGACATATTATATGGTAACTGTCGTACCATAAGGATTAACTGTTTTTTTAATATATGGATCAAATTTTGAATAATAAAAAGACAAGTATCAACTGATTTTAGAAAAGGCCTTTTGCGGTCTTTCTATTTAAGAAAATGTATGTACTACCCTTTAGAGGTTTTGGAATATTAAAGCTGTGATTGGCATAGTGCAAGGTAGACCGATTAGAAGAACATTTTTCGTGTAACTACTATGATATGCTACAGTTGTTCCAAATGAAGCTCTTCTGCTCGGTTTCGCTTGATACAAACCAACTTTCGTTTAGCAATGTGTCTCATCAATTTCCCTTGCAGAGCTCGTCGCGTGCCTTATTGCCCGAGTCTGTAACGATCTTCATAACCGAGTGTAATCGTCACCTCAAATTGGTTATAGCATGCGCACGCTTCGTTCAATGCGCACGAGTACGTAGAAGCCATTCTTTGTCGCCTCCCGCATCGCGGAATGCGTGTGAGATGCATTATACCACGTGAGATTGTGAGGTAATTTCCTTTATCGTCAGGGCCGGGATATGTGGAATTTATACTACCTCCTTGTATTTATTGAGAGTGATTGGCAGGATATTTACAAATACTAGGTACCTTCGTGGATAATGACAAGGTAGGCCTAGGTCTGTCACAATCACTTTTTCACAAGGTAGTAAGAATAGAGGAGAGAATATTAAATAGGTTAGCGTCTCATACCTGTTATCAACTTAAAATACAATAGCTTAATCAAAAATATTTTGTAAATATATTTTTTTATTCGATTTTGTTTTTTCTTGTCTATTCAAAAGACAAGATTAAACTAGGTTCGTTAGGTATGCTCTGAAACTCACGCACACAAATTGCACACAGTCTAGGCTTTCAGAGTAATTAAAATTCGATCCTGAATTCTAAAGAGAAGCTGTTAATTATAAATAATGTAAAATGCCTACAGTTACTAATTATCGATATTCTTCATAATTGATCAATCAAGATATTTTTGGCAATAATTCGTACACTTAATTACATTCAAATCAGTCTTAGAACGCAATAAAATTACACCTTAGTTTTTATATTCGTCGTCGCGTCGCGTCGCGTCGAAACGTAAGTAGATAGTACATACATTATATTTCTTGTTTATTACTATACATTCATAAGGTACAACCCTAGCCTAGATTGCGTTATACTGCATTAGAGTATTGCGTTGCGCAGCGTGATGTGCGATCGTAATCACAGCGGATGCAGAAAAAATGAAAGGATTTTGCACGCATTGCGTCAATATATAGTGCATGAGCTCATCTGATTGTTGTTAGGAAATTACTTTCACTAGTAATATGCTATATATACTAGCAAAATAAAGGTTCTTGGTATGGTACAAAGGACTAACGAGCATTGGAATTAAGGAGATGGAGGCGTCCTTTGGTAACCTCAATCGCTGGCCAATTAAATTAATGTGAGTTTTCTGTGATTCTGATCGACCTGACTTATGAGTACGAAGCATGGCTCGCGCAGTTTTGGTTGCGCGCGTCAAACTTTACGTTACCATTCGGCTTTTTGAAAAATTCTGGAATTTTGGTATTTTTAATTTGTATTTATTCTTAAAACAGAAATATAAGATGTTTAACATCACCCCACAAACCTTCAGCTAGTACAACTAAGTAATCTTTCAAACAGATCTTAGGTTTCTAGTGCTATAGTTGCTAAGCTGATAGCTACGTAAAGGACGTAAGAAATATGGGTCTCGCTAACTACGGTTGCTGTAACGGTAGTAAAAGACGTAGTAAGTATCTAATTATGTGATTCTATTAGTCATAATATAGAGTGGGCCAAGAATTCGTTAACATTTGAATCTAACAGCCCGCGCAAACATGTTACGGAAGTTCTTGGGACCGATGCTACTGGAATTTGCTGGCTACAATCGTAACACACAAATACATATAAGTCAAGTATAGTTCCACAAACATTTCAAACTAACTGTTTCTGTCAAGTTTTCACTGTCGAGTAAATATTTGTTTTTTTTTGTTCCAACACTTTTTCTTCTATTAAAAATGAGGTTTTACGATTAGTTATGGGTATGCTTGCAAAAGTCCCGTGGAAAACGATCTCAGGTGAACGCACCAGATAGGTATAAAAACGTGTTTAAAATTGATGTATAACGTATATTCAATTGGTTACTTATGTAACTCTGCACACCTATTTTATACTATTGATGGTGCCAAAATTTAACTGGCAGATAATGCCTTGGGCAATAAGTCCGCCAATATACAAGAGTACATAGAGTTATGTATTATATTTAACCCTTTGCACTCGAGGCCGTTTCCGCGCATATCAACCAGCAACTCGAGACGTTTCGCAGCGTTTTTTGGTGAATGTACTACCTCTAACGTAAAATGATTGTACACACAAAGTAGCACACAAAACTTTTATATTTTAATATTTAATGTATCCTTACATCTTTAGAAAGATAATTTCTCAAACATTAGTCTTTATAATTCTGCTTGGTATGATATTTGATGAAACAATTGCCGAGATGCATGCCCGGCTTTTCGGGACAAGTATCACAATAGTATGTCGTCTGACGTCTTTTGCCAGGCTTATTTCTTTGAGAGCAAACTTTGCAATCCTTCGAAACACCTATTAGAATGTTATACAGCTTTCCATCGAAGCGGATATTTTCGGAATTGGGGGTTGCACTTGAAGATCGAGCACGTGTTTGACGAAAATCTCCAGTCAGTTGCTGAACTAAAGTTTTCACATACCGCAAGTGACTAAGCGGCTGCTCTCCTTTCTCACCTCAAAAAACAGTTTAAGCCACCATTTCAAGAACTTTGTGACATATGTTTTGTATAATTTATTACAACATTAGGCTTCCTGATGATAAGTTCAACACCACCTCGTTACATTCTTCACACAGGGGTCATTCCTGCATTATCCCAATTCGTTAAGACGGTGACAACCCTCTTGTCCAAAACTAAAGTATTTCGTTTGCGGAATGCTACAGTCGATTTTGCCCCGCATTTTGGTTTTCTTATTTGATTTGGCAAATACCGCCTATTCGTTAGGATTGTTGCTGTCAGGTGACATTTCAATTTAAGTAGCTCTTCAGCCAAAATAAAGCTGGTGTAATACCGATCAGTGAACATATGATGTCCTTGACTACCAGGCACTTTCTCCAGGAGCATCGTATAAAGGTGCAGCGGTAGTCTTACTGATACCGGAAGATCGGGCCTTATCAATTTCTCCGTAGTAAGACTTCCATAATAAGGAAAAATACCACAGATATAGCCAGTATTTGAGTCGGCCATAGTGTAGACTCTAATACCCCATTTCGTTAGTTTTTTCGGGTTATATGTAATAAAAGAAACCCGGCCTTTGAACTTGATAGTGGACTCATCCACACAAATTTCTTCTCCCGGTGTAAAGTACTTCAAAAGTTTGATATTAAATAATAATTGATATATTCAAGAAAGCAGCTTACTAGCTGCAAACGTGTTCTTGTACCTGCATCTGTTGTTGGGATTGTTTTTAGATGAAGCATCCAAAAAATCTGGCTGAATCTATCCCTCATAAACTTGTTTGAAAATTCTCCACCAATTTCCCTCCATCAATTTCTCTTGCAAATTCGCCACCGGCATTGTCCCCATATTTATTATGACTCCGATAAATACCCACATTTCTTCGCTAGTCACACTGTGCCAATTTTGCCATAACGAGAGCGGTGATAGCAGTTAATTCTCTAATTTTCTTCTAGCGTAATTATTTGTTTCGGTGACTATTTCATTTACAAGTGCACCGGTAATAAACAGTTTGAAAAAATCTGACGTTTCTTTCTTGTCTGCGGGTATGTGCGGTCCTGCAGGAGTGTTGCCGGCAATAAATGGTATTCTCGTAGGTATTTCTTCGGATTCTGGACAACTGATTCATTCAGAACTGTCGGATCCCTGGTCTTTTGCAGCATCACTATCACTTTCACTCTCTATTATTCTAATCTTTCGTCTTCTTACACCTTTTACTTCATCACTATCATCATCACTGCTCGTTTTCACTCTGTCGTCAAACTCTCTGTGTATAACTGATATTTCCTCGTTTAGCAACTCTAACTCAAACTCATCCTCACTCAAGCTTATTTCATTACTACGTTCTATGCTAATAATGGGGATCAGAACCTTCCACTTTTCTAGTTTTGTTGTCACGGCTGTTAAGTTCGAACTGAGACTGAAAACGCAGTCCGATTCGTGGTTGCGTACTAATTTTAGATAAACAAGTCTTATCTCCATTTCAAGGAATATCATTTTATACTATATAAGATTATACAAACAGATCGTAGGAACCGACATCGAGGAAAGAAAACGTAAATAATTGCCGACGCGTATCAAGTTACCGCAGCGAAAAAAATGGTGAGCGCGAGGCGCAAAGAATAATCAATATACAATTTAAACACGCTAAATAAAACACTATTACAATGTTGCAAACATATCTGATATGATCTAATATGGATAAAATATCCTCTACTGAACAAATATGGAAAAGTAATATTATAAAACATAAATTAGCAGTCCAAAAATAGAAAATTTTAACCAACACTTTAGCTAGGATTAGTGTGCAGCGGGCATCTTATTGCATTTACGAGTCTTATCGTATTTGTGAAGTAACCAATATGGCGTGAACAAAACGGGTAACCTAAAAAAACGAGTGTTGAATGGATTACAACAGATTTGTGAATTGTTTCGGCCAACTTTTAACATAAACTGTTATTATTTTTGTATAAGGATAAGCTTTTATATACGAACATCAGATTGTCTAATTTACTGTTGAAAGAAGACATTTTTTTATTGGCAAGCTTTTAATGCGTGATATTTAACTGGTTCGCTGATTCCCTTTTAAAGACAAGTAATCTTTTATTTAAGTAAATTTGCTGGGTGTTTGTGATTCTTTAGCTTCCATACTTATTATTATATTGGCTGATATTTTCGAATGCAGAAGAACGCTTATTCCAAACACAAGTATTTCTTTATGTCGGTTATCGCTATGTGTTATTATAAATATATAGATTATGTATAGATATATATATACGTTATACTTTTTTAAGAGCCTGCCAAGGTGGCTTTACTTATGAATAGAATCCAAGAGTTGTGGTCACCATACTCCTTGCGAATGCAGACAATACAGTATAGTGACCCACACTATGGCGGCCTAGTGAGACGCTTTTTCACGCCCCGCTGAGGATGTAAAAGGCATGACAGCCATCGCAAAATTTAAGGTTCACACACTTAACATGATAACTATCACCAGTCTCGCACTCACCGTTGAAACAAGATAGCACGGATGCTGTCACTTTAAGTTGGTCTTTTGTGAGAAGGTAGAACTACTCTGGTCGAACCGACCTGTTTGTGTTGAAACCAGTATGGCTCTGCTTCCTGATAATTTTGTAAAATTTCATCATATTTCGCTCAGTAGTTTTTGAGCGAAAGAGTAACAAACAAACATACATATACATACATCCTCACAAACTTTCGTATTTATAGTATTAGTAGAATACTTGTTTATTCTAAAAAGTATTACTGCCCATTTCTTGTGCCCAGTGTAACCAAGTCTCCAAGTCAACGCTAAAAGTTGCTATAACATTGATTAGCATCCGATTGAGTAATAATTGCAGTCCATTCTTTAAATTCTTGAGCCCATTGGATCGTGTGTGAATGGGGTGGCAACACAAGCACGCTTTGTAACAGTATAAATAATATGATATTGTATTTACGGCGATAGTAAAAGGCGTTTTCAAAGTATTTCTAGTTTATATCCAAATTGTTTTAGCCTATATCCCTTCGGAGACGTGGCGCAAATTTTTAATTGGTAATAATTGTTTTGCTTTATTCTTGTCACGTTTAATGTGGAGTAACTTTGAAAAAATAATACAGAACTCATGTATTTTTCGTTCCTCAATTGTCTATAATTTTTTAGAGTGATATTTTTAATTAACATTTGAATTTTACTAAACAGGCAATGCGAACCTAAATAAATATTGTAATCACTTTAAGAAAGACAGAATTTAGGTAACGAACAAAAAATACAACCATATTGAGGACCCCTCTACTTGTAAGTCTGTATAAAGACTTAAGAACTTAGTAAAATATTGGCTAGTTGTTTCAATCTTACAGGATTATACATGCTAGGTCTCCTAGATTAGTAAGTAACACTTATTGGAGACTTTTTAGTTACAAACTTTGGCAATTAAAAAACCACTTTAAAGTTAATTTCGCTAGTAAGTCTGGTCGCCAGTAAGGTGACTAGTTATTTATTTTATTTTATTTTAAGAGCCTGCCAAAGTGACTCTACTCTGCCTGATGGAAAGCATGAATAGAATTCATGAATTGTGGTCACTATACTCATTGCGAATGCAGACAATGCAGTATGGTGAGATATGCCGGCCTAGTAAGATGCTTTTTCACGCCTCGTTTGGTTACGTAAAAGGCATGACAGTCATCGTGGCATTGTATTGCTCATACTTGCCACGACAACTGTCACCCCTGCATCAATCAGCCCACAATCTTGCTTTCACCAACGAAACACGAAAACATGGATGCTGTCGCTTTAGGTTGATCTTCTGTGGGAGGGTAGTACTACCCCGGTCGAGCTGGCCCGTTCATGCTGAAGTCAGCGTGGCTCTACTACCTCTAGTATACAGTTAATTCGATATCTAAATTATGTAATTACTAGCTTTTGCCCGCGGCTTTGCTCGCGTGGAATTTGGTCTGCCACATTCAGTTTCGTGACAGATCATTATAAAAAAAGGTTTATTTTTTTATAAAAAGTATCCTATGTTACTTTTAATACCTCCAAGAACATATGTACAAAATTTCATGATGATCGGTTGAGTAGTTTTCGCGTGAAACCGTAACAAACAAACTTACATTCACATTTATAATATTAGTAGGAATTATATAAAAATACATCATACCTGCAACCACTTACATTGGCAATAATTTTAACAATATTATAACGTAAGCGTCTGTTTTATGGTAGTAATAAAAAATGTTATGGAGTCTTTGAAACTAAAGACAAAAACACTAAAAACTCTAAAAACACGCCGGTTTTACATACGACGTCAAGAGACTATCCTAAATCATTGGTTTACACTATAACCCCTTTCGGCCATGACCCATTGTCTTGTCACATCCTGCCCGCATTGTTCGTCGCCATTCGAGCGTCTCGCACAGGAATCGAATTCGCTACCGACACCCATTGATGATGTATCGGTTCACGGATCTCTGATTTCCGTTGTATGGTCATCGGACACATGAATAAGCGTTGTGTAGTACTTTTACAGGGTTCAGTGAATCGTAATTTTAATGTGATTGGACATTTTTGTGTTATTTACATCAGATTTAAGAGTTTATAATTGTCTTTTAAGAAACAGAAGTGTCATTTTGTCAAATTACGTAAGGTAGGTTTAAAATATAAGTAAACAACAGTTTCACGCTTCTGTATGTCTATGTATATTATTAGATCGATAAACTCGACATATTTGATTGATCTTCATAATCATTTTGGTATCTAAGTATTTTATCATATGTTTTTATTTATAATAAAAGCACAGATTATCCAGCAGTCGACAACGATGGACTATGTCGTCTCCATGCTCAGATGTCTACGTCTTGCCAATTGGTTCTGTTAATAATCCGAACGTACGTTGTTTTGACATACAAGTTTATAACAAAAAACATACTTAGCCGCTACTATTTAATGGCTTCTTGAAAACAAAATCCCAATGAAAATATTGTCAATGCACAAATGTAATTAATCCGCTACACAATAGGGTGACGACAGAGAAGTATTGTCCCTTGTCGCATCCTGTCATGCTGACATGCCTCCTGCCGCCAGCCATTGTTTCATGGCAGCCACCCGTGAACGGCTGCTGATATTGTAATGAATGTAGTTTAAATATTAACATGTTGTCGAGAATCTTATATTTTACAGATGCAGACGTATTTTTGTTGAAAACTTAAAGTAAGCAGGTCACAACACGGGCGATTTTTTTGCATATTGCACGAAGTGGAATCTGCTATTGAATAAAAAATAATATAAAATAAATATTTCGCACATTTGACACACAACGTCATCTAGTTTCAAACTAAGCAAAGCTTGTGCTATGATAGACTGACTGATAGAATACTTACAAACATTTTTTTTGTGAAAACACCCAAACTTTAAAACATATTTGCACCGGGGAATCGAAACCGAGACCTCAAGTACTCGTACAGCAGTCACATTCACTATCGGTGCGCCACCGAGGCAGTTGAGTTGAATATTGTATAATTGGGCAATTAATAAAAAAAATGTTTTCAGTTGTAGGTAACGGTTACAGTATTTTTAAATATGCTTATTGCACGTAAATTTTAATAATTTATGGTGTAATCGTTACTGCTTTAGCACATAATACATCTGGCCTTTACCATAGAGAGTAATTGAAAGGTTGAATCTTAGATATATGGCCGCGAGGCATAAAATTTGTCCCATGAATATAATGAGTTTATTGGTAAAATTTATCTAGAATTAAATTAAGTAAAAGGTTATTTAGCAGTCTAGAACTTTCATTTTCTACGTACTTTTATAACATATGCCAAAAAAAGTGAGAATTAGCCATTTGGACCGATCTCAAATAATTCTAATAATGTTTCGAAAAAAGTGAGAGTCTATCAGTAGTATATGCCTAATTAAAGCTTGAAAGACGATACTATGAATAAATAGATGTTAATATTTACATTTTGCAGGTTTTCACAAAGATGAAAGTTGCCAGTTTCATTCTAGAATAAGATGAATATATCTGGCAGAAGTTTTTACAGTTGTCAATGAAGCGTATCCCCCATATTATGATAATTAGTTTATTAATAATGTTTACTTTAAAATACCGCTGTCGTCCGCGTGCTGCTAATACAATCAATTTTCTAATTCCAAGCAACTAACAATGTAACGACACTTATTAATATTTAAAAACGATTAAGTTTCTGTATTCGCCTTCGTATATTGATATATGCAATGCGGTCAACCATGTAATGAATCTTACAAAGTACATGTACTGTGATATACGAGGTATTGGATCCGATCAACCGTGGCAAGGAAATCCGTACCCGGCGGATGGGAGTGCCTGTCGCGGCGACCCTACCTTCCCACCTCACTAGGTCATATGAAGAGGATGTGGCTATCAGAAGTGCATGTTCGGTCACAGGATGAATGATCATTATTTGTGTAGTTTTAACAATGTGACTTGGCCGACCTGTGTCTAGTATTGGGTTTGATAGTTCATGCGGTTCGTAAACCTTTCAAGGTTGTTCGTTTGTATGCAGTTCGGATAAGATGCTAGCAATTGCAGAACATAGTTTATTAAGAACACTTTCTGTTAAATTATTCAATAAAATTAAATTGGGTTCCTTAACATACAAAAAATGAGTACAATTTTTAATATTACGGAGAAACATGAATCGATTTATTCTTTTTTAGGTAAGTAATTTTTTCCGTGTGTAAATCTTACACAATTATTCCTATGTGTTTTGTAACGAACACGAATAATTGTTAATTGTGATATTTTATTAATCCATAAATACAGAATTGCAGCTTTGTTGTCGACATATATGTGCTATTTAATTGTACTATAAAGAAGAACCTCGTGGCCATACTCATCTCACAGCTACGCAGAACGTGTTAATTGCAGTTATATTAGAAGTACGGCAAGTATGAATAATAACTTATAGTCCAAGCCATTTGCATAAGCCATATAAATATTCATCTATAAGTAAAACTAATGTACGTATATATTTTTTTTACGTTACCTTGGATAGGTATAGTAACAGGGCATAGAGGCCAATGTATTGATATAGAGTAATGAGTTTTAATTCATTGTATCTTCCAACATTAAACTATTCAATATCTAATTGTAATGTATAATCTAGTACAGTAGAAGCTCTTTATTCGCGGGGTATATGTTCCGTAAATATGCCGCGAATACGGGTTACGGGGTACGGATATATGGGGTTATAGGGGATACGTTCCTAGGCGACGAAATAAAAATAGCAAAGACATAAAAAATCGGTTTAATTTAAGCTTTTGACCATACATTTTGATAAAAATTTCTATTTTCACTTACCTCAAAGAAACTGTCGGACGAAAGAAACAACGCCGATAGCTTATGAAAAAGCAATCTAAGTGAAGATGTAATAAGGTCTATTTTATTTATCTTTTTATTAGTCCACTTGCGTTGACAAAAGATGCCGAATGCTTTTTATTTAGATACTTACATAATATGTATGTACCTTTCGATCCACGAATAAAGAAATCTTAGACCGCGAATATAGGACTTGAGTCGCAATTTTTTAAACCCCGAATAGTGAAAGCGCGAATAAAGAGCTTTACTGTACTTAGTCTTTCTCAAGTAAGTAATAGTCTTGATGTTGCTGTTTATGGAATTAAATAAAATTTCACAAGTGTTTAAAATTAAATGAATACGCAAGTATGACACACATACAAATCTGCTATTGTGTTAAACAAAAAATAGAATTGTTAAGTAATATAAAATATACTTTTCTTTTAAGTCATTTTTTTGGAATAGTAGAATAATAGAGAGTTTAGTAGAATAATAAAGAATGGTGACTGCTTCGGTGGCACAGTGGTAGCATATGCGACTGCTGTGTTTGAGGTCTCGGATTCGATTCCCGGGTCGGACCAAATGTTCTTAAGATCTGCAAATATTTGTTTCAAAATTTGGGTAGTTTCTATGTATAATATGTATGTATTTACAGAAAAAAGTCTAAATGCATTTACATCAGTTGTCCGTAGTACAAGCTCTGCTTAGCTTAGGACTAGATGGCGTTGTGTGACAGATGTCCGAAATATAATAAAAAAAGAAATAGCATTTTAAATATTGTAAAAAGAAAGTCTATAAACATTACTGAGACATCCAAATTTTTACTGTACGAGTATGTGTCGTCAGAATCAATAATACATTTCGATGTTAAGAATACTTTCTTAGAGTTACTTTTTTCTTTGCATTAGTAACGTTTAGGTACTTCATAATAGCAGACAGTCTCGGTGGTCTAGCGGTTAGTGTATGCGCTGCCGGTGAAGAGGTCTTGGGTTCAATTCCCGGGTCGAGTCAAAAAGTGTTATTGGGTTCTTCTGGTCACAAATATACTTAATAACAGTTTGGAGTTAGGAAGTTGGGGTCTTAACACTTGTGCCTCGAAGAACACATAAAGCTGACGGTCCTGCGCCTGATCTCTTCCCGGTTGTGTCGAATATCCGTCCCATCGGATTGTGAGAGTGAGGGAACAGAGAGTGCACTTGTTTTTGCGCACACACTTGTGCACTAACTCCTGCCTAGTTGGCCGTTCTCCATTGAATAGCAGACAATATTCAAGTGATAAATGTTAAATATATATCGAGTGGGTTGTAGGAAATATGTAAATAAATAACACTTCTCATTCAGAAAAAATAAATGTTCCCGAAGGGGTATAAAATAACTTTTATGCAAGCTAAGCCACAAATGAGTAAGCCAATGTTTCTTGTAATGGCAGTAATTAACAGCTGGCTTAGAAAAATACGAACAGACATTGTTTTTTTTTTTTTTTTTTTTTTTTTTTTTTTTTTTTTTTTTTTTTGATTTGATTTTTAGCTGTTGGCCTCAGACGGCCTCTACAACTTTACCCGGTTTAGTTACGGTGAGCGCAGAGGGCTCTCAACCGGCCTTTATTAAACAACATTGCCCAAGGGCACCCCCTGCGGGGTACGAACCTCGGCTTGGGGTGTTGCTGAAACAGTGGGGCGGCCTACTCCCATGTTTTGTTGACGGTTTACGCGGCGCGTGTTCCGCCCCCGCCGGCGGGGACGAAAACGCGGACGGTTCGTAATTAATGTGTCCGCTCTGCGTTGAGCGCGTGTAATGTCGTCGTCTAACTCCCCTAACGCGTGTTTGGGTCGACGTATTTTTGAGATTTTACTCGGTATGTAGTTTACTGCCGCAACCACTAGAGGGTTGGGGTGAGTCGGAGCAGAGTCAAAGTAGCTAAGGGAGCACTGTTTAATGAATTGCTTGATGGTCGGCAATCTGAGGTCGATGTGAAGATCGACGTTTCGTACATACCACGGTGCTCCCGTAGCTGTGCGCATGAACCTATTCTGTAGTGTTTGAAGCCTATGGATCCTGTGTGGCCTTACATGTGCGAATACTACACTACCGTACGTCATTATAGGACGTATGCATGCAGTGTATAATCGGACTTTGTTTTTTAAGTTTAATTTCGAACGCGCGTTAATTAAACTGTGTAAACGTCCTAGCACGAAGGCAGCCCGGTTGCGGACTGCCTTGATGTGGGGGCCGAAGGATAGACGGTCGTCAAGGGTTATGCCTAGGTATTTGGCCTGCCTAGTCCAAGGGATAGACTTGCCGAACATCCTAATCTGAGGGGTCTTCTCCAAAGGATACAAGCTTAGCTGTCTTCTGTGAGAACAGACATTGGAACGACAGATTCATTATAAAAACTTGACCAGTAAGTCACAGCACACGGCCGCGGATACCGCAATATAGCCTTGTTGAGCGTCGAACGACGACGCCGGTAGCGTCTCTATAAGCACAAATTGGCAACTCTTTAAGGAATCAAATATTTTAATACCATTTTACTCCTTAAAATATAGTTTGACTACTGTAACAGTTGTCATTAGTGAGTTTTAGAACTTATCGGGTACATTTTAGTTGCGACTTTTATCACAAGTTTTATCACAAATAAAGTGCAAAAATTCTTCATTTGTGATAAAACTGACACGTAAAGAATAAAAATATAGATGATATAAGATAAAATGACTTATTCAAAGTTAATCGGTTTCGTAGCCATCTATCACAGAGAGCGGTATATCCCTAATTAACACTTACAAGTTATACTTACAGTTTAATACTTAAAGTCTAATAAGGCGACCGATTCAAGAGGCGGTATTGACTACTTAAAACCTATTGGTGAAACAATTTCTTGAAGCAAATAACTTTCAAAACGTACCTGTAACAATATTGCAGGTAATGAATAAGATAACCAGAGAGTCTTTAGCAAATAGACAATATAATAGGTATAGTCTATGGTTTTGTTTTAAGAGTTGATGAGAGACGTTAAGAGATGACAGTTAATTTTGCTGGTTGTCTATTATTTTTCGTCACAAGACTTAAGTTTGCTATAGTAAGTAAAGATTTCAAGTGAATTAAAAATTAAACGACTATGAGATAAACAACCCGGAGCCGCCATAATACTATGGATATGACATTGACCTTTGAACGTGTGACGTAGGTTATGGTCGAGTTACTGTGTTAATGTTGTTGGTAATAATACTCCATTGCTCTATTTCATTTGACTAATGGACATAACAGCCTCTAATTATTTTTTCATCCATTTAAACCTACCATAACATATTAATTAAAGACATACTTTTACTCATGTGCCTATTTCGGCGCTACGCTTTTACTCAAGTGTTTATTTCGGTGCTACGGAGATACATTGCAGATCTCTGCACCTCTTGATAAAGAACCCTTGTCTTGCCGAAAAATACTACTATATCCCTCAAATACTCATTTAAAATATGTGAGATTATTTTTATTCGAAATTAGCTTTTACCCTCGAATTCATTATGACAAAGGATATCTTTTAAACTACCGTGTAGGTCTTCCTTAGCTTGTCGCTCTATCTATTTTATATACCAATACCTAAATTTATCTTCTTCCTAAGTTTCGTTTAAAAATAATTATCGAGGTTGACATCAGCCGTCCATAAGAAAAAGAAGAAGCAGTAACCATAATATTGTGAAAATAGCTTAAGGCTACAAGTTACCGTGAATAGTATATCGCTTATCTGGTAATCCACTATCATTTGTTGTAATTAGTTGCTTATTTAGTAACTTATTTTTTCGATGGCATGTTGATCAGTAATTTTTAGCTCAACTAAAAATGAACTAATATCAAGAAATGAAGAAGTTTCAATCTGAATTTTACGCCCTCGCAATTAAATGCAGATGCATTGATCAGTCACCGGTAGCAATAACCTTGTAACGTAAGTTGTCATATCAATGTAATGTCATACAGCCGTGTGGCCGTGTGCAACCGCAAACCGCACTTCCGTGTGCCGTAACGTAGTGAGGTGGTCATTGGCAGTTTTAAATTAAATCAACGATTTATTAATTGGTGAGCGACTTTCTGATCGAAGACACTCGTTACGTGCTATTTTATAAAGAAAATGTTTTGGAATTGCTTACAAAGAATTACATACTTGTCTTGGTATACTGAAAATTACTGCAAAAAAAAGATATCAAGGATACGGAAAAATATCGCATAGTTTTCATCCAATGAAGTACTGTTTTACTGGTTATACAATATATGGATCTTCCAAGGAAACAGTACCTTTCTGGGTCTTATCCTATGTCTTTTCACGTTCCCCTTAAAAATATTTTCATAATGAGTATTGAAAGTTCAATTAATTGTTATGCAAATTTTCGCGTATAGTCTAGTGGATCAGATAAAAATGTAGAAAGTTTCATTCGAAAAGAAATTACTTTTCTACGAGATAGACAACTACATTTAAAACTTGTTTACTTAAATCAAATATGGAATATAACTACCGAAGAGTCAAAATTAAATCGACGTATAAAATACCAGTGTGACAAATTGTCAGTGATTGACAGGGCGCACGCACATCACTACTAAGCTATAATGCAACTCATCTATATACCACGTGAGCTGGCGACAAACAAGTCTTTATAAAAAGCAATTGCTCCTGTCTATATAAGCATCTCTGACCACTGGACTGATATGTGATTTGTTTTGTAAATAAATAGCCGGGTTAAAAAAAAAAAGACGTATAAGGATGTCATAAGAAACAAGAATGGAATAATTATTTTTAGCTTTTTAAACAACGATTCGGAATGTTTTTAAAAAATGACTCCTCGCATGGTATGATTTCTTAAGGTATATAAATTAGAGTTCTGTACATTTCGTAAACTCTTTATTGAAAATATTAATAATACAGTCATGTAGGTTATAAATTGTTATTTATACAGTTGTACTGTATTAAAAACTGTTTACGGCAAAATTTGGCAATGTGGCTTTAAAATTTTAATTACTTGTCTACAAAATTGGAAAAGTTTCATAAAAATATATTACATTTAGTAGTTTTGAACCAATTCTCATCTTGTGTCTCTGTATTTTAAACTTATTGCACATTGTGCAAAGGTAGACTTAATGACATTAGGCATTCTCTCCTCGACTTTTAGGTGGTGTAGAAATAAGATGCGGTTTAAAAGACTACTTAAGGATGGTTTATTAGATTAGTTTTACAATCACATTAAAAAGACTCCTACTCCTAGAGTTATTCTTATCGATATCAATATTGTAATATTCAAAGCAGCCAGTAAATAATGCACCTGATTGCAGTTTCACTATCGTAACAATGATAATAACAGAAGACGTTCACAAAGCAATGTAAATTATACCTACACTCAACAATTAGCGTCCTCATACAAATAAAAAAAACGTCAATTTACATTACGGTGGTAAACCTATGTAAAACCAATCCCCCCTATCTCAGTTAACATTCTACAAACGTAATTGTTATTAGAAAACTAACAAATGTATCGGAATGACGTAATCTCAATGCTCACGTGGTCAAAACATAATGTTAGCCTATAATACAAGAGAACACCTCTGGCGTTAGCGATTGTAGACAGAGATACGACGTGAAACACTTACATCTTGGTTAAGGCGGTTGATTATTTTTCAGAATATGCCTCTTTTAAGGCTATTGCAGAGTTAAATAAGTATTTATGGTAGGCAGATCTTTGTCTAATCAGGTCAGGTCAAACCAACCTGCTCGTTGCCGGATATAAAAAGTATTACAAATATATTGTTATGTTCACTTTTGAATCTTTAAAAATGTTGATAAATACACTGATAAAAAACTTTATTTTTCAACAACTAACGTATCTCTCGCTCACACTATAAGATTTATTTTTTCAAATATTAATATTACTATTAACTATAAAAATTTTACAAATATACATTACTTTTGTTACAGATCGTGCATGGAATAACAACCCACAGAAAAAACTATTGTTTAGGTAACAAAAATCTTCGTTTATTATTTGTAATTGCAACTGAATATCATTATAAAACAGTCACATTTGTTTACCACATTTTACAAAGCAACAATTTCAACAGTAACCACTTGATTACCTAATAATAAAGCATGATGACGAACGAAGGTCACCTGTTTTCCACCATAATCTTAAACGCAAGCTTAAATTTGGTAAAGTAATCCCCCCTACACACCAACCACTGCCATTCTTGTACGCCAGGATCAAAACCAGTGACTGATGAAGATTCCCATTTGTTTTAAAATTTCTACTTTAAAGAGAAGCAGCACCTCATTCAAGAAAACATTAGCAAATCCTTTACAATGAAAATAAGTCACCTTAAAGTATCACAAATATACACACGCGTGCACACTCAAACATACAAACACACGCACCTACAGAAACAGAATTCTATAATTTCTGAAATTGAATTGAATAAATTAATAATTCTTTATCCATTTTAACTATTCTAAATTTATATTCACCATAAGATAATACCAGTTCTGTTAGCTTTAACATTACTTTTTATGTTATCTAAATTATGTCAGGATCGTGGACCAGGCCCTTAATGCAAGTTATTTCACAAGTCAGCAAGAGCTCTGGTTGCAACACCTAGTTTGGTTTGTTAATATTGTGGCATAATGTAAGTGTTCAATTTAATAATTAATTTATGTCAACATTGCAATTACGAATCAACAAAATTATTATTATGCAACAAAGCTGCAAAACCATTAAAAAATACTAAGAGCGGTGATGTGTTGATAAATCAATTGAGAAATTATTATAATATTGAATCTCTGATCCAGTGTGTCTAGTACCTAATGCGTTTTAAACATAGCTACGTAAAAAGGCAGCTCGGTCGATGCACCGATCTTGTGACGCTCTCAGTTTTTGCAACAGTGAATGTGATTCCAATAGACATGACGTAGAGGTTGATGATCCCGAATGCACGTTTGCACTTATGTGATAACGCTGCGTTTGCAGTTTGCAAAAGGACATTTGACTCTGATAACTAAAATATTGTATGCTCCAAGAGCTCATGACTTCGCAATGCAACCATTCATATTAAAAAGTGAAGATGTCAAAATTAATATAGACCTTCTTATGTCAGTATCAATACATTTTTTTATGTTATCTTCGTGATAATAAATTACATAACTCATTACTAGAAATTTTATTAGATGGCAACATAAAACAACGAGGCACTAAAACAGATAGAAAGTGTAAGTAGTGACAGAACGGAACAGAACTGAAAAATGAAGAAGAAAAGTAACGTAGTTAGCAGAAACGGCTTAAGAAAAAAATCCAAGAGTCATCTCAGTCAGAAAACCTAACTACTTATCTACCTACCAAATTTCAGGTAGTCGGTCGGTCGGTCGGTAGTTGGTAAACAGTAGTCATACTTAAACTTAAATTTTTACGTCATATCACGTGTAATGTCAATGCGATTCTGATCGACTAATTACATGCAACTAAAGAAACAATTTGTAGTTATTCATGCTGTTCATGCGGCATCTTACGTTTTTAATAAACAAAAAAAACAATCAACATAGATCATACATTATTACTACTCTTGTTAACATCTACAGCTACACTTAAATACGAACTTAACTCCTTACGAACCGGCTCCTTGGCCAAATCGGTAGTTTCACCTTGAAAGGTCTCAACTCTAAGGCAAGGTAATTCAAGATGTTATCTAAAAATAGTATAATGTGATTCCCACCGCATCCCCTAGAAACGTAAGGGTAGCAACGGATACTCTATGTAACAAGATGCGAGTATCCTCGTGAGAAATTGTATAAAAAACACTCTTGTGCTATTAATACTGCTTGATGAACTCCCACATTTATCTTATAGTAAGGGGAACCCACTGTTGTCCTTCCTGGCAATATCTCAAGTATATGTAGTTCATATGGTGAAATACATCTGAAGTAATGGAATAGTCTTCCTATATTTTTTTTAAAAGTAGACAAGATTAATAAATTTGAATTTACTGTAATATAGTAATTTGATTACATTCTGTCTTTCTTTCTCTACTTGTAAATACATATATGCTTTTACTGTTAAATATTTAAAGCATTTTGTTGTTGGTATAGTTAAGGCACAATTCGTTTTCGTATTTAAGTATCACATTGAGATCTGTGTTATCAGTTTAGTTCGAATTCATTCTTGTCACTTGCAATGATAAGAGAAATACATACTTCTTACATTTTACGTTCTACTAAGAACTAAATATAACAGTGAATGTCATAACAATAAATAAAAACACTAATAGATGAAATTTAAAAATCAAAGTTTATTAAGACAATGATTTGAAAAATTAAGTTTAAAATTGTGCCTCACGTCAAACAATTTAATCTATCTCAGATCTCTATATTTATCTCAGACTCATTAATTTTATTTATACATATATAAATGCTTATGCCCAAAATTTATAATGCGGGGGCTAATGCCAAAGGCATTCTCTTATAGTCTATGTTAGGAATTAACTTCCACATCGCAATTTTTTTAAATAATATCAATAATATGAAAAGGAACTGTTATTCCTTCCTTCTTGAAACATAATCCAAGTGACATGTTTATATTTCCTTAAAAAATATAATTTTAACGGAATGCGGGTGAAAATTTTGTGTCGTCCCAAAAACATCAACGTCATATGTAAATTAATAACATATTATGGGCAATTTGTTGTAGAGGGATGTTGCGACAGACAAACAGACATGCGGGTTCGCTCTCTAATTCTCAACTCTTACATTGATTAAGTAATGGTCGTAAATTGATGTTCAATTTATCTGTTAGCCATTATTAGTGGCTTTTTGTTCAGATGCGAACATTTCCACTTCACTGTTTTATCCCTTTGGCTTGATACTGAGTTATTGTGGTCTGGTTAATAAATATAGATTGGGAATTAAGATAGGGGTGTTTGATAGGAAATTTTATATTGAATCGGTTAAGTGGTATAAAAATTTTGATTCTTGACGTATATAGTAAATTAAAGAAAGGCAGATTTCAACAAAAAGGGCACTAAAATACAATAGAAAAAACTGTTTGTCTCTTTATTTCTTTTTATATCAAAACTAGCCACTATTTCTTTTATCTCTCTTTGACGCTAAAGACGTCCTTTTTACATGTCTGTTTTAATAAATGTTGGTTAACAAAGAATTGATCTCACTGTTTCCGTTTAAAAAATAATTCTTAACAACTATTGCGTAAACCTCGCTACATGAAGAATAAAGAAATCTTAATATTATTGGATGTTAAAGAGAACAAAGAAATAAAGAACTGTTAAAACAACGGCTTACCTTGAAATTCCATTTACCTTAACTTTAAACGATTAAATTTTTCTACTCCCACAGGTTGTAACGGTACCTCGTACTACCAAAAACTGGTTGCTCTTGACCTTAGAACGCGATGGTGAGCATTTCTAATAATTTAGTTTTATTTGGTTTACTATTTATTATTTTAAAGTTTATCACACGCTACCCGTCTTTATTAACTAGAAGCTCTCCTTACATAATCTCATCACAAGACTAACTATAAATTTTATGCTTGAGTTTAGTTTAAGATTGGCAATAATACAACAGAACAAAAAGGAGTGAGCGGGGTTTTTATTGCTGCATACAGTCAGGAAAATTGTGCTTCCATATACATATACCTACTACTGCCAACTTTCAATTCAAGAATACGCTAATGTCAGCTATCTAAATGTCAACGAGACCCAACTAGACATATTCGATTCCGATTCCATACTCGATACCTTTCGAATATTCTTAAACATTTAGATCTCTAATAATATAATTTCACTGAAATGTTGATTTCCTGTTATTGAATATTATACTATTTAACTTCTTTAATGAAACTATTTAAATTTCTTAATTGTATGAATATGAAAATTGTTAATATTATCAGGTAGTCTAGAGTTAAGGGTCAATTACTATTACAGTTCATGTTTTCTGGATAAATCTTTTTACATTTTGATGTACACTATTTGCACTCTGTATGTATGGAAACGGTTAATTTTACAATATCGAATCATTATCAGCCCATCGCAGTCCACTGCTGGACATAGGCCTCACCTATTGCACGCCACTCTGATCGATTTGGGATTCTCGCATCCAACTCCTGCCAGCCATCTTGCGTAAATCGTCACTCCACCTGGCATGCTTGCACCCTATACTGCATGATACCGAATACTTATCAAAAAAAATTGATCTTATTATATCTGTTCGAGTAAATTGTTCAGCTCCATTAATAAGGCCAACATATAATGCAATGCAAATATTTAATTGTGATAAATGTTATTTTAATTGTTACTGTAGTGTATTGAGTCTATTGAGACCACTGAGCGTAATTGATGCAATCATTCAGCCCTGGTAGTTTAATGCCTAAACTTTTATATACAATTGTTAATAATTTGTACACTTTCATTAATAAATTGCTGAACCCTTGTCTGTATCAAACTGCTACTATACACGCTATCGCGCTGTCTGTATAATTTGATACTGTTAAGATGTAGAAAACTCCATCACATATAATACAATATTGAAATTCTATATAACTACCGAGAGAGATCTTAGAACACTAAAAAACAAAAGTCTGCTACTTGCGTCAAGCCTTACATACATAATTATCTTTCTACGATTATGAAACTAGACTACTAATTAGTATTAGTAACTCAACTACTAATTAGTACAACTCATTAGTATGACGTGAGTGGTTTCGTCGACGGCAAAGTAATTCCTTCATCCTTTGAACGTAACCTGGGAAAATGTTAAAGATTTTATAAACATAATAATATAAATATAGTAAAAAAAAATAAAACAAGTTATAAATTGAAGTTAGCTTTTACTGCTCCATTGCTCATCATACCTTTGTATGTTCTCGTAAGATGAAAGTACTTTTTGGAGCTATATTTATAAACGGTAATGGCCATGAAACGCAAAATAAATATCTATTAAAACTTTAAAGCTCCGTAGTTTTTATACTCATAAGTGAAATCTCGCATGCACTTTACGATATTGCACCGGCTGCGCGCGCGCATTGCCGACGCGCCGCTAAAAACAAGCTATTTACAATATTCCCCTGCTGAGCAATACTTTTGATCTTTGTTCCCGTGTTTGTACTAATTTTAAACGTGTTTTTTACTGTCAAAAAGATAAACCTTAACCGTTTATGGGAGGTTCGTGCCAACTTTAGAAACGACGTTTTTAATTCGTCGCGATGGTCATTTAAATTTTTTGGGAGGCATAAAAGTAATTTTTGTCTCTTTTGTTTGTCTTGATGGCTGCACACAATAGTATAGTATATTTTGATGTCAGAGTCAGGCTTCTTTTTTTACAAGAGCTCATTAAAGTTGCTTGTTTGATATAATTTGTAATTAATGTTTTCGAGGCCAAATCCTTAGTTTAGTGATTTCATGGATCATTGAGTGGAAAAAGACTTTTTAAAATATACTAGAACAAGTTATCAAACACGATCAGAATGCCTTTCTTCAGTCGTGTGATTGAAGTAGGTTTAAATTTATTGTTGTATGTTCATCATCATCATCATCATCATCAACTGTCTTAACTAGTCCAGTGCTGGATATAGAATCCTGTAAGAAAGGAGGTTTTGGCCTACTATATTGAAAAAGATAATATTTACAGCTGATATTCTACATAGCACTTACTTGGTTATGCACTTACACGTTACGTAACAGGAACGTTAACAAATACATATATAATACATGTATATCACTTCTAAATACTTATAAGATAGTGCTACACACTTTAAGGTACATTCACCTTTCTCCATTCATATTGATAGACTTTATCTTAATCTTACCAATCTCTTTAATAATTGTTTATATAGCCCTTTGGCCCTTCGACCGTTCTCTTACTATGATTACAAACAATACGATAATTTAAGAATACAATAGTAAGGATTGCGTTATCAACAATTGTATCGAGGTTTATTATGGTCCAATTCTTTTGAAATATTTACGTTTGTTAAGCTTGGACGCGTTTGAAAAAACCCGCTAGTATCTTTCACGTGGCTTATTATAGGTCGGGGTATATTTAGGTACTTTTATTATTAATTTTGATGGAAGTGAATGTTGTGTTCTGAATTTAATATTTTATGACGTTTTTGCAAAACTACTAATGAATTTTTCTAATTACCATCATTTTGTCATTTCAAATGTTGGTTAGCATATTTTTTTAACCATTTAGTCGCATACAATTTGTATATGTTTATTATTTGGATGTATTTTTGAATGAAGCAAAATATTGTGTTTATTAAACTATTGTACTCTATAAGCAAAGGTAATCACTTACCATCAAACAGATCATGTGCGGTTTTACTTTTTTGGGGTTACGATTAAATTGACTTATAGAAATTCTAAAACCTCGCTTTTATATAAAGCCGAGCTAAAAAATATATCCTATAAGAAGTGTATCCATGTTTTCTTGACTCCACCCTGAGATTATTGTTATCAAGCCTATTAGGGTGGAGTCGGTTAAGCCAAACCATATAAGTCCAAACTCGTGAAACGTACTAGTAATCGTTGAAAACTTACATTATATGTCTACTTGGCTTCTTCAAGTTAGCGTTAAGATACCAGATTATAGTATTGTCATCTAAACTACATACATTAGTCTATACATACAATATAATAAGAAATAGGTGAATTAAGTCTACTAAGTGTTTACTGTCATACCCAACTTGAATTAATTACACTACAGCCATAACGAGCCATAACAGTCCATAAAAAGTTTTTACACGATATGTCAATTAGAAGCGGGCTTAAATTTACTTTTAAGATTTCTTAATGTTGTCAAACAAGTGAATCTAATAAAAGTGAGTTAACAAAACAAACAGACACAGATGCTACGATCCAGTAGCACGTAGTTTTACTCAACTGTCACATTTGACAAAAAGAAAACAAAAATCCACCAAGGTCCAACCGTCAGTGTCGGGTATCAATTTCAGATGCACTTGTCAGCGTTCATAAACGGAAGCGGTTCGTTGAGCCGCCATTTTGCATCCGTGCGGCGCGTGCGCAACACAATTAAGTACCCCACCGTTCAAATTTAGAACGATGCCTCAACGGATGACAGTTTGTAAACTATTGCTTTCAGGATACAATTGTTCTATTGCGAACGTTCTCTCTTACAATTGGTTTAGGAGTCAGATGCAATAAGGAATTAGTAACGTTGAGAGGTATTGACATATCGTTGGTTGTTTATTCAGACCCTCCAACAGCATTATATGATTTCATCATCATCATCAACAGCGTTTAAGAAAACAACCCACTGTTGGATATTGGCCTCTTCATAGAAAGGAGATTTTGCCCTACTTTAAACATCACGCTGGTCAGGTCAACTGGTATAAGATTTATTGCAAGTTTTCCCTCTTTTTGCAGTGTTGTTGGCATAAACTTGGTAATATCTAAGAGATATTTTTAAAATGTTTATTTGCAGAGTAGATCAACAAATTTACTTCAAAGCTACGACAAACGTGTGTCGTTAGGAAACAATGTACATTATATTCTCTGTCAAAAGTTAACGATATTAACGAATGAAATCAAAAGCGATATGTGTAATTACTTGTAGCAATTATGTTAACAACACCGCAGCTTTCGGTTGTGAGTTTCAATAGTAAAAGTACGTTATACTAAAGACGTTATTGTAAACGTTACACTTTTATGTTCTCGGTTACTCAAGCGCATTGTTGCAGGGTTGTCACTTTGTACTTCAACGATAAGTTGTCACTTCATGGTGATAAGAAATTGTACGAGAATAGGACGTTAATAAGCTTATTGTAACTTGAAAAGTTGAAAATGTTTCTGAGTTATCTAGATTTTTTGCTTTGCATTTTAATACTGTAGGAAACTGTAATCTTACAGTATTAAAGTCTAAAAAGTTGAATATTAGACGTAAAATTATATAAGTAAATAGTATCATAAATATTCCCTTATTAAGTTAAAAGTAAGTAAATAAGTTGCAATCATAAAACAAAACTTCCGTGTGATAACCCTGCCCGTCCCCTGAGGCGCCGCAGACTGTGACGTAATTAACGTTGTGATACGTCACATCCTCTCAGTCGCGTCATTTGATTACTTTGCCACTTACACGATCGTGCGTGATTTATGGTCACCCTCACCATCGAATAGAGACGATTTATGAGTCAATATGATTATGACTAGTTTTAGACGACTTTAATGGAGATTCCAGAACATAAATAAAAGCATACTTACATAAACTTCTAATCACATGTTTACATCTTTTGTTATTTATCGTCTTTCTTTGGAAGTGGGTTACATTCTGGTGTGCTATTCTTTCTTAAGTAGACAAACATTTCTTTGTGATATTTCGTATTATTGAAATTTGTAATAATATTTTGGTTGACAATAATGTGAATATACGTAGCGTCACGCTCCGTTACGTAAGGGCCGACTAAGGGAACAAACTACGTAGGACAACATCATTGCAATGAGAAGGAAAATTTGGATCAAACCCCAATTGTTTTAATCACCCACCAGGATTTGCGGCGGGTAGTGTGTCGGCACTAGATCGACTAAAACCACATGGTGTGCCAACCTGCACCTAAAATAAAAGGGACTCGGAATGATTACGATTTATGTGTATTAACGGATTAAGAATACAGAGTGTCATCTCTGTTCATCCCGTGGGTGTCGTAATAGACGACGAAGGGAGCAAACTGTGCAGAAGAACACCACTGCAAAGAGAAAGTAAACTTGATATAAACCGTATAGGAACCCGTCTGGCCAGGTAGTACAGTAGGCCAAAATCTCTTTTCTAAGGAGAGGCCTATCTCCAGAAGTATGATGCAGCAATAAAGTGACGTCTTTGCATAAGGCTGTGACCGCAGTAAATGTCGCTACCGATCATAGACCGTAGGACACTCGTCAGCGAGAAATCTCCTCCGATTACTGTGGTGAGGGTCTGGTGCTACGCAACTCAGGTGAAGCAGACTACCAACATGTGCTGAGCTGAGTCCTCACTGCAGTCGCAGTGGTGACAGGTGGGATTTAATTCCCGACTAGCGACTGAGTGCAGGTACTTCCCGAAGCAGTCGTGCCCGAAAAGAACCTACGTCAGCTTGAAAATAGGATCCCATGCTGTTACCCTGCCCACTCTACGATGTCTGCCTGAAAAGCTTCCAAGGCGGCAAAGCTAGCTCGTGAAGTCTCAAGTAGGATTGACCAACCAGCCATCGTGGCTTGACGAGCAGCTTCAAGCCACTCGTGTACCTTTTCGCATGGGACCCGAATGCCGTCACCCGCCCGGAAGTCAGCCGACTGCCGATAAACTTTCGCGAACACTTCCACCTTCAAATCCCACATGGGAGTTTTGATCAAGTCACTTGCTATTGGCCAGCGTAATATATCAGGCCAAAACCTCTCGTCTAAGAAGAGGCTTATATCCATTAGTGGACTATTACAAACTTTTGATGACGATCGTACTTGTTCATAGTTCGTAGAATAACAAAGATCTTAAATCTACATAAGGTATCTTCCATTATCTTCTACGCTTTCATAACTAAGAAGATGCATTAAATAAATCTTGTGATAATTTATTCGGGTAATCGTGCGCCTGCACATAGTACACACACTTGTAACATCCTATCAGTTTGCCTTAAATAACACTTTACGACGTGATAAAAGATTGGCTACAAAATTTAATGTTTAAGATATGTATAAATACGAGTATCTTGTTGTAGCTTTTCTATATGAGAAACCATGGTTGAGAGACTGGAGCGATTCCACAACCTTACTGAACTGAACCGAGTCTAATGACTTAGCAACTCTTGCGTTGATTTTCACCGAAGTAAAGTCTCCCCCTGATTCTCACCAGAACCAATCATCCTTTTGTGTCCTCAAATCTTTTTTCACCTTCCCGGCTAGGAACTCAATAGTAGACAACACTCTTGTGACTTTTTGGGTTACAAATGTCTGTGGATCCAACTCCTCTTTGGCCAAGAATAAATCGAAGTCGAAGAAGTTATATTTGAATAAAACTTTCACCTCTCTTTATATTTTAACTAAAGCTGTTTGTAATAACGCAATGTAATCAGACGGTAATTAAATCCTTTTTCCTGCGCCTGCGCAGTAGGTCCGTGTGCGTGAAGATTCTCTGATACTGCCCTTTGTGTGAGGGCTCATACAAAATCTTATTATTAATATGTATGTACGCACTTATTGTAAAAAAACAGTCCGGGCATCAAAAGGGGTATGAAGGTAATTAAGTATCCCTGTTTTTGCTGCCTGAACTAAGCGAGAAAGTGTAATTTAAATATAATATAAAAATTATCTCTATTACAAACGTTAAAAAGAGGCTTATGTACAGTTGTGAATTATTTAAAGGCTTGATTGACATCTATTGATTGACATTAATGATTGATGAAGACAGCATTGATAATCTGCCTAAGTATGAGAGAACTTATGTTCGCTTTATATTTACGGAATATTTATGTAACTGAACTATCTTATATAGGATGGACCAAGAATTTGTTAACATTTGAATCTAACATCCCGCGTAAACACGTTACTTAGCTTAGGGGCCGATGCTACTGGAATTTGCTGGCTACAATCGTAACACATGGTTTCAACAAGATGGGGCCACTTGTCACACATCCAATGAGTCCCTATCAGTGGTCGAAGACATGTTTCCGGAAAAGCTAATTTGCAGACGAGGTGACATTCTTTGACCACTCAGAAGTCCAGATCTATCCCCAGCAGACTAATTTTTATGAAGTTATTTGAACAGTCGTGTCTACATCAATAAACCAAATACACTACGTCAACTACAAGATAAAATCAGCGAAGAGATGTCGCTGATCTCGCGGTCTGTTTGCCGACGAGTATTAGAAAATTTCGGTGCTCGCTTAGAAGAGTGCAAACGTCAAAACGGTGGTTATTACGATGTAAGTTTTCTTGTAATAAACAATTTTTATAATTTATCAAATGGTTTTTTTTTACGATTTGTCAAATGTTAACTAATTCGTGGCCCACCCTATAAATACGGGAAAAAATGCAATCAATGAGACGCAGCAAGATAAACAACTGAATTCGCCCGATGCCAGTAATATAAAAGTGCTATCAGCGGTTACCATATCGATTGCCACTTCAATCAGGAAAAATACCACAATACGGATAGGATTATGTCGTACCTGAGATAAGATACCGCGTTATAGAATCAGTGCATGCGCTAGAAATAAGAGTATTTTAAAGATTATGTGGCAGTGGGCGGGCCACATTACACATAGAAACGGTGGCCGATGGGGCCGTAAAGTTCTGAAGTGGCGACCGCGTACTGGGAAACGCAGTGTTGGTAGGTCCCCCACAAGGTTGTCCGACGACCTGGTGAATGTCGCGGGAAACTGCTGGATGCGGGCGGCACGGAACCGGCTGTTGTGGAGAATCTTGGGGGAGGCCTATGTCCAGCAGTGGACGTATTTTGGCTGTGATGATGACGATGATGTTGAAAGATTATGTTTCTGTTCTCTTGTTTTGAGCTGTAATATTTAAAGTGAGAAATAATGTGACGTTAGTGACAGTTACGTATTTAGAAAAGGTGATGTAATAGGCAGATAAATAAATATTCGGTAGACACAAACACAAAGTCCTCAATTTTTCGTTAAGTAACATTTTCTTGGTTTATGACGTTAATTTTTGGATTAGTTTGTTTAGTGTCAAGTATTTATTATTATAAATACTAAGTAATTTAATAATTGTTTTATAAAAATGTATTTTATTATTAGAATCAGAAGGATACTTTACCATTAACGCAATTGAATTGAAAATAAAATCTTAGGGGTTTGAGTAATTTAGAAATATTAAAATAAAAACCTTGGATTAAAGACAACCCGTGAATTTGTGGGTCCGTATATTTTTTATTTATTTTTAGATAAGACTCCCTTGTTACCTCTTCGTAACAAATTACTTTTGAAACTTGAAAAAGTACCTCTCAGATCCTGTGATAACATTGTAAGCTCCTGCCCATCCTGGGAGGGTAGACCGTGAAGATAAATACATTATGTAAATACATACATTGACTTATGCATGAGATAAGGTCTAACCTTCTATTAGGTTTAGTAATATTCTGAAAACACTTATTTTTATACGCCTATTGTGATAAAAAAAAATGTATTACTCGGAATAAATCATTATTTTTAAATTTATAGTTCATCTTCATAAAGCGAAAATAGTGAAGAATTGATTTGCTTAATAGTTGCCTTCATTATCATCATCATCACCACCCAGTTGCAGTCCACTACTGGGCATAGGCCTCTCCCAAAGCACACCACAGAGCTGGTCTGCCGCTATTATTTACACTGCCTTCACAGTTAAAAACTGGAGACATATCCTTGCTTTAATCAAAGACACAACGTGTTTAGAATCTGTTAAGGAATGTACTTTAAATCCTATTAATATTATATATGTGAAAGTTTGTATGGATGTTTGTTACTCTTTCATGAAAAACTACTGGACGGATTTGGATGAAACTTTACAGTTCTTTAACTTAACTTTAAAATCGAGTCGAAAAAAAACTGGCCTCTGAGAGTTATCTTGGCGTACGCTGCCTAAACTATTGAAGTTACACAAAGATGATGTACCGTAAGATTATTTGTATGTTAAGAAAAAATATATTTATTTAAAATGATCTGTTACGAAACTTAATGTGACAGAATAAATTCCACGCGAGCGTAGTTGCGTTCAATAGCTTGTTGTATCATAATATTACTTCCTTGGTAAGGAGAAGTCGATGGCCAGCAGTGGACTGTTAAAGCCTGTTTATGATGATGACAACAGAATTTAGGTCTTCTGTATTAAGTTTTACTCTTACGAGTATTTTTATACTTGAAGAAATGTTTGAATGTAGAAATAAAAAGTATGATGAAATAAGTACTTCAAATATCTAAAGATGATGATAATTCACTATCAGTTAACGTGGATGAGTGGTACAAAGTAGGTTATAGATAGTCTGTGGCAAATATTTCTGTCTAAATAAAATAGGTTTTAGGTTGAACTCTTTAGTTCAAACAGAATGCAGCTATTGCCATGATTTTTAACCTCATTAGGTTAAAAGTCATGGCAATAGCTGCATGACCTTCAAGTAGTCGGGGGGATGGTAGATAGAAAGTTTCTAAATCTTTTTTTTAAGTGAATATTCAAGCATCATCACTAACAACCTTTAACAGTCCACTCTGGAAATTGGCTGCTCCTTAGCAAGGAAGTTTTGATCTACACCATGCTGGCCAGAGAGGTTGGTAAAGGATTTGTTTCAAATTTTCCTTCTCTTTGTAGTGATATTTACCTGAATAGCTTGTTCCCTTAGGCACCTCTACAACACCCACGGGATGAATCGTGGTGGTGAGACTATGTATTCTTAATCCGTCACCACAGGGACTGTTTAAGTTGTGTTACTCTCATTCGAATTTTACATTCTTTGTTTAGCCGTTGCTCTCTACGAGTATCAAACATAATGCATATTAAAAAACAATAACTTAGACAAATCCAAGATCCTATTAGACTGAGGATTTACAAAATAAACGAAGTATATCAAAAACGTTTTTCCTTAATGCTTAATTTTAGAATAGAAGTTGTTAAATCGAGATACTTTTTTTAATTGAGAATCCAACCGCAAAATATATTCTGAAGTCTAAAATTTTGTTATAGTTTTCTTAAGATTAAGTTTACAGAGAGGTTTCTGGCCAGATTATGTTTGTGCTCTAATAACGGTATCCATCATGGTAATTTTATGTGCATAGGCGCTTGAGATATAATTCATGAGCATTTGTCACTGCAACTAAATATAGAGTAGCATGTAGGTCAACTGTATTTGTAACCAAACATTTACTCGGATCATATAATCGTTATTGTTTCACAGACATTTCTGAATGATGTAGTAGGTGTAGCATCTATTAGGAAATGTAAAAACGATAGATTATCTTTTCACTTTTGAGCTTGAGCACTTGAGTTAAGGAGTTGTTAGAATTGCTAAGAATATTAGTGTGTGCAAATATCAGAGATATTATCTGAGTATTTCTTTTTATCTGATGTGATTTTTTGCCGTAGGCCGGATTCTATAACCATAAAGTGACGACTGCAAATGTTTGTTAAACCAAAGATGCCATACCACAGGCAAATCTGCTTCTTAACCAAGATACAAGTGTTCCGTGTCTATTCTCTTTCTACAATCGCTAACGCTTCTATTCTCTTCTATTATTGGCTAACATTTTGTTTTGACCACGGGGCTTAGCGTTGAAAAACAGCATTCTCATATATTTGTAAGTTTTCTAATAACGTGTACGCTTGTATAATGCCAGCTTGGTTATAAAGGTTGTATAGATGGACCTTAATGGTAAATCGTAGCGTCAAGTCAAATTGCCTTTCAAGTCAAATTACTTCCTAATTATTAACAGTCAAAACGTTAATAATATAATCAGTATCTAGAAGTATAAAGCAGTATTTTTAAGTAAACTTTATTACCTTAAAATGAAAAAGTTTATAACAAATTTTTTTAATAATAATAAAATTCGATTTTATTTACCACATTCACACGAAGCCATCTAGGCCCAAGCTAAATAAAGCTTGTGTTATACAGACAACTGATATAAATATATACGTGTTTTTTGTAAATACATACATATAATATATAGAAAAAGCCTAATTCTGAAACAAACATTTGCAAATCGCGAAAATCGAACCCAGTCAGTCCCAAACATCAGTCACACACACTACCATTTCGTTACCGAGACAGCCAATATTATGTTTATGATGAAATTGAGAAAATTGTGTCTGTTGTGTGTAAATTGTCTTACATTATACTCTGATCAATTTGACACCAAAAATAATTCGCGAGTATCAAATCGTTCGCCTATGAATTTACGTTATTTTTAGAAACAATGTCAGTTGCACTTAAACGACACCAATTTAAAATATCGTCACTTTACGTATTTTTAGACAGTGGTGCAGCTTCTAAAGTGTTAGATTGAAGTGGTACTAATCGAATTTTGTCATGTTGAAGAATGTTAATAACTACGCAATCGTTAAGTTCTGTTTATATTAACGTCTGAAGTAGGCGGAGCAGATTGAACACTTTCAACGTGAATCTGTCATATAATCTGCTCCTCTTCGAACCTATTATATATCAGACTTTTCACATATTTTATCCATTTCGCTTGACATAATTTTTTATCACTTCTCGATACTATGTTGCATGTCAGACATATATCTCCACCACGTCATAAGTAGATATATCTTAAGTGCAAAAATAATAGTTGCGTAAGACTACGTAGAAAAGGGGAATGAACGAATGCCAATAAGCATCTGGCTTACCAAAATTTCAGGCGGATCATGAGACGTGGGCTGTACCCATGTACGCAAATACCCAATCGCATCCTGTTCAAAATCATTCAATGAGGATGTTCCGAAGTATTCGGGAGCTCATAATATCAGTCCTCACGTTCATTCGCTCACTCATTTCCATGAAGTTAAATTGTTTACATTCTCGGGTATTGTCCATCATCGGCCGTATGTTGTTGTAAACCTATCGGTGTTTTAAGTGCTAGATATTTTGTTTTATAAACTTTGAGGCTATATACCTACGTCGGTCGTTGTCACTTGATCGATAACTTGTGATGTCGCTATCGCTAAAGTGGCGTACACAGCTCGCCTCAAGATTGACTTGAAACACGTTATTATTTCATATTATGATTTTTGTTTTCTATTTTTTTTTTGAAGTGAAAACTTCTTTAGGCGCGTTGAGCGTTTTGGTAGAGGGTAAAATCCTCGGTTCGCGTCACCGACATGCTAATGATAATAGTATATCTATAGCTATGGAGAATATGATATTATATATTATATATGAAATTTATTATTATTATATATTATATATGATATTATATATTATATATAGCTATATATGAAACATAAAAAATTTCATATAATTTTTGCATATAGTTTTAATTACTCTCAACTTAATAGTTCCGTTTTCACTTCTATTCTCATTTTATTAATTCCCTTGTCTATTCTCAAGCGTAATTTAGTTCGTATGGTAAATTTAGGTAATTATCATATTAATTTCTGCTGTCTCGGTGTACCTATATAGACTTGCTCGTACTTACTTAAATGTATCTAATATTGCACTATCTTTTATCAGTCTTCGAATTTTTATAAATTTATCTTAACGCTTCTGCTTAGCGATCGGTGCTTGCAATGGAGACAATTGCCTACTGTTCTTCAGGGCTGCTCCGATGTCACTTTGTCACTACACGTTAATTTTAGTTTTATCAGTAATTAGTTAGAAATGGTGTTGAGTCATACAGTGTTTAGATAATTAAAATATAAAAATTTTGATTTCTAATTTGAGACAATTTTGAATTCGCATTTACAATTGCACGTGCTTCGAGACATTTCAAGAAAAAAATGATAATAATATCGAATTTTACGTTATTGATACCATTGCGAAAATGCTCTCTGACCTGTGATGAACAGGCCTACTGGATAAGTCGACATTCTGTTGACTGACAATTCTGTTTCCTTTCAAATCATCACTTCTCTGCGGCCGATGGTACTATGAGCTGGTGGCTTAATTGATTACCTCGGCATACAATTGTATCAGTCCGAATATCAATTTAGAAGGTTTCAACAAATGACAGCCGCAAATCTGCTCTTCGCAGAAATATTTTGTTAATTCAAAAGAAAAAAGATTTTATACTTGTGCCGTAATTCCCTCAGTCCTACAAGGAATAACTCGCGTACACTTGCTAATTGGTCCATTCACCGTTACTGTCTGCAAACTGCTCGCTCATAGGAAGTTAACTTCTGGCTTTAGCACTTTGTCGAACGTTTTAGCGAGTTACGCAATGTTTGTGAGCCTCTTTGATACTACCTGTCTTTAAACATGATTGCGCTTGTACTGGTTTGTGGTTTATGGTGGTTTTATGTCTTCGTTACTCCTTCTTGCGTATGTATGTGTTTGTTGTGTGTGTATATTTTCTTCATGAAGCGTCCGCGTCCATGTGTAAACTCAACAGATCAAAGGAACTTATAGATATTTTTTTCACCTTAAGAGATTATAAAATTAAATAATATGTAGTCTGATAAAAACTAAATGAAAAATGGATTTTGCCCGAATTAAAAGTACCTAGAAGGTGGTGAAATTTACATCCAAAAAGAAAAAAATGTTTTATATCATATTATATATATCTACGAATAATGTTTATACCTATATTTTTCCCTTAGTAAAGCAACAGATAAAAATAAGGGCAAGATATCGTAGCTGCAGGAAAAGTAATCCATTTTCTTATTAAATTACGCTAAATTGGAGTTTGCCGCATTAGGTTATAAAGTATTTTGTTAGTAAACTTAGATTTACAATTCTACGGAATTGTGGTCAATGAGAAACGATATTATGGCAGTACATGTTGCATAGTCTAAGTTTGTTCACGGAAGTTGCGGCAAACCTATTCGTAGCAGCGGCACTGGATGAACATTCCAAATCCATTAATGACGAGTTTTTTTAAAGAATGATACCGAAATGGAGGGGTCTATGCACAGGTCTATTGCTAAATACTCTTCAGCTTTTATTTGTGCTGATTATATAATGTTTGTATGAATGATTTTTCCTTGTCAGTCAATCGGCAAAGCAGATAGCTCTCAGTTGTTTAATATAAAAAATAGGATTCTCATGAAAGAATACATATTTCTGTGTTATTTTTTAATAGCTAATATTTGTGACTTTTATGCCTTTTATAGTTCTTTTATTGAAAATTAACGTATCTATTTCTACATTTACGTCTTCAACTTTATAAAATCCTACGTAAGAGATGAAATTCATCACTTTTTACCACCCATAATGCAAATAGTTGGTGGAGAAAAACGTAGATCATTTTAATTACATCGATTCTCTTGTAAGTTTGAGAAATATCTCCAGACAGGCCATCCAAATGTATTTAACAGTATATTTTTATTGTTTACAGGCTACCTCAGTACACCAAAGAAGAATGCGCCGTATATCACCCAACAACCCAGTCCGAAGGCGGCTAATATTTGGCGATGATATTGACGAGGAAACTAGAGTGGATAACTTTGAAAACAAACTCCGAGAATCAATAGAGATAGAGAAAAAGGAGAAATCCAAAAAATGGGGTTTTGATTTTAGTAACGACGTAGCTTTGAATGGACCCTACGTATGGCATGAAACAAGTGATGGTATTTGGATAGGAAGTCAAAAGAGCGAAAGTGTAGAAAGACCAAGTAGTAAAAAAGATGATGATGGAATACAATATAATAATGAGAATACACCACTCCAAGTGCGCAATAACACCATACCAGGTATAAGATCAAGGAACAACAATATGGAACAACGAGTTATTCGTCAGTCAGTTAAAAGGAAGATGGATTTCGATGATTCAGAATTCGTTGTCCGCCGCTGCTGTTCAAATTCTTAGACTTCGTGATGGTTTTTCCAAGATCTTGCTTCATGGACATAGGCATAGCTAGGAAGTTAATATTCTTTATTATAATCTGACCGCTCTCTAAAGATTTTCGTGGAAAATAATTACACAATTTTATTTGATCAGTATAGGTGGTTGACGAATGGAACATTAATTTGAAATGGACTCAAGTTTAAAATATTTTGCTATCCTTGGTTTTACGTACACATTCCCTAGCTATGCAAATAATTATAAGATTGATTTAAAATATTTAGCAACTGATAACTAGTGCCATGCTATAAAATGTAACTAAATTGTCGTCAATCGAGGTTAAGCAGGTATTGTTGAATATCCAAGTTCAGTAACTAAATTATATTAATGCCTAAATAATTTTATTAAAAATATCTAAATTGATGTATGAGATACTATAACACTTGTGTTTATTTCGGTTGTTGCACTATAGACCATCTATCTCACACTTGAAATTTTTGGAATATAACATTAGAGAATTATTATTCGGATATTAAATGTTGTCGGTTTACTTTGCTGTCATTATTCGAAATGGAATTATGGACAATATAAAACTTGGAATTATGACAATGACATGGTTTATGACAAGAAAACGCTTAATTTTAACAGAAATGTGATTTTTTGATAAATTCGGTGATGGGTAGAGTTACAATTAAATCTCTTACATTTTTAATTAATCAATAATTAAAGTTTCACTTCTTTGTCTCGATAAGAAGGTCAGCAATATTAGATAAAATTCTAGTCTAAAATTAGCGTTCATCGAGAGACGCAGTAGTATACATCTAGATTAGCGGGACGCGATTCTATTGCATACAGTTTGGGTTTCAATAGGATTTTGTTAAGCGTTTTTAAAAGATACCTTACTATTAATAACGTAATAAAAACCACAATGTAATCTTAATTAACAGAACCCGACTTGTTGTATTCGCCCCATGATACGCTTATAAAGTGCCAGAATTAGGCTATAAATGTAAGGAGTATGTAATTTTCTTTTAGTATTTGAAATACTTTATACATCTATCTATTCAAAAGACTGAAGAAGTTGAAAATATTTATTTATGATTAGTTTAAATTTTTGTGTAAATATTTGCTTTTGAATAAGCTTTTTCCGCTACTGAACATCACAATTGTTGAGTTATAACCTATTTTCTCTTGACTTATTTCACAGCTTCACCTGACCTTCTAAAAATTCTAGTTTAGCATTATCTATGTTCTTAAAAGTATGTTGTCTTTGTATCGATAACTACATATATTTGTTATTGATAAAAAAATTACGGGTTCGATCAAAATGCTGACCACACATCTAATAATAAATAATTGGTTTAAAGATGTTTGACTAATGTATTATTATTTTTCTCTTTATTATTAATCTCTTCAAGATACCTTATTTTTACTCTCTGTCTTTTTTTACTCTTTTCTTGATATGATTTCTTCGTCTTTCACAAAACAACGTGTTATCTTTTTAATCACATTCACTTTTTAGAATAAAGTTATTGTTTTTTTAAGGACGAATGTGATCACCGATATGATTTAAAGTGTAAATTGTACTTGTGTACCTACAGTGAGATTTATTTAGTTTGATATATAAATGTATTTGTATAACTAGTTATTATTAATTGTTTATTGTGACTAACAATTGTTGTGCAGAAATAATACAACCCAAAACTTCTGTTGAAGAAGAAAAAAATCACTTATTTAAACCGTTTTCGTTTTCGTATTAACGGAAACTTCACCTTAACCTCACCTTACAATTGTACATCGAACTACAAAGTAACTAACGCTAGATCGCGACATATAAGTTCTCTCAACAACACCCGTTACTCAACTGTGCAAACAAAGTCACCTAACTTTGCTTTAGGACCTCTTCTTTGTTTTAGAGGGACATAACACCTGTTACATATTTCCGTTTCCATAATTCAATTTAGGCCAATATGTGGATTAAATCATTTCTACACCACACAGCAATCAGTACTATTTTGATACTATAGCCTGCATCTCTCAAACAAAATTGAGGTCTTTTGACCAGTTGTACCAGTTCTTGTAAATATTATGATACACGAAAATAATGGTACGATACTGAATAAACGTATAGGTTTGGCAATATTTGAATAAACGCAACCGTAAAATAACGTTTTTAATGTACTCATAGAAAGTTTTTGTAATACTTATTGAGTTTTACACTTTGTAAGAAAGCTTTTGTTTTAACGCAGATGCTATTACTAACATTACTGCTAGTTGTATATAATATTTAACATTTAAACGAGATCTACTGCAGAAATGAACATTGTTATACATTGTTTAAACGTCATGAAATTTTTTAAGCCATTTATTTTTTTGAAGGTAGTGTGTTCTTTTCTTCTTTTAAAATACAGAAATTTAAAGAAATCTGCATCCAATGACAATGATTCTATCTATTTAATCAAAACTCTCTCTCTATCTCCTAATTTGTAAATTTTTTAATTTTTTTTCACTCTCTGACATTCTTTAAAATAATTATATTTAAATTATTGTGTATCATAAGAACGACTAACCGTATTTTATTTTATTAGCATAAATTAGTATTCAATAGAATATAACTAGCAAATTGTTAATAAGACGTTTAAATTGTCGATTTCCTGTAAATATTTTTATGAATACTAAACTTGCTCTTATGCTCTCCTCCTTTAGAGTTATTACACTTTTGTTGGACTAGGTAAATAATAACTACACAATAAAAACAGAACATTGAAACTAACTCAGTATTGTAAGCAATTTAAATATGTAATTTAACACATCGTTATACATTAGTATCTGTTTCAGAACAATAAAATTATAAAATTGTGTCATTTTAAATTTGTTAATCTTTGCTTAAGTTGAAGTTTAAATGCAATACAATGTAATGTTACTTAGGTTTTATTTTAAAAAAATATTTCACTGGTCTCGTAAATTAGAATGTCAGAATTACAGCACGTGATAAATTGGGACATTATCTTCAATTATATGTTCACCGAAAGTGTAAACTTGTGAAAACTGAATATTAGTGGCGCCTAAAAAAATCTTAAAAGTAAATCTAAGAAGAACTCAAGATATATTTTTAAATACATTGACCACTTTGTATGGGCTACTGGCCTATACATGCAAAATTTATTATTGAAATAACAATACTATTTTTCAGTGGCCTATACTCAATAGAAAACACAATTTTATAAAGTTTCGTATCAAGTTAGTTATGTAATAAAATAGTTTGAAACAGAATAGCAAGCAGAAAATCATATCCTAAGTAAGAATGAGCACGCGCAAAACGAATTGACAGGTGATGCAGGCGGTAAACATAGTTTGATATTAGTCAAGTGTTCCTACGACATTACCCTACACGCGTGATCATTTTATTTTATTTTACAATCAGTTAAGTTTTTTATGTTAATTAGTTAAAAAAAATTGAAAATTTTAAAGAAAAATATATTAATGTACTGTCGTAATGTACATTGCTTAATTTTTTGTCCTTGAATAGTTTTTCTTGCTGCATTTGATTATTTGTTTACGTGGCAACACGAACTATTGGTG
Source organism: Hypercompe scribonia (assembly GCA_949316085.1). NCBI lineage: Eukaryota > Metazoa > Arthropoda > Insecta > Lepidoptera > Erebidae > Hypercompe > Hypercompe scribonia. The sequence continues at coordinate 9,076,993 of OX438988.1, forward strand.
CATATTACCGTAAATCAAAGGTCTTATAAAAGTCATTCATGTTATTTGATTGAGACCATAATTTATTAAATAACGTAGCCGCTCAGATGTCTCGATCAAGTATACATTTTAGAAAGCTTTATTTAGTGTGAAATTAAAACTGTCACTTGATTTTGACACTAGATAAGATAATCGACAGTTCTACTAATTTCCTTAAAGTGTAGGTGTTCTGTAAAACGTATATTAAAGACATCAGGTATTTTTGTAACAATGTTTTGAAACTCTTTCCTTGATGACTGAAAAGAAATAATACTTTCGTATGGCAACACTGTCTTTCGTAAGACTAGGGTCTTAACCCACTAGAATGAAAGCTTTACTTATTAATTTTATTTATCTGAAACAGATGATTAGAATGTAAACTGTAACACAGCTATATTCCAAAGTCCATGTAGGATGTCATAGCTTTCTAGTGATAATTAAAATAGTATAGGCGTATATGTACTTACTTTAATTATGCATCTAATATATCTTACTCTGTATAGATAATATTATAACTTTGTTATTTATTAATTTATTGTAATGATTCGTAAATAAATTGATTGTCGATTTATCATATTGTTTCTACTTTTTAACCCATTTGAAAAATATCAACCCACTTACCAATATTAGGAAGCGTAATTCAATTTGTAGTTATCCATATAAATTCAATATCACAAAAAAAAGGAAATATAGATGTTAAAAAAATACTGCCAGGCAGTAAATAAATGGTACGATGGCACTTACACGATTATTTATGTCAAATAAAAATCGAGGCCACCATTTGTAACTTAATAATCAGAATCAATAAACACCAGTCCACCAGACAAGTCAAAATAAAACAATTCTTTTGAGTATATGCATATGTATAACACAGGAACTTTCTAATGTCCTGTGTTTCTGTATCATTTCTCTATCTGTGTATCAGTGGAAATATTTAAATCAGCCTTATATCTGTGTTAATTCTAACCGTAAAGATAAAATCGAATCACTCCAGTACATTTGTAAAGCTTTCGTACGCATATAAATTATGCAGTCAAAATCGGGACATCAGACCGTGCTACGTGGTCCATGACGCTTGTCCCGTGGCCACGCACAATATATGCACCCCTAGCATCCTGTTCGTAAGGTACCGTGAATTTTTCTTCACCCCTTTTCTTTGTATTTAGATTTTTCGTTTCTGTAATCTGATTTCTGATCGTAATATGCATTTACGCAAGTTTGTAATTAAGCTGCTTGCTAAGTACATATTTTAAAAAAGTTTTAACGTATTAAGAACATTAAAAGTTATTCGCTTAAAGGACTTAAGATTCTCGAATTTAAATCTTTATCATCAACAGCCTTTTACAGTCCACTACTGGACATAGACCTTAGCAAGCTTAGTCTCCTTAGCAAGGAGGTTTTGGCCTACTATACCACGCTGTCCAGACGGGCTGGAATAGGGTTTGTTTCAAGTTTTCCTTCTCTTTGTAATGATGTTGTCTTGCATACTTTGTTCCCTTAGTCGCCTTTTACGACACCTACGGGATGAATAGGGGTGGTAACACTATGAATCCCTTATCCGTTACCACACGGACAAGACATTTATATCTCTAAACTAGGAAGTAAACCAGAATAGGACACATACCTCATTCGGCTTAGTTATATCTATGCGTGAACGTCTTTTTTTTCAGTTAAAAAAAATTGAATATAGATCGTCTCAAGTGTCTTTTTAAATGATTACTGGAAACGCTCTCAATAATTTTCGAACATGCAATTGTGTAGAAACACAAGTTTAGCTTATTGTGCTATAGATGAACGGATATAATTTACTTAAAATACACACTCCTTTTAGAGTTAGAAGTAAAAATAATAGTATAGTATAACTTAATGGAGATTCCTTAGATTGCTGTTTTGAGTCTGGATCTTGCTTATGTCCGTTTCGTAAGTGTTTATAAAGCTCCCTACGACACAATATATTTTTAATACGGGAGCTGTCTTTAAAACAGATCGAATATACACGCGATTAAAACTGCGAAACAAGGTCATAAAATTTCGCATTCGTTGCTCGTTCACTGCGAAGTGATTAAAACTGATTGTACAACATATACGCACCATTCCCACGGAGTTCGTCAGGATACTATGCTCCTTTTTTGTTACCTTACAACTGCAATAATTACTTTCCCATCGTATAAATAGTCTTCCAATATCTAAATATAGTTCAAGAGGTATGAGGTACGAGATATGAGGTTCGCTTTCGCTCTCTACACGTCTATTTATATATAATGTTATCGATTTAATATAAGTTAACAGTAGAAAAAACCAACTAACATTTATCACACTCTGTAATACTCTCGACCATCTGACACAACGCCATCTAGTCCCAATCTAAGCAGAAATTGTACTATGGTTACTAGACAACTGATATAAATACATATATACTTTTTTATTCTAAATATTTAAATATATCTCCAAATAAATAAAATATTTCGGACATTTGATACACAACGTCGTCTAGTTTCAAACTAAGCAGAGCTTGTGTTATGATAACTAGACTGACAGAATACTTATATACTTTTTTTGTAAATACATACATATTATACATAGAAAACACCCAAACTTCGAAACAAATATTTGCAGATCATATAAACATTTGGACCGACTCGTGAATCGAACCCGAGACCACAGCAATCGCACACAGCAGTCGAGTTCACTACCGCTGCGCCACCGAGGCAGTTAAATACACACATGTTATACATAGAAAACACGCAAACTCCGAAAAAAATGTTTGCAGATCATGCATTGGACCCAGGAATCGAACCCGAGACCTGAAGCACGGCAGTTGCATACGCTACCACTGCGCCGCCAAGGTAATTGAATAACAATAATAAATTACACTAAATAATATTCCTTGCTGAACGACAACTAAGATTAGAGAATGGATTACAGCAGTACTAGAGTAGAATGTCTAAACTTATAAAAGAAACTAGTTGATATTTGTACTGCTTTTATTTTTCTGCAATATTACACTGAGATCACAAGATGACGATTACAAGCCAGTCTTTAAGTTGAAATTTCATCAACTGTGTTCTTTTAGATATACAAACTTTTCCCTAAAGAAAGAGACACATTCACACTTGTGATTATGATTACTAATCTGCTTCTAAGCATACTAGCGTGATTTAACACCTAGCCTATCCTCAAGAACTGGTCAATAAACTATAAATCAACTTTTTATATCTGACTCGTAGGTGGGCAGATTAAATGTGATATTACATTACATTACATTTTATATTACACTAGCTGTAACCTGCGCACGTTGCTACGCCTCCAACTAAAATAAATTTGAAGGAAAGACATAAAAAAAATCATACCAACTCAAAAACCTTCGTTGGCACAACAACTTTGCTAAAGATAATCACATGATCAAATGCATATGGTTAAAGATTCTATAAAGGCTATACAGACAAACAGATAGACAAACAATTATTCTTATATATATATAGATTACACGGCGGTCACTTCCCGACTTTTATCACGAACAGAACTTCTGCCCAACGTTTACATATCGTCAAACACATAGGTGAAAGTATTTAAGTGTGTTTATTAGTAAAAATACCGCTAAAGGGCTCTTCCTCTGATTTCCGTTGATATACTTCAGTATATACAAATTTATTCATAGCTAACAACGACTTACCATCTAAATTACATACCAAGTCAAACAACACCCTCACGTATTTAACACCAAACGAGGCACTTCCTTCGAAAGTAAAATTTCACATAACAAAGCTTGAATCTCATGCATACGAATAAGAGGATGCTCTGTATCACAGTTGAGTGAGCGCGAGTAATTGCTGAGGGATGAATCGACCTCTAGATGAAAGTAAAATTACGTTACAATGTTATATTTGTTTTATACTTTTTATAACTCACGCTTTCATATTTTCGTCTCCAAATAGACAGAGAAATGACCTCTTTCTGTATATTAGATATCTTTTTGTCTCACTTTATTTGAAGAAGGTATCGAGCCTTTTTTATAGAAGTTTGTAAATCATATTCTATATTCGCTTTGTTACTGAGTTTTAAAATGTTGATAATAAAAGACAAAAGAAAAATGTTAGGAGACTTTAAAATTACTTGAATTTTAAAGTCTCCTGTGTTACTTGCTTACTTCAAAAAAGTTATTATTTATGGACTATTTTGTCTTTAGGTATGTTTATAACCTTAGAACTCCATCATTTGTGTATTGAGCTTGACAAATAATTATTTATTTGGTAGGTTATACTTATCGTTTGGTAAAATAGTTGGAATTTTGTGTGATCCACAAATTGTTGTTCTGAGTCTGGGTGTTCTTTGTGTACGTTTCTTGTATGTTTGTAAAGTCCCCCGCGACACAGGATTTATTCCTAATGCGGGCGTTGTCTCTTTTAAAAAAAAAAAAAAAAAAAAAAAAAAAAAAAAATTGATTTTCTGAACCGAAAAAAAACGATTTCTAAGATTGGCAAATTTAAGAATGAGGGACACAGTTCGTTACTATTCATCATGTAGTTGCCTTATCCGGAATCATTCTCAATAACCTATTGAATTATAAGGTATATCTTACTGAGAACGTAGTAATTAATTCATATTAAAATTAACAGTAGGTACATTTTGCATACAAGTGAATTTGCCGCACAAGTGACAATGAGTCTGGGACAGTTAGTTAGGTTGCAATCTACCAAATGAGTTATCTTGTCGGAAGACCAAGCCGTCCTCTCTCTTAAGTTTATAGAGTAAAGGCCTACAACATACTCGTACACATAAATATCGGTAGTCGTTTAAGACGATCAGTCTTCTCCACAGAACAGAGAAATAAACATTAGAAGTGCGATCAACGGTAAGTCTCAAACAATTCTTTGTCGCCTAGACGCACACATGAACGTTTAATAATATTTATTATATACACATAACGATGTACACGCTAATTCGACCATAATCATGTTACTAAATACAACTTTATACCTTTTGAATAAGATATCGTTTCACCTGTATATTTGGTACGGTAACTTTACTAAATATTTTTAAGAAAATATAACTCTTTGCGTGCTCTCGTGGTAACAATGTAGTTAGTATTCAAATTTACTACGAAATGTACGATTGTTTTATAAAATTACAACGTTACTAGTACGATCGCTTATGACTTTATCAAATATTTTCGTGTAAAATATTACGAAATATTCGTGTATAAAATGCTGTTCATTGCGTGCTCTCGTGGTAACAATATAGTTAGTACTCAAATTTAAAAGGTTCAAGTAGGATCCTTTTCAAAAAATTTCAGAACTACGAGCAATCGCGCTCAAAGCGTGCCAAAAATTCTAGCGCGCTTGACACACCTACCTTGCGTTTTTATCTTCATTCTCTGTTTTGTGGTCTGCTCGTGTGTGTTATATACCAAAAAAAAGGTGTATCAAAATATACTTGATAAAGTAAAATTACGTTACGCAATTACGTTGCCCTACCATATACTATTTTAAGAGTCAAAGACTCTATTACATTCAGACTAAAGCACATTGTTCAGTGTCGCCAGCCCATTTATGTCCCCTACTTTTCTGGAGAATGAAAGCGAGAACAAATATAACAAAACAACGCCGAGCTATTCCACTAGTTAATACTTCCGCCTGGAATCGATCCGGATATCCCTGAAGTTGACAGTGGAGTGAATGAGGATGTACTTTATAAGGATTCAGGGGCGAACTAGGGTTAAGAACACTCATATTACTTACGTTTAAATTATTGATACCTTTGCTAACAGCTATTTAAAAAATGTATTCATTATAAATAAAAAGTTTATGGGAAGAAGTTACGTTGTCTTTTTTTATATACGCATGAAAGGAACGTTCTCAGTTAAAAAAGAATATAATCCTAGGTTGTATGTAATCTTTAATAAAAAAAAATAAGTTTTCTTTTTATAAGTTTAACAGCGTTTTTCATATTTTTTAATTTTTTAAAGAGGAGAAAAATCATGCTAAAATTATTCATCCTTGTAGTTACTTCATAAATTTTTCAAGAACGGAACCGTTCTACGTTGCTACCTACAACAATCTCTGACCTAACCAATAACGACTTATGTAAATAAAAAACATTTTTTACAAGGTCTCCTTTTTCCATCTGCATTACCATAAATCATATAGAGTACCATAAGTTTGGCTTATCGCCTTTTTTATTTAGACTCTATGGTAAAAAATTGGTCACATGCCATGGTGTAGAGTTTCGAACATCTGGTTTGTTTCAAATGCTGCGGTTCGGAATCGCCATGCAAAAAATGTGGTTTGTTACGTTTTTGCATTTCTAAGTCTACTTTGTTGGCTTTATAGATTTATGGTGAGAAGGTCCGTATGAGAGTAAAATGTTTAGCAAGTTAAGAGCAAAACTTCTGACGTACATATTAAAGAGCTCAATATAACTTAGAACCAACAATTGTTTTAATGTCACTCACCAAAGCGTGATTCTCTGCAACTTGTCACTTACACACTGGAAACATCCCTAAAAGATCATTAGGTACCTATTAACTCAGGAGATCATCTTTAAGAATATTTTGTTCGTATTTACTCGCTTGTACAAGCGAGGATACAACACGTTTTCTAATTTTCGAGGTTAATTATATGCCTTAATAAACGATACACTGGTACATGCATAGATGGCCTCGGTTGCGCAGTGGTAGCGTATGCGACTGCTGTGCACCACTCGGGTTCGATTCCCGAGTCGAACTAAATGTTTGCATGATTTACAAGTATTTGTTTAAGAGTTTGGGTGTTTTATAAGTAAAATATGTATGCACTTACAAAAAAAGTATATATGTATTTATACCAGTTGTCTAGTACCCATTGTACAAGCTCTACTTAGTTTGGGACTAGATGGCGTTGTGTGTCACATGTCTGAAATATTTATTTATTTATTTATTATTTATAGATATATAGGCAATGGATAAAGCCAAGCCAATGGATAAAGTATCAATATTTTATGCAGTAGTTTTTACATTTTAACATTACATTACACGGTAATGTTACAAATCGTCAAATAAAAATTATATTTAATTTACGTGAGAATACATATTAGCAGAGTTCTTTACAATTTAGATGGTAAATAAATGATAGAAACACAATTATTCTTTACACATCCATTGCAAAAGCATTTGATTTACCCTAATTCTATCACACACGTACCACACAAAACCTACTCATTAATACTGTATAATAGAGTTAACGCGTCTCTATCCATCTTCATCAATCAGGACCACAGGGCAAACTATTGTCGCATCTACCCTAAACTTCATTAAGGTAACCCCGTGTATTGTGAACAGTGTAGGGGTAAAATCACTGTTCACGTCTGAGAATCCATTGGTTACGGTCTACGTGATTTTGGGGTTTAATGAGTGCATGCGTGTCGTCAATGTGTCTGGGAGGATTTGGATTCGAGGATTTTTTCTCAGTCAAAAGATTGGAGTGTGAAAAAATATATGGAATATTTGGTCACGGTGAAGCAAGTTGTCGGAAATGACTATTGTTTTTTTGAAGTTAGTTGTGTTATAAGTTAGCCAATCAATACAGAATGACCTTCTTCGTCTAAACTCTGTATAACCGCTACATGACTTGTATTTTAGTTATATCGTCATGTACGTAAACTACAAAACTATCGCGTTCCTAATTAGGTATACCTCAGCATTACGCACATATCTTTGAACTGCCTGACGATACGTTTGTCAAATCATGATCTCCGGTCAAGAACAAATTTATCCTAACGTTTATCGGTTTTGCGGCTAACATGACTAGCCCACTGCCAGTTCAAAGTATGTATGCGCTGCAAATTTTTCTTTTACTCTCATCTTCGAAGTTGTTTATACTTAATTGCAATTTTTACCCAAGGTAAACATATTTTTGAATAACTTTGAGAACGGCAACATATACCGCAACCGGTTCCGGTAGGACATGGTCATTGAATATAATCTTAGTGAAATAAACTCAAGTTGATCCGCAAGCCGATGCATACAGAAGAGCCAACCAGTTTATTTAGCATCTATTGCAGGTCCTGCAATGTCTCTGCCATGATGGCGATGTCGTTTGCAGACCGCAAGTGACAAATATATTCACCATTAATGTTGATGCCATACCCTTTCTGCCGTGTCTTAAACATGTCCTTCATTGTGTTTGTGAACAATCTCGCAAAAATAACGTGCCTTGTATTTGAAATTTATCGAGTCCTTGGGAATTCACCAAGTCTTTGCGCAAGAAATTTCGTCCAGACTGCTAAATATAGCTTGTAGACACGGTTTACAAGGAAAATGGATGAATAGTTCTTCAACATTGTCTTGTCACTCTGGGCTAACCTCTAGCCTGAAACAGCTCAGTTGCAACGCCATCCTCTCCAGAGCTTTTTCCATTATTTAAATACCAAGAGCCATCTCAATTTCGCCACGTCTTCAGTGTAGTGGTATTTTGATTTAGCTCTAGAGTCTACATTTTCGGGAGCAGATCAAGATGCTGCATGTGAAGCGTACAATTGTCCATGGAAACAAGAGTATTGGAGAATCGGAGGTCGTGGCCTACAAGTTCGCTGATCTCTCGGTTTAGAGTTTGGTTTGGGGACAAGGTTATAAACGAGTTTTCACGTCGTACCTTCACTAACTCGAGAGTCCTTTTCGAAAGCATAGGCTTTTTACTCTTATGTTGCATTTTACAAAATCTTGTACTTTCTTCTCTGAGACATCCAAACCACATTTAAAGGGTTTTAAATAAATTTTCCAGATTTGACTGGAAGTTTTCAGATGCTATCACGGCTTGGAGCAGAGTTGGTTAAACCCAGGATTTCAATAAACGGAAATTTAACTATTTAAAATATAATTAAACCAGATATTAAGGTTGCACTAGCCATAGCCACAGGCTGACTGGTTCAGTGGCAGTAAGTCCGTGAGGTAGAAGTTTCTTCATCCACCTGCACACCTATGATATTGTTGATATTTTCTTTTTCACTATCAATTGCACTGCGAATATCGTGCTACATATAATTTTACTAATTAAAAACAAAAGGTTTCATAATTTTGTTCATTAATAATTTTATTCTCAAGTTGTAAAACTCTTATTCTCTAGACGCAGGATACTTACAACAAAATCTATTTTAGAATATTTTGAAAGTGAAAAAATAAATATTGAAAAGCGTGCTTAAAATCCATGATTATTTAAAAGTTGAACCTAAATCAGCATAGCCGTTTCTAATACGATAGAGATACACATCCCTCGTCCAAATTCGTTCTCCCGTATCGTAAAACCATTTTATTATATTGTTTCAACGAGCTCTACTTATTTTCAAAAGCGGGATGTGCAGTAAATAAAGTTTTATGCCTTTTACATTGAAATTGTGCCCCTCGGCTATGATATTCAATTAAACAGGTCACTCCAATTGATAATACGAATGAATTGATTGGCGGAATTGAACGGCCACCCGTATAACGTAGTTGCTTACCGTTAAATAATTGCTATAAAAGCCTCCGACAAATTTTATTTTTAATAAACCTTTAAAAAACTTGATATGCATTTTTTACCTTCATTATTCATTATTAGGATTCCGTAGTTCTAAGTTCAATGTAATATCTTTATATCCACTGGTATGTATTGCCCGTAATCTAGTTTAAAAACTTTTAGTATTAAAATGTTGTAACTATGCAAAGATGTATTTATATAATATTAAAGAAATACGAGATAAATAAAAAAAATATTATTGGGATACTTCTCCTACACATAAAATGGGGTTGATTTTTTTTTATAGTCTAACCCATAGTGGGATATCAGTAGATAGATCTTTAAAAACAAATTGAGGGTGTGTTAACACTTTATCGGTGTATTGAGTCACACCTTTATGGAACATTAAAGTGTTAATTTTAGTTTTATATTTATTAACTATAGATTTGAAGGATAATGTTTGATAGCTAAGGTATATCTGTTATTTCAAAATAAATAGTATATAGTATACTTATAAAATTTGTTAAAAAAATGTGTTGAGTCACTTGACATTAGCAAAACGTAATAAACAACGTCCGTATGGTGTCAGTGTGGTGACGGATTAAGAGTATATAGTCTCAGCACCCCTGTTCATCCCGTGGGTGTCATAAGAGGCGAATAAAGGTGCAAACTATTTAGGAAAATATCACTACAAAGAGAAGGAAAACTTTAAACAAACCGTATTCCAACCCGTCTGGACAGCGTGGTATAGTAGGCCAAAACCTCCTTGCTAAGGAGAGGCCTATGTCCAGCAGTGGACTGTTAAAGGCTGTTGATGATGATGAATAAACTACAGAAGCACCTTATTATTAAATCAATAAGAAATTGCATGTGATTTGAGAACGTCGTGTGACGTCACAATAAAATAAAATTTAACAAAAATTTACAGTGTTGACAGATGACAGTGAATTCAAATTGTCAGAAAGTAACTCTAACAATTTCCTAGTACAATGTTATTTCACAGCTTCAAATATTTAAGATGTATTTCTAACCGAACAAATCAATAGAAATAAGTGCCTTGTATTTGGCTCAACAACTATTAGCAAGTTAAATACCTGAACCTGATCTCTCCATAGTCTACAGAGAGGTTCTTAAATGGCGACCAGAATAGAAAGCGCAGCGTGGGACGACCCCCTACTAGAAATAGTGACGACCTGTTTATATAACATACAATAGAGATTATTATTTTATTGGATAGGTTATATCTCAAAGGTGGTCCGGTATAATTTACTAATACTAATCTAATCACTGAGGATAATTAACATTTGTGATGATGCACTAATCGTCTTTTTCCTTTAGAAGTCGTTATCGTAAATTAGAACATAAATTTATTGACAAAAAATCAATTCTCAAAAAAATGTTCGAAATGGATGTCGCACATAATTTTCACATAATACAAAATGGAGTCCCGTTCTTGTACGGTTACATCTTTCCGATAACTCAACGAATTTTAGTGCGGTTTTCTTGAATAGTGAGATTCGAGAATTTTAATGTGCATACATTTGTGCGAAGCCCGTGCGCGTCGGTGGTCATAAACACATAAATCCTTCATAAAAATTAAAATTTAACTTTCAAAGAAGATACGTAGGTATTTTATGTTTCTGTATAATAACGTAATGACAATCTCAATTGCTTGAATGCTAACGTGCTAATTGTTTGGTACCTAAACAATGGACGCTCGTAACACTAACCAGTCTTAAAGCGAATGCGTGGCAATAACATTAAAAACTATTTGTAATTCGAAATTCTCGTCACGAAGTCAATGACAGTTTTTTATTTGTAAACGTATTATTCATTTTAAATACATTTATTAGCCTCAGTCCACTAAAAATATGGTGTTACAATAAAAACTACGTAACTTTTTGACCAAAGTGTTGCTAACGCCATCTATGGATGAGTAGTTTAAACGTAAAAATATAATATTTGTAAGTGTTACGATTTAATTTCACCGTTATTTGCTTAATAAGCTTTAGTTGATTATAGCGCTATTTTTCTTAAAGTTTTGGCATGTTTATTGACAATATTAAGTATTCACATAATACATTTTTTTTTGTGTACCGAAATTAACTTTGTATCAATCGAGTACATACATTTATATACAAATAGGACATCCATTAGAAGAATTCATACATCACAATGGATCGCCGTCACGCTCTACAAGCCAACATCAGAATTGCCCAAGACTGCGACAACATATAATTGTCAACATGCACTTGGTTGCCATGTTTTAGGTAAACAAGTTACACATTTATTCATTTGCATACATGGGTATACAATATTAATAAAATTGAAATTTAATACTTATTTTAAATAACAAACTATAAATGACATATCGTGTCCGGATACATCTCCATGTGGTGATGGATTAAAAATACAGAGTGTCACCATCCTTATTACTCCATGGGTGTCGTAAAAGGCGACTACAGGAACAAACTATGTTAGATAAAATCACTGTAAAAAGAAGGAAACTTGAACAAAAAGCTATACTAACTCGTCTGGCCAGTATAATAATACAAAACTTTCTTTCAAAGAAGAATCTTAGGATCAGTAATTGACTGTTAAAAGCATGATTTATAAATGTCTGAAATGAATAATAACATTTTCTATGTAACCTGCTATAATTTTATGTTCTTGTTTAAGTATGTCAACGACGTGAATAAATTGCAGACCAAATATTGACACGCTTCTTTGAAGTATGGTTAGTTAGACTTATTCAATCTGTTCAAAATCGACTAAAAACATGTTCTTACCTACCTATAACTGTAAGAAAGTACATTTTAACTGACATATTAGCTTTAGTTTGTCAAAGAACACTGCCTGTCATTTTAATTTACTATTTAACTAAAACATATTTTATCTGTTATATTTTTTTTTTATGATAATTTTGTAACAGTGTATTTATGTGGATATGTATTTATTAGTTTGTGTTAATGTGTGTGCTACTCAATAATTCTTTTGTAATTTATTTTATATGAATCATTTGAATTCTTTTCCAATTTTTATTTTGTTTCTTACACCAACGTCCTCATGATTACGTACTTTTACAATCCATTTCCTCATCCAAACGTTGCCGGCAAAAAATTGTTTTTTAGAGCGATAAGGTCGACATTTGAACATAATCATTCAACTGATATACTCTTATATATAAACTATGTTAACTGGTGTATAATAAAGTATATATTCTACTCTTATTTTTTTCGGCAAACCCATCCCACTCGACATGGTTTAAAGTTTAGTATGAATACTTACGAAAGAAATTCATACCATACATAAGAATGTTAACTATTACAAAATAATAAAATAACTATTCTAGTGTTACACTGTGCTGATTGAAAGCCTCACCACCTTTAATAAAATTTAAATTTGAATGCTAAGTTCACATCTTAAACGATGAAATAAGAAAAAGGTAAACAACAAAAATGTTTACTATGAACAATTGCGAAAAGTTTAAATAAGTGACAATCACAAGAAAGTAGTCACTTTGGCAGGCTCTAAAAAAAAGATAATGGCAAGTAGTCTCACTTACCGTAAACTTTTGAAGACAATTCCATATTGGGATTGGAAAAATGTATACCAGGTTTCTCTATGATAATAATTCAATACATCCAAAATATTTGATGAGTCGGATCCTGATAGAAAAAAGCTGAATATGTAACCATAACGATTTTATTAGTAATACTTAGAGTTGTAGATTATCCCTTAGATGGCAATTTTGTCTATGTATGTTATTCTATGCAAATTATGTTATTCACCGGCTCTTGGCCCTAAGTCGGACAATTTACCCACAAATCTACCACCTCCTAAGTACGAAGAACAAACAAACCACAAAACAGCTCGTTATAGTAGTGTAACTAGATGATAGTCAATTGGCTCAATTGACTAAGATAGGTTACTAGGCCAGTGTGCGAAGGGCCCACTTACAAACCATTATGCTAATACAGTTAAATGTTTGTATGTTTTGTCGGTGCTACTACACAGTGGAAGTTAATAAAGTTTTATCGAAGATCTATCTACATAATATTATTTGTATATTTGTGTTTAGGGGATTTTTAGTAGTTTACAGAAAGAGACGTTTACAGCTGTTTGTACAGAAGAGTTACGTAAAAACAGTATTTTAAATCAATAATCAATATGTTAGTCTTATAGATATTATTCATAATCGTCTAGCTCATTGATCTAGCGGTTAGCGTACACGACTGGCAATTAAAAGGTCTCGGGTTCGATCTCCAAGTCGGACCAAAAAGTATAATTGAGTTCTTTTTACAAGTAATTCTTAACAATAGCTCGGAGTATGGAAATTGATTTTGTTTTACGTCCATGCTTCAAATAGCACTTTAAGCCGTAGAGCCCGGTTGTCGTGAACGTCTACGGCAATTGGTGTTGGAAAGTGAGTGCCCTCAAATATACAGTATCTGTGGAATTGCAGTTACTCCGTTGAAAAACTGATATTCTGGTAAAGTTAGTTGAACTAGTAACCGACCTGAAGTAATCTTTTCAATATTAAAAGTTAGAAAGATGATAGTCATAACTTCCCTAGAGTTGGAAAAAGTGGCAAACGTAAGTAGATTAAAAGGATTGGAATAAATAAAGTTTGTTACATAGTTATCTTTTCACAGTGAATTAACAATTGTACCACAGCATTCTTCTAATTATCACTTTATCACACACATTATTTTAATCCGTCGTGTGAAAGTCCACGATGTCATCATCAATAGCTGGTGACAATAATTATGTCAATCATCTTCTATTGTACGTAAATTTCAACAACCCAACCCTACCATATCCCGTATAGTACGCCTTTTTTATTAAATATTAACTAAATGAATAAAAATCACGTTGGTGTCGAGAACAACCACTAGTGGCGACATCTATACGGGTTTATTGTCATCAAGTATAAGGGTACGCTTATGCGCAAATTAATAAGGGTGCTTAAGACTTGATAAGTGCTTTGGTTGAGTGTTTTTTTACATCTGGGCACTCTTACTGCGATAATACTGAAATGTAGGCTTCGTTCACAGTTGACCGAGACAATTTGTATTTAGAAATAACGTGTTATTTCTTTTTGTATTTAAAATATTCTTGCGATGAAGATATTAAGACGTCCCTGCTTTTTTGGACCACATAATATTATTTGTTTATTTACCACTGTTTCCTGATTTGTATTTTCCATGCACATTTTAGGAAATTAAGAACAGTTATTATTATAATTATGAAATAACATAAACGACCTTCACTGTTTACAAAACGTATTTAAAAATTTCATTGAATAATAATTGTACAAAAACTTAATACAACTTGGCAACAGAGTTGATAAGCATCATGCCCTCATATCTCAACTGGTGTGAAAGCCACGTTATCATGACTAATAAGTTTTAAACCTGGATCATTAATAACAATAGACAGATGTATACGAACTTTTTTAACGTTTTTCGTTTAAAATAATGCCGTTCGTTATGTTAACTGCATGTTGCGTTTTGATAATTGTTATAAATTGTTTCGATACTCGATTCTATTTTTATCGTGAGAAATAAAGATATGTAGCTAGTAAATTGCTAGAGACTTTGTGCCATACTTCTTGACAGATAAAATAATAGGAATTATTAGGAAGTAGTGGTAGATTCAACGTTTTTGGACGTGTCTTTGTTTAAACAAGGACATTCTAAAGTACTAAGACTCAACTCAGGGTAACTGCATACTATGACTTTTGGTATTATTAGCACTTCTGTTATCCTCTATATTTTTTAATATAAAAAGACCAAAGAAGTAATCAGCTCACCTGATGTGAACGGGTAACCGCCGTACACGAATGTCTGTAACCTGTTTGAGGTTTGTAGGTCATATTAATCCAGACTTATCGCAGGTGACAATTTGTACCACAAATTGATTGTATCAGGCAACTCAACATAGTGTTGGAGTGCTAATTAACTAAATGATAAGTATGATAAAATGATGACAGAGACTGTATTAGAAACACATTTAGTTTTATATCTGTTTTCAAACATTATATAGTAAAATAATATTAAATGCATCACGATTCAGATCAATTCTTTATTTTATCACATCTCATCGATTAAAACGTTACGTTGTTAAACATGCAATCTTAAAAGCAATGGCATTGCCCACAAATGCAATATTTAATCGTAATCTTATGTTAAAAGATGCTTTATCTCATAACAAAAGCGAAAAGAATACAGTAATAGCTGAAAATGGTTATGATTTCATAGAAAAATTGCTCAAGTCAAACTGTTATAATTGTTATCTAATACTCTATCACTTAAGGAAAGTTCTTGCAGTATCTACTGTAATAACTCAGGCTGCAGTAAAACCCTGACACTTTTCTGGCACTACACAGGGCACTATAATCATTTGTAGTAAAACACTGTACCTTTTTAACAATGTGTTATTCTGTGAAAATCAGAATAAATAATTTTCTTTCTTACTTTCTTTCAATTGTATCACTTATAAAGTTCATCCTCCATCGTTGAACTGCGATCCTTATTACATCAGCTAGATTTCTTGAATGATCCGCTACGTATCTTGGAGGGACATAGTACCTATACTTCCACAGGCATCTTAGTTGTTACAAAAGAAACCTACTACAGCGATCAAACATACATTTTGTACACACCAGTGCCCTACTAATGGACCATTTTCTTTACAAACCCATCATCATAAGAATTTTTATAACGTTACAAAGAACATTTCTAACACAAAAACGCAACAAATCAATTTAATAACCACAACACAATTGTTTCGAGACATTTAGTAACATTACTGATTGTGTAAAAGCGGCACGAATTTATAAATCTAATGAAATTTGTAACAGGCTTTCGCTGCTGGCCCTTTATAGCCATAGCGTGATGAATTTGATGTTGTATTCTATTATTGTCTAAGAACATGATGAAAAACTGTTTGTATGATAATCAAGTAAGAATTTTTATATATCTTTTTAATAATGATTAGCCTCTTTATACTAATCTGACTTAGGAAAGAGCTCGTCACGTGATAGGCGATGTTTTGACCCTGTAAAAATCCAGTGGTGGACATAAGCCACACTTTTAAATTAGATGGCCAGACGAATCGGTATGGTTTGTTTCAAGTTTTCCTTCCCTTTGCAGTGATGTGGTTCTTGTGTAGTTCGCTCCCTTAGTCGTCTCTTACGACCCCCACAAGATGAATAGAAGTAGTGACTCTCTATACTCTTACCTGTCACGATCCGGCGGGAGTTAACTTAATCAAATCAAATTATCCATGAAAAATAGGCTTCTTAACAAGCACTTTCAATTCTAAAAAGATATAAGTGTCTAATCACGATAGAGCCTAACAGAATATTTTTTACATGCCAAGATTCCTCCGTTATGAAATATCGTAACCGTTCTTCCCCACCAAAAATAATGACTTAAAATAATTTGTGTACAGATAATACAATTAAAATAAAACAGTAATATGGGTGGTGACAGATGGGCCCCCATGTTGATAATATTCTATGGTGATAGCGATCGACGCGTGCGCCGCTGTATGCGACAGTGAAGCGCACGCCTGAATTATCTACCTTATAATTGTTAAGTAGAAGAATACCAAAAAGTATAACTATTTTGTTCTGCAATGTATTGATTATTTAGTAACAATAATAAAAAATCTGTGTGTTATATTGTTGGTTCCATGTAATAATTTTTTTTATGATGTTGCAGGATAAATGAATAGCTAGTCTAACCAACTGACTTATGTTTATATCTGTGTGACAATTTTCTTAAACTGCCAATTAAATATTTAATATCTCACAACCAACACAACACAACAATATTTACTTACATTTTGCAACAGTTGACTACCATTTGGGGTCACCGCTCTGCTCCTAAGCGTCGTATGATGTTAAATAACTTGAACCACCAAGAATTGTTCACAACAAACCAACTGATACTTCAAAAGATTTTTGCACAAAAGTTTCACCATTAATAGTGATATGAAAATGAATTTATAAACTGTAAATATAGACAGTCAAAATAGTACACAGAATTACTATTACACTGTTTTTTTTTATACTTTGTTTAATATTTGTCAAGGAGACATAATTTTAAATAGTTTGACAAATTAGTAGATACAAAAAACGGAAAGTATTCTCCTATCACCGTCATCGCCTTAACAAAGCTTCTAAGCACGTGCCTTACGTTAATATGTTTGTACATTGTAAGCGCCCCACCGAGGTGTCACAATAAATATAGCTTTGAAGTAAAATAGTATTAGAGTATTAATTTATGCACAACTTCACTATAAACAGTTACGATTGTAGTGATAAGACATGGATTTTGTCTATTCGCTTCTGACAAAAACTTTATAGGTAACATTCTTTATTTGAATGTGCGCTCCATAGATTTATGTACAGTTCTGGTTTTTTTTTCTTTAGCATAAACAATCAATGCTTTTATTCTTTATTTTTTTCTATCGGTTTTTAATCGATACCAAACTATACTTGTGATTTTAGTAATTCTAGAAGTTGTAGTGGTAAATTAAATAATAAATTGGATTCAGAACCCTGCACAGTTTACTATAGTTTTTTTATTTAACTTATGGAAAAATAGCATGAGAAATTCGAATTACTTCACAAATAACTGTGACTATTTCGATCTGCCGTTATCATAGGCGATATTATACGGCTCAAACCAATCAATTCCGATGTGATCGTGCACCACCACGTTCATGTGTATTGAATGTTACATGACGAAATTTTGTATCATAATAAAATAAAATTGCAAGTTTATAACTTGAAATTGACGATTTCATATTACCCTGGTGTACACATACCGTTTTCAGCATCATTTTCTGCAAAATTGCTACCCATATATCTCTTATGATTGAGTTACAATAGAAGCTTGTTTAAATTCTAACATGACGATTTTATGAATACTCGCCTTATAAAATATAAGTAAATCTATTGAACGAAAGGTCACACATCTGTTTCAAATACGCACAAAAGCGAGTACAAATGGTTTCTATTGTATGCAGATGCAGTCACGTAGTTACCACATCAATTTGCATAGAAAAAGAAAATTTTAAAATTATAACATATTATTGAAAAACTTCTCCGTGTAATAACGGATTAAGAATACAGAATGTCATCACTCCAAGGTTGTCGTAAAAGACGACTAAGGGAACAAAATATGCTAGACAACATCACTCTAAAGAGTAGGAAAATTTGAAATAAACCGTATATCGACCCGTCTTGTCATTATAGTATAGGAAGTAGGTCAAAACCTCCTTGCTGAGGAGAGGTATAGACCTCTCCTCAGCAAGGAGTTTACTACTACAAGACAGTTTACTACTGGACCTATGTCCAGCAGTAAACTGTTAAAAGTTGATAATGATGATGATGATGATAATGATGATTGAAAAACCATTTGTCTATGTATTATTATATTTCGAAGAAGCATACTTCACTAGTATGTGATGATTGCCCTTTTCATATATGCTACGCGTATAAGTTTAAAAACAGCTTGAATACATCTAACATTAAAAATTAAACTTTCGTTTACTGTATATCATCCTTTTCATAGGTAATTAATGCATAAAAGCGAGAGTGGCAGCCATAATAATAATTACACAGTTCTAAGTTATATATGAGGGTTGAATCGTAAAAACAAATGACATAAATGCCTTAAGGCCGTATCTACACCATCAAAGCCACGGCTCGTGGCACAATGTCATGCTAATTAACCAAAGTCCTAAGAACCCTCGTTTTTTGAGATATAAAACATGAACACAATACAAAGAATTCCAATTTGACAAAAAATTGATATTAATATACATAGATATAGTCCAAACAATATGGTGCTTCAAAAGTTTTATATGCAATTATAATTGTGGTTGAAATTAAAACCTTGTATAGTTTCAAACGGAATTCAAAAGGAAATACTGTTATTTGTTATTATTTTAATATCTTCTTGCGTTTACTAGAAGCAATTTTACTGAAAATAGCAAAATTTGATGCCACACATATGTATACCTCATAAAATATTTAGAACTGAACATTCAAAGCTATTAAAAGAAGTTGATTTGACTTAAAAGTTAACTGTTATTTACATACATTGCACATAACCTACAAATTACTTTAAACGTCGATATCAGTAACTCTTTCAGAATATAAATTTAAAAATAATATAATTAACAGTTGTTTTAATTTTATTACACAAAATTTATAATGCTATTTACACAGTTATTTGTTTATGTCACAGTAATTTCTCATTGAAATGCAAATCATATCATTATTACATGTATACATTTAAATTTAACAATTACAAAAAAAAATGTAAAAATTAAATTCACACCTACTGGCATAATTGACCCACACAATTTTTTATTTTAATTATGAAAGATAAAACCTACTCAAGAGTACAAAAACTCCTTTAAAGCGCAGAAACATATTTAGACAGCTGATATTCACTTTACAGCTGTTCCCTTTACCCCGTTACGGTCCAATACCTTCACGGCAACTGAGTAACTGGACCAACAAACTGCCAACTCACTCTTATTCATTTTTAAAATCAGGACTTCACGGAGAAGGACCACTTCTATATACTTTCAAAAGCACTTTCGGTTTTAACTTTTTTATTTAAATATCCTATTTTAGTAAAAAATGTAACATCAAAATTACGGTCAGTCACGACCCGCTCATGTGATTTGGGCCTAATGACATTTTTAATGACCTCTCATTTAAAATTTTAAAAAATATTTGAAATATTTTCACGCTCTTAATGGTTCAAGGGTGTGTTTTAGTTTATCACTTGATGGCGGTACAGTCAAAACTTGAATTAAATAAAAGAAAGAGATCGGTTTCAGATATCAGTGTCACTTAATGACTTCCCTAGTGAAGCCTACAAAAATTGTGTTAAGCCTTACTTTATCGTGTAAATTTATCTATTTAAAATCTTTATGTAAAGAAAGTCTTTTCCATTATAAAAAAAATGCTTCAAATACCTAAATACCTAGTCTACGATGGATCAGGAACAGGACGCTATCATATTACTACTAAGCATAGCATAAAAACATTAGGATGCATTTCATGCGTCGCGTCGTCCTCATACCTTTGTGTTTCTTTAAGTTCAAACTGAACGAACCCACTTTAAATTTACAATTAAGGGCTATATTAAATAATAGAACTCTGAATAAAAACAAGACTAGTGTTATCTTTAAAGAGACGAAGAAAAAAATCATAGTCGTTATATGATTCGTAAATGTGTTAAAAACGCAATATACAAGTAAAATAAAATATCAGAAAGATTACGTGGAAGAAGCGCCTCAGGATGAACATGTCATGAGATCAAAGTTATGTCCGTATAAATAGAAAAGTACGGACGAAACAAAATTCTTCAAAATATACACAGTTTAAAAGTACACACACATAATATGCATGAAAATAATCAAAAATGCATAATAATAGCCTTAAAAATGTATTTTCCATAATGTGGCCAATAAGTAGGAAGTTTCAAACCCATCCGTAGCGCACGCATCGCGTCGCGTGCCCTATTCATAATTAATTCAGCATTCGGCAGCCAGGTGGCACGGCAGATGGACTGCACATCATTTACATTTCTAATGCAGCCGCTGCTGATCGATGATAACTTGTGACTTGTGGTCAGAGGTGATGCATTCATATTAGGGAACTGGACTCCGAATTAGTAGTAAACAGCAATTATGACTTGTAAGGTGTGATTGTGCAATGCGTATCATAGATATCATCCATGTGGTGACGGATTAAGAATACGGAGTGTCACTGTCACCATCTCTATTTATCCCATGGCTGTCTTAAGAACCGACTAAGGAAGCAAATTAAGCAGGACAACAGCGCTGCCAAGAAAAAATCTATACCGACCCGTCTCGCCAGCGTGGTCTAGTAGACCAAAAATTTTCTTTCTAAGGAACACTCTACGTCAAACAGTGGTCTATTAAGGGCTATTAAATGATGGTGTGTAGTAAAGTAACTTTAGAGGGACATATATTACTTTTGCACGCACAATTTTCTTAATTTTGAATGTAAGTAATGCTCTTTGCGAAAATCTACTATATCCTGCCTCAGTCGAAAGTATCCGTTCAAGTTGTTCCTGTGTGAAAATGGCATTCCAATTTGGCCCATAGGTGCAATGAGTTTTTGAAATAAATAATTAAGGAGCCCAAAGTTCCTTCAGAGACCAAAGATTAATGAATCACTAAAATAAAAGTATGGACCTTTAAAAACACAATACCTTACACAACATATCTTATTGTAAGTTCTACATACTGGTCAGACGACCTGAAAAAGTCGCGGGTAACCGTTGGATGCGGGCAGCACAGACCTGGTTGTTGAGGCTTGGATGCCATGTCTGGCTGAGAAGATAAATTCTGCAATTTCAAGTAAGTTTCTAAATCAAATCGTATACTACGGTAGTATTTTAAATCTTCTAATTCAAATGTTTTTAACGTTATTGACACAAGTATCGTTTGTCTGTAAGCACTTTTTAAAAAAAGAGAGACGTCCTTTCTAAAAACCTACATGTAAAAATATGTCAAAGACTCACCATAAGAATTTAGTTCGCTGTGGTAATTAAGGAATCTATAATTATTTCATTGAGATAAGGTCTATTATAATGACAGGGTCTAGTGAATACGGGGGTTACAAATTAGGGTGCAATATGATTGTTTTACAGATAGTGGTGGTTTTTAAGGGATCGGTTACTCTTAAAAATCGGTGTAATTCATATTTTATTAGCTGTTTCTTAAGAGAAGTGAAACAGTATTAGCCACCACTAAATTTCGTAATCCGCTTGAAATAACATAATGATGACGGGTAGATTTTAGATTTTAAAAATTTATAATGTGAAATATTTATAAATTGTATTTTTCTAGATTAGAAATTATCAAATTAAGATATTTAAAAGTATAAGTTAATAATAATAAGAAATATTTCGGACATTTGACACACAACGTCATCAAGTTTCAAACTAAGCAGAGCTTGTGTTATGATAA
This sequence comes from Hypercompe scribonia, assembly GCA_949316085.1. Lineage (NCBI taxonomy): Eukaryota > Metazoa > Arthropoda > Insecta > Lepidoptera > Erebidae > Hypercompe > Hypercompe scribonia. The sequence continues at coordinate 9,099,513 of OX438988.1, forward strand.
CTAGACTAACTGATAGAATACTTATATACTTTTTTGTAAATACATACACATTATACGTAGAAAACACCCAAACTTCGAAACAAATATTTGCAGGTTATACAAACATTTGGTCCGCCCAGGATTCGAACCCGAGACGTCAAGCAAGGCAGTCGCATTCATTTATGACGTTGATGATGATGTTAATTAAATAGGCCGTTAATTTGACTGCTATATATGTATTTGTAATATAAAGGTATGTTTGTCAGTCTGCTTCTCATAGTGCAGGTACCACCTAGTTTGGGATCAGAAGACCGTGAGTGAGGTGACCGACTTGACTCACCTCATATACTGTTCTGTACAATTGCATTAATAAAGTTATTAGTTATTAAATTATTAGTAATTACACAGAATAGTTCTAGGATCAATAAACGTATGGATAATCAAGGAAATATTTAAGTTTATTTTACACTATTACTTCACTGTACTGTTACAGAAACCCGGAGTTTGGAAGTTGGGGTCTCAACCCCCATATCTCGGGGAGGACGTAGAGCCGTCGGTGCTACGCCTAATCTCTCGCTGGTCGTGTCGGTTGGTCGTCAATCGAACAGTGTTGGCGAGGGAACAGAAAGTGTACCTGTGTTTACGCCTACACTTGTATACTATAACATCTTAAGCGTCTCCGTCGAGATTAAACGCAGGAACACATTATCATCATAGTAACTAATAACTTTATTTTATACTAATAAAGATTGTATTTGTGTTAGTATTTTGATGATTATAGTATTATACTCTGGCCGGCAACAGCCTACAAACGTTACAAATTTATGAAACCCCTTTGAAAGTAACCGTTTGTTCGCCCATAAATAACCATTAATGACATAACAGTGAGTGTGCTTTACATCTTGTGAGGGTAAGCCACATGTCCAGGTGCTCAGTTAATTGGAAAAAAGGCCAATTTCCAACCCTCCAATCGTCTTAAGGGAACGTAATGAAGACACGACCTAAATATAGACTTGTAAATTTATAGAGTGAGGTACCTTTGCGACGTAACTAATAAAATAGTACTCTCATCATATTATAATGGTTCTGTTTTTTTTCTACATTTTTTTAGCAATTTATAAGTTTGTGAAGTGTTTGGCTTGTTTCTTTTGAGGACGGTCGCCAGCCTACATCAATTTTCTTTGAGTATTGTTTTAGAGGGAACAAAGTAAAATGGTACGTTAAGGTAAGGAAACCGGGTATGGTAACTATCAAAACTGAAGAAACAAGACTTTTTTTCTTTTTTAAAGACAACGACCGCATGAGGAATACATCCAGTGTCGCGGGGGACCTTAAAAACATACAAGAAACGGATACAAAGAACACCCATACTCAGAACAACAATTTGTGGATCATACAAAGTGTTGTCCTAGCTACCAGCTAATACGTATATTGAGATAATTGCCATTATCTGAGTCATGAGTTTAAAAGAGGGATGAAATTGAAAATGCTGAAATACTTATGTTGCAGTTTAACAATATTTGCTGCTGTGGTTTTTCGATCTTTTTTTTCTTGATAAATCTGCTCAGCTGTTTTAAATATCCGTGAAAATAATTAACTTTATTAAATAAATTTGAAAGATTATAAAACACATATAAACACTTTTTTCTAATTGTAAACAAGTAATTTTCCATATTATCTATAAAGGTGTCTTCTGTAAACATTCGTAACACTAGGACCAGATGTAAGTTCACCAATATACTACACCAGGTGGAGCTGAGGGTTCAAGTAGGGCGGCCTACCTTTGTCTTATATCAGATAGTGACAATTACCGGGTTCGTTATAGCCATGCAAAAGGGTTATTAGCCTTTTTTCTATTTTTTTTTTGATACACTGTTGTCTATTTATCTTTCGTTATCAAATCTATGCGTATATTTGAGGGGTGTACTGTATGAGTTACATAAGGTACTTTAGTGCTTTGGGGTTATAGATGATTATATTACTTTAAATACATATTTAGATATGATAGTTATTAAAATACTCACGTCAGTAAAATACGTTAAAAGAGCAATGGTGATAACTAGTAAATATCGCTGAGATACAAAATAGTTGCTACTCAATTTTTATATTTATTCAGAAAAATATATGAAATTTTATATAACTTTATTGAAATAATATCAAATTGGCTAAATGAGCGAAGGAATAATGGTAAGTGACTACCGTCGCCTTTGAATCTGCAACTGAAAAACAATAAGTGTGGTTAAGAAGTGTGGTGTATTGTTTTGGGTAATTCAAAATAAGAGGTTAAAAACTTCTTAATTTCAGCCGTTATATGAAGAAATTAAAGAGGTCGTCCGTTTAGCAATGAAAGTGCTTCTAATTTCTCAATGCACATAATTCTTATAATTTCCTTTTTTAAACAGATAGATAATAATATCATTATTCACCCTTAGTGTTGAACACACCGCATCGACCGCGACGTGCGTATACGCAGGACGCGTTAAATTTATGCAAACATCGCAAATTACCGCAACTGAGGGTACTTTTTATGAAGGGAGGATCTCATATCTACTTTAATACAACATTGATAGAACATCACGTATTGTATGCTTTAACAGCCGTTAACAGTCCACTACTGGACATAGGCATCTCCTTAGAAAAAAGGTTTTGTATACTGTACCACCCTGGCCAGACGGGTTGGTTGGTTTGTGTCAAGTTTTCCTTAAATTATTGCTCCCACTTACCTGAATATGGCAAAGAAGCTGGTTTCTCGATAGGAAAACATTTAACATAGAACTTATACTCATTTGCATAAAAGAAAGTAAAAATTGTTGGACTCCATACTGTAGATAGTCAAGAATAAAATAAATGGTTCTAAAACAGAATAATAACAACAGAACTCGTTAAAAATGGATAAAATGAATTTTTAAAAGAAAAAAAACTTTCGTAACATCCAAAGTCACAATTCCATTTTAATTTTAAATACACACATAGTTTTAGATCATTAATATATCAACATAAAATAGTCCAAGCTATATCAAAGCTATAATAATTACGAAATGAAAAAATAGTGTCCAACTATGGGCCACTAAGTTGCTTTGAGCTGTCATATTGTCAACCGTATGGTCACTGTCACTACACTTCATACCAGTATAATAATAGGATTGTTTTAATTTTTATCATGCGATACTCCATCTTAACATAAAATTTATTTATGTTGTGTACTTGTCATCGAACGAAGCGTATCCTTATTTACCATATCATTTACCATAAATGTGTATCAAGTATTGCAATATGTCCCTAATAAGGACTTACAATAAAGGCCCACACTTAAAAACTCAACTATACTTATACAGAACTATTGTTGAACACCAAAATTTACATCTTGGAGATTCAACAATGCGCATAAAATAGAAATGCAGTATTCTCGTTACCATATATCCTCTCAAAATATTTTAAAAAGGTCTTCTCCCCAGGAGTTGCCTGAATATAACTTATGTTTACCCAGTTGATTCTAAATTGGTCTAAATGCGCATTGAAGAGCCCTCCCGTGGTGACGAGTCACAACTGGGGTCGATGATCTCACCTCTAGCGACATCTGTTAGCGAGTGGCCGACTTATAAAGTAAATAATTTTGTGAAAAACAAACTAAATTTTTTAAAAGGTAAAAAAAAACTTTTAAGATTATATATATAGTTAAAAAATTACTTTTTTCTTTATTAGCAAACTTCACGTGATTACAGTATGTAAATACATTATGCATGAACGGCTAAAACAAATGATGCTAGCAGGTGAGTATAATTATAAAATAAAAATTCTATTATGACAATCATTAGCGTATAAGACTTAATAAATATTAAACATTAGTAGTAGGTAATTAAATGTGCATTGGTTTAGCGTACTTACTTTTTCTTGTTCGTATATATTAAGTTGCAGCTGGTCCATTAGTCCAAACACTGCCAATTATAGTGAAGTCATTAATTGTATTAAAATATAACAACATCATAAACAAGTATCAAATAAGTAAAACACTCCAAATAAAGTGTTTTATATTCGCTTATTAACAAAACTTAAAAATCTTAGGTCTGTTTAAAACTCTTAGGTATAACTTCTACAAATGAAAATATACATACCCAATATTATTTCTCACTTATCCTACTTTTAAGCAACAGACAAAAAATAATTAAAACTAACGACTGGTAAAGTAGTACATAAATATTTTATACATCAAAATACATTTTTATTATCAACTTACTTATTAAACAATAGTTAAAAACTAAAATACAGATGCAGAGTGCAAGCTGCACAGACAATGGCCAATCAGGGGAGTTGCGCCGCGCATGCGCCATCATTCATACACGCATTCCTAATTCGAATTTTAATATTAGGAAGTCCACATGGTTCTTTTTCGCAGGATTGTTTTTTTGAGAATGAATGAGAATTTTGGAATTGGAATTATTCTTATTCTCGCAGAGTTTATTAATAAGAAACAAATGAAAATACGCATCACTTGTCAAAACAGTCATTTGCTTAAATTTTTATATTTTTTGCAAAAATTAATTATAAAAGTATTTAGAATTACGCAAAATCTTTGCACAAGAATTACATTAGTAAAGTTAGTATTATTTTTAGTTAATGCTACTAATTTCAATATGTACCTACGAAATATCCTAAATTCTCTGTCGCAGCTGGTTACAACAGCATTGGTCACCAATTATGGCTTCTTGTTTGCAGTATAAATATCCATTATGTTGCTTCTAAATAAAATGACCACTAATTTGACAATTGTTTGTACGTTTAAAAAGGTATAACACAACACAAAACAGGAGCCAGTGCTCTTTTGTAAAGTAGACAATTACTAATAAACTGATTGTTTAACAAAATAAGGGTTCGGTGTTGCAGTTTTGGCACGTTCCAATTTTTTTTTAATACAAGCTATCATAACCACAAACTATAATTTTTACTTGTCAGTGATTGTGAATTGAGAAAATGATGATGCTCTTTGATTAACACCATTGTGTGGCTTTGCTAAGAAATGCATTTGAGTTTGTTATTCTTTGTGCAACAATCATTTTTTTCATAGACTGGTTTTAATACTAAACAGGTTTATAACTATGCCACTTGAAAGAGCACGGCATTGATTGGAGAAGGTCAAACGCTCTTTTTATGAAAGAATATCGTGAGTTTTGAATCGCCGACCTAGAACACACTTTTATCTTGCAAATCTTTAGTGTAATCGATAGGTTGTTATGGCAATTAATTGTTATTATGTACCGTTTTCGAGACAACGGCACGTCTACTACAAGCTGATCGATTTCTTCAGGCAATTAAATTAATAGTATTGCTACCTATTACTTTGTGTAGTCTAGAAATCTGATGTCTGTTGGTATACGTCATAGTTAAACCTTAAAACTAATCACTTTATGAGGTGATCATCTATTTCATGCAATATTTCTCTGTGTATATTGCACACATGACTTTTATTAATATGCCTCGTTTTGCTAGTAGTTGAATACCCTCGCCATCTTTAATCTTATTTTAAAATAAAGTGACGTAATTTCATAAAAGTTAATTAGTTTTATTTCTATATTTTACCATTCGTGTTGTTTGTTTATTTTCAAGACGCCTTGTTCAATCTTGGAACTTGTAAGTGCGAAGAAAAGACGTTTGCTAAGACAGCTCATGAGGCGTTTACTGATTTACTAGGAAAAGGTTGTTGATGTACATAAGTACTAGATCTAGACAACTAAATAAACCATAGTTTTATTTTAAATATATCGAATTTGATGAAAAGAATGTGAGAATTGCCATTGTTTTGACACAGTACTTCCAACCTATATTCTGGTACAAACCTATCTGATTTATAAAAAGATTTTAATTTACTTGTAAGTAAATCATTTGTTTACTTATTCCTTTTATATACTATTTATTATAATATTTTTTTTTTAAAAAAGAAAAGAAGATAAAGATATGTAGATAGTACACAAATATACGCCATATACGCAAGCGCATACGCAATACGCAATAAAACTTACAAAAATACCAATAAAAAGCGAAACGTCTCAAGAAGGTTTTAAAATCGATGTAACAATAAACCTGTCTATCGAGAATACAGATATATTATTAGTTATTAATTATTTACTTAATAAGTTATTTGATATTGTATATTTAACATTGAGTATTAAGCCAAGAAGAAAAAAGAAATGCGCCTGTACCTTTCTTAATCTTATAAGATTTTCGTCTTGATTGCTATACCATTTTTCAAAGGCGTTATGCTATAATACAGGGAAATATACATATGTTTGGCATCTTTCGTTATTAGAAATCAATTTTTCTTAAGAAAATGTATAAATATAATAATGTAATTGTGATTGACTGATATTTTTATTAATGTACGAAGTTATAGTATTGTATCTGGGAAAATGCTGAACATCTCCAAAGGTTTTTGTGTTTTCTTCGTCTTTTCATCGTAAATTGTGTTCTAAAATTCTAGATTAACAAATCGAAATATAATTTTACAGTTTTCGCGATTCTTTTACAACTATTACTTTAAATCTCACGTGAGGCGGTGGAGATTTCAAATATTACTGAAAATTCGTCAAGGAACCAGAAGGGTCAAAGCCAAGAACCATCTCTCGTAATTTAAATATACTTCTGTATGACTATACAATATAATATAATACATCTTTTAAATATAATGTATGAGCATTCATGCATATCTATGAATCGCAAAATAGTTTCACATACAATATATTTAATGTTGAAAACTGTTTGTTGTTTAATAAAAACGTAGTTTAGGTCATCCATATATGAAACCCGAGAACTTATAATTCTTCTTCCTCGACTAGACTTCTTGTACTCGGATTTGTAAAATGACTTCTCATCTAATGTAAATCTAAGAGGGTTAAAATGATGGAAATCATTTTAAATATATTTTTTGTGCGTGTGAAAAACCCTTCAAGCCGTGATATAACCTGGGTTTTTTGACAGAGCAGTGTATTGGAACCAAACTGCCTAAAACCACATAATACACTTAAAATTGGATACGTATAACAGGAAATCACTATTATAAAGCTATCCAGACCTCCTAGTTTAAAACTAACATAAATTAACTTAGTACCATTGCCTGAGTACATTTTAATGTTTTAAAAAGGTTTTCTGTTGCTTAAAGTGCGATATGGAATATAGTAACAATTCTCTATAATCTTATAAGTTAATTTCCGTTATACAGGGTTAATGTCCATCCATAATACCAAAGAAAAAAAGAATGTAATTTCATAATACTTTTACATTGTGCAAAAAACCAAGTGCCCACTTTATATCGTTATTGTTACAGTTACTAAATACTATTTTAAATAGTCTGTAGTAACTTTAAATAGAACACTATTTGTCTTTGGTTAAAGTTATCTGCTCTTTATGTCATTGTCATTACACTTACCTTAACATGTAGATATTAGTTTTTATAATTGCCGTACCTACTATTTTTCTGTGTACTATCTACTTTCAATAATAAAATATTGTTATTCTTCAATAAAAATTAATACTTAGAACACTACTGGAACAACATGCTTACAGAATACACTTTAAAACTGATTTCCAACAACATTACGGAAGGTGTCGGGTAGCGACCGACCATGAGTCATTCTAAAGTATTCCCGTCAATCTCGTGACTCACTACCCTTGCATCGTACGTTTTTTAATTTAATCTTTAGGGTTCCCTTCAACTACGTCGTCTGTCATTTCTGTCATCTTTTTTCAATGAACAATAAATTACATTGTATTACGAAGTAAAGAGGCTAGGAATGTGTTCCAATATTTTGTGTTAAGTTATGAGCTTACTGAAAAGATATTTGGAATGTCTATTTTAGAAGTTATTTACAACTTTTTAAACTGAGGGAGCAAAAAAGCTTTCCTCATTCGTCATGATGGTATGAAAAGAGGTAAATCTAATGAATTGTGGGTAAACTTTAACACATACTAGGCAACATCAATGATAATTTTTTCTACCTTTAATGTAGCAGAAACAGTGCCAGTGTACCCTTCCCTTTTCTATTAAGCCCATATCAATAGTCTACTTCTGCGTGTCTCTGTCTGGCTAGTATAGGAGATAGAGGTGTGAGTTTGTTGTATTTTACTAAATTGTACAGGCATGGTACAGGCAAACCTATGGGTAGAACGACCCAGTAGACGCATGTCGCTATTTCTCGATTTCTTCAAGAACTGCTGGACACAATTTATAGTAGACCCATCAAATTTCACTATCGGACAAATTCATCCCGATTTCCTAAATTTGGAAAATAGGCTTACTCTATTAAATAGTACTAAAAACTTACAAGAATGATGTTACATACATATACATTAAAATAACAAAGACGTGGAAAGAAAGGAAAGTAGTAAATGGATTGTAAAATGTTTAGTGTCAGGAGTGTAGTCAAGATCGGTTTTAGTTACGTTCCTTGGCTGAAAATTAACAGAAATACAATGAGCAGACCTGGGACTAAACAGCTTACCTGATAATAAGTAACTCTCGCCGCCTATGGACACCTGCAATAATCTAAGTACCTAGTGGTTGTTTGAGTATTCCTCAAAATCGGTGACTCTTCTCGAGCCTGGTGACCCAGAAGACCTTCAGTTTCGGTAACCTCATTCACTAATTAAGTGTATACACGCTCACAAAAGTCACTTACAAACAAAGATACTGATGAAGCTAACAAAAACATGTTAAAGAGCAATGAAAGAATTACTTGGCTACTTGCTTCTATACCTGCGACTGGCTGCAACATAGGTTTTAGAATAAAGATATGTCTACTATCGACAGCTTTATTCTACTAATTATTCGTTACATTATCTTTACGGTGTGAAAAATAGTTTGAGTCGGTAAAACAACACTTGTTATACCTATAATGTAAACTTCCTCAAATGGTAACGATTTCCTTAAAATTTTAAGCACAATAAGTAGGCATGACACGTTAGCTACTTATGCTATGGCTAGAAATCAGTACCTTTGTGACGTTATTTTTTTTTTAAATGGATGGCTAACACTTTCGTTGTCTCGTTATAAATACTTTCAAAATGACAAAATGCCCTTCTCAAGACACACATGTTTCACGAAAAATCAACATGGTTTTTGATGGTATTTTCCACAATAAATTGTTTTTCAATCAATTTAACGTTACGGGCGCTTGTATTATATTACTTTTAAACAAAACTTCATGGCATATTTAATAACCAATTTATGCAAACAAACTGCCCCTCTGGGCGTAAACGGATATCATTTCTATTCGTAATAATATCAGTCAAAAAGGTAAAGACTATTTATGACATGTTTGGAGTAAAAACATTTCCTTTTAGTACTTAGTACATGCCAAATTTCTTTGTAAATAGGCGCAAAAGAAATTTACGACGCCAGCATTCAATACGGTATTTATTTATTTGGTTACCAACGGATCAAAACTACTATTACTATGTAACTTCAACCATATTAATCTTAGAACTAATTTAACCATTTAAAAGTAGGTACAACATGAAGTACAAATAATAAACAGCGTAAAAGTGTATTAGACGTTGTCATGTCAGTTCCTCTGCATCAAACGTCAAAATGATTTATTAACATTATAAACAACTTTAGCTGTGCACTGCTGACCTCTCCTTAGCAAATGATTCGCTATGTCATTGAGTTTTGACAGCGTAACTGCATATCGTCAAATCTTTTACGTACTTCAACGTCTGATGGTCACGAAAAATCATAGCTAATATGACAATTTCATATATTTGTAACTTATATAAACATTAAAACTGTACTCTTTTCTACATCATCAGTGGACTTAATGCTCAAGGCATTCTCTTCTAGTCAACCTTTGGTTGGGATAAAAGTCTTGTAAGATAAATACACAGAGAAGTTAGTCATAGATTTTTTTAAATGTTTATAGGAAAAAAACTTACTTATGTATATCAGGATTTGATAATTGAATACAAGTTAAAAATGACTAATAAATCTATAACAAACAAGTCTACTATAACAGATACATAAACTAAAACAACGCATTTTCGTCTCGGACGTAAGCAATTTAATTCTGACGCGGTACGGAACCACTCAACTGGGCAATTTAACTCCTGATCTGACCGCGTGGGAGAGGAACAAATATTTGGAGCCCGCCACGACGCGACGGTAGGAAGTCGTTGGCCAAGGAATTTTGGGATTCAATCCAGACTACGTCTCTCTTGACGTATTCGTATTAGAGTCAAAGTTAAAACAAGGTAGCGATGTGTTTCAATCATCTATTGATTTCTTAAGTCGGACCGATCCAATTTAAACAGAAAATCATCTTACGTAAGTTCAACAGACATTATATCAACAGTCTTTAGTAGACCTCCTTTAGAGAGAACATATTGGCCTCGTTTATGACACTGGTCTGGTGGAGTGGCTTAGGGTTCCTTTCTCTTTGCTTGCTCCTTTAGTTGTCCCTTACGATACTTACAGTATGAACAGCATTGATTTTCGTACACAATACGTAAAAACTACTTTTTTAATTTAGTGATTAGTGATCCTAACTGTTGAGTTGAGGGTCGTGGCTTAAGGAATAACACTAAACGAACTGAGACAGGTGACACCCCGATGCGGTCGAGGGGCGTCGTCAGAGGCGGAGCGCTGTTCCTCGTCTTACTGTCTAAAATAGTGAGAGGTGGGATAGCGCCCTGACCTAGGGGGTTGAACCTCAGTTATGGGGTATGGCATGGACGGCAGGACTCCAGAAATCGTCGATGCGGTCCTAGAGCTCCTGGAAAAATATAGTTCTTTATCCACTTCAAAATACACACAATAAAAAATATAGACAGTAAAAACTAATAATAATTTGAGACATCTTACTCACGGCTGTCTGACTAAAACTGAGCCAAGTCTGTGCATGGTAACCAGACGGCTGATAAACGTACTCGTGTAGCAACATACTTATACGTTATAGATAAAATCACCCCCAGACACAACAAATACTCGTGTTCACCTCCTATAATTACATTCTATATCGGTATCGAATCATTCATGTGTAATCTGTGGAAATCGTTCATGACAAAGAGATCAATATATCTCTGACTTCGCTTGCCTCTGTGTTTTGGTAGCCGTGATAAATGAGATGAATGAAATTTGCATAAAACACGAAGAAATTTTAAATACAAAACTGAAGTTACACTGGTTTGAGGGCCTATAAATGATGTAACAAAATGTCTGTTCAACGTCGGCTTAACGAAGGTTCCCTCCAACTCCTGGAGGCAATGTCTAGTGATTTGTGGGTGTCGACTGCCGCAGTCGTCACTTAACACCAGGTAACACGTCTGCTCGGTCGCCCTTATGCATTAGAAAAGACATCACTTTCATAATTAGAGTATAATACCCTGAAGTGAACTTAAATGTTTACATTTGGCTTTACAGCTCGGTAATAACCTTCCTGATGCTGTTCTAGAGATTAGCTTTATAGCAAATTACATATCTTTTTATTCAATCTAAATTTATTTTTAATCATATTTAAGTAACCTTTAGGTTTTTAGCACTTAACGTAAGGCGAGAGTAATTTTGCCATCATCTTTCCTAATGTATTTCCCCAGCATTAAAAGTTGGTTCACTATAAGGAATTAAATCTAAAAATTAATGAGAAACGCCTTTTTTCTTGACAATTAACCGCTTCTGCTCATTTTGGTCGACTAATTACTTAATAAATTTTATTGTAACAAGTAGAAACAGTATCTAATAATACCTACATTATCCAGATTTTGACGTTTATTGTTGAAAAGATCATAATAACTGTAATTCTATATTATCGACCATTAATGAACTGAGGAATACCTTACAAGACATTCATTCTTTACATAAACAATCAAAATAAAAAACATCTTAGTTTCATCCAGTTAATTTATTTGGGCACAGAAAGTACTAATTTTGTAACATCTAGTCACTAAATAAAAAAAAACATTTAACTTTATTAAAAACTTACTCATCTAAAGGACAGATTATTAGGAAGCGAAAACCACTTGAAAGTGGCCATTTTTAGATAATTATTGCAGAGATCATAGACTAGATTCTACATATAGATTTTAACATATCATTATCGACTTTTTAAATAGAGTAAAATACAATATTATTTCATAACATTTGGGGCAAATTCAACTTAGACGGACTTCAGATAGTACTTGCCTAGTTTATTTAAACCAGACAATATTAAACTAAGACTAAGCTCAAAAGTATATAGAGTATATAAATAATATAATGTATGTACTAGCAAAGACTTTTCTCCAAGTATCAAACACGTCAAACTAGAGTATCTATCGCTATCCTTATTGAAATATTTCTAAAAATGCTGATACGAGAATTATTTTTTTATTTATATTACCTATTTGAGCTCTGTCTAAGTGTAAAAAGTTTAGTTCTAGATTTTTTGGTTATGATCATCATTCGAAGACCCATCTCTACGTTGATTCCAAATTTGAAAACGAATATTTAGTTAGGCTCATTTATAACGATTGATAATATTAAAAACAAAAATTTTCAAATAATTATAAATACTATTAAATCAGATATTTCATTTTCCTCTGTTAAAAACGTCTGAAGCTATTAGTAACACTATCGGGCGGCATAAAAGAGCTTAACTGAATTATTATACATATAACACACGACAGGTTTAAATGAAACTAAGGTAAGTTTTAATTAAACCTCATAAGATGGATAAAACAACAAGATTTTTTTGGAAATGACCCATTTTGTTTTAGTAACAATCAAAATCCACTAATTGTCTTTGTTCCACAAAGATTAGAACAGTATGATTGTACCAGAAAGAATTAGCTATGGTAGTATTTCCAATACAAAATGAGAATAGATATATCTATTATATGTTGTACATTAAATTTAAATACAACTGTCTTTGCAGTATACATCGTAACAAAACCGAATTATCTAGAAAAATGTAAATTTGAAGTTGTTGCTTGATTCTAAACCTTATTTGTTAATTTACACTTCACGTAGGTATAAATATTTTTTTTAAATATCAGCTACCGCATTCCAAAACCTAGTAAGGATACATTTTACAACACGACCCAGTCTATTTATAATTGTTAAGTAAAAAAGCGTTATTAGCTATATAAAACACTATATATCTGTTATACTAACATTTAAACATATGTATAAATTACATATTTAAGGTTTTACACGAAGGATTAGGCACTTATTTGTACTTAAACATTATAATCCGCATATTATTTTCTTAAATAAGGTCTTACGAAGTTGCCACGATTATGCAAATAACTGTTCATTTGAATATTTTCACTTCTAGGTTTTAAAATAGGGTAGTCCAATATATATCCTTCGAAATCAGTTCATAACTGGAAACAGCCGGATTGAGTGCCTCATATATTTTTTGAAGGAAACGCAATTATATTTGTGTTGTCGATCAGTAAACTAGCCTTAAAATACGGCAAGCACATAGGACATTATATTATATTGTTGAACTGCTTGTGAGTGTGGTGAAAAAAATTAAAAACAATATTAAGTGCTAAACTATTACATAAGTATTATACAGATTCAGTAGATATGTCCTACGTAATTTTATATCTATAACAAACGTGCATTAATAAAACTGTTTTGGTTTTGTTGTGTTTTAGTTTAATAATTGTTGTTTAAGAATGTTTACATGTTTAGCAAAAAAGCATTTTTTTATATTTAATTTTAAGTTCCCAATTATATTATTCATTTTTTACATTTTATTTCCTTGAATTCAAAGCTATTGTTTTATATTTTCGTAAAAAAAAACTACACAAAACCAAAAATAGTGTGTTGTTTTTAACTTTTGCCATAACAACCCAACATTTATATAATTCACGTTTATTCTAGTTAAAATTTAAGGACATTATAAAAACATGCATAACTACATAGATATGATAGCAAACATTAAAGTAATTTTTTAACAGGAAGAATTATTACATTTCAGGGGATACCTATATACTATTACATTTATATTTGGCGTAACATAATTATTATTTTTCTTATAGAGTTCTTAAAGAATATACCTTCTTTAAAATCTCTCTGAGGAATTATGTACAATTAAAAAACCTTTTTTACCCCAAATTACACATATTATTAGACTCCCTTGGAATCTGCACAAATGCACTAAGCTAAAATTATTTTAAATCATTATTTTGGAAAAAAATTTAGCCTCTGAATATCCAAAAAAAAATTAATACATTTTAAAAAATTACGATTTCAATTTGTTATTTCAAAACTAAAACTTCCTAAATTTATTATATAATTATTATAGATTTTCAAAAGGAACATAAAGTGCGTAAACACATTGCTCATATAATGTTAATTGATTTTTAATAATTTATAAAAGTACATACTTTATACATTAGGTTGAACTTTTAGTCGACTATTCTAATTTAAATAGCTAATTTTCTTTATCACTCGACGCCGCGTCCGCGTGCTTTCTTAACGTCCAGTAGTCTGAAAAAAAAAACCAAAAATTATTATCATGTTCAATTTGAATTAAGGATATTTCTGAGAACTGTATTCTGGTGAGTGATGTTAATGTACCGTTTCTCTTTCGCTTTGCAAAATTTCAAACAAAACAGAAATCAAAACAAAACATGAAAAAAAAGCAAGGAGCTTTTATAACCTATTAACTATAGCCAAATATACATATGTGGCAGCACTTATCATAGTCAATATGATATATTGTCACACAAAACATAAAAGTTATTTAGGAGAAATTTTTTGATGTAAGAATTTTTTGTAAATATTGTTAACATTTTCATGGTTCTTTATTTTCTAGTACTTCAATTTAACTGTAATAAAAGAACTTTCTTCATTTTGTAATATGAAGTTATGTAAATATGACTACATATTGATTGAACTCTTAGAATGGCATATAGTCTTGAATTTGGCAAAATCGTGCACATAATAAATGGAACTGTTGAACAGCACAGACGAAGACGTGTTTCATTATACATTCCTCTGCGCCAATAATTCCTACATTTACTAATTTATTTGTTAATTTACCTAAGGATTACACTTTCCTTGCAAGATTTTTTGTAGTTACTATTTGTGTTCCCCGTTTATTATGAATGCAACCACAATCCACCACAGAGAAGCGTGGCGATTACAGCTACTATGTTAAAAATAAGAATTGCATCTTTCTCGTACAATTCTGCTCAATATATTTAGTGAGCTCGGACCCTAACGTATACCGTTATAATATGAATGCTTAAAACAATGGTTGGCAGGTGGAATGCACAACCGTTTCACACATTCACCAACAAGGACCTATCTAAGAGAATGTATTCATGAATGCATATCAAACGGTTAATTTACTTTGCGACGTAAGGAGTTAGAATCCAATCGCTGGCGCTGGTAAGTGTGAGAACTTTACCAAGCCTGCTAACATTTTAACTATTTTTTGCTCTCCCAAACTGACTAAATACAGAGCCGCCTCATTGTTTGCCCACAAACAATAAAGAAATCAAGGATATCTCTAGCAGGTTGCTAACCTCATCGATTCCCAAAAAATAAAATCAAATAAGATTTTTAAGCAAACTATTTTTTCGTTCTAAACGTGAAAAAAAAAAAAAATCACCAAGGAGATTCCGCCTTTAGACTTGAATAACTTAACGCTTACACGATTTTGTTGGACGTTAATGTCTTTTAGATATAACAGAGTGGGGCCCTACCATCACAGTGTCGTTACCGAGGACCACCACTTCCAAACTCTCCCGTTAGCTCGTTTGGTTCTATATCATAAAAACGATGTTACCGTGAGAATCAAATAAAACGCTGTAATCGGAATCAATATAAATGCTGAACTATGCAATTCGGTACTTCGACATCTCCAAACAAACACAAAAACGGTGAACAGTTTACAATTCCGATGCCACCGGCAGTGTCAACATCAAAGGTTACTTGAAACCTGCGCGAGCGCAAAGAAGCTCAACTCATCTATTATATAACGTAATACGCAAACTTATTATATTACTGCCGCGGGTAAAATTTAATAGCTTGTGTGCGTAACAGGTAGCGATTTTTGATATCTATGTAGCAAAATGTATTAGAATACATATTTGAACTTTCCAAGTCTGGGATCTTTTGGAAGGTCTCTGGGATTCAGCAGTGGACAGCGGTTAGTTGATGAGAGAATACTTACTTAAGTGACTCATTACTTTTACTCGTCTTGTTTTCACTTTCTTATAGCCAAAACTTTTTTTGTTTTGTTTCAATTTAGACGTCAAGATTTAAGTTTAGACATGTATTACACTAATAGTTTTGAACATCAGATTTAAAAAAACCTTTTAACTAAAAAGAATACTAATTTTAAAAAGTAGAGCCACGCTAATTTCAGCTCGAGGGGGCTAGTTTGACCGAGGCTTTACTACTCTAAGCCCAACCTAAGGCGACAGTATCCATGCCGTCGTCTTTCGTTGGTAAGTGCAAGACCGGAGGCCTATTGATGAAGGGGTAATAGTTATTGTAATAAGGGCGTGAGCCTTACACTGTCACGACTGTCATCCCTTTTACATACCAAAACGGGGCGTGATTAGCACCTCACTAGGCAGTCGTAATGTGGGTCACCTTACTACATTGCCTGCATTCGTAATAAGTATGGTGACCACAACTCTTGGATTCTATTCATGCTTTTCATCACGCAGAGTAGCGTCACTTTTGTGGGCTGTTAATGAATAAAAGAAAAACATCTAAGAATCGAGACACCGTTAAAATAAAAAATCAAACCCTATTTCTTCTATGCTTATAGCTTTAAGGCTACAAACAAAGTCAAAGTCAAAGTCAAAGTCAAAGTCAAATTTGTTTATTCATTTAGGTCACAAAAGACACTTATGAACGTCATAAAAAAAAAACAAAAAAAGATGAACAATCTGTCGATTAAAATTACAGCTAGCTGGGTTCGCAGATTGTTCATGGTAGAGTGGTGAGAAAAGAACCCAGGAAAGAAACTCACCACCACTCTTTTAACTCAAAACAACACAGTAATATAAAATGTTTATTTTAAAACACACCATTTTCCCACTAGTTAAAAAAATATCCATCTTTAAGCAAGTTTGTCAACTGGAACAACTTACATCATCTAACTGGCATGAAATAAGAATTAACATCATTTCAGTAACAGATTAAAAGTATAACACAACGATTACGATAAGGTTAATGTTAATGCCTTATAAACATAACATAATACAATTAATATTCAATTCAAAGCTCAGATAATATCATCACTAAAGTGTGAACTCGCTCCAAAAAGGTTAAATGAATCTAACGAAGAAAGAGACAGCGCTATGTGCAAATAAGAACAGGTTCTGGACCGTGTGGCTGACACGACAGAAAAATAAAAAGATTACGGACGTATTTATTGAGTGGAGTTCTGCTACCTGGGTTACGCCGTACGCGTACCCCGTGTAGGGGAGCTGTACCAATTATCGACCGTTCGATTTTTTAGTATTTTTTAATATTGATATTTGTTTAATAGGACATTTCGAATAGAAGATTTTGTAGTCGTTTTTAACAAGATTCTCGTGACAAACATTGATAATATATAATATATCGACCAATAACTGGTTTTTATATCAATTAAATGTTTTAAGTTTGTTACAATGGTATCAGTAGGTAGTTTACTTGTATTATTATTTATGTATATGGTGGCATCCAATGCTTTACATAAAAGGAAAGGTCCTATACATATTTATGGGGATTCATCTTTTGGGAAGTCTTGTATAAGTAGTGAATGTCTTAAGAGTACCGTATTGGTGTACCATTGTATGAAATGATACGTCGGTCGATGGTCTTTAGGATATTTATGAGAAATGTTGCACAGCTTTTATGTTCGTTTCTTAGTACGGAAGTGCTTGGATAGTATAGTTACATTTTATGTAAATTTATATATTTTATAGATTGTAACCGTTCCTCAGCAGTTTCATTTTTATAACTTTTTTAATTTAAAAGGTTAATAATTCTGATTTTATTAGTAACATCTAGAGTGGAATTTGTTGAATCTGATAAATTTAATCGGATATCTAATAATTTTGTTCAGGTCATTCGCTTAATCATAAAAGTTACGGACATAAGTTAAGTCGCAAATCTACAAAATATTTCACGCAAAAAGGATCAGAGAAATAAACCATTCAATCTAGATACGATTAACAGGATTATACTACTTTAGTCATTTATCATTTTATATGTGATTTATAACCCTCCATTTGGCTATAACGACCACGGATATAATTATTAATTTATTTTTCGGAATAATTTGCAACCTGTGTAATTTTCTTCTTCGGTGGAATTTAAGACCAAAGTGTATGTGATATGTGTTAAAATACGACATGAAAGATGGGTAGGATGTATGGGTAACTCCACAATCTCTACAGACTTTATTTCAAAAATACAAAGGTGAATGTTTGTCAAAAGTTAGTCGATTTCGCCAATTTTATGTTAACAAATTAGACAGTCGATTTTTCCTTATCGTCCGATCAGCTTTACCACACTTTTCCACTACATATCTTCCTTCCTCATAGTTATTAGATATTTTTTCATGAATTAAATTATATATTTATATGTGATCGTAGAGGAGATTATATAGAAATTAGATTTGAGCCACATAATAAATTATCGAGTATCAATTTCGACTACTTTTACCTGACGATTTGATGTCGTTAATATTGTAGTATAATAATAATATCTTGATTCTAAACTACTTAAGTTTTGCATCAATCAAAATCTAGATATTCATTAACATATACAATTATTCTCAATTACTGCAATAATTAACGACACGGCAGCTAATTGGCACCGTTTCCTGTGTCCGTACAAAAAAGAACACCGATTCAGATTGCAGATTTTATAATTGTTTCTTTTTCAACCTTCGCACCAGGTGGCAACAAGCAGATACACAGAAAATACAATTCGCCTTTTTGAGTAGAAATGGCTTTCAAATATTGTTCAAAGCAGGAATTTGCATTAATTTACGAGACTCGTATATGATGGAGACTTAAGTTGAAGACATAAGTTCTTCTTAAAATATCATTCTCCATGTTTTTCGACGGTAAAGTAATCAGATTAATATTTGTGTTAGAGCCCCCAAAAGAGCGTCTTTCTCTCTATAAACGGCTAATTAGTTATAAGTATTTTTATTCTGCAAGTGTCTCTCTGTGTGTAGTACTCCTAGCCGATTGCGGCCATAGCGACCAGTCTCAACGGAGACCAGCTAATTACGCAAGAGATATTACAGTACACAAGTATGTGCGTAAAAACAGGTGTACTCTCTGTTTAGTCACTTACAATGCGGTCGTGTCAGATAGCCGGGACGATACGACCAGAAAGAAATCTGACGCAGATACCGACGACTTTACGTGTTCTCTGAGGCACAGGTCCTAAGAGACGTACTTCCAAATGTTGAGCTCTTATCAAGTGTTTCCTTAGCGAGAAAAGTCTAGCGGTTAGCGTATGCAACTGCTAATCAAGAGGTCCCAGATTCAATTAACAGGTCGAGTTATAATTTTTGTTGGGTTTTTCTAACAAGAAATTCTTAATAACAATCTGGGGTTAGCGGTGTTTCATGCCTGTGACTCGGAG
Organism: Hypercompe scribonia; assembly: GCA_949316085.1. Classification (NCBI taxonomy): domain Eukaryota; kingdom Metazoa; phylum Arthropoda; class Insecta; order Lepidoptera; family Erebidae; genus Hypercompe; species Hypercompe scribonia. The sequence continues at coordinate 9,119,077 of OX438988.1, forward strand.
AACCCGTTAAGCTGACAGTCTCAGTTTGTTCAATTGCTATTGGGACGTCAGTGCCTACAAATGTACTGACAACTAGTTCAACCTTCTAATTTAATTCGCCCTCGAAATCCCGGTGGCCTGATACCAGTCGCTCCGTGGAAAAACTGGTATTCAGGTAAAATAGGTTGACCTAGTAGTCAATTCGGGGATTATAAAGGCTAGGCAGATGATGATTTTATCATTAGCTTAATAAAAATGTTGGATTCTTAATTTTAAGAAGCTTACTACAGATTTTTAAAGACGTATTATTTCTACTTTTTTTTTAAATTTACACAAGTTTTAAAGTCACACATAAAAACACTGTACTCGAATTTGTGTGCAGTATTTCTGCGTTTAATAGTCACCATAATCCGTTTAGACAGGTATATTTGTTACAATTAAAATTTCAAATTATTATAACATAAGATACGAAAATCATAAAATATAATCATAGCATGGTGCCAAATAATCATCGGCATATTTCTCAGCTGAATAAGTAAATCGTGTGAGAGTAGAATGACTTATTACGAAGAATTACGCGCGTGGACGGAACTGTTTGAAATTTAGTTTGTTGGGTTACATTTGTTAAGTACAACCGATTACCGAGAAAAGTATGGGATACATTACAAAGGTTAGTGCCAAGAAACGTACAAGGGCCGTGGAATTGCAGCATTCCGAGTATTGTGTAGGTTGGAAGTCGAATAATCGATAATAAAAGTTTTTTAAAACAAGTCTTCTGGTTAGTAAACTTAACTAACTTAAGCAAACAAAATTTATTATTAATAATATTTATGCCAACTTAAAACTTCTGACACACGGCTCTCCCAAACTATGTAGTGTATGTACTTTGAGTAACAGATTGTTTATAAATATATTTTAAAACCCATATATTTTAAAGTACATATGTATTACATATAAATTATACTTAAATAAAGAACAAGCTCTTCGTACAGTTTTTTATCTTGGGTGAGAATTGATCCCAAGACCTCTGGCTGAGTAGTCAGAATTCTAACCATTAGATCCACAGGTCAACGAGATCCAATATTTAATAGCTGTAAATTGTATTATTGTAGCCTTAACCTCTATCTTAGCTTACCTACGTTACTCATAACAGTTAACATTTAAGAAATTAAAAAAGTATACCAGTCACTAAATATAAAGTATAAAACGAAAGAAACCTTCAATTCGCTACAACACTACTCATTACGTTAGCGGTTTTTCACAACTCTATGCAAGTACCTATTTACATTAGAAAACCTACTCACGACCTATGGACCTAGGAACCGGTTCTCGGGTTGGCTACATGATGACCTATTTACTAACCCGCACTTACACACGTATGAAGCGGTGTATTGTATTTGTTTCCTGGTTAGAGTACTAGCAATAGTATTTCTTACTAACATTCATTCCCGTCTTAGTTAAACCATTCTATAGTCTAATTTACTGTTTTAAATAATCTCAAGATCTCCGTATAAAAAACGAGGTTTCTATCTCCAATTGCGTACCCTTTTGTCGACATATCTGGTTGATGATTCGATTTTCGATGGTCTAGCATGACATCGGACTGGACAATTCCGCATTGCGATGCAGTAACATTATTCATTGAACCAAAAACCCTTCAATAATTTAAGCACCTCGTATACTACGAAACACCGTAGTTAAACATTTATATTCGTATAGTAGCATAGCCAAAAAGAAAAACAGTTTTTTGTGTGATTTGACTTAACCGAATCAAGTCAACACATTATAACAAATTCTTCTCATACACAAAATGCAAATTTTACATTTTTCGTGAATACCATTTGTCCAAAAAGGATACAATAAATTCTGTTCATTTATGTATTATCTTAAATTGTTATAAGTATCAAAACAATTAATATATCTCTAATTAATTAGGACAACACCAAAGTGCAGCTAGAAACCGTATTGAGCATTTGACAACACTTCCATAGATACATTTTTTTAAATTCATAAAGAAGACATTCTAAAATACCATAAAGAAGATTGTGTGCTTTTAATTTCATTCATTATAGTGAAAGTTTTCGTAAATGTAAACGAGGAATGAAATATTCATGTACAGATAAGGGTCCGTGTGAAAGATTGTAAGACCTTGATTCAGTTCCCAAGGCTAGTGTATTTTAAAAAGTTTACTGTGAGAAATAAGAATGTTACAGCTTATTTATTACAAGGTTATCATTTAAATATCTGTAATGATACCGTTATTAAACTCGTCCGTATTTCCTGTTTCATTAATGGCGGTCTTAATTTAAAACTTATTTGTGATTTAATGTTAACTTAAGTCTGTGTTACTGTCACATCCTCAAATTGAAAAATAAATCTTAATATATAAAAGTTAAAGAACGTTTTTATATATTTTTTCCTATCAAAACAAACAAGTTTATGCTAATTGTAAATGTAGATTGTGGTATAGAAATATAATATTAAGACAAAATTTGTTAACTAAAAATAAAATCTCAACTTTGTTTTTTTCATAGTCAAAATAAACGATGCGACGTCTAACTTTCTCCGGACACCGCCATCTATCGAACTACATAGCCAACGCTTAATTTGTATTATTACTAAGTGATATTCTTCTGTTTGCCAATAATGTCGTCACACATCCCGTCTTAGTAGACGGGATCTCTAGACGCCATATGCTTCTAAGCCTTTAATGTTATTTCAGAAATACATTATCTTTATGTTATATTACTGAGAGCTATTAAGTATTTTCGCAACACAAAATCTACAGCACACATAGTAGGTTGTTAACCCCCACTCCCGTTACTTGTTTGCGTCCGTAACAAGGATGGAATAAACGATTTGAAGATTAACTAGATAATTTTAGGATAAAAAAATAATAGTAAATTGGTAGAATTGAAAAAAGATTAAATTTAAACTTACCCAGTAATGGTTAAGACGCGAAAGCAGTATTTATTGAGATTTTTAATATAAAAAAAATATAGTTATTAAATTTTGATAGTGCACTTAAACCAAGGAAGAAAGCTGTTCGAAAATTCACAAGATATTATCTTATGTTAAAATAAAGATAAATTAATAAGTCATCTGTAAAATAACACGTAAAAGTACATATTAAGATAGATTTGAATGGCACAAAAATATTTCTTTATGTGTTTGTATGACAAATCATACGTTAATTAAAAAACAAGAAAAAAATAAAATAACATGATAACTATACATTATACCTAGTCTTGCCATAAATATTGTAATAAAGAAAAAAGAAAATTGTTAACTGCAAATAACATTTATTACTTTTACAGTGTGTCAGTTTAATACATAAATATAAAACAATTAAAAATATAAAAAGCTTATTCGAAGTGGTCTCCATTGGCTGCAATACAGTCCTTTAAACGATGAGGCCAGTTATCAATAGAAGCACGCACTCTTTCCATGGGAAAATTCTTCACTGCCAATCGTATAGATTGTTTTAGGGACTCCAAATTATCATGGCGTTTAGAGCAAGCTGTACTCTCTAAAACTGACCACAAATCATAATCCAGCGGATTAAGATCGGGACTAGACGACGGCCAGTCTTCAGCTCTGATGAAGTCCGAAACGTTCGATTCCAACCAAGACTGCGTGGACCGAGCTTTATGACCCGGCGCCGAGTCTTGCTGGAAGGACCATACTTGGTTATTGAACATGGTGATGTTAAGGGGCTTAACTACCTTCTCAAGAATGGTATCTTGATACACTTGTGCCGATGTTTTGATACCTTTTTCACAAAAATATGGCTCAGTCACTCCTTCATAGCTAACACCCCACCAAACCATCACTGAAGTCGGATAATGTCCACGTTGCACTCTGTCGACTAATTGGGAAGCTTCCTTAGAGCTTTGAGCATAAATACGGTCATTTTGTTTGTTAAAATGTTGCTCAATTGTAAAAATTTTCTCATCCGTAAACAAAATTTTTCTGTGACCTCCCTTTGCGTACCGCTTCAGTAGTTGTTTCGATTTTACCACCCTATTCTTCTTTAAATTATCAGTTAAGAAATGGCCAGTGCGTCTCTTATAGGCTGCAAGTCCTAAGTCATCTTTTAAAATACGCGACATGGTTCTAGGTGCTATCTTCATTTCCCGAGATAAAATCTTTTGCTTTCGGACAGGATTTCTTCGAATTCTTTCCCTTACTGCTTTGACCACCTTTTTCGTACGAACACTACGTGGACGGCCAGATCTTTTTCTGTCACAAACAGAGGAGGTCTCATTGTACCTATTAATAGCCCGGTACACAAACATTTTACTAATACCAAGTGTATGGAGAGTTTTAAAAATTGCATTTGGCTCCATACCTACTTTGTGTAATGCTATCACACCGATTCGGTTCTCTTTATCACCCCACACCATTTTAATATCGCAAAATATTTTACAATGTATTGGCGCCAAAATGAGAAAACACAATGAACAATCGTATAAAAATGACAGATTCGAAATTCAAATGTAATATTTTTTTATAATTAAGTGTAACAGTATTTATGGCCAGACTAAGTATAATGATGATTGTCTTCTTAAATAATGATATTATAGTAAATAGTATGCATAAAGCTTTCAATAAAAGTTTTAAAATTATATAATAAAACAAGTTTGAAACTAATAACTTATTAAGCTCGCTAGGTATTTTTAAACTCAAGAAATCGAATATTTCTTACGCTCGTACTTTGTATGCGAAAGATAATGTCCGGATTTAAGCAGGGTGAATGTTGGTAAACAAAATACAGTTAAGTTCCCAATAAATGACTCAACCATCGACAATTTATACTTTCTTTTTATTTATTTAGGTTCGTCTGGCTCGGCAACCAGGTTAAGGAAACTGTTTTGGCAATCATGAAACCCTGCATTTTATAGTGTTGACACAGATAAGTAAATGGTTTCTACATTTAAACATACAATAAAATTATAAGAAGCCGATGTTTGTAACAATAGGGATATTGCAGAAAATCGAATGAATGTGTATCTATGTATTTGTGCAAGCTAATCTCAGAAGTGGCTCAACCGGTTTGGATACAGTTTTCTCATTTGTAGTGTGATAAACTTCCTATTAAATTGTTTTATATCATAGTGTTAGTTTTATTTCAAACGGTTGATAACTACAAAAATTGTTAAATTTACAATGTCTAAACTTTGTAAGAAAAAATTATATTAGATTTATGTCATCTTCATATATTGCCATATATCAACATTATCTTTAATCTATGCTGTTTAAAAAACTTATTTGCATTTTTTTCTAGCTTAGTTATTCCCCATTATTGTAAACGCAGAATAAATTTTAAATTCGCAACATGTTTTTAATCAGATTATTTCAACTTAGATTTTGACATCTTAAAAACGGCATTATTGAAAACTGTGTGATTATAACGAGTAATACTTGTCACTTGTACAGTTACGTAGTGCTAATTCATTAAAATCAATTCAAAACAAAGCATTTGAAATAAAATTTTATAAAGTTGCATGAAATCCAAGGATATAAAGAAAAAGTAATAAAGTTACAAGACTACTTATTTTTATTATAATAATTGATTTCTAGGTTGTAAAGTTTATGAATAGACTTTTTAACGGATTAATAACTAACCTATCCTAACTTTTTGCCACGAATCATTACAGACGGATATGACGGGAACGTCAGAATATTTTTTAAAATGATTAAAGTGATGAGTCCAAGACGAGAGCCTCGGGCTACAAATTGTGTTCCATTTTTAAATTTCATCGAAAGGCCTGGCCCTCTAGCATTCCACATTAGCTATGGCAATGTGGCTAGTTAAAACCATTTCGTACGCCTCGTTCCTTAGATCATATTTATGATTGTACATAACAGCGCTCGATGCCATTAAGGATAAAGTAGTTTTCATAAATTGAACGTATATCTGCATGCTATAAGACTAGCAAAATTGTAACTCCATATTTCACGGTATTAAGATGAGCCGGATATTCGACCCGTTTCCAATCATCTGATTTTAGTATAAATCGACCAGATAGTTAAATAAATCATATTTTACAATAAATTTTATATATAAATTTACTGTACTACACTTAAACCATTATCATAATATTTTTTATCTAACTGTTAACTAATTAATATTGGTTTGATCACAGCACACGTGGTCAGGCATACAAGAAAAAGAAAGATCAATCATACGCTCAAAATTAGCAACAAATAGACTGATCACAGTAAATTTACATTGCAACTTCCAAAAAGTATATAAGTAACTTAGAAAAAAGAAATGTCAAAACACCCGCCAAAAATTTTTTACAATTGGGTAGATGACTGTATCGTAAATAAATACCAATGTCCATGTCCAATTAATTAACACTAATATCGTGAAACATTTCGGAAAATACAATTAATATAGCTTTTTATTATTATTACGAATTTCAATCAAATATACAGTGAAATATATTGTTCAATTGAGTAGTCTAAAAACAGTCACGTCACAATTTGGCATTTAGTACATTTTTCATACTAAATTGACGCTTTGACAGGTGATAAAAAGACACTAATTTGACTAATGTGTCATATAGCCTATTATTATTTATGGTGTAATGCGTTTCAAAAAAAAACTTTCTGTTTCTCTGGTAACAATGGTTATAATTTGAAGGTAATGGTGTCTGGTTTCCTATTTGAACCAATAACATACAGTAAAATACAGAGTACTTTACACAGAAACTTCTATATACAGAGCACACATTATCTTATAAAAGAGAGTAAACGCTTCCTATTCATACAAAATGTATGTAAATATGTACGAAGGGTGTTTTCTCAGCGTGTGCCGAGTCATTGTATGTTATCGAATAAACAAGGAAACCGACAGTTATCAGGGCACGTGCGGGCATCGAACCTGGCAACACCGATACGCCCTTTAGGTATTTGTCAATATCCATATTTGGGACACAGTGATAACGATGATATATAGTTATATTAATTTTGTAATAATATCTAAATATTACGTTCATATTTTTTAACTACCTACTGACTTGACAGGAATATTGTATTTTTTGAAATGAACAATGTTAAATATTAAAAGTCGAGGTGTATCACGTACTGTCAGAAATGAAATTATTATTTTAGGTCATTAAATAAGCTATTATCCACATGTAAGTATCACATTAAAACTTTTTTCAGACAAAAAGTAAACCATTTGTAATCCAAGTACAATTATTTATAGAAATCGAATCCAAGATCACTAGACCTAGGTCTGTATAATATTCAGTTCAAGCAGTTGTGTGTGCCGACACTAGGAAGCTGTTTGCTTAAGTATAAAGCATCAGAGCACAAGAGGACTCTGTAAATAGAAAGAATCAAACTTACAACCCTTGAGAAACACTTAAGATGGAAGGGTAGATTTCTGATCAAATTGAAGCCTCCCGACATGAGAAGTATCTTAGGGAAGTGCGAGCAAGTGCGCAAAATTGATAGAGAAGGGAAAACTGACTAAACCTAACACAAATAAATGACACACAGATTACTTATTAGGGGTAATCTGTAAAATGACACTACCTAGGCCGTAATAGATAATTCCACCTCAGGTAAGTCATATGCTTGTTTGCTAACTTAGTATTAAAATGATGGTGGCAACTGGCAGTTGGCAAGACAGGACGTTATACGTGCAGTATGATTCGGCAACTGGTTGCATTCCTACAAAATTACTGGTAAATTATGCGATTCGTGCGCACATTATGCCATTTAAAATTGGGCTGTCGTGTTGGATATCGTATGTTTTATCTTATTTCAATATTAATGATAGTGGTAAAAAGTAGCATCACGCATCTGCCTTAGAAGCATAATCTCTCACAAACATGAAATGATCGGAAATCGTTATTTAGAATATGTTGCATGCAAAAATTAATTAAAATTAATATTTGATATCTCACCAACATACTGATCGCCTACTCAAGCTCTATAGAATGCCTCTGGCGGAGAGAACTCTAAATAATGCACTGCATATCAGTTTTTAATTGTGATATAGTGAGAAACTCACAACAAGACTATTACGTCTCGAAAAGTACTTCTGCATCTTAACAAATATTCATATGTAAAAAAAAAACGAGTGGTTAAAGTGGGTATGTGTTCAAACTGTGTGGTATTCGAATCTTCTCAAACGCGTACGCAACACTATAGCTGTTATGCTGCTGCCGTTTTAGTAATAAAAAAAAATATTTGAATTTAGAATTAGAAAAATTGGAATTATCAAATAGTTTGGTTTGATTTCGTTAGATGGCGATCGTCGTACTTTTTTTTTAATTTATAATTAAAACGTATTTCTATATTGTCACCACCATGTTCTATATTTCAAAAATGTTCTATTGTTATCGTGTTCGTTGTTACGAAGGTCAAATTAAAGTTATAAGCTGATGCTAAAGTTGTACATCTTCTGTTCTTTCTATGATGACATAACAAACCAGTTCATTGCACTTGTGTGCCAGTCACGTGACCCGTTCGTCCATTATAATACTGCAATGTATATATATTAAAGTTAATGATTTTGCATCGATCCTCCTCATAACAACAATAACTTTAAACTTTAACGTGTTTACGTTAAGGTGCTATATTGATTGGAACTTTTACTAACTTTATTGCAAGTAGTCTAGACAGCAAGGATTTTATTGCGACTGTTGCATGAATTTCAAATTTGTCTGATAGATTGTCTATGATACCAGTTTCAAAAAACAGCGAACGTTTTTATTACTGATTTTAACGTATGAATTTTTAAATAGATCGTTAGCAACCCTGACGGACGCCCAGCTCAAACGCTTGTATGTAAGAATGGGCCATCTGATAAAAAATAATGTAAGTTTATCCGAGTTCCAGAGCCCATAATATAAGCTGTTTATTTTGCTTCAAGACAGCGATCGGTAAGCCCCAGAATGTTATTGTAACTTTCGGTACTGGATCCTATGCAAAAAAGACATATTTTCTATGAATAAATAAAGTATGTGTAACATAAAATATCTATATGTGGGTACAGAGACTGCTTAAAAATTGTAACAAATCTTTTAAATTACGGCCACCGACCGTTACCAATGACCTCTAACATTAACTCAATAATTCGAATTTCAAATTAAACTTCACATAAAACCCTCAAATGCGGGTGGATCAGTGACCAGTGTCAGATAATAATAGTGAATAATAATACTATAGACAAGTGCTCCCATAGGGCACGGTTGGTTGCTTCAGTTGCGTAGGGTCGTCACGGTATGCACTGTTCTGGTTGAAGTAACCACAGAGTTTTAATGTTGCATTCTTATTATTGAAGATGGGAAAAAAATTTGAATTTAACGGTCACAGGAAGAACGAATGTTCGAAATTTGAAATCCTCTCTAAAAATCAAAATCAATAGAGTACTTAGATTAATTAATAAGAATAAAAATACACACATCTTGTGTTTCAATAATAATACACACATCTTGTGGTTTTCTTTTATGAATAATATGGTTGATTAGGTTTTAAGTGTCAATCAATCCTGTACTTGGAAAGCGTTTTCGTAATCAAAAATTAATTTAAACTCTTTGTTTGATTGTAATGAGATACCTTGTTTATGATTCAGTTATGCGGAAGCATGAGGATATGCACTTTTGATGTGCCAGCTGTTGGGTCAGTAGTGTTTTATTATTAACTAGCCAATCAATTCAGTTTTAATTGTGTGTATGGCCACTGCCTCGCTTTTTATGTCATAACCTTTCAACATAAAAAAAAATACCACATAAGTGTTTTTAAAAAATCAAATAAATAATTTACATTCACATTTGTAGACACATAACCAGAGCAGTGGGCTAAAGCTAGTTGATAGTAAATACATATTATACGCTAGGACGAACATTACAGTACTGGTACAGGTAAATTGATTTATGTATGTACGATTTGTCATGTTTGTGATTAGCGGATTATTAATATTAAATAACAAGAAGGACGTCACTTCCGGATGATTGTCTATGCATTAGTTCAACTTTGTTCTTTTGTCATTCGAATAATATTTTCTCTATACGCGACACACAAATGTCTGTCGTGAATCAAAACCGACTTCCTGATATTGTTCTATTGTGTCGTATACTCGAATTTCTCACTCTTTTGTGTCTATATGCGATAACATCGCTAGTGTTTCTGTTGAATTTTAAAGAAATTTGAGAATTCAACAAAAAAAGTGTCGTTGTCCTCTACCTATGAACTTCGAACATTCCCACATTTTACCTACTCGATATTAAATTTAAAAATACTATTAGCCAATTTTGTTGCAATATAATTTGGAAGGAAACAAAACTAAAATAGTGGTGTGTCTTTTAAAAACTGCTTTTTCTTGTCACTCTTACTAATGGTCATTTATTGTTTTTTATTGTCTACATAATTAATACACAAATTCTGTCTGAAAAATAAGAAACTAAATTAATTTTAGATTAGCTGACTGCAATATTCTTCTATAAAAGTAAATAAAAAGCGTCGGGTTTCTAGCAAATATAAGGCATCGATCAAAAGAGGGAGTTTTGTGTTCTAGTGTTGTCCCTTATTTGAACTAAGAGTTGGAGACCTGGTTAAGCAGCAATTAGTTCATTATTTATTGCTGAGATCGACAAAAGAAACTAAACTTAGATTGCGCAGTCGGATGTACTAAAAGTTTAGATTTCTAAAATAAAATCCACGGGACGAATTCTTAAATAAAAAAAAGGAAACCTATGAGTCCTCTTCCAAACCTCCGAATAAGTAAAAAAAAAAACAAAAAATTGTCGTTTATTTTGAACTTGTGGATTTAACCTTTACTTTTCTTACTATCCTGTGAATTTATGTAAATGTGTAATGGTCTTCTAGAAGTATAAAGATGTATAATTATGTATGAGTTTGAGTACACACTAGCGTTTACAAATTGACACCGTAAGGGAACTGAAAACAAAAACAGTTTAATGTTGCCAATTTTTTATATATCCTTAAATGAATGTCAAAATGATTTTTGAACGACTATTTTTTAAATTATATTTTAAAGTGTGACGTCATTCTTTGCACGTGCGTAAAGCTGACATAAATGATGACGTAAGACATTGTTGGAAAGTTTTTTTTAAATTAGGCATGAGTCAAGTAAACACGTTCGGACAAGTGCCCCATGGATGAATAATGATGGATACAGCAGTTATGTTGAGGTGTGAGGTAATATTATGATGTAATATTATAAATACGAAATTAAACTGGTAGAAACACAAATAATTGTTTTTCTTACATCCTTAACATAAAGCGCGGATATATCTTACATGACATTTAACTTATTTACTGAAACTATGGATGTTTCACCTGATTGCCAAAACACTCATATATAATTAAAAACAGTAAATGAATGAAACACATCAGAATTTGACATTTTTATACCATTCTCTAAGCAAATGAGGTGTCGGTTCACGTGATAGTTTCTCGAAACATCACAGCAACAGCCTTAATAATATCTCAAAACAATGTTAAAATTTGTGTTTTTGTTTGTAGACCGCTGTGAAGTCAGGCGGGTATATGCACTTGTTTACTGCCGACATCATTATTTGGTATAGTTTATTAAATGGTATTTTGATTTTGTTCTTGGTCCTATTGTTTTTTCTTATTTAACAAGAAAAAGATATAAAATATATTTTAATTTGTATGAGAGTTCTCATGCATTAAGCAAACGCGTACAAGCAGGAATATCAATTTGTAATACTTAGTCTTATTTGCGAAAAAGGTTAACATTTTGGAAAAAAAACAGCGCAATCAAAAGCGATAAGGGTATATACATTTGCCCTTTCATAGTAAATACAAAATCTATACAATGACGGCTCTAGATAAACTAGTCAAGGAACACAATCATTTCTCATTGGCCAGGCGATTTTTAATACGTAGAAATTCATTATAGCATAAAATTATAGGTAAAAAAATAACTTAAAGATAAAACGAAGAGTTGATATGGCATAATGTCCTACCCTACATACTTTTGCGAGCAATCGAGGTCAAGCAGGTGGCCACACCTAGTAAACACCGAGTTGTTTATTTGCTACACTCCATAACTACACATGGTTGTCGTACAACTAAACATTATTATAAGATAACATTACAGTTTTATTTTTTATTTTATTTTATGTAGTTTGGTAAGAGTTTAACTACTTTATTTAAGTGATGTTTATCGACTATTCCAGTACTGGTTTTGGGTTAAATCGCATTTTATAATAGCTATTAAACTGTAATCCACAGAAGTAATAAAGGTTTAACAATCTGTTAACTTAGGAACATTATTACCTTTATAAATATTTTATAGATAGAACGTACTCTTCGTGTAGTTCTGTATCAATAAAATGGCGGACACTGTATACTTTAAACTGAAAAAAAAGATATTTACTAAATTGTAAAAAAAACGTTAAAAACAAAAAAACAAACTCGCAAAAATTTTTTTTCAAATAAAGTTTTATACTTAATGCGTGTATACATCATATTTAGGGCAGCCCTAAATTTGGAATGTAACCTACATAAGGTTATCAAATGTAAATATTAACATTATTAGCTCTAAATCTTGATTTACTGAAAAATATAAAATATATTTACCATCGCGGCCGAGAGTGGAGATTGCACTGTTTAATGTGTTACAACATTTTTAATATTTACTCTAACTTATGATTCATAAACAAATAAAACCTATAGTTATTTCGATAGAACGGGAATTAACGCGATTAATAGATAAACCGTGTGGTGATGGATTCACCACCTCAATTGGTTCATCCCATGAGTGTCGTAAGACGGAGGGTGGTGACTAAAGGAGCAAACTACGCAGATCACATCACTGCAACGAGAAGAAAAACTTGAAGCTAACACAATACCAACCCGTCTGGTCAGCGTACTAAAGTAGGCCAAAACCTCCTCTCTAAGAATAGGTCTGTGTCCAGCAGTGGACTGTTAAAAGCTGTTGATTTAAATAAATATAACACACCTTTGAATTTTGTGCCTCTATATAAACATCAAGCTATATTCTCCTAAGTTTATATACATGAGTTGTTTCAGTAATTAAATGAATCAGGATCATTAGCAAACGTTTCATGATATCTATTGGCTGTCTGCTATTTGTAATGTGAGTTTATAATAGCAATTGGTATTCTATGGTATTATAAGTAAAAATACTATTAAACGGAGCGGCATAGTGGCTAAGATGTATCGGATTTAAAATCATCAGGTTGCGTGTCTGAACCTCGCCAAGTGAACATACTCTTAACACACGGGTTCAGTTTAGTCAGAAGGGTTAATAAGAATACAACTAAATTATTAATTTAAAAATTTTTACAGTAGTCACATATTATATGTAACATCTGGTCTACAATTAAATAACGTGTGCTTTCGCGGCTACCTGTTACATACTTCCGTCCCTTAAATGAAATCTCTTCTCTAATCTCTCTAACACATGTCAAGAAGTTGAGAGGTTAAATGTTATACTCCACGTATAGTTGTGTTATAACACAAAATAAATTATTTCGTATGAACTTTTCTGTATCTCCATAAACTATTCTTCAGAGGTAGTAGAGCCACGCTGATTTCAGCACGAACGGGCCGGCTCGACCGGGCAAGTACTATCTTTTTACAGAAGATCAACCTAAAGCCACAGCATCCGTGCTGTCGTGTCTCGTTGGTAAGTGCGAGACCGGATTCTCATTAATGCAGGGGTGACAGTTATCGTGGTCACTGTGTGAACCTTACACTGCCACGCTTTTTACGTCCCCAAGTGGGGCGTAAAAAAGCATCTCACTAGGCCGTCATAGTGTTGGTCACTATACTGTACTTTTTGCATTTGCAATAAGTATGGTGACCATAACTCTTGGATTTTATTCATGCTTTCCATCAGAAGTAGCAGAGTCACTTTGACAGAAAGAAAAGAAAAAACCTACGCCGAAGCTGCAGACTGAGTAATTGGAAAATGTATCATCTATACAGCATCTTTTACTCCCAAACCATGTTAGGGTCGACTTAAGACTCCTACGATATAGCTGAACTTCGATTTTTAACCTCCACAACTATCTTTTAACACATTAACGAAAATCTACACTCTAATGTCTGCCTCATACTTTCCTGAACGACTCATTATCTGTCTCTTTCCTGTATATATGTATATGTAACTAATCGCTGGTACTTGTATTTAAGCAGCTGACCACTTGAATATTGATAGGGAGTAACAAAAAAGTCCAATTAGTTTCGAAAGCGTAGATCTGAGGTTATTGACCGCAGTACGATGTTTCTTCGAGCTCTACTAAATGTTATTGGAGCTTAATTGATTATTATTAGATCAAAAACGGATGTTCATTTACACAGGAAGATTTATGTAGAAATGTTAATGCACCCATTACATACTTATCTATACTAATACTTACACAGCTGAAGTGTTTAGTTGTTTAAACTCGCTACAGTCTGTATACCTAAACCTTTTTTCTACGGAAAGGCTTATGTGCAACAGTGAACTGTTCAAGGCTGTTCATCGTGGTGGTGATAACTGTCTGTACTTTCAATCAGACCGGTATACTTTTCCCTCTCTTCAATAGAGTTTTGGTCTGAGAAGGTTCTATGTATAACATCACGTTATGGCCCTTTTGAGTGGAACCTACCTTTCGGGAGGTAAACATTTTAGAATTTTATAATTTTGAGAATAAAACATTATTTTATGAATATTTATTCTTTCAAAAATATTATATTTTACACGAATTATAATCATATAGCTAATATTAAAAGAAGCAATGGGTAACCTTATTGCCAAAAGCAATCTCTTCCAGGCCTTCTTTCGATGGACAAATCGACCCTGACATTTTTATTTTACATTCATTATTCTCAATTACCCTGAATGATTATTCCTAGTGCCTCAAATCTATATATTTTGTCGTTGTGCAATAAGTTAATAATATTACTTAACCATTTGTAACAAGGTAAGTTATTTTCTGACGGCTCGTTATTTTCATCATTTCTTTCAATTAACATCAAAACACAAATAACATTATGTTATACCATTAAAATTATTAATATTTTTTTAATTTGTAACCATTGTCGAGTATTTATATTTCTCGATGGGCACAACTACTTAGAAGTATTAACATAATTTGAACTTCATCTTCTTTTTACGTTTGGAATAAAAGCAAATAAAGAAAAAAAATTATTGGATGAGAGCGAGAAACAAAAGATGTGAGCCTTAGATGACGTAACGGTTCATTGAACCCCACACCATGGACAGATCGAACGCCATGACTCGAATCTTTGATTTTTGTATCTTGCATATCGTAATGATAAACATTTTGGGTCATACACCTTTGTGGTTACTATTAATAATTTATTATAATAATGTTTATTGATCAAGAACATATTTTGCAATTTACATATCAAAAATACAACTAAAATATAATTAAAAAGTTCTCACTTTTTTGGTATGTTATCGTTTTTTTTGGTACGTTATCGCTGTTACGGCTGCCAGAGTCTTCCATATTAGTTTATTGTTCTGACATTTAAGATTTAGACTAAATCGCATCCACACATTTTAACAGTCCGCTTCTAGACATAAACCTTTCTTTCGAAAGGAGGTTTTGGCCTACTATACCACGCTGGCGAAACGGATTGGGCTTAGACTTAATAACAAGATTATTTATGGTATAGAGACGCAGTTTGATACGGGCTTCTGGCCAGATGGCGGGACGACTTGTGTTAGGAAAGCCGGCGGTGACTGACGCAAAAAGTAACAAACCGGGCACTATGGTATGCCTTAGAAGTCTAATCCCAGCAGTGGAGCGCAACCGGCTGATGATCATGATAGGGAGGCAAATCATCATCATCAAGCTAATGGGGCGAGCTCATGCACAGGACCAACGTTTTTACGTGCTCTCCGAAGGTACTGGGGCAAAGACCCTAACTTCCAAAGTACAGACTGTTGTTAAGTATTTCTATAATGAGAAAAATCTCTTCTTGCTCCGGCCCGGGAATGGAACCCAAGACATCTTGATCAGCAATCGCGAACGCTAATCACTAGACCAACGAAGCACTTATAAATATACGTAGGTACTAACATAATTTATGCACAATGCCGGAATGTGTAAACATACGAGTACAAATTTATACTTTCGATAAAAGTTTGATCTCAAAAATTTTTATTTTAGAAATTGCTTTAATTATTTGTATATTATATTTACTCACTGTTTTACTGTTCTAAGTTTAAATATTGCAATTTTTTATGTGTAGAACTCTTTGTTTTCAAAGTAACACTATTCAATTTGATTACACTATACTTACCCTATACTATATACGATTGTACCCGTCACTTGACCTGACCGGGGTTAAGGACACAGGACAGGGAACGCTCCCACAGCGTACGTGGATGAGCCATCCTCAAAATACCCCGGAAGAAGTCAGCCGTGTCTGTTTTTATAAGTACCTTCATTACTTTTTATTCGACTATAACACTGATATCTGGCTCACGGTCTTTTGTAGTCACGAAGTAAACAGCCATGATGGTGCAGTAATGCGTAACTATCCCAAATCGACTTTGCTCCGCGTTGTATTCAAGTTTAGTAACTAAGGGATACCGAAGGCGGATATTTAATGCGCTTTTTATAAATATGTACTTATGGGACGAAATAATAATTTTTTTGTTTACATTAAGCAGTAAAGCAAACTTTATAGTTCAGTGTGTTATTAAACTATCCGTGTGATGACGAAGAACGACGTGAGAAGAAGGACGTAAGAAGCGACTAAAGTAACAAACTACGCAGAACAGCATCACTGCAAAAAGAAGGAAAACTTCAAACAAATCCTATATTATCACGTCTGGTCAGCGTCGTCTAGTAATTCAAAATGTTCTTTCAAAGTAGAGATTTATATCCAGCAGTGGGCTATTAAAAGCTGTTAAAGTGTTATTAAAGTGTGTTTTCATGTCATTTCACTAAATGAAAACACACTTATATTTATACATTTGCCTTTTAAAGGAACTAGGTTATAACAATTTTACGCATACAAGCGAAACATTGACCAATGTCGCTATTCCATGACATAATGAACACAACAAAATTTTTATAAATACATTTCATTTTTAAATATAACAAAAAAAAATCCTATCAATGTATTGAATATAAGAGAGCACACAATGACAGTGTTACCACATAATAATGTTTTGTAATAAATTACGCAATTCTTGTAATGTAAGCGTAGTTATCTCAAAAGGTCACACATCGATAATCTGTGGCTGTTAAATAGTTTAAAATAGGAACAAGTTGAATGACATCGAATGTATTCCTTTTTTCAGAACCTTCCAGACTATGTTTATTGGATTCAATTAAATTATTTAGCATTTAGTTATGAAATATCTTACGTGAAATGTTTGAAATTTAAAAGAAAAGGTCCACTTTTTTTTTTTAATTTTTAGTCCTTTCGCATTGTCTATTTTACTGATCATTTTTACTTGGTGAACAGTAGCCCATGTATTATTCCAGACAAAATCTATCTTGATGCTAATGGCTAACAATCTTACGTTCATCCTCACAGCCTTGTACTTAAAATTTTAATGGAATACAGTTAAACCAAGAAGTTAATGTTAGATATAATCGAGTTTTTTTATGATTTTATAACACAATGAAACTATTGTGCTACCAAATAATTAAACATAAGGATCTTCGAAATAACCCGTGTACGCCGCGTAATTGTTTGAACAATGTAGTCAAAACCAATATAATAGTTAAGTTTACGAACCAGGAGACGCCCACTAACCTACACGATTTGCTAGGGAGCCGGTTTTGTCTGAGTCATGTACTTAATAAACGAATACATAATAGTAGCTAAGTTTTGTAGGTACTTGGCATAAGGAACTGACGCCAGTAGGTAGTAAAAATGTTAGCAGTTTACGATTTGTTAGACTCTCCTTTTAGACTCAATTAATGCTCATCTCCTGGTGTTTATATCAATTTATCATAACAGTAGCATTATTACTTACTTTTTTACTTCCATTTTTCTTTTATAAATAATTCATAAAACCTACCGATCTACCGAAAAAAACAAAGAGGCTTTACATAAGAAAATTATTTTTAAGAAGACTAATATTCAAATATTGTGTTGTAAAGAATTTTTTACTGCAAGGTGAATAAAAAAAGAAACATTCTTACTAGATTTGTGTTGTAACATCTTTTAGAATCACTTTTTTGAATCTGGAATCAATTTTCTCTTTATGTAACTTCCGTAGCTCCGAGCTCCGTAATATCTAGTATTAATACCTAGTAGTTATCTAGTATTTATCATTATACTGAGTGTATGACGTGTATAGTACAGTACAGTCAGTAGCTCCGGTAGTTGACTCCTGCGGATAACCAGTTTTAGCACAATACATGTGTAACAGTCTATCTCTGCCGAGTCGTGTGGCTAAGACAATTCTAATATTATTCGGGTTTATTTCTTACGTAGAGGTATAAATAATATCAGACTACAGAAAACGACTAATAATTCGATACTTAAAAATTTAAGTGTACCTAATATTCATGCTATGTTCGTTTGGAACTAATAGCCCAATTATTATTATTAACCGACTTCTCACTATTTTAAACGTTTGTCAGATTACCTTAACTAGATTTCTAGTTCTTTTGTATATCTATACCTAGATTAATAGATAAAAACAAAAAGGTTCAATAGTTTTTTCTCCTTTGTTAGTTGTATCAATTTTTCTTTTTTTTTTCAGTAGTTACTTGCTGTCGCCTGCAACTTCGTTTTCGTGATTTCTTATTTCGTGTTTTTAACGTTGGTGAATCATTCGGTCAGTGCGAGCAAGTAATTTCGTATGTATTAATGTAATTAGTAACAGTAATTTTAAAATTCTTTTAAATTTAAATGCTTCGTTGTTATCAATACTATAATATAATGTATTTTATGTGAAAATATTGACTCATGACCAGTCATGTATAAAAATGGGAACTATTCAATGATATATAATGCAATAAGCTATTAATGCAACGGATAAATGCATTACGTACAATTGTATATTTATAAATAAATAAATGAAAAATAATAAAATAAAAAACCTTTGTTGCTAAGTCGCTGACGTGTCGTATGAATAGACAAATTGTGACAAAATCGAGTTTTTGTAATTAAAGTTTGGAAGTGAATATGCAGACTAAATATTTTAGAAATAAAAAAAGGATTTGTTTAAAAACAAATTATTTAACTTTTATAGGCTGACCAGACTAAGAATCACACGTCAAACAAATGGATTAAATGTTAAAGTCCTTTGCCAACATCACGATAAATAAATTCGAAAATAGCAGATGTAAACTGTGCTATTCAAATAATTAAGAGTATGTATTTGTCTAGATACAAGAACAAATAACACGTTATTGTTATATTGGCCTATTAGATAAGTTACATTGGTAATCTTAAAAAGCATACACATAAAGCTTACGTAAAGAAATTTAGTTAATAATAAAGAATACTTTGCCATACTGGATTATGAGAATTAAAAAATGTTCTACATGTCATTTTAAATGAATGTACAACAACATACAACATTGCTCATAAATATAGTCAGTTGGCATGGCGCCAAAAATCATTGAATTTTTTACAGACTGTACCAAAGACTAGCCAAAGAATGTATAAATATTATATTTATTTCTTTTTTAAATATCTTGCACATTTTAGTATAGACAAGTATTGTTAGGGCATTGCATATTGCCACGAGTCACACTTGCTACTAACTAGTCAAACGTTTAGTACGACCATACAGTATATTTTTAATTAATAATAATAATCATATGATCAATTATATACCACTAATTTATTGATGATACGATACGACTCGCTTTGTTTGTCGCTTAACAAGATAATGCAAACTATAATGCATTAAGCAAATAAGTTTTAAACATGCAGTGATCAATTCTTTTCTTATGCATTATGCGAGACCGCAACTGAATACGAAATAAGACGACGGACTATAAATTTTACAGATATTTCAAAATAAGAGACAATAAAAATAATTTTTAATATTAACGTGGGACGTAAATACAAGCTTAACGTTGAATTTTCAAAACAATTGTATGTACTGACCTGTCATTTGCAGCTGTCTCCTGGATGCGGGGGTGCGTGGAGTCCGCGGGGTTCGCGACGCGCGGGGCGTGCGAGGTGTGCGTGGCGTACGAGGTGAGCTAGGTGAGCTACCAGCGGCACTACGTCGTGAAGGTGATCCTAACACCCTCAAGTCAGTATTCACTACGCACGCTAATGCGTCTGTAGCCATTCTTACCGGGCTCTCCGAGTTCTCCTTGTCTTCTTCACAAAACTTGACTGGTGAATCGATCTTCGCAGATTTATACGTGCATTCTGTCTCGATATCAAAATTAAACCGCCTAATGAAACGCTTCCTTTCCCTTGCGTATTGCTCGGCCATTAGCCTCCTTGTTTCGTCCCTGTCCGGCGCGCCAAATAAACACTTGCAACTACCGCGTCGTCGTCTTGGGGTGTTTGATGCTCTGAGAGCCATCCCAGTTGACATCTCGAACCTCCTCTGTTTAGGTGTACGTCCTCCGGCTGCCATAACTGATACTGATAACCTAGCGCGCGTCAGGTGTGCTCTGACTGGTTCGCAAGAAACATCTGACTAATCTCCCGAGAGAAAACAGCTGTTGTCCGCAGGTAACGCGGCGAGAGGGAGGATAGACACAGCAGTGGGTTAGAGCGGGGGAACGGATCGCACCTGGCGGTCGTGAACGCGCCAATTCTAACCTATAAAGTACGGCGTGGCTGCGTGTACGCGCGCGCTCTTCTCAATAGCGACTGACGCTCGGTGTTTTCCCGCGCCCGCGCATCACCTCGTGTGCCGATTTTGGCAGTCACTTGGCGCGCAAACCTTTAACAATGAAAGCAAGGACGCTTTTTGTAAAGGAATACAGGTGGAGACTTAGGGGAACAAACAATATTATATCAAATTTAATAATCTTTTACTACCTTTCAATTTAGTTATATAATTGTCGCGAGATTTATTTATAGATCCGGTTCGTGACGTCTTATCTCTACACGGTTAGATAAAGTATTCATTAGAACAATTCTATTTTGATTATTTTAAAATATAATTTACTCTTGCAAGATTTAATTTTCAAGGTAACTTTTTAAACTTAACTAGATTAATATTCTTACAATGTAGCTTTGCTTTCATTGACTTGTAAATTTAATAAAATTCATAGGTAAAAAAATTTCGTTCTGCAGCTTTATTTTTATGATCACATAAACTTGAAATAAATAACTAAAAATCAACATACGTTCCTTATTATACAAGTATTTCGTAATATTTTAGGTATGGTTACTTTTATTAATCAATGCTTGACGTAAGTAGGTACTTTGTATGTCTGTGATTTAGTTTTACTTTTTAATTTATGAAAATGTTCTATTAGATTAATGCATCCAGTCTGGTATTTGTCATAATGATGCATAGAGAAGTTAACAATTCAATTAACTAGAATTTGTAGTTTAATATAAACATGGTTGTTTTCTGATGACTTATTAGACGTTGGTCCAATAAATCATTCCATTCGAATGCTGAAACAATGTTAGACAATGTTTGACAATATCTATTTTCTGACGAAGCGCATTTTCACCTCAACGGATATGTAAACAAACAGAATTGCAGGTTTTGGAGCAGTGACAATCTCAAAATTAAACACAAAATACCACTTCATTCGCCCAAGATAACTATATGTACTGCAATTTCCGAAGTCCAGATCTGTCCCCAGCAGACTTCTTTTTATGGAGTTATTAGAAGAATCGTGTCTAAAGCAATAAACCAAATAGAAACCAATCATAGAAGAAATGTCGGCAATCTTGCGGTCTCTTTGCCGGTGAGTATTCGACAATTTCGGTGCTCGCTTACAAGAGTGCAAACGTCGAAACGGTCGTCATTTAGACAATGTAATTATTAAAAAATAAAATTCAACCTTTCTTGTAAATAAACAATTTTTATAACATGTCAAATGGTTTTTTATACGGTTTTTTCAAATGTTAACTAATTCGTGACCCACCCTGTACAACGCAATATTGTATTCCGTAACACCCGCGATATGATCGAATGGAGTTTAATACTTTTAAACGAGCAATCGTTGTATGTATATATATAATCTGAATCTCGAAAACGGCTACAACAATTTAGTAGGTTCATGAAATTTAGTAGGTTTAATTTTTAGAAAACGTTGTTTAAGCCGTGTTTTCAAAAAAAATACCAAGCAAAGCTCGGTTTCCAGGTAATGAAGTAATTAAATATAAAAGTATAATATAACTATATCTTATTGCTATTTATCACGTAAATTTAGTTTAGACAAGATTTGTTGAATTTTCGATAAGTTAGAAAACATAACCAGTGTTTTGTCGAATTCAATTCGAAATGTAACGAGAAATCATGATTTCGTTATCGTCGCTTAAAAATATAAGTTTTTTTTATTGAACAAATTGTGATTTTTTTATAAAATAAGACAATTATAAAGGAAATTAGACAAGTTTAAAAAATTGCGTAGAAAAATTAAACATAAGGCACAATAACGTATATAACTAAAAATTATAGATGTTTAGTAAATTGTGTAAAGAAAGTTATGTGAAAGTAAATAAGTGGAATAATTAACTGCTGATATGGCAAAAAGGAGCATAACTTTTATGATGTCGCGCCTCGCTGAAGTGTTAATGTTTTTAGTTTATGTGTATATATTAGGTTTACTAGTAACAGAGTGAATATATATTTTTAAAAATCTTTTAATTATAAAAGTCTTTAATCTCATGAGAGTCTGAAAGGGGAGGAAGCCTACGAAGAATTGTATTTCTTATTGAATAAGATGTGAACTGCACATTATTGGTAAGTATTTTTGTAAATCCCGGCAATTAAACTTTAAGTATTCATGTACTATTAGCCAATCTCAACCACGGCGGCCAGTTACAACAGAGACCTGCTACCGATGCAAGAGATATTACAGTGCACTAATGTGTGCGCAAACAGGTATACTCTCTGTTCCCTCATCTTTCATAATCCGATAGAATGATTCACAAACTTTAAGTATTGTTATGGATCGTATCAAATCAAACTACCTAGTTGGTCTAGCGGTTAGTGTACAAGAAGGCTCGGTTTCAATTTCTAGGTCGGACTAAAAAGTGTTATTGGGATTTTTTTACAAGAAATTCTTAATAATAGGCTGGAATATGAAAATGTTTATTATTTTTTACACCCGTGTCCATCATGTAAAAAGATCGAGTCACGTCCAGCACCACTTCCATCACGGTTGAGAAACCTTTGGTAACCAATAAAGCATCACTATTATAAAGTCAGCAATAAAAATGTGGAAGCCTGGCGGAGAACCGATTGAGACTCCTATTATAGGATAAAATCACTACCTGTATTACTCAAACCGTGTTATTTGGAAATTTTATGACGTTTTAAAGTTACAACACTTTCTATAACAAAGAACAATGGGTGATAAATGTATACCACTTCGAACTTCTTGAGTTGCTTGGGTGACCACTGCAAGTTTAAACCTCAAATAATCAACAAGAAAAAGTACATTTACGCCGCTGGCCTCAAAATAACCTATAATTACTCGTGCTTTACACTATGGCACATATAAAGAAGCCTACGTGCGGCAGTGTTCTAAGATGGTTTAATTCTGTTCACCCTCCGTCTTATATGGTTACAGTGTACGGATTTCCCAGCAACAGTAATTACGTAGATATTACGTAGGCGGGGCTTTAATTACTGTTTACCTCTTCGCAGATGTAGACATGAGTGTAAAAGTGTATTGCAATGATCGTTAATTACCATGAAATT
Source organism: Hypercompe scribonia (assembly GCA_949316085.1). Taxonomy (NCBI): domain Eukaryota; kingdom Metazoa; phylum Arthropoda; class Insecta; order Lepidoptera; family Erebidae; genus Hypercompe; species Hypercompe scribonia. Next base: position 9,142,886 of record OX438988.1, read on the forward strand.
TTCTTTATGCATTTATATATACAACTTAATGTAACTAGTTTAAGTTTAGTGACATTTCTTTAGTAAATATGGCCTTCAGACTGAATGAAATCCAAAAATGTATGATACAATTTCAGTCGAACATCTCAAAAACGTATCAAAACCTTTTTGGAAAAACATGCAAACCCGTAAAAAGACCTAGAAATACGTGCTTTGTACCTTAAACTCTCCAGATCAGAGATACATAAGCATAAGCAGGCCTGCTCCTACAATGGTAACAGGTACAAGTAGCTCAACTCGTTGCCCCCCAGTATAATTTCATGGAGATGGGAAATCATTCTACATTCTTATTCTATATACCATCTATATACCATCTTATAAGATAAACAAGTATCTAATTAGTCGTCTTACTTATAACTACTTTTTTTAAATAAAATAAAAAAAGTGTTGCAATATGCGAAGTATCCAAGTGACATAGGTCTTAATTTCGGTTAGCATTACGTGACATATTTTAGGCATACTTGCCCCATTGGCGCCATCCAGTCGATTTTGTAGGTTATATTTTCTCGTTTCGCGCCAATAATATCGGCTAAACACAAACATGTTTTGCCGCGAAAATGTCGTCAAGTTCGTTATAAATAAATATTCAGAAAGAACGTTAATAATGAGTCATAGACAACTAGCGCGAAGGTTTTATTTGATCTGAACAAAGATATCAAGTCAAGTCACAATGTTTGTATTAGCAGGGTTCACTTTGCTGGTGCTTACTGTTTTAATTAGATTTTTAAGGATGCAAAGTATATATTATGTCGAATTTTTCTTTTAGGAGCCTGCAAAGTGACTCTGTCTAATAGATTACAAAAATAGAATTTAAGAGTTGTGGTCACCATACTCATAGCGAATGCAGACAATTCAGTATGATAACCCACACTAAGGCGGCCTAGTGAGATAGCAGTGTAAGGCTCGCACACTTAGCACGATAACTGTCACCCCTAAATCTAACTTGTCTGCTTGTTAGACTTACTATACCATTTAAAAAAATTTTTGGTCCACACTCGACGGCATGGTAGTGTAATTGACGTAGTCTATTTCGGACCGAAGTATGTTGGATAAAGTTTGACCCAATTATGCTACTGCTGGTTTGAGGTTTAGGGTCGGACCAAATGTTTGTATGACCTGAAAATGTTTGTTTTGGAGTTTGGGTTTTTCTAGGTACAATATGTATGTATTTACAAAATAATTATATGTATATGTATTATTATCACTTAGACAAGGTTACTAGACAGTAACCATTATACGAGCTCTGCTTAATTTGGGACTAGATGGTATTGTGTGTCAAATGTTCGAAATATTGTTGTATGAGCTCATCAAGCCATATACACATTACACATACATTACATACCTTAGACACATACACCTTTTCTTTTGAGTGCAGGTAAGTTTGTATTTTTGAACACATGTTAGAACACTTACGTACTTAAGTTACTTATATTTACAAGAGTATTTTTTTATGTAAATAAAACATCGTTTTATTTACATAAATATAACGCCAGCAACGACAGTATTTAATTTATTTATATTTTATAACCTAAATTTACCTCATAAAGAAAATTTTAACCTAGCTTAGCTTAACTCAGCTTTATTTATCGAGCTTCATGCTGTAGAAGTATTAGTAAAGCATGAATGAGGGATGAATACGCTAAAACCAGTTTTCGATATTGAATTAGGGCATATTCTACGCGTTCATTTCAAAGATTTTCGAGTTTCAGGGTTGTAAAATGATTGGACTTAAGTTAGAAAAAACAACAGAACACTCGGACTTTCTAGCAAATAGCGAACTCCCAGTTTTTTCATCAACTTAATCGCTAAAGCTCCTACTGTTTTAGCCACGATTGACGCTATTTAACTGCCTTCCAATTACATAGTTAAGACTAAAACTTTAGGAAGAAAAATTTATCTGCCTTTCAATACACTTCCCCATAAGTGCATAATCCTTCAGGAACAAGTGCATGTTAAAAATACTTTGTTTATCAATGTTCTTTGTAAACTGTATATTGCTCGTTTCCCATACTAATAGTAGGTATTATCGTGTATCGTGTGACCTCTAATTATTATTTGGGACGACACGACACTGTCTGTGGTGATGTAATCTACCACTTGACACAAGATAGTGATGATAAGTATGTTAGTTCAACGTTATTCATACGTTACAATTAATTGTCGGTATGGATGACAAAGTGGACTATTTCTCGGAAATAAAACAGAAATAGCATTTTAATACACTTAATACTAGGTTGACCGGAAACAAGGGATGCTCAAAAAATCTATTGGATAGGTAAATCGTGAGGCAACCACATCGGATGTGTTTCATTCGATATGCCGTACAACGAATGTGCTCATAATATGGTTGGTTTCTATGGTTTTATGATATTTTTAACGTAATACAAAAAGTAGCAAGTTTTATATCTTGTATAACTGTATCTATGTTCTTTTCCTATTCAAAAAGTACTTAAAAAGTTATTCTAATAAAAGCTCATTGAAATATGTTTTTAACCTGCCCTTGAACTGAGAAAAAGAATTATTTTTGGTTGAGTGGTACGACTTAATGCTATTATGAAATATACATTTTGTGCTAATACACACACATCAAATATAATATGTATATTATAATATTTGAAGGTACAATAAAACTCTATATAATGTAATCTAAACCTACCTACAAGTTCAGAAAAAACGTAGTTACTTTTGTAGTATACAGAATTTACTCTATTTTATCTCCGATTCTATAAAACAATGTCTGCCGTAAGTATTTTATTTTATTATAGTTCCAAAGTACTTACCTTATAGTTCATATCCAATCCTACCTATCTTGAAATATGAACAAATAAAATATTTCGTAGTATGTGTTTTTTGTACTACTACAAAAATTGTATCATATCGATTTCTAAATGTCGTATTAGTGTTGATGTGCCGATACGATAATAGTACATATATTGATTATTAGATTCTTTGGTATATAACTTCTGATTTTTTTGATCGCATCATAAAATAGTAGAATTAAATAACTTTAGTTGATAACTTAGGTTATTTATATGTCAATGTAAGTCAGTAGCAAAATGTCGAAACTTTTTCTAGCTGTCATAAATAAATAAAAATACCTACCTAAATAAAAAACAATAAAATGTATTTTAAATTTAGAATTGTGATAAGTATGACACTCAATCTAATTTAACAAATGAAAAATAAAGACGCTAGAACCATTTTAAAACACATTGATATTTTAAATAGCTACTTTTTTGTTTATAAACTGCATATTGCAAGTCTTATATTGAGAATTCCTTAGAATTTTATATCTAATAATAGTAGAAAGGTGTATTAGACTTGAGAATGACATTAAGTCATATCTCGGGGTGACATCATTGAACGACCTTTTAATCATTTTATTATAAACAACCTGATTAAGTCGATTTCAGAGATAATGACCATGTCTGGAGGTTTTTTCGAAGTTAATTAGAAAAATATATACCTGTCTAAGTGATTATAATTGCATATAATATACTACTTTTTGCCTGTGAGTTCGCTTTTAGCGTATACGTACCTATGAATCGTGTCTTCCATGCCATTGTGTTTGCAAAACTGCTAAAGATAAATGGTTAAAATTAAAAGTTACAGCTACTAAACTAGCTAAAGCTAGCAAGCAAACATACTCTTTTTCGTATTTAAAATATAAGGTAGGTTAGGTCATTTGAATATTATCTAAAACTCTTAAAAAACGAATATTAGTTTCTACAATAAGGTTCTGCATAGATGTTTTGTCAAGGAATGTTTATCTGATGAATGGAGTTTCTAACACTACAGGTATGGGAGGAAGAATATGATATAAAATATACTTTTATAAGGCCTACCAAGGGAGGGCCAAGGAGCACCAACTTTTCTAGTACTGTACAGTACTAACATTACACGTCTTTCCACTGCTAGCAACCTTCGTAACGTCATCACTCCATTGTGCTGTAAGACACCCTACACATTTTGCATACCTATATAACTACTCGTCATACATACCTTACCGTCATCATTTAAAGAAATAAAACTTTAAAAACATGGAGAAAACAAAAAAAGCTAACATTCCAGATTATAAGGCCTTCAAAAAGTTTTTTTACGGACGCGAGTGACACCTGACGGGTACAATAATTACTTATTTGTCGTGGGCAGCGGACCTTATGATTGTTTTCAGTATTACTAATATAAAAAACAAGCAAAGGAAATTCTGTAAAGGTAAATTAAAAAGGAGTTTGGATTTTGACACCAAGAAATAAAACAAAAAACAGAATTACAAATATATGTTTTGCACTCATTCAACTACAGGTAACCTCTACTGACAAAAACATCACATTATAAAACTCTTAAAATCTAGTTATACTAGTTTTATTATACGTCCAGAAAAATCATATCTGCAACTGAATATTACTAGCAGAGATTGAAAAACGATATGTAATGTAATCCTCTCTTATCTAGAAATCCAATTTCAAACCGAAAACATACATACCATTAAAAATTTCCTATTATCCTGTCTGCTACTTATTACTCGACATCAATGACATAACAAAAAAAAATATCGCGTGCCATACGTTTACAAAACTAATAAAACGTGACCGGACACACAACCATAAATCATTAACAGCACATATCATTAATAATATGTCATAACGAAACAGATTGCCTCAATCATTGGACCATAATTTCACGGCACTTTGACAAAATCATCGGTTTGCAGTAAACAATTAATAAAATATCGCTGTGTAATGATTTCCGATATATATTAGGTGAGGGTCAATATTATTGTTTATTGTTAAATTAATTTTTAGTTGTGGACACGTGTGTGACATTTGCGTGGCATATGTCGCTTTGTAAATAATAAGTAGGTAAGTATTCCAATCAATTGCAATGTTCGCTTTTTGAAATGAAAACTTCAATTACCGCGTTAGATGACTTTTGGTTGTAGATAATTCAATGGGTTCGCGTCAGCAACATGCTAATGTTAGGGTATATCTATAGCTGTGAGTATAATGTTATTAATTTTAATTTAAAGGTTATGAAATTTTTATTTTTAATAATACAATTAGTTTGCAATTTCAAAATACAGTATTAAGGTTTAACTTCTGTTGGCAGCGCTCACAACTGCCTCCGTTTTCTTTTTGGTATAAGTGTATAATGACTCACAAATAATAAGTTACAACCGCCGCTCGTGGATACCTACAATTCCTCACCTCACAAGTCTCCCCCTAAGGTATAGGTTTTAAGCTCCGGAAACCTCACTCGGTGTAAGTAAGTGAGTATCTGTGAAGCTGTGGTTGCACTCCGGTCAAGCATATCTAGTCATACCGAAGCATGGTTTTCCCACGGCAAATAAAAATAAAATACAATTACTATGAAAATTTATACTCTATATTTGAAAAAATAAAACCTCTGCTCTTTAATCGGTTACGTCTAGTTATATAGAATATGGTAATGATTTTTACTAACTCTTTTGTTTACCGTAAAATCAGAAAAGAAAACAATTTTTTAATTCAAACACCCTTCAAAGTATCCAGAGTAATAAATAAGTCAAATTATGAGAATCCTTCTCTAAGTGGGTCACAATTTACAAACACATTGTTTAAAACCGGAGCATAAAATTGGCATTCACGAAACAGCTGCTATTCAGAAAACCATCAATGTGACTATACGTAGAAGTAATTTGTTCTCACTTCTATGCTACTATCTGGTTGTTGCATCATAAAGCTCTGGAATAACAGTTTTCAGTAGCAAAGAGTTCGTATATCTCTTTAAAAGAAATAATTTACTTTTTCTACAAATTATTGTGTTTATTTGTATCGAGCTTTGAATGTATTGCGATTTTTTTTATTAGTAATTTATCTTAGGGACGTAGGATGGCGGAAACGGACACAATGAGTGCCGGCACCGCTCCATCTTCCGGTACTATCGCGTTGTAAAGGTACAATCTTACCTACAATTTATAATTTAAATATTAATTTGTTTTTATTTTGAACATTCATTGATTTTGCAAACAAAAATGTTATATAAATAGTACCTTTTCACGAAACAGCCTGAATTCAATAAGAAATGGCTCGTTCCCTTATTAGAAAGGCATAAAAGTGACGCTGTCTAAGCTTTATTAACTCCAGGACCAAAACGACTCCCCGATAGCCCTTGGTATTCCGATTTATCCGTTAATTTGACAAACTTACAGATATTTTGAAGACTGCAATTTCGTAGCAAATTCTACCTATTCTTTTGCTAAGCATGTGTTTTGTAATTTTAAAATACTCCTCCAGTGATCGTATATAATTGACGTCTCAGCCCATTTTAATTCTTGGAGGAAACGAACTGACTTCTGTCCTCGTCTTTACAGTCTGTGTTACCTGCCCCAGTCGGAAGTGTCGTATTGTCTCACGCCCCACGTCTGTGACGTGTATTTCATTTTTTTATTTAGTTTTTTATTGCCCACTGTTTCGCAATTTTAGGATTCATTGGCACATAATGTGAGAGGCTATAATGTTGTAGTACTTAAGTTCCATATAGTTTTGAAGAAACCTATATGATCTAATGTTAACATATTTACAGACTTTGTTGATTTGACTAAAACATACTACTTTTGGTCTAGCGATCTAGTTATCTAGACTGCTAAGCCGTCTAAAACAGATAGAAATAGGTAATTGTGTGAAGAACACGATCCTTTGTTCTGTGTCGGGGTATTATATATATACAACATTCAATCATAGAAATCAGCTTTGAATCGTCTATTGTTGGACATAGGACTCTTCTTAGAAAGGAGATTTTGGCCTATTATACCACGTTGATAAGACGGATCGGTAAAGGTGTTTTTTCAAGGTTTCCTTCTCTTTGCAGTGATGTTATTTTGTTTATTTATTTATTTATCCCATGGGTGTCATAGTTTGCGCCCCTAAGTCCCCTCCTACGACACCCATGGGATAAATAGGAGTGGTGACACTTCACATTCTTAATCCGTCACCACACGGACAATTTATATATTTAGAAACATATGAGTACTTGCAGTCAGGTAACAATGGTGCAGACTTTGTCTAGTTTGGGATCAGAAGGTCATATGGAGCGTCTTATTTTATGTTGGACTAACAGTTTATCTGCGACTTGCACGCGTTTAATTTTACAAAAAATGTACAAAAGGTCTATTATATTTAACAAAAGAGAGCTTGATATAAACCTCATACTAACAAACTTGACCACCGTGGCCATAACCAAAAGGTACCAATAGTAGGCCAAAACCTCCCTTCTAAGGAGAGGACTGTGTCCAGCAGTGAACTTTTAAAAAGCTGTTGATGTGATATTAAACAGCGACAAGCATCTGGCGACAGATGCCCTGGTTTCCTTTACAACAGGTTCTGGTAAGCTAATTATATTATCGATGGAACGTGTAGTTATTTATCGTATTATCTGAAACTAAGATGGCGCTTGGTTTTAAATAAAAATAATAACAACTTGTGACAAGTCTTACTTCTTAGTTCTTAGTGCTAGACAGTGTCAGAACATAATTAAACAGTACTAAATGTATACTTATATTATACACAGAAACTATTTTGGCTACGGAATCTAATTGATAGTAGTCATAACACAATTTTTGTACTGTGTGAAAATGGAACCCACGAGTGCTAGATCGGCAACCAGCATTTTTATTTTTACATCATGACAATAACGTGTAACTGTTTTAACGACTTAAAAAGTTGTTGATTTATATTTTTCAAAAATAAAAAACATTCAGAATAAGATTACACACCTGGCAACTAATAACGATCCCTCCTTGCTAATAATATTTTGAACTTCGAAAGACTCGTAGTACCATAGACAATATTATGCGGGCTCTTAAACGTCAGACGGATTAGTTACAGATGTTCTTGAACACCTTTAGATCTGAAAAAGAAACTTAAAGAATGGTTTGAGTGGCTACGGGGCGATTGTGTTGTGATTAATGTAATGATATTGGTAATTAAATATTGATATTAACGTATTAATGTAACAAAAAGTTTGCCTGGAAGAAATTGATTTTCACGATAATTCCACCATTTGTACATGGTCATTGAAGTGATATGCTCTTGTAAATAATCTGTACAATAAAGTTTATTCTATTCTTTTCCAGTCTGGTCCATTCATTCAACGTCCGAAATGGTCGAAGTATCATTAGGCACTCCAATAAATTATAATATATTCGTATGCACATTGCGTCTACTTAAATCTATTTTTATTATCAAATGTTATAAAAGACAATAGGCTAGATGACACCTTAGTCAAATTAGTTACTTTTTATCATCTGTCAAAACGACAATTTTGTATGAAAAATGTACTAAATGCCAAATTGTGACGTCACTGTTTAGACTACTCAATTGAACAATATATAATAACATATTTTTCACTGTATATTTGATTGAAATTCGTAACAATAATAAAAAGCTATGTTAATTGTATTTTCCGAGATGTTTCGCGATTTTAGTTTTAATGAAGTAGACATTAGTATTTATTTACGATACAGTAATCTACCTAATTACGTCTTTTTCTAATATTTTCAAAAACGTGAATAAAACTTTAAAATTATAGTTATAGTATAATATAATAATATAGCAAAACGGAATAACGTTAAATTGTCTCTTAGTTAATTTTTATCGGTGCTAAAAGAAGAAGAGTGCTAATGAAGAATGTTATTGCCCGTTCGTTTTGATTGTTTTGAAGTGTGGCGCTGAATCTAGATACAGGACTCTAAGAACAGTAAGTTATCTTCATAGAAATATGCCGCTACCGGTTTGAATGTGTGCGTGCGCGCCGGACGTCGTCTACGAACGCGCTGCCACGTACACATTAGCATAATAGTCCAAGAGCCCGTGAGTGCCAGACCTTCGTCATTTTATAAAAGCTGAAAGTTCTTCTATGTGTGCCCCTAGTACAGGTAAGAATAATCCCCAAACATGAAGCTGAGGCAGCGGTGGCTTTGGCAGATAACAGGCAACAAAGGTGTGTAAAATTCCATCTCAAATTCGTCATGATATAAAACTTGATTTTTTTATATTTGATTCATAACAATATCAAAACTCGCGTTGCTCATTGCCAGACAGTTAGTATGGTTCCAACCTTCTGCTGGACACCCCTAAACTATTATAATTTATAATTATACTTACGTTATATTATAAAACCTAAGTTTTATATATAATTTTTTGCGAGCCTATTAAACTATGTTTACATAGTAGCCGGACAGTTTCGAAGGTTCTATCATCTTGCCAGACGCATTCAAAGTGAGCAATAAGCGGGAGAGCAAGGAGCAAATACAGTAACTAAACGTTATATTATAAAACCTAAATTTCATATATAATTTTTTGGGAGCCTATTAAACTATGTTTACATAGTAGCCGGACAGTTTCGAAGGTTCTATCATCTTGCCAGACGCATTCAAAGGCTGCGGTCCGAATTGTGCTCACAGCACTTACGACGTTTAAACTGCTAACGTGTGGACCGATTTAGTGAGCGCGCGATAACGATGAAAATGATGAAAATATTTAGATTTAATTGAAATAAATTAATTTCTCTGTAAATTTCTTATCTTAAAAATATGTGTCCTTTGGTATAATAAACACTAAAATTTGATTTACTTTGTTTCATTGGCTTTATAATTTTAATAGCATTGACAATAATAAACTTCTTAAAAATGAAAAATAATATCAATTAAATTATTAGATTTTCGACATGATTGACATTGTATGAGAAAAATTTTACTCAGTATTATTTTAAGTATTTGTTATTGAAATTGTAAAAATTAATTAATGAAATTTCTGGATTAAGAAAAAAATAAACTGCACAATTTGAAATTAATAACAATGGATGCATTTGAAATTAATAACAAAGAATGCAGTGAAGGGCCGCAATAGACCAAGCGCTCTGTTTCATTCGCACTAGTTACTGTATACGCTCCTTGCTCTCCTGATTACTGCTGACTTTGAATACGTCTGACAAGATGATAGAACCTTCGAAACTGTCCGGCTACTATATAAACATAGTTTAATAGGCTCCCAAAAAATTATATATAAAATTTAGGTTTTATAATATAACCTTTAGTTACTATATACGCTCCTTGCTCTCCCGATTATTGCTCACTTTGAATGCGTCTGGCAAGATGATAGAACCTTCGAAACTGTCCGGCTACTATATAAACATAGTTTAATAGGCTCCCAAAAAATTATATATAAAATTTAGGTTTTATAATATAACGTTTAGTTACTGTATTCGCTCCTTGCTCTCCCGATTACTGCTCACTTTGAATGCGTCTGGCAAGATGATAGAACCTTCGAAACTGTCCGGCTACTATGTAAACATAGTTTAATAGGCTCCCAAAAAAATATATATGAAACTTAGGTTTTATAATATAACCTTTAGTTACTGTATACGCTCCTTGATCTCCCGATTATTGCTCACTTTGAATGCGTCTGGCAAGATGATAGAACCTTCGAAACTGTCCGGCTACTATGTAAACATAGTTTAATAGGCTCCCAAAAAATTATATATAAAACTTAGGTTTTATAATATAACGTAAGTATATATATAAGCCACCGCTGCCTCAGCTTCATGTTTGAGGATCATTCTTACCTGTACTAGGGACACACATAGAAGAACTTTCAGCTTTTATAAAATGACGAAGGTCTGGCACTCACGGGCTCTTGCTCTATAATTTCGGATGGTAAATGGTAGAAGATAGCCACAATTTCAGGCGTATAATTATTTAGTTTTTTGTTACTATGTATAGTGTTTATGATAGTCTTATGTTAGTATATGTAGTGTTAAATATTTACGTGTGTTTATATAGATTTTTTCTTATCTAGACTTCAGAGGTGAAAAATATGGCAGTGTATTAAATTAATTTGCAACATATATTGCACGTAATAAGACTAACGAAAAAACACAAAATAAATAAATAAATATACTGATTTTATCATTAAAGATAACAAAATTGTTTAGATAATGTGCCACAAACGGCTAACATAAAAAATAATTCGGTGCGTGCTAAACGTATCGTCTCCTTTTGTCGCCTAAAGTACAAAACGTAGCTTTGGTCTTTGTCGGACGGCGGTTTCAATATTATTTTATTTACTTACCTATTATTAATTTTTTTAGGTACGCACGGCGAATACCGCTAGGGTAATAAACAATTTTGATTATTACGAATTCATATTGGTCATAAAATGAATATGGTTTAATTTAGATTTTATTTAATTTCTGGTTTTAAATGTTGTCTAGTCAGAATATTGTCTTATATCGAAACTAAAGAAAAAAATAGTAAGAACTGACAGATTGACGATTTGACTGACAGATTGAATTCGTAAACATTTGAATATAACATCCCGCGCAGCATTTGTTTGCGCGGGGTATCATCATCAATCATCAATCATCATCAATTTTTATGACATATCAAATGATTTTTTATACGATTTTTTCAAATGTTAACTAATTCGTGGCCCACCCTGTATTTATGAATATTACATAACTGTTTTGTCAATGATATTGGTAAAGTATGATCAATGAATAATTAGTAGGCTTCAGAATTAAAATACTGCCTGTGTTCTAAGATAGTATTACCTTTTTTGTGTAATCGCGTGAAAAAACACTTCAAACAAATACTTTTTTTTTATCGTGTGGAAACCCCCTCGGGCCGTCACCCTACCGGGGTTTACGGTGGGGTGGTGTATCGGAATCGGACCGACTAAAAAGCACACGGTGTGCCACTCTGCGCCTGACATAGGAGATTACGAAATCCAGATGCCTCCTAGCGCCTGCCCGCTACTGCGGGCACCATCTGCCGGTAAACTCTCTAATTAGGCAACGTACGGCACACGCGGACGTCACCTCCTCGCGGCTGGCCACTATAGTGGATGGAGGGGAAAACCCGTCCCGTCCACCCGCGGTCACACTCAAGGCGGCATGAGGCGCTGGTACGCGCGCCTCCGCCGCCCGGTTCACCGGCGGCGAATTGGGTCCGAGTGGAGATCGTCCTCTCGGGCCTTCTCCGCCGCCTCCTTCCTCGAAATTACGTCTTCGCTGAAGGTTGCGACCGCGGTTGTCGCTACCGAACATGGAACGTATAACGGCCGGTAGCGAGAGATCTCCTCCAATAACTGCAGTGAGGACTCCACGCTGCGCCGCCCAGGCGGAACAAACCGCTAGCGTGTGCTGAGCCGAGTCCTCAGTGCAGTCGCAGTGGTGACAGGCGGGACTCAATTCCCTCCTGGCGACCGAGTGCAGATACTTCACGAAGCAACCGTGCCTGGAAAGAATCTGCGTCAGTCGGAAGGAAAGGGTCCCGTGCTCTCACGCAGCCCACTCGGCAATGACCGGCTGGAGAGCCTCCACGGCGGCAAAGCCAGCACGTGGAGCCTTCAACCAGGACGACGACGAGCAGCCTCTCGCCACTCGCGTATCTCTTCGGGCGGAGGCCGTATGCCGCTACCCACCCGGAAGTCAGCCGTTCGCGGATAAGTTTCGGCGAGTACTTCCGCCTCCAAATCCCACGGGGGAGTTCCGGCCAAGGCGCACGCCGCCTCCGTTGATACGGTGCGGTAACCACGTATGGCTCTAACCGCCAATATCCTCTGAGGGCGCCAGAGGCGAGCCCTATTCTGGGCGGTCAGAGCCGCCGCCCACACTGGTGTACCATACAGCGCCATTGATCAGACAACCCCCGTGTATAGCCGTCTCGTCGCAACGCTGGCTCCACCCAAATTCGATAAAAGTCGCCCAAGGGCAGAAGCAGCGCCGACCAGCTTTGGAGAAAGTTGTCGGAAGTGTTCATCTGGGCCTGAACCTGAAAGTTCAACCCCCGGGCTGTGACCAATGTGTCATCTGCGTAACAAATTACGCCCAGCCCGGGAAGACGACCTCGAAGAGCCCAGTCGAATCCCATATTCCACAGGATTGGTCCGAGGACAGACCCCTGTGGAACACCGCACGACATGGGCCGCCACCTCAGAATACCATCTCGGTCCTCGTACACGACGGTACGCTCCTCAAGATAGTCTGCCACAAGCCGCCTCAGGTACTCTGGCACCCCGTAGTAGTGAGAAGAGAGGAATTGCCGGTTCTGGACCACCGGATGTCCAGCCTAAGTAGAGCTCTATTAGTATGGTAGTGTAGTGTATGTTTGGTTCATGTTATGTTGGTTTTGTTCGTTTAGAAGGCGTTCAGAAAAGTTTGGACTGTTGTAAAATGAGCTGTGTGGAGTATGTTTTTGGTATGTGTCGGATGGTTCTTGGTGGTTGGTTGAGTACAACAATTTTGCTTTTGCAGATACTGAGGTTGCAATATCTGTGTGTGAATGTGATAAGAAGCGACTTTTGCCTTCCAGCTGAGGTTCGGCGCGCGTGCGGGATGTGTGAGTGAGGCCATTGTATGATGTGTGGGTGTTGCGATGAAGTAGATACCTGAAGGATGCAATTTAATGGTTGTTTTTTTTAGGAGGCGTAGATATTTATAGAGTATTATGTGATTTATAAATCAATATAATATTATAATGTATTGGTATATTACTGATACAATGGAGGATGTTGTAAGAGTGCAATTATTGTTTAGATAATGGAAGTATTTAGTAGGAAACGCATGGACATTGTAACTGGTGTACGCTTAAATTGTTGCATAAAATCAGGACTTGAGTTACTATTGTTATAAAATGTAGTGATATTTTAGAAGGAGTTTTTTAGATGAATATCTTATAACTTGTTATGATAAGAGTATGGTTTCGAATTGTATACATGTGGTATATGCTTTTAGTGTATGACCTTTGTTGTGTACACAAAATATATAATATTAAATGTATACCATCAGATGACACTAAATTAAATTTGCTTTCGTCACTCCACAACACTTTGGACCATTCTGAACTCGTCCATAATCTGAACCGTTTCGCAAACGCAAGGCGCAGCTTCGTATTCCTTGCAGAACTTAGAGGTTTCTTAGTTGGCCGTCGTCCATGTAATCCGAAGTCCTTTAGTCTGCGTTTTACAATTGAAACGTGTAAATTCACGTCGTAATTTTCCTGTAACTCGTTTTTTATTTGCACAGCCGTTTTTCGGACATCACTTGTCGATAACTTTTTTATCAAATGATGATGTGATGTCTTCCTCAGCGGATGTTTTTTCAGACGGCCACTTCGAGGCTTATTTTCAATAGTTTTACGTTTATTATAAGTTTTGTTCCACGAACTAACAAGTTGTCGTGACACTTTAAAACTTCGAGCAACTTCTGCTTGCGTCATTTTACTTTGTAGGGCAGTTATCACGGCATTTTTAATATCATTTGAATATTCTTTAGTCTAGACATGTTGATAAATACGGAGTAATTATACCTTATAGACAAAAATATATGCAGTATGACTAGAACCGCTGCCAGCAAGGAACTGAATGGTTGTCAAAGTACTTTTGAGCGCATGTATAGACGTGTTTTGTTTTTAACAAAGAAAGAAAATAAACAAGCTTCAACTTGTAACTCACAAAGGATGAAATACATCATAAATAATAATATAAATAATACTAAAATTATTTTGACGTACTCGGTAAAAAGATAACTGCGAAAGTAGTCTTGTCAAAATACTTTTGAGCGCTACTGTACCTACTAAGGAATCATCAATCATATTATAATTTTATATTTTTTTTGTGGTTAGAATACATTGGTGTAATTTTTATATTAAATTTTATTGTGGTTAGAATACATTGTTGATATCAGGTTTTCCTACTTTTGTATCTATTATCATAGTTAGTCCTATGAAAATGTATAGCCTTCTTCTACCTCGATTTGTAAAATTGGGATTTCAACATTTACGTGATAATGACGCGGTGAAAGATAAAGGTATCTTTGATCACAGTAATTTTTACAATGCACGTTTATATCTTAACTCCCAGTACCATCTCTATTTTATTTGCCAATGACTTTGAAAAAGGAGTGTATTCCGTATTGTATGAAGCATTCACAGACTTTAAGAGGCAGTATTACAACTTAAAGAGCTCAAATATTCAGATAAATCCAGCTCATTTCAAAACAAGAACACCACTTGTTGTGATTGATTGTTCAAGGCCAACTGATACTATTCATTCAGGTACTGGTGGCGCCATTAACATAAAATTGGAGCTGGAATTTAAAAAATCACTTCCAAACGGCAGAACCACCTACTGCCTTATCATCAACGATTCAATCTTTGAATATAGTATTCTGCCCAACTGCGATCTGAACAGGAACGCCCTGTTCTGTTTTCAACAGTTCACTTGAGAACCGCCGCTGTTCTGTTCAACGGCTCAGTCTATCGCGGACATCCGTGGTAACATGATGTATTATAATCAAATGCATTCGGCATCCTACAAGCCATCCATACCCCCTTACAAGTTGGAAGTTGGAAGCAATCATTAATATCGCAGACCGATTAATATTAACAAAGTTAGATTGGAATACTGCATTTATGGAGAACGCCCTTCAAATCACAGATTTTTTCAACAATGGTTTGATTCCTTCCGGTTCACCGAAACACCATCAATGTATATACATCAGTTATATAGACAAAAACGAAGAAAATCAAATGGAACGTTTAATTGTTGTACACGTGGGAGTACAATCAATGAGCATCTCTAATGTACAGTGGTGGCATCTGTATCATATACTCAACTGTCTTGACACTCGTTTACAACATTTACTTCACCTCAAGGCCTGCTATGAAAACCGGATAAACTTCTTCAAGAAGAAATTGAAGTTTAATCGAATAAAAACAATGTATGATGCCTCAAATGTTCTAGAAAGTATTTATGACAAGTCGTCCATTGTAGACCACGAAATCAAATGTTTTGCAACTGAATACTTGTTCTATTCATGTTTAGTATAAAAAAACATACATTAAATACTTTATATTTATAAATTGTTTTTCTCATTCCTTATCTCCTAAACCACCACCACCACCACCGCCTAGGTTTGCGGTTACAAATGCATATAAAATATGCCTTTCTTATAAAGAATTTTTGGAACTTAACATCAACAAGTATGTTCCGATAAGAGGAAGCACTTATTTACCACTTCCACTTTGGATACGCAATAAACATGCCTGTGTCAACGTGAAAGATAATGATGATGCTTGCCTATTTTGTGCAATAACAAGCGCTCTTCAACCAGTTGACGTTCACTCAGATAGAACATCTTCATACCCATCATACAAGGATCTCTTCAAAACTCAAGGTATTGATCTACCAGTCACCATTAAAGGAATTAAACACTTTGAAATGCTCAATCAAATCAATGTAAATGTGTATGGCATTGAAAAGAGAAAATAAAAGCTGCCATATTGTTCCTTTGTATATTACATCAAAAACGAATGATTGTACCGTAAACCTCTTGTACTTTGAAGGTGTTCAAAACAAGATCATTAAAGGACTATTGTTGGATTAAAAACTAATCACGCTTGATTTGCTACCAAATTACACGAAACGAACATCAAATTCATTTCTGTAATGGATGCCTACAATATTTCAACAGCGAGAGTAAACCGGAGATCTGGGTGTCAATAAACGTTTATTGTCCTACCCACAAATCAGGATAAAACATTATATCTTAAGAACATCAGCTACCAATTACATGTACCTTTCGTTATATATGCAGATTTTGAATCACTTTTAGAGCCTGTTACAAGTGCAAGTGAAATTAAAAGTACATATTACACTCATAAACAAGTTTCTCGCAGTTTTGGATACTACGTACTTTGCAATTATGACAGTTCATTAAACAAAGTTGCCACATATCGAGGCAAGGATTGCGTACAAAAGTTTGTAGATAATATTTACTCGGACGTTAGTGATATTGCAGAAATTTATTAAAAAAAGTGTCACCCGAAAATGAATGTGAATTTATGAAAAATAATATGAATAGATACAACCAATTACCATATATGTAAACAACCGTTGTTATCACCCGAGGACAAGGTAATTGATCATTGCCATCTTACGGAGAAAATTAGAGGATTTGCTCATAATCAATGTAACCTTAAATACACAAATCTCATCTATGTTCCAATACTATTTCATAATTTAAGCGGTTACAATAGTCATTTATTTATTAAAGAACTAGCCACTCGGGCAGGTGATACAATCGAATGCATAACGCAACACAAGGAAAAATATACATCATTCAGTAAAAAAATATATGTGCGAGACAGTGACATAACTATGCGGCTCGTAGATTCATTCAAATTTATGGCTACAAGTTTAGATAAACTGGTAAAAAATCTGTGTAGAGCAGTTTCAAATACTATCCAAATACTTGCCGAATCATCAATTTTGCATGCAAATGCATCTTTTAACACGTAAAGGGGTTTTCCCCTACGAATACATCAATTCATGGAGCAAGCTAGACGAAAAATCATTGCCTAGTAAACAATCATTTTATAGCGAATTAACACAAACATCCATTTCCAACAGTGATTATGCTCACGCACAAACGGTATGGGAAACATTCAAATTGAACACATTGGGCGAGTATTGCGACTTATATCTCAAAACCGATGTCCTATTGGTAGCTGAAGTTTTTGAAAACTTTCGTAACATTTGCACTGCTGAATACAAACTAGACTCCTGCAGGTACCTCCCAGCACCCGGACTCTCGTGGGATGCTATGTTGAGAGAGACTAAAATAAATCTGGAACTTCTTACTGATTATGAAATGCTTCAATTCTTACAAGCCGGCATTCGAGGGGGGATCAGTCAAGTTTCCAAAAGACACGCCAAGGCCAATAACAAATTCATGACCTCATTCAACCCCACCGAAGAGAGTAAATCCATTATTTATCTGGATGTTAATAACTTAAATGGCTATGCTATGAGTCAATACTTACCCCACACTAATTTTAAATGGATGATTGAGGATGAAATTGCTGCTTTCGATATACTTACCCAAAAATGTGATGCCAATATTGGCTATATTTTGGAAGTGGACTTAGACTATCCACCTTCCTTACATGTATCACACAAAGATTACCCTTTTTGTGCGGAAACGAAAGCACCACCCAATAGTAAAATTAAAAAACTTTTACTCTCTTTAGACAATAAAACAAACTACATCATTCACTATATGAACTTACAACAGTGCATCCCGAACGGATTAATTTGTAAAAAGATCCATAGAATTTTATCTTTCCACCAATCTCCATGGCTCAAGTCTTACATTGATTTAAACACCAATAAAAGGACCTTGGCAACAAACTCATTCGAAAAAGACTTCTATAAACTCACGAACAACTCCATTTTTGGTAAAACAATAGAAAATGTAGCTAAAAGAATTGATGTGAAACTTTGCACTGCCTAGGGTGATACGAAAACATCAACCAAACCACATTACGGTGCCGAGAGGTTCATATCTCAACCCAATTTCCACAGCTGTAAAATTTTCACCGAACACTTCATGGCAGTACAAATGAATAAAACAGAAATAACTTACATCAAACCCGTCTATGTTGGTTTTACTGTCCTAGAACTCGCCAAATATGCCATGTACAACTTTCACTACTCATACATTAAACCTAAATATAAACAAAATATACAATTACTGTACACCGACACAGATTCCTTCATCTATGAAATTAAAACTGATAACTGTTATGAAGACATCAAACTGGATGTACAGTCTAGACTTGACACCTCTGATTTTCCCCAAAACAACATATACAATCTACCTTTATGCAACAAAAAAGTCATTGGTCTAATGAAAGATGAAAATAACGGTCGTATTATCAAAGAGTTTATTGGATTAAGATCCAAAATGTGCAGCTATAGTACATTCTAGATAATGATGGTTACACAGAAGAAAAACAAAGGTAGTTCAGCTGCGATTGTTAGAAAATTAAACTTTTAACATTATTCCCATGCTCTTGACCTCAACTATGTCAAATATGATAACATGAAAACATTCCACAGCGATAAGCATAATATATACACTCAAACTAAAAGGAGGAAGGTCATCTGCGGTAAAGACGATAAGCGATACATTTGTATAGATGGTGTAAACACGCTGGCTTGGGGTCATTTTAACATAAAATAAAAGTCATTTATCATATTATCGTATTTTGTTTCATAGCTTTCGTTTTCTTTCCAATCCTTGAAACCACCGCCACAACAGAAACACATGGTCTTGTCTCCCGCACCAATGTAAAAAAAACCAGCATCCACTAGTGCTTCCTGCCTTGAACGCCTAGACTTTGACCACTCCTTAAAACTAGACAATCAAGTCACTTTCAAACCGAAGATCGCAAATTTTGTCTCCCCAAATACAACATCCCGAGTTTTCTCGTTAGGCTTCATTGGTGACGAAAGCCCAATCTCATCCTTACCCAAACAACAATCACATTTAATTTCCATTTCTTCTCTCTAGGACAGACGCTTCACAAACTTCATAAAACAGTCTTTCTCACCACACATCAAGTCAAACAATGAACATAAATTCATCTCGCAAGACATCATACAATGGCCTCACTCACACATGCCGCACGAACCTCAGCTGGAAGGCAAAAGTCGCTTCTTATCACATTCACACACAGATATTGCAACCTCAGTATCCACCCAAGCAACATTGTTGTACTCAACCAACCACCAAGAACCATCTGACACATACCAAAAACATACTCCACACAGCTCATTTTACAACAGATCAAATTTTTTGAACGCCTTCTAAACGACGAAACCAACATAACAGGAACCAAACATACACTACACTACCATACTAACAGAGCTCTACTTAGGCTGGACTTCCGGTGGTCCAGAACCGACAATTCCTCTCTTCTGTAGTGGAGTGCTTCCAGGTGCTTCGATCGGCTGATCTTCGCCCTATCCGCTGCGAGTAGCGGCCGAATTACGGGGCCTGGAGGTAGCCTCACCTCAAGGCCCGCGAGACGTCCTTCCAACAGACGCTCCACTGCGTCAAGTACTTGGCGCAGATGGGCATCAAAGATGTCCGCAGAACAGTGACTGGGGGCAGACCGCTCTGAAACCTGGCCTTGTCGTTCAGGGTGTTCTGTCTGGGCTCGAAACTGAGCAAATTGGGTGCTCAGCTCAGCCACCTGCCTCGTCAGGCGGTAGTTAGCCGCCTCCAGGCGAGCTACGTCCCCGGTGAGGGTAGTAACAACCCCTGCAATGGCGGAGGAGTCCTTAAGGGCCCTAACAAATGGATCCTTAAGGTTTGTAGATTTCGTGGCCACCTTGTTAATGATCGCCACAGCTACATTCGCCCTCTCCTGCAGGGACACCGGTGCCTGGGCTGCCAAATCATCCACTGCCGGTGCCCGAATTTTTTGCAGGAGATCCGCGATTTCCTCCTCCACTACGGATTCGCCCTCTACTCTGACGCGCCTGTAGGTTGCCGCCTTAGAGAACACGGAGCCTGAGGGAACCGAAACCGGAGTGCGTGACCTCCCTCTGCGGCTACTAGCCACTTCGAGAGACAGCCATTCTTGAGAAGTTTCTCCTTCTTACGTTAACGCGTCCGCGTTTCCGGTTATCTCGAACTTCCACCTCCATTACTTCTAGCGCCTCAGTTATTACACTAGAGTCACCCTTGTCTAGCGGATTTCGAACGTAGCCGATCTGATCTTCTTCGGCTCCCTGAAGCAAGATTAGCTTCCGAGAGCGAGATAGGCGTCACACGTTCCTTCTCATGGTCGAGAAGTCGTCCGTCTTCCTAGGCTTTCCCTTCTGATTCTTCTCCTCCTTTTCGTCGTCTTTTTTATTATAATTTTTTGTTAATATATCCATAATTATTCAAGCGTAAACTTGTGCCCAACCGAGGGGTCCACAGGTGCTTCGGCTGGGAGTGCGTTTGCAACTGAACTACCCATCAGCCATGCATCCCCAGAACACGGGATGCGGGGTAATTTTTTATAGAGGTTTTCTTCCTTGCAGTCCGGTCGGCTAAGCCAAGACTCTCGCCCCCGTTCGGAGTTGTGAGACATAACCACGACACTCCTCTCGAGATTACGATATGACAACGGTGACAGGAAGATTAAATCTACCGATGCCTGTTCGGCGGCAGTGTGAGTACACACCGAGCCCGTTCTCCTTTCTACACCATTGACCCTCATGATTTTTTAACGAGGTTTTCCTCCTGATTGCTCCGAAGAGCGAAGAGCCAACAGAGGAAGCGACAGACACGCCCGCTCTGTTGGACCAAACCTCAACCGAATGGCCGAAAAGATTGGCCTCCTCTTCGTGCTAGAAAATTAGCCGACGGCGGTGATGAACGACGCCATCGCCAACGTTACCAGGGTGCACCATGTGGAGGTTTATAGCTAAGCACCCCACTTCAAACAAACACTATACCAACGTATCTGGCCATCGTGGTATAGTAGGCCAAAAACACCGTTGATGATGATGATAAAAATAAAAATCTAGTGCTGCTCATAACACACAGTGACAACCCTAAGTACCAACGCATGAGTAAGTAAATAACTCGCCGAGTGAACTTAGGTAAACTAATCTTCTTAGTATACTGTAATCTAGTCACTAGGAAGAGTTTGCCTCTTGTAAAACCTTATTAATACAATTCAGATTCGTTAATTAAAAATAATGTAATAGTGATAATAACTGCACGGTTGGCTTAGTGGTTTAAGCAGTCGCCACGCCGCTCTCTACTTCACTGAGTGTTATGGGTTCAAACTCCGCATGGGACAACACTTTGTGTGATATACAAATTGTAGTTCTGTGTCTGGGTGTTCTTTGTATCCGTTTCTTGTGTGTTTATAAAGTCTAGACTTACGCATAGTGCGGGCGTTGTCTTTTTTTTAAATAAAAAAACTATCTAATAATACCCTTACCCTCGTTACAACATTGTACCGCACATAATAACATATAGCCACAGATATTTGCGGAGTAAGAAATGTATATTTTATGTGTCACATTGACAGGATCCAACTAATTATGATGCATGGTGCACGTATGGAAGTTCCTGCTTTAGTAATGTTGCCAAATATGGTACGAAAACTAAACAATACACTATCTATCCTTGCTAAAAATAGTACGAATAAATTATAGTTTACGTGTGGCAGTGTTTGATCGGCTTGATTTGTTTTTATTAAGAAAGCTATTATCTATTTCGCTATATGTTTTTGTTTTATGATAAAAGTAACTTTAAAATTAAAGTAATTTTACTTAAAAAGGACCCTGGTGTCCTTATTTTTTTCTTAAAATCATATCTATTTGTCGCCAAAAGGAATAACCATTTTTACCTGGAGAAAAGTTATCAGTCAAAGAACGTGTCACCATAATTTGCCTCCTTTGTTTTAAGTAATTCAAAACAAATCAACAGATAAAATAAAAAGGTAAATCCTTAAAAAGACGTGTTTTTCCAGTGTTTCGAACACATTTTACACTTGTATACAACTATTTAACACTTGTACAAGTTTTTACAAAAAAAACAAATTCATTTACGTCTGTAAATAGACTCTTTCGTGTGATGTGATTTTTTATTCTCTTCTTATGTCTGCGCCAGCGCACTTAAGCAAAGAAAATAAATTAAGTGTATCTAAAAAATAAATTAAGGTACTCACAATCCACATTAAAGTATTTTATACAGAAAATATTATATATTTTATTATGCATTAAGTCATTAGGTTATGCAGACAAGAATTTCATATTTCGTACCATAATAAAACACGTGTCACACAGATGATTACAAAATCAGTGAGGTGTAAAATTAATCTTGTAATTTATTATGTATTTGTCAATAAAGTATGATACATGCAATTTTCTACTCTAACGTAATTGCTTTAGGAATACATTTACATTAACAAGGTGATCAGTCAAAACGAGAAAAATAGCCAATCATGGTAATAACACATATTTTTATTATTAATTTTTGTTTCTATTGTAGCAACACCACACGCGCCCAAAGTATCTGGTGTTTTTTGTTTGCTTTTGCAAAGGCATATGGTAAACATAATTCTGCCGAAACCTGAAATATAGTTTTGAATTCAAAAAGCTTAGTTCGACATAATCGGCATAAAGGTTTGCGTAAAATGAAACCTTGTATAAAATTACATTTCAAAATTATTGGATTTGTAAATTATTTTGTCCGAGTTTAGTGCAAAAGTGGTGCAAACAAATTTTGAATAAGAAAAGATAAGATTTATAAGGAAAACAATATTTCGTTATGAAAACGCATAAGTTAAATTATATGATAAAAAATCAGAACGTAATACAGCTAATTGTTACCTTTTTCAGATTAAGTGCTAAAAACACAGCTGAAGCTTAATGCATAAACAAAAAGAGCGCTACAAGTATTAACCTACTTAACACCATCTTTCTGGATATAGGCCTATTCTTTCTCCTTTTCCTTCAAGATGGAACCCCTTCTGATCGATCGGGCTCCGTCGCGGTCCGTCCTCCGGTACTTCCATCGAGGTCAATTCACCTCAACTCGCACATTTCTGGCACCCTCAAAGGATATTGGCAGTTAGAGCTGCTTTGGGAAGTCCCTGCACTCGGTCGCTAGGAGGGAAGTCCTGTCGTCAACGCAGCATCTCTTGCTGCCCTGAGTCTGACCGCATATGGACGGGACAGGTTTACCACTCCATCCGTCATAGTGGCCAGCCGCGAGGAGGCGACGTCCGCTTGTGCCGTACGACGCCTAAATAGGGAGTTCACCCGAAGGTGATAGGTGGTGCGCGTGTTAGCAGGCAGGTGTTAGGATGGGTCTGAATGTCGTAATAACAGCTATTCTCGGATTCTTCCAATCTTAGGCGTAAAGTGGTACAATATATGATTTTAGTCGGTCCAATTCCGGTACATTACTTCACTGCAAACACCGGTGGGATGATGGTCCTAGTGGATTTCCAGACGTAAAAAAAAAAGTTTGTTTTAAATTTTCTTTTTCTTTGTAGTGCTGTGATGGGTTTTCTCTCGTAGTTGGCTCTTACGGCCACTATGGAATGTGTAGGGTGGCATATAAACTTCAGGACCAACTTTAGTTAAGATTGCTTTATTTACGACAACAGTGGCTAAATCAAATTTGATTGAATCTAACAATATTTTTCCTCTCAAACATATTCATCATTTCTATTGCAATAACAATTGTATAAATTGTAATAATAAATCATGCACGCTCCGGCGAGATGTAAGGAATTCGCGAGGCAGTGTAAAGAGCAACCCTTGCTTCCATTGTGTGTGAATGGCAGATGTTGGGATCAATTCACCTTTCATTGTGGCCGGTGCTGGCCCACATACGTAAGGCTAGTGTGGATTTGATGACGTGAAAAGTATTCGAGATTTTATATATTATATTAGTAATAGCGTATCATATATATATAAATTAATTTATGGGGAGTGAGATGGTTTGTTCTATTATATTCACCTATGCGTAGAAATTTATTCGTAACTAAAATGAAAACCCATCCGATTTGATTTTGATTATTAACTTATTAATACTGCGTTTCCTTTCCGTGTGGTGACGGATTAAGAATACATAGTGTTACCACCCCTATTCATACCGTGGGTGTCGTAAGAAGCGACTACGGGAAGAAACTATTCAGGAAAAGATCATTACAAAGAGAAAGAAAATTTGAAACAAGCCCTATTCCAACCCGTCTAGCCAGCGTGGTATAGTAGGCCAAAACTTCCTTACTAAGGAGAGGCCTATGGCCAGCAGTGGACTGTAAAGGTTGTTGATAATGATGATGATGATGACTGCATTTCCAAATTATATGATTACGATCAAGTTTCTTCCTAAAAATGGATAAAAAAAATTAAGTTAGTGCCGGCATCCAAAGTTACTTAATGGAAATAGGTCGTTATTTCTATAAAAACTTTTGTCACAAAAAAGACCTTATTTTCGGCTTATTTTTCGTCAATATTTCGTTAAATTCAATTTTATCCATGTTTATTATTATTACCGTTTATTACGATTATGATTGATGGCATGTCACTACTAAGCTGTACTATTTTACAAAAGGTAACAGGTGGTGGCACAATGCCCAATATGGACCATCATTCGCGCCATTTCTAACTTTAAGCTTTCTAATGTATTGATCACATACCTATTAATTTTGAACATTACTGGAGCACTGTTCAAGATGTTGCTGCGTTGATATAAAGTCGATAACGAAGTTTTTTCACGTACATAACGTTAACAACTGATTCTGGGGTTCTTTGAAAGATTTTCACAACTCTGTACTCTTTAATATCATCCCTTCTAGAAAATAATCTTATAAAAAAATTGTAAACTTTTTTCTCTCCAATTCTCCGTCTTCAGTTTCATTTCTATCATGAGTCAGTTCCATAAATAACTGACTCGTTTACGAGTAGATGGGTGACTTTTTGGTAAATATCTACCACCGCCTACTAACCTGAAAACTAGGCAAGAGGCTCACTTAGTAAAAAGAAAAAAAATTGCTTACAACCGATATGGGAACATACTGACATGGGATCTTTGCTTGCCAGGTATAATGTAAGCACTGGGTTTTAGTAATATAGGTCTATTCACTGAATATCCTTTAGGAAACATGAAATAAAAACATATGTTTCAAAAAATAAAGTTTTAGGCTCGTTCCATTTCAATGACAGTTTTGTAATGTCATAAACTTCGCGCTCTTTTTTTAGAGCTGTCGCGTTCCAAATCGCCACACAAAAACTACGCGATCTGTTTTGATGGCGAAGGCAGTCTCTAGACTCTAGACACTGCCTTTAGCATTAGATTTCTCTAGAGTCTAGAGAAATCCAATGCTTTTTTGAGCAAATATGACACGCAGCGTTTAGCGTTTCCTAAACTTACAGATAGCTCTTACGAATGTTTTAAAATATTTTATTTTTACTTTCTGTCTGCAAGAATGATTTAAAACCATATGAATGAATTACTAACTAGAGGAGTACTTCAGCGAAGCTCTTTATCACTATTATATAGCCGGTTCATGTACAGAATTCCATTTTGAGTTATTCTTTTTTTGCTGGTCTTCATCATTTTCTATAATTTAAATAGTAATACTTTTCTATAATTTAAATAGTAATACTTGGATTTACATCGATGTGGAATTTACCTGTATTCAGTCACCGTTCAACACGTATAGTACGGTAGGGATGTCTAACATCTTTTCTTTTCTCTTAGTCTTTCTGCAATCCATGGGCTCGAAGACGTGAAAAAGAACAGAAGTTTGTAATAGAAAGCCAAGCAATAGAGTGCTATTAATTTTGATGAATGAACATGTGTGATAATAGAATTGACCATTAGATGAGTTGTCCGGTACACATGATATGCAACTGTGGTTAGATTCCCTATTTTTTATATTACTAAGAGAATAAGCATTGAAATTGTGTCTAAAATGTAAAATATTTACACGAAATTACTTTATTTCTGTCATTCTTTGGCATGTATCAATTCTACTTTTCGTATTTAATGTCTTTCTGAAGAATCGTCTACACTCTGTCCGACTGAATTCAAGCTGGCGTTGACCATCGTTTAAAGGTTCTTGCTTTCTTACTTTCTTTAAATTATTAACTAGTAGTAAACAAATATACATACATATAGATGTTCCTCGAAGTTTTACTTCACACCACACATCAAAGGTTAAAGGTTAAGGTTGTCCTTTAACAGTCCACAGCTCGACATAGGCCTCACCTTATTAAGGAGGCCAAAACCTCCTATACCACGCTGGCCAGTCAGGTTGGTATAGAATTTGTTTCTGGTGTTCCTTCTCTATGCAGTGATGTTTTCCTGTGTAGTTTGTAGTCGCCTTTTACGACACGAGATGAATAGGAGTGGTTACACTCCGTATTATTAATACGTTACCACATGGAGTTTTCCTTACGTAAATAGATTTGTCATGCCTTCGACGAAGTCAACTGTTGTCTCGATAAGAACATACTATTTACTTGAGCTGTTTTTCTCTTTGTCTTAGATTATTAGGTAAGAGAAAGACAAAAATATGTTCCAGATATCCAACTTCTTTTTCTAATAATCGTTTTAGGGTCCAGACCATACTTTCAATGAAACAAGATAGTTTAATAGAAAAATCGACTATATTAAAATGCATGGTGAGTTATAATAACATAATATATTAGGCATATTCACACATTTATATAAAAACAATTATTTTGATAATATTTTGCAGAACACAGTGTATTATTATACACTAAAGTGTATCAATTAATGATACACTAAAGTATCCTAAAGATTCAAATACCTATTCCCATTTATTAACCTTTATTTTTTCTTTACTTTTTTACTAATTTTTGATATGAATAAGTTTTTTAAAAGAGGAATTATTTACATCTTAGACTAGTAGTACGCTGTACATAAATTTATAAGGTATGATGTCTTATTTTACATTCAATTACACCAATCATAGTGCCATGAAGTTCAATTTTAAGAGTCCAATATTGTATACATTAACAAAAGTTTAAAATAATAAGTTATATTAGCACTGGGTGTGTAACTTGCTTAACAACATAAAAGTCTATTGAATATAAACGATTGCGAGAGAAAAAAATATGATTAAAATATTTAAGATCACGTTCTAAAGTTTTGCAAGTATTTCATAACGCTTTTGATAAAACAAAGTTTAACTCACTTATGAAATGACTTCAATATGAAAATAAATATTGTTTACGTTTTTAACTAGAGATCTGAGAACTAACCCTTCCATAGACAACTTACTTCCAACATTGACATTTAGTAGGTGCTGTTTTTGAATAGACTTTCATTTGTAACATATATAAAATAAAAATTGTCTCTCTGTGGATTTATATACGTATAGTAGGTATACGTTTAAATTTTTAGTGTTTATAGATAACATTTCTACATAAGTGATATGTGTTTCAAATGAAATATTTAGCACTTGCAACATTATTTAAGGTATATGCCTACTTAAAGTGCACTAACCAACTAAACGATGCTAAACAAACACTATTGTTGTAACTAAACTTGTGATCGATTTTTACAATTCATAATTCATTTTGTACCAGATTATTGCTGTTCTTTTATCATATTTTAAGACTTTTGTGACTTATGAATGACATCTAAGATTCAACATCCTATATTTATTTCTATCGTCATATATCGTAAACTGTACTAAAAACCATTTGCCACATACCTTTGTCATATCACCCTCCTGTACGGTATACAATAAAAAATACCACAACACCTTTAGTCTACTTGAAGTTTTGGTCAAATTGTACTGGCATCGTGACAATATTGCCTTATTAATTCTGTCATTGGTTAAACATCGTCGAATTAAGATATATACTATTTTAGTTTTAAAAACATTAATTTTAAACTTTCAATCATACATTTAAATGTAACATTTTAACATTAAATATCACATAACATTAAGATATAGATAATAGTATATTAAACGGCGCCTATTTGTAATATTGGTAACGCTAATTGGAATGCGTTTTGTATGTACGTCGAGCTGTTGCCTGCCTGAAATCAAAGAAAACAACACTTTAGTTTTTTTCGGACATCCGACATGAACGCCATCTAATCTAAACTAAGCAAAGCTTGTACTATGAGTACTAGACAATCAGATAAATACATATATACTTTGTTTTTGTAAATACCTACATATTATACATAGAAAATATCCAAACTGAGTATTGAACCCGAGACTTCAAGAAAAACTGTCGCATACGGAACTCAGAATGAAACTACGAACAAACTTAAGGATTATATGATAATCGTTGTATTTACTATACAGACCTCACAAAGCACATTTATACATATTTTATCAAGAGAAATTAATAACATAGGTATATCGGTAGTGTAATACGACACTATACCTTACCTACACTCCTTAAAATATACCTTGATCTCTGTGACCGACAAAGTTATTTTGAACAATTGAATTAATTTTTTACACCTATATTTTCATTCTTTACGTCCTAGTATTGTCACAAATGAATGCAATACAATATATGCAATAAATATCAAAATTCATATCTAAAATACTGCGTAGGTTATAAAGTGACACTAGTGACAGCTGCCACAAATATCAAGCTACATTTTTAGAACTATACAAGAATGTACGGCGTCTATCGTTTTCAAGTTTAATAAAAAAATACTGAAATAACTTGCGTTCAATATTTGTGTAATCTTACCTCTAAAAAGATATTAGTGATGTAGTTGTTGATCTGCTCCTTGTCATCGGTTGGTAGTGAGTTTAATTTCTCCGTAAATATCGTCGCTAATTCACTAATATGCTTTGTTAACACTACTGTCATCCTGTAAAAATAGCACAGTTTTCACAATGAAAATCTTTTGTCAGATTAAACAGGTGGGTCACGAATTAGTTAACATTAGAAGATATCGTTTAAAAAAACAATTTGGAATATTATAAAAATTGTATATTTACAAGAAAGCTAATTAGTTGAAATTTATTTTTTAAGAATTATATCGTCTAAATGACCACCATTTTGACATTTGCACTCTTCTAAGCGAGCACCTAAATTTTCGAATTGTCGGCAAAGAGACCCCGAGATCGTCGACATCTCTTCGCTGATTTTTTTCTTTTAGTTGACATAGTGTATTTGGTCTATTGATGTAGACATCATTCTTCAAAAAACCTCATAATGAGAAGTCTGTTGGGGATAGATCTGGACTTCTAGGTGGCCATGGAATGTCGCCTCGTCTGGAAATCAGCTTTTCCGGAAACATGTCCTTGACCACCGGCATCACTCACGAGACTCATTGGATGTGTGACTAGTGGCTCCATCTTGTTAAAACCATGTGTTACGATTGTTCAGCAGCCTCGGTTCCAAGAACTCTCGTCATATTTTCAGCAAAATTAACAGTAACTGAACGGCCGCGAGAATCTTTGAAACAGTAGGGTCCAATGATTCTTTTTGCTGAAATTGCAGCCCATACAACGCTATGCAAAATGCTACAACCTTTGCAAAATGAAGCGGCCTCTCGTGTTTATTTTTGGGATTTTCACTGCTCCTGTATCTGCAATTCTGTTTCTTTATATGTCCGTTTAGGTGAAAATGGGCTTCGTCAGAAAGTAAGATGTTGACAAAATTACTGAATCGTTCTAACATTGTTTCAGCATACGACTTGGGCAAAGTTAAATCAATAGGTTTTAATTCCTGCATTATCTGGATCTTATATAGATGTAATAATACGGCGTAATGATATGTGGAATAATTCAGCCGAACGTTTGTGCGTCGATAAATCTGGATTACCTCGAACAGAAGCGGAAACTTGCTGCACGTTCTCTTCGGTCCGAAGTACGAACTTCTCCAGTTTGCTTCACATTTAGCGTAGATCCCGTCACTTCAAACTTCTTTACCCATTACTTTATTAAAGGAACACTCGGACACTAAATTTAAGTCATGCAAATCGTATTCAACGCGAAATAAGCGTCTCACACTAAGTGAGACATGAAGTGATCCATTGCGACAAAATTGCCGAGAAACGACCTATTGGTCAGATCCTTCCCCGTGTCCCGCACAACATTTAGATTCAAATGTTAACGAATTCTTGGCCCAGCCTGTATAAGCGGGCGGAGCTGTAGGTAAAGGCTAGTTTTAGTATTAAAATAATAGTTACTGAGTAAGTGCATCAGCTTCGTCAGCAGTAGATCTTCTAGTCTTCACCAGTAACATCTCTGCAGCCTTATGGTACTGTTCAACCGATAGTGCGGTCGCTTGGGCTAGTCCGGACACCGCGCGCTTGTATATTGTCTTTACAGTAGCTTCGGAGTCTGATGTAGCGTAGTCTAAAATTTCTTTATATTGCCTGTGGAACAAAAAAAAGTATGGTTATTTGTAATGAGTTTATTAGATTACGTTTTGGGAATAAACGATTAACATTCAAACTGGATTCTTAGGTTTGCCAAAAAATCCTAATACATATAGAGTTCATTGTTTTCAGACGGTTTGCAAAATATAAAGAAAATTTTTAATATTCATAATTTGGAACATTATGTGTAAGTTGGCAGCAGTTTATAGTACATTGACATCAGGCAGCGATCATCTGAATACGAGGCGCGGAACATCACTCATTGGCTGTTGCTACTTTTACTAGACTCTAATGGCACAAAATAGGTTTATTAATACGGCGTCACGATAAAAGACTCGGTGTTTTCAATTAGTTTACTCAGTCAGCCCTTCGCCCTTGCCCACCGTAAATTGCTTTATGTTGATCTGTGTAGATGTGTTGACAATGAATTATGGTAATAATTATATTATTGTTGGTCGTTAGATATTTGTCTACATTTTTTAATGTTGGAATCTTAATTATTTAGACTTATTGCATTTGTCATAATAAACAGGAAAAATCCGCTAATTTTATTATGAAATGGAATAATAGTAGTTCACATTGTGTAATGTATCTGAAACTGAGTGCATTATCGTCTTTTACTTTTATTGGGTCATCGGTACTAACATTCATAATGCCGTGAATGACGTTCACAGTCCTGGAATATCCCGGGGTGATGATAATTTACGAGTAACGCTATTAAAATTCATAGTTAGCTTCAAGGACATAACGACGTATGGCATAAATCGTGTCCTACAGACTGCTAAGTATTTGTAAGGGCGGTACAAAGATTATGAGACAACCAGATTACCTACTTTTCAAAGAGTGATACAAGTGCCTGGTCCACAGTTGATCATACTAACTTTCATGTGAATAAAACCATATCTAATTAAATGATTTTACAACAGGTGATTCTAATTAGTATTAAGATTGTAAATTTCGGCAGCTCGTTGCGGCGACGTCGCTTTGATGTCGTCGACGTTGTGACGCTGCCAGTTGAGCGATTCATGTAAACAATGGTGTTTCAATTCGGTATTATTTTATTGTATTTTTTTTTATGAATTTATGTTTTTGTATTTTTGTCTTAATTTTTTTTTTCATTTATTATAGACTTATATTGAATAAGAATTTCAAAAATAATTTTTTGTATTTAATTTTTATAAATGTAGTATGCTGACACACACTATGGCAGCCTTCTGCGATGTTTTTTCACGCCCCGTTTGGGGGGGTAAAAGGCAGTGGCAGTGACCGCGGCAGTGTAAAGGTCACGCACTTGCCCCTTGTATCAGTGGGCCTCAGGTCTCGCACTTACCAATGAAACAAGACAACTTGAATGCTGTCTTGTTTCTGTCTTGTGAGAGGGTAGTAATGTCCCGGTCGAGCCTGCCCGTTCATGCTGATATCAGCGTGGCCCTACTATCTATAAAACCATGGTCGAAGTGTGTTAAGTTAGCTTTAATTTGGTGATTGAAACCTTTTAACTTTTACTTATCTGCTACAAGAATATAGTACGATATGTTTAGTCAATTGTAGTTCTATACTCACTTAACAAGTGGCTGGAATTGTAACTTAAGACCGAGGTCTTGTGTGGCGGTCTGGAGTCTTTCATGGAATACATCAGACTTGCTCATGTCTTCGCTAGGAGGTTCTTCATCATCGTCGTCTTCTTCAGGCATTTCACATAGTTCTGTAGATATTTTATTGTATATAGATGTTTATTTTATATTATTCATGGTTTAATGGTTTATAACACTTTTAATGTGGATACTTATTTTATAGCATTAATTTCTTTAAAATTTACTAATTTCAAAGAAATTAAGTTTACAATACTAAGGAGGAAAGTACATGGTCACGGGTAATCTTGGCGCAGGTATACCCACTTTTAAATAATTTTATCGTGAATGCGTCCCACTGAACAACGAAATGTGTAAAGTGAAAAACTAAAGTTTTTCTTTGAACCGTGGTAAACCCAAGTCTGTACACTATGATCACCAAAATTCGATAGGATACCGAAGTCCAAATCCGTTCTAACCGCAATTCTGGTGGTTGGATTTAATGTGTTTAATGTGAGAGGTGGTAGTCGCTTACTGTTAGGTTTTTTATCTGCTCGTTAGACCCTGGATACTATAATATTTTATCTGACTTCTTAAATTTTTGACTTAAACTATAGTATGATCTCAGTTACAGATGATTACCAAACCTACAAAATAACTTCAAACAGGCGATTTTGTCCGTCTCACCTATATTTTCATTCTTTACGTGCCAGATTTATCACAAATGAAGTGCAATACATTATAAATACAAAAATTCACACCTAAAGTACCTTGTAAATGCTCAAATGACACTAGTGACAACTGTACCAGAGATCAAGCTATGTTTTAAGGACTATAATAAAGAAAAAGTATTTAAAGAATCTACTCCTTACCAGCAACTTGTTGTAAAGTTTCCTTCATATCCTGTCGTTTTTCTGGACCGACTCCTCTTAAACGTTCCTCTATACGCATGCTCACTTGTTTTGATAGCATTTCCAAAGCTTCTAGGTGAACAAGTCCTGTTTATTAAAATAATCCTTTGAATAAAGTATGTATATTTTGACTGTAGGATGTAGTTTGCACGAAAATAACAGGCTATAGTATTAGGTATATGCAGTGAGAAAGATAATTCTACATTGTGATATTTCTCTTTACTTATTATTACTTTCTTTTTTTTATTTTACTCTGTATTTCTTTTTTTTTATTTACTTTCACTTTTGACTAGTCTATTGGCCTAATGGTTAGTGGTTCTGATTGCCCAGAATTCGTGGATTCGATCCCAGCCCAGTATCAATATTGTGTGATGTGCAAAATCATTGCTGTCTGGATGTAATTTATGTCTCATGTATGTTATCTTCCTAGCCTTTATCATTACCAAGATTGTCGGTCAGTCGCCTAAATTAATACTTAGTTTAACCAGTTTTACGTGAATATCAATATTTTCACGAAGCGAATGACATCGCATCTCCGCAACCCTGCGGGTGAACTTAACTTAAAGGTTGAACTAGTTATCAGAAATATTTTTGGAGGCGGAAGTGCTCGCCGAAGTTTATCGGCGAACGGCTGACTTCCGGGCGGGTAGCGGCGTACGGCCCCCGCCCGAAGAGATATGCGAGTGGTGAGAGGCCGCTCGTCGAGCCACGATGGTTCGTTGGTCGTCCCGGCTGGAGGTTCCACGTGCTGGCTTTGCCGCCGTGGAGGCTCTCCAGTCGGTCATCGCTGAGTGGACGGGGCGACAGCACGGGACCCTTTCCTTCCGCAGATCCTTTCCGGGCACGGTTGCTTCGGGAAGTATCTGCACTCGGTCGCCAGGAGGGAATTGAGTTCCGCCTGTAACCACTGCGACTGCAGTGAGGACTCGGCTCAGCACACGCTGGCGGTTTGTTCCGCTTGGGCGGCGCAGCGTGGGGTCCTCACTGCAGTTATTGGAGGAGATCTCTCGCTACCGACCATCATACGCTCCATGGTCGGTAGCGACAGTTGTTTTACCGCGGTCGCAACCTTCTGCGAAGAAGTAATTTCGCAGAAGGAGGCGGTGGAGAGGGCCCGGGAGGATGACCTTCACTCGGACCCGATTCGGCGCCGGCGAGCCGGGCGGCGGAGGCGTGTGTACCAGCGCCTCATACCGCCTCGAGTGTGGCCGCGGGTGGACGGGACGGGTTTTCCCCTCCATCCGCTATAGTGGCCAGCCGCGAGGAGGCGACGTCCGCGTGTGCCGTACGTCGCCTAAATGGAGAGTTTATCGGCAGATGGTGCCCGCGCTAGCAGGTAGGTGCTAGGAGGGATCTGGATGTCGTAATAGCAGTAGTTCCCGGATCCCTCCTACCTCAGGCGCAGAGTGGCACACCGTGTGGTTTTAGTCGGTCCGATTCCGACACACTACCCCGCCGTAAACCAAGGTGGGGTGACGGTTCGAGGGGGTTTCTATACGTTAAAAAAAAAAAGTTATCAGTAATATTGGGAGCACTGATTTCCACGTAACGATTGCCATAGATGTTCATAATAACTGTGAATGACGGCTTAACGTGCTTCCTGAAACACGGGCGTGAAACATTACCAAACTTTCGTTAGACTTATTAAGAATTTCTTGTAAGAAAAATCCAAAAGTATTTTTGGTTCGACCTGGGAAATCGAACTCGAGATCTCTCAATCAGCAGACGAATATGCTAACCGCTAGAAAAACGAAGCAGTCCCATGATACGTGTGTATTTAAAGAAATATATAAGTAATTGTGTCAGCAGTCTCGTTACCATAGTGCAAGCTCTGTCTAATTAGGGTCTAATTAGGCTCTGTCTAATTAATAGACAACAGAGTGTGAGACGTGTGAGCTACTATATTGTTTTATAAATCTTAATTTAATGTACAAGCAACATTTTCATTACCTTCAAAGTCATCAAAAAGGTTTTCATAATGAACCTCTTTAGCTTCTCTTTTCTCTTCCTTGATCTTATCTTCTTCATCAGCTTTAGCCTTCGCTTCCCTCAGCACTTGAGATAACACAGGTTTATCGCCAGTCCCCAGGCCCAACAGTGCGCGTTTCTTTGCAAGACCTGGGTCACCGTCTTGAAGAACTTCCATGGTTTTCTTTCCAATGGTTTCTAAGGTGTCTAGACCACCGGATATTACCTTAGTACCTGAAATTAAATGGGCATAGTATATTATAAATAAAATTGTAATATAACAGAAATTGTTACGACTGTCTTGTATGTCTAAGTGTGTATTTTCTTTAGAATAGATGCCAATAAAAGAATTATTAATGCATAATATTATATAACCTATTACATTACAAAATATATTTATGTGTATTAAAACTCAATGTATTTTAAAAAACAATATTATATGAATATTTAATATCTATAAAAACTAGTTTTAAAGTTCAGGGAAGTAATCTCATTAATATAAAAAAAACACTACTGTACTTGAGATTCCACAAATATTTGTTTGCATCAGTAGGTGACGTATGGTGGTGCGGTGACCAGGAAATTTCAAAATTAAAGTGGTCTTATCGACATGTAAAGGGTAACTTTTCGGTGGTCGGTATCTACCGATCGTTTAAAAGTGTCTGTCTAAGTGTGCTGCGAACACACGCGCGACTAAACCCTAATAGTATATTTATAAATAAAATAAATTACAATATGGTAATCAGAATAAACAGATACATAGGAAATATTCGATTTAAATAATAGGTTGTTACATAAACATAGTTATATGCCACTGTTTATGTGTCGTTTACAGCGTCCATGTCAGCCATCTTGCGTAAAATGTCTCGCCACCTGGCTTGTGGGTGTCGTACGTTACACGGGGAGAGGTTTATGTCCAGCAGTGGACCGCAAAAAAACTATAAAATTTTCATAAACTTACTAGTAGTCTCCACAAATTTCGTTACTCCTGACAGCAGACTGCCAAACTGAAATGCTTCACCGTTATCCTTATCATCACTCTCTGGTGCCGCTTTAGTGGCCACAATTTCTTCTTTACTGGTTTTACTGTCATCTTCTTTTTCTTTAATATTTCTTCTAGCTAACTCTTCTGGGTCTGGGGCTCCTATACTAGTTTCAAGAACTGTTGAAATGCCCTGAAAAAAATAGATTAGGCGAATATGGATTACTAACTTTTGGGCGATTAAAAGAATCCTCTCCTTCCGTCATATTTTTTCTTTGATAAAAGTGTGACAGTTACATTACATGTTTGTAATTTTGGTAGCGGGCTTGAACTTTCTGGTAACAGCCACCAAATATGTGACCCTGAAATTGTGTGGCTATGTACTTACTCTTCCATTTATTTGCATAAGCCATTTGCCTTTCTTTCTAGTTATTTTTCTCCCTCGATATACACCCTATTTCCCCAATCTTAATCCATTAACCATAGCCATAGCCCAGTCCATTGTCCTTGTTACATGAGTGACTGTAAATTGTATTTAGTTGCACTATTTGTAATGTACATATACAATTAATTTATAAAGCAATGATGTTTTTACAAAAGACTATACACATGACAATGGAGCAGTACAAAAAGTATATATGTATTTATGATAATAACGTCAGACGAAAGGATCTATTCGAATAATTGATTCCCTGGAGTATCTAACTAACTAGTAAGTAAACTAATACGCAAAATTTGTTTCAAGTTCTGCTTTTATAATAACAAGTTCTTTCCAACGCGTGATTTCGAATTTTTCGACACTCTTGTTATCAGTTCGTCGCCATTCGGATGCTGTGTGGCTGGGTCCGTGATAACAAAGTCACAACTCAATTAAGTTATGTTGCCTTGATGTTATGTAAACACATACCACATTTAGACGTAAATTCAAAAGTGTATAACTACACTATGCACTGAGATAAAACAATATGGTGACCCCAGTACCACAGTTTTCTAAGAACCGAAAAAAATTAGAAACTTGAGAATACCTGTGAAACTT
The DNA here is from genome assembly GCA_949316085.1 of Hypercompe scribonia. Lineage (NCBI taxonomy): Eukaryota > Metazoa > Arthropoda > Insecta > Lepidoptera > Erebidae > Hypercompe > Hypercompe scribonia. The sequence goes on from OX438988.1 coordinate 9,180,134, forward strand.
GGCTAGTAATATTAGTAATACCAGCTGTGGCAGAACTTAATAAGGAATCTACACTCCATCCCCAGCCCCAGCCTGCACTAGTGCCGCCAGCCGATGCAGCTGCAAGTTTATCGGTGACTGCTTTAATATCTGGATCTGGTTGTATAGGTTGAGTCTGAGCTTTTGTCTGAAAAGTAATTCAAATAATATTTTTTATATACAATTTAACTTTAAATAGGCATTTCTTTCTTCTTTTGTATCTTTTGTATCCCATATCTTTTGTATATTCCCATAGTCAGAATTGTGTATATATAAAATTCCTATAAAATATGGGCTTGTACTGCCCACAATGGTGCCTGTCTGTTACCTGATGTGGATTTATTTTTCACTAGTCTTTCAAAACAAAAAACAACATTATGTGGCTACTATATTCACAAATAGTTGAGAAATTGCACGTACAGATTTGCTGGCAATTCTTTTTAAGGTAGTTTTTTTTTAATTGACCCTCACCATGTTTTACCCTTTCTTGAGTTTTTCAAGATTATATCAGGTCAGGTTTTCAAGATTATATATTTCTAGGCATAAGTTTCTTTCAAAGTGTATAATAAAATAAAATAATTAATACCCCAGACAAAAAATTGTATAATGAGCATGATCAAGTCTTCTGTACTTAGCTGTTATTTTCCTATAATATTTATGTTTAGAATTACATAGCATAGCATAAAGCCTTACCTATTTCCCAGAGGGGTAGGCAGATATAATTGATTTCCGCTTACCACAACCCTGACACACCTTTTTGCTTGGTGCACATTTTTCAATCACAGTAAGCATGCTTCCATTCCTAGTGCTTTTCAAATTGCCCTCCCTCAGAACATCACCAATTTGGTCAGTAAATCATATCAATGTTTGCCATGGGCAAGCTCTTCTCACAGTTCCACACTCATTTGCTTTATTAATTCCTTTTGTAAGTTTTCTATCATCCATCCTCTATATAGCTAAACCATCAGAACATGCCCTTTCCAATCCTTATTACAACATTTTCTTTCAAGTCACAATATTCTTTTATCACTAACATTCACACCACACATACTTGTAAGTCAATGATTCTGTACAGCACTAATTCTACTTTCGCACATTTATTGCCACACGCAAAAATTCCCTCCCAACTTCCACTGTCTAATCTAAACAAAATTACAACATGTTTCTCTAGCTTAAAAAAGCTCTTGAAATATTATATCTGTTAAGTAAAATGTATAAATTATGTTTATTTTTTTTTTTTGTATTCAATTCAGTTAACATTCATTTTATATTATATTTTAGTACTAAGCTCACTAATGCTGATGAATTTAACAAATCAATTACTGCTAGCATTTTTCTAATTCAAGCATCAAATGTTTTTTTTATTACATACATACATACACACATGCACACTTGGACAGTATATATACTTACTTTTTGTGTATTTGAAGAAAATTCATCATCACCCCAGTCATCAAAGTCATCCCATCCTGTATCTTGTGATTTCTTACTCTCTTTTATCGTAGTCTCTTTATTTGTCACTTTTGTATCTTTTTTCTGTACTTTAGTTTCTGAAGGAGCAGCATTTTGTAAAACTGGTTCATTTTCATCAATTTCAAAGTCATCCCATCCATCTGTAACCTCCTGAAAAGTATAAAAATTTAATTTGAGTAATTTTTTTTAACAATTTCCACTTACTTACTAATATATTAACTTTAATTAAAAATTGTATACTGATAGATGTGTCATTAATATTATTAGCATAAGTATATATTTTGCTTTTCCTATAACCACAATACTGAAATGAATATTTTTTTTATGTTTGTTCTATTCTTTATAAACATAACCATTTTTTATATTATAATTTCAATATGTTTAATTTATAAATTTTAATATTAATTGTCTAGATGCATGTAATTAAAGTATAAGTTATACGAGCAATGAAAATATTATTTCTATATTATATACATGTGTATGTAACACAGTATTAATTAAAGATACTTATAAATTACACCATAATTCATGTTATAAATAAGTTCACTTATTCTATAAATAAAATACAGTCATCAAGTCTCATAAATCGATAGTATATTACCTTTTCTGCTGGTTTTTTTAAACTAGTAGTATTTTGAGTGTTATAGGATTTCTGGTCAGTTTCTAGTGCGTTGTCACTATAATTCGAGGAAGATAGTCTCTTTTTTCTTTCTTTTTTGACTGGGCTGCCATGGCCTTCGTCAGCGCTCTCAAAGTCCTCACTATCACTTGTAGGCATAGTCGAATCGCAAATAAGATATAGTTTTTCAAGCTATTTTACAAAAAAGACTCATTAATACGTACGTATTGACAAAATTGCCAACCAACACATGATTCGTCATTGACAGTTGACAACTTTGACAGCTAAAGCAAACCGTTTATGTTTAAACGCAGTATATCGCGTTCCAGACAGATATTTTATTACATTGTAATTTTGTAAAAACATGAACAGACGGAAAAAATATGTAGTTTCAAAATTACAAACAGCATTAGATGCGAAAAGTTCGTTTACGAAACGAAAGTTCGAACGAAGTTTCGAACTGAAAGTTTAAAACTAAACGAATTTCTGTGTCACATACATTAAATATGTCACTTTCTTGTATATACGTTTACAACCGGCTTAATAATTGACTAGGCTGGTTAAAGGTTCTTTTACCTAAAAAACTTTTAACAAAAAAGTTCAGCTTTATTGCATTTGGATAGATGATATTTTAAATAATATTTTGCATATATATATTAAATTGCTTTTTTCCACTTTTGATTGCTAAATTTATAGCACCTACAATTTATTTGACATTAACTTATTGTATTTTACTTGCTTTGTATAATATTCTTTTAAATTTTTAATGTATTGTTTATCATTTTCGATAGGTAAACAAAAAAATAAATAGCAGCGATTACATCACAAGAATTTTATTCTGCACTGCACAATAAAATAAAATTTTAAATCAAATTGTAAACTGCATTGATAAACTCATATTTATTTTTTTTGACTTATAATTTTATTATAAAATTGAAAAATATGCTGTTATGTATTTGAAGTTAAACGACACGGCATAAAATAAAAAATAAATAAGAAATCGTGAGTTTACGCTTACATAAAAATTTAAGCGTAAACTTGCAATTTCTTCCTTTTTAACTGTACCTTTATTCATGCCTACACTTTAATCCGTCAATAAAGATTACACTTTTTTAAGTTATGTTTAAAATTATAGAATGCCAAATAATAATAGTTTAAACGTCATCATTGTCTCCCTGTATTTTTTTCAGTTGCATTTGGGGATGGCTCAATGTTTCTCTAATGATCGTCCGTCTGCCTGATGCCTATAGCTTCACGTTTAGGTATTCGATTTCAGATATAAAAAGGAAATATAACAGATTAAGACTATTGGCTAGGGTCAGCAATGCCACAAGTCTTGGGTGGGAACGCGACTTAGATACAGTATACCCAGTCTCACGGAAGAAGTTCTCTAGACGTGGCGCTGCAGTCTTGCGACGGAATGTTGCCGCCTTTTATTATTGGAAGTTCGAAAATCCCCTAGTTAGCGGGTGGATTCCTGGTAGTATATATTATAATATTTAACAATTCGTTGTTATAGGTTTATTTAAGAGATCGAACAAACTCTAAGTTGATAGAGATCAAATAAAACAGAAATTAATAGTTTTATTTCTTAAATTTTAATAACATAATTGTGATCACCGATTAAGTTTATTCCAGGCTAACCAACCTTCTGGAATTGTGCTTGGAAACGCTTTATCGGTCAATTTTAAAATTGTTTTCAAGTCTTAATTTTGTTTTATTAGTTCCAAAAATTTGGCTTTTGTCCAGATTAGTTAAGTTAATGCCTTCTTCATACAGTTTTTGTCACATTTCAGTTTACAAACACAGCAAGCACTTAAGAATTTCCAATAGTGTTGATACACTTTAGTTAAATGTCTTAAACACGACATGTACATAAACATAAAAAAGGCCCAAATAAAATGGTAAAAATTACATTACTAATATCCTAAATATGTACCTGTCGTCCTTCACCAGCACTTTTAGACTTTAGACATAACAACAACTTTTGACAACAACAAACATGGCCGACCTGTCACGTTAGTTCCATTTATCGTCGTGGGTCTTCTTTCGTGGGACGGAGTACCTCGACGGCGCTATAGTTTCATACCCATCTGGCTGTCCTTTTGTATGGTATGGCAGGCGATAGAGCCACCTGGTGGTTTATGATTACCGCCGCAACACGGTGACGAAGAGACACAAACGCGTTGCTGCCTTTTGAATGCCCTTCCTTCAGATTGGCGGTAACCTTACTTATACGCAATGTTACTAAAACAAAAAAAAAATTAAACCGGTCGTCCAAAAGCAAAAGAAACAGTAGGCAAAGTGAAAAAAGGCAGATTCTTTTTAAATTATAAATATTTCTGTTAAATTTCTTCATATGCCTTTCTGGGGTTTCAAATGAATCGCAAGAGGTTATCAAAAAATATCTGCGTAGTGTAACTTGTGGTGCTAGACGCTAATTAAAAACAGTAAAAATTAGAAATAAAATTGAAAACAGGAAATTAATGCAAAAGAAACAGCGAATCTACTGTTAAAACAGTAGGGTTGATAACAATGCTCACACGCTGAAAAAACAGTTGAAAAGCATCGCAAGAACGGCTTTCTTTAGGTGCATGTCACCATGTGTTTTCTTTGAATTCTCAATGGCCCAATTTGTTGCCGAAACAAGGTTCTATCAATCTATCAATCGTAGGATTGGAAGCACAATTAGACCAGAGATAATGGCTTTTAACGCTAAGAGAGAGTGTAAACTCGTATAGGAATAGGTAAGCTTTTGAACTTTTAAGTAACTCAGCCCGCTGTTGAGTTTATATAGAGTGGGCCAAGAATTCGTTAACATTTGAATTTGACATCCCGCGCAAACATGTTACGGGAGTTCTTGGAACCGATGCTACTGGAATTTGCTGGCTACAATCGTAACACATAGTTTCAACAAGATGGAGCCATTTGTCATACATTCAATGAATCCCTGCCGGTGGTCAAGGACATTTTGCCCGAAAAATTGATTTCCAGACGAGGCGACATTCCATGGCCACCCAGAAGTCCCGATCTATCCCCAGCAGACTTCTTTTTATAGAGTCATTTGAAGAATTCTGTCTACATCAATAAACTAGATATACTACGTAAACTAAAAGAAAAAATCAGCGAAGAGATGTCGGTGATCTCACAGTCCCTTTGCCGACGAGTACTCGAAATTTTCGGTGCTCACTTAAAAGAGTGCAAACGTCGAAACGCTGGTCATTTAGATGATATAATTTTTAAAAAATAAATACAAACTAATAAGCTTTCTTGTAAATACACAATTTTTATAATATATCAAATGATTTTTTTTATACGATTTTTTCAAATGTTAACTAATACCCACCTTAACTAATAACCCATGCCCACCTATATAAAGATCACTTCCAATAGGTACAGTGTCGACTCACAATGTCGCATGAATATAATTTGTCACTTACAACAACACTAACAAAGATAAAAGAGGTTTGAATCTGCGACTGAAACGCTAAGAAATAGTTCTGTTAGCAGATGTGTTTCAAATCAGATTTAAAAAACAGGGAGGTTCGACTTTTTTGTTCGTTAATTTGCAGAATAAAAATGCCACTACTATGGGTGAAAATTAAGAACCGAAGATTGTGATTTATAATAAACTCATCACATCATACATTGAAGTCGGTGATATTTTGACGTTTGATGTCCCTACAATAAGAGAGATTCCGCTATAGTTCTTAAAATATCACATCACATCAATAAAAGATCACACTCATAGTTGTCACTATTTAGAATTGACATTTTAGTAAATTTTTTTATATTTATAATGTATTGTACTATATCTGTGATAATACCGGCACGTAAAGAAGTAAAATATAGGTGATGCAAAATAAAGTCGCTTGTACAAAGTGATATTATTTGTTTCGTAGTCATCTGTCACAGAGATCAAGCTATATGTTAAGGGCTGCAGTGGTCAAGCGCGTCACTCGCGTAAAAGATAAGTCCCTCTTCGAACCAGGTGAGGAACTCACCTCAAAAAGATCCGTATATACCACGCTTTTTAGGAACACTACATGGTTTACACTACTCAAATTTTGATTACGGGCCTCGGGCCACAAATTATTGAACATCTTATTTCAAAACCAAGTTGAGTTACAGATGAGAGCGGAATTGACATCACCCCTGCAGGCAAACGGGGCTTTAACAATAATTAAAATATAACTCTTGAGTTGCAGATGTTCTCTTTCCGTCAGGTGGCTTATCTGTTTTTTTGCCCACTCTGGCTTAATATATAAATACCAGTCGCGTCCAGTATTCACGTAGTAGTATACAATGGGTCTATTGGTCGTCCGCGGAACGGTAGCAAAACACCCTCATATTCGAAATCCTTGTCATGTTCGGAAAACCTTTTGTATTTCTCGTTGCGGAAAAATACCCTGAACTGGACTTGAGAGTCTCTATAGGGGTAGTAATAAATCATTCCTCATTATAGGAAATTTAGTGTTTTCGTAATATTGAATATTATTAATTACAATCAAAGGCAGACCGACCTTATTTCTATAATCTAAAAACTTGGTTGTTACTAATTGCTTGGTATAATAAGTAGATATATATAACAAATACTTTATCGATGTCTCTCGGCTTTTGTTCTTTCGACATTTTCTTATACTCAATATGATTTAAATTTCGAATTGAAAATTTAAACATAAAATAAATTTATAACTGCTACAATTAGCTTGTATCTTTTTTTTTATTAAGCACTTCCTGTCTTTATCTTGTTTTGTCGCCTTTAAGTAGATCTAAAGGTGTCACTTTTATTTTTTTTTTTTATTTTGTTACCTGTTTTATCTTTACACTCTTTCTGCGTTAATTTTGTTTTAAGATATTTATTTTTAAATAGCTCAGACGACAGATATTTAATAATAATGTAATAGCAATTGATGAGGAGGGATTAACAACTTAACTGCTAGGGGTAAGTAGATTTGTAGGGTACAACAACAATAATAACGTTCTAGAACAAACTACACATCATGATCTAGATCACGGTAAGAAGACCTTGTACTGTGAATTTTCTAACACCAATACTGGTACATTTTCTTTATATAGAACCTTAACTAGTTGAGCGTTTTGAAGTTTCAAAGGCATTATCAACAAGGTGATCACGGTTAATCGTATTTCAAACATACAGTATTCATAAAGTATTTACATTACATTTAACAAACATTAACTAACATTAGACAAGAAGAACAACAAGAAGCTAAGTGAGACTTATTCTTAGCTTGACGTGCAATCACCGTGCGGTCCTGTCAAGCCCATCGCGTGAAGGATTTTCGTATTAACATTTTAGTAAATGGATGTAACAGTTATCCGAACTCTGAAATATATCTCGTTAAGTAAGCAAGCCTCCTCAGGTAGTCACTCCACTGGAGTTTGCGGCTTGGTGGTGTGTTGAAATCAGACTGACTAAAAGCAAAGCAAGGTATACCACTCTGCGCTCGAAATAGAAGGGATCCGGGAACTGCTGTTATTAAGACACCCGGACCGCTTTCTTGAAAATTTCACTAAGGTTACCAAAGTTCAAATCCAACCAAAAAGATTACTAAAGTGATTCTGGGGGCGGTGGGAGTCAGAAGTTGGTCACAGGACTAACAAGTTGCGCACGTCTATAGGTGGCGGTACTCATTTACCACCAGGTGAACCTACTGTTCGTTTGTCCACTTATACCACAAAGAAAGTAAAAAGAAATATTTTTATTAATCTGACTAGGTGTGCCAGAGTTCGTGGGGCCGAATTGCGGCCAAGATACTATTTGTGTTTTAATTGGAAGTTTGTAACCCATAGTTAGTAACCCTTTGTTTGGTGTTAAGTGGTTTGTGATCCTGCCTAATATGCCAGAGGCCGCAGGTTCGATTCCAGCACAATTAGTGTGATATTGCCTCATAATTATCGGTTTAATAGTCAAGGCTTGTAAACGTAAAAAACAACCAAAAACACACATTTGTATGTAAAATTAATATTATTTAATTGGTTAATTTTGTAGAATGCAATTAATTTCTCACAGTTGCAAAGTTACTGCATACAATAAAGAATGTAAAATTAGAAATGTAAAGAGTTTTTTAAATATTTCAAATAGTTATAAACTGTAATGAGCTATAACAAAACGCGTTCCTTATTCATTAATATTCCAAAATCAATATTCTTTTTCTTCTTTAAATTTAAAGGTAATGGCGCCGAACGGAAAGGATACTCTCACACTAATAAGTAAAAAAAATAATTCGACTCGGTTCATAAATAGCGGATAATCGGTTCATAGAAGAAAATAAACCGAATTTAAAATCACCTTGAGTCACATAAAATTATAAATTGTACATGGATAAAATATTTAATATGAAAAAAATCAGTAATGGTAGAATTTTACATAGATTAAGAAGCCTCTAAAGTAGGGGAAAAGTAAAATTAATATAAGAGAAAATTTTATGTTTAGTTCATAAGTGTTATTGTTGTGAATATTTTGTCTAGTTATACAATATACATTTTATGTACCTACTCTAAACTTCTCATACAAGCCCTCTACTTGAAAAAAAAAACATGTATAATACACCGACAAATAAATAAAAAAACAATGCTACATTACAATTAGAACAAAAGTAATTGATTTAATGAAAAAAAATAAATTATCAAAATACAAACTCATAAAAATACATAAATCATTAAGATTTTATTGAAGTGAATACTTTTATAAAATTATTTAAAATACACAATAACATGTTTGCATGCTGATAGCGATAAGAGTATTTCGCCTTTTTTTTGTCATTTTTAAAAGTAGATTTTGAGGATTAACCTTCTTACTGTAGTTTTTAATTCAATATTCCAAGCAAAAATGTCAAAAACTTTCTGACACGTTGAATTTAAATCATCATTATTAAATAATGTCTTGTGATTTTATACCCAAACAATATGTCTCATTTCTTGTAAGATATTAATTAGTACTAAGTTACTTAAACTGTATATGATTGTAATTTCATATGTGAAGACAATGTGTTCCACACATAGGCACTTACTTTAAACATAATATTATATTAACATTGTTATAGTAACTACACATAAACATACGTACTTACTAGGTACTTATCAGTAATTTGTATGTACGCTCGTATATACATACATACGCTGTGGAATGCGAAATATACGTATAGGTACACGCCCGTCTATACATATTTATACTGCGGAATCGTAAATAGATTGAATGGGTATGTACCTACCTAGTTAGTTTTTGCTTACATTGCCAGTTACACAGTCTCCATACCGTACATAGCATCAGTCAGTCGCTACTAGTAGACTATGTAATGTAAACATTAGGTGGTTGAGGAATGCATTTAAACAGTAGGTACTGGTAGTGAATATTATCATGTGCGGTGATAACGTGGCTGCGAGTCGGCGGGGTTTAGTCGGCGACGCGGGGTCGCGTGGTGCGGTCGCGTGTATCGTTGCAATCGAAGGAGTGACGTACGGAACCGCTTCGTGTGTTCGCGCTCGCGTACGCGCCGCATTCCATCGTGGGGGCCCTTCGCCGCTATTGGCCGATCCCGCGTGACGTCACACCTCGTAATGAGGTATTCAACATGGCCGTGTAGCTAGTTCGCGAGTGTGCTTCGTTACTCGTTTGAATGGATTTAATCAGTGAAATATGCCAAGGAGACGAAACGGTGAGATACCCTTGCCCGACGGATGGGATTATGCGAGGGACTTTGACGGAAAATTGTATTTCATCGACCACAACAGTAGAAAAACGACGTGGATTGACCCGCGAGACAGGTAAGTTTTCCAAAGAGAAGTGTTAACCCGTAAGAGCCCCATGTCAAAACTTTACATTCCAATGCGATTTCTGTTGTTTTCTGTTTGAATTTGGCTGGTATGGGCATACATATCGGGAGTGTCAATAAAACAATCCGTTGTGGTGAAGTTACAAGTGATAAACACTGTTCTAAAATAGAATAAATCGTGAAAAACAAACTGTTCTGTCGTCGTGATACTGCTGCTCTCTAGTGGCAAAAATGTGCGTCAACCTCGATTTCACACGACATTCCACAATTTAGTGACAACAAATGAGCTAAACACAAATTATGGTTATCATTTGTTATCCTGTGGAATGTGTACTGTGGTCTTGTTTTCGTATTTGGTGAGCGGTGGGAGTGGAGCACGAGTAATGAGGCCATGGAACTGGTTCATAGCGATGTTGGTAGCTGATCTGGCGCAGAAATAATTCAATGAAACAAAAATGCTTTAAGTAGAAGTGTGGCATGTTGTCAAGATGATGGTGCGGTCGGTGGTTTCGTAAGGTCTGTATGTGTGTATGGTGCCAATGCGTGGAGAACGCGGTGGGAGATGGAATGCAATGCATAGGCAAGTTGCGCGGTGTGAATGACAGGCCGTAGAATGCGGCCCGGGCCTGCGGCGATGGTCGCGCCTTTCTAAAGCGGCGCACTCCCCCTCCCCTCCGCCGCACCGCCGTCTCCGCACACCCTCCTTCACCACTTCACCAAGCTGCAGGTGCTGCACAACACATCCCTATTAAATACCGATCATGTCTCAAGACGTATCTATTTACCATAGTTAAACAGACACCTGCACCATTGTTTCAAAAAGTTTGCTTCGAAAACTTTACACCTGCACTCAAAATGCATGGTTACAGTTAAAACTGGTCAATTATCACTTCAGTAATGTTAAATGGCGAGACTATTAGCAGTAGCGATACCTGTTTCATAAGAAAACGAGACATCCTAAAAGGCTAACTGTTGAACTAATAGACAGCACTGGGCTATAACGGGTTAATAAGATTCGTCGTAAACTATTCTATAAATGAAAAAAAAACACCTCGATACCGTTAAATGCTCTGCAGATGGATAATGGTATGTTGTTAAAAGACTGTTTTAGTTGCAAGCCAACCTTCAGGCAAATGCATAATCAATGTAAATTTCATCGTTTAATCATTCAAGTTGACAAAGATGTACTTCAGTTTTGCTTACATTGCTGAATATTTGAGAATTTAAATGATGACTGTACCAGAAAATTTCGATGATACGCAATTTTAAAACGCGCTGAAAAAATTTAATGAAATGGGAATGTGGATTAAATTGAATCAAGTAAAGAATGCACATGAGAATCTGGTCCCAGTACATTGACACCACAATAAAATTTGCCACTGACACAGGAAACATAAAGTGGTATTTTTATTGAACTTTTTGGCAAACTGCATTCCATACGCTCGACATTACAGCGTTTAAGACGTGTTAACCTAATTGAAACTACACAATACCATCCAAAGACAGTCAAAATTAAGATAACCGTGCTAAACACAGAAATTAAATGGTTGTACCCTCAAATAGTAACAGAAAAATTCATTACAGTTGAATGTTGACTCGGAGCCAAGTTACCTATTTTCGCTAAAAGTTCTAGTAGTAGGTAGTAACCACCTTAGTAAAATTTGACCTACAATTTGGTGTATGAAGCAAAGGTACCGCACATATAACTTGGCCGTCGACATCTACTTGTGCAAACCGCGCACACAATAAACCGAGCCACTAAGCCAATTTATTAATGCTAAAAATAACCCGGCCACGTCTCTGGCACATACGACGCTATTAACCTTATAGGGAACCTAAATGTACGAGTACTACTACTACGAAATACATCTTTGCGTCACTATTTTAAACTGCATTTATTTTTTAACGATCAGAATATTGTCAGTTAAGACCTTTAGGCAGACGTTATCGTTGTTTTTAAAAAACTTTGTCCCTTGAATTTCTATATATAAGGCTATTTTAACAAGATAAATAGATCTTTATGGTGTCGTTTGATTCTTAAACTATACGACTACGGCTATTATGGTTTTTTCAAATGCTGTAACGAGTTGTTGCGTGCGAAGAGATATTTTGCGGTTTTCGCAGATCTAAAGACAAGTGTGATATGTAACGTGATGAGTAGGGTTAGTTGTGGAACCAAAAAGAACTAATTAGAAGGATTTGAACTAAACTAAATAGCGTTCAACAACTATAAATTGTGAATAGAGGAAAAAACTATTCATTGTGTAGCTAGTCAAGGAAGTGGGAAAGACAATGATAGCGTCGATTAACAAGCGAATGGGAACCTATGTTCTCCAGTTTATTACTTTAATTGTATCAGTTGAATGCAGTTTCACTAAGCCAAGTACATTGTTGCATTCCTGTGTTACGTTCCGTTGATCGTTAATGCATAATTCTATGTTGCTAGTGAAATCTGCATTAGATATTTATCCGCATTTGACTAGGTGGGGGCATATTGTATGTGAAAATACAAGGATGCGTTGGAATGTTTCAATGTATGTTTGTGGTCGAATAGCTTGTGGTGTGATGTCTCAGTTAGTTAGCTGAATAACACAATATTATTCTTTAGATGTTCGATATTGTTTGACAAACTATAATATTGTCATGTCATTTGTCATTATCGTATGCTTACACATACCCCATGTATGTGTAAGCATACGATAAATAAATAAAAGGCCGAAAACAGATGGCCAAGAGTGTTATCATATAAAAACTTATTTAAATATCGATCGTGCTTAACGAAGGTATTTTCACAAGATTGTGTAACTTAAGTATGTGTACTTCCCACACACTGCACAAGTTCTAAGATTCTTCATGCGTAACGTTAAAGGGGCAGGGGCATTTTACAATGTTGCATGACTTTAATCGAATGCGTTTTAAATAGCTCTATTTGATCTATTTTATTTAGTTAGGCGTTAAGTTTATCTTATGTATACTTTTAGAGAAGTTACAAAACATTTATTATAGTGTAGGGTGCGGCGCGTGGCGGCGAGCGGTCGCGAAATAGCGTACAACATTGTTTATTCTACGCATTCCTCTCAGATAAATGTGTCCTTGGCAATTTTATACACGCAGACGCGCGTCGACGTCGCCCGCTACAGCCACCAGTTTTATAGCACATTTACTCAAATCCTAAACTAAATATGATAAAGGAATTCGTTAAGACCTTCTTATTGTTTCTGAAATTCGAAACTGAAAGTCTTAAAAGTAGTCAAACCCCATGTAATGTGACATGTTACAAAACCGAAATAAAAGCCATTATGTACGTTATCGTTATAATAATGAAAATGTGTTTAAAATCACGCATGTTTAAAAGTTATCTATGTGAGTAGGCGATAAAAGCTGGGCTGCTCTCGTTTCTAATCAAAATTCGCATTCCAGTCTTATCTATATGCCGTCACCGAGCCGTTGTTTGGTTAAAACGATTTTTCCATTATTATGCACATCTTTTTATTTTTGCACGTTTTGTTGGGCTGTTTTAGTTCTATAAATATTTCAACACTTTATGGACCCACACCACAACATCAGTAAGCATAAGTAGTGATAAATGTGCAAAATATGGAGTGTCGACATAGCAGGCCTTGAAATAGTCCGATGGTATTGCTACGTTGTCCCCATAGGCAATGATAAATTGACAATAGTTGTTGCTTATAAAATTGTATAACTTTGCATAAGAATGTTTGATGAGCCATTTGAGCATGTACATAGCTGGCTAAAGAATGTTGCCTATTTAATATTTCCTCTATAAACACTTGTGACTATTCTATGTTCACAGCAAAACGTACGATTCTAATCTGCCGAGTGATGGAACGAAACTGATATTGTACCGCTATTCGACTTAAATACGTCAAATAAAAATTAATATCGTTATTTACTGGTGTATTCATTAAAGAAAGTTCTTTTCAATGGAAAACTAATTAACAACACGTATAATAAGGTGAAGATCAGTTGTATTTATATGCCCATTCATTATTTGTAGAAGTATTAATGGAGCTTTAAAAGTTCATAAAAACCTTAGCCAAAGCTAAAATTAAAAAGATGTCCAGATTAATTTATTAGATATTTTAAATTTAAATATGTATATAGAAACAGCGTCTTTTTTATTCGCTCATAATGTAACTCCTATGACCAATACTAATACCGTGAATGGTTTAATTTTTAAGTGTCCATTAATAGAGGCACTGTGAGGCAAACTGGCACAAATCCTTGATTTTGTATAAATTGTTGACGACCCGCCATTTGGGCGTGGGCGAAATATGCGACAACAGACTATAACAAATAATTTTCTCATTCTAATGTGTACCTTGTTTCTTAGTAATACTAAACTTTTTGAAATTGTGAATTTGTGAATGATCATAAGCGCTTTGGTATGCGAAAACACCTGTATTTAAAGGCGATTAAATGATAGCATTCTATTTAAGTGTTTTATCGATGGCTTGTAGCGTATTTTAGGTATTTTTTTGACTTCTTAATTTGGTATTCGTAATATCACAAGTTCATTTGGTTTCTAAAATCTGAAGATCCCGTGGTCTTCAAATTTTAGAAACACAATGACCTTGTGCTAGTGGCAAGCGGCTAGCGAGCGGCAGTAAGCGGCTAGGACGATGAAATCTATAATACTGATTCGATTGTTTTTTTAAGCTTTAACTTAGTTTTCATGTATTTGCTTATCTCCTTAAAATGTTTATAGTTAAATTTGTTTTTAAAAAAAGTACGTGGTAAAAATAAAATATTAAAAGAAAGAAAGAAGTACAGGCTTTGAAAATATCGAAGATTCCATCATACTAATTAATAAAGCTAAATACGTAAAATGGGTAATTACATTGGTGGTACTTACCATTCTATCCCTTCTTATTATAATATATAGATTTTCTATAGTACCAGTTAAACACTGGGTAGATTGGATTTTGTGATATCAAGATATTTCTCTGAAACCAATTATGAAATGATTATAAATTCTTCTATTAGTGTATCGTCAGGTATATATTTGTATATCATAAAGGCTATTTTTGCGTAACATTCTTGTATTACCAAAGAAATTGGCAACTGTGTATCGCGGTAAAAATCGCAAATATTTCCCCGACCTCATTCCACACGGGCGATCATTCACGAAACAATGGAGTGAGGAATTTTGTTCCTCAACAAACATTCGCAGAAGCTCGGCGCCTCCCATTCATTCGGTACGTTCGCGCACATTGATATCTGCTTGTTTGGACTCTGTTTAATCTATACTTTCCGGTCTTGACACCGCTCTAATAACAACGATATGTGAATGGAGCGGCTTTGGTGCCATTCCTACCTAATGTTTGACTTTCTACTGCTGGGAAAGTATCATTTGTGCAGTCGTGAAGTTGCCGTCAAACATCGTTACAAGCCATTAGCAACATTTCTGCAATACTTCCGAGGGCGATATTACAAGCTGCAACTAACAAATGTTATGCATTGGTTCACTATACTTTGTAACTCTTAAATTTGAACTTAATAAAAATTTTATATGTCTTATACATATGGAACAGATTTTTGCATTACTTATTTACTATTGAACGTGATTATACTCTTACTTAATTATGTGTTTATAAAAATAACTCATTCATTCTTAAATAATAAAAAAGAATGATGTCCACTTTTATGTTTTCTGTTAGAATTAAGGTAACAAACTATTTGTTACCTTAACTTAGGTTGGGTTTATATTGAGTTTTTATGTTTTGTTCTTAGATGCACAGATACCTACAGTATGGAAGTGAGCATAATATAATAACAGTTGGAAATTCTGAGCTTCAACTATATTATACGCAGCGACCGACAATTCGTCATCTGTATAGACATTATTTAGACTAGGTATCGTATTATCGAATGTTTGTGAGCAGAGTCGTGATACTCATGATATTGTGTCGCACGCGCCGGCTGCCGGCGTGACGAAGGCGGCTGGTATGCGGTGTGATTCAAACGGAAACCCTATATATTCAGTGTTTATGTAATCCACTGTCCGTTTGTCCGTCACGTCTGCAGACACCATGCAACATTGAATTGAATAAATTACCTTCAATCGCTGTGTGCCTTTTTATTATATGTTTCAAACTCTTTCAAGAATCTGTACGGAAAAATCAGATGAAATATTGCCTTGCAATTAACGCTATAAAATTTATGGTAGGTACTTGAAATATTACAAATGAAGATCGTAATTCATTAAAGCAAGACGAAGGATTTCGAGTTTTAAAAGGTAGTTAGTGTCAAGAGATCTTTATTATTCAGATCGGAACACTCACTGTGTGTATATTCTCAATTCTCAAGACGAGCCAGAGACCTTGGAGGGTATGACGTGACGTGCGTTTCAACAACACGGTTCACACTAGGTGTTGGAATGTCGTTTGTCAATGATCGAAAAACGCCTGACGTCATAAAGTGACATTAGCTGCAGCGTTTACCCTCCACACAAATTATATGCCTTCGACCAGTTGTGTATTAATTTGGTCCATAAATCCTTCTATTAATATTATGAAAAAGTTAGATCACTATACATTTTTTGTCCACACATCGGATCATTAAATCGACAAGCTTCGATGAATACATTGCAAGTTTAATTCGATTTTAACATTGCGTGATTGTCTCAGCGGTATGGAATGCGAAGGGAAATCACGTTGACCCCTAACTGGGTTCCTTTTTTGGACATCGGAACGTCTATAATCTTCCTGTCCGTGAGTCTGATTATGTACAACAAGAGGTTATATTCAAATAAGCAGATACACACAAAAGAATACGTGACATCGCTGTACACTAACAATTCAAATGTAAACTTTAGATGAAACAGGTTATTAACCTAATAGTTTGTTCCTTAACTGTGTCTATGACACAGTTTCTTACGAGAGATTATCATGTAAACGAAAAGCTAAGTGGGGCAATGCCCTCTTCGAATAAAGGAGTAAAAAAAATGAGATTGTTCCGAAGCCCAAGGAATGTGCATTAAACGGGCCATCCGGATTAAAATATTTCCCTGGCGGTATTTATAGAGCATTAGTAGGTGTGCGTGTCCGTCTGTCGGTCGGTCGATATGTGTGAGACAGCATGGCACCGCCTCCCACCAGACGTGCTCCAAGTTCGTCGTAATCCTGGACTTGGTCATTGGACTTTAAAAATATTACTCAGATTAGACATGCTACATGACTAATACTGTCCGCTATATTTTTTGGCGTTTATAGGCGAAAAAGTAATTTTAGTTTTGATATTTCTGAATAGTTTTAATGAGATTTGACGTTTGAATAAGATTTTGACACCTTTAATTGACAGAAATGCTGTAAAGGCATGAATCTGAATTGTCCAAAGCGGGCAGCAACCTTCGTATTTCTATTTGCGGCTGCTAAACGGCAGTACATTGGCCTTCTCCCTCGCTATTTTCCAATGAGACCGAGATGCACTGGCATATCGCACGGCAAAGCTCGCGGATTTATTCGCATCGATTACGCGTACTGCGGTGTGTGAACTCAATTCGTGGAGCGAACTGTATTATATATATGTGAAAACATACGATGATTAAAGTAAAGTAGAACAAATTATGTAATAGTGATTTTATAATTGCATAACATTGTATATTGGATACAAATGTTATATTCTCTTTACAAAATAGTAAAGTATCAAGCAAATTAAAAAAATGTTTGAATGATCATATTTTCATAATCCAAGAATATCTATCATTTTACGAATAATTACAAACACTTAATAACAATAACATTGTGTTTGTAATTTTCTACATAAATAATGAATATCTGTTTGTTTGTAATAAAAATCTAGGTATGCCAACGACATCGTAATATGAAGTTAAAAAAATTCGAAAATTTTCTGGATAAACCCACAATTGAAGATATTTGATATATTTTTTTTTATGTAAGAAAGAGATGTAGTTGTTAAATATTTTAATAAAAATATTTTCACCAATATTCAACCTGTATTAAAATTAAGGTCAACGATTAACTGTAAGTACCAACAGATGGCGTTATCATAAACTGTTAATATGGCTTTAATGGGAAACATTATTTTATCTATTTATTACTAACGTTCCTCGCAACAACTATTTCAGGCCTGACCATATTTCACATTCCTGGAATTCGAGAAAAGAAGGAAATTAAGTCTTATATCTAGATAGATTGCGCTAATACCTGTTTATTTTGATTGATTAAAGAGACTTATTTAAAGTCTATATAAACACTACTTGAACGTAAATATAAATTTATTATCAGCAATAAATTCTCTGAAAATATTATCTAAGAATTCGACCTTAAACTCTCAAAGTAAATGCGGAATGCAATGTCTTTCAACTATTGTTAAATCTATTGTACACTATTTTCAAGAAAAGTTTATTTTTTATCTAGAATTATTAATACTGTAATAGCACTAATAATTCTGTCACAATAGTGTTTGATTCCAGTGAGTATCTCTTTTACGTGGGCGCGTGCGAATGTGTATCTGTATATGAAAGAGTGGCAGTGTGTGCGGCTAGGGATTCCGTGACACGGGTCACCGTTTCCGAGAACTCAACTCGTCTTGACGTCCCGCTGACAGGACTGGTTTTGCCGTTCTGCCATAACGCAGCAACATTGTTTCTCTATTTGTCCCGCTCAGTTTTACTATTATTATATAGCTATCCCGCTTTCACGCAGATGCATTGGATGCGCACACGCACGCGCCCTCTATCCCCTCACCTCGATAAGTGTGATCGTGTTTTGAAATGGACGAAGCATTCGGTAGCCGTGTGCGGAAGGAGTAACGAATTCCCATTGAAGAGTTTTATTTTACCCTCTCGACCTTATCGTAATGATTTAATGGCCACAAAAATAATTAGTAACTTCTTTGTACTTCCAAGTTATCATTTAAGGTTCAATTAGTTTAACGGATGACTACAAAGCATTTAAAATATATTAACATGTATATCTAAAATACTATTGAGGTGGTTTATAAAAATGAAAGAGAACATAAGCTTAGACAAAACTTTGCGCACTCATTAAAACAGCCTTTACTTCACTGCTTACTGTAAAACAACCAGCAAACGGTAAAACAAAATCACGCGAACATCGAAACGTCGATTTCAAAAGTTGCACGTACACCGAACTGGACATAAACGTGGCCAATTAACCGAAGAATCTTATTTAATAACCGACTACCGTATAAACGCCATATTAAAAGTCACGAAAACCGTTAAGTGGGATGCGTATGAGACGCGGTGTTCATTCGTTTTCGTCACCATAGGAAATGCGAGTGTGTCCGCTTTTTATCGATGGACTGGTCGTGGTAAGTGAATCATGATCGAAACATGTAACAGCAGTGGAGCAGGTCGGTGGCGCCAGCGCTCCACGCCCTGTGCAAGTCTGCGTGCGCGCCAGCTCCCGGCCACTTGCGTCCACCATCATTAATTATTCTCATGCCACAAGCCACAACCTGCCTGTATTATCTGCACGCCTAGGTACAACTTGAATCTAGAAACTTGCACCTGCTTTTTGTTCTTCTTATATTTTATCTATAATTCCATCGCGCTTGTTAAATTACACTTTCGATCAAATCTTTAATAAAATGTATTCTTGCTTGTATTACTTACAGCGATTTCTTTATCTATATACTTTTTTTACATCAATTTGTAACCTGATTGCCTCGTTTCTGAACGACGTGATTGACGAATGAGCTATTTCGAATAGACGAATAGAGCGTATAGAATGAAAGTGACTGTGTCCCCTTGTTCCTGTGGTCTATATATGAAGGTGAAATGCTTAAAACATTGCCAATTAGAATAATAAATTTTTTTTTTTCTAAAGCATTCTTTATTTTAATCCAAAATGAAGCCTAAACAAGTTGCATGTTTACATGTAGAAAATAAGAATCCATAAACTGGTTGAAACGGTTGTTGAGCTGGTTACCAAATAACCAGTGGAATTATCCGGGCGAAAGATTCAAGATTATAAGTGGAGCTTATTATAATTTTGTCTTAATAATAGTTATAGAAGCAGCGTAATAAGCTCGCCCCTGTTCGTGGGAAGAGCGTCAAGTTGATGTCAGGCCTTCTATGGGAAGTTTTTTGTATTATTTTAAAGACTATTTATTCTGTGGTTGGGAACTGCCTTTCAATTTTATTAACTTTAACTGAAAAGTTTATTACAATACAAATTTACAATATCGTTTGAATTTTTCAAGTTGTATGCATTACTGTCCCAAAACTGGGCTACTTACTTAAATTTTGGGTTTAGGTAAAAGTTTGGACAATAAGCTTGCTAGTATCATTTACTTGTACTTTTATTTTAAAAAGAGTTATTTTATTTATCATAAATAATATATGTAAATGTTGCCCGCATTTCTAATTTATCAAAACGTTTCTTAGACTTAACAACAAAACGTCGATTGTTCCAGATATACAAAGCCACAGACATTCGCGGACTGTATCGGCAATGAGCTGCCGCTCGGCTGGGAAGAGGCCTACGATCCACAGATTGGACGTTATTACATCAATCATGTCAATCGTGAGTAACACCTGTTTAATGGACAACTTTTTTTTCGTCAATTCCGTTCTTGGAATTTTGAAGGTTGTCCGTGTACTGAATATTTAACTGTTTAGCTTCTATAGAAGTTACTCCGTATACTATATTCGTTTGTGATCCAACTCCTGGCCGAAACACACATGGCTGAAGGGTTTAAGAGTTAATTTTAGTGTAGTAAAAATGGTTTGAGAACTCCGTTCTGGGTTCGATCCCCACATGGGACAACGCTTTGTGTGATCCAAAACTCTGAGTTTGAGTTTTTTTTTGTCTGTTACATGAATGTCCTCAGTTGTGTCATTCTGTTACCAGTCCGATAGTAATATTGATCTAAAACAATTGACAATGAATCACAAATAAGCCAAACATACTGTAAAAGATTTTTAAAATATGTCTACTTATTATATTAAATAGTAGAAATATTAATAATGCAATAATTCATTTCAGCACAATGAATTGTTTGTACCGGTTACAGCAGTCTTAACTCTTATTTATTATGCCTTGGATTGTTCAGTATGTCTGAGTGAAAAATGTTCAACACGGGGGGCTTATGAAGTACCACGGTGCTTTAGTTATACTCTATGAATTATTGAACAGCTTGATACATGTCTAGTCTATAGAATGTTGCGACTGTTGTGACCACCATCTTGGATTCGGTATTTCAAATCGACAAGAGCAACAGTTTTAATCTCACACCATGACAAATAGATGGCGTTGTACGTAAATTTGGATGTATTTGCGCGCGCGTATCTACCTTTATAAGTGAATTCTATGATTATTCTTTGGTAGGGCATTACAGCCATACTATGAATGGAATGCTTACGTATCGTTTACTTACGCAAATGCATCTTCGTGAGTCGTATAGAATTGATTAGTTGTTGCATAGATATTGCTACCGTGTAGTTTCACATGCAGATAAACTAAACGTGTCTTTTTGTAATGAAGAATAATTTCTGCGTATAATTAAAGTTTTAGTAACAGATATACTATTATCATATACCTTCATTGTTAAACATGTGAAAAATGCCATAAGTTTTCAATAGTTAAATCTAATCTGGTAGCACTACAATATTACAATATTGTTTTAATTAATAAAGTGAACAAATTGATCTCTCTCTATAATTTTTTTTCTTAAAGTTTTTCACTTTTGTTCATTTATAGATAGTGGTGGGTTGATGATGATGATGATCTTATCGTTTGGGTTGGTGGATGACCCAAGACGATAGCGCATAATGATGGAAAGCCAATGCTTTGATAAACAACATTTAATTATTAAGCAGTGTTATACGTTAACTAATTAAAAAACATAAAAACCAATGAGGGATTGTTGAAGAATTAATGCAATAGATTTTTTTAAGGATCTTAAATCAAGCAAAAACTGAATTTTCATACTCTGTGAATTAACGGCAATTGACTAGGTAAAGACCTCATAGTTACTATTCCACATAAGGCTTTATGAGGTAAAAAGGCAATAACAAAGCGCGCGCTATCTGTTCACTCACAAATATCGGATAACGGTGTGCGCAAACGCAAAGACCGCATAGCTAGTAAGTATATTTATGCATTATTTATCAACCAGAGCTAAGTTTTCCACCATTTTCATGTTTTTCTTTTTCACACACATCCAATAAATGATGGCTATTCACTCTTGAGGTTGTTTATTTTAAAGGGCCTAACCCTTTTTTGACCATTACTGCTTTGCCAAGAGCGACATGATAGATAAAAAACCCTCGCACATACCCACAACTATAACTCTTATACACTCCAACAACAGTACCCATGAACAAATCGAGTTTTGACACTCGGGTTCCAGTTCCAGTTCCAGGAAAGGAAAAGTAGGTCTTGTGTTATCCATAAAATCTTGTTAAAAAAAATCTATGGTTATATTTTTATCTTTTCTTTCTACATCTGTTAACGAACCGAAAGTGGTAAATAATCCTAAAGTTCTTAAAAATCAACGATCTTGTAAATTACATTATATGAATGCTTCACTCGAAATTTCTGTTCCCTCAACACTTGACAGCATCATCAATCAATAAAGGCTCTCAAAATCATGGTTATGTAATGGGTACTTGAATACTTTTTGAAATTGCCATAGTAAACTATGCCTATGGTTTTAGTGTATAGGAGTTATTACACACAAATTTGGTCGCCCTTATATATCGTTTGTATTTCGAGAATAGCCTTTTATGAGGTTTGATGACAATTTCAAGCCTAGAAAATACTACTCTTCGTATGTCGTTGATTAATGTTCAATTATCAACTTATTCCTCTCAATGGTAGATGTGAGACGCTGCATACCCGTCTACTCTATCGTATCTCAATCTGATAGTCAACTATCTTTTCAGATATTCTTGGCGGTCCAACATTTTATTTCGTATATTCAATCATTGCACTAAATATGGTGAAATGCTTTTGTGACACGTCTGCCTCGCATCGATATTGAATTCTGCGAATAGATACGTTCCAATTACACGAATTGTATCGGAAACCAATTGTGAATACGAGAGTGTTACTAATAAAAAGATAAGAGACTATTTCATAATTGTGTATGTTATATTTAATAATGATATTAATTACACATCATGAACTTCGTAAAAGTCATTATTAAGAATAATGTAACAATGCTTTTGAGTTTTTTTTTGGTCGGGATGGAGAAGCCCTTGGGATCTCCGGCTCTTCAGGGACGCAAGAGCCAGGGGTATGCGGTGTTTCCACTAAAAACCACCCCGGTGGCCGGTCTCAGGCGTCCTACTCTGAAGGGAACCCGGACCATATTATTCCAGGTCCCTTCCAGAATCAACACCGTGCCTAGTCAAGCCCTATCCTGGGGAGGCCACGGTAGCTTCCCCGCTTATCAATCCGTTATAATTTGTTGCTGCGGAATAATTTGACAGCATTAAAGGGTACTAATGCATAGCACAAAATATAAGGATTAATATTTTATAATGAAACATTTTTCAATGTATAGAAGTGTAAAACTTAAGGTAATAGCTGAAAGGAAGCTATTGTTTGCTCTGAAGGTCTGAAAGTTTCCTTAATAAAAAGTACGGTTCGATATTGTCCAAAACTAAAACTATTTTAAATGGAAATTAAGTATTATCAGTGACAAAAACATGTTATTATTCTGATTACGACGTTGATTTCTGTTGATTTCGTTCGAGGATATTGTCAAGGGTTGCCAGATCTCCTAAGTACTGCTATGGACGAGTATATTAATATGTTTATGTGTTTCGGTAATCGCTTATCTTCTATGGGTTGTGTGCTTGTTTACCAAGTTAGATGTTATTCACTGTTACGTAGGTGGTTTTACGTCTGTAAGATGCAGTTGCGCGTCACATAACTATTCCGTCGTGTAGCCTTCGGTTACCATGGGCGTAACTAGTGAATGTCGTACAGAAGTTATTGGTATAATTTACATTTAGTCTGTAAAGCATTACTATTACGCATTTTATGTTCCTACGTACTGTACAAATTTAATAATACTATGTAAATGAGGTCTCCGTTTCAAAGCATGCATATAAAAACACAGTTCGTTTCAAGATAAATATAAATGCATGAGACTGGAATAAGAGAAATGAATGCAGAATCTAGTGGAAATATAATATTTTTAAAATTATCTAGAAGATAAATACCTCTAGGGAGACGCAGTTGACTTAAAAACCAATAAAATGACAAGTCATCCGCTGGTACATTCATACATTCCCGCGGCTTCTGCGCTGTCCATTTACAATATTCAATACAATATGGTAATGAACCACTCATTTATGGTAGATCTATCGATAGCCCAACTAATAATACTAATGATAATGCACTGTCCCATAAATTTTGCCATATGTGAATTACTAACAAGATATATATTTCTTTATTAATTACTCCTACCTAATGTTGATTACATTAATTTTGCAAGCTAATTAATTCAGTACATTTATAACATGTTTTACTAAATAGCAATTATACACAAACACATGACTTTAATTCCATACAGTAAATAAACCGCTGTATGTTCTTTTTATATCATATATCATATCAACAGCCTTTTACAGTACACTAATGGACATAGACCTCTCCTTGGCAAGGAGGTTTTGGCCTATTATACCACACTGACCAAACGGGTTGGAATATGACTTGTTTCAAGTTTTCCTTTTCTTTGTAATGATATTTTCCCGAATAGTTTGTTCCCTTAGTTGCCTCTTACGACACCCACGGGGTGAATGGGGGTAGTAACACCATGTATTCTTAATCCATCACCACACGGAGTAAAATGTTCTTTTTGAATCTCTTAAAATGATTACATACAAACAAACTTAAAATATCTTATAACTTTAATATGAAATTAGTTGACCTTGATTAAGTCTATCTGTAGTAGGTATGTCCGGTGTACATGCAAGGCTAACTTGATTGTATATATTTGAGATTGACATTTTATAAGAGCAATGATTGTACTAAATCGAAAATGGCTGACCTGTACAGCATCGAATAAATAGAGGACCAATAAAGTGATGCAGGGAACGATTTAGGATACCAAGATATAGTCACCTCAAAGGATAGATCGAAAAATGAAAAGACTTGCCGTATTTCCTAGATCTAAAAAGTGACTTATAACAGGAATGACAGAAGGATGTTTGTACAGAAATATAAAGATGGACAAGATGAGAAATTAATATATAAGAAGGCTTGTAAGAAATACCAATGGATAAAGAATTCTGGAGCAAAAGGAGACCAAGATATGGACAGGAGAAAAACGTAAGGAAGAGAGTTTTATTTATGCTGACATGCAGAAGACGACAAAATATAGATTGCGCGTAAAGTGTCTAAAAAGGGCGTCAACATTACAATAACGAATGGCAGAATACAAAATGTGTCGACTTCAAATAAATTTGTGCAGAGGGAGGGTAGTTAGATAATAATAGTATTACTTTTAAATCTACGTACACATAAAACGTACATTGGTCATAAACCATTTAAGCAATGCAGTCAGGTTAGACGAGATACAGGACATTATAAATGTTTTACTCGTCATTTAAAAGCTCATTGAAGAGGAATGCCTTGCGGATAGCCCATTATTCAACAATAACGCGGCCAGTCGTTAACATAATAATACAAATAAATGCATGTTTCGTTCATGTAGATGCTAATTCTAAGTATGAATTTTTTACACTCAACAACGTATTAAATTATCATTATTCCTTAAGCATATATGGGGCTGTATTATTTCTGTTTTTCTCTCAGAATTATCACTATAACTATATTAATCTGAATTTACTAAAGGAATCAATCCTGTGAAGGTTCAAACAGTACATGTTTTTTTTATTTATTCCCGGCCTGCTAATGAGACTGTACTCTACCTGATGGAAAGCACGAGTAAAATGCAAGAGTGCTCATTGCAAATGTAGACAATGCAGTATGGTGACCCACACAATGGTGGTTTAGTAGATACTTTTTCACGACCTGCTTAAAGGACCCGGGATCATAGTGATAGGAAAGTAATAGGGAAATAGGCCGTGCCAGTCGTAAGTTACAGGTTTTAACTGATTTATACAGGAAGGAAGAGCCGATCCATTTAGTTAGGGAGTTCTAAAACGGTGAATTCCAAGATCAGCACGTGTTGTCCTATAGAAGAAAGGAGAAGATGGCCAGTTGGAAGAGTTTGTCAGAACATTACATGATAAAGGCGTTAGACGACGGCCATAGAGGCGACACATCTTCGCAACTAAAGAGGCTCAAGAGATTCAGTGGCTTCGGGGCCATAAATATTGCAGACTCGCCGCTGCAACCTATCGAGAGCGTCCAGCAAATACTGCACGGATCCATTGTAAAGATGTGATCACGAGTTGAGATCCCGACAAATATCCATTCCAGGCAGGCAGGAGAAGAAATCGAAAGTTTTTGGTAGAGAACGCGCACACCTGCATTTTCTTGTTCATAACTGACCAGATTCTCATAACTGTATTAAGAAATGCAGCCTAGGACCAGATCGAACTCAGCAACAAACTCCTGTCGTTTTTACTCAAATTGTGCTAGCTTGGTTGTAGGGTGTCCATGAAGTGAACTATCGTCTGCAAATCAATGTAAATTGCCAAGGGCTAATATATCTTTGATATGCAGAAAAAAGATTGTGGACGATAAGACGAAACCTTGAGGTACAGAAACCTTAACCTGCTAAAAATCCGAGGCTGCGCCGTGAATGCAGCGCTTGTACAGATTTTGGGAATATATATATAGCTACTTTTATTCTATGGTATTAATTAATCGTGCAATTATACCGTTTCATTTGGCATTACAAAATATAGATCGGGTGTATCGTAAATTTCAAGCCTTGTTATATTATTTTCTTTTCTAAATGTTCAATCTCAATTTATTTCAATTCTTTGTTACTGCATGTGAATAAATTCTTAAGTCTTTGTTACAAGGTACACACACACATACCTTCTAACTAGGATCAGCCTGATTATATTATACGATGTATTTAAATATTTTATTATTGTAAAGTCCTTGTCTAAGCTTGGGTATTGATTAAAACCTATCTAAAATAAGAGTGATAAAAAAAGATAAGTCTAAAATAAAAATAATGTAACACGATTAATAAAATAGTGACACATTCGTAAAGTAATGAAAGTTTGAGAAATACAACTTTGTTATGCAATCTGTTATAAACTAATATTTAAAATTAGTACATTTCATAATCTATATTAGAAATAAAAACTAGAAATTTATTAAAATGTACGACTATTTGGAAATGAAAAAGGTAGTCTTACATGATCCGTATAGTATTAAACAACTCATTAGCCATCGATATTTCTAGTAAAAAGGACATGGTATTGAAACTCGTTTTTAATTGACGACCCAATTAATTTTAATATTTTCTAGAGAATTCGCTACGTTGTATTCAGGTTGCGCATATTTCTGTTAGTATGCATACGTTACTTCGTTTATACCTTCTCTACTTTACACATTTAGTTTGCAGCATCCACGTTCTTTATCAAGGTATGCAATCTGCCTTTTGCCTATATTCTGCATAAATTCGCAATATTTATACTCTTCGTGCCTTCTTTTATTTTACACAACTCATATACGTTGCCGAGAATTTAATTTGATACTTTAAGATAACTTTCTTACTTAATTGGAAGGAAGCAAGTTCTTATTTAGTGAATAATACTGTTTTATATCAATTAGCTCTTGTTTTTATGAGCAATTTCTTTTTAAGGAATTTTTTCCTAACATTCTTGATATTTAATTGTAATTTTGTCTGTCTTACATATCGTAACTGATGTACTTAAGTGAATGTTAATATAATGACAGTGTGTGGTCAAATTTTATTGTCAAAAGAAGCGGCGTCACGTGCATTGTCAGTTTATCGTCTTGCGTGTTCGATTTTGTATATAATCCATTTTCGAAAGGCCCTCTGTGAATAATTAATTGTTACGTGACGACTCTGTTCTTTGTCTCTACGTAGATGTTTTATAAACATAAGCATTGTTTTCTGGGTGCATCATTTCTTTTCCTTTGTTGATAATTGTGTAAACATTTTCATTACAGATCGTCAATATATCCGTATAGTCTTTGTTGTAACAATCATGTTTTGTTAACATCATCCTGGTGTACGGGTACTGTCCATAACCGTTTTGGTGGCAACCAAACAAATGAATTTGCTTCCTGCTATAACATTTCTGAAAATTTGATTAATTTAACAACTTTTGCTTCTATTATTACTTGTCCAATTTTGGTTCTAGGCCACTTAAAAATCTTGTCAATAGCCGTGAGTTTCTAGATTATATTACCCTTTTGTTTAACCACTATCACTTTACCTTCATCGCGAACAGTAGCCAAATTACGTAGCAATTTCGTCGGCATTGTTTCTCTAATCTGATATAAGTGAGTAACAATCAAGTCTGGAGGATCGTTCCGGCCTTGCTTGGTTCAGAATTGAAAATAATAATTGAAAGATCGCTGCGTGCGCACTTTGTATGTCACGCGGTGTGCGAATGATGGAGGAATGCAGCTGCCACGATTATGACTGGGTCTATGATTGGTTCCTGTCGCTATGTTGAGCTCTAATGTGGGTTCATTCGTTTAGTACTTTTAGTTAGACTATACATGAATATATATTCTGTATAAACAAACACATAAGCTAATCGTCTCTGTAGGTTAAACTTACTGAGCTATTATTAACACGTAAATAAAATGTAAATATGAAAATAATTTTAAAACTTATCCAAACTTGTGTACAGGTGTGGTTTATCTTATCTATAGGCGATGCAAAATTCATGATCATCATAATTCGTAAATGGTTGATATATAGACAGCATATTTCCTGTAATTACTTCTTAGTCGTACGCTTTGCAAAACAAATTACTCCTATAATTATTTGAAATAGTTGCCTTTTAATTAAAATCACGGCACGGTTTACAGCCATAGACAGTGACAATTTGCAGTAAAAACGATCGTATCTGAATTTATTGAATGCTACCATTATCAAACATTCGAATGTACTTGACCATAATTGGCGGGTAATCGATAAGCGTATCGCATACCTTTGTGATGAGTAACGCTTACTTAATCTGTGTCGTAAATGTAGGTATTTGGTTTGCGTTTATTTGGACTCGGAGGAAAAATTGTTTGAATCAAATTCCATTATGCTGATTTGTTTCGTTTCTCTTTTTATAAACATTCTATTGGCGATTGTTAGAATTGGCTTTTCAATTGATTGTAAGTGGTTTTGGTTTATCTATAAAACTACTGCTAGCGAAACCCACGTCATGTGTATGTTAATTTGTCGCGGTATTCCAATAATTACTAATATCAAGTCTCTTTGGATTTGAGATAGCCAGAATAGTTAATTTAATTTTGTCATATGTCATGAAATTGTTATACAAGTGCATGTATTCACTCGTATCATGTCTTCATCATATCTATTTCTTCCTCATTACCGCACATTTTAGGAGTAGGTGCAGAAAAAGACATCATCCAGAAAGATAAAATCCAGAAAGAAAATGTTGTGTTTCTAGTAAATTTAATATATTTAAATTTATGTACGAATTCAGTATTAGGTGTATTTACTAAGTTACCCTAACAATAGTTACAACAAATCACTACCCAGACAGAAAGGCGTCTAAATGAAATGACTAATATACCTATTGTATTATGTTGTTACAGAGGTGACGCAGTTGGAAGACCCGAGGCTAGAATGGCTCAGCATCCAAGAGGCGATGTTGAGGGAGTATCTGCATACGGCGCAGGTTTCTCTCGAGGTAAGTACTCCTTACACTAGTAAAATGTCATGTTTTTCACCTTATACTCAAATTTACGAGACTTAAATACTCAAATGCGCAAACGAAAACAAATGACGAATGTTCGTTTGAATTAATGTTTGTAGTCCCCGCGACACAGTTTATATTTCGAGTGCAGGAGGTAGAAAAACTACTTTTGTAACATCCAAATGCCTAATTTATTAATCAAAAAACTTACAGACACTATATAATGCAAATATCGGGTTATGTTAATTTTCGAGTCTACATTTATTTACTTTATTTAAGCATAAACGCTTTGAGCTGACGCATTAGTCCAATATCTTTGAACATAGACTTAAATTAACTTGTAACAACGTAAATTTGTTCTAATATTTTATTGTGTCTTCTACGATTCATCACTAGGCATTGTTACTCATTCTTAAGTGGAAACAGACAGTTGATAAATGTATGACTAAATTTAAAGTTGTGGTGAAATCCACAAAAGGGCGAATGTGTTCTTACGCATACGCCATCTGGTATAATGTATCGACTTTGGTAGGAATAGAGAATTAGCCTCGATTTACGTGTCATTTGGAATTTCTATAGCGGTACTTATACTTGTACATCAAGTTCATGAGTTTAAATGTCATTCGTCTTCCTTTACGTTTGTATTTACCGTAATGTCGCTGTAGCTCGAAGATCTATGCTAACTATTATATCAAAAACTTCATAATATTATATGCATAACCAAAATTTGTACGGTACTTAAATATTTCCTGTTTTACATGACGTACATTTGAAAGCACACTCTAAGCACGATTTACGTCGAGTGTACGAGTGTCTCAGACTCGACAAGGTGTTTTGTGCGTATTTCGAAGCTATTCAGCATATTTTCGAACCCATGTAACTTCGTTGCTGATGAAGCCGAGAAGCCTGAATTTTCAGTTATCATTAATGACATAATAGTAATATTATGTATTTAGTATAATAATAAATCATTACATAATGATCTAATAATAAGTATGACTGGGCATTCGCACACGACAATGTTTAAGTATACATAGAAGCTGTTTTACAATGAATTTATTACAAATTATGTTTTTAATGAGATACGAAATTTTCAAAAGTTAAATTGTTATCAGAATGCGACAAATCTCATCGTCCCGATAAGTAACCCGCAATAACATTGTGCTGTGTGTATTAATCCTTATCGTTGTAATATTAAGTATAAATCAATCGATTAAAACGTATAAAAAAATCGAAACGCGGATAAAAATTAGACAGAGTCATTAAAATGTGATAGAAACTGTGCTATCTATAATTAATGTGCTTTAAAGAACATTAAACAGTCGTTTAGTGGCTTCTCCACGAGATAAGGATGGAATGCGATCGTGCTCTGATACTTAGATAAGGAGATAAGTGGCCGCGGTATTGTTTCGAATTGAGCACGCAATGGGAACTGAGCGATCATAGTTCAGTTTGAAACAATATAAATTTCACAGTTAATGTTTGTGGACAAAAAATGAGGATCAAGAATGCGGTTCGTATAAAGTTAGGGGAAAGCTTTTGTGCAAATTTATAAAAATAATAGTTAATCGGCAAACGTTGTTTTGCTGTCTAAAATCGTGTTTAAAAATGATGGGGGTTAAAAATTGAAAATTACTACACTATCTACTCTCATACTTACGAGAAAAAAAAATATTGAAATCGGTTTAGCCGTTTCCAAGGAGTATGACCACAAACAAACTCGAAATATTTATATCTAATTAATTTCATGAACGTAGAAATAGAGAATAGCCATTTATTTTTCATTATTGATATCTATATTTATATTTGTTAAGTCTTGTTAATCCCAACGACATATTGAAGTAAATTATTTGTATTTTTATAAATTATTTAAAAGTTCATATACATATACGAGTATTGCTTGCGATTAAATCAACAAAGGTTAATGTTACTTCCTTACAGCAATTGCTTTGAAATTGTTCAAAAAACTTTAACGAATACGTAATAAATGTATAAATTTAAGAATTAATTACAAATTACTGTTAGTATTTATCATGATATATTATTGTAAGGTTACTAAGGGTCAAACTCTTTACTAATCCCTTGTCCTAGGCAGTCTGATCCCGAACTAGTTAGTCTGATCCCGAACTAGGTAGTCTGATCCCAAACTAGGTAATCTGATCCCGAAGTAGGTAGTCTGATCCCGAATTAGATAGTCTGATCCCGAACTAGGCAGACTGTTATACTACGGGGACCACTGTAACAAAACAGCTTTCTATGATATACATACTTACATATTTTTAAATACATACTTATATTATAGATAAATTCCCCCCAGACATAGAACAAACGATCATGCTCCTCACACAAGACGTGTTGGGAATCGAACTCACTAAACTAAGATAAAATAATGTTTTACGTGAATATGCTATGGAATTGCAAAAACATCTCACGTCCACATTGGTATGAGTACCGTTATTAAAGCGTTTCTTTAGTTCGTGCGCGTGCGCTGCGAAAATTCGGTTTTGTTATGTTCATTAGCTTTGAAATTTTTACGTGTAATATTAATTTTTCTTTTAATTTCTTATATTTTTGGACTTTCTCTCCTTATTTATAAATAGTACTTGATTTATATTTTTATATCGACCTATTTTTAATTTGCTCCTACAAGGATTTGCGCGCTCCAAAATTATTTTAATGATCCTTGGGAAGGCTACATTTCTTCCATGACTCCTTTTACCCCTGATACCGTGTATAAGAACTCTATATGTGAGAAGTTAAGACGTGACATCGTAACAAACAAACTAACTTCCGAATTTTTGTCAACTAATAACGAATATTTTTTTTTAAACAGTACATAGGTGTGAAGGAAATGATATTTAAAATTAACACAGTTTCGACTTGAACCCTGATATTTGGGTCGAGTTGGCACTCAATTGTAAAATATTAAGGCTGTCATGTCCAAGACATTTCGATCGCCCACTAAATGTTGCTGTTAACGTTACATAATTTTAAAATATTCCAAAAAAATATACCTGAATTATTTTAAATAATTCCATAATTAAAAAAAATGCATTTAACCTAGGAGGTCTTTAGCCATACCACTTTAAATATAAATAAATAATTTAAATTTCATTTCAATTAATTAGCCATTATTAAATGCAAATTTGTACCATTTACATTTTCTAAGTCAATTTCTTAAATATTTACAAAAGTAAGAAACTAAGCAAAAATAAATGATTTTAGAGAATGTCACTATTCAAACTAATTTATTGTTACTTTATTCAGAAAACAAATGATTCCTTCGTCTAAAAATCGAACAATCAATTTAATAGGTAAAAAAAATTCTCAATAGGAATGCGACAGACGTCACGATAGACTAACACCAGTCATCAGTGATAACCTTCATTGAATTGACGTCAATTGATTGATAATGGTTGCAAGTAAACAAAAAGATACTTAGGAGTGATCAATTACTGTAACCTGGGACCTATGACCCTTGGTCTTGAGTGTGCGCAAATGGATACGGATCATCGGATTGATCAGATTATAAACTGACCTCTTATTATCTTATTCTTGAAAGCTAATTCGAATAAATTAAAATTTATTGTTTCAATGTAGTTTGGTTTTGTGGAGATTTTATTTGTAAATAAAATATTTAAAAATATTTTAAACTAAATTTTCAAATTGACATTGTTTTTATTTATTACTTTTGAAAGATAATTAATGAAAAAAGAAGTAAGGTTCTCTAACTTCTATTTTCTCGATACAGAGTTTTTCAGTGCGTATGGATGCTAATAACAGCTTACCATTACACTCTTTTTTATCCAATTAGAGGCTAATTAAAAAGTAACTTGTATTAAATATAATGAATATTATAAGCACATGGAAATATTTTAGTAAAAATCGTAATTAAAAACATAACGATTTATTTGGTTACATTATGAAATAATGGTGAAAGTTCTAAATTAAAAACTCATATAAACTACGATGATAAAAATAAATAAAAATATAATAGTAATAAGATATCATAAATCATTATTCTGGAATGCAAAGCGATTTGCTCACTAATTAACATTAATTTTCGCTAACAATTTTCCTTAAATAGTTTTATTCCACGAATTCCACAGCTTTTTAGTAGCTATTAAAAACTATCAGGTATACTGACTCAATATTTCTTCAATACCACTTAATGTCACCCATAGTTATGTTATCTCGAATAAAACGCCGTCTAACCCGTTTGATTAGTCATAATACCAAGAATATAATGTTTCAGTATAACTTATGTAATCCCACGTGTTTGATCGTTTAAAGTATGTAAACATTAGCTATTGCGAGTTAGTTTGTCGCCGGAAAAGATATGCATTCTTCTGTAAAGACGAAAGATAAGCTGTTGTTGGCTGATTTTTGTGAGACTTCTTTCGCAAATGATTTTATGGAAAAGGGTTCGGCCTGTGACACGTTAAATAGTTATTTCCTAGAAAAATATACAATTTCTTTTAAAACAACCTTGGAAATGTATTTTTTTATCGAAATTGCGTAAAAAATTAGTTGGTGAAGAACCTAAAATAAAAAAGTAGTTTTGTAATTAGGCTGCTTGATCTGTGACATATCGATATTCAAACATTTGTGAAACAGTAACTGCATTCAACGTTTGCGTGGGATTATCAACATTTGTGTTTTATTTGAGGTTTCAAATCTTGTGTGATTTAAAACTCCCTATTGTCTATCTTAAAACATCTTTAGCTCCTAACGATTAATCTCTACCTCTAACTGCCCTTCAAATTGTGCAACCATGACGTATAATATACACTATTTTGATATATATGTATGTATGTACATAACATTTTAGCATTACTTCTATTTGTTTCTAGAACATTCTGTGTATATGCTAACACTACTACTAACACATTACTATACACAAATACATATGTGTAGTAAAGTATTTTTATTACTGTTAACATTAAAAATATAGTGTCCTATGAAAGTCGTTTAGTTTTGTTAAGCTCTACATGAAGAGCAAGCTTGAACACTTCTATAAGGCATAAACATTCTACTATCTTTATAACCAGTCATCGACAGTAACACCTGAATACATTTGTAACGCGATAATCATGAATTAGTTGCGTTAGGGGCATTTATTGATCGGATATTGCGTTCCGATGCGTGAGTCAATCATTCGATAGTCGCTCTAATTCTAGTGAGTTCTCCGCGAATAGATATGGCTGCGCTCGCGTCGTTTTCTTTTTAGCCCGGTGAATAGACGTTTTTCATTTTGACAATGCTGTTTCGTTTTGGAAGGAAATAATAATTTTCATTCCAATATTTTAACAATTCTCTCAATAAATAGATGAACGAATAATCGACTACTGAAAAAGAATAACGTGTTACAAAGTTATCGCTAGGGCGTTACAATGGCTATGCGATTTAGTTGCAACATGTTTATTTAAAAACCTAAAGAAAGTAAAAACATATTAGTACCAATAACCATAGGTTGGCCAGTTTTATGTGGCTCATAAACGACCGACACATCGTAAATACGCATCGACACTCGATGCCCCATTTCATACTTTTAAGATAACAAAGACGTACGTAGGCAGTAAAGTTGTGCATATTGTACGGTTTACGAGAGTTTTATCATAGCTGATAGACAGAACGGGCCATCAAAGTCACTTACCTCGAGATACAAGGCGTGTGCTGGACTTGAAAATCGATTTAGAAGTTCATGATGACAATTTGTTACTTTAACATGCTTAGATGCTTGCTGAGCTTTGAAATAGTTTTAAAGTACGTAAAACACTCTTGGGTTAATGTCTTTTATTGTAATAGGTAAACAAAAAAGTTTCAAGTTTACAGTGGCAAGTAGTTGCATGATCTGCATTTAAACAATAATGGAATTATCTAGAAACATATTACAGAATAATTACTCCTGTGCTAGGACGTGCAGGCATCTGCACATAATTTAAACAGAATAGTATACTATTATGTAGTACTATCGTCAAGCAAAAATAATTGGTATGTGGCTAATAATATGGCTGTAACGAATATTTGGTTGCTGCAGGCTATAGATTTTCATATCGCAAACTTACTTGAGACATTTGTTCAAGGAAATTATAACTAATAACTACGTGAATAAAATCATGTTTAGTGATTTATCAATAGGGTCTTGAAAAGAATTGTAATTAGAAAGATATGTGTGATATAGAAGCTAAGGAATTTGTTCTTGTTATTGGTGATAAATGCATTAATTTTATTTAGATGCTGTTAAATACATTTCGTACGGTACCGTTATAACACTTGTACTTAAAGAAAAGAGTCAGCCATATTTATGAAATGTTTATATGGTTATACTTTTTGTAAAAAGGAATTTTTCTAATAAAAATATTTTCGGAAAAAAACAAAATTTATTACTAAAAATTTTGAACTGAACGAGCAATTCTTGAACTTGATTTTAACTTCTTTAATTTCACTTAGAATTGCGTCATATTATATGATTATTTCTCATATTTTTGGGTCGTGAGTAGATTTTAGAAATAGAAAATTATGATCGTAAAATGATCCTTCACAGAATTATAAAATTTCTCACATCATTTCTTAGAACCTGCTCGCGCGACTAATTTATGTACCAAAGAATGCAGTTCCATACTTCAGTTTAAAAATAAAGTACGTCAATATTATAACGGGTTTTGATTATGTATCCTTAAAGGGAAAAGTAAGTATACTAAGGTGCTCTAGACCTTGACCTTGTAAACACAGGTAAAAAACTATATCGGGAAAAAACTTCAGGATTTCCAATGACGTACGTCTAAACAGGTTTTTACAATTCTATCATCATCACGAAACCAAAAGGCATAATCGTCTTAATTTATTTTGATTGCTCCATTCCGCTGTCTCCCTTCGATGGTTCGATTCTATCTTTGTATTAAGTAGTCAGTATGTTTCCGGGAAGGTCCTTCCAGGTTTGGTTTATTCGCCGAAATGAACAAGCTACCAAGAAACGCATAAATGATTAAATATTAAAAAGTCTTTTGATTTACCTATTGAAGTTGTGAGTCTTATTGAGGAATTTACGTGTTTAGGTATAAACTATTAAGAACTTACCCCATCTATGTATGTTATTCCCGTTTATTTGGTGTATTTATAACTACTTAGTTCAGATAAGTGGTTAAAATATTCTGAACGCGACCGTACATTAGTACACAATAGTAAATAAATAACATTTTATGTACATTAGTCATTGTAATTTTTTGCTTATCTACTCAATGACCTGCCTTATTCGAAGACTTTCCAGCTGTTGATATTTCGCCAATCGTACAAGTACGGTCAAAAATTTATATTCACATCTCGTCTAATTACCCTATTGAATAATGATTAAGTACCTTTAGTAGTGTGAAGATTTGTCTAATTAATACAATTCTGAACCTCTTCACGGATCTGTGTTCCCTATATTTACAAGCTTTGCCATTCAACGAAGCCTCTCTTGGCTTCATTGTCAGTAAGCGACCGCAAATTCTGTTTAGCATTGCATTTATTCAAATGCTGAGCGGTAACATACGCTAATACATATTTAATTGAGTACGCCCAGTACATTTTATATGCGCCCTAACAACTGGTTATGGCCTTAACAATTTTGAAATCAAAGTTTTAAAAAATATGGTTTTAAACCACCCTTTTCTGTTTCAAAGAGGATACAAGAACATTTATTTTCAAATCGGGATCCGCTTAAATATACTTTTGAACGTTATAGCTTGATGTAAACTGAAATAGTTTAGTTTTTAATTGTTCAACTTCCTTAAAAGATAAGATTAAGAGGCTAATTTCAGATTAACATTTTTAAATGTGTTACCTTAAATATCTAAATTTTCATCTTCTACAACACGCATGAAAATGTATATCAATTTATCTATAAACTTAAACATCTCATCCTTAAAGTCAAGCTTTGTCTATTCTAAATATTTCGTCGTAAACGTCGCGTGTTATAAAATACTTCGTGTTTAAGGAACCCTAAAAGGGATACGTATAATTTGTATTATTTTGATTGTGATGGTAGAAAATTGATGGTTGGTGTAGTTATTATTTTTGACCCAGGTTGTTCCTGGAACCAAGGTCGACGTGATCCACAGCCTCGGGCTGTACAGATGAGGGGGAGTGGCTTAGCTTCCCAATATTTTTTTGGAGATAGACAAGGTTATTTTGATATTTTAGAGGTCGGGGTTCTGTTATGGTAGCTTTTTGTTTAATGAACTATAATAATACGTTTTTGAGCTTGTAGGAGCGTGTTTGGGTGCAGTCTGTTGCGGCAACTGACCAAACCTGTTTTCTATGTTGTTGAAACTACAAAATCAGAACAGACGATTGAAATATTGATGGTATCATAATTTTGGATAAAAAGAAACGCAATACATATTAAATACACAAAAATAAAAGACGGGACACAGTAAATGTTCGTTGTATATTGAACACTTTATTTTATAGATTCTACTATCTTTCAATGATTTTTAATAACTTTTTTTTCATTTAGTTTATTATAATGTATGAAGCCAGGGCTATCTATCATTTTCGGGGTTCCAGGGATTTTCTTTCAAGGGTGCACGTGGTTCCCCGGCTACTGGTACCTGAAATGGCGTGCGGGTTTTTGGTCGGTTCGAGTCCGACATAACCACCTTTCGGTGGTATCTGTGGGGATTGCCGCCCCCCAAAAAAAGGGTTATCTATCACTAAAATACAACATTAACAAATAGCATCTGAAACGGAAAAATCATATTTCTTAATTTCTTCTTCTTTTTGATAATAACTGTAAATTATATTCTTTCAATTAATGATAGTTTTCAATATTTTTTTTCTCAGACAAACAAAAATCACTATGAGCAAGACTCATTGACTTTGGTGGGTCGGTATAGTTTAGGAATTCGGTAGTTCTAGAAAGTAAACAAAATAAAATTAAAAAAAACACGAAAAATGGAAATAGTAATAGTAAGTTTACATAACAATCAAATGTTTTGGACCTTTAGAACCTTATAGTAGAAGCTATTAACGTTTCACTATTAAACTTCCATTGTAAAGAGAAGCCTATATCCAATGACGTCGCTAAAATTACCAAGCCTATTTTTTAAAAAATCCGTCGTCACGGTTTTTCTAATATTTATCTTCTTTTAGCATTAACTATACTATAGGACTATAACTAGACATAAAATTTGAAACAGACCCTATACCAAAATATCTGGCCAACGTGTTATAATCCTAGTAAGGAGTCCTCCTTTCTAAGGAGAAGCCTATATCCAACAGTAAGACTGAAAGCTTGTTGATGCTTAAATTCTCAATATTTAAGTTATACACAATATAAAATGTTATGTCTATACACACAACACAGACAATTAATTTAATTATAGCTAATTCACATTATTGCAAAATTAAAACTAATAACGCATTATAACCAACAACAGGAAGTACAAACATTCCAGACTCATCTTTGTCCAATGAAACAGCGCGGCTTTATGTGAGCTTTGATAATACTTATTTATAGACTTAAGCTGTTTATAATATTATGCAAAAATGTCGTACGTGGTAATGACTTCGACAAATAAACTTGAACACAAATAACTTAATTTGAATCACAAAACATAAACATGGTAAAATAAACAAAAAATATAAAATGATCAAAGAGTCAGTTTTGAATGTGCTTTTTTTTTAATAGCCTTTTTAATAGCCATTTGTCAAATGAATCAAGTATACTTTTTATTTTA
Organism: Hypercompe scribonia; assembly: GCA_949316085.1. Lineage (NCBI taxonomy): Eukaryota > Metazoa > Arthropoda > Insecta > Lepidoptera > Erebidae > Hypercompe > Hypercompe scribonia. The sequence goes on from OX438988.1 coordinate 9,219,569, forward strand.
CATAATTATTTCCATTATGAGTAATTGATAAGAAAATCTAAACATAATATAATATTCAGGTAATGAACTTGTAATGAAATTTTTCCCAAAAAGATTTTCACAGACAAATGTTCTATCGTTCTACAAAGAAAGTTTTAGTGTTTTTTTTTCTATTTTAAAAGCCTGCCAAAGTGCCTGATGGAATGCATGAATAGAATCCAAGAGTTGTGGTCACTATACTTGTTGCAAATGCAGACAATGAAGTATGGTGAGCTACATTACGGCAGCCTAGTGAGATGCTATTTCACGTGCCGATACGTACATAAAAGGCATAATAATCATAGTAGGTTCAGGTAGGCAGTGTAAAGTTCCCCACACTTACCACGATAACTGTCAACCCTGTCGGCATGAATGCCGTCTATTTAGGTTGTGAGAGGGTAGTACCACCCCGGTTGAGCCGTGAGCCGCTAAAATCAGAGTGACTCTACTACCTATTGAGAGACCTATGTCCAGTAGTGGACTGTTGATGATGATGAAGTTTCGAATTTGGACTAATAAAGGCGGTTAAATGCGGTGAAGCCGAAGTTCAACATCAGTCGATAGATTTCAGTTTTTTCAATATTTTAATGAAATTAAGAGATACCTATAAAATTCAAACATCTTAATAAATTTGGACAGAATAACATTTAAATGCTGATCTTTCCAAAGTTCACGTATGTGATCATGATAATGTGACATGTCACATCTTTATGCCATAAATACTCATAAATAACTGAGATGTAATTATCAGGCCAGTAACTTTGTAACAATCATATATAATATACCAGTTTACTATTTGTACCTATAATAGTACGATAGATAAACTCAAATTCTATTAGGGTCGACGTCATTATGAAAACTAATAAACTATAGTAACAGATATATTACAATTAGATACCAGTAGTAAAAGTGACTGTTTTAAGATGCCTATGCAAGCAACACTCACTAAAAGACATCAAAAAACTCATAATTTAATTCTAAAAACAGTAAAAGTCGATCTTATAAGTACGATCGGATAAGATAAAGTGTTAAGAAAAAAAATGATTTTCAAACACATTGATACGTTTCTTCCAAGGTGCTTGACCAACTCCATACCTGTATTGGAGGAGCGATTAAAGTGAAGTGTGCTCAGCATAGCAGTCAAGACTCATCATTACACTAAATTTAAAACGAAACAAACTGACCATAAATAATAGTTATGATCCAGCCACCAAGTTACGCTGTAAGCAAAAAGTATAAGAGCTGAGGTGGTCGGTCGGGTGCGCGACGTACGTGGACGTTGTAGCAAACACTTTATGAATTCAGACTTTTCTTGGGCTGAATATTTTACATTTTTCTTACGTCCTAAGTTAGTGAACCTTTCTAACATAAATGTTGAAAACATTCAATACTTTTCATTTTTTAAGAATTACAGGGCACCATTATTTACATTAATTGAGTGTACAGGTACCGTAGTGGTTTAAGCCGTAAGATCACTTCTACTGCACTGAGTGTTGTGGGTTCAAACACAAATTATTGTTCTGAGAGGTTTTTCTCTGTGTTCGTTTCATGCATGTTTGTGAAGTCCCCCGCGACACATATATTATTCTAGTCCTGAAGTTGTCTTTTTAAAGGGAAAAAAAATCGACGTCCAGTGTCAATATGACATTTATTTTTCGTTTTATATATATTTATTATAGATCTGAACTAAACATTACTCTGTTTAAGTATTTGTACTATCAGATATTTTAATGCGTCCACACACAATTTTACTGTCCAGATTTCAACTTAGTTATCCAGGTATATGTGTTCACGTAGGTCCAGACGTTTTACGATTTATTCGATTTTAACGCAACTACACCAGATAGACATCTTAACCCCAGAACTTTTTTATTACCTCTACAATGTATAGGGTGATAAACGACACAGCCGATAATTTATCAGAAGTATGGCTTTCAAGCGTGAATGCCGCATTCCTTCTTGGACTTGAAATATTTTAATTGAAAAAGCAGTAACGTTCGCTTGTGGCAGCACACGAAACTTTTAAATGCTTGAAGTCGTTGAAATTATTAATTAATATTTGTAATTTTAAATTAGTACAGTATTTAATACATTTATATTTAATTTTTGCAAAATTCTAAAGTCGAAGTAACGTTATTATAGGTACAACTAACAGGATTCCTCCTGTGAATTAGAACCTGGCAACTCACTTTAAAAAAATACAATGTAAAAATAATAAGTGTATTCTCTGTTATCTGAATTTGTGTATTTGGTATCTATTTACTTAAACCTGTGAGTGTGAGTAGGTTCGCTACTGGAGTTCAGTCATTGACAATCACATCTGTGTTTGTACGCTCATCATCACACACCAATCATTTAAAAAATTCAAATTTGAATCAACGGGAACTCCATTTTTCACACCATACGATAAGAATTATATCCAATATAACATTTAGTTAATATATGTGATAAATGTGTGAATATTTTTCTTATTTAAAATAATATTGAAGAGAATATTGTTATAACGTTTATGATATCCGGAACTGTATGAGTTACAAGAACGTATGTAACTGTTTATTGTTGGCCACTTATAATAAATCACATTTCATCATCCGGTTCTTAACCACCTGCGCGTCATTGGCACACTTCTTAATATTATCACGACAAAACACTCCTAGAGACTAGACGGTACATATAAATTGTAATTATTAAACCATCGACAGCCTTAGACAACCCATTGGTGGACATAGATCTCCTCTAAATATTTGGCCTCTTTGGATTTGATTGGTATAGAGTTTGTCAGTTGTCGTCAATCAACTTTTCCTTCTCTTTACAGCTCTTGTCTTGCGTAGTTTGCTGTCTTAGTTGGCTTTTACGACACCCACAGGATGAAAGGGATTGATGACAACTTGTATTTTTAACTCGTCACAACACAGTTTAATTATTTAATGACACTAGCAAATTACACTTGCTGTGTAATAGTGATGTGAGCATGAGATGAAACGGTTCATAAACCAATTGTCTATGGTTCAATAGTAAGTTCTATTTCAGGCACAATCAATTTAAGTGTAAGAAAATTAGTTGCACAGCAAGCATTAAGGCGTAGACATAATTGAGGATATAATTGTAGGCTTCTGTAAATAGCATACTAACAATTTAGCGATATAACACGTTGGTATAGTAACTTCTGTCTTTATATACTACTAGAATATTCAAATGACAGACTTTAAGATTCTTAGATTTTAGCGGTGAACAACGAAATATTCTCTATATTAAAGGCTATGTATAGAGTCACGCATGTTCTGATTAATATACTCTTTGTTACCATCTACAAGGTGGATAGGATAACATTTAAATCAATCCCACATTAGTGTATTATCTTTTATCATTAAAACAAAATTAAACAATTGAACTTAACGGTAAATTTAGTAAAATAAAATCTAAACTATAAGTTAAAATCTGAACTAGAGGAAAAAGCTTAAATCAGAACATAAGCGTTAGAAGGTGGGTACTACGATTACCACCTTTTTTTTAACATATGAAAACCCTCTCGGGTCGTCACCCCCAGCGAGGTTTACGGCGGGATGGTGTGTTGGAATCGGACCGGCTGAAACCACACGGTGTGCCACTCTGCGCCTGAAATACGAGTTACCCGGGAACAACTGCTATTACGACATCCAGATCACTAAGATTACTACCTAAATATCTAGTCAAAATTACTACCTAATACCTAATACCTATCATAATTACTACCTCAATATCAAGTCTAGTCCATCTAGTTTTCAAATGTACATACATCGTCATCGTCAATAGACTTTAATAGTCCATTGCTGGACATGACTTCTCCTTAACAAAGAGGTTTGGCCTATGATACTACGCTGATGTATATATAACTACACATGAATAATGCAAAGCGCAAGTCACGTGGCCTTTTTTTTTAAATATTTCTCACATTCATATACAAGTAATTCTTCCTTTGTTTTAATATCTATTGTTTACATAGAGATTAATGTATTAAATTGTTCCACTAAAATAACTAGATGGAGTGGTTACACAATAAAAACACACTAATCTCGTCTTCCAGATCTGATTTTATTCAATTGAGTATCCATTAATGGTGATTTTCTCCATGGACTTTAATTCAACATCATTTGCCAACATTTGTCCCAATTTTGTTTGGCATTGGTGGTGTTTGTTATTCTTTTACTTTACTCCACGTATCATACGTTTTTATTTTTTTTGCTATGCCTTCTTTTACGTCACAAAGCTCTCTTTGCCACAGTTTGCTTCTTAACTTTTCATGCATTAACTACTGCTGTCTTTAGGCTGCCTCTAATATTTATCACATACATGTAACTAAACATTTGTGTTACAGCTACGTGCAGGCGTTTCTTATCCGTTCTCTTTCTAGGTCAACTTTCAGATCAATACAGTTATTTTCTAAAATGCTTAAAACTTAACAAATCAAGAAAGAACTATATTGTTGTTTTTCAGTATGTTGTCATATTTTTTGGATAATTAATTTAGCGTAGACTTTGTTACTGAAACGTTATTTGTTACAGTTATCTAAGATTAACTCAAAAACTAAGCGATTGACGTTACACTACTCGTACATTTAAATTGCCTTTGGCCATCAACAGCTTGACGCCCTTATCAAAGAGTATTAAAGAATTTTAAGAAATGTATCAACGTATTTCTTTATCTCGAGCTACTTTATGACGTAGTGACGTAAATAGTATGTACGTAGACATCATAGCCGTAACGAAAGTTTGAAACGTAATCTACGCATACCACTAAAAAACGACAATTGGAATATGGAAATAGAATTTTTATGAACATACCAGCAATGTCGCATTACGGTACGCGATAAGCCGTTTCGTATACGTCAATCCTATAAAATATGTTCTCGCAATTACTATATTAGGTAATAAAGTAATACATACGTAGAAAGAAATCAATAAACCTCTTATGAAATTTTTCACGGAAAACTTACTATTTGTGCTTTAATTTAGAAACTATATTCAACGAATCACACAAAACCTCATACACGATTCTTTAAATATTTTTACTGCCTCGGTGACGTAGTGGAAGCGTATGCGATTTGCTGTGCTTGAGGGCTCGGGTTCGCTTCCCGGTTGGACCAAAAGCTATGTTTACTTTGGAACTAGATGACGTTGTGCGTTAGATTGCCAAAATATTATTATTATATTATTAAATATATTTTTTTTTGGCTGCACAGTTGGCCTAGTGGTTTAAGCGGTCGCCATGCCTCCTTCTACGCTGAGTGTTGTGGTTTCAAATCAATCGTTGTGTGATCCATAAATTGTTGTTCTGAGTCTGTGTGTTCTTTGTGTCCGTTTCTTGTATGTTTGTATTCCTAGTGGGGGCGTTGTCTTTTTCAAAGAAAAACAGTTTTTTTTTAAAGTTGTCGACGTTGATATTCTGGTAACTGAGACGCAGCCTCTCAGTGCATCATGCATACACTTTAACTTTTATATTTAATTGGATTAATTAAAATATCTAGATAAGTATTTACGCGATGCTAGGTAGATATTGTGTCGTCATATGATTGATTCGATGTATAAATAGATCCATCATATTACGATGGTAGTAATTGGTATATTATTAATATTCAATTATAGACAAACTAAGTCCTGTTATTTTTATTATATAACTAAGCATATCCGGTAGACCGCAACCAATTTATCCGCCCAATGATTCATAATGGCATCAAATTAATCGAATCAGATATTACAGTAATCAGTAATAAATTGATTTGAGTTTTCCCCAAGTGCCTGTCAAACCTTTCCTTTTTCTGGTTAGAAATTGATGAGATATGAGATAAATCGTTGCTTACTAATTCGGTTTGTGAACATTCTAACATTCAAAGTTTATGTAAAATATAATGTACTCAAGAACTGATTCATTTAAGATTATTCTGAATTACTGAATGATTAATTTATTTTCTTACTAATTGGTTTAATTATTTTTTAATTTAGGAATAATATAACTAAAGTATCATATTGGATTTAGTCTATGAGGATGTTGTCGGAAAATTTTTTTTATCGAAGGTTCGAAATATTTCAATTATATAATATTTATGATAATATATATGAATAATTTAATAAAATAAAATAAGACAGTATATTTTAAAATAAAAAATATTACATTTTTGATAGTACTCTTGACTAACTAATAGAAGTTACTTTTAGAAGTTGAGTTTTAAAAAAATCAAATTTACCATTAAGGTATCAGCATTCTTAATTGGCAGTAATAACTGTAACACAGAAAATGATGTACCTGCTAATTGGATACAACCGATCTTAGTCTTGTCCATCGGAAATCGTAAAGAAGAACGGTGTCGTAAACTTGTCGACGTTGACATTCTGGTCGCTGAGACACATATGTCTCTCAGTGCTTCATGCATAAACTTTCTTGAGTGATATCCCATGCCAACAGAGACGATTCCTATACACGTCTCGAGCAAGGTTACGATATAAACCATTGAACTCACAAACGAACACATAAATATATGTTGACAGAAACCCCCCAATGCAAAACATAAAATCAAATTTATAGGAATTTTTAAATAAACGCTGGCAAATATAAAACGGCTATTCGACACTAGTTGACCATAAACGGGTCAATACAACATAATTACAGTGGATGCACAATATTGCATAATATTATAAGAGCGCTGAGTTAGAAACAGGTCGTTTGTTAATGTAATACAACGTTGGGCTACCGTTCGACCGGCTACCGCCCAGATAATATATTGATTCCAGATACTGCCTTGATTATGATATATTTACCGTTCGTATTACACGTCGTTTCGCCCTCTACAGCGTCTAAAGCCCTCTAGTGCCTGAGGCTTTAAATTTATGAGAATTCGTGCGTTATAACGCCAATTTTGCTCAAAACTATTTATATGTTGAACAGCCCCATATAAGACGATTTATATCATACACATGTCACTCATAATGAATGACATATGGTAGAAAGTTTAAAAGCATTATTTGAATATGCCGTATAATAAATGAATGTTCTCGGTAGCATTCGTACAACGATGTATTTAGATAATATGCAAAGCGATTCTTTTATTTTTCATGGTAGACGCGCCACTAGGAAAATTGATTAAACCCATTAAAACACAGACGATATAAATTTTCTGGCTCCACACATAATGTCATAAGATACCAATAAGGTGTTTTATAATCATCAACCTTAAGCATAACTTAGTTTGTATGGAGGCGAATTTCAATATTTAATTGTAATCTATGCAGTCTTAACACTCAATCTCATTTTTAACCCATTAGACGGGTAGACTGATTTATTTCTTGATTTCAAGTTATAAATTCTAAAATAAAAACACTTCAGACACAGATAAATTGATTTTACCATCTTCGATAGTATTAAAAACTAGTGTTATCTCAGAATTTGGAAATTTAATGTCTTCAAATTATATCGTAGGTATTTCTTATAAACATTCAAAGGTAACGTTATAGTACAATTTCTTCGTCACGAACTGTACAGTGAAGAGAGACGTACAAAAGATTAAGGGACGAATGCCTTTCATATTTATATGTCGTGTCCAATCCTTTCCAGTTATTAAAACACGTGCATCATACACTCATACTTTTGGAATGCTCAGAATGGGAATCAGTTGTACAATAAAACTCTTGAAAGTAGTATACGATGACAGACCGTTCACCAGTAACATTTTTATTTTATTATAACGCTTTATTCTTCAAAGGCTACTTGTGTTAAATTAGTATTACATTTGTAATATTTTATTTTTAACAGATATTCTTTTAACGTTGTTGAATTTTTATTATTTTTATTATTTACACAGTCATTTATTAGTATTTAATCACGCAGCAGTTCATAATTAGTTTCGAATGACGTATACGTAATTTTTGCTATAAATTCTTTTATAATATATTCAGATTGCGATGTTCGTAATGGGTTGAAATTAACTTACATACCATAACCCTCCCTGCAAACTTAAAAGTCTTGTGCAATCAAATATAAAACACTTTTGTTTAAAATCCACAGTTTTATCGTTGGCTCGTATAAAACATGTAACGGCCATAACATTAACGAGTAAAGCCATCGTTATCATGAGACATTGGAATTTTTAAGCAGTACCACTCGATACAAACGCGTGAACCGAGATCTTTCTCCCGGTAGCGTTTTAAAAATCACCTTGTAATCTTGAATGAATATTTTTAAGCCCAACTTGTGGTAATGGGTTTACACGAGAGATGTCGTTAATGTTTTCAAGATTATAAAAATGTGGAATGTCAATTAGAATTGCGTAATTTTAGACAAAAGTGAAGAGGAACGGAACTTAGTACTACAGGATTTGATTATCTGGACGGTGGAGAAAGGAGGTATGATTGCAAATAATAAAATTATTTGATTTTCTAGTCATTACGAAAACCTTTCAAAAGCACATTGAGCGTAAAATATAAAAAGAAAATGAAACAAAAGCTACTTCTTAGCTTTGGTTCTCGTATCATCGTAGCTGGATCTTAACACGATCTCGGTACTAAATCCGATTGTCATAAAACGGCTTGTATAAATCTATAAAAATGTTGACAGAGCCCAGGTCGTTGGGATCACGGGTATCGTATCGCATTCCATTCGATAATACTTGTAACACGCTGTATAATTATAAATTATCGTAAACAAGATCTACTTAGAGTTTTATGGGAAAATTCCTACATAGTTGTTTGATTGTTAACGTAAATATCAGTTAGTACCTACCTACCCTACTTTATGTGTTTGTATTCATTAGATTACACTTGTTACAAGGATATTGTTGCGAAGTGTTGTTTTATGAAACAACTTTGATCAAAATATTGTGTTCCCTTTATTACTCTATTCGTTGTCAAAGTCAAAGGTATATTAAATCAATACTTTAGTTTCTATGTGCCCATCGGTGTAGGATAGGAGCCGCAAGGGGGTACCCGTGCACTCCTCTGTCAGTAAAGAAAAGAAAATATATAGAAAAATACATATTTTCTTTCGACTACACCAGCGGGTGCGTAATGTTACTCGAGAGGCAGTATAAAATGCCTTTGAAAATTTTATTGCCTTTCGTTCAGTTGATTTCTTCAAGAAGGGCATCAATAAACTGGCTCTGTGTTGGCAAACATGCGTAAATTGTATGAATGATTACTTTAATTGTTAAATAAAAACACAGAAAAAAACCTTAATTTATTTCATATAAAACGACAATTGTATAGGTAAAGATCTAGTAAAATTCTAACATAATTAGTATGTGTAGATGTAGATACACTCCCCTAAAAATAATTCTGATGGTGCTCATGTGTGTTGATTTAATGGATCTATTCACCCTTATCGCCATTACTATTTACACCTAGAAAATCCAAATATTTTCTTCGTCCGTTTCTTTCTTTTATCAGTTTCCTTTCACATAATCACAAGTAACTATTATATAACCTGCTATTTCTCTCTCATCTACGTATATGCAATAATTCAACTGAAATTATTTATAATCAAAGAATTCAACTTAAAAAGATTTTTAAAGTCCATTTTTACATCAGTCGATATCTTAAATATTTAAAAAAATAATTAGTACGTACGTGCAGGCTACTGTAGATAAATTACAGGTTATTTTTTAACCAATAATTGTAGGTTGGCGTCTGAACAAGAATGTTGCACTAAATTCACCTTTGGAGCATCTGGTTCGTACCGATGACGAATTCCGCGGAGCTTTAATTTTTTTCCTAATAAAATTCGGTATTATGGGAAACTTGTTTATGACTGTTTCAATTGCCTGAAAATAATAAGCACATAGGTATACATCACATTAATGATAACATATATATTAAAAAAAAATACTAAAATTTTTTTAGGTTTGCCAAAATATACAAAAAATCTGCATAGTTCTGCGAACTTTAGAGAATTACTTATTAACACAATGATGACGGTAATAATTCACTTAAAATTAAAAAAATCAATTTTCTTAAGTAAATGTAATAAATTGAGCAATTAATACAATAAAGTAAGTTATAAAAAATATAGATAATAATGTAACAATCTCGCCGTGTGTCATGACAACTTTTATTCTGCCGTAGGCGCTTGATGATCTATAGTCGCACGAACATAAGGAGAAAGTCAGTGAGTTTTGTTTGTTAGTTTGGCATTAAACAAAACGTCAAGTGATCTCTAATTACGTAACGTTATTATCTCTCAATGCAATTAGAGTATCGAAATTTAAAAATTATGATTCTGATAACGTACTAAAATAGAAATATCATATCTAGATCAATGCTGTAATGAAATTCCAAATGATGTTACAACAAAAACGATGATGCTTGATTTACATGGTACACAAATCATAAAGAATCTTTAAGAGCTAGCAGTTTACACGAAGGATCATTGGATATTATCTAATCTCTGAGAGCGTAACTTGGTAGCCGAAACACATTGTCCTTTTTAAAACTTCGTCGTAAAAATAAAACGGGTTTTGACTTGGTTTGGAACCCATCTTTAATAGAAATCTAATGGCAGTAGACGTCGGTTTATTGTGTTTAGATGAAAATATTATATAGATATTGAAACTCTGCTTTGTAACATATACATAGGTATTACATACATTAGTATAAAGAACTGTTTCTTACATTAAGTTTTCTCATGAAAACCTAGAGAAGGCATGCATATATCAAACACCTTAAAAACATTGAAGGCAATGTTTGTAAATTAACATGATTTATATCCATCACTATGTGCATAACAAATCCGACATTGAAGTAAAAAATGTTGTTCTATCCTATTTGTATTCATCCATGAAGCATGTCGGTCGTGCATCAGGCAATGGAATGCGTCTGTCCAATCATAAGCGGATGACATGAGTCCCGGCCGTCGCATTTTTAACTAACACTGTAAAATGTTTCAACATGGATTGAATTATGACCATGATTGTATTTCTTCGGTGTAGCTTTTGTGACATTCATTTTTGGGTATTTTTCTTCTAACTAATCACTCTAAGAAACTAGTGGTACTTACGCCGTGGCGCTGCGAATAAACTTGAGATATCTGCAAGTTTTACTACTGGACAACCTATTGATTCTGTTGTTCAGTGTTAAGAGCTTTATACCTTAAGAATCGATTGTAATTGTTCAGTAAACTTGGCACTGAGCCCTTAGCAACGTGCAATAAAGCGGGCAGCACTGAAGGACGGGGAAGGCTGTCGGAGTTCGTCCTCGACCCGGCACGGCGACCTCAGCGCGTGCGCTCATTGTTCCGCCGCCCGGCTAATGTTACACCTCGTCGTAAAGTTGCGTGCGAGCACCGTGACCAACGCTCCCGCTCCACTTGGACACACCGTTTTGTTTTTTATAAATTTGCTGGCGTATTTGACAAAAATCTGGCATAGCGTGATCAGAGGGTCGGACAAAATTCATTTCTAAACCTCTAAATACCAGTTTCAGAGAGGTCAAGTCTATGTCATGTGATGCTGAATTTTGTTATTCATTCTGTAAAGACGAACTCGGTTAAGAACAATAAAATATTGCCATTGAAGTTAAATATGATGATAATAATCATTATTCATAAGTCCCATGTATATATAATAACCATCTTACTTATGTTCTCAACAACCTTTGATATTGTTGCAACTTTTTGTGCTTATACACTCGATCAATCTTGGGATGTTAATCGGACGAGTTCGTGTCGCCCCGTGGTACTTCAGCGTGCCCACACGAGCCCGGCCCGTAACCCGAGATTGTTTTCGAAGTGAGGGACGCGTGCGCGAGCGCAGACGACCTCAACGCTGGACCTTGGAGTAGGGTTACCAATCGCTGAATAAATAAATTATAATTTACAAGGGGTGACGTTTTCTTAAGCTGTATACTTCTTTTTAGTTTTAATCATCATGAAGCATACAAGAATCCCATATTAAATCGATGATCTCTTTTTCTTTTATTTTATTTTGTTATCAAAGTATTAGTTTATGTTTTATTCGTCTTTCGCTATACTCGTTGTTACTTAAAGCGCATTAAATAATTGTATTTAATTATTTGGACCGCATATATCATTGACTAATGAATTAAATCTGATTGTAGATCTGGTAACCCTGGGGTACAGACTCACGTTCTTGCAATTATGTGTATTCAAGCTTTTAAACGCGTTAGTGTTACGCGTGGTATGCGTATGTGGGCAGTATTTAGTACAACTGTATGAATAAGTATAAACTTGAAATTTAACATTAATAATAAAATGGAATGTCCTTAATTCTATCTTTGCTTCAGTTTTATTGTAGGTCTATTAATATGACATATTATTTTCTTGATGACTACTTATAAATTTATTAATAAAGTGTATAGAACTGTCAATTGATACTGCAATAATTTCTGACTCCGTTTTTATAACCATTCGTATGACTCTTAAACATATATAAACAATTTTCATGGTTTTAGTCTTTCTGTATGTTATTTAGTAACCTTGTATGATCGATAATTTACAAATTTGAAGTTAAACGATGTTTTCACGTGGGTCGTTACAAGAAACTTACAACAGAGCGTCATAAAGGGATCTTTAACATGTTGCCCGGAGGTTACAGCATTTGTCTGTCTTCGTGCTTTCCTACTAAAGGCGAACGCGTGATTTACAAGCTTGTTACCCATAGTGTAATTTACTTGTTCCAAGTAAATTATAATTCAGTTGATTTTCTATTTTCATTGAGGAAAATAGATGATAGTAGCGTTCTGAGAAGTAATGTGACGTAAATATTGTAAATGCTTGGTTTGTATTACTGTTTCTACTAAATAACCGATAATTATATGCTTCGGCTAATTCCTAAAAAAGCGTTTGGAGTCTTCAGCTTCAAAGAACACCCGACACATTAAAACGAAACACACAAGCCTAGGAATGTACCAGTTAAATGGCTTCGTACAATTTTTTCCTCTCGTCTACGATTCGAGTTCAGCTGTGCGTTCTTTTTACTATAGAGGCGGTGTCTGTTCTATGAACAGACGTATTTATTGTATGGATGGCACGCGAATTCCTGGAACTCAGGATTCCCATCCACGACAAAGGGATCTCTGTTTTTTTTTCAACCATTTCTCACGAGGGTGTACGCTCGTTTATTTTTTCAACAAATTCCAAAAATGTTTACGTTATGGTATTGTGAAGTGTGTAGGTATCTGAATTTTAAACTTTATCTTTGTTTACTGTAATTTTGGAGCATCTGAATAAGTGTGTATAATCGCTTACATAGGTTTAATCTACATAACTTTTACACTTAACAACAAATGTAGGAACAGCATCTTTATATTTTTTTTTAGATTAAGTAAGATGCAGGTATTTTGAAATAAACTAGCGATCTGCCCCGCCTTCACGCGGGTGCAATCGGCGTTTTATGCCACTGTATCCATACATTTTAAGCGTTTATAAATTCTATTCTTACAAAACATTAACTTTTTGTGTTCTATTTATATTACACCGGTGTATTATATATTTAAACCATCTTTGAAACATTACCTAAATGCAGTAAAAACCATATGTAAATCCGTCGGGTACTTTGGAAGATCTCGGCGCACAAAAAGTGCAACTTCATTTTGTGCTATATAAATATAAAGATCGCATATCAATTAGCATGTTGATTAAAAGTTATAATATGAAATGGAAAAATTATCTTTGCTAATAATTGAAAGTTGAAGATTTTGTTTGCTCGATTGATTGAACGCGATAAAGTCAGGAATTATTTCGATATATCTATTGATATATATCGGTATATATATTTATCGAGTAAGGCTGTATACCATTACGTTATAAGTAATAGCAATGAAGTATCAAAGAAATAATTTCGAAAACGGCGGCTTTTTCTTTGCATGCGCTGCGTAAACGATTAAAGATTAGCAAAAATAATGTATGACAAAATTGTTTCACTTTAAAAGTTCTAAAAACTACCGCTAGAGCATATGTCTATCTCTTAAGGTTGACTCGCTATAACCGTTTTATGTCAATCAAAATTATTGACGCTGTATAACAGGCAAAGTTGTGCCGGTCAGCTATATTGTATATGTTGAAAGAAACTTCTCAACTTTGGACCGATACCTCTATCCATCGATACGATAAAATTCTGGAAATACGTCTAATATTGACAGAAATATATTATAATATACTTAAATATCAATATCAAAAATATTGAGGACAGTTCTACTGTATCTAGATACTTCACCATAACTAAATTAAACCATATTTTAAACCACAACAAAACTTGTTTAGGTGTTCAAATTGTCTCTGCGTCTATGTAAGGGTAATGACGAATGTTATTCTATACAGTTTAGTGCGCGCAATTATCAAGTAATAGCCATTTACCAGCGTACTGACATTCCAAAGTGATAGGTTGATTACTATAAAAATTGTTGTAGAACTGATAATGGGCACAGCTATTAAATGATATTTGTAATAACAGTGTACTAATCTTATTATTTTATCTACTAAAGTTATTGTGAAGTCACAAAAGTGTATGTAGTGCCTTCATTCAAATTAAGCGCACGTCGTTTTGTATACAACAGAATATGAAGTTTTTAATGCCGAGTATAAAATATGATGTCGCGTCTGCGCATGAGTTGATCTATGGCGCATTCCACGCCCGTAACACCGGGAGCGGTTGGACTCAATAATAAGAATATGAGCGTAAAAAACGAATACGTCAAACCGCGTGTTTCGTGCGCCCGCGTGCCTCGCCCTCCACCCCTCACTTCCATCGCCTTCTGTCATATATTTTTTTTTCCAACGTTTTTCTTTTCCACTGGTAGGATAATCGTGTATAACGCTAGACCGCATTCGACTCGAGTTTATTAATATGAATATTTGGTACATTCTTCTCTTTGTATGTACGTCTATATGATGGATGAGATTAAGATTCTTGTGAATGCGTGTCCTTGATTTTTTGTTGTTGTGCCAGTAACATGGCTTAGTACAACGTGTTTCTATTTTTCATTGAAATTAATGGACTTTGTATTACATGTCATGTTAATATCACTATGTACAAGAATATCTAATTAAAACACCGTCAATAACGTCTGTTTGACACAGCATGATTAATTTAGCGATTAGCGTTTTACTTTTATACAAATATTTAGGTCAATATATTTTTCTAATATTTTTAAGGTCATTCTTTATTTTTTTTTTATTAAATGTAAGACTTAAATAAAATCAGAAAAGTAAAATAGATTAGCTAATTTCGTGCCACACGTAATAGCCTATATGGCGTCAGGGTTAACGCCTTCGACTGTCGTTTACACGGTCCTGGGATCGAATCCTAGCATGGTTCCACAGTCTATAGCTACGTAGCTGTCGACTTCTAAGAACATGCAATATAAATAAGTTCATCTCCTCATAAGATATTTTCTACCTAGTCTTGCCATAAATATTGTAATAAAGAAAAAAGAAAATTGTTAACTGCAAATAACATTTATTACTTTTACAGTGTGTCAGTTTAATACATAAATATAAAACAATTAAAAATATAAAAAGCTTATTCGAAGTGGTCTCCATTGGCTGCAATACAGTCCTTTAAACGATGAGGCCAGTTATCAATAGAAGCACGCACTCTTTCCATGGGAAAATTCTTCACTGCCAATCGTATAGATTGTTTTAGGGACTCCAAATTATCATGGCGTTTAGAGCAAGCTGTACTCTCTAAAACTGACCACAAATCATAATCCAGCGGATTAAGATCGGGACTAGACGACGGCCAGTCTTCAGCTCTGATGAAGTCCGAAACGTTCGATTCCAACCAAGACTGCGTGGACCGAGCTTTATGACCCGGCGCCGAGTCTTGCTGGAAGGACCATACTTGGTTATTGAACATGGTGATGTTAAGGGGCTTAACTACCTTCTCAAGAATGGTATCTTGATACACTTGTGCCGATGTTTTGATACCTTTTTCACAAAAATATGGCTCAGTCACTCCTTCATAGCTAACACCCCACCAAACCATCACTGAAGTCGGATAATGTCCACGTTGCACTCTGTCGACTAATTGGGAAGCTTCCTTAGAGCTTTGAGCATAAATACGGTCATTTTGTTTGTTAAAATGTTGCTCAATTGTAAAAATTTTCTCATCCGTAAACAAAATTTTTCTGTGACCTCCCTTTGCGTACCGCTTCAGTAGTTGTTTCGATTTTACCACCCTATTCTTCTTTAAATTATCAGTTAAGAAATGGCCAGTGCGTCTCTTATAGGCTGCAAGTCCTAAGTCATCTTTTAAAATACGCGACATGGTTCTAGGTGCTATCTTCATTTCCCGAGATAAAATCTTTTGCTTTCGGACAGGATTTCTTCGAATTCTTTCCCTTACTGCTTTGACCACCTTTTTCGTACGAACACTACGTGGACGGCCAGATCTTTTTCTGTCACAAACAGAGGAGGTCTCATTGTACCTATTAATAGCCCGGTACACAAACATTTTACTAATACCAAGTGTATGGAGAGTTTTAAAAATTGCATTTGGCTCCATACCTACTTTGTGTAATGCTATCACAGCGATTCGGTTCTCTTTATCACCCCACACCATTTTAATATCGCAAAATATTTTACAATGTATTGGCGCCAAAATGAGAAAACACAATGAACAATCGTATAAAAATGACAGATTCGAAATTCAAATGTAATATTTTTTTATAATTAAGTGTAACAGTATTTATGGCCAGACTAAGTATAATAGAAGATTACCTTAGCGGGATGCGCTTGACATTTTTTGTTATTTTATAATTTATTATTTTTGTTATAAAAATTGTATCGATTTATTATGCAAAATATTTTTGTAAAATTTTATTATAGTAGTTTGCAAAATATGGTCATATATTTTTATGTATATTTATTTAAAAATACCAAAGAGGTTTCATAAGCACATATATTTTTATACTATAAATATTTTATAAACAAAACCTTTTTTATTTTGAAAAGTTGCAATACTTTCGTCAGTCGGTGGTGTGATATAATGCTGTAATAGTAATAATTTTATTTTATGGTATGGTAATCTCAGTGACTACCTTGAGCATATTTCCTGCTGGGGATTGCTCTGAGAGGGGTCCGTAGCTCGCGCATGGATATCGTAACGTAAAAACGCGATATTTTTATAAATGCTAGGGCACTAAAATAATAATTTAACATTAATTATGTTAGACATGTAAGTAGTAAACCACTGTTCACAGGACTAGATTATATTTCTTGTATTCAACTCCACTCTTATTTTGGTATGGTAAGATGTTGCGTCATTTTTAAATACTAATTTAGACATACATATCAACCTAAGTAAATTAAAATATGATGATTTATAGAAAAAACTGGAAATGATGTTACTAATTCAGGAAGCTAATCAAATCCATAAATATGTATTTTTTTTTTGTAAAGTATACTCTTTTATGTTTATTATATTGTTCTTTTTATCTTTGAATGGGTATTGTTGTAATGTATTCTTTTAATCGCACGTGGATAAAAATAAGTACTGCATCATTATAACGTTTTTAAAATAGGTTAATATTTAAAAAATATTATACAGATTTCTTGTTCTATTTTAAAGTTATCTTGAGTGTTA
The DNA here is from genome assembly GCA_949316085.1 of Hypercompe scribonia. Taxonomy (NCBI): domain Eukaryota; kingdom Metazoa; phylum Arthropoda; class Insecta; order Lepidoptera; family Erebidae; genus Hypercompe; species Hypercompe scribonia. The sequence continues at coordinate 9,237,147 of OX438988.1, forward strand.
TTAAAACGAAGCACCAAAGTATACACCTGTTTACCAACGAAGCTTTATAAAAAGGTACATTTTATCAGAAAATCAGCAATTTGTTAATACCGAGCAACAATAGCGTAAGAAAGTTACACGCCTTGTCCGGTCTATGGTCATCGCAACGCCCAAGGGACGGCAGGCGTGAGGTATCTCAGGAATTTTAATCGCATCCAAGCCCCCGGCCGCTGCTCGCCATCCAAAAGTAATAAAAAAACAAAACTTGGAACCTCAGTCATGTTGAATTTAGGATATGGCGAGACATTATCTTCTAGCTGGCGACTTACCCGCCTGTTTTTAAATATCTTTCGATTCTAGTTTAAAACTATTTGCGTTTGAAAGTATTAATTTTTTTAATGTAAAAAGTGGCGTGTGGTTTTTATTTTTAAATACTTAGTTTTATATAGAGGATCTTATCTGATTCCTATTGGTACCTATGAAATAACACAAATTAAAGAGGAAAAGAAAACTCAAATGTGTCGGTCGTTTACAGCAGATAGCCAACGAGAAGAAAAAGACGTAAAATTAGTTCCGTAGGCTGCGAGTGTGATAAAGATAACTATATACCGAACCTGTATAAGAAAGAAAGAGTTGGAACCGTGGTAGAGTGAGTCGAAAAGCAACCGGTCCAAGGGAAGCAGATGCTCTCACTAGAAACCCCCACGGCAAACTTACAAATTTCAACAATTTTCTTTTTCAAAATAAATCATGTAATTTTTTATTCAAATTGTATTGGACGAATGTAGCTCAGGAAGTAATATTACATACAGACAAATGCAGGCACTTTACATTATATTATATATTATAAAGAATAGCGAAGACATAATATTACTTAACATAAAATTCTTCCAACATACATGACATATACATTTAGTGTATGTCATGGATGTACATATGTTTGCATAACATAAAAAGGCACTTCCGGGGAATCTTATTAGTATTTACTGAAATAAATAGGATTGTATTATAAGTCTACGAAAGTGAGTTATACCACAAAATGACCTTTGCAAAAAGCATCTCAACACTTTTTAACGATAACAAAAGTACCTCTACAAAAATTCAGACTTTTTTCGTCTGATATGTATTTAATTTAAAAAAAACATTACTTGTCGAGTCAAGAATCTTTGCGTTCAGCAAAAAATTAGTTATTGTACGTACATTAACTGTGTTATTTTTGGTCATTACCTGAATTTTTAGCGGTATTTGTTAGCAAAAAACACATGATGCTATTACATACCTCACGATGGAATGTAGGCACCGTGCCAAATTACCTGTCTGTCTATATACCATCAACTCGTTACCGTTGAATTGTATAAATTAAATTGCCTATTTTGTAGCTTTACTGCTCGTACCTTATCTGTGCAATCATATTCATAATATGGTCTGAATATATCACTAAATATCTGCATTATCTTAAATTTAAGTCATTATGAATTAATGAAGATAGTTTACATAAAATCACATTGCAGAACAACGTGTTTGCGTGTCTATTGAAAAATCAAACAAGCGCTCGCACATGTGTGGCTTTGGAATTATGCGGTTAGTTAGCTAGAAAAAAAAATGCGAGCAATTTGAGCTTACAACAAGCGTGAGAATAGATCCACTGAGCGTTGAAATCGAAAATGGACAGGTACATTTAAGTACATTTTTTTCTTACTTCCGAACTTCGTTTAAATATGGTCCAGAGTCGGGACGGGATTGCAAATGCGTGTAAAGGAATTCCGGAACAAAAATGTGCGCGTCTACCTGCAGGCGACAGATGCTCCCTCAGCCGCTCCCTCCCCGTGCGCCCGCTCATGTCGTCCTTCGCATACCGCTATTAAACTACGTAAATTGATTACGTGGAAAATCTGAGAAAATCGTGCGCTAAGTGGCGAGTGCGCGTGACCGCTACATTGCCACTGTCACATGTGACATTGTTCAGCTTTTTTGCATTCCTCACCGCAGTCATACGAGGATTGCAGCGATTACGATTATTTATTGCTGCCTACTTAACAAGCCTAAGCTGATTCTGAATAATTAAACAACTGTTACGTGTAGGGTTTGCACTGCCTGTCCTTCTCTCTCTGTAACTCTGCATACTCTATAAATGAATTTAATTGAACAGCAAAAACAGTAACTGCATAAATATGTATATTTATTTATTTGTAATTCAAAGTGAGTTGAGATGACTTTGAAGCAGCAGGATATCCCATAAAATTTGGATTGTTATCTGTCAGCAGGTAATCCTACATATTTATTCAATTGAATTAAATTTAAAAACGACTAAACAAAATTCGGTGAATGATTTCGCGTGAGGACACGGGATGAGGTCAGTGAGGGTCCGTTAGTGCGTCGCCGTATGCCGACACCTTGGCGGGCCTTGCGTTTTGATTCGACGAACTTATTACGACAGATGGCCGCGGCCCGGGAGGCGGGAGCGCCCGCGGACCCCGGCCCTTCGGAGAGATCGACCTCCGAAATGCGCCCGAGATTGCATTCTTTCGGCGGCGCGGGCGCATTCCACTGCGCGCCATCCGAGCTCCGCGCGCCCGCGCCAGTCGACGCGCGCCCTTTTGGGGGTTAAGATGTGTCCGTTGCGGCGAGCGCTCACTATGTGGTCCCAGCCGCCTCCCCCTGAACCCGAGTCCGAAATGCCAACATTAAGAGGGCGCGCGCACACCTGGTGCCGCGGCTGTTTCGGCAGTCGCCAACTTGCGCGTATGGTCCGCCAGCCTCCCGAATACGGCGTTCGCGTCGAGCCGACGTCTGTACAACCAGCCGGACTGCGTGTACGCGACGAGCCTCAATACCAGAACATTGACGAAATGCGCAAGCGTCCTGAGTACGCTAACCTCGATGAGATTAGTCGCGAGTTTGGCTACCGGCTTTGCCCCGAAGGTCAAAACCTAGAGGATGAGGCTATTTACGAGAATATACTGTCAGTGCGTCAGATACGATCCGCGGAAGTGCGTTTAGTGCCGGTGTCCGAAGTGGCTTACTACGAAGGTCAAGGTTACGTCGCTACACAGGTGCTCAGCAGAAATGGAACCTTTCCACAATGTCCACCGCACACCTGGAGTCGCCTGCAGGAGGCAAGCAGGCTCAATGGATCGCTACGCCTTTTCACTGTAAATGTCACTTGTTTTATCATTTGAAATGTTATCTATGCAGTACATCTAGCATATTTTAACGTCATCCGCGAGTACATTGTTTAAATTTAATTGGGATTTTTACAGAACAGCAGTTCGTTGTTTTTGCACGGATTCCAAAGCAAAAAGTCATTGCCCAACTTGTAATACTGTATTCTTGATGTGGAGAACAAAAAATGTATTTCGGTATTTTGCTTTAATGACTTGTTAATTTTATTTGTAACTTGTTAAGTTTCGTATGTACACGCGACTTGTGTTAACCTAATAATCTAAAACTTATATTTATTTATTATTTGTTAACTGTGCCCGCAGGCTTCCCTTGCATATACGCTTAATTTTTTCTACGAAGCTTTATAAAATAAAAGTAGCTTTACTTACTTCTTATATCATTAGTGATCTGCCTGTAAAAATCCCGGAAAAAATATTCTCATTGTTTTACAAACAGACAGGTAGAGAAATAATTGAAAATGTGTATTTCAGTGTCAGTACTGTGTAAGTATTCAGATGGACATGGGAAAAAAACTATTATTATGACATTAAAAATAGCTTCAATTTTCATTAAAATTTTATGATTGCAACTAATAGCGAATAAATATTTTACGATTTCGCGAAACATTGACTGTTCTCTCGATCGTAAATATAAATCAGATACAATTAATGAAAACCAACATAAATTTTATGTCATTACAGTCAGACAAACATTTATGAACTAGAAATAAATATATACACCCATAAGGAATTTAAATAAGTTCGTTAAGAGCCGGTAGCACAATTATTAACTTTTTATAATACTGTTTCATAACACAATCAATTTTTATGCTAACAAAAACTATAATCACGAAGCTTGATTCAAGTTATTATATTTCGTTTTATATAAAACAATTTATGATAAATATTTTTTATTTATGCAAAAGAATTGTCGGAGTTCTTCACTGTAACGATTGATATTTTCTGAGGTATCAGCTAGTTCGTAATTTGCAAATAAGCTGCATATAATTTAAAAGCCTCTAGTACTGTTATTACCTGAATTGAAAAATCTGAATGATAGTCGTTTACAGGGAATCCATTTTGGTATTACAAGTTGGACTTAGGATTTTATCGCCTTGTTTATACCATAAGATTGCATACAGAATCTTAAGAACACAAATACGTCAGCAAATTAAATAGAGAAAATGAAGATTGTTAATTTTAGTTAATTTAAAAAACGATGATAAAAGAAAAACTTTCGATGTTGATTTATATTTTTTTATTTTTTATGAGAGCCCGCTAAAGTGACTCTTATTCTGCCTGATGGGAAGCATGCATCAAGTTCAAAAGTTGTGGTTACCATACTCATTGCAAATGCAGACAATGCAGTATGGTGAATTCCACACTATGGCGGCCTAGTGAGATGCTTTTTCACGCTCCGCTTGAGGATGTAAAAGGTAGTCACACAGGACACAGGACAGTCATCGTGGTAGTGTAAGGTGATACGATAACTGTCACCCTTGCATCAATGGGTCTCCGGTCTTGCACTCACCAATGAAATATGACAGTACGGATGCTGTAGCTTTAGGTTGATATTCTGTGAGAGGTCAATACTGTCTCAGTTGAATCGGCCGGTTCCTGCTGAGCCAGCATGGCTCTACTATCTTGTGATATTGAAATCCTTCATGACTATACGTTGTCTAGTGTTCTATTAAGCCATCAACATATAATTATGTGTATATTATGTTAAACAATTTATAAACATTGTAAGCTATTCTTCATGTGTATTTTTATTCCTATAATTCTGTTGTGAATCTAATCATACCTTTCTCTGTTGTTTAGGCAAAGAAAGAGAGGCGCGATGTGAAGAAGCAGAGGCTGTGTTTGGCGCAGGATGAGTACAAGCATTTAAACAATGAGTACTCAACGCTTACTGCTTCTAGAACTAGTCGTGAGTATAAAACTTTTTACACCTATAACATTTTACTAGTTACTTTTTCAAATGCTTTTAAAGCTGGTAGTTACGACAAACTGTCAAAGGATTGACTGCACGGATGGCGTACTGAATAAAACGCCTTGCTACTGCACGGAACGTTTTGGGTTCGAACACGAAGTGTTGTCCTATGTAAGGACATGGGACAACACTTCGTGTGATCCACATTCTTTGTTTCCATTTCTTAAATGACTGTAAAGTTACCGGTGACACAGGATATACTCATAGCCTCGAGTAGCCTTTTGAAAAAAAATGTGCTCACAGCTTTAGAAAAGTCTGTAGGTGTTTACATTACTTGAAGAGCTAAACGGTTTAAAAACTGCCTCAGATCAATAGGAATTCTTAAGTTGCCAAGTCCATATTTGATGTCTAAATAAACGCTGGTTTTTTTTTCTGGACCATTAACTCGCCTTACTTTCACATAAACTCTTAGGTATTCAATATACCCTATCCCGAGGTAACCATATCGTCATAAAATTAGAAACTGTTGTATAGTTACTTAGTATAACATCCAATCGTATATCAGAGACTGGATGCTGAATAGACTAATAAATAAAACTTTAGTATCCACATCTGTCGGAATAATAACTAGCTATTCATATTCCTAGTATGGTAAACTGGAATCAGTATTTCTTTGCAATGCGAAGAGTATTCTAGACACTTGATATTTTTCTTTGGTAAATAATAGCACAATGTTGATGGGTTCGAGACGTTTAAACTACCTCTAATTAGTATAAGAATTAATTTATTTCGTAGCCTGATTTTATATCGTCTAAATACTATGTCAATTAACTCTGAATTTAATTAAAACAGTCATTTCACATCTGAAAGGACGTACCGATTACCAATTATTTGCGGTTTCTAAGAAAATCACTTCACTACTGAAATGTTATGCCCACAATTGAATATTGGTAGTATTTTAACAGTTCAATTTACTCCGTGTAATATAAATATAATGTCAGTCATTATTTTCATCAACCTATTGCAGTCCACTGCTGGATTTGGATCTCTCGAATTGCTCGCCTCTTAGTTCGATCCTCGGTTTAAAATAAATAGAAATTGTGTAAATTCTGTCAGATACAATGTTGTTTGTTCACGTTTTCCATTTTTTTCCAATAAAACCGTAGGCCCTATGTGAATACAACGTTGTTTTTATCTGATTCTATAGATAGGGTTCTCATATTTATTGCAAAAACTTGTCTCGCAATGTTTATGCGCCGTATCCGTTTATTGAATGTAATTTAGTATTTCACTAGAGCATAGTCCCAAGACATCATTGTCTTAAACTTTTTGTTTTATTTATTGTACGAGGCTTTATTATTTATCTTCAACATCTCAAGTGGATACGCTTGAGTATAATTCTGTTTCGCACATTTACGCGATCACATGCGCATCCGCTTGTTAAATTCTTTTTAAAATAACGTGTGTCGGTGGAGTCTTTTAATCAGTTGTGCAAATATTTATGTGTATAGTATCTTTGGCAGTGCCTTCAAATTTCTCTTATTATCAACTCATATTTTTAAAAGTAAATCATTATTTTTATTCTTACTGAACCTTAAAATTGTACGACTGCTGTGCTTGAGTTCTTGGGTTCGATTCTCGGGTCGGACCAAATATTTGTATGATCTGCAAATGTTTGTTTCGGAGTTTGGGTGTTTTCTATATATAGTATGTATGCGTTCCCAAAAAAGGTATTTTAATATTCTATCAGTCAGTCTAGTTATCATAGTACAAGCTCTGCCTAATTTGGAGCTAGATAGTGTTGTATGTCAAATGTCCGAAATATTTATTTATTACAGATATCTGAAGTGTTCCTACAATACTAATCTAAAACCTATGCTTATTGTATTTCTGTTCTATTTACACGAATATAACTTTCTCGTAGTGTGTTCATCAACAACGTCGATGACTACAACGTCGACGACATCTCGACATGATCCTGAGTTGCTCCGATCAGAGGTTATACAAGCTCGCGGTCGAGTCACCCAGCTTAGAAAGGAATTAAGACAAGCTAGAGCTGAAGTTGCCAGCGCTAGACGTGGAGTTGACACGCTCACTGAGTTAGTACACATATACATTATACATATATTTATATACTGCACAGATAATCACAGCGTTTATATTCTATATGATCCGTCGTGTTTAATTTTCTTCCTTTAAATTGGTATGCAATTAAATTTTAAATATTAACATAAAAATATTTAAATGTTATTGGTTAGCTGTATTACTCTTGTCTGTCATAATAAGATCAATCAAAGTGGCCGAAACTAATACGGCAATTAACTATAAACCGTTTAATTTTTTATTCATTAATAGCATGTTAACAGTATTTCTGTTATTTCAGAGTGGAGCAAAAAATAAGCGCACAACAGGGCTGTTATAATATCACGGAAGCCCAAGCTATTATGACCGAATTAAAAAATATTCAGAAATCACTTACATCTGGTGAGAAAGAGAGGGCAGATCTTATGCAATCACTTGCAAAGTTAAAAGATGATTTAACGAGATTACAACTTGGTGACGCATCACCAGACCTTTCTACATTATCTCTTCCTCAAGAAAAACTCAGCACTGCTTCGCAAACGGATTTATGTGCTGACTTGGTACCTATAGGTACAAGACTAGCAGAAATGGCGCGGGTTCGCCTACAATACGACGAAGCTAGGAAACGAATACAACAAATTCAACAACAGCTAGCAGATCTCGAAGATAAAGTGCAACCAGGGCAGGCAGAATCAGACAAGGATAGATTACTGCTCTTCCAAGAGAAAGAGCAACTGTTAAGAGAATTAAGGAGTATTACTCCAAGAACACGATCTAAACAAGAAATGAGTGAAATTGAGATTGAGTGTAAGAGATTAGAGCAGGATTTGAAAAATGCATTTGAGATGTCCAGTAAATGTATCACTGATCGGTTAAGGTTACACGAAGAGAAACAATTACTCCTGCAGCAGTTGAAAGATGCCCTAACGTCAATGACCACTTTAGAAGGACAATTAAAGACTTTGTCAGCTAGTACATTGTCTGTATCTAGTAGTTCAAGTTTAGGGTCTCTGTCCACCGCTAGTAGTAAAGGTTCTTTAAGTTCTGGAATTAGTTTTACGGATATATACGGTGGACCTCAAATTGCTACATTGTTTCAAGCGGACAAGCCTATTGATATGGTTGATTTACATAAAAGAGTTGAAAGGTAAGATATTTATATTTCTAATTTTTCTTGTCTTTGCTAAAATAATTGATTCCCTGATGAAAAGTAGAAATATACCAATATAACTGTTGCTAAGGAAGTCAAAGAACGGTTCATGGCCCGATTTATCTGCGCAATATATTGCGTTCACAGTGGACATACAGTTCATAGTACTTTATGGACATTTCAAGTTACAATACATTACAGCCTCTAGCCATGATTAATGAGAGGTCATCCATGTCGCGCCGTTTCACTCTGACAGGTCCACAAATTGTAATACGCAGTTTGTGATAGACGATTTCCAACTTAGCCTCTCCATGTTAGACAATACGTACTTTCTTTCGCACAACTTTCTCAATCCAAATATTTACAAGCATCGCCTAAAATGGAGTATGGTCTTTTGTCGTGGTCTTTACTTTCTCTAAGGATTACTGAATCATTACACATCTTTAATTGTAATAAACAAAAGAAAACGGGCCCGTGGCAATATTAATATATTTTGCTGAATAACTTTAATTTGTCTGGTTTATTGTCTGTGGTTTTTTTGCATGCAGATTCTCAATTTAGTTCTGATATGAAATTTTTATTTTACACAGTACAATCGAATGGAATTCGAATATTTTATTTCGATACGACTCGGCTTAATATTAAATATGTATAGTGCCATTGAGATACGTTATCCGTTAGCTTCCGTTTCTCTGAGACCCGTCCTGGACACCTTCAAAATATTCATAATTAAATGAACTTCATCATCATCAACAGCCTTGACAGTCCACTGTTGGACAAAGGCCACTCTTTAGATGAAAGTTTTGGCCTTCTATACCACGCTGGCCAGACGGGTTGGTAAAGGGTTAGATTTGCAGTGATGTTTTTTACGCGTCGTTTGCTCTCCTAGTCTCTTCTTATAAAACCCATTAGATTAAAAGGGATGGAGTGATTCTGTATTCTTAATCCGCCACCACACCACCACAATAAAAACCATAGGATATTTATTTACGATATTTGTATGTATAAATATTATATTATTTGACAGACTACTTCGTGGTAACAGCTATAACACAGACAGCGTGACGCCTGGAGCGAGCAGTTCTCCTTCACAGCCATCATTATCCCCTAGGAGTAGTTTGTCGTCAGCTAGTCCGCCGCCACCACCACCACCCTACAACCAGGTACGAAGTACAGTATTTCGAAAATTGTAAAAATGATGTACTATTGATGCAGGGGTGACTGTTGTCGTGGTAAGTATGTGAGCATTACAATACCACGACGACTGTCATGCCTTCTACGTCACCAAGCGGTGCGTGAAGAAGCATCTCACTAAGGCACCATAGTGTGTCGCCATATTATAGTGTCTGCATTCTCAATGAGTATATTGACCACAAATCTTGGATTCTATTCACACATGCAGAATAGAGTCATTTTGGCAGGCTCTTAAAAAAAAATAAAAACCATAAGCACGCATTGACTTTATATGTTCAATTGTGTGTTGGAAGTTCTCTTGACATAGTTTCTTTAAAACGTGCGTTTCTTCAGAAAAACAGTAAGGTATTAAAGTTAAAATTGCTGTCAATGTCAAAAGCCAAAGATCACAATCTTAATTGTGATATTTATTGAAGTAATTATAAATGCTAGAGTATTATAAATTGATGTAAAGTAACTGTATAAAAGATATTTTTTACATACTTACTAACAGTTTTTGTCTCTTAACTTCGTACAATCTATGTATATGACATTTTATCATCATCATAATCTTCTCAGCCAAAAGAAGTCCACTGCTGGACATAGGCCTCCCCTTTCTTCTAAACAGCCGGTCCCATGCTGTCCGCATTCAACGGCTTCCTGCGACCTAGTATGCGGTCGCCACTCTAGAACTTTATGGCCCCATCGGCCATCGTTTCTACGCGCAATAACATATGACTTTTTCTTGTTTTTTTTCTTGTGTCACGTCGTGTTTGGTTTCAAATCTAGTAATTTGGTCAAATTGAGGCGTACGTCTAATATTAAAATGACTTATTATCAAAAGTAAAATACTTAAAATTAAGAGTACAATGCATTGACATAGTCATGTCAAGTTTTACGATCATTCTAAACATATTACGTAACTACGAAATTGCAACCAGTATCCATACACATTATCAGATTCGTGCAAAATGTATTACGCCTTGCGGCTATGCTTGTCGTGTATACTTTCACTTTACGTACAGACACGGTAATAGGTAGACGAATTTTTAATAGGAAAAGTAAATATACATTTGGATTTGTTTACATTTTAGGTGGAAAGACAACGACGGCAGCAGAGAGAATTAGAGGAGAAACTAGCAGAAATGAGAATAGGTGTTGCTACTGGATTAAATGAAATCACCGGGCTTGCAACAAGTGAGTTCGTTTAGTATTTATTTGAAATGTAAATGATAAACATATAAATTAATTTGTATAGTTGAATAAATAACGAAAGGAGAAAAAAGCAATCTCAAATCTAATTGCAAACAGAACTTCAAAGTGCAAATGACTTACCAAATATTTGTTTTAAACAGGATTCTAATATACTCTCATATTTAGCACCATTACCTTTGTTTAAAATTCTACTTCTCTTCAAAGCTCTTTTAACTAAAAACATAATAATAATATTTATAAAATAATTAGTTCCAGTTCAGCTTCAAGGTCCAGGACGACCGTTGGAGCCATTATCACCAATATCAGAGACACCTCCGCCACCTTCGCCAAGAACTCCCTCTTCTAGTGGTTAGTATAACAACTCCATACGTACTATACACAGTTGTTTAGATTCGTCTTTAGCTTTCCTAAGTTTTTAATAACGATATTCAGAAATCTGTTCCTACGAAAAAGTCACAAAGGCTTTTTTAATTATTTTTTAATAAAACATATGTTTTAATGTTCCATAGGTACAAACACTAGATCAGTATCTGCGGCAGTGAGTGACGAATCGGTGGCGGGCGATTCCGGTGTATTCGAGGCAGCGCAGGCCGCTAACGATCCCAGTAACGCCGGTACTGTATTTCTTTTTTGTAACTTGTTACTTTCAGAATATAATTTGTCTAAATAAATTACTCACTTTAACAGCCTTCAGTAGCTTACTGCTGGGCACAGGCCACTCTTCAGAAAGGAGACTTTGACCTATTGTACCATGCTGGCCAGACGGGTTGGTTTGTGTCAAGTTTTTTTTCTCTTTGTAGCGTCGTTGTTCTGAAAACCTTGCTTCCGTGGTCGGTTCTTACTATACTCACGGAATAACTAACCGTGGTGCCATTTCGTATGTCATCACATGTACAAGTGTTACCACTTGGAGATAAAAATAAAAAAAATGTCTTTACTAGTTTCTATTGACATTGTAACATTTTAACGATGCTCTATTTTAATTATTGTTTTCAATCTTGTGAAGTTTAATTAACTTATTTTGTTTTAAATTGCAGTGAACAGTGCACAAATTGAAATCAAATTGCGCTACTGTCCAGACGAGAGTATGCTGGAGATTGGCATAGTGCGTGCGCGCAACCTACACGCCTTGTTCATAGATATTGGCACTGAAGTGTAAGTATCATATCGTTTGATTCCTATACAGGACAAATGTTTGATTTATCATGTTTATCAGCAGCCTGGTTACTATATTACAGCTGTGTCAAGTTGGAGATCAGACTGTCGTGTCTGATTAGAAGTTATTATTATCATTTTGGATACATAGAAGAACTCGTGTGTGAGAATTAATGTAAATGACATGAAAATACAGTGATTATAAAATGAATCGTGTTATCTCCAGTGGTGTCCGTTGCGCGTTGGTGGTTGGTGGCGGCTGTGGCGTGGCGTGGACGGGAGACAGCGCGGCGTGGCGCGGTGGAGCTCTGGTGTGGCGCCACTCGCGCCGTGCCCCGCTTCCTGACGCGCGACATTTACGTGCTGCCACGCTGCAAGTCAACCTGGTAGCGCACAACGAGTGTCTCGTGAGTACACACCTTTACTTTTTGGATTTTCGGATCACTTCAAAGGTCAAACAGTTAGTGTTTCATAAAATGTACCATTCGGTTATTACATCCCATATTTTCACTTACCTCATCCTCTCCACATCGCCCAATCGGTCGACTGGCTGGGAATGCCTCAGGTCTGGCCAAGTCCACCGATCCTTGTTTACTTGTGGATATAGTGGTAAAATAAAATAAATAGATAAATAAAGATCACTATATCATGGAAGAGTCATGTTGTGGCACATGGCTAAGCTCGACCGGAGTGATATCACGGCAGAAAACAGCTGTAAAATAATTCATTCGTTGCGAAGACAAACTCTTTCTCTTTTTGAAGAGGAGAAGGGAAAGGGACAAAAAGGCGGCGATATACTTGAGGCTGGGGTAGTACCTTACCATCAGGCGTTTGCCCCCTACGCCGTGCGGAATTATGCGTATTGGTATACTTGGACGATAAATACGTATTCATTAGCTCTTTGGTACACTATATACCCACAAATTTTTACTTTTAATCATATTCAATTTATTCCATGATGAAAACTAGCCAAATTCGAGTATTCGGCTTCAAGCTTTGAGTGCCATGTGATAAAACTACAGGCGAGAGCGATTACCTTTCTGAAAACATACCTGTTCCCTGTATACACTCTGATTTAGTCCAACATAAAATATAATAAATTTTTATATTGTTCTAGGGTTGTGCCCAAGTGAGCTTAGCAGACTTCGAGCCAGATGCCGTGTCCCAGAAGTGGTACAACATACTCAGCTTTAGGTGTATGAGGAGGGACGAAAGTTCAGACGAGAGTACCGTCATATCCTCGCAAACGTCTACACTCACTAGAAATAGAGGTAAGATTGTCTAAAGAATATTTTTTAATCTCTGGTACTCTTATACGGCTTAAGAGTATGGAGTGTCACCACCCTGTACTCTTATGCGACTTAAGAGTACGGAGTGTCACCATTCTGTTTATCGACTGAGAGAGTAAGCTACACAGGACAACGTATGCAAAAATAAGGAAAATTTAATACAAACCATACCAACCCCTCTGGCCAGCATGGTCTAGTAAACCAAAACCTCCTTGATCCTGTGGACTATTTAAGGCTGTTGATGTGATGTGAGACTCTCTTCTCTCTTTACTTGGTTAGTCTAACTTTCATAATACATGATGATACATGATGGCGTTGTGTGTTACATGTCCGAAATATTTGATCTATCCCTTATTATGCAGCCATATACGCGTCGTGGATTAATTAATTATTGAAGTCACACAGTCGTGTGAGTTTGCTTAAGGGTTCCGTAGATATTTAAAAAAATACAGTTTAATATGAAGCCACTGTAATTGTTACAGGTCCTGAAAGTATGACGGGTGCAGAGTGTAACGTGGATTGTGGAGATAATTCAGCGTCAGAAGATGAAGAGTCTAGAGAACCCCTAAATCAGGTAAAGGTTTTTTTTTAATTTCCTCATGAAATTCTTTTGAGTTTGTGAGATTATCTTTTTCTAATATAATTGTTATGTTTACAGATAGTGGAGGAAGACTCGTTTGAGGATTACATTCCTGAGGAGGACTTGGCTTTAGAAGATGAGTACCTACACCCAACTACTGCTGAAAAGGAAACCAACACCGAGTGTAACTTTTGTCCGGAAGGTGCGAGGCAGTTGCATAGAAGGTATGCCTCGATTTGAGTAAAACTTTACTATATGTGAGGCGGACTTAATATTATGTTAGTTGGTAGATTGTGGTATAACTTTCATTTACAGTAGTTTCTTTTGTGGTATATGGTTATTAAATAAATTGAAATGGGATTATTTACAAAATTATTGATATTTAAATATTCTATAATAATTGTAATTTATTTAATTTTTAATGTATATAAAATTGTTTTAGCATTCACAATTAATTGTGCTATTTTCTTGAAAAACAATATTTACTTGTCAAGATAATGCATTTTTGACTCGACTAAAGCAATAAACACGCTTTAATATTTATATACTAAGTGGTGAAGGGATATTGAGTGTTGCTAATTTTCTCCCAGATATATGAAGTTGAGACGACTGGCGGCCGACGGACGGCCTAACGAGGCTCGTCTCGAGAAATAATATACCCCTACGTTATTTGTGTACATAGTCTTGTATATAGGTATGTTTACATTGTGACCCCGACGACGATAATATTGCTTTTTGTGAGACAGTTTGATGTTATATACTGATGCTCAATAGATATAATGCTTCAAATAAACAACCCTTTTGGCGAATAAATAGCTAATTTTTAAGTGATTGCTTGAAATGACAGTGAAAAGTTAGGCTGCACGTATGGTGTAGGTTTAAGTTGTCGCCACGCCACTTTCGACGTGTTGTGGGTTCAAATCGCACATACGATAACATTTTGTGTGACCCACAAGTTGTTGTTCTGAGTGTGGGTGTTCTGTTTCCGTTTTATGTGTGTTTGTTAAGTCCCCCTCGACACAGGGCATGTTCTAAGTACGAGAGCTATCTTTTAAAGAAAAAAAAAGATTTGTGAATGGAGAAGACACGGTGTAGTTCATTGAGAGTACTTAATAATACAAATTAGCCCAAAAAAAATCTCTTGCCGAACACACTATGAAATATACGTTACTTACAGAAATCAATGTTACCGGTATATATATCTTTTATCTTTGATTTACTTAGAAGTGAATTACTTCTGATATCAGACGTCCTAGCCATTGTCTATTTACTACTACGCGACTATGACTTTCTCAACTCGGGCTTAATGCTCACACATATGCACCTACCCCGAAGCAACGTTTCCTTACTTATTAACCATTTTATTTAAACTTGAAAGCCTAAAACATCTCTAATACTAAAATAAAACTTATATATGTGTTTAACCACTGCCTTTAAATACTTGATCAATCGTACAGAACTATACCTTTCCCACAATACATAATTTATTTGATCAACTGCCTTTAACGCTTTACTGCTGGACGTAAACCTCCTTACCTCCATACTTCCTTGAGGTTTTGACCTGCAATACCACAGTAACCATACGGGTTGATTCTAGTTTTCCTTCTCCTAGAAGCGATGTTCTTCTACGTAGCTTGCCCCATAGTCGCCTCTTATGATACCCATGGGATGAGTAGGGACGGCTCCGTATTTTTTTTAATCGCCGGATTACGAAGTTTTGCTAAAAGGTTTGTTTGAAGCTTTCAGTGTGATTATATTTATATTTAAATAAAAAAGAATTGTTTTTGTGTGGAATTCTATGATATTTATATATTCTATTGAGTATGTTTTCTAGCATGGATTTATTTGTAATAAATACACAAGTGTGATGTGCATGATCGCATGGAAACGTGGCACAATGTGGATGTATCTAAAACAAACAGGTTTTTTTGTTTTGATGTGTTTTAGTCAGAGACATATGCGTTGTATTGTTTTATTTTCCAATCATACTTCTATCGTATTGAAGATTATGAAGTTAATATGTAACAGATAGCTTATGATTCTATATCAGACACATTTTGTATTTCGCCATACATTGCTGAACTAAGTTTAATTAATTTATGATTAATTTTACCATCTTAATAATTACAGTATATACAAAGAACTAAACTTGAACTTTACGTATTGAGAACGGCTTGTGCCCCAAAATTAGACATTTCAAAACTAATTTAAAAAAGAAACTGACTGCAAACGACAACGACCAATAATGTGAAGAATAGAATATATAATGATTTTGACGTACAAATGTTAATTTATAGGAAAAGCGAACAAGCGAACGCTCTGTCGGAACCTCTGGCTACAATCAAGCGATCTCAAACGTTCTCGCCACAACCACAGAGCATCGCCAAAGCACAATACATATGCAGGTATGTATTTCATTAAAATAAGGCTACTTTTGAGGGCCTAGTATGAGTTTCATAATCATCAACATCTTTTAATAGTCCACTCCTGGACATAGGTCTCTCTATAAAGGAGGTTTAGGCAGACTATACTACGACCAGACGGGTTGATTGAGGATGTGTCGAGTTTCTGGATGTCTTAATAGCAACGGTTCCCGAATCCCTCCTATCTCAGGCGCAGAGTGGCACAACGTGTGGTTTTAGTCGATCCTATTCCGACACACCACCCCGCCACAAACCCTGGTGGGGTGACGGCCCGAGGGGTTTCCACAAGTTAAAAAGAAAAAAAGGATGTGTCGAGTTTTCCTTCTCTTTACAGGGCTTTTGTGCTGGGTAGTTTGCTCCCTTAGTCGACCCTTATAACACACGCGGTATGAATAAGGGTGATGATACTCTGTATACACTATACGGAAAGTGTGCGAGTTTATTTCATATTAAACCGATCATCCTTGTTACCATGTTCGGGGTTGCGATTAAAAGTTTCATCGCAACGCTAACTTGTTTGCTGGGTTGATGTAAAATAAAGTCACACTAGGCCTTTAGAAATTAGTGTGTTCAATTGTATATGTGCTGTAAACAAGTTATAGAGATATTTCAACAGGCCAGTTGGTCTGGTGGTCAGTGACTTTGCTTGTTAAGCCGAAGATGTGAGTTCGGACCCCACCCAATTGATAAGCACGATCACTTGTCTGGATGTATTTTATCTAACAGTTTGGTAACCATAGTACTTTACCTGCTTATTTTGGAATCAGGTGGTCTTCTGTGAAATGTGTCAATTTTTTTATTGTTATTTTTTTTGACAGACTGAACCGTTCGGAGTCGGATTCATCAATGGCAGCATACCGTCGTGTGACGTTACAACCGCCGCCTTCCGGCATTCCATTCGACAGGACTGTGCGCGAGCGTCGATCGCTTAGGTACGTAGACGTATGACTAATATTTATAATTTAACATTTTCTTGAACTACTACGTCTACTTAGTCTAGTTAGGTCTACTAGGACTAGTGGTTAACGTATGTGACTGTTGATCAAGAGGTCTCGGGTTCGATTCCCGTGTCGGACAAAAAAGTATTATTGAGTTTTTTGGATTACAGAAATGCTTAATAACAGCTCGGTGTTCGTAAGTTGGGATCTGAAAACCTTGTGCTACGGAGAGCACCTAAAGCCGTCAGAGTAAGAGGATATAGAAATGTTATCGCGAATATAATGGCGTTGTGCAATAAAATATCTCCGGCGTAGTTAGCTGGTACCCATTGTGATTGACCGCCGTGGTTGAAATCGGTTAGGAGTACATCATCATCTTATACTTGGTGAAGTTGATACAGTATGAGATTTACTATAAACTGTTATCTTGACCAAAACTAAGCATATTTTGTGCAATAGTATTTTCTTTTGTGAATTCCTAATTAATTTACATTAATTGAGATAGAATTAAGTGTTGTGATTGGAGTTTTTTTATTGAGTGTAGGTACAGTCATGAACATAAGTTAATTAATATCAGCATAATTTGAATACTGTAATTATTGATTAAGCTTGTCTTAGATTATATCGTGGAGAGAATTTCAGATTCATAAATTGAGATATGAATTATTTTTAAAAAAAAAATCCTATGCGATTGCAATCGGGTCTAGGTCAAAATCTTGTTGCCTATGTGTATTACAACATTAAGTATTGCGTTACTAAAATATAACCTTTCTAAAGATCGGTGTTAGGTAGGGTAATATATAACCATCCTACCAATATAAAAGTAAAAAAGTACTAGATGTTTTGTTAATTACGCATAATGAGTCAGAGACCCATCAGTTGTTTTCAGACAATGCATAGTGATGCATTTATCAGTATCAGTATTATTTATCATTTATGCAACAGCTTATCGGCAGCAACACGCGAGTAAATATTGATCTCAAAAAAATCACGTGATTAAATTACACAAAACACAGTTCACTGTAATTTCATTGCTTTGGTAATGTCGGGCGCGTGTAACAGTAGCGTGTGCTTCTCAGGTGGGGCCGGTCTCTGGGCGCGGGCGCGGGCGCGAGCGCGGCGGGCGGCGCGGCGCGCGGCGCGGGCTGGCGGCGCGCGCGCACGTCGCTGGACCTGGCGCTGGACCTGCGCGCGCAGCACACGCGCCTGCACGACCTGCGCTCCGAGATCGCCAACCTCACCACGCTCAAGAAGAGGTCAGTTGCGTCCTCTCATATTTCGTTATGGCGGGCCTATTGCTCTAGTGCTTATTGATTCTGGCTGCTGAGCCAGAAATCGTAGGTTCGATTCGCCCAGGATAAATCTTAGCGTGATGAATGCGATCGTTTGTTCTGTCTCTGGGTGTAATTTATCTATGACTTGTATGTATTTAAGTATATATAGGTATATTTATCGGCAGTTTGGTTACCAGAGTGCAGGCTTTGCCTAGTTTGAGATCGGCCGGGTGTAAGATGTGTGAGAAAATTATATTATACATCTAAAGTCATCAATTCTTGTTAATTCAAATCCATTTTTTAAAAGACTCCTTGTCATCAATTAATGGTCTTTCAAGAATATTTTTTTCTGAATACAAAGTGTTATTTTTTATGTCCATGGCAAAATATCAGCAAAATTACGTGGGTGCTATCAGAAAGAGATATTAATAACGAATTTTTGTAACAAAATATTTACAATCTCAGACCCAAAATTGTTACCGAAGTTACCGACATTCATTTTCAGCGACATAGTCATAATTGGGGCTTACATCCGTACATAAAAAAATTCAGAATTTCTTAAATTCTCAATGATGTATATGTGTGTACACAAAATGAATAGCCGACATTGAAAAAAAATTATTCATAAAATATACCTACTTTGTTGCTGACAATGCCCCGGATATTTAGGCAATCTTTATCTAAATTGTAACAATTTTTCCAGGCTAGAGGAAGCGTGTAACCGCGGTGACCCAGCCGTGGCGGCGTGGGTGACCGAAGACGACACTCTCCGAAGACTAGTGGGCACCAACTCCCCGCCCGGTGACCGCGCCTCGCGCCTCCTGGCCAGGACCGCAAGGAACATCTACCGGCTCAGGAAGTCTCGGCAAGGCAGTCGGAAGCCAGACCTCGTCACTTTCAAGTGAGTTTCTTAATTATCTTTTTTGGGGAATATTGGGCATATTAAATATTGAACATTCTCCAATTTTTTTTCATCTCACTTTTGCGAAGAAAAACGTAGAGTTTCAGTTTTGGTTGAGGATGTCGATATAATGATATTTAATATGTGTGTTTTCTTTACAGGGAAAAAATGGCCTTCTTCACTCGAACCAAATCAACCATTCCCGTATTACCTGGTGAGGAAGGGGACGACATTCTATCCGAAGACGATTGGGAGGACGAGCTCGAGGAACGACGCACTCCGGACGGACGATCCTCCAAGACCTCCTATGAACTCCGGCGCGAGGGCCAGAGTAACGTGGTGGAGTGTAAAAACCCCTGCTTGGAAGAACCCAAGGACGACACTAAGACTGATGAGGTGAGGTATGAAATTGGATTGGTTGATAGAACACTCGGTGTACAGGTATGAGAGGGGAGACATTTATCACGACCGATTTCAGAAATAGAACGATAAAATATTGCTCTCGTTCAGAAATCAGCCGTAATAAAAACTCCAAGTATGGCCTATGGCAAAATATGGCACCATAAAAATTGCAAAATAAATATAACATTAACTGTGATGATATTGCCTATTGAGATTTTCTGGTTCGAAGACTGAAGCTAAAACTTATAGAATATTGGTTATATTATATACATCCGTGCTCTAAGACATGTACGTGTGTGCAAATAGAGTGCCATAAAGATTACATTGATCTAATTCATTATACCAGTTTTATATATTTTATTGTATGTACAAATATAAGAACAATAATTTTGGTTTAAACTCCTGAATAAAGTATATTTTATAAAACCCGTCCATTTATTATTATTATTTGTTCAAAAAACTTTGTCAAAAGGTAAAACCGTAGTTTCGTTTGTGAAGTAATTAAAACATACTTGAGGTTCAGGAGTAGAGATAAATTGTGCCTTTATATTATTGGTGCCTGATGTTAAAGCCTACGATTGTGCCATATATGGCATGCCAGACGGGGGTAAATAGGTACAAAGTAGTTGTATGACGAGTCACAAAATGTATGCCAAACATATTTTTTTATTGTAATTAGAACATAATGTGGGGTTACGGTCACTTTGTAAATAAAAATACGTAAAATTTCGGACCCACCGACTAAGTTCATCTGTAGATAAAATAAAAAAAAAACTAATAATTTTTGCAAAAATGTTAAGTTTTAATTTAAAATAATTGCATCTTCATACTTTGCAATTCAATTTGAATTAAGATCTCCCAATTTTTTTTTGCAATTTTGTTTAAATTTTTGCAAAAGTTATATCAGGTTAGGGTTCCCTCCACCGAATATATAGGACTTGAAAGGCCAAAAAGAAAGCTTTGTACATAAGGCTTTAGTTATGTGGAGTACTTGCCCTATTTAATATTATAAACTGACCTAGAAAATTCCATTCATATCTTCTAAAAATGTAAGGAACTTGTGTTCACGAGAACAGAATGAAACATTGTTTACAAAAGGATTAAAAACATTCTAGGTCCAAATTTTTAAACGCATACCTGGGTATATTTACGTTGTAAACGTGCAATATTTAACGTAATATCAATTCAGGACAATATTTTTGTTGAGTAAGTTTTTGTATTTTTTTTATAAATCAATGAATAAATAACAGAAAATATTTTTTCTACAAAAATAAACGGTTCTTACTCGATTTAAAATCATTTTGTACCTGTAAGTCCATGTTTCGTTTACAGATCTGAGTATGTACTGACTATATTGTCTCAATCTTAATCACTGTTACAACTTTACTTATAAACGCGAAGTTAATTTTAAGGTGACAGCCGTAAAACAAATTCTTTCTACAAATTTGACTTACAAATTTATAGAAACGGACATTGTAACAAACCATTTATAAGTAAAGATCTAGCTAAATTTTGTCAATAAAAATGTACCGAAATATTTAATAACTAAAATGTTAATTTTTAAATGTCGATATATTTTTGTAAACAATAATTAATTGTAAACATTTGTACATTTTGTATATAACATATTTAATATTATTATTGTAGTATAATAAGTCTGTGTAAATAATCTGAATAAAAATATGATTAATGAAAGAATTTGCATATCTGAATTGTGACTTTATGAATATTATTATTATATAATAAACTATTTAACAATACTAGTGCCTGTTAAGTATTTTTATAACAAGATTACAATAGTCTAGTTGTAATTTGTACGTAATGTTACATTTTTGTAAAAAATGTATATTTTTATTATAATTATTTACTTGGAGTTTTTATACATAGTGTAATTGTTACTGAGGTGAATTTGGATTTGCCAAATTACTTTAAGCCTTGTTTTAATTCTTCCATTAAAATAAAGAGGTCGATTTATTTTGTAAAAATGCCAATACAATTCATACAAATGAAAATAAAAATTATAAATTAATATTTTTTGTTTGATTTTTATACTTTTATTCAAGAAATTGAATTCATCACTTATTCTACTAGCACTAGTACTGACCAGTATCAAATTTAGGATTTCCTTCCTATGCTAAGGTGGAATTAAAAAACCGAATCGTCCTATAACTAGGTTACTTGCCTAAAAACGAGTCAGCTTACCTACAAAGCAGTCCACACTAGGCCTTTACCAACAGTCCTATAAATCATCCCTAATATATTTAAATGGATAGCTATTGAAATCATTTCTCAGAAAAAAACGTACATACACACAAAACATTAGTAATGTCACAAGCGTTCGATTGATTAACACTGCCGAGAAATGTACGAGGCCTGTTTATGAGATTGGATTTGTCGAGGATGAGTCATGGAAAACAGTGGACCTTGCATTGAGTCTTGTTTACTTAACCATTGGGTTAACCGGAGTGATATTTGCTGTTGATTTTAACCATTTAAAAGGGGCATCTGCTGCTCCTAATGCTAAGAGGTGAATGCACTTAAAGAAAAGCAAAGCACTTGTATCTTTTTAGCTGTAAGTGTTTGATCTCTTATTTGATAAAAAAAAATATCTTAGTAATGATGTGCAATAGTACTAGTTTTTACCTTTTTTATGTATTATTTTCCTTTTGTGTTCCTTTCATTTTACCTTTATTTAGAATTTACCCTCATTTTACACTTATTTCGCAATAATAGGTATTACGATTTAAATGAGTGAAATATAAATTTATCTATTGGTGATTAGGCGATAAGCTAATAGAAATTTAAATTATTGGTACTTTCTTGTAAAATTAAAATTGATTCAGTACTGAAAATCCACAATCATGAAAAAAGTAAATAAGTATTCTATCAGTAAGTCTAGTAAAAGCTCTGCTTAATTTGAGACTGTGAGACGTTGTGTGTCAAATGTCCGAAATATTTATTAATTTATTATTTATTTATTCCTAAATTAAATCAGTTTCTAAATCGTATTCGTATTTGACATCCTTTGCAACAAAAGAAAAGGTTTTGCCGTCAGAGTCAATAGTAACAAGTGCTATTACTTTCTAACGTACTTACTCTCTTCTTTGTGTTAAATATGAAAACTCGAAAAATCGTGAATTGTTTTGTCAAGTCTGTTTATTTCTTTTTGCTTCTCTAGTTCTGATCTCTTCGATTTTTGGTACGATTATACATGTCTAATTCCAAATTTTTAAGAACTTCAGGATAAAAATCTCTTAAACTTTTACTTTATGATCTCATTTCCTGTTTTAATACTTTATGAGCCAACAAGAAAATACTTTTTACAAAGGACCTTAGATAAGTTATTTGTACTCTCTGACTCTTCATTCTAAAATATTTTTTATAACTGGCAGAGAAATAAGCGAGACTTTACACTTATTTGCCTGAATCCTTCGTTCTCGAATTGAGAACTATACTCCAACCGATCGAATGCCAAACAGGGTCTGAATATCTTTTATTTTCAGAATGTACTCGCCAATTGCACTTCATTATTTTCATCTTTCTTTTTAAAAAAATGGGTACTGGTAAGAAAAGATGCTGCTATTTTTAGAGATCGTACAAAAATATGTTTATTCAAAGAAAGTTAGTAACTTGTCTGTCTGATTCTGATACTCATTTTCAACTGTTGTTCCACTTATTGATGATCCCTGTGCCGTTTCTTTGTAGAAAACATGTATCCTTGCTTTAATTAAGATTATTCAACTGACGAAAGTTATTGTGGGAATCCAGAGTTTAAATTCGTTTCGTCTATTTGGAATTGTGTACCTCCAACACAAAGGTATCCTTCGACCAGGTGAGGTGTATCGCTGCGGACTAACAGTTGAAGTTAGGAAGTTGGATATGTGTTAATCAGTGTCGAAATTTCTAAATCACGGTAGAGGATCAGATCGCCTGATCATCCCTTTGCATCGAAGGGATATGACACCCGTTGACTTTACACCTGACTTTGACTGATAATCTGTTCTTGTTATTCTTCTATGTTGCTCCTGAAATATCTGACATCCCCAAAATACCTTAGACCTTAATCCATCATGTGTGAGAACTACAATGTTTTGTTTACATTACTTTTTTCTTTGCTTTAAGTAAAATACATAATCTTAGTGATACGATGTTAGTAGTGATTAACTTTAATAATTGGCAAATATGCCGAGAGGTTTCAACCTCAGCACTATATATAGCCGAAGGGGGCAAGTATATACGTGACTTGTCATGTAAATAGCTCAGTGTTATCGAATGTACCTGTTATATAACAGTTTATCATTAGTATTTAGATCGCCAGCTGGGATTAGTAGATAAATATCGTGTTCATTTTATCCGGTTTTTCTGGCGCTAGTAGACATCACAAAATTGAATTTGTGTGAAAAAAGCGGCTAATATGTTAAATACCAACATTTTACTACTTATTTCTCCGTGTAGTGACGGATTAAAAATACAGTGTCATCGTCCCATTTCTCCCATGGTCCATCAATGTAAGAGGTAACTAAGGGAACAAACAATACTGTAAGGAGAAGGTAAACTTGAAACAAAACTCATAATAATCCGTCTGGTCAGCGTGGTATAGTAGGCCACAAGCTCCTTGCTAAGGACAGGCCTATGTATGTTCATCAGTGGACTGTAAAAGGCCGTTGATGACTACTTATATGTAAGTATTAGTACATATATACCCTATAACGCTACTAAAATTTATAAATTGATTATGAAAAGTTTAGTTGACTACAGTAAATAAAGTAAAAAAGTCAATACAATATTATTTAAATCACTTTATAGGAAAACAAGTAAACAGTATTTTAGACTGATATATTTCTGTATACCTGTATGTGTCTGTATCTGCTACGATTGTTTTCCTCTATATATACTTCATTGCAGTTCCTGTCCTTACTTAATA
Source organism: Hypercompe scribonia (assembly GCA_949316085.1). Classification (NCBI taxonomy): domain Eukaryota; kingdom Metazoa; phylum Arthropoda; class Insecta; order Lepidoptera; family Erebidae; genus Hypercompe; species Hypercompe scribonia. The sequence continues at coordinate 9,261,726 of OX438988.1, forward strand.
ACAGAAATACTCTTTACAAAACAAACAAACGTTTAAAACAACGTTAGAAAATCACTTCCATTAGCATCCAATTAAGTTCTCGTGTTATACGCATTGTTCCGGAGCAGTGTTACTCGTCGGACAATATTTTGTTTTTAAAAAAGTAGCTTTTTGTTTACCATTAAATTCACATTAAATAAGATTTGTAGAAGAAGTTACGGGTTAGGCAATAAAAAATAATAAGAATAAAAATATAAGTGTTTTGAATACAAAAGCAAGAACGTTATTTTCAAAAACGCACAAAACGTCGCCACCCTAGGTATAAATTAACCGATAATAGACTGAGATTTGAGATCACAAATCACAATAAAAAGGGAAATTAATAATAGTGTAACCGAAATAAGGGCTACAACAAATTCTGTGTAGCTACGTGAGGAACTTAGAGCGCACGCAAAGGCTCCATCTCACAATCGCGACTCACAATCGCTTAGATTACACTTTGGAAATAACGATGTGTTACTCGCACGCTACAACAAGGTGCTACGTTAACGACTACTAAAAATATTACTATTACACACACGTGATTATTAAAAATCTGAACCAACTGAACAGTTCATTCTATTTTACTGCTTTTATCACGAAAGTTTGTGACTAACTAAAATTATAGCTTAGGTCTATTTAATAGTCTACATAGAATACAACAAATATTGTTCTTATATACATAAAATCACGTCTGTTTTCCCGGAGGGGTAGGCAGAGACATTTACACTTTTCGCCAGAGTTTTGGTCCCATGCAATGGGTGCCTTTTGCCGCTAATCGGGATGTTTTATTTGCCAGGATCTCGTTCGTCGATCAGTAGGTGCATCCTATATTGGTTTTAGTAATAATTATTGTCAATTTAAACACATAACTAGGTAGTAGAGCCACGCTCATTTCAGCACGAGCAGGCCGGCTCGACCGGGGCAGTACTACCCTCCCACAGAAGACCAATCTAAAGCGCCAGCATCCATGTTGTCGTATTTCGTTGGTGAGTGTGAGACCGGAGGCCCGTTGTTGCAGGGGTGACAGTTATCGTGGTAACTGTGTAACTATTACACTGTCACGATGACTGTCATGCCTTTTACGTCCCCAAGCGGGGTGTGAAAAAGCATCTCACTAGGCTGTCATAGTATGGGTCACCATACTGCATTGTCTGCATTTGCAATGAGTATGGTGACCACAACTCTTGTATTCTATACATGCTTTCCATCAGGCAGAGTAGTCACTTTGGCAGGCTCTTAATATAGAAAAAAAAAACATACCTATTGATATGACATCTTGTGTATATGAATACAACGCGAAGATATTGGAATGGTATGTCTCGAAGATGATAGTTAACGAACAGTGTAATTAGTACACAACTTGTCGAAGATTAAATGGCATTAACATCGACACACTCGAGTTTATCGAACAGTCTTTATGAGTGGTCTATAAGTTCCTTGGCACGCATACATCCGTTGCTTGGGATACGGTTTGTATAACCCAGATTTTGTGGCAAGAAATTTTATATCACTCCACTGTGGGGGTGAACTAATTAGGAATTTTCGACCACTTACTACCACGTTTATGCTTAAAAAAACACCATTAATCATAGCTGAACTTTTTATTGTGTTCCCTGTTACCATGCTAATTTTAGGGGCACCAAAGTCTTGTTTTTTTGGAAAAGGTGGAATTATGTAATTTGGTGAGTCGACTTAGTATTCATCCAGTTATTATCAAAGTAAGGGGAGTTAATGAATTTTTGGGGTAGATAACCCTTTTATTTTTTTAACAACACGGTTTAACGTCCTTTTGCAGTTTTATACTTAATTAAATGACTTTTTATATACCCTATTCAATTTACAACAACTTACAGGTGAGGTATTTTATTTTAGATTACTAATATTCGCAAGATCAATAAATTGAAACTTCGGTATGGTAACCAGACTGCTGATAAACGTAATATTATAGATAAATATCACTTAGACAGAGAATCTATTTGTCCTAGGTGAAAATTGAACAAACGACCACGGCTTAACAGACAGCACCACAAACCACTAGGCCGACAGATTCGTCATAGCTACGAACAAAACCATACAGAAATGTACAGTGCCTTGCCTGCTATAATTCTTATAGCCATCATTTACAAGATGACACTAACATAATATAATTTAATAGTAATAGCTGCACACATATGTATACATTAAAATCCTTTCTTTACCACAATAAGTTTATTCGTTAATTTCAGTCAGTTGTTGGAAATTATTTCGAAATACTAATTTATTCCAGTGGGTCCTTTTACGCGCTTGATATCTAATAAAAGTACGTTATTTAATTTACACCAAAAATTTCTTAAAATTGTATTAAATTCGTTATACATATTTATATATATTTATAACGTTTTTATGACGTTTATGACGTTTATAATTTTTTGAGGTTATGTGTGATCCTATGTAACTACGTTTTTTTTTGGAAATTTAATTAAACACATTTGAAGAACTTGTTATATTTACTTTTAAAATATATATGCTCTCACTACATAACCTTATGTGGTCTATCTATCCTTTCAATATTGGACTTGATTTGTAAATGTAGCTGCTAAATATAATAATTGTTTTACTCATTTATCTTTATACCTCAATTGCCACCTGTTTTTTGCTTCTTCGATACTTATATAACCAGAGAACAGGTATATTCAACAAAACTTTAGTTATGCTTATAAAAATCCACCCTCACGCGACCTCTAACGGAGTGAATCTATTAACTTACACCTTACCTTACACCACCTTAGTGGTGAAATATGAGTTAAGTAAGTTTTCACGTCAAGAAGTCTTAATAACAAAATGAACTTAAGTTAAATTAAAAGACATGAATATAAATAATTTTAATACTCATTAGAAAAATAAAAATGAATCAAAAATATCTCTTACGATGAGTAAGATATAAAATCACATCCCCATTATAAAAGAATACTTATAATATCTATCTTATATTAGCTCAAAGTCATTCCGCTCTCTCTCGTATCACGCACCGCACCTGTGCGTGACTGTTGCGTCACGCGCCACGTCGCCCGGAAGTAGCCGGGGGTGAAACGAACGGGGGGTACAAAAGAATTGAAGGGAGGGGGTGGTAGTGACCGAATTTATGTGGAATTATGTAAATTTCGTAACATTACAGCGGCGGTCAGGTTTATGGTTTAGTTATGGTAGCTATTATGATTTATTTAGTTATGACTTTTGATATATTAGTATAATATTGTCGTGCAGTTTGTGTTATTACCAATTAAATTTAATCTTATAATAAGGTACTAATTCAATATGTCATCATTGTGATATTACATTAATAGGATTCTCGAACACAAACAGTCCAGTTACAACTATTCAAGTCCCGAAAAGAAAGGAAACTTGACAAAAGAAGGAAAACTTGACACAAATTCTTTATTAGCGTGCCTGGTCAGCACGGTATAGTAGATCATAACCACCTTCAGGATTATCAAAGACATTTGATGATGATGATGATGATGATGACTCTAAACTCCTGAGCTGTTTACATCTATTACTTATACAGCCCAGCCCAGTTTATCGTATAAATAATATACTTTATCTGCTTTTGCTTTTCTTTTTGAAGTGAAACTTCTTTATCGGAGTTGGAAAAAAATTTAGTGTAACATTTTTTCGTTACGCGTCACATTTCTCCGTTACGCGCCATCTTTTTCTTATCCCTACCACGCGTGATTCGAAGTATACTTTCTCCAGTGGAGTAGGGATTGGTAAATGTCTCCAATGTATTTTGCGGCCCGTTTTGAGTAGTTACATTTTTGAAATCCAGGTGGCGATTGCATCGACTTCGGACGGGTTTAAATTATTTTTTTGAAAAATAACGTCATAAAGAAGTTTCACTTCTTACGAGTGTACGCTAGTACACGCACACATTTTTTAGCTACCGTAGAATAGAACCGAACAGAACAGGACAGAAAAGAACAGAATAAAATAAATTTTATTGTATACCAAAAGCATATCACTTGAATGTACAATTGATGGCTTTATCGCTAAAAAGTAAATTTTTCCCAAGCAACCTTTCGATGGAAAAAAATGGACTAAAAATATGAATACATAAGCAGTTTTGTTGCAAGAATTAAATTTACCATATCACATATTGTAAATTTTTACTACATTCCCAAAGTTCAAATTGCGACAATAGATCTAATACGAGTGTGGCAACAATTTAACAACGTTTCTCAACATCCAAATGCAGACACTACAGAAAAATATAATATCCTCTTTGGAGTGATCCAAAGAGGAAACGAAGAGGAAGGAAGGACTATTTAGAAAATTAAAATTACAAAAGTCCTGCTAACTTAATTTATGTATCGCTTATGAAATAGTTAAAACACAATAACAGTTAATTTATAATAGAGAGCAACGAAATTACCAAAATGAACGTAACCTCAATGGCAATTTGTCAAATGAATCAAGTATATTTTTTATTTTACATAATTATTTCCGTTATGAATAATTGATAAGGAAATCTAAGCATAATATAATGTTCAGGTAATGTACTTATAATGAAAATTTTCCTATAAAGAATTATTTTACAGAAAAATGTTCTATCGTTTTACGAAGAAAGTTTTAGTGATTTTTTTTCCGTATTAACAGCCTGCCAAAGTGACTCTACTCTACCTGATGGAAAGCATGAATAAAATCTAAGAATTATGGTCACCATACTCGTGCTTTGCTTTTTCACGCCCACTTGGGGACGTAACAGGCATGATAGTCATCGTGGCAGTGTAAGGTGAAGTAAAAAACAAATGAATACGAATACTTAGTTGTTTTGAAGGAGGATGAGGCCCACTAATATTTTGAACCTGATTTAGGATGTCGTAATAACAGCTGTTCCCGGATCCCTCCTATGTCAGGCGCAGAGTGGCACACCGTGTGGTTTTAGTCGGTCCGATTCCGACACACCACCCTGCTGTAAACTCCGGTGGGGTGACGGCCCGAGGGGGTTTTCACACGTCAAAAAAAAAAGGGTTTGTTAAAAGTGTTCTTTCTCTTTGTAATGATGTTGTCTTGCATACTTTGGTCCCTTAGTCGCCTCTTACGACACCCAGGGGATGAATAGGGGTGGTAGCACTATATATTCTTAATCCGTCACCACACGGACAACTTATTTACTTCAATTTATAAAAATTAAAAGCCTTTAAATTGTTTCTGCTTTTCATTTTCAGTTTCATAGTGTGCTCGAAGGCCCAAAAAATTGCATGCATCATCTGTATTAAAGTGAAAATATTAATATCAACTTGTATTTTGACTATAAACATACCCTAATATCTTAACGGTGATATAGCCTACGTTGCTTTGTGCCACGTCCCAACAATGGCCTAGTCACACAATAGTCCTATGTGTCATGTGCGACCGCTGGCGGAATGACAATGAAGTGACGCGGATTGACGGCGCCTAAATGTGGGGTCTTAGTTGCAGCGGGGTTTTATTCTTAGTTTAATAATGTGTAATTTAGTTTCTCATTAGTATAACGTTTAAAAATAATTTAAATGCTTTTATAAAGTTATACTTTTACGAGAAGAAGGTCATTGTACATGTTCTGGTTATTCGTAGTTAAGGTTACCTTGATGTCACAATGAGTGTAGTTCTGTAGTCAGTAGTGAATAGACTGGGCAGTTCTAGATTGTTTTTTTTTATGTGGTACCTTTGATTTACTTTAACTTACATCTTCTCAGCTAAATTGATAATTTTGGTACTGATATTTAATTTATGTTTACATCAATTCGATCTAGTTATTGCAATATGTTAAATGCCTACAACGTTTTATGTCTAATTATTTAAGTGTTGTAACTGTTAAACTGCTTCTATGATAATAATGAGCATCCGTTTGGTGATGAATTGAGAATATGGTTTGTACAAATCCTTATTTATTCCGTAAATGTCGTAAGAACCAACTAAGAGAGCAAAATACACAGGACAACAGTACTGCAAAAAAGAAGAAAAACTTGAAGAAAGCCCTATATCCTTTGGTTTGCATCGTAAAATAGGTCAAAACCGCCTTTTTAAGGACAGGCTCATGTCTAACAGTGAATTACTAAAGAACGATGGTGATAGTGATGTTATTAACAAAAAAACAAGTCTCCTAACGTAGATTTCAGTATTTATTCGCTGACGCTGCTACCGTACCCATCACAATACTCCGGTAGGAAATCTCACGCGAAATCTCATTTTTATTCCTGCCAACGTCCACAGGCGGTGATTATCAATAAAGTCTGCTATTGTGTGGTTACTGGGCATAACGTGTAATTTGGAATTAGTTGGTACTTGAACAGAGTTATGATTGTTTGTGTTATTTGGATTAGTTTATTTCTGACCCGGTCGGCTTTTCTATTTAAAAGACTTCGGTTTTGCTGAGGAAAAATGGCCAAGTGCATCTAGCACGCACTGTAATTGTACTGCCACCCATTTTATTAAGTTGTAATTTTTTCTAAGTATTTTTATAAAGGATTTTATTATTATGTAGGCAATTTTTAAGTAGATTTCTTACGTGTTACGCGATTGTTACGCAATTAATAATAATTGAACAGTAAATAAGTCGTTGTTTTGTGTACTGTTTGCTACTTAGTGATATGTGTGGACACAATGTACCAATCATTTGGTACTTAATTAATTTATTTGTTTGTAGCAAAAAGAATAGCGAGGAATCCCCTTCAGATTCTTCAATCAAATCTCGTGGTCAGCAAAGGGGCATCACGTCGTTTCATAGATCGTGCGATACCTGTATCCTGTGGTCTTGAGGACAACTCATTAACGTGAGAGGATATTCTGGTTTGATAGCTTCTACTGTACTCAATAATCTCTTGTCTAATTGTCCTGATGTTTAAATCCACATGTACGTGTTAGTTGCTCACGAAATACGATATGTTTAGCATCGCTCTTAGCGTTTTGCTTAGAAAACTTTCGAGAAATACAATATTGCTAGTTGTTTCCCGCAATAAGATACCGTCAGTTGACATGAGTTTTAATATGGTCTTATACATTAAAATTTTGTTTTTATGAGACAGGTTAATGCAATTATCAACAAATAAAAATCTTTTTTTGATACTGCTTATTTACTTCACATTAGCCGTGAGGACACGGTCAGTGTTGGCACTTGGCCAGTAGAAGACTTACTTGCAAAGTACTGGAAGAGGCCACAGCAATGTTTTTCCTCTATTAAGAAGGCTTTAGCCACAAAAAAGAGTGTGTGTACGCACGTAAGAAATCATACTTCTCTGGCATAACAATCTCAAAAAACAAAATCTATCACCGTCATAAATATGATTGAATCAATATAAACGCCAATATATTTTTTTTATTTATTCACACCGATTATTTGTACTGATACGACACACGTTGGTAACTAACTTTAGACTGTTGCTTTTTTATGTCGGTAGCAACTAACTTCAGACTGTTACTTTTTTCTGTCGGTGTGCGCGCGCATCGTAAATATTCACACTCATCATTTTTCCCAATCGCACCAAAAGAAGTATAACTTTAAAATTTGAACAGTATATTATCTTTAGATTAAAGTAAATTTTACCACACTTTCGTCACGATTTTAAACAGTTTTTGAGTCATTAGCGGCGACAGGTACGCACCACTGGTAAGGCCACCCTCTTTTTTATTCTTGACTTACCTACTTTCTCTGCATACCTATCGTTCCCTTTATTTTAGTTCTAATCATAACAGAAATCATCGCTCTCCAAACTCTCTCTGGTGTTATGCTCCACTCTCTTCCACGTCTTTTTCTAATTCAATCTATAATTCTGTGGAATGCTGTGCACCTAGGAGAGCACCTAGCCGTCTTTTGTTCGTTCAAGCTCATATTTTTAAGCCCTAAGACATTCTTCATAACCGTAACTTAACATATAATTACATGTGTATGTTTGTGTTTCCTTGTTTCTTACTAGGTTGCCTATTAATTATTTTCCACTAAAATTTAGTCCTCTTTGTCACTCATTTCTGTGTCACCTTAAAATAAACTGATTGAAAATATTTTTAATTTTTTTTTGGAAATTTGACACACAATCTCATCTAGTTTTAAACTAAACTAACATATTAAGTTAACTAATTTAACTAGATTGAGTAATAGAATACGAATATTTGTTTTGGTAAATGCATACGTATTACGCAAAGAAAACCCTCAAACTTCGAAATAATAATTTGCAGAACCTTTAACCCGGGAAGAGAACAGCAGTCGCATATGATACCACTGCACCAACCGATGCAGTTAAACACTTGGTGTATTAAGTCTTATAAATGAAGAAATAAATAAACCCTAATGGTTCGAAGCACTGCGATATGTTTGATTTTCCAGGCGTCTAGTTAGTCTAAGTTAAGTTTACCATGTAAAAACTTGGCTGATTTATTTTTTAAATGCAATACGCATTTTCACCTACGCTTGCCGGTCAATTAAGGATTCTCACAGTAATAATTTCTTCAACATGACTTCCGTTTTCTTCGAATCTATAAAAAAACCTTTTTATTTGTAGTATTGTGTATATTAGTTTAGTTAGCGACAATCACCGTACATCAATATTGACAACTCCAGGAATGGGATTTGAGTTCCCCATAGAATTTAGGCGCATTGGATCGTTTGTACGTGTATCTTCACTCAGTGAAATAATCACTTGAGATCATGGTGTCACTCTCGAGCCGTCTTCTGAAGCGTGATTTTCTACGATCATATTACTAGGACATCTTACATTGCAAGTTTTTGTAAGGGATAACAAAGTGTTGAAAATTACCCTAGCTTTACGTGGGTGCCACCTATACCTATAGAACGAAACAACAAAGCTGTATTCAACTGGCGTAAAGTAATTAATCACCATTCAACAAAGAAAATTCGTTTTAATGGTAAAAAGCAATATCATGATTATAATCACTGTGATTTCGTTGATATTGATATATGTATTTTGTTATTATTCGAAAGGTTTGGTATTGGTTGCCATGGTAATAAAATTATAGCCTTAGAGCGTCTCTGATATGTTAAGTTAATCGATCAGTACTTTGAAAACTTCTAACTTAAACCAATTTTTTACACAGTAATTATACAAAGTTAGTAATATCAGAGTCTACAAAGTTACAATAACATTTTATTTCTTCAGATTTTTAAATTTTGTTAATACAAAAACATGCTAAAAATTAAGATTTACATAAAAACACACACATACATATACAGCAAAGAATCTTAAAAAATATAATATGACAAAAGTCTTCAGCTGAAGACTTTGTGTGACGATGTTATTGTATACACTTTGTCGATTTTCTGATGTCGATAACTTCAAACTTTGTGTAATTGCTGTGTAAAGAAGTATCGTTAAATAACAAATGTATTGTAAATTTATGCGAATGCTTTTTTTTTAAAACTTAATAGCGTCATCTATCGGAAAAAAAATTGAGTGATTCAAACACGCATCATTATGGATTTTCCCATGGGAATAAGATGTCTTAAAGTAAAAAAAGTAGCTTATATCACTTTCTAGCCTCCTAACTATCTTCAGATATAAAAATAATGCCTTAAAATTGCTTCGTTGTGACGTGAGAGAAAGACGAACATACGAACAAACAAACACTTTCACATTTATAATATTAGTGGGGATTGTAAGAGGTGGATGATTTTACATTAAAGATATTAAAGAAAAATTAAAAAAGCGGGTTTTTGTTAAAGTAACAGAACTCAAAACAACAGTTTTTAGAAGAGTGTTTGTGCGCACTAATCTCAAAAGTGGTCGATTTAAATGATTTTATTTATTGTGGTAAACTTCACTCAAGATATCTTGCTTGTTTTATTTCAATAAGTTGATAAATAAAAAAGTTATATTAGTTTAAAAAATCACCGTGAAAACTGACATATATGCAGATGGAGCCGCAAGTTACAGCGATAAGGGAATAAATAACATGACTTGAAGAATGAAGAAAGACTGGATTAAATATTAAAATCCTAGTATGGTAAGACCATTGTACTTACAATCGCAATCGGGTAAGTAAAACTTTTATAAAAAGCTTCGCATCTGATCCCATTCTTAACAAGCATCACCATACTTAAAGCCAGATTAACAAGACCACAGGTATCTTACCGGTACATAATTATGCTACGGTATTAGAGACGATCACGTAATAAGGTGATGCCTACGTCCAATAATGAAATACTAAAGGTTGTTGATGATAATAATGTGGTGACTGCCACACACAGCACATATAGAAAAACATACTACAGCGTCATCTAGCAAAGATGTATCGAACTACAGAATATAATGTACTACAGAGCAACTACTAATTCTATATCGTGAAATAGAGATTCCGCGGCGATTAGCATATGCACAACATCCCAACATCAACTGTTGGGTCGCGGCCTCTCCAGGCATGGTCGGACGGATATCACACCCGTCCCTCCACAATAATAACGATGACGCAATAAGTATTAAATACCTTTGTATTATTTACTGGAGCAACCTTGTCCTTAACTTCACATACAGAACTAGATATGGACATATATATTAAAATACTTGCCTACTTATAATAACTCACGACTTATTTCTAACATTACATGTCTCTAGACGTATCTACTATCATTAATCCTTTTATTTATTTATATATATGGTATACCAACAGTGTACATACTTTACACTCTTAAACAATATTTCCAAAAGAGTAATACCTGGTATGCATACTCATTATAGGTACACACAACATTCATTATAAAATATCTTATTATCATCAACTACCTTTAAGAGTTCACTGCTGGACATGGGCCTCTCCAAGACAACATCTAACAATACAATATTACGAGTAAAATAATAAGTACAAAAATAAGACGAATAAAACTGAATACTACTTAAGTCTAGATTACATTTACAACTACAAAAACAGTAAAAAATTAATGACAAACAAAATAAACCAAAGTAAAATAAAATGTAGTTATTTCTCTTCTGTGGAGTTTCTAAATCTTCTAACCTTGTATGAAATACTACTGGTGTAGGGTGCTTTGAGCTGTCCTATCCTCAAATTATTGTTATCATTAAAATCATTCTCCGAGCCTTTTTTTTCAGTCTACTACGATTGGAACAGATATTACGACAACGGCTTAACAAACTCTTTGAGGTACTGAGGGGTTTCAATGTGTTAAGAATTCACCAAGAATTACCCATACATAATATAACCTGGCTACGTTTGATTAAATTTGCAAAGTAACTTATCTGGTTACCACTAAGCTATGATCCTCTTCTCTTACATATTATTATTACTACGAAATTTTATAAATATAACAAAAATAACAAATAAAGCAATATGTCGTACTATGGTCAGTCAAGGTAAACAGACGGACAGACAGACCGTGTAATGATTCAAGTGATTACCGCGTCAAGGTACACTGAGTAGGTGTACGTAATGATGTTGATTTACTGATGAAATGTTAGAGGTTGAAACCTTAAAAGATCCTTGAAATTGTAAAGACATTATCTAATTAGACCTGTGTTGCGGATACTGCCTATAGTTATAAAAACTACATTTTTTTAGGCGACAAACGGACAAACGGGTCAACTGTTTGAAAAGTGACGCCACTCATAAACACCTGCAACTCGGGAGTCACAAGCTCGTTGCTGGAGCCTCAAAAGTAATAAGTACTTGCTTTTGGTCACGACTTCGACGACGATCGTTTTAAAAAGTAATCTACGTTTTATTCTGTGTATGAGTTTACTACTTGCGAGGAAGAGTAATAAAATCCATATATCTACCACATAAACTTTTGCATTTTTAATTTTAGTAGGTAAAGTAGAATAGGATTTTCATTTTATGAAGGTCGAATCGATCAAGAAACGCTGCAGATAATAATTTGTTCTGAAGATTGGAAAATATATATTTTAAAGTACACGTTGTGGACTGTCAGTTATTTTCAGTATAATACCAGTGCTCGCTGGAAGAACGAGATTCGTATGTGAATAATTTATTAAATATATGCAGTTTAAGAATACAGAATGTTACCATGCTTTTTCAACTCGTGGGTATCGTAAGTGGCGACGAAGGGAGCAATCTACGCAGGACTATATCACTACAAGAAGGAAGTCTCTTGTACTCTCTCATCTGGCTAGTGTCACCACCCTGTTCATCGACTAAGAGAGTAAATTGCGCATTGCAATGTCGGTAAGGAGAAGTAAAACTTACCCTATACAAATCCGTCTCGCCAGCGCGGTGTAGTTGGTCAAAATTTTTTTTCTAAGAAGCCTATGTCCATCAGTGCCCAATCGAAGGTTGTTGATGTGATGTAATGTGATTTTATATGTAAATGTATCAGAAATAAGATGCCGGAGATTTCTTGAAAACAAGAGGACCGAAAACATAAAAGTATTACATAATCCGATATTGCCGAAATAAACACATAAGTAAAACGGTATATCTTAATTATAATAGATAGATTTATTTTTTTAAGCTGTTATTTGATTACTACATTAATCATCAGCAACAGCCTTTAACAGTCTACTGCTGAAGGCCTCTAGTTAGCAAGGGGGTTCTGGCCTACTATATCACGTTGACCAAAGGGGTTGGTATAGGATTGATTTCAAGTTTTCTTTCTCTTTCGTGTCTAATGTTGTCGTGTAATTTATTCCCTTAGTCGCCTCTTATAACACCCATGGGATGAGTTGGGGTGGTGACATTGCGTATTCTTAATTCGTCACCACACGGACTTGATAAAAAATAAGGGATGAAATTCGAATGTGATCCCATTAGTAACAACTCATCGCTTTCACCATAACATTATTTAAAAAACCTGTAATAATTACTTGCCGGCCTGTCCGCCACATTGTGGCAGCTCCCCATAGAAAGGGATTTACGCTAGAGCACGCGCTTCAACAGCTGCGCGTATGCACCTGTTGTTTCTAGTCGTCTCTAACGATGTCCGATGCTACATGTTGGTTGTTGATCAATGTTTTCAATTTTTATTTTAAACAGAAGTGAAAGTTTTTAATTCTACGGAAGGTCGAAGTTTTATTTGTGACACATCCATTATACCACCTCGCCAATTACAAATAAATGGATTATACAACAGACAAAATTTATTAGCAAATGTGTTAGTGGATTCTGCTCGATTTTAAACTGTTCTCTTTCAAGAATAATTCAATGAATATTTTATTATTTATATAAATGACAAAGTTATCTGTAAAAGACTAATTTGTGACGTATGGTTTAGCCAGTCGGTTAGGAAGATGCCATTGGATTTCGGGACCACAAAAAATAAGGTGACTTTATGCTAGACATCTATAAAGTTTTAATTAACAATTGAATACTGAAAAAAAATATTTAGAGGAAACTTGGTTATGTTTCGAGATCTACATAATCTTCTGAAGCTTATTGGATTATGGAAATCTCTACAGGCATAAGAGAAGTAGACGTGAAGGAGGCAGAAGCAATACTGAAACAGAAATGTTTAAACGTACTTGAACTTCTTGTAGCAATGTTTTATGAATACCGGTGTCTAAATGAAAATTTTAAGTGAAAAGCAAAGAACAGACTAACTTAAAAAACGATTAAGGTTAATTTACTAAATTTTTGTTGGGAAGAAATAAGTTTACCCCTTATTATTCTTCTCCGTCGTATCGCTGTATTACGTGAATTGAAATATTATTTATAGTTAGTTAGTCGCGTTTAACACGTCTCTGTCTACCCTTTTGGGGATAAAACAAGTTAATATGTATGATTCTTTGAATAACTGAATAGAGATTTTGTTCCTTGTTTTATTATTATTCATAAATACTTGATAATTAAATATTAATTTATTTTATTGGAAAATAAAGACTATTATTGCTTTAGGCCTTAATGTTTCTCATAATTTCAGATTTTTCTACATCTCAGTTGACAGGAAACTTTCCAATCATTATCAATTTTCTCCACTTGTAAGTCCATTTATTTCAACATTAACCCGTTTTGTTTACACAATGTATGTTACAAAGCGGTAAAATCTGTTACGGGCAATTTGAGTTATTTATATTTTACTGGGTTGTTAAGTTTTATTTGTTTAATATTTTACTTAAGGTGAACAGATTTTTATTACACATATCTGATCTTGAAATTTGTTATTCAACGAATTGAGTGTGTGAAGTACAATATTTTAAAAGAGGTCAATTTTATAAACGTGTTGAACAGAATCGGCCGTATTTTAATCAATATGAAAAGACATATCAATATCGAAAAAAAGATTTGTTTACTTTAAAAAAATATTCATTTATTTATAGATTTATTGTCAATATTATTCTACTAATTTTCAGAAGGTTTAAGATTAAATGTAGAGGTTTTCTTAGAAGAAGACAGACGAAGTCAGACGATCCCAAATTCAGATCAGTTGAAGAAGAGACTCAGATACACTCTCCACTCTAGCTGTAGAACTATCAGCTAAGATGGGGAGTACATTAGAGTCTCTGAGGGACGATTAGAACAAAATGGTCAAAAACTGAATGGAGAGAGTTAACGATAAAACTTAGTGACATATATTAAGAGATCTCCAAAAGTAAATAAAGAAAAACATGTTTATATAAATGTGATGCATATTTCTCGAAATATTTATAAGCAGCAAGCTTCATAAAGGGCTGTTGAGCATTTGTTAGAATTAATCTCAAAGCCGATCTCATTTGAAATAAAATAGTTTCCTGTCAGACATCCTGCATATTTTTATTTGACAACGTGCACAGGTGCAGACATTGTAAAGCCAATGAAACTATGTGAAACCAGTTGAAACTAGTATTATTAAAGATCATGTGTGTGGTCTCAACTATATTGAGTAATAATTATTGGTAGGTATGTAATATAAGATGACTAAATACATGATAATTTTTGCAGAATGTATATTTTATATTTATCAACATTTTTAATCGTTCACTGCTTAGTAGCATAGACTTCTCGTTCAAAAGGAGGTTTTGAACGCTAACCAGACGGTTTGATATGTGGTTTACAAGAGATAACGATGATGATGTTTAATAGTCATATTAACTAAAGGTTAAGAGTGGTAAACAGTATCTTGCAAGCTTTTTTTTATTTATGGATGCTTACCAAAGTGACTCTATTTTACCTGATGGAAAGTATGAATAGAATCCAAGAGTGGTGGTCGCCATACTCATGGCGAATGCTGACAATACAATACGGTGACTCACGTTACGGCAGCCTAGTGAGATGCTTCTTTATGCCCCGCTTAAAGGATCCGGGATTATAGTGAGAGGGAAATACGTATATAGAGCAGCGCGCTAGTAAGTTCCAGGCCTTAACCGATCTGCACAGGAAGGAAGAGCCGTACCGTGTAGTTCAGGAGTGTATATCTACCATTCTAAAAGCACTTAGCACAAAACCTGTATATTAAACATCTATACTTGATCTAGTTATAAACCATTTCAATTTTCGGAATTTTATTGCAAACACCACTGCACTATATGCTGTCCAGTATTTAGACATTTTATTTTTTGTTTTTTCCTTGCATACATACTTAGTCCAAAAAAATCTTTATCTAGTTAAATTGTGGACTATATAAAATAAACAACATCAAAAAATGACTTTCAACAACTTATTCAAAATATAATTTATTCCACAAAAACTCATAAAATATTTAAATTACTGGCAAATTGACTCGTAACTTATAACATTTCTAATAATTTTGTAATGTAGGTATATCATCTTTTACAAATAGAATAAGTTTTATGTTTCACACTATAAAATTACTTCATAACTCAGAAAATCAGGTGTTTTGTTTATCCAACACAAATATTTGAATACGACCAATATGTTATAATACCTTTTATTGAAACGTCTAAAAGATACAATAACTTAAAAATAACGAACTTATTTTCTATTATAAATATGCCAAAGTTAAGCAATTTACATTTAAAATTGAGTTAACAATTTGTTAATTTACATTTGCTAAAGTTAATATCTTTGTAAATGCTACACATTATTTAATAATAATAAGGATTCGTTACGTTGAAAAACTGTAATATTTTATTTTCATTTAGTTGAATCTTGACTAATTTTCAGTAAAAGTTATTATTAATGAAATAATTGCATATCAACAAAGTTGAACGGACGAGGAATTAGTATGTAGATATTTAAATGTAAATAAGTTAGTTGAAAAATAAATTTATTATTCGTATTATTATACGAATAATAAATTATAGAATCTCCGGGTTCTAACGAAATGTCAGTTAAGAATGACGAATTTATTCAATACACAGTAGTAATATATATTATATATAAGTATCATATGTTTAATGAATTCTGTGTAGAATAAAATAGAGACCTGTATATGAGATATTTAAATAAGTATGTCCATATGTAAAAATTTTAGGTTATTTTCTCCTTAGAAATTACAAAATCGATAAGTATGTAACAACCTGACTTACAGAACACGTCAATTATTATTCTTTGTTAGGTTTTAATGATACAGTATCATTAAAAAAATATTTCATGTGTTTCTTCTATCTTAGGTTTTTCACTTTAAAAAAATATATCATCTTGTCTGCCCCGGTGCGTCAAAATGTTCTAAATTTGAAATTGACAGCAGTTTCAAAATGGTAGAAAAATCACAATTGATTTTAATTTAGATACCGTTACCTTTATTGATATGAGAATCTATAGAAAAGAATTAAGTTAAATTTGAAGAATATGAATAATTTAGAACATAGACACATAAAAAGATACTGACTCGTACTCCAATCTTCTCAAAATATATTGGGGTCGACTTTCAGCCAATGCTATATATACATTCAGCCAATGCCATAAGTTCTTCATAACTCAAGATCTAGACGATACTGGAGTTCTCAAGATAATCAATTGTAGAAGTTTTTTAAAAATTGAACTACCTGTTCGTTTGCCAAAATGTTCGTAAATGGCAACCGTAACCGATGGCTTACCGTGGTCACCGAGATACGGTGAGTCTTAATATGTTAAGAATGATGACCCATTCATAGACTGACCTGGTTAGGATTGCTTACCTTTGGAATATGCTAACCTACTTGGTTATCACTTAGTCACGAGCCCCTCAGACAGACGTACAGACTAGTCAAAATAATGCTTTAACAACATAACGAATAGTTTTCTTATTAATGAAAAAGTTTAAATTTTATTATACTCAGATCTCATTATGTAACATTCAATGATTTATTGTCACCTAATGGGTGACAAACTATTTAACAAACAGAATATTCTAATTGATTTATTGCTGCTATTTTATTATGACAAATTAATGTCAAATACGACAGATGTGGTGTTGATACAAATGAGACAAAAAAATAGCATTGACGTCATCTTTTAGCGTACAAATGTTTCGTATATTTAAAGGCTGTATCGAATTTATAAACATGTTGTTAAACCTTGGAAAAATCATACAAAAGTCACAATCTATTGTTTTCAAATATATTGATTAAAAAAAAGACATTGTAAAAATA
Source organism: Hypercompe scribonia (assembly GCA_949316085.1). Lineage (NCBI taxonomy): Eukaryota > Metazoa > Arthropoda > Insecta > Lepidoptera > Erebidae > Hypercompe > Hypercompe scribonia. Next base: position 9,279,188 of record OX438988.1, read on the forward strand.
AGTTTGAAAGACGAAGCCCATGTAGGCCACTACAAGGTGATCCAATGATCAGGTGAAGATTGTGGAGAACCTAGAGGATGGCCCTCTTTTTTTTTTTTAAAGTGTGGAAACCCCCTCGGGCCGTCACCCCACCGGGGTTTACGGCGAGGTGGTGTGTCGGAATCGGACCGACTAAAACCACATGGTGTGCCACTCTGCGCCTGAGATAGGAGGGATCCGGGAACCGCTGCTATTACGACATCCAGATCCCTCCTAGCGCCTGCCCGCTACCGCGGGCACCATCAATGGATAAACTCTCTATTTTAGGCGACGTACGGCACACGCGGACGTCGCCTCCTCGCGGCTGGCCATTATAGCGGGTGGAGGGGAAAAGCCGTCCCGTCCAACCGCGGCCACACTCAAGGCGGCATGAGGCGCTGGTATGCGCGTCTCCGCCGCCCGGTTTGCCGGCGGCAAATTGGGTCCGAGTGGATATCGTCCTCACGGGCCTTCTCCGCCGCCTCCTTCCGCGAAATTACGTCTTCGCAGAAGGTTGCGACCGCGGTAAAACAACTGTCGCTACCGGCCATGGAGCGTATGACGGCCGGTAGCTAGAGATCTCCAATAACTACAGTGAGGACCCCACGCTGCGCTGCCCAGGCGGAACAAACCGCTAGCGTGTGCTGAGACGAGTCCTCACAGCAGTCGCAGTGGTAACAGGCGGGACTTAATTCCCTCCTGGCGACCGAGTGCAGATACTTCCCGAAGCAACCATGTACGAAAAGGACCTGCGTCAGTCGGAAGGAAAGGGTCCCGTGCTGCCGCCCTGCCCACTCGGCGATGACCGGCTGGAGAGCCTCCACGAGGGCAAAGCCAGCATGTGGAGTCTTCAACCGGAACGACCAACGAGCCATCGTGGCTCGACGAGCGGCCTCACGCCACTTGCGTATCTCCTCGGGCGATGGCTCTTGTCCAACCCCAGGAGGCGAACTTTTAAGAGGCAGCGTGTCTGGCCCCTGGGTGAGTTTCTCTAGTGGTCGGGCGAATTGAGATGCTAGGTTTACGGGGAACCTTGGATAAGACGGAGGTCCTTTTCTTCTACGGGCCCCGTCGTATTCCGCCCCCTGCCGCCTTCATCGTAGTCAATTTGGTCCTCGTACCGGTTCAGGCCCATATGAAATACCTGGGCCTATCCCTTGACAGAAGGTGTCTCCTCGACGAGCAATTCCGACAGCATTCTCCAAAGCTGGTCGGCGTTGCTTCTGCCTATGGCCGACGACGGTTAGAGCCATATGCGTTTACCGTAACGTTTTGGCGGAGGCTGCGTGCGCCTTGGCCGGATCTCCTCCGCGAGATTTGGAGGCAGATGTGCTCGCCGAAGCTTATCTGCGGACTGCTGACTTCCAGCTTGTTAACGGCATTCAGTCCCTGCCCGAAGAGCCACGTTGGCTCGTTAGTCGCCATGGCTGGAGGCCCCACGTGCAGGCTTTGCCGCCGTGGAAGCCATCGGTCATCGTCGAGTGGGCAGGGCGGCAGCACGAGACCCTTTCCTTCCGACTGACATAGGTCTTTTCCGGGCATGGTTGTTTCGCAAAGTATCTTCGGAATTGAGTTCCGCTTGTCACCACTGCGATTGCAGTGAGGACAGGCAGCTTATTCCGAATGGGCGGCGCAGCGTGGGGCCCATATTGCAGTTATTGGAAGAGAGCTCTCGCTGCCGGCCGTCATACGCTCGATGGCCGGTAGCGACAGCTGTTTTACCGCGGTCGCAACCTTCTGCAAAGATGTTATTTCGTTAGTTATAATAAAAAAGGCCCTTGTCCAACAGTTGACATCTATCGGATGAGATGATGATATTGATGAAAATTAAGTCTTATAACCCCCTGATTGCCTGATTGTGAAACAAGTTAGCGTTAAACAAGTTTTTCATTACTTTTTACCGAGTGGTTGAGGCTACCAAAATCCAAACATAACCTAACTTGGCCTCATTAGGCGGCAGCACACTTCTGACTCTTCAGTTGCAAGTGTTCAAGGCCGGCGGAACTCATTTATCGTCGGGTGAATCGTCTGTTCGTTTGCTCCCATATGAAATAAAAAAAAAAGGAAAAATTCAGTGTACAGTAAGACTTCTTGAAGTTTCGACGCACTTCTTAAATTTTTTTATTGGCAATGACCTGAGCCCCCTTACATCGTGATTCAAGTTATATTATACACTGTTTAGTGCTGACTGGCAGACTTTATTAACCTATGAGAATGTGTACATGTTTCCTGATATTTTCCATCTCTGTTTAATCGAGTGGTCATTAATATCTAATACGAACATTAAGTTCAAGAGGTCAGAGGTATATGACCCGGGTTCAAACTCGAACCACCGGAGTGAAGAACATCATGTTTGAATAATATTTATGTCGTATTTTGTTGGCAATTATATTTTTTGGGGTTGTGTGAGTTAGTTCCTTATGACTGATAAATATTGTTTCGAAGAATTTGCGCTTATAAAGACACTAAAAGTACATCAAATTTATTGTGGTACACTTTTTAAATTCGATAAATTTAGCGATTCAATAATGTTTAGTTTAGCGATGTTGAATGTTTTTAATATCATAAAAGTTATTGTAAATTAGAAGATCAAGATATAAAAATCCATAAAGCGTTTTGTGAACATAAACTAAGCATAGTTTACGCTTAACTCTTTAAGTTTCTTCATGACACACATTTGAAATGCCTGAGGTCTTCTGCAAACATGACATTGGAAATACTAAAAAAATCTATTAATTTTTATATTATACAAACTCATTTTTCGTAGTAGCTATTCCCAGTTTTCTTCTACTTCAGGTACAGAGTAAATCAGCTCGACCGGAGTGGTACCACAGCCTCGTGAATACTGGTGTCAAGAAATTCTTTTCTTACTTTTCACTGAGTGATTGACGTTATCAGAACTAAACCTGAACTTCCTTCCCCGGATCTTAAACGGGAGGCCCCTTAGAATTTAGCAACGTACTTGTGGTTATACATGTAGATGCGGATATTCTCGAGTTCTTTACTATTAAATGACTTGTCTGTTCGCTTGCCTTATAAACCATTAAAATAAATATATTTTAGAAAAAACTGAAAAAACAAACATAGGTGAAGCTAATAAAAGCATGTTAAGAATTAGATCGTACATACAATTGTGCCGTCTAACAATACATTAATAGATATGACGTTTGTTTTCCCTCGTAAAATCGGTAGAAGTAAAACATTTAAGACATACATTTTTCAACTCGTTTGCTAACGAGTGTAGGAGCAAGAGTGAGTTATGGCGTCATTAAGTATTTTAGTGGGACTATTGTAATGTCACACAAAAACACCCATTTGAATTTATGGCACATTTTTGTAATTATTTAACGGTTTCTTTTACCATTGTATTTAAATAGTAGCTAATTTATTAACATGCCAGCAATAGTCGTGTTAGAATTAAATTAAGATTTACTTTCTTACAACTGATAAAATTTAATTCATTGTTGAAGATTTTTATGATGTAGTAAAGCAAACAAGTAAGTGGTCACCTAATCTTAAGTAATCAGCTTCCTTCGACAAGATGCAAGTGTTTTGTATCGAAACTCTTTCTATAATTTATATTTTCTTTCTTTCTATATTTCGTTTATACCACGTTTTTTTTAACGTGTGGCAACCCCCTCGGACTGCCACTCCACCGGAGTTTGCGGCGGGGTGGTGTGACGGAATCGGACCGACTAAAACCACACGGTGCGCTACTCTGCGCCTGAGGTAGGAGGGATTCGGGAACAGCTGCTATTACGACATTCAGGGTTCTGGCCACGACCAAAATTAAGGGGATGCCCAAACACCTTGTGGTTTGAATTCCGGTAATCTCATTCACTTGAAAAAAAAAACAATGATAGAATTGCTCAACACCGATTTCTGTGTGTTCCAACTCCCGTCGAGCTACACCATTTACGTTGAAACACGAGTCGTCCACATTAAAAGCTCCAGAAGAAAAAGGAGTTCAGCTTGTTCAGCATTCTTTCAATTTGAGATTTTTCCTTATTTATAGCTTTAACGTTGATTGCATTTTAAATCTTGATAGATTTAATAATTATACATTTAATTTAAATAGCGCTGTCTTTTTTTACTCGAGTTGCTCTGAATAACCATAAGGCCGATGTGGTCGTGGAAGCAGTGCTACCCTAGTGGAAAAATTTTTGGTCTGAATACAAATCAAACAAATCAACCTATAGCCGTTCACTGCTGAACGAAGGTCTCCCCCAAGAAGCGCCAGCCATCCCGGTCTTGGGCAATTCGCATTCAGCCGCCATTGGTCTGAATGGTGTCCTGGAACTACTTAACATCATATAATATTCGTTTACAATGGGTCGTACTGTTGTAATGTTTGGTAGTCTTGTTTAAGTATGAACTTTGATAGGAATAGTTAGCAGCGGTAATGACAATAAAAAAATGTGATTGTCACCAAAAACTTCTCATATATTTGTGATTCATCAATTAAGTAGGTTGACTTATAAGATTGAAAGAAATTTATTGAAATATATTATTAAAAAACAATTTATGTTGGATAAACTTTTTAAACAACTTAAACATTGTCTTTGGGAACCCACCAATTTTGCAACACTTTTCATTATCTATAGTTAATTACGTCACTTCACATTAAGTCACAATTTTGCAACGAGACTGTTACCTGTTTAATACCCGCATAATTTATAACAAAATAACTAAATTTATCTAACTGGAATGCAACTGCGTCAGTTAATATGCCTGATATGGTCACAAAGTATTTACATCCAAGTTCTGACGCGTATTATTGACAGATTGCAGTTATACCCCGCGGTGGCATAGAGTATAAATTATGTTTCTAGTAGGCTGCTGACCTGTCAATAGACAAGGACAGTGATATATATATAATGTTGCCAGGATATACTGTTATTAATAATATTCTAAATTATGTTAGTCAATAGAAAACATGTTTAGTGGCAATTCATTTATTTAGGATATTTAGAAAAAAGTTGATTGTAGCTATTCCTAAAATGTTTATATTTGATTTAGATTTATGTAGGATGCGAAGAAAATATTAAGTGAAGCCTATGCGCATTAGTGTATGTAAATATGGTATCCTAAATAATCGTTGTTTAAGTTAAGTTTCTTCGTTTCATTGCGTTATGATGGTACAAACATATTTCAACTTTAAACTAACAATTGGTAACGAATTGCCGCATCTCTCACAGTTTGAATTTTTAGAACTCTGGCTTAGTATATTTATGAAAAAACACTGTATAATGATGGTTTCAAATATTTATTTATATAAATTATTTATATATATTAGTTTTAATATTTAAATATAAATAAATTAGTATATTATATGTATATATTTGCTCTTAAAGATCTAGAAGCATTTTTATGTTCTCTAAAATTTGGAGATGTGATTTATGTATTATACAAATGCAAATCTTGTTTTCTAAAAGTGTATTTCTACTATCTACAAATTTATCAAGAAAATCAATTATTACATAATTATGTTTTATGACATATCAACAAATTTGTCAATGTTATATTAATAAGCTAACATTTAATCCAGTTTTAAAAACCAGATTCTTACTCAAGTTGTAATCGATACTAACATTAAGCTAAGATTTTGTTCGTTTCTTGTTTATGACCGATCTGAATATTTTTTTGTATTGGATATTAGTAGTTGAGCCAGGTACAAGCTTTGTTTGAAAATGTTTAATAACCGCAGGTCCCGAATTCCTTTTATTCCAGGCACAGAGTGGCACACCGTGTGGTTTTAGTCGGTCCGATTCCGACACACCACCTCGCCGCAGACCCTGGTGGGGTGACAGTCCGAGGAGGTTGCCACAAAAAAAGTGGTAGGGTTAAAAAAAAAGTACAAGGTTTGTTCCAAAAGGCTTAATAACAGCAGTTTCCGGATCCCTCCTATCCCGGGCGCAGAGTTACACACCGTGTGGTTTTTGTCGGTCCGATTCCGACACTCCACCCCGTATAAGCTTTGTAACACCACGCTACGATTTTCAGTATAGTTACTCTTCCAGAAAAAGTAAAGACATTGAGATAATATCTAGTATTTCTTTAGTAACTCATTCCGTCTTGAATTTGATAGAATACACGACATTTTATCTAAAATATTCTGTAAGGTAGTAGAGCTAGGTTGATTTCAGTATGAACCCTGAAGATCAACCTAAATTGTCAACATCCGTGTTGCCGTGTTTCATTAGTGAGTGCGATACCGAACGACCATTTACGCAGGGGTCATAGTTATCGTGGCAAGCGTATGATCCTTACACTGCCTCGATGATTACATCCCCAAGTGGGGCGTGAAAAATATCTTGCTACGCCGCCACAGTTTGGGTCACCATGCTGCATTGTCTGCATTCACAATGAGTTTGGTGTTCTTTTGAATTTTATTTATGCTTTCTATCAGGTAGAGTAGAGTCATTTTCGTGGGCTCTCAAAATAGAAAAAAAATACGATAGAAATACTATGGATTAATATCGAACTTATAAAGTGCATCAAAAGTTAAAATAATATATTGATATGAATTTCGTTTCTACTTTTTTATGTTTAATATATGTCACTTGTAAATGATTCCTTACATTGTTCAATTACTTTAAATATTGCTACTAAAAAATATGGAATAGGTATAAATAGAATATATATATATATATGACAAACTCAGCAAAAACTATCTATCCAGACAAAAATAATAGAAAAGTATTAATTTGCACTTACATACATATTTGTCGATCTTATTTTAAGTAAAACTAACACCGATATTGATGGCAGAGTTTAATCAATTTATGACATACCAGGTTTTTCCCCGCATCTCGTAGGGATAAATGTTTTGTGTTCACCTTATTGTTGTGTGAATATTAAGTTACAAAGAATATGATTTGATTAATACATAGTAAGACAGATTTGAATAAATAATATTCTATGAATGGGGTATTTGCATGATTTTCCAATCCATTAAATAGTTATGTCTTATTATTTTTAAAAATTTTTTAAAACTTTTGAAAAAAAAATTTTTTTTTTATTTATAAACATTTAAACTATTTAACAATAAAAAAAATATTAAAATTTAAACGTATAGGTAGCTCCCTCTTGCGTATGTGACGTCATTGTGCATATTCCATTTAAATTTGTTATTTGTTATTTACGCTACTTTCAGTAAATTTTAATCTTAATGATAAAATATAATTAAACTCTCTTTAAATAAAAATCAACTTAAAATTTTTTTCAATAATTTATCATTCGTCGTTTATCATGCATTCAAATGACGCGCCAATAATATGCACAATGACGTCAGACCAAACACATCACGTTTCACATCACATCACAAAAATTATTTGTAAAAATTAAATTTTAATCTTACGTAGGTATTTTATGTGTATCAAAGAATTTATTAACTGAACTTTATTTGAAAAATCATTTTCATGCAAATACCCAATTACTAATATATATTTAAAAATATTTGCTTGTTGTAATTTACAATTTGTTACTTCTTATTAACCCATACAAATAAATGATTTTTAAAAGACGATTACCAACTTTAATGCGCTTACACTATAATAAGTTGTAATTAAATATTTTCTTTGTTTTTTATTTTTTACCCTAACGTACGGTATTTTTTTTTTAAATTTACATTCACGAAACATACGGGAAGTTAATTTTCTAATCATATAAGAATGTTCTTAATTTGATCTTATATTCTGTAAGAACAGTAAAGTCTTGCGGTAAGAAACAAAAAATGTATAAATTGAATAGCGATTTTTTACTTTTTTAAGTCTTTTAAAAACCTTTTTTATTTAAAAAGACAACGCCCGTACTACTAATGTTCTTGTGTCGTAGGAGACTTTACAAACATACGTAAAACGAACACAAAGAAAACCCAGACTTAGAACACCAATTGTGGATCACATAAAATGCTGTCCAATGTAGAGTTTCAATCCAGAACATTTAGCGTAGTAGAAATTAGCGAGGAGAGCGCTTAACTAGACTTCTCAGTACATGCAATCTCAGTCTCATTCAAAAGTTCTCTTAAAAAATGACGTGTAAGGATGTATATGAATATTGTACAAATATAGAATACATGTACTTGTGCAGAGAATTTTCGCTATGAATTAACCTTTGAAATAATTAACTATTACAGAAATTATAATTAATATTTTAATATTTACATTTAATACCAATTGCATGAATGCCGCAGTAGTGATCAGCAAATCGTAATACGGGTAGTTTATAAATTGCATTTTTCCTCTTTTAATTTTCTAACTTTAGAATAGATGGATATTATACCGTAATATTTAAATATAATTTTGTGATATGTGAGAAATTAAAAAAAAAATGTTAACCGTTAAGGATGGGACATTTCGAATACTTGTTATGCATTTCTTCAACTTTTCAATTAAATTAATAATATATAATATTAAAAACACGTTAAAAAGCAAATGATATTTAATATACTTCTTTATTAGCATTATACTTTTCTTTTAATCTTAGGTCCACATTTATCAATAAAACTGAAGAGGATTTTAATATAAAGAAATCGATCGACAATATAATCGATAATAAATAGCTCAAAGTATACACCTTACTAAGATTGTGAGACCCAGCCAGCTGCATCACAAAAAACCGTTACCTAATTTATTAAAATTATGTTATCCAAAATCTCAATCTTAATCACCAATGGTTATCTTTATTATGTAGCTTCACCATAGAGATGAAACGCAAATGATGTGTTTTTATTAAAATATAAGTCGACCTCCTATGAGCGATGACCTACTCAATATTGTTATTAAAATATGTACGCTATAAGGTTGTATAGAATGTATAGCCTTAATGCCACTATGTTTATTGTTTGCCATTGTTTTTTAGCGTTGGACAGGTGCGCGGGCGCAGTGTGTGCACCAGTCTCTAACGAACTTGCGTAAGAGCCGGTCGCGCGTCGCTTTTGCTATATAATCACGTGAGAGCGTATTTTTGAAAATTTTCTTTGCAGTGTTTGTTTGTGTGTAAACAAATTTTTGGGATATTTATATTTGTGTGAGTGACAGTGTGTGTTTTATCAGTTATTTTGGATAATCCGTTTCATCGTTTTACCTACATATTTGGATTATTTTCGGTGAGTGTTTAAGCTAGTTTTAATTGCGAGTGCTTTATTGTTATAGTGCCGTCACGAGTGCTATTCAAAATACGTATATAATTCAGTTTTGTTTTATGTTTATTAGAACAAAAACTTGATATCTTCAAACTGTAATTGGCTGTTTCTATTATAAGGAAAATATATTAGAATGTGGAGATAATTGCTAGATAATTTCTATTGTAGCCATGGAAGGCTAGGTCAATCATTTTAATGTTGTCTAAGGCATTGTCATAGTTTTTTTAGTGATGTCACGAATAGAAAAACAAATAAACTTGACAATTAAGTCGATTCTCTAAAATTTGTCATGGATTTAATTAATTTGAAGATATCGCTAATTGCCTTTACTAAATAATATTTGTTAATATAGTGATAAACTATATACTTTAAAACTAACAAGAATAGTATATGTTGAATAGTGTATGTATGTGCAGTATATATGTGATTCTAAATTTAATAATTTTGCCTGTTGATTGGCAAAATTATTGAATCAGATAAGAGAACAACAATTACTAGCAAGCCCTTTGAATTTAATTTTTTAGACGAGTCACAGCCTTGATAATGATGGTTTTATGAAACCACCAGTTGGAAGAGGTTTTGTTCATTTGGTACGCTAGCATATGGCATGTCTGTTGGTAAGCGGTAACATAGACCCCTGTTTTATTAGTAGTATTACTCGACGTCAGTAATCCATAAAAGTAGAGCATGGTCGACCCGTGTTTTTTAGAATAATACTGAACATACGGCCGTTTTATTCCAAATAAGCTTAACTTGTACAGTGGTAACCAAGCTGCTGATAAACATACCTACATGTAATTTAATTTTACCCAGCAAGAAATTAAAAAGTGCATAAACATAGAACAATTAGATATCTGTGGTGATTGAACTTACAATCTTTGGCTAAGCTATCGATATCCTTAACCACTCAACTTATGGGTCAGTAAATTCCCAAAACCCTGGTCGACTCGTATAGTTAACTGTGTTTGTTAATGTCTTCTGTAGATTAGAAGTCAGTCCTTCTGTATTTGTACCATCAAATAGAAGAAACAAAATTGTAAAGTTAAATATCTTCTACTAAAGCTCCTTGCTACAAATATTTCATTACATCAATATAATTTAAAAATATTATATACTAGCTTTTGCCCGGGTCTTAGCTGGCTTGGAATTTGGTCTGCCACATTAAGTTTCGTAACAGATCATTTTAAATAAAGATATTTTTTTAACATACAAACAATCCTACGGTACATCACCTTTGTGTAACTTCAATGGTTAGGCAGCGTACGCCAAGATAACGCTCAGAGGCCAGAATTTTTTCTGACTTGACATGTATCGTTATATTACGACCAAAATTACATAAAATTATTACAAATTGTAGCCGTAGCGTAGCGTACGCTATTCCGATGTACGACCTATATTACTGTAGTTTTATCCAAATTCGTCCAGTAGTTTTTTCGTGAAAGAGTAACAAACTCATTTCTCACAGAAGCTAATAATTAGATGTGTTGACTAATATTTTAATTAATCTCGCCAGTGGCGTTGATACTATATCACTAATATTCTTGTAAACTACGGCTTGTATAAATATTTTATTAATGGTGCTTAGTGGCTTTGGCCAACAATACCACGCTGTCAATACGGGTTTTCCTCTTCATTACAGTAAAATTTGCCTGCATAGTTTGAAATGTTAACAAATCTCATAGAAGTATTTAAGTCGTCATAGACTTTTCTTTGAGTTTTTTATAAACCCTAAAAAGGAAGGTGAATTATGTCGTGTCACAATGTTGAGTTTGCTTCTACTGGAGTGACCGTCTTCAGATTGTTAAAGAGATATGTACATACATGCGAAATTCTAAGTACATATCTTGGCTTATAGTTGAATATAATGGGTGAGTGGGTTGAGTGACCTCCATAGATGAATGAGATTTTTTTTATTTTAAGAACCTGCCAAAGTGACTCTACCCTATCTGATGGAAAGCAAGAATAGAATCCAGTAGTTGTGGTCACCATATTCCCTGCGAATGCAGACAATACAGTATGGTGATCTACACAATTGTGGCTCAGTAAAATGCTTTTTCATGCTTCGCTTAAGGACGTAAAAGGCATGACAGTCATGGTGGCATTGTATTGCACACATACCACAACAACTGTCACCCCAGCATCAATGGGCCGTCGGTCTCGCACTCACCAACGAAACACGACAGCACGTATGCTGCCACTTGAGGTTCAACTTCTGTTTGAGGGTAGTATTGTCCCGGTCGAGCCGGCCCGTTCATGCTGAAATCAGGGTGGCACTACTATCTACCGAATTGTATGGGCCCACAATCTTTTGGTGTCATTATCATTTTCTCGATAAAATATTTCCAGTCAAACAAACCATAGTTTAAATCCGTTTACAAATACTTTAAATGTATTTGACTCAAGGAGAATCGGATACTTAGTTTAAATTATCATATAATCAAAAATGATTGCATTGTTATTATTTTAGTGATGTTTGCAACCTTGTAGTTATATCTGCAAAACATCAAGTTAAATAGTTCCTAAATAATTCCTTTCCTTGTAGGTATAATTATTGATGGTATAAAGATATGAGATTCTAAAACTGTGTTAAATTTTAATTAAAAACAGAATAGTTTTTGATAATTTACTTAATATAAAGAATTAAAACTTAGTTGCAACAAAGTAATGCTACTGGAAACTTTTTAATTTACATACAAATTAGTATAAATTTATTTAGCACCAGCCCGTAGATAGAAAGAAGGTATTGATGCCGCACAACGCGATAAAATATACATATATAAGAAGTAACATAGAAATATGACTGCTGAAGAATTTAGAACTAGAAAAAAAAACTAATCATTACATATGCAAATTTAAGAAGCAAAGTTTTGGGAAATTGGATATTTTAAAATAGTGTTATAGTTTCATTTCTTACACAAATAGGTTACACAAATAAAAACATGATTCACCTTATCAATTTAATCGCTTATTACCTCTATCCTGTCCATTTATTTCATTCGAGACAAAATTTTATCATTTTTTAATGTTTCTTGCTTTTTTGTATTATTAGACAACACCTATGTGATGTGTTGAAATGTTGCCAACACTGCTCTAAATTTAAATGTTTCGTTTTTTTATGTTGTTAAGTTTTATTTTACATGTTTGTTCTCCTTTTGTTTCCTTTTGTTTGTTTAAACAAAAGGAAAGCAAACCAATTACTCTAATTGTTACCTCGTTGACTACCTCGTTCGTCAAGTATGTGAGTGCCGATCAAGGAGTCTTGGGCTGTCTCCCGGGACGGTACAAAGAGTGTTATTGAGGTTTTCTGATTATAAATATAGATAATAGTCCAAAATTTGGAAGTTGGGGTCTTAACCTCCGAGCCTCCGAGAGCACGTAAAGCTGTCGGCCCTGCTCCTGATCTTTCTCCGGTCGTGTCGGGTAGACGTCCCAGTGCGTCGTGAGAGTGAGGGAACAGAGAATGTACCTTTGTTTACGTACCCACCTGTGCACCATAATACTCCTACGTTGAGACTGGCCGCCGTAGCTAAAATCGGCATCATACTTCTGCACTTGAAATATAAAGCTAAAGTGTTTGTTTGGTTAACTATAGCAATTTCAATGATTACTGGTTCTAATTCAAAACTTCGTTTACTGTTAGATAGCCTATTTATCGAAGAAAGGAATAGGCTATACTATATCACGTTACTATGAATAGGAGCAATACATGAATAAGGAACGCAGATTAGATAGTGTGTCATACATGTTTGGTATTGAATAGGTGACAATTTACAATTCAGTTTCTCCTAACGAGTCTCGATCTTAATCAGAGCACCTTTAGACGTTAGCCATCAATCAATTGAGAAAGTGTAATATAGTCGTTAAACCTAGGTGACGAGAGTTAGATTATATTATTTTATTACCTGTTGCAATTTCTAAGAGGAGCTTGTGGCTAAGTTAAAGTACAAAGTTAAGCATTCCTAGCCAAGTCAGTCCATGAATAGGTGACCATTCTTAACACATTGAGATCTCTCCGTATCTCAAAGAATGCGTTAAGTTGTTGGTCCTGGTTATTTTTACGGGTAATTGAAGCCCTAAATAATCCGACAAGAGTCTTTCGATAAGACTTCTATTTCCTAGTACTTAGGTTTTAGTCACTCCCACAACAAATCAAAGTTCAGCCATAGTTCACTTATAGCCATCTTCTTAGTTTGGGAAAAAGGCACGTAGGTCGGGCAATTTCTAACGAATTTATAGAATAAGTGATCAGCACTGCCCAACACATACAATATAAATCTATTAGATAGCTACGTAACAACTAACCTTATGTTAGCTTTTACTTGGATATTGATCGATCAAATCAATAATTATATAATGTGGCGACTTTCACGTACAGCGGCAACAGAAAAATATACTACAGTGTCATCTAGCGAAGACACATCGAACTATGGAGTACAATGAACAACGGAGTAACTACTAATCCTGTATCGTGAAATAGAGATTCGCGTGGCAATTAGCATATGTACAACATTCTAACATCAGCTGTTGAGCCGCGGCCCGCCAGGCGTGATCACCTCGCCTGGTCGGGAGACACTGCCTTTGTTCCCGTTGACCCTCGTTCCCTCCACATATAATATATTTATAATATATTCAAATTTCGACTAGATAAATTGATTAATAATGTCTTTATTTCTAAGTAATTACGTGACTATTTCTTATCTTATGTTTCTAATTTCGAAAATGGTGAACTTTTTAACAAGCATTGTTTGTTTCCTTATTGACCCCTTCTATGCAACAATCACTTTTTAAGAACATTGATGAAAGCTAATTTATCCTCCAAACGCAATTTAATAATAATATTTTAAGTTTTTTTTTGCTGTATAGTAACAAATTAAGAGTGAAGAGAGTGTTAGCACTTCTATTCATTCAATGGGTGTTGTAAGAGGCGACAAATGGAAAATCTACGTAGCACAACATCACCGTAAAAAGGAAGGCAAACTTAAAACAAACCCTATACCAAAACCGCGTCAGATCAGCGTAGCATAGGAGGCCAAAACCTCCTTATGAAGAAGAGGCTTATGTCCAGCAGTGGGCTTTAAAAAGATGACGATGATGATAGTTTTACAGTCTGTTTCGTACTATATAATTGATAGATTTATGTATGATTGCCGTAATTTATTGTTCTTGAGTATATTGTCACGATCACGAGCTTTTACAAACAGCAACCAGATTTTTTATTATTACCACGAGCATCTTGAGTTAGGCGTTGGCATTAGATCTCATTGTTTCAAATTTATTCTACTATCTTAACTTAGTACACGGAATAATCTAAATTCTTGAAACAAAACCAGTATTTGGTGTACCCTGCTGTACAGCATGACGCTGCGGAGAACCGTGCTTTATGGATAAAATCGTATAATGCAAGTTATTTCTTTCATTTAAAGCACTTTATTTAACCGTTCACTTTCGAACTTCTCTTATTTAGGCAAGACATTATTCGGTTCTAAGATAAGGGTATTTTTAAGTAAAAAACTATGTTTCCGCATCCATATATTCTAAAAAATTTTTCTTTTCAGATTCCCTGAAAGTATTTTTTTATCGATGTTATTTCATTTAGAACCGATTACTAATAATATAACTTCTATAAATAGTGATTACTTGATGTTTTATGTTACATCATTAAGAGCATCTAACAATCCACTGCTTCACATGCCTTTCCTTAGAAATTTTCATACCTAATATACATTTATTTTGTTTGCAATCATCATTCAACAGTTCAGCAACAATCAATGCTACTTTTGTTTTTTTATGTATGCAATAAAGTAAAAATAAATAAATAAATGTTATAATATTGTTTTCAAAGAAATTAACAATCATTTACATCATGTCGATGACCACGACCAGTGCAACTTGGCCGAAATGTCATACAATTAAAAGATATGTAGGTAATACGTGTTACATGAAACGAAAAATTTGTATATATAATATAAGTAGTAAATATTTGTGTCATTTTATTTATACTTTAATCAGTTTAACGTGGTCGTGCCTATGTAACTTAAGCACTGTTTACTCATCCAGATGAGTTAGTCCCGGTAGGTCTAATTCACTGTAACCGCTGGCTTAACGACTGCGCACGTAGATTAAAAGGCAGCCGCACCTTGTGAAGACAAACTTGATAAGGTGGTTAGACAAGAAGTTACTTATCTATCTAGGAAACTTAAACTGTATGTTTTTAACAGTTAATTTAGATATTGCTAGACAGAGTCTTGTAATTTTCTCTAGGACAGTAATAGTTTTATTGGTTACTAGCTTATTTCTGTGGGTTGGTTAGCGTTAATTTTCTTTTCATATTTTAAAATATATCTTTCCGTCCTTCTACAACGTTCTTTTTTTCTAGATGAAGAAGAACTTTCTCCTTTTCTATCCTTCTTTACCTTAATTAAAAATTATATACACGAATAAGCACATATGTGCCTCGCTGTCACAAGGTAATTAAACCATAGGTGTACTCTGCCAGCATCTTGTGCCAAATGTTATCGTCTCCCACGTGTTGTAGGTTTTAATTCCAGCTATTGCATTATTAACGTGGATCTTAAAATATATATTTACCTTAGTTGGAGGCGTAATTTTCTTTAATACGGCTGAAGAATTAGCTTGTTGATTTGTTTCATTAAACACGCTAATCTCAGAAGTACTGGTTCAAATTGAATCATTGAATCATTTTCGTATTGGATAGCACTTTTTTATAGTAGTAGAGCCACACTGATTTTAGCATTAATGGGTCGGCTCAATTGGGGTGGTACTACTTCTCACAGAAGACTAACCTAAAGCGACAGCATCCGTCTTGTCGTGCTTCGTTGGTGAGTGCGAGACCGGGGGCCCATTGATGCAGGAGTGATAGTTGTCGTGGTCCGTACATACGTACGTATACAATAAACTGCAGCAAGACATAAAACACAGTATCGTGCTTATCATACAATTATTTATTAAAATAGGTAAAATAACACAATAAATATACAAATAATAAAAAGTTGAATGAGGTACCATTTTCCATTTTTGCTACTTTCAGGTCTTAAGTAATATAATTTTAAATTAATTTATTCGCAATTGTAAAAAGAAATTTATTTTTGAAGATAGTAGTTATATATATATATAGAAAGATAGTAGATAGTATATATATATACACACCTCCTTTCTAAGGAGAGACCTGTGTCCAGCAGTGGACTATTAGGCTATTGATAATATATATATATATATATATATATATCTATATATTTACATATCTTTATTACATATGTATATATTTAAAAAACTTCAAAAAGTATAGCTCTTTTTAAGACACCTAAAAGATGATAAATACGCCATAACGCTGGCATCTTCCATCGTTAGGTATCAAAACCAGATTGTTTAGCCTCAGGTACATCGTAAATAATAAATTAATAAGAAACTTGTTATTTATAACTTAAATGGATTTTCAATTGGATAAAATGTATTTATAGTATTGTATTGTAATATAACATCTAAGTGAAAGCCTTAAAAATATGTAAGTATTTTATACCACAAATATTGTACATATATAAATAAGGTCGTAGGTTCTGACTTGGCGATTAATTCGACAATTAATTTAAATTATTTTGTCACTACTTGACAATTAATTAAGTCATGAAATGGATAAGCTCTCAGAGTAATGTTTATAAATGTATTAGTGTTCTTCAGGGAATTTTAAGTCTGTAAGAAAATATTTTTATTTTTAAATAACTACATTGAAGTAACCAAAAAATTACGGGTAGTATTCACTAGTCGGGTGTTACGAGAAAATAGGTTTGCGCATATACCAAGTACACAAATGAACATAATTTAATCCTTAAGAAAAATAAGAAAGGATTTTTGGAAATATCTTCCCTAAGAGCGTAAAATAATAAAGGAAAGGTATGTATAAGGTATGGCACGAGCAATGCCACGGGCAACAGATAGAATTTAATATGCCACATAAATGTTCATATTGTTCGGACAATCGAACGGAGCTACAATAGTCTCTAAACCCATATTTACTTGTGTTGAATACGTGTCGGATCTATCACCATTAATCATTGAGGCTGCCAAGACTACCGCTCGAACCAGTTGCTTATGCCTATCTCGGCTTAGCTATACAAATACTAATTACATTCATAGACTGGTCGGGTTTTTTCTATTCAAACTTTGAAGATACTTGTTCAAAGTTACGTATAAGTACGTATAAGTACAGTTCGAACACAAATTCCTGAGACGTGCCGGTGTATGCATGTACGTCCGGGAGGATATCTGCTGTCGCCGTTTTCATTTTTATGAAGACAGGGACCTGTCAGTAATGTGGGTGCGCGTAGACTACGGAGGTCAGACTCGAATCTATGCGTGCCTATACAGGTCTCATAGCGGCGACAGGGAGACTAGAGCACTCTTTGAGCACCTGCAAGTGACGACTGACAAAGTTCTTGAGCAGTACCCCCGTGCTGAGTTGGTGATTTTAGGAGACTTTAATGCCCACCACTGCGAGTGGCTAAATTCTCGATCCACCGACTTTGCGGGAAGGTCTACTCATGAATTTGCTCTGGCCCATGGCCTCTCACAACTGGTACATTCCCCAACAAGAATACCTGATATTGAGAGCCATGCGCACTCTTTGCTGGACCTTCTGCTGACGACGCGTCCGGACGACTACACTATCACAGTGGACGCACCTCTCGGCTCATCCGACCACTGCCTCGTCCGGACCGTAGTCCCATGCGCGCGGCATATTCCACCTCGCCCAGCCGACCTGCGCCGCATGTGGCAATATAAATCAGCAGACTGGGATGGATTGCGTGAATTCTACGCATCGTACCCGTGGAGGCAGCTTTGTTTCGCGTCAGAAGACCCCGACCCCTGCGCAGCCGCTGTCACTGAGACGATCCTGGTGGGTATGGAGTATTTTATTCCTAACTCATCAGTAGCTGCGGGAAAACAAAAGCGACCGTGGTTTAACCGGCTCTGCAAGGAAGCCAGACTAGTCAAGCAGACTGCCTACAGGGCTTGGACCACGGCCCGTGCTAATAAGGATCCGAACATCTCTGATGTGAGACGCAAACTAAATGCTGCCTCGAGATCCTGCAAAAAGACAATTGCCAGAGCCAAATTCGATTTCATCGGCAGGATTGGTGAGCGACTTACGGGCTACCCCTCTGGGAGTCGTGCCTTTTGGTCTCTTGCTAAGGCGGCCGAGGGAAACTTTTGCCAGTCGTCTTTACCACCATTGCGAAATGCCGATGGTAACTTGGCCCACAGTGCCAAAGAGAAAGCCGACCTACTTGGGCAACTTCCCTTCTCTCTAAGGTGATGGAGCGTGTAATCAACACACGGCTCCTCAGTTACCTAGAAGAGCACGATTTGATCAGCGACCGCCAGTATGGTTTCCGCCACGGTCGCTCGACTGGTGATCTTCTAGTGTATCTCACTCACCGGTGGGCTTCAGCCATTGAGAGTCAAGGTGAGGCTTTGGCAGTTAGCCTGGATATAGCAAAGGCGTTCGATCGGGTCTGGCACAGGGGTCTTCTATCGAAGTTACCATCCTACGGCCTGCCCGAGGGTTTGTGCAAGTGGGTGGCCAGCTTTTTGTCCGGCAGACGCATAAAAGCCGTCGTCGATGGTAGCTGTTCCGAAAGCATGGACATAAACGCTGGTGTCCCGCAAGGCTCTGTGCTATCTCCAACGCTGTTCTTGCTGCATATCAATGATATGCTGTCCACGGATGGTATCCATTGTTATGCGGACGACAGTACTGGAGATGCGTATTACACGGGCCGAGCTAACATCCCTCGTACCGTTGTAGTAGAAAGTCGCGAACAACTTGTGTCTCAAATCGAGAGCACCTTACACAGAGTCTCCGATTGGGGTCGGGATAACCTGGTCCAATTTAACCCCTCTAAGACACAAGTCTGTGCGTTTACCGCTAAGTAAACCCCGTTCACTGTGGTTCCACAATTCCAGAATACACCCCTTACCATCTCACAGAGTATTGGAATCCTCGGTGTCGACATCTCCAGTGACGACCAATTTCGAGCTCATTTGGAAGAGAAGGTCAAGCTGGCATCAAAAAAACTTGGTGTTCTGAATAGAGCGAAGCGATACTTCACACCGGCACAAAGGCTACTACTTTACAAAACACAAGTTCGACCTCACATGGAGTATTGCTGTCATCTCTGGGCGGGAGCACCGAAGTACCAGCTTGAGCCTTTCGATTCAGTTCAGAGACGTGCTGTGAGAATAGTCGACGATCCTGATCTCACAGACGGTATCGACCCACTAAGTCTTAGGAGAGACTTTGCCTCCTTGTGTGTGCTCTATCGTCTCTACAATGGGCTGTGTTCTGAAGAATTGTTTGATATGATGCCCACAGCCACTTTCTACCATCGCACCGTTCGCCATCGTCAGGGAGCTCATCCACATACATTGGAACCTAAATGGTCGCGCACAGTGCGGTTTCAGAGAAATTTTCTCCCGCGAACAATCCCGTTATGGAATGAGCTCCCTGCCGAGGTTTTCCCTGGAAACTACAGTATGGGGCTCTTCAAGAAGGGGGTAAATAGGTTTTTAAAGGGTCGGCAACGCGCACGTGATGCCCCTGGTGCCGCAGGCGTTCATAGGCTGCGGTAACCGCTTACCATCAGGCGGGCCGTATGCTTGTTTGCCACCGTCGTGGTATAAAAAAAAAAAAAATAAAAAAAAATAAGTACACAGTAATATATATACAAATATACTTACAGTTAGTAATGAAATTCAAAGAAAGGTTTTACTTGAAAGTCAATTGTTATATACTGAAGTGATTAGAAGCTTTATAGTTTCTTCCGTGTGTATAAATATGTACCCCTATTCATGTCCGTGTGGTGATGGATTAAAAATACATAGTGTTACCACCCCTATTCATCCCGTGGGTGTCGTAAAAGGCGACTAAGGGAAAAAAGTATGCAAGACAACATCATTACAAAGAGAAGTAAAACTTAAAAAAACCGTATTCCAATCCATCTGGCCAGCATGGTATAGTAGGCCAAAACCTCCTTGCTAAGGAGAGGCCTATGTCTCAGTAGTGGACTGTAAAAGGCTGCTGATGAAGAATAAGTATGTACACTACTAATTGAATTTTTGTACTAAGTATTAACTTCTATTATTTTATCTTTATTATTCTGTCAGTAAAACTTACTATTAGAATTTCAAGTACTATGAAATAAAGGAACGTTACACCCCGCGAATGCCGCAACTCTGAATAGGCTAGATGACACCTTAGTCAAAATAATTACTTTTTATCATCTGTCAAAACGACAATTTTGTATGAAAAATGAACTAAATACCAAATTGTGACGTCACTGTTTTAGACTACTCAATTGAACCATATATTTCACTGTATATTTGATTAAAATTCGTAATAATAATAAAAAGCTATGTTAATTGTATTCTCCGAGATGTTTCGCGATATTAGTTTTACTAAAGTGGACATTGGTATTTATTTACGATACAGTCATCTACCCAATTATGCGTAATAAGTAATTTGTGTTTTAAAAGAGATAAATTTTCATCAAGAAAAAGGTTTTGACACCCTTGAGTACAAAATAAGAAAATGACATTTTGTATATTCAGCTATTTCACGATATTAAGTTAATATATATTGTATTTCTTGATTCAATAAAAAAATTAAAGTTCATTTTCCAATATTAAGAGATACATCTCTTTTAGAAAGCCTTCTTTATTTTGTATATGTCAAACTTATAAAAAGTCAATAAAGTTTAAGAATAGAGATTACTATTTCTATTTTCATATTGCATAACTGCTTTAGTTACCTGAAAAACAATTTACATAAAATAATAATTCTAATCTAATCTTAATGATACTATAATATCGAATGTATCTCGCGTGTTGATGTAATATACCAACGTTTAGAGCTATTATCATCGTTTTGTAATAATAATCGTGAATGGTATCATTGTTCTACTGTTTTGATTACATCTTGAAATCGAAATAATTTGTGAGATAAGTTTAGAGCTAACGTTTACTTTTACTTGGCTTCGTTTTGATCTGTAATTTGTGTTTAACTGCCCTGTTATTCTAGTGATTATTAAACCTGACTGCAAAGCGAGAGGGCATGGATTCGATTCCTGCTCAGGACAAATAATATTTATATATTTAGAAATATATAAGTACGTTTAAGTACAGTTTAGTTACAGGTTCTGCCGTATGTGAGACGTATTAAGTTATTATTTTTATTGTTAGTAGTTTCAATTGAGACCTATTGACTAAATATTATCTTCAAGCTATTGATAAATGGTTAACAAAATATGTGATAGAGAAAGAAAATTATTTTTATTTAATAAGATAATGCAAAAGAATACATAAGAGGCATTTATAAACTTAATCAAAGGTTGAGATGACATTATTATATGTGTTATGACATTATTTATTAATATGACAATGGACCAGTGTTATTTAGGTAAATTTGAGCAGGATCTGTTATTTCTACCTAGTGAATTTTTCAGCACACTTAATAGTAGATCCACCATTTGAATTGTTTATTTTTATTTCTGTAGTTTGTGAACTGCTAGTTAAACATTTAATATTGATTTTTTTTAAATTTTTAATGTAATATGAATCATTTTTTGTTATTCATGTATAATTCGTACAACCGTACGTATTTGTCACAAATATCTAAAAATGTTAGATAACATTAACTCGCGTTGATATCTTTTGTAAGGTAATTTAATTTATAATCAATTTTTCACTGCAATCGAATATTATGATTACAATGTAAATTATATTTTGGTTAAAAATCTAACTTCTTGTTTATGTATAGAACTTAAAAATAATATAAACTCCAACGTAACAAGAAAAAACCATAAAGGCTTTTTATTACTTTTTTACTTAGAAATACTTAAGTATAAACAGTCTTAAGACTGTTTCTGTTGAAATAGGCCCAGCGCTGGGCCAACTTTTCAAGTACAGGTTTGTTTTATTACATGGTTGGAAACAGGACTTAAAAGTTCTTGTATTATTTGGGCATTCCGTTGTACGTTTGCTACCATACAAATTTTATTTATGTATTTAAAGGCATTGTTACAGTGGCGAAGCTATACTACGGATATAAATCGAAACATTTTAAAGATCTGTTTTTAGACTTTCGCAGTTTTTACATATAGCTTTACTGTACAGTGGGAAATAGAAGGTATTATAATCTTTTTTAAATAATTTTATTACGAATAAGCCCCACTGTACGACAAAAGGATTGTAAAAACGTTAAACTTTTGTAACGAGTGATATCCTCTCATAATAAAAAGAGTATACGTTATATTTAATACGTAAGGTTATCTTTAAAATAAAAGAAAATCAAAGATGAAAGTCAAAGACGTTAGCTTTGTCTGTGCCAAGATAGTTTAATTTTCTTGAGACTCCACGAGTGTCATTACTCGGTGTAATCATAGGTCACTACTGTTAATCCTCCAATCAATAGGAGTTGTAGTAGTGGACGTGTGGGAGAAATCAGTTCCATAAAAAATAATCTCGTTAAAGACAAACTCTATTTCAAAGATATGTGATGATGCCTGGTATGTCCTAATTTTTATAGCAACATTCATCAGTAGATCAGTAACTTTTCATCTCCATAATAGGAATTGTATGTTACAGTAGTCTTTTTGGTATTACATTAAAAAAAAGGCTTTAAATAAAAAGTGGTAGTAACTAGTGAATTATAATAATCTTTATTATTACTAGTTGATAGAAATTTAATTTTAGGTAGTTTACACCTAACATAACTTATTTAGTTTCAACTCTTCAAGTATGCATAGCTTCATGTGTGATTTAGTATTTAACCTCCGTTGCTGGTAAGTGCGGTACGTAGGTACGTCTACGGGAGGGGGCAGGGTGTGACGGCGTGGAGCGCGTGCGCAGAATGTTAATTCACCGGCACGTCGTGCTTTATGACTTGATATGACTAATAGTAATTTTACTTAGAACACATAGACATCTACAAGTACGTTTTTTTTTTGAATCTTATACTCAATTTTATAGTGGTGCACGTAAAGCGTAACAACGCTTTACAGTAAAATTATAAACTATGAAACTTCACATTAAAATTTCTATGAAAACTCTACCTTGGTAATATTACTTGACGCTATTTATAATCGACTTACAATTACGATTCTAGAATAGAATTCTATATATTCTAGAACAGGGATTGAGATACTGAGTTATTTTAATAGAAATACGCACATCATATGTGCGTACGCATTATACACAGACAGATTACATAATATGTATATACCCACTACTACCACACTAAGATTTGTTTTTTCATTAGTCATTTGAAATTCTAAACGAAATCTAGTGCATCTTCATATATTCCATATACACTCTGCCACATGAGCAGTATTCTTTTTACATTCGTAGTTTTATAAAGAGCTGTTTAATATTGTCAGGTTTGCTTTTTATTTAAATTGGCGTCGTACCCGACGAGACGTGTGTTTACGGTGTGCATACGTAAACCTTTAATTAATAATGGTAATCGAAAACGTCTTCCGAATAGAGTTCAGTGTCCTATCTTGATGTCCTTTACATGTTATAGGAGTTAGAAAGAGAGAAAATTTTGAATAACAATCACTTTCGTTTATGTCAACTACTGTTCGGCGTTTGTAGAGAATCATTATGAGTTAGAGGCCTTTTTACACTCAATAATATTAGTATAAAACTTCATTAAAGAAAACAATAATGACTGCTCCTTCTCGTTGACTTTCGGTGCTGTAGAGCTAGTTACTTCATCACTCATATTCAATCGAATAAAATTATAAACGTAAAAATATTAGATCGGAGCTGAGTTCGCATAGGTCCACTTGTTAGAGAAGTAAAGTGAGGATAAAGAGCTTTCAGTCGTATAATTGTTTTGGCAAATAATACTTGGGCGTTTCGTTTTATGCAAAAATATGAGTATATCATCATTTTAATTTATATAAAATAGCGTCACGACGCGCTACGGAACGTAGAAACTGCTTTATCGACTCCGTAAACATACTTAACTAAGTATGCCTGCTGTCGTCGTTGGGCAGGAGGGTGCCAAATTTGTTTAAGTAAAATGTGTTTATTTATTTAATTGCATTTAAATAATTTTGCTCCGTAGGTACTAAGTCAAACGTCGTGCAAGTCGCCCTTAGTGGCAAGGAAGTAACTATATACATTTAAATATGTTGCTTAAATGTAAGAAACAATAACGTGAATAATAAAAAATAAGTAAATAAATAACAAGACTTATCTAAGGATTTTTTTTTATTTATTTCCTTATTTGGAGAACCTGCCAAAATGACTTTACTCCGCATAGGTAAAAGCACCAATAGAATTCAAGAGTTGTGTTCACCATACTCATTGCGAATGCACTGCAGCATGGGAATAAGCATGGCAGCCTATTAAGATGCTTTTTCACGCCCTATTTGAGGACGTAATAGGTATGATAGTCATCGTGGCAGTGTAAGGCTCATACACTTATAATGATAACTGTCACCTCTACATCAATGGGCCTCCGGTCTCGCTTTCACCAACGAAATATGACAGCACGGTACGGTCCCGGTCATGTCCCGGTCGAGCCGGTCCGTTCGTGCTGAAATCAGCGCGGCGCTACTACCTGTAGTCTTGCGTGAGAATGCACCAATCTTGGGATTATATAGTGTGGGTTTATATTTTTTTATTTTAATATTGTTTCAAAATTGTATGTATTAATGGGTCTAATTGTTATATCTCGTATTTTTAAATATAAACAAGTCTATACGACAACAGCTAATAACGTGAAAAATAGGTGTTTTTAGTTTAAATTGAGTAGAGTACAAGTTATGTTGTCAAAAACTATTAGTATAGCTAATCTAAGAGAATAACAGAAAAAAAAAGCCGAAAAGAAAGAAAAATTATCTGTCTGCCCCAGTACATACTATCAACTGTAAATAAATCTAAAAAGAAAAATCTAAGATTTAATCTTAAAAGGTTTTTTCATTCGAGAGGAAAATTGGAAATTGAATTTTATCCATGGATGCTCAAAAGTAGATAACACCAAAGTCCATAGTTGCAAGAAGTTGACTATAATTAATGAAGGTGTACTTTTATCTAAGAGAAAACGCCTGTAATTCGTCCAGAAACTTAAGTCCAACTGTCTTAGGAATTCATAATACAAATTATATAATATTTCCTCGCTACAAGCTGCATTAGCTATATGCACAGCTGCTCACCGAGCCCAGTTGCCAGGGCATCACATAAAGTGAATGATATACGCCCGTTAGACGATACAATCAACACAAGAATATGATAACTGTTCAACAAACACGCTAAGATTATTGAATTTACTCGTTTGAACACTTGACACGTGCGTGACACATTGATCAATATTATTGTGAACTTATTGCTGCTTAAGTTCGATAAGGTTTTTAAATAATTTGATTACAAAAAATTGAATGGAATTTGTATAAGTTGATTCGAGTTGTATTTATCGAGATTGGTTCTATTTTTAACTCTCAATACCAACAATAATTGTGAATAGGTCTATATATCTATGCGTTTGTTTGTTTTCATACATGTATTTCTGGTTGTGGCATCATTTTATTTATGCCTAGTAAGTTCGAAAGACCGATTTTGGTGTATTTTTTGGGAAGTTCAATTTACCTTAGAGAGCATTCACTTAAACTGTTTAGTCACTTGAAGATTATTAGATTCTTAACATTATTAATTTTTAATTTTATTCTTAAAAGGACAACGCCAGCATTAGCAATAAATCTAGTGTCACGGAGGACTTTGCAAACACACAAGAAACACCCAGATTCAGAACAAAGTATTGTCTCATGTAAGATTTGAACCCATAACACTCAGCGCAGTAGTGAGCGGCGTGGTGACCGCTTAAACCACTAGGCCAACCGTGCAGTCAAAAAAATTATTTAACAACATCAGCCGGACATGGTAAGCTATGTTATCTGTACTTATTTTCCTTTTAGAAAAAATCAAAATTCTTTTAAACATCCTATGTGTTTTACTCAGTTGTAACAAAAATTGCTGGTCATTTTAAATTGCTTCTAGACGTGTTCTTAACATATTTCGCCCGTATGTCACGAGAAGCTAGTCATACATAGATGTGGTTGCATTGACAGGTAATGTCGCAAGTCACTTAGCACTGCAAACATGAATGTAAAATGTATGAAATATATAGTTTACACGACAGCTTTCCTTTTTAGAGTAATGTGAAAAGTTACGAAAAGTAGCGGGCGTTTAATAGCGTTCTAATTTTATATGAACAACACATATTAATGTTGAAAAGAATCTATGATATTTGATCTTTCTACAGCGTATCATAACTTTGATATATAGATGAATCCAGCGTCTACTCCACCAGTGCTAAGCAATTGTGCTGGTACTCCGTTACAATTCGGTGAACCTTCTCCATACTATATACGAATATATCATAAACACATACGTTTAAAACTTTATAGGCCTAGAAATAGGCCTCTGACATACATACATACATAATATTGTTACTATTACGTATTTTTACTATTTTTATTTTTTAAAGACAACTCCTGTGTCGCAGAGTTTTACAAACATATATGGAATGGGCACAAAGAATACCTAGAATCAGAATAATTTGTGGATAACAATCCCTCACTTTACATTTTAAATTTTTCGCTACGTTATTACGTTTTGTCGATTCTTTATGTCTTAAAAATAAAAAAATTCAACAATTACTTGAGCATTAACGTCAAGCGGGATATCCTCTATTTTCACGCTGATTTCAGCACGAACGGGCCTGCTCGACCGGTACAGTACCACCCTCTCACAGAAGACCAATCTAAAGCGACATTCAAGCGGCCTCCGGTCTCGCACTCACCAATGAAACACGTTGTGGAGGGACGAGGTATTATGTCCCTCCGACACAAAGGGAGGATCCTCCGGCCAGGCGAGGTGATCATGCCTGGCGGGCCACGGCCCAACGATTGCTATTGGGATGCTGTATACACACTAACTGCCACGCGAATCTCTATATCGCGATACAGGATTAGTAGCTGCATTGTAGCTCATTACATTCATACGTTTCGTTCACACTTCGTAGTTCAATATATCTTCGATAGATGGCGCTGTTTTATATTTTTCTTTGTGCTATAATGTGGAAGTCGCCACATTATCTTTGTGCTGTAATGTGGAAGTCACCACGTGTCTTGTTGGTGAGTGCGAGACCGGAGGCCCATTGATGTAGGATGACAGTTATTGTGGTAAATATGTGAGCCTTACATTGCCGCTATGACTGTCGTGCCTTTTAGAAACAGCATCTCACTAGGGCACCATAGTATGGATTACCATACTGCATTGTCTGTATTCGCAGTGAGTGACCACAACTGTTGGATTCTAGTCATGCTTTCCATCGAGCAGAGTAAAGTCACTTTGGCAGGCTTTTATATATAAAAAAAACCTACAAATTATATTTACGAATACTCACGGTTAGTTAAATGGTATGCTAATCTGCTCATTTTATACTTAACATTCTTAGATAAACATTTAGACAAGAGATTTTTTAAAACAATTACTTTTTCTAAGTAAGGGCATTACTTATGAGGTTGCGGAGGATGGGTGGTAGGCGGGCGGGTTGACTCATGAGTAAAAGTCAAACTTTCTTTACGAGATAATTGTTAGCTATTGTTTGTTAACAGCAAATAAATTAATTGCTAATCCGCAGCGCTGTGAAATTGTGATTTTACAGTTTGCATTTTACGGTTTTTTAGAAGAGGTAATTTTAATACTGATTTGTTTTGGTGTAATATTTTAGTTGTTACAAACACCCTGATCATCTTATTTTCTAGTTGTTTTTTACTAAAGAATCAGTTACACTTATCTAACTGATTATTACAAACACTTTTCTACTTTATACAGTTGAGTAACCTAAGACTGTGCTTCTCCTGTTCTTAATAATTAATATTTTTCAATTAATTTAGGAAATGGATTGCATTATTCATTAAAACAATAAAATAAAGGCTTGAACTTGTTCCTTGTATAACAGGAAGCGTAACAAACCAGCAGAAATAGTGAATTTTTCGTTAATGAAGATAAATTTTAACAGAGAACTATATAAACTAACTATATTCACGTGCCAAAATTCATACATGTATGTCATCATACACATTAGTGTAATGTGTATGATCATTTGCAATTTTTGAATTTTTGCGAACTTGTGAGTTAATAAGGAAACAAAATAGGTATATAGAGGAATGGTTGGGATTCTAAAAACATGCCTGACACCTTCACGTCGTACCAGCTACGTTCAGCCAAACAGCCTTCACGTGAAGGCTAAAACATTTTATGAGCATTGGTCTTAAAATGCTTGGAGCGACAGACCATCTTTTCCGCAAAGAGTACTAAAATCTTTTGTGCTTTAGCAGCGCCAAGAGCATTTTGTACTTTGTAATTTTAATTTTTTTAAGAAAGAAATGTCTGTCGGTGTATAAGTATATGTAAGTGTTTCTGTCCATATTTTGATTTATTACTTATTTTTATCTTTTCATATAGTCGTTGAGTGACAATCTTTCTGTATTTTTTTCATCTTTGGTACACTTTTGTTTCTTAAATGACTACGACAATATCTTATTCGTATATAAGAGACTATATCTATACTCATTCTGTGAATTCCTTACAAATGTGATTATTTGTTCCTGATGCGCGTGTCTGCCAAAAAATAACTCCATTTATACGAAATACCACACATATTTTCCAACAATTACCACCAATTTATACTCCAAAATTCCCCATAATATATCCCTCAAGGAGCAATCTTTCTATTGAACACACAATAACTTAAAATACCGCAAGTTTTGGAAGGCTCGAAGTTTCTTCCGCCCACAGCGAATTACTCCGTCAGCCGCCACAATCAATTCTTGTTGGATAATAATTGCTTCAAAAATTTACATTTGCCTCAAGCGTTCGGCTTCTTTCATCGCAAGTTAAAACGTATGTGTGTTAACGATAAATTCTGAGTTTCCGAAAGCATGGGGAAGCCGGCGGCGAGTCGTGGGTGAAACGGTTCCTGTGGCTTCGAAAGTAACTAATCAAAGACGTTGATTTTACAGATATGGCATCTAAGTAGTTTAAAAAAATTTCAAGAGTTTTCTACGTAAAGTGACAATGGTTAAAGTGTTTTAATGAAAAGTGATTTTAGAAATAATATTTAAGAACACACACACAAAAAAAACTACTCGTAATATCCATAGGGGATGTAATTGTAAACAACGTTGTATCTTGTCAGTAACAAAATCTCATTTCGAGACAAGATAGAAAATGAACTGCATTATTATAAGCTAAAATTAATAACATTAGTAGTTGAATATTATATTTTACTACATTTTACTATTCATCTTCCTAACTTACACGGCTACTAACATATTTTACTAACTATAAGTAAAAAATAAATGTGCTGTAGGCATTATACTCTTCTTAATTTTGTTATTACTCTTTGACAGAGGTCAGTAGGCCACACTATGACGCAGTAAGGCCCATTTCAGACGCGATAATAATAGTGAGCCTGCTACGGCTTATTTAAACAGAGCATTAGTCGTTTGTTCTTAACATCTTTGGAAAGTGTTTAAACATAGGTAGAAAACGAACATTGCATAGGTCGATAGGTAGTTTTTAAGTGGTTAAGACACTATGAAAATGTCATTTTAAAACTATCCAACACTGTTTGTTTGAGATTCTTAATATTTATGATATGCTCAGCAAAAGATTATTGTCATCTGAGTCACGTTTGCAACAAGTTGCTAACTTATTTTCACAAGAGTAGTTTAAAACTATTCACTACACTTTGAATTATAATAACGTAATTTCCACGCTAAAATGCCACACCTAACATGGATTTTTTTATTTTAATAGGACTATGGGGGCATGGATGAGAGGGTATATTAATTAAAATAAAAAAAAATTACCACTGAGTTTTCACATATATACAAAAAATATAACGCTAATTGAGAATCACCTTATTTTGTTAGAGATCGATTTAAAAAAATACTAACACGGAGGAAAGTTCTTATAATATGTATAATGCATAAAAAAGGTAATCACAATCTAAACTTACTTTAACAAGTTTCCCTTCTGCAATTCGGTAATGTGAACGGACCTTAATCCATACGTTATCGTTATTACGTGTTCGTTATCGCTTCGGCGAGATCTCGATTGCATTCGCGTGGCGATCGCTCGATATAATCCCAGCCATACCGCGGCGGGTCAGTCCGTTTATGTACGGTTAAGGTGCGGTTCTGAGCATGGCATAATACAATTAGGTAAAATAACATGTTGCGGTACGTCTTTTGGTGTACTTGCGGCTGCGTAAAAGTGTTGAAGAAATATATAAAATTAATGGTCAAACACGTTGTCGATATTATATAGCGAGTGGGTAAAAAGGATGTCATCATGATCGAGAACCTTTAGTTTTCCACTGCTGGACACAGACCTTAAAAAGGGATTTACTAGGATTATAACACGTTAACCAGATATAAGATTTGTGTCAAGTTTTCCTTCTCTTTGCAGTGCTCCTATGGTATAGTAAATGTTAAACGAAGATAATAATAATAATAAAAATATCTCTTTATTGTACACCAGATTAAATTTATAAGAGACTTAAAGCTAAAGAAGTACAAGTGGCGGCCTTATCGCCTATTGGCAATCTCTTACAGGCAACCATGGGATGGAAAGAGAGCATGAAATGGATAGTATAAGGTAGTGCCTGGTGTATTAGAAGTATACAGGAAAAGGAAATGGTAGTAGTACATATAAATTATATTAAGTGACAGTAACACGTAGTGTGAATTTATAAATAGAATGTGAAGATAAATATTAGGAAAGAAATGACGGCTGAAGAGGGTGCGTGATGCCAGTGTCAATTAAGTTTTTAAAAAAATAGGCATGGCAACGTTATCGTTTGACGTTTTACAAGATTTAGAAATATAATTTACCTATTTATCAAAGAAAATATTTTTGACTAAAAGTAACTAACCGGTACTTTTTCTCTCGTTTTCGTGATTTTCAGTACACATCGGGCACTCGTGTCTATAGTTATGAAGTAACGATGAACGGTAAGTTGTATTTGAAGTATTTGAGCAACGGTGTATTTGAAATTGTTGTATTTCAAATGCAAAATTTTAGTTGCAAAATTGTCGTAACGCATACTGAACAGATGGGAACTGCAAGGCAGACCGTAGTGTAACGGTCACGGTACATTCTGCCTCACAGTATCTAAATCTAATCTTAATGACCTAAAGCTTAAAAAATAAACAATATTTTATTTTTATTGTTAGTTTCGGAACTTAACCTTAAGCCTCAGGTTGGTCAGTTACGATGTATTGTTAAAAGTCGATAGCTTTGGTTTGCCTTTCTTTCATTTATGTAGAATTATTTTTGTGAGGCCGATTAAGACATAAAAAATTATATTATGTCATACATAACTGATTTTATGAACGCGATACCGTTATAGTTTTGTGCGTAGGCCATTTTATTGTACGAATAAACTTACTATAATATATCAATAAATACTACAAAGAGAAACTTGGCTCAAAAGAATCTCATTATTATTTTAAAGCGGACTTTATGGAATTTGAAATATTTTTGGGTGTTTTCTATGTATAATATGTATGTATTTACAAAAAAAAAAGTATTCTATCAGTCAGTCTAGTTATCATAGCGCAAGCTCTGAAACTATTTTGACGTTGTGTGTCAAATGTCCGAAATATTTATTTATTTATTTTTCTATTAAATTATTTTTGAAACATGAACAAATATTCCTGATCAAGTTTGATACAAACTTTCAAACCACTCTTTACATATTAGTTAATTTGTATCTAAACACTCCTTCTCAGTATACACTTACATAATTTTTTCAAAATTTCGTGCTAGACCCAGTGGCTTTAAAGATGCGTTGATCGATCATTCATTTCAATTTTGTATATATAAGTTATATACACCTGGATAGTTCAAATATTCTAAAACAGTTAAAGTAACATCACTACAAAGAGAAGGAAAACTTGAAACAAACCTTTTTTTTTATCGTGTGGAAACCCCCTCGGGCCGTCACCTCACCGGGGCTTACGGTGGGGTGGTGTGTTGGAATCAGACCAGCTAAAACCACACGGTGTGCCACTCTGCGCCTGACATAGGAGGGATCCGGGAACAGCTGTTATTACGACATTCAGACTTGAAACAAACCCTGTAGCAACCTATTTAGACAGCGTGCTATAGAACACCAAAACCTTCTTGCTAAGGAGTGGTCCACGCCCAGTAGTGGCCAATTAAATGCAGTTAATGATGACAATAGTTAAAACAGATGTATTTGATCAATTACGAGCAAAACAATAGAAGTTGCTTTTCGATTAGTGATCTGAATTGAAACAAAGCAGAAAGAAATAAAGACTACAATACTCATGCGAATCTTGTAAGAATGAATTGAAAAGTATAATATTAGGCAAGAATCAGCTCGTTATCTGTCATGCTATTGTGATGTAATTTTGTTTCAAATACAGATTTATATGTAATTTTCAATTGACGAGATAGTGATTGTGTAATGTTTTATTTTGCCATGATACTAATCAAAAATCAAACATAATTCAAGAGTGCTTAGTTTCATCAATAGCCTTTAACAGTCCACTATTAGACATAGGCCTCTCGTTAAAAAGAAGGTTTTGGCCTACTTGACCTTTGTGCTTAGTTTCATGAGTGTTAATTATATAAAAAATTCTACTATAATATTTTTTCTGTGTATACCTGATACTAAAAAACATATAGAGAAAAAAGATAAATGAACAGTATATATTATTTTTTATTTAGATTTAATAGTTTTAATTCCTGTCTGCGTTTTATTTATTCCAGGACGAATTTCAATCCCTTTTCCAATTTAAAAAACAATAACTTGAAATAATATTTTACCTAAATTTATCACAGTGGTCATGTGGAATATTAGATTATTACTTTCAATACAATACTAAACAGTTTCAACTTTAAATATAAGGTTTTAATGTTTCTTCACAGTACGATATTAGTTTGTCACTTCATTGAGTTTGTGAATGACACCTCTATTTGCTTTGTCAAGATAAGATAGAACTAATAAGATTCGGTTAATTCGGTAATCGTATCACTCAGTGTCACAGTGTCAATAACATGCTAAATTTTAATCTTTCACGCTCCATAATTAATGCTCAGGTTACATGGGTGGCTTTTAAAGTTTAGGAGTCAGTGCATTAGCGATAATTTCTAAGTATATAATCCACAATCTTTTATAGTTCACTGCTGGACATAGACCTCTTTTGAGAAAGTAAATTTTGGCTCATTATTTCAAGCTGACTACACGAGTTGGTTTACGAGAGAGTTACTTTAGGCTTTTCTTCGCTTTGCAGTAATGTTTTTCCGCGTATTTTGTCCTTTGAGTTAGTTTTTATGACACCCACGGGACGATTAAAGGCTTGTAATGGTAATAACACTTTAAATTTTTAATCCGACTCAATATATACCTACCTAACTACGTGTTAACATTATTAAAATATACATCGCTAAAATAAAGAATCCAGTTACAACCGATCGAGCCATGTACTTTGTAGACACACTATATAATTGATACTTAAGCTAATCCGGCTCTATTCGATATAAGAATAGTTTACAGAATACAGTTCATCTATGAGCAATAATATTATAACGTCAGATGGTTTTTATAAAGCAGGACGTAAATTTAATAACAGGATATGCAAAATATGATCTGGGCATTAAGACTGAAGAGATAACTGCGTTTGTTAAATGCATCCTGGATAGTTATATGACTAAGCGAAGCGAAGCATCGTCACCGTGTTGCAATGTAGTCTATTTAAATATATTAACTAAATTAGTTTCTTTATACATGTTAGACCACTGAGATAAGTTACTTTCTTAGTTCTTTGCTACTACTATATGTAAATGCTTCAGCATACCTCTACGTATAATCTAATGGAGATGGAGTTGCTTGTCACACATCCAACGACTCTCTGCCGGTGGTCAAAGACATGTTTCTAGTAAAAGCTGATTTCCAGACGAGGTGGCATTCCATGACCACCCAGAAGTCCAGATCTATCTCCAGCAGACTTCTTTTTTTGGGGTTATTTAAAAATCGTTTAAAAAACATATTCAAACTAATTAGCTTCTGGAAAATAAACAATTGTTATAATATATCTAATTTTTTTTTTTCAAATTTTATCTTATTCGTGGCCCACTCTGTATTTATATTTTGTTTGATTGGGTGTGCTAATCTCAGGAATTGCTAATGCAAATTAAAATGAATTCTGTGTTGATAGCACATTTATTGAGAAAAGTTATAAGCGTTGCAGAAAGAGGGAAAATGAGTTCTTTTTGAGAGATACAGAAGACGTTGCGCGGATCAGGTGGTTACAATATAAAAAGGTTTATTGAAGCTATTTTGTATGGTAGTAATTACATGAAATAAAAATTAAATAAACCGTTTAGTTAGGTAACTTCACAGAGACAACATCGTTTGAATAGTCTGTATGCAAATAAAAAAAATTTTATGTGCAGCATTAGCATAAATCTATCCCTAACCTACCTCACTTTATATTAACCTAATTTTCTATTATAGTACATTCCCAATGAATGTTCTACATCCGCTTAATCTTCATAAATAACAGTTATTATTCTCATTATCACCTAATCTGAATACTGAGAATTTGTAAAGGAGACGCACAATGGATAATCTGTCTGTTTCCTAGATGTACTGCTATTTTAAGGCTTACTGCACACACGGTTATTTATAGCTTTGTTTGTTTAAAAATACCACGGTCTAAATAGCCGAGTTTTTTACCTTCAAACTTTTAATCAAACTAGAGTTATATCATAGTCATGTTCGCCAGTATTTTAAAGGGTGCAAGAGAACAGTTAAGTACGAACTTTTAGTAAATAGCTTAATAGTAAACTTACGATACATAGTGAGTACCGTGTCGGGATCGAACCAGCAACCAGAGCCGTAAGAAACGACGAAGCGACCAATTAAACAACCACACCATCTGTGCAATCAAGTACTCACTCAATACGTGCGAGGATTCTTTATCTGTCAGTGTTTGACTGTGGTGAATTTTTTTTTCTGTATTATGAGCCTACGAAAGTGACTCTTCTCTGCCTGATGGAAAGCATGAATAGAATCCAAGAGTTATAGTCACCATACTCATTGTAAATGCAGACAATGCGGTACCCTATACTATGGCGGCCTAGTGAGATGCTTTTTCACGCCCCGCTTGGGGACGTAAAAGGCGTGAGAGTCATCGTCGCAGTGTAAGGCTCACACAGTTGTCACGATAACTGTCACCCCTACGCTAATGGGCCTCCGGTCTCGAACTCACCAATGAAATACGACATCACGGATGCTGTCGCTTTAGGTTGGTCTTCTGTGGGAGGGTAGTACTGCCCCGGTCGAGCCGGCCCGTTCGTGCTGAAATCAGCGTGGCTCTACTATCTAATTAATGTTACTGGGTATTAACTTATAACTATAATCTACAACAGGTATATAGTATGTAATATAATCATTATTAGCAACTAAGTAACGTGACAGCAGAAAATAAAATTTCATTTGTAGGGAACCATCACTCTATTGGAGCCACTCTGTGTGCGAGCCCTAAGTACGCTGTTCTTTACAATTATATTGTTAGTTTAGATAACAGAATATTTTTCAAGAAAAGTTAAATTGCATGGTAATTTTGGGTTGAATTGAAAGGTATGTAGTAACTCGTAGTAAAATACTCGGTAATTAAATTTACTTTGACGGTACTTTTATTATGTTGTAGATTATTTTTTGTGCAGAAAATAGTTAATTGTACTTTTGTAAATCGTATTACGGTTATGTTCTTTGTTTTAGGATACCGTAGTTCTGTGAGAACTTTAACAGATAAACGCTATAATATAATATTTATTATTAAAAGTGAATCTGTAATCGTAGTACTAAGAATTAAAGTGAGAAAACGTTTAACCTCGCTGACGTGTAGTGTAACGTTTTCCCCCTCTTTTTTTTGTATCAGCCTGTGGAAATAAGAATGTAAAAAGGACGAAAGTGTATTTTTAGTCACCAGTCACCTACTATAAGTCGTCGTCTTGTAAACACTGCAACTCAAGAGCTAGACAGACTCTAAAACAGATTTTCTGTTTGGCAGTTTTAGAGTCAATTATGTTCAGACTGTCAGACGCGGTAGGGGATCTTATTTAATCATCATAACATTATATAATAAAACATTTATAAAAGTAATGCATTCAATTATTTCAATCTCTTAAATAACATCACCGAAATTAGTTTATTTTCATTTTATTCAACACTAGTCTCGCCCGATAACAGATTGCCTTATTTAGATCTACTTTCGGTCATCTGAAGATTTAAAATCAAAAAAGGCAAATATAGATAACCGACAGAATCATCAAAATCCATTAGAAATTTAAATTCAATCTAATATTATTATATAACTAAACAAAAATGATAAAATGAGTGATAAAGACAATAAATCCTCTCGCGCGAGGTCACAGTTCCGTTGACTCATGAGTCATAGCTACCGGCTCACATTGTTAAGTGTTCTGTGGTTTTTCGATTCAATGTCAGTTTGAAATGGACAGAAGACGAGTAGCCGGGATTTTAGAATAATTTAACTTAGCATAACTTTTTATTTTTAGAATTACAACTCGCTTTGAGTATTCCTGGCTTATTCCCGCAACTAGTTGTCCCGTTGTGTAGTTGAGTGTTTTTGTGTCCGTTGTTTGAAGGTTTCTAAGTCAACTTCGACATGAATATCATTAATATTTACTGCTCATGTATATTATTTACGTATTACTACTGTTTTTCATATCAAATAAATTTAAATTTCTTGCTCACTCCAAAAAAAAAAAAAAAAGTGGAAAATTAAATTTTTTTCGACATGATTAGGTATATTGTATTATACGTTGTAGAAAAGTTAATGCAGTTGTCAGCTGACGCTGTGCTAAATGTTATCTAAATTTGAAGGATTAATAAACGTCCAACACTTTCGTCATTTACATTTTTTGACTTAAGATACACATAATAGAGAAATAAAATTTTAAAAAACATTGAATTATGTCAACTTCTACACGTTCCTGTTGTAGGAAAATGTTACTTATTTAGCAATTGTTGTGTTCTTAATTGTGCACAATAGTTACGTAATGATTCAACATTCAACACTGATTCAATATTCAATACTGAATTACGCAGCTTTTACTATTTTTGTGCTTATAGTTTGTGACGGCCAAGTTAATATGCCAGAAATGTGTCATAAAACTTGTAAATTGTATTGAAATTCTAATTTTACCTTAGTCTTGATAACGTATCTATATTACATATGTAATTTTTAAGTCCATTTTGAGAACGCATGAACACAAAAGTCAGTATTAACAGTTTTAATTAAAATGTGTTACAAATATAAAAAATATGTGAAAATAATGAGACCCTCGAGTACAATACATAATCATTTGATGTGGCACTTAAATCTGTTCAGCGAGGAACCAAGTTATAGTGGCTATAATAATCAAACAAAGCTTAAATAAGTTATATCCTAATTCGACAACCAGACGATTCCAAGTTGTAATTAAGTTACGATTATGTAGAGCGATACTATTCATCACCGTGCGCAGTGTGAACTATAATCCTCTAAAAAAAACTAACAGTGGCTGATTGACTGATAAACAACACATAACAAAAAAACCAGTTGTCTAGACTGTGATAGAAAACTGGTTTTTAGACAGCGGTCAGCGAATTGTCGGTAAATTTCGGGGGCATAGAACTGGACCTAAAACCAGTTGACTCTTCCCTTAGCAGGACAGAAATATAAAATTCATATGTGCTTACAGTAGAAGAGACTATAATAATAAATAAATCTAAGTTATCAACAGCCTTTTACAGTCCACTGTTGGACATAGACGTCTCCTAAGCCAAAACCTCCTTTTTTGGCCTACTATTCCACGCTGGCCAGACGGATTGGAATAGGGTTTGTTTCAAATTTTTCTTCTCTTTGTAATGATGATATCTTTTATACCTGGTCCCTTAGTCGCTTTTTACGACACCCACGGGATGAATAGGGGTGGTAACACTGTATATTCTTAATCCGTCACCACATCGTCAAATGTAAGTATAGCATTTATAATAAATAAATCTCTCCGTGTAGTGACGAATTAAGAATCCGGAGTATCATCCTCACTATTTATTCCGTGGGTGTCCCAAGTCCGGTGTGTCCGTGATGTCCGGGTAACTACGGAAGCAAACTACGAAGGACAGCATGAGCAAAGAGAAAGGAAAACTTGGAATAAACCCTGTACTGGCCTACACCACGCTGGTAAGACAGGTTGGTCGTCTGGTCAGCGTGGTATAGTAGGACAAAACCTAGTTTCCAAAAGGTCGGATTATACCTCTGATTTTCTTCGTGAAATAATTTTATCATCTAAAATTAGTTAACAAAAAATATTTTTAAAGTTTTAAATTAGGTTAGTTACGTACCAAAATCAATATGTACACAATGGCGAAAGCAAGATAATATGAGTAACCAATCTTAGATTAACTTAAGCTGAGTGAAAAGCATGGAATTGTGATCTCAGTAAGTAACAGCCTTAAAGGGAAACTAAAAAGTCCTAATAAGGCTCCATTACAAATAAAGTGTAAGTACAAGCGCAGGCGCAGGTACCAGCAGGCGTTAATAACTGAGCAATGACGTCA
The DNA here is from genome assembly GCA_949316085.1 of Hypercompe scribonia. Lineage (NCBI taxonomy): Eukaryota > Metazoa > Arthropoda > Insecta > Lepidoptera > Erebidae > Hypercompe > Hypercompe scribonia. Next base: position 9,318,106 of record OX438988.1, read on the forward strand.
CGCTTCAGGCAACAATGCACAACGTATTTGAATTTAAGGTATTAAGGGTTACCATATTTTTTTTATAGAAAGGGATAATTCTCGTTTTTAATAAAGTTTATTTATTTTTATTGTCATCAACAGCCTTAACTGGTCCATTGCTGCAAAAAGGTTATAATATTTATAAAGAATAAAAGCTTGAGACCAATTTTCAAATCGAAAAAATCCGAATTCAATTTCTTAGTCCACATCTCGAGGCATAACCTGTAAAGGTTGTCTAATAGAATATAACGTCTTTTAGAAGATCAGCAGAGATAATAAACACCAGTACAAATGTGGATAAATGCTTACTAAAAAAAAAAAGGAAAATTAAAAGAGATTATGTTAAATATTGGTCTATTATATTTAGTAAAAGAAAATTTGATACAATGTTGGTTCAAGGACCAACTAATCTGGTCAGCGTAGTATAGTAGGCCGGAACCTCCTATCTAAGCAGAGCCTTATGTCCAGCAGTGGGCTATTAAAGGCTGTTGATAATGTTATTAATTATTGCCACATATGCCAGTAATAGAGTATAATACATTTTATCATATATTATTTTATTTTAAAACTGAAAATCTGAACTAAAGTTGAAGTAAATACTTGACTTTTAGATTAGCTTGTGTAAAATGGAACAGTTAAAAAAAGAATTGCATTAATGCACCCTTATCGCTATTATGTAAGTAATGACGTCTTGGCCAGTTATTTAAATTCAAAGTCGCCGTAAAATACTTGCAAGTTCAAGGACGGACTTGGAAGACGTAACTTAAGATGAATGTGCGTTATAATGACAGGTAATTTGTTTAATACCGAATTATAAAGAGACACACCAATTGTGTTACATGCTAAAATCCTTCGGAGTTTTGACTGTCAATAGGTACCTATTATTCTATTAGTTGCACAGGTATCGTGTACTATAATGTAAGTTTAAAAATCTTAGTCTATCTCAAAGTAAAATTAAGAAACATCTGTGAATTAGCTATCTTTAAAATAAAATTGTTGCCATTAAATCATCGAACCCATTTAGCATTTTGTAGGCGTTACGTAACAATATCGAGTCTTAAAAAGTGAAATGCGAGTTCATAAAATACTTTTTATATACATGTCTTATAATTGCCACACTAAAAAACATGCCATAATCTTCAAGTTTATGCGTTAACACATTAAAACTTTTATAAATATTTGAATTTAGTGTAATTTATGAGGAACACAAAAATTTATAGTATCTTTCGTATTTATCTTTAATTATGTGCTCCACCTTTTATAAAATATTTTAGTATGATCTATATTATTGATTTTTTTTTGTATCAATTTAAAATAACATGTTGAAGTGTAACTTTTGGTGTAGAATTAAGAATTAAATAATTAAGTGTTATTATCTATCATGCAAGACGAATGTGGAAAATAAAATGTCGTGATTTGTGGCTTCTGTGTGTAATTAATTCTCAAGATTTGATTCGGTCATTATCACATCTATACTTAAAATAACAAATGCGAAAGTAACGCTGTCTATTGGTTACGCTTTCACGGTTTAGCTAGTCATCATTTAAAAAGAATTTTGCGTACTCATTGTCATGATAGACACGGGGTAACTATTACTCAGAATCTTTTCATAATGTAAGTCACGGGAAGAAATCGACGTCATTATTGCTTGATACCGGCTTTCTGTGAGGCCATGATAACACTTTGTTCGAGTCAGCCCACACTTGCCGAAGCATACCTCTCCCACTATCATTGATCGACATAATTGATAACATGTCTTTTGTACTTTAACTAATATTATAACGATTTAACACATATACAGTGAAAAAAGCAAGCTTCTATGCAATCAAAACCACGGTCAAAAGTGTTTTTGTTTCATTTAAGAACCTGTGGAAGTGACTCTACTATGCCTGATGGAAAGCATGAATAGAATCCAAGAGTTACGGTCACCATATTCATTGCAAATGCAGACAGTGCGGTTTGGTAACCCACAACATGTAGGCCTTCTGAGATACTTTTTCAAGCCCCACTTGGTGACGTAAAAGGACGTAAGCATGACAGTCATCGTGACAGTGTAAGGATCACGCACTTATCACGATAGCTGTCACCCCTGTAGTACGGATGTTATCAGTTTAGGTTGGTTTTCTGTGAGAGGTTAGTACTGTGAGCGGTCGGTCTGGTCCGGCGGGTTAAAATTAGCGTGGTTCTACTTCCTATCAAATATATAACGTATAATTAGATTATAGTAAATGTACTAATGTCCAACTTGTAATCATTTGTACTTTCTTGTATATTGGAGACACTGATATTTTTGCTTTTTATAAAACTTACTATCAAGCCCCATTACTGTTTGTATATGTTAAATCTTGTTGTTTATCTTCAGAATATTGAAAAGAACCTGTTAAAATTTTGAACAGTATTCTACTATATACGAGTACTGTTGTATTAATAACTTATGGTCACACTACACTTGTATGGTTTTATCATTATTTAAGAGTGTTCGTGTGAACTAAGTGTTTGTGAACAAACAAATGCCGAGGCGTTATTAATTAGCATATTAACCCCTCACATCGTATCCTGAGGATTGAAAGTTCAAAAACACTTTTTATACAGCTATACTGGCAAACAAGCACACAAGCTACTTGGAAGAGGCTTCTGTCTATAAGAATATAATAAAGTGAAGCTCTTTTGCAAAACTTAAGAGGGGAAAGAAATAATTAATTGTCTTGATCATTAATCACGTACATTTTTACGACGCTTTTTGTAATACGCTTGCATTATATGATTGAAATTTACAATATGTCTGTTATATAAAATTTATTTTTCGATGTAGCGGTTTTTGTAAATACGCGGCTTCGCAAACTGCTGTTTCATAGAATTTTGTCGCATACGACATATTATTATGAATCGATTGAACAGTATGGTCGCAGTTACAAAGGCTGTCGATGTGATGTGATTGTGTAGTTACTTCGTACGATTTTATTTCTATTCGTTTTATTTTGATTTAGATGTTTTCTAAAATCCATAATTAGAATACTGATATAGAAAAGTTAGAAAGATTTTTCTGGATGAGCACAAGAATTTGTTGTGTGTCTGTGTGTAATTTATCTATCATGAATCTCGCCAACAGATCCTCTGAGTATGAACCCCAATTAACTGCACGGATGGCATAGAGGTTTAAGTGGTGATGGTAGCTTTCTACTGCGCTAAATGTTGGGTGTACTAAGTCTGGGTGTTCTTTGTGTCCGCTTCATGTATGTTTATAAAGTCCACGCGATACAGGATTTAGTGTGGCAGATGTTTTAAAAAAAAAGTAAAATCGTATGTTAATATTTTTGGGAGATGCTTACGTCCACCAGTGGACTGCAACAGGATGTTGATGATGATCAAGATGACGTGTGCATTTAGGAAGGCATAAGTATTTATATCAGCAGGTTCATTATCATGCTACTAGCTCTGCTTAATTCAGGATCAGACTGCCGTATATTGAGGTATGTGATTTTCTTCTCAAATATGCTAAGGACCTACGTCCAGCAGTAGACTAACAAAGGCATGACAGGTTTATAAAAATATAGGCTTGTTAAGTTTATAGGCTATGTAAAATAATGCTCTTATACTAAGCTGTGGGAAACGACTAGAAGATATTATTAACACATCAAAAGCCTTTAATAACTCAATGTTTAGATCTCCCCTATAACTATTGCTGGCCAGATCGCTTTGTACAGGATTTATATTAATTTTCCTTCTCCTTGCAGCGATGTTGTCCTGCGTAACTTTCTCTCTTACTCGCCTCTTACAACACACACGGGATGAATAGGAGTGCTGACACATCGTGATGACAGATTTAGAATATAGAATTCTAAATCCGTCATCATACGATATTATTATTAATGATGTTATGTAGGTTTAGACTATGATAGTACAGAGACTTAAAGATAACGAACGACAGGTAAATAGTGAATATTTAACGAATAGAACTAACGCTTAATATTCCATTAACTTGTATGAAACAAACATAGCCTGTCAGATGTGTCATCAAAATGTTCGAAAGATTTATTATTGTATACTTTTTATGATGATTGCCATCACTAATAATATGCAAATATAACGAATGTTTTTGACGTGTGGGAGTTACCAGGCACTTGAGACTTATTATTACTTTCACATAACACTTAGGTACAAAAGGATCACTTTAAATGCGTTTAAAGAAACTAATTGTCGATGCTTCAATTTATATGTAACTCGTTCAATGTATATGTAATGTTTATTTTATATGCAGTGGTGTTTTTTACTATGCTCAATGATTCACATAAAAAAGTCTGAATGTCGATAGGAAGGATTTTTTTTTATTTGTCTTTGAAAATAAGAATTTGAGTTTTGCCTTGAGATTCTTACTAATGGGGTAATGAGGTACGTCACCGGAGTAAGATTTACTGTTTCTTTTTATTTTACGCCTAGTAACTCATACCCTTTTAGTAAGAAAAGTAAACTTAAAGACTCAAATTTGTGTGCCAATTATTAACTATAGCTAGCGTTTAACCTAAGAAGTCTCGGCTTCGATACTTGGTTGAGTCAAAAAGTGTTATTGAGTTTTCTAGTTATAAGAATACTTAATAACGTTTTGGAAGTTGGGATCTAAATTCCCGTGCCACAAAGAGGACGTAAAGCCGTCGGTCCTATGCCTGATTTAGTCCGAGTCGTGTCGGATAATTGTCACATCGAATTGTGAGAGTGAGGGAACAGAGAGTATACCTGTGTGTTTGTGCATGTACTTGTTCAATGTAGTATCTCCTGTGTAGTTTGTTCGTCTCCGTTGAGACTAACCATTGTGGCCGTAATCAGCTAGGTCTACATCATCATTAACTGCAGAGTAAGAATTTAGGATAAGTACAAAACTACTACCCTAAAATTCTAACCTAGAAATACCTTCCATCTTGGCTGTAATATTTCTGCCGCTATCTTGTACAATATAATATCATTAAATGTTACTGTATTCCTAAAACAGTGTACACTTTTTGTTATTTCAATTCAGCGACTAATCTATATACCAGTTTATGTATGTGTATATGGAACATTTACAAGCAACCGTAGTTTCATTATCGAATAACGTCTAATGACGTAAACGAAAATTAAATAATCAATCCAGTTACGGATTTAGGTAGCGTACGACTTTACAATGTTTATATCTTTGATTTCGATTTCATGAAACATTATGAAGTATTTTAAATATGTAAATGCGCTATTTATTATATAATAAATGATATTTATGAAAACTTAAAAAATATCTTTTTTATAAGACATTAAACTAAGGCGAATAAAATAATTTTCAATAAATTTAAATTAAGGATAGAATGATTAGTTAAAAAAAGAATTTTATTCAAAAAAGTATGGGTTACTTAATGTTAGTTGTTATACATATTTAACTGACGATTGTTGGTTTAAGTAGTCTTTTTTTACAATGAAATGTATTTTTTACTAGCCACACTAAACTTAATTTAAACTTGCCGAAAGTTATTTTTTGCCGTTTAGCTTAGTTTTTTATAACAGCTTGTTTTTTTAGTTTTTTTAAAAACTATTATTTTTCTACTATTTTTTATTTTGGTTATCTTTAAAAACGTGTTTAATTTGAACTGACATTTATCTTTGTTTCTTGACTAGTAATTAGCGAATAATCGACTTTATGGTGTTATCATATGTGAAAACTGGCTACCAAGTTATTTTATGAATTATTTCATAATTTAAACATTTCATCTAAAACATCACCGTTACAGGTGACTTTCCAAGTCAATTTGAAGAATTAGAATTCTTCATCTGAATACCTTCCAGAGATATTGCATGACTGAGAGCTGTATAACCTTGTCCAGCGGCAAACACTCGAGATCCTATATAAATAACTACACGATCAACTACGCAGTCTTGCATTATGTGGACAGTTGATGTCCAACTCAGGATCAATAGCAACATTCGTCTTTCAGCGGTACCGCAGCTATATTTTGCAGGGAACATATCGACATTGGTTTACTTACATGTATGTATGTATATTAAAAGCCGTTACACATATACCTAGTCTTGCCATAAATATTGTAATAAAGAAAAAAGAAAATTGTTAACTGCAAATAACATTTATTACTTTTACAGTGTGTCAGTTTAATACATAAATATAAAACAATTAAAAATATAAAAAGCTTATTCGAAGTGGTCTCCATTGGCTGCAATACAGTCCTTTAAACGATGAGGCCAGTTATCAATAGAAGCACGCACTCTTTCCATGGGAAAATTCTTCACTGCCAATCGTATAGATTGTTTTAGGGACTCCAAATTATCATGGCGTTTAGAGCAAGCTGTACTCTCTAAAACTGACCACAAATCATAATCCAGCGGATTAAGATCGGGACTAGACGACGGCCAGTCTTCAGCTCTGATGAAGTCCGAAACGTTCGATTCCAACCAAGACTGCGTGGACCGAGCTTTATGACCCGGCGCCGAGTCTTGCTGGAAGGACCATACTTGGTTATTGAACATGGTGATGTTAAGGGGCTTAACTACCTTCTCAAGAATGGTATCTTGATACACTTGTGCCGATGTTTTGATACCTTTTTCACAAAAATATGGCTCAGTCACTCCTTCATAGCTAACACCCCACCAAACCATCACTGAAGTCGGATAATGTCCACGTTGCACTCTGTCGACTAATTGGGAAGCTTCCTTAGAGCTTTGAGCATAAATACGGTCATTTTGTTTGTTAAAATGTTGCTCAATTGTAAAAATTTTCTCATCCGTAAACAAAATTTTTCTGTGACCTCCCTTTGCGTACCGCTTCAGTAGTTGTTTCGATTTTACCACCCTATTCTTCTTTAAATTATCAGTTAAGAAATGGCCAGTGCGTCTCTTATAGGCTGCAAGTCCTAAGTCATCTTTTAAAATACGCGACATGGTTCTAGGTGCTATCTTCATTTCCCGAGATAAAATCTTTTGCTTTCGGACAGGATTTCTTCGAATTCTTTCCCTTACTGCTTTGACCACCTTTTTCGTACGAACACTACGTGGACGGCCAGATCTTTTTCTGTCACAAACAGAGGAGGTCTCATTGTACCTATTAATAGCCCGGTACACAAACATTTTACTAATACCAAGTGTATGGAGAGTTTTAAAAATTGCATTTGGCTCCATACCTACTTTGTGTAATGCTATCACCGCGATTCGGTTCTCTTTATCACCCCACACCATTTTAATATCGCAAAATATTTTACAATGTATTGGCGCCAAAATGAGAAAACACAATGAACAATCGTATAAAAATGACAGATTCGAAATTCAAATGTAATATTTTTTTATAATTAAGTGTAACAGTATTTATGGCCAGACTAAGTATATACCGTAACATAGACACATACCAAGCTAACAAAAGCACATTAATCATCATCCTGGTAAGGACAATGGAAAAAAACTGTACAAATTATTTCATTGTACTTGATAAGTGTGTAAAATGTCAAATCAAATCATCGTTTTGAAAGAGATGAAAATCACATTCAAAGATTCCGTTACATAGATACATACTAAGCTAATAAAAACGTATATATTAAAAATAAAACAACCTACGATTTCAATATGTCTCTTACTTAACCGAATGAAGCAAAACAATTTATTTATCTTAGGAATGATATAATTTATTTCTTATATCTATTTACGTTAATAGACACACGAGGACTTAGGGCCCCAAATCAACTTCACCTGCAAGTGGTGTACCTACTGATCGACGAACGAAGCTCTGGTAAACAAAACATCCCGATTGGTGGCAATAGACTCGCCACCTATTACGTGGGACCAAAATAGTGGCGAAAAGTGAGCGTTAAATATGCCTCTGCGTTATTTTAAATACACAATGACTACCACCAATTCTTAACATTAAAAGTGCCTTGCTGTCACTATATCGGTCCTATGTGTTTTATTATTATCACACTAGGACTAATTATCTAATGATTATCTATTTCTTTCATTCCGTATTTGAAATGTTACGTTACCATTGTACAAATGAAAGACGTCACAATACCTATATATGGATAAAATATTAAATTCTAACCGTACTTTCATTTATAATTCCGTATAATTTTGGACTATATTTAGAAGTTGTTTGTTCTATTGGAATCCATATCCTCACTTGATTTTTATTTAACGATTGGTCAGTAAGTGGTACGCATAAGCTATGCGTTAAACAAATATTAATGTAAAATTAAACAATACTAAAGATTTTTAACGGGTTTTTAATGTTTTTAACGTTTTATAGTTAGTGGTATAAATGCCTTAAGTTTGTTTTCTGTTTTATTTTTGGCTACTGATGTCATCAAGGTTGAACAATTATAATCTAATATGTAATGGATAGAGAAAGACATAATTATTAAATCGCTGTATTAGTCACAATACATAGAATAAAATACACACACATTTTTTATGATACATGTTATTACATGTACTAATAATGCAATAAAAAGAAAATGCATGGTTTTAGTTTTGATTTAAATTTGAAAATTAGCACACACACCTCATGGCATATTTTTGAAGAGTATTTTTCCAATTTTATTTAAGTAATAACAAATAATAATATAATAAATATTTCGGACATTTGACACATAACGGCATCTAGTTTCATACTAAGCAGAGCTTATACTATGATAACTAGACTGACTGTTAGAATACTTATATACTTTTTCTTGTAAATACATACAATATACATATTATACATAAAAAACACCCAAACTTCGAAATAAATATTTGCAGATCATACAAACATTTGGTCTGACCCGGGAATCGTAACCGAGACCTCAAGCGCAGCAGGGCAATCACCACCGCTGCGCCACCGAGGCAGTCAAAAGTCTAGTCTAGATTATAATTTAAGTAACTTACCTAAAAGGGAACAAGTATATTATTACTACATGAGCCCTTATCTTACTTACATGTAATATGTCAATATCATTTATAATATTTATATTGAGCCGAAATCGAACATACGGCCTTTGGCTTAGCAGTCATATTCGCCAACCACTACACTAACATGCCTATCTATAATATACACACACATGTAATAAAGATCAAGCCTATTGACCCCAAAGGGGCACTTTAGCAATGAGGAAATTTGGAAAACTGGGAGTTCTATATTAAAAGAAAACTTGCTAAGGCGGGTAGGCATTGGGACGAAGGGATATTATATATGGGACGAAGGGATATATATATAAGTCATAAATGACCCGGGGTCTGGTAGCATTATAAATAACGCGTGGAATTTGGTTTGCCACGTTAAGTTTCGTAACAGACCATTTTAAATAAATAGTATCCTATGTTACTTCTAATATCTCCAAGAACATGTTTACAAAATTTTATGATGATCGGTTGAGTAGTTTTCGCGTGAAACTGTAACAAACAAACTTACATCCGCATTTATAATATTAGTAGGATGTCCTTACGAAGTTACACCTAGTTCACTGGTTATACCCGAGACGGTGAGCGATTTTTAGTCGGTTCGAGTCTGATATAATTACCCCACCGGTGGGTACGTTCCCCCCTCCACCGTGGGTGGACGGGATAGATATTTCCCTCCACCCGCTACAGTGGCCAGCCGCGATAAGGCGACGACCGCGTGTGTCGTACGTTGCCTAAATAGAGAAAACTCTCTACGGGTAAACACCCGTAGATGGAGCCGCGTCGAAGCGGGCGACGTAGGGAGGGGTCCGGATGGCTTAATAACAGCAGTTCCCGGATCCCTTCCATAACAGGCACAGAGTGGCACATCGTGTGGTTTTAGTCGGCCCGATTCCGACACACCACCGATGGGGTGACGACACAAGGGGGTTTACACACGTTAAAAAAAAGGGTACGTATCCCCACCAGGGGGATTGTCGCACGAATACAAGTACAGTGTTACACCTGTAACTCCAAACATTTATTAACACTAAAATGTAAGCTACTAACCTTATGTGTTTACTTATGTGAGTGACTAAATTTAAGTTTTGATCAATATTTTATTAGCTTTATATTTAACTAAGTACATAACTAAACAAATGTTGGAAATAAATTTTAACTTCATGTTGAATCGGAACACAAATTTGTAGGAATTTCGACATGTTAGGAGCCACGCTCAATAAACAAACTGAGATATTATGATTACATTATTTTGTAAATTTAAAAGGACCGACAGTAATGTCGCAGATAGGCACAAGTCAAAACTAGTTCCTATCTTCATTATTTATAGATGAAACTTAAATGTATTCTGTGGCTCAAGTTACATCTCGTAACAAGATGGGTGTAGCAGGTAGAACGTTTAGGAGATGATATGAAGTAAATTAGTTGAATATTGTCTATTATATAGTCTTAAGTCGTAGAATGTATTAGTTTTTTGTTTCAATTTAACTCTAATACAATTTATTATAATCAAGGAGGTATTTACATAAGTCACATCGGATCACAGCCTTTTACAGACCATAATCGACATAGGCCTTTACTAAAAAGGTTTTTTTAAGGCAGGTTGGAATACGCTTTGTGTCAAATTTTCCATGTCTATGTGTTTTTTTTATAATATAGTACATAAGATGGTGTGAAGAAATTCTTTTGTTACTTTTTACTGAGTGAGTGAAGTTACAAATGTCTCTTTATTTTTAGCTGTCACCATCAATCATCATCATAATCATCAATTTGTAGGTGTCATTTATCATCAGGTGACACTTCTACTCGTTTTTGTCGCTATTTAATATAAAAGCAACAAATGAATAAAATTAAACATAATTTTTTAAATGGTAGCTATTTTTTTTCGTTTGTACGGTGATCATATTTCCGAGCGAGAGAACTCCCTCTCTGATGGCCGCCACAAGATCCCACCTATGCTCTGTCAACGCCCGGCATTCTGCCAACGTATCGAGCGCCGTATCTACATTCTAATCATCGCAGTGATGGCACTCAGATATTTGTTTCTTTCGGATCAGACACAAGTGATCTCCGAAACATCCTTTCCCAGTGATCACCTGCGTCAGCCGGTATGAGAGGGTCCCGTGATTCCTCTCGAGTCAATCCTCCTTAACGGGTCTTATTGCCACAATAACGGCGTGCCCGTCAAACGGTAGCTCCTAAACAGCAATATTTGATTGTCGACGTCGCTTGGGTACTCCGAATTAGTAGTAAACGTGTAATTTATACTTTTCTATTTTCCATCCTACACAATGTATAGTTGTTGAGAGTTGAATTTAGAATATCTCAAGAAAGTAAAAAGGCGACAAAAGATAGTCCTTAGAAATGAATTAGTAGACACATTTATTGATAATGTAAAAATCTGTTATTGAACAGGTATTACATATTCAAGAGCATATTAAATGTGGTGTCGTGAATTTTTAATTTGCATAAGTTAAAAATGACAAATGGTGCGTGTGTTTATTATGATAATTAAATTTTATAGATAATATAGAATTACCGTTTTCTCATAATTTATAGACTTTGAGATAAAATTTGCATAGATAATGTTTAGTTTTGGTTGTAGCTTACAACATTATTACTAGCTGGCGGAAACACAAGAAAGTATAGTTTTTACATAGGGTGGGCGAAGAATTCGTAAACATTTGAATCTAACATCCCGCGCACATATGTTACGAGAGTTCTTGGGACCGATGCTACTGGAATTTCCTGGCTACAATCGTAACACGTGGTTTCAACAAGATGGAGCCTCTTGTCATACATCGAATGAGTCCCTGCCGGTGGTCAAAGACATGTTTCCGGAAAAGTTGATTTTACATGACATGACATTCCATAGCCACCCAGAAGTCCAGATCTATGCCCAGCAAACTTCTTCTTATGGGGTTATTTGAAGAATTGTGTTTATGTCAATAAACCAAATACACTACGTACGTAAAAGAAAAACTCAGCGAAGAGTTAGTGATCTCGCGGTCACTTTGCCGACGAGTATTCGATAATTTCGGTGCTCGCTTAGAAGAGTGCAAACGTCGAAACGGTGGTCATTTAGACGCTGCATTTTTTTAAAAATAAATACCTATTAGCTTTCTTGTAAACAAACAATTTTTATAATATATCAAATAGTTTTTTTATGCGATTTTTCAAATGTTATCTAATTCGTGGCCCACTCCCTATAAAAAGAAGAGAGTTGTGGAACGATGTCATGAAAGGATAGCATTATGTACATTATAATCATATTTAAAAAGGAAGATGTGAATATAAAAAAGCAAACTTCCTTTCAGATTCTGTCAGTTAAGAATGGTAGTAAGTTGTACTTTTAGTAACCCTATTACTATTATTATTGATTCCGTAAATAGCGTAAAAAGTGACTAAGGAAGTAAACTACGGAGAACAATAGCACAGAAAAGAAAAACTGTATACTTTTCTCAATTACTATCCCCCCCTAGTTTCTTAACATCCCAAATTCAATTATTGAGCGACAACCATAACAGAAACCTACGTTCGGCTAAATATCTCCTTCTACTCTGTCCTTCTCACTCCACTGGGTTTGTCGGTTCTCCGTTCTTTGTGCAGGCTATCTTTTCTTGGAACGCGCTTCCTTTTGAAGTCAGGATGGCTAAAAGTCGCGACTTGCTTAAAATTAAAGTGAAGAATCTTTTGCTGGCTGAATTGGCGACGTCTGGTATTATTATATCTTATTGTGGTTATATGTATGCACGGATATGTATGAGTTATATGTATGTGTATTATACATGTATTTGTTTTATATTTATGTGTGTATAATGGTCAAACTAGTCTATATATCCTAAATCCTTCTTCTTGTCAATTATTTCTTATCCTTAAGTGCACCTACCTCATATTTTCTCTGCATCGCCCAATCGGTTGACTACCAGAAAATGCCTGGGGCATTAAGTCCGCGCCAATGCATGTATTTGTGCATAAAGTTGTAAATAAATAAATAAATAATTTCTTATAGTGGTAATATGTATGCACGGATATGTATGAGTTATATGTATGTGTATTATACATGTATTTGTTATATATTTATGTGTGTGTTATAGTCAAACTAGTCTATATGTACTAAATCCTTCTTCTTGTCAATTACTTCTTATCCTTAAGTGCACCTACCTCATATTTTCTCTGCATCCGCCCAATCGGTTGACTGCCAGAAAATGCCTGGGCCATTAAGTCCGTGCCGATGTATGTATTTGTGCATAAAGTTGTAAATAAAAGAATAAATAAAACTTCAAACAAATCCTATATCAACACGTCGGGCCAGTGTAGTATAGTACAGAAGGCCAAGACTGCTAAGGGCTGTTGATGTAAAACCTTAGACAATATAAAACATGTCTGTAAAAATTCAAGTCCGTGAAGATCCTACAAAACTAGCACATCTGTAATAATAATTTAAGAACAATACACTTAAGTACAAGCTGTGTAGAAAGCTCTTAACAACGAAAGATTTATGTTCCAAGCAATGAAACAAGTTATACGTTCTTCGGGTATAAGTGTTTGTTAAGTTGCTACTTAACTGATATGTAAGTGTGGTAGAAATGATTACGCGCAGGCGGACCTTACGTAGACAAATGTTTTGTCAAAGATGCTTTCTCAATGACGTCATTAAAAGTCTTCAAATAGTGTTCTTTTCTTATTAGTAAAGCTTCAATTACAATATATTTTTTTATTGATTCTGAAGTTTTTGAGTGAGTAGTTTATTGTAGACTTTCTATAATCTAAAAGTGGAACCCTCGGACAACATGTAGCTACTAACTAATATAGTAAAAAATTAATCAAACTCACGTCACGTATCGCCACGCCTTGACACGCCACGGTATGCCACGAAACGCCACACCACGCCAACCTACGGCAAAACACTTCAATGGTTTATACCATTTATATATTTAAAGCAAAGTGTTCGTAGCTATGTATGAGTAGGTATATAATATGTAATCACTTGTTATCAGACAGTACATACTTTGTTCAGGTCTATACTAAATAGATTAGATAATATATTCTATATAAAAAACAAATATTTGTATTTGACAACTAATGTATACTAATATTAATGGTATAATTACACAAGCCATAGCCGTTTCCTTAAGTACCGTATCTTTCACCGTAAATTTTTAGTAGAATTCATAATAATTTAGACCTTATCGTGACTCAAAACGAGTAAAAATAGAATGACAAAGTTTACAAAAGTTGGACCAATACGTAAAATGGTCATCGTGATAAGTACACGAGTAATAGTATTACCAATGTTAGGTAGTCTACACACTTGCTCACATTTTAAATACTTATTTTGAAGGTTGGTTATGTGTACATAAACAACTTCATCTATCTGAATGGTTTCGAAGAACCAACATCCTAAGAAATTAATATTAAAAAATGCGGTTAAATTATAAGTTTCGTACTTTGCGGCCTTCTTTAGTATATCGGCAGGGGTCGCGAACGGAAGGTCCACTATTGAGCCCCCCTGCTGCCGTACGCACGTGTTGGTGGTGCCTCTGTTTAGTAAACAGAAGCCCATTGAGGTCGCACACTTCTCTACGGCCTCGTTCCTAGCGTCCATACTGGGGGAACTCCACGCAACGGATTTTGCGTTGCACCTCCTCCAGCACAAGAACGGTAGTTGAGAGATGTCTTGAAGTCGATCAAACGCCGATTGGGGAGATGTATACACCAAACTGTATATCTGATTGAGACAATTAGTACATTACATTGCTAACACAAAGTCACTTTTCTTAGCCCGTTAAAAGCAAGTGACAGATGTTAGTCCTGACCGGACTACCTAGATTTTCGTTAGATGTCTTTGTTAGAGTATTATTTATAATCTATGACCCTAAAATATATTTATAGGCATTGGTAGAAACTAATTTATCATGGTATGACTCATGAGTTTATTCACCAACCTACTTGTGAGAACCTCTCTTCATTTGTACCAGCACACTAAAATTCGTTCCACGACATCATTATCCGAAGATTTTTAACAAAAAACTGTGGTTCCTGCCGTTGTCCACATACTTCAAGGTCTCAATATTTAAGAAAACACATTACAAAATGTATTGTACGTTTGCTTTCTTAGGGTTATCTAGACAATACCAACAGCGCGACGAATTTGAAACGCGTATTCAAACATCGTGTTTCGGTGTTATTATTTGTTCAACTCGTACTTGAACTTGGTATGATCCTACAGATCGAGTATGTAATAATACACGTGTATACACATTGAGCACCAAATACCAGTTAGTAATCATAAGCCAATGCAAGCATTATCAGCTTTCTTGGTCATCAACTTCTTACACACAAACTTATACCCACTTACGAGTATTATTCCACGTTTACTATTAACCATCTCGTATAACGAAACGTAAATGCGTAAGAAAAACAACTGTTAAAGTGAAGTTAGGAAGTGATGAAAGAAAATTGTCAAGTTCTTTCCGTGTGATGACGGATTAAGAATACATAGTGTTACCACCCCTATTCATTCCGTGGGTGTTGTAAAAGGCGACTAAGGAAACAAAGTATGCAACACAACAACATTACAAAGAGAAGGAAAACTTGAAACAAACCCTATTCCAACCCGTCTGGACAGCGTGGTATAGTAGGCAAAAACCTCCTTGCTAAGGAGAGGCCAGCAGTGGACTGTAAAAGGCTGTTGATGATGATGATAATTCTATGACGTTTTCATTTTCAAATCGATGTTAAACAGTTCTTTCTTTGTAATCGCCGTAATTATTGGTTCTCGAGTTACAGGTGTCCATTGACGGCGGCATGCTTAATATCAGTTTGTAAGTTTGTTTGCTTGCTTATACCATAAAAACATATAGTCATGTAATCTCACATTAGCTGTTGACTCTGTGTCTGAATTGCCTATAGATTATTATTATTTCTAAATAAAGAGCCTGTCAAAGTGACTCTACTCTGCCTGATAGAAAGCATGAGTGGAATCCAAGAGTCGTGGTCACTATACTCATTGCGAAAGCAGACAATGCATGGTGATCCACACTATAGCGGCCTAGGGAGATGTTTTTACACGCCCGGTTAAAGGATCAAGAATCACAGTGGGAGTGAAACACGTAGGCTGGTATTATGTTCTAGGTTTTGACTGTTTAGTACAGGAAGGAAGAGCCGAACTGTTAAGTTGGACAGCCTATACCTCTCAATTAATTATTCTTAAGTAACTATAAGAAAAGAAACCCTCACAAAATATGATAGAAGAGTGTACATATCGACATGAGATTTGTATATGAAGTAGAGCTGTACGACTCAGTAGCCTGAGTTGTGTTAATCATTAGTTTTATTGTACTACTATAAAACAGAGCTGTTTTTTAATCAGTAACTTTCTAAAAAGAAAGGATACGTAGAAAAATTGATATCAAATAAAAATACACCACCATTCTAGTGACAAATTTCGGCGAAAATAATCTTATACCAATGACATTACATAAAATATTAAGTTCTAACCCTTATTTGACGGGTACACGTGTAATAAATACCATTTTTTTACAAACTAATACTAGTCATTATATTATATGAATTATAAACACAATATACATAGTCACATAAAAGCGTACATCATTTTTAATTTTCAAGTATACAATTTCCATGGAAAATTTTACAATACAAGTGTTGAATCAAACTCATTCCTCTATATTGTGTTGTATCAAAGGCAACCATGAAATTTCCATCAAAAAAATTAATTTTACGTAGGTGGGTAAATTTTAAGTAGGAAATATACGATAATGATCAGATAGTATGAAGGTTTACGATCAATACATAGACGAAAATAGGAATGGTTAATATTTATGAACTTTCCACTCAATGTACTCAAATACAGGTCAGTTTCTAAGCGATGAATTTGTTAGATAAAGAGCTTTTTTTATAATATTTCCATGTACAGGTTTCTTACTAGAAACAGATTTCTTACAGAACTTATTGACAGACATTCTTTATCGCGCCGATTTACGAGGCATCGAAAATCATTTGTAAAAGAAAATATGTAACTTGTGTATCTGCATAACATATCATTTTTTACTTCACCATTTTTTGAATCATTCTTTCTAAATCTATCTGTCTGAAAGCGTAATATTTTATTAATATATATAATGTTCTAACAATATGGTGATGGAATCATCTACATACGTAATACATGTACAGTAGTTTCTTGTTTATCATAAGACATATCGTTAATTATAGATTCTACACTTGTCTTTTAAAGTGCAGTTTCTGGCCAAATTATTGTTTATTATTTTTAACATTATCTTGCTACATTTAGTGTTCAAGAAATTCACTGTAAAGGCAAACAGAAAAATCTAATACGTTAGTAACAATTTTAGTGTACACTTAACTAGAAGTGATTTTGGCAAAGGTGTTGAAAAAGCTTTGATGCTGGATCGCCTACAGTATACAGTAAATTTAGAAAAATGTTATAAAAAGAAGTACAAGAAGTTGAAAAATTGTTAAAAGACGCTTATGCCTTTACAATTGTCTTAAAAATATAATTTTATTCTGGATTTTGAAGTCCTATTTAGAGTGAATATGTCACTGAGTATGGTAAAGAATAATTCTTTGACTCTACCTTTTCGTTTGCCGCCCTTTTTCACCTAACCTAATAACTATCACACGGTGTAATGACTGACACTTTGTTAAACTCAGATGAGATGTTGCAAGTCCGCAAAGGTATAAAGAACCTTACACACTTATCTATAAACGTTTAAAAATAAAAAAATATAATCCTCTCTTTATGTTTGCATAGACAAGTAAGAATAACTTAAATGTGTATTACCCGTGATTTTAACCGTAAACACAGAGGTCCTGGATTCCCGCTCAGGACTAATAACTGTGTGATGAATACTATTATTTGTTCTATGTCTCGGTCTATAATATGTATGTATTTAGAAATGTATAAATATGTTTTTAAACAGTTGGGTTACCGTTTCACAGTTAATTATATTGTCAAATGCTAATGTTAATAGCACACTACAATAAAATGTGTTATAAATAAAAATATGAGGCAGTGAAGCCTCGAATCGATCATTTACTTTCATATCTCATGTAATATAATTTATGTATTACGACGCAGAACTGAAAAAACTACTGGATACATTAGTATATTACTAGCAACTTTGTAAGAAGTATTAACAATATTTACAGTCATACACATCGTGTTAAGGTAATGGCTAACTGAAGTGATTATCGAATCGAATTGTGTAAAAATGAACTTCGCGATTCGATTAATTGTCACACAAGTATCATTTCAAGGAAAATTTTTTCCAATGCATCTTTTTAAATTTCAACATTTCACTTGATATTAAGTAAGTGTTAGGTACAAAGTAATGATCTTAAATACCATGGAGCATAACATTAAATCAGTACATAGAGTACACTAAAGGTTTTCAATTATCGGCGTACAAACCAAATATATCAGAGATTGATACATTTAAAACTAAAAGGAGGAACAGGTTCTTGAAGAGAGTGTCAAGGTAGGTAGTAGAACCTCGCTGAACCCGGTCGAACATGCTAGTTTATGTTGAAAGAACGAGCCAGTTCGACCGGGGTAGTACCGTCCTCTCACAGAAGACCAATCTAAAACAACAGTATCTGTATTGTCGTCTTTCGTTGGTGAGTGCGAGACCGGAGGCAGATTAACGTAGGAGTATGAAAAAGCATCTCACTAGGGCGCCATAGTGTGGGTCACGATACTGCATTCTCTGCATTTGCAATGAGTATGGTGATCATAGCTCTTGGATTCTATTTATGCTTTCCACCAAGCAGCGTAGAGTCCCTTTGGTAGACTCTTAAAATAAATAAATAAAAATTAAATGAGCAGTGTAAGCCTAAGAATTGACGTTTTCGTGTTATATTTTAACTTCTATA
The DNA here is from genome assembly GCA_949316085.1 of Hypercompe scribonia. Classification (NCBI taxonomy): domain Eukaryota; kingdom Metazoa; phylum Arthropoda; class Insecta; order Lepidoptera; family Erebidae; genus Hypercompe; species Hypercompe scribonia. The sequence goes on from OX438988.1 coordinate 9,336,934, forward strand.
CATCAAACTTCTTACCTAACATATTGTAAATATGTACGAGTACGCTGTATATTACGTCACAAATGGTTTCCATTTCGGTTGATTTATTTGTGTATTCTACGTACAATCATTGCAGTTTATTTTTGTCCCACAAACTTGCGTAAGATTTCACACCTCCGAGAAATCAATTAGCTATGTAAGTGAATGTACGGCTCTTTTTATTCAATTAGTAAAGTTCCCATGTCCTAATTAAAGATGCCATAGTGTTTTGATTGGTTAGTAAAGATTGTCCATTTTTTCAGTAAGGCCTAAGTGAACGGTTACGTAATTTTATAGTAATAAATTTTATCTGTCTATTATAATAAGTCAAAATGTAGACGTATTCTTTTTCGGACATTTGACACACAATGTCATCTATTTTTTAAACAGAGCAGAGCTTGTGCTATGATAACTAGACTGACTGATAGAATACGTATATACTTTTTTTTTGTAAATACATACATATTATACATAGAAGACACCCAAACTTCGAAACAAATATTTGTAGATGATACAAACATTTGGACACACAACACCTCAAACACAGCAATGCAACTCATTCTCTGCCGCTGCGCCACCAAGGTATTTAATACGTATATTGTATTTGGATAATAATATACTTCGAGGGGAATGAAGAACATAATCTATATGCACATTGTAACGCTGAAGAGTTTGTTTCGGTAATCTCAGAAACTGCAGGTTTGAATTGAATAATTATTTTAGTCTTGGAAAGCCTATTCATTGAGGAAGGTTACAGGCGTTATAAGATGACACTACAAAACTTAATTACATTTTTTAGTCTGAAACGGGAATCGAACCGAAGACCTCTAGATTGACAGTCACATACGCTAAATGAGACCAACAAGACAGTACATCTCCTTAATACTAACAATAGCACCTCGTAACTAAAACAAAAAATAACCCCGTGAATAAAGATAATTCCGAGATTACAAATTACAGTTGACAGTTACCTTTATAAGTTGACCGAGTGCACGATTGTCCCACATATAGCCACGTCTATCGCACGACCATGACTATTACATTCGCAACAAATAAACGTCAGTTTTATTACTGTTATGTCATCCAGTTCAACTTGACACCTGTTTGTGTACCGCGTTTTAAAATGCATTTCATTTATACTTTTACTACACATTTATTGCGCTCGTGGTTACTGCTCGGGTTATAAGGATCAGCGGTAAATCGAAACCGATGTTTTAACGTACTCTCCAAGTTACGGAGGGCCCTCAATGTGTTCAGAAATGATCACCCATCATAGACTGAGCCAGGTAGAATTGCTTAACTTTGCAATGTGTTAACATGCTCGAGTCACAAGCCTAGTTTGTGCATTTAAATAAATAAAAAAACCAAAAAAATCGTAGCTAGAGTAAACAGGGGCATAATAAATGTCCACTTTTAGCGAATGTTTTGGTTCCACGTGACAGGTGATAAGCTTATTGTCACTAATCAGGATGTTTTGTTTGCCAGAGCCTCCTCCGTCAATCAGCAGGTTTACCACGTGCAGGTCAGGTAGACTCAGGGCAGTAAGTTCTTGGTGGGCACCTTATGCACCTATATAAAAATATAAGTTTTTTTGAACGAGATTTATATTACGTTGAATATCTTTCAGTGAAAATTGATTCCGGAAACATTCTTATTGCCTTTGTATGAGTGCCGCACTTTATAACGTTTAACGCAATAAACATTTTCAAGTAAATTCACTTTGAATGGTGCTAAAATACGCAAAATAAATTTAGAACATGCTTATCGCGGCACGTTTATGACAATACTAAAGGTGACGAATCGACAACAAAGGCAAAAGCTCCCGTCAACTATGTCTGACGCTCACATAGTGACCCTTGCTGTTCAGGCCTGGGAAATCCATCGCTTGATGGACTGCTTACTTCTGTGTCGTCCGTCTTAACGTCTTGATTTATAAGCGAGTTGTTACTGTCCATTTTTTAATATAAACTAAGAGATGAGATGTCGCCTCTATGGCAGTCCTCTATCGCTCTCTATAGCTCTTCCAACTGATCCCATCTTCTCCGTTCTTCTACAGGACGGACTTCCTCTGCTGGCCTTGAAAGTCGCAGTTTCAGAATAGTAGACATACGCCCGAACTTAACGGATCGGCTCTTCCTTCCTGTGCAAATCAGTTAAGTCTGGAATTCATTACTAGCGCAGGTGTTTCCCTCCCACTACGGTCCCGGGTCCTTTAAGCTGGACGTGAAAAAGCATCTCATTAGGCCGCCATAGCGCAGGTCGCCATACTGCACTGTCTTCATTCGCAGTGAGTACGGCGACCACCGCTCTTGGATTCTATTTATGCTTTCCATCAGGCAGAATAGAGTCACTTTGGTAGGTTGTAAAAAAAAACTAGCAAAAGATATAGTTTAAACATCACATAGTATTTTGTAATTTTTATAGAAATAGTTGTAAATGAAACATGTTTACTGGTTTAGCTAAAGTTTATGAGTGTCCCACGTATACTATTTGTACGGGAAACGTAATACAAGTCATATGTGTCACCCTTAAATTACTTGACGATGCGTGACATCACTGGTGGTCAACTTGTGTGTGTGTATCAGCAGTTTAGTTCTTATAATTACAGGCTCTACCTAGTTCGAAATGAAACAGCTTTGTGCAAGAGATTATGGTTGTTATTAACGTCAATAAAAACGCATTACCTATCGTTCTTTAGTTACACTGTTACATTTTATTTAATTTAGTACCTATGGCAGTACATCAACTTGATATTATTAGTCAGGCCTTAATTAGAGAACGGCGGAAATGGTAGACGTGACGGAAACGCACCGCCGACAGCATATGGCGAATACGTTGAGTTCGTATAATAATTGGCAGGCAAAATACTGTATGTACTGTAGCTATATAACTGCATTTGTTAATTTTTCGGTGGTGTGAAAGTGGTAAAGTGCACGGATGGCGTAATAGTTGCGGTCACCTTGCTGCTCCCTACTGTGTTAAGTGTTGAGATAATTGTGTTCACCACGTAATATTTGGCTGGATGAGACTCAAATTCACGAGGTATAGTCAGGATTACTTACTAAAACCAACAGCCCACACTCACATACATATGATGCATATTAACATGGAAAATTCTGTGTTAAATACTCTTACAAAATTTTCACAATAAATTTTGCAACATTTACAACGACAGGGAATCCGTTAAAGTTCAACCAGTCAGTTATGACTATGTCTTTACATAGTAACTTAACATCTGTATTTACGTGAAGTAACGGTAAGTATATGACCGCCAGTTTACCCGAATAAAGTCGGTATAAACTTAAATGTTCAACTTAGAATGTAGCGGGTAGCACAGTTTGTGCGTGAGAGAGGGTTATAAAATGAAGTGTTTTACTGAAACTGACTGCACGTACGGCGTAGTGCGTATAGCAATCGCCACGTCGCAAACAGATATACCAGCATCAAGTCAATACCCTGGTTGAATTACTTTTGGGATATTTTTTTTACCCGGTATTTACTATCCTAGTTATTATCAGTAGAATTTTATCAGAATACCTACTGCGCGAGGTGTTGTGGGTTCAAACCTCACATGAGACAACACTTTCTGTGATCCACAAATTTTTGTTTTGAGTCTGGGTGTTCTGTGACCGTTTCTTGTATGTTTGTAAAGCTCCTGAGACACAGGATATATTGGGCGTTATCTTTTTTTTTTAAAAAAAGGCTGTGTTTATCCTCAGATATTAATTTATGGTTAAATATATGAAGAACATGCCTTCCGAAATTTCGAGGAAGAAGGAATGTGAAATTTTGAATATTTCAAGTTGCATTTTAACGAATTGAAGAATAGGAGTTTCTTGATTCGACTGTGTTTTGTTGTGGATACGACGACATATCTTCCGCATTTGAAAATCAAATGTTTTTGGTATGATACAGGGGGCGTATCGGTCTGTATTCCGCAGGTGATAATTTATCTATTCGGATATCGGGCTCCTTTGGGATGTAGGAGCTAAGACTGCAGTAATTATATAGTGTGGTGTCTCAGAAAGATATCGTATATATAAAGTGTTAACACATAAATTATAACAAACGAATCAATTACGATGTTGTTGACCACTGACACATATTAGTTTTCACCAAAAATCATGCTTTCACGGCTAGCCTCAATGTCCTAGACTGGGGCGAATCTGAAGACATCGTTTTTTCTAAGATTATTTGGGGTTAGTGTATAAGTTTTTTTTTCTGAAATTCTTCTCTGCCACTCGTCAGTTCACTGCTTATTCCAAACTATATGCTTTCATATACATATATATTATAATATATGAAAGGACCAGATCCTTTCAAGTTTACACTACATCTAACGGTACACGCTTGTGTCATATTAAACAGGATTAATAAAGTGTATGCAATACGCACATTTGATATTCATGTAAACATCATAGTAATTGCAATGAATTAGTAATTACACTTTATCCTAGGAGGTCTGGAATGAGATGCTAATAGTTATCGATTGGAAGATGATCATGTTGTGTGCTGTTTATGTCTGTGGTTGTTGTTGATGATGTAATAAGATTGCGGTTGTTGGCCTGGCCTACATAACCAAGAGTGAAGCTAAAAATGCTAAATAATATATGTAACTGGCTTTAAACAAAAATATCATCATCAACAGCCTTTTACAGTCCACTACTGGATATAGGCCTCTCCTTAGCAAGGAGGCTGTCTCCGTTGTGCAGTGGTAGCGTATGCGACTGCTGTGCTCAAAGTCTCGGGTTCGATGCCCGGATCGGACCAAATGTTTTGTATGATCTTTAAATATTTATTTCGAAGTTTGGGTGTTTACTATGTATAATATGTAAATTTAAATGTAAAAAAAAGTATATGTACTTATATTAGTCTAGTACACATAGTACAAGCTCTGCTTAGTTGGAGACTAGGCGGAATTGTGTGTCAGATGCCCAAAAGAAGAAAACAAACATACTAGTGAAGCTAATAAAAGTGTATTAAAAGGAGGTTTTTTTTCAATTCGGTTTTACTTTTTTTTGTTAGTTATTTTACGTATAAAAAGGATTTGATTTATCACCATTTTTGTAACACTTTTCTTTGATGGTTCTATTAGTTGTAGCATCAATGACATTACATAAGCCAGCAGTTTCTGAGATTAGCGCGTTCAATCAAACAAACAAACTCATCAATTTTAAAATGTTAATATATATTTGATTGTTACGTTTTACCATGTAACCCATTCAGTCGATTTTCATAAAATTATGCATTGTCAAGTGTTACGCAAGATAACTAGTGAAACTCTTCGACGAAGATTACCTGCGTTGGTTGCGAAGCTTATAATTATGCAAAAGGCGCTGACAAATACTAGCATTGTACAAAATTTATTACAACTTACCTCTTACACTGGCTGATTTGAAACTTTGCTTATGCATATGCATGAATTCAGTGTCTCGGATCAATAAAGCGAATTAGACAGTAAGTACTATTGAATAGAACTTAGACTAGTAAAACGACAAGAGGATGATTTGTGGCTTAGTAATAATAAACCACTAAAACCCCTTCGAGATGTTTTTATTCACTGACTGAAGACGTCAGACTTAACCTACAAAAGTAGTGTTCAGTAGAACTTAATGTTATTGGAATCGCCTGACACTTTCTTTTCGTATATATCATTAACTTAACCTAATGCATGAATTGGTTAGTGTTATAGTATTGTATCGATCTACCCACACGGATGCTATACACTTAACCTATACCTATTTATAGAATATCTTTCAATAAAAACAAACCACTCTAGAATTTGTGTATTTATCCTTGATGGTATGATAGTGACGTACAACGATATGCTACGCATTTCGTTGCTTGGTGATAATGCATTTCATAATTTTTTTTCTTAAAAAGACAACGCCGCACTAGGAATAAATTCTGTGTCGCGGGGGAGTTTACACACATATAAGAAACGGATACAAAGAACACCCAGACTCAGGGCAACTATTTGTGGATCACCCAAAGTGTTGTCCCGTGTGGGGTTCGAAGCCACTACACTCAGTGCAGTAGAGAGCGGCTTGGCGACCGCTTAAACCACGAGGCCAACCATGCAGTAGGTATTTGGTTATCGATATTCGGTTTCAATTTTTAGTTTTAACATTAAATTAAACCTTAAGAGCTTTCCTAATAGTTTAAATTGACAATTTGCTTTTGACATCTTTAGTGTTTTAAATATTCGAATGTCTACTTAATTTTCATTTAAGGAGATAGACTTGAGGTTTATTGTCTGATAGTATACTGTCTGTGCGTTCGCTCTATCGTTCATCAATTAATGTTTATTTGACTTGATAATCTAGTGTGGCAAGTCCTACCTTGATGGGTTATGGGTCCTTGTATTACAAAAAGTAGAGGATCGATCTAAGTGGCTTGTAATTGAAGAGGTAAGCGGGGTACAGTGATAAGATAATGATGATTTTAAAAAGATATAGAAGTTCAATAAACTCTGCAAACCGTGCCTACCTTTCCCGTGCTAGAAACTGCCTTTTTCTACACCATACTAAAAATACTTCTAAATATCGTTAGATATTAAAGTTTATTTCAAGGCGCCAAAATCCGGTTACTCCACAATAACTTTACAACTGTGTAATTTTTTTTGTAATTCCAAAAAAAGTCACGCACACGCTTTTTACATCATGGACGGACATTATCCACAAGAAAAACTAAATTGTAAGAGCCATAACACATGACTTTGTAAAATAATTTAGTATAGACCTTAATGGTGAAAAACGGTTGCCGGTACACCTGCAAAAGAATTTAAGTAGAAAGGATATTTTAGATAGACCTAAATCCTAATAGAAAATATAATTTTATGAAGTTTGGTATCAAGGCAATTATATAATAAAATAAAATATAAACTTTTAATTTTTTATAATTCAATCACCTTCATAAATATTTAATGTTTGCTGGTTTCTACGTTTGAAGCGAGTACTAGGTCCAAAGACAAACCAGGAGTCGTCATTAGGAGAATAATCGGCATCCATTTTAGAAAGCAGATCGAAATAGAAAAGCAAGCACAGTCACACCCGCAGTACCTACGAATGAACGCGCGCAAAGCGAATGACAAGTGACGTAGATAGGAAATATAGGTTGACATTAGTCAAATGTTGCTAGGATAGAAAAATAATATCTTACGCGTAGAAGTTTTATTTATTTTCCAACCAGTATATTTTTTCAAGTTTCTTAAGTAAAAAAAAGTCAAGGATTTTAAAGAAAAATATTTTTGAACAAAGTTTTTAGAATGTAATGTAGATTTTAAAAACCTTTTATAATTTTGTTCTTTTTTTACCCTTGAATAGTTTTCTTTATTGCATTTTATTTATTTACGTGCCAACACGAACGATTTGTACTACTGTAGATCAAAAAGAAATCCTATTAAATTTCTTTTAATTTTTGTTATTTTGATACTATTGAATTGTATCAATTGGTCATAATTTATTAAATATTTATAAACAACTAACTATTCTATTTTGTAATTAAAAAATCGGCTGTTCACGTTCCAGGCAAGATTGATCGGAGTCCTTTGTTGCATTTGAGTCGATTAACGTTGTTAAATCGTTCAGTTGAATCAAATATTTCAGTTTGATAGAAGAACGGGGCAGAATGCCGCTTAGAATTTTTGTATATTGGAGTTATTTCTTTAATAGGGATACCCTGACTCTGCGCAAAAAAAGTTTTGCATCAATTCAGAACCTATTGTCTTCTAGTCTAGTGACTTCTTAATAACAATTACTTTGGATGATTTATTACTTAACAATATTAGTTAGATCATTGGCTAATTAATCCCGTAGCTGCAGTATCGTCGTACAAATTGATATGTCACGGCTCCAGTTCTCGTGTGATTCGAAAGAATTAACGATTCGTTCCTTTTAGCAACGCGTTGTACAACGGAACTCGTAACGCGTATGCACGCAACATCAGATATGTTATTTGTAGGAATTTTTGGAAGAACATATTCACATTATATTTTACCACTGTACATTTTTCAAGAAACATGCCTAGCGCATCTAATTTGTGGAACAAATTGTCATCTACGGTATTTCCGGACCGATACGACCTCCAAACCTTCAAGATAATAACGTACTCACATCTCAAAAGTTGGTAACGATTTTGTGGTTCCTGACTTGTAGTTACCTATGCGTAACGGTTGTCATCTTCCATTAGGTAACCCTTGTTTGTCTACAATGACCCCTAAGAGACTAGTCTCAAGATTTATAACATTTTCATTCACAACACTTAGTACACTACGTACAGAAGCAATAAATATCCTACATAAAGCTATAACTATTTAGAATAGGTGTAAAAAAGATAAAAAATATGTCCCGCTTGTTATGCCGACCGGAAGTCGGAGGGGGAGCGGAAGTGACGTAGAGTGCGCGTGCGCTCAACCGCGAAGCCCCGCACCGATGATGCCGCGATTATATTTATAAATGAATTATTCTCTAACGGTTTTTAGGACTCTTTGATGACTGTTTTTGTGTTTATACTCATGTAAGGTGAGAATGAACTTATATCGTAGTGCATAATATTTAAATTTCTTTTAAAGGTCAAATTAAACTGGTACCGATATTAGTTTTTTAATGATTAACAAAAGCATTAGTTCACACAAACTATTGCTATGAATTTAAAGTAAATATAAAAAAAATAACTATATTTTTTTAATAACTCATTTCAAAAGAGCAGACGTTGTATCAATAATAGATAATTGCAATAGAAATATAAAACTAATAGTACAGATAATACAATGTTTTATTCGAACTATTAAAGTTTTGCTACGTTGTGCTTAGATCCATGGTCTAACAGACTATAATTCAAATCTGTAATTTTTCACGAGTCCTGTTGACAACATGCTTATGACGAAAGTTATCTCGCCATTATTTAACGCACATTATATTTCTCACAAAATCCCCAATTGTCAAGTAAGTGAACATTAGTTTGTTTCCTGACATATAATATTAATTATTCAGTAAAACAAAAAAAAACAAGATTTAAAATTAATCCATATTTGAACTGCAGTCGTCATCAGATCAGTTTCAAAATTACATACATACGAGTATACTAGAGTAGTATTGATATCCAAACTTTATAGAGATGTATTTAACAAACCGTATTATTATTGCCCCCTTTGATAGAACCTTAAACTATATTTATAGTTAAATTTGAACACTACACTGTTTTTTTAAGTAAGTTCGTGATTTACGAGAAAAGAGAAAACTGTAATGAAATTGAGAAATATGTCCATTTTCGAAATCGGTCCAAACGAAAGATGTGTAACAATACGATTACAAATTAGATATCATCTACGCCATCTATATACTGTCAGCTTTCTCTCGACCTAAAGCCCACAGGTCCCTTTGTGGGTCAGCGAGCTCCTGTAAATGCCTTCAGGAGTTTTGTTGCTTATAAATATTGCTATTCCACGCACAACATCCTGTCGAGCGCATGCTAAATATATCTACTACACTACGTGACGATATGGCTTGAAGTCAATAAACATGTTATAAAACATTACCTATGTGTTAATTTGAGAGTATGTAGTATAGTATAAATACCTTGCGAAAGGCCAATTTGTTTATTGTAACTATATCCTGTAATCCTTCGTGACACATTAGAGTTACGAAACGTAAATAAAAACCATCTTTGAAACGTATAATAAATCACGTCGGAAGGAAAATGGCAGATCCTATACCACTAACAACATGTCATGTATGGTTATAAGATGTATAACGTTTGTACAGTGAATCATCCTTTTTTTATATAATTGACATATTTTAGAATTTTGCTAAAAAAATTAAATTCTTCTCAAAAAAGTGTAACAACTGCATTAACAAAATTCATTCTTACGTTTTTTAAATTCGCCAAGCTCATGATTTGCTTACGTAAATTCTAGATGGCGTTGTGTGTCAGATGTACGGCAATATTTTTATTTTAATTATGAAATCTAAATTACATAAAAAATTATGAAATATTTGAATCGATGTTTATTAATGAGCTTATTAGTGTATTTAATAGCAGACTAACATTATATTGACGGTTCAAGAAAATTATAAACACAAATGTCTTTGATTTTAAAAACATGATGCCACGTCATCTTCTTGCCAGCTGTCATGTTTTCTTTTAATACGGCCTATGTATTGTATTGTAAATTAAAAACATAAATAACTTTTTAAAGTACGGTTATAGAAATCTCGATATTTAAAATGTTATTGTCGATGATATCGTCAACCAAATAAATACAAGAATAATCCCTTCCATGAGATATGCAAGATGATACAAAAGTCCCATACGTTGTACTTTGAGCGCAGTCTTCATTCTCATAAAACCGGTATTACGCATTTTTCCGTCGCTATTCGCCGATTGAGTGATGTTACCAAAACCCAAACCAAGGGGTTCTTCCTCATTCAGGTGGGTGGATTCAATGGGTGGCAACACTTCAAAAATTGAAATACTCTGTTGTCGCGTTACGTAGCCTGCCTCACTGAAATTATTAAAATCATATCTACATACATTATGTTCATAAGCGTTTATGTATTTTTTGTGAATCATTCTATTATATCCATCATGATGCAGGAAAAAATAAAAATACCAAATAAAATAACATCGTTACGTACTATGATCTCACATGCTATCACGTCTACTCATTTGTGCCTGCGCATGTCACGCAAGCATGCGCCCACACGCACACATCGATGTGTATATATACGAAGCAATTTGATTATGTACCACCTGTGACGTGCGAACTCCTCTACGTCAAATTTATGTGGTAATTGTTTCTTTTGAAGCGCCACAACTTTTTTTATCGTACATTACAGTTTTCGATAAATTAATATTATCTGGCATCAAAAATTAAAAGTAATGATACTATTTACTTATTTAATTAATATTTCTGTATAGGGTTCGGGTGTTATGTCCCTCCAACACAAAGGGAGGATCCTCCGACCAGGCAAAGTGATCATGCCTAGCGATGTTGGGATGTTGTGTACATGTTAATCGCCGCGAAAAATTCTATATCGCGATTCAGGATTAGTAATTACTCCGTAGTTCAGTGCGTCTTCGCTAGGTGGCGCTCTAGTATGTATTTTGTTTGCACCGTATGTGGAAGTCACCACACTTCCTACGTATCACATTCAATGAGACGCATTAACAGCACACAACATTATCTATAAGTAAATCTTTCATCATCTACTGCTACTCTCGTGACCATAGAGTTCGATTGTCCGTTCTCTATACTCCGTACTCCACCTGGCCGCATCATGCACGACCACCTGATTCCAAACCACGCAGAGCTGCAACCAAACTGATGACAAACATCCTTATATTTTTCTTAATACATATATTATGTAGATAAGCTACATCCAGACATAAAACAAATAAATTTCCTAATCAGAAAATCATTTGTCCTGGTTCACAATCTAATCACGACCTTAGGTTCACTCAGCACTTAGGTTCATTAACTACTAGGCCTACATGTCCGTTAAAGTGTAGGTATGGCACATTAAAACAGTTTTTCCTTTTAAATCTTCCAACAACAATCAAATTTAATACGAGGTCTGTAAGTTCATGAACGTTACTCATGTAATTTTATCGTGTGTAAAGCTGTTACATTGACCTGCTTATGACAATATTAAAACGTAATGATTGTGGTATACATAGAGTAATTGCTATTGTTTTGTAACAAAAGTACCGCAATTTTCCCTATGATATGTATTTTAATTTACATTAGTGATCGTTTTTCAAATGTAAGTAGTATGCTAAAGCCCTTTATCTAAGGCAAGGCCTATGTTTAGTAGTGGAATGTTTTAGACTGTAAGTGTGGTGGTATTTCATAAGATTTTGTCGTTGATCAGCAGACACTGAAATGATAATGGTTTTCTTACTTCCAAGTGAGTTCTTCATACGTTCGTTTTTAACCAATTCAAAAAAGGGAAGGTTTTTAATTCCGTTATCCCCTTTATGTTAATGCCTTTGAATTCCATCATTTACGAATATATTTGGAAAGCTATTCACGTATTTGAAAAGTTATACTTTCACTTGAATTGACTAGCCTGTAACAATACTACACCCTAAAGGTGGAAAATAAGGAATAAAGAATACATAGTGCATTAGTTTCTCATTTGAAAGGAGGTGTTGGCCTACTATACCACACTGATCAGATGAGTTGGTGTATTTCTTCTCTTTCTAGTACTATTGTCCTAAAGAATATTGAATACAGTCTACATTATTACGTCATTATTGCATCATTACAACTCATAACGACGTAAGCCAAGTGAAGTCAGTGGTCATCAAAGCTGTGATCGAAATTTTAATAGATATTGAAGTAGGTTAATCTACTTCCATGATTTGTATACTGTGTTTTGCGAACAAAGAAACGACCCACCTGAGTAAGCTTTTATCGATGGCTATAAACACTCTGAGTAATACCTATTTTCTCTCTTAACGTGCGATTAATAACACTATGCTAGTAGTAGGTATATATATGAACATATTCCATATCATTATATGAAGTCTCCCCGGATACCACCTACTGGTAATTATTTCAGACCGAACCGACCAAAAAACCACACGACATCTCAGGTACCAGTAGTCGGAACAAGGTGTACCCTAGAAAGGAAATCCCTGGAACCCTGACGTACCTAGGACCTAGGGCCATCTACCTACGACTTGCACATGACCCCTTCTCTTTCCCCAAAAGAACGCGCATGTTCCGTAGCACGTCGCACTGTCCCTCTGGTCTGGTTCTGCTAGGGTGGCAGATAGCCTCACCTGTCACCCCCAGGCTTGTGTTTATGTAGAACGGAGATCGTTCTGCGATTTCCGGTGCTCGAGTTGTCTGTGAAACCAAGCTCGTTCACGGTCTTGCTGGACCGGGAAAGTTCTGAACCTCTCCAGGTCCCGCGTCGATCACATAAATACCTTGTTTGGATTGCTTCAGAGATTTTTTTTAATCGGTATCTACTATCCTAGGTTTTTGCATCGTATTCATAGCCTATAAATATGTTTATTTCTTAAAAACTTTCAATGCATAATGACAAAGACACTGTTAAAAATATCAATAACTCAAGACACTGAGAACAATTGCAGATGGTACTGCTTGTTACGAGTTTGCGCACAAATGTTTAATGGTTTTTTCTATCGTACTTTATTGTTACAAAGAGAAGACAGAGCTTCACAATAAGACCACAACATTGATTTTAAAATATATTTCGTCAAATGTTTAGTTCAGGAAAAAATATAATATATATTGTGGTACGGTAGACAAATTCTCTTACACTAATCCTGTGCTAACAAATAGTCAAAATTAGTAAGTTTATTAACCACAAATATTAAAATACGCCCTAAATTTTATGTAGATATTCAAGGCCCGTTAACCTAAAAAGCGTATGGACCATAAAGGAGGAAAAAAGAGATGAAGCACGAAGGAGGAGGCCCTCAAAGGCCGGTAGTGCTCTTATAACTTTCTGGTACAAAACCAATTATTATTTTTATGGTAAGTGAACACCGCGCCATTGACGTCAACACGTTATATTCTAAGTTCTGTAGTTCTTTTTACAGTCTCATCCATATACCAACGTTTTATTATTCTTTATGGCCGAAGCGATTACTCCACGGTTTCGGTCCGTGGTCACCATTTGTCGGGTCAGTCGACTGCGAACATTTGAATGCGGCGGTTTGAGCAATGTCTCCCATTGTCGGTGACCAGACACCATTCTATTCAACATTATTGCTACATATGTGATTTTCTAACGCTAAATTATTTTATAGTACTTTGGTGTGAGTGTATCCGGTTATACTTAAAGTTATTTAAATGGAACGAATGATAACCACTCAAGAGATGTTGATTAAAGAACTTGAATACTTTGTTATTTATTTGATAAATAGGTATTGTTTATTATACTAGGTCTAGGCCGCCATAGCGTGAGTCACAGTACTGCATTGTCGGCATTCGCAATGAGTATGGTGACCACCACTCTAGGATTCTATTCATGCTTTCACCAGGCAGAGTAGAGTCATTTTGGTAGGTTTCTATGAAAAAAAAACTTGTACCTAATCTTTAAGTCGTTTATAATCGTCGTCGTCGTTTTAGATATAAAAATGAACGAAGATGCTCTAAGTCACAGATTATATATTAGTTTTGGGTTTTCAGGTTATTTATAATTAAGCTTTTGTTATAATTGTACTAAATTTATTGATTTGACATATAACAGTTAATAATTGTATTTAAAATTAACAGTTTTACTTATTACTTTAGGTATTGATAGATGTTCTCTAGAGAAATTAATTTATATGGTTTAATTTTCTATTATTCGAGTAATAACCTTTGTAAATGGTATCTTTGTTTTTTATTCTTGGCCCATCAATGTAACTCTGCCTTACTGCCTACTCTGCCTGATGGAAAGCATGAACAGAATCCAAGAATTGTGGTCGGCATATTCATCGTGAATGCAGATAAAATACTTTAGATTTATAGTCTATTAGAGATTTATGCAGAAAAGGATTTAAATGTAGATCTTTGTACAATTAACCTCTTTGAACTGCATTCACTTAATTACATCTAACGTCCGTCCGACGTAACAAATTAATTACAATACTGACAGCCTGATCAACAGCTGTCACTAAAGCGTCTAAGCACTTAAACTTTAGTCTTGAAAATATAATTTATTCAAAAAAAAATTACTGAATAATTAACTTTCAGAAAGGTCTGTTAAGGCAACCACTTATTCCATCTTTTAATAAAAGGAATTCATATCTATGTCGTATTTCTAGCAACGTGTATACAAGATTTCATGTTGATTATTAAAAAGGTATGAAGTCGCATAAATTAAGAACATACAAACGCTAATTGTTATGTCCAAAATGGTAATCTATTTTGCCACCAACGAACCATACTACCAAAAATCCACCAACATACCTTAATTTGCGAAACATCGTCGATACAATAACATGACATACTTAACAGAACAAGGGCTGAGATATAAAGGTCCCTTGTATGACATCATGGGACAAGGGGCGAGGATAAAATGAGGTCGTGAACTATATACGAAGGTATTCTCAAATTACCTTAAACCGTAAGGGTTTGTGCTATATTCATCGCGAGGGTGCGGTCAGATTGCAAGCCTTGTTTTATTGTAACAATGGCCCAATTTTTTAATGAGAACTTGGAATGGGTTCGTGTAATAAATATAATAGTTTTTATTATATAATAAAAAATGTCTCGGTTTAGCAAAATATGCTACGACGATGACTAATCATATGAATAGGCGTCGCTACGTCGTTTAAGCTCTAAATGGTCGTAAAACTTTTTTGTGATTACTTTATTGAACGTGTTAAATCGTTATATTCTCATAAAATTTCAGATTTGTTGGAATATCCTAGCCTAGAAGTAATTGATATAGAAGATGATGCTTAAACTAATAAAATTAAAGTCTGTTATCGGACAAAACCAAGTCTCGTTACCGGGCCATTAGTCTCGCTAACAAGATGTATAGACCTGGGACTTTTCATAAATCTATTTATAATTATTCCCAAAGATATGTATTCACAAATTTTTGCGAAATATCTATATTAAGGCATTTTGGAAGCGTATTTTAACCTACTTTTACTGTCACATTAATATAAAAGTTTGTTCGTGTGTCTTAGTTAGGATGCCAATCCATCATCTCAGTCTTATTCTATTGTTTAATTACTATCATTAAGATTTCTTAATGACAGTGTTTTAAGAAATACAAGGAATGAAAACTAAGTTTAGTCAAGTAGTTTATGTGATAAGGTAAGAATACAAAGAGGAAACATCCACTTTAATGTACCGTGATATACCCAACTAGATGATATTTTAATTGGTGTGACGAGACCGCAACGATGACATTCCTGAGATCTTAACGTTACAGTGAATGCACACCTCGTGGAAGAATAGAAATGTAAACAAATATATCTTTTTAATTTATATCTGTCAGTGTCTAAATTGAAACTTAACTTACTCCAGTCTCGATAGTGCAGTGGTAGTGTATGTGACTGCTGTTCTTGATGTCTTGGATAGGATTCCTGGTTCACACCAAATACTTATATGATCTGCAATTTTTCCTTGCGAAATTTGAATATTTTCTGTGTATATTACGTATGTAAAATAGTATACATGTATTTATATTAGTTTTCTAGTATCCACAGTACAGGCTCTGCTTAGTTTCGGACTACATGATGTTGTGCGAATAATTATAACGAGATTTTTTTATCTTTATATAGCATAGAATAAGCATACAATTATAAAAGAATGTGAGCACCATCAACTTGTTTCTGATTTCATTAGTTGAGTTTTGTTATTTGTTTAGAATGAATAAGTTGTTTAGTCCACCTATCGTAACGCTATGGCTATATTTCATTTGACCTATTGATATACATGCATAAAGTCACACCTTTTTCCTAGAGCGGTAAGCAGAAAGGATTGATTTCCATTTACTATGTATTTATATACATTCAACAATCCCTGCATGTATTTTCGTCTGTTCCTGGTACCTTTCATATAGCCTTTTTTCAGAATATCACTGATTTGGTCAGTAAATTTTCGCCGTGGATGACCTCTACCGACACTTCTCTACATACCTATTGAAGTATTTTTAATGACATTTTACTCTAAGAAAAATGACTTACTTTTGAATTTGAATTGAAGTCATTTCATTTTCAGTCACATAAATACTGTTATCAAGCTTACCTCATTACCAGACTTTTTAATTAAGTAAGAAAACTAGTGTTTTAAAAGGAGATCTGCTTCCTACTTTACCTCTTTTATTAGATTAAAAGAGGTCTAATATGTCGTTATGAAAAGTCTTTAATAGACGTATGTGTTGGGATTACCATGAAGATCGTTACATCATTAGCGCTGCAATTATTAGAATAAAAATACAGTAAGTGGACAATTTTTCTCTCATTTGTGATCGACAAAAGAGTCAAGAGTAATTCGGTATGTATCAAACATAAAAATTGTTAATACCACACGGTTCTATCTTAACGACGCGGTTGTAATAAAAATGTTTTGTGGTAATGCCATAATGTTCATTCAATCATCAGACCCACGCACCGTGGCGATGGGAGATCTATCTAATATCTGGCAGATAAACATCAACACTTAATTTTTGTTTTTTTTTTTTATGTACTTGGATTAATGATCACAAGTAACTAGATTATGTGACTATGGTTTATGAATATCTAGCGACCAGCCCCCGCTCCACAAGGGTGTTATTTTACATTATCAACAATCTCATTCATCTGGTGGGTATTATACGAGGTTTTAGTAGCCTTTTATAACATTTTTATTTAACGTGTGGAAACTCCCTCGGGCCCTCACCCCACCGAGGTTTACGTTGGAATCGGACCGACTATAACCACACGGTGTGCCACTCTGCGCCTGAGATAGGAGGGATCCGGGAACCGCTGCTGTTAAGACATCCAGATCCCTCTTAGCGCCGGCACGCTAAAGCGGGCACCATCTGCGGATAAACTCTCTATTTAGGCGACGTACGGCACACGTGCACATCACCTCCTCGTGGCTGGCCACTATAGCGGATGTAGGGGAAAACCCGTCCCGTCCACCCGCGGCCACACTCAAGGCGGCATGAGGCGCTGGTATGCGCGCCTCCACCGCCCGGCTCGCCGGCGGCGAATTGGGTCCGAGTGGATATCGTCCTCCCGGGCCTTCTCCGCCGCCTCCTTCCGCAAAATTACGTCTTCGCAGAAGGTTGCGACCGCGGTAAAACAACTGTTGCTACCGGCCATGGAGCGTATGACGGCCGGTAGCGAGAGATCACCTCCAATAACTGCAGTGAGGACTCCACGCTGCGCCGCCCAAGCGGAACACACCGCTAGCGTGTGCTGAGCCGAGTCCTCACTGCAGTCGCACAGGGAGCATACTTTTGCACGACAGAATCACAGCAAAGAGAAGGAAAACTTGAAACAAATCCTATACTAACTCGTTTGGCTAGTGTGGTATTTTCTTTTTTTTTTGTACCGACGAATTGAAGAAGGTGGCTGGCAGCAGATGGATGCGAATAGTGTGGTATAGCAGACTAAAATCTCCTTGTTTAAAGGACACGTGTGTCCAGTAGTTATCCTGCGTAGTATGTTCTTTTAGTTGCCTCTTACGTGACCCATGTGTAGAATATTGATGTTGACTCTCTGTATTCTTAATTCCTCACCACAAAGACAATAATAATCCCCCTAATGAACTCCACTTGGACTAGCCCCGTGATTTTTATTGTAATACTGAAATTCTGATTTCAAGGCAAATGAATGTAAATTAATAATAATAACCTTATATATTTTACACATAGCTATCTAATCCCAAATCAGAAATAGCTTGTACCATTTCAACCAGACTGCCGATCAACATTATTTTATATTTCTTAATACATAAATATTTTAGATAAATTATATACAGACAGACAACAAATGATCGTAGTCATCACACAAATATTTTTTCACGAGTGGGAATCAAACCTAAAACGTCTTGTTTAGTGGTTAGTATCACCAACCACTAAACCTACATGCCTGTTAAGTTACTAAGAAAACATTGCATTAGTTTGCAGTAAAAATGTTTAAAATATAAAAAAAAACATTTTGGTAAACGTAATTATAACGGTGATCTCGTGACCAAAGTATAACATAAACATAAAAAAAAATAAAAAAACTGCGAAACGTCCCGGATAGTGGAAGCCACAAGAATTGAACTGATCACGGAAACGGCAGATGGCCGCCATGTTCGTGGCTCTACTGCGGTAAAGCCATAATGTCCGACAATCATCTTGTGCACAAACCGTGGTGGGATTATTTGGTATTATGTATTTTGAGTTACACTTTTATGTATAAGTGATAACCTTGGCTGTAGTTACTGAATAGTAATTGTTAAGAAGGCACACGAGTATCCGTTATAAAGTGGCAAATCTAAAAATCAATATTTGAATTAAATTGAAATTTATGTCATTGTTAATGGAGAAAGAAATCAAACTGTCAGATAATTGCCTCGATGGCGTAGCGGTAGTGAATGTGACTGCTGTGCTTGTTCTGCTGTGCAGAAGTTCGATTCCCGACTCGGACCAAATGTTTGTATGATCTTCACATATTTGTTTCGAAGTTTGGGTGTATTCTATGTATAATATGTATGTGTTTCCATAAAAAAAGTATATAAGTAGAATACTCATATACTTTTTTATTAGTCAGTAATAATAGAATATCAGTCAGTCTAGTTATCATAGCACAAGCTCTGCTTAGTTTGTCAAATGTCCAAAATATTTACTATTACTTATTTATTTATAATGTAAGGGTATCATAAAAAAATAAACAAAACTTAGTACATGATTATACATTTTCATTGTTCTAAACATAAATAATTTTTGATTACTATAAAAAGCCAATATTGTAAGGGAGGTGCACAAAGTTTACATTGATAATGAAAATATACCATACATGAGTACATACACATACATGAACACATACTACATACGTCATAAAAACACATAAATTTTACCAGTTTTACATTCTTTTCGAATGTAAAACGGTTTGTGGATATCCTGACTTCGTTTACTTTGAATAGCTTATATATATAAGTAAGTTGAAAAATTGCGATATGTTGTCAGTAGATAACGAACGTGTATACCTTTGTAGACTCAAATATCGAGTACGATTTAGGTGCGTATAGACTTAGATTTCCAATACGTTTAAATAGAATTCACGATTTGCAGATAAGACTGCTAAAATTACTTGTTGATAAAAAACAGAACAAGGGTTAATTGAAGATAACGTTAAATTATTTAAAATATGTAAGTTACTTCCGGTCCAGCTTATAGTTAAATATTTTAACTACAACAATAATCAAGAGTACAAAATCGAAGGTGAACGTACCCAACCTGTCTAACTAAAATGAGGAAATTTTCGTTCCGAAAATCACGAACAATTTTTGAACACGAAGACGAAATTATATAGTACTTTCTATTTCTCTTTTTGACTTTACAAATATACATGAAACAGGCACAAAGAATATAGACTCAGAACTTTTATGGATCACACAAAGTGTTGTCCCGTGTGGGTTTGAACCCACAACACTCAGTGCAGTTGAGAGCGGCGTGGTGACTGCTTAAACTACAACGCAATCCGTGCAGTCAGTACTGTTTCTGTTCAATCAATTGCTTCCAGATTGAATAAAAACACACAGATTAAAATATCAATTTAAAAAATAGCTCGTTATGCTAACTAACTAATAGCTAACTTCCCCTTTTTCCTTTATTCAAAGTAAACATAGTCTGCTTATATACTTAGTGCAGTAATTTTGAAATAAACCAATTTTGTATTGAATACATTTCATTATTTATCCTTAAGCGAGAACTTCTGCAGTCTCCCCAGGACGGACGCCAGGGGCGAGGCCGTAGAGGAGTGGGCGGCCTCGGTGGGCCTCTGTTTATTGAACAGGGGCTCCACCAACACGTGCGTGCGACAGCAGGGAGGGTCGATAGTGGACCTTTCGTTCGCTACCCCTGCCCTCGCCGCACGAGTAAGGAACTGGTGTGTCCTGGAAGAGGTTGAGACGCTCTCGGATCACCTCTACATTCGATTTGAGCTCTCCCGGACCCAGGACCCCAGTAGGGGTCACGCGGCGCGGCGTTCTTCTCACTTTCCGCGGTGGGCTGTAGCCAAACTGAATAGGGACCTACTAGAGGAGGCAGCCATAATTCACTCTTGGCTGTCTCCACAGGCTCCGGCCGAGGAGGTCGACATGGGGGCTGGTCGTTTCCGCGATGCGATTACGCAGATTTGCGATGCGGCCATGCCCCGCATCCGAGGTTGTCGGCCTCCACGGAAGGAGGTTTACTGGTGGTCCCAGGAGTTGGCGGACCTCCGCGCGGCCTGTACTCGTGCCCGGAGGTCCTACACCCGTAGTCGGTGGCGACACCGTGAAGATGGTGAGGAGGACCAGCTTCATGAGGAGTACCGAGAGGCGCGGAAAACTCTGAAGCTGGCCATCAGCCGCGCCAAAGAAATTAAGCGAAAGGAAATGCTGGAGGGTCTCGATCGTGACCCCTGGGGTCGCCCTTATCGTGCGGCGTGACAAAAGCTCCGCACATCGGGCCCCCCTCTTACAGAGACCCTCCAGCCCAGCTTCCTGCGGGAAGTGGTCGAGGACCTTTTCCCGCAACGGGTGGAGCACACACCCCCGTCGATGGCCTTCACGGTCGGAGACGACGGGGCGAGCGAGGACAGTGTTCCGCCCGTCAGGGAATCGGAGGTAGGGGCGGTTGTTCTACGGATCCGCTCTAAAAACACCGCCCCCGGGCCAGACGGGATACCTGCCCGAGTGCTGGCCCGAGCCCTTGAACACATGTCGGACCGTCTCAGGGAGGTCCTGGACGCTAGCTTGGCGTCTGGATGCTTCCCTGAGTGCTGGAAAAGCGGGAAGCTGGTCCTATTGAGGAAGCCGGGACGGCCAGCCGAATCGGTAGCGGCCTATAGGCCCATCGTGTTGCTGGACGAGGCGGGTAAACTGTTTGAGAGGATACTCTCTGCCCGCATCGTCCGGCACCTCTGCGAGGTGGGCCCCGATCGGTCGGACGCCCAATTTGGTTTTCGGGCGGGGCGTTCGACGGTCGATGCCGTGTTGCGCCTGAGGGCCGTTACCGAAGAGGCGGTGAGCTGTGGCGGCGTGCTGTTGGCGGTGTCGTTGGACATCGCCAACGCATTTAATAGTCTGCCATTTAGCTGCATCAGGGAAGCACTTCACTACCATGGGGTGCCAAAGTACCTGAGGCGGCTTGTGGCAGACTATCTTGAGGAGCGTACCGTCATGTACGAGGACCGAGACGGTGTTCTGAGGCGGCGGCTCATGTCGTGCGGTGTTCCACAGGGGTCTGTCCTCGGACCACTCCTGTGGAACATGGGATACGACTGGGCCCTTCGAGGTCGTCTTCCCCCCGGGCTGGGCGTAATTTGTTACGCAGATGACACATTGGTCTTGACCCGGGGAGCAAACTTTCAAGAAGCGGCGCGCCTGGCCACCACGGGTGTCTCTCTGGTGGTCGGGCGAATTGAGGCGCTGGGTTTGCGGGTGGCCCTGGACAAGACGGAGGCCCTTTTGTTCCATGGGCCCCGTCGTGGTCCACCCTCCGGCGCCTCCATCGTGGTCAATTCGGTCCTCGTACCAGATCAGGCCCAGATGAAGTATCTGGGCCTGATCCTCGACGGCAGGTGGCTCTTCGACGAGCACTTCCGACAGCTTTCTCCAAAGCTGGTTGGCGCTGCTTCTGCCCTTGGGCGACTTTTGCCCAATCTGGGTGGAGCTAGCGTGGCGACGAGACAGCTATACACGGGGGTTGTCCGGTCAATGGCGCTGTATGGTGCACCGGTGTGGGCGGTGGCTCTGACCGCCCAGAATAGGGCTCGCCTCTGGCGCCCTCAGAGGATATTGGCGGTTAGAGCCATACGCGGTTACCGCACCGTATCGACGGAGGCGGCGTGCGCCTTGGCCGGAACTCCCCCGTGGGATTTGGAGGCGGAAGTGCTCGCCGAAGTTTATCGGCGGACAGCTGACTTCCGGGCGGGTAGCGGCATACGGCCCCCGCCCGAAGAGATACGCGAGTGGCGAGAGGCCGCTCGTCGAGCCACGATGGCTCGTTGGTCGTCCCGGCTGGAGGCTCCACGTGCTGGCTTTGCCGCCGTGGAGGCGTTCCAGCCGGTCATCGCCGAGTGGGCGGGGCGGCAGCACGGGACCCTTTCCTTCCGACTGACACAGGTCCTTTCCGGGCACGGTTGCTTCGGGAAGTATCTGCACTCGGTCGCCAGGAGGGAATTGAGTCCCGCCTGTCACCACTGCGACTGCAGTGAGGACTCGGCTCAACACACGCTGGCGGTTTGTTCCGCCTGGGCGGCGCAGCGTGGGGTCCTCACTGCAGTTATTGGAGGAGACCTCTCGCTACCGGCCGTCATACGCTCCATGACCGGTAGCGACAGTTGTTTTACCGCGGTCGCAACCTTCTGCGAAGACGTAATTTCGCGGAAGGAGGCGGCGGAGAAGGCCCGGGAGGACGATATCCACTCGGACCCAATTCGCCGCCGGCGAGCCGGGCGGCGGAGGCGCGCATACCAGCGCCTCATGCCGCCTTGAGTGTGGCCGCGGGTGGACGGGATGGGTTTTCCCCTCCATCCGCTACAATGGCCAGCCGCGAGGAGGCGACGTCCGCGTGTGCCGTACGTCGCCTAAAATAGAGAGTTTATCCGCAGATGGTGCCCGAGGCAGCGGGCAGGCGCTAGGAGGGATCTGGATGTCGTAATAGCAGCGGTTCCTGGATCCCTCCTATCTCAGGCGCAGAGTGGCACACCGTGTGGTTTTAGTCGGTCCGATTCCGACACACCACCCCGCCGTAAACCCCGGTGGGGTGACGGCCCGAGGGGGTTTCCACACGTTAAAAAAAAAAAAAAAAAAGAACTTCTGCAGTCAAACTGTTTCACAGTTTAATTTCATTTAAGTTTCAAATATATATTACAGATAATGAACAATTTAATAAAAAAAGAAGAATTAAACAGAGCATAAATAATGCTACTTTATTACGGTGTTTAAAATAAAATAGACAAACACTGCGCTGTAATTCTTTTGTAATAATACGAATGTCATAATTAAGTTATATAATCTATACTTAATATAATAAAGTCAAATCGTTTTAGTTACATATCAATTATTTTTTTAATTCTTGATGTGTTTATTAGCCTGTTTATTGCGGAAGTTTGTAGGCTTTACGATGTATAGAACCAGAGCAGTAACCATATGTGGAAGCGAAAATGCGGGGACAGGCTCGTACAGATTTCTTAAGGAAGTTAAAGTTTAGACCTTTTCTTAAAGTAATTATTTCAAACTAGTTAACTATAAGCTATAAAAATTGATAAAAATTTCATAACTCCTAAGGATTAAGCTCGGTAGAATGCACGAACGGATCCGTACGAAACTTAGACACATATATAGACTATAGAGTGCTCAAGGCTTTTTGTTTTGATTAAACTAAATTTAAAAAAAATGTCCGTGTGGTGACGGATTAAGAATACATAGTGTTACCACCCATATTCATCCCGTGGGTGTCGTAAAAGGCGACTAATGGAACAAAGTATGCAAGACAACATCGTTACAAAGAGAAGGAAAACTTGAAACAAACCCTATTCTAACCCGTCTGGCCAGCGTGGTATAGTAGGCCAAAACCTCCGTGCTAAGTAGAAGCCTAATTCCACCCGTCGACTGTAAAAGGCTGTTGATGCCGCTGTGTGTCAAACTAGTTTTATAAATGCGAAATTGAGATTGTTTGATTTTTAACGTTTTACGTCTAAATTAGGAAAGTCGTCATAAATCCTCACACACTGGTATACTATTACGATAGAATACTATTACGCAAACGAACCCACGTGCAAAATATAATATTTTATAATTCAAAGTATTTTTTACTGGCGTTAAGCGTCCTGAATGGCAGTGTAAGCTAATAAATCATAGCTCCAAATGTAAAGCGTAGAGGTGCGCGTACGACGATCACATTTCATAAGGTAGTTGACCCCGACTAATATGTCTAACGACTCATGAATGGGTATTATGTGTTTTTGAAGCGTTTTTTATTTGTGTACTTTGAAAGGCAGTCAGTCGAGTGTCTCTAATGTAAATTTTATGACTACCTGAATAGGTACAAGTTAGTATTTAGGTAATATCAAGTGTGGCCGAGGTCTTACAATAAGGAAGTAGTCTCGTTAGTTGATTGATTTTATGTAAGAGTACACATGATTTTATAGAAAGAAGCAATTGCTGTAAATCTTGTATTATTTATGTACCTATATCTGTCTTTTTTTAAAAAAGAACGCCCGCACTTTGAATAAATACTGTGTC
This sequence comes from Hypercompe scribonia, assembly GCA_949316085.1. Lineage (NCBI taxonomy): Eukaryota > Metazoa > Arthropoda > Insecta > Lepidoptera > Erebidae > Hypercompe > Hypercompe scribonia. Next base: position 9,361,865 of record OX438988.1, read on the forward strand.
GCAGGGGACTTTATAAAAATACAAGAAACGGACACAAGAACTCCCAAACTCAGAACAATAATTTCTGGATCACAGCACAGCACTCAGCGATGTAAAGACGGCGTGGCGATCGCTTAAGCCACTAGGCTAACCGTGCAGTCAAATTAACAATTTATCCTATGAAAAGTATACTTTTATAATCAATTCAATGTTATGACAAATTTCAAGTGTAATAATAAATCTATTTGTGTATATACTTAGTCTGGCCATAAATACTGTTACACTTAATTATAAAAAAATATTACATTTGAATTTCGAATCTGTCATTTTTATACGATTGTTCATTGTGTTTTCTCATTTTGGCGCCAATACATTGTAAAATATTTTGCGATATTAAAATGGTGTGGGGTGATAAAGAGAACCGAATCGCTGTGATAGCATTACACAAAGTAGGTATGGAGCCAAATGCAATTTTTAAAACTCTCCATACACTTGGTATTAGTAAAATGTTTGTGTACCGGGCTATTAATAGGTACAATGAGACCTCCTCTGTTTGTGACAGAAAAAGATCTGGCCGTCCACGTAGTGTTCGTACGAAAAAGGTGGTCAAAGCAGTAAGGGAAAGAATTCGAAGAAATCCTGTCCGAAAGCAAAAGATTTTATCTCGGGAAATGAAGATAGCACCTAGAACCATGTCGCGTATTTTAAAAGATGACTTAGGACTTGCAGCCTATAAGAGACGCACTGGCCATTTCTTAACTGATAATTTAAAGAAGAATAGGGTGGTAAAATCGAAACAACTACTGAAGCGGTACGCAAAGGGAGGTCACAGAAAAATTTTGTTTACGGATGAGAAAATTTTTACAATTGAGCAACATTTTAACAAACAAAATGACCGTATTTATGCTCAAAGCTCTAAGGAAGCTTCCCAATTAGTCGACAGAGTGCAACGTGGACATTATCCGACTTCAGTGATGGTTTGGTGGGGTGTTAGCTATGAAGGAGTGACTGAGCCATATTTTTGTGAAAAAGGTATCAAAACATCGGCACAAGTGTATCAAGATACCATTCTTGAGAAGGTAGTTAAGCCCCTTAACATCACCATGTTCAATAACCAAGTATGGTCCTTCCAGCAAGACTCGGCGCCGGGTCATAAAGCTCGGTCCACGCAGTCTTGGTTGGAATCGAACGTTTCGGACTTCATCAGAGCTGAAGACTGGCCGTCGTCTAGTCCCGATCTTAATCCGCTGGATTATGATTTGTGGTCAGTTTTAGAGAGTACAGCTTGCTCTAAACGCCATGATAATTTGGAGTCCCTAAAACAATCTATACGATTGGCAGTGAAGAATTTTCCCATGGAAAGAGTGCGTGCTTCTATTGATAACTGGCCTCATCGTTTAAAGGACTGTATTGCAGCCAATGGAGACCACTTCGAATAAGCTTTTTATATTTTTAATTGTTTTATATTTATGTATTAAACTGACACACTGTAAAAGTAATAAATGTTATTTGCAGTTAACAATTTTCTTTTTTCTTTATTACAATATTTATGGCAAGACTAGGTATAGACGTCTAACTGTGTGAGAAAGGATATTGCTAGCTAAGGAGTAAGCAGTGGAACGGTGAATGATACTGTGGAATGTATGAACAAAATATACTGTGCCGACTCAAACTAAAATTGGGATAAAGGTAGGCATAAAGCATGTCACAAGGCCGCCATAGTGTGGGTCACCATACTGCGTTGTCAGCATTTGCAATGGGTATGGTGACCACAACTCTTGGATTCTATTCATGCTTTCCATCAGGCAGAGTAGAGTCACTTTGGTAGGCTTTTAAGATAGAAAAAAAGGCAGATGAAGAATTGTTGAACTAGTTTACGCTTTAGTAATAGTCTAGTTTAATTACTAGCCAATTACATCCCTTTCTTAAAATGTACTAGATATGTCCCTACTCTAAGATAACTATTTTATAATGTTCTAAAAAAACAAATATGTGTATGTTATTTGAGTGGGTGCAAGGAATGCTGAAATTAATAAGTAATAATAATTTTAAAAGTAATAAGTAAATTTTGTGTACTAATAGATTATTTTTAATCTTAATAATGAATTGCATTAAAATAATAGTGTACGTGGGTTCTCATCAAGAACTTCGGGCCACACTTTTTTTACGTGTGGAAACCCTCTCGGGCCGTTACCCTACCGGGGTTTACAGTGGGGTGGTGTGTCGGAATCAAACCGACTCACACGGTGTGTCACTCTGTGCCTAGGATAGGAGGGATCCGGGAACAGCTGTTATTAGAACTTAGGGCCTCAAGTCAACCTTAATTGCAAGTGATGTACCTGCTGATGGACGGACGAGGCAAAAAAACATCCTGATTAGCGGCTTACCACTTATTACGTGGAACCAAAACACTAGCGAAAAGTGGACGTTTAATATACCTCTCTCTACCCTTCCGGGAAAACAGACGTGATTTTATGTATGTATGTAAGTGTGTATTAAAATAATATATGGTAATTGTGAAGAAACTATTGAGTATTAAAAGGCTTTAATAAATTCAATACAGTCAGACGATAGTTATAGTATAACGTTATCCATTTTAAGTTACTATGTGTCATGTTATGGTCTTGCGTTAAGATTCAAGTCTCTGGAATTCTTAAAAAATAATACTGAGAAACCTTTGTTAATTCTTATACATATTGGTGATACGTCTCAGACTATTGTTTGTAGTAATATCTGTGTAAATGCACTTCGAATACGCAGACTGTGAATAATGGTATGACTAATGTCGTCCATTGAATTGTATGTCAATGTAGGTTGGAAAGAAATGGAGTTTTTTGGAGAATAGAGAATTTATAAAGTAAATACGCATCATTAATATTAACATTTTCTTTTCGTACAATTCATTCCTCAAAAGGTTTGGTGTTGTAAGCGGGAACAGTTATATCTTTTTAAAGGTGGTTTCTATCTATTACGTAACAGGATTTCACCTTCACTGAAATTATAATGGAACATCAAACTTGCTTATATTTGTATAGTAAGTACTCCAATCGTAAAATAATGTGTATTTATTAGCTGTTTACATGATTCTTAAAAATGAGTCTTACAGTAAGTAGCTGGTAGAAGATTTTTAACGTCATTTTTGGTGGAACTCAATGCCGGAAAACCATTGAAACATTTGTGTTCGCAAGTACATACGAGGAGTGCAGTAGATTGTCAATGTTGTATAGTGTAGTCAGAGATCTAGCCTATATTGAAATACTTCACGAATCCTTTTAAACATTGCCGTCTCAGGTACGAATATTTTCTAACGACACTTTCTTAATTGCCCATCATAATCCGTTCGTTTTCCACAACTAGACGCAGGTTCTTGAACGGAGCCCTGCCTATTTCGGCTTTATGAAGTTCGCTTCCATTCGCTGACAGCCAATTTCCTCAACCTTCGGCCATCGTATCGCAGAGGACCCTATACTACGTTCACCTAACAACAGTCTCCATTTCAACATGCACCAGTCTCCATTCCAACATACATCAGCTTCAGTGACTATCAGTCTACCTGGAGGTACGTCTTTTCGAACATAATAGTGACTAAATAAAAAAGAATTGCGTGGCGCAGGGACAAACACAAGAAACAGATTCTACAAAAGGGATTTAACCTATTACCAATTAATAAATATTGGATTCGACGCAAGGCATTCGATTACGCAGAAACTTTGGTGTGCTGGAAAAGGCTTTGTAATACATACTTAAGTTGCGTATACAAAAAAATATTTTCTATATTTGATCTCTAAGCATCGTAAATGTGGGACTACATTTAGTTAAAACATTTTTATAGCGGAAAAGCCTTGTAACTTCAGTTAGGGTTGTCACTTCTAAAAAATAGCCCTCGTATGACATTATATTTATTTTGCGGTGGAAATTTTCACTTTTACTATTAAAAATTCTGATTTATTAATGATTGTATGTGAATTAGTTATAACTTAATTTGTAATAAATTAATATTAAGTGTTTCACATTTGAATTTAATTTTATTACTGTCATCAATCTTCTCTGTAAAATACAACTGTATGTAATATTTAATTTAGGAGGTTACGGTACTATATAACTCCAATAATTAGGGAAGGTCGACTTATGTACCTTAATTTCCATTGGAACTCGGCTTTGACTTTCTTTCTCTAACTTCAACTACAAATGTTGTTAATTAGTTTTAAGACTTTATTTTACCAGTGATAAAGTGATTTTAGGTCTTGAAATCTACACCTAAAAATTTATAGAGAATGTAAACATTTTTTTTGTGTTACAATAAATATTTTGTGATTATTGCCAACCCTAAATCTAACTAGTCTACAATGTAGTTACATTTTTTTGCTTAAGTCTTGATCAGCATTGCTCTCAGATCAGACTCATAATACGATGATATACGGTGTTGATAACGGTTACGGGTTATTCTGATAGATGAATTAGTTTAGTTTGATTGACGAGTGTCGAGTAGTTTTTTCGTTATTTATTTGTATATTTATTTTTGCACTATACTTGACTTATTTAATATAGGTGATTCAAATGACTCAAACTAGAACAGGCTGTGAGTTTTACTTTTCGGAAACTATTTAGGAATATAGAAGTTCGTGTAACCTAAAAGCGTTGATCCGTTATCATCATCGTCTCAACCAAAAGACGTCCACTGCTGGACATAGGCTCCCCAAGGGTCTGCACAACAGCCGGTCCCGTGCCGTCCGTATCCAGCAGCTTCCCACGATCTTCACCAGGTCATCGGACCACCCAGTGGGGGACCTACCAACGCTACGTTTCCCAGTACGCGGTCGCCACTCCAGAACTGACTACGACCATTGTTTCTGCGTGCAATGTTTTCCACCCACAGCCACATAAGTTTAGCAAGACCCGTTAAGTAAGTCTTCAAATCTTCATAGATTATCTCGAGACGTATAAACTATCCACATATTCTGTTACAGTACTTATTGCGTGCCTACGTACGTACTTACTTAATTCAGTTCGTAAGTCATATTTATTTATGTCTGACTATTTTAAAACTATAAAAATGTAAAACACGAGACAACTGAAGTAACGATTTAATACGGATTTTTGGATTCCAGAACTTATCCATGCACTCGCGATATTCTAACCGAAAATGTATAAACTTCAGATAAAAACTGATATTTTATTCATCTTTATTCAGAATTCAAATATTTATACGTAACTTAAGATCTGAAAATAGAATATTGAACTTTAATGTCATCTGTGTCTCTTTAGATTAAGAAAAAGAACGCGAGAAAAATATGCACAATTTGTTGCGTGTAATATTTAAACAGTGTGTGAATCAGAGAAAAGGATAAAATCATCTAGGTTGATAGTAAACATCTCTCGACTTTTATAGACAGACAAATAAAGTCAATTTACTTACATTTTATGGTAGATATGAACCCTTTTATCAAGACTTGTACAGGCAGAGATAGTGTAAAACTAGATGTAGTTTATAATACAATTTGCTTTGTGTCTACAAAATGTCTGATTGAAGGCAATAGCAAGTCTATTCGTATGCTTCTTATTAAGTATGTATGACTAAAACTATCGTTGTTAAGATATGATCCTTCGTTACACCTCCGTAATATAGACATGAATGTGATGCACGCTTGTGTGATTATTTCTTTTATTCACTTTGCCCTCTTAGTGGTAAAATTACAAAAAAATGTTTTTCAATGAGTTCTCACAACATGAAAAGCGGTTTAGACTCTGCGTTAGTGAATCAGTTATACGAGACAAAAGATTTTTATATGTATAGACAATTGGCACACATAAACGCATAGGGTACATAAGGTTCCCACCAAGATCTTAAGGCCCCGAGCCAATCTCACTTGCAAGTGGTGCACCTACTAATCGACGGACGAGGCTCCGGTAAACAAAACATCCTGATTAGTGGCAACAAGCTTGCCACCTATTACGTAGCACCCCTCTAGGGAAACAAGTGAAATATTACGTATGCGTGTATTAAAATAATATTCTTAAGAGTACTAAAATATTTATCATTAAATGGCTTTAATGAATCCAAACACTGCCGAAAAGTGATTATATATGAACGTATGTATTAACATAAATACAAATTAAGCACAATGTAAACATAAGTGGATTGTAGCCGTATAAGTATAATACAAACAAAGTATCATTTAAAACCAGTCTAGCAACATCAAAGCTAAACCTAAAAATAGCTATATTTTTTGCAAAGTTAATTTTGTCCAACCAGTATGTCAGAAAAACAGTACCAGAATAAGACTTCTGTCAGTTCCCATATCACTAATGTCTATCAGGTAAAGAGTACCACTTGTTGTAGGATTAAATAAAAGATTAATAACTGGATCACTGCTTGTTCTTGGCATCTGGCAGTCGTTTAATGTGTATTGAGGCAAATTGATATTAGTACCTTTAGAATTATGAGTTAGTTAATACGGAATCGATGAACGAAAATATATCGTTTGTGAATATCGCGTAGGTCGTATTAACACAACCGTACGACACACAAATAAAAACTTCAACCTCCTTTCGTTCGGCTCTTAAAATATTATTTACCTTTCGAAATGGTCATCAAGACCAACAAAAATAATAAAACGAGACAAATAAAACTCTCCATACTCCGTATATACAAATGAGGCTACAGATATTTTGCCTTGCAGTCTATAACCAGTAACAGTATTACTAACTAATACTTATTAATAATCGTCACCTGCTAGCCTAGCTACAATATTTAATGCTGCATATAGTCAAATAACGTAAAATATTCACGCCGTTTCAATTTGTAAACATAACTTTATAGTTAATAGACCATTGATTAAATGGATGACAAGTTATTGACTAGTTCTAATCTAAATGAGATCAAGTAAAATTAACCATTTCAAGTAAAACATCGCTTGTATCGAAAGGTGTTAATACAACATTTATTTTATTTTTATTTAAAAAATTGCTGACTACATAATTTCTTTTTTAAATAGTTATTTTTTTAATATGAGTACCTGGAAACCGAGCTTTGTTCAGTATTATTGTGTGACAGTCGATTCGCAATTTGCAAACAACTTCTTTTGTTCCCATCCCTAATTTTGTCACAAATCGTTGGCGCCGTTTCCGAAATTCAAATATATATAATTATTAGATTTTGTTTAAAGGGCTTTTGAGAGACAAATTCTTGTTTGATTTACGATAAATAACATTTTGATGAACATAATTGTTTTAATTTACTATTTTGCTATAACACATGCAATAGCTAGTTTGAGACCAGACAGCCGTATGAGTGAAGTCTCAAACCATTATTATTTATTATTATTACATTCAAATTAAAAAAAAAATTCTATGAAACTTAGTATTCCAATTTGAAAATAAATATTAAATACACCGTTAGAAATTGTGGATAAAATGTTCAATGTGTTTCGTCGTTTGTTTAAAACTGTTAAATTATCGATTGCTCTTTCTATTTGTATTATGTTATAAAACCAACATGTATTCATGGTAATAATAATGTAAAGAAGTTGTGGCCTAGCTGACAAATTTAGCAATCATTTCTTGGTAATATTCTAAATGAGCCGGCTTCCGCGGATCGGTATGGTTGTGCGGAATTCTCAACGCGAGACCACATAGCCAGTATCGGACGGCATTACGTTAGTATACATTGCGTTCTCACGTACTAGTTGTAAAAAGGATGTAACGATTAAAATAGTTTGTTACTTATACAAAACTCATATCATTTGAATGCGTTTTTTTTCAATTTTTAAACCACTATGAAAAACTCTACGCCTTTAACCATCTTTAATAATCGGAAACGAAAAAATCTTTAATTTTAAATAATCAAAGTGAATACTACTTTTGTTATTAAAATAACCATTTCCATTTACGACATAATAAAATAGAAAAAGAAGCAAAGTTTTATTTTAGCAGTTTTTTTTTAGTATTACAAACTGTTTAAGCGGTTTTATATAATTACTAGCTTTGCCCGCGGCTTATTAGATAAAATAATTTTAAATAAATATTTTTTTTAATACAAAATACCTTATGTTACTTCTAATACCTCCAAGAACATGTGTACAAAATTTCATGATGATGAGTTGAGTGATTTTTGCGTGAAACCGTAACAAACAAACCTAAAGTATTTATAATATTAGTAGAGATAACCCAGAAGACAGTTAAAATAAATATCTAAGGAAGTCAAAATTACAATTTCATGTAAATATAGGCATAGAATCTAAACATCATATATCCACATCAATATAAAGATATGTAATAGAGTATATTGAATTATGATATAAATCAATCTATATCGCTACTTATGACCTTAACTAGGTTGAATTCACATGTAGTAGTCGATGTTGCCATATATAGATATTTTAAATGCCTCACATTGCTACTTTCGTTACATTAATTCTATCACAAATACGGTTGCCATGTTAATAGTACGAGGTTTTTTTAAAACCAGCTCGAGATATAGGTCTTTTGAGACGAGTTTTACAATCGGGTATCACCAGTCTGCTACAATATTTTTTGCTTTTTGTTTATTTAGATTTTTATTGCAAATGTAAATCATTTTGTTATGTTATTTCTGTATCGGTTTTTATCAATTATTTAATAATACGGTAATTGTTAATATACAGATCAAATTCTCAATTTATACTCGAAATAGATATAATATATTTAAATAAATAAATTTTATTCTTTGCGTTAGTTAAGTCGCTGTATTGTAAGACAAGTTGAAGTCTACAGGTATATACATATATTTAAGCAGGAAAAATCTCATGGAAAGTTCTCTTAATCAGTCTAGGTAAATGAGTTTTCTAGAAAAAGTCTTATAAGACCTCGATTCACATCGTAAAATGTTCTGGTGAGTTTCAAATTAGGCGATTGTAACAGTATATGATAGCGTAATGTGATAATCAAACAAAATAAAAAATTTGTACCTACGTGAACAAAATTACTGTGAACAATGGCGATATATTGTAAATAATTGTTTTGTTAGATTCGATTTTAAAATATTGAACTGTTCACTTTCCGAGGTTTTACAACATATATATTTAAAAATATCCATATGATGACGGATTAAAAATACAATCCATACAATTAAAAATACAATATTATAAGACTAAGGCAACCGAACAATCTGCACAGGACAGCAACACTGAACAAAGAAAAGGTAAACTTAAAAAAATCCAAATTTGAAACGAACTCGTCTGTCCGTCATGTAGTAAACCAAAACTTCATTATACCAGGTAGTAGAACCACACTGATTTTAGCATGAACGGGCTGGCTCGTCCGGGGCAGTACTACCCTCCCAGAGAAGAACAACCCAAAGCGACAGCGTCCGTGCTCTCGTGTTTCGTTGGTGAGTGCGAGACCGGAGGCCCATTGATGTAAGAGTGACAGTTGTCGCAGTAAGTGTGTACAATACAATGCTACGATGACTGTCATGTCTTTTACGCCCCCAAGTGAGGCGTGAAAATTCCTAATAGGCCGCCATAGTGTGGGTCATCATACTGCATTGTCAGCATTCGCAATGAATATGGTGACTACACAACTTTTGGATTCTATTCACGCTTTCCATCAAGCAGAGTAGAGTCACTTTGGCAGGCTATTAAAATAAAAAAAGTTTTAAATAAGAGATATATGTGCAGCAGTGGACAAAAAGCTGTTATTGATGATGATAAAACATTTTAACCCTGAGTGTCCAGAGTCGCTGAGCTAAACACTTATAAGTATATATGTACGTAGTAGCGTTAGCTGCTAAATTGAGCAATAGGTTTGCAAATATTTTTTTGCATATGAAATATAGATAGACGCATTCATTACCAGGCTCTTCACGTTCTACCATGATGTGACTGTCTGTCATCTAAAGAATTGTTGGCAAGGAATGCTTACACGTAGTTCGTTAACAAGATTGAAAAATGCTTATTACTTAAAGAAAAAGAAATAGAGGGCGCCACCCTGTGGGATATCCTTCCAATTTATCTATAAAACTAGAACGTGCCGAAGATAATAACTATCGAATTGTCGGTGAGATAAAGCGTTGAGCTCTGTATTTATTATTATTAACTTTACAGCATATTTAAGTAATTCACTCAAGTATTATTACATAGAAATACGGGAAACTCATGTGACCTCTTTGCTGTAATTCAAATTAAATTACTTTTAATTTTAAATTTGTTTAACCTAACATTTATTATCTTTTTTTGAGATATAATTAAAGTATAGGTAATAGATATAAAAGTTTCTTTAAAATAGATCATAGAAAAATCTTCCTTTGGAATATCTGGAGTCGTTCCCTGTGGGGCACGTGTGGGCATAGTTTTGTTAATACATACTAAAACATATATTTACATTTCCTGAGAGAGGTATATATACGAGTAAGTTATAATGTTTAATACATGCTTTTCAACCTTTTCTAAGAAAAAAATTCTATAGAGGTATCTGGTCACACCAATAATTTTTTTTTGAGGGTATTCTATACGAAGGGCGTTCAGAATTTGCAAAATGAAAATTCTATTTCAATATGACTTAGAAAAATATGAAGTCTTTGTTAATATTTTGCGTTATTGACTATAGGTCTAAAGTAGGAATTCCTGTGATACTATTAACCGTGGCTGACACTAGACCACGGGGTTAACTTACTGTAAATTTGCTTTAAGAAAATTTTCTCTATTAAACAAAAATCTTAATTCTTATGAAAGTTAACAAATACACAATAAAGAATGTATCCCAAAAATCATGTATGTATGTAAAACATGTATAATTATTGGATTTAGGGTCACTTTAACTACTTGCTAATAAAGTTTTTGATAGATTATTTGAATTTATCTGCTTGATAAGTATTTATATCAGATAAAAATATATACATCAGCAACCTTATCTGTTAAATATGGCATATTACCATTTGAAACTTTATCAGGGACAGATAATATTGGTCCTTAACTAACTAACATTTAGCTAAATACTAGTTGCGCTCACACCACGCTTTAATAGACAGCTCATCCTATGGTAATACTATATTTTCCGAGATAAAAAGGAGCCTAAGTAATTTCAATTATACTGGTCCAGAAAACTATTTTAAATATTATCAGTTGATTTTGTTCATAAAAAATGTCGACGAGCCGGGGTTGGATAAATGTTTAAATTATACATATAATATTACTGTGTTACATCTGATATTTATTCATTTAACTTAGTAAAGTAGTCATAAGATATTCGCTATCTAGGTGTCAACCTTCTTTCTTTGAAATAGGTTCATTGAAATTCTTTGAAATCTTCTTTTTTCTTCTGTTGTTTTTTCCATAATATGTATCATGCATACATAGTATACTAAATACTGTTGAGTAACTACACCATGTTTCATTGAAGCAAATTCGCCACAGAGTTTATAAATATAACATACTCTCATGGCTATGTACCCGAGGCAGATACAATTCAAATGTTGTGAACGCATCTGTTTCCTCATTTTTTGCTAAAATGCATTCAAGTCATAATTGATTATAATATAATCATAAAGGAAGCGGGTGAGTCTTAGTTTTATTTTGTCAAGTGTCTATAATGATACCCACGGTTCACTTACCGATTGGCATATTAACGACTCACCTTATTTTGGTATTGTCAAGCTGAACGTTTATTGAATACTTATAATACCTAGTCTTGCCATAAATATTGTAATAAAGAAAAAAGAAAATTGTTAACTGCAAATAACATTTATTACTTTTACAGTGTGTCAGTTTAATACATAAATATAAAACAATTAAAAATATAAAAAGCTTATTCGAAGTGGTCTCCATTGGCTGCAATACAGTCCTTTAAACGATGAGGCCAGTTATCAATAGAAGCACGCACTCTTTCCATGGGAAAATTCTTCACTGCCAATCGTATAGATTGTTTTAGGGACTCCAAATTATCATGGCGTTTAGAGCAAGCTGTACTCTCTAAAACTGACCACAAATCATAATCCAGCGGATTAAGATCGGGACTAGACGACGGCCAGTCTTCAGCTCTGATGAAGTCCGAAACGTTCGATTCCAACCAAGACTGCGTGGACCGAGCTTTATGACCCGGCGCCGAGTCTTGCTGGAAGGACCATACTTGGTTATTGAACATGGTGATGTTAAGGGGCTTAACTACCTTCTCAAGAATGGTATCTTGATACACTTGTGCCGATGTTTTGATACCTTTTTCACAAAAATATGGCTCAGTCACTCCTTCATAGCTAACACCCCACCAAACCATCACTGAAGTCGGATAATGTCCACGTTGCACTCTGTCGACTAATTGGGAAGCTTCCTTAGAGCTTTGAGCATAAATACGGTCATTTTGTTTGTTAAAATGTTGCTCAATTGTAAAAATTTTCTCATCCGTAAACAAAATTTTTCTGTGACCTCCCTTTGCGTACCGCTTCAGTAGTTGTTTCGATTTTACCACCCTATTCTTCTTTAAATTATCAGTTAAGAAATGGCCAGTGCGTCTCTTATAGGCTGCAAGTCCTAAGTCATCTTTTAAAATACGCGACATGGTTCTAGGTGCTATCTTCATTTCCCGAGATAAAATCTTTTGCTTTCGGACAGGATTTCTTCGAATTCTTTCCCTTACTGCTTTGACCACCTTTTTCGTACGAACACTACGTGGACGGCCAGATCTTTTTCTGTCACAAACAGAGGAGGTCTCATTGTACCTATTAATAGCCCGGTACACAAACATTTTACTAATACCAAGTGTATGGAGAGTTTTAAAAATTGCATTTGGCTCCATACCTACTTTGTGTAATGCTATCACAGCGATTCGGTTCTCTTTATCACCCCACACCATTTTAATATCGCAAAATATTTTACAATGTATTGGCGCCAAAATGAGAAAACACAATGAACAATCGTATAAAAATGACAGATTCGAAATTCAAATGTAATATTTTTTTATAATTAAGTGTAACAGTATTTATGGCCAGACTAAGTAGTCACTCAAAAAATCACCAGGAATGTTACGAGCATCTTTTTGCTTCATGATAAGCGTGAAATTTAGTTTTTATTACTTATATATTCGTGATGAAATGAAGAGCACGTTTTCTCGATGATCGGTGTGGTCCGTTTTAAAACTTAGGGTCTTACAACTTTGAGCACGCCATTATTATCGCGGCAAGACCCGGTATGGAGGATTGGCTCGAGAGGCATCACGGGACAATATCAAAGCGGCCGATGCAGGTGATCATTGAAAAAGGCTGTTTCGGAGTTCACCTGTGTCTGCTCCGTAAGAAGCTAATGCTTGAGAGCCAATATTTGAATACGGCGTTGCATAAACATGCGGCATGTTAGTCGTGGGTGGAACTTTTGGGATTTGCGCATAGAAAAAAAAAAGAGTCTTATGACTTCATGTGTCAGAGCTTCTAGGTAAAATAAAAATAATTAACTCTAACAAGAGATACTTGTTGTAGATCTTGTAGATGGTTGTCATCTTTTGTATTTCAATGTTCAATGTCCGAATAGTTGTTTAAAAGTAGCTTTTTTACGCTTAAACAAGTAGCTACTTGTTTGAATATCTAACATAGATGAGTAATACTTTATTTTGAACACACGTAGGTCGTGGTCGCACACAATAATTCATTTCCGATATAATAAAAAGAAGCAAGTCCATATCTTCAATCCAACAACTGATTCATAAATTAAGTTCATATTAACATACGAGTATGAAGTCCGATGAAATTGGATGAGATTCAGATGTGTAATGCCACTTAAATGTAAGACATCGCTAATTCTCGTTCTAATACATCAATTCGGAGTTTATCACAAATTAACGGTGACAGCACGTGACTTAGTGATGTTTTACAAATGACGAATCGCTGAGTATTTTGACACCTTTATATTACTTGTAACTAACTACTTAGCTATGTAAATGAAACTTAGAAATTCTAAGTGACTCACTTCTAATAATTGTATTTTTGTTATGGTATGGGAGCCTGACACATACAACTCGAGAGTTACGAGATTATTGCAACCTTCTATGTTCTCCCCTTATACCGGGGAGAGTTCTCGGGTCAGAGATCCTTACTCGCTGAGCAATGAAAACTTAAAATCACTTTTATGTTACTCTTACCGATCGAGCAAATTTGTGCTAAACACTCTCTCTTTACAACTAAATGTATGTTCATCACATTGAACATTATAACGACAGCGATAATTAATCCCAAGATAGTACTAGGCTACAATTTATTATTCAGGGTATTAGTAATAATTGCCGTAACATTGACTATTATTTTATTTGTTTTCAGGTAAGATGCTGACTAAAACGTCGTGACGTCCAGAGTTTTTTAAGGCACCTAGTCCCACTTACAAAACCAGTAGAATGTGCACACGCACACTCGCAACTATAATTTTAGATGTTCCGGAATTGTTCCGAGTGTAAGTAAAAAACGATAGCTTTTAGTTGTACTTAGAATAATTTTCTAAAATGTAAAGGAATAGTTGTGAGTGTTGTCTTACAGAATAACATAATGTTTAAAGTAAATAAATAGTTTCGTCATTGGAAGGTGATATTGTTAAATGTCCTTTTCCGTCGCTGGTCGCCTAGTAACATCTACGTGTCGCTATGTGTAGTGTAAGTGCGTGATTATTGGCAGTGTCACTGTACAAACAAGACAGTAATATCATTCGGAAATATCGTAATTTAACTGGTTTCAGAGTTAACGCAGCGAGAGTTAGAGGTTTTTTTAAATAGCAGGTACATAATTTCCATGTAAATTAATAAAGTTGTACCATAATCAATAATTTGAAGATTTAGTGAAAAGAAACTGAGAATTGCTCAGAAAGTTCCAAATATCTGTTGTTTAAGTTATTATATTTATCTTGCTTTTTGAGAAGACATTGTTGGTATTAAGAAGATTATGAAGAAAAAATTGGCCACTTGCAGTGAGAGTTTTCTGTGACAGTCAATGTAATTTTTACTGATTTTTTAAAGAATTTTTTTTTGTTAATCATTGTATTCGACTTAAAACCTAATCGCCATTATCTCGCAACGCTTAACTGGATTATATCGTTTGACACCAGTAAAAGGATTTATAAAGAATTCAGGCAGGTCTTGATTGCATCTTCAGTAGCTAGTGTTGTGTAAACATTTGATGTTAAATTTTTAACTTAATAGTTAAATTTCAGTGTTAAGCACTTTCTGCTTAGCAATGACGATTAATGCAAATAGTTATTTTAAATACACATTTGTACATTATTTGTTATGTAGATTTTGTGAACAAATATATGTGTTTTACTGTAAAACGCGAAATACACGGTGCATTGGTTTACAGCTCAGAGAATGGACAGTTAATTAAGATACCGCAACAGTAATTCTTAGTCATATTTAGTGACTTTTAAATATGTTTTAGCATAACAATAATATTGACTAATTATCATAATGAGTTAATCTTACGACACGATGCAGGTGGGCTTTTGTAGCTTTTGATATTAATTCCTGTTTTACTTATACAATCATTTACTGATGATAATTTATTACTGAACTTATCGATAAACTTTTCAAATATTCAATAGTTCTGAATCATGAAATATTTTTGGGTGTAAATAACTTATTAAGGCAGTTGTAATGTAAAGTATTGTCTAATATAAATAGTAAATGTATCGTAAGAATAATATAATATTAGTGTGTATATCAACACCCTCAAAATTTCATAAACTAGTTTAAATCAAGATTTAATTGTTTCCTTTTAATTTGAAATAATTTGGTAATAAAATAAGACTTAATGTAACCAAGTAATGGAGTCGAATAATAGCAGGAGTGATTACTTCTAATCAATTATTTTCTTAGAAGCCACCGTTACTTGCAGCAATGTTATACCTCGGGGAAATAATCATAATTAGTAGCACTAAACCCTTCTTTGCATAATGATGGAAATTTCCATCATAACATTTCATCATGAAAAATATTTTTATATTTAATTTGGGAAATATGGTGCCAATGCATGATCATGTTTTCCGTCATATTGTTTTATACACAATTGATATTTTTATTTATAGTATTTTTTTTTTATTTATTTAAAGCCTGTTTTATTTAAAAAAATAGAAAAAAATCATGCAAAGAAGGGTTAATATTATACCACGCTGATCAGACGCGTTAGGTATGTGGTTTGTTTCAAGTTTTCTTTTTCTTGACATTATTGTTGGTTTGCGTAGTTTGTTCTCTTAACTGGCTTTTACGACATCCACAAGATAAACGGTCTCCCATTCATATTGGTAATATTTTTTTTTCTTAGTCTGTCACCGCATGAACAAGCAATAAACGTGATGTACTTAGTGTTAACAGATTTCGGCTATGGCGGCCGATCTGAACGGAGACCAGCCAACTCCGTAGGAGATATTATAGTGCACCAACATAGGTGCACTCTCTGTTCCCTCTCTCTCTATCTGAAATGATTGAGGAGAGATCAGGTGCAGGACCGACGATATTATGTGCTCTCCGAGGCACGAAGGTTAAGGCCCAACTTCCAAACTCCGGGCTGTTGTTAAGAATTTCTAAAATCAGACAAACTGTTTTAGATCCAAACCGGGAATTGAGTCCGAGACCTCTTACTCGACAGTCGCATACGCTAACCGTTTGACCAACAAGGCAGTCAGAACAAAATGAACATATATCTATTTGAAAGTACTAAACTGAGTTGACTTACTGTAAATCAAACTTTAACTTTTGAAGAATATATGACTACTGGCTACCGTTACCGTGTGAATTAGTTTCGTTAAAAAAACTATTTGGTTTGTGGCAAATTGAATTGATGATTTTCTTCCATAGCCTTTGTGTGCTCAATGGTTGTCAAAGAAACTAATAACGCATTCAGAATATCAATGTCGTTTCTCAATAAGTTTGTTGAATATTTTATACTCTTGTTAGAATAGCTACTTAAATGTAAGATGTATGCTTAAGGATTTTGATGTATTTAAACTACTATCACTTATTTACTATTCGTATATTAGAGTACGTACGTGACGACGTGTTCAAGTCACGTCGGGGTCACCAATTTGAGAGTTACCTAAGAAGGTATAGGTATATGTGGGTAATGTGTAAAATGTGTTATCTTACTGAGACAATTAATTAAACAGAAGATATTTACGTGCTCACTTAAACTGGGTTTATTCTCGACTGGTTAACGACGGGCACAGAATATATTTGTTTACACTCAAATTATAAACTAACAAAAATATTGCATATGGAAGAAAAGTAAGTAGGTGAGGTACGTCGTGTCTTCATATAAATTTTATAAATCAAATAGCTGACCCGCACAATCCCGTTTGCATCTTTAAAAAGGACTATTTCGTTTGTTATATATTTCATCGATGCTCAGCTCTTATTGGTGCTTTCAGTTCGATTATAATATAGCCTTATAACATTTCTAACAACATAATGTCTGATAGTCTACTTGCTGTAAACTATCAGATATTAGAGGAATTTTATAATTCGAAACAATAGTACCTGAGATTAGCGCGTTCAGTGTTTGATTGTTAATCAAAAAGACAGCCAGAAAAGAAAGAAACTAGCAAACCTGGCAAGTGATCTCTAGGAATAAGAATTTACATATCTGAAAATTGTCACTGCCAGGCTCAATCCTCAGTGGGGTCCCATTGCAAATTACAAGTTTAGCGAAGAATTAGTCATAGATAGAAAAAGTATAGACACATTTTTTATGTCTCTGTGATAAATCAGTATACTAAAATAAGACTTACACGATTGAAAAGAAAATCGTCACTGCTGGGCTGAATCCTCAGTAGATTCTCACTGCAAAGTATAAGTTCAGCGCTAAGAATATGTCGTAGAAAAAGTACAAAGACTCATTTTATTGTGGATTAAAGTTACAGTTAAAACTGGGTTTAAGTAAAAACGTATAACAATCACTCTTTAATCTATGCTTGCACCTGCACCAACCAGAATTTTGTGTATCAAATGACACACTACTTCCTCTTTATCTATAAACCATACTAACGTACTTAATTATTTTCACATACATCTTAAATGGTACGCTTTTTGTAGCATTAAGATAAATTGTTAGGCTATTACTTAAATTAATAGCGTGTTAATATACGTTGATCTAATACATATTTATTAAAGTCATCAGTTACTGTACAGCAATAAAATCCAGTTTTGTAATCTTCGATGCAGTTTACGTGATGCATGCCTACCCGTTGGTGGGAATTATTCAACCACGGTTTGTTTTTATGACGAAACAATTCGTTGCCACATAATTTAACTAATCATAATAAAATATATTTGAAACATGAGGACTTTAAGTAATTAATGGATGATTCGAAGTTGAAAGTAAGTCAAAACTTGTATTTTAGACGTCTGGATTCTTATACACAATATCAGCTTAGATTTTTAATAAAATAAATGTCTTAAATATATCAAATACCTATTAGCTACAGCCTCAAGGTTTGATGCGTACTTTAAGAATAAAATATAGCCTTGGTTATTTTTGGATGAAGTAGTTTTGTAATAGCAGCAACAGTGAATAAATTATGAATTTATGTACAATTAGTTGTAATGTGGATTATGGATTTTTTTTCTATTTTAAGAGCCCGCCACAGGACTCTACTCCACTTGATCGTAGGCATGAATAGAATCTAAGAGTTGTGGTTACCATACTCATTGCGAATACAGGCAATACAGTATGGTGATTCACACTATGGTGGCCCAGTGAGATGATTTTTCATGACAGTCATCGTGGCAGTGTAAGGCTCACACTCTTACAGTTATAACTGTCACCCCTGCATCAATGGGATTTTAAGCTATGTGATCCAATATCTTTATGTTAATAATGAAACATACTCATGAAATTGAGGTCAAGCATGTAGCATAGGTTCAAGTAAGTAAATTATGTATAGTAGCAAGTAACTTGCGAACAGTGTTTTAAAATTTCAATGATCTAAATATTTTATTTTACTACTAGCGTGACTGAATGAATTGTGAAATTCCAATCATTTTATTTTAATTGTAGGTCGTTGGTTCATTTGAAAGTATTGCCGTGAAATTGATTTTGAGGGACTTTAGTTTTTATTCTTTTATAAATTCTTTTAGTTTTCACGCTTTTGTGTGTCAAAGTTTCTGCACTTGATTTATTTCTCATTTACTTGATTCTGTTATCAAAACTTTTTACATTTATTGATACGTGTTTGTTTATTATGTTCCTCAAATGTTGCTCCAATGTAATATGACGTTAACGTGTTTTCATTGATTTGTTGAAATTAAAATCGCTGACTTATAGATTTAAGTATACGTATTCACGTAGTTAGGATTTTAGTTGTTGTTACATTACAAAAATTATTCTTTGCTGCGTCTTTAAAGTCTTATTAGCTAACTTGACTTAGAATTTTGTGGATGTAATGACGTAATGGATATCACAAGTACAAATTAGCGCATGGTACTTAACTGGTTTGAGCTTCTACAACAACGATGCGTCTTATGAGACAAGCTAGGCGAAATAAGCAACGTTTAAAATAGATGTTGAAATGTATGTTGCCACTTTCTTGAATAACTTATTGGTGCTAAAAGTCAAATTACAAATGAATATTCATGAATAATTTGAAAATATTACACATGTATACATTCAACTGCAATTAAATCCAACACAAAAAGCAACCTTGTCGGATCTATTCAACGGAGAAACAATCGGTCCGGCAATCATGGGAATAAGTCCCCATTTGTCATGCTAACACAATACACCATGGACTCAGTTACTACACGAATATTCAATGGAAGCGAAACCTTCGCTCATTTTCTATAAAAGTTAACTTTAAATCTTTTATTGTTGGTCTTAGTGATTGTGATGGTGGTCAAGTATTGACATCATACTATGGATTGTAGCGAATTTATGTTTTAACAATGTAGGAGGAAATATATGTATTGTATGTCTTGTTAGCGACGATAAAGATCTATTGATGTAAGGCAATTAAGAGAAGAGTCGGTGCCGCTTTAAAGAACCTGATGTGGGATCAGCGAGGATGTACGATATAAGTATGAATATACTAGGTCTTGAGATATTGAAGAGTGTTAGACATTATTAAAATGATAAATTCATTGATTCATAAAAACGACAGCTAATCCCATAGCAAATTTTTAAGAAATTTTATGGAACAGTGCTATGTTATAGTATGTATATATCTGACTACACGATTGGCCTAGTGGTTTAAGCGGTCGTCACACCGCTCACTACTGCGCTGAGTGTTGTGGGTTCCAATCCTGCATGGGACGTGCATCACACTTTGTGTGATCCACAAATTGTTATTCTGAGTCTGGGTGTTGTTTGTGTCCGTTTCTTGTATGCTTGTAAAGTTCCCCGCGACATAGGATATATTCCTAATGCGGGAGTTGTCTTTAAAAAAAAAGTGTGTGACAATTGTTATGTATTTTCATCATATCAGAGCCTTTAATACTCCACTGCTGATCATAGATTTCTCCTTAGAAAAGAGATTGCGATCTACTATACCATGCTGGATTAGTATAGGGTTTTGTCACGTTTTTCTCCTCTTTCTAGTGCTATTGTCCAGCCTAGTTTCACACCCACTCGATAGATAGGAGTGTTGACACTCCACATTCCACATCACACGGATAGTATTCACATTATCGCATCAGCAGCCTTAAATAGCCCACTATTGGACAAAGGCCTCTCCTTAGAAAGGTAGTTTCAGTCTACAATACTCCTAAATTTTAATGGTACTAGTGGTAGTGAGTGTTAAAGTAAGCGACGTTTTAATGGTGACCACCAGACAGGAACACTTACTGGGAATGTTTGAATACGTTGCTTTGTTTAATTGTTCCTTAATAAAAGCAAGTATTTCAATAAAATTTATAGGATGCGTGAATTCTTATCGATATTCAATAATTTGTTATCTGTTACATTTAACTGACACTAACTCTTCAAAAGAGGCTTCTTGTATTGTCTAAGTTAAAGTTTCTGGTAATGAAGGATTTTATCTAGAGAGATAGTATTGAGGAACCGAAATGGAGATAATATATCACTGAATAATTTCTAAGACGACTATTTGATGACTAATGATTAAAATTGGACATAGATTAACTACTCGACTGAAAACTATTTATGAATATTTAGTCCATGGCATTTGAATATTACACTCATTACAAATTTCATTAAGTATTTTATAAGTTTAAAATCATCATCATCATCATCAACAGCCTTTTACAATCCACTGCTGGACATAGGCCTCTCCTTAGCCAGGCGGTTTTGGCCTATTATACCACGCTGGCCAGACGGGTTGGAATAGGATTTGTTTCAAGTTTTCTTTCTTTTTGTAATGATATTTTCCTAAATAGTTTCTTCTCTTAGTCGCCTCTTAAGACACCCACGGGATGAATAGGGGTGGTAACACTATTTATTCTTAATCCGTCATCACACGGACAAAGTTTGAAATACAATGTTGGAATTCAGTGTAGTCATGACGGTAATGTACTGGGTATTGCCAAGATGACTGCACACCCAACAGGCTTAGATGGACGTTAGTTTAAATAAAGGATTATGTTTGGTTCTTACACTTAGTTATTTCGTTGTCGAAGTATATTATTTTTTACATAATATTACTATTGTACAACAAAAAAATAAAGATAATGGCTTTCGAGTTGTTAGTTAAATAGTTGTTGGAACAGTTCTCCGTTTGTAATAATGTTTATTGTATTCTTACGTAACGTAGGCTAATTATACAAACTTTCTATAATTTAATCAACAGCATTTACAAATTTTTACATAGCGGGCTCATTGTTAAAGCGTTGGTACAACTAATTATGACGATACTATCAACATATGAGCTCACACCTACGTCGTGAGACGTGGGAATAAGGTTTGTTATGTACAGAACCTTTTAGCATATTCACCAAAGATTGCTTGATAATTCTGTACAGAGGAAAGTTACAGGAAATGAAAAACTAGATCGTGTTTAATTGTTATATTGTGATATCGGTACATCACAGTATTAATATTTTCTGTAAAGTAATTGAGTTTCTCCTAATTTCCTAATTTTTGTAAGGCTCCTTCAGGTCAAGATAGGCCAGAAAAGAGATATTGACCATCGATAGTTTATGAAACATTGAAGTGTTGAAATTTTCAAGTAATTGTGGTAAATATTCGTTAATAAAATCCTTCGTTACCAAAAACTTCAACTTAGATAATACAAGAAGCCTCTTTTGAAGAGTTAGTGTCAGTTAAATGTAACAGATAACAAATTATTGAATATCGATAAGAATTCACGCTTCGTATGAATTTCATTAAAATACTATATTATCTAGAAACCTACCAAAGTGACTCTATTCTGCCTGATGGAAAGCATCAATAGAATCCAAGAACGGTGGTCGCCATACTCAGTGCGAATGAAGACAGTGCAATATGACGTCCCACGCTATGGCGGCCTAGTGTGATGCTTTTTCACGCCCCGCTTAAAGGGCCCGAGATCGTAGTGGAAGAAAACGTATCGTGTAATGTATGTATATATGTATAGTAAATAAATTGACTGCTCCGTTGAGCTGCCGCTCCCTACTGCACTAAATGTTGTGAGTTCAAACCCCACATGAGACAATGCATCGTGTGAACCACAAATTGTTGTTCTCAGACTGGGTGTTCTTTGTGTCCGTTTCTTGTATGTTTGTAAAGTCCCCCGCGACACTGGGTTTATTCCTAGTGCAGGTGTTGACCTTTTAAAAAAAAATTGATTGGGTACAAATTCAGACTGCTCCTTTTAAAAATTTGAGTTTAAAATTTATGTTGTTGAGGCAGCATTCCTCAAGAAACACACAATACAAAATTAACATAGGAAAAATAACAATATTTTACCTTCTCCATGAGGGCAGTACAAGCCACAAACAAGTATATACTAACCAATTTATGTTTGACCGCAGCGACAAGCTTAACCTACTCATAGCGTCTCCCACCGCTATTCTCTTCCACGAAGCTAATTATTATGACTGCATAATTTCTGACATAATCACGATACAAACGTAGTGGTACATACTATTTCTAAGTATTTCCTGCCAAGTATTCGTACAACATTTTACTCTATCACGATGTTGTGGGTTACTTCGTATATAACAATATAATAGCACAGAGACGGTTCACAATAAACTGGTATGTTGTTACACTGTAGTGTACCATAAAATTGATTTGTATGTGAGCTCTATCAACTTTCCAATGGATAGATTCCTGGGGAATTGTTTGATATGATGTCTTTATGTGTTATATACCATAGGACCGCATCAGCAGCCATTTTGTTGACAGATTTGTTTAAAGAAATTCGTCCAAAGAACACACATAAATATTCCCCGTGTTGTCAGTCATATGAGTTTCAATTAGGCTTTCTTAAAATAAAAATTAGAAAACGTGAAAAACATAAACAATTTTTGTCTATGATCAACACTAAGGTTGACTTTTAAAAAGTGTTTATGGTATTAAATCCACCTTATGCATTTAATTTGCTGGGAATGTAAATATAAAATGAAAAACACCTTATACTTTTATAATGCATAAATAGGAAGTAATTGCCAGCATTCGATAACAAGCTGCAAACAGTTCTTAAACATTTTGCTGTAAAATTTTCTTAAATTCTCAAAACTATTGTCGTCCTACTAGAACTTGGTGAATTCTACTTATACAGGAAACACGCACCACTAATAACAAGTAAAGTTGGATATACTTACATGTGCAAATTTCTTACATTCACAATTGTAATATTATTCGTCAAATTATGTAGGTATTTAATGTTAAGTAACGGAAAGTGTATGTCTAAAGAGGATGGTATCTAATGTCGGGAGCTATACGCCAAAGTATTTTGTGAACCATTAATATGCGTGATGTGAGATTACTTGTATTGTCTGTGAATGTATACAAGATAAATATTTTATTTTTGCTACTACACAAAAAAACTAATGTCTTTAAGAAACAGCATTGAATATTTTTATTGCTTTGGTGATTTGTATTCACATTAGATAGAACAGAATAGGTATATATTGATTATTTTTAGATACTCAGATACTTTTTACCCGACTACGGCGAAGTTAAAAGGATAGAATAACAGTTTTAGCAGTCTATGTATGTTTGTATGTCCCACTGTTGCGCCTAACTGCTGAGTCGATTTTAATGAATTAGTAGTCAATAGATTCGTAATAATGGTCTGAGTGGCATGCTATATAAATTTTATCAAAGTTTTATACAGTCGGGTTACAGTTTTTTAAATTATTTATTGTCTCCATACTGTGCTTAGTACGATATATAAGAATCGAAAGATTTATGTCAAGTTTGTAGGCATACATTTTATTGTAAGTGGTCAACCTCAGGTCAATCAGGTCAGTCCTCTAATTCCCGCTTCCAGTTCTTTAAAGTTTTCCCTTAGGTTATCCTACAGGTTATGTGGCTGAAGATTGTGTCATGACATGGCCGCAATTTCTGTTCTGATCCATGGAAAGTGTCATCGCTAAGCTATTTCTTGAACATGTTTGGGAAGATGACAAAAAACCATAACGTCAATAAAATGAAACAGAAACAAGTATCACTTCTTAGGTCCAGATTAAATAAATTCTCGCCGAGATGAAGCAATTAATATCCAACTTAACAAGGTATTCAAAATATGTCATTAATAATTCGCAAACGAAGATGTTAGAGTTTATCCGTCCCCATACATTGACACTGATGATTCAATATATAAAAATCCAGTGATATAGCTTAAAAGGGTTCAGACCCTTGTATTTTTCTCAAACATTTGACTAATGGTGTGAACTTCAGCCTTAAACTTCGAAACATAACAATATGATCAACTTCTATTGTTATAGCATGTGGAATTCACTTGCGTCATCACTGTGATGAATAAATTATCGATTTATACCTTGGAAAGTTATATTTCATAGGTATGTTTAATATACATGTGTTATTATGGTAAATATGATGTTTTAGCGAACTACTTTAGCTAGCTCCTTAGGGTTGCGTTTCCGTTCTTTTGCTAGGTTCAGTTTTAATTTATAAAACTTTGCCTCAGCAAGTTTTACTATTAGTGAATTCTAAAGTGATAATGCAAACAGCAATAGGACCTTCAGTAAGTTCTTGCTATTTTTTGTTTCTTAAAAAATAATTTAAAATAAATATAAGGCTTACAATCACTTTACTCCCATCTTTCTTGCAGTAATCGAATCCCCCGTCGAATAAATATTTAAATTATTTAATAATATCGCAATTATTTGGCTAGAAGAGACAGTTATACTTGTATAAATATATAGATATACTTGTATAAGACGGTTTTAACAATTACTGCCAAAATGAAAACGGAAAAAGAAGTGTCCCGTGTTATATTGTCATCCGTGTTATTCGTGCGATGTAAAGAAAAATATATAAGGTGTATTATATTTAAAATATTTATTGGAGCACTTAATAATTTAATATATATTAGGAATAGACCGATAACTCTCTACACAATTCTCGAAATTCAGTTAAATCTTGGAACTGTTTATCCACCAATTAAGACTGGTCTCAAGTTTAATTTCAACAATAGAATTGATTAGAGCTTTGAGTAAAGTATTTTTTATCCCTTGTATGTATATGTATAAAACTGAGATTAAGAATTAATTTACACATTTATTATTATTCACGATTGAGCAAAAACTTTAAACAACATAAAAGTGTCTGACCGAAACGATTGAATCCTAATTCCGATTGTCAATGTCTCAGTTGTCTGGATTTCAAGTTCAATAAAATACACACAAAATTACGATGCCATACATTTTTGCCCCTTTTGTTATTCTGGAACCGAACTTCCGAAATCTCTTGTCACTGTATTCTGAGAAGGTCGTGCTATTGATCGCATAGCATGGGAACTGTTTTTTAGGTATTTACTTTTGTCGATTTTTGGCAAATACGGTCATTTAGATATTATTGTAACAAAACCTTGGCGTGGTCTAATTGTACCCCATCCTTGGTTGGTTAATGGTCTGAACTACATTTCATGTAGGATTCTATCTCCCTGCCTCACTTCTGCTACATATATATTACATTTACTAAACAAATAAACTACCACACTATACGTATCTTTTCGATTCCAAGTCGTGGATACAAAAATAAACATCAAACATCAATAATTCTACGCTTGTAGTAATGGAGTATGTTTAATATATCATTACTGACTACAGCCTTTTCGTAAACACCGTTGAATATTGACACGCTATTACGAAAATGGTTTTGTGATACATACTTTATGCTATAATAGTGATTTAAGTCCCTCCGGATTTAAACATTGCTCTGATTACGATTAAGGCAAACCTCTATTAATTTAATTCTCTTTGATTACACAACCCACCTTGTTTTACAACTCTGGTTACTTCTGCATGTGAGTATCTTAGTTATGAAGCAATTTTCCGATGTATCACCATTGTCTTTTTAGACTTTCTCTCGTTGACTCGTCAGCGGCCACTCTCACTGTGTCTAGTCCACCTGAACTAAAAAAAACACTGCGACCTTACCTATAGTATTTTTTTATAGCCATTCAGATTAAAACCTAATAGTTATATTGTTCAAAATTATTGTTAATTATAATTATTTATTAATATTGTATAAAATTTTTATCTGTATATTCTTAATAATAAATGAATGATAATTCATATTTTCGGACATTTGACACACAACGTCATCTAGTTTCAAACTAAGCAGAGCTTGTGTTATGATAACTAGACTGACCGAATACTTATTTACTTTTTTTGTGTAAATAAATACATATTATATATAGCAAGCACAGTAGTCACAATCACTACCACTGCGCCACCGAGGCAGCTAATCATCATCAATAGTCTTTAATAGTCCACTGCTGGGCCTCTCCTTAGAAAGGAGGCTTAGAAAGGAGCTCCTTAGAAAGGAGGCCTTTTGGCTTACTATACTACACTGGCCATACAGCTTGTTGTAGGGTTAGTTTCAAGTTTTTCTTCACTTTGTAGTGATATTGTCTTGTGAAGTTTGCTCCCTTAGTCGCTTATGACACCCATTGAATGAATGGGGATGATGACACTTCGCATTCCTAATCCTCACCACACGGCATCTACATTTTTTTCTAAATTAAGAGCCTGCCAAAGTGACTCTACTCTGCCTGATGGAACTGCAAGAGGTTGTGGTCACCATACTCATTGCAAATGCAGACAATGCAGTATGGTGATCCACACTATGGCGGCCTTGCAAAATGCTTTTTCACATCCCACTCAGGGACGTCAAAGGCATGACAGTCATCGTAACAGTGTAAAGCTTACACAGTTACCCCTGCATCATTATATATGAAAAATCATTTTATGTCTCCTAATTTATTGTGTTTTTGCAGACGCTTCTTAACAAAGAACACTTGTTACGTATCTGAGTTTTTAATGAGCTCGCCTCTATAATTGAATTATAAAATACTAGTTGTGCCCGCTAATTCGTATAAATTAAGTTTTGGTATTATTATTGAGTCCGTGTGGTGACGGATTAAGAATACATAGTGTTACTATCCCTATTCATCCTGTGGATGTCGTAAAAGACGACTAAGGAAACCAAATATGCAAGACAACATCATTACAAAGAGAAGGAAAACTTGAAACAAACCCTATTCCAACCCGTCTCGCCAGCGTGGTACAGTAGGCCAAAACCTCCTTGCTAAGGAGAGGCCTATGTCCAGCAGTGGACTGTAAAAGGCTGTTGATGATTATTATTACTACTTAATTTCTTTTACACTGCTTTATCTTCCTCTGGACTCTCACGACTTTTTAAGACCCCATGAAACACATGGGTCTAGTGTTTCTCGAGTTTTAGTGAGAGTAACAAACAGCAATTCACTTTTATTACTATTATAGTATGACTGCCTCGATGGCGTAGCGGTAGCGAAAGCGACTGCTGTGCTTGAGGTCTTGGTTTCGATTCCCGGATCGGACCAAATGTTTGCATGATCTGCAAATATTTGTTTCGGAGTTTGGGTGTTTTCTATGTATAATATGTATGTATTTACAAAAAAAAAATGTATATAAGTATTCTATCAGTCAGTCTAGTTATCATAGTACAAGCTCTGCTTAGTTTAAAACTAGATGGCGTTGTGTGGTAAATGTCCGAAATGTTTATTATTATTATTATTATATTATTAATGCGACTCTTTCACCATGATAGTTGTAAGTATGGTACTACTTAACCGACGTCTTTCGTACAGACAACTGACTATTCCACTTTAACGCAACATAATAACACTAATGACAGTTATGCAATAAATTGTTTAATACACTGGAAACTTAATAGCAAATTCATTATCACAACCTCACTGTACGGGTCTTACATTATCTATATGGCAATGCTATCACGATTTCTTTGAATTTTCACACATTTCCTAGTCTTTACGACCTGTTGCGGGATGGTTACATGTAGTGGTTGCAAACGTGTATTACAAATGCAACACGTCGTTTTGAATGTTATTATATCTGCCTCACTGATACATGATGTCTCCTCTACACTACTCGCGAAGTTGGTAGTAAATAAGTAAGTAACACACAGGCCGTGGTCCGAATCACGCTCACAGCGCTACGCATAATTCAAGCATTTTCCGCAACCATAGATTCATAGAGTCAAATAAATGGCGCAAAATAACGTCAATGCCCACGGTGCTAACGATCCGACCCGTCAGTACTGTGAGCACTAGGTAGTGACGTCATAACATCCACAACGCTAACGGTGAGCGTGAAAAGCACGAATTGGACCGCACGTTGGTACGCTATGAGCGCTGTGAGCGTGTTTCGGACCACGGCCTGTGTGTTACTTACTTATTTACTACCAACTTCGCGAGTAGTGTAGAGGAGACATAAAACAACTCGTTAAATAAGTTTGTTCAGTTGTATGTGATTACTTAACTTTTTTGCGCGTAGAATTACTTCGTTAAATGTTTCTGAAACTGACTTATTGTTAAAATTGTTACATAATGTTGAAAATGGTATTTTATTTTCAATAATTTCGAGAAATTTTATTCGACTGCACGGATGGCCTTGTAGTTTATGCGGTCGTCACGCCGCTCTCTACTGCGCTAAGTGTTGTGGGTTCAAAACTCACATGGGACAACATTTGTGTGATCCATAAACTGTTGTTCTGAGTCTGGGTGTTCTTTGTGTCCGTTTCTTGTACGTTTGTAAAGTCCCCCGCGACATAGGATTTATTCCTATTGCGGGCGTTGTCTTTTTTAAAAAAAAAAACTTACTGCTTCATTCTTTTTGTTCTGTCCTTGGAGGTTTACACACATCATACCATATCAACAACCTTTAACAGTCCTTAGGAAATATATGATGGAAATTAAAATTATTATTACATTTATATAAGTAGTTCTTATATAGTTCATTAAATTATATAATTATATAGCTATTACATCTAAAATATGTACAAACACTGTGTAACGGCCCACTGATAGACTACTACAATACCACGCTGGCCAGACGGCTTGAAATAGGGTTTGTTTCAAATTTTCCTTCTCTTTGTAGTGATATTTTCTTTGTTCATTCCCTTAGTCACCTCTGGCAACACCCACGGGGTGAATAGGGCTGGTGACATTACGTATTCTTAATCCGTCACCACACGGAGTCTTAATCCGTCACCACAAGACCATGTACGCCTTATATATCAATACAAGACTTCCATTTTTCGATACGTGTTCGCAAATTTAATTTAAAGTTATTGGATTGCTTTTTAAAGCAATCTGATAAGTTTATTTTATCAGACTGATTAAATCTCTATTCGGATAGTCAACGTCATCTTTCATTGATACATTTTCTATTTTGAAACAAAGTACAGCATTTAACAATTGTTAAGCAATAGATTTCATGATACGTGTGCTACGATGCGTAGCCGCATCTCAGGACCACATCACAGTTTTTCGCAATAATGTGCTTCACAGTCCGGTAGCGACCAATGTACAAATACATGAATATTGCAAAACCATTTTATAATATACTAGCTTTTGCCCGCGGCTTCACTCACGTGGTATTTGGTCTGCACAAAAAGTTTCATTACAGATCACTTTGAATAAATATATTTTTTTTTAATAAAAGGTATCTTATGTTACTTCTAATACCTCCAAGTACATGTGTACAAAATTTCATGATGATCAGTTGAGTAGTTTTTGCGTAAAACCGTAATAAACAAACTTACATTCGTATTTATAATATTAGTAAGAATTGTAAATAAAATATAATTAAATATGTTTGGTCTACAAGTTTTATATCCTGAAGCATTTAAGCCTTCAAAATTTTGCTTGGTTTACGGAAACAAGTAATTATTTTAGATCAAGAATTAACACTGGAAAACATTTATTATCATCATCATCAACAGCCTTTAATAGTCCACTGCTGGACATAGGCCTCTCCTTAGTAAGGACAACATTAATTCTTTGTTAGAGAAGAGAAGGGGTAGATAATTTTGCCAGTTAAAGCAACGGGTAGTCCTATATATTGCACAGATACTGCCTTCATTCATACATCAATTCCAATTCAGCCAGCCACCTATTTTGTCATGTGATGACGTAATTTTACAAGCTTGTCACGGTCTGTCGCCATGTGGGACGCATAACGACATTTCCGTCTATTGTGACTGTCGGAGCCTAGTTGCTGTTTCCTGTGCATTTACTACTATTTTTACTGATGTTGTGAAGTGTTAAAAATCATTATCGTTGTTTGTTTAGAACGTTATAAGTTTTCAGTTTTAAAAAGTGTATTCTTGACAATTGTTGTTGTATAACCAAAGGCATAGTGAAAAGACAAAAGTAGAATAGGCACCATAAACTTTTTCGAGAATAGAAAAAAATCTAGGTTTAAAATACAAAAAGATCTTCTTTTCCAAAAATATGAATCTTAAGAACTCATTTTATTTCTAATAACGATATACAGAGTTTTTTTTTATAAAATGACAACGAACGCATTAGGAATAAATCCTGTGTCGCGGGGGACTTTACAAACATACAAGAAACGGGCACTAAGAGCACCCAGACTCAGAACAACAATTTGTGAATCACACAAAGTGTTGCCTCATGTAGAATTTGAACCCACAACACTCAGCGAAGTGGAGAGCAGCGTGGCGACCGCTTAAACCACTTGGATAACAATGCAGTACTACTACTACTTAAACATAAACTATTAAACAGACTATAAAACTCTATTAATCTATGATAGTCTAAAGTTCAATCATGATTTCTTTTTTATTTTGTTTATTATTACTCACAGTATTTAAAACAGTATTTTTGTGTTAAAATAATAGCAGTCTTATAATATTATAATAAAATATTTTACTCTAATCAACGAAAGTCGTCATCGCAGTCAAGATAGTAAAGAAAACAACATAAAACCGTTTGTTTTGCTTAGTCACATTGCTTATCGATTGATTGATTGATGATGACTGTCTAAAATACTCCTTAGTGAACCCCACCACCCCCACCAAGGGTTTCTTGCGAACAAAGAAAGCCTTTCATTCACAAGTGTTTATAGTAAAACCTTTTAAGGGACGGGTACATCAGAACTAAAAGTACATAACTAATCAAACTATAATTTGATTAATTTAGTATCCATTAGTCCTTTCGGTTTTAATCGAGTCCCAAAATGGTCATATCTGAAATAATTCAAATCTAGAAATTGTTTTTGTAACACACTAAAATTAAAGAAGAAGTACGTGAAGTACGTAAAGTCATATGACCCCGCCTCACATCACATCACTTGCACTAGTAAAAAGAAAGAAATTTAATAAAAAAAAAATACATCAATTTATTTTATTTTTTGGTTTTCTACTATATTTATATTGATAATAATGTAATCTATTAATATTAAAAAAAAAACAAAAGAATTAAAACCCAACTTGTCAAAGAAAATAATTAAAAAGTAATCTATTTTGTATTTTCTTGTGAAAGTATTTTAAATGACCTAGCGTCATCCACCAGGCCGAGGCTTATCAAGTATTATCACTTAGTTACAGGGAATCTTCCTTTATTTGTCGATGCTTAACATAACCAAGTCAAGAAAATAATAAACTAATAAAGTACATTATAGATGGCTTATTTACAGAGCATATTTCGCCAATAATAAGTATGACATACACATCGCGATACCCGACATCGTTATGTCACTATCGCCGTTTTCACAGAGAAGATAAAAATGTGTAGAAAGCAGTTAGAATTTCCTTCACAAACACCGTGCATAATTGGAAAAGTTTGTAGTCAAAAGTTTTACGACACTGTGTTGGCAAGCCGTATGGTGTAGCAGAGTAGCGTGGGATTTATGTCTCGAAGTACTCCCGTTACTTCTACAAAAATATGTCCATCTGGGACATTTTACAAATGAGGTTGTGGGTCGCTCGAGAGCTTGGATCTCTGGCGGCAGAGTAGGGAACGGGATAGAGTGGCGGCTTGACTGCATCAAGATCTGAACTGCGCGGTTATTTTTGACACGTTTATTGGGTTCACTTTTGAAAAATTGTCCACTCAACTAATTGAACAAAATCTTGAAGACCAATTTCAGCCTATCTTTTTAAGTAAATATGTATAAGTGGTTATTAAGATAATACTAAGTGTACAAAATTACTAAGATGACTTCGGATGTAGAGTATCATGCAACGGACATCACTACATGATCTCCGTCCTCGATAAGCGCAGGTCTGGAGTTGGTAGGTGAGGCCAACCTAACAGAAGCAGTTCCGGGTGGTAATGCGTGCACAACGGACTGCGTACGCCCTTTTGGGAGCAGTACAGGCAACATTGGGATTGCCACACGGGACAGGGACATCTGCAAGCCGTAGGTGGTCCGAGGTACGTCGGGATTCCAGGGATTTCTTTACTAGGATGCACCTGGTTCCCTGATTTCTGGAATCTGAGACGGTTTTTGGTCGGTTTGAGTCCGATAAAACCACGTATTATCCGTGGAGACTGCCGTGCAGCAAAAAAAAGTGTATCATGTAGCGATAGATGCCACAAATAATAAAAAATAATCTGTCTTGAAATTTAAGCGTTTGTTCAGCCAATTCGGAAAAGTGGATGAGATTTAACATCGATTTTAAGTAAAGAATGTACTCCTTAATAACCAAAAGCCATTGCATGTCACGGTTGCAAGCCATCATTCCGTGAAAGACTTGTACAGAAACCACTTTAAATTCTCTCGTCGTCAAACAATGCTCTTATGTTTCCTGGCTCAGCAAAGCTTGTAACTCATTGTTCGTTTTAGGGTCATACCGTATGTATACTTTATGATTCGGTAGAAGAATTAAGTATTCTACATATCTAACCTTATTTTTCTTTTGGAGGTGTGGATTAACACGTTGTAAAGATGATCTGTATACATTACGCGATAGTAACATGCCAATTCGCGTGCATGTTGTTTTGGATTACCATTTTTGCTTTAGGAAACAGAAAATTGAACACGAAATGTTTTGCTTGCGATATTTAACTACAGACATTCTCAATAAAAACTTTAACGGAATAAGTACTATTCAAGATTTCTGTATTTTTTTAAGATTAATTGAAAATTCATAAATCCTAGGAGTTCTGACTCACAGTCTTATAAATAAAAATGAATGACTGTTTGTTCGTCCTGCTAAAAGTTAAAAACCGATTAGGCTTATGTTGGTTTTGAAATATTTGTAATAGTCCAGGGTAAGTTTGAACGGTGCGAAAATATGGAAATGAGTTTTGTTTTACATACAAAATGACGCAATCTTGAAATGGAAGATCATATCATATAAATGTTTCGCATTACCAACTTTACATACACAATATTCGCCATATTTTTGTTAGTTGTCAAATATTTATGGTTCAATTCCAAAATTTGTTTTGTGGCTAAAGTTAGAAAGAGAAACTACTTTAAATTTTAAATTCAATTTCTTTAATAAATAGATGTATGTAAAACGAAGTTCACCGAGTCACCTAGTATTCAATATTTTATGAATAGTTTTTCTCCCGACAGAGCTTACGAATTACTATCACATCGTTGGGACTGCCTTACTTTCTACTTTACTGACGCCACGCCGGTTCTAAAGTATTTAGCACGCAGTTGTTGAACAATAGGATACCTCTTGTAACACATTTGATTGATCCGTGTCCATTGTTTCAAGCTTTCTTACGTGTCTTCACGTTTAGGACCGGACAAGTAAGTCCAATTAGCATTTGAAATTTGGAGATAGGGTTGGGCGCTGCCGAAAATAGTAAATTTAACTCACAACGGCATCTCAACAGTTTCAAACTAAGCAGAGCTTGTACTATGATGACTAGAGTGACTGATAAAATACTTATGTACTTTTTTGTAAATACGTGCATATTATATATGGAAAACACCCAAACTCCGGAACAAATATTTGAAGATCGTACAAACATTTAGTACGACTCGGGCGTCGATATCGAGACCTCAAGCACAGCAGTCGCAATAATATATGAAAACTGCTCTGCTCTGTTGTAAACAATTTTAATATAACTTGTATTGATAACACTAAATTACAAAAATACAAAAATGAACCATTGAAATTTGGCAGCATTCTTTTTAAAAATATTCCAACTTCACTAGAAACAATTAATTGATACTGACAAGACCTACCCACTTACAAATATAAAGCCCTTTTCAATACCTTCAAATTTAAATTACAGTTTTTTCAAAAGTAATTTATTCATGATAGTCATCTCAATAAATCTTGGATAAATCAACATTTTACAACAACCTAACTTACATTTACAGACTAGTTATTTTAATCTAAATGCATACAGCTTAAAACAATTATTTATTAATGAAACGCTGCGGGTCTATTAGGTGTGACTAAATTAATATTTATAGCTTGTAATTGCAATTAAAACTTTGTAATAGCTTATTTCAATTTACATGAAAAGGCACAAGTGCAAAGCAGTGATAAAATGGAAATCTACAAGGCTCACGAAAAAGACCATAGCTCCATTAGTCAACAACGTTCAAAGATTAATGGCAGCAAACGAGTGCGAAATTGCTTATTACAGAGGAAGATGGTATAAACCGAAGGCGGCTTATACTTTCTATACATACATATATATTTTACATTAAGAACCTCTCAAAGCGACTCTACTCTGCCTGATGAAAAGCGTGAATAGAATCCTAGAGTTGTAGTCACCATACTCACTGCAAATGCAGACAATGCAGTATGGCTATTCGCACTATGGCGGCTTAGTGAGATACTTCACGCCCCGCTTAGGGACTTAAAAGGCATAATAGTCATCGTGGCAGTGTAAGGCTCACACAGTTATCACGATAACTGTCACTCATGCGTCAATAGGCTTCCGGTCTCACACTCACCAACGAAACACGACAGCACGGATGCTGTCGTTTTAGATTAGTGTCCTGTAGGAGGGTAGTATTTCACATCTTATCACATCAACAGTCTTTAATAGTTCATTACTGGATTTAGGGCTCTCCTTAAAGAGTCAAACAAGAGTATGGTCAACTAAGAGTATAACACTTAATGTATGGTGGTGGCTAATGGTTAGCAACTTCTCTGCTCGTATGTCCCTATGCATAATAAAAATTGTAATTTAAAACCTTAATATACAATTTTGAATCTAATTTGAATAGATATAAAGTTCTTGTGAGTGTGTATTACTATCATTGTTAATTACGTCATGATTATTATTATAATTATGCAAGACCAGATATGTATAATATATTTAGGTTTTCTAATATTTTTTTTTAATCTAGAGAGACAGTAATTATTAGTGTTACTTAATCTGGAGATTAAGTAGTGGAGATAAAAATTACCAGTGTTACTTAATCTGGAGGTTAAGTAACACTAATATTATTATCTTTGTAGTCCTAGCCACCGATTTCTTGTATCTGAAGTTGATGGTCTACCATTTTTTATATTTTTAAATACGTATTTTATTAATATGTATATATGTTGGAAAAAAGAAAGTTATAATAATAACTGAACACTTCAAACATAATACAGAAGTATTATCAGATATTAAAGAGCACAACCTCAATAGACGAACACTTGCGTTGAAATCATAACACCGATCACATACACCTCTGCAGCTACTTATACGAGTATGTATATGATACATGCACCAATCATTCAGCCCAATTATTTCTCACACAAACACTAATGTAATATGAATCTAAATTAATTCACACAGTCGTCTCATAATTCATGAGAGAACGCTAACTAATAAATATATTCATTGTAAGCCATCCGGCTTCTAATGAATGTATCACATATGAATTGAGACTGTTTTAATTACATTTTTTTGGACTTTTAATTGAAAATAAATTTCTCTTGTTTAGATTGCCAAGTGAGATTGTTAATAGTTAGCGATTATTAATTTTCATCTGTGGAATTTTTAAAACAATACGTCCTACAAACCTTTAAGAAAAGAGCGGACTCCGCTCCAAAGGCGGGTAAAGCACTCCTTAGCCTACAAACTCTTAAAGCTCCTAAGATTCAAGAGTACCTGGAGTGACCTGTCTATTCATTTGCTACTAAATCATAAATATATGTATAAAACAATACCTTGCAATGTCGAGGTAATAAAAGTATCATCAATAAAATACGACCAAATCGAAACAAGTTCATCCCGTGTTCAAACTGGAATGATTCTTATTTTAGAGGTATAAATTATGTGAATTATCCAGTTTTATGTATCAAGAAACAGAATATCTTCAAAATATATCGATACATGCACTCTCTATATCGATTCCTACGTATAAAACAAAAAAAAATGACAAAACTGTCAGTTTTTAGATCCCTATACTCATATGTATCTTTATGATTTAGTTTATCTAATAACTGGTTGGCTACTGTTCAAAATATATATTTAACTAAGTGAAACACAAGTTCTCACTTTAGTTATTAATTAAGATACAACTTTAATGACTATGTCTAGTTAAAGATCATTATGTAAAATATACGAATAATTTTATTCGCAGTTGTATTTTAAAGTGCATAAAATAGTGAGGGGCTCTTTCGATTTATACGGAATACTGAATTATGCCAATGCCGAATTACGAGTATATATTTATTATTATTTTTTAATGTTCGACAAACTGTAAAAATAAATATATATATATAAAATAAATGTTTATTAAACAACAAAATGAATTTAAAAACTCTCAGTAGAGTTTCTTTCGTTACTTGATTACCTTGTACAATGGTTATCAAGTTGTTTGGTGTAATAAACATTTTTGTAATATAGGGAGTGCCAAGAATTCGCTAACATTTGAATCTAATATCCCGCGCAAACATGTTACGGGAGTTCTAGGGACCAATGCTACTGGAATTTGCTGGCTACAATCGTAACACATAGTTTCAATAAGATGGAGCCACTTGTCACACATCCAATGAGTTCCTGCCGGTAGTCAAAGATAAGTTTTTGGAAAAGCTGATTTCCAGACAAGGTGCCACTCTATGGCGACCTAGAAGTCCAGATGTATCCCCAGCAGACTTCTTTTTACGGGGTTATTTAAAGAATCATGTCTACATCAATAAACTTCATATATGAAGTCAATTAAAAGAAAAAATCAGCGAAAAGGTATGTGATCTCGCGGTCTCTTTGCCGAAGTTTCGGTGCTCGCTTAGAAGAGTGCAAACCTCTAAACGGTGGTCATTTAGAAGATGTAATTTTTAAAAATAAATTCCTACTAGTTAGCTTTCTTATAAATAAACACTTTTTATAATTTATCAAATGTTTTTTTTATACTGTTAACTAATCGTGTCCCATCCTATACATGTATTAGAAAATTCTCACTTCCAATTTCCAAGGAACGAGACAGACTTGAGATGATTAATAACTTTGTTAAAGACAAATTAAATTTCAATTTTATCTTTTTTCAGTCATATTTTAGTATTAATATACATCCTCGTTAATCCACGTGTAAATAAATGCTGACTAATATTGCTAGAGCCATAAATATCATCCATTATGTTTAAAGTTTTATAACGAAAGGCTGTAACCTCATCTGTTCAATTATTTGAACAGATGAGGTATTAATAAAGGTATTAATAAATTCTAAATATTTAAAGGAGTTTACTTTATAGTAAACTCCTTTAAATTTTATTGTTATTTAAAGGAGTTTACTTTATAGTAAACTCCTTTAAATATTTAGAATTTAAATTTAAGAATATCAAACACTTTAATAATCCTTTTTTTTTCTTTCTTTCAAACCAGCGCGTAATTTATTGAATAAACAATTACAATGTCTCAACACAAGTCGGGCCGAAACCGGATACCAAATTATGTTAAGCCGAAATTATGTAGCCGTGAGTATCCGCCTTGATCTTGATCTCGATGGATCTTAATTAGTCCGGAGAGGCTTCTATTAACGCATAACCGGTAGCAATCAACAAAACTTAAGTCATGTGATATGAAAAGCGCTTTTTAAAAATATAAATTGAACTTTATTGTAATAGTTTTAAAGCTAGTTATTTTTCTACAGATTGTTCTAAGCATTATCATTTATAAAGCAATCATAAAAGCAATAATACCAATTAAAAATAGCATTCCTTTTTTATTTTCAGCACAAAAAGACGATTGTTATAAGTTTAAAGTGTGTTTCTGAGTCTGTCACTATTAAAATAATAGAAATAACGACGCCCACTCAGTTTGAAGTGGCTGACTAAGAACAAAATCTGTGTCTATGGCTCATCATAGCTTCCAAACAGTGCTAATAACAGAAAATATTTTAAGTTATCTAAAGATCGTTTACACGCACGATACGATACGTTTTCATTAATATTTTAATTTTATTGAATGTTACAAAGAAATAGAAGAAATACAAAAGTCATAAATAAAGTAATAACTATTCATTGCAATGTGAATAATCTTGTAATTATAATCCTATAATATTTCTGGCATCTGACGTACAATATCATCTAGTCCCAAACTAAGCATAGCTTGTACTCATAATACAACGGGCATAAATACATAAATACTTTTTTTTGTAAATACATATATGTTATGTTATAGATAGAAAATACCCGAACTCCGAAGCAAATATTTGCCGATCACACAAACATGTGACCCGACCCGGGAATTGAACCCGAGACCTCAAGCACACAGTGGCATACGCTACTCTACTGCGCCCCGGAGGCAGCCATATATTTAATATTTATAATCAAAGTAAACATAACAAAATGACACTCGTGTGATTAAATTATCGTAACTGGTTTTAGTGATCAGGTTAGCCCTTTAAGCATATTATTTGCCACATTAATTTAATTATTGCATGTAGATTAGAGTTGTTCAATAAAAAGTGGTCTCCACACTAACTAATCATTCATTTTAAGACATCTCTAGTAATATTTGATAGGGAACTCATTTAAACTCATTCATTTGGATCAACGTTAAGTCATTAATACATATTAGTTAAATCTTAACTTCGAAAGAGTAATCAGATACCGGTTCTTAGAAAGTATAACTCACACGTACCATTGTAAAATATAAACCCAACAATAACTTATAAATGTGTCAGTATTTCTTTCTTGTAGACACAAATCATAGTACAAGTATATTGAACACACATGATACGTACTAGAGATGGCGATTCTTTCCAAAAAAGATCGATTTTTAAATCGATTCGAATCGAAGTCTAATAAATCGATACACAAAGAAATCGAGGTAAAAATAATCTATTTTGCAAAAATCGATCTTTTTTCGATTTGCTTATTGAGTCTATGTTTGCAATATAAATACAAACCCACTTACTAATTAAAGAGTGTTTACTACAAAATCAAAGTAACAGGTATTAAAAAAAATATTTATTTCAGTTAAGTACATCAAAAAGTTAAAAAAAATATATAGTTTATAGTTCCCAGTGCTTAATATCGAATCTTTAAATATATGAAAAAATCGAATCTCGATTTTAGAGGGTGAAATATCGATTCGATGGATCGATTCAGTACACAATATCGATTTAAAAAATCTTGATCTACAAAATCAATTCTTCGATTAATCGATCTCAGATCGCCATCCCTAGTACGTACGCCTCGGTAGAGCTATGGTAGCGTATGGAACTGCTGTGCTTGAGGTCTCGAGTTCGATTACTTTCGATTAGGAACAAATATTTGTGTAATCTGCAAACATTTGTTTCAGAGTTTGGGTGTTTTCTATGTACAATATGTAGGTATTCATAGAGAAGTATATATGTATTTATATCAATTGTCTAGTCTGCTTTGTCTGGGAATAGATAGTGTTGTGTGTCAGAGGTCCGAAATATTATTATTATATTGTTATACATTCATAGAAACATCAAATTTATATTTGTCTTGTTCTTAACCTTTCACAGTTTAGTCATAACGCTACTGCCTTTAACTAAATACTTAGTTTACTAACTACAACAGATGACCACATAGGATTTGGGGGGTGACTTAGTTCGGACAATAATAGTTCATTAAAAATATGCTTGAAATAGGGAAGAAAAATAAAATAACTCTTCTCTATCTAATCTTGAAGAGAATTGAGAAATATTACTCCACGAAAAAGCAATGATAAAATTGGTACTTGTGAGCTTGGTTAAACGGATTCAATATCAGTTTCGATAACACTAAAGTTTAAAACATATGTTAATATATTTGAACTTCAGAATTATACAAATGTAATATGTTAGTAAATGGCGAAGCAGATAAGATTTTATGAGTAGGGTTAGGCTTAACCGTTGCAAATTATCGACGTTACTTAGCTACTATATGCTATGTCCCTATTTAGACTTGAACAGAGTGGCAGCGGCCCACATCTAAGATGTCTTGTGATTACCAAACATATTTTCAATAAAAAACCATGCTACTATATGTTTTCAGCAATAAGTATTATAACAATTGCCATTATTACTCGTACATTCATTAAGACAAAATTGGTTGATTCTACTACACTTTCTGACTTATCTTAATTTAATAATACTTTAAAATATTTTAATATTTTTTTTTAGAGCGTGAGTGACCAAAGTGACTACTCTGCCTGATGGACAGTCTGCATAGAATTCAAGAGTTGTGGTCACCATATTCATTGTGAATGCACACAATGCAGTATGGTGACACACACTATGACGGCCCATTGAGATACATTTTCACGCCTCGCCTAGGGACGTAAAAGGCATGACAGTCTTCGTGGCAGTGTTAGACATACACTTACCACGATAACTGTGTCACCCTTGTATCAATGGGCCTTCGGTCTCGCGATCATCAACGAAAAACGACAGCGTGGATACTGTCGCTTTAGTTTGGTGTTCTGTGAGAGGACAGTACTGCGCGTTTGTGCTGTTCGAGCAGCGTGGCTCCAATATCTTAAAATCAGCGTAGCCTAGCTAGGAATTAAAATAACTCACTGATAAAGTTAAATGACAAATATAGTCTATATCTTGTCCGTGTGGTGACGTATTAAGAATACGTAGTGTTACCACCCCTATTCATCCCGTGGATGTCGTAAAAGGTGACTAAGGGAACAAAGTATGCAAGACATCATTACAAAGAGAATTAAAACTTGAAGCAAACCCTATTCCAACCCATCTGGCCAGCGTGGTATAGTAGGCCGAAATCCCTTT
Source organism: Hypercompe scribonia (assembly GCA_949316085.1). Classification (NCBI taxonomy): domain Eukaryota; kingdom Metazoa; phylum Arthropoda; class Insecta; order Lepidoptera; family Erebidae; genus Hypercompe; species Hypercompe scribonia. The sequence goes on from OX438988.1 coordinate 9,403,379, forward strand.
GCTAAGGAGAGGTCTATGTCCTGTAGTAGACTGTAAAAGGCTGTTGATGATGATGTCTGATGATAGTCTATATCACCCAAATTGTATTTGTTGCTTTATTTAGTCGCAAGCGGAAGCTTTCAGTGTTGTAACGCTTTTGGACTGCAGCATTAAGTGATGCGGATTTTGTAAAGTATGTAACTTCCTGTTATATGATCCTGCAAAATAAAGAATACATTTCGCTTTTTCTCCTCGCAGCCAAGTATTCGGTGGCATTCCTTATGGCTTTTGAAGCATTGCAGTTTCTTGGTATTTCACAAAAACTAAACGATCAATACATTGATAGTGATATTTAATCATTGATCATTTACATGAATGTAATTAATGCCTGTTCATTGGTTAACAGGTGCAATATGCAGTTATGGTAGCTTGACTGACGCGTCAACTTGGAATCAATTTTATTTTTCTTTTATATTCTCAAAGTGATTATTAGTCGGACAGTTACTATAAACCTTTTCATTTAATATAACGTAATACAAGATCTTCTAAATATTAATTTATTATTTTACGTTTTACGTTGTTGTTTCATGATTTGTGGCATCGGTTTGTGTGTCACTATTTTGCTCGAAAGTTGCAACTCTACTGTGATTGACTCTGTGTCTTTCCGTCTTGTCCTGTCATCAATTTTTAATGTTCTCTAGTCGAAAGTATCCCAGTGGAAGAACTGCTGTCACGGATTCTTTGTGTGAGAAGATTCAGTGTGAAATGTTTGAAAGGATTTTAAAATGGTTAGATTCACTTCTTAATTTTCACGGTAAGGAATGACTTGGACTTGTTATTTCAAATTGACATAGGAATACATAAAAATGTGCACTATTAAATACAGCAATAATTTTCGTAACGAATCATTAGTTATCTAACAGAACTGAGGTAACAAACAAAAGTAACATTGATATGTCAGTTTGCGATCCGTTTCTTTTTTTGAAGTGAGTTTAAAAGGAATCAAACATAACACTTTAATTAATTTTGTGTTTTAGAAGCCAAATTAGTAAGAAACATCGTACTTGCATATATTTTCTAGAATGCATTGTTTGTGCCGTGTTTTAAAGATCCGTTTTTGTGAGATTGTGTAAATTACTTTAATTTAGCAACAAACATAATAAAGGCTCATTGAAGTGAAGAGCGGCATTACCTTTTGTTTTTTGACATCAAAAGACGCCGGCTGATTAACATTTAACTGTTTTTTTTTACAATACTTGATAGCAATTAATGCAACGTTGTTGTGAAGCTGCATTTCACGAATTCGATATTGGAATCAGCAACGGTTTAAGTTAAAGTATTTTAAATGGCAAAAAAATCATGATATTTTATATTTTTTCTAGTAATGCATGAATATGTAAGTAGTATCACAACATTATAATAGTTAATCGGTAAATTAAAGAGTTTTGGGTTTGACACCGGGTCAAAAATTTTTGTTGAGTTTTCTAACAAGAAATTCCTAAGACAGACAATATGGAAGGTATGCCACGAGTGTTTTACGTTCGTGCCTCGGAGAGCACGTTAAGCCGTCGAACATGGTTGTCATGAACATCAATGGTAATCGTAATTAAGAAGGCCGCGTATCAAACGTGTTGACAACTAGTTCAACCTTGGAATTCGGTTCACCCTCAGGATTGTGGTGGTTCGGTGCCTGTCGTTTCGTGGAAAAACTGATGTTCAGTTTTAGTTCCAACCATCATACGTTCCATGGCTGGTAGTTGGTTTAGCGCAATCACAAGCTTCTGCTAAGACATCGTGACCTGAGCGACGGAGAGGCGCTAGCAAGCGCCTCATGCCGCCCTGAGTGTGGCTTGAGTGTGGCGCCAGCTGGACGGGACGGGTTTTACCCACCATCTGTAAACGGCTGCGAAGAAGCGACGTCCGCGTGTGCCGTATGTACCCTAAATAGAAACATCAGCTGAGATGGCACCAGCATCATTGTGTGCAGGTGCTGGCGGAGGTACGGATGTTTAAATATCAGTAGTGCCCGAATTTCACCTATTTCAGCGCATAGTGGCACACCACGTGGTTTTAGTCGGTCCAATTCGGTCACACCACCCCGCCGCAAATCCCGGTACAAAAAAAAGAAGTATGTGTTAGAATCAAAACGAAATACAAAGCTAAGGCTTTATATGCACATATGTTTCTATAATTATTGTACTGTTTTGAATCATTAAAAAATATGTCCATTTTAATACAAAACCTAAACCGTTTCGTGCTCGACGTTACTTAAAATAGCTACTTTGGTCACAGCAGCTGGGCGTCAAAAAGCGCATTGCGGCAGGCGAGGTCAAAGGATTTATGTAAGTTCCTAGAAAATATACCTAACTACTACTAACCGGAAAGTTGATATTAACATGCATTTAAATATGGAATTAGTACATTTTTAAACTAATGTGTCGTTAACAACGACAAACAAAATTATTAAATCTAGGTGAACCATGTTTTATCCGTACCTTTACATTTAAAAATGTTATATTGGTTTCTATGCTACGCTTAATAATATACTACACACTTCAAAGATGATTTTTACCTATTTTTTTTTTGCAACCATAGTGTGCCACAGCGTAGCGTGGCAAGGTACAGTTAAAAATATATAAAATGTTTGGTTACTTATGTCACAACACGTCACATCGACAGTTAATTGTGTATGTTTCAAAAATTCAAAAAGTTCTGATCAATTGAACTCAAATTTTGACACGGTGTGCAGTCCGATTCAAACATTATTTTATCAATTTTTCACATTAATTTTGTTTCTCATTTCTCATCAATGTAACCATAGTGTGCAATAGCGAAACATGACAGATTACCATAAAGAAAAAGAAATGTTGTAATGTTCAATTACTATAAAAATCTAATAAAATAATTAATACTATAAGGTATTAAGATCCATCATATAACCAAAATCACACCTAATTTGGTCATTACTAATCCTGGCTCCGTGTCGGCACAAATCAAACCCCTTACTCCAATACTTCGGTGATCATAGGTTAATGGGTCCGCAGTACCATTAATGTCGAATTGGGCAATTAGATGGTGTTTTTAATGTATTGTTGAATTAACTTAGGGGTATTTTGGACTAAAGCTAAACTCACCATACAAGTTTGGGTATAATATTGTTTAATTTGAATTTAGGTATAAATTTATCTGTATTCAAAGAGCAAATTATTATTTGACTTTAGTGTGCCTAAATCATTTTGATACTCTAATAAACCAGTGACGTATATAAATGTATTAGTGTAATACCTCCAAAGGTGCATAATAGACTTCAACGCCAATACCTGACTAAAGCCAATTCATTAAAATAACACGCAATATACACACGAATAAAATTATCAAATCGATAACCATGTTTGTTGAAAGCCATTTTATATTTAAAATTTGTTTTTCAGTTTTAAATGGGGCTATAATTCATTTATAATTATGTAGCTACTAAAACAAAAATCCAAGTCGCCAATATGCGCCTATACTGTTTAAAAAAGTTCCTCGATTTCTTTAGGATTTCACGTTCGATCTGATGGTTATACCACTAATTCATATATAATACATAAACAAACGCATAGCTTTTTAAATGAAAAAATATTTTCCAAATTCCATTTTAAGTAATCAGTTGAGATACGTACATAAAAAGAAACTAATAATAGATTTCAACAAACTAGCAATCTCTATCTTTTTCTTGTTGTCGGTTAGACAGTATGGATATGGTCTAGACAAAAAATAAAATTGTAAGAGGCCGGTGTCTGTAAAGATATTGAAGAAAAACTAATGGCTATATCGAAGTAGCAAAACTCAAAATAACATTTTTAGAATTTTTATCTGGTTGGCCGTGTGTTCAAGTGCACTGAACTCAGAAGTGGCTGAACCCATTTAGATGTGGTTTTGTGTTTGTTTTATTGTGATCGGTTGACAAATAAAAGTTATGGCAGTTTGAAGAATCACCGGGATTACTGATACATTCGCGGGCAAAGTCACATTTTAATCAAATTTAATACTCATAGGCACAGAAAATATAGGGTGGGCCAAGAATTCGTTAACATTTGAATCTAACATCCGTGCAAACATGTTACGAGAGTTCTTGAGACTGATGCTACTGGAATCTGCTGGCTACAATCGTAGCACATGGTTTCAACAAGATGGAGCCACTTGTCACACATCTAATGAGTCCCTGCCCGTGGTCAAAGACATGTTGCCGGAAAAGCTGATTGCCAGACGAGGCGATGTTCCATCACCACCCCGAAGTCCAGAGCTATCCCCAGCAGACTTCATTTTATTGGATTATTTGAAGAATTATGTCTACATCAATAAATCAAAAACATTAAGTAAACTACAACAACTAAAAGAAGAAATCAGCGAAGAGATGTCTGCGATTTTGCGGTCTCTTTACCGACGAGTATTCGAAAATTTCGGTGCTCGCTTAGAAGAACGCAAACGTCGAAATGGTGATCATTCAGATAATGTAATTTTTAAAAAATAAATTCCAACTAATTAGCTTTCTTGTAAATATACATTTTTATAATATATCAAATAGTTTTTCAAACGATTTTTTCAAATGTTAACTAATTCGTGGCCCACCCGTTGTAGTAGGACTCGTGTAAAATCAATTCATAGGAATTTAACTTTATTTCCACATTTCTATAATTATGTTTACACAGGGATAGTTTCTCTAACGATACTTACGCACACAAGGTTCACTCTATGACGAGATTCTCATAAATAACAACTTTAAATATAAAGCAATAAAATCCAAATACGCTGTTACATCTAGTACTATGTGTTATGTAATACCATCCACGTGAATTTCTTTTACCCTGATCCATATCTTTTTATTCATAGAAACTATACCGTAACGCTACATATGTGTGAGAATTACGCACACATGCAGTCACATCATCATCATTACTAACAACATTTTAAACTCGTAAGCTTCTCCTTTGAAAGAAAGATTTGACCTGCTATACCATGGTGATCAGACGAGATCGTTTTCTTCAAATTTTCCTTCTCTTTGAAGTACTGTTGACCTTGATAGTTTCTACTTTAGTCGGCTCTTACAATACCCGTGGAATAACTAAGGGTGTTGGCACTTCATAATCTTAATCTTTTATCACACGGATATGCATCCAGCATAAAACAAAAAAAAAGCATTTCAAATATTTTACTTACATACATAAACACAAAGAAAGATTGAACAGACTGAATACGTAATACACATTATTAATTTCGTAATGTATTGATTTTTGAACATCATGATTGGGTCAAAAAGTAACTCACATCAATGAATACTTTAGAGTGAGTGTTACTAAAAGGTTATATAATTATGAATACTGAAGATTGCCGAACGAATGACTTTCGATCGTTTTAATGTATTGTTTTATTTAGTCGATCAATATAAGTAGATTTTTCCTATGCAAGGTAGTAGAGCTACGATGATTTAGCACGAACGGGCCGGATCGACCGGGACAGTACTACCCTCTCACAGAAGACTAACCTAAAGCGACAGCATCTGTGCTGTCATGTTGCCATGGTGAGCGCGAGACCGAAGGTACATTGATACAGGGGTAACAGTTATCTTGAAACAGCATCTCACTAGGCCGCCATAGGGTCACCATACTGCATAGTCTGCATTCACAATAAGTATAGTGACCACAACTCTTGGGTTCTATTCACGCTTTTCATCAAGCAGACTAGAGTCACTTTGGTAAGCTCATAAAATAAAAAAATAAAAATACACTCGTAGATAGACTTTTGTATCATCATAAGATACTGATACCACACGTACTGAACCTCTAGAGTACTATGCAGTTATTGTTTTATTTTTTTTTAATTTAAAGTATATATTGTTAAAAAAATTTGCTTTATGTATTTTTTCTGAATACAAATGTAAAATATTTCAATTATATTCTCTATACTTGTTTAAAAAGAGTTCAATATTTTACTTTATGTTTTTATATTTAGAATTATAACATTTTTGTATATTTACTGTTCGATAACTAAATTTGTTTCATTCCTATTATGTCATAAGTGTACCCATATCGTGTCCTTTTTTGATTATAGTGCCAAATTAAAACACGATGTGCTGACCGTACGCAGTACTAATATTTAATATAACTATTTCACTGCGTCATTCATGAAGTCAATTGTCATACGAATTGATTCTCACTTATGTACATACAAGTATAATGTTTAAATGAGGCTCATGGTTCATCAGAAATTGACGATAAATCAAAATCACCATCTATTCAAGTATAGTGTTGCTCGTACCACGGGGCTCGATTAGGACAAACCCAATCAATCATTCCGTTTTCTACATAATTAATACCTTTACGAATCACCCCGACCAACAATTTGTCTGGTTTACCGTGTGTACAGCCCTTATCAGTCCATCATGGAAATAGGGGTAAAAATAATCAATATTTTTCTGCCCCACCCATAGACGCATGCGTCGTGGTATTCACCTGGTGGTGGTGGTATCACCCCATAAGGTGGTTAGTACCTTGGTATTAACCCATGGTTCATTCCAGTAAAGAAAGTCAAGAAAGCAAGTTGTTCGCAATGGACAATAATAAGTTGGAGCTGGAGCTATATAAACCTCCATGTAAGTACCTCAAGGACCATTTACTTCAGTTTTATTTTTAAAAATAATTTTAGCAAAGTTAAAACAAAGCCTCACTTTACTATAATCTAAAAATTAAAACCAAAGTATTTAAAATAAAAGGCTTTAAAATTGTGCGCCATTTCTTGTTCGTCCATGCGGTGCGTCCATTTTGAATAATACTCATGCGCTCTGCAGTACCACTTTACGATGAAACATTAAAAAAGATAATTAAAAAAACGAGTGCTTTTTAAAAAATGAATCACATCTTTCCTTTATAGAATTAAAAAAAATGTTAGCCTCTTAACGTTTAAAAATAGTTTTGTCATTGCGTCATTAATGTGATAGGTTGCCAATTAATAAATTATAAGCAGAACAAGAAATTTTATTTAAACTCACGTTATTTCTTTTCTAAAAATATAACAGTTTTGAAAATAATTACTAACAGTATCTAATCGTTTTCACAGAACCCAAAACAAACCCAAACATGGAAAGCGGTAAGCGGTTTTAAAGATGGTTTCCACTGCAACGAATTTGTGACAATGTTATTTTCAATTAAAATGCTTTTTTTCTATATTTTATTGCACATTATAATTTTAAAAGCATGTAATATATTTATTTAGAAAAAAAAACTACAATAAATGAGCTTCAAAACACGCGCTTTTTTGTTTTTAGTCTCACCTTTATATTATTCACTATTAGGGCGGGACCTTCCCTTATTGACTATGCTTCTATAGTTTAATGCATTATGGAACCGTTTTCACCCCTATATTGGGGTAATACTGGTAATGGCAACGAAGGCAGAGGTATTTGAAAATGATTACATTTTACAAATTACAATTTTAGCCCTACGTCTGTCTGTTGTAATGTTTGGTAGTTCAAACCAATATCAAAGAAATGATATGTTGAAATTTAATTAAATTCAATCTATATCAAATAATATGTATTTCTAACACATTAGTTTGTATAAGATTATGTCTAACGATACACTTTAAACTACTTCATGCTAATAAAATATGAACAGCATACACGATTAAATGTAAATCCATCTTTATGACCATTATAAAATGTACTTTATTAAACATAAAGTTGTATGGAATAATGCCCTTAAATCATAAATGATTTTAACGGTTCGATTTCTTCATTAACGTCTCGAATACAGTGCTGGTATAACGATTTCGATTGATTTAATATATTTTTTATTGCCTTCGAGTTGGTACTCGAGTCTGCTTCGGCCTTCTTTATGTAGAGATAGTCCTCTAAGCGAAGGAGGCCAAATCAGAATGGTCTTAACTATTTTAGGCTATGTCCTATCACGATATCTAATGCCAGAAATGAAGAGTTTCTTTAAACAGTATAGTGGATGATTCAATTGAACTAAATCTCTTACGTCACCAGCTGTTAAATACAACTTAAATTCTAGCTGTAATTGTAAGCACACACAAAATATAATAAAAACATTATGAGCCTCAATTCAAAGTGAAAAAGTCACTGTGAACAATAATTATTATTTCTCAACAATAACCGACCAATAAATATGTAACTTATAAGTTTAAAATACAAATAGAGTAGAATTATTTACTCTAAATACTATTTTAATTAGGTAATACTATTTACATTCTCATTTAGTACAATGTAAAGGCCAAAAAATATTGACATGTAAATCCTTTTATTTATAACAATGATGTTATTTTAAAACAGTAGTCTCATGTCTAAACCAGTCATTGACCTATATACAGCATTATTTAAACTCAAATTCATAGTCATAAATAAATTACAACTAACAGAAAAATAGACCTCACGGCAAAAAAAAATATTTTCGTTGAATATGGGCATCTCCAAACGAAACATTACGCGCACTTTGTATCTATGTGCAAATTTTTTTTAGGAAAGAATATATTCTGATAATTTCACCAAAAAGGTTAATCGTGATACAGTGATAGTAATCTATTCGACCAGATGCAGTTCAAGACACAAATCCGTTTCCACCTACTTCTCTCAATTTATACAAATTAAAATTGCCGCGGTAAAACTATTTCCATATTCGTCTACAAAACATTCAAATTAATGTTATAGTATTCATAAAAAATTTATAACACACGAATAAAACTAATATGGAATTTGTAGAAACGTTATGATATTATGTAATGAGTGGGGTGAGGTGAGCCACGTAACTTAAATTGTAGCTTGATTGAAGTTATTTTAGGAATATATTAATTAATTAGACGAATTGAATTATCAATTTTATTATCATCATCATCATCAATACCCTTTAACAGTTCACTGTTGGACATAGACCTCTCTTTAGCGAGGAGGTTTTGGCCTACTATATAATGCTGGCCAGACGGGTTTTTTTATTTTCCTTCCCTTTGTAATGAGGTTCCTCAGTGTATTTTACTCCCTTGGTCGCCTGTTATGACACTCATGAGATGAATTGGGGTTGTGACACTCCGTATTTTTAATCTGTCATCACACATATAAATTTGTCATCACACGGACAATTCGTCACCACACGGACTAAAGAGTAATTTAAACCTTAAAAACTTAAGACTTTTAGTGTTAATTATCTTATTTTCTTATTTAAATAAATAAATAAAATAAATATTTCGGACATTTGACACGCAACGTCATCTAGTTTCAAACTAAACAGAGCTTGTGCTATAATAACTAGACTGACTGATACAAAACTTATATACTTTTTTATGTAAACACATATAGATTATACATAGAAAACATCCAAACTTCGAACAAATATTTACAGATCATACAAACATTTGGTCCGACCCGGGAATCGAACCCGAGACCTCAAGCAAAGCAGTCGCATTCACTACCGCTGCGCCACCGACGTAGTTAAATACATACACCCAAAATATGTATATTATAACATAGACATGAGGTTTTCACAAAATATAAAAAAACTAGAGAATGAGCAATATTCTTTCTAAAATTGTCAAGAATGGATATTAAATATAGAGTACACTTCAGAAGTTAATTATTCTTATTATTATTATTTTAGTTTATTTTTTTAATTTATCATAATATATATATATATATATAATTTGCTAATTGATTGAACATCTAACAAATTGAGGTGATGAAAGCTGGTGGTTTTTATTATGTCGACAATATTTACGTTTTATTCCATTAAAAGAAAAATATTAAGTCTAAAGATAGAAAAATAAGTGTTTAAAAATAGTTTACTACGATTCATTACAGCATATTAAAGTATGCGATGCTTCCTGTAAAATACAAATTTGTATTAGATTTATATTGTCAGGTTATCAATATTATGATTAGTAGTGTAAAAACTTAATAATAAAAGATGTTTCTTAATCACAAACTAGTTTAAAGATTTAATTCTGTTATATCAACCAAAACACAGATCAGTAAAACCACATATGGTTAAATTCAATTATACATCTCAATCACTTTACAACAGTTGCCTTATTTTACAGACGATTGCAAAATATAATAGAAATTGATTTTATAGCATTTAAGAAAGACCTTTCGTGTATATACATCAGTATATCATTAATCCGTCCCTGGTCGTAGGATAGTCATCCCATCGGATTGTGAGAGTAAGGGAACAAAGAGTACACCTGTGCTTGCACACACTCTTGTGCATAACAAAATCATCTGCGTAGTTGTTTGGTCTCGGCAAGGAGTACATCATCACACAATCTTTCATACATTCATAGACACACATACATATAAGTAAATTAAATACCCAAAAACAAATTAAGAAAATCAAAGTTATACTATTTTATTTATATATTTTTCGAGAATAATAGAACAGCTATGTTCTCAAGTAGTTTCCGCTCCGAAACTGGTGAAACGTTTAGGCGTGTTCGTGTCAGCAATGATGCAAACTCCTGACACTAATGTGTGAGATCTCTTTTCGTGTTCGAAACTACTAAATAGTTGTTAAAATACAAATCTATATACAATTATAATTATACAATAAAAATATATACACTTGAAAAACTCAATTAACATTGCACCTTTTGCGTTCAAATTTTGACATGACGTATAGCACGCCATGTGTTGACGAAGTAAGAATAAAGAGTGTCACTACCCTTATTTATCCCATGGGTATCGTGAGAAGTGGCTAAGGCAGCAAATTAGACAAATCTCCAGCACTCTGAAGAGAAGATTCCAATCCATCTGGCCAGCGTGATATAGTAGGCTAAAACCTTCATTCTAAGGAGAGACCTATGCCCAGCAGTAGGCCGTGAAAGGCTGCTGATAATGGTGATGTATACACGCTTCAAAGATGGTATTTATTTGTTTCTTGTAACTATAGCTATTTGCAGATGCAATTAACAGTTGTACAGTTAGTTTAAATCATATTGGCAAAATACAAAGAAACAAAAAGGTCAATTATTTTTCAAAAGCAAAGATTTTATAGTAATTGAAACTGATATTATAACATAAAGATTATAAAGTTCTGATTTAATCTTATCTTATTTTATCTTATTAAATCTTAGTTTAGTAAACCTATTCTTTGTGCTTCTTTACTTACGAAAGTAATTTAACAGTTTAGAAACCAATTATCCTGGACTTTAGTGATTCTTAAAACCATTCATTTAACCAGATTCTATCGATAACTTGGGACTAAACTTATACAATATATTTTCAACCATGACTTTCTTTAAGCAGTCATTTTAACGTTAAACAGAAAGTTGTACGAAATGAAATTGTTTATCAAATATAATTATGCGATGTCATCAATAGTCATCATACATAACAACACTGAACTTCTTAAACATTAACCTTTCTTAAACCTTTCTTAAATCGTTTAAGAATGCATTTAGTAGATAATATCAAAAAGTTCTAATTATCTTAAATTTGCTGCAAAGACGACTTCTCTTTTCTTTTTATTTTTTTGTTAGTATGTCATTTGGGTAACATTTTTTTTACAAAATGGGCAACATTTTATTTGTACATTTTTAAACCAGTCCAGCAAACTTTTATCATAATGCTTGTTGACAATATTATATTTCTTTGATTACTTTTATCATAAATTTCATATATATTTACAAAATATAGAAATCAATCCAAAAAATAAATCAAGAAAAAAAAAACATTATTCCAAACAGCCCTTTACCGTTGACAATAAATATAATTACATCGAAATAATTATTATAATCTGAGAAACAAAAATATTAAAAACTAGTTGATTCTAACAATAAGTCTAACCGTATCGTGGGAGCTGACAATTCCTTGCTACCCTAGGGACGCACAACAGCTCTATATAAGGCTTAAAACTATACAAGATATGCCGGTAGCACTAGTTCACTGTCGAGTGACGATAAGTGATATTAGGTGAGAAATATTACGCGTAATATGTTACAACACACATAACTCCCATAACACCTCTATATCACTAACCTCATTAGAAACTCATCAGGCAGGCATTAACTTAAAAGTCTTGTTTTGGTCTATGGTAGACCAACTTTAAGAATTTATAAAATATATTTTGCACGTTCTTTTGGTAGCAAAGGATTGTGACCGTGTTATATTTTTAAGGTTCTGTAGCCAAATCGCAAAAAAACAGAACCCTTATAGATTCATCTGTCATGTCTGTCTGTCTGTCCGTCCATATATTACAGCCACTTTTTTTCGAAACTATAAGAACTATACAGTTGAAACTTGGTAAAGAGATGTATCCTGTGAACCGCATTAAGATTTTCACAAAAAATAATAATAAATTTTGGAGATTTCTCATATTTAGAACTGAAACTGATTTTTTTGTCATCAAACCTATTCGTGTGGGCTATCTATGGATAGATCTTCAAAAATGATTTTTTTCCAAACTGAATAGTTTGCGCGAGAGACTTCCAAAGTTGGTAAAAGTTCCCCCTTACACCCTCTGTAACTTCTAAAATAAGAGAATGATAAAATTAAAAATATATATGATGTACATTACAATGTAAATATCTACCGAAAATTGGTTTGAATGAGATCTAGTAAGAATTTTTTTTAATACGTCATAAATCGCTGCTACGGAACCCTTCATAGGCGAGTCTGATTCGCACTTGGCCACTTTTTTTATCTGTTTAAATTAAGACTTATGTACAAGTGAGTAAAGTAAGTATATAAGTTGAAAAGTGATTAAGTCAGCTGCAATAATACTTAGCTGTGTAATATGGACATTAGCATACACGTCTATACTATAATTCGCTGAGAATAAACCCAATGAATATTTAATTCTTTTATATAAAATACACGTAATAATCTAATATGTGATTATTCCCCATTTTTATTGACAAAATAAGACAACCACGCGTAATAAAATTATTTTACATCGTCTTTCTATTTAATAAACACAGGAGATACTCTACAACACGGATTAAGCCGTTTAGATGGGTGCTTAGGTGAAAAATAAATCTAATTACAGGGCAAAACTAACAAGATCATAAGGGATTTTAAGAAAATATTTATTATAATTATTAAATATTCACTAAGGTTTAGCCCTAAAAGTGTAACAGACAGACAGATTACTTTCACATTTCTAATACTTACGTTCCCTGTGCACATAAGTGGCACTTATAGCAGCGGTTTCAGTGTATAACGGGCAACATGCGTGTGTCTAACGATGCCTGAGGTCTATTTATTACAAGTATTTTGCAACATCTGGTAATTAGTCAAGTGTGGTTGGAAAAACTACAATTTTTTTATTGCGAGAACGCATTATGTAGTGTCAGTAAAAAGATGAACTATAATTTATTGTTATTGAAACCTTTATACCTTTTATATTTTACTTCTATAATTTATTGTTATTGAAACCTTTATACCTTTTATATTTTACTTATTATTATAGTATATTACTTTTATACTTTATTTTTACTATACTCAGCTATAGAATGATTTATATGGGGTTAAAACTATATTACTTTGTTTATTTGGGCCTAAATGTGTTGGATAAATCATTTTCGAATTTCGTCGTACTTCCTACATTTATTTTCTAGAAATTATTAATTTATATTTTACTAACAAAAGTACACAATAAATACAATGTTCATTGTGTATGTTTGAAATTATGCGTGAGTTTATTCAATCCCTCAATTACTTTTTAAAATTTGTATTAAATTAATAGAAATTTGTCGACAACGAAATTTCTGTTCTGAAATAACCTTCGGGATTGTTACCTATGGTTTACCTGCGTAGTCCACAATAAATACGAGATACATAAGATCTCCGAGGCTTTAATCCGTCAAAAGTACAGTTGTAGTGTATGAGGTTAAAAATAAGTTTATTACTCAATACTATCAATGCACTAGACAAGTTATTATAGACGGGATATTAATCGTGAATTATTTTCAAATATTTTAGTATCGGTGCAAGCGTCTTCATCACGGATGATCGATAGTTTTTATATTTCGTTATTATGACATTACAGTTTTAATAATAAGGTATCTATTATTGTTTTCTCAATCAGCTAAATATTTATTAATACTATTATTATTTTGTTATTTGTTATGGATTATTTTGCTAACGCTACCAGTGTTATAGCGAGCAGTATGTAGGTTACGCCTTACCGGTTAGAGGATACTGACAGATATTGCACAAGGATTCTAATGAGATGTAACGCATGACAGTTTTTAGACCTGACTGGTCTTCGGAATGTAGGGAGAGGTGTGATAGGTAGCCGGTCGTATTAGGTTCTTATATTGGGAGTCATTAAAAATCTTAGTCCAAATATAGTGTTATATCGACGAAGATAAGAAGTGACATACCAGAAAAGTAAATTAGCATTCCAATAGGTAGTTACTACATCGATTTAAGTCATACAATAAACGTAGAAGTAGGCATAGGTTTTCGAAGTTATCTTTAAAAAGGTTTTTCCAACTATTATGTATTACTACGGTACGTGCGTTGACGTATTAAGTATAGAGAGTATCACCACCCTTACTCATCCCGTAGATGTCACAAGAGCCGACTAAGGCAGCAAATTATGCAGCATAACATCACTATAAAGAGAAAAAAAAGTGACATAAACTCTATACCAACCCGTCTGGCCAGCGTGGTATAGTAGGCGAAAGTCTCTTTTCGAAGGCGAGGCCTATGTCCAGCAGTAGACTGTTAAAGGCTATTGATATAGTGTATTACTAAATTACAGCTTTAAAACTGAAACACCAGAAATCCGGGGTAATTCATTTATACAATAATCCAATAAGAGCGCGCGGTGCCTAAATAATTATTTAAAAACTCTTAAAATAAGACTAGAAAACCATACAAGATAATAGATATAAAATATTATAACTAAATAGAAATAGGTTTAAAATTAATTGTCTTATTTAACAGTTGTAAATTTAACTTTTTACAGGAGAAGAGTCCTTAAAACAACAAGAATATGACATTGACTCTCTAGTCACTTTTGTGTTGAAATGACTTTCACAACTAAACTAAACAGAACTCTCGTATTGTAAACTTGGTAAAAAGGAAACATTTAATTGATATTTGCAAACTTAGACTTTTGCAATCCAATCAACACTAATTGATTTAATTGGAAAACCTTTATGTATCTCTGTTTCCTCTTAACTAGCGAACGGCGATAAAGTTTATTTATTTTATTGAAATTGAGGTCAAATAATGTAATGTCTCAATAAAAGCAAAATTAATTACTTTAGATAGTTTTAATATGGCGTAACCTTCGATTGATCGAGAATAATTTGACTGAGGAAAAATTCCACTTTTAAATAAGTTTCCTAATTTGAAACGTGTACTTATTGAAGTGATAAGTTATTAAATGAAATAAATGGTCTTTAATACTTGATGAGGTATCAAGTATTGGATGATATCCTAAAATTTAGAGGTAAGGTTTTGGTTTTCATCAGATTAGATATACCGTCGTTTAAGCGAATAAGCACGCGGGGCAACACCACGGCAAAGAAAAGGGAAACTGAAAATAAACCCTGTAGAAACATTACCAGTCAACGGGTATAGTAGGCAATTCTTTCTAAGAAGAGGGCAATCCAGAGAGGGTATTCAGCAGCAGGTTATTAATGGCTGTTGACGAAGTGAATAAGTTTTAATAGACCGTGCAAACATTTAGGGCAAATAAATTGTTACGGACTTACTTAAGTAATATTTACTGAATATTTATTTATGGGTCTAGGTAGCACGTAATAAAATATTGATTACGATTTATTATAATTAGAATACTAAATTATGTATGTTTGTTATATACGCAAGTGTGTCCGGCGTTCTTATTTGAATTTGTTTTTCAGTCAATGTCGTTAGTACAAAACTTAATTGTCGACGTTAGGTGCTTACATTACCGTATGTTTGTTTGTTTACTGTAGAACATGGACTTAATTGTCTTAGACTATTAGACTTAATAGAATTAAACTTGAGACATCTTTCATACGGCCACCTAATTCCAAATAAAGCAGAGCCTGTGCATATTGCTAATCACAGATAATAGATAAATTAAGCCTTTTTCCGAAATCCCCTCGGGTATTTCCACTGAACTACCGGTAGGGTGGTTACATCGGTATCGAATCGACTAAAAATCGCTCGTCTGCGTTATCTACAAAGGAACCTACAACGAAAAATTCTCGTAGATAATAAATTACGTTACGTTCAGATACCCGTTGAACACGAAGTCCGCAGGGCAGCCCACCAGCGTATGACTGCGCTCACCAGACAGTTATTATGTGTATAGTGGACCCCCGGTAATTCAGCAAACGTTTTGCAGGGCAGTGTCGGACTATCAAATTTGTCAGATTATAGAGTACTGCCTAAGACCCCTTATAGACCGGTTTTTTTTTACAAAATACGTATACGTAATGCACAATGAATACACGCTAAGCTGCACCGCTAACACACGTAGTCAAATTCAAACTAAGCAATCGGAATTGAAACAATACCTACGCATCGAGCACAAGTTG
The DNA here is from genome assembly GCA_949316085.1 of Hypercompe scribonia. NCBI lineage: Eukaryota > Metazoa > Arthropoda > Insecta > Lepidoptera > Erebidae > Hypercompe > Hypercompe scribonia. The sequence goes on from OX438988.1 coordinate 9,419,882, forward strand.
TAACCTGTTCAATCATGCACGATCTACATTAGCGAAAATTGTTTGATTGATGTCAGATTACAAGGGGGTCCGGATTAGACAGGGGCCGGATTACCATGGGTCCACTGTATATGGTATGGATGTTGAAAATCGACATGTTTAAAAGTTATTAGTTTGTATACCGTCACTTAAACTCTTTAAAGTCTAAGACCCTTCTATATATATTTTTTATATATCTCTATATTTTTTTATAAAGCGCATGATGTGTTATGATCACCTTAATAATTTGATAAAAGTACAAATGATGTAATATAAATTACATCGAATTTATCTCCAAAATTTTGTTTTTACTCATTTTTTTTTGTCCTTTTTTAATGTTGTGTCTTTTCTTTACAGATTACTGTTAAAAACATAAAATGTCCCCATGACCAACGCCAGTACACTTAGGTAAGTTGAATTCTAATGTTAATAATAATTAACTCAATCATAATTGAGTTAAAGTAACTCACTTCTTGGAAAAGGATATTGACATTTTAAGTACCGGACGGTTGCTAAAGCCTAATGAACTACTGTACTTACCACTATACTTATAGATATAACTCAAAACTCTAGAATATACAATTAATGTAATAATTTTATATTAAAAAATTCATTCTCAAAAAGAATTAACCCTGTCACTATACTTTATACTTTTTTATACTTTATACTTTATTGAACAACAAAAATAATGATAATACATGTATATGTTACAATGCATGACATTCTTTAAGACATGTCACTATACTATAAACACCTCGTTGGTCTAGCGGTTTATTTATGCGACTGTTGATCAAGAAATTTCTGGTTCGATGCCCAGTTCGAGCCAAAAATTGTTCTTGAGGTTTTCTGGTTACAGAAATACTTAATAAATTCCTTCACCTTGGAAGTTAGGCTCTCAGTGTGCAAAGCCACCGGTCCTGCCTCTGATCTCTCTCTGGTTGGATAACGGTCCCATCGGATTGTGAGAGTCAAGGAACAGAGAGTGCACCCGTGTTTTCACACATACTTGTGCACTATAATATCTCCTGTGTAGTTTACTGGTCTCTGTTGAGATTGGCCGCTATGGCTAAGAGTCATCATCATTATACTTAAAATGCATAAAGATTAAATAAATAAAGAAGTCATGACGAAATATTAAAAAAAAGAACAAGTTTTGCGATGTGTGCTAACGATTACATAAAACACACCTACTTAATAACACACAATTGACGATATAATTAATGACTAAAGAACAATTATCGCCATATCTATCCGTTAGCTAAAACTTAAGACACTATCTACAACAATAATCAAAGACCTTTCAAGGCTGTATAGGAATTGATTTGCAATACATTCAACTATTTGACATGATGAAATAAAGCAGTTGACATAATGATATATTTCAGTACGACTACCGATGTAAAATACTGTATAATTATGCATTAGGCGTATACATAACATTATTTAATCTGTCAAGTGATTTCTATCTATTGGGGTTAAGGCGACGCATGTGTCAATTAGACAATGATTGTTATTTTACGTTGTTTTTTGAAGATAACTTTATCATCACTATAAACAGGCTGTAATAATCTAGTGTTGGACTAATACCTGACCCCCGTTGGACTAATACCTGACCCCTGTTGGACAAATGGTGTTTTTGGCCTACTATGCCCCGTTGTACAGATAAGTTGGATTAAAGTATTATGTAACTTATAAACAGTCACTTTGCTTAAATTCTTCAAAAGTTCTAGTTAAATCAATAATTGGCGTTTTCACGATTATATATTTACTTACAAAAAACAAGTGAATAGGTAAGTTATCAGTCAATCTGGCTGTCTTAGTACAAGCTCTGTGTCTGAAATAGTATTATTATTACAACAAGAATACTAAACGCACACAGTAATCTGTAGGTTTAAACTATATGTATCTTGTACAGCTGTAATTGGACTTCAAATTTATCATCATCTTCCTAACCTTTATAGTTTCCAAGATTACTTGAGGTTGGTTACCAGTTCAATCGGTTTCACCTTGATATTAGTTTACCACAGAGCGACTTTCCCTGAAGGTGAACTGAATTCGAAGGTTAAACTAGTTTTCAGTATGTTTCTGGATGTCGTAATTAAAGCTGTTGCCGGATCTCTCCTATCACAGGCGCAGAGTGGCACACCCTGTGGTTTTAGTCGGTTAAATGCCGACACACCACCCCGCCGCAAACCCCGGTGAGGTGATAACCCGAGGGGTTGCCACACGTTACAATTAAAAAAATTGTTATCAGTATGTTTGAGTGCACTGACTTCCCAACAACGATCGCCGTAGATGTTCATGACAACAGGGCCGACGGCCTAATGTGCTTTCTGAGACACGGTTCCAGATTTATGATTTGTGTAAAATCAAATTTAGTTTAAGGTTGATCTATTGTTTATGTCTATACCTTGCAAATACAATAAACATTAAAGTTATGTTCACATTGGAGTCTAAAAGTTATATTATATTCCTTAACAATAAGTTTCAGTCTTTATTAACTTTGTGTATTTAAAATAATAATCTTAAATGAGTTTAAATAAGTCAACGTAAAATTTATTGACAAATTCCAATAAGTATTGGGTCCATAAAAATCACTAAATTAAGAAAGATAGAGGGGACTTTTTCGCATGAGCAGGTAAAGAGGCAGGTAATACCGATAAATTATTATTGTCACAAAAATGATTGAAAAAATCATCGAACTCTTCGAATATTGAAATTATGAGCAAAATATTCACCAATTTTTAAAGCAACTCCTTAAAAAGACATATTGTCATAAACCTGAACAGTTGAAATTCAATTCTCATTTTTGTTCTATAAGACGCTTTGTTTATGACATGAATTGATTTCATTAATAGTTTCTGTTAAACTATGATATTCGGAAGGCTCTGTACTTTCAGTAATACTGTATGAAAATACAGAAATAAACAACATTTTGGATGATGAAACGGTCCGGTTCTTAAAAAGACCCTATCGGCCTTGAAATTAAGCGGACACAACGAAAATCAAGCGTAAACAAAACCATATTATTTGAGTAAATATGAAGAACTTAGAGTTTATCAGTACAATATCCAGAAATAAAGATATTATCAATTAACTTTTTACTAAAAAGGTATAAACCTTTTTAGTAAAAATAAAAAAAAAAAGGGTAAAAGTAAAAGTACTTCTAACAGAAGAATTTCGAATAGAATTTCAAAATTCAGTAACTAAGTTATTAATTTTGCATTTTACTCTGTTTATTACATTTATGTGTTTTTGGAAACGTAAATTCTTCTTAAACGGAGGAAGGGAATATCTCGTTGTTGACAGTATAGTAACTACCTTCAAGCCTTAACATTAAGCTTTGTTTAACGTCAGAAACTCAATGGTTATAATTATTTTATTTGAAAAACCTTTCGTTTATTGTTGTAATTGTAATTGTTATACTTGTATATCAGACTAAGGGAGCAAACTACGTAGGTCTACCGAAGGACAAGAGAAGGACAATTTGAAACAAACCCCATACTAACCCGTCTGACAAGCGTGGTATCACTGGCCAAACGGTGAGGTCTGCGTCCGACAGGGGTGTATTGGAAGCTGTTGATGTATGAACTAATAATGTATTATAAAAGCAGGCACACTTATTTTACTTTTGATTATTCATATTTTAGAATTAAATTTGTTATATATATATATTACTTCAGTTGAGAATCAGGGGTTCATTGTAGTGTTCGTTCAGTGTATTTTATGGCATCCACAGAACGACATTTTATTTAATAAATAACTTTAAGGCTGTATTAAATTTGATAACTTTATGATTGAGTCGGCGGCGCAGCGCTAGCGTATGCGACTGCAGTACTGGAGGCCTCGGCTTCAATTCCCGGGTCGAACCAAATGTTTGTGTGATCTGTAAATATTTGTTTCGAAGTTTGGGTATTTTCTACGTATAATATGTATGTGTTTCCGAAGAAACTATTAATATATTTATATCAGTTGTCTATTACCCATAGTACAAGCTCTGCTTAGTTTGGGACTAGATTGTGTTGTGTGTCAGGTGTCCAAAATATAATTATTATATTATATTATTTGTGTGTTTGGAGGTTTGATATAACGACACAATAAAATAAAAATGAGTATATATAACCAAAAGGATAATCAAAAGAGAGGTAAAATCGACACTATAACTGTAAAATCCCCGTTGGAAAATATCAAAGTACTCAGAAGAAAATACTAAAACTATCAAACAAAGGATTATGTATCTAGATCAAGTGCCCGAGTTGTTAACGTCGGAGCAAAAAATGTTTATTTTTATAAACAGTGGTTAAGTACAACACGATGTGAGTTGAGGCAGGACTGAATGTACAAAAACTGGCCGAACGGCACACTGGCCACTACGCAGCGTGTTCATTATTTTATAATAAAAAAAACAACGCGCATTATTAACGTGTTTAGTTTTCATTAATGTCACAGAAATATTTGAGGTACATTAATCTGTCAATGATTTTAAATATCTGTCGCTAATATAACAGATTTATAAAGAGTAAAAACGTGTTTAAGTTTTTGTCCTATGTTTTTGATTATACAGCCAAACTGCCAAGTACCTACATATTTATTTATAAGCTATTTGTGTTAAAATTGTACGAGTTTTCAGCTTAGTTTATTATTAAATGAATAAGTTATTTATTTATTGTATTAACTGTAGTTACCATTGCTAAAGAAACATCTACAATTTTCCTGCTCACTTCTCCAATTTCACCAATTATTTTTACAGTTCTGTATTTCAAATAAGTAAAAACATTTCTCTAATAGAAGACCACAATGAGTTTTGATGAAATAAATTGTAATATAGTATAGAAATCTATTTCAACAGTAGTCAATTTTAAACAACCTGTATCTCTTTGATTGAGAAGTTGTCAGAATATCACGTGAACTGCTGAGGCCCACAAATTACATGGTACGCTTTTAAACCAGCCGCAGCTAAAATCGAACCTCTTTCATCTTTGCGGTATCGCAATAGTACATAGATTGAGTTTTTGTGGCGCGTATAATATGGAAGTTTTTGAAATTACTGACTTATAACAAGAAGAATTTCAATTTTCATATTAATTACCGTATGTGCGTATTAAAAAATTTAAACATTTTAAAACATCACAACACGGCACAATATTGATGGAAAAATTAGTGATTTAAAACACTGTGCTCATTGCGTTTATGATCATAATGATTATTTAAAATGAATTTCAAAATATTCTACTAAATTCAATACCAAAATAATTAAAACAGCTTGCAAACAATACTAAAATCCATAATTTTATGTCTGTATCTTTTCTATTGTCACATAATTATGACCAACACAAAACTGTTGTTCATTTTTATTATTTATTCCAAATTATCTTATCCCAAACAATTTTATTCCAACTTTTTTTAAACAAATTAGTTTGCCTATTTAATTTATTTCTATAATAAACGTTTTGCGTAGTAATTGTATGAAACTAATGCCTTTTGTGGGACGCACCAACATGCTTTGTTCATTCTTCAATTAACGTTAATTATATTGAGGCGCCTAGAAGTAATTAATTTATTTTATTTCGATTTTATCGACAGGAAAACGTTTTTAAAACAGCAAGTTAGTCTTTCTCTTGGTACTCAGTTTGTCTAACTTTATTTCAAGGATTTACTTCAGTTAATGTCCATTTTTACAAATACATTTTTGGATGGGCGTGTACCACCTTTGTCTTCATCTACACTTTCCATCAGGTGAGATGTAAACCAAACGCCTATTCCGTTACAAATATATAAAAAAAAAGGAAACCTATGCAGTTCCGAACAAATTTAACTTTACTGGCGTGTGATTCATTTGATTTAATTTAGATGTTGTAAATAAATTATAAATAAAATAAATCCCAAACATTAAAAATTACACATAGTCACAGGTATTTATGGGCGGGAAATGTTACTTTATATCAGAAGTCCCTACAGCTTATTCATCTCCAATAATTTGGTTATGCCTAACATCCCTTTGATCCATAATTATTCGCGGAATTCCTTAATAATGGTCTTAAAAAATTCCACTATACCTTAGCATTTTTACATTTTACACACATGAAGCGGACACAAAGAACACCCAGACAGAATAACAATTTGTGGATCACACATAGTGTTGTCCCATGTAGGATTTGAACCCATAACACTCAGCGTTGTAAAATGCGGCGTGGTGATCGCTTAAACCACTACGCTTTCCGTACAGTCAAACTAAATTACAAAACTATAAAGCCCAATGCCCAGAACAAAAAATATGGAGATGATAAATAATTTATGACTTAAAAAGCAAGTACACTGTAAAACTTTGGCCTACAGTACTAAGTGTTGCGTGTACAATTAAGAACAAAACATTGCCAGCTGTCTTGTACCGGTTCTATAAATAATTTGAAGATAATTGATCTAGTTATCGACACCTGCTTGTGATCTACAAGTTTACAACAACTTAATATGTTTTAAAACAATTTATTGGTAGCCTGAAGGCAACTATTTTATAGTGTTTTACACAAATCAAACATCCGTGGGAGGTTGGGCCGTTTACCTTTAATCATGAGGTGATTATATTTAATCTCTTTTAGATCTTTTCTCTTCGATCCTTTCGAAAGTATATCGAACAATACTTGTTGGGCTATGAGTCAATATCTACTACTCGGTTACGAAAGTCTTCTTTTGATTGGCAATAACAGTTTTGCTTGTATAGAAGATACTCATATAGTTCAGTAAAATCAAATTCTAATTATTTCACATTTACAATGGTCGGATTCCTTCTCTATTTCGTCACAGATATCTCCAATCACACAATAAACTTATCCCCTCCATTTGGTCTTTTTGAGCTACTGCAGTCTCAGTTCCGCTTACTATTTAAGATTTGTGGTATCTCTAACACTAGTTTCCTAGTGTTATTCACTTTTCTTGTCTCAATTAACTCTATATGTATTACACAAAAAATTATTATTTCCAAAGAAACTAGCTCTAGTTTGGAATAATCATTTTAGTAATAGTGGAATAACAATCACCCAACAGGCCAGCTGTAAAAAAGTCAGTCAAAACTTTAATGTAGTACATATCACATTACGTTAAAAGGTTAGAGAAAGAGAGAGAAAAAGACGGTGATGAAAAGCCTTTAAGGTCAACATAGGTTTTTTATTTTAACCTTACTCGTTTGTTATCATGAAGATTCATAGAAGTCATCACTAAATTATTTTAAAAGCCGAGTTTCTTTAGCAAAAAACATTAAACTCATGAATTTGTTTTGTGTCCAGTATGCACTAAAATTTATACATTCTTATCGGCTTCTAAAATGGTCTGTAATAAAATGTCTGACGCATGTACGTAACGACCATATTTTACGACACAAAAATAAAAACAGTTGCAATGTGTGATTTTTATTTCATATCGTTAATAATGATAAACAGTAGCGTTATATGGTGTTATCTTTTACTGTCTGCAGTGTGTATAATTTACCCTTTACTACAAAGTTGGTTTTAATTACTATTTTTATCACCACACTCTTGATTATTTTTTACCTATAAAACTAGAATTAACAGTACGCAATGTCTTATAAATATCTTGTCCGTGTGGTGATAAATTAACAATATGAAGTGGCATCGCTCCTATTCATCGCATGAGTGTCGTAAGAGGCGGCTTAAGTACGACAAAACCTCTGTAAAGAGAAGAAATAGCTGGTTTACCGCGGTCGTAACCTTCTGCGAAGACGTCATTTCGCAGAAAGAGGCGGCAGAGAAGGTCCGGTAGGACGATCTCCACTGGAACTCAATTCGCCGCCGGCGAACCTGTGCCCGAGTATGGCCGCGGGACGGGTTTTCCCCTCCATCCGCTGTAGTGGCCACCCGCGAGAATTATATGATTATTTGTCCTGAAATCGAACCCAAAACCGCTCTCTTATCACTCATTTATCACTATACCTATAGGTCTGTCATAAAATGATTCACAATCAAGAAGTAACAAAAGAAATAAATTGAACATGACACTATCGTAGCACTACGACGACTTTTTCAAGTATTTGTGTGTTTGGTTTGTTCCCACAGTTAGTAGCCAAATTATTAATCATCTGGATAAGCTTATCTTGTCACTATACCAGCCGTCCTTTATTCAGGAGGGTAGATATGTGTTTTGAATAATTATTTTTGGACCATTAATCGTAAAAAACTCGTTAATCGTTGAAGTTTGAGAAAACCAGATAGTGATAAGCGCTTCCTTTTTGTTGGCTTGGTTATGATCCTGCGTGTATTATACTATATGAGTTTCCCTATATTCGAGGTAGACATTTTAATTAGTCGAAGCCATGGATTTTTATAAGAAAAGGTTTTATTACAGTGTTCAAAGTTATTTTGTTTTAACGAATAAACCTGCTGAATCACCTGGATATACACTTATTTAGCAATCCCAACCGTGTAAACATTTTTATGAGAGCATAAAATAATATTGATTTCTTCGTATGTCGTTATTTGTGGTATCGTTTTATCTCGAATATTGTGATTACAGGGACAGATATTTTTGTTTTTCCTCAAGCATTTTATTATATGCGTAATTTTTGGTAACAAATATCTAATATCTCTCTCTCTCTATATAATATCTATCTCTCTATATATCCTTTAATTAAAATGTTTATAAAAACTACTACATCCGCAATAGAATCCGAGCCAGCTTTTGTTATAAGCTGTTTTAATAAAAATTACTTAACTCATTTCGTACACGCCCATCTGAACTAAACTAGGCAGAGCTAGTAATATGGTAAGCAGACTGCTGATACTGTCTGCTTAAATATTTCTAACATACATACAAAAAATCCTCCTCGAAGTGTCCTCGAAGAGGTGGGCGGAGGCATATTAACCACCTATTTTTCTGCAGTATTTTGATCCCACGTAATAGGGTAGCGAGTTTATCGCCGCTAATCGGGATGTTTTGTTTGCCTGAGCCTCGTCTGCCGATTAACTGGTGCACCACTTGCAAGAGGTTGGCTTGGAGCTCAAATCCTCGGTGAGAACCATATGCGTCTTATATATAGAAACATTTCTAAACCCAAACGTATTGAAGATAAACTATACACATTATTAAACATCACACAATTACATTTTGTGAGGGCCTAGGTTTCATCACAGTAGGCTTATTAATTTACGAGTAGTAGTTGACCAACTAATTCGACCGTATAGGTATTATAATAGTATGAAAAAACAAACGTCCTGGCTACAGAATTGGTCACTTTTTTTATCTAAACTGTCATCGACTGTTAATAAAGAATAAATAGATATTTCGGACATTTTCACACAACGTCATCTAGTTTCAAACCAAGCAAAGCTTGTGCTATGATAACTAGATTGACTGATAACTATAAGTATTTATATACCTTTTTTTTGTAGATACATACATGTTATACATAGAAAACACCCAAACTTCGAAACAAATATTTGCAGATTATACAAACATTTGGTCGGAACGGAGGGGGGAGGAAGGTTGGTGTAAATAAACACTCAATTAAATGAAATATCATCATTTTAATTACTTGACGCGCTCCAGTTTTATACACACAACCGTTAAACAATCCTAATAATATATGAGTACATGTGGTTGGATTTTATTATAATTGTATAACAGGAGCAATCAGCAATTGCAACTGTTCTTGTTTTTATTCTTTCGTAAAGGAAAAAGATATTTCCGTTGCACCATACCTCTTAAATATAGAGCTATTAGTAGACACGCCAACATAATTAAGAGTGGTTTATTATTATTGACAGACTCCCACATTATCGATAGGAAACACATGTCAGGTTTAAGTTGCGCCTTAAATTATACAGTTTGCGAACGTCGACGATGTTATATACCTATGTACTCGTATATTATATAGCAGAAACTTTGCTCAGAAACACTGTCTTTTTCAATACTGCAATTTAATAAAATAAATAAATATTTCAGACATTTGACACACAACGGTATCTAGTTTCAAACTATGCAGAGCTTGTGCTATGATACCTAGGCTGACTGATAGAATATTTACATACCTTTTTTGTATATACATACATATTATATAAAGAAAACACCGAAACTTCGAAACAAATATTTGCAGATCATATAAACATTTCATCAGACAAGCAGATCAGACAAGCACAGCAGTCGTATTCACGTTCTGCGCTTAGTGTGAGTTTTTTTCTCAGTTACTCGCCCTTAACCATGGCGGCGATCGTGTTGCAATTAATTGTTACTGAAACGTCTGAGAAGGTGTTAAATAAACTCACACTAGGCTCTCTGCTCTCACAAAAATCCACTGTTTGAGATTGATAGCCGAACCCGAAAAGACGCATTTGCCAGGGCAATAGCATCCCCTTGATAACGATGCCAAATTGTGTTATATATCAAGGTTTGCTAATACTGATAGCAGCCCTGATTTATTTATTTCTAAAAGGCAGGTCGTTACTTTTTTATAATTGGGTAGACGTTCATATTTAGTTTTACTGTTTTTTAACTTGTTTGTGACGTATCAGACTTAATAACTGTAGTAAATATATGTACTACTGATTTACGTTCATCGTGATTGTGGTGTATTTAAGTACAAAGTTGATTCTTAGGGACCAGTGTAAATTATACCAAATATATCCTAATTAAGATAAAAAGACGTAAAATAAATATTTCAACTTTTTTCTATAGAAAACACGGAAGAATAGGTTAAGAGTTTCTTTTCTTTTTTCAGTTTAGAAATAATTAAGTTTACAGATAATTAAGTCGATAAATTATGAGATAAGTATTTAAACATAATTGCATTATTACCAGAAACAAAGTGTTATTAATATTTGAAAAAATAATAATAATGACAGTTTTAGAAATTAAGCAAACTTATCTTTCAAAAATGTTTTTCCAAATAGCAAGTTCAAATGCACGATTGTTACCTAATGCAGTTCTTTATTTTAAAAGATTAAAAATAAACATGGAATAGCAAATGCTTTTATCGTATAATCTTGTAAAATACAAGTAAACAAGTGTACAAGGGATTCCGTACCCCAACACGGATCAAACAGGACCCGGCTTGTAAGACAGGATGTAATACGACTACTCTTAATAATTACGTATAACGGTAATGTTTTAACTTCCTAGCTTCGATATATGATAAGAAATTACACACAGGATGTAGATATCTACATTTTATATTACAACACGGGACCAATTAAATGTAATCACGATTTCTGATTTTGAGTTGGTCATAAAACGAAAGAAGTTAACAGTACTTGCGTCGCATAAGTAACAACCAACATCTATTTATTTAGGCATTACTAACAATCATCCTTACAGGTTAAGCCTTTTTTTTTTAACATATGGAAATCCCCGGCGTTTTTTACGGCGGGGTGGTGTGTCGGAATCGGACCGACTAAAACCACACGGTGTGCCAATCTGCGCTTGACATAGGAGGCATCCGGGAACAGCTGTTATTACGACATCCAGATCCCTCCTAGCGCCTGCCCGCTAATTACAGGTTAAGCCTAGTTCAAGAAAAGTAGGATATTTTTAACCACGACAACTTATATTAACTTATAACTATAAATACAATAGACAAAACATGGTTTGTGTGTAAGAAGTCACTCAGAGTCTACGAATACAAATTTACCTTTTCAAAATCCTATACATCGCGTGTTTTCCCATCTTTCTTTAATACAGTTTCACATTTTCCAGGAATGTAAGAAGAAAGATGTTACAAATATAAAAATATCAGTTTATTGTCCATCAGATATAAAACTCAATTTTATTTGTGTTTTTTTTCTACATTAAAAACTTGTCAAAGTGACTCTACTCTGCCTGATTTAAAGCAAGAATAGAATACAAGAGTTGCGGTCACCAAATTCATTACAAATGCAGACAATGCAGTATAGTGACCCCCACTATGGCGGTCTAGTGAAATGTTTTTCCACGCACCGCTTCGTAACATAATAGGCATGACAGTCTTCGTGACAGTGTAAGCCTCACACGGTTACCACGGTAACTGTCACCCCTGTATTAATAGGCCACCGGTCTCACACTCACCAACGAAACACGACAGCAGGAATGTTGTCGCTTTAGGTTGATCTTCTGTGGGAGGGTAGTAGTACTGCCTCGGTCGAGCGGACCCGTTCATGCTGAAATCAACGTGGTTCTACCTAATTTTTCTAGGCTATAACAGGAAAGAGTAGCATGTATTGACGACTATTTATAAAACTAACACTAAACTAAACTATTTATACTAACAAAACGAATTTTAAAACCTAGTGAGCCACAGTACTTTGCGTAAAAAGTAATACCGAAAATAATGATTGTCCATTTTAAAATTAAAAGAAAAACGTTATGTTAAAAAATTAAATTACAACTACTATTGAAATATGTAGCCATTTTAAAATAAATCATTTTGTTATCGACCATTTCTTATCTTTGTGTCACAAGTTTACGGTGGCATTTACAGTGAAGTTTATTTATTGTTTGAATTTGTTACTTTGTAAGTAAACCAAGTGGTTGGTACTTAAGTAAGTACCTAATAAAACTGGATTAACTATAGAGTATCAGTTGTTGTATGACGTCAGACGGAATATTCGAGAATAATTACATATTAGAATGGTTTATAATGGAAATTATTATAATTCTAAGTAGGTTCGACAAGAAATGAATAATTGGGCAATAGATTTACAACGGCTATGCATTAATATGTGTGTACTTCAGTGAATATATTGAATTTAAAGCTATCCAAAATTGTAACGGAGTTTTCTAATTTTATAAGATAAAAGATTATAAATTAATTTAGACGTCTTCAAATAATGATAATCACAACTGTAAGCCTTACGCTGTCACGATGACTGTCATGCCTTTTACGTCCCAAGGCGAGGCGTTAAAAAGCATCTCAATGGGCCGCCATAGGGTAGATCACCATACTGCATTGTGTGCATTTACAATGAGTATATCGACCACAACTCTTGGATTCTATTTATGCTGTCCATCAGGCAGAATAGAGTCACTTTAGCAGGCTCTTAATATAGAAAAAACACACGACAGAATCACAATAATATTACCAATACTTAGTACCGTGGCAGAATGATATCAAACAAGGTAACGCCTGTATCGTGTAATCTTAAGCAGTTTGTATCTTAAGTCTTAAAACAAGTTAATTTGCTTTTGTATTTACAATAAATATATAAACATAATGTGTGAGATTATTATCTCACACAAGATATAAAACAAATAATCGTACTCATCACACAAATATTAGTCCTGGGTGGGAATCGAACCCACGATTTCTGGCTTAGCAGTTACGATCACTAACCACTAGACCGACAGGCCCGTCAAATATAATATTATGGTAATATCAATTGGACTCTGTCACTATAATTATTTTAGCATTTTATTATAACATTGTCTTTTCAAAATGGACCACATTCTTTGGATTCTTAAAATTCGCAGCTGTTCTGCTAAGAATAGAATAACTATAACGTGACCTTAATGTTAGTTGTTAGCAGATGATTCTCTCTCAGGAATGCTGGAGTGAATGCCCTCGCACCTCATAAGGAATATTTTATAAATGTCAATATTATGTACTCTTATGAATAGTACTCCGTGTGGTGACGGATTAAGAATACATAGTGTTACCAACCCTATTATCCCGTGCGTGTCGTAAGAGGTGCCTAAGGGTAGAAAATATTCAGGCAAATATTAATACAAAGAGAAGGAAAACTTGAAACAAACTCTGTTCTGACCCGGCTGGTCAGCGCGGTATAGTAGTCCAAAATCTCCTTGCTAAAGAGAGGCCTATGTTCAGCAGTGGAATGTAAGAGGCTATTGATATGAATAGTAGTACCTACAAAAAGGCCTAAATTAGCGTTTCTTCAGCATATATTAGTGAAAAGTGATGATGAAACAAAAACATCGTTCAAGTAAGAATGGTTTAGGTGATAGTCAAGGCGTCAAAAGGATAGGTGCGGCATATTTTCTATGTAAATAATAATAATATAGCCTATGATCCGTCTGCAAGATTGCTATGTACATCGAGTGTGTAATCATAATCTCATTTTTATGTATTAATGTAGCAATATATGTTTGCCGAGATGCCAATCATATAATTTAATTAATATTAACTGACTTTTTCGAAAAATATTCATATGTACTAACTAACTTCATAGCAATATATTAAATACTAGGTAGTAGAGCCATGCTGATTTCAGTATGAACGGGCCGACTCGTCCGGGGCAGTACTACCCTCCCACAGAAGACCAACCTAAAGCGACAGCATCCGTGCTGTCGTGTTTCGTTGGTGAGTGCGAGACCGGAGGCCCATTGATGCAGGGGTGACAGTTGTCGTGGTAAATGTGTGCAATAAAATGCTACGATGACAGATGACAATCATGACTTTTGTGTGTTGTGTTAATTCTTTACATTTACTTTACTTTTAAAATTTACATAAATTTGTTTTTAATAATACCATAATACCTTTTGTCGAGTTACGTATCAATAATAAAGTGGAAGATTTTCTGTCATACATGAAATTAACAAATGATAAGATACAATTTACACTTAAAAAACATAGTAGGTCTACTAAAGTAATAATTCGAGAAAAATACTTGTGGCCGAAATAGCTCAGTTGGGAGAGCGTTAGACTGAAGATCTAAAGGTCCCCGGTTCAATCCCGGGTTTCGGCAGCTCTTCTTTTTTAGGTTTTTTTATACAATTATTTTAGAATTTATTTTACAGTTAAGTATTTTTAAACACCTAAAACAGCATGCTAAAAAGAATACCACTTTTTAATACAATCAATCTGCGTAACGCACCTCTAAAGACATATCTAATCTAAACTATCAGAAATTAAATCTAATCTCAATTTTTCTACATAAAATTCTTATGTGTAAATGTGTATGTCCTACTCGTGTGCAGAGTATGTATGAATTCACGATAGTACAGTATGAAAAGTTTTCAGAAGCAGGCTCTATTCACGCACGTTGCTAGTGAGTTCCATTAAAATAATGCCAAGGTCTTGAGCCAACTGCCCGAGTTTGTCCACAACTAGCAATTTGCTACATAGTGTAATAACAACTGTCCGTGTGGTGACGGATTAAGAATACAGTGTTACCACCCCTATTCATCAAGGCTAAGGGAGCAAAGTATACAAGACAACATCATTACAAAGAGAAGGAAAACTTGAAACAAATTCTATTCCAACCCGTCTGGCCAGCGTGGTATAGTAGGCCAAAACCTCCTTGTTAAGAAGAGGCCTATGTCCAACAGTGGGTTGAAAAAGGCTGTTGATGTAACAACATACTGTTAGTTTACGTCATTTTCCACAATATATAAGATTAAAAATATTATTTTTACATTACAATAGGAAGTCAAAAGTCATGTAATGTGATAACTAGTAATAATGCAATTTTGTAGTTAAAAGTAAAATTACCGCGTGACACTACATAATGTTAGTACAAAAACTTATTATAATTGCAACAAACATATAGTAATATACTACGTGTTACCTGTTATATAACATTACTTAACTGCCTGTCACGTCAATTTTTTTTTATTTACTTCAAATTGTGGTGTTCTGCAGAAATTGGTGTATAATCTTTGACGTCATTATTGCCTGTGACAGCCTTTAGAGTGAATCCATACGGGTTTAAATCATATTATTAAAGTGCTAAGTGCCAATTTTAGCTGTATGAACATGGTTAGGGTGGTGGCTGGTTTCATAAACTTTCAAGTTATCTATCAAATTGACTGCACGGAAGGCGTAGTGATTTAAGGGGTCGCCACGCCGTTCTCTACTACGCTGTGTGTTGTGAGTTCAAACCCTACACAGGATAACATTTTGTGTGATCCACAATTTTTTATACTGAGTCTGGCTGTTCTTTGTGCTCGTTTGATGTGTGTTTACAAAGTCCGCCACGACATACGGTTTTCCTAACGCGGGCATTGTCTTTTTATGCAGGCCTTCATTCACGTTACGTTAAAATTTGAAACATAATAAAAAATACAAAATTGTCTTCAATACAGAATGTAGCTAAATTCTTCGGCTTACAGAAAGTAGTCTATTATTTACTAAGCACCATTTGTATTTTATTTATAGAGCACTTATATTTTCAAATTGTTTATTTAATTATACATTTAATGCTAAATTAAGATTTCTATTATAGCCATGGGAATCCTATAATAGCCATGTTAACACGTAATAACGTTTTCCTGTACAATGTTTAATATTTTATTTGCCGTAACGGATTTTTTTATATGAGAAAATGAATTAAATATTCTTAATAAGGCAACACAGTGCGCTTTATAAAAATATTCATGTTAAATAGTTAGGTTAGTCGAAGTTTAGAAGGCCAAGTAATACGTATTCGGTTCTAACTCACTCGAGCTGGCGGTCACACACACCATCTTCCTCAGCAGTATTCCTTTCTTAGCTTTGCCTTTCCTAATATTTTTCTTTCCATTTATTTGTAATCGTGATTCTGATTCATTAAATTAAACGCAATAAGCTTGTCCCTACTATGTGCGGTCAGCAAAATTTGGGGCAAAGTCGTCAAATCCACCGCTTTGGGGATATAGGCGTGAAATGTATGTATATGTATGTTGTGATGGCTAATTAATTAGTTATTCACATTAAACGTGTGTATTTGTGGTAATTTGATCCTACACCTCAGTAACAAATAGCTCTTACAATAATTAGATTAAACAATGGAAACTTCAAGTTGCGGCCGTATTTTTGTTCTCCTTCAAGTTTAGGTATTACCTTTTTAAACATTGTCTAGGGGGAAGATAGAAAATATTCTTTGCATCTCCTGTTCCTTGAGGATTCAAGAACCAAAGGTATGTGACGATAAAAACAACTTCGACGATCAAGTGACTACCCAAAACATGTCATTTCAGGTCTTCAGAAGAAAGATGCTCTAACACCTTAGTTGCAGAGCAATTAACGTGAGAGCCAAACAAACACCTACTTTCTCTTTCTCTCTCATAATAAGAAACTCATTTTTGACGAGGATTTCTTGCACACAAATTTGTTTTAGAAAGTATCCGTTTTAACAACCTTAAAAAAAGAAAGAGATTCTCAGTTCAGTTGTTTTCATGGACGCCGGAAAACACATACTTTTAACTTATTTCATAAAAAAAGTTAATTTCGTAGATAAACACCTAGTATAATTGTGTTTTTTTATATTGGTTAATAGTATGTGTGGATGTAGATACATTCTCTTGAACGTAATTCTGGCGACGCTCATGGTTCCTATTAAAATTGAAAATCTATACTCTCAAAGGTTGAAAATTAAAATATTAAAAATACAGTTTGTTGCAGTTCATTACCACGCAGGCGCATTAAGTGCTTATATAGTAAACTTGAGGATATACACTGAGTTCTATGTTATGTTATGTGAAAACAAATTTTTTAAAAAAAATCTCGATACCAAAAAATCACCAACTTTTCTCTGAATTTTACAAATAAATCATAAAGTCAATAAATACTTTACTTTAAATCATTGAGTTCATGGGGCACCCAAATGGCAAATATCAAGAATCTTTTTTACGTTGTCAATTTGAAAAAAAAAAAAATTAAACTACTAAAAAACGGAACCCTTAGTCTTAACTCCCGCTCCGTAAATGTCGCTAATGTTGCGTGACGCTAATGTCGCGTTGCTGCTACGACGGCACTCATAATCCATAATTATTTGAATGTTTAACGTACCCATGATGCTGATAACACTTGAAATGCGACGAAAATGTTAGGTTAATACATTGAATGAATTTAAAAGTAGAATTATTAAGTGAACAAAAATTATTTTGATTTGATGTGGCCAGTATTGACGAACAGCAATTCCATAGGTTTCATATAAAAGTGTAGTTATTTAAGCAAATTCCAATTGTTTAAAAATATAAAAATAGTATTCCACCGGTATCGGATTAAACTACTGATGTTTAAGGTTTCCAGAAACAGATACTGTACCATAGAAGTGGTAGTAGAGAGGATTTTTTTCTGAATTAGACCCTAAATTCATCTGCCAAATCTTAATTTTTTCCTTGTTTGTTTGCAATTTTTAGCCTATACACAAAATTACAGTAATTTCAAACTTAGTTCAAACAAGAGTTCGAAGGGAAAGCCTACATTTCAGTAAAAAAACTCGTGGTAAACTCGTGCGAGCGAGATAGTTGTATCTATATAGTGCGAGGTACACACGGCTCGACAGTAAGTTGGGGTCAAAATTTGAATTCGAATTAGGGCATTGAAGACTTATAAAGCCGCTGAGAATTTTTTTTAACTTAATTATGTTTAATGAAGTCATTGCGATAACCATAAATTAACATAATTCACGACATTTTTACTAGGTAACAGTATAAGGAGTGAACTGTGCGATTGACCTAAAAAGGCGGCCTTAGCAATTTATAAAGATGAATAGTAAGGGGTCAGTTTCCTGTGATTTCAAACACGCAACCTTATTTGACGATAAAAGGTCGGCATGATTAATGAACTAGCCAAAGGTCTATCATTATTTGTCTATGAGTTTAGTAGATGTATACTTTTGGTTTCATTTGTTTTTTACATAATGATGCAATCTTGTTTGTTGTTCAATTTTCTTTTTTAATGTTACACAGTGAACGACTTTAAATACGTAAAGTTGACTTTTTATACTGATGAATATTTTGAAGCAACGTGTTCGTCAAAAATTACGCATTATCCACGTTTATAACTTATATAAATAATGATAAAAACCTCCTACATTTCACACACGGGCGTCTGATTTGAAATTAAGTAAAGCTTGTGCTATGGTAACAAATCTGCTGACAAATTTATTTAAATATTTCTAAATTCATACGTGTTATAGATAAATTACACCCAACGACAGAATAAATAATTGTGCTCAACATACAAATATTTTTTCTGGGTGGAAATCAAACCCACAATGTCCGGTTGACCACAAGACTAATAGGGCTGTCAAGTCATTAATATTTAAAGAAATGTAGATCTCGCTTTACCCCTATTAGAAACATAACATCAGGGTTACTTACAGATAATAATACTTTCAATTCATATAGGTACAACATTTTCTCTCTCTTTGGGTAAGGTAAAGGCAGGTCTCCTACTTGGTCTTTCTCATCAATAGCCTTTAACAGTCCACTACTGAATATAAGCCTCTCCTTAGCAAGGAGATTTTGAAATACTATCCCCCGCTGGCCAGACGAGTTGGGATAAGGTTTATTTCAAGTTTTCCATCTCTTTGTAGTCGCCTCATACACATTACGTATTCGTAATCCGTCACCATTCGTCACATAATCTCTATACTATCATTAAAACCAATAAGTACTAAACTACTAGTATTTATTCACATATCAGCCTCGATATGTATCGAGTTCTTAACTTACTTTTACGCTAAAGTTATATAATAGCTCATTAATGGACAAGGAAGTTAGTAGCTATATAATATGTAAATATTATTGAATCTTCTTACAATTTTAAAGTCAAAAGTGTATATTTATGTTTGTTAGTCTGCACAAAGGTCCTTTTCTTTAACTGCCCCGGTGGCGCAGCGGTAGTGAATGCAACTACTGTGCTTGAGGTCCCGGGTTCGATTCCCGAGTCAGACCAAATGTTTGTAGGTGCTGCAAATATTTGTTCTGAAGTTTGGATCTTTTCTATTTATAATATGTATGTATTTACAAAAAAAAAGGATATAGGTATTCTATCACTCAGTTTAGTTAACATAGCACAAGCTCTGCTTAGATAATGTTGTGTGACAAATTCATTTTAAAAAAACTTTCCCGTAGGATGAGTAAAGTACAACAAAACGCGGGGGTAAAACTATGGTGCACTGCTAGTTACGATGTGTGCCACACTTTTGGCGCCACATTAACTAAATTAATTACTATGAATTATTAATTATGAATAAATGAACTAAAAGTCAAAAAATCTGTGAAGCAAATTTTTGTTTAAACGCTCTTAAAAGAATAAAATAATTTTTTCTTTAAAAAGTTTTAAAATGTACTTGTAATTATACAATTTAGCCGAAGCCGAAACCAAATTTTCGGCCGTGCTCGCAGTTTTGATCGAAAATGAAATCAAAACTGAATTCGGTTATGTGTGTAGATTTCCGTTGTATACTTATGTATAAATAACTGTTTCATTTGTCTAGTCGTTAGTACATGCAACTGGCAGTCGCATCAGGGGGCCCTTCAGGCCAAGATTCCATGTGGTGGCGGTTTAAGAACATGAAATATCACCAATTCTATTCTTCCTTTGGATGTCGTAAGAGGTGACTAAGGGGATAAATTGCGCAGGACAACGTCATTGCAAAGAGAAGGAAAACTTGAAACAAACCCTATACCAAGCCATCTGGCTGACGTGGTACAGAAGGCTAGAATCTGTTTTCTAAGAAGAGGCCTATGTCTAACAGTGGACTGTGGACTCATGATAATGATGATGATGACGAATCACGAGATCTCAGATTCGATGCCCGAGTCCTCCTTCGGTTATAGACATGCTTAATAACAGACTGAAATTGGGGGCCCCTTTTACGTAACTTTAGTACCACGGAGATTACGTAAAATCGTCGGTCTTACATCTGATCTCTCTTCAGTCGTATCGGATAACCATCCCATTGAGAATGAGGAAACATAAAAGTGCTATGCATGCCCACTGACTTGTGTACTATAATATTTACTGCGTACTTGACTAGTACTTGTCTCTGTTAAGACTTGCCACCATGTTGGAAATCCGCTAAGAGTAGGTACATCATCATCATCAAGTATTAATATATCTACGTATATAGAAAATAGCATTAAATAAAAAAAAGATATCATTTAGGTATGTAACAAAAATAATTTATTTTTTATGTCCTGAATAAATAGACAAAATATGTTATGTTATGTCACAATATAACACGGTTAAATATAAGTTGATTAAAAATGTTTTTCAACTTATATAAAAATAAAAGAACGTGAATTTAAAACAATAACATAATTTCGAATTAAAACACGATTATTTACATGAATCGGCAAGACACTGTCGATAGCAGTGGTGAGTTTGCAATATTTACATTCTTATTACTAATCATAATTTAATAAAGAAATTTAATAGAAGGTCAATGTCCTATTTTAATATAAGATCAATGTTATATAACTGCATTCACACATAGCACTGCATATTATGAAAACATAAAAGTTATCCTGTTTTTAAATCACTGAATATTTCTCGTTCATGTTTTGCAAATCGCTTGTAAATAACAAACCCTTGGCCGAAACCGAAACTAAGGGCGAAACTTGTCGAAGCCGAAACTATCGATTGGTCAGTAACTCGAACAAATATGACTACGTACATATTTATTCAAGTTAAAAGCTTGTAAAAATGAATTGCGTTCGTGTAATAATATAATTGACGGTAATAGTTGCACGCAAATTACACTTTTTTAAACCACCTAGTTGGAAAGATGTGGCTTTTGCGTGGTTTGCGTGTTATGAACCGCTGATACCAACATTTAAATCCTTTTGTAGCTAATTATTTCTTTTTTTTGGTTTTGTAGGTTATTAAAATCTACCACCGCTACACGTAACTACTCAGTGACAAACCAGCCAAGGATCACGTGACAAAAGGGATTACGAATAAAAATACTTCAAAGTCGTTAAATATTAGTCGTTAATATTCTTAAGAACACAATTGTCAAGAGTATTATTTCTTTTTTATTATTTTCTTTTGTCTGGCTTTGTTAATACCTCTAGTTTCAGTAATATACGCTATTAAGTACATATTATGCATATAAGAGAGTACATAGACAATTTTATAACAGACTTGGTGACCCTTTTTTTTAACGTGTGGAAATCCCCTCGGGCCGTCACTCCACCGGGGTTTACGGCGGGGTGGACCTCGTAGTGTGATCTTATAAAGCGTGAACACTCGTAGTTTTGTTTACAAAAAAAAGGTTATAGTGTGCCAATCTTAAAAGATATACATATGATGTAGTAAATATTTTTATAGAAATTTTGAAGGAAAATAATTCTATCATACATTACTTATATGAAACTTTAACCGTTTACGCAGAACACACAATAGAAGTTCTCAAAAAAATCATTTTTTTCTCCGAATTTTTTTGAAGGGTATTCAGCTCTTTTTGCTTACAGTATTATATTATAAATAGCCTTTTTTTTTTTTTTTTTTTTTTTTTTTTTTTTTTTAACGTGTGGAAACCCCCTCGGGCCGTCACCCCACCGGGGTTTACGGCGGGGTGGTGTGTCGGAATCGGACCGACTAAAACCACACGGTGTGCCACTCTGCGCCTGAGATAGGAGGGATCCGGGAACCGCTGCTGTTACGACATCCAAATCTCTCCCAGCGCCTGCCCGCTAAAGCGGGCACCATCTGCGGATAAATTCTCTATTTAGGCGACGTACGGCACACGTGCACATCACCTCCTCGCGGCTGGCCACTACAGCGGATGGAGGGGAAAACCCGTCCCGTCCACCCGCGGCCACACTCAAGGCGGCATGAGGCGCTGGTATGCGCGCCTCCGCCGCCCGGCTCGCCGGCGGCGAATTGGGTCCGAGTGGATATCGTCCTCCCGGGCCTTCTCCGCCGCCTCCTTCCGCGAAATTACGTCTTCGCAGAAGGTTGCGACCGCGGTAAAACAACTGTCGCTACCGGCCATGGAGCGTATGACGGCCGGTAGCGAGAGATCACCTCCAATAACTGCAGTGAGGACCCCACGCTGCGCCGCCCAAGCGGAACAAACTGCTAGCGTGTGCTGAGCCGAGTCCTCACTGCAGTCGCAGTGGTGACAGGCGGGACTCAATTCCCTCCTGACGACCGAGTGCAGATACTTCCCGAAGCAACCGTGCCCGGAAAGGACCTGCGTCAGTCGGAAGGAAAGGGTCCCATGCTGCCGCCCTGCCCACTCGGCGATGACCGGCTGGAGAGCCTCCACGGCGGCAAAGCCAGCACGTGGAGCCTCCAGCCGGGACGACCAACGAGCCATCGTGGCTCGACGAGCGGCCTCTCGCCACTCGCGTATCTCTTCGGGCGGGGGCCGTATGCCGCTACCCGCCCGGAAGTCAGCCGTCCGCCGATAAACTTCGGCGAGCACTTCCGCCTCCAAATCCCACGGGGGAGTTCCGGCCAAGGCGCACGCCGCCTCCGTTGATACGGTGCGGTAACCACGTATGGCTCTAACCGCCAATATCCTCTGAGGGCGCCAGAGGCGAGCCCTATTCTGGGCGGTCAGAGCCGCCGCCCACACCGGTGCACCATACAGTGCCATTGACCGGACAACTCCCGTGTACAGCCGTCTCGTCGCGACGCTGGCTCCACCCAAATTGGGCAAAAGTCGCCCAAGGGCGGAAGCAGCGCCGACCAGCTTTGGAGTTAGCTGTCGGAAGTGCTCGTCGAAGAGCCACCTGCCGTCTAGGATCAGGCCCAGATACTTCATCTGGGCCTTAATCGGTACGAGGACCGAATTGACAACGATAGAGGCGCCGGGGGGTGGACCACGACGGGACCCATGAAACAAAAGGGCCTCCGTCTTATCTAGGGCCACCCGTAAACCCAGCGCCTCAATGCGCCCGACCACCAAAGAGACTCCCACGGAGGCCAGGCGCGCCGCCTCTTGAAAGTTCGCCCCCTGGGCCGTGACCAATGTGTCATCGGCGTAACAAATTACGCCCAGCCCGGGGGGAAGACGACCTCGAAGGGCCCAGTCGTATCCCATATTCCACAGGAGTGGTCCGAGGACAGACCCCTGTGGAACACCGCACGACATGGACCGCCGCCTCAGAATACCATCTCGGTCCTCGTACATGACGGTACGCTCCTCAAGATAGTCTGCCACAAGCCGCCTCAGGTACTCTGGCACCCCGTGGTAGTGGAGTGCTTCCCTGATGCAGCTAAATGGCAGACTATTAAATGCGTTGGCGATGTCCAACGACACCGCCAGCAGCACGCCGCCACAGCTCACCGCCTCTTCGGTCACGGCCCTCAGGCGCAACACAGCATCGACTGTCGAACGCCCGGGTCGAAACCCGTATTGGGCGTCCGACAGATCGGGGCCCACCTCGCAGAGGTGCCGGACGATGCGGGCAGAGAGTATCCTCTCAAACAATTTACCCGCCTCGTCCAGCAACACGATGGGCCTATAAGCCGCGACCGAATCGGCCGGCCGTCCCGGCTTCCGTAGTAGGACCAGCTTCCCGCTCTTCCAGCCCTCAGGAAAACGTCCGGACGCCACGCTGGCGTTTAGGACTTCCCCGAGGTGATCCGACATGTGGTCGAGGGTTCGCGCCAACACTCGGGCAGGTATTCCATCTGGCCCAGGGGCGGTGTTCTTAGAGCGAATCCGTAGAACGACCGCCCCTATCTCCGATTCCCTGACGGGCGGAACATTATCCCCGTTCCGTCCCCCGTCGTCTTCGACCATGAAGGCCATCGACGGGGGTGTGTGCTCCGCCCGCTGCGGGAAAAGACCCTCGACCACTTCCTGCAGGAAGCTGGGCTGGAGTGTCTCTGTAAGGGGGGGGCCCGACGTGCGGAGCTTTTGTCGCACCGCACGATAAGGGCGACCCCAGGGGTCACGATCGAGACCCTCCAGCATCTCCTTCCTCTTCAGTTCTTTGGCGCGGCTAATGGCCAGCTTCAGAGTTTTCCGCGCCTCTCGGTACTCCTCATGAAGCTGGTCCTCCTCGCCGTCTACGCGGTGTCGCCGCCGACTACGGGTGTAGGACCTCCGGGCACGAGTACAGGCCGCGCGGAGGTCCGCCAACTCCTGGGACCACCAGTAAACCTCCTTCCGTGGAGGCTGACAACCTCGGATGCGGGGCATGGCCGCATCGCAAATTTGCGTAATCGCATCGCGGAAACGACCAGCCCCCATGTCGACCTCCTCGGTCGGAGCCTGCGGAGACAGCCAGGAGTGAATAATGGCTGCCTCCTCTAGTAGGTCCCTATTCAGTTTGGCTACAGCCCACCGCGGAAAGCGAGAAGAGCGCCGCGCCGCGTGACCCCTACTGGGGTCCTGGGTCCGGGAGAGCTCAAATCGGATGTAGAGGTGATCCGAGAGCGTCTCAACCTCTTCCAGGACGCGCCAGTTCCTTACTCGTGCGGCGAGGGCAGGGGTAGCGAACGAAAGGTCCACTATCGATCCTCCCTGCTGTCGCACGCACGTGTTGGTGGAGCCTCTGTTAAGCAAACAGAGGCCCACCGAGGCTGCCCACTCCTCTACGGCCTCGCCCCTTGCGTCCGTCCTGGGAGAACCCCACGCAACGGACTTTGCGTTGAAGTCCCCCAGCACAAGGACGTGCCCAGACGCTAGTCGCCGCATCGAGGTCTCTATGTCGTTGAGAGAGGCCTCGAAGTCGCTCAAACTCCGGTTGGGGGAGAAGTATACACCGTATACGGTGATCCCCCCCCACTCAGCAGCAACATATCCAGTACCCTTGTCTCTTAACGACAAGGGCGGGGAATGAGCCGCTGTGGAGCCGACGACTGCCACGGAGCAGTCCCGGTCACCCATCCAGTTTGGACGGGGAGGAACATGATAGGGCTCCGCGACTACAGCTACACCGATCGACCACTGTGCCATGGTTTGTAAGAAAAGATCCTGCGCTGCGGCACAGTGGTTCAGGTTCGTCTGGACAAGAAGGCTGGAGACTTGATCCATTACTGGACTGTCTCGACAACCTCCTCCATGGGCGACGACGTCGTCTCACGTACGACCTCAGAGGCAGCCTGGATCGATTGGCTGGCCCTTGACGTCTGCCGATAATAACGGGATGGCTTACAGCCCCCCTGCCCTATCTGGTGATTGGCGGGTTTGTTACCCGCCGCACACGCTGGGCAGTGAGGGGCCGCAGAGCATTCTACTGCCTTGTGCCCCGGTCGACCGCAGCGGAAACAAAGTCCGTTGCAGTCCAAACTATTGTCGCACTTGACACGAGTGTGTCCCTCACCAAGGCATTTAAAACACCTCATCGGTCTCGTTGCCAGAATTGTGACTCTGGCGTTTACGAGACCGATGAGTATCTTGCCAGCGTCGGCCAAAACTTTGGCCGACGCTATGGGACAACTTACCCACACCGCACCAAGGCCCCCTGGACCGGGGCGGATGGTGCCAACCCTGATGTTATCCGTGTTGCATCCAGTCCTCTCCTGAACTGCAACACGGACATCTTGGGCTGTTACTGAGTCGTCCAGGCCTGAAATGCGCAGTTCCGCGCACTTTGTTGGCCTGGCGATCTTGACACCATCCGTGGCTGCAAACATATTTCGCAGTTTCTCCGCAAACGAATCTGCTGTCTTTGCGCCTTCAGCCCCGGGGAACTCCAAGACTCGAGCTCCCGTTTGGGCGAGGCGCAACTTGACCCCTACCGTCCCGAAATCAGTGGCGAGACTGTCCCGGGCCTTCTTGAATAAAGTCGCGTAGGACAGTCCGCCACTTACCGCCTCCGGCGATACGGTAACTACTATAGCCGCGGTTTTTGGCGGCCTTAGCTTCCGTGGCTTCTTGGTGGTGTTTGACACCGATGGCGACTGCGGGGTTGGAGCTGCTTTCTGGGCAGCCTTTTTACCCCGCCTTCGGGACTTCTTCTTAGCTCCTCCGACTAATTGCCAACCGTCATTGGAGGGGGCAGATGTGGAGGGACCAGGCGTAGGTGTTGGAGTGAGGAGCGGAGGAAATTTTGCTACACTCTTTACCGCCGTTTTATGTCCTGCGACCGGTGCAGCCGTCTTGGTTGCTGCCTTGGCCGCCTGTTGTGTCCTCGTGGCATCAGTAGATGCAGACACTAACACCGCTGTCGCATATGATTTGCGGCCACTTGTAGCAGAAAGCGGAATCGGTGCTGATGCGGCCTTTCGCCTATCTGCAGCGAGTGGTGGTCGGATAATGGGAGCTGGGGGTAATCTCGCCTCCAGGCTCGCGAGACGTCCGTCTAGCATATGCCCTACTGCCTCCATAATTTGGCGCAAGTAAGCATCGCTGACGTCACCTGAACCGGGAGTGGGGGCAGTTTGCTTCGAAGCCGTCACCTGTCGCTTAGAGATACCCACCTGCGCCCGAAACTGGGCAAACTCGGCGCTCAGCTTAGCCACCTGCCCTGTCAGGCATTCATTAGCAGCCTGAAGGCGAGCTACGTCCCCAACGAGGGTTTCGACGACCCCAGCAATTGCGGAGGAGGAGTCCTTAAGGGCCCTAACGAAGGTGCTCTTAAGGTTCCTAGATTTGGTAGCCACCTTTTGGATGATGGCCACCCCAGCATTTGCTGTCTCCTGCAAAGATACCGTTGTTTGGGGAACAGAACCCCTTTCCACTGGCTCTCGGATCTTCTGCAGGAGATCTGAAATCTCCTCCTCCGCTGCACTTTCGCCCTCCGCTCTAACCCGTCTATAGGCTTCTGCCTTCGAGAAGACAGAACCTGAAGGGGTAGAGATGGTCGTGCGTGACCTGCCTCGGCGGCTGCTTCCCACTTTAGGAGGTAGCATCTCCTGGGACGTGTCACTCTCCTCGTCCCTGGAGCGTCCGCGTTTTCTGCTGTCGCAGATTTCCACTTCTGTGGACTCCAGTACGTCCATAGTCGTGCTTGGGTTACCGTTATCCGACGGATGGGCGGACTTGGAACGCAATCGCTCCGATTTTCTTTTTTGGCTCCCAGCAGACAAATTGACTTCTGGGAGCCCTACTGAAATAGGAGTCCCAAGTATAGGTTCCTCCTCGTTCGAAGAGAAGTCAGTTCCCGGCTTCCCTTTCTTATTCCTCTCTTTCTTGTCGTCTTTAATGTTTTTGTTTAAAAAGGTTTCCATAGTTAGACCCACGAGTGGGGGAGAACTAAAAGTCGACCCGGGCAGAGATCCCCCAATACCCGGGCAAGCGTAAATTTGTGCCCAACTGAGGGGTCCGCAGGTGCCTCAGCTGGGAGTGTGCTTACGACTGAACTACCCATCAGCCATGCATCCCCTGGCCACACACCAGAACACGGGATTTGGGGTAATTTTTAAAGAGGTTTTCTTCCTCGCAGTCCGGGCGGCTAAGCCAAGACCCTCGCCCCCGATTTGTGTCGCGAGACATAACCACGACACTCCTTTCGGGATTACGATGTGACAACGGTGGCAGGAAGATTAAATCTTTCAATGCCTGCTCGGCGGCAGTGTGAGTACACACCAAGCCCGTTCTCCTTTCTCCACCATTGACAGTGGAGAAACGCCGACCCATGAAAGGGTCCCACCATCATGATTTTTTATCGAGGTTTTCCTCCTCATTGCTCCGAAGAGCGAAGAGCCAACAGAGGAATCGACAAAAATGCCCGCTCTGTTGGACCAAGCCTCAACCGAATGGCCGAAGAAAATGGCCTCCTCTTCTTCGTGCTAGAATATTAGCCGTTGGCGGTGATATTCTCTTCCAAATGGCACAGGAAGAAACAGTGCCGTCGCCAACGTTACCAGGGTGCACCACGTGGAGGTTTTCTAGCCCAGCACCCCATATTATAAATAGCCTACTACAGCCTTCTACGGTGACTGGGATATCTCACACTGCAAGATATTTTAAAATTGGACCAGTACTTCCTGAGACTAGTGCGTTCAACTGCACAAACAAACTCTTCAGCGGTATATTATTTTTTATTTAAGAGCCTGCCTAAGTGACTTTACTCTGCCTGATGGCAAGCCTAAATAGAATCCAAGAGTTGTGGTAGCAATGCTCATTGTGAATGCAAATAATACAATATGATGACACATAGTATGGCACCCTAGTGAGATGTTTTTTCACGCTCCGCTTGGGGACATAAAAGGCATGGCAGTCATCGTGACATTGTATTGCTCACACACTTACCACAACAACTGTCACCCCTGCATCAATGGGTCTGGTCTCGCACTCACCAACGAAACACAATATATATAGCACGAAATTTAGTTAAGTGTATACCTTAATACAGCTGTAGAAGTCATTTATTAAAAAAGTGAACCATTAAAAGCATTGCTTATCCATTTCTTTTATCTAGACAGTCAACCGTTGACGGCAACACGAACAAAAACGTTTGAAACATCGAACTAACGCGTTGAATAAACATGAGCCACTTGATTTACAGTGTTTTAGCTAATACTGTACGGTTGCTATGGCAACGCAAGTGACAACATAACAACAGAATCTTTTGTCGATACTTTTATTCGAATGTAAACGTTCAGTAGTTGAAATAGAATGACTTTTGAAACGTTTTGTATATTTTTTTTGTATACAGTAGGGTTTTGTATTGTGTTCAGTTGTTTTAAAATTTCTTTTATTATTTTACAATATACAGTGACGTCATTTGACATACAGATATCGTTTATAATTATAAGTACTTCAAGTTTGAAGTGAATACGTGTATACGTATTTAGACAACAACTAATAGCAACATATCATTTTTAAATTAAATTTATTAATATAAATAAACCTATATATGGAGTTTCAACTTTAAAATCAGGAAATTCCCTTCTAAATAATAGTTGATACAGGAAGAGTTTAGGCCTTGTATGCATTTTAAACATACATTCAATGCAAAATAAGAAATAAATGAAATCTTATGTTGGTTCTTACTTAGTTTTTCCACAAAGCTACCAAAAAGGCTTGTGGAGTTTGTCTTAAAAGAAATTCTTAATACCAGCCCAAAGTATGGAATTTGGCATTGTTTCAAGCCTGTGCTTGGAGAGAGAGAACATCTATGGCAATTGTTTTTGAGAAATCAGTGCCCTTAAAATGTACTGAAAACTAGTTCAAGCTTCGAATTCAGTTTGCCTTCAGGGTTGCAGAGGTCCGAACCGCTTCATGGAAAAACTGACGGTCAGGTAAAACCGGTAAAACTAGTGGCCGACTAGAGATAGTGTTGATACTAATAAAGCCTAGGAAGATGATGACATGGCACTTCCACGTCAAAAACATCGAAGTACGTACAGTGCTACGATATGGAGTGTGAAAATAATTTAAAGGGTTGCCAATAATATTTTTTAACTTTTATAAGGTAACGTATGTTCACACCCTAAGTCGTGAAAAGGGGACTAAGAGCCCCTTTGATTGTGTTAAAAGCTCCATACAATAAATGTTCGGGCAATTCTTAGCAGGGTGCATTTCCCCTTAAGTATGCATAAAGGTCATTCACTTTTGATTTTAAGACAATTTATTCTACGCAATGGCTTATGTGACATGATGATTCTTAGTTAGATTTTGAATAATATTTTCGGTCGTTTTCATATAATGTGTTCATGTTGCGTGTTTATGTGTTCCTGATGACAGACCTATTGGTCTATGGTTAGTGATGCTGGCTGCTAAGCTAAGGTCGAGTGTTGGATTCCCACTCACGACAAATCTTTGTGTGATGAACACGATCATTTGTTCCATGTCTGGGTGTGGGCATTTAGAAATATATATTGGTATGTCTATCAGTATTCTGGTTACCACAGTGCTGGCTTGGCTTACTTTGCCGGTTTTTTAAGGTGCAATACATACAAATATGTTATTTTTCTTTAATTTAGCTCATTATTCATTTCGTTTGTTACAGATAGTGCAAACAATTTTAGACAGCCTACTTATGAGGTAACTATGAAATGTAATATTAATTAAATATCCATTCTTAAACTTTTTAAGGAGTTATACCATTGTACAAAACTTCATTAAGTATTCGAAATATGCCACCTCATTTAAAACTTTTTTTTAAGATAACTAAAGGATAGATAATAAAAAAAACAATTAAAGGAATTTTAATTTTTTTTAATTCAATTTAAGTAAGTAAGACCAAACTTGGCTACCAATGCAAGCTATGCCGCTATTTTCAACTGTGGTAGTCTATAGAAGAATTAAAAGTATTTAACTAATTATTTGTAACTAATAAAGAGGTTATATCAAATATCAGTAGTAATGTCGAGAACTGGCAACATCCGTAACAAAAGTACCTCAATGTTGCAAATATTCCTACATACATAACTTATAGGTGTTTACTACTCTCAAAAATTTCGCCATCGTCCATAAAGACAATGTACTTTATATAAAGTGATAATGCACATCGCTCTTCCCATAACGGCTTACAACTGCAGCATAAATTTATACCAATGATGTGGATTACAAACCGCAGCCTCTCCGACCACAGCTATTGATACCCACTAAATGATGACGCTCCACTTAAGACAAGCGGTTGATACGGAAATTTGCGGTTTTCTATCGAATAACCGTAACTAATTGCCGAAACTGTCTTTGTGGCTGTTTTTTAGTCAGAAGCTGTGTTTCTTTTTGTTTCAATATTAAATATTTAAAATAGTTTTAATATTTCGACTGGATGTAGTGCAAACATTGGCAAGTATTAAATGCCTGATTCTTAGGACGATTCTTGGTAGTTATGTAATATTTTCAAGTGAGACAAAGAAGGTACCATGGGGCTAAAGAATAGTAAAAGATAAGACAAGAGCAAAGGACAGAGTAAAGTCACTTTGGTAGGCTTCTATAAAAAAACAGTAGCAGTCGTGGGACTGCCGATAGAAGTGAAAACGGAACTATTAAGTTGAGAGTAATTAAAACTATATGCAAAAATTATATGAAATTTTTTATGTTTCATATATAGCTATATATAATATATAATATCATATATAATATATAATAATAATAAATTTCATATATAATATATAATATCATATTCTCCATAGCTATAGATATACTATTATCATTAGCATGTCGGTGACGCGAACCGAGGATTTTACCCTCTACCAAAACGCTCAACGCGCCTAAAGAAGTTTTCACTTCAAAAATAAGAAAAAAATAGATCGCAAGCTGACAATTGTTTGTGTTAAATAAACATTAAAAAGAATATTGAAGTTATGTTCAAATAAACTACGAATACGTAATATTCAATGAAATTTGATTAAAAGAACAAGTAAACTAGAAATAAAACATACTGTATTAATAATTAAATATAATCTAGCCAATGAATATTCGTACCACCTACCGCTCAAATATTATCAACATAAGTTTGAAGATGTGTTAAGTAATATTTTAATGTATAATCTATGTATTAAAATATATTTTTAGTATATTTGGTTCATATTTTAACTGTACGATCTTAAAATAATGTATTTATTTCAAACCTTGGGCTTATTGTACAAAAGCTGACTTAATACCAAGGAGTATTCTCTCCCAGACGATCCTCAGGTGATATAGAAGTAAGATGTGGTAGATCCAAGATATTGAGTTTTTCGTAGACTTGGTAAGTAAGAGTTAAAGTAAGTAAGTAATCATCGACAGTGACCACGAATATCAGGTATTAAGATTTAATATCAGAAGAAGAAGAAATAGAAGAGTGTGGTTACAGTGAGCCTTGGCACTGGGAGAATTCACAGGAGTTGTGTAAATACCCGTGAATTTCCTGATGCCTCAGCTTATTGTGATCAATACAACGTGGACAAATAAGAGATAGAAGAAGAAAAGAGAAGAAAATATTATAGTGTAATTATTTTTGTATGTATCATGTTGGTGTTTGTCATTGGATTTAGAAGCTTAATCTCTTGATATTTTTTTGTTATTGATTATTTGTTGCTTTCTATATACGCCTCGGATTTAGAGAATATTTATTCACTAGATTTTGTTTTGTTTGTATCCAACAGTAGACTGTACTTAAAGGGCACCGGGTTGGGTCATACTACGACCCTACTGTGGTCATCAGTTTAAAAATAATTTGTCAAATTTATATGACTGACTCCTTCCTTTTATTATATTTTAGCTTCTAATATCATACCACATATGATTTACAATATTTCTAATCAGCTATTGCGTATTAAAATAAGAGATTAAAAAAACGTATGTGTATACTTATGTACGCACGTAAGAAGTTATACTTCTTAGGAGAAATAAGATAAAAATCTTTCTAAAAATGGTATTTTTCGCGTTATCATATGATTATAGAGAAACGACGCTAATAATAGAAGAAAAAAATCATATATTCAAAGAAAGTTTTATTATAACTTATTGTTATTCTATAATACGACTACCTCGGTGGCGCAACGGCAGTGAAAGCGACTGCTGTGCTTGAGGTCTCGGGTTCGATTCCCGAGTCGAAATGTTTGTATGATCTGCAAATATTTGTTGTGAAGTTTGGGCGTTTTCTATATATAATATGTATGTATTTACAAAAAAAGTATATAAGTATTCTATCAGTCGGTCTAGTTATCATAGTACAAGGTCTGCTTAGTTTGAAACTAGATGGCATTGTGTCAAATGTCTGAAATATTTTTTATTATTATAATAATTATTTGTGCATAATTAATTGTTGTATAAAAGTTCATGGTGTCGAGTTTTCATGACGGCGTACGCACGCATCTTAAAAGTTTACTGTAATCATTTTTCCCTAACGCGTCAAAAGAAGTATAATTTGTATATATAAATAAAATTTACCAGGGAACCAAACGTAGATAAATAACAGTGAAGATTATACATATTTACGAAACGAACTTCCTGAGACATTGTGTGACTGCGTGTAAATCGTATCCGCAAATCCGTATACAATATATTTTCCAGTCATTGTCTTCCGATATAACTAGTAGGAGCCCAGGATACAAACCACAAGATATAAGCGATTTTATGTGAAGAGAAAAAACAAAACATCACAATAACTCACCTTAAAACTCGGAGAAGGTTTGAAACTCTCGAGTTGCAAGTATCCATGGGCAGGGGCAGTGACTCACGTAATCAGTCTGCTTTCCTAAACCATAAAAATGTAAAAGTAGATTAAAATAAAGAATAAAAAAAATGATTAAAATACTTTAGGACACATTCATATGAGTTTTTGGATGAGGAAACGGTCTTTTTGGCAATAGTCAATTTTATAGTTAAGGGACCTTGACTTAGCAGGCGATTACTTTTTACAATCCATCAGTAAAAGAAATATCTCTTTCTTATCTTTACCTTGACTTTTTATCTATCTTTACCTTTAATAAACTACCAATCTTATCTCTAAGTGCTTGGTTAACGATTGGCTTACCCCCTGTTGTGTAAGTGGAACTAATAATATATATTATAGTTAACGAAATGTGGGCGTCAATATCACCCCTACGCCTTAGTTAAATATAACGTGAGTGTATAAAGCATATCTATTTGTAATTATGTGAATTTTACTTAACATGATGTATGTTGATGTATGTTACTGGATATTGTTGGATATTTATGACTGATTTCTGTTGATGAATACAAATAAGGTTCCCTAAAATTGCGGCGATGTAATTACTCCATCTGCTTTGTAATATGTACTAGTATTATATATTAGTGTGTAAAATGAATACATATCTTTGTAAATTGCAAAGTTAGTTGTTATATTAATAAGTAGTTATTAGTATTTTTTCTGCATTATATCTATGCTATTTTTATCACGGATAGCCGTAACTTAACCTGTTTTCAAAATTTGTGTTTGTATTTATTCTATGATTGCTTATTTCATCGTAAAATAACAATGGAGAAGAAATGTAAGGAGTTCTGCAGTAAAATGAAGATATCTATACGAATAATACTTCGTTTTATTATCTTAAAACATTAAATCGCTTCGGCGTTTGCCTCGAACGTGCGTATGGTACAGTTAACCACGAAGATTGTTACCCTATTCGACGATAATCGTAGGTTAGGCTGTAATCCATATGTAACAGATGATCTAACGTTACTGCTAACTGTACGTTATTGTCTTGTTTTTGTTATGTCGATCGTGAGCATCACGTACCTACGCATACTTTTAACGTAATTGCTCTAAACTATGCATCTATCGTAGATTTCTAACTAAAAAAATTGGTTTTTGGGTCAAGGGACACATAAAATTTTATTTTTGTCAGTTTAAAAATTTCAACTTTCTCATTTCTAATGAATATTCATCTAAATTCTAATAACAATATCAAGCAAATATAGCATAAAATAATTTAGAGTTTGACAGCCCTATTGTAGAGTACACTTAGCTGTAAAAAAATTAACAATTACATTTTTCTTAATTTTCTTTTTTTTTAATTCACTTCTCGCCCACTTTTAATGTGCAGTGGCTCTTTAAATGAAGGAGGTGGTATGAAAATATTCATCGCAAACACAATTTTTTATTTTATTCATTTATATTTCATAAGATTATATTTTATTACTAAATATAGATTAACTTTTTTATCTAAAAGACGCGACGTGCCGATCGAATTGCACCGATCGTGATCACGAATGGACTGAAGCGGTTCTATGCTTAATTTTTTTTAAACCATCACCTTCTGCTCGATTTACTTTGAATGGTTGTCTACGATTCCACGGTAAATGTGTCATAATAAAACAATTGCTTACCGTTGTCTAAAGGCTTAACGTATTTGTTTTATAGTCACAACGAACTTTAATTTTCATAAAAAATCTTTTTCTCGTTTTTTTTTTCCTAAAAAAAGGCAACGCCCGCCTTAGGAATAAATCTTGTGTCGCGGGGGACTTTACAAACATACAAGAAACAAATACAAAGAACACCCAGACTCAGAACAACAATTTGTGGATCACACAAAGCGTTGTCCCGTGTAGGATTTGAACCCACAACACTCAGGATAGTGGAGAGCGGTGTGGCGACCGCTTAAACCACTAGGCCAACCGTGCTGTCTTGTTTGTTACGATCTATGAACATTTATTATTGGTCTGTGGTCACGAATAACTATTAATAATTCAATTAATGTAGTTAAGCGCAAATTAAAAGTGATATTAAATATATATACAACTGTACGTAATAATGTTCCTGGTTACATTTTCAGCCAATTTCTTAAAGGCAATTTATTTTTTTAATAATCGTTGTTCAAATAAGTATAGTTTTACATAAAGTGTCTATTATAATCAATAATCAGATACGTCTTAATAAACTGCTATTCAAATCTCGTTTCTGCCAATAGCAACTAAAATTAAAAAATATTGAGATATTGCTTCATAAAACTCTTTTCTAGTTATTATAACTAATAATAAATAGTAAAATAATTTACATGACTAAATATTATTTTAAGATTTTTTTAAAACTATTTATTCGATTTGTTGAAGTAATTTGAATATTCGTAATTAAATTTACTTAGTACATAAACAGTAACATTTTTTTTTTTTTTTTTTTTGTTTTGTGTCTGCTACTTAGCAATCTGTTTCCAAGAAACAATAATCCAATATGGTGTCAGATTTACATCGGTTCATCATTATTATCTACAGCTGAGCTGAGCATCCATTGATGCCATACTCATCTTCTGTCCGCATAAAAGTTGAGAAGAACAAAAAGCTAACATCACGTGGTATTCCCAGGCGGTCACCCATCCAAGTACTAACCACGCCCGATGTTGCTTAACTTCGGTGATCGGACGAGAACCGGTGTATTCAACATGGTATGGACGTTGGCAGTAACATTTATTAAACTTTTTTAAAGAAATCATTTATTTTAGTTTGTCTGGAGGTATTTAATGAGCAACTGGTGAGAAAAGCAAGCGGATATGGGCCGTTCGGATTATAGAGGGGTTCGGATTAGACTTGGTTCGGATTAAAGAGGACCTGCTGTAACATATTTTTACTCGCAATGTAGAAAAGTACAACGAAGTATTGATATTGTCTACGAAAAATTAATGTCATCATCATCATCAGTTTTTAACAGTTCACTGCTGGACATAGGCCTATTGGGTCACTCTTTAGCAAAGTTGCCAATGACATCAACCACAATTAATACAATTGTCGGTTAGGTCATTTGGGTCAACAAATCTGTATTATTGTGTATAAATTGCAGTTTGAAGAAGGTTAATTGACGAGTGAAGTCTTCTAATATCTTATATTTTATTATGTAAACTACTATATAAATTGAAAATATTTATTAATTTAAACTTAATTATTTTAATTTTTTTTGAAAGTTAAAAGTAAGTTATCAAATAACTACAATATTATTAACAAAAATAATATTAATATGAAATAATATGGTTATATAAAAATATTTACCTAAAAATTCGACCGTTGTTTGAATTATAACATATAGTTGATATTATAACTCAAACAACAATCAAATTATCAAAGTAAATAATTTTGTATTTTTAGTGGACACGTTTGTATGTGAAGGAGAGCTATCTCAAAGTCTTTTAAATAAATATATTCGTGTATTTACTTTAGTACAACCTTCGAATTCAGTTCACCCTCAGGGTAGTGAAGATACAATGCCAATCGTTTAGTGCAAAAACTGACATCCAGATGAAATCGGTCGAACTACTAGTCGACCGATAGATAAAGGCTCGAAAGAAGATTAGCTATTTACTTTAAGAGATATTTAATTGTAATCAACGTCGTGTCACCTTCTTGGTGGCTGGAAGCGGATGGATGCGAATTGCTCAAGACTGGGATAGTTGGCGTTCCTTGGGGGAGACCTTCGTTCAACAGTGGGCGGCGATAGGTTGATTGATGATTGATGAACGTCGTGTCGTTAGAAATATCTACGGCTAAATCCTAATCCTCTTCGTATTTCCTAATCGTTTAAAAACTTTTTGAATTATTAAAGATCTTGGGATTGTTTATAATTGCCGCTATTGTCATAGCCACAATCACTGAGTTTTTGTCTCCATCACCAGATGGCTGGGAGTGACTGCAGCACACAATGCTGGGACTTCCTTATATCTCGCATCAGGCGCTTTGAGCTTACCGTTGTAGTAATAAGCTGAGATAAGGGTTTAATGACAATTTAATAATATACAATGGTAAAACTTAATATTGAAAAGAGAGGTTGACGTCCCAATATTCAAATCTTTTGAAACAGACTTGAAAGCGTGTATTTCTGAGGTAATGACTAAGAGAAATTTTAATATAACTAAGTAAAGTAAATTACTTTTAAGCAAAGATTTTTCAAGATACAATATTTTCATTGTTGTTAATAAAAGTGTAGGGTAGAAAATAGTTTGGTCTTTTTTCCGATTGGATCTCCTTGCGCAAAACTTTAAGTACGAATTGAAATCGAAGCTATCTGCTTACTTCACGAGAAATATCTTTTTGTAAAGAGTACACTCTTCTCTGAATCAACCTATCGCCGTCCACAGCTGAACGAAGGTCTCCCCCAAAGAACGTGAACCATTCTGGTTGGAGACTCACCCACTCTTCTCTACAGAAAATTAAAAAATATTTCTAGTCCACTCCGTAACCAAATCGTTTAAGGAAAAGTTATACGACTGGGTTACTAAAAACCACTGTTTTAAGTCTTTTTCACTAGGCACAACAGTTTCAAATGCGTGCCGAAAAACGTTTAAAAGTTATCGGCTCTAAATTGGCTTCATCAAGATTATTGAACAAGCGCCTAAACACAATTAGGATAATCGTTGGTTCAAGTTATCCTTGTTTCTTGGAGAACAATTTGACTCGTGCCGTCGATTATATGCAATCTGTTCCAATTATTAATTCCTTCTAAGAACCCCTGAAGGTTTCCGACAGAAGGCGTGGTTCAGTTTTTGCATTTGGGCTGATTCGAGTTTTGTAAGTCACACCGACGGCGCGGCGTAGATAATAGAATACCTACTGATGAAATGGATGTAGGACCGAATATTTGAAAACGGTATACATAGAACACTTTGATTTTTTAAAATTGTAAAGTTTGCATGGTAATATGTAATTTTAATTAATAGTAAAGATAAAGAATAATTTAACATACATATTTTTGGTTTTACATACGTATATTGGTTTTGGTATGCCTTGAAATATATTGAACTAATAAAAGCATAAATCAACCCTCAACAACAATTACTTTTTTTGATTAACCCATTGACACAGGGGTGACAGTTATCGTGGTAAGTGTGTGAGCCAAACACTGCCACGACGATTGTCATGTCTTTTACGTCACCGAGCTCACTAGGTCACCATAGTGTGAGTTACCACCACAACTCTTGGATTGTATTCATGCTTTCCATCATGCGGATTAAAGTCAAATGGGCAGGCACTTAAAAAAAAATTTGCTCATATACGCCAAGAAAAGTAACGCACAGGTATATCAATTATTATTTACATGCGTAATGTTTACGTTTAAGTCATATATGAACAGATTTAATTTTATGGCTATTATTCCTTCCCTTTACATCGTTTCGAGGAAATAGTTGGCTGTGCTTTAACATCCGTTGCACATCCAACTGTGCAGTTCCATATTGCAGATTATTAACTCGTATTTCTTTGTTTACAATAACTATTTATTTTTCTGTGACATACAGTTGTGAAATTTAGTAAGTGATTGTGATATTGATTTTCCCGTTGACGTCATTTGAATACTTTAACAGGAATTAAAAATTGAAACTCAAAAATAAATATTAAGTGGATAATTTTAAAATTATCACGGTCACATAGTAGTACAGTAGTACATGAGTCTAATTTATTGCTAGAATATGAAACCCCTACTTACAGTGTTCCAATGACTTCCATATTTTGAAACGTTTGGAACATTTTAGATTATTCCGTAAAGAAATAACAAAAGGAAAAAAAATAAAAAAAGATCGCTAGAGTTTTAAAAGAATTTAGGACAACGATTTTAAAAAAACCGTATAGTCACTTTATAAATTGTCAATTTTATCTCCATAAGCGATAATCATTTGTACGTTTAGGTTCTCATATGTGAAAATTATTTGTGGGCTTACAAATAAC
Organism: Hypercompe scribonia; assembly: GCA_949316085.1. NCBI lineage: Eukaryota > Metazoa > Arthropoda > Insecta > Lepidoptera > Erebidae > Hypercompe > Hypercompe scribonia. Next base: position 9,459,502 of record OX438988.1, read on the forward strand.
TTGAACCTGGGTGTGTTATTTGTACTTTCACCACTATGCAAATTGGACAAATCAAATGTTAAGAATTACTAAATTACCTATTTAATTGTTACAAAATTGGTATTGTTATTTTAATTTACGTTTAACTATATGGAAACTTGTAGTACCCATGAAATTTTGCGTAGTAACTATACAGTATTGAAATTTTGAACAATATTCCCTGTCTAAAGACCGGTTTACCCTTTGATAATCAAAGTTTAATTTACCTAATTGGCCGTAATGAAGTGACCCTTTACTTCCTGTATCCTATTTCGTTATGACAGCCGTTAAACCTTATCAGTTTATATTTTCTTAATCCAATAAATATTTACAACCAATTGCACTTGACTGAAAATAAATGAAAATTCAATAAGCTCAATACAAAATAGTTGGGCAAATAAATGAACAGTTCGTTCATTTATTTGGTTTAGATCAAAACAAATTATATAGATACTAGCTGACCCGGCAAACGTTGTTTTGCCATATAAATAATTTCCTAGTAATTTTAGGGTTGTACTACCCCTAACATTTAGGGGGATGAAAAATAGATGTTGGCCGATTCTCATAAATACTGGATAAGCACAAAAAATTTCATCAAAATCGGTCAAGCCGTTTCGGAGGAGTATGGCAACGAAAACTGTGACACGAGAATTTTATATATTAGATGATGACTTGTGGCTAAGTGGCAAATGAGTAAGTTAACATATTGCAAAGTTAAGAAATCCTAGTCAGATCAGTTTATTATGGGTGACCTTTCATAACACATTGAGACATCTTTGTGCCTCGGAGAGCACACTTAGACGTCGGTCGGTCCCGGTGGCTATAGAACACATCTCTGACAATCGTTACTGACTTTTAGCGTTCCAACTACCTAATTGGAGCCTAAAAAGTCTAATGATGTCTAGTGCTAGGGTTTTGAAGGTCTGATAGCAGGCGTTCTACGTGAAAAATTATAGTTCAGCCGTATATGTCTACTACGACTTAAAGTCGATCATAACAAAGTTCCCACTAATTATGTACAGCGTGTTAAGACTGTACTATTGTACGCTACTTACCACGCTACTTTGGCCTGTTTTATATAAATATTTGAGGTTACATCACCACATTAACAGTCGTAATAATTTATAATGTTTATGTCACATCAGCACATTTTTTTTTAAACCACTCGATTAATTTAGTTTAAACAAATTAAGGACTCTCTTGGATTTATCGGTCTGTGTGTACGCGCTAATTTGTTAGGATGTTGCGTGTGCTGGCCCAGGCTTCTGTTATTACGCATCGAGTAAGGGTTGTCGATAATTTGCGTAGCAGTGTAGTGTCGTTCATTTTCAAAGATTTTATCGATATAATGGATGTAAGAACGTGATATGCCACTTTTGTAGATATTTTAGATGTGAACATGTTAGAAATTAAGAGTTTAGCTACTTTTAGGTAGTCAAGAGTTGAGCTGATGAAATGATTATATGCACACAATGTGTGTCTTTTAATTTTTAGGCAAATTCATTCACGTCATATCTCTCAATTCTTTTACAGTACTTATTACATTAAACATTAAGCTGTATTTTAAAGTACTTAATTTACTTATATATATACAATACTTACATGTAACTATAACAAAAGCAAGTCCATCTTGATGTATTTGTACTTTGGTTTTTTGTCCCAACTAGGTTGGGGTCAACTTTAAGTCTACTAAGAAGCGGCTGAACTTCGATTTTTTAAGTGAAGCGACTGATATCAACTCAAGTACTCCGAAGTTCACTAGAAGGCTATTATCGAACTTTTTAGGGCTCCGACTACCCGTAACAGACTTAATGATTGTCAAAGATGTTCACATGACAACCGAGACCACCGGTATCAATGTGAATAGTCACCCATCCATAAACTGACCTGGCTTGCATGACTTTTTAATTCTGGGGACTTGTGTTAACCTACGGGGTTAATAATTAGATATTATGTACTCTCTAAGATGCCATAGCGTGGATCGCCATACTGCATTGTCTTCATTTGCAGTGAACATGGCGACCACCATTCGTGGATTCTATTCATGCTTTCCATCAGGCAGAGTAGAGTCACTTCGGTAGGTTAAAAAAAAACTTCGTAATTGGTGTATTGTAAAATTCTCTCACATACCTATTTCCAGTTGTTAACTATCTAAACAAAATACTTTATCGATATTTTGTAATTAAAAGTGTCCAGTCCCTTTTGTGTATAACCACCGTAGGCTTCGGCAACTCACTCCGTCATTTTTGTTCTCTACTTCTAATTTGTTCTACATCCTATTATTATTATGTTATTATTATTCTGCACTTATACTTAACTCGTACAAAACAAAAACAGAACTTTGAAATTTGTATGACTACCTACTATGTTAGTTTTTACTTTTATTTTCTTTAGCGTCTACTTTTAATTCAACATTTCATTTTAACAAACAATATAAAAAAACCATTCTAGGCTCAATCCTAAAGCTTCGGGTGTGTATTAAAAAGTTAATAAGTTAAAACACTAATTACAATATGTTAATCCGTTATATTAAGACCTATGAATTCTGGTCATATTTATGTCAAATTTATATTAAAACCTTGTGTAGGTACATAATAACCTTGATACTATATTATGCACGTATATATCTATACATTATCAACAGCCTTTAACAATCCACTGTTGGACATAGACCTCGTTTTAACAAAGAGTTTTTGGCCTCATACCACGCTGGCCAGACGGGTTAGAATAGGTTTGTTTCAAGTTTCCTTCCTATTTGTAGTTATATTTTTCTAAATAGTTTGTTACCTTAGTCGCCTCTTATGACACCCACGGGATGAATAGGAGTGATGACACTACGTATTCTTAATCCGTCACCACACGGAATAGGCTACACCTAGCTTAGATATTCACTTTGTGTTCAAATCTGTTTCACTATTTGTCGTTAAAGAAAAACCCGCTAAGTTTTCCCCGTGATTCTACATATTAGCAGAAGTACAGGAAAGACAGCATCTTTCATTGAAACAAACGTATTGTTTCTGATTTTGTGGCTATTTGGTAAAAGATTGATTGATAAAAAGTTAATGAAAAATACATTAAGCGATCAAAGCTGCTTACGAAAATTATTAGAAATATAATAATCATCAATACACCAGAAACTATATTATAAACATATACGCAATATAAATCAGTTACTCTCTCATAGTGCAAAATGTATAAACAAAACAAATTAACAACGTATCCGTGGAATTTGAACACCCCATAAGAAAATATTTAACATAAAACACGAACGGGCGCGGTGGCACCCCAAATAGGGTTGAAAAACAGGGGGTGGCAAGCGGAAACCCCCTAATGGTGGTCTGACACGAACCATCCAAATTGCCACCACGCTAATGTGCCTAGAAATATATGAAGTATATAGTTTTTTTCAACTACCCTTGTATTATTTTTAGTTAAAGCTGTTTAGACACGACATCCGTGATTTAGTAAATACAATATAATATATATTTTATGATTAAGAAAATTTTATTATAATAACTAAAGTGTTAATTTCTTGACGACTACTTTCTTTCAAACTATATAACGGTTTAACAGTGTATTTATATAATAATAAATAAATATTTCGGACACTTGACACACAACGTCAGTTTCAAACTAAGCAAAGCTTGTGCTATGATAACTAGACTGACTAATAGAATAATTATATACTTTTTTTAGTAAATAAATACATATTAAACATAGAAAACACCTAACCTACGAAAAAAGAATTTATAGATCATAGAAACATTTGGTCTGACCCGAAAATCGAACCCGATATCTCAAGTACAGCATTCGAATTCACTACCACTGCGCCACCGAGGCAGTTAAATGAAACGTTATTAAAAAGTAACAATTTACATAAAATATTAAAATAATTCTCAACCGATTTTACATGTACATAAGAGTGAAAAATGCATTAATATTTACAGACTATTTGTCAAAGTTTACAAATTCTTTTAGTAAATATAGTTCTTATATTGAACATGGCACCCATCCAATCCATGAAGCCATTCTATACAATCTTCGCTTCTTACGTTTCAATTTTACAGGAGTGAAGATTATTAGACATTATAATTAAATGCAGATGTTTATAGAACACCGTCTTCTCTTCTTTTCTCTTCTGTATCCGCCAACTTTCTTTCACCTTTGTTATACATATAACCGATTTGAAGTCAAATATGAAAAGAAAACAAGTTTGAAACAAACCTGCTACATGACAACGAGTCGCATTCAGTATGTAATGTTATACTACCTCTGTTTAGGTAAGAGAATAAGTATTTACTTTTAAATGATATCGAGGACAGAAGGTTAATCTGATAGTAAGTGATTACCACCGTCGATGGGCACCGACAACTCAAAAATCATAAGTACATTGCTGTTTGAGTCCCCTAAGATTGTCCCCCTCCTAGAATCAGGACGAGGGACAGTTGGTATCCGTTAGGAACACTCATTCGTTTAAAATATTCCACCGATACACGGTTCTCTTATTTTACTTCTTTTTCTTACATTATAACAACATATTTATAATTCACTAGTTGATCAGCGTAACTTCATCTGTGTCGATCAAAGAGAATAAATTTGCCCCACTTTTACCGCGTTTATCACTGATGTTAGGTTTTTATTGGACGTGGTGTGATCATATATAGCGTAACTTTTAGAATTTTTCAATTCACATCACTTGTTTTTGAGATGAACGGAGTTGAACCAAACAGACCTTAGGCTTTATAATATCAATATGGAAGTATTTAAGGAAGTAGGAAGGAAGTAGGAAGGAAGTATTTAAGGAAGGCTTTATAATATCAATATGAAAATTTAATTGTAACACCTTTGTAAACCATGTTTAAAGCAAATAAAATATATTATTATATTATTATTATTGATAACACCCACTGATACACTTACTAATAGCTTGTAGTAGCTGACTGCAAGGAGGTAGTTTAAGTAGTCACCACGCCGCTCTCTACTACGTTAAGTTTTGCGGGTTCAAATCCTACATCGGACAACACTTTGTGTGATCCACAAATTGTTGTTCTAAGTCTAGGTGTTATTTGTATTTGTTTCTTGTATGTTTGTAAACTCCCCCGCGACACAGGATTTATTCGTAGTGCGGGCGTAGTCTTTAAAAAAAAAAGTATCTGTTTTTTATTATTATAGTAGGTGGAAGTGTAATACACTTTCTCAATTGCAAGCGCAATAATAGGCTAGAATACATTTGTGTTGAGGTTTGGTTGCTATGGTTACAGGAGCGATAATTACTTGTTTACTCACCTGTCACCATATTTTACTTTGTAAATGAAAAGATAAAGCTTCGTCCCCTTGTGTACCTACATAAATATTAAAATACCTCTTTACACAAAACATATTTACTAACTCTTAGATTCACTCATATGAGCTCATATATATCGTCATCGTAGGTCGAAATTCATTGACTGCTTAACATAAAACCGAAAAGACTATAGATATATTGATACATTAAAGAATGACCAATGAATTTCAGATCCCACTCATAAATCTGATAAAAGTAATTCAATTCCTTTTCTATCTATGAAGTCGAAGAAGAGTTCTTGTACAAACTGCTATTTTTAAAACATAAAGAAATATCTCTTCAAGTTGTTGCAATTTCATTTAAGACACAGAACAGTAATATTTAAGCAGAATAAATCAACTCACGTTATATACATACATACATGAAACATGTACATTTAATGAAGAGAAATGAACTGATAACAGATTATCTTTACTTATACTTAAAATCTGTCTTGATTAAAATCGATTTATTGTTTTTTGTACTTTGGGATAAAAAAGCATAGAGTCTTTCTCTGATAACTTTCCTCTACGATAAAATACATTGCCTCGTTGCTTTGCCGATTAGTGTATGCAACGGCCGATTAAGAGATTACGGATTTTTTTTTATTATTATGCTTTATAACAGCCCAGGGTTTGCAAGTTGGGATCTCAAACTCTCGCAGAGTACGTAAAACCGACGGTTCTGCGTCTCTCTCCGGTTGATTATGAGAGTGAGGGAACAGAGAGTACATCTATATATATATATTTCATACACTTGGGCTCTGTATCCTGTGTAGTTGGCTAGCCTCCGTTAAAAGTGGCCACCGTGACCAACATCAGTTAGGAGTACATTATCATTAAACAAAAGCTATTCAATGTAACTTATTATATTAGTTTTATATAAAAAATGTGTAAAACGCATGCAATGTTTGCCGTTTTGACCGACTGTAGTCGTTGGTTAAGGCCAACCACCCCAGACGTGCCAGGCCGTGCTAGGACGAAAATTATGCAGACTTATGCAACAAGCTACGTGTTCGGTCGGAAAACTTTGCAAAGTCGTTACAATTTTGATGGCTTGAGTTTTAGTTGGCTACCGTGCCTGTAAGTACCAAGTTACGAATTCGGACGGATTTTACAGTAACCTGTACTTATGCTTGTGGAAAGTCTATAAAGTCGAAAATTATATTGGATTTTCTCTAAAATTCCAAGTAGTATGTCTTTCCCTCTATAGTTCTATAGTGACACCGAAAGTTTTTTTCCAACAGTTATATAGTTATATAGTTTCCAACAGAATAATGTGAAGCTGTTATAAGTGTACACAGTTCTTTTTAAGTAATAGCATATGTTAAATAGAACCACTTCCCGTTAAAACTGAGCTGCTTCATAAAAAAGGTACCGTTCATTTAGAATTTTTGTTTGTTTCAACAGTTGATCAACATTTAACATGGAAGGTTCATCATCAGACTACAGCGATGAAGAAGTGGGGGTTTTGGCAAGGGGTCAGAAATTATGGGTCCGTGGGGTGAAATCTCATACGACTTGCGCAGACATCGTTCGCGCTTTGCAGGACGCCCCTGAAGGTATAATTATAATATACTTATAACGATAAAATTTTAAAAAGGAATAGGCCTAAAAAATGTGCGTGTGATTTATGCTACACCCTGATCGATCGTGGCGATCGAAGTTTACTAATTTTGAATGTCTTGTGAAAATAAAATGAAAATACTTTTGAACTCTCATTGTGTCTTCTTTAGTATAATAACAGGATTAAAATTTACAATGGACTAGTTTTGTGTGTATTTTTTTAAAGCACCTTTGTCTGCACCTTCGGGTATTAGACATAGTAATTAAGAAATTAATATTTGACAGTCATAGATTCCATGGGTATCGTAAGAGGGAGAGCGAGATCGACTAAAGCAGCAATGAAAAGATAAGGAAAACTTCAAACAATCCCTCTATCAACACATCTTGCCAGCGTAGTATAGTATAGCCCAAAACATTAGTTCTAAGGAGAGGCTAATATCCAGTAGTGGACAAAAGGTTGTTGATGATGATGACATCTAGATCTTCATTGTCCTTATATTTTTGATCTTGTTTGGTGTCTTTATATATTAATACTTATATAATTTGAAGAATAGAACATTTAATTATTTTTTTTTATTTTTGAACATGGAAACATTTTAACTATAGCAGGAGGGACAGTCAGCGAACATGGTGAATGGGTGCTTGCCGAACGATGGCGAGGAGTGGAGCGACCTTTACCTCCTGACGTACCTGTCTTGCATGTCTTGGCTGCTTGGGGAGATGCGAGACATGAGGTTATTGTTTATTATTATATATTTAACATTTAAATAACAAAAACTTCGATAAATCCGGTTTTTCATTAATATGAAACCAAAAATTAGTAAATGCCAAATAAGACCTACTAGTAGTACATAGCTATGGTATAATATTTTTGATATCATGATAGCTCATGCTCATGTCAGTTTGTAAAGATCTACTTATTTATTTAAGAAAAAGTAAATGAATTAAAAAGTAATAAATTATTTCTAGGTTAGATTAGCACTTAGACGTGTTTCGAGTTGTGGAGAAGACGATTCTGGTCGAGACAGTGATGGAGGCAGCCGCGGGGGTGCTCGAAGACGTAGACGGAGAAATATGAGGACCTCCACGCCACCCCCAAGGGCCAGGAGCGAAGATCCTGCAGCTAGACTGGTGTCAGTGATACAACACCAAAGTAGAACGATACATCAACAGCTGGATAAATTAAGGTTAATTACGTTATTTTTTTATTGAAGCTAAAGGCTATCAGGTCTAACAAAATCGATAGGCATAACAAATGAATATTAAACGATTACAGGCATAGCGTGGCTTTGAATAAGTTATAATGTGTCGAATATTAAACATTTTTTTTCTATGTACAGGGAACAAGAGAAACTAATCGACCAGTTGGAAGATCAAACTCACAAAAACCGCATGGAGAAACACGGTACCAACTACCTTCTCGAATCGTATCTTCGAGACCTCGGCCGATGCAGCGAAGTCAACGATAGCCAAGCAGGGAACAGTGATAGTGGCGTAGGCGTGGGTAGCGGTACCCCGCCAAGACGGCACACAAAGCACAAATCTAGAAGAGAAAGACACCTCATGAGAGAACATTACTTTACAAAGGAACTAACAAACATTTGCCAAGTCAACTCAGAGAGACTAATGCAGACACAAAATGATACGGATTCTGAAGCATCTGCTGATGAACTTTCTAGAATACGTGAAGAAGTTGAAATGTTAGAAAAGCTAGCTATCATTAATAAAAGACTACATCGCGAAGAAGAACTTGTAGTGAGACTGACAGCAAAAGTCAAAAGATATATGGATGAGAATAAAGCAAACAGTTGCGAAAATGCTTCGCAAGTTCGAATGCTGTTGGACAAAATTGAACAGGAATTAATGAAAACGACAAAAGAAATGCAAGAAAATGCTTTAGAAATGACGAAAGCCGATTCTGAAATAGAAAATAGGATGAAATTACTCGACGAACTTACATTACAATTGGAGGAAGAAGAACTCCAGAATGCAGTGTTGGAAAGACAATTAAATGAAGCTTCAAGTCGTCAACCAATACTTCTACAAGATAGTTACGTACCTGTTTTAGACCAAACAAATTTAAATGAAACCTTTAATTATGGTAGCCCCGGTTATCCACTGGACACACTTGTATGACACAGGTTTAAAATTGGAGTTATTGTCCCAAAGATTTTATTTTGAAATTACCATTAACTAAGTTGTAGAGCTAAGTTGATCTATGTAAAATGAATTTGCAATAAACGCAGATACCATTATTTCGAAGATGATTCTTGGACGTTCAGTATTACTTATTCTTTTATAAAATAGCTTGGAATCCGGGAATCCGGGCACAGCTGTTATTTTGACACCTACACCCTCCTAGCTCCTGCCCGCTAGCGCAGGCACAATCTTCAGATAAGTTCTCTATTTAGGCGGCGTACGGCAACCTGGAAAGGACTCAAACCCAACTCGATCACTCAAATGATGATTGGAAGAAAATTCGTGTGGCTTTCAGTTCTCTTCACACAACCTATTTGAAACCTTTATAGGCAGTAATAAAAATAATAAAAACTGTTTAAAATCTTTACTGCTTTAAATATTTTTCTTTATAAATTCATTGAAGGTTGGATTACATATTTCTGTAGCGATCAAGAATCACACAAAAGGCTGACAATTTAGAGCTTTGAATGTTTGAATCCTGTACGGATTTACCTGCTTTAAAGATTAGGTTACTATATTAAGATATAATTAGATTATTTTTATATTATTTACACACATGTATCTGATATTGTAATCGCATATTAAAATAACATAGTGGTGCTAAGACTTACCCAATGTAACCAAACTTATTATATAAAAATTACAAATAACTCAAAATTTTTTATATGCTTTATCTTCTTTTAGTCGTATAATACGATTTTGTATATTACGAATTTGTATAGAGAATTGTGAGTAGTTCATAGTTCACTTATTATTTTCTGATAAATTAAAACCTGGTGCTATTTGCCTATACGTTGTAGCATTCTTCTTTCTACTCCCTAATACTAGGCTTCGATCGAGACCCGTCGGCTTGCTTACTGCTTAAATAAGGGAAAAAGTTACAGATTATGTACATATGTATATCTGGTACCTATTTCTTGTTCTATGTACTATAAATTAATTAGAGATTGAGCAAGATCAAATGTTCAACTTATCGTTTTTTAGTTATTACTTCATTCTTCTGTATTTCTCAACTTTCGTTGAAGAGACTACTATCTTAAGTCTTAAGAATCAAACTAAATATCTATCAAACACTACTTTCCTGGTCACTGATGACCTCGTGTACTTGTTAATAATATATCATTAAAAGTAAATTGTAAATTTGTTAATTTAATTTAATTTTATATAAAAGTAATTCGAATACCAAAAATCTACGAAGACCACCAATTACAGCTCATTTTATTTAACCCTAGTCAAATTTATTTTTCAATTAAGGTAGGCGTACACTGCCAGTTTTTGCCGCGGGTCATAAACAACTTGTAACTTGTGTTAAAATTTTCATTGAAAACGATCCTGTGAAGAGCTTATAGTAACCTATCCTCGTCTACATCTTCGTTATGAATACATAAAGAGCATGCCTTTACAACATATAAAAGCAACAGAAGCAAAAATCAGACGCTACAGTAACGCCAATCATGAAAGTACGAGAATACAATACACTTGAACATCCAATTATTGTAACATTGACGGAATTGCAACTACCTACAAAATATTATGTAAAAAGATGAGTTTGAGTAACTCCATCAATTAGGATCAGCTACTTAAGTTCCTGATACAGTTTCAAATAATTATCTGCCATATACAACTTGCTGATATAATCCTTTATATACAAATGTGAACTTATCTGCCAAATAGCTACAGATTTCCATTTCACAGGCAATTAGAAACTTTATCAGGAAGTAGTGAAACTGGTCCTATACGTGGTAAATAAAAGATCTCACTGTCAGACAGACAGATGTGCAAAAACCCATGGATTTTAAACCTATGGTTAAAGTTCACAACATTATTGTGACATGATTTTCCAATTAAATAATTATTTTGGCCTTATATTGATATATGTATTAAAACGATAACTTTATATACCATCCAAAAAATGTTAGCTATTTTTAAAATCATTGTGTTTAACTTGTACATAATAAAAATATACAACGATTAGAAAATAGTTTTATTTTGAACTCTATTTCACTTTCAAAAAGAAAATCTACAGAAAAAAAAGGTTAATTTGAGATGTTTTAATTAACTAAAAAAAATACACCAAGACAACCTACAAAACATACATATTCGCACCTATCACATCATTCTAGAAAAGGTCGCAGCTACTGAGCTACGACCTTTTCTAGAATGATCTATCTGATAGTACTGACTAACCTAGGTTAGTATCGATTGACCTTTGTCTTAACAATCACGAACCATTGGACCCAAGAACAAGTATATCGTCTAACAAACATCGGCGGTGAAAATAAAAATAAAAAGAGGCCCGCAAATTGACTATAGTTATCTACGTTATGATAACAATTATGTAGAATAATGTTTATTCAAAACTAGCATTGGTTACGAATAACTCAACTTTTACATAAATTTAAATATAATATATTTAAATCTATGTAAAGTTCGTGTACAATTTTTCATTGTTAATAATGTCCGTGCAATGTCCGTGATGAGTCTCAGGTATTTTCTTACTAGGCTGCACCTGGTTCCCAGACTACTAGTACCCGAGACTGCGTGCTATACTTGGTCGGTTCGAATTCGACATAACCATCAGCCGATGGTATCTGCGGAAATTGCCGCACAAAAAAAAAGTTATATGTAAAAAAAAAACAAAAATAAAATTATGAACTAAGTTTAATTTTTGTGTTGAGTGAATATCATCATCAACCTATCGCAATTCACTACTAGAATCAGGCCCGCCAATTGCGCATCACGGTACGATCCTGGGCTTATAATATATGCACTTTATAAGTTAGCACACGTACACATTGCTGATACGGTCTTTACGCAAACTAGTGCCAGCTAGCGAAGAAAGCAGTAACTTTTATACAGCTTTGAAACATTGGTATACATTAGTGCTCATAGATGGCACTATGTGCAGTTCGTTGAGTATATTAAATTTCAAAACAGTGCCAAAAGATGGCGCTAAAAATTTCTGGCATTCTTGTGGATAACACCTTTATAAAAAAATTATCAGGGCACAATTTATTATTTTAAACAGTTGATAAACGAAAACATTAAGTCAAAGGTCAGTGTAACCTAGCTGACTCTGATTATGACAACGATAGCTAGTATTTACGTTGTTGAACGCTACGTCATCGCTTTCAGTTCTTGGAAACCTTAATGGTTTACTTAGTGCCCATGACTACCTGTAATTAATAGTTCTGTCGCAAATCAAACACAAATAGGTACTATCATGGGTACAACTGTCTGGGAAATGTTATCTCACACACAGCAGCCTGCTCTCGGCTAAATAGATCTCGTCAGTCTCGTCACCAAACTGTTGATAAACATATACCATAATATATTCGTTTACGTCCCAAAACGCATCAGCAAAGCATCGCACTAGGCCGAGATAGTGTAGGTCACTATATTGTATTGTGTGTGTATGGTGATCTATGGTGATTACAACTCTTAGATTCTATTCATGTTTTGCGTTAGGCAGAGTAGAGTCCGTTTGACAGGTCTTTAAAATATAAACATAATAAATTATCGTGCTCATCAAACAATTATTGATTGTCTAACTCACGAATTCTGGATTAGGTATTAGAGGTCAGATCAGCTGTTCAAAGATTAAAACGCTAGAATTTTCTTAATCTTGTCTACTTTTAGGGTTACTTAAGCGAAACATGAGCTATCAAATCTCAATTTGATTTATATGTATTTGGGTGTATAATGTCATTGACATCGACGGTTAGGCATATTTCTTTCTATTATCTGTGGTTTAAACTTACAAAACACAACAATCCATCTACAAGTTATGTTGTTGTGTGATTTTAAATAGAATTCGTCTTTATCTGTGCTGTATTAAATAGTTTTGCTTAAATTAAGATACTCTTGTTAACAAAAATTTGTTGATGTTGTCGCAAAGATAACAATTTTTTTATGGAGCTTGTTTGAGTGACCCTTTTTGAGTACGAATTTATTTTCTTTAGTTTGTCTACTTAAATGTACGTACACTTATTAATATTGACCTTATAACCACTAGATAAAGGTCAGAAAATAGGGAATATGTGGTAAAAAAATACATTATACAAAGCGAACTTTAATACTTAGCAAAGTGAATGACATAAACTTTGTTAACATCGTTTCTTTTTGCATAAATAAATATTAGACACTTTGGCATTCGCTTGGAGTTACTCTCACAAAGTTTAAAATAACTATCTAATCAGTCGGCGTCGTATACATGATCACATACGGTTCTTCAGCTGTTTCAGAGTCTTCGGATTCTTCATCTGTTACAATAAATTCACTACCTCTTTTTGACTGAATGTTCATTATCGGTAAGTCATTTACATCGGCGACATAAGCCCATTTTCTGTAAAGATTCTTTGCTTGGGACATAAGCGGTACAGGAAAGAATGCCCCTTCATTAATTTCAAAAGACGTTGCATATGGAATTTCAACGTTTTCAGTGACAACACGTCTTGTTGCTTGTTCATTAAAAACCTCACCCGCCTTTTTAGCCTTTAGAGCTGCCGATAAGAAAGTATTCCATCTCGGAATATAATACTCACGAATAACCTCTGCCCATTGTTTGCAAGCGTAGTCCGATATTTCACCCCTGGGTCCCCATAACGTGATTTGATTTCTTGCATTCATCTCATACAAATATTGTTCTTCAGGTGTTGTTCCTATACTCCTGGCTTGTGTGAACCAGTTTGAAGCAAGAAAATACTCACTTTGACCTAATACAGAATACATATCAGACAACACGCTAAGGAACCGATTTATAGAACTCTCAAATACGAAACTGTTCCCATATCTATCTTTCACGACATTCGTATAGAATTGTTCGGCTCGGTACTGCAAGGCTTGTCGGGTAACGTCTGCCACGTCATAATAGAATCCCTTTGTCCAACAAAGGCTCTCATTAGCAAATGCTAGCTTTCTAAAAGCCTGGAATAGATCATAACTTTTATACCAGGCCCATGGTTGTATTCCAAAATTAGGTCTCCTGGTAATAACGTACTTGCCTCTGATTCTGTTAAAACCGTTAAAACTATACACACTTTTGAGCAGATACTTCCACGCTTCAGCGGTCTCCTTACATCCATGTCTTCTTTCACCGTAATCAGCTATCCAGGCAGTGAGGTCTTCCACCGGAGACTTGCGCCATGCGGATTCCAACATTAGATCATACACTACATAATTCTGATTTATACCTTCTGGAGTAAGACCTATTCCAATCATTGTACTGTTCATTTGAGATCTAACTTGATAAACATCTCTATTGATGGTCACCATATTACCGAACATCCCCAGTGTCCCTCCAAAATTATGCAACATGCACCAAATAAACGGTTGGCCAAAGTACATTTTATAAAGATTATATTGTGGCCACTGTTCCGACTGTAAATCTAATATAAGCATACGGCCGTTAGGAACTGCAGTTAGGAAAGTTTGAACTCGATTTAGAGGCCACATAGAAGGATTATTCACGAACATCCAATTTTGTAGTAACCACACAGCTTCTTTATCAAATTCTACAAGAAACGAGAATATTGCATTAGATGTAGCCTGGGCCAATTGTGTAGAAAAATTTGATATTGATATCTCGTTGAATGGATCTGCTGTATATATATGAATAGCGGGGTTCTTGATTTCGTTTAAGAATAATTTTCCAATGGTATTAAATAAAGGATCATTCGGATCTATGAAAAGTCCACAACAATACTCAGTACTGAATCCATTCCAACGTACTACTTCATGAAACTTGCTGTTAGGATACACCCTAGAAAATGCTGATGGAACATGACCATTAAACGCTGGTAAAACAGGCACTATACCTAGACTTAACATCATATTAATTACATTGAATTGTATATTTATTTGTAAATTATGCCACGATTGTGGCAATGGGCCTCCCCAACCGTGCATATTTCCCATACGCAGCCAAGATAAAAACGCTGGTCCTGCTAGGTGCTGATCTATTTCCTCTTGCGTCATGCCTACTTGTCTATAAACACTAGCCCACGCGGCTTCTTGAGCAACTGGAGCCAGAACTAAGTTGATACCGTTCAACGCCATCCACTCTACGTGCTTTTTCCATTGGCTTACATCCCACCATACAAAGCTATATGACGCTGTACACACATTCTGATAATATCGAAATCTGTCGTTAGCTACCACTGTTTCGTTTACGAATGGGAGATGATTAGGAATACGGACATTCTTTGTTTGCCACTCAATTTGACTCTTGCAGTATTTCTTGAGATAATAATTAAAGCCCCACACTGCTGCTACGCCGGAACTAGCTCTTATGTGCAATTTATTTTCAAGTATATTTAGCGAGAACGTGTCTTTGTTATCTTTGAACCACAATAGATCGACTTCGATGATCACATCAGATAAATATTGTCGTATTATATCCAGAGCCGCACTTTGTTGAGTTCCACTTGAAGTAAAAGTTTGAAGTTTCGTCGGGTCTAAGTAATTGAGATTGATAGCGGATGTGAATACTCCGAATAGGAGGACAATTGTTAAGGACCGCCACATAGCGACCATGTCGTACTAACACTGGCGCCCACAACAACAATGACGAGCCGTTTAAAACACTTGTTACGATGTAACGGTTCATAACACTGTTTGGCTAATATGATATTCGTCTGGGAATAAAATGATTGTTTTCTTAAATTCTGATATTAAAAATGTATGTAAGCACTTGCTTTTTGAATTATACGTGTAATATGTGTAAAGAACTTTCTCAATATTCTGACAATTTATTATAGGACGTTTATGTTTAGTTTATTTTGTAAATTACTTGCCTGAAACTAACGTTTTGAAATGTGTGTAAAATGTGTATTATAAAGCTTATAAAAATATATATATTTCGATGGATTACGTGTAAGTTGTGTCAATCTATAGATTTTTTATTTAGTTTACATTTTTTTCAAACAGTCGGTTCATTGTGTCACAGGGTGCCCTACACTACGTTTGCCTAATAGCGGTCTCCATTCCATCACATTTCGGCTCCAAAGACCACCAGTTCGCCAGGGGAAATGACTTGCCCATTTCTACTTTAGCGTATTGATTTTCTGTGCAAAGTTGGTTACTCTAGTTCAGTGTCGACTAGCTTTGCTACGAATTTTATAATACAGGGAAACACGTAATATCGTTCGCTCTATTGCAAGCTAAGCTATTTTGAACTTGTGATCCGTCAAAAACTGAGAAAGTTGACGCTTCTTGAAGAGACATTCCTTCAGCAATGGATGGTGATAGGTTGATTTGATTTCTAGTATGTGTAATGCCACAAACCTTAGAAGTGACAGAACGAAGATACGCAAGAAAGACATTAAATATACTTTTGAAACTCGGACACTACCTTTGATTCTTTCTTATACCTTTTGTCGTAAACTATGTATCCCAGTCACCTGCAATGTTCGTTAATAATCTAATGAATAGGGTATAATCTAATCTATTTATTATATTTTTTTTTATTTATTTAAATTAATTTATATTGTTTGTTAGTTAGTTATTACACACTCTCTAAACCCGAAACAAAGACATAAGTACTTCTAATAACTTCCTAACTAGGTAACCAGTATGAGTATAGATATTTTTTTCTCTCATAGATTTGATTTTCGGCTTTTGTACCCGCTAATTGAGAATATTGATAGAATAGTTTTGTGTTTAGATCTTGACCTAGTAGTTTAAACGGTCTCCACGCCGCACTCTACTTCGCTGAGTGTCGTGGGTTCAAACTCCACACAGGACAACACTTTGACACGACAACACGTTCTGAGTCTGAGTGTTTTTTGTGTCCGTTTCTAGTATATTTATAAAGTCCTCGACGACACAGGATTTATTCCTAGTGTGGGTGTTGTCTATTTTAAAAAAGAAAAAGAAAGAAAGAAAAAGATCTGTAACTATTTAATGTGGTGTGGTAGCCATTTTAGTTCTGTGTAGTAATGGATTAAGAATACCCCTATTCATGGGTGCCGTAAGAAACGACTAAGGGACACGTAGGACAACATCACTGTAAAGAGAAAGAAAACTGGAAGCAAACCACACGTCTGACCTTCGTAGTAGGCTAAAACCTTCTTTCTATGGAGAGGCCTATGTCCAGCAGTGGAATGTGAAGGCTGTTGAAGATGATGATAAGGAACTATTTTATATTATACATATATATATCACACAAAATATACAGCAAAGGTCTACCTACAGATATATCAAAGAATATTTCGAAAACTGATCGTTTTATGATCCAGGTAGCCTATAAAAATCCTGATCATATTTTATATATTTTTTAACAAAATTTATGAATGTGCTAATTTATATTAATAAAAACATCAAAAATAAATACAAGAACAAACTATCAACACGTTCAAAATATACGTACCTATTATACCTCTATTTTTTTTAATTCCAAGTATTTATTAGGTATCCTAACACGTGATAAATACCTGTAGTTTTTTGCTCTCCTAAGGGGTTCATGGCTAAGCGATATTAGAATAAGTTAACTCATTGTACAGGTAAGCATCCCTAGCCAAATCAGTCTACGGATGGGCAACCATTTCTTAACACAGTGAGACTCTTCATGCTTCGGAGAGCACGTTAAACCGTCGGTTGCGGTGGCCATAGGACCATCTTTAATAATCGTTATGGGTCGTTGGGCCCTAGAATGTCTTTTATATGGGTTGTGGCGCTCTGATAGCAGTTTCTCCGTGTAAATAGCGTACACTCGTAAGAAGTGAAACTTCTTCATAACGCTATTTTTCAAAAAAATAATTTAAACCCGTCCGAAGTCGATGCAATCGCCACCTGGATTTCAAAAATGTAACTACTTAAAACAGGCCGCAAAATACATTGGAGACATTTACCAATCCCTACTCCGCTGGAGAAAGTATACTTCGAATCACGCGTGGTAGGGATAAGAAAAAGATGGCGCGTAACGAAAAAATGTTACACTAAATTTTTTTCCAACCCCGATAAAGAAGTTTCACTTCAAAAATTCAAGTTTAGCCGGTGGCTGTACTTCAATCGCAATAAACTTAAATCCAGTTCCAACCCAGTTTTGAAAAAATG
This sequence comes from Hypercompe scribonia, assembly GCA_949316085.1. Classification (NCBI taxonomy): domain Eukaryota; kingdom Metazoa; phylum Arthropoda; class Insecta; order Lepidoptera; family Erebidae; genus Hypercompe; species Hypercompe scribonia. Next base: position 9,477,661 of record OX438988.1, read on the forward strand.
ATTAGAAGAAAAAATCAGGTAATTAGACATAACGACGATATTGGAGTTTGACTGCGACAATTGGTGATGTTTCAACTGACCCTTGTTTGTAATTTGATAAAGGCAGACCAAGTAATTTGTTCACAAGAGCATTACGTTATCAGAGTGTTATTGTAATGTTACTGACCCGACCGCTAATATGTAATGCATCTAGACGCCGCGGGAACTGATAATACCTATCTTCTAAGTAACTGACATTTTACAGAATTAACTTTTTAATTTATTACCAAAATATAGTGAAATATACGTATACTTTTAATTGTAATAATAATGAACATAAATGTGTAAATATCAACTCTTATTGTGTCGTTTTCCTCATCATACTTTATCTGCCTAGCCTTTATTATTCTTGTTTTAGGTTATTTGGGCTTATTAGTTCAACTGATTTTATGTGAATATGAGATTTTCTACAAAGCCACTGGCATTGGACCCCTGAAACTCAGAGTGAAACTTAATTCGAAGGTTGAACCAGCTGTCAGCATATTTAATGACACTGATTTCCAAATAACGAGTGCCATAGACATCCATGACAAGCGAGACCGACACGGCCTAATATGCTTCTCGAAGCAAGGATGTAAACCAATGCTAAACTTTCATACTCAGGGATATTATGAGTTTCTTGTACGAAATACTCAACGGCCCTTTTATTTTGACACGGAATCGAACCTAAAACTTCTTGATTGGCAGCCACATACGCTAACCACTAGCCCAACAAGGCAGTGCCTTATTATTATTTACTAACATGTGGATCTTTAGGCTGTGGTTTTACTCACGGTTGTAAGAAAATTAAACAATCCTTTGCTTGCAGTTTTTTTAGACGATGTTTTCAATTCGTGGCCCACCTGTACTACAAATGCACACTCATCCATAGACTGACCTGTTATAATTAAGTTAACGTGAAGATAATATTTAATTTTTTAACGTTCTAAAATTCTAAAGAACTTAGGTATACAATGTCACATTGATGTTTAAAATTGTCATAAAAACAGTTCATTCTAACTTTTATCTTTTATTTGCACATCAAAACTTGGTTGCTAATCTATTGAGGTTAATTTAACTATTTTAATATTTTATAATACTTAACTTAATTAATATATAATTAACGCGCAGAAAATTAACGTGTAGAAATAACTCATTACTCTTACAGAACTTGACTACACGGATGACTTAGTGGTTTAAACGGTCGGCTCGCCGCTTTCTAATGCGCTAAATGTGGTAGGTTCAATCTCCGCCCCGGACAATACCACGTGATCTATAAATTGTCGTTTTGAATCTGAGTGTTCTCTGTGTCTGCTTTATGTTAATGTTGTAAAGTCCTAAGCGGTATGATACATTCAGAGTAAGGGATCAATTTAAAAAAAATGTGAAAATGGCTACAAATGTTTTTCAATTTGTAATTTCAGTAATATAGGAAGACAGATGTATTGTGTAAGTATATTGTATTGCATTCTCAACGAGTATGTACCTATATCTCAACGAAACTATTGCTCAGCACGGTTTCACACTATTATAGCTACTGACGTTAATCTAGGATTGTAAGGATTTGTTATAATTGTTAGATTGGTAATTTTGGTAATAGTTCTAAGGAGTGAATAAATAAATAAATTTAAAAATTTAAAAATAATTTTGTTATTATTGCATTGTTGTTATGCGAGATCTTAATTATAATTCTGAAATGACGGTTCCCGATATACATACATATGTACATTGAATTTCAATTTCTTTTTTCTTATTATGTTTGCTGTAAATATTTATTGTTAATAATTCATAAACATTGAAAACATTAGTAGGCGTAAGTCGACATACACTTTATAATAAAACGAATTGTTGAAAACAACCATGTTTTTAGTCAAGTGCACTCGTATCAAGTTCGTTAAAGATCAAAAGTAGATTGATGTCTTAAATTTTTCTTTTACTGTAAGGAAATTTTGTTTCACCTTCAAATTGAAACTAACTAACAGTTAAGCTATGAGAATCACTTTTTGCAATATTAAATCTATTGCATTTGAATACAATATAAATTGTTCTTAAAATAATTACCATCTTTGACGATTATGATACACACATTACATGAAAACTGCCAGTCCACTGCTGAAATTAGGGAGTTAGAAAGGAGATTTGGAGCTACTTTACCTTTTTTTTTTTACGTAGTGAATGCTTTTCGCACCATACCCTCCGGAGGGACGAAGGGCGTGTGTGCGACTTCCGGAGAGAACCGGTCTGGCGCTTACGCAGGCCATGGAACCATATAGCCTCAGTTTACTGAGGTGTCACCCTTAGCAGTTCCAGCTCACGAATGTTTTCCACGACACTAGCCACACCCTGCTCGGTGAGCCAAAGCACCCCAAAGTGTTGACTATATCAAGGCTAACCGCCAACGCCAATGACTCGACTCCGACAGGGATCGAACGCACCTAACAGCATCTACTGTCAAACGTCCCCGTCGGCATTCAAATTGACAATCCGATAGATCAGGGCCCACTCGCGACAGATGCCCGCTGATCCGGTCAGAGATTATTCTCTCAAAGAGTTTCCGCGACTCGTTCAGCAGGCATTTCGGTCGAAACGCATAGGGAGAATCTGCAGCCCTTCGATCCTTTTTTAAGAGCACCAGTCTTGCTTCTTTCCAGTCGAGAGGGAAGATACCGAGGCGGAAACAATCTGTGAAAATTCATCTCAGCCTGTCCCTCAGTACCGATAGAGCTATCACCAGCGCCCAGCGCGGCGTTGCGGAAAGCGAGCCGCCGCGTGGCTCGGTCCAGTTCACCCTCCGTCACCTCATACTAGTCGGACCAGATTTGGCTGTCCGATTGGGGCGGAGGTCCAATTGGGGCTACTTTACCTAACACAATAGCCAGACGGATTGGGAAACCTATGGGATGAATATGAGTTGTGACACGCCGTAATCACAAACTACATGAAAAGGTAGACGAAGAAAAACACACACGTTACAGGTACTTTAATGTGTCTATGAGCAAATATGTTCGCTTTCTTCAAAAAGGTTGGCCTATCATCATTTTCTGGAACAAGAATAGATTAAAATCTTTTAAACCTTATAGAAATAGCAATATAATGACCCAACACAACAGATTCGTAAATAAAACTTCTAAGAAGGGATCTACCTATTTAACAGGCTTCGTGTTGTTTCTTTACTAAGTTCTATGAAAAAGAAATAAAAACATCTCGATACCCTGTTATATTGCCATTATAGGACACAAAAATAATCACATTTTTGATTGGATGGTCTATTACCATTTTACTAGACACATTTATAATTTGAAGTGTAGGAGAACCCAGCTTCGGTAAGTATATGCTGAGTCGACCGAGGTAATAATATGGTCTAACATGGAAAATCATTGTTAAACAATTCTGTCGTTATTTTTGCCAAAGTTACCGGGTTACTCGGGTGCGGTTGTGGAGAACCTCTGGATGCGAGGAACCTCTGATAGTGGAGAAAGGAATTCTAGGGCGCCAAGGCACTTGCAACTCTTGACCTACACCGATATCATAGCCATCAGGTAACCTGCTTCTCCGTTTGCCCCTCTATTTCATGAATTAACACTGACATAAATGAGATTCTACTTCTAGACAAGATCGCAATAATAAAACACGTTGATATAAGCACGAATATTTTATTGAATAAATTGAAAAATAAAAGATGTGAAGATTCCATTATTTGCCCTGGCCAGTGCACAGAAAAAAGAGTAACTTAGTGTTGCTAAAAACCTGGTTCATACTTTCTTAATAAGTTGTTAAGGTGAAAACTTTAAATACCTACACAGCAACATTTAATTAAAACTTGGGTAAATTACTTCCATCTAGCGGTGAAAGGGGTTAACTGTTTTGTTGAAATGAGTCAACAGAGGGCACTCATTTTTTATTAGTACTAGTTCAAATTTACACCGATAGATGGTACTGTCTGTTACGATTAGTATTTACGATGATTCACCTTAGCAACGTTTAGATACGATTTATCTGAACACTGGCCAGGGTTAATCTTTAAGTGATGGAAGATGGGGGGAACCTTCAGTCAAAGGTTCATTAAAGTCTGGCTGATTTTGGTGACGATAAGAGAAGGTATCTCTGTCGTTCGAAGGCTCATCATCACTGTCCAGATCTTGAAGCCGTTCATGTTCTACTCTGTGTCCATGGCCACCTGAAATCAAAAATTATTTTTTAAATTCCATAAAACATTTATTTTCGTACATGACAGTTTGTGAAGAGCCTTGGGAGAGGCATATTTCCACCAGTGGATATCTTTTGGGTGAATTGATGTTGATGATATAAGTAGGTCTTAAAAATCATATAAATCAGAAAATAAATTTTCATTTTTCATGTAGAAGTTAACTTTTTAATTTTTTGTAAGTGAATATTGGAACATATTTAATGGTTGCTCCCTTGTACAATTAGGTAATATATATATATAGGTAATCCCATAGGGGTTACAGTGGACCCACGGTAATTCGAATAACGTTTTGCAAGGCAGTGTTGGACTATCGAATTGGTCGGATTATAGAGTACTGCCTAAGGCATCCTATAGCCCGGATTTTTTAGAAAAGAGTACCTTGTAATCCGACAAATTACTGACAAATGATCGATTCTATACATTGTCTTCTGGGCTTGTGACGACATTACTGGGTATGTATACGTAATGTACAATGAATAAACGCTAAGCTGCACCGCTATCCCACGTAGTCAAATTCAAACTAAGCAATCGGAATTGAAACAATATCTACGCGTCGAGCACAACTTGCAACCTGTTCAATGATGCACGATCTACGTTAGCGAAAATTGTTTGATTGATGTCGGATTACGGGGAGGTCTGGATTAGACAGGGGTCAGATTACCGAGGGTCCACTGTATTTATATAAATAAAGATAATACTTTATGCAATTTTTAAACATATTTTATATAGACAGACAAAAGATTTAAGGAAGAAAGATGAAAAATGGGTTTGAAACATAATGGATGAATTCCAATAAAGACTTGAACATTTCAGAGTACAACTTTAGAGAACATATATTTATCATATAAAACAATATATAAGGGTTGGATAGATTAAAAAACGGCCATATTTTTATTATCTTTATCTCGTTGTTGAATTGATTGATTGAACGAATGACTGAGTGGTGTTAAAGTGGTATGCTATGTTAGAATATGGCAGGATAATAATAATTATGTACATTGGCATAGCAGTATTTATTTCTATACACTGACCTATACACATTGATAATAAAAAAATATTATCAAACATATTTATGTACGACCTCAACTTCAAAACTTACAATTTCATTTCCAAAATGAGTCTTTAAAGTATATCATTTCTACTTACCCCTGGTTGAGGTTCCCTGTCGTCCCCCGTGTCCCGTTCCTGGGAGGGAGCGGTATCACCGGTAGCAGCCCCGCTGCCACTACGCCTCTCTTCTCCTTCAACGAGCGTCAAGAAACGAGATAGCTCATCTTCATCACAAATGCGGAGTGGAGTCTTCGGACCCACAATAGCGATAGATACATTCTGAAATATGGATAGAATAATTCTCGGTGATGCCTTAGTTTAGCATTATGGTAATTCACAGTATAGGCTTTAAGGTGACCTTCTTGGTTGTGGACAACATTACGTACTTCTTTCTTATGGTCAAGCGTGCTGTCGTAACTAAGGGAAATCGGCATTCATTTTTATACAGTACGACTGGTGAGATACCTTCAATACTTATGGAGAGTACTCGGTACTCGATTCTCGTTAACTTGATATAAAAAAAATAGGTGCTTATTTTTTATCGAAATGTCTCTAAAAAATAAGTGAAATTTGGATATTATACTCCCTAAGCTCGTCGCACTGTTTACGTTGATCTAGTCACGAGCGTCACGTCGTTTTAAATCGCGTTAAAGACAATATGCGTAAACGTGCCGAACTATGCATCACACGAGGCGGTACACATTTTGAACAACTTTTAAGATTAGTGTAAATATGTAATACGTAAGTTTAATTTTAATCAATTCAATCATTGTAAATAGGTATGATTCCATTTTTTAAATACGCCGAAAATACCAAGGTTATTTAACTTTTCAGTCATTCTGGATTGAACCTTGTCTCAATACCTACTATTTATTCAGTCAACAAATTAGTGATTACCTAGGTATTTTTGCGTCCTAAGCCAGGATTAAAGTATGAAGGGAAAACTATTTTATATTTTTTTATTTATTTTATTTATATATATATATTATTTATTATATTGCTATTTTATCAAAGTTAGCATTCATGCATTAACATGGGGAGAGGTATCGATGTAGGTAGGCAACAGCTGTACAGTGTAGGTACCTATGTATTCTGTGTCGATAGCGCGCTGCGATACGCGTGCGGCCGCGCGGTGTCCAAGTATTCCGCAGTTAAATACTGGGCTCTCGGTGTACTGTGTACGAAGTTTACTAAGAAGTTATTTAATATTTCGTTTTTATGTTATTTTATTTCATGATATATGTTCACATACTATCACGTCCTCAAATATTGAAGGTATCTCACCAGTCAGTCTGTATATAGGTATCTATGTGTTAAAGTTAATGAATGCAAACAGTATTTAATGTATGCAAAAAGTATTAAACATCTTCTATTTGACATTTGGACCAAGTAGCACTGGTCGTGGGTATAGGGTTATATTTTGAAATCACACTGGCGTAATATTATCTACAATACGGTGTTAACAAAACTTCCTTTTTATACGCGGGAAATGTTTTTCTCACCATACCCTCTGTTAGAGAGACGGAGGGCGTGTGGGACTTCCAGGCAACCGGTCTACCCACTAAGTGGAGTTCTAGGAACGCATCGATGGTTTTTAGAGTCCTCCCTGCCGTACCTCATGAGTTAGGAACATCTCGGAAAGACTGGTCACCCCAAGTGCAATATACTGTTGCGGTTCTCACTACACTCTCACACAGTACGAGACGCAACAGCGCCCCGTCTTAGACGACACCCACCCGCTGTATCAGGTTGTCACTTGTCTCGGGTTGTTCGCAGTGCCCATATTGCCTCAAAATTTGACCACCGCAACCCTTAGGCGGCGATTGATAACATAGTAACCGCGTCTCCTACACTGCCTCTTCCTTTCGCTATATGTTATCAAGGCTAAACGCCAAAATCACCCCTCCTAATTGGACTGTTGACTTTAAAAAGAAACAAATACACGAATACGAATTTTCCGTCGGCATTCAAACCGGCAGTCCGATGGATCAGAGTCCACTCGCGACAGGTGCATGCTGATACAGTTAGAGATAATTCTCTCACATGGTTTCTCCGATTCGCTCAGCAGGTATACCGGTCGGAAAGCAGTAGAAGAATCTGCAACCCTTCTTTCCTGTTTCACGAGCACCAATCTAACATCTCTTCAGTCGAGGGGGAAGATACCGAGGACAAGATAATCCGCGACAATCTGCCTTAGTGTGTCCCTGACAGAGTCATCACTAGCGCCCGACCTAGAATATCATCAGGTCCAGGTGTGGTGTCGTGGGAAGCCAGCTGTTGTAAGGCTTGATCTAGCTTTTCGTTCATCATCTCATACTCGTCGGACCAGTTACCGGTCCGATTGTGACCGAGGGATCGGAGGACTGTGCTGAACCATTGGAAGAGTGTATCACAAAAATGTAATTTCTGCCTACAAATCTGTTTATGTAAAAACTGTATTACACATTGCAATTTTAACTACAATATTTCATATTACAAGCTGGCAAATCAGTATAATTACTAATCACTTTAAAAGTGCAGTTTCTATGCCTAAAACATCAATAATATTAATAGATTACTATTTGAATTGTACATACTCGTTTTGCATTATAATAAAGAACTTGTTTAGAGCTTCAGTAACTTTTTCTCACCTTAGTATTCAAATCCACTTCATTAGGTAGTGTATCTCTGAGAGCGCGCAGGCCATGAGCCACGATTTCCTGCAGATCAGAATCCGGGAAAGAGTTCAAGTGCTTCTCAAGATATGTACGAGCCGATTGAGAACGGGCACCGATGGCCATGGCTCGGCAGTCGAAGAAGTTAGCAGATGGACATGTCTGGTAGATGTGTGGGCCTTGGTCCTGAAAAATTTATATATGGTTATGAATGATCCCATGGAAAGCTTACCCTTTATGAAAGTTGAACATATATGTACAAAATGAAGGAACAAAATGAAAGGAACAGATGTATATAAGCAAGTTACAAATGTTTCCATAGAAATAACCTCGTGGCGCTCAAGGTACTTTAAAAATGACAGAACTAAATTTTTTCAATGCTGTCTTTACAGCACTTATATACCTGAAGGAACTTTTACTGTTGTATACCAACAAGTTTGCAGATTCTGTGTCATTTGATAGTCTAGACTAGACTTGTGGAATATTGCTTTAAACAGAAACAAGGTGGTAAAGAAAAATTATAATATTAGAAATAATTAACAGGTCAAAACAATTGAGCATCCCCAATAATTTCCTTTATATAGCCTTTCTAATAATTTTTTAATATAGTAATAAAAGTACAGTTCTTGTAGGAGGATTCTATAGTATTCTTTTGTTAATCACTTAAAATATCCACCATTTAACATTCTGAAGTAATTTAATTATTAAAGTAATAATAACTTCAGACTATAATAACATAAATATATTTTGAAATAAAAAATGCAAATAACCAGTACTAACATCATATCCTGCCACTAGCAAGCCAACACCAAGTGGTCGCTTATCATATCGTTGGGTGCATATCTGCATCTTGTTGCCCACCATTCCAATGAGTCTGCCAACTGGCATAGGTGCATCATGAGCGTAACGATGGTTAAGGCACTCTGTACGCATATAACGGCTGGAATTATAAAATATAAATAATTGATATTGTTCTTGCATATAAATGATAACAGCATGCAACTATCACTAAGTTATGTTCAATGGCTTTGCTTCTTTGATTTGGCTGTTCTGTATTGTACGTATAATGCAAGAGATTTTGCTCTTGGCTCCACTTTCCTTATAAAAGTAACTCTATGGATTTATTTTATTAAAATCGGTTCAGTGGTTTAGTGAAGACATAAGAGGCAACTCGATAGTTACTTTTGCATTTAAGTAACCAGAACTGATAATTTTTAAAGTAATTTAAATTTGTTAAAATATTTTAATGTGTTTTCCTTATCATCAACAGCTCATAACAGACCATTGCTAGATTTAAGCCTCTCCTAGAAAGGAGGTTTTAACCAAACTATATCAAGCTCGTCAGATAGGTTGTTGTGTATTTTCTTGTATTTTTAAAATGTCATAGTTTCTATCTCATATTAAAACAAATATTGTTGAAATTAAGGCTCGCTTGATATGTAGATATTGAAGACAACACTACAAAAATGTGCTTATAAGATTATAATAAAATTCTAAGTAGAACTCATATGTGGCTAGCCACCTTTAGTCAATTATTCATCGATCTGGTCACAGCATACCATGATGTGAAAAAAAAACAATTGATGAAAGGGTTTCCAACATCATCAGGTAATCAATTATCTCATCATCATCATCAAATGCCTTTATTAGTTTAGTGTTGGACATAGGTCTCTCCTTGGAAAATAGCTCTTAGTCACAATATTTACAATTTTTTTTAAAAATTACTACATAGCTATTATTATTTACCTCAACATTCTCGCATCAGCTGTCAATCCCGAAATAGATATAGCAATATGTTCGTCAATCGGAATCACTTTCTTCTGATATGCAGAGAGTTCACTCACGGCTCTCTTAAGGGCTATAAGTACCGCAAACTGTTTGTTTTTTAGGCCTACTGTAGCGGATCCAAGTTTAACTGCTTCCATAGCATACTCCACTTGGTGAAGACGGCCTTGGGGGCTCCATACTGTGACGTCACTGTCATACTGGTTGCGGAACTGGGAACAAAAAAGTATAAATGTGTTGGAAATTTTAATTAAAGATAAACAAATTGGGAATAACTTTGTTCATTTAAAAGCTTTTAGGCACTTTGAAGTGAAAGTTTTATTAACTAACTATTTCAGTTATCTTATATTCGATACTAAACAATTTCTGAAAAATAAGTTATCATGTTGTGAATTGCCAAATGAGAAAGCACATAGATAAACATATTTCTTTTTTACACTGAATAAGGATTCAAAAGCATAATATAAGTATATAATAGAATTATATTTTCTTAACAGAATGTGCAGAATATTTTAGTTAGGTTAACTATAAAATTATATATTCCATTCAACTATGATACTATACGAATACAAATAGAATTATAAATTAGTATAATAATGCTATATTTGGATAATAAAATTGTTTAAATGCATTTAGTATTAGGTTCCGGCGGTGACAAAGCATAATCGAAAATTTACTGGGTAATTTTAAAGTAATCACATAAGATAATGCTTGCTCAATGTTGAAAGAACGATGATGAATCTTACCATTTTAATGCCGAGATAAAAATTTGAATTTTACACAAAGTAAGGACAATATTTATAATTTGCAGATACCCAAGCCGCTAAGAACGATGACTATGAAAATGTCAGTTAGAAATGTCATTAATATGTCAGAGACTAAGAGACAAAGTGTTGCCATTAAGATGATGAATTTTGTTTTAAAAAATGCAATTTGTATTTATTAATTATGTCCTTATTTATGGTTTCTTTTAAATATAAGTTTCACACCAATGAGGAAATGTATAAATATATCTTATATTTAAAAAAATAAAATAATTTAAGATTGAATTATTAATTTGATGTTTCATGTAATTTTGTTTAACTACCTCGGTGGCGCAGCGGTAGCGAATGCGACTGCTGTGTTTGAGGTGTCGGATTCAATTCCCGGGTAGGACCAAATGTTTGTATGATCTGTAAATATTTGTTTCGAAGTTTCAGTGTTTTCTGTGTATAACATGTCTGTATTTACAAAAAAAAAGTATCTAAATATTCTATCAGTTAATCTAGTGATCATAGTACAAGTTCTGCTTAGTTTGAATCTAGATGACGTTGTGTGTGAAATGTCCGAAAATATTTATTATTTATTGTGTGGGAAAGAGTTGCCATGGATAAAAGATTTTAATAACATATGGATATTTTATTCTAAATAATATTTTGTCTTAATAAGAATTATTAAAATTAACTTGCAAAATCATTAAAAAATATTGTTTAAAAATACACATGTACACTACCAACAATAGTTGTCGAAAAAAATAATTTGAATCCATTTTTAAAGCTACCAATTACTTGTTGGCTACTCATAACACTTCTATAATTTGTAAACATGCTTCTATATTATTCTTTACAAGGTGTGCGACAAGATTAATTTACCTAGGGGACCTAGTCAGTAAAGGCTGATCCTTCATTTATAAAATATGCCATGATGATAGGCTAAGGTTTATAAGACCTAAACGCTAGAAATAGATTTACAGATTGACAAAATTACTTGTACATTTTATAATTCACAATACCTGGCACTTTCTATAAGTACATTTATGATAAAAAAATATGAAATTATTAAAAATCAAAAACACATTATTATTTGGCAATCTCTAATTGGCTAATGAGGTGATAAAATGATGCATGGACAAAATGTTGACCATAAATTAATCTACAATAAAATCCGACACAGTATCAAACTTTTATACAGAGTGAGCAACGAATTAGTTAACATTTGAAAAAATCGTATAAAAAACCTTTGATATATTATAAAGATTGTATAATTGAAATGTGATTTTAAAATACGGCGTGATGATTTGCGGGATAACCATAATTCAGCCGAACGTTTGTGCACCAATAAATCTAGATTATTTCGAACAGAAGCGGAACCTTGTTGCACGTTCTCTTCGATCCGAGAAGTTCATGGGCCTCCAGTTTGCTTCACATTTAGCGTAGATCCCGTCTCTTCGAACTTCTTTACCCATTTCCCTATTAAAGGAACATTCGGACACTGATTTAAGTAATTATAGTAAATTGTATTCAACGCGAAATAAGCGTCTCACAGTAGCGGACTGTTTTTTAAATAAAATGGTTTCACACAGTAAGCCTATACTCAAGAAAAAAAAATCAAATAGGTCCATCCGTTTACGTTATAATACCCCATAACGACGAACAGACATAACGATCAAACTTATAACACTCTTCTTTTTGCGTCGGGGTTATGAATACATCATAATAAGCGAAACCACGAGGTTCTATATCTTCCTAACCTTTATTATTTCCAATATTATTTATTGTTTTACTGGAATATCAGTTTTGTCACGGAACGACTGGTATCGGATCTACGCAACCCTCAGGGCAAACTGAATTCGAAGGCTCAACTAATTATCATTATAATTGAGGGCACTGACTTCCCAATGGCGATTACTATGGATGTGTTAACTTCTATACTCCGGCCTGTTATAAAATATTTCTTGTAAGAAAAACCCAGTAGTACGTTTAAGCCCAACTCGGGGAGCGAACTCGAGATCTCTTGATACGCAGTCATAGACTTATCGCAAGACCAACAAGGCAAAACAGTCCAATCACGAAACTACAATATTTTAAAACAAAATGATTGAAAATAAGATGAAACTGTTCTTGTTTCCTATGAATCCTACTACATCAAAAGGATTTCAAAATCTTTAAACCCATGTCCAAAATCTAGTGTATTGTCAAATGTATTCTTGCAAGAAGATTCTTCTTGTAGATTGTTTATTGTCTGTGTCCACTGACGAAAAGTTATATTAAAAAGTTATTCTTTTGACTTATCGCTTCCCCTTGACAAGTTAAGAGATATGATATTCATTGTGTCTGAATATCCTGATTAATGATTGTAGTAAGGCTGGACAGCGTAGCCATATACACGTGTCGAATACGAAGAGAAAATATTATGGCTGTAATTTAACCATTGAAGAAGCTTTCATACTTTTGAGGGTGGCAGAAAAAGTACCAACTAGGTATTTATCTATGACTATCGTTGGACAGGGGAAACAAACACTCATTCATTCGGTCATTTGACAGAAAATGACACCGTTGCATGTTAAATCAATATTCAATGTATCTCACTTAAAATACTACAACGACCGATAGCACTTAAATATATAGCGATAGCAATAAATTAAAACTTCAGGCAACTATTTTTCTCCTAGCCTTTATCCCAAAGTAGATTGAGATTGTCTTTAAATCTAGTACAATACGAGTGAATTTCGATTAATTGTCTTGTTTATATATTGATAGTAAAAGTTTACACACATATATAGCTTCACATCAACAACCTTTAACAACCCACAGCTGGACATAGGACTATCCTTAGAGGTTTGGCCTGCTATACCACGTTGGTCAGAGTATACAAGTGTGTGTGCAAACACAAGTGTACTCTCTGTTCCCTAACTCTCACAATCCGATGGGATGGTTGATCCGGTATAATTGGGGAGAGATCAGGCGTAGGACCGATGGTTTTATGTGACCTCTGAGGCACGGAGGTTTAGACCCCAAATTCTAAACTCCGGTGTATTATTAAATACTTTTGTAATCAGACAAACTGAATACCACTTTTTGACCCGATTCGGAATTAAATCCCGAGACCTCTTGTTCGGCAATCACACTCGGTAACCGCTATATCAACGAGGTAGTTATATATTTACGAGACTTTTACGAGAATTACAGCACACCTGGACTTTGTCTTGTTTATCTCCTACTGATTTGTTCATCCAAAGGTTGCCTGTAAGAGATTGCTTGTAGTAATAACGTCGCCGATTGCTTTTTGCAGTATGGTTTATGCTATATTATAACACATAATCACGCAAGTGGAGTTGCAGGCAACAGCTGGTTCGACAGGAAGGTGAAGTTTATCGGTCGGAACGGTGTGGAGAATCGAAGGAAAGTACCAGTATGTTGCAGGGTTCGCCAGGGCTCTGTATTGGACCCATTATTATGGAACCTCGCATACGATGCTTTCCTTCGCACCAGTCTGCCCTCTGGCCTAAGTGTCGATTGCTATGCGGATGATACAATAATACTGGTTAGAGGGTTAAACTTCGAAGAGGTGCTTTGGTTCGCCAAGCAAGGTGTGGCTAGTGTCGTGGAATAGATTCGTGAGCTGGGTCTGAGGGTGGCACCTCAGATAACTGAAGTGATATTGTTCCATGGGCTGCGTAGGCGCCAGGAACCACTCAGCTCATGCTTCTGGGTAGGTGTCGCTGAAGTCCAGGTAGGCCAGTACATGAAATACCTAGGCCTCATCCTGGACAGTCGATGGAGCTTCGAAGAGCAGTTCGTGTGATTAGTCCCCCGAGTGCGAGGGGTAGCAGGTACGCTGGGCGGGCGGTGCATTGTTCTGCCTCTTACTGTGTGGAACGGTGAGGGGTGCGATATTGTCTTGCTCTGAGGTATGAGGTGCTCGAGATGTACATCAATTGTGAGGTACGGCAGGGAGGACTCCAGAAGCCCCTAATGCGTTCCTGAAGCTCCTCCCGACTGCCGAGGTAGGCCGCTACTGGGTTAGTGAGTAGACCGGTTCCGCAGGAGTCCCACACACGCCCTTCGTCCCTCTGGAGGGTATGGTGCGAAAAGCATTCCCCGCATAAAAAAAGCAATAGCTGGTTGCGGAATAAAATGTATTTATCTATGGTAATAATATCGTATTGTTCATATATCTCATTTTATTTTCTAGGTCTTTAAGACGCATGTAGAAGCGTACTTGTTATTTATCATTCATTGTTTTCTCGTTGGTTATTAGGTCTGAGTATGGTGCGAAAAGCATTCCCCGCATAAAAAAAAAGCAATAGCTGGTTGTGGAATAAAATGTATTTATCTATGGTAATAATATCGTATTGTTCATATATCTCATTTTATTTTCTAGGTCTTTAAGACGCATGTAGAAGCGTACTTGTTATTTATCATTCATTGTTTTCTCGTTGGTTATTAGGTCTGAGTATGGTGCGAAAAGCATTCCCCGCATAAAAAAAAGCAATAGCTGGTTGTGGAATAAAATGTATTTATCTATGGTAATAATATCGTATTGTTCATATATCTCATTTTATTTTCTAGGTCTTTAAGACGCATGTAGTAGCGTACTTGTTTTTTATCATTCATTGTTTTCTCGTTGGTTACAATTTAGAAGATTGATTACTAAGAGTTCTTCGTCGCTCATTTAATCATCTTCAATCTAGGCTTTATTTAAAAGGAAATGTATGAAATGAATAAGTTCCGGGCACGTTTTATCGACTATAGATATATCTCGATCATAGAATATATACTCCTACCCCGTCCTTGTATTAATCTTGTCTTAACACTGGCAATTATAGGTAGTAGAACCACGCTGATTTCAGCATGAGCGGGCCAGCTCAACCGGGGCAGTACTACCCTCCCACAGAAGACCAACCTAAAGTGACAGAATCTGTGCTGTAGTGTTTCATTGGTGAGTGCGAGACCAGAGGCCTATTGATGCAGGGGTGACAGTAGTCGTGGTAACTGTGTGAGCATTACAATGCTACGACGACTGTCATGCCTTTTACGTCCCCAAGCGGGCCGTGAAGAAGCATCTCACTAGGGTGCCATAGTGTGTTTCACCATATTGCATAGTCTGCATTCGCAATGAGTATAGTAAACACAACTCTTGCATTCTATTCATGCTTTCTATCAGGTAGAGTAGAGTGACTTTGGCAGGCTCTTAAAATAAAAAAAATATGACTCCTTGTTGGTATGAGATAGTAAAAAATATTAACATAATCACTTTAACTGCGGTACAGAGGCTTCGTTGTAATTTAAACATTGTTAATAAACATTAATTCTGAACTATGTTGACTATAATACGAGGACAAGCAGTAGGGGTATTCAATATCGTTACATCTATTTTGCGTTCCGTTCCAAGAGCATCACTTATCTGATTTTTTTGTCAGAAACCACTTAACTTTGATTGATCGTTACTTTAGTTTCATGCGTTAACTGAAACGTCTGATTTGGTTTGCTATTTGTTTTTTCATTTATTTTACGTCATTGTTTTCAACAAGCTTGTATTTGGTGAAAGGTTTGGATGAAATGTTATGGCCATAAAACATGATATTCAACAAAAGTAGTAAGAACTTATGATAGTGTGACAAATCTAATTGATTTTAAAAGTTACTTATTTTTCTGCTTTTATATTTAGTAAACCGTCTAGGCAGATGATTTTACTTGCGGTTGCTGTTTTGAACCATAGGTATTTAGATAACTATCTTTCTCAGAGCCTTTTTCCTAAAATAGGTTGAGATCAGCTTTTTAGTTTAGTACGATATGAATGTATTCCGATTTTGTATGCGGAGTTCCGTCTGGTGACGGAGCACCACTATTTATGCCATAGGTCTCGTAAGAGGCAGCCAAGGAAGAAAACTGTACACACACACACACACACACAGTACAACATTACTGAAAAGAGAAGGGAACTTGAAACAAATCCTACACCGACCCGTTCTGCCAGTGTAGTATACTAGGCCAAAATCTCTTTTCTAGAGAAAGATATATGCCCAGCAGTGAACTGTCCGTTTCTTGTATGTTTGTAAACTCCCCGGTACATAGGATTTATTTCTAGTGCGGGAGTTGTATTTTAAAAAAAGAAAAATAATTTAAAGAATGTTGATCATGATTGTGATCTTTGTATATTAAAATCTGAAATTGGTTTGTTTACAATATAAAAACTCATAAAATTCCGTGCCAATTGAGTTCAAAATAACACACTTAATACAATGCGCTTCAAGGAGGGTCCTGGATCCTTGTTTTTAATAAACCATCTAGACTGATAACTTGTCTTGCTGTTGTTGTTCTGGAACATAGATGCTTAGATATCTAAATATGTGTGTAGAAATACCTATGACTTTGTCGTGGCGTAGTTCCATCTACAATTCTATTTTAATAATATGTGCCACTCAAGTCATCATTCTCCCCTAATTAAGGCCAAACTCATATCGTTCATCACCAATACCCCTATCATTTCTAGTATTTAACAATATTGCTAAATACCCGAACCAGGCATCGAATTCCGTCTGAGTGGTGGCGCCGTACACTAACAATAACATATAATTAATATTTCTCTCGTTTGTAGTTTAGGAAATTATTGTTACGTGATATTTTCTTAAGGTTCTTCACAAATGAGGTAACTAAAAGAATTCGATTATTTCTGGATTGTAATGGCAGGTTGAAAAGTACAAATATTTTAAACTTACTAGCTGTAAATATTTAGTGCAATTAGTTATATAGCAGGTATATGTGTTTTTGATATCTTAATAACAGTTGTTTAAGGATCCTGCATATTTTAGGTGGAGTACAGCACTCCGTGTGTCGGTTCCATCAAGACTTCGCCTTTAGAAATTACTTTGGCCGGCTTCAGGGGGCTTGGGCATGCAAGAAGAATAACAATAAAAATAAATACAAGTACTTGGACTAAACACATTAAGGATTCTTTACTTTCATGTACCTTAGTTAGATTTGATGACAGTTTTGCTGAAAATTATTTATTATCCTTGTATTAAAAGAAAAATTATAAAAAATTCTTTATTTCTTAGATGTTCCTACAAGTCAGTTCTTTCATATTTTTCGTTAGTTCTTGCTAAATACTATCACACTTTTGCAAAGTGTTTTATCAGTAAAAGAAGACATCAATGTTAAATTAGTTTTCGGAAAAAGCATCTCATTAGGCCGCCATAGTGAGGGTCACCAAATTGCATTGTCTCCATTTGCGATGAGTGTAGTGACTACAAGTTTTGAATTTTATTTATACTTTGCATCAAGCAGAGAAGAGTCAGCTTAGCAGGCCCTTATATATATATATAAAAGATATATTTATATATATATCATTTGTGAATATGTAGTTTATTACACTGCCTTAAATTTCGGGTTTACCGTACTAAAGGTAATGAATAGCTATCGAGATTTATATAAATATTAATTTTGATAACAATATTATGCCTTGTATGTCTTGTTTTACATATATAATCAGATTATATGTACTTATAGGTACTTAAAATTAATGAAAAACAAAAATTACAACCGAAAATTGGTTAGTATGCGAAATTCCTAATGTATGGAAGAAAACTATTATTTTAAATTAGTCATCAGTAAGCGAGGATGAATATCAATGAAATATGAGCTATGTATATGATAGTTCTATCACCAGGCTTCCTTCATCATTTAAAAACAATATAAAGTGTCCAGTAATTAATGAATGACTTTGAAATGTCTAATATCAGAATTTATGGCCGTTCAGAAAAAAATATGAAGTTAAATATTTTATAAATAGTAACATAGATACTCACTACGAATATAAATTACGGATTTCCTATGGTTTTGTGTCGTTTTTTTATAGTATAATAGATAAACCGTCAATAGTATGACTGACTACCTCACATTTTAAATAAATATTGTTACGCTTATTCTGCAATTTTTGTTATTAAGAACTTCATTTGATTGATCTTACTTGAGTTGCGATTATTTATTTTGAAATAAGGTTTATTAAAGTTCACATTACGTGTACACACAAATTATAAGGACAGATTTCAGTAATTGTCGTTAATTACGGGAATGTTGATGAACGTCGTCACCAATTTATCATGGTACAAATGGAAAATAACAAGTCATATCCTTTATACCTACTCATATATTTTTGTATACCTTTATGAATTCAAATGTGTTTGTATTATATGTTTGTAGTAATCTATAAAATATGTATTATGTATCTATTAAAAAGTAGTGTATTCGTGTGCATCGAAACTTAATTATTTTATTGCCAATATAAAACAAACAAATACAACCAGTGCAGCGTCTTTTTATCATTTATTTTCGAGTGATTTTATTTCATTTTATAGTGTTAGTAAGCTTTAATTTGTTAATAATAAAAAAATACATAATTTTCTTATTTTCGACGGTTTTTTGTTGGAATTTATTGTTTAACGCTATATGATCTAATATTTTCGTCTTTGTCATCGGGTACGATACATTAAGGGACACCGCCGCGCCACCTTGATCACAAGTAAAGCCAAGAGGCCAAGATACTATAACAGACACAAATAATATATATGTGTAGGAGTTTTTTAGTTTATAAAATAATTTCTTTTTAGGAGTATTCAAAGACACATAAGGCGACGTGAGGCAGGCTCACAAGACAAGACGTGGGCAGTTCATTCAATTGTGTTGGGAGTCCTGCCAGAAAAATGATTAATAGACACCGTGCCAAGTATCCATGAAGTATTCATTATTCCTAGAATGATAAGGGTTTTTCACTTATTTGTTTTATTTTAATTTTGCCACGTCAGCATGCTTGAATTTTGTCTGTATTAAGTTCATAGCCATAGCGGCATATCTTATAGCGTTGTTATGAATGAGGTTTTACTATAAAGTAATTATCTAGTTCATTACATGTAGTGACGATGACATTTTAAATAAATTAGTTGTTGTAATACTAAATAATTTACAACTAACTTCAAAAAATTAGAAAGAGTTACTCGATTTAGTATTTTTTTATGTTTGTTATAACTCATTGTCATTGTAATTTATGAATGTACTTGGAAAACTTTGTTTTAATACGAGGTATAAGTCTCATTTGGTTTCATTCTTGAAAGGAATCATTAAAACCCTCTCAACGTAAAAATTAGGGAATAAAGAATCAATTCGTAAGTCAGTTCATTGAAGTCATTTATTAAAAAAAATGAGGATGTACGCTTTAAATAAGATATGAAAGCGAATGAAATTGACGTATTTTATAGGTACATACATGAAATCACGCCTGTTTCCCCGGAGGTGTAAGCAGAAGCATATTATGTGGCCATTTTTCATTAGTGCTTTGGTCCCACGTAAAAGGTGCCGAGTTTATCGCCGCTAATTGGAATATTTTGTTTGCTAGTGCCTCGTCGGTCGATCAGCATGTGTACCACTTGCAGTTGAGGTTGACTTGGGGCTCTAAGTTCTTGGTGGGAACCATATACACACATATTTTTAAAAGACTTGGAAATAAGAGTATGTGTTTTTTTATTTATGTTTTTATAAACTAACGTTACATCGTTTATAAAGGTGTGTTTTTATACAACTATACTTCGACATATGAGTTTATCAGAAATGTACAGAATCTGAATTACAAAACAGTATAACTTAACATTTACATAAATAAGTTGTTATTTTGTCGAGTGTACAAGTGGAGCCATAAAATCAGTCTAGTGATGTTAAGACTAGATTTTAAAAATATCAATAGTGGCTTACCAAGAAATAAGTAATTTTTAAAACTCTCTTCTCTCAAGTTCTTTTGTTTGTTTGTGTTAGTGTTCTTGTAACACGCCTCTAATGTATTTTTATCAAAGAAGTAGCTGACAGAGGAGTCATTGACTGATCGGCTAATGCACAGTTAAAATCACGTGCAGAAATGCACGATAGGTTTTTTATCGTTGTATAATATTCTGTCAAATTTAGAATATGAGCAAATTAATGTATTTACTGATCTACGTGATCTAATGTATTCCTTATGTACCCTCTTGAAACTCTGTAATATGGTGTACAAATTAAGAGTTTTCTAACCAGATAGTTTGTTTTAATAGTTTTCTATCTATCTTAAAATTGTAAGATCTTATTTATATATTGTATTTATTAGGACGGGACCGGCTGTTATGGAGAACCTTGGCGGCGGCCTATGTCCAGCAGTGGACATCTTTTGGCTGAGATGATAATGATGATGATGATAATGATATATTTTAATGTAATGTTTAATGTATTCCTAATTTAAAAATAGTTTATTACGATATTGTGTCTTATTCTTAATGTATTCATAGAAATCATATCGTATCGTATCGTATCGTACAAGGAGGTTCGAGATATGGTAAAAGTCGCGGGAAACCATTGAATGTGGACAGCAGAGGATCGGTTGTTTGGCAAACCTTAGCGAGAGCCTACGTCCAGCAATGGTAATCTTTTACTTGACATAAGCTTTCGCTTAGACTTGCTAAAGTTAACAAATTCGAGTTTGAGTTTTACTATGGATAAGGAAAAAAAGAGAGGTAGGTATGCATTGAATGTAATTCTATTTCACAAACTATATTATTTTAATTGATAGGTTGAAATAAACAACAAAGTTTATCAATTCATTGCTTTTTCTGTGAGACAAAGTGTCGAAAGTCGCGAATCGTCTGGCCCTAGCAGCCCTAGTGGGCGTGCAATACCGTCTGTGGTTGACTCATACACAAATACACAAAATAACAAGAGTATTTATTACAACTTTATTCAAGTAGATAAAGTAGCATGATTACTTTATTGTCATGGTGGTGCATTGGTTACGAATGCAGCTGCTGTACTGTGATCTTGGATTCGATTCCCAGGTCAGGTCAATTATTTATATGTTCTGTAAATATTTGTTACTAGTTTTAGTGCTTGATAATTGTAATAAGTTACAAAAATATTACATAAGAATTCTATTACTCAAACCAGTAAAGCTCTGCTTGATTTGAAACTAAATGACATTGTGTGTTACATGTTCTAAAAAAAATGTTTCAATCTTTTAACACTTGGTACGTGGCATTAAAAACAAAGATTTTCACAAAAAAAAAACCATTATTTAATTGTAAGAAAAAAACTTGGCAATATTTTTGTAATGGTAAAATATTCATAAACTAAATTATTATAATATCTAAATGAAAAAACTGTACCAAAAATTGGTTTTGAAAAAGCACTGTAGAAAAAGATCAATTAAATTAGTAAAAGAATCAAATATTGTAACAAAAATCAAACAGAATATTCAAATATGAATTTTAGATAACCCGATAGAGATTACAATGAACAAATCTTCCTTTTGTTATGACAATTGTCAAATAAAAGGAATTTAAGCATTCCACATTTAACTTTAAAGTAGTTATTTCAGAAAATAAGCTTAAAAAAAATAAACGGATGTTAAGATTGATCAAACGCCTTTGTAACTACAAAAGGATTTAATTAGTCTATGATTAAGACAAAAATAGTATTTACTTATAGATTACACGAAAATCAATGTATAGAAGACTGTAGTAAAAATAGTGGATCAAGTGATGATTTGATTTAGATATTTCTGTTCATTTGAAGTCGAAAACGTGACGCTATATTCGTTAAGTTCATGTCCTTGGCGATTATGTACGATGATAAATAAATAATAATAAATAAATAATCTCACACATCTCACACTCGGCTGTCTGATTCTAAACTAGGCAGCCTGTGCTATGGTAACTAGAGTGCTGATAAACATACCTACACTCGTATATTTCTAAATACATACTTATGATAGATAACCTAAACCCAGACACACAACCAATAATCATGCTCATCACACAAGTATTTGTCCTGGGTGAAAAGCGAATCCATGACCTCCGGCTTAGCAGTCAGGCTCACTAACCACTAGACCTACAGGCCTATCAAAATAAAATCAAACTCATGGATGCCCTTTAAAGAATATTCTTTAAAGCTTTCATCAACCTAACCTTGTACCAATTTTTTGGTTTTTGAAAGGACCAGAATTGGTGACACAGATATTTGTAGATCAATCAGCATCGATCAACAATTTGATGGGACACTACACGATCGAGGAGAATCTGGTGCAAGAGCGACAGCTTCACATGCTCTCCCAGGCAAGGGTAAAGTGAGCCTAAAAAAAAGGTCACATATGTATTGTATTGTGTGTGTTAGCGAGTCACGTGTAATAATCACTTCTATTACATTCCTATAGGGTCCGAAAATTTACCTTTCTATGCATAGTATGTATTTCTTTTTAGCACAAAGTAAACACGCGTTTTTTTGTTTTTTATTCTGGGCCTGCTAAAGTCATCATCAATAGCCTTTAACAGTTCACAGCTGGATATAAACCTCTCTAGAGGATTTGGCCTACTATACCACGCTGGCTAGACAGGTTTGCATAGAATTTATTTCAAGTTTTCCTTGCAGTGGTGTTGTCCTGCATAGCTCTTCTTATTCGTCTCTTATAACACCCATGGGATAAATAGGGTTGGGGATAAAACGCATTCTTAATACATCACCAGACGTCAGATATACATCACCAATGGTACCTGTAGTATAAGGTCATTGCTCCTGTATTACTTAAGGTTACGGTGATAGTGATTTTAAAATTAAGTTATTTATAAATACAAAAGGACTTCTAAAGAAGTCTTTCATTACTGTTAAAACCTAAAAACCATGTTGAACGACTTCTCCTGTACCTTGTGTACACAGCACAAAGTCTACGACTTAGGAAGAAATTGTCTGTTTAATTTACATTTGTATGTCAGAATATTTTAACAAAAGTCTATATTAAAATCCCGTTTAAGCTGCTACTTATTTTTTTCCATTTATTTTCTCTTTCCTTGCTTTTCAATATTGTTTATCTTATTTATAGCATAATTTTAATTTATTAGCTTAATGAAACAGTAGCAAACAATCATCACAATTTAGTAATTTTAAACTAGGGATTGAAAAGATGACTTTCAGATCATTTGCTATAAGCGTCACTAGTCAGTATGTTTTGGTTTGTATAGCGGCATTGTAGGGGCAGTTAGGCAACCACCATGGCGTGGTAATATTGCCCTACAGTATTCTTTCTTCGTATAAACGCGAGTCATATCTACGCGCCTCGAGTTCGGTATACACTCGGTACACTTACAATAGCGAGTGTGACGCAGTGACGAATGAACTGTGTTATAATTTTCTGAGCAGTAAGCGTGCGAGTTGTAAATATTTTATTGAAATAAGTCCAAGTACTTATTTAATATATCAAAGAGCAATTATAGATTATATTGTGCTGCTTTTAGCAGTATGAATTACTTAACGTTTTTTGGGTTACTTGAATATTATATTATACTGAATTTAACAATAAAATTTTAAAAGTGTTAAATTTTTTATTAAATCTAATCTCAATCTTTTCTTGAACAGTTCTTATTTCACTCACAGCGTATTTTTTTTTTAAATTAATAATTTACTATTTACAATCATAAAACTAGAAAGAAACTCAAGTAGTAGGTAGATAAAATGAAGTCAACCCTATCGTGTGTTTGTGTACTGCGCGCCTGTAGACATTTATTTAAAAACCGACCCAATTCTGAATAGATAATACATATTACTGTGGCCTTGAGCCTCGCTCATGCAGGTGCCTTGGGCACTTGTGCTGTGATTTAATTTGAAAATATGCTAACAATTTCGGGACTTATATCACGCAATATGAAGCTGTCTTACACGGTAGTTATCGTTGTGTCTAAGATTTACGTTTGGAGGATTTACCATCTTTAATATCGCCAGGTTTTCAGTGTCAACTTTTGCCAGCTTATGCCTTTATGTTCGAGCAGCAGTATATGTTGTATTGTATTTTTGTTTCAAGTATTATCGTTAAAATGAAATCTATAAATAAGAGTGCATCGAAATGAACTACTCGCCCGGGGCTTTGCAATGATCTATCCGTCCGAGCTAATAGTTAAGACTACCACTATGGCAATATATCACGCTACTTATGTTTACTTTAAAAAGTTTACCTATTTTATCGTGCCAGTGACGCTATATATAATAGGAATGAATTCAGAGAAACATAACGTCAAAAAATCTATTATTTCAGTATTATACGGTGCTCCTCAAGGAGGCATTCTAGGGCTCATTTATCCAAGTTTCTGTTTAACTTACATTTTATAAATACAAAGTAAATAATTAAAAGATAAAAAAACAGTAATGATATATTAAATATATACACATACCTATATATGTATAGCATTATATATAAAAGATCCAGGTTAAGAATATGTATTTTCACCGCCTCTATAATCTATCTATATTCTATACACATGACAACGGCACAGCAAGGAGAAGGCAAACTTGACATAAACCAATATCAACCCGTCTGGCCAGCATGGAATAGAGGTTTTAAAGGCTGTTAGTGTGATGATGAATTATTATAATACGGCGAGCACTAGATAAAGACGTATACAAATAATAACCAATTACATTTTGTCCCACACCATTGATTGGTGAATAAAAAATATACTTCCCTAATTTAAAGAGATACCCTAAAAATTTTTTTTTCTTTCTATTTCACCCACTTTATCAATTTGATTAGTATGTATGTTTATACAAAGGTACGTTAATATACTATATATATACGTACGTATATATTCAATCACTAACAATATACTCTTTAAGATATAGTGTGGACAGACGGACGAATGGACATGACGAAATTATAAGGGTTCCGTTTCGGCTTTAAGGGTTTGGCCATTTTGGCTGTCAAACTCAATTTTTTTTTTTATTGCAACCCACCAAAGTGACTCTATTCTGCCTGATGGAAAGCATGAATAGAATCCAAGAACGGTGGTCGCCGTATTCACTGTGAATGAAGACAGTGCAGTATGGCGACCCACGCTATGGCGACCTAGTGAGATGCTTTTCACGCCCTGCTTAAAGGACCCGGGATCGTAGTGGGAGGGAAACACGTGTGCTGGGAATGACTTCCAGGCTTTAAATGATTTGCACAGGAAGGAAGAGCCGTACCGTTTAGTTTGGGAGCGTATGTCTATCATTTTGAAACGGTGACCTCCAAGGCCAGCACGAGTTGTCCTGTAGAGGAACGGAGAGGATGGGATCAGTTGGAAGAGTTCGTCAGAACACTCTCCATGATAAAGGCGATAGAGGACTGCCATAGAGGCGACATCTCTTCGCAACTGCAGAGACACAAGGCATTCAGTGACTTTCGGACTATTGATAATCCGGACTGCTCGCCGCTGTAACCGATCCAAAGTGTCCAGCAAATACTGCGCGAATCCATCGTAAAGATGAGAACAGTACTCCACGCAGGAGCGTACCTGGGTCTTTTAAAGAAGACACAGATGCTCAGGTACAAAGAACCGTCTCACTCTGTTCAGTATACTCAGCTTCCGCGAGGCCGCCTCAGTAACGTTTTCAATACATTGTCGCGGATTGAAGTCCCGGCCAATATTCATACCCAGGACACTGAGATTTTCCTGAAATACAGAAACTTCTTGGTACTAGCCCTTTTATACTACTGGTCGTGGTTTAGTACTGGCCTTGTTCTTATGGTGGAGGGGGCAAACGAGCCCATAGGTCACTCGATGCTAAGTGATAGATGCAACTCAAGAGTTATAAGTGCGTAAGTGCTGGCCGTGTTCTAGTGTTGTTTATATTTAAGTGCATGCCATATTCTAGTGCTATCAGCATGTTATTAAGGTATTATTTATTACGATTTAAAGCATTTACTACGATAAATTTTGTGACGCATTTAGAGAAATATTGTAGTAGTTGCTATTAAAATTAAAAAAACCTTAAACGAAATACTGACATAAGTCGAAGGAAAAAGTAAAGACAAAGCATTTCTTTAGGGAGTTAAGAACCATTGAAAAATTAGTTATTTAAAAGTGATAGAAAACACCTACGGTCGCATTACAAAGTCTAGAGTCCACGTTTTAGAAATGTGTATGTACAGTCGTCATCTAAGTGTATATCTTGTAGTATTAGAAATTAGTGATTTATTTTTTCGCTTCATCTTCACCTTCATCATAAATGAAGTGTTCACACTTCCATATACCACTTTTTATTAATGGTAATAATTATTTATATAATATTCGCCGCCTTTGTTCAGGACCCTCACTTGTCCCCAAAATTAAATTAGGAAAGTCGGTAGAAAGGTTCACACGCACGAGAATACCTAATTAGGCGTATCATGTTGATAAATTCTATTTTTTCATATCTTATGTAAAGAGTTATTAAACCATACATGGCACTTTTTTTAATTCTTATTTTTAAATTACACTAAATAGATTTTGTTGAATATGTCCCCAAAATAACTAAAACTTTAGCATTACACTGTACTTCGACAATAAGAGACTACCCCATAAACACGTGAATTATGAGTGCAACAGTACTCCCATCCCACGTTCCATGGTTTGATCTGTTGCCAAATGACGTCACAAGTGGTAGTCGCCACCACATAAAATGCTACGCGCGCCTGCTACATCCACCAAAACCGTAGAGCGTCCGTCCGACGTAGACGCGCTACGCAACAGCCGCGTAAACTTCGTTCGAACTTCGAATTTTAGTGTATTTCGGGTATGTGTCTTTACATTTATTAGTGTATATTAGTTTATAGTGTAAAGTGGTCAGTAAATTTTAAAGCCATGGGATTCAAGTTTAAAGCCTTAGAAGATTTTTATTACTTACTTTAAACTTTCGAAACAAAAGATTTAAATTAAATTAAATTAAATAAATAAAAGTATCATATAAGGGAAATATTTTTTTTAATTTTTTATTTATAGTGTTAAGACATTTGCAAATACAAACACAATCTTTTTTAATATACTTTTTAGATATTTCGCAACTATGCTCAGCATTAAAGAATTGAATTTTGAATTAAATTAAAAGTGATTCATATTAACATTTAATATTTATATTACTTATTATTTAATATTATAATAATTATTAATATATATATAATCGAATTGAATTTTTTTACCTTCAAATTTTATCATTGTAGAAAGTTTTAAATTAACAAAAAAAATTGTTCAGCATTGAATTTCATTCATATATTGCAAATAAAAAATATCGATTCACAGACCCTCAGTAGAAGATTATTTAAACAGATATTTAAACTGGCAATTTATCGTTTTGATACGTTGAAACTTGCATTTTTTTTTGTAAAAATATCTCTTTGTAAGAAAAGCATGGCACAACCTTAAAAAATGTTTAAAAGCTTTAGTTCTTCTCAATAATTACCATTATAATACAGCAATATTAGAATAGTTTTTTAAATAAAACTGATGTATAAGACATAAGTTTAAAAACAAAATCCTCTGAAGTCTACACAAAAAATACAAAATACAATATAATGTTTACGCCATTTCATTTGCTTGGTTCTTGTAAATAATTACATTATTCGTGTCGGAACGTGTTCCAAACGTCCTTTTAAAAGAGTATCCCTATGTCCAGCAGAGGACTATTATATTATATGTAGTTGATGATGTTGATGATTCGTGTCGAAGAACAGTCAAAAGTTATCAATTTCTTTTTTTATGTTGCACTAACTAATTTATTTAAATTTTACGGCATTTTTATTTTTTTTAGATATATTCATACCAAGTTTATTATCGTGCATCGTAAAAGTCGTGCTCTGCCGGACATAGGTCTACCCCAAGGTTCTCCATAATAACGGATTCTGTATTCCCCGTATCCAACGGCTTCCGTCGATCTTCACTAGGGCGTCGGACCACCTTGTGGTCATACCAAACTTTTAAAATGCTCACGCAAAAACTTTGTAGTATGAGATTACTAAATTTATCGTATATACCAAATTATCGTCTGCACATAATTAATTTGTTTATTTAGTGTTTTAAAGTATTTGTAAAATTAATAAAATTAAATGGACCGGTGTTTTTCAGAAAAAGATAATGGAACATTGGATTTTCATTGAAAACGCTAAAAGTTACCATAATCACATATGTATATTTATTTCTTGACAGATTTTTTGGCATTACAAGTTTTTTGTTAGTTTTCATTAGAATCATATACATCGTAAGCTAAAAGCTTTTCGTTTAATGTTCAAATAATATTAATAATATACAATAATTGCACAGAAACAAAAGTATCCCCTAGTAGTTATAATATAACTTAATAATTCAATTAAACAGAACACAGAAATAATTGGATCGGTAATATTTTGAGTGTTGTGAGACGAATAATAAATTAGGGAATTACTTGTCCGAAGAAAGTTCCTAATGGTTTTTCAATGTAACTAAAGATAGGACACTTACGTCATTATTATTGAAGCATATTGTGTTTTTATTAGTAAAATTATTAAAATGTCAGCCAACCAGGTGAACATTTTGGAATAAACCTTTCAGTTTCTTTTTTTAGCATTATTTGTATGATAGGTGTTATGCATACTCGTAATTGTTAAACACATTGCCGTTAAGCTAAGTTTTGACGACTATGGCAGTGTATTATAACTTAAAAACTGTAGACAATACTCCTTTAAAATATGGTGGCAGATAAATTACTAAGGGATACTTATCAAAATACGTATATTGTAAATGCAGATCACAAACTACAAGTTATCGTTCGGTATAGTCCTGCTAACTGTAAGAGATTGCAGACTGCGGTAAGAAAACTCATTTCTTTTTGTTTCTATTCCATTCTAAATTATATATTTCCTAACCATGGTATGCCATGATGATGATGATTATGTGCTTCTCGACTTATCTGCCAACGGCGACCCGTCGGCAGATACGTCGAGAAGCACATCGTGGTTATTTCCTAACGTGTACACAGATCTGACTGGCAATACCAAATTTTGTCCTGTATGTGCGGTTGCAGGTAATGCAGTAGAACTGACCGCTTTCATTGCATGTATAATTGTAGATAGAGTGGATCGTTCGCGAGTGCCATCTCGCATCAAGATCAACATCTGCTATAAAGAGTACTTATTACCTATTTATTTAATATTTTAGTTGATATAATTTTTTATAAGTAGTCTTAGACTGATGTCTCTTATCCTATTTATGTAAAGATCCCCTACTTAAATAGGTTCAGGCTAAGTAATATAATGAATAAATGAATATATAATGCAAGTACAAACAAAAATACGTAGGTAGTACTTAGTATACTTGCTATAATTGAAATAAAAGATTTAGCAATGCTTCTGCGAAACTTTTTCTTTATCATGCCAAAGAACTCTCAACTTATTACATCTTAATGTTATTGGCTTAGAACAAAATAAATTAACCTCAAACTGGAAGTGGAAAACATTGTAGTTTGTTTACCACATTTTATTCCCAAAGCACCCGGTTAAAACAAAAATATGTGTGTTATAAAGTGATTAGACCAAATCCTAGTGGACAAAATGGTAGCCTATACCTTCTACGATACAGTCGTAGCACAACGTAGCAAACGTTTCATTAAGTAATGGGTAATTGTCTTCTAAAGCTTAACATTGAAATTGCCTGTACCATAAAAAACATGTAGGGCACTAGAAGACTAAAAGCTGGATATATGCCAATTGTAAATTATATCTCCCAAGGACAATAAGACTTTACTCTATGAATTGTTATCTCTAAATTTATGTAAGTTAGGTATATTTACTGTAATTTATTGCTTATAAGTTCGATCTATTGGCGTGATAATATTGTTGTCTGGGAAAGCAAAGATACGTTGAAGTTGTAACGACATATTATTTGTTGTTTGCCTAATAGCCCATTTTGATCAATTTATTTACATATATACAAATGTTAAACCGATTTGTGAATGCTTCAAAAGCATCAATTGGACTGAAATTGTGACACGAGATATATTACAATATGCTTTAAAGATGGTTCTTATCTACTGTTAGGATCCATAATGTGTCACAACAAAGCACGGCTGGGTACAACTAATATTTAACATGAATCGAAATTTAGTATTCACTTACTATTGATCTATGGATAGATTAATGTGAAAATACTAAGCGTTTCTTTTACGTTTACCACGAGGTTGTAAACAATTGAATGTAGCATGGTGAATGAATTAATAAATCGCTAAAGAAAGTATGTAGCGGTTCGAAATGCCTGTTTTGAAAAAGGTACCTGTAACAAGGCAAGTTAATTCACCTATCCTGATTTTATCTATTCGGTTTATTGAGTTCTTAATTAATTTATTGATTAGTTACTTTTACCTGTGACTCAATTTGCATATACATCGATAAGAATAGCTAATGTCCTTCCACAAGAGTCAAAATATCCCTGTGTCAAATTTTCTGAAAATTGGTTCAGCGGTTTAGCAGTGATAACATAACAAACAGGCAGTTACTTATACATTAACACAATAGGGATTATAGCTACTTTGATAAGCTAGCATCTTATATGTCTTGTGCGATTCCCAAAAATATACAGTTTTAATTTCATACTAAATATTGTAAGTAAATAAAATTATTGTTATCATTACGAGACCCGTACTTAAAACAATCTCTGTATCTTTTTAAGATGAAACCGAATATTTTTCATAGTCATTCTTTTTGATTGTAGTCAAATTCCACGATGTTATTACGCAGGCCCCGAAGGCAACTATCAAATTTTACTGCGGTAAATTAAGGTAACAAATTAAATTTACTTTTAACTTTTGTTAAATTTAAAAGTGAGGAAAATAAAAAAATACCTGACTTTAGATTCCGCACAAACTACCCTTGATAATGCTTTGAAGTTCAGTCTGAGCTTACCTTAACAATTTACTTTTCAGTCTGCATTTGAAATAAAACAATCGATTACGAGGCGTTTTTTGTTTCACCATGTTTAAATGACCTGCCCTTTTTCAGCGGTCACAACAATACCTATGCTCTATATACCGACATTTTAAAATAAATTATTATATCAACCACGGAAATATAATTATTACAATGATGAATGTTTTCTTTTCATTCTTTCCGCGAAAAGCCATTTTTCAAGACCTTGTCATAAACAGTTGTAATTAATATAATTTTGTTATGCAACAGTTTCTTTAAGCTGCACTAGATTATTAAAAAATTTACGAGTTTTTTAGGGTATTTAATTTCATTTTAAAAGTATTTCGTTTAATTCAATGTGCAATTAAATCTTCACTTTATTTAGGTTCCTTAACTCAAAAGCCTATTGCTATAATTTTATGAAATATAAACTGATTTATGGAATACAGTATGTATAATACCTTTGTTCTACCTTGCATATTACTTCTAGTTTTGCGACGGCCAGTAACTCCAATATACATCTTTTTATTAGTCCAAACCATATCAAATATTCTTCAACTAACGGGAACTAATAAGAAATACATTTTATAAAAGCAATCTTAGTCAGAGGGTTCGACAAAGGTTCTACTAATCCCACTTTTTGCCTTTCTCTTAACCATAAGTGAAATAATATAGGTCAGTTCCTTTCATTATAAGTTGTAAAAATAAAGAAAATGTTGCTTTGTTCATAAAACGGACGAATTATTGCACCGGAGCAACTGGATTCTTAATTTGTGCCGGAATTCATTTGTGTAGGTTGTGAATATCATACGTAAGTGTAGTAATTCGTATTAATTGATTTTATCACAACTTGTGTTTAAATATTTGTAAGATATTGTTTTACAAGGTGACAAACAAAGAGAGGTCCCTTGATTTTAAGTGGCTGCCATCGTCTATGGACACATGCCACTCAAAAAACACATGAGTGCCTTTCCCAGAACTAGGGGGTGGAGTTTGGGCTGGCGGTAACCTCATATTCTTTAGTGGCACTATACTGT
The DNA here is from genome assembly GCA_949316085.1 of Hypercompe scribonia. NCBI lineage: Eukaryota > Metazoa > Arthropoda > Insecta > Lepidoptera > Erebidae > Hypercompe > Hypercompe scribonia. The sequence goes on from OX438988.1 coordinate 9,509,898, forward strand.
CGCGTTTGTCTATCGGCTAGAAGTACATCGATTTCTTCGATGAAAGAATTATGTTATTTAACTCCGGTCAAACTAATCAATTTATATGGCAATTAATTGTAAACAGATTAATTTAAGATTAAATGGAATAGTCGTGAAACATTTCTGTTAAGATTGCAATTGCAATCACCACGATGCATCTTAAACTATATTTAAAGAAACGATTGTGGTGGTTAACACAATAGTCACCTGAACATTGTTATTCTGAAAATTCATATCATTTCACTTCTCTTTTATCAAAATCTTGCAGCTTTAAGATGTTCGTAGCACTCCCCTTAATTTTTACTATTACAATATCAGACCAGTGCAACCTACTCGTGCCTACTGAAACTATCTTAGGTTGGCGATAAGTTGAAAGAGACAAACTGAAGGTGTAAGCCAAAAAATTGCTTAGAATTATTTTCAAATAATTTCATTCAGTAAAATAATATTTGCGGGATTTCAAACGTGATTTCAGATTTAAACATAAGCACTTGAATAAATATCATAAGTTTTAAACTGGTAGCTCATAGTTGGTAACCTATACCTGTGGCTATAGACTAGAATATTTTATCTCCATGGCTTTTATTGTGATCAAAAGAAATAGACAAAACATTGAGTAGTTAATGTGAGTTTCTAAAATCATTTGAAAAGAAATAGACTTACTATCTAATTCAATAATGTATTTAATAAAAGTTCAATTTGGCATCTCATTTATATTTGTACTTTAGAAATTTCAGTTAATATGTAAAATATGGACCTTAGTTTCTCTTTCCGACCAAGAACAAAAATTAAATAACATCTATTTTATGCGCTAAAATCTCCTTACGAAAGAGAGGCCTCCTTCAGCAGTTGACTGTAGCCGTTAGTGACGATGATAAAGTATTTGCTTCACAGCCAACTCTAAAGTTTCGAATCTAAAAATTTGATATAGTAATATATTGCGTGTCCTCGAAAATCGGCTACTATTGAGCGAAAATCTGAGACCGGAATCAAATGCTGTCAAGTTTGTCACCTGCCATTTCTCTATGTTGTTGTTTTACTTTCTATATTGTTGTTGAAATAAACGAAGAAGGGTCCATTAGAAAGACATAAGATTGACGTATGGCATTTAACTCCTCGAGGTTAACAACAAGGTATAGATTACAATGTTTGTTTTTATTTGTTGGGGTCTTAACATTGTACCTACTCGTACATCTGATGTGTTATATAAGAAAACGATACGTTATTTTTGTTTATTTTACAATCATTCAAAAGCTGTTCTTAGAGAATACTGCAATACTGCATAGCCATAATAAATTCAAAATAAACGATGAAGTAACTGCATGTTAATTAAATCTTTGCATAAATATTCCAAAATCAGATCCCAACTAAGCAATCTAATTTCTAAAATAAATGTTATTAATTTATTGATAAAATCTTTGTATTTTCAATTTTGTATTTGAACAAAGTAAAAGATACTGAGGTATTCTATGTAGAGTCAAGGCAAATCCTTTGAAATCCAATTTTTAAAATTGAGACAATAGGATGAGCCTTTAACTAACAATATTAATTATTCTCTATTGTTATATTTTTCTTTACATTGTTTTTATAAAATAAAAGGGTTTTAATGGAAATGTCAAGGTGTATAACGATGATAAAAGAAAAAGAAAGATTTTTTTGATAGATTTAGTCTTTGGCAACAATGCGAACAGGATCCGGAGGATTCCAATTATTAAATAATTGAGTTCATCCGCAATTAGTTAGCAACCAAGATGGACGACATTTAGTTATTCATTTTTAAGCAACAAATACATGTGTGACCGTCCTAAAAATCGAATGAACTTTCACAAAGGATTACAATAATCACGTTTGTTATAAGTTTGCTTGTAACTTTTGATAGATGGCTCTATAAGTGTATTCAGAAAGGCCGCGAATTATAAGTTTCTTCCAAATTACATACAATACATCATAGTCATTTCTCATTAGACTTTTTGTAGTTACTACACATGTTTACTTTTGATAACATCGCTCAAAGAATATGTTCTGTGTGTGTTATTTCTGTGAGACTTAACGGTAGCGTGGAGCCGGTATTGAGTTGCATGTATTCAACCATCATCAGGTGAACCACTTCTTTGTTTGCCACCCGTATTATAAAAAATAAATTTTGAGAGCAGATTAACACGTCGAATCTTTCATTTTTTTGTCAGGAAATAATTAAAAATATATGTACCTTAAGACTTCAAATTTAAATACAATAAAATATTTCGAACATCTTACACAACACCATCTAGTCCTAAACTAAACAAAGTTTGTATTTTAGGTACTAGATAACTGACATAAATACACATATACTTTTTTGTAAATACATCCATATTATAAATAGAAAACACAACGCCAAAACAAATATTTGCAGATCATACAAGTCATTTAATATCTAAATATACTGCGAAGTTTGTCTGCCATTTTCATTTGACGATTTTGTATTTCGTTTGAAGAAGCATTCCTAATTTATTGGGTTCCGGACTTAAAACTGAATGTAGTAATTCACATATATAAAGACACCCTTAATAATTTCATCCCATCTTTATCAACTTCCAAACGATAAGCCGATTTGCTTTAATGTCCATGTTAGATTTTTCTTTTGAAATCAAATATTTGTGAAAGAAATTTTATTACAATTTATTCTTACAGGGCGATTTGTATTTAAATTTGAATGACGTAAGAATATTAACGTCTATGCCCAGTGTTATTTTTTAAATTAAGTTCTAATTAAACCAAAACTATTACATACAATACAGATTTTAGCTTTCTCTAATTTAAGTTTTAACAATTGAACGATACAATACACATTTATTCATATACAGGGTGTCCAAGAACCTGGCGTCCAACTGGATTCCCACGATGCCCCAAGTTCTAACAGTACTCAGAAAAATATTTTAAAAAATCCACCCCATGTACTTACAGAATTATACTGATTTCAAAAAAAAAGGGGAAATGAGCACCCTGTGACATACTTTTGAATGCTGTGACTGCTAATGCTGATAATTTCGATATTTCTTGGAGGTTTTGTAATCTAGGGTATTGCTGTGTCTAAATAGAATGTAAAAATAAAGTACTTTTTGTACCATTTTAAAATAAAATATTATTTTAACTAAAGGTGATATGGAAAACTATTGAATTTCGCAACTTTGACCGACTGTAGTGTAAAAAAAATGTACCAAAATAGTATGGCAAGTGACGTCAAATTTTGACGCGTTTATTCCTCTTTTTAAAAAGGTATAATACTTACACATTAATTTGAAAAAAAAAATTTTGATAATATTTTTACTCAACAACCCAATTTTTACGAAGTGCCTACCTACTAACGGTAACTGTCGGACCCTTTCTTATCTTAGAAACTGTTATGTTACTACTATTATTTACTTCGGTTCCAAGAGTGAGCAAGAAGGAAATACACACAGGTAGATGGGTTCCCAGTAGAATAAAAGCAAAGAATGTTAGTTTAAAGATATTTTATTACAATAAATGTTCAAAATGTTGACCACCCGCGGCAATACAAGCTCTCACTCTCCTTAAAAAGGACCGCTTTATGTTTCGCGAGTGACGTATCACCTGTACTGCTTGTGTTATCTTCTCACGAAGGTCAGCGATGTCATTAATGGGCTTCGCATAAACGAGCTCCTTCATAGTTCCCCAGAAAAAAAAATCCAGCGGATTTAAGTCAGGTGAGCGGGCTGGCCACGGGATTGTTCCTGATCGCCCAATCCACCTGTTCGGGTATTGCTCGTCCAAAAACTCTCTAACGGATACGCGAAAATGTGCTGGACAGCCGTCGTGTTGGAACCACATATCTGGTGGGGTCTCTTCTAGTAAGTTTGGCAAATCATTTTGAAGAAAATTTAAATATGATTCGCCAGTCAAATTCTCGGGCATCTCAAATGGACCAATAATATTCCCACAGAGAATACCGGTCCACATGTTCACTTTGAACCGGTACTGGGATCTATCTTCTCGCATCAAGTGCGGATTTTCCACATGCCACTCGTGCAAGTTGTGTAGGTTCATGTAGCCATCTTTCTTAAATGTTGATTCATCTGACCACAAAATTTTGTCGATAAAGATTTCGTCTTCTCGATGTTTTTGCAGGATTGTTTCACAAAACGCGACTCGGCTCGGATAGTCTCGAGGTAAAAGACTTTGCACTCGCTGTACGTGGTACGGATGATATTCTTCTTTTTGGAGAATACTGTGTGCTGTGCTCTTCGGTATCCCCGTATCAGCTTCTATTCCTCGCACAGAGATGCTTGGATTTGCCGACACCGCCTCTAAAACTTCATCGCGTATGAAGTCATTTACGGGTCGTCCTTCACCAGCTACTTGATTGGGGAACCGCCCGTCACATAGTGATCTGTGCACATTAATGAAAACTCGATGGTCGGGATATCGCGTAGCCCTCGGATACCTTTCTCTGTAAAGTCTCGCTGCAGCTCGTCCATTACCTCTACATTCTCCATAAATGTAGTGCATATTTGCGTATTCTTGCGGAGTGTAGGTCGCCATGGTAGCACACACAAAACACAAACTGTCCAAACACAGGCAAAGGTCGTCGTAAAGAGTTCGTTTCAAAGTCCAGAGCACAAAGAGTAATCGAGTCCAATAAACAAAGCTTTAAATCGTAGTACGTGATCAATGGTAACAATAAGAGAGAGGTGCGTAGTAACGGCAGGAGGCAGTGACGTGTACTGACCGTACTGTTATCCTAAATAGCACGATCCCAGATAGCGTCACTATCTATCTCACTCGCACCTCTAACCTTTTTCTCCCTCACTCTTACCTGAATAATGGGGTACCATAAAGAAGAACCAGCAAATCGCAAAGATAGTTTCTGTCTTGCTCCCTCCTGTTGTAATAACGAATCACTATGGTGAGATGCATGCACATACCGTCCCTTACGGTCTAACCTGTTTTTTGAGAGGCCTGTTGTTATTTTTATGAGCATACAATAGTAATTCTTTAGAGGTTAGATTCAATTCGTCGTAAATTTTTCTTTCTAAGAATTCTGTAAGACATCGTAAAAATTGGGTTGTTGAGTAAAAATATTATCAAAATTTTTTTTTTCAAATTAATGTGTAAGTATTATACCTTTTTAAAAAGAGGAATAAACGCGTCAAAATTTGACGTCACTTGCCATACTATTTTGGTACATTTTTTTTACACTACAGTCGGTCAAAGTTGCGAAATTCAATAGTTTTCCATATCACCTTTAGTTAAAATAATATTTTATTTTAAAATGGTACAAAAAGTACTTTATTTTTACATTCTATTTAGACACAGCAATACCCTAGATTACAAAACCTCCAAGAAATATCGAAATTATCAGCATTAGCAGTCACAGCATTCAAAAGTATGTCACAGGGTGCTCATTTCCCCTTTTTTTTTGAAATCAGTATAATTCTGTAAGTACATGGGGTGGATTTTTTAAAATATTTTTCTGAGTACTGTTAGAACTTGGGGCATCGTGGGAATCCAGTTGGACCCCAGGTTCTTGGACACCCTGTATATATTCATAAATATATACATATGCTATATGATATATATTCTATATGATGTAGGTAACATATATATCGTAACAAGGAAGGTTAGGAAATTGCACACGTTCCCACAATAGATTTCGCTTGATTATTGGTCGGCAGTAAAACCTAACACTTCTTCAGTGAATCTTCTGCGGGAAAACATTATATCTGACTTTATCGCATACGCCCTATTTCGGAAACGGTTATTCGTTTAAAGTAATCATTATAGTGCCTCGTGTATTATCCAAGTACGTGTAGACTCATCGAAAAATGTTTGTTTTGTGAAAGACATTTTCTTCTACGATATTGCCTATTTCCAATTGGAAGGAAAGGTGTATTTCTCACTCAAATTTCAATATCTGTATTTCTTTTGTGAAACAGAAACCGAACTGAGACTTTGTGCGCCATTGAAGTGATTCCCATTGGAATTTATGTAATAATAACCGAGACCTCAGATATTTACTAAAACATAACGCATCTAAACGTGTAGCTTATTCATAATAATACATCATTAAATATTGTGTTTAGCCTTTTTAATGTCTATATTAGATTTTTATTTTGAAGTCAAATTTTTTTGAAAGGTGATTTTCGATTATAACTTTTGTTATATTATATTTATTTCTATAACATTATAACATTTACGATATTAAAAAGGAAACATTATAAAAAAAGTATGTGAAATGTTTATGTTTATGATTATACGAGTAAATTTATGTACTCATTTGAAATTAGATCAGAAATTTATGTCTGAAAAATGATATATCACTAAATAATGTAACTTATATTATAATTTATGAAACTTAACAGGCAAACATCCAATTACTGAAGTTTTGGTTGCATGTTCGATTGTAGAAGAATGTGTTCATCTAGCAAAAAAAATTTTAAGCGCATTTTAACCTGTGATAAATAATCTTGTTACAAAATGAGTTGTCTTACCGTGATCTGATTTAGAAAAATTGTACCGTGGGTTAAGCCTTACATTGGCAGCTTGACATTATTAATGTCTGGTCCTCATAGAAAACCGGAGTTTAACATTTATTTCGTTGCCTTTCATCCTTCAGGTTATCGAAACGCAAACCATTTAGGAAGTCCAAGTAGTTTAGAGGAAGCAGCAATCAATTAACAAAGGAATCTGAATCTTCTGAGTTACACGTAGCCATGTTGCTGGTGACTAACCCCCTTAGCCAATGTGCAAGTGTTTTGCACCTATTCTCTTATATTGGCTAATATTTTATTTTGAGCATGTGACTTAGGAGACATTATTCCTATACATGCTAATTTTCCAATAACGTTCACGTTTATATAATATCAATTTGGCCAGTGGAGTTATTTTGCTCGCTTGCGTCCCATAATCATATAAAATGAAATTTAACTTTTAACAAAACAAATATAAATTTCATGTCAACTTTTGAGGAAACCATAAATAGTGAAGATTATATTTCACGACGACAATAAAACTTACAGACGTATAACACATAAATATATTGCGAGAGACACATAAAACATGAAATATTCCTTCGTATGGAAACGATAAATAAAACCGACGATTGGTATTTTATTGTGGATTTATAAAATTCATGCTTTATGTGTGTCAGGTTTAAAAGATTATTTCAGAGTTAAGGATTATTAAAAACAATACTCTCTCTCTTAAAGAGCCACGCTCTAGTTCGTGGAAATTTACCACTCTCCTCTGTAATCTGCGATCTGTTTAATCTCCTGATAAGCTACAACTCTCACTTTCTCCTTCACTTACTTACTGTACGTATGTTAATCTAGGCTGTCTTCGTTTCCTTCTATTTTACCTTCCATCATTATTCTAAAGAAGTTGTCGTGTCTTATCAAGCGGCCAACTATTTTGCCTTGTCTGCCTTCAATAGCATTCAACCATTGCTTCTTTTCATTTACTAACAGTTAGAATTCCTTATTGGTTCTTCTCTAAATCCAATTGATGTTCATAGTTCGTCTCCTGGAGAATACGACTATAGATCTGACTATAGGTAGACAAACTTGTACATATTTAAAACTTACTATCTGTATGAAGGTAATAAGATGCTGTTAAATGCTGTTTGTATTTATAACGATCACATTACATCATCATCACATCGAAAGACTTTATTAATCCACTGCTTGACGTTGTCTTCTTCTAAGAAAGGAAGTTTTTGGCAACTACATCAGGCTAGGCGAGCTGGTCTGAAGTTTCTGTATAAAGTTTGATTTCCTCGGTTTTTTAAAGGCCACGCCGCACTATGAATACATCCTGTGTCGCGGGGGCTTTACAAACATACAAGAAACGGACACAAGGAATATCCAGACTCAGAACGACAATTTGTGGATCACAGAAAGTGTTTTCCCAAGTGGGGTTTGAATTCACAACACTCAACCTAGTAGAGAGAGGCGTGGCGACCGCTTAAACTGCTACGCCATCTGCTCAGTCAAATATCATTTAATTAATTCTGTTAGTTTACATATGGAAGCAAGACGCTATGAAAACAGCATCATATCTTGCCTGCATCTGAACTAACATCTGCACATATTTATGCTGTTTAAGATGTCTGCATTGTCTAAGATTCAACGCCGTGTCTAACCAGTCAGTTTCCGCGTCTGCCTTTGTGCTGCATTTATGTTGTCTATTACTTCAGCCCCGTCTCCGGTACATTGTATTAATACATGTTAAGTTATTTTTAAACGGTAATTGCATATTTCTGTGTAGTAATTTAGTAATAAATGATAATTATACGTCCCAAGTTCATAGAGTGAAGAAAAAAAGAAATAACTCTTACTTCTTTAATGTCTGGGCGTATTAGCCATAATCATAATTAGTGTTATAATTACTTAATTATAATCTTAACTTCTTATATTTTCATAACTTATCGAAATTTTTAGATATTAATTCCGTTGAATCATAGATAATTATTTAAGTTTTTATTTACATTTTATATGTTATGCTTTATTTACAAAAATAAATACCTCATCATCTTGATCATCTCAGCTGAAGGACATCCATTGTTGAAATAAAATTTCCTTATGGCTCTCCACAACAACTTATCTTTTGCTGCCCGCGTCCGACGGCTTGCCGCAACTTTCCGTAATTCGTAGGATCACCTTGGTAAAGAATGGAAACGTTATCAGAGACCGCTTGATCGCTTACAATGAGCCTTATAAGAAGGCTCGAAGTTATCCAAAGAGCAATCGATATACTTATTGTAGTCTATCTTACTGGCGATTTCTGTCATCACATCCATTGATGTACTAAATCTTACTTATATTATAGAGACAAAAGTTTGTTTCGATATATACATGTTTGTTACTCTTTCACGTAAAAACGGCTCAACGGATCTGGACGAAATTTGGCACAGAGATAGATATACTCTGGAGTAATACATGACCTATTTTAATTTCGACGATTTGCCATCAGACGATCAAGGTACAATAATAACAACGAGTAACATCACAAGGTAAAATACCTTCTATCAAGCCTCTGCTACATTACGTAATGTCAATTCAGCGGAATCGGTAATGATGCTTATAATGTATTATCGAACATGTACGATCATTTGTTAGAAGTTAGCAGCGTAATTGCAATGTCAGCGATTAACAATTCAAACTATTACTGAGTTATATTTGGCATTTGATGTAAGGGATATCAATTAATTTCAGCTTTAGTAGAAATGCACTGTCGACCTATTGAATAATTCGTGTAGATATTTTTGTATTAATTTTTGATCATATTTGACTCCTCGGTGATTTTTTTTTAGGAGCCTGCCAAAGTGACTCTAATCTACCTGATGGAAAGTGTGAACAAAATCCAAGAGTTGTAGTCACCATACCCATTGTGAATGCAGACAATGCAGTATAGTGACCCACACTATGGCGGTCTAATAAAATACTTTTTCACGCCTCGCTTGGGGATGTAAAAGGCATGACAGTCATTATGGTATTGTATTACACGCACTTACCACGACAATTGTCACCCCTGCATCAACGGGCCTCCGGTCTCGCACTCACCAACGAAACACGACAGCGTGGATGCTGTCGCTTTACACTGATCTTCTGTGGGAGGGTAGTACTGTCCTGGTCGAGCTGGCCTGTTCGTGCTGAAATCAGCGTGGCTCTACTACTTCCAATAATAATGAAATGATAATTATTTACATGAAAAAGAGTACTGAGTGGACATGTAATTGTATATATAATAGATAATTATTAATATACATTGCAAAATAAGTGTAATTTGAGACAAATATGTACATTTATACCGTGCATTACATTTACACGATGGTTTAGTTTTCTTTTACACTTCAAGTATTTCAAATAAAATAATTCATTGTGCCAATACTTCTTTAAAAGATTTTTGGAGACCTTTTTTAGAAATAAATATATAAATGATACCAAAATGAATAAAAACATAAAACAATTTTATACCCCATAAGTTTACCCCAGTTATATTGCCACAAACAAATGTCAGAGTTTACGGATATTAGCATTATATTCGATCATATTCTACCCTCTAGCTACGTCTTATATACTGTGCTCAAAGGCAAATAAGTTGAAGTATTTCCATATCAAAACTCACTTAACCTGAACTTTCGAATTAAAATATTGTTAAACTATATGTTTTGCAAGCATTTCAGCTTTGCTTAAATGGAGACAAATTCTATAAAAGATTATTTTAAACAAGTAACAACCTACATAAGTTACATTAAATATGTCATTTTTTATATTTTTTTAACTTAGTACAGTTTTAATTAGTGCGTTTTCAATTTTTGACTACCAGTCAACGTTTTGTTGATGTAGAAATCTCACAATAAGGCATAGAGGTTACATATTACGTAATTTATAAACGAGAATATACACATACCTAATGAACGACAACTTTAAAAAAAGGACCTTGTATTTAGAGTTTTGTTAAGCATAATAATGTACTCACAACGTAAAAATATAAAAAATATAAATTATAATGTAGGAATATTGTTAACATTGTCCGTGTGGTGACGGATTAAGAATACATAGTGTTATCACCCCTATTCATCCCGTGGCCGAAACCTCCTTGCTAAGGAGAGGCCTATGTCCAGCAGTGGATTGTAAAAGGCTGTTGATGTTAATGATTGTTAAACAAAGAACATAAGGAAAGTCATTTTTGAAAAATGAAAAATAAACTCAAAATTAGCTCATTTTTCTGAAATAAACATTTATTTTGGATTAAGATATTCGGCGCACCCCAGTTTATGATTTTTTTTCAAATGTCTCCTAAGTCAAAGTGAAGAGTCTATGTGAAATGGTCTGTATGGCTATTGCTTCTTCATGCGCAAAACTAAAACAATGCGCTGCCTAAACATGCAACTTTATTTAAAATCCAATGGTTTGAAATATCCTGATTTTTTATTAAACAAATCCTGTGAGCAACCGGCAAATTTGTTCGTATCAAATAAGATTTTATATATGTAAAAAACAGTTTTTACTCACTGATAATAAATTATTAATATGTTTTTGTTTCACTTGTTGGGATACCTGCTTTTCTCCCAATAAAATATTCAAATTTATTATGACGTCGGTATAAGAATTTAGTACTTATAAAAAAACAATTTCATCTATATTTTTAATGTACTAAGGATACACAATTTACATAATGTAATTAATTAATTTCTTAATGTTTTTACTTATAATATTTTTATTCCACGAAGAAATCTCCAGGGATTCTGACGCTACCGGTATTTATGATGCGGCGATGTGTCAGAGCTGAATTGATGGTAAATAATACGTCTAAAATAAAAACAACTTATACAGACTAAAAAAGTATAAGATCTAAATGTTCTATTTTTGAATTTTCTTTCAGTTTATTTTCCAATTTACGGAGAGGTCTTAATACTCGTATATTAAGAATAGTAACTCATCTTAATTTAACCTGGTTACGATTGTTTAATTGTGGCTATATGTTAACCCGCGATTACTGCTGGGTCACAATTTCTCTTTTTCAATTTTGGAATAGGGAACGATCTACAAGGTTAATTTCATCAGTGGCAACACCATTCAAATATCTTCCATTAGGCACTTTGATTGTGTCTTTGCGTGATATCTAAATGTCTTCAATACTTTTGTTGGACAATCACATTAAGGTAATCAGGGTAAGCGTTCCACCGTGTTGGGAAGTTGTTATGGGCTCTTAAATATCTTATTTCTCCCTAATTTTTCCAATATCGACTTAGTAAACTAGTAAAAGTTTATATATTATAATAAGTTTATATAGAAGTAACTATTGCCCGGCAGCTTTACTCGAGTTATAATTTTATATTTCTAACGGTGAAAATGAAAACGTTCCATAAAACGTTGAAACGTTAATCGTTGAAATTTCTAAAAGATATTTCTTAATAAAACCTCAGCAGTTAAGGTTTTGAGTTGATAAAATAATTAGTTAGTACAATTAATTTTATATGTATGAATAATTTATGCTAAAAGTATATAACCTATATACATTTTAACTGTATTTATCTCGTTCTTTTAACTTTGCCGTCTCTCCTTTATTTAAGCTGATTTGGCCTTAGTTTGCCGTCATTATTCTACACAACTAAACTTATATTCACTTAAATAATTAAAACTCCACAAATATTTGAATTTTATGACTTAAAAATACTTACTGTCTTGCACAAGAAGTTGTGAAACAAATTGTCACTTATCGAAACAATCTCGAAGCGTTTAGGAAAACAGCGTATCCCACCTTAAAATATTTGGATTTTATAGTAAACAAAGAAAACAAAGAAATCAATATCGATTTTGTTACTATACACTACGCCAAGTAGTTTTCTTATTTACAACAAGTCCATAAACAGAATTTAATGACATTTTGTAAACTTTACACTGTCATTTAAATCGTGTGTGTTTGGATCAAATGTATATTTATTGATTAGATTGTTTATCAACACTTATGTTGGCTCGATATTATATTAGTCTACGCACATTAGCAGATAAATAATTAAATTAGATTTTTAAGATATATTCTTCATCAAAATGACCCACGACTTTAAGTGAACAGACCACCTCATAAACATTTGATTTGTTTCGACATAAAAAGTGAATAAAAGCCGAACGGTCCATAAAAATGCTTTGTGTCTTTATTTAGAAGACATTTATACTTTTCTACGTTTAAAAGCTTAACATACACAACAGTGACAATGACTTCGGTATACGACTGTATCTTATATATAAATAGTAAAAGAAATTTAATTACTTACTGTTAAAAACAGTATAACAGTAAGCAAATTGAAATAAAAACAGGAAACCCGACTACGTTAAAATATAAATTTTAAATCTATAAACCGGCTATTACTATCACGTGTTACTCTCACAATTGAGATTAATCTAAGAGAGTTCAAACATATAACCATTTAAGTTAAATTTACATAAATACACTCGAAATATACTCCTTATTCAGATTTACCTTCCACCATTGTTTGTTGTTTGAGAACTTTCGTTCTTTGTATAAAGGTTTTTTTATAATTCTACAAGCATATTAGCTGACCAACAGTTTCATACAATGAGATGTCGCTATTGAGTTCAAGAGGCCTCGTGTTTAATTTATATCTATTCATTCTCGCGCTGAAATCACCAATCGCAACGCCAAAGGCACTCTCCGTCAAAGGCGAGTCAACACAGCGATCGAGTTGATGTGAAATAAACTCGCACTAAGTCCTTAGAAGTAGACAAGTCTATCAAAGCAAACGATGTTTTCGTGAATGGTAATGAGCCATATAATATTATGCGACGCTTTCTTGACGGTTCTTGTAAACTAGATCGTACTTTTCAGACTTGCTGACTACATAAGTCTTTTGTATATAAATATTACGCAAATCTATTCTAACATATTCGTAATATATTAATACATGCTTTTTTTTTTTCCAAAAAGATAGACTGAGTCAAATTTTATGCCCGCATTTTATCAATTATTATTTCAGTTCCAATTAGATATGTAATGGAAGACAAGCCTATTATCGTGGATTGAGCTCTAAGTAGGCTCAAGAGTATATTGAAAAGGCAAAAGGATATTAAGAATGCAATATCTTTTGCTTCTATCATATAAATACAATAATTAAAATATATTTCTAAAAATATTCAGATTTTAAATTGTTTTATTTGCTGTTAATCCTGACGTATCTTTTACAACTGTGACTTTGCACATGACTGCCTCGATGGGGTAGCGATAGCGAAAGTGACTTATTTGCTTGAGGTCTCGGGTTCGATTCCCGGGGCGGACCAAATGTTTGCATGATCTGCAAATATTGGTTTCAAAGTTTGGGTGTTTCCTATGTGTAATATGTATGTATTCACAAAAAAAAAGTATATGAGTATTCTATCTGTCTGTCTAGTTATCATAGTACAAGCTCTGCTTAGTTTGAAATTAGATGGCGGTGTGTGTTGAGTGTCCGAAATATTTATTTATTATTAGGATTTTTTTGACTTTATTCCGAGTTTTGATAAATCAAAAAGTGCAAATGAACACGGGCCTGGTGGTCTAGTGGTTAGTGGCCCTGACTGTTCAACCGGATGGGTGGGTTCGATTTCCACCCAGGATAAATATTTGTGTGATGAGTAAGATCATTTGTTCTGTGCCTTGGTGTAATTTTTCTACGATATATATATATTTATAAATATTTATAGTCTGGTTACCGTAGCACAGGCTCGGCCTGAATTGGAATCAGACAGCCGTGTGTAAGATTATTGGAAATTTAAGTTTCCTCAATTTTACTAAAATGCTGTTTTTCTTTTTTCATTTAGACTTACACAAAAAAATTGCCTTATTTTATAAATACATGTAAGTGCATCTTTTGAAAATACATTTGTATTGTGAAACTACATACGAGTATATCACTAATCGTAAGTTAAAATGCATTCTTTTTATTGATTAGAAATCATTTTTATGTTATAGTCAAAAATTGTATTTAGTTGATCAGCATATTTATCTCGTAAGAGAATCTGATCGTTCATCCTTGCCAAGACTGTGGGTCAATGTAACAAACATGACAGACGATTTACAAACGCTACCGCTTAGTCAACACTTAAGCCACTATAAGACATCACGAGCAGAAGTTCAAATCGTTACAACTTGATTTAATCATGGTTATTAATTATTTTAAAAAGTATACTTTAAAAATAATAAAATAATAATTGCAGTCAGAAATATTATTTATTTATTTAAAAACTTCATGCACACTTCTGTGAGGCAGGTGCACTAAGCTTGAAGTCAGTGGCTGTCAACCTTTCTATGTATAGGTCCATATGAAATAACTAATTTACATGAAATAGAAAAATAAACAATCAGAAAACAGGTGTAGCTAAATGTATGTATGTATGTAAATTCAAATAGACGAAAATAGCTCGAAGATATAATTATTTACATGGAGATATATGTACATATAGCGCCAATTTCGATACTCTTAAAAAAGAAAAAATAAGTATAAGTTATATGAAAAGAAAATTCCGTTCTTGCCTTTATTGACAGCACAAAAGATAAATACTTAACAATATAAAAGATGTCAATCAATAGATGAGCTTGAATTTTATAAGTTATCAGTCTGGCAAACACCGGCCAAAAACAATTCTAATACCTCAAATCTTTGGCTGACTTAGCATTGCAGCTCTGTCTTCTCAGTTCCTGAGGAAATGTGGTTACTTATTGATATTTACAATTAAACTGTACTTCAATTTTCAAACTTTTAGTAATGGAAATATCATTGCTAATCTAATCTAAGTTTAATATCATTGTCTTGATTCTCTTACACGGTTATTACTCAACATTAATGAGTAAACTTAGTTAATTTAAGACGAATTCACTAATAAATCGTCTGAAAACCTAATATGGTTATAAAACTTCTAAATGCTACTTGCGCTGTGCTGTGATACAGACAGTACTCCCACTCAGGCGCCAAAGAGTCTGGAGCTACGACCTTGCGGAATCGTGACTAAGTTCTTGTTCCAGTTATTTTACCGCTATAGTCTTTCTAAAAGGATATTTTGCACTAATTTTATTAGGTGTATAATAAAATTTTAAATACCTAGCTAAACATCTATGCCCACAAATTATTGTTCTGAATCTAGGTGTTCCTTGTGTCCGTTTCTTATATGATTATAAAGTCTAACGGAACAAGACATATCCTGACTTTATATTTATATCTTGTAAAGTCACGATTAAATTGTGTATATTCACGCCGTGAGTGATAAGACTGCCGATTGTTACGTTTACATAATTTGTAATTCATTTTACTTTTCTTCCTATCGATATATGATAATGAAGGTAACATAAATAAATTTAAAAATACGAAAAAGTACATTTCGATTTACAAAATACATAGGTACCCTTCTATAATCAATCAATCAATCAATGCTTAAGCAGAATATTTACCTACACTATTCAAGTAACGTAGCATATTGCAATTTAGAATAAATTATGGTTTAAATGGGTTTTATAACTACATAGGAAAGATTTTGCACTCGTAAGTTGTTCAAGTTACTTTTAGTCGCTACTAATTTTTATTCTAAAGTCGAATAAAATCTTTTCTCACACACATTAAAATACTTAACTAGCTTAAGCTTTTCAAAAGGAAGGTTTTTTTTTTAGTTTTTGGTACATTTTCCATTAACACTCGGCTTGTTTTATTTTTAGCTTTCTTCAGTTAATGAGTTATTCAACACTTAAAAATTTTTTCAATTTGAACTAGCAGTTTCTAAGATTCTTCCTTCAGCTTTACAATATTAAGTATAAATATGGTAGTTATATAAGCATTTTTAAAAATGTAAAGGTAATTTTTCCTTACGATTTCAAATATATTAAATATTTCTTTGTTTAAGTTTTGAAAGATTTAAATCTGTCATTAAGATCTCAAATAACTACCATCTGATCATATTTTAAGACAAGCTTAATTAAACAGTAACCTACTTAGAACGTGATATCAGTTCATTGAACTGTAAAGGATTGTTAATGGACAAGACTTTAACCACGATTGACCTATTCGCTTGACGAATATATTTAGCAAGCCTTCAAATATTATTTTAAGCAGTGACGTTCATTGACTTTTAAAATATTAGCAGTTTACACGTGGATTAAAAATTATGTCATCTTATCAAAGGTCAATAACGTTGAAGATTGTCAGCGATCTAAGGTTTTGGACTTATACTTCTTGAAACTTGGAGGTTTTGTCAGTCGACCTTTTTATAAATGATCGTTTTCTAAGCGATTATTTAAAATTAAGACTTGCGTATTATTCTTCTACGAGTGGTCACGTCGCTGTTGAAGGTTTTCTTCTAATACCTACTGTTAATCTGAAACTCAAAAGGGATGCTTGCTATGCATTTTTGGTTTATGTACTCTTTGCATTCGAAGGAGAATCTTTATGTCCAGCAGTGGATAAACACTTTTAACGATGATTACCTTTCATAGCAAACTTTGAATACAATAATATTGTGGATTATTATGACAATAATTAGGATCTAAATGATTCAGAAGTGAAAATATCATGGTTTTAGGTACCGTTTAAAGGTACATTGGAGGGCCTGTTAGTGAAGTGGTAGTGGCTGACTGCAAAATTAGAGGTCGTGGGTTCGATCTCATCCAGGACAAATATTTGTGAATACGATTATTGATTTGGGTGTAATTTATCAATAATATGTATGTATTTAGAAACACTAAAGGATGTTTATCAGCAGCCTGGTTATCATAGCACAGGCTCTGCCTAATCTGCCTTGGAATCCGTCAGCTGTGTTTGAGATGTGTGAGCTTATTTATTCATTATTTTTTATTTGTCATATAAACGTGTTTTTGGCAATAAATAGAATAACGTAACGTTCTAGAGTATATTAAAATATTTGAAGTCAGTGGAATAGACCGGTATAGATCAAGAAGTATTCAAATATTTCAATGCCTTAGTTTCTGAATTCAATCCATGAGTTAAATGCAATCAAAACTCTTCCTCTGGCTCAGAATTATATTGTACTAGCTAACCGACCCTATTTTGTTTGCGTCTCTCATTCGTCTTAGCGTTGTTCACGCTATGTGACAATATAGCGTGAACAAAATTGTTTATCATAAAAATATTTGAAACAAGTTTTACAAGGTAGTAGAACCACGCTGATTTCAGCATGAACAGGTCGGCTCGCGCGGGGCAGTACTGGCCTCCCACAGAAGATCAACCTAAAGCGAAAGCATCCATGCTGTCGTTTTTGTTGGTGAGTGCGAGACCGGAGACCCATTGAAGCAGGGGTGACTGTTGTCGTGGTAAATGTGTGCAATACAATGCTACGATTACTGTCATGTCTTTTACGTCCCCAAATGAGGCGCAAAAAATCGTAATAGACCGCCATAGTGTAGGTCACCGTACTGCATTGTCAGCATTCGCAATGTGTATGGTGACTAGAACTTTTGGATTCTATTCATGCTTCCCATCAAACAGAGTAGAGTCACTTTCGCAGATTATTGAAAAAAAACTTCTACCGACCCGTTTAACCAGTGTAGTATGTAGGCCAGAAACTCTTTTTAAGGAGAGCTTTAGGTCCAACGGTGGACAGGACAGTATTACAAGTTGTTGATAATGATATCTATAAAAGAAGACAGATTAAGTTCTAAGTTTCTATAATCTTGATTCAATTTTATTTACGATATCTTATATCTGACATTACGCGGACGGACGTGCACAAAAGCTGGTACAGTTGAGACCAGACAAAGTGTGTAAACGAAATTGTATATCTCGACTTACAGGTGTCTATGAACATCGGGATTTACTTATCACCAGGTGATTTGGATGTCCGTGTGGTGATGGATTAAGAATACATAGTGTTACCAAACCTATTCATCCCGTGGGTGTCGTAAAAGGCGACTAAGGGAACAAAGTATGCAAGACAACATCATTACAAAGAGAAGGAAAACTTGAAACAAACCCTATTCCAGCCCGTCTGCCACCGTGGTATAGTAGGCCAAAACCTCTTTGCTAAAGAGAGGCCTATGTCCAGTAGTGGACTGTAAAAGGCTGTTGATGATGATGGTGATGATGATGATGATTTGACTTGGTTGTTTCGCTCCACCCCCTTCATAAAAAGAACTTTATTACGATTTTTGAGAAAAGGAAACTAGACGCGATGAGTCATAGAGGTAAATTAGTAAACACAATTAACGTAATATGTTACACAACTATTCGTTAACCGCTAATGTCGTCACGAAAAAACACCACAAACTGGGTTTGTATTGGGTTGGCTTGGTTATTCTGGCTTTGTACGTCACAATAACTAGGACAAAACCCATTATAAGTTTCAAATAACATACAAATAAACCTAGAGCGTTCACTACCTATTTCGTACTAGAAAGATGTGAAAAATTTAACAGTTTTCACATATATATATACTCATATTACTCAAATATAGACAATGAATTATTGAATCTAAGGTTATATTTGTAATCTAGATTTATTTTTAAAAATGAAGAGAAATGGATAAATAGAACGAATTAATTGACAACACTATTCTGAGTTTACTTCACATCTACAAGGAATAGTAAAAAGGTTTGATGGAAATTTATAAAAATCATGACCAAGAAACAAAATCTCATCATCAACATTATCACTCATCTCGTCATCGTTTTATGACGTAGTTTCATTAACGAGGTAGATTGTATAGAAGAAAATTTACGTCAAATGAAAAGCTGAATGTGTCGCGTAATAATATAATCTTACCTGACTTAATTACGGTTTCCTGTTCTAGGTACATTGTTATATTTGCATGAAACTCTCAGGGGACGAGTCTAGTCCACACTTGCATTTTTTTTTTTCCTAATTAAGTCTTGTAGTCCTTTGAGACGGTGACATGAGTAAACAAATTGTGTGATATTATGTGTATTTTGTGTTTATGACTTTGCCGACATAACTTAGTACATTTTTGTCTCATGAAACAGAATAGTGTCTCTGATGAGTTTATTCAGTCATGAATAAGTTCGTTATTTTTTTATAAGAACACGAGCAGTGTTCCCTACCTTGCGTATCCTAATCTTAAGGTGGGATAAACAGTTTTAAAAATACCTCCTTTTATGAATGAATATTACTATTAATACGACTACACGCTTGGCCTAGTGGTTTAAGCGGTCGCCACGCCACTCACTACTGCGCTGAGTGTTGTGGGTTTAAGCCCCACATGGGACAATACTTTGTGTGTTCTTTGTGTCCGTTTCTTGTATGTTTGTAAAGTCCCCCGCGTCACAGGATTTATTCCTAGTGCGGGCGTTGTGTTTTAAAAAACAAAAAAAAATATAGCGATTAGCTAGCTTGTAGTTCATTAAACATCGCAAAACATTCTTATACAACTTTAAATAAGGAGTTCAGAAGTATCTCTATATTTAAAAAGGCTTTTTGGAAATGGACAACGTAATGCTTTTGCCATTGGTGAAAAAAAAATTTGATCTTAATCTGTGGTTTATGTGTATTGGTTAATAACTCTCTATCTGTTTCCGTTAATCGAAGCCATTAATATAAATACTTGGAGGAAAATGAAAAACTTCATTCATAAGTCAGCGTTATCCTTATTACTTACGCACTATATTATATAGGTAACTTCTTGGTTCAAATATGCAAGAAATATTTTTAGGTCTACCATATAATATACTTAACTGCCTCGGTGGCGTTGCTGTAGTGAAGGTGACTACTGTGCTTGAGGTCTCGGGTTCGATTTCCGGGTCGGACTAAATGTTTGCAGGATCTGCAGCAAATATTTGGGTGTTTTCTATATGTAACATGTATGTATTTACAAAAAAAAGTATATAAGTATTCTATTTGCCAGTCTAGTTATCATAGCACAAGTGCCGCTTAGTTTGAAACTAGATGACGTTGTGTGTCAAATGTCCGAAATACTTATTTATTTATTCTTACAGTAGCTCTAACATTTTCATTTTTTCAAGTGTCTTTTTCTTTTGTCACAGTTACCATCAATCATGAGTAGTTCACGATGTGTGGCGTTATTGGCGTTGTGGTTGGTCGTGGCGACTGCTACACCAGTGAGGAGGTCACCAGATCTCGAAGCTCGACGCCGTAGTGCTATTGACCGCAGTATGATCAGGTAAGAAAGCATTATTGTCTCGCTTTTTTTCTCAATACTTGTATCAACATTTGGAAGATCTTTCCTATGAAATATAATTTTCTAACAATATTATGATTCTCCTGTTGCAATTTCTAAGTAACGTAGGAATGATACTGAAGGTTACTTTACTATATATCATGTAAATACTCTCAACTTCAGTCATTTTTGGTCATTAATAAGTTCTAGTTTGCCTTCTCAGGCTTATGACGCTGGTAACTTTCTGAATGTAATTGTAACTTAAAAAAAAATTACTTCACCAGGTTCGGCAGATCATATCCTTCAGAGCCTTCAGCAGCAGATATCAGAGAAGCCTTTCAGCGACCATCACGTAGAGGTAACAGTTTTCTCCGATTTGGCCGGTCCCAACCCTTGGCCCTCACAGCCGACGATCTCGTTTCACTTCTAAAGTCTTACGAAGAAGACTACGATAGTCCTATTTCTAAGAGATCTGCCAGCTTCGTACGATTTGGCCGAGACCCCAGCTTCATCCGATTTGGACGATCTGTTGATGACGACAAACTCGGTTATGAACAGAACTCCGAATTGGTAGTTAGTGGATATCCCCAGAGGAAAAACCGAGCGAGGGATCACTTTATCAGGCTCGGTAGGGACAGCGAAGAAGTTAATGAGAATGAATTTGAAGAGGACCAAGAAAGTAGAAAGAAGAGGTCTACCGAAGCATGCCATGATTGTCAATCGTAATTCTTTGTTATGTTTATATCGCCGTTTTAACCGCTGTATGAGATTTTTAATATAAACTAAGATGGTAGTGGATAATAGTTTAATTATAATCGATATATAATTCATGGAAAATTGTTAACTTTATCCAAAATTATTGAATACACACGTACACGCGTATATATGTTAGTTAATATAAATTAAACTTTTATATACTGCCTTTATTTTAATCTGTCAATTTTAATAAAGTAAATATGGAATAAATACGCAGTACGTATCTCATGCCGCGGTTTTCCTTAATATAAATGTCTCTTCCCAAAAGTGTTAGATGAGAACGGGCTAAATATTTTTATGAGGCTAAACTATGTGGTGCATTGATGTTTAAAAAATATATAAAAATATTATAAGTATTTATAATAGATAAATGTTTAGTAAAGTCACCAGAACAGTTTCAATTTTTAATTATTTTTAAGAATAAAATAGGCCAAATGGTAATGTACTTAAAACTCATTTAAAAGCAAAATGCGCTTACATAATATATATTATAATATACGTGTATAAGTTAACCTTCAATTTAATTACTGTGACTTGATTATTTCATGTTCAAAATTATATTATTGAGTTCAAATTATGTACTAAATCCCTGTTGTCTAAAGTTGAAAGGAAACATATTGTGTTTTTCTTTAATTATACTTTTATTTAAGTAAATAAAACAATACAGTGTCAACATCTGAAATGTAGGCTGGGTGTTGTGTAATTTCGGATGCTAACACTCACATTAAATAATTACAATTAAAACTAATTTATTATCTAATCAAAATGTTAAATCGATGTTAAACATAGTATGTATTGAATCGTTGCAATACTAATAAAGCATTATTGTGTAACCATTGAAGATTCATTTAACATTTTATTTATAAAAATAAATCAACTTTACCAAAGAGGTTTTGATTACTTTATAATCGACCTTGGTTGCAAAATAATTTGATTAATTTACCGAGAAAGATAGGTTTACGTTGAAAGGGCGCGTAACTGGTTTGATTAGAACATTACTTGAAAAATAATGGGAAACATCGCTATATGTTTAAGTATTTCATTGCATTACGATGATGGCATGTGTGAGGACTATATTCGTATATTCTTTGAGCTTGATCTAAAAATAAAATAACACGTAATGCATTAATAACATTCAAAATAAGGAGAGTAAATAGTAATAAAACGTAGTGTAGGGTGCCCTGCGGCGCGATGGACCGACGACTTAAAGAAGGTGGCTGGCAACGGATGGATGCGAATTGCCTAAGACCAGGATGGTTGGCACTCCTTGGGTGATACCTTCGTTCAACAGTGGATAGTGATAGGTTGATTTGAAGAGTAAATAGATCGACAGAAACATTATTCTTACTTTATTGTAGGTACTTTAGGAACTGATGTAAATGCAGTTCTTTCTTTGTATTTCACCGTAGATCCGGCGTAATGGTTTAAGCAGTCGCCACTCGCTGCTTTTTTCTGCGCTGAGTGTCGTGGGTTCGAACCCCAGGACAACACCCTGTGTGATCCACAAATTGTTGTTAAAAGTCTGAGTGGTCTTTGTGTCTATTTCATGTATATTTGTAAAGTCCCGCGTGACACAGGGTATATCCTAATGCGGGAGTTGTCTATTGAAGACAGAAAGAGAGGGATCACTCAAAAACTTGAGTTCATAAGCTCTACCATCAATTAACCGATATGACACAAAAAGATAAATTATCTAAAAATAAATAATATTTAATTATTAATTAAATAATTATTTGGCTATTATATTTACTACTACATTTGATAAAAAACTCTAACCTTTGGAGTAGCAGCCTTTAGGCCAAAGCTATTATTTTTTTATTTCATTTTCCTGTCACGCACACAAAGAGCTTAGAGAAAAAATTCTACAACGTTACGAAAACATTCTGTGGTATGTTCAAACGATTAGCCTTATGTACTGCAGAAACTGCTTTTCCAATAAAAAGTAATAAGTGGTGATTATAGTTTCGTGGAGCTTATCCACGTGTTTGTTTTTATGTCTGGTTATAAAAAAAAACTTTTTTTTTACAAAATCGTTTCCTGTGGTGTACCTTTATTTAACAACATTGAATTTACTAAGGAACCGTGGAATTTTTGTTGAAAATTTGAAGTAAATGAAAAATTTCCGTATTTTGAAATATTATAAAATCTATAATTATTCCAAACCAAGAGGTGTCAATAAAAATTTACCATTTATATGTAAATGCATATTATATTTTAATTATTTGGAGACTTTGATCGAACCTACTGTCTACTTCCAAAAATAAACACACGGCAATACTACAGAAGCGAGTTCATGTACAAAACCAAATAATAGGTGACTTACATGAAGTTGATACTGATTACCACCATGTTTAGTCGAATTGTATCTGAGCGCAAGTTGCTAATTTGAGTCGACGTGTAAGCATAGTAAGTATTACAAAATATAGCATGAACAGAGTACCTAAGCAAGTCGTTTCTTACATAAGCGCTTGTAACAAGATATTTATCTGTAGAATGGTCCAATTAAACCCTTAAGTGTGTCGTAATAGCGTTTTATATTGTTGTCATACGAAGCTTATTTGTCGGATTTATGAGTTGTTTCTAACTTAACTCTTTATTCATGCTTAAAACAAAACATACCTTAGTTGTTAAACATTTTGTCTACATTTTGCGTGCGTTTAGCATAGATACTAGGACAATAGGCACGCACAAGAAATTTGTACATATCGTCATGTCGTAATGATGATCACTTTATGATATTTCTGACCATTTCAATGTCAGTCAATGACATCATGATATGGTCGGTCCAGATTAACGACTAATCCACCATTGTTTGACAGCAAAATCTGTGAACGACTACTTCATAACATGATTTAATGTTTTTAAATTACTTGCATTTCCAATATCTTTATTTAATAAAATCGATTCAAATTAAAATGTTATTCATAGTTAAAGAATTTTCAAGCAGTTAGCGTTGATTGCTGGTCACGGGTTTGATGCCCGGGTTGGGTTAAAAAAAAGTGTTATGTATATATGTTTTCCTGATTTTAAAAAAGCTAAATAACAGCAAGGAGTACGGTAGTTGAGGCATTAAGCTCCGTGCCTCGGGCAAGGGATTTTCCCTGGTCGTGTAGGATAACCGTCCCGTTGTGAGAGTGGAGAAACAGAGCATGCACTTGTTCGCACACTTATGCACTTATCACTATGCGTGTAAAAGCATCTCATTAGGCCGACATAGCGTGGGTCGCCATACTACACTGTCGTCATTCGCAGTGAGTATGGCGACCACCGCTCTTGGATTTTCTTCATGCTTTCCATCAGGCAGAATCGAGTCGCTTTGGTCGGTTGTAAATAAAAAAAAAATATCACCTGCGTTGTTGGTTGGTGTCCGTTGAAACTGGCTGCCGTGGCCGAAAATGCCAAGGTGTACATCATAATCATTATTGTTATATCCACCTCATAGTGGCAGACCTAATCCAAGATCTGTATAAATAATAATATGTGTACATTTCTTTACTGATTGCCTTCGGAAAAAAATCAAGTTGTTTGGAAGAATTCGCCGTGAGCGATAACACCACCGATTGTTACTTTTACATATTTTGTAACTCGTCTTTGTTTTTTATTTTATTTTGTGTATATGCAATAAAGGTAAATAAATAAAGAAAATTGTTGATTTTACGGTAAATAGGAGTAATAGCCAAATTATTATGTTTAGGTATTGGAACGAAGTTCCTTACGGCAGGGTTGGAGGGGATAGGGATTTCGCTGCGGGACCGAAATGAAAAAAATGTGATAGTAAAACCGTAAGTGGAAAAAGTGCGTGGAATAAATCTGTGGAATAAATCTGTGGAAAAAAGTGCGTGGAATAAAACCGTTAAATGAGACGTGCGCAGGCGCGAAAGCGCGTCATGTGTGCTATTTTATTATTTTAAGGAATTTATTATTTTATTTCCTAAAATACTGAATTTCCTAAATACTTTCTTGTACTTAAATAAAAACTAACCAGCAATATTTAAGAGAAAAATCAAGAAAACCTACATAAAATTGAGCACGATTTTTTTTGCAAATTGTGTCGATTCCACATTATCCGAAGGAACTTCGTTCCTACCTGGTGTCCCACGACACCATTCATTTTTTTTTTATTTAAAAATGAACAAGCAGACGCTTGGGGATGAAAAAAGAATATAATTAATGACAATTTATAGAACAAACACTCTTAAAGTTCAGTCACAAGCAAATCATCAAAAATTTTAATGCAGAATCTAACTTATACCCTTCCATTGTTCGCCTAACGTACCCAAAACTTGTACGAACGTGAATAGAAAATATTCAGCACCCAAGTGCTGTTGAAGGTCTGTTGGAAAATATATTGGTGTATGTATAAATTAAGCGACTATCCAGAAATATTTATTAAGATTTTGTAATTGAGCTATTATAATAAATAAATAAAAATAAATATTTCGGACAACTGCCACACGACGCCATCTAGCTTCAAGCTAAGCAGAGCTTGTACTATGACAGCTTTATCATCAACAAGCAGTCTACTGCTCACCATAAGTTTCTCCTTAGAAAGAAAGTAAAATTAAATGGAACTAGGTATAGAACTTGATATGATTAGGAAATTTGAAAATAATATAAAAAGTAGCATAGGTACACTTTTTAGTTTTATTGTTTTAAAGTTTTTATTAATGTCGTCATAAATTATTGAGAAAAAAATTGTAAGTTTATTAATTTTCTATATTTTTTTTCAATATTAAGAGCCTACCAAAAGGACTCTACTCTGCCTGATGGGAAGCATGAATAGAATCCAAGAGTTGTTCCCACCATACTCATTGTAAACGTAGGCAGTGCGGTATCGTGAGATGCGTTTTTACACCTCGTTTGGGGACGTAAAAGGTATGACATGACAGTCATCGTGGCAGTGTAAGGTTCACACAGTTACCATGATAACTGTCACCTCTGCATCAATGGGCCTCCGGTCTCGCACTCACCAACGAAACACAACATCACGCTTTAGGTACAATTGCGTAAAGAAAGACTAATCTTAGAATAATAAAAGCTTAATAAAAACAAAGACATAGAAATGGATGTATTGTGAAAACTGTGAACAAAAAAAACGGGCGGTCATCGAACCACGGACACATCTAGTTGGTAGTGGAAATCTCATTGACCGGGTTTATTTAATAGGACCTCTCGTTGATTTCACAAATAATGTCCTTCACCAAACTCCTACTTATTTTTACATTTTATCTTCTTTACAAATGCTATTTACCTAAACATAGCACTGTTCCTCTCTGACCTCTAATGCAAATATAATAAATTTGTAATGATTGACATAAATAGCTGATAGGTACCGTTGTACGAGAACAAAAGCTTTCCTATTCACTTCAAAGCTGAGTAGGAAGTTTTATAGGAAATAGGAAGGATGTTTGTGTCTATTACGCATGACATGTTTTAATTTTTTTATATTCATCTAAGATTTAATTGGAAATATTAATTTTACACCTTTTTAATCCACCTACAACATAAATAGATTTATTACACTACAAGAAAAAAAATCTGTATATTCCGTCTTGGGTTCGATTCCGTATTGTTATTTACTTTAATATACTTTGAATTCAATTCATATGACATCAGTTTCAACTAAATTCGAAAACAGGGTCTAGTGAAAGTGGTATGAGGTTGGTAAACGTTTGTTGTGCCTGAAAATACTTTTCATTGGAATATTTTAGAAATTTGTGCTGCCAGCTTCGCAAAAGAATCGAAATTTACAATAGTCGAAAAGATAACTATAGTTACTGCTGTGACAAATAGAGTCGACTCTGAAATGGAACATTAGCTGATCAAAGGAATGGATTGAAAACCAACTTCTCCAACGCATTCATTTATGAATGTACCATGTTTGGTATGAAACAATAGATGCGAATTCTATTCTATGTGTGTGTATCTGTTTTTCAGATCCAGTTTTGTAGTTAGAAATAAGATTTCTGGAATAATTCTATTAGCTCTATGGAATTCTAAAGTTATGACGAAAGTTAGACTTACAGTAGATGAATTTCTAAACTTATATTAGAAAGAGCAGTCATGTATTTTGTAACTTTTGTAATTACACTAGCATAGAATTACCTCGTGTTTGAAATTTCATTGTACTAAACTATAAGTAGGTCAAGCTGTTTTTTTTCAGACTTTTATTCAAGTAGATTTTGTGCTTGATATTGATTGTAATCGCAGATCAAGTTTAATACAAAGTTTAGATTGAAATACGAGAATTCCCTTTATATAAGATAAAGAAAATTTGACACAATCGCAACACCAACCCAGATGGCTTATGACCTTATACATACCGGTATCATCTGGTCAGCGCGGTACATAAGGTCATAACCTCCTTCCTAACGAGAGGTCTATGCACTATAGCGGCATATTAAAGGTTGTTGATGATGATGGTCACAAATAGTAAAATTGTATGAAATATACTTTCTTGTAATGGTTTAAAACGAAAATACACGCTTAATATCAATTTAGGTTTTTTACACAAATCGTAACGTGCTAAAACTTTATGATGGTTAAATATAACAAAAAAGAAAAACAATCCAAGCTTTTTTATATGTGTTCAACAACGAATTTCTTCTTTTAACTTAGATAGTAAAGTGTATTGTCAAAACTAATAAACTACTGAACTTTTATTAATTATTCCAGTTTGAGTTAAAAACAAAGAAGCTTAATAAAACAACATCACCTCTTTAAATTGTTTTAAACAAACCTTCTTTATGATGACCTACCTCATAAAAGTTCGAGGGTAATACATTATGGAGGACATACAATTGAATGAAGTTTACCCACCTTTGATCTTCAGTTTGTGAATTCGGATAGAAATGGTTATTTCGTATCTATCATCCTTATAGAATTCACTCAGACATGGAAAGCGGATCGAGCAGCATAACCGAGATATTATTGTGTTCATTTGTTTGGCATATAATTCATAACCTGTTAATGTTAAATTACGAAAGTGCTGGTTCACCTGTACATGAGATCGTCTCCAGAAATAATTCAAATTTCTTCTCAGTCTTTTTGTTTACCAGATCGGAACTCTTTAATCTCCTCGCAGATATTATCATAACTTGTTGATTATTTAGCGATTAGTGAATGCTACTGCCGGTCAAGAGGTCTTGGGTTCGAGTCCCGGGTCGGGCCCGAAGAGTGTTATGGAGTTTTTCTCATTAAAAAAAGTTTTAATGACAGCACGGAGTTTGAAAGTTGGAGACTTCACCTGTGGGCCTCGGAGAATAAGTACAGCTGTAAGTCCTACGCCTGATGCCTTCCCGGTCATGTGTGCGCATGCGCGTGTGCACTATAATATTGCCTGGGTAGTTGGCTAATATCCGTAGAGACCGGTCACCATGGCTGCAATCGGCTAGGAGAACAACCATGATTCAAAAGAGATTGTCGAAAATTCTTAAATATAACATTAACATGTACTGTTGAAGTGACTACATCCTAGAAATATCTAATAAATATTATTCACAACCACAAAAATAGTCTTTTTAAGTACATCATCAAATTCTAAGTTAAGAAGATTTGACTTTGGAAGGATTGAATGTTTATTCAATTTAAAAAGGTATAATGAGATTTTGACGGTTGAATTTAAGATGAGCGCAAGAGATGATGAAGATGTCAGGTAAACCACAAACATAGTGGCTTTTACTAGTTTTAACTGCCTTAAAACTTCAATGATATTTTATGGAATGACACGTAGGATATAAAAAATGTTTAACAATTAAATAGTTTTATTATAATAACGTAATTAAATAACATTATATTTATTTATTCAAAACATTTACAGTACCTTTACAGGACTCTTATCCCTATACGATACTGTAAATAAAAATGCTAGGTTAAAATAATTTTTTTACAAAAAGATCATTCACCGTAATCTACCTTTGAGTGATTTCTTTAAAATTAGGGTGGTTACACTAATAGACATCCACATATGGAAATTCCAATCTAGGTTAATTTCAATTCAGCTTGATTCCAATTTTGCTTCATTCCAATTCAGCTTGATTAAAATAATACTAATAATCTTTATGGCGCATGATACGGGGGCATACTAAAGTAAATTTGTTCGCGCTACGAGAACGCTGATGTAAAGTTACCGTAGCGTACAGAAATGTGGGGTGCTGGGCTAGAAAACCTCCACGTGGTGCACCCTGGTAACGTTGGCGACGGCACTGTTCCTTCCTGTGCCATCTGGAAGAGAACATCACCGCCAACGGCTAATATTCTAGCACGAAGAAGAGGACACCATTTTCTTCGGTCATTCGGTTGAGGCTTGGTCCAACAGAGCGGGCATTTTTGTCGATTCCTCTGTTGGCTCTTCGCTCTTCGGAGCAATGCGGAGAAAAAAATGTTTCTCGGTCGGAGTTCCTCCGCTTTTAGCGGTGGAAAAGAAGGACGGGCTCAGTGTGTACTTACACTGCCACCGAGCAGGCATCAGGAGACGTCGTCTCCCTGCCACCGTCGGCATATCGTAGTCCCGAAAGTAGTGTTGTGGTTATGTCTCGCGACTTCTATCGGGGACGAGGGTCTTGGCTTAACCGCCCGGACTGCGAGGAAGAAAACCTCTATAAAAAATTACCCCGAATCCCGTGTTCTGGTGCGTGGCCAGGGGATGCATGGCTGATGGGCAGTTCAGTCGTAAGCGCACTCCCAGCCGAGGCACCTGCGGACCCCTCGGTTGGGCATAAATATACGCTTGCCCGGGTATTGGGGATCTCTGCCCGGGTCGACCTTTGTTCTCCCCATCTCGTGGGTTCAAAAATGGAATCAAACTTAAATAAAACAAAAACCAATATTGTTAAAGAAAGAAAGAAGGAGATCAATAATAGGAGGGATATAAATGCAAAAGCAGAGGATTTCTCTTCCAACGAAGAGGAAACACTAGTTGGGATGCCTATCTCGGTGGGGCTCCCAGAAGTCATTATGGCTGCTGGGAGCCGTAGAACATCGGAACGATTACGTTCCAGATCCGTCGCGGGCGGTAACTCCAGTGCGAGGGAGGACGCACTGGAACTTATGGAAACGGAGCGATGCGACAGCCGAAAACGCGGACGCTCCAGGGACGAGGAGAGCGACACATCCCAGGAGATGTTGCCTCCTAAGGTTCCAAGCAGTCGCAGAGGGAGGCCACGAACCCCGGTCTCGGCCCCGTCAGGCTCCGTCTTCTGCAAGGCGGAAGCCTATAGACGAGTCAGGGCAGACGGCGAAACACTGGCAGAAGAGGAGATTGCAGATCTCCTGCTGAAAATTAAGGAGCCGATGGTGGGGGATTCAGTTCCCCAAACACCATCATCCATGCAGGAGAGAGCTAACGCGGCGGTGGCCATTATTCACAAAGTGGCCACCAAATCGAGTAACCTTAAGGGCTCTTTTGTGAAAGCCCTTAAGGACTCCTCTTCCGCTATTGTGGGGGTCGTGGATACCCTCGTCGGCGACGTGGCTCGCCTCCAGGCGGCCAACGATCGCCTGACGGGGCAAGTGGCTGAGCTCAGCGCTCAGTTCGCCCAATTCCGGGCGCATCGTCCGGCTGTAGATCCGGTCCCGTCCCCGTCTCAGCCTACTTCCTCTTCCAACCTCGGTGTTATTCCTGACGCCCATCTGCGCCAAATTACGGATGTGGTATGGCGCATGATGGACGGACGTCTGGCTGGCCTGGAGGCGAGACTGCCACCGGCCCCCGTTGTCCGGCCGCCACTTGCGGCGCATAAGCCGAAGGCCGCATTGGCACCGTCAGCGCTGCCCGTTGTGGGCGGAAGCGTGACCTATGCCGCGGCGGCGTCGGTGTCTGCTGCTGCTACAACAACTCCGGGGGCACGACGGGCAGCGAAGATAGCGACCAAGACGCCTGCACCAAGGTTGGGGCCAAAAACAGCGGCAAAGGCTGGAGCGGCGTTCCCTCCGCTCCCCACTCCTATCGCTGTACCTGGCACCTCCACATGTGCCCCCTCAACATCTGTCCCTTCCACCGATGGTTGGCAGGTAGTCGGGGGTGCTAAGAAGTCCCGAAAGCGGGGTAAGAAGGCTGCACAAACAGCAGCCTCTACCCCGCAGGCACCATCGGTTGCGGTGGCTACCGCAAAAAAGCCGCGCAAACTGCGGGTGCCTAAAAGCGCGGCTGTGGTGGTCACCGTAACACCGGAGGCAGCTAGTGGCGGACTGTCCTATGCGGCCTTATTTAAAAAGGCCCGGGATAGTTTCGCCACTGATTTCGGGACTGAAGGGGTCAGGTTGCGCCTTGCCCAAACGGGAGCTCGAGTCCTGGAGTTCCCCGGGGCTGAAGGCGCAAAGACGGCGGACAGGTTCGCCGAGAAACTGAGGGAAATCTTTGCAGCCACGGATGGTGTAAAGATCGCCAGGCCTACCAAGTGCGCAGAGTTGCGCATTTCGGGCCTGGATGACTCTGTGACGGCCGAAGATGTCCGCGTTGCAATTAGCGAGAAGACGGGCTGCAACGCGGACAGCATCAGGGTCGGCACCATCCGCCCCGGTCTGGGAGGACTTGGCGCTGTGTGGATCAGCTGTCCCGTGGCGTCGGCCAAAATTTTGGGCGATGCTGGCAAGATCCTCATTGGTTTCGTGAACGCTAGGATTACAGTCCTGGCGCCGAGACCAATGAGGTGTTTTAAGTGTCTATCATCGGGACACACACGCGCCAAGTGTGTTAGCTGTTTTGACTGCAGCGGACTATGCTTCCGCTGTGGTCGACCGCTGTGGTCGCCGGGACAAGGCGGCCGAATGCTCTGCCGCCCCTCACTGCCCGGTATGTGCGGCGGGTAACAAGCCCGCCAATCACCAGATTGGGCAGGGAGGCTGCAAACCCAACATTGCCCGCAATTCTCGGCAAGTGTCAGGGGCTAGCCAGTCGACCCAGGCTGCTTCTGACATCGTTCGTGCGTCGATATCGTCGCCCATGGAGGAGGTTGTAGAGACGGTAAAGTAATGGACCAAGTCTCCAACCTCCTTGTCCAGACGAACCTGAACCACTGTGCCGCAGCGCAGGACCTTTTCCTGCAAACCATGGCACAGTGGTCGATCGGTGTTGCCGTAGCCGCGGAGCCCTATTACGTTCCTCCCCGCCCAAATTGGTTGGGTGATCGGGACGGCTCCGTGGCAGTCGTTGCCTCCACGGCGGCTCATTCCCCACCCTTGTCGCTAAAAGACAAGGGCACTGGATATGTTGCTGCCGAGTGGGGGGGGATCACCATATATGGTGTCTACTTCTCCCCCAACCGGAGTGTGAGCGACTTCGAGGTTTTCCTTAACAACTTGGAAACCTCGATACGGCGACTAACGTCTGGGCACGTTCTGGTGCTGGGGGACTTCAACGCAAAATCCATTGCGTGGGGTTCCCCCAGGACGGACGCTAGGGGCGAGGCCGTAGAGGAGTGGGCGGCCTCGGTGGGCCTCTGTTTATTAAACAGAGGCTCGACCAACACGTGCGTGCGACAGCAGGGGGGGTCAATAGTGGACCTTTCTTTCGCTACCCCTGCCCTCGCCGCACGAGTAAGGAACTGGTGCGTCTTGGAAGAGGTTGAGACGCTCTCGGATCACCTGTACATCCGATTCGAGCTCTCCCGGACCCAGGACCCCAGTAGGGGTCACGCGGCGCGGCGTTCTTCTCGTTTTCCGCGGTGGGCTGTAGCCAAACTAAATAGGGACCTACTAGAGGAGGCGGCCGTCATCTATTCTTGGCTGTCTCCACAGGCCCCGGCCGAGGAGGTTGACATGGGGGCTGGTCGCTTCCGCGATGCGATTACGCAGATCTGCGATGCGGCCATGCCCCGCATCCGAGGTTGTCGGCCTCCACGGAGGGGGGTTTACTGGTGGTCCCAGGAGTTGGCGGACCTCCGTGCGGCCTGTACACGTGCCCGGAGGTCCTACACCCGTAGTCGGCGGCGACACCGCGAAGAAGGCGGGGGGGGACCAGCTTCACGAGGAGTACCGAGAGGCGCGGAAAACTCTGAAGCTGGCCATTAGCCGCGCCAAAGAAGTGAAGAGGAAGGAGATGCTGGAGAGTCTCGATCGTGACCCCTGGGGTCGCCCTTATCGTGCGGCGCGACAAAAGCTCCGCACGTCGGGCCCCCCCCTTACAGAGACCCTCCAGCCCAGCTTCCTGCAGGAAGTGGTCGAGGGGCTTTTCCCGCAGCGGGTGGAACACACACCCCCGTCGATGGCCTCCTTGGTCAGAGACGACGGGGGATGGAACGAGGATAATGTTCCGCCCGTCAGAGAATCGGAGATAGGGGCGGTCGTTCTACGGATCCGCTCTAAGAACACCGCCCCTGGGCCAGATGGGATACCTGCCCGAGTGTTGGCGCGAACCCTCGACCACATGTCGAATCGCCTTGGGGAAGTCCTAAACGCCAGCTTGGCGTCCGGGCGCTTTCCTGAGGGCTGGAAAAGCGGGAAGCTGGTCCTACTACCTAAGCCGGGACGGTTGACCGATTCGGTCGCGGCCTATAGGCCCATCGTGTTGCTGGACGAGGCGGGTAAATTGTTTGAGAGGATACTCTCTGCCCGCATCGTCCGGCACCTCTGTGAGGTGGGCCCCGATCTGTCGGACGCCCAATACGGGTTTCGAACCGGACGTTCGACAGTCGATGCTGTGTTGCGCCTGAGGGCCGTGACTGAAGAGGCGGTGAGCTGTGGCGGCGTGCTGTTGGCGGTATCGTTGGACATCGCCAACGCATTTAATAGTCTGCCATTTAGCTGCATCAGGGAAGCACTCCATTACCACGGGGTGCCCGAGTACCTGAGGCGGCTTGTGGCAGACTATCTACAGGAGCGTACCGTCATGTACGAGGACCGAGACGGTGTTCTGAGGCGGCGGCTCATGTCGTGCGGTGTTCCACAGGGGTCTGTCCTTGGACCACTCCTGTGGAATATGGGATATGACTGGGCCCTTCGAGGTCGTCTTCCCCCCGGGCTTGGCGTAATTTGTTACGCAGATGACACATTGGTCACGGCTCGGGGAATGAACTTTGCAGAGGCGGCGCGCCTGGCCACCACGGGTGTCTCTCTGGTGGTCGGGCGTATTGAGGCGCTGGGTTTGCGGGTGGCCCTGGACAAGACGGAGGCCCTTTTGTTTCATGGGCCCCGTCGTGGTCCACCCTCCGGAGCCTCCATCGTAGTCAATTCGGTCCTCGTACCGGTTCAGGCCCAGATGAAGTATCTGGGCCTGATCCTTGACGGCAGGTGGCTCTTCGACGAGCACTTCCGACAGCTTACTCCAAAGCTGGTCGGCGCTGCTTCTGCCCTTGGGCGACTTTTGCCCAATTTGGGTGGAGCCAGCGTCGCGACGAGACGGCTATACACGGGGGTTGTCCGGTCAATGGCGCTGTATGGTGCACCAGTGTGGGCGGCGGCTCTGACCGCCCAGAATAGGACTCGCCTCTGGCGTCCTCAGAGGATATTGGCGGTTAGAGCCATACGCGGTTACCGCACTATATCGACGGAGGCGGCGTGCGCCTTAGCCGGAACTCCCCCGTGGGATTTGGAGGCGGAAGTGCTCGCCGAAGTTTATCGGCGAACGGCAGACTTCCGGGTGAGTAGCGGCATCCGGCCCCCGCCCGAAGAGATACGCGAGTGGCGAGAGGCCGCTCGTCAAGCCACGATGGCTCGTTGGTCGTCCCGGCTGGAGGCTCCACGTGCTGGCTTTGCCACCGTGGAGGCTCTCCAGCCGGTCATCGCCGAGTGGGCGGGGCGACAGCACGGGACCCTTTCCTTCCGACTGACGCAGATCCTTTCCGGGCACGGTTGCTTCGGGAAGTATCTGCACTCGGTCGCCAGGAGGGAATTGAGTCCCGCCTGTCACCACTGCGACTGCAGTGAGGACTCGGCTCAGCACACGCTAGCGGTTTGTTCCGCCTGGGCGGCGCAGCGTGGGGTCCTCACTGCAGTTATTGGAGGAGATCTCTCGCTACCGGCCGTCATACGCTCCATGGTCGGTAGCGACAGTTGTTTTACCGCGGTCGCAACCTTCTGCGAAGACGTAATTTCGCGGAAGGAGACGGCGGGGAGGGCCCGGGAGGACGACCTCCACTCGGACCCAATCCGCCGCCGGCGAACCGGGCGGCGGAGGCGCGCGTACCAGCGCCTCATGCCGCCTTGAGTGTGGCCGCGGGTGGACGGGACGGGTTTTCCCCTCCATCCGCTATAGTGGCCAACCGCGAGGAGGTGACGTCCGCGTGTGCCGTACGTCGCCTAAATGGAGAGGTTGTCCGCAGAAGGTGCCCGCGCTAGCGGGCAGGCGCCAGGAGGGGTCTGGATGTCGTAATAACAGCTGTTCCCGGATCCCTCCTATGTCAGGCGCAGAGTGGCACACCGTGTGGTTTTAGTCGGTCCGATTCCGACACACCACCCCGCCGTAAACCCCGGTGGGGTGACGGCCCGAGGGGGTTTCCACACGTTAAAAAAAAAAAAAAAAAAAAAAAAGCGTACAGAAATGTAAAATTATCCTAGTTAGTCCAAACCTTTCAAGATGAGATTAATTTTTATTTCTAACATATACTAATATGACTCTATATTATACAAATAAATGACAAAACGTAACTTTTATCTCTTTCAAATTGCACTGTTATAAATCTCGAACCTTGTGGATCGTATATTGTTTTTCGCTGCAACGTCCGAATTTTTCAAAGCTCTGTGAATACACGTATTGATCTTTAGGTGATGATGTTTAGGTATATAAGTATATTATCCGTGTGATGACAGATTAAGAATATGAGATTTATAAGACAACAAACTACACAGGACAACTGGACATGTTATGTGTGAATAATATGAATACTTACATATTTTTCTGTATACTCACTATTAGGAGCCCACGGCAGCATAAAAATTAGTATGATATTAAATAAACCTTATTTTTCAAGACAATAAGAAATTAAAAATAAAAGTATTGACAGTTACCACAAAAGAGTGACGTCAACTTAGCTAATGAGGAGTTAGATAAATATAACTTACATATATAAGCATACTGGCATCCCATTAAGCTTTATTTAAGTTACTCATCTTTTATGCCATAACTTATTTGTATGTGCCCAGGATTATAAGTTTGCACAGCTTTACCCAGATCATGTTCGCATGTCAACGTCTGAAAGAAGTCCGCTTATCCGACATATGTAAACAATATTGGGTCATTATGCCCAAGATTGTCGTTCAAAATGAAATATTTTTCTTACTTGAACGAAGTAAGTACAATGATAATAGCTTAGAATGAAATCACATACATATACTAATAGCTATATCCTGAAAGAGATAGGTCAAAGTATTATGATGAAGTAGAAGATCTATAAATAGCTTACATCGAGTGTACCTTGTATAATTGCAGCTGTTAGACAAAGTTTGACTGCTTCGGTGGCGCAGTGGTAGCGTACACCGGACTGCTGTACTTGAGGTCTCAGGATCGATTCCTGGATGTGTTTGTATGATTTGCAAGTATTTGGTTCAGAGTTTGGGTGTTTATTATGTGTAATATATATATATGTATTTACAAAAAAGTGTATATGTATTTATATCAGTTGCCTAGTAATCATGGTACAAGTTCTGCTTAGTTTGGTACTAGATGGCATTGTGTGTCAAATATCTGAAATATTATTTATTTTTATTTAAAGAAAAGATAGAAAATATTCGCCTTCATATGTGTTTTTCAATTGATCAATATTCTATATATTTCTCTACATAGATCTTCTAACTAGAAAGTTTGGCCAAGTGTAGACAAACTGTCCCTCAATGAGAGATCGTCATCAAAACACCATCATCAACAATCTTCAAATAAATTCAAATTAAAAAATGTAAAAAGAAACAATAAAAGTCTTTTCTAGAAGTTTTGATATTAATACCCGCCTTGAAGGCTTATACGATCGTGAAGCGTCACTGCGGCGCCCATGTTTATGCGTGCAAGAGCTTTACGAGTATTTGCTATGCCATCTTGTACTTGTCATATGGATACAAATGTCTTAATAAATAATAATTTTAACTATGTAATATAAAAACCAATAGCTGACAGGAATATTTATGAAGACGAACCCTCACGGGAAATAAGAAGAAAATAAGTTGCATGAAATCTGTATGCGCGGTTGTTATTCAGTCGGAGTGAAAAATTTATGAATGAACACAATGTCTACAAATTTCACTTTACAAGAAGTTTTTTAAAATTATGAAATGTTATTTAATAAAATATGAATATTTTATTTATGTGTTTAACTTAAGTAGTAAGTGCTAGTTGTGTAGGTATGAAAATGAGTCATTTCATTAAACGTCATCGTAGTCATTTCATCAATCATCAATAGCATTTAACAATCCACTGCTGGACACAGGCCAGTCTTTAGAACAGAGATTTCGACATTGGCTAGATGGATTAGGTTTATGTCGAGTTTTCCTTCTCCTTGCACTGATTTTTTCCTGCGTAATTTAAACTCTGAGAAATGACAATTCGAAGTTCAGATAGGTATCAATTGTTATTTTTTTAGATCAATACAAAAGATTTCTTATACAAAGCCTGTGCCACATCAATTCTGATATAGTTCATTATTAAGTCTTACTTAAAAGAACTCAAGGTTGAAATAACCTAAATAATAAACTTGTATTCTCTCAATTCATAATTGATTAAAACATGTTATTATTTCAATGTGAATGTGTGTCATCTCTCACACACTCGTCTTATTTCAAACCACACAAAGCCTAGAACTCTGTTAAAAATAGTTAAATATTTCTTAATTAGTACATTTTTAAATTTTATGGATTAATAACACCCAGACGCAGAATAAATAATTGCGGTGATCACACAATTATCCTTTCTGTTTTGTTCCAGTCACAAACTACTAGACCAACAGTTCAGTGAGTAAGTTTGAAAATAAATAAAACAAAATATAAGGCTTATTACCTTATTATAAAATCTGGCGACCAAATCAAGATACTATCCTATCGCAGAAGACCAATCTGTGACAGTGTTCGTGCTGTCGTCTTTCGTTGGTGAGTGCGAGACCGGAGGTACATTGATGTAGAGGTGACAGTTATCGTTGTAAATATGTAAGCTTTACACTGCCATGATGACTGTCCTATGCCCGTATACGTCCGCAAGTAGGAAGAGAAAACTCTGAGAGAGCATCTCGCTAGGCGACCACAGTGTGAGTGATCATACTGCATTGTCTACATTCGCAATGAGTATGGTGACCACAAGTCTAAGATTATACTCATGCTTTCCACGAGACAGAGTAGAGTCACTTTGGCCGGTTCTTAAAATAAAAAATAAAATTAAAAATCTAATATTGTACAGTGTATCAGTCAGTAGTATGTATGTAGTCAGCCTTAGAAACTGCTAATACAGTAATTTCTAGGAGCATACGCGGTCATAAAACATTTATAAAAGGTAGTAGGTAGCAGGCAAGTAGTAGAAAATAAATGTCAGCGAACCCTTATCCTAAATCCAAGTATTTAAAAAGCAATTTGTATCCATCAATCAGTTATTCGATGACCAAAGGCTGTCCTGTGGCCATTACCGACGCATGACATACGACTGACCATTACGTAGATCAGAGATTTGGCTCATTCCCACGTTATTAAAGGTACGATTCGACCAGGTTTTAGTTGGACAGTTATGTTAATAATATTTTGTCTTATATATATCACACATGTAATGATATATATAATCATTATTTAAATACTTATAGGTTGGAATGTTATTATATTATAAAAATGTTATTTTTGTGTATAAAAATCATTACACTATATTATATATTTTCTTTTCAGTATATATGACACATTCATTGTCCGCGTGGTGACGGATTAAGAATACATAGTGTTACCTTATTTAGGCCGTAGGTGTCGTAAAAGGCGACTAAGGGAACAAAGTATGCAAGACAACATCATTTTAAAGAGAAGGAAAATTTGAAACAAACCCTATTCCAACCCGTCTGGCTAGCGCGGTACAGTAGGCCAAAACCTCCTTGCTAAGGAGAGGCCTATGTCCAACAGTAGAATGTAAAAGGCTGTTGATGATGATGATGATGATGATGATACATGACAGACTAATTTTCCTGGGATTGAAATAAAAATCTTACATGTTGTATGATATGGCATTTCTGTTCATTAAATGTTCTGCTTATCCTACTAACATTATGAATGCGAAAGTTTGTGAGTATGCATGTTTGTTAATCTTTCACGAAAAAACTACTGGACGGATTTGGATGAAATTTTACAGTAATATATTTTATACATCGTAATAACATATAGACTACAATTTTTAATGATTTTATTTAATTTTGGTCGTAATATAGCGATACATGTCAATTAAGTGGGAAAAAAATCTGACCTTTAAGAGTTGTACCAGCATACGCTGCCTAAATCGTTGAAGTTACACAAAGATGATATACCGTACGATTGTATGAGTGTTAAAAATATCTTTATTTAAAATGATCTGTTACGAAACTTAATGTGGCACACCAAATTTCAGGCGAGCGAAGCCACGGGCAAAAGCTAGTAGTGTATAATTTAAAAGCTAGAAATTTCAAAAGTTAAAACTAAAAGTTTCAAATTTATTTTTGAAATGAAAATAAGCGACAGTTTGTTTTATTCGTAGTGAAAGTAAATAAGTTCTATTTAAATAACACAAAAAGCTTTTTCCAAGTTTCAATATTTAGATGCTCCCGCCTAATATTATAAATAAACGAATTGTAAAACTATAGTGAATTTATTTATCGTATCTATATATATCGTATCTATATATCGTATCTATATATATATATATATATCGTTTGAATATCTATCAATTATCAACAGCCTTTTACAGTCCGTTACTGGACATAGGCCTCTCCTTAGTAAGGAGATTTTGGGCTACTATACCACGCTGGCCAGACGGGATGGAATAGGGTTTGTTTCCAAGTTTTCCTTCTCTTTGTAATGATGTTGTCTTGCAGACTTTGTTCCCTTAGTTGCCTTTTACGACTCCCACGGGATGAATAGGGGTGGTAACACTATGTATTCTTAATCCTTTACCACACGGACAATTAATGAATATCTACTGAAAGAAATATAGTTAAATATATTATAATATTTACAACAACTTCACATGGATTGCCATCTTGCCAGCTAACTAACAATGCAAAGTCGTATGTAGTTTAAGCAACAATACGAGTACTTTCCCGAAGCCAGGAGGTTGGATATCGAAATTTTTCAAATTATTTTAGAAAGTCTCTCCAGTTTTTACGAGATTATCATGGTTAAGATTATCGTGGTGAACCGATGGCCGATGAGAAACAACGGCCGATGGGGCCGTAAAGTTCTGAAGTGGCGACCGTGTATTGGGAAACGCAGCATTGGTGGGCCCCAGACAAGTGGTCCGACATCCTGGTGAAGATCAAGGAAGTTGCCGGCACGAGACCGCCTGTTGTGGAGAACCTTGGGGGAGGCGTATGTCCAGCAGTGGACGTCTATTGGCTGAGATGAGATGAGGTCATGGTCAAGGACATCCTTAAAGTGTTTGATACTGTCGAGAAGAGGGGATAGCCAATTAAGCTGACCAGATGGTTTGGTAAAGGATTTGTTTCAAATTTTCCTTCTCTATGCAGTGCTGTTACTCCACAGAGTTTGCTCCCTTAGTTGGTTCTTACAACAACCGCGAAATGAACACAGCTGGTGACACTGCGTACTCTTAATCGGTCACCACAAAGACAACGTGAAGATATAGATAATCCTTTCATATTTAAATTCAGTAAGTATTAAAACGTGTATTTATAGTTTTAATAAACTTGATTTCGATTCATTAGCGTACACTTTCTTAAGGTCCTTTTTTACTACTTGAAATGAAACAAAAGGTTAAATTAATGAGGTTACATAATGAACCTCAATCCTTTTTGATTCTTTATTTAAAGTGAAAAGATTTTTTTCTTCTACTTCTACTATTTATGCAGTAGGTAGCTTGTATTGTTTTAATATTGAATAAATTCGGCTTAAATTACAGTTAAAAAGGGTGTATGAGAGTGTATACTAAAATTAAGTCATATATACTACTAAAACCTAAATCTGATTTCAATGATAATTGTCAAACAGATATATCGAATAAAAATATATCGATAAGATAAATAGAATAAAAAACTATACATGTCTGCCTTGGAACAATTGGGAAAATAATAATTAAAATTAACTATTCAATTGTTTGTTATTTATTTATACATCCTGCAAAATTATAGTTGACTTAATGCTTTGAGACTTAGTAATAGTGGTATATTTATTACGGATTTCTTCCACATTGGCCTCGTTAGTCTAGTGGTGGTGTATACCTGCCGATCAAGAAATCTCAGATTATATATCCGAGTCAGGCCAGAGTTTTTCTGATAATTATAACAGCCCGGAGTTTGGAAGTTGGTTTCTTAACAGAGAATACGTAAAGCCGTCGGTCCAGTGTCCGATCTCTCGGCGGACTTGGCAGATAACTGTCCCTTCTGATATGAGAGAGAAGGAACGGAGTGCATCTGTGTTTCCGCACATACTTGAGCACTTTACGTATTTGGTTGGTCTCCGTTGAGGTTGGCCGCCATGGCTAAAATCAGTTAGAATTACATTACGCATGAGTTTCTGTTAGATTAGAATTCAAAACACTTTCTTACAAGTAGTGGTTAAAATACAAAAGTAGTACCTATCTAACGACATCAATATATGTATTATATCAGTAAAGATGTTTCTAGAAAGTCAAATTTCTATAATGATGAGAACAATATCTATATTGGAACAATAACTTAAAAGTTTATTCAAAATAACTGAGAACAAAAACTTATTAACAATTAACCAGTTATAACTAAAGTAGGAAATCACAATATTCTCCAAATCAAAGGAACTCCTCTTGCTATGTAGATTAGTGATAAAGTAATAAATGTGAAGTTTACTGTATTACCTGCTGTTTTGTTATTGTAACTGTTCCTGTCTAAGGCAGTGGAATTATCTTTATCTACTAGAGGTCCACCTTTAGCAACGATAAGGCTAAGAAGGTTGAAGTTTTTTTTTTTTTTTTTTTTTTTTATGTGAAATTTGTTAATGATCTTTTCGTTGAAAGTATAGAGGAGGATGTCGTAGAGAAAATAGATGACAAATATTAAGTATTTCAAGGTTCTGTAAACGTTACTGTCATATAACAATTAACACTCACATTACCTAAATAAACGCTTCCATGGCTAAGAAATGTTGTACCACAAAAATTTAGTCAATTCCTTTGGGTTTCAGATTAATTTCGAATGTAATGAATTTATCAAGTGTGTTTTTCTTTCTATGTAGAATATTAAATAAAAATATGTGATTTACAGGTGCGATGATTTCCACATACAACGCAAATAAAGATAATACTACTGCGCCATCTATTGAAGACACACCGAGCTACGGAACAACGAACTACAGAATAAGTACTAATCCTGTATCGCGATATAGAAATTCTCACGCTGATTAGCATATTTACAATATCCAAACTGCAGGGCTGCGGCCCGCCAGGCATGATTACTCACCTGGTTAATAGGACCAATAGGACCAAAGGACACCCGGATATATCATCAGTTCCTCCATAACAGATAAGTTTTCTAAGACGTAAAGCCTTGTGCTCGCTAATCTTGTGTTGTCTAATGAGGATGTACATTGCTTATATATCCTCATTAAAAACACGCCGTTTTCTGTTCTCTAATTAATTGCTACTTTTTCTTAGTAATAATAAAAACTTTTATCTTAGTCATACATATAAGCACTACACTAGATATTATTATCAACAGCCTTTTACAGTTCACTGCTGGACATAGGCCTCTACTAGATATATATTTTGTAAATTTTTATAGAAATAGAGTGAACGTCAGCATAAAGTTGTTGGTAAAATTCTGCGCGATACAGTATAAATATTCTTAATGTGGGCGGTCTCTTTTAAAAACAACTGTTAAGTGAGTGATATATGAGAAGATTTACTGAGTAGTTTTTTTTTAAATATCGTAAAATCAATAAATTAAAAAAAAGACAAAGGAAGGAACTAGAAAGAACGTCAACCTATCAAGTTGACTGGGAGTTTGGTTATCGTACTGTGATTTCGCTATTTACAATCTACAGTAAAACACACCACTTTTGTAGAAGAAATTTTATCGGGTCATGTGAGTATTACACCGAGTGGCACACTGACAGCTGTTACACTACCCTCACTTGTCTAATTAAAGCCGGATAATCGGAAGTTTGTAATTCGCTATTTCATTACATAAATCGATAGAAACGTATCTGTCAACATCGATAATAGTAGACAGTCATAATTATTAAATTTAGGTTTAAGAAAAGCACTACAGCGTAAAAATAATAAGGGACAAAATTTATACATTGAAAATTACTTTCCCTAAGTGACTGATTCGTTAAATTACAGAGCCTAAGCCGCGGAGTTACAAACTCGGAATATCAGAAGTTGTTTTTATGTTGTGAGTATCCGTTAAGAAACAATTTTTAAAAATGTTGTATAATAATAATTATTGAATATAATATTGAAAGTATTTAATGGATACAGAATCTTGTTTAGTAACGATCTCGAAGGGAATTATAAACACTACAAAGGGCTTTTAAATCTTTATTAGTGCAGAGAAGAAAATATAATCAATATATGTTTTATTTTATATAGTAAAAGGAATGACTAAGCAGACGGGTTATCTGCAATAGCAATGTCGTCACGTTTTGAAACCAACGTGCCCAGTTTCGACGTGTGGTACCCATCCAGGTCCGTCATACCACAGTTGTTCACGCCGGGCCGGTTATCGAAATGAAACCAACTAAAACCACTCTACGGTTAAAATAGGGGGCATCTGAGAACAGCTGTTAGCTATCTTAATGTAACCTTACTCATTCAGTTTAACCTAAGCGTAGCAATCCTCCGATTTTTTATCTTTGAAACCTCAAATAAGCAGTATTAAAAGAAGTTTTTATGTTTTGTAACTGGAAGATGTAGAAAGAAAGAGGGAGAGGGAAAGTGAAATGGGAGAAAGCGAGACAAAACACAGTCATGTCATGTCATCAAGGGTAGAAGAAGG
Source organism: Hypercompe scribonia (assembly GCA_949316085.1). Classification (NCBI taxonomy): domain Eukaryota; kingdom Metazoa; phylum Arthropoda; class Insecta; order Lepidoptera; family Erebidae; genus Hypercompe; species Hypercompe scribonia. The sequence goes on from OX438988.1 coordinate 9,554,362, forward strand.
GATTAAGAGTTGTTTGCAAGTTTATTATATTCAATGTTAATCAGAAATACAAAATAACGAGAGCAATGACTGGTAAGTAACATTTATGTAGTTTCAATTCTTGTTAAATTAATAGACAACATATAACTTTTTGGTATCTATAAAGCCGATCGATGGCTCGCTTTTCATGATCAAATACGAATAAACGGCCAGTCACAAACAACATTAACTAACCAAATGTGTGTATGTTGTTTATCCACCGTTTACATAACAGTAGCCTCCGCACCCGGTGTTAGGTCTTAAGCTAATTATACCAAGTCAGTGATTTTCAAAATACATTGGGGGTTATTGGTATATGATGTTTCTTATTCTCTTTTATTATTAAAAAAAATATTGGCCATAAGTCCTTTTTTCAAATTCCTTCAAATGCAACGAAATAAAATCACGATGTGCCATATTTCTTAAGATACTAGTTCGGGAACTATAAGTTGAAATTGAATCTACTCGCACTACACCTCCTGGCAGTTTTTAATATTGATCATACCCACGGTACTCATAGTTTTGTTGTAAAGGACCCGTGTATAATCTAGAAAGATATTCCTAGAGCAATAAGTCTGTCTTATTGCTCTAGGAATATCTTACACACAACACAATACATAGTGCCTATACACAGCAACTTAAACCCACATTATTTACCTCTTTGCCAAATGAAATTGTATTATTTTTCCATTTATGCTCGAGTTATGTTTTATAAACAATTATAAAGTAAGCGTAAAGTTTATTTGTCTAAGTAACCACAGTTAAGAAACACAAATATTATTTTTATTACAATAAAAGTGGAAACATGTCCTGTTTTAAAAATATAACCTTTTTAATCTTGTACAACAGTGTGACATTGAGAAAATAAAATTGAATATTATATAGATGTTTAATCTTAATATTGCCAACTATTAGCTTAAATTAGTTTGGTTTGGTCTTGAAAGCAAACTGTCTACATGCAGACAAAAAACGTCCACACTTTATAAAAAGTTTGACTGTTACGTTACGTTATTTGATACTGTAAAAGATTATAATAAAGTAACATAGTGAAATGAGTACGTATTCTTTGGAAAACTACTGTAGGATTCCAAAATATTTCTTTTTACTTTAATACCTACAAAGTACACATTTAATGTACATTTTTATTTTAATTCTATCTCACACAAAAATCTTAGGGAAACAATTAATTAAAATTAAATCTTATATCTATTGCTATCCTCCTCGCAAATGAAACGATGGGGACAACACTTTCAATAAATAAATCAATCAGAAAACTTTGAGAAGTGCATGCACAAGGAATTTTCAGTGCACATCCACTTCCGTGCACAATGCTAGTGTCTCACGGTTGCCTTACCGTTTATTAGATTATCTTACAATATTATATTGTATGTACTCTGTGTCAATGGCAAGGTGAGTAACTAAGCGTCCAAGGTTTATTTCCTGCGTGTAACTTTGTTATAGATCGTCGGTTGAGTTTATCTAACATAAATTAAGATTATGCCTTTAGATGTCTGAGTATATGCAAATTTGTTGAGCTCTTTACTTTTGGAACTATGATGACCTCTAACATGTCATACGTAGCCATCTGTTCCCAAACTAAGTAGAGCCTGTACTTTGGTAAATACATCCAGATACAAAACCGATGATCATACTTGCCACACGATTATTTGTCTTAGGTAGGAATCGAACACATGACCTCTAGCTTAGCGGTCACGATTACTAATCACTTTAATGACAGTTCTGTCTAATCAACTGATCTGTCAAATTGTACGAATTGTATTTGGTTAATTTCCTAAGGTTTCTATAATGAATACTTACCTCTAAGTTTGTTAACTGCTTACCGCTAACTAAATTTTGCTAAATAACGTATAGCTGATGAGTTATATCTCTTCTGAATGTTCAATATTTACAATATATAGCAGAAATAGAAAGTATGAAAATGAGATAAAGGCCCAGTGAGCTAATTTTTCGTTGCGTCTGTCATTTTCTAGGATGTATTTTTATGTTAAAATAAAACGTCAAATACAAAAATTAAATATCATCAATCTGCACGAGATAAAGTTCCAAATCAATTCACCGTAAAAATAGTACAGGGTGGGTCAAGAATTAGTTAACATTTGAAAAAATCGTATAACGCAATCATCAGATATATTATAAAAATTATTGATCTACAAGAAAGTTAATTATTATAGTTGGAATCAATTTTTTAAAAATTACATCGTCTAAATGTCGTGTCTCGTAACCGTAAATGGCGCTGATACCGGGTTTGTCCAAGAATACATCTACCTTGGGCAAACCATTTAACTCGGGCTGCACAATTTCGATCGGAAGGCCGATAGGAGGATTCGTCTGGGCTGGGAAGCATACGGAAAGTTGCCTCATATCTTTGAGTAGATTCCACAATCACTAAAGAACAAAGTATTTAACTAATACGTCCTACTCGTAATGACATACCGAGCCGAGACGTGGACACCCACCATTGGGCTGGTCCACAAGTTTAAAGTAGCACAGCATGCGATGGAGTGTGCATTGCTGGGCGTTTCTCTGGGTGATAAAATTCGTAACGAGATTATTCGACAGAGAACTAGAGTAACTCACATCGCACGGAGAATCAGTATGCTGAAGTGGAAGTGGGCCGGCCATGTCTTTAGACAAACCGATGGTCGCTGGAACCAAAGTGTACTAAAGTGGAGATCACGATTGGGCTAACGTAGTATAGGGTGGCCTGCGGTACGATGGACCGATGACTTGAAGAAGGTGGCTGGCAGCGTATGGATTCGAATTGCCCAAGATCGGGATGGTTGACGCTCCTTGGGGGAGACCTTCGTTCAGAAGTAGACGATGATAGGTCGATTTGATCGTCTAAATGACCACCATTTCGATGTTTACACTGTTCTAAAGGAGCATCACAATTTTCGAATACCCATCGGCAAAGAGACCGCGGGGTCACCGACATCTCTTCGCTGATTTTTTATTTTAGTTGACATACTGTATTTAGTTTATTGATGTAGACACGATTCTTCAAATAACCCTATAAAGAGAAGTCTGCTGGGGATAGGTGTCTGGACTTCTGGGTACTCATAGAATGTCGCCTTGTCTGGCAGTCAGCTTTTCCGGAAATATGTCTTTAACCGCCGGCAGGGACTCATTGGATGTATGACAAGTGGCTCCAACATCTTGTAACCATGTGTTACGATTGTAGCCAGCAAATTCCAGTAGCATCGGTCCCAAGGATTCCCGTAACATGTTTGTGCGGTATGTTACATTTAGATGTTAACGAATTCTTGGCCTACCCTATACTTAGCAACTACTATAGACACGTGACAGATAAGAAGACAAGACAATGGGCTAAATAACCTGCAAGCTTACTAACGTCAAACTTGTCATACAGATATACTATGAATTATCAAATACTACAACACACGTCATCGACAATCTTTAACTGTCCACTACTGGACATAGGCCTCTCTTTAGAAAGTACTAAAGTTTTATAAGAAACTCATACAACTCATACAAAAGAGTTATATAAGACTACCGAATAGAAATATTATCAAATTGAAATAAGAATTGAAGGCAATCAAATCTCAATCCGCGATTCCGTACGTTAATTTACAAAAAATAGGCATCTTAGGTTAAAAATAAATACAATATATGCACTCATGAAAATTAGAAATAAAGTTAATTTATTAAATATTTAAAAACTAGGTAATTAGTAAGGTGAAATTAAACTCAGTAACTAAACTAATTTCTGACTAAACTAATTTCAACGGCACGGATGAAGTAGTGGCTTAAAGGTTCACGTTGCCACTTTTTACTGCCCTGAGTGTTGTGGGTTGAGAGTTGGACAATATTTTGTGTGAACCACATATCGTTGTTCTAAGTCTGGGTGTTCTTTGTGTCCGTTTCATGTATATTTGTAAAGCCTCTTGCGACACAGAAATATTTCTAGTACGGGAATTATTTTTAATTCAAAAGTCTTTTTCTATTTTTATTAAAATTCCATTGGTTGTTATAAATATATCAATAATTTCTACATTTATTTTTAAATTCGATCAAATTTCACTACTAAGTTTATATTTATAATTTCACCTCTATAAGATGAAATTAATTCTGCGTACTACATTCTGGAATTAACACAAAATTTCAAATTTCACTTACGATGAAAATCATTCTAAATTATCAACCTAACTTAATAACAAGCGAATTTTAAACACAAAAGGTAAGTAAGTCTATCATCCAATTTACTTAAAATATAAGATCGCCCGAGCAGATCTCACGAGAATGAATAAACCTTTAAAACATGTAATAGTATCAGAATGTAAGCCTGATTCACTTTGTCTCCTTTTAACACTTGAAAACTTTTAGAAACTTTGCATCTCACTTAGAATAGCATAAATTATATAAGAAAAGTTTGGAAACCCGAGTAAATTAGATCAAACCAGGCGTTGAGAAAACTATATAGAGACACCTACACATATACTTTTTTTTCTCAGTGACGTCATCCACAGCAAGTTATTAAGGTGACTAGCTGGCAATAGACATAATTTTACATTGTTTGTTTTGAATTCTAAATAAGATACGAATTTCATTAGCTTATTTTTAAGAGCCGGTTAAAATGTCTACTCTGCCTGATGGAAAGCATTAATTTTTTTCGGACATTTGACACACAACGTCATCTAGTTTCAAACTAAGCAGAGCTTGTGCTATGATAACTAGACTGACTGATGGAATACTTAAATACTTTTTTTTTGTAAATACATATTATACATAGAAAACACCCAAACTTCGAAACAAATTAGCAGAACCTACAAACTTGTGGTCCGACCCGGGAATCTAACCCCAGACCTTAAGTACAGCAGTCGCATTCAATACCGCTGTGCTACCGAGGCAGTTATATTAATAGGAATCCAAGAGTTGTGGTCACTTATTCACTACACTCGTGAATGCAGACAATGTAATATGGTGACCCACGCTATGTCGGCTCAGTAAGATACTTTTTCACGTCCCACTTGGGGACGTAACAGGCATAACAGTCAACGTGGCAGTTTAAGGCTCACACACTTACCACGATATCTGTCACCCCTGTATCAATGGGCCTCCGGTCTCGCACTCACCAATGTAATATGACAGTAAGGATGCTGTCGTTTTAAGTTGATCCTCTGTGACAGTGTAGTTAAAGTGTGAAAGAATTAACGTAAATTTAATGGCTCCTTGGCATGATTTTGTAATCAAATGCGTTGTCTAATGTTTATTTCTTGATTTTAAACTATGTTGGCAAATACAATGATCACAGTTACATTTTCTACGCAACTGTTGTTATATAATGAATCAACCTAAAACCGTGATGTCACTATAATTGACGTTTTTTGTGGCACTTTTTTATATACATAGATGGTTTTGTTTTCCCTGAACTTATTAAACTTTAAAAATAATATTGTCTATTAGTTTGGTTCTTTAGAACTTTAAATTATATCAATGATTATCAAATTATTTTTTGTAGTTATTCCTGTAAATGAACTTAACAAAGACAGAACAATTAATTATTAAATTACTAGCCAATAAAAACACAGTATTCGAAGAATATATTTCATTGTTACGTTTAAAAAATGATAGCCTTGATTTACGTAATTAATATTCTGCAGTGATAATATATACAACTGCTATCTGAGATCTCATTATAAAATTTTAGAAAAAAATATACGCTTGGAAATCCTTAATATATCGTGGACGATAAAATTGTCTCGTTGGTCTTGCGATTACCTAATGCGACTGTCGATCAAGAGGTATCGGTTACGATTCCCAGGTCGGGTCAGAACTGTTATTGAGTTTTAAACCAACGATAAGGTTTAAAAACAAACAAAGTAAATAATAAAAAGAAAAACATCATCCAACAGTCTAACCTATGTTGAAAAACGCAACATAACATACATGATAATATCGGCCAATATTGGAAAAAGTGACATTTAGATTTGCGACTGCCTGACTAACAAAACTATTTAAAATCATTCTTAGAAAAAGGTTAACAATCACCTTTCTATCAGGACTATTTAGATATATACAGTTTGCTGTCTGTTATTGAATACCTCATAGATTTTATTTAATACAGATCTATAGTTTCTGGCGAGTACCCATAAACAACATTTGTACCAATTTTAATTTTAGATTAGGTAATATACTTTTAAGAGAGGATTAGGAGAAAGAGACGCTATATTACTAAAATACATTGCACCTTTTCTCTTAGCTTAAGAATTTAAAGATTTGTTGGATATTTTGGTCTAGTTTTTTTCTATGTAGGTGTAATTTAGCTATAATATGTGTGTTTTTATATTATATCTACATTGTGTACATATCAAAGACAACAAAAAGTTGAATAATAAATATGTAGACGTAACAATTATTAAAGTTTCAATCACAAGTTTTATATTGATATTTTAATATTCCAACATCTTTTATTTCTCTAAGCATTTGATTTTTATTATTATTATTTTTTTCGTTACTCAGTCCAACCAGCAGTTAAACCCTTCTGAAAGTGAGGTGAGTTTCATACCCAGTGCCGGGACATAAATTTATAAACAAGGCTTAACCTTCTACGTAGGCGTGAGAGGGTAAGGTGTCGAGACAGACCACAATAATAGAAGTTTACACATAAATACAAACTTTATATTATGAGATGATTAAGTAAATGGCAGAAGACACTTACAGGACTGAGTGAGAATAAACATTTATCGAATAATACTCGTTATAATATCCTCACAGATCTCACACACGGCTGTCTAATTGCAAACTAACCTGGGCCTCTATATATAAATCTCAAATATATAAATATTACAGATAAATTACACCCAGACACAGAACAAATTCATCACAGAAAGATTTGTCTTGAGTGCGAATCGATCCCACGGTCCTTGGATTAACAGTTAGGATCACTGACCACTATACCAACAGGCTCATCGATTTTTTTTTTTATGTATTAAGAGCCTGCCAAAGGGACTCTACTCTGCCTGATGAAAAGCATGAATAGAATCCAAGAGTTGTGGTCATCATACTCATTGCAAATGCAGACAATACAGTATGGTGACCCACACTATGGCGGCCTTATGAGATGCTTTTACCTCGCTTGGGGACGTAAAAGGCATGACAGTCATCGTGACAGTGTAAGGCTTACACAGTTACCACGATAACTGTCATCCCTGCATCAATGGGACTCCGGTGCCACACTCACCAACGAAACACAACAACACGGATGCTGGTGCTTTAGGTTGGTTTTCTGTGGCAGGGTAGTACTACCCCGGTCAAGCCGGCCCGCTCGTGCTGAAATCAGCGTGGCTCTACTACCTAATAAATTAAAATTAAAAATAAAATTAAAATTTACTCCTAAGATAATATAATAGTGTTTATTCATTGATACTAGACCGCCAGAGTGTGGGTCACCATTCTGTATTGTCTACGTTCACAATTAGTATGGTTGGCCATTAGGCTGAGAAGGCACTTTGGTAAGCCTGAAATAAAAAAAATATCTTATTTTCTTACATACATAAAATCACACCTGTTTCCCTGGAGGGGTAGGCAGAGGCTTAGCCTTACGAAGGTACCTGAGACGAAGTGTAGTTTTTTGTCGGTTCGAGTCTGACAAACCACCAGTAGGTGGCATCCAAGGGGATTTACGCACAGATAAAAAAAAAGTGTATTTAACTATTATTATAGTATTTGAATTAATATTTTAGTAACAATATTCATTGTATCCTTTATTACTATATTATGATTTTATATTATCAAATAATTAGTTTTACTCACACTCTTTACACACTTTTACTAGTTACAAATAACCAACTGACTACGTAAGCAAATCTTAAAAATAAATTTTAACGTACTTTGAACAACATACTCGTAGATATAAAAAATTGTATGTTAATACAGTTTAAAGGTTGATAGAGTTCTTCTTTAAACATCAACATTACGAAACTCATGTTATAATACAGCCCGGAGATGGATATAAAAAGCCTCCTACAAAAAGGAATTAATAAAGTATAACAGGAAAACAAGAGAAAAATTGTAATTAATTTTAAACAGAGCTTAAAACTTAATCTTAATTCGTTTACCTATATTTTTGGCATTACCTAATTATTTTATGCCTGAGGCTGAGACAGTACAGACTTCTATCAGTAATAATTTCTCTTTAATAATTAGTTAAACAAACGATTTCCTGAAAGTGATAAAAGCTGAACGCTGGTTAAGTAATACCTACCTGATTAAGTAAACCTAACCTAAAGCGACAGCATCCGTGATGTCGTGTTCGTTGGTAAGTGCGAGACCGAAGCCCATTGATGCAGGGGTGACAATTATCGTGGTAACTGTGTGAACCTTACACTGCCACGATGACTGTCATGCCTTTTACATCCCCAAGCGAGGCGTGAAAAAGCATCTGACTAGGCCGCCATGGTCTACACCATAGCAGCCTAGTCACCATTCTGCATTGTCTGCATTTGCAATTAGTATAGTGACTACAACTTTTGGATTCTATTCATGCTTTCCATCAGGCAGAGTAGAGTCACTTTGGCAGGCTCTTAATATAGAAAAAAAATATATAGAATTGTATGTCAAATAAACATTGATATATTAATTTTTTAATTAAAATATGCATAATTGTACTTCTCTTAGTTATTAATCAACGTTTATATTAATTAATAAACTATCTGGTCGTTTATGTCAATTCGCACAACTTAAACAACCGACCTATGGTGACCGACAGACTTACATTAATGACATTAGCGTTTTGCTAGTGATGGGAAAGGTTTTTTCAGATATATCGATTAATAATATTTTAGTGTTTTGATGACTCAGACTTTTCGGTAGGAAGTTCAAGTTAAAAGTGTGCTCTGACCGAGTCTCGCTATTTTTTATATTGCTCAACTCATTTATACGCCATTGTTCCTAGCATTTCCATCCCTTTTTATCATCTTTTTGCCCATTTAATCCTTAAAATGCTCGATTAATGGCAAGAGGTTTGTTTTCTGTTACATAAGTAGTGTTACCAGTTGTAGCTGGTAAAATGTGAAACTTACAACTGACGAAGATTATGCCTACAGTCTTCTTTGGGATGCGTATATATTCGTAGATCCCAAAAGAGATAGGCATAGTTGAAAACTTTTTGATAATGATGATCATCATTATCAAAAAGTTTTAATAATCTACCACTGAACATAGATTTTTCGCTAAAAATAAGTTCTTGGCGAAATAACTAAACAACTACAGTTAAATTTAAAATATTACATTTTAAGTGTTATAAATTTTGTATTTTTATTTGTATTCATTTATCTACGTATATGTCTATGTTTTTAGTAAATTTTATTAACTGGTTATATTTTAATTATCAATCAATTATCGATATTAAATTGTCTATAAATCTAACTATGTCTCCTGTGAGTGGTTATAGTATTAAATAAGACACCAAATTGGTTGCTCACATGCAATGTACGCGAGTACTTTTAAATACATAATCTTTTTAAAGAACACATTTAATCTTTAAGAAATTATTAAAATTATATGATATTTATTAGAGCCATTCAAAAGACTGAGAAATGAGATATATATTCTTTCACTAATGGGTTTTTATGGCTCAAACCTAAGCCGCTTCTAAAAACATTCATTAAACTATATAATTTTCTATTTTTACACACACATACACAGTACTATATTCCTGAAAGTATTTCTTAATTACAAAATGCAGTTATCATAAATCCATTCCACAGAAATATGTCATCACTCTCCCGCAAAATGTTTAATAGCTGTCTTTTTGCTACAAGGTTTTATATGTTACTAAATGATTTGTTAATTCGTTTCCAATAAATTGAATATCATATGATATTTAAGTGTAATAACTCACGGCATTCTTCATAGAATATCAATAAATATCTCTATGTTTGTTTGATTTAAAACATTTCTAAAAATATGGTCTCTCAACGCTCATCGAGGTTACGACATTGATGATTTCCTATTGATGTTTATATTACAATATAAAAGTGTTTTAAACTAGCCGTAAATATATTCAATCCGTGTTAAAATTTAACTTTTGATTGATAGCTTCGTGAAACTATCACAATTTATTGGAAGTTCTTTTTTACACGTTTGTTCTGTTTAAACAAACCGTAAAATAACTTTATTTTCTTATTTTGTAATGGAAAATAGATATGATTTAGCTACTGATGACTCATTGGATGAATACTTTGAATAATTATTTTGCAAATATTATAACGAATTTTGTGTTGAGTATTAAGACCTTTTGAGTAACAACCGCTACTAAAATTTCTATAATATAAAAATGTTTCAGTGAAGTCTTTCAGAATCAAGACTTTTAGATATCGGAAGAATTAAGAGTATTATCACGTAAGATATGATGGTACTTTTAATTATTGACCTCATTTTAGTGAGACTAGGTACAACATTTTTATCTATAATTGTTTGTGTATAATTTGCATAATTAAATTATCGACATCCAACCCCCAATTCCCCTCACTACCGGCGAGCCCTCTTTGAAAATTCGATTAACGTGGTGTACACTTACAATATTGTCAGTCCAGTGCCTCGTTGAACTAACGCATATACGAATACTGTCACTTAGTACGTATCGCACTGTGAGTGAATATGAAATAAAAACATCCAATTTTAACGGTAAGTTCCGTTGTATTTTGACTTATTCGCGACTTTTTTTTATGGAACGGAGGCACAGGAATTCTGTTAGGAGAAGCAAGAATAATGAGATGAGCCGCTTTATTGAAACATTTTTGGTATCACTAATCCGGTGTCCAATTTTGTTGATCGTTCATTCTTTAAATCTACGGATATAACACGTTTATTCACCTTACGGAAGTAGGTTTATTGGGCTTTTTCATTATCTTTTCGGTGCATTATTGTATGTGTAATCGAGATTATTAATAACAATTGTAAAGTATATATAGATAAAGAAATACAGATTATTGTACTTATAAAGGCTATTTGACCCTGAAAAATTTATTAAAAAAATAGTTTCTATCTACAATTCTAGCTTCCTAAATCTAAAAATTTTGAACTTTGTGGAAAGCAATGATTTCTACTACTTATGTATACTACAAAGTAATATACAATTCTAAATAAAAATAAGAATCTTGGTACATATTACCTAGCGTATATTGTTGTGAAACACTTGAAGTTCAAGATCTACCCTACATAACTCCATGTTTACGCAGCAACATTAACGGCTTTACGAGAGTTATCTTTCATATGATGACAATATACTCCTAGCCAATTTTGTTTTGCTTTTCTCCAACCTGGAAATCAAATTCGACACTCAAGATTGACAGTCGCATACGCTAACCGTTAGACAGACATTAACACATATACTTACGGCTACATCCAAATAAAGATAATAGGCAAAAGTGTATCAAACTCAAATATGACCACTCTAATTTTGCCAAAGACAATGAAATCAGGACCTAAGCATATAAGCATTAAATCTAGCCTCAGGAGTTAAGAATAAGAATCATGCATTGATACCTTTGTCCAAATATTAAAGAGTATTTTGATTTATATATAAAAAGGCAATAACATGCTCTTTTACACCTGTTTTCTTTAGAACAATGTCATCTTGTATAAATTTACATGCATACAAGGAAGTGTAACCTGCGTATAATATACGTGTAGACACAAAAGAGTGGATTTTAGTGTCTACAGTAGTTCGGACATGACTCGGGTTCACATACTTGTACCTTTAGTAAACGATATACGTCACTAGAAATTGTAGTTTTTCTACAAGGAAATACTCTTTTTGGCTTCATAGAATTACGTGATTGCATCAGCCGAAAGATGTTTGCTGCTGAACATAGACCTCCACTAAGATTATTCATGATAATTAGTCCTACGCTGTCCTTATCCAACCACTTCCCACTTGTATTGTTTTTTTATACATGACTCGTTCAATACTACTTCAAATCGAGGTTGTTGCCCTGTCTACTATGTTAAAAGTTGCATTCATTACATAGTACGTTTGTTGTTCAAATACCTCATTGGGGAATACTTTACTATAATAAATATTACATGACATGTCTGAAAACTGAACACCCTGACCTACGACAACATGGAATGTAAGGGATAGTGTTTATTCTGTTATTAATATTACTTTAGTTTATAAACGATATTATTTCTAATTTGTATACATATTTCTTCTCTTGTCAGTCTTTTAAGAATCTTGTAAAATGCCTTTCGATACTACTTGTTTTCTTCAGTTTTTTTTTCTTCTTCAATTGTAAAAATTAATTATATATTAGATTAATTTATACACTACCTTATTCGTATAAAGATGACATTTTATTAATTAAAGAACATTTATTTTAGCTGTTACAACCTTATGTGGTTATATAGGATTAATTATAAAAAAAAAAATATGCAATTAACACCACGTATTGGTCTTATCGCTTCACTACGAACTCCAAAGTTTACGCCTGGAAGTTAGCTGTCTTACCGCCCATTACGTGACCTATTGTATATTAACGCTATTGTACAACCCATCAACACAAAATTGGTACAACTAAATATGGCTACATACAAGTATCATGAATTTGTTATAATGCCAAAATAAATGATAACCTAAATAAACAGTAACCGAATTATATCTAATTTTAAACACAGTCATAGTTTGTACAGTTTACATATTCTGCGGGCATGTAATATATTTGTGAAGATTTACGATTCAAATGTGAGATCAGTAGTGTTTAGTTTTAAACAGCAGCTTATTCGAGGTAGTGATTGGATATAGGCGGTATAGTAAAAGGTGGGAATGAAAAATTTAAGTACACGTAAATTTTTCTACCTTATAGAAGAGTATGTAATCCTATAAGTTCAGATATTAATGAAGGCACGGCATAAAACGGACAACGGGCGATTCTCAACATTGTTTTAATTTTAAAATACCTCATTGAATGATTGCAAACGGCTGACAGAAGGTTTCAGTAATTTTTTAATTGGATATTGTACTGTAATCATAAAACTATTTTGTATATATTTATTTGTATATATTTATATATATGTATTCGTAAATAATGAAACGAATCCATGATAAAATCAAATTCATTAAAGATTCTCTAAAAAGTCCGGAAATATTCGTCAGAAGTGATTTTAATGTACAGTTGACTGAAAGTATGTTCGTTAATACAATAACAACAATAAACAATGATAGTAAAATCACAAGGAAAAGATCTATATATTTAGGTATTTTCTCCTTGACGTAGGAGAGCCATGCTTCCGTTCATCTGAGCCAGCCCTACCAAAATGATGTCGTGGCCTTACAGAAAACCAAAGTTTACCTTATGTAATTTTTTGTTACTTTCACCATGTCAAATCAGAACGTAATTATAATCTTCCCATCGTTATTTTTCTATATGGAAAACCCCTTCGGTTACCACTCACCAGGCAACCGGTGGGATGGTTATATCGGACTCGAACCAACTAAAAACTGCACGCCGTCTCAGAGAAACGGATATATTCTAGAAAGGAAATATATATACGCCTAATCTTGAATGACGGTCTCAAAAGGTGGAAATGTTCTTGTATCTTTTGAGTTGCGGGTTGGATGGTGGTAATTACTTAAAATATGAGAACACGTATTCTTGTTTATTGCAACATTACAAAAGAAAAGTGTTTGATTAAACGTTTTGGAGTCGTAAGAAATAAGAAAACGTCAAAGTAACGACAAGTAACTATTTACATAGTAAAAGCGCAATAACATTTGACTTTTTTTAATTTAACTGTTAAACTCTTCTTTAGACAACTTCTAAAAACAATAGTTATATAACGAATCAACTACAAAGAACTTGAAAATGTTGTAATCATTAAGAGACCATTATAAGATCGTAGACAAGGATACTTAAATAACTAGAACGAGTTGCTCTTTAGTCTTTTGTAAGTCGAAGTTTTTTTTGTTACTTTTCACCATCTGAAATTAGAATGTAATCATAATTTTCCAACCGTTATTTTCCTGTATGGAAGACCCCTTCGATTACCACTCACTAGGCAACCAGTGGGATGGTTATAGGAAAAAATATTTTTTTGGTCAGCTCGACCGCTGTGAAACCACGGCTTTACAGAAAAATAACACCCCATTTCATCAGAATCTGTGGGAGATTCTAGGACCTCAAAAGTATAATTATCATTGTAAATGCATAGCGGTAGTCTTGCCATCAGGTAGCCAAGTTATTCGTTTCTTCGTTTAAAAGTAAAATTAGTCTATGGGGCTTTGCAATTTAGCCGATCCTTAGGTAGAAACCGGCGGATCTTCAGCGTCTTGCGTCTAACACTAGTAACCCAGAATAATATTTTCATTTTTAATTATAACTGTTGAAAGACGAATTAAATGTAGTCACTTTTAGGAAATACGCATCTCCGTCAGGCGATCGTTGTTAGCGATTTAGTCGTCTTTGATCCAGACATTTGCGATGTGTATTTGTTTATGTTATAAAAACGTATGGCCCTGGATACTTGGCTCAAACTATAATTTATATATATACATATTACGGTGATATATTGCCCATTTCTATATTAAGTACATGAACGTAATGACAGTAGGTGTCGTAAGAACTGAGTAAGGGAGCGAAATATGTACCTACAACAGCACTGCAATTTGAAGGAAAACTTGACACAAGGCCTACAGCTACTTTCTGGTCAACCTCCTTTCTAAGAAAAACCCTATAGCCAGCAGTCAACTGTTTAAAGCTGTTGATGGTTATAATGACGATAAAGACGACGTAATAACACAGACCTAGTTTGTTCGCTTCGTTGATCTAGTGGTTAGCGTATGCGACTGCCGATCAAGAGGTCTCGAGTTCGAATCCCGAATCAGGTCAAAAAGTGTCACCGAAATACTTAATAGCAGCCCAGAGTTTGGTAGTTGGGTTCTTAACTCTCGTGCCTCAGAGAGCACGTAAAGTAGTCCGTCCTGCGCCTGATCTTTCCACGGTCGTGTTAGATAGCCGTTCTATTGGATTGTGAGAGTGAGAGAACAGAGAGTGCATGTGTGTTTGCGCAGACATTCGTGCCCTATAACATCTCCGTCGATTAGTCGTCGTAAATCGGCTACGAGTACATGATATTCGTATACTTATTACATGTTTTGAGATGTACAAAAAAGCTTTTTAGATGTTCACTTCACAGGCAAAATTTAAGCCTTTTGTACGCTAGATGACTCACATATATGTGTATTTCACCTCGTAGTTTAGAAATCTTAGTAGGGGATAGTTTGAGTTATAGTCACATATCTTCTCAATTTATTACTAATATCATCTGATCTATCCGATAAGCAACATTCTGTTTTTACATTGCCTTCCCGTATTCATTAATTTTCAATCTTTAATTTCCGAAGTGCTCGGTTTACAGATTGGCTAGCCTCTATTACGCATTTAGGATTTAGTTATTAGTGCCAATCGTGAGATTTAGTAACGTAGGTATTTAGTTATATCTTTCTGTGTAGTCTTTATGGATACTGGAGTAAGTGTATTTGTGTATGAGGTAAATCATTATG
Organism: Hypercompe scribonia; assembly: GCA_949316085.1. Taxonomy (NCBI): domain Eukaryota; kingdom Metazoa; phylum Arthropoda; class Insecta; order Lepidoptera; family Erebidae; genus Hypercompe; species Hypercompe scribonia. Next base: position 9,569,924 of record OX438988.1, read on the forward strand.
CTTTAATTATTTTAATTACATACATATGTCCTTCCTTTGCTCGAATTTGTTTGGTGGGCACTTTATGCTAAAATAGAGAAGTTTTCTATTAAAGATATTTGAGACTGATATTGAAAATATTGATTGTTAATAAATTAAAAAAAAACAATAAGATATCACCACTTTTTGCAATTAATACATTGCGTTGTGAGATATTTTTACAGTTTATGTTTTGATGGTACCGACTGTCACGTTCCAATTCAATGATATGATGAATCACAAACCTCGAACCAGTAAAAAGAATGTGACGTGATTACTCGTTAGGTTAATTACACATAAGGTCGTTAAAACCCGATAGCACAGTTTACGTGCTAAGTGTTTCTGCGTCAACATTTTTAATCCTAAACTGTAAAACTAGACTAAACCGTTTACGCTGTGCTTTACACCTTAATCACGTGATGTTTTTATTTGGTATCTTTCAATGTTAACATAGTGAAAAAGCTCATAGACGTTGATGAACTAGTATTAGTAGAAATCGCATAGCATTGCATGTAATTTAGCATTGTTCACGGATTTAAAAAAAAGACACCTCTGTGGTTTGTGGCGACGTCTCTTCCCAGAGAGAGTCTTGGAAACACTTCTGCTCATTAGCTGGCCGTCTATGTCTGTAGAGGTTTCTTCTACTTGAAAAAATATCTCTAAAGACTTACATAGAAAAATAAATGCATTTATCATTTTACCAACATCATCATTTTTGGAACTGACAAAAAAATACATGGTATAAGGTATTTACTGAGAATTGCAGTACGGTGCGATATCTAACAATACAAATAATATATGCGAATATAATTGACACACTCATATCACGATCAGTCAGTAGTTAATCACAAACAAATATGAAGTTATCAAAGCAGCTTCAGAATTAGTGTATCATAATAATAGATTATTAATTGTACTATTTCACTTTTAGACTTTCAAGTGATGAAATAATGAGGTCTAAAGATACTTAATTCTAAATCAAATTTTTCAATGAAAGCATTATACGTAACTATTTACATTTTTGCACATCGATCGATTGCCTTGGAATAATTTTGTGAGTCACACCGAAACTTAACTTCATATCATATCATAAAATCACGCCAGTTTAACTGGAAGGGTAGTCAGAGGCATATTAATATACTCTTTGTCAATGTTTTTGTCTCACGGAGTAGGTGGTGAATCTATAGGCACTAATTGGAATGTTTTGCTTGCCAGAGTCTCGTCCGTCAATAGCAGATAAACTTCTCGCTAACAAAAAGTACGTGTGAGCAAGTATTCCTATAAATCGGAAACATTTCGGAAGACATTATCCAATGAATTAAAGATAGACCATGAAAACCAAAATTTATGCGGTTAGAGCAAGGGCGATGGCAATCAGTTATATTATAAGCTTGAATTTTTTGTATTTCTTTTTTTAAATATTTATATATTTCGATGTATCTGCTGTGACGGCACTCGCTCGTACATTTTTTAAGCAACAAAAAAATACACAACTGTAAATCCCCCAACTACCCGTGCACTTCGACCGACCGTCATGCTGCGTCTGTGTGCGTAATTACGATGTAACTATTGTAATGTCAATTGACGTTGGCTGACACCGACTCCAAAAATAAAAATAATTGTAGACAAGAATATGTTATTATTTTTATACTTTTCAGTGCATTTTTTGTTTTAGAATATTTTGAGTTTGAAGCCATATTTTTTTTGTTAAAATTATAATTTTAATTTAAAAGTATTTAAAAATAAATTAATTATGAGTAATCAATCTTACATAGTGACACAACTGCTAGTCTGAGACTGCAAACAAAATGGACAATCCCTTAATATGTAGTTTATAGCTAAACTTAAATTAAAGTAGGAATAAATACTCTGTAACTATTTAGATGCATTTAATAAAAGGCTGTAAAATGACATAACAAACAGGCATTTCAATTTTTTATTTTTATAAAATATGTTGACCTCCTGTAAGTAATGATAATGGTATTATGCTATTTACGATTTTTATTACCTTTATTGAAAATGCCACTTTTTTAATTTAGCATGTATCTTATTTAGTGATGTGTAATATTATTTTGAATGCTCAAAGATATAAAATTTATTCAAAAACTTTTTTGTTGTATTTTAGAATTAACCGCTGTTATTACTTCCAAAAGCAACAAGCATCATTTATAAATCAAAGTCTTATTTAAAAATAGAATCAGATCGTACGAAACAACCTACTCTTAGTTTAGTACGCTATCATCCGTGCGCTTTTAACTACGTTCGTGTAATAATGTGTATTCATGTGACGTGGTGATCGAATTGAATGGTTAGAATTTGAATTACGAATTTTTGTATCTTTGGATTTTTTTTAAGAACAGTAAAAAAAATTGTTTTTGTTACATGAATTTATAGTTTGTAATCGTTGTAAATGTTTGAAATAAAATAATAGATCTTTGACACTCATTGATCATTTAATATTGAAATTATGACATAAAATAATAATCCAATTTTTCAATGAAATCGAAAAATCGACTTTATCATCGACTCTCTTTCTCGAAAATTGAAATGAGTATTTCCACGGTCAAATTTTGACTATGAACAAACTGTAGTGGATTATAATAAATATTATTTTATATGACTGAAATGGGTTAAATAGTGAGTGTAAACATAAAAGGACAATAAATAAAATGAAAAGACGGAAAAAAGACAGTAAAGTGAGAGTTAGGTTCAACATCAGTAATGTGGTAAGTTCTTAAGATGGTTTTCAAATGTACATTCTAGAAAAATAAATAGTAAATACTCAAGCGCACCACAATAGAGCACTACTCGTAGTAATAGTATGTACATACATACATAAAGTCAAGCCTATTTCCCAGAGGGGTACGCAACAGGCAAATTTAAGAAATTAAAATGAATCGCTTTTTATAGACTTTATCCACTTTAAATATAAATCAATGGATTTGCATAATTTTGGTTACCATCTCTACTTATAAACAAAAAATCTAAACAAAATGTGAGAACAAAATTAGTATAAAAGGTATAATAAGGATTCAATTAATGATAAATTAAGGAGTTAAAAATTTACAAAAAAAATGACACTGTCTATTTAAAAGTTCGTACTTTTAATAGATAGCTTGTCGGCAAAATGCAAAGTATTTTCTCAAAATATTTCCTGTCAATATATAATTTTATATATAATTATAACAAATTAAAAGTAAAGAATTGTTGTCCCTATTTATTACGTGGATGTCGTAAGACATAGACAATTTCGCAACGCATCGAGAACGAAAATTTAAAACAAATCCGGCACAAACCCAGCGTGGTACAGTGTACAAAAGCCTCCTTTCTAAGAAGAGGCCTATATCCAGAAGTGGACTGTTAAAGACTGGTGATGACGAAGATGAAATAAAAAAAAACATTGCCTATGAATAGATGTATAAATTTTCTCTTGTAAACTATTATTGTGTCATGAACCAACCATGTTGGTAGTGTCTTTGTATGTTTTAAATATTTACCACACACAATAAATTTACACAAGTAACAGTAACGCTATTAGTTATATTAAATGAAAATCTTATGTACTTTTTTCAAATATTGATACTATTTGATTAGCTTACGATACTTCAGATACCTTATGATTAAATGAGATGACTATATTATGTATACAGCCTGTAATGGAAGCAAGCTTAGTGTCTAAATAGTGTCTCGTGTGTAAATTTATAAATTTGGTAGATATACAAAGACAAGGTACACATAACCTCTTTTTTAGCAGACACAATCAGTGACATTAGACAATCAGTACAATAAACACTTAGGTCATATTTTCTACATTAAATTTAACAGATTTTTAACGAAAAATTATCGCTTCTTTAACGAAATATAACAAATAATCATAATTTCCGTGTGGTGATGAATTAATAATACAGTGTCACTACCTCTACTCGTCCCACAAGTGTTGTTAGAGGCGACTAAGGGAACTAAATATACAAGACCACATCACTGTAAAGTGAAGGAAAACTTGAGTAAACTCTATACCAACACGTCTGACCGGCGTGATATTGTAAACCAAAATATTCTTGCTAAGAAGGAGCCTATGTCCAGCAGTGGACTGCTAAAGGCCACAACAAATAAATACAATGAGTACTCTAGAAACTAACATTTGCTTATTATTACAAAAAAACTAAAGATATATAGATACTAAAGTCAAACCGAAATCATATCTACAATATCGACTTGGTTACGACTTCATCTGTAGATACGATATTATAATGGTTATTAGGTAGACATCATAGGGTACATAGGGATCCCATCAAGAACTTAAGGCCGCAAGCCAACTTCACCTGCAAGTGGTGAATCTGCTGATTGACGGTCGAGGCTCTGGTAAACAAAACATACCGATTAGTGGCAATAGACTCGTCATCGTAGGAACAAATACTGACGAAAAGTAAGCCTTTAAAATGCCCATGCCTAACCCTCCGGGGAACCAGGCTTAATTTTACTAGATAGATATCATATATATATATATATATGTATATGAATGATTCACAACATTATCTAGCGAGACACGTGCTGTACCTTATACTATCAAACATTTCACATCTCATGAATCAGTCGAATTAGAAGTTCACTTACAAAGGATCACGTTTCAGATGAATCACAGTTGCTGTTATTCATTGTATGTGGTATCTCCAGAGCTTATCCAGATTACATTGCCGACGTACTACAATGCTGGCCAAAGATATAAATTGAGATAGAACCGTTGCATGGGTTAGATTGTAGACCAAGTAACGTACCTACATCTACTGTCATCGATAGATATTAAATTTACTAACGTGTTTCAATATTAAGCACAAAACATGAAAAGTCCTGAAAATTTATTAATCGTGGTTGTAGTTACTTTTAATTTTTTACCTAAATAACTCCTTTTATTATAAGCTATCTGCTAGTGAAAGCCCCATCAAATTCGGTTCAACTGTTACAGAGGTAAACCGGAACAATCAGACAGACAAACAGACAAAAATTTAAAAGATTTTTGTTTTATGCATGTATCTTAAATACTTTCAAATGCATTTAGTGAAAAACTTCTAATTTGAAATTACAAAGAGACACTTCAGTTTTATTTATTTGTATAGATTTCAATATTTTAGGGTGCATTGGGTTCCCACCAAGGACTTGGGGTCCCAAGTCAACCTTACCCGTATGTGGTGTACCTGCTGATCGATGGATGAGACTTTGGCAACGTTACTACGTGGCACTAAAATACTGGTGAAAAGTGAACGTTAAATATGCCTCTGTCTACCCCTCTAGGAAAACAGGCGTGATTTTATATATGTACGTATTCATTTTTTTTAGTTTGGTTCAAGGGATCAACTCAACACTTTTTACTTACGCTAAATGTTGTGGGTTCGATCCTGACATGGGACAACACTTAGAAATTGTCAACACAGCTACAAATTGTTGTTATTCTCAGAAGCATATGCATATATCGGCATTAAGTCCACCATATACAATGTAAATTATTTGCAATAAGTATAAATAAATGTATGCATATGTCGAGTCCCCCGTGACAGAGTCTTAAAAATCAATAAAATCAATTAATTATACAAAAAAAACCTTTGTGTGAGTTACTAAGCTTTAATACCGATAAGCTTTAATACCGATTGGTGGCTTTGTTTAAGATGCATTATTTACATTAAGATGCATTCTTTGCAAAGTCTTTCGGTAAGAAAAGTATAAGTCACAATAAAAAGTTGAAAGGTGTCAAGGGATACCCGGGTGGAACGAAGTTCCTTTCGATTAATTACTGAAGGAATTTAAGTAAAGAAGTAAGAAATTTTATTTCCTATTATTTTATTATTTATTATGTTCAAAAAAACTGTATAAAATTAACAAAACAAAAATAATCGTCGCGACACTACACTGTTCAAAGTAAAATAGAAAGACGAAACCAAAATAATTGGCTTACTTTTTATGAGAGAGAGAGAGAGACAGACAGAGAAACATGCACACGCCGCACGGCTTACTACACTATAGCAAAAAATATCGTGACAACTTTTCGTCTGAATTTTTTCCGTCTAGCCTCCTTCGCAACCGGCGATAAGGAACTTCGTTCCAAAACTACTAATTGTTTCTTACATCGTATTTTAGTCAGTAGAACAGATATATTCTTACGTTATTCCACATAAAGTGTACGTACTTCCAATACAAATGTAATGATGTGGTTGGTTTTCAAAATAATGTAAGATTATGGCTTCATACTAAAATATTTATAACTTTTAAATGAGGGATCAAAACGTTTTATTCCTGTAGTGGCATCAACATTATACAATTTCGTTTTCCGTGAATTTCAATTTGGTTTTCTGAGAAAACTATATTGAAATGTGTTGATTATAACTTGTGGAGATATTCCTTGCGTATAAATTTCGTGGTATTGTGGTTACTATAATACACAAATATTTTTATTGAGATCTTTATCCCTACTTTACTTACCTCATTTTGCGAATGTTTAAAATACAATAGAATACATATGTAACGGTATTTAATATTTAAGTATGGGTTTTATGTTTATATGTGGATATATATAGCTTTCGATTTATATTCATTACCAAATGTAGAGTGGGCCACGAGTTAGTTAACATTTGAAACAATCGTATGAAAAAAACCATTTGATATGTTATAAAAATTGTTTATTTACAAAAAGCTAATTAGCTGGTATTCGTTTCTTAAAAGCAACATCGTTCAAATGACACCAGTTACAAAGTTTGCACTTTTCTAAGCGAGCACCGAAATTTTCGAATACTTGTCGATCAAGAGACCGTGAGATCGTCGACATCTCTTCGCTGATTTTTTCTTTTAGTTGAGTGTATTTGATTTATTGATGTAGACACAATTCTTCAAATCTCCCCATAAAAAGAAATCTGCTGGGAATAGATCTGGACTTCTGCTGGAATTAGAGATGGTCACCCCATGGAATGTCGTCTCGTCTAGAGATCAGCTTTTTCGGACAAAGTTTTTGAACACCAGCAGGGACTCATTGAATGTGTGACAAGTGGCTCCATCTTGTTTAAACCATGTGTTATGATTGTAGCCAGCAACTTCCAGTAGCATCGGTCGCAAGAACTCCCGCAACATGTTTGCGCGGGACGTTAGATTCAAATGTTAACAAATTCTTGGCCCACGGTATACTTCGACAAAACCATTGCATACTCAACTACTACAGTCTCTCTGAAACATTTTGATCTATCTGAAGGTTATCTGGAAAAGATTGCTTTTGGTAATAAAGCTGCCGCTTTTGCTTTTGGTGCTGCTTATGCTTGTACGCTACATATCTGACATTCTATGTACTCTCTTAATACTATGTAAAACGATGTACCAATTAGAAGTTTTCTGTCGATCTATTAGGAGTTTTATAATAAAATAGAGCAAGAGCCCGTGAGTGCCAGACCTTCGTCATTTTATAAAAGCTGAAAGTTCTTCTATGTGTGTCCCTAGTACAGGTAAGAATGATCCCCAAACATGAAGCTGAGGCAGCGGTGGCTTTGGCAGATAACAGGCAACAAAGGTATGTAAAATTCCATCTCAAATTCGTCATAATATAAAACTTGATTTTTTTATATTTGATTCATAATAATATCAAAACTCGCGTTGCTCATTGCCAGACAGTTAGTATGGTTCCAACCCTCTGCCGGACACCCCTAAACTATTATAATTTATAATTATACTTACGTTATATTATAAAACCTAAATTTAATATATAATTTTTTGGGAGCCTATTAAACTATGTTTATATAGTAGCCGGACAGTTTCGAAGGTTCTATCATCTTGCCAGACGCATTCAAAGTGAGCAATAATCGGAAGAGCAAGGAGCGAATACAGTAACTAAACGTTATATTATAAAACCTAAGTTTCATATATAATTTTTTGGGAGCCTATTAAACTATGTTTATATAGTAGCCGGACAGTTTCGAAGGTTCTATCATCTTGCCAGACGTATTCAAAGTGAGCAATAATCGGGAGAGCAAGGAGCGAATACAGTGACTAAACGTTATATTATAAAACCTAAGTTTCATATATAATTTTTTGGGAGCCTATTAAACTATGTTTACATAGTAGCCGGACAGTTTCGAAGGTTCTATCATCTTGCCAGACGCATTCAAAGTGAGCAGTAATCGGGAGAGCAAGGAGCGAATACAGTAACTAAACGTTATATTATAAAACCTAAATTTTATATATAATTTTTTGGGAGCCTATTAAACTATGTTAATATAGTAGCCGGACAGTTTCGAAGGTTCTCTCATCTTGCCAGACGCATTCAAAGTGAGCAGTAATCGGGAGAGCAAGGAGCGAATACAGTAACTAAACGTTATATTATAAAACCTAAATTTTATATATAATTTTTTGGGAGCCTATTAAACTATGTTTATATAGTAGCCGGACAGTTTCGAAGGTTCTCTCATCTTGCCAGACGCATTCAAAATGAGCAGTAATCGGAAGAGCAAGGAGCGTATACAGTAACTAGTGCGAATGAAACAGAGCGCTTAGTCAATTGCGGGATTTCACTGCGCACCCATTGTTATTAATTTCAAATTTTGCAGTTTATTTTTTTCTTAATCCAGAAATTTCATTAATTAATTTTTACAATTTCAATAACAAATATTTAAAATAATACTGAGTAAAATTTTTCTCATACAATGTCAATCATGTCGAAAATCTAATAATTTAATTGATATTATTTTTCATTTTTAAGAAGTTTATTATTGTCAATGCTATTAAAATTATAAAGCCAATGAAACAAAGTAAATCAAATATTAGTGTTTATTATACCAAAGGACACATTTTTTTTAAGATAAGAAATTTACAGAGAAATTAATTTATTTTAATTAAATCTAAATATTTTCATTATTTTCATCGTTATCGCGCGCTCACTAAATCGGTCCACACGTTAGCAGTTTAAACGTCGTAAGTGCTGCGAGTACAATTCGGACCGCCTTTGAATGCGTCTGGCAAGATGATAGAACCTTCGAAACTGTCCGGCTACTATGTAAACATAGTTTAATAGGCTCCCAAAAAATTATATATGAAACTTAGGTTTTATAATATAACGTTTAGTCACTGTATTCGCTCCTTGCTCTCCCGATTATTGCTCACTTTGAATGCGTCTGGCAAGATGATAGAACCTTCGAAACTGTCCGGCTACTATATAAACATAGTTTAATAGGCTCCCAAAAAATTATATATTAAATTTAGGTTTTATAATATAACGTAAGTATAATTATAAATTATAATAGTTTAGGGGTGTCCGGCAGAGGGTTGGAACCATACTAACTGTCTGGCAATGAGCAACGCGAGTTTTGATATTATTATGAATCAAATATAAAAAAATCAAGTTTTATATTATGACGAATTTGAGATGGAATTTTACATACCTTTGTTGCCTGTTATCTGCCAAAGCCACCGCTGCCTCAGCTTCATGTTTGGGGATCATTCTTACCTGTACTAGGGACACACATAGAAGAACTTTCAGCTTTTATAAAATGACGAAGGTCTGGCACTCACGGGCTCTTGGACCAAAATTTAAAACAACTTTATAAATGTTGAATGGTCTTTAGGTTGAGGGGTAGCTTATTGGAAATTGCCTATCGGGCTCGTAGACATGTAAATCTCAGAAATTGCCAGTGTGTTAGGTGAATCTTAGATTTTGAAGAAGGGGTACTTGGACCTTAGGTAACTTCAGTCACTCGGTCACAATTCATAAGGAGTGGAAAAAAAAAAATTTAAATCAAGAATTTAGTGTTAGTGAGATGTGGAGTTAATAGTTGCTATCCCCAGAACAGCTAGTTCATGAACATGACACACATTACATTAAAACCCTATCTTTACTACGAGTATTGCATGAAAGAAACAATAAGGTGACCATACTCAACCTAATGCTTAAGGAGACTGATATCCATTTCCACAGATACGTAAATTATTATTTTTGAAACTATTTATCAAAACCGTTTTAAAATTTCACTCTAAACTTTCTTGTTGGCAATAACTAAAATATAGAGCTAAAAGTATTTATTATATTAAAACTAGTTTCAATTGCGCAATTATACTTCATACTAAAATAGAAAATATATTATTGAGAAAGAAGTTGTTTTTAAGACGTTGTAATATAAGATACAGATAAAAACTTATATTGCATAATTTCATACCAATGTAACGACGTTTGTGACGATTGAATTTTGATCTTCAGTCGTCAAAGTTACGCTCCTCATATCTTATTTTACATTACAATAAATTTTTGAAGGTTAAAAGTAAAACGTATTTCAAAAGTTTTTTGAAAATAAAGACTTTATTACTAAAGCCGGCATTTCCATATTTTCATAAACCCAGCTCAATCGCATGTATAGCGCAGATGCCCGCTAAAGAAAATACTTCTGTACTAGTACTAGCACTTGTGGTATCAGAACTTATTTGAGATGTAATTAGATTATTGTATTAATTTCTAGAGTAATTAGTTCTTGCTTCTATGGGCAAAATGTTTTTTCAACAAAATTTAAAAAGAGAGATTTTATTTTGACCGACTTTACTCTCTAAAATAACAAAAGAAGTGTTTTTTAAACTCTATTTTTCACATATTTTTTTTGAAAATCCTCAAGGAGTTAAAAAATGTATGGATAGATTCCCTATGGATAATTATAATTTTAATTCACTATTTTACTACTCATAACCTTAGTAAGAGAATCATTCTATTGCTAGAGAAACCAGGGATTGTAATAATGATAAAATAAATGTACTTGAGATTAATTACCTTTTTACATAAGACATGGTCACAACAATTCTAAACTGTCGATACAATATTTGTATATCATTTGGTACATTTGTACTGCTCTTGGCTATGCCGGGTTAGAAACAAAACGCCCTTTAGTGATCGGGAGGACAGTTGAAGGGTTAGTTGTGATGTTGTGAAGCGAATTTGTGTTGGAGTATTTAGATTTAAGGTATGTCTTTAACAATTAGACAAATAACAATATTTTAACTCGATAATTTGAAGAAAAAAATTTTTCATTTAAAATTTCGAATACAGTTTAACCATTTTTACTTTTGTTATCATTGGTATGTGATTTGAAGCTGAAACTCTTAAAGAAAAATAAAGTAAATTAAAATTTGAACAAATTTTAGATGAAAAAATCTCTAGTTTTTATACAAAGTTTATATTTCATTTTGGATATTTTTTCTATTTATTTTGCACTAGAACCATTGCCATTGCCATTAAACTATCAAATTCCTTTTTTTTTAATTTTTAAATTTTGTATTTTTACATTGTCTTGTAATAACTTGAATTTTTACTCAATTTATATCTGTTTTTTGTGAATGAAGTGAAAGATTTCCTTCGCAAATTAAGAGGGGCAGCGAAGGGTCTGTCGAACTTTTACCACCTAAATACTCCTCCGGTATTCCGCACTCATCAGTCGCAGTTCTCTAAAAGTGTGCACGAAACACTGTGCGCAACTTCTCTTACTTGTTTTTGTTCGGACGATTAATAAACCAAAATTGTCGCCCACGGGCCAATTCCTAAAATAGAAAGAGATCAATGAATACCCTCCGACGGCCGATGCGTCTTCTGCGGGCGGATGAAGCGGTGCTGCTTTCTCTTTCCCATCCCACTAATTTCTTTGAGGACATAACCTCCTCGCAGAAGTAAACGACGACGCTCCGGACCATAGATAAAACCAAAATCAGAAGCGAGACACTACTAAAGATCTGACTGCCGCGATGAGATCACGACAGTGGTTGGCCCAAGCTAGCCGTTCCGCCCCCGTGTGAAGTGCCTTGTCGTCAGGACAGTTATCACAATGACGGTACCGTGACGTAGGCTTTCGGCCGATCCGACACAGGTACTTGCCGAAGCAGCCGTGTCCGAAAAGTATCACACTATTAGCAACTGGAAGTAAATAACAACTTAGAATAATAATGTTACATACTACAAATTAGGGTTAACTTTTAACCTACTTTAAAAAAAAGCTACAAACTCTCAATTACGATCTGCACGATTGGCCTAGTGGTTTAAGCGGTCACCACGCTGGTCTCCACTATTCTGAGTGTTGTGGGTTCAAATCCTACATGGGACAACATTTTGTGTGATCCACAAATTGTCGTTTTGAGTCTGGGTGTTCTTTGTGTCCGTTTCTTGTGTTTGTAAAGTCCCCCGCGACACAGGATTTATTCCAAATGCAGGTGTTGTTTTTTTTTTAATAGAAAAAAGAAAGAAAAAGAATCCGGTTGTAACTTTTAATTATAGGATGTTAACTTAAGGAATTTTATACATAAAAATATAATAATGTCTATAGTATTATAAACACCCTTACTCATAAAATATCAAAATTGTAAATTAATCTGAATCCTCTGTCAATTACTACTTATCCTTAAGTGTACCTACGTCATTTTTTCTCTGCATCGCACAATCGGCTGACTTGCAGAAAATGCCTTAGGCATTAAGTCCACCGATGCATGTAAATAAATAAATTTATACTGTTTCTTTTTCCAGACCGGCATGAACCGAGGCTCCCGGGAGGAGCTGCTTGGCAGCTCCCAAGAAGCCTTACGAAACAGTCAGCACGATATCCGCCAGGTCTACGAAAAACCGCTAACAAAAGAGGAAAAAACTTTCCTCTTACATGCTGATAGAGGAGACTATGTCACAGTTAAAAGGTACCGTTCTATCAAAGTATGCGATTTATTTGTAATTAGCTATTGCCCGTGTGTATGTCAGTTATAGTTGCTAAAAAACAGGCTCATGTCTTTCTTGAAATTCAAAGTAGATCCATTCTAAATTTCATTGAACTTTATCAGTTCAGCAGCTTAGCCGTAACAACGTAACAGACCGAGTTACTTTCACATTAGTTGGAATATTAGTCGAAATTATGTGGTCGACCTTGCAATACCGTTCAAATCCAGGGCCATATTAAACTTAAGAGATTAGTTGGTATTGTACTTTCAGTATTGGGTGAAAGTTAAAGAGAAAAACTTGCTGTACGGTTATTAATTTGAATTTTGGCTCACCCTTAGTTATATATGTATCTTTCTACAAACATGATAAGTTTGTGTTCGCTTCATAAACTGAAAATACTTGTGCACTGATTGCGTTCAAATTTTTACATGACGTATAATAATCTTCAAAGTTTATTTGTATCTTTTACGCGTCAACTTTTGTTCCTCGTTTTCTATCAATCCAATCACAACATATAACAGCAAAGCGTGGCAGTGTACAGCAGGTTGGTCATATCATCAACGTCTTATGCTTTTCTCAATTTTACTTTTCTCTTCCATTCTCCTTTATCACTCGTCAGTTTATTACTTACTCTCTTTCTGAGCATTTCCTCTTTCATACGATTATCCCATTTTTCTTTGGTCGTCTTTTAATCTTATGTCCATCAGTTTCCGTACTTAAAACTATTGTATGTACATAGTTTTATGTCGTAGTGAGTAGTCAACAAAAAATGCTTAAGTCGATCGACCTTATTATTCATTTAACTGTAAACATTACTCTTAGGGCTTCCTAATTAATGATATACAAATGTTACCAGTAAAAACACTACGTAATGCAATTTGAATTTCACAAATTTACAAATTAGTAGATCTGATCGCTAATACGTCCCTAATCTAATACATTACAAGTTCACGATGATAAGCAGCTATATGTTTGTAAGTGGCTTTGGCGAACTATTTATTAAATAATCAATAGTATTACATTAAGTCAAGGACGTGTAACTTAATATACCTGCAAATCATTATGTTCATACATGACGATAGTTAACAGTCTATTTGACAATAACTAGTTACGTCAATCACATCACATAGACAGTTTTAATAGTCCACTGCTGGACATAAGCCTCTTCTTCGAATTAAGGTTATGGTCTACAACGTTGGCCTACAAGTTTGTTTCAATTTTTCTTTTCTTTTCAGTAATATTATTCTGCGTTCTTTGCATCTCCAGCTGCCTCTTACGACATCCATGATTAGAGATTAGAGACACTCCGTGTTTTTAATCTGTCACCACTCGGCAACAACTAGTCAAACGTACAAAAAGAAATTATTTACTATTCTGCTGACCTCTAAAGCAACTAACCAACACGATTTGTAACACATTTGGGAAGTGCCTCGTGCCTGTTAAATAGGATTACTGGTCTATAGTTGCACTTGTAGTGATTCCTTCTAATCGACTGATGTGTACTATCCGATGGGGCTTAGTGCCGATTTCTTTAAATCGAGTAGATTTAAAGGATCGATATAAAAACTGTATTAACCTTGAATATTATTGATTTATTTGTCTTCTTTAAGTCATAATTACTTTGCATAATGGTATGTTTAAAAGTAGATCTTACTTATTCAATTAGTGAAACACATAACGTAGATTACTACCAATATCGTTGAAATTAAATAAAGAATAGCTATTTTTTTTAAACGAGAGGTTACTTCCTAAACCTTTTTACCTACGTTTTTTTAAACTCACAGAGAACCTTTGTATACTCACAATACGGATTCACTCACAATTACACTCACAATTACTCACAATTACTAGAAATTACAATAAATATTTGCCAAAAATTATAATTACTTAGTCAACATAATATGTACAGATATTAGAATTTAAATACATAGTCATTAGTCTAATTAATCCTGAGATTGTAATATTTATAAACTTTAACCTACTTTAAAATATAATACTAGGAAACAAAAATCAATGGAATAGTGTACAATATTTACTTACAGGCGTCAAAAAATTCCTCCGTATCATCGCCTCATATTTTTTTTAAATGACAACACCCGCCTAGAAAGAAATCCTATATCGCGGAGGACTTTACAAATATAGAAGAAACGAACACAAAGAATATCCAAACTCAGAACAACAATTTGTGGATCACACAAAGTGGGATTTGAACCCACAACACTCAGCGAAGTAGAGAGCGACTTAGCGACCGTTTAAACCACTAGGCCAACCGTGCAGTCGAATAATATAATAATAATAATAAACTAATATTCTTTTTTTTGTTAACCATCCATTTATCTTACATGTCTTACCCACAGGTTAATTGAACAAAACGCCAAGCAGCCTGATTTCCTGGACATCAACTGTGTAGACCCTCTCAACCGATCAGCATTAATAGCAGCCATTGAAAATGAAAATATTGAGTTAATTAAGCTGCTACTTACTTCTGGAATCCAAGTTAAGGTAAGCAGAATGATTTTAACTTGAAAATGACAGATACGTTGGTCCGAAGCTACTGCGGATCATCTCCATGAACAGACTAGGACTGAATTAAGTAATATTTACAAAAAGGCTTAATAACAAGAACATGTGATTGCCCAGCCAGCGAGTCATGGCTTTTCACTCAGTACTTAGAATAAGTCTTAAGTACTAATGTATGTAGTAAGTCGACTGTACGGATGGTTTAAGCGGTGGCAACGCCACTCTCTACTAGGCTGAGTGTTATGGGTCCAGACCAGATATGGGATAACACTTCGTGTGATCCACAAATTCTTGTTCTGAGCCTGGGTGTTTGTGTCCGTTTCTTGTATGTTTGTAAAGTCCCCTGTGACATAGGACATATTTGTAAGGCGAGCGTTGTCTATTTAAAAGAAAAAAGGAAAGTCAAAATACATTTATGTCTATGTGCTAGAACAAATGTTGAAAAGGCTTGCATTTTGTCTACTCCCTCAAAGAATCACGTGAGAAAACTTACAAATTTTACATATTAAAAGAAAATGTAGGTTACAAAGCAAAGTAATACATAGAAGTAAAATATCGTTTACAGATGAATTGGGGAGTGTAAAAAAATTTTAACAGTTCAGGGTAACATAAATTGAACTAGCAGTAGTCAGAAAGCTACATAAGTGACTGGCCTGTTGGCCTATTGGTTAGTTATCCTGACTGCTTTACCAGAGGTCTTGGATTTGATTCCCTCCCAGAACAAGTATTTGTGTGATGAGCACGATCATATGTTTAGTGTTTAGGTGCAATTTATCTACAATATGAATATATTTAGAAATATATAAGTATGTTTATCAGCAGTCTGGTTATCATAGGACAGGTTTTGCCTAGTTTGAGATCAGACGGCCGTGTGTTAGTTACGTGAGGATGTTGTTATAGTTATTATTAACTTCAGTTTCATAATCACCAAATACAAAAAAGAAATAACTAGTTATTTAGAGGTTACAGTGGATTTTCTTTTTCAATATTAAGAGCCTGTCAAAGTGACTCTGCTCTGCCTGTTGGAAAGCATGAATAGAATCCAAGAGTTGTGGTCACCATACTCATTGCAAATGCAGACAATGCAGCATGGTGACCCACACTATTCCGGCCTTGTGAGATGCTTTTTCACACCCCGCTTGGTTAGTAAAAAGCATGACAGTCATTGTGACAGTGTAGGGCTTACACAGTTACCACGATAACTGTCACCCCTGCATCAATGGCCTCCGGTCTAAAGAAACTAATCTACATTGGTATGTGTATTAACCATACATGAACCATAAAAAGGGTAATATTTCGGCCTACTCGTAAAACTAGTAAATAGCTTTGTTTACTTGGGAACGATTACCTAATGGAGTAAAGAGTTACATTTTTTATACTTTTCAGAAAGTGATATAGTAAGAAACCTTGACTATCTAAGTTTACAAATATAATTCGAGAAACCTTTAGTTATATTATTTAACTTTAAGAACATCATATACTGTCCGTGTGGTGACGGATTAAGAGTACGGAGTGTCACCAGCCCTACTCATCCCATGGTTGTCGTAAAAGGCGACTAAGTGAGCAAACTACCCAAGACAACATCACTGCGAAGAGAAAGAAAACAAACCTATATCAATTCGTCTGGCCAGCGTAGAGGCAAAAACCTTCTTGCTAAGGAGAGGCCCATGTCCAGCAGTGGAGTGTTAAAGGCTGTTGATGGTGATAATGAGTGATTAACGTCATATAAACAGCTCCTAAAGTATTGGGTTTTGTGTCAGTAAATTGCAAATCACAATGCGCATTGAGTATGGTGACCACCACGTTTGGATTCTATTCATATTTTCCAATTGGCAAATAGAGTCACTATGGCAGGTACTCAAAATAAGAAAAGATTGTACTCTCTACAGGTTTTTATCTTTATTATTTTTATAATACAGGCGACGATCGAATTAAAAATCATTTTCATTAGCCCCTTGGGTTTTTTAGGGGAACTATAGAATGCTTTAAAAGAATAATGATTGGATATTTTGGAATTAATCCGTATATAAGATTTCTAACATACCGTGGGCACGTGGGCAATTGAATGATAAAAATATTGTCCGTTACACTTTTGACAACGCGAATGATTCCAAATGACGTCCTTTATTCGTGACTATGTCTTTTCGGGATCTTTCTAAACATATCTAAATTTAACCTTGTAAAAGGGCCTAAGTTTCGACTATGTTAATCAATAGCTTTTTAAAATTAACTTACATTTTAGTATGTAAATTTTTAAATAATTCAGTACCTATTCATTGGATACCTAATAATTACTAACGTTTATGTCTTTAAAAAGATTTTGTTTAAAGAGCGGTATGCTCAGAAGGAATTGAGTTAAAATATAAAAATTTGATTTCGCTTGTAATAATGCTTTTTTTGTACATGCATTCAAGTACCTATGTCCGATACGGTAAGGGCCAGTCTGACGTTACCGTCTAAATTTTATTTATAAATTACTAAAAATAAAGTTAACTCCTAGCGTAAAGGTCGATTTACGCTAAAAATGCTTCAGATTTTTTTAACTTTAAAGACAAAAAGTAGAAGGTTCCTATTTTTTGTCTGGCAACTCAGAACTTCGTCATTCGTGAACTGATTCAGCAAATTTTTTATATATACGTCTTGTCTATACACTTTAACTCCATTTAAAAATACATTATATATCATTTAGAATACAATTTCTTACAGTACGTGAAGATATATGGAATTGTAAGGCAGCGATACTATTTAAAACTTAATTACTTGAAATTTCTCAAGATTTCTGATAAATGGTTATTCTATTAATTTGATTAGAATAACGTACTATATATTTACTATTAATTTTACTTTTCACAATTTTCTTTTACGTGAAATAGGTCACTGAGAAAAACTAAAAAGAATCCTCACTAAAAATCTATGAAGAAAAGAATACGACGAAATAATGTTCAGGCCCCGTGGGAAATCATACCTGGTATAGTTTGCATGATCATATCGGCCATATATAACCCAAGTCGTAGTTTATCGTAAATGGTGACATTACAAAATGGAAGTAATGGCCAAGTTCAGGGGTTAGGAGTGGTCTAATGGACGTCGCGAAGGTCGTAAGCTAGAGTTTGAGGTAGGTAATCTTTGGTAATACTGAATTTGTTTAACCCATATTATATTTACATAAGTGAGAATAGTTGAAATAACTTTTAAATTCACGAAAAAAATAAGTTAAAGTATCATATCTATTATATTTTTAAGGGTTACAAAGTAAAATAACCTTTTTTCAATAACAGTCAATGTTACAGTCGTAAATGTATACTTTTCAAATAAGACGCACGGCTTTAGTCATTAAATTTCTTAATAGTTTTGCAGCTCTGTTCCAGTGTATTCCTAAATGAGGTACAATGTCAATCTGTAAACATGGAGCAATGTGAAATCTTCGAGCACAATTTAATGTAAAAAAATTACATATATAAGTAAAATATATATATAAATATATATTTTTTATTTTTTGTATATTAGGAGCCTGCCAAAGTGACTCTACTCTGCCTGATGGAATGCATGAATAGAATCCAAGAGTTGTGGTCACCATACTCATTGCAAATACAGACAATGCAGTACAGTGACCCACACTATGGCGGCCCTGCGAGATGCTTTTTCACACCCCGCCTGGGGACGTAAAAGGCATGACAGTCATCATATATAAAATTACTCGCCTTAACTAAGTGATTCCTAGAGCCTAAATCACTACTATCTTAAAACTTTGATAACAAGTACTTTTTATAAAGTAAGCACCCACTAAGAAATATTTTAAAAAAAGTTCATTTTCAAAGCTAAAAACACGAATAAAGAGCTGGTCAAATATGTATATTCGAATGTATTAGTTTGTTCTAGACCAGGTGAATTTAGCGAAGCTAATTCAAACTATATAACGCTTTAAGTACATTTGTGGTCACAACGTGGTCATTGGCCGAGAGAAGTGTTTCGTTACATAGAGTAAAGTTGCAATTAAAGTATTCATTTGTTTGAAATTTCTCTAAATAAGTTTCTTCTGTGAGTTGTACCTGTTTAAAGTAGAGAAAAAGGACTGTCGAGCAGTATCGCTATAATCATGTTTGAGATGATATATAATTCAAAAAAGTTCATTACTGTATGTATATAACTATTTTCTTTTAAGAGATCAAAACTTTTTTTTAAGAGTCTGCCAAGGTGACTCTACTCTGCTTGATAGAAAGCATGAATAAAATTCAAAAGTTGAGGTCACCATGCTCATTACGAACGCAGACAATTCATGGTGACCCACACCATGGCGGCCTAGTAAGATGCTTTTTCAAGCCTCGCTTGGCGACTTAAACGGCATGACAGTCATCGTGTTATTGTATTGCAAGCTGTTATTGCACACTTACAACGACAAATGTCACCTCTGCATCAATGTACCTCCGGTTTCGCAATTACCAACGAAACACGACAGTACGAATGCTGTCACTTTAAGTTAATCTTCTGTTTGAGGGTAATATTACCCCGGTCGAACCGGCCCGTTCGTGCTGAAATCAGCGTGGCTCTACTACCTGAAATCGGCTTTCCTTGTAATTATGTTTGAGAATCTGCTCCAGGGATGGTTGTTAAAGCAATGGGCTCTATGTATGGAGTCTGCGTATAACATCACCACTCTCTAGTGCGCTGAGTGTTGCTACGGGACAATATCTTGTGTGACGCACAAATTGTTGTTCTGAGTCTGCGTGTTCTTTGTGTCCGTTTCTTATAAAGCCCCCGACACAAGATATGATCTTAATGACTGTGTTATCCTTTTTAAGAAAAATAAGAAATTGTTCCTTCTTGTACATCGTTGTAATTCATTCAGCCTTTTGAATAACCTAGATTGAGTATATTCACTTGGATAATTAATACTCTACCTTTGTGCGCTTGTAAGACACTTATTGTCTCGCATAAACATCCTGTGGAACAAGTTATCCTCTGTAAAATTTCTAGCAAGTCTTAATGGGCAGTGATAATCTCTTTCCGTTAGTTAACCCGCCTGTTTATTTTCCTACTCTGTAACAAATAATAATAATAAAATTCTACCACATTCACATAACGTCATCTAGTCCCAAACTAAGCAGAGCTTGTACTATGAGTACCAGACAACTGACATAAATACATATATACTTTTATGTAAACACATGCTTGTTATGTCTAGAAAACACCCAAACTTTGAAACAAATAATTTCAGATAATAGAAACATTTAGTCCGACCCAGGAGCGAGCCCAAGAGCTCGAGTACAGCAGTTGCATACGCTACCACTGCGCCATCAAGGCAGCGTCAGGCAAAAGTCACACAGTCTTACGAAGGCTACAGTTAGTGCAGTATGAGCACATACATAACATGAACATGGACAAAAATATGAACAATGTTGATCATTATATAATACAGGACGATTAATCTTGATTATTATACCACAATGTACTCAAAAATTGAGCGAACTCACAGGTGATCCAAGTTAACTCAGATAAATTAACTTCTACTTATCATAATAATGACGCGGAACGACGCTTTCTCCGATGACAATTATTATAACGGTCTGCTTTGTTTCTATAATATATTCATTTCATTAATTTTACCAAAATCTTATACAAACGTTAAGCGGTTTCCTTAGAAAATAAACGACAGTTCGTTTCTTCGGTCTCAATTTTCTCAGTAGTCTCCGTGTTTAGTTTTCATCGTCATTTAATAAATTATCGTTAACATTTGTAAACAGTTTAATACCTCTTAACAAGACTTTATTAAGTTATAAAAATTAAAGTGAGGTACCTGCGAGGACAGCGTTTATTTTACTTGTGGCTCAACTAACTAAGTTACGCACGAAGCGCGCTTAATTTTATTTCTACCATGTGGGTGAGTGTATATTGTCAACATTTGCCTTAGACGTAGTTAATTTATAAATTTCTATGTACTGCATTGTATAAAATAAGTGTTTTTAGAAAAACATTTCACAACATACAGTAAATTTAAATAAATAGTGCAGGTCACGGTATCGCCCTCTCTTACTTCAAAACTCCCCTGCCTACAAAGTAGTCAATGTTATATAAACATTATTCTCCAGTTTTAATTTCTATAGAGCCGGTTTATTTTGTAGTTAGTGGCCCTGACTATGAAACTAGAGGTTGTGAGTTCGATTCTGACAGACAGGACAAATATTTGTGTAATAAGCACGATTATTTATTCTGTATCTGGGTGCAATTTGTCTATAATACGTTTGTGTTTAGAAATATTTAAGTATGTTAATGAGCAGTCTGGGTACCATAGCACACGTTCTGCCTAATTTGGAATCAGACAGCCGTGTGTGCGATCTGTAAAGCTATTTACTAATAATTATCTGGTCCGGTAAATAAATGCCCATGCACACCTGTAGATCACAAGTGAGTTGCCGATTCCGAGTTCCTCTCTCGTTGAATCTGGGGTCTTCGATATCACATGCAACAAGAGAATCGTTTAACATCCGTGAACTCGTAGCAAAATTTCGATTGAGCTGACGCAATTTTCCCAAAGCATGGCTTTCATTCATGCGTACATACATAAGCCTATCCCACTTTTGTTTAAAACTGGTAAAAATTACACACGCAATATTTATGCAAGAACATTTTTTTTTAATTTAATGAGATAATATTGCATGTGCCTTGTATAAATAAAATTGCCATTCTTTTAAATATACATACGTACACAATTTTATAACTATGGTGTACAAGTGATTTAGGTATAGCAATAAAAACGTGGTTTTTAAGATCGTAAAACTGTCTGCAATGGATCTAAAATGAATTGATACTGAATTCTAGACGGCTACGAACTGTTATAAATGTTAAATATTTAGATAGTTTTAAAATTTTATTTCGATGTTAGGTTCTATAAATAAGAAATAAAAGATAGCGTGGTCAGGTTCTTACTAAAATGTAATTATATTCTGGAACATCGTAAAGCGGTGTGTAAACGCAAACTAAAAAAATCTGTGAAGAAATGTCGGCGATCTCGCGATCTCTTTGCCGACGAGTATTCGAAAATTTCGGTGTTCGCTTAGAAGAGTGCAAACGTCGAAATGATGGTCACTTAGACAATGTAATTTTTTAAAACAAAAATCCAACTTGTTATCTTTATTGTAAATAAACAATTTTTATTGTTAAATAAGACCATAGATTTCATGGAAAATGGGAATATCCGTTAAAATAATAAATGATTTTTTATTCAGGACGCTATATTTTTTTATACAGAGGTGTGTGTCTATAGACAATAAAAATATAGGGACTACATGAATCGGGAGCGCACACTCTTGTGAGTTGGCGCTGCGATGGATTATGATTATAACTTTAGCATACATTACAAAACTTATGATATATCAAATGGTTTTGTTTCGAACTACCTGCTATAGTCAGTTCTACAGATATGCGCACTTGCCATTCTTCTGCTTACGTGCTGGAATTCAAATCTATTCTCTGTTTATCAGCCAAATCCTTTCTTTAACATCTTTTCTTCTCGCGTGTTACTCTTTTTCAAGATTCTATTATTTTAACTAATAAATATATGCATATTTCTTATTTTGATTTCGACCAAACTGTAATGACATTCAAAATCTCCATGAAGTAGTAGTATTCTGACAGGGACTATCTGTCACTAAAAAGTTGTCAATTGTACGTCAGATTTAGTACACAAGAATACAGACTAGCTATTTATATTTACGTGTATTCCTTCTTTTGATGTATGATAAATATTTATTAATATATTTTAAAAATGTATTACCAGGATGCTCTACTACACGCAATTAAAGAAGAGTATGTGGAAGCTGTGGAACTTCTGCTCCAATGGGAAGAAGAGCATCATGTGCCTGGAGAGCCTTACGTACGTATACAATCATGTGATTTTCTTTTTAAACCTTTCTATTTTTCTTTCTACAAAGTACAACTCAAAACTGTGCTAAGTACAGAATTATAAAATTAAAGAATAAATCAAACAAATATGAAAATTCCTAAAATTTCATGTTTTATTTTAATATTCAATAAATGACATTCATACATACGTATATACATATATGGACGTTGTCTTTAATTTCCTAATTAATTCAAATTAATCGAGAAATTAACTCATATGTATATTGTATATGAATATTGTTTCATATGCGCACTGCCCATGATCACAGGCTGAGAATAGAGGTTCCCTTAAGTTCAAACAACTCCAAACACTCACAATACTTGCGTTGAAAATCAGTATTATTAATAAAATCATACACACAATCGTTACTATAACAAATATGAACCAAAAAAAATTCCATTACATTTACCATAACTATTCCGTTTCGTTCATTTAGATAGAAATCACCAAACAGTAAAAAGTTTTGCACCAATTACATTACTTTCGTAACGACTCACTACACTCGTAAATACTAATATTGTGGCTTTAAGCATTCTATTTCGGAGTAACAAAAAGGACTAACAATTTTTTTACATTAGCCCAGAAACCTATATATAATAAGTAACAGTGCACTAATCAATGACTATGTATTAGGCGACTTACAAAGGTTATTTATTTAAAAAAAATACGTGTGACGCTGGGGGACTCCCGCGGTAAAGCTATTGTATAACATTTTTTATCAACTTCTTTCAACGCTGCACCACTGTGCCGGTCGGAGTGGTGGGTGTTAGGTTTATTTTCGTTACGGAATTTCTTGATCCGGTCGCCGCGCTCGAAGCCCGAGATAAAAGCTATGCAATAACTTAAAAATACTTTCATGTCTGAAGTCTTCAAGAATCAAACCATATACACAAATAGAGAAAATAAAGAAAAAAGTATCACCCTAGGTAAATTATGCTTTGGCGCATAATATTCGATTTGACCGAAATGACACCACAGCCTTACAGAAAATCACTGGGTAGGGTAATTTCTTCGTTTCCTGTGTTCATGTCTATTATCATACACACATAAAGTTACACTTATAACGGTCCTGATACACCTCTTTTGCTTCGTCCAAACTCATTAATCGCTGCATGAATGCTAAATATTCGCCTTGGATAACCTCTTCCGACACTTCCTATCACATTTGCTCTATAAATTCCTTTCGTGAATAAAGATTTTAATAATAATAATTTAATTAATTAATTAATAATAATAATAAAAATATTATCCATTCCCTTCATGTGACCAAATTATCGAAGCATACCCTTCTTAATATTTATCACTGCATCTTTTTTGAGTCCGCAACGTCTGTTCCTTCACTCTTTACGGCGTTTAGCAAGCTTGCAGCTGTAAAAGAAAGTCAAAACTGCCTACATTACACATTGCACCGACCCCAAAGTAAAATTAGGAGAAGGCAGAAAGAAAGTGGTTGAGAGTAACTAAAATTGAGTTCAATTGGGCCAATTTTAAGTTGGCTGTATGTAGGAATCCTAAACTTTTGCATGTGCCTCGGGTCTTAATTCGAGTTTACTTAATGTAATCATTGAAGCGATCCAACCTTGATTGAGTACTTTGTGTACTATTTATGTTTTATTTAAGGTTAACAAGTTAAAGTCACTGTTATATTAGTCGTAAATATTGACTTATAACTAGAGGCCAACAGTTTCATTTTCTAATAATTATTAACAAATAATTAACTGAAAAAGAACACAATATTAGCTGCCAATTATTGCAATAAAAATGAATAAAACAAAAATAATATGTCATATCTTTGTCGGACATCGAATTAGAACGGAAAAGTGCTCTAAAACTTGTCTTCTGAAATCAAAATGAATAAAAGTTTACACTTTATCAGGGGTGTGCAAGCGTATTGTCGCTAAAATTAAAATTGAAGGCTTTTGTTACTTTGAATACGTTTTTTATCACGCTAGCACCAGGATATTGCATTCACAATGTTCCTTTGATAAAAATTCAGAGCATTCGTACAGTAATTGATTGAGTGTACGAGTATCTATAGGTGCACTTGTCTCTTGTTAAACTTGAAAAGGATTACATCTTTTCGTACGTTCTTACATATAATCAACAATTAAAGCGTTTTTCACTTAAATAAGGAGCGACTAAATTCTCAGAAATATCAATCAATATTTTTCATACTTTAATAATACATGAAAACATTCTTTAAAAACAGAAGTGACTTGAATTTTCGGTACATTACCAGCTCCTTCTTGGCTTCATCGACTAACCATTGCTGATAAACTGAATTCGTTAATGTCGTATTAACAAATTTTATGAGCATAATTCCAAGGATTCAATAAAGGCTATCAAATTGTAGGTACACATTCAATTTTATATATAATATTTTCTTCAACTACATCTTGTCAAAAAGTAAGATTGTTCCATTATAAAGGTTGTTAAAATTCTATTCTGTTCTTAATTCTAAATATATTGTTATCAGAGCTGGGAATCAGTTGATACGTCCTCGGCGACTTTCACTCCTGACATCACACCGCTGATTCTGGCATCTCATAGAAACCACTATGAGATTCTCAAGATTCTGCTCGACAGGGGAGCCACGCTGCCTGTGCCACACGACGTCAAGTAGGTACAGACAACTTTCGTATTTCGTGGTATAAAATTTAAAAGACTCTTCTAGACGAAACAGATTTATTTAAAGTATTGATATTCAATTCGCTCACTAAATAAAAATTGAAAAAATATTAAGAAATCAACTGTAGAAGTATTATAAGCAACTCGTAATCGTCATATCTCTGGCAGTTTTGATAAGTCTTAAGTCCATCAATAGTTCTAATGTCCTATGCAGTTAACAAACTAATAAGACGTTTACATAATTAAACAATATTATTTTTATTTATTTTTTTATACTTCAGCATTGAATGCAAGTAATTGTTAAAATAGAGGTGCCATTTCTAATTTCTTTAATTTCTTTTCTAGATGCTAACTCTCTGTCAAACAAGCCCGAAGACATTTATCAAACTTTGTTGACAGATGCGGCTGTGACGACTGCGTGAAGTCCTCCCAAGAGGATTCACTCCGACACTCACAAGCTCGCATCAACGCTTACCGAGCCCTCTCATCTCCGTCCCTTATTGCCTTATCTTCGGCGGATCCTCTACTGACAGCCTTTCAGCTGTCTTGGGAACTTGGAAGGCTGAGTCGGATGGAAACTGAATTTCGAGTAGAATATAAGGTGAGTTAAATGTATTTTGAAGTAGAATCATGTTACTAAAGATTTACAAAAATCATAAAAAAATAAATTGGTCTTTGCAAAATTAGTCCAGAACGCAGACACTTTTTTTTTTCGTCTGTTTTTAAGTACATGTTTTTATTGAAACTTAGATGTTCACTAATGTCTGATGAATAGACTTTGAGGTAGCAGACACTAGATTAAACATTGTACCTGGTAAAACAATTAAAACAGAATAAATATTACACTGGAATCGTCTTGAGAGAAATATCGAGTAATATTGTTTCTCAGAAAATATAGAGTTGCATCTACACAGCATACAAATACATATATACCATACAAAATTTTATATTAGAACTTGAGATTAATAAGTGAAAAATATTCAGGCACTTCGCCAACAATGTCAAGAATTTGCAACATCTTTACTGGATCACACGCGTACATCCAGAGAGTTGGAGACAATGCTCAACTACAATCCATGGGACGTAGATTGCTGGGAGCCAGGGGAGAGACAAACTTTGGGGAGGTTGAAGCTCGCAATCAAGTATAAACAAAAGATGGTATGTAATTAGTGATTGTTTTATTGAAGATTATATTATTCAACAAGAACACTTTTTATTTACGTTTGAAGAATAGAATAGTAAAACGTATAAAAAATTACAAACTGGTGACTTACACATTCAATGAAATAAAGTATAATTTTGCGACATCCAACAAAGATACACTGAGCTACCGAGTACCCACTAATCAGGTATCGTGGCCTCACGACAATTAGCATAATAATATACTATTGTTAGGCGGCGGCACGCCAGGCATGCTGACTTCGTCTTTGTAGAGGACTCTTCTCTTGAGTTGAAAGAACAGAGCACCTATTCCTTCCAAAAGTCGTAAAGTTAATAAGTTAATCATGGCAATTACTTTCGCCTTAGTCAAATGAAACTCAAATTCCTATTTTCATCAAAACTTCTACGGAGAAAAGTTACCAGGTTGATTTAAATCAATCACTTTAATGGTTTGAAATAGAATTACCCTTAGACGTCACCAAACGTCGGGTTTCAACCCCGTTTTACTAGTAGGGGTGTTTCAGACCAGAAAATTGGTACCATTTTACGCTTAATTTCACCGGTCACATTACGTATCACGATCTGAAAGGGGTGGATGGAATTTATAAAGTTTGCAGCGACTAACATTGTTACAAAACTAGAATATTTACTTTTTACTTATCAGATATGCTATTTTAAATTAGTTTAAAAAATTGTACATGACTATAAAATAAGATCTTAAACGATAACATTACACATCTTACACATGGCTGTGATCACAAAGTACAGAACCTGAGCTATGGTCATTAAACAACTGATAGACAAACATATATTTGTAATACACACGTTTATCATAGATAAATAACACTCAAACAGAAAAAAATAATAATAATAGGTAGGAATTGAACCCTCAACCTACAGTTTAGTAGCTAGAGTCACTGATCGCTAGAGTAACAAGCTCAACGGTTAGTCATTTAGCATCAGGTAATAGGTATACTTGTGTGCCACATCTCTATCATAAAAAACTACTTCTACTAATAAATACGCCTTGAATACATTTATTATCCAATGATTTTAATTTAAATGAAAATAGACAAGTTATTGCAGAAACACTAGAACTGGTAAAGCGACAGAAGCTTGAACACTGGCGAACATTACCACCACTGAAAACTCACCTAATATAGACCCAAGAGCATTAACATAAAGTAAATAAAATTTAGAACCATGTATAACATACAGTACTACACAAGTTTATATCTTTTTAAATCCAACATAATCATGTACTTTTTACGTCAGCTTCATCCTACTAGTATTATAAATGCGAAACTGTGTATGGATGTTTGCTACTCTTTCACGAAAAAATACTGAACGGATTTGGATTAAACCTCACAGTAACATAGGTTATACATCGGAGTATCGGATTTTATGTAATTTTGATCGTAATATGACGATACATGTCAATTAAGTCGGAAAAAGAATCTGGCTTCTGAGAGTTCTTGGTGTACAAAGATGATGTACCGTAGGATTGTTTTTATGTTAAAAATAAAATTCTTATTTAAAATGATCTATCTGTTACGAAACTTAATGTGGAAGACCAAATTCCACGTGAGCGAAGCTGCGGATAAAAGCTGGTAGTCATATAAATATTTCTTATAAGTAGTTATTACGTGAATTTTGTATTACACAACTCGCGATGACACTGCAATACTGCGTAATAAAAACATTAATGATCCTCAATAAACTACATATTTATACATTCGTATATCATAAAAGTAAAGGTATTTGATACCAAGGAGGTTATTAGAGTGGTGCCAAAATTTTCTAAAAAGGCTGCACCATACTTTGCACCTGTACATTAAAATACATACATATATTTAAACTTTATTTAAATACTGTAAAAATAGGACTATGATACGTTGATAATGCTGTTTTTTCTGTCTCTTTAATATACCTTTATTAATAATAAAAACGGCAAATGATTGAGGTTGTGTATGGACGCTTGCTAAGCCAACAATGGCTGAATAATTGTATGTGAATTTTTAAATAGAAATAGATTACAGTCTGGCAGAACACATAGGCTATTTTTAATTAAGAAAAAGTGATGTTTAAAATCATAATTCTAGCAACAACCAGTTTGAGTTACACTGTATACTCGAGTCCCCAACTCATCCGTATAAATATCTAATATCCTTATCCTACTCCTTATTTTCCCATTTCCATATAAAATGACATCAATAGACTTGTCCCCTATGACGTACACGGAACTAAAATTATATTCAAATTCAAATGTGGGTGTTTAATTTTGCTCTGTCTATCCTTTCAAAAATTTAGACGTTAATGTATGTATGTACTGTTGTTCCATAATAAAAATGTAAATCTAAATAATACATAAATATACTGCAGTAGGTATATACCAACATATTTCCGTGATATCTATGTTGTCTTATTCCATCGATCACTTTATGCCAATCAACCTATCGCTATCCACCCGTCAAAGAGCGTCAATGAGTACGCGGGGTCATCTGCTATATGCACCGTGCCAAACAACGGACGAGGATTCATATTGACTGCACGATTGGCCACGATTGTTATGGGTTCAAACCCCGTATGGGACAACAATTTGTGTGATCCGCAAATAGTTGTTCTGAGTCTGAGTGTTCTGGTACGGGAGCTAGCAACGTCTGAAAAGTAAGAATTTTAGGTCAGCTGATTTTGTGATATGTCGTCCTTCTAGCACTTTCGATTAGAGTCTGGGCTATCTGGCTGGCGGTAGCGGTTGCGTTCATTAGTGCGCATCCTACCTGTCCAGGTAATAATCCTGGATTTTAAAAACATTTTAGAAGGCGTAATTTTTAATTTTTTGTTTTTAAATAAGTCTACCTGACATACTTTTTTATTGCCAGACATTTTTGACATTGCTAACTATGTGATTTTTTTTATTTTTTTTAAAAAAAATTTCAAAGTATTTTATAATGTCTGTAATTTTAATATTATGTTGTTTAAGTATAAGAAAACTTAAAATAAATTTGCCAGACATTAATTCAATTGTTAAGTCTTGAATTAAAATTAAAAAGTCATGAAGTATTGCAGTATGATGCTAGTAGTCCGAAAGAGACAGCTGAAGGCGCGAGAGAGATAGACAACGACAGTGGCACGACAGGCAAGTTTGCAAGATGGCGTCAGTCTAATGTCACATGTTTGTTTTTATTTTGATTTTAATGTTTATTTTTTAATTTGGTTACAATGGCCAGTGATAAAATAAAATGTGTTTTTTGTAAAGGACATAACGATAACATAATACTTTTCATATAAAAGGCTGAAACAACTTGAAAAACTTAATATTAATTATTTATAATTTACATTTATTAATCAGAACAATTTAAATAAAAAGTGTTGTTTTTTAAATTTTAATTTAATTTTATATTCCTTTTTATACTTAAATTTTTTTGAAACTTGCTCTGACTAGAATGATTATTATTATTATTTTCTTTATTTAATTATATACACATATTTATTACATTTTTAAATATATAAAAAATTAAAAATACACATTTAAAAATATAACAAATAGTAGTAGACCACCGACATCGGGTACAGGGACCAAGACACCGGTGGTTAGGGCTCCAAAGACAGGAACCTCTTCACAATACGGGCCGTGTCAAGGAGGACTGCCTTCTGCATCAGACCCTTGATCCAACCTTCTAACGTGAGCCTCTTAAGGTGTTGGTCGAAGCTCTTCGCTATCAATCCATGAACAGATATGATTATCGGAACAATAATCACCGAATCCACATTCCACACGTCGGCAATCTCGTGAGACAGATCCAAATACTTCAATTGTTTTTCTTTTTCAACTTTCACGAGATCCTCGTCATGAGGAACGGCGATATCGACAATCATTGCGCGGCGCTCTAATCGATCTATCACCACAGTATCAGGCTTATTGGCAACAATAGTCCTATCTGTGATAATAGATCGATCCCACTATAACGTAGCACGACCGTTCTCGAGAACTGGGTCGGGCACATACCTGTAGTAAGGTACTTCAAAATTGACAAGTTGGTATTTAAGGGCAAGTTGTTGGTGTACAATCCTGGCTACTTGGTTGTGCCTGTGCAAATACTCACCTAACAATGAGCAAGACGAGAACAACCAGAAATAATATGCATTATAGATTCTCCAGGACGGTGGCACGCCCGACAGATATCAACCGTACTATCTTTCAGGATATATTTCCGGTAGTTATTTGTCATGATAACTTCGTCCATAATTGCACAAACAAAACCTTCGATTTCTCTGAAGAGATCACCATACCGTAGCCAAGACGACGTCGCTTTAAAGTCTATATCAGGCCCGTGTAGGGCCCGATAAAAGACTTTTAAGTACTTTTTTTAGGCGGCCAAAGAAGCGTTCCTGTAACAATTGTTTCACGCCAGATTCTGGTATTCCCAAGTACTATGAAAAACCTAGATACATATTATTATTATTTTTTATTATATGCACAGTGAAAAATAATTTACTTTCGTAATGGTTCTCTGTATCATTCTCGACTTATTCTGCAACTGTCTCTCTCGGACTACTGCAATACTTTTCATAACTTTTTAATTTTAATTCAAGACTTAACAATTGAATTAATGTCTGGCAAATTTATTTTAAGTTTTCTTATATTTAAATAACATAATATTAAAATTACAGACATTATAAAATACTTTGAAATTTTTATAAAAAAAATCACGTATGGCACATAGTTAGCAATGGCAAAAATGTCTGGCAATAAAAAAAGTATGTTAGGTAGACTTATTTAAAAACAAAAAATTAAAAATTACGCCTTCTAAAATGTTTTTAAAATCCAGGATTATTACCTGGACAGGTAGGATGCGCACTAATGAACGCAACCGCTACCGCCAGCCAGATAGCCCAGACTCTAACCGAAAGTGCAAGAAGGACGACATATCACAAAATCAGCTGACCTAAAATTCTTTCTCGAAAACGTTGCTAGCTCCTATACTATTCTTTGTGCCCATTTCTTGTATGTTTGTGAAGTCCCCCGCCGACACAAGATTTACTCCTAGTTCGGGCGTTGTCTTTTAAAAAAGATAAAAATGTTGGTATAGCCACACTACAGCGGATTCACTAAAGTGCGATACGGGTGACGGGCAGCAGCGTCACCAGATAAATGATTCCCGCCACGGCAGTCACTATCCCACTTACTAAGCGTGGTTATCATGAAAAATTCTCCCTATGGTCAATTTTTAACATGAAAAATATCCAGACTGAGAACTGAATAAAGAATTGTAATTTCTAGGAAGTATTTATTAACAGTGGGACATCCTTTTCTATCACCGAGTTAAAAGCCATATCTTCTTGCATTCAATCAGATTGTGATACGTCTCTCTTAATGGATTAATGCGCTGGCTACAGACGTCAACGAACTTTGTACGGCAGCCCCTGTTAGTCATAACTTGGCAGGTTTACTATTATCAATTCTCTATCTGATATAAACTTATGTTTACTTTTTCCTCTATACACTTCACTACTATACGTAGGTCTACTTTTTGAAGTTTTATTTAAACGACGGTAGCTCAATGATTAGATTGATGGACCTACTGTGGTGGTGGCAGGTTTAAACAACTAGCCCCTCCCCTCATTACAAGACTGTCGTGACTTCGAATAGGCTTATTAAAAATATTAGTTATCCAATTATGTGTGTCTGACAATACTAGTAATATTCAAAGTATTACTCAAATACTCCTTTTCTTGGCTCATGATTTTATGACAATCCCATAATACACATCTTTTAGCAAGATTTCGCACTCTCCATTACGGTTATTTCCTGAAAATTCTTCAAAGTTGACACATGAAGGATACCAACATGCAAGACGAATGCGTCACCTAAGTAAATATACAGCTCTAACGGTCACACTACGTATAACTGACTATACGTCATGTGCTCCGTAACGAGTGTACCAGTACATCGTACTATACCACCTCGCGTATCGTCACTTCTCGTTTTAGTAACTATCTATGATAGAGAACCTGTTAAGGTTAGAACGCACTGTGTTTGAATCTGACTTAGAAATTATACATCAATTAATAAATAAAGAAATAAATGAGAGCTTAGCATTGAATTTATTTACCGAATAAAAATGAAATCAGTGGTGCTTCTTGTTCACATAAGTTTTATTTAAGTTCTGATGAAATATTAGTATCAGGATGAATTTTTTTTCAGTTACGTCACGCTTCAAAAAAGGTATTCATAGGATATATAGCAGTTGAACTGCTTGGTTAATAGAGTTTGGAGCGTAGCGTTCAGTTTAGGTATCTAACGTTTAAATATTTTGAATCAATCTTACATACTAAATACAACACAGAGATTAGATACATTTTCACCTTCAGTCTTAGCATAAGACTTCCACTGGAAATAGGCGGTTATAGATTGACGCTAGTCAATGTTCATTTTAACAATGCCTTTACAAATCTCTATTAGAATAGGTACATTTACAATTTACAAATTAACTTTACAACCCTGTTAAATTATTTCTAGATAACCTTTTATTTGTTCAGATATTAAATCCAATGGGTATGTATACCAATGTACGCTCTTCTTTATTTCGTACTAATAGGTCATCTTTTTTACTGTTTTGGCACGTGATACAAACTGCGTTTGCGTTTCAAACATAAATTTTACTTGAAAGAAATACTATTAATATAATAATATATATTTTATAATTCACTCACTCATTAATTCTAATTTCATTAAATAATTTCTGAATCGCACCTCAATCTACAAAGCCGTGTCGTCAGTACAAAAATGTACTATTTATAGAATATTCATATTTTTGCCTTTGATAATTAAATTCTGATCTTTGGGAGCGGGGAGTACGGAGTATTACAGAAGAAACTGCGAAACTAAGATACAAATATACGCATCACCATCCACTCTAATACAGAACTTTCTTGTCGGTCAAAACTCTTCATCGTACCCGTACTGTGTGGTGACGTATTAAGAATACATAGTGTTACCACCCCTATTCATGCCGTGGGTGTCGTAAAAGGCGACTAAGTGACCAAGTATACAAAACAACATCATTACAAAGAGAAGGAAAACTTGAAACAAACCATATTCCAACCCGACTGGCCAGCGTGGAATAGTAGACCAGAACCTCCTTGATAAGGAGAGACCTATGTCCAGCAGTAGACTGTAAAAGGCTGGTGATGAATATTCATCCCATGGTTGTCGTGAGAGCCGACTATGGGAGTGAATTATGCAGCTCAACATCACTGCAAAGAGAAGAAAACTTGATACAAACTCTATACCAACCAGTCTGGCTAGCGTGGTATAGTAGGCGAAAAGCTTTTTGTCAAGAAAAGGCCTATGTCCATTGAAGGATGATTTTCATATCTTTTATTAATGATGATTGCACATAATATCCCAATTTCACTTCTAAATTCATCGCTTACAGCATCACGGAGCGCTTCAGCATTCAGAAATACATAAAACAATCTTAATTTAAGAGTAGCTACTAAAAATATTGAAAGAAAATGTTCAGTATTTATTTGAAAAGTCTGAGTAAGTGATCTCGGCATGAAATATTAAAATGTGTTAAATCAACAGGTGTTTCATAAGTCGGGAAATGCCAGGAATAGCCGGCCGAATAACCAGATTGATGATATAATGTCTCGTTTAAGCCGCGGATCTGTTTAAAAAACTTTTTGCTGCGTTCTTTACTCTTTGTGAATATATTAATAAGGTAAGACTTAAATTAAAAAAAAAATAGTTTAGTACTATTTCCGAACGAGGATTTAGTTAAAGGTTTTCTCTCTTAGAGGTTTAATGAATGGTTTTTACAAGTTCAAAATGAATTCGTGAAATTTTAAATTATTTAAATATCGTTTAAAGCGAATATATTTATTGAGGAGCGGATCTTTCTCCAAAATAAAAGAAGGTGATCATTGTTCATGTTGATATATTTTTCAACTAACAGGAACCATACCTACTGTTGCTGAAAATTATCTA
Source organism: Hypercompe scribonia (assembly GCA_949316085.1). NCBI lineage: Eukaryota > Metazoa > Arthropoda > Insecta > Lepidoptera > Erebidae > Hypercompe > Hypercompe scribonia. The sequence goes on from OX438988.1 coordinate 9,604,844, forward strand.
AACAAAATACATCAAAACTAAAAAAAAATGTATAAAATATAAAACAAATACCTAGTACAAATATTAAAATAATGTTACATATAAAGCAACTTATATTAGTCCTTTATCTATACATTAATACTTTAGAAGAATTTTTCAGATGCTTTTAGAGTAAAATCACAAAAAACTATAAGGAACCAGAATTGCACTTTTAACCTGGATCATTCAATACAGAGACTGGAAAAATCGCTTTTTCGCCTCACCGCCTAATTGGGTAAATAGAATACTCTTAGACCTTAACTGGGGCATCGATAAAACAGTTAATAACACAAAAGTAACAGAGTAAAGAGATAAAAAGACTTATTTTCTCCGTTACTAATGTGGACAACATTCTTAGCCTATTCGATTAACAAACAAACATACGAGTACAATTTAAGATATACGGAGTACGTATACTAGTAAAGTAATAAATTTGAAGCAAATAGGTGATCAGGTTTGAGATTTCTCAAATAAATATTCTACTGTATACATTTAGATTTGAAATTACGGAATTTTATTTCAATTCTAACGCCATTTACGTGGGCATATTTAGTAAATATTTTTTGTTTTATTTGACTAATAAAATCTGTTGTGATTTTTGTATTATAACAAATTAAAAATAGAAAATATGGGTATATTTTTACTAATATTAACACAGTATAATGCACAGATGATAAGCATTTTATTATGTATTAGAAAAATCTAAATTATGTACCTAATTCCGGTATAAAACTAGTTAAAACTTGGCAAATTTGAATAGAAACTTAAGAATTTGTCTCTACAATAGTTTAATTTGGCACTAATCTGGCTTAGACAGACTTATACCTTATTACGCTAATAATACTTATTAAATAGAAAAGATCAACTATCGTTTGTATTACTTGGTTAATTAATTAAGAATCACGTGGATTAACAAAGATCAATTACTCAAGAAAGTAAAGGAAATAAGGAAAATGATAGATCATAACATCGATGTCACGGCCACTTTAGTCGATATGAATTTTAAAACCTGCGATGGTGCTCTCTCAAATATCTTCATCAACAACATCAAGCTAGCAATAGTTGCCATGTTCTATGAAACATTCATAGAAAATGGCAAAAAATTGTGTAAAGTGTATGAGGTAATCGATTCTATAATTTTGTTTCTAAGTATACATTACAAAAAAAAAAATCTGTCTGTCATATTGTTTTGGCAAGTAACATTTGCGATTTAGGTCGACACCGAAAAAATACATTTATACATCAATCAATAATATACTCCACTACTCTAGACAGATCATTTCGACAGTGGTACTTTGTCTTTCAAATAAACAAACCTATTGGAGCTCCACGAAAACAAAAAGTACGATAGAGATGGAAAACGTTACCTCTAACGATTATTACTATCACAATTTTATAGACGTTTTTAAACATACAAGTACTTACAAAGATAATAAGTATTTAGTAATCATATCAGAATGGCATACAAATGTGACTGGATGGGAACTGAGTACTAACTCCGGCAATGTATGCATAAAGAAACTTTAAAATAAAAATAAGCTGTTTGATTTAGTAGCTACCAAAATGCAATTTACTGAATCAATGCCAATTAGACAAAGTGACCTTTAAATCATTATAATGTTTGTTTCGGAATTTGGGTGTTTTCTATGTATAGTATGTATGTACTTAGAAAGGTATACATGTACTTATATCAGTTGTCTAGTGTCCATACTACAAGCTCTGCTTAATTAGAGACTAAATGGCATTGTATGAATGTAATAGAATTTTATTTTTTTTAGTTAACATCTTGTTTTACTTCAGACTACTATACATTTCATAGTATCGAACAATGACATAAAATTATGCATGTACTACAATACAATCCTTATGAATCGACACATTCGACACATGGTAGTTCATGGTAGTTATAGCAAGAAAACGACAATGTTAGTGTAAGTGCAATTGACTTTAAATCGTTTGTACTTCGCTTTTATATCCTAACATTTAGATCTAAATAGATCAGCGTGTTTTGTTTACAAACGACGTAGCACGTCGATACTTTGATGTTATTCTTAATCCAGCAACTGAGAGTCACACGATAGTTTTTATGTGTTCTAATATAAAAAACCCAGTAGTAACTATATAATAGGTACTATACTGTTGTATAAATACATTATGTCACTAAGTACTTTTAGCGTTCATAGTAACTTCAACTCATGGAATATGAAGTGTCACCACCCAAATTAATTCCAGAAGTGTTGTAAGCAAACTACGAAAGATAACATCGTTGCAAAAAGACGGAAAATTTGAAAAAAATCTTATACGAACTTAATACGAGCTAAAATCTTGTATTACTTGACTATTGTCACAGGAAAACTTATAGACTATTTGACTACCTCCGTGGCGCAGTGAAAGCGCATGCGTCTGCTGTGCTCGGGTTCGATTCTCGGGTCAGATCAAACGTTAGTCTGAACCGCAAATGTTTCGGAGTTTGGGTGTTTTCTTTATATAATATGTATGTACTTACAAAAAAGTTTTTATATATGTATTCATATCAGTTGTCTAGTACTCATATTACAAGCATTGGGACTAGATGACGTTGTGTATCAAATATTTGAAATATTACTATTATATCTTTATTTGTTAGTAAGTTATTCAGGTATCTTTTGACAGCGGTAGTAAGTTACCTTTGAGTGGGTATAACAACCTTATGACATAAAAGGTATTGTACAAATACAAGTTAAAATTTAGTTATTTACGCAGGTTTTTATATTTTTTTTTTTAAGATTGTTGATGATCGAGACACTATACAGGCTGTAAAGCTGTGTTTGAAGTGATAGCTTATAACCTATTTAGTTTCTACAACATTTAATGGATCGCATGGACACGAATCTCAAAAAATATGTAGTTAACAAAAAGTTTTTCAATATCGTGAAATTTAATAAAATTGTTTTATTTATTAGATAAAAATTTTATATTTAAATTAAAATTTATTAGAAATGTAGTACTATACCGTTTGACAACCAAAGAAATATTAATTTTGACATCTTTGTAATATAAAAAGAACGCAAGTTGAAAATTTAATATCGACTATAATATGCATAAATATAATATTATACCTTTACAAGATAATAGAAATCTTTAGATCGTGAAACAAACCTCAAAAGAAACACAACATTAAATCATTTTATCTTACCTATGTCAATAATGAAACTTAGTGTTTGACCATATAACATAACAAGAAACCTATAAGACTACCTATTAAAATCCCGGGGCTATTTTTACATTTCGCTTATTTTAAATGCAATTTTTCGGATGCATATATGCAAATGCTGACCACTATTTTTCGAGTTTACTGGTCTGGCAAACTTGTTTGACACCTCTTGTGTAGAATAGACTTCCTTGTATACAACAGTTCTTTGTTTCTTTGTACATCATATGGACACAAAGAAATAGAGAATTTATGGAAGTTTAAGAGTAGCATAAAAGTAGCATTTCAGTTGCTTCAATTTATTTTTTATCACACTTTTAATTTTTATATTATTGGCTTGGTTTGTTTCTATGAATCTATGTAACGGAATGTTTGAACGTGATTTTTACCTCTTTTAACTCTATGATATACATATGACAGTCTGTAACATAAATAGATATGAGAAATAAATTATACCATTGCTAAACTGAACAAATTAATTTTTGTGATAAAGAGACATATCGTAATAGGATGTTGTTTTTTTTTATATATACACCTTTATTAGATTGATATGTTATAATAGATACATACCAAGCGAACAGTAGTGAAATCTTTGAACATAAATTTCAACTCTTTCAAAACAATGGACTAGTCTAAAACTTTGCACATTTTGACAATGTTGTAATTTGAATATTTTGCCTCATTATTCTTACCGGGCTCCTCAGGATTAATGTTTTTTAATATACTTTTATTGACTTGGCGTGTAAATATGTCACGGAATCTTCAAAAGCGATTTTCACTCTTAGAACAGGTGGTATCTCATCTCATCTCATCTAAAAGACGTCCACTGCTGGACATAGGCCTCCCCCAAGGTACTCTACAACAGCTGGTTCCGTGCCGGCCGGATCCAGCAGCTTCCCGTGACCTTCACCAGGTTGTCAGACCACCTTGTGGGGGGCCCTACTAGCACTGCGTTTTCCAGTACGCGGTCACCACTCCAGAACTTTATGGGTCCATCGGCCATCATTTCTGCGTGTAATGTGTCCCGCCCACTGCTACTTAAGTTTAGCAATTTTACTAGCAATATCGCTGACCTTGGTTCGTCTGCGGATCTCTTCATTCCTGATTCGATCACGCAAAGAAACTCCAAGCATTGCCCTCTCCATTGCTCCTTGGGTGGCTTTGGACATGTTATTAAATCAATCGTTGAATCATCGAAACGCAGCGCACAAAAATACGAAACAAAATTTGTTTATAAAATATTTATAACAGTTGAAATCAAGCACCCCACACTTTTTTTAATTTACATTTATTGAAAATAATATTTTACCTTTTAGTTTGATTTTCTATAAAAGCGTGCTTTTTAGCTTTTTTAACTAACGTAACACTCGAATCGAAACAGAACACGAAATCTCATACTTCTGATAGACATTAGACTTGCGGTCCTTCTCTCCTGTCGGTCGTGGTCAGAAGCAGTCAGTCTGTGACCACGGCCTCTGCAGGCTGATCGAATGATATCATATCTATAAACATAAATTTAGTAAATTATATTAATTATTTAACTGCCACAGTTGCGTAGCGGTAGCGAATGTGACTGCTGTGCTTGAGGTCTCGGTTCGATTCCCGGGTTGGACCAAATGTTTGTATGATCTGCAAATATTTGTTTCAAAGTTTGGATGTTTTCTATGTATAATATAATAATATATATATGTATAATTACAAAAAAAACGTAAATAATCTATCAGTCAGTCTAGTTATCATAGCTCTGCTTAGTTTGAAACTAGATGACGTTGTGTGTCAACTGTCCAAAATATTTATTTATATATTATTTATTATTAAAAAGTTATAATTTTAAGGTTAAACTATTTCTGCAAAATTTAATCGGGTCTCGTGTTTCTGTTACTTACTTTGGCCACAGGCCTAACTGTGACCACTTCCAGTGTAAATTGCTGCAAAAAAAAAACATTAAATATCTATTTATTTGATCATTACTTTATTTGCCATCATCATAATTATACTAGCAAGCAACACTGAAGTTACTAAGATAGTATTAATTGACAATAATAGACAGGATTTGTGCTTACACTTCACAACAGTGAAGCTTCTGAAGAACAGACAACTTCCAAGTTGTGAAGGTACAGCAGCTTTGTCCGTATTCATAGTTAACGTAGTAAAATAATGACGAGTGTGTTGTTTTAGTGATCAGCGATTCTAAGTGCTAAGCCTTCTGACTCGGTGAGTTCGAATCCCACCCAGGATAAATATTTGTGCGATAAGCACAGTCGTGCATTCTGTGTCTGAGTGTAATTTATCACTGACAATTGTGCATTAAGAATGATATATGTATGTTAATCTGCAGCCTTGTCGCCATTGTACAGATTCAGCATAGTTTAGGATTAGTCGGCCGTATGTGAGATATCTGAGTGAAGTTGTTAATAAATACTAGCTTATACCCGCGTCTCCGCCCGTCATACCTATATCGCGGTAAAAAGTAGTCCTTATGTTACTCTGATGTATAAGCTATATTACTGTAAAGTTTCATATAAAAGCGTTTGGTGTTTTTTACGTATAATGGTAACAAACTTCAATGTTAAAAAATTTTCGCATTTATGATATTAAGTAGGAAGTAAAATTAGTGACTATCAAATAGCATCCCATCTTTTTACCGTGTTCTGAAAATTTAAGTAATAAAAATTGTTTCTGTTTTTAGTTTGTAGCGCATCCGAACGTACAGCAATTATTAGGAACTATATGGTATGAAGGATTGCCAGGGTTCAAAAGAAAAAACATCATTGGACAATGTATTCAGGTACGTTTTTATTACTTGCCTGTGTTTTATAGCTACTCTTTAAAAAAAGATTAGTCTATGCTCTGTGTATAAAGGCATTTTGAATCTCCTAAGCACGCGAGTACGAATAAATCCAGTAACCAGAATGGCACTAATATCATTAAGGGCTGATTATTTCTGTTATTTTATTATTCAAATCTGTATAACTGTACCTAGATTTACATTCTTGAAAAGGTATACTTTTACTAATGCCATAGAGTGAAGCCGGTCAGGTAAGTTTTAGAGATGAGTTTTATTTCAAGAATGTTTTTCAACAAGTTCCAGCAAGTGCTGACGATGGAGATTGTTAATATGTGGGCGTAGATTCCATAATTAATTCCTTGAAATTATATTTATGATGCAATAAAACAGAATTCCCTAAGTCTGTCGAGCCGTTTTTAAGAAATCAGTGGACACATATTTGAAAGAAAAGATACCAACTAATTAGTATTTTTTAATTACTTTAGATTGATTAGCAATCTGTAATATGAAACTCGTGTGAATATTTATTGATTCAATGACATATATTATTAAACTCTTAATGTTATGACGTCTAAATATAAGGTCTAGATTACTATATAGGTATATAATCTAATTTATTTTGAAAGCTATTCTTAATTATAATGAGAATTTTTCTTTGTTTGTAGGTAGCAAAATTAGGTATAATGTTTCCAGTTTACTGCACGATATATATGTTGGCACCCAACTCAGAATATGGAAGGTTCATGAAGAAACCTTTCGTCAAGTTTATCTGTCATAGCTCATCCTATATGCTGTTTCTCAGTAAGTTTATATAACATTTCTTTCTTGTGTGTATATTATCTGTAGACATTAACTTCTTTTCTAAGGAGAGGACTAAATCTGGCAGTAGACTGTTGCGGGCTGTTGTTATTTTTTTTTAAGAGCCTGCCAAAGTGATTGCTCGGCCTGATGGAAAAGACGAATAGAATCCAAGATATGTGGTCATCATACTAATTACTAATGCAGATAATACGAGTACAGTATAGTGACCGAGATTATGACAACCTACTGAGATGCTTTTTCACACCCTTCTTGAGGACGTAAATGGCATGACAGTCATCGTGTTAGTCTAAGCCTCATTCATTTACTACGATAACTGTCAATAGGCCACCGGTCTTGCAGTCACCAACGAAAGACGACAGCACGGATGCTGTCATTTTAGGTTGGTCGTCTGTGAGTGCAGTACTACTCGTACTGCCCTTGCTAACTCTACTACCTACTAACGGGTTGATAATGATGTAAACATTAAATATCTGTGTCTGTATGGTGAGCGATTAACAACACTTGGTCTCGACACCTGTTTTCATTACAGGGGTGGGTGTCGTAAGAGCCAAATAAGATAGCTAACTTTTCAGAACAATAGCAAATCAAAAGAATATACAGGCAGGGTAGTAATTTACTTAAGCCTTCTTGTACCTGTCAATACTTTTCAATATCTGTGTGTTATACTTGTCATAATAATAGACAAGTGATAAATGGTTCAGCTACATCGGTTGGTGAAACAAATGAAACATATTTCATACCACTTAAAATTCCATTTGAAACTGAGTAGCTTTGCTAAAAATATACGTAAGTGGACAACATCTACTTATATTTACATTTTTATAAATATTATTTTAACAAATAGTTTAATCTAATCATTTCTAAACTTTCTATAAAAATAATAACCTAACGGTCTTTGTCTTAATCAAATGTGTTGGTTTGAATTCTAAATTTAAACCATATGAAAAATCAACAAATCATAGACAAAAAAAATCCTAATCGAAACAGTGATTTCAGAAGAGTTCAAAGATATATATGCAGTTAAATGAAACATTATATATATAAAGATATAAGACAACACCAGCAAACTAATCTACTACTTTATTATATCGTATAATGTTAATAAAACAATAATAATTTATTCTTAATAGGTAATAAGTAATTTATAAACACGTAATTCAAAGCAAGCAAAAGCTTCTAATAATCTTTTTACAATAATTTTAATAATAATTATCTAGCAATTCACTTTCTCACCTTCCAAGTGCTAATAAAAATACGAGTACAAATGTTTAGTCTATTTTATAAGCTTATTTAAGTGTTACAAATTATATGAATAGCATCTGATAACACAATTTATAAGGTAAATACTTATTATCAGATTACATTTATAAAATGTCACTAGTCATTACAACACACTTCTTATTTTTAATGAGACAGTAACAATGCGCAGTTTTGACTTTTAAAAAATTGCTTTCTATGAACGACATCAACCTGAAAACATTCAAACTCATATCTACTAATGGATGCTTTCAAACGAATATGAAATGAAAGTTCATTTTTTGTGAAACTTTCGCATAAAGCTTAAATGTGCAACCGTTGAAAATATTGTGTACATATTTTTGAAAATTAAAACACAATTAGAATACCTCTAGATATAGTCTTGAAATAACGAGTTCATGTTAAGGAATGTAGCCACTGGGTCACACATTGATAAATGATCGTATATAAACTTCTGTAACCTATGAGCCTTATCATCATCATCAACAGCCTTTAATAGACCACAGCTAGATATAGACTTCTCCTCAGAGAGAAGGTCTCGGGCTACTAAATCACGCTGGCGAGACCAGTTGAGTCAGGATTTGTGTTAAGTTTTCCTTTTCTACGCGGTACTGTTGTCCTGTTTCGTGTGGTCCTTTATTCGGCTCTTAATCCGTGCGGGGAAACAGGCGTAATTTTATGTATGTATATTACTATTAAATAATTATTTTCTTACAGCACTATTATCACTTGCTTCACAACGTGCAGACTACCTAGTACTGGAATGGTCAGGTATCAGCTGGCTTCAGGAAGTAGTGGACGATTGGAAGGAACACGAACGAGGATCTTTACCGAGCGTGATCGAGTTCAGCGTCATCATCTACATAGCAAGTAAATTTGCGTTTTTTGGCATGCTTATAATGTTTGATCTACAGGTTAGCGTATGCGACTGCTGATTAAAAGATCTCGGGTTCGATTCCCAGATTGAATCAAATAGTGTTATACAGTTTTTCCAGTTTCAGAAATACTTAATAAAACCCCGATGAGCACTTAAAGCCGTCTGTCCTGTGCCTAATCTCTCACCAGTCGTGTCGAATAACTGTCCTGTTAGAATGTGTGAGAGAGGAAAGAGAGAGTGCATCTGTGTTTGTGCACACGCTTGTGCACTATAATCTCCTGCATAGTTGACTAGTCTCCTGCATAGTTGACTAGTCTCCTGCGTAGTTGACTAGTCTCCTGCATAGTTGACTAGTCTCCTGCGTAGTTGACTAGTCTCCTGCATAGTTGACTAGTCTCCTGCGTAGTTGACTAGTCTCCTGCGTAGTTGACTAGTCTCTTGCATAGTTGACTAGTCTCCTGCGTAGATGACTAGTCTCCTGCATAGTTGACTAGTCTCCTGCGTAGTTGACTAGTCTCCTGCGTAGTTGACTAGTCTCCTGCATAGTTGACTAGTCTCCTGCATAGTTGACTAGTCTCCTGCATAGTTGACTAGTCTCCTGCGTAGTTGACTAGTCTCCTGCATAGTTGACTAGTCTCCTGCGTAGTTGACTAGTCTCCTGCGTAGTTGACTAGTCTCCTGCATAGTTGACTAGTCTCCTGCATAGTTGACTAGTCTCCTGCGTAGTTGACTAGTCTCCTGCGTAGTTGACTAGTCTCCTGCATAGTTGACTAGTCTCCTGCATAGTTGACTAGTCTCCTGCATAGTTGACTAGTCTCCTGCGTAGTTGACTAGTCTCCTGCGTAGTTGACTAGTCTCCTGCGTAGTTGACTAGTCTCCTGCGTAGTTGACTAGTCTCCTGCATAGTTGACTAGTCTCCTGCATAGTTGACTAGTCTCCTGCGTAGTTGACTAGTCTCCTGCATAGTTGACTAGTCTCCTGCATAGTTGACTAGTCTCCTGCGTAGTTGACTAGTCTCCTGCATAGTTGACTAGTCTCCTGCGTAGTTGACTAGTCTCCTGCGTAGTTGACTAGTCTCCTGCGTAGTTGACTAGTCTCCTGCGTAGTTGACTAGTCTCCTGCGTAGTTGACTAGTCTCCTGCGTAGTTGACTAGTCTCCTGCGTAGTTGACTAGTCTCTTGCGTAGTTGACTAGTCTCCTGCGTAGTTGACTAGTCTCCTGCGTAGTTGACTAGTCTCCTGCGTAGTTGACTAGTCTCCTGCGTAGTTGACTAGTCTCCTGCGTAGTTGACTAGTCTCCTGCGTAGTTGACTAGTCTCCTGCGTAGTTGACTAGTCTCCTGCGTAGTTGACTAGTCTCCTGCGTAGTTGACTAGTCTCCTGCGTAGTTGACTAGTCTCCTGCGTAGTTGACTAGTCTCCTGCGTAGTTGACTAGTCTCCTGCGTAGTTGACTAGTCTCCTGCGTAGTTGACTAGTCTCCTGCATAGTTGACTAGTCTCCTGCGTAGTTGACTAGTCTCCTGCATAGTTGACTAGTCTCCTGCATAGTTGACTAGTCTCCTGCATAGTTGACTAGTCTCCTGCGTAGTTGACTAGTCTCCTGCATAGTTGACTAGTCTCCTACGTAGTTGACTAGTCTCCTGCGTAGTTGACTAGTCTCCTGCGTAGTTGACTAGTCTCCTGCGTAGTTGACTAGTCTCCTGCGTAGTTGACTAGTCTCCTGCATAGTTGACTAGTCTCCGTTGAGACTGGGCGCCGTGGCCGAAACCGACTAGCAATACTTTAATGTCCAGCACCATCTTAGTGGCAGTCATTGTTGTAATGTGTATACAAGAAGAGGTTAAAGAACACCAATACAGATACAGCAATAAACCATCCAGACAGAAATATAAATATCGTGAGTCTATCATAAACTAGAGTTTATGCAGTTATATAAACAGATATAGTGCCGCGTTGACCGTTCACACAGTTGTAGCAAATAAAATACCTAGTAAAGATTTAGTTAAATTGAACGCTATAAAACTTGGACCAAAATAGAAATCTTAATTAAATAATGTTTTCATGTAGTAAAACTTTTTTTTTTCTATATTAAGAGCCTGCCAAAGTGACTCTACTCTGCCTGATGGAAAGCATGAATAGAATCCAAGAGTTGTGGTCACCATACTCGTTGTAAATGCAGACAATGCAGTATGGTGACCCACACTATGGCGGCCTAGTGAGATGCTTTTTCACGCCCCGCTTGGGGACGTAAAAGGCATGACAGTCATCGTGACAGTGTAAGGCTTACACAGTTACCACGATAACTGTCGCCCCTGCGTCAATGGGTCATCATCATCATAAATAACGTTATTTAGATTTTTTCACTACTTCCATTTAACAATTTAATAATCTTAATATACATATAAGTGTGGCACATAAATATTTTTTTTTGTGTTTTTCTCTATTTTAACATCATCAAGATTAGAAAAGAAATTAATATGTTAAAAAAGTATATTTCTAACAAGTATAAATTACCTAAGGCTTTTAAACTGTTATTTTAAACAAAAGGTAATTTTAAAATGTATTACAATTCTGGCAAACATACAATCAGCAAAACGAATACTCATCAATAAAGCGATTCTTAAGTGTGATGTTAGCATAGAAAGAAAGAGACTCCTTTTTATGCGAAAGAAAACTTGTTTGGTGTCTTCTTATCATTAAAGGACTAAACGCACATAAAATTATATTTTTCTTTTTATATGACTAATTGTAGTCCAAAATAGAGCGTAACGCATGCCGCATAAGTTCTACTACCGTGTTAGAATATAAATCATCGCTATCCATTAATCAAGTCTCAAGCTAAGATGAGCTTACGGCAAAAATATCATCATATAAGAGATATATTCAGTTGGATTGAGGGTCTCAACGTTCTCTCTAACACTCTATACCTAATGTTGGTTAATAAAATTTATGTATAGAGTGGACCATGAATTAGTTAACATTTGAAACCATTTGACATACTATAAAAATTGTTTATTTATAAGAAAGTTAATTAGTTGATTGTTTTTTAAATTACAACGTCTAAATGCCCCTTTCGACGTTTGCGCTCTTCTAAGCGAGCACCGAAATTTTCAAATACTCGTCGGCAAAGAGACTGCGTGATCGCCGACATCTTTTCACTGATTTTTTGTTTTAGTTGACGTAGTGTATCTGGTTTATTGATGTAGACACGATTTTTCAAATAACCCCATAAAAAGAAATCTGCTGGGGATAGATCTACCTCTGGGTGGCCATGGAATGTCGTCTCGTCTGAAAATCAGCTTTTCCGATAAATCCCAGTAGCATCGGTCCCAAGAACTCGCGTAATATGTTTGCACGGGATGTTAAATTCAAATGTTAACGAAGTCTTGGCCCACTCTACATTATAATTTCTATAAGCAATAGTTTGCTAGTTGCCGTTCTCACTTAATCTATTAGGTTTTTATTTAATGTAGTACTTTTTTACTAATATTCTACATTTTTTTACTAATCTGTTACAAAAATTATGTGATATGAGTATAAATCCACGAGTGTAAATCTGCGGCGTTGGTCTAGCAGTTAAGGTATGCGGCTGCCGATCAAGAGGTCTCGGGTTCGATTCCGAGCTCGGGCCAAAAACATATAATGGAATTTTATTTATGTACTTTATTTAATTTTTAAGTTATTGCATAGCTTTTATCGTGGGCTTCGAGCGCGGCGACTGAATCAAGAAATTCCGGAACGAAAACAAACCTAACACCTTCCACTCCGACCGGCACAGTGGTGCGGCGTTGAAAGCCGTGCATCGTCTAACGTCGTTTCAGTTCGACAGACTTCAGCACGGTGTTTGTGTGCGTGCGACTAGACGTATGCATGTAGACTGTACGAAGCTCGCACAGATCGAGACGAGCTGCTCCGAAATGTTATCATTGCATAAGTTGATAAAAATGCTATGCAATAGCTTTACCGCAGCAGTACCCGAGTGCCACACGTATTTTTTTATTATATAATTTGTAATGCTTAATAGCAGCCCGGAGTTTGAAAATTTGGGCTTAGCCCTCGAACCTCGAAGAATACGATAAGCCGTCGGTCCTATGCCTGATCTCTCCCAGTCCTGTCGGCAAACCGTCCCGTCGGATTGTGAGAATCAGGGAATAGAGAGTGTATAATATCTCCTGCGAAATTGGCTGGTTTTCGTGGAGACTGGCTAAGTATACATCATCACAAATAGTGATGTTATATCATTTAAAATCTGAGAGAAATTGTTGTTGTTTAAATGAATTGATGTGTATGAATTTTCTTAATATGCGCACTTGGGACAAATATTGTTTCTTTTTATTAATTTCCTGTCAAAGCTTGTGTGCTCTGCATACAAGAAGTATATTACAAGTTACTCTTTCAAAAATCTTTTAGAAACTGTGAGTTAGATTATACGTCAATATTTGTCATATATCATGACTCAGATTATAAGTCCACCAAGACTAACTCTTAAGAAGCCTAAATTTTGAAATATAGTAAAGTTATGACATAAATATAGTATGATGATTACACAGTACCTTTTATGCCCTTATATATAATATATATATACCTTTTTTAGTAACACTCATAGGATAAATCCTAGAAGTAAACTAACAAGATATAGGGACTTATTTCATGTATTTGCGTAACGGCAATTAACACCTTTTTTACATTAATTAATTGCCGTAAACCACCATTATTTTGGTGGCGGTATATTATATATGATCTGTTCTTAAAATGTTATTATTACTAGGAGGATAGTATACTGATGTTAAATTAGCTTCTTTGCCTTTCTGCAAATCACATTCATATACCACAATAGAGATTTGTGGTGAATGAGAAGTTTTTTTGAACTTCATTTAAAGGTCTATGATTAAAAATGCGCCAGTGAACGAAATATTTTTTTATTCAATATTTTAGAATTAAAAATGTATTAAATACTATTGTAGGGCAATTTTTTTTACAATTCCTTGAAAATAAGACATGGAATCCTATACGAAAGTACATACAAAGCTTGGGCAACTTCTACAATCTTTCAGCGGACGAACTGCCATTGAACTATATCTACATATCTACTAGCATAATACGAAAGTACATAGCGTATATAGTTATACTTGAACAGAATAAATACTACTTTATACTTATTTGTTTATAAGGAAACCATCAATTACTGTGCTTTATTTGCTAGTTTGCACGGAACGAACGAGAAATCTGTTTTTAATTGAATTTTAAAGTGTTAAAATTTAATTGTGTAATGTAGTATTTTCTGGATTATTTTTAATGTTATATTTTTGTTAACAGGTCTTATTTGGTCAGAAATAAGATCATTGTGGACTGGTGGCATCATGGAGTATACTAGTGACCTATGGAACATTGTAGACTTTATAACGAACGCGTTCTACATCGCGTGGATCAGTTTACGGTTCTCTTCTTGGTACATCGTACAGGTAAAAATATACGTTTCTGTAATATATTTGATTATATGTCGAAGGAGGTGGAATTAGGGCACACAGAAAAAAAAATACTGAGATATTCAAACACTTTGTGTACAATTAGGTTATATTTGCATACATAATTATGCCAGAAAAACGATTTTATTTTATGAAAAATACTTAAACATTTATATGTATTCTAGGTAAATATAGATGTTAAATTTTTGGTTCATATTTAATCCCATTATCTTTTTTAGCGCGACTATAAAAATGGAATGGATCCCTGGTACCCCCGCGAAGGATGGGACTCTTACGATCCCATGCTCCTTTCAGAAGGAGCTTTTGCGGCCGGCATGATCTTTTCCTTTCTTAAGTTGGTGCATATCTTCTCCATAAATCCGTACCTTGGACCTCTTCAGGTGTCACTAGGAAGAATGATCTTGGATATATTGAAGTTTTTCTTCGTATACATGTTGGTACTTTTCGCGTTTGGATGTGGTAAGTTTGTAATTAATAATACATTTCACGTTATAAGTGCCATCAACGTCCTAGTATCCAAGTTATATTATATATAATCATATTTACCTGTTTAAATTGTTAATGTGGAAGTAAGTTGGGCTAATTTGGGGAGTTTTACTGACTGTGTTAGAAGCATACGATAAGGTTACTCACTGTATGTATTGCCATCGTCGTTCCGGTAACAAGAAGAAGGAATACACATTGCAGGCAAGGCATAGTGTTGCTATAACTGGCACTAATATTTACCTAATTTACATTACAATGAACAATTTTTTTAATAGTGGAGAATGTTGCCAGCCTTATTAATTAATATAAAAATTTAAATTTTGAACTTTAGCTTGGTTTAAATTAAATAGATTTAAAGTTCCTTATTTCTTATTAAATATACACTTTACGTATGTCTTATAGAAAAATTAGTTGCATTTTTACACATACTTTATAGTATAACGTTTAGTATTATTGAGCATTAGAAATAAAAGTTCATACACACTTCATGAACAATCTTTAACAGCCCACTGCTAGACATGGCCTCTCCTCTGCTAGGAAATTTTGGTCTACTATACACATACAATTGGTATAGTGTTTGTTTCAAGTTTTCCTTGTCTTTGCAGTGACATTGCCTTGCATATTTTGTTCATTAGAGTTGATAAAATGTAATAAATCTGTATATCATCTCAGCTGTAAAGCGTCCACTGCTGAACATACCTTCGAATACATATCTCAAATATTCAAACTCTATTGGACAACTTCTATTAGCTACCACACCAATGTATGCCGTTACCATTTTACTTAATTACTATATAGTTTTTCCACTCACTACACACACTTATAGCTCTTCCACTTTTCAGAGGGGTAGACAGAGGTATATTAAACACCGACTTATCGTCAGTGTTTTTGTCCCACGTAATAAGTGGTGAGCCTATTGCCGCTAACTGGAATGTATTAATTGCCAGCACTTCGTCTGTCGATCAGTAGAATATTATACCTAAAACCCAAAGAAATATAACCAGGATACATCATTTTCTTGCACTTTATCTGAAGAATAAATTGAAATATAGGGTTTTTGTATGCATTTCTGCTGCCTTCATCGTCCCACTTGTCTCATTTTCTATTGTTCCTAGGCTTAAACCAATTGATGTGGTATTACGCGGAGTTGGAGAAGAATAAATGCTACCACCTTCCAAATGGCTTTCCTGACTTTGATGGACAAGATCGAGCTTGTACTATTTGGAGGCGATACGCCAAGTAATATAAATAATTGATATTTATTTTCCAGTTTAAAGATGTGCCGTTTTACACAACAAAATATTAGTAACTAATTAAACTTCAGTTTCTAAACATTCTGTGTGTATACCCTGAAGTTTAATTTCTTTATTCGCTGTTTATTCACCAATCTGCAACAATTATATTCTCACATTGATTTCGTTTCTTGAATCACAATTTGTCTCACGTAAATAAAAATCTTTTTTTTTTGTTTATTTTAAGAGCCTGCCAAAGTGACTCTACTCTGCCTGATGGAAAGCATGAATAGAATCCAAGAGTTGTGGCCACTATACTCATTGCGACAATGCAGTATGGTACCAATGAACCACGACAGCACGACAGCACGAATGCAGGCGCTTTAGGTTGATTTTCTGTGGGAGGGTAGTACTATCCCGGTCGAGCCAGTCCGTTCGTACTGGAATCAGTGTGGCTCTACTACCTATATTAAAAACCCCACCATTATAGGGCTACTTTCTATAGGATGTTATAAGTACCTAATTTATGTAGTAATTTATATTTTTCAACACTATTTTATGTATTATATTATTATTATTTAACTAACTTATTTAACTCGAATGAAATAAAACAAAACTATTGATATTAATTTTGCGAAAGCAGAACGTTTTATCTTGTATTTTAATCATACTTTTTATCTTATAGCTTATTCGAAACGTCCCAATCCCTGTTTTGGGCATCCTTCGGTCTTGTGGACCTCACGACTTTTGAACTGACCGGCATTAAAAGCTTCACAAGATTCTGGGCACTCCTAACATTCGGGTCCTATTCGGTGATCAATATCATTGTGCTTCTTAATATGCTCATCGCCATGATGTCGAACTCTTATCAAATTATTTCGGTAAGTTGTGTTACAAATTATAATAGGTACCTTACAAAAATTAAACAGAAGATATTATTTTGTTGATACTAATTTGGCATACAAAGCAGACAGAACACAGTTGAACACACAAACACTTGAAGTACCAGGCATCTTATAATTTACATTATATTTTCTTCTCTAGTGTTAACTAATAACAAGCTTGAAATAAGAAAATTCATCACACCTGGCTAGGTGATTTAGTTTAGTGACCCACGGTCACTATACAACATTTTAACTTTAAGTTTTTATAAGCTCATTAATCATGAAGCCATTCCCTCATAGGAAAGAGCTGATACAGAATGGAAGTTTGCTCGCAGCAACCTCTGGATGTCTTACTTCGAAGATGGTGATACTGTACCCCCTCCGTTTAACATCATTCCCACACCGAAGCAGTTCAAATGCTGGATTAAACTATGCTTTAGTAAAAGGGATCGTGGATCTATTATCGTACGTACGCCTTTAAACTATTACGCTAATTTTCAAGTAAATTTTTGTTGAGAATTTTGTTTTCTCTAAGAAACCCATACATCCAGCTGCTTCCCGTGACCTTTACCAGGTCGTCGGACCATCTTATGGGGGGTCTACCAACGCTACGTTTTCCAGTACACGGTCGCTACTCCAGAACTTTATGGCTCCATCGGCCATCGTTTCTGCGTGTAATGTGCCCCGCCCACTGCACTGGATGTGAGCGGCACGGGACCGTCTGTTGTGGAGAAACTTGGGGGAGGCTTATGTCCAGCAGTGGACGTCTTTTGGCTAAGATGATGATCATGATGATGATCAATTAGTACATAATTTTGATACTCTATGGACCAGTTTCACCAGTTCCTGGCAAAATTTCAAACAATCATCTGTAGTATATAACTATTTAACTTGTGAAACCGAAATCTGTTATTATCTAGCAGATAAGATTAAAATAATATATCAGAAAATTTATCTATAAGTGGTGAAATTGTCCCTTAAAATTTTACAATAGAGTATCTGTATTCTTACGTAATTATATTAGAGTTGTGTAATAATTACTTACTCACTTTTATGTTTTGCCGAATATTTTACTTCCTTTTTCATTATTTTACAAACAACCTTCTATCTCCGCAGAACAAATCTCGAGAAAAAGCTCGTCAAGAGCACGAAGCTGTTATGAGAGTGCTAGTTCGAAGATACGTAACTGCAGAGCAGAGAGCTAGAGACGAGGTCGGCGTTACTGAAGATGACGTCATGGAGATCAGGCAGGACATTTCTACGCTTCGGTACGAGTTGATAGACATACTGCATAACAACGGCATGAAGACACCTAGAGTCAGCATGCAGGAAGCTACTGGTATGATCTTATTTTTGCAGCTATTCCTATAACTTACATGTATGATGACATGATATAAACTCTTCTATTATCATTATCATCAACAACTCTACTACCGGGCACAGACCTCTCTTTAAAACTGAGATTTTGACCTACTACCGTATACCACACTCGCCAGAATATTTGGTACAGCGTTTATTTTAAGGTTTCCTTCTTTTTGTAGTGCCGTTGACCTATGTAGTTTTATTTCCTTAGTCACCTTTTACGACATCCACCTTGTATCCTTAATCTGACCCTAAACATAAATCTTCACATTATTTTAATTGTTACAGTGTCTGGTAAGAAAGGTAAAGTGATGGAGAGACGAATTCTAAAAGACTTCCATATTGGAATAGTTGAGGGTATTATAAAAGACGTAATATCAAAAGAAAGCAAACCGAAGGATGTGTTCAGCCAGATAGCCAAAGCTATCGTAAGAAGAGGAAGTACTGACAGGTAAGGATTTAATAGTTTTGATACTTCTTTAATAGCATGCTCATTTGATGGAACTTGGTGGCAATTACAACCTATTTATTAAGAAATGCAAAGTGCATTGAGGATGAGACAGAATTTAACAATAGATGATGTATATTTGTTTGTCATTAAAACTTCAGTTAGGTTATCGAACATGTTGTGTATAACTCACATTAAACTACACCATCGCACAACAAATATAACCAAAGGTATATGGTGTTATTGGTAAATTTGATATTTTTATAAGAGTGATTTTTTTTTGTTTTCTGCTCATAAAACAGCTAACAGGTGTGTTAGCCCAATGTGGTAGAGTTGTACTATCGTCTTATGTCAATTAATGGCACCCGAATAGACTTTAATTCAATATACGACACATAATATGCTCGTTAATACTGTACTTAATAAAATTTGCCATTGTATTATACAAATAAAATAACTATTTCTCATTTCAGTAGACACTCTTACGTCTAATGTGGTTAAAATTTGTTAAGCAACCTAATACGGATGATTGATGAATTTGAGGATTTATGAATTATATTTTCAAACACAGTGAAGCTCTTTACTACAGACTGCATGATACCAAAAAAGTTGATGTCCAGTCCATAAAGTTACGATGATACAGCGTTTTGTAGTAATTTCACACAACTCATCTAAAACTGAAAAAATAAAAACATCACACCACAACATCAAAATAAAACAAGAAAATTTTGTGGCGCCTTCCACATACAGCGCAACCAATAATAAACTACAGTATTATCTATCGAAAACCTTTCTACCGCAGCCCGCCAGTATGATCACCTCATATGGTCGGAAGATCCTCCCTTTGCGTTAGGGGGACATAATACCCATTCCTCTACAACTTAAATCATTATGACGGACCTGTTGGCTCAGCAGTTGTGATCCTGACTGCTGAGCCGGAAGTCACGGGTTCGATACCCATTTAGGACAAATATTATGTGATAAGCACGAGTGCTTGTCCTATGTCTGAGTGTAATTTATTTATTATATGTATTTGTTTAGGACATTATACTATATACTATAGTACGGGCTAATCTGGCATAAGACGGCCGTGTATGAGATTTGTGAAAAATATAACAATTAAATCTTTATAAAACAAAATCAATCACAGAATAGGATATTATATTGTAACAAGGTTTTACTTTTACTTAAAATAATATTTCATAAATATTAAACTGTAACAAATACTTTCATAATATCATTGGTTGTATCGTGTAATATTTTACCCTCGAGCTAAATAACCAAGCGATCAGATCTATTACTGCCTAATTAATTTGATTAGCGAAACGTTGTTTTATTTGAATGAATATGAATTCATGAAATATTTTCATCGTAAATTGCGAATCATTAATATAATTGATATATAAATTGACAATTTAAATGGACAACGTTGTAATCTAACCTGAATGTATGTGTTTAAATATCTGTATTCCTCAAAAAGAAATTTAAGCAGTTTAGGTTCCTTGTGCTGAGAGGGCCGGTCCCAAGAGAAGACGTCGACAGCGTTATGAACCGTTAACAGAACCACGAGCCACCTGAGAGTGGGGACGTCTGATGGCAGATTGGTTGCTGCAGTCGACGATAGGATGGCGGCCTAGTCGCAATAAATGCAATTGGGCCGCAATAAATTATAACAACCAGACCGATAAGCGGGAGACCTCTGTGGCCCTGACTAGGCGTGACGTTGATCGTGGAGAGGACCTGAAATAACATGGTCCGGATCCCGTTCAGAGTTGGACGCCTGAGACCGGTCGCCAGGGTGGTTTTAATGGAAACACCACATACTCCCGGCTCCTGCGCCCCCGAGGAGTTGAAGATCAAAATTTTCCTCCCCGACAACAACAAATAAAAAGGGTCATTGTGTCGGTTTTATGACCACCTTCTTTAGATGACCAATTGACGGGCTAAGTTCAAAGCGCTGCAAATTTCTAGAAGTAACATGAACAAAAAAATAAATCTTATACGTTTTTGAATGATTATCAAATTATTGTTTACAAAGTTTGAAACAAAGTTTTTATCGCCGCACTAAAAAAAAAGTAATATATGCGAGACGACTGATTAGTTTGTTGTTTATTCAGAATACAAAAAAATAACGCGTGGTACCCAATAGTATGTTGTATTACTTATTTCTTGTTCTACAAACAAGTTTTTCGTTTAGCAATCACATAGCAAAATTAGAGCAATAGGCAAGTTTCTATAACTACTTAGTTATATTTCGTTACTTGTTCATTTATTCGGTGGTACCTAAACAAAGTGCCCATTGATCACAAACGTTACATTGTGACCACGTGGTCATAATTTGACATATTTAGTATTATTTTGTTTTGCTTAATATGATTATAAGGGTTCATACACGTCTTCTACAATTTAAAATATAGCGTTGTAAAAGTACAAAGGTCTACTATTGTTTCGTAAGCGACCACCAATTTGTTTTCATTTACATAAAAACATAGACTAAAAAGGGGATTTTTAATCAACATAATTAAAGTAAGGGCATTAGTATACGGCAAACATGTCTTAGCATGAGGAATACATCAGCCGTGAATTAATAAAATATTGATAAGCCTCCTTGCTGAGGAGAGAACTATGTCTAATACTGTGCTGTTTACGATTTTTCATAATATTGTAAATACGAAAGTATATCTGACGATATATTACTTCTTAAAGCATAAACGCTGTATCAGTTTAGATGAAATTTATTATAAAGATAGTTTAAATCCCAGGAAAGGACATATGTATTATAAGTTCTATCATAAAAACCATCTTTTGACAGTTTGTATGTTGTATGTACAGTAGAGAGTAGCGTGGGAACCTGTAAAAACGTTACACCATCCTTGTAGTCGAGTTGCAATTCGGTGTGGAAATTTTAAACTACTACACTGCAACACTACATTGTACACAAACTTATTTTTAATAATTAATAATTTTTCAAGAAAATATACGCTTCTTTTTACCTACCTACACACTACTTCACGCGGGTGGAGATACGGGCAAGAATTAATAATTTGAGCAATTACATACATTTTTACTCAACTAAAATAATTGTGGAATTCGGGAATCAGAAATTTTCTATCGAAACCAGAAAAACATAAAAAAAATATATTATATTTTATCTACTGACCGACGCAACTTCGTCTACGCTTTTTAAAAGAAATACATTATCCCAACAACAATTTTTCATTGATGCTCGGCTAGATGGCCTATCCAATACTAAAATAATATTTGAATTCGAACTAGTAATTCCTGACATATTTCGCACTTACCGGCTGCATTATGTCCTCTTAGCTCTTTGATATCTCCTAAGATAATCATTTTAAGGATAAGGTGTGAAAACATTTTGATCTAATACACATTAAATAAACAACGTATCTGATCTTTTTATTTGGCTAAGGAATAAAACTGTATTGTATAAAATTGCTTCGTAAATAACCCATTATTTTTGTATAAAATTTTAACGATAATTATATCTACCGTGGGTGTTACTTAGGAACATCACCTTATAAATTTTGGGTGTCTGGGTTTTTTGGATAGCATACATATATTGTGCATATACACATTCGTCTTAATTAACTCTTTCTATTGATGATCATGAAAATCCATTGCAGAATTTAAACGGTCTAAGCATACATGCACTATAAGCAACTTTTATATTTTACACTACCTTATTATTATTATTTTATATTTATCAAAAACTATTTTTATTTAAATTAATCATAGCCATAATTATACTCTATTAAAAAATAAAAACTCTAAACATCTGCAAATCAATGATTATTATTTTAGGAGCATATTTTATTATGGTTGATGTTTGACTGATTTATATGGAGGTAAAATATTTTATGTGTTATATCCAAATTAGATTATACTTGGGACCAATATTCAGTAACATGTACTTTACTGCGTATAGATAACATATTCTTTTATTGATCTGATTTGAGCAACCCAGCTAACTGGTCATCAACCGGTACAATAACCCTACTTAGCCTTTGGTTTTCCCATAATAGAATACATAATTATCAAGTCAAGTTAGTATTTTTATTAACAATAAATATATCTAAATATTGTTAAACTTGTAATGTTGAAAATTTTAAAGTAATAGAAACAAAAAATTTATAATGTAGTAGAATGCTCCCTATTTTTACATTTAACCATTTAAGCGAAATAAGATCTGTAAATTTGTGGATCCAATTTAATTGGTCATTTGAGTGTGATAAGTTTTTTTTTTTACAGTAAGAAACGTGATTGGAACGCCCTTGTCCGAAACAATACAATACGTAAAGATCCAATAGGATCTTCCGTAGAAGCGGAAACCAAACGCAGTAGACAGTCACTTAGAGCGCATATCCTGGAAAATATTTCTTCCAGGTCGATTGATCCTCAGAAGCTGTTAGGTGAGTTATTTTTATATTTTTCTACAAAATAAAATCTTTTGTATTTCGTTTCAAAATTAGAATCTCTGAATCATCAGTCATCTTACTAAAATCCTTACCCATTTAGCGAAGTTATCCTCATTGAATTGGTTACAAAAGCACTGTATCACAGGCGTTTATCTATAAATAATAACTTTTTAAAATATTTGTCAGAATATAACCCACAATTGGCCGTCGTATCTCCTACAACCAGAGTAGCGTATGCCAGGTTTATGAGAAGCAAGATCAAGACAGATTTCCTGGCAAGGGAGAATGTTAAGACAAGTTCTTCTGAAGAGGTTAATTTAGAAGATGAAGTGTTCGAGACTCCAAAGAGACGAGATACTTGTAAGAGATGTAGTGGTAAGTGCTTCTTGAGCTCTGGCATTTCATTAAAGCCTGATTAACATATATAAGAATGGAATGTTACGTAAGAAATTTTAGGAAAAAAGAAACTAAACGAAAAATAATCTTCTTTGAATTTAAATTTTTCCAAAATACGATAGTATTCTAACGAAGATTGACTTTGAAATTTGATTTTTTTCCAAAATTCAAATAGTAGCAAAAACTCCTTGGTATAGGATATTTGCTGACGAGAATGGCCTTTTAAAAGACTTTTATTATTAACTTATATTTTTACACGAATATTTTCTAAAATGCCTGACTACTATCGAGAAATATCAGATAGAGAACTAGGGGTATTACTTGTATTGAAATAATTTAATTAAGAAACTCAGCACTCCAAAACGACAGTTAAAGCAAAATGTAAATATTGATAAATAACCAAGATATATGCGTACATTACATCCCGCAATCTAAATAAACTTTAA
Organism: Hypercompe scribonia; assembly: GCA_949316085.1. Lineage (NCBI taxonomy): Eukaryota > Metazoa > Arthropoda > Insecta > Lepidoptera > Erebidae > Hypercompe > Hypercompe scribonia. The sequence continues at coordinate 9,628,970 of OX438988.1, forward strand.
AAATATTATAAACTAAATATCCTCAAGTAGACAATTGTATTTACCAACTAATTTAGTGTAATAGGAAAATACACGCGCTAAAACAAACATGTTTCAATTATACACAGAATACCTCCTAATAGATACCGCATTACTGAAAATTTGTTTCGATTCGGCTACACAAAATTCCGAGGCATGCACGGGATGCGCGGGACGTGTCAAACGCGCTGTGATTGGATATTTCAGGGTCAAACTTAAAACGCATCTAAGTGTAGTGATGGGACAAAGTTAGAACGTTGATCGATAAATATGATTGGATGATTTGGATAATTTATTGTTAGGTTTTTAATATTCGCAAATAAATGCTCTAAAATAACAATTTAAAATAATAATCACCTTTTATTGATACTGAACAACTTTTCTTATAATTTCTACCATTAAAATATGTGCAACATTCGCGTTTTACATGTCTATTCGCCTCCCACAGTTACCCGTAATATATACAGTTGTTTGTAATATTGTCAACAGATAGCGTTGGGAGTGATTTTGATCGTGCAATGGTTTGGCTACACGTTTAAATATGTAAATTTTAATAATTTATTTATAAATTTAACTCGCTCTGAGGTATTGAAGTTTTTTAACGGGTACGGTTTTAGGAGGTAATCTGTGCAATTATATTACACAATGACTGTGAAGCGTTTATTTCATGTTTGTGTTACAAATATTACATTGATCAATAAAAATCATTATTTAGTTTAATCATTCTGTTGTGTGTACACTACATCTTTAATAAGTTGACCCTCAATAAATCGTGATATTGTAACATGATTTTTACAACGGTTACCGACAGTTACTCGTTCACGTTTCTTTTTTGTGATGATGAGCCTGCCTGCAACTGTTACTATTCAAGCAGCTTGCAAGATAGTAACGTCAATAGGTTTTCCAAATGATATTGCTTACAAAGAAAAACGTTCTTTAAGTTCTTGTCTTTGTAGTACAAAACAAGTTAATCATTTATATTTAAAATTAACTAATTTTTTCAAAAAAGAAAACATAAGTATGTCAAATTGTTGAAGTGGCCTCAAAATTTCTCTAAGTGTAATTTGAGGCAAAACTAACCTCTGCAAAAACTAAAGATCAGTAATAAAGTAAATTAATATTTGTGATACTGCTTCATTATTTTCGTTCAAATTTCTTGTAATTATTTAGCGTAAGGTCCTTCATCAGCTTAATACTTCTGTATGATATTTTATTTATGTTCACATAATTATCCCAGTCGTAGGTCGATGTTTATAAAGTATATAATAGCACCACTACTTGAATATATGTAAATCTATGGAAAGGTGAGTACACGACGATTAAGTCTCTCTTAAAGCCGTAAAACGTCTGAGTGAATGTAACCATACCATACACAAGCTACAGATTTCGACATGGTCACTATCATGATACGAAAAGAAGTTGCTGCTGTACAAATGGCCCAAGGTTACAGCACACAAGCTCACGGTAGGTTCTATTAGCTATTTGTTCTGACGTGGCCACTATTACGATACGAGAAAAGAAGTTGGTCACTGTACCGATGACCCAAGCTTAAAACAACGCGCGCTCGGAGGCCCGTTGTGCTAGCTACTACACTACAGCCACCATCAGCGTGACCACGCCTGCTTCCAACTTCGTCTGGGACGGCTGACATTCTATTCAAGATTACCGAAAAACTTATGCTGTTCAAAAGTAAGCAATATACGTTGTATGAAAAGAAAAAAAAACTATTCTTTTGTTTTTGACTGTGTTGAACTTATGTATAGAAAGAAAGGAAAATCAGTAGACGTGTGTTTTTTATTACTGATATAGTTTAAACTGTTGAAACGAATGCATTTTATAAATAACTCCGATCTTTTTCTCCATTGTTAACAGTTTATCAATACTGTTTATACATAAATGTAGATTAATAACATTTCACACAAGTGTATGCATAAAATCAGTGCTAAGAAGGTAACATACACCTGATGTTTCCTATTTCTTTGTCAATAGGCCGATCGTTCCGGAGCAGAACACCAATACCGGAAACCTCTGATGATGAAGGCCTAAACGACAATGAAGTTTACGTAGAAGCAGATATTGAGGATAAAGGTATTCATAAAACAATATTTATTCTCTTATTTCACACACTGTTTAAATATAAGTTATGAGCAAATTATTTATTATTTGCAAATTCAATTAAATTTCTTCAAGCGTTTAAAAGATCTTGATTATTATTTACGTGGGAGGGTCATACTTCGACATGCATGGCCACTTTTCGCTGAATGAGTTTGATTAACGAGAATCCAACCCCTCCTTATTCTGGGAGAGGGCACTTTAAAGGCGGTAAATGTGTCCATGTTATTATATTACATGTTTAATCAATAATCTCGCTATATCATACCCTACTAGCCTTAACTGTCCACTACAAAGCTTCTAAGAGGTTGACAATGTCAAAACCGTTCTTTCTGTGCAGATCGGTTAACGTCTGGAACTCGTTACCAGCGCATGTGTTTCCCTCTCACTAGGATCCCGGGTCCTTTAAGCGGGGCGTGAAGACGCATTTCACTAGGCCACCATAGCGTGGGTCATAATACTTTATTGTGTTCATTCGCAATGAGTATAGCGGCCACCACTCCTGAATTCTATTTATACTTTCCATCAGGCAGAATAGAGTCACTTTGGTAGGATTCTATATAAAAAAAGAAAAAAGATGGAAAAATGACCATAAAGACTGCCTTTGTTTTTCGCCTATTTGACTTGACAAGAGTAATGTACCCGTGGCCTCAGATAAATCACAGAACGTTGTTACTTCCTCCAATGTAAATACTGTAAATTTTATTAGTAAGCAACAAAAAATAATTTGCATTCTAGCTATAATACACAAAGTTCACAGCCTCTGGCATAACCTTTCTGAAACAGGCTCTGATAATATAATAAATGAAAACAAAACACCACAAGCCATTTGATATTCATTGAGGTTATTACTGATTTTAATTACTTTATGGTTCGGTAAGATTTACTCTTCATCCTCGAGATTCATAACTGAATAGGTCTACTGAACAACGAGAACATTTTTTGTTTTAGTAATAAATATAAATTTGGAATTATTACAACCTCTGGAGGTATCTGTAACTCCCTCAAAGTCTGCTGGTGTATAAAACTTTCGAATACACTTTCTCGAATAATATGCAGACATTTTGAACTGAAAACATATAAAATAAAGAGTAAAAGAAAATTTTAAATAGCGCCAACAAACACTGAAGAGAATGTAAATATGGCTTACTATTGCAAGTGGACTTTTTTGCAAATTGAAATATAATATACATAAGACAGAGCTTTATTGATTTATATTAATATAACGATGATTAGGTGCTTTACATTAAAGGCATTTGAAACATACGGTTACATTTCAAAAAACTTATAATTTTGTATAAATGCAATAACTAATATTCCACATCCTTTAAGAGAATTAAACGTACACATATAATTGCTATAGCATTTAAACGGTCTTACAAAATAACAACATGATATGAAATACCAAGAAACTACTTTTCTATATTTTAGTTTCTTAAAACTATTAAAATAAATTATTTTTATGATTTCAGACTCCAAAACTGCCGAAAATTTTCTTGTTAGACCAAGAAACTTTTTTTGCAGTTTTAATTTTATAGTAAATTAGTAATTTAATATAACAATGAAGCAAGCACACGCCTTACTTACTCATCTTATTCATGGAAAGTGACAGATGACATGACATGTTCTTACACATAAATAATCCTTAAGATCTATGCTTTCTTTTATGTTTTCTTTATCAGGCTCAGAAAACGGATCTGAACAAACGCGTCCTTTAAAATCATCATCGCAAGAACCTTCAGAACCTGGATCACCACGATTCGATACACCTAGTACTACAAAGGTACCACCACCAGTGGAATTCGCGACTACCGACCACGTCATCACTATAGAACCAGATACTCCAACCAAAAACCTTTGCATGACACAAAAAGAATCCAGTAGTCTCCAGGAACCCATAACTCCAACTACAAATGTTCATTCTCAATCAGAACAAATTCTCTCTGCTTCAAATTTGGAACAGGATTTTGGTAAAATGACGGGAACTGCTACACCCACAGTTACAGTTACACCAGGTTCAAATGAAGAAATCCCACCTAGAAGCAAGCCTTCGTTGAGTACTCCTAGATCTTCAAGGGTGAGTCCAGCCGCTTCACCAAGTTTTGGTAGAGATAAAGGAAAATCATTAGCCACTGGCAAGGTTGTATCTGGTTGGCTCTGAATAATTTGTAATAATTGCCATAGATAAATTTACGCATTTAATAAAGTATTAATTGTTTGGTCAAGTTCAAAAATGGAACGTATGAGATTTGTGTTATCAATATTTGGCAGGTTTATCACTTAGGCACGTGGTTTTTTTCCTATGGGAAAAGAAAAAGTTGATAGATGATTACTTAGTTTATTATTATCAGATTGGTTAGTAATGTTGTTGGACGCATCATCATTTTGGAATATTTCCTATTCGTAACTTAATGCTATTTTAGATTATTGAATAATTAGACCTACATATACTGCAGACATTATAATATAGAGTTTTTAATTGTTATTTTTGACGCAACAAAGATTTTTTAAGAACAATAGTCGTATAATGAATGTATCTCCAACTTCGATGTAAAGACAATAAAATAGTTTATACACACATATTTATTATAAATAAATAGGTACGCTTACTAATAGTGGATTTTTTCACTTTTATGAATGTATAAGTGGAAAAGATTTTAATAAGAAAGCTTGAACAAAAATGGAATACTATATGGATTATGAATCACAGTACGATCGCCCAAAAAGAAGACATAAAAGTGTCAAAATGTATTATATGTATGCCGTAACTTCTAATTACCCTACAGATTTGGATGTAGTCATTCTTTCAATCTTTACATATTTCCAATTCCAAACTCCAGTTCCATATCATTGATACCGATACACCGCATGATAATTGACAAAAATAATAATATTACGGTTCTATAATCACACTTTTAACTGTCAAAATGACAGATTAAATTGTCAATTGAAATACGAGCGCGCTGTTAGATGACCTTTGAAAGAGGTTGATCTTGTCTCACAGAAGACATAGCAAGGGCCTTAAGTAATATTGTAATACAGGCTACTATATCAATGCTTGTACCTACATAGTTTTGACGAACCAAAAAAACGTAGTCCATAAAAAGAGTATTTTTCATTGTTCATTATCAGTGAAACAAAGTGACATTGTGTAGCATTTTTATCGAGGTATATAAAACAACTTTTTAAAGGTTTGTACTTCTAATAATTAGAATGGAATGTTTATGAACAACGTTCGTAATATTTTGCAATAAAAACTGTCTCCTACTTTAGTAAATTGTATTCATGTAATAATCCTCATTCTTTTTATATCGTTAAAAGGAGAAATAAATAAATTAATATATAACCTCATCCATCTCACACACAGCTGCCTGATTGCAAATTAAGCAGAACCTGGGCTGTGGTAACCAGACTGCTGATACACATACTAATATATTTCTATCTACATACACATTATAGATAAATTATAGACTGAACAAACAATTGTGTTCGTCACTCAAATTTGTCCTGAATCGAACCCACGATCACCGGTTTAGTAGTCACGCCCACTAACCTCTAAAACAACAAGCGCGTCAGAAATTTTCAATTTTTAAAACGCTTCAAAATCAAAAAAAAATCTCAATTCAGCTGTACATTCATTGCATATAAACCGATTTTGAAAGTGTTTTATTATTATTTAAAGAGGTATAGTATTTCCCGCCGGTACCAAACAATTCAAATTTGAACCTGCTAAGGGTGAAAAGTAAAGAATACATGCCGATAATAATAATTGATCACGATATAGATTTACAAATTAATATATTTTTCAGTTATTTTGACGAAATTACTGCCATAAATTGAAGGAGGTGAGAAGAAAAATAACAATACACATTAATAAACATAATTCACTTAAGCAGAAGTATTCAACCAACTTGCTGAGCGTTTGTGATTGTCACACAGAATCCACAATATTAGTAGTAATTTTTATTATTGACATAAAATTTTAGTCTTCACATTAAAAGTGAGACAAGGTTCTTCTAAATACGAAATCACTCCACCTTGAAGGAATTTCGTTCTCATTTAGACTAAGATTTAAAACCAATTAGTGCCTGTTTCTTACGCAATAAGAAAAATAATATAAGTATTGTTTAGTATTTAAGATATTATTGAAATAGGAATGCTTATAAAAACAACTTTTATGAAAGTAGAAAAGACAATTTAAGCTAATACAATTTCAATACAATTAACTCAAGCAGTTTATGAATTGAAACGTCAAGCAATTTTATAAAAAAAATCTTATTAATTATTACCAATACCATGAAGTTTTAATTCCTATTTTTAAAAGACAACGTCCGCAAATTTCAAACACAAAAAAAATTGTCCGAATTTATAAACACATAGAACACCCAGAAAAACAATTTGTGAAACACATAAAGTGTAGTCCCGTGTGAGGTTTGAACCCACAACACTCGGCGCAACAGCGGCGTAGCGACCACTTAAACCACGCGTCATCTGTGGAGTCAATATATGCAATTTAAATTTTATACCAACATTAATGGATTCAAAATATTTTGATTATTTTTGTTTTTACAACAATAATCACGTAGTTAAAATAACAATCAATAAAAAAAAGCTATGTTTTTATACACATTCATATCCGATACTAATATCATTGTAAAACCAGGCCTATTAAGATTAAAATAAATCATTTGTTGACATAGTCATAAGGTTATATCTAGTTAAAATAATAAACGTTTGGTTTACGTTATATGCAGTTTTATTTATACATCGTCGCATTAACAGACTTTGATAGTCCAGGGTTAGATATAGACCTCTCTTTAGAAAGGAGATTTTGGTCAACTATACCACACCGGCCAGACGGATTGGTTTAGAGTTTGTATCAAGTATTCCTTCTCTTTCTAGTGATCTTGTTCTGCGTACTTCCTTAGTCGCCTCTTACGACACTTATGGGGATAATAGGGTTGGTGACACTGTGTATTCTTAATCCGTCACCACACGGTACAATTTATACAACAATCTATAGTTACGAAGAAACGAAACAGCGTGTTAAACGCAAAATATTTCTTTCTTTGCTTTATGAAGTAATCTATGTCTTCATAATGGCCATATGGCCCCATAAATGACAGAATAGCGATCCTAACAGAAGACTACTGAATCTTTCAACTACTGTAATTATTCACACTTTATCCATTGAAATTTGCTGTATCTTTTATCCTAGCTTTCTTGAATCATCTTTTTTTCTCACCTCAATTGATATTCTGCCTTTTTTTTCTGAAAGGATTGTATTTTACGGAGACTTGAAGTCAGGTTGGTGGCTGATCATAAAAGAAGCCAAAATAAAACTGAGTGAGGGTCAAGAAAATGATAATTATTATTCATAGATTTGTCTGAGGGGCGTGTCGGCTTAGTGATTTAGTGATGCTGACTATCAAAGCACATGTTCTGATGTGGTCGTTTCGATTGGTGAAATAAATAATAATAAAAAAATAAATATTTCGGACAATTAATACACAACGTCATCTAGTTTTAAACTAAGCAGAGCTTGTGCTATGATAACTAGACTGACTGATAGAATACTTATATACTTCTTTTTTGTAAATACATACATATTATACATAGAAAACACCCAAACTCTGAAATCAATTTTTGCAGATCATACAAACATCTGATCCGACCCGAGAATTAATCTCGAGACCTCAAGTACAGCAGCCGCATTCACTTCCGCCACCGAGGCAGTTGGAAATAATTGTGTACGATCATTTGTTCTGTATCTGGGTGTAGTTTATATACAAATGTGGACAAGTTAAAAAATTTATACACATCATAAGTTATAAAAAGCTGTTGTAGCATAAACAGGCCGACACGACCGGGGCAGTTGTACCCTCCCACAGAAGACCAGCCTAAGGTGACCGCATCTGTGCTGTCGTGTGTCATTGGTGAGTGCGAGACCGCAAACTATTGTTGCAGGGGTGACAGTTACCGTGGTAAATATGTGAGCGTACTGCCATCCCTTTTACATCTTGAAGCGGAAGCGTGAACAAGCATATCACTAGGCCACTATAGTGTGAGTCACCATACTTTATTGTCTGTATTCGCAATGAGTACGGTGACCACAACTCTTGGACTCGATTCATGCATACCATTAGGCAGAGTAAAGTCACTTTATCAGGCTCTTAAAATAGAAAAAAAAAGAAATAAAATTGCAAGTGCCCTGTCAGCAGTCTGGTTACTACAGGCTTTGCCTAGTTTGAAATCAGACGTCGTTTAAGGAGATATGTTAGATTAGTATTATTATAGTTCTCTATGATTATATAATTTCATTAGTTTAATTAAGTAGCAGTTCCCTCGTAAGATTCCGTGACATGAGAATTCAAATTGTCGATGCCTGAGTCCGAGACGTTTCAAGAATTAGCATATATAAGTTCTCGTTTCTACTGTGCACATAAAATAGATCAATTTCGCTGATTAATCTGAGTCTTAAGATAAAACTTTTAATAGAAAGGATCTAATAAACAGTTTAAACTGTATTTTATAATACTCGTGTATAGAGACTAGCTTTACCAGCGGCTGCTCGGCAGCATATCAATTATAGCGGTTAAAAGTAGCCTATCTACTTCTTCAACAATCAAAGCACGTCCACGCCAATTTTTATTTAAATCGATTCAGTAATTTAGCCGTGGAAGCGGAACAGGTGGACTTACTTTCTTTTTAAAATGTTAGTAAAAAAAATTTTACCCACTACAAATAAATGAATATGAAATGTTGTGTTGAATCTACAACCAATCGTGGCCAGCTGACAATCTTTATAATATTTTTATATCATTTTTGCACTTAACAGCCAGTTTCATCATTTTAGTAGAGGATATTATAATAAGAAAAAAAGTTGTAAATGAACTGGCGTAAAATATGTAATTTAGATTCTTCTCTATTGTTATGCCTTCTCTACGCTACTCGCGAAGTTGGACGATTTTAGACGAATACTCAATAGTCGTCGTCGTAGCCTCGTCAAGCTTTACCTCGCCTCGGACGACTTTCTAGAGTACTTCGCCGAGGAACTTCGTCAGCCTTCGCGAGTAGTGTAGAGGTGGCATTACGATTCACGAGATTTTCATCGAGGAAAATATAAGGCTTAGACATAATTACGTAAAAGTGTCAAGTACGGTTTCACAGTTTATTAATACCTGTTTGGACCTTTTTTTTTAAGCATTATGTTCGAAACTTTTTCAGTGTGTACATCTGTAATAAAGTTGGCAGCTATTGCCGTTCCACTAACAGATTTAAAGTTGATGTGTCGTTTGCCTTCTAAATCCATAAATGTTAATAAAAATGTGTACTATCGCCATATATTTTTAATTAATAATAATAATTTATCGTTCCACACTTTCACACTATTGATTGAAATCAATGGTTTGACCTGTAGGGGGAGAAATCTATTCTAACCAAAAATTTGTTTTTTAAAGGTGTCATGCTCCCCGGCAGAACGACTATATTTTTTGTGTCATAGTTACATAGTATGTACAATTAGTTTTATATATTGAGGGATAAGACAAATGAACATGGTATGATTTTGTGTGGTGTTGAATGATGCGAATGTAGTAGGCGGCAGCGCAGGTTACTGCGCTCTCGATACGCTTTACTCTCGGTATAGTGAAAAACATTTTTTACTTGTACACCCGACGTACCTATTTCATGTAAAAATAACAAGTAGAGTTGTAGGTCTATATTATATGTCTATATTCTTGTAACTGAATAACTTTCAATCTCAGAAGTGGATCACTGAGTGGATCTCAATGCATTCATTCGATGTATTTGAAAGATTTAGCCAACAGTATCATCACCCTGGGAAAATTAAAAAAAAACATCTTTATATATAGTTAAGGCTTTTTACCACATAATCGATTTCGTTAATAAAAACTATACATCTTCTACTACTCACCAACTCAAAGAGCGCACCGCGAATCGACCCAAAGCCGAAATTCTGTCCCCTGTTGCCTTTACCTCTTACTCATACCAAAGCCTTGGACATAAATAAGATTTAAGCAAAATATTACTCTGCTTAAACTCAATTATTTCTCACTTTATCATAACAAGATTTTTTCTACTAATACCAGTTGGATACAAGAGGGCGTCAAAAAGTAAAAATGAAACAAAATTACCACGACAATATTTAATCTCATATTACAATTTGGTACAAAATGTATGACAATATTACGAACAAGCGACATCTAAGTATAACCATTTACGTAAGCTACGGAACTAAAACTGAAAACATTACAGTTTTAAATGAAATTTCTCAATATTTATATGCAATATAGTTATATACTGTATACTAAGTGCTGAAATAAAGACTATGTGTTACTTGATATTATTACATCACCAAAAATGAAATTTCACAACCCTATTAATCCTAATTGGTTTATTGCTGTCTTTATTTATTTGTTTTGGGAATAAAACCTTTTTATTACGTCTGAAAATATTACTGGTTGAAATTGAATTAAATTGTTTTTTTTTTATTATCTCACAAAGTTTAAAACTAGAACAAATAAGAAAACCATTTAAAAGCTTGGACATGATCCAAATCTTAAATTTTCAAATTTAAATGAAAATAAAGTGTTGCGAACTTGAACAGTCTTTTCGTGACCAAAATTTGGAAGTATTTGTGAGCATTTATCTAAGACGCAAAATGTCAAAGTTGTCATTTACAATTTCATCTTTTTTGAGGGCACTGATATCAAAACTTAGAGCCAACAAAATAAAAAGAGAACGGATTAGGCGTAACCTCAAATCAATAAAGCATCGTATAACAGTAGGGACGACTGTGTCTATCAGACATTCACATTAGTCATGAATTTGACGCTCTGAAACTACGCAGTGCTCACACTACATAAAAGAAAATGATGATTTATTGACTCAGGGGCTAGTAACAAAGTTTAAAGGTCACAAATATATGGGGCTTATGTTATTTGAAAAATTATTCAAATTACATACATGACATACAATATCTCAAGTTTGTTTCTTTGAATGTATTAAACGCCTCTCACTTGACTAACAAGTAAATCACTCCAAAATCGATATATAACAATATAAATATAATTATAATATTTAACATTTTTACTTAAGTTGATAATATGGTCAAGGACGCTTGTCATACTATTGAAATTAAACATAAGAATAAGATGTTTTTTTTTATAATGCGAGGACATTTAGTCATAAAATTAGAATAGTTAAACACTATATTGTAAGATTTACACAGATAAAAAAAAAGTAGCCGGTACGGGTATTTCTGTAGACATAGACAACTATTATGCAACCCATATAATATAGAGCAGTCGTTTAAAAATTTGGATAAAATCACAAATAAATAATGCAGCTACCATTAGCCTATTAAAGATGTGTTTTTCAATAAGTCATGACAATTATTTTTAACATGAGTCTCAAATAATTGGGTGTTTTCCATAGTAAAACTGAGCACTAAATATCTATTTAGTCGATAACGAATATATTACTTAAATTGGAATACAAACTCAGTATAAATCTAAAGCCATCCAGTTTTAGGTTGTCGCTTGATCGTACTAATCTCATCGAGTTTCTTAACGGGACGGAGAGGTTCGGGCGATGAAGGGGGTATTAGCTGCTCTGTGCTTGATGTCGATGACAGACGCTTTGGTGGAGATGCTGGTGGTGGTGGTACAGGCTGGTAAAAACATTAATCACATTAGACAACAGAGTCTTCAGTTGATGAAGTGCTCCTATGACACAAAGACTCAAAAAAGTTTTTATTCAAAGACAAATAAAATTTGCGACATCTATAAACTAAATAACTGCGAAAGTTAACGTGATTGATAAAAAATAATACTTGACTACCTCAGAATTCTCATTCAGATAACGATTGTATATATATAAATAAAATCAAGTTTTTTTGCCCGAAGGACTAGGCAGAGGCATATTAAACGCACACTTTTCGCCAGAGTTCAGCTCCCACGAAATAGATCATGAGCCTATTGCCACTAATCAGGATATTTTGTTTGCCAGAGCATCGTCCGTTGATCAATAGGTGCACCCTACAGGGAGCCCTAAATTCTTGGTGGGTACCCTATGTAATTTTAATGATTGTCTGAATATAAATTCGTACACTGACCAATCATTACTATTATTTACTGTCGATGTTGTAATAGAGACTAACGTTGACCATATATAACCTCTCCATGTTCCTTCATAGACAAACCTCCAACCTGCAGACGTGGCTATCGTAGATTCGATACCACGAGCACCATATGATGTTGTCTATCTATGTATAATATGTTATTATTTGTATTTGGTAATATATTTTTATATTATATTATATTTTATTATATGAGTTTGTTGTCTGATTCCTTCAACAGGTCCAGCCCTCTAGCTAAGTTGACATTCTACAAACTTAAACGCTATTAGAAAACTAACAAATATGTGAGAATGACGTCATTAAGTCACGTGGTCAAAACAAAATATTAACCAATAATACAAGAAAATAGAGGTGTAAGCGATTGTAGAAAGAGTATCGTGAAATACTTGCATCTTGGTTAAGGAGGTTGATCACACGGCCGAATGTACACTCAATATCTTTCTTTTTTTTTTTTTAAAAAGACAACGCCCGCATTAGGAATAAATCCTGTGTCGCGGGGGACTTTACAAACATACAAGAAACGGACACAAAGAACACCCAGACTCAGAACAACAATTCGTGGATCTCACAAAGTGTTGTCCCATGTAGGATTTGAACCCACAACACAGCGAAGCGGAGAGCGGCGTGGCGACCGCTTAAACCACTAGGCCAATCGTGCAGTCTATGTAAAGCTATCATTGATGTGGCTACTCATAAATAAATCTATCAGATACTCTTGTCAAATATTTTGTTTCTTTTACATAACAACTGACATACTAACGAAATAATTTGTTTACCCTTAAAGCAACATACTCGTAAGATGTAATATTTACATATAAGACTACTAAAATCTTGCCTCGAGGCGCCAGTCGTGAGTATTTAATCAAATTTCACGTAACAATTAAGCATATTGCGTGAATTTATACATTTAGTCACTCTTTTAATTTGATATAGTTAGATTAAAATTAGTACAAACTCCTTTTAAGACCTACTTAATCCTTCATCTCATGTTGTAAATGTAATGTAAGCAGGAGTATACCGGTAATCAAGACTACGCGGGTTATTTGAGGACTTAATTTATTACCACACAATTTAATAATCTAAAAGTTATTTTGCTTAAAACACCATGCTGTGAATTTTATCAAAACCAGCATGATAATTTTGAAAATAAGTACTTTCATATATTATATTTTCTAAGGTAAAATATAATATAAATTCTACTTAATACTACATACATTAAATCATTTCATCACATCAAAAAAAAAAAAATAATTAAAAGAATGAATTAGAATTAATTAAGAATTAATTTACAAGTACGAGTATGTACATGGGACAGGGTTATCACTTCAAAAAACGACTCAGTTAAATGTTTGGTGAGTGGTGTTTTTGTATCATGATAAATAGTGTACCCCTTTTTTTTAACGTGTGGAAACCCCCTCGATCCGTCGCCCCACCGGGGATTGCGGTGGGGTGGTGTGTCGTAATCGGACCGAATAAAATCACACGGTGTGCCACTCTGCGCCTGAGATAGGAGGATCCAAGAACAGCTGTTATTACGACATCTGGTCACCTCCTAGCGCCTGCGTCATTTAAAAAGAGTTTATTATAGCCTGATGTGATGAAGGCACCTGCCTTGAAGTAAATTTAACAACGATATTTATACCACCGGCCGTCGATTACACTAATTTTTGAGTGTATTACATGTTAAAATTAATTGATAATTATTTACTTATGATTTTTACGATTACAGTATAGCGTAGGCCTATGAGTAATCATGCTGTCTAGGTATGTAAGTATTAGAAAATTAGAATGGTTTGATGTTCGTTATAAAGATCATTTATACGGGAACATAATTTAGTTATATTCTGCAGTATACGAAGTCACCTATTTAAACATGACTTTGTATAATTAATATCCTGAAATCAGTTTTTTGAGGTTAAAACTGTAATTATCTAGTCCTTCCAAAGTATACGAACAGTCATACTTAATCGTTTCGAAGTGCGCCTCTACACTGCTAAGCTAGTCAGAAATTCCATTTCAAAAGTCTTGAACATAGCTTAAGAATAAATGTGTCTAATTTATTGTAATCATACATGTGACATAAACTGGAAAAAAAAACCGAAAATAGATTTAGAAATTCTAATACAAAATACGAAACGAACAAAAGTCTTTATATTGATGCAATATTTAAGAAACTTACAGCAGCAGCAGTTGAAGTAGAAAGTGTTGGAGAAGTAACTCTAGGAGGTGGTGGGGCAGGTGCTACTTTAGGTGATGTCGGTGGCTTGACTTCAGGTACTGATGGAGCGTGCACTGGTGGAGTACTTGGAGTCACCTCCATTGTTGGAGCAGGTGGAGCCTTGGATACCATAAAATACAATAATATACATTTATTATTATCATTTTCCTCAAACAGTTTTACATAGGTCACGGATATTTAACACAAAGTCATCTAGTCGTAATTTCAAATTAAGCATAGCGTGTACTATGAAAGCTAGAGTGAGTTATGTTTTGTATTTTTTTTGTTAATACATAAATACATGTTACACAAAGACAACACTCAAACTCCGCAACAATTATTTGCAGATCATACAAACATTTGATCGAACACGAGAATCGAAACCGAGATCTCAGCATAGCAGTCGCATACGCTACCACTGCGCCACCGAGTCAGTCATTGGTATTTAGTAGTCAGTCTGGCAGTCATTGTTAGCATCACTGGTATATAAATAATGAAATCGGTCAGCCATACAATTACCCGCTTATACTTAAGATCAAAACAAAAAATAGAGGGAGAAAGAATAGCTGAATAGAGATAAAAGAGATTACATAGCTTTAAATCTTGAGATATGTATGAATGTCATATGATATGGTAATTGGTGCTACGTAAATTTTTTTGTACTTAAAATACGATATAACCTCTGCCCTTTTTCTTTCCGATATAAATTTAATTTATTCTTAAATGTAATGAAGTCGTAAGTATCCTTACCTTAGATTTCGCAACGGGTGGAGGTGGTGGTATGGCACCTTCTGATGGTTTGATTTCAGGCACCACAGGTCGAGCTACAACTATATCATCTGCTGGTTTTGATTCGGCTTCTTCTGGTTTCTGCTATTTAGAAGGTAAGTTAAACAAAAATCATATAGAGCTAAAATAATAAACAGACAAATTGAAACTGAATGAACTATTTAATCTTGTACTCCTAACCGATTCCGAGATATTATAGTGTACAAGTATGTGTGCACATATAGGTGCACTCTCTGTCCCCTCACTTTTACATAATCCGATGGGACGGTTATACGATACGACCGGGGAGAGATCAGGTGCAGGACCAATGGCGTTACATACTTTCTGAGGCACGGGGGTTAAGATCCCAAGTTTCAAACTTCAGGCTATTATGAGGCATTTCTACAATCTCTTTTTGGGTGGACCCGGCAATTAAACCCGAGACCTCTTGATCAGCAGCATACGCTAACCGCTAGACTACCGAGGCAGTCTGTTTAATAAAAAGCTAGACGTGAATTTCTTTAAAAAAATATATTAGTCAAAAGAAGAAATGATGTCATTTGTGTATGTATGTATATAGATCTACATCAACGTAAGTATGTATATGTATGTATTTATGTATTTGTATAAATTTTAGTATATGATAAGTTTGTATATGTCTACTTCTTTTATTCAACATGCTGAATACTTCCTATTTTCTCTGCATCACCCAAAGGTTGACTGGTAGAGAATGCCTTAGGCATTAAGTCCGCCTATGTACATAAAGTACATGATGTATAAATAAACAAATAAATGTCAAAGCATACGTAAACTGATTTCATGAGTGAAAGCTTAAATTGGTCGATTTAGTTTTTTTCGTCTTTTATAGAAGTTTTCTGGTAGAGCTACTTTCTAAAAATATAAGTGAAGACACTATACAATAAATCTATGCCAGACATATCGAACTGAAACTCTATCATGTCATTTGAATTTATTTGGGTAATAGATCAAGGTATATTTTTAAGTCATCACAAAGTTGTACATAACATTGCAATAAATTATTTATTTATTTACCATTAGTTTTTGCCTGCTGCTTCGCTCACGTAAAATTTGATCTGCCACATTAAGTTTCATAGCAGATCATTTTAAATAAATATATTTTTTTTTTATCATCATCTTTGTGTAACTTCAATGAGTTAGGCAGCGTACACCAAGATAACTCCCAGAGGTTAGATTTTTTTCTGATTTAGTTGGCATATATCGTTATGTTACGACCAAAATTACATAAAATCATAACAAATTGTAGTATATATGTTAATCGGTTGTATAACCTATATTATTGTAACGTTTTATCCAAATCCGTCTAGTAGTTTTCTTGTGAAAGAGTAACAAACATCCATACTCACAAACTTTCCCATGTATGTATAATGTTAGTAGGATTATTGTAAACATAACATTTGTATACACATTTTCATGTGTAGGACAAGTGTTTATTTTTATGAATGTGTATTCAGTCTTCTAAAATGTAGTAATAATAAAATTGAAACAAATATTGTGATAATTAATATTTTGTGTTATTTTATTGTTATGTTCAAATTATTTGGGATTGTACCTGTTCTTCTGGATCAGGGGATGGCCCAGTTGGTTTCCTTTTAATGACCTTGGGAGGACTGGTTTCTCCCGGGACACGCTTAGCTTTTAGTGGACTTGGATCTGAGTAAAATAAGATATTTAAATTAATAATACGCATATAAGTATTGTAAATCAAATACTTAATTCTCAATACAAAAATATAAGCACCCATAGCATCTATTAGCCACTGAGGTTGAGAGACTGTTTACCATTTTGCGATTAGATATAATAAAATATAAATAAAACCACCTTGAAATATGTGTAAATTATTTTTAATCTTAACAATATTTAAAAAAACAAATAAACATTTTTCCTCTAAAGAAATCCATTCATTACCGTCTTGAAACGCAAAGCTTTTCATAAAAAAATTGATAAAAAAACTTTGAACTCGTTTCGAAGTTCTACCAGCCACAGAATCTATCACCAAATCAAATTCGTAGTATTTTTACTTCATATTTAGAATAGCAATAGAATCATAAATTGAACAAGTGCTCTTCTCCGAAGGCTACCATATAGGCTTTCTAAAATACAAGCCGAAATACGTCAGAAGTAATCCATATTGATTAGTTAGTCAAATTATTATTATGGTGAGGTACTTTTACTCTCCTAAAGCCTATTAAGCCACCGGCAGGTAGTCCAACATATTTACCTGCTGGTGAGATTTCAGCACAGGAAAAAAAAACCACAAAGTTTGTAAAATCAACACTTGCCCGGTTGTGGAGACGTCTCTTCAGCAATAGGTTTGACCGCTGCTGGTGGAGAGCTAGGTGAAGAAACAGGTGGCTTTGGACTGACCGCTGTCGGCAATGGACTTGTTGCTCTCGACACTGCTGCGGGTGATGGGGCTCTCGATGGTGTCTGTATGAGTTTTGGAAAGGAAATAAATACCTAAGTGTGCGTACATAGAGAAACAGATTATCGGTGCAATTACCTAAATCTGTGGGGGTCGGTACCGATAGATGCAGTATAATATTTCTATGAACCAACCAACCAACCTAAAGCGCCAGCATCCGTATTGTTGTGTTTCGTTGGTGAGTGTGAGACTGGAGGCCCATTGATGCAGGGATGATAGTAATCGTGGTAAGTGTGTAAGCCTTACACTGTCACACTGTCATGCCGTTTACGTCCCCAAGCGGGGTGTGAAAAAGTATCTCACATGGCCGCCATAGTGTGGGTCACCATACTGCATAGTCTGCATTTGTAATGAGTATGGTGACCACAACTATTGGATTCTATTCATGCGTTCCATCAGGCACAGTAGAGTCACTTTGGCAGACTCTTAATTTAAAAAAAATCTTATACAATCACTTATCAAAAAATGTGTTTAAACTTGTTAGTACCGACTACCATGATCTAACTACATATATAGGTTTAAGCATTGGTCAGTATTATTCCTATTGTGTTAATGAAAATTTATATGGTAACAAACTTTTGATATTTGACAAATAACCTTTATACGACGAAGATAATAAGAAGCAAGGCAAAATAAAGTAAGAGATTTGCCACCAATAAGTGCTGGAAAGGGATTAGTTTGGAAACGAAACAGGATGATTAGTAGTTATACTAATTAATATAAATACATAATTGCGTTATTTATCGCCTATTATTATTAATTGGGCATTATACAACAAGTGATTATGTCTGGAATATTGAACAAAATTATTTCTCATGTTGTAATGTCATTTGAATGTGTACTGAGTCTCTGATGTACCATCTTCACTGTACAAGATTCATCGGAGTTCAGTTTCTCTTAATACCGTCTTCACCAAAAAATATATTATGCTACAAACTCATGTCACTTTGTGTTTAATCTACCAAATGTAGATTCCACTATTTTCTCTCGCTCGCGACATGTGACTGATAAAATTATGTTTGTGAACCCAAAGGGTTTCATTGAAATATGTTTTTAATGGGTAGGTTTAATTAAATAAAATACGTTTTGAGTGTAAGATAAGTTAGCGGTTTAAGAAATGCCTATTTTCTTTCATTTAGAATTAGATATAAGTATAATGCTCTAAAGATACCTCCATCGGTTATCTGATATTCACTAAGAATCTTTCACACACATTCACACCATGTCTTAATTAAGTGATGTTCGATATTATTTTATATTTAGTTTAATATTTCTCGTGTCATTCTTGTGTAATAAAAATTGTTTTCATGAATAATTAATAATAATAAATAAATAAATATTCCGGACATTTGACACACTACATTCTACATCTAGTTTCAAACTAAGCAGAACTTGTGCTATGATACCTAGACAGACTGATAGAACACTTATATACTTTTTTTGTAAATACATACATATTATATATAGAAAACACGCAATCTTCGAAACAAATATTTGTAGATCATACAAACATTTGGTCCGACCCGGGTATCGAACCTGAGACCTCAAGCACAGCAGTCACATTCGCTACTGCTGCGCACCGGGGCAGTCGAGTGGAATTTTATATCTTTCCAAAGTTAATGACAATGTGATCCGTATGTTTTTCTTCTCCTATTAATATTAAGGGTATTAAATGTAAAACATCGTCGTCCTATTAAATGGAAGCCACGGTTTTCACTAAGTACAGATTTACCTGTTTTTTTATACAAGTTAATTTTCTATCGTGAGATACCGATCCACACATTTATCTGTACAAAAAATCTGTTTCTTGTTTTTATAATTAATGACTTTTCTGTTTTTATGTAAGCACCTACACACCAGACATTTAAAAATATACATATTTCAATTTTCAGATTTAAATCATTATCATATCTATATAAACACGAAAATTGATCAAATAAATTCCAATTGAGTAAATTTATTTGTAATACTTAAAAAAATTACTACAAGTATTTCATAATAATAATACAATATTTTGGACATCTGACACACAACGCCATCTAGTCCTAAACTAAGCAGAGCCTATACTATGGGTACTAAACAACTTATGTAAATACATAAATACTTTTTTTTTGGAAATGTTACAGATATTATACATAGAAAACATTCAAACCCCGAAACAAATATTTACAAATCATACAAACATTTGGTACGACCCATGAATCGAACCTGAGACCTCAAACAGCAGTCGCATACGCTACAACTGTGTCACCGAGACATTCATCATTCTTTCTTTACACAATTCATTTAAAATTATTCCCAGAAAGTTCGTAATTTTACTACTTTTTTAAGTTTTATAAGACTATCATAACATCAGGTCACAGTTAGTAAAAATCATAAAATAAAATTAAAACCTGTTACTTTTTGGCGGTGGTTTGGAGAATGAAAAAAAAAACAATATATATTGTGTATGATGTAACATTATAAATAATCCAGGAAAAGAACCTTTAAATTGGTAGCTTATAAGGTAGTAGAGACATGCTAATTTCAGCATGAGTGGGCCGGTTCGACCGGGGCAGTACTACCCTCCCACAGAAGACCAACCTAAAGCACCAGCATCCGTGCTGTCGTGTTTCGTTGGTGAGTGTGAGACCGGAGGCCCATTGATGCAGGGGTGACAGTTATCGTGGTAACTATGTAAGCCTTACACTGTCACGATGACGAAAGGCATGACGCCTTTAACATCCCCAAGCGGGGTGTGAAAAAGCATTTCACAAGGCCGCCATAGTGTAGGTCACCATACTGTATTGTCTGCATATGCAATGAGTATGGTGACCACAACTCTTGGATTCTATTTATGCGTTTCATCAGGCAAAGTAGAGTCACTTTGGCAGGCTCTTAATATAGAAAAAAAAAGCTACACATAAAGCGCTTGCCTGCAAGAAAAGAAAACAAATCTTTTTTTTAAAAGACAACTGCCGCACTAGAAGTAGATCCTGTGTCACGGAGGATTTTACAAATATACAAAAAACGGACAAAGAACACAAAGTGTTGTCTCATGTGGGATTTGAACCCTCAATACTCAGCGCAATAGAAAGCGGCGAGGTGACCGCTTCAGCCACTACGCCATCAAGTATTACGTATGAAGAAATTGTTCGAGTATGAATTTCAAAAAGTGTTAGCAAAATAATTCGTAATTTTTTTTTTGATACTGTTTGACATCAGAAACTCCATCAAATTTGAAAATTATATGTGCAATTTTTTAGTGACATTTCTTCTCTCTCTCTTTTTCACTATTATTTTGTTTCATAAGTAAAGAAAACCAGTTTACAAATCGGTATATTTGGATACCGGTCCTGACTTTTATGCAAAAAAACTGTTACAGGATTACCCTACTTAGAGATTTTCGACGAGTCGAACTACCATTTTTAGGACTCCGTAGCCAAATAGCAAAAAACGGAACCCTTATAGATTCGTCATGTCTGTCGGTCTGTCTGTCCATCCGTATGTCACAGCCACTTTTTTCCGAAACTATAAGAACTATACTGTTGAAACTTGGTAAGTAGATGTATTCTCGGAACCACATTAAGATTTTCACATAAATAGAAAAACAAACATTTGGGGTCTCCCATATAAGTATGGGAGACCCCAAATGTTTGTTTTTCAACTGAAACTCATTTTTTTACCATCAATTATATATGGGATATCTATGGACAGGTCTTAAAAATTGAGGTTACTAATATCATTTTTTTAAACTGAATAGTTTGTGTGAGAGTCACTTCCAAAGTGGTAAAATGTGTGTGTGTGTCGTATCCCCTGTAACTTCTAAAATAAGAGAATGATAAAACTGAAACATATAAATGATGTATGTATATTACAATGTAAACTTTTACCGAATATCTGTTTGAACGAGTCCGACTCACACTTGGTCACATTTCTAAATATAAATTGTGCATCTTTATAAGAACTAAATATGTACTTAGTAAAAATCCTCTGTACCTTAGATAAAGTAGCAGGTCCTACGGATGAACTTGGTTTAGGAGAAACTGGTCTGCTTCGTACTTCAGCTGCTGTTAGCAACGCTTCCTCTGTGAAAATGTATTTAGAATGAGATTTCTAAGCATAGTGTCTCTCAAACTGCTGGCATGACTCTTGAATACAAACAAGAATATATGGTCGTATCATATTGTGATAGCATGGCAAGTTACGTGGATATAGAAATCAAACGAAATGAAAAAACTCGAAAAACGAAACGATAAATAAATTTGTGTTGACTCAAAGAAAATATCAAAGGGTTACGTATAATGTTATATGATTTACATAAAGTAAACTTTTTGTTTTTATCTCAAATTAACATTAAGAACTAAACAGTTATTGATGCAGGGGTGACAGTTATCGTGGTAACTGTGTAAGCCTTACACTGTCACGATGACTGTCATACCTTTTACGTCCCAAAGCGGGGTGTGAAAAAGCATCTTCCTAGGCCGCCATAGTGTGAGTCACCACACTGCATTGTCTGTATTTGCAATGAGTATGGTGACCACAACTCTTGGATTCTATTCATGCTTTCCATCAGGCACAGTAGAGCCACTTCAACAGGCTCTTAATATAGAATATACATATATATATATATATATATAGTTATGTACAAATTTTACAAAGGTAAAATTTATACGATAACTACATAGGTATTCTCTACCAGTCTACCGCGCGGTAGTGTGAAAATATATTCATATGTAAGTATTTCTAAGGCAACTTTTCTCTTAAAAATCTGTTATTTGAAGAGTTTTTAAGTTGGCTACAGTTGGTATCAGATTTACTTTACCAGATTTTCGTACAGGTGAAGCGATGGGTTCACTATATTCTCCAACTTCTGTAGATATGTCCTTGATCAGCTCCAATAATGTATGTCCTGGGCTTATAGGCATTTCAATCGGAGAAACAGCCCGGGAACCTTCTAAAAAAAGTAGAATATTAAATGATTTGGAAGATGTTCCCTTTTAAGTTAGATAATAAACATCGTACAACAATGAATCGTCCGTGTGGTGACGGATTTAGAATATATAGTGTTACCACCTCTATTCATCCCGTGGGTGTCGTAAAAGGCGACTAAGGGAACAAAGTATGCAAGACAACATTAATTACAAAGAGAAGGAAAACTTAACAACACTATTCCAATCCGTCTGGGCAGCGTGGTATAGTAGGCCAAAACCTCCTTGTTAAGGCGAGACCTATGTCCATTAGTGGACTGTAAAGGCTGTTGATGAATAAACATCATATTGTACCTGGTAAGGGAGAACGCAGGACCAACTTTCTAGCTTGTTCCATAGCACGTTGCAAGTTCTGCTGGTTTTTGAAAGACTCGCGACTGCGACAGCGTCCAATTTGGGTCCTGTATTACAAAAGCGTTTTTTAAGTTTTGCTTCATTCAATACCGTAACAGGCATCTACTCTATCATTTGATGATTGCAGCATTTATCTCAGCTATGAATTCAACTCAATTATATGAATTATTTATCCAATTTAACCTTTATACACAGAATGATGTGCAACTTAACCAGAATATTATGAAGATAGAATTCTATACTTCTGTATACTTATTTTACAGTTCACCTTATATGGTGATTAGCAACAAAAAGCAGAATTACAAGCATTTATTTACTTTACTCATTACTATCCGTACGAGCTGTCAATTATCTGAAGTCGTTTCTATAACATTTTTAACTTACGACACTCCAGTTCCTGCCAAAGTCTGGTCCCATTTAGCATTTGTGGTGTTTGCAAGTGCCATCTTAGCAATTCTTCTAAACCGTGACAGCCCATCTTCATCGATTGGCTTCTCATCCTCCAAGGACACAGGAGCCACGTGAAAGTCCTTCATTAGACGTCGTTCCCACACCTTCATGCGCTTGCCAAGAACCACTATTTAAGGGAATGAAACATTTTGATCTACTTCTTCTTAACATATTATACAATATGCAGCTAATAGGCATCCGTCAGACATAATATACAATAAAATTAAAATATTTAACAATAATTGACAGTCTATATGAACCTCACAGAAGGTCTTTTCTGTAGATAAATAAAATTTAATTGAATTTTTATAATACTCACTCTTTTCCTTTCTATCTGTAAAACTAACATCCATGCCGTTCTTTTCAAAGACCTCGAGTAATTCATATCTTAAAGCAGAAACATCTCCTTTCAGCTCATTTATGTCATCTTCCGTGACCGGTTCGTCATCCATCTTCCTGTGCATAGCAGACACATAGCGCCAGACAAGAGCTCGCATTACTGCTGTATAGCGTACGTCGTGTTCTTTTTCTTTCTGCTCCTGATTTAGAAAAAATGCGATAGACTTAAATTGAGATACTAATTATCTGTACTCATTGTTACTCTTTATATTGTAAGTTAGGATATACCACATAACCTGACTAATTGGTATTTGACAAAGTTCTTATTATTGTGTAGATACTCAAATGAGTATCACCTCAACAGGGTTTACAGTAAAGTGGTTTGCCGGAATCGAATGGAATTGGCAAAACCACGCGGTGTTTCGTCACATGTGAATCACTTGGTAGGTACTCGGGTATATCCTGGAATAAAAGTATATATGGAAGCTTCTTATGATTAATTTACCTTTTAATTTTAAAAGTTATTCCGTCTGTAGACTTCTTATAGTTTTATTACTAAATACTTCATGACTCTTAATGACTGCAGAGATCAGATTACATTAAGCAAGCGTATGTACGGTTTTGTTGTTATTACTAATACACGCAATCGAATTTGAAGTAACTAAGGCCTTTGATTCAATACAGGATTAAAAATAAGAATGTCAATGACTCTAACGCAAAATGGACTCTTTAAACCATAAGATGATTGTCAAGTTATAAATTTCAATCAATTGTAAACTCTTTTTTATTTCACTGTAATGAACCGGCCATTAATAACATTTGATTAATCTTATAAACGTTTCATTAAACGGTAAAAGACCTTGTGGTTAAAGTTAACGACAGATCAAACGTTGTGTAATTACACTCGACTAACTATTGTTGATGGGGTAAAATCCCTTCAGATTTCTTGCTCTTTAGAACTCGCCGATAATGAGGAGGCGCTACACAGGCTAATCTTTACAGTGTTAACCAATATACACGCGACTGGAACTCTTTAAAACAAATCATTATATACTTTGTAAGAGAGTTTCAAACTTGCCCCAAAAAGAAAGAAAAGTACTACAACCTAATAAGCAAAATAAAGTTCTATGCTCCAACTAGATATCGTCGTTCTCCTATCACCCCCCTGCATCACCGCTTCGCAGAAGTGTCCTCGGTGCAAACTCTACCATTCCACGACTTTGCAAGTTGCTTAATGGTTCCAGCTCCCTGGTCGATATACACACTGACTCACTTACCAAACTCCGCAATACTATACAAAATACTAAATAAAAAATACTTTATTTCCTTCTTATCTGTTCTCAGCCAAGTTTGTATTGTATTTTTAGCATAAGCATACACTAATTTTTTGTTTATAGTGCACGTGGTGCTTACCTATAAGTAATTGTAACACTATGTCATACTTTTATAAAATGTCTTTTAACTATGAAACAGTGTATACAATTGTTGGTGAGCCAAATAAATAAATAAATAAATAATAATAGTAACCTTCGTTAACACAAATAAATAACGGTAAACTGATTACCTTCAATTTCATCTTCCTTAGTTTATCCTTCTTACGTATACCTAGCATCTTGAGGAATAGCTTTGGAGTTGGCATTATGTTGAACGGTGGTGGAAGAGTAGCACTCTCTTCGAAGTAACTCATCCACAGGCGAGTACGAGCAAATTTCCATTCGACGTCTGAGTGTTCCTTGAAAAGTAAATTGGTGTGTAAAAAACCTTCGATTTACACAAAACTGTAACTTTGGGAAACTAGTTCCGACTTCAATTCTGATGAATTTGTAACAAATTGTGTTTTTCATTCCTTAATTATTTACCCTTTAAGACTAACTACAAAATATATCCATTTAAATTGAAAAATAATTTTTCAAATGGATTCATAAATAATGGAGTTGTAAATAAATTGACTGAATTAAGAGTCTATCTTTTATCTTGTAGTTTGTAGTTTACCAAAAGAAAACAATGATTATGGACATATAATATTGTTGTCAGCTACTTAATAATGAGTATGTATATAAAAAAAGCTATTGAATATTAAGGAATCGTTAACACGTACATATCATAAACAAATATTAATCCAACTTCGTTTTATGAAACAACGGAGCATGATGAAAACTTTATTCTACTAGTCTATTCTAGTCTTCCATAAACAAACCTATTGCCCTACGTTTGTATGACTTAACTTGGATACTGTCATTTAGTTTAACATTAAGGAATCCGTATAATACATAGTACGGCCGACTGCTTTCTATTCCAACTCAACACTGACAGAGTAGATGTTTGCGACTGCAGTGACATACTTACAAGTTAAATTAGATTAGATGTTTTAATTGTTTATTTTTTTGGATCACTTACTTCATAATTCTCTTTTTCTTCGTATCTATTTTTTCTATCTACTCGTACGTGATATTTTTCAACTTAATAGGTGCTTGATTTTGACTTTCTTATGTTTATTGAATTTACGTAATATAGAAAGCTATCTGTCCCTTTAAATTAGTATTTAGTTGTGTAACAATTGTAACTAAATATATTGAATAACTAAGAACTTATAGAACGTGACTTGAAGCAAATGACTTCAATGTGCATAGTATCAGAAAGAATTCTGACAAACTGAATCATTAAATACTTAATTTTCGCATTAAGCAGCAGAATTTTAGTTTTGACCATATAGATACCAGGGTCGATAATTTTTAAAAGCAATTAAAATCGTAGTAGGATGAAACCCATTACAAAAGGATGAGAATATTATAAAAATGAAGGGAAAAATAATTTACGGGCGATCTGAGGTCGGGGAGGGGATGGGGGTGAGTTTTTAAGGGTAAAAACGGTTATTCTCGATTGCCGGCAAAACTAAAAGTCCTATCGAAAAAAGTCAAATGGCAAAGTTGTAGGTAATAAAAAGATCTAAAACTTTTGTATTTACACTTTTTTCACATAACCTCAAAACTTATGTGAAAAATTCAAAAAACCAATTTTTTTGTTTTTTATTTTTATCTTTTACAAAATTTTTTTTATTTAACGGAATTTAGTGAAAACCTCCCTTTGTATGTCCCAAATACGCTGTAATTTATTTGATTAAAAATATTTATTTTTTCACCTTATTTTGAATTAATATCGAAAAAACACCCTAATTTTCAATCGAAAACTCACCCGTCAAAATATCAGCTTTTTTCAAAAAGTTGGTATGTTTTCTATTCGTTGAAATCTCTACTTTTCGATGGTGAAAAAAAAAATATATGTTACTATAGTAAATCTTCTCAGAAAATGCAAAAAATCGAAAAAAAATCGAATTCGAATTTTTTTAAGTAGAGATTTGCTGTATTAATATTAATATCGTTAACTATTGACAGTAAAAAAGACATAGAAACTTATTTACAATATGAGCTTGCACCTTTTTCATTGTCACTTTTTACAGGAAATGGCCTCAGGAAAAATGTTAAATCTCAACTTTACGATTTATTTGTGAGTGCGAATGGACCAACGCTTTCTGACGGTGTAGTGCATGTCGTTGACGGTGGATTTTTACTGCACAAAGTAATTTGGCAAAAAAACGAAACGGTAGAAGAGATAATGAATAAATATTTGCGCTATATAGAAAAACATTACGCAGTAAGCAGCTATATTGTCTTTGATGGGTATCCCGAAATTAAAAAATCAGTTAGTGTCACAACAGTACCAGCAGCTACTTCAACTAAAAGAGGAGAACGTAGTCGTAGAAAAACCTCAGACAATATTCCAAAGTTCCATTATCAAAATCATACAAAAATACCTTTTTCGCAAGAAAAATTTTTATCTAACGAGAAAAATAAGGATAAAATAATAAAAACTTTGATGAAAAGATTACAGTCACGAGGATTTTCCTGTAACCAAGTAGAAGAAGATGCTGATGCTGACATAATTGAAACCGCGATAAAAGTTGCAATGAGTACTAATAAAACTGTAATTGGTGTGGGTGGTGTTAAATGAAATTATTTATAATAATTAAAAAAAAATCGAATTCGATTTTTTTTCGATTTTTTGCATTTTCTGAGAAGATTTACTATAGTAACATATTTTTTTTTTTTCACCATCACTCACTTTTTGAAAAAAGCTGATATTTTGACGGGTGAGTTTTCGATTGAAAATTAGGGTATTTTTTCGATATTAATTCAAAATAAGGTGAAAAACTAAATATTTTTAATCAAATAAATTACAGCGTATTTGGGAGATTTCGTTAAAAAAAAGAAATTTTTGTAAAAGATAAAAATAAAAAACCAAAAACTTGGTTTTTTGAATTTTTCACATAAGTTTTGAGGTTATGTGAAAAAAGTGTAAATACAAAAGTTTTAGATCTTTTTATTACCTGCAACTTTGCCATTTGACTTTTTTCGATAGGACTTTTAGTTTTGCCGGAAATCGAGAAAAACCGTTTTTACCCTTAAAAACTCACCCCCATCCCGTCCCCGACCTCAGATCGCCCGTAAATTATTTTTCCCTTCATTTTTATAATATTCCTCTCCTTTTCTAATGGGTTTCATCCTACTACGATTTTATTTCACTTTTTATTATTTTTAAAGGCTTCTACCCTGGTCTAATATGAGAAGATTCATATTCTTTTATTCATCATTCTTTTGAAATCAGTTAAGTAGAGAAACATACAATGTAACTAGAACCGTAATTTGACTTTAATAGTCACAGCCGAAATAGCTCAGTTGGGAGAGCGTTAGACTGAAGATCTAAAGGTCCCCGGTTCAATCCCGGGTTTCGGCAAATATGACTTTTTGGTATTTTATTTTCATTTTTTTTATCAAGTTACCTTGTATATCAGCTAAGTTCGCATTATGTAGAAATCTTGGGCATAATAAGAAAATTGTTAAATTTACACACGCCTGATTGTTTTCACTTAGCAATGTTTCTTAATGAAATATTTTTTTAGGGGACTTCTTAATTTTCCTCTTCCTTCTCGCTACGTGTTCGTGTTCTTTCAAGTTTTTTGAACACAAAAAGACCACATTATTGTACAAGTGAAGCGAAAATTCCTTAATATTTGAATGTAAGACCCCACGCAAACAAATGCCGTGCGGGGCACGGGGAGGGATCTGGCCAGTAGCTCGTTTTTGGAAAATTTTGTCACAATAGATCGCTTCACGGGGCCGCATCGCCCTTACTGTGTCAAACAACTTTATTTAAACAACAGTTCGCTTATTACTGTATGACGCTTATTTCGCATTGAATACGATTTAGACGACTTAAATCGGTGTACGAGTGCTCTGTCAATAAAGAAATGGGTAAAGAAGTTCGAAGAGACGGGATCTACGCTAAATATGAAGAAAACTAGAGGTTCAAGGACTCTCGGACAGAAGAGAACGTGCAGCAAGTTGCCGCTTCCGTTCGAAGTAATCCAAATTTATCGAAGGCACAAAGGTGCGGATGAATTAGAGTTATCCCGCATATTGTTACTCCATATTTTGAGATTACATCCATATAAGATCCAGATAATCTAGGAACTAAACCTAATATTTAAATTTGTGCAAATCGTATGTCGAAACAATGTTAGAACGATTTAGTCATTTTAATAACATCTTGTCTGTCAACATCTAACATGTAAAAAACAGAATGCAAATATTGGAGCAGTTAAAATCCCAAAGCTAAACACGAGAGGCCACTTCATTCTCCGAAGGTAACTGCATGGGCTGCAATTTCAGCAAAAGGAATCATTGAACCCTACTTTTACGAAGATTATATATTTGAAAATGTCACGGGAGTTCTTATGACGTATGCTACTGGAATCTGGCTACAATCGTAACATATGGTTTCAATAAGATGGAGCCACTTGTCACACATCCAATGAGTCCCTGTCGGTGGTCAAATATATGGTTCCGGAAAAACTGATTTCCCGACGAGACGACATTCCATGGCCACCCAGAAGTCTAGATCTATCCCCAGCAGACTTTTTTTTCATGGGGTTATTTGAAGAATCGTGCCTATGTCAATAAACCAAAGACACGACGTCAACTAAAAGTAAAACCAGCGAAGAGATGTAGGCAATCTTGCGATCTTTTTACCGACGAATATTCGAAATATTCAGTGCTCGC
Organism: Hypercompe scribonia; assembly: GCA_949316085.1. Classification (NCBI taxonomy): domain Eukaryota; kingdom Metazoa; phylum Arthropoda; class Insecta; order Lepidoptera; family Erebidae; genus Hypercompe; species Hypercompe scribonia. The sequence goes on from OX438988.1 coordinate 9,658,941, forward strand.
TTAGAAGAGTGCGAACGTCAAAACGGTGGTCATTTAGACGATGTAATTTTTTAAAAAATAAATTCAAACAAATTACTTTCTGGTAAATAATCAATTTTATAATATATCACATGGTTTTATTTAATACGATTTTTTCAAATGTTAACTAATTCGTGGCCCACCCTGTAGCATCAAAACCAAAATCTTCTTACTAAAGAGATGTCTACGTCCAGTAACGGACTGTTGATGATAGTTATTAATGACGATGATAACTGTTGCATCAATCACCAGCAACCACTATTGGAACTTTTTACCTATCTTCTTCGAAAAGAGGTTATGTCTTACTATACCATTCTGTCTACATGAGTAAGCATAGGGTTTGTATCAAGTTTCACTTCTCTTTGCAGTGCGGTTGTCTTGCTTAATTTCTTCCCTCACTCGACCTTTTTGTAGCATTCGTTGATATTACTAAAAAACTGTTTCTTAAAAGGTAGACTGAAAGTCTAGTTCTATCTTTAGAACGATATTTCTTTCTTTAAATTAAAAGTGTTAAATTATTTATGTACAATTCACTGGCAAGACACAAAGATATATTTGAATGGCTTCCTTAATCCGCGGACCAGTTTGTGTAGGACTTCCGCAGACCGTCATTTATCTGTCTTAGAAAAGGTTAGTAAACTAAATCACCTAAGTCCTTAAAACACTCATAAATCAATTTGTACGTGTAAAATTTGGACTTGAAAATCGTGTTACAAAGGTACAACAGAAATTGGTAAAACAAAACTCTCCGTGTGGTGACAGATAAAGAATACATTGTCACCCCCCCATAAGTCTTCCCATGGCTGTTGTAAAAGCCGGCTAAGGGAACAAAATATGCAAAATAATATCACTGCTAAGGGGAGGTAAATTTAAGACAAACCCTACACTCGTACATACTACACATAGCGTGGAATAGGCTAACACCTCTTTCCTAAGGAGAGACCTAAATCCAGCAGTGGACTGTTAAAGGCTGTTGATTATACTGATGATAATAAAAAAGGTGTAATGTAAATATTTTGGGATCGATCAGCTCCACATAGGATATGTTTACAAAAGAAAACTAATACATGACTCGTCAATGATTAACTCTGTTAAAGTTGTCTGAGAAATTGGTGATTTGATAAATTTATCTAGTGTTCAAATTAACACGTTTTTCCCCGTAAGCTACAAAAAAAGTAGATTCAAATATCAAGAATCCCATTACCTGATTAAAGTAGCTATCTCATATCTTTAAAAGTATTTATAAAATTTCAAGTTCTTTCAACGCGATTTCAGTGCCGAGAAATTCAACGTCGGCGACAAAATACGCCGCAAACCTTGTCAAGGAATTGAAATTGGTCAGCAGTGTCCAGTGCAAGCAATAGGCATTATTAATGACTTTGCCATCAGCATTATACACAATAAATTACATCATACAAAACTGTTTAAAAACAGATCATCCACTCTGTATACATTGTTGTTATACCTACCATTAACAAAGGAAATGTTAAAGTAATACATTTTTATTCCCGTATGAAACAATTGTTTTGAAAAGCTAATAAGTACGTATAAGCCCGAGGCGTCTTCCAAATATTCTGATTTTCAAATTATTTATGTTTGAAATAAAAGTAATCAAGCTTTCTACATCGCAATAAAAACATTTTCTCTGTTGCGGAGTCTCTAAAACATTAATGTTACTCTGCCGATACTTGCACTGTGGACTCGCAACTTTTCTGTCTGCTGTGTTCACATAATTCTGGATTAGAACTCTCAACCTTAGCACTAAGCGTGTGAATTACACAAAGAAAAACAAACAACTTCTTTAAGATTCATTGGGCGTGATTTTACAATAAAGTCTTAGCTAACCAAGTTCTGTATCCAATAACGATAAAAAAATACAATGAAAATAAGTTAAGATGATGCTTTGGGATATTTTTGGATGAAGACTGTATCAGAAGGTGGTGTTCTACATTATCCCTTTCCCTCCTTACGGTACTTAGAAGTACCTCCACATTTTTCGTCTAATAACTTAAGTACGAAATAACTTTATGTTAACAACAACTGACGTTCCTTTAGAGTACCGTTTCCGTAAGCCAATCACAGCGCGTTATTTGTATTACCGCGCGACATTGTCGAGAAATTTGAACAGCGAGTTACAACTGGTCGGACATTTTTTCACTTTACTGTGCGGTGTAATTGTAAAATGTTTATATATAAATAGAATATCATAGGTAAGTACTATTTTTTTTACTAATTATATCACGTTTATATCACGGAGTACATTTATAAAAGCTGGTATAACATATTATCACTTTATTTTATAAGAATATTTGATAAAAACTGATGAGGACTTAAAAGTACCGTCAGGTAGTCTAAAAAATCATGAACTTTGATAATACACATACTCGATGAAGTAGGTATTTTGGTTTATCAAACATTATTGTTTTTTCTTTTTATTATTTTTTCTGAGCTATTTTTTTATTGTTTTAGCCATTGAGATGGATATTACTAAGAATACTGCTCTAATTGAAGCCCTGCTATTAGAAGAGATTCCGGACTGTAACGAAGAGGCTGATGCAGGTGTGTCCGATGATGAAGTGGAAAATATTCAACTACCCTCACCAATAGGCTTCGATGAGATTTTTGAAAGAGCTCTAGAAAATACTTTAGCCGAAGATCCGCCATCATCGCCTTCAAAACAAGTTGAACTGGAGTGCCCTGTAAATCAGGTACCACCATCACCAATACCTGGATCTAGTGTTCAGACTGATCTACCGTCTGCAAATACGTCCTCACACAGAACTAATCAGCGATTACCTGAACCAAACCGTAAATGGAAAAAGAAGGACCTAGATACAATTTTACCGGAATACGTTCTAGATACTGGAGTAATAGAAGACTACTTTGCTCACTGTAACATCCCGACTGATATATTTTTAGTATTGATTGAAGATATTATTGATAATATTGTGTACCAAAGCAACCTTTATGCTACTCAGAGAGGCAAAGTATTGAACCTAAAAAAGGAGGAACTTCTAACATTTATAGGTATGAACTTTTTTATGGGTTACAATACTCGTCCGGCGTGGAGAGACCATTACTCTTCGGCATCTGATCTCAACAATGCACTTCTCTGCAAAACAATGCCCAGAGACAGATTTGCTATTATTTTATCTCATCTGCATTGCAATGATAACTCCCAAAAGCCTAGAGACTGCAAAGATAAGTTGTATAAAATTAGATTGATGATTGATGCACTCAATAAAAAATTTCAAGAGGTTTATAATGGTACTCGCGAACTGAGTGTAGATGAATCTATGATTAAATTTAAAGGTAGGTCTGTCTTGAAACAATATCTTCCTATGAAGCCCATAAAAAGGGGATACAAGTTGTGGTGTCTAGCTGACCAGAGAGGCTATATAAAGAAGTTTCAAATTTACCAAGGAAAGGACGAAGAACTGAACTCTAAATTTACCGGCTATGGCTTGGGAGAGAAAGTGGTTTTGGAGCTGACGGAACAAGATTGGGGTAAAGGGAAGATAGTTTACTTTGATAATTTTTTCTCGTCTGTTGCTTTGCTTGAGAAACTGAAAACTGAGAACACCTACGCCTGTGGAACTATCCGAAGTAATAGAAAAGGACTAGCCGGAAATATGATCGCTGATTCTCAAATGAAAAGGGGCGACAGTGATCATCGATTTTCAAATTTAATTGGATATTGGAAATGGAAGGATAACAAAGTGGTTCATTTAGTATCAAATTTTCATGGTAATGAATCGGCAACTGTGTTACGTAAAGAAAAAAATGGATCTAAGTCTGCCATTACATGTCCTGTGGCTGTCAAAGATTATAATAGCTATATGGGCGGCGTAGATACAGCTGATCGTTTGAGAGCCCTTTACTGTATAGACCGCAAATCTCCGAAATGGTGGCACAGGTTGTTTTGGGGTCTTCTGGACATCGCATTTGTCAATTCATATGTCATTCATGGACTCATAATGAAACAAACCACTGTAAAAGATTTTCGACGCTCTGTTACTCAAGGCTTGATGACAATGAAAGATGTTAGTCAGAAAAGAAAGACTTCTACTGATAATACTGCGAAAGCTGGCCCTTCCAAAAGACGCAAATCTGAGTACTCTACTATAAAAGACGTTCGCTTGGGTAATAGAGGCATCCATTGGCCTACTTTCGTAGAAATAGGGGAAGGTGTGAGGTTTGTAGTTTGAAAAAGATTCAGTCGAAACCTCATAGTAAATGTTCTCATTGCAACGTGTTTTTGTGTGTAAATGAAAAGAAAAATTGTTTTGCTGAATACCACGAGGTCAATTTGTAATTAAAAACCTATTTATTTAATTATAACTAAGTAAATATTGGATCTCATTATTTTTGTAGTTTCTATCATAGTTCCTAACATTGTAATAACACAAAGTTCCTGACGGTACTTTTAAGTCTAGGTCTTGGAAATAATACTTCTAGGTACAATAAAAATCTTAAAATAATCTGAGCGTTTCCTTTTACCTACCTTATTATGATAATAAAGTTGAAAAGCGGAAATTCGTCAAAAATCACTACCCCGGGTGGAAAGGGTTAAACTTTTGACATAGAACAGATTTCTGCTAGAAATACTTAATGCGAAACGGAAAAGAAATAAAAAATCTATGTTACAATGCACCATCTAATGTATTCGTTTTATTATTTAAAACGTTTCTACTACATTATCAAAAAAAAAAACACATCCGAAATATAAGCAAATAAGTTAAAAAAAAATTAACATTACTATAGTTGTGCACGATTCAAACGTGGATATCTTCGTGCACTTATTCAGTGACGGCAGACTACACTCGCGCCAACAATGAAGTGTTTGTTCCCAAAGTTAATGAGTTATTTTCTTCTAATCAACTTATTACCACGGAAAAGTAGAGAAAAACTTATTATAAATACGTAAAGTGTTGTTCCTCTGTTCGACTATAACACAAAAACTACACCTGACAAAGTATATACTAAGAACACTTTATACCATAATTATTAAAGTAACATATTTTGTGTATTTATTTAAATATTCTTGTACCATATTTACGCAAATAAAATTAATAATTTAATACAGAAAACTGATATTTTTACATAAAAAAATCGCGAAACAGTAGAAAAATGTAATCATGAGAAACCATACAAACAATTTGTTGACAGAAGACGTCCGGGTGTAAATTGTCGTCACGTTTTGTTTCACCTTTAATTCCTATTTAATTCTTAAATTTCACTACTAAATCATTATTAAAAATAATTATAATGTATATTACTTAGCAGGAAATTACAAAAAAAATGTCCATTTTGGAGTCACTTGCATATTAATAAGTAAAATAAAAGTGTAAAAATAGAATAGAATCGTGAGGTAAAGTAATAGATTCTGAAATCTTATTCTGTTTATAAAGAAGTAGCTAAAGGCGACATTAGCTAGTACATAAAAGACCTGCCTTTCACCCAAGTAAAGTCCCGACTTTATCTTATACAGAGAATCGCAATCTTTAAAATGTAGCTTGATCTCTGTGACAGATGGCTACGAAACTAACGAAGTAAGTTTGAATAAGTAATTTAATTAATCACCTATGTGTTCATTATTTACGTGCCAGTTTTATCACAAAGGAAGTGCAATACATTGTAAATATGACATTTAAAATCTTTAATATATCTTGTAAATTTTAAAAGACACTAGAGATGATTGTCACAGAGATCGAGCTATATTTTAATGCAATAGAAAGGGGTCATATTGCCAATGTTGCCAGCCTTTAAAAAAAGCTACCAATAGGAATTAATGTTGTAAATTTCTATAAACTGTACATTTCTATAGCCCTTAATGTGTAATGATAAAAAAACAAATTGAACTCACCCACTAAAAACTCCAAAAATACTTACATCGATCATTGCATAAGAGTTAGACATCATGGCTATGAGCAGATTCAGCAGCACGATTACATTGATAACAGAGTATGATCCAAACATAAGGAGACCCCAAAACCGTGTGTAGCTCTTGATGCCGGCGAGTTCAAAGTTTTCCAGACCAACCATGCCGAAAGACGCCCAGAAAAGAGACTGTGAGGCTTCGAAAACGCTGTTGAAAAATAATTAGTACACATATTGTAGACCAAAATCTCCTTGACTATGAAAGGCTATTGATGATAATTATGAATATAGTGATATTGTTATGTTATGATATTTAAAAATTTTAAACGATGTGGTGTTGATTAAATTAATATAGTAGAGTAGCGTACTATTAAAGTAGTCACCGTATGATAACGGGTTATGAACATTGAGTGTTACCACCCCTATTAATCTCATGGACGTCGTAAGAAGCGATTAAGGGATCAAACTAACCTAACTGAAAAGAGAGGAAAAACTTTAAACAAATCCTATACACCTAATCCAAATCCTATTACACTTTAAACAAATCCTATACACCTAATCCAAATCCTAATACACCTAAACTACCTTTCTACGGTGAAGCCTGTGTACAGCAGTAGACTGTTAAACACTCTTGATGATGATGACGATGATAGACACTTAAAAGTTGTTAATGATAATGTTGATGATAACACTATCGTATCACGTCATTGGGCATGAGATCTCCTGAAAGTAAGGATCATTTAAAACTCTAAGAGCAGCATAGAACCGCAATATGTAGCTCCGTAGTATATTACGGTTCCATGTCACATCTGCCTGAGGCTAATTTATACTTTGACTAGTTCGATTTCCTGCTAATGGAACATATCTCAATGTGTATTACACTAAAGTTTCATAGTGATTACATCTTTTGATGTTCCTAACGTTTTCGTTTCTCAATATTTCTTTATGTTGCATTTTCAATCGCGTGATGACACTTTTTATATTTTAATTTTCAGCAGATAAATACGCAAATATACAAGTGATAATTCTATGCTTTGATTTTATTTATTTGTTACACTAGTCAGTGAAGTGGTTAAAAATTGCGTTGTCTTGAAATAGTTGGCAAAATGAAGCCGAGTTGTGTAGATACTAACAATGTTTATGCAATAATTTATGAAAAACAAGATAGCTCTTGATGACTTGACTAATTTGACATGCGATTCCAGATTTTATTCCACTAGTCAGAGAGTAAATTTTTAAATGACTCTCTTAATTATTTTGCTAGGAGTTTTCTTCAATAAACTTTTATGGCCTTCATTGCATGGAACGCCTTGTGATATTATTTTTAAGATTAAAACAAGTTAATCTACCTTAGCACTCATTAAATTAGTAAAATAATAATTATTTTGTAATAACAATTTATTATAAAGAAAGGTTTCAAAGAAAATCGACAGAGTTTTTAATGAAAATTCAAATTTACCTTGCAGTCCCTTGGAAAGCCTGAGTTATTTGAAAGAAGGCTAGCGGCTAAAATTAATAATAAATTACTTACGAAAATATTAAACTTTCAGATGCTTTACGGTATTCTTAACTTGTTAAAAGTGATAATATAACAATTAAAAATCAAGAGTATATAGTAGCAATCTATCGCGTACATGACTTCATACAATAAGCATGGCCATAAATATTGCAGAATCTTGAATTCTAATGAGATTGTTGGAGAAAAGTATTGAACGGGTAATCTTTTAGTCCCCAAAAATATTTCATGGGTGTTAAGGTTACTTTCGCTATGTCATTACATATCGCTATAATTCACTCCTTGGGTTTAAAGGCCAAAAGAAGGGCAAAACGCTCTTCTCTCTTTTATTTGTAATACAATTTTATTTATAAATGCAACAAAACAAATATTTGTACTTAAAACAAACTATTTATTCATTAAAATGCATAACATGTAAGATAAATAAATCACAAAAATGACTACGCATACAAGTCTTCGTTGACAAACACTCAAAGTGACCCAGTACACTTTGCTAGACTAACAGCATAAGTATTTTGTTAAAACACAAAATATTCAAAGCTTTTCTACCCCCCTACTTTCTAGTGTGTAAAGTTGTGTAAAATACACAAACTCTTCCATGTATATTTCGTATTCTATGTTGACAACATGAGTGAAGTTAACAAACGCTAAGTGCTAGACAAATTTTAAAACACTCCACTTGATAGTGCTGACAGAGGACCTGTGTCGAGAATTAGCAATAGACACACGCAAGTACACTACACACATACATACTTAACCAATACAATTATGAGATTCGCATTTTAATCTCTAATAAACATTGTAGCTCATGGTCTCACGTAATGTCATACAATCCACCTCATCTATCTTCAACGTATTCATCTTGACATTGATATCTTCCTCCAACTGAATCTGAGTTTGTAACAAGTATCTAAGTGAAGCTGTTGCCTCTTGCAGCATTTGTTGCAGTTGTTCTGTGCTGTTACGTAACATTTCACATTCATAATACAGAGCTTGTCCTGGAGGGTCTCGAACTAATTCAGCACCAACTCTTTGAGCTCGCTTCCCTAGGCGAGTATGTGCCAAGGCACTGTTACCTTCTTTGTCTGACAATGCTTTTTGCAACTGCAAAATATTAGATTGCATGTCAGAGATTTTTTGAGTAGTTTCATAATGCATACCTTCCAGTTTTGTTTTGGTTCGTCTAGTCTCTTCAATTCTCTCAAGAAAAGCATGATTACATCTTTTATTAGCAGTCCAAAGATCGTCTACGACTTGTTTCAGAATGGTATCAATAAACATTTTAATAGGACGTGAGCTAGTTACTTCTTTTGCAGCAGAGATAATATTATTTGTAGAATAGTTATTGTACTCTTCCGCAGCGATATTCGCAGGATCAAGATTGGCGTAACCTTCATAGGTAGATAGACATAAGTCCGTAGACTTCAGAGATAAATTTTGTTTATCTATATCAATAGCTCCTTGCTTATACTGTAGATCTCGGTCAAGTAGGTATCGCGTTGATCGAAGTCTTCTCATTTGTTCATGGAGTTGCTCTAAAACTCTTTTTAAAAGACTTTGACCCCCTAATATAGTTGTTAATTCTTGTTGCAGTGCTGTTTCGACCTCATCAACGACTAAATCAATTCCAATCCGGCCGTCTCTAAGCATTAAACATTTGCGGGCAATTCCCACTGCCCCTTCAAGAGAAGTGAGACAGTCAGATAATCTCGCTTTATACATTCCAAGAGCTTCGAGTTCCAAACATATCTCTTTGCGTTGAATTTGAAGTTCATTCTTGTTATACTCAACGTCACCAATACGTTCACTGAGACATCTATCTGTAGTGGCTTTTAAAACATTAGCTTGTTCAGCAGTTTCTTCCCTTACACGCTGAGATTCAGTTAGAATCCGATCTGCTAGCTGTTGTTGGTCTTCTGCATTTCGGTTTCGCTGGTCATTACTCAACTTCCATTCAGCTAGAGTGAACTTCGCAGTTCTTGGGGGCATAGCTACTAGAACCTGTTCTGCCAGTCTAGTGGTAGCTACTGGAGCACCAATCACATTACGCACACCAAATTGCTCTTCCATTTTGAAAGAATAAAACTTATAAAATAAAAACACTTCAAAACGCTTCGAGTAGAAACAAAATAATGTGAATTGTCAAATATTGACAAAATTGTTATTCGTAACTATGACGACAAAATGGGCATAACTATGAAGGGGAAGCAGTCATAAATTTTCTCCTGTTCCCTTGAGTTTGTTTACGTTTAGTCCCTACTATGAAATTTCATCACCATTCTTATTAATCTCTGATCTCTAGAAAACTAGCAATATGATTTTATTTGTCGCAAAAAACGTTATAAACGACTACATGCCGTTTTTTATTACGTAGATTTTGTACCGTCCAAATATAATCCAAAACTATTTTGAAATCAAAAGATTGTAATGCTTTATCAAGATGAAAATAGCATATATTTTAAATGTGTATAACTTTTTGTGATTAACATGTCATCAAATGTAAATATGAAACAAAAATGTATTTTGGTATACAAATAGTAGTAATTTTACAAAGAGAAATATTGAACGGAGACAATTGCGTGCCACACAACCATTCCATGATAGATTTTTAGCATTAAAGGACACAGTAAATCACGTGCATGCTCGAGTAGTGAACTGACAAAGAATTTATTTATAATCAATATGCCTTCTCCATAAAAATAGCAGACGTATTGCTCATTAAGGCACGATACTTTTTGATATTGTTTAAAAGGTTTTAAAGCTTTATTTTAGAATTATTCTTTTTTTGTTAATCTATTTTAAAACAATACCTTTAAGCCACCAAATTTTGATCGATGTCACGTACAATAAATAATTGGCTTTAATAAATAAGAAAAACGTATTTGTGAGCAAATAAACTTTAATTTAAGGCCTAATAAACTTGATAATTCATCGTCTCCCGTAGGGTCATGCAATCCACCTCGTCTATCTTCAAAGTATTCATTTTAATATTTATATCCTCTTCCAACTGAATCTGTGTTTGTAACAAATATCTAAGAGAAGCTGTAGCCTCAAAAAGCATTTGCTGTAACTGCTCTGTGCTGTGACGCAGCATATCACATTCGTAATATAATGCTTGACCTGTTGGATCTCTTACTAACTCAGCCCCAGTTCTTTGAGCTCTTTTTCCAAGACGAGTGTGTGCCAAAGCGATATTTCCCTCTCTGTCAGATAATGCTTTTTGCAGCAAAATAATAGTCTTCTGCATGTCAGCAATTTTTTGAGACGTCTCGAGATGCATGTCTTCAAGTTTTTTCTTAGCCCCTCTAGTCTCTACTATCCTCTTCAGAAAAGCGTGGTTACACCTATTATAAGCATTCCAAAGGTCGTCTACAACTTGTTTAAGAAGTATATCTACATACATTCTAATTGGACGAGCACTTGTTATTTCTTTAGCAGCCGCTACTATATTCGAAAATGAATAATTATTGTATTCTTGGGCACTAATATTTGCTGGATCAAGGTTAGCATAACCTTCATATGTAAAAAGACACAAATTGGTTGATTTCAGAGACAAATTTTGTTTATCTATATCAATAGCTGCTTGTTTGTATTGTAAATCTCTGTCGAGAAAGTAACGCGTTGATCTAAGTCTTCTCATTTGTTCTTGGAGTTGTTCTAATGCTTTCTTCAGAAGAAGTTGTCCACCTGTAATTGTTTCAATTTCTTGTTTCAGTACCACCTCGACTTCGTCTACGACCAAATCGATTCCAAGTCGTCCGTCCCTCAGTATAAGACATTTGCGGCAAATATCGCATGCAAATTCAAGTGAAGTAAGACAGTCAAGTAATCTGGTCTTGTATACGTCAAGAGCTTCTAGTTCTGAGCATATGTCTTTACGCTGAATTTCAATTTCTTTTTTATTGAAATCTACATCACCAATGCGCTCTTCAAGAAGCCTATCAGAGGTAGCTTTTAAAATTTCTGCTCTTTCCGTAGTTTCATCCTTCATTCGTTTAGACTCTGCTATAACCCTGTCCGCGAGTTGTTGTTGGTCAACAGCATTTCTACAGCGCGAATTATTACTTATCACCCACTCTTCAAAGGTAAACTTAGCAGTTCTTGGAGGTATACCTACTAATGCTTGTTCAGCTAATCTAGTGGTAGCTATTGGAGCGCCAATTTTGTGACAAACACCGTGTTGTTCTTCGTTCATTTTGTTAAAAAATATTTAAATAGATAACAAAATATATCTAAAATAAAATTACTAGAAAATCTTTGCCCACGAATATGTGGTACGTAATAAATTAAATGGTTTTCAGAAGACAAATGGCCTTTGTTGCCATGGCAATGTTTAAATACTTGCTGGTATGTTTTCCACGAAACTCAAAATCAAAAAGGTTATATACATATATGTGTTAAAGTGTTATCGTTATTATACATAAACAATAAGCTGGATAATGGGTGTCTTCTATAGCGTTTCTTTTCTATGGAGTCCAATTGTTTAGTATTAATAACTATATTTTATGTTGTTTTGAACACGTAGCTAAGTATTATTAATATATATATTTTTTAAACTGTTATTTTTAAACGTCAGGGCAAGTTTGTAATCAGCTGATTAGAGCTTTAATATAACGTCTGCTTTCGCTGTACTTTATTAGAATGACAGCTATACAAATCTTTAATTGGTACCTTTACATCTCAAGTAAATTTTATTTGCGATTAACTAAAAAGATTTATGTTAACACATATATACTAGGTCGAGGTTCCAAGTATTTCCTTACTAAGGTGCGCCTGGTGCCGCAGCTACCGGTATATGAATACTTCTACGTTTTTGATGTATTTTAAGACTAATACATGTTTTTCTAGTCTAGCAAATACTTCTAGGAAGTTTACTTCAAACAAAGTGATTTCTGTTTTGTAAAAACATTAAACAATGTACTAGCTTAACTAGCTATACTACAAAATATTTTAGCAGTAATAAGCTCTAGAACTAACTTCCCAAAACTTCTCCACTTCATGCAGGAATCTCCTGCATTGTCCCAGTCAGGTAGACCACCAGGTAACACGTAGCACTTGCGCTTCTCCAAATCCGCAAAGTACCACAACAGTTGATTTAGACCTAAGTTATTAACAAGAATAGTAAATAATTTATAAGGCCATTAGACACATTAGACAGGATTTTTTAAAGAGATGAACACATTTATCGGTTATGAATATTTCAGTTTTTTTTTCAGCATGAAGAGCCTGCCAAAGTGACTCTACTGTGCCTGATGGAAAGCATACTCATTGCAAATGCAGACAATGCAGTGTGGTGGCCTTGTAAGATGCTTTTCACACCCCACTTGGGGACGTAAAAGGCATGACAGTCATCGTGACAGTGTAAGGCTTACATAGTTACCACGATAACTGTCATCCCTGCATCAATGGGCCTCCGGACTTGCACTTACCAACGAAACACGACAGCACGGATGCTGGTGCTTTAGATTGGTCTTCTGTGGCAGGATAGTATTACCCCGGTCGAGTATTACCTACTACCTAATGTCATGTTATCAGTGTCGAAATAAGTATTTTTAGGGAATATATTAATATCTTTAAGAGCTTCTCTTTGCTTCACAGTAACGTACTATATGAAGGGTAACCTTATTTAATTCTTGGTCTTAATAAAGTGCCCGTATCGGACTAATGACTCTGGGTTCCATCTCAGAATCAGATACGTAATAAATGTTTATTTTCTAGAAATATAAATTACATTCTACATGTTACAAAAACATAATATCTAACTATATACTATAATATCGAAATCTTTCGTCAATTATCGAAATATCGAGTGTTTTAATCCTACGAATGAATCCAGGATTTAACGCTAATATCAACTTATTTTGAAATACGTATCAATACTATATTTTATGGAGTTTGACTCCTTAACTAGTACGAAAGAAGATTACCAGTAAGAGCACGTGTTTCTTAAAATATTTTATACTACTTATGTAAGACGTACCACAAGCAAAGGCGAAAAGAACCAAGCTGTATATAAAGAAGAACTTCACGATATCGATAACCATCCGGCCCAACGAGATCTGAAGTGGTCCGAGGTGCGGGTTGATTGAGAATAGATGCACGAGTTTCAGGGCACTGTGAACAAGAAAATAACCTGGTAGCTCCTCCAGATACAGTAGGTAAGTATATCACAGAACCATCTAAAAGATAAATGATCTTATTAGACACTTAACTTGTGGATTTATGAATTTCTTTTTTTTATTTTTTTTTAAAGACAACGTCCGCACTAGGCATAAATCCTGTATCACTGGGGACTTTACAAACATGCAAGAAACGGACACAAAGAACATCCAAACTTAGAACAACAATTTATGGATCACACAAAGTGTTGTCCCATGTAAGGTTTGAACCCACAACACTCAGCGCAGTAGAGAGCAGCGTGGCGACCGCTTAAACCACTAGGCCAACTGTGCAGTCGTAGTGTATGGAACTACCTCAAAGATTCAAGTGCACATAAACTACACATATGTCAATCGACCTACATGGTGGGTTGCCACCACGTAATTATTAAATTTATAGAAAATGAAGTGATGCCCAGTAATGAGTAAGACAGTAATTATGCACCTTAACCATATCCTAGGGTGCTTAGGAATCGTAAAATTGCAACCAATCCCTTCCTGCAACCAGATATTTGAGAAGACCAATTATATACTTATAATAAGTCTTCTTAAAGATCTCGTGTAAATATGTGGTTATAAAAATTAATAAATAAATACAGTAGAACCCGATTAATACGATCACGCTTAATATGATTTCTCGCATAATACGCCTTTTTGCATCAGTCCCTGCAACTTGAGACATGTTTTCATACATTCTTTAACGCTTAATACGATTCGTCATTCCATTTAATACGCCTAACGCCAACACATATTACCTCTGCGGCGGGTTGGCAGGGGACGCATTGTCAGTTTTTCATTTGTTGGTTTAGGCGGGGCTACTACCTACGCTTACGCGCTCGTGCTCTGTATTCTTGTATTGTGTTGTGTGCACATCATTTGTTTGTTACAAAATGACTACAATTAAGTGACAGGCCTTGTCAATTCAAGAAAAAATTAAGATATTGAATGTTTTTGATAAAAAATCACACTAAAAATCAAACTCAGTTAGCTGCCGAGCTTCAGTTACCAGCGTCCACGTTACGTACCATTTTAAAGAATAGAGAAGAAATCAAGGAAGAGGGAAGAGGAAGGAGAGAGAAAGTCCGTTTTTTATTTCCCTATATCCCGCATAATACGCTTTCCCGCTTAAGACGCGTTTTAGTTGAGTCCCTGTGAAATCGTCTTAAACGGGTTTTACTGTAAATAAATATTTCGGACATTTAACACACAACGTTATCTAGTTTCAAACTAAGCAGAGCTTGTGCTATGATAACTAGACTGACTGATAGAATACTTATATACTTTTTTTTTGTAAATACATATATATTATATATAGAAAACACCCAAACTTCGAAACAAATATTTGCAGATCCTGCAAACATTTGGTCCGCCACGGGAACCGAACCCGAGACCTCAAGCACAGCAGTCGCATTCACTACCGCTGCGCCACCGAGGCAGTTATAACTCTGAAGTACTCAATAAAATTGTTGTGTTTTTTTTTCATGTCAGCATGCTACACTGTTTGACTACATTGATAGCGTAGGTTTTTATGCGGTCGCCACTTTCTATTGCGCTAAGTGTTGTGGGTTCGGATCCCACATAGAACAAAACTTTGCGTGATCCATAAATTGTTATTCTGAGTTGGTTTGTCTTTGTGATCATTTCATATGTATACGAGTGTATAGACTCTGCCTAGTTTAGATTTAGACGGCCATGTGTGCGATGTTTATCATTTTTAATATACTTACCTAAAAATATTAGCCGCAGCAAAAAGTCCCTCTGCAATCAATTGAGGATCGAACGCGTCCCACTGCTCTCTAGGTATGAATTTCGTCTTAGGGTCCTTCCATATTTCTGATGTCTGTTGGAAGTATGCCACCACCCTAAGTACTGCCACGGCAACGTACAAAGAGTTCCTGGTGAAATCGATGAAGTTCCACATATTGCGTAAGTATGAGCGGATGCCTTCGATATATATCTCTTGCGTTTCTTCCCATATAAATCCTATAAAAGAATAAACCTCGAAATTACATTAATTATTTTTTTTAGTAATCAAAATGCCGTGGCGCGAACTAAACGTATTCGACATTTTTGTATGTCTTTTAATTATTCTCTGCATTACCAAAGTTACTTTCGTTTAGTTTTATTTCGTTTAGTTTATATATCATTAATGGCCGTAAAAATATGAAAACAAAATGACTTACCGAGAACATAAACAACAACGACCAGCTCCAGATACGTTGGTCCGTTACCCCTCTGCTTGAGAAGTTCTTTCTCTAACTCTTTTACCATCCATTCCGGTCCAAACAGTTGTATAGCTTGGACCTCTGCCCTTTGTGATACAAGTATTAGAATCACTGAAAACAATAGTGTATTAGATTGACGAACTTATGTACACAAGTTTTGTGAAACGATATTCGTGAGCCTTGATTCGTTGATACACCTAATCATAGTTTATTCTGTTTTTTTTGTGTTTTTTTTTATATTTGTATGTGCTTAATATCTAACGTTATAATAATCAGAGTTTAAAATCAGAAATTGTTTAAAAATCTCCAATACATTTTTAAGTTGAAATTATGATAAATACGATATAATTACAAAGAGACTAGATAGCACGATACAGGGAATCCTAAAGTGGGGTCTAGTGATCATACCCAATACTTGTGCATATTCTTGAGATAATTAACAAAATTATTATTTTCTGTATTTCATTATATACACTTATTTATTACATTTTTAAATATATAAAAAATAGAAAATACACATTTAAAAATATAAAAAATAGTAGTAAACCACCGACATCGGGTACAGGGACCAAGACACCGGTGGTTAGGGCTCCAAAGACAGGAACCTCCTTACAATACGGGACCCTTGATCCAACCTTCTAACGTGAGCCTCTTAAGGTGTTGGTCGAGGCTCTTCGCCATCAATCCATGAACAGATATGATTATCGGAACAATAATCACCGAATCCACATTCCACATATCGGCAATCTCATGAGACAGATCCAAATACTTCAATTGTTTTTCTTTTTCAACTTTCACGAGATTCTCGTCATGAGGAACGGCGATATCGACAATCATTGCGCGGCGCTCTAATCGATCTAGCACCACAATATCAGGCTTATTGGCAAATTATTATTTTTATTATTATCTTCATATGAGAATAGGTACACATCCTTACCTACACAGTTCTACTAAACACTAACACAAATCATTTTTTTCATGATAACAATTTAATTTCATAAGTCATAGACTAGTCATTGCTCTTTCACTGCACTATTTGGTGAGCCTGCTGGCCTAGTGCCAAGTGATGCTGACTGCTGAACCAGAGGTCGGGGGTTCGATTGCCACTCAGGACAAAACTTTGTGTCATAAACGTCATCATTTATTTTAGTTCTGGGTGTAACTTAATAATAATAAATAATAACTTTTTCTTATATTTGACACACAACGTCATCTAGTTTCAAACTAAGTAAAGTTTGTGCTATGATAACTAGACTGACTGATAGAATACTTATATACTTTTTTGTAAATACATACATATTATAAATAGAAAACACCCAAACTTCGAAACAAATATTTGCATACCATACAAACATTTGGTCTGACCCGGGAAACGAACCCGAGATCTCAACCACAGCAGTCGAATTCACTACCGCTGCGCCACCGAGGCATTTAACTTACCTATAATACGTACGTATTTAGAAATATATAAGTATGTTTATCAGCAGTCTGCTTACCATAGTACAGGTTTTCTCTAGTTTAGACATGACGGACGTGTATGAGATGTGTGACGATATTATTATAAATATTTACATACTAGCTTACCCCGTGAACTCTGTTCCACCTTAGAGACAATAAATAAACAGATTTTGGATTTTGGAGTAAAACGCGGTCAAAAAAAACAGTCGAAAAAACGGGATAAAAAGTATTCTATCTCCGTCTCCTGGTTCTAAGCTACCTCCCCACCAATTTTCAGCTAAATCAGTTCAGCCGTTCTTGAGTTATAAGTGGTGTAACTAACACCACTTTCTTTTATATATAGACTAGCTTATCCTGCGAACTCTGTTCCGCCTTACAGGCAATTAATAGGCAGATTTTTGATTTTGGACTGAAACGCGGTCGAACAGGATAAAAAGTGTCCTATGTCCGTCTCCTGGTTCTAAGCTACCTCCCCACTAATTTTCAGCTAAATCCTTTCAGCCGTTCTTGAGTTATAAGTGGTGTAACTAACACCACTTTCTTTTATATATATAGATTATTGATAGTTTCAACGGCAGAAAGTAGTAAATAATGAGCATAATCGCATTTAAGAAATAGGAAAATATAATATTACTTTGAAATACTCTTTTAACTTGTTTAGTGTTTGTTCTTAACAGCAGTTGATTGTTGGTTATTTATTCGGCTGTTGACGAGAGCCAGTTCGATTTTTTTTTTCTAAATTAAGAGCCTGCCAAAGAGACTTTACTCTGCCTGATGAAAAGCATGAATAGAATCCATGAGTTGTGGTCGCCATACTCATTGTAAATGCAGACAATGTAGTATGGTGATCTACACTGTGCCGGCCTAGTGAGATGCTTTTTCACGCCCCGCTTGGGGATGTAAAAGGCATGAAAGTCATCGTGGCAGTGTAAGGCTCACACAGTTGCCACGGTAACTGTCACCCCTGCATCAATGGGCCGCCGAACTCGCACTCACCAACGAAATACGACAGTACAGATGTTGTCGCTTTAGTTTAGTCTTCTGTGGGAGGATAGTACTGCCCCGGTCGAGCCGGCTACTTCGTACTGAAACTTTTTATTACGCTCCGAAATACATCTACATTATGTATATGAACAGTATTATTTTCCTTCGTTACCTAAGCTTCTACTAATTTTTTTCATCAATTTTTTTTGACTACAACATAATCCGTTCAGTAATTTCCATGTACATGGTTTTGAAATGCGTTGACAAAAATCTTATGGTTGTGACGCTTTTAACTACTTCTTCGGGAATATACCGGCAACGCTGCTTTCTCACACCTTATGTGAATGTGTGCGTATTTTATATTGTAAATTTACTTGTAGTTTGAGTACGATTTATCTGAGTAATTAAAAAATAAAGTCAACTTACGTAGAAAAAACAAATAACTCGAAGCGTGAATCAAGAATTTCATGAAAGGTTTCCTCATAAGCTTTCCAGTGGGACAGTTAGGAGCTATCGTGTACAGCGTGCAGTAGAATGGAAACAACAGAGCAACGCGGCAAATGATCATAACCTTTTCCATTGCAGTCTTCCGACGGAAACCTGGCACACCTTCGTACCAGATCGAAGCTAAGAGCTGTTGGATGTTGGGGTGAGCTACAAACTGTAACAAAACTTTAAAAGATATTCTCTGCCACAATTCAAAGATCCAAGTGTTAAAGCGTGTAAGATGCTTAGGTCAAGACCTTAATAAAAAGAAAAAAAATATCGTGACGGCTAGGTTAGTCCTGACATTTAGGATAGCATACCTTTTTCTGTTTAAAATCAATCGCTAATTCCAATCTTGCCAACTTCATATGGTCTCCGTCAACAAAGGCAGGTTCGTCTGGATCATGGTTCAAGATAATAGCAAGTTCTTGAGAGCTTCTTGATTGATCCAGTAGATCTACAGCGAAAAGTTGCGCTTGCCGACGCAGTTCCAAATATTCAGCTTTACTTTCCTATAAATACAATTTCTGGACATCTATATGCATGTATGTAAGTCAGAGTCTGTGGTTAAAGCTTAAGATTTTTAAAAACATGCTTTGTGTAAAGGTTTTTAAATAAGTTTTTTGTAATACTCTGTCATGACAATTGTCGATCCATGTTCTTAATCTCTCGTTACATGACGTAATAAGTTAAAACGTTTTTGAAATCACTTTAAAAAAGAAGAATGACATGATTTTGCTAGTGACTAAAAAATAACGTTATCATAACAGTTTTAGACAAACATATATAATAGTATTATTGCTGAAAATTCACCTGTTCAGCAAAAGCTAAATTTCTCAGTTCCCAAGACAATTCAAAGGCTGTTAATATAGGATCAGTTGAAGATAAGGCTATAAGTGATGGAGATGCCAACGCCCTATACTCGTTCAAGCGAGCTAACGAGTGACGTAGAGAATCTTCTGTCGACTCCCGGATGCATTCATCACAACCGCACCTGGTAACGACACCTTCTTAAATATCATAATGAAAAATAGTAAGAGTTAAGCCAGTCAGGTCAAAATAAGTATTTCTTCTGTAATTCTCATACCTAAGTATCTTATATAAAACATGTGAAATTTCTCTATATCTAGGTGAATACTTTTGAATTGTATATATTCCACTCTAGACTTCTGCTAACGAGTGTAAAAAATTGCATACTTGATAGATGGATATTTCTTAATTACAATAACATTCACAGAAGACAATATATTTTTGTAGCTACTGGAAATATCGAACAGTTGCAGCAATTGTGGTCATGAATTTATTTCTGGAATTTGGTATAGTGCATAGATGAGATAATAGTTTCCTCCTGTTTCGATTATTTACTTACTTAACGTCATGAGGGTCGGGTAAAGTTGCTCCACGGTCCAGCAAGATCTTGATAATTTCGTAGTTGTTTTTATGTGCTGCCAGCATCAGTGGAGTGACATCTGGCGTGAACATTGCTGTATTGGGATCCACTTTTTGCCAACTCTGTAAAAAGACAAATTGATTGATGATATACTTCATTATTCTGTAAATTTTTTGTCGTTAGAGAAATTGTTGACTGGATAAAAGTTTTATGATTTGCATTTTGTCTCAGAATTATATTTTCGTTCCTACCTTTATAGTTTTTGAAGGAGAAAATTGCAAACTTATTTTTCGACTTACATAAGGTTCTCCATCTTTGTGTATCAGCTCCTCGTGTTCTAGTAAGAGTTCCACGGCTTCTACAAACTCTGCATTGATAGCCTGTAGCAGAGCATCCTTGGTTTCTACACCCATAATAACCAGAAGTTCTACCATCTCTAAGTTCTCTCCGTCAATAGCCAGAGTTAAAGAACCACGACCTAGAGAGTCCACGCAGTTAATTTCTGTATTTTTGTTGCGATGGGCCTTTTGCAGTATTCTAAAACAAGAACAAATGTGTTTATCATATTCATTACTATTATAATAATTATGTTAACACTAACAATACTCGTATACTGGCTATAACCACAAATGTTATGTAAACCATGCATATGCACACATGCATGCCTATAATTAACCAATAACCTACTTATCTTTATTCCAAAAGTCTTTTTTCCACAAAATAAAAACTGGAAAACTTCGTTCTGAACATCAAAATCAACGTAGCTACAAAGTTGATTCAAAAACAATCCGATTACACGAAGCCAATAATTAAATTTGTCTCCAATACAGCAGCAAAAAAAATTGAAAAATGAAATGAATAAACTTTTTAAGTTATGAATTATTTAACTGTTAATTATAACTGTTAAAATTTAAATAAAACTTAAAAGTTATCTAGAACTAGACACGCTCTCTATAATATAACACGAAGTGCCGCAAAATTAGGAACATAAATTCAGTCAAGTAAATTAATGGACCTGCTTACAAGCGTTTGAAACGAAAAAAAAAGTGTTTTATCCAAAGAAAATTGAAAATTGGAGGAGAAATGTATACAGAATAATTGTCTTTTGACCTCGGCTTTTCTCAGGAAAATTTATTAGCAAATATGACTTCTCACTGAAATATTTAAATACGTCGTACGTTATCAATTAATAATGTTTCACTTCACTATCACCTTAATATTATTATTTTTTAAAAAAAAAAGACAAGGTGCGCACTAGGAACAAATCCTGTATTGCGGGGGACTTTACAAACATACAAGAAACGGACACAAAGAACACCCAGACCCAGAACAAGAATTTGTAGATCACACAAAGCGTTGTCCCGTGTGGGGTTTGAACCCACAACACTCGACACAATAGAGAGCGGCGTGGCGACCGCTTAAACTACTAGGCCAACCGTGCATTCGATCTCAATATTTTTTTGAGTTCGTATAAAAATAGCTTTAAAGAAAGTCGGCCAATGTCCTAGTCTTTTCATAATATAAGTATTTGAGGCAGTTTGTTTTGAAAAAAACACTCGAACAGACTTAAGCTATTTTTGACACCAACGAGCCCCTGTTTACATTCGCTTTTCAACGTAATTGGACGTTAAGTGAATTTTCTTTTTCAAACAATAAATACAGATAAAATATTACCTTTTAAGGTCGTTATCAAAAATAAACTTGTGGCCACAGTTTGTGTCCCACGTTTTTTAATAAGAGTGAAATAATTCCATGTTAACGACTTTTTTGAGCTACTCAAGTGTTTTGGCCGAAGTGTGTCACTTACTAAATTAAATGTTTTTTTTTTTCTTCAGCATAATTTAATAGCTTTGGCCTTTTAAGTTTTGGTGTGTTAAAGCGTTTGTCTTTTAAAACGTTGTAAACTTTTATTTTATATAAAAGAATTTAATGATAAGAAGTTATGAAACATTTTTAAGCGGTAAATGTCTTTGGAAGTAAGGCTTTGATCATTAAAACTTGACAAAACAAAGATCGGGTGGCTTGTACTTTGATGTCCAAAATGTTTTAGTATTTTGACAAGGCTATGACACAGTTACCTTATGCTCGATTAATTAGTTTAGATATTAAGGAGTTATTATAGTGTTAGCTTCTATCAAATTATTTGATACTTATCAGTTAAGAGCAATCTCATCATTGGGTACTTTTAAACTTCACATACACATTTTAATGCTGTATTAGAGAGTTCTATTAGTGTTTTAAGTCATCATCTGAACCAATCAACATCAGTTTATGCACTTAATCAATTTAAGACAATATTGTAAAAAGTGCAAAACTTATAAATTATCAAATTAAACAAGTGTGGCTATAATTAAGTGTATGCATTTTTTTTCTTTAGCACTGTAACTAGCTAATGTACCTACGTGTTTTAAACTTGACGATCAAATGGTTTGACGGTTTGTATATCGGATTGCTACACTAAATATCGCGCGTTCGATTCCCTCTTAAGTCAAACATTAGAGTACACGAATATGTAATGTTTGATTTGTTTTCGATGCATAATACGTGTGTATTTACAAAAAAAAGTACATTTACATGTATTCGTAGCAGTTGAGTCACTTTGACAGGCTCTTAAAAAAAAAAGAAACTGACCGGCTGATTTTCTGACTAATAGATCAATGCACAATTGAAACCACTGGGTCTAAAAGCATGAGATTTAGCACAAATGCTCCTTAAGTGACGTAGGTGTGCACTGAGAAAAGATTTTTAAAAATTCCACCAATAAGGGAACAAAATAAGGTTTAGAAATTTATATGAAACTTCGTTATTTATGATAATAGTGTTCCAAAACTCGCATTAACTGTGAGTTCTAAACTCTTCTAGGATTTTTAATGTCGACCACCACGTGAAAGTAGTCGCGGGTAAAAGTTCCTATCAATACTACTATTTAACAAATAAAGAAGTACTTCTCTTAGCTTACCGTCTAACATTTCCCATGTCCCCCCGTTCTACTGCAAGGAGATATTTCTTCTCCTCCAGGGTCAACGGTTTTGGGAGGGTAGGTAACTCCATCGGTTTCCGGATGCATTCTAGCTCGGGATCGCCCTGTATAAGGCCAAAAGTTTACAAAAAAAAGTTGAGAGGTGTCAAGGGACACCCAGATGGAACGAAGTTCCTTTCGATTAATTAGTGAAGGAGTTGTAATTTTTTTTTTCATTTGAGTTATAAAATATTTTATTATTTCATGTCATATCTATATATATTTCATGAAAAGTTGAGAGTTGCCAAGGGACAGCCGGATGGAACGAAGTTACTTTGCACAATAGTAAAGAGAGATTATAATGCGCAATTGCTAAAATACATAAGCATTTATTGTACTCTGTATAAAATCTCTACTTACCTAACTCCATCAGCAATATCCGGCACTCGTGCCGAAACACAGTCAGGATTCATTATTGTTATTATTTTCTGTTATTTTATTATTTATTATGTGCCAAAAACCTGTATAAACTTAACAAAACAAAAATAATCGTCGCGACACTACACTGTTCAAAGTAAAATAGAAAGACGAAACGAAAATAATTGGCTTGCTTTCTATGAGAGAGAGAGAGAGAGAGGCAGGCAGACAAAGAAACACGTACACGCCGCACGGCTTACTACACTATAGCAAAAAGTGTCGTGACAACTTTTCGTCTGATTTTTTTCCGTCTAGCCTCCTTAGCAACGCGCGATAAGGAACTTCGTCCCAAATTAAAAAAAATATATATAATAACGTCACTGTGTTTATCTATTTAACCGCTTAGGAACGGTAGTTATAGATCTGCTAATCCATATAATGGACTGAATTCATTTTGCTATATATTTGACAAAATAAACTTCTGCTTTTGTACGTAATTTTTACGACTTCAGAGTTCTAATAGACGATTTAAAATACTAATAAAAAAACAAAGATATTTAAATTTTGGGTTTGTTAGATGTCTTTTTACACCTGTTAATATTTAGAGTATTTACGGCAGCTTACTTCATATTTGTTTAATTTTTAAGACCGTCATGCGTCATGTTTATAAACTATTCACACATAAACTACTGAACTTACGGCCTCCAGATCTTTTTTCGCGGCCATCTCAGCTGCTTAGCAAACTTTACATGAGCGACGTCCGTCCCCTCAGGCAGACTATATATCTTCAATCTGAAAAATACATTAGTAACACATTGTGATTATTTCTTTGAAAATTACGGTGACCTGAGGTTCTTTGTCAACCTTTTTATGGTTTAATATGCAAAAGAGCAGACAGTCTACACGACAGTAAGTGACTGCCATCAAACATTGCAACTCAAAGAGACACGACTACGTACCATTACCCTCCATGGAACTACTAGTAATAATAATAATAACTGTACATATCACACACATGTAATTGAAGACTTTAAAGTGGAGGGCTGATAACTTGAGATACAGGTTTTTACCTAGTTCAGGTATCAGCCTACCATAATCAGATTTAATTTATCAATAAGAAAAAAATGGTAAAAAGCCACACTTGTATGGTTATGATGAGAGATTATCTCACTCACGGCCGCCTGATCCATAACTAGGCAGAGCCTGTATGTACTATGAAAACAAGATTGCTGATACGATAGACCATAGATAAATTAAAACCAAATACAGAACAAATAATTGTGCTTATGACACAATATTTATCCTGGGTGGGAATCGAACCCTCAACCGGCTTAGTGGTCAGGGTCACTAACCACTAAACCAATAGATCACAGAAGCGTCTACGGTAACCTCAGGCACTCGGTGAAAAGTGACCAGAAAATTTCTTAACTCTGCCCGTGCACAAACATGGCTCTCCCAAGAACACCTCATTCTCCCAATCTCTTCAACCACACCCATATGATGAGATACTCATAGCCATGAGAAAAGCGCCCATATTTTGACCAACGCAGCCAGTCTCAACAGTTACCAAATGTTGTAACTATAGTGTACAAGCGTGTGTGCACACACAGAAACACTCTCTATTTCCTCACTCTCATAATCCGGTGGAATAGCTATGACACTACCGGGGAGAGTTCAAGTGCAAGACCGACGGCATTGCGTGCTCACCGAGGCGCGGTGAGCACGCAGTACCGCAAACCCGACCACCCGCGGCCACACTTAGGGTGGTATGAGGCGCTGGTAAGCGAGCCTCCGCCGCCCGGTTCGTCAGCGAGGAATCGGGTCCGAGTGGAGATCGTACTCCCGGGCCTTATCCACCGCCTCCTTTTGCGAAATGACGTCTTCGCAGAAGGTTGCGACCACAGTAAAACAGCTGTCGCTACCGGCCATGAAGCGTATGACGGCCGGTAGCAAATGATCTCCTCCAATAACTGCAGTGAGGACGCTGCGCCGCCCAGGCGGAACAAACCGCCAGTGTGTGCTGAGCCGAGTCAAGCCGAGTCCTCACTGCAGTCGCAGTGGTGACAGGCGGGACTTAATTCTCTCCTAGCGACTGAGTGCAGATACTTCCCGAAGCAATCATGCCCGGCAAGGACCTGCGTTAGTCGGAAGGAAAGAATCCCGACGCCATATAACACCAATACCAAGCTGTCTGGCCAGAGCGGTGTAGTAGGCCAAAATCTCCTTGGTAAGGAAAGGCCTATACGCAGCAGTTGACTATTATATGTTCTTGATGATGATAATGATGAAGACTTTTGATTATTAAAATAAATAATATAAGTTGAGGACCAATATTAAGCTTTGAATTTCAACGTAGTAGGTTTGAATACCAGAAGTACAACAGACAAGTGCGCGTTAAGCATTACGGTAATTTTGTAGGTACAGAAGTGTAGCTAAATATCAAAAGCCGACAAGTCATACCCCTAGTAGATATTAAACTATGAATTGACTTGACTGCACGATTGGCCTAGTGGTTTAAGCGGTCGCCATGCTCTTCTCCAATTCGCTGAGTGTTGTGGGTTGAAATCCTACATGGGACAACACTTTGTGTGATCCATAAATTGTTGTTCTGAGTCTGGATGTTCTTTGTGTCCGTTTCTTGTATGTTTGTAAAGTCCCCCGCGACACAAGATTTATTCCTAACGCGGGCGTTGTCTTTTCAAAAAAAAAAATGGCGGTAAATTTGAAGTTTCATTTTTTTTTTCAAATCAAAACAAATCACTAAATACACCACAAAAATAACGATGAAAATCAATGAATTCTTTCATATGTTGGTCATAAACAAGTGTTTATCAAACTCAAGCGAGTCTTCGACGACCATTCAGGGTAAAGTATAGCGTTCAAAATAATTGTCAGTTTCATGTGTTATCGGGAGTGAACATGTTGCCGTCATAGTTTTTATTGAATATTCTTACAAACATTGAATGAAAATAGTTTAAATAGATACATAGCGCACTTTATAAAAACGCTAAAGAAAACCATGTCAAAAACTAAAATGAAATGAGCAAAGATAAAAAAATAATCTTTAGTTTTTTTATATTGCAATAAACCATTATGAATAATCACTACTGTTTATTATTACTTGGTTAACTTTTTATTTCCATAATATATTATTGAGCAGATATCCTAAGTATGTCCTCCTTTAACATTTAGATTCAGCAAAATTAGGTAAGTCTAATATCTACTTTTCAAAACCCAGCAAGTTCAAAATATTTTTTTTCAAACTCTTTCACAATTCGCTAGTGTACATACTTCAAACACCAATAACTCAATATTTTAAAGGAATTTTCTGGCTTAACTCTTAAATTATGAGTTTTTTTTTCCTAGTTTAGTATATGAAAACCCCTACATGAGTGGTGATTCTATGTAAAAGTCTTATTTTAAAAAAATAGCCTAAGTTATATTTCTACCATTTTCCACTTTTCACTATTGTGATTAAATATCAAAACCCGTAACGTGGACGTCACGGGTTTTGATATTTAATCACATATATTCTATTCGATAACTCAATATTTCCTACCCAACTCTCTAAGTTATCTGATAAACTTTGATACATCTTCATATAAAAAATATTTCAATTGTTCTCATACGACATCATTTGCCGGCCAACTTTTTCAACTTTCCTTTCCCTAACTCGTATCCGAACTCAAATTAACATATAAAAAGAACGTATTATAGAATAACTTCACTAACGAACATCATTTCATTTAAATGTACATATGTAAAAACCATTGTAGCGTACAGAATGTATTAGTCTAGAGGTCACGCATGGAAAACCCACAAATGCTACCTACATGTATGCTACTGATAATCGCCTTTACGCGCTCAGCGACCATCACCCACTTACTCTGACGTAACCTTACTGTGAAATAATTCGATTGATGCTTATCCTTTAGAAGGGTTTTAAGATGGATACGTATTATCATCGTCACGCAAATACAAGACACTTAACATGGTAACAATTATGTTTTACGGTGGAAGAAACTGACGATTCTCCCGATAGAAAGTGTCTAACGTCTCTCATAGATACTTGTAACTATAGAGTCCATATTAAATCTTCACTTTTTAAGTCCGTACTCCTTCCCTGCAGAAGCAAATGAAAAGGAGGGTTTTTGTGAGGCCGTTTTTTTACTACGTTTGAGTTGACTTATTTGTGGTGAAACATGACTCTGACACGGTAAGTAAAATTAATTATGTCACACACAGCCGTCTTATCCTAAAGGGTAAGAAAACTTATTAGACATATACAATACAATATATATATATACAATACATATGCAATACAACAAGTAAGTTCTGCATCGATGATAGTTTGATTTATATATAATTATAAATATTATTTTATATAATAAAAGAAGAATTTCATTACTTTTTAAAAAATAAAATTAAAAAAAAAACATTCAAAAATCGATCTTACATTACGCAAGGCAGTGTGTCGCTGTTGTACTTTTCAATTATTTGCCATGGAGAGCACTTTTGATACTTAAAAACAAAGAGGCCTGCTACACATAGACCTGTTCTTACAAAAGAGGTTTTGGTCATACCATGCTGACCAGATGGGTTACTATAAGATTTTTTGTGTTGTTGTCCTGCCTAATTTTACTTCCTCGACCAGTTCTTATGACATCCAGGGAATGTATAAGGCTGGTGACATTCCGTATACTAAATCCGTACCCAAACTGACATAGCCTGACCAGAACGGTTGGAACTCTCATTACAAAGCTTTCTCTACCGTAACACGTCAACATATTTATTGGTCGCGCGTCTTGATATGAATCTTTTCGCCATGCTTCTATTTAATTTAGAACACATACAATAGGGAATATGGACGCGACTCCAAAATGAACATTTCATTTTACTTATAAGCTTTATAGCTAAATAAACGAACCTGTGCAATTATTTTTCAAAATTAACATAATAATAAAATAACATAGTAATAAAATTTAATCATCAACAAGTGGCTCTATTTAAATTCCCTCACAAATTTTCAAAACCCAATGCAGTTAGTAAAACAAAACTTGACGTCAATTTACACTCAACGTCTTCTGTCAACAAGTTGGTTTGTGTCAACAAGTGGCTTTCTGGTGATTATTTGTATTTTGATAAGTTAAATATTTTCATCAGTAGGTAAAAAGTCTCATGAATTAAAACCTATACATTAGATATTGAGAACACCTTTACAAACTTTTTAAAAACTTGGCTATGTTTTTATCAAGAGGGGTGGGTAACAATTACAAATTATACATAATTGTTTTCTAACACTTTCCAGATGTCCTTACTTACTTTAAAATAATCTTCATCACGGTATAAACAATTTAAACACGAAACGCTATTTCCTTTCTTCGCTTTGCACCACCTACGACTGATATTAGCTTCTTTTGTCATGAAGAAATGTTATGAAATAATGCGAATTAAAAATGTTCTTTTGGCACATAGAAACGACATAATATTTATAATAATTTCTTTCATGGCAATTAGTTGATTCTATAACTGAATATTTGTGAACTTGATAAATTTTTTTTTTTTTTTATACCACGACGGTGGCAAACAAGCATACGGCCCGCCTGATGGTAAGCGGTTACCGCAGCCTAATGGCAACAAATTAAAATTAAAAATAGAGAAAAAAATTAAAAGTAAAAATTAAAATTAAAATTAAAATTAAACACTTCTTTACTCAGTGCTAGTTGACGTCACAAAATAGGCGCGCCAAAATAACTGCGTTTAAATCGCACGAAAATAATAATGACCTTAATATATATCTTTTGGCTTAATGGTTTATATTTCGAATGTGCTGTATTTAATTTTGGTAATGTAATAATTAATCTGTAAACGGTTAAAAAACTAAAATATATGCACATGCCCTATTAAGTACTTACATTCAAATGAGAGATTTTTAAATTAAATTTACAGTTATAAAACGACCACAGTTGAAGTAGTTTGTGAAGTAACAAATAAAGTTAGAAATTTCATTATGGTCACCAATCAAGCATAAAATTTTGCGTTCTGAAGTTTCTATCACAAGTTTTTGTTACTTCTGTTTATTATTGTTTGAATTTAAATATAGGTAAAGGTCGACCTTACCTTCGAACTACTTCGATAATATTATTTTTTCTTAACATAATTTTTTACAATTTCATCTAGATAGAATTCGAAACTAACCTCGAAATACGGCTATTAAAACTTGTGTTTAAAATTAAAGAAAGCGGTTTCTTATATGTTTGTGTTCCGTTTTTTTTAATTTTATACTCATAAATGGCCATCTATTTTAAAAAGAACCAATACAATGGTACATAATTTTGTTGCCATAATTTTAACAAATATGTTCGACAACCAAATACTGTTGTTCCATCTACTTCTTCCATTTACTCTCTCTTTTTATTAAAGTACTAGCCTTTGCCAGCGGCTTCGTCCGCGTATGTGTCAATAGCCTATGTGTTATTTTGATGTATAACTTCATGGGCGCCGGGACGGTGGTACTACAAAGAAGTGCACTTGCACCTACTTGTAGAAAAAAAAACATAGAATACACATTTTGAACTTATTTTATAAAAAAGTCGTTTTCATAGGTAAAGACCCAGTGTAACTCTATATTTTATATTGGTACATAGTATATGTGGATGTAGATGCACCCCTTTGAAAATAATTTTGACGACACCCATGAATATTACTGAAAAGTTACGTCTAAATTCGTTTACTAGTTTTTGCATGAAAGAGTAACAAACATCCACACATCCTCATAAACTTTCGCATTTATTTTAGTATTAGGATAGGGTTAATCTTTCAACACAAAAGCATCAAGCCTAGATAATCTCAGTTTGAGTAATTGGTGCTTAAAGGTTACTTGACTGCAATTTTCGCCTATAGAAAAAGGTTTTGTTAAAATATGATTTTACCAATGATTTCTTCTAAAGATGAATGTATGAAAAGATGACAATTAATGTCGCTATTCTGTTGTTGTCCAGTAAATCTGTCAGAACACCACAGTAAAAACAATTTAAACATTTTGGGCAAGCACTTAACAACAACTTATAACCAGTCGGACCTTTTTAGCCAACTGTTTAAAAAACTCAAGAATCTATCACCATGGCAACCGAATAACAAAATAATTACATAAGTAAGAAAAAACGAACGTACTTACAAGATCAAACGAACGCCTAGGCTGACGGGACGCCACTCCTGCGCTTATACGTCCCTACCTTACTTTATATACTAACTCCACCCCTAAACAATACCCCCCAATGATCCAATTAGCGCGATGTCACCTACATGAACCCGGTTCGATGCCGGCGCGTGATGTTTGTATACAACTGAAAATTATCAAGGGCGAATAACACGTCTGGAATTATATTTATTTGAATGTTAATACTTAGTAATTAATAGCTAATTCGGCTTTCATTTTGTTAGCTTATTTATTTCGTGTTGTTCTTTATAACTTAAACATCCATATCAGTATAACAATTTGTGTTTCAACGGATTAAGAGTACGGAGTGTCTTTACCGCTATTCATCTTGTGGGATCTTCAGAACTGACTAAAGGAACAAACTAGGAAGGACAAACACACTGCAAAGAGAGGGAAAACTTGAAACAAACAAATCTTATATTAACCCGTCTGGCAAGCACGTTATAGAATGTATTGGGCCAAAACCTCATTTCTAAGGAGAGGCATATGTCCATCAGAAGACTGTTTAAGGCTATTGATGATGACGAAGAAGTATGTATTTTACTCCTGTAATGCCTGCCTGACTGACAACTATTATAGTACTGAATTAACTGGCTTCTTCCTCTAGCGGTTAGCAACTCTAAATACTCTGACAAGAGCTGTAGGTCGATCTTCAATTAACCTCAGAAATAAAGATTATGGATTAAACGTTATTGAAACCTTTCTAAAATAAGCCTCTTCCAAATAAACTCTGATTGAAACGCATAATATGATGACACACTTTTAAAAACAGAATTGTTCACATTGTCATAATGTCTCATCTCATGAACCGATTTTTGGTTTTACAACCGGCAACACTAGTAAAAACTCAAATGGCCAGTTTATGTAGCTAATAAAAGTATGCATTATAATAAAATCCAAGGTTCTATTGACCCAAATATTGATTTAACATGTTCTTACATTAGACAGTTGACGACCTATATTTTTGGGTACCGAGTTAAAATTTGTGGCTGCAATAATTTTATCAATATTCAACCTTTAGGATCCACACAGTCAATTCGCTGAATTGCGAAAGAAAAAAGGAAATGTTTTGTAGAGAAATATTCATTCTTGGAGTACAAACAACGAAGTTTTGGTGAGAGAAACCGAAGTTGCGATTTAAGTATAATGAAAGGCATTAGTGGGATGAAGTTTATTTTAACGTTTATCTTGCCGTTTTTTTTTGCACAGCTGATCTTGGAGTAAAGTGAGTTAAGCAGTCCCTCGAGCAACAGGTGATAAGGTGCAAGTAAACCCATAATACTATGTATAAGAAATAAGTTGTACCAACAAATTAATTTCTTTTAACTCCTTTTAAAAGGTTGTTTAGGTAGTGACAGGATTTATTTTTAGTTACTTAATTTTTAACGAACACCATATGTAGATTTTTCTCAATCCTCTGTCGATAAGTTTAGTGTTGATGCTTGCATTAAAGCTTTCTTTGTGCGATCTGCTTTTTTTAATTTTTGTCGAAACGTATGCAATAGTGTACTTTACAATGCGACTACTTAACTAGTTCGGCTGGCAGTACAGACAGCATTATAGTACCAATAAGTAATTCTTATACATTATGATACGTCTTATAAATGTTTAAACACTGTGACAAGATTGTGTCAGAATTTGTGCAGAAAACTTAAAATGAAAACATTCTTCTTATACTAAAGAACTCCTTGGTAACCTAAAAGTAGATGCCACACGTGCTGTCAATTATTTATAAAAGTTTCATGTATTTTTATACTTTATTACTAATATATTTTTTTATATAAAATTCTCCGAGTTATTTTTAAGCTTTTAGACAAATTTGTGTATTTGGATCACATGGTGTACGTAGATAATACTTAACAATTCTTAAATTTCCATATCCAGATGTTAGCACAGATATGTTTGGAGTGGCAAAAATTATAAGGCAAGTCATTCTTTTTTATTCCAAGTAGATTTAATATAATGATATTCTTTCTAAGGACAGACTCAGTAACAATTCAAGAATTACCTACTTTCATAAATAAACCGTTGACTGGATACAA
Organism: Hypercompe scribonia; assembly: GCA_949316085.1. Lineage (NCBI taxonomy): Eukaryota > Metazoa > Arthropoda > Insecta > Lepidoptera > Erebidae > Hypercompe > Hypercompe scribonia. The sequence goes on from OX438988.1 coordinate 9,691,693, forward strand.
AAACAAGCCTAAACAAGCTGAATACAGCCAATGTCGATAGTTCCTTTTATTTTGTAACTTTCTAGTTTTGTGTGAAAGACTACACAATATTATGCTTATCGTTCATTATCTAAGTTCGATTTCTTTTATAGATGTCATTCCATTTTTTTTAATTTACAATTTGTTACTCCTTCTCTTGTATTGTTTATTTACTACTCCCTGATTTTTTACACTACATGGGGATCAACTAATTAAATATTATGTAATTATTTCTAGCAGTCAATATTTGAAAAATTTAACGAGAGATTTGGTAGACTCGTGAGAAAGTATCTCCAAAGACACATTCACGCTATTTTCCTAGTAGGCCACGTATTAGTTACCCACTGTAGCCAAATTTTATAAGGAAGTATTCAAGTACTTTATCCATCTTGATTAACAAGATAAATATCAATTAAAAATAGGTAAATTAAATTAATTCGGTATATATTAAACGGGAGCCGTAACGAGACGGAAGAGGTAGTAAATGGACCTGAATTTAAAAGTTCGTTCAAAAATCTACCTAATTTTAAGTTATCCTAATTTGTGGTAAAGGTATCTACAACATACAAATATTTTAAATAAGTATTCACACATATGTCTAAATGTGAGTTTATTCCATAATAAATAAATATTTCTTTTATATTAAATACTGTACAATGTTATATTGCAGCACCTGTTAATTTTTATTTAATAGTGAATGCTGTACATGTATGATTTTGTTTCGTTTTTAGTCTGTTAGTGCATAGGTCTAAAGTAATCCGATCAGCGGTGGCCACGATACATTATTAGAAGAAAATTGGAATTGAACTACTTGCAACATCAAATGCAAAGTGTCACTTTGACGTTTTTATGTCTGCATTCTATTTTATTTACCTACGCATTTCAGTGTAACTCATGAAAAATACACTTCAATTTGTGGAAGAAGAAAAACGTAGTGACGAATAACAATTTTTTACTACTAGACACAAGTGTGTTCAAAGATATTTGCATTTTTTTACGTTTGTGTTTAGTAACACTGCACGTAAGTTACTGATTTTTATCATATTTGTGTGATAATAATCTTATATTCTTTACTTATTATCAGATAAGCAATAGTTTTAACAAATATTACACTTTTACGTTTTTATAAATATTAATGTGGTACTTGCAAGTTCTGTTTTAGAAATCTTTTTCTGAAAAGGCCTATGACATCAGAAGTTAGTCATATAGTAGTGTTTTAGCAATAATGGCCTAATAATACGATTTCTAAACAATACAACCATTAATATTGACAATTCTGCTAAATATTTATCATTATTTGTATTTTCATAACACATCATTTACAATGACAAACATAACTAAAATATTTTGTGTCATTCTGCTTGATACTGAATCCTTAGACCTCGCGAAACAAATGTCTAATAATAATAACAACCTCACACTCGGCCATCAATTCTATTTAGTGCAGTTATATTCTAGACTTTTCAATAATATTCAAATTTAATTCAGATCTAACCATGAAGTTTCCCAATTAGTAATTTAATACAACAATATAAAGAACTATTGTTAATTTACATATGTGATGAATTTTACAATGGTAAATGATATTTGTTTTTGTAAGTAAATCAAAAGATCTGTAAAACAAATGTATTTACAAGTCAGATTTTACAGCTAGAAGGCACTGGAAATGAAATAATAAATGTTAATGATTAAAGATTATGGTTCTAATTGGTTTTATCATTATACATATTTCTGATTCAATGATAATTGTTTTGGTCATGCAGATCACAGAAAAATCGTTTGTAGTTCCAACTGATAATATGCTTCAGATACGTATGCGTAATTTATACATACATAAGTAAGAATTGCCCAAATACTCAATTTAATGGAATGAAAATGTTAATCGTTCATTGCTTTGTGAATTTAATTTAATTTGTTTAATCATAACTGCTGTTGGCTCAAACTAAGTGGAATGCAATTGGAGAGGTTTAGGTCCAGCTGTGGACTGGTGTGGACATTTTGATCATGATATCTACCTGTATCAATATATAACAGACCTTTGTGGAAAGAAATTGAACAAACAAGTCACAGTAATTTAATAAATATTTTGGCTATCTGACACACAATGCCATCTTTGATAGTTGCCATTGTTGCACACTCTGTACAACAAGGTCATTTTGTCGTTGTCTCTGCATTACGAAAATTATCGATAGTAGCAATCAGAAAGAAAATTATGTATAATATGCAAAAAAATCCATCACCCAACTTGTTAATTGAAAAAGACTATTACTCTGTTTAGGATTTTTTGTAGAAAAATTATTTTTTTTTTATTTCATAAACCTGCTAAAGTGCCTACTCTGCTTGATGGAAAGTATAAATGGAATCCAAGAATTGTGGTTACCATACTCATTGCGAAAGCATACAAGACCCATACTATGGTGATCTAATGAGAATGAGCTTGTAAAACATTAATTATACTGATACTGTGCTATATTTTACCTATTATTTGTAATAATGTATGAAACCTAATTAGCAATTTTGTTATTTTTTTACTTTTACATCTTGTTTCATGTTCATTTTTCAATCTGGTCAATTTTAATCTTGCCTATATTACCACTGTTTCTAATTATTGTGTGACCAAATGGCAGGACATGGCTGACCTTAATATTTTTGTAACCTTCTTATATACCTATAATCCACAATAAAATATTTTAACTTTCACTTTGACATCTAGTTTCAAACTAAGCAGAGCTTATACTATGAAAGCTAGATTGACTGATAGTATATGTATATACCCTTTTGTTATACATACATAGATATTATATTTATGAAACTCCCAAACTCGAAAAGAAATATTTACAGACCATACAAACATTTTATTTGACCCGATAATCGAACTCAAGACCTCAGCACAACAGTTGCATATGCTAGAGGCAGTAAAAACCCTCACTTTTCTCTTTGTCACTTTAAAAATTTCTTCTATATAAATTAATATAACAATTCATTTTCAGAGTAATGGGACAGACCCTATCAGAACCGGTGACTGAGAAGCAGTCGGCTACATGTCAGGACTCACGGTACCTTGTAGCCTCATCTTGCATGCAAGGATGGAGAGTGTCAATGGATGATTCTCACACTCACATACTATCACTGCCTGAAGACCCTGGCACAGCATTCTTTGCTGTTTATGATGGTCATGGAGGTAAGGCTAGAACTGCACTAACACAAATTATTCTAATTAAATACATATAAATTCTTTTAATGTGTCTGAGTGGTCTGCATGTCTGAAAGGAACTGGGCTTCCTCGCCTAGCCTACCTTGCCATATATCATAAAGGACCTTAATTGATGAAGATTATTGGCTTACTTAACATTGGAGTACTTCCCTTTAACTAACCACTACCTTTTTTACTTGTGTCTGACTAAACGACGAACTGACCAAAAACCGCACGCCGTCTCGGGTACCAGCAACCGAGGAACCAGGTGCACCCTAGTAAGGAAATTCCTGGAACCCTGACGTACCTCGGGCTTCCCGTGTGGGAACCAAGGTGTTCCCTTTTTTTTGCCCCCAAAAGGCGCGCGCTAACTAACTACTACCTAAAATATGTATCTTAACTAAGTTGAAGTAAATGGCCTAGGATAGTCCATTCAGTAATAAGTAATACACCAAGAATCAAATCTTTCACATCAAATTTCTTTCTATAATCACTCACGGCTCTATTCTCTTGTATTATTCGCTAACATTTTGACTTGACTGAGACTTCATTCCTATAATTTTGTTTATTAATTTATGTTTGTAGAATGTCAACTTGGCTAGGCAGTAACATGAAATATTGAATAAATTCAATTAAGTAACATAATTAGAGTACCTTGCATGTGAAAATTAATGCCAAAATATCATAAAGGCATAATGTATTGAAGATATCACATACATTTGATGAGTCCATTATATGATGAAACATATTTGAATTTAAATACCTACTTGTACTTACCAAGCCTTTATTATGCTTTTCATTAAAAAATAATAAACATAACTATAGCAATACTATATACAATATGATAAACTTGAGTAGCAGTGGGCACATTACACGCAGAAACGATGGCCGATGGGGCCATAAAGTTCTGGAGTAGCGACCGCATACTGGGAAATGCAGCGTTGGTAGGCCCCCAGCAAGGTGGTCCGACGACCTGGTGAAGGTCGCGGGAAGCCGCTGGATGCGGACGGTACGGGCCCGGCTGTTGTAGAGAACCTTGGTGGAGGCCTATGTCCAGCAGTTTACGTATTTTGCCTGAGATGATGATGATGATAGCAATACAAACAATGTCATCTAATCTAAATCAAACAAAATGTGTCTTTTCTGATAAACTGCTACTATTGAAAGTCTGCTACTCTCGAAATTTCTACTCTACGGCACCTAATTCTATCTTTTTAATCGACTTTGAAAAAAAGATATTCGACTGTTCAGGTCATTGATCCCACTTGCTTTCGAATGAAATGTTGCACCACTAACTTAGGTAACTTAACTTACCATGCAAGATTTATCATGTGTTAAATGCATTTTAATTTGATGATACTTATCATGTGGAACATGTAATACCATCAGTTAACATGACACCAGAGTAATACATGTACTGAACAAGTAATGCGATGTGTTTCACTGATTTCAATTTTGTTTTCGAGTAACTCTATTATTTCTTAAACAAGAATAGTCTAAATTACTGCTTACGCCATCAGTTATCTACCAGTGAAAGTCCCGTCAAAATCGGTCCAGCCGTTTCAGATATTGACCAGCAAAAAAAAAAAATTTTCAATTCGACCTAGTAGTTCCTCAGATTAGCACGTTCAACTGAACAAACTCTTCAGCTCTATAATATTACTCACAATGGTTCACATCTGCTAGAGCTCCATGATGGTCATTTCTTGGTTCGTTTCATAATTTCAATTTACTGTAGTTATTCCTTTACATAGTCATCAAAATGATAATTTTATTTATACACTATCGCGATAACCGACCCGTGCTACACACATTAGCTCAAATGTTATATCGATTACCGATTTTATTATAATCGAGATATTTTGTGAGTTTTCTGTCTTCAAATGTAATAAATAATTGTTAAACCAGAAATCTTACACACAACTATCTGATACGAAGTTAGGCAGAACCTATACTATGGTAACCAGACTGCTAATAAACATAGTTAAATATTTGTAAATACATAGTACAATAAAAATTACAATTAAATTGTCTTTTAGTACTCTCAGAAATTCAATTATAAAATTTACTCGAAAATAGAAGTAAACATTTTTTTTTTAATATTTTTAGTTTTGATCACCGATTGTTACAGGCGCCAATATAGCAGAGCATGCAGGGAAGCACCTACATAAATACATCACAGCTCGTCCAGAATATCATTTAGGCAATGTAGAAGAGGCTTTAAAACAGGTAAGTCTACTCCTCTACGTAGTATGTCTTGTGTCTTGTCTTGTTTAAAGTGCTTAGAATAAACATCAACAGCCTTTAGTAATCCACTGCTGGGCATAGACACCTTAGAAAAGAGGATTTGGCCGAGTATAATTTGTTTTAAATTTTCCTTCTCTTTGCAGAGCTATTATCCTGTTGAATCGGCTCCCATAGTCGACTTTCAGGATGAATACGGGTGGTATTATTCACCACCCTTTTCATGTCCATGTAGTGACAATAATGGTGGTACAAAAATCCATACAATTGTAGCTAAAAAAAGTATCCAAGCGTGTTTGGTAGCTATTTATATCCAGCATAATATTCTTTCGTCAAAATAATACACGTCAACTTCATTTATAATTACACGTTTATGTAAATATGGTAAATAAACATTTGCTATTAGTCGAAATAGCGTTATATTACAAGTTATGTAAAGCGCTGTAAAATATGGAGGTGCTTATTAAGAGGTGGCATGCGTCAAAGCATTATTGAAATTCTTGGTCATTCTGAAAACACTTGTAGTGTTGTACAAATGGCCACTCGGCTAGCATGTATTTATTGTTAGTCGGCGAATGAAAAAGTTCACCTACTGAGGGGTTTTATACGAGAAAATACACTTTGCTTTTTAAAGCACAATGCATTTCGTAGCTAACACTACGAAAAAAATAATAATATTACACATATGATACTCTGAAACGATTTGGGATGTGTCGTATTCATATTTATTAAGTATTAACGGCTTTATTACAACGCACATTTCAGGGGAACCGATTAGTTTTAAACACACTCAAATAATTAATAGTAGGTGTAGATATACCTACGTATTACATTATATAGGGTGGGCCACGAATTAGTAAACATATGAAAAAACCATATAAAAAAAATCATTTGATATACTAAACAAAATTGTTTATTTACAGGATAGGTAATTAGTTGGAGTTATTTTTATAAATTACATCGTCTAAATGACCGCCGTTTCGACGTTTGCACTCTTCTAAGCAAGCAAAGAAATTTTCTAATACTCGTCAGCAAAGAGACCGTGAGACCTCTTCGCTGATTTTTCTTTTAGTTGACGCAGTGTATTTGGTTTATTGATGTAGATACCATTCTTGAAATAACCCCGTAAAAAGAAATCTGCTGGGGATAGATCTGGACTTCTAGATGGTCATGGAATGTCGTCTCGTCTGGAAATCAGCTTTGCCGGAAACATATCTATGGCCACCGGCAGGGACTCATTGGATGTGTGAAAAGTGGCTTCATCTTGTGGGAACCTGTGTTTTGCGATTGTAGCCAGCAGATTTTATTCCAGTAGCATCGATCTCAAAAACTCCCTTAACATATTTTACACAACTAGAATTCAAACGAACGAACAAGAACAACGAACTCTAACAAGAATTTATATAACAACGAATTAACAGTAACAAATTCTTGGCCCACCCTATACGTAGGCAGTAAAAATAACTTTACACACTCACTAGCTTAAAGTAAGCAAGTCTTTTCGAAGTCATGTGTGCGATTCTACTATAAAATTTCAGGCAAATTTCAAGAACAAAACATTAACAAATTTATGTTCTTAATGATACAAAAACTATGTGACAACTTTACTTGGGATTGATGCTGCTTGCTCCCGCATTCACGTTTGTGATGGAAGCCGAGATTTGCTCGGTATTTTTTTTTAAAAAAAAACTGATAAAACATTTTCTTAAAATGAAAGCTTGCCTAGCTAGATTGATTTATAGCTCCCGATAACCCCTATTTTGAGATTCAGTTTATGTATCCTATTAATATTATAAATGCGAAAGTTTATATGGATATTTGTTACTCTTTCACGAAAAAACTACTGGACAGATTTAGATGAAACTTTACAGTAATATAAGTTATGCATCGGCATAACATATAGGCTACAAGGTGTCCAGAAAGGGTATCAGGTGTTTGTAAGTTCAATGAAACAAAAATTATTTGTACGCAATAAAAAAGTTTATTGTTTATTATTAGCATATGAATTGGAGAATTATTTGGAAAAGATGATGTTATCCAAATGATGACCGTTACGTTGCTGGCACTCTTCTAAACGGGAACGTCTCTATCGTGCGGAATATCGTACACGCCACGCGCCAAGTGACGATAGCATTAGGAAATGGATCAGGATGTTTGAGAATACAGGTGCGACAGTTAAAATTCAAAACTCTGGTCGTCCTCGTTCAGTTCACGATGAAGAAACAATACACAAAGAAGATACCCTTTCTGGACACCTTGTACAATTTGTAATGATTTTATGTAATTTTGATCGTAATAAGGCGATACAAGTCGAAAGAAAATCTGGCCTCTGAGAGTTATCTTGGCATACGCTGCCTAAACTAAAGTTACACAGAGATGATGTACCGTAGAATTGTTTGTAAGTTAAAAAAATATATTTATTTACAATGATCTGTTATGAATCTTAATGTGGCAGACCAAATTCCACACGAGCGAAGGTGCGGGCAAAAACTAGTACATACATAATCTGAATCTCGGAAACGGTTATACTATACAAGAATCGCTCGTTTAAAAGTACTAGATTGTATTTCATTTTTCAATTTCTTATGTGTGTAGGTGAGGACAGCCTAGATTATTGATATATTTCTGATGATTTTGAATGTTTCCACGGCCTACCCAAATGTCCTGCTGGCGGTAGTGTTGCGCTTTGTTCTAATAATGGTCGTTAATCTCGACTAACACTGATTCCGTGACACGATGGCTGGAATTCGTATGTCGTCTATACTCGAATTGACGGGCTGACTTAAAACATATTTTTTCATTCATAATTCAAAAGGCCAACCTATACCCCTGTACCCCCTGTACTATACTCGTTTAGTTTTTTTTTTATCAATGTTCACGGACTAGAGAAAGTAAAACAACAACTGTGGTTTGTTTCTTTATTTCTTTTAAGAGTGAGTAAAGGAAATGCCGGCACCTTCTAGCTGTAAAGGCTGACGTGTAAAAATACCTAAAAGATTTACTTGCAGAAATAAATAACATTTAATCACATCAGGCCGTCTGATCCTTAACTAGACTGCGCCAGTAATCAGACAGCAAACTTACAGTTACGCACACAAAACAAATAAACTTGTTCATCTCATAATTAATCTCCCGGGTGGAAAAAAAGAATGTCTGACTCAACATAAAAAGTAACAGTTGATCTAATTGTTTATCAAGTTTCGTATCGTTTTTAGCTTTCTCAGAACTGAATTGCACATGAGTGTCACGCTCCGTATATGATTGCATCTTGAAAAATTTCCACCGACGACAAGTTTTACCTATTTGTCGAAGTACCTACGTAGGGTTGATCTCTTCGTCTGAAAAAGTTCCATAACTCGAACACGCGCTTAGGCATAATTGACAGGAAAGGTTGTCAGAAAAGATGTGGCTCGCAGAAGCAGGATGTGCTCAGCCTTTTTGTTTTGCCTAGCGAAAAACTTAAAAGAATATACAGACCTGACCGTCAACCTTCATTTCCACTGATTGTCAGTCTCTTTCTTTGTGGTTTCCCTACATGCAACATCATCAGCATTGTTATGGAAGAACATAACAAAAAACCCAATTGGCCAAAATAACTACCCAGTTCATAGGTATATAAAACGTCCGAATAAATTACGTCTTTTGTTATTTGCTTTCGTAGTAGTCTACACTGAGACAATCGTACCCACGAGTCCCGCAACTGGCAATTGAATATACAACCACATTACTTCAAAATTGTTTTAACACTGAAGATTACGTCTTGTTATTACAGGGTTTCCTAGACCTGGACCAGGCGATGCTTGAAGAGGACATGCTGATGCAGAAAGTAGCTGGCAGCACAGCCGTCGTGGTACTCATTAAGGATAACACGCTATATTGTGCCAATGTCGGTGACTCCAGAGCTATCGCCAGTGTTCGTGGTGGGGTAAGACTCGTACTAAGTCCAAACATAATTATACGCATACAACACCATTTTGTTCAACTAATTAAGTCCTACACACGGAAAGAGAAAAACGTATTCGTCGAAATTCATCGAAAATGCACCAAACCTGTATAACATAAAAAAAGAAATAAATATTCCTTGCATTATATTAATCCAAATTCCTTGATTTCTGTTTATGTTCAGAGCGCTTTAAAATTAAACCCTAACCAAATTACCTAATAAGAACTGACCTAAAAAGTACGGAATATGAAAATACCTACAATTTGAGTGATACTAACGTATTAAGGTCTTTCCAAAAAAAAAAATAATGTATATCGACCTATGACAACTGTCTCGTCAGCAAAATTTTAGTTTTGCTGTACATAATAATAAGGTAGAAAACCACTTCAGCAGGTGGAGGTGCTGTCATACGATCACAAACCCAATAACGAAGAAGAGTTGCGTCGTATAACCGCTGGAGGCGGGTGGGTGCAGCTCAACAGAGTCAATGGGAATTTAGCATTGTCCAGAGCGCTTGGCGACTATGTATTCAAGAGGAATTACCGGCTCTCACCTCAAGAACAAATCGTTACAGGTATTTTATGTATTATTTATGCTATACGTGGAAAAGCAGAGCCGATTTGCTTTTTTTTTTGTTTTTCTTTGTTTTTTTTTGTTTTTTTTTTTAATAAAAAAACAACCCCGCACTAGGAATAAATCCTGTGTCGCCCGGGTCTTTACAAACATACAAAAAACGGACACAAAATACCCAGACTCAGACAACAAAGTGTTGTGCCAGGTGGGGTTAAAATCCACAACACTCAGCGCGGTAGAGGCCGGCGTGGCGACCGCTTAAACCATTAGGCCAGCCGTGCAGTCGAATGCAGTGCATGCTATGGTGCTTGTTTTTTCAGAAACATTTATTTAGGGGACTTTAGATCTTTTTTTTTAAGATTGGGCAGAAATGGTCATCAATAACATCAAAAATAAATTTTTGCAGCATATCCAGACATCCAAGTGAGGCAATTGAACGAAGATTGGGAGTTCATAGTGATAGCGTGCGATGGCATCTGGGAAGTGCTAAGTAACGAGGTTTGTTGGTTTAATTTAGTTCTTTTTGTTTTAATTTTAATGTAGTGATTTACAAATTGAATACATTCGTAATTTCGTTTCTTAAATTTATACCCACTATTTTGGCTCCTCATCGGTCAAAAATTTGTCTAGACTAGAAAAATGGATGGCCAATCTTTTTCTTAGCTACTTATTACGCTATATCTTTGTTTTTTTTTCTGGGTAATATAATATCCTCACACATCCCCATCACGGCCATCTGATCCAAACTAGGCAAAGCCTGTACTATGGTAAAATAAAGATACTTATATATTTTTAAATACATACATATTATAGAAAATTACACTGAGACGCAGAACAAATGATCGTGCTAATTGCATATAGATTTGTCCTGGGTGGGAATCGAACCCACGACCTCTGGCTAGCCCGTGAATGACTGACTTAAATACAAATAGATTTTATTGTTTAGTCGTTAACTGTTTGTGCCTAGGTCTAAAGGCCTGTGAAAGGTGACCAGTCATGTACACGGTTTAATATTAATCTTAGAACATTAGATATTGTCTTAGAGGTAAAATCAAGATCCATGAAAAATTTATTTCAGAATTAAGTAAACTATTAATTATTTCTTCTTTTATGTTAAAACAATTCTACGTACGAACGCACCAATGAGTTCTTCAACCAAACAAATTGTAGCTCCACATACACGAAAAGTGCATATATTTCAAAGATAAAACTAATAATAACACAGTTTTAATGACATAAAAAATTGAAACTAAGTATATTATGTGCCACGTGGTGCCGGATAAACATACAAACTGTTACCACCTCTATGTATCCCGTGGATGCTGCGTATGCTCGTAAGAACCGTCTAGGTCAGCAGTAGAATTAGAAGCAAAACTTGCGTGCTATAGTGGGCCAAAACTTCTTTTGTAAGGAGTGTCCTATGTCCAGTATTAAAAATTATTATATTGTGCACACTAAAAGGTTTATTTAATTCTCTACAGGAAGTAATATCATTTTGCCGCGGGCGACTCCTGAACGGGTGGGAACCATCTGCGGTGTGCGAGGCTCTGATGCAGCGATGCCTGGCTCCAAACTGTGCCACTGGTGGCCTGGGCTGTGACAATATGACTGTCCTGCTTATCTGTCTGGCCCCCTTCCCTAGGCTTGACAATGTCGTGAGTATACACTTGAGTCTTAGCTGGAGCTATGAAATTCCCCTTGATCCGGTTTAACAGAGAGACCAGCTGTGCCGGTGTGCCTTAAAACATACACTATGGTTTGCCAGAGAAGTCAATCTCTACAGGCACACCTTCACAGGGTCAAATTTCGTCTGTATGGCACCTTTCACTAGCCTGGACATCATTGTAAGTATATTTTCTCGTATTACCTCAATGGTGAGTTGATGATACAGTTTTAAACTTTACTATTGTATGTAATATACTAGCTCTATCTTTCTGGTATTACATATTAATAGCGAGCTATCAAACGATCACTAATGGATTCGGTAATCGATTAATCGATTATAGTTAGATAGATAATTAATTGATTTATAACGTTATCAATAATTAATCGATGCTTCCAGCTTTGTGGATCATATCGTTATGTGAATACTCAATTGATTGTAGTAAAGCAATCAATTCTTACTTTACCTGAATTTTTGAGCGATAATCAGCGCTATCGGTAGGATGTAGTCTATGTGTACTAAGTGTTTACGAAATCTCTCGAATCTTACTATTTACTACAAATAAAATGATCTATTTTATCATATTTTATGTTATCGCTTTGTATTGCATGGCTGCATGTCTTATTATAGTATTTGATTGCATGTTATTTGTGTAATTTTATTTTTGATTTTGAACGGCTCGCAACGTTCGATAACTCATAAAAAATAGTTTGTTTAAAAGAGGCGATTAATGAGTGGGGATTTGAAGATATCATTAGTTCAACACATTCATTTGCATGTAGTATGAATGCTACTTTGTTCAAACTCTTTGAATATGTACTTGGAAACTAGTGAACATTCCCACAGCATTGTAAAAGATGTAAAACACGATTAATGAATATACGTTCTTCTCTTTAAAGAAAATTGTATATAACCTCATCATACACCTTTCTTTGGAATGATAATTAGTTCAAACTTACGTGAGTCAGTTTTTCGTTCCTTAGTAACAATAATTTCTTTCTAGACAAAAGGTAACCAGTGTTCATATATTTATTATGTTTTATTGGGTTTTCATATAAGGTGATATTAACACACATCAGCATTAATTTGCCTCTGTCAGTCATTATAGGGTAGAGTTGAATTATTAAATCCTAACGGTATTTACAATTCCTCAGTCGGGATTCAAGTGTCTGGACCCACAGCATCCCAGTAAATACTGGACGTTGAGACCATCGCGGCGGTTCTGTTAACTTTGAACGACCCTGCCTACCCCATTGCACAAGCTTTAATACTTCTAGTGTGTCTTTGTAACTGTGATCTGTTAAAAATATACAACTTGGTTGATTTGTGTGTATATATTCAATTTTATATATTTCTTAAAGTTTTTAGAGATTCGTTATACAATCATGAAACAAGTTTTTGTTTAGAGAACGCTCATAAATATTTTTATATCGTTTCCTTTGTATTTTTTTTTAATAATCTGATCGAAGAGATAATTATACGAATATTAAATATTACATATAATATTCATAAATGTAACAATATGTTGCTAAACATCAACTTACTAGTAGTATATATAAAAAATATCTTCCAATGTGATATAAATTTGTTACTCTTGACCTTTAAGCTAATAATTTATTAGCTTTAGCTTATTTATTAGCTTAAGCTAATAATTTATTAGCTTAAGCTTATTTATTAGCTTTATTAGCTTAAGCTAATAATTTATTAGCTTAAGGATCTTAACAAAAATTAAAAGTTAATATACAAATTTTATCCCATATTATCATACCAAAATTATAAAATTATACTCGTATCTTATGGACTATCCACTTTCAGCTTTGTAACCTGACCCACTTATTTCGTTGTTCGAATTAAAAAAAAATATTGAATTACATTTTAGAGAATCAACCAAGTTATATAAGTAAATATCCATACATTTCTGTGATTATATGATTTTAAATTGTTAAGTAATTTTGTGTTAACTTTGAAGGACAACTATTAAGACTGATCGTGTGCCAAGGGTTATAAAGAAATTGCATAGAATAAAAGGCGGGAAACTTAAATAGCATTGCCGTCTTGTATTCTATTCATATCTGTATTTTATGAAAACAAAGTTATAAAATATTAGTTATGACTAGCCGGATTCACATTGTATTGTTCAGAAGTTCATTTATTTTAATATCGCTATAACATAAGACACTATACTGTGATCCAGGCTTTTTAGTATAATATTAGCTGGCAAGTTGTAAATTAAAACAACAACGTAAATTTATTTCATTATTGATTTAAATTCACCGAATGAATAATATGCTATGTATGTTGTCGAAGCTTTGATATTCAGTTATAATTATGTATCCTAGCCTAGCCCAACGTGCTAAATATCCTATAAAGGTACTGGTTTTTCTTATTAAAATTATACTTTACTATCATACAATCATTTTTAGTTTTAAATATGCTGCCATTACAATTTAATTACCCTACTAATGTTGAACATTCTTTATTTTTATGGCAACTCAATTACCGGTGCTGCCACTTACGTGTTGTTGCTTATTCGCTACTTTTAATCGCGTTACTAATTATTTAAAATTTTGCTAGTGCACATAACTTTTTGTGATTTGTTTTAAATCAATATAAATAAAATGTATGTATATGATCATAACTGAAATAATCTACAAATTAGTAGAATTTATGCATGATGACAATATGTGTCATAAAACATATGTATAATATATTGCTTGAAATAAATATAATATTGCATGAATTTGTTCTATATTATTCATTATTATATTTTATATTCTTCAAAATTATTATTCATGAAAGTATTATCTGGGTAATCTTTATATTGCATGTACAGATTGGTTTGTAATATTTTGTATATATACTTTCATTTAATTGCATTCCAAGTTATACTATTATTATTTTTTTACCTTTTTGAGATATAATTTTCCATATAATTTAATATAAAAAATATCTCGGCTACCCATGAAATTAAAAATATATATTATAAAATAAAATTATAATTAACACAGTGTATTGTGTGCCTCACTTTGTGTTTTGCTTAATAAAGTTTTGTAAAGCATGTGTCTTATTTTATTTTATATCTTCTTTCTTGTGGTGTTAAATAAGATAAAAATTAAACAGTATTTTTACTGCTAGTAATTTAAAATAGATAAGATTATATTCTTGACTGTTCCTCTTCTGGGCCTAAGCTTCTGAACAATAGCCGGGTATTTCGGCTCTAAATAGAAATAAATGGCAATCTACAAGATTGAATAGAAGCACGAAAATATCATAAAACATAATGTAGTCTTAAGGATTCATCAAGTCGACGTGGGTATTTGCATACTAGTAACTCAAAACTAGCGATTGATAACCATCTAAATATCTACGAATTGTCATTTTTATACGATTTCCATTTTTGTCTATCGTATTAACTTTTTTTTGACAGTTTTTTTTTTCATATCGAAGCTATTGTGAAATAAAAAAATAAATGAAAAAAATAGTGGTCTCAAAATATTATACAACTGCCTTTGTGGCATAGTAGTAGCGTACGCGACTGCTGTGCTTGAGGTCTCGGATTCCATTCCCTGGTCGGACCAAATGTTTGTATGATCTGCACTATTTGTTTCGGAGTTGTTTTCTATGTATAATATGTATGTATTTAAAAAAAAGTAAATATGTATTGTATCAGTCAGTCTAGTTATCATAGTACAAGTTCTGATTAGTTTGAAACTAGATGGCATTGTGTGTTCGAAATATCTATGAACTGTCGATTTTATAATTTTCTTTCTGTCCTATTAACTTTTTTTTGACAGCTTTTTGTCTTATCAATTCTTCTGATATTTTTTTTGACAATTACTTGTCATATCAAAGCTATTGTGAAATAAAAAATGAAAAAAAACAGTAGCAGTCGTGGGACTGCCGATAGAAGTGAAAACGGAACTATTAAGTTGAGAGTAATTAAAACTATATGCAAAAATTATATGAAATTTTTTATGTTTCATATATAGCTATATATAATATATAATATCATATATAATATATAATAATAATAAATTTCATATATAATATATAATATCATATTCTCCATAGCTATAGATATACTATTATCATTAGCATGTCGGTGACGCGAACCGAGGATTTTACCCTCTACCAAAACGCTCAACGCGCCTAAAGAAGTTTTCACTTCAAAAATAGTGGTATATTATACAACTGCTTGTGTGGCATACTGGTAGCGTATGCGACTGCTGTGCTACCATGCTATGCTCGGGTTAAATTCCCGGGTCGGACCATGTTTCTATGATCTTCAAATATTTATCACCGAGTTTTGAGTATTTTCTATGTATAATATGTATGTATTTACAAAAAAACGTCTAGTACGCATAGTACAAGCTCTGCTTTGTTTGGGACTAGATGGCATTATGTATATGTGGTAGAATATTACTATTATTATTGGGCAATACATTCAAATACTACCAGACGCTGATCAATGGGCATCAGACGTTGCCGTTTCCAATACATAATTGTAAATATTGATTGTTTATTTGCATGAACCTGCATACTTCTATGGATGATATCTGCATATGTATTTTTATAAAATATGGTATTTGTGCATGTAAATTTCATATCTTCGTTCTCGAACCAAATAAAATTGGTAGAATATGGAAAGCGGCGTGTAATATACCCCAAAATAAAAATGTATTTTTGTTACTTGATTAGAACCGTTACAAAACGATTTTGTAATTCTTCGTTACATTGTATACCAAGCCCTCGGAATTGATTACTTGAAACCTTCATGCCATGATTGAGGTTAATATGCCAATTCCCGTGGTGCTTAAACTCCTGCGTGGTCTATACGTTATTACCAATCTTACTACCAGTAGTAACACCGGGAATGTGATTTTCCATCTTCTACAGTTGAAATTAGTTAGAAGAGCAATAAAATTTGCCTATTTTATTTCCTCATTCTGCTAAATTCGGACACTCTGATTGGCTTAAAACGTATGCCATCGTTTAACCCAACTAAAAGAAACAAAGCTAAAATAAAACCTTTGTTCAATTTTCATGGCTAAATAAGATTAGGATTATTACCTAATCTCTCGAAGTCTGCTACAATTAAAGTAAATATCATATATGTGTAATGTGTATATAAAATATGAATTTGTCCATTTTTTAATCAACAATGCAATATACTGTGTGCAAGTAATCTGAAGACATAATCTTATATAAATAACTCGTCAAACAGCCGTAGATAGATATCTAAAATATCGAATTTATTTACACTATTTACAGAATACACCCTTAGGCGTAGACCAAGAATTAAACAGTAAGTTTATGACCAAAATGGAAGACCTGTTGTACGTGGAAGATGAAGAAGAGAACTTAAAGTGAAAATGGTTATAGAAAATACATATACTAATGTGTAAATGTTTGTACATAGGTAGGGTTGTAACGTTAGTTCTATCGTCAAGATTTTATAGTTTATATTGTTTTTTCAAAGTGATAAACGAGTATCTCATTTTGAAAACTGTTTGAGATGCTTCATTTACTTACAAATTTACTAATCTAAAATCAAGTACGGATACATTGGTGTTGGAAGCCAAGTTATTCCTATACTGTGCCGAATACTTAAATGTTTCCGTGAAACTCTTGGCTATTTAAAACCTTTCTGTCTTCTCAGTTTCTTTGCCCGATTATGCATTTTAATACACAACGAAACAGTTATTATGTCAACCATAACAATTCAACTTTTAACCAGAAAAGGATTTGATAATAGTTTTCTTCAATAAATTGATTTATTTCATCCAGTAATATTTTTATTCGTGATTTATAAACAAAGCTCATTAAGAAAGGGTTATTAGTTTTGGCATTTTTCCAAGACAAGATAAACCTACTCTGTTGAGATATTAAACAAAGGACCTCCGGAATAAAAACATAAAGATTCTGGATATCTAAATTGCTGAACTAGTTCATAACATGTTATGTTCAAAAAATATTACCTAAATAATAAAATAGCTTATTCAAATGCCAATTGAAACTACAGATATGATTGTTTTGAGATAAATAAGATGTCACTTACATTGTCTGTCATTAACTTCATATCAAAGAAAATGACATGTAAGTGACATTAATTATACCAAAAGTTATCGATTGACTGTCAACCATTTGTAACCAGTACCTACTTGCGAGCGAACTATTTTGACTTAGAGTGTTTAATTTTTTATATCTTTATTGGTGGAAGTTTATTTATTGAGAAAGAGATATGTTATAAGATATTTTTTTTATATGAAAGTACGTTATAAGAAATATGTAATAAATCAAAGTTCTTTAAGTGAATTATTTTATAGCTATAAGTGATAAATAGTTACTCCGTGTCTTAACACTGATGTTACAATATAACAAAATAAATTGTTTATTAAATATTTTTAGGTATTTATGTAAAGGGGCGCAAAATAACTAGAAAGAGAAAGAAATCTGTAAACAACCCATACACCAACTCATATGACCAGCATGTTATAGTAGGCCAAAACCTCCTTTCTAAGGAGTGGCCTATGTCCAGCAGGAGATTATTAGAGGATGATGATGATAAATCATTAACGTATGTAAAGGGTGGGCCACGAAATAGCTAACATTTGAAAAATCGTATAAAAATCGTAAAAAGAGACCGCGAGATCGCCGCCATTTCTTCACTGTTCTTGGTTTATTGATGTAGACACGATTCTTCAAATAACCCCATAAAAAAAAGTCTGCTGGGGATAGATCTGGACTTCTGGATGGCCATGGAAACCGTCTCCGTTTCGTGTGGAAATCAACTTTCCGGAAATATCTTTGACCACCGGCAGGGACTCCTTGGATGTATAACAAGTGGTTCCATCTTGTTATAACCATGTGTTACGATTGTACGTAAGAGACTGTAAGAACTCCCGTGACATGTTTGTACGGGTGTTAGATTCAAATTTTAAAAAATTCTTGGCCCACCCTATACATAATACTATGTGCTTTAGTGCAAAACTGTTGAGAGGTCCTGAATGGCAAGTATGGTGACGTTTTCTTTATTTACTTAATATAATTTTTTGCCCATTGGTGGCAGTTTTATCTATATGTAAAAAGAGGTTATAAAATGTTATTACTTTCATGGTTGTGTCATCAGTATTAAGTTGCGTGTGAATAATTTTTAGGTAAAAATTGTTTTGAAATTATATCTAGAAAAAATTAGGTAAATGGAGTCACTTATCACGATTCCGCCATATTGGAAACTATTGAACCAGTTTCGAAAACAGAATTATTTATCTTTTATAGAAACTGGGTTCAATAAAACCTCTACAACTTAACTAAAATCAATTGTAATATTTTATCACAGGATTTAAGATCCAATAAACTCTTTCGGTCACATTGGAAACCAGTTTCTAATGACAATTGCTTTATTTTAATTATGTTTCAATTGCAATATGTTGTTGGTGGAGGTTTTATCGACAAGTAATGTTTTTGCATGCTTTCGAACGCTAGTGATTTTAATGTAAGAAGATATTACTATAGTAATTAGTCTGCCGTTTTAGCATACCTGGTGACTGATCGTTAACCTTCTCGGTGTCAATATCATGGTGTAAATCATTGATACTAAATAGGATCTTTTGGGTAGTTTGTCAATTTCAACTCTAACATTAATAGGGTATAAAACTGATTTTAAATGGAAAACTGGAAAACTGCTTAAACACCCATAAGGTATGAACGTTGTTAGGTGCCAGTATCTCAATTTTACCAACTAAAAAACCAATCGTACACTTCTGAAAAAAATAAAACGAATTATAGCAACATTAAAAAACGTCATCATCGGAACATCGGTCTCTTTTTTAAAAATTACTTTTTATTTGGAAAGCATCTTAACTTTTTTTGAATTTAAATCTATTATAAAAATACACCAGAACAGAATTTTCTTAATGGTTAATAAACCATATATGTTTATTTACTATACAATACGGGTTCGTTATATCTACATTTAGATATTCTTATAATACAAATACCAGATATCAACTATAATCATTTATAATTCTCCTGGCATCGAAAAATAAAATTTTGAGATTTGTGTGCGAATTAAAAACTTATTTATTTAGTAACGTGTTTAATTGTTGTTACAATTTTTATTGATATTTGGAGATAATTCTAAAACTCGAATTGCTGCCTTAGTCTCTCGTGATCTCTTTTTATTATATAGCCTTATAGATGAGTTTATTTTTATTATTATTTATTATGGTTGTTAATTTCGGTTAAAGCTACTAAAAAAAATATAATATTTGCCTATAAAATTTGTAGAACAAGATATTATTTGTAATGAACAAAAATTTTATTGTCTTCTCAAAAACAAGAGTTTTCATCACATAAAAAGATTACTCACATTCTTTTTTAATATATGATACTCATTTGCTTCTAAAAGCCTTTTAATGTTTTTTTATATTTATATCTTTATGGTAATTTTAAAAAAATCGTTGATCGTCCGTCAATATAAAAAAGTAAAAGTGAATTTTTGTCAGACAATATTAGTATTCTTACAAAGTTTTATACATTGAGTATACTTTTGAGTCATCACTTTGTGATGAAAGAAAGTTTCTTTTTAAATGATAGGTCGAAATAAATTTAAGGGAAATTAGGATAGAACTCCGACGCATTTCTTGATAACAGACAAGCAAGTTGTCCGCGGCCTTTGAAGAAACGTACCACTTCAAAGGCCCGTAATGCACTTGACTCTTGAGTTACAAGTGTTTAATTAACAGCATTAGTCACTTCCGTTTTCGCTTTAGTCGTTTCCGTGTTCATAGTGACCCGTCTCTTCTTTGATCTGTTGTCATAAAAAATACCTTAAATATTTCGGTTAAAGGAAACGTTTGATTGTTACTTCGTGCATGATTTAAAATGAGAATAAAAACAATAAACCCGCATTAATGTTGTTTGTTTCCTTAAATGCCAGTAGTTTGTATAGTAATCGTTTCTTTGATAATTAAGAATAATGAATATTAGAAGTCAATTCTAAAAATACTGCTATTTTCTGGGATAAGGGATGTCCACGTTAAGACATTTAATGTAGTTGCATCTAAATTAGAAATGCCACGAAAATTCGGCAACTACTCGGTATTCGACCATGTTTTTTCGCAATTGGGTATTTGGCCGAATACTAAATGGTAAAAATATAAAAATAGGACTTCACGAGAAGAGTCATTAGAAATTTTAAATATTTTATAGGTATACTGATTATAGGTATTTTATAGGTATAGGTAATCTGATATGGCCGCCCCTATCAATTGAGTGTATAAAAATAGGACTTAAGAAGACCCACTAAATATACACAAAAGATTCATTAAAACTGATCTAGTTGTTTCGGAGGAATTCAATGAAAAACACTGACATGAGATTTTCATATATTAGATAAAAAATGTGGGGGCTCGTGACACAGTGTTAACCACATAGGTTAACTCATTGCTAATTGAAGCATTCCTAGCCGGGTCAGTTCGTTGGTAGCTCTTGAGATCACTCCACGCTTCAGAGAGTCCATTAAGCCATTGGTCCCGGTTGCCATACAAACATCTTTGGTAATCGTTATGGGTAGTTGAACCCTAAAAAAAGTCCGACAACAGTCTTCCTATAGAAATTTGATTTCGCTTAACACTTGGGCTGTTGAATTCTTTGCAGTCGCTCCACGTAAAAAAATTCAAAATTATCCATATCGTTGTAGACTTCGACCTACCTTTGGAAAAAGGTTCATAGAAAGAAAGAAGGTATATAAAAAATCCGTTTATTATGACGATTTAAATCACGAATGTAACAAAAGCGCCCACAGTGCGTTGTTATCACACGTTTTTGATCCAAGTTTAAATCTACCATCCGCGAAAAGTACCAAGTGCCATCGAATTTTCGGCTTCTGAATATTCGGCGCTTCGGCCAAGAGACTCGCTGAATATACTTTGTTCCTCAAAATCACTTCGTGGCATATCTAACCTAAATAATTTTTGCCTATTCTTTTTTAAAAGTTATTCAAATGTGCATAAGCCTTCGCTTTCAAATACACTAATGGAAAAAATTAAGGGATCAAAAAAAAATTCCAAATTTTTGGGCAGTTTTCAACAGGCCGTAACTTCGAGAGAAATGGTCGTACAGGAAATCAAAAAAAAGAAAATTATAGTTCCAAGTGTCTAGTTTTTGGATTCGAGCTTGAAAATTTTATAGCCTCCCCTGTTTTTGAGTAATCGTAGAAAAACCAGCAACAAAAAAAATTTTAAAATTTTTTTAGTTTTTTTTTTTGGTCTACGGACGTGGAAAAAATTGTTTTAGCTTAACCACTATAAGGATCGGATACCCTGGTTATTTAACTTTAATTTGCTTTTTTATACAGCCTGATTTGCCCACTTCTCGCCGAGATATCGGTTTTCAAATGGAAAAGGATCCTTTTGTCTTTGATTATCGATATTTCAGCAACCAATGATTCCACAGAAATGTAAAGGTGGGTTTCAAGAATTTAAAGAAATTTTCCTTAACGACTGGCTATAGGTTTTCCGAAAAAAAAATTTTTCTTTCTGTCACATGAATTTGAAAATGCAACAAAAAAAGGGCTTTTGGTGGTTTTTTGGAAAATCAAGCACTGGATCGAAAATATTGAGAAAACCACTAATGTTAAGTGTGCCTTTTACAGTTCAATATGTCCACAAGAACCCTACAAATAACCAAAGTAATCCAACCAGCCGTTTTTTTGTTTCACTCAATTGAATTTTTGAAAAATTAAAGGATCACGTTATTTGCTCTGAAAAGCTCATAATTTTTAAAAATGAGAAAAAAAATGTTTTTTCCGAGCTTTCCCACAATTTTGTTCCAGAAAGTGCTTAAATTAAAAAAAAGAAGGATTCAAAAAAAAAAACAATTCTTTTAATTAAATTAAAAAAAAAAGTTAATACTCCCAATCGAATTTCAATCTTTTTCATACGCTTTTCGGAGATTGTTTTTTTTTACTTTTCGTGAATCCTTATCTTTTAACTCAACAGCCTTTTTGTTTTGAATTTTTCTTTTGAAATTTAGCACTTTCTGGAACAAAAATGTGGGAAAAGCTATGAATTTTTTTTTTTCCTTTTTAAAAATTATGTGCTTTTCAGAGCAAAAAACGTGATCCTTTAATTTTTTCAAAAATTCGATGGAGTGAAACAAAAAAACGGCTGGCTGGGTTAATTTGGTTTTTTGTAGAATTTTTGTGGATTTATTGAACTGTAAAAGGCACACTTAACATTAGTGGTTTCCTCAATATTTTCGATTCAGTGCTTGATTTGCCAAAAAACCACCAAAAGCCCTTTTTTTGTTGCATTTTCAAATTCATGTGACAGAAAGAAAAATTTTTTTTTTCGGAAAAACTATAGCCAGTCGTTAAGGAAAATTTCTTTAAATTCTTGAAACCCACCTTTAAATTTCTGTGGAATCATTGGTTGCTGAAATATCGATAATCAAAGACAAAAGGATCCTTTTCCATTTGAAAACCGATATCTCGGCGAGAAGTGGGCAAATCAGGCTGTATAAAAAAGCAAATTAAAGTTAAATAACCAGGGTATCCGATCCTTATAGTGGTTAAGCTAAAACAATTTTCTCCACGTCCGTAGACCACAAAAAAAAACTAAAAAAATTTTTAAAATTTTTTTGTTGCTGGTTTTTCTACGATTACTCAAAAACAGGGGAGGCTATAAAATTTTCAAGCTCGAATCCAAAAACTAGACACTTGGAACTATAATTTTCTTTTTTTTGATTTCCTGTACGACCATTTCTCTCGAAGTTACGGCCTGTTGAAAACTGCCCAAAAATTTGGAATTTTTTTTTGATCCCTTAATTTTTTCCATTAGTGTATATTGAACACCGACGTGTATATCCGACAAAACTACAAAGTATGGCTGTATATGTTGAATATTTACAAATTAATTCTCACCAATTTTCAAATGTGAAGTTTATGCTTGTCACACTTTTAGAAGTGTTTCATATTATTTAATTAATGATTATTAATTAAAATATTCTATTACATTAAAATTATATATTATATATATTAGAGGATGATGATATATATAATATTAAAGTTTTTGATTACACTATAGGCACCGATAAAATATACGTGTCGTCCGACGCCTACCTTGAGTGTTGCTTGTTAAAATTATGAATTAACACTAAAGATACGACTTTTCCCGCCCTCGTTTGACACTATTTATACTACTATAAAGCTGAAAAGTTTGAAGTGTTAAATAACCAAGTTATCGAAGAAGGTTATGGGCTTACATCATTACGCAGCGGCCAAAAGGAACTAAGTATCAATTAAAAATATTGTAAAAACGGGGTAAATTATTCCTTTTAACAGCTTCCATTGCGTGCGCTACGTAACCGGTTAAAATTTCGCAAACATAATGTATTAAAGAATTATTTCAAAAGTTCTAAAACAAAGTCTACACAGCATATGTCTATCTTAGATTGTCTGTAAACAAATTTATTCAAGCTCTATAACAAATTGCACTACCGACCGTCTTCTATTGGAGACGCAGACGAAGTAGAGCAAGTCAGCTAGTATAAATTCTATACGTACTTACTTCCTACGAATAATCTTTTTAGTTCCTATTGCACTAAAATCTTATTTAAACTTTAGTTTTTTAATTTCGAACGAATAAATATATTTTGGCATTATAAACATTATCACATCACATAGCTAAGAAATCCTATGTTACATATATTTTTATGAACATATTGCAAGGCTATGAAATCCATACTTAGGAGGGCACTATAGTCAAGAATACAGTAATGTCATATAATTTTACGCTTTGGAGTCGATTCAAACATATTTGTACTTTAAGTTTGATTAGTGGATACACTTCATTAGACCCTGTTGTCCCTGTTGTGGCGATAATATGCCAACACAATTTATATAAGCGTCCGAATGATCATACTTTAATCACTTTTTTTTTTTAAATTGCAATTGTTTCAGTGACTTTCGTCTCAAGCTATAACACTTTATCAGTCCAGCAATTATTGTAACCTCAAAGAAATTATAAACCATAGAGTGGTGTTAAAAAAATAGATTGCAAACGCATTTTTTGACAGTAGTCATATTGAAATTAAATCATGTCCAATATGGTAAGAATTTCTTAAGTTATAAAATGACATGTCATTGTCAAATTATGACCTATGTACAGCAGTGGACGTCTTTCGCCTGAGATGATGATAATTAGTATTGTAACACTTTATTAATCTAATACTAATTTAATACAAACACTGGTCCTTGTACGAGTGTCAAATATGATACAGCAAAAATATTTGAAATTCATTATCAATTATCGTTATCAGAACGTTTCTATGACGTCATTTGACGATGTTATTATTTGACCAAATATTCCATCATAACAAAAATGAAGGTTCGTCACAGCTTAAATAATTCAGTGAAAATTACATTACCCATTACATAGGTTATGATTCTTTTTAAATTCTGTCACTGTTTAATAAAAATGTATAATACCAGATAGCTTATAATATTTTTTTAATTATTCTTAATGAATGAAGTAAAGCAATATTGTTATAGAAATGTAATACGTAGCTTTTGTAATCAACGATATTATTTTCCAATTTTGTAATACAGTAAAATTTGTTTAAGACGTTTTAAAAATTTCTAAGTCAATAACAGATCGGCGAGCAAACGTATGCGGGAATAAATAATTATAAATGTATTGAATATGTACTAATTCTGTGCTTATATGGTAATATATGTAAATAGTTACAACAGATGTTATAA
This sequence comes from Hypercompe scribonia, assembly GCA_949316085.1. NCBI lineage: Eukaryota > Metazoa > Arthropoda > Insecta > Lepidoptera > Erebidae > Hypercompe > Hypercompe scribonia. The sequence continues at coordinate 9,717,092 of OX438988.1, forward strand.
ATATATTTTAAAATAACATAACTTCTAGGTTATCTTCGTTTCCATCTAAAATGTTACAAAGCACTTAAGTCAATCATTTTGTCAAAATCTTCTGATCTTTACTTTTATTACTGTACCTTAAATACACTTACAAGGTGTATTAAAAAAAATCGTATTAAACTGATTTTACTGTATCAGAAAGTATGTAAATATGAACTAATGTTATTATTTCCTATTTAACTAGTCGTAAAGCATTTGAAAGTTTCATGCTATTATTAGTAGCTTATATATTTGTTGAAATCGTGCGTAGATAAATATTGTATAGAGTACTAGCAGTCACCGATTAATTCGAAAGTGCAGTGGACGTCATTAGGCGTATATTAATGCAAGTTATTGTAAAATTCTAAACATTCAAATACAGCTGCGCCAGCAAACTGCTTTCGTCACTAAATATGATATCTTCTATAAATGAACAATTATTTAGTTAATATCTTATGTAAATAAACTAAGTGACATATCCGGTATTGCACTATCGAATGTAGTCTGGTGTGTGACAGACCTTTTGAATTGTGAGGTTAAATAAAGTTTTACATTTTTATCGCTTTTTTATTTTATATTAACAATGTGGCGACTTCACAAACAAAAATATACAACAGCGCCATGCAGGGAAGATACATCGAACTACGGAGTATAATGAACTGCGAAGCAACTACTAATCCTGTATCGCGAAATAGAGATTCTCGTTGCTATTAACATATGTACAACATCCCAACATGGGACGCGGCTCGCCAGGCATGATCACCTCGCCTGGTTGGAGGATCCTCCCTTTGTGTCGGAGGGACATATGACGCACGTTCCTCTACAATATTTTTTAGAAATATTAGAGTGATGTAAATTTGCCTACGAACTTCCTTTTACGTGAGTTTGGTTCGCTGTCACACTTCATAGCTTAAGTACATTAAAAAAAGAAAGCATGGAAGAGAAGTAAAAAAGAAGAAAAGAAAGAATAGAGAGGGAGAGAACTCATTTAAAAAAGAGTAAGGATTACGGAGAAGTTACCTTAACTAGGTTAAGAGATACTCCGACAAAATAAGAGGGACACTGCAATAGCCAAAGAGACCGTGGGAGTTCAGAGACGGGGATATTATTAGACCAAATTATAGCGTGTTAAAACAAAATAATTACAAATCTAAAACGAAAGATACTTTAATGACGCACAAATAGGTATAATATGCAACATAGTTAGTATATATATATATACATATATAATTAGTATATATATATATATATATACATACTATATATATGTATATATATATATATATATAAACTAATTATTATATGACTGAAAGATACTTCAACACAGTTTAATATTATATCACATCAACTTACTTTTGCAGTCCTTGTTGGACATAGGCCTTTCTTTAGAATGAAAGTTTTGGCCTACTAGGCCTTGGCATACTAGGCATATTACCTGTGTTTGCGCACACACTTGTGCACTATTATATCTCCTGCATAGTTCGCCGGTCTCCGTTGAGACGAGCTGCCGTGGCCGAAATCGGCTAAAAATGATCAAGAAAAATATATTTGGTTTAAAATACAAGTGTCTTCTACTATTACAAGTGAGCTTATTAAGTCGTCGTATCTTTATCGTTTTATTTACATTTCATGAATAATAAATATTAGTATACATAATGTGAATACAAAAGGTATTCCTATTATCATCTTTGAAACCCGTATCAGAATTTGTTGAGTGATTTAGAAGAAACGGAAGAACAATGAAGTGGAAAGTTAGTTGAGAATGAGAAACTATAACTTTCCTTGACAACAACTACTAACATAAAATATAATCATCCTTAAATATTTACCAAGCTTCGATTACGCAAGCCATCAATAACTACGGCCAAGCGATAAAAATACATCTGTCATCAGAAATTGGCTGAGGTAATTGAGGCAGACTCTTACAGTAATAAAAAGTATGATGGCGCATAAATTAACCATCGATCGATAAATTGAACCACTTTTATTCAATTGACTGCATGAATTTCGCAGTGATTTATGAGATCCACAATTTATCATTCTTTGTCAGGGTGTTTTGATGTCTCCGTTTCATTAATAAATGTAAAGCCCCCGGGATACGGTACATATTCCCATTTCATATTCATATTTCATAAAAAGTTGAGAGTTGTCAAGGGACACCCAGATGGAACAAAGTTCCTTTGCACAATAGTAAAGAGAGGTTGTAATACGCACTTGCTAAAAATACGTAAGCATTTATTATTGTCTATGCAAAATCTCTACTAATCTAACTGCATCAGCAATATCTAGAACTTGTGCAGAAACACTGTCAGGATTCATTATTGTTATTATTTTCTATTATTTTATTATTTATTATGTAGAAAAAAGTTGTATAAACTTAACATAACCAAAATAATCGTCGCGACACTACACTGTTCAAAGCAAAATAGAAAGACGAAACGAAAATAATTGGCTTGCTTTCTATGAGAGAGAGAGAGAGAGAGACAGACAGAGAAACATCCGCACGCCGCACGGCTTACTACACTGTAGCAAAAAGTGTAGTGACAATTTTTTGTCTGAATTTTCTCCGTCTAGCCTCCTTCGCAACGCTCAATAAGGAATTTCGAATAAACATACTTACTGTGTTATACCAGATACAGAACAATGATCGTATCCATCACACAATATCTGTCCTAAGTAGGAATCCAACCTACGAACTCTGTAAAGCAACAAACTCTTACACACTATTTTCTCATGCACCATAGGTCGATGCATTTACAAGACTAACATAAACTTTAAAATATTATTATATCCAGACGATTGACACGAAGATATTTATAAAATTTGTTGACCATCAGTTATACCATCGACCTGAATTTCTAGTTTTTATGGCACGTAACTCGTTTATTCGTAACTTATGTTTGTATCTTAGTGATCCAATATTGTTACACGAAATACAGTTATTAATCCTATTCATCATATCTTAAAGTTATTTCAAAAAAGCTTTCAAATTAGTACTTACAATTGTAAAATTTTGATATTGAATTTAATCGCTGTTTAAATTCAATATCAAAATTGTACAAGTAACTCATAAATTTAATAACATGTAGGTATAAAACATTGTTTTTAAATCAACACGAGCGTTTAAATACAATTTTCTGTAGATAAGTAGATCATATCGTATATTGTTTTCTGTTTTCGTAGCAAGTAAAACGATTCTGGCTGGTCTAATTTCAAATGGCACATTATTGTAACGAATACAATTAATACCAATTAAGTTCAACTATAAAAATGTATCACAGCATGATTTATGAAAGAAATCATTAGATACCTACGTCTTTCCTCAGATAAAATATTCTTTTTTTTAATATGAATTAAATTACTTATTTGGCATAAGGGCGACAAATATCTCTAAGCGAGTGCTTCAAACACCCGATATTATGTTCTTTTATTGAAAAACAAATAAATATGGTAGTATTTAACTTTATTTCAATGAGTCTTTTGACCACATTGCCCAAATTCAAGTTGGAGTGGAGTATAATAATATTTTTAGGCTTTGATTTGCTAATGCTCTCAGGACTATGAGATTTGTTTCATTTAGAACCTTCCTTTAAATAGTTGACACTAAAAATATTAAACAAGAGAAAGAAAAAAACAACAGGAGAACCTACGTAGCAAATTAAGAAAGGGGATATTTCGGCAACTGGAGTCAGTTGAACCTAGTATGAAATTCAAAATTTGAAAAAATATCTATTCGTAACCCAAAAACAAAATATGTGTAAATGTTTTGTAGCCACACAACTTTATATTTCGTCATATCAACTGTATAGTTGAAGTAACAAGAAGTTTAGAGGAGATAAGGTTAATAAATAAACATTGTAACGAGTTATGGGACAAAACACCATCCTCCAACACTCGCAGACGTATTGTATAAGTTTGAAGATAAGTTTTTATAAATCACATCGCAATCGCATATGAAGATAAGTTTTTATAAATCGAATATTTTGATAAGTCAGGGTAAAGTGAACACAGTGGTATATTTATAGATGCTGAGAGTATAGTTTATATTCTATTAAACACTTTGCTGCAGTCTGACATAATTCGATACCATAAAAATTTACCACCCAAAATCCGATAATCACTAAAAAAGTTAGAATTTTCGATTATTTACCGCTGGGACTCCATGTTTACGCACTATTGCCCGCTAACTTGCAAGTTGCTGACGCAAACTACGGCTTAACTAAACCATTGAAATCGATCGAATGAAAATACAGTTTTAGGTTACATTATCGAATCGAGTAAGTATTGTAAGTGACGAAATAGAAACGATGTGCGCTCAGTCAGTAATTCAGTATCGAGTTGTCTCGCGCGGGTAAAACGTGTCTTGCCGTAAACGTGCTTATCAAGTTTTTTGTTTTAATTTTCTTTAATTGTGTTTTCGAAATGGCGTGCCCCATGAGGTTTGTTAATTCATTAACATTTTTTTTTATTTATTCTAGGCAAAATATATTCATGGATTCATTTCATTATTTTTCATACAAGTACTTCCTAACCGGCACGAATTTAAAACATAAATATCATTATGTTTTGCATTTTTACTCAAGATTATCTATTATTATTTATACACTACTGGAAAAAATTAAAGGATCAAAAAAAAATTCCAAATTTTTGGGCAGTTTTCAACAGGCCGTAACTTCGAGAGAAATAGTCTTACAGAAAATAAAAAAAAAGTGTCTAGTTTTTGGATTTGAATTTTAAAATTTTATAGCCTCCGCGGTTTTTGAATAATCGTAGAAAAACCAGCAACAAAAAATTTTTTTAAATTTTTTTAGTTTTTTTTTTTGGTCTACGGACGTGGAAAAAATTTTTTTAGCTTAACCACTATAAAGATCGGATACCTTGTTTACTTAGCTTTAATTTGTTTTTTTATACACTCTGATACGCCCACTTCTCGCCCAGATATCGGTTTTCAAATGGAAAAAGATCCTTTTGTCTTTGATTATCGATATCTCAGCAACCAATGATTGCACAGAAATTTAAAGGTAGGTTTCAAGAACATGAATAAATGTTGCTTAACAACTGGCCATTGTTTTTTCGAAAAAAAATTTTTTCATTTTGTCACATGAATTTGAAAATGCAACAAAAAAAGGGCTTTTGGTGGTTTTTTGGAAAATCAAGCGCTGGATCGAAAATATTGAGGAAATCACTAATGTTAAGTGTGCCTTTTACAGTTCAATATGTCCACAAAAACCTCACAGAAAACCAAATTAATCTAGCTAGCTGTGTTTTTGTTTCACTCGATTGAATTTTTGAAAAAATGAAAGGATCACGTTTTTTGCTCTGAATGCTCATAATTTTTAAAATGAGAGAAAAAAATTTTTTTTCCGAGCTTTCCCCACATTTTTGTTCCAGAAAGTGCTTAAATTGAAAAAAAAGGAAATTCAAATAAAAAAAAAATTCTTTTGAGAAGTTTAATAAAATAATTATAATTATCGCCGGTATTAGCGCTATCCAAAACGTACCACGTGGAGGTAGCGCGGTCGAAGAATTTACGCTTCTGTGTGTGTGTGTGTGTGTGTGTGTGTGTATGTATGTGTGTGTGTGTGTGTGTGTGTGTGTGTGTGTGTGTAGTATTTCAGGAGAATTGAGAACCGGTGGCTCGTCAGTTCCACCGTATTTAATGACTCCAAACTCATGTTCCGAAGATTTTTGTTTATTTAATACGGGATGTTACCACCTCTGTTTTCAATAACGGCTTTCAAACGTTCAGCCATGTTAATGCAGACGGAATTGAATTGAATTTCCTTTTTTTTCAATTTAAGCACTTTCTGGAACAAAAATGTGGGGAAAGCTCGGAAAAAAAAATTTTTTTCTCTCATTTTAAAAATTATGAGCATTCAGAGCAAAAAACGTGATCCTTTCATTTTTTCAAAAATTCAATCGAGTGAAACAAAAACACAGCTAGCTAGATTAATTTGGTTTTCTGTGGGGTTTTTGTGGATATATTGAACTGTAAAAGGCACACTTAACATTAGTGGTTTCCTCAATATTTTCGATCCAGCGCTTGATTTTCCAAAAAACCACCAAAAGCCCTTTTTTTGTTGCATTTTCAAATTCATGCGACAAAATGAAAAAATTTTTTTTCGAAAAAACAATGGCCAGTTGTTAAGCAACATTTATTCATGTTCTTGAAACCTACCTTTAAATTTCTGTGCAATCATTGGTTGCTGAGATATCGATAATCAAAGACAAAAGGATCTTTTTCCATTTGAAAACCGATATCTGGGCGAGAAGTGGGCGTATCAGAGTGTATAAAAAAACAAATTAAAGCTAAGTAAACAAGGTATCCGATCTTTATAGTGGTTAAGCTAAAAAAATTTTTTCCACGTCTGTAGACCAAAAAACAAAACTAAAAAAATTTAAAAAATTTTTTTGTTGCTGGTTTTTCTACGATTATTCAAAAACCGCGGAGGCTATAAAATTTTAAAATTCAAATCCAAAAACTAGACACTTGGAGCTACAATTTTCTTTTTTTTTATTTTCTGTAAGACTATTTCTCTCGAAGTTACGGCCTGTTGAAAACTGCCCAAAAATTTGGAATTTTTTTTTGATCCTTTAATTTTTTCCAGTAGTGTATTTAAATGTGAAATAATGGCTTTCACGTTCGCAATATCAATTAATAATATATGTAAATATAAATAAATATTTCGGACATTTGACACACAACGTCATCTAGTTTCAAACTAAGCAGAGCTTGTGATATGATATACTTTGTTTTTGTAAATCTATACATATTATACATAGAAAATACTCAAACTTCGAAACAAATATTTGCAAATCGTGCAAACATTTGGTCCGACCCGGGAATCGAACTCGAGACCTCAAGCATAGCAGTCTGATTCACTATTGCTGCGCCACCGAGGCAGTTTCAGTGTATACGCTGGCTAGCGTCTAACCCGCAACCTCTCGATTTTAAAACTTAAGTCTAAACCGTTTACGCTACCAAATTGTTACTCATTGTAAACTGTTCAATAAGTAATTTCCTGGTTATTTTTGGGATTGTACTACTACTCTTAGACAGTGATACATATTCTTTTCTAAGAATAATATGTTAAATGTTTATACCTGTTCATTTTCAACAAAAACAATAGACACAAGTATATATTGTATAATTTATGTAAAATCACAAAATGATGAAATTTTTGTTTTTCTGGGCATCACTTTGACATAAAGAAACTTTTGTCGTTCAAATTCTTATTTGTGATGATTATTCATAGTCTGTAAAGTATCTTTTTTGTTTTTCCGAAAAATTAATAACGTTGACTTATTTGTTTTTTTTAAATCAAATACTGTTGGTAGACCGTAATTCATCATCATCATCATCAACAGCCTTTAGAAGTCCACTCTTGGACACATAAGCCTCTCCCTTGACCAGACGAGTTTGTATATGGTTTGTTTCAAGTTTACCTTCTCTGTGCAGCACTATTGTCCGCCGTTAGCCATTTCTTATGACAACCGCGGGACATAAGGGTGGTGACACTCTATGTTCTTAATCCGTCACCACACGGACAGACCTTTATAACCCTCGATAATTTGATGAGTTTTACAAAAGTTCTCTTTTGATCCAGTGGCGTCTAAAATTATCTAAGTACCTATATATTATAAAAGTGCTTAAGTCTTTGAAAGTTATAATGTACCCATTAGTCTGAACGATTCTCAGGAAATAGACACAAAGTTATTTATTACTAATGTAAGGCTTAGATTTAGAAAACAAAAAATGTATCTAATCATAGTGAATGTACATATTTATATCACTAGAGCTGTATAGTCGAAGAGTTTTTCATTTTCTATATTAAATGCCCGGTCCAACTCAAATATACATAACATACTATATAATACAATATAATATAATACAATAACATACTATAGTGTCTTCCATAACGAGGAGTCGTTATATTAGCAATTTCGATTATAGTCATTTGTAAGACCAAGTTAATACTCGTAGAATATTTTAAAAGTAAATTAATTAATTTTAATTGGACTTATTTATGTGTTATTATTATTTTTTTATTACTTATCATATGAAACAAATATACAGGAAATATTAAAACACTACACAATAAATCACTAAGGTATGTGAAGTGTTACATACATAGTCGGTATCGTATATTTATAATATTTTTTACATAAGTAGAAGTACAAACTACGATATTATTTCAGAAAATTTTATTTAATTTTACTTTAATTTATCTTTGTAATTTTATTTACCAAATCCGGCGATAGCTTTATCAAACGAGGGATAATATGGGTCTTTCACCATATGGGTTGTTTAATTTTGGGCTGTCGCTTCAGTATACATAGAATGTTCTTTGTCTATTTGAAAATGTATTTTTAAAAAAAAATCTTTTAAAACAGCACCGTTAAATTTTATGGGCACACATTAAATATATGGTCAATGCACGACCTAGACATTTACTTATATCTAAATCGTGGTGCATTAACCATACACGAGTATCTACGCGATTACACAAAGCCCTTCAGTGCTAGACGTCTACTGGCCAATCATCGGGCGATCTTGTTTAATAATTATTATATTTCTATTTATTTAGTAAGTAGGAAATAACGTGTACAAAGACGAGTTTAACCCAAACTTGTGTTTTCTTCCAGTGAACCTTAAGAGTAAATAGGGAATAGTTTAGAACATAGAGGTAAAACCATGTGTATTCGAAAAAAAAGTAAATAATATGAACAATAACAATATTCATATGTATAATAATAAATTTAATAATACATATATTAATATAAATATATTATTTTAATATAAAAATAATTTAATAAATATATTATTAAAATAAATATTTTATTAAATATATTATTTTAATAAATATATATTATTTTAATACAGTTATATAAAAATGAATACAATACAAACACTAAGGGCCAAGTTACTGATGAGAGAGGTACTAATCCTTTGTCCTCCTCCTGAACACATTCAGAGATAGGCTACGATATAGGATACGTACTTATTGCAAGCAGTAACGCATTCCATAGCTGCACAACCGCAACACTGAAAGACTTGTCATAGCGACTTGTCCCACGGGAAGGAGTTCGAAAGAGATGAGTAGAGAATTTTGGTTAAATTGTAATAAAATCAATGATTCCGCAAAACAGTCTGCTCTCGCTAAGTGTTTCTAAGTATGAATCTATACAAAGTCTAGGCTTGTGCCTCGATCAGGCCATGAGCGTCGCCAGAATTATTTTAAGGGGGGTGCATCTACATCCACATATTGTTTACCAATATAAAATATAGAATTATACTAGGTCTCTATGAAATAGATTTTTAAAAAAAATAACTTCAAATATGTATTTTTCTGTGTATTTTCTTTTATGCCAGGGGTGCTAGTGCACTCCCTTGCATCTCCTCCCGGTGCCTATGGATCAGGATAAAGTTCTTCTTATCATTGTACCTACTTATGGACACATTTATCTAGCTCTCTTATATAGATGCATTTGTTAATTGATGGAGGACGATGTTGCAAACAAAAGCAGCTCCTATTTGAAAAGTAGCTTCAAAATACCTGTTATACTTTTAAATGTAATGGATTATGCGTGTGTTATAATTAACTTTATAATTCCACCACTTCTTTTGTTAGCACGTAATTGTGTATTGCACATTATATCCAGGTATATTGTATAATTGTGAACAGTTTTGTGAACTATCAACCTCTTTAAGCACTATAACATCTAATGAAGTTAAGCAACTATGTACGATCTGCAAAAACTTAGTTAAAAAAAAAAAGTGGCCGTATATTAATATGTCCACATGAATATTGTTTATGATTATGAGTTACGATTGAAGGTTTCTTTTACGTATATTTTCTGCACTGAGCAAAAGTGAAAAATATATTTGTAGAGTAGGAAACTGTGTTATTCTTAGTTTCTCTTTTAGACAAGTATGTATCACGTTGATTTGGATCTCTTTATATTATAGGTCGGCAACTATATAGTGTACAAAAATCATGTATGAGATACGGTACATTTATACAATCCTTTAAAAGATTTTAAGATGTAGCTATAAATAGAATTTTTATTGCAAAATAGACATCCATTATTGTTCAAATATTTTTGCTTTCCCTTTCATACATATGTAGATGTAACTAATTATTTAGTATTTGGTATGCGACTATTGTATTAATTTAAAAAAAAACAACACATATTAATGTACTTTGTAACTTTGTCTATCAGTATTTCCTGTCGTAAAACCATAAGTATCTTTAATTTATTTTTAGTTAACGCCTATAAACTTGACCTCTAATTTATATTCTGTAATGACGACAGATTAAAATTATTCTCTAAAGTTTAACGATAACAGTTACATCTCAATAAGCTTACGTTATTATTACGTATTTTATTTAGTAAAAAATCTTATCACAAACTTGAGAGGCCAGAGTTCAAGAAATGTTGTCATCACACTTATGAATACGCACTACTTATTCATATGTAGGAAGTATACTCACTTACATATAAACGCACTTAAAACAATTAGAATTTTTCAATTCGATATTTTTTTGTATTTCTTAAGTCAGAAATTCGTCATTTATGAATGATCATTGCCAAAAATATGATTTTGTTATGAGACGGCATGTGATAGTGAACAGGTTCGATATTTAAACCGGGGCTTGTTCATGATAGTTATTACAGGGTTGATGACTTTTTATAGGCTTTTTTTTGGTAACTCGTGTCGTTTTGATTCCGGTAACATGGCGTCACAAGGTCCCGATGGACCCAAACATTAATAAGCAGATAAATAGTCGAAAGTTTTCATGGACTTTTTAGATATTTATTTATACCGGAAAATGCAAGTATAAGGAATAAGTAGTGCAAAGCGATGAGAAGAGATAGTGTATCGCGTTTGAGCTGTTTATACTGCGTTGAAGATCATTTTAGCGTAAGCAAGGTCATCTAGAAAGTAATGAAAACAATGAAGTATCATTGTACTTAGTTATCGACGCATACTTGTTTTGTTTACAAACAACGACAAAAACTTTGGTGCGTATTCTCAATATCTCATAAAATATTATGTCTTTATAAGAGTATGAACTGTAATGTTGTTTAATGAGTATGAAGAGTAGACCTATGGATGAAGACTTATAATTTATTAGAATACAAATTATTGAAAGAAATCATTAAAACCAACAGAGAAGACGTCGAAGTTAAATTAGTGTCACGTTTGGTTTCTCTCACGTTTTAGAAGTTTATGTGGCTTTTTAAAAGCCACGTATTGAAAATAAAACTTCAGCATAAAAGACATTGTATTGGTATGTTTGTGTCGCAATTTGTATGGTTGTGATGTATGTGTGTATGTATATATCTGTGCTTATCTAGTAAGACGATACATTTGAACTTATAAATTCAATTTAAACAACAAATACAAATATACTGGACACAAGCGTAATTGAACTCTGGCACCCATGATAAGATTTTACTTGTGTTATGGGTACCAGGGCTCTTTCACAAGGTAACAAAATTGTCTACGTAAATATAAATGAAGAGGGTTTAAACTATATTAAGCTTAAAATTAAAATTAATAAAAATCACAAGATGCTAACAATATTATTAGGTCTTTTAAATTTGGTTTAGGTTTTTTAAAATGAAAACCAAAAATGAAATCAGAATTATAATTAAAAAAATAAAAATATAAGCATTTAAATATTCAAAGCGTACAACAACAAAATGCATTCTTTTTTTATTATGTCTCTTATATTATTTATATTCTATGTAGAATTCGAACAGTAGAATCGACAGGTTATTCAACACTAAAATATTTTTTTTCATTTACAACAGTAGTATTTCAGATACCGCAAACAAAACAAACATATAGGTTCAAAATAAGTCCATTCAGATACTTTTGCGAGCTCGCGTTGAAGGAAGATGGATCGTGTTCTATGACTTAGCCCTCATAAAGAAATAGGCTGTAAACAAATCAAATCCAATATTGCTCTTATTTGAAAGAACTATTTCAGTGTAATGTTGAGCAACAGTCTTGACAACCTGTAGACAACCCGCGATTTCAAGCAATTTGTTAATTGTAGTCGGAGATTTATGTAGACAAACAAAAATGTACTGTCTGAAATACAACTTCGTTATGAGTTTAATTATTTGCTTAAAATATGATATAAAAACCAATAATAGAAGGAATATAAATATATGTAAAGAAAATATAATTGCCTCCTTGGTCTTGTAGTTAGCATGCAGTCGCATGACTACTGATCAAGAGGTCTCGGGTTCTAGATCTGGCAAGAAAAGGGTTATTGAGTTTTAGGGTCTTAACCCCCGTGTTCGGAGAGCACGTAAAGCCATCGATCCTGCGCTTGATCTGTCCCTGATTGTGTCTGATAGCCGCCACAACGAACTGTGAGAGTGAGAGAACAGAGAGTGCGCTTCTGTTTGCGCACACATTTGTGTACTATAATATTTCCAGCGTAGGTGGCTGGTCTCCGTTGATACTGGCCGACGTGGCCGAAATCGACTAGGAATACGTCATATGTAAGGAAGTATAAAAGCAAAATATCTAACCATAAATTTTATAAATTTGAATTTCCCGAAAAGATTTTGATCTTGGTAAAGTACAAAACGTTCTTTTTACACAGCTTTTTGTAATTTAATTTCCTAGTTAAATAAATAATTAGGCTACCAATCATTAATTATTTTGAATTTGACAAGCCCGGAAACATTTTTTAAGTGTTGACTTATTACTCCCTGTATATTTTTCTATTTTATATATTTTTATATCTCAAAAAAGTAATAAATACATGTTTTCTTCATTTATATGTATAAGTATATTTATTACACCTGACCTGCTTGACTAAAAGTTATTGAAATCGATTGTATAATCAGATATCGTAGGTTTCATTTCTACCCAGGAGAAATGAGATGTATGTGATGGGTACGATCATCATCTGGGTGTAGTTTGTCTGGATGTTGTATAATATGTAGACTATATATTAGAAATATGTGTGATTATTTTGAAATATTAAAAATATTTTGTAATTGCCACAACTGACAACTGACTATTTTCAATCAAAAATATGGCGTTCTGCTCACGTCTGTGTTACGAAAAATTTAGGACATCTTTTGTCTAAAGACCAGACACCATAATACTTTTACGATTTAAAAATATTTTAAAGTTCATCTTGCAAAATTCTAAGCGCAAAAAAACAAACTTTAGCAAATAGAGATTGGTAAAAATGTGTCAGTTTATAAGCTGTCGTCATTATACGAGTATGCAGGTGTATTGTTTCTTGGTAAGTCAACACTGAAATTGAATACTTATTACTTTACATTCTGATCAGCCATATTTTGATACTAACGAGTTTTATAATTTGCTGTCTACAAGTCGACAGATCTATCGACGGACCTGTTGGTCTAGTGGTAAGTTGCTCTGACTGTTAAGCCAGAGATCGTAGATTCGACTCTCACCAAGGACAAATATGTGTGTGATAAGCACGAATGATTGTTCTGCGTTTTGGTGTAATTTATTTATAATATGTATGTATTCGGAAATATTTAAGTATGTTTACCAGGAATCTGCTTACCATAACAGGCTCTGCCTAATTTGGAAACAGACAGCCGTGTGTAAGATGTGTGAAGTTACATTATAAAAGTTTCTTTTTTTTTAAGAGCCTGCTTAAGTAAGTCTCCTTTGCCTGATGGAAAGCATGAATAGAATCCAAGAGTTGTGGTCTCCATACTCATTGCGAATGCAGACAATGCAATATGGTGACACACATTATGATGCCCTAGTGAGATGCTTCTTCACGCCCCGCTTGGGGACGTAAAAGGCATGACAGTCATCGTAGCATTGTAATGCTCACACACTTACTACAACTTTCACCCCTGCATCAATGGGCCTCCGGTCTCGCACTCACCAACGAAACACGACAACACGGATTCTGTTACTTTAGGTTGATCTTCTGTGGGAGAGTAGCACTGTCCCGGTCGAGCCGGTCCTTTCGTGCTTACAATCAGTGTGGCTCTACTAGCTATAAAAGTTATTGCATTCGTCGACCGCAACTCTAACCAAAATTTCTTAAGCAATAACTTTCTGACAATCTTAAAGAGTGTTTAAGAATGCTCTTGAAATTAAAATTATTTGTTGATTTTATATCTCTCATACTAAAACGTTAAGTTTTTTAAACCTCCAAAAAGTTCTGGCATTAATAGAATTTACATTTTATCAGGTCCTTGATTTGTTTTTGTCTATTTTTGGTTTTGTTGTTCTTACTTATTTCCTATCAATGCAGCCACAACTTGCCACCGCTAAACGTGGCAGTTTATAGCTATTAATAATGAAAAGTCTTTAGACTAAGTACGATAATTATCTAAGTTAATTTGACAGGATACTGTAAAACATTTGGTATATTTAATACAAGACCTGGACATCGAGCTTAGCTCGGTATTATTGTGTGGTAGTCGATTCGCAATTTACCAACTTTTTTTGTTCCCATCCCTAATTTTCTCACATGGATAAGTATCAAAACAGGCCTATTAGATATATTACAGGCATGAGGTAGGTCATGGTCATGATTGCGATACAGAAAAGCCTATCGTACAAGTTACAAGTTGTTCACAGATGTTTACCTCCTAAGGGTTTCCTTAAAGAATTTTACTGCGAATCCATGAGCCTACTTACCTGTTAGGAAATTTAGCATAACATACAATAAGAATTCAAAGAAAAAATATTAAAGGAAGTTTTTACTTGTTTGAAACGGATGTTGTTATAAACTGCTCTACGCTTGACCCAAATCGCATTGGTCAGGTTTTATATGAGAATTAATTGTTATTTCTGTCATTGGTTCTAGTTTCGTAAGGGCTGCAGCAATCAGCCCCGTAAGAGTTACAAGGTTGTTCTTCTACAGATCATTAGATAAGGTTCTATATTCAAACACCATAAATAAAAATCTCATTTGTCCATAGATCAGTGATGGATGACAGTACGGCACAGGAGGGTAACCACCTCGGCAACGAAGCCGGCATGCTCTACGGGGAGTACCTGATGCTAGATAAACTATTGTCCGCGCAAAGAATGCTCAGCAAGGAGTCATCCAAACCAGTTCACGATGAGCACTTGTTCATTATTACTCACCAAGGTAAAATTCGTGTCTTGTTATTTCAAGTCTGTTTAACTAAAACTAAACAAATGGAGAGATAGCGAAGTTCTCCGAAAGATATGAGCGTACATTTTTTTTTCATTTACTTATCATATACAAAATATTACTAAGTTTATATATAGGTATTAAGAGAAAAGCTATGCAGTTTGTAGACAATGCTCACTGTTAGTCTATGTGGCTAGATTATTAAATTACATTGTATTAATTAAGGTTTCTTAAGTAGTAGGATTTTAATTTATATCTTATATTGTATTGTCTTTGGTACGCAAATGCAAGGGTAGTGCGTTAATAAGTCGAGAAACAAGGTAAGGAGTGGTTCGTTCGGCGTAGGTTTTGTTGGCAGCAACGTACACATCTGGTGCCGAGCCACCGCTCACGTACATATAGAGTGTTTTATCTCGTTGCAAAGTTTTTGGTAAAGGTAATTTTCTTCAAGTAGCATAAATTTGACTTGAACTTATACCGTCAAGGTTTTGTAGTAGTTCAATAAACCACTATAATTGTCAACGACTTTCTGTTTAATATTAGTTGATACAGTGTAAAGTGAACTACTTTCTAAAAACACCAGACCCAGTTTCTATATCAAGGATACAATAAGAACAATGGCTCTATACGAGTTTTGTTTTGTTGAGGGAACACACACAAAGAGTGGATCCTCCGACCAGACAAAGTGATCATACCTGGCGGACCGCGACACAACGGTTGATATTGGGATGTTGTAGACATGCTGCTGGCCGGGAGAATTTCTATATCGCGATTCAGAATTAGTAGTTGCTCCGTAGTTCATTACTCTGTAGTTCGCTGTAGTATGTGTTTTTGTTTGTGCTACATGTGGAAGTCGCCACAGTTTATAAAATCAGGAATAAATTCTGCAAACGGTATACCCCTTTAATATGAGAGTATGCTTTCCTTGTTTGGAGGATATAATACTGTAGGCTATAACTTGTTTCACAATTAGAGTCCAAATTAAATTGAAATGTACTAGTACAAATCATTTATTAACAAAGACACAAGGACAAGTGTTTGTAATTGGAAGGGACTATGTAATACAACATTTGGTTTTTGGTAGTACAAAAGGAAACATTTTTTTTTTTGAGTGACCTTCTGTATTTACCAAGTAATAATTGTTATTAGAATTTTTTTGTTGAACTGCCTCATTTTATTAGCGGTTAGCGTCTGCAATTGCCAATCAAGAAGTCGGGCCAAAAGTGTCGTTAGGTTTTTTTTGCAAGGAATTCTTAATACCAACCCAGAGTCTAAAAGTTGGGCGGTGTGTCGCTCACGTGCCTCGAGTACATTAAGCCATTGATCCTGGTTGTCATGAACATATATTGCAATCATTATTGATAAGTCAGTGCTGTTAAATATACTGACAACTAATTTCACCTTCGAATTCAGTTTGCCTCAGGATTGCGGCGATCTGATGCTAGTAGAAAAACTAATATTCAGATAAAACTAGTTGAACTAGTAACCGACCCCAAATAATCTTGATAATAATAAAGCTAAAGAGACAGTGATTTATTGTCAATATCTTTCAGCATACGAGCTGTGGTTCAAGCAGATAATCTTCGAAGTGGACTCTGTGAGATCTCTCCTCAACGTCGAAGGCTTGGATGAGAGCCACACCATGGAAATCCTGAAGAGACTCAACAGAGTAGTCTTAATTTTAAAGGTAAGGTTGAAAAACGTTATTGAAATTTTCTACGACATATGCGAGAATGTAGATGACCTAAAAATGCCTGCTCATTGGAAGACGAGGCTCCCAGAAAACCCCATTCCCACGAGTTTTGTATCAGTCTCTTACGTTAGGTATGTAAACTTCAAAAAACATTACACACTGTTATGACACACACAGACACACTGTTATGCTATAGGCCTTCAAGGTAATTCATTAATAAAATTATCTAAAGTGCTAGTAAAACTTTGCACGGCTTTGTTTTGCGTTGAAATTATTTTTACTCGGAAACAGTACTTTATAACCAAATTGATAAAAGTATTTAATCAGTACGATATTTTTCGTGTGTTACCTCAGAACTCAATTAACTAATTCGACAAATAGTTTTATTTAAAAGGCTACGCTTTCCATATAATGCCATTCAAATTTCAAGAAGAACTATAATCTCTAACGAAAGAAAATTAAGGAATACCTACAAAAGTTAGATACAATTCACCATACTAATAGTTGAATATAATTCATCATAATGTAGGCACATTTTTGGCGAAGCTAATTTTGATAATTTTTTTTTATGTAAGATACCGTATAACCATATACATTTAAAGCATCAGACCATAATAAAAACAATCGGAACTGACATTAACACTCATTATATTTCTTAATAAGTAGAAGATTGCCTTAATTGTACTATTTATATACCAAATTATACCTATGGAAATGAACGCGATCACGATACGTCCTCATAGAGCAAGAGCCCGTGAGTGCCGCCAGACCTTTGGCTTTTTAAAAAAGCTGAAAGTTCTTCTATGTGTGTCCCTAGTGCAGGTAAGAATGATCCCCACCCACGAAGCTGAGGCAGCGGTGGCTTTGGCAGATAACAGGCAACAAAGGTGTGTAAAATTCCATCTCAAATTTGTCATGAAATAAAACTTGATTTTTTTATATTTGATTCATAATAATATCAAAACTCGCGTAATATCATAATTTATAATTATACTTACGTTATATTATAAAACCTAAATTTTATATATAATTTTTTGGGAGCCTATTAAACTATGTTTACATAGTAGCCGGACAGTTTCGAAGGTTCTATCATCTTGTCAGACGCATTCAAAGTGAGCAGTAATCAGGAGAGCAAGGAGCGTATACAGTAACTAGTGCGAGTGAAACAGAGCGCTTGGTTTATTGCAGCCCTTTACTGCGCATCCATTGTTATTAATTTCAAATTGTGTAGTTTATTTTTTTCTTAATCCAGAAATTTCATTAATTAATTTTTATAATTTCAATAACAAATATTTAAAATAATACTCAGTAAAATTTTTCTAATACAATGTCAATCATGTCGAAAATCTAATAATTTAATTGATATTATTTTTCATTTTTAAGAAGTTTATTCATCTTCATTTTCATCTGAATTGTTATTAACTGAACTTTTGCTTTTAAAGTTTATTTTTTTTAAAATTTGAATGGGCCAAACCGAGAGTGTCCTCAAAGTCTAAACAAAGAAAAGATCTTCCAAATTGGTTAACACACATCGAAGTTCTAATACCAAACAAAAAAAAAAACAATGAAACCGAATTTAGTACCTGTTCCTTTTTTAACACATTTAAAAAATCTACAGTTTGAGCCAGTCCTATACATACAAAACAGTTTATTGATATATACCAGTAAAGACCGCTCACAGGTCACAGTGTCATGGTCCCATTATCTCACAATATACCGCCCCACTAATTATGAAGATGTATAAACATTCCCTTACCATTGACGTGGCTGAGCAGGATTAAATTGTTCATACATTAAGAAATTTTACATCCATTTACATTGGCAAAAATACAGGAAACGATTTATGAATAAAAAAATTGCGTTAACGCGAGCAAATTCACACAAATTGAGTAACAATACGATTGAAAATTAAATTACTTCCTTTCATAAAAATATGTTATAATAGTAATTAATTTACACATTTATATTGTTTTTAAGTTTTTACTAATAATAATAACCAGGTGCCTTACAGCTTGTTTTAATAATAATAACCTCCGAAATCTCATACACAACCGCCTGATCTGAACATTAGTAGCGAACTCGAATCTGATCTGAAAACTAGACAGATCCTGTGCTATGTTAACCGAACTGCTTATAACCTTACTTCTATATTTCAAAATCCGTACATATTATAAAAAAATGACTGAACTGAAATACAGAACAAATAGTGCTCATCACACAATCATTTACCTTGGGTCGGAATCTAACCCACGACCTCTAAGCTTAGCGGTCTGAATTACTAATCATTGTTTAATATAACAATATAAATATATCAGTGTTATAATATTATCACGCCTAGAAATGAGGCTACTATGAGAATTTGATACAAACTCATTGGCCTATAAACCACATGATAAGTTGCGGCCGTAAATTATCGCCTGACGTATAGTATGACATATTTGCCTCCACTTTCCTCAATTACTTTCAGAATTTCACCTTTTTATCGATTATTCGAATATTTTTATTGGAAATTCACAATTTTATATCGAATATGTCGAATTAACAAAACCAGTTTTATGTAAATTTATTACAAGTAGGTTACAGGGAACGGAACCCGCAATGGAAATAACGCAATTAAGTTATAACTGCTGTTTTGTGATATATTTGATATTAAGTTATAATTGTAATGGTTAGTTCCTGATAGAATACTTATTGTAGTACTTACTGTGAGAACGAAATAAAACTAACAATAATATTTAATTCTCATGGATTAAATTAGTTGATTTTTAGAGCTGCGCAGCAGAAAAACTCTAAAAATAAACCCAGAAAATATAGTCGGTCTTGTGACAGTCTGAGACAGACCCGTTCAGGACTTAATCGTAAACGTAATTTTAAACGGCAGGAAATAGGATTGCTCGCTTTGAAGAATATAAAGACAAAATTCGGTGTACAAACTCAAAAACTGTTTACTGAAAGTTATGGCCAAGGTCAAGTGAAAGACCTCAGTAACTTATTATCTATAATTATAATCAGTTGTGATATATTTTATTATTGTTTGTTTTTTTCCGGGTATTTTGCATAACCATTTAACTTAACAGTAGTAACTTTTGATAGTACAGAGTACAATATTTCCACGCATAATTAGGCCCGCTTGACTAATATACTCACAGAAAAAACAATCTTAAACAATGAACTTCTAATTCTGCACTCAAATGCTGACAACACACTTGAGACTTGATTGTTGACCGACACAGTGATATCGTACGCGACTGCTGTCTTCTCTCGGGTTCAATTCACGGATCGAACCAAATCTTTGTATGATCTGCAAACATTTGTTTCCGAGTTTGGCTGTTTTCTATGTATAATATATATAAAATTTATAAAAAAAATGTATATGTGTATTCTATAAGTCAATGTAGCTGTTATAGTAAGTAAGCCCTGTTAAATTTGAAGCTAAATGGAGCTGTGTATCAGATATACTTAATATTTATTATTATTATCTATATAAATTACATTTTAAATACATTTACATACATACAAAAATTTAATTTAAAGTATAAAAAAATGTAGATTAGTAGTAGTAGTGATTAGAGCACTATACGGCCCGTGCACAAAGAGAACTGCCTTCTCATTATATTATTATTATTGCCAGGTACCCTTTGACAGCAAACTGCCTTCTTATTATATTATTATTTCTGGGTACCCTTTGGCAGCAAACTGCCTTCTCATTATTATTATTTCTAGGTGCCCTTGGGCAGTAATAGTCACTAGCCGTCGGACGACCTGCCTGTATGTTTTGTACGTTTGCCCTTAAGCCATAAAAAGGACTAGTAAATATGCTTTAAAATCCGTAAAAGTTCTTACCATCAGCAATAAACTTTTAATATAATATAAACCAAGTTATGTACGCAATAGGTATTCTCATAACAATAAACTGGTCATAGGCAATATAGTACATATATCAACCTATTTCTGACTAAATAATAAAATTCTAAAGTTACATGACAAAGACTGCTCTATATAAGTGGTGGTAATTTTTGCGTCAGACGAAGTTTGAAAACAAGATGTTTTAGAGTTATTTCTACTTCCAGTTGTTGGTGGACCAGGTGATGATCCTGGAGACTATGACTCCACTTGACTTCATGGACTTCCGTAACTATCTGCGGCCTGCCTCTGGCTTTCAAAGTTTGCAGTTTCGTCTGCTTGAAAATAAGGTATAGTATCAAATATTATGAAATATATCCGTATCGTGACAGATTAGGATCCTTCATCCCATCGCCGCATCGCGTGGGTATCGTAAGATCCCACTAAGGCAGCAAACTACGTAAGACAACAGCACCGCAAAGAGAGGGAAAACTTAAAACAAATCCTGTACCAACCTGTCGGGACAACGTGGTATAATAGACCAAAACTACTTTTCTAAAGAGAAACCTTTGTCCAGCAGTGGACTACTTAAGGCTGTTGTTGGTGATGATTATGACCAAATTTTAACTTTTCAATACGATTTTTCATAAACAGAAAAACAGAAGTTATACCAACAAAACATTATTTTTCTTAAGATGGAAAAGAATCTTCTTAGCACGTTGATAAAATCTATAAACACCGCGTCTTACTTAGGTATCTAAGGACGTTTTATATATTACATTAATTATCATCATCTAGTACCCTCTTTAAGACTTCATAAATGTCTATAATATCTGTGATATAACTTTATGACTGTCAATATAATCAAAACAACTCTGACCCCTTATATGCAAACATGACAATAATAATAATATATTGTATTATATATTTATTTATATCGTAAAAGGGCACTTGAAATAGGCGAGATTGGGTATTAGTGGATCATTAGATACAGTAGTTCGTTCGCATTTTTACGGCTTCGAAGGTTTCAACGCTTATGTGCAGTTGAATGAACACATTTTAGTACCTCTTCTTTAACACCTCTTTCAGCCAAATTAGTTATTATAACTCTATCATAGCCAGTTGTTGTACTGTGACATTTTTTTATGTGTTTTTGTAAATGATGTCCACTGCTGGATACAGGCCTCTCTAAGGTTTTTCTCAACAAGAAATTCTGAGCTGACCGCTTTATTTTATGCTTAAATAAGTAAAATTATGAATATTGGGCTATCGTTTAATTCTTGGTACTTCTTACAATTATATTTCTTATATTTCTTTTAGTGTAGAAATGTCAGTTTTTTTCGGTTTTAATAACTTTACGATTTCTGTTCTTATGTTACAGAAAAATGCGTTTTATTCAAGATTGAATTGCACTACTAAAAAAAAAAGTGATCCACTGTCACCCGTCTTCCCTTATCGATACTAGTAACCTGATTAGGGGCCACCGATCACAGGGGTCACAAATCATTCCTTCATCAACTCACGAAACACTTAGCAACATATAGATGTTTAAAAAATATTCTAATTAAAAATAACATATGTTATCTCGTGCATTGAGTACATTCATTAATTATGGTGACGGATTAGGAATACGAAATGTCATCACCCCAATTTATCCCGTAGGTGTCATAAGAAGCGACTAAAGGAGCAAATTATGTAGACACCAGCACTGTGAAGAGAAGAGAAACCTGATACAAACCCTTTTTTTTTTGTTAACGTGTGGAAAACCCCTCGAGCCGTCACCCCACCGGGGTTTAAAGCGGGGTGGTGTGTCGGAATCGGACCGACTAAAACCACACGGTGTGCCACTCTGCGCCTGAGATAGGAGGGATCCGGGAACCGCTGCTATTACGACATCCAAATCCCTCCTAGCGCCTGCCCATTAATGCGGGCACCATCTATGGGTAAACTCTCTATTTTAGACGACGAACGGCACACGCGGACGTCGCCTCCTCGCGGCTGGCCATTATAGCGGGTGGAGGGGAAAACCCGTCCCGTCCACCCGCGGCCACACTCAAGGCGGCATGAGGCGCTGGTACGCGCGCCTCCGCCGCCCGGTTCGCCGGCGGCGAATTGGGTCCGAGTGGATATCGTCCTCCCGAGCTTTCTCCGCCGCCTCCTTCCGCAAAATTACGTCTTCGCAGAAGGTTGCGACCGCGGTAAAACAACTGTCGCTACCGGCCATGGAGCGTATGACGGCCGGTAGCGAGAGATCTCCTCCAATAACTGCAGTGAGGTCCCCACGCTGCGCCGCCCAGGCGGAACAAACCGCTAGCGTGTGCTGAGCCGAGTCCTCACTGCAGTCGCAGTGATAACAGGCGGGACTCAATTCCCTCCTGGCGACCGAGTGCAGATACTTCCCGAAGCAACCATGCCCGGAAAGGACCTGCGTCAGTCGGAAGGAAAGGGTCCCGTGCTGCCGTCCTGCCCACTCGGCGATGACCGGCTGGAGAGCCTCCACGAGGGCAAAGCCAGCACGTGGAGTCTCCAACCGGAACGACCAACGAGCCATCGTGGCTCGACGAGCAGCCTCACGCCACTCGCGTATCTCCTCGGGCGGGGGCCGTATGCCGCAACCCGCCCGGAAGTCAGCCGTCCGCCGATAAACTTCGGCGAGCACTTCCGCCTCCAAATCCCACGGGGGAGTTCCGGCCAAGGCGCACGCCGCCTCCGTCGATACGGTGCGGTAACCGCGTATGGCTCTAACCGCCAATATCCTATGAGGGCGCCAGAGGCGAGCCCTATTCTGGGCGGTCAGAGCCGCCGCCCACACCGGTGCACCATATAGCGCCATTGACCGGACAACCCCCGTGTATAGCCGTCTCGTCGCGACGCTAGCTCCACCCAGATTGGGCAAAAGTCGCCCAAGGGCAGAAGCAGCGCCGACCAGCTTTGGAGAAAGCTGTCGGAAGTGCTCGTCGAAGAGCCACCTGCCGTCGAGGATCAGGCCCAGATACTTCATCTGGGCCTGAACCGGTACGAGGACCGAATTGACCACGATGGAGGCGCCGGAGGGTGGACCACGACGGGGCCCATGGAACAAAAGGGCTTCCATCTTGTCCAGGGCCACCCGCAAACCCAGCGCCTCAATTCGCCCGACCACCAGTGAGACACCGGTGGTGGCCAGGCGCGCCGCCTCTTGAAAGTTCATCCCCCGGGCCGTGACCAATGTGTCATCTGCGTAACAAAGTACGCCCAGCCCGGGGGGAAGACGACCTCGAAGGGCCCAGTCGTATCCCATGTTCCACAGGAGTGGTCCGAGGACAGACCCCTGCGGAACACCGCACGACATGAGCCGCCGCCTTAGAACACCGTCTCGGTCCTCGTACATGACGGTACGCTCCTCAAGATAGTCTGCCACAAGCCGCCTCAGGTACTTTGGCACCCCGTGGTAGTGGAGTGCTTCCCTGATGCAGCTAAATGGCAGACTATTGAATGCGTTGGCGATGTCCAACGACACCGCCAACAGCACGCCGCCACAGCTCACCGCTTCTTCGGTAACGGCCCTCAGGCGCAGCACGGCATCGACCGTCGAACGCCCCGCCCGAAAACCAAATTGGGCGTCCGACAGATCGGAGCCCACCTCGTGGAGGTGCCGGACGATGCGGGCAGAGAGTATCCTCTCAAACAGTTTACCCGCCTCGTCCAGCAACACGATGGGCCTATAGGCCGCTACCGATTCGGCTGGCCGTCCCGGCTTCCTCAATAGGACTAGCTTCCCGCTTTTCCAGCACTCAGGGAAGCGTCCGGACGTCAAGCTAGCGTTCAGGACCTCCCTGAGGCGGTCCGATATGTGTTCGAGGGCTCGGGCCAGCACTCGGGCAGGTATCCCGTCCGGCCCTGGGGCGGTGTTCTTAGTGCGGATCCGTAGAACAACCGCCCCTACCTCCGATTCCCTGACGGGCGGAACATCGTCCTCGTTCCCCCTGTCGTCTCCGACCATGAAGGTCATCGACGGGGGTGTGTGTTTCACCCGCTGCGGGAAAAGGCCCTCGACCACTTCCATCGCAGGAAGCTGGGCTGGAGTGTCTCTGTAAGGGGGGGGCCCGACGTGCTGAGCTTTTGTCGCGCCGCCCGATAAGGGCGACCCCAGGGGTCACGATCGAGACCCTCCAGCATCTCCTTTCTCTTAATTTCTTTGGCGCGGCTAATGGCCAGCTTCAGAGTTTTCCGCGCCTCTCGGTACTCCTCATGAAGCTGGTCCTCCCCGCCTTCTTCGCGGTGTCGCCGCCGACTACGGGTGTAGGACCTCCGGGCACGAGTACAGGCCGCACAGAGGTCCGCCAACTCCTGGAACCACCAGTAAACCTCCTTCCGTGGAGGCCGGCAACCTCGGACGCGGGGCATGGCCGCATCATAGATTTGTGCAATCGCTTCGCAGAAGCGACCAGCCCCCATGTCGACCTCCTCGGTCGGGGCCTGCGGAGACAGCCAAGAGTTAATAATGGCCGCCTCCTCTAGTAAGTCCCTATTTAATTTGGCTACAGCCCACCGCGGAAAGCGAGAAGAACGCCGCGCCGCGTGACCCCTACAGGCGTCCTGGGATCGGGAGAGCTCAAATCGGATATAGAGATGGTCCGAGAGCGTCTCAACCTCTTCCAGGACACGCCAGTTCCTTACTCGTGCGGCGAGGGCAGGGGTAGCGAACGAAAGGTCCACTATCGACCCTCCCTGCTGTCGCACGCACGTGTTGGTGGAGCCCCTGTTTAGTAAACAGAGGCCCACCGAGGCCGCCCACTCCTATACGGCCTCGCCCCTAGCGTCCGTCCTGGGGGAACCCCACGCAATGGACTTTGCGTTGAAGTCCCTCAGCACTAAGACGTGCCCAGACGTTAGACGCCGCATCGAGGTTTCCAAGTTGTTAAGGAAAACCTCGAAGTCGTTCAAACTCCGGTTGGGGGAGAAGTATATACCATATACAGTGATCCCCCCCCACTCGGCAGCAACATATCCAGTGCCCTTGTCTCTTAGCGACAAGGGCGGGGAATGAGCCGCCGTGGAGCCGACGACTGCCACGGAACCGTCCCGGTCACCCAACCAGTTTGGACGGGGAGGAACATAATAGGGTTCCGCGGCTGTGCCATGGTTTGCAGGAAAAGGTCCTGCGCCGCGGCACAGTGGTTCAGGTTCGTCTGGACCAGGAGGTTGGAGACTGGGGCCATTACTCGACCGTCTCTACAACCTCCTCCATGGGCAACGATGCCGACATGCGAACGACATCAGAAGCAGCCTGGCTAACTCGATTGGCTAACCCCCGACGCTTGCCGAGAATTGTAGGGAGGTTTGCAGCCTCTCTGCCCAATCTGATGATCGGCAGGCTTCTTACCCGCCGCACATGCTGGGCAGTGTGGGGCGGCAGAGCACTCTGCCGCCTTATGCCCCGGTCGATCGCAGCGGAAACATAGTCCGCTACAGTCGAAACAGCTAACACACTTGGCGCGTGTGTGTCCCGATGCCAGACACTTAAAACACCTCATCGGTCTCGCCGCCAGGACTGTGATCCTAGCGCTGACGAGACCGATGAGCAATCTACCGGCGTCGCCTAAAATTTTGGCTGACGCTACGGGACAGCTGACCCACACCGCGCCAAGCCCTCCTGGACCGGGGCGGATGGTGCCGACCCTAATGTTGTCCACGTTGCACTCTGTCTTCTCTCTAACTGCAACGCGGACATCTTCGGCCGTTATAGAGTCGTCCAGGCCCGAGATGCGCAACTCTGCACACTTAGTAGGCCTGGCGATCTTAACACCATCCGTGGCCGCAAACATGCCCCGCAACTTCTCGGCAAAGGCATCTGCAGTCTTTGCGCCTTCGGCTCCCGGGAACTCGAGGACTCGAGCTCCCGTCTGAGCGAGGCGCAACCTGACTCCGTCCGTCCCGACGTCATTGGCGAGACTAGCCCGGGCCCTCTGGAAGATGGCCGCGTAAGACAGTACGCCGTTAACCGCTTCCGGTGACACGGTGACCACCACCGCCGCGGTTTTGGGTACCTGCAGCTTGCGCGGCCTCTTCGTAGTGGCCACTGCCACCGATAGCGACTGCGGGGTAGAGGCTGCTGTTTGAGCAGCCCTTTTACCCCGCTTTCGGGACTTCTTAGTCCCCCCGACTATCTGCCAACCATCCGTGGAAGGGGCAGATATGGGGGGAGCAGACGTGGAGGGGCCAGGTACAGCGGCTGGAGTGGAGAGCGGAGGGAATTCCGCTCTAGACTTGGCCGCCGTTTTGGGCCCTGACCTCGGTGCACCTTTCTTGGCTGTTGCTTTAGCCGCCTGTCGTGCCCTCGGAGCAACCGCAGGAGCGGCAGGCACAGACGCCACCTCCGCATAGGACACACGACCGCCCGCAACGGGAGGCGTTGATGGCACCGATACGGTCTTCAGTCTATTTGCTGCGAGCGGCGGTCGGACAACAGGGCCCGGAGGCAGCCTCGCCTCTAGGCCAGCGAGACGCCCGTCCATCATGCGCCACACTGCGTCCGTGATTTGGCGCAGGTGGGCATCAGGAATACCCCCGAGGTTGGAAGAGTGGGTAAGTTGTGACTGAGGCGAGCCTTCTCGTTCGGGGCGATCTGCCCGAAATTGAGCAAACTGAGCTCTGAGCTCAATCACCTGCCCCGTCAGACGCTTGTTGGCTGCCTGGAGACGAGCCATGTCTCCGATAAGGCTCTCCACGACACCCACAATAGCGGCAGAGGAGTCCTTAAGGGCCTTCACAAAACAGCCCTTAAGATTGCTAGACTTGGTGGCCACTTTGTGGATGATGGCCACCGCCGCATTTGCTCTCTCCTGCATGGACGATGGTGTTTGGAGAACAGAACTCCCTTCCATCGGCTCCTTGATTTTAAGCAGGAGATCTGCGACCTCCTCTTCCGCTAATGCTTCGCCGTCCGCCCTGACTCTTCTGTAGGCTCCTGCCTTGCAGAAAACGGAGCCTGACGGAACCGAGGCTGGAGTTCGTGATCTCCCCCTACGACTGCTTGCAACCTTGGGAAGCAAAATCTCCAGAGACGTATCGCTGCCGTCATCCTTGGAGCGTCCGCGTTTCCGGCTGTCACAAGGTTCCGTTGCCATAAGCTCCAGTGTGTCCTCCTTCGCACTAGAGTTACCACCCGCGGCGGATTTGGAACGTAATCGTTCCGATGTTCTACGGCTCCCAGCAGCCATAATGACTTCTGGAAGCCCCACCGAGATAGGCGTGCTAATCAATGTCTCCTCTTCGTTGGGAGAGAAGTCGTCCGTTCTTGCACTCTTTTCCCCTCTGTTTTTCTTCTCCTTCTTTTCGTCTGTATTTTTGTTTTTATTAATGATTGATTCCATATTTGAACCCACGAGATGGGGAGAACAAAGGTCGACCCGGGCAGAGATCCCCAATACCCGGGCAAGCGTATATTTATGCCCAACCGAGGGGTCCGCAGGTGCCTCGGCTGGGAGTGCGCTTACGACTGAACTACCCATCAGCCATGCATCCCCTGGCTACGCACCAGAACACGGGATTCGGGGTAATTTTTTAAAGAGGTTTTCTTCCTCGCAGTCCAGGCGGCTAAGCCAAGACCCTCGCCCCCGATTGGTGTCGCGAGACAAAACCACGACACTTCGTTCGGGATTGCGATGTGACAACGGTGGCAGGAAGATTAAATCTTCCAATGCCTGCTCGGCGGCAGTGTGAGTACACACCGAGCCCGTTCTCCTTTCTCCACCATTGACAGTGGAGAAAAGCCGACCCATGAAAGGGTCCCACCCTAATGATTTTTTATCGAGGTTTTCCTCCTCATTGCTCCGAAGAGCGAAGAGCCAACAGAGGAATCGACATAAATGCCCGCTCTGTTGGACCAAGCCTCAACCGAATGGCCGAAGAAAATGGCCTCCTCTTCTACGTGCTAGAATATTAGCCGTTGGCGGTTATGTCCTCTTCCAAATGGCACAGGAAGAAAACAGTGCCGTCGCCAACGTTACCAGGGTGCACCACGTGGAGGTTTTCTAGCCCAGCACCCCACCTGATACAAACCCTTTTTTTTTTTTTTTTTTTTTAACGTGTGGAAACCCCCACGGGCCGTCACCCCACCGGGGTTTACGGCGGGGCGGTGTGTCGGAATCGGACCGACTAAAACCACACGGTGTGCCACTCTGCGCCTGAGAGAGGAGGGATTCGGGAACAGCTGTTATTACGACATCCTAATCCCTCCTAGCGCCTGCCCGCTTTGTGGGCGCCGTCTGCGGATAAACTCTCCATTTAGGTGACGTCCGGCACACGCACACGTCACCTCCTCGCGGCTGGCCACTATAGCGGATGGAGGGGAAAACCCGTCCCGTCCATCCGCGGCCACACTCAAGGCGGCATGAGGCGCTGGTATGCGCGTCTCCGCCGCCCGGCTCGCCGGCGGCGAATTGGGTCCGAGTGGATATCGTCCTCCCGGGCCTTCTCCGCCGCCTCCTTCCGCGAAATTACGTCTTCGCAGAAGGTTGCGACCGCGGTAAAACAACTGTCGCTACCGGCCATGGAGCGTATAACGGCCGGTAGCGAGAGATCTCCTCCAATAACTGCAGTGAGGACCCCACGCTGCGCCGCCCAAGCGGAACAAACCGCTAGCGTGTGCTGAGCCGAGTCCTCACTGCAGTCGCAGTGGTGACAGGCGGGACTCAATTCCCTCCTGGCGACCGAGTGCAGATACTTGCCGAAGCAACCGTGCCCGGAAAGGACCTGCGTCAGTCGGAAGGAAAGGGTCCCGTGCTGCCGCCCTGCCCACTCGGCGATGACCGGCTGGAGAGCCTCCACGGCGGCAAAACCAGCACGTGGAGCCTCCAGCCGGGACGACCAACGAGCCATTGTGGCTCGACGAGCGGCCTCTCGCCACTCGCGTATCTCTTCGGGCGGGGGCCGTATGCCGCTACGCGCCCGGAAGTCAGCCGTCCGCCGATAAACTTCGGCGAGCACTTCCGCCTCCAAATCCCACGGGGGAGTTCCGGCCAAGGCGCACGCCGCCTCCGTCGATACGGTGCGGTAACCACGTATGGCTCTAACCGCCAATATCCTCTGAGGGCGCCAGAGGCGAGCCCTATTCTGGGCGGTCAGAGCCGCCGCCCACACCGGTGCACCATACAGCGCCATTGACCGGACAACCCCCGTGTATAGCCGTCTCGTCGCGACGCTAGCTCCACCCAGATTGGGCAAAAGTCGCCCAAGGGCAGAAGCAGCGCCGACCAGCTTTGGAGAAAGCTGTCGGAAGTGCTCGTCGAAGAGCCACCTGCCGTCGAGGATCAGGCCCAGATACTTCATCTGGGCCTGAACCGGTACGAGGACCGAATTGACCACGATGGAGGCGCCGGAGGGTGGACCACGACGGGGCCCATGGAACAAAAGGGCTTCCATCTTGTCCAGGGCCACCCGCAAACCCAGCGCCTCAATTCGCTCGACCACCAGTGAGACACCGGTGGTGGCCAGGCGCGCCGCCTCTTGAAAGTTCATCCCCCGGGCCGTGACCAATGTGTCATCTGCGTAACAAAGTACGCCCAGCCCGGGGGGAAGACGACCTCGAAGGGCCCAGTCGTATCCCATGTTCCACAGGAGTGGTCCGAGTACAGACCCCTGCGGAACACCGCACGACATAAGCCGCCGCCTTAGAACACCGTCTCGGTCCTCGTACATGACGGTACGCTCCTCAAGATAGTCTGCCACAAGCCGCCTCAGGTACTTTGGCACCCCGTGGTAGTGGAGTGCTTCCCTGATGCAGCTAAATGGCAGACTATTAAATGCGTTGGCGATGTCCAACGACACCGCCAACAGCACGCCGCCACAGCTCACCGCCTCTTCGGTAACGGCCCTCAGGCGCAGCACGGCATCGACCGTCGAACGCCCCGCCCGAAAACCAAATTGGGCGTCCGACAGATCGGGGCCCACCTCGCGGAGGTGCCGGACGATGCGGGCAGAGAGTATCCTCTCAAACAGTTTACCCGCCTCGTCCAGCAGCACGATGGGCCTATAGGCCGCTACCGATTCGGCTGGCCGTCCCGGCTTCCTCAATAGGACCAGCTTCCCGCTTTTCCAGCACTCAGGGAAGCGTCCGGACGCCAAGCTAGCGTTCAGGACCTCCCTGAGGCGGTCCGACATGTGTTCGAGGGCTCGGGCCAGCACTCGGGCAGGTATACCGTCCGGCCCGGGGGCGGTGTTCTTGGAGCGGATCCGTAGAACAACCGCCCCTACCTCCGATTCCCTGACGGGCGGAACATCGTCCTCGTGCCCCCCGTCGTCTCCGACCATGAAGGCCATCGACGGGGGTGTGTGCTTCACCCGCTGCGGGAAAAGGCCCTCGACCACTTCCCGCAGGAAGCTGGGCTGGAGTGTCTCTGTAAGGGGGGGGCCCGACGTGCGAAGCTTCTGTCGCGCCGCACGATAAGGGCGACCCCAGGGATCACGATCGAGACCCTCCAGCATCTCCTTTCTCTTAATTTCTTTGGCGCGGCTTATGGCCAGCTTCAGAGTTTTCCGCGCCTCTCGGTACTCCTCATGAAGCTGGTCCTCCCCGCCTTCTTCGCGGTGTCGCCGCCGACTACGGGTGTAGGACCTCCGGGCACGAGTACAGGCCGCACGGAGGTCCGCCAACTCCTGGGACCACCAGTAAACCTCCTTCCGTGGAGGCCGGCAACCTCGGATGCGGGGCATGGCCGCATCACAGATTTGTGTAATCGCTTCGCAGAAGCGACCAGCCCCCATGTCGACCTCCTCGGTCGGGGCCTGCGGAGACAGCCAAGAGTGAATAATGGCCGCCTCCTCTAGTAAGTCCCTATTTAATTTGGCTACAGCCCACCGCGGAAAGCGAGAAGAACGCCGCGCCGCGTGACCCCTACTGGCGTCCTGGGATCGGGAGAGCTCAAATCGGATATAAAGATGGTCCGAGAGCGTCTCAACCTCTTCCAGGACACGCCAGTTCCTTACTCGTGCGGCGAGGGCAGGGGTAGCGAACGAAAGGTCCACTATCGACCCTCCCTGCTGTCGCACGCACGTGTTGATGGAGCCCCTGTTTAGTAAACAGAGGCCCACCGAGGCCGCCCACTCCTCTACGGCCTCGCCCCTAGCGTCCGTCCTGGGGGAACCCCACGCAATGGACTTTGCGTTGAAGTCCCCCAGCACTAAGACGTGCCCAGACGTTAGACGCCGCATCGAGGTTTCCAAGTTGTTAAGGAAAACCTCGAAGTCGTTCAAACTCCGGTTGGGGGAGAAGTATACACCATACACAGTGATCCCCCCCCACTCGGCAGCAACATATCCAGTGCCCTTGTCTCTTAGCGACAAGGGCGGGGAATGAGCCGCCGTGGAGCCGACGACTGCCACGGAACCGTCCCGGTCACCCAACCAGTTTGGACGGGGAGGAACATAATAGGGTTCCGCGGCTACGGCAACACCGATCGACCACTGTGCCATGGTTTGCAGGAAAAGGTCCTGCGCCGCGGCACAGTGGTTCAGGTTCGTCTGGACCAGGAGGTTGGAGACTTGGGCCATTACTCGACCGTCTCTACAACCTCCTCCATGGGCAACGATGCCGACATGCGAACGACATCAGAGGCAGCCTGGGTCGATTGGCTAGCCCCCGACGCTTGCCGAGAATTGTAGGGAGGTTTACAGCCTCTCTGCCCAATCTGATGATCGGCGGGCTTGAAACCCGCCGCACACGCTGGGCAGTGTGGGGCGGCAGAGCATTCTGCCGCCTTGTGCCCCGGTCGACCGCAGCGGAAACATAGTCCGCTACAGTCGAAACAGCTAACACACTTGGCGCGTGTGTGTCCCGATGCCAGACACTTAAAACACCTCATCGGTCTCGCCGCCAGGACTGTGATCCTAGCGCTGACGAGACCGATGAGCAATCTACCGGCGTCGCCTAAAATTTTGGCTGACGCTACGGGACAGCTGACCCACACCGCGCCAAGCCCTCCTGGACCGGGGCGGATGGTGCCGACCCTAATGTTGTCCACGTTGCACTCTGTCTTCTCTCTTATTGCAACGCGGACATCTTCGGCCGTTATAGAGTCGTCCAGGCCCGAAATGCGCAACTCTGCACACTTAGTAGGCCTGGCGATCTTAACACCATCCGTGGCCGCAAACATGCCCCGCATCTTCTCGGCAAAGGCATCTGCAGTCTTTGCGCCTTCGGCTCCCGGGAACTCGAGGACTCGAGCTCCCGTCTGAGCGAGGCGCAACCTGACTCCCTCCGTCCCGATGTCATTGGCGAGACTAGCCCGGGCCCTCTGGAAGATGGCCGCGTAAGACAGTCCGCCGTTAACCGCTTCTGGTGACACGGTGACCACTACCGCCGCGGTTTTGGGTACCTGCAGCTTGCGCGGCCTCTTCGTAGTGGCCACTGCCACCGACAGCGACTGCGGGGTAGAGGCTGCTTTTTGAGCAGCCTTTTTACCCCGCTTTCCGGACTTTTTAGTCCCCCCGACTATCTGCCAACCATCTGTGGAAGGGGCAGATGTGGGGGGAGCAGGCGTGGAGGTGCCAGGTACAGCGGCTGGAGTGGAGAGCGGAGGGAATTCCGCTCTAGGCTTGGCCGCCGTTTTGGGCCCTGACCTCGGTGCACTTGTCTTGGCTGTTGCTTTAGCCGCCTGTCGTGCCCTCGGAGCAACCGCAAGAGCGGCAGACACAGACGCCACCGCCGCATAGGACACATGACCGCCCGCGACGGTAGACGTTGATGGCACCGATACGGTCTTCAGTCTATTTGCCGCGAGCGGCGGTCGGACAACAGGAGCCGGAGGCAGCCTCGCCTCTAGGCCAGCGAGACGCCCGTCCATCATGCGCCACACTGCGTCCGTGATTTGGCGCAGGTGGGCATCAGGAATACCCCCGAGGTTGGAAGAGGGGGTAAGTTGTGACGGAGGCGAGCCCTCTCGTTCGGGGCGATCTGCCCGGAATTGAGCAAACTGAGCACTGAGCTCAGTCACCTGCCCCGTCAGACGCTCGTTGGCTGCCTGGAGACGAGCCATGTCTCCGATAAGGCTCTCCACGACCCCCGCAATAGCGGCAGAGGAGTCCTTACAAAACAGCCCTTAAGATTGCTAGACTTGGTGGCCACTTTGTGGATGATGGCCACCGCCGCATTTGCTCTCTCCTGCATCGATGATGGTGTTTGGAGAACAGAACTCCCTTCCATCGGCTCCTTAATTTTAAGCAGGAGATCTGCGACCTCCTCTTCCGCTAATGCTTCGCCGTCCGCCCTGACTCTTCTGTAGGCTCCTGCCTTGCAGAAAACGGAGCCTGACGGAACCGAGGCCGGAGTTCGTGATCTCCCCCTACGACTGCTTGCAACCTTGGGAGGCAACATCTCCTGAGACGTATCGCTGCCGTCATCCCTGGAGCGTACGCGTTTCCGGCTGTCACAAAGTTCCGTTGCCATAAGCTCCAGTGTGTCCTCCTTCGCACTAGAGTTACCACCCGCGGCGGATTTGGAACGTAATCGTTCCGATGTTCTACGGCTCCCAGCAGCCATAATGACTTCTGGGAGCCCCACCGAGATAGGCGTGCTAACCAATGTCTCCTCTTCGTTGGAAGAGAAGTCGTCCGTTCTTGCACTCTTTTCCCCTCTGCTTTTCTTCTCCTTCTTTTCGTCTGTAGTTTGGTTTTTATTCATTAATGATTCCATATTTGAACCCACGAGATGGGGAGAACAAAGGTCGACCCGGGCAGAGATCCCCAATACCCGGGCAAGCGTATATTTATGCCCAACCGAGGGGTCCGCAGGTGCCTCGGCTGGGAGTGCGCTTACCACTGAACTACCCATCAGCCATGCATCCCCTGGTCACGCACCAGAACACGGGATTCGGGGTAATTTTTTTGAAGAGGTTTTCTTCCTCGCAGTCCGGGCGGCTAAGCCAAGACCCTCGCCCCCGATTGGTGTCGCGAGACATAACCACGACACTCCTTTCGGGATTACGATGTGACAACGGTGGCAGGAAGATTAAATCTTCCAATGCCTGCTCGGCGGCAGTGTGAGTACACACCGAGCCCGTTCTCCTTTCTCCACCATTGACAGTGGAGAAACGCCGACCCATGAAAGGGTCCCACCATAGTGATTTTTTACCGAGGTTTTCCTCCTCAATGCTCCGAAGAGCGAAGAGCCAACAGAGGAATCGACATAAATGCCCGCTCTGTTGGACCAAGCCTCAACCGAATGGCCGAAGAAAATGGCCTCCTCTTCTACGTGCTAGAATATTAGCCGTTGGCGGTTATGTCCTCTTCCAAATGGCACAGGAAGAAAACAGTGCCGTCGCCAACGTTACCAGGGTGCACCACGTGGAGGTTTTCTAGCCCAGCACCCCACCTGATACAAACCCTATTCCAACCCATCTGGCCAGTGTGGTATTGTAGGCTAAAACCTCATTTTTAAGAAGAAGTCTATGTCCAGCAGTGGACTATGAAAGACTGTTGTTGATGATGATGATTAATTGTGGCACAATATTCCATATTAATAAAGCAGACATTATTATAAATTAAAAGAAAAGTGCATTCGCGACACACTAATTTACCAAATATGGTAAAATTAGAGTGATCCATAGACAACAACAGTTCTATTGACATGATCTAAAATAACAAGTTAATAAATTTCACATTTGCATTAATATAGATATAATTTAGAAATAATAGTTACTCTACGTTTATACGACTTATATATCTTATTTATACTACGAGTATTTATACTGGGATCTGTATTGTAAAGTGTCCTGTTAATCGAAGATTCGAGAAGTTGACGAATCCTTACTGCGTTATAGTCATCATCATCATCCTTTGGCGCTTCACTGGCTAGACACAGGGTTATCCTTTGAAAAGAGGTGATGGCCTACTGTAGCACGCTGGCCAGACGCATTACTATAGGGTTTGTTTCAAGTTTAAGACGGAGACCCTATCGTTCCATGGGCCCCGTCGTGCTCCGCCCCCCGGCGCCTCCATCGTAGTCAATTCCGGGTAGTAATCAATTCAAGGTTCAGGCCCAGACGAAAGATGTATGCCTGATCCTCGACAGGAGGTGGTTCTTCGACGAGCACTTACAGCAGCTTACTCCAAAGCTGATTTGGCGGTGGTGCTGCCCTTGGGCGACTATTGCCCAATTTGGGTGGAGTCAGTGTCGCAACGAGACAGCTGTACACGGGGGTAGTCCGGTCAGTGGCATTGTATGGCGCACCGGTGTAAGCAGCGGCTCTGGCCGCCCAGAATAGGGCACGCCTTTGGCATCTTCAGAGACTATTAGCGGTTAGAGCCATACGCGGTTATCACACCATGTCGAGGAACGGAAGCGGCGTGCGTCTTGGCCGGAACTCCCCCGTGGGATTTGGAGGCAGAAATGCTCGCTGAAGTTTAGCAGCGGAAGGCTGATAACCGGGCGGGTGGCATACGGCCGACGTCCGAAAAGGAGCGCGAGTGGCGTGAAGCCGTAAACCCCGGTGTGGTGACGGCCCGTGGGTGTAATGTTAAAAAAAAAGGATTTGTTTCAAATTTGCTTACTTTTTACAGTACTGTTGTCCTGTGTGTAAATACTCAGTATACTTAAACTATAAGTACATTGATCATTACAAGGGCGTTCAAAGCAGGTAATCGCAGGATTTGATCCCCCTGATTAAATAGATAATATATCCCTCCTTTCATAATCTTAAATCTTATTATACTTCTTACAGCTCGGTTTGAAACAAGCTCTTCGTGTCAAATACAACCAGTGCTACCAGTCTGTGTTCGGAGATGATCCTGAAGCTATGGACGATTTACAGAAGTAAGGAATTTATACTCTTCTATATACTATACAATCAGGGGCGTAGCTACCGCCGTATCTGCCGTATCAATTATACGGGGCCCCCGGGCCACGGGGGCCCCCAAAGTGAAGAAAAGGAAGGAAGGAAAAAGAAATAAAAACTTCCTAATTTTTTTAATAGCCCATATAAGGGCCCCCAAACAAATTTTTTATACGGGGCCCCGCCAATGCACGCTACGCCACTGTATACAATATAAAGTTACACCTGTTTCCCAGAGGGATAGGCAGAGGTAATTATTAATATGAGAACAAAAAAGTGAAAGGTTGGTGTCTGATTTCCACAGGTGCGTTACTTTTTGTTTTTGTTCTCGTAAATTAATAAATAGTACGAAATGAGGTTATCACAAGAAAACAATTAAAATACTTATTTCTTGCTTCTCCTTGTAATTTACAAAAGATTTATAATTTTCAAGCAAAGTGTGCGCTTGAGTGTATAATTTGTATCGGTGTGTGATATATGCATGTATATATTTGTGCTTAATTGACTAGTTAAGTAATTTAAGACGTTTTGAATTATTAATGTTGGTGACTTGTGACTTGGCGAGTCATACCATAAATTCGACACTAGATTAGTAGGTTTTACAAATTCTTGCGGTATCACAAGAAATTATGCAGCAGTTGAATCTCTTTTTACTGAATTTCAGGTCTGAACAAGAGCCAGCGCTCTTAGCTCTGATAGAGCGATGGTTGGAGCGAACACCGGGGCTCGATACACACGGCTTCAACTTCTGGGGGAAATTCCAAGCCACGGTTAACAAGATGATTAAAGAAGACATCGAAGCTGCTTCGGTAAGTTCTGTTTTTTATGTTATAGGGACAAAAGCAACTGATGATCGCAAACACCACTGCTGATAGACACTGTTCTTTGAGTCCTTCACACCTACAGAATAAGAGAAAGGAAGAGTTTAGATCTCCGGTAATCTCGGTTACTTGTGAAAAGCAATGAAAGAATAGCTTAACATTTTCTGTGAGGCTATGGTTATTACATTGTCTACAGCCGATCCATCTGCTTACGAAACTCGAAACTTTTAATACATACTTTACTCATGATATTTTTCTTTGCGCTCCTTTGCCACCCGGTAACCCGGTATATATATGCAATCGTTTCTATCACTCCTTTTAATTAATAACATATGAAATGAATAAGATAAAGATCACGATACATAACTAGACACACTTCTAGTCACCACAATGATCCGGAGGGATGGGTAGAAAGATGACGTTCAGTAAACCAACATACATAACCATAAAATATAAGGTGTACTACGGAAAGGTTTAAATATATTTGTTTTGTCTAGCTGGAACCAATTGAGAATATCCGTCTTCATCGTCTGCGCGATGCAGAAAACCGTCGCGAGATCTACCGCTCCATATTTGACCCCACAGTTCATGATGCACTTCGATCCAGGGGAGAAAGACGGTAAGAAAAACATTACCACCATTATTTTAATAAAAATACAATAAAGAATGAATAAAAAGAATGATTAACACGTTCACTGCGGCACAGATTTATCTTTACTTTCCATTACTGCGTTACGAGTTGTTTTAAACCTCGTTCAATACCCGACATTGTGGCGCCACGAGGCATATTAAACCGCACCGCCCGAAGGAGACTAAAATCCTTTTTTTGGCGCCAAATAAGACAAAATTGACGGCTTTTTTCTTGATTATGATTAACAATGAGTTGATTAACCTAAATCTGCCGCCGCCCGTGGTTAAATTAATTAGTTTAGATTCTATGAGTAAAATAAAAATGTGGGGTCTAATGCACCTCGTACCGCACTGAAAAATGGCAGGTTTTCATATTATTTAGTGATGGGAAAATAAATATCGATTTTATTTTATGGTTTTTATTTATCAAAGTTATGTACAAAATAAATACAAAAAAAGGGAAAAAAATTAAGTATGTTTTTCATTGAAACATGTCAGACAATAAGATTTTTTGTAAACAGTGCATTCCGTGAGAATTTTTTTTGCTTTTTTGTCTGCCTCCCGACATGTCAAGGCTGTGCGGAGTTTTTCGTAGCATCCGACACATCTCTTCTTCTTCAGATCCTTTTCAAGATGATGTACTTTTTTTGCAGTGGATTCTGAAAAGTAGGAACGAGTTGAGTGTGAAGTATGAGAATGAATAGATTAGGGTAAGAGTATAGGGTATATAAGGTCGGTATAGTTGGTTATAGTAGAGAAGAGCCGAGCAAAAGAGCTAAATTTTGATGAGCAAGACACCGTTTACATTCAATAAACAAACATACTAATAGTTATCATTATCATTAGTCTATATGAAGAAAGTTACTTAACATGACACATTCACGTTTTTATTGACTTTATAACGATTAGTTAGGATATTTTAAAATTACCTGTATCCACATCCAAGTCTTTCTGTGTAAAAGCTTCAATAAGTTGTTCTACAAATATTCTCTTTGGTATTTTATTTCTATCACCATTAATTGAATTGTACACAATCCAGGCGTTAATAAGGGCAGTACCAAATATTAGCTCCATTGTAACTTTTTTCCACCACTTAATTCCTTTCTTTAATGTTGTATAATACGAAGACATTTGGTCACTGTAGTCTATTCCTTTTTTTGTTCCATTGTACATTAGAACACATCCGAGTTTTTTAATGCTTTCGATAGTGCCTCTCTTCTTTTTCCCAGTATCTATTAGTTTATCGTCATGGTCTTTGCACGTAGTCAACATTAAAATATTTCTTTTATCAACCCATTTCAATACTTTCACACCCTTTTTGTTCATTTTTTCAATAATCTGGCCCTTTTTTATTTTCGCATTAACAACATTCTTTGGCAAAGATTTTCTTCTTAAGTTAAAAGTTCAACATAAAAAAGTTTTTTCAAACTCAACGGAGTATAGAAATTATCTACTATCACGATTCTTCCCTCTTCTGTTAAATTTTTTATCAACCTTAGTACTACTTTTTGACTGTGATCGACTTCTCGCTTCTGATATTTTTTACCTGTATAAATCTCTATTTGGTAGGTATAACCTTCAGGGGTGCAAAGCTTGTAAAGCTTAACGTCATAGCGGTGAGATTTGTTTTTTATATATTGACGGAAACCTAATCGACCTCTCCAGGGAATCATTGTCTCATCAATTACTACATATTTTCCAGGCTTTAATATATTCTGAAATTTGTCAGTGATCATCGACAACATATCTCTGATTTTATGTAGTTTGTCAGTTTATCATCATTCGAGACATCACTGACATGCCAGCATTTTAATAGGAGTAAAAATCTATCTTTTGTCATAGCTGAACGTATAAATTCGTTTCTGTATAATTTGTTCTTGCTCCAATACATATTTATATCAGGTACTTTACATAAACCCATTGCCATCACAACTGCCTGAAATGTTTTCATTTCTTGAAGACTAGTATCAGTCCATTGTTTCATACGTGAATTACGTTTCATTTGTTGTTGCTTTGTTCGTAAATAGTTTCGCGCATAGTTGTTTGTCTCGAACACCATTTTATTGATCATCTCATATGTTACAAATAACGTATATACATCTTCAGGTGATTTTACAAACGGCGGTATATTGTAAGTATTTGCCCCAACAAATTCATCAAATTTTACGGGACTCTCCGATATGTCTTCCCACTCATCATCATCGTTCTTGTTAGTTTGGTGGCTGGGTAATGCCTCTTCTACGTCCAAAGTTTCGTTTTCTGTACTATCATTTTTAAATGTTTGAACTATGACAGGAAACGTAATTACCTATAATGTAATTTCTTATTATACATCATACAAATATATGGCTAGCCTGCCGAGTCTCACTGCTGGGCAAAGGTGTAGGGAGCTATACATACATACATACAATATAATACACATTTTAACATTAACGTACTTTGCTGATATATATTTATTTTAACAAATAAACGTAGGTATTCTAATATACCTAGGTAACTTGGCCTAATTATTTCACCTAGACGGAGTATATTTGTGACTTACCTGTTTTTGAAATATCTCCCTGTATTTTGATTTAGGCTCAGATTGTCCAACCAGTTTTTCTTCATCTTCCTCCTTGATTAACTTTTTTCGGCAACGTCTCAACATGATAATTTTTAACTCAAAGACAGCGGTCTTAGTTCGTCGCGTGCGCAGTGTCAACTGCGTTGCACAACACTAACCACGTGAAACTAGCGTGGGGTGCGGTACGAGGTGCGCGGAGGCACGAGGCGTTCGCAACCTCGTTCCGCACTGTGTTAGCATTATTATTTGTTCAGTGCAGCACGAGGTCTAACAAACCTGACATAGGGTTGGTGTACCATAGAACTAGGAATCCATAGCACATCGCAAACATATAGTTATCTCTCTCCTACACCGAACCAGATGGAAGTCATGCCTCTCGCACGACAGAGAAGTTAAAGTTTTTTCTTACCGCTATAACGACCAGACACGGACGAGGTGTTTTAAGCCGCGTTCCGCAGCTAACGTGTTAAAATACGTTCGCAAATCAAAAATTTCAAACAATTAACAATAGTTTTAGTGTTCAAGCTCAAATTTTATTTATCGTTAAATGCAATGTGGTTTCGGCATTTATGTTTCCAGATTATCTCATAAGGCTTTGCAGGGAGCCATCATGATTACTTTCTACCGTGACGAGCCGCGTTTCTCGCAGCCGCACCAGTTGTTAACCCTCCTCATGGATATCGATTCGCTCATCACTAAGTGGCGCTGTAAGTACCATTCCAATCGGACAAGAATAACCTTCAATATTAATATTTAATAGCGTAAAAGCTTTACTTTCGTCCTTATCGCTTTAATCATATCTGGTAGAATCTAAAAGAGGAACTTTAGAAAATAAGGCAACTCTTTGTAAATCTGTTTGCACAATTATGCATAGGTATTACATTCACTGTAAAAATAGTGTCCAAAAAAGTGTTATCTATATATTTTTTATTCACATTCACCCAACCATTTTCGAAACTGGATTGATTTTTATTCTACTACGACACGTCTGAACTATAATATTGTACGTAGAGCTTCTGTTATGAGACCTCCACAACCTAATTACTAGGTGATATTGAACTATTTAGAAGTCCAACTGGTCCGTAACAATTGACACAGGTGTTCGTATGGCAATGGGGACCGACGGCATAGGTAACTCTCTGAGGCACAACTATTTTAATATACATATGTATATATTTAAAATATATCCTACACTTGTATTTAAAGTCATTGTTATTATTATTTATGCAGTATAAAATTATTGAATGCCACGGTTATCTCAGAAGTCAATTAAAAACAAGTATACTGTGAGATAAATTTATCCAACTTATGTCTTTATAATTCTTGTCTTCGACTCCTTGCTTGTAGTATGAAAGGAGTTATACCTCATGAATTATATAATACCTCCAGTAGATGGGCTAATAACCTCATGACTACCACGTACTTTAATCAAGACCTTATACTGAGATGGACCGTTCCAAAGAAATTTGCATGGTTTCAGACAATCACGTAATCATGGTGCAGCGTATGATTGGCTCGCAGCAGCTTGGTACTGGTGGTTCTTCAGGTTACCAATACCTTCGGTCTACACTTAGGTAAGAATGATTCACTTTTATACAAAAATGGGGGCATTACCAATTAAATTTTTTACACTAGATCTCGAAGATTGATAAGCCGATTTATTTATTGTTTTTAATTTGGTCCAGTTATATTCAAGGTGCAACCTTGAGTATAACCAAAGTTTATTTAAATTTAAAAGAAATATTTGGCTGGTAATTCAGGAGCATTTGAATAGGTAATTAACTTTTAAAATAATTACCACGGCACGTACTTTTTATTATAATAAGATGTTTATTTATTAGAATTTAAAGCAACACAATTTTATAATTAGGTATTTTGGCCACGTTTGTCCTTTAGGGTTTGTCTCTTGTACCTTTTTTTACACAAGGAATCTTTTTCACACCACACCCTCCGTAAAGGGATGAAGGGCGTGTATGGGGTTCCCAGAGAACTGGCATATCTACTAAACCCAGGCACGTATTAGCGGCTTCTGGAGTCCTCCCCACCATACTTCACGATAGAGGTACATCCCAGGCACCTCATGCCCCAGAGCAGGACACTATCGCACCTGTCACTGTTCTACACAATAAGAGACACCAGTCTCGGTTCGTTTGCATTGGCAAATCACCCCAAGATGTGGCCACAGCAACTCTAAGGCGGCGATTAAGTAGCTAGCGAGTTCTACCGCGTCCCTTTCGCCGCCTCCTTCAAGCGGGATCGGTCCTTTTCCGATCCCGCAATAATTAGATTACTTAACATATGGACATACCTTGTTAAAGAAAATAACTATTAAGAACATCGTATTTTGTTTGCAGTAATAAAAAAAAACGTAAAAGTTAACCAGTTCAGCTTACTATTATAATTCTTGCGGAAGGACTAAAGATTATATGACAAAAATAGTTTCATTTTCGTGATTTAAGTCAATACAGTTAATAAAAACACGCATAGAGTACTGAATATATTTTATTTTGTTACAGTGACCGATACAAAGTGTTCCTGGACCTCTTCAATTTGTCTACGTTCTTGCTTCCCCGTTCTCTAATACCTCCACTAGATGAAGGTATGAAGAAGAGCCTCAATTTAGCTTGGGGTGAAAAGAAAGAAGGAGAGGAAACTGATCAAAACGTTACCAACGGGCGTAACGAACTAGAAGTATCTTTATAGGAGTAATATAAAACTATTTTATGTTTTTATATTATAAATTTCAATTTATCAGTGTCATTTGTTATTAAAAATATTCCTGAGAATTGAATCTCTTCAGTTTTATCAACATAATGTGATTTATAGCAGTTTTGTTTAAGATAAAATATACGTTAGTGCAACATTTATTATTTGTTTTGTTAGAACTACAGGTGGGTTAAGAATTCGTTAACATTTGAAT
The DNA here is from genome assembly GCA_949316085.1 of Hypercompe scribonia. Classification (NCBI taxonomy): domain Eukaryota; kingdom Metazoa; phylum Arthropoda; class Insecta; order Lepidoptera; family Erebidae; genus Hypercompe; species Hypercompe scribonia. The sequence continues at coordinate 9,760,523 of OX438988.1, forward strand.
CTAACATTCCGCACAAACAAATGCCGAACGGGCCGCGCTGACGGAGGGGTCTAACCACTAGCTCGTTTCTCGGCAATTTTGTCATAATGGATCACTTCACAAAGCCGCAGTGCACTTATTGAAACAACAGTTCGCTTATTACTGTGAGACGCTTATTTCGCATTAAATACGATTTACACGACTTAAATCAATGTCCGAGTGCTCCTTTAATAAAGAAATGGGTGAAGAAGTTCGAAGAGACGGGATCTACGCTAAATATGAAGCTAATTGGAGAACCATGGACTTCTCAGATCAAAGAGAACGTTCAGCAACTTTCCGCTTCTGTTTGACGTAATCCAGATTTATCGATGCGCAAACATTCGGCTGAATTAGGGTTATCCCGCACATCTTTACGCCGTATTTTGAAATTACATTTGAAATTATGTCCCTATAAGATCCAGATAGTGCAGGAACTAAAACCAAATGATTTAAATTTGCGCAAGTCGTATGCCGAAACAATATTAGCACGATTCAGTCATTTTGACACCATCTTATTTTCTGATTAAGCCTATTTTCACCTCAACGGACATGTAAACAAACAGAATTACAGGTATTGGAACAGTGAAAATCACAAAGCCAAACACGAGAAGCTACTTTATTCTCCTGAGGTAACTGTATGGGCTGCAATTTCAGCACAAGGAATTATTGAACCCTACTTTTCCTAAGAATCTCGCGGCCTTTCAGCTACTGTTAATTCTACTAATTATGTGAAAATGTTACGAGAGTTCTTAAGACTGATGCTACTGGAATTTGCTGGTTACAATCGTAACACGTAGTTTTAACAAGATGGAGCAACTTGTCACACATCCAATAAGTCCCTGCCGGTGGTGAAAGTCATGTTTCCGGAAAAGCTTATTTCCAGACGAGGCGACATTCCATGGTTAACCAAAAGTCCAGATCTACCCCAGCAGACTTTTTTTTATGAGGTCCTTTGAAGAACCGTGTCTACATCAATAAACCAAATATACTATTTCAAATAAAAGAAAAATCAGCGATGTTGGCGATCTCACGGTCTCTTTGCCCGACGAGTATTCGAAAATTTCGGTGATCGCCTAGAACAGTGTAAACGACGAAACGGTGATCAGTTAGACGATGTAAGTTTTAAGCAATAAATTTCAACTAATTAACTTTCTTGTAAACAAACAATTCTTATAATATATCAAATGGTTTTTTTTTTCAAATGTTAACTAATTCGTGGCCTATCTGTATGTGTTCTGTTATTGTGTTATCCGTGACTGCATTTGCGTGGAATGGAATTTGTTTTCACGTAACTCTATTTTTTTTCTCAAAATAAAAGTAAACCAGTGATAGTCTTGTCAAAATCGGTGCAAGCGATTTAGAGATTAGCGGGCAAAAAATCGACAGACCGACAAAAAATTTTAAATTGATTTTTGTTCAAATACCGTAAATAATTTCTGTTAATTTGAAATTAGAAACAGACACTTCATTTATATTTATTTTTATAGATTTTATGTTGAAGGAACATAAAACCCATTTCTCCACAAGACATTTGATTACATTTGGTACTCTGTTAGAAAAAAATAGTTGTAGATATGATAACAATTGATTTATTTCTGTTTTTCTTTCACACTTTTAAGCAGAAGCAACTACAGGTTCGACAGTACTTTTCTCCGAAAACTTGTACATTACTCTATGCCTATAAATCTGACCCGGGACTAAAATAGCGCTAGGGAAGTTCTTGTGATGGACTGCATCGGGATACTTCTGGGTCTCAAAACAAAACGCTCCGTGCCTTCTGTAGCCGACGGAGTCTTTTCCCACTAAAGCTTCTTCGCTGGGTAATGGAAGAAAATTCGCCGTGTAGAACTGAACCCCAGGCTGGTCACTATATACTTCTAACACGCGACCTGATGACGGGTGCGTGACACGTGATACAAGTGCCAAATCCTGCATCACAAATTTAGGTTTTTATGTTAATATATATTACATTTTTGAGGAATTGACTAAATTGCGTTTAATTAATAATTTCACTAACCAGTATTCGTGTTCACAGTAGGGTAGTAAAATTCTAACATATAATATATCTCGATGACTTATTAAAATTACTAGTACCTTTTATATATTTCTTTGTGGTCAAAGACGTGAGTATAAGTGGCTATTGCAATATTTATTTAATGATGATCTTATCAAAACGTCAGGCAATTCGAAAGTATATTATGTAACACCTTATAATCGCGTTTATTCTCGAAGTAATTAACTATATATTACGGCAAGTAAGTTTCAGTTAGTGAAAAGAGTATTCATGACTTTTTCTTACCTTTTCTCCAAGATTAACGCAGAAGTTGTCATCAAACAAGTTCCCAGACATGTAGTCTCCTAATCTTTTATCCTTCGTAAAGTCAAACGGAGTGCCTTGTACACTCACGAGGTTGCCCGTGGGTATCGAGTCGGAGTTAGTCTCTGTAATTCTGGAAAAATGAAGTTTAGTAAAATGTACCTACCATGAAAAGATTTTTTTAAGTAATCATGAGATTGCACTTATTTAATTAGTTTTAGTATTCAAATAGTTCATACAGCCCAGTACCGTATTCACTTCACCGTAGATTATGATCAAGTGGTACTGAAAACAAGGAATAACAGAATTGTCTATGATCTTAAAGTCATGAATATAAATAAAATACTAAATAATTGTCTCTTGTAAGCACATGAACTTTGATTAACACATTAGGTAACATTATCTGGTTATATGACAGAGCCAGTGACGCATAACTTACTTATCAGCATTAATGAAGACGAGATGATTATACAATTCCTCAGATCCTGCATCGTGTCCAGCCAAATTGAAATAGGAATGGTTCGTCAAATTGACTACAGTCTTCTTAGTAGTCGTGGCGATGAACTCGACGTGGAAGCATCCGTCATCAGTCACTTCGTAGGTTATATTCGTGACCAGGTCTCCTGGGTAGCCCTCCTCGCCATCCCTGGATAAGTAGCTGAATATCACCTTATTTTCATCGACTGTACTTTCCCAGACCATCTGAAACAGATGGAGAAGAAGCTGGTCGTAACTTTAGAGGCCAGTTGTACGGCTAGGAGATGAAGGAAAATTATGAATGAAAGTGATTAGATGCTGAAAACTGCTACAGAAGCTAAAACTATGTAAATTCAATCGGGTATTGTGAAATCAGCCACTAATGAAATCCGTCTTTGGTGTTAATTGTATTAAACAATTTTTGCTTGACTAAAATATCAAATTATAAACGATACCTAAATTTATCTCTATGCCTTTTACTTACTACTTTTACTACTAATACTGAATTGAAATTCGTACACGTTTCCTCACAAACTATCGACTATTTTAACATTAATGGGATGTTATACTGGAGAATTAATTTAACTAACGATTAATCCTTTTGCTTTTATAATATCAATAGAATTATTAGGCTCCAGAACTTACTTTATCAAAACCCACAAGGCCTCCGTGTAAATGATGTTCTTTGGCCACATTTTTGGCAAGTCCATAAGTATGTCCATCTATCTCAAAAGACGCATAACCAATACGGTTAGCGCATCTGCCGACTGCGGCTCCAAGATATGGAGTGTTCCTGGAAACGTAGCTGTCCAAGTCATCGAAGCCTAGAACTACGTCTTTTCTAATACCATATCTGTCAGGAACCTGTGCAAATTATAATTATTAATAAATTATAATTAGATAGGTGTAATAACTTAAAAAAAAAACAATATTACAATGATTCACTAGAAAACCTGGGTGATAAAAGCGAACTTAATCTTATTGCCCTCTAATAACATATATTACGTAATAAAACAGAGACCAATAAAAAATTCTGTTTCAAATTATAAACATCATTTAACTCAATGAAAAGAATAAAATAATCAGATCTCTTAACAAGGGGGTCTGATTGAGAATTTTGTTTATGTGAATGAACCTAAATCTAAATGAATCCATTTAGATTTAGATTCATTCACATCCATCAAAATCAACAGCCTTTACAGTCCACGGCTGAACATACGCCCCTCCTTAGAAAGTAGGCTTTGGTTTATCATATGACACTAGGCAGACGGGTTCGTATAGGGTTTGTTGCAAGTCTTTCAAGCTTTAAACAAATAGACATCAATGATTCTAAAAAAAAAGTGGGAATGACAGCTGGTTACTTGCAAGTTATGCTCAAAAGAACACTCAATGTACCGTACCGTATTAAAGTATGCATAGTTAAGCATTTACGCAATGAATGATATCTATTACCATAAACCTATTATCTTCATTACAGTTATAAATATTATAAAATAATTTTTAAAACACAAATATACTAACGCAGGTCTTCCGATCAAGTTACGTTGGTATAGACAAACAGAAACAGCGGGAATTAATATTAAGTCCGTGTGGTGATGGATTAAGAACATGGAATGTCAACAACTTTATTCATCCTGTGGTCTTTGTAAGACGAGACTAAGAGATCAAACGACTCAGGGCAACATCACTGCAAAGCGAAGAATCAATGTCCAGCAGTGGATGATTGGAGGCTGTTGATGAGGATGAGGGTCTCACTTAATCTAGGAAAAGTCTAGATTTTAGATTTTTCAGACTTTGGAGAATGAATATACAACTAATGAAACAGAAAAAATAGTCTTTCTAATGAAATGGAAAACAGCTACTCACTTTTATAGCTTGAACAATAGCACCATAAGATATCGCAGATAATGAAAAACCATTAGCTAAGGTCCACGTGAACTTCTTGACCTTCTTCTCTTGGTGAACACCAAAATCTTCTACAGTTAACTTTACCATTTCTGTAATTTATAAAACGTTCCCTACTTACATATTCATACTTTGTTGTTACTTTTTTCTTCTTTAAACTTAATGAAGATGAAACATCATATCTGTTTATATATACAGATTAAATGGACGCCGTGAGAGAGGTGCATACATAGAAGGAATACATATTTTTTACTAGGCTACACCAGTGGGTGTGTAATGTTACCCGAGAGGCAGTAGAAAATGCCTTTGGACAATTTGTTGTCTCTCATCCAGCTGATTTCTTCAAGAAGGGCATCAATAAACTGCCACTGTGTTGGCAAAGATGCATAGATTGTATGGTGATTAAATGTAAAACATATAGAAAAAAATACGTTAAACTATTTTATAGAAAAGGTGAATTTCATAAATAAAGACCTATTATAATTCCATATATTATATGAGTTAATAGTATGTGTAGATGTAGATACACCCACGTGAAAATAATTTTCGCGGCGCCGATGTAAGATTAGGTATACCTAATTTCATAGAAGGTTTAATAGGTGAATCTTGTACAACTACAGAGTTGTGGTTCGTATCTGAATATGCAACATTTTACATATATGGTGAATATACTATTATGTTATATACTTTAACGTAGATGCTCAATGTAACCAGAACTTTTGCATTCATAAATATTATTATATATTACCAGAAATTCAATGTGAGATTTGATCATCAAATCACCCTTTCTCGGACCGAATGGCATATCTGATTTATACAAATAAATAAAATTGAAGTGTTTGTTTGTAATTTCAAATTTTTACTATATACATATGAAAATAGATGCGATACTGTGTCGGTTTGTTTGTTTGGACTAATTTCTGTAACAGTTGTACCGATTTTGGCAGATAGCTGATTTTGGCAGATAGCTGATATTATAAGGACTAATGTAGGCTACTTTAATTTTAGAAAAAAGAGGTAACAAAAATTGTGAACATTATCGCGGGGCGTAGCTAGTAACTAATAAAAATAGATAGCAGAATGGAAATATAACGACTGTAAAATATGTGAGCAAATGAGTATTATAATGTTTATTATCTGATTGCTAATCAAGTATTTGATGAGTAAAAATCATAAATACGAAAACGAAGAAAAATCTTTACAAAATTGACATAAAAATTAGATACACTCTTTATCTTTGCCCAACAGATATTTTTGGTACAACAATTAAACAAGAAATAGGTTATTAAAATTTAACCTATCTTTTAAAAAAGTAAAGACTAAAGTACAATAACTTCAGTAAACATTTACTGTATATATTAAAACTGGAAATGTTTATCATTAACCCAAAACACATAGATATGAGTTCTCCAAAAATACGACATCCACGAAATATTTATCTAATGAACTTAGATCGATAAAAAAATTTCTTTATTGGTTTGAACTAATGAATATTCATTAAACTTTAACGTTACCAATTGTTACGACGTAAATATAACATGAAATAAATTCGGACAGTTTATTGAATGCAGTACAATACACAGATTAAATCATAAACTATATAAATAAAATACGTACCAGCTGATAAGACGTACGTCTACACTACGCGAAGTGGGTATCACAACTACGGATTCCGAGTCGCAAGCATTGTTTAAACGTTTGAGCATGGTTACTTTATTGTACTCTATGATGGATACTCTTGTTTATACGTAAAACTGTATTTTATCTACTTACTACGGCTTCATTGTATCGGTCGCGATTGTATTGAGCACATTGTAAAATCGAAATGATTGTTTGGATGATCAAATATACGAGTATACATGTTTCCTGAGGAAAGTCAACGAATTTTTTTCATCTCCTACTGGCAAACGAGAACTTCTCGCAATTTTCGTCCAGGACCAACTGGCATACGCCAACATTAATCAAGACGTGGAGGAAAGTCGACGGTCCGTGTCTACTTAATGTAAATATTAGTTTCTATAAAATTGTACATTTAGAAAGTATTAGGTTATTTGTTTTTGTTACTTCACTAAATATAGATTACAATACTGATAACAGACTGTTTGGATAGGAAGTTGTTGCCCACAATTTCCACTCATTGTGTATTGATAGTTGTGGTGAGATATGATGTCTATATAATTTCATATGTACCTATTCACATATTTTTCCTTACTTTCTTTGTTTTGGCAAAATGGACCGAGCTGAGAACCCCGAGAGCAATTATTTATGTTCTATTTCAGATTCTATGCACATGTGGACTTATTGAGGCCTGTTATTTTAGTGTTAAGTGACCTTGACTGCTTAGTTAGAGGCAAGGGTGACCTTAGGGGGTGGCGAGCAAGGCAACCGCTCAGGCCTTCGCCCACTCGGGCAACAACAAAAAAGATTTCTCAAGTTCCACTTCGCTCGATATTTTAACAGGCTTCCAGTTTCGACTATTCTGGGCTTATATTTTAATGTACCTGTTGCGTTGCATTATTTATTTCAATTATCATAATTAAACGAATAGTACAAAGGCCTTTCGATGAGAACCTGATCGGGGCCTCGCAATAATTACCCGCCTGAGATAGTTAGCATTGGAATCTAACATCCCGTACAAACAAACGCCGCGCGGAGTGCGGGGAGGGGTCTAACCACCAGCTCGTTTCTCGGATATTTTATCGCAATATTTACATGTCCGTTGAGATGAAAACGAGCTTCTTTAGAAAATAAGATGTTGCCGAAATTACTGAAGCGTTCTAACATTACATTTTAGTTTCTTTACTATCTGGATCTTATATGAATTTAATTTCAAATGTAATTTCAAAATAAGGCGTAATGATGTATTTGATAACCCTAATTCAGCCGAAGATTTACGTGTCGATAAATCTTGATTACCTTTAACAGAAACTTGCTGCACGTTCTCTTCGGTTCGAGAAGTCCGTCGGCCTCCAGCTTGCTTCACAATTAGCGTAGATCCCGTCTCTTCCAACTTCAATCATTTCTTTATAAAAAGAGCACTTAGGCACTGATTTAAGTCGTATAAATAGTGTTCAACGCGAAAGAAGCGTCTCACAGTAATAATCGAACTGTTGTTTAAATAAATTAGTTTCATACAGTAGGTAAGTAAATATACTACGATCCCGTGAAATGATCCATTGCGACAAAACTTCCGAGAACAGAGCCAGTGTTCAGACCCTCCCCGCGTCCTGCGCAGATTTGCTTGCGCGATATGTTACATTCACATGTTAACGTATTCTTGGCCCACCCTGTACTTCATAGAAAGACATATGTTATGAAATATATACGTGTATACGTGTAATATGTCCATTAGGACATATTAATGTACATATATGTTTCCTGAGTAGTGTCAACGAACTTTTTTCAACTGCAATTGTCAAACAATTTTGGGCCGAGACCAACTGACATACGATGAAATCAGAAATAATATTATTTTTGAGTTTACCGCTTAGATAAGTGTTTTATTTGATGAGCATAGACCTCGTTAGTTACTTGTAGGTTCGGGACTTGAAGTCCAAGAACAACTTAGACACAAGAACGAAGGAGTTGGAAATAAAATATAAACTCGTCCATTTTTTAGAAATTGATTTCAAAGATACAAATGCGACCTAGAGTGGAGGGTGGAGGTTCCGTTTCAAATATTAGTTTCTATAGGTTTGTGCATTTGTTACTTTATAAAATATAGACACTAATAACAGACGGTTCGGATAGGAAGTTTATGGACACTCATTGTGTATTAATAGGAGTGGTGAGATATGACGTCTATATAATTACATTCGTACCTATTTATATATTTCTACTTATTTTATTTATTTATTTATTTACAACTTTATGCACAAACTTTATGAGGTAGGTGCACTTAAGGATAAGAAGTAATTGACAGAGGATTTAGTATATATAGACTAGTTTGACTATAAATAAGCAAATATAAATACATAAACACTTAAATATAAACACATGCATATATAATACACGTATACATATAATACACATACACACAACTCTCATACATATCCGTGCATACATATTACCACTATAAGATATAATAATACCAGGTGATGAATTAAGACGTCGCCAATTCAGCCAGTAAAAGTTTCTTCACTTTAATTTTAAACAAGTAGCGACTTTTAGCCATCCTGACTTCGAGGGGACTTATTTTCTATGCTTCGTCAAAGTGAAACGACCCGAGAGCTCCGAAAGCAAATTTTTAAATTAGTAGTTTCACCGAGTGAGTCAGGTTAGTGGAGCTCAAACGACTTATTATTCCTGAGTTACGGGATAGAGCACATATTCCAAAAACCGCTAATGCGTTCCTGGAGTTCTCCCAGACTGCCGATTTAGGCCGCCGCGGTGTTTAGTGGGTAAACCGGTTCACCGGGAGTCCCACACACACCCTTCGTCTCAAGTTCTATGGACATAGAGGACTTATTTGCGGTCTGTTATTTTTGTGGTTAGTAACACTGATTACTTAGTTATAATAGGTAATGGGTTCCATTTACATATATCCAGGACAAATAATTTTGTGATGGCTGTCTGTTTTATATCAACATTAGTTGACAAAATATCCGCAAGTTGATTTTGCCAAAAGTACAGTAAGTTACTTTTACTAAATGTATAACAACTTAACCGCAATTCAAAGAAAAATAGAAAATTGCCTCCTTTTCAAATGAAAAACATTGTTTTGAAATAAAAAAAATATTTATTCATTAACAAAACATACAGAACATGTGAAAATATAAAATGTTGTCATGGATATAACTTAAAGGATAAATCTTAACAATTTTAATATTGTTATTATTTGTTAATCTGTGCCAAGCTAGACATTTGCCTCCTAGAGGATCAACCGATGTAGGTTCACAGCTTACTGTGGTCAGTCCCCTTAAACTGAATATATTTTTAACCTTACAAGAACTTTTGTATAGGGTGGGCTAAGAATTCTTTAACATTTGAATGTAAAATCCCGCGTAAACATTGTACGCGAGTTCTTGGGACCTCGCGGTAATACATGGTTCAACCTAATACATGGTTTCAATAAGATGGGGCCACTTGTCACACACCAATGAGCCGTTGCCGGTGGTCAAAGACATGTTTCCGGAAAAGCTGATTTCCAGACGAGATGACATTTCATGACCATCCAGAACTCCAGTTCTGTCCCCAGCAGATTTCTTTTAATGGGGTTATGTGAAGAATCATGTCTATGTCAATAAACAAAATACACCACGTCAACTAAAAGAAAAAAATCAGCGAAGAGATGTCGGCCGATCTCACGGTCTCGAAAATTTTAGTGCTTGCTTAGAAGAGCGTAAACTTCAAAAAAGGTGGTCATTTAGACGATCTAATTTATAAAAAACTTTGGCCAACTAATTAGCCTTCTTGCAAATAAACAATTAATATAATATATCAAATGACTGTTTTTGTAGGATCTTTTCAAATGTTAACTAATTCGTGGCTCAGACTACACAAGATAATATTTAGTTTTTTTCTATTTCTACGAGTAGATTTAGGGCCAGTTTCACTAATCCTACCAACATTATAAATGCGATAGTTTGTGAAGATGAATTACTCTTTCACGCAAAAACTACTGAACGGATTTAGATGAGACTTTAAAGTAACATAGCTTATAGACCAGAATAATACAGGCTACATTTACTGCGATAATCAATATCTACGCGGTAGGGTAAAACCTTATACCGAAAAGATTTACGACTTAATCTGAACTTATGTACCAGATAAATTACAGATTTCGTTTTCACAAGTCTTATATAGCTATAATATGACAGATGCAACAAAATATCTAACTTTTATTTGTTAAATAGTGTTATAAGGCAGGTTACTACTTAAAACTTTATCAGGAACTAGTAAAATTGGTCTTGAATATATTAATCAATACTACAACTGTATTTCGTATTCAGCCTATTCAAGAGGATTTTATTTGTTAACCCGAATGGTAACGTTTTCTTTCAAACTGCGACGTTTTACCAATAAATACCAATCAATTAACAATTACCAATTAATATGTTAGGTATATACAACGCTTATTATTGTGACGAGTATATGAGTATTTTAATATTGTATATTATTTTAAGGTTATTTATTTATCCAAAAAGATTATCGCACTACAGAAAACAAAACACACAGTTGATACACAAAGTGACAGTGGAGACACTACTCTCGACATTTTAACTTTGATCAGTCTGTACTATAATTGAAATTGTGAGTATAATTGAGACGCATTTTACTTTACTACATTTTTTTATAACTTTATGTCCCTTTTCTTCCTGTGCAGAAATCCCCCCGGATACTAGCTACTGGTGGTTACGTCGGACTCGAACCGACCAAAAACCGCACGCAGTCTCAGGGACCAGTAGCCGAGGAACCAGGTGTACCCTAGAAAGGAAATCCCTGGAACAACTTTATGCCCTACTTGCAAAAATATTTAATATAATATAAAAAACGAATAAAAAAAATACATAACTGTACATAATCCTGAAAAAAGTTTATAATTCAATTTTTTTTTAAACTTTAAAACATGAGAATGGTTTGATAAGTTATACTAACACATTATATTCAAACTTATAAGTATACATAACTATTGGGTATAAACTTCAAGACATAATATATTTAATGTCCGATGTAATGTAGCTTCTTCATGAATGGCTTGACATGACTGGATTATCCTAGATTGACGAACCATTTTAACGAAACTAAAAGGAGTGTACATTCGCACGCAGGATAAACCAATACAGGTTTCATGGATGTTTAATGTTTTTGTTGTATACTGTTTTTAGGATAACTAGAAAGAAATATAGAAACTGATGAAAATCTCAATAATCTCTCAATTACCAATTCAAAGATAGTTGAGATATTATTAGCTATCTACTTTTTGAGTTAATGTAATCTGTAACTTTTGGTAAATAAATAATTAATTTGAGTATTTCAGTTTCATATATATTACCAAATACACTATTTTTACTACATAAAACTTTCCTATGTTTAAATATTGCTGTGTTCTTTAAATATGGCAAGCAACTATACTAACTTATTTATATTGTACCTTACAACTATCGTACATTAAACGCGTAGTGGCACATTTTGATTAAATTCATCAATTACTTACATCTATTACTTAATTAACAACAAATACATTCGAATACTTATTATATTATTGTATAATATATTGCTATTAATAAGGCACATACAATATCAGCGAGACATTCCTTAAATTTGTAATTTTTGTAGTCACTTATGACTTACACAATTAATAAATGTATAAATTGCGACTTAATAGAACAGAATAGAATAAATATTGTACACAAAAGTTTTTACCGATTATACACAAGCGCATATCAGTTGGGTGACCATATACAAATGACGACCTTATCGCTAAAAGCAACTTCTTCCAGGCAACCAGGCAACAATCGTCATAAAAAAAATACAAAATAAATTCCACCGATCGTAGTCTGAATTCTCATTTAATATGCATATATATATCTCATATTGGTTGCCGCGACACAAGCCACGAGCTTAGTGCGGAAACCGTCGTTAAATTAAAACTTGTAATTTGTTTTCAAATATAAAATAAATAAATAAATCTATCAAAAAAATCTATTTAGATATCTAAATTCGTTATACAATCATATCGTTTCACAAATTTCCTTTCGAGTTATAAAGTTTCAAACTAAACAGTATTAAATATCTCTTTCTCTCCATTTACTTAGGCTCCTTTATATTTAAATATTTCCAAATGTTACATAATGTAAACTTAAAATTAAACACGTAATTTACATTTGTATATTAGCTCGAAATAGCTGGACGGAATTAAATATAATTTAGACGTATTTCTCTTATATTGGTACGACAATATAATTGTGTATTAGTATTTTTTTTATGGATCTCAAATAATTTATGAGTCTCAGAATAAAATTTTTGAGTCTCAGAAGTCATTTCAAATGTACTCTTTGACGATCATCAGTATTATTTTGAGTAAAGGTTCTTAAAAACGTTAGCAATTATGCAATTCGCCTACGACATTATATCTAATATTCTGCACCATGTACTCTTGTGGTAATGTTTCGATTAACTGTTTCCTTGGTGCAACGGATCGCGTATGTGACTGCCGATCAAGACGTCTTAGGTTAGATGCCCGGGTCGGGCCAAAAGTGTTATAGAATTTTTAATAATAGTCCAGAGTTTGGAAATTAGTGTATGAACCCCCGTTCCTCAGAGAGCACGTAAAGCTGTGGGTTTTGTGCCTGAACTCTTCCCGGCCGTGTCGTATTACAGTCCCATTGGTTTGAGAGAATGAGGGAACAGAGAGTGCACGTGTTTTTGCGCACACACTTGTAAACTATAATATCACCTGCTCAATGGGCTGGTCTCCGTTGAGATTATTTCATATTATGAGGTCGAGGCTTTGATTAAGATTTTAATAAATCAATATGCCGGTCTATTTAAGTCAGCCACAAGGCAATAGCTAATCGATTACTATAGCAAAACATATAATTAAAACAAATCTATGTACCTCGTTCCATTTAACTACAATAATAAAATAAATATTTTACTACATTCTGTGAGTCTCTTTATCTTTCTCTGTCTTTAATCTGAATACTTAAGTAATATCAACAAGCTATGCTATAAAAAAATAAAAAGTATTTTGATAAGAGAAGTAAGAAACAGGGCATTTGGTTAAGACCATTCAACATCAGAGGATACCCTGGTTTATTAATAATAAAGTAAATAGACATGTTATTTTTACAGCCCATAGACTGGGTTCAGGCCACTATCTAGAACTACTACACCTAGAAAGTTTAGACATCTCATGAAAAAAGTTGATGCGCCGGATTTTGATACTTGCGTAGTTCTAGATGATGTCCAACACTAACTAGTTGATTGTATCAAATATCTTCATTGAATCAACTCGTTGATGTGTAAATATAATCTTAATGTGTACGATGTAGGACTTTTTTTTTCTTTTTTTTTTACTTGAAGAGACAACGCCCACGTTAGGAATGTGTCACGGGAGACTTTACAAAATTACACGAAACTGACATAAAGAACACCCAGGCTCAGAACACCAATTTGTGGCTCACAAAAAGTATTGTCCTGTGTTCCCACAACCCACAGCACTCAGCGCAGTAGAGAGCGGCGTGGCGACCACTTAAAGCACTACGCCATCCGTGCAGTCGTTACAACTATTTGAGATATTTGCACAACAACGACCTCCTCTGTCTCTTTAGTATCTTAGAATAAACCACGATAGGGCTAACATATTGTATTGTAATAATACGTCTTTAGTTTAAATTAAATCTGAATTTCTAATATTTTTGCCATAATAAACTTTATCTTATTACTATGGGACATATACTTAACGTATTTTATGGATGCTCCCTAAATCTTTTTTATATTTTTTTTAGAAGCGTTACTTAACAGTGACAGTAGCCACTTCGTTCGCCAACCCACATACATTGGAGCCAATGGCCAAGTAGACGTAGCCGGCGTTCCCGTAGTCTTTGCCCCATGAGTTCTTGGCTATATAGTAGGGTACCGCAGCTGTCAGATCATACCCTACCAACTCCACAGCGTGATTTAAATCTGCTGGTGAACCACTGAAATTGGCAATTTAATATATCTCACAAATTTTTAAAAGAATACGAATGAATGAATGAATGAATGAATGAACAGAAAGAATGAATGAATGAATGACCTTGCAATTTACTTGAACGTATTTTTATTATTATTTATTAACAACTTAGTACTCGTATATTACAATAATTACATTAAAAATGAAAAAGATTTTGTATTTAATAAGCAGTGTGTTTAACAAGCACTTCGGTGTGGTAACGCATTAAGTATACAAAGTGTTACCACCCCTATTCACCCCGTGGGCGCCTTAAGACGCGACAAAAAGATCAATACAGGGGAATAACACTATGAAGAGAAGGAAAAGTTGAGACAAGCTTAATCTCCTCGTAGACTAAAACTTCCATTCTAAGGCGAGGCCTATGTCCAGCAGTGGACTATGAATGTGAAAAACTGTTAATGAAGCAGTGTTGACAGATAGTACATTACAAAAAACTGACTATTTCAAAATAAAACTTAAACAAAACTGTTAAACCAAAAGTTTACTATTTTAAATGAATTCTGTAGGCTATAGCATAAACAAACTGACTGAAACGTTACAGATATTAAATTTATAATCAAGTGTTCGTGAATTCGAACCCCACCCAGTGCTTTTACAATATAAATTTGAATTGACTTTCATAGCTGACAAAACTAGTAAATAAATACTACTTACTACTGACGTACATATTATGACTATTAAAAAAAAATTAAATGAACCACTAAATACCTGCAGTGGAATTGTATGACTCCTCCCAGGTAATGCTGCCAAGTGAGAGCATTGACGGCCACAGCAACTGGACCGTGTGTTGCCAACGCTTCTAATATCTTGTTTTCTGAACCCACGAAGCTAGAAACCAGACAATTTGTACTTTATATACCATTAATGAAAGACAAAAAAATACTCTAAACCTTTATAAACATATACATAAGGTTTAAAATGTCAAACTTATTTTACTAAGATTAATTCAAAATAAATAAATATTTCAAACATTTGATACACAACGTCATCTAGTCCGAAACTAAGCAGAGCTTGTACTATGGGTACTGGACAACCGATGTAAATATATATATACTTTTTTGTAATTACTTATACATTTTACATAGAAAACACCCAAACTCCGAAACATATTTGCAGATCATGTGCCGAGCCGGGAATCGAACCCGAGGCCTCAAGCACAGCAGTTGTACACTACCACTGAGTCACAGAGGCAGCCAAAGTAAGTATTGTTACATTAACAAATTAGAAATTTTCGCGTCAACTAGATATATACAAATTCTCAACATGGGCACACGGCCCCACGGTCGGGCCGTGGCCTATCAAGCATGATTGACTCGCTTGGTCCTTTAGTGTTGGAGGAACCTGACACGTGCTTCTCCACGACACATCTCGGAAACAGCCGTCGGATCTGATTACTACTAAACATTCGTAGGTAGCATAGTAGAAACATACTTCAACTGGCTCCTATACCTCCTGACAGAAGGCCCATATTAAGTAATTCATTCGTTGTTATTCACTGAGTGACTGAGGTTACCTGAGCACAAACTCCTCTTCCTGCGGATTCTTAGTGCGAGGAACTCAAGAAAGCAGCTATGAACTACTTTTTTATTTTTTACTTTTTTAATCAACTTTCATACTCTTCGAAGTCCCTTGAGTGCACAAAAAATATGAGTGCACAAATAATATCCATTTTCTTAAGTTATATGGGAAAAAACAATAGACGAGTCACCTCACGGAAAGTGATAACTACCGCCCACGGAGGTTGCCACTCACGAGTTACAAGTACATAGAAAAAAAGTTTTTGTAATATACTCACTCATCACAAGTAAACGAAGCCACTTTAACGCCCGTGGTAGACTTGTTTGCCTTACAAACACCATTAGTAAGACTGAGTGGATACTGTTTATCTACTTCTACACCTGTGTTGGTGGTAAGCAACCAATCTAGTAGTAAGCAGATGTCGCCACCTGCGCAACCGCTGTTGCCAAGCCTGCCACAGTCGATGACTTCCTGAAAATGAAACGGGAGATTCTTAATTTAAAACAATTTGTTACGTTCAATAAAAATTGTGTATATTTGATAGTGTATTTTTTTGTTTAGTAACTTTGTAAACAACGATACAAGATTCGAACTAAAATTACATATAAATGTGTGCAATTGTGCCATCAGTAACATTTATCACAGTAGTTAAATACAATTATAGAGCTTTTTCCTTTGAGAGCACAAGATATAAGCAATATTGTATTATTGTGATTGATAGCATCATAAATTATTCATTATATATATTGTAGGTTATTATTTAACGTTAATTTAACTAAAAATCAAGAGTTTTCAGTATATTTTTTTAATTATATATCATATTATATTCAGAAATTTCTTTTCACTAATACCCAGTTTTAAGAACTCGGTGTGGATCACGGATCCACTTCTAAATTCTTTAATGTTATTATTCAGTATACAAGAATCGGCGTATTTTTATATCATAACTTAAATTCTCATGATTTTATTAAACTTACTAATGTAAAATTTCAGGTATATATATAAACTGTTTTAAGCATTTTTTGTGCATATGATTACTAACTTTGTGCAATGATGTCCGTTTGGTATATAATTTCATTTTTTAAAACACTTCTCATAACATGTTGATTACAAAAAAACTTGACAATGATTAACCATCCATCATCACCATTAACAGTCCCCTACTGGACACAGGCCCCTCCTTCACGAGGAGGTTTTAGCCTACTACATCACGCTGGCCAAACGGAATCGTATTAGGTTTGTTTCAAGTTGTCCTTCTCCTTGCAGTGATGTTATCTTGCACATTTTGTTCCCTTAGTCGCATCGCACGACACCCATAGGAAGAATAGAGGTATTGAAACTCTGTATTCTTAATCCGTCACCACACGGAGTATAAACTATTCAATCCATTCGACTGCACGGTTGGCCTAGTGGTTGGCCTAGTGGGCCTAGCACTAGCGGAGGAGGAGATTGCTGGTCTCCTGCTGAAAGTCAGGGAGCCGATGGAGGGGGACTCAGTTCCCCAGACACCATCCTCCATGCAGGAGATAGCGAACGCGGCGGTGGCCATTATTCACAAAGTGGCCACCAAGTCGAGTAATCTTAAGGGCTCCTTTGTGAGAGCCCTTAAGGACTCCTCTTCCGCAATTGCGGGGGTCGTGGAGACCCTCATCGGAGACGTGGCTCGTCTCCAGGCAGCCAACGACCGCCTGACGGGGCAAGTGGCTGAGCTTAGCGCTCAGTTCGCCCAATTCCGGGCGCATCGTCCGGCAGAGGATCCGGCCTCGTCCCCGTCTCAGCCTGCTCCGTCTCCCAATGTTGGTACCATCGCTGACGCCCAAATGTGCCAAATCACAGACGCTGTGTGGCGCATGATGGACGGCCGTCTCGCTGGCCTAGAAGCAAGACTGCCTCCGGCCCCTATTGTCCGGCCGCCGCTTGGGGCCCATAGACCAAAGGTCACATCAGCACCAACATCTCTGCCCGTTGTGGGCGGTCGTGTGTCCTATGCGGCGGCGGCGTCGGTGTCGACTACTCCTGCCACTCCGAGGGCACGACAGGCGGCCAAGGTAATAACCAAGACGGCTGCACCGAAGTCTGGGCCTAAAAAAGTGGTAAAGGCTGGAGCGGAATATCCTCCGCTCCCCACTCCAACAGGTGTACCTGGCACCACTACATCTGCCCCCTCCACATCTGCCCCATCCAAAGATGGTTGGCAGGTAGTCGGCGGGGCTAAGTCCCGAAAGCGGGGTAAAAAGGCAGCTCAAAAAGCAGCCTCTACCCCGCAGTCGCCGTCGGTTGCGGTGGCTACCGCGAAAAAGCCGCGCAAACTGCAGGTGCCTAAAAGCGCGGCTGTGGTAGTCACCGTAACACCGGAGGCGGTTAGTGGCAGGCTGTCCTATGCGGCCTTATTTAAGAAGGCCCGGGATAGTCTCGCTACTGCTTTCGGGACTGAAGGGGTCAGGTTGCGCCTTGCCCAGACGGCAGCTCGAGTCCTCGAGTTCCCCGAGGCTGAAGGTGCAAAGACGGCGGACAGGTTCGCCGAGAACCTGAGAGGAATCTTTGCAGCCACGGATGGTGTGAAGATCGTCAGGCCTGTCAAGTGCGCAGAGTTGCGCATTTCGGGCCTGGATGACTCCGTAACGACCGAGGATGTCCGCGTTGCAATTAGCGAGAAGACGGGCTGCAACGCGGACAACATCAGGGTCGGTAACATCCGCCCCGGTCCTGGAGGGCTTGGCGCAGTGTGGATCAGCTGTCCGGTAGCGTCGGCCAAAGTTTTGGGCGACGCAGGCAGGATCCTCGTCGGTTTTGTGAATGCCAGAGTCACTGTTCTGGCGGCAAGACCGATGAGGTGCTTCAAATGCCTAGCATCCGGACACACACGCGCCAAGTGCGTGAGTTGTTTTGACTGCAGTGGACTATGCTTCCGCTGCGGTCGACCGGGGCACAAGGCGGCAGAGTGCTCTGCCGCCCCTCACTGCCCAGCTTGTGCGGCGGGTAACAAGCCCGCCAATCATCAGATTGGGCAGGGGGGCTGCAAACCTCCTCGCGATTCTCGGCGAACGTTGGAGGCTAGCCAGTCGGCCCAGGCTGCCTCCGATGCCGTTCGCACGTCGACATCGTCGCCCATGGAGGAGGCTGTAGAGACAGTCCAGTAATGGACCAAGTCTCCAGCCTCCTAGTCCAGACGAACCTGAACCACTGTGCTGCGGCGCAGAACCTTTTCCTGCAAACTATGGCACAGTGGTCGATCGGTGTTGCCGTAGCCGCGGAGCCCTATTATGTTCCTCCCCGTCCAAACTGGTTGGGTGACCGGGACGGTTCTGTGGCAGTCGTCGGCTCTACGGCGGCTCATTCCCCGCCCTTGTCGTAAAGACAAGGGCACTGGATATGTTGCTGCCGAGTGGGGGGGGATCACTGTATATGGTGTATACTTCTCCCCCAACCGGAGTTTGAACGACTTCGAGATTTTCCTTAACAACTTGGAAACCTCGATGCGGCGTCTAACGTCTGGGCACGTCTTAGTGCTGGGGGATTTCAACGCAAAGTCCATTGTGTGGGGTTCCCCCAGAACGGACGCTAGGGGCGAGGCCGTAGAGGAGTGGGCCGCCTCGGTGGGCCTCTGTTTACTGAACAGGGGCTCCACCAACACGTGCGTGCGACAGCAGGGAGGGTCGATAGTGGACCTTTCGTTCGCTACCTCTGCCCTCGCCGCACGAGTAAGGAACTGGTGTGTCCTGGAAGAGGTTGAGACGCTCTCGGATCACCTCTACATTCGATTCGAGCTCTCCCGGACCCAGGACCCTAGTAGGGGTCACGCGGCGCGGCGTTCTTCTCGCTTGCCGTGGTGGGCTGTAGCCAAACTGAATAGGGACCTACTAGAGGAGGCAGTCATTATTTACTGCTGGCTGTCTCCGCAGGCTCCGACCGAGGAGGTCGACATGGGGGCTGGTCGTTTCCGCGATGCGATTACGCAGATCTGCGATGCGGCCATGCCCCGCATCCGAGGTTGTTGGCCTCCACGGAAGGAGGTTTACTGGTGGTCCCAGGAGTTGGCGGACCTCCGCGCGGCTTGTACTCGTGCCCGGAGGTCCTACACCCGTAGTCGGCGGCGACCGTAGCTGGCCATTAGCCGCGCCAAAGAAGTGAAGAGGAAGGAGATGCTGGAGGGTCTCGATCGTGACCCCTGGGGTCGCCCTTTTCGTGCGGTGCGACAAAAGCTCCGCACGTCGGGCTCCCCCCTTACAGAGACACTCCAGCCCAGCTTCCTGCGGGAAGTGGTCGAGGTTTTTTTCCCGCAGCGGGCGGAGCACACTCCCCCGTCGATGGCCTTCATGGTCGAAGACGACGGGGGACGGAACAAGGATAATGTGCCGCCCGTCAGGGAATCGGAGATAGGGGCGGTCGTTCTACGGATTCGCTCTAAGAACACCGCCCCTGGGCCAGATGGGATACCTGCCCGAGTGCTGGCGCGAACCCTCGACCACATGTCGGATCGCCTCGGGGAAGTCCTGAACGCCAGCTTGGCGTCCGGGCGCTTTCCTGAGGGTTGGAAGAGCGGGAAGCTGGTCCTACTACGGAAGCCGGGACGGCCGGCCAAATCGGTGGCGGCCTATAGGCCCATTCTATTGCTGGACGAGGCGGGTAAGCTGTTTGAGAGGATACTCTCTGCCCGCATCGTCCGGCACCTCTGCGAGGTGGGCCCCGATCTGTCGGACGCCCAATACGGGTTTCGAGCCGGGCGTTCGACAGTCGATGCTGTGTTGCGCCTGAGGGCCGTGACCGAAGAGGCGGTGAGCTGTGGCGGCGTGCTGTTGGCGGTGTCGTTGGACATCGCCAACGCATTTAATAGTCTGCCATTTAGCTGCATCAGGGAAGCCCTCCACTACCACGGGGTGCCAGAGTACCTGAGGCGGCTTGTGGCAGACTATCTTAGGGAGCGTACCGTCATGTACGAGGACCGAGATGGCATTCTGAGGCAGCGGCCCATGTCGTGCGGCGTTCCGCAGGGGTCTGTCCTCGGACCACTCCTGTGGAATATGGGATACGACTGGGCCCTTCGAGGTCCCCTTTCCCCCGGGCTGGGTGTAATTTGTTACGCCGATGACACATTGGTCACGGCCCGGGGGGCGAACTTTCAAGAGGCGGCGCGCCTGGCCACCGTGGGAGTCTCTTTGGTAGTCGGGCGCATTGAGGCGCTGGGTTTACGAGTGGCCCTAGATAAGACGGAGGCCCTTTTGTTCCATGGGCCCCGTCGTGGTCCACCACCCGGCGCCTCTATCGTAGTCAATTCGGTCCTCGTACCGGTTCAGGCCCAGATGAAATATCTGAGCCTGATCCTCGACGGCAGGTGGCTCTTCGACGAGCACTTCCGACAGCTTTCTCCAAAGCTGGTCGGCGCTGCTTCTGCCCTTGGGCGACTTTTGCGGAATTTGGGTGGAGCCAGCGTCGCGACGAGACGGCTATACACGGGGGTTGTCCAGTCAATGGCGCTGTATGGTGCACCGGTGTGGGCGGCGGCTCTGACCGCCCAGAATAGGGCTCGCCTGTGGCGCCCTCAGAGGATATTGGCGGTTAGAGCCATACGCAGTTACCGCACCGTATCGACGGAGGCGGCGTGCGCCTTGGCCGGAATTCCCCCGTGGGATTTCGAGGCGGAAGTGCTCGCCGAAGTTTATCGGCGGACGGCTGACTTCCGGGCGGGTAGCGGCATACGGCCCCCGCCCGAAGAGGTACGCAAGTGGCGTGAGGCCGCTCGTCGAACCACAATGGCTCGTTGGTCGTCCCGGTTGGAGACTCCACGTGCTGGCTTTGCCCTTGTGGAGGCTCTCCAGCCGGTCATCGCCGAGTGGGCAGGGCGGCAGCACGGGGCCCTTTCCTTCCGACTGACGCAGGTCCTTTCTGGGCACGGTTGCTTCGGGAAGTATCTGCACTCGGTCGCCAGGAGGGAACTGAGTCCCGCCTGTCACCACTGCGACTGCAGTGAGGACTCGGCTCAGCACACGCTAGCGGTTTGTTCCGCCTGGGCGGCGCAGCGTGGGGTCCTCACTGCAGTTATTGGAGGAGATCTCTCGCTAACGGCCGTCATACGCTCCATAGCCGGTAGCGACAGTTGTTTTACCGCGGTCGCAACCTTCTGCGAAGACGTAATTTCGCGGAAGGGGGCGGTGGAGATCTCCACTCGGACCCAATTCGCCGCCGGCGAGCGGCGGAGGCGCGCATACCAGCGCCTTATGCCGCCTTGAGTGTGGCCGCGGGTGGACAGGACGGGTTTTCCTCTCCATCCGCTATAGTGGCCAGCCGCGAGGAGGTAACGTGCGCGTGTGCCGTACGTCGCCTAAATAGAGAGTTTATCCGCAGATGGTGCCCGCTTTAGCGGGCAGGCGCTAGGAGGGATCTGGATGTCGTAATAGCAGCGGTTCCCGGATCCCTCCTATCTCAGGCGCAGAGTGGCACACCGTGTGGTTTTAGTCGGTCCGATTCCGACACACCACCCCGCCGTAAACCCCGGTGGGGTGACGGCTCGAGGGGGTTCCCAGACGTAAAAAAAAAAAAAAAAAAAAAAAAAGTGGTTTCAACGGTAGCCACGCCGTTCTCCACTGCGCTGAGTGTTGTGAGTTCAAACCTCACATGGGATAACACTTTGTGTGATCCACAAATTGTTGTTCCGAGTCTGGGTATTCTTTGTGTTCGGTTTTTGTATGTTTGTAAAATCCTCTGTGAGGGACAGGGTTTATTTATAGTGCGGGCATTGTCTATTAAAAAGAAATCAAATCTAATAACCATTTATTCGTCCATGATAAACCAACAGTAACATACATACTCCTGATGTAAACTTTCTACAAAAATCAAAAAATAAAACTCTTAGTTTATAAGAGTTATAAAAGATGAATGGTGTCAGTGAATCGTTTCCCGAGCTCTCAATTGACTGGAAGGGATAATTCTATAAGACGTAGAAATCAATTTACTTTTGTCGTTATACTGTGCAAAATAATGCTAAGATCCTTTCAAAAGGGATTTTAGGATTATGTCACACAATACAAAGTACTCACGTACACACACTTTCTTAAAAGGTGAGTAAAACGCTCAAATTTTGGCATTTATAGTTTGAGTATCAGTTACGCCTGTTGCCGTTAAACAAGCACTTTTGAATTTATTGCGAAAATTAAAAAATAATATAATAAAAAATAATATAAGAAGGGAAAGCAATGATAAAAAAATACATCGCTTTCATGGGTGGATCGGGAACACAATATAAGAAGAATTCATTTTACTTTATCTATCACAAATTAATATGGTACAATAGGTGTTTACTTATAAAATTTAAGTACCTTTAAATAAAGTATACATTGACTTATCTCTCATATCTACATAGAATTTAACGACAGGTCTTATTAGACGCACAAGACATACGGTTTTTTTACGGAGTTCATAAAATTATCCGAAAGTTCTTTTTGAGGTCAGTTATAAATAAAAAGTTAATTGACGTCTGCGGAGGCAGGACGAGACAGGAGACCGTAGAAGTGCAGGTGTTGGGCGCTCAAAATAAGAAAAATACTCCTTTATTTCTACAATCATTTTGTACTTGCCTGTACGCTAAGTGTTTCCAGTTTTCCAGTTTCAATAGCTGACATAGCTTCTATAACTCCAATAGTACTGAATGCCCAGCAAGCACCGCACAGGCCCTGATTTCGAACAGGACCTATTATTCCTTTTGTTCTCCTGTAAAAATAAAGATGTTGAAGTTTACTAACAATATTTTTCCTTTCCTACTAATAAGGATACTCACAAAGAGAGTCTACTGTTCAATTGTTCTAAAATACTGGCTTATAATTTAAGCCAATTTTTTTTGAAATGATATATGAGAAAACTAGTACAAAAAGTAGTATATATTTATTGATATATAAATAACAGTTCAAATTATATTATTCCAGTTGTGACAAGTAGATATTTGGTCAAATGACTACCCGATCAATATAGAATAATCTGTGATTAAAATCTAAAAAAGTGTTAGTTCCACGTTTACCATTTCAAACTGGTCTTAATCTCAGTTATGTCACATGTTATTTCGATTTAAGTATCCATCTAGTATAGATGCATATCTAATAATGTAAATTTTTAATATTAGTGGATTATTCTAATTTAATGTAGAAATAAGTCAACAAATGAATAATTATTGATTCTCATTGGATTGTTTGAAGAAACGGATTTGTCTCTTATTCATGTTATTTAAGGAGCTAAAATTCTAATAATAATTTATTTTCGTTTCATCATCATTATCATCTCAACCAAAAAACGTCCACAGTTGGACATGGACCTTTTTTTTTAACGTGTGGAAACCCCTCGAGCCGTCACCCCACCGGGGTTTACGGAGAGATGGTGTGTAGGAATTAGACCGACTAAAACCACACAATGTGCCACTCTGCGCCTGACATAGGAGGGATCCAAGAACAGCTGTTATTACGACATCCAGATCCCTCCTAGCGCCTGCCCGCTCCCGCGGGCACCATCTACAGATAAACTCTCCAAATAGGCGACGTACGGCACACGCGGACGTCGCCTCCTCGCGGCTGGCCACTATAGCGGATGGAGTGGAAAACCCGTCCCGTCCACCCGCGGCCACACTCAAGGCGGCATGAGACGCTGGTACACGCGCCTCCGCCGCCCGGTTCGCCGGTGGCGCATTGGGTCCGAGTGGAAGTCGACCTCCCGGGCCTTCTCTGCCGCCGCCTTCCGCGAAATTACGTCTTCGCAGAAGGTTGCGACAGCGGTAAAACAACTGTCGCTACCGACCATGGAGTGTATAACGGCCGGTAGCAAGAGATCTCCTGCAATAACGGCAGTGAGGACTCCACGCTGCGCGGCCCAGGTGGAACAAACCGCTAGCGTGTGCTGAACCGAGTCCTCAGTGCAGTCGTAGTGATGATAGGCGTGATTCCATTCCCTCCTGGCGACCGAGTGCAGATACTTCCCAAAGCGACGGTGCCCGGAAAGCATCTGCGTCAGTCGGAAGGAAAGAGTCCCGTGCTGTCGCCCTGCCCACTCGGTTATGACTGGCTGGAGGGCCTCCACGGTGGCAAAGCCAGCACGTGGAGCCTCCAGTCGGGACGACCAACGAGCCATCGTGAATCAACGAGTGGCTTCACGCCACTCGCGTATCTCTTCGGGTGGGGGCCGTATGCCGTTTCCCGCCCGGAAGTCAGCCGTTCGCCGATAAACTTCGGCGAGCACTTCCGCCTCCAAATCCCACGGGGGAGTTCTGGCCAAGGCGCACGGCGCCTCCGTCGATACGGTGCGGTAACCGTGTATGGTTCTAACTGCCAATATCCTCTGAGGGCGCAAGAGGCGAGCCCTATTCTGAGCGGTGAGAGCCGCCGCCCACACCGGTGCACTAATCACCGCCATTGACCGGACAACGCCCGTGTATAGCCGTCTCGTCGCGACGCTGGCTCCGCCCAAATTGGACAAGAGTCGCCTAAGGGCAGAAGCAGCGCCAACCAGCTTTGATGAAAGCTGTCGGAAGTGCTCGTCGAAGAGCCACCTGCCTTCGAGGATCAGGCCCAGATACTTCATTTGGGTCTGAACCGGTACGGGTCACCCGTAAACCCAGCGCCTCAATACGCCCGACCACCAGAGAGACACCTGTGGTGACCAGGCACACCGCCTCTTGAAAGTTCATACCCCGGGCTGTGACCAACGTGTCATCTGTGTAACAAATTACGCCCAGCCCGGGGGGAAGACGACCTCCAAGGGCCCAGGCGTATCCCATATTCCACAGGAGTGGTCCGAGGACAGACGCCTGTGAAACACCGCATGATATGGGCCGCCGCCTCAGAATACTATCTCGGTCCTCGTACATAACGGTACGCTCCTCAAGATAGTCTGCCACAAGCCGCCTCAGATACTCTGGCACCCCGTGGTAGTGGAGTGATTCCCTGATGCAGCTAAATGGCAGACTATTAAAGGCGTTGGCAATGTCTAACGACACCGCCAACAGCACGCCGCCACAGAGCTGGACATAGATCTCCCCTAAGGTTCTTGACAACAGCCGGTCCCGTGCCGCCCGTATCCAGCAGCTTCCCGCGACCTTCACCAGGTCGTCAGATCACCTTGTGGTTTATCTCCTACAAATGCTGAGTTTCCCAGTACGCACCCAGTTCCCAGTGACCCGCTCACTGTCACTTAAGTTTAGCAATTTTACTGACAATATTGGTGACTTTGGTTCGTCTGTGCTTCATCATTTACTTATGAATAAATATAGTTGTGTTCGCTTTAGCCTCTTGGAAAGAACTCCATAGCTTTTATAGATTTGTTTAAGGTAAAAAAGTTGCCTTGAAATGCTCTAATTTAATTTTATCGATCGTATTCATCTTTGAAGTAATAAAATTTATATTTCGTATGCGATTGTCATTTCTTAGCCGACTTAAAAAAACAGAAAAGGTTCTCGATACGTCTGTTCTTTTTTGGTCAAGTTACACAATTTCTTACTGAAGAACAGGCCTACTTTAATTTTTTTTTTATACTTGAAAGGGTATACTCCCGAGGTGGTTTATTTGTCATTGATTCAGGATGTGATGATGGAGGACAACCCTTAAATTTGATAAGCCCGTACCATATGAATCATCTTTCCCTCCTATCCTACCTTTCCAAGTATTAAAAGTCAGAGAGTTTCATTTTAATACCCAGATTCTTTCAATCTGGTCATGATACACTAATTAGCTTGGTAATGGTAAAGCCTTAGCCTTTGTTACAATCCGAAAAAAGTAATCGATATTTTTAAATTTTCAAATGTATTGACATTTCTTGTCTGAGAGACATCGCTTTTAACGATATGAAAGCCCATTGTACTACGTGCCTATATTTAATAGTTTCTATGCATATATCTACACTATATGGGTGTATATGGACGCCTGAAGAAAATAAATAAACAATTAACTTATTTCATAAAAAAATCGATTTAATAGATAAAGACCCAGCATATTGCTATATTTTATATTAGTAAATAGCATGTGTGGAAGTAGATGCGCCCCCCTGTAAATAATTCTGGCGACGTCCATGATGGTATATAGTAAATTCTGTACATCAAACCGCTAAGTATAGAGAAATGTTCACCTAAATATAAATCTGTCTTATATTACAATGACAAAAGTTTATATGGATGTATATTTGTCATGCTTTCACTCAAAAACGGCTGAACAGAGCTGGGTGGATTTGACATGACACAAAAGTTACTTTTTATCCCGAAAAAGTATGGTGTTCCCATAGGTTAACAACGCGATGCGCACCTAGTTAGGTAATAATAACACTTGTGTATTATAATAAATATCCAATAGATAACATACGTATAGGTAAACAAATACTTCAAGAACATAACTCTATAGCTACAAGTGAAATACTTATATACATACAGTTACTTGTATGACCTGTATGATGGCCATTGAACGTAACTCAAAAATACAACCAAGGCTTTGAAGAATTGTCCTGCCTTCGTTCAATATTCTTTGCAAGCCGTAAAGCCAATCGTGTTGATTATTATCGTCAGTTACCGGTTTCGCATAAAATTCGCTATATTTATCTGGTTCTTATAGTTTGCCTTTTTAGGCTGACTAAGGCGTATCGTATCCGTTGAAGGCTAAAATTAATCGATTATACGACAAGAGTCAGCTTGTAATACAAAATTATGGCCACTAAGCATTAATGGTATTTCATTTTACATAAAAATACTGAACTGCTCTTCTGATTTGATTTGGCTAAACTGATTGTCGAGCTAAGGTTGGCTGGGAGAGCTCACCAAGTTTCTTCCAGCCTGGGTTAAGATAAACAATTGACATTCTATTTCTGTTTTTTCCCTTTACTTCTTTTTAAACTGATGGAACCATCAAAAATCAAACAATGAAACCATACTTAGTAAGGAATACCTATTCGTGTTACGAGTTCTAAGATAGTTTAAGGTTGCCGAGAACTCGCCGAATCATGTTATAATTTGATATTCTGACCACTATAAAAAGTATCACTAATGACGGCAGTGTCAGCAGTGTAAATGATTGTAAAATTAAACCAATAGTCAACTAAGCATTAAATTTCCAAAAAAAAAAACTTACCAGTCTACTGTCATCGGCAACGCCACACGCTTTTTCCTGATGTTAATATAGAGATTTACATTAACCTCTTTATTACTAGACCTGTCTCTGTGATGATGTGAACTATTTACAAGATCCACATCATATTTTAAAGTATCACTCATTTCCTTGCCATATTTCCAATTTTTATTGTACGACTTAGGAGCCTTCGGAACTTTTTCGTCTGATAGATGTATCTCTTTGAATTCAGCCTGCGACATATCTGACAGCTTTGTTAATCCATATTTGGCTCCAGAACTACCAGAATCTCTAGACGCTGCGTTCAGTTTCTGTATTTGCCGGTACGACGACTGCAAAAAATATACCAATATAATATATATTACAGGTAGATAAGGTAATCCTCCTTTCATGTGTCATCTTCTCAAGTTTTCAGCCTTCAAATATTTCCAATTCAAAGCCCTCTCTTTAAATCCCCCGGGTTTCTACCCAGTTAACTTCTAACAACATATTATTGAACAAAATATTAGTAATTTATTCTAACAAACTATATTAGTAATCATTGAAATCATCGTAAAGTACTATTTTCTATATATCTAATATTAAGCTCCAGGTCTGCATGTTCAGGATCCATGCCTAACGCTAAAAGCGAGCAATCAAACCTACGGAACACGAATGAATCGTAAGAATTTAACAAATAAACGTATCTCAATAAACAAGTTCGAGCTCTTCATTTATATATATAAATAAGTTAGAATTCTAGTTCTGAGAATTCCACTCAATATTGCAAGTTATGTAAATCTTGAAGATTATCAAGATATTACTAGTCTGGTAGAATTCAGAAATAATGTTCGAGCTCTTATACTGTAGTAAGTTTAAATCTCTCATTATTCGCCTACCATTTAAATATAAAGAAATATATGTATGTGTACGTCTGTATGTGCTTGTATGTGTGTCTGTGTGTATGTATGTGTATGTGACTGCCACTGGCCTACGTTTGTTTAATTAATTATGTCTTTTTTTTTCTTTTTTTTTTAGTGTTTTGTTGGTCTATTTTTTCCTTTACCTACATAAACCTGTTATAACTGTTTGTATACTTTTTTAACTCTTTTGTAATAAGCATGTTGTGGTCTCCCATAATTGAGGAAGCATATGACACGCAATCTTAATCGTACTTTATCTGATAGCATGTAAAGTGTATTTCTTGTCGGAGATCCATTATAAATAAATAAATAAATAAATAAATTACTGAGAAGTACAAATATAGCTTATATCAGTTTACATATTTTTATCATTACTATGTGATTAAGAAGTCTACAGTAGTGTAGGTACTTATTCAAGTACTTGTAAGATTTCTCTAAGTATATACCGAAATAATTAGTATTTTTACCTACATACACGTATAGTTTAAAGAAAATTTAATGATTATTTTATATATATTAAGAGAACAGAGGTTACGTCATTTTTTTGAAGAAATATTTGTACTTGTCACCTTCCGTATACATTATAAATAGCTGATTCTAAGATTAACAGACTCGCCAGTCGTAAACCTTAGATACTACTATTCTTTTTTATTTTTTTATTTCAGGAGCCTGCCAAAGTGACTCTACTCAGCCTGATGGAAAGCATGAACAGAATGCAAGACCCAGACTATGATGGCCTAGTAAGATACTTTTTCACACTTCATATGGAGACATAAAAGTATGTCACACACTTACAGTGACAATTATCACCCCTGCATAAATGGGTCTCTGGTCTCACACTCACCAACGAAATACGACAGCACGGATGCTAAAGTTTTAGGTTGATTTTCTGTGGGAGGGTAGTACTGCCCCAGTAGAGCGGACCCGTTCGTGCTGAAATTAGCGTGACTCTACTACCTACAGTATACTGTTACTACATTCTCGAGTAGATCAATTAATTAAGTTATTTCGATTTTAGATTATTATAACTGGTAATTGTCGCACATTGGCTACCATTGGAAGTTCTCATAAACCTAATAAATATTTGAAGTTTATATGGAGATTTTTAAAAATTATTTACATATATATTAAGTAAATACAAATATAAATCTGTCATAATACAGAAAGTCTACAATATTCAACGTTGTAGTAGAAATTGTTAGTAGACTTTCTCAACGTCAAATCACTGGCAGACTTTGTTCTTGGATGCTACTCATGCTTTCCATCAGGCAGAATAGAATAGTCACCTTGGTAGGTCTCTAAATAAATAAAAAAAGGACTGTAGCATAAATCAATTCTTATCAGAAGTATAATATTTAAAAACACATTTAAAAGGGTGTGTGTTAAAAATAACTACTTCACTTAAATGTGTAAAATGTTCAGTGTCAATCTTGTTTTGATGGAATTAAAAAAACAATTAAGTAAAATTTAAAATCCATTATCTATATTACTAATTCACCTCAAATTATAGTTGACTTTTTATCAGCAAAACTCACATTGATAACTTTCATTATTCTTAATGAATAATTATTCATTCCATTAACAATGTCTCATGTTAAAACAAGTTCTGCTATTAATATTAGTTATTTATTTTAAATATGTTGGCAGACTTTGACACTTTTTTTTATAGAAGAGATGAGAAGGGTCATCTGATGGGCAGTGACAACCTTTGTTTATGGACACTGGCAACTAAAGATACACAAAAGAGCTACGCTCTTCGCAAAGTTAAGGGGAGGGGCTACCTTTAAGGCTGATTTCCTGTAAAGTTGTGTAACTATTTTAGTTGAAATCAACCTTTCGCTGTCCACTGCTGAACGAAGGTATCCCCCAAGCAGCACCAACCATCCAGGTCTATTCTGGCTGAAGGGGTTCTAATATGCCAAAGTACTGTATCAATGTTTTAAGATAAGGTTTTGTGTTCTTAGCTCTAAGAAGACTTATTTCTATGGTTTAATGTCATTAAAATGTAAAGTGAACTAGTTTTAGGAACTTTTAATTGCATAGTAATTTGTAACCAAAAAATGCATGGATATTTTAAATATCTATTCAGTTTTAAAAGGCATTCATAATTAGACAATAAAAAAAATTGATATAGCATTGCTTAGTTGTTAAGGCTAACTGAAGATATTTACCTTTTTTTATGAAAACTATTGTTACAAAAGAAGATGGCAAAAGTTAGTGTTTTAAATACTAGTTTTAATATTTACCAGTCAGATGATATACTGGAACATTTATATACATAAGTATTTCGAAAACGATTTATTTTTTTTTCTTTTAAAAGACAATGACTGCACTAGGAATAAATCCTGTCGCAGGGAACTTTACAAACATACAAAAAACAGATACAAGGAACACTCAGACTCAGAACAACAATTTGTGGATCACACAAAGTGTTGTTCCATGTAGGATTTGAACCCACAAAACTCGGCGCAGTGGAAAACAACTGATAAACTACTAAGTGAACTATGCAGCAAGTAATAACTTTATATGGCAAAACAAAATTTGATATATATTTATAATAGATTAATTAAAGAGAATATATGAGAAAATCTCTGTATCCTCACTCTCATAACCCAATAAGACAGCCATCCAACACGACCAGGGAGGGATCAAGCGCTAGACTGACGATTTTATGTGGTCTCCGAGGCACAGGTGTTAGAATCTGAAATTCAATTCTCAAAAACGAAATTTTAACCCAACCTGAGAATCAAACCCAAGATCTCTTGATTGAACTGCCTCATAGGTCTAGTGGTTAGTGTGGGATACTACATATACTATATACTTACACATATGTTATTAAAAAATATTAATATTACATTAACATTAACATTGAACATTGAACCTTAAACACATACATATATATTCACTAATCAGATAGGACATTCGCTCTGACGATTTTAATGGTTGGTACATTCTCGTTCTGATGCTATTAATAAATAAAGTTATAAAAGTCCTTCATATTGTAACTTACCTCATATGATTAAAGTACAAGGCCAGTATTCATATGATATTTTATTAAAGTCACTTATTTAAATTTATTCTTCAAAAATATAAAAAGTATATAAAAGATACCAACCACAAAATGTTGAAATCTCGTAGAATATTCCTGTAGGTTAGCGTAGCTTTTATTATATTTCTGTATATAATCATCAAACATTGGCTTTAAAGTTTCTTCAGAAGGCTCACTCGATAACATTAAAGGCAAAATAACGAACAATAAACAACACAGAGAAAAAGCCAGCAGCCAATTCCACCATTTAAACATTTTTAATGTTTTATAATGGTAATTCTTAGAAACAAAATAATAAGAACAGAAAGGACATTGAACTAAATCTGATAACCACAGTCACAACACGAACACGAGCACAACAAACAAACAGATCAGAAATAATGATAACAACTGACAACTTTGACGTTGGAAATTTCAATGTTGCTAATTGTGTTATAGATTTCTCCTAGATTTTATTTTGTAATATGTTGTTGAACTTAACTTCTAATTGAAATTATTTTGCTGTAAATAAAATCTAACCAGTTCTTCAACTACAGGGAGCTACTTAATCTTTTCAGCTTGTGCTAAAAAGCCTAAATGTATATAACAAATTATGAAGTTTATAAAACTTAAGCCCTATAAACTTCATAATTTGTTATAAGCTTTGTTTACATTTGAAAATAATTATCTATAAAGTATCCTAGGTCACTGCACTACATCAGTCCTGAGTAAGCTACGGCCAACAGGCCATCTTCGGCCCGGACTGTGGTAAAGCAAAAGAAACATTCACCAAGGGCAATGGTACGACAAATAATGTGTTTCATTGATTTCTTTTAATGATACTAACTACCTCTACTCCATGAAAATACTCTAATCATAACGTTCTAAATCTTAACTGCTTGTGAAACAGAATGTTTTACGCGATATAGGTAGAGGCACTATGGTATATGCTATTAGCAGACGTCATTGTTAATCAGCGAAAACGGGTCCAAGATCTAATGCAGAGTGGAGATACTTTAGCAAAGACTGAAGAATTTTGGCTTGTTTGAAATATTAAGTTTGTAACGCTGACCACAGTACAAATAAAAACATAACGAAATGAAGTGATTACTTTTTTTTTAAAAAAAGCCTACCGAAGTGACTCCACTCTGCCCGATGGAAAGCATGAAGAGAATCCAAGAGCCAGCCATCCAGGTACCATATTCATCGCAAATGCAGACAATGCAGTATGGTGACCCACACTATGGCGGCCTACTGATTTGTTTCTTCACAACCCGCTTAAAGGACCCCGGATAATAGTGGAAGGGAAATACGATACACAGGAAGAGTTGATCCGTTTAGTTCAGCAGAAAATGGTGACTCCTAAAGCTTGAACGAGTAGTCCTGTAGAGGAAGGGAGAAGGTGGGTTTGAAGAGCTCGTCAGAACACTTTCCATGATCACCTGATTATTATTAACTATGGTATCGTTCCTGTCAGATTACCGTACAATCTGAAATCCTAATTAGAGGTGATCTTAATGATCTCGTGGCTTCAAAAGCTTTGGTGCACACGAAGTCGGTGCCTCCATTTGGTACTTAAAAATATAATTTTAAAATTTATACTAAGTGTCACAGCCGTGCTGAATTCATTATCATCTGCAGGCTAAGAAGTGTAATTTTACGAAAACACGGTAACAAAAATTGTTTTCAAAGAAATGTCCATTATGTTGTACAATACGCGAGATCTGTACCTACCATTCTTTATGAGACATTTTGTTTTATCACTTGCATTATTATATAATTATTATATATAACAACTTATAAATTAACAGACATGGGTACTTGTGTGCAAATAAAGGCTATGAAATAATTTAATATATGTGAATATCATTTTTATTTAATCATTTACACTTATTCATTAGGTTCCTCTTAAACCGACTCAAATGTTACAGAACACCACTTATGTTCAATAGCAGCACCAACTCCAGTCGTCTTGTGGCGGAATACATCATTGTACTTGTTCAATATATCATAAACAATTGTTTGAGAAGACTCGGGTACTATAGATTTGACATAGGACACCAGGTAGTCTAAGGATGCTCCTCGTGGGTGTACCATGAGAAATGCTGACAGTATGCTAATAAGTTTCGCGTCTGAAGTAGGTAATGTGGCTGTGGAAGATATGTTGTCGTCCGGGAGCGGCAGCGGTGGTTGTGGCTTCGGCGGCACAGTTTTGAACTCCTTGAAGTCAAATGGTAGTTTTGGAATCGGTGGCGATGGAAGAGGTGGGTAGACCTAGAAGAATGTGTTTTATCAAAAAAAGGTTTGTTTATAATCTATCTATATTAGTCTAGGGCAAATTCAAGGGTCTGACTGGCTTAATAACTCTTCTATTTCAGAATCAGTGTGGCACACCGTGTGGTTTTAGTAGGCTTGATTCGAGGGACTTCCATATTTAAAAAAAAAGATATAGGCCTCAGCCTAATATTATTTGCTTATTAATTCACGAGACGTACGAAAACGAGGTTAGAAGCTATTTTACTAAATCATACCTGTTTATTCTGTAGAGCTTGTTGAGCGATAAAATGAGCTTTGAACTTTTCAAACTTTCTTTCAGCCTCGTCTTTGGCCAAGTGCGCTTCATTCTTGTAACCTTCCAACTCGTAAGTCAGATTTTCGTTTTCAATCTAAAAATAAATAAAAAAGACGGCTTCATCTACATCTTCATATAACTGTGACTGTCACATGATGTCGCTCGCGAATAAGCTCACACTTTTGTTCATTACAGACCCGTTTATGTCTAAATACTACTTGTTATCTAAAGTTAGGTGCTAATGATAAACAAATGATGATGTTCGGATCGGATCTGATGATCGGATCGGATCGGATCCACGGTGTGTTTTAAACGGTAAGTAATTCAAGTTACTACCTAAAACTATGACATAAAATATACATATATAATATTTTAAATGAATTTAATTTTAGTATGTTTTTAAATCGTCGCATTGATAATGTAAATATTTACCCGTAATTGTTCGTATTTCTCCATTGAAACGACATTTTTGTTGCCCCTTTCTACTTCATCTTCATCGAACATCATATTGAATTCTTCCGTTATGTTGTCCAATTCCTGTAATTTAACTGCAATATGTAATATGTTCCTCCATACCTATTTTTTTTGCGCCGTAACAAAATCAAAGGGCAGACAATCCAAATCATTTGAGGAATGGAGCCCTAAAAAATTATGGGTTGACTGATTTAGTCAACCTATGAATACCTAATTCATACTATCGTCATTTTTTTTGGGAATAAATATTTTCAAAGTAAAAAGTAAAAAACAAATTAAAATACGCTCTTAAACTATTGTCACGTCAAGGCTGTTCACTAACGAGATGATAACACTGATAAACAAAAATGACCCTAAATGAAAGTTAAATTAATTTGAATGGGATATTTTGTATCTACAACTAGCCTGTTAATAATCTGCATTTTTAAAAAGTTTCAGTCACCCTCAATTTTCTTGCAACTGCAATGCACTTTTTTGAAGTAAATATGGTTGAAAATTGAATTTAATCAAGAAAAACAACTGATATTTAACTTTTATTCAGGATTTTCGGGAATATTTAGCGTCAGGTACATCTCTTTTGAGTGTCCAAGAGTAGTCAGCCAACATCTTCGGACTCCACTTGTCTTGGTACCGTTTTGGATATATCCTGATGGAATCGCTCGCCGTGTTCATCGCTAACGGCTCCCCAATTTTGAGGGAAAAAAACCAAATGAGAGTGTAAGAAGTGTATCTTGAGCAACATATTGCATCCCATATTCTTGTAACTGATAAGAGGTTGTTGACCAACTTTTCATAGTTTTCGGCCCTGTGGTTTCCAAGAAAATTACAAACAATATTTCGAAAACATGTCCATGCAGATTTTTCGATCGGATTATGTTTTTGTTCAAATTCTTTATCAGACAGTAGATCTCTAATTTGTAGTCCTACAAATATTCCCCCTTTTATTTTAGCATCGCTGATTTTTGGGAATTTCTGTTTCAAATAACAAAAACCATCTCCATTTCTGGCCATAACTTTGACGAAGTTTTTTATAAGTTCGAGTTTGATGGTGCAATGGAGGTAGCAATACATCTTCAGGATTTATTAATTGTAAATTCGGATAGTTCACGGTGTGTCTAGATTTGTGATTAATACCTTTGATAGAATTTTGGCAGAAATAACAATCTGATACATGGTCTTTCTGTTCAAACCATATCATTGGAACTACAAACGGCACATGACGAGATCCTTTAGCCCATGATGTTAATAAACTAACACACTGTACACAACAAACACTAGGAGTCCCGGGTTTGTCCAAATTTCGCACCGGAATGCCAAAATAATTAAAATAACAGTTTTTAACTAATGGTGTCAAATTACGACGTTGACTTTTAATAGTAAGTTGACTGCAAATGTAACAAAAGTTATTGGGATGGTTTACATATACTCTGGGCATCTTATTAAGATATACAGAAACGACAACCAGAAACAAAACCGTTTTAAATTCAATAATTTAATATTAATTTATTGGAAACATACGTCGGTAAGCAAAATTCGCGTAACCAATTTAGTTTATGTTTAACGAAAACTGAGGGTGATTGAACAAAACTAAGTATGAGGTTTATATGCGGGTAGGTAGTAGTGTTTAAAAAACCGACTTAATTTTGTTTAACAAAAATACTGTTTACCAGTGGATTTTAATTAAAATTTATTTTGTAGAAAATTAAAATTCACTGGAAGTCAACCCATCTCCAAATATCTTCTATCTATTAATGTTAAGTAAACTTCATCTTAGGAAATTCCTCCCACACTCGTTAGCGAAGCGCCACTTCCTTCTTTCTTCCATCGAAGAATACATTTAAAAATCTAATTTACAATCTGTTACTTAAAATATCTCATTAAAGTTGCATTATGTAAAGACTTGTAATCGTAATCAAACCACAAGAATCCGATATTTCGACTTCTTTTTAAATTACATTCCTAAAATCTGTTATGCGACTCCGGAATATCAGTAAAACGGCACGTTGCAATGACCTGACGATTAGAGAATTTTTTTGATGCGGAAATCAACAATCACGATATCGGCCTAGCAAATATTTCATTTAGAAAATATTAGAAATACGTCTTACTTTACTTTTTCTACGCGGTGAATGCTTTTCGCACCATACCCTCCGGAGGGACGAAGGGCATATGTGAGACTCCCGGAAAACCGGTCTACCCAATAAGCCCCGCGACGGCCTACCTCAGCAGTCGGGAGGAGCTCCAGGAACGCATTAGCGGCTTCTAGAGTGCTCCCTGCCACACTTCACAAGTGAGGTACATCCCGGGCACCTCATGCCTCAGGGACAAGATGCTATCGCACCTCTCACCGCTTTACGCAGTAAGAGGCAGAACAGTGCCACGCCCCAGACAACACTCCCCGGCCGCACCGAAGTATCACCTGTCTCGGGTCGTTTGCAGCAGTCACATCGACTATATACTTTACCTACGATTAAGAATCTTCATCTAGCTTTCGCCTACCATGTAGATACAACAGTTACTTACTATACCGTATGTCCACGTGGATGAATACCAATTAACACATGACATTTCCAATTCGCTTCAAAAATAATGATCAAACTCACTCTTCGAATCCGCATTTAGTTACACAGTCGAGCAATTTTAATAGCTATAAAGTAGTTTTCTAGTATTACATACGTACCTCTGTCATTTTTAGCCACATCTCAATATTCCGCCGTTGCTGCTTCGAGAAATGGTCAGAGACGCGCTGAAGTTTTGCCGCCGTCAGAATTTTCGCTACCTGTTCGACTGTCGTTGACAATTATGAATTACCAAAGACATGTTATATTTTTAATGTGGCAATTTTAACCTTGCTATGTTTCACTAACGCACTTTTGTATTGTATTAGTAAATATTTCAGTTTGAGAGACTAAAAGACAATGCATTATGAAGGTGTCTGTTTCGTTTTGTTACCACACATGCATGTACACGCATCAGACAAATTTTCGAAATGTTCTTATTTATAACTCACCTAAATAAATGTTTCATCTTCACATTATCATTAGATTATTCCTCTTATGTGAGAATCGAATCTCATGACTTCAAACAGCAAGTACATACTACACATACTGTAACTATACATACTGTAATTACCAAATTAGATGACCATGAGCCGTGGGGAGCCATGTTTGTAGTTATGAACCGGCTCGAGTAGAATAATAGTACTTTTCATCAAGTGAGTAGGATTACCGGAACCCAAAGCTTCTATTAAATTACTACAAAACAAGCAATGGTGGAGGTATCTTATTCTGAGACACACATACGTGTGGTGATGGATCTAGTAGAGCGTCGCCACACCTATTCATCCTATGGGCGTCGTAGGAGGTGACTAAAGGAGAAAACGACGCAGGATAACAATAACATTATTTTAAAGAGGAAAAAAACTTGAAATAAATCCTGTACCAACCTGTCTGGCCAGCGTAGTGTAGTAGCAAAAAATAATGAATGGTGTCGTGGGACACCAAGTAGGAACGAAGTTCCTTCGGATAATGTGGAAACGACACAATTTGCAAAAAAAATCGTGCTCAATTTTATGTAGGTTTTCTTGATTTTTCTCTTAAATTTTGCTGATTAGTTTTTATTTAAGTATAAGAAAGTATTTAGGAAATTCAGTATTTTAGGCAATAAAATAATAAATTCCTTAAAATAATAAAATAGCTCACATGACGCGCTTTCGCGCCTGCGCACGTCTCATTTAACGGTTTTATTCCACGCACTTTTTTCCACAGATTTATTCCACGCACTTTTTCCACTTACGGTTTTACTATCACATTTTTTTCAGTTCGGTCCCGCAGCGAAATCCCTATCCCCTCCAAGCCTGCCGTAAGGAACTTCGTTCCAAAAATAATTCTCAAGTTTATTTGGGGTCGGCTACTAGTTCAACTGGTTTTTCAATAGACTGTGACTAGCATCAGACCTCCGCAACCTCGGGCCACTAAATGACTTTTGATTTCAGACGGTTTTAAATCGTAATTTAAAAGATCTAGCATAGTAGAATATACAGAAACATACTGGATTTGAAGGCCACGCAAAGTGATTCGTTGTGTAAAGGTCAAGAAACTGTCAGCTCTTCCAGGAGAAAATGTCTTGAATAGCATATCTAGCTGTTATATGTTTCGGGGGGGCCAAAGTCAAATTTCATGCCATTTATTTTTATGTAACAACTCACCAGTAGGCCCAAGAACATGAGTGTATAATTGCTATGCTGTTGATTTAACTAATTTGTGTGCGAAGAATTCTAACAGTAAACGGTTACCGTTACTTATTGACACGGAAGTGTTTCTCTTGCGTTGTCAATCCTATCTCATTGGGGGTTTTGTGAATTGTATGACTTACCTACATCAATAGGTGCAAAAATGGTGTGCAGACGAACATTATTATCGAAGCTTTTAAGAAAGTTTTTAGAAATGTGTACTTAACTTCGGTTGGTGAAAAAAATGTTGTTTATCATCTCGACTCCAACGACTCGTATTTCGTATTCAAACAAAAATAGTGTTTGACCTCCTACCTACCAGGAATACTGCAGAGTTAGCCCATTTGACGTTGCACAAACGTTGTTGAAAATCAGTCCAGCTTGTCTTTACTCTATAATGATGATAATTAAACTAACCTATTATACTTACATTCCTTTAACGTCTGGATAAATCTGATGATTATGTCAGATGTCTAGATGGTATCAGCAGAAGTCATTATTTATCTTAGAGAACAAATAACAATCAATACCCACATTTTTTTTATGGAAGCGTACCAGTGATTCTACTTTACCTGATGGACAGCATGAGTAGAATCCAAGAGTGGCGGTCGCCATAGTCATTGCGACTGCCGACAATGTCATATGACGACCCATGGCGGCCTAGTGAGATGCTTCAATACATTTATATAGCGTCAACATTCCGTTGGTAATCTTAAATAGTTTTCAGTTAGGAACCAATTCTAATTTAGGCACGCAACGTGGAATATGTATAAATATTGACTATTGAATACTTTGTCTCATGTGGAACAAATATATAATTATTTGTTTCAAGGTATACAACTGTCGAAGTCCCATACAGTTTAACGATCTGATCGTATAGACATCTAAATATACTAACAATACATCATACGGTCATCTGTCAGGTTTCTTCAAAGAAATTAATTTACCTTTTTCATTTAATATTAATTTTTCTTACTACAGGATATATTATTTTGAAAATATAATTATACTTACACTGCATAAGAATATGAGCAAATTTGTCTTTCAAGCTGTTCTTCATGGTTTGAAATTCTTCATCAATCTGCATCTTCTCATTGAACAGCCTTCGGAGTTGGTTGTTGCTTGCTTGAATTAGAGAGTAAAAGTTGTTGGCGTTTTTCTTATTACATTCGCCACGTTCTAACCAAGCTACCAGAGTCTGAAAACGATATGAGAACATCAAACAGCTTACTACTACTATGTTTTACGAAGTTACACACTTATAATATTAACAGACAGAAACTACGACTTGCGATTTGTCTAGTAAAACGGTTTCGTCATTCTAGTTTTGGCGTTATCGACTTTTCCAGCTATCACAGAATGAAAGTTAGTTCGAAAGTTTAAGAAAGACGACAAACACGCGGACACGACTAACCCACTATATATTCCAGCGGTCGCTGTATAGTCGTGTGAATGATCTAAGGTATAACAATCGAAAGACAACAATAACGAAGGTATCTTAACTAATCTACTCTATTTATGGTTTGTATTTCACATCAATTACGCATAATCCAGGAAGGAATTTCATGACATCAATGCTTTATCTGCTTATATTAATTAGTACACCATGAGTACATATAGAAGCCAGTGGTGTAGCAACAATCAATTACATCTCAATATTAGCTAATGCTACCACATCAAGTTCAGCCGCAGGATGAAAGGTGTTGAATCTAAATATTATGCAGAAGTAGGTACAATAAGGGACTTAGAAATAATTTCAGACAAAATATTTACTTTTCAATCTCATTTGGATCATATTATTAACAAGGCATCTAAAACGCTGGAGTTTATTATAAGAAATTTTAACGTGTTCGTAAGCCTCAGACAAGGACACTTTATACTTTGATTTGTAGTAAACTCTAGCAGTGTCCGACCGTTTATAGATCGTATTAATCTACTAATCTATTACATTAATATAAGATAAGAAGGAATTCAGAAATGATTCTTGTGGCATTTGGCATTCACCGTCGAAATCTCCAAATCTAATGAAAAATATGAACAAAGACTATCATTCTTCCAAGTCGCGGTGCATGAGAAGAGAATAACACTGTTAGATCTGAATTTCTTTTACAAATTATTGCAAAACTATTTAGATTACTTAGTACTGCTCGTAATGATGATGTATGTGAAGCATGATCTATAATGCTCTCAAGCTCCTTCCACGTAGACTAATGGCTATAATGGTACAATTATTTAGAAGTATATACAGTTTTGGGACTTTATTCATCAATTCCCAAATTGTGTAGAACTGTAAATAAATATTGTAAAAACTCAATCAACGTTTTTGAGCTCAAACGAATGAACTATTTAATTACTTGATCCTATGTAATCTTAGAGATAACGTTATATGTATTCACCAGTCATTAGTTATTCAGTTAGTTGTAAGCCTCTTGAAATGAATTATTACATATAACTGTTAGTGAATCAAATAACTAAATGTCTACAGTTAACACTTACCAAAGCTGCATCAGCGAAATCAGAATCACTTTTGATTTTATCTGAGATATGGTTGAACGTAGCAGGAGTGTAAGGCTCCACACGCTGGGGAGTAGATCCACGCCTGTGTTTATTTTTTTCATACTCATTTTGGTCTTCACGATTCTAGTTCAGAAAAAGCAATGTGTCAACATTTTACTTGCACGAAATTAAATACTAGCTCGAATCCTAAGCTTTATTAACAATATGAGCTATTATCGAGAAAAAATTCTTTATCATTGGACTCATTGGACATTTAAATTAACATACTAAGTAGATAACATAATATAAGTATTAACTTAGGACAAGTCTGATATTTCAATACAACGAATTTGGAGAAACTAATACGGAAAAAGTCAGTCGGGTAGATTAACCAGGTAAAAAAATAAACTATTCAAAAGCTTATGACTTAGAAATTGCCATGTCTTTTTTAAAAAATATTGCAGTCAAATCTAAGATATCGTTCGCAGGTATTGAAGGACAAAAGGTTTGAGAACTACGTTTACTACTGCACCTTCTGGAATTCGTCAAGGATCATATTTGGGTCCCCTACTCTTTAATGTCTATTCCAACTACATTTGTTATGTTTCTAATATTTTATCCTGCTTGTCACGAATATCTACG
This sequence comes from Hypercompe scribonia, assembly GCA_949316085.1. Classification (NCBI taxonomy): domain Eukaryota; kingdom Metazoa; phylum Arthropoda; class Insecta; order Lepidoptera; family Erebidae; genus Hypercompe; species Hypercompe scribonia. The sequence continues at coordinate 9,802,862 of OX438988.1, forward strand.
GCAACCGTTGTTAGCACCTTAGTGCCTTCAAATTTACTAACAACTAATTGAACCTTCGAATGCAGTTCGACTACCAGTCCAGTCCCTCCGTGGCAAAACTGATGTTCGAGTAAAACCGGTTGAAATAGTAGCCGATTCCAAATAATCTTGGGAATAATAAGAGCTAGGACAAGTGGTCATAGCATGTACTAACAAACCCTTGTGATTTTCTGGTTTATTAACATTACCTTTATAAAAAGGTATTTTTGTTTCTTACCAATGCAAAATCAATAAAAAGTGTGGTAGCCTCGTTCTCATTCTGATCATGGCCTTTAAGACGACATCCCGACACTGAAAATGATTGTTCAACACTGGCCTGCTTTACGAACCGAACATGACAGAAACCTTTATGGCTTTTTACTTCTTCAATATCTCCAAATCGTTGGAAAATTTCAGTTACAACACTTTCAGTTATATCCTGAGGCACCCCACCAACAAATATCGTTCGGCAGCCAGACGGACGTTCCCTTCTAGGTGGGACTGAAGACCCTGGTAGTGGGGGAAGTATAGCTCCAGTACTAAGGTACATGGGCACACTTAATGTTTGCATATGTGTGTTGATCATCATCATATTCGGTACCATGTTCATTCCAGGTATTTGCATCATATGCTGCATGTTGGTCATATCTATTTGTTGCTGTATCATAGAGCCAGGTATTAAGTTGCCGTATTGCATCATTGTTGGTTGATGAGCTGTATCCACAGAAAAAAAAATGTAGGTTAAAATACTGTACGTCTTGAAATTACTGTATACAGCAATCTCTTGTAACTTTAAATATTCAGTATATTTAAAACATTTCAATTTGAATTATGGCAGAGTTAGAATTCATATAGATTACGTACTTGTACAGTGTACAGTACCTTGCAACATCACAGCAGAGAGATTCAGTTGTTGGTTGTATTTGTCATCGTCCCACTTGGAGCGTCTTTCTCTGTGGTCGTTGCGATTTCTTTCTCTCCTGTCATTCCTTTTACGGTCCTTGTTATACTCACGGTCACGATTTCGGGACCTAGAACGACGACGACTTCGCTCTGAAATAGTAATAGAAACAGTTGCGGTTTATTTTCAGTAGTTTCATGTAGCCAATTTTGTACTTTTGTAACCTTAAAATATACGATTTTTTTCCATTCGTTTCATGTAATTTTACAGTACTTTTACAACAAACATCACTTCAATTTCATTTTCTAAAATAAAAAATAAAGGGTGGAAAAATAAAAATAAAATTAAATAATGCCACAGGGGTCATCAGAGAAGTAATAGATGCCTAAAATAAAATTTAATTTTTATTTAAAAGCTTGTCTGTCTGTTGTGTGCAATTCAGGTGAAACTAACTAGATGGATTTGAATGAAATTTGGAAATTAAGTTAAGCATAGTTCTCTGTAATATACTGAAGACATTTTATGATGCTATTACTCAAAAGAACTGTGCAAGAAGTATTTAAAGCTTGTCCGAAAAAGTCCGTTTATTGAAGTTTATAAAAACAATAATAAAATAAATAAAGTAAAAGCATATTTTGTTATTTTTTTATCTACTACGTAGTATGTAGTATGTACCATGTACTATGTACGTATGTACGAATGTACGAATGTACGAATGTACGAATGTACGTATGTAAATGTATCCAACAACTCTAAGAGCATAGCTTAAGATTTAATGATTGAAGGCATATGGACTTTAAAGAAATAATTTGCTGTACACCTACTATTGTTCCTTTGTTATGCAAATATCTGTTATATGCTTTTCTAATGCAAATGTAGATATTATACATTTATGTATTTAATTATTTGTATTAATGTGTAGTCTATTAAATTTTTCTTTTGTTATTTAGTTTTATCTGAGTCATTAGAATTAATTTACAGTATCAATTTATTTTTTTCAATTGTCACACCTAAACTACCCATGAATTATTTAAACTCCCTTTTTACAGTCCATTTATTCCATCCAAGGGTTACCTGGAAGAAATTGCTTTTAGTGGTAAGGCTGCCATTTGTACATGGTCACTCAACTGGTATGCTCTTGCATACATAATCTGTAAAAATATTAGTGTACAATAAAGCTTATTCTATTCTATATCGCCTATTACTATATGTATGTATCTTACTTACCTGTTTGATTGATCAAGATTGGTTAAGATATTTAAATCTAAGAATTATACCCATAGCAACAAGTATACCGACACTCATAAAAACTTCAATCAACAAACAACAAGACACCTTCAGTTTTTTTTTTATATATTCACATACAACATCACCTCTTTAACAGTTTTATATACAGATAGACATTTACTGTTTTCTGACATCCAGTAGTTTGACCTACCTTTCTTTTATTTGTAAGAAATAAAAAATAATTTAATCAATGTCAGTTGCAATAGTAGTATAAAATTACATTAATCAAATAGGGCAAAATCATATTTTTAATGTTACATCAGTTTCATATAAGACTTCGTACATGGAACTTTCTTTTCTTTTCTTTTTTAAAAAAGAAAATGGCCGCATTAAGAATAAACCCTGTGTCGCAGGAGACTTTACAAACATACAAGAAACGGACACGAAGAACACCCAGACTCAGAACAACAATTTGTGGATCACACAAAGTGTTGTCCCATGTAGGATTTGAGCCCATGACACTCAGCTAAGTGGAGAGCGGCATGGTGACCGCTAAAACTAATAGGCCAATCATGAAGTCTAATGGAACTATTGGGAATAAACCTTCATTTCAAATGTCTATTCACACAAGTTGTATGTACTGAAGTACAATATTGGGCATAAATCATATTTTTAAAAATAAATATGAATTGCTTGAAAGAAAAGATAGTGAAAATTCAACATGTCTGAAAATTTCACATTCCAATTTGATTTACATTATAGTTTGTCAAGTCCTTATTCAGCTGCAGCAAAATAGAACAATTTTTCTTTTAAATATGGAGGCTGCCAAAGTATCTTTACTTGTCTAACAGTAAGCGTGAATTTGCAAATACAGATAATGCCGGCCTAATAAAATACTTTATGGCGCCCCGTTTAAAGAACTCGGCATCATTCGGCATTAAATTAAAATTCACCTCTTTCCCTTTCACGTTTATCACTTCTTTCTCTACTTGAATGTGGTGCTTTTTGAACGGATTCAACATTCATTTCTTGTTTTCCTGATTCATCACTATTTTGTTCTTCAACAACTGCCGCTACATTGACTTGGGACTCCGCTTGTACAGGACCTATAAGGGGTCCTGGTGGTAGTTGATTTACAGGTCCATCAACTTGAGTGATTGGTACAGCTATCTGGTTCGTTGGAGGCGCAATTAGATTCATCGGAGCTGCTTGGTTCACAGGTAGTCCTATCTGGTTCATATGTTGGCCGAATTGATTCATATCACCTATCATAGTATATGGCTGTACGAGAGACGGTGTCAAACTTTGTTGCACCAAATTTGGTATAACTCCAGCCATACCTATCATATTTGGCATTGAAAAATGCTCGTTTCCCCACGAATTCATTGTATTACAATTTATTCAACAATAAAATTAAATATGAAACAACTGATTTATTTCAGATTCGTTGCAAACACGGATAACAGAACACTAATGTCAAAGATAATAAATAAACAAACAGGGAAAATTTGTACAGAGTATGTATAGAAAAATAATAGTTTAAATCTGTCAAATCTGAATGAAGTTTTTAGCACGTTTCTTGTGTTTGTGTTGTACTAAAACTACACATAGATACGAGGGATATAACTACTTACGAGTAAACAATTTAACTAGTTTAATCTTACGTTCAATGTCGAAATGTCAAGTTTAGCTTTAGCCCATACGTAAGGGAAGTGCAATGGTTTTTTTTTAAAGATAAAAAAACTTCGGACCCAAGAGCGAAGAAAAACCAGCCCGATACCGATGGTGTAAATTTGTAATTTCATACATTATAGTAAATGAAGGCACAACTTTAAATCTAAATAAATATTTTTTTACGAAACATATTTTATATTTTGTTGTTACCAAACGTTTTCTAAATACATATAATATTCTTTCTTTATTTTGTAGTAATCTTAATTTTCCTAGTCTTCATCATTCTCAAGGTTATTTGTGGTTAGTTATTAGTTTAACCAGTTTTACCTGAATATCAATTCCGCAACCCTGAAAAAGAACTTTATTCGATGGTCAAACTAGTTGTCAGTATATTTGAGGCCAATGACTTTTCAATAACAATTGCCATAGATGCTCATGATATACGGGACTGACGACGATGGCTTATCGTGCTTTTCGAGACATGGGTGTGATGCACCGCTAAACTTCTATGCTCCGAGTTGTTAAGAATTTCTAGTAAGAAAAACCTAACAACACTTTTGGCCTGACCCGAGAATCAAACCTCAAACTTTTTGATCAACAGTTACATCAACGAGGAACTAATTACTTTAAAGGATTGATTGTGATATTTTAGTTGTAAAAGTACGAGAAAAAGTTCTAAGGTTGGCAGCCCTGATATCAATGTTTAGGTATTATTATTGTTCTGTGCATTAATGTCAGAGTGATAAAACAAATATTAGATAGATTTTTTAATTTATTTTAGTTAGCATTCCTAGAGTACTACAAAACTTTGATGAATGTGAAATTTCAAAATGTGGTAAGACACTATCATATAATAAAATATCGGAAGGCTATAATGTCATAAATTCGTATGAAATGGTCTAATAATGTCGGCGTTTCAGTTCGGAATCTGTGCCTAAAGACTTCGAAAAGACAACAGAGGTTTTGCCTTTCAATAAATATGGATTATCAACAGTGGAAGAGTATAGAAAGGCTGAAGAAAACATTCTTAATCAGGAGTGGCTAAAAAAGGCTGGTTTGACCAATGAAGAAATAAAATTGTATCAGGAAAATGAGGCGGGGCTTTTGGATCAACGGAATAAGATAGAATCAGGAGCATTAAAGAATAAATTAGAGGAAATCTATCAAAAAATTAATAATTTACACTGTGAAACTAAAAGGTAATTTAAGGCGAAGCTTTGATTGTAAATTATATTCAATAAAGAATTGTCCTATTCTTTCGAAATTTAAAACGGGCACTCTATACATTGAAACTAGCATTTTTATTACTATCAACTAAAATAACATTTCATAAAAAAAATAGTTCTCATTATTAGGCACAATCAGACTGCTGATAAACATGCTTGATATTTCTAAACACATACTATATTATAGGTAAATATCATCATGATGCAGAGCAAATAATAAATGATCTGGGTAGGAATCCAATCCACAACCTCTGTCTTAGCAAACTAGATTTTACAGATCTACCACTAGACCAACAAATTCCTCAACTAACACTGGAAACTTAAAACATTCATTTTGTTTAACAATGTAAAATTATATTGACAGTCCAAGCTAGCCTATAGTTATTTTGTAAATTCATTTTGTTATATAACTTTTTTATATAACTTCTTCCTATTTAACATGTTGTATCCTATGTTGCAGGGATTGTAACAATCTGCAAAGTGCTGACCAAAATGCTACTGGATCTGAAAATCAAACAGAAAAATGTAAACAGACAATTCAATTTTATCCCGAAGGACATCCAATGAATGAGTTGAAAGACCTGGAAAAAAGTCTATTTGGACATCTTAAAACAGAGATCATGCCCATCTCAAAAAGGCGAAAAATACTCAGACGTTTAGAGCGAAAGAAAGAGAGACTGCTAGCAAGTGAAAGAGAAATGGATTATGGCATTTCACCAAGTACGTCAGGAGCAGAAAGACCGGGCAGCTTGTGGGATGTAAAACAAATACCTCCGAGATTAAAACCTCATACAGTAACAAGCCGTGACCATGATGAAAACTGTGTTATTGGACCGAAGCAAAGGACAATGTACACTGTTAGGGATAAGAAAGTAGTAAGACTGGAGCCTGTGCAGGCACAGCCCCAGGAGTACCGTGCAGTTGATATTGTGGTGCCCATAAATGCTGCTGAAACTCAGTTATTGGAAGGAACTAAGATGTGTTTAGATGACATCAAAAAGATTGATAGATTTAAAGATTATGAGCCTGGAATACCTTCAAAGGTGAGCCTAGAAAATTGCATAAAACATACACTTTTCTAATGTATATATTAAAAAGTCAACTGATTAAATATAAAACTTACCGATTCCGTACTGTTTGTTGTGAAAATGAAAAGCAAAGTAATTGGCTAAAAGTGTTTTAAAAAATCACTAAGAAAACCATAAATTAGATAACAATATTGCGAGATGTAAATTTTGGCGATCACAGTTTAAAAGAATCTGTTAATTAGCTAATGAGTTAGTTTTTATATTTCAGGTATTATATCTAAAAAACATTGCACCAACAGTGACACAGGAACAATTATCACTACTGTTTAACCAATTTGTCTTGGCTAACGGTGGTCCAGTGGACCTTCGTTTAATGACCGGTCGCATGAGGGGGCAAGCTTTTGCTGCATTTCAACGTGAGTAAAGAATTTACTCTAATAGTGTTAAGATTGCTGGTCAAATATGTATACAATTCAATTTTAGATGTTTCCTAAAAAAAAATTTAATACAACCCACACAAAATAATCAGTGTACAGAGGACAAGCTCATGAGCTTGTCAGCTGTCATATATGTATCTACCACTTATGATACCTACGCTCGATGGTCGCGCTAGGATTATTAACTCTGGCTGATCCAATAAAGCTATTAGAGTACATAGGAGTAGTGGCACTCATATAGGTTAGTTGTGTGATTCATTATTGATAATAAAACAGGATTCAAACTTAAAGCTATGCTTTTACCTATTACTATTTTCTAAAATATATATCGCTGAAAATAGGTCTCTCCTCAAGGTTTTGGTCTACTATACCACGCTGGCTAGACGCGTTGGTATAGGGTTTATATCAGGTTTTCCTTCTCTCTTTTTATGTAATTATCATATTTTTAGAAGTTTGCCAATAGAATTTAAATTTTGCACAGAAAGCTGTTACAACTGCAATAACAAAACGTATTACTACGTTTTCTAAACTTGCCATACTTAAAATCTGCTTAGATGAAAACTATTTGGCGATATATGAATGAGTTAGCTAGTGTATTTACCAATTAGAGCAAAATTAGAGCAAATTAAAATGTTATTTGCAATGATATTACCAGCCAAATAAATACAAAATAATTCCTATCTTGAGATATGTACGCAAGGCGGTACAAAAATCCCATACATACCTGCCATTGTGCTTCATCACAAAATATTTTTTGACGATTTCAACATTGGTTTAATACACGAATATTATATTTTGAAGTGTAAAAAGTTTTACGAGAAGCTAGTAGAAAAGGGACAAGGCATTAACTTAACATCCATCAATTCACCTTTTGTTGTTCCACCTTTCAAGAAAAAACGTCACCAGACGTGTGTCACTCGCGCTGACGTCGTTCCTAACCATTCCGAAATATCGTGCCCGTTAGCGATATCTATGTGGGCGTTCTTCTTGTATGTGATTTACCTCTGTTCTCTGATTACTTTGTGAATGTAGTCTCCGTGCGTGAGAACTCGTATCAAACAAATCAATAAAAAGAGATTATTACACAAAAATTCTATTCTCTATTGTTTTCAGATGAAGACTTGGCCATTCAAGCATTGGAAGAGATCAATGGAACTATACTAAGTGGGCGGCCGGTAATCGCAGAGTTTGGTCGCAACACTAACCGAATACAAGAAGACGATAATAGATAAGCACGATACTCTTTATAAAATTGCACATATTTATTATTGTTCAAATGCACAATTAGTTTTGTCTGTATCTATAGAATAGTCAAATGGAAACTTCAAAGCTGACCTCTCGACGACTCATAGTATAGTAATAATGTAACGATAGGTACGTTGTTAAATATGATCGGTAGTAGTTTTACACCACAATAGTTGTTTGTCTATGTCACTAAACTTGAAAATTTTGACCTAGGATAAAATAATTTCCTTGTCATTGCATGATGTGTTCCCAACTGTTTTCTTCTACAGCTTGTAGCTAATTTACGAACATTATTGATGTTATTGTGCTACAAAAATTTTATGGTGAACATATTTGTATGTTTTTTAAATGTCTAGAATTAAAATAGATAGTCATTTGGTGCAATATCAATATAGTTATGGCTGGAATAAAAAAAAAGACGAGTAGTAAACAGAAATTTATTTCTTAGTTATTATTAAGATTAACATATGCACTAATGTAATATTTAATAAAATTATATCTTAGATGTCACAAAATTGTTTTATTTAAATTAATATCCATGTATTATAGTGAAACAACTTCGATACACAGTCTGTTCGCGGAAGGACTGGTTTATCCTAGGTTTGGCGAAAGCTTTGAAGCAATTCCCGAAATATATTTCAATTTCGCTTTTTGACTAAAGTGTTTTAGTCAAACCAAGGAGTTCCTGACTTTTGGGACAAGCGTCAAAAGTTAAATTAATCTGTTTCGTTCAAAAGCCTATTTGAACATGTTTAAGTAATTTCATACGTCACTTGTCGTGTTCAGATCGATTATTTTGTCATTTCATGCTCATTCATCGAGCATGCGGGCGTGTAAAATAAAAGATGCACGAATCAAACGGTGTTGATGTTGTTACTAAAAACGTGGATAAAGAAGCTTTCTTTAAAAGTGAACAATAAAGAGAAAATTCCTAATTTGAATAAAAATAACAGTTCAATTCACATAAGCAAACGGTTGTATGAACGGGTGATCAGTGAGAAAAGAAAACGTCTGCTGTATAGCCGTCTAAAACGCTACGACATTGTGTGATTTGGGGACGAAAAAAAAATTGATAGGTCAAACTCGTTTTAAAAAATTGACGAAATAATTAAATTGGACGAAAATTTCTTAGTCAAAGGCCGAAAAATATAATTTATCTGAGCTTTGATTAAGACAGACCTGTGACCTGACTTCAGTCCAATCTAGGAGCGCTGGCACTTCGAAGTTTGCCCATAACACATATACCGTTGTTCGAAATAAATGAGACAAAGACATAACCTTGATATATGATGTTGGCTTTAGCTTTAACGTATTACTTCTAATCAGCTACCCAACCATCGCATTTTAGCTATCTTATAATATAATTTCAAATAAGTAAATTATTAACCTGGCTCACGTTTCTAAGATGTTCACTGCCTTTAATATTGAAATAAATAAAAGTTTTAATTCAAGACCTACATTTTCTCTTACGCCAGGAAACCAACTTCACTCAAGAGTTTGTTTAGATCACCTGCTACTCTTACAATTTCCTCTTAGGATCTTGTACGTAAAATTACTATATTTAATACATCACCAATTAATTAAGAATTAAAAGTGCATTAATAATATTAGTCATAGTCGACTAATATTATTAATATTTTATGGGCTGTGATAATGTTGCATACAGGCAAAATACACTTTGGTTGGTAATTCTTAATTAATATTTTTATTGTAGATACATCGTTTACTATTTTTACTTCCAAAATAGAAGGAAAAAAAATCACTAGATTAACTTTTCTGTCAAAAAATGTGGATCACATTAAAAGATAACAGTGGTTATTAACATTTCGCTTATACAAAATATAATTTTAGTTTATACAAAGGTAATAAAGAACTTACAGCAGTCCAGATCTTGGCATCTTAAAATATAACTGTAGTTCTATGATTAACATCTAAACATTAATTCTTTCATTTTTTAAAACATAAATACGAGTTAAGCACATATTACACTAATATCAATGCACGTAGTTTTTAAGTCACTGAGGGTAGTTGTCATTTAAAACGCGAAATTAACTGCCGTTACAAAATTTGTGTACCAGTTCTATTATTCCATAATAACCAAATATAAGAGTAAATCATGGAGAGGATTCGCATTCTTGCCAATGAACACCATACAATGTTTCCGGTCAGTTGCGTCTTGTGATCATGTTAGACACGATTTCCCTCACTGTTGGTCCTTCGATGAGGACTTGCGCCGTCGTTTGACGACGCGTTTTGGTGAAGATCATTCGTTCTCTTTCTTCGGTTGTGAGTCTTCCTCTGTAACAAGTAGTCACTCCTCTGTTGTAGTTTCAAAAGGATTTGGTCATTTCAGTACATCTTAAGATAGTTGATGAAGTATAAAATACAAATGGAGCATGCATGAGTCAACAGTTTTGTTCATATTATACAGATGCTGTGTTATTGATAAATCCGACACAAATTGGTGAAGTGATAAGCATATCGATGTTATGAGTTGATTTTTAGGTATTGTATTGTATAGGATGCAAATAAAGCTACACACATCAGTTAGTCAGATACAACACACAAGATTGTCGACAAAGCATGCGATATTAGTGCGTGTGCTCACGTTTGACGTCGTGATGTGCGGCGTGTGGCGGCGCGTGGTGCGGGTGCGCGTAGTGATCGGGCGCGTGGGCGGGCGGGGCCTGCACGCCCGGCGTAGCGCCCGCGTAGTAGTGCGCGTAGCCGCTACCGAACCCGCCCCCGTACCCACCGTAGTACCGCCCGCCGTAGCCGCCACCGTAAGCGCCCACTGCGCACACCACGCGTTAGGCAGTGGTAGGAGTCACACAATTTCCAGAAGTAAGCGTTTACCTTACTACATAGTTGTATTAAAGTAATTGTCTTGAAGTTCAAAAAGTTCTAAGGGGGACCACATTGTTTTGGATATATTTATAATTAAGACAGCAAAATAGATAACATGTGGCTACGAAAAATGTAAATCACAGCCTATGTTATTATAGATGTGTATTTTATGATAAACGAATGGAATGGAACACCCGATGTATGCGACTTGTGAAATGAACCAGTGTAATGCCCCGTGAAAATACAGAAAATGCGAATACTTATGAAACAAGAACTGCACGATGAAAAAAAAATTGTGTAATGTGGCAAGTCCAAAGCAATTGTCCATTACGGGCACACATACCTTCACTTCCCGATGTTATTTTACATTGCACGCTGTTTTGAATAAGTTACTTTGACTTAACTATAGGTATTTAATTGTTATAACTTATCAACTAATAGAACAAACCAATCTCCTTTTTGTGTATACCGCTTTGCGTATACTAGGTAACATAATAATGAGCATTGAATGTGGGTATGCTGCGAAGCATACCTCCTAGCAGAGTCACTTAGCACACGTACTCAGGACAGATAAAAACTACCATTTCTTTGTGAAAACTGACGTACGAATCCTCTCTATAGCGTACCTTATTTCGTAATTTACTTTGTGAGTGTACATTTATTTTTACAAAATATATGTAGACTAATCAACCTAATACCTGCAACTGCCTAACTTTAACCCAATAAGACATGGGCACCACCATATTGACATGCTCACCACCAGAGTCAGACGCCTTATACATAGCTTCAAAACCTCTGATATTTTGCTGACACTGAAACACTTCTTGTGTCCACGACTCTCTGTTTCTATTATAACTTACTGCATTCCAGAACACGGTTATGCTAACCTAAGTCCTTTTCATGAAAATTGAAAGAGCATAGAGAGCAGCGCCTAAATTTGTACACTTCAAACATTTTTGCTCCAACGTTTCATACAATGTGCAACTGTACGCATTCTTCTGCAAACGCTTCTGCCAGATAGATCTAAAAGAAACTTATGCCATATCCCTTCTCACAGAACCACCTTTTGTTCACACAGGCTACCTATCTCTATATACAAAATTTACAATAAAATCAATAAAACTGTACGCTTCCACTCATACGTGTGAATTAAAATACATACTGACAGCATGACTTCTAGACTACGATGACATCAAAATCTGTTCCCGACTGTACAATAAATTTAAACTGATACACATAGAAATACAAATGTTATGTACATATAAATATATACCTTCAACTCCCGCCTACACGCGCACAAACATACACACACACAAATGCTAAACTTTTGTTATTTTATTTTAAATACATTTTGTTGTTTCACATTTCTCAAATATAGATGTAAATTTCTGTATCACTAAAGTAGGATCTTGGAGTTTTGTCACGCAGGTTTCGAACCTACTAAATCCAGCATTCACTAAGGTGTATTGTATCAAATATATATGTTTGTATCAAACCAATATATTTGATTTAATATAAGTAAATAAAAATAATGAAATAAAATACTCATTGTTTCGTACGAGAATGCTGACAACACGTATGTGTTCCGTACGAGAGTGATGAAAACACATATATGTGTTCCATATGAGAGTGCTAAAAACACAACTACTGACGTAACGACAGCGCGAAACACAAGTTTGAGTGTATATGCGTTCAAAAAAATTAAAATGCATAGATTGCATCCGTATGAAGCCGGGTTGGGTCGCTAATTAATAATATATTTTAAGATATTAGTTTCATATTTATTATTAGAACACATTGGCAAAAATAAACGAAAATAATAATTTTTTATATCAAGTATGTGTTTCACGCAATGTCGTTACGCTACCTAACAATTATATTGTCAGTACGTTCGTCGGTAACACGACGTATGCGTTATTAGTATTGTATGGAACACAACAGTTGCATAGTCAGCACATACCGGTAGAAAAAATGACAGTGTGTTTTAGCACCACTGGTAAATTTATAAATATGCAAGGTGTGTGTTATCCCGCAGTGAACGTGTTAATTCCCAACACTTGTTTATCTGAATCCATGACGATGGTTTATTTATTTACAATATGCATTAGTCAAGTGACACTTGTGAAGCTGAGTGATAATGTTGGTTAAAACAGGTGTTTCAAAATTTCTGCTCAAACACATATACGTATACTAAAAATCTTGGTTGATAATGAAGACTTAAAAAACAGACCATTTTGGTATGTGTCTCTAATAAATTTATAGCACTTGATAATAAATGAGATTTCTCATATTCTATAAAGTTTCGATCTTTAATCGATATTTGACACATCAGTGAGAGCAAATATTTTGATAGGCTTTAGTATGTTATATATCCTTAGTAAACCGTTTTACCTGGTGGTGGTGGCGGACCTCCGTGTGGTGGACCTGGATGCGCAGGCGCATTAGGATTTGCTGCCATCATCATAGCTGTAGACAGTTTTATATCAGAAAGAATGAGTGTATGTGCCCATCGATTTTTTAATTCATTTTTATATTTCTGATATGATGAACTAGAAGCAAGACTACCATACACTCTATTGAACTTGCCCTCTTAAGAATATTAAGATATTAAATATTTACATTTGACACGTATAACTATACACAAAACGGCGTAAAATTTAAAGCTGTAGCGGTTTTGTTGTCAAGTGCGTGTACTAACGAAATCGAAATGTCATAAGGCAAACGTAGTTTTCTGTTGTGCTGTTAAAAAGTTAGTATGTGCTCGCTCAGCCTTAGATTTAAACATTTTTTTTAAATATTAACATATTTATGTAACAAAATTGTGTAGTCACTTTATAAATATGGTGCTCCACATATGGTGCATCTACACGAGCTAACATATATGTGCTACTTGATAAAAACAGTTTAAAGTATATTATTTTAATTGATTGTTTTGACCTTCATCAAAGGCTTCCAAGTCGCAAGTCTTATAGAAATATCATAAAAACTTTTAATAGTCTCCCTCTGGACATAGCCCTTTCCTTAAAAAATAAGTTTTGGCCTACGACACCACTCTGCCCAAACAGGGTTGGTACAGAGACATATGCAAATTAAATACTAACGATGATGCGGTGGCGACGTGATGTGTGGTTGATGAGCCGGCGGACCTTGTCCGAGGATCGGGACCCCTGGGGTTGGACCTTCTTTGATTTCGGATTTCGCCACGGGCTTCTCTTCTTTACGCTCACCTTATGCAAAAAATATTTATAAGGTTAATACCAATTGTTCAGGCATGGTAAGTTTACTATTTTAAGTATTGTTAAATTTCACTTTTACAAGAAATTACCTGTGCACTTTTCCTTACCTTCATTCTCTTGTCCATTATGGTTAGCCACGCTATCTTCCATTTCCCTCTCCTTATGGTCCGGCTCTGTTTTCAGCTCGGTAGTGACACTTTCAGTTTTAACTTCAGTCGTTGACACTTTGTCTACTTGGGTCGGTAAGTTTGGTCCATTGGCCTCAGATTTTAGTTGCCCTTGGTCTTGATCCATTGGCTATTAAAATAAAAAAGGTTTCTTTTTTAAATTATGTATTTTTAATGACTTTCCGACACTCGAGGTTTGTACAAAATTAGGCAGCCAAGCACTCTTTAATAGTAAGTAGATTTTCTAGTCACTTAAATACTGTTGATAAGATTGTACGAGCAATAGACAGGATTGTAAATTGAATTTAAATGTTATTTGAGTGTTAAAATTAACATGGATTACACATTTACACACTTCTAGTTGCACTGACTACGCCACAAGTTTAACATCTCAGTCATAATGGATCTGTAAATCAATGTTTCAAGTTGCAAGGACGTGCTCTCTGCAGTAGTGGGATGGCCATGTAGCAACAGTAGCAAATGGTATAAGCCCGAGCATTTTGGGGTCCAGCGCACCAACGCTTTCTGACCGCAAAGAAGTGTCTACTCATTGAATTTTTAGGTTTATTGAAATTAATCAACAATCAAAAACCATAGATCGGAATAACTGTAAGGCATATTAGCAAAAAACTGCTAGACGATAGAAGTGAAATATAGTACCAATAGAAAATCAAACACCTGGACAGTGATATGAAAGGAGAATGGTAGATTCTGTACCATGAGCAATAATGTGATTGTAACATTTGTACCGTTAATAAAGTGAATCAAATAAAGTATTTTCGCGTAATTATCATATTTTTAGAACTTTACTAAAGGAATTTAAATTATTTTTCAAAAATTGTAACTGCAGTAACTAAATTTTCGTGTTGTCATTAAACGCATTCTTATGTTTTTTAAACTTGTCATACTCAAATTCTGCTACCATTGAAACTAGACGGCGTTGTGTGTCAGATGTTCAATATATAAAAAAATTATAAGTTACATAAAAAAAAACTATATCTAAATTGATATTTATGAATGATCTCACTACTGTGTATAGTGGTGAAAAACAACAATTTTTTATTCCTAATGTCGACTGCACAGGTTATACGAAATGATAAAAGAAACAAATTAACACATTTGGTGATTCTCTTAGGAAAAAAATCTTTGCCTTGACCCTTCAAAAACGCCTCTACAGCGGCCATCACTTCACCATTGTCCTGAAATTTGCGAACCAGATCTTGCGAAAAAGGAGGGTGTGCGGCGTTGTGAACCGGGGTGTTGTCTTGGTGAAACAGCACTCCAGCTCGCAGTTTGCCGCGGCTTTTTTTAATGATGGCCTCTCGCAATTTTCTTATTTGATCTGCTTAGTAAGGGCCCGTTATATGGTTCCCCTTTCCAAATATTCCACCATGATAATTCCTTCAGCGGCCCAAAAAACAGACGCCATAACTTTTCCCGCTGAACTTGACACCTTGAATTTCTTTGGCATTGGTGAGGAGGCTCGTTTCCAGGTCATCGGCTATTGTTTGGTTTCAGGATCAAAATGGTGCATCCAGGTCTCGTTCATAGTCACGAAACGATTAAAAAAAAATCTTGATCGACCTGTAAGTTTTCGAGATTGACCGTCGGAATTTTGAGTAGTTTCTTTTTTTGCTCGTCGCTTAACATTCTCGGCACCCAACGCGCCGTGACCTTTTTACATATGTAATTCATTTACAATTATTTTCTGAACGCTGGCATATGTGACTCTTGGATGGGTCAATACGATTTCTTCTACTTTTTTCACGTTGTTCTCGGTCAGGGACCTGGATGAGTGTCCCTCGTGGTGTTCATCTTCAGTGGATGTTCTGACCAGTGTAAATTCCACAGTTGCACGTTGGGCAAACCCAACGTGCAACTGTGGAATATAGAAGAGCAGACTTCCCCACTGTTTCTTCCAAGTCACTGCGTATGACTTTGGTAGAAATTTTTTTAAGCAGAGATGCTTAATAACGGCTCTAATTTCGTTTTTCTCCATCATGGCGTTATCTTGTCGACAGTTCGTATTTAAATGAATGTACCTCCTGGGAATCGTGCCCTATTTATATGATTTTTTTATGCTGAACTAGCCGGTGTAAAAGCAAGTAAAAATATATTTTTCGATTTTTGTGCGCCCTAGAAGTACCTGATTATCATTATTTATTGATCACCCCTCATATATATCGACAGTTAAGTATAGCCTATATGTAAACTAAAAAATTAAATAAGCTTTTTAATGCAAGGTTTTAAAAATCTGTAAATTAAAATAGCCTATTATGACAAATACAACAAAAGTTCCAGCCATGAGAGACGCAATGTGGTACAGTCCCACATGTCTGCTATCGTCCTTTAGATGTTTATGGTCACCCTTGATAATATACACGCTGATTTATATGCAAGCATATAGTTGTAGCTTCCAAGGGGTGAATCAATTTGAAAGGTGACTTAATCGAGTCTTCTCAGCTGTATTTTATGAAAATCTGTGCAGCCATTTAAAGATCATCAGCTCTTTTCCGACATGATGTAGAGGTAATCATTCATTTAATGGAATCTTAGTACAATTCTACCGCACCGATTGAGTTGAAACTTGATACATATAGCAAATCATATAACACGATAATAATATGGTTACCTTAACCTGATGCTGAAGCCATAATAGTCTGCACAGTACCGAAATCCTCGACAACTAACAGCAGATATCAGCAGATATCGTGTTTAACCTCATTAAAAAGGGCTCGATGAGTGGATAAACGTACTGTTAGTGACAAAGACCGAGGTACATAGAGACCTGATGCTACAGTAAGGATAATATTAATACAGTCTAAAAGGAGTGAAATAAAAATTAAATTAAAAATTTATAAAACCCCAGACTTATAGTTTAAATTAGTAAAATTTTAAATATTATTAAATAGTAAGTCAACAGCAACTTAGGTTTTTCTGAGTATGAGGGGCGAGAGGGTTTCCAGCCCATTTAAAAATTAACAGGAACAATTAGACATATGTACAATAATTTGAAAATTGCTTTTTTGATGTAAGTACCGCATATTACCGAAAAGCTGTTAATTCGGATTTTCAAACAGACACTCTAATATTATTTACTTGTACAGGTTTCTGCATCATTATTATAGTAAATTGTTACATCTGAGTTTGTTGGCTCATCTTTCTTTGTGCAGTCCGTTCTTCTCATTCCATGAGCTTCCCCTCGAAGTCAGGATGGCTACCAACGCCTTTTCTTTTAAGAAAAAAATGAAGCAGTATTTACTGAAACAGCTGGCAGAATCAACCAATACATGATTATCATCTTATACTTGTTATGATATTTATTTATGTATGTATTATATGTATATAGACTTACATCAACTTAAGTATGTATATGTATGTATTTATGTATTTGTGTTAATTTTAGTATATGAAAGTTTGTATATGTCTACTTCTACTTTTCAACACCTGAAACGCACCTACTTCCTATTTTCTCTGCATCACCCAAAGGTTGACTGGTAGAGAATGCCTTAGGCATTAAGTCCGTCTATGTACATAAAGTGCATGACGTATAAATAAATAAATAAATTTACGTTAATTGTAGAGGCAATCTTAAATTTAATATTTAGCTTTAAAATTAAGGATCTTAAATTTTTAATGTTTGGCCCTTTGCTCTGTATTTCGTCAGTCATTAAATCCTTCGTGCTTGAATCGATAAGTATACATCAATGGACCGAATGCCAAAAAGGGTCTTTAACCTTCTGAATTTTCATAATATCATTTGCCCATTAGTCTTCTTAAAAGAAGACTTACTGGCAAGAAGTGACGCTGACAACCTGTTGATGATCGCTGTACCGCTTCTTTGTTAAAAATATAAATATATATTTTTTAAATAAGTTTGTTCAACAGACGACAGTTGTTGTGTGGCCCCAGTTTTTAATCAAATTCGTTTCAATCTATTTTAGATTGTATTATAAACCGCACGCAGTCGCGTTGTTTCCCATCTACGGGCTGTTGATGACGCCCCTCGTGTGAGTAAATCACAGTCTTGCCATTCTGCTCGCCTGCTTCTTCTAGAGTGATAGACGGTTATGAAGGACGGAGGTCTATCTGCGACCTCTGGTGGCTTAGTCGTCTGCGGCCCGCCTTTCTGGGGCTAGCGGACCGGAAGAGTTCTAAACCTCTTCAACCGCTTCGAGCACTTTATTCCTAGGAGCAAACCCTGTCATTCATTTTCTCCTCTTTCTTCAAACTCTTTCTCATACTGCGAGTGGTTATGCCAATTCGGCTATGAAATACCTTACCGCGTGCACTGCGCAGCATCCTTTATCTGAGTGTGTTCCGGAAGAGAACCAGAGATAATAATCATACCCTTAGTATATATGTATATCAGTATGTATGTGGCGACTTCCACATTACAGCGCAAAGAAAAATATACAACAGCGCCATCGAGCGAAGATACATTGAACTACGAAGTATGAACGAAACGTATGAATGTAATGAACTACAATGCAACTACTAATCCTGTATTGCGATATAGAGATTCGCGTGGCAATTAGCATGTATGCAACATCCCAACGCCAACCGTTGGGCCATGGCCCACCAGGCATGAGGCCTCCCTTTGTGTCGGAGGGATATGACACACGTCCCTCCACAATGTATTTAGGTATAAGTATTGTATAAGTGTATTAATATGTACAATAAACCAACGTATATATTGTGTTTTTTAATTATATTCGTTTCTCTACCGTCTATACACGCATCAATTCCAAAGTACGCAAAACTGTGCCCTTAGGATTCTCTGCTATCTTCTATTTACTCGGGGTTTGCTGGAAGAAAACTCAATTATGGGTTAAGCTCGCCTTGTACATGACATTTTCTTGTACCTAATATATTTATTTATGTGTTTAGTGTGTACAATAAAGAATAAATACAAATACAAAACATAGCGATAGATTTTATAGTCAAGAACATTTTAGTTTGTTCGCATTAAGAGAACAAATAAATAATAAATATTTCGGGCATCTATCACACAACGTCCTCTAGATTTACACGAAGCAGAAATTGTACAATGTTAGCTAGATTGACTGATAGAATATTTATACACTTTTTTTGTAAGTACAGATATTATTTACACAGAAAACACTCAAACTACTAACAAATATTTACAGAACATACAAACATTTGATCCGCCCCGGGCATCGAACTCGGTATCTGCAGAGCCGTCGCATACGTTACACTGTACCAGAGGCAGTCAAAACGGTAAAGCATCGATCAAGCACCCCGTAACCCATCAGGTGCCAAAAAATATCGTTTCGTACGACAGTTTGGAGCCTGATTGGTAAAAATACATGGCTTGATGGATGTGTCACAGTTTTCTTAAGGCAAATGGACTATAGTGTAACTTCAAAATCAGTTTTATCTGTAGTTATTAATTAAAAGTAAAAAAGATTAATGTGTAGAATAAGTAATAACAATATTTATTTATTTATTTTCTTTCACAAAGGTAGCTTATAGTCTGTCGTACAATATGAAAGTTATAAATATACACTTTTATGAGAAACTGGTATCTTAACTAAAAAGATTTTATCAGATAGTTTATCAGCGTCCCCGCATACATGAAGTCGCAGAATACCACATTCTCAAAATGAAAATGAGGCTTAAATAAACGGAGAAACGTGTCAGTTTTTTTTAATATAATTTTTATGAGTAAATGAATCGTGTTTTTGTGTGTTTAATCAAAACGGATTACTGATGATTATAATAGATGTATGATTAATATATTACATAATTAGTACCTCGTCTTTTCTCTCAGTAGCGGTGAGCTGTGCAAGCGGTTGCGTAGCGGGGTTGATACCTCGTCGCATTTGTTCCATTGCACGCTCGACCATACGCTGGAAAGTATCTTCGTCCACAGCAGGTTTGCAGTGCTAAATGACATAAAAAAAAAATTAAACTTAAAATCGTGCAGTACACACACACACACGAAATTTGATATAAAAATATTAGAATCGGTGCAGTTACAATTATTTATTGTTTTATTATTTTTGTACACTATGTCTGACATTGTACCTACTATGTACTCTCTTGCAACTCTGTAATATGGTGTACAAATTAAGAGTTTTCTATCTATCTATCTATTATTGATGGTCTTTTTGGTCTAGTGGCTAGTGATCTAGAATGCTAAACCAAAAGTCGTGGATTCAATCCCACCCAGGACAAATCTTTGTGTGATGAGCTAGCATTTGTTCTGTCTGGGTATAATTTATCTATCATATGTATGTATTTAGAAATATACAAGTATGTTTATCAGTAATTAGGTTACCGTCGCACATTCTCCACCTAGTTTGAGATTAGAGAGGTTAGTGTGAGATGTGTGAGGATATAATTACACAGGTCTTTAGACTAAGCAGGTTATTAATTTGAAGTATTGATTAACGATTAGTATAGAATTTGGTAGTAAGATAAAAATATTTAGATTTAATCCTATAACTATTTAAGAATAAACATTGTGTTACTACTTAGGTAAGTCTACTGTCAAGAAGCGCTACCCAAACCTTGCACATTTAGTATAGTATAAATTTTATTATTATTAATTCCTGGGTATATGCAAAATTTCTATCTGTCTGTGTGGTAAAGGATTAAGAATACATAGTGTTACCACCCCTATTGATACCGTGGGTGTCGTAAAAGGCGACTAAGGGAACAAAGTATGCAAGACAAGCATCATTACAAAGAGAAGGAAAACTTGAAACAAATCCTATTCCAACAGGTATAGTATGCCAAAACCTCCTTGCTAAGGAGAGGTCTATGTCCAGTAGTGGACTGTAAAAGACTGTTGATGATTACTAATTTATAATAGATCTAAGTTGTAGGTGTCCATGGGCGGCGGTACTTACTTTTCATCAGGTGACAAGGTGACCCTGCTTGTTTAAACCAAAAAGAAATGTGGGGTTTAAGAATTTTAAATAATATAGTAATTGATTGTCAAATCAAATGATATTTTCCTTTACATGAGTTCAAAACCGTAGGTTCAGATGTCAAACATTCTTGTAGGTACTTGTATTGCTTGATTACCAGTGAAAAATGTAACAATATCAAATCACATTTCTACCTAATAATTTAACTTATTTTCAACAGTATGTTTTTACCTTCTTAAGCTCTTCTTGGAATACTTCGCTGCTCTCAATGAACTTGCGCTTTTTAGCTTCGAATTTCTCTTCAATTTGTTGTAGTTCATCTTCAAGTTTCTTTTGATGCATTGTTAGCGACTGGACTTGCTTCTTTAGGATCTGGAAGTTAAAAGTTTTATAGTTAGCAGTAACAGTTGTTGTAATGGTAGTCGTGAAGGTTCATTGGTTAATAATATATCTCTTTATTATACACTAGATTAGTAGTACACCAGATTAGAAGCACAAGTGGCAGCCTCTTACAGGCAAATAACTTAGGTATAACTTCTACTATTGTGAGATAATCAGTAAAAGTGTGTCCTCGTGGTAAGACATGCATGATGGAGTTTTAAAATTTATTCTATTATATATTGTAAAGCTTAAAATACAAATTTGCCTGTTAATGTATGAATGAGGCACATTTTTATGCCTTAAGAAAATTTTAGAAAGACGTAATGTGTTATGATTAGCGAACATGATTATTTAGCTAGAACGAGAACTGGAAATTGTAACCATGATCTTATCATGCCAATCACGCTATATTGGATTAGAAGTAAATATGACCAATATTGAGAAAGGAGCATGATTAAGGATTGTTGTCTGTTTGTAATGGTTAATATAAAGCTATCTGCGTGACGCAATTTTATTATTTATTCCTTATAACATAACTATCTACCAGTGTAAATCCCTTCAAAACCTATCCCGCCGTTACGGAAATTAGCCAGAACAAACAGACGGACAGATAGTCACAAAAACATAGTGGAAAGCTCCTAATTTTAAATTACAAAAAAAATTGTATAGATTTAGAATTTTGAAAGTATATTATCACCAGCCTGATTACCACAGGCTCTGTCAAGTTTAGAATTACTTCTGTGTGAGATTTAAAATAAAAATATTACCTGCATCCTCGCCGTGGTTACAACGGACCTTACGTCAGGCACAACAGTGTCAGAAAATATTTCATTGATCAACCGGTGGTTGCGCAAATATCGTGCGTACGCTATGTGCTTTACTGACAATCCTTCATCCTGGTCTGAAATACCGAAAAGTGAGGGTAATATTATACACATAGTGTATTTTTTTGGTAAATTACTTAAGTAAAGAGTCTTTAGTTAAATGTCAACATCATCACCAGACTTTAATGGTCCACGGCTGAACCTTTCCTTACCTGTACCTTGTCATCGATATAGCCCACTGGATTAGCAAGCTGAAGTGGTATGGGCACGCCATATTAGCCCTAGAACCGACAACAGTTGGAGTAGACGAGTTCTAGATGAGAGACCGCATGTCGGCAAACATAATGTAGGGCGCCCACAGGCCAATTGGAATGACGATTTGCGCGAGATGGCTGACAAGAGTTGGATGCGAGAAGTCTAAAATCTTTATTGAGCTTTAATGGGAGAGGCCTACATCCCTGAATGATGAAATGAGTATATAATTTCTACAATAAATAATACATAGATTAAACTAATCACGACCCATATTCATTTCTTGAGTGTCATAAGAACCGACTAAAGGAACAAACTACGCAACATCGTTCCTATAATGGAAAACTTAACACAAATTCTGTATCAACCCCTCTGACGAACGTGGCATAGCATGCCAAATCCAAGGATCACATCATTCCTGCTGCGATCCCGCAGAGAACCTCATTAAAAATCATTTTCTTCAGATTAAGAGATTATGCAAATAATATTATATACACAATACCTTCTTCATCCTCAGCAGGCTGTATATCAATTCTACGATCTTGCTGCTGCTGTTCCTTCTGTGAACTACCCTTCTTGCTTGAACTTTCTTCTTCCAGATTACCTACTGCTGACACAAGATATGAGTTACAAATTGGATCAAATTTCGCGCAACCATTGAGTTTAGTAATAAGCAACATATAGATGATAAATGAATGAGGATTGAGTGTAAGAACATAGAGAGCACAATAGATAACATGTATTTATAGGCAAAGATCAAATATACTCGCATATTGCAAAAATTTAAAAGCCTTATGCATTTGCCGTCTTAATCACAATTTTGGCATGTTTTTTTTTTTAATTTTCAGTATTGCCTGTTGAACTTTTTAATATGTATGTTATAAAATACATTTATAGTACATATTAGCGAAATTATAATTTAATAAAATAATTCTATATTTGTAAAGAATACCAGCGTTAAAAATTACAAAGAAAAACTCAATATCAATTGATGGCCAATAGACAATATATTGCTGTTTATTTTTTTCAATTTAGAACACAACAATAAAATTAATTATACGCATGCATCCTCACCGTGTCCCTTACCTACAGCTTTATTTTTCGCGGCAATATACGCGAGATAAGCTGGGGAATTGTGGTACGTCTTCAAGGACTTTTCATACTCCAACTGAATTGATGGAAGACAGGTGTACCCGGTGCGTGCAATATATGAGGTGACGTGCATGTGGGAGGACAAAATTAGCGTTTAGTGCGTGTTAGTCACTGTATGCGCGGCTGTGGATCTGGATGGATGTGTATATTTATTGATTTTGAAACCGGTTCAGTAATGAAAAATGTGCATTTTCTTTTACAGACACTTGGTGATTTTCATTTGATGTAAATCAACACACATACAAATTGAATTGCAACATATGTATACAAAGAATGTACCCAATGGTAAAAATTAATAATAGTAATTGTAAAATTACATTCTGGAACAACACTTTTTTAGGAAGTAAATAATAGTATTGAAGTAAGACACTAAATAATAATGGAAAATCAGAAATATATCGCTTTTATCTATGTTTTATGACGAAAATAAGGCTAAACTTAAAACACATTTAAAATCATCAATGATATTAATATTATGATTAGGATAAGGACGTAAAAATTAAAATACATTGTGACTTTAGATTTAGATTACAATACATAATCTTTATGTCTTGATTTACAAATGTAAGAACTAGGTAAGTCACAAAGTGCAGTCAAAGCACCACCAAACCGGTAACAAATCAACTATTAAAGTAACCTCCCGCCAGGATAGGGCTTTGCAACAACAATTTACTCATCCCAAGATGTGAATGACCTTGTGTATTCAGTGTTTTTATCATACCATGTCATACAATACAATCGATGTCTCATGTCTATGGTTCTCATAAAGGATGATTTCCACCGAATTGATCGTATCGGAACGAATTTTACAATATTTAAAGAATATTATTGAGTACACAGGTTTTAAGGTCATGTTATGAAGCCACTTGACTGTGGGTGTATTTCGCGACACTTGATCACAGTCAAACATTGGTAATATAGGCTTTGAAT
Source organism: Hypercompe scribonia (assembly GCA_949316085.1). Lineage (NCBI taxonomy): Eukaryota > Metazoa > Arthropoda > Insecta > Lepidoptera > Erebidae > Hypercompe > Hypercompe scribonia. The sequence goes on from OX438988.1 coordinate 9,827,306, forward strand.
ACTGAAGACACGATTTAATAGGATTCAAGATTGTAAAATCTTATCCGATGTGAGCCGTTCGGTGGAAATCGTCCTTAATTTCTTTAAGGACTCTTACTTATTTTGGACTAAGGAAACACAATATTAGAGGTCTAATATTGGAATCATGCACATATTTCGGTTTATCTAGGAGAGATCAGTTTTTTTTTTAATTAAATTTATTCTGATTTTTTTTTTGAAAAGACTAGAAGAGGACCCAAAATTATTGTGTGCTATTTATGGGACCAATTAAAACTAAATTAATCTTTCTAATATTACATACACACACTATTAAGTTCTTATACAGGGATACAGTAGTGACAGGTAAAATAAATTTTTGTTTTTAGAAACAAGAATCCATGAAAATGGTATTTGTATAATTTCTCTTTTTACCGCTAAAAATTTTAAAATAGGAGGATTTAAGCACAAAATATAGCGAGAGCCTACAGCCCCTAAACCTTTAGTTAAATGAAGCTGTGTTGTGATGGTGTGGATTATACACAAATTGTACCCAATGCAGAGGGTATAGGGTTCAATATTGTACCTCTTGACTTGTGGGCCAGCCATTGTAAATATGCAGGTGACGATTGGTAAACTTTCAACATTTCTGTGTACTGCGCCTGAATGAAAAACTCTTGTCATCTTTATGGCTTTAGAACCTCTGATAGGTACCATTTAAAAAGAGTGTAGTTCCTTTCGAATATATTATGTGTTGTATAAGCCCTGAATGTATTAATTATATTATCTGTGTATGTATATCCTGAATTACTAACATAAAAACAATAAAAATTGCTTAACAAGGAAATTGAACCTGAGACCTCAAGGGTGGAAGCAGTTTAAATCAAATTTATCATTTCAATATGCATATCAGTTTCATGCCCCTTTCAATTTTATTTGGGGTATGTTCATCATATCAAAAAACTATTAGCAAACATTTCAGTTTTCAGATTTTAAATTACAGGTTTACAACTCTGAACTTTTGAGACTATTCCTGTAGTTCTCCCATTATATATATGTTCTCCCTTTTTTTGCTCACTTTTTCAAAGTGTACATTCAAAGTGGCGATTAAAAGCCTATCATCATAACATCAAAACTTTATTATGGTTGGCAAAATAATTTAATATATCTCTGCCTACCCCTTCATGTGTACTTGTGTTTATAGATAATAAAAATAACGAATAGAAATGGATTCTGTACCTTTTCAGCTTCATACTCATCAACATAAACAGCCTTGTCAGCCTCGGGCAGGTCACGCCACCTGCCTCCAATGATTCTTCCAATTTCCCATAGCTTTAGATCTGGATGTGCTGCCTTTACTGAGTCCCAGACACGACGGGAATATCTCATGTATGGCATTAGAGGCTTCTCTGGCGGTTTTGGTGGTTTTGGCAGACCAGCACCCTGAAACATTTCCATATTACTTTAATTTATAGTAACAATGTGTAGAAGACTTTTTTCTACATTCACTTAAAAAACTAAGACAAGAGAAGCAAACCAAGATAATCGCTTTTTTTGGAATGGATTATTATATAACGGACTTTTAACCACTGAAAAAAAATTGTCAAAAATATGCATTTTCATTTGCCAGAAAACTATAAGAAACCAAAGTAAAATGTTTTTTGTTACACATTCTGCCGTTTCTGAAATGAAATATTCTATTCTTGGCGTGCATATAGATATCAAAAATTATTACCACAGAGTAACGACTCACCACCCCAGCACCTTTGCCGATCTTCTGTGGCTGAAATCCAGGATGTGAATGCACAGTTGAAACGAAGGGACTTGTCTTATCATCTTTGCCTGACTGGCCGGATTGGGCTCCTCCCGCCGAAGCAGTTCTCCGCGCGCCCTCTGCACCGAAACGTTGCTGGGGACTCTGCGGCCACCCGTAACCTCCCGGGTGGCCCAGCGAAGGACCACCTTGGTATTGCGGGTGGTACTGGTATTGGTTATGATGCGGCGGCGGTGCATTCATACCGCCTTCAAGCAATGCAGCAGGGCGGCAATACAATGAAAGAAAAAAAAACAAAAAGCATAAGGGAAGGATAGGATTGGATGGGAAAAATAAAAGAAATAATCAAATATGCACAACATCTAAAAATAAAAATTAAATGTTAAGTGAAAGTTAATAGTGTGAGTGAGCAATATTAGCAAGTTGTATTTAGTAGGCTTAATTAGCATAGTCAAGAGTATAAAAAAAGTTTGTGTAGAAGACAATGGTCTGTGATGTGGAAACAAGTGAAAATTTTGGTGCAAATTATAATTTTTAAACCCCACAGAGTACCTAATATCCAAAATAGATGAGAGTGTGAGAACAATTTTGACAAAAATAAAAAGTAAAATCTGATAGTGGCATTACCTTTCATCATACCGAAACTCATTGGGGGTCCCGCAATCATGTAGTCTGTTTCAACATAACAAAACATGAAACAAAACCAACATAAGAGTAAAATGTAAGACTAATGGGTAAAGAATTGAACAAATTAAATAGAAATAAAAAGATTGTTACTGATGCACATACTTTCAAATAAACAAGCATAGAATGGAATCATGCTGCCAGGGGACATAACAGCAGTTAGATACCAGCATTACCAACAACAGTTCTCAGCCCTGCTAAGCTTGCAAAGGCATCGATTCGTACATATTACTAGTTAGTATCTAACAACATTATAGATATAACATTCAAATACGGAACAGTTTCAAATGCTGTGAGTGTATTCAGCCAAACTGTTATCTATGCTTTGCTGTGATGAGTCCTTTTTATTCTATTATACTTATATCTACAAAATATGCATTTGGATTACGAACGCGGATTGCTCTGAGGGCTCGGCATCGACATGGATGTGTTTTGTTTATAACTATTTGGTGCAGCCATGTTTTCCCTATGTCTGAAACAAAATGATGTTTTATTTTTACATATTCAAGTTATGAATCTGTCAGAAAATCAAATAGTGTCTGCATGTGATTACCGAGGCCGTATGCAAGAGATAGATAAGTTTATAGTTTGCTGTAAACATAATGTTCCAAATCAATTTAATGAAAGATATTTTACCTGAGCTTTCTTACGAAAAAATGGCTTACTGATATCGCCAAATACCTGAAATTAAAACCATTAAAGTTATTGTAAAATAAAGTATAACGCAAGCGTCACTCATTTATTTGTATGTTGTATGTATTTGTAGAGCATTGCTGAGGAACAGGTACAGGTACCTAGTACCGTCCACAGATAACTAAATACTAGTCAAAGAATGGAAAGTATACTCAGTACTCCGTTGTGATGTGATAGCATTTAGTCTACAGATAAGAGTAAATGATTTAAAATTAAATCAAATCAAATCAAGAATTTTATTGCTAACTGATATGTACATGTGATCTTGTAATATTATGTATCTTAACTTAGTAGACTTTTGCAGGCATTACAAATATTAACGAATTTATTATTTATGTAAATAAATTGTTATACTACATAATAAATTATGAAATGAAAGAATCTTATAAATGTAAGAAATTTATTACTATAACCAAAAAATACAAAATAAAGTAATTGAACAATTTTTAATATCTTGGAAAAATGAAAAGTCATTGATGACGTTACAATAAACTATTCCCAAAACTATTATTCTAGTTAAAACTTGATTATGTAGCTAAAATTTGAATACTAATAATAGCGACCAGGGTACAAAGAGAAACGTATGTCTCTAGTAAATAAAGAATAAACATTAGAGATAGAACATATTTTGAAAATAGTAATATAATAATGTTGAAAAAAAAGGTGAAATTCCATTCCGGTCCTAATACGAGACACATTAATAGAAAAAAATTAAATACTCAAGTCTAAAATATCATTATGTACTCGAATATTAGATTATTTTTTTGATTTTGCAAATATATATATTAGCAAGGGATTTTCAAGCTAGACAAGTTCGAGTCAATTGTCTACATACTAGTGATGAAATCATTGCTAGTTTTGAATAATCGCACTGAATAAATGATTGTTTTTATTCACTGCAATTTGAACTTTACAGAACGAGTTTTTTCTTTTAGACGAATCTCCAAAACTTTTAAAACTCATAGTGATTAATAATCAGATGTGTGTTTGTAACGTTTTGTTTAGTCACAGGGGTAACATTTGATTGGGGTGCGGGGTCCGGAACCTCCACGCGGTGCACCCTGGGCAACGGAGGCGGCAGTGTCTCTGGCGCTAAGTGCGAGAGACACTGCCTTCTACGGCAAATTCCGGCCGAGGTGGAAACAACTCTTGTGAGGATAGTTGAAGGCTTTCCACGTGTCCCTCCGTTTAGCGGAGGGCATAGTGGAGAGTATACTAGCGGGCGGACGGGTTCTCAACTGCTGGCATTGTCAGAAGTTGTGGACATTGGTCTCATGCAGACCACCGTCCGGCCAAGTCGTAAACCTGACTGGCCGCAGCCAGGAACGATGGCTCTTTGAGGGCTACGAGGAAGGAAACCTCTATAAAAAACCTTGGGGCGGACGGACTCGGTCTGGTGCAGACCCCGTTCGGCTCAGCCGTAATCCTGAACGGACAGGACCGGTGGTTCTTCGGATCCGAGAGGACCGAGAGGAGGTAAACCTCTATAAAAAAACCCCAAGCCCACGCTCTGACGCCTGGCAATGGGCTGAGTCGCTGGAGGGAGTCCAGTGCCGAAGGCGTCCTATTGTCGGAGGACATTAACCTCAAATATATGGCATGGGTAAATTAAAGGTCTCACCTACCCAGGAGGGTCCCAGACGCACCGCGCCTGGGGAGTCCCTCCCGGAGCCAAACGGCTCCGGCAGCTCCCAGTCGTATTCTGGGGGGAGCAACCACTGCCAAACCCGCCCGTCGTCGAGCGGTAAATCCGACGACCAACCAATCGCGAAGGACGCGGAAAGACACGGGGCAGTGTTGGATTCTGACACTGCCTCTGACAGGAGCGGTGCGAGTACGCCAATAGCCTCAGCTGTAGAACAGCACCAAAGGGGATCACAAAAGCGAAAAAGGCGCCAGCCCCAATCGGCGGAAACAAACCAGCTGGAATCCGCCTCTAGTGACGAAGCCACGGCACCCAAAGTGCGAACAAGCCGTCGAGGAGCTCGCGGCGGAGGCCGACCTCCCAAAGCTGGGCGGGTCACCACAACAAGGCAGACTGCCGGAACTATGGCAACAAAGAAGGCCGAGGGCGAGCTATTGCTTAAAGCCCTCTGTGAAAAGATCGAGTCCGAAAAGACTACGGATATCATGTGCGGTGATCTGAGCCTAAAAGAGCGCAGAGCGAAAAATCCTGTGGACCAGATTGAGGAGGCAATCAGTGTAGCCGACTGCTTCCTTCAGACGTTCCAAGGACCAGGAAGTCCAGAACAAGAGGCTCTTTTGGCGGTCGTGCGAATCATCGTCGGAGCGGGAAGACTCCTAGTGGCCGAAAACAAGGCCCACAAGATGGAGAAAGCCAGCCTTGAAGCAGACCTTGCTAAAGTGAGAGAGAGGACGTTAGACTCCTCTCATGGTAATGCTGGTGCCACGCCAGCGCCAAAGACATCATCCTGCCGAGTGGAATCGGACATAGTCCGACTCATGGCGGAGATGGAGGAGCGGCTTTGCCAGCGTATCTCTGCAATAGAGAACGTAATTTATCGCCCACCTCTAACTCCGCCAAGGGTAACATATGCAGCCGCTGCTAAAGCAGGTTCAACAGCCCAAACAGTAGCAAGAGTGGTCAAGCCAAAAACAACAACAACGTCGCAAAAGGCCACCCAGGAAAAAGGGAAGGAGAAGAGGAAGGCGAACTCAACCCAAATCCAAACCCCAGTCTCAGCCCCGGCTGATGTAGCACAGCAACCGAAGGAAGGGATCTGGTTGGCAGCCGGTGATAGGAAGAAAAGACGGAAGGCCGCCAAAAAAGCAGATAAAAATGCCAGAAAGGCCGCCGCTGCTGCAACAAGAGCGACAAAAAGACTCCGAACCCCTCGTTCTGCGGCAATCGTCGTCACTTTGACGGCAGAGGCAGTAGAGAGGGGTTTGGGGTATGCTGAGGTCTTGGCGAAAGTCAAGGCCAACGTCGACCTCAAGGCCCTCGAGATACCGGGCGTCCGGTGCAAAAATACGCGAACAGGAGCCCGGCTTCTCGAGATCCCCGGTTCCACCAGTGGCCCCAAAGCTGACGCCCTAGCGGCTAAATTAAGGGACTCACTGGACGCAGCAGACGTCCGAGTGTCCAGGCCTATGAAATGCGCTGAAGTGCGCATCACAGGCCTGGACGATTCTGTTACGACGGACGAGCTCAGGTTCGCTGTGATGAAAGCCGGAGGCTGCCCTCTGGATAATATAAAGGCTGGAGTAATACGCTTCGGCCCCAGTGGACAGGGGGCAGCGGTTGTCAGTTGCCCTATTGCGGCGGCCCAAAAGATCGCTGACAGGCGTACTCTCCTAGTTGGTGATTTTCTGAGGGCACAGGCACGGCTCCTGCAGACCCGACCGGCAAGATGCTTTCGATGCCTGTCGGTGGGACATGTGGGGGTAAAATGTACAGCAGAGGTCACCATAGGTGACCTCTGTTTCCGTTGTGGCCAGCCTGGTCACAAGGCGAGTGGCTGTAACGCACCATTGCGCTGCTTTAGGTGTGCAGCGGGGAGCAAACCTGCCGACCACCGGGTTGGCAGTAAGGCCTGCGTCTTGTCGGATCCGAAGCTGGGAGGTCGACCTCCTGGCCCCCGTCCGAAGAGCCCGGAGAGTACTGCCGAAGGGCAGCAAGATTTGCGGCGGGGGGCGGAGATGGAAATCCAATAATGGATCCGAATCTCCGCATCCTCCAGGCAAACGTGGGCCACGGTGCCGTTGCTCAGGATCTTCTGCTCCAGAGCATGGCACAGTGGTCTATCCACATTGCCGCCGTGGCTGAGCCATACGTCCACCGGTTTCTCGGGGCTGCCTGGGAGACCGACTTGGATGGCTCAGCGGCTTTGGTACACGGCACTGCCGCTGGCACTCCTCCCCTCACCGTGGTTGCAAGGGAACGGGGTTGCATAGCGGCGTTGTTTGGGGATATAGCGGTCGTGGCTGCTTATTTCACGCCGAATCGAGACATAACTGAGTATGAGCAATGGCTCGCTCAGCTGGCGGTCGTCGTCGACGCCTGTCGCCCCCACCCGGTTCTTGTGCTCGGTGACTTCAATGCCTGGTCAGAGGCCTGGGGTTCCCGACGCACGAACCCGAGGGGCAGGGCACTGGAGAACTGGGCCGAAAGATTCAGCCTAGTTACCCTAAACCAGGGGTCCGTTCCCACGTTCGTGACAGCGAGGGGTAGTTCGATCGTGGACATTTCGTTCGCGTGCCCCTTGCTGGCACGCCGTGTTGAGAACTGGCGGGTCATTGTGGGGGAGGAGACGGGTTCGGATCACCGATACATTCAGTTTGAAGTCTCCGCTCCCACAGATGGCGTGCCGGTTGGACGAAATCCACCTGAGCCGCGTTGGGCGCTCAAGCGCTTAGATCGAGAGGTCCTCCTGGAAGCCGCCATCGTACAGGCCTGGACCCCTGCACCGGACAGGCCTATTGATGTGAATGCCGAGGCATTATGGTTCCGGGAGGCCATGACCCGCGTCTGCGATGCGGCGATGCCCAGGGTTCAGCCCAACACTGCGAGACGCCAGGTCTATTGGTGGTCGCCGGAGATCGCAAGGCTGAGACAAGCCTGCGTGACCGCGCGCCGTCAATGGTCTAGGTTCCGCAGAAGGCGTCGCCGCCCCGAGGATGCGGCAGCCCGAGAGGCGGAGCTTTTGGTGGAATACAGGGTTGCCAAGAGGACTCTTCAGGCAGCGATAAAACGGGCCAAGAGCGAGGCCCGCCGCGAGTTGCTGGAGACACTGGAGCGGGATCCATGGGGACGCCCTTACCGTATGGTTAGAGGCAAAATGCGGCCATGGGCCCCGCCGTTAACCCGATGTCTTCAGCCAGAGCTGCTTGAAAGGGTTGTCGGCTCCCTGTTTCCATCGCATGTGATGGAGCACATACCACCACCGATGGCTCCGCCTGCAGCGCCTGAGGCGCCTAACGTGGACGACGACGACGTGCCTGAGGTCACTTGGGCAGAACTAGCGCTGGCGGTGCGACGGCTTAAAGCCAAAAACACCGCCCCAGGACCCGATGGCATCCCAGGACGAGCATGGGTCCTGGCTCTGGATGATGAGGCGCCGGCTCTCGAACCCCGACTGAGAGAGTTTCTCAGCGCATGCCTCGAGCAGGGCCAGTTTCCGAAAATATGGAAGACGGGAAAACTGGTCCTCATCCGAAAGGAGGGGCGCCCAGCGGACTCACCATCCGCTTACTGGCCCAAAGTGTTGCTTGACGAGGTATGCAAACTCTATGAAAGAGTGATTGCATGGCGCCTCGTCAAGCACTTCTTCAGAGTAGGGCCGGATTTGGCGGATAACCAGTACGGTTTCCGTCAGGGGCGCTCCACCGTGGATGCGATCATGCGCGTGAGGACTCTAGCGGAGGAAGCCGTTTCTCGGGGTGAAGTGGTGTTGGCGGTGTCGTTAGATATCGCCAACGCGTTCAACACTTTGCCCTGGAGTTGAATCAGAGAGGCGCTAGTATATCATAAAGTGCCTCTCTACCTCCGCCGCGTTGTCGGGGCGTATTTGTCAGAAAGAGCCGTTATCTACCCAAGTAGAACCGGTCTCGGTCGACGTGAAATGTCGTGTGGTGTTCCGCAGGGGTCGGTCTTAGGGCCTCTCCTGTGGAACATTGGCTACGACTGGGTGCTTCGCGGTGCATACCTAGATGGTGTAGCCGTCACATGTTACGCGGACGATACGCTTGTGACGGCGTGCGGCAAGACACACCGTGAGGCAACCCTGAGGGTCACGGCCGGTGTTGCCCAAGTCGTGCAGCGAATCCGGCGACTGGGTCTCGAGGTGGCTTTGCACAAATCCGAGGCCTTGTTTTTTCATGGGCCTCGGAGGAAGCCACCTGATAGACTCAGCCTCACAGTAGGAGGTACTCGCATCGGCATCGAGCCCTCTATGAAGTATCTGGGGTTAGTACTCGATGGCCGATGGGACTTCGGACATCACTTCCGAAGTCTGGTCCCCAAGTTAGTTGGTGCAGCGCGTGCATTGGCACGTTTGCTGCCGAACATGAGGGGATCCGATGACTCATGCAGGAGACTCTACGCTGGAGTTGTGCGGTCCATGGCCCTTTATGGGGCCCCAGTATGGGCGGAAGTCCTGAAGGCCAGCAATATTGCGTTACTGCGACGACCACAGCGTATGCTGGCCATTAGGATTATAAGGGGGTACCGCACGATCTCCTTTGAGGCGGCGAGTCTCCTGGCCGGAACTCCACCATGGGACCTGGAGGCGAGAGCCCTTGCAGCTCTCTATCAGTGGCGCAAGCACGCGCGGGAGTTGGGTCGGAGTCCTGAAACCCGAGACATCGAAAATCAGAAATCCCAACTCCGCCAGGCCCTCGTAGAGGAGTGGAAGGAACGACTTGGGCAGCCAAGCGCTAGACATGCCGTTGTTTCGGCGATAAGACCCCTTATGGAGGATTGGCTTGAGAGGCATCATGGGACCCTCTCATACCGACTGACGCAGGTGATCACTGGAAAAGGATGTTTCGGAGATTACCTGTGTCTGATCCGTAAGGAGCCAACGCCTGAGTGCCATCACTGCGATGGCCGGACCGTGGACACAGCGCTCCACACGCTGGCAGAATGCCCGGCATGGGTGGAGCAGAGGCGTGACCTCATGGCGGCCATCGAAGTGGGGACTCTCTCGCTCGGTAACATGGTTGCGGCCATGATACGGAGCGAGGGTGCGTGGAACTCCGCCGTCTCTTTCTGCGAGCAGGTTATGCTTGCGAAGGAGATGGCGGAGCGGGACCGAGAGAGGTTTAGAACTCTCCCGGTCCGCCAGGCCCGGGAAAGGGCCAGGTACCGCAGAAGGCTCAGGCGCCGGAGATCACTAGAAGTTCTCCGTCCTCCATAAGTGCAGGCCTGGGGGTGACAAATGAGGCCATCTGTCACCCTAGCAGAAGCAGGTTTCCAAGAAACCATGAGTTTTCCACACAGGAGGGGGCCGCTGCAGCCGTAGTTGGTCCGAGGTACGTCGGGGTTCCAGGGATTTCCTTACTAGGGTGCACCTGGTCCCCTGGCTATTGGTACCTGAGACGGCGTGCGGTTTTTGGTCGGTTCGAGTCCGACATAACCACCCTGCGGTGGTATCCGTGTGGATTTCCGCACAGTACAAAAAAAAAAAAAAAAAAGGGGTAACATTTGATTGCTTGCTTGCTTATCAGACAATAAATCACAGGTGATTTCAATTTTGTCCCATCTAATTCCACGAGGGCTGGCGCCTGCGTTCCTTTAAAAAATATTTTCTTTTTATGTAAAAATATATTAAGCCCCTCTATGTTAAAAAATGGTAGTTGAACTCTTTATGTGATAATTATATGGAAGGTGATGGACAGTGATGTCATTATTGCAGGTGACTTAGTCATTTCAGGTTATTACAATTTGTAATTATTGTAAATTCGTGGTCACAGGTTGTCCACGACTGCAATGTGTTCACATTAATTTTAGTTTGCATAATTTTATATCTTGGAACGCGAAACGAGAAAATTAAAAACTTACGTTACTGACTAACGTTGCAGCAGTGCGTTGTAATATTAGTGTAAGATATAAGATACTAAAATATAATTACTGATACATTTATTTAGATAAATATTACATTTATTTGTTACATATTTTATCAACGATTATTACTCGTAATTAGTCACATATTACGTAAGTTGGCACGTGCTTTAGATATTTAGATACAAGTTAAATAGTGGTTGATAGCTAATTTTATCCGCTGATACGCGTTCCACTTACCTTCCTGCAAATGTCGACCTATGTTGTCATTGCGTATGACCAGATGACATTTTAGCGCCTTTATTTATAAAGCAAATACGAGTTAACTAAGCGTTAGTTTATAAATAGTACGTGTAGAAATCATTGTATACTAGTACATTTTGAATCAGACTAAACTCAAGACGTAATCATGTTTCAATATTCTGCGACAAATGTTAGTTACTAATGTTTAAATTTGGAACCCGGGTTTTTGCATGCACATGCACTGTTTTCAAGTCTATGAACCGTGCTAAATATTTATTTAAATAAAGAACACATAGTTCTAACATACGAGATTCGGAAGCATGATTGTTGTTAAGCGGTGTATATTTTTTGGTCTAGTTTTTAAATACTGAATGTATTTCGAAAATAATTTTTAATGGTATACCATTAAAAAACCGTATACCGTTACCGTAGATACCCCTATAGGGGGCAAACGAGAAGACGGGTCATCTGATGGTAAGTGATTACCGCTGTCCATTTGCGGGTGTTTAGCTCATACTTGCTCTCAGTTCCCGTTCTGCTGCTCATATTCTCAATTTCGAATAGAATAGCAATTTAGAGTAATGGTTGATGCCTAAGAGTTGATGTCGTTAAAATATGTACGTAAGTAATCATAACAAGTTTAATAATTTATAAATTAACATAATTCAAGCAGAGCTCACAGTAGGCCTTACTTAAATTAACCTTCTGTTCTCTTGTTTATTTTTGAATGTATGTTTTCCTTTTACGTAGCAATGGAGCGATTTCATGGTATGATTTTTGTGTCTGCAAATAGTTCAGAGGCTGGAGAGTGATGTAAGCTACCTTTTACCGTGGTAAAATATCTCATTCCCGAGGGAAAATTCATTATGATGCATATTTCAATCACTCCAAATTTAATAACTTTCGATAGATGGCGCTATTAAGTTTCTTCACCTGATGACATGCGGTACAATATCCGTCATTAAACTTTATAAAATATATCCGCGGTTTCTGATATGTATGGTACTGTATTGAATAAGGTATCTAAATTCTTTATCGATGTATTTTTTTTATATTTTCCATCTTTAAATATTATAAATACAAAAGTTTGTAAAGATGTATGGATGTTTGTTACACTATCACGCAAAAACTATTGTACGGATTTACTTGTAGACGAAATTTTACAGTAATATAGCATTACATTGGGATAACGCATAGGTTAGAAACCTATAACCATTATAACCGAAAAACACACGGGCGGAGCCGTGGGCAAAAGCTAGTTATAAATAATTCTTGTGTGAAAATTTTAATTAGTGCCATTGTTTTGGGGTCCCGCAGAAAATAATTAGCGGCTATCATGGACTATGTCCGTTATGTTAAGTTGGACTAAATTACTTCTTTTGGCATCACACTACATAACTACCAGACCGAAATGACACAATCTATCCATTAAAAGTGGGTACTATTTGTTGCTCATGTCATAAGGCAATAAAGTAGTATTTTATACTAGTTTAAGAGTTTTATCTACCATCTGAGTCTTGCAACAATTTCCATTGATAGAATATTTCGTAGAGAATTATTTAAATAATACAAAGTGGTTACAGAAGTGTCTCAAACGACTGTGCAAGTAGATAATGTTTATGTTTTATCGTTTTATGTGATGTTTATTTGACAATTCTTAATCTATAATGAGGCGTAGTGATTCTACTTATCATAAGGTCACTATGATCTGGAAGAAATCGCAATTAGCGATAAAACTGCCAATTGTTCTAGCAATCAATTGTTTTTTTTTATATTTTCATACATAAATTCCACTAATCTAAGCAATAGATATACATAATATCAATAAAAAAAATTAAGTACCATGCATACATACGGTTATATATACAGTTAATCGTATATATACACATATGTAAATTTTAACCTACTCATATATGTATATATATATTGTTAGAGTTATTGGATTATGTAGAATTTATTTGAAATTAATGAAAAGTTTTATAGTACAACAACAGTCTTTTAATGATGCCCACAGAGTATAAAAAGGAATAGACAAACATTGAAAAAGGTGCGAATTTACACCACAGACTATATAACTATTACTAGTGTGTTACTTAGTATATTAGGCACAATATAGAAACTAATATTTTAACACTCCTACCAAATTCAAGCCTTTCATCGGTTTTATACAGTAACAAAAGTTCAACAGAAGTTTACTAGACTTCTAAATAATGTAATCTATCTAATACTCTACAACACACATACAAATTAATTTAGTTTTGACATTCCAATACTATTTCTCATGAATATAAATTTGTCTTTAGACAAGGCTTTAGTAAACATATCAGCATACTGATTATTAGTGTGTACATAGTTCAGACTGATTATATTATTATAATATTTTTCTTTTATAAAGTTATACTTAATATCTATGTGTTTACATCGCTTATGAAATTCACTGTTTTTAATCACGTTTATTGCACTCTGATTGTCAATGTTTATGCACACGGATTTTTGTCTGAATACACCTAAATCACTGAGTAACTGTCTAAGCCACATAGCCTCTTTAGTTGCAGCACAAGCAGCCATGAATTCGGCTTCTGTCGTGGATAAGGCCACAGTAGGCTGGCGTTGTGATGACCAAGTGACAGCTGCTCCACTTTTTAAAAAAACATAGCCAGTCGTTGAGCGTCTGTTTTCCAAGTCATTAGCAAAATCTGAATCGCTGTATCCAGTTAAATCCGTGCTGTCACAGTTAGATGTATAGCATAATCCATAACTTTTTGTCTCTTTCAGGTATTTTAGTATTTTCTTTACAGCGTTCCAGTGGGGTTCATCATGGGAATGTAAGTATCGACTCACCTGGTTTACAGCAAGCATTATATCAGGTCTGCTCACCGTTGCTGCATGTACAAGTGATCCTACAGCTTCTCGGTAAGGATAATCTTTCTTCAGTACATTCTCAGGCTTCTGCAACTTCACATTTGGATCAGCAGGTACACAGTTAGGGTTAGCATCCTGCATGTTGAATTTCTTTAGCAACTGATCAATGTATTTGGACTGATGAATAAAAATAAAATTATTGTGCTTTTCAATTTGCATCCCAACAAAGTTAGTTGGCACAGAGTATACTTTTATTTCAAAGTTCTTTTGCAACTCACTAATTGCTTCCATTATTGCAGATTTACTTTTACAGAACAGAAGTCCATCATCAACATACAGGCACAGGTAACATTTGAAGCCATTTATTGTTCCTATATAAACACACTGATCTGCACTGCTTTTCTCAAAACCAAACTTATTGAGAACTGAGCTGAATTTAGTGTTCCAGCACCTGGGTGCCTGTTTTAACCCATATAATGATTTTACAAGCTTACATACCATATTAGGATTGCAGTCTAGTCCCTCAGGTGCTGTCGTCAGGATGTTTTCCTTTAGCTCCCCATACAGAAAAGCAGTAGTAACATCAAATTGACTTATTTCTAACTTTTCTTGAGCTGCAATGGACAATAAAACTCTAATGGAGTCATACCTGACTGTTGGCGAAAAAGTATCATCATAATCAATGCCCTCTTTTTGTGCATACCCTTTTGCACACAGACGAGCTTTATAACGAGGGCCTGTTGGTTCATCTTTGACTCGAAAAACCCATTTGCATCCAATTGGCTTCGCATCTTTAGGCTTTTCTACCAATACCCAAGTTCCATTTTGCTTATGTGATTCTAGTTCCTTTTCTATTGAACATTTCCATTTTTCGGAATCAGGTGATGAGATCGCCTCACTATAGTTCAGCGGTACAGGAATATCTTCACTACAGCACAGGTAACCTTTTCCTTCATCATCTTTTTGTTTTGAAAATAATTCTTTATTTCTTGGTCTCAGTGTTATATTGGAGTGAGACGGTATTTCAACCTTTTGGTTTGGTGAGTAGTCACTGTCAGTACCTTGATCTTGATCAGAGTCAGCAGTGGCAGATTGTAATGTGTCATTAGAGCTCTCAAATGTGTCATCATCAGTTGATTCGGATGATGAGTGACACATTGTGCTGTCCTGTTCATGCGTTCTGCAACTCCATTTTGCTCTGGAGTATATGGAGTGGTGGTTTGATGAACAATTCCGGCAGCTTTTAAGAACTCACAGAAATTTGCATTCATATATTCAAGACCGTTGTCAGAGCGAAGACACTTTATACTACATTCTAGTTGTTTCTCCACTTGGCTCTTGAATTCTTTAAATTTCTCAAATGCATCAGATTTCTTGTGTAGAAAATAAACAAAAACTTTCTTTGAGTAGTCATCAATTAGGGTCATAAAGTATCTTGCACCACTCAGCGAGCTAGTCTCCATCGGACCGCAGATGTCGGAGTGTACCAACTGAAGTACTTTAGTAGTGCTGGTTTCACTTTGTTTTAGAGGTAAGCGAGTTTGTTTTCCTTGCAGGCAGGTGACACATGTAATATTCTTATTTTTCTTAGACAACTGTACACCTTCAGTGTTATCTATTAATTTTTCCAGACTTTCAAAATTCAGATGGCCCATGCGTTGATGCCAGAGGTACATGTCTTGCTTGTCAACTTCAGATATGTATGCATGTTCACTTTTCATATCTAGCCTGTACATATTATTGATTAAGCTTGCCCTTGCAACAACAACATTGTTTTTATTAAATATTAAACAGCCTTTACTGTTGAATTTTACCTGACCTCCATTCTTTATAATCTGACTGACTGATAGTAGATTTGTTGCCAGTTCAGGTACATACAAAACATTTTGGAACAGAATTTTGTTGTACTGATTTTTATCATTACACACATCTAATGTCAACTGACCAGTACTGTGAACTGATAATAACTTGTCATTTGCTACCTTTATAGTCTTGATAAGTGGCTCCTTTTCCTGTTGTAATAGATTTCTATGTTTGGTCATATGTACAGAAGCGCCAGAGTCTATATACCAAGGATCTTGTTCCAGGCTATGTGTTGAAGCTATGAAAGCAGCGGCATAACTTGAACTCTCTTGATTCTTTTTAGAAGATTTCGACTTACACTCCGCAGAAAAATGGCCATATCTATTACAGTTGTAGCAGCGCGGGCCTCTTCTAGGTTGTTTCTTGTTACCCTTATTCTTGTAGTTATGGTTGGCGGCAAATGCAGATGAGTCATTTTCACATATTTTGACATCTTGTAGAATTTTTGACTTAACTGAGTCAGCAGTTATTTTCATACCAGAGCTTTCTATACCCATAATCATCGGCTTGTATGTTTCGGGTAGACCGGATAGTAGCAGTGTCCCGAGCCACTCGTCATCTACTTTAAAGCCGATGTTCCGGAGCTTGTGAGCCGTGGTCATAATTTTGCTCACGTATTCTTCGACATTTAGACATCCAGTAAGATTTGTTGTACACAGATCTCTAAGTAATCCCACACGGCGTGTTAGCCCCGAGTCGTCGAATGCACTTGCCAAGCAGTCCCACACTTCTTTTGCAGACTTTGCATCTTGAATGTGAACGTAGTTTACAGAGTCCACCAGTAAGATGATCTTAGATTTTGCTTTTATGTCGCGTTTTGAGTCGACAGAGTCACCGGGCGCGGGTTCAACACAGTCCCACAAGTCTTCGTGTTGGAGATATGTTTTGACTGCAAATCTCCATGTGGAATAGTTTTCCCGACCAGTAAGCTTTTCGATCATTACGAGAGGATTGCTTGACGACATTTTTGACACAATATTTGTAATGTTCAGTGTTTTCGATCCGTAAAACCAACAGTCACTTTGAGGTTATGTTTTACCGGCGTGCGATATTTTCACAATTTTCACTGTAATTTTATGTTCACTGACTTTCACTTCGATTATCAGGGCTATACTGGGCCCATAACCTGTTAGAGTTATTGGATTATGTAGAATTTATTTGAAATTAATGAAAAGTTTTATAGTACAACAACAGTCTTTTAATGATGCCCACAGAGTATAAAAAGGAATAGACAAACATTGAAAAAGGTGCGAATTTACACCACAGACTATATAACTATTACTAGTGTGTTACTTAGTATATTAGGCACAATATAGAAACTAATATTTTAACATATATATATTAATTTACAACTATGGGAGACAGATAATGCTCGGACAACATAGTTTTCAATGTAATCGCAGATTGCGTACGTCTGATAGAAATCGGTAAAGCACTCCATAAAGGTAGCTCTATGGAAAATGAGTTTGTATGAAAATTGATAGAATGTTATATTATTTCCAATCTCAGAAGGATTTTACACTTTAGGAGCTTAAAGCGTTCTTTGAGGTCAAGAGGAGTTGATGGTTTTAATAAAATATTAAACAGAGGGGTAAGGATGTATTTTTACAAAAGTGGAAAATGCGATACGTGCGTCGTTCAAATATAAATCATATGCAAAAATTTAGTAATTTTAATATGTACGTAAAATAATTTAATATATAAAATAATTCAAATAACTTAAAAAATAATTACAATTATTTGCATCATCATCATCATCATCAGTCTATCACAGCCCGCTGTTAGACATAGACCTCCCCATTGTACGCCACTCTGATCTCTACCACAACTCCAGTTAGTTATCTTGCGGCAATCGTCGTTCCACCTGGCCTGTGGGCGCCAATTGTTTTATTGCCATATAAATTTATCATATTAAAATAGACATTTTTTAATAATGATTAAAATGGACTCCACCTTGGATCAATTTTCACTATTACATACTTACGAGTATATTGTGTATAGATAATATTTTGTTTTAGTCTGCTGAAGTAGGCAACGCAGTTAATTGGTACATGAAGTACCTATTAATTTTATAAATACGAAGACAAAGACAGCCCAAGTTTCAGTTAAATATTTATATATCCGTTCAACGTCTTTTTCTGATTGACGTGTATGTCTTCAATCGTGTTTATGCTTCTCTATGGATTGGTTCCAGACACTTAAAACTCACATCAAAGTCTCTCACGCAGTCATGCTACCATTACCGACTTGTGTATTGTGGCGGCATCCTCAGAAGGTCTAAAACGGCTTGTGACTAGTCTTGATGAGTCATGCTGCAGATGTGGTCTTAAAATCAATATGAAAAAGATCGAGGTGATGGTCCAAGACACACTGAATAACATCACAGTAGACAATAAACTCCAAGACGTCGAAGTTTAAATATGTATCTGGGCAGCACTTTATTTTCATCAAACTGCCACCTTGATAACGAAGTCAATAACAGAATTGAAACTGCCGCTGTGGCTTTTGACAAGTACCGTATCAAAGTATTCCGTTTACATGACATAAAGCTCCCCACCAAAATAACTGTAAACATTGCAATTGTCCGACCCAACCTCTTATACGGCTCGAGGCAAGGCGTTCTGCTTGTACCGCTAACATATTCACATATTGGAAAGATTCCACCTTAAATGCTTACCTCAGACCGTGTACGAAACGTGGAAGTTCTACAATGAATAAATATCGATGGAATGGAAGCATATCTAATGTAGTAGCAGCTGCGGTGGGGTGGCCATATCTCACAGATTAAGAGATCTCACAGACAGAACAACAGAGTGGCTAAGCGCACCTTCTATTCGGAGCTACAAGATGGCAAAGGAAAGCAAGATGGCCAATTCCTGCGCTATTAGGATGTGCTGAAGCGTAATATGAAGCGCTACCAAATTAATAAATAGCATACACCTTGCATGCTACTTATTAATTTTTAGGGTGAGATAGATTAGGAATACAGAGTGTTCCTTTCTGTTTCTCTATTCATATCGTAGCTATTGTAAGAGGCGACAATAGAAGCAAACAATACTGCTAAGGGAAGGAAAATTTGAAACGAGACCTTTACGAGTCCATCTTATCAGTGTATTGTAATGGAACACTTCTTCCTAAGGAAAGGCCTACTATTGGCCCGCTATGGGTTGTTGATGATACATGTATTTAGTTGCAAAGATGTCTCTTTGTCAGAGATCTAAGATATTTCTCTAGCGGTGTGTTATTGTAAGCGTTGTAACCTATCCTATCTAGAGGAAATAAAGCGTAGAGTTTTTAGATTATCTTCATAGTAGTCTAGGATACTCAAACATGGGAACAAATACAGATTGTCATAATAGATAAAATATAAAGAGTTACTCTCTTCCCAAGACATTTTTTTGAAGAAACTGCACGACTGCACGACTGGCCTAGTGGTTTAAGCGGTCGCCACGCCGCTCTCCGCTTCGCTGTGTTGTGGGTTCAAATCCTACATGGGACAACACTTTGTGTGATCCACAAATTGTTGTTCTGAGTCTGGGTGTTCTTTGTATCCGTTTCTTGTATGTTTGTAAAGTCCCCCGCGACACAGGATTTATTCCTAATGCGGGCGTTGTCTTTTTATAAAAGAAAAGAAGAAAAAGAAGAAATGAGAAAAATCGTTGCACATAAAAATATACATAAGTGTATTAAGTAAGTTAACTTTTATAATATTATTAAACGATACATAAAAATGAAAAACTGATTAGTAAAACAAAGGTTACTAAGTAAATAATGTGCGTGGTTCATGACATTCTCAAATAAATAAAGAGTTAACTAAGTAATCATGAAACATTCGATATAATATAACACATTCGATATAATATAACACATTCGATATAATATAACACATTCGATATAATATAACACATTCGATATAATGTGAAATATGGATCATTATGCACGTTTATGATTGGATAACTTTTCCATTTATTTTTATCCGGGGACGAAGCTGATGCATAACAAGATTGAAATTCATCATAACACAATATGGTAAGCTGTGCAATAAATAAACCTGTCCAAAAATGTAAAGGATGCTGTAGAAATAATAGCTGCAATAAAGCAAAAGACAATTTAATAAATAAAACTTCATATTTGGGTAAAATTTTTTTCGTGGACACAGGGATACAAACTACAAAAGATAGATTAAAATCAAAATGTAGATGCAGATATATCAAAAACTGTCCACTCCAGACCATAGTAGAAGAGCCTGATAGTTTTAATACCTGTGCAAATGTTGTAGCTGTGTGTAATGTAAAACAAGAAGTTTTACACGACAGTAAAAACATCAAAACAAACGAGTTAATTCAGATTATGAAGGAAGAAAACGAGATAAAAAAATTAAAAAGAAGGAAAGAGAACAAACTGGAAGTGAAATGAAGAATGAAAATTCTTAAAATTTGGAAGAAATAGAAGCATCTACTAATGAAATGAAGAAAAGGTTGAAAAAGTGCAAAGCTATAATTAACACTCAAATTAAATGTACCAGAGAAATTCTAAATCAATGGAAACAAGATCTACAAATACAAACGTTAAATCTGACTTGAATGATTGCTACCCAGTTAACACAGAAAGGAATGTAATGGATTTAAGAAAATCTTGCTGTCGAGAACAATCAAGTACGTACAAAGGTGCACCAATACCAGAGACTAAAACAGTAAATAGTAAATCTAAAATGATGCTTTATACATCAGATGCGTGTAATAGAGATAAATGCATGTACAGAGCTAGAAAAGGTATCGATACTAGTAGTAGTAGCATAAAGTCTTGCATTATAAAAAAGTTATAACCGGTACAAAAACATCTCGGTGTAAATAAATTTTCATCCAGTATAGATTGCCAAACACACTGTTTGAAATGTAATAGAGGAAATCAATGGGTATGTGCATCCATAACAAAAGGAAATACCTATTACCCTAATTATCCAAAAAATAAAAGCTATATTCTGCATAAATATCATAATAGGGAGGTTCTTAACATCGGAGGTTTAAAAGGTTACATGATTAATGCTCTATATGGAAAAAAAGAACGTAGTGTAGGCGAGAAAATACGTTATGCAACGGCAGAAGTCTTAAAATTATGACTAAGCGAAAAAAGAAAAAAAGAAACGATTACAAGATGGGAAATTAAACAGAACGAAAAGGACGAAACGAAAGAAATCAAAAATAATCATAGAACAAAACTGTTGTACTAAACAATTTAACAACGAACAAATTAGAAGAAAAGCTACGGAAAGAGCTAAACAAGATGAGTCGTATGTCAACAAATGTCCTATGGATTTCTTAGTAGTAGCTTGTGGTCTGGCACTTCGCGGTTTCAAAGGAATGTTTAATTTACTTTTTAATATGATTACGAAACCAAAACAAAGTTGTAACTACATAAAGACAAGGTTAAAATACCCAAATGACACGATACGTCGAATTTCCAAATGGTGGACTATAGCTTGGAAACGACAGAAGCTCGCCATGACAAGGAGCATTACCGGCTCAAAAAGTACGTCAATTGCAATTTATCCTTGTTACAAAAGTATGTTGTTAGCTTCTTTCAGGACAAAACCATGTTTATGGGTGTATCACATTTGCCCAAATCTTTATCCTCAATTCTTGAAGCTCCTGAAATTTTGGAGAAGTTACACGGATGTAGTATTGTTAATGTTGGCAGTAATTGTGTGGTCACCCTGTATTATACGTTTTGAACTTTGTCGATGTGTTCTGTGTTGTTGCTTGTGATCTTGAAAATGTAAATGAATGCTGTATACTTATTTATTTGAATGAAAATTTAACATTATTTATGATATATGTAAGTGAACTTTTCATTCGCGTTTTGTTTTACTTTTGGACTCAATAAAATACTAGGTAAAGATTTGCAAATAAACGAAGAAACAAAAATTGTATTGTTGTGAAATTTTCGTAGCAATACAACACATACTTTAGCAATATATATAAAAACTATAATATTGGTGATCTTATATCGCATAATTGAAATTTTACTTTGGTGTTGGACGGAATGAGGCTCCCGCTTTTGTGTTGAAAGACAAGACAAATATTTCGGACACTTGACACAACTTTATCTAGTTTCCAACTAAGCAGAGCTTTTGCTATGATAACTAGACTGACTGATAGAATACTAATATACTTTTTTGTGAATAAATACATATTATACATAGAAAATACCAAAACTTCGAAACAAATATTTGCAGATCACACAAACATTTGGTCCGACCCGGCAATCGAACCCGAGACCTCAAGCACAGCAATCATATCCACTACCGCTGCGCCACCGAGGCAGTCGAAAGTCGTAAAAACAAAATCAAACTAAAACGTACAAAGCAAACTTATATTACCTCAAACAAATTACTATTGCTTAAATCAATATCAAAAAACTTGCGGGTGGTTTTATTAATTTTAAGGTAATAGGGATATTGGTGTGGTGAAGGTCGATAGCTCCCGCACTAGGAATATCCTTGTGTCATTCGAGATTTTCAAATATACATGAAACAGAAACGAAGAACATTCAGACTCAGTTTCAATAATTTGTAGATCACACAAAGTTATCCCATGTGGGGTTTGAAGAACCCACAACACTCAGCGCACCGTAGAAAGCGATGGAGTGACCGCTTAA
Organism: Hypercompe scribonia; assembly: GCA_949316085.1. NCBI lineage: Eukaryota > Metazoa > Arthropoda > Insecta > Lepidoptera > Erebidae > Hypercompe > Hypercompe scribonia. The sequence goes on from OX438988.1 coordinate 9,849,580, forward strand.
ACCTCTACGCCATCTGTGCAGTTGTGCATCCGTGTAGTAATGTTAAGTGTTATCAGTGCTATTTATCCCGTGGGTATCGTAAGAACCGAATAAGAGAATAAACTGCGCGTACTGCGCAGTTGATATAAACCGTAAACGACACTGCAAGAAAACTTGATAAAAACTGTAGGGTTTTGTGTATTATGTTTACGTATAGTTTATAGGCCAAAACCTCCTTTGTAAGGATAGAACTATGTTCAGCAGTGGATTAGTAGAGTATGTTGAGGAGAGAAGAGAGCTTATTATTATTACCATACAATATCCTATTTATTCAAATAAATGTATTGTATTACAAATATTATTAAGCGCCTGAGAGATGTGTATTAGCAAAATATGTGATATACATATAGTATCATTGCTTTAAAATATAAAAAATATTTTGTGTGCTGTTGAATAATTAAAAATATATGGTATTTTGCATGAAAACAATGTGAGTGTATTTATTTAATCAATTATCAATTAGATTAATTTAATCAATTAGAAATGTTGTAAATATATAAAAAAAGGATAATTATTTTTAATATAATTATTATTAAAGATCTGGTGTCGTAAAATTATTGGAAAATTTTACATTGCCGAAAGCAAAACCTCGATTGCAGTAAATTGAGAAAAAACCAAATTCGTTAGAAAATACTTATATTAGGCTTGCCTCATTTCTTCCCATGGTTTCTATATTAACAATGATGAGACTTACTGTTGACCTTCGTTCACAGAGGCTCGTTTCAACATGGCTGCTTGCAATACGACATTTTTTTATCATTTGGGCAATAATTTTGAATGGTGATCATAGCGTTTTACTCTAAAGAGATAATAATCTCTTTCCCGGACTGTTAATGATATTAAATGATAAGATTTTACTGGTTAGACGGATCAAACTACCATATTTCGACATTGTAAAAAATCTTGGATATTTTGTATGAGATGGCAAAGAAACGTAACTTTTATTGTGTAATCTTCAATGTTTCTCGTGTATTTAAAACTTCAGCATAGATTTCTTTGGTTTACAATATGCAATGATCAAAAACTGGTAGAATTTAGTGTAAATACAGAACAGGCTGCATGGTATGTGTGGAGGAGCGGGTGTTACGTCCCTTCAACACAAAGGGAGGATCCTCCGACCAGACGAGGTAATCATGTCTGGCGGGCCGTGGCCTAGCGGTTGATATTGGGAAGTTGTAAATGCAAATCAGTGCAATAATCTCTATATCGCAATGCAGAATTAGTAGTGACTCCGTAGTTCGCTACTCAATAGTTCGGTGTGTCTTCGGTAGATGACGTTATCGTTTATCTTTGTTAGCGCTTTAATATGGAAGTCGCCACAGTATACTATAAACATTTCTTTCTATTGCCAAGATAACTACACTGACACAGTCTCATTTCTACCAAACAATGATAATTATCTTAGTTGTATTGAGTGTCAAGATGACTATTGTGTAGAGTAGATACAGTACTTTAATTGAATAAATATTCGTATAAGAAATTGTGTGTCAGACTCAAGTAGCTACAGTAGAATATCTAGACGTAATCTGGTATGACAAAGTAGTTACACTTCAGCAACATCTAGAGAAGATAAGGTGAACAATAAAAGTTCTCACACCAATCACTTTGTAAATATGAAAGATTTATGTGTATACTAACATAAATTGTATTCAATATATTACATTACTTTAGATTTGAAATGTATATATCTCGTTCTCTTCAAAGGTAGTCGGGCAACTTGTGACTTGTGATAAAATTAAAACAAACATGATTACGTACTAACTTGCGGTCTAGTTACGAGTGTACTTTGAACTATAATTGTATAGACTTTTGTACCATTCACAGGTCAAAATATATACTAGATCCTTATATCTTTGTGTGGTCATTTTCTCATAATTTTTGACTTTGTAGCACATCTTGTTAAAAAATTGTTTTATGTTCTTCTTCTACATAAAAACATTCAGTATTTAACATGTATTTTAAGTGTTTTAATGTTTTAATTTGTTTAAATATTTACCTCACGGACGTTTCAGATATGTAGAACTTACTGTGTTAATATTTCTTTCATTATTACAAAGGTTGTCCGATATTTTGTATCTTTGCGATACTTCATTTAATGTTTGAAGTCCGAATATGTTTATTTTGTTTATTCCGAGGTTAAACGCCCAAATTAGACTTACTAGTAGAATCTGTTTTGTATAGGAAAACATCTTTAAAGAGCCGAGGTGTGGTTTTTGGCACTTATAGTTTTTACAAAAAGGTCAAATTTTAAAGAATAGTGTAGATATATGTTACAAAAATATATGAGATCAATTTCACACTTTTGTCTTGATTTTATTGTTTAAGTAATTAATTATTTTAAAATAAACACTGTCATGTAATTTTTTTTTTTCTGGGCTTACCAAAGTGACTCTACTCTGCCTGATGGAAAGCATGAATAGAATCTAAGAGTGGTGGTCGCCATACTCATTGCGAATGCAGACAAGCAGTGTGGCGACCGACGCTATGGCGCTAGTTTTTTACACTTTCGTTAATCACTGACTTTTTCATTCTCAGAGGGCCATTAATACTGGTAGGTTTATTTTAGTTCGATTAGTTCGGTTTGAAATTAAATCTGAAGCATTTAAAGTAAGTTATTTTCCCGTGGTGCGAATACACATTTAACTTCAGTGAAAATAATGAAATGTTAGACTACTTAATTTATGAAAATGCACATTGTGTGATTAGTCATTGATATTTAGCTTAACTATTTAGAAATGGAAGCCGATAACGATAATTTAAATTCTTAATAGAATTCTTATCAAAAAACATCTAACTATTGTAAAAAATATTAAAGAAAAAGTGTGAGTTTAAATTATTTTAAGTTTAGAAAATCTAAGCATGAAAATATAGATACTCGTATACTCCAAAATAATTAATAACTGGTAAAAGCCTATGTCTGATCCCAATTTAGGCAGAGCCTTTACTGTGGTAATTAGACGACTGATAAACACAGTTAAATATTTAATACATTATAGATAAAATACTAACACACAAAAGAAATGATCGTGCTCATCACACAATATTGTTTGGGTGGGAATCAAACCCACGACCGATTTAGTAGTCAGGATCACTAACGGCTATATCAGCTACCTACTCATTTTTAAAATTCTAAATTAATAACTAGATTTACCTGCAAAACGATTTTTAGGATAATTTACAACCACAACTGATAATTTCAAAACTATGAATCTCTCCCTCGTGAAATTTACCAGATTTTGCTGCCAATATTTTTTACTTTCTTCAGTAGTTTGACAGTTCAATGTTCATACCTATAAAAAATCTGAACTCTAAGAAAGCAAAATTCTTTAAATAAATATTGTTACTATGTAAAAAAGGTTAAAAGTGTTATTAATAGATTCCTTTGATGTTTTGTCTAATAGCCAAGTTTAATATAAATAAATGATAACACAGATTAAGGAATTATATAATGAATATAATTGCTAATAAATCATCAAGATAGGTCAGTGTTATAGTTAAAATAATACTAACGCAATTTAGAAATTACGCACAATCTTGAAACATAATGGTTAATTTGGCACCGTTCCTTATTTACGATGTTCTATCAACAAAGCCATTAATGCAGGCCAAACTAAAAATAAAATTAGTAGACTATCACTTGCCACGATGTTCGCTCAGTCATAAACTTGCTTTCGTGCTGAACGCGTGTGTATAACGTATCTTACAATGCTTGTGAAACTCGCATTTCCAACGCTATCGTCTGATTATCCGGACGTTGACATGCTGAGGTGTAAAGAGGTCAATAGTTTTGCCACCGAGTGCATCTTGCCTCGTCGTCCGAAAAGAAGTCTCCCGCCTGTTCCGGAGGACAAAGAATGCAGTAACACAGAATTGAAAAAGGCGTGCAAAATGGTGCACAGGAGACGGAAGCACAGAAAACAGTGCTTGAAGTTACCAGCGTTACTTGAACACGATGAATGTTGAAGTGTTCCACTTGTTACTCAAGAAGATTTTTGGAATTTGTTGCCTTTGCCTGCTACGTGCAGTGTTGCCACTCTTTCTAATACCAAATGAATAGATTATCAAGCTACTAATTTAAGTGGTGTACTCTTCGGTTTGTATTATATGATACAATAATTTGATAATTATTTCTAAGCTAGTGACATTAGTCTTGGGTTTGATTTGTGTGATTTATGATTTAACTAGTCACACATGTTACACATAAACTCTGATAGGTGAGTCACATTTGTATTATCTATGTATAAATCTTCATGACCGGTAGGTATGTACTTTTCTTATCGCAGTAATTAGTCTTAAATAACTGTCTTGGATTTTAATGTTAGTTTTAAAACTGATCTGGATTTGTAAATACACGTTTGAATTGTTTAAATTTCGAATAGCATTCGAATAGACAAAGATACAGTATATTGCACTACAGGATACTGCATTGTGCTAGAACAAAAATGAGAAATCTAAAAGAATGGATATATTTTTATGTATTATGTAGGTTTGCTCTTTAAGTATGTCGTTATCATTGTCTAAATATTGACATGGCCGCTCTATCAATGGTCGATGAAGGTGAACTAACCTAATATATTCATTATTGTGTAATCAACAAATGCGTAGGATTTGGTCAGGTACTTAATTTTACGAAGATTTGTGTTGGTTTAGTTTTAATACCTATGTGACGTGACGATGTGATTTACTATGTTGGAGACATAGTTGGTATTTATACTTAGTGTACTTTTGTGTATTAAAACTATACTTACTAATAATTCTTTAAATGACGTATTAATGTCTTTTTTTCCTCTAGACCTTAACTATTCGCTTTATTCCTTGTAGTTTCATAAACACACTAGTTTCACATGAAACTTTACTGAAGTGTACAAGATTCTTGGAGTATTTTTGAGATAGTTGAGTTTTTTCTTTCGATGTCTATTCTGTAATAGTAACTTCTGCAATATCGTCTAAAATACAAGCCAAGGCTTAGTTTGGACGCCAGATCACCCACAAATTACTAATTTAACAAAATCTTTTTGTCAACTTATAATGAGACTAGTATAATTTGTGGAGATAAATGAAAAAAATTATTATTATTGTTAAAAGATATTATTATTTTAACTAAATGTGTTTCATCTTGCCTGAAAATAGTGGCAATCGAATACAGTTAACATACTTATTGTTACATGTATCGTGAGTGTTAAGCATATAAGAATGTATGGGTACACCGTACTATTTAAAATATAGATAACTAGTGAAATATTTAAAAGTATTAAGTCAAAATTCTACAAGTTTAAGTGATAGATACTAGTAAAAACAAGTGATTGTTGCCTTACGATTTTCGTATCAGATTCCACTTTCAAAGTTGGCCATGGACTTCGGAAAGGGCATTAATACATATAACCTTTACAAGGTCTGACACCTGACAACTTGTATTTATAATGTATCAGTAGCTATATCAATCTGTGATATTAATATGTTGTAAAAAAGTGTCGTAATTTTAAGAATCTATTATAAGTTTCATTAATAAATGTATTTAGAGTAAAGTTTCAATTTTTTTTTCTTCTGAGCCCTTACATAAGTTACTGTTTCTTTGATGAATACTTCTGATTATTCGTCATCATTATGAACATCTAAGGATTATAAATTCTGTCTTAGCTCTGAATACGACGGTTTCACAAACGTCAAATACTCGTAACAATAGCTGGTGATCAAAATTCTTGGTTTCAAACTTTCCATAAGGCAGAGTAGAGTCATTTTGGCAGCCTCTAAAACTTAAAAAAAATAACAAAAAAGTAAAAAGGTAGATCAGCAAGAAAAATGATAGAGACGAGTGTTAGGGATACCGCAAGTCTAAGATGAAGAAACTTGAATGAGTCATCAATAGCTCGAAGAGTTAGGTTTACTTAGCTGAAGGTCAATTTTTGTAATAAAAGATGTAATCTCGTAGTAAATTATTAAGTATTTAATTTTTAATTGCAATAAGATTACATCGTATTGTGACCGCAAGTTGAATCGGTATTTGGTCAGTCTTAGTAATATTTTGCTATTAAAATATTTTTTTATGATATATGTGAGATGGAGAATATACGAGTATATAATAGGATATCATGATCGAATTGTGAACTTTACTAGAACTGACCTACTGGTTGTTAGTCCTATGATTGGAGACAACACTACGATACTACAATTGACTGCTGCAAAATAAAATCGAATCATATAATTACTTTTTAACTTTTACCTCCTTTTTTATCAGGTTAATCCAACTCTTAAGGTACTTAGATATACTTTATTGTAGCTAACAGATAATAGCCAATATTTATATAAGTATATTATCTAAATTATTTGATCTAAATTGTGCACCAGTAGTTACAAATATAAATTTTAATCTACCTAATATTCAGACAGGATGTATGTAATGTAGTCATATAGAAAGTAGGTATCTCCGTTCTGTAGAAAATGTGGTTCACCAGTAGCATAGCGTGTTATAGTCAGCTTGCGTACCGGCGAATAGCATTAATCAGCTGTACCACCCAAGATTCATGAATAGTGAGATAAATTTTGCAACATAGCGATATCGTATCATATCATATCAGCAGCCTATAGCGGTCAAATGCTGGACATAAGCTTTTCCTTAGTAAGGAGGTTTTGGCTACGCTGGCCAGACGGGTTGGGTTTTCCTTCTCTTTGCAGTGATGTTATCTGTGTAGTTTGTTCCCTTAGTTGCCTTTTACAAGATTCATAGGATGAATAGGAGAACACTCTATATTCTTAATCCGTCACCACACAGAGAGCAAATAAACGTAAGAGTGTAATAAGCGAATAGTGAGCTGCATACTTGTAAATCAATAGTATTATTTTTTGGCTTAGAATTTTTATTATAAATTCCTACAAATTAGATCGAAAGAATTGATCTTGACCGTCACTCGACCATGCTGGTTAAGCGTTCAGTGACCGTTAAGCCGAAGGACAGTAGGAGGGCAATGGGCACATGACCAATTTTTTTCTAATTTATTTACTTTAAATATAGAACCTTCCAAAGTAACTCTACACTGTTTGATGAAAAGCGTGTGCAGAATTTAATAGTTTGTGTTTGGGTGTAATTCATCTGTAATATATATGTATTTTCAAATACAGAAGTATGTTTATCAGCAGTCTGGTTGCCTGGTGGTAGTGAGACTAGAAAGCCATATGTGGGATGTGTGAAATTATTATTAAAACAGAAAAAGGAATAATTAAATTTAATTATAGAAATTTATACATTTAAATATCACTGTTATGACATACATCAAAAGGACCAACAAGAATGCCAAGAAAACTATTTGATATAGGTTAATATGATCAGTATTAGAATTATATAAATGGTAAAATCATAGTCGACAAAGCTTGGGCGTTTAATACGTTTCTGTCTATCGCTTGAGGGATAAAAACCTCATGTATGCATATTTGGCAAAAAGGGAGAAAGGAAATACATGGTAACATTAATCTATTCAAATGATTGGCTGTGGTAGTAGGTTGTACAATTTCTTATGACATTCAAACAGGTATTAAACAGCCGTATGGGTGTTTCATGTCTTTCCTATTTAGACATCAATGTTATTGAAGACTTTCTTTCCGACCTTGCTCGTCTCTTTGAGTTTAAACATATATTTAGAGTACTATATTAAATGATGTCATTATATAACAAATGGTACTAAGTTTCATTTACATGGTTCCGGTTCTAATAACTGTTACAGTCTGTGACTTTTGATGTTAATCACATTCGTGTTCAAATAGTGCAGTCAAGTGTAAAACTATGTACTCACAGCTTACCTTTATATACAATATCTTAGATTTCTACCTACAAATGGATATTATAGTATATTGATTTAATAAATTAACGTAATTCAGATTGGTATTAATTTAAATTTGGAATTCTGAGTGAAATGTCAGCTACTCGGTATTAAAATAGCAACGTGATAAAGTCATAGCCATAAATTATACTCACAGTAACTTGTAATTTCATACACACTGTTAAGAAAATAAACGTTATGTCACACGGTAAAGTTTGTTTTCCCACCTAAACGCCCACACCTTCGCGGAATGAGCGCGTTAGGCATGAAGTAAAACAAAAGCATGTTATTACCGAGTTCGCAATAAATGGTAGTACATTACATTATTATTGCTCGTGTACTGTAAAGATAATCAAGTAATTATATTTATTTTCGACCACTTACGAAAAGAGTGGAATATTCTTGACGGACAAAGCACTTGTTAAATATTTTCTGGTATTGAATGTGTTATTAGGTTTAAATTCTTCAGTCATTTTTATTGCTGCATAGCCAACTTGCGCATTCAACAAAACAAAATTTCGAATTTAGAATTCAATAAAATTCAAAAAGTTTTAATGCCGATTGAGTTCAAATTTGACACGATATACAACCTGCTTCAAAGATTTTAATCTATTTGTCACCAATACAGACAAATGTGACGCGTGGCAGATTTTTCATATGATGACAGGTGCTTTCTAATGATTGTTTTCAATAACCTATCTATCCTTAGTTATGTATAAATAAATTTATCTTTTTATTCTTATTTGCTTTTCAATAACCTACTGACAGATAGCATTTTCTGTCGAAGATAATTATCTACCTTTGGGCGGATGGTTAGTCAACTAGAGTTAGGCCCCTAGATAATAATTAGACTACCTTGTTTCAGACTACTCTCGGATAGATGTAGGTAACTTTGGTTACCACAATTGTTTATCTGTCAACATTGGCTAGAGTGACATGGATAGTTAGCATTTTAAAAATAATTATATTTAATGTTTTAGCAGTTGTGATAGCGATATCGAATTATTTTAAATTTTATTTTATTATTATTCGCTTCTCTCATTACATGCCCGTCTGAATTTAATTGATGCAATGGAAGAGACATATGCCCAGCAGTAGACTGAAATAGGCTGATGGCTTTTACTATTATTATTTATTTATAATGGATTGTAATGAAAGCAGAGCCATTGATATCGATAGTAGCGTACCTTTGTAGAAGTAATTTAAACCAAATGTTAATCCTAGGACTCAATAAAATTGTTACGAATTCACATAGAAGTTTAGCCTAAATATGTAAGAGTGTTGTAAATCAGTTAATTCTTGTAAGATAAGTATAGTAAGTAGTAAGTATGTATAATATATTTCAGTCAAAAAAATCACAAATATAAAACAACCTTTTAAAAAATAAGTTAATGTTAATTCACCATTGACTCCATGAAAATATGCGTTATAAATACTTTTGATTAATAATTAATATTTTTATTTAACATTAAATATTTGTGTAGCAAAATATAAAACACTTCAAGAGGGACGAAGTTATCCTTTCTTGGTTACAGAGAGATAGCACTTATCCGCGAATGCGAAACGTAAGTTACGGATCGATAAGATAACACTAAATCATTCATTCATTTATTACAAACCAAAATCACCTGGAACGTACCTACTTCTTATTTTCTTTGCAGCACCCAAAGATTGAAATGTAGAGAATGTTTTAGGTATTAAATCCGCCTATGTATTTAAAGTGCATGATATACATATAAATAAATTGGGGATAGCGATCTGTGTTTAACTGGAGATAACATATTGAAAGCGGTCGTAAAATAGGATTTTGCATTTTTGTACAGTAAAGGAGAATAATGTTTATTCGTATTAGACAGTTACAAGATTTGTCTTAAGTTATTTCTTGATATATCTTACTTGCAACTGTTAACTTAATAGTGGCGAATTTGTTATTCCGTGCCAACAATATAAACTACGCCAACTCGTGCAGGTGGGCATTATTGATGAAAATATGTACATTTAATATATATACATATATCCATCCGAACAATTAGTGTTACCAGACGTAAAATAAGTATGTAGCTGCGAAAAAACTTCAAATTTTCCTGTTACTCTGTATGGGTAACAGAGTACCTACTGCAAAATTCAGATAATCGTTTTTAGTCTGCCTTTTCAAAAGTTAAACCAGTAAATTTATTTGAGGAAAAAAGGAATTACCTGAAATATGCCATGAGTAGCATGGCCTGTTTCAATAAATGGTCAGGAACGAATTGTGGGCATTAACATTTAATGTCATCAATGCTTACTCTCTTATAGCATCATTAATAATTATTAACCGCAACAAAACTGTATATGCGCATTCTTGGTGGTGAGTCGTTTGTAGACTTTATTTTATATAACGTGGCAATGTAACTTCTGATTTTCATGACTATTGTGAAAACGAATAACAAAAAAATCAACTGTCTATTCTGAAACCAAGAAATATTGGCTGCACAGACGTCGTGGTGGTTAAAGACGTCACCGCGCCGCTCGCTACAATGCTGAGTGTTATACCTTCAAACCCCACAACGGACAACACTTTGTGTGCATTTCATATATGTTTGTAAAGTCCCCCGCGACACAGGATATATTTCGAATGACAGCGTTGTCTTTTAAATTAAAAAAAAACCTGACAGTTCATAGTCCATACTACGAATTTAAAAAATTCATAATTATTAAGATGACTTAAAAAGCATTGAGAAATAAAAAGGATATACATTAAAGTATAAAATATGATAATTGTAAATGTAACGTAAAAACAGTGTGTCTAAGTTCTTAGTCATCATTACTTTTCTTCATTGCATCATCATACAAACATGTATTATGATGGTCATAAATAGTTATTCCTTTATAGAATTATTGCAGTTGATGTAATTGCTAAATAAGTAATACTTATTTTTATATTTCTTTATCGGATCGGATGATTGTTATGACTAAACAATTTCTCTATTTTTGTAACTGTTATATGAGATTTTGGACTGTAGATTTTGATAGTTTAATGTTTAAGACACGTGCGCTGAATTGTACTCATAATTTTAAGGATGAAGTTAATTTTAAGGCTAAGTTACAAATTAGAGTTTTAGTATTAACTATTACATATTTTATCAACAATATCCAAAGACGATCCAGTCGTTATAGGTAGCCTACCGACCGTAGAATCGAAATTTTGTATTTATTAGAAAATAGGGATAATCTTGAAGAGTATTATAGGTCTAATATAATATCATACATAATATAGGTCATGTATAATAGTGGTCGAAAAGAAACTATTATTTGGTTTTCCTTGTAGATAGCTTAATGATATCATTCTTTCGAAGAAGTCCGACAACATTATTAATATATATTGATTACTTTAAGATTAGGTACACAGTTAAAATAGTGTCTGCTTCGTACTTATCGTTTCGATTTCATTGAAAATCTATTTACTTATCGTGAGGTTTTATTGTACATTATAAATAAAAAAAAATTCTGGTTAAATCTATGCTTTAACGGCGCCATTGTAAACGATTATTCATACGAGGCACTGTAGTGTAATACTGAATGTTATAGAAATTTGTTATTAAATTTTAAGAAGATCGCATGTATTATAGTCCAACACTGCGCATAGGCTTCTAGGATCTTTTGCATTCAATCCAAAATATTTGAATTCAGCTACAGGGTCCATATTAAAAAAAAAATAACCATGAAAGTTTTACTTTGAAAATTCAGTAGAATTCTTGAGGCCTGTTTGTCCAGTGGTTAAAAGAGGTCGTACCTCCAATTCCCATCACATCAAAATCCCTTTAACGGTTAAATTTAGGCCTCTCCTTAAAGGCTGATGCCTATTATACCACACTTTTTAGACGGGTTGATATAGAGTGTGTTCCAAGTTTTACTTCGCTTTACTATGCTATGTTTTCCTCCGAAGTTTGTTCCTTTAGTTGCCTTTTGCTACACTCATGGAATAAATAGGGGTGGTAACACTTCGTATTCTTAATCCATGACCACGCAGACAAGCCCCACCAGGAAAGATTATTGCGTGATGTGTACGTTTCTTTGTTCTGTGTCTGTGATAAAGTATAAATTTATTTAGGAGTATAGAGGTATGTTTATCAGCAGTCTGGCTACAATAGTTTGCTTGTCCCTTTGACCAAAATAGCCGTATTTTCCTAAAATGACTTTACGTGGTATAATTCCACTAGGCAACACCGTTTTTACTCAATTTTCGGCATCAATTTGATATAATTTTCAAAAGGCTTGGGCTTTTTGCTGATTGCTCTAAAGCTAGTTTGGCCTGAGGTTCAACTTTAGACAAAATTAAGAGCCACGAAAAAAACAATAGATCTTTATAAAACTAACTATTAGTCTATTCTACGGTTTCTGGATACAGAACCATTTTAATCTATAACCCTCCATTTTCAAGTTTTATTAATTTATCTTTGACGTCATATCCTTCTTTCGCTTGAAAGATATCGAAGTGATGTTTTCCTAAGCGACCTATTTCATTTAATGGATGTTAAGTTATTACGAAGTAAGCATACTTGCATTACGTCCGTTGATATCTTAATTCTGAGATAAGTTAGTGATGGATTTGTGAACGGTTTACGTTATGATGAACAATTTACAATTTTTTGTAAAAAAAAATATATTCTTTTCACGGTAGTCATTTTCAGTTAGTTAAATTTTACCTAAAAAAAATGTAGGGGCTATCTAAACTGTTTCGGAAATGTTACTATGGATGTTTTGTTTGAGATTGGTCAGTAGATCTCAAGATAATTTATGTTTTTATTTTTCCTGTTTAACAAAGTCGCAGTCAAAAAACCCAATGTGGTCGTGAGACCCAATATCTCGGAGTATCTGCCAAATTAGGTAAGTTGTTTTCTGATGAAGTCATGATGAACTTTCTCCAATATTTAAATTAATTGCAATAAGTTACTTATATATTATTTTTTTCTCATAACTAGTTAAATTTTATTTTTTTCCAATAAAAAAGACCTGATTCACGTATTTCTAACGTAACGTATAACGTAATGAACTCCGAACACGTTTGTTAAACACGACATGGTTACGGATCGCACATAGCGAGTGAGGTGTGACATTAATAACTTGTTCCACGTGTACCCCAACTCACTTACAGTTTAAATTTGTAAACACTAATAACCCATTGAGCTTCTGTCGGCTATATTCATAGTTGGTCACATGCTAGAACATGTAGCCACGTGACCCAACAGCACTTGATATATCGGTGCAGTTGCCACAACAATGTTCTGCAGCAACGTGACAGTTTATAAGAATTTCTGTTAAATGATATGTTGAACAGTTAATAAACTACATAGTTAATTAGTGTGGGATGTTTGTCAATATGGTCAAAAATGTTTGCCAATATGGTAAAATAAATAAATAAATAAATATTGCAACCAATAAGGGTCGATAGAGATAAAAAAGTGTTGCAGAAATGTGGAAAATTTATTACTATCGAGAAATACAGCCGAACTTACTCGGGCCTACTAGTATAGCTATATAGACAATATACTGATTCGAATTACGTCACAATTCATATGTATTACACATATTCGAAATAAATAAAACTAAATGAATAGGTTTTGTAAAAAAATTGCAATAAAAAGAGTTTTCTAAAACAGGACTACACGTTTACACACATTTACGCATTACGTTAAAAGTTGACCTTGTGACACGTCACTTCACGTCGACATTATTCTTTAGTTATTTCGCTAACTGAACTAAAAATAACAATTGGCTTGTTCTTTGAAGAGTGGAACTCAAATTCGCAAGTACAAAAAAATTTGGAGTGTAAAGGTAAACCAACAAAACATTAGATCACGCGTTCAGACGGTATTGTTATGATCAGTTGGGAGCGTCCTTCAGTTAAAGAGGAACTATTTCTCTAAGTAGATGTTGGTTGTTCAAATGTAAAATCTAAACAGTTTCTTTATTATTTTCAATAGGGTTTTGCTATTGAAAGTCACTTTCGTAGCACTTTTTAGTGGGAAGTAATCAACATGATTGGAAGATATTAGCAAAGGTAAGTACTTATTTTCTTACGAGAAATATTTAGCAATTTGGTTATACCAAAGTCAGAAATAGATTAGATAGACTAGGCCCGTACCACATGATCTGGATGTCGTAATAGCAGCGGTTCCCGGATCCCTCCTGTCTCAGGCGCAGAGTGGCACACCGTGTGGTTTTAGTCGGTCCGATGCCGACACACCACCCGACCGTAAACCCCGGTGGGGTGACGGCCCGAGGGGGTTTCAACACGTTAAAAAAAAAAAAAAAAAGCCCTGGTAATAATTTGTCCTAATTAAGAGTAGATAGAGACTGATAACATACATATACTTACGTCGTTATCCGTGAAGAGATAGACAAAGGGGTATTAAACGTCGAACTTTTGTCGATTAAAGTGTACTGAGGCTATACAAACCTGTAAATCTTTTTAAATAACGTTCTCGAGTTTTACACACTTGCACACTAGTAATATTTAAATATTATAAATAAATTAGCTTTTGTCCGCGGCTTCACTTGCGTGCAATTTGGTCTACCGCATTGAGTTTCGTAACAGATCATTTTAAAAAAAAATATATTTTTGGAACGAAGTTCCTTACGGCAGGCTTGGAGGGGATAGGGATTTCGCTGCGGGACCGAACTGAAAAAAATATGATAGTAAAACCGTAAGTGGAAAAAGTGCGTGGAATAAATCTGTGGAATAAATCTGTGGAAAAAAGTGCGTGGAATAAAACCGTTAAATGAGACGTGCGCAGGCGCGAAAGCGCGTCATGTGTGCTATTTTATTATTTTAAGGAATTTATTATTTTATACTGAATTTCCTAAATACTTTCTTGTACTTAAATAAAAACTAATCAGCAAAATTTAAGAGAAAAATCAAGAAAACCTACATAAAATTGAGCACGATTTTTTTTGCAAATTGTGTCGATTCCACATTATCCGAAGGAACTTCGTTCCTACCTGGTGTCCCACGACACCATTCATTTTAACATACAAACAATCTTCCGGTACATCATCTTTATGTAACTTCAATGGTTTAGGCAGCATATGCCAGATAACTTTCAGAGGTCAGATTTTTTTTCCGACTTAATTGACATGTATCGTTATATTACGACCAAAATTATGTAAAATTATTACAAATTGTAGCCTATTTCAATGTATAACCTATGTTACTGTAAAGTTTCATCCAAATCCGTCCAGTAGTTTTTTCGTGAAAGAGTAACAAACATCCATCCTCACAAACTTCCGCATTTATAATAATATTATAAATTTTTGTGTCATAGTGTTTGTAACCAAACTCCTCCGAACGCTTGACCAATTTCTATAAAATTTTTAATGTGTATTTGACAGGTCTGATAATAGGTCGTACACTATTTTTATATTTCCGAGTGATAAGGGTAGCCCAATCCATAAAACAAAGTCATTTTTGGTCCTAATATTTTATTTGCAGTTTATCGTAACAAACTGAAAATAAAATAACACACATCGTAACCTGGTATTAAAAATACATATAACCGTTAATTTCACCCTTCTACCACCAATCCCCATTTTCAAGAGCAATACAATTGCAGAAAGCATTTGTTGGGGTCAGATAGTTTTATATATAGGCTTTCAATTATGGTAGGTTTATGATAAGAGTACGTTTGAATCACTCGTTTGCAAGTCTTATGTCTTAGGCACTTTGTTGTAGAAGGCTACGAAGACGGAGGCGCCGGTGGATACGAGTATTGATCGTTCACGTGGAACATCCCTGTCGTGAATTGCTGAATGAGCTTGATACTATTCTCATTTCGTTACTTAGAAATTATAAAAGCGGGTAGTAACATGATCTATATTGTAGCGTTTTTATAAGAGCTGTTTAGATCTAAACTGATATTTGGTAATAAATTTTTATAATGCGCGGGAAAGTCTGTGTTCATAACGGCATTTCTTTTTTTTAATATACTTTGTATTATCTAATGCTCAAGGATTTTAAACAATATTAACAATATTATGAAGTTCTTATTGTTTTGGGCATATTTGTACAGAAATTATGTCTTTATGGTCAGTCATGGGTTCTCTTTGTATTTTTAATTAGTAACACTGTACATACTGCATTATTCTGTGTTAAAGTAGATAGCTATTAGATATCTAACTGCTGAAGATACAGCTTTATGATACAACTAACGATGACAGATAAATATTTTAAGCGATCACCTCACGGCTCTCCTACTGCGCCGAGTGTTGTAAGTTCCAACCCCATATGCCACAATTCTTTGTGTGATTTAGCAATTGTCATTCTGAATTTCGGTATTATTTACATTTATTTCCTATACACATATTCCTAGCACGTTGTTTACTCATTCAGAGCAAATTGTTTCTTTAGGAGCTTTTGAAAGAGCATCATACTGCGCAAAAAGGAACCATAATATAATTTGCAAGTCAATGATCTTATAAGCTCAAAACAAAGCTTTTGTTTTCATTCATTCAATCTCGGTCATTTACATTCGGAGCGACCTCGATTGAAGTACTTAGTACTTACTGGTTTTCTTGGAGATCTCATTGTAATTTAATTGAACGAATTAAAATAACGCTTTATTTTTTCATTAGTCCGTTGGACCTATTTGGGTCTACTGATTATGTTAACCTGTTAAATGTTGTCTTCGCTTCGTGATCATTTTTTACATAAAAAACAATTCTAACTAGAAGCATTCTTTCTTTTGTTATGAGAAAAGCATGACAGAGCATGTGCTTCCAATCATACAAGCAAATCCTTCTTTACCCTTAAAATTGTTGTCAAAAGAAAACCAAGTAGGAGATATTTTTTTTAATTACATAAAACCTCGAACTAACGTTTAATAATCGTCAAGTACTACGCTAATGTAAATATAAGTACTTTAAATCATAACCAATTGAACTTAGTTTAAAGACTGAATGATTTTGTGATCAATTCTACTAAAAGTACTTTTTTTCTAAAAGAAAATTACTAAGCTTACACATACGAGTATATTTACATGCAACATGATTAAAAGATTGTTTATTTTGAAAAAAGAGCAATAACTTTAGTGACTACTAAAAAGTCTTAAACAGTTTTGTTTAAAACTCTTTTTAACGAATTATTTTCATCGAAATGTTGTACATTGTACAATCCCACCTAAGAATAGATTTCATTTTATCGTAATACAGTTCTTGAAACGCATGACTTGTTTATATTTTCGGGGAAAACGATTTACGTCTGTAGTAGCGTATTGGCAAGCCCGAATGTATTCTGTAGAAGATTATTAGCACTATTTCGCGTTAAAACCATTATCTTACAGATTGGAATGAAGGAAAAAGAATTTTTTATGTGATTCTTTGTTTACTGTTTATATGGGATAAACCCAGGATTACATATGAAACTTGTTTATTAATAATATAAATTCTTCTTTAAATTCTACTGTTAGTAATCAGCTGCACTTTTTAAACGTCAATGTAAGAAAATTTTACAAGTTTATTCATTTAATCTAATACCTTTAACCCATTACTTTCCACTGTCATATTTTTAGGACACCAGATTACCATTTTGAACCATTAAAACTGGCTTTAATTTTTAAGCCCATTTTGGTAAATAGCAAAAATTTTTAACTATTTTTCGGCTTCAAAAAATAATTTGATAAAAAAGTTTTTAGATATATAATTTCAAAGTTTATATATTTCGTAGCCGTTAAGAGTGCATTGTTATTGGATTTATATATCTAATTATAGCTATATAAATAAAAGTAATTATATATTTCAAATTACCTAAAATTTTTGAGAAACCTTTACTAAACGTGAAATAGTCAATAAAGTCTTAATAATATATTTTTTTCCTAACATAAGATCACAATGTCATACATATAAGACAGGCTAATTCAAACCCTAGAATAAATTAATTTTTGTTTTTTGCTTCACATTATTTTTCTTACTGCACTTGCACACACTTACTATTTTGTGATTTAAACAGAAAATTCTAAATTTTCGATGATTAGAAAGTAATGGGTTAAACGAGTAATTCTTGTATATACATATACACATACATACAAATACATATATTTATATATATATATATATGTAATCTGAATCTCGGAAATGGCTCCAGTAATTTACATGAAATTTAGTATGCAGGAGGTTTCGGATGCGATAAATTGATCTAGCTAAGTTTCATATTTAGAAAACGTTGTTTTATCTATGTATATTATATATTTTTCACATTGTTCACGCCAACTTGCTTGGTTCTAATATCTTATTTTGTCATAGTGATGTATAAAAATATCTTGTGTCTAGATAGGCTGGAGTATTTCAAAGTTTATTTAGAGTTTTCCTAAATAATAATAACTCATCAGTAATCAGATTTTATTTAAATTAAATAACGTTACAAATATAATTATTATTTAGTGATATATATATAACATTATACTTTGAAGGCTAATAATAGTTAAGATATTTTTTATAAGCCTACTCATTGATATTTCTTTACTTCAGCAAATCACCTTAAAGAAAACAATTGAAGAGACTTATTAAACGCCCACTTTTCGTCAATGTTTTGGTCCCACGTAATAGGTGGTGAGTCTATTACGCTGATCGGAATGTTTTGTTTGCCAGAGCCTCGCCCGTCGATCAGCAAGTGCACCACCTGCAGATGAGTTTTTGGTGGTAACTCTATGCGCCCCTTATTTATTAGATAAAGCATTAATTCGTATGTCTAATAACTTTTAATTTTTAAACGTTTGTTACACACTGAATGTTTTTTATGAGCACTACTGGTTTTTTTATAACGAGATAAAAAAGCGATACGTCTAAGGCGCTTGTATAAAGTTAGATAACTTACTGTATAAATTAGCAAATAAGCTTCGTATATATTTTTTCCTATCATTTACAAAAATAATTATAATGACTTGTATAATAGCAAGTAATGTAATAAATTGTAACCTATGTGCTATTGAAACTACTGAACTAGTTTTATCGAAATCCGTTGAGCAGTTTTTACCTGAAAGTGTAACAAACATCCATTCATCCATCCTTATAAACTATCTGCTTTTTAATTAATAAACTAAAAATCAGTCGGAATTGTTGTTAAAACAACTTTGTTTATGTTCGAACGTAACTTATCGTTCACAACACAAACCTCTGCTATTGTTTTCTATCTCGATATAAATAGAACACATAAAATCACCCAGTACTGAATTTGCAGTGACCATTAGGTAATAAAACTTTCTAGATTTACGATTTGTTGGTTTCTCTAACAGACGATGCGGTCAATCATACTTAGAAAGGGTGTCAATTGTTTTCTGGTTAGTATCTATAAAATAAAACAAGTGATCTACAACTTCACTGAGATACAGCTATTTCGATAATATTATGCAATATTTTACAGCCGTATTCAGTGTAAACAGTGAGAACTAATCGAGCTGGGCAAGCCAGCAAAGTTCATTCCATGTATTTAAAAGTTTACTTCATTGGGAGATGATTTTTTTATAGTGTAAAAGGCGGCAAACGAGGAGCTGGATCACCTAACGGTAAGTGACAACTATCGTTCAAGGACGCTACGTCACAAGTGCATTGGCATCCTCGAAGCACCTCTTCTAGAGTCAGGGAAAGGAAGGATAAGGTCTCTGGTAACCTTACTTACTCTTGAGCAACGAAAGAATTGCTTGACGTCAGTTTTCAGGAAAGATGTGGAGGAACAAGTGTCATGTCCCTCCAACACTGAAAGAAAGGATGAGGTCAACATGCCTGGCAGGCCAAAACTTAACGGTTGATATTAGAAAGTTGTATACATGCTAATCGGCACGAGAATTTTCATATCGCGATACAGAATTAACAGTTACTCCGTAGTTCGGTGTGTCTTCGGTAGATTGTGCTGTACTTTATCTTTTGGTTACACTGTACGTGGCGTCACCTCAAAAATGAGTAACATATCACTCCGGTCGAGCTCAGTCCGTTAGTGCTGAAACATCGCTTTCCCATGGCCTGTATATACAGATTTTGTAATTAAAATCAATGTCTCTGTGGTGATGAATTAGGAATACGGAGTGTCACTGCCAATATTGATCCCATGACGAAATGACTGAAGGAGCAAACTATTCAGTACAACAGTACTGCTTAGAGAAGGTAAACTTGAAACCCTATATGTCTACCTGTCACCTGTAACCTGTCTACCTAACGTGGTATAGTGGGCTAGAACCCCTTTCTAAGGAGAAGCCTATACTCAGCAGTGGATTATTAAAGTTAATCATGTGTTCTTTTAAATGTTCTTTTGCTTACAAAGGAACAGTAAAGTGAAAAATCTTTTTATCTTCTGTGGTTTGAAAACATTTAAAGAACTATTTACACGAGTATTTTTATTGAAATTGAAATAATTTTTCGAAATCAATAAGATTATGTCATGTTGATCGCTGGTGTTCATTAAAATTCAAATGTTAATGTGAGATAAAACAACTAAAATTATATTTATAGTTCAACTGATATGTTAACTTCTTTTATTGTCAACAGAGCTAAAACAACTTTAGCCTTTTGTTTCTCACTAGATTTTCAGGTATCGGCACTTCTCAGCAGGTTTCGCCTGCTCATTTACCCATTACACATCAAAACAACTAAACAATATATGTAGAATAGCCTTGGAAAACAGACATCGCTATGCTAATGTGGTCAATTAATTTGTGAAGCACTTAACTCGCACTTTAAATATTTTTATGTAAACACAAACATTCCGATAATATAAACGCAAACATGACTCATCTTTAAAATGCCGTGTTATTAAATTCACTCAATCTTCGTTTAATATGTACTTATTAAACGTTCAAATCGCATTTCTGAAGTCTAAACAAATATCAGTGACCGTAATTTTTATACTGTTTACAAACATTGCTGAAATATTATTTATACAAGGATTTTAGTTTATAGGCCTTGTGAGAAAAAACATTTAAGTCATTCCTGAAACTGAGCAGTCTAAAACAATATGGTTTTCTGTATTAGAGCATGTTGTGCCAACTTTCTAAAAACCGCAAACTGTACCGAGTACCAGAAGCCGGGGAACTCCCTGGAAAACTGACGTACCTCGAACCACCTATGATTTGTTGCTCTCTTTCTGTCACCCCTGCAATTAGCGAGATGCATAGTCCTAACATTCATGACTATATCTATATTGCAATAGTGTACTCATCGGTGGTTGTTTAATTAATAAATACACAACAATAAATATATTTTTGAAGATACAAGTCGACTATATCATACAGTCGATATTATATAATAATAAATGTAAAATAATGACTTGCTAAAATGTATCTTAGTTACATGCACACTCCAATAATAGTATGCTTTGGTCACGTTTTACATACAAATATAATTCCCGAGATGACGTCATTTTCTCTAACATGCCATTGTCACCGAATCACGTGTATCATGTTTTCCAAACGCTTGTGTCACTCATGGTGCATCGAACAATTACGTAGATTAAAGCATATGTGCAGTTAAGTGAAATGAGTTTAGGTTTAGATAATAATGAATAAAAGATTATGGTTTATGATTGCAGGTTGAATGGACAATTTGACGGGGTTGTTGGTCGAGTGGTTAGTCTCTGACTGCTGCATTGATTATTACTCGGAACAAAATTATGTCGTAGACACTATTCGTTCTATGCCTGGGTGTTATTAATCTATAATATGTTTATAGTATATAATAAGTATTTAGGTATGTTTATTACTGCTCTGGTTAGCATAAATTTTGCTTAGATTCGGATCACAGTAGACATTGTGTGGGATGCGTGAAAAACCAATTAATCCTAATCCAAGACGCTTTAAATATGACCGATCGTTGTGGACGACTATTAGCAAAATTTTGCCATTTTTTGACATATAAATAATTTAATATTTTATTACTATGGTAGGCTGAAAGAATTGTGTTAAAATTCAGACAACTGTTTTTGCAATAGCGCACAAAGTTGTCCTATAAATCGGTAATCCAGGAAATAAACAAGCACTCAGCTATCTGTGATAAATCTCTAGTACCCCATTTTTAGACGTGTAATGTTTTGATAATACAACCAGGACTAGGTTTCGGAGCGATCCACTAAGAGTCGTTCTAATTTAATGTGAAAACAAACAGGTTTCGTTGGAAGTCGGAAATGTTTGTTTTATTTGCTGAAAGCGGTTGTAAATGTGGGTGTACGGTAGGATAAATACAATCTGTACAATTTACTGTCTGTTATTTACATAGTAACATTAGTAACACACCGAACAAACATATATGCGTAAGGCCACACATACATATGTGTTGCTTCAACTCACAAATATAAGCTAGCACTCGTAATACTTGCGCTATTATGCTTTTATTGCCAAAATTTGCGACTCTTGTGCCCATTCTACGTAGCTTTGGCTCACAAGCAAAAGATAACATCGTTGTAGCAGTTATTTTTTATTCGTTGTCTTTTTTGGGTAGACTTATAAATTTTAACAACACGGGTGGTGTAGTGATTTGAGGGGACAACTTGTGTATCGCTTCCTACTGCGTTGAGTGCTGTGAGTTCGATTTCCACATGAGATAACACTTTGCGTGACCAAAAAGGTTATTTTTTGAGTTTGAGCATTATTTGTTTCCGTTTTCTGTACATTAAAAAAGTCACCAATGAGATATTTAATCCTAGTGCGGGACTTGTCTTTTATAATAATAAATAACAAAAAAAAAATAGAGTAGTAAGATTAGAGTAAATATTAACTGTGCCGTTCTACTAACATATATTAAATGTAAGAGTACTTACAAATTACATCAGCTTCAGTAAAACGTAAATGATAGCCGTCAATATATTGTCAATTGAGAGATCAAGTCCTCTGGTTTATTTTTATGTTGCTAAACAATATTCCATAAGCGTTTGTTGTTCTAGATCACAGTGGTAGATAGGTTCTGGAGTGCTTTACTTCAGATCATAAAGAGTGATTAAATTTATTTACCATAAAGAAGGTTATAGTAAATCAACCTTATATGCTGTTGCGGACTTTCTTTCATGAATTTTAAAGGGAAGCAATTAGTTCGTTATTTTTGCGTAACTTTAACCGTTTATATGGCGCACGCAACGGAAGCTCTCAAATGAACAATTTTCCCCCGTTTTACAACATTTTTCAGTTATACTTAGCTCCCTTTGGTCGCAGCATGATGATATATTATCTTAAGCCTTTCTCGATAACTCGGCTATCTAACGCAGAGAATTTTTGAAATCCTGAGATTAGCGCGTTCAACCAAAAAAACAAACAAACTCTTCAGCTTTATAATATTAGCATGCATAAGTAAATATACATTCTTGCAGGTAGCAATATCCACGATAAACGCAGTTTTCACTAGGTAGTAGAGCCACGCTGATTTCAGCACGAGCGGGCCGGTTCGACCGGGGCAGTACTACCCTACCAACGAAGACCAACCTAAAGTGCCAGCATCCGTGATGTTGTGTTTCGTTGGTGAGTGCGAAACTGGAGACCCATTGATCCAGGGGTGACAGTTATCGTGGTAATTGTGTGAACCTTACACTGCCACGAAAACGGGACGTGAAAAAGCATCTCACAATGCTGCCATAGTGTGGGTCACTATACTACATTGTCTGCATTTGCAATGAGTATGGTGACCACAACTCTTGGATTCTATACATTTTTTCCATCAGGCAGAGTAGAGTCACTTTGGTAGGCTCGTAGTATAGAGAAAAAAAAAGTTCTGTTTTCAATGGATGAATAGTGTCGTTCTAGCACCGACACCGTTTTGACTGAGAAATGAATAGGGTTGGTGAGTTATCAGCATTCACGGTGTTGCAACTTTTTTAACGCACCTGTTTCTTTTATACCGGCACATTATAAGCTATAGAATAAAAGAAATACAAGAAATCGGTCGCATTCTGTTTTTTTTAACAAAATATGTAACAAATTGAAAGTTTTTGTGTACTCTAAGCTGTAAGAGATGAGTTGGATACAAGTTAGCGTATAGTGACAAAAATCATTTACCAAGCAATGATTATCTTAATTTTATAACATGTCATAACATCTACTGTTGACATGTTTTGCAATAGTTGCTACTGCACGTCCATTTTGTATGAGTAATCAGATGACACATGCGTACATTCAAACAACACTAGAATTAAAATTTTAGCTTGTTACCGTAATAACTATTTTCGCGTATCAATGTCGAATTCATTACGTGCATCCGTTTTACAACAATTTATGACCCAGTGTAAATAATAATCTCTTGTTTTTGAACTATTTGACACGTTAGGTACACAATACCTAATATGTCTTCACTGAATTTTGAGTATATAACTACTATAATTCTAACATAAATAAAAGAGCTTAACTGCCTCGATGGCGCAGTGGTAGCGAATGTGATTGCTGTGCTAAAGGTCTCGAGTTCTATTCTCAGGTCGTACCAAATGTTTATGTGATATGTAAATATTTATTTAGGAGTTTGGGTGTTTTCTATGTATAATCTGTATGTATTATTATTACAAAAAAAAACAAAAAGTATATAAGTACTGATAGAATGTCAGTCAATCTGGTTATCATAGTACATGCTCTACTCAATTTGAAGCTAGATGGTGTTGTGTGTCAAATATCCAAAATATTTATTTATTTTCGAAATATTTATAAATATGCTATGAGTATTTGACTGGGATGATGTTACAGCCTCACAACCGGTGGTAAGCAACTCTTTCCTTGCTCTTCACCGAGTTACTGAAATAACTGGAGTCCAACTCCTTATTTCCTCTAGTTCCGAGGGAGGTGGGACCAACGGCCAACATCATACCTGTGATGTTACAGTTGCACAAGTTGTAGTTGCGGTTCTAGATGCGCATATTGCAGTCGTGCAAGTTGCAGTTGTGGCTACAATTGCACAAGTTGCAAGTATCTATGGGCGTTGGTAGACACTTACTATCAGGGGATCCATTTACTCATTACCTCACTACTACTACTACTACTACTCACTACCTCTAATATAATTAAAATTTATCTCAAACAGTAGCGCAGCCCCTCCAAAATAAGCTGCCAGTTAATCTAATTACTATCGTTTTATTCATCGAAAGGTTGTCTGCAAGAAATTGCTTTTAGCGATAAAATCACCTTTTGTAATATTATCAGATAAATTGCTTGTGGGAATACTTTTTGTAGGAGAACAATAAAGTTTTTCTATTCTTGTTTAGGCGATTATTTGTGGGGTTATTGGCTGTATATATATGAAGTAAATCATAATAATCCTGTTTGAAAATTTATAAGCAAAATACTACGAAAAGAGCAAGTTGAGTAGGTTTCATAAACTCACTACTACTAACTACATTACATAATTGTTAATGACAGCTGGAGTCTCCATTATCCCATAGGAAATGTTGTTCTGAATGTCCAATTGGAGGTGTGGAGGAACGGCAAGGTGATCATGCCTACCGGGCCACGGCCCAACACTTATTGTTGGAAAGTTGTACATACATGTGTTAATCGAGGTGAGAATTTCTACATCGTTATACAGGAGTAGTACATTTGTTCGGCGTGTGTTCGATAGACAGCTCTGTATTATGTTTTTTATTACGCTATATTCTTCTTAAGAGCCTGTCAAAGTGAGTCTACTTTGCGTGATGGAAAGCATGAATAGAATCCTAGAGTTGTGGTCAGCATACTCATTGCGAATGCAGAGAATGCAATATGGCGACACACACCATGGCACCCTAGTGAGAGGCTTCTTCACGCGCCGCTTGTTTTATGTGGAAGTGGAGATATTTTCCGTCGGTCTATCTTTCAGTGTACCCGTGAGAATATAATCTTCTGTTAATTTTTTTTTAAACTGAGATATTGTAAAATATGTAGTAAGTATTGATAACGGGTAAATATGGAAAAATCAACGCGTTTTTTTGAGAAAATATCATTCTGTGCAGTTCCCAAATACATTACATACAAATATTGAGATACCATTAAAATAGCCTCACAATTTTCTAACAGACATTGTTACGTCACCTACCTGAGGCTAAACTAAAATTATCATGTGATTCTTATACGTCATATCTTTGAGTAAGGTGTTCAAAGATGTTCAATACGCGTGGGAATTTTGTTTACCGATGTTTTTATTCTTTTGAAGTGTAAAAAATAATAAATCAAAATTTAATAAAAGCACAATATACGTGTAGCATAACAAAAACCAAGCTTTTAGTTCCTGTAACTATAATTAACTTAATAGTACTCCAAAAAGACCGATTTCCATAGCAAACGCAACGGATTCGTCAAGGACTCCGTTTATTTTGTAATAGTAAACTATATACTTACATATGAATCCACCAAGAAATAGTTGAGTGAAAAAGTGATCAAACAGAAAGCGTAGAATTGAAGTTACACTGTTTTAGGGAGCAGGTCGGAGTAATTACGGAGTCTGTTCAACTCGCAATGAGATGATTTAGCAGTGTTTCGATCGATCATCGCGGAACGAACGAGTACGAAGTGGTTGAAACTGCGTTAGAGCAAGGCAAGAATCTCTTTGTTAGTGGAAATATATGTAAACCTATTTCAGTTACAAGTAGTTCACCCATCTAACTATCACCCACTTAAGACTTAAGAACCCCGTCTTAAGAAAGAAATATAATAATAATAGTTTATTTGTTTATCTCTGTCACAAAGGTAAGCACAATTTATAGAATCATCATCATCATCATCATCTCAGCCAAAATATGTCCACGGCTGGACATAGGCCTACCCCAAGGTTCTCCACAACAGCCGGTCCCATGCCGCCCGCATCCAGCAATTTCCCGCAACCTTCACCACCTTCGTCATTTATAGAATAGGCGTCATAAAAGTTAATTCACTCTCATTTCTTTGTAAGAGAATGGTGTCTGTAGTAGGAGAGGGTCTGTAGAGGGTAGGAAAAACCTGTGTCACAGGTCACCAGGCTGCCATCTCCTGGGCGAATCTTGGTAACTATTTAAGAATAGTTATTAAGTATTGAACACGACTCAACATTCGCATACCAATGCACTTAGTCACAATCAGGCAATGAGCGCAACGACTGGCGGCCCACAAATTAGAGGATACATCAATCTCTAGTAACGTCTAGTTATTACCAGTTACTCTTCAATTAATAACGAAAGAATTCTCTACGAGTCAACTAATTCTGGAAACAGGTGGATCGGGAGTTAAAAAGAATTTTGATCATATTGCTTTCAAGTAGACATGAACCAATTAAAATTAATTCATACGGAATAACATGTGTCATTCTCGTTAACTTTTACTTTCAGAGAAGTGAAGACTGTCATCTCGTTATTAAATGACTAATGATTGCTCATGACGAAATAATTTTCCCATTTTTGCTAAGAATTGAAGTTGATTTAAAATATTTCTAAGTTTTTCAATACTTTTGTTTAAATATGTTTCAGTTACAAATGTAGTTAAGCTGTCGTAGGTAAATCGATTAGTATAGTATATATTTTGGTTTAATATAAAAAAAAAACACATTGATAATTCAAAAGAAAAGACAATTTTTAAATATCAAGCAATCAGATTCAATTAACTATTAATCTGAAAAAAAAATCTGTATTCTTCAAGATACTATAATTACAAATATCTGTTAGCGTCGTAATATTGTTTGAAATATTTAGATTAATTCAGTTTCTTTTGTGTCTATTTCTGCTCACAATAAGACAATATACATCAATAGCGTCAAACGTAGATTCCGAATCACAGAGTCATCTGTAGGATCTGAATGTAGGATCTACTGATCCTACATCGCGCAACGACAGTTCTTATGCTGATTACTACGACGTGACGATCCACCAGGCATGATTTCTTGCCCCTCGAGTTTGAGAACTTATGAAACGTTTTGATGACTCGTATAGATTAGTAACAATATTCTACCAATGAAGTCCGAACTGTACCATTAAAACATCTTTTTTTATAGATTCACTAAACCAGAATTCATTTTAATTAACTGTCTGTATTACAATTTCCAAGTGTCGTGGGACTAAAAGACGAATCGGTCACCGACACACCTTTTAACATTTCCTGCAAATCGACCCACCAGAAAAACAACGTCTATTTGACATTAACAATTTTTTCTGACTAAAGCATTTACCTAACTGGCATTTGCAAGGATTTTACAAGGTTAAACACAGTCCAATTACTGTAATTATTCACTCATTCACATTATTCTCATAAAATATATATCTGTAAGATCATTTATAGGTTAAGATGGAGTGTGCAATACAGAAATAAATACTGGCCACACACATTGCGGTTTACCGGATAGATCTACCTGTGCGGGTTTGCTTGTGCAAGCAGGCGTAGTCGTGATGTGTGTATAACAAACCGATTTACCGGAGGAATCTTCAGATAAACCGTACGATGACGATAAAAAAAAAAGATTTAAAAAAAACTGTACAAGAAACAGACGCTCCGGTTAACCTACGCAGATTCACCTACACAGATCTCATTATGTTGTTTTATCATCAATGTGTTCGTGTGATGGCGGATTAAGAATACAAAGTGTCACCATCCCTTTTCATCCCATGTAAGAGGTGGCTAAGAGAGTAAACAAGGTAGGACAACATCACTACAAAGAGAAGGAAAACTTGAAACAAACTCTATACCAAAACGTCTAGCCAGCGTGGTAGAGTAGGCGAAAACCTCCTTGCTCAAAAAAGAGGCCGATATCCAGCAGTGGACTGTTAAGGACTATTGATGTAATGTGATATGTAATATCTCATCACTCATGTACTTTCTTTTTCCCAAGTCTCTCACTATAACACGTACGTATGGAAAAATATATGGTTGTCTATCGTACGGCTCTATCTAGTTTGGGATGAGACAGTGTGTTTGTTATTATTAATGGTTGAAGGCCAAGCTCATGACTGATAGTAGCGTTGACGCAAGCAAATATATAAATTACAATATGAAATATCATAAGTATTTTGTTAGTTAATTAATATATTTTAATTGTGTTGATTAGTAGTCCCGTTATCATAATCATTACCTATTTATTTTAGGTTAGGGCGATGATGAGTCTCAAGTTATTGTAATGACGTTTAAAATCATGATTATCTCTATTGTTTGGAGAGTAATAGCGATAGAGAAATAGTTTTCTTCGCTATGAATAGCTAAATCGAAGAATCAAGAAAAATAATTTAAGAAAATGTTACCTCTTCAACACGTCTGCGTGTCGTCATGGGAAATTTGTATAAACTGTAAGTTTAAATATTTATTTCGAAGTTTGCGTGTTTTCTATGTATGATATGTATGTATTAAAATAAAAAAGTATACAGGTATTCTATCAGTCAGTCTAGTTATCATAGCATAAGCTCTGACTTAGTTTTAAACTAGATGACGTTGTGTGTCAAATGTCCAAAATATTTATTTATTTATTAATTTATTTTAAAATTTTAAATTTTTCATTCTTAGAAATAGTATTTAATTTTCTACGTTGAATGGGACCTTTTTTTTAACCTCTGGAAACGCCCTCGGGGCGTGACCCTACCGGGATTTGCAGCGGAGTGGTGTGTTAGACCGACTAAAACCACGCGGTGTGCCACTCTGCGTCTGAATAAGACGAATCCGAGAACTACTGTCACCTCGACCCTCCCAACATCGAATAGTACCAAGTAATACCTTCCAAATTATGAAGAAATCGAATTTTATGTAAAAATATATCTGAATGGAGAAACTCCTCCCTTTTGGAATTATGTCGAACAAAAACACAACAAAACAATGTCTTTAGAGAGCTTATTTCAAGACATTAATTTTTTTTGATTACAATAATGATCACCAACGGTGATTAACGCAATAATCCTTATGTCAATGGGATTATTATGCAGAATTGGATTAATGCTGTTTAATAATAGCACGTGATATAGTTGACTTCTGACGTGTACAATGTTCATGAAGCAAATTTTTACTAGCTTACACACGTGAATAAGGCTGTGTAAAATTAAAACCAAAATAGTCTAAATCCTCTGACCCTGATTCTGAACAGGGAAGGGAGAAAACAGGGAACTGATAGATTGAGGTTCTTGACTGCTCTTGTTTGTACGTGACTTGGTTGAACTTGGTTTCTCTGCGACAAAAAAGTCTACCAACAGATGCCATAAAATGTAATAGAGCAAGAGCCCGTGAGTGCCAGACCTTCGTCATTTTATAAAAGCTGAAAGTTCTTCTATGTGTGTCCCTAGTACAGGTAAGAATGATCCCCAAACATGAAGCTGAGGCAGCGGTGGCTTTGGCAGATAACAGGCAACAAAAGTGTGTAAAATTCCATCTCAAATTCGTCATTTTATAAAACTTGATTTTTTTATATTTGATTCATAATAATATCAAAACTCGCGTTGCTCATTGCCAGACAGTTAGTATGGTTCCAACCCTCTGCCGGACACCCCTAAACTATTATAATTTATAATTATACTTACGTTATATTATAAAACCTAAGTTTCATATATAATTTTTTGGGAGCCTATTAAACTATGTTTACATAGTAGCCGGACAGTTTCGAAGGTTCTATCATCTTGCCAGACGCATTCAAAGTGAGCAGTAATCGGGAGAGCAAGGAGCGAATACAGTAACTAAACGTTATATTATAAAACCTAAATTTTATATATAATTTTTTGGGAGCCTATTAAACTATGTTTATATAGTAGCCGGACAGTTTCGAAGGTTCTATCATCTTGCCAGACGCATTCAAAGTGAGCAATAATCGGGAGAGCAAGGAGCGAATACAGTAACTAAACGTTATATTATAAAACCTAAATTTTATATATAATTTTTTGGGAGCCTATTAAACTATGTTTACATAGTAGCCGGACAGTTTCGAAGGTTCTATCATCTTGCCAGACGCATTCAAAGGCGGTCCGAATTGTACTCGCAGCACTTACGACGTTTAAACTGCTAACGTGTGGACCGATTTAGTGAGCGCGCGATAACGATGAAAATGATGAAAATATTTAGATTTAATTAAAATAAATTAATTTCTCTGTAAATTTCTTATCTTAAAAAAATGTGTCCTTTGGTATAATAAACACTAATATTTGATTTACTTTGTTTCATTGGCTTTATAATTTTAATAGCATTGACAATAATAAACTTCTTAAAAATGAAAAATAATATCAATTAAATTATTAGATTTTCGACATGATTGACATTGTATGAGAAAAATTTTACTCAGTATTATTTTAAATATTTGTTATTAAAATTGTAAAAATTAATTAATGAAATTTCTGGATTAAGAAAAAAATAAACTGCAAAATTTGAAATTAATAACAATGGGTGCGCAGTGAAATCCCGCAATAGACTAAGCGCTCTGTTTCATTCGCACTAGTTACTGTATACGCTCCTTGCTCTCCTGATTACTGCTCACTTTGAATGCGCCTGGCAAGATGATAGAACCTTCGAAACTGTCCGGCTACTATATAAACATAGTTTAATAGGCTCCCAAAAAATTATATATAAAACTTAGGTTTTATAATATAACGTTTAGTTACTGTATTCGCTCCTTGCTCTCCCGATTATTGCTCACTTTGAATGCGTCTGGCAAGATGATAGAACCTTCGAAACTGTCCGGCTACTATGTAAACATAGTTTAATAGGCTCCCAAAAAATTATATATGAAACTTAGGTTTTATAATATAACGTTTAGTTACTGTATTCGCTCCTTGCTCTCCCTATTACTGCTCACGTTGAATGCGTCTGGCAAGATGATAGAACCTTCGAAACTGTCCGGCTACTATGTAAACATAGTTTAATAGGCTCCCAAAAAATTATATATGAAACTTAGGTTTTATAATATAACGTTTAGTTACTGTATTCGCTCCTTGCTCTCCCGATTACTGCTCACTTTGAATGCGTCTGGCAAGATGATAGAACCTTCGAAACTGTCCGGCTACTATGTAAACATAGTTTAATAGGCTCCCAAAAAATTATATATGAACTTAGGTTTTATAATATAACGTTTAGTTACTGTATTCGCTCCTTGCTCTCCCGATTACTGCTCACTTTGAATGCGTCTGGCAAGATGATAGAACCTTCGAAACTGTCCGGCTACTATATAAACATAGTTTAATAGGCTCCCAAAAAATTATATATTAAATTTAGGTTTTATAATATAACGTAAGTATAATTATAAATTATAATAGTTTAGGGGTGTCCGGCAGAGGGTTGGAACCATACTAACTGTCTGGCAATGAGCAACGCGAGTTTTGATATTATTATGAATCAAATATAAAAAAATCAAGTTTTATAAAATGACGAATTTGAGATGGAATTTTACACACCTTTGTTGCCTGTTATCTGCCAAAGCCACCGCTGCCTCAGCTTCATGTTTGGGGATCATTCTTACCTGTACTAGGGACACACATAGAAGAACTTTCAGCTTTTATAAAATGACGAAGGTCTAGCACTCACGGGCTCTTGGACCATAAGCAGAACGTAATGCATTTTTTTTTATAAAAACATATTTCATAATAGATTTTGGGTCTTACAATAGGATTCAGTTGAAAATAGATTTACAATTTATTCATATTTATACAAGGCAACTACACAATCTGACTTAGCCGGGTTTTTATACATAAATCATGATAAATTATAGATCATGGTTTCAGTTTCTAGTTATTTTTGTATAAAGATATCTTGCTATTATATTTTGTGATAGTAGTGATTGAAAAGGCGTCAAACGCCTATCACCGGAATCGGCAAACTTGTAGATCTAGTTCAAATGTTTCATTTTATTTAAATTTGTGTGAATTGTATCGATAATACCCGTATATCGTGTTTGTTATACATATTTTGTTTTTACTTGTGATTCGGTCAACATTAAAGTATTTTATGAACATTGTAAGCAATGAAAATCAAAAGATAGAAATTTGTCGTTAATATATTAAATGACAATGTTTACATCGATCAGTTAATCGGACATCTACAGATAAACAAATAAGATAAGTGAAATGAATTGTTTTTATTTGTTTATCGAATGACTTTATGACGTTTTAAAGTATAAATCATAATTTGACACTTGTAAAAAGTGGAGATACTGGATAAGATTAATGTTGGCCCCATTTCGTACAAAATTATAAAATTTTCGTCTTTACAATGAAATAAATTAACCCATATATTTATTCTAAGGTCACAAAGTATCAGTTTGAGAACCTAAGTTTAGTTTCTTCATGAACATTTACTAGTACTTATTGCCTGTGGCCACGCTTGTGTGATCATTTCTTAATTCATATTCTTTGCTGCCTATGAAAATGATGACAAAATTCTATACAATATTCATCCCTTACTTTCACGTAATTTATATATACATAAGCAATAGAAACAAACATCAATTATAACATTAATTCAACGATCAAACATCAAGCGAACGGTTTTCTATCAAATAAATAAGGAACTAATGTGTAAATAATTAAAAGAAGTTGTTTTTGACACGTTGCTTACAAATTAGTTGTAAACACAACGTGTTAGATTACTTTATTAGATTACCCTAATTAACTTCAGTTTGCAAAAGAATCAAGAACGTTTATTTGGTGTACTTGCGTTTAATCTAAATAATTAAATAAATCTGTGGAAGTCTGATAATCTAAACCTTAGTCTAATAGGTAATAACTGATAGTTTAATAGGTAGTACAGCCACGCTGATTTCAGCACGAACGGGCCGGCTCGATCGGGGCAGTACTACCCTCTCACAGTAGACCAACCAAAAGCGACAGCATCCGTGCTGTCGTGTTTTGTTGATGAGTGCGAGACCTCATCAACAAAACACGACAGCACGGCTCATTGATAGAGGAGTGACAGTTGTCGTGGTAAGTATGTGCCATGCGACGAGGACTGTCATGCTTTTACGTCCCCAAGCGAAGCGTGAAAAAGCATCTTACTAGGTCGCCATAGTGTGGATCACCATACTGCATTGTCTACATTTGCAATGAGTATGATGATCATAACTCTTGGATTCTATTCCTGCTTTTCATCAGGTAGAGTAGAGTCACTTTGGTAGGATTTTATAAGACATAAAAAACTCAAACGGTCTTAATTTTCTTCATACATTGTAGTACTTTATTTATGTTGTTTAAGGTCAAATCAATTTTCTATAGTAATATTATACAGCTGAAAGCTATTTGTACCTTAAGATCTGTACTTAGGAGACATGAAGATATATTTCACCTCTATACTACCTCCTTGCCAAACAAATCTCTAATACAAAAATCAAGAATTTTCATAATTTGACTCTCTTAAAGTGACTAACTCTCTTGAAGTCTCTTCTATTCATCAAATATTTTCCTCTCAAATTTCGGTCTCAATCAAATGGTTATCAAGATTTATCATTAATCTAGAAATAAGTATTGAGTAATAAATGTATATCATTTCGTTTTGTATATGCTTATTTGTGTCACCAACTTCACTGCAGAGCAATGCTTCAGTTTATGGATTCATATATTTAGTGGAAGAGACTAAGGGAGCAAATTATGCAAGACAACAGCACTGTGAAGAGAATGTAAACTTGGTACAAATCTATTTTTTTTTAACGTGTAGAAGCCCCCTCGGGTCATCATCCACCGGGGTTTGCAGCGTAGTTGCGTGTCGGAATCGGATCGTCTAAACCCCCACGTTGTGCCACTCTGCGCCTGAGATAGGAAGGATTCGGGAACCATCTTCGGGTAAGCTCTCTATTTAGGCGACGTACGGCACACGCAGACGTATGTAGCCTCCTCGCGGCTGGTCACTGTAGCGAATGGAGGGGAAAACCCATCGCGTCCATTCGGACCATAACGGGGCCCATGGAACAAAAAGGCCTCCGTCTTATCCAGGGCTACCCGTAAACCCAGCGCTTCAATACACCTGATCACCAGAGAGACTTCCTTGGTGGCCACGGGCACCGCCTCTTGAAAGCTCGCCCCACAGGCTGTGACCTATGTATGTGTCATTGGTGTAACAAATTACGCTCAGCCCCTTGAGGAGACAAGCTTGAAGGGCCCAGTCGTATACTATGTTCCACAAGAGTAGTTCGAGGACAGACCCCCTTTGGAACACCGCTCGAAATGAATCGCTGCCCCAAAACACCATCTCGGTCCTCGTACATGACAGCACGCTCCTCTAAATACTCTGCCACATGCAGTCTCACTTACTCTCGCACCCCGTGGTCGTGGAGTGCTTCCCTCATGCAGCTAAATGGCAGACTATTGAATGCACTGGCGATGTCCAATGACACCGCCAAAAACAAGACACCACAGCTATATGGACTGTCGAACGCCCTCCTCGTAAACCGAATACTCGGTACTCCTCATGAAGCTGATCCTCCTCGCCGTCTTTGCGGTGACGCTGCCGACAGCCGCCGGGACCGAGTACACGCCGCGCGGAGGTCCACCAACTCCTGGGACCACCAGCAAACCTCCTTCCGTGGAGGTCGACGACCTCGGATGTGGGCATGGCCGCATCGCAAATCTGTATAATTGCATTACGAAAGCGATCAGCCCCCATGTCGACCTCCTCGGTCGGAACCTGCGAAGACAGCCAAGAATAAATAATGGCCGTCTCCTCTAGTAGGTCCCTATTCAGCTTCGAAACAGCTCACCGCGGAAAGCGAGTACAAGGCTGCGCCGTGTGACCCCTACTGGAGTCCTGGGTCCGGGAGAGCTCAAATTGGATGTAGAGGTGGTCCAAGAGTGTCTCAACCTCTGCCAGGACACGCTAGTTTTGGTACAAAATCTTATACCAACCCGTCTGGCCCGAGTGATATAGTTTAGTATAGTACTAAGGGGAAGTCTAAGTCCAGCAATGAATTATGAAAGGTGATGATGATGATGATGATACTGAATTATAGTGTCCCGGATGCAAATAAAATAATCATTTGTTTTGAATTGTTGAAGATGTTATGTACTCACATTTTTAGTTCAATATTATCAATGTTGTTTTTGTTATAATGACATACATTCACTAGGTTAAGTGGATTCCGAGAAAGTGTTTATTTCAAGATTAATATTAAATTATCAGTTTCATTATTAAAGCAGAATGCATATGCTTCAAAATTTATTTGTTCTAATTTATTTGCGAAATCCGGAATGGTTACTTACACGTTGATTCGAGGAGGACCTAAAATCAAATGGTTCGGGTCCTCATCAAAGTAGTTAAGCAACCGTAGCTAACACATAGTATAACTACCTAATAATTTAGCGACATAGACTAACAGTTAGTATTGTCTACAAACCTCATAGGTTTTCTCTTAATGCTTATGCATAAAATTTATTTTGTAATATTTTGTGTACGATAAATTAAAAAAAAGCTAAAAACTATCGTTAAGGTAATTTTGAGTAAAAGTATCACCTAGCTTCTACATCCACAAGGAGCTGAAGTTCTGATCTCGACATTATCAATTAAAACAAATACTGGAGATGCCTATTCTAGTGTCCAGGGGGGTATTGAGGTGGAAATGTTGATTTGATTTTACACTGACTGACTATTAGTTAATGTAGATTATTTAAACATTTCTAAAGTTACTATCGAGTACTTTTACATGA
Organism: Hypercompe scribonia; assembly: GCA_949316085.1. NCBI lineage: Eukaryota > Metazoa > Arthropoda > Insecta > Lepidoptera > Erebidae > Hypercompe > Hypercompe scribonia. The sequence goes on from OX438988.1 coordinate 9,885,934, forward strand.
AGTATGTTTACGAGTTGTCATCGCAAGGAAGAAACTTTTCAGAATTTGGTCCCAGAAGTAAAATGAAGTAATGTCGAAATTGTTAAAACTATGACGTTCATTGATTTCCACGCAATATATTCACATTTTTTTAAATTCCGACTCTTTCATCTAACTTTTGTAAGCCACGGTAAGTATTTTATTTAATATTTCAATTTAAATGTATTACTTGCTTGATAATGTAAAAGTCATCTAGGATAACTATGTTCAAATACGTTTATTGGAACAAGTGCAACAAGTGTAAAATAAATGATCACGTTACTATTGTCCATTTCTTTTAACATTGTCAATATGGTGTCGTCTGTTTGTAGAACGACACGAAGCGAATGTCTAGCTTTTGTGCTAAATTTTTGATAAAATTTTGATATTAAACGTTATTTTAATATCAATATATAATCAAATTTATCGCCCGACATATTAAAAAGTACGCAACGACTGTTTTTTTTTCATAACATTGCATTATTTTCGCCCTCTGAGACTCATTTCAATCTCAAAATGATATTTATTATGTTACAGTTTGAAATGGTACGTTTTCTTGTTACTGCCACTTCACTTTTACACCAAAAAACTTTAACCAACGCTAATCGTACCTAACACGAAATATAATGAGCCTTCGTTTATTTAACTTATATCAAAGATATTTGTTTTTATATAAAAGTATAAGGTTATTTATCTGTGATCTGAACACACACATATCCGAACTGATAAATAAAAATATATATAACATTATTATATACAAATGGTATTACATGGTTTGTTAAGCAATAAATTCTTAATTGAGGTAACGTAAAACTCACATCGACATCTAATCGTTTGATTAAGTCATAATATGTTGTTGATGAATCGACCCGTCTGCCCTACATAATACCACTTAGACACAGAGCTACTCGTGTGACTTAGATATTTATTTCATAGTTTTAAAGTACGATGGCACTACGAGATATGATTAGTCAATGTTTTCGAAATTGTTCTTTAGCAAAAATGATGTTTAAACATAGCAAATGTGGATTTTGGTAAAATATGATTATAAAAAACATACATTTTTAATTTACCATACCAAATTAGATGCTGCAAGTTGATCCTTTATTCAACGAAACTCTTTGATGACGACACACTATCTTACTCTTTGGGTTTCTTATGAAGTAATAATAATGTTTTTTGACACTTGACACAACGACATCTAAAGAATCCAATCGTGACGGTATCGACATATTGTGTTCACAATGACATTAAAACGCTAGCTAGCCTAGCTTAAGTTTAGCTCCTAGACTTCCATAGGATTATAGACTTTGAAACTGCTCTGTTACTTATTAATAAATTTTTATACCCCTCAAGTTGTCTTAATTATATCAATACAAATAGAGAACGTTTTAAAAGTAAAAACATAAACTTGTTCAAACTACCCAGTACATTTCCTATCGTAAATTATTATTCTATGGTTTGTCATTGAAAATCTTTTACATATTTTATAACACGACTCAAGGGCTTTTTCATTCTACTTTGATAAATGTGTCACCTAGTTTCTATGAATAATTATTTATTGAAAAGAATATTGGATTTTTATTACCCATACATTTATTCTAACTCCTGCAACATAAACAGATAATATAGTTTTTCAATAGTTCGGTATTCGGAAAATATGTGTCCGAGTGTACTAAGTTTTCGTTTATTGTATGCTTGTTTATGAGGTCTTTTAGCATTTATACGATAATTTTCAAGCCTATTATATAAAATATATATAAAGTCGACTTAAGTGTTTATTTGTAATTTCAAATTAACAGCTTTTTATTAAATGCATATTAAAGTCTATACGGTACTTACATCATTTTTTTTATTTTATATTTATCTCTCTGCCTCTCTGATTATGCCGGCTAATCTCTGTAGCAACTGAATCGGTTTCAACGAGATTTTTACCCATAGATAACTGATGTAATAAGGAGTAACTTAATTTACTTGTATTTTAGAAAAAAAAAGGGTAAAGAGTGAGCAATACTCGATGACAAACAACAAAAACTACAGATAATACCGCGGGTTGCTGCTAATATTACGAGTATATTATAAAAAAAGGTTAAATTTATCTAAACGTAGGAGTAATCTTTAAAACTACTACATCACTTTTGAAAATCCCTTTACTAATGTGTAGCTACATTATCCCTGACTGCTATAAATTATATTTATATCGTTCATATTAGCAGATGGAACGTTCTTTAATAAGTTCAAACAAGACAACTGCGATTAAAGTTCTCATAACCTATTTCCATTGAAGTGTCAATCGATTTCGTTGGAAACAAATGACGGTCTTGAATAAGTACAATTCAATTAATCTATTATATGACCAATCACCGCGTGCGTTACAACCATGTGATCTTTATTATTGGGCGTTTTTACTGCATTGTCACTCTTCAACTTATTTAATGATATTTATTTAGTGACATGTATTGAACAGTTATACACTATCGTGATTCGCGATAATTACTAGTTAGGTACGTAAATCAGAAAAAAAATGCTTATTTCAAAAGTAAACTTTTAAAAAGTTACACTTGTAACATATTTAGTTAATTAGCTGACGTGCGTTTGCACCCGGATAGGGTATGGGTTAGCGATCCAGGGGAAACCTAGAAATCATAATTCTGATTCTTTCCTAAGAAGGATATGTGAATCTGGCCGTCAGAGTGCTTGTACTGGAAACACTACATCTTGTTTTAAACCATAGTTATGGTCATGGTCCAGTGTGATGGAACAAAAAACATTGTAGCCTCGTTTTATGAAGAACAGGTGAATGGAAAAAGGCGGTGACAAATTAACGGAAGAGAACTACTTGTCTTTCATCCTGGATTCACAGACATTGTACTTCTAAATAAATCTGATGCCCGCTAAAATACTTGATGACGGATCGCTACATGATTATCAGCCTTGTCTTACATCATGTCATCTCATCTTGTCCTGCCTTACACAAAGAAAGAAATAGTCACATAAAAATAAGTTACTTGTAGATGTAACTTATCAAAAGCTCTGACATTTTAAGATGTTTGCAGTTTATGCTGTAAGATTTTTAAAAGTAAATTATTGATTGTTATACACTTATTGAAGGAAGAATCTTTTATCTAATAACAATATGATACATTAAGTGCACAATTGCGCAGTTAGTTTTGTTTACTTCAAATAAACTTGTACATAAACTGATATCGGTTCGATGTCCTGGTTAAGGCCGTTTGGTCATTAACATCATATTTAACGACAAATAGTAACTATGCTATAGAAATATTAGTTTTATATCTAGTTACTTCGGGTTTTTATGTAAACAGTACTCAACTGTTTATTTGCTCAGGACAGATGCGGAATTCTGACAACTGAAATTAAAATAATAAAAGAATAAGAAAAGACATAAACTTTAAGATCAATCATGTCATCTCAATATTAATAATTTCTAACTTATATTTCTAAATGCATGTGTTTGTAACTCTTTGACGTCCTAAGGTAGTAGATCCACGCTGATTTCAGCACGAGTGGGCCGGCTCGACCGGGTCAGTACCACCCTCCCACAGAAGACCAATCTAAAGCGCCAGCATCCGTGCTGTCGTGTTTCGTTGGTGAGTGTGAGACCGGGGGCTCATTGATGCAGGGGTGACAGTTATCGTGGAAACTGTGTAAGCCTTACACTGTCACAATGACTGTCATGCCTTTTACGTCCCCAAGCGGGTGTAAAAAAGCATCTCACAAGGCCGCCATAGTGTGTTGTCAGCATTTACAATGAGTATGGTAACCACAACTCTTGGATTCTATTCATGCTTTCCATCAAGCAGAGTAGAGCCACTTTGGCAGGCTCTTAATATAGAAAAAAAAAACTGCTTAACTACATACATTGGAGAGCCATCACAATACTTCGGGATAAATGAGTCAATACGATCAGAGTAACGTCATGAACCGCAGAAAATTAAGTTTATGCAATATTTTTATTTTTTAAGATTTCTTGGGAAGTACTCACAGGTGGCAGCGCACCTAGGACTTTTGAATTGCAGGTTTTCTTGGACGCTGGTGCTAACTTACCACCAGTTGGTCCGTCTACTCATTTGTCCTCATATCCCATAAAAACATTAACAAATCAAAGGACACGACACCAATCTTGACGTGAACGTGGACCTTATTGTTACTAACATAAATAATAATAATAATAAAGCCCTTTTATTCCGAATTACGTGTTTTACATTTAGATTGAATGCATTAAATTATATCTCGCACTTCGGTGTGCCTCTTGGCATAGGCCTCCTCCAGCTCTCTCCAATAACCTCGGTTTTCTGCAGCTCTAGTCCAGTATGGTCCTAGGGTTAAGCGGATATCGTCACTCCATCTTGTCTTGGGACGCCCCTGTCTTCTGTTGTCCCCTCTTGGATACCATAAGGTTACTTGCTTGCTCCATTTGAACAATTTGCAACGTAGCATATGCCCGGTCCAACTCCATTTTAAATGTTCAATACGAGCTGTTATGTCCGTTACTTTTGTTTTCTTTCTTATTTCTATATTTCGGATTCTGTCACTAAGCCTGATTCCCAACATGCTTCTTTCCATTGCTCTTACGGTTTTGGCTAGTTTCTCTCTATGCTTGTCCGTTAGTGTCCATGTCTCACAACCATATGTCATACAGGGGAGAATACATGTGTTGAAAGTCTTTCTCTTGATGTGTATGCCTAAGTCTTTGTTCTTCATAATTTCTTTTAACGACCAGTATTTCTTCCAAGCACAAGCTATTCTTTTGTTTATTTCCTTAGACATTGGGTCTTCCGGGGATATAATTTGTCCTAGGTACACATATTCTTTCACATATTCAAGCTTAGTTCCATTGGCCTCTATGTGGACTTCCATCGAGTTGGTCATTAGCTTTGTTTTTTCAGTGTTTATTTCTAGACCTACATCTCTGCTTTTTTCTGCTATGTCTTTTATCATGTATTCTAGTTTCTTAGGATCTTCTTCTAATATGACAATGTCATCGGCAAATCTCAAGTGGTTAAGGCGGCTACCATTGATTAGTATCCCATAGTTATCCCAGTCCAGTTGTCTAAATATGTGTTCCAGTACCGCATTAAAGAGCTTAGGAGATAATGGGTCTCCTTGTCTCACGCCTCTGTTGATTGGGAAGGGGTCTACAGTTGACTCTAGTTTAATGCGGCTTCTACTTTCTTTGTAGATGGATTTAATTAGTTCTATGTAGACCTCCTCCACACCTTGCTCTTTTAGACTCAGCCAGATAAATTTATGTTTTAGACTATCAAATGCTTTGGAATAGTCTATAAAGCAGATATACAGTATCTTCTGGTATTCATTGTACTTTTCAAAGATTTGTTTGATTGTGTGGATGTGGTCTATTGTGCTATAATGTTTTCTAAATCCTGCCTGTTCAATCGGTTGGTTTTCGTCTAAGACTTTAGTTATTCTTTCCAAGATTACTTTTGCGAAGACTTTGTAAACATTTGATATCAGGCTAATTGGTCTATAGTTGCCGATATCATCTTTATCCCCTTTCTTATGGAGTAGTATGATATATGATTCGTTCCATTGTTTCGGGATTTTGTCTGATGTTGCAATCTCATTAAACATCTTGGTTAGGATTGGGGTTATTTCCTCTTCGATGCCTCTGATTAGCTCGTTTGTTATATTGTCGGGTCCTGGAGCTTTTTCTAACTTTTGTGACATTATGGCTTTCCGTACTTCCTGCAAAAGTATTGGTGGGACATTTTTACAGCTCGTGCTAGGGTTTATATAGGCGTTCTTTTCCCGTTCGGTGTCGTTGTTCGAGTAAAGAGTCCGGTAGAAGTCTGTGGCCACACATTGGATTCTTCTACGATTTAATACTTGTTTAGATCTGTTGTTTTTTAGCTTTGGTATCCATTCCTTGCCACATTCTCTTAATTCCTTGAAAGCTTTTCTTGTTCCCCCTGTTCTTTGGATTTCCTCTTCCAGTCTTATTGTTCTTTTTAATTTCTTTCCCTTCTTATCTTTTCTCTAATTTGTTTACTCAGTTCAGATATTTTATTACGATTTTCTTGAGTTTTTGATTTATCTGCTATTAGTGCTTTTCTTTCTTTTAGGAGCTCCATTATCTTTTCACTAAACTTCACTTCTTTAATGATGTTCCCTTTCCTCATATTTGAAAGTTGCTTATCCATGAGGTTGTATTTCTCTATGAGACTTCTATCTGAGTTTACTATTTCTTTCAGGTTATTGATGAGTGACAAATCTGCTTCTTCCCTGTGCTGTTCCACTGTCGATTTATTTATAATTTTATATCTACTTCTTCTAATTGGATACTTCTTTAAACAACAGCGTACCATTTGGTGATTCGTATTAAAATTTAGATTTTGAATAATGTGTGTATCAGTAAAAAAAATGGGTTTATTAGTTATAATAAAGTCAATTTCGTTTTTATATTTGCCATCAGGTGATAGCCAGGTCCACTTGGTTTTAGGGTCCTTTTTGAAGACTGAGTTTAGTAGTGTTAAGTTGTTTTGTAGTAGAAGTTCAATTAGTCTGTGTCCGTTGGCACTCCTCTTTCCATAACCATATTTGCCCAGTATCAGTTCTTCGCCAGGTTCTCTGCAGCCTACTTGTGCATTAAAGTCACCCATAACCATGATGAAGTTATTATGGTATTTTTTTACAACATCTGACAGGGTGCAGTAAAAAGCATCGCTTTCGCTTTCTGTTGCTAATTCTGTAGGTGCATATACTTGTATAAGTGTCCATGGTTTTTGATATGTTGGTAAATTAATATTTAGTATTGCTATTCTGTCTGAGATTCCTATCAGTTCTTGTATATGTGTTTTCATTGCTTTTTTAATTATAAATCCTACTCCTCTTTGGCCCTGTGTTTCGCCTTTATGATAAAGTATGTACTCATTTAGTTCTGTTATTTTCTCTCCTAATCTTCTCATTTCACTAATGCCCAGGATATCATATTTTACACTTTCCAGCGCCTTGTCCAATTCGAGCAAGCTTTCTTGTATTCTAAGAGTTCTTGTGTTAAGTGCTGCGATGTTAAATGTTTTGTTTCTTTTTTCTGGAGGGTTTTGGTCTAGTGCTCCCGCGGGGACCAGCCGTTGTGGGAGACATATTATTTGTTGTTTACGGTTTAGTGTATTTGTTGTAGCCTTTTCTGTTTGTTTCCAGTTTCCGAGGTTTTTAATTAGTTTTTTGGGGTATTAGTGTAGGTGTCAGAGTTTGTTTTTTCAACGTAATTTAGTATGTTTGGTCGTATAGTTTCTTTTTTCTGGGCCGTAGTGAGAGGTTGTAGTTTTTTGTTTAAACTAGCTTTTTTCTGTGTTTCTTGGTTGGGAGAGTCTGATGGTTCTCTTCTTCTTTTTTCTCTATTTTTGTCCTTTGGTTTTTTCACTACGAGTTTATCATATTTTATGAATGCTATGTTGCCCTTGTTTTTTTCTTCTTCCACTTGTGATTGGAGCTGTTTCCTCTTTTCCAAGATTTCCTTGGGGAAATCCTCTTTAACACTTATTGAGAGAAGAGAAGGAGATTCGACTTGTTCTTGAGTACGAAGTGTTTCTTCCATTGGGTTGTGAGAGAAACTACGACAGGTCGATTTTTGTTTTCCATTTTTCTTCCAATTCTATAAACGTTACTAATCTCTTGACTATTTATTTGTACTCCTGACTTTTCTATGGTATCTTTTATGTTGTCCACTAATTCTCGCTGTTTTTCCTATTTCCTCTACTCCAAAAAAGACGAGGTTGTTTTTTCGTTTCTCTCTTTCCAACGATTGAAGTTTCAATTCCAGTTCTTGCACTCTATTTTTGAGGAATTTGTTTTCTTCCATTATTCCATTTAATTTCTCGTTTATTGCTTCCGCGACGTTCTTGGTTACAGCCAGTGTTATCTGATTGGCTTGTTTATCTAATTTTTCATCAAGTTTTAGTAAAAGTAATTCCATGTTTTTGTCCATATTTAACTGTTCTGGTTATTTTCACTTTTTGTTGTGGCAACCCTGATTTGTAGGTACTTTTATTATTTTGGACTGGCAACACCGTCACTGTCACTGTCAGTGTCACTGTGTTATCTGTCACTTGTCAGTCAAACTCAAAGCAAAGGTCGTGAGGTTGACACTACAATGACGAGCAAGACTATTTGTTAGGTACCCACTTTTAGATTATAATGGCGATGATTGTATTTGGTTTATTTTCGAAATTAATCACTTCCGCACTGTGATTATTATACCAAAACGCCTTCTAAACACAGTTCTATTATAATGTCACTTGCACAAGGTAGTTTTCACTGTTTTGCACTGTTTATGAATTTTTTCGCATGGAGCTCTTTGACGTACGTGTTGACTGATTAGCCACCGGAAACGGAGTTTTGATTAGCAAACGGAAAAAAAAAAAAAAAAAAACAAATAATTGTTTATAAATATTTAACCAATTATGGCCAATAGTATTAAACTAACATACACTTAAAACGATTTTCATTAGATCTTTATTTAATTTACAGTAGGGTTAATCGTTTGTGTTATCTTGTATATAGAAATTCATATGGAGTACAAACCATTCAAAGGTAAAAACGAAACAAGTTATGAAAACGTTGCCAAAAACTACAAAGGTATATTAACATAATTTTCTTTAAGAGTCTTTTTTTCTTACTAAGGAAACGTAAAAAAATGTAGCGATTGTAAAATAATGTAAAAAAACCTATCATCAACAGCCTTTTACAGTCCACTACTGGACATAGGCCTTTCCTTAGCAAGGAGGTTTTGGCCTACCATACCACGCTGGCCACATAGATTGGAATAGGTTTTGTTTCAAGTTTTCCTTCTCTTTGTAATGATGTTGTCTTGCATACTTTGTTCCCTTAGTCACCTTTTACGACACCCACGGTATGAATAGGGGTGGTAATACTATGTATTCTTAATACGTTACCACACGTTAAAAGCCTATACGTATAATGTATATATTTTCCATCCGAGTAACATTTGTTGCCCGCCTGCATTTCATGTCAATGTCTCATAAAGTGTTTCTCATCTTCACGAACCGTCGTTTTTTTAGTAAAATTTCCTCTGTACTCATTTATTTTTCTTTAATTGATGTAAATATTCTGACATCAACCATGTTATTTGTGTATTTAAAAACTGTTGTTCTAGATTTTCTTGACACTTGGAATTGCATTTGAAAAGCGTCGCTTGGATTCATTGATTTGTTTTCTCTGCACTATTGTCTAAGATTTTTTGAATTTGGTAGAGCTTTCGTTATGACGCTACCCGTCACACCTACCACAAGTTATAAAAATAATAGAACTTTTGTTTCGGTCTGTTTTGAGATAATATTTAAAAAAAAATGAGCTAGACAGGTTTATTTCACTGTCTCGGTGGCGCAGTTTTACTCTGTTTTGGATTTGATGCGTGGACCGAAGCAAAGTTTTGTATTTTCTGCAAATGTTTGTTTCGGAGTTTGAGTGTTTTCTATGTATAATATTTATGTATTTATAAAAATTTATACATGTATTTATATCAATTACCCATAGTACAAGTTCTGTTTAGTTTGGGACTAGATGGCATTATGTGTCAGATGTCCCAAATATTATTATTGTTTTTTTAATTTTCTCAGCATTTTAACTGCTACTATTATATTTACAGGCCTAAACTATGTAAATACAGCATGTGGTGCGTGCAGTATGTTAGTGTGTCGTCTAATTGCATGAATTTTCTGACGATTCTATGACGTATGTGTGTAATATTATTACCATTCTCTTTATTATATTAATATATGTATTGATTATATTTAAACAAAAAAAAAATAGGTTTCCAGGTCACCTATTTCGGGTACAGGGAGCAAGATACCGCTGATGAGGGCTCCAAAGACAGACACCTCCTCACTATTCGGACCGTGAAATGATATTATTATGAATATTATAATAACTGAATTACATAAGTTATTTATTATTATTATCTGCATGCATGATGCATTGTATCATTATCTGTAGATACAAATGCATTGCAATAATACACTCCAATTAAAACGATTTATAAAGAACATACGACATTTGATAAGCATACTTGAAACCGCATTCCACAAAGGATGTTGGGTATATATTTCGGAATTACAGTTTGCGATGATAACGTTGTGGTCAAAATCATGTAGTATATGACTTGTTCTATAAAACACAACATAACCAAATTGAAATATAAATACAGGCCTGATAGTAAACCTGTACTAACTAACATAAATAATCATCAACAGCCTTCAACAATCCACTGCCGGATATAGGTCTCTTTAGCAAGGAGGTTTTAGCCTACTATGCTACTCTGGCCAGACATGTTAGTGTAGGGTTTGCTTCAAGTTTGCCTTCGCTTTGCAGTGATATTGTCCTTTTTTTCAGAGCAGGGAATGATTTTCGCGCCATACCCTCTGCAGAGAAACGAATGGTGTGTGTGGACGTGTGACTCCTGGGGAGCCGGTCCACCCACTAAACCCCGCGGTAACCTACCTCGGCAGTTGGAAGGCGTCCCAGAAACGCAGCGGCGGATTATATATCGGATATTGTCCTGCGTGTTTGACTGTCACCTTGTACTAATCAACGATCACTTAAGTCGGCTGAATCTAAAATTTCTTTCATTACCATTTTGTTGGTGTTGACATTTTCTATGTTACATACCAATTAAAGTTACAATTAGAAATACTATGGAAATCGTTTTTTATTTTTTCGAAAGTCTCTATTTCATTTCATCTACATTTTTTGTATTTTTTATCATTATTATATCTCGACGACGATCTTAAGGTTAGAAGACTTTAGAATTCAAGACAAAATCTTTATATTGGCAGAAATAGCTAATATTTTTCGACTGGTTATCATCTTATCAAAAAAACCAAAAAGAAATGCTACCAAAATACATTCATTATATATAGTTATGTTTCTCTATTTATTTAATACATGGTGCACATTTGGTGCATTAACGTATTTAATGTCTACGGCATTCTCTATCAACCCAAAATAGAAAGTACACACCACAAGCACGAACAAACTAAATAGTATAACAAAAACACATAATACATAAACCTATCATACACTAAAACTGTAACACATTATACATACAAATTCATATGAACATGTATATACACAAATATTTTGTGGGTCAGCAAAGTGTAGATATAGAAAGACAGAAACATACACACAATTGTGTTGTACAATACAATGAATAACAATAATATTATACAATACAATGAAGCTCTGACATTAAATCTATATTTAACATTAATAGGGTATTTTTAACGTAGAGGACACACAATGATGGTCAGCCGTGTGTTCACAATATTTATGGAAACAAACAAAATTTTGCAAATTCGGCTACAATGACGGTAATTGTCTTATTTGTATTATCGCTGAATTAGTCAGTATTAATAAAATGCAAAATACTATCAGTTTTACGATCTTACGTGTCGATTTGCAAGTTGTCCCATGCAACTTCGGTCACGGAGGTCATTCACACCATGCATGTTTGTGCAATATGTATTTACGCAGACTTTGTTTTTCACCTTAGCAGTTTTATTGTGACCTGTAAGGTGAAACATTATATTATATAACACCACTACTGGCTCTGCAGAAAGCATTAACCTACCTAGAAATTGTGAAGTGGCACACAGAAACATGGAACATATACTACAGCACCATCTATCGAAGACATACCAAACTACGACGTAACAGATAATTCTGTATCGCGATGTGACTAATTCTCATCCCGATTTGTATTATACACAACTTCTTAACATCAACCGGTCACGGTCGGCCAGGTAATATTTTCTCGCCTGGGCAAAGAATCATCAATTTGTATTGGAGGGACGTGGCCCATAGTTCTGCCATAGTAATTTTAAAACTCGTTTAGCATATTTTCGACATAAAAACATCTTTCTAAAATAGAACTCAGCTTTACATTGTTTACATAGTTCATTGCAAGTTAACCTAGTGAAAATGTATTAAAATAGATTTATTTACTCACTCCAGGTTTCCACTAACTTACGTAAATAGTTAACACTTTCACAGCATCGTAAGTCTAGTTATATAATTATCTAAAAACTTGCATATTCATTTACATTTGTAATTTTCAGCTAACACTGGCGTGCTTCAAAAAAAAAAGAAAGTTTCCATTCGTTCCAAAAGTACTTATCAAATAGGTGTATAATCGCTTAAATTGCCAGAATATTTTTTACTCTTTCGGATGAATCTACTTGAGTTCCCTCTTATTCATTTCTGATATAAATTCCTGTGTAGGTCAGATATATTCAATCTCAAGTTCCTTTTAGTGCCAGCATGAATATAAAATTCATTATTAAAGTTAAAATATCGATTTCCATTGAAAGATTCAGCCCATAAGGAATAGCATCGTTAACTGATATTACGTCAGAACTGCTCCAGTTAAGCAATAAGAATAGACACATTTGCGAAAGGTAAATGAACCTTCAGTTGTTCAAGGATACGAGTAAAAAGTATTTTTGTACATTACAAACTATTGACCGTGTTCACTTGGCTTTCCATGACCAGTTACGTTGCATATTTTTTTCAAAAGAAAAAAAATAACGAATTCCATAAACTTGAATTTACCAATAATAAAAATATGTAATAAGAACTGTAACTATGTTCGCTTGAAGTAGCATGTCTATTACTCACACGATTCTTCAACTATTTCTTATCATTCACAAAAAAATGATAGATGGGGTTTGTTGCAAATTTTCGCAGAGATATAACGTATCCTTTGTCAGACAAGACTCAATTTATTGGTTATTCCTTCATATCTTTCCTATTCAACTGATTGTTACGTAAATTGACGAAAGCATTGATAAGGATACAGAAAAAAGAACACATTTCACAATCTGATTAAAGGACAGTTTAAATGAGAATCGAAAATATCTTGTTAAGGAATCGAAAATAAAGTGAAATTTGTGTAAGTGCTGCGGAAGAAAGAGCACCGACGAAATAATCGAAATAGATCTCGTTTTTTGAGGTATTTTTAATTTTGTTTACTTTTATTTTTTATAATTAATTAAATATTGTATTTTTAATACCATCTTTATTTTATTTTTTCCCACCTTTGACATTCCGTCTTACAGTATCCGTTTTTATTTTATGGATATATAAAAGTAAGTGTAAAATAGCTATAAAATAAGTAATTATTTTAAATGCCTTGGCGAAACCCATATCTCATATCTAGAAACGTGAAAAACATAAGTGTCTTTGTTGTTGGGGAGTAAGATATTTCCACTTGAATATAAAACATCGGTTAGTGTATACTGAATGTAAGAGCACACCCGCCATACCCCTTTCCCGCTTACGTCAGAGCTCGTATTTAGTTCACCGACCGGCGTAATCTAGGTTACAATACCAGACACGATTCCAGGTAACGCTGTATAAAATCTTAATGACCAGGGTATCGATTCAAAACAGTAACAGCCTTGTAATAGATCGCGGAATTGTGTAATGGGGACTTTGAAGCAACTACTTACCGTCCTAGCAAAAACACACAGTAAATGTTGTTGAAATATGAATTATAAAATGATTTAAAGGATTATGTTTGTTATAGAAATGTCTTCCCGTAATATTTCAAAACCACATTAATAATGCTTGATCTCTTTGATGTAAAGGTTCAGTAAAAACTCTAAGCAAAAAGAAACTTATATATTGTTTGTCTTTTAAAACAGGGCCCCTAACTGCGAATAATGCATTTATTTTATAATTTCTTCTATGATGAAATCAGTAATGTTCAAACACGTTATGACATAGTTATGTGATAAATTTAACAAGTAAAAGTTTAAGTTAAAGATCTAGCAATGATATTTTTTACAAACAAACTGTGGTGCTTTTTTATGTCTGCCAAATAATGTTACATATGTACCAGGCTGTATGCATTTTTTGAACATCTCAGTTAATTTAGAAAGCAAGTACCCTAAAATGATACTAAATTTGTAATATATGGTAATGACTCATTTCTGATTTAAAAATTTCATAACAGTAATAAACGATAGTACACGTATTGTTGAATTATATTTATAAATATCATTATTTAAAAACAATACCAATTTAAATCTAACAAACGATCATGAAATTTCTGGCCTTTGGATGTTCATCACCTGTGTGGTCAATGTTCTTTTTTTCTATACGAAAAGAAATAAAAAAATACTGATATTGCCAAAGTACCCTTTCTCGGTTGATATTTAAGTGAACTTCTACCACATTCCTAATAACAACAAAATAACATTGAAACTAACTTGTATACCATAATCTTATCATATTACCAATGTAATTGTTTTAAGATTAACAACTATCCAACAATGGAGGATCTATGACTTTTCAATCACACCTTACAAAAATAACCTTCTTGTTTCAGTTTAACTTTAACAAGTAAACGCACATGCCTCTTTCCGGTTACGTCAGCAATATATAATTTTAGCACCAACAACTAGGTCACTCGATCTGAGTTACAGCTTTGTTTTCACCTATTTTCTGTAAAATGTTTCATGTAACCTCCTTGATTCGCAATTATTGCTGTTAGAAATTTAATTTAATCTATGTATATTGTACTATATAAGATTTTTAAAAGTCGATAGGTAATAACGAGAAGGTTTGTAATATATGTGCGTATATTTAAAATTTTTAAGCGCTGGAAAATGAAATTTATTTCTGTTTAGTTGGTAGATTGTATATTATCATCATTATCTCAGCCGCAAGACGTCCAATGATGGATATAGACCTCAAGATTCTCCATAACAACTGGTACTATACTATACTGTACTTGACTGCCTCGATGGTGTAGCAGTAACGATATAGACGGCTGTGCTCGAGATCTCGGGTTCCATTCCCGGGTCGCACCAAATGTTTGTATGATCTGCAAATATTTGTTTCGGAGTTTGGGTATTTTCTTTGTATAATGTGTATGTATTTTCAAAAAAAAAGTTATATAAATATTCTATCAATCAGTCTAGTTATCATAGTACAAACTACGCTTAGTTTGAAACTAGATGGCGTTACGTGTTTTATGTCCAAAATATTTACTTATTTATTTATACAACCTGAACTTCCAAAACCATTTTTAAATTTTTTTATGTCAACCTCGTCACAATTAAATTCCAAACAATATTAAAATGAAAAAAAAGACTCCGTCTAATTTTACATCAATATTTATAAAACAAAACACTTTGTTTATTATAAAATATTTACAAAATAATTTTTATGGAACAAAATCCTCAACTTTTAAAAGTTTTAATTAGATGTTATCAGTTTTAATTTGTATCAATAATAGTGTATGATGTTTCTAGTGATATCCAGACAAAACGAGCAATGTTGTAGCTACTACAAACCAGTTATGTCCTGATATAATCATCTAAACAATTTATGGAGTTGTGGGTAGTTTGATGACGGATGACGGATATAGGATGACGCGGCGGTTGGATTATACGGAATCGTTAGCTCTTACCGAATCTTGAATTTAAACAGCTTTTAACATGTCAACTTAAAACATACTGTGAAAATGGCCGTTTGTTTTAGTTTGTATCAGCTCGAAGTCAGGATGTCCACAAACCGTTTTACATTCAAAAAGAATGTACATAATCTCCTTCTTAACGAGATTGAAGAATCGTCTAATCGATATGTACGATATCGGTATCGGCTCAGCTTATGTTCAAGTTGTTATAGTGTACGAATATAATATAAATGTGTGTGTATGTGTATATCTATGTATATATATATATATATACGATATATATAATCGTATATATATATATATATATACGATATATACGATGTGCTACAGCAAACCGTGGTAAGTTATAGCTAACCTTATTCTTATTTATATATATAAAAGTAAATGTTTGTCTGTCTGGCTGTATGTCATTTATAGAGTCGTAAACTATGCATTTGGTCATGTGATTATCTTTAGCAAAGTTGTTGTCCTTGAGCCCACGAAGGTTTCTGAGTTAGTATGAATATTTTATTTTTTTATTTTTAAGTCAAATTTATTATAGTAAGTGGCGTAGCTACGCGCGCAGGGTACAGCTAATATATATTAAAATGAATTGATGTTTGTTGGTCTAACTAAAATTCAGGTATGACTTTGCCGATTTGGTCAATTTTATTCAGGCAAAAATCCAGGAAAGTTTTAACGGCGAGAAAATATAGAAAAGTACGAGGAAATAATTAAATAACAATATGTTTCGAGCGGACCGATAAAGTTGCGCGGGTTAGCTGGTTTATATATATATTTTATATATATATATAAACATTCTTTATATTTAAATTTGTAGCTTTTTGTTTTTATACCCAGAATCTTATTATTACAACTGTCAGTTCTAATTTATAAGACAAACTTTTTGTGTGACCCGAATTAAAAAAATATTTTGTAGTTTTTGAAGATGGTATTACCCTAATTTTTTCTATAATTTCTCGTGAAAAATACAGAAAATATGATTGAATTAGCAGTAAACGTCGTTTATATGTTACAACATATCTTTTTGATTATACAAAAGAGACAATAAAAGAGAAAATAGGTGAAATAAAACGAATGCGTGTATTTGTGTCATTCGATTACGTTCCAACAAACGGTCGTGATCTACAATTCCACAGTTCTCTACTGTACTCATTCAGCAATAGTATAAATAGTGTGATCTACTTTAATTTTGAAAACTCCCAGAATTGACAGACAATGAGAAAATAAAGGGCAGTTAGGAGCGGCAATAGAAGAAGTGATGTCAATCATTTAGCTGTGGTTGACATAAGATTGATTGTTCTGAGTAGTGATTAATTAAAAATACGGAGCCTGACCATGACGTTCAGCAATGGACTATTAAAGGTTATTGATGATGATGATGATGATGATATAAAGCAAGATCTCAAGAAGCAATTTACGTTATCAAAGAGTACCGTCACTACACCGAATTAAAGAGCAAAAAAATTAGGTGTTTATTTTATTGATCACGCATCTTATGTTTTCTCCGATTGCTTTTGCTAAACCAGTTAATTAAGGAAATCAACATTCATAAATAAATTACAAGGGAGAAGCTCTATAAGTATCCATGAAATTAGGCACGCTGCCAAAGTGCCGTTACAGCAGTTAATTTTTGCACATTTGCACAATGTAAATTATCACTTCCGTGGAGCTCAAGATGGTGGGTGTGCTACTCGTATATACACAAAGTATACTTATGCTATGTATTCACGTGATTGTACGAAAATAATTAGCTCTGTCACGTGGTGGTTTATTTAAGAGCTTTGATATTGACTTTATAAGAAGTGAAAAGAAAAGGATATTTTAATATGTTTAATAGATATGTTATGATATGATATGTTTTAATAAATATGTTTTAGTAACATTCTTTCCTGTAGTCAACTAGTGAGATAGTCAGTCTGAACCCGCAAAAATTGTTCCAGCATTTCTTCTCCTAATCGATGGTACATATTCGTAGTCCCTCCTGGCCTGTTGGTCTAGTGATTAGTGATTCTGAATGCTAAGCCTTAAGTCATGGGGATACCCACTCAGAGCAAATAATTGAACATTTGATAAGCGTGATCAATTTATTTGTCTGCGTGTGTTTATCAGCAGTCTAATTACCGTAGTACCAGCTCTGCATAGTTTGGATTTAGACACCCGTGTTTAAGATGTGTGAGGTTATTTTAACCGTATTCACGACGAGGTTTGGAAAATTTTGAAGGTAGAGTACTCTTTACATCGAGTCTGACGGTGTGAAAAAGTCCAGTGTGTTCCAGTACGTTGACCTGACCTTTTAGATGAGTAAATAGACGCCAAACCAGCCATGTTGAATAAGTATATTTGACGGGTCACGGAAAAACAGATCATCCTTTGCGCTTAATGAATTTTATATAACTATACTGCTCACTGAGCCGACTATAATTGCTTAATATATGTAAGATAACAGTTCGCCAGCAAAAACTCTTTTAAAGTGAACAAAAATCTATCAATACCCTTGATATATTAAGAGGAAATTTTTAACCTCCATTAGCAACATTAAATATTCTATTCTACATTCTTTCACATGCACCGGACGCCATCTAGTCTCAAACTAAGCAGAACTTGTACTAGATAACTTATATAAATACATATGTACATACTTTTTTTGCTAATACATACATATTGTTGAAAACATTCAAACTCTAAAACAAATATTTGCAGATCACACAAACACTTGGTACGACCCAGACATTGAACCCGAGACGTCAAACACAGCAGTAGCATAAGCTACTATTACACCAAGGCAGTTACAAATATCTATATGTTTCTACCGATCGACACTAAACTGAATCCACTTTTAATTAGTTTACTCACCATGAATAATTATTTATAAACAAGATAATTAAATTAGACCAATTCATTATCGCTTCCATAGTTAATTAATAATTAATATTCCAATCTAAATCAACATTGAGATTATTTTGAGATACTTTGTAAGCTCTGGCATTCCGACTGCATACATACATGTCATATAGTGAGCGTATCCGTGTCATTACAATTATTTATGAGATACAAGGAAGTGTAAATAATTATTTGAGTGTGACGTCGTTACAGTCAAATTACGTCCAATATCCTCCTCAGTAAGGATTTGGACGCACTGACGGAAAATTTTACTATCGCATCGTCATTTCAGTACTAATCTTTTTCCGTTACTTTAATAAATAGCAGTCGTGGGACTGCCGATAGAAGTGAAAACGGAACTATTAAGTTGAGAGTAATTAAAACTAAATGCAAAAATTATATGAAATTTTTTATGTTTCATATATAGCTATACATAATATATAATATCATATATAATATATAATAATAATAAATTTCATATATAATATATAATATCATATTCGCCATAGCTATAGATATACTATTATCATTAGCGTGTCGGTGACGCGAACCGAGGATTTTACCCTCTACTAAAACGCTCAACGCGCCTAAAGAAGTTTTTACTTCAAAATATATGAAATTAAAATATATTTCTGACATTTGACGCAAAGTCATATAGTTTCAAACTAAGCAAAGCAGGTGCTATGATAACTAAACTGACTGATAGAATACTTATGTATTATTTTTTTTGTAAATACATGTATATTATACATGCAGATTATAAAAACATTTAATCCGACCCTGGAATCGACCTTAAGCACAGCAGTCGCATTCATTGCAGCTACGCCACCGAGGCAGTTAATAAACTGGGTGTTCTTTGTGTCTGTTTCTTGTATGTTTGTAAAGTCCCCCGCGACACAGGATATATTTCTAATGCGGGCGTTGTCTTTTTTCAAAAAAAAATATTGTGCGGGCAAAAGACAGTTCCACTTATATATTAATTGTAGAACTATAACTTAAACTAAGCAAGTATCATGTTTCAGTCTTTTTCTATGCACACAATCTATGTTTCTTTGTCTCTAATTAATGTTATTCTGTAATTTCTCTAAATATTTGTGTTCCGCAAGAGTCTGTGATGTACCGATAAAGGACTATGAAAGAGAGAAATAGAGAGAATCTTAGGTTAACCAAATACTTTTTGCAAGAAAGAAGTCAACAGTGTGCCCAGAGCCTTGCTTAAGGAAATGCTTAATGTGTTTTAACAATAGTACACGCGACTGGAATATCTTTCAAGTGTCCTCGTATTATGATAATTCTGCTCTAAATATAGGGTAAAAAAGGGACGGACTTAGAGGTTTCTCAATCTATTAAAATTCTAACCTTCATTCTAATTTAAATAACAATTTTCTTTTGAAAATACCAAGAACATGTGTTATTGGACAACACCGGGAAATTAACTTGCATTCAATCACAACGACGACTGTTATGCCTTTTACGTCCCCAAGCGGGGTGTCAAAAAGCATCTCACAAGGCCGCCATAGTGCGGGTCACCATATTGCATTGTCTGCATTTGCAATGAGTATGGTGACCACAACTCTTGGATTTTATTCATGCTTTTCATCAGGCAGTGTAGTCACTTTGGCAGTAGTCACCGTTATACAGTATAACGACAAAGGATTGGCCTCTGAAATAAATGTAAGTTACAATATAATAACATAAAAACGTTATAATATGCACCAAGACACTTGTTTTGTGTGACCTTCTGCATCTGCAACATCTAAGATAAAGTATATGAAGAAGTCTACTTAGATTTCTTTTCTCAAATTTAAACTATTAAAGTTGAGCAAGTGCTTGTCTGAATAAACGCTTACTAACATCATTAGATTGTTGTAATATCCATTATTATATTGTTATATCTACTATCTAGAAAAGAAAGACAAGCGTTTTATAAAAAAAAACTAAATATTTCGTACTTCAATTCTGCACCATACTTATTGAAGTCAACATGTAATAGAGCTGGCTTATTAATATATATCAATTCCCTATTTAGATTAAATTTAAATACATAAAAAAAATAAGAAATACAAATGCGTCTCTGCCAAGAAACATAATATGGCAATAGTGTTCTAAATATAAAGTGACTTTAATATAGATGCCATTGACTTGCACGTAAGGAAATAAGATTATCGTAGGCCTCTTGCAAAGCGGTTTTAAGGAAATACGAAAAACAAACATGGCCGTGTTTCCAAGCATCAATATTAATACTAAGATTTCATCAACAGACTTAACAGTCCACTGTTGGACATAGACTTCTGCTTAGAAGAGAGGTTTACCTCGCCCGCCATTTTTTTCTTCTGGTTATAGTGTTGTTGTCCCGCATAGATTGCTCCCTTAGTCGATTTTTATAAAACCCAATACTAAGACACGCTTCAATAATTCATTTTAATGCTAATCCTTTGTGTCACGATATTGTCATTCGTCTGATAAGCTTTGATCACTTCATAAGGAATGCATTGTTGCGGTCTGGTGTTGGCAACTAACGACTCAATCAACAGTAAATATGGTGCGATAGATGACTAAATTAGTGGGAATAACACATTGTTTCTTTACTAAGAGACATGCTTATATTCTTGGATAGGCTTCGAAGATTCCTTACCCAAAGACAAGAGGTTTAGCAATCGTGTAAGTGTAAACTAAACTTGGTAACTTAAAATTTACTGCCTCTTAAAAGATTCGCTGCCATTGTTCATTTTTTTTTAAATAAATATTTAGTCTCTGTAAAAGAAGTAGACTTCCTTGAATTGTTGTGTCAAAACGAATTTTATTCCGTGTTGAATGTAAGATGTACGGCAAAAAATTGACACTTGTAAGTACTCATGTTATTTACGGAATCAGGTAAGTAGACGGGTTTGTCAGAATTTCGTAATGCCTTTTGGGTTGATGAGTAAAACCTATTTCAAATTATAGGTGACAATAAGGATTTCTAATGCAATTTAATTTGAATTCAATTGATATTTCTTTAATAATATCGCTCAATAATCATCTAAAATTGTTCTTTATCTAAAATTATAAGTAAAAATATGTTTTTTATATTATTCATCGTATGTTTATTGTTTAAATATCTATTTGTGTTTTCATCTATGTATATATCTTTTTCTTAAATAATTTATGGTAACCTATTGCCTAACTATCAACTCATTGCTTCTCTTAATGACACACGTGCACCTGCCATGTTAGTTACTGAACCATATGAAATTAAGCCCGCCTCATGCAAATGCAAAATTAAATATAAATAAAAACATAAATAATAATATGTATGTAATACGATATCACTGAAACTGTTATATGTATGGAAAAGTTAAAGATGCAGTCACAAAGAATGAAAAGGGCATGCTTCGATGATTTAGCCACATAGAGAAGATGGAGGATAAAAGACTCTTGAAAGGGATTTATAGAGCGAATGTGAGTGGAATATCGGTAGAAGTCATCCGCGGCGAATACTTATCGACCAAATTTTGTGAAAAGTACCAGAAACCGACAAACATGCACGCAGCGATTGACGATTAATGATGAAGCAAAACAGATGTGTCAGGTCCGTAGTAGGTGGAGATCAATGTTCTCTACATAACATAAATAAACATAAAGTCAGATATTTCCTATTTCTCGGAGGAGTAGCCCTCTGGGAAATAGGTGCGACTCTCTGTTATGCTATGATTAATAAAGTGATGTCCACTTTTGTCGATTTACTGCCAGTTTCTATATATAGTTAAGTCTTGTAATCAAAATTCAAGGACTGAATCTCATATACCTTGTCATATTATCTTCCTAGGACGGTACCCGGGAATACCCGACAGAAACAAAAGGTATGATAAGATTATCTTTTAAAGTTACTGATATAACGATTGTTGTCTACACTACACTCCTCCTCTTTGTCATTGACTTCACAATGAATAATTAAGAAAATACATATCTATTTATTATGAATGAAATATACAGATGTCGAAAGCGAAATTAAAATTAATTTTTCTTTAAGATTAATGTACGCGTGATCAGATAAATTGTTATATTCATTAAACGGAAAGACATAAGATTCTATGTTAAAAAAACAACATTGAAGGCTGTTAACAGTGATGAAATATTAAACAAGTAAAAAAGGGGGACTACGGAATTGTAATGACATGTGGCATACATAAATGTCAAAAGAATCGTTTTAACTCAAGTTAAGAATCAAAACATTTTACTATTCAGGTGAAAAAACAAAATGTAAACAACACTGAAACAAAAAATTGATGACTACAAAAACCATTGGTAAATAAATTCAACAGACTATACAATATTCAGTATCTTTTTTATCAAATTGGGCCAAGGTAAAATGGTGTGTTTGTTCTAAAAATTACGTAGTTGTGTTTACTAATGAAATAATTACACTTCACTAGAAATTATGCTTCCCTAGTTAGTTGTAACTAAATAAATAGAGGTGGGACTAATTATGTATGAGTCAAACACATTTCATTCATTCGTTAATTTGTTACTTGGAATTTGTTTCGTGACGTTGACAACTTCATGGAATTTAAGCTCTAATTAATTAGTTTTTTCGGAAGCACTGTGGACATTTTTCAGGGAACTGTTCATATATTGCGGTTACTTTTATATGAATGAAACAAAAACTGCTGTCATTAATAAAATTTGAACGACATATATTGAGGTAACAGGTTTAAAATTGTGCTTTCATAAGAAGTTGCTCAGAAATGTATAATTATGTACAAGATTTTAGGCTGGCTGTACGTAACAAGAGCAAAATAAGTAAGGCATTCCGCAGATGGATGTAAAGGAACAAGTCTAAACGCTAGGATTTAATTTACTTAACTACGGTAATAGGTACAGGAAAAAGACAGCAAATTTAATTTAATAAGGAAAAATACTAAGCATAATATGACGTCTGTAGTCTTACACTTATGTTGTAAAACAAATGTATTGTGAACTTTTATGGACGGTTATACCGGTAAGAGTCTCTCGTGCATTATCCTTATGCTAAAAGGATACCTTTATCCTTATGGAAATTTTCCTTTTAGTTTTCTTTTGAATTTTTGTTTTAAATTAGGATTTGCGGATATAAATAAAATGTCAACAATTTTAATGTGTTAACTAGTTTACATATTGATGTACTCCAAACTGATTTCGGTCACACAGGCTCGGGTTTGGACGGTGACAAATTAGCTACACAGAAGGTATTATAGTGTATCAGTGTGAGTGCAAGCACAGGTGCAATTTCTGCTCCTTCACTCTTGTAATCCCATGGTTCGGCTGTCCGACATTATACGGGAGATATCAGGCGCATGACGGTTTTACATGCTCAACAAGGCACGGTGGTTAAAGACACCAACTTTTCAACACTGGATTGTTAATAAGTATTTCTATAACCAGGCAAACTCAATATTATATTTCTGTCTGTTACACAGTCGTTTACGCTAAACGCCAGACCAAATAGGCAGGCATATTATGAACGGGTGGCGTTATGGTTATGGTTATGGTTAAGGTTGCCGCTTTATACTTATAGCACCAAAGTTTGTCAGTTCAGTTCCAACGTTGGACAAACATTTGAGTGGTACTACTTTAAAACTTCTAAATAGGTTGTTGTTTTTGAAAGTCATATTAAAAGATAACTATTGCTATAAAGCGAGCAAAATAACAAGGACAAAAGCGAGCATAATAACAATAGATGTTTATTTTAGAAATAGATTTGAATACTAAAAACTTAAAACAAAAACCACGAACACCAATAAATGAATTCATTACATTTATTTGTGTTCTTGTTTTAGTTAACGAGTAAATTCTTCGACCTTCTAGAAATAAAAACTAGTTTTGGACGTACATAATTCATGAATATAACACTATCTACATGTTTTTTACACTATTGATTTTACAAAACAATAACGTAAGAAAATCATTTTTAAAATATAGACGAAACGAAGAACAAAATGAAACAAAGTCTAAGTATCTATCATACCTTCACGTATATAAGCCGTCCACATTATTTAATTATAATCAAGCCAACTCAGGGTATAATTTCTCTTCCTCCAGTATAGTATTATCGATTTCCTCTATCAATTAAATTTTTACGATAAAAGGTCAATAATCAATCAACTTCCGTTATATCACGGCAATAATTAGTCACAAAATGTTGACGAAACAAAAACTGATAAATTAAATTATCTTAATTCAATTCATCCGGCTTGTGTTTACGATTAAAAGTTTATAATCAACATTCAAATGCACATATCTTGGTTCGTTAGGTTTTCAATTCTTGTTAAATTGATAATAGCAAAAGGGTTTATCTATAACGACATTGTAAAGAGGAAATATACTTTGGCAATTTCCCGTTAGTGAAATCGTTGGTCTTGATATGTATAAAGTTTTGCTTAAAATGGTTCGCGGCTATCTTCAAAACAGTTACCAAAAAATAGACATATGACAGCTTTCAATATTTCTGCCGCTATGTTAAGGATTGCAAACGACTACGTTCCAACTGACTTGCTGACCCATGCACGTGCCACCCTTGGCCCTTAGTTGAAGTAATCGTTTTCTTATTAAGTCTCCGCAGCACTATTATAATTAACGCGAAAGTGTGTCTGTCAGTTCGTTACCTTTTTACTCATAAAACGCTGAACTGATTAAGATGAAATTTGCTATAGAGATAGTTCGAGTTCCAGAAAAGTGCGTAGGATATGTTTTTAAAAGAAATCATTCTCCAAGTGGATGACAAGGAAGGTGGAAATTTGTTTGAGGAATTAGAAACTATTGTATTATTTAGATAAAATTTTACACGGAAATGGTTTGAGTGATAGGTAAGTTTTTTTTGTAATATTTCGACAATCTAACACAACGCCAACTAAGCAGAGCTAGTACTGTGATAACTAGACTGACTGATAGAATACTTATATACTTTTTGTATAAAAATATATAAATGTTATACATAAAAACAAAATCCGAAAATATATAAAATATATATTCGCAGATCATACAAACATTTTGTTCAACCCGGGAATCGAACCAAAGTTTTCAACACAGTCGTACTCGTTAGCTTTGTGCCACCGAGACAGTTGATATACCGACACACACAAGTGGAACCACGAACGGAACTAGTTTTATGTATAAATTAAGTTTCAGACACAGCAAGAGATTTATTTTCCGATCACAGTGATTGGTCACATACCAATTGGCGCGTGCGACCTTTAAACAGATTTATCTAAGTATTATTAGAGTACTTGTTCATGGCTCATGTTTATAAACCAAACACGTTGAACAAAATATTTACAATTTATTACATAATATTATTTTGTTAATACGGTTTTATTTAATTCACCTTTTTTTTGTAAAACCATTGCGTAAGCTTTACTTCATACCATGGACACTTGTTCAGCCGTTTGGATCATTAATGGGGTATGTGTACGAGTTCAGCGACTGTTATTTGAAATTTAATAAATATATGTATAATAGTTTTATTTGCACCATCTAATATATGCAGATCATAGCTAATAAACATGCTGCTAATTAGAAGTATAGAAGCGGTTATATTAAACACATTGAAAGAAAGACGCTGTGTAAGTGAGTTGTTTTGTAAACAAACCAAGAAGTTTGGTTTGCTTTTATAATTAGCTTTAAATTTGTTTATACGCTCGACTGTTGCTATGCGCAAAATCATTCGAGTTGATAAACATATTTCGTAGAATAATTTTGTTTGATAACATTGTGAAATATTTATTGATATAAGTAAACCACGTGCATTCAGTTGATAAGCTTTGTTGAATACTTTTGAAATTAGTGTACATGTCTTCAGTTGGTATTCATAACCATTTTCCTGCTTTCTTAGGAGAGACCTATGTCCAGCAGTGGGCTATTAAAGTCTTTTTATGTGATTCTTTTACGTGGTGTGTAACTTTTTTAACTTTTTTTTACGAAACTTTAAACATTTACGCAGCGCACGTAATGGAATTTCACAAAAGGAATAATTTCCACCCTTTTTTGTAACATTTATTATAGATGCTCCACTGTTTTTGATTATAGCGTGATTTTTTACATAATTATTTACATAATCACGCTAAAATCAAAAGCAGTGGAGCATCTAACATGTTAAAAGGAGGTAGTTATAGTTATTAAAGAGGAGTATATTGCTGGAGTGAGGCTTTAGGGTATAAACCCATGATTAAGGTATATTATACTAGAAGAGTTTCTAAAATCAGTCCTGTAGTTCCTGAGATTGGCGCGTTCACTCAACAAATAAACTCTGTTACTTTATAACATTAGTATTTATTTGTTTTATTAATACACAAGGTAAGTAATAGAAGTAATACTCACAGAACGATTAATAAGTTCTGCTATCTGAAGACAGGAGCAGGCACGAAGGGAATTATGGTAGTCGCATGTCTTTATAATAATATTAGGTGGTTTGATATTGGCCATTAAGAACTTTCTAGGTAGGTTGACTTTGCTCAATTTTAATTCAGTAGATTCGTACCAAGCCACTACGAAGCCTCGAGTCGTCATAGTGGTGAACATCATTTCAGCTCTCTGCATGGAATACTATCGCGATATCATCTGCGTATGAGAATATTTTATCGTTTTATTTTTATTTGATATTTTTAATAGACTGCAAAAAGTGAATCTACTCTGCCTGATTGAAAGCGTGAATAAAATTCAAGAGTTGTGGTATAGTTATCATTACTCATTATGAATGCAGACGCAGACAATTTTGCACGCTCCGCTTGGTGGCATTAAAGAACTGCATCAATGAACTTCCAATCTCGCACTCAACAACGAAGGACGACAGCACGGATGCTGTCGCTTTAGATTGGTCTTCTGTGAGAGGATAGCCCCAGTCGAGCTGGCCCGTTCGTGCTGAAATCATCGTGGCTCTATTGCCTAATAATATTACGCGTTCTGATGAAAACCTTCACTTCACGTGTATACCGTATACATTATACACAACGAACAACATGAGTTTAATGAATTTCAATTGACTTGGTACAAAATTTTCCGTCTCCAAGTCCATACTTTATTTTTATATGTTGACCACAAATGCTTAACTTCTAGAGTCTATTTAGTTGTGATATTTTTTCTTTTAGTTTCGTCACATAATTTATAAATGATAGTCTACAGGCTGGCGCAAACTATTTTTTATGGACACGGAACAACGGAATTAGAATTATGAGAATTTCAAGAAGATCATAATAAAACTCTTATTTTCTTAGATGCTAAAAACAATAGAAACGTTTAAATAATCGCGGTGTAAATATGAATAAAACGGGAATATTTTAGGTTAATTAATATTTTTTTTACTACTTGACACTTTTATAGTCACATTTAAAGTTATATTTGTTCATTTTCAACATTTTAAAGTTTTTAACATCGAAAAATATGTAATTATAATGTGTTTCTTTAGTTTTTGTTCATGGAATATGATTCTTCGTTCATGTTATTGAACCTTGCTAGAAGTTTTAATATATGCGTCTCGTTTCAAATACCAATGACCTTTTTTTACTTGTTTTAGCGCATATTTAAGCAGAATTTAAAACTGCATTTATCAGCACATACGACTCTTTTAAATGTACAAAGAAAATGGTATATTGGTTTTGTTTGAAATGTTCCTTGAAATTACAAACACGTAAAGTTTATATAAATGCTTTTCTATTGTGCAGTTTGTTATAAACTCCTTACAAAAAGATTCTATTCTATCGTAGATTGTCGGTGAAATCGACGAAATCACCGAACAAATCACTAACATAATTAATAGAATTAGAAGTAAATGTGCTTGTGCATGCCTGTACTTTAAACCTGGTAGACAGTATGATAATACTCTATACTTGTTATAAATTTGATTGTAATAGATTTAAATATTGAAACACATTAACAGAGTACACATGAACATTAAACAGTCCACGTACCTAATAGCGAGTTTGGCGACCCAAATAGTTCAATGACATTAACCTTAGTCATACGCTCAAGGTCTGGTTCAATTTCCGCTTGAGTCTAGAGATTGTGAGTGGTGAGACTTTCGTATTATAGCCACTTGAAAGACATTAAATATGCACGTTTTAAGTGTTCTTTATTGAACCTCTTCTTAGAAAATCATTTTCAAACTTTTTACTGGTATCTACTTTATCAATCATTGACCCGAAAAAGGTTTAAATGAATTTTTTGGATCCGATATTTTCGTGTTTGCATTAATTTTGGAAAGCGGGTTACTTAAAGGAAGGCAATGGCCCAAGCCATGGCAGCACATCAATAGAGAGAAAATAAAAATACCGTATACAGTTATGTATAGGTAAGTCCTCTTTATTTTTTGAGATAAAAACAAAATCACAGAAAATACAAAACATTAGGTTTTCAATTTGACTAAAATTACTCAAATTCGGAAACATGTGTCACGTGTGTACTGATAGTATGTATTTTATATACATATGATGTACATGAAATGTCTATATTGTACTATATTACGCAGTATTTTATATTCTCGCTTTCCTCTTTTTGCCATCCTTCGTCGCATCGTAGCGTCATTACTCTCGTCTACTAAGCATTGTCCACATGTATGTGCCTTGTGTCACGGGATAGTGGGTATTTCTATATTGTATTAAACTTGCTTCTGCCGTTACGTGCGGTGCTTAAAGTTTCACATCAATTATACATGAAAGAATATCACTTTAAAAGTTTTAAAAAATCCGCATCAGCATATGTCTATCTTGTTACGTTGGCCCACATTAACCTTTTTATGATAAGCAAGCATATTCATGCTATATAACACCACGCTACGAGCAATACAAGACGCAGACAAAGTTGTGCGGGACAGCTAGTAGATTGATAAGATGACTCCTAAAGGAAATATTTTAGTTTAAGACGTATTAAAACAAATGCCATATTTTACCAATTACGAGAACTGAAGTAATTCTGATTTGTGAAAAATATTACCTTGGAGGTTGTTTATTAAAGAAATAGATTAGAATCATCACTCGACTGTTTCACAGACATTATATCCGAGACAAACTCGGAGTAAAATTCTTACCATTCGAGTTACGGTGACATTTGGCATGGTGCTTCAGATGCGCTTTATTTACCAGACTGTTGTAAATAAGAAGGCGCTTACTTTCGGGATCAGATGAGCTTGGCAAGGAGCCAGGACAATCTGACTTTGAAGAGATTATGTTGATGAACAAAATCGAATTATGGCTGGTGACGTACTACTTATTGGAGACTGTAGATATCTACTGTAGACTATAAACTAGTATCAGGTATATATTTAAAATGAAACCTTTGATAATGTTTTACGGCGAATTTGATCAGATTAATTTAAATTTAATTAAATAGTAAAATAAAAGAATAACGGAGTTTAATTTCAAAATGTATTTTAACAAGAGCCGATGGGGTCATTCTGGATTGGCGACCACTTACTGGAAGATGAAGCGCGGGTAAGCTCTCTTGGTGGTCCGACGACCAGGTGGAGTTCGCGAGAAATCGTTGGATGCGAGTAGCACAGGACCCGTTGTTGTGGTGGACAGTAGACGTCTTTTGGCTGAGATGATGATAATGATGATTTTAATAAGTTCCACGAAATGCCGACAGTTGAGAGTTTATACTAAGTATAGTTTTTTTAGATTAGTTATACAAATATATCATCTACGGATACCTTCTATATTCGACTAAATGCTAATTATTTTCAGTTAGAGTTTTGATAATAAAATTACCAAAACACTAACTTAGATCTTTATATTCGATTAATTCCTTATACATGTTATGCTTTATGCTCACGTTAAGTAAATAGTTTCATTTCACAAGTAATTTTGAATTTATTTAACTAATCAATACTTTAAAAATAAATTAAATTTATTTACTTATACTCGTATATTTACTGGATATTGTTTATTTGCCATTTCGAAATATCTACATTATTTTAATCGTCATTTAGACTCTGATTTTTAAAGTAATTTGTATTACTTGTACCACATGATTTACTTAAAAATTTTAGATTTTTTTATAATTTTCATATTTCACTGTGTCAATTTGTAAAATCAAAGTTTCTAAATATAACCAAGATCAAAACATTAGTAAGCAAAATGTATGTTTATAAATGAATAAAGTCGAGGGCGTGCCGTCTGTCTGCCGTCTTAATGTTGTGCCATTTGGCACGGCTCGCTGCGTATATTTCGTCACGAGTTATTATTGACATGGTATCGACATTTCTAGATTTATTTAAATACATTTATTTGGCTGCGATGCGATTCACGCCTTTTTACTGTGACCTTTAATTCACAAAAGTCTTCGGGAGTCTCATGGCTAATGTGATTAGTACATATATTGTTCAATCGCTAACTGTATACATATAACATCTAGTTTGTTATTATTAGGACGTGGTTTGCCAGGATCACTTAGCCTGTGATTTAGATACAGACGCAGTAGATATTCATTACTTGACTCTCTAGTTACCACTTGAAGACTTAAAAGTAACTAGTGAAACCTAAATATGTTATCTTTTAATTTAAATTAATATGCATTTACTCAGCATTGCACTTTTAAAAACTATTAGATATTTCAAAGATCACTTGCCAATAGGTAAGTTATAAATTTTATAAATTTTATTTAATTACTTGGA
Source organism: Hypercompe scribonia (assembly GCA_949316085.1). Classification (NCBI taxonomy): domain Eukaryota; kingdom Metazoa; phylum Arthropoda; class Insecta; order Lepidoptera; family Erebidae; genus Hypercompe; species Hypercompe scribonia. The sequence continues at coordinate 9,916,935 of OX438988.1, forward strand.
ATAGTCATCAGTTACACAAAATTTTTCACGTACCTAATATATATTAAAATATAAGGTACGTGAAAAATTTAGTCAATGTTGCGCTAACTCAGAAAAAATTAAAGATACTTCAATCGAAATAGCAAGCAACTGAGAAATCTTTGTAAGTGTCAAGACAAAAAGTAGGTAGTAGCTAAATGACATTTGACATTCGGCAAATTTAAAATATAAATCTGCTCGATAACTTTGTCACGATGAGAGCAGCGTGACAAAACTATTAAAAAGGTTAAATACCTATATTTAGACAATTTATTTGCTTCCTAATCTTTTTAATGATGTTGTTTAACAGCTACAGTTGCTATGTATATTACAGAACAATAAACACGAGTCTTGTTATTTATTCTGACTAGTATTTGTTAATATCATAAATGTGAAAGTGACTTTGTTTGTTTGCTATGGTTTCACACTTGCATTACTCATCCAATTATCGCAGAAATGCAGAAAAGTTTATAAAGTACCTTTTAATTTAGAAGAATTACTTCTCTCAAGTGACAGATAGACTGAGAATATTTACTTTACAAGATGTATGTCACGGGAAGTCGTGGGATGAGGGCAGCAAAAGACCAGTTGGTATGGAGAGGCTTTGGGAGGCTTATGTTCAACAGTGGACGTCTTTCCGCTGAGGTGGTGATGATGATTTACAATACAGCAACAAAATCATGGGGCAGCATAGATTGCACGAATGGTTAAAGCGGTCGTGACGCCGCTCTCTACTGCGTCGAGTGTTGTGGGTTCAAACCCCACGAGGGACGACACCTTGTGTGATCCAAGAATTGTCGTTCTAAGTCTGAGTGTTCTTTGGGTCCATTTCTTGTATGCTTATAAAGGTCCCGCTATACATAATATACTCCTTATGCGAAGTTTATAAAAGAAAAGCTAGTGAATTATAAAATACCATTAGAGTTAATATCATAAAACAGCATTTTAGGAATATTTTCAACCTTTTAAGGACTTTCTGTCCTATTAGTTAGTAGTTAGTTGGTTTATTTACATTCTTTACTTTATTTCTTTAGTAATAAGTGAATTACACCTAAGACATTTCTGAAGGGCGCAATTACGCTGAACAAAAACGAATCCGTCTGGTCAGCGTAATATGGTAGGACGAAACAGGTTTTTAAGGAGAGGTCTATGACCAGCAGAGGATTATTAGAAGCTGTTAATGATGATTTCAACGGCACTGTTTTAAAAGAAAAACTACGAATAGAACATAAATTAATAAAAAAAAAACTATATTTTTACTTGTTTGTTGTTATCTGTCATTATAATGACCAGTATCTACTATCATCGTTTTAATACTTCTAGTCATAAAAGGCCAGTTGCCAGGAGGATTACGAACTTTATTATTAATATTCCAGCGTTATCTTCTAGAAAGTTTGTATTTTATCACCTTGTTGTTTCACCTTGTATTACATGCGGTATGAATATGCTTCCATTATTGCTATTCATAATTCTAAGCATAGCTATCGGGTTCACACGTTTATAACAACTTTGATTCAATAAGTATAATAATCAAAATATAATATACGAATAAATATAAAATAATAAGATAGGAGACATTAAATTACACACACATATATATACTATAATAGAATTGTCTTGATATGTACATACCACAACACAGCTAGACAAGAAGACAACACGGCTGAAATCAATAAGACAAATCTTCCCTTATAAATAGTTAGTGATTGCTAGTAATTTCATTTAATTTTAAACCTGAAGTATAAACAGTCAATTATTATACACAGGTGCGATGTCTCCGATCTTTACAAACAAATTTTGTTAATTTATTTTTAATGATTAACGAATACGTACCTATCTAACAGAGTGAGACATAAGTAAAGTTAAAATTAACGTTAAGAATGGAAGAATAATTAATAGTAGCTTATCCGAGTAGTACCTATTTACCACCTTACTGACGAACATTATATGTTCAAACCTTGAATGACAGATAATTTTAACGCGTCACTTTCTGTAACAAAATGAACTCTTAAAAGTTACGGCAGTATAGCATAAATTCACTTACAGGTACTTTCCTACACGTCATGAGTTTGATTGTGATTGGAAGGAACGCAACCGTACCGCTCCAACGTCCGTGTATAGCTGAAGGTCGCCTGCTTAGAGTTTACTTCGGCAAAATCGTTGGTAAAGTTTTCCGCTCTACCTTCTAAAGCAGCAACAGTAATTCTTATGGGTGTAGTAGATCCTGTTACGTCAAGCTTACGCACAGAACGTGGGGGTTTTCTACACACACCTGCTCCTCAGAATTTTATATCAATTTATATAATTCTCTTCTGGGCGTTAATTAATTCTGTTATGATCCAAGAAGGATGCTTTCCTTGTACTACCGGGTTCTTAAGTAGGTTAGAGCTATGTGACTGTTCACAGAGCTGTACTCCTATTTTATCTACTTTAAGTCTCGTTTGCATAACTACTGCTAGTCCTCTGCTATACGTCAGACTCAGACCACAACGTCACTAATTAATATTCGTTTTACAAGTTTGATTATTCTTTTTATGTAATCGTAGTTTTTAGTAAACAAAGTTAGTTGTTGTCAAAGCGTTAAATAAAAAAACATTACCAAAAACAGAGGCATTGTTGTCATGGCATTGACTTGTGCTTTTATACATATTGAAGCATTATCAGACCGGTTATTTATTACTGATTTATTGTGTTTTGTTGTGAGTGCGATCTACACTTAACGCATAACACTTTCACAATATAATTCATCGATATATTGTCGTTAGTAAGCCTTTAATTTCCTTCTTACTAGTACCATAAACTCATTAATTAATTTTTAATATGTTGAGTTATGTTCCTATTATGTGGAGCCTTCTTTTTTCCTTCTGGAATGTTCTATATTGTTATTCATCTACTCAAGCTTTTATAAAATATTACAAACATAGATTTTGTTAGTCTGCCGGCATTTTGTTTTTCATATTTATTCACAATCGTCGCTATATTAATTAAGTTTTTTCTTGTTTATTCGAATAATGGTAACGTAACGTCTAACACATAAATATTCTAAAATGTATACATATACGAGTATATCTACTAATCATACTAAAATTTAAAACACACTTATAAGTAACAATATCCGTCGTCATAATTAGAAAACTCATAAACATTCAATTTTTTTTCATTTCAGGTCAGGTCAGTATCTTTTATACATAAGTAATCTCGTTATAGCATTTTTCTTTTCTTTTTCAATAGATGGTTTACTAAGTATAACTTCTATGATGAGGATGTACGATTTTCGTCTGCATCGTCACTTTTCACCAAACATTAAATCTTAAATGTGAAGATAATATCGATAATTGTTGGCGAATTTAATTTATTAATTTGAACTTTTCTTAGAAATATGTTTGAGTACGTCATCTTAATAAAAAACGTAAAAGTTCTGGCGAATCTTTTACTATAGTTATTTAACTTCTTGTTGCTAGACTGTTACGATGCGTACCACAGCTATTTGTTTTGGCTTTATTTTATACTTCCTTAGTAGCGAAATAATGTATTGTTTGCTAATATATCACAATATTTCAAACAGTAAAAACAGACAAGTGAAATGTTTTTTGTTTCTTATAATAACTCATCTATGAAAATTGTTGAGTTATTAGCATTGTTTAGATGACTTACATTTTAGAATTTTGTGTGGTAAATATTCATTATATAGGATACATTTTTTGTGCATTTTTATTAGTTGGGTAGCATATCACGGGATTTAGAAGTCAATTATTTGTATAAGTTTGTTTAATTTATATTTTATTTTACAGCGAATACGATATGGTCGTACAGCGACAAGGCCCTTCAATTAAAAAAATAGTATTTACCGACCAGGGATTTGAGAGTTGTTTAGTAGGTAGATCGTTTTTCGGGAGTTCTGCGAACGTCCTCCATCTCCACAATAGTGGAAATGGTATTAAAAGCATTTTCCGTGTACAGTGAGGAACAAACTAAATAGTATTCGGAAACTTGGGTAAACGACTCAACTGCGTTTATTTTTTAGCTAGTCTTCAAGGATATATGTAAAATATAAGACATTTATTTATGAATCATGATGTAACTATAAATTAGATTCGAACAATTTTCCTCACCCAACAAGAGAGACCCACTAGTATTGAATTTAATAATTCTAATACTTACTCCTGTTTTTGGACTGTGGGTCTAGTGATTAGTGATTCTAATAACTAAGCTGTAGGTCGTTGGTTCAGTTCGCACCAAAGTTAAATAACTGTGTGATGATCACGATTATTTTTTATTATAATATAATATTGCACGGTTGGCCTAGTGGTTTAAGCGGCCGCTACGCCGTTCTCCACTACGCCAAGTGTTGTAGGTTGAAACCCCACATGGGATAACACTTTGTGTGATCCACAAATTGTTGTTCTGAGTTTAGATTTCTTGTTTGTTTGTAAATTGCCCCGCGGCACAAGATTTGTTCCTAGCGTGGATATTGTCTTTTTTAAAAGAAGAAAAAGAAAATATGTTTCTTTATCAGTAGAAACAAGAAGAAAACTTGACACAACCATCTTACTAAACCATCTGACCAGCGTGGTATAGTAGACCGAAACCTCCTTTTAATGGAGCGGCCTATGTCAGCAGTGGACTGTTATAGACTGCTATGAAGACGATCATTTACAAGCAATCTTATTACGATTACCCTAAGATAAAACGTGCCAAAATTAGTTTTTGATAAATTCATAAATTAATCAGAATCAATTTGAGGTGTTGAATTATAGTTTTTTTTTGTTTTAATTCGATCCAATTTAATTAAAAATAGAATTCTTGACTTCTCTCTTATTTCCCCTCTTTTATTTAATAACAAATATTTAACAGGACACTTGAACACATACTGCTGAGTCAATATGTTTACTCAAGTATTTATGGATGAATAGTAACCGCATGCAAGTCGGTTATCATGAAGACACAGACACTGTGGCTTCATATACCAATGTATGCAAATGTTCTGAAGAGTATCTCACCATGACTCACTTTAAGAGCCTCAATATAATTAAAGACAGGTTACCAAATAAGTCGTACGTTTTTTCCTCAAGGTAAGGCCCAATGAAATCAATGCAAACATTGATGACTAACTTATTTCACATACCAACATTGGCGTCGAAGAATACAAAATAGATAATTCGTTGAATATTGATGCACTTTATTATGTAAGCAATGGATGTGGATTTTCCGGTCTGTTAGGTGTAAGTGGGAATATAGCATTAGCATTCTACAGAAATTATTAAAATGTATAAATTTCCTTCCAAGAATTAACATGATATAACTTGTCATTTAAATATTTTCGTATATTGTAAGGGATCACCACGGGCTCAAGTCAAAGTAGTAACCGAGTAATGTTTTGCGCATTACAAAGTAAAGCAATCATATTCAGATCAGTCTGTGGATGGGTGAATATTTCATAATGTATTAACGTCCCTTCGTGTCTCACAGAGCACGTAAAACCGTCGGTCCCAGTTGCCATACGAATGTCTTTGACGTTCGTTAAACTATAATTCCCTTTCTATAGAGCTTCGATATCACCCTACGTGGACAGGTGCTCCATGTAAAAAATTAAAGTGCACGAAAACCTCATTGAAGATTTTGAGGGTAAAATATGAATAAACTCTATCTGTTTCACTTCTGTTTCAATAAGATCACTTACTTAGCCATTTGAAAACGTTTTCTATATTAAATATCAGAATTTTAGTTTGAGTAAAAATTGTGACCATTTTAAAGTCATTAAAAATGTTATCTTAATTTCTGGAATCGATAATAATATCAGTTCATTTAACAAATGTTTTGGGTATTTCCATATAATAACGGATTAAAACAAATTAAGCTGATAAAAGGATGATGTTGATTATGTCATTTAATAAAAAAATATTCCGTTATCAATTTCTGTAATAAATTGACTTTGAAATGAAATACATCTGACTTCAACATATGCCTACTCTAGAGATACTTGTACAACTTATAATAAACTAGCTTCGCTGTGGCATATTGTGGTTGCATTAAAGAGAAATGACAAATCGAACGCAAAAGACAAAATTTAAATTTGATCTAGAGCGTAGAATTAGAGTGATATTATTACATTTTTTCTTAACGACAATAGGTTCTTCAATAACCTACATGCTTAAAGAAAGTAATTTGGGATATAGCGTTGGTCACTGGCCACTGAGAAGATTATAGTTTTAAATTAGTTTACTGCGTTTAAATTTTTCCTTTAACCAAAAAGTGTTTAAAATCAGTGGCTGTAAAGATTCCCCACCACTTCTCGGTGAATGTGTCCGCCGTCTTTGCACCTTCAGCACCAGGGAGCTCGAGGACTTGAGCTTCCGTCTGGGCGAGGCGCATTCTAACGTCTATTGTCTCGAAATCGTGCACGCGGCTATCCCAGGCCCTCTTAAAGGTGGTCGCGTAAAACTTGAACAAATCCTATGCCAATCCGTCTGGCCATCATGGTATTGTTCGCCAAAATCTACTTTCGAACAGAGGCTTGTGTCCAACAGTGAACTGTTAAAAGCTGTTTATGATAATTAATTCAGCAAGTATCTATACCTTCGTGAACGTACTATATGGTACAAGTACGTATACTTATCAAGATAACAGTGCATAACAAAACAAATCAGCCCAAACATGTATTGATAATATCAATATAATCTAAAAGTAATCATGTAGTCCGCACATGAACATAATCATGCTTATTTGCACTGCAATAAGGGTCTTATCATGTAAAGACTTCGTGTCCCTAATCTTGTTCATTCGAAAAACAAATATTTTCCTGATTGCATTCTGAATACAACGATTTGTCATTAATGCATACAATTTTCGGTTAATTTTTTTCGTATCACAGATTACTAAGAAGTAATTAAGTATTAACTAAGTATGCCTTGTGTCTTCGCTTAAAATCTTGGTATAGGATTTTTTTATTCTGAGCCTACCAAAGCGACTCCACTCAGTCTGATGGAAAGAATAAATAGAATCCAAGAGTGGTGGTCACCATACACATTGTGAATTCAGGCAATGCAGTATGGCGATCTAGTAAGATACTTTTTCGCACGCCGCTTAAAGGACCAGGGATCATAGTGGGAGGGAAGCACGTACGATGGTAGTGAGTGCCGAGTATTAACTGATTTGCATAGGAAAGAAGAGCCAAACCGGTTAGTTCAGTAGCGTATGTCGACAATTTTTAAACGGTGACTTCCAAGGCCATCACGATTTGCCTTGTAGAGGACGGGAGAAGGTGAGTCCAGTTGGAAGATCTCGTCAGAATACTCACAATGATAAAGACATTAGGGTACTGCCATATATACGCCATCATTTACGACTTTAGGCGTAGAAGGTGAGAAAGAGAAGTTAATTCCAGTACAGTAGCATACAGTTTTCCTGAGATGCACAGAAATTTTCTTAATGATGTACCTCTATCCAATTTGGGCCACGGCAGCCAGTACCAAGGGAGACTAACCAACTGAGCAGGAGGTATTATAATGTACAAGTGTGTGCGCAAATACAGGTCCACTCTCTGTTCCCTCGTTCTTATAACCCGATGGGACGGCTATCCGACACGACCTTCACCAAGGATTAAGATCCCAACTGCCGAACTTCAGGTTATTATTAAGTACTCGCATTTTTGTAACTAAAAAAAACTCAATAACACTTATTGACCCGACCCAGGAATAGAATCTGAGATTGATCATTAACATTTTCAAGTGTCCATATGTAAGTGTGACACTGCACGTTTTACTAACATTATTTGTACTGCTTTACATATTTTATACACATAACATTAAAGTTATTTATTTTAGCCTATATCTTATATAACAACCGGTAGTCTGCAAAAATCGTTGACATAAAATTTTAACCAAATCTGCTTGGTATTCCTTAGACTAGAGGCTACAAACTTTCATACGGCCCCCGCCCGAAGAGATACGCGAGTGGCGAGAAGCCGCTCGTCGAGCCACAATGGCTCGTTGGTCGTCCCGGCTGGAGGCTCCACGTGCTGGCTTTGCCGCCGTGGAGGCTCTCCAGCCGGTCATCGCCGAGTGGGCAGGGCGGCAGCACGGGACCCTTTCCTTCCGACTGACGCAGGTCCTTTCCGGGCACGGTTGCTTCGGGAAGTATCTGCACTCGGTCGCCAGGAGAGAATTGAGTCCCGCCTGTCACCACTGCGACTGCAGTGAGGACTCGGCTCAGCACACGCTAGCGGTTTGTTCCGCCTGGGCGGCGCAGCGTGGGGTCCTCACTGCAGTTATTGGAGGAGATCTCTCGCTACCGGCCGTCATACGCTCCATGGCCGGTAGCGACAGTTGTTTTACCGCGGTAGCAACCTTCTGCGAAGACGTAATTTTGCGGAAGGAGGCGGCGGAGAGGGCCCGGGAGGACGATTTCCATTCGGGCCCAATTCGCCGCCGGCGAACCGGGCGGCGGAGGCGCGCATATCAGCGCCTCATGCCGCCTTGAGTGTGGCCGCGGGTGGACGGGATGGGTTTTCCCCTCCATCCGCTACAATGGCCAGCCGCGAGGAGGCGACGTGCGTGTGTGCCGTACGTCGCCTGAATAGAGAGTTTGTCCGCAGATGGTGCCCGCGTTGGCGGGCAGGCCCTAGGAGGGATCTGGATGTCGTAATAGCAGCGGTTCCCGGATCCCTCCTATCTCAGGGGCAGAGTGGCACACCGTGTGGTTTTAGTCGGTCCGATTCCGACACACCACCTCGCCGTAAACCCCGGTGGGGTGACGGCTCGAGGGGGTTTCCACACGTTAAAAAAAAGAAAAAAAAAAAAAGAGGCTACAAACTTTCAGTTGTTTAAAGAACTACTCCTGATGTTGGCACTGATTTTTATTTCGGGAAACAAATAAAAGCACTTACTCCTTGGGAATATGTATTCGAGAAAGGAGTTTATTACAAAGTTTTCTGACAGCATATAAATCAATCTGTTTAAGATCAAAGGTATCCTTGTCGGGGTTGTGTTTAATGCTGTTGGTGAGTTGCTCTTCAGTTTTGGCAGGAAGCCACGCATTCGTGTACTGCAGACATCGTGGCAACACTCGTGTAGGCACTGGAGAAAATTAAAAATAGAACTGACGTACTGATGATCTGCATTGCATTAACTGTACGAATGGTGTAGTGGTTTAAACGGTCACTACTGCGTTGAGTGCTGTGAATCCGATCCCAACACGGCACACTTTATGTCCTCCACAAATTATTGTTTTTCAAGAAAATCTGGGTATAATTTGTGTTCCTTACGTTAATGACATCACTATTCATTCCATGGGTGTCTTCAGAGGTGACTAAGGGAGTGAATTATACAGGACAGTAGCACTATGGTGAAGAGAAGGAAAACTTGAAACAAACAGATTTTTTTATTTCTATATTAAGAGCCTGCCAAAGTGACTCTATTCTGCCTGATGGAGAGTATGAATAGAATCCAAGAGCTGTGGTCACCATACTCTTTGCAAATGCAGACAATGTAGTATGGTGGACCATGCTATGGCGGCCTTGTAAGATACTTTTTCACACCCCGGTTAGGGATGTAAAAGGCATGACAGTCATCGTGACAGTGTAAGATTTACACAGTTACCACGATAACTGTCATCCCTGCATCAATGGGCCTCCGGTCTTACACTCACCAACGAAACACGACAACACGGATGCTGGTGCTTTAGGTTGGTCTTCTGTGGGCGGGTAGTACTATGACCACCATCATATACCAACCCGTCCAGACAACGTGGCATAGTTGACTAAAACTTTCCTTCTAAGGAGAATCTTATGTCCAGCAGTGGATTTTAAAAGGTTATTGATGATAATAACATTAATGTTTGTATAGGGACTAAATTTTGTCTGACAGGAGGTAAGACAGGATTCTGTCCTAAAGCAGGAGTTGTCTTTTAAAAGTAAAAACAATCTCCTCACGTTATAACTTTATTTACTTAGTAGATACTTACTATTTGGCTATCTTTGTTCCATAACTATAATTGGAACCGCATATTGAGCATTGTATAATAACAGGAGCTTACAGCTTCTTAAAGAAGGTGGGTGGCGGCGGATAGATGCGGATTGGTCAAGACCGGGATGGTTGGCACTCCTTGGGGGAGACATTCGTTCAGCAGTGGACGGAGACAGGTTGATTTAATAGCTTCTAAATTTTGCCTATTATGAATACACTTGTCGAGTAAACTAACCTTACGCTTACTTTCAAATCAATAAACCAACGTATTGCCATTCACTGCTGAGCAAACATCTTTTTATTCTCTTTTTAACGTGTGGAAACTCCCTCGGGACGTCACTCCACCAGGGTTTATGGCAGGGTGGAATGTCGGAATCGGACCGACTAAAGTCACACGGTGTGTCACTCTGCACCTGAGATAGGAAGGATCCGGGAACAGCTGTTATTAGGGCATCCAGATCCCTCCTAGCGCTTGCCCGCTGCCGAGGATCTCGAGCGATTAAAGATCTCCTCCAACGAGCGCTAACCATCTCGGTCTAACTGTCTTTACGTATAATTTAATCTGTAATTTTGATTATTTAAATTTTGAATTCAAAACCGGCTGAATATAAACACCAAAGCTTGCCAAAGCTAATGAAGTATATTGTATAAATACATACGTAGATTAGTTGATTATATATTATTTTTTTATATTCGGAGAAATCAATTTACATACATGCGTGCATAAAGAAACAAAACTCGATTAGAAAGATTTATTTACGTATCTTTGCGAGAATCTTGTCGTTCGTTAATATTTATCTTTGATCTTCAAAAGGAAGTGGCTTATGGAATTTATGATAAAACTTGTAAACGTATGATGATTCAGAAGGTGAAAATTTGTTAATACTGCATTTGTTCTGAATCTTGTTTTTGTTTAACTTAATTTTACATTACAGATACAAATTGCCTTACGTAGAAAATAACTGTTGATCCCGGTCGAGCCGGCTAAAATAAGAAAAACATTTTTTACAATGTCAAAAGTTTTAAGGTCTCTGTTAATAGTATGTTTGATAGGTGTGTATGTATTTTTGATGTTTATCAATACACTAACTATGAAGAGTTTTTGTCTGTTTACTAGACATAAATCTTTGAAACTATTTATCACATGTCGACTTCAAATAACCTTGGAAATAATAAACGCTATGAAGATGATGAGATGATGCCATGGTCCTTAAACGTTGACAGAGCCTATTAGCAAATTAAAAGTGCGATAAATATATATGTGTTTCATTCATGAACATATTGTTCAATCTTCATCAAGTTCTTGCCTGCCGAAATCTAACAAATCATCTTCGCTACATAACTCTTATCGTATCACATCTAAATCTACTAGGTTTTATTCTGTCGCTATAATCTCTAATCTTTAAATTCTGATCTGGCTGATCAGCTAAGTCTGTAGATAAACTATCTTAAACTAATACAATAGTGATAAAATGTACCGAAGTTGCACATTTATATTTGAATATAGAATATTTAATTGCTCGCATATAATATAAGTTAAAATTTATGATATAATTTAAGCAATAATCATATGGTTTAGACCTCTGTTTATTATTCTCGTTGATTATACGAGTACTAACTGCGTATAGCAGACACTAACGTCACATCATAATTATCAAGAACGTTTAACACTCCATTACTGAGTCTTTATTTCGTAAGGAGGTTTTGGCCTAGTATACCACACTAGTTTTTTGACCGGTGGCCCATTGTTGTAGGGGTGACAGTTATCGTAGTAACTGTGTAAACCTTACACTGTCATGATGACTGTCATGCCTTTTACGTCGCCAAGTGGGGTGTGAAAAAGCATCTCACAAGGCCGCCATAGTGTGGGTCACCATACTGTATTGTCTGCATTTGCAATGAGTATGGTGACCACAGCTCTTGGATTCTATGCATGCTTTCCATTAGGCAGAGTAGAGTTACTTTGGCAGGTTCTTAATATAGAAAAAAAAGAAACAAAAAAAGTTAGACGGGTTAGAATAGAATTTGTTCAAGTTTCCCTTTTTTTTGCAGTGATGTTGTCTGTGTAGTTTGTTCCCGGCGTCGGTTCTTACGACACCCGTGGAATGAATAGGGTGGTGACACTATATTCTTAATCCATCGCCATACGGATTCAGCAGATGATGTTATCGTATTCCAGTTGGGTCTGAGTGTTCTATGAGACAAAATATCTGAGATATTTGAGAATAACGACAGCTATTTACTTTTGTATCTTTTGTCAGAAGGGGAAGAACACGACGATGACTTGTTTTTATTTTTCAAGTATGAAATGCTAAGCTAGTGAAGTAAGTTAATCAAGACTGATCAGTATGCATTTGAAAAGTAGCAGATAATCTTTTTCAGCATCAGCGAAACAAATTTTTTGAGCTCCAATATCAGTTACAATATTGATGTGCGGTCAGGTGGCATTGGGCTCTAACAGCTGGCGATGTGTCGCCAGTTACAGAAGGTATTTCATAGAAATATACAGAAGCCAGTAGTGTTGCCATGACACGTCGCCTTCTGCTGTCTGCAGTCAGCTGCGAAATCTTACCTTTATCTGAACTTCTGAAGATGCGACGGAGTTAATCTACACGTTACAAATCCGTTTCAGTGAAATCTAATCAGTTAGTAGGAGACTTAAACGTTGGAACCTATATCATATTTTAATGAAATAAAAGACAACGACCACCCGAGTTCCCCAATAGTAGGTGCAGTGATACTGTAGTAAAGTATTTGTAATTCAAAAGACATAAATACAAAAGTGTATTGCTTATTTTTAGGTATATTAACGATTTGGTGCTCCAGTAACCGTATTCATTTAATGAAAAACAACTGAAGAATTGCTTAAAACCGATGCTGTCACTCTGGTCGAACCAGACCATAAGCATTATAGTGTAATTCCTTCACAATTCAATGTTAAACTGAATGCTAGTGTTAAGAGCCCGTAATACAAGTTGCCAGCTTAACATGAGGGGTCAATAAGAATAATGTTAATAAGTATCCAATGTCACGAGTACGCGTGTTTGTAATTTGTGATCACGCAACACTTCAATTACTTCCAGACAATCATCGGTTAGCATCCTTGTATCTTCGCAAGTATGAAGAAAAAAAACCTCACGTGGACAAGTTTTAATGAATTGCGTGTTTTATTTATTCTGTTTGACGTAGATTTGGGACATACCAATAAATATACATTCCAATATAGACTAGGTACATAGTCCTTTTCTATCTATTCTGTGATTTTGCTATTATTACGTTAGTAAAAGTTCATTTTTTATAGACTTAATTTGATAAATGAAATATGAAGTTGTTTCTGATGTCTTTTAATGTTTTGTGATTTCGTTTACTGACAAATTGTAAGATCATAATACTTAAGTACCTTTGATTGACGATAATGCTCTTAGGTATCACTATCATCTTGAACTAAAGGTACAAATTACTTGGTTTGTCGTTGCCTTCTATTTCATGAAAAGATAACATATGTAGGTTCCAATGTTTAAGACTTCTGTTAAGTATTATGACAGAGATCTGCAAGCGTTAGTTTAGGTACCCGGCAAAGATTTTCTCAATTTTCACGACAAAGGTAATTCGTTTTTATTCCTACTGGTATATGTTTTAAATTCACCTAATTACGTACAATACGAGCAATATGTTCTGTTCCACCTTGAAATAACATTTCAACAAGATGTTATACATTAAAATCAGTATTTTTTGATACTGACAGATTTATAATTGGAATATTTGTGTTTATGAGTTTGCCGAATGATGGTGAGACTAATGTGTTAACGTTTTCGTAAGTATTTCATATTCTAAAGGTGATTTAGAAAACATTCGTTTTTACAGAATTCTAAGAAAGTTGTCTTAAGTAAATGAATTTCTTAGAATTAATATTTGAAACAAAAAATGTATATTCCAAATTTTTTAATTACTGCATCTATATGTTTAAACGCAATAACGTCAACTCTTTTTAATTTAATTCAAAATAATGAATATTTTTAAATAGTTACAATACTAATTTGCCACTTCTTATTATTTTACTGCTTTAGTTTCAGTTTTAACCATTATCATCAGCCTATCGCAGTCCACAGCTGGACATAAGCCACCGCCATTGCACACTATTCAGATGAATTTTGGACTCCTCACATCCAACTTTTGTAGGTTGCAATAATTCAAGTTAGTTTCTCTAGCTTTCTCACTCATGGAAAATCTTTTACCACATGTTTACCTACGAAGCATGTCTATCAACGTGTCATATAGACAACTTTTCCATCAAATCGTGATAGAAGTCACTGCCCCAATACGAACACCTTGAAGTCTTTAACAGATTAATTACGTCACGATATCTGACATCGTAAATATTTCTGGAGATTTCTTCACAAGTTTACTGAAGTGTTGATTTCAAAGATTTAAGGAAACTGTTCATAATTGTATATTTTATATTAATCTTTCATCTCTTTTAATTTTGGAAACAAGTGTTTCAAGTTGTTGATTTCAATTTGTATAATACAAACAGTTGTTTGAATATTAGATTCGATGTCAAATACAATCTTCACGAGTTTCAAGATTGTCTTTATTTGTATGAATATTATAGCTACATGAAATCCAGATTAATTCTCATTTTCATTTTATAAGAAAACATTAATTAACAAAATCGAAAGCTTTATTTTCACCTACAAAAATTTTAAAAATATGTTTTCATGAGAAAGCTCCTGGCAAAGAAATATCTACCTGTCGATTGTTGTTTACTTGTTGTTCAAATATTGTTCATAAATAACTTTTAATAATTGTTTTTTTTTAATATACATACAAGATCATATCTACTTATTTCTATTAATTTTCATCTTTATTTACTTATTGTTTAAGGCACGTCATTAATTGTATTATATTCTATATTATGCTTTTTACGTTAATATAAGAAACACTTACTCGCTCAAAAAACACACATCGTAGTTTAAGTTTATCGGTGCAGAACTTTTTGAGGTTTTAAAGGATATGCAAACTCACTTCACATTTTATGTGGCATACAGATATGGCAAACGAAAACTAAACCTTAAACATAAAGTTATATGTTTGTGGTTTGTTCAAGAATCGTCCCTCTCTTTATTTTATTATTAATTTAGTACAGTAGTTTAAGAATTTTGGCTCTGGTTACCACTTTACATATGCTTTTACTTCTAAATAATCTTAAGTCCTGAGATATATTTATGTTGTTGGTATCTTATGTTGTTGTACCTTGTTCCGTTTATAAACTTCCCTGCCTTGAGAAGATTAATGATAACCTAAGTCATACACGAGCCGTCGTGTAGTCTTCTTCAAGGAAGCCATTGAGGAGAGGTCTCAAAATAACTTCTGGGCACAGACAGCACGGCGCGTCTGTGTGACCTTTTCAATTTATTTTTTTTAGAATCTGAGTGACGCAAATTCAAATTTATTCCTGTACCAATATTTCAGTTGTCTATTCTAAGATTATATCGAGGACGTATGGTGACCGCCACAAATCCAGACTAGATATAATAAGGACTAGTAAACGGATGTTTTCAAGGAACATTTAGTGTAACATTGTTAAACTTTTTTAATTTTGAGGTGTCGTAAAATACCCACGCATTCATAGAATCGTAAAAACTTTGCTACAACTCGAACTCACGTTACTCTTTGCGATGATACTGAATTGTTTTGTAACATCTTTGTTTGTAGTAAAAACTACTAGAAGTACCATTTCACCATTTCACATTGACATCACATCTATCCCAGAGTAGAACGTTGCCAATGTATAGCTGTATGATTTGCACCTTTAAGAATTTTGTAAATGTAGCAATGGCTAGTTATATTAAACTATATGACAAGAACGACCATACGCATGCGTTGGCTATGAATTTTCTTGTAGAGAACCTGTATTCGGTTGTTGACCTTATTATTTTGGGTATAATTTAAGATTCATATCATCCCTCGGCGCTAAGAAGAAGGTCTTAATAATTCGCACAGACGTAATACAAAATAATGATAACAACATACGTTATTTTCTTATAATTTTAGTTAAAAGTTATATTCTATTTACTGAGTTTACATCTGTTTCAATTTCGCTATTAATGTCTTCCGTAATTTAGAAACGCAAGGTTTGATTTCAAGTTGTTTATGATGAGCAATGTATCTATTCATAGACGGTTACAAGTATTACGTGTTGCATTACATCACATATATTTATTTGTTGTACGGTGTTCAATGTCACTATAAAACAGTCCTAGATTTCTACAGAGTTCAGATGAAGCCTTGAACCTTGGATTGGTAAGATTGAGCAGAGACACGGGCAGGTAAAAGAAGGAATCTTCATTTCCGTAGTCTGTATCTGCACCTCTGTCGTGTAGTTTTATACATTTTGTATATTGTTCTATCTGCGCTAGATAGACACTCTAACTTCTAATTGAATCCTATCATATAATAGTATAACGATATTATTTATTTCAATGAGAACGAATAACCAGACTACATGGATGAATACTGCAACAATTGCTTTCCATCAGACAGAGAAGAGTCACTCCGGTAGATTCTGAAACAAAATTACCACCATTGTAGAAACGGCCATACTCTCTTACTAGGAGTAAACTTGTGTTACAAGTAGAGGGATTCCGTCATGGAAGCATACTCCCAGCCGTGATAGCTAATATACGAATACGGTAGCATTATGTCAGTACTGGGTCCATATGGTAAGCAAACGATATATGTATGTTACTGTAGCGAAATATATGTCTGCACTGTAGCTCTAAATAAACATTATTCAGACAGAAATGTTAATCCGATAATTTTCCTCTTAAGATGTTACCTGACCTAGTATTAAAAGAGGTCAAGTGTGATCATATACTCGTCACAATTTATGATATAAATAAACAATTTTGCGCCAAATTCTGTGCTTTGTTCTGATTTTCCTCTTCGTTACCTTCACGCCTGAGGAGCGCTTTATTTTCAAATATTTTTGTGTTTTTAATCTCTCGTTATGAATACTAAGGACTGCCACAAACATTCACATGCGAGTTCCGTAGAAATCCGATCAGACAGGTATTGTGTTTATTGACTCACTGTAACCGGTTATTAAAGACATTTTGTTGTTTACTAAGAAGAACTAAGAGGGATTTCTTATGAATGTTAAAGAGAATAAGTGTTTATCTGCTGCAACATTTTCTTTTTATTTATTTTTTTAATTGTTAAGTTGACAAAGAAACCACACGTTCTAACAGTATAACAATGGCACCTTCCAATATCCCTGCTCTAATAAATCGTAGTGAGTATTTATTAGCAAGAAAATATCAACAGAGTTCATTTTCAATTTTGAAGTCTCTTTACACGTCAGAAGACGCCACCTCCCTTTATTCAGTTGTCACATGCAAAGACATCATCTTGATAATTTAACTTTGAGTTTACATGAAAAGGCGGAAGCAATGGAAATAGTCTTTATGGAAGCGTGACGTTTTGGAGGACAAAAGTATATTGTCCGTCCTATCATTAGAGAGGCCACTAGGTCAGGGACGTTAACTAACATAACTATTGAACAAACCTTTAAGACTTTCTGAGTAGAGTAAGTAATTTAGTAATACTAAGAAAACATACATAATAATTGTAGTTCGTTGTCTTTAAGATGATATGTGTAAGTAGTAGAGCTGTTGCATACAGTAAATGTACCTTGTAGGTATATTTATTCGAGTATTAGAGGGCAAATGTATCATGTAACAAGAAATAACAAAATTTTTGGTTGATAATGTGGCAGGATAATTTGTGATGATGTTTTTTGTCGATGATGAAGCATTTACTATTTATGTAAGCGAGAAGATACGTTGTACTGATTTCTGTTTATACACTGTTTACATTTGAAAAGTCACAAATATTTTAAAAATGATGACTATCATAAATTAATAGCTATAATAACTTCGTTGAAGACAGCGTGGCACCTTTCAGCTGAATAAGACTACACGAATTTACACAAGATATATGATCGTTCCAGTTTCGCGAAATTTATAAGGAAAGCTGAAATTTTGTTTTTAATTTACGAAAGAAATGAATACTCGGAAGTGTGAATGTGTGGGAATTTGTGGGTCATTGCTTCGGGAAATTCTCGGAAAGCTGTATAAAATGGTATGTTCCTGGCAATGTTTGTCAATATTATGAGTGTGTTGTGATCACTAACGAGAAATGATCGCGATGTGTGCTAATTGGATTCAAATGAGAATATCTTTTTTTTAGGATTGGTATTTGTAAGTAATCGTTTTTCGTCCTTCACAAAGGCACATATAATCACACATATAAATTTTTATTTGGGACAAGAAACAGTTGTACAATGTGTTTTAGATCAACGGAAATACATGACATAGTAATTAATACATGTATAGAAATGAGAGTTTTATTCAATATAAATACTTCATCAACAGCCTTTTGCAGTCTACTACTGGACATAGGCCTCTCCTTAGCAAGGAGGTTTTGACCTACTATACCACGCTGGCCAGACGGGTTGGAATAGGGTTTGTTTCAAGTTTTCCTTCTCTTTGTAATGATGTTGTCTTGCATACTTCCCCTAGTCGCCTTTTACGACACCCACGGGATGAATAGGGGTGGTAACACCATGTATTCTTAATCCGTTACCACACGGACAATGATTACTCCGCCATCGCAGAATTTTTCCTTTAAATGAACTAAAAACCTCACTTACTACATAATAGAATAGCAAAAATATCTTATTTTTTGCCAGTCTGTTGAGTGGACTACTGCATAACACTTTCATATTTAAACTAAGAGAAGTATCAGGTGTATCAATATAAATAACCAATTAAAAATCATACAACGTTTTGTTACTCTGGTACATCGGCTGTTAACTTTGTTACTTAGATTAAGAGAAAAAGCAAAAATGAGAAATCATTCTTGACTATGTACATACAAAAATACACTTTCAATTCATAAATTCCGATAAATAAATAACTTACTCCAAGGTATAGAAATTAAAAATTAAAATGTGATATAAAGAAATCCCTTTTAGAATAGACACTCCCATTAGTTATATTTTTTAAAAGGTAACGTAAAAATATAATAGCTTTGATAACAGCAATGAAACAATAGTTTTTGTATATGTCGTTGAGAAAGGCTTACTTTATATTAAGATATTACTTTTTCTACTTCCAAAAAAGTCATGATTCCCAAAAAAAAACTGGATATGTGGACAGAATCATATCGGTGGAAAGATTAATTATCTAGGTTGTAAATTATTTTGAAAATATTATTGTATAAAAGATGATGCTGATTTTAATCAAAATTCGATATCGTGAAACAAGAACGTTGACTATCGGTCACCCATCACTGACACCGATGAATTCATTTTTTCGTGCAGAAGTGTAAACATGATATCTACTGTATGAAAGATATAATATTAAGACACATTTATGGTGCCCAAACGTGGTCCATTGGTATAGGGGTGACAGTTATCGTGGTATGTGTCACACTGCCACGATGACTGTCGTATCTTTTATTTCAAACGGGACCTGATAAAGCATCTCACTAGGCTGCCATAGTGTGGATCACCTTACTGCATTGTCTGCATTAGCAATGAGAACGGTGAAGATAGCTCTTACATTGTATTCATAATTTCCATTAGAAAGAATAGAGTCACTTTGGCAGCCTATTAAAAAAAACTATCAAGAAAGAATAGGCTTGGAAAACACGGCAAAATTCAAATCACTTCGATGACAGTATTTTCTTCAAAATCAATAAAATGGTTATAAGTATATTAAATTATTTATGAACTGCCAGAATTTATTTTAAATATCTTAACTTCACCTGCACAGATTAGTCAAATATAGATAACCCGAACTGCTCTGAATACTATGCTGCAGAAAACTCAGCAGCACAATCAATACTCAGATATGACAGAAAACACAATAGTTTAAAATAACAGTACTTTACAGATATTCGATATCATTTGTTTGATTATAACATAGCCACGTATTCAGCTTCATCGATATTGTGTCCGTTCTACAATAAAAAACGTGCAACTTGATATTTCAACCTTAATCGCATGCCTTACCATTATATAAGATTTAGTAAATATAATTGAAACCAAGTAGTTATTCATGGAGATACACACTAGAGGGAAAACACAAGCACATCGTCTGTATATCGTCTCTTATGCTATTAAATCCACGAATGACGTCACATAGGGCATTCAACTAACATATATCATTAATAGCACAGGTCTGGTACCTCGATTTATTAGTTTGAAGTTGGCAATAAATTGTTAGATTCGTAGAATACCTTTGTTTATTGCTACTAAAATGTATTTCGAAAATGTGAAAATTCATTTTGCTTCCATCCATTTACCGATTATAATTTGACATAAGTGGAATAATTGGGTTAAGTGCTTTGATGTTTCGTGGTGAAGTGGTTGTCTAGGCATTTAAATGTCTGAAAAAAAAAATGAGCTAGTTGACAAAATATATTCATAAAACATTTTATAGTTCTAATGACGTAGTGACAACGTATTTACTGTAGCTGTAACATTATAGCAACTGTAGAACATATTTGTTTGTCGTCGGTTTCTTTTGTACGTCACTATCACGACTGTTTGCAAAGCGAATCATACGATAACTTATTAAACTTATTTTGTTTCATACTTATACATATGTAGTTTGCATATTATTAGCTGACCTGTTCGCCAAAACATTATTGACTGTTCAGCCAGGTATATAATCCCCACCTTTCCCTCATTCCACACAAATAACAGATATAATTGATTGGCTCAGTGACGCAGTGCTTGAGGTCTCGGTTTCGACTCCTAGGTTGGACTAAATGTTTATATGATCTGCAAATATTTGTACCGACGTTTGGGTGTTTTCTATGTATAATATGTATGTAGTTACAAAAAATATTTATATATGTATGTATTTATATTAGTTATCTAATACCCGTAGTACAAGCTCTACTTAGTTTGGGACTATACGGCGTTGTGTGTCAGATGTCTGACAGTATTATTATATAATTATATGATGGGCTTGGAATTTTGTGCATCTATATTTTAGTATGTATATCATATGTAGTCTAGTTATCATAGCATAGGCATTGTCTGAATTGAGATCAGACTGCCATTTGTAACATAAATAAATAAATATTTCGGGCTTCACACACAACGTCATTTAGTTTCAAACTAAACAGAGCTTGTGCTATGATAACGAGACTGATAGAATACTTATATAATTTTTTTTTGTAAACAAAAACATACGAGGGTAAGTTTTTAAGTTCGCGGAATGACAGTGAAAAAGGCGGGTAAACGCGCTCTTTTGATGCCTACCGTATTCAGTGACTCATAATTAGTCTGCATAGTAAAATTTGTTGTGATTGGATCATTAGTTATTAAACTATCGTTGACCAAGTATTTTAATCGGGAACGAAGTGAAAAAAATGGAGAAAATTGAATTCCGTGCGGTGATAAAGTTCCTTACTAAGCAAGGAAAGTCTGTTCAAACCATACTCAATGAGATGTCATCGGTTTACGGGGATTCTTGCCCAGGAAAAACAATGGTCTACAAGTGGCATAGTTTATTTAAACAAGGCAGGGAATCACTTGAAGACGACCCGAGGCCGGGGCGCTCCGTTGAGGTGACTACGCCAGAAGTTATTGCAAAAGTAGAAAAAATTGTATTGGAAGATGCTCGACTAAAAAAGAAACAACTCGCAGAAATGGTTGGAGTATCGGATACAACAATTTTTAAAATTTTACACGATCATCTTGGCATGACTAAGGTTAGCGCACGGTGGGTGCCGAGAATGCTCACGCCATTGCAAAAACAACAGCGCGTGGAATGTTCACGTGCGTTTTTGGACCTCTGCAATGAAGACAAGGATGGCGTATTGAATCAAATTGTTACTGGGGATGAAACTTGGGTTCATCATTATGAATCCGAGTCCAAACAAGACTCCATGCAGTGGCACAAAAAGGGCACAGCACCACCCAAGAAATTTAAGGTTTCACAGTCGGCTGGGAAACTCATGGCAACGATTTTTTGGGACTCAGAAGGAATATTATTGATAGATTATAAAGATAAAGGCATTTCTATAACGGGGGAATACTACGCTTCAATCTTAGAACAGTTAAAAGAAGCCATCAAAGAAAAAAGACGGGGAAAATTAACGAAAGGTGTCCTGCTATTGCATGACAATGCTCCCGTTCACAAGAGCCGAGTCGCACTGGCTGCCCTGCATAAGGTGGGCTTCGATATTTTGAATCACCCACCCTACAGTCCAGATTTGGCTCCGAGTGATTATTATCTCTTTCCAAAAATGAAAAAAGAATTACGTGGTAAGAAATTTTCAACTGATGAGGAGGTTAAGGAGGCGGTTTCGGCGTATTTTTCAGACAAAGATAAAACTTTTTTTACGAGGGAATAAAAAAACTAATTGAAAGATCTGAAAAATGTATTCGTGTTGCAGGGGAATATATAGAAAAAGAAAAATAATTTTGTGTTTTTATTATTACTCAATACCCTCCATTCCGCGAACTTAAAAACGCCCCCTCGTATTATACATAGAAAACAAACTTCGAAACATTTGGTCCGACCCGGGAATTAAACCAAAGAACTCAAGCACAGCAGTCACATTCACCACCACTGCGCCACCGAGGCAGTATGTATCTATGTGTATGTATACATATGTATCAAGTATTTATATTTTTTTCTTATTTATCTCTTTTTTGTGAGAAAAGCCACTACAAGGGACAACGGATACCCGTTGTCCCTTGTAGTGGCTTTTCTCTGCATCTTGCATGCTCCGTAATGAGTTCTTATGTGGTAAAAAGAATAAATTATATTTTTGACGAGTGTTCGACTTTAAAATAAAACAATACCTCTGTATTAAGCATCATATTGATAGGTTCTGTGGCAACTTGAAAGGAATAACAACTACTGACGTCATAGATCGCTTGTAAATAACAATGAATAGAATTTTTCAATGTTTTCAATAACACTTAACTACACAAACACAATGCACACATTTTGCAAGTGACAGTCATTAATAACCGCATAAGGCAAGATATACTTCTATGCCTACGTATCTGAATAAAAACATTCCCTTTATTATCAATCTATACTCAGTTATATAGGAAACTGAAGAGTTTGTTTGGTTGAAAAGCTTAAAAACTACTGTTTCGAATTAAAAAATCCTTTTCGTTTTAGATAGCGCATTAATAGGGCAAAGGTGTATAAAATAACGCTACGATAAATATGAGCCGAGGATCCTAAAAAAATGTATAAAAAACGAGAAATACTCACTCCTTTTGAGAAGCAGACGCAGTTGCGCGGGTCAGCTATATAACATACAAAGTTTTAATCTATTTATTTAAATGGTTTACGTAAACTATGGCGTGATTGTAATTTTTATCACTGCCTACGTAATAACACAGTATCGGGGTGAACGTAAATCTAAATAATTGCCAATTATTATTTTCATAACAAAGTATAGTTATGTGATTGATGTAATTATTACATGTGGTATTTTCCATTAAATTACCTACTAGTGTGTATTATAGTAAAAATAATAGTAATTATTTACAAAGGATTTCCTTTTTGAGTTACCTCAACTGGTTCTCTGGATACTGGAACCCGAAACGGCTCGAATTAGTCGGTTCTAGTCCGGCACAACCAACCCAAACCTCGTTTGGTAGGTGGTAAACAATTTTGTTAACTTTTTTTCAAATTTCTATTTCAAGTTAAATTCTTAAAATACTGGATAACCTCACACATATCCCACACGGTCGTCTAATCCCGTACAGGACAGAGCTAAAGGCTATGGTAACCAGACTGCTGATAAACACACATGTAGATATATTTCTAAATATATATAACCTCATTTATGCCTTCTATGGCCCGTAGCGTGATGTTATACATCGTGAACAAACTTATTTACCATAAAAAAAGATTATAGTGAGCCAACATTTAAAGACAAAAAGGATCTTTCTTACAGAACTTTTCACAAGGTCAACAATTTTTTCATACATTATTATGAAGTTCTCAAAAGGAAAAATAACATTTCTTTTGCAGCAGTTTTGCTACAGCTCTCTCGCACTCTGCTAATTTTGGTCGTAGCGTGATGATATATAACTTTGTCGATAACTGGGCTATCTGACACTGAAAGAATTTTTCAAATCGGATCCGTAGCTCCTGGGATTAACACGTTCAACAAAACAAACAAATGAGCAAACAAATTCTTTATCTTTATAATATTAGTATAGATAAACCTAAAGGAAAGTAAAATTACACCCAGACACAGAAAAAATGATCGTACTCTTATACAATATTATGTATAAGATGGCAAACGAACTCGCGACCTCTACCTCAACAGACAATATAACTAACCACTAAATCGACAGACGCGTCCTGATATCTAGTGGAGTCTAAGTTATAGCATGACGTGTGTAGATACTTGTATATTTACATAATATACCTGCTATATTATTATAAACATACACAAACAAAACAATCTATAGGTTTTCCCATGCCATTTGTTTACTATAATTTAACAGGACAACGGAAGTAATTGTACGGTTGTACAACGGTTATCAGTAATATTTTATAGTTATTTTTGTGCTAGGTAATAAGTGGGGAAACCATGTTTGATATGTGTTCGAGGTCATGTTAGAACAATATGGGTTTAGCATGTTTATTGAACATTGTTGTCGCTCTTTAAAACATGCTACACCGTAAGAGTGCATGTGTTTATATATACCTACTTTGAATAAAAATATATAATACATATTCATAGCTTAGACATTCGATAACTTATTTAAGCAATTATTTTAATTTTAAATAGATTAAGTCAGTTTTTTCCTTTGCAATCTTTCTTTATTTTTGCTTGTAAACTATTTTGTCTTTGTGTTCATACCTATATGCTTACCACAAAAGTTTTATATTTTCTCTTTGACGACAAATAGTGTGATTAGAAACATCATTATAAGTTGGTTTTAAAAAAAATATATAAATCTAAACTATGTTTGTAAATTTGGTTCTTTCGATCACGTTACATGAAGTTGGATTTTAATTAATATAACAATATTTTACACTGTTGTATGTGATGCGAAAATTGTTCACAGATCATTATTTTAACAGAGTAACGCGAATGAGATGTACGAAATAAGCACTCACAGCATCTATTTCTATAATTGCACGTGTGGTGACAGATTAAGAATGCATAGTGTTACCACCCCTATTCATCCCGTGGGTGTCGTAAGAGGCGATTAAGGGAAGAAATTATTCAGGAAAATATCATTACAAATAGAAGGAAAACTACCAAAGCCTACAAAAAAGCCTACTAAAAACTACTAACAAAGCCTATTCCAACCCATCTGGCCACCGTGGTATAGTAGGTCAAAACCTCCTTGCTAAGGAGAGGCCTATACCCAGCAGTGGACTGTAAAAGGCTGTTGATGATGATGATTATTATTTCAATAAAATTTAAATATATCTTTTTTTTGAAGTCCCTTTCCTTTTTTGCTAACACCACCTCCTCGCAAAACGAGATGAAAAACCCTAGAATTTGCCTGTGTACGAGTACATATATCCCTCGAGAAGTCCAAGGACAAACGTGGTTGTCAAGCTGAAACTTATTAAAGAGCTGTGATGATGTTGTTATTAGGACACTAAAGAGATATAATGCATTTTTATATCCATAAACTTAACATGTGATTAGTCTCATATTTAAGATTTGTTTTATAGAGAATTATATTTAATACCATTTATTGTGTTGTTCATTTTCGATACAAAAATAGAGTATATCAGTTTATCATAATCGATTAATCGGAAACACTCGCAACCTCTATAGAGAGAGTCCATATGTATATTACATAATTTAAATACACTATATTTTAAACTTTCACGTTCAATACTATATAATTATGTATACATTAAGGGAATGAATACGATAACGTAACAAGTTATCAGCTCTCCATTGCCAGTAGAACCTGATCAAAAGATGAGGCATACTTACTAAAACATGTTGTTATATAACTCCTCATATACTCATGTTTAAATAAAATAGTCATTTTTTTAACCCTTAAAACCTTATAACTTATGTTCTGAGATCTCTTTTTTTTATTATTCTTGAGGCTACACTTGTTGTTTTGCGCCCCTAAGTCGAAAGATATATAGTACATAGTGTAGTAATTTATTACTATTCATATGATCACTGACTTACCCATTTACGCCTACTTTTAAAACATTAAAACCTTTTTTATCTATTTAAGATAAACTTTTCTTTAATAAGAATTTAAATGTCATACTTAACCATCTTTCTAAAGCGACGCACATATCCAGCAGGGGGCTGTTAGAGGTGTGAAACATGATTATGACGATGTATACATGATGTATTTGACGTCATTGCTAGGTTTTTCCAATAGATTTCATTGAAGCCGTGGGAACGGATAACAAATCAAAATATTGATTATGTCAAACAAAAGGCAGGTGTGAGAAGTAGCTGAGCTTGTTTACGCAGCACTGTATAGGCAGAAACTTTATATATTCGTTTGTTTGCTTTTCCAATATAATAGACACTTTTACATCTGGTGATTAAAGACAGAGAGAGAGACCTTAGTTTGGCCTGTGTTTGGCAACTTATATACCTTAGGTATGTTAATAATTTATGTTTCAATTTATATAATGCAAAATAGGTTAGTTAAAAGTTGTAAAGTAATTACAAAAAATAATTAAAAAGAAAATTATAATGTCAAATAAATTCCCTTTTATTATTTTTAGAGCGTTGTGAACGAAAGTATTTCTAAAAATTAAACGTTACGATGGAGGCGGGCAATCTGGTGCAGTTAAACGGATAATTTGTAAAAAAATAATGATTACAGCAACTTACAAGTAAAGTTGTTATAAGTTAACCAATTTAAAGGTATGAAGTTTTAATTTTTGCAAGAGAAAATAACATCAACTAAGTAATGAAAAAAAAAATTTCAGGAAAATATCAAAACAACAATCAACAAGGAATCATACAAAATAAAGAGAAGGAAAACTTGAAACAAATCTTATACCAACCCGTCTGGCCATCGTGGTATAATAGGCCAAAACCTCCTTGCTAAGGAGAGGCCTATATCCAGCAGTGAACTGTAAAAGGCTGTTGATAAAAGTAGTTGAAAATTGACACAGAATTTACTATGCGGGAGTCTAAGGCAACTAGCGATATACTGTTTAGCCAATGTAGATTTCATGTGGGTACAAAACTTATTAACTTTATCTGTTTTTCTAAGTCGGTCGAAAATCAACTCATGTAGGTACACTTTATTACTAACGCTGATAAAACGTTATTCGAGTTTAAATAAAATGATTTATGAAATGATTACTATGCAAACGTCTCAACTATGGTATGCAAAACCTAGTTACGCAATCGGATATAATCTAGTTACAAGTCGTTGTGCGACGTCAGCGAAACAAGTGTATGACGACTACGCGACATGCGCAAGAGTCGAATTACTGTTACCGGGTTGTGATTTCTGTCTATTTGTTTTTTTTCACTAATGTGGTAATTAATTTTAAATAGGTATTTATTTTTAAACACGAGGTCAAGTTTTAGGTATTTAAGGTTAATGAACTCGAGTACAAAATATATTTTTAACATTGTTTTTCATAACAAGTTAGACATTCGACTGCAAATTATAAATATGGTTAGAATTATTATTTTTTATGTTATGGAAATTTATTTATGAGAATTGGCCTTCTGTACATATTTTGCTTCTACAGTTGCGTCGCTTAGTATAGGAATTAGTTAAGGAATTAGGAAGTAGTATGTTTATTATCAGTATATCAGTATTTATGATTATGTATTCGATATTTGAACTCATTAATAAAATTAACGTATCTATTTAATGAATAAATGTATATCTTCTGAATCCTTTTCGATGACGCTGGCAAAACCTTTGGAATATTGGTTGTGTTTGTGTTGGTGCATTTTTTAATGGAGTTCGAACATGAACTCTTGACCCTTATCTCGGCATTACAGGTACACTAAACGTTGGGGGCAGAGTCAGGCTTCGGCACATATAGGGAATCTCAACCACTTACTACTAAAATCGACACCACGAACTCTGAAAAAACTCTTGTTAATCCATTCTGTCACCGAGTAACTTAGATTACCGAAACCTCAATCCCCACACTAAGGGTGGCACTTCTACCTCTTGCAGATGTCCATGGGTGTCGATATCAACTTACCGTCAGGTAATCCGTCTCTTCATTTACTCCATATTACATAAAAAACGGGTGATTATACTTACCCACGGCATTTTTTCTACTGGTGAGTATATTTTTCACATTCAATCACTTTTTATTTCACTTTCTAGTGACACGTTTGACAATTTAACACGTTCACTGCGGCACAGATTTATCTTTACTTTCCATTACTGCGTTACGAGTTGTTTTAAACCTCGTCCAATACCCGACATTGCGGCGGCACGAGGCATATTAAACCGCACCGCCCGAAGGAGACTAAAATCCTTTTTTTGGTGCCAAATAAGACAAAATTGACGGCTTTTTTCTTGATTATGATTAACAATGAGTTGATTAACCTAAATCTGCCGCCGCCTGTGGTTAAATTAATTAGTTTAGATTCTATGGGTAAAATAAAATGTGGGGTCTAATGCACCTCGTACCGCACTGAAAAATGGCAGGTTTTCATATTATTTAGTGATGGGAAAATAAATATCGATTTTAATTTATGGTTTTTATTTATCAAAGTTATGTACAAAATAAATACAAAAAAAGGGAAAAAATTACGTATGTTTTTCATTGAAACATGTCAGACAATAAGATTTTTGTACACAGTGCATTCCGTGAGATTTTTTTTTGTTTTTTTGTCTGCCTCCTGACATGTCAAGGTTGTGCGGAGTTTTTCGTAGCATCCGACACATCTCTTCTTCTTCAGATCCTTTTCAAGATGATGTGCTTTTTTTGCAGTGGATTCTGAAAAGTAGGAACGAGTTGAGTGTGAAGTGTGAGAATGAATAGATTAGGGTAAGAGTAAGGTAGAATTGGGTAGAGTTCGGTATAGTTGGTTAGAGTAGAGAAGAGCCGAGCAAAAGAGCTAAATTTTGATGAGCAAGACACCGTTTGCATTCAATAAACAAACATACTAATAGTTATCATTATCATTAGTCTATATGAAGAAAGTTACTTAACATGACACATTCACGTTTTTATTAACGATATAACGATTAGTTAGGATATTTTAAAACTACCTGTATCCACATCCAAGTCTTTCTGTGTAAAAGCTTCAATAAGTTGTTCTACAAATATTCTCCTTGGCATTTTATTTCTATCACCATTAATTGAATTGTACACAATCCAGGCGTTAATAAGGGCTGTACCAAATATTAGCTCCATTGTAACTTTTTCCACCACTTAATTCCTTTCTTTAATGTTGTATAATACGAAGACATTTGGTCACTGTAGTCTATTCCTTTTTTGTTTCATTGTACATTAGAACACATCCGGGTTTATTAATGCTTTCGATAGTGCCTCTCTTCTTTTTCCCAGTATCTATTAGTTTATCGTCATGGTCTTTGCACGCAGTCGACATTAAAACATTTCTTTTATCAACCCATTTCAATACTTTCAGACCCTTTTTGTTCATTTTTCCAATAATCTGGCCCTTTTTTATTTTCGTACTAACAACATTCTTTGGCAAAGATTTTCTTCTTAAGTTTAAAGTTCCACATAAAAAAGTTTTTTGTGATAGAAGTTCTTCTGCCAAACTCAACGGAGTATAGAAATTATCTACTATCACGATTCTTCCCTCTTCTGTTAAATTTTTTATCAACCTTAGTACTACTTTTTGACTGTGATCGACTTCTCGCTTCTGATATTTTTTACCTGTATAAATCTCTATTTGGTAGGTATAACCTTCGGGGGGTGCAAAGCTTGTAAAGCTTAACGCCATAGCGGTGAGATTTGTTTTTTATATATTGACAGAAACCTAATCATCCTCTCCAGGGAATCATTGTCTCATCAATTACTACATATTTTCCAGGCTTTAATATATTCTGAAATTTGTCAGTGATCATCGAAAACATATCTCTGATTTTATGTAGTTTGTCAGTTTTATCATCATTCGAGACATCACTGACATGCCAGCATTTTAATAGGAGTAAAAATCTATCTTTTGTCATCGCTGAACGTATAAATTCGTTTCTTTATAATTTGTTCTTGCTCCAATACATATTTATATCAGGTACTTTACATAAACCCATTGCCATCACAACTGCCAGAAATGTTTTCATTTCTTGAAGACTAGTATCAGTCCATTGTTTCATACGTGAATTACGTTTCATTTGTTGTTGCTTTGTTCGTAAATAGTTTCGCGCATAATTGTTTGTCTCTAACACTATTTTATTGATCATCTCATCTGTTACAAATAACGTATATACATCTTCAGGTGATTTTACAAACGGCGGTATATTGTAAGTATTTTCCCCAACAAATTCATCAAATTTTACGGGACTCTCCGATATGTCTTCCCACTCATCATCATCGTTCTTGTTAGTTTGGTGGTTGGGTAATGCCTCTTCTACGTCCAAAGTTTCGTTTTCTGTACTATCATTTTTAAATGTTTGAACTATGACAGGAAACGTAATTACCTATAATGTAATTTCTTACTATACATCATACAAATATACGGCTAGCCTGCCGAGTCTCACTGCTGGGCAAAGGTGTAGGGAGCTATACATACATACATACAATATAATACACATTTTAACATTAACGTAATTTGCTGATATATATTTATTTTAACAAATAAACGTAGGTATTCTAATATACCTAGGTAACTTGGCCTAATTATTTCATTTAGACGGAGTATATTTGTAACTTATCTGTTTTTGAAATATCTTCCTGTATTTTGATTTAGGCTCAGATTGTCCAACCAGTTTTTCTTCATCTTCCTCCTTGATTACCTTTTTTCGGCAACGTCTCAACATGATAATTTTTAACTTAAAGACAGCGGTCTTAGTTCGTCGCGTGCGCAGCATCAACTGCGTTGCACAACACTAACCACGTGAAACTAGCGTGGGGTGCGGTACGAGGTGCACGGAGGCACGAGGCGTTCGCAACCTCGTTCCGCACTGTGTTAGCATTATTATTTATTCAGTGCGGCACGAGGTCTAACAAACCCGACATAGGGTTGGTGTACCATAGAACTAGGAATCAACAGCACATCTCAAACATATAGTTATCTCTTCCCTACACCGAACCAGATGGAAGTTATGCCTCTCGCACGACAGAGAAGTTAAAGTTTTTTCTTACCGCTATAACGACCAGACACGGACGAGGTGTTTTAAGCTGCGTTCCGCAGCTAACATGTTAAGTTACAACCGGCACTTTATTCTTTTTTCAGACAAGACTCAAAGTATGAGAAAAAGTGAGGCAGGTAGCTTTTTCAAATCAAATAATCACCTAACAAATATATATTTGTACTTACTATAATCGTAGAAATTAAACAATGAAATTTAACGAATTATATATTTGCCGGTTGAAAGGGGAAGAACCATAAAACTCCATTACCTGCAATTTACAAGTAAAACTTACTTTACATACAAGTAAACACTACACTTTCCTTAATATTCATTTTTTGTATGTTCTATATATTCGATTAGGTAAGTATGTAGATAATAAATATAAGTATAATGAATGGAAGGCGGCAGCAGCCCAAGTTTTTGATCTTTATAACACTTTATTTACAGGAAATTATAAACAAAATCGAAGTTTACTAAACAGAAGTGCATTTTTCTTAGATTATGTTATAGTCTGATATTAGAAAACAAAGTTCGTAAAATTTAAACACGTGTTGAGTCAAAATCTATACTAATATTATCAACGGAAGAGTTTGTTTGGTTGAACGCGCCAATCTCAGGAGCTTCTGGTTTGGATTGAATAATTATTTTAGCGTCTGATAGCCCATTTATCGAACAGTCAATCAGTGAAAAATGTTGCAAAAACAGGGCAATTTTATTTCTTTTGAGAGACGCAGAAGAAGTTGCGGAAGTCTGTGAGTAATTAATATACCTAACCATTACATTCTAATTGTGATAAAGCACTTGTTTTCTACATACCATAGACAAAATGTCATGTTTATCATAACAGCGGAGAGGTTCGAATCTTACAGGTTTTAATACAACACTTAAAATAAGAAGCTATTAAAAACGTTGTCGGAGTTATTCAATAATCTCGCATAAATACAAATTTCAAATTATCAATTACTATAACAATTTAAAAAACGCTAAGGTTACTTATATAAGTAATTATTTTTAAGGAAATTAAAAGTTAGTACTAAATTAACATTTGAACTTCCGTGTTCCAAGATATACAATTATACATATGTACGCGTATTAACGTGATACATAATGGGTATTACATAATTTTAAATTACCTATATATCGATCAGGTTATATTGGATTTTGTGATAACCAATTCCCACGTTAGTACATCATGAAATGAAATAAGTTTAATTTAACTTAAATATAATTCTATTATATTATTTAAATTACAGTTTTTAGGACTTTAAGTGTAAAATCTCTAAATACACTTATGCTAGTTTTCGTGTATGAATGATACGTTATTAGAAACCAGTTATTGCCGAAAATAATAATGGCAACTTATATTCTATCTACTAATATCTAAAACTTCTATCTACACTTTTATACGTTCTAACCTACTAATGAAATACGTATGGTAATTGAAGTTTCAGACACTTTTTAACGCTAAAATTCAACCATACTTATGAAAGTTTGTCATTTTTAACCGTCACATTAATATTTCTTCTTGTGGCATCTTGGAAAGCAGATAAAACCATTGCTTTCGGTTGTCATACGAATACCATTCTGTTGCAATCGTTGCGGGTAAAAGGAGTTCTAAACAATCCGACAATATTCTATCTACAGAACACACTCCTACACAGAATTTCAGAATGTTGAAAATATAGGATTGTAGAGACCTGATGGCACTCGTTCCATGTAAATAATCAAAATTCAGCCGTGTCGTGGTAGACTGAAAGTTGACCTTATCCTAGTTTAAGAATGGGCTCGGAAGATAAACAATCTATTCTTGTAGTAGAATACTTATGTAGAAATAGCAAAACAGAAATTACCGAAAATAGATTTGAGCATGTATAGGTAACTGAACTAGTTAACCAATTATATTGATGTGCACGTGTAGCTCAAGGTTTATTGGTTTTCCACGTGAAAAGAGTACTATTACAACATGTTACGGAGCGTTATTTTATGACGATAGGTTTCGTCGTAATAATTGATTTGTGCAACTGATATCGATGAATTATGAACTTAGCAGTTATAGAATTATGAAAGTCAAACAACGTTTTTATTTAAATGATTCATTGCAATTAATTAATAAGATGCAACTAAGTAAAACAGTATATTAAATAATTTATATTTTAATTTATGATGGACGGTGGGTTACATAGTTAAGATCCTGTAAAACAGTTCCATAGACATCAATGAATCTACTTCTCGGTGAATTGTTCTTTATTTTAGGAATTCTCAGTTCCTTAATTTGTCACCCTTAGTAGTAGAGCGACGTGTCTTGTAAGTAACAATTATGGTAACTACAAGACCGACAACGGTTTGAGAGTTTTCTTTTTTTTAAATTAGTTAATATTTAGTACAAGCCAAGGCTATAAAAATAAGAATATTGAGAATAATAAAATGTGAAGTGAGTTGGAAAATATACTACTTATACAAAGGAGTAAAAAAATACACTTTTAATAATTAGTAAGCGTAAATTCCCGAAGACTGAGGTTTTAACATTAAATCGACTAAACTCGTTTTATAGAAAATGAAAAGATACATGGAAACAAATACTTAACATCGTGGATCACTAAAAAATATGGAGGTGTGTGCACACAGAAATACTGGTTTCGACATAACAGCATTCGATTTTTTACGTAACTTTCAAATGGAAAAACACTCATATGACTTACACTTAACAACTGAACTAGAATTTTTTTTTTTAAACTTACTGGAATAATGTATTATTGGTTTTAAATTACAAAAGCATTTGTGGAGGTCTCACTGATAGTTATTACTACATATATATAAACGTTTAAATAATTAAATAAAGAGTCCTCATTTTTATTATATAGGTAGGTTAAAATATCAACTATGGCACCTCAATCATCACCACTTATCAAATGTCATAAATCTTATCATATAGGCGCCAGACCGCTACAAAAATGTGATAATAATATATTATCTACATTGTTACATGGAACTGTTGAAGGTCATACGTATTGTGGTTTCAATGAATTCATATTATTTACTTATGACCCCGTCTTGGCGTCGTCTAGGTAATGTGTATCTCTTTATCATGGAGATCTTCATCATTATTTGTTACACTCACATATTAGTTAACTTAGATAAGCAATTTTTATTTTTTTGAAAGTTGAGATTTTTGAAAATGAGTTAATTAGAATATTCAAGTATATGTTGACCACGAATTAGTTAACATTTGAATAATCGTATAAAAAACTATTTGATATATTATAAAAATTGTTTTGTTGGAATTTATTTTCTAAAATTTACATTGTGTAAACGACCACTGTTTCGACGTTTGCACTCTTCTAAGCGAGCACTTCGACCAAATTTTCGAATATTCGTCGACAAAGAGACCGCGAGATTGCCGACATTTCTTCACTGATTTTTTCCTTTAGTTGATGTAGTGTATTTGACTTATTGATATAGACACGATTCTTGAAATAAACTCATAAAAAGAAGCCTGCTGGGGATAGTTCTGGACTTTTGAGTGGCTATGGAATGTCGCCTCGTCTGGAAATCAGCTTTTCCAGAAACATGTCTTTGAACACCGGCAGGGACTCATTGGATGTGTGACAAGTGACTTCATCTTGTTGAAATCATGTGTTGTAGCCAGCAAATTCCAGTAGCATCGCTTCCAAAAACTTCCGTAACATGTTTGCGCGGGATGTTAGATGCAAATGTTATCGAATTTTTGGCCCAACCTATATATAATTACACATACATCCATAAAATCATACCTGTCTCCCGGAGGTGTGGAAGAAGCCTATTAAACGGTAACTTTTCACCAGTGTTTTAGTCCCACGTAGTAGGTTGCCGAGTCTATTGCCGCCAATCGGGATGATTTGTTTGACAGAGTTTCGTCCGTCGATTAGCAGGTGTACCACTTGCAGGTGACTTAACTTGGGGCCCTAAGTTCTTGGTGGAAACCCTATACACAATACATAATTACCTTATTTTATAACATAGATATTAGATATTTCACTTGCGGCTAAAATATCGACTTTTCAATCGAATATTTGCATTAAGCAAGAATATTTAAAGGATATTTCCTTAAATACCCGACGTTAAAGACTTCCAAACTTCCTACTAAACATTCTTACTAATATTGTAAATGCGAATATAAGTTAGTTTGTTACACTTTCGCATTTAGACCATTAAATGTTGAAATCTTTAAAGGGACATAGACAAACAAAAACAGGCAGTTTGCGATAATGGCGCGAGCTGTATAAAAACTAATACAAGCTGTAAACATAGAAATATATAACAATTATTAAGACTGATCGTTTTCAAGCCCAATTATGTTTTGTTAAGTATATTTTGCCTGTTGCCCCATGGTTGCCTGTAAGAGATTGCCAATGGGCGATAAGGCCGCCACTTGTACTTCTTTAGCTTTAAGTCACTTATAAATTTAATCTGGTGTACAATAAAGAGATATTATTATTATTCTCTTTATTTCGTGATATACACATATTTGTTACATTTTTAAATATATATAAAAAACAAAAAATACACATTTAAAAATATAAAAAATAGTAGTAGACCACCGACATCGGGTACAGGGACCAAGACACCGGTGGTTAGGGCTCCAAAGACAGGAACCTCCTCACAATACGGGCCGTGTCAAGGAGGACTG
Organism: Hypercompe scribonia; assembly: GCA_949316085.1. Classification (NCBI taxonomy): domain Eukaryota; kingdom Metazoa; phylum Arthropoda; class Insecta; order Lepidoptera; family Erebidae; genus Hypercompe; species Hypercompe scribonia. The sequence continues at coordinate 9,952,897 of OX438988.1, forward strand.
CCTTCTGCATCAGACCCTTGATCCAACCTTCTAACGTGAGCCTCTTAAGGTGTTGGTCGAGGCTCTTCGCTATCAATCCATGAGCAGATATGATTATCGGAACAATAATCACCGAATCCACATTCCACATGTCGGTAATCTCGTGAGACAGATCCAAATACTTCAATTGTTTTTCTTTTTCAACGTTCACGAGATTCTCGTCATGAGGAACGGCGATATCGACAATCATTGTGCGGCGCTCTAATCGATCTACTACCACAATATCAGGCTTATTGGCAACAATAGTCCTATCTGTGATAATAGATCGATCCCAATATAACGTAGCACGACCGTTCTCGAGAACTGGGTCGGGCACATACCTGTAGTAAGGTACTTCGAAATTGATAAGTTGGTATTTAAGGGCAAGTTGTTGGTGTACGATCCTGGCTACTTGGTTGTGCCTGTGCAAATACTCACCGTTAGCAAGACGAGAACAACTGGAAACAATATGCCTAATAGATTCTCCAGGACGGTGACACGCCCGACAGATGTCAGCCGTACTATCTTTCAGGATATATTTCCGGTAGTTATTCGTCATGATAACTTCGTCCATAATTGCACAAACAAAACCTTCAGTTTCTCCGAAGAGGTCACCAAACCGTAGCCAAGACGTCGACGCTTTAAAGTCTATATCAGACCCGTGTAGGGCCCGATAAAATCGACCATTATTATTATTATTATTATATTTATCATTTAGTATTGCACAAAATGGCGCCAAAAAGATGTCATTTTTAATTGCTATTGGAGCAAGGTATCTTGTACTTGGGTTACCAACATGATAGCGACTTCTTAGTTATCAAAATTCATCTATTTGTTTATATAATATGAGATTATAAAACAAATAACCTGGTAGTAGTATTTACATCAGTTGTCTAGTAGCCGTGGTACACTCTTATTCATTTATTTATTTATTTATTTACACTTTATGCACTTTGTACATTGGTGGACTTAATAATGTAGAAATATTATAAGGGAGCTGCACAGAGGTTACATTGGCAATGAAAATATACCATACATGAACACATACAATACTTACGTCATAAATATACATATAAATATACACATAAATAAATAAATATACACATACACACACACGTTTAGATTATTTTCGTACACTATAACAACTTGAACATTAGCTGAGCCAACTCTCGATTAGACGAGTCTTCAATCTCGTTAACAAGGAGATTATGTACATTCTTTTTGAATGTAAAACGGCTTGTGGACATCCTGAATTCGAGCGGGAGCGCATTCCAGAGTAGTACTGCCTGAACAAAGAACAAAGAGTTCACGAAACCAGAGTTGTGAGAAGGACATAAGAGAAGCAGATTATTTTCTGAGCGAGGGTTTCTCTACAAGCTCTACATAGTTTGGGACTACACGAAATTCTGTGTCAGATGTCGGGAATATTATTGTTATTATTTATATAAATCAAATACACTAGTATAGCCTTCTTGGTAGTTAGAAACATAGATTAGAGTCACAATATCTTTAGCAGTTTTATTACCTTAGAAGTCTTGTCAAAAAAAAAAATTTACCATAAAGGTTAAACGGTGACAATAATTTTCAACCTAAATTAAATTTTATTTACTGCAGTTTTGTTGCCGAATACATATATCAAAATCTTTACTGTTTGTTATGTAACAAAAATACATGTTAATTATGTTCTAACATATATTAATTAATCATGTAATCAAGAGAATGCTGTAACCGTATTAACTCAGGAACTAACTATTGCGCGCAAATATAATCACAAACGTATGCCACTGTGTAAACCAGGTTAGTCTGTAGTAAATTTCCTTTATTAACTGTGTGTATTACACTAAGATGTTTCTATAGTTATAATATCGTTGTTTCTTTGCATTTTCTTGTTATTTCACGACTAATGTTGGTAGACTAAAGACTTGTTTGGTGATACGGAAAACCTCTTAATTATGCTCAGTAGTTTTTAAAAAAGTACCGGTGACTTCATATAACGGGTTCTAATAGCAGTAGTAAAACAATGAAACTACTTACAAAATAATTATGTGTTTTATGTATCGCATATTCGTATTGTTTGTATATGGCACTCGTTAATCTCGAATTGCCTTTTCACATAAAAAAAATCCTTTAAGTGTGTAAAATACTTTGCTTTTTACGGCTCGATCGGGGCAGTACCTATATAGCACTCTCTCATAAAACTTAAAGCAACAGCATCCGTGTATTGTGTTTCGTTGATGAGTGCGAGACCAGAAGCCCATTGATGCAGGGGTAACAGTTACTGTGGTAAGTGTGTGAACCTTACCCCACCACGGTGACTGTCATGCCTTTTACACCCCAAGCGGGGCGTGAAAAAGCTTCTCGCTAAGCCGCCATAGTAGGGGTGACCTACTACATTGTCTGTGAGTATGGTGACTACAACTCTTGGATTCTATTCACACTTTTCCTACGGCAGAGTAAAGTCACTTTGAAAGGCTTTTAAAAATATATGTATATATATTTGGCACCGATAATATACATATATGATAGGTCTGTTGGTCTAGTGATTAGTGTCAACTGTCAAACTACAGGTCATGGGTTCCATCACCACACAGGGCAAATCATGAACATGATCATTTGTTATGTGTCTGGGGGTAATTTATCCATAATATAGTATGTATGTATTTGGAAATATATAAGTATGTTTATCAGCAATCTGGTCACCAAAGAACCAGAACACTAGACTTTGCCTAGTTTGAGATCATACGGCCGAGTGTGAGGTGTGTAAGAATTGTTATTAAATTATAATTTATAATAGTATGTAGCCTTATTGGTGATCGTAATTGGTACAAATAGCACAGGCTGACCTAGTGAGGGGCCACTAGATACAACCAATGCTGTATTTGCATTTCATTTGCCATTTGATTATTTTTGTTTATTTAATTTATTTATTTGCAATAATGTTTTTTACGTATCCATAACTATGAAGTTTTCTAAATGAAAGTATGTACTAATACGGTTAAAGTTAAAATCAAGTTTGCCAAATTAATCAGAATAACACATACACATAACAATACATAGCAAAACCTAAAATCGTATAATTCAAAAAATAAATAATGAAAATGCATTTATTTAAAGACAATCTCCTTTCTAAGGAGAGGTCTACGTACAGCAGTGGTCTGTCAAAGGCTATTATGATGATTTTGGTGAAAGTGTTTATTGTGTTGACTGCCTCGTTGGTTCGCTGGTTAGCGTATGTGAGTGCCGATCAAGAGATCTCGGGTTCGAATTTCAGGTCGGACCAAATAGTGTTGTTTTGTTTTTCTTACAAGAAAATCTTAATAACTGCCCTTAGTATGGAAGTTGGTGATGCTTTACGCAAAGGGATAGCCAGAAAGCAGAAAGCTGTTTGTCTGTGTTCACTCCTAGGTTTGCGGAGGTCCGATGTCAGTCGCTTCATGGCAAATTGATATTCAGGTAACACCGATTGAACTAGTAGCCGACCCTAAGTTATCTTGTAGATAAAAGTTATTATCGTATCTGAGTCCAAATCTTTTTTTTTGTAAAAGACAATGCCCGCAATGGGTATAAATTCTGTATCGTGCACCCCTTATCCCCCATAGCTATGATCACCTAAATTGATAATATACAAACGTGACAGTTTCTACAATTTCTTCCAGTGCTCTTGTTCATACATCATAGAGGCTATTGTGCCATTAACCCATTATATTCAGTTGACCAAAATTAAATCGTATGAACAAATGAAATATTACAACTTTGAGGGTTAATGACTTAGCTGTTTGAACTCATTGATTTTTAAAACTAGTCGTCTAGACTGTTTGGTTTTTGTTTCTAAACTATTTTGAAAATATTATAGTGAACACACACGATAGGTCACGGATTTATTATATTGGATATAAAATTTCTGTTTTTTTTATATATATTAAGAGCCTGCCAAAGTGATTCTACTCTGCCTGATGGAAAGCATGAATAGAATCCAAGAGTTGTGGTCACCATACTCATTGCAAATGTAGACAATGCACTATGGTGACGCACACTATGGCGCCCTTGTGAGATACTTCTTCACACCCCGCTTGGAGACGTAAAAGGCATGACAGTCATCGTGACAGTATAAGGCTTACACAGTTACCACGATAACTGTCACGCCTGCATTTATGGGCCACCGGCCTCACACCAACGAAACACGACGACACGGATGCTGGCGCTTTAGGTTGGTTTTCTGTGGGAGGGTAGTACTGCCCCGGCCGAGCCGGCCCACTTGTGTTTAAATCAGCGTGGCTCTACTACCTTTATGATACTATGGCTTTAGGGATTTGAGGTTGTGACCTTTATAATTAAACGTAGCACTTGAGACAACTAGAGACACTTACATTATACAATTACATACAACGAAGAATATTTACCTAGAAGTAAATAAATAATTGTGCTCATCAGAGAATGGTTTGTCTTCGGCAGGAATCCAACTCACGATCTTAAATTCAGCAGTCAAAATCACTAATCATTAAAATTACTTACTTTTACTTTCATCACCTTTTATTTTAGAAGTTAATTCAAACTATTTACTACATCTTAACGACAGAATATTACCCTCTCTGAACTATAAAATTTAATAAAAATATCCATTATAGCCATCTCGGCAAAAGAATCATTCATATGTATACGCGAATGTTGACTTATGCCATTGAATCAAATCTATCGAGACGCTCAATAAAAATTAGCTTTTAAAACTTGATGAATGCCCACACAATGGGATAAAATAGGGTCAGCGGTAAAGAAAAATTGTGTTTTTTTTGTACAAATTGCATTAATCCCTACAAAGCTGTAAAAATGTTTAACTTTCTATGTTATATTAAACATTTAATTGCGCAGCTGAACGTTATCCATCTACAAAATATTTTTGCGAATAAACATAAGAACGATTACGAAATTATAGCGATTTGTAATCACTTCACCAAAGTAACTTCTGGACATTAATTACAAAATATTGACGACATTGTAATTCAATAAATGAACTTATGTGTTACACAAGTTCGTTTATTGAATTTATACTAATAAAATAACACTAAAAGGTAGGCCACTAAACACTTCATATTGAGATCAAAATGGATGAACTTTTTCTGCCCTAGTTGTTAATCTCAGAATATCAAATCCACTTATGCTATATTTACTGAAAAACAAATAATCACTATGTCTAACACATTTACACTGTGACATCTGTCAGTTAAATTACAGAGAAATTTAACTGACAGATGTCACAGGCTAGAATTTTAGTTTTTCTTACTATCTGTCATTTTACTAACTCCTGTTACTCAATATGAACGATGTCCTTGTTAAAAACAGGTCAAGTCAATATTCTCAAGCGTAACTCAATTATGTACAGCTCTCTTATATATTCATATCCTCCAGAACATCCTTGCAACCATAATTCAGTCCTGACACACCCTCTAATGGAATCAACGAACGAATGGGTCAGTGTCGCGACGAAAATATCTTCAGGATGTCTATGACTCTGAGAATTGAATAGGGTTGACAATTTATATTTTCTGACCTTTATTTACCCGAATATCAATTTTTCCACGGAGTGACTGGCATTGGACCTCCGCAACTTTAATGGCGTAGTGAAATCGAAGATTGAACTAGTTGGTTGTTAATTTAAGGGCGCTGATTTCCCGACAAGGATTGCAATAGATGTTTATGACAAGCGGTACCGACGGCTTAATGTGCTCTCCGTGGCACGGGCATGAAAAACTGCCAAATTTCTATACTCCGGGTTGTTATTAAGAGTTGCTAATTAGAAATGCAAAACAACAATGACAATGTGCATTTTGTTAAAAGAAAACTAAATGGTAGGAGATCACTCATCGTAACATTTTTCGAAATGATTACGAAAATAAGCAGAAATTTAGTTTCGAAGAAAATAAAATAGGAGATAGTTTTACCTCCTCTTATAACTAGCTGACCCGTATAACATCCTTTTTTATAATATTTTTTGGACTTCTCACATAAAACGCATCTAGTCCCAAACGAAGCAGAGTTTGTACTGTGGGCACTAGACACCTGAATTCTGTAAATTCACTATGCATGTTATACAAAGAAAATACTCAAAGACCGAAACACAGAAACGAAACTTGCATATCATACTAACATTCGGGAATTGAATCCGAGACCTCAAGCACAGATGTCGCATACATTACCACTGCGCCAGGCAAATCTTTAAATGAAATCGTTGAAATAAAAAATAACATATCAATTATAAATAGCTAAATCTATATTTAAACGGCATACATTTTCTTCAGAGCCATCAATATTTAGATCAAGTCATGCTAACAAAATACCGCTCGGTACCCTAGTAACGGAGTAAACTGTAACGGTGATAGCTGAAATTACCATGTGCATGTATATATAAATACATAGAAATATATATAAATACATATAATCGCAAGGACCCGATAGATGAATTTAAAAGTGTATATTTACACAAAAAAACATACTAGACTTACGTCATTTCATTAAAAAATTTTGGTTCTTGTACGAAAATTAATTTGGGTTCTTCCATGATGCATTTCGTCACTTCTTACTCCCTTCTTTGTTTTTAATAATATATATTGTGTCGTGGGGTCTCTTACAAATATACAAGAAATGGACACAAAGGAAACCCAGACTCAGAACAACAATTGCCCCATGTGGGGTTTGGAACCCACAACACTTAGCGTAATAGAGAGCGACGTGGCGACCACTTCAACTACAAAGCCATCCATACAGTTGGATTTGAGAGTCTAACCCTCTTTTCCAAGCTTTTTCGTAATATAAATGCGTAAAGGAGGAAACGCGGCACCTGATGGTAAGTAAGTACTGCTGCTCATTGACACCTGCAACTTGAGTCACACATACTTTGCCTTCTAAGGAGTGCCACCCCCTTTAATCAGGGGAAGGGGGGATTTTGCCTCTGGCTATCTTACTCGCCGTGACAATAGCAATAAAATAATTAATGTTGGTTTTCTGTAAGACCGTGGTATCATTCCGGTCAAGGCCCATTCCTGTCGAGGTATAGTGCTCCACTCTGCTCTCCTACTTTCTTCCTCATTGGTTCAATGTTCGTAAACTTTAGTCAACTTTCCACATCACACTCATCTATAGCACGCACTAACTTAATTATTTACTTTTCAACCTTGTCCATCAACCTAAACATTTGGGTTTCGCCTACATGCATGTATTTTTTATCCGTTCTGTGTATTGGTCAATATTTAAATCTATGTAGGATGATATTCTGATGATCGTCTTAAAAATGTGTTATACATGTTTAATAGATTTATTTTCATTGATACTATGTATTATCCTCAGCATCAACAGCTTTTAACAGTACAATGCTGCATGTAAGCCTCAAAAAAAGTGTGCATGTGAATAAATTCATAAATATTCGTAAACAAATTAGAAATTTATGCTTTTTTTTCAACACTATTTATGTTTTTTATCCAATTCATCTAGGCATGTCAAACATAGAGGAATTTTGGACTCGTGACACATTAAGCTACATACCTAGTTAGACCTATTCAGTTACTATATTTCGAAGGACAATAACGATAATCTGTCACTAGAAAGATGTTAGAAAATCATTCTATGATATCTGCCTGTTTCTGTTCTCTTACTTTAAATGTTTACTCTAAAGTCGTTCAACTTCGTCATCATTATCATTCTCAGCTTATAATAGTCCGCTGCTGGCTCTCTCTTCTTCGAAAGGAAAGATTGACTTACTAAACTACCCTGGCCAGACGGGTTGGTATAGAGTTCGTTTCTGTCTTTCGTCTTAAACCAACATTTATAGAACAAATCTTCGATGAAGGTTGAAGAAATATATATTCACTATATTTCAATATCATAACTTTAATGTCACAAAAAACGGCAAGTAATTGCGTCACGAGACTGTATGTAACGTAATCTAGACTTATTACTGTTTTGCGTATGTCATTGTTTTTCAATGGCGTTCCATAAAACATTTTAGTGGGTCTTGTTTACAAGTTTGGCCAGAAGCTACCGTGAGGTACCATGCCTAAATGTTTACAGTTGTATATGAATCAGTTTACTATAACGGACTGGTTCCGGTGAAATGACATGAATCTGATTTGTGATAATGTTACTCTTTGTGAGTATCAACTACTTGCCTCAATTTTCGATCAGTTTTTTGTATATTTTCTGTACAGTGTGTTATACACGAGTTTTGCTGATAAATTCGTTTCGATTTCTTTCTTATTGGTTAACTTTTATTGCCTTGACACTATTTTCTATTTTGTCTTCTTTACATAATATTAAGTACTCGTAACTTTTCTGTTTTTTAAAGGAATCTAATTTTCTAGATGTCCTGCACAATTTTAATTTGTAATAAATGTGTTTAATCTCTTTCTTTCTTCAGTTGTCTTACTTTTAAATGTTTACTCTAAAGCCGTTCAACTTCCTCATCATCATTATTAACAGGTTTTAATAGTCCGCTGCTGGCTGCTTCTCCTTCGAAAGGAGAGTTTGATTTACTAAACCACCCTGACCAGACGGGTTGGTATACAGTTTCAAGTTTTCCTTCTTTTGCAATTACCTTATCTTGCGTAGTTTGTTCCCTTGGTCGGTTCTTACGACACTCATTTGATGAATAGGAGTGGTAACACTGTATTTTGAATAACCAGACGTCCAACTTATATGAATGTATGTCCTAATCCGAGCTTTAGTTACAGGTGCGTTCTTAATGCAATATCAGTGATAAACCTGTCAGTACTTCTTGAGTGTGTGTTGTCGCAGTGAAACCGTGACCTAGAGTTATATCAATGATTCGATCTGATAACGATATCTTTTAAGGTCGGACAGTATATATTGTTACGGGACTTATTGTGACAATCACAAACTGTTTCAATACGAAGTCATTGGCCCAATGTTTGTGAACTAGTTGCGAAGTCAATGTCCGTTATTAGTTGTTATACTTGTTGAATGATTCAATGATTAAGATCTGAACAATATTTTGTGTTTGTAGGTTTATTTTTGTGAAATATATCCTTTGTGTATACTTGACATACCTATACCGTGTAACACAATATACGGATGAAATATTTTTAACTGTAATAATATCAGTTGTCATAATATTTAACCGACAAAAATAAAAAAAGTGCTTTATGACAGTAAGCAACTTTTACTTCCTTGTGTAAAAGGCGTAAGAGAATGCAGTATAGTACATGTGCAATAGTTCAATTCCGATATTGAAACATTTGGAATCATCAGCAATTCCGACAAAATGTAATTTATTCATAATTTTAAGGTTCACAGAACTTTCTAAAAAAATAATGATTGAACATATACTATTTTTTTAATAAGAAGTGTCACAAATTTAATTTAGAACAAAAACAATAGTAAAGTTAAGTAGTACTTAGTTAATAATGAAATTATTTACTGAATAAGAGCATCAAACTTCGTTCCCACTTGAAGGTAGATTTCAATTACCTTATTGAACAAGTTTAGTTGTTTCTTGTAGAACCGACAAATATGGATAATGAAGAATATTTCAGTGCCGTGTTTTCTTATCACATTGTTTAATTTGTGCTAGAAAAATTATATTTCACGATAGCAGCAACTTGTAATGGGTTTAAATCATGCTTATCTTTTAAATTATTGCTTTTGCTTAGTTTAGACGCATGAGCACATGAGTCATAATTGCGGAAAACTTATCTTAAATTAACAATGTTGCATGTTTATTTTTCTATAAAAATACCTTTCAAATGTATAAAAAAAATACCATATGACAAGTGTACCTAGTCTGGTAACAATAAATATATCGATGCAAAATCGATTCAACGCGTGATGATAACAAGACAATGTGATATTCAACTAAATTTTATGTCGATACAAGATGATTTGATACATGATTTGATCAGTTTATATGGCGTAGTGGTTTAAGGGGTTGTCACGCCGTTTTCTACTACACTGTGTGGGTTCAAACTCCACATGGGTCAACACTTATGTATATGATCCACATATTGATGTTCTCCTTAAATGTGTTTTTAAAGTCTCCCGCGACACAGCATATATTATGAATGCGAAATTGTTTTTAAAAAGAGACGTTACGATATATTATATCAATACCAAAGATTATTATCGGTCGAGAACACTACTAAACCTTCACTACCCGCTATCTTCGAAATCTCATGAGTTCATTTGCAATATCTGTGACTTAGATTGATTGAATACAACTTCTTAATCTATCTATATATATGAAAGTGTTAAGTTTTTTTTGTGTACGCTTCATATACTCACAAAGTTTTACACCAAGTGAGCTCAAAATACAACACGTTTGTAAAGATGTTTTTATGAATTTATGACGTCAGCTTGTACGTCATTTCTGGTTGAATATGCTACATATCATGTATTCTAAACAAACGTGTAAAGAAAAATGTAATGAATCTCCACACCGAAACAATTTGTAATCCATAATAAGTCATATCTTACAGGAAATTGAAACGTGTTGATACGTTACCTCAAAGGAAAACTTTGGGTTATACCATAGTTAATAACGTAACTAATTACGTTAAAATATATGGTGTGGTAGTTTAGAGGACGAAAACAACACCATCAATGAGATAGTGATGGTCGAGTAATTAATTATAGTGACTGCTAAGACTGGTTTGGATTCCCAATTAGGGCAAATAGTCGTGTGATGAGCACATTTATTGGTTCAGTAACTGGATGCCATTTATGTATAATGTGAGTGGAGATGAAATATATATAAATACTAGCTGATCATACAAAAAAAATCATTCAATTCAGTCCAGCCGTATAGGAGGAGTTCAGTGGCATACATACGTACAGTAGAATTATACAAATAAAGATGTGACACGGAGAACACCAAAATTATACAATTCTGTGTTATAATTTAACGAACTGGAATTCACAACGACAGGATAGGTGTTGCGTATCTCGGCATAATTGTTGCAACACATAATAATTTTTTTATATTAGTGCTATGCGTTGTTAAAACGGGTGCTAACTTATTACGCTTTGCACACATTTATGTAATAATCCACTGTTGGAGATAGACCATAGGACTTAGAAAGGAGGTTTTGGTATACATTGTCACGCTGTCCAGACAGGTTAAATTCGATCTGTTTCGAGTTTCCCTTCTCTCTACAGTGCGTTAAAACAGACAACTCATAAATAATTTTCTACTAGACAATCTTTGAAAACATACCTTTCAGGTGCCAAGAAATAAAACTACTTATCAATTTATTCTCCAGATAACATTTTAGTTTGATAAAGCGCTCAGTATATTTGTAAAACAATAGTCATGAGTTCACGACCAGATATCACAGCCCTATTTTATCACTAAGAACAATTTATTTCTAAATATAGCAACATCTTATTTCTGTAACGATTGATCATCCTGTCTCTAATAAACCGGTTATACGTCGTATTGTTACGTGACGTCAAGCAAAAGTTGTGCAGTTATTGCGCAGTTTGGTATTAACATTTAAAAGTTAACTGGAAAACAATGACATCTTTCGGATATTTTTTTTATTTTTTGTGGTATACCTGATTCTCTAATGTGAATATAGTCTAGGCTTGTAACATTAGTTTATATTTAGTATCATTCTGATGATTTTGAGTGTTTTCACGGTTTACCCAAGTGTCCTACTGACGGTGGTATCGCGTTTTGGGTCGTTGATCTTAACTAATACCGGTTAGGTTACACGATGGCTGGGGGTTCGTGTGCCGCCTGTATGAACACGCCAGTTCAAAACTATGGTAATTTCTTCAAAAGGTCAACCTAGATTCTATATTACTCTCACACAACTTTAATTTAATCAATTTTTACGGGTTAAAAAAGGTACTTCTCTTGTTTGTTTCGGTATTTCTTCATAGAATGAGTCTTAGGAAGTGCTGGTGCCTTCTAGCTGTAAAGTCTGACGTGTAAAAATGTCTATAAAAGATGTACGTATAAAAATTATTATCATTTATCATCTACATAACTAACGTTGCTGATGGACACCTATAAGTCAAAAATCATCCCCTCTCATTACTGAGAAACAGCGAATAAATTTCCTGACACGGGTTTTCCGTACGATTGTGCTGAAGCTTGGATCTGGCGGATTACGGTATCGTATTTCCGTCAACTGCTAGCATAAAAGTAACTTAAAGATTCTTTTATCTCTGTATTTATGTTGTGTATGTATATATCTATGTCCGTGTGTTGAAGGATTAAGAATACGAAGTGTGGTGATCCCTACTCATCATAAGGGTGTGGTAAGAGGCGACTAAGGAGTAAACTGTGCAGAAGAATATCACGGCAAAGAGAAGAAAAACTAGAAACAAACCCTATAACAATTAGTCTGGCCAGCGTAGTACAGTAGGCTTAAACCATCCTGCTAAGGAAAGGCCTGTGTCCAGTGGACTGTTAAAGGCCGTTGACGACGATTGATGATGGTTTATATATGTGTGTATGAATGAATGATTGTTGTATACCTATATTTTATATTTGTTTTAGACTACTGAAGTTCAAATACATCTAGAATTCTCCTTGTTTCTTTCACTTCGAGTCAATTTGTCCACCCAAATGTTACTGTTAGAGATTGTTTCTAGCAAAAAGACCAATGTACATATCTTTTTGTAAGGTTTTTTCTATAACAATTTAATTGATCTACAATTAAGCATATTCTATCTATCTATATACGTATTTTCGTAACGTAAAGATTCGTTTTCTTATTTAGTTACAAGTGAATCTAATAAAAGCGTGTAACAAAGTATGGAACTTTATCACGCCATTTGAATTTAAATCCTAATTCGATGGCAACAAAAACTAGTGGAATAAAAAAGGGATCTATATTACTTCCTAGAAAGAATTGTTAATATACTTTACATACAATGGAAAGGTCAAATCATTATCATAATAAATATCAGTTTAATACATACTGTGCTCCACAAGTCAACATAACACATAAACAAACTTACAATAAGTTTTGAGATGAAAAAACTGATTATATTTCACACAATATTATATGCAAATCAGAAATAGTTTCAAAGAATTAAAACACACGGCTTTGTGTTTATATTGTATTAAACATCTTTTTTTTAAAAGCCTGTCGAAGTGACTACTCTGCCTGATACAAAGCATGAATAGAATCCAAAAGTTGTAGTAACCATACACATTGCGAATACTGACAATGCAGTATAGTGTCCCATACTATGGTGACCTATTAAGATGCTTTTTTACGCCTCATTTGGGGACGTAAAAGGCATGGCAGTCATCGTAGCATTGTATTGCACACACTTACCACGACAACTGTCACTCTTGCACCAATGGGCCTCCGGTCTCCCACTCATCAACGAAACACGACAGCACGGATCTTGTTACTTTAGGTTGACCTTCTGTGGGAGGGTAGAACTGCCTCGGTCAAGCCATTCCGTTCATGCTAAAATCAGTGTGGCTCTACTACCTGGTAAATCTGTAATCGACATTATCTTGCTTGAGAGTATAATAAAGTATTCAGTATATTTTGGCATTTTCTTTACATTCTTTATTTGGCACACAACAATATGTCAACAGTTCTGACCCCGGCTGACCTTTACCGTTATCGTACTAAGTAGGCTATTTGAATATCAATATTACAGTTACTTAAATCACATAATGCATGTAGTAACCTTACACTTATATAAGCCGTAATGTAATAGGTAATACAACGGAGTTGCGCTCACGATGTGTTATTTTCTTATTAAGAATCGAAAATCTTAGCTAATTGTTATAGCAACTCTGCCATCATAATAACTTCACTGAAGATGTTTACAAAGTCAGTTAATTTTATTTTTTTAAAGACAACACCCACTCTAGGAATGTATCCAGTATTGCGGGGGACTTCATAAATATACATGATACGAGCTTAAAGAACAATTTTTATATCACACAAAGTCTTGTAGTATCAGTAGTACACTTTACAGAATACGAAAAGACATTTATAAATGTTTACTTTAAAAAACAATACAAATAATGTTATCGTGATCTTAGTAATGTAATTTGTAACTCTACTGACTCCCGGCTTCTACAGAAGAAAAAAGGAGTTAGCGCGTGCAAAAGCAGTGCATACTCTCATAGTTTCTTACTTATCACCTTAAATAAGTAACAAATTCATCAGCATATTTTTTATTTTGTACGAAATTCTCATCCCTTGAAGAATTATTAGATTGTTCATTGAAAATTAGATAATATACTTAATAAATTTTATGACTATGAATTTATAACTAGTAGTCTAACTTAGACGTGACAGCCCTGCTACTGTTACATATTCCATCACGTTTTGTTCTTCTTACTACCTACTTCTTGTACTGCGGAACCTTACTATGACTTCCGGGTATTGTCTTGCAAACCAATAGAGCTGAGAGGACTACTAAAAATCTTTAAGTTTCATCACAATATCTCAGACAACAGTCTTTAACAAATGTAAGTACATAGTGTTCGTAATACTTATATTAAGATACACGCATTTGTGATGAGAAAATAAATAAACTATTTTTATAAAGTTTTTAGGTACTGAGAAACGTACTTCAAAGCGTTTTTAAATAAAAAGCCAATGAAATAAAGATATAAAACGCGTGTGATCGCTATATCAAGTTCACGCTACGTGCCCTGAGATGACGACTAGGTTTATTAACAGAATGTAGGTATAATAATGTTATATTTAGAAAAAAATACTTCATTTCATTTATCTCGTTGCTATGGCAGCTTACGTGTCGTTGTCCATTTTAACAATGTCAAAATCACTATTGTACGCATACATGACGTATATTCTAATTATGAAACGGCACTATACGTGACCGGTCCACGCATCGTGATTTTATGATGATTCAAGTGATACTATAATAAACATTGCCCCGTTTCAATCTATACTTGAGCTGATGCATCTAGAGTTTTGTGTTTTAACAAAAGAATAAGATTCCGAGAAGATTGTTTGTATATCCTTCCTTGCACAGAAGGGAATAAAACCTGCTAAAATCCGTTTTCTTATTTTGAAAAATCGATCGACTTAACAAACTACGAATAGGAAATCGATTACATTTAGAACCAAAATATTACTCAAGTAAAATCAAGGACTTAAGTTTTTGAAATACTGACTGTAATCTATACTAATGTTATAAAATTGAAGAATTTGTTTGTTTGTTTGTTTAAATGCGCTAAACGCTGGATGTGCTAAGCATTTGAAATATTGAATTATTCTTCAGTGCTATATAGCCCAGCTACCGAGTATTAATGAAAAATGTTGTAAAAACAGGGAAAAAATATTCCTCTTGAGAACTTGTATCTCGTGCTCTGCATAAATGGTTTAAGTTTCAGAAAAATAATGCACGACAAAATGGGAAATACCCCTTAAAAGTTCTAAAAAAGAGTCCGCGACAGCGTATATCTATCTGTTAAGATTAGATCGATATACCCTTTTTTAAGGTAAATAAATTTGTTGATGCTCTGTAACATCACGCTATGGGCCATAGGAGATAGGAGGCGACGTCCACGTGTGCCGTACGTCGCCTAACTGGAGAGGTTTTCCGCAGAAGGTGCCCGCTTTAGCGGGCAGGCGCTAGGAGGGATCTGGATGTCGTAATAACAGCTGTGCCTGGATCCCTCCTATGTCAGGCGCAGAGTGGCACACCGTGTGGTTTTAGTCGGTCCGATTCCGACACACCACCTCGCCGTAAACCCCGGTGAGGTGACGGCCCGAGGGGGTTTCCACACGTTAAAAAAGAAAAAAGAAAAAAATGAGCCATAGGAGATGCAAACGAGGTTGTGCGGGTCAGTCAGCATCTTATAAAACCACATAGTGTACAGATACCTTTACACGTTTTTGCTTACCAGCAGTCAAATAGTGTCTGACGTCTGAATACTTACAGAATTGTCTCAAGAGGAGGACACACCGAGACCCTCAAACTGTCATTCAAATATTAAATAAAAGAAGAACTTCGAATACCAATCCTTGTACATTGACAAAAATATTCTAATGATTAATCACCTATAACACTAAACATAGGTGAAAGCATAAAATTAATTGCTAAATACTGGCGATACGGACAGACATTGCTTTGGCTTGGACACAAAAGGCTTTTGTTCTTGCTCTGCGGAGTCTGTCCTCGATAAAACGTGTATAGTTTTCAACGTCATCGAATTATATTCAGTTCTTGAGCGATGACGTAGAAACTGACGACATAATCCAATGGACATCGACACGTGATATTCCCAATTTCTCGGGGCCAAAATAGTAGACGGTAAAAACTGTGTCATAATTTTCTGTATTTTCTAAATCGATCGTGATTATGTTGAACATTGTATGTCTGTACTTTTACATGAGTTGAATTTTCTAATATCCAATTATTCTAACCATTTTGAAGTTATACTTTTTTTTGGCACGTTAGAGAAAAATGAAGATAGTAAAATTTTACGATGCGCGCGCATACTGTCACGAAAAACCGACACCATGAAATTAGCTAGTCAACATTTTAGTTATTTTATTAATTATTAATTATGCACAAGTAATTCTTTAATGATATTTAAATAAAATTTATTTAACTAGATAATGCGTTATAATAAAACTTCTTTCAATGTCTTAAATACTTTTTTTTCTATTATTAAAGTCGTTTTCTCTAAAAGAATAGGATAACGTGACGGATACCATTTTTAGAAAGATTTTTGTCTTGTTACGTCTAAGAAGTATAACTTCCTACGTGCGTACATAAAAATACACAAGCTCGTTTTTATTTGAATTGTTCGCGTCATAATCGATTTTAGAAGCAGTCGTCATTTGTTTGAAGATCGTAATTTTTGTAGTATGGCTCTGTAGATTCGATTTTGGATATTTTTGTATTTATATTAGTTAAATGAGAGATAGTGACCACTTTCATAAAACAAGAAGGTTATGTTAAAATGAGTAGTCAATTAATGACCAATGTAATATTTAAGTATAGGTATCAAATCAATATTAATCATAAATTTAAGAATAAGTATAAGTGTGAACAAAAAGTAATTAAAGATACACCATCTTTGTTATTCTAGTAAATGATTGACGTGACAGTTATTTACACTACTCGTAAATAAAATTCCAAGTTATGTCATTTATCATTTACGTCTGGTTCTGGTTTAAAATATTAAAATCTTATAATTCAAAGAGCAAGCTTACGTTCGTCTCCAACTCATTGATTGGATGTAGGTCATGTTCAGAGTAGGTGACAATAATCTTCATAACTATTCTAGTCAGTGGTTCTTCGAACTTCAAAGAAACTATCATGTCTGCCGGCAAATTAACGATTTGTAACATTAACAGAAAAATAAACTATGTATGAAAATTTTCGTTCTTGATAACGTGTCTATCTTATTCCAAAAACTTCACTTCTCGAGAAATAGCACAATGTGTAAATAAATTCACAAAATAAAACCCGAAAGTAGGACTATGATACAATATATTACCGTTAGACGTCAGACTACATATCCGTAATAGGTTGTGAATTTTATTGTCTATTTGGGTTTCGACCAAATGACCCAATAAATTGGCACGAACACAATTAGTTATTGTGTCGCCTGTAACAATAGGGTAACGTGAACAGACGCGCAATGGACGCTGAAATCTTTTGTGAAAAGATTGACACATGTTTTTATAATTTACTGTCTACATTGATTTCGATGGTTTAGGAATTTGTTCAATCAATATGTCAATAGCAGCAATGGACACGACTGAATGCGTTTTCGTATATACCGCTTGATCTTAGCATGACTGCACTTATGTTTTCTTTTCAATGTTGACAACAATGGATTGTGCAACCTTCCCTGGTTGGCTACAGCTACGCGAGTGTTGTACGTGGAAAAGCTAAATTCTTTACATTTTAATATTCTTTGAAAGATTCTAGTTATAATGAAGTTAAGTTAGTTATTATAATCACGTAGTTGTTTATCTGTTAAGATTTTTTTTTCTAAAAATAAGTGAATAAGTAGTTGAAATTAACACTCTGAAATATGTCTCTCAAAGCTAAAAATAAATAAGATCAAGATAAGTGCATTTAAACCATCAGTTTTAATATTTTAGAACTAAATCAATACCTATATTTTCTATTAACTTGGAGTTAGTAGAAAATATAGGTATTGATTGGTGGTCAAGGTGGTCCGACGACCTGGTGAAGATCGCGGGAAGCTGCTGGATGCGGGCAGTATGGGACCGGCTCTTGTGGAGAACGGGGAACGCCTATGTCATACAGTGGACGTTGGCTGAGATGATGATGATGATGATATTAGTAAATTAATATAAACAAAATCGAAGAAAGTCTTATAACAAGAGCAAAGAAAAAAATATATTAATTCAAAACAATTAAAACTTATGTTAGATTGAAATTTTCAGTAACTTCATATGTTTACTTTTAAAATTAAATAAACACAACAATAGGTTTCTTTAAAAAAACATAAATTATTATTATTATTTTTAAATTCAGTCATTCATACTATAAATTTGTACGTTGCATATCTTAAACCTTTATATATTTATTATTGTATATATATAATCTGAATCAGAGAAACGGCTCCAACGATTTTCAGGCAATTTAATCTGTGCAGGGTTTCGGGGGCGATAAATCGATCTAGCTAGGTTTCATGGAAGCAATGAAATGTTTGTCGAATAGACAGACACTTATCTATATAACAAAATTAGGAATGGGAACAAAAGAAGTTGGTAATATGTGAATTGACTATCACACAATTGATAGTACTTGGAAACCGAGCAGAGCTGGGTTTCCATTTACTATCAATTATTTGAATTACACCAGCCGCTATATCTATACCATTCTATATATATAATAATAAGTATCATTATTATAAGAATGATATGAGGCAATGAATAGTACAGAACTCATCAAACTTGGATAGAGCGGATATTGGAAAATTCGGACCTCTCGAGAAAGGAGGAAATTATCTACGGACGCGTTTCGTTTTACGAAAAAGATTGAATGAAGATAAGATAAATATTAGACGAAAACGTGCCTAAAATGAAATGGAATCATGATAAGTCTTGTCATTCGATTACGTTCATACACAAATTTTGAATAATAAATAAGATGTTGGTTAGTTATTACAATAATGTGATGCATGAACATGTAAGAGAGAATGCATTCAAAATAAAATGTTGTTTGTTTTCATTCTGTTTAACATATTATTACTTCATGTTTTTGTCATAAAAACAAAAAGACACTAATCATTGAGTACCATGAATTAACATAAATGATGGACAATTATTGTCATGGAGTAGGTCAAGAAACATACATATATTCTGTAATTACTCAACAACCACTTTGTACTTTTTAAATGCATACCTGTCGTTTTTCCTTTAACTAATTCAAAGAGCTGGAGTGAAAAACCACCTCACAGCTCCAACTTCATCAACTCTTCCTTCTATATGCAGTCAATTCTCCTCTGGAATGCGCTACCTGCCGAAATCAGGATGTCCACAAATCACCTTACATTCCAATCGAAAGTTCGCGAACTTCTTCGAAATTAGTTGGCAGAACAGTCACAACCCAGACAGCATATCATTCAATATTAAATTTTAGTTTGTGTATGTTTATGTGTATTGTGTATTAATTATTTATTTAGCAGTAACTTCATGTATATTATTTATATTTAAAGTATATTTATAAGCTCAAAAACTTTGCACCTACCGTATTTTATTTCTACATCAACTGAAGGTCAACTGGAAGAGAATATCTCACGGCGTTAAGTACAAGGCTTTGTACGGCAAGTGCAAAAAATTTGGTTAAATAAATAAATAAAATAAATATAAAGTTATGGTGCAGTGAAGATCACAACCTGATATAGATAGATCAAATATGAAATAATGAAGTATCAAACTTTAATATCATCAACATCATCAACAGCCTTTTACAGTCCACTGCTGGACATAGGTCTCTTCTTAGCAAGGAGGTTTTGGCCTACTATACCACGCTGGCCAGACGGGTTGGAAAAGGGTTTGCTTCAAGTTTTCCTTCTCTAACTTTAATAAGAGATATATATTAGTAGTTCATTTATTTTATGAAACACAAAAAAAGAAAGCCATCTATATAAATGCAAAATGATAACACTTTTAGCTATATAATACACATATAAGAGGTTTATTGATAAGGGTATAAAGGTTGATAATGTAAGTTATAACAAATAAAGAAAAATATTTGACGGCGCCATGACAGATATCCCTTGCTATATTCATTCATATCATAAGTAAATCTTATATTATATTCATTAATGCATAATTACATATTATATAAGTCGTTGCTTTCGTCACAACATATCTCAATGTACATATTTAATATTACTAAAACAAAAATTATTTACAGAACTTTTAGTTGATTAAATACTAACGTATACCTACTTAACTAGAAATTTAACATTTACTATTCTATAAATAAAGAATTTAGTTTTAATAAAACAAGTAAATATTGTTTGAAAACGAATTATCAGATTTTTCCATGACGTTCTATAGGCTACGACTAATAAACTTAACGTACCTCACATGTGGTCGTCAGATCCAACATAAACAGTCTGCTACCATCATATTGTATCAACCAGACTACTGTAACATAATCATTGTAGTAACATCAGTAATGACGGCAATTTTAAAAGGCAACAACTTATAACTGAATAGCATTAAAAAATGTATTTTTTTTATTCAGGACCTGTCAAAGTGACTACTCTGCATAATGGAAAGCATGAATAGAATCCGAGAGTGATGGTCTCCATACTCATTGCGAACGCAGACAATGAAGTATGGTGACCTATGCTCTGGCGGCCTAGAATATACTTTGTAATCTTCTCCACTGCACAGTTGGCCCAGTGGTTTAAGCGATCGCCACGCCGTTCTCTACAGCGCTGAGTATTGTCAGTTCAAATCCCACATGGGACAACACTTTGTGTGAACCATAAGTTGTTGTTCTGTGTCAGGGAGTCCTTTGAGTCTTGTATGCTTGTAAAGTCCCTTGCGACACAGGATTCATCTCAAGAGTAGGCGTTATTTTTTTAAAAAATATATACGAGTATATAACAATTTAAATCTCACTTCCATAGTTTGTCTAACTTTTAAACTATACTGAAAATTAAAGTGTTTCTTGAGGGATAGCAGGAAGTCTCCATTTTCAGTATTCTAGTTTTGCCAGGTCTGAATGAAACTTAATGTTATCTCCAAATAAGGCTGTATAGATCTCGCGATAAGCACGACGTAAAAGCTGACCTTACTTTTATTGGCCGATAGCGAATACTGAGCTGCACTTGCGTATTTTTACTTCGATTGGTGTCTACTTACATGTATTTTAGTGGCAATACGTGACCATATAAGGTAATGTATTCAATATTGGCGTTTCACAGTCAATTATTTTTAATTTCTTTCAAAAAATTAAAAGTGTTATATATAGTATATTAAAAATGGACATTTCATTTTTTTATGTGTCAATACGTAGCGTGGAATAGTAGGCCAAAATCTCCTTTGTTAGGAGATGCCTATGTCCAGCTGTGGATTACGTGGAGCACCTGTAAAACTTTTATTCATCTCATGAGTATCGTAAGAAGCAACTAAGGGAACAAATAACACAGAATAACATCACAGCACGTCTGACCAGCGTGGTATAGTAGGCCGCAACCTTCTTTCTATGGCCTATAACCAGCCAGTAACCTGCTGAAGGCTGTTGACTATGTTGATGATTCAGGTAGGATAGACTAAATAGTTATCATAGATTTTTAGTAAATGTTTGTTACTCACAACATTTTCACCGTCTGTAGTTATCATTTCCCCTTGCGCTATGTAAATTGTTATTTTAACTTACTAATGATGAGAACTATGTCAATTAGGTACTTTAGTTGTATCGCGTCATTATATAATCGTCCCGAATTAAATGTTTTGGCAAGTTAAACTTAGCTATTTTTATATATTTGTGAGACAAGATTTAACAAAGTTAATTCCTTTGTTTTTTAACAAAACCTAAGGTAATGTTATAATGTTTTTACGGGATCCTTCACTTTGTATATCAACTATCTTTAAATATGAGTTAAATACAAGTAATCAATGTTTAAAACTGTTCATTATCCTCCTGTCGAAGATCACTGCTGGACATCGGCCTCTCCCATTGTACTTTCGGGCTTTTTGCAACCAACTCGTGTTAAACGTTAATATTTTTATTTATTTTTTGACAACTTTATGCACAAATACATGCATCGGCGGACTTAATGCCTAAGGCGTTTTCTACCAGTCAACCGATTGGGTGATGCAAAGAAAATATGAGGTAGGTGCACTTAAGAATAAGAAGTAATTGACAGGATTTAGTATATACAGACTAGTTTGACCATAAATAAGCAAATATACATACATAAACACTTAAATATATAACACATACATATATAATACACATACACATAATATATATACACACAATTCATACATATCCGTGCATACATATTACCATTATAAGATAAGATAATATTAATTATACATTATCTTATATGGTCTCGTATTGCTACTAAAATATGTGATTAAAACTTACAATATTTTTTTTTAGAATATAAACGTATGAAAACAAAATAGAGATCAAAAACTTTCAAAATGAAAGTAAAACACATAGATCTTTTCACAAATTAAAAATAATTATAACTTGACACCTCACACAGCTCTCACATATTGTACTTTGTAACCAGGTTACTTGTGAACATTCTTAAATATTTCTAAATAAATATACATTATAGATAAATCATACATAGACACAGAACAAGCGATCGTACTTATTGCTTAATTATTTGTACTAGGTAAGAATTGAATTCACGACCGGCAACTTAGTAGTCAGTTTCACGAATTAGTCAACAAACCGACAGTCAAATGTTGACTACAAGCCGTGGTTTTTCAGCGACCTTCCGCTGGCATAACGATGAGGACAGCATGAGATTAAAAGTATCAATTGGAAACTCCTATCGTTAAGTGTGTTACACAAAGAAAAGGTCGATTGGCTTTACTCTATTATCTATTACAGGATAAATGACGAAGTTAAATACGCCATATGTTCGTTACATAATCACCTTCTTGAAGGTGTTCATTTAATTATGATTCAGAAGTTGGCGGTCATATTACCCTCCATATTTTTAAACTTATCTGTCAAGGTAAAAAATTATGAACGGTTTGATTACTAGATGGTAATTTAAGAGCTAGATGGCGCTTAGAACGTAGCTTATTTTGTTCTTTTTATACTCTGTTTCGAATAAATTATAGTTAAAACAATGAAATAAAGTAATTTATATTAAACTTTTATTAACTTAGGTTCACACCTAGAAATATATATTAAATGCAGTGCTATAGGCAAGTAAATAATCCATTTCCTCTCAACTGCACGTAAAATCAGACAAGAATCAATATAACGTAACGTATAATAATAGCGCATAAGAAATAAGTAGAAATTCAAATAACACGTCTGAAACAATACATTATGTAGCATTGAATTTGATAATAAAGTGAAATTAAATCCACAGACAATATTAACAAGATTACGTAGGTATTATAATACCGTGTGGGTAAATTTACATAAATGACGATGTTTTATACTCAAAGCATGGCGGCCATATTTGATATTACGGTAAACCGTTAGGATATTTTATTCATTCGATTCGTGCAACAATTGTCCCACGATCCAGCGAACACCTGGGCGAAATCTGAGCGAGTTTTTTTGTGTGTATCCGAACTTTTATTGTCGTCGACGACGATTTATGAAATAAATGATTCTGAGAACATCAACGGGTATCGAAAGTGAATCGCTTCAAAACAGCTGTGCAACATTAGCAGCAATCAGATTTGAGAACGTGATTGAATTTCATAAATCAAACGTGTTACCAATTTGTTATTGTTTTAATGAAAAATGTTACCATTTAGATTGAATTCAGCGCATAATATTAGTAGATGAGATTGGTCAAATATCGACCAACAGTTAAAAGTTACTGATTTTTGTCGCAGTGAGTTTCCCAGAATGACAAACTGTCCGTGAACAGATTATCTTTCTAGGAAAAACACAGTGATTCATTATACATTAACCACATTTTTTACCTCTAACATTAAACGCAGTTCAAAAATACATTTGTCTCGATTTTAAATGTGTAATATTACATTAGGTTAGGCTAGTCTTTTCATGGCCCGACCATTTTCTTGACACCAATCCTTTAGTTAGGAACAAGCGGGTAGATTAATTGGGAAGAGAAAAATGGAAGGACCGAGGACACTTTGTCTATCCTGTGATTAGAAACACTATTGATTCAGAGATATGAGGTAGAATCAAAAGTAATTTATTCAGGCTGGAACTTTTTGAACGTCATTGTTTACTTAACGACAGTACCCCTAACACACTCAACCTGTCACCACTTCCTAGTGCTTTAACTGTGAAGAAAAAGCGGTAAAGAAATAAATAAATAAATATTTCAGACATTTGACCCGTAACACCATCTAAGTTTCAAACTAAGCAGAGCTTGTACTATGATAACTAGACTGACTGATAGAATACTTAATTTTTTTTTTGTATATAGATATACATACGTGCAACAAACTCCTCTGCAGCATAGTTATCTGATAACTTCTTTTATTTACTCTAATTTTTTTGTGTACACCCTCAACTACAAAACCTCAGAGCATGTCAATATATTAACTTTCTATTAAACAATAGGTCATAACATAACACTCATAAATTGAATAGTACTCTTCGTCTTCAATAGTTAAAACAAAATACACACGCAATTAAATATAAAATATAAAAATATAAAGGGCCATATAAAATAATCGACATTTTTGCAAGCAGTCTCTTTAGACAAAGCCTGAATATAAAATGGATATAATTGTTCCAGACACTTTAGTTCGGTTTAATATTTATAGAAAAAAAACTTCCGTGGATTTTAATAACTCATAATAACTGAAATTATCTAGACTAAGTGGAATGTTAATTTATTTTGAATAAGTCATCAAACTGGACATACATATATGTTAAGGGATACTGTCTCCTTATTGTTAGATTGTACTGACAGTAAGCCCTTAAGGACGACGATCGAAATTTGCTCTAAGATTTAACCTGGCTGCTAAAAATAAGGAATCGGATCTGTATTTATTTCAATAAGCATTGTATAAACTATGTATAAAAGTCTGAAGCAAACATACCGGTTTATAGCGGCTTAGTGCATATATCCAGAAAGGTTTAGAAATACAACGTGCCTTCAAATAAATTATTATTTTCAAGAAAAATGGCAAATACCAAAAATATAGTCAATAAATATATGAAATAAATTACATTAAATCACGTTACACGGTAGTGTATTTTACACATTTTTATTAGTGTGTAGTAAGTAGGAACGCGTAGTAAAACCAGTGGTTTTGAAATATAAACATTCGATATGAACCACCAATGGATTGTAAACTCGCTTTTCAAATATATAAAGTTCTGGGTATATAGAACAAAAAGAAAATAAAACAAAAGATATTATAATCTTTAAATTAATACGTACATATACGTATCTGTTTTCCAATAGATATCGTTAGTTATGAGCTATAATAAATTATATATGTAAAAAAACAATGAAGAGATCGAAAGTTGGACAGAAATCAAATGCGCACAACACTAATGGAAGCATTTTTATATACTTACGGTCTATGTATCTTATTATTTTTAGATCGTACTCTATAAATACAGATACATAATACCGATTCAGTAGTATAGTACTCTCGGCGTAAATAACATACTATTTCGGGCAACTACAAATACTTTTGATACCGATACAAATACTATCAATACTTTAAGTACCGAGAGAATATTTTGTTACGAAGCCTCATAACCAAGCCCATAAATGACAAGAATCTTATCTCATTAGAAATCACGGAATTGCTGTATTTAGATTTCTTTTCATTTAATTCAACAAAGAACTCATATATAATACTTTTTATCCACATAAATGTACATATTTATATCAGCACAAATGATTTTTTTACTTTAAACATGAATTTCATTAATCCGAACTCGGGATAAGAATATTTAACAATAAATAATTAAATATTTAATTAGCAGACGATAGTTCACGACTCGTCTTGTTAATTAGACGTCAGTGGACTGCGTCCTCGAGGCCACGTGTTATGCACGTGGTAACAGTATGGCACAAACGTGGAATAAACCATTGTTCGAACAGTTTGAAAGAGATATATCAGATTTAGTATATTGGGTGATAAAATGATAAACAAAGTGCAAACTTTCTCCTCGGTTCGTTACCGTAACTTTTAATCTGAAAATGGAACAGTAATTTTTACTCATAAGTGTAACATATTTTTTCATATGCTCCTTTTAATAACACATATTATTGAAATTATGATTATGAAATAATATAATCTAACTATACTATCCATGTGGTGACGGATTAAGAATATGTACATAGTGCCACCACCCCTATTCATCCTGTGGATGTTGTAAAAGGCGACTAAGGGAACAAAGTATGCAAGACAACATCATTACAAAGAAAAACATGAAACAAATTCTGTTCCAACCGGTCTAGCCAGTGTGGTATAGTTGGCCAAAACCTCTTTGCTAAGGAGAAGCCTATGTGCAGCAGTGGACTGTAAAAGACTGTCGATGGTGATGATGATTATTGAAATTAATGCCTACAAAGTTTTTTCGTTTCTCATTTTTCTAAAATATAAGGATGGTACTTAATGCCTGTGTTTTAAATGTAACATAGAAGCAGCACAGTGAGTGCACAACAATACGGTAGAAGTCAAATCAATATATATTTTTATACATCAAACCGATAGACGCTGTACGTCAGAGAGGACTTTGTTCCTTGCAGAACATTGTATGGAATACTAACATAATACTAACGCGTCACACCTCACCATTATCGAATAATTAACTTTTAATGTTATCTTGAAGATATTACCTACATTCAATAATTAAATTAATTATTCATGCTGCACTAAGTAATTAATTTAGTAATCAATTTTAAGGTGTAATAATTAATTTTAAACAGAAATCTATTCTTTTATTTTGATTCGTGTTGTGACGAGATTGAGGTTCCCAGGTATTATGTAAAATCATCATTCTAGCTTTTATTATTTTCAAGATTATTTGGGGTCGGTTACTAGTTCAACCGGTTTTTATTGAATAATTACGCAACTCTGAAGGCGAACTGAAATCGAATCCGTATATTTGAGCGTATTGATTTCCCAATAACGATTGCCGCAGATGTTTATGATAACAGCGAACGATGACTTATCGTGCTTGCTGAGGCTCATGCGTGAAACACCGCCAAACTTCCATACTCTGGGTTGTTATCAAGAATTTCATGTAAGAAAAATTGATTATCACTTTTGCCCGACTGGAGAATCTAACCCAAGACCTTTTGATCGGCAGGCGTTCGTTAACCGCTAAACCAACGAGGCAGACTGGTATTACGTAAAGTGAATTAGGTTAACGAACGACATTTGACATTGTTTTGTGTTTAGCATTTCAACTATCAATAGGTATGTTAATGTCATGCCAGTCATTTGACGGCGTCACTGAAATTCGTTTAAATTTTTTTTTAAAGCACCAGGAAATATTAAATATGTGAAAACATATAAACTGTTTTTATGATGACATCAATAAGATTTTAACGAAAAAAATTAAAGAGGTACACTACTCGTGGTTATTTGAATTTATTTATGGAATATGGAATATGGTTTATGGAATATATAGAACTTTGATAGTCAAGGTGTGAACGAACAATGCTACCTTAAGAGGACATGACTTAAGAATTACAAGTGTCTTGAAATCTTTTGAATCTCCCCTCCGGAGATAGAGGATAGTGGTAACCCTAAGAAGTACTTAAATTTGAAAGCAAAAGTCGGCAATGCAGTAATATAATCTACTCGGATTTCGAAGTAGCTAAATCAAACTAAAAAAATGAATAACATTGATTTAATTGCTTTTCTCTTGCTTTCAAAGGCTGCACAAGTTCATTGTTCTTGATATAGTTTCCAAAGTATTGCGTGTAAATTATAAACGAGCGTTTAGTATTAAGACATCGTAAATAGTGTCTTTAATTAGAAATAACTACAACTGTATCATAAAGAGCGAATGCCAATTAGTAATTTCTTTAAACCACTTCACATAAAAACAGTAACGTAACAATAAAAAGTTTTATGATCTGAATTCTAGTTTGCACAGTTTTGGGTTTTACTAAACAGTTGACAGTTGACAGATCGCTATGAGCATTCGTCCTCAGCTTACAGAGAAACTTGTGTAAGTCATAGAAGGTTAGTAAGTTCATGAGTTTTATTACCGTATTCTACCCTGCAAACAAATGCACGGACACAATTTCTCTTAATGCCAGCATGTGCGCATAACGACCTCGAGAAAGGAGTCTATCTTGAGCGGGAAACTGTCAAATTATAAAAGCAAATAGCGTTATAGCGGAGATATAATACCGTTAAGCTAAAAAAAACAGCATTAGTGCGCTCTGAAGCATGGAGGATTCTAGTAAAATAATAATATCTATGCGTTTGGAACGACGCAAATCAATTTACGCAGTAAGCGCAAGGTTCTTTACTACAAATAGGTAGATTGGAGCAATTATAAAATCACTGACATCGTTAAGACTATAACTTATTCGTGAATAAGAAACTAGCTGTCAGTTGACCACTGTATAGGTGTTTTATAATCTTTCAACAGCTGATTTAACTGCAACAACCGATTTTAATTCTTTTTAAAACACCAAGAGCGTAATAATGATTCCTTGTCGTAAACATATAAGGAGTGACAATAGCACACATACCGGCAAATATCATATTCTTGAACAGGGAATTTAGTGAACACGATCAATGTGAACTAGTTTACTCGAGCAATTTAAAGGCGTTAACTTACGTACAAATACTTATGTACAAATAATTTGCCAGACGAAGGATACGAAAATCAGACCGCACGACTCACACATGCACAAACATGAGACAATAAGCGAGGAATTTTTTTAAGTAGAAGCATTACAGACTCATGTGTCATTACTGTCAATATGAGTAAAGTGAAATAAATAGGAAACAACGAATACTTATATACTTAAAGTTGTTTTCTTGTACATTAACCTCAAAATTGTCGACGAAACTTTCATATTATGAAGTATTAAAAGACTGTCTTATTTCTTTTTCTACAAAATAACTTCTTAATTATGTCATTATTTTGTATCAGCTTTCGTCTGCGTGGAACTTAGTCCCCGAATGCATTAATTTTTTAATTAATTTAAGATATTCTTAATATCTTTGTACCAAATTGCGTTTAAATAAATGCAGCGGTTAGATTGTGATTGAATAACAAACTTTCACATTTATAATACGTATTATTCGGATCTAAAGTCTGATTACGTACGCCCGATGGAGGAAGTAGTTCTAATCTGCAGGAAACCACAACCAACTTTATGTTATGGTCCTTTATTCAGCAGACAAGACAAGACAGTTTCTTGATCAAAAGAGTTTATAACAGATACTGTAAAAGTAGAAAGTATATTCGCAGGAGTTACGGAACAGTGACTTTATGTTCGACTTTGAGCCGTACGACTTTAAAATGTCCTTCAACCTTCTTTTACTCTTAGTAAGTTATTTACCAAAATGCTTATATGCCTGCAGGGATCGTAATGCTTAAATTGCAAGTGTTCAGTTTGGTATTTATTTAGCCATTAGCTGATTTAAAAAAGAATAAAAGTTGATCATAGAAAATTCTGTATTTTCAAATAAACTTTAAAGGATTCAAATACAATAATATCCCATATTTAGCTACAAATACCGGTATTTATTTAATTTTGTGACCACAAGTGTCAGTTAAGTCAGTTTATTATGAGAGTTATCAATGTTTATGAAGAAAACAAAATAAGGTCAACGGATTATACTTCCAGTCGCGATGCGAGGCGTATAATCTTAATTATAGAACAATCTAGATGAGTTCACAATAAACACATTAAGAACGCCTTTGAATGTTAAGAAAACCGGTTATGTGAAGGCTAAGCTTTCAAAATTAGAGTTCTGAAAAAAAATCACAATAATAATATTTGTACTCTTGTTTTTTGAAATTGCTGTTTACTTCTGTAATAATAAAGCTTCCTTTTGCAGTAGAATTTTCACACTGCTACTTGACAAGTCATGCTGGAGAGATCCAGTCAGCGGTCGTTAACCTCGAAAAAATATTTGTTGAATTACTTAGCCAGAATTTGTCGGTATCTGCTTACCACCAGGTCACTTAATAAAGGAAATGATTATTTAAAAAATGAAACATTAATTTCAATATTATTAAATTCTAAATTATCAAACCCCTTTCTTTATTTAATTTAGTCTCATCACCATCATGAGCATATCGGAATCCACTTCTGAAGATGGGCACCTCTCATTAATTCTGTCAATTATCATGGATCCTGGATGAAACCTAGTCAGAAAATCAATCTTAACACGTGATGTCACGCGTTATAGAAACGTAACCCGTCCCCTTTCCAAATCCATACTAAATAAATAAATAATAAATATTTCGGACATTTGACACACTAAGTCATCTAGTTTCAAACTAAGCAGAGCTTGTACTATGATAACTAGACTGATAGAATACTTTTTTTTGTAAATACATGCATAATATACAAAGAAAATACCCAAACTTTGAAACAAATATTTGCAGATCATGCATTGATGCACATTTGACCGACCCGGGAATCAAACCCGAGACCTCAAGCACAGCAATCACTTTCCCTACCGCTGCGCCACCGAGGTAGTTAATGGTCTTTGTCATAAATCTCTTGTTTTACTGTACTTCAGTGAATCCTACTTTTAATAAAATATGTAAACAAACAACACTAGAGTAAAACATTCAAATACTAGTCAATTTACCTTATTGACAAATGCATAGGTATATGTCTGTATTACAAACTTATAAGAACAGTCAGTTTTCCCATATTCTGATGTTGGCAAACAGATGACACAATACAAACATTCTTGACCTCAAATTGACGTCATCAATACAAGGCAAACGTATCAATAGTTATAAAGCTAAGGTAAAAAACATAAAAATTTAACCTTTGTTGATTAAAAAAGGAGAGACAAATTACGATTTTTTATATAGATTTTAAATCATTATACCAAAAACAGTACGCATGAAATATCCTATAACCCTGAGACACAGAATATATTCTAATACCTTTAAACGAGCAATTCTTGTATATGTACGAGTACATATATTCTGAATCTCGGAATTTTTATAACATTTAGTGTGCAGTGGGTTTCGGGAGTAATAAATCGATCTAGCTAGGTTTCATTTTTAGAAAACGTCGTTTTATCCGTGTTTTCAAGCAATGAAAAACTGCTACAATGTCATTAGAAAACGAAGGTAAATGTTATTTTACCGACACAGCAACGCAAAAGCTAAATACTTCAGTAAATGACGTTGTCTAATGGACCCGTTTCGACACTTATGTATATGATAAATTTAGGGATGGGAACAAAAGAGGTTTTCAACAAAAAAACCAAGTACTATAGAACTTATGTATAAAAATCTCACCCACTATAGATATATAAAATGAATATTGACTTTTGAAGTAACGTGATTAGATGCAAATAAGTTTGACGTAACAAAAGATCCAAATACATTCATACACATTTGCTTAGTCTCCGTTTGTAAGCTGTAGATACGAAAAAGTCTGTTGCGGTCAAACGTCATTCATCATATGAGCTACATTTTCTATAATAAAATTAAATAATAGAACCCATATTAATTACTAAATCCAAAGTGGGTAGGATTCTAGATTACTGTGGCTAGGACAGAAAAATAACGGCTTTAGTAGAAATTACAGTTGTCACTGCTGGTGGACAGAGCATCGTTCAAGTTAATCTAGGTAAAGGTTAAAACCAATACATTAATATTTAATGCGCGCACGTGTGACATAAAATGTGTTTTTGCTAAATGTGGGCAAACATATATTTAAAAAAATTACAATCACTGGTAAATATGAGTTTAAGTGATTCAAATATCGATTTCAATATTTTAAGTGTATAGATATTTATTTCAAAAAAAACAAAAACAAAAAAAAGAAAAAGTCCCGTGTTGCACGAATCAACGACGTCCCACGACCTTCAGCAGATCATCAGACAATCTCGTTCGGGCCTACTCATGCTGTAGTGTTTTGAGAAGTAATCGTGTCAAACGAGTCATTACGTAGTAAAAAATATCACAAACTGTCTTTTAAAGAATACTACCAGCTCAATTGTGTCTGTATCATGATGAATTGTTATAAACTGTAAACTGTGTCAAATTTAATGGGATTCCAATAGGAAGTGTATCCATCGAAATAAAAAAGGCTAAAACGGTTTAGAAATGACGGAACGTTAAGGCAACAAACAAAAAACATACTCGTACATCAAATTAGAGACCTCGGTTAAAATTCTGTCTGATTGGAAACGATCAAGGTTGTTATTAACATGTTGCATGTAAAACAAAAGAATGTGTGAAGTCAGGTCCATGTAACTGTCTTTCCCTGTGTTAGAAATTATGTCAATTTTATAATATCGACTATTGAGTAAAATAACCGACATTTTGAAATGTTTTTTTCAAAAATCAAGACCTAGATTAGTTTTATTTTATATGCTAGGCGACTATTATTCTCGTAACATAACTAACTTAACCGTAATACCTCTTTCTTGAGGTTTACATTTATTCTTTTTTTTTCCCTGTGCCAAAGTGTCTCTATTTTGACTGATAGAAAGCATGAATACAATCCATGAGAGGTAGTCACCATACTCATTGGAAATGCAGAAAATGCAGCACCTACAACATAGCGGCATGGTGAGTTGCTTTTTCATACCCGCTTAAAGAATCTTAGATCATGGTGAGTGGGAAACACGAGTGCTGCTAGTAAGTTCCAGGAATTGTAAATAATTGGCACAGGAAAAGAGAACTGAACCATTTAGTTCGAGAGCGTATGGCCACTACTCTATAAAGGTAACTTCAAAGCCAAAACGTATTGTCATGTAAAGGAAGGGAGAAAGTTTAATTGTCTCAGAGAAGCAATAGAAGCACCGTTTCTTGTTGCTGGTGGACAGCACTGAGGTTTGCATAGAGCCCACGGATATTTGTAAACTCCACCTCAAAAAGCAGGTCGATAAGAGAAGAAGATGAAGCTGTTGTACTATTATAGTATGCCATTTTCTTTGTGCTATCATGATGAAAATGAATTTAAGGGAAATAAGGACGAAAGGAAAAGGCATGAAAGTAAAACCGATACTCAGGATGCTGTGTCGTTATGTAACGCAGAAGCTACACGGTGACCGATTCGTTGATCGGAAGAGCCCTCATATCCTCCCGGCAGTGGTCGCCGGACCCCCCTGTCTGGTGACAAACCGGCACGACGAGCCACTCTGTAGATTATACGCGACCTGACGGGGCAGCTTCCCACGGTGGTTAGCCGTGTTTGGTACATACTCTGTGCCGCCAACAGTCCGCATCATAACCGTTTCTACGGGTCTCCCTGGCTGACGGTTCGATTCATGAAACTCTCACAATGACTCCACATGCATTTCACTGCTTACACATTTACTACGGTAAGTGTCACCCCTGCATCATTGAGCCTCTGGTATTACACTCATCAACGAAACACGACAGCATAAATGCTGTCACTTTAGGGTGGTCTTCTGTGAGAGGATTGTACCACCCCGGTCGAGCCAGCCTGTTCGTGCTGAAATCAGCGTGGCTATACTACCTATGACACGTGTTAGGACCACGAGATTTTTAAATGAGTTTTATAACAAAAAAATAAATACATTATTTATTCAGCTTTCAGAGGTTGCGTGCCTTGATTGTCAATAAAATCTGACTAACTGATGTTTACTCTTACTTCACATCTACCAATTAAAATATATCTCTTGCATATTTTTAGATTTTTACATATTTATAACCATTTAAATTTTCCCTGAACTTCCCCTAGTATTTCAAGATTAGAATTAGCAAAAGTCATTCCTAAGTTTTAGAAAGACTAATGAACAGTAAATATTTTAAGTAAAGATGCGTGTCAGCCACAATACCTACTAGTGGTGATCTAAGATCCGCTTTAAAAGAATTGTTATGTACGAAACAATTGAAAAATAGACATCTCAATCGTTTTCACAATCATACAATCATTTTTCTATAATTTACTGTCATATTATTTTATTGATCTAGCGATGACAACACAAAGAACATATAAACTAACAATGAAGACATGATAAACATGAAAAAGTTACTAAGCAGGTACCTACAGGGGAAATAAAATGTCGACGGTACGACACGACCGACGCCACCGTCATGGCGTCAGAATGTCTGCCTTCCGTACCTACTCTGAAACTAGAAATATACCGCTTATAATTACGATATATTTTATGAGCCGAACATTTTACCAACAGTCGCATTTTTACGAGCGCTTTTATCTATTATAATATACTCGTGAAAGTGATTCCATATTTTTATAAATTATCTAAGTTTTCACAAAATGTGTTGAGTATTTTAGCGTAATTTTAAACTTGTGACCATCCACTACACAGTTGTGTAGTATAAATAGAATTATAAAAACATACTAGTATATCTTAATCTGTTTGTAGGTTTCTGAGCTCTAAAGCTAAGTATATCGGCTGAAATGTATTTTTTTTTTAATTTTTCAGTATTTACAAGTAAACTTTAGTTTACCCCAACTGTAGCTGGTACGCTTACCTTAGTTTTTGCCGCTTTTCTTGGTTCAATCTTTATCTGCCGAATTGTACTTGTTTAAAAAGGCTCCAATATACCTATTTTCTTGTTTTGGTGATAGCAATACCTTAAACAGTTATGTCAACTAACTGTAATAACGTAAAACAATTTTATGTCTTTATTGGTTTCTAAAGAAAACCACATGTCAAAACTTACTTTCTGATTTCAAAGTGACTTTAAAATTTAAAAAAAATATTTTAATATTACTTTCTTAACCGCGCACAAAAAATCCTGTACAACTAATAGGCATTCTCCTTTATCTATAAAGTTAAAATAAATAAACAAAACAAACAAAAGAAGAAATAGTTGGGAATCTAAGAGTAAATAAAAACAATGAACGAAAGTAAAATTGGGTAAACTAAACCCCACTGTAATTTCAGAAATGATTACTATAGAACAATTTTAACTGTTATACTTTTAAAACGCACATTGTAAATATAAAACACCCACAATTGCAAAGTACTAAAAAAAATCTAAGTACAGTACATTCTTTTAAATTGTTCGCCATTAAATATGATAAAAAGCATCAAACCTGAACAAAAACATTAACACAAACATGCTCTTTTATGTACTCTTGAAGGTCTTTAAGCCAACAATTATTACTTAAAAACAATAGGATATTACAAGTTCAAAAGATACTTGAATAGAAACAAACACTTCCACTCTGTATTTCTTAAGCAATTAGATTTTATCAGGTGAATGTTTCAAGGTCATGATTATAGGCACAGACCCTACTAAATAGAGAAGCATTGTCACAAAGACTTGGTCCTAAGTGAGCTGTATTTGTTCCTACAACATGAAAAGTTATCACAAGGTCTTCATAGTAATTCACCACAGATATCACGTGATTGATTGTATCAATTGTACCAGACTCGGCAGATAGTTAGAACCGAGTATTGAAGATTGATACAACGGCGAGTCAATGAATCTAAATAACTGCATTTTGTTAGTAAAGTTGCCATCACTTGTTAGAAATGGAGCGCCACAGTGATACACCTTAAGCCATATCCTCGATGATAGTTCGTGAACTGACGAGAAGAACTTGCAAAACTAATTACTTATTACTTATAACGATATTCTTACCTTATTTGTATGATATTTTATCCACCTACGAATGTCCTGAGAGTGCTTTAAACTATCCTCAATTTTATCTACAAGAAACTTCGCCTTCGTAATA
The DNA here is from genome assembly GCA_949316085.1 of Hypercompe scribonia. Taxonomy (NCBI): domain Eukaryota; kingdom Metazoa; phylum Arthropoda; class Insecta; order Lepidoptera; family Erebidae; genus Hypercompe; species Hypercompe scribonia. The sequence goes on from OX438988.1 coordinate 9,988,886, forward strand.
TTACAAATCTAAATTAAATAATATGTATTTTTGTAGTACACAAAAAAAATAGTTTATTATTATATTTACTTTTACGTTTGTACACTATTAATTGCCGAATAGCCCAAAAAAAACTTGTATGAGATGTCTAACGCATTAAGTCCGCCTTATGCAAAATGCGTACAGAAAACATAAATTAACATAATTAAAAAAACAATAATGAACGCAACAATGCCAATATTGTTTACATTAAATGATTTAAATTAATTAATCAATAAAACGTAAACCTACAATTTAATCACTTTTTTTTAAAATAACATATCCATCTACTTTAAATATTTTACATGATAGGTAGTTAAATTGACATAACCGTTAAAATAAAAATAATTGTGTTTATACTGCATTAGTCTTTCTGAATCACTTTATCTTAATCTTACGTTACATTAGTATATAGTCCAATAAAATCACTTTAATCACTCTAAAAGCAATAAGTTCTCTATAAACTTTTTTTAAGAGCCTCTCATTATGACTACAGTACGCCTGATGGAAAGCGTGATGGAATTCAAGAGTTGTGTTCAGTATATTCACTGTGAACGTAGACAATGCAGTATGGTGACCTAAGGTACGTAAAAAGCATGACAGTTATCGTGGCCATATAAGGCTCACGTACTTACCACGATAAATGTCAATTAGCAACAGGCCTTCTAGTCTCGCACTCACCAACGAAAGACGACAGCACTGACACTGGTTGGTTTTCCGTGAGAGGGTAGTACTGCCTCGGTCGAGCTGGCCCGTTCGTACTAAAATCAGCGTGGCTCCACTGCCTGCCTAACTGTTAAATTGTATATCTAAATATTTTTCTTCACATTAAAGAATAAAGCGTTTTTACTACTCAAAAGAAGTATTCTAAAATACTTAACTTCATTTTGTTAAAAATATGATAACTATCCTTATTTTCTTGTTAGTCGCTTTCAATAATTAACACATACTTAACTTTCGAATTCACACCACACTCGACAAAACTAATTTAAAGTATATTTGTAATATATAGTATGTAACCAAACATGTTCAATGCGCGTGCAGAGAAAATTATTATATCTTAGATGATACGTAACTTAATTAACAAGGTATTGTGCATAATTTTATACAAATTGAATGGTAATGGGTTGGAGTTGGTTAGATAACCAATTATCACAATAAATTAATACAGAAAAGTGGTATGGAGCCAAAATCTACTATAACTAACCATATTAGGGGACCTGAACGTCCAAGTACGTAATAACTTGTTCGAGTTACAAAAGTGACTCTAACCTGGTCAATCTGTTGCCAACACTTCGCAATTCAACTTTTATCTGTTAATCAGATATTAATCACAGACAATTTGAACGAATTATCATCTTTTTTTTTTTACATATTCCAGACATTTGACACACAACGTTATCTAGTTTCAAACTAAGCAGAGCTTGTGCTATGATAACTAGACTGACTGATAGAATACTTATATACTTCTTTTTTGGAAATACATACATATTATACATAGAAAACACCCAAACTCCGAAACAAATATTTGCAGATCATACAAACATTTGATCCGACCCGGGAATCGAACCTGAGATCTCAAGCACAAAGGTGGCGTTCGCTCCCGCTGCGCCACCGAGGTACGAGTAGTTATTGTGGTATTTCTGAACCGACACGACCTCCATACCTTCAAGAAAAAAGCATCCTTTCACCGAGTCACATCTCGAAGGTCGGTCGAGTCGTAGACACCTTTAGATTAAGATAGTCACTTTCTATCAGGGATACCTGATATACCCTCGTATATTCTTTTATAGCATCAAAAAAACTGGATAAAATACTACGATAGCTACTCGAAACTATGTAAATTTTTGTTTGCCGACTTTATTTGTTAACTAGTCACGTCAGTTTTCAGTCTATTAAACCGCGTCGGTGACGCAGCGGTAGTGAATGCGATAGCTGTGCTTGAGGTCTACAGTTTGATTCTCAGGTTGGACCAAAATATTTGTATGATCTGCAAATATTTAAGTGTTTTCTATGAATAATATGTATGTATTTATAAAAAAAAGTATTAAAGTATTCTATCAGTCAGTCTAGTTATCACAGCACAAACTGCTTAGTTTGAAACTAGATGATGTTGTGTGTCAAATATCCAAAATATTTATTTATTATCTGCTTATGACATTACGAAGAATGAGATGTCAATAGCACCTAACAGAGTAAGCAGCACAACAACACCCATTACGTTGCGAATTTTAGCTCACTTTCTGTTATTGAAAGAGATTAAAATAGAGAAATTTCCGATATTTAATTTACAAAGTGCAGGTGGCGGCCGATAATGGATAAAGGCCTGTCCATTACGTGTGTGGCTTACGTTTAATATACGTTAGTTTGCACGTTTGTATAAAATACAAAAACCACATGTGTATTGTGCACCTTTCGTTTGCTGGTTATCGTAATAAACCCACCGTTTTTAGGTACAAACAATTTATTTTCCACTATCGACACACTTAAACAGCGATAAGAAGCTGTTAGTGTTTTTGTTACGATATCAAAATGGGAACAGTTAACGGACGATTTTATATTTTTCCATGGCAAATGTAATAATATTTTTCTTAAGAAAGAATTATCCTTTGGGGAGTAGATTTGTGCGTTGTATTAGAGGCGTCCATACCAATAGCTTACTCTTCTTCATATTATTTCTCGATTACACATTATATTCTATTAACAACCTTTAAAATCTACGGCACGACGTAGGCTCGCCTTAGAAAGGAGGTTTTGGCCTACTACACCACGTTGACCCAACCCGTTCGGTTGGTATAGGATTTGTTTAAAATTTTCCTTTACTTTACAGTGATGTTGTCTTGCGTAATTTACTCCCTTAGTCGTCTTTTACGATACCCATGGGATGAATAGGGGTTGTGAAACGCCCTATTCTTAATGCATCACCACACGGAGATTACTCCTCGATTCTACTTGGATCCCAGTCATAGATCTCGATATATGTAAAAAATACTACGTTAAAACATAGCTGATTTGATTTCGACATATAGTACGTGATATATGAATATTGTCCATACTATTGTCAATATTAATAGCCATTCTTTCGATGATTCGATGGCCACGAACGCACGACTTCTTTGTGACTTTGATGTCCTCTAGGCCCTAGAGGAATTCAAAGCCACAGAGGAGTCGTGCGTTCGTGCTATTAAAGTGTTAAATAAAACCTTTACAACAGATCGATTATCGCGTCTTTGTATTAATCGTTTTAGCATTGACACATACTCATATACATAAAGTCTCAGTGGAATTCACGCGTATACAACTAAATAGGTATCTTTTTTTGTATTATTTAAACTCGTTGTTTGGTCACGTAGAGAGGATGTACGATAGAAAATTCATGAAAGGAATCTACAGTGTTAATATCAAAAGCCTTTAACAGTCCACTGCTGGATATAGGCCTCCCCTAATTGAAAGTAAAACTTCAGCACTAAAATCTATTTTATAATGAGCTCAAAATGCATGTGTTTTGCCTGGTTATTTGTTCATTTTATGTTTTAGTTTAGATGAGTTCTGCAATACTTTAAATGACCATTATTAGTAGATATATATTTAATATTTATTTAATTATTTATAAGGTAGTCTTAGAAGCTAACATACTTTAATTATCAAACGGTATAAAACAACTATCTTTCAAAACAAATACCTAAACTTGATTTACTATCCTTCACATACAAAACTAACCTTGATGCAAGCAAAGCAGACAAAACCTAATAGCATATCAATGTTGCTAAACATTTCTTTTTACTAAAATAAGGATGACCCTTATAGAAAAATCGTATTTTGATCTGCCATATGCCCTCTCGTCAACATGTAATATAATTGGGTAGTAGTTTAGGTACTAGTTATATGATTAAACATTCCGTTATGAGCATAATTGCTATAGATAAATTTTAATTACGAATAAATTATAAAATACAAATACCACACTGTCTACTATTATCCAAAGTCAACTCAAGATCCATTTCGCAATTAGCATGCTCTTTATTGTTACGACCTCCATTTGTGGTAATGTCAGCAAATTTATTGTAGAAGTATAAAATGAGTATAACTACAGATACTTTATATAGACTTGTTTGCTAATAATAATATGTACTCATTGTCTATAAATTGTAAGTAATTATAAATGAATTTTACCTTTACTTAAAAACCGTTCACTTTTTGTTATAATCAAGACAATCGTTTATATAATATTGCACAAGTTTTCATTCTTTTTATTATGTAAGCCTACGAAAATGCACTGCCTGGAATTTCTCTCAGTAGGCAGTATAAATAAATAAAAAACAAAATTCATTCGAACCAGAGCAAAGCAAAACCTGTTCTATTCAAAATTGTTTCCTTGTTACCAAGAGTCCAATAACAGATGTCTAAAACTAGTTTACGCCGCAATTATCCATCCATTGTATTAAGTTCCTTGTTTGTGACAATAATGTGGAACGGTTAATTATGATCTTGAGATCTAAGGCCAATGTCTTAGTAAATAAATTATGTAAGAAAACATTAGCCGTCAATTAATAGAGACGAATAAATAAATATGTAGTGTTCATAATAAGATAACACTGCTAACAATGTAAGCCATATTAATCGGACTTAAGTGCATTCAATTATCTTGTTTACGCTTTTTAATGCAATATGCATTATTTGGTTGGCTTTCAGCGTTTTCTATTTTAGTAATTCAAAGTTTAAAATGTATCTAAGATGTTCTGTCTAGGATCGTTGGTGCAATACCTAAACAAGCATTAATATATGCTATTACTGTTAGTTTTTATGTGTAGAGATAAATGAGTATCCATTTGTTATTGTCATTAATTTCTGATGCGTGTTTCATATCCAAACTAAATATTTGTTATACATTTACAAACATAACTCTAAAATACATATTTACTACTTCTTTGTGTTACTATATGCGTTTTAGGCAAATATTTCAATGAGATATTCTGTCATTTGTATATCACATTGTTATATTTGATAATAATTAAAATACTATTGTTTCTTTCTTCATTTTCCTGAGCAGAACAGAAATCTGCACTTTGTTTTTTTTACAATGTTTGTGAATTATGTCAAGGTTTTAAGTACTTACGTTAGCAATAAAGCAAAGACGAAAATCAGATAAATCACAATTTATTCCTCAAAACAGCTTATACTAACTTACACCTAAATTGGCATAGACTTTGGCGTAACAACATTATTTGGTTTCACTTCACAAATTGTTCCGACGCTTTTTCCGTGAGTACAATTCACTAAACTGTTGGCGGTCCCAACTTCATGATCCATCATCAGGGATTTCACACCCTGAAGGTTGAAGCCAAACAGCCAGCCGGGGATTCAAGTCGTCATCCATGCTTCTGGAGCGAGTTGATCAAGGCTCCTCGTCCTCGGATAAAGACGGCAGTGCCAAAGTGCGACGCAGCTTCTCTCGGCGTTGCGGAGACACAGATTTTTGACGACGGAGACCCTCGGTGTGTAGCACATAGGATCGCTGTTGGGGCTCAAACACCTCCTCGGAATCGTCTTCAACAAGCGCGGGCAATGCAGTGCCGCGAAGCTTCTGCCTCCTGGGGCAATCCGTGACGATAGGATCCATCTCGCGGTGTTTCAATGATGGGTATACATCAGCGTACAAAGCCCCGACAGTTTCTAGTTTCACAACCATGTTGAGATAGATTTAAAGACTTAGAAATATGTGTATAGTTAAAAGGTTTATTGATCGCGACGTGCTCTCTATGAGTGCTCGTGGCAGAGTGAGGGGAGGCGGAGCAGCGCGCTTATTTATACTCTCGCGTTCCGTGATAAATTGGTTTGTGTGCATTTCGTCTGGCGTCACACCGCGTCTTATGTGTTTACACTAAGGTACGGGTTCACTGGAGCTGTGTAAATACCGCTTGGATCATGCTACGCATACTAGACACACCTTTGTACGATTTTCATCAACAAAAATACGTGGTTTTTCCGAGCGGCTCTTATGCTATTAGATTGTTTCTTAGAAAATCAACTTTTAGAGCTTTTTACAGAAGAAATAAAAAAAAATGAGATTGTTCGCTGAAAATATGTATGTTAACTTATTTAGGCTAATGTTTTCCGTAGTACTAGACGCCTTGTCACAAAACAAAACTAATTGCTTACTTAGACCTGGTCACGGTTATTTAAAGTGGCATCAAATGTTTCTTCATATGGACATATCTTTACAATAAAATAAAGGCATCAATGCATAATGTACTGAGCTTGACCCGATTAGCTTGAAGCTGTATAAGTGAGAACAGCGACACTACGGCTTTCTGACCTTCGAATACAAATAGATGACAAGCGAGTACGGTCCATCCTTGCATTGCATATTGCACTAATACCGTTGCAATAGTTTTAATCAACTGAGATGCTCAGTATTGAGTTTACAACCCGAGTGATTTTAAACTGACAGTATGCCGCACATTCACTAATATACACTACTACCTCACCGTATTCCCAGCTAATTAATATTTTTTATAAACTTGTAACACGTACTATACTATAGTCATGACGATTCCATATGAATTCTTAATATGTAAGTATATTAAAAATATGGTTTATAAATACGAATTCATAAATTGGACTGGTAACGATGTTCTCATGATAAAGTAAAAATTGGATATTGCAATTATTTTTTTCATTTGGTTCGGCATTACAGCGTATTTTTAAATTAAATTGGTCTATAACTATAAATTAAGTGTTAAAACGTAGAAATATTTTTAACAATATATATTTCTTTGACATTACAATTGTTTTACATTCATTGAAAATATTGTAATGAGATTAATTATATTTAATCTGTGATAGTGTTATAAGGCACGTGCCTGGCTTGATGACAATAGCATATTAAAAAAGCAACCAGTTATTTCGCTCTCAAACGTTCCAAAAAAATAAATTCAATTTTAAAATCTTTTCCCGCTTAAAAAGATATAAAATCTTTGAAACCTTTGGTCCAGCTATTAGTTTTAGTTGCATACTTCGGGGGCTTTTCTCAATCGAATTATACTTTATACATATTATTATGATTCAGGTATAACGCTCAGAGTTTTGTGACTAAACTAGACCGACAATTTATGATCATTGTTTTATTAGACTCAATTTATTGATGGACTTTTTAGGGTAAATCCCTTGAATTGTACTATAACCATTAGTAATGTGAACACGTCATTGGTAGACAGACTAACACTAGACCAACCTTATATATATGTACAATAAATACAATACGTACAAAGTTTTTCTTAGTTCTTTAATATTTATCGAACCCGCCTGTCACAAAATTCGTACGCCCTTCTGTATCTAAAGGGTTTAGGACGGTGGGGTTCTTTTAAGGTCCTCTAGGGGTTACCCGCGTTTTATTGCATCACTGTTTCGTCGTATTATGTTGGATACAGTTGTACAAATAAAATAATCAATAATGTATGGAAGAGAAGGAAAGAAATAGTATTAGTTTCGATGTAGGCTTGTTTGTCGGGGTAATCTATAGTAATAATGTCAGGGATTATTGTCTTTCGGTAAGAATATATTAATAGTGATCAGGTTTCCCATTTCATTAATATTTACGTAGGTATTTTCTTCGCCATTAATTTAATGAAACCTTATTTGTTCCACAGAATTGGGTTTCATTTCTAAATGAAAATCTTCCATAGTTATTGATATATGTAAAACATTTTAGTAAATATATGATGTAGTCCCAGCCGATTTCGATCACGGCGGCCTTCTTCAACGAAGGTCAGACAACTACGCAGGAGATATTATAGTGCGAAAGTGTATGCACAAACACAGGTGCACTCTCTGTTCCCTCACTGCTACAGTCCGATGGGACAACCATCCGATACGACCGGGAAGAGATCAGGCGTAGGTCCGACGGCTTTACGTACTCTTCGAGGCACTCTGATACACACAAATGTATATAAGCTTTTGATGATGATCCCTTTCCTGTAATTGCTTTAAAATTAATTGAAAAGATTATAAAATAACACACCGCCCTTATTCGTTATAATCATTGAACAACTTCGGAAAAATTCTTCTTTGAGTTCAAGGTTTCTACGGTAGAAAACTTAACAAAAGCTAGATAAAAAACGAAAACCTTCAGTGTGTTTGTAAACTAATGTTATAATGTTTGTATATTAAAAAAAATAAGTTTAAAAACTATGATCCGACTACGAACAAAAAGTACAGTATTAAAAGGACAAAACAAAAAAGTAACTCAGATAGAAATACTGAAATTTAGAGGTACAAAAATGGTCAAGGCACAGCCGCAGAAGCGTTACCAGGAGTACCTCTATTCTACATCTCCAACCTCCAACAGGCATAGCATATACTGCACTAACAGTTAAGTATATCCTACTGTAATAGGCACAAATAGGTTATAGGCACAAACAAGTAATATCTGAGTTATTTACTTAAACGAGTAAATAACCAAAACGTATATTTTGACTTTAATTATGTAATGTTTGTAATGTGTTTACCAAGACTTTCTTTAGATACCAAACACGTGATCATTATCTCAGTTTTATTTTTCAAGGTTAGAATGTGAGGTTTAAATTTCTTTTATAAATTTTGATAAAATTTATGTAACATTATTCTTAAAATCGGTTCATTTAGGCGCTATGGTCGAACATAGAAACGTATATACAAGATTACTAATTTATTATCTTTTGATTTCACCGTAGTCGGGTCAAAATTGTAACATTCACTTCCAACATGTCCACTGTTTGGTGTTATTACAGATCAAATTCGATGCAATATGGCCGCTCCTCTTTACATTGACTGATGTAACTATCATGTTTTGCATAACAAATGCAACTCGGGGACACGTTAATCGCTAGGCACTAAGTAGTTGTTAGGTACACACCTTACTAGAATAATTATGCTACGGGTAAAATATAAGTGTACATTAGATGAAATTTAAAAATGTTTATTAATCGCTACATTCCTATAAATCTTTAATACAAATAGGTCAAGTTTTTCTGAAGGTCATCATCTCATTGTGTCACGCAACTAGTGGTAAATAAGGAATGTTGTTAATATTACTTATTATTTCATTGTTCATTAGTTAATTTATTGTTCATTATTTGTTATTGATTATATTGTTCTTTATTTAATTGTATTTAATTTTATTTTTGTGTAAATCTATTGTTTTTCTAAAATTAAAGTAGTCTACGTTACTCCTTATAACATTAACTATCTGCCATTGAAGTTACAAAATCGGTTCAGCCGTTGCAAAGATTAGCCGGACAAACTTTAAAATAGATTTATTTACTTATACTTTCATACGCTTTAGTGAAGAGCACCTAATTTAAAATTGCAAAAAAACACTGCAATTTTATTATTTATGTAGATGTCTTGTGTTAACGATCATAGTGCACAGGTGGCGTAATAGTTTAAGCGGTCAACTCGTCACTTTCTACTGCACTGAGATTAGTGGATTCGATCACCACATGAAATAACACTTTCTGTTATCTATAAATTGTTATTCTAAACCTGATCTAATATGTTCCTAAGGCAGGTGTAATTTTTTAAAAGAAAAAATAAAGAAATGGTAGAAAAGATTATTGGGAAATGACATTTCTTACTTAGTTTATTTTTGTTATAGCCCTTACAAAAAAGAAACTCAATAACAAGTTTACCTATACTATGCAACTGGAAAAAAAAACACTTTATAACTGGCTGACTATGGTGAAAAATATTTTTTTTCCGTATTTTTAGGCCAAGTTTTGCTAAATTTGGACCTACACAGCCATGTACATTCTTGATATAACTGTTTTTGTGTAAAACAGCAATATTCTTCTCAGGAGCAAGTACCGTTGACCTACATTTCGATGCTTTCAATAAAGATTTCAGTTGTTTTTGTAACACTCAACTTAAACTAGAACAAACTGTAAATTAGTCAGCGGTAACTAACTAAATAGCAAGTGCCTTGTAAGGAGCATGTGTAAATTAAAATCATCATTGCTGACTTGTTAGTCAAGATGTGTGAGATAGTTTGTATGTGATATCATCGTAAACACCTTTAAAAACTCAAAAGCGTCTACAATAAGAAAATCTTTTCTTTAATCTAGTCTTTCTGGGTCAATATTGTCCGTTTTCTATTTGTTATTTTTTTTATTTTATTTATTTCTCTTTATTGTATACATAAATAAAACAAAAGAATAAATTAGTAACAAAATATATAAATATACTAATCGACGGTCTTATCGCTCACGTCGATTTCATCCAAACAACTTTAAAATGGACATTAGCTGTTTGAATACTTTAGGATGGTTTACACACAAGTAACACATTATATCGAGAATATTTAAATATCAATAGAGACTCATACACAATAACACATAATTTTATATTACACGTTTATTTAATATGGAAAAATCATTTCACTTCGTTTCGTCCTCCCTGATTTCAGTTGATCTTTGTAAAAGTTTGGTTATACTAAGATATTATTTTTCTATTTTGACCAATAGATGCCAGGCAGTCAGCTTCTGTCCAGTGGTTACTCAGCGTTCTATTAGTGTTTTTTCATTATCCCCAGAATATGGCCAAAATGAGAATGACTGAAAATTATTTTTCATTGCAAATAGATTTTTTACACATATAATTAAATAGAGTTTATGACAACGACTCAATCTTAACTGATCTTGAAATTAAGTGTAACTTAGCACAAATACCAATAATAATCTCATTTGCTTTTACACCAATATTTCCTACCATTCGAACCTTTCCATTACTTACGAATTTATGTCCTGACCACCGTGAATCACCTTTTGTATATTACTAAATTGGCCAATTTTCCCATTGTGATACATTGCAATTAAAAATAAAACAGTTGGTAATCATTATAATAAAATACGGGGTAATACCGCGCTCAGCTCTACTTACAAAAAAGCCCGTAAATCATCAGAAAATCGTACTATTTAAATACTATGACTGACTTTACGTATATTTCTATTGTTCAAACTGTATTGTGCAATGTAAAGAAGAAAAAATTTCGACTTAAATTTAATTCAAACATTTGTGTCCATTAACAATCTGTATGTTTTTATTTGTAATTTCAACCAATATTATAAAAACTAATGTGGTGTGTGGTGTATAATTAGGTCATAGGCTTTTTTTATCGCGATAACCGACATAAACGCAGACGGAGCTGCAAGTAAATACTTTCATACGACGTGGTATTAAATTATAACACAAAACGCAATCCATTACAGTGATTTAAAAAATATTAAAAGTATCTGTATAATCGTAGCTGTCCGCTTGACATTACTTTTGCTTTAAACTCTGTCTACTTATTATCTTATAAGCCATAAGATTAAAGCCAATAAAGTAACAAATATAATATAGGCGTGTATGTATGTATGAAAGATGTCCACGCCCAGATATAGGCCTACCTCAAGGTTCACTTAAAAAATCGGTCCTATGCTGACCATATCCAACAACTTTGACATATAATTATATAAATATAATGAAGGTTTATTACACGTTCGCTAAGTTCTCAAGGTTCAATCAACGAAGCTCGAAAACAATAACCTTATACCACCTTCGACAAATTCGTATAACCTTCCCTAAAAGCGAAGCCCAGACGATTGTGCTACCTTGAACCGTTGACCTGATGAAAGTTCACTGGCACTTAGGCACTCACCAAGAGGAGATGTCTTTACATAACCTACTATGTCTAGGACTTCTGGAGCCGAATATAAATATGTATTAGGGAAAATGATACCTAGTGTACTGTTTGCACAGAGCATAAAGCATTTAGTGTATGTAAATAGTATTGAATTCTTTTTCGACATCTTTATTCGCTATTTTTTAGACTGTGGACTGTGGCAAAATTTTAAGGTAAAAGTGTAGTTAACATGCAAAAATTTGCTCAGTGCTATGCTATCAAATATTTCGGACATCTGACATACAACGTCATCTAGTTTCAAACTAAGCAGAACTTGTGCTATGATAACTAGACTGACTAATAGAGTACTTAAATACTACTTAAATATTTTTTTTGTAAATATATACATTTTATACATAGAAAACACAAAAACTCTGAAACAAATATTTATGGATCACCCAAACATTTGGTCCGACCCGGGAATCGAAATTGAGACCGCAAGCACAGCAGTCGCAGTTACTACCGCTCCGCCACCAAGCTAGTTATTATAATTATAATTTTTTTTTCGAACTTTACAACCACAAAAAAAATACAGGCAGAAAGAAAAGAAGTAATAATTGATTTAGATGGTTAAATAGCCCTTGGCTTTTCATTATGCAAGCTGTGATAGTTTTAAATCTTTAACAATTCTGAACCTGTATAATACCGATCTAGGGTTCACGAGTCTATTACAAACACATGTATTGAGAACGGATTATTCCGTTTAGTTATTCCACGTTTCAATTCACATCAGATTTTTCCATAATAACTCTAGTAGGTATTATCTTCTCTGAAATATGTCAAAGAAAATGAGGACGTAAATCTGTTGATGAGGGTGTACTGGAGAAAAGAGAGTAACTATGTGAATATTTATCAGGTTATTTTTTTTAAAAAAATGTGATTGTATGATTTATATTTTATGATTTAGTTAAAAGACAATTCCCGAGACAATTTCCTCAGTAGGAATATTCTTGTGTTACCGTGGACTTTATAAACAAATATGAGACGGATAACGAACATCGAGACTCTGAACAACAATTTGTGGATCACACAAAGTATTGTCACATGTTCAATTTAAACCCACTATTCTCGGCGTAGAAGAAAGCAGCAAGGCAATCGCTTCAACCACTACACCGTCCATGCAGTCAACTGTAGTACGTCCACAATGAAGACTCTGGGTTTCCCGTTGGGTGCTTTCCCAAAACTCTCTCAGTTTGAACACACTTCTGATGTTACAAGTTTCAGATATAATATTTTTATATCAAATTAAGTACTTGGTATATATATACAACAGTCGTACGTTCTCAAACCATCAAAAGTTCCCCCAAGTTATATTAAATCATGAATTCTAAAATACATTCTATCTAGCTTATAAATATTTATAAATCTATAAAAAAATATCCGACGTTTCCAGAATAACGAAAAGTAGGTCACAGAAATGTTGATAGCTATCCAGTGTCGTCACGGATATCGAGTTACCTCTGGCGTCGCGTCGCGTCGCTACGTCAAATTGCGACATTTTAGGAGAAAGAGAGGGTAGAAACTACGTCAGAGCCTTTCAACCCCAGTATTTACGCACCTTAGTATTCCGAGAAAGATTATTATCGTCTGTGTATTCAAATTGTCTATTTTCGAGGCATTAAATAAATTGCCTTGTTTTTTTGGATTTAGTATAGTTGTAGAATCTGACACTTTTAAAATTTTGTTATAATTAATTAAGTCTGTGTAAATACAATTTTTAAAAGGTGACAATTGAATTGCTAAGACTCTAGTTTAACAGCCGCGGTATCTTAAAAGGCTGTAAAAATAAGAATCCAACCAACGCAAACATTCTCATCCGTAAAATCTCTAACTAAAGTTAACACACAGGGAAGGTTTGACAAGAATATAAGTAAAATGAAATCTATAAAATCGTTACATTCTTTCTATCTGTTTTTTTACTTTATTTCTGAAAAATATAATTTTATGTTAGAAATATAATACATATCTGGTATTGGTGTACATGTATTAGTAGAAACGAGAATGGACTATTTGTGAGAAATAACCTTACCTTAGATAAGTTATGAATGCTATGAGCTGACTGAGTATCTTATGCATGACTAATGAGATAAATTGGGCTTTGGTTTTTACTTTTAAAACATTTGCTGTTAAATTTGAAAAATTTCATTAAACTTTTCAATGGATGCGGTCGGGTACTGTTTAATGTACTGTTGTAAATTATGAATTGTTTTAAAAATTTTGTACATTCTAGCTTTTGTTCGAGACGTGGCAATTTTCAAAAAGACACCTGCCAGGTGACAAGATCGGTAGTAGGAAAATTTTTACAAAAAAAACAAAAATCTCTTTTCTCTTGTCTGCTTATCTTGTTAAAATTATTTCGCGATACTACTCTCCTTGCCGTTGACTGTAGCTATTTCTCCGTGTTCCCTACTTCTTACTTATTCTCCACTGGGGTCTCTCTTACTAACTTCTTCATAGCTGTCCAATTGTTTGTCGTTTCTAACATCCAAGGAATAGCTTCTTCTGGTCTTCGAAGCATTCCCTTTTTACTAAATCAACACAGTCTGATTTCAGACAACGTTCCATGCCAGTATGATAATAAATAAACATATCGCATATCATCAATATACAATGTCATCGACATCTTGAGGTAATAATTAGACTACGAATGCTAAACATACAGCCTACATGCTCGTGCATCGTGCAAGTCCGACACGCAGTTTTCATTCTATTTGTACAGACGAAGGTTTGCGGCCAAATTTGATAAATGGTGACTACATACTACGTCTATCATTTATACCGATTTAATAAAATTGACCTTGTATTACAATATAATTTATGGCCAATTGCGTTTACAACAACTTGATTCGCATGGCAACGTATATTTTATGTCGATGCTCTTTTTAACAATTATTAATATACGTTTATAACACGGAGAATCCATTTATAATTATCGTAGAACTGTACTAAAAAGATTAGAACACGATGCAATAAATTAAAATATTACGAGTGTTTCTTATCTCTTGTACTGTAACATCTACGCAAACAATTGAAGACGAGTTTGGAACGCGTTTAGTATTTTACATGATTAATGTAAAACCATTTACGAAAGTCAGTCCTGTGTCCTCTTAACGACATTAAAACTTTTTTATGTTTCTTTAAGTACGGAAAGTGCAACTTACGTTGTCTAGCAACAAGTTGGGCATTTGACTTTATACAAATAGTTGATCATAGAGAAAAGAGTCTTATGGCAACTCATTCAGAAGGCCTACGCCTAAAACTAGAATACCTATGTCTATGATATTACCTTTATCTCGTCCATATCATGACACATTTTGTGATTTGTTTACTAATAATGGTAAAAATCTGTAAACTCCGATGCCTGATCATAGTCGAATGCAGTGTATATTTGCCTTAACGGATAAAAAAGTTGCTTTATATCAATGGTCTAACATTCTATATTCCTTAAATAATTCTCTTCATAAATTTTTATGATCACATTGATCATATGTACATAAATGTGTACTCATACAGAATAATAATAGTAACAGTATTGCAGACATCTGACACACAACGCCATCTAGTCTCAAACTAAGCAGAGCTTGTACTATCAACATGTAACAATAAATACATATATACTATTTTTATGTAAATACCTACATTGTCCTACATATTATATATATAAAACACCCAAACTCCGAAACGAATATTGCCAGACCACACAAACATTTGGTACGACCGGGGAATCGAACTCGACACCTCAAGCACAGCAGTCGCATACGTTACCATTACACCACCGAGGCAGTCACACAATTTCCCAGATAATATTTAACAGATAGGCCACAGGACTCGTAAATGGGAACGTTATAGGTGATGCGGCAGTTTTATACTACTCTGAGAATCGAGCGAATGTTTGAATTTTATATGTCATATAAGTATCTCCACAGAATATCCGAACATTAGGTATGAAAAAAACTTCCACTTACGCTACTGTGCCTTTCCACTTTATTTCTATATATTATGTTATTATGACAGCTTTACACATTTTAGTTTGACACCGACTTTTTCACAATTTTCGAACTTATCCAGTAGTGAAACGTAACAATAGTACATTATTGTTTACACTACATAATTATGCGAAAAGATTTATTCAATAAAAACACTAATTCCCATTAGTATTAAGGTTACAACCACTTAAGAAATTGTGCTTGACCATGAACGTTTTTAGCGGCCTTGTTAAATGGAACAACCAACCCTTCAAGCTTGGAGTGTTTTGTGTCCCGAAGTGCCATGAACCAAAGTAACTACCATTATCATGATTGTGAACCAACATCCTTGACTTAACTCGCGTGGAAAAACTTCATAAAGATTCGTAAAAGCGTCAACAAGCTAGTATAAATGTAGCAAAAAGTCAAGCCTTGAGGATAATCGCTGATGTTAACTTTAAATTCATTGTATTTAAACATCGCTTCCTTGTATATTTCTTAGCATTAATTCTTTGAGGAATAGTTCAACCACCAAAGTATCTTACACGTATTCAAGCTAAAATAACGTGTCTATATTTTCTATATAAAATGAAATAAATCTTCCTTGAACTCTAAGTTGATGTTTAATATTAAATTTTTCAAAGAATGACATTAATTTATTAAACTGACTTCAACTAAAATTTAATCTAACCTGATAATCGGTGATGTAGGCCTCCCCATGTTCCCTCCATAAAATTTATGATCTATTTGTCTACCTTGGTTCTCATCACGCGCTCCGTCCATTTCTATAATATTTTCGTGTCCTTGTTTTGACGTGACGCTGAGTAATTACATAACCTTGCCTAACTCTTCCAGTACACAGGTGTAAATATAAAAAAGGTGTTCGTGAAATAACTCTTTCGTTGCATTTGCTGCGTAGTATCCAATTGGAAATTCTCCATTGGAATACTGCAAGGCCTAGATCGCTAATTGATGAACTCATGGCTCATTTCCTTGATTATTTTTAATGTAGATTTGCAACTCGTTACGGCGTAGAATAATTAAGATACAATTGATAATATTTGTAACCATTTTGTTTTTGTATTAAAACGTTTAACTGATGTAATAGTAACAGAAAGTGATTAGTTCGAGTACACAATAGTTGTGGTGTAGGTCAAGGCTTTATTTATTATTACTTTTTAAAGAAGTTTAACTACTAAGTAGTTAAATGCGAGAAAACTAGTTTTAAAATAAATTAAACTAAGATAAATGTTACAATTATTTCCATTAGAATCAATTTTGACACTTAAGAGCCTTGTCTTGCGAATGACCTGATAACCTATATTACAATTGTTATGTATTAACGAACTTGTTGGTCTATTTTTTGTGACCCTAACCACTTAGTTTGTTTTATATCTATAATAAATAACTGTATGAAGAGCAATATACTTGTGCTAGGTCTGAATGCAGTTTTTGTTTAATTGGAATGTATTTCAAAGGTTGATTACCAATATTCTGCCTTGTTCTTGATAAGACAGCCATGTAAACGAGTGATATCCATTTACTACGGTATTGACACACCTCTTTTGCTTCGTCCACATCCATTAATCACTGCATGCATGCTCGGCGGTTCCTGGTACTTTTCACATATCCCACCTTCAAAAGAGACAATTGTTCGCCGTGGACGACCTCTTCCGACTCTTCCACACACATTCGCTCTATACATTCTGAAAGAGATTCTAAATTTGAATTTATTTATTTATCGTTTTATCTATTGTATTATATAATGCGATAGAAAAGCTAACTTATAATGTTAATGTTACTTTTTAAAAAGTAAAGATCTTTCTTAAGTTACTATAATTATTTCAGCTGCTGATGACTTCGAACAGCAATCGGGCCGTTCTAGCCTAGGTAGAATTGTGTCCCATAAGTGTTAACAACATCCAAGCTATTAATAACCATCTAGGTGTATCCTATAAGTATCAATAAACGGTGGTATATGATTAGGAAGGTCATGCCTATGTTTTAAATTACGACGTAGATGACAATGACAAAAACCCACAATCGATAAAATTAGATAATAATCGGTCTCAAAAGGGACCGATTACTGCCTAATCTTATCAATTGCCCTTTACATAAAAATAGAACGTAGTAAAAACCTTAACATCGATTAAAATACTATTGTAAAGTGCTGTTATACTTATATAATGCATAAAAATGGTCGAGATTATGTTACATTTTCAGAGTTAATCAGTGCTGCACATTAGTTTAACCTACGCATATACAGTCAACCATTAAATTGTATGTATCAGCAATAGAAAATAGCATATAAGTGCACAAACAATTTATTTGATACTTTAAAATTTGCATCAAGGGTTGTTACTTACTGGGTTATTTAAAGTATTCAAATGTCACACATAACATTTAACCACTTATTCGTTCTGAACTTATGGGTTTTACGAAGGAGAAAAAAATGTAAACAGATGTGATTCCAATAATTTGCTGATCACAACCTGAACATATATATAACATATAATCCTAATTATAATTGACAAAATAAAAGTTTTATGATATAGGGCGAAGGAACAGACAGTTTTGACTGCAGACATGGCGTAGTGGTTCAAGGGGTTACTCATCCCTTTCTACTGCACTGAGTGTTGTGGATTCAAACCCGACATGGAACTACACTTTGTGTGATCCACATATTATTATGTGTTGTTTGTGTCCGTTTCCTGTATGTTTGTAAAGTATTCCGTGATACAGGATTTATTCCTAATGCGGAAGCAGTCATACTCAAGAGAAAAAATAGAAAGAAAATATCACTAATGGTGACTTTCTGGCAAAATTTATGAAATCTTTAAACCAAAGAAGGAAAGAAGAAAATAAGTAAGATTGCTTATGGGCTCTCAGTGGTAGGAAGCTCAAAAGTCAAACCTAGAAGTTATTAAGTTAGGGACTGCCTCGTTAGTCTAACGGTTAACGTGTGTAACTTCTGATCAAAACTTATTGTATTCGATATCCGGGTCGAGTCAGAAAACTGTTATTGAACTTGTAAGCTCAAAGTTTGAGAGTCGAGGTCGTAACATCCGTGCCTCGAATTGCACGTAAAGCCGTCGGTCCTAAACGTGATCTCTTCCCGTTCGTATCGCATAGCCACCCCATCGGATTGTGAGCGTGAGAGAACAGAGAGTGCACTATAATACTACTGTGTAGTTGATTTGTTTTCGTTAAGATTAGCCGCCGTAACTGATATTGGCTAGCAGAACATCACCATCATAATTAACTTTATACGTTATATTATGAGTTTGGAATATAACTGCAGTTACATAAAGATGTTATTAGCCTTAAGTTATTTATTGACGACATTTTGTCAACTACGTATAATAATTTGGATATCGACACCTTATATATTAATAATCACGAATAGGAAACGTGACTTACCTAAGTGCGATAGCGTGATTGGTTTGCTACAGCGTACATTGATCTACGCGGTAACTGGGCACAAGAGGTCTACGACCTCTACGCAGCCTTTGGTAGGGCGTAGACCTGTATTTCTCCAAATTCATTCATCTTCACAACACCTTTAAGATTTTGTTCCAGTTAACTTGAAAAATATATAATGAAAAAATTTCAATATAATCGAAGACAGTCAATATCAAAGTTAAACTTAAAACTATTTAAATGATACGAGTACATTTCTCCATCTTTTTTTTTTGAGAGCCTACCACAGTGATTCTACCCTGATGGAAAGCATGAATCGAACTCAAGAGTTGTGGTCGCTATACTTACATTATGGCGGCCTACTGAGATGCCTTTTCACGGACGTAAAAGGCATATCAATTCGTGGCAGTGTAAGGTTCACATACTTATCACGATACCACACACGGTCACCAACCAAACACGACAGCTTGGATACCATCGCTTTAGGTTGGTCTTCTGTCGCCCCGGTCGAGCCGGCCCATTAGTGCTGAAATCAGCACCGCTCTGCTATCTGTAATCATTAATAAAATGTTGTTGTCTTGTCATTCATCCTAAGTCATTTTATAGTAAATAATATAAAAATACTAAAAAGACACATGTTCAGGTAATCACAAATAGTTTTTTAACAGATCCACCTGTGTACATGTACGAGGTTATTTTAAAATGATTCTAGGAAACACATAGCACGGCATGGAAAATCGACTGTAAGTGATAAATCTTTGAAGAACAAGACGAATGTTATCTTTGCCACCTATGAAGTGAGAGCGTCATTAAACTCCTTAGTTTTATGTGGTAAAGTTTCATTTCAAAGAAACTGAAGGGCTCGTTTTTAGTAGGCATACACATTGCGCATATATTACTAGCTCAGCTTTGCTCAAAACAAAACTTAAATTTTATGTGGCTGGAGTATGATGATCACATTTATTTATTTACAACTTCTTGCGCTTTTTGTACAAAAGTGGACTTAATGCCATGAGGTATTCTTTTCCAGTCCACCTTTAGGTGGTGCAGAAATTAAATGTGGCAGGTACAAGGTATTGAGTGTTTATGTAGTTACCTTTTCTTGAATGAAATTAATGTTTTGTTACTTTTCGATTAAATTATTTGAGGAGACGACCAGGCCCTAAAGGAGAACGGCACCTCCTGTACCGCTATTAATATTTAATGGATGACTATTAGATTTGTATCGTTTATAAGAGAACCAATTATATTTTTAGAATTTTGCTAAAATAATTTAAGTCCTGCTCAAAGAGTTATACAATTGCAATAACTTAACGTTTGTACAACAAAACGCATTTCTACGTTTCTAAACTTTTTATGCCTAAAATCTGTTTAGTTGAACATCTAGTGCTCGTTGTGTATCAGACGTCCCTAATTTTTTTTATATCAGCTATTATAAAATACAAATCATAGCAAACGATATAAAATATTTAAATCGATATAATGAGTTCACTAACGTTTTCTGATCGAGCAACATTTTATTGATGGATCAAGAAAATTATTAACGAATGATATTGATATTAAAAGTATGACAATACGTCATCTGTTGACAAGAATGACAACTCTTTTGTGACAGCCAGATACCATGGCTGTCGAATTTAGAATAGCCCATGTCTAACATTGTTAACTACAAATACATATATTATAACTTTTAGTCGCAAAGTTCTAAATATCTGAGAATTTTAAATGTTATTGTCGACTATGTATTACCAACCAAATAAATACAAAAAAAAAATCCCTACCATGAGATGCATAAGGCGCTACAAAGTTCCATTCATGCCTTGTCCATTAAGTTGTCTTCTTGATGATACATATCACCACATATTTTCTACATAGTGACGACAGTTTGCACGCAGTACTGAAATCCACCACTTAGTGAAGAGTGTGGAAGAACGGATGTCATGTCTCTCGAACTTCAGTAAATAACACTTAATTATATTTTTGTTTCTATCTCTGCGCAAGTTGCCACACCATTCCTCTTCAAGACTGGAAGATCATAAATGATGAGCTGTTTATAACCTGTTATGGAACGTGTCAGTAGTAAGTTATTCTTGTAAATCAGAATCGAGTACTGTTAGTCCCAGTCACTTACTGAATACAGTCACAAATGTGCCTAGATATTCAATAAATGAGAGATACATATATTTTTATAAAAGATTGTTGTAATTTGTTGCAAATTATTAGCCAAATACATATTCGTTGCGTACCTCTGTGTCTGTAACCTCAGCTGGCATTCGACCAAATAATATCGAGGATAGCGTATTCTCGTTTTTACGATTTAAAAGTTTTCGGGAAATACTCTATAAATAACAGTTACATTGGTGACTCCGTGGGATTTCATAATAAAAAGTTTCACTTAGAGAAATTGCAGAGATATTTATGAATAACATCAGCTTCATACATAATTGGTAGTTCATACACCGGTACATCTGCACTTATATCATGTTATTTCTAAGAGTTGAAGTGTGATATGAAATACTCTATAAGCAGCAAACCGACTTAAAAGAGAAGTTTTTATATGTATTACTAATACAAATTAGAAGGACTGTGTAAGTTGTAATCGAGTAGGTTAACAAGTTGTAAAGTTAAATTATCCTAAGTAAGTCTGTCTAAGGGTTGGTGATCACTGGTACTGGTACTCACTGAGACTCCTCAGTGTCTATGAGTACGTTAAGCCACCGGTCCCGGTTGCCATCAGCTTATCTTGGGCCATCGTTATGAATAATTGGAACCTTCAAAGACCGACAACAGTCTTTCTACAGAATGAGAATATAGCCCAAAATCGAAAAATTGACTGAATTAGTCTTAAAGGCGACCGCAACCTTACTCCTTAACGAAGTTGACATTCTGCAAACGTAAAGGTTATTAGAAAACTAACAAATAAATAGGAAAGTCACGTGATGAAAACAAAATGTTGGCCTATAATACAAGAGAAAAGAGGTGTTAGCGATTATGGAAAGATAATCAACTCGAAACACTTCCACCTTGGTTAAGGGGTTTGTTTAGACAAAAGACTTAGAAGAATAAATACTAACTTAGTGTAGATTAATGCAGTGCAAATTTAAAGTGCCTATATACTCGTAATGTCAAGCTGTTGAGTTTTTGTTTTTCAAAAATTATCATGTTTATGATTTAGTTTAAAACTAAGTTAACAACTAATTACCTTGAATAATATCAAAAACAAAACTTGAACAAAAGTCATTTAAATGTCAACACAAAAACAATTCCATTATAGTACTGTACTAATTCGAATTAATTATTCCGTAGAATTACGCGCGAGGCTTTAGAAAACATCGATTGTAGCCAAAAAAAAACTTATGAATATTCATGATATGTAAATAACAGTTATGCGTAAATATTATTAACAAGTTAGTATCTCTTTTGACTATACTAAATATGTAGATATATTTTAATATACCGAACAAAATAGTGTAACGATATAACAAATATTAAAATCTTATAAACTAGTCTACAGAGAAACATTCGCGCTAAATGTACTTGCAATTACTGTTATTCACAGTTATGATGTTACCAAAGGAGTGCAGTTCTATTATTTATGCATGTGTCAGTTATTCAATATAAATACAGGACGAGTTATATTGTCGTACCTTGGACAAGTGCCCAGTGACGTGATAAACGTAGCTCAGTCACGCTTAGTACAGGATTTTAAAAATAAACACGCGAATCACGCGATCGTATTTACATTGTCCAGTACTCACATGACACACTGCATCTATTTTATGGTATATTTGGCATTTGTTTGTCAATAATACTTACTACTCTATATTATAGAAAAGTTAGGTGACAAGGGGCCAGTGTGAAACCGAAACCTGTACTTGTCAGACAAATAAGCTGACATTAGTTTCTCAAGGAATTTATCAACAAATGATGAAACTGGTCCAAATTACACTAATCAAAAAAATTTTGGTCACTTGGTAAAAATTATAAAATAAATTCAAATCAAATAAATTAAAATACTTTAAAATAAATTATTACGTTTGCGTTCTTTATTTAAGAATGCCTACTTTAAACTTAAAATACGTGAATGATAAATATTTGTGCTTGAATGTTATTTTAATTGATTTCTTTACAATTGTCCATTTGGCAAATTTCAAGTGAACTGTCTGAAGCCTCGCTAGCAAACATATTTAGTGTTATTGCGTAAAGAAGAATATTCTACAAGGTAAATCAAAATCAGAGTTTCCATTTCTTAAGCCTGCGTCGTTATTACCTTGTGCGTTGTACTAGAACATTGTTAACCTGGATGATCTACCTCAGAGTATCCGCCAAGTTGTCCTTAATTATGTTAATAAGCATAGCATCAAACTTCTTGCCAAAATCTGCGCTAGCATATTGCGATTAGAGACGCCAACTGGTTTTGAACTGGATGTTAGCACTTATTAAGGTCATTTTGAATTACCATCAAGGAGATCCTGGTGAGTGAGGAGATCTATTGAATACAAAAGACTGATTTCAGTGGGCCAGACAGTGTCAAAACGATGAAGACGTGGACGAAGATGTCTGGTGTAATTTATTTTCATTAACGAAACACGGATTATTACGGATCCTGATAACCGGCGCTTCAGAGTTTAGAAATGGTCTGGGCATTCCGACATATAAAGAACTACTACTGGAACCATTAAGCAAGACAAATCAATATCTTTTTAGGACGGAATAATGGTTGAATCTCGAACGCCTTTCATCCCGTACCACGGCTCTGTAACATCTCATTTAAGACTATTCAAGATAAATTATGGTAGCCATATTGGTCAACGATAATGAACTCAAGAACTATGGGACAACTTGATCTACAGCTTCAGCATGCCCAGAAGGATGCCCGCATGCGTTCAGGCAAGGGAGGGATCTTTTTTATTAAATTTAAAAATAAAGCACTAAAAGTTGAAGAAAATTATTTATAGTTAGAAAAAAACATGAGAATGATGTGTTTTTCAATTTTGAAGTAATAAATAATGCACTCATCGATTATATTACGTCACGAGAAAAATACTGCAACTTTTTCAACTGAACGCGAAATATTGATGTGTGTACATAAAAAGTAAGAAGCTATGGAACTA
Source organism: Hypercompe scribonia (assembly GCA_949316085.1). Taxonomy (NCBI): domain Eukaryota; kingdom Metazoa; phylum Arthropoda; class Insecta; order Lepidoptera; family Erebidae; genus Hypercompe; species Hypercompe scribonia. Next base: position 10,013,101 of record OX438988.1, read on the forward strand.
AAGATAAACAAAAATATTATTCAATAATATATTAAATGTAACATTCATGATCTCATGCACTTGCTATAAGTAATGTATTTCCCTCATATTTGATTTGACAAAATAATGGTATGTTGTATTATATTAACACTGTATACGTTACGAATCTACACTGTCTTAGATTTAGACATTAAGTATTTAATATTAAACGTTGATAATAATCGTAACATATATTTCATTTAATTAATAACGTACCACAAATGTAACAGCCTATGTAATCATAACAGAGCAGTAAACGAGCTTCCTTATATGAACAACTTCATGACGATCTGAATATTAATTAGATTCAATTATAAAAGGAAATAGGCTCAGAGGAATTAATTACCATGTTCCGTAATCTAACCACGATTTATTATTTAATAAAATATATGTATCAATGAAAGGAACAAAAGGCAGGATAAAAGGAATTGTATAAATTACTTTTATTGTTATAAACCCATACCTTCAATTACATAGAAATACTCGTATCTTCCGTCGGTCTGGAATAAGCATAGCGTCAAAATTTAGGCTAAATTAGGTTCTCGTATAATCTATACCCCACAGAATGACTAAATTTTCGTTAGAAGTTTTAGATTTTCCGTAACACAATCCTATAGCATTACATGAATTAACAAAAAATTGAAACACTTAAAATACTACCGACTTTAATATATTTAAATATATCATGATGCAATATGATAAACTGTATTGTTCATTCATAATTTGATAAAAAAAAATAAGATAGTATTTATCGACATGAGAAAAAACTAAACGGTGTACTCTTGTTCCGATTAAGTTTCCGTAATAAATTAAACATTATTCAAAATTAGTAACCAATTTGGAGTTACTATGAATGTACTATGTAAATACTTCACGGTCTATTTTTATTTTATGCATCTACCACTTGAATGGTCAAATCAAACACATAGAATACATTTAATATGGATATACTGTTAAAATGTTACCAATATTCACAATATTTTCTCCAAGAGCTAGAATTACACTTTTTATCAACCATAGTGGCCACGTAACATTTTTGTACCAAACTCTCGTGTATAAGAAATGGCATTGTTAAGACAGTGTTGCCACATGAACGCTACACCAATATAAACAAAATTGAATACATCTAAATAAGGCGTCAAAAAAGGATAAAGCATTACGTATAATAAAGTATCTCACTAGGCCGCCATAGCGTGGGTCGCCATACTGCACTGTCTTCATTCGCAGTGAGTACGGTGACCACCGCTCTTGGATTCTATTCATGTTTTCCATCAGGCAGAATAGAGTCACTTTGGTAGGTTGCTTTCAAAAAAAAGCTATACTGTCAACGGACTGATACTAACCTTTGAGAATGTTTCACAAGCTTTCTGATATAATTAAATTTAAAATCTTACTTTACTACAGTTAAAGTAAACATCTTAAAATCTTATCGCATAAGAAATAAAGACGCAACGTGTCACAATACTCTTATATTGTAATCACAAATCTAATTATACAGATGATAACGAGATTTAAGATAAATTTATTCCCTCTGTAACATTCTAACAAATAACAAGACGTTGCGTCGCAGATTGAAGCAGCTATCTATGTAGGTGAACATGTTTGTTTGTACGTCATTCTGGTACTCCGTAATTTATTTTATGACGAGTTTAATCTTTACTATATAGCAGCTGAGATGAGTAGTCAAGATGTAGATGTATATAAATGCGTAGATAATTTAATTACCTCAATGACGCAGCGGTAGTGTTTGCGACTGCTGTGCTGCCTCGGGTTCGATTCCCGGGTCGGACCAAATATTTATATGATCTGCAAATATTTGTTTCCAAGTTCGGGTGTTTTCTATGTATAATATGTATGTATTTACAAAAAAAAGTATATAATTATTCTATCAGTCAGTTTAATTATTACAGCACAAGCTCTGCTTAGTTTGAAACTAGATGACGTTGTGTGTCAAATGTCCGAAATGTTTATTAATTTATTTACAATAAAACTCTGTTGCATATGAAATGAATTCAGTAGCAAATACTCATTATTAATAATTTATATTTAATTTCAACAAAATAAGCAATTACTTTCTATTAAAAAACTCGTTAAAAACTAAGAAATAGTCAGTTTCTCACGAAAATTCAAATTATTTTTTTAAATAGAAGTAAAAAGGTTATGTTTGTGAGGTTACACTTGCTTTTTCTGCTTCACTGTATTCGCAGAAACGAAAAAGTTTGGATAACGAAAATACATAGGAACTTAGAATTTGTGCTGAGCTGTTGCATGATGTCTAGGGAAAAACCCGCATCAATAACACATTATACGTCGAAGACAAGGATAATATATATTATCCAAAGGAGAAAAACATATTTTATGACCTATGATGACACACTTATACAATGTTAACTGCATCTGACGCCTATAATTTATATTTTAATAACTAAGCCAACTTCATAAAGAAGTGGGTTCTTTTATTAGATTTAGCTACATTATAGTCAGCGCTCCATGCTTGAAATCAACATTTTTGTAATACAAATATAAGTATTTATATAAGGTACAAATATATACTTTAATTTCACCGTACTTTTTTTTACTTTATTTTTTTATTTTAGTAACCTGCCAATTGACTCTACTCTGCTTGTTGGAAAGCATGAATAGTATCCAAGAGTTGTAGTCACCATACTCATTGCGAATGCTGGCAATGCAGTATGGAAACCCACACTATGGCGGCCTATTACGATTTTTTACGCCTCACAGTCATCGTAGCATTGTATGGCACACATTTACCACGACAACTGTCACCCCTGCATCAATGGGCCTCCGGTTTACCTTACTAAACTCAATTTACCTTATATAGTAAATACATGAGTCACTGTACCTATTCGTATTATTCCATTAAAGTCGATAAGATTTAAATGAGTAATAATGATAAATTCAGATATTGATATTCAAACATTAAGCTTACTTTCATAACTTTTATTATGCTACAGATTATTTATTGTCGGCCTCTAGTTCAACTGGTTTTATCTGACTATCAGTTTTTCCCCTGATATCGGACTTCTGTAACTCTGAGGGCAAACTGAATTCAAAGGTTGAACCAGTTGTCATATTTGATTACTGCCCAATTACGATTGCCATAGATATTCATGAAAACAGAACCGACGGCCAATGTACAATGAGGTACGGGCATGAAACACCGCTATTTTTCAAACTTCACGCTGTTATTAAAAATTTTTTGTGAGAAAAATCAAACAACACTTTCTTGCTCGACCCGGGGGTCGAACCCGAGACTTCTTGACCGATAGTCGCATACGCTAATCGCTAAACCAAAAGGCAAGTTTCCAAACATCAAATTAAATGTACTTAGTTGCACCTATAATTGATAAGTAACTCCACTCGTCTATAAATATATATCTACAGCTCAATGATCACTAGCGTGTTATCGTTTTTTGAGTCTCCACCCCTCAGAACCAATAGGAGGAAGGTAGGTCTGGTCCACCGAAGTATGGCACTTTTATACCAGATTTTATGGTATATATATTAGTATTAGTACAGGTTGTGGAGATCTGATGACAGGCACTCTACATAAAAAAATTGAAGTTCAGCTTATCTTGGTTGACTTAAAGCCGACCTCAACCTAATTTAGAACTCATACATACTCATAAATTATAGTCAATAGTCAAATTATGTGATATAATTTCTCATTTTGAATTTTTTTGTTTTTGGCCTATTATTTAAAATTATTTTTTATATTCGATGAACAGAAAATCTTCAATTTGCGAAATATAAACTTCAGATATTTGACACACAATGCCATCTAGTTTCAAACTAAGCATAGCTTATACTATGATCTGGCTGATAGAATACTTAAATGCTTTTTTTATATACACTTACATATCAAACATAGAAAACACCCAAACTCCGAAACAAATATTTGCAGATCATACAAACATTTGGTCCAATAAACATTCTCATTTAAACTTCAATGTTTCAACAATATGACACTAATATTGATGTAACATTAGTCCATATTTCAAGATACGCCATTCATTTATTGTTTTTTACGCATTTTACTTGGATTAATCAGGAAACGCGCATATAATCAGTAAGTTTTATATGATGATAATAAATAATTTGTAAGACAAATATAAATACATTGATAATAAAACAATAATATTTATAATGATAAAATGATTATCATAAATACCACGAACTGTATTGATATTTAACGTATTAGTTAGTTATACTAATATAAAGTAGTGAAATAATTATAAACTAAACATCGGGTAGTGTGTAGAAAACATCACGCAAGTTTTAGCATCAATGATTGCCTAAAACTTAGATTATCACAAAGGGACTATATCATACATTAATAAATTACAGGAAAATATTTTTTATGACAGAGCGGGCAGACGAGCAGACGTGTCAACTAATGGAAGGTGACTACCGTCGCCAATGAACGCCTGCAACTCAGAATTCAGAAGCGTGCTGTCGGCTTTTGAGAAAAGAGTACACTTTTTAGAATTATGTCTAATAGCATGATGTGATTACACAGTAGATACTAAAGGTTCAGTCTTTTAAGCTGTACTTAGACATAACTAATCACAGCTTGTAAATTTGTTACATGTCCTAACAAGGAAATTTGCAATGTTAATAGCATTACGTCACAACTAAAATCATTGAACAAGCAATTCATGAATGAATACAAATATGTACGTTAAGCATACCTAAGTATGTACATTGTTGTTAAATACGTTGTAATTTTTTACACACAAAAGGTTTTACCAATTTGGATTAGATTTTATATTTAGATAAATTGTTGTTATCAAAGTTTATCTACAAAATAAAAAAAACCAGCGTATTTAACGCTATGATTAAAGCCAGCGAGATATCAACGTTATTAAATACTTACTTATAGTGGAAAACCTACTGCTGTCTACATGCGTACATTTCCCGATTTAATGTTGCCATAAAGACTTATCTGCCGGAAAATTTATAAAATGAATCGATTTGAATATGAATGAGAATGTAATTGACGCAAACGTGTTCCACGAACGAACGGAGGAAAGTCTATTTGTAAATTTATTTAGCATTAACAGTGCTTTTACAGCTTTGAATTTGGATTATATCTTCTGCATGCTTACCGACAGTTTGCCAGTTACGGTAGTATTTGCAGTTTGGTCTTTATTTCTTTGAAACAGTAAAATGACTTGATTAACAGTTGAAACAATTCCATAATAAATGTGCGAGGTCTTAAATTCAGTTATTATGTAATATAATTACGTTTTTAAATCAGTATTGTTTTGAGTGTCGACTACTGGCTAAATCTGTAGTGTAATCGCCAATAAACAGTTGTAATAGACAGTCCGTAATGTAGTTTTTTGCAGTTTTTCCGTAAGAAATTTACCACTCCTGTGCTTACTAGATGTTGATGTTGATCCCGTTCAAACAGAAATGATAATTGTTCAGAATTTTGAAAAAAACTGTATGTTCCAAATAGAAAAATTTGTAGAACCTTCATCTTCACAATCCACAGCTGGACATAGGCCTCTCCAATTGCACGCCATTTGATTCGATCTTTGGCGTAATAAGTGGGGACTTTTTATCTATAATTATATATTATAGAATATCTATAAAACCTACAAACTAAAGCCTAACTCACATAAATGTCATTTTAATGAGATGTGATGTAATGTAGTCTAATTCTTAGAACACAATCACAATTTTAATGTCCCTGATAAACCATTCCGACATTGCGTCAATAATGTAATAGCTGACGTATTGTGGACGTCATTTTCCTAAAAATCTTATATTTCTAACACTTCTAACATTGTTCAACCGTGTTACTGGTGACGTTATCAATCAATTTACTGCTGTAATCCGGGTCGTGACGTCACACCTACGTAAAAGGAGACACGGTTCATTGAATGTCGAGTACATTATCGAGGCGAGTAATTGCTACCTTTTTTGATAAGGATAGTGTTCAGACTATTCCTGGAATATTCTACAGGTTTATAAAGCTGAAAGTAGATTTACGTTAACTTTTTTGTTCTGAGAACATATTAATAAGCAATGGAGAGGTGTTCCAATAAAAAGTTGTATTTATAACCAAAATATTAATATATATATTCTATTTTATCAAAAGAGAAACCTAAAAATCAGTTTAAAAAAGTTTTAAAATACAGCCAGTAACGTGAATTTTGTTTATGTTCTTAAATTTTATTGTACTTTTTATAAATTGAGTTAAATTATAATAAATAGCGTTTCGAATTTGATTTTTATGGTGAAATTGGAAGGTTTAAAAATGTTGACGATAGTAAGGCACACCAGATATTATCAACATTATATATCTGCTACATCCTCACCGGCCTCTGTAAGACAAGTTTTAGTCCACGAAACCCAACTAATGGTGGCCCGGCTTTCCACCACCGGTCAGTGTACTCTACACTGTATGTCCGGGAAAGCTGAGCCACATGTCTCTGAATGTGTGTGCTTTGTCTGTGAATTTTGGATTTAGTACATTTTTTCTTGAGTAGGTACTTACAATTTATAATTTGAACAATTGTTACCATTGCACTAATATTTTTAGCCTACCAATGTCAGTTTTCCTTCTAAATTCGTTCTATTTACTTCTGTCATAATGTTTTAAGCTCTCAACTCAGTGAAAAGGAGAACACTATATGATTGTAACATAAATATTAAATTGAATATTAAATAAAATAAATAAAATAAAAAATAAAATATTAAAGCCGTTTACATGAAACGGTACAACATCAATGTTTCTAAAGAGCCTAACAATACGATGGAGTAGACGAGAGCAAAACAATTTGTTCCCATGTAGTAGAGATACCTTTTTTTGTTGACAATGTGGCAAATGCCTTCGGTTCTCCAGATCAATGGGGATACTACTGTAGGATGTAGAAATCAAAAGTATGTGGATATACCAAAGCTGGCCACCATCACGGCTGGCCACAGGCGCTCTACTTTGGGAACACATTCAACTAATCAGCCAGAATGTAAGTCACGCTTAACAAGGCCCTATCCGGAGTAGAGGTATCCTAAAAAATTTTTAAAATTCAACTTTGTATAGCTATGCAAAGTGAGCTAGTGGTCAGACAAACAGGTATTCAGGTATGCAAGATGGCTTTGATTAAAATATGAAGCAAAATTTAATTAATTTGCGTACAAACGTAACCTTGTCTAATTCATTCAATGCACCATGAAAGAATAAAATACTTTTACATTCTACTTAATTACGCATTTCGTGTACCATAAAACTTGCAAATTAAAAGCAGTTTAGGAACTCGGTCAACTATGACGTACTTACCTACGCATCGCTTTATCAACTACATTTCGTAATCAATTTCACGACACAATTAATAAATCAATACGAATTCGATTAGAACAATAGTTACGTTAAAACTTGTTAATATAATTAAATGATTAGGAAATGGTTGATTACTAGTTATATACATGACGATTTAGCAGGTTAAACCTTATAACGATGGTCAATTTATGACGTCAGAAAGCGTTTTTTTTGGTTTCCCTAAACTGTAATAATTTATCTATATTTATCTGTGTATATAATAAAATTGTAGATATTGAAGATGATAAATGTAAAGATATTGAAGCAAAACTAATGAAGAGTGTGTTTAATAAAGTAACAGAACTCAAAACAATAGTTTTTAGAATTTTTGTTTGTTTGTGCACGTTAATCTCGGATGTGGCTTAACTGATTTGGATGTGGTTTAGTTTTATGTATTCTGTAAACTTCACTTAACATTTAGTGTTAGAAGCATAACTAAACCTTTGTCGTGTTATTAGAAAACTTTTTGTCCTTTTTGTGTACCGCTCTAAAACCAACCTAGTTGAAATTAAACTGGCAGTCAGGCTGCTGTGGCTAAGTCTCAAGTTCGATTCTCGGGTTAAACTAAATGTTTGTATGATGTGTAAATATTTACGAGTATTCCGGAGTATTCTATCAATTAATCTAGCTGATATAGTACAAGCTCTGCTTAGTTTGAAGTTGGATGTCGTTGTGTTTCTGTTGTCCGAAATACTAACATTAATTTTATTACATTAATATCATATTATTTATTTTAATAAACTGAAGTTTTTCTATACCATACAGGCATGTTACTCTTCCAAACATGAGTCTCGTACGATTACTGCACCACGTCGTTCTAACTGAAATATTAACATTCATAAAATACATTAGGTCCATTTAACTGAAACCATTTTTTTTCTACCTATTAAGTACCTGCCAAAATGACTCTACTCTGCCTGATGGAAAGCATGAATAGAATCAATATCACCATACTTACTGCAAATACAGACAATGCAGAATGGTGACCTACACTATGGCGGCCTAGTGAGATGCTTTTTACGCCCCGCTTGGGGACGTAAAAGGCATAACAGTCGTCGTGGCAGTGTAAGGTTCACATAGTTAACATGATTATTGTCAGCCCTGCATCAATCGGCCTCCGGTCTCGCACTCACCAACGAAATACGACATCACGGATGCTGTCGCTTTTGACTGGTCTTCTGTGGGAACTTGAAAAAAACTTCTGTTGAACCATTATTTGAAGATAACCTTTGTAATATTCATGGAGGTTTATAGAGGTAGTGTACTCCCTCTGTCTTCAACTCTTTGTATACAGTCTCTAGTAAAGATTCTTTAAATTATTTTTACACTTCCTACTTATTTTTCTATTAAGACTGAAAGAAGCAAAGCGATTAACTCTAACATACAACTTTAATACAAAATACCTCTGGAGCTGTACCTTAATCATTGGCATGAATATTATTTGTAATCAGTGCTTCGTAAAAACGCCCACATAAAGAGTATTTGATGGATCATCATAATTATTATTAACAGTCTTTAACAGTCCACTGCTGCACATAGGCCTCTCCATAACACGGACGTTTTAACCTACTATATCACCCTGGGCAGACGAGTTGATATAAGGTTTATTTCAAGTTATACTTCTCTTTGCAATGATGTTGTAAAAGAAAATGTATAAACATTTTACGTAAACGAATCAGACAACAAAACCACAAGTGCTAGCATACAAATGACGAAAATGACGACGAAACCCGCATGATTACGCAAACAAAGTATTCATGAGTTAATCTAAGTAATTTATTTGTTATCAGATATCAATAAAAATGGTAATACAGTAGACGTTACGCTTAACGAAACACTCTTTATTCGTATACGTGGTCATGTTTCTAACGTTTATACTGTTTCCTGCTTCTCAATTTAAAAATGGTGAAGTGCCATATAAGCGTTCACCAATCGTTTTACTCCCTTTTCAAAAAATCTTTTCTGATGGGTGCTTACAACATAAAAAACATCAACTGTCTAAATTTTACCGCAGCAGTTTAGGCTCTGAGTTTATAAATCCGCCCGTCAGTCAGAGCAAGTAATTCTATGTAATATATATAGACTACTTCATCCGCTGCCAGCCACCTTCTTCAAGTCGTCGGTCCATTGCACCGCAAGGCACCCTTTAGCGCTTGCCCAATCGTGGTCTCCACTCTAACACATATCGGCTCCAGCGACCATTGGTTCGCGAATGGATGCGGACTGTCCAAGACCGGGATTGTTGGCGCTCCTTGGGGGACACTTCGTTCAGCAGTGAACGGCGATAGGTTGATTTAAATATAGATTACTTGTTGCTACATGTCTCCATGTAGTAACGGACTAAAATTACAGAGTGCCACCACTCCTATTCAGCCCACAGGTGTCGTAAGAGGTGACTGAGGGCAACATCACTGCAAAGAGAAGGAAAACTTGAAACAAATCCTGTACCCCGTGTAGCTAGTGTAGTAAATAGGCCAAAACCTACTTTATAATGAGAGGCCTATGTACAGCAATAGTCTGTTAAAAACTGTCAACTAGTAAACAGCACCTGATACCGTAGAATCGTAAACTCCTTATAGCGTTCATGTGGCAATACTGCTTTGACGACGTCCCTTCCTATACACAGAGTTGGGTACAAAAATGTTAAGTGGCCACTCTGATTAACAAAAAAGAGTAATTCAAGCTCTTGGAGACACTACTGTGAATATTGGTACCACCTGAACAGTAAATCCATATTGAATTTATACTGTGTTTAATTTGACCATTCAAGTGGTAGATGCATCAGATAGAAATATACTGTGGAGTATCACTACATAGTAACTCCAAATCCTCACTTCACACTCCACTTTAAATGAGTTTGTCAGGCAAATTACGTGTATCTTACACGTAATTTGTTGACCTTGTTGACTTTGTTGACCTATTTAATTATTGTGCACTTTCTAATAATTAAAATATGTGAAATGATTCGTGAAAGTTAAAGCTGATGATAGTGATGACTTGTTGCTCATGCGAAGTTTAAAGATGAGTTGACGATCCTAGAATGGAGGGGCTTAGTTTGTTGAAAGAAGGCCTTTTACTCTCACTCCGGTGATCAGGTTGAAGAGAAGACTTATGCTAGTTAAGTAAATCTAATTTGAATAGTTTAGCAAATAAATTTTATAGCGTTTGGTTCGTGTTGCTAATTGCTAATTGCTAACACCGTATGATCGTTGCATCTGAGTCCACTACATGTTGTTTTGGATACGTAAAAAGGGTATCTCAATTTTAAAATCGCTATAAAAGCCAGTAAAACATTACTAAATAGGTTAAAGGATATAAGAGAATAATGACGTCAGGACACTCAAATCAATATAGATAAAGTATTTTAACATTTACATTATATACACAAGAATATATTGATTTTTTTAGAAACGGGGTTTCGGAAGGTGCTATTGCGTTTTTGCCTTTATTCTGTAAGAGATACAGTGATAAAGTTAAGCATATTTAAAATCGAAACAAAACTATACACGCAATATACTGGTACTCTTAAATACCTGCTTATCGAAACCAATGACGTTTGTTTGACGCAAGCCCGAACATTTTACCATGAACTGCTTCAGGATTTTATACCGTACAATACAGTAGTACTGCCTAAATTGATATGGTCTTTGCGAACGAGGTTAACGAAAGCCTGATAGCAAACACTTTCTTATATAAAAGAGATAGATTGGTTGTTGATTTATTCTTGGCCAGTACTACCATTTACATACACGTCAAAACATAACTTAAATCAGTGATGACCGTACTGTGAATTTTAAGTGTTATTGATTTTCAACTGTGACGCAGTGTTCGCCTGTTTCATACAAATTCAAGTGCCTTACTTCGTTACAGAGTATGAAATTACGTAGGCTACACAATTCCATTCATTTTGTTTTGTTTGTAAACGATAAGAACTTTATTTTGCTTAAAAATACCTTGTTTACTTGAACATTTCATATTTAATACCTAAAGATACTAATTTTAAGTAATAAATGATTAGTTTGATTATACAAATGCATTACGTACATCCGCTTGATGTATGTATCACGATAATACAGAGTTATAAGTTTAATAAGTGTTATAAATTAGTTCTAGAAAACTCTTTGCAGTGAGACATCACTGTCTCCTCATATCTGTTTAGCCAGCAGCAAACATAATGTAGTAAATAAAAAAACGCCAAGAAGCCTTGAAAAAAGGAGTCCTTCAAAAAAGTCACAATTATAGAGTAGAGTTCATGGAAACACAATATTGTCTCAAATTTAAATAAAAATGTAATTTATTAAACCGTTTCACCATCGCCTTCAGTAAATTGTGTTTGTAAAGCTGTATAAACATCAATAAATGGTGTCAATGTGGTTGTTTTATTTGAAGAAAATTATTATAGAGTAAAATGAAAACTCAAAGTTAGCGTTTATAAATCACGTTTTTGTACAACCTTAATCTTAAGTGTTTTAATTTCAGACGAACGGTCTTTGAGGGACGCTTTAATTATAAAAGTTTTGGAAGTTGCATCGGTCCGGTCGGATGTTTTGTCTCTGTGAACTATAATGGAAGTCTATTGAAAAAAGAGTGGAAGAAAAGAGTGCGGTTCGAAAAGAGCCTCTTAGGAAGCTTAAACTAATGTACATCAAATCAGAACCTAAAGTCCTGGGAAACAAATTTGATATTTTAAAAGCTGATGTTTTTTTATGTTGTAACCACGTACTAATTAAGGTTTTTTGGAAAATTCAATTCTAAGGAGTTAAAATGTTCATTTTTTTAATAGCGTACCACAGTGCCTCTAGTCTGCCTAATGGAAAGCATGAATGGTCACCATACTCATTGTGAATGCAGGCAATACAGTATGGTAACCCACACTGAAATCAGCGTGGCTCTACTACCTTCGATTAAATACTTACTACCTTAGAAATTATTTAGTATTATTAATTTTAGTATTATGTATTATGTATATTGAAAGTCCAGCTTATCATCAATTATTATTACGAGAATTAATTTGTTATTGGCATGTCTATCATTATAAATAATAAAGATAATTATTAATTAGGATAAATACTATGTTGTTGCCTGTATTTTACTGGTTAACTCTAGTCAGGCAATGTACAATCAGATAATGTAACTTAAACGGTGTAATTGCTTTCTTTATGGTAGGAACTTGCCACTACATGTTTGCATTCATACATAACTACGTGAATCGCATAAAATTTAGATTTAAATTCTATACAGTGTTAATGAGCTCAATTATGTTACCATAACAAAATCATAATAGTTATAAGTATTATTTATTATTATTCTCTTTATTTCATTTACATACACACATTAATTACATTTTTAATTACATACAAAAGGAATACAAAAATACATATTTAAAAATATAAAAAATAGTAGACCACCGACATCGGGTTCAGGGACCAAGACACCGGTACTTAGGACTCCAAAGACAGGAACCTCCTCACTATACGGGCCGTGTCAAGGAGGACTGCCTTCTGCATCAAACCCTTTTTTTTTTAACGTGTGGAAACCCCCTCGGGCCGTCACCCCACTGGGGTTTACGGCGATCCAACCTTCTAACGTGAGCGTCTTAAGGTGTTGGTCGAGGCTCTTGACCATCAATCCGTCAACAGGTATGATTATCAAGACAAGACACAACAATAGTATCTTTTAGTGCTACAAAATAACACGTAGATGGATTTTAAAAAATAAAGTGAACATACTCGTACACATATTACCATTAATAGTAAAAACGTCATTCAAATTATAAATTGCCCTTTCATTGCACTTTTTATCGTCAATGCAATCTTTACAAAAACAAAAACAACAAAATAAAACGACAATATCAAATATTACAAACTGTTCTAGAATTTTTCGTTTTCCGATTGACAGATAAGGAATTATTTACGAAAATGAATCAAAATTCTTGTAATATTTTTTATAGTTAACTGTAAGACGCAAATGAGTTGAGAAACCATCTGATAGGAAATGATTACCGTGGCCCATGGACACCTCCAACTTAAGAGTCATAAAATGGGCCCTTTGGCTTTGTAGGAGTTTGGGCTCCGGTAACCTTAATCATTTAACTGCCTACGTGGCACAGTGGTAGCATACGAGTATGTGGCTGTTAAGTTTAAAGTTTCGAGTTCGAATTTCATTCCAAAACAAATAATTTAATTACAAAAATATATGTAGGTATTCCACTAGTAAGACTAGCTGTCATGGTTCTAGCTCTACTTAGTTTGAAGCTAGATGGCGTTTTGAAAATTTACAGTGTTGATTGTAACAAAAACCCAAGCCTCCCTAAATAACTAAATGATGTAATACCAGATTGTTCAGTGTGGAGTGAAATTAAACTGATAAGGAGTTCTTTAAAATAAAATTCATTTGATTGTGTACACAATAAATCGAACTATGGAATAGCACAAAAACAAATTTTATTATCCTCTAAACTAATAATCTCAACATACAGAATTAGAAAAAAAATAAGTATTTTGAATACAATGATTACTATAGATGTTTTAACTATACCTATGTATAGACTATATCAGACCACGGCCTATTACCGTTACAGTTCGACCGTTCAGCTATTTTGGGCTGTATTGAAAAATCCAGGTCCCTCTTATGTTATGAGAGGGACAGCTTCCATTTACTGAGTTGCAGATGAAAGTAAAAAAAAATATGATATTGATAATAAAACGTAATTTATTTTATAATCTGCTTGAAAACAATATAAGTTGTTTTTGTTGTTTACAGAAATTATAGGCGACAGGTTTAGCGTCACAGGTAGTTTTCCACTCATAATTAAACTGTACAAACATTATATACCATTGTTATACTTAAACTACGACCGTATTAAAACTGACTTGAGATAAAGAGATCCCACCGATTGTGTTGACATATGAAATATTGAATATATATATGTATGAATTATTAATATTTTATCAAGGCATGTGTTACAAATAGTATGGATTGTAAATGTAATGTTAATTAACTACAACGTCTGCTTCATTATCAGAATAAGATGATACAACAAGAATTGACTAAATCATATCGACAATACTACGCAACTATCGTCAGCCTATCGCATTCTACCGCTGGACATAGTCTTCTGCCGTTGCACGCCACTTTAATCAATTTTGGACTTCTAGTATCCACCTCCTATCATCTTGTACAAATCGCCACTCCACTTAGCCAGTCAGCCTTCTTTTGCTGAGACGCGGTCTCCACTCTAAAACTCTCTAACTCTAACGGTTGTCGGTTCTGCAGCTAATAAAGACAGTCCATTACCAAATCAATTTTCTAAGAAATAAATAACACTTACATATAGAAAGAGAAATATAATTATACTTATGTATATAACATATAATAGAAATTTCGAAAGATATATTTGTTACCTTATATATCCAAACTCTAATCCTACAGTTTTTCACAAAACAACTCACGAACATACAAACAACACCTGTTACTGTTATCACTTTAGGCAGTATCCCACCACAATCGCATATACCTAGATAGACAGAAACGCATAGTTATCAGTGAAGCAGTCACGCAAGTAACGGCTGTTATCAATACGAAAACAATGTCCTAAACACGGTACCCATTCGTGCTCCATAGAAGGCTCTTCAACTTAAATCGATATTTATTAATTATGATCCTAACATAACACTAGTGATAACCCGGTAAAAATTACACGACTGACGTAATGAACCATAATGCCACCGTAA
Organism: Hypercompe scribonia; assembly: GCA_949316085.1. Classification (NCBI taxonomy): domain Eukaryota; kingdom Metazoa; phylum Arthropoda; class Insecta; order Lepidoptera; family Erebidae; genus Hypercompe; species Hypercompe scribonia. The sequence continues at coordinate 10,028,203 of OX438988.1, forward strand.
TTTATGGGCAATAGGTATTTCTGACCAGTTTTCATCACTTACATTACAGCCTATTATGACTTTAAATAGCTACAACTTAGAAATAACTTTTTCATTATATATATGTCAGAGCATCAAAAAGCGAGAGGCGTCATAGCGGTCTTGGTTGTAGCTATCCATCGTGGGTAGTGTAACAGAAACTTTTAAAATAGGAGGACACTTGTATTGTTCAATGTCTCATTATTTAATCGTTATACAATTTCATACAAAATCTCAAAGATCTACGAACTTCAAATAGAAGAGCCAATAGTTTAGCATGTGCGCACCGCGTGACAGCTGTCCACCTGAGCCTTTTTCAAAAACCAACTGACAACCACCATTACTCGTGGCGACACCTACTACTGTATTCGGGGTTACCGCTCTTTTTTAAACAACCTTATTTTAATATTATCGCTTACGGAATCAACTTAATCGGATCAAGTAAACAAATCAAGTGATGATTAAAATAATTCGTAACTTAGTAATAAATTAGTTTATAATAGAAACTGATCCATAAGCAGCGCGCCGTCATATATAATAAATTTACAATATATATAATAACTTTTTAAATCTCATGTACATAATTGATTCCCATTCTTCGATACAATTATGATTAGCAACATTAAAAATATAGTTTTCATTGTAAAATTCAGCACCCCGTTCAACTACGATGACACTGAATTTGATCAAGGCTCAAGCATAGTTTGCCACCTGTAAATTATTAACCATACCTAGCGATTAACCAAGCTTTCAATTGAAATTAAATACACACCACGTTACGTCGTTATAGTTTATCAGTTTTTTTACTCCACTAGTGTGTATAGTAAAACGTATAATATTTATGAAATAGAAAGCTAACAAGCCAAAATATTCTAAAACCCAAATTGGATAATTAGACGATCAAAACCAAACAAGCTCTTCACATCCACACTTGGTAGTTCGAATTATGTTTTAAACAGACAAACAATATTTATGGAATGTTACTTCAAGAGTTAGACTATATGTAGATGCACATTGATAAGTTTGATAAATGGGGCTACATTTATAGATTACTATTGTAGTAACATAATAACATAAGGGGGTACTTTATTTTTGTATTGTTATCTACGACAAACAACTATTTTATGATCTGCAGGTCTTATTCTTAGAAGTGTTTGATCGTTAACAATGTGTATTTTTAAACAAAGTATGACTAAGCATTACAACCGATCTATTTATCAATTCTCATGGTGACTATCACTATATATTTACTTATTATCTCTGATTTTATACAGGCTTGAACGAGGTGACAGTACGGCTTGCACCACCGTGAGTTCGGTGCATACATTTTCTGTGTAGGTGTGACACAGTCTTATTGTTGCTTTTCACCAAATAACCTTGACGACTCTTGTTGAAGTGGTAAGTGATTCTGACTGCTAAGCCAAAGATCGTAAGTTCGATTCCCACCCAAGAGAAATCTTTGTGTAATGAACTATTTGTGATCATTTGTTCTGGCCTGGGTATAATTCATCTATTAAATGTACATATATATTTAGAAACATTTCAGGATGCAGGCTTTTATCAGTTGTTTCAACTGCCTGCCTGTCTATGTAATATAATAATAATGTATGTATGTTTATCAGGAATCTGGTTATCATAGTACAGACTTCGCTTAGTTTGGTATCAGACGACCGTTTGGAAATATATGAGGAAATAACTGAGGGTACCGGAATCCAAACCCACCTCCTCTCCTTAGCGGGCTCCCTGGGGTGGCGGTAGTCACTTACCATTAGATTACCTGACTGCTCTTTCACCCCTATACGTTAAAAAACCTGTATACATTGGTCGTGTACTACATTACGAATGACCATTTTTGTTTTTTTTTTTTTTTTTTTTTTTTTTTTTTAACGTGTGGAAACCCCTTCGGGCTGTCACACCACCGGGATTTACGGCGGGGTGGTGTGTCGGAATCGGACCGACTAAAACCACACGGTGTGCCACTCTGCGCCTGAGATAGGAGGGATCCGGGAACCGCTGCTGTTACGACATCCAGATCTCTCCCAGCGTCTGCCCGCTAAAGCGGGCACCATCTGCGGATAAACTCTCTATTTAGGCGACGTACAGCACACGTGCACATCACCTCCTCGCGGCTGGCCACTATACCGGATGGAGGGGAAAACTCATCCCGTCCACCCGCGGCCACACTCAAGGCGGCATGAGGCGCCGAGGGTCCGAGTGGATATCGTCCTCCCGGGCCTTCTCCGCCGCCTCCTTCCGCGAAATTACGTCTTCGCAGAAGGTTGCGACCGCGGTAAAACAACTGTCGCTACCGGCCATGAAGCGTATGACGGCCGGTAGCGAGAGATCACCTCCAATAACTGCAGTGAGGACCCCACGCTGCGCCGCCCAGGCGGAACAAACCGCTAGCGTGTGCTGAGCCGAGTCCTCACTACAGTCGCAGTGGTGACAGGCGGGACTCAATTCCCTCCTGAGGACCGAGTGCAGATACTTCCCGAAGCAACCGTGCCCGGAAAGGACCTGCGTCAGTCGGAAGGAAAGGGTCCCGTGCTGCCGCCCTGCCCACTCGGCGATGACCGGCTGGAGAGCCTCCACGGCGGCAAAGCCAGCACGTGGAGCCTCCAGCCGAGACGACCAACGAGCCATCGTGGCTTGACGAGCGGCCTCTCGCCACTCGCGTATCTCTTCGGGCGGGGGCCGTATGCCGCTACCCGCCCGGAAGTCAGCCGTCCGCCGATAAACTTCGGCGAGCACTTCCGACTCCAAATCCCACGGGGGAGTTCCGGTCAAGGCGCACGCCGCCTCCGTCGATACGGTGCGGTAACCACGTATGGCTCTAACCGCCAATATCCTCTGAGGGCGCCAGAGGCGAGCCCTATTCTGGGCGGTCAGAGCCGCCGCCCACACCGGTGCACCATACAGTGCCATTGACCGGACAACCCCCGTGTATAGCCGTCTCGTCGCGACACTGGCTCCACCCAAATTGGGCAAAAGTCGCCCAAGGGCAGAAGCAGCGCCGACCAGCTTTGGACTAAGCTGTCGGAAATGCTCGTCGAAGAGCCACCTGCCGTCTAGGATCAGGCCCAGATACTTCATCTGGGCCTTAATCGGTACGAGGACCAAATTGACAACGATAGAGGCGCTGGGGGGTGGACCACGACGGGGCCCATGAAACAAAAGGGCCTCCGTCTTATCTAGGGCCACCCGTAAACCCAGCGCCTCAATGCGCCCGACGACCAAAGAGACTCCCACGGTGGCCAGGCGCGCCGCCTCTTGAAAGTTTGCCCCCCGGGCCGTGACCAATGTGTCATCGGCGTAACAAATTACGCCCAGCCCGGGGGGAAGACGACCTCGAAGGGCCCAGTCGTATCCCATATTCCACAGGAGTGGTCCGAGGACAGATCCCTGTGGAACACCACACGACATGGGCCACCGCCTCAGAATACCATCTCGGTCCTCGTACATGACGGTACGCTCCTCAAGATAGTCTGCCACAAGCCGCCTCAGGTACTCTGGCACCCCGTGGTAGTGGAGTGCTTCCCTGATGCAGCTAAATGGCAGACCATTAAATGCGTTGGCGATGTCCAACGACACCGCCAGCAGCACGCCGCCACAGCTCACCGCCTCTTCGGTCACGGCCCTCAGGCGCAACACAGCATCGACTGTCGAACGCCCGGCCCGAAACCCGTATTGGGCGTCCGACAGATCGGGGCCCACCTCGCAGAGGTGCCGGACGATGCGGGCAGAGAGTATCCTCTCAAACAATTTACCCGCCTCGTCCAGCAACACAATGGGCCTATAAGCCGCGACCGAATCGGCCGGCCGTCCCGGCTTCCGTAGTAGGACCAGCTTCCCGCTCTTCCAGTCCTCAGGAAAACGTCCGGACGCCAAGCTGGCGTTTAGGACTTCCCCGAGGCGATCCGACATGTGGTCGAGGGTTCGCGCCAACACTCGGGCAGGTATTCCATCTGGCCCAGGGGCGGTGTTCTTAGAGCGAATCCGTAGAACGACCGCCCCTATCTCCGATTCCCTGACGGGCGGAACATTATCCTCGTTCCGTCCCCCGTCGTCTTCGACCATGAAGGCTATCGACGGGGGTGTGTGCTCCGCCCGCTGCGGGAAAAGACCCTCAACCACATTACGAATGACCAACCTTAAACCTTAATAAACATTGTCTTGACCTTGGTGACACAGTAAACGTACAAGTGGCGTATTAAGTGAATGTGGCAACTAGTAGATTATAGTTACGTAATATCTAAATATTATAAGAATAACAGTTAAGGTATGCAAATTAAGCAGTGAAAGTTTTATGCGTCCTAATTACCTAGTGCAAGAAATCAATTCTAAAGTAAAAAAGAAAGGACAATTAAAAAAAAGAAAATAGAATTATAAAATGGAAAAAGTTTGATAACTCTTGCTGATAATTCCATCTTTAATGAATTATTCATTAAAAAAATCACGTTACAATCACATTAATTACACATCATTGTAGATGTTTTATAGGTATGTACATAGACATAATACATACTTCTAGAGTTACACGAGTATATTTACCTATATGAATAATCATATCATACAGTAACCTATTTTTAGAACTCATAGCTAATATCAACTCCTAAAATATTCTCGCGTATCTTATCAAACACGTTCACTACTACAATATTAAATTGCTTATATTGTAGTAATACCTGATTCATTCCCTTAATTATTAGCGTTTACTATCTTTGCTTTTTTTTTGTGTGGAAATCCCCACAGATACCACAGAAAAGTGGTTATGTCAGACTCGAACCGACCAAAAACCACACACCGTCTCAGGTACCAGTAGCCGAAGAACGAGGGGCACCTTGGTAAGGAAATCACTGGAACCCCGACTACTATCTTTCCTCTGAAGTAGTTAAAGATAATGTGAAAACTAAGTGTTAAAAGTTTCATAGAGGTTATACAATATTTCGCGCTAAAATGATGACGATCCTACGAAATGACAAAAACGAAAGTTACCAAGACTACTATAATAGAGAAGATTAACAATCCAATTATTGTATTGTCATCTTAACTACATATTATACTTCCATACAAAGATGTATTTCAATATAGAAGAAAAATAGAAGTAGGTAAGTAGAACCTTCTGATATTTGCATTGTGAGTTACAATTTAAACTAAAACAAAGGTAAAAACGTACTTTTAAACTAATATTTTCACACTTTCTCCAGCTAGCAACTCAATTATGTAATGGAAAAAGATTAAAAACTGGACTTCCTTAATTGCGTCCTCAGCCTACACCAACGGAAAACAGATACACATACATATTATATAAGGTTGTAAACGCTCTATTTTTGTAATTACGTGACTGTTTAGCAATATGACACTTACTTATTGTATTGAAAGTATTGTTAAATATCGGTAAAGTACTGAATTGTTATGACTTGCGCATTGTATCGATTTTATCACTTATCGACTTACTTATCACCTATCGTGTATTGACTATTGACAATACAGTAACAATTTATAATAACACCTGCAGTTTTCTAAATGCTGATTTAAAAATGTATTGTTTAAAATAACCCCATTGTTAAATCAGTATCATGACGTAAATACTTAAAATGTACATATAAACCTCAAAAGGTAGCTATTATACCGTACAAGAGACTGGTTATTAAACAAATATTGTTGTTTAACTGGTATTTCTAAAACAAAAGGTTATTTATTTCATGAATCACTATAATGTAGGTATTTGCATACCAAGCATAATAATAACTAAAGGGACTGTTCATATTTACGTAAATCGTAAGAGACTATGAATCACGCTAACGATTTTCATTCAAGTATTTAATCAAATATTAACATGGAAGTGATGAGTTTAATTATTTACCTGTATTATCTTAACAAAATAAGATAATTATGAATTGTCACCAACTCAGCATAAACAACGGCGCAATGTGTAACTGGGTGTAAAACAAGTTATTATCTTGAAATGTAAGACATTATAACATTACTCAAAGTCTGATTCGCGATTGTATGTGACCTGCTGTGTATGTATGTATGTAGGTAATATGATTATGCGTATGTCGTCTTTATACCTAGTTATGTATGTGCATGATCTTTTTAAACTATTCAATAAAGTATAGAGAGTTTGTTGCATATATACTCATATGTAGTTACTCACTTTATATCATAGAGGCACATACCTCAGTACTTCAGCCTTTGACCAGCCAAAGTGTGACGCGACATAGCAACTAAGCCTCTTGCTTTCCTATCATCATCATGATCATCAGTTTTTCATCGTCCCCTACAAGACATAGAGTTGACCTAAAGAACCCCACTAAACTCGATAGTGAGTTCTACCAATCAGATCGTCACTCAAGATTCATTTCAGCTCACTCATTCCTTCAGCTGACAGCTACTTTGATTTTGTATCTTCTATTCTTTAACCAGCTCAAAAAAACGCACTGCTGCTACATTAAATAAATTTTTGAACAGATTTAATATTAATACAGAAAAACCCTTATAATATGTTCTCAGTCAACTTTATTTTAATGAAATAAAGATAGCCCGAAATAGAATGATCAAGAATTAACATTTCAAAATAAATAATAATATTTTCAAAACAAAAGATAATAAATAATAAGGTTACATACGAGTGTTTATAGAAGCTCGAAGTTTAGCAACAATGTTTGACCTGATACTGAGCAATGTAGGGAGGAGATAACACATTATTCATATTACATTCACAAAATGGCATGTAGGAGTAGAATACTTAAAAAAATAGTAAAAGAAAATTGGAGTGTGTGGAATACTACTCAAAGATGTTAGTAACAATTTTGATTTTCAGTTATGTTAGTACTTTTCAAAGTATTACAATTATAATTACATACTTAAGATTAGATACATTGTCGCGCAATAACAGGTTTTATCAAATAAACCAATCGCAAACCTAATACTGAAAGGCAGGCCGTAACTTCGGAGAATAATTTATATATTTTTCACATATCACATTTTTTACAATTATGACACTAATTTTATGTATTGAAATACAATTTACATAAGGCCACTGCTGGATATAAGCCTTAGAAAAGAAGTTTTGGCCTTAGTAGGCCAGACTGGTTAGTATAGAGTTTGTTCAAGTTTTCCTTCTTTTTTCTATTGGTTATTTATTTAAATATATGTAAATTACAAACTTATATCAATGTATCAAGGGCTGTTAAGTATTATGACTAACCATCAATAGAAGTTATAAAACTACAAAAAGTTAAGAGTTTTTTTTGGTTAGTAACAATCACTTTATTGTTTTTAACAACACCGAGAGATTATAAACAATTACATACATGATAAAAGGTTAAATTCCTTTGATATGAAATATATAACAAGTTATAAAGTCATGTGTTTTGAATGTCTAATGTGGATGTAAAATTACCGAATATGTGAGTAAAAATACTCACCATTTATACGTCACATACCTAATGTCTTAAGCTAAGTTTTCTTATAATTTACTAGCAGTGCCCTACGGTATTACCTGTGGTTTTTGTTGCTTTTTTACTTTCATATAGATTAAGTGAATGTAATTTATTTGTATAGATTTTTTAAATAATAGTTAAAATAACTTCACATATCTCAATTTCTCTCATCTCAATTCTAAACTAGGCAGAGTCTGTGCAATAGTAACCAAGTACCAACCATATATACTATGTATATATGTATACTAACTTGACTATCTCGGTGTCGTAGCGGTAGTGAATGCGACTGCTGTGCTTGAGGTCTCGGGTTCGATTCCCAGGTCGGACCAAACGTTGGTATGATCTGCAAATATTTATTTCGGAGTTTGGGTGTTTTCTATGTATAATATGTATGTATTTACAAAAAAAAGTACATAAGTATTCTATCAGTCAGTCTAGTTGTCATAGTACAAGCTCTGCTTAGTTTGAAGTTGTAGATGGCGTCGTGTCAAATGTTCGAAATATTTAGTGTTATTATTATTATATATTTACTTAAATATTTCTTAATATGAAACAGAATAAATGGTCGTTCTCTTCACGCTGTTGTTGATATTTATTTGTTCTTATTATTTGACAATTATTTACCTATACATTACATAAATTTCAAAAGTAAGTGAAATACTTACAGCTCACATCAAATAAACATAAAACTTTTTTCCTGTGGTCAAGGAAAATACAATGTTATTGAAATATCTCCATCAAAACAAATGTGTGAGGCATAACAAACAGAGAGATGAATAACAAGGTTTAATGAAAACAATATGTATTTCTACTGGTAAACAAGCAAAGGTCAAAGCAAAAATCGCTACGATAATTTTACAAACAAATATATGTAATGTGATAGTTTTAAATTACAAGTATGGATATGTGTTACTATTGATTATTTAATCCAATACCTTTAAACGAGTAATTATTTTATATTTGTATGTATGTATATGTATATATGTATAGTCTGAATCTCGGAAACGGTTCCAATGAATTTCATGAAATTTAGTATGGAGGGGGTTTGGGGGCGATAAATTCATCTAGCTAAGTTTCATTTATAGAACACTTTGTTTTATCAATGGTTTCCAAAAAAAATACTGTGCAAAATTTGATTTCCAGGTACCAGCTACCCTATAATGAGAGAAAGAATAGGGTTAAATTAAACTTAAACGTGGTAAACCATCTAGTATTTTAAAGGTCAAAATAAATGACATATAAATATACTTAGGTATAACGTGACCCCCGACTATTGTCAAATAATAACATTTACTTTTAAAATGTTACAGGAAAATTGGAAACTTAAATTAGTAAAACGTCTAAAGTATTCGACACGTTGAAATAAATGAACTACATATAAATATATGTATAGTTAGGCATAACGTGACTCTCGACTATTATCAAATAATAATATGTGTTACTAAATAATACAGATAATTTGGATCACGATTTTAAAAAAAGGAGAGGAAAGTCACTCGGGGGGGTGTGTCGGAATCAGACCGACTAAAACCACACGGTGTGCCACTTTGCGCCTGAGATAGAAGAGATCCGGGAACAACTGCTATTACGTCATCCAGATCCCTCCTAGCGCCTGCCCGCCTACCGCGGGCATCATTTGCTGTTAAACTGTCTATTTAGGCGACATACGGCACACGTAAACATCGGCTCCTCGCGGCTGACCACTGTAGCGGATGGAGGGGAAAACCTGTCCCATCCACCCGCGACCACACTCATGAGCATGAGCATGGCATGAGGCACTGGTACACGCACATGCGCCGCCCGGTTCACCAGCGGTGAATTGGGTCCGAGTGGAGATCGTCCTCCCAGGCCTTCTTCGCCACCTCCTTCCGCAAAATTATGTCTTCGCAGAAGGTTGTGACCGCGGTAAAACAGCTGTAGCTACCGGCCATGGAGCGTATGACGGCCGGTAGCAAGAGATCGAGAAGAGAGTCCTATGTCAAGCAGTGGACTGTTGAAGGTTGTTGATGATAGACATCAACATCATCACAATTTAATTTGAATATTACATCTGTATATACTGACACCCATATCTGTGAAAAGGTAAGTAATAAATATATATTAAACGTATATCTAAATGTAGCCAAGTATAATGTGATCCCACGCACATAAAAATTACATCGTTCTACCTATCTATATATTCTATTTTTGCAAGATTTAACAGTTTTGTGTGCAAAAGGAGATAAACATTAAGTTTTTATAACGGCTTATTGTTTGTTTTATGAGTAGAAATAACAGATTAGGTACAATAGTTTGAAGTATATTCATGACCTCTTTTTGGACACAAAATGTTACAGAAACAAATACAATGGTCCTTTAGGAATGTTATGAGTTGCTGAATAAATATGTAGTTCAGTTCGAACACACTAAATTTGATACAACTATAATTATAAACATAAAATACACCTTAGTGAAAACAGGAGTATGTACACACTTAAGTAACTATATTAAACTATATTAAAGTATGAATATGAACTTATACACATACGTATGTATATACATAAATGACAGACACCCAAAATATCACGTAGATGACTCCGTCAACAAGTCAGTTCGATTGTTTTTTTTTGTTTTTTTTACCTAATAACTTGTTACTAGGTGTGCCAATATGGATGATTCTTTTATATCCTAAAGCTAGTGCTTGTCATGTGTAATCCCATTTCATTTTTTTTTATTTCTATATGTCTCTCATTTCGTAATGTTTTGACTGAAGTACGTAGATGATAAATTAATTTTGTAGACCATAACTCATATAATTTTATTATAATTTAGATGCACTGAAAAACACTATAACTCTTGATCTGACAATGAGTAAGCTCCGTATTTCAGAATAAAACATGTCATCCAAGCTGTATTTTCTAGTAAGCTCGCCTAGTTTTGCGCTATTCAAAATTCTTTATTGAAATGGCCCTAAAGGTAGAACTCTATTATGAATTAGATGGCGCGCCCTTTGTTTGTCTCATTCGAACAGTGGTTATTACATATTCTTATCTCTAACATTATTGTTACTTTTGGAGTCAATGTCAACCAAAGAAATACGACAATACACCTAGCAAGAGCAATATGATAATATCTGAATTTTGAATTTAATGACAAAAATACATGACTGTATGCTCTTACCAACCATCCGCGGACTTCACGCCGCCGCGTTGTGTCTGTGAAGTTTTGTTTCTTTGAACTTAAGATTGATCCTACTTAAAATAGAAGACAACATTATATTTACGAAGATGATAAATTAAGTTTATAGACCACCAAATGAGTTCATTTCAATTTATTAGGTGCATTAAGTTCGCTTTAACTTTTGTAAAAAGAGAATTATATATTCCGTTCTATAATCGCAAAGTGTGGGATTAATGTTTCATCAGTTCATTATTACACGCATATTATGTACTGTACATTCGTGGTATTATAAAATGATGAAACAATCCTACAAAAAAATTGTTTCGCTGAAGTAAATTATATGCTTGCACTCCAATAAAGATTTAGAATATTAACAACTTGTATATTTATAAAAAGTACTGAGTCAACAATATTTACTCAATGATTCTACGAAACCAAACGTAATGGAGTGAGTCAGGGACTTCTCAAAAACGCGTACATGATGTGAGTTTCGTTATTAAACTGTATGCCTATTTATTGTGTTGTTTAATTGATATACTTCGGTATCCGCCGAAATAGATTCTGCAGTTTTGATCAGCCTGCAATGTTAAATTTAACTGAATCTAGACACAGTGTAGAACTTCTTAATGTACACTTGATACGTAAAGGAGTAGTTAGTGCACATAATTCTAAAACATTAGTTATTGTTAAGCGTTAGTTTAAAACAACATTCGTCTGTTATCATTGTTGACTGATGCTTCTTAGTGATGGGGATGAAGAAGTGTATTTATTTATGATATGGAGGACTTACAGCTAACATTATAAGATTTACAGTCAGGTGAATAATAAGTCCTCATTTGTAGTGGGTTAATAAGTGTATACAAGACACATCTTTATCTATTTATAAAGTGAAACTAGGCCGATACCGATACCGACAGCCGACAGAGTGAGGACCTCTGGTGACAGATTAATTGCTACGGTAAGTATGGAACAACGTCCGGGAGAAAAGTATGTTGCCTCTGAGATAGGGCCCGAAAAGGTATGGCGTCGATTCAGAAAGAATCTGAAATTACATAATCCGAGTCTTTTCACAATAGAGCACCAAGGACGGCAGTTGGGGTTGTTTTTAGTAGGATCACATACTTTTAACTCCAGGAGCAGCTAGCTTCTAGCAGGAGATTCGAACAAATTTTCTACTCCATCAACAAAAAAAACGGCAAAACATTTCTAATATTTTAATTCTTGTAAAATTTATAAGCCAACACTAGAAATTACATGTGGATATGAGTAAACAGTGTATTGTGATATGGAAGTAAAGGAGGCGATTTCAAAGATATAAATTGATTTTAATTAATTATTTCATTGGGAATAACCACTAAAGAGATCTGACAAAAAGTTACACATTCTGTGACAATGGCAATTCGCCGGACATTAAAAACATAAGATGACGATGTTTTAAAAAAATTTTATAATTAACGACTGACGCACCGAAGTGCTGGTACATACTTGTATAATGTAGTTCAGCCAAACTTATGTCATTAGCGCTGTAAATTTTTACGTCCGAGATAACTTTCATGTCCTAAATATAAATCGTATTTGGTAGGTTTTAAATAAGAGTTCATAATATCACAATACTGTAACGTCTATCAGATTTTTTCCATTACCTATGTAACCAATTGTGCTATGCAACTATGATTCTATATCCTAAATGTAAATAAGAAGTTTCAAATTGCCTTGAAAGTAATTCAATACATATGTATGTTAAAATATTAAACTTTAATAGCCATTAATAAACTCTAGCTAGTGCGAGGTTGCAACTTTCTGACCATATTTCTGTTTAGATATGTTTCATTAAAAGTAGACATTATAAATTCTATAAAAATCTAAGAGATCTAATGAGTACTCAAACATTTACCTTAGCATGAAAATGGAACAGTCATCTCTTGAAATAGTATCAATCGTTTTACTTTCAGGTAAAAAACATATTTTGTAAATAAAACACTTTTTTATATAAAATCGTATAAGAATTTATTAATAAAGGTATGACACTGCGTGTCTTAAGGTACAATGGTTGGCTTTTAACTGCGCCCGCGCTTTGGACGCCACTTCTATATCAGCGGCGGATGCTATACGCCGAAGATTTAGCGCGCTGGATCTTTTTCAAGAGTATCTGGAAAATGACAGAAATGACAAGGGTTATAATTAGAATATTTGATTGATAAAAAGATGTGGAAGTTACAATGCTTATGAATCTTTCAGCAGCAGATTCTGCCTTCTTATTAGAACTAAAAAACTTCTTAATAGTTTATTTATATTGTACGAATATGAGGTTAAACAATTGAGTTGGAAAGAAAAAGCGAATCTTAGAAATAGAAATCTAACCCAAACAGTAGATGAAAATAGAAATGACAAGCCTGTTGGTCTAGTGTTTATTGGTCGTGACTGCTAGCCCAGAAGTCATGCATTGGATGCAAATCCAAGACAAATAATTGTGTAATAAACGCGATCATTTTTTTTGTGTCTCGTTGTAATTTATTTATAATGCATATGTATTGAGAAATATGCAAGTACATATGTTTGTCAACAGTCTGATTATTATAGAACAGGCTCTGTCTAGTTTGAGATCCCTATGTCAGAAAATAAAAGACATATAGGGTCAATTTGTTTGTTTTCAACTTCAGAGATTCTACTAGCTCCTGTTTATAGTATGGTATATTGAACGTATTTGTAGACACGCCTTGGAACCCACTGCAACTTGAAATCAAACAACGATTTATTAAATAACTGCCGTATTACATTTTTCACACAACTTTTAGGTTTTATGGAAAGTCTGATACACAATTAGTTTAATAAACCCTTCACAAGTACGAACTCTTTTTATTACAGCGCCAACAACCAGACTGATCTAATGACGTAAGGCAGGCCTAGGCCATGGATAGCAGCTCGAAGAATCACAAACGTGCTGCCGGTCTCTGATGTGGGTGAACGCTCATTACTTGAAGGTTTGATGTAGTATTAATCCGGAAATGCTGTAGACGACAATACGTTCCATAAATTGGTTGTGCGAGGCTTTCTGCCTTTCTTTGCTTGAAAAGCGTATAGAGGTGGAGGACTGCCGGTCCCTACTTGACAATTTACATTGAATCTAAAATTAAATTGCTTTTTAATAACTTTTTTTTGTTTTTTTGACCATACGATGCCGTAACGGAGCGTTGAAATTGCAAATAAAATAAAAAATATAATAAAACATATGGTTTTTTGAACCATATGGTCTACTTGTTGGTGCTGTCATAAAAAGAGTACATATTTATGAAGGGTTATTTAAGCTAATTGGGTACTAAATTTTCCATAAAAACTATAAGGTTTTGTGAAAAGTATAGTACGACAGTTATTTAGTAAATTGTTGTTTGATTTCACATTGCAGTAGCTTCCAAGGCGGGCAGGAGTTGGACACGAGAAGCCCAAAATCGATAAGGGTGGCATGCTACAAGATAGGTCTATGCCCCGCAGTGGACTATGATAGGTTGATGATGATAATGATAATTTTTTGACAAATAGCTTACAATGACAACGAAAATATCGATTCTTTGGGAATTCTGTAACTAAACTTCGCAAAGAACGCTGTAAAAAATGTTGTTATATTTTATATTTTAATTAATGAATAATTAAATTTCATTGAATTGTTATTATTTAGCACGAGCCTGGTTGTTGTGAAATGCCTAGTGGGAGGGCTAAGTCGAACGGTGGACGTCTTTCGGCTGAGATGACGTCATTTGGCAAAAATGAGTTAAAATAAATCATACTAATTATATATTAAGTAAAGTATTGGTCCTCATTTGACTGTACTAATCATCATACGGAAACCCTATATAGTACCCGTGCATCACCCAGGTGGAGAACCTTGATGAAGCACGGGTCTGTCCCCTTTTTAAATCTCTTTACAAGTATGCATTTGCCGATCTAAATAATTTTATTGTAAAGCTCGGCACGACATAGTATAATAAAATCATTCAAATGAAGATTTTTGGACGAACAAATATAATAATAATAATTCTTTGTCGGCAAGATTCAAATATGTATTTGGCTACTTTATTAACCCTTGCATTCATACCTCTTAACCCCAAAAAGATTATGCCTCAATATCCCTTACCCTTAATTAATTAAATGTTAGGCAAGGGTAGAAAATATTTTATACCAGTAAAGTAGCAAACAAGCATACGGCCGCCGGGCCGATAGTAAGCGGTTGCCATATCTTATTTACGCCAGGTTTGTCACTCGTTCTTAGCTGACCCTGTAAAATCATCTTTTCATGTTCTTACAACCCGACACAATAAGGGTTGCCAGGTGTCCAGTTTTTTTCAGTCAAGACTGACCAGCCGACAGGCTATTTATTGAATTCCACCCAAAAAAAGATAAACGAAGGCGGGGAGCGAGCCATGCTTTCGCAAATATAGTCCGCCTCGACTGGAGTAAAATCACGTCCACGGATAACTGCCCTAATAGCTAAGTTGACATTCTATAAACGTAAATATTATTAGAAAACTAACAAAAATATGGGAATGACATTATCTTAACGCTAAGTCACGTGGTCAAAACGAAATATTAGCTAACGATACAAGAGAATAGAGGCGTTAGCGATTATAGAAATAGAATCGACGTGAAACACTTGCATCTTGGTTAAGGGAGCTGGTGTTAAGCAATCTTTCCTTGCTTTTCATCATTTTGATGTTCTTTTTATAATCATGCAACCCATCTCCTTGATTGCCCCCTGTACCGTAAACATTCTATGTGTACGGCTACTATAAAATATTCTTTGTGAGTACTCTAATCCTCTAAAAATTGTCAGTGTTGCCACAGGAAAAAACGGCAATCCGAGAGCAAAGTAGCGATAGAAAACTTTCATTTACGTTTTGGGTGAGTTGCTTGGACAGCATCCATCCTTATTACCGCATAGTTGTCTCTCTTCCTCTCAAACTTTCTCTCTAACTAGGATGGGGCCAGTTTCAAGTCTACTACAATACGGCTGATTTTTGACTTTTTTACGCCGAACGACTGCCATCAAACCTCCATAACACAAGTATTAGACGATATTGAAGTTTTACAGGAAAGTTGTTGACCAAATAGATGCTTATTTTCAAAATTCAGCTTACCATATTATCGTGATCAATCTGTCTTTGTTTATTTTTTCTAGTTACTGCTGCCGATGGTATAGGTTTTCTTGGAGCGTGTTCTGTGGGCGGTATAGAAGATTTTTTAGTATTCCTAGCACTCAGTATCTTTGACAGCAGTATGTGATTGTGCCTTTGGATCTCGCGCAAGCGTTCGTTTGTGAATGACATATTCATACGGCGTGTTGAGGGGACGGATACTGACCTGTAAAAATATACAATTAATTTGTAAGTATCAATATCGAAAGAATAAGAAAGTTAAAAAAAAAACAACATTGTGCCTACTTAGCAAAATATTGCTTTTATAATTTTATTATATTAAACCAAGAAGTCAGATAAGTTGCTTGGGATTATTGAAACAAAACACGAAAAACAAATGTTATACTTGGTCTTTATTTTAAGACAACTATTAATTTAAGTGAACACGGTGAACGAAATACTTAGTCACATTCACATGTATATATTATGCCTGCATTTTATATTTACCTATGTGTGAATTGTAAAATTTGTTTATTTTAAAATCATTATGTGGTGTTAGTTTCAAGTTTACTGGTAATGATTCATTAAAATCGCAATTGTTCGTCGTTCGTTTATCTGACAGGTGCTTAGAAAACAGCAACAAACAGCACAAGCAAAAAGTAATACGAGAAACTGATTCTTCGGTGAATTCCTCCAGTGGTACTGACGAGATGAGTACCCTACTAGAGAGATCACCTAACTACCAGATAAAGTTTAATGGGTTAAAGTCCTAACAGAAGAATTTACTTCTGTGATTCCTAAATCTCTGAATGTTTATTAATTGAGTAATTTTAAGATCTTTTGAAATAGAATTATGTAACTGACACAGATCAGTCTTAACATTTTGTTTCTCATTAAAAACAACTTACCCAAAACTAGTGGATCTGCCGCTCGTAGAAACAGACGGCGGTGGTTTAGTGTTAGACATACTAGACTGACTTTTAGTTAATTTTAAAGTAGAATTTGTTAGTAACTCTTCTCTTATGGTATCACTTATGGAAGATTTCAGTTCAGTTTTTACGGTGTCTTCGTCTTCTTCTCCGCTGTTGTCATCTTCGAACTCGTCCGAATACGCGTCATCACCGCAAGTGTCAGACTTTTCATTTTCCGATTCGAACACATACGATTCGACACATATGTTAGGGGGCCTCTTGATTGCCGCCACTGTGCATCCCATCTCTGATAGATCCTTCGAAAGTTCATCGACCTCGTTATTGTTTTCCTCCTGGTATCGTTGAGATTTGACATTTTTAGAGTCTCCGGAAGAAAATTCTGCGTCAATATATTTCACATCTACGTTGTCTCGGTGTGACATATTGCGGAAGCGTGCATATACCGTGGGCAGCTGCGAGAAAAAATAATAATCTACAGGTGCTACGTAACTACAAACTAATTACTAAATTAACCTCCCTAATTTATTACAAGATTTTACACGCATAAACATTTACTTTAACCTATCATTAAAAGTATCAGATGGTGTTTGTGGTGAACATAGCATTCAGACCACCGGACGCCAACAGTTCCTCGCAATCACTCCGTGATGGAAAATTAGTACACATAGGTGGCCATCGATTATTTAATTTACTGTTTGTTTAATAGGACCTTAAAGTAGTAATAACTTTATCGACGCCAGCCATTATATAGAAATAGTAAACTGTATATGCGTTACTACATATTTTAAAGTAATACTTTTTCAAATTGTGTTGTCTATTTGCCTATGAATCTGTTGAGTCATAACGCAAGTGAAGTTCTAAAACTGCTCGGCAGTTTTTCACGTCTGCACGTGAAGAACTGTGTGTATTAAATAATTCATCATCATCTAAGATGGAAGACTACCACTGCTGGACATATGTTTCGTCACAACTAGCGGTCCTGTGCTGCTCGTGATCGTCACCAGGTTTTCGGAGCACCTTGTGACGTGTGAGAGCCTTATGACGATGCGTAAAATAAATTGATGTAGACTATTTAACAGGTGGCAATTCTATCTATATGCAATTCCGCGGCTAACACTGCGTGACCATGTGAATTAATTTATGTAGTATAATTTTTCGACGTTATTGGCTGGCTCTCCTTTCTGACGCACGAATTGAAACTTTGTAGACATTTTTCTACGAACGCTAGGAATGCGCTAAAACCGCAAAAAAATAATTTATGCGCTGTTACAACTTCACTGATTGTTAACTTTTAATTAATTTAGCATTTTTTATTTTCTGTAGCTACACTACGAATATCATATCAAATTATTACCTATAGCTAAAAGCACTAAGACCTACCTATGTAACATTAGATAAGTATTAACGATCTCAATATACTTACCACGTGATTATTATATGCAAGCGCCTACAAATTAACTTGTAGCAAATGCATAAAATTCTTTTGTTGCTCAATCGAATTATTGCATATAACGTTATAAGTATACGATTGTCAAAGAAGCTTCAATAAGAAAGATCACAAATAAAAATATAAGTTACAAAATTGACAATAAACAACAGGCTGTGTCAAAATGATTTGTTTCTAGAATCTCAGCTACACACGAACCACAAATCGCCAGTTTCCTTTTTAATAATTTTCGACAACGTACTATGTTATTGTTTAATACTGAACTATCTTTTATAATTACAATAGCTTCTGAAAAATCGATACCGTACTTAGCGACAGCCAAACAAAAGTTGCGCGACTAATATGGATAATGTTTATATCTCTTTGGAAGCGTGGTTTTGAGTTTACGTTCCGTTTACAAAACAGTATATATTTATTCCAATGTACGCAGTATTTGTTTGTTGCATACATCAAAACGGAGTTAGCTAACGAATAATATAGATTACGTAGATGTTAATTGATAAAATTTGTCTACACAATTTTCTTAAATTTCTATTTGCAATAATTCTTTCGTCTCTTAAATAGTCCAGTACTTCGATTTCAGCAGAGATCACAAAAACTTGTCAACGCCTAAATTTGACATTTCAGAACCATTCACTCAATAGTTCCCCAGAAAAGAAGGGTACTTTTCGATGCTGGATTCATGTCAGCAAGTTAATGATTTTCTTAATAAATTCTGTGTTATTTAGTTAGAATATAATAAATTAATCATTAAAAATGGTGACTATTATAAAAAACCAATTGCTGAAACATCTGTCGAGGTACGTACGAACCTCAATATATTTTAAATTGTCTAGTCTCTTCAGATTTCATACCGACATATAATTAAATTAATTTGCAGTGATTAACGCTAATTTTGGATTTGGTTTCATACAAGTCTGAATTCATATGAATCTTTCATGATCCAGATAACAAAAAATGATAGTTGGCAGACGTGTACCGCTTTGTTCGATATATTTATTATGTAGTTATTATTACACCATAAGTGATAACTGTTTATGTATATATAACTTGAATATTTTATAAGTAGTAAGATAAAACTAAACAAAGCTACTCACCACCCATTGTGTTGCTAGTTCAGCTTATTCTTCACACAAATCACAACAATAGACAAAGAATTTTTCTTGATTATAAACTTGTTGAATACTTTTATATAATAAATACTGATTGATGATAATGCTGGTATAATGAATACTACATGGATATTTACATTATGTCTGTTGATTAATTCACACAACTTCAATTTCGAGATAGAGATGTTAAACTAGTATAATACACTTTTCTTATTAGTATGTAAGTGTCTTATTAGAAATACTTTGGATTAAAGGATAATTGTTTGTTATGTATTGCATTTCTGAAAATAATGTTCACCAAATTATTATTTATACCTAACAGTTGACATTAATTTATGTGAAGTTAGATCAAATTAAAACGCTGTTGTTGCAAGACAATCTTAAATAAATCTTCGAACCATAACTCTCAGTTATTTGTTGAAAAACACGTTTTTATTAATGTAAGTCTGTCTTGACTACTCCCTTTTCTAGTAGAATTAAATAATCTAAGTAGAGAAGAGGTGCAAAGTTAAATTTTAAATTAATTACAATTCAATTGTTAATATAAACTAAACCTAGTGTGATAGACTATGCATAGTCTATATTTAGTTTTTTTTAATTCACATCACATCATAATATAATTCTGGGTGGTGGTGGGTTAAGAGTATGGATTGTCACCACTGCAGTTCATCCTGTGGGTAGGGTAAGAGGCGACAAGGATCAAATTATGTAGAACAACTTAACTGGCAGGCGAAATACTTGAAACACCCTATACTAACCCGTCTGGGCAGCATGGTATAATAGGCTAAAGCTTCCTTGTTAAGGAGAAGCATATGTCCAATTGTGGACTTTTAGAGGCAGTCGATAATTATGATGGTAATTTAAATTGAAAATTAATAAAATAATACGTTATCATTTATTATATATTAGCATAAAGAGAATTATTTCTTTCCCTTTTTAATCAAAAATAAAGTACAGAAACATAATTCTAATCAGATAAATCTCAACAAAACAATATGCATTCACTAGGTTCACAAAGAATCTGTCGCCGGAACAGATCTCCCTCTCAGCACTGCGAGGGTCTGGTGAGCTCCAAGACCTTACATTAGATGAGGAATTGCTGACAGATCTACTGGAGCTACCGGGATGGGTGCGGTTGACATCGGCTAAGTGCAACAGAGCTTCGTTCAGAATACAATGGACTAAGCTAAAGACTGTGCCAATAGTTCTGGTAAGTTTGTTTTCATTTTTCATTTGTGTTATCTATGTGGTGGTAGATGAAGAAAATGGAGAATCATCGCCCCTATTCGTCCTGTGAACATAACAAGGAGAAGAAAAACTTGACACAAACTCTAAACCAAACCGTCTGGCCAGGGTGATATAGTATGACAATACCTCCTTTCTAAAAAGAGGCCTATGTCCAACAGTGGACTGTAACAAGCTATTAATGAATAATGTTTGAATTTTGTGATTCATGTTACTCATAAGACATGTTTTGCTTATTTATCATTATAATTTGTCTTATTGATTAGTTATCATTTTACATAATCATATCTACTTAGTTTGCGATTTTGTTATTATCTAAGCAGGTAAAACGAAGGAAACGGCAATAAAATTATTATAATTGTCTTTTGAAAAACAATGTTAACCAATGTATAAGGAAAGTGGAAGAAAAATATAATTGCGTTGAATCTTTTTTTAGTCAAGTTAAGAGTGCTAAGAACTAATTGATTGGTTTAAAAAAGGGGCCAAGTGCGAGTCGAACTCGCCGATGAAGGGTTCCGTAGCAGCAATTTATGACGTATTGAAAAAAAAACGACTTACGTTTTAAAGCAATTTTCGGTAGAAATTTACGTTGGACATCATATATTTTTTTTGGAAACTCTTATTTCAGAAGTTACGGGGGGAGGGGGGTAAGTTTTACCACATTGGAAGTGTCTCTCACACAAACTATTCAGTTTAGAAAAAAATGAGAAACCTCAATAGCATTTTTGAAGACCAATCCATAGAAATCCCACATGTATAGATTTGATAAACAAAAATTAATTTCAGTTCTAAGTATGGGAGACCCCCAAAATTTATTAATATTTTTTATTAAGTTTCATCAGTATAGTTCTTATAGTTTCGGAAAAAAGTGACTGTGACATACAGACAGACCGACAGACAGACAGACATGATGAATCTATAAGGGTGCCGGTTTTTTGCCATTCGGCTACGGAACCGCAAAAAAGTATGTTCAATCATAATTTTTATGACAATAGTTACAATTTTTTTACTAACACTGTTTTTTTACTGTTTCACTACGTACCGAATTGCTTCATGTATAAAACTTAGCAACATATTATTAAATAAAAAAAATATAAACGATGTTATAATTTCGCTATTATAAATATAGTGCCAAATATTTCATATCATATGCTTAAATGAGTTTATTTTAATTCCCTATTAGTCCTATTACCAATCTCATTATTGAAAAAGTAAAGATTAAGTTGGAAATAAAGTACAATACGTCTATAGATAGAAATTCAAGAAATTAAAGTGAACCCACTCACAATACAAGCACATTTCTCAGTCGAAATAGTGAAAAATAACGCGTGTTATACCTATACAATAAGTTTACCCGGACCGCTGGTCTATGCTCATAACTAACAAAAAGTATTAAAGCTATGCGTCATAAAAATTACACTGGGGGATTCCCCTACCAGTAAGACATTTATTTTCCTGTCCAATAGTCACTGTCATTCATTTAAAACCACCCCCAAAAAAAAAAGGTGTTTTTGTATGTTAGTTTACCGATTATTACTTAAAAAGCACTTTTCTAGCGCAATCGATTGGATATATTGAGTAATATTTTTTAACCCACACATCCGCCTAATTTCGTATTTCGTAGTAACTGTGTTGTTGATAAACACTAAGGAGCTCTTGGTCTTGGTTGCTATACGATCACTTGTGCCATACAACAGTTACAGATAGTACAAGCTCTAGACAGTCCGATAACAATCTATCTAGAGAACTTCTAACTACTTGGCCTGTGCAGATCGTATTGCTACAACCACTTAATACGACAATACAACCATTCATGGTATAGTGCACTGAAAGCTGACCCAAACATTTTTTTTTTAAACCACGACGGTGTCAAACAAGCATACGACCCGCCTGATGGTAAGCGGTTACCGCAGCCTATGGCCGCCTACGGCACTAGGGGCATCACGTGCGCGTTACCGACCCTTCAAAAACCTATTTACCCCCTTCTGGAAGAACCCCATACTGTAGTTCCCTGGGAAAGCTTAGTTGGAGAACATACTCTGAGGATGACTGCTAATAAACATACCTATACATACATATGTATTTCTCAATATACAAACATTTGATAAATGCGTTACATCCAAATTCAGAAAAAGCATTATTATTCTCATCACACAAACTCTTGGGTATGAATTGAACTCTGGATAAGCAGTCTGGATGAAATTTTAGTTTAAAATTCAGTAACTCATTTCTAACTAAATCATTGTACTAAATGTTAGTCGTACATCATGATCTATTTTTAATTATTGTCTTATCTTTTTTCTGAGCGTTACGATAATATTTCTAAGTCTGCTTGCATGATTCAGCTTGATCATAATAACATGTAATACTAATCTGGCGCATAGCCAATAGCTGAATTATTGTTGTTTTTAAACTATCTGCATAGATTATAATGTTTTTTTTCTTAACATTTGGAAAATGTTGTGTGTTGTTTCCTACTATTTGTAGATACATCCTATTTTTACGGGCAATCAGTGTTAAAATTCTTTAAAATCTGTATCCTAGTGAATGAATGTTCTATTCCCTTATATATAATTGTATTACACTTGCCCGCTTGCGATGGACCCTATGCAATCTTTATTGTCTTTTAATATGTAAATGATCATCCTGGGCACTAAATCCATCATCGTTACAGGTCAATAGTTGTTACCTGACTGCCATCGGACCAAATGTTTGTATGATCTGCAAATATTTGTTTCGGAGTTTGAATGTTTTCTATTTATAACGTGTATGTTTTTACAAGAAAAATATATAAATACTCTATCAGTCAATCTATTTATAATAGTAGAAACTCTGCTTAGTTTGAAACTACTATGGCTTTGTGTACCAAATGTCCGAAATGTTTATTTATTTATATTAATTAAACATCTTACGGCAGTTTCCAATTTGATAATTATTCCATCTGAAAGAACCTAGTTATATTAACTACCTTATGGTACTTGAAAATGCTTTATATTTTCTTGAATTAAATGTAAACGTTACAAAATTATATAGATCTTAAAGTGATTCATTTCAAAGCTATCAGTGTCACAAATACTGTTATCAGAAACAACAGTAAATACTGTCTACCGTGTGCACGTATTTTATACACTATACAGATTTATTTTAAACATTGCCTTTTATTCGTTGCTATCTGCACGATTATATGTTGAAAAATTTATTGGTCAATGAACTCTTGTCCATATTATTAAAATGCTAAAATTCTTAGGCGATTTTGTTAGCATATTACTCAGCCTAACTGGTCAACTATTTTCCCCGGCTCTCAGATTGACAGTTACATTCTGATAATTCCAATTCATGCAGAAATATTTTTAAGCAACATCTATATGATAAAGTTAGTAAACACATATTTTACCAACTCGTCCACCAGGAATGACCTGGTCGGTGTAACCTCTCCTGATGACATATCAATTCCTCCACAGATTAATTTATTACAAGTTGTATAACGCTACTCGGGAATAAATAATTGATAGCCAGAACTGAGTTTGGGTGGTGACAGATTAAGAATACACAATGTCACCACCCCTATTCATCCCGTGGGCTTCGTAAGAGGCTACTAAGGGAACAAACCACGCAGTACAACAGCGCTGCGAAGTGAAGGAAAACTTGACACAAAGCTTATACCAACACATCTGGCCAGCGTGGCCATAGTATGTGGCGTATAGTAGGCCAATACCTCCTTTGTAAGGTGGTGATGAGTCAAAAAGGGTAAGAGAGTAACGCCCATTTGCCGAGTACAGAATAGGGTCGCCAGAGCTCCATGGGAAATAATGCTAATTAAAATAAACCACCCAACCAAGTTAAACACAATTATTTTGCTAACCGCTAGTTGCTAACTCTATTGCATATCGATCCGTATAAATTACGACTTCCAAGTCTGTTATTATTAGATTATCTATTTTTTATATGTACACAAATAAAGTAGTTATGTTTATAAATACATTGGTGCTGTTTGTACATCTCAAAAAAGTACCATTACCGATTTATGAAATACCTAACACAATTATTTACAGGTACGTCATTGGGAATGTAAACATTAAATTTAGTCGTTAGAGAAGTGTTTTTTCAGTTATCTTTTAGTCGCAAATAAATTACGACTCAACAATGAAGATAATAGCAAGTCATTGTAAAATGATTGCCGATTTAATCGAATACTTTCGATTTTTATACACTAATAGAGTGAACGGCAAATTATGGTGTGAGAATCGGATCTCGTCGAACTTGTCAACATCACTCCTCAGTCCTTCTTTATAAACTTTGTTTTTAAATGTCTATTAATCTATTTTTTTCTACCTTTCTCTTTCAATACTGCCAACAATGACATCTTTAATTGAAATAATGCATTTATTTTTGCAAGCAAGTCTATACAGACATTTTTACACGTCGGACTACAGCTAGAAGACGCCGGCATTTCCTAAGACTCATCCTGTGAAGAAATACCGAAACAAACCACAGAAGTGTCGTTTTTTTAAGTCCGTTACAATGTTAGATAAAAATAGATCTATCTATGCGAGTATAGTGCAGGGTCTGGGTTGGCCTTTTGAAGGAAGGATTATAATTTTGCGCCGGCCTGTCCGTACAAACGGCATACAAGCCCCAGTCATCGTTAACCCAAACCAGTATTAGTCAAAAATATCGACCTGCACGACACTACTGCCAGCAGAACATTTGGATAGACTGTGGAAACACACAAATCCACCAGAAAGTTACTAAATATAACCTAAAATTACAACCCTTTACTATCTTTACATTTCAATAAACAAAAACTCACTGTACTATTGTACATGTTTAACTCCGGAGAGAGAAGAAAAGACTTGTTATGTGCCCACCTTTGGATCTACTATTGGGAGTTCAACAGGTAAAAAGGAAGTCAATGATAGAAATATAATTACTAAAAAATAGACTAAGTATAATGTCGCTGGAAATACGATAATGTAAGCACGTTATTTTTTACCATTCTCTCTGGAAGAACACTTATTTTGTTAAACAAACAATAACTGTATCGTAAAGACGATAAAAAGTAAAAGCTATGAGGCGAACTGTAACGTTGGCCCCAATCCTCGTTAACAAAAAGAGTCGCTGTAACGTCAAGCTGAGTCCTGAAATTTTAAACGACTCATTATCAGATGTACTTGTATTACATATTTATATCTATTGTTACTAGGCTTATGATAGTGCGTACCATATTTGGTTGCATAAAATTATCTATTCCATTATCGCTTCACCGTACGTGCCACACATACGTATTTCGATGTTTAAATGTAAGTGACGGTAGTCTAAATTTTTGAGTGTGGAAAATACCGTCAAGTGTTTTCAGGTTATCAGAACACCTGCCGATTTAAAACTACTTTTAAAATAAGCATATAGCCTACGTCAAATTTTCAAAGATTTTTATTCTGAAAAGACTACTAGACAAATACAAAGAATTTTAAATTCATAAAATATACAGAAATAAAATAATAACGGAACTACTCTACAGCAAATTAAGAATTAAATGGTATATATGATAATTCATCCACCTACCATGCAGCTGCTGATGGCGGATACGGGTACGCGTTAAGATAAGGATAATTAAACTTATCGTAGTAACGTACTTTGTAAATCATAAAAATAGTCATTATGAATAATTTACCCAAAAGCTTGTTACGCAAAATCTTACAAAAATCACACAAAAACTTAAAAAAGTAGAACACCGTATTTAAACAGGTTAAAACTGGAGTATTGGCTGCTATTTCTTTTTTTAAAAAAAAAGGTTTCGAAGCTGGAAATTTAAGTCGTCAGACAAACTGTACTTGTTTACCCAGTTGCTGTATAAAATGTACGTATTTTCCACAAGTTGTGAAACTAACTCGTAATAAATATGACTACACGGTGTCGTTCCTTATTCATACAATATTAGAGTAATAAAGTTTTACATCCTTATTGCTCTGAGACGATGACTTTTATTTCTTTGTATTTTTTAGTATTGTTAGTTTAGTTAATAATTTTCTTTGACATCAGACGAATAGAGTGGCATGCTTTTTGATCAAAAAAATATGCTTTACATATCACTCGGGTTAAATTTATTAGTGCATAAAGTTATTAGGTACCAGAGGTGACACTTAAGAAGTGACATTTCACCCACTCGTTACAATACGTCATGAAACGTTTTTTTTTCTATTTAGTGCCAGCGTTTTCTGGTTACACTGGTGACAATCAGCATTTGTCATACTGTTCAATACCAGTGTTGTCCTTTTTTTGTTGTAAATAACGAAAAAACACTAAAGGCCTTCAATGCTCAGTTATACTGTCAAGTAACTGACAAGTCAGTAAATGTATCCTAGCTCTTCATCAAGCGATTAGTTTCGTTTTTTTTAATCGGATATAAACAAACTGTTGCTTGATGGTATTTTATATCTAACTCATTGTAAATATACGCAAGCGAGATGTAGCTATAAAGTGAGTAACATGTTAGATAAGGATCACAAACTATTAGAAAAGATTCAAATTTTGAAATTAGTTTGATAATTTTAGTATCGTTTAGTATAATCAAGATATCCGCAAAACGATTTGCATAAAAAAAGAAAGTTCATGATCTTCTCAATGAACTGGCAAAATTATCTAATATGTAACATGCCTTATATTGTCTGTCTGTCAATGTGTACATTTGTATAAATATGTTTATATTTTTATTTATGTGTTCTCTTGCAAGTATATATATGTGAGTGTATAAGTTTAAGCTGAGTGTAAGTTCTGTGAGTTGTGAGCTGTTTACATTTTAATTGATTTTCAATTATGTAGTATCGGCTTCCGTGATGTAACGGTTGTCACGTCTTTCTGACGCGCCTTCCAGTTCTGTCCTTCAGGATTTTATACCGTACAATACAGTAGTACTGCCTAAATTGATATGGTCTTTGCGAACGAGGTTAACGAAAGCCTGATAGCAAACACTTTCTTATATAAAAGAGATAGATTGGTTGTTGATTTATTCTTGGCCAGTACTACCATTTACATACACGTCAAAACATAACTTAAATCAGTGATGACCGTACTGTGAATTTTAAGTGTTATTGATTTTCAACTGTGACGCAGTGTTCGCCTGTTTCATACAAATTCAAGTGCCTTACTTCGTTACAGAGTATGAAATTACGTAGGCTACACAATTCCATTCATTTTGTTTTGTTTGTAAACGATAAGAACTTTATTTTGCTTAAAAATACCTTGTTTACTTGAACATTTCATATTTAATACCTAAAGATACTAATTTTAAGTAATAAATGATTAGTTTGATTATACAAATGCATTACGTACATCCGCTTGATGTATGTATCACGATAATACAGAGTTATAAGTTTAATAAGTGTTATAAATTAGTTCTAGAAAACTCTTTGCAGTGAGACATCACTGTCTCCTCATATCTGTTTAGCCAGCAGCAAACATAATGTAGTAAATAAAAAAACGCCAAGAAGCCTTGAAAAAAGGAGTCCTTCAAAAAAGTCACAATTATAGAGTAGAGTTCATGGAAACACAATATTGTCTCAAATTTAAATAAAAATGTAATTTATTAAACCGTTTCACCATCGCCTTCAGTAAATTGTGTTTGTAAAGCTGTATAAACATCAATAAATGGTGTCAATGTGGTTGTTTTATTTGAAGAAAATTATTATAGAGTAAAATGAAAACTCAAAGTTAGCGTTTATAAATCACGTTTTTGTACAACCTTAATCTTAAGTGTTTTAATTTCAGACGAACGGTCTTTGAGGGACGCTTTAATTATAAAAGTTTTGGAAGTTGCATCGGTCCGGTCGGATGTTTTGTCTCTGTGAACTATAATGGAAGTCTATTGAAAAAAGAGTGGAAGAAAAGAGTGCGGTTCGAAAAGAGCCTCTTAGGAAGCTTAAACTAATGTACATCAAATCAGAACCTAAAGTCCTGGGAAACAAATTTGATATTTTAAAAGCTGATGTTTTTTTATGTTGTAACCACGTACTAATTAAGGTTTTTTGGAAAATTCAATTCTAAGGAGTTAAAATGTTCATTTTTTTAATAGCGTACCACAGTGCCTCTAGTCTGCCTAATGGAAAGCATGAATGGTCACCATACTCATTGTGAATGCAGGCAATACAGTATGGTAACCCACACTGAAATCAGCGTGGCTCTACTACCTTCGATTAAATACTTACTACCTTAGAAATTATTTAGTATTATTAATTTTAGTATTATGTATTATGTATATTGAAAGTCCAGCTTATCATCAATTATTATTACGAGAATTAATTTGTTATTGGCATGTCTATCATTATAAATAATAAAGATAATTATTAATTAGGATAAATACTATGTTGTTGCCTGTATTTTACTGGTTAACTCTAGTCAGGCAATGTACAATCAGATAATGTAACTTAAACGGTGTAATTGCTTTCTTTATGGTAGGAACTTGCCACTACATGTTTGCATTCATACATAACTACGTGAATCGCATAAAATTTAGATTTAAATTCTATACAGTGTTAATGAGCTCAATTATGTTACCATAACAAAATCATAATAGTTATAAGTATTATTTATTATTATTCTCTTTATTTCATTTACATACACACATTAATTACATTTTTAATTACATACAAAAGGAATACAAAAATACATATTTAAAAATATAAAAAATAGTAGACCACCGACATCGGGTTCAGGGACCAAGACACCGGTACTTAGGACTCCAAAGACAGGAACCTCCTCACTATACGGGCCGTGTCAAGGAGGACTGCCTTCTGCATCAAACCCTTTTTTTTTTAACGTGTGGAAACCCCCTCGGGCCGTCACCCCACTGGGGTTTACGGCGATCCAACCTTCTAACGTGAGCGTCTTAAGGTGTTGGTCGAGGCTCTTGACCATCAATCCGTCAACAGGTATGATTATCAAGACAAGACACAACAATAGTATCTTTTAGTGCTACAAAATAACACGTAGATGGATTTTAAAAAATAAAGTGAACATACTCGTACACATATTACCATTAATAGTAAAAACGTCATTCAAATTATAAATTGCCCTTTCATTGCACTTTTTATCGTCAATGCAATCTTTACAAAAACAAAAACAACAAAATAAAACGACAATATCAAATATTACAAACTGTTCTAGAATTTTTCGTTTTCCGATTGACAGATAAGGAATTATTTACGAAAATGAATCAAAATTCTTGTAATATTTTTTATAGTTAACTGTAAGACGCAAATGAGTTGAGAAACCATCTGATAGGAAATGATTACCGTGGCCCATGGACACCTCCAACTTAAGAGTCATAAAATGGGCCCTTTGGCTTTGTAGGAGTTTGGGCTCCGGTAACCTTAATCATTTAACTGCCTACGTGGCACAGTGGTAGCATACGAGTATGTGGCTGTTAAGTTTAAAGTTTCGAGTTCGAATTTCATTCCAAAACAAATAATTTAATTACAAAAATATATGTAGGTATTCCACTAGTAAGACTAGCTGTCATGGTTCTAGCTCTACTTAGTTTGAAGCTAGATGGCGTTTTGAAAATTTACAGTGTTGATTGTAACAAAAACCCAAGCCTCCCTAAATAACTAAATGATGTAATACCAGATTGTTCAGTGTGGAGTGAAATTAAACTGATAAGGAGTTCTTTAAAATAAAATTCATTTGATTGTGTACACAATAAATCGAACTATGGAATAGCACAAAAACAAATTTTATTATCCTCTAAACTAATAATCTCAACATACAGAATTAGAAAAAAAATAAGTATTTTGAATACAATGATTACTATAGATGTTTTAACTATACCTATGTATAGACTATATCAGACCACGGCCTATTACCGTTACAGTTCGACCGTTCAGCTATTTTGGGCTGTATTGAAAAATCCAGGTCCCTCTTATGTTATGAGAGGGACAGCTTCCATTTACTGAGTTGCAGATGAAAGTAAAAAAAAATATGATATTGATAATAAAACGTAATTTATTTTATAATCTGCTTGAAAACAATATAAGTTGTTTTTGTTGTTTACAGAAATTATAGGCGACAGGTTTAGCGTCACAGGTAGTTTTCCACTCATAATTAAACTGTACAAACATTATATACCATTGTTATACTTAAACTACGACCGTATTAAAACTGACTTGAGATAAAGAGATCCCACCGATTGTGTTGACATATGAAATATTGAATATATATATGTATGAATTATTAATATTTTATCAAGGCATGTGTTACAAATAGTATGGATTGTAAATGTAATGTTAATTAACTACAACGTCTGCTTCATTATCAGAATAAGATGATACAACAAGAATTGACTAAATCATATCGACAATACTACGCAACTATCGTCAGCCTATCGCATTCTACCGCTGGACATAGTCTTCTGCCGTTGCACGCCACTTTAATCAATTTTGGACTTCTAGTATCCACCTCCTATCATCTTGTACAAATCGCCACTCCACTTAGCCAGTCAGCCTTCTTTTGCTGAGACGCGGTCTCCACTCTAAAACTCTCTAACTCTAACGGTTGTCGGTTCTGCAGCTAATAAAGACAGTCCATTACCAAATCAATTTTCTAAGAAATAAATAACACTTACATATAGAAAGAGAAATATAATTATACTTATGTATATAACATATAATAGAAATTTCGAAAGATATATTTGTTACCTTATATATCCAAACTCTAATCCTACAGTTTTTCACAAAACAACTCACGAACATACAAACAACACCTGTTACTGTTATCACTTTAGGCAGTATCCCACCACAATCGCATATACCTAGATAGACAGAAACGCATAGTTATCAGTGAAGCAGTCACGCAAGTAACGGCTGTTATCAATACGAAAACAATGTCCTAAACACGGTACCCATTCGTGCTCCATAGAAGGCTCTTCAACTTAAATCGATATTTATTAATTATGATCCTAACATAACACTAGTGATAACCCGGTAAAAATTACACGACTGACGTAATGAACCATAATGCCACCGTAATTTATGGGCAATAGGTATTTCTGACCAGTTTTCATCACTTACATTACAGCCTATTATGACTTTAAATAGCTACAACTTAGAAATAACTTTTTCATTATATATATGTCAGAGCATCAAAAAGCGAGAGGCGTCATAGCGGTCTTGGTTGTAGCTATCCATCGTGGGTAGTGTAACAGAA
Source organism: Hypercompe scribonia (assembly GCA_949316085.1). NCBI lineage: Eukaryota > Metazoa > Arthropoda > Insecta > Lepidoptera > Erebidae > Hypercompe > Hypercompe scribonia. The sequence goes on from OX438988.1 coordinate 10,059,886, forward strand.
ACTTTTAAAATAGGAGGACACTTGTATTGTTCAATGTCTCATTATTTAATCGTTATACAATTTCATACAAAATCTCAAAGATCTACGAACTTCAAATAGAAGAGCCAATAGTTTAGCATGTGCGCACCGCGTGACAGCTGTCCACCTGAGCCTTTTTCAAAAACCAACTGACAACCACCATTACTCGTGGCGACACCTACTACTGTATTCGGGGTTACCGCTCTTTTTTAAACAACCTTATTTTAATATTATCGCTTACGGAATCAACTTAATCGGATCAAGTAAACAAATCAAGTGATGATTAAAATAATTCGTAACTTAGTAATAAATTAGTTTATAATAGAAACTGATCCATAAGCAGCGCGCCGTCATATATAATAAATTTACAATATATATAATAACTTTTTAAATCTCATGTACATAATTGATTCCCATTCTTCGATACAATTATGATTAGCAACATTAAAAATATAGTTTTCATTGTAAAATTCAGCACCCCGTTCAACTACGATGACACTGAATTTGATCAAGGCTCAAGCATAGTTTGCCACCTGTAAATTATTAACCATACCTAGCGATTAACCAAGCTTTCAATTGAAATTAAATACACACCACGTTACGTCGTTATAGTTTATCAGTTTTTTTACTCCACTAGTGTGTATAGTAAAACGTATAATATTTATGAAATAGAAAGCTAACAAGCCAAAATATTCTAAAACCCAAATTGGATAATTAGACGATCAAAACCAAACAAGCTCTTCACATCCACACTTGGTAGTTCGAATTATGTTTTAAACAGACAAACAATATTTATGGAATGTTACTTCAAGAGTTAGACTATATGTAGATGCACATTGATAAGTTTGATAAATGGGGCTACATTTATAGATTACTATTGTAGTAACATAATAACATAAGGGGGTACTTTATTTTTGTATTGTTATCTACGACAAACAACTATTTTATGATCTGCAGGTCTTATTCTTAGAAGTGTTTGATCGTTAACAATGTGTATTTTTAAACAAAGTATGACTAAGCATTACAACCGATCTATTTATCAATTCTCATGGTGACTATCACTATATATTTACTTATTATCTCTGATTTTATACAGGCTTGAACGAGGTGACAGTACGGCTTGCACCACCGTGAGTTCGGTGCATACATTTTCTGTGTAGGTGTGACACAGTCTTATTGTTGCTTTTCACCAAATAACCTTGACGACTCTTGTTGAAGTGGTAAGTGATTCTGACTGCTAAGCCAAAGATCGTAAGTTCGATTCCCACCCAAGAGAAATCTTTGTGTAATGAACTATTTGTGATCATTTGTTCTGGCCTGGGTATAATTCATCTATTAAATGTACATATATATTTAGAAACATTTCAGGATGCAGGCTTTTATCAGTTGTTTCAACTGCCTGCCTGTCTATGTAATATAATAATAATGTATGTATGTTTATCAGGAATCTGGTTATCATAGTACAGACTTCGCTTAGTTTGGTATCAGACGACCGTTTGGAAATATATGAGGAAATAACTGAGGGTACCGGAATCCAAACCCACCTCCTCTCCTTAGCGGGCTCCCTGGGGTGGCGGTAGTCACTTACCATTAGATTACCTGACTGCTCTTTCACCCCTATACGTTAAAAAACCTGTATACATTGGTCGTGTACTACATTACGAATGACCATTTTTGTTTTTTTTTTTTTTTTTTTTTTTTTTTTTTAACGTGTGGAAACCCCTTCGGGCTGTCACACCACCGGGATTTACGGCGGGGTGGTGTGTCGGAATCGGACCGACTAAAACCACACGGTGTGCCACTCTGCGCCTGAGATAGGAGGGATCCGGGAACCGCTGCTGTTACGACATCCAGATCTCTCCCAGCGTCTGCCCGCTAAAGCGGGCACCATCTGCGGATAAACTCTCTATTTAGGCGACGTACAGCACACGTGCACATCACCTCCTCGCGGCTGGCCACTATACCGGATGGAGGGGAAAACTCATCCCGTCCACCCGCGGCCACACTCAAGGCGGCATGAGGCGCCGAGGGTCCGAGTGGATATCGTCCTCCCGGGCCTTCTCCGCCGCCTCCTTCCGCGAAATTACGTCTTCGCAGAAGGTTGCGACCGCGGTAAAACAACTGTCGCTACCGGCCATGAAGCGTATGACGGCCGGTAGCGAGAGATCACCTCCAATAACTGCAGTGAGGACCCCACGCTGCGCCGCCCAGGCGGAACAAACCGCTAGCGTGTGCTGAGCCGAGTCCTCACTACAGTCGCAGTGGTGACAGGCGGGACTCAATTCCCTCCTGAGGACCGAGTGCAGATACTTCCCGAAGCAACCGTGCCCGGAAAGGACCTGCGTCAGTCGGAAGGAAAGGGTCCCGTGCTGCCGCCCTGCCCACTCGGCGATGACCGGCTGGAGAGCCTCCACGGCGGCAAAGCCAGCACGTGGAGCCTCCAGCCGAGACGACCAACGAGCCATCGTGGCTTGACGAGCGGCCTCTCGCCACTCGCGTATCTCTTCGGGCGGGGGCCGTATGCCGCTACCCGCCCGGAAGTCAGCCGTCCGCCGATAAACTTCGGCGAGCACTTCCGACTCCAAATCCCACGGGGGAGTTCCGGTCAAGGCGCACGCCGCCTCCGTCGATACGGTGCGGTAACCACGTATGGCTCTAACCGCCAATATCCTCTGAGGGCGCCAGAGGCGAGCCCTATTCTGGGCGGTCAGAGCCGCCGCCCACACCGGTGCACCATACAGTGCCATTGACCGGACAACCCCCGTGTATAGCCGTCTCGTCGCGACACTGGCTCCACCCAAATTGGGCAAAAGTCGCCCAAGGGCAGAAGCAGCGCCGACCAGCTTTGGACTAAGCTGTCGGAAATGCTCGTCGAAGAGCCACCTGCCGTCTAGGATCAGGCCCAGATACTTCATCTGGGCCTTAATCGGTACGAGGACCAAATTGACAACGATAGAGGCGCTGGGGGGTGGACCACGACGGGGCCCATGAAACAAAAGGGCCTCCGTCTTATCTAGGGCCACCCGTAAACCCAGCGCCTCAATGCGCCCGACGACCAAAGAGACTCCCACGGTGGCCAGGCGCGCCGCCTCTTGAAAGTTTGCCCCCCGGGCCGTGACCAATGTGTCATCGGCGTAACAAATTACGCCCAGCCCGGGGGGAAGACGACCTCGAAGGGCCCAGTCGTATCCCATATTCCACAGGAGTGGTCCGAGGACAGATCCCTGTGGAACACCACACGACATGGGCCACCGCCTCAGAATACCATCTCGGTCCTCGTACATGACGGTACGCTCCTCAAGATAGTCTGCCACAAGCCGCCTCAGGTACTCTGGCACCCCGTGGTAGTGGAGTGCTTCCCTGATGCAGCTAAATGGCAGACCATTAAATGCGTTGGCGATGTCCAACGACACCGCCAGCAGCACGCCGCCACAGCTCACCGCCTCTTCGGTCACGGCCCTCAGGCGCAACACAGCATCGACTGTCGAACGCCCGGCCCGAAACCCGTATTGGGCGTCCGACAGATCGGGGCCCACCTCGCAGAGGTGCCGGACGATGCGGGCAGAGAGTATCCTCTCAAACAATTTACCCGCCTCGTCCAGCAACACAATGGGCCTATAAGCCGCGACCGAATCGGCCGGCCGTCCCGGCTTCCGTAGTAGGACCAGCTTCCCGCTCTTCCAGTCCTCAGGAAAACGTCCGGACGCCAAGCTGGCGTTTAGGACTTCCCCGAGGCGATCCGACATGTGGTCGAGGGTTCGCGCCAACACTCGGGCAGGTATTCCATCTGGCCCAGGGGCGGTGTTCTTAGAGCGAATCCGTAGAACGACCGCCCCTATCTCCGATTCCCTGACGGGCGGAACATTATCCTCGTTCCGTCCCCCGTCGTCTTCGACCATGAAGGCTATCGACGGGGGTGTGTGCTCCGCCCGCTGCGGGAAAAGACCCTCAACCACATTACGAATGACCAACCTTAAACCTTAATAAACATTGTCTTGACCTTGGTGACACAGTAAACGTACAAGTGGCGTATTAAGTGAATGTGGCAACTAGTAGATTATAGTTACGTAATATCTAAATATTATAAGAATAACAGTTAAGGTATGCAAATTAAGCAGTGAAAGTTTTATGCGTCCTAATTACCTAGTGCAAGAAATCAATTCTAAAGTAAAAAAGAAAGGACAATTAAAAAAAAGAAAATAGAATTATAAAATGGAAAAAGTTTGATAACTCTTGCTGATAATTCCATCTTTAATGAATTATTCATTAAAAAAATCACGTTACAATCACATTAATTACACATCATTGTAGATGTTTTATAGGTATGTACATAGACATAATACATACTTCTAGAGTTACACGAGTATATTTACCTATATGAATAATCATATCATACAGTAACCTATTTTTAGAACTCATAGCTAATATCAACTCCTAAAATATTCTCGCGTATCTTATCAAACACGTTCACTACTACAATATTAAATTGCTTATATTGTAGTAATACCTGATTCATTCCCTTAATTATTAGCGTTTACTATCTTTGCTTTTTTTTTGTGTGGAAATCCCCACAGATACCACAGAAAAGTGGTTATGTCAGACTCGAACCGACCAAAAACCACACACCGTCTCAGGTACCAGTAGCCGAAGAACGAGGGGCACCTTGGTAAGGAAATCACTGGAACCCCGACTACTATCTTTCCTCTGAAGTAGTTAAAGATAATGTGAAAACTAAGTGTTAAAAGTTTCATAGAGGTTATACAATATTTCGCGCTAAAATGATGACGATCCTACGAAATGACAAAAACGAAAGTTACCAAGACTACTATAATAGAGAAGATTAACAATCCAATTATTGTATTGTCATCTTAACTACATATTATACTTCCATACAAAGATGTATTTCAATATAGAAGAAAAATAGAAGTAGGTAAGTAGAACCTTCTGATATTTGCATTGTGAGTTACAATTTAAACTAAAACAAAGGTAAAAACGTACTTTTAAACTAATATTTTCACACTTTCTCCAGCTAGCAACTCAATTATGTAATGGAAAAAGATTAAAAACTGGACTTCCTTAATTGCGTCCTCAGCCTACACCAACGGAAAACAGATACACATACATATTATATAAGGTTGTAAACGCTCTATTTTTGTAATTACGTGACTGTTTAGCAATATGACACTTACTTATTGTATTGAAAGTATTGTTAAATATCGGTAAAGTACTGAATTGTTATGACTTGCGCATTGTATCGATTTTATCACTTATCGACTTACTTATCACCTATCGTGTATTGACTATTGACAATACAGTAACAATTTATAATAACACCTGCAGTTTTCTAAATGCTGATTTAAAAATGTATTGTTTAAAATAACCCCATTGTTAAATCAGTATCATGACGTAAATACTTAAAATGTACATATAAACCTCAAAAGGTAGCTATTATACCGTACAAGAGACTGGTTATTAAACAAATATTGTTGTTTAACTGGTATTTCTAAAACAAAAGGTTATTTATTTCATGAATCACTATAATGTAGGTATTTGCATACCAAGCATAATAATAACTAAAGGGACTGTTCATATTTACGTAAATCGTAAGAGACTATGAATCACGCTAACGATTTTCATTCAAGTATTTAATCAAATATTAACATGGAAGTGATGAGTTTAATTATTTACCTGTATTATCTTAACAAAATAAGATAATTATGAATTGTCACCAACTCAGCATAAACAACGGCGCAATGTGTAACTGGGTGTAAAACAAGTTATTATCTTGAAATGTAAGACATTATAACATTACTCAAAGTCTGATTCGCGATTGTATGTGACCTGCTGTGTATGTATGTATGTAGGTAATATGATTATGCGTATGTCGTCTTTATACCTAGTTATGTATGTGCATGATCTTTTTAAACTATTCAATAAAGTATAGAGAGTTTGTTGCATATATACTCATATGTAGTTACTCACTTTATATCATAGAGGCACATACCTCAGTACTTCAGCCTTTGACCAGCCAAAGTGTGACGCGACATAGCAACTAAGCCTCTTGCTTTCCTATCATCATCATGATCATCAGTTTTTCATCGTCCCCTACAAGACATAGAGTTGACCTAAAGAACCCCACTAAACTCGATAGTGAGTTCTACCAATCAGATCGTCACTCAAGATTCATTTCAGCTCACTCATTCCTTCAGCTGACAGCTACTTTGATTTTGTATCTTCTATTCTTTAACCAGCTCAAAAAAACGCACTGCTGCTACATTAAATAAATTTTTGAACAGATTTAATATTAATACAGAAAAACCCTTATAATATGTTCTCAGTCAACTTTATTTTAATGAAATAAAGATAGCCCGAAATAGAATGATCAAGAATTAACATTTCAAAATAAATAATAATATTTTCAAAACAAAAGATAATAAATAATAAGGTTACATACGAGTGTTTATAGAAGCTCGAAGTTTAGCAACAATGTTTGACCTGATACTGAGCAATGTAGGGAGGAGATAACACATTATTCATATTACATTCACAAAATGGCATGTAGGAGTAGAATACTTAAAAAAATAGTAAAAGAAAATTGGAGTGTGTGGAATACTACTCAAAGATGTTAGTAACAATTTTGATTTTCAGTTATGTTAGTACTTTTCAAAGTATTACAATTATAATTACATACTTAAGATTAGATACATTGTCGCGCAATAACAGGTTTTATCAAATAAACCAATCGCAAACCTAATACTGAAAGGCAGGCCGTAACTTCGGAGAATAATTTATATATTTTTCACATATCACATTTTTTACAATTATGACACTAATTTTATGTATTGAAATACAATTTACATAAGGCCACTGCTGGATATAAGCCTTAGAAAAGAAGTTTTGGCCTTAGTAGGCCAGACTGGTTAGTATAGAGTTTGTTCAAGTTTTCCTTCTTTTTTCTATTGGTTATTTATTTAAATATATGTAAATTACAAACTTATATCAATGTATCAAGGGCTGTTAAGTATTATGACTAACCATCAATAGAAGTTATAAAACTACAAAAAGTTAAGAGTTTTTTTTGGTTAGTAACAATCACTTTATTGTTTTTAACAACACCGAGAGATTATAAACAATTACATACATGATAAAAGGTTAAATTCCTTTGATATGAAATATATAACAAGTTATAAAGTCATGTGTTTTGAATGTCTAATGTGGATGTAAAATTACCGAATATGTGAGTAAAAATACTCACCATTTATACGTCACATACCTAATGTCTTAAGCTAAGTTTTCTTATAATTTACTAGCAGTGCCCTACGGTATTACCTGTGGTTTTTGTTGCTTTTTTACTTTCATATAGATTAAGTGAATGTAATTTATTTGTATAGATTTTTTAAATAATAGTTAAAATAACTTCACATATCTCAATTTCTCTCATCTCAATTCTAAACTAGGCAGAGTCTGTGCAATAGTAACCAAGTACCAACCATATATACTATGTATATATGTATACTAACTTGACTATCTCGGTGTCGTAGCGGTAGTGAATGCGACTGCTGTGCTTGAGGTCTCGGGTTCGATTCCCAGGTCGGACCAAACGTTGGTATGATCTGCAAATATTTATTTCGGAGTTTGGGTGTTTTCTATGTATAATATGTATGTATTTACAAAAAAAAGTACATAAGTATTCTATCAGTCAGTCTAGTTGTCATAGTACAAGCTCTGCTTAGTTTGAAGTTGTAGATGGCGTCGTGTCAAATGTTCGAAATATTTAGTGTTATTATTATTATATATTTACTTAAATATTTCTTAATATGAAACAGAATAAATGGTCGTTCTCTTCACGCTGTTGTTGATATTTATTTGTTCTTATTATTTGACAATTATTTACCTATACATTACATAAATTTCAAAAGTAAGTGAAATACTTACAGCTCACATCAAATAAACATAAAACTTTTTTCCTGTGGTCAAGGAAAATACAATGTTATTGAAATATCTCCATCAAAACAAATGTGTGAGGCATAACAAACAGAGAGATGAATAACAAGGTTTAATGAAAACAATATGTATTTCTACTGGTAAACAAGCAAAGGTCAAAGCAAAAATCGCTACGATAATTTTACAAACAAATATATGTAATGTGATAGTTTTAAATTACAAGTATGGATATGTGTTACTATTGATTATTTAATCCAATACCTTTAAACGAGTAATTATTTTATATTTGTATGTATGTATATGTATATATGTATAGTCTGAATCTCGGAAACGGTTCCAATGAATTTCATGAAATTTAGTATGGAGGGGGTTTGGGGGCGATAAATTCATCTAGCTAAGTTTCATTTATAGAACACTTTGTTTTATCAATGGTTTCCAAAAAAAATACTGTGCAAAATTTGATTTCCAGGTACCAGCTACCCTATAATGAGAGAAAGAATAGGGTTAAATTAAACTTAAACGTGGTAAACCATCTAGTATTTTAAAGGTCAAAATAAATGACATATAAATATACTTAGGTATAACGTGACCCCCGACTATTGTCAAATAATAACATTTACTTTTAAAATGTTACAGGAAAATTGGAAACTTAAATTAGTAAAACGTCTAAAGTATTCGACACGTTGAAATAAATGAACTACATATAAATATATGTATAGTTAGGCATAACGTGACTCTCGACTATTATCAAATAATAATATGTGTTACTAAATAATACAGATAATTTGGATCACGATTTTAAAAAAAGGAGAGGAAAGTCACTCGGGGGGGTGTGTCGGAATCAGACCGACTAAAACCACACGGTGTGCCACTTTGCGCCTGAGATAGAAGAGATCCGGGAACAACTGCTATTACGTCATCCAGATCCCTCCTAGCGCCTGCCCGCCTACCGCGGGCATCATTTGCTGTTAAACTGTCTATTTAGGCGACATACGGCACACGTAAACATCGGCTCCTCGCGGCTGACCACTGTAGCGGATGGAGGGGAAAACCTGTCCCATCCACCCGCGACCACACTCATGAGCATGAGCATGGCATGAGGCACTGGTACACGCACATGCGCCGCCCGGTTCACCAGCGGTGAATTGGGTCCGAGTGGAGATCGTCCTCCCAGGCCTTCTTCGCCACCTCCTTCCGCAAAATTATGTCTTCGCAGAAGGTTGTGACCGCGGTAAAACAGCTGTAGCTACCGGCCATGGAGCGTATGACGGCCGGTAGCAAGAGATCGAGAAGAGAGTCCTATGTCAAGCAGTGGACTGTTGAAGGTTGTTGATGATAGACATCAACATCATCACAATTTAATTTGAATATTACATCTGTATATACTGACACCCATATCTGTGAAAAGGTAAGTAATAAATATATATTAAACGTATATCTAAATGTAGCCAAGTATAATGTGATCCCACGCACATAAAAATTACATCGTTCTACCTATCTATATATTCTATTTTTGCAAGATTTAACAGTTTTGTGTGCAAAAGGAGATAAACATTAAGTTTTTATAACGGCTTATTGTTTGTTTTATGAGTAGAAATAACAGATTAGGTACAATAGTTTGAAGTATATTCATGACCTCTTTTTGGACACAAAATGTTACAGAAACAAATACAATGGTCCTTTAGGAATGTTATGAGTTGCTGAATAAATATGTAGTTCAGTTCGAACACACTAAATTTGATACAACTATAATTATAAACATAAAATACACCTTAGTGAAAACAGGAGTATGTACACACTTAAGTAACTATATTAAACTATATTAAAGTATGAATATGAACTTATACACATACGTATGTATATACATAAATGACAGACACCCAAAATATCACGTAGATGACTCCGTCAACAAGTCAGTTCGATTGTTTTTTTTTGTTTTTTTTACCTAATAACTTGTTACTAGGTGTGCCAATATGGATGATTCTTTTATATCCTAAAGCTAGTGCTTGTCATGTGTAATCCCATTTCATTTTTTTTTATTTCTATATGTCTCTCATTTCGTAATGTTTTGACTGAAGTACGTAGATGATAAATTAATTTTGTAGACCATAACTCATATAATTTTATTATAATTTAGATGCACTGAAAAACACTATAACTCTTGATCTGACAATGAGTAAGCTCCGTATTTCAGAATAAAACATGTCATCCAAGCTGTATTTTCTAGTAAGCTCGCCTAGTTTTGCGCTATTCAAAATTCTTTATTGAAATGGCCCTAAAGGTAGAACTCTATTATGAATTAGATGGCGCGCCCTTTGTTTGTCTCATTCGAACAGTGGTTATTACATATTCTTATCTCTAACATTATTGTTACTTTTGGAGTCAATGTCAACCAAAGAAATACGACAATACACCTAGCAAGAGCAATATGATAATATCTGAATTTTGAATTTAATGACAAAAATACATGACTGTATGCTCTTACCAACCATCCGCGGACTTCACGCCGCCGCGTTGTGTCTGTGAAGTTTTGTTTCTTTGAACTTAAGATTGATCCTACTTAAAATAGAAGACAACATTATATTTACGAAGATGATAAATTAAGTTTATAGACCACCAAATGAGTTCATTTCAATTTATTAGGTGCATTAAGTTCGCTTTAACTTTTGTAAAAAGAGAATTATATATTCCGTTCTATAATCGCAAAGTGTGGGATTAATGTTTCATCAGTTCATTATTACACGCATATTATGTACTGTACATTCGTGGTATTATAAAATGATGAAACAATCCTACAAAAAAATTGTTTCGCTGAAGTAAATTATATGCTTGCACTCCAATAAAGATTTAGAATATTAACAACTTGTATATTTATAAAAAGTACTGAGTCAACAATATTTACTCAATGATTCTACGAAACCAAACGTAATGGAGTGAGTCAGGGACTTCTCAAAAACGCGTACATGATGTGAGTTTCGTTATTAAACTGTATGCCTATTTATTGTGTTGTTTAATTGATATACTTCGGTATCCGCCGAAATAGATTCTGCAGTTTTGATCAGCCTGCAATGTTAAATTTAACTGAATCTAGACACAGTGTAGAACTTCTTAATGTACACTTGATACGTAAAGGAGTAGTTAGTGCACATAATTCTAAAACATTAGTTATTGTTAAGCGTTAGTTTAAAACAACATTCGTCTGTTATCATTGTTGACTGATGCTTCTTAGTGATGGGGATGAAGAAGTGTATTTATTTATGATATGGAGGACTTACAGCTAACATTATAAGATTTACAGTCAGGTGAATAATAAGTCCTCATTTGTAGTGGGTTAATAAGTGTATACAAGACACATCTTTATCTATTTATAAAGTGAAACTAGGCCGATACCGATACCGACAGCCGACAGAGTGAGGACCTCTGGTGACAGATTAATTGCTACGGTAAGTATGGAACAACGTCCGGGAGAAAAGTATGTTGCCTCTGAGATAGGGCCCGAAAAGGTATGGCGTCGATTCAGAAAGAATCTGAAATTACATAATCCGAGTCTTTTCACAATAGAGCACCAAGGACGGCAGTTGGGGTTGTTTTTAGTAGGATCACATACTTTTAACTCCAGGAGCAGCTAGCTTCTAGCAGGAGATTCGAACAAATTTTCTACTCCATCAACAAAAAAAACGGCAAAACATTTCTAATATTTTAATTCTTGTAAAATTTATAAGCCAACACTAGAAATTACATGTGGATATGAGTAAACAGTGTATTGTGATATGGAAGTAAAGGAGGCGATTTCAAAGATATAAATTGATTTTAATTAATTATTTCATTGGGAATAACCACTAAAGAGATCTGACAAAAAGTTACACATTCTGTGACAATGGCAATTCGCCGGACATTAAAAACATAAGATGACGATGTTTTAAAAAAATTTTATAATTAACGACTGACGCACCGAAGTGCTGGTACATACTTGTATAATGTAGTTCAGCCAAACTTATGTCATTAGCGCTGTAAATTTTTACGTCCGAGATAACTTTCATGTCCTAAATATAAATCGTATTTGGTAGGTTTTAAATAAGAGTTCATAATATCACAATACTGTAACGTCTATCAGATTTTTTCCATTACCTATGTAACCAATTGTGCTATGCAACTATGATTCTATATCCTAAATGTAAATAAGAAGTTTCAAATTGCCTTGAAAGTAATTCAATACATATGTATGTTAAAATATTAAACTTTAATAGCCATTAATAAACTCTAGCTAGTGCGAGGTTGCAACTTTCTGACCATATTTCTGTTTAGATATGTTTCATTAAAAGTAGACATTATAAATTCTATAAAAATCTAAGAGATCTAATGAGTACTCAAACATTTACCTTAGCATGAAAATGGAACAGTCATCTCTTGAAATAGTATCAATCGTTTTACTTTCAGGTAAAAAACATATTTTGTAAATAAAACACTTTTTTATATAAAATCGTATAAGAATTTATTAATAAAGGTATGACACTGCGTGTCTTAAGGTACAATGGTTGGCTTTTAACTGCGCCCGCGCTTTGGACGCCACTTCTATATCAGCGGCGGATGCTATACGCCGAAGATTTAGCGCGCTGGATCTTTTTCAAGAGTATCTGGAAAATGACAGAAATGACAAGGGTTATAATTAGAATATTTGATTGATAAAAAGATGTGGAAGTTACAATGCTTATGAATCTTTCAGCAGCAGATTCTGCCTTCTTATTAGAACTAAAAAACTTCTTAATAGTTTATTTATATTGTACGAATATGAGGTTAAACAATTGAGTTGGAAAGAAAAAGCGAATCTTAGAAATAGAAATCTAACCCAAACAGTAGATGAAAATAGAAATGACAAGCCTGTTGGTCTAGTGTTTATTGGTCGTGACTGCTAGCCCAGAAGTCATGCATTGGATGCAAATCCAAGACAAATAATTGTGTAATAAACGCGATCATTTTTTTTGTGTCTCGTTGTAATTTATTTATAATGCATATGTATTGAGAAATATGCAAGTACATATGTTTGTCAACAGTCTGATTATTATAGAACAGGCTCTGTCTAGTTTGAGATCCCTATGTCAGAAAATAAAAGACATATAGGGTCAATTTGTTTGTTTTCAACTTCAGAGATTCTACTAGCTCCTGTTTATAGTATGGTATATTGAACGTATTTGTAGACACGCCTTGGAACCCACTGCAACTTGAAATCAAACAACGATTTATTAAATAACTGCCGTATTACATTTTTCACACAACTTTTAGGTTTTATGGAAAGTCTGATACACAATTAGTTTAATAAACCCTTCACAAGTACGAACTCTTTTTATTACAGCGCCAACAACCAGACTGATCTAATGACGTAAGGCAGGCCTAGGCCATGGATAGCAGCTCGAAGAATCACAAACGTGCTGCCGGTCTCTGATGTGGGTGAACGCTCATTACTTGAAGGTTTGATGTAGTATTAATCCGGAAATGCTGTAGACGACAATACGTTCCATAAATTGGTTGTGCGAGGCTTTCTGCCTTTCTTTGCTTGAAAAGCGTATAGAGGTGGAGGACTGCCGGTCCCTACTTGACAATTTACATTGAATCTAAAATTAAATTGCTTTTTAATAACTTTTTTTTGTTTTTTTGACCATACGATGCCGTAACGGAGCGTTGAAATTGCAAATAAAATAAAAAATATAATAAAACATATGGTTTTTTGAACCATATGGTCTACTTGTTGGTGCTGTCATAAAAAGAGTACATATTTATGAAGGGTTATTTAAGCTAATTGGGTACTAAATTTTCCATAAAAACTATAAGGTTTTGTGAAAAGTATAGTACGACAGTTATTTAGTAAATTGTTGTTTGATTTCACATTGCAGTAGCTTCCAAGGCGGGCAGGAGTTGGACACGAGAAGCCCAAAATCGATAAGGGTGGCATGCTACAAGATAGGTCTATGCCCCGCAGTGGACTATGATAGGTTGATGATGATAATGATAATTTTTTGACAAATAGCTTACAATGACAACGAAAATATCGATTCTTTGGGAATTCTGTAACTAAACTTCGCAAAGAACGCTGTAAAAAATGTTGTTATATTTTATATTTTAATTAATGAATAATTAAATTTCATTGAATTGTTATTATTTAGCACGAGCCTGGTTGTTGTGAAATGCCTAGTGGGAGGGCTAAGTCGAACGGTGGACGTCTTTCGGCTGAGATGACGTCATTTGGCAAAAATGAGTTAAAATAAATCATACTAATTATATATTAAGTAAAGTATTGGTCCTCATTTGACTGTACTAATCATCATACGGAAACCCTATATAGTACCCGTGCATCACCCAGGTGGAGAACCTTGATGAAGCACGGGTCTGTCCCCTTTTTAAATCTCTTTACAAGTATGCATTTGCCGATCTAAATAATTTTATTGTAAAGCTCGGCACGACATAGTATAATAAAATCATTCAAATGAAGATTTTTGGACGAACAAATATAATAATAATAATTCTTTGTCGGCAAGATTCAAATATGTATTTGGCTACTTTATTAACCCTTGCATTCATACCTCTTAACCCCAAAAAGATTATGCCTCAATATCCCTTACCCTTAATTAATTAAATGTTAGGCAAGGGTAGAAAATATTTTATACCAGTAAAGTAGCAAACAAGCATACGGCCGCCGGGCCGATAGTAAGCGGTTGCCATATCTTATTTACGCCAGGTTTGTCACTCGTTCTTAGCTGACCCTGTAAAATCATCTTTTCATGTTCTTACAACCCGACACAATAAGGGTTGCCAGGTGTCCAGTTTTTTTCAGTCAAGACTGACCAGCCGACAGGCTATTTATTGAATTCCACCCAAAAAAAGATAAACGAAGGCGGGGAGCGAGCCATGCTTTCGCAAATATAGTCCGCCTCGACTGGAGTAAAATCACGTCCACGGATAACTGCCCTAATAGCTAAGTTGACATTCTATAAACGTAAATATTATTAGAAAACTAACAAAAATATGGGAATGACATTATCTTAACGCTAAGTCACGTGGTCAAAACGAAATATTAGCTAACGATACAAGAGAATAGAGGCGTTAGCGATTATAGAAATAGAATCGACGTGAAACACTTGCATCTTGGTTAAGGGAGCTGGTGTTAAGCAATCTTTCCTTGCTTTTCATCATTTTGATGTTCTTTTTATAATCATGCAACCCATCTCCTTGATTGCCCCCTGTACCGTAAACATTCTATGTGTACGGCTACTATAAAATATTCTTTGTGAGTACTCTAATCCTCTAAAAATTGTCAGTGTTGCCACAGGAAAAAACGGCAATCCGAGAGCAAAGTAGCGATAGAAAACTTTCATTTACGTTTTGGGTGAGTTGCTTGGACAGCATCCATCCTTATTACCGCATAGTTGTCTCTCTTCCTCTCAAACTTTCTCTCTAACTAGGATGGGGCCAGTTTCAAGTCTACTACAATACGGCTGATTTTTGACTTTTTTACGCCGAACGACTGCCATCAAACCTCCATAACACAAGTATTAGACGATATTGAAGTTTTACAGGAAAGTTGTTGACCAAATAGATGCTTATTTTCAAAATTCAGCTTACCATATTATCGTGATCAATCTGTCTTTGTTTATTTTTTCTAGTTACTGCTGCCGATGGTATAGGTTTTCTTGGAGCGTGTTCTGTGGGCGGTATAGAAGATTTTTTAGTATTCCTAGCACTCAGTATCTTTGACAGCAGTATGTGATTGTGCCTTTGGATCTCGCGCAAGCGTTCGTTTGTGAATGACATATTCATACGGCGTGTTGAGGGGACGGATACTGACCTGTAAAAATATACAATTAATTTGTAAGTATCAATATCGAAAGAATAAGAAAGTTAAAAAAAAAACAACATTGTGCCTACTTAGCAAAATATTGCTTTTATAATTTTATTATATTAAACCAAGAAGTCAGATAAGTTGCTTGGGATTATTGAAACAAAACACGAAAAACAAATGTTATACTTGGTCTTTATTTTAAGACAACTATTAATTTAAGTGAACACGGTGAACGAAATACTTAGTCACATTCACATGTATATATTATGCCTGCATTTTATATTTACCTATGTGTGAATTGTAAAATTTGTTTATTTTAAAATCATTATGTGGTGTTAGTTTCAAGTTTACTGGTAATGATTCATTAAAATCGCAATTGTTCGTCGTTCGTTTATCTGACAGGTGCTTAGAAAACAGCAACAAACAGCACAAGCAAAAAGTAATACGAGAAACTGATTCTTCGGTGAATTCCTCCAGTGGTACTGACGAGATGAGTACCCTACTAGAGAGATCACCTAACTACCAGATAAAGTTTAATGGGTTAAAGTCCTAACAGAAGAATTTACTTCTGTGATTCCTAAATCTCTGAATGTTTATTAATTGAGTAATTTTAAGATCTTTTGAAATAGAATTATGTAACTGACACAGATCAGTCTTAACATTTTGTTTCTCATTAAAAACAACTTACCCAAAACTAGTGGATCTGCCGCTCGTAGAAACAGACGGCGGTGGTTTAGTGTTAGACATACTAGACTGACTTTTAGTTAATTTTAAAGTAGAATTTGTTAGTAACTCTTCTCTTATGGTATCACTTATGGAAGATTTCAGTTCAGTTTTTACGGTGTCTTCGTCTTCTTCTCCGCTGTTGTCATCTTCGAACTCGTCCGAATACGCGTCATCACCGCAAGTGTCAGACTTTTCATTTTCCGATTCGAACACATACGATTCGACACATATGTTAGGGGGCCTCTTGATTGCCGCCACTGTGCATCCCATCTCTGATAGATCCTTCGAAAGTTCATCGACCTCGTTATTGTTTTCCTCCTGGTATCGTTGAGATTTGACATTTTTAGAGTCTCCGGAAGAAAATTCTGCGTCAATATATTTCACATCTACGTTGTCTCGGTGTGACATATTGCGGAAGCGTGCATATACCGTGGGCAGCTGCGAGAAAAAATAATAATCTACAGGTGCTACGTAACTACAAACTAATTACTAAATTAACCTCCCTAATTTATTACAAGATTTTACACGCATAAACATTTACTTTAACCTATCATTAAAAGTATCAGATGGTGTTTGTGGTGAACATAGCATTCAGACCACCGGACGCCAACAGTTCCTCGCAATCACTCCGTGATGGAAAATTAGTACACATAGGTGGCCATCGATTATTTAATTTACTGTTTGTTTAATAGGACCTTAAAGTAGTAATAACTTTATCGACGCCAGCCATTATATAGAAATAGTAAACTGTATATGCGTTACTACATATTTTAAAGTAATACTTTTTCAAATTGTGTTGTCTATTTGCCTATGAATCTGTTGAGTCATAACGCAAGTGAAGTTCTAAAACTGCTCGGCAGTTTTTCACGTCTGCACGTGAAGAACTGTGTGTATTAAATAATTCATCATCATCTAAGATGGAAGACTACCACTGCTGGACATATGTTTCGTCACAACTAGCGGTCCTGTGCTGCTCGTGATCGTCACCAGGTTTTCGGAGCACCTTGTGACGTGTGAGAGCCTTATGACGATGCGTAAAATAAATTGATGTAGACTATTTAACAGGTGGCAATTCTATCTATATGCAATTCCGCGGCTAACACTGCGTGACCATGTGAATTAATTTATGTAGTATAATTTTTCGACGTTATTGGCTGGCTCTCCTTTCTGACGCACGAATTGAAACTTTGTAGACATTTTTCTACGAACGCTAGGAATGCGCTAAAACCGCAAAAAAATAATTTATGCGCTGTTACAACTTCACTGATTGTTAACTTTTAATTAATTTAGCATTTTTTATTTTCTGTAGCTACACTACGAATATCATATCAAATTATTACCTATAGCTAAAAGCACTAAGACCTACCTATGTAACATTAGATAAGTATTAACGATCTCAATATACTTACCACGTGATTATTATATGCAAGCGCCTACAAATTAACTTGTAGCAAATGCATAAAATTCTTTTGTTGCTCAATCGAATTATTGCATATAACGTTATAAGTATACGATTGTCAAAGAAGCTTCAATAAGAAAGATCACAAATAAAAATATAAGTTACAAAATTGACAATAAACAACAGGCTGTGTCAAAATGATTTGTTTCTAGAATCTCAGCTACACACGAACCACAAATCGCCAGTTTCCTTTTTAATAATTTTCGACAACGTACTATGTTATTGTTTAATACTGAACTATCTTTTATAATTACAATAGCTTCTGAAAAATCGATACCGTACTTAGCGACAGCCAAACAAAAGTTGCGCGACTAATATGGATAATGTTTATATCTCTTTGGAAGCGTGGTTTTGAGTTTACGTTCCGTTTACAAAACAGTATATATTTATTCCAATGTACGCAGTATTTGTTTGTTGCATACATCAAAACGGAGTTAGCTAACGAATAATATAGATTACGTAGATGTTAATTGATAAAATTTGTCTACACAATTTTCTTAAATTTCTATTTGCAATAATTCTTTCGTCTCTTAAATAGTCCAGTACTTCGATTTCAGCAGAGATCACAAAAACTTGTCAACGCCTAAATTTGACATTTCAGAACCATTCACTCAATAGTTCCCCAGAAAAGAAGGGTACTTTTCGATGCTGGATTCATGTCAGCAAGTTAATGATTTTCTTAATAAATTCTGTGTTATTTAGTTAGAATATAATAAATTAATCATTAAAAATGGTGACTATTATAAAAAACCAATTGCTGAAACATCTGTCGAGGTACGTACGAACCTCAATATATTTTAAATTGTCTAGTCTCTTCAGATTTCATACCGACATATAATTAAATTAATTTGCAGTGATTAACGCTAATTTTGGATTTGGTTTCATACAAGTCTGAATTCATATGAATCTTTCATGATCCAGATAACAAAAAATGATAGTTGGCAGACGTGTACCGCTTTGTTCGATATATTTATTATGTAGTTATTATTACACCATAAGTGATAACTGTTTATGTATATATAACTTGAATATTTTATAAGTAGTAAGATAAAACTAAACAAAGCTACTCACCACCCATTGTGTTGCTAGTTCAGCTTATTCTTCACACAAATCACAACAATAGACAAAGAATTTTTCTTGATTATAAACTTGTTGAATACTTTTATATAATAAATACTGATTGATGATAATGCTGGTATAATGAATACTACATGGATATTTACATTATGTCTGTTGATTAATTCACACAACTTCAATTTCGAGATAGAGATGTTAAACTAGTATAATACACTTTTCTTATTAGTATGTAAGTGTCTTATTAGAAATACTTTGGATTAAAGGATAATTGTTTGTTATGTATTGCATTTCTGAAAATAATGTTCACCAAATTATTATTTATACCTAACAGTTGACATTAATTTATGTGAAGTTAGATCAAATTAAAACGCTGTTGTTGCAAGACAATCTTAAATAAATCTTCGAACCATAACTCTCAGTTATTTGTTGAAAAACACGTTTTTATTAATGTAAGTCTGTCTTGACTACTCCCTTTTCTAGTAGAATTAAATAATCTAAGTAGAGAAGAGGTGCAAAGTTAAATTTTAAATTAATTACAATTCAATTGTTAATATAAACTAAACCTAGTGTGATAGACTATGCATAGTCTATATTTAGTTTTTTTTAATTCACATCACATCATAATATAATTCTGGGTGGTGGTGGGTTAAGAGTATGGATTGTCACCACTGCAGTTCATCCTGTGGGTAGGGTAAGAGGCGACAAGGATCAAATTATGTAGAACAACTTAACTGGCAGGCGAAATACTTGAAACACCCTATACTAACCCGTCTGGGCAGCATGGTATAATAGGCTAAAGCTTCCTTGTTAAGGAGAAGCATATGTCCAATTGTGGACTTTTAGAGGCAGTCGATAATTATGATGGTAATTTAAATTGAAAATTAATAAAATAATACGTTATCATTTATTATATATTAGCATAAAGAGAATTATTTCTTTCCCTTTTTAATCAAAAATAAAGTACAGAAACATAATTCTAATCAGATAAATCTCAACAAAACAATATGCATTCACTAGGTTCACAAAGAATCTGTCGCCGGAACAGATCTCCCTCTCAGCACTGCGAGGGTCTGGTGAGCTCCAAGACCTTACATTAGATGAGGAATTGCTGACAGATCTACTGGAGCTACCGGGATGGGTGCGGTTGACATCGGCTAAGTGCAACAGAGCTTCGTTCAGAATACAATGGACTAAGCTAAAGACTGTGCCAATAGTTCTGGTAAGTTTGTTTTCATTTTTCATTTGTGTTATCTATGTGGTGGTAGATGAAGAAAATGGAGAATCATCGCCCCTATTCGTCCTGTGAACATAACAAGGAGAAGAAAAACTTGACACAAACTCTAAACCAAACCGTCTGGCCAGGGTGATATAGTATGACAATACCTCCTTTCTAAAAAGAGGCCTATGTCCAACAGTGGACTGTAACAAGCTATTAATGAATAATGTTTGAATTTTGTGATTCATGTTACTCATAAGACATGTTTTGCTTATTTATCATTATAATTTGTCTTATTGATTAGTTATCATTTTACATAATCATATCTACTTAGTTTGCGATTTTGTTATTATCTAAGCAGGTAAAACGAAGGAAACGGCAATAAAATTATTATAATTGTCTTTTGAAAAACAATGTTAACCAATGTATAAGGAAAGTGGAAGAAAAATATAATTGCGTTGAATCTTTTTTTAGTCAAGTTAAGAGTGCTAAGAACTAATTGATTGGTTTAAAAAAGGGGCCAAGTGCGAGTCGAACTCGCCGATGAAGGGTTCCGTAGCAGCAATTTATGACGTATTGAAAAAAAAACGACTTACGTTTTAAAGCAATTTTCGGTAGAAATTTACGTTGGACATCATATATTTTTTTTGGAAACTCTTATTTCAGAAGTTACGGGGGGAGGGGGGTAAGTTTTACCACATTGGAAGTGTCTCTCACACAAACTATTCAGTTTAGAAAAAAATGAGAAACCTCAATAGCATTTTTGAAGACCAATCCATAGAAATCCCACATGTATAGATTTGATAAACAAAAATTAATTTCAGTTCTAAGTATGGGAGACCCCCAAAATTTATTAATATTTTTTATTAAGTTTCATCAGTATAGTTCTTATAGTTTCGGAAAAAAGTGACTGTGACATACAGACAGACCGACAGACAGACAGACATGATGAATCTATAAGGGTGCCGGTTTTTTGCCATTCGGCTACGGAACCGCAAAAAAGTATGTTCAATCATAATTTTTATGACAATAGTTACAATTTTTTTACTAACACTGTTTTTTTACTGTTTCACTACGTACCGAATTGCTTCATGTATAAAACTTAGCAACATATTATTAAATAAAAAAAATATAAACGATGTTATAATTTCGCTATTATAAATATAGTGCCAAATATTTCATATCATATGCTTAAATGAGTTTATTTTAATTCCCTATTAGTCCTATTACCAATCTCATTATTGAAAAAGTAAAGATTAAGTTGGAAATAAAGTACAATACGTCTATAGATAGAAATTCAAGAAATTAAAGTGAACCCACTCACAATACAAGCACATTTCTCAGTCGAAATAGTGAAAAATAACGCGTGTTATACCTATACAATAAGTTTACCCGGACCGCTGGTCTATGCTCATAACTAACAAAAAGTATTAAAGCTATGCGTCATAAAAATTACACTGGGGGATTCCCCTACCAGTAAGACATTTATTTTCCTGTCCAATAGTCACTGTCATTCATTTAAAACCACCCCCAAAAAAAAAAGGTGTTTTTGTATGTTAGTTTACCGATTATTACTTAAAAAGCACTTTTCTAGCGCAATCGATTGGATATATTGAGTAATATTTTTTAACCCACACATCCGCCTAATTTCGTATTTCGTAGTAACTGTGTTGTTGATAAACACTAAGGAGCTCTTGGTCTTGGTTGCTATACGATCACTTGTGCCATACAACAGTTACAGATAGTACAAGCTCTAGACAGTCCGATAACAATCTATCTAGAGAACTTCTAACTACTTGGCCTGTGCAGATCGTATTGCTACAACCACTTAATACGACAATACAACCATTCATGGTATAGTGCACTGAAAGCTGACCCAAACATTTTTTTTTTAAACCACGACGGTGTCAAACAAGCATACGACCCGCCTGATGGTAAGCGGTTACCGCAGCCTATGGCCGCCTACGGCACTAGGGGCATCACGTGCGCGTTACCGACCCTTCAAAAACCTATTTACCCCCTTCTGGAAGAACCCCATACTGTAGTTCCCTGGGAAAGCTTAGTTGGAGAACATACTCTGAGGATGACTGCTAATAAACATACCTATACATACATATGTATTTCTCAATATACAAACATTTGATAAATGCGTTACATCCAAATTCAGAAAAAGCATTATTATTCTCATCACACAAACTCTTGGGTATGAATTGAACTCTGGATAAGCAGTCTGGATGAAATTTTAGTTTAAAATTCAGTAACTCATTTCTAACTAAATCATTGTACTAAATGTTAGTCGTACATCATGATCTATTTTTAATTATTGTCTTATCTTTTTTCTGAGCGTTACGATAATATTTCTAAGTCTGCTTGCATGATTCAGCTTGATCATAATAACATGTAATACTAATCTGGCGCATAGCCAATAGCTGAATTATTGTTGTTTTTAAACTATCTGCATAGATTATAATGTTTTTTTTCTTAACATTTGGAAAATGTTGTGTGTTGTTTCCTACTATTTGTAGATACATCCTATTTTTACGGGCAATCAGTGTTAAAATTCTTTAAAATCTGTATCCTAGTGAATGAATGTTCTATTCCCTTATATATAATTGTATTACACTTGCCCGCTTGCGATGGACCCTATGCAATCTTTATTGTCTTTTAATATGTAAATGATCATCCTGGGCACTAAATCCATCATCGTTACAGGTCAATAGTTGTTACCTGACTGCCATCGGACCAAATGTTTGTATGATCTGCAAATATTTGTTTCGGAGTTTGAATGTTTTCTATTTATAACGTGTATGTTTTTACAAGAAAAATATATAAATACTCTATCAGTCAATCTATTTATAATAGTAGAAACTCTGCTTAGTTTGAAACTACTATGGCTTTGTGTACCAAATGTCCGAAATGTTTATTTATTTATATTAATTAAACATCTTACGGCAGTTTCCAATTTGATAATTATTCCATCTGAAAGAACCTAGTTATATTAACTACCTTATGGTACTTGAAAATGCTTTATATTTTCTTGAATTAAATGTAAACGTTACAAAATTATATAGATCTTAAAGTGATTCATTTCAAAGCTATCAGTGTCACAAATACTGTTATCAGAAACAACAGTAAATACTGTCTACCGTGTGCACGTATTTTATACACTATACAGATTTATTTTAAACATTGCCTTTTATTCGTTGCTATCTGCACGATTATATGTTGAAAAATTTATTGGTCAATGAACTCTTGTCCATATTATTAAAATGCTAAAATTCTTAGGCGATTTTGTTAGCATATTACTCAGCCTAACTGGTCAACTATTTTCCCCGGCTCTCAGATTGACAGTTACATTCTGATAATTCCAATTCATGCAGAAATATTTTTAAGCAACATCTATATGATAAAGTTAGTAAACACATATTTTACCAACTCGTCCACCAGGAATGACCTGGTCGGTGTAACCTCTCCTGATGACATATCAATTCCTCCACAGATTAATTTATTACAAGTTGTATAACGCTACTCGGGAATAAATAATTGATAGCCAGAACTGAGTTTGGGTGGTGACAGATTAAGAATACACAATGTCACCACCCCTATTCATCCCGTGGGCTTCGTAAGAGGCTACTAAGGGAACAAACCACGCAGTACAACAGCGCTGCGAAGTGAAGGAAAACTTGACACAAAGCTTATACCAACACATCTGGCCAGCGTGGCCATAGTATGTGGCGTATAGTAGGCCAATACCTCCTTTGTAAGGTGGTGATGAGTCAAAAAGGGTAAGAGAGTAACGCCCATTTGCCGAGTACAGAATAGGGTCGCCAGAGCTCCATGGGAAATAATGCTAATTAAAATAAACCACCCAACCAAGTTAAACACAATTATTTTGCTAACCGCTAGTTGCTAACTCTATTGCATATCGATCCGTATAAATTACGACTTCCAAGTCTGTTATTATTAGATTATCTATTTTTTATATGTACACAAATAAAGTAGTTATGTTTATAAATACATTGGTGCTGTTTGTACATCTCAAAAAAGTACCATTACCGATTTATGAAATACCTAACACAATTATTTACAGGTACGTCATTGGGAATGTAAACATTAAATTTAGTCGTTAGAGAAGTGTTTTTTCAGTTATCTTTTAGTCGCAAATAAATTACGACTCAACAATGAAGATAATAGCAAGTCATTGTAAAATGATTGCCGATTTAATCGAATACTTTCGATTTTTATACACTAATAGAGTGAACGGCAAATTATGGTGTGAGAATCGGATCTCGTCGAACTTGTCAACATCACTCCTCAGTCCTTCTTTATAAACTTTGTTTTTAAATGTCTATTAATCTATTTTTTTCTACCTTTCTCTTTCAATACTGCCAACAATGACATCTTTAATTGAAATAATGCATTTATTTTTGCAAGCAAGTCTATACAGACATTTTTACACGTCGGACTACAGCTAGAAGACGCCGGCATTTCCTAAGACTCATCCTGTGAAGAAATACCGAAACAAACCACAGAAGTGTCGTTTTTTTAAGTCCGTTACAATGTTAGATAAAAATAGATCTATCTATGCGAGTATAGTGCAGGGTCTGGGTTGGCCTTTTGAAGGAAGGATTATAATTTTGCGCCGGCCTGTCCGTACAAACGGCATACAAGCCCCAGTCATCGTTAACCCAAACCAGTATTAGTCAAAAATATCGACCTGCACGACACTACTGCCAGCAGAACATTTGGATAGACTGTGGAAACACACAAATCCACCAGAAAGTTACTAAATATAACCTAAAATTACAACCCTTTACTATCTTTACATTTCAATAAACAAAAACTCACTGTACTATTGTACATGTTTAACTCCGGAGAGAGAAGAAAAGACTTGTTATGTGCCCACCTTTGGATCTACTATTGGGAGTTCAACAGGTAAAAAGGAAGTCAATGATAGAAATATAATTACTAAAAAATAGACTAAGTATAATGTCGCTGGAAATACGATAATGTAAGCACGTTATTTTTTACCATTCTCTCTGGAAGAACACTTATTTTGTTAAACAAACAATAACTGTATCGTAAAGACGATAAAAAGTAAAAGCTATGAGGCGAACTGTAACGTTGGCCCCAATCCTCGTTAACAAAAAGAGTCGCTGTAACGTCAAGCTGAGTCCTGAAATTTTAAACGACTCATTATCAGATGTACTTGTATTACATATTTATATCTATTGTTACTAGGCTTATGATAGTGCGTACCATATTTGGTTGCATAAAATTATCTATTCCATTATCGCTTCACCGTACGTGCCACACATACGTATTTCGATGTTTAAATGTAAGTGACGGTAGTCTAAATTTTTGAGTGTGGAAAATACCGTCAAGTGTTTTCAGGTTATCAGAACACCTGCCGATTTAAAACTACTTTTAAAATAAGCATATAGCCTACGTCAAATTTTCAAAGATTTTTATTCTGAAAAGACTACTAGACAAATACAAAGAATTTTAAATTCATAAAATATACAGAAATAAAATAATAACGGAACTACTCTACAGCAAATTAAGAATTAAATGGTATATATGATAATTCATCCACCTACCATGCAGCTGCTGATGGCGGATACGGGTACGCGTTAAGATAAGGATAATTAAACTTATCGTAGTAACGTACTTTGTAAATCATAAAAATAGTCATTATGAATAATTTACCCAAAAGCTTGTTACGCAAAATCTTACAAAAATCACACAAAAACTTAAAAAAGTAGAACACCGTATTTAAACAGGTTAAAACTGGAGTATTGGCTGCTATTTCTTTTTTTAAAAAAAAAGGTTTCGAAGCTGGAAATTTAAGTCGTCAGACAAACTGTACTTGTTTACCCAGTTGCTGTATAAAATGTACGTATTTTCCACAAGTTGTGAAACTAACTCGTAATAAATATGACTACACGGTGTCGTTCCTTATTCATACAATATTAGAGTAATAAAGTTTTACATCCTTATTGCTCTGAGACGATGACTTTTATTTCTTTGTATTTTTTAGTATTGTTAGTTTAGTTAATAATTTTCTTTGACATCAGACGAATAGAGTGGCATGCTTTTTGATCAAAAAAATATGCTTTACATATCACTCGGGTTAAATTTATTAGTGCATAAAGTTATTAGGTACCAGAGGTGACACTTAAGAAGTGACATTTCACCCACTCGTTACAATACGTCATGAAACGTTTTTTTTTCTATTTAGTGCCAGCGTTTTCTGGTTACACTGGTGACAATCAGCATTTGTCATACTGTTCAATACCAGTGTTGTCCTTTTTTTGTTGTAAATAACGAAAAAACACTAAAGGCCTTCAATGCTCAGTTATACTGTCAAGTAACTGACAAGTCAGTAAATGTATCCTAGCTCTTCATCAAGCGATTAGTTTCGTTTTTTTTAATCGGATATAAACAAACTGTTGCTTGATGGTATTTTATATCTAACTCATTGTAAATATACGCAAGCGAGATGTAGCTATAAAGTGAGTAACATGTTAGATAAGGATCACAAACTATTAGAAAAGATTCAAATTTTGAAATTAGTTTGATAATTTTAGTATCGTTTAGTATAATCAAGATATCCGCAAAACGATTTGCATAAAAAAAGAAAGTTCATGATCTTCTCAATGAACTGGCAAAATTATCTAATATGTAACATGCCTTATATTGTCTGTCTGTCAATGTGTACATTTGTATAAATATGTTTATATTTTTATTTATGTGTTCTCTTGCAAGTATATATATGTGAGTGTATAAGTTTAAGCTGAGTGTAAGTTCTGTGAGTTGTGAGCTGTTTACATTTTAATTGATTTTCAATTATGTAGTATCGGCTTCCGTGATGTAACGGTTGTCACGTCTTTCTGACGCGCCTTCCAGTTCTGTCCCGATCGGATAACATACGAGGGTAAGTTTTTAAGTTCGCGGAATGACAGTGAAAAAGGCGGGTAAACGCGCTCTTTTGATGCCTACCGTATTCAGTGACTCATAATTAGTCTGCATAGTAAAATTTGTTGTGATTGGATCATTAGTTATTAAACTATCGTTGACCAAGTATTTTAATCGGGAAAGAAGTGAAAAAAATGGAGAAAATTGAATTCCGTGCGGTGATAAAGTTCCTTACTAAGCAAGGAAAGTCTGTTCAAACCATACTCAATGAGATGTCATCGGTTTACGGGGATTCTTGCCCAGGAAAAACAATGGTCTACAAGTGGCATAGTTTATTTAAACAAGGCAGGGAATCACTTGAAGACGACCCGAGGCCGGGGCGCTCCGTTGAGGTGACTACGCCAGAAGTTATTGCAAAAGTAGAAAAAATTGTATTGGAAGATGCTCGACTAAAAAAGAAACAACTCGCAGAAATGGTTGGAGTATCGGATACAACAATTTTTAAAATTTTAACGATCATCTTGGCATGACTAAGGTTAGCGCACGGTGGGTGCCGAGAATGCTCACGCCATTGCAAAAACAACAGCGCGTGGAATGTTCACGTGCGTTTTTGGACCTCTGCAATGAAGACAAGGATGGCGTATTGAATCAAATTGTTACTGGGGATGAAACTTGGGTTCATCATTATGAACCCGAGTCCAAACAAGACTCCATGCAGTGGCACAAAAAGGGCACAGCACCACCCAAGAAATTTAAGGTTTCACAGTCGGCTGGGAAACTCATGGCAACGATTTTTTGGGACTCAGAAGGAATATTATTGATAGATTATAAAGATAAAGGCATTTCTATAACGGGGGAATACTACGCTTTAATCTTAGAACAGTTAAAAGAAGCCATCAAAGAAAAAAGACGGGGAAAATTAACGAAAGGTGTCCTGCTATTGCATGACAATGCTCCCGTTCACAAGAGCCGAGTCGCACTGGCTGCCCTGCATAAGGTGGGCTTCGATATTTTGAATCACCCACCCCACAGTCCAGATTTGGCTCCGAGTGATTATTATCTCTTTCCAAAAATGAAAAAAGAATTACGTGGTAAGAAATTTTCAACTGATGAGGAGGTTAAGGAGGCGGTTTCGGCGTATTTTTCAGACAAAGATAAAACTTTTCTTTACGAGGGAATAAAAAAACTAATTGAAAGATCTGAAAAATGTATTCGTGTTGCAGGGGAATATATAGAAAAAGAAAAATAATTTTGTGTTTTTATTATTACTCAATACCCTCCATTCCGCGAACTTAAAAACGCCCCCTCGTATTTTGTGCACTCCAATTTTTGTCCTTAATTAGCGTAGTAAGTAATGATATAGTAAGAAGGCGAAGAACTTTATCTTATTCTTTTAGTAGAGTTTACTTAATAGCTAATGAAATAAAAATCTTTGAAAATGACGGCCATATAGCGTAGTGGTTTGTGTATCGGACTGTTATGGCGAAAGTCGCGAGTTTCGCCGCTCAAGTCAAACAATTTGTGCATGAACATTTAATGCTTAATTTAATCTGAGTTTTCTATGTATTTACAAAAAAAAAGGATAAATTTATTTATAATCTGTCTAGTAGATACCCATAGTTTAACCGTAATTTAGTTAAAAAAAAGTAAAAAATTGATCATCATCCCACAAAGTACTCTCATATCTTTCACTAACAACTTTAGCCTTTCGTCTCGGAACACAAAAGTTTAGTATCAGATATTTTCTTCAATACTTAACACTTGGATAGAGGTAAAAACACATACATACATAATCTTTACAACAAAATTTATGGGAATAGACAAATGTCAAAATCACGTTACTTAACCTAACTGAAGTTTGAAACAACAGATAAGGTATTCCTTACATTTGAGCTTTATTCTTCTGTAAACAGCTGTCTAAGCATTAAAAACCCGAAAATGACCTTAATTGTCGAATAACCAACTCAACCGTCGTAATTCGTCTGTGCCAAAATGGATGAGGGTATTAAACCACGTGTAGGTACTATATTACAAATCTCTTGAAATTTTGCTGTCACGAATTTGACAAGAACGGATTTAAACAAAAAAGTTTTATATGTATATTGATGGGAATAAAAATATTTTTTCGTATTATTTTAAGAAAATAATAAATAGTTACAATTTATATACGAAAAAAGGAAAGACCTTACTTAGAAACCCCTAGATTACCGCAATTATCTCACCAGGCAACTGTACTAGCAATAAATATGTAGAAGTTAGACTTACTTAACGTATTAACTAGACTAGACTGAGAAGCTACGATCAAACATTTTAAATTAGACAAATTTAGCTACATTAACCACTCGGTACACGTCCAACTAATACATCAAGTCCATATATTACATAATACATTACAATTTGAATGCAACTTGTGGATATGCAAATACTACGCGATCAAATTGGAATGAATAATATTTGCATTTAGTTCATGATATGGTTATCAATCTGTCCCAAAATGTATACATTGTGGGTATTAAAGGCCAACGAAATATGTGTAGTGTAGCTATAAACACCAAAGTCAAAGATATGCGAGAAAGATTGTGTCACTTGTGTGCAATAATGCTAAACTTATAACATAGTGTAGTTTTTGTGATATAACGGGCCAACGGGTCACCACAACTTACACACTGATAAGTTACCATCCTTTGAGCGCTCTCACCCTAAAATGAGGGTCAAATTGGGTCTCCGATCACCTTATTGGCTGTGAGAAAAACACCGAAAGAGTGAGGAACTCTTTCGGAACATTGGTTTTGTGTGGTCATTTTATCCGCCTCGAGTCGGCTCATGTGCCGAAGCATGATTCTACCTCCTACTACTTAGTA
This sequence comes from Hypercompe scribonia, assembly GCA_949316085.1. Classification (NCBI taxonomy): domain Eukaryota; kingdom Metazoa; phylum Arthropoda; class Insecta; order Lepidoptera; family Erebidae; genus Hypercompe; species Hypercompe scribonia. The sequence goes on from OX438988.1 coordinate 10,089,936, forward strand.
TACTACGTATTATTGTTCTTGTCCTTAAATGATATCAATTAAAACGACGAAGTTGCTTGGAGATCTCAGATTAATTGCTCAGCAAATGTTTTACTTAACACATCTCAGAAGTTAACACTATAACAGTCGACTTATCTGCGGAGCTTGCATAAACTTAACCTTAATTAAGTTAACCCAGTTTTCTTGGTGAATACATGAGTACATAAATAGGACAAACAACTAACTACCTTACTACATTTAGTCAGGCCTCTATTTACGTACGAGTAAATAGTAATTATTGTAGAAATGCTTCGCAAATTATATATACTGCCTTTTTAAGGTAATTTACACTTGTTAACACAATTGTTTTTAGTTGTTATATATGTACATATATTACGCACTACTTACTTTTAATTAATAACAGTTAGAAGATTTACGTGATCGCAGTAGTAAAATTCCTCGAATAGTTTTAGATGATTTTATTTAGTACTTTAATTATTAGGTTTCTTTTTAATTTCAGTTCAGTTTATCCTATGACAAGATAATCATTTATATATATCTATATTTTAGACGTCGTTTCTGTTTAGAACCTGTTTCGGATAATTTTGAGCTCCCAAGTCGTAGTGTGTGATTTAAATGTGAGTATAATAGATGAGAGACTCATGGGTACAATTTATCGGGACAAGTGCAGGTCGCTACACTAAGACACGGATGAACGAAAAGATGTTCACAAAACTAAGGAGAAGGCCATTTACATATTCCCTTTAAACAAAACTGTTATCCACAAGGTGAGATGAATGAGAAGGGCCATAAGTAGTTCTTGCTATTAAATATTCGCTAAAAATCACTTCACAGAGGAGCAATGCGCTTTAGATGTTTAAGCACTTTTTGAACAATTTTTTTAACAGAAACGGATTGGTATGGCTTGCAAGGTATACGTCAATACTCATACAATAGTTTAAGTTTAGTTGAAACAATTTCGAAATCACAAACTGAACACAAAAGTCGTCGCAAACTTTACAGACGGAACAAAAAATTGAAAACTTTAGGGGCTTCTTGTAACATGGCTTCCAGAATATTTTTTGAACAATCATTTGTTGTACCGTATAGAACTAAACTGGTTTATGGAAAAAAGTTTTAATTAAATAAGCAACTGTTCATGTTGCACTACAAGTTTAATGTTTTGTTGTCAACGATAATTAAAAAAACTACGATAAAAAAAAGGAAATTTTATGTCAAGAAATGGACACCATTTCTTTTGCGAAAGGCTAGTTTTCGAAAATATAGTAATAATGTACCAGTAACTTTACATTTAGCTATCAAAAAAAAAATCATTTACATATAAAAAAATTAATAATCTTTCGCATGTACAACTATATTTCTTTGTTTATGCCTTAATAATAATGCAAGTTCTTTCATGACTTACTGACCGTGTACAAGTAATCGAGACTGCTACAAGATTAATAAACTCCTACAAAATACAACAATAACGATATTGGCAAATACAGCTCTATTGGGAAAACGCAATATTGCATGATAATGATTAAACAAGCTTCACTGTAGACGTACTGAGGTAGATTTTTTGTTGGTTCTTCGTAGAACGCTAGCAAAACTCATTAAAACTACTAATTACTAGTATCTTTTTGTTGTGGATGTATGATAAACTCGTCTGTAACTTATAAGGAAATTGTTTTTAAAAATTCATCGTAGGTGCAAATGTATGACAACGTAAAAATCCATTTTATTTTTAATTTTTCTCGTAACGAATGGTTTATATAAGAATCTAATGTAAGAAGATATAAAGAATATATTAAAAGAAAAATCTTAAAACATTTATACAACTTTGTAAAATGACTTTACAATTAATTGCAAATGTAACTTTGTATCAACAACACTGAGAGGTTATATCACATCATCATCACTAACCTGGATATTGGCGGTTTTAAGGAGGTAGGGAGATTTTAGGGCAATATATCTGGCCAGTGTGGCCAGACGGCTTATTATAAGGTTTATCTCAAGTTTTCATCCTCTGCAGTACCGTTGTCCTTCACAGTTGGCTCATATAGTCGGTTGTTATGACACTCGCGGAAGGGTCCCTCCTCCTGAAAAATTGCCGTATTATTGGACTCATAGATCTCATAAAAAAATATTTTGTTGTTTTTTGTAGTCGGTTATCCAAAAATATTTATAATTTTGTATAAGATGCGTAAAACAGTCAAATTTTCATCCATTTTCTATTCGCTTGTATTTGATATGATCTTTTTAGATTTGTTTAAAAAGGCTGCGTTAAAAACTTAATTTAATAGTTGACCTTGTAGCATTATACAAAGAAAAGAATTTGGTAGAGAATTACATAAGAACGTTATGTATAGTACATGTGTTTAATTACTGTAAATATAATTGAACCGCTGCTTCGCGCAAAGGTGGTTGAGGTACCTACTAAGCGCATGGATCGGGAGTCCTATTTGATAAAGTTAGCATGCAAACTATTTACTAAAATAGCGGTCGCTGGATCATGAGATGCATTATAAAGGTTATTAAAGGTAAACATATTGAAAATATCTAATCCTGACGCTCAAGTAGGCTTTTACATTACCATTAACTGGTGGGATGAGAGTGGGACGGTTGACCTTTTCCTGGAATGGGATGGTTGACCTTTGACTGGGGTGGGATGGTTGACTACGTCAAATAACATTCAATTACGTCAGTTCGAGTTCGAAACTTCAAAATAGTATTCCAAAAGCAACTTTGTTGGTTCCTTAAGTCAATCTTGCTTCAGGCTTCCTTTGGTAATATAATAATTTCTTTACCGTTGTATAATAATTAATTCATTTGTATTTATATGTTGCCTATATAAAGATGATGTTCAAATTTTATTAAATAAAGGCAAGCTGGAATAACGAAAGGCGTAGAATTAACTGTAATTAAATAAAAGGCGGAAACTTTATCTTGCTGAAACTCTTATGCTTGTAATTATATTTTCTTATTCCTAGCCTTTATATATCTTTTGGGGCAATATTATTTGGGGTCGGCTATCAGTTCAGCCAATTTTACTTCAATATCATTTTTTTCCCCTTTTGCCGCATTATTTTGGCATCGAATGTCTACAACCCTGAGAGCGAACTGAATTCAACTTCACAATAACATGAACAACTTTCATATTCCGGGCTGTTATTAGAGATTTCTTCTAAGAAACAACCAATAACACTGTTGCTCCCAATTTGGGAATCGAACCTGATACCTGTTGATCGGCAGTCGCATTCGCTAACCGTGCAACTAACGAGGCATACATTATCACACATAAATAGCATTAGTTTTGTATTTGAACTTTCACAAATAACTTTCTGCGTGTTCTATACAATTTCAAATGTATGATTGAACCCAAACACCTAGAACTGCGAAACCTAAAAACAAAACTATTTAGTAGTTCTTTGAAATATATTCATTCGCTTCGACAAAAACATGTGTTTCTTTCAGTAGTAGCTAAACAGTAAATAAATGAACGCAATAAATGTCGGTTCACTGCGTGCTTTAACCTTGATCGGCGATTATGGCTGTTGACAGCTGTTTTTTGGAGATAGAATGTTTATTTTATTTCACGTCCATAATACTTAATGACAGGCCTCTTGATCTAGTAATCTAGTGGTTAGTGATCCTGCCTGCTAAACCAGAGGCTGTGGATACGATCCCACCGAGGACAAATCTTTATGTGATGAACACGATCATTCGTTCAGTGACTGGGTGAATTTTATCTAGAATATGTATGTATTTAGAAATATATAAGTATGTTTATCAGCAGTTTGGTGACCCTGGTACACGCTTTGCATAATTTGAGGTCGTCTGACCTCGTCAGACAGGTGTGAGATTAAAAAAAAATTCACGGGCGTTTTGGTCTAGTTGGTGATCCGGACTGCTTAGCCACAGTCATCATGGCTTTAATTTTGTATTTGTTTCGGAGTTTGTTTTTTATGAATTTGCATAATATATTTTATATTTATTTTCTTATGTGTTATATATTTTCTGTGTATAATATGTATATATTTCCAAGCTATGCTTAGTTGGAAACTAGATAGCGTTGTGTCTCAAATGGCCGAAATATTTATTTATTATGTGATGAACAAGATCATATGTTCTGTGTCTGAGTGTTATTTATCTATGATAGGTATATATTTAGAAATATTATGTGCCCGGTTGATGGTAGTTGCCAAAAGGCATATTCTTTATATATAATCCTTTGATTAAAGTCATGGTCAGTAAAAGGTGTACTAATGTTCGCCACTACCCTTTCTGACAGTATATGTTACTGTAGAAGCTTGATTATTGGTTCATCTTAGGTTTTTTCTAGTTAACCTTAAGCTTTTCTAACACAAGTGGATAAATGCCGGTAACAGCCGGTCTTTTGCTGCCCGCATCCAACGGCTTCCTGCGACCTTTACTAGGTCGGACCACCTCGTGGGGGCCTACCAACGCTGTGTCTTGCAGTTCGCGGTCACCACTCAAGAACTTTGTGGCCCCTTCGACCATCGTTCAATTTTTCAGGCTGTAACATGTATGTGTGTGTACAACTTGCTGCAACTATAAAATCCGTACTTTATTATTAATACTTTAGATGTTTATATATACTACGCATGTAGACAAAAATAATACAAATAAATTACATCCTTTGTACATTATATATCTGACATTGTGTGACTGTGACTCTTAAAAATCTGTATTACGGTGTACAAATAAAGAGTTTTCTATCTATCTGTCTACAGCCAGACACTGAACAGATGGCGATGTAGATCGAGGTTTCAATTGATAACATTTCACTATTTCGGCATTAAACCTAGTTCACGTTTAATTTTATAATATTTATTGCTTGCAGAATCTTGACGAGGTGCACATAGCTTTAGAAGTATGTCAAGAACCGCGTGTAATGAACCCAAGTGCGGCTGGCGCCTTACCAGTTCCTGGAAAATACAGTTATATACATAAGGTGTGTTGGAAAACTGTCTTTGCGTTAGCAAAAAGTATATACTTCATCTATGGCATAGAAATTACTACATTAAGTAATTTTCAAAAGGCCTCAATAAAATTTAACGTTGTCCGCATATTAAGTTAGCCTGTAAGCTACAACATATTTCACTTTAAAAAAAAAGCATGTCATTTTAAATTATATTATTGCATAAGTAATAAAATTGAAAATCATTATACTCTCTCTCCAAATTAAAACTAATATCATAAAGAAATATTTTAACATACCTATTTACACACATATAATTGATGTACATAACTGAACACACATAGTGTTGTGATCCATAAGATCCTATAACAATAATCTATATCGTATATAATAATAATATCGACACGTGGGACAGTGGGACACGGATGTGTCAATATTGGATATCGAAGCGGAGACTTGGAGTGTACTAATTGTTGAATTTCGAATATGTTTCAGGTAATCGATGGAATTTCAGTGGCAGTAAACCACGTACAAATAGACTTTAGTTGCGAAGCTTTCACCAGCAGTGTTCAGGTAAGATTGAAATGTTAGTACCCTAACATCACATTAACCACATACGGAGTTACTTGCCTGCCTCATAAAAGCCGAGCCTTAACCGTAGGGGCTACAAACTTGGAATTTTGGAAGCTGCTGCTTTTCTAAGAAAAGTTTATTGGAAATTTCACAATTAAAGAAATATTAAAGTTAAATGAAGGATGAACGGTTGTTGTCGTTATTTTCAAAGTTAGTCAGAAATAATCACGCGCAAATTTCTTTAAGAGACAATTTTGACACCTGTTCAAACAACTTGTTTAAAACAGGATTAATTAATAAATGTACAGAAGAATATTTGTACAGTGTGTTAATGGATTTTGTCCCGTTCGTTTAGTGCTTATATGAAGACCGTAATTGTATTTTGGATTGTATTCCACTTTGGAGATTTTAGGCATTCGTGAGTGCTTACCTTATTAATTAATGGCCTAAATAACAGTGTGTAAAATTTTAAAAATGAAAAAAAATATCGTTTTGAAAAAAGAATATGCAATTATTTTTTGAAGTCTCAGCACTTGCGGATTGTACTAACAGTTAAGTACTAATACTAACAAATAACTGTGACGATAAATTTCAATAAAAAACTGAAGTATACAAGTGGCAATGGCAATCATTATACTAATAAAATAAGTACTTAAACTAAATTAATTATCATTAAAATGCAAACTACTTATGCAATAGTTCATTCAACTACGTTCATTCGTTCAGACAAAACATTTTAATAACTAATACAAAACAAACAAAAATACCTTTCATTTATGATAATGGAGATTTCAAACAATCTTTGGCTGAAATATTTTCAACTGCTTTCAAATTTTTTTAAGTTTATCTCACACAAAAAGCATGTACTTTCTCTTTATTATTATATTAAACTGCACCATGCTTTAAAAAAAAAAACATATTTCTATTAGAATTTCTATTTCAAACAATTTCTCATTTGAACGTTTTGCAGATCTCAAGAGTGACGGTAGAGTCCCGAACGCCAGAAGGACGTAAAGGAGACTTAAGACTGACTAGAATCAAATCACCTGACACAGGACAGCTGCTTATATTTAAGGTAAAGAAAACAATTCACTATTTGTATTGCTCGAGTGCCCCTTTTTTAATAAAATTGTTTAATAAAGTCATCGTTGTAACCGTGTCTGCCTTACACTGCCACAACGACTGTCATGTCTTTCACGTCCCCAAGCGGGTCGTGAAAAAGCATCTCACTAGGCCGTCGTAGTGTATATCACCATACTACATTGTCTACATTCGTAATGAGTATGGTGACCACAACTCTTGGATTCTATTCACGCTTTCCATCAAGCAGAGTAGAGTCACTTTGGCAGGTTCTTAATAAACAAAAAAAAAAAACGAAACTTTCGAACATCATAACATTAGTGATCATGTCATAGTTGTGTGTTATATATAAATGTGGCCTAAACCTTCTTTTTAAATAGAGGCCTATGTCCAGCACTGGACTTCTAAAGGTTGTTGATGATTAAGATATTTTATTGAAATGAACTTCTTTCCAGGAATTAGAATGGCAGAGCGCTCGCATAGAGGCGAAAGCGCATGGCGCGGCGGCTGCCAACTTACCACCTCTCCGGCTGCTACTTGGGAACACTCACTGTCGAATAGTTATCAAAAAGAGATTGTCAGGTAATTGATTTAGTTGTTATAATATATTATTAATACGAATGTAAATTAATTTGTTACGCTTTTAAGTCTTACCTGCTCAACGCTCAGCGAGGTGCCACAAGCTGGTGGAATATATGTTCGACTTTGTTATAATTTGAGTTGAAGTTTTATCGATTTTGATTATTTGAATTACTTCACGTAGCCATCTGACCATACCATTATGTTTTCTATTTTGCTCCTCAAGAGATGCTACATACGTCCATATCATAATAATTTGACACTAAATAATTAATTCTTGATTCCAACTTTAATACTAGCATAGAATTAAGCCATAGTAAATACCTACAGTTTATGGATAAACCACGTCCAGACACAAACATGATCCTAGTCCTCATACAATTATTTGTCCCATATGAGAATCGTAATCACGACGTTCATACCTTATAAGGGTCATTATATCATTGTATGGTGTCCCAGACTGCGCTGTGGTGGGTTCGCGGCTGGCGCTATGCCCCGAGCCGCTGGCGTGGGCGCTGACGGACGGACAGCTGCGAGCTGCTCTGGCTTGTGCGGCTGCTCTAGCCGCGCCGGTCCGACGTGCCACAGCCGCCGCCACTCGTGCCAAGGCACTGAGGAAGGTATGCTCTGTGCCATTATACGTGCCTATATATATTAGAGCGTTACTACAGTTCGAAAACGGTAGCGTAGTATTCGCACACGTTAGGCCACACAGGATCCATAGGCTTCAAACATTACAGAACAATTTCATGCGCAAAGCTACGGGAGCACCGTGGTATGTACGCAACGTCAATCTTCACATCGACCTCAGATTGCCGACCATCAAGCAATTCATAAAACAGTGCTCCCTTAGCTACTTTGACTCTGCTCCGACTCACCCCAACCCTCTAGTGGTTGCGGCCCTAAACTACACACCCAGTAGGATCTCCAAACTACGTCGACCCAAACACGCGTTAGGGGAACAAGACGACGACATTACACTCGCTCAACGTAGAGCGAACACAGCTAGGCAATCGAATAGGAACCGTCCGCGTTTTCGTCCCCGTCGTCGGGGGCGGAACACGCGCCGCGTAAACCGTTCACCAAACATGGGAGTAGGTCGCCCCAACGTATCAGTAACACCCCAAGCCGAGGTTTGTACCCCACAGGGGGTGCCCTTGGGCAATGTTACTTAACAAACGACCGGTTGAGAGCCCTCAGCGCTCACCGTAAATTAATCCGGGTAAAGTTGTAGAGGCCATCCGAGGCCAACAGCTAAAAGTCATATCAAAAAAAAAAAACCGTTCGAAAGTCTCTCTCTCTGCTGCCGGGGTAGAGTGAAGATGTTGCTCCGATAATTCCACAATAAACAAAGTGAGAATGTGTTAGCAGAGTAAAGTATTTTTATTTATCAATCGAATCGAACCGATCCATATCAGTCGAAGCTTCATTCTCCCCCAAGTAACTTGTTAACGAAAATAATATTTCTTTTATCATATTATATTTACAAAATGAACAGCCCAGAAAAACAAAACATTAAGGTTTGTGAACCACATACTTACGACAATGGCGTTGAAGAGGGTTTAATCTTTCTCCACATGTCCGTTAAGTAACCATCATTTTTGTCAACAGATTGAGGAACCCCGAGAACCAATACCGACCAAATCGACTACAGGCGAACGAGACATACTAGCTAGAATGTTCGCGAAACACGACGTACGCGAAACCTCCTACCACTTGCTTGCGCCTAGAATTGACCTCCACTTATGTGATGATCCAGGCTGTAAGTACTTTTAAAATGTCTATATTTATAAAAGAAATATCCTTAATTACTTATCTGTTAACGAAAATAGCAAGTTTTACGGTTGCACTGTCCGAGCTCATACTGAAACTATGATATAATTGTTAAATTTACCGTTGTATTCTGTTACTTTACATCAAGAACATCAAGATTTTAGGCATATTTAAAATTCTGGAAACTTTCCAGGCAGTTTTTTTTTTAAAGCCTGTAAACATATCGGCACTGACAACATTCCAATCCGCTGTTTCAATTCTGTTTGATATCGAGCAGATGAATACTTTTTTTATTCAAAATACATTTATAGACGTACTCAGATCATGGCGGATGTAATCAAGTGGATTTTGTTGCCAATAGAGCGTTATAGTGGCTGAGACGTGTTATGTGTAGTTTCAGTCACTGTATCGTTCGATTTGACAGCAAATATCAGAGTCAACTATAATCTCTCGTAATTTTTCTTAAAGACGTCGTCTAACATTGGTGAGATCACTTTGTTATGTATTAAATGGTTTATTTAGTTTTGTCAGTGTATTTATTGTTCAATGCTTCAGTGTAACTTACAAATATTATACTGACGAATTGGCAAATCTGAACATAATGTCGATTTGTAGGAAGATTGTAAGATATTATTGATGCAATATTCTCTCGATGTAGTGACAGATTTAGGATACTACACTGTATCTGTCGGACAGATACAGAGTGTAACTGTCGGACAACACCCGTATGTTGTAAGGCGACTAAGGGAACAAAATATACAAGACAACATCACTGTAAAGAGAAGGAAAACTTGAAACAAATTTTATACCAACCTATCTGGCCAACTTTGTGTAGTAGGCTAAAACCTCTTTGCTAATGAGAGACCTATGTCCAGCAGTGGGCTGCTAAAGGCTGCTGATGAAAATGATGTTGTTGATGATGATGATGATAATGATGATGATGATGATGATGATGATGATGATGATGATGATGATGATGATGATGATGAGACAATATTCGGCCAAACGAAACCGTAATCCCTTACATAAGATTCTTTCAATGTTTACTTGCGTTATTACTGAAATATTGCCTTCGTACATATAAATCGACATCGTGTTTCGACAAATGACAAATAGCGGCAAAACAGGAATTGCGTGTACTTGCATGATTATGTAACAGCTAATTTGCATTTTATAATGTAGCAATAAGGTTTTGTTTTGTTTGTGCTGTGTGTTATTATTTGATCTCACGCAACAAAGAGACAATCCTAATGAATGATGGATTTAGCTTTGATAGTTGACAATTTATGTCAGTTGTCTCTAGTACCCGTAGTACAAGCTCTGTTTAGTTTGGGACTAACTGGCGTTGTGTGAATGTGGTACTTAACATATTATTTTAATCATTTGTAGCCTGCATATTATATTGTAGGCCAAATGTGTAGTTTTCTTTTTAATTATTTCCTGCTAAAGACCACTGTTGATCAGCCAATTTAGTAGACCGCAATAATTTGACAAAAATATAGAAAGTAAATACGTCGGTCACTTGGTGATCTGTCACATAGGATTTCCTACCATAGACACCAGTCTCTCACAAAGGAATGACGTAGTCTTACTAAAATGCTTTTGCCTACATTGTACCTACCTTTGTGATGAGAAAAATAAATAAAATATTATTATTATAATTTCTTTGGAGATACATATTCTGAATCAGTTATCTTTAACTGCAAAATTGAACTTTTTTTTTACGCTAACCCCACATTTTAAATCTCAACTCAGGGTCATACATAGACATAGTCAGTAAATACTAAATATAAGTCCATAGGGTACCATTCATCCGGAAAAAAAAGTGGCGAGAGATTAGTCAATTGATTGTCAAAATCCAAATCCATTACAGTACATTTCCAAACTACATCAGAAGGTACAATTGATAATATAATGAATTGTTTAAAACAAACACGAAGCTAAAATAATTGCCTCGGTGGCGCAGTGGCAACGTATGCGACTGCTGTTATTGAGGTCTCAGGTTCGATACCCGGGTCGCACTAAATGTTTGTATGATCTGCAAATATTTATTTTGAAGTTTGTGTGTTATGTATGTATTTACAAAAAAAAATATAAATGTACTTATATCAGTTGTCTAGTACTCATGGTACACGCTCTGCTTAGTTTGGGACTAGATGACATTGTGTGCTAAATGTCACAAAAAAAATATAAAAAAAAAACAAGAATGAAATGACCCTGATTCATAATTAATTTAGACGTGAAAAGTCGCAAGCATAATTAAGTTTCTTCACTTATACTTTGTAATTAGACCACACCTTTCTCATAAAAAGGCTTTTACCAAAAAATACCTACTACTTATTCCCTTTTCCCTACTTAATTTAATTTTATCTTTTACTTTTGTCGTGTATTGTGAAATGGATGCCAATGTGTGCCAAGCTAATACTTGTATTAAATGCATTGTAGCCTTGTGTGATCTGTATATAAGTGTACACAAAAGTATTTGAATTAGTGTTTTAATTTGATTTTTTATCCGCAGTGGGCAGGTCTGAAAAACCATCGCTATCAAAAGGAGGTGCGTTACAAGTGACTTTAGTGAGCATGCAGGCTGATCTATTCCCATACCATAAAGCGTCAGATGATAGAAGACATTGGCGTGGTTATAGGTAAGTAGAATGATGAGGATAAATTGAGGGTCGGTAAAATATAAAGATGTGAGCGAAAGAAACAGAAAAGAAATATGTAACATAAAACAGGAAATCTATAATTAGCAGCTTTTCAAAAAAAATTGTAATGAAATGAAATAGTGAATGTAAATAATTAGCAGTCATTGGGTGCAAAAAAGGAACCTAAATTATTTGGGGGTCTTAAAAATTGGCAATTTTATAGATTTTGATGTGCTCTGCCAATATTTTTGAACTTTGACACCTCGTGACTCTGACGCTCCAGCCGCTATATTAGTAACATTGTGGCTTATAGGCTTTTTTTAGCGATATCTCCATTCTGAGTCAAGATAAAAAATTAATATATAAAATTAAACTAGATAAAATTTACTATATTTTATATGTCGCAATAAGCTTTTTGTAAAATTAATATATTCGGTGTACGAGTGCCGCAAAGGGTAATTCGACACGCTCGTTACACTCAACAATCGCTCAACTTAATCATCATTACGAGCTCTAACAAGTTCTAAAACATGATCATTTTATAAGCACGTCTGTTTTTATTTTACTAAAAAAATCTAAATAAAAAAAGCATTGGCCCTAAATGAATGTTGATGCGTGGATCGGAAATGTAGCTGAAGAGTGGGGACATCGCTTTCTATACGCCATGATCAGCGTTCAACTTCTCATTAATATATCATTTTGTACAAATTTAATGAACCACTATAATATGTTAATCCTTCCACAAGTCTACGTTTGTTATCCTTTCGTTTAAAGAAGGTGACAACGTTTAAATTCCCAAAAAGCACATTAAAATCTATAAAACTACCAATTTTCAAAACTCCCGATAAAATTTCGCAGTAAAACTACGAGATGACTAGACTAAATTATCAATTCCACTTGATTTTTAAAACAAGTCACTCTTTTACATAAAAAAAACTACAATTATTACAAATGTGTCAAAAAGAAAATTCTATATATAGCAGCTTAAAATCTGTGACATTTAAATCGCCTACATATAGTGTAATGTCACCAGGAGCATATTAGAATTTTTCTGTAACTGTCACAGGGAAGCAGCGACTCCTCACAGCCAATGGTTGTCACAAGCCCTATCGTCTTTTTGTACAACATTACTCGATACACTTGACCCGAGGCCGATCATCCCGAGTAATAAAGTAAGTTTGACAAAGTATTGTTAAATAATTGAAACCGAAAAAAAATAATTGAAACGGAAAGAAAAAAGTACGAGATATTTTATTTATTATTATTTGTGTCATATCTACCGCCACCTAGCAACACTGCCCCAATTGTAATAATGAACAAATTTAATTCGCACTTCAAAAAAAAATTCTCGTCTGCAACATATTATGTAGAGTTAGGCAGTTTCCATTTCAAAAATAGTGGAACTACGTCATTGTAAAAGTATATGTTATGTTGCTATGTTATATACACTTGTACAAGTATATATAAATGTTTATGACTTTGCGAAGAATTCTTTTATTTATTAAAGTAAGCAGTCTGACTTTGCTGGTAAGTTACACGATTTTGATATTTATTTTCCATTGATGTTGTAATACACCTATTTATTGTCACAGACGAACCAAACCGATAATGTCGAAGAGCCAGTGTCCAACGGCATCAAACACAAACAGACACCGCAGCAACACAGTGCTTCCACAGCTCCGTCCACTAACACAACCACCTCACAAGGTTAGAATAACAAAAAAATGCACGAACTTCAAACAGAAAATATTCTAAAACAAAAAATACACTAAAATACTTTCATAATCTTTTGTCTGTACAATGATTGTAGTTTTCGGCGTCGGTGTCGGCCAAAGAACAATGATACAAATACACGAATGTTCACCCTCCTATTTGGCCACGGTCCTCGATCTTAATAGTGTACTTACCTATTACAATATCAACCTACGTTGCCTGACACCGACTCCAAAAGTAACAATAATTCTAGACACAAGATTATGTAACTCATTTTTTTACTTTTAGTGCATTTTTTGTTTTAGAATATTTTCTGTTTGAAGACGGTTCTTTTTTTTTAATTTTTTTATTTATTTCTTGATTTTTAATGAATTTGTAATTCAGTAACTAATCCCTATGAGGTCCTTTATAGAGTAAATCTCTCTCTTTATAGAGTGAACCACTATACATTGAACACATTCTGCATGCCTTTTTAGTGAGCACAGGCGTAATGTTATATTGTGTAAACAATACATGTACGTGTAATTGCGTGCAGCAATCACGATAGATTACATTAATTATATTGAATATTTTCGATTTCCAAGAATGATGGTCACCATATTCATTGCGATGCAAATAAATACACATTATTATAAATAACTTAAAAACTACTCGTCAGATCTCACTCAAATTTAAATGAGATCTCATGACGAGCACTAGCTATCGAATATAAAAAGAATCATCAAAATCGGTACACCAAAAAAAAACAGTCGAATTGAGAACCTCCTAAAATGTAGCTCTGTACCTAAGTGGGTCCTTTTTTTTGTTGACTGGGTAGAAAATCCCGTTGGATCTTTGGTTCCTCGGGAACAACAGGAGTACGTGAGGTTTCTACTGAAAACGAACCCTGACGATCAGTCTCAGGAGTCCGGGTACTCCGAGGAGGACACGAACTATGTTATTTCAGGGCCGCGCTTAACCAAGCCCCTCGACCTAAGTGTGTCCTAAGATGAGTCAAAACTATTCAAATAGGCAATTTATTTGTTTCTCGTAATTATTTTAACTTGTTTTTGAGTGAGACGTTACTTATTTACCATCTAAACATTATTAGAAAATCAGCAGTTTAAGAATTAATTTTATTAATATTTGTTTTATTAATTTATTTATTGTTATATTAATGTCAATGTTAAATCAAACACTTAGCAAAAACAAAGCATGACATCACGAAACAGACCCCTCCCACTTCTTGACAGGCAATATCACATTTTGTCACCCCACATTAACGTGAGACTTAATTTATGACTCCTAAACACACTAAGGTAAAGATCTGTATGTCATTGAAACGTATACAAACTTCTTTGTTGTTGTCTTAACATGTCTCGTAACCATAAAACTGCCATACGTATTTTTTTTATTAAAAATAATTGATAAACATGGCTACACACGACCCTAAAATCACTGGCGTTATCGGGTCCCTAAATCGTGAGCTCACTCGGAGCGATTTAGAGACGATAAAAATCAGGTAGGATTTGCCTACACACGAGACGATTTATGATACGACCTAGGGTCCTGTCCTCCCCACTACTGTCCCGATATTACCAGTCATTTTAGGGTCGTGTGTAACCGCTTTAAGAAACAGTAAACCAAAACCTTCTAGCTGAGGAGAGGCATATGTCCAGCGGTGGACTATTAAAATAAGCAACATCTTGATAAATTAGATAATAAACTAATCTTATGTTTGCAGCATCGCCGACGAGAACACGAATACTCCAGCATCTGGGCAAATTGATGACCACGTGTCTAGTGCTTAGAATAGATGACTTCACTGTAAACAAGGTAATAATTATTTATATATTTTTTTTATATTGTAATCATTTATTGATTTGACTGCCTCGGTAGCATCGTGGTAGCGTATGCGAATGCTTGAAATCTCAGGTTGGATTCCCGGGTCATACCAAATGTTTGTATGATCTGCAAATATTTATTTCAGAGTTTGTGTATTTTCTATATTTATATATGGAGAATTATTTATATTTTCTAGTACAAGCTCCGCTTACTTTGGAATTAGATGGCGTAGTGTGACAAATACCCGAAGTATTATTATTATTATTTCCATTCTAAAGGAGAATTGGCGTCAGGTATGAAATAAAACCCCAAAAACTTTACTAATAGAGTAGGACTGCGCGAAAGATAAATAAATAAATATTTGAGACATAAGACACAACGCTATCTAGTCCCAAACTTAGCAGAGCTCGTACTATGGGTACTAGACAACTGATATAAATACATATATACTTTTTTTTTGTAAATATATACCTATTATACACAGAAAACACCCAAACTCCAAAACAAATATTTGCAGATCATGTAAACATTTAGTTCTACTTGGGCATCGAACCCGAGACCTCAAGCACAACAGTAGCATACGCTACCACTACGCCGGCAGATGTAAGAGATCAAGAAGAAAACCATTTCCACTTCAAATGAATTTGGGAAAAGGATAAGATAATGTTATTAATGATTGTAAACATTATTAAGTATTTATTTGTTAATGATGTCCTTGCTTATGTTATGGATGCGTACGAGTGTGACTGTTTGTTCACTTTGACACCTTCCCTACGATTAGGACGCAGAAACATCCAGAAAATAGTACCGTCAATGAGATATATAAATAATCTTGTTTTTATATAAGTCCTTGTTCTTTCACTTCCTTAATCAGTTCTTACGACACCCACGGGATGGGGATGGTGACATTTCATATTCTTAATCCGTCTCCTCACGGAATCTCCATTATCCTAACAAAAGCTAATTTAGAAGTACTTAATAGTTCTACTAAAAACTAATGTGTTGTAGGTATCGACAGGGTCCAAATCCCGGGAAGCCCCACGGCCTCTTGTAAGCGCTGAGAAAGCAACTCTTCCGGGTGACGCTGGTCTTTTGCACGCGGAACTTACATTTTTCTATTATCCTGGTGACATATGTTTCCCTGGTAAGTAAATGAAATTCTTGAAAAGTTTCACACTAGAGACACATTAAATGTTTAAATTGTTGTAGCATCAATTAGATAAATTAATACAGAAATAAATGATCACTGGGTCACATACAATTTTATTTTAATACAAAAATACACACAGATACAAATTACAAAAACAAACATGTCTCCTTTTTTAACGGGTAATATGACTTAGATATATTGTATGTTACAGTGCCAGCCCCCAAGCTTTACGTGCAACTATCCCCAGTCCGGATATCAGTAGATGTCCAGAGCGTAGTGTGGCTGGGAGCCTTCCTACCCCATGTAGCTAGAGCATTAAAGCAAGAAGAATTAAATGAAGAGGATGTGCCGCAACCACCTTACATGGATGTCAGGATGGAATCCATTATGCCTAAGGTATGCCTTTGCTACCTACCAATTTTAAAAAAAAACTTATATTCGAGAATGCAAGTTTACATTAGATGTGTGAGAATGGATGTAACTCATACGAATTACTTCAATACACTCCATTTAGAAGTGACTGCACTGATGATGTAGTGACTCAAGCTATCCTACGACGCTCATTTCTGTGCGTTTCATTCCCACATGCTACAAATCTGGATGTTTAGTGTCCGATTCATGAATGTTTGTAAAGTCTTCTACGTTACAGGATATGTACGAAAGATGTCTAAAACAGGAACCTACACTTCTTTAGTGGGTCCTCCTATACCTCATCCCCTGTCTCCAAGCGTGCCATATTTGGAAAACAGCTGTGTATGTCCCCCTTCCACCTTCCGCCTTTTCAAAACTAGTCGTATAATCTCATATTCCTTAAAGCACTAGTAATTCAATGATACTTAAACGTAAGTAATATTTCTTTTCATACATCAACAGCCTTTTACAGGCCACTGCTGGACATAGGCCTCTCTTTAGCAAGAAGGTTTTGGCCTACTACACCACGCTGGCCTTGGAATAGGGCTTGTTTCAAGTTTTCCTTCTCTTTGTAATGATGTTGTGTTGCGTACTTTGTTCCCTTAGTCGCCTTTTACGAAACCCACGGAATAAATAGGGGTGGTAACACTATGTATTCTTAATCTGTCACCACACTTGTAATCACATAAGTGACAATGTAGATGAACCAGTAGCTTCGCTGTAAGAGATGAATAAAATGCGTTTTTAAGTAGTCAGTATCGTTTTGGTTATTTATTCATAGAACGTTACAGATCGTGTTAGAAGCTGGCACAGAGCACATATCTCAGCAGCGCGACAGACCAAGAGAGTTACACGTATGTACCGCAAGGGCGACATTTACCAACGTTCGAGAATCACCTAGAGCCAGTAAGTTTCACATATTCCTTAAATATAATTGAATAAAATTCAAATTTTAAAGCTTAAAATAGGAATCCCAAAAAAACCGTCAATCAGAAATAAAAAAAGTAAAAGAAAAGGTAACATAATTATCATAAAGGTTTTTCAATTTCATGATATTCTTTCGTGACATGTAGAATTATTGCTTGACTGGAGATAGGGCTTTGTCATTATTGTGAATAAAAAGAAAAAATGTTGTATGAATTGATAAAAAAAACAACTTAAGCTTTCATAATTCGTAAAAATGTGTACGTAACTTGAATATTTAGTCGCTGTAACCACACAGTAATTGATACAAAGTAAATTTTGTATTTTTGTCATGTGTATGAGTCCAACGCGTTCTTAATGTGGTAGCATTAGTAGTGATTTTTATGTGTCAGATTCTGCGGGCACCCGCGCAGATCTAGCCTCGATCCTGGCAGCTCTGCGTCGCTCCGCCCCGCCTCGCGGACAGTTCCCGTGCACGCTGGACGACATGGACCCCCTACACGAGCAGTTCATACTGCACGCTGATAGTGAGTTACCTTACTTTTTATTTACTAATAACAAAATTATTTTTTTTTTTTAACTCTTTCTCAACTGATTTTAAAAATTCTTTTTTTTATTTTAGAGAAAATACTTCAAATTTATTTCCGTTCTTTGAAGGAAAAGTAGCACCTGAAAATTGAAAATTAAGTAATGATAAATACTGTTAATTTAGGGGAACTAGCGAGTCCCTTATTTATTTAATTGTTGCAATTTATATATTTACATATATGTACAAGTACATTCTAAAGCGTTATTTTTTAATAGGATATGGCTAATTTACAGACTTAGACGACATAGATCGAGGCACGGACATCACACCCGAACTGCTGTGGCGTGAGAACAGGTCCGTATGGTGTGCCCGAGTCGAGCCCTTGTGGGCTGACTTCTGTGGTGCCAGGGCTACCAACTACAAACCTGCTCCTTTGTTGGACGCCACGCCTCTTACTGCTTGGGTAAGACAATCGAAGACCGTACTTTTACCGTTAACCCTTCTGATGCTAAGCAATCTCTTCGTTGCTTTTCAACGATTCATTATGATGGAAATACATTAGAATGAAGACTGGTGACCGATTTGTCGTAGATATAATATGGTTACCGGGAGCCCCTCCTCTTCCTGATTCTGGGAGAGGATCCAAAGCATCAGGTGCGCCAACTGCTCATTAGTCATTATAACAATCTACAAGATTATTTAATTAGTATCAATTGTAGGCTAGAATAGCTAGCTAAGTAAAATATACAAATCGATATAATTGAGTGGGCATAAAGAATGTTTAAATCTGGGCTGGTTACTTACAGATATGTTTTGACGACGATATGTCGCGTATCTGGATAGTGGCCCGGACTTGCGGATTAGCTGGACTCCAGCTCAACCATTACCAGATGCTGTTCCTCCTGAGACAATTGGAAAGAATCTCCGAGATGACAGCATGGCTGACACATGACGCTGAACGACAACCAGACGCAGAAGATGGGTGAGACATTTAAGAGCATACCTACTTACTCTAACTATCTAACTACATCATTTAATGTTTTGAATTACTTGTAATGCCAGATAAGGTAATTGTAACATGAAGCATATTATTGTATATTTTTGTGCATTAATTGTTTATAAATAAATAAATAACGAGTCAACGTTTTTAGAACACAGAAGATATCTTTAACCTGTTTTAATGTACATCTACACTAATATTATAAAGAGGAAAACTTTGTTTGTTTGGTTGTAATGAATAGGCTCAAAAACTACTGGACCGTTTTTAAAAATTCTTTCACCATTCGAAAGCTACATTATCCACGAGTAACATAGGCAAAATTTTATTTTGGAAAAAAATAGGGTTCCTTAAAATATTTGGGTTTTTCGGACACAAAGTGTAAAAAATCAACCAGAAAAGTTACTTATTTTGCGTACGCTGCCTAAACTATAAAAGATAGAAGCATAAAATGTTCTAATTAATTGGAGATCTTATAAATATCTACAAAAAAGTCCGCGACACACTATACCTATCTATGTCGAGTGAGGCACAACAACCATTTTTTTATTTAAAAATCTTAATTTTTTTTTGGACTACATTTAAACGCATTTATTTTACTCATGCTATTAATCCTTATCAAAATAAATTATTTCATCACTAAGTACAGTTTATGTAGATAATATTTGGTATTTAAAAGATTAAAATTGGACGTTTGGTTTTGAAGTTATGGCGAAATCAAAATATTACTATTTCTGCGTTGCGAAGTGGGCGTCACCAAGGCGGGGATGCGAGTGCGGGAGGGGAGTTTAGATCTATGAGTAAGGTACCCGCGCGGCTCAGTCGCGCGGTCGGCTCCCTACGCAGCGGTCGTGCGCGAAGTCTAATCATTTTCATTCGATTTTTATTAGACTTCATTCTTAAAACTACACCTACGCAAAAGTTCTTCTCAGAGCTAAACAACAGTTCTTCTCAGAGCTAATCAACAGTTCTTTTCAGGACTAAAAAACATTTCTTTTCAGGACTAAACAACAGTTCTTTTCAGGGCTAAACAACAGTTCTTTTCAGAGCTAGAATATTACAGGCTATTAACATTTTCTTAAACATTTGAAAATGCCTAAGAGAGCCAGGTCCCAACTTTCTAACCATAGTTCTCAAGCACGGGCAGCAAGAATACGTCGTATGGGAGAATCTTCACCTGAACGTTCACAACGCCTTGCTGAACAAAATCAGAGAAACTCTCAGGCTCGCGCACGAGAGTCGAGTGTCGAACGTTCGCAACGCCTTGCACAACAAAATCTGAGAACCTCTGAGTTACGTGCACGAGAGTCGAGGCTGGAGCGTTCCCAACGTCTTCGTGAACAAAATGTAAGGACCTCTCAGTTGCGCGAAAGCGAGTCGAATGTCGAGCGTTTGCAGCGACTTGAGCTCAGGCAGAGAGACAGCAGTTGTCCACAAATAGAGTTCGCAATCGAAGTTTAGCTAACAGCAACAGACTGGCTTTCAGATATGATCCGCAGGTTGATTATGCACAACAAGCGTCCGTCCAAATCGGAGTCATGAATAAGATCTGCTCTAACTGTTCTGCCAAGAAATGGGCGGATGAACCTAATGGTATGTGCTGTGCTTCAGGTAAAGTTTGTCTTCCTAACCTTCAGGAGCCGCCACAACCAATAAAAAATCTTTTAACTAATAACCATCCATTATCTGGTCATTTTTTAACAAATACACGTAAATACAATAGTCTTTTTCAAATGACTTCTTTTGGGGCTAAAGAAATCAGGGAAGGTCATTTTATGCCCACTTTTAAAATTGAAGGACAGGTGTATCATCTCATTGGTAGCCTTTTACCACCATCAGGCCAAAAC
The DNA here is from genome assembly GCA_949316085.1 of Hypercompe scribonia. Classification (NCBI taxonomy): domain Eukaryota; kingdom Metazoa; phylum Arthropoda; class Insecta; order Lepidoptera; family Erebidae; genus Hypercompe; species Hypercompe scribonia. Next base: position 10,110,905 of record OX438988.1, read on the forward strand.
CCACAGTTCTTGCAAATATATTTTATTTCGGATGCAGACCAATTATCGTTGCGATCAAGCATCGCACCAACCTTAAAAATGGATTTAATTCGCGAATTACAGACCGTTCTGAATAATCATAACGCGTATATACAAAGTTTTAAACAAAATTTAGAACTCAACTCCTCAGATAATTTAAAGTTAATTATTCATTCAGATCGCACTCCACAGACAGCACACAGAGGCAGATATAATACTCCTACTGTAAACGAGGTAGCCGTTCTCTTAGTCGATGAAGACAAAGGTCCCAGGGATATAGTCTTACACGGGAGAGACGGACAGCTCAAGAGAGTTTCTGAGCTACATCGGTCCTATGATCCACTACAGTATCCCATAATGTTTGTGTCAGGAGAAGACGGTTATTATTTGACTATCTCTCAGCAGGGTTCTGCGCGTAATAAGACTGTTTCATGTATGCAATTTTATGCATTTAGATTAATGTTTAGAACTAACTCTTTTAATCCGTTACATAATTACAGAGACTTATTTAGTCAATATTGTGTTGACATGATGGCGAAAATGATATCTGAAAGATTAAATTATATTTCCCGGAATCAACAAAGACTGAGGGCTGATGACTACATTCATCTCAGAGATGCCTTAAATCATGACGCAAATGTTGACCCATCAAACATTGGTCAACATGTCATATTGCCATCTTCATTTACGGGTTCTCCGTGTTTCATGCACGAGAAAACGCAGGACGCGATGACGTACGTCCGAAATTATGGTAGACCTGACCTATTTGTCACTTTTACATGTAACCCTGAATGGCCTGAGATTAAGGCGGAGCTACTACCAGGACAACGGTCTTTCGACCGTCATGATATAATTTCCCGTGTCTTTCATTTAAAGATGAAGAAATTCATCAAATTATTTGTCAAAGAACAGATATTCGGTAAAACAAAATGTTATATGGCAAGTGTGGAATGGCAAAAGCGCGGTTTACCTCATTGTCATTTGCTGTTCTGGCTAGAAAGTAAAATACAACCAGACGAGATCGACAGCGTCATAGTTGCGGAGCTACCCGATCAAGACATTGATCCGGTACTACACAATATTATAACTAAAAATATGGTACATGGACCCTGCGGAGAGCATAATTTAGCTGCACCATGCATGAAGAACGGTGTCTGCACAAAAAAATACCCTCGCCGTTTCATGAACGATACCCAAACCGGAGAGGATGGGTATCCAGTTTATCGTAGGCGCGATACAGAAAATGGCGGTCGGAGCACTACGCTACAAATTAGGGGCAACATGGTGACGATAGATAATAGGTGGATTGTTCCATACTCCCCGCTACTATGTAAGACTTTTAACGCTCATATAAACGTGGAGTATTGCCACTCTGTCCAAGCCATTAAGTATATATGTAAATATATAAATAAAGGCTCAGATCAGGCAACTTTTAGCCTTAGGAACCCACAAGATGAGGTCGAAAACTATTTAAATGGCAGGTACATAAGCACATCTGAAGCTGTCTGGCGCTTATTTGAATTTCCCATTCACGACCGGTATCCTACTGTAGTGCATTTGGCTGTTCATCTAGAGAACGGTCAAAGGGTGTATTTTACACCAGGGACAGCTCATCAAGTTATCCAAAACCCACGCAATACCACATTACTGGCATTTTTTGCTCTCTGTAATGAAGATGAATTCGCGAAAACTCTTCTGTATCATGAAGTCCCGCAGTACTATACATGGGCAAATAATAAATTCACTAGAAGGAGGCGTGGTGAAGATGTAGTTGGACATCCGGGGATAAAAAAAGATGCCGCTTTAGGTAGAGTCTACGGGATACATCCATCACAATCGGAGTGTTTTTATCTTAGGATTCTACTGCACCACGTACGCGGTCCGACCTCATTTGCATACCTCAAAACTGTAAACGGTTTTGTCAAAGAGACGTATCAAGCAGCTTGCCGTGACCGAGGTTTACTTGAAAACGATGACCATTGGGGTAATACTTTAAGCGAAGCTTCGTTATCACATTGTCCAAAAAAACTAAGGGAGTTATTCGTAGTCATACTTTTATTTTGTCAACCATCGGAACCATTGAAGTTATGGCATACTTTCAAAGATCAGTTCTGTGAAGATATTAGACATCGTATCAGACAACAAAATCAGGATAACACTTTACCCTTTACTGAAGTAATTTATAATGAAGGATTAATTGAAATAGAAAACAAACTTCTAGAATTAAACGACAAAAATTTAAGTGATTTTGGATTACCTTCTCCCGTTCGTACCCAGAATAATACTATTGACACAATGGTACAACAGTATAACAGAAATGATCTAACAGCGTTTGTAAATGACAATGTGCCAAAATTAGTACCAGATCAAAGACATGCTTATGAGACTATTGTGGATAGCGTGAACAATAACATGGGGAGATTATTTTTTTTGGACGCACCAGGAGGCACCGGAAAGACTTTTCTCGCAAATTTGATACTTGCTAAGATACGGCAATCAGGGAAGATAGCGATTGCAGTAGCTTCGTCAGGAATTGCTGCAACTCTCTTGAACGAAGGAAAAACTGCTCACTCTACGTTTAAACTCCCGCTATCTGTATCTTTAGATCAACGGTCTACGTGCTCTATTCGGAAAAATGGGCCTCTTGGTAAGTTACTGCAAGACGCGTCGTTGGTAATATGGGATGAATGCACCATGAGTCATAGAGCTCATGTGGAGGCCGTGGACCGTACTTTAAAAGACCTCCGAAGCTCTGCTAATGTTATGGGTGGTATCACTTTTGTATTTGCTGGAGATTTCCGACAAACGCTTCCAGTCGTCAACAGAGGTACGCGAGCAGATATTATGAAGGCATGTTTAAAATCGTCTCAACTTTGGACATCTGTTCAACATTTGTATTTGCGCACCAACATGAGAGCTCACTTACATGGAAATGCGCATAGCAATTTTCCACAACAGCTGCTGAAACTTGGAGAAGGAATTTTTCCATTTTTAAATTTGGGCACCAATTATGCAGTTACTTTAGATGAGTCTCTAGGCCAAATAGTCCATAATTTAGATAGTCTGATAAATGCTATATATCCTGACATCGAAAACTTACATCAAAATGATTTTCGTTGGCTGTGTTGTAGAGCAATAGTTTCTCCCAGGAATGAAACAGTCAACGAAATAAACAATTTAATTATGCAGAAAGTACCGGGTGAAGTTAAGTGCTATAAATCCATAGACACCGTCACTAACATCGAGGACGCAGTACACTATCCCCAGGAATTTTTAAATTCTCTGAACCCCGCTGGGCTACCACCTCATGAACTGTCGTTAAAAGTAGGCACGCCGATAATGCTTCTCAGAAATTTAAACCCCCCTAACATGTGTAATGGCACGAGACTTCTTATAAAGGAGCTAAAAGATAATTTAATAGTAGCGAAGATTATCACCGGCCCTGCAGCTGGTGAATTAGCTCATATACCAAGAATACCCATGATTCCTACTGATTTGCCTATACCCTTCAAAAGGCTCCAATTTCCAGTAAAAATTTCTTTCGCACTAACGATAAACAAATCCCAGGGCCAAACATTCAAATTAGTAGGAATTGATTTACGAAAAGAATGTTTTACGCATGGGCAACTTTACGTTGCCCTATCACGGGTCGGGGCTCCCGACCATCAGTATATTTTGTTACCAGAAAATAATTTAACGTCTAATGTTGTTTATAGAGAAGCTCTACAATAATCGCTTTATTTATCTATCCTAAAACAACCGGGTTACACTTCGGGACTCCCGGCAGAAGTGAAAACTTAGTATTAATTACATTTAAATATTTTCATCATTAACAACTTTAACATCCTCATAAAGACAATCTATGCAGCCTGTGGATAATGATGATGTCGTTTGTCCATCTTTCGCGGCAAAACGGAGTGATGAATTGATGTTTTTTTTTTAAGTGGAGATAGTAGTTAAATAAAAGGATGGACAGTGACATGGGCTATTTACCACCCAACGAAGTGGGTGCGGGTCAGCTAGTTTTAAATAAAATGATTTTTCATAAGCGCATGTAATATAACGTTTTATTTAATGTATATTAAACAAATAATTTTAATTTTGAAAACTGTTCTGTTCAACAGATCAATAGTAGTAGGCGTGGTTGTCCCAGCTGTGGAACTTACTTTTGTGCTTCCATCCAACTGTCCCGGACAAGAGTCTTCAAGAGATCTCGACAGTGTGCCCCTAGACTCGTCCAGTTTACAAGACTTGAAAATGGGTAAGACTTTATATAGATATAAATCTTATATGAATTGGATCTTAACAGTAGATAATAGTTTAGATTAATTTACTTGCCTATAGTTAACAGAATGATGAAAATGCAAAAACTGTACAAATAAGTGTATATCCTTCTACACATTTATCAGTAACTAGTTCTAACCTGCGCGCGTTTCTACGCCACCAACTAAAATAAATTTGAAGGAAAGACAAAAAAAAAAATATTCATACCAACTCTGCATCCTTCGTGGGCTCATGCACAACAACTTTGCTTAAGATGATCACATGATCATTACATAGTTCACGATTCTATAAAGGACATACAGACAGACAGACAGACAAACATTCATTTTATATACATAAATTACTAATACAATAAAAATAACTTAAAACAAAATTAACTGTTTGAGAGTCGTCAATATACAATTATTTTGAACATTACATATATTCAATAACATATTTATCGCTTAATACTTTTTGTACAGTTTTTCGCGAAAGCATATACCATAAAACACCCTTTTTGAGAATGATTTCTATTAGATTAGTTTCTGACCTTTTTAAAATTCTATTTTAATGCCTATTATTTATAACAATAGTACTAATTTGGTTAATGTTGAGTTTTATTCTGTATGACAACCTAGAGTGAGTTATTATTGAGGGCCATAGGCAAGGGATGACAGTTATCGGGGTAATAGCACTACCACAATGACTATCATGCTTGTTACGCCCCCAAGCGGGAGCTAAATATAAGCATATCACTTGGTTTCCTTAATATGGGTCACCATACTACATTGTCTGCATTCGCAATGAGTATGGTGATCTCAACTTGTATTCTATTGTGGTATAGTGGAATCAATTTGGCAGGCCCTTGCAATAAAAAAGTACATTGAAATAGATTGAATCTTACTAATATAAAATAAACTAGTGTGTTATCAAAGTAATAGCATTGAAATGTTATTTTATTCTTAAAATTATAATTTACACAGAAAATTCTCATAGATTTAGTGCGGTGCACACCTTTGGTTATTTCATGTAATTTAAATAACGTTATAATAACAAGTAATATATCACCACTAACATATGGCAACATTCTTACCTCAATACCTAGTACCTAATACTATAGTAACTAATACTTTCGTATATTTTATTTATTTATTTCCTTCCTTTCTTGGTTCTTCCTGCCTTCTCTTTCGGGTGTAAAGAACATCAAGCCGTATCCACTTTAGAGGCGTCCACACCACTTGAAGATAACTGCAGTAAGTTTTGGGTTTATGGTTATAAGAAAGTAATTTTAATACCCAAGACGGATTTAGACTATAATATCTTAATCCAGTCAGACCAAAGACAAAAAAAAAACAAAAATAACGATTAAATATTTTTATGAATCTAATTGATTTAATTTTTTAACGAGATGTAGAAATGTATGAATCTTCAAATATATGAAATTACGTGTATTTTATATACTTTATGTCACACTTTGAGATATTTAGTTAGTGATTCTGACTTGAAACTACAGGTCATGGGATCGATTCCCACCCAGGACTAGTAATTGTATGGTGTACACGGTCATTTTTTCTGAATGTAAGTGTAATTTATGTGTAATGTTTATATTTAGAAATATATAAGCATATTTGACGGTTGTCTGGTCATCACAATACAGACTCAACCTAGTTTGGGCTCAGACGACCTTGTGTGAGGTATGTAAGGTTAATAGTATTATTGTTTTTTTTTAATACTAAATATATTGAGTACATGTTAACAACAATGCCTTCCCTCACTTCCAGTAGGTTCCGAAGCTACCATGGCTCCATCCATGGTGGATCGCGATAGTGGAGTGTTGGCAACGACTTCGATCGATGTATATCAACCGATACCTATTGAGGAACCGGCCCCGCCTAGTCCTGGACTCGGTTTTGGAGGTACGTAATAAATAAGCCCTAAGGTATCAAAATGGATGTTTATCGCGCACATATGACATTTCTTAGTTCGCCATTTTTTCTCGACTTTGGAATGGAGCGATTGTAGCACAGTACAGACATATAAAAACATTGTGGGTTCGATTCCCACCTGGAACAAATATTTGTGTGATAAGCACGTTTATTTGTTTTTTGTCTGGGTGTAATTTATTTATATTAGGTATGTATTTAGAAATATTGAAGTATGTTTATGAGCAGTCTGGTTAACTTTGCCTAAGTTGGAATCAGTCGACGGTGTGTGTGATATACGAGTCATTATCTTATATAATGGATTTTAGATACGTAAGTGATTATTTTGCCAAATACTTAACAAAACAGATTGTTGCTAATATGTTTGTTGGTGTATGACTTTAGAGTTAACATATAAAACAATCTCAAATATATATTTTTAAGAAATAAGTATATTTTGACTGCATCCGTCCTTGAAAAAAATATTATATTCGTCCGTGAGTTTATCTAATAGCTAAGATAGATTTTTCTCCAGAAACAGTCGTAAAGCTAGGTTTAATTAGATTTACAATTAATTTCCCTTTCAGGCTTCTCTTCGATGCGTCGCGGGTTCACATCACTAGTGACGTCTATAGACAGCGCGCTGACGCGCGACGACACTCGCAGTGACGCGGCGTCCACGGCCAGCTCCGACAGCGATAGATACGTGGTGGTGGGACTCGCGGCTGAATCGCCTGATGATGCTGATATGGCATTCAGGTCAGGACTTTAAACTTTTTACTAATTAATGCATCACATTGACGTACCTGACTGCCTCGGTGGCGCAGTGGTAACGTAGGCAACTGCTGTGCTTGAGGTCTCGGGTTCGATTCCCGGATCGGACCAAATGTTTCCATGATTTGCAAATATGTGTTTCGGAGTTTGGGTGTTATTTATCTATGTATTTAAAAAAAGTATGTATGCATTTATATCAGTTGTCTAGCATCTGTTTAGTTTGGAACCAGATGACGTTGTGTGTTAAATGTCCAAAATATTTGTTTTATACGGAGTTTAAAATAAATGATTTCACCTCTATCATGAAATGTAAGCCATGTTCTTTAGTATACATTGTACTCCTAGTAATCAACAAAATAACTGACTAGCTGACCTGCGCAGCCTCGCCTGCGTCACCTATTGTCCGTAGCACGATGTTTTACAATGTAAATAAATTTATAATATCACAAAAAAAGGTTATAGTGAGCTAACCTTAAAAGATAAACATATGGCGAACTTTTTTAGAACTTTCAAAGAAACAATACTTCCTTGCATTATTTTTGCGAAATTTTAACCATTTATGCAGCGCACACAATGGAAGTTTAAGTAACATTTTATATTCTTACTACACTCCTTGGATCGTGGCGTGATGACTATATAGACCTTCATCGATAACTGGGCCATCTAACACTGAAATATTTTCTTAAATCGGACCAGTAGTTCCTGAGATTAGCGCCACGATGACTGTCATGCCTTTTACGTCCCCAAACGAGGCGTGAAAAAGCATCTTACTAGGCCGCCATAGTGTGGGTTGCCATACTGCATTGTCTGCATTCACACGAGTATGGTAACTATAACTGGATTCTATTCATGCTTTCCATCAGGCAGAGTAGAGTTACTTTGGCAGGCTCGTAAATAAACAAAAAAAAAACTTTCTGTCGGTGTGATGACGGATTAAGAATACAAAGTGTCACTACCCCTACTCTTCCTTTGGGTGTCGTAAGAGGCGACTGAGGGAACCAAATATGCAAGACAAAATCACAGCAAAGAGAAGGCAATAGTAGACCAAAACCTCTTTGATAGGGAAACAGTGGACTGTTAGTGACTATTGATGATAAGGCATGAATGAATAATTTAAACATGTCGGATGATTACGTTACAGGGAGTTCGAACACGGCCGCGTCTCGAGTGGCGTAGAGGTAGCAGCTGAAGTGGTAGAAAGGTCTTCCTCACCCAGCGATCATTCCGTCACCAGTTCGTGCAGAAGACGAGATGTGGTATTTGTTATTTTGTTCTAAATTAGCTCGTTCTATTACGCATAAGAAAAATAACAGTAAAGTAAGTACATTAGCATTACTTACAATTACAGTAGGACCTCTTTAATCCAAACGCCGAAAATTTACCCTCCGTTCGGATTCGTGGAGCGTTCGGATTATAGTACGTTCGGAACTATAAATAGCTATATGTATATGATACATACTTTTCTGAAATAAAACAAATAGTATTGCAAAATATTAATTAGTATTTACTTATTCAAAAACATATAAACAGTAACATTTATTAAACTTTTTAAAGAAATCCTTTATTTTAGTTTGTCGGGAGGTATTTAATGAACAACTGACGAGAAAAGCGAGCGGGTATGGGCCGTTCGGATTATAGAGGGGTTCGGATTAAAGAGGTCCTGCTGTAATGTATATTTCTTTAAAAACTATTGTAGAATATTGTACTGCTTAGAAGTATTTTCTACGAAAAAGACGTAAAATCCCCTTTTTGTTTTTAACTTTTAACAGTATACTAGAATATAACGAAACAGAAGAGTGTATAACTTTTATCAAAATCTCTAAGTATTTTTGGTAATATCAATTTGTATCTTTGACAACCTACATATATCTGGGCTACATATATCGTCACGTGGGCTATTTACTTTATTGACAAATTACGATTTTACTCATATATTACTATAATAATATTATTGGAATGGTGATATCACCATTCCTCATGAAGACAAACTCATGAAAGTTGAAAAAGAAAAACAAATATTTGGAAATATCTCACGAGATTGTCGATATGTGGAATGTGGTTTCGGTGATTATTGTTCCGATAGTCGTATTTGCGCACGGACCGATAGTAAAGAGCCTCGACCAACACCTTAAGAGGTTCTAGTTAAAAGACTGAATCAAGAAACTGATGCAGCAGGCAGTCTTCATTAACACGGACCGTATAGTGATATATATCGGTTTCTTGATCTCTGTACCCGCAGTCGGTGGTCTACTATTTAATAAAGAGAAGAAGAATTACATATCTCTTTATTGTACACCAGTTTAATAACGTGACATAGGCTAGGTTTAATTAATAGGATCCTGCTTGATAAATGGTAAAATTCTTGAGAGCTGTTGTTTGTAAACCGATTTTTACGATTCTTTTTTGTATTATTAAAGTTAACTTAAAACCAAAGGAGTATAAGTACAGGGCCTTATCATTCGTAGACAATCTCACAGGCAACCATGGGATGGAAAGTATAAGCTAGTGTCTGGTGTATCAGAAAGTACATAGGAAAAGGAAATTAAAGTATATATATATATATATAAATTATGTATGATAAATTAATAGTAACACATAGTGTGAATGTTTAAATATAAATATAAATTTTCAATTTCCCGCTACTCAAGATATCGACGAGCACATGGAGACTAAACAACATCCACATTGTACATCAAAGTGTAGGAAGCAATTCCGCTTTAAGATTAGCCGCTGACGATCTAAAAAGCGATGAATGTGCTGCAATCCCTTGGGACGAATTCCAGGTATGTGTTAATGTTGATATACTGTTGGAAACGAATGTTGTTTAAAGCTGTTCTAGGCATTAAATACATATTTGTACCCTAAAATAACGATAGTGTTTAGAATCCCGTGAATTTAGTATGTATCAAATCAATTGATTGTATTTATATTTAAAAAGTAATTTTGCTCTGAACAGTTGCAAATAACCTTTGAGATTATTAACAAATTTGAATTGTACTGAAACATGGCTTCATATTTTAAGATTCACTTTAATATATTTGTTTTATTTTTTAATGCAATCTTTCGACTAACCAATCCACATTCACCTTTTTAAAACAGTCTATTTACACCTCACCCTTATTTTATAACTCCCTTAAAACATAGACTACCAGAACGTACTTATTTTTTTTATCAAGAATTAAAATAATCAGTATTTAATAAACACAATTGTTACTTAATATAGTATAATGTGTTTGGTAACAATACGAAGCATGTCCCATTAAAACAGCCCTATATATTTTTAATTTATGATCTTCATTTTACAATAATCGAAGAGGGTAAGATAATGTCATTAAAATGTTATTGTTCGTTTTATAAATTAATTGACACTGAAAATCAAAACAAAACCTGACATCCAAAATTTCGGCATAAAATTCAGAATTGTTATTTTAAAGACCGATCCTGTTAGAAATCCAGGATAAAAAGTAACCTATATGTTGCCCAGAAACCTCCTCTATCTCCTAGTGGAAACTCCATCAAAATCGGTTTAGCAGTTTCAGAGATTAGCACGCACAAACAGACTGACAGACAGACAATAATTTAAAAAAAGATATATTATGTGTTAGTAGATATCATGTGAAGAAGAAGATTAAACACTTGAAAAAATAGTTTTTTTTAATTACAGTCAGACACTACATGTAACCAACTACGTACAAAAATCATTTTGTTAATAATAATAAAGAAACTCTTATGTCAACACAATAAGTGTGAGTTTAGCTTGCACAGCTTTATGTTTACGGTTGTACGATTTTTTATGTGCCGTATGATCTCAAAAGTATTGAACAATTATTATTATACCAAAATTAATTTGTGTATTTTATCGAAACGATGTCAAATTTTAACTTATGCAATGTACTGTACAATTTTACTACGAACAAAAAATTGTAAAACATATGAAAATTATAGATTTCGTGCTTTATTCAGTAAAGCAAGCGACTGTATGTAGCAACAGAATGGCGCGCGATTTATTTAAAACTGTCTAGAAGACGCAATTATTCTTCTGTGTTTAACTTACCTAACATTTAAATGACATTCATCTTCACTCTCCAAGATAATTCCATCATGCAATAGTATTTAATTGAACAATCCTCATAAACAAAGTTGGAATTGATCTTGAACCTCAAATGTAAAGGCGGTAACAGACCGACTACTTGTCATCATACGGACCTATAACATAAAGTCTCTTTCACCTCTAAAAAAAAACATCACGATAACGATCTTTTGAGTTTTAAGGTTTAGGGTGTTCTTTCCAAAGTACACCGTATTATAGACAGACCGTATCAACCAATATTAAGTTTCTGCACTTCCAGATTGTTTTTTGATATTAGTCACATTAATAATTTCAAGAATAAACCCTTTTTTACACGACGCTTTGAATCCAATTACGTAATTCAATTACACAATTACATACATAACCCCGACTACACAACTAATAAATACTATCGCTAACGTTTAAAAAACAACTCTTTCGGAATAGACTTAAAGACTACAATTCTCTGTATATAAAATGTTTGTAGATAAATGGTCAAATGTAGTCTGTATGTTACCGCCATAAAATAAAAGATGTGCATGATCGTATCATACCATAACCATTGTATATTGTGCCCAGTAAGGTGTATCGCTGTAATACTGAAATAATGTTGAAATGGGCGGTGGCTTACGAGCGATTGATTATACGCCGAATGATTTTTAAAAATATTTATAATGATCTTTGTGTTCGTAGATAATCTTACTATCATTTTATTTATGAAATTCATTACTGTGTGGCTTTTGTCATCGATATATTAATAATCACTCGCTTTTAAGCCTTCCCAAAATTGGAATGCATCCGTTTTATCTCTAACTATATGTGTCTATGTGTGTTTTTTCCTCTATGGCATTTCCCGCCCGCTCGGCTATCGTGAAACGAAAGAACCGTCTCAAGGTATTTAACATAGATCTTGTAGATCACGATCTATGGATCATTTGACACAATGTAGTGGTATCATTATGTTGAGTGCCCATAGTTGTAGAGGTTATGTGTCGTAGCCAAGGGGGTTTGTCTGTGTAAGAGTGAGTGAGACTAAAGATGTTCCTGTCACTGTCTTTTGTATCGAAATATTATCGGACCTTATAAAGTTGTGTAAAAAAGATATAAACCCGTCACAAAATATATATGAAAGTAACAAGATGTTTTAAATTATAGCAGATTAAATAAAAAAGATTCTCTTGCCACTCGCTTGCTTCTCTTTCTTTTTTTCGATATTTAATTTTTATTCACCTAATGCTATGGGAGAGTCTAAAAATAAAAAAATAATAATAGATAGTTTCATGCACAGAACCCTAAAGGCTAACTTGCGGTTTCATAAGTTGGTTAAAGAACTGCATAACGTGAAACTTCATTTACTCGTAACATTATGATAAAGCCAAAATACATGAAATATAAACTAATTTACAGGTAACACTCTTATTCTCTACAGATAAAAAAAAACAATCAGGTTTTCCATCCCTCACATCTGTCATTCAAACAGAAAATAGTCTTCAGTTAAATAAAATTAATTCCGTTTACTTTGATGGGTAAATAAATTTAAAAAATTCCAAACGATATTCTTGCAAATGTAATGAACACAAAGTGACTAGGAACATCTTTATAGCCGCTTCATTGCTATCTGTTACACGTCTGCCATTTTATTCACAGTGTCGCCATCTAAAGGAAAAGGTAGTATGCATTTCGCTGCAAACGTACATGCGTGTGAACAGTTTACTTATCCCAGTGATAGGCAACAGCTTAACAGAATAATCTTGACCATTTTATGTGTAGTGTGCATGCTGGTAGAATTCGCTTTACGATTAAAAAAAAATTGAAAAGACCAATTTTAAGAACTTCTACTAACCTACAACTGACTTATTTATTTATATAGAAATGACATATCAAGGTGTTGCCAGGTTATTATTTGTTTTAATTACTAAATACAAAATTATTTCAAAATAAGGTGAATTATTATACTCATACTTATTAACACTGAGAAAAGTCTAATATTGTCTAAACCAACAAAGTACTACAAATTTTTTATTTGCTGTTTGCATGAAATTAAATGTCGCATGCATTTTGTCGTGAGGCACTTCCCTTCATCTTCATCCCGCACTAGTGATACGTTGGTGAAGTGTTTGTTGTTGTGATGCGTAACCCACCTTCAATGCCTCTACTTCCGAACGAATAATAAATCTTGACATAGGTACTACTTCTTCAGATATCTCACCATTTTAAGCGGATCTTTTTAGTACCAAAAAATAAATCTACAATTCTCACACTGTACCACACTTTTTTACATTAACTTGGTGATCCTCACGGATTTCCTTCATACAGGGGTTGTTTCTTTTGGACCATTATTGATTAAAAACCGCTTCGGTGAAGTCGAGGAATCTACTTGTCAACGTATTGCCAATTACCTATTACATTTTTCTGCTTTAAAACATCACGACATTACCTGAGTGGCTTGAATAAACCTCGGTAAAAAATAAACGAAGCCAAAAATTTTTCGAAGTGATGTAAGAAGTGAAGATTGCATATTAGCATTCGATATTAGTATAAGTTAGTTTTTAATTCTAATGAACCTATCAAACTTGATTAAACACAGTCTGGCAAAGATCTCAACATCGTAGAAATAAAAAGTCGAAATGGATATCAACTATGTCGCTGCAGCTATTTAACACTTTGCACAACCTCACACATGGAGAATTAGCACCTAGTTCTTCTTAATGGCGGACATAGTCGTGTGAGGCGTTTGCGCTTATTCCTGTAGAATATACAATCAATACGTAAAAAACATCTATACACGTTCAACATTTTATTTACATTCTTTGATACAATCATCGTTCGGCAGTACCGGCTACACAAACCCCCCGTGTTCAAGCTCATTCCCCGTTCCTCCTGTAACTTTAATATCTGAACACAGAATAAGTTCTCGATGCGGGCGCGTGCCTGGTCGGAACCGGTGTTCGAAAGTGATGAATTGACAACGCGGGCGACACCTAACGTCGCTGCGAGACTTATGAGGACTCAGCTGCCAAGAAAACCTGACGAAAAGGTTAGTATGTCTTGTAAATGAACTTCAGAAGTTCCTTATTGTCTTTTTTATTTAAAAATTTCTTAATCATTCCTTATTATATCCGCGTCGGACCTTTAACAAATGTGTTGTAGACCTTCAATAAATGTTTGTGTTGATAGTTGTAAGAGTCCATGAAGTGAATTAACGACATATTGATTGTTGAACAAAAAGAGTTAAACAATTTACATGTAAGCCTAATCAGGTCAGTCTATAGATGGTCGATCATTCTTAACACATTGAGACCACACGGCGTGAAGGTTTGCGGGCAATCTCTCCACGTAAATAATTCAAGTACAGCCATAATGTAATTGACTTAAAGCCGACCCAACCTATCTTGGGCAAGTACTCAGAGGACGTTGATTACTGTATCATCAACAGCCTTTTACAGTCCACTGCTGGACATAGGCCTCTCGCTGGCCAGACGGGTTGGAATAGGGTTTGTTTTCCCGCAACGGGTGGAAAACACCCCCGTCGATGGCCTTCATGGTCGGAGACGACGGGGGGAACGAGGACGATGTTCCGCCCGTCAGGGAATCGGAGGTAGGGGCGGTTGTTCTACGAATCCGCTCTAAGAACACCGCCCCCGGGCCGGACGGGATACCTGCCCGAGTGCTGGCCCGAGCCCACGAACACATGTCGGACCGCCTCAGGGAGGTCCTGAACGCTAGCTTGGTGTCTGGACGCTTCCCTGAGTGCTGGAAAAGCGGGAAGCTGGTCCTATTGAGGAAGCCGGGACGGCCAGCCGAATCGGTAGCGGCCTATAGGCCCATCGTGTTGCTGGACGAGGCGGGTAAACTGTTTGAGAGGATACTCTCTGCCCGCATCGTCCGGCACCTCCGCGAGGTGGGCCCCGATGTGTCGGACGCCCAATTTGGTTTTCGGGCGGGGCGTTCGACGGTCGATGCCGTGCTGCGCCTGAGGGCCGTTACCGAAGAGGCGGTGAGCTGTGGCGGCGTGCTGTTGGCGGTGTCGTTGGACATCGCCAACGCATTCAATAGTCTGCCATTTAGCTGCATCAGGGAAGCACTCCACTACCACGGGGTGCCAGAGTACCTGAGGCGGCTTGTGGCAGACTATCTTGAGGAGCGTACCGTCATGTACGAGGACCGAGACGGTGTTCTAAGGCGGCGGCTCATGTCGTGCGGTGTTCCGCAGGGGTCTGTCCTCGGACCACTCCTGTGGAACATGGGATACGACTGGGCCCTTCGAGGTCGTCTTACCCCCGGGCTGGGCGTACTTTGTTACGCAGATGGCACATTGGTCACGGCCCGGGGGATGAACTTTCAAGAGGCGGCGCGCCTGGCCACCACGGGTGTCTCACTGGTGGTCGGGCGAATTGAGGCGCTGGGTTTGCGGGTAGCCCTGGACAAGACGGAGGCCCTTTTGTTTCATGGGCCCCGTCGTGGTCCACCCTCCGGCGCCTCCATCGTGGTCAATTCGGTCCTCGTACCGGTTCAGGCCCAGATGAAGTATCTGGGCCTGATCCTCGACGGCAGGTGGCTCTTCGACGAGCACTTCCGACAGCTTTCTCCAAAGCTGGTCGGCGCTGCTTCTGCCCTTGGGCGACTTTTGCCCAATCTGGGTGCAGCTAGCGTCGCGACGAGACGGCTATACACGGGGGTTGTCCGGTCAATGGCGCTGTATGGTGCACCGGTGTGGGCGGCGGCTCTGACCGCCCAGAATAGGGCTCGCCTCTAGCGCCCTCAGAGGATATTGGCGGTTAGAGCCATACGCGGTTACCGCACCGTATCGACGGAGGCGGCGTGCGCCTTGGCCGGAACTCCCCCGTGGGATTTGGAGGCGGAAGTGCTCGCCGAAGTTTATCGGCGGACGGCTGACTTCCGGGCGGGTTGTGGCATACGGCCCCCGCCCGAGGAGATACGCGAGTGGCGTGAGGCCGCTCGTCGAGCCACGATGGCTCGTTGGTCGTTCCGGTTGGAGACTCCACGTGCTGGCTTTGCCCTCGTGGAGGCTCTCCAGCCGGTCATCGCCGAGTGGGCAGGGCGGCAGCACGGGACCCTTTCCTTCCGACTGACGCAGGTCCTTTCCGGGCATGGTTGCTTCGGGAAGTATCTGCACTCGGTCGCCAGGAGGGAATTGAGTCCCGCCTGTTGCCACTGCGACTGCAGTGAGGACTCGGCTCAGCACACGCTAGCGGTTTGTTCCGCCTGGGCGGCGCAGCGTGGGGACCTCACTGCTGTTATTGGAGGAGATCTCTCGCTACCGGCCGTCATACGCTCCATGGCCGGTAGCGACAGTTGTTTTACCGCGGTCGTAACCTTCTGCGAAGACGTAATTTTGCGGAAGGAGGCGGCGGAGAAGGCCCGGGAGGACGATATCCACTCGGATCCAATTCGCCGCCGGCGAACCGGGCGGCGGAGGCGCGCGTACCAGCGCCTCATGCCGCCTTGAGTGTGGCCGCGGGTGGACGGGACGGGTTTTCCCCTCCACCCGCTATAATGGCCAGCCGCGAGGAGGCGACGTCCGCGTGTGCCGTACGTCGCCTAAAACAGAGAGTTTACCCATAGATGGTGCCCGCAGTTTCGGGCAGGCGCTAGGAGGGATCTGGATGTCGTAATAGCAGCGGTTCCCGGATCCCTCCTATGTCAGGCGCAGAGTGGCACACCGTGTGGTTTTAGTCGGTCCGATTCAGACACACCACCCCGCCGTAAAACCCGGTGGGGTGACGGCCCGAGGGGGTTTCCACACGTTAAAAAAAAAAAAAAGGGTTTGTTTCAAGTTTTCCTTCTCTTTGTAATGATATTGTCTAATATACTTGGTCCCTTAGTCGCTTTTTACGACACCCACGGGATGAATAGGGTTGATAACACTATGTATTCTTAATCTGTCACCACACGGACTTTACGGATTACCGTAACCTGCCTAAAATTCCTTATCTTTATTCCTGTTTAGTTTCTCATAGTTGACCGATCGTTTAATATATCTAACGTTTCTTGTTATCTGGTACCATTATAATTTCTGCAGGGAGAAGTCTCAGGACTAGCGCCATTTGAGGAATTGCTAGAGGCTCGAGTGCGGGACCTCTCCATAGCTCTCAATATGAGCACTGCCCTAGCACTCGCTGAGCTTATTGAGGATGAGGTTGTGGCTCCACCTATGCCTTTAGAGGTAAGCGAGGATTTACTCTTATTTCTTCTTTATACAGCGTGTTGTAGAAAGGTTTGGTTCAGCGTATTGTTATTAATTTGGGTTTCTACAGTAAATGCTTTAAATAACGGAACGTTTAATATATAAATATTATTTTGAAGTAATAAACTCGCCTGATAATGGATAAAGCTAATATTTCGGACTAGGGATGCCGGATATTAATAAAATAGATTACTCTAAAAATGTGTTTTTTAATAGTTATGAGTGCCGAGGGGTGTTAAATGTTAGCTTTTATAAAAACGTACTTCAACATTTGATAGCACTGGGCAATTTTATTATTAATTAGCGGAAGATTCTCTTCATTTCTGCTGCCATTTAATTTGTGTCTCTTAATTCAAGCAAAAACATATAGACGAAGACATTTTCATATAAATATATTATCTACTGTTTTTATTACCATAGGGACTATGCGTCTTTAAGTAATTTCAACTTAATTATGCATCTAATTAATTATTCAATGAACATTTTCTAGGTGTTAATAGAGAACGTGAAACTCCACCTAATAGAAGACCGTCCCACTCGTTCAATATCCTCGCCCCCGCCGCAACCTCTGGATGTCGACTTGACCACGCTTCGAATGACACGCGACACCGCCGGAGTTGTGCGACTCGGTCCCCCAATCTCAACTCCGTCAACCATAGCTTCACCGGCAACTCCGCAACCCATGCCGGAGTTAGATGAAGCCAAAGAGAAAATTGAAAGGCTGAACAGAGAAAATGAAGAGTTGAGGAAAAGACTAGTCACGTTAGCGAGGATAGCAGAAGACAATAGAGAACTTAGAGCGTAAGTTTTGTTTTATATCTTAATATATATTACGAGTATGACCCCTCTTGAAGAAACCTTCGGTTGAACGAAATAATCATAGAAACAGTTTTGGTGTTGCGAACAGTTTTTGTTAAAAATCGTTATTTTTTTCATGCGTAAATATGCCGTATAAATATGAATGAAGCGATTGTAAAATTAAAAACAGCATAATTTTTAAAATAAAATATTGTCGCTTGGATAGAAACTTCACTTGACTTCAAGATCGTCTTCAACTCTGTTTCAGAAAACCAATAACTTTTAGACTAAATATAGTACGTTTCAGTGGGCTTAATTACTTTTATTCTATAATAATCTATTCTATGTACCTGTTTTTAAGTAAATTTGAAACTTCTGTGAAATATTGAATATTTAATATAGAAACGTTGAAGAAAGAACCAATTTAAATAAATAAATATTTCTTTATATTTATTTATTTAAATTGGTTCAAATTAAGCAAAGCTTGTGCTATGATAACTAGACTGACTGATAGCATACTTATAAAAATTTTAAGTACATACATATACATAGAGAACACCCAAACTTCGAAACAAATATTCACAGATCGTACAAACATTTGGTCTGACCCGGTAATCGCACTCGAGACCTCAAGCACAGAAATCGCATTCACTAACGTTGCGCGACCGAGGCAGTTTATATAATAAACAATAACAATATGAATTTAAACGTTATGTAAAAATTTACAACAAAAAATGAGCAGTATATGTTTTATTTGAATAACACTAAATAAAAAAGAAAAATATACAATTTAAAAATTATAGATTGGTAATCATAACTTACAGTAAAGTGGAGGAAGCATCAGTACTTCGCCAATGTGCTCACGCGGCGCAACAAGAAGCGGCCACGCTATTAGCTGACAAAATGGAACTGTTGGAGGCAATACGTATATTGCAGGTACTGTGTGGCTTACATCTACCTCTAGTTGAGTATTAGATTAACCAATAATTATGCAGATCACGTCAGAAAACCATTGATGAATGCTAAAACCGTGGGGTGACGGATTAAGGACACATAATCCCCTATTCATCCTGGGGGTGTCCTAAGATATCAAAATACATAGTGTAACATCACTGCAAGAGAAGGAAAACTCGAAACAAACTATACCAAACCGTCTGTCCAGCGTGGCATTCCCTGCTAAGTAGAAGTCTATGTCCAGCAGTGGACAGTTGGAAGGTGTGGATGATGATGATGTGCGGATTAGTTTTACCTGTAATTGAAGTAGCAGATTAACCTATAGGTGTAACCAGTTAACGTCACAAAGCCACTGACGAATGTTAAATAATATTTCAATATGTGAATGTTTACAGATCGCTACAGATATAAGTATCATGATTCTGATTCTCCTATTTTACCTTAGCTATTTGTATTTTTAAATTGGAACACCATACACAGTGTCATCTGAAAGTAGTACCTATACTGCCCAGCCTGTGGTACATTAATGCTTACAAACTTAATTAAATAATAATAATAATATTACACACTGCCGTCTAACCCCAAACTAGGCAAAACCTGCACTATGGTAACAAGACCGCTGATAACATATTTATATTTTTCTAAATACATACATATTATAGAAAAATTACACTCAAACACAGAACAAATGATAGTGTTCATCACCGAAGTTTTGTCCTGAGTAGGATTTGAACCCATTATCATCACTCACTATTAGACCAACAGGCCTGTAATAATTTATGTTAAAAATAAATATAACTTAATACCACATATTATATATGAATTACCTGTACACAAGATAAGTGATCGTCCTCGTCAATAAACAACTTACTCAGATCGGGAACCGAACCTACAAACTTTGGCTTCCACAATTTCCTTAGTATTATATTTAATTCATGACTATTGCTTTTTTTTCTAGGAGCAAGTATCAGGGTGTCGCGGAAAAAGATAGCGGTCCCGAGGCGGTCCGCCGCAGGGCTGCCTCGATTGCACGGCGTGCTGCGGAGACCAGCAGACGTAGATGCGAACTTTATAGACAACCCAAGCTCCTGTATATAATAGACGTTGCTAACTAAATATTGTGTTATCATTGTTTGTAATAAGAAAAAATATTTGACGAAATTGTCTTTGAACGAATGCAAATTTATTTTAATTTTACAGTTAGTCCACGGTTTGTGATGTCAAGTTACAAATAAAAAATTTCGCAATACTCTAGAATGTCTAAATGAAAGTAACTTTCGTTTTAAAATATTTATCTATCCACAAGGCAACTTAAAGTTTATTTAATAAGAAAAAAATGCATAATGAAACACTAATTTTAATGTTATGTTACTTTTCCTAAGCAAACCTACAGAAATTTTCTATCGAATTTTTTGTTTGATTTTATATTAAGCCGTCAAGACTCAAACACAATTTAGCTATACATTGACAATTGTAATGAGAACGTGTTTTTATTACGAATTACGTTCCACAGAATACTTTGAGCTGATAACTTCTCATAAAGTACATAAGGCATTGTGATGTTTTAAAATTTTACACAGATTTATAACTAACTAATGATTGAAGAAGTAATATTGTGCTGATTCTTATTGTTTTATATATTTTGTCAGCAGTCTTAACTAGGCTAAAATCAAGTGATTCCAAACTTATTTAACATATACTTAATAATAACTTGTAATTAAATTGCGAAACTAAAATGATTAATATACTAAAATGATGAAAATACGATAATATAAATGATCAGAAATTATTAATAGTTAACGAGTGTTGCCAAATTCCGAATTCTTTACAAGCAATTATAATTGAGGAAACGAGATGTATTGGCAATCTCCGCACAGTACTACTGATATGATAACAATCTAAAATGTAGGATGCAAGCGTGCTCATCTGTTTGCAGTACAACGTGAACCAATCGTTGTCTCATGAATTAGACTTGTTCGTACGCTTGCTGCGTGTGTGTGTACGTACACGCACGCGTACGTACGCGTTCTATCTAGAAGTATGTAAGCATCGATCACAATTTACCAGTTAATCTATCTATATGTTACCTATATCATTATACATATATGCTTGTTAAATGCCATCATAGCAGGCTTATACACTCTAAGCGACAAGACCTAAATAAAGTGATACTTGACTCAAATCTAGAGGCTATGTATTGTACACTTACTATTTATACAAGTATTGGGAATATGCATTTGTTTTTAAACCTTTCTACTGTTTATTACATTACCAAAATTAAATATAACATATCTGAAATATAAGTCGGTAAGCTAAAAAATAAATATTAAAATCACTATGAGTTTCGGGCGATTTAAATGCGCTTATTCTGTGATGTCAGGTTACTCAATCACGTTGACGTCAATCAGTCATTAAGTGTTTGATTTACAAAGTTCACGAAAATCGAGTAATTAAATCAACTTTTTATCATGAAAATGAACTAATGATGATGAACTATGGTATATTATAAGTGAAGATCATTTTACTCTAAATAAGAACATCAAGTAAGTGATAAAAAACAATAAAGTATCATGTGTACTTAGTAACTCATGTGTACTTGTTTTGTTAACAAATTTTGACGAAAAAATAACCTAGTTTATGCCAAGTTCGTAAAGGTACGCTCAATATCTAATGTATAGGTATTTATAGATCTACATATTGCCTAAAGAGGAAAACGTTTAACTTATTAGAAAACAAATAATCACCAGAAACCATACAAACTAACTTGTTGACAGAAGACTTCGATTGTTAATTGACGTCACGTTTTACTGCATCAAAAGCATTGCATTTTCAAAATTTGCGATGGAATTTGAAAAATATCACTTTTTGATTAAATTTCACTACTAAATTGTGATAAATTTCAAAAATAATTGTAAAAAATATTTTGTCCATTTTGATATCACGTGCATATTCCCTATTACGGACAATGAATTTGTTGTACCAATTGTATGTGCATTTATAACCCTAGATTCGTTATGTTCAACATCCGTTCCATATCCATCCGCTGCCAGCCACCTTCTTCAAGTCGTTGGTCCAACGCGCTGCAGGGCGTCCTACACTACGTTTGGCCAATCGTGGTCTTCACTATAGCACACTTCGGCTCCAGCGACCACCGGTTCGTCTGGAGACATGACCCGCCCACTTCCACTTCCACGTCACTTCACTGATTCTCCGTGCGATGTCAATTACTACCGTTCTCTGTCGAATAACCTCGTTATGAATTTATCAACCAGAGAAACGCCCAGCATCACACGCACCATCTCACGCTGAACTACTTTAAACTTGTGGACCAGTCCAATAGTGAGTGTCCACGTCTCGGCTCCGCATATCATTACGGGTAGGACTCACTGGTCAAATACCTTGCTCTTTAATGATTGTGGAATCGGCAACTCGAAGATGTGACGCAGCTCTCCGTATGCTGCCCAGCGCAGACGATCCTCCTATCGGCCTCCCGATCGAAGTTTGACTTTCAGCCAGTCAACCGTCTCTTAAATATAAACTATATAGTTTGAGACTAAATCTAAATCGTATCAGCGATACCAGCTTTCATAAAAATCGTTAATAACATATCATATATATAAACTTTTACACCAAAATTGTTTCATTATTTTTTCTGTATATTTTTATTACTTTTCTATAGATATATTAAGCGCTTTTAACATAATGATGGTCTTAATATAAAGAAATGTACTTTATTTTATTTAACACAACAAATAATTTTATTAATTGAAGTTTTACAACGCTAAAGTAAGCTTTGAACAATGAACAGTCGTCGTTGGACTGTATAGATTGATATTAATGAAATAAAATCATACCCATATACATACAATGTAAATACAATATAAATAATGTATTATTTAGGATTTGAGTATGTATCGAGCCCCTACTCAATGTTATATTTTCCTATGATTTAGAATACGCATGAAATATACACAATGGAATGGGCATATGCATTAGAAATTCAAGTATGTGATATATTTCGATTATTATCGAAATAATTCTGTTGTAAATGAACTCTCGTGAATGTAAAATTATAACATATATATCAAAGTAAGTAATCTAAGGAATTGTTTTCAGAATTTGCCAATGTGACTTAAAAATATGAATATTTTAAGTCTTAGACGTTTCACTGCTATTAACAATCCTTCTGTTAATAGCTACTTTTATACTGAATCCATTTTTGAACTTTACGCCTTTCTATATCTATGATGCGTGTTTCAGAATTAAAATCATAGACCTTGTATTGAAGCCGAAAAAATAAGGCAGATAATTCTGTTTTACCCACAAGCGCTGAATAAACAACTACACATTTCGCAAAAAAAAAATGATAATTAACACTCCTGAAGTAAAACTTCTTTAGAATCGTTGTGGTTTGAAACTCGATGTAACGAAAATGCGCCACGATGAAGAAACATATATGTATAGGATTGATACAGCGAGAGAATAAGATAGAACTACACAGTATTTTATATTCTCGGTCTCCTCTTTGTGTGATGCTCCGTAGCGTCTCCACTCTCGTCTAGTGAGATACTGGTTACATCTATATTGTACTACGCTTGTTGCTGTTGCTGTTTGTGATTTAAACACATACATTTCTTAATTTTGATTTGTATAAATTGACAATGTAAGGCTATGCTGTGAGCCTATTTCCATCGTTTTATACCATGCATATGATGTTAACAAAGCAAGAAATACATATATATAAATATATATGATAATGATTCAGAGATGTCAAATATTTACAGATTAAGGTATTTTTTAACCCAGTACTTCAATGAATTTGAAAATTTATAAATATTTGAATATCACGAATTAAGTTATCATTTTTTCTAAATCGCGTTTGCCTACACTGTCTCTGTCATATCCTATATATAATTAAACCATGAAGTGTATTCAATTTAGAGCAATAATTGTTCAAATATAACAATTGAGGCATCTTTTTTATTAAATATTAAGAGGCTTTCGATGTACATCCTCATATTATACCTATAGTAACAATTATATGTGTAATTTAATCGTTCAATTTAAGTGCCAAAAACAATTGCATTAAAGTAGGACCGACATTTTTGAACGTATCGTACATATTTTACAATTATTATAAACGACTATATTGTTTACAGACTGAATATTTATACAGTTAATTTTTTTTATTAATTCCATTTCAAAAATTCGCCAAATTTTTTTTAAGTATTTAGACTTCCAAATCTGCAGTACATAATAATATAAATTGTTATTTTATATTTTTTATTTCCATAGACTGTATATATTTTCATTATAAAAAGTGATGTTAGCTATTTTCCAAACATATTTTTAAATGAGAAAGTTAGTCTAGTAACTAACTTAAATGAGTTAAAATAAAGTTTTATATGAAGATATAAATTAAATGAACACTTGTAAGTTCTTGTATAAGGTACATACAGAGCTATGATATATCTTTCGAAACGTCAGTGATATAACTTAGAAAGGTAAACTTTGATAGTTTAATAGGTATTTACATACATTTTAGAGTAATTTAGCCTTTCAAATGTTAGTATAGCGTGTGATTTTAAATATAATGCGTTTTTATTCAATGTAAAGTAGCTATAACGATTTGATTTCAGTCATATATTTTCCAGACATTCAAAATGACCTTTTTTTTACCTAAAAATTAAATACCCCCATAAGTCCGTGGAGTGATAAAAATAAAGTAATTCGAGAGAGAGATGACAGAACGTAATGCATATATTTTTTTAATACAGTGTTGTGTTTTGTTTGAAATGTTGCCATTTAAAAATGTTTGATCTTCTACTCTTTACTATACTGATTTAAATACACTTGTTAAAATGCAATGTATTATATTCGAAGTGGCTATATATGACTATTATATATTTATCTCTTTTACTCTGTGTTAGGATTTAAAAGAAACTCGTGCCTGTACTACTTAGGTACATAATAATATCCGCTTTATATGGTTGCCGCTACCTTTTATACTCTCAGCTACTTAATCGATTTAACTGTAAGTGACGAGAATGTCTTTTTTCTGTATCGTATACACAATGATTTAAAAAGACATTCAGAATTACAAGACATTGCTTTTTATCAATGCCACGATGTGAAGTAATTGAAGAAATTAACATTATAGAGAGAACTGTAATTCTTAATGTAATTTTAAATAACAATTTTCTACGTTTTAGTATAATAAATGTTGATTAAAATCATCTGTCCATTGGTATTTCTTCTATGAATTTTAGTGTTTTGAACTACAACATTCAGGCATAATAATAATAATAATTGTTGCAGTTTATTTAGTTATAAAATAACTGTTATAATTAAATTAAATATTCTATATTAACTTTTTTATTTATTTCTCCGAATAACGAAGGTGTGGCTGAACTTTGTCCATGCTACACTCGTGATTCTTAATAATTAAGAGCTTAGTGGATAAAACCAGTAAACGTAATATACCGTATCTATATATGTAATTTAAAAATAACGATATGAATAAAACTAATAGATCTCTATTAATATCACACAATTCTATGCAACCATTAAGTTTGATAAACACTGTTTCAGGAATACTGTTTAATAGTAACCATTAGGATATATATCCAGCTTCTTTATGGCTGGTCTTGTTTAAGATAATATACAGTTGTACTGCGAGCTGTCACTCGTCTGACGAAGAGATTGTCACATCAACTGACATATTCAGTCACACCTTTGTTCTGCCTCCGAAGTCTTTTTTCTAAACTATATAGTTCTTAAGCCCACCATGGTACGGCTGCACTTATCAAAATTCTTTAGAGAGACTGACGTACTGTTTTTGAGTTCCCAAGTTCCCGTAACGATTGCTACATTGTTCGTATGGTAACCGGTACCAACAGCTTAGCACACTCTTCGTGACACCAATGGGTCTTCAATGTGTTCAGAAACCCATCCATAGACTGACATGTCTAGGATGGTTTAACATTTAAATGTGTTAGTCTACTCTATTACTACTCGGCCCTGAGCGCCAATTTTGCTAAATAACAAAGATAAAAGGGTTATCTTAGTTAATTAATAACAGGATGACGCTTTGTCTGAAGAGCTAGACGAATTTATGAACGTAATGCTGATCCGATACTGGTACAACATTAATATTATTATTTTGCGTAATTATTCTCTTCGATTGTAAGTACAAAATATCGTTTCCTATACAAAAAGATAATTTTTAATCCTAGTGTAGTATTAGTTTATTCATACTGTGGTGACAGTTCAGACAGTGCCACCACCCCTATTCATCCCGTGGATGTCTTAAAAGGCGAATTAGGAACCAAAATACGCCGTACAACTTCCCTGCAAAAAGATGGAAAACTTGAAATAAACCTTGTACCAACCTGTCTGGCATAGTAAGCAAAACCTTCCTATTTTTCCATAGAACCCCGTTATTTTGTTTTTGACTAAGAGTATGTTAGTTACCATGTAAATGTGAATTCTTATTTTTCAAAGTAGACAACTTGATTTCTTGTAATGGGCTAGGATTTCTAACAAGATTATAATTGAGTTCCTTCCATTCCTCATCTGTTTAAGGTAATCTATGACTATGATTCAATTATGATCTGACTTGACAAGCTGTTATAATGTTGCCATTAAAAATAATTTTGCCACGAAAAGTGTTTAACGTATATAAAAAAACCTTACCTTACCAACCTTAGAGGATATTGTATTTATTAATAGATATTGTTTTACTACTTCATTTTCAGTAATAATTACCGTGCTGCGACTCCGACCCCGGTGCATTGCAAAAGTTTTTTCTCTTTTTGCATTAAGTTGCATAAATAAAGGTTGTATCTACAGTTTAAATTTTTAAAATTTTTTTCATAAAAAAATGTCAATAGGATAGTAACTAGCCTTGTCTACAATATGGTACCAATTGAAACAATTTCACACAATAACAATAATCAAAATGATAAGCAATCTTTTAGAAATTGAATTTATTAAATCATTTTGCAACTGATGTGATTCTATTTAGAGAGGTTTTTAATTTTACTTGTTGAAACTTTAATGTTTGTGTTCTTTGGTATGTAAAGGAGGATATTTGTGCAATTTCCTGTTAATGGGTAAATTCATGTTATGGAATGGTAATAATAGCACACGTGAGCCAAGAAGTGGGAATAACGTGACTTTCTATTGTGGCAACATTTTTAGTGATGGCTGATGTTTCAAGTTGAACGGAATGCCAACGACCGTTGCCGAATTTTTGTGTTGAAATTAAAAAGTTTCATAAAATTCGGTGTTTTTATGTGAATATTATATATTCTTTACAACATTTAGTGCATTATTGTGTGTTTAATAGTGACCAAATTTTGAGTGCAGTTCTGTAGAGAATGTTTGTTGTGCCCTCGGTGTAACAGGATCACTGGCTAATAAAAATATTGGATTACGGTTTTCTGTTTATTTAATTAATTTTGGACAAAAGGTGAGTAATATAATTTTAATTAAGTAGTTACTGAGGTTTTTTAATGTTAATATTCGTGTATTTCATGCCACGATAGCTATGCGCTTGATAACGACAAGCTCTGACTAGAGATAACGGAAGATTAAAGCAGATTGCGAAGATTCTGATAAGATTCTGTGCGTCATGGTATTTCGAAGCCCTGAGCACACACCATTGAGCCTGTCTTACGCATCGATCAACATTATTATGCTTTAATTACGTGTTTATAAAAAACAACTAATTTGAACATGCTTCATGCTCTATTTCCCACTGAAAACTTTGATATAAGTCAAGAAATCGTGGTGAGAGGTAGTTATGTACTCATTACTTTATCTCGCGTAACTGGTGCACCTAAATTCTGCAGCATACATTTTATAAAAGCATTTTCTCCTTAGCTTTAGGTTAGAAAACTATTTATTAAAAGATTAAAAATACACAACACTTTTCTAAATATAAATCTGTGAGTCTTTTCATTTTACTTTACAAAGAAAATAGAACCTACTTGTGGATTCACTTGCATTGTAATGTTTATGTTAAATAAAATTAAGTAAATTAATTATTTTGGGAAGGAGCTGATAAGTAAAAAATGATGACTTTACAAGAGAATAAAAAACTTATATAAAGTGACAGCAACCTATGCTTAAGACAATTTGTTTTTAATTACTAACACATTAATTATCAATCACATTTCTATATAGTAACTTATTTATCTTCTCTCCTTTGAAAAGTAGTAATTTATTAATTGTGCTCTATCCGAACTTCACTGATGATATAAAGTTCAAGCTAGTTAGAGAATCAGGATTGGCACTTCAATTGTATTCTTTACAATGAATTTTTCTTCTTACTTATAATAACAATTACTCTGATCATTGTGACTAACTATTAAAACCTATCCTTAATCTAGCTATGTGATATAAATCTCTTAGTGTTTGCCGAGGCTCTAATAAACTACTCTGCCAGATAATTGGAGTTCATTATATTAAGTAATGTCGTATTTAGTCACTTAAGATAAATTAACCAATACCCTACAACGGTTACAAAGGACAGAATAAGCATCACTCTTGCAAATTTAACTTTGCCATCATAAACAAAAATAACATTCTTATTGAATAAGTATGAACCATATTTGATTATGTAAATGTTTAAATTCACAGAATTTAATAACCATTGTAATATTTCTTCTTAGATATAGGCTCAATATCCTTTTATAGTTAGAATCTAGAATAGTCATGAATGTAAATGATATTTATAACTTGTATTATTTATCATATTAAAATATCATATAAAATTAATTTTAATCGTCTTCAAATGATTATTTCTGTTATCTTTCTTACATTCTTATAAGAGGCACTATTATTAAGTTTCTATCAACTATATTGCAGTAATTCAAGTTTCCCAATACAAAATAGTAGTAATGTGTAAAAAAAAATTACAAAACGAAAAAATGGCTTTTGTTGTTTTGGTTGTCTAAATATAATCAAACTACTTCAGATCTAAATAGAAATTTGTAGTTTAATTAGAGGCTAAAATTTTATAAACAAGTTAAAATATTTTTAGACATTCTTTCGGAAATCTTGCACCCTTGTAGAAGGTAAACTGTAACTGTTTACCACAGTTGCAGTTTACCTTCTGTAAACTGTAACTGTGGTAAATTGGTCTGTTATCTGCAGAACATGCATTGTTCTTACTAAAAAAATAATGAACAGTTCTTAGAAAAAGTTTGCTCTAATTAATTGTAACTACTGTTTTCCATCTACTAAGTATTTGAAGTTTAGGTAGCTGACCACTTGTTCTCGGGTAATATGGTATATAAAACCTCCTTCCTAAAGACCGGTATATTTCCAGAAGTCGACTGCTAAAAGTTATATTAATGTTACGTGATACATCATATTTCTACATCAGATGAAGATAAATATCTCTTTTTTTATATTAAGACCCTTTCAGCCTGACAGAAAGCATTAATAGCATTGCAAATGCAGACAATGCAGCATGGTGACCCACACTATGGTGGTGATCGACCGGGTGAGGTGTTTTTTTAATAATCGAGACAATGGGCATTTTTTGCTGCGTTTAAACAAGTACAACATGCAGTTGTAAGTTTTAAATAATTATGAAGTCATAATATTAGAGTATTCACTTTATCATTTGATTTCAACGTAATATACCTTTATACAGGATGTATTAGTATTAAACTGCAATAAAACTACAATTTACCAATGATGTAATTTGATTAAATATTGGAATTTATGATATTATTAATGATAATAGTACTTAAATATATGTGATATGCCTATAACATACATACAATCACACCTGTTTCCCGGTAGGGATAGGCAGAGGCATACTAAACACCCACTTTTTGATTGTGTTTTGGTCCCACATAATAGGTGCGAGCCTATTGCTGCTAATCGAGATTTTTGTTTGTACGAGTCTCGTCCATTAATCAGCAGATGCAACACTTGCAGGTGAGGTTGACTTGCATCCTATGCCTCCCCATAACATGCCCTAAATATAAAAGTGGCAATATCAGTGATTTGTCTAATTATATAAATTATCACTGTGTCTTGTTTATTATAGTCTGGTTTATTCAATTGCTAATTTCAGCAGTTACCTAGTTGGCAGCCGTCCATGTTTACCATCATAATTTTACGACACTTGTTTTTCTTTTATATAAACCTTTCTAGAAATTTATATTGAGTACTGAACATTTTATTATTATCTCTTTATACAGAACTAGCTTTTGCCCGCGGGTTAGGAATTTGGTCTGCCACATTAATTTTCGTAACAGACCGTTTTAATTTTTTTTAACATATAAACAATCCTACTTGTGTAACTTCAATGGTTTAGGCAATGTAGGCTAAGATAACTCTCAGAGACCAGATTTTTTTCCGACTAAGTTGACATGGGTCGTTATAATACGACCAAAATTACATAAAATCATTACAAATTGTAGCCTATATTTTTTTCCAATGTATAACCTATATTACTGTAAAGTTTCCTCCAAATCCATCCAGTAGTTTTTTCGTGAAATGGTAACAAACATCCATACAAACTTTCGCATTTATAATATTAGTAAGTTTAAAATATTTTAATGTTTATGTTTATAAATATAATGTGAAGCAGTTATTATACATATATGTATTATATACACATGTATTATGACACTGCACAACAACAGCCTTTGATAGCCTTTTTTATACATATATATGGAATATATATTGAATAATAGATATTATTTCTGTCCATAAACACTTTGGGAAGTAGGAAAATTTGAAACATAACGAAAGGAAAATAGAATAGGAACTAACCTACTGACTAAGACTAATTTAATCTATACAAATAAATAAAATAGAAGTGTCTGTTTGTAATTTCCAATTAGAAACTTTTCACTCAATAAATTTTTATCTGTCTGTCTGTTTGTTTTAATTTATCTCTGTAACGGCTGGATCGGTTTTGACGAGACGGGGCTTTCACTGGTTGATAGTTGATGTCATGAGGAGTAACCTAGGCTACTAGAAAAAAAATGGGGCTACCCAAAAACAAAATTAAAACCAATAAAATAGTAAACAATATTTGTATTAGTGTGCAAAAACTAAATTTCGAAAATTTTGTAGTAGTAAAATAGTATGTTACTATAGCTAATGTTATTTGTACATGACAGTGATTCTAATCATCATTAGTAACAAGTCAAAAACAAATTAAGAAGGTACATTGATGACTTTTTTACACTCTCGATCAATAAGAAATCTACAACTAATTACAGTCTATATTTCACGCTATTTAACAAGCGAACGTGGCATTAATAAGTACACACGTAAAAAAACAAGTGTTAATTATTTTATCTGATTTTGACCCAAATAATAAATGAATCATATCAAATATGTAGATATGATTATTTCATTATGGTAGGTATATAGTAATTAAAATAAACAATTGGGTCATATCGTCGGCTGATAACGGCGCATTTTATATTGAAAGTGCTAACCGTTAACAAAGAATTTGTCAATTCTTTTCCTGTTCTTCAATTTATCTAACTTTATCTTGAACAACCTTCGGCATTTATAGGGCGAACCACTGATACCAAAGCCTCACATAATATAGCAATAAAAACTATTAGTAAGGTTGTTGGCAACCCGACCCCTTATTTTGTGCAGGCATGAAAAGCCGTCAACACACTTTGGCTCTGAGTGTGCAGTGAGCAAGTGTCCTTTGTCGGCTTCTGCTCGTTTGATCCTTACACCTAAGATTAAACATTTTAACACGTTTTTATTAGCTTGGTATATATCTATGTAACGGAATCTTTGAACATCATTTTCATCCCTGTCAAAACGGTTAATTGATTTGAAACTTTGCACATTTATCAAAGACCGATGACAATTCAATACTTCGTATAGTTATCCCATTGTCCTTACCGGGATCTTCAGGATTAATGATGTTTTTCATATCTGAAAGAACGAAATCTTTGTTTTGTGTTGTCACCCGTATTTCGCAAAATAATTATAGTTCAATTAAAATGGTTTGATTTTTATAAAAGCGCGTATTTAAGTTTTTTAAACATTTATTTATTTGTATAAAAAACTAGAAAGGGAATTACCATATAGCCGTAGGCGACCCGAGACACATTACGATTTCGGGGATTTCCTTACTAGGTTGCATCTACCCGAAACGGCGTATGGTTTTTGATCGGTTTGAGTCCGACATAACCACCAACCGGTGGTATTTGGGGAATTACCGAACAGAAAAGGGGAATTTCAATATGAAAAACACACTTCAATAGACGATCATCTTAGTTCCTGGTAGTAAAATTCTATAAGATATTAGTAGACAAAAAAAGACTCAATAAAACCATGACGCCTGAAAGAATAGTCAACTAACAATACCGCAAATTCGACACTCGCCTCTGGTCGCAAGTTTATTCAACGTCCCACTTTCGCTAAAATATCCCTTTTCATAACATCCAAGTTTTCGCCACTAGCAATTCAAGGCAGGTATCAAGAAGTCTGAAACGTTTTGATGAGCTGTCCCAATTTGAACATCGGTTTCGAGTGATCTAAGTGCTTCGTTGAAAACATCTGAATAGTAGTATTATAGTTACCATAGTAGTGATTTATTCTGATGATATAGAATTTTCCGCACGAGCAGTTAAATGTCTGTAGCATTTAAAATTGCGAGATTATAGTTATACAGTATATCGCATTCCATCTAACCTGAATATTTTTCTCGTAGTTTTTTTTATCAAGTCCGTACAATTCCTGTATACGGCAACTATTTTTTTACTTAACGTACTACTTTTGGATGGATACTTATACTTTTAACTTATGGCTGCGGATTGCCCAAGACCAGGATGGTTGGCGCTCCTTGGGGGAGACCTTCTTTCAGCAGTGGACAGCGATAGGTTAATTTTTGATTTGTACAACTTTTAATACTAGAACAATAATCCATTTACTGCACTTTTTATATATAATATTATATTTAAAATGAATTGAATTTATGCAAATCGTAGTGCCTTGATTGCTTAATATGATAT
This sequence comes from Hypercompe scribonia, assembly GCA_949316085.1. Taxonomy (NCBI): domain Eukaryota; kingdom Metazoa; phylum Arthropoda; class Insecta; order Lepidoptera; family Erebidae; genus Hypercompe; species Hypercompe scribonia. The sequence goes on from OX438988.1 coordinate 10,143,929, forward strand.
TTAGATATCGCTTTAAGAAGCACTGCCGTTACTAAAATCTTACCGTCTTGTAAAAACTATCAGTAACAGCACATGATTATTTGCCACTTTAGTAGTGCTCACCTTCATAAAAGTATCATCCGAACGACCCATCTTAAAATTTGACAGTATTTCACTCGTTTTTTAATTTATTATAACATTTAAATAACATATCTGTTTATATTGACTAAATACAGTCGTAGTACTTGAATGGCGTATAAATTTTTTTTTTTCTTCGTAAGACTTCTCGCATCAGTGCCCGTAAACGTCAAATATTTGTCTAGTTAGCAGTTATTCCGTAGATGAAAGGCCGCAGTGGAATTTGGGAATGGGATAACGGGCGATTCGCTGCGAGCAGTCGCCACGGACGCGACACAAGGTCGGTGTGCCTCGCTAGACCTGTTCTCACTTCTAACGACAACTACTTTGTTAGCAAACGAACAAATATCAATGTAGGCATTGCTTTTATAGAATGCTCTGTATGAAGATAACGCAAACATGTGTAGGTTATATGTAATTATGTAATGTTATGTAATAAATATGACATCGTTGATAAAAGGAAGTTTACGTATATCTTATGAGTAACATTACTTTTTAACGTAAATGCATTATAAATTAGTCATTATAAATAATCCGAATCAGTAACGATTTCCCTGTTTATGTAATAAAAAAAAATTCCAATCTTTTAAACATTGCCCATTCTCAACTCTTCTGACCGTAAAACATTAACAAGTAGACCAGTGGCAAATTCATAGTCGCCATATTTATAAGTACAAAGTATGAAATTGTGCAATAGAAACCTTGACAAGTGGTAATAGATATCGCATATTGTCACCAAAGAACAAAATTACTTATTCGAGGACAAACTGGACATTGCTGACATAATACTTTTTGTTATAATTTTTATATTTTATTTATAAGTCATATATGCTTCGTTCTTTGTGTTTATTACAGTAAACATTTATTACTTAATATCGATATTAGTACGTCTTAGTAAGGGTCAATGCGGGCAGCATGAGACCGGCTGTTGCGGCAAGCTTTGGGGAAGACCTATGTCCAGGAGTGGACGTTTTTTGTCTCAATGACGAAGTCAATATGTTGTTTTATGCCGTGAGACATAGAGTATGAGGGCAGTGAAACAATTAAAGTTTGTTAACAACCCTTTTATTACTTGTCTTGTAGATCTTTATTTACAATGAGTTCCTATGTTAGCTAATAAACCAGTACCGTCACTATGATATAGTCTTTGATTCATCCTAGTACGATAATGTGCATCACTTGCAAAAAAAAAGTTCAGTTTGAGAAATTTTGGTTATGGTTTATTTTTTCCATTGAACAGTTAAGAATACTAATCGCACATTATTTTCCTAACGGTTTCATTTAAAATTGTAATTGACACAATTAAGTTTATGCAGTGAGTATCTATATACTTTGCATTTATTACCTGCCTTAGGCATTAAGTCCGCCGATGCATGTATTTGTGCATAAAGTTTTAAATAAATAAATAAATTAAGTTACAAGAGAAAGAAACCATAAGTCCACGACATCGGAGCTTACCGGTATCCGCATAACTTGAATGAGGAAATTACATCGTGATGTTTCACGACACATTTGAGGTCATTACTCTATATAACAAGGGACATCCTCGCAGTATTCGCTTCACAATGCTGGCCTTGATACACGAACGATGAACTTTGCTAAAGTGAATAATATTGATCGTCAAAACGTTTGCCTCCTTGCCGTTTTTATTGTCCCAAGTACTCCGTCATTCTGTCATACAATTTAAATTGCACAATCTACTGTCATCCCAACAGTAACTTGTAGTCAAACAAATATATGAACAAAATAGTCTTAAAATTGTAATATAAAAATTTTTGGCGATGGAATCCTTACTGGTTTAGAACTAATTTTAAACTTGTTCAAAGTAAGCCTATACTTTTTTAAACTGATTTAGTCAATCGATTTCTTAGATAAAGCTTTTTTTTATATTAGAATTAGATGCTATTACAAATAGACATTGAAATTCTAATCTTAAAAGTAGATACTAACAGTTTGTTCTTGAAATATCGTTACGTAACACATTGAATCCAATTTTTAATTAAGTACACAATGTCCGCTAGATCAAATAGATTTAAAAGGATTTTTATTGCAAAGTAAAATGAAAGTAAATTACAACATTGCCCTCAAAACAAAAGAAAATCCGAACAAAAAAACTGAGTCAATTTTTGCGTAATATTTTAAGAACACCACTTTTAAAAGCAATTTTTGTGCGAAGAGAATTTAGCAAAACGTCTCGCTTATTTTAAGATTAACATCGAAGTAGATTTTAAATCTTAAATAGGAAATTGCAAGTTCATTCGTTATCGTCACGTCATATGGCGCATGACAATGGCTCTAAAAACTATGAATAGATTTCTGACAACATTTTATGACTGTAACTCCCTAAAGGTGGCAAAAACTTTGTGTTTATCTCTTTTTGCACAGTTCGTATAAGAAAAACTGACCTTTGCACACCTGTATTTTAAAAAGTTCCATAAGTATTAAGTTAATTATAGTGAGTTAATTGTTCAGTGTACACGTTAAGGTTCGACACCGAAGTCCACTTATGCCAAGTTTTAACCCCTACATTTAACTGCACACCCCAATTACAATTATAGTATAGATATCAAGTGTTACGTCTTTTTTATGTTTAGTACGTAACCTTTTATTATTCACATATAAATGGCAATATTCTTCGAATATCAATCCGACGTTTGATGACTGACATTGTGTTCCATTAAGACACTTGAATTAGATACGGCACTGCCTTAGAAATTATATTGGATTTACAGTGCACGCTCCCATTATTGCGAAATTCTTCGCATACCTTTATTGCCTGCCACGAATACCATTATTGTGTGACTCGTCCCATTTATTCCAGATTTCAAGTTTTATTTCTCTTAAATAAGATTAAAAAATATGAATAGTATCACTTGCCTGCATTCTCATGATTATTATAATCACTCTTAACACAACTGGGTCAGCTCATTCATTACTGCGTACACATCATCATGTGTCTGTCAAATACATACACGCTATCGTCGTATTAAGCTACGATTGTACTCAAAATTCTCTGGTCAACGTGTGTGTCAGATATTACGTGAAAACCTTGGTGAAATTGTTTCGAAATAGCAGATCCGAATAACTAATGATAGTGGAAGCACGCTCCACCGCGCACATGTTGCAACTCCAACACCGCCTAGGTTATTTCCGGAAGCGCTTAGAAATTGAATCGTGTGCGTTAGCCCGTCCGTTCGACGATTTCTGCAATACAGACCTTGCGCCGAATTTCTGAATATTAAGTTATAAGTTTCGTTTCCTATACCGTTTTCCCTTCCCGATTGTGTCGGAAACCATTTTTAATTAAAATCTCATAAAGTGTTTTGCGTGGTTTTTGTATTATCCTTAAATTATATATGTACTTAAATAGAGTAGATTTCTAAGTACTTTTCTTCTTCTTTTCTAAGTTTGATATACGAAATTTAATTATTTACTGGCGGTTAGTGGTGCCAGTATATCCTTAGGTGTGAAGGAACCCGTGTCATTAAAGTTATATCAAACCATTCTGACTAGAGCCGCACCTCAGTTTATTATACGTGAAGTTGGTAAGCTTGAAATAGCCCAGTTTTTGTGGAAAGTATGTCAATCGACTTGTTTTAGCTTCTTATTTTTTTTTTGCACTTTGCTATTTAATTATCATATTATAGCGTAACATCCCGTTATAGTCTTGTTAAGGAGTGGTTCCATAAATCGTCATCGATTATTATAATTTGTAATTAACCACATGCTTGTATACTAGACTATTCTTACTATGTAATTTATATTAAATCAGTGTTATTTGTGCCAGAGACGGAGTGAAATATGTCAGCGAGACATTTGTGGTTGGGTGAATCAATACTGATTATTTATTTTTATTTCAGCTTCTGTTTTTTCCTGCGTGGCCACAATTCTTGGATTCTATGCATGCTCTCCATCAGCCAGAGTACAGTCACTTTGGTACACTCTTGTATATGAAAAAAGTAAAATAAAATGAGATTCAACTACATTCATGCGATGAGAAGGGCTGCAATGGTGCAGCACCAACTTGTACTGTCGAATAAGCAATCTGTTCAGTTATGGGATGGACTTAAACGTACTGAATAAAGTACCGAATAACCTACTGAAACTACTGGGAGTGGAATATAAGCAGGCTGATGTGATGTTTAGAATAAGTAGAGTTAGAGTTTAAGTGAGTTTACTGATTTCTTTCATAAATTTTCATCAACAGATCTAAGCAGGTATTTTTCTCTTCCCTCTTGTGTCGTGCTTCTCATTGCTGGGGATCGTAACTTCTACAAATTATATTTCGGACGACCACTCTTCACTTGCTGCGATCTTCAGCAGTGTGTATGGCTAAATATGAGGTTTCTAGGTCTTCACCACTTGGCCTATATTTTGCCAGTTACTAGGTGTTTTTCGGGGATGTTGTATGTGACCAAAAACGGACAAGTACTATCAAAATAGTAATAAGTTAACTAAATTTCTTCCATTATTGATAGAATACATACTGATTTATAGCACATATTAAAGCTTTAGGTTAATGATGTTAAATTTTACTTCCACTTCAATATTTGAAATCCGACATTACAGAGTTTTATATATAAAGGAACTCTTAATGAAGGTGCTAAAGTTTATTTTACTACGTTTTATGAATAGGCTCTGAATGCGTGGGTCGGCGGTATTTTAATGGACTGCGGCTAGTCAGACATGTTATTTTAGTTACAATCGTTTTCTGTTAGTGAGTAAAGGGAAAGAGATTGTTATGAGACAAATTTTATAATGCGTGACACCTTTACACTGAATTATGATTTATTTAGGAACATGCTTCTATAGAAAGTAAAATAACTGTCATTTCTTCTCCTATCGTTGGTGCTGATGGTTTTTTATTGAACAAAATTTCTTCTCAATTCGTGTCATACTCTAGCAGCATATGTAGGATATACTCTAAGCAGTGTATTTTTACACATAAATACATTAATATTGTTTCGTTTGCCATGTAAATAAAATGTTTTATTTTCCTATAGCAATACTTCACTCACATTCCATACATAAATAAGAAAATACTTATTTCTAAATACCGACTGTATAGTGCTAGTAGATACAAACAGCAAATTCTACATTCTTTATGAAACTGCTGCCGTTAGTGTGTTAAGGTTTTAAACCTATCCATAAATGGGTAAATGTTATAGGGTTTATAAGTAGAACAGAAGCTTAGAATTCAGGCTTTATCTCTGAAGGTCAATCGTTACTGGCCTGGATAGGATCGGTAAACATAACTGTTGGTGTAGTGTGATTTTTGATTTTAGGGAGAACTATTCTTGTCTACCTTTTCAAGATAATAATTATATTTTCGAACATCTGATGCATAACACCCTCTAGTTTTAAACTAAGCGGAGCTTATACTATGAAAGCAAGATTGACTGATATTTATATACTTTCTTTGTATATGCATACATATTATACGTAAAAAATACCTAAACTCCGAAACAAATATGGCAAAGCAGCACATCAGGCGCAAATACTAGTACACCATCACCGAGGCCGTCAAAAAAGATGATCCCTAAAATAGGCTATCGTATTTGAGGTCAACTAAACCAATTAAACGCTCTTGTGCTCAGCTTAAACTAATCCCATCGGTGGCCTTAAGATATCACCTTACCTTGCCCAGCAAACAAAACTTTAATCCAATGTTAATATACACATTGTAATCAGTGTATTACAGTAAATCTTAGTCAACATATTTTAAATTTCCTTCTTTGCGAATCAATAATTTCGACGCTATATTTTTCAAAAAAAAAATTCGTAGTGAATGTGGTTTAAAAATCAAATCTCCTAAGATGCGTTAATTCTAATAACTAGAAACCACTGGTTCTATTGCCACTGATTGGTAAATATTTGTATGTCATACAGGAATGTGTGGTATCTCAAATTGCTTTGAGTTAAATAAAGCATAATGTTTCTTTAGATCTGAAATGAAAAATTAGTTTCTATAACTTATTTAAAATCTTTACTAATTTCCTAAACTGAAGTCCACGAAAGAGTTCGCGAATGATTGTTTTTTGTTTTACTAAGTTCTGTCCATACATTGGTTTTGTGAATTAAAATTTTACTAAGTTAACGCAAGGTCCTAATTGTTATTTGGATAAATAGTAACGACTTAACTGACAGTAAGTTTGCTACCAAATCGCTTATACTGTCTTCTTGATATAGTTTTTATCTGTAATAAAGTAACAAACGAGTAGAATTACTTTCACTTTTGCAATTTTTATTATGCCACTGAACTATACTATAAAACACTATTTTAATTGGAAATTTGCAAATTGAATTCAGTGATAAACTTTCGAATAGATATTAATTGGATTCTAGTTTTTCGATTCCCTTATACTCATTTACATATTAATTGTCAACATATAAATATTTTATAATTAAAATTTCTGAACTACGTTCAATCGAGGAGTTGAATTATATTAACATAAAATAATAATTAAACATCCTAATGAGATAGCAAAACAACACATTGTGATTTTAAAACGTGGGCTGCTAAAAAGAGAGACTGCTGATGAAAATGATTAAGTAGTTATAAATTTTCTTATAAATCTTTATATTCATTAGCTATTGCCTGAGACTTCAACCTTGAAAATGGTGAACCATACAACCTTAATTTGCCTCTTTAGGGGTGAAATTTCTGAAAATGCTTGGTGTGTACTGACAACATAAAGGCATCAACTTTCACATTCAAGTTTGTCGCCCAACCACTATAATAAATGATAAAAATAATATAAATATATATACTCTATAAAATATCACACACATTAATTTATATAATACGTACGTATTTACAAAAAAAAGTATAACATATGTATTAATATCAGTTGCCTAGTATCCACAATACAAGCTCAGCTTAATTTAGAACTAGATGTGTTGTATGTAAGATATCCGATATATTATATTATTAATTTCTGCAAGTAAATCTTTTGCAGATATATTCACATGTCTAGCTATTAATGTATCAGTTAGTCAACCGGGGCAAGTAACTTTACACGATATAGATTAGAAGGCGAAGACATGTCGTTGTTCAGAGCAGTCTTTATCATTCTTGATGTTAAAATAATTAGTCATACAATTATTTACTTTGTATTTATATTACCCTTACAGTTCAGTGCTCCATTTACTGTTTTAATAGCATTTTTAAATTACTAGTAAGTAAACATGTTTACTTACCGAGCGATGAGAGTCATTTAAAATAAACTCTAAATATATATAGGTAAGATTGCCATAAATAGAGTCCAATAGTTTTGGCTGACTGGAGATTTGTGTTTAGTACAAAGGGTAGTAGAGTCACCCTGATTTCAGCAAGAGCGGGCCGGCTCGATCGGGGCAGTACTACCCTCCCACAGAAGACCAACCTGAAGCGACAGCATCCGTGTTATTGTGTTTCGTTGGTGAGTGCGAGACCGGAGGCCCATTGATGCAGGGGTGACAGTTATCGTGGTAACTTTGTGAGCCTTAAACTGTCACGATGACTGTCATGCCTTTTACGTCCCCAAGTGGGGCCTGAAAAAGCATCTCACTAGGCCGCCTTAGTGTTGGTCACCATACTGCATTGTCAGTCATACCAATGAGTATGGTGACCACAACTCTTGGATTCTATTCATGCTTTCTATCAGGCAGAGTAAAGTCACTTTGGCAACCTTTTACTATAGAAAATAAAAGACCCATACACATTCTACATTACTTCTTATGGACTGCTTTGGCATATACAGTGGACGCCCAGTAATTCGACAAACGTTTTACAGGGCAGTGTCAGACTATCGAATTTGTCGGATTATAGAGTACTGCCTAATACTCCCTATAACCCGGATTTTTTTACAAAAGAGTACCTTGTAATCCGACAAATTACAGACAAATGATAAAATTCTATATGTTGTCTTCTGGGCATGTGACGACATTACTAGGTATGTATACGTAATGCGCAATGAATAAACGCTAAGCTGCACCGCTATCACACGCAGTCAAATTCAAACTAAGCAATCGGAATTGAAATAATATCTATGCGTCGAGCACAAGTTGTAACCTATTCTATCATGCACGATCGACATTAGCGAAAATTGTTTGATTGATGTCCGATTACGGGGGTCCGGATTACCGAGGGTCCACTCTGTCTTATATTCCGTACATTATTGTAACCGTCGACTGTAACAGATCTATGCTGGATCATATCTTTATTTAGTAAAATTTAAGGATTATTTTACCCCAGATAGATTTGATTTTTATTTAAAAACTCAATTGAGTGACGAATTTTTTAATTTTTACGATTGAAATGAATATATTGACTTCAAATAGTGATAATGCTAATTTTTGGTCTAACCCAGAGTTTACCAAAACTTATCTCGCTAACTATTTGAAATATTTTTCGTTAAACAAACTCACAATAAAATTTAACAGCTTAAAATGTGTTTTTGACTGATCTGAATTAAAAAATAATCCTCTTTATAGTCTAGGAACTCTTTTTATTCTTCGCTTTGAAGAAATTTTTTAAGTCTTCGTTATCTCCTCTCCTCTCCTCCTCCTCTCCTCTATAAAGAGCATGTTGTGAACCATATCTAACATAATTAATAAAACCTAGTATTTGCGTATTATCGTGGGGTGAGGGATTAATAATACTGAGTATCACCATCCCTATTCATCCCATAGGTAGCGTAAAAACCGACTAAGAGAGCAAATTACGCAGAACAATATCACTGCATAGAGAAGAAAAACTTGATACAAACACTATCAACCCGTGTGGCCAGCGTGGTATAATTGGCCAAAACTTTCTTTCATAGGAGAGGCCTATGTCCAGCAGTGGACTGTTAAAAGCTGTTGATGATGATGATTTATCTATCTCGGAGTTATTACATACTAACTTGCTGAAGGGTCCTTATTCTATATTGAATGTGAGCGCCCCGCTGAGAACATATTTAATTCTTTAATAAAGTAAGAACAATTTAATACCAATCAATATTGCAAGGTTGCTTTCTACGTTTAATTAGTGTTTAATTAATATCGGAGGTCGGACACCTGTATCGAAAGATATAAAAGCAGTTTTCACTGTAACACAATTATTAAAAAACAATAAAGGTGTAATAATTGAAATAGTATTTATTTGAATGTTTGTTTTAATAATAACATTGAACGTACACGTATTCCACGTATAAGTAGCCACATAGATTTTTGACAATGAAGGTGTGTGCTATTCGAGATATTCCTTGGTAGTTTTTTTATCATAAGTACGTGTACTTTTGTGCCATTATTGTTGAAAACTAGCGCTGTAAATAATACTAATGGTAGTTTTGAGTAATTACTGAAACACATCGCTGTATTGGAGGATTAATTCACTATTCTAGTGTTTTTTAATAACAGACTACTTCTGCATTACGAATCGATCCTGCGTCGCGGAGAACCTAAACACATGAAACGGACACAAAGAATACCCAGACTCAAAACTATAATTTGTGGATCACTCAAAGTGTTGTGTCCCATGTGAGGTTTGAATTCACAACATTTAACACAGTTAAAACCGGCATGGCGACCGCTTGAGCTACTACGCTATCCGTGCAGGTAGATAGTCATTTGTTTTCCCTCTTCAACTTTCATTCAACAATTTATTAGTTAACGGATTTATATGCTCTATTCGCTGTTTCAGTTAATGTGTGAGAAATAGCTTAATTTCAATATGTTTCTTAAAGTACTTGAAACTTTTAACCAGTTAAGTGAACTAATTTGGATTAAATCTGATAGAGAATTAGTCAAAGACCGACAAATGTTTAACTTATTACTAATCACTCTGGCACAGCAACACACCTAAGAGCGAATATACACAGTAAACACTAATACAATTTACAGGATTGCGGTCGACGCCGACTTAGCACTCTTGGCCTCGACTCGCTGATCCGTACGAGTTTGCTTACAGTGCAGGTCGTGGTGAATTTCCCATGATGATATTCACCACTAGTTATGGCTTGTGGTTTATGTTACAAAACAGAAATATTATACAGCTTTTACCAGTACGTATTATGTTTCGATCAAATAAAATTAACCTTTTGTCTTGAAGAGAGAAGATGTAAGCACTCACACGGTTAAGACTTTCTATGTTTTTTTTTTAAACTAACAATTGTCATAATAAGAATGTGTCATTCGTATGCACTTTTTAGGGACTTTAAATCCATCAAAAAGGGTACAAGAACACCTTAAACTCGGTACAACAATTTAAGTAACGATCCAATTGGCTAGTAAAAATAAATCATAAATGGTCGCAAGATATGATTGGGAGTATGACTTGAACTATTTCCTAATTTCCTTTTAGAATTAAGAACGAATACGAGGTATAATATCGTGGAAATACTCTAAACGAAACTCGTTTGTATTTACCCCCCAATAATTGAAACTATCCACCTTCTATTTGTAAAACGAATAAATTGCGTAGTAAATCTAAAACATGAACCGTATTCTTTACCAACAGAGTCGAATTTACCTTGATGATATGTCACATAAGATAAAATATAATGAACCTTTGCAGAGACAAGGGTTGACCAAGGCCGCGCATTGTGAAGATCTGATCCCGCTTGAGGGATGAACAGCCGCGGTATTATATTTGTGTTCCACATAGAGGTCAGCTTTCATGTTCGTATGAAAACGTATTATAATCTACATAATACGATTGTAGGCCGAAGAACGCGTTGCTAACGAGTTTTAAAATTTTTAATATCAAGTTTTTGTGATTTGATATAATAATATGGATTTCTAGTAAATAAGAGTACTTTTAGTTTATATAGATATTTTAAAAATAATAATTAACCCTTAACGAATAGAAATGAATAAGTACTATAATATTTTTATAGAGTACCTACTTACTTTTGCCCGCGGTTTCGCTCGCGTGGAATTTGGTGTACCACATTAAGTTTCGTAACAGCTCATTTTAAATAAATAAATATATTATTATTTTTAATTAAAAATATCCTATGTTACTTCTAATACCTCCAAGAACATGTGTACAAAATTTCATGATGACCGGTTGAGTAGTTTTCGCGTGAAACTCTAACTAACAAATTTATATTCGCATTTACAATATTAGTAGGAATTGCGGCTATATAAAGTCATGGATGCAAAGCCAGCGCTGCAATCTTTACTCTTATCATACTTAAAAATAAATCAAGTGAAGGCCTGTAACAAGCTGGTCCAACACAATTAAAAAATAGTACTTGAATAAATGGTTTAGAGTTTTCACTCTATGTCCCTATGTTATTTTAAACATCTAGATAAATTTATACGTGGTCGTCTAGAAATATTTTTTGAACACATAGTGTTAATGTATTTTATACTAGACCACTCTAATTGAAATACAGCTTAAAATATCATTACTATGTAGACTAAACGTATTTTAAATGGCGTTCTAATGACTAGAGGAGGTTGAGGTTCAATCTTATTTTGCAGAGCTGTATAGAAACATAATTGGGTTTTTAATTTTTTACATTATATAATTTAGAAAAATGTTAATATCAAAATACGAAATTTCTGACTTCATTTCTTACACTTTGTTCCGATATGCGCTTGATACTGTGCCAAATATTAATAGTTGTAAGTACGCGTTTACGCGCGTATTTGGATCATCGGTTTACCGTACTATCATCAAATAAGACACTTTTAACGCGACAACGTGATTGATTGATGTTTAAATTTTACATATAAAGGTTCAGGATGGATACAATACAAATAACATTTAAAGGATACGCGTTTGAGAAGCAATTATCATTATTTTCTGTAAAGAATACAAATAAAATATTATATTTTACATTTGTCATCAAACATTCGTCAAATTTATTGTAATTAGTTAAATCTGGAACTCGCTGTGTATACACAAAAGCTCTACGAGTAATCACACCAAACGTCTTCTAAACGATTATCTTTAGTCGATAACTTTATGGAAACTTAATGTTAGATTTACGAGCGTAGGTACGTTTCGGTATCAAATATCGTTATTGAGATATTTTTTTATTAAAAATGTTACTGTGAAAAATGTTTGTTGTTCTTGAGAGAGAGATATAGAGAAAGAATTAAAAAAATTACAATAATCATAATTATATGATTATGTAATCGCGCCTATCGTGTGACGGCCAACTCGACCACGCGTGGTGGTTCACATATGAAATAAAGCGCTGTTTGCCGGCCTAGTGTTACAAATTTCTGTTGATTTGCATGAAATGACTACCAAATACCCAGAAAGTGAGATGATAGATGTAAGCACATCAAAAATAGTTGATTGATCAAGAAACATATGTAATTATCTACGCTAAAAGACATCTACTGAACATAACCCTCCCTTAAAGTTGGCCACGATAACCGGTTCTATGCTGCCCGTATCCAACAGCTGCCTGCGACCTTCATCTTATTTTTTGCAAAAATATACACAATGACAACTACATATGACCTACATATACACATACTTGCGACAAATCTTAAAGCTCTTTAGTTAGTCCCAGACGCGTATATATCTCTTCGTCTTTTATTCTTTTGGCAAAGACAACCCAGTGTAACGACGGACTTAAACCTTAAAAAGGTAGATACTGTTTCCGGTGAGAATACTTACTAACTTTGCTCATTCACCAGGAATACTTATGTAAGTCAAGTAACGTGAGATCATCGTGATATTTCAGGTTTTTATTCCTCAAGGACAAAGACACTTTTGTTTCCATACACAATGAAAAAAAATTCAAAGGGCTCTCTTTCGTGTCGTTGGACAATATGAAACGTACTTTTAAGAAACCTCTTGTTCCGGACCAAAAACGATTCAAAACTTCACTGAAATAATATTTTATGATAAAACTATGAGTAGAAAGAAACCTTAATAGCAGTCAAATGACGGAGTTTAAAATTAAAAAAAGTACTTCTAATTCTATTTCATCAAGTTATTCCTACTCGATTTAGGACACCGATTCGAAAGAAAAGCCAAATAAGATTGAATGACTATTTTACACACAACTTTCTGGACAATAGCAGAGAAATCAAAAGACCGCTATGTAGGGCAAGGTTAAAACATCTTTTAATTTCTAAAACAGACGTAACAGTCTAATAGGTTAGGTATATTGGAGAAGTGAATGGTGAAGGTGTGTTAAACGCCCACGTTTCGAAGCAGGTTTTTCAACTGTGTGCTGCTAACGGAAATTGCCTGATGGAAATCAATATAAATTTTCCCAATTTTAAAATTTAGATGTAGAATTTTAATAATCACATGTAACATTATGTAATGAGATCAGGCAACCAGAATGTACACATATAATTTTGCCGATCATAAAGCACCTATGTAAGTAATTATTAACAGGTAGATTTCTTATTCAGTTTTGCAAAGTAATCATCGTTGTGAAATATGAATTTTAAAAAAAATCAATTGTCGGAAGTTATAGATCCCTCGATTTCAGAAGGAAGGATACAAACTAACATATTTTTTAACAATTATGCGAAGAATACCGTTCTTACTCGGTGTCCTGTTGGTTTTTGTCAGTTACGAGTGACTAGTGTGAACAAAAGGACGTGTTATGTGTTTAATAGTGGATTCTTTTTTATAAATTTACCTATATTGCTGAACTATTTTGGTGTCAATTGAGTGGTTTTAATAAAGTATGTTTTCCACATTTGTAGCATTCAGATACTGTTTTATTGTTCATTTAATTTGGACTTTTGAAAATTTCATCACCCTTGCTGCATGTTTAACCAGTCACTCGTATCTAGATCTTCTAGTGTATCTCACTCACCGGTGGGCTTCAGCCATTGAGAGTCAAGGTGAGGCCTTGGCAGTTGGCCTGGATATAGCAAAGGCGTTCGATCGGGTCTGGCACAGGGGCCTTCTATCGAAGTTACCGTCCTACGGCCTGCCCGAGGGTTTGTGCAAATGGGTGGCTAGCTTTTTGTCTGGCAGACGCATAAAAGCCGTCGTCGACGGTAGCTGCTCCGAAAGCATGGACATAAACGCTGGTGTCCCGCAAGGCTCCGTGCTATCTCCAACACTATTCTTGCTGCATATCAATGATATGTTGACCATAGATAGCATTCATTGTTATGCGGATGACAGTACTGGAGATGCGTATTACACGGGCCGGGCTAACATCCCTCGTACCGCTGTAGTAGAAAGTCGCGAACAACTTGTGTCTCAAATCGAGAGCACTTTACACAGAGTCTCCGATTGGGGTCGGGATAACCTGGTCCAATTTAACCCCTCTAAGACACAAGTTTGTGCGTTTACTGCTAAAAAAACCCCGTTCACTGTGGTTCCACAATTCCAGAATACACCCCTTACCATCTCACAGAGTATTGGGATCCTCGGTGTCGACATCTCCAGTGACGTCCAATTTCGGACTCATTTGGAGGGAAAGGTGAGGCTGGCATCAAAAAAGCTTGGTGTTCTGAATAGAGCGAAGCGATATTTCACACCGGCACAAAGGCTACTACTGTAGAAAGCACAAGTTCGGCCTCACATGGAGTATTGCTGTCATCTCTGGGCGGGAGCACCGAAGTACCAGCTTGAGCCTTTCGATTCAGTCCAGAGACGTGCTGTGAGAATAGTCGACGATCCTGATCTCACGGACGGTATCGAGCCACTAAGTCTTAGGAGAGACTTTGCCTCCCTGTGTGTACTCTACCGTCTCTACAATGGGTTGTGTTCAGAAGAATTGTTTGATATGATGCCCACAGCCACATTCTACCATCGCACCGCTCGCCATCGTCAGGGAGCTCATCCACATACATTGGAACCTAAATGGTCGCGCACAGTGCGGTTTCAGAGAAATTTTCTCCCGCGAACAATCCCGTTATGGAATGAGCTCCCTGCCACGGTTTTCCCTGGGAACTACAGCATGGGGTTCTTCAAGAAGGGGGTTAATAGGTTTTTGAAGGGTCGGCAACGCGCACGTGATGCCCCTGGTGTCGCAGGCGTCCATAGGCTGCGGTAGCCGCTTACCATCAGGCGGGCCGTATGCTTGTTTGCCACCGTCGTGGTATAAAAAAAAAAAAAAAAAAAAAGTCACTATTTTTATGATCACCTTGTTCATATCATCATCATCGTATCACATGAATACCCTTAATAGTCCGTTGCTGGACGTGACCTCTTGTTAGAAAGGAGGTTTTGGCATACTAAACGACGCTGACCAGACAAATTGGTATAGGGTTTACTTCTAGTTTTCCTTTTCTTTACCGTGATGTAGACTGCGTAGTATGCTCCCTTAGTAGGCTCTTATTGCACTCAAGGAATGAACAAAGGTGGTGACACATCGTATTCTGAATCCATCACTACGCAGATACATTCCTCCTAAATTTTTATTAGAGTGTTTTTTATTCCAAATCGAAATTTTACGAAGAATTACGAGTAATTGAAGACTTGAAGACGTTTCTTAATGCATATGTTATAATGTAAAATTTACCTGTCTTTCTTTTTTTTGTCCTCAGATTTAGTGCCAAAAGTGAAGTGATCATCAATGAGATTTGACTAAATTTTTGAAGAAAAATAAACTTCGCCACGCTGCTCACTTTACCTAAATGTAAGTCTTACATTTTAGTCTAATTTAGAATTAGTATTAGTGTATAGATATCAACCAAAATAACTGTGAGATTTAAAAATCGTACTAGTATCGAGTAGATTAGAAGGAGAAACAAAGTAGAATATACAGTTGTTAACAGTAAACAAAAAAGGAAACACACGTGATATACCTAAGGGATGTAACTGGCAAGGGCGCAACAGACATGCAACAAGCGTCGAAATATTTATTTGAATGGGACTCGACGTCAGAGCCGGCTCTCGGCTGCTCGACGTAACAAAACGATTTTTGCATATCTCATATTTTAACAATAATATAAACATTGATAAACGAAATAGTTTTGACTGTCTACAAATCAATTGATTTTAAAGTTGTGTCTACAACATAAAACATTAATATAATTACTATATACATAAGATAACTAACAGATAAGTACTTTAGTTATGCTACATACTTACATACATAGCTATAATACATTCTTTCCCGATTTGTTAGTTAGAAAGCATTTATTGAAATCAAAGGTAAATAATAAGTACTGAATGAATACAAAGGCTAACAAGAATTACAGAGACCTCAAACAATCAGGCGTTTGACATAGAAGATTCAATTGATTCTACTATATTCACGCGCTTGTCTAGACTACATAAGGGTCAAAAAGTTATATACCCTCATAAGTCTGAATTACTAAGACTCGGTATAAGAGGTACTGATCTGGTATTTCTTTAACAATAAAATTTAAGACTATCTGCCCGAGTCCTAATTTTTATAATTGTCGTCATACAAACTTCATTCATATTTTTGAGGTTTATTGATGGTGCTCGATTTTTTTTTGTTTTTCTTCTCCTCATCTTATATTGGATCGGACTTGAAGCGTTTCAAATTTTACACGTTATTAACTGACTGCCACTGACGCAGTGACAGCGTATATGACTATTATACTCGCGATCTCAGGTTTGATGTCCGGGTGGGACCAAATGTTGTATGATATACATTTTTTTTTTTTCAAGTTTCGGTGTTTTCAATGTATAATATGTATGTATTTACAAAAAAAAAATATTTACATATTTTTATCAGTTGTCTAGTACCCATCGTATAAGCTGCTTCGTTTGGGACTAGATGGCGTTGTATGGTCTAAATATTATTTATTTTATTTTTTATACGCTTTTGAACAGTGCGTAATTACTAAAAGTAAAAAAATAGAAACTCTTCGACCGTCTTCACTATTAATTATTAAAAGAATTGTTATAATAAAACACCAATTATAAAAACCGCGTAGATTCTCTATTCTTTATGCATGAGCTCGAAAGAATGCCGTGAACTTGAACTTCACGCTCTTCTCTAAATATTGAGTTTCACGCTCTACCTGTATTGCTTTAACTAATTCCGTTTTAAATGAAATCAGACTTATAAGTTTTTAGACCGTAATCTGCAGTATTAAATACATAAAACCTTTCATTAGCACATTTTTTTTAATTTTTTACACACTGTACTGATGTTAAACAAACTTTTTGATGCATTGCATGCATGTGAGCATGCAAAATTTTTACCTAAAGTTCTTCAACTCTAGTTGTAAATTTTGTGTTACTCAGGCTCGTATTTTAAAACGTGTCTTAGTCGTAAATCTAATCTTAAAACTGATTTTAAGTAGAGATTTTATTACGTCACCTAAAACAAGATTCACCAATTCATACTCAAGTGAATGATAGATTATTACAGGACGATGTTTATATCGAGATCTTAACTCAGGCACAGATTTTGACTGACGTAATATTTGTTTACCTGAGTCAAGCTAAAGTTAGTCTTAAGCGGTGATTTCCAAGACGTTTTAAGAGAAATGAACGTGTTTTACGGAGATTTGTTTCTGAATAATTACGAAAGATTTACTTTACCTTACTTTATTTACGAAAGAATTTTAATGAAAGAATTTATTGTACGTATTTCAATTCTCTTTAATTAACCTTATTGATATTCAAATGATTTAAATATATATTCAAGTATGTTTCAATAAAAATCATCATCATAACAATATAAAAATAAGGAACTTCGTTCCAACAAAGACATAGTTTGACAATTCAACATAACAAGTGTGGATAAAAATTTGAACGTTCTGTTATAGCTAATAGCTAGTCATTTTTATTTTAATATTTATTAAATTTAATTTTGGGCGATCTGGTTCTAGTTAATGTTTTTACATTGCTACACTTGTCCATATAAATTATATTGTATATAAATTGTGTTTGTAAAATATATATCTATATACTTAGTCTGGCCATAAATACTGTTACACTTAATTATAAAAAAATATTACATTTGAATTTCGAATCTGTCATTTTTATACGATTGTTCATTGTGTTTTCTCATTTTGGCGCCAATACATTGTAAAATATTTTGCGATATTAAAATGGTGTGGGGTGATAAAGAGATACGAATCGCTGTGATAGCATTACACAAAGTAGGTATGGAGCCAAATGCAATTTTTAAAACTCTCCATACACTTGGTATTAGTAAAATGTTTGTGTACCGGGCTATTAATAGGTACAATGAGACCTCCTCTGTTTGTGACAGAAAAAGATCTGGCCGTCCACGTAGTGTTCGTACGAAAAAGGTGGTCAAAGCAGTAAGGGAAAGAATTCGAAGAAATCCTGTCCGAAAGCAAAAGATTTTATCTCGGGAAATGAAGATAGCACCTAGAACCATGTCGCGTATTTTAAAAGATGACTTAGGACTTGCAGCCTATAAGAGACGCACTGGCCATTTCTTAACTGATAATTTAAAGAAGAATAGGGTGGTAAAATCGAAACAACTACTGAAGCGGTACGCAAAGGGAGGTCACAGAAAAATTTTGTTTACGGATGAGAAAATTTTTACAATTGAGCAACATTTTAACAAACAAAATGACCGTATTTATGCTCAAAGCTCTAAGGAAGCTTCCCAATTAGTCGACAGAGTGCAACGTGGACATTATCCGACTTCAGTGATGGTTTGGTGGGGTGTTAGCTATGAAGGAGTGACTGAGCCATATTTTTGTGAAAAAGGTATCAAAACATCGGCACAAGTGTATCAAGATACCATTCTTGAGAAGGTAGTTAAGCCCCTTAACATCACCATGTTCAATAACCAAGTATGGTCCTTCCAGCAAGACTCGGCGCCGGGTCATAAAGCTCGGTCCACGCAGTCTTGGTTGGAATCGAACGTTTCGGACTTCATCAGAGCTGAAGACTGGCCGTCGTCTAGTCCCGATCTTAATCCGCTGGATTATGATTTGTGGTCAGTTTTAGAGAGTACAGCTTGCTCTAAACGCCATGATAATTTGGAGTCCCTAAAACAATCTATACGATTGGCAGTGAAGAATTTTCCCATGGAAAGAGTGCGTGCTTCTATTGATAACTGGCCTCATCGTTTAAAGGACTGTATTGCAGCCAATGGAGACCACTTCGAATAAGCTTTTTATATTTTTAATTGTTTTATATTTATGTATTAAACTGACACACTGTAAAAGTAATAAATGTTATTTGCAGTTAACAATTTTCTTTTTTCTTTATTACAATATTTATGGCAAGACTAGGTATATAAAAGAAAGTGGTGTTAGTTACACCACTTATAACTCAAGAATGGCTGAACGGATTTAGCTGAAGCTTGATGGGGAGGTAGCTTAGAACCAGGAGACGGACATAGGATACTTTTTATCCCGTTAGAACGCGTTTAAGTTAAAAAAAATCTGCTTATATATTGTCTCTAAGGTGAAACAGAGTTCGCGGGGTAAGCTAGTTTAATATAAATTTGGTGTATGATACGGAATAATAATGACAATAAGACTATAAGTTAAAATCAATTACTGAGACAAGTTTTGATGTAAACTTAAAACTGATTTTAGGTAATTAGAGCTCAAATGATACTTAAGACACCTTTTAATATGCGAGCCTAAGATGCTTTCTATCATAGCACGAGCTACAAACTATTACAAGCATGCCTACATTTCATTGTAGCCGTTAGTTCGTCTGCTTCTAACACGTAGTACATAAAATGCTGACGATGAAATTAAATAATAATTAGGAAATACCTAGTTAAGTCATCTTGTTCGCAACTTTTCACATATTCATGCGAAATGGACACTGTTGTTAGTAACGTGATACTTGAGTTTTTAATGTCTCCGTTTATATTCTTATGTATGGTTCAAAACTATTTGCGCCGTATAAACTCTTCGTAAAAAACCATGTTAAGTACTTTCATTAAAATATAATATTTGCCGTATTCTAAATAGTAATTTAAGAACAATTCATAAAAAAATCTTCAAACAAAACAATAAAACAGTCACATGTTTTCTGTAACGGTAATTCCATTCAAACGAGGTTAATGCTACTTAGTAGTAACCAAATTGGGTGTTCCACCCATAATTTGTACCGACCAATTGTAGACACCCCCAATCATGTAATAAAGCACGGTCGTTGCACCCGGCGTCGCCTGTGTCCGCGCCGAGTCGTACGGCAATTTACGGCCGCTCGTTTTGTTGTCTGCTCGTCGTGGATGGACGGAGATGCATTCAACGGATGTGGCGCACGCGCAGGCTTGACTAGATACTTTTTTCTAAACTGTACTTTGATTAATGCAATTTTATGGTATTTTTAAAAAGAGATCGCCTCAGCTTAAGCCCTTATAGGAGTCGCTGCACTGGTGCAATATCTACACGTTTCAAAAGACTTAGTTGTTTTTTTTTAAATTCTAATATACTAATATACCTGTCATGTTAGTCTAAAAATACCACATGTCTAAAAGAAATCCACTGCTTAACTTAGACCTTCACTTTTACATTAAATTATAATGTATCTCTCTAAGAATGTTGAAATTATTTCATCCTCAGTAATGTACATACTTACACGAAAATACGTGTCTTATCTTGAATACATGTTAGACTACTATTCATATTTCTCCATTTCATTCTCAAGATACACTTAAGCTATGGAATTTTCTAACCATATTCGTATCACTGTATGATTGAAGTACTATTTAAAGATATTATTTTTGATTACAATACAATTATCGCTTAATTTCTTTTTAATTTTTTTCCAAACTCTTCTGTCTATTTTGACATTATTCTATTACATTTTATACTATATTGATTTTGCAATTTGAATTGTAAATATACCTATGGGATCCTCTGCACTCTAGGCACTATACAGCAGTCAATAAGACGTGACTTTGAAAACATGTGATTGCCATAATGATCTTTAATGGTATTAAGTGCAGCACAAGGGAGGCAGTGAGTGAATTTTATAGTGTATGTTACTTA
Source organism: Hypercompe scribonia (assembly GCA_949316085.1). Classification (NCBI taxonomy): domain Eukaryota; kingdom Metazoa; phylum Arthropoda; class Insecta; order Lepidoptera; family Erebidae; genus Hypercompe; species Hypercompe scribonia. The sequence continues at coordinate 10,164,875 of OX438988.1, forward strand.
AGTTTATGATTAGAAACATAATTTAAAAAAATTGTCGCTTATAAGTAACAATATATAATAAATATTTTGGACATTTGACACACAACGTCATCTAGTTTCAAACTAAGTAAAGCTTGTGCTATGATAACTAGACTGACTGATAGAATACTTATATACTTTTTTGTAAACATACATATTATACATAGAAAACACCCTAACTTCGAAACAAATATTTGTAAATCATACAAACATTTGGTCCGACCTGGGAATCGAATCCGAGACCTCAAGCAGAGCAGTCGCATTCACTACCGCTGCACCACCGAGGCAGTTGTAGTAAATACGGGCTAGTAAGTACCAATAATATTATATCACATAACGTAATCAACGTAAGTTCGAATTTGTGCTTTAAATGCATATTACAGACAGATAATCAGATAATACAAACCCTAGTGAATACACTCGCATGTGTGATGCTACTATCTACTTAAGTTATGATGGTATTAAATACATGATCAGAATTCACAAAATAATCAATTAATTGTTATTATCTGTTTAGATAGAATGTGATATTGAATAAATATCTCACTATAAAATTTTTTTTTTTATGATTCATGAAAATAGTAAAACATGATTTCATTATTCGTATAAATATGTATTAATATGCTGGCAACATATTGTTTACTGCACAGGCGGGCACGACTTAGACTCGTGACTTTAAATAATTAAGACATGTCCACACTATAGGTATAGGCAACAGTCCGACAATACGGGCTGAATAAAAACTAGGAATACGTTTGTTATCTATCTGTATCTGTTGATGTCCCTCTCGGTACTCTTTAAGTATTATTAGTCCTGTGTCTCTTTCCAAGAGTTGCTCGATGAGTATGAATTTGTTCATTCTACGCTCGTATTGCCTGTACTAGAAACGATTACGTCCCTAATGTTTCGATAAGACCTCAGCCGATCGTAAAAGAAACCAGACAAAGTGCTCGGTGTTAAAATATAATTGGGAAAAGAGCAGGACGATGGCTATAAAGTATAAGATTGCACAGTAATAATACTATTAAAAGTAAGTGCTAACGTGCTATGTAGATAGTTTCACATGAGTTAGCACTTACGCTATCTATGACTATAAGTATAAGTACTTTCAACACCATTGATTTCACATGCATTGGCAAACCTATGCCTTGTACAGAAGTACTTCAAAAACTTTGACTGCTTCAGTTTTATTACCCAAATATTTAACGAAAAACCAAACCAAGTGGCATGCAAACGGAGAGGCCTTGGTCCAACAGTGGACTTCGATAAGCTGATGATGAACTAAGTAGTTGAAGTTAATAATTAAGATTTAACTTTACTCCTTAAAACGTTTTACGGGCGTACACTGATTACGAATACGTTTTAGTGAAGTATAAGATACTGCAAGTAATATTTTATTATTTGTACTTCTTAATACCAAATAGTTTCATATTAATAGGTAACTTTGCCCGACACACGGCAGTAATTCCTATTCTACTTTTTAATAAAGTAAAAATAACATATACACCTACTGTTTGATGTTAAACTTAAAATTAAGTAAACATTGAATATCAGATGTCTTTTATTTCTACTAAAACACATGACTAAGTCATATTAAAACCAGCAGTGCACTTGAAACTGCTAAGTTGTACGTATTTCGGGGCGACGGTAGTCACTTTTTTATTTATTTATTTATACTTATACTTAAAAAGAAATTACAAGTTAAATTTAACGACGGCTTCCGCACTAAGCTCGTGGCTTGTGTCGCGGCAACCAATATGAGATTTCACAATATTTAAATATTTTATAAAGTTTAGTTGAAATAGAATATAAAAAAAAATTAAAACAAGGTTCAAAACAAACAAAAACAAAACAGAAAAATTAATATAAAAGTTAGTCTGTAGCTGAGAGTGAGTCTTTTGTGTGTATGTGTATGTGTGTGTACGTGTCCTTTGCCACTATTACCCGTGGTATGAAAGAATCAATTCAGTTTCATCGTATGAAAGATTCAAAAGCCATTTAATTATCAGTCGCTTTACTTCTCTGGTAGTTAACTTGATAATGTCTGTATGTATTTGACAAATTTTGTTGTAGACTTTTGGGCGGAGATAGATGGTCTGTCTTTTTATGAAGGTGATATTTATGGTAGGAAGTGGGATTCGAAATACACGTCGCTGGTTCAGACAAATCATTGAAGTTGTATTTAAAATTTCCTTGTGCATCGATGTTGTTATTCTTAGTATAAAAATTTGACGTACTCTTAGTACCTTACATTCTTTGTAGAGGTCGTTTTTTGGAAATCTTTCTATCAGATGTTTCATCTTATTTGCTCCTTACATCATTAAAAAAGTTCTAGTTATAATATTCAATTCAATATACATATGTTATCAACACGCTTTATCTGTCTATGTATTTTCCATAAATTTTAGAAGAATTACAACAGTATTACGAGTTCTGCGACAGTAACGTTACGTCAGCGCTAAAGTATGGACTCGGACTTAAAAGTATTAATTTCAGTCCTCCAATTGACTTCTCCCGACTCCTAAATCATTAAAAAGAGTGTCAATTCACGCGATGTTATACAAATTTCTAGTTTAATAGCTGCGTTAGTTACACGTCACATATTGGCGTGGTGTTACGCATGCTTGATTATTACGTGAACGGCGCGCGCGCAATCACGCGCATGTATCTAGTATACTACAGTACACGGCGATGTCTACTTTTTTAACTATTGTATAAGATTGTGGGAAATCGTGAAGACTTGAATGTTGTCTACTGTAGAAATATTTCACTGCTTTTAAAGTTTTTATTTACAATTAAATCGGACTAGGATCAAATCGGTATTTACGATAATTGTGTGTATTGTTGTTTTTTGAGTTCATTTCTCTCACAGTTTTTGAAAGTCAATGTTACCAGACCATGTCCACTGTTCCGAAATCTAGAAACAGTTGGCCTAAACATTAATTAGTAAAATTAAAATATTACGTCTCTCATAACAAGATTTAAATTGGCAATTATTAAACTGAATAAAATTTAAACGACTAAAGGATTTAATTGAATATGTTTGATGTGACTATATATTTGTTGTCATCGCTTTCCCACTGTTGTCAGAACTGTGAGAGAAACTGATGTCCGTTTAATGATGTTGTCAACATAATGACATAACATAATAAGCACAACACTTATGCACAAATATAATAGTATACCCTTTAAAAACTGAGGTTACCAAACACTATTGTATTGTTACGTAGCGTCGTCTTATTCGCAAGTAGAAATCACATTATCTAACAGGTGGCAATGAAAAATAACTCATTGTCTATTCTAATTCACGCCCATAGACAATGAATGAAAAAGGTTTTTTTTTTCTATAGAATATTTAAACATGAGTCATTGTGTCAATCTCAGTACTGTATTGATTAATCGTTTGCACAATTTTATATAATGTTATTATAGCTCTAGTGTATATGAAGCTGAGCAATTTTAGGAATTTAAATGTTTTAAAAACTAATGAAATACTTATCAATGGTGGTTTTTGTAAAGAATATTATAGCAGTAATTATTTTATATATTTTAGATATTTCACTTATGTATGAATTATCAATAGTTAAAGAATGAAAACCTTATTTCATTCAAATAGTTGCTCGAAAGACCACAAATACAACAGCACACAGCGTTGCTTACCCATAATTTTCTAGTGTAAAGGCTCCTCCACACAGGCGCTTTATAATCGGTCGATAATAGCGGATGCATTATTACGATATCTATTTTTATTACATTAGGATGCCTGTGAAGTTACACACTGCTGTGATAATGACGCCGCAATACAAGTAGGACGCTTTTAACACATCCGATATTATCAACCGATAATGAATGTACCTGTGTATGACAGCCTTTAATCTATGACTTCTTTGATTTGTTCTTTGGAAAATTTATAAAAGCAAACAGTTTTCCTTATTTGAAAAACTTTTTTAGTGATATTTTTTTGATTCCTTGTGGAATCTAATTTACTGTAACTTTATAATTTTATCATTACAGGAACAAAGTACTCGATTAGTCAAACTATTCGTAATCGGGAACTTTTCTCTATTGGTTATTACATATAATCGTGTTATTTTCTTCAAAATATGTTCGTGTCTTTGGTTGTAAGATAGCGCGCCTATTAAAGTGTAGTCTTTGAAACATTTTGATAACATTCTTTTCTTTAATTTGCATACACATGAGTTGAGCAACCGGTGAAAGAGCTTAAGGTATATTAAATTAATACAACTCGTTTTATACGTGTCCTTCAACTTTCATTTTTATATTATATTTAGTTTTGTATACTTATTTACAATAATATAGAAAGCCTTTTACTTACGTCAGTTTGCACTTACACGTTAATAACAATTTCCGTCAGTAATAAAAGTGATAAAACCCGGAAAGCTGTAATAACATTCGGAAATATTTTAACAATATTATTACTTCCTAAACCATAAATATAGGCCTTCCGATGTCAAATTAGTATTTGACACGCGAATACAACTCACTTAACTGGTAAATATTTTTGTTACTACTTTCGCTCTCAATACTTTTATTTCGTCGTCTTACCACTTCTGAGATCAAGATTTAATAATAAATATAAAGGTTCTAAATTTATCTTACAGATAAACAAAGCATTTATAACTGTCTTAAAAGCAATTGGCGACAACGTAAAATTTTACCTAACTATATAACCACAGAACATTATCTGTACAGTATTGTGACTCGGACATATTTTGGAAATGAATATCTACAGCCGCGCGGTACATAAACTATATTCGTATATATATGCGTATATTCGGCACTGCAGCACATTCACGCTTGAATGTGTACCGACTACCGAGTGTATACCGCCCTTGAGGCGTGTAGGTACGTTCAGACCATTAGTAGGCAGATAAATACTGTATAATATATAAATAAATACTGTACTGAGAATATAACCATGATATAACATTATTAATCTGTGAATTTTGAAGAAAATTATTAATCTTTGAATTTATAACCTAGGTTAGCACGTTACCTCATGTTTTTTTTCATTGTAAATTAATTTCAATTGAACCTATGAACTTCAAAAATGTTAAACTATGAGAATATGTATACCGTTGATGTGTAATACCAATGAATAATTTGGCTTTTACTTAACACACAAAACATTTACATTACGAATTTATATATTTGGAGACGATAAACCATAAAATTGTGTGACCTTATATACATCTCGACACCTGACCTCACTTTAATATCAAATTGATATTTTATGTTCAGACCAGCTACGGATCATTGCGTAATGACGATTTTTCGCATATTTGGACGGCCAAGTTTTTTGTAAGACGTACAGTTGTAAAAGCGATAATCACTTGTACATAATTGCGTCGTAAAATATTACTGCTTTTCTTCATTATAGCATAATTACTCAATATAGCTCAATGCGGCATATTTCGCAGAATATGAAGTAGCATAAATATAAGAGATATTTTGAACATTAAAATTTTCTGAGAAATTACAACCTCGAGACTGTTATAATAACCTGATATAATATTTTATTTTGAATGGCTTTGTAGCGTAAAATGAATGTTCGGTTAACAAAAACACGATATTGTAATTTGTTGTTTTATTTATACGTGTAATATAGACAGAGACCATAGAACATTTGCCATGATCGTGTCGTTAACTCCGCTCCTTCAACAAAGAGCTTGCCCGCACCTGCTCTTCTATGATCACTTATAGGGTTCTTGTAAACCACCACATACCTTCTGACCTCATCAACAGTTAATCAGTAAATCTAATATTATATATGCTTCTTGAGCGTATTTGCGCTACACAAGTTTTACTCTCATGTTTAAGAAGTTAAATTAGGTTTTTTTTTGTCCTCTGTCCTATGTGCTCAGTCACACAGGAGTGATAGTTACCAAATAATAATAATCTTTGTTCCTCAAGGGGTCTTCATAGAATGCGAATATATTATCAAACAAGCGGCTTATTGTTCACTTAACACAGAGACCATCTTTGTATGTGAACTCCACGAGTAAAAACTCGTTAGACCACAATTAATCAATGAACAAGTTTTAGGTTTGTAGTAAGAGTTTAAAGCCATCTTGTACGCAGGTACCGGATGTATATCCAGATAAGGTTATTTATATGATCGAAAAGCATATGATGGAAAAGCTCACCTGTTCTGGCACATCACTAGTAAAAACAGTTCAAAAACACGATACAAACCCTGATTGGGCGCTATAAAAGTTCATCTATTAGGTAGTAGAGCCACGCTGATTTCAGCACAAATGGACCGGCTCGACCGGGACAGTATTTTCGTTTCACAGAAGAACAACTTAAAGCGACAGCATCTCACTAGACCGCCATAGTGTGGGTCACCATACTGCAATGTCTGCACTTGCAATGAGTATGGTGACCACAACTCTTGGATTCTATTCATGCTTTCCATCACGCAGAGTAGTTACTTTGACGGGTTCTTAAAATGGAAAAATAATACACATATTTGTCAGAAAACCTATTAGGTACCACTAGTTGAATCTATTAGGTATAGCAACATTGATTTGTTCTGAGAAAAATATCCTCTTGGATACTATTATATATGACACTGCGATATTTATGAAATCGCGATAATAATATTAAAGAGCACAAACAGCAGTTACATTTTAAACAACAATAAACAAAGAGCAGTTACATTTTAAGATCACTCGAACATTACTAAATATCTGTTAATTGTATGACATCAAATGTTATTGTAGCAGTTCTATAGAATTGCTACTAAAGTGAGCAATGTTTAATGTGTGTTATGTGTTTACAATTCTACAGTAATAGTATAGTAATATTTCATCAGCTCTATATAATAGTTATAGTACGAGTATACTACTATGATCTTAAGATGTATCAAACACGTGTTTATTAATAGTATTATTACGCACATATTATGACCAAATATAGTAGATAATACTTCATTAGATTGAATCTTTACGTAAAGACTTATTAAAATATACAAAATAAATAGAACAAGTATTAATTCAATTAAAAAACACTAACATAAATGTTTGGTTGCAGATTATACAGCTTTTTAGTCCACTGCTGAATTCAGACCTCTTTAAAGCAACGAGGTTTTGGTCTATTTTTTATTTACTTATTTTTTACATTATGGTGACCCACACTATGGTAGCCTTGTGAGATGCTTTGTCACACCCCGCTTGGGGACGTAAAAGGCATGACAGTCATTGTGACAGTGTAAGGCTTACACAGTTACCACGATAACTGTCACCTCTGCATCAATGGACCTCCGATCTCAAAAATTGGTCTTTTGGTTTGGTCTTAAGCAAATATGTTATAAACTTTAAAACTCAACAAAATTTTTGAGTTACCGTGATGTATTCGTGTTATAATAATTCGATTTTATTCACGACTTAGGTCGTGCTACAGAATACATCTGTAAACATTTATAACTAAATTTTATTGTAAATCCATTTTTCTCACTATCATCATGGAATTACTTTGGTTTAGAAAAAGTTATTTGCAGTAAGAATATTAAATGAATATTTAGTAAAAAGGGAGTTAACCTTAATGTACAAATATGTGACTTAGTAAATATAGTACCTATGTAAAGAGTATATAAGTCATTCATAACATTCTGCTTACAAAATTGAATTATTATTGTTTTTTTTTAATCTCCGCCGGATTATCCTCTTTTAATGTGAGATGTAACATATAACTAAGTACTAACATTACGTACGTACACCACGTTCGACTGGATTCCTCTAAGAATCCATTTGATTGATCTTTCAATCTTTGCTAAATATAATAGGTAATAATTGTGCTTACGAAGGCACTTGTACCGTATGATATTACAATGAATCAGTACAATGGTTCTTAAAAGCATATCATCACGCAACATGGCGTTTTATAATAACATTTTATAATTACCCGTTATGTCAACACGTTGGTGAGTCATCAGCACACCGTCAAGGTAAAATTGGATGCCGATATACGTGTGACTAATCTGTTTATATCGCGCATTGATTACTGTTATCTATTATGGAATATGTAACTTCTATGGTAGGAAAATCGCGAATAAATACTCGATTTGTGTGTATTACTCTTTAAGATTAAATCAACCTAGTGTCTGTCTGTCAGTCTGCTTTAACGACCAACTATCGCTCAATTGGTAAAGACTTATGCTAAGTAACACATATGGACTGTAGACCCATCTATATTTTTTAAGTTTTATATTAAATAAATAAATAAATATTTCGGACATTTGACACACAATGTCATCTAGTTTCAAAGTAAGCAGAGCTTGTGCTATAACTAGACTGATTGATAGAATACTTACATACTTTTATTTTGTAAATACATACATATTAAACATAGAGAACACCCAAACATAGACACAAATATTTGCAGATCGTACAAACATTTAGTCCGACCCGTTCATCGAAACCGAGACCTCAAGCACAGCAGTTGCATTCATTACCGCTGCACCACCGAGGCAGTTACTGCCTATATTACCTACCATTTTAATCATTTTTTATTAATACCCTTTTAACCATGACTGTAGATGAATTTATGAAATACTAAGTTTCGTTTAAAATTAATCACACGACCTTAAAATAACACCTGTGTACGCCAGTAGCCAGAGCTAGTAATTGTTACTGAATAAGTTTTTTACTTCATACCATCATAATTTATCTACAAATAAGGCGTGTGGCATTGAACGATCGAGAAGTTGAACATGATATAAAGAATTAAATACTTTTTCAACCGGACTTAATAACCTAATCAAAAACATAATATGTAAAAAATACAAATCTGACAGCGTGGATTTTCTACCGCAAAACCTGGTAAACTCCAATTGGTGCCCAGTTAATTAACTAGCAACATTTTATAGTAACCATATAGTTAGACATCTTTAGTAGAATGACTTAACCATACGCGTCAAATGTGTTTTACCAGTACTATGTTCAATTAGCATCATGTAAAAAGTTTTTATTTCATTGTGTTGCTACGAGATAGCTAAGTTAATCCCATATAAAAAACAATATTCCGTAGATTTCATTGTTTGTAAGGGACCTTGCCTTGCTGGTATGTCCGTGTGGTGACGGATTAAGAATACAAAGTGTCATCACCCCTATCCATCCAATGAGTGTCATAATAGTTGACTAAACAAACAAACAAATAAACAACAAACGAAACAAGACAACATCACTGCAAAAAGAAGAAAAATTTGAAGAAACCCCAAACTAACGAGCTTGGTATAGTAGACCAAAGCTTCTTTTTGAAGGACAGTCCTATGTCCAGGAATGGGTTATTAAAAGCTGTTGATAATGCTGCTATTGATGTCAGCTGACACCGTAGACGCATAAACCTTTCAATTCACACTCAAGTTTAAAACAGTTTGTCAGGCAAATTACGTGTATCCTATACGTAATTTGTTGACCTTGTTGACTTTGTTTAACTTCAAATAATTAAAATATGTAATAAGATTTACGAAATTTCAAATAACTTACATTAACATGTTTATTGTACAGCACAGATTGTTGTTAAAAATACATGAATAGTTCGCTTTTATCTTGTAACAATCTCGTACTGGTAAACGGCCAATCGTTGGTCATTTGGTATTGCTATGCGCTTGATCACCGCGATCAGTAAACTAGTACCGTTAGAGACACAATCAGCTTTTTGTAATGTTGTTGTTGTTAGGAAACATTGTAATAGTTGACATTTAAGGATTAAAAATTATTCGAAGGTCGAATAGTAAAGAATCACATGATACGCAATTAAATACAACCTTATTTCAACAAGATTATCAACAGATTGCTACTTTCCTTTCATCGAGTATTTAATGAAAAAAAAAGATTAATAAAATGGGCAATATGTTTTGATCGTGTTGCTGATTATAATACCGGATCTCGTACGATTATTATAAGAATGTAGGTGGTTTAGGTGAAATTAGTTTTACAATTCAACTAGTTTTAGCCATTTTCATGTAATTTTAGTCCCTGTCCTTCGGGGATGTTACAATTTAGAAAAAAATAAACTACTCGTATAAGACAAAGTAAAAAAAGCTGCATGAGATTAATGACAAAACATACAATGGACATTTGGTGGATAAACTAGGACTAGACGTGTGTATCGGTTTAACTGTAAATGATTATGATGATTCGTCAAGAAAATATAATTAAATATAATATTTTGCAATAAATTATAGGTTTTAATAAACGCAAAATAATAAAATAAAATTATGTACTTGCCGCGCGCCATAGCGGCATGCTGATATTTACGACTTTAAACACAAGTTAACGACAGATGTTTAAAAGCATAATCCACGGTATTTTATGTCATACTCATCACTATCACTGTGTGGGAACAGTGAAAGTGTGTATCCAAGAAATTTATACCATACTGTCTATTTTATGTGTTATGAAATTGATTATCGTCAATGAATTTTTATGATGAGAAAAAGAAATGGGTTTAATTATTTACTTTTCATTTAGTTTTAATTGACGACGACTTAAAGATATTAAATTTAAAATTACTATTTTATACGTTTATGAGTGTTTAATTCAACTTTCAAATTTTGAACTAGTTGGGGTCAAATTTAAGCACATTGCTACTACTAGTAAAACAAAAGCTTTATTTAAAGTGGTTTTATAACAAGCTAACGAGTTGAATAAAAATCATTTTCCTATAGTCAACATTATATAATAGTGAATACGACAAATTCAGTAACTCTCTATGAGGTTCTAAACTCTGTCGACCTTGGGGCTACTTTACTAAATTCACGCCTGTGAAAACGGATATTGAGTCTACGCCCTTGGTCGACCAGTGGCCCGTGACATGACACAATGCCTTTGAATAATTCCTTCCGTTCTAATAAACGTTCATTCATCAAGTTTACCAACGTTTTACAGGTTTCTCATGGCGGTAGTTCGAGTTCGAAACTCGACGTTTGCCTTTTGGGTTCTTTATCTGCATATTGGAAATTAATTATTACTTGCATTAGCAATGAACATAACTACCGTGAGAAAATTTTCACTTTTATGGCTTCTAACCCATTTTGCACAAAAATTTCAAACCCATTAGTAGATCAGTTCATGAACAGGCTAAACCTTTAAGAATACTTACACACTCGATAAACATGGGTGTTCCAGCATTGATAAATATTAAAAATGTTGTTTACCTTTATTTGATAGCAGAGACACGATATAGGGACGGTCTTTTTCTAAGTTCATTACAAAAAAAAACAATATTAAATGTTACCGGCAATCTATATAATCCAGTGTTCTGTAGAATAGCTAGACAATGTTTAAAATACCTAAACCGTGTTGGTAATTTATAAAATATTACTGTTTTTTTTCCTATATTTAGAACCGCCAAAGTGACTCTAATCTGCCTGAATAGAATCCAAGAGTTATGGTCATCATACTCATTGCAAATGCAAACAATACAATATGGTGACCAATACTATGGCGGCCTAGTGAGATGCTTTATTTTTTATATATTTGTATTACGAATATCATATTTTGAAATACTTGACGTCTCTTCAGTGTAAATTTAAAAAGTGCGAAAGAAGCTACTTCTGTTGGAAGTGTCGTTGTATTTTAAATTTTGATATGCAGTTGACAATTAGAAAATCGGCGCTTGGTTGTTGCTTTATTATTTTGAACAACTCCCTTGTCAGTTTAGCGGTTAGCATATGCAACTTTCAATCAAGACACCTTGGATGCGATGCCCGGATCGGGTCAAAAGCGTTGCGGTATTTTTCTGAATATAGAAAGGCTTAATAATAGCCCGGGGCTTGGCAGTTGTGACCGTGACCCCCGTGCCTCGGAGAGCACGTAAACCCGTCTCTTTTACGCCTAATCCCTCTCTCCAGTCGTATCGGATAACCGAATTGAAGAAATGAATTGTGACAGTGAGGGAACAGAGGGTGCACCTGTTCTTGCGTAGTTAGCAGGTCTCGGCCGATATCGTCTTATTTAGAACAAACTTAGCAAAATTGATATTGTAGCTCATTGTAACCGTTTCCGCTAACTTAAATTCCTGTTATATCTGTTTTTGCTTTTTTCAACAAAACGGGCAAACGAACAGAAAAATTACGTCTATAGAGCAATAAACTTCATTTCGCTCCTCAGTGAACCTCTACCATATTTCTATTTAAATATGTTTAACAAGATATGAGCAATAAATTACTTAGTAAAATGTAGATAAATTATAATTACAAAAAACCCATGATGCTATTTAATTATAAGATGTAAACATATTTGTGGTTTTAACAAAACTCCTTTACTAAAGCTTAAGGAAAACCCCAAGAAAAACTACATAAAAAAATATGTATAATAATACCACCAGTAACAATATCGGTATTTGGTCCAATAGGAGCACATTGTTCTCGACAAAAAGTAATGTTGGTTTTGAATGTACCGTTGATTAAAACGAAGTCATTAGTTTAATAAAAAGATATAAACCGACCGACATCGATTCAATTTCCGTCACAAATTCTAACAATTACTTTTTTATTTGTTAGAGAGATACAGATCATTATTGTATACCTAGCGATTTATATTGATGCCGTATTTTGCCGTTTTGTTTCATATTTGATCTGTTGTACATTACGATGAAATACTAGCAAGTATCTCTAATTATCGACTATATTATTTTCTTAAAGAATCTAGAAAGATAATTCACTTATCTAGTACTGATCAAAAAAAAATCTATTCCAGTTCCAGAGTTCCAGAGTCACTCTCACATCTCAACCATTATTTGCGCCGGTTGATATTAATTTACCCTCAATCTTGACCATATCGTCTGGTAATATAGTGTGAGATTACTCAGAGCATGTGTGACAATTGACAATTAATTCCAGTATATAGTTGACGAACAATTTTCTCGTGGTTACGTTATATTACCTACTTCGTTTAGCAGTTTTACGGCAAATATGAAAGCGGTCATCGTCAACTGTGTCTCGTGAGTCTCTTTGAACGATGTATAATCCCATTAAAGAGCGAAGATAATTCTTTTAGCGGTGACAGCCCTTTTGTAGAAGTATCGTGGCCTAAATGCATAAGGGCAGCGATTTACAATTAAAATACATAAATAAGTAATGCAAGAAGAATTTCAATTTTATGCTTATCTCGAGTGCCGATTTCGAGAAATGAGTGTTAGAGCTATAATTATTACATTCATACAATTTTTTTCTTATCGTTGGGCATCTATTCAGACGTGCTATAATATCTATAATGGTAATAAAAACTCACACACTTCTAGGAAAATAGTTACACATAGCAGTCGGCAAACGCAACTCAGAATTGCGTCTGTTAATTGATTTTGATTTGATTGATTTACTGATAAACTAATATTGATGCATACTTAGGCATGAGTATTTGGTACGCTTTGTGTTTGATAATATAATAAAAGAATATATTTGTTAAAAGTTTTAAAGTACTTAGTTGGAGTACTTCTATAGATTATATCATCATTTAACTATCAGAAACATAGCAATTACATTTCTGAAATGCTTATTAAAGTCAAATGAGCAGAATTCAGTTAACACAAAAAGTAAACGTTAGATTCTCACGATTACACTACGATTATTTAAATAGTATTAGTATCTGTAGACATGAAAAAAATACACTTAGACTATAATAATACGCTAAATATAATAATCTCTTTTCAAGTTCTTAATTAGCTATAACAAGAAAACTGTTTCAAATCAAAATCTGTCCAAATTTACTATAATTAGAAAAAAAAATGAAGATAAATCTTGTCGACTTATCTTTCTTTTTTTTTTGATTTACGCTATACACGCCAAGTTCGTTCAACGTTCCTTATGCTCCTACTCTTTCTCTTATATCTTAATCCGGATCATCAATGCGAACAATAAAGCATAGCACCACTGTGCGCACGCGCATTGTTAGTTGATACACACGAAACTAATGTGTTCAGTTGTTGACACTGATTGATTTTGTTCTAAGTTACGCACGTACTTAGTTACGGTTATCGTTTCGGTTGCAACAACCATTGTTCGTTAACACCTTGAAGTTATAATTAATTGTTTTAAATGAACATTTTTTTATTTATTACCTTTCTGCGTGTCTGCGTGCGTTGCTTGTGCAATGGTATCATATGGTGCATCACAATATATGAGCTATTTCTTAATATTCGTTAAGATATTTCATATAATTAATAATAATACTCACATTGCAAATAAGCACTTGTATGCCATGAAAGATATTTTATGGAATAGGTAGCAAAGACACAACTCAGAAGATATATAAGGACATTACCGGCCTCTCTCTTCAGAATAAGAGGGTAAAGGGGCAGTTTGTTTCCTGGTGGGCTCAACCACGCCATTAAAGCAAGGAATGGATTAATTTACACCGGGTATTTATGAAGCCATGTCAATCCAGTCGAGCTAAGCATATGTCCAAAAGAACAGCTGAGCAAGAATACACACCTATAGTTAGAACGTGCTTGCGTTGCTATCAACTTGATGTACAACCGTATGAGTCTACCATTGGAACAGGTTACATCTGAAGAGCAATTGCTTTGCGTCGCCTTGCAGGTTATTAAGTAGACCCAGGTTGACAGACTAAAGCCTCTACGTAGCTTTATATGCGACATAAAACATGTAGCAATTTTTTAAGGTGATACATTTAAATTTCAATTGCCATGTTGACGTTGAACTGACCAAACCTATATTCGGTCAGATACTGTAATATTTTTGAATTTTTACAATGTCTTATCTGTCAATAATTTAACGACTAAGATACGATAAAGATAGTAACTGTAAATACATATTTTAAAAAATTAAAGCTGTCCAATAAAAATATTTTAATTGAACATCTACAATGATCACAAATGCTTGTTAATTGTGGCTCGTTCGATCATTGATTATAGTGCGTATATTTTAACGGTCCGCGGCCATATTGAAGTAGTGTTATGTAAATCGAAAATCTTGAAATAAGGTCCGATAATTATATTATTGAGAAGCTATATTTACATGAACGTAGAAAAACGGGATAATCACATCAAGAGGCCGCTCGATCTGTCCTAGTTATTACAAAATGTTTACAGTCAATAAAATTATTAATTATATTTATAAAATCTGTATGATATTATAGCGTAACCTAAGGGAATATAGCCGCTCGTTATTATTGGATACGGCCAAACGAATATGCTTAAACATAAAAAAATCAAAGAGAGTTTTTAAAAATGGTTGTTTATTTGAGAAAATTGCCCAAAGATTCATCTCAAACTTTTTTTTTGTCATTTTTTTAGCAGGTAATTTGGTTAGTTATGCAGATATGATTTCAACGTATTATCGAAGATTTTAGAAACATTTATCAATTAAATAAACTTTAACTACGTAGCTGATGCGTATGAAAACAACTGTGATCCAAGTGTTGATAACATTTGTGTACAAAATATTTACTAAACTATTTACTGCAGTTCTCAGTCTAAATAATGGAAACTTAAATATTTTAGAAACTTAAGATTTTTAAGAAATACGTTTAGAAATCGTATTGAAACTTCGATATTATCTACAGAGAAATAAAGCTTAGCAAAACGCACAAACTCAGTTAAAGTGTACAGTTGAAAATACCATTGTTACGTGGCAATTCATATTGATCTAGAATTAAATGAATTAAGTATCAAATAATGATATAAGTCGTTTAGGTACAAACTAACAAGACGGAAAAGAAAGTAAACTCTATCCAAAACAAACACATTATTAACCCTTTCGGAATTATTGTATTATTATCAGAAAATATTAATGAGCTGCTGCGGCTGATAATTCGCTTCGAAAATAGAGCTGTCAGAATGTTCAGTTAGGTATAGATACTTTTTGAGTGATCAACCGATAAAACCTCTAGTCTAGTTATCCGATAAAATATGGTAAAGGTTAATTATTTTGTTATAAAAATTTGTTACAACGTAATATATGGCTGCTGTTTAATTTTAATTTTATTGCGGTATTTTTTTTTATTTCTCTCCTAGTTTACTGCTACATTAATAGTCATCCAATTAGATCGCGCTATATCATTCCTTTTATCGGTACAATGATTTAAGCAGAGAAACCCCTATCCCGTTACTAGACAGCTCCATGCGCCTATGTTCATACATTCATAAATTTCACTATAACAGACCATAAAACATTCAAGTAGAAATTAAAACAGGTTTGTTCTGAGAAACTGCGATATTAAATATTGATAGAAAGTGTTCATTTTAATTATATATTCAAAGGTTAAGTAGTGGTCATATTATATTAGTCATTCATACTCGTAAGTGCAACCTTATCATAGATTTGGTTTGTTTCTGAAGTGGTAAACAAGCATTCGATTCCAGGTTACTATTGGCCAAACAGTATCGCAAATTCCAATCCTCGAGGTGATAGTTTCTTCAAAGAATATACATTATATAAGTAATCCTTTAACCATGAACTTGCTTGGTTTTATTTTAATTACCGTTAACTCATAAACGAAGCGTTAAAGCAATTAATGGAAGCTTACTTAGAGTAAAAAAAATAACGGTTATCGCTTGGCGGTCCTAAGCGATGCAGGCCAAAGAAACACCGTAGAATTTAACCAAAATTAAATAACTTCGTGACGTTACTACAGCGGGGCTCATTCATTACAGCTTGATTTGCGTAATTGCGTGTAAAAATATTATTACTCGTAGTTTACTGAGAGATTAAGATTTTCACTTTGTGTATAATTGATTACTTCAGTTTAGATATTTTGCTACTTTTCACATCTAGAAATACAGTTTTTTTAACGGAACACATGGTAAAGCGTATCTCAGAATTAATTAGGTATGAAAATGAATAATTACAATAAATTTATAGTAACTTTATATTACCATATAAACATCGTTGTAGGCCAACCAACCTTGAATGGAAATTCACTCAAAACTTTGATGAAACTATTACATTTAACTGTAATTTTATTACTTTACGTAAAGTACTCAACAATACGGAGATAGGTGTTTATTAGATTATAAAGTAAATAAATAACTGTTTGGTCTTAAATGAAATAAACTTAATCATCGTAATCTATCTTTGGCCTTTAATTATCTCGATAGCCAACACATAAAATGTTGAAGAAGTTTACGACAGACGGGGTAAAACAGATTCACGTTCGAGTAAGAGGTACCTGATTTCTACAAAATTGAACAGCAGGTGGGCGCTATCTTCACAGAGAAAAATACGGTGACGTGACGCTACTTGTGTTTCTAGATAGGAACCATTACAAGTAACTATCAACCGAGTTATACAAGAAACGTACAAAAAATATATACAATAGATTCAGACGGACTCAGGCGATGTTTACAGCAGGTGGGCTGATAATAAATAAATTAAAGTGTGGTCGTTGGTCGGCCGCGCATCGCCGTAAATCGACCGTTACGTACGAAGCGTCCATGAGGCAGGTCCCTTCCTTGAGGCAGGTCCGAACAACATTCCATACGGGGCACAGATTATACGTGTGTTTATGTATTTATCTCATCGTAGGTATAAGTCACCAGTTACAATTAATACCTACTACTCGTTCGTTGAGGAGGTAAACAAAGCCAGTGTATTTCTTAGTCTTGAGAATTTTATGCATCAATCGAGCGTATTGAATACGAATCTTTAAATCAAACAGTTTAAAAAAGACGAGTACTCACATTGTCTTGAAAATTTCAAATAATTTATCTAAGTATATAAATGTTTAGTGACTATATTTCCTGATTAAATACGTGATGATACACTATATTCCTAGCCGATTTCGGTAACGAAGGCAAGTCTCAACAGAGACCAGCCAAGAACGCCAGAGATAATTTAGTGCATAAGTGTGTGGAAATACAAGTGCACTCTCTATTTCTTCACTCACACAATCCAATGGGACGGCTTTACCGTGCTCTTACGGCAACACGTTCTTTCTCACGGCACGGGATTAAGCCCCCAACTTTCAAACCCCGGGCTGTTGTTAAGTAATTCCATAATTACTTTTTTATAATACAAAATATATTAACTGGTGTACAATAAAGTTTATTCCATTCTATGCTATTCCATAAACAGAAAAACTTAATAATACTTTTTGACCCGACCCGGGGGGAATCGGAACCGCTGCCTTTGGATCAGCAATTGCATACGTTAACCTCCACCAGACCAATACATATGTTTTCTGTTTACTCTTTATCCTCGTCGTGTTATGCGAAATCGTATTGAATATACATATTACACAAACCTGTCATTCACGTAATAAGAAGTATGTGTCTTGCCGTCAGCAGTGCATTTTGAGAACTAAATTGTACGTCGTAAAGTAAAGAAACGCTAATAAAGAAAGGAATTTTGCTTAAAATATACTGATGGATAAATAATGTAAGTAGTTGTTGGATAGGACAGTATCGCATACCTATAACTCGTATCTATGTACTAGTTATGGCCGGGAAGCGCGGGAAGCCATCTAATCTCGTGCAAATAGATTGAAGTCTGTTTACTTAATAAGAGTAGTATTATTGCTCTACTTTATATAGTTTAGTTCCAAGAAGACTTAAAATAAGATTTGAAAAGGTTGCCACAGACTAAAAATTATCGGCATGCCTTGTGACATATTTCTTAAAAAATCGTTATAATGTTTTTACGTTATGAAAAGAAAATACACAAAAACTTAATTGCAAAATTAGTCCGAAGTAGATACCTATTAATCTTTCTTATAATAAAAAAGCTATTATTTTGTCGACTTATTGTTAATATATACATACATTCCAACTGTTAGTTAACCCAGGAACCGTTATGTAGATATAATAGACAAAAAAAAATCGATAATGTCGATTCTACAAGTTTATCTTATCTTTGTTCATCCTAGAGGTTTTATAATAGCCCAGGTACTAGTCATGTGCATTAATTAAATTGTATGGTATACCGCATTTACTTGCTACAACACATATTTTTAATGTCAAACCTTTCAGATGGAACAGCATGTAGATGGGAAGGAATACTCATCAGTAATAGTCGACAATTTATTGACATAGTTCATGTAGAGATGCAAGTTTTCTTTACTCGAGAGACTAAGCTTGCTACCAGATTAGCTGATTCGTAAGGCAGCTTGTTTTCGCAGCTCCATGGCACTCATTCGGGTATAAATAGTAAATGTATGTTCTCAGTGTACGCGTACACGTACAAACGTATACGTATAACACATACAGATATAGTAAAAGATTCCTTTGTCTGTTGGGACTCACTGATTTGTTTTTTGTTATAATATGTATGGCATGTTAATAATTCTAGCAAACCGTTATATAACGTTAAATAATTCAATGTAAGGTTCTCATTTTCCCTCCACAACGTTTAAACTTTTACCTTGAATAAAATTTTCCATGGCCTTTTAAGGAAATCCACAGTAGATGACAAAATATCAAAGACTAATTTAAATGGTTTGGAGAACACTCAAGTGAGTCTTTGATATATTTAATGCTTGACTTCTACAGAGCTAGTTACCTATCGGAAAAGCGGAAGACAACGAACGAAATGAAGAACAGCGGAATACCGCCGTGGTTTTTATTCTGCAAGACCCCTAAAGACCCCGTCAACCCACCAAGGACATAGGAATAAAAAAATACTACCATAACCCTCTCGTATAACTTCGAAATAATGTAAATAATGATTTGTATTTGGCACATAATGTGATCATCACCACTTGTTCCTTATTGATCATGTGATCTGTGTCATGAATACAAATGTGTGACCTTCACAATTTATGTGTTTGTTTTTAAACTGGTGACGTAACGATGAATGAATCGATTACTAATAACACGGTAACTGACGGCTCTTCTTGTTTGTAAAGACTAGTGGTAACTGAGTGTTTGTAGAATTAATGAATGCTACTAGATGCAGATCTACTGTATGAGTATACTACCTGAATACATTCCTTATAATATATTTATATCTCTGATAACTATTATATTAAAATGAACTATATGACAACGTCATAAGTTTCATTTTGTAGTGCCTTGCTATGTAATATCGTCTGCCCGAGGTTCTATTCCTAAAGTTTTTATCAATTTCTCATTTGCTTACTCTCTTGGATAGTACTTTTTTCTGTATATAAAATAAATGTGCAGTGTTTATTTATACATTTATGAGCAGAAGTTAGTGGCTTGACGACTCAAAAGTCCTCACACACATCTTAGCACACGAGGAAAAGCGAGTGTGTGTGAATTAAAAAAAAAATATGGCTATTGTTCTCTGTGGAGGGAACGGGTGTCATGTCCCTCCGACACAAAGGGAGGATCCTCCGACCAGGTGAGGTTATCATGCCTAGCGGGCCGCGACCTTACGGTTAAAGTTGGGATCTCGTGTATATGCTAATCGCCACGAGAATCTCTATTTCACGATACAGAATTAGTAGTTGTTCCGTAGTACGATGTATCTTCGCTAGATGACGCTGTTGTATATTTTTGTTTTTTGCCGTATTTGGAAGTCGCCACAGTCTCAAATTAAGTAATGTTAAGATATATGTTTTAATTTGTTTGAAAAATAATGAAAATAATAACATGACATATCACAAATTAAAATTAAGCAGGTCTTTAAAAACTCATATTTACACAGTTGCCTTTTATTAATTAAAATAGTAAGTTATTTAAGAAATTATGTAACCTATCGTATGAAGTAAAAACTCGTGATAACGTCTGCATAAACAACGGGAATTTGATTAAATAATTTGAAACAAAAAATAATTATTTGAACCTTACTATATTAATCTTACTATAACAGTAGTGCTTCATAGATATATGTATTTGGTGGTAATGATGAATAATATAGTAATAAGTTACGAATGATAATAATTATCATAATCAAATAGCTATCCGCAATCATTGAATATATCTTACATTATACATATATCTTAAGTCAAAATAACACCTTGACATTTTCCTACCAAGAAAAAAAAATGGCTTTATTAAGTAGCTAATCGAATCCTTCTCAGATCACCATTAGTCTTTTTTAAAATAAATAATATTATCATTAAATGATACTTTATTAGAAATTTTAAAAAGTTGTGGGTTATTAATCCCTGCCACTTTTTATAAACTTTATTTACTTGCTATGTATATATAACTATGTTCGCGTGGTATCTTACAACTCAATTTTGAAGCAAATATCTTCGATCAATTGTACTGAAATTTACACACAGATATGAAACTGACCTGATAAAGGAACTGGAAGGTGGCTATAGGAACTTCGTAATGAAACGACGCAACCTCATCGAGTTTTAACTCGTTTGATTCGTCTTGCCGAATACTATGTCTTTAATACCGTCTAAAGAATAAGTACTCGGTCAGACAAGCTTATGTATCGTACAAATTGTGTAATTATATTATAATTAGATTTTCTAGGAAAAGCTTATTTTATCTAAATCAAAAGCTTTAAAAAAGTATTTTTACATTTTATTCATTCTGAAGTCAATTCGGATTGCATTGTCACTAATAATATATTTTATAATTAATAATTGGCTTATATTTCAATTTAAATAAAACTAGATTTTTTTGTCATATTAGTACTTTAGTTTTCTTAAAAAAGTACATTCAAAGAGATTCTTCAAAAGATTTTTTATCACATAAGAAACCGACGAGCATAGGAGTCACTTAACGGTATGGGCCTTTGAGTCTCTCTCTCACTTCTCTTTCAAATAATATATCACCAAATTCAATTAATACACCCTTTAATAGTCCACTGCTGAGCAAAAACATTACCTTAGCAAGGAGATTTTGGCGTACTCATACCACATTGGCAAAACAAGTTGATATAGACTTTGTTTCAAGTTTTTCTACTTTCTGCAGTGATGTTGACCATCGTAGTTTGTCGTCTAGTGGGCTCCTATGGGATGAGTAGGGATGGTGATACTCCGTATAATTAATTCGTCACCACACGTCGCAATTAGTTACGGATTCTGCATTACAACAGTTGTAAATAACTCTTGTCAAGAAGTTATGTGTTGACGTTTATATATACATCTCATCATCATTCAGACTTCATCTTGAACAGAAGGCCTCTCGACTGGATAAATAATTTATCAAATATTTAAATGAATGTGAATGAATAATTAAATCATTTAGAACCATGAATCAAGAGCCATGGGTGTGTTTCAAGAACATTAAGGAAATACGTGCAACTTTTTATGCTTTATCTTTATATCTATCACATTGTTTTTTTAGATATCGTAAATATACGAGTAGCTCGGGCAAACAAAACATCTCGATTAGCGGCAATAGGGTCGCCACCAAAACACTAACAAAAAGGGGACTTTTAATATGCCTGTGTCTACTCTTGAGGGGAAACAGGCGTGATTTTATATATGTATGTATGTACAATGTTAAAGTAGGTTTTGTTCGCTTCAAAAAAGTTCTGTACCGATTGAGCTCCAATTTGGACATGATGAGCAACCCACTTCAAAGAAGGTTTTAATCTATTTTTCTTTACATTTTTACTGCACATTTCTCATCAGTTCACCAATTAATATACCACA
This sequence comes from Hypercompe scribonia, assembly GCA_949316085.1. Lineage (NCBI taxonomy): Eukaryota > Metazoa > Arthropoda > Insecta > Lepidoptera > Erebidae > Hypercompe > Hypercompe scribonia. The sequence goes on from OX438988.1 coordinate 10,187,401, forward strand.
ACGATGAGTAGCAGGTTACAGCTAGCATATTTTAATTATTTATAAATAAGATTCCGCTTTTAAAAATGATTTTTTTTTTAAGTTGCCATTAGTGATTATGGTTGTTGAGTATTTCACATGTGTTTGTTTATCATAAATCATAAAACAAATTGAGTGCCAACAATAACGTTTAGTGCGCGTGCGCTTTATTTAATTACAAGTGATACGTGCGCGCCAGTTAACAGGATTAGTGCGCACGTTAATTATGCGCCTACGATAATTAAATTGTACTGCGCAAAGAACCGGTCACGTTGCGCTCTTTGCTTTCGGAATATCTCTTTTAAATATTTTTTATATTTATACACATATAAACATAATAGCGTTGAGTGCGAGACCAGAGGCCCACTGATGCAGGGGTGACCGTTGTCGTGGTAAGTGTGTGAACATTACAATGCCACGATGGCTGTCATACTTTTCACGTCTCCAAGCGGGGCGTGAAGAAGCATCTCGCTAGTGTGGGTCACCATATTCCATTGTCATTTCATCATCCCACTGAAGTTCGCGATGAGGTGATGTGTCGTAATTGAACTGACTAAAATCATACAATATACCATATCACGCTTGAAATTGAACAACAAGAACAGCTTTTATTAAGACAAACATTTCCTAACACCTGTCCGGAAAAGCGAGGGTACTACCTTCTGGGATATTGCACTAACAAGCTTAAAAAACTGAATCACTCGTTCAACTTTATTACTAAAATATAATTTTTGAAATACTCTTTTTTTTTTAAGGCATTTTGTATTAATATCACCCGGATTTTAAAATTGTTTTAATTACTAAGTAAGTAATCAAGACAATAATTAGTCATTTACCTATTTTATTGTTATTTTTTATATGCCGTGATCAACAGCCGAAGACCGGATAGTGTCGACACAGCTGGTAGGTAAGGTCACCAGAATATTTCAGAGCGGACACCACCTTTATAAAAAACATGTCTGGCTGAATATGTCTTCATTTCAAAATACTTTTGAAAATTCTTTCAAGTACTATCATTATACTTGATGCGAGTGTATTTTACAATGGAGCATAATTTACCTAAAGAAGTTGATAAATGACTCCAATGAAGAGCACCTGTCAGCATACCTAATCATACAATAAAGTTTTATTAAGTGCCGAATCACTCAGAGGTACCCACCTGTCTGACGAGATGATTAAAATTGTAAATGCACAACTTAAATTCCTTTATACATACAGACAATAGTATTATTAAAGGTATTCACGGTAATAATTGCCGTTGTCCATTTTTGGTACCATTTGAACACTCAAAAAATATCAAGCTCACATTCTGTATTGACTTACTACTGTAGATTTGAGGTAAATTGAAACGACTTGTTCACTGTTTTAGAATAGTATAGTTAATAAACATACGAGTAATGTACCATTTTTATGATTACTGGTTCACCGTAAATTAAATTACTACTGGTACTAATTCTAGGAAAGAAGCATTAGAATTGAATTTTCACGAGTAACAAGAGGTTTACCGTGAATCTTGGATGCTGCAAACGGTTTGTCATCAAATGCCCTACTCTTAGCGGATTAATTTGTTACAAACATTGTATTATTTTTCCGATTTATATTTTCTTGCGTTTGATCTCACTACCAATGTAAGTGTTACATGTTAACCATGATTATATTTATTAGTCAGAAAGGATATTCTCTGTACATTCTATTATCCCCGTTACTTGCCGCTAATGAAAAGGGAAATCCCCTATTTTGTTATTGCGAACGAAGGATTCATCTAGTTATAAATAAAAAAATTTCTACCTTTCCATAAGGTTTAGCTTTAACTTATTCTTATTTAAAATACTTTATTCCATTTATTTATTTAATTTAATAACTTTATGCACAAAATATACAATGGCGGACTTAATGCCAAAAGCATTCTCTACCAGTCTAGCGTTAGGTGGTGCAAAATTGAGTGCGAAAGTGCACTACACTTTCGTTAGGACTTTTAAATCAATCTAGAATGAACTAAATGTTCAAAAAATAATAAAAGAAACTATGAAATATTTTTTGAACATCTGACACATAATGCCATTTAGCGTCAAACTAAGCAGAGCTTATACTATGACATTTAGATTAGGAATATATAATAATATATCTATACATTTACGCAAGAATACATACGTATATACATCTATACATACACATGTTTTCCTTGTCTAGTGTAAAAAATATTAATTTACTAAAATGGAGATTTCCTAATTAAAATAAACTTAAGAAAATTATTGAATAGTAAATATTGACAGAGGCTGATTGCCGTCAATAGCCGTTCAATAGCAGAGGCTGATTGCCGTCAAGGTTTAATAAAACCAACCTTTTTGAAGTTCATTTGAAAATAAACACTCATCAAACTTGTCTGTTTTCAATGATAGTGCAAATGAAACTGAGCAACCTCAAAAACCCTCTTCTCTTGACTGAACTATTTAAGTGAAAAGCTTTCAACCATTGATTCTCCGCTGTCAATTGTAAATAAGTTTCTTAATCGACTGGAGTGTGTAGGCGTGTATTCGTTCCGGATCAATCGAGCTTCAGAGAGAGAATCGGATCAGTACGCCCACATTACCGTGTCCGTTCCGATCTACCTACACCATCGAACTTCAACCTCGTCACCATTAATCGGATGTCAATTTGACTATTCAAATGCTAGGCTGTGAGGTAAATTTATTCGTATTAAAATAGATTCTGAAGAAATAATGTTTACTTTATTTATTTATTTTTATGATCCGAATAACTTATCATGTAAATTTGTACCTAAACGGAAAATATGACAATTTTATCCGGTTTTACATTTAGAAGCGAAAGCTCATAAAGATAAAATTGTTTAAGGAAATTACTTGCAGAAAAATATAGTTGCTTGACAACATAAAAAACCAATATCAATTCTTATGTTTTTGAGATCAGAGACATACATATCTTGCGAGTATTTTAATCTGAAACTGAGCAGCCATATGTAACAATAACAAACGTAACGTGATCGTAATTGTAATGTACCTTTTTTATTATAGAACACAAAACATTTAGGTATATTGTGTAAGGAGCAATGTTACAATACTATCATATACCAAAATTTGTATCTATTATAAATCAAAAACAGTATATTCCCTTAAAAAGTGTGCTGGTTTTTGTACCGAAATTATTTTTTGTCTCATTAATTTATTCGTGTTATTATCGATCTATCCCAAAGATTTATACGTAAATCTTTTAAAGTAAATAAACAGTGACCAATAAACCCTATAGTTTAACTCCCGTATTTAATTCTGCTACAGGCTGTTACTGTTTGACGGATATCAAGTCACGGCGTTACTTGCACTTTAATAACAATTTGCTCCGGCAGGTAATTTAGTATATATATAATATGTGTGTAAATAATTTCAACAATAATTTTAATGGTTAGGTATAACTTGAAAAAGAATGTCTTAGATTTCAAGTGCTTGTATATTTGTGACGAGTTTTTCATAACTAATGGAACACAGTATTTTATTACTACTCAATTGTATAATTCAGTATAATTTATTCAAGTTGATTGTTTACTAAAATAAACACGATTTACTATTCTACTTAATTTCAATTAATCTTAGGTGAATATATATGCATAATAATCTCAACGTTCAGGGATCTCTAACGAAATTAATCTTGACAGACAGATCACAGAAGGATTGTATAATAGTTCCAATTCCATACTGTAATACAGATCTCCGAATAAAATTTTCTGACAAGGTGAAATAGATATCGACCACCGACATGGGACTAGTAATATAATATCATAGATCTCTATACGATAAAGATAATCTATACAATATTAATTTCAAGTTTTCGAGTTTATGTGTACTTTTTGTCAGGAAATTCTCAATCTATACATATACCCGATAGAAGCAAATAAGCCTACGCTCTACCATTTAACTATATAAATAAAAATGAATGTTTGTCTGTCTGTATGTCCTTTGTAGAAACGTAAACTATACAATTAATCATGTAATTATCTTTAGCAAAGTTGTTGTGCTCACGAAGGTTTGTGAGTTAGTATATTTTTTTTATATCTTTCCTTCAAGTTTGTTTTAGTTGGTGGCGTAGCAACGCGCACAGGGTACAGCTAGCTTATTATAAAAAATATAGATATCGAAACTGGAATATGCAAATTATATCTTAGAGTTAAGTAAGTAAACTAATAATACATTAGTTTTCTTTTTATATAAGATGTAGCTTTTCATATTGGGGTCAAGATGTCAAGAAGTGGAGCGAAATAATAGGTTGTTGCGAGCCTACATAAAGAGCCCTTTTTAAGTCTAACCTATTCAAGTACCTCCTAAATAACCACGCCAATCACGATGGAATGCAAACACAAAATGTTTACTTCTAAATTTGTTGTTTCACGTTGTTTACAGTAGACTTTTCCAACAAATTGATGACCCGCGTTGCCTGTGGTTTCTGTAAAAATTCAAAGATTAATGAATTGTGGTTTGACCTAAAATTGTAAACAACACAATATTTTATTTATAGGAATTTGTACTAAGATAAAAATAGGTTCTTTTCAACGCTCGACCAGCTATGTAAGCTGTGAAGTCACAAGTAATAATGATAGTATAAATGTATACACCAAAACACGTACATATAATCTACATTAAAAAGTTCATCATCATCAAAAGACGTCCACTGCCGGACCGGCCTCTTCCAAGGTTCTCCACAACAACCGGTCCCATGCCGCCCGCATCCAGAGGAGATTACTGATATATCTATTAAAGAAATTATAAAAAACAATTTTATCAAACATGTCAAACGCGAATCCCTAGAAATTGGTTAACATTGAATGGTTTGTTATTAAAGTTTCAACCAAGGTTTCAAATATTTGACTGGTCTTATCTTCTGAACACAATTTGTTTATTCTGGTCTCCTTGGCACAGCTGGCCCTAAATCTTCATCGCTGTGTACCTACTGTATACAATGACGTGATTCTCTTACAGTGTAAGGTCGCACGTGCTTATTTGTTCAATAACGTCTTTAAGTTTGGCAAACATGCGTGTTGCTACCCCACAATATCGGATTATAACAAATTATTTCCTTTACGTATTTGAATTATTTATAACTTAATAAGTTAATAGAGTATAATTTGCATTCAGTGTGATTTACACTCAAATTGTATTTTTTCTATTTCAAATGTTCTGTACAAAAAAATGTTGTGTACGTCTATAATTGATATACGTTTAAGTTTTTATTCTCAGCTTCTAATATTAACCGATTCTCTATTTGTTTGTTATTGAAGTACCTTAAAATATAAATAAATAAATATAGTGATAAGTTAGTATATATAATAATCTGGCAAACAAAATATAATTTTTACAGATCTATCTCACATGTGATTTTATAACTTTTTAAGCATAGGAATCCGCTTGCATTTAACTACTATTCGCTAAAAAAAAATCTTACTGATATCTCGTTTCATTTAAACTAAAACTATAATTGCATATCAAAAGTAAAACAGTCTAGTCTATAATATATTTGTATTAAGTCTGACTAGTTTAAATCGTTTAGTCTATAATGAAAGTTTTGCCGTGAAGGATTATGAAGTTCAATTTAAAAAATAATGCTTTGGGTTGTCCTCGACATCAATTTGATAAATGTTCAATACAAGTTTATATCTAGACATATAATATCTATGAGGGCGTCTACTGCACTTTGCTGTAGACAAAAATGATTGATCGCATTTAACAAATAGAAATAATGGACTCCATTCTGTAAATAAAATAATATAAATTTAAATTATACACGTATATTACATATAAGAATGATAAACATATATTTACCAGTAAACAATAGATTATCATCCATCATGATACTAGGATGCATAGGGTTCTTACCAAGAACTTAGGGCACCGTGTGAAGTCTCAATGTGATTTGACCTCTATTGTATTTGCTGAAGACAGGATATCTATTGTCAAGACTATTAAAACTATTTCTTATCAAATTTGTAAAACCCACTGCCAGTCCTGTTTGTATATACAAAGTGCTCAAGATTCTTTTGCTACTGGTGGCAGGAAATAAGAGCTGAAACGTTAAGCGTATTGCAACTAATATTGGCTTAAAAGGATCGTTATATGCATCCTTGAATATTTTAGTAAGAAAATGTAAAGTGATAAAGAAAAGTATTCTCCGGATACGTAGTTTCTCGCTATACCTGTCTTTGTCGCACATAGAAACTGCATAAGAGACGTAAAACCTATACATTTCACTGCATACACGTCTCATGGGAAATAGTTTTATGACTTTTAACACACTCATGTGCTGTTTATGGGTTCAGTGCGAGAATGCAGCTGGGCAAACATTATCCGTAATGGCGTCTTGGTCTCCACCAACAAAATGGCTATGCCTTCCGTGTTGTAATTTATAGTTCAGCTTTTTTGTATGTAGCTACACTGCTTAGACAAGTTGCTATACATTTGTACATAAATACTTACAAATTTGATTGTACGATGAAAATTGCCCGTAACTGAACTCTAAGTACCATTTTTATAGGGAAATCTGAGCCGTTAAAACTTCTACGTTGACCGCATGCACGTATACTAAGATTTACAAGAATAAGTAATAACATTTCTTATGCACAAAATAGTGTATGTTTCTTGTTGGGGCGTCAAGTCGCCAAATTCCTAAGCGAGAATATATGTAATGGTTAAATTATAGCATCACGGCTATAAGCACTTCTATGCTTTTGTTTGGCAAATTTCATAATAAGTCTTAGTTAAAACATTTTCTGCCTGTTGAATATTGTACTCATAATTCTCAATATAAGCCAGTCTAACAAGTATCAGTATTCCTTCCCCGTCAACGTGCATAATATAACGATTTTAAGACTATTCTTGTAGCAAATTCGCAAATTAACTAACACAATAGACACCGTGTGAAATACACTAACACGCTAACTTGCATGAATCAAGTCTAACATTCAAGGCCGTTTCTTACAAATTGATTCGTTCGTCCGAATGAAACACCTATAACACTGTATTTGTATGCAGGTAGAATTCATTTTTGATTGAAATTTTGCTCGATAATCGAAATAATTTGTGGTTTTCGGCTGTTCTAGAATCGTAAGATACCATTCGAAGTTTGTGCGTTCGATAGACATGTCTGTGTCTGTAATGTAAGCCTTGAAAGGCCTTATTTAGTTACAGTGTGTGTAGTTTGTTTATTTATAAAGGTGTTTACATCACGAAATCTAGTTGGAATATTAAGTGTAACCCGTTTGTTTTTATTTCAAATCAACTCGAGTGTAAAAGTGCTTTTGCATATATTTTTAAGTTGCTTTACATTCTGATATATATCTCTATATTCTCTAAAGCGGTACTTTCTGTATTCTTTTGCGATAACTTAGAAAATACTGTTACAAGATATACATGGCTATGTAAGTGATGTAATGGGTCTCTCATTAGGAGTGTAATTGGGAATATCTCAGCGCTTCAATTTGTGGTAACGAAACCGTATTACTTACTTCAACGACCTATGATGTAACTATGTATTATATTGGCATGAGTTATTAAGTTTATTTTTATGAGTAACATCATATGTTATGTAAAATTAAATAGAGACAGTAACACCCTTACACCATGAATGAAGACGCCAAGTCCACGTATTTTCAATGATTAAGTTAGGTTCCACTTAACGGAGAACGTATCGTTTTTGACCTTTATACTTACAAATGAGTAAATTTAAAGTCAATTAGAAAGCTTTGCTTATTTGTTTAACAAAATAGGGACCAGAATTCAAAAGGAATAATTAATTGCCTTTTACGTTTTGCCTCAATGTTCCTTTTATACCTTTTTTAACAAATCAGTCTCAATTGTTGCAACATAACGCGGTTAACTTGAATGAAGGTTCTATTGAGGACAAATTTACATGAATAAAACTCAACCGTTAATAATAGATAAGTGATATAAAATTATTATCCTATATGTTTCTTTTTACAAAATGTAATATTAGAAATACAGTCATGTTACTTGTTTATAAACTTTCCCTACGACACAAACTAGGGACTTTCCCTACGACATTTAAAATTTTATTAATCATTTTCAAATTATGCGGTTATACTTTGACTTAAGCATTGTACAAACACCTAGGTTTTATTAACAGTCTTTCTTGGTTCTCAATTTTTTTTAGAAACGGTTCAAATTTCAGATCCTCTCTCAGTGAGTAAACTCAGTACAGATTAATTTTCATCACTTAAACTTTTTCCTTGGTTCAAGTATTCGACACCTGGTAAATCAATACAACCTCCTTTGTTTGACCTTTGGGGATTATCGGTAACGGCGTGTCCACTTTATTTCCGCCCTTGTAACCGTTCCTAATGAATTAAAAGCTCTTTAGTTCGTTTACAAGATTTAGCTATAATCACATTCCTACCAAATAACTCTCAATGTTTGTACACATACACAAATGCCTAGAAAATTTCATAGATACCATATGTTTTCATATTATAGAACTAATTTGTCACCAACTTACCTGACGGGTGGCAAGTGCGTGGTTGTCATTAGCTATAAAAAATAACAACAAGATAACTGACTCGTATGACAAAGGAGCTATTTATGACATACTCATTCATTCAAGAAGTAGTGTATTTTTGTTTCATAATTTGCGATTCTTACTAAAGAAATTTTATAGCACTTTAAGATAAATCGCAATTTGCAATGATTAGTTAAGTAAGAATAATACAGCCTAAAACTAAATTTAGAGAGAAGGTCAATTACAGAAAATAATACATATTGAAATACAACAAAGGTTAAAGGATTTAGAATTGACATGAAAATTAATTATTAACTTTTAATTATTTGGCTAAAGTCATCTTAAGAGGAACTCGACAATGAGTAAACAATATTGAAGCTTGAATTTTATTACTACGCAAAGTACGAGATGTACTCATGACTCTGCGAGGTGTTAAAGGAAAAGTTGGATTTAAAAGTAATTGTTTATTATAAGTAAACGATAAGAAACTGTTTATTATAAGATTTGATAGGATAGAAATTCAAATTCAAAATATTTTATTATGGATCATAGGTATAAGATGGTCACAAAGTATTAAGGTCATTAAGTAATAAGATCACACTTTGTCATTATGCTTGTTTTTAACAAATATTTCAATGAATTCCTCCTTGTGTCAAATAATAGCTTACAGATAAAGTACAAAGAAGTATACAGACATTTTATCTGTTTAAAAACTTCATAAATTAACAATTGTGTTGGAATTCATTTCTCAAGGCTCTGACATTATTTTTATTATTTCTAATGTAGGACGTAACAAATTTCGAATCTGAGCTGTCGTGACCAAAGATACTACAGAAAACCACGTTGAACTAATATCATTGTTTTGCCGTTTTCTCTTCTGATTAGGAAAATTACGAGATTTATCGAGACTAGCGCTAAAAATAAGTTTATTTAAAAAAAAAATTAGGTTCTATCTAATCTTAATACCTAACTCATATACTATGTATTACTGTTTGAATAAGGCTATATATAATTGTATAAGTTTATAGTAATATGTAACTCGCTATAAATAAAATACTTGGTTCTATATTCTTCAGTGTCATAAATTAATACGCCCTATAATGTGGTAATGCAACAAAACTACCAGAATGTGGGTAATATTTTTGATAGCAATTATTTTGCCTCACCACACAGTTCGCCTTGACTTTTGTTATTTAACAGTTACAAGTGTTACAACAAAACAATAATAAATTTTGCATAACATAACGAATGAAAAATAAAATTTTGTTGTGGTATAAAAAAAATAACGATTGGTTAATATGTGTCGCATCCAAAATCGGTTTATGAAATAATCTAAAAAGAAATATTTTATTTTTACTCAACAAGTTTTGTAAACTTAAAATAATACAAACATATCTAAATATACAGTGATTTTAATAATACATAGGTACTCTTTAAACCTTAACGAAACTGGCTGTTTCTTATTTCGTTCATTGAGTTTTAATTTATTCTTGGCCAAATGGATTGGATCCACCTTGGCCAAGAGTTAAACAGTTAAATTGCACTAATGCGTTAAGGAAGTTGCCTCAAAAACATCTGATTAGGAAGAATTATAAATCTTATAGTAAATATACGTCGACACGTCTTATCAGCGACTGGAAAGGCCACCGTAGCACTATCAAACACTTCACAAAATGTATAAAATTAGCTAAGCTATATAAATAATTCTTATGAACTGGTATTAAGTACACTAATAGAAAAAAAAACTACAGATTGCATTCAATAATTGGGCACCGCTCTGTCGGTTGTACAGTGAATTCCAGTCCTTACAAATATTTCTTTTGTAAAGACATTCTAGATTAATCTCCCAAAATCGATATGTATTTTTCTAGTACACATATATATGTATATAATCTAATATTGCGATAATCGTTTAGACAGAAATTTTATTCGATTAACAACTTTTTGTGTTAGCATAATGAATATATTCAAAATAGGTATTATATTGCCTAAAAGCAATTGGTTCTCACATATGAAAATACGATATTTGGTATATTGAAATCGTACTACTACTGCGGAATAATTTCTCTTTTGATATGTTTCAACTAGGCAACATGAACTAAAATTTTAATAAAAACTACAATTTTTTTCGAAGCCTTGAATAAAGAAAACAAGTATATCTTCCTCACTATATTTACTCCTACGAAATGTAAAAGAAATCAAAGCAAACCTTGAATAAAGTATTGGTTTACGTTTTTATATAATACCTAAGTATAAACATTAAAATCTGATCCAATTCTGTTAATAATACTAGTTATATCATTTCAACCAGATGTGTTCTTGTGAATACAGAAAGTATTGTCATAGATGCTAATGCCTTATTAGCCTTATATACAATTACACTAACATTATTATAATAATTATCATGTGACTCGTCGTGCCTATATATTTCCTATTCTCAAAAGAAAAAACAATCTTAGCAACAACTGAATTCTGAGAATTTTAAATAAGTGAAGTAAAAGAACACAAACATAACATCGCCATCATTGTGAAGTGAGCTTGTATGTGCGTCTGTTTGCCATTGTCGTGTGAGAAGTCAGTGTGCGTCGCGTGCGCAGCGCGCCATGACCAGAGCGAGAAACAGACGGTGTAAGGGAAAACTCCATCATGTTCTACAGTATTGTAGGTAACGTAATTATTGTTTGTTGAATTATTTAATATTATTAAGTAGTTATATCATCGCTTTTTATTCCTTGTTAAATAACATAAATCGTAGACTTGAATTGAATTCATAGTGTAAGATTTTAATTGATTGTGGTATGCGCAAACTTATTTACTAGTGCTGTTATAATGAAATCGATTTTTGATAAGAACTATTGTGTCAAATGATTCTTATTTGTATCTAAATGCTTCAAAAATTAAGTTTAGCTCTTACTACATTATAAAATGTAGTCACTTCGTCTGGTCGCTTCACACACGGTTGTAACAACGTAAGGGGATGCTAACACGTCACAATATGATGAAGACATGAATGATACGTCATTTTTAAAAGAATACATCGTCTAGTCTCTTATAAAATAACATATCAATGTATTCTTTATTATCTATTGTAAAGGTAAAGATATTATTCTCAGGCTCGTATAACTTCCATGTATTGTCTTTTTAATTAATTCTTTTGTTAATCATTTATTTAGCTCCTTTAAGGAATTAAATATAAAATCACTCATGTCTATAAAACAAAATTGAAACTTTTTATAGTATAAAGGCTAATTGATTAGTTAGATCCCCTTGTGGCATGTGACTGCCTTATTGCAAATCCTTGGAGGACACCTTGTCTGTACTTGTACTGTCGAATAGAAAGTTCTCATTGAAAGTAAGACTAATATAAAGTTATTCAAGGTAACAGGATAGTTTAAATATACTACTACTAAATTACATACATATCTAAATGAGATGTATCGTACATATCTGGATAGAGTTGAGTGTGTCAAATTATTAAGTGCGAGTCTATTAATAGTTAGCAATGATATCACTCGTTAAATATAGAAGCATGTTTTCTACACATTGCTTCAGATGTGAATCACGTTAACAGTTTAGCGATCATGTGTGGCAAGTACAACTGAAGTCCTAGTTACGAGAACCTCTGTGTACTATTAATCTATGTATAATAATGACGATTTTGAATAAGAACAAAATGAAATTTAAACTCTCGATTGTCGCCATTTGGTGGAACTTACTGAAATATATCGACGAAACCGGTTAGGTCAAATCAAGTCGCACTAAACAATGGAATATTTCTACAAGTGACTGTCTTCATAAAGTATTTGGACAAAATAAAAGTTGTAATGGACATATTAGGACTTGAAATTCTCGTATGTTTCCTTGAGACTCAATTGCTGTTAGAACCGAAGGATAAGGACTCTATGCGGTTGTTAGTAATATGATTCCATTGCTGGGAGAAGGGACTGAAGGGGTGGGAACGTACTTGTGAGTCTAAAGTTGCAGGTAAAGGCGACGGGCGACTCGTCCACTCATTTGTCCTCCCATGCCATGAAAAGGCAAGAAGTTTAATAAAAATATTTAAAAAATCTTCGCTTTTCACTTTAATCTATTGTAAATAATACTCTAATTCGCTGTCGTGTGTATTTATTTGTACTTTAAGATACAGACAGGTGACATTTAAAACTGGTCGCAATGGTTCAAGACTAAGGAATGCACAACCTTGCACCTGACATTTAAAATTAAATCATATACTGATGCAGCTCCACACATGCCTCTAATTGTGTTAGTTGACAGTATATCATGATTAACATGTTTTTGTTGTCTTAACTAGTGTAATATAAATGTTGGTGCACACCGATTCATTTTGCACACATGAAAAAGAAATTACTACGGTAACTCAGGCGAAAATTCCACTAATACACATCGCAAAATTTCCTCTTATCTTGTTGTTTGTTCTTATTTGCTACATCTTGTCTGACTATTGGACTTACACATTCATTTATGTACGTTATTATAGCTGTATTCACCTAATTGTAACAACACAATATTTTCTTTGTTCTGTAAAATATACTTAATAATTACACTTATTGAAGAATATTATTTAAATACGTATTACTTCGGATGGATGGACTTTTCTATTGTAGAAATACCTAACGTTTGCTCGGAGTTTGGAAGTTGGAGTCATAATCCCCACGCCTTGGAGAGCACGTAACTCCGTCGGTCCTGCGCATGATCTTTACCCGGTCGTGTTGGGTAGTCATCCCATCGGATTGTGAGAGAGAAAGAATAGAGAGTACATGTGCGCTTGCGCATAAACTTGCGCGCTATAATATCTCCTGCTTGGTTGGCTGGTCTCCGTTATGAATGCCTGCCGTAGCTGAAATCGGCTAGAAGTACATCACCATCATCAATCTCGGACGGATTTATATCACGCAGTCAATGATAACGTACGATCTTTTGTTAAAAATTACGCAGAAACTCAGTGTGCACAGAATTTAATGTCTTATAATCCTAGCACTTTATCCATCACCTTGGGCAGGTGTGCGCACAAACATGTCCAATTTATTACGCATTGTCATATTGTGTGCGTTACTTAGCTCACCGTCAGATGGGGCTTCTGTTATCTACCGTCTAGGTGGGTATTATCCATAGACATTTATGTACATCATATTGAATATACCGCTCTTTGTGGTAGATGTCTATGTTCAACCTTCTAATTTAACTGAGGCTGAGTTGAAATGATACTGTCAATCACAATAAAGAAAGTGTTGAATAGTATGGTCAGGATAGAAAAAAAAACATACTAAACTATTATAAATATCTTTGCATTCCTTCGAATAGTAACTGTTTGTTGTAAAATTAAACAGCTACAAACCATCACGCTACGACCAATAGGAGCTGAACATCAATAAAAAACGTTCCAAAAACGGGGCAAACTTATTCCTTTTAAGGGACGTGGACGATGTTAAGCGGAACATCCAGTGCAATATATAGTTTTATTTTAATACCAAAATTTCAGACACTGCATTTCTAGAAATAATACATGGAAATTCTCGTCATAATTCATAGAAATAAATACACTTACTAAAATTTAAACGGTACTCAAAATAACGTGAAAAATATATACAGTTCGACGTCAACATTAGACTCGCTAACACGAACCCATTTTATTTGTAAGCCGCCAAACATTTGGTCCGATTCTAGGTACAGTTCGTAACGGAATCTAATACACAGAAGTTAAGCATATTACTGTAATTTTAGTTAAGAAAAATGAACACTGTTATTCCCAGTATAAGTTTTCAGTTTAATAGATGTACAATTCTCAAGAACGCTATTTGAAGAAAGTGTATTTGTAGATATTTAAAAAAATATGTAACTGTATAAAAAATTAATTCTTAATGCCTCTATTATCAATCCTCAGGGGTAGTATTTTTCAACAAATTAAAAATAGGACTAAACAACAAGTATCATTATCAACAGCCTTAATCAGTCCACTGCTAGACATAAACCTCTCATTAGCAAGAAAGTATACATTGCCATAAAGAATTTTCCAAACTGCTTGATAAACAACGACTTCAGAGTTCTGAAAGTTACTTCGGTATCGAATCTCCTTTTTTGATGTTACTTAAAAATAACACAAACTTATTCTTTGTTATTATAACTTGACTAAACATCAACAAAGTAATGTATTTCGCTTGTAATTTTTAATGTACTCGTACACAACAACGTTCAGAGTATTGTAAAGTTTTACAACTTGTGTAAAAACTTCTTATCATATATAAAGAGTGTGAGTTTGCTAATGTTGACGAGTAAACTATTATCAAAGAAAAACTAGCACAGAATTGAACTGTAAATTTAAATTGTTTATAGTATGTCGTCATGAGCTCGCCGATGGTATGTGCTAATAACTGTAACTTTCTTATTATTCCAAATTTAGATAAAAAAATCCAAAATAGTAAGATAATATAATAACCTACTTCTTCAATGTCCCACCCACTTCTTACACTCGACCTTTTTGGTACAATCTGTCTAATTATAGAACACGCTCCCTCTCGCGGTAAGGTTGGCAAAAATTCGGCAGTTACAAATACTTATTGTGGAAACAGTTCCTAGACGCTGTATCACATCTACCTTAATTTTATACTGTCTCCTTCTAGAATTTATATCGCGTATAAGTATATGTAATATATATGTGTAAATCTAAATATATTTTTCATAAAATCTCATTTTTCTAGTGCATAATAGATCAAAGTATTGATCTATCATTGAACTGAAGTTGAAACAATGAGAGTCCACATGATATTGGTTGAAAAATCAAATTTAAGTCAGTTCAACAAGGTCTAATATCGATAGTCGGGCATTATTAGTACTAGTATTATAAATTACGTATTTCTCCTTATTAACAGTTCCAAGTAAAGCAATAACTACTCTTCAATTAGCGTTTATTAAATTTTAAGAATCGTTTTAGAAGAATGCGAATTCGTCACTCCTTGATCATCAGTTTGAAACTCTCAGGTCTATATTGCTGAAACTTAATATTATAAATGCAAGAGTACTTGGTTATCTGTTACGCTTTTAATGAAATTTAGACATGAAAAAGGACAAGGCAGGGCCAGGGGCAAAAGCATATATAATCAAATAAGTCTTCATACGTAGTTTTTCTTGCCTTTTTACAGTGTAAATTGAAGATTTAATTCTTCATTCACTCATCATTTAACATCTAACAAGTGGATACATAACATATTCATTCACCATGGATAAATCATTATAATTTTAAATTCACATTGGTAAGGAATGAGGCAATCTTAAATGGTAGTTGACGTAAGAGTTGCCAGTGTAGAATATTATTATGCTGTTTAATATGGAGGATGGCTATTAAAGGTTAATTATGTTGTCATTATAACTGATATTAAGTGTGTAGTGTGTTTGTTGTAGTACATTTAGAGGTCAAGATCAAGCAGGTTAAATATAGGAAAGACAATTATATTTATAAATAAGTTTTTTTTTCTTTAAAATAAATATTTTGGACATTTGACATACTACGTCATCAAGTTTCAAACTAAGCAGAGCTCGTGCTATGATAACTACACTGACTGATAGAATACTTACATACTTTTGTTTTGTAAATACATACATATTATACATAGAAAATATCCAAACTTCGAAACAAATATTTGCAGATCATACAAACATTTGACATTTGATCCGTCTTGGAAATCGAACCTGAGACCCTCAAACACAGCAGTCGCATTCACTACCGCTGCGGCACCGAGGCAGTTTTGACTATATATGATTTAAGTGACGACATCTGTTAAACGAACTTGTCATTATATTTATTTTTAAAATAACATTCTAATCTTGATACTTACATAGAATATTACGACGTATGTTGTTGTTGCCTGTTCAACTACTAATTGCTAGTTTTTTTAATTTATTTTTTTATTTCAACGGTTGATTTAATAATTTAGTTTCATTTGATACTTTGCTTTGAAACTGTAAAATGGCACTAAAATGGGACATTCTCGGATCAAGACGCATTTGTAAATGATTTTGTTACATTTATCTATCACTAACAGTCCGAGAGCTATTTAAATTGCACATCATTTTAAAACATCACGCGAAACTTCCCTATAACATCTACCACTTTATAAGAAAAGAAAGGACATACGTACGTGCTGGACCTCAAACTGGTTAAAGATTTTATGTATTTTTAGGATCTTTCTAGTACAATATAATTTATAAGGTACTTAACAAATATAGCATGAAAAAAAAATGAGATATGACTACTTCATCAGAATATTTAGGTATATTTAACTAGACACAAACAGAAAAAGTTTTGGTAACAGTCTTTGTTTAATATCATTTAATGGAATTTGTTTTCTAATTTAAGGTCATTTTTTATCAAAATATCCTACACTATAACAAATATACCTTAAGTAACAATAGATTCACTGTCTATCTACACCCAGTTATTCAACTTTAAGCATCTACAAAAAGTTATTTGATTAAATGACTTACTTAAGTTAATATCATAGATAATATTCTCCGGGGTCCACCTTATGTACGTTGTTCTCCTCTGACATCTTGATGCCAAATAACGCACCCTGGCATAATGACAGTGATCGATATCCCCAGCCTAATAAACTATCCCTCGGATAATCCCGGAATTGCCATCAATACCATTATTATTAATTTTTTTCGACCACTTAAATTTGTTGTAGTTAACAAATTGATTGAATTTCCATGATCCTAACAAAAATTGATCGGGTTCAGATCACCGACTGTCGTAGGATTTAATCCTCAAACAAAACTCTTTGTATTAGGAGGAAACATCAAAACACATAAACGATCTTTACAGAAACAAAAGAATTATAAATTTTGCTATCACGTAATTGACGTATATTTGTTTTGTTCACAGAGGGGCGGTGTGTGAGTGTCGCACCGCCATGTCCCACCACAGCGACGAGCAAGCGCTCCTCACAGTCGCCTCAGACTCCTTCTGGGAGCCTGGTAATTATAAGCGCACCACTAGGCGAGTGGACGATGGACATAGATTATGCGGAGAACTACAAGCACTGGTACAAGAGAGAGCAGACATAGAAAAGACATATGCGAAGAGTTTGAGAGGATGGGCGAAGAAATGGAATGACCTGATCGAGAAAGGTAAGTTTTCGAACCTTTTTTTATTGGTTTATGATTTGCAGATTTTACCATAATCAAATTATTGTACTGAAACGGTAATTCCATGCTATTTAATGTCTGAATTGTGTTATAATTTAAACTTTCATTTTCAAAATGCATTCGTATATTAACATATGCATAATGCATTATGAAAACACATTACGGTTGAGGGAGTCGAAAGTTAGCGGTTTCTTATCTTCTTTTCTGCTTTAATATAAGATGTTAATTTCTTGCTGTGCAAATATAATCTGAGAATTGAAAACGGTAAGAGTACATTGATTTATTACGACAAAACCTTCGGTTCCAAACTCTAATAGATTACTTGACACCAGTTTTTGAAATTTTCATGTTTTTCTTGATAAAGCTCTCTAGAACAACAATGTTTTACTATGCATACGACGTTTTCTCTAACATCCCTATTCAAATAGTATAAAAAAAATTATGTATAAGCGTTTGCCGTTCTAATGATAAACGTAAGGATAATGTATTATGAATCTCTAACCGACCCTATAATGGCGTCAAAGTCCAAATCATTTTTTTTTTCAACAAAAATAACAGAACTGAGACATTAATAGCATGCTGTTATTGATATCTCGATTTATGATATTTATTTTCACATGGCAATAACCTGTATTTTTTATTACTTTAATTTGATTAATTTGACTCACTAACGTGTCTCTTTATCAAACTGTGAAGTCTCGTTTTGCAAACAATACTTTAATCCTGAACTTGATATAGGTATTTAAAATTGTTTAGATAGAGATTCTCATGCAATGTTAATGAGAACATGAGCGATAAAACACTTAAGAAGGGCAATGAATAACAGTAAAACTTTAATGATTTCGATGTACGTCCTTTGCCAAGGATAAAAGTTTATAGCTCTAGGCTGACTTATATAGCCAGGAATGGTTTTTTCCGAAATAATTAGATATGTTTTCTATTCGAGTTACAAGTAAATATTATAAGTTAATCGAGTTTACGATTAGGCATTGAGCGCAATACTTTTACTGAAAGACTTCGTAACGTCTATTGGATTTCGTTTATTACTTAAAATAGAATGATCTTAAATAGTATTCACTTCATTACTTAATAAAACATTACCTTCAATACCTTTTCTTGAATTGCATGTTACCATTGCTGGTAATAATTCTTTTCATGCCACTTGTCATCGAGTGGACTTCCGGTAACAATGTATTCGATTTGACTCGATTTAACTGATCTTAACTTTGCGAGTTTGTAAAAACTTTATATTTAAGTAGTTATACTTATATACTTAGTCTGGCCATAAATACTGTTACACTTAATTATAAAAAAATATTACATTTGAATTTCGAATCTGTCATTTTTATACGATTGTTCATTGTGTTTTCTCATTTTGGCGCCAATACATTGTAAAATATTTTGCGATATTAAAATGGTGTGGGGTGATAAAGAGAACCGAATCGCTGTGATAGCATTACACAAAGTAGGTATGGAGCCAAATGCAATTTTTAAAACTCTCCATACACTTGGTATTAGTAAAATGTTTGTGTACCGGGCTATTAATAGGTACAATGAGACCTCCTCTGTTTGTGACAGAAAAAGATCTGGCCGTCCACGTAGTGTTCGTACGAAAAAGGTGGTCAAAGCAGTAAGGGAAAGAATTCGAAGAAATCCTGTCCGAAAGCAAAAGATTTTATCTCGGGAAATGAAGATAGCACCTAGAACCATGTCGCGTATTTTAAAAGATGACTTAGGACTTGCAGCCTATAAGAGACGCACTGGCCATTTCTTAACTGATAATTTAAAGAAGAATAGGGTGGTAAAATCGAAACAACTACTGAAGCGGTACGCAAAGGGAGGTCACAGAAAAATTTTGTTTACGGATGAGAAAATTTTTACAATTGAGCAACATTTTAACAAACAAAATGACCGTATTTATGCTCAAAGCTCTAAGGAAGCTTCCCAATTAGTCGACAGAGTGCAACGTGGACATTATCCGACTTCAGTGATGGTTTGGTGGGGTGTTAGCTATGAAGGAGTGACTGAGCCATATTTTTGTGAAAAAGGTATCAAAACATCGGCACAAGTGTATCAAGATACCATTCTTGAGAAGGTAGTTAAGCCCCTTAACATCACCATGTTCAATAACCAAGTATGGTCCTTCCAGCAAGACTCGGCGCCGGGTCATAAAGCTCGGTCCACGCAGTCTTGGTTGGAATCGAACGTTTCGGACTTCATCAGAGCTGAAGACTGGCCGTCGTCTAGTCCCGATCTTAATCCGCTGGATTATGATTTGTGGTCAGTTTTAGAGAGTACAGCTTGCTCTAAACGCCATGATAATTTGGAGTCCCTAAAACAATCTATACGATTGGCAGTGAAGAATTTTCCCATGGAAAGAGTGCGTGCTTCTATTGATAACTGGCCTCATCGTTTAAAGGACTGTATTGCAGCCAATGGAGACCACTTCGAATAAGCTTTTTATATTTTTAATTGTTTTATATTTATGTATTAAACTGACACACTGTAAAAGTAATAAATGTTATTTGCAGTTAACAATTTTCTTTTTTCTTTATTACAATATTTATGGCAAGACTAGGTATTTATTTTTCTGTTTAGTTGTAAATATTGTCAACCTGTTGCGGTGACAAATATCGTTTTCGATCAAAATAAAATTCGTTTACCAATCGTTTTGTTTACCAATGTCATTGTAGCTTGATTCACAAATATGGCGAGCAACACCACTTTCGTGCTTCAATAATAAACATTCATAAAAAGCATTCTTTTCGCAAAGAGAAGTGCGGCGGGAACTAAACTGTCTAGACGTTCATAAGTCGAGTGGGCCAGACGGCATACCTGCAGTGGTGCTCAAAAAGTGTGCCCCTGAGTTGTGCCCTGTGCTAACGCGACTTTTCGCGATTTCCTACCGCAAAAGGCAAGTGCCGTCTTCGTGGAAGACTGCCCATGTGCATCCAGTGCCAAAAAAGGGTGATAGATCGGACCCATCGAATTACAGGCCTATAGCTATAACCTCCCTTCTCTCTAAGGTGATGGAGCGTGTAATCAACACACGGCTCCTCAGTTACCTGGAAGAGCACGATTTGATCAGCGACCGCCAGTACGGTTTCCGCCGCGGTCGCTCGACTGGTGATCTTCTAGTGTATCTCACTCACCGGTGGGCTTCAGCCATTGAGAGTCAAGGTGAGGCCTTGGCAGTTGGCCTGGATATAGCAAAGGCGTTCGATCGGGTCTGGCACAGGGGCCTTCTATCGAAGTTACCGTCCTACGGCCTGCCCGAGGGTTTGTGCAAATGGGTGGCTAGCTTTTTGTCTGGCAGACGCATAAAAGCCGTCGTCGACGGTAGCTGCTCCGAAAGCATGGACATAAACGCTGGTGTCCCGCAAGGCTCCGTGCTATCTCCAACACTATTCTTGCTGCATATCAATGATATGTTGACCATAGATAGCATTCATTGTTATGCGGATGACAGTACTGGATCTCCAGTACGCATCTGCGTATTACACGGGCCGGGCTAACATCCCTCGTACCGCTGTAGTAGAAAGTCGCGAACAACTTGTGTCTCAAATCGAGAGCACTTTACACAGAGTCTCCGATTGGGGTCGGGATAACCTGGTCCAATTTAACCCCTCTAAGACACAAGTTTGTGCGTTTACTGCTAAAAAAACCCCGTTCACTGTGGTTCCACAATTCCAGAATACACCCCTTACCATCTCACAGAGTATTGGGATCCTCGGTGTCGACATCTCCAGTGACGTCCAATTTCGGACTCATTTGGAGGGAAAGGTGAGGCTGGCATCAAAAAAGCTTGGTGTTCTGAATAGAGCGAAGCGATATTTCACACCGGCACAAAGGCTACTACTGTACAAAGCACAAGTTCGGCCTCACATGGAGTATTGCTGTCATCTCTGGGCGGGAGCACCGAAGTACCAGCTTGAGCCTTTCGATTCAGTCCAGAGACGTGCTGTGAGAATAGTCGACGATCCTGATCTCACGGACGGTATCGAGCCACTAAGTCTTAGGAGAGACTTTGCCTCCCTGTGTGTACTCTACCGTCTCTACAATGGGTTGTGTTCAGAAGAATTGTTTGATATGATGCCCACAGCCACATTCTACCATCGCACCGCTCGCCATCGTCAGGGAGCTCATCCACATGCAATGGAACCTAAATGGTCGCGCACAGTGCGGTTTCAGAGAAATTTTCTCCCGTGAACAATCCCGTTATGGAATGAGCTCCCTGCCACGGTTTTCCCTGGGAACTACAGCATGGGGTTCTTCAAGAAGGGGGTTAATAGGTTTTTGAAGGGTCGGCAACGCGCACGTGTCCCATGCCCCTGGTGTCGCAGGCGTCCATAGGCTGCGGTAGCCGCTTACCATCAGGCGGGCCGTATGCTTGTTTGCCACCGTCGCGGTATAAAAAAAAAAAAAATAAATAAAAGCTTCACTAATTAAAGTTCTAAAACATTTTGAGCATAAAACAGCTCAAAACGTGGTCGAGTCGTTACTTCACATGTTGAAGGCAGTGAGCACGAACCAACTTAACGGTAATTAGCTTAATTGAAGTCAAGGCAATGTGGCATACTTATCCGTAAACCTCTGTTATAGAGCCGTAATTAATTAAAATTTATGAATGAATCTACTGAATACCTTGTTTTCCTGTGTGACGAAAACAAACTTATAATGTGGTTTATTTGTTGTGGCTTAATTGTAATGTTTAGAGTTCTAATTTTAAGTTATTTATTTTAAGTTTTTATTCGTATGTGAACGTGCAGCCACGATGCTTGATATGATCTTTTAAATCAATATTTTTCTAAGAAAAATATGATGCACATATTCACGTATGTTGTAAGTGCAACCAAATGTGCACAAAAGTGTGTCGTAAAACAATCAATTAAAAGTATTCAGAGGAATGAAACCATTTTTAAATTATACACGAGGACAAAAAGGACGTTTCAAACCAAGAGCAACATGTGACTGTAGTATTTAAGAAACTCATATACAATCGTTCAGACTTCCAAATTCAATTTGTATTTCACATTATTCACAGGTTTACTTATCAGATATTACATCATGCATACCATCCACATTAACCAGATCACAATATTAACACATGTAAATTGCGATTTTTTTACACTGTAACATTAAACGATAGCGCCTCAATAATATCTTTTAGTGAAAAGTATTATTAAGCCATTCAACTTCCATTCAAAGTTTAAGTAAACATTTTGGTGCTCAGCAAGACGTGGACCGTGCCAAATCAAAATCATATACTTATTCAATTCAAATATGCTAGAAGAAGTAGTCCATACAATCAAGTATTGCACAGTGACACGTTTAGAATGCCATGGGAATGTTCTCTCTTCATGAGAAATACAACCGAACAGAAATGATGTGGTATTTGTGATGACTGTTTTATGACGATTGTATAAAAAGAATTTAATATGAACTTGAGTGCATCTTCCAGTGCTATTGAGGACAACAACAAATTATGGAAGAGTGTAATTACAGTATCTCCGGGATGAGTAGGGTTGGTGACACTCAGAGTTAACAATAGTTACTTTGCTAATTTAATAAAACACATAAACAATTGAAAAGAATAAAATATGCAGTAAGAGATAACGTATTCCATTTTCCTTTCCAATGGTCATGGGAATAAGCTTGAAAAATATAAGATTGTACATAGGACTTTATTGTCTCTACAGGGACTTTGATTAGTAAAAGCACCAAGGCGTAAAACTAAACAAATAAAATATTTATAATTATAACAAGCATACTCTGCACCTTACCGTACATACACTTATGTGTCATTCACGCTTCGCTAATCTTGCTAAAAATTTAAAACATTGCTACATTACGTTTTTCTACACAGAAGGGCCATAAATGCAGTTCCACCACAACGTTCGTGCATTACGGTGGGACTGCACGAAATTTATACACCAATTCTTTGATTATCTCTAAATATATGATGTTTCTAAATATTATAAATATATATTTTCATTGATATGAAAGGTTACGTATACGGTGCCTTTAGATCCTTGACTATAAATGATTTTTAATCGACTTTATAAAAGGTTTTCGTTGAAGCTTAGTCTTTTGGGATCAATTTTCACTAGGAACCAAAAACAAAATAAGTCAGCATTTAGAGTGAAAAATTTAGGAAAAAAGAACTTAATATATTTTTCATTATGAACTTTTGAAAAGTGAATTATTTTACGTAAAATATAATAACGCCTATATATAAATAAAATGGAAAGATGTAAAAGGAATACGTTCTTGAAAAAAGGAATAACTCCTTTAAAGCCTTTGTTCCTGCACCTGGAGTTCCTTGCGTCGTATCTATAAAGTACTCTACTATTATCTAATCCTTAATATGAACCCATTTAACACACGTGGCGTGAAGATATTCATATTATAAACCACTTAATTCATTCAACAATTTTTTGTATAGACCTCTCTCTACAGCCTACACAACACGACTCTATAAACCGGATATTTATTCTTATATACCTTATTGACTAATCAAAGCATTCAAGATGTCGGCATAATAAAACGAAGCCATAATGTAATCAAAAGCTACGAAGGACACGATATCTCTTTATAGGAGACCTTTTCTTGGTTTCATACGCATTGTTTTTCCTTTATAAAAAGTCTATAGAGAGTTTATCTGTCTATATATATAATAATCGATCTATTTTCATATAAACTCTACAGTGGCTTGATTGATTTTAATAAAGTTTTCAGTTTAATCTTTGGACTAACGGCACTGTGTGAAGTTTGGTAGCGATCGGTTTAACAGAATAAAAATTCACTGTAAGTAGTATGTGGAGCACATCTTTTTCTTTATCCAAACAACAAGTTCTCTTTCATTATTCATTTTGCATGAATGTAAAACTCTTCAAAGTGTTCAGTAAAAGGATTACTGTTGTACATGAACTATCAGAAAGATGATAACCTGACATCCTGTCACTACTCTATTTTATCTATGCTTATTTGATGATGAATATAGATACTTAAAAATAATTTATGTTTCAGTCAAACACTTTTTTTGGGTCACGATACATTGCGGATTTATAAAGATTTGCCATTGCATCAATAGTTATTATAAGAATACCGCCAGACATGACCTTTCCTAAGGATCTTTTGGCTTACTATACCACGTTAGCCAGACGGGTTGATATAGTAGTCTCATTTATCCTTATATCTTTCACTGTTGTTATACGAAGTTTTCTTCCTCAGTCTTCTCTTACGACATCCGCAGAGTGAAGAGGTACTTTGTATTATTAATCTTTGTATTATCCGTGTTGTCGTGTTTCGTTGTTGAGTGTGAGACCGGAGGCCCATTGATGCAGGGCTAATAGCTATCGTGGTAACTGTGTAACCCTTACACTGTCACGATGACTGTCATGCCTTTTACGTCCCCAAGCGGGGTGTGAAAAAACATCTCTCAAGGCAGTCATAGTGTGGGTCACCATACTGCATTGTCTGCATTGGCAATGAGTATGGTGACCACAACTCTTGGATTCTTTTCATGGTTGCCATTAGGCAGAGTGGTCACTTTGGCAGGCTCTTAATATAGAAAAAATCTTATCATTAAACAAATAGGACATTTTTTAGTTTTGAGATTTTAATTAACAATGTAGGAGCTGCTGACATTGATTAGTTGTAACTCTTCTTTATCCTTGTCTATGTATGCATAGAGAAACTATCCATAGAGAACAAAGAAACCTCGCTAGATATTGCACTTAGTTTGCTAATTAAACTCTTGAACCATGTTTGACTACAGTGATAACTTCAGGACTTTATGTTAAACAGCAAACTTGTTCAACGCTCCCTTTCGACATATAAGTTCTAACAAACAATAATATGTGCTATTTTGACTTTCTCAAAACAATTTTTAAATAAAATTATCTTTACACACACAGGGTTTTTAGTTTCAGAACAATTGTTCTTGGTGGTTGTTAAACTTTTAACACATAAACCCTTTATTGCTACCCCTTATTTTTACCCCTAAACCAAGTTGTTTTGTCTCGTAAAAAAAACATTTTTTTTAACTTAACTGATACTTGTTTGCCACATCAAAGTTGATTCTTTTAACTCGGAGTCTTTAGTGTACAAGATATCGCCAGCTCCTCAGGGTATGATCAAAAGCAGCACTTCTTAAGACTCGAGTGGACGCTGCGATGAATATTTAAATTTCAATTCTATCCAGTGAGCACTTTGACTTCCATTAAGAAACTTTGCTACTTTCATCTAGTTTAGGTCGACGTGAATTTAGAAGCGAAATGGCTATTAAATAGTATAAAATTAGATGAATAAGATAGTTGATAAAACATTGTATACCTTCGACTTGATACCCTGACTTCGAGTATTTATGAGTTATTCTTATTCTATTTGCGGTATACTCGTATGCTTGAATATTATAATTAGTAAGAAGAGGCAAGAAACTAATGTTTAGTATCTGGAAGTTAAACTGCTAAGCTAAGCGATTATGGGTTCGATTCCCACCGAGGAAAAATAACAGAGTGATGATGATGATGATCTATGAAATGACGTCTTCATAGAAGGTTACGACCACGGCAAAACTGTCGCCACCGGCCATGGAGCGTATGATAGCCAATAGTGAGAAATCTCCTCTAGTAACTGCAGCGAGGACCCCATGCTGCATCACCAAGGCGAAGCAAACCGTCAGCGTGTGCTGAACTAAGTCCTCACTGTAGTTGCAGTGCTGACAGTTGGGACTTAATACCTCCTAGCGACCGAGTGCAGCTACTTCCTGAAGCAACCATGCCCGGCAAGCACCGTCAGTCGGAAGTAAAGGGTCCTGTGCTGTCCTGTGCTGCCACCTTGCTCACTCGACTCGAAACAAGCCCTATGCTTACGTATCTAACAAGTTATAATTAATTAAAACATCTTTTGTAACGATAGATCTATGTTCAGCTGTGGACTACACTGCAGGTTGCTGATGAAATGACAAGTTTATTTATGTTTCAAAAGTAAAGTCTCTATAGATGGAAAATTTGGAAGTCCAATTTTAAGTTACGTTATATTATTTTTGTGTTAACGAGTAAAAACAACAAAAAACTTTTAGTTTGTCAACGCAGTATGGAGCGAAGCATGCTTAACCTAAGATTACAAGACCGGTGGGAAACTTTAAAAATAAGAGAAAGAACAAGGGTGACTGATATATTACAAAAAATCAGAAGACTTAAATGGAACTGGACTGGTCATATAATGAGGACAGCTCATGGAAAAAAATGGACGTAGGAGATTATGGACTGGTACCCTAGAAATGGGAAAAGACGAAAAGGACGTCAAATCAAAAGATGGGAGGATGATCTACCGAAAGGGTGGAGAAGGATAGCCCGAAATAGAGATAAATGGAAGGAACTGGGGGAGGCCTATGTCGGAAGACAACCTGACTAAGTGGTTGCTAAAAGAAAGAAAAAATGTATATATACTTGTATAATTAAGAAGTGAGATTTAAGTATAATATTTTATAAGTAATATGTAAGTTGAAATTTGTAATACGGTCAGCGAATAAAGGCTTTTATTATTATTATTATTTATTATTATATTTTTGTGTTGCTACATGTTATAAGACTAACTAGATTTGAAACATTTCGAGCAACACAAATGATTATTAAAAACAAACAATCGTGTCTCACAAAATCACTCCTAATTTGTTTATTTACTTAAGTTGTCTTCACAAAATACAGCTAAAACTTGTTGTAAACCAACTAGCGTTTCCTATCCGCATTTTAGATGACTATTAACACTTGTTACTGCTTAGTTTGTTTACCCAACCGTTAACATCGAAAACTTGATCTTAGCACATCCACATATGACATAATATCGATAGAACTGAACAGATATTAATATTTCAGTACTTGATGAAAGTAAATAGTTTTCTCGGTAAGCTCACTGATAAATTAACTGACTGACCCACTCACGGATTGCAAAACCTTTGACATTATTGACTCCTTTTACGTTATTCAGTTTTCAAACCCTCAATGTAAATGTTTAAAAATGATTTAATGTTATCGTAACACCAAATGTCAAAATAACCGTGTGACGTGGTTTAGCTGGATGCGAATATTTTCACCAAACAAAAATATATGTGGATGTATGTAGGATACTATGTTTTGTCGCTTGTATGATAAACACTCCTATTTAGGGTGGAGGCTCTTTGTCTCTTTAACAATAATATGTTAGAAATTCAATGCTTCAATCTTTTTATAAATAAATTATTTATTGAAACTAATAAGGTGTGTCCGCGAAAGTGTAGTAGTAAGTTCGAAGAAAAAGGAAATAACTGCATCTAAGTACGTGATACTTATGTAGAATAATTTATGGTCAATAGCAGGATATTAAGAACAATACCGCATTTTTATAACACGAGAGCTTCGAATTTAGTTATAATTAAATAATCGAACTTGAAGCATGTACCGATATTGAAGAGGCAAACATGCAAAAGAAATCAGGAGATTACTTTTAAAATGTATTAAAACAACATGAATTAATTGATGAGGTAATTCATAACCTCAGATAGTGTTATATTATCAGTTTCCTGAAAAAAATTGTTTTTTTAGTTTTATACACGATCCTATTTGGAATTGGTGATTTATGGTTATTGCTAAATAAAGACGTGTATTTATTCAGTGGGTATATTTTTGAGCTGTCGCCTTCTCAGAATACTATCAGAACTTTTAATATATTATAAATATTAATGCTGTTTTTGGTTATTGGTCTTATCAATTTAGAAAACCATATGATCTCGTTCTTGAGATCTTAATATGATTTCATACCAAATGCTTATCAGTGTTTATATTATTGTTAAAGTGAAATAAAGACCCTGCTCTACATTAGATTTGATAGAAAAGAAAGGAGTATAAAATAAAAACAACAGTTA
Organism: Hypercompe scribonia; assembly: GCA_949316085.1. Classification (NCBI taxonomy): domain Eukaryota; kingdom Metazoa; phylum Arthropoda; class Insecta; order Lepidoptera; family Erebidae; genus Hypercompe; species Hypercompe scribonia. The sequence continues at coordinate 10,215,998 of OX438988.1, forward strand.
CAGTTACAGGAGTTTCAGGCATCCTAATCTTAAGCAGGTAGGCTACCAAATTGTTTAGAATTTTTGTACACTACTACGCTTAGCTGTGGCACATTTTGGTTGACTTGGTGAGAAAAATAAAACTGACACAAAATATAGACACCAAGAATAAAAACTAAAAATAAATTTAACATTTAATATACATATATTACTGTAAACGCCTGAGCTGCGGTAAATGACTACGATAAATGATGGCGGGGACTGGATATCGTAATAACAGCTGTTCCCGGATCCCTTCTATCTCAGGTGGCTAAAGGTACGAACAGTGACCATTAACGCCAGACCAGTGACGGTTGATAAATGTTGGTTTTGGGAATAAAACAATCCATTCAAACTCATCTCATCCAAATAATTCAACAACAACAGAGGGGATCTGGCGTTAAATATTACTGCTCTAACCTTACAAACCTATATGAATTCGATAACTATGTTCATGTGACATGTTTATTCGAACATTTACTGTGTCTTTGAGATAAATCCTAAGATTCGACAAGCGAATGATGGTGAAAGTTCAAAAGAAAAGGTTATCATAGAACGCTTCGGAATTCTACTATTAAAAATTTATAAATCTTAGGATTTATCATAGTCCTGACTTTTTCAGTAAAAAGTCGATGAATTAATTTAAATGAAAAATAATAACATTTACCAAATATAGTTAAATTGATATCGTCCTGCTGTTATTATTTAATAAATCGTGAATAGCATAAATTCTAATTCAACCTTCAATAACACAGCATGTATGAAATACAATATGCATAGATTATCTGATGAAACACAATAAAATTAAAAACATAGCCACACATGCAGGTTAAAATGCTGATATACGCAAATACATCAGACACCCACACCCGATTTATAAGTAATATGTAATATAAGGTAGTAGAACCATGCTGATTTCAACACGAACGGGCCAACTCGACTGGCGCAGTACTATCTTCTCACAGAAGACCAACCTAAAGCGACAGCATCCGTGCTGTCGTGTTTCGTTGCTAAGTGCGAGACGAGAGACCCATTGATGCAGGGGTAGCAGTTATCGTGGAAGTGTTGAACCTTACGCTGTCACGATGACTGTCATGCTTTTTACTTCTCCAAGCGGGACGTGAAAAAGTATCTCACTTGGCCACCATAGTGTGGGTCACTATACTGCCTTATCTGTATTCACACTAACTTTGTTGACCACAACTCTTGCATTCTATTGATGCTTTCCATCAGGCAGAGTACAGTTACTTTGGTAGCCTCTTGAATTAAAAAAATAAAAACAAATATAGAAAATAAACGGTACAGATCGATATAACATCACCATTCGTTTATAACTGAATTTGCCGTAGGCGTGTTACATAATGCCTATAATAGTAATACGCATACTGTGATTTTTGCGCTTAACTTAAAGGTGACCTTAAGCTTTAAATAATTTTTGACAATATCTAACTAGAAGTGGAAAGTTATTGGCTCTCAGATGATAAATTAACTTTATTTTTTTAAATATTTTTGTAATGTTGGCTACAAGTTTTCTTATGCATCAAATAAATAAGTAACCTGGAGAGAAGTAACATTTAAATGATGCGGATAATGCTATAGAACATTATGTATTAGAATTATGTACACGTTATTCAACAATTGACTTGTTTAAAAAAACAAATGCATACTTATCACACACCTATTTTGTAAGTAAAATTTTGTCCATTATGCAACTTAATGTGTTGTGAATATTGAGAAGTTCAATAAAATGGAAAGTTTATCAGAATGTAAAGGATTGTTAGCGATAGTGATATCGACTACCGAATATTCAGATCACGGGCAAAAATTAGTCGAAACGCGTGCGTAACGTACGTGCCGAAAGTGAGTTCATTTAAGGCAGGTATACATTTAAGCGGGCTGCTGTCTTTTTTCTATCTCGGAAGCACATCTCATGGACATTTTGTAAGACGATAGGTAGATTTGTATCACACATATAGATTTTACACCTATATTTTTGGACACTTAAATGTTATTCAATCGCTGTCTTATGATTAATGTCACAGAATATATTGAAGTATATTGTCACATACCAACGATATCACGGCAATAAAAAAAAATTGTTCCAACAGATCAGTTTTTTTATTTAGAATGTTAAATTAACAATTTTTCCTCATTTCATTACAAAAATCAATAAGAGTCGACCAAGAAAATTTAAATAATATTTACTTTCGAACTAAACGCGCAGTAGCTGTAACAACACTGTGTTGTCTCGCAACATTTGTACCCGAACCTTAATATTTTATTGGACAACTTAAATATTGAAAGTGTCGCGATTGGCGCTATTAGAATGGTATGGGTCATCGAGTCGGTGCGCAGTCACGTCACAGTAAATCTTGTTGTTATGAAATGCACTTGCGAAAGCGATCGGGCCTTAAAGCTGATGAGACTGGTTTGTTTAGTACCACATGCCGCCTTGCGTTAGTTTTTTAAGTGCTTTTTGGGCTTTTTTAACGGACATTTTTGTTTGTATTCTTTATGCAAAACGTTGAAAATGGAATTGTGTCACAAAGTAAAAGTAAAAGTGTATTTCTGGAAAATTTGAAATGTTTTTTTTTATTCTGGTCGTACCAAAGTGACTAGAGTAGTCTGATGGAAAACATGAATAGAATCCAACAGTGGTGCGTTGTCTGCATTCGCAATACTTTTGCTATAACCACTTCATATTTATATATTTAGTATTAACAAATTGTTGTTTAGAGTATTCATAGTACTCTTTCCAGATAAAGATTGCGTGTGTCTGGGTATTAAATTTGTAAAAATATAGCAACGGATAAACCACTACATTTTTAACATACTATGGCATTCGTCAGTACCGTATCTTCTATACATCAAAATCAGTATAATTATTCACCTAAATTATTATGCAATAAAAATCTTTTGAGCTGTAGAAGTAACTCTACGTATATGTAGAAATATGCGAATATCGTCACAAGTAAGGAAAGTATATATCAAGTGTGACAAGCAAACCGGCTTACACGTAAACCGCGGCTCGTTTAAAAACACCGCAAGTGCAATGAAAGTTATTATGTGATTGACCGAAATGCCACCGAAGTATTTAGCGTAGCATATGTAAAGACGGGTTGAGCAACCGCTCGATGTGTGCCATATTGATTCAGGCTATGAGGAAAGTGGTTTATGCTTCGTAGTGTATGGTGTTGGTGTCTAATGCAGCTGAAATGAACACTAATTTAGTGACGTTCTTATTAGTTGCCGAATATTATCTTAAATCACGGGAAATATTTTTTTTTTTTCGTTTTATTAGACGGCTCTTTAAATAAAAATTGGATTATAGGACGAAAACCTACATACAAGTTGTGGTAGGGATTTATGCTTGCTATAATTTTTATCAATTACTCAAGTAATGTAAAATGATATGCCCGAATAACCATATCACATGCCAAGCACGTCTAACGGGTATTGCCACCTTGCAGTGTCTGGCAACGAAAGAGGTTCGCTTTTTACTTTGATGAAGGTTTCAAGTTTTTGTATCTTCGTAACTGCTACCTGCACAAGGCAACATGATCCAATTTTTACACTTGGCAAACATTCCTGTGTCGCTGGTTGGATCACGATCGTCAGTTTTTGTTGTATTATATTTACTTCACTTGAAAAGTATCCGCTGGTTTGTGACAACAAAATAACTTTTCGTCAGATAAATATACGAGTATCTTTCTTGTGCCAAATTTTTATTTAAATGGTCTCATTTTAAAGCTTTACGTTTCACGTATTTTATCTATATTTATTTATTTATATATTTATTTATTTATTTATACTTTATGCACATAAAAAGTGACAAAGACGGACTTAATACCGTAGCCAAAACGAGGTAGATATACAGAAACTAGGATGCGATTTTATGAAAAGTATAATATAAAAGTATAAAATAAAAATTAGGTTTCTACACATTTCACACACTACACACAATTAGGTTCTCACACATACCATATGTATACATAGATATAATAGATAGTGATAGTGTTTAGGAAATGTTTCGTATATCTTTTATCAAACTTGAAAGTCTAACAAATTATACTTTTTATGTAGTAACTAAAAAACTAGCCAGCCCTCTAGTAAAGGATTTTTTATTTAAAATTTTACCCGCAAAGAGCACAGAGGGCACGTCAGAATAAATTAGTAATAAAGGATAAATTGTTGTTTAAAGTTCGTTATTTTCAAAGTTAGGAACACGAAAGATAAGAAGTCACGAAGCGAAAAGGAGCCACGGGAATAGTTTAACTTTACATTATTTTGTGTTACAGGTCCAGAATATGGAACAATGGAAGCAGCCTGGAAAGGTGGCATGGTGGAGGCTGAACGTCTGTCCGATCTACACTTGAGCGTGCGAGATAGACTTATTAACGATGTTATGGCCCAGATCAAGAACTGGCAAAAGGACACCTACCACAAGGTCAGTAAATCGATAAGGGAATATTATTGTATTCGTAGTAGCCGCAAACTAGTCAAATGATTTATGTATGTAACATATATTTCTATTCCTGATGACGTTTAAAGTTGAACAGTTATAACTAGTATATTAACCCTCGTCCAGTTTCGCATTTTTATGAAAGGAAACCTCTAATTGCGAAATTTAAATGTAAATGGAGCTTATGAATATGTGCGATGAAATCAATAGATTACATCTTACATAGAAATAGAAAAAGCTAGAAAGAAAAGGAAAGTTAATTTTTTAGTACATTCAAAGGACATTGATTTTTTAAAACCTGTATTTTAATCGCTTTTAAACGTAAATTTACTATGAGTTAAGATTTTTTAAATGTGTATGTCCACATACGCGTCTGTCAGCAAAGCAAATTATCCAAGATACCCCAACTTGTGTTTGCATATCATTAATGATTGCCTGGATTATATCGTGCGCTGTTTTATGTGTTTGTTTATCTCTTGTGCATATTTATATACTAGAATTCCTGAGTATTGTTGAGTCGTCCTCCATGTGTCAATAACTGTTAGTTCTTTTACGGAATTTACGAGTTTCGGTAGGTAAAGTACACTTCATAATCCTACCTTGTCCATACACCTGATTTATGTACGTTTATTAGATTATCAAAAACTCAATTTTTAGTCAAACGACAAAAAATTCAAAAAGGCCTTTGAAGCAATGACTGAAAACAACACATTCGACGCCAGAAATTTGATCAATGCATTACTTTATCTGGATCAATTATTAAACGTTGATTCAATACTAATAATTTACCACTAATAATCTAAATTTCAATGTTTAATAGTAAAGCTGTAGTTACATACATTACACGGAGGGCGTATTACATATATTAGTAATAAACCAAGATCAGTAATAATACAAATGCGTTCACGTATAGTTCAGATCATAGGGCTTGAATTATGATTACTGGCGGTGGCACCATGGCAATGCGCCAAGGAGATAAATTACTTCGAGTAGTGTGTAATACACGTCCGACTAAAATCATTGGGAATAGTATTATTAGTAATGATGGAAAACAAAATGACACTAAAGGCCTGCATAAGCCGGCAGACGGCACGGTAGACGGTATAAAATTTATCAGTGGAAATTTTTTGCTACTTAAGTTTAAAAAAGGTATAAATTGCACTAGTCTAAGTATTGCAAATCCTCACCCTCTGATCATATGCTTGCACTTTATAATAATAGATTCTAAAGTATATTTTCGAGTGTCTAAAGAAAAACCTATCGTAACATGTCAAGGTCACTTTTCATTAGAAGAATATGGGTGCAGTCTCAAATTTGTCCATAAACACTATCACGGTTAGAACTTAACAACAACAGATAAAAATATTTTACATAAGTATAAAATTGAAACTCGGCTTTCACATGATATATAGTCATGGTTATTTATATGATTTGGAAAGTTTGGAAACATATATCATTTGACATTGTAATTGACATTTATGTGGGGCCCATATAACGCAATTGATGGATTGACATCAACGGTGATTTCAATATTTAAATGATATACGTATTTTTTAAGTTATTACTAGTTAAATTTAGACTTAAATTATGGTATCCCACATTTCTCAGACGGAGAGTATTCTTGATGAGAATAATTTTCTGACACCAGTGGTGACGGTTTAAGAATATGGAATGTCACCACCTCTATGAGATGACTCATGGATGTAGTAAGAGGCGACTACACTGAACAACATCACTGAAGAGAAGGAAAACTTGAAAAAAGAATGGTCTGACCAGCGTGCTGCAGTAGACCAAAGCCTCCTTTCTAAAATGAGACATATGTCCAACATGTGTTAAAGGCTGTCCGCTGTTGATGATAATGATAATAAAATTAAAAATACAACTAGATGGGTATAAGATAAATTGTGTGAACCAGAATGAAATTGAAACTCCGTCGTATAACGTTAGTTGTAACTCACTGTTTAAGCTATAACGAGTTAGTTTTTAGTGAGTTTCTCCACTCAAGCGCAAGCTTGTTTTGATTTAAAGCTGTAGCTCTTTAAATTCGCCATTGATAAATCAGAAACATTATTCACTTTCTGGATGCTATTTCAGGTCACGCACCGACCATCAATGCTTTCTCTGATTTAAACATTCACACTTATTTACTGCAAATCATACAATTACTCTCTACAGTAAATATACACTTCTGTTAGTGAATACAAATCTAGATGAAAACACCTTTCTAAACCAAGACCTGCGTTTTGAATAGTTCGAGTAACATGAATTTTATTTACATCACAATATGTGAGCACATTGATAGTCCGCTTGCACAATTAAACTTTCACGTTACATCTTCTTAGTAAATCTTACATTTGGACATATATATAATACGAAAACATATACTTGCCACTGCACCACCGTCCATTATTAGATTATTGAATTGACAAATGTAATCGACATATCTCGACGTGACTCAACTTTCAACCTTGCGACTCGTAACATATAGAACGCTTGTTAGGACTCTACGATTTGCGGTCTGCGATGGAATGATTTGTTTCGGCCTGGTAGCAAAAATGCGATCGGGTCGCAACAAATTATAACAACTGGACTGATAGGTGGGGTTGCCTTTATGGCGTCCCCAGGATAGGGTCATACTAGGCGCGGCGTTGATTCTGGAGGGGACCTGAAATAACATGGTCCGGGTTCCCTTCAGAGAAGGACGCCTGAGACCGGCCGCCGGGGTGGTTTTTAGTGGAAACACCACATACTCCTGGCTCTTGCGTTCCCAAGGAGTCGGAGATCCGAAGGGATTTTCCACCACGACAACAAAAAAAAAAAAAAAAAAGGACTCTACGATTTAACACTACCCTACGACAGTACATTCATGTAAGACTAAGTGTCTGACAATAACTGGATACAATCTTTAGAATCTATCCTATAATTACAAACGGTGGTTTTTCGTATCTGTACTAAACCATAGCATTTAACTCTCAACTTATGATCGTTTAAAAGTGTAGCTATTCACAACATGAGTTGCTTTACAATAATTGTTTGAGACTATAGAATTTCACCTTGTACTCGATATAATTACTGTAAAATTATCACACCTGTCCATTTATCAATACTTTATCAGAAATCAGGCGTGCTATTATTAGCAACGAAAGCTATTTAGGGCAGATTGGATTATTCCAATCTGCCTTAAATCTTATCATTTATAACGTCCTTTTAATGTACGGAAATAGTTGCATAGCACTGCACTCACATTTTATAATGTCTAATATGTTTCGTTGTCGTGCAATATAATTATACCAAGGCGTGTAAATACTACTTTGTGAAATACCTAAACACAACTTACCTAATTGCGTAATAACAATGTATGTGATCACAGAATTGTGATTGAATACTTGTTTCATGAGATAAGTTAACGTGTTTTTGTGTTGCAGTACACAATGTTATCTTTATCTGTTCAATTTGCCACTTCTTTCTATATACAAGCTAAGATTACAGAGTAGCATAAAGCAGGTGATAAATTGGTGGCTTCGTCACAATATGTCTCTTTCGCAAAATCTCCCCTAGGCGCAAAATTGACAGCAGCAGTAGTTTCAGTCCATGTATGTTTATATACTTACATACATACTGGCACTAAAAGGATTTTACGCCCGTGATAGACACAACTTACATTTTTACATACGAGTATCTTAACCAAGCTTCCTGTACTATTATAAAATCGATCGAAGGAATTTAAATTCATACTGTTTCTCTGAAGCAAATGACTGTTTAACTTTTCCTTAAGAAAATTAAATAAGGCTTGTTACGCAAGTAAAACCTGAAAAAAAAACTAACACTTCAACGCTTTTTTGTGTGATTTGTCTCATAGTCTCAGTACAGTAGCAGCTAGTCTAAACATAGACATCTTATGAATAAACCAGGTGGCGATGTAGTCTCAAGTTTAGTCGCGTACGTCCGTGACGAATTGATGACTGAAACGCGCCTTTATGTAATAGGCTCATGTAATACACACACACACACACACATGAACACACTCTTTTTTTGCTTAAATAAAAAAAAGGAAGTGGGCCGATGTTTTCGCTTCACGTTGGAAATTTTAATGTGAAATTGCCGTTTCATTTCAGACTGCGACTTTTTTTATTACAACTTCATTTCTTCGTATTTTTTTAGTTTCACATGCTTTGTGAACTGACTGAACTATCTAAAAATACTCAATACCCATAAGTCTCACCGCAGTACGGTATATAGTTACTTTGTAATCATTAGATGTTATTATTTCTCTTACAAGGTGTATGCACTTATATATATACATATACGTACTTAAGACTCGGAATATAATGCTGTACTGTTACGTCATATTATAAATCTTGGTCACCTCACCATCACTCGTCACTTGAAGTTGTCTGCCACTAACAATGGAATGTTCAATGCAAAATTCTTACCTCCATGACTATATAGGATACAAAACAAAGTGCAATAAATTTACATAAGTACTTGTGGCCTCCATAAAATATCATGTCGATGGATGTCAGTGACACAGTATCAATATTAAAAGGTTTCGCAATATGGATTGCAGTTGGAAGACTTATTTAAATGAAAATACACCATTAAACACGCCATGTGCTATGTTTGGAAGTTAAAAATTTAAGTTTTAAAAATTAAACCATGTAATCATTAATAATACGTTAGCTTAAAGCTTCAAATTACATGAAAATTATCCGAAAGTGTAAGTTTCAAAACGACTCGCTTTCTTAATTTTACAGGTGGTTTACCAACTCGAAAATATTCTGTATATTTTGGTTGGTTTTAGCAATTTTATAGATCAAGATCTTTAATTTGAAAAAATGTTTGAAAAATATACAAATATATAAATATATATATATAAAACGCATATCTTACACCTATCTAAATCTGATTGCAGAAGATAGGTTTTTGAAGGTTATTCATACCAAATGTATAAACAATTATTTTGTTCTCTCACTATTTTCACCATAATACCTGATGATATAACATTCAATTTATTCAGGTACACACTCTGTATGGCTATCACATTAAAAGCTTTTTACTGACTTTAGAAATTGATTTCCATCATCAACCCACCACACAATAAAAAATCAAATCTTAATTTAATATTTAATTTGAGTCACAAATGTGTTGACCCTAACTTTATGTGAAGATGTTGACGACGCCCATTGTTCGCTAAACAATCAACGACGTATTGGAACATACATGTAACTAAATGTGTTAGGGTAGTACACACTAAGTTTGATTTATCCACCGTGAACCTTAACTGGAAATATGTTTCGACGATCAGTCCTATTCACTGAATAAAGTGTTAATTCTCAAAGTGAATTTCATTGTTTTAGTTCAATTCAAAGAAGGCAAGAACTTTCTTACTGAAATATGATAGAGAACGCTTGTGTAAATACTATTTTTATTAGACATACAACAGAAATTAAAAGGATGGGTGTTCTTTGTGTCCGTTTCTTGTATGTTTGTAAAGTTCCCCGCGACACAGGATTTATACCTCGCGCGGACGTTGACTTTTAAAAAAAAAAACACAAAATTACTTTTGGTCTAACTAAAAAAATATAATTATAAAGTTAGAATACTCAGTCTTTCATCATTTATGTTTTAATAAGAATTTGTTGGTCTCATTTAAGAAAACCGTTCCATCTGGAGGAGACATCGCTAAAAGTTTGCCGATCCCACGAACGCAATCATAACTTTATCCGTTGTAGATATTGAATTTAATATCTTACTTCTTGTAACACATTATAAGGCCAATAATAATGCTGAGATGAAATGAAAAAAAAACACACAGCAATAAAAACTGTTTAGTCTTTGATTGCTTCAAAAAAAAAAATGAAGACTGAATGTCTTGGCTTATATTCATAATATGGTATGTACAGATGTAATGGTTTCGTATAGTTTAAATATTCGTTCTCTTGATGTTATTTTAATTTGGTCTGACTTGGCTAGTTTTTCTCGTATTCTTTGAATCGTGGTGACCTTTGTGTTATCTACAATATTTAAGTATTTAGAATTTTTCCAAAGTATTATAACCTTTTTTTGACAACAATCGTTTCAATCTTAAAACATGTCATATAGCTGTAATATGTTTGTCCTCCCACAATGAAACTGAAACACGTACAGCCTAACCATTTTGGTAATACATGCGTATAACACAGATGGAATATAGAACAGTTTTTGTCTCGAGTTTTTGCTTTTTAATTGGATTGGTCTCGTTTTGGATAGCGGCGGCGTTTATAGCACGACTACTTGAATTTTAGGTCCATTAGTATGCTTCACTATAAATTTAGTTCATATGATTACTTACATTTGTAAAATAAATCGGAGAAAAACAAATAGAGAGAATATACTATATACAAAACAGTTTTTATACACAGTTATACTCGCTAAAGGAGTAGTAAAACACACATCCACCTTCCTTACCTGAGACTGATCATCAGATAATTAACTAAGGATACAGCTATAGACATGGCAGCATACATAAAAAAATACCCGTGCTATAACTTTATTGAGATTTATTTTGGAAGATTGGCAAGCATACTGAAGAATACGTAGACTTAATATAATTATACTATAATGCTAACTGTAGTTCTACTTTACCAAGTCAATCGTGCAACATCGTGTAGTTATCATTTCAGATATCTTAGAAACCTTCCCCGATGAAGGGAATTACATCAGAGGCGACTTGAAAAATAAAGACGGACAGATTCAAAACTGAAGTCCTCAATACTGTTTTACACATATATTATACTCGTATAATTATAATCACCTACATACTTACTTTAATAGTATAAAAGTTAAAAGTTTATCATAAGCAAGAAAGATCGCATTCGATCGATTTGGTTTTCTGTTCATTACAAGTAAACTAATGCGATCTTTGAAACTACGACTAAAGACATAGACACGTTTTAAAAAACGAACACGTTTAACGTCGATTCTCTAGAAACTTAGTTTTACATATGTATATCATGTTCTTGCATATCTTGAGATTTGTTAAGCAATCATCACACAGTACTTCATCAGCAATTGCTAAGCACTACACACAATTCCGGGTGAATAGAGTATCAAACTGATGTTGTTGACATAACAAGCGAAAAATATCATTAGCCTATATAAAAGAAAGTAGTTCTTAAAATCATTATGATACGTGCGGGATACGCTTAATAGCATTTGGGAGCGATGCCAAGTGACATTGATACGTGTGTTTTATATGATATGTATTTATGTGATATAACGATGAGGTTGTTTTTGTGAATGATTGTGAAGCAAATACATATAAAATCTTCATGTCATAGTTAAGGAAATCAGCAAAAATATGAAAGGAGAACTTCTGTACAATATTTAAATCTTGTTCTGTATAAGGGGGCTATACGCTTTACCTTTATCACTAATGAAACAGGGTGGCCCACATGCGAGAGATGTGTAGTTAGCAAAATTTGCTTCTCTGGTATGCACGATAATGCTTAACAACTGTTTCTTTGGTCTAGCGGTTAGTGTATACGGCTGACAATCAAGAGGTTTCAGGTTCGATTCCCAGGCCAACGGCTATTATTAAGTTTTTTCTAGTTACGGCAATATTTAACAACAGCTCGGAGCTTGGAAGTTGGGGTTTTAACCGCCATGCTACGGAGAACACGTAAAGTTTTCGGTCCTGGACGTGAGCTCTCCCAAGTCGTGTCAGAAAACTGTCCCATCGGAGTGAGAATGAGGGAACAGAGAGTGCACCTAGGTTTACGCACATACTTGTGCACAATAATATTTCATCATTATAAATCACTATTACTATAAATGCGAATTTGTTTCCTTTAAGTTTAGTAGCTAAACTAACGATATTAACAATAGAAATACTCACAAACTGGACAATTGTAAAATTGCCGCCATTTGTTTCAACCGTGCACGTAAATCAACCGAAATTAGAACACCCACTTGAGAAGTAATCGAAACGTATAGTATTGTATCTGTTTAGACAATTGCTATGTCGGACGCGCAGATTTATTTGTTAATACTTCAATGAAAATTTGTTTTCCTTTTTTACTCTACGTAGTATTTAAAACAGTAAAGAAGAAAAATTGAAAGAAACCTAAGAAGTAATTACGACTGCACGGATTGCCTAGTGGTACAAGCGCTCACCACGCCGCTCTAGTGATTGACGTGTACTCTCCACACTGAGTGTTGTGGGTTCAAACCCCACACGGGACAACACTTTGTGTGATCCACAAATTGTTGTTCTAAGTTTGGGTGTTCTTTGTGTCCACTTCTTATATGTTTGAAGTCTCCCGCGAAACAGGGTTTATTCCTAATGCGGGCGTTGTCTTTAGAAAAAAAAAAGCAGTATGCAAAAAATGTATTCTTCCTCTCTAACGTATTTACAAAAAGCATATTAATTCACCAATATTCAAAATATGATTACGTTAAAACAGTTTGTGGATGATTTATATGTTATTACTGCTATTGCATATTAATTACGTGAATGTGAAAATAATGTTTACTGGACAATAGAAATTAAGAAATAAATATTTTTCGAATACTTCGGACATTTGACACAACGCTATCTGGTCCCCCAAACTAAGCAGAGCTTGTACTATGGGTAGTACCCACAACAACAACTGATATAAATACATATATACTTTTTTTCGTAAATGCATGTGCATACATAGAAAACACCTAAACTTCGAAACAAATATTTGCAGATCATGCAAACATTTGGCTCTACTCGGGCATCGAACCCCAGACCTCAAGCACAGCAGTCGCATATGCTACCACTGCGCCACTGAGGCAGTCAGATATACCTAAGTTAACTACTAAATCCACCATAATGTTATTTTAGTAGTAGTTCGTATACCATAATATTATTGTAGCAGTAGTTAGTAGTAGTAGATATTAAAGGTCTTTTAATCATAAAACTGTCTGCAGTATTTGTATCAAGTGCGTATTTAATTAAAAACTATTTTTTATTAAGACATTCTGCTTTTACGAAACGAATTTTAAGTCATGCGTGATAATTAGTTGCACGTGAAGTTAATTTAATTTTGTATACTCCGTTGTAAACAGATTTCTTCATCAAATTTATACAGAACAGTACCAATCACATCGTTTTCATAGAGAAACCACAGTAACTTTGTTTGACCTCGTTGACAGAATTTTTTACTCCAATCTTTCTCTTATCTAATTGATATATAGAATGTGGGGTCTATATCTCGTAACAGTTATCTAACTGTCACATCTATGACTGATAGATAGATATTATTCACTATCTATATCTTGACAAATACCTCTCTTGTTGACTACACTCTTGACATTTTGAATATATACTCTATACATCTATATACTGTAAATACCTCCGAGTATTTCAAATTTACATCTCTCATATTTCTTACCTTACATAATGCAAAGTTTGACCGTTGCATTCTAGCTATGTAAATAAACACATCTATGTATCTAAACTATTCACATTTTGTCACCTTAGAATAGGATGAAGTAGAAATGCAATATAGGCGAGTTAAGCGTGCCAGGCTTTTAGATCGCTCGTAGTTCCTGTATTTCTGTATTTCAAAAACGATTATACTTGAACCCTTACGACCTAATTTGTAAAATTGCGTTGCGTTAAAAATACATTGCGTTTTAAATTTGAGTACTAACTACATTGTTTCGCAGCACATTAAGAGCACGCAATTCTTGTGAGAATATTTCGAAATATTTTGCATGAACATATTTGGTAAAGTCCCGTAACGTCCCTAGAACAAGTGAAAAGCTGTCTAATGTAAAAGACGTATTTTATTTAGTAACATGTTAAGTGGCGTTTAGGATTTATACCCATTAAATTCTTGGGACGAATTAGCATAGACTGCGTTATTTGTGTATAATATTATTATAAATCGTTTGTGTGTGCGTCTAGGCGACAAAAGATTTCTCGGGATTTACTATTGATCGCTCTTCTAATATTCATTTCTCTGTTCTGTAAATCCTATCCACCTTTTGTTCCTAAATGAAGAAGTTAGATCTTTTGCTTTGCTCTAAATGAAAAACTTACAAACGTAAATACCAAACTACAACATTATACAAATATTTTATATTTTTTGTGTCGAATAGTCAGTTCTCAGTCTAAAAATATGTCGTTTTTTTATATACCTAACTGTTTATAATACTATTAGCCTTATGAAGATAGGTATAATGTTAGAAATTTCGAAAAATTAACAATAAAACTAAGAGTTATTTTTCGTATCGAAATGTTCAATGAACTGCAATTGGTATATATATATTTGTGAATTATTTATCGCGACGTCTCCTCAAAGTTGACGCTGGCACTTTGCCAGATATCGGGGGAAAGAGTGAAAATAACGCCGGTGACCTTTACACAGCGGGCCTGCTTCACCTTGTGAGAACAATAGATAGGTATAAGAGTATGTAGTAGAACACCTAAGGGAGGGAGAAAAATGTGGGTCGCTATACATTTTAAATTGGATGTAGAAGTCTCGAAGAATTTCCTTAAGTATGTATAAGTCACAGTCATAATCGTGATATAATTATATTTCTGGGAAAATATATTTGTATATAATACTAAATATACCAAATAAGCGGTTAGCGTATGCGGCTGCCGATCAAGTGATCTTGGGTTTGATTTTCAGGTCGGGTCAAAAAGTGTCAGCGTTTTTCTAGTTAATCTCTATTTAATCTCTCCTCGGTCATTTTGGATAACCTTCTAATCGGATTGTAAGAATGAGGGAACAAAGAGTGCACCTGTTTAGGGCACAGTGGTGTACTATATATCTCCTGCGTAGTTGGCTGATCTTGGTTGAGACGGGCCACCATGGCCGAAATTGGCTAAGAGTAGACAGTACATCATTGTATACCGTAAGAAAGTTTTATGCAAACGGGTAATACTTCCCTTAGGATTATAATAATGATACGGCAACAATATGGCAATATAATTATCTTGCAAGACTAAAGCTAGTAATTATTTTAAAATTTATATTTTGTTTGATTTACAAAACTTTTACTTATGACCTCAGATTACAAAACAAAAGGTAAACGGAACGCAACAAGCATCAAAGTGAGGCCAAAAAGCAAGTACACATCAAAAAGCGAATACAATCTCGCGGCAGTGTACTTAACAAAGCGTCATACTGCTTACACGTCACGAGAGATTCTTTATTTTATGTTTGAAATGCTGCCTTGCATTTTTAAACATCATAAAAGTTGCTCCCAAAAACAACAAAAGGAGCTAGAATATCCTTTCACAAGTAAATATAGATTATTTCGTTGGTTTTATTATTCCTTGCCTGGTAATCACACGTTTGTTTCGGAACACAAGACCTCGACATCAGTTTTTCTGTGTTGCCAGTTTTTAAAGATTTTTTCCCTTAGAGAAATTATTTGCTAGTCGTAGGGATGTGTATTTCAAGTCTAACCTGATGTGCTTTACATGATGTTTGACTAACATAATTTCTAATAAATGATTTTAAACAAATAGTCCACGTGAAAATTTATTATTATGGATGGAATAAATAACTGTAAACAAAATCATTGAAAATTACTAATACTCGTATACTTGGAATGAAATTATGTGATTTGAATAAAAAAAAACGAATCGCGTTGGTTTGCATCGCATTGCATTGAATTATTGAAATTACAATCCGTTAACGTTCCGTTTAACCTTATAGTCGTATATTTAATTGAATAATAAGAATAACTGTATTTATAATATTAACAAAATATATAAGGCATATTTTCTGTTAAGTAATTTGTGCTGAGTTTTATCACTTTACAATTTTTCCAGGTTGCCACTTAAACGCTAAACAACAACATAAAAAAATATACAAAATATTTTTTCTAGAATTTTGTGTTGTATGCAACGGTGATTTATAAAAATAAATAATAATGTTTACAATAATAATAATACCAGGGTGTTTTTTGTACTCCTGATATCATTACATGCGCAGTGTGCGTGGCAATTTCTGGCGTACGTTCTATCTACCTTTAGTTTTAAAAACTTAGATTATGCCTATTTACTATTAATTTTTAGTTGAAGAGTGAATTTCGACCTCGTAGTCTCAGTATATGGAATGTCTACTTTCCTATAACCATCTTAATAATCTTAATAATCATAACCTTGGAGAAATATTATTACATCAGGGCTATAACTCTCGTGCTCGGTTGATAATTGCACATAATCTCTTTGATTTTAGTAGGTACATCCGTAGTTATATATGATCGTTATCCATTAAAATCCGTAATTATTAAATCAGCAGTGAATGAGTTTTATTAGCCATCGTGCAAACTAATAGTATAAAAACTCTATAAGAAAATAAACAATATTAAGACAAAATATAAGTAAAAGTCGTAAACACTTGTAGATAAAACAGACAGACGTACATTTATCTTATCAATGTCTTAGCCTTATTAATCTTAAGTCATAATTTTGTCTTAAGACTGATCGGGTACAGATTTACGCCGGTTTTGTCTAACCTTTAACTTTAACCACTGTAATATACTGAAATTAAATGAAAGAGCTTTATTTGAGGGTCCTGAACCCTACAAACTTCAATAGAAAGTCTCGTGATGTAGAACCGTCATTCATTACATATTATGTAACCTAACCATATATTATAATTTTTATTTACTTTGTAAAGGGATTAAAAGCGCAAACCCAAGTATTCGTGTTTATATAACGATGCGTAATCTAAACGCCTGATAGCTCGGCGCAAACGCGCAAATATGCGGAACTTGCGCGTTAATATTGCTCTAATCGTACATCAAATATGAACGCAGTGTTAGGTACGAATTTATGTGTAAACGTAATGTTAGTTCTAGATAAAAATACATACCATGAATGCATGTTTATAAGGTCGAGGAAAGACTTTGTATGTGGAGGGCACAGGACCACTTCTGGAGAGTTTTGGTGGAGGCTCTTGTCCAATAGTAGACGTGTTTCAACTGAGATGATGATGATATCTAAGAGTTTACTTAGTTTTTTATTGATTCATTAAGATAGTGTAATAGCATCGTTTAAGCAAATGTTGTTTTTTTAAATTTGGTTACACCTAAACTGCTGACGACGTAGAAAGATAGCGACAAACTCACTCGGTAACTTGTTTATATATTTAATTAAAATGTATTTATTTCGATAAAGGCGTATAAATCGTAATAGTAATCCCTCTATCTCTCTTTTTGATCAAGGTATATGTCAGAACAGATAAAGAGGTAATCTAAATACACGTAGTACATCTACAGAACATTATCTAAATTTATGATTATCTTTCGTTTGACTTTTTCTTTTTAATTTCCCATTAACATACTTCGTTATAAAAATAGCCTTTTATCGAAATTATCTCTAAAACTACTTATTTCTGTGTATCAATGCAGGCGATAATTTTAAAATGTTACCAAATATTATTGAGGTTACTGTAACACTAAATGAGGATACTTTTTTCTTTCGTTTGATCATTTCATCAATTCAAGAAAGACATTTAAAAATTCTTTCTAAATATACAATTAATCGAAAAAACAAACGAACGTGCCTAGTTGTCAAACTTTTAGCTAAACCATTGTACCATTTTCGGCGTTTTGATACAAAATAACGAAATCGGTCAATACGAACAATTCAATTAAATCAATTACGATATGAAACATATATTTCTGATAACACATTGTGATACTGACCTGATTAAAATAAATACTTCATGTATTTATTTTTATTCGTTTAGTATCAGTTTCACCTGCGTTTATGGGCACTGCTCTATTATGTTATAACCACACAAGACTAGAACTGTGATTCAGAGATTTAGATTAATTGAAAAATCACGCTACAACTAGAACCAATCTTTCTCAATGAATTTTCTATCTAAGACAAAAATATTTTACCAATCCTACTTGTAGTTAGCGCGTAAAAGGCACTGTAATAAATAATGGTTATAATATTTTAGATATGGTTACCTTTTGCATATTTTTAAATTAAAACATGCCAATTTCCTCACTTGCCAAATGTTTTAAAAAAATAAGTCACACTTTTTAATTATTTTGCTACTTTTACCAATTAGCAACAGTAATTACTAAAAATTATATCCTAAATAAATAAAACTGCTAAGATCAAACTGCTACTAAATTTGTAACTCAATCATTTCAAATATTACTCTCGGACCCAATAAAATTGTAATACGAATGAGACCATCGAAAATTAACATGTCTGCATAATATTTGTATGGCGTAACACTTTACAATAACAGTATATAATAATAGCGTCCATAAAGAGTTGCTCACGATTGTGAACGCGCTTCTATGTCAACTATCAAGTGAAGCGAGGCTACTACATAATACAATAATAGCGTTTCGACATGTGGTAAGTCCTTTAATATGAATCCCTTTATCAGAATCGACTTTATTGTATATAAGTTGCTGGTTTTTTTTATTACTATATTTATTTAGTAATAATTCATCTTTCATATACGAACTAAAACAAAATGTGACAGCAAATATTAGAAGGAATCCATTTTTAAATGTGTCAAGTTTATTGCAAAATATGCAATGATTATTTAATGAGCCAGAACAAAACGTACTGAATATTAAATAACATTTAACCATATATTAAATTGAAAGAAAATATACGTAATTTTACAAAAGTCGACAACACTGTATCTGTTTAAAAGTCGTTAGCAAGCCAAATAAATACTTCATAGATACACTAGCTTAGCCTACCCTAAAATATCGATGAAAATACCAAACGTAAAGCATACAGCCGCACATACTGAACATAGTCGAAATGTATGACCTCATCCTTTTTGAACTTTCCCTCCTTTTTCTTCATTTTTTGGGTAACTACAAAAAAGACAGCTAAAATAAATCTATCTTACATTTACAACCGTCAGATAGTAAAGTAAGGATAATAAAAACCAAAGAACTAAACAAAATAAACGTAAAAAAAGGCGTAGTAAGATTACATGACATTTATATCTTAAAGAAACGTGTTCAATTTTTATTCATACTAATTTACTTATGAAAACGACAGTTCTTCAAAGAAAACTGTTTATTTTGGGGGCGATATTTTCGGACGTGGTCTCGGGCAATGTCGTTTCGAACTATAAATGAACCAAAGTGAGTGTTCCGGTTATACAAGAATAACAGGAAATATACAGTATTTATAACATTGTTTCGGTAAAACAGAGAGCTCAAATCACCTCGATACAGCCACAGCCAGTTCGAGTTACAGGTATACAATAAAACACCTTAGTTAACTAAATGTGAGTGTTTTATCATCATCATTGGCCTATCAATTGCTAAAAGAATGCTTTCCTTTGGTGTATATTACGCTTCTTTTTACCTCTTCGGAAATACTAGTAATGTATAATTGGTTATATCTTTAGACGAGCCCAGGACATCGAAATAAAAGTTTTACACTTTCACTTGAAATCAATTATATATTCAAAGTTGGTTATTACTATTTCAAATAATGTTACTTAGTTTTTAGTAAGTTCTGGGCATCAAAATATTGTAAATTAGAAACATTATTTTTTAACAATATAAGGAAAACATAATATACTATAAGTAAATTTCATGGAAATGTAATTTTGTTATTTTTCAAAATATATATGTATTAAAATGTTTTTTAGCAATAACGAAGATTAACTAACGAAGACTTGAAAAGAGTCAACTTTATCTATGTCCGACGTATAAAAATATCTGTAAAAGATTTACTCGTAGAAATAAATGTCATCTATCATTTATGAAGTTGCTTGTTGCTTCATTCGTAAATCCTATTGGCGTATCATATTCTCGTTTTAACTTGCTCTCTCTTCCTTTATAAGTATAATTTTTCTTGCGATGTGAAGGAGAACAACTTAATTTATGCAATTCATGACATAATGTATTTACGAAACCGTCCATTTGTTAATACGTGATACGTCATTTAAGTCGAGATGTACCTGAACAATGTAGATATGTGCATATTTTTTCAGTTTGCAATATTCATTTGTAGAAAAATATAAATTAAATCACATGCGTTGTCAGAGAAATGAGGAACATATATTAATTTTCTTGATTGTATCTTCACGATTGTATATTGTGCAATTTAATTTTCCAAATTCCGATTCAAAACAGATCTTTGATCAGTAATGAACAACGATAAGTTGATAATTTGAATTAATGATGGGAAACCACTTCTCAAACAGAATGCTGGATCTGCTATAGAAACTCTTCCAATAAACATGTCTACAGACTCGACGATAGTTTTTTTTTCTAATCTGTATGTCGAACAGAGATTGGAAAAAAACCCTGGCTATTTACATGTACCTTATGTAGAATGACAAGACATCATCCTACTATCAGTTATGAAATATGTAATGTGATGATTAAAAATATAAATTACGAGTGCTTATAGTTAGCCAAGAAATTCTGCCTAATCAGGAGTCTAGATATGTTAGAAGAGTTTCTAAAGAAGATCTAACATTCTGTGTTGGAAACCAGTTTTCAAAACAGTTGATTTTAATTGGAAACCAGATTTCTAACAAAAGAATGACTACTATTTCAGATTTCTAATCATTAGTTGCCAATGTGGCCGAACCACAAAATTGTATTCTAGCCTCACTTAAACACCTGAAAACTCTGTAGAAAATAAAGTTGTCCATTACCTAAAGCGTAGCCCATAAAAATAAAGAAAAAGCTGCTTTCCCCACTATACGTATTACCACAATGTATGCTCTAGAAGGTTTATGTTCAACACCACTCTACACGTCTCGCAAAATGTTTAAAAGTTTATTTTGTGGGCTCAGTAAACGTTAGGCGTTAACGTATATTTTTGTTGTTTTTTTTTGCGCTGCGACAAAATTATAATACATTTTACTTTCTTTGCAACTTTAGTATGAAAATGAAACACGAAAAAAGAACTAACAAACATTTCTCATTAATTATTTATTGCGTCTGTAATGTTAACTGTTGGTGATCTATAAAAAATACTTTTGTTGTCCAAAAAATTGATCTTGTGGTTAGTAAAATCAGAAACGAAAATAAAGTATACGTATGACATTTTCTTATACTATACCTCTGAATAAGTATGATGTCTTAGCTAACTACGCCCATCATGCTCTCTCATACGCCTATACGTGGCACCTTCATGTAATTCAATTATGTAAATCGTCTATAAACGTGTCCTCGCATACACTTTGCACTTAAGGCTTTGCTGCAGTAGAAAGTTATTTGTCGGTGCACGTACAACTGTGACGAACAGCATTGTAAGGAGTTCGTCTTATTCAGAAGTAATAGCGCGTGCGTTAAACGCGTTTAAATGTTACTTATATAATATTCAAAATTCCTTGTGTACCTACCACTTAATATGAGACACGTTAATTTGGGAGTTATAATTCGCATAGTTAGAATAAACCACTTCCTCTTGGTTAATATTTAATGCTATCTATATTAGATACTGGCAGTGTGGTGACGAATTAAGAATACAGGGTGTCACCACCCTTATACTTCCCATGGGTGTCGTAAGAGACGACTAAGGAAGCAAAATATGCAAGACACCACCATAAAGAGAAGGAAAACTTGCAACCTTTTCCAAGGAGAAGCCTGTTGTTGATGTGATAATGTTAGATACGTAGAATGCCGCTTAAGACAATGTAGGACATAAAATATAAATGTGTTTAAGCGTGTACTCATATAGCTACCAAGTATCACTCATTCTTTCTGATATTTTAAGAAAACCCTCAAATGAATTACCGTGCTTTTTGAGAATTTCACTATGAAATTTGGGTAATCAATCAATTTAAAATATGACTGTCAAGATAACCTTGCGAATGATCAATCACTCACTGTATCACAATCTTCTGATGAATACCTGCGTGAATTCCTCCTTACCTGCTTGCGGCATACGAATACTTACTTAACATTTACTGAATATAAAGACTTTTCTGAAATGATTATGGTAGTGGTTTACATGTTTATTGAACACAAATATAATGTAGGTTAACACTGTTTATAAAAAATCAGCATATTTTAACTTTTTATTAACAAAGCACATTATCATTTCTCAATGTTTAACAAAGTGCCTAATCATATTAATTTCTTGTCCACAGTCAATGATCCAACTCAAAGAACGCAAAGAAATGGACGAAGCATTCAAGAAGGCACAGAAGCCGTGGGCGAAACTTCTGCAGAAAGTTGAGCGAACCAGGTTAGAGTATCACACAGCATGCAAACAAGAGCGTACCGCACAGAACCAAGAGAGAAACGCCAGTGGAGACAGCTCCTTTAGTCCGGATCAGGTTAGTCTACACACAAAAATTCTAGCTTGCAATAATTTTTAAAAGAAGTTGATTTTGTAAGCTTTGTTCTCGTGAGTTTAAAAAGTAGTAGCATTGTACTTTACTTGACATTGTTTTATTTGATAATTTGGCTATAGGTTTATAACAACATAATTGTGTTGCAAAATTGTCCCATGCGGATAAAATAGATGTTTGTGTTGCAAAACATTTGCACAAATTTACGTCTGATAGACTATATGCAGACTCTGACCATACACATTTGGTGAAATAGTAATAATTGTGAAATAGTTGGTTTATCTGTTTCATAATTCGTATTATACACTTAGCCTAACGAAATAGGTTTTAGGTTTATATCCCTAACTTCGCTTTACTATGTATTACTATACATAACAAATATGTATAACTTGCTCAATTTTAAATAGTCAAAACTTCCCTCTTTAAAACTATATTAACAATGACATGTATTACACAAGGCGTTAATCAAGTCGAGATTAGTTATAGCCTCTTTTGTTACAAAAGTTACTTTATGCGATGTATAAACCTAATATAATATCCGTTATGGCCACCAGAATTGAAGTAATATTTGCAAATGGAGACCAATGCCAGAATCCTATTAGAGTACAAAGTCTACTCTACTTAAAGTTTCGCTGTACTCTCATATCTCATCATACAAAACTGATCTTATATAATACCTACCGCAAAAGTTATACAATCACAATTCTCTTGGCCATTTCAGTTACCCTCTCCAGATCAAGTTTCTGTCTTAATCTAAGGGTTCAATGCTACGGAGGGTTTACGTAGATTATCGAACACTAATTAATTAACAGGATAAGCGGTGGCTAATCACCATTACTTCCAGTTATCTAAACCGTGACAAATTATAAAAAAGGGTTCTGTTATATTCAACTAGTTTTAGTATCTTACTATATAACTGTGTGTTGTTACACAAAATCCTATATTGTCAGAGATATCTGTCATTGTTGCACTTTTTCAAGATGTATTAAGATATCACAGACATACGTTATCAGTTGACGCACATACAATTTATCATAAAGAGACACGGATGTTTCTATGCAATAGTATAAAACCTCGACATCTTGCAGTAAATGTGAAGAAAGATACATTGTTTACACAACACATACGTGACATACACACACACACACACTGAGGCTTTTATATTTAAACTAGCTGTACCATTCACGCGTTGCTATGCCACCAACTAAAATAAATTTGAAGGAAAAACATTCATATCAACTTAGAAACCTTCCTTCCTAAACCTAGGCTTATGCACAACAACTTTGCTACAGATAATCGCATGATCAAAATCATAGTTTACGATTCTATAAAGGACAAACTGACAGACAGACAGACAGATGTTCGGGTTTATAGAAATTTGATTATATCATAAGATGTTCGTTTAAAGTAAAGAAATTAATGAGCGAAGTAATCAATAAATAAAACGTATAATTACATTAATACCTAAACATATAGCATTGAAGAGAGGTCGGGTCGTTGACTTAACTGAAGTGGGCCAATCGACCGCGATTTGGTGCTCCACTTTTGGATTACCTTTTTACCTAAATCATCAATTTATGATATGAGCAATATATACCGTATCATGATTAACACCTTCGCGTACATTTCTTAAACAAGAGTATGACGTGTTTTCTCCCCATTTCATTGATTCCGTGTATCGTTTTAGGCTAGCGGATATTCGTGAATCGTTGACTCATTCGTTCTCAACTCCTACAACATTGCCTGCATTACTTTGATGGAATGTTGGTGCGGTGACTTGTACTGTGCATTTTCTAGCGAATTCCTATAGGAAATTGGTCAATACGGATTTAAAGTTAACTCTAGGATACTAGAAATCTAAATATGGAAATGTTAATCGATTTGTAATGGCAACCTATTTATTACCATTAGCAAAATATACACACCTATTTGAAATAAGCGGAAAAAGAACTCAAAAACTGGAAATTGATGAAAAAGGTTTTCTTTTAAATACATTTTACATTTCTCTGAGCAGTTTTTAAATTATTGTTTTGACAACAAACAACTTTGCTTGCCCAAAACAATCACAATAAATCCATCCACAGAGTCCACTTAGAAAACTACTATTCACTACATAAACAAAAATAATTAAACCATAAGAAGTTTTAAACTTGAGGAGCATAAATCCTCTTTACGATCTCTCCCTGAAATTAAATCTTTCTATATTTAAAACTTAAACAAGAAATAAATTGACTTTGGATTTGCTACGATTTCTGTTTTATCCATGGACTCTCTGATTACATATTTTCTTGCCTTTTGCTGTGTTCATAAATAAAAAATTAAAGAAGCTCTTTAAATATAAAATATCTTATAATGTGCCAACCATTCATGTTGATATACTAAATTTGAAATGTTGTTAAGTAAAATATAATCTAACCCATTAACTTTCTCTTAGAAGTATGAATAATTTTTCGGCATTTTAACATATTCAAGTATCAAAGTTATTATAGTAGCGTTAATGATGTTTTAACTTAATCTTGTCTTTAAAAAAAATATTTTCATATATTTTCCGCAAGTTGGCGAGACGTCACTATACATAGTAGTAATTAGTAAATAGATTTGGACTAATATAATGAAATAAGTAAGCAAATGCTTAAGCTGTCTAATATGTACTAACGCTATACGGACTGTAACTGAAACAAAAAGGCAAAATTAATGTTGTTATATGCTTCTAGATTCTATCAGCTCTCTCTTTCTCTCTCTCTGTCGATATTTCTCAAATACTTTATTTTAAGGAACGGAATTTAGGAAAGTTCGTAAGCAACTTCAACTTATTAAGTGGATGTTGTACAAAAACGGAAGACAAATTGGGAAAGTATTGACTTTTTAACTCGTCCTTGCAAGTTTTTTGAGATGGGTTCTTTTAGGATGATAAGGTTTGGCGTCTTTGTCTAATAATAATTCAATAATATATGATGTGCCTACTCTTTATAAATTCTATTTAAAATCAAATATAACTATTTAGCAAAGTATCAAGTAGGAATTTGAACGCTGAGTTATTTTTTAAATAATAAACAGGATTTTTTTTTAAAACAGGTCATCATGTAGTAGTAGCATCATATCCCATTACTGGACTGTCCTTAAGAGAAGGTTTTGGTCATACCACACTGGTCTGACGGACGATATAGAGTAAAACAAGTTCAATTACCTCCAATTAAATATAAAATAATGAAGTAATAAAAAGAGATAAAGTTACGACATACTCATGTACTATTTAATTATCTTCATACTCTACGTCAGTCATAAATTCCGGTGCTAAAACACCACGTTCTCAGCCATTAACCGTAAACCGATCACATGTTTTGAACCCGTTACACTTCATAAACATTGTGACACTTTAAGCTGGTTTTGCTTAATTAGATTCACTACATGAAGTGTTAACATTAGTATGTTTTAAAATAAAAACCATTGAAATGAATACGTCTAACTTTTTAAAGCGAACAGATTAACTTCTAACAAAATTATATCCAAAAGCGTTTGAGACTTTGGAGTCGGTTAAAAACTAAGTTTTTCTGCGTTATTTAGTACTAAGATTTTAAATAACTTTGTGGTAGTACACATTTCGTATAACTAGGCATCAAATGTCAATCATATGCAGCCTATATACCACAAGTAGTTACTCTTAATATTTTACCTTGTAATAAGGAATTTATTCATTCTAAATTACTTAACTCGTTGCACCTGGTATACAATTTTCGAAATAAGGCTTGTTAGTATAAAATACTTATTTAAAAATCACAAATAATGAAATTACATTTTTACCAAAATAAGTAAACTTATAGAAAATATCTCCGAAACGACGGGCAGCCGTCTGCGGTTATTGCTTATTACAATGTCATTGTTTATTTGTTAAATCTTTTGTTTGGTACTTATTTTATACTGTAATAAAAAATCTGGAATTTGGGGAATGCACGAACAATGAAAACATCAAAAAGGGATCGCGTTTTTAATTTATCTATTAACTGAAACACAAAATAAATATAGAATCTTTCAATAACATATATGCTGTGATAGCCAGTTATAATACCTAACGATTATACCAATAATATATAAATATTATACGTAAATGAAAATAGAGTAAAATTAAACAGTTTAAACTTTTATCGATCTCGATAAAGCTACTTAGCTTCGTTTGTGAACTCTAACTAAAATCTTCTTGCCCCTTGAGATTATTTCGGTAGTCTATGAAATTACTGTAAACTCTTTCGAGATTAAATTAGTAATCTGGCAAAGATCACTAGTATAAAATAAATAGGTTTTTAAAGGGTCGGCAACGCGCACGTGATGTCCCTGGTGCCGCAGGCGTCCATAGGCTGCAGTAATCGCTTACCATCAGGTGGGCCGTACGCTTGTTTGCCATCGTCGTGGTATAAAAAAAAACAAAAATAAACTCTTTAACTGGTAAGTCCTGCTTTGTAAGTCTAGTCTGAGACTAGATTCTTTATAATAAGTAACTGTTTTTGTTATGATAAATCTAAAGGATTCAAAACTATCCCTCAAACGCTCCTGTTTAAAATTAAAAAAAAGAACACACAATTGTCCGGTACAACGTAAAAACGAGGTTACGGAATAGCCAGAGTCCACTAGCTACGATGTCTTGCTGAATATTATCGATCGATAGGGTTCTTTGACCACACCAGTGTCCTCCATTCGACTAAATATCGACCTAAATGGCGCACAAATTATTTAAGATAGCAATATTGATTCTAGCACTTCTTTGTACCAGGTGTTGAATTATTAAAGCAGAAAATGTGAGGTGTCGACATCAGTTATAAATTTAACTTCTAAAAAATCATAGAGTACACTATTTTAGCTGAATAATATCTACTTACTTTATTAGTTATATGGTGAGTGTAGTGCATCTAAAATTTCGTATATTAAGGATGTAAACGTCGTAGTATGAACATGGCTGTAGAAATTTAAATTGATCTAGTACGAGATTTTCAACTGAAAAGCTTACCATATACTACTTTGTGTCTAAAAATAGTAAATCGGTTGTGTTATATTTTTATTACGTTGAGAATTAACATAGTGCTTAATCGCCATAACAGATCTACGATGGCCCCTTAAGCACTAAGTGTCATCGTGTAGGAATGATTCTGTTGCACAGCAAAATTTTAAGTTCCAGTATCTTTATATATTAAAATGCACACGCTTAGAAACATAATGTAAGATCAGACACCACACTACGACATACATATGTGTGTTATTGAATTTATAATGCCGTACTCTGCCTAGCTTATACGAAAAACTAAATTATTAAACAGAATGCGATCATAGAACTCTCATCACCTTACAGTGTAAACAATTAATCGGTGTCTGGTTATCTCTTAAGATCTAAAACACTTACTGAAAAATGCTTACGTCACTCGCCCACGTCGTCTGTTAGTTTGTATCTTACAGTATTAGTTACTATGCATATTTCGACCCAGATACCGCGAATAAACTAATAACCATTTTACCTACTAACGCAGTACCGGCACTATCGCAATTGTTAAGTGAGCGCGAGATGCTACGTGATAAATTTTCTGCTATTAACTGTGTGCCCGAAGAAAGCTCCCGTCCCATACTAAGCCTCATTTAATAGATAAATTTAGATTTTTTTTTCTAAATTAGGTGCCTGCCAAAGTCACTGCTCTGCTTGATGGAAAGCATGAATAAAATCCAAGAGTTGTGGTCACCATGCTCATTGCAAATGCAGACAATGCAGTATGGTGACTCGCACTATGGTGGCCTTGTGAGATGCTTTTTCACATTCCGCTTGGGGACGTGAAAGGCATGATGACAGTCATCGTGACAGTGTAAGGCTTACACAGTTACCACGATAACTGTCACCCTACATCAATGGGCCTCCGGTCTCACACTCACCAACCAAACACGACAACACGGATGCTGGCGCTTTAAGTTGGTCTTCTGTGGGAGGGTAGTACTGCCCCGGTCGAGCCGGCCCGCTCGTGCTGAAATCAGCGTGGCTACTACCTAGAAAACATTATTTTTTCTTCTATTTTAGTTTAAATTTTTAGAATACTATTAAGCAATTCAAATTAAAGACAAAAAAACTCCAATGTAATTTAGAATAACTAGTAACCCAAGTGAAAAGAAGAGTGACCTTAACTGTATTTCTGAAACCGAACAAGGCTCTCATGATTATAACAGAACTGTTCATATTACATATTAAAAACCTATTAATGCTTCAATGGAATAATCGTGTCAAAGGTTGAAACACTACTTTCTAGGTTTAGCAAGGACAAACATAAAGGCTCAATTTTGACGTTGTACATAATACAGTTAGGAACATAGATAACATCGAAAGGGACACTGTTATCGATCGAGATATTTAGTACCTGCTTTATTACGAAACCGTAAATTTAAATGTGAAAAGGGTTTACACTCTGTTTTGTTAATTTACAAATTCTTTTAAATTCTGAATTCACATAATTAGTGTCATGTTTAATTTACGTTCCCACTGTTTTGCAGTTGAACTGCATGAAGGTAACATAGCAAAATTCTGTACGGCAAGCCTGTCAAAATTTTGTTAGTTGTAGTAGTTGCATAGGGATAGCTAAATACACAATACAATGAGGGGCTTGGGCTGTTTTAATTTATATAAATCAATTAAGCATCTTTGTATGTTTCTAAAAACGTGACATAGTATACTGCAAGTGCTAAATCTGAATATAATGAACTGAATATAGTGTCTTTGACTTCTTCATTAGTTATTCCCGGTCAAGTCTTCAACTGAATGAATAAACTAAGGTATTCAATCACAGTCCATTATTACAAACAACTGTGAACTGTGAACCTGCTATTCTGTTAATAGTTAATAGATGTTTAATAGTACCTAAACATGAAGGTGTGATCATCACGCAGGCTCTCAGCCCTGACATAGTAATAAATTCAAAATAAATCATCTGAGCTGAAGATGCGATATCTTTATTACCCCAGCTACGTATTATAGCTATTTAATTGTTAAAGTTGCGTTAAATTGCTAATGAAATACAGCCTTTTTAAAGTTAAATACTAAAAATAACTTGTTAGAATATTATTCTGTGTTGTAAACCGATAATTATAATTGTGACAACCAGATTCAAGCTTGATCTCTTAATACATTCTGTCGAATATTCCTTGTCAAATAGCGAAATTTTATGTTCGGAATATAAGAAAGTGTAAAAAAATATTTACCGACACTCCCTTAATTCATTTAAAACAAAATTTTTACCGAATTCCAGCTATCTCAAATAAATCACCAGTTCTTTCAAGCCACAGGCAAAGGAATTTGTTTTGTTTGCCACGCTGTCAGTTTGCCTAAGTGATTGACAATTTTACGCAAATAATGCAGACGATTGTTATTAAAGTATGCTTAGTATAAAGTATGCTTTGTAATACAAATGATGAATATATGTAATAAGTACATGCAAGATAGTCGTTGTGTTTTTATGGTATGACAATTGATACTATTTGGCCACGTAAGACATTGGTATTCATTTTCTATTGTCTTCCATGTGTTGCGATTTGCAACAGGAAAATCTCATCGTAAACCGCTTGTTGGCTAAGTTAACCATATGTAACGTCTGAAGTAACTGGTAATTTTAACCATCTTGTCGTCAATGAGTAGATCTGATCAAGAATAAAATGTCCTCCTGTTTAGCAAAACTCAAGAAATATAATGGACGGCAGTCACGTGTTTTGTAAGGTGAAAAAGCCATGACACACTAAACAAGTCATTGGTATGACGCGAGCTCTTTCATGGAGATGCAATTATTTGTTTATTATTATCATAAGTGTAGGTAGTTAGATATGAAGTGATGGTTCTAACTCCTCTATAAAGATTTAAAACTACACGCACGATTTGAAAATGGAAGATAAACAATGTTACTCTGTTTGTATTAGTCTATGCCCTTGGGTTTATAATAGTAAGTTTGACTTTGTCAATAAAACTTAATCGCTCAATCAAATCATATCAAATTGAAAGTAGCCCAAATTGTCTGAGCTTAATTTTTTCTTAAGAGATCAATTACATGGTCTCATCACCGCAGAAATAGGCCTCTCCAATTGCACACCGCTTGTGTTTGAAGTATTACCGCCACTTAAATCAGTAAAATTATAGCGAATTTACTGCATTCTGCATAAACACTCGCGTTTTCTCATCTTTTTACCAGCGACCAATTATTTAAAAACAGATATAATGTAGTTGTTCTATGTTGTTACCCACTACATTTTTAAACATCGTCGCTATCATCTACCTGTATTTTACCACCTAGATGTGATGCTTGCTGTTGATTGATAGCAGATATAATTCCAGAATAAAGTAACTATACTCACTTATTACATACTTCATTACTTTTATACTCATGAAATTTTACCCTGATTAGTTCAATTCTACCAAATATTGACGTAAATTTTAAGCGCCAGC
Organism: Hypercompe scribonia; assembly: GCA_949316085.1. NCBI lineage: Eukaryota > Metazoa > Arthropoda > Insecta > Lepidoptera > Erebidae > Hypercompe > Hypercompe scribonia. The sequence goes on from OX438988.1 coordinate 10,247,220, forward strand.
GCTGTTAATATTTCTGCCATTGGCTTCCACAGAGCATTGTGCAAATTAGTACATACACTGAATCCGAATAATTTGGCAGTTCTGCTCATATTTGAGACGCGACCGACTGTAAAACCCTTTGAACGTCCCTCTTTCAATATTTGTACACATGAAAAAATACGTAACTATTGTTAGCGTTAACAGATTATTGGCGCATTTTTTTGTGTTCAACACTACGTTTATTTCTATTAGAACAGCGTATAGTTGCATATTCTGTAACGTTAATAATAATAAAGGTAATAGTGCTGTTACTGTATATGATTTACCTAAGTTTCTTAATGAAATGCGGAGGTATATAATAGAGAGATATACGAAGAGTATATCCTGATCGTAATTTTCTACCGCCTATATTGATACTTGAATATCAAAGTTACCAAGTATATCTTCGTTTTTTGACTTACCCCCTATTAGTGTGGGCATAGCTAGGCACTCACTTCCTTGTTGAAAACTACGAAAAGTGACCTAACGCCGATGTTCTATGTGGCAGTGATATCACCTCAGTGGAGTAGAATATAGGACTATATGTATACCGACGGATATGTACGGAATAAGGCTTCTATGGAGAGTAATTTTCCCATTTTGATTAAATCTATACTTGCTCTTGGAGTGATATCGCCAGTGAATATCCACGTGGTGACGGATAAGTCAGCGTGCCCACGGATTAAGAATATAAAGTGTCACTACTGCTATTCATAGCCAAGTCCTCTGGCCAGCATGGTATAGTAGACTAAAATCTCCTTTCTAAGGACTATGTCGAGCAGTGGACTATTAAAGGCAGTTAATGTAAAAAAAAAAGAATAGTAATCGTCCTTATTATCTTTTTCATTTAGCATCAGGCAGGCCAATTTTATTTACTAATATGTCATTAATACTTACTTAATTACTAATTAATCTAGAAACGGAGACCACACTCGAAGTACATGAGAAAATTTTATTTATTCTAGTCTCTACTCTACACTTACTTACAACTTACTACCTACGATGTGAATGTGGGAACCCACACATTTACATACACACCATCCTAATCGTATAAATTCCAACGGGTGGGCTCAGATTACGTGATTGGCAAAAAATTCGCAGATTGACTCGTGTGCTCTAATTACAGACAAGGCTTCGTACCACAAGCGAATGTAAATACATTTTTAAATTACTGAAGACACGCGTAGTTGTTTGCTGAGAAGACTACTAAAAAAACTGGTAGACTGCAGATTACTGAACTGCTGTGTTGTAGTAGAGTTAAACAATTGCTACTTACATAAGGTGTCGAGTTATCTTTATACGTTCATCCGGTAACACTACTATATGATATAGAACCGCTGTACATGTGGCCCGTGTTCAACATGCGCAGACACATCACGTCTATTAACATATCTATTCACGCATTCCACAAATGGAATTATGTGTAGAGATTTACGAGCCAATTATAAGTTATTCTCGTTGAGGTTTTTAATAAAACTGATACGCTTGAATAGATGTATGTACAGTATGCTTGTATTTAGTAGTATGTAAGTATGTTTATCCGGGTTGCCATAGTACAGACGCTTTATATTTCGGAGTCAATCTGTATGTGAGGACGCATATGTTATAGTTACTATTATTAATTCAAAGTTGAACGTTTCTAAGTTAATATAAAAACGGTATTTTTTCCCTACATATTAAAATACTGATATTTACGTTACCAGCACACCCATAACATTGCTCATGCCTTGATAGCGCTGTCATTTTAGACATTATCGCCTCGTATGATACATGATAACGTTTATCATTTATTTGAATTGAGAACCACCTAATCTCCTTTACATGATTTTTACAGAAAATACCTAATAAATAACTGTGGTACCGCCAACACCATTTACCTTCCTCTACAGGACAACTCGTGCTGGCCGTGGAAGTCACCGTTCAGAATAGTAGACGTACGCTTCCGAACTAAACGGTTCGGGCTCTTCCTTCCTATGCAAATCAGTTAAAGCCTGGAATTCATTACCAGCGCACTATGATCCCGGGTCGTTTAAGCGGGGCGTGAAAAAGCATCTCACTAGGCCGCCATAGCGTCGGTCGCCATACTGCACTCTCTTGATTCGCAGTGAGTACGGCGAGCACCGCTCTTGGATTCTATTCATGCTTTCCATCAGGCAGAATAGAGTCACTTTGATAGGTTTATATATAAAAAAAAACCTTTAGGCTTGCAAAAAAGAGTAAATAGTAAATACAATAAACACATGCAAAAAGACTTTGTTTTAAGTATAGAATGAATGTAATTTCTTGAAAACGACTGACTTAAAAGAACAGAATATTACATTACCATAACACACTTTAATCATAAAATCTATAGTCTAAAAGGTAATACCACAAATATGGTTTTAAATTTGTTATAAATGAAAATATCTAAAAAATATAAATTAAACCATCGACTATATTTAACGCTACCAAAATAGGTAGGCCACATAAATATTACAGTGCAATTTTGTTTTAAATCGTATACCTACTCGTTAACTGCAATAAATCAATTTTTCTTTTCTTTAAATCAACCGTATTACAATCACCAATTAATCGTATATTCTCGATTTATTTTGTCGTGTAATGAAACCGCCATTTAAAACAGACTACGGAGAGCAGTATTTATTACAGTAGCCAAAAAAATTATTTGCTGTCAATAACAGTTTCCTTTTTATTCAACATTTGCAAGGACAACTGTCTTTATATTGGAGAAGTATTTCAACTATTGAAAGAACGTTATTTCATTTTGATATAGTACTTGAGTAGCAACACATGTTGTAAGGATATTTCATACGCACAATTTCAGTTATATATCCATTATTGATTTTATTCATTGCACTATTCACTGCACTGTTGGCCTAGTGGTTTAAGCGGTCGCCACGCCACTGTCTAGTTCACCGAGTGTTGTGGATTCAAACCCACATGGGACAAAACTTTGTGTGATCCAGAAATTATTGTTCTGAGTCTGGGTGTTCTTTGTGTTTCTTGTATGTTTGTAAAGTCCCCTGCGACACTGAATTTTTTTCAGGCGTTGTACTTAAAAAAAAATTTCTTAAAGACGGACGTATATGCTTCATAATCAAATCTTTTTGAATTAATACACTTGACCGAATAAACCTGAATTTCACGAGCGTGACATTATATCTCTTTAATTATGATGTCTTCATACTTAATTCGTGTGTTTTATGACACGACTGTATGATAATGATGTACACATCTTTGATATTTACTACTATCACCTCAACAAACAGAGTGAATACTACTCTGAAAAGTATTACAAACCTTTGAAGCTTGTCAGTATTTAGAGCAGTGTAAATTACGCAATACCTGTAAATAGGTATTTATCAGTTGCAGCAAGCGGATACTGATAATATGTACTTAGTTTATATATAATTATGTTATTTTTACGTTTGGCATTTAATACCGGATTTAGTTTATGACTTTCGTCCGTATGACGATGGCATAATGTCGAAATTACTGACTTAGAAACCAACAATAACTGTATAGGTTACCGTTAGTTATACAAATAAAGGAAGGCTTCAAAGAATCTAAAAATAAAGTAAAAAGTAGTAACAAAAAGGTTCTTATAAAATTTTCAACAGTTAATAATCTAAAAATGGCTATGTAAAAAGAAATATCGAATAAAGGTTGCAATAAACTACCTCCTCGAATAGTTCGGTAGTGCCATAAAATGTTTAATATTAGAATAAAAACAAGTTATTATGAAAGCAGTGCAATAAAGACAGTCACGCACCGCTAACCGTCTGGTGTAGTAATCCAAATTATCGATACTGCACTTCCACATGCAAGCCGGTCGACAATACGCAGACGATTGACTAGCACTTTAGTAAGGCCTACTTTAAAAAATGTATATTTAATCTACTTATTTTACTACACATGTAAACTACATTAGATTTGACAATATGTGGAAAAGTTTATTGTAGAAATGAGGTGATATCTCTTATTTAGCTGCGTATTATAACGGTAATTGCGTACATCACCTAATGAAGGATGTTTTTATGTGTTAAAAAGATCATCCTGCACTAGGTCTTCTATAACTTACCTTTCCACTACACTAGCTCGAAATTGGTAATATTATGTAACTCTTAGTATATTCCTCAAATCAACCTTTTTAATACTTTACACACACAACACGCTTCGGAGACGGAGGTATGATTTTATCATTTACAAGAATAGTAGTAAAGTTCTTGTAGTCCGACCCTTCAAACGTTTCAAAACTAAAGTTACGTTCAAGTTTAAATAGATTTTATAGTTAGATCTACATAGACATGCTGCTGTCGGAATAAAACAACTGTATTTATTTTTGACCTCTAACACCAGGGAACTAATTGAAACAGAAAAATGAAAATAAATGAAGCTAATCCAACGACTAATTTAAAATAACTCACACTTAAGAGAAATCTCTTAGTTTAATGCATTTCCTTTCAATTTTTAAAAAAAATACGGCTTACAATGTGTTCCTCATTAATAGTACTTGTAATTTTTATATTAGAACTGTAAGACTAGTGGGTTCAACTCGACAATTCACACAGAGAGAGAAGAGAAGAAAAATTGAAGTTTACGTTAGAATCAATGAATTCGCCGATTGGATAATTACGTTATGTGCAAAAAATGTTTTAACAACAAAGATAATCGTAACCTACAAACGATATTGTTATTATGTGTTTGCATGATCTTGTTACTTTATTGGCATAAGAACCGTCCAAAAATTTATAAAGTACCTGTTTTTCACTATATTTTCCCTTCCAGGGTGAGAACTCCAAGCGAGGACACGAGGTATGTTTATAAAAAGAAGTCGTACGCAGCTTTATTGTCTCAATGATGCACTTCGGCAACGTTCTGATACCTTTAGAAAATTGATTACTTGAACATATACACTTTCGAAGGTATCAGTCAATAACCGAAGTACCTCATTCAGGTTCTATAGCTGTGAGCTGTTGTGAGCTTAAAGCGATTATGCATGAATAAACTGTTGATCGCAAATTGTCATAAGCAAATGCGCAGCATGATAAGCGTTATCACTGTATCTGATACCACGGAGGACATTCTCATCACGCCTGTAGCAGGCAGTCAGAATCGTACCAATGCTTAATATTACTACTCGTACTTGAGGGTTTTTTAACTCAAATTATATTAAGTCCATAAAACAGCAAGCAATAACCATTTACCCCAAACTGCAATATTTGATCACTATAATCTATTAATGCATTTATTGCTAAAGGCTTATTTAAAACCCACTTTACAATCTTTGCCCTTATTGTGCACAGATGGTTCCGCACATAAATAATAAGATGTTTTCATCAACCACCAAATTTTGATCATTTTTTTAACCATTTGCAAGAAGTTCAGAAAAACAATACTTATGGTTTAAATTGTGGCAACAAAACGCTTCTAAGCACTTCATAAGCTTTCAATAATTGACGACGAAACTGTAATTTTACAGTGGCTTGTTTTTTTTCTATTTTGATCCTATAGTGAGTCGAATGATGTGACCAAGATGGGCTAACCACAAAACTGGGTGACAATTTCACAGAATAGCTTCCCATGGCTGAGCCCGTAACATAGTTTCGATGTCGGGGCTTTCTATCGCCACGATCGACGGAGTTGCGGTCTAGCTGAACCATTCCAATATACTCGTATAGTGAAATTAGCGTAGTTTGGTAATTAAGCAATAAATCAAATAATTATGACACAGTCTGTCATAAGAATTGAAATAGGTATGTTAGGTAGGTAGGCTTAATGGAAATGATATTTGTTTTCTAAAAAAATCTAAACTCTGCCCATACGATTTAATATTCCTAAAAATTGAAAATGCTTAATGCAACATTATGGCTCAAATACATACCTAGCAGGCTTTTAGTATAGAAATAAGATAAAAATGAACTATAATAATATCTTTCTCAGTCGTAATAGGGAATTGTTAATTTTGTCATAGAGAACACCTCAGTTTAATTTTTCTTTTTTGATCATTTAAACTTTGGATTTACACTTTAGAGATTTCAAGGTTATTACATATACTAGTATACTAACTACTTAAAATTCTTACATTGTACATCAAATTAAACAACGTTTACTTCGAGCCTATAGAGCACATTAAGGAGGATGCTAGAGTATCCTCTAGTGGGACATCACGTCTTATTCCTTAACAGCACTCCTGTCTCAGACAATTTATATATCGATCTGAAAACAGTTTTGTGCTTCGTTATGACTTTATATGGCGATTACACGTTAACTGTATGTAACGCGACGTCAATGTGTTTGGAATTGAACGGAAATTGAATCATAACTGTTGGCCTCCACATACAGATAGATTTCATACTTTGCAAATTGTAGAACTACATGACTACTTTCAAACGCCACAATTGCTCATCCAAAATTCGTGATCTTTACACATAAATAAAATTATCTTTCTATTTTATTCAAGCTACATTTTTACCCTTGGAGACAATATTCCTGTTGAAATGTTTACCAAATACATTTACGGTGGATCTCAACAAATTTACATAGGGAATCCATCAATAGCACTCAAATTGAAGTCTCGCCGTTAAGCCAATATTGTTCAGGACATTTGTTTATGAGGTTTATGTACATATGTGTATCACCTGAACGGTAAATCGTATTTCTTAACCTAATCCCAATGGTTATTTTTATACTAGGCCGTATGTTTATCAGTTTCATTTTAAGTTTATTGTGTAAAATGCCTAACATATCTACACAACTTGGTTCTTTCAAATCCATTCATAGGGTTTAAAATATATTTTTTTTATGAAAGCGAAGCATTTAAACTTTAACAGGGTCTACTGATCGCCGATTTCCCATTAAAATTTGCGACAAATAACATATTTTTATTGCATTGTTTTGTGATTCAAATGAAGAAAAAAACGTATTGCAAGTTCTTATTATTGCTAAGTTAATAGTAGTACCAAAATTAATCGATTGAGAAATATGACATCGTTTATGCCAGATGTACGTCAAACTCCGAAAACTCACGTTTTATTGCGGACATACAGTGATGCTTGCTTGTCTATGTCGCCTTAGCTCAGTATTCTTGTGTGTTTGTGTCTGTCATCATCACTAATACTTGTTGTCGATGTGAGTTTGATTATTTGCTTGTTTAGCTTACAAAATTTTAACCGATTACTACTACTTTAGGCTTACACTTCTCATCCAGAAGAAACTTAACAACTTTTCCCGAGAGATCCCTGAATTTATTGCCATTAACTGCACTAACTTGAGTAAGATTAGAAAAACTAGTCAATAATTTAAATAAAATATGTTTCCATACATTCCTAACCTCGTTTTTAATGTCGTGTGGTGACCTCAAGATGTAACTACCACTCTCAAGAGGGCTAATACTTACCTACACACAACCACTACTTTACCGTGATGGACATTTAATTACCAAAATCACTTTAAATCCTATTGAACGTATACACAATCTAGATCTTTTTTTTAATTGTTACGAATCTGTAGTGATTGTATTTGAATCGGTACATAGAGTTAATTGGATTGGCCTGTAATTACTCAGGTAGGTTTTGTTATCTATGAAGCAATTATTTGAATAGATCGTTGCCAATTAGTAACCGACAATTACAGGAGATATGATCACGCAATTTTTTTCACTGAATAGTTGTGGAGAATATTTTTTATTTAATTTGATTTGATTGGTACATCTTGAAGGTGGTCCTATTCAAATTTGAACTAGTATGTGATTCAGATTTAGCAAACGTATAAAAACCTTTTTTGGCTAGTACTGAAAAAAAATTCGAAAACTCATGGTTGTTAGATTTTTTATAGAAAATAGGTAGGTTCATAAACATAAACCATTTTAAAAACTGTATATTTTTCTCAGAGTCAAGGCATTATTCCTCCCACAGTGTTTTATTGAAGTTTGCCGACAAACTCGCTTTAACAATAAAGTCTGAGCGTTGTATATCAGCTTATCCAGAAATAGCACATCTCTAGTCTATAGCTTTACTTAAAATCAAGGTCGGTATAAAAACCTTTTTTTCTTTTCAAGTAACAATTTATAATCATCTTTAAATTAAGGATAATCTTATTTACATTACCGGGAGATATTTATACATATCAGAAAATTTATGATATAAAGCAAACTATATCATATTTGACATATTTAATATTTACCTTCGTACTATTTTCAACATCACAACACTTAAAGCTGTAATGTTTGTATTTTTCTTTATGTAAGTACATACGGTATTAAATTTTAGCCGATCAAAATTTCCACTTTGATATGCATTCTTCTTGAGTATCATACATCTTCATTGTCGTCTAGAATCACAATAATTGACAAGTATTGACCTAGAAAACCTCGCGATGGTTACCAGGAAATTAAATGTCATTGGTGACTTGTTGCCGTCGCTGTATATACAGTTGTAGATAATGTACCTGAGTATAACTTTTGTACTACGGGGAACCATTTCTAACTGTTTCAGGTACGTTAGTATTTTCTTGAAATACCTACGAAAGTATACTCTTAAATATTTCCTTTAGAACACAATAATCTTACAATGCCTGGCAGATGAATTATATTGCGCAATAATTTAATGAAATTCACGATAAAAAAATAACATTTTGAGTTTTCGGCTTAATTCAATTCCATATTCCTTTGAGCCCATTAAAGTATATTTCATACAGCATTAGCTTTTTAGGTAGGCTTGGACAAAAGAAACGTTCATACTCGTAAGTAATAATTTAATGAAATATGACCTAATTTCGACCTTAGATTAATGTAATTACTTACGGTAGGTTTATTATATGTACCTTTCACCAATTATCTTTGGACTTACCCACGTAACATATGATAAGTCTATTAAAACGTTTTCCTACTACCATTGAGAATTTACAACAGAATAAAATCAACAACGATGTCTTAAACCCGTAATTTGAACCCAGGACGTCTGGACCGCATGTAAATATACTCTCAGACTGCAACGCGGATAATTGTTTGCCTCAATTCAAAGACGACTAATTGTTTTCTTCAGAAAAGTATTTTTCACCTGTCTGACCCCATATCATACAGAAAATAACAATGCGTGGGGTGGATGTTAAGGCAGCGTAGATGTAACGTAACATGTAATCCGAGGGTAGGCAACAGGGCCTCAGTTTAGTCGCGTCATCGATTCGCACCCCTGCGCGTGAACTGAATAGGGCTACCGTTGCCTAAAGCCTTATTCATTATAATTATTGTGATAAACGCGAAAATTTAACAAATAATTTGAGAAAATTTACATACAATTTATATTTATAATTAACTTACAAGATACATAGTCTGTGAAAAAATATTTTGTCCCTTTTATACTAGATTACAGATATTTGGTTATTGTACTTTTAACAAAGATGATTGGATGGTTGTTTTATGTATATTTGAATCTTTAATTTAGACCTATTTACACAACGCGATGTTTTTTTTTGTTTATTGTTTTATTTCAAGAGTCTGCCAAAGTGACTCTACTCTGCCTGATGGAAAGCATGAATAAAATCCAAAAGTTGTAGTCGCCATATTCATTGTAAATGCTGACAATGCAGTATGGTAACCCACACTATGGCGGCCTATTAAGATACTTTTTTACAAAATTTTACTTTATTAGATATATATATATTTAAATTTACAAAACATTAAAATATTCAGACAACGCACTTAATTGCGTAATTAATTATTTTTATATTAGCTGTACCCACGACTTTGTTTACGTAGGAATTGAATTTTAAATTTTTTGCTTAGAGATGTGGTTTTTACTGCAGAAATCCCGATCCCGTGGGCAACTCGGGTAAAAGCCTATGTGTTGCCCAGTAGCCTCCTCTATCTCTTATTAAAAGTCCCGTTAAAGTCGGTTCAGTGATTCTAGAGATTAGTCCGGACAAACAAACAGACACAAAAGTTAAAAAAAAGTAGTTTAAGTTTTAGTGTTGTGTAAAGAAAGAGCCATAAGCAGTTTGGAAAACATAGTTTTTTTTAAATCACGGACAGACATAAATTTTATGTTCATGTGTTGATTTGTTATAGAGTGATCAAATCCTCAGATCTCAATGTTAAAGAAATATAACCATAAACTTATTTTTAATCATTTTATTTTTATGATTGTTTTACGCACTCACCAGCGGGAACTAATGGTAAGGTTACGTATTTAATTAGCTAGTGTAGTGCTAGTCGATAACAATATAATTGGCCATTATACGCCGCAGGCGTTGTGCGGAAAGACAATGTAAGCAAGAACGCCATTCGTGATCATCTTTCATTCGAAAACAAGAGATATAATCGAAACCTACGTAGCTATTACTTAAAAAAAGTATTTTTTCGTCAGCCCTACGTCTCAAACATAAGTGATATCTCTTCAAATCTATAGAAAAAGTTGTTCCCGTGAGATGAGTTTCTGAATTAGCTCTTGAAACGCGCCTGCCACGCGATTTTATCCAATTAAAAGGAATATTGATGTAGTACGTGTACATTGCGCTGTAAAACATCTAATAAGCATACATGTGCTCGCAAGTGTTTAGTTATTTATAACTTTAATACTCAGCCTACAATATTTTATTACTTCTAACATATCTACTTCTTTATAGATATGAATATTTTTGTATGTTATACAAGTTAATGTTATAAGAGCTATCTGATACCATTTTATTTAATACTTTGTCAGCGCACATGCTATAATGTCAATTAGTGGGAACCCTCATCTCAATAGGATTAACCCACGGGACCATATCATTGAAATTTGTATAAAATTGTGTAGGTTTCAGACGTAAAAAATAAAGAAAACCTTTATAAAACTTGCACAAACTATGTCGAAGACAACTTCCGTACTAGGAATAAATCTTGTGTCGCGAGGTCTTTAGAAACATACATGAAATGGACACAAAGAACACCCAGACTTAGAACAACTATTTGTGGGTCACATAAAGTGTTGTCCAATGTGGGAATCGGACCCACAACACACGTGCAGTAGAAAGCGAGATGAACGCTTAAACCACTACGCCATCCGTGCAAGCATATCTACTACAATTGTCTAATAGCTCAGTACTTTAGTAAACAGAATTCGTTTGATAGATTGAATTGGCCTGAACTCTACGGGTAGTTTCTTCTTATCTATATGGTTTTATTATGTTTCTCTAACAATGAAAAAAAAAGTATATCTTTTCTCAATAAGTACACCATCTAATTTTGTGTTCGTTTCATAGTCTCCCGCAACACAAGATAGTCTAGTCTAGATCTGGTGTAGGGATTATCTTTAAAAAATAGTTAAAGAGATTAACGCGTTTGAACAAATAAAATGTTCTACAAATGCAGAATAATGGTCATTGTACTAGCAGGGTGGTGTACTCGTACAGAAGCACAGACTTACGTAGATCTCCTCGACGCCGGCGGACGCGCCAATTTACGACGATCCCCTTCTGCAGTACAGACCCCTCCTGCACCCATCCTCACACCCGTCTCGCAATTTTGTAATGTTTATACTGACACTACTGTATACTCTCTATTTGTGCACGTACATATATGTTATGCGTGCCCGGTTTTCGTATACTTACCGTCGAGAGATGATGTATTTTTATTAGAAGATTGTAAAGAAAAATCGTACGAAAATTGAATAATTTAAATACATAATGTAGTTTAAACTTAGGTGATTTACAAAGAATCCCAAAGTTATTTGTAGGTATTATATTTTTATGTCACTATGGTGGCAAAATATTGTGGTCATTTATCACTAGAAGAGTTGTTATTTTGTATATATGAACGTTGCTCAGTCAATGCGCTTTTTGAAATAACTCATACTGTTTCATGTTTTGTTGCTTGGATCTGCTCATCGCATCATTGCATTGAGTTTTTTGCGTAATATTAATGTGATAATGTCGTATTCATAATTACGTCAATCCCGCAGCTAGTTATATATAGTAGGATAAAAAACTTTGATGCCAACACACCTTTCGTCGTTTTGATGACGTTGCCTTTTTTTTCAATTTACCATTGTAAGGCACATTCATCTAAAATTAAGCAGTGTCTTAATCAGTAGTACAAACAGAATCAGAACGACTGAGAACTACTAAGTTGTCTGTGCTCTAAAAACCTTGTACTTTGCTAGTTTGGTGCTAATTTAGTGTCCCCGTTCCTCTTAATCAAAACTGTGGATGAGAAAGATGACAAAACATTTAATTGTTGTCATTTAATCCATATGACACTGTCAAAACACGTTTCATATTTGGAACGTGTTTTGTATGGTCATTAAATTCACATTTACACATGCGCCATAGAAAAGCTAATTAAACTGCCTTTGTAAGAAGTTCATCAGAATCATTCTGGATTAATCAACAACAATCTAAATACTCATCTTATAAGTAATCGTCTTTTACAGGTGAAGAAAATGGCAGACCGAGTAAGTAAATGTCGCGAAGAGGTGAAGAAGAGCAGAGACAGGTATCAAGTGGCATTGTCCGAGATAACAGCATACAACCCTCGCTATATAGACGACATGACGGGGGTGTTCGAGCGCTGCCAGGAGATGGAAGCTCAGCGGCTCAAATTCTTCAAGGAAGTGCTCTTCAGCTTCCATAAGTGCCTAAATATTAGCCAGGAACCAACGTAAGTAGGGCAGCGGAACCTGTTTAAATACTCGAGATCTATAACTGTTCACTTACATGAATGACCCAGAGAAAACAAATTGGAAAACTCAGGGAAAAACGCAGATTTTGTGTGAAAATGTTATCATTTTCTTTGGCAATAATTTTTTAATTTAAAGATTAGCAAAATTCGTAATTTTAAAGTTGCCAATAATTATTTTATAAATTTGATTTTGTTAATAATGATTATATCATTTGTATATTTCATGAGCATAAGAAATAACATAATAATATATAACAAAAGCTAATAATGCTGTAGGTCTGTTAGAGCTCTTAAAGCAGCTCTCCACAAAAACTCGGCATTCTCTACTTTAGCTAAAGTTTTATTTGCTTCAAATTATTTCCGTCTACCGATCTAAAGCTACGCTAAAATGAACTGAAATAATCGAAACGCATATTCTATACATTACAAATGTAAAAAATATATATTTTTTTTTTACATTTGTAAAATGTAAAAAATATATATTTTTTTTTTACATTTGTAAAATGTAAAAAATATATATTTTTTTTTTACATTTGTAAAATGTAAAAAATAGATACGTTTTTTTTTTACATTTGTAAAATGTAAAAAAATATATATTTTTTTTTTACATTTGTAAAATGTAAAAAAATATATATATTTTTTTTACATTTGTAATGGAATAGGCATTTGTCCTCTATCTCACCTGATGGAAAGTATAGATGAAGACAAAGGTGGTACACGCCCATCCAAAAGATACCTGTTCACTCTACTCTTAAAGGCTCCAGAGTTCAAGTCATCAGGAAAAATAGACCCAGGCAGGTCGTTCCAAGTCTTGGCGACTTTCACCAAAAATTAGCTGTCAAACCGTCCAACTACATGTTTTTTCATGAACCACGATTAATACCCTAATACTGTAACGCACAGACAATATAGCAGATTAGAATTCTTTATTTAGAAATAAAACAAACTGAATTCTGTTTAAAAGTAAATAAATTAATTGTTACTCAAACATTTCAGTTTACCACAAATATACGAAGAATTCCACCACACGATAAACAACGCTGATCATCAAAAGGACCTGAAATGGTGGGCGAACAACCACGGCATCAACATGGCCATGGCGTGGCCACAATTCGAGGTAACGCACCACACATTGGTGGATATACTCTCCGCCTGCAGTATTACCTCTCCACTTGTCCCACTTAGCAAGCAATCTAAACTACTCTACAGATCTCTGTGCATCTTAACAACTGTACGCTTTAGGCAGGTCTAGTGTCTAGTTGCATTCAGTACTTAAGATCGTATATATTTTTATACAGTTTTGTTAACCCATGAGTACCTTAGAATAGTGTATTAACGTCTTTTCTCTTTAAAATCATTGGAATAGGCAAAAATGTTGCTTGGTATGATAACGGGTTCTTCCTAGAGAGTAACTTTCATATTGAATTAATTAAATTATAATTAGTTTAGAAGTCACACAACGATCTACAAAATGAAAAGGAGATCGTGTCAAAAATAGAGGGAAAATATCTAATCTAAAGAACAGTTGAAAATAGAATTACTTAACGGCATTTATTATCTTAAACTGCCGTTAAATTTTGCAACTAAACCATGGTTTAATAACTATCTGTGTATTAGACATATACGATAGCATTACTAAAGCCATTAGTCAATTAGTATACAAACTGAGCATGTCTTGATAGTTGTATATTGAAAAAAAATCTTTTTCAAATATTTAATGAAACTGTTTAGTTTCTATTTTCTTCTTAATCCCTTAATAAAACGTCATTACAGTCCTGACAATATCTAATAAAATTGTTCAGCAGAATTATAGAAATTGCTAATAGTGGCAAGAAAATACATATTTTAATTCTAATTTGAATCAAATCAAAACACATACAAGGTCCAGTCAAAGTCTTATTACCGTCATACAGATCAAACAAGAGTAAAAAATAACAAAATGAGTTCATAAAATTAAGATGTTCTTTGGAGTGCAACGATAGTGTTACCAGTTTGGAGAAGTAGGTACATAAATTATAAAAAAAATAGAACTACATGTAGGATTATTTTTATTTTAAAGAAATGGAATACTTTCCATTGTCATTCCAATTTCAAATATCAAGCAACTAATTTGAAAGTGTTCATTTTTAATCATGTGTGTCCGCATTACTCTTTGTAGTGTAGACCTTCAGAGCCCCGGTTATCACAAGGTAACTAATACCTGTACAAACGTTATATTTGATCAAGCTGTCTGATAGTTACGCGTCGACAATCATCAGTTACCTTGCATAACTGAAACATTGCAAAAATATCTACGGATTTCCTTTAAAAGTGCATATAACTGCGTCGACCTCAACCAAAAGGTATTTTTATTGCTACGGGTCAAGTTCGACAAAATTGTTTTAGTAAAAAAATTTATAATTGTTGCATTCATTGTCTAACACAGACAGACCGTGTCAATTTATTTATAAACAATTAAGTAATTCAGTACTTTATTCATTGTACGCTTGGTAAACTTCCTAAGTAGGTACTTATACCATGATAATAAAACACAATTTTAAGACAAATTAAGTAATCCCTCTACAAACTACACAAAATCTAAGGTTCTGTTGAACTACAACTGTTGAACTAAAAATAACGTTAATACAAGGAGCATGACCCCTCAACGGATCCAATGCGTAACAAATACTTGGTGGAGGCAAGCGAACTGGTCGCCAGAGTGATAGCGACGGCCCGGCTACCGCTACAGCGACCGGCGACTATGCCCTGGTCGGAGACAACCACGACCTGGTCGCAGTCATGGTCGCAAGCAATTCAACGTTTGAGGCTCGCCCTGCCAGCCATGTGCTTCGGTGTGGATGAGCGAGGATCGTGCCGCGTCGCCCCTACAGTCTCCAGTAGCAACTATTATGGAGGCAGCAAGTTTTACAGCAACCCACTGATGGTACGACCACGGTGTAGGTTCGGTGACGTTTCGAGCACAATCGTGACACGTGTGACCAATAACGATACTTAGTTCAATGAATATCCTGAGTCAGATTGTTTTAGTTGGTCATATTTCGTGGGGACGGGATTATTACAGCACGGCTTTTTGGATTGGCGATGAACAGTTGATTTTGTGGCAATGAATAATGAAGATGATACTTGCCTTGACTTACTACTTAGATTATATTTCAATTGATCAGAAAATATGACACAAGACATTGACATGATGTCCAGTACATCAAAAGTAACATAACTTGAACGTCAATTTCTTTTGTATACCAATATTGCATTGCCAGATTAAAATTTAAAATCTACTTAATTAAATAACTTTAGTACATTAAAGCAATATTTATCATAGATACGTATACGATATTAGTTATCAACTTGTCATTGCGATGTAATAAATCGTTGGCACTACAAAACATGAATGGGACAACTAATATAAAGATGACATTTGCGCGGTAATAGTCTACTAATATTATGTATCAGTATGAAAGATATTATTCTCCACAAAGGCACTGTAAATCGCCTCTCATTAAACTAGCACTACTACATGAAGATTTGTCACCAAACGATTTGCAACAATCTGCACAAGGGTATTTGATGGTGTCACACGAAAATACACCGTGATGGTTGGTGTTACGAAACAGTTTTGTTAATAGATGATCACTGCACCACTCATGGAGCATTCACATTCGGTCGGTAACCCACTTGTCGCCGACATTTCTGTGGCGACCAACCGCAGGAAAGCACTACCAATAAAAGTGTGAAATTATCTAATAAATGAAAGAGAAATATAATTTTTAAAAGTTGCAACACTCACGAGTTTGCTGTCCAAATTTTAGTTCGAAATTCGAAAAAAGTTGCACTCATATTTACACTCATCCACACTGAAGTAACGGTATGGTAGCATTGAATTATGAATCTAAATTAGAACCGCACGCAAAATCACCGGTAAATGTTTAAGATCTCGTTTAAAATATATATAAATTCAGCTGAAATACTTTTTTTACAATAATATGGAAGTTAAATTTCATTATAGTAGGAAATCTGATCAGAAACTAACACCTTACAAATTCAATTTTAATACGTTAATAGAAAATCCAAAAGAGAAAAATGTTTAAATCTTTTACTCCGATTAAGGCCTTATTCTATGTATTGTAGTTTTAAATAATAGCATGTTAGTTTTCTATTTCTTGCCCTGACCAATTAGAACTGCAGTAAGCTTTTCTTCTAACGTACACCGGCTTTCTATGGACGTGTTACCTATTTGTTTATCTAATTTTTTTTTATTACTTTTTATTATGAGTTTGCATTGAACAAGGACACGTTGGGAATATAATTGGTTTCTAAATATATTATTGAACATGTAAAACACTCGTCCGAGGAATAAATTAACTTACTACAAATTATTCCCAACGTGTCTTTGCGCTCGCCATGCCCGCTTGTGACCGGTGTGTCGGTAAACCAGGAGTACACGGAGGAGTTCCGAGACATCGCGAAGGGCAAGTCCAAGGAGAGCCTTCCCACGGGGCCCATCACATTGCTCAACCAGCGGCCAGTCAGCGAGGATGTACGTTACACCATCATTATGTTACAGACGTCGTTTTATGGACAATAGTGATTGACTACGAACTCATTTCGAACTTTAAGCGAGAATTACTTTATTCAAAGACGGTTAGAATAATATAAAGCGAGTTAAAGAAATCGCAGATTTTTCAACAGATGTTGAGAAGTAATAAAAATATTAGATGAAACTTAATGAAGATTCCCAGAAAATAATCAGAACCTTTCACGTATTTACAGCCACTTTTTTGTTAAGATCCTTGAAGCTTATACTAGTTATAAGCTTTACAAAAAATATGAAACCGATTTTGGTTCAAGTATTTCCATTATAATATAGATTGGAACATGAACATAACTCAAGATAAAATATCTACAGTTGTCGAGAGTAGACACAATGTTGTGTTATATTTAAACTAATTCGTCATACAATAAAATGAATAAATTTACAAATATATCTTTTGCTTTTATAATACTTTAATATTTATAGTATAGTACCACTAAAAAAAACAATTAAAAATTTCTTCTGATAATGTTATTTGAGAAATTTTCGTAAGAGGTCTAATAAACTGCCACGGATCACTAATAACTATTTAGAATGTTGTGAGAAAAAACTCGATAAAGATATTGAATTGAAAAATAATATAGTATTATAGTAAATGTTTCAAGTTCAAGTCAAGTTTATGTAGTGTTTATAATAATTATAGTCCACAAGTTCGTTTGTGCTTTCAATATTCATACCGTTATACTGTGCCATTTACACGATATTTTATTTATTTCACAAGAACATCGCAACAACCTTGGGTAATTCAATACGATGCAAAGATATATCATATATATTTATTGGTCTATTACATTCATGTTTGCTGGCTGAAACAATTTCGTAAAATTATTTTTATAGTCACCGCCAATATAATCGACGTTTAGGTCCGTACTCACCATCACTGTTGTGCGTAAGACGGTGTCACACCACGCGCCTCGCCGCGTCACCATCCATGTGTGTACATGAACATATCCAGCCATGAGCGTATTCATCGCAGTATATGTTCAATATAGGATTCAAATGAGAATGAAGAGATACGCCGGTTGGACTCTCGTAAAGGCTTATTATTTATTTTTATTTTATTATTTAATTTGAGCATGATTCGGGTCTATAAGTAGTTTGAGTTGAAAGGGAAATGGACATTCTCATTTAAATCTATTTTCGTTATAAGAGCTTTATTTTTATGTTGTCTATATGTTATTTTTTTTATATCTATGTTGCATGATGGATGTCGCTTCGATCTCCAGTTTATGCATATTGGCATGCATTAACAATTTAACACACGATCAATGATAATAGTAAAATTTGTAAAAGTATTTTGAACAATATTTAAGTATAGTATAATTATTAAAATTTTGATAAAATAATCTTCAAATATTATTTTATTTATTTACTTTATTTAATATAAATAAATGAGTGGAAAGACTAATGTAAAACTCATTACTTTTGTATTTGTTTTAATTTATAAATATTTTTTAACATATTAGTCTTTCCACTCACGCTTTGTAAAGATGTACCAAAATTGTAATGTATTTTAGGAACTGCCACCAATCAACTCCAATAACAAAATTACCAAGACAACCAACCACCACACGGATTCTGCGCCTCCACCAACAACAGTCACCGTCAACACTACGGCTAACAACACTGCCAACAACACTATTGATAAGAAGAGTATCAGTGCACCTATTGCAGTCACGTATGTATTCACGTCATTATGGACTCTCTTAAATAATCATATCGATTTATGTGTGATGTTAAAAGATGAACGCAATAAAATAGTTTACGACTATAGACAAAATACGAAGAATACGGGTGTTAAAAAGTGGTGCCACTACATAGTACTTACACCAGACAACGATATTGTATAGTATCCATTTACAATTCAACTTTATGTCAAATAATATTTGTTATGTCCTCTATAATCCTAAATTCCATATCCTCCCTTCTTTGAATTCTTAATGGTATCCTTGTCCTAACCCTTGTATCCATTAACTATCACTTCCATCTAGCATTGAACATTTGGAGATATTCGGGTGTACGGCAGATTGCTATTCCCCGAGACTGGCATCTATCAGCGAGCGGTTGGTGCGCCTGGCGATGAGACCCGACGTCTCCAACAGTTCCAGATTCACCATCACTGATATGACTGATCAAATGGTCGAGGAGTTAGTGTGTCGATTTATAACAAATTATGTAAAATTTGTAATATTTGTGAATCTAATAAGAATAATTGAAAGGCAATTTGTAAAATAGTAAAAAATATTTATTTTCACTAGATCACATCGTCACCACGTCGACAAGTTGAACTCTTAACACATTATTCGTATCTCATTAGTAAAGTAATTCACCACTATTTGTAAATGCAAATAGTAAAACCTAAATGATGATAAATGGGCACATTTTTATAAGATCTACATAAAAAAGTATTTAAAAAACTCCGTTCTGCTTTATATTTTATATTTTCATGATTTATCGTCCTTTTTTAGAATAAAGAGTAACACTCTACAGTTTAAGAAAACAGTTTAACAACGTCCGTGCTGATATCAACATAAAAACAGAATTTTAAAATAATATAAAGATTAATAGGAGCATAAGCAAGCCACACTTGTTTTTATTTCCATAAGTTTGAAACTATGAAAGTATATTTAGTAATTTTTCATAGTTAACTTTTCATAGATCAAGATGTACGTCTAGTAATTTTAATTTACTGTTGCCGACAGCAACGGCACAGTCGCCGCTCCTAAATCTAACAAAACATCACCTGCGAAAGACAGCACCAAAGGTCAAGACAATCCATTCGAAGAGGACGAATGGGACGAGGAGTCAGGCGGGGCTTTGACCGACACGGGCGAGCCTGGGGTGCCGGTGCGGGCTCTCTACGACTACACCGGCGCAGAGAGTGACGAACTCAGCTTTAGACAAGGTGACTATATAGTTACTTACTAAGTTTGATCAGTTCTAACATTAGTTTTCATTTTACGGTTCATGAACGAACCGGTAAAATACTATTAGTCTACGAAACTATAAGAATATAATGTCAAAAAAAATACAGAGTTATTTTGCTTTACTTAACGATTACAACGAAATCTTATTTTTTAATGATCTTAACACAATAATATATTCCAATATGACACGTACGTACATATTGGTTCTTGATTCATCGGACAGAATTTACTCTACTAAGTTTAATTTATAATCTCATAGGATTTTGCACCGTAAATTCAATTGTAATAAAGTGGCATTCTGTTTCCAGGCGATGAATTCGAAAAATTAGAAGACGAAGATGAACAGGGTTGGTGCAAGGGACGGAAGGACGGCAGAGTGGGACTCTACCCAGCCAACTATGTTGAACCTGTGGGCCATTAGTCGACCGTTGCACCTCCCAACAAACACCAGCGTTTTAACGTCAGTGAACAGTCCTAACATTGTAAAGATAGAGTGAAGTAGAGACGACTTAGAATTGATTGAACAACCGCTAACTAGTATAATAGTCTTTAAATTGAACCACTAGATGGCGACGTTATTTTCTTGTGGCGACATCTTAAACGATGTCTCCATCAACAAAAATAAATGAGATATCACGTTAACGACTCGAGAATCGAAGAAATCTATTAAATTAAAAAAGATAGTATCATTTATGTATATAATAATATGAAATTGTATGTCTTTAATAGTAGAAGTAGCGATGTCTAGCTGGCATATCCGTACATACGATGTATGTGTCGCTCACGCTTTGAACATACTACATTTTAATGACATCCAATAGCGTTGTTAGACTTGCACCTTAGAGAAGATAGTCTGCGTCTTTAGTGTAAAATAGTTGTGTGTAAATACAGTTAGTGTTGTTCGCTCATATCTATGTCCAACGTTAGACCAATACTGTATTACGCTCCGATGCCGTATTGTGCGCGTGACAAGTTATAAAATTAATATGTTTTATTTTCGCGAGTCACGATGTTAGTCATTATAATAGTAACAGGTTTTAAGTACATTCAATTATATACACGTGTTAATCAAATACGATAGATATAAATATTGATTTCACACATTAAAGGGTAGCCGTCAACTTCAATACGTCTATTAAATATCATCCATTCGACATCGAACCCCGATCCTTGTGAACAAAAAACTTTTTGATGTATTTAACGACTATCTAAATAAAACGTTTGGACCTAAATTTTATACATTTGTATGACATAAATTCTTTAAAAAAAAATCCTAAGTGTTAAGTTCAAAGTTAGACGATTTTGAATTTTTTTGGATGGAACTCCTTGTAGGTACAATATGGAAACCAAAAATTGTTTACTTGTATATTGTAGTAACACTATATGTCCGTTGTCACAGACATTGCAGCTGTAGAAGTGACGTTGCTCTATGGCGCAGGGATGTACCGACTACCAAACTAACTATGGTTAAAATAGTGCTTTTGATGTGGTAAAGGACTACGTATCGCATGTGGGCACAGTATTTATCACAGTTTTTGCTATTTAGTAGAACCTGTCGGTAGGTACACCTCTGAATATCAATGCGGAGCTAAGCAAAGCCAAAAAGTGTACGCCAATTTAAATAATTAGGTAACGAGTGATGCGCTTAGGCGGCAATGGGATTTATATTTTTGTGATATACTGGACGGTGACACTGCACCGTAGTTGCGTTTATGTACATACACGAGTCGAGTATTATGTATTTCGTCGTGCTTATAGAATATTTATTTCCCATTGTATATACTGTAAAATGCATTAATGTGTATGTAAGTGGCGCGGGACGCGTTGGACTGAGCGAAGGCCTAATATTACATAGCGGCCTGTTTTGTAACTCCCATTTACAGCGAACACGCGGCCCGCGCTTAGTTTAATATAACAATAACAGTTAATAATATATTACGAGAAATGTTTAACCTTTTCATTTTCCCTTTTATACCTCGTTTTAGATATTGTTGTATTGTGTAATTATTGTGGGGAGACGTGGTCGCGTTGCAGTCCCGTCGCGATCCCGCCACGGTCCCGTCGCGGCCTCGTCTCGGCTCGATGTGAGCTATCGCTCTTTAGTCCATAGCTGTTTTGTTTTTCCTTGTTATAGGTTCAGCGACCATTTGTGAGAAATTCTTTGTATTATATTATTATCAAAGAGGGTGGTTTTGGACCACATATGTTAATATATTATGAATATTGGTAAAATAAAATTGTTACATATGGTATTTTGTGTTTTATTTATGCATATATCGGCATCGCGTTTATTTCTACCAGACATTCATTTAGTTATTTTGAGACAATTTGCAAAATTTGAACGAAATGTATTCAGTACAACGAAATATATTTGGTACATACATTTGTACACACACACACGTTTTTTTCCTTTTATACTTATATATATATATATATATATATATCATATCATTATGTATCATATAAACTATTTATACGTAAATTAATAAAAAAACAGTAAAGTATTGTAACATGTCTACAACATTATATAGATAAAAGGAATATGGATGCATGTATTTGAATGAGATAGAACCATTCGATTTTTTTTGAAAAGGAACCTCTTGTGGCAAGCCACCATAATGCTCTAAGCTATATTAATGTCAATGAATGATGTTGTCTCTCAACTGTAATATTGTTATTAGATTTGAAATATATATTATTTGGCTTTGTTTCCCTTTTTGAAAAAAAAATACTACGGCACACCTGCTCCGTCCATGCTTCCGGTGTAATACCATGTAGCACGGAATGAAATGACTAGAGAGCTCTACTGAAGTAAGGGTTCCTCCGAATTTTAGTTCTATTGTAATTCCGTTTTTACCCGCAACTTTCTTGTTACCTTGGAGTTGTCCGGCGTCACTTTAATATCACCCAGATCAATGTCAGGAAGCTCGTTCTTTGAGGTGGTGTGTCAGTGAGGTGCCGAGAACCCATCAACAATCCAGCACAAACACTTTGTGTGGTATTAGATGATTACCATCAACAGCCTTTACAGTCCACTTCTGGACATAGACTTCTCCTTAGAAAACAGATTTACCCCGCTAGTTAGACGGGTTGGTATAGTTTCAAGTCTCCCTTTTCTATGTCATGATGTTGTTCTACGTAGTTTGTTCCGTTAGTCACCTTTTACGACACTCAATAGGATAATTATAGATGGTGACGATAAAATTAATCAAAACTTTGTCAATTCAATCTCTTTTCTAGTGAGTCAATATCTAAGGAGTAACATACAAATAAAAGAACAGAATACAATTTTAAAAATCTCTTTATTTGATGGAACGCAAGTGCACTGTGACAGGGTGTCCGCAGCCTACTGCCGTACATTTAGAACAAACTTAACATAACACAGAAACTTCAACAGCTAAAGATTTATCCCCACTAATACAATAATATATTAAATAATAATTGTGATTCTCTGTGACGATACAATAGCAATTATTATCGAGTCATTGTTATAATAATTACTTAGTCGATAGTAAAGCGCAGACAAGAGAAATTACACATACAATTATCAGCATGTACGGACAACTTCGAACGTACAGCAATAGGCTATATTCACATCTTGAGGTTACATTACGGTCTAAGCCAAGCTAAACACTACATAAGGTACTGTATTTGGAAAACTGCTTTGACGCGGTTCTTCGTCATTTTAAATGGAATCTGAATATATTGTTGTAAATATAATGTCCAACGATGAATCTCGTCAAAGTTTCACCTCTCACTTCGCGATATACGAAGCATACATTTATTGCAAAATATAAGGCGAAATAATATATCGCATCTTACACAGCGTAGCGGGCGACATCTAGCGACAGCACGACTCTAATATGAGCAAGTTATGTGCACTTTGTGCATATTTGGCACGAGTCGTCTGCGCGACTATAGCCCATAGCGGTAGAACCCGCTGTAGCGGTACACAACTAAAACTCATTTTGAAACCAATTAAATAATATATTGTGTTCACTTACACACATCGTCATTAAAAAAAATAATCTCAAATATTATCTTATTTTTACCACGCATCGTGTTGAAAATATATCTGTATGTTTGAAAATTTCGCAAGAAAGAAATAGGAAAAAATGGCTTTATTATAATTACAGATACTGTTTATAATTATCAAGTGTTAACTAAATCTTAAAAGAACATTGTTCACCACTCCCACCCAAAGTTTCTTTAAAACTTGACAGGAACAACTGTTTAAATCTGACACACACATGACTAAAGTTGTACCGCTACAAGTGAACACGAGCGAGAACCGCGCGTACACAATCATAGCCCGCCTGGATAAATGCATTATAGAACAAAATACCACGTTTATATTTACAGGAGCTACACGTATGTACATAAATAACGGGGCCGCCCCACCCTGATATGTGAACATAACCATGTACTTATTTACAAATCATACAAAAATGAGTATCTAACAATAATGTTGCTCAATTCAAATGAGATTCGCAAACAAATAATTTATACTTTTTATACATTTAGTAGAACTGGTACAGCGTTCTTACGTCTACGTTATAGTAGGTAGGGAATACAATTCTTATATAAATATAGGTACGAGTGGAGCTCGCTATGATTTGTATAGTACTAAATATATGAATTGTCATATAGTCGCTTTTGTGTCATTGCTTTTGTAACATTAATATAAATATTTTTATAGATATCATGAAATTGTTACGTACACGCACCCGTTACACGCACGCAACTGCCACGTTCCATAAGTCACACATCCGTATAGAACTCAACACAACGTAATCGTGAGCCTATCAGATAACCACAAAAACAAACGTAGAGTGATATAAAACCACAGGTTGAATCGCTTTATCTTACGTTATCGACCGCTCGGGCGATTACCGTCGACGTATCTTTAGTTAGAGGTATGATACTTTTCAATAATCTCTTTTAGCATACGACGTACACAATTTATTATAAAACACAATTATAACATAGTTGTTGGAATGGCGACGTAGTCTCTTTCACCGTGAAACTTCTTGAGGCTCCGCCATTACATCTACAGCTAAAAACATAAATAACACGAACGAACCGAGGACTTTTAAACAACAGTAACACAACATATTTACAATTTCATATACGTATACACTAAATAATATAAATATTATCACTCCCCGCTAACACGCTAATGACGTTTTGTGAGATAAATTGTGTAAAGCATCTAGTATTCTGGCAGTGATTTTTATGGACATTTTATGTTTTGCAATTGTGACGGAAAGGTAACATTCCGATTCCATAATATATATTTTATTTATAAAGTAATAAC
Source organism: Hypercompe scribonia (assembly GCA_949316085.1). Lineage (NCBI taxonomy): Eukaryota > Metazoa > Arthropoda > Insecta > Lepidoptera > Erebidae > Hypercompe > Hypercompe scribonia. Next base: position 10,272,728 of record OX438988.1, read on the forward strand.
TATGATATTTTAGAAATAATTTCTACACGTTTAATGATCAACATATTAACTGCTTATTTTAAATATGAGTTATATTTTAAAATAAAAATATTTGTAATTTTGCATTTTAAAGTGGACTCAAACTTCTTAATGAAATTCACTAATGATCATAATAATTATAATAAACTTTTTCTGTGGTAATATATCGATTTCCTATAATCTTTAAAAACATGAGTCGTTATTAAGGCGTCATATTTTGATATCCATTGTCACGAATTAAATTTGTTTGTCGAACATACACTATATAGATAATTATACTAATTAATAGATCAGCAAATATGTAATTTAAAGTAAACTGGTTGAGGCTACAACGGCCATGTTAAACACAAGTTTAGCCAAACTGAAACATGCAACAATTAAAGTTTTAAAAGGGAACCTAACCGCTACATTACATATTTATCTCAACAAAACTTTTTTATCCATCGAGATCATAGCATGTCATTCACAATTCCATCGAAGCTTGTATTTTCGCGAGTACAAAGACATAAATATTACAAGCTTGTATCAGCGTTACTATAATTAGTTATAATAAATATAATGTAATATTTTGCCGTGTCTCTTTGCATATTCAATAAATCGAGTCGTTCGTTGACAGTGGCTCCTACGGCCAAAACGGACAGGAACGGAAACTTAAACGCATTAGACAATTAAACGATTCTGTATTGTACATGAAAGATATTTTTGGAACTATCCCTAAAATGAAATATAATAAATAAATTATCCAAGTATTAACGGAATGATATATTTCAGAACTAATTACGTTACTATAGTAAAATTATTTATGTCGATTATAAATCATAGATGTGGGACACTAACATATCTCTATCCCACTTATGGTGTGAGTTATGGCTGGTTTGTTAGCGGCGGGATGAGAATTTCAAAATTAATATATAATATTTACAAATAGTCGATAATGTTAAAATATGTAGGAATAATAAAAATCATCTTTGTTACACTATCATAACAATAATTTAAAATATAAATTAAATAATACCACCTCTTTCCTTTTTTACCTCCTGTTTTATCGATTTTGTAATCGATCCATCGATTGTTCCCAACCGTATACGTACAACATTGGTGGGCGGAGCATCCGTATATGACCGAGTGATTTATGACCGAGTCTGCTGTGAGTAAATAATTTTACTATAGAGCTATTATCTGTAAAGTTAAGGGATTTTCAAATCTCGGTTAATTCAGGAAAAACCAAGCTCAAGTCCAAGATTTACTTTTCAAAAATATTAAAGTCAATTTCACTGTTAACTGCATTATTTATCAGACTAGCTCATACGACAAAGCACTTTTGAATAACATTTAGCAGCAATTAGCACTTGCAGACCCGTTATGACACTAGACATCTCTTTACACGATACATTTATTATGAAAATTTTACGAGTCAACCACTGTGTACTTCACAGTCGGCTCAAATACATTTATTTTTTAATTTAATCTGTTGTCAATGATAAATTGCGACATACAATTATAATAAAAATATTATAACAATGTGTGGTTAAGGATTGTAAAATAGTAAATCCTAATCACATCGCCTTCTATCCATAAAGTCGTATATTAGTCTATAGTAATTAAATAGCTAACAATGTAAAGATTAACATCGGCAATTATTTGGACGTTACAACGGAATATTTTATCATAAAAGACTATCATTATGTCTGTCAATGGATATACCGCAGTGCTACCAGTCGTATATTTGATTCGATCACCGGACTATATTTGCTTCTCCTTTACTGTTTCAAAGTGATCTTTTTAACTTGTAGCGTAAATACGTGTTGACTATGGATGGTTCTTCAAAATATAATGTAAACTTAACACAGCACAGTTCACTGTAGACAAGCTTGTAGTTTTTCGATCCACTCTTGCGCAGCGTTGGCGTCGCTAGCGCAGAAGTTGTACGTTCGACGACTCGTGCGAAGCTGGGTATAAATTTTGTCGTTTAGACTAAATCCAAATCAAATCCTAATCTTTAAAATATAAAAAAAAACTGAATGTGGAGGCCATAAAACACTTGTTTTTTTTTAATTCAACACTTACATCAAAGAATGATCTGTCATCACATTTCTTAGGCGGTCCAGGCGCGGCTGCAGCCTGGGTTACCGTTATCACTTCTGCTAAATCTGTAGATGTAAGTATTAATGTTATATATTTACACTCAGTTTATTTACAAACATGTTTATTCGATCTGATAAAATAAAAATAAAACAAGAAAGCCAAATCACTCAATATTGGTTCAAAAACCTGCATTTAATATACATAAATGCTAAATGACCTTTTAGAAGAGTTCAGTGTATCACGCAGATGATTAAACTGGGCAATCAAGCGAAGAATATGTCTGTAGTCCATTCGTGGTAAGAAAATAATGACGCAACAGTGAAGCATTGATCAAGCACGGGCCCTGACCAATCAGATGCTGAGCTTTCGTATGAAACGATAGTATAATCATATTAATATGCACATACAAGTCCATTGCTGGACATAGTATGTCCTATGTCCAGCAATGGACTTTTAAGGCTGCTGATGTACGGTGGTTATGGTTACGTAACTGAATGCCAACATTGAAACGAAACTCACCAATAAACCCTTTGCAATGGGAGTCCTCCATTGCGTCGTAATATCGCAGTTGATGTTTGATCGAGTCCAATACGAACCATCTGTAAATTTAGTTCAAATAACAATTTATTTTAAAAATATCTATGTCTAGAAATGGAAGAAATAAAATCTAAGACTATAGTGATTGTATACGAGTCTACTTTGAGGACTCAAAAACAGCGATTGCCCTAGTCCACTGTGAATCTGAGACATGTTTAGAGCAGACAGAGATCCCATACTCCACTTTCTTCATCTCTATCCACTCTTAGAGGATACAATAAACAAGTGTGATACGCTACATTTCAAGGTGTTTATTCAGTCAAACACAAAAAATATGTATTTAGTCACTATTATATGTAAAGGATAATGATATTACTTAAACAATTATAATATATAAAGAAAGTATATTTCGCTGTGAAATAACACTTATTCATTTCAACTAGCTGACTCACATAACTTCGTCTTTATCTTTCAAAAGGAATACATTTTATTCCTTTTCGCAACATTTGAAATAATTTCTTATCTTTTAAACTGAAACAAGTTACTGAAAATTTCGAAATTTTAATAAAATCAATTATATACGAGATTTTTATATTAATATATAATTGTTGTGTTAATGACGTCGTGTTGGGAGAAAATTACCTTTGTTTCCAGCCTTTCAGCAAAGCTCCTCGTTTGTAGAGGTGACCTTCATGAGTTCTGTTTTCGGCCACGTTCGACGAGAACTGTTCGTAGTACTGTTGAGACGACGATTGGAGGGTCGCTACGCCTACATTTGTTAGAATTTATCAGTTAAACTTTTTACTTTCGGTCTACACAAATAAAAGATAGGTATATTTGAATGAAATTGCGATAGAGTATACAATGGACATTTTTAACTGATAACGTATTGCAGTTACGTAGCTATAAATTTCTACATTTAACTAAATCAGGTTACAATAAAATAAAAAAGTAAATAACAAAATACATACATAGATAAAATGTTAATACAATTTTATACACATGTATGTTTATGTATTGTTTATGTACTGTTAATATAAAATAATATTTTATTAGTAATGTATGTCAACTTTATTATTTTACCTTTGCACCTACCGCATCATGTTTCTACATCACCTAAAGGTTGACTGGGAGAGAATGCCCCATGGCATTAAGTCCGCCTTTGTACAACATGTGCATTAAGTATAAATAAATAAATAAATAAAATCAAGCCTGTTTCCCCAGAGGGGTAGGCAGAGGCCTATTAAACGCTGTCGTAACATATTTTCTTATTGAAATTGTGAGTGGTCAGTATGATAGAACAGCGTTACCTGCGGCGAGCGGCGGGCACAGCGCGTCGGCGTCGGGCGGCGGCGGCGCCTTGTACTTGGTGCAGGGCGGCGCCCACGCCTCGGCGCAGCGCTCGTGGCACGCCGCGCCGCAGTCCACGCAGCGCACGCCCGTCTGCGAACCGCATTACCGACTCTCTTAAATACGTATCGTTATCGTCTTATCGACTTCTCATAGTCCGGTGCTAGATCTAAACACATCGAGTCTAAACACACTATCCACTATCCAAACTTATCGTCGGCCGTCAGACCCGTTCCACACGGTGCTGAATTGCCTATTCCAAAGCCAAATCAACCAGAAATGCCTAAAGGCTATGCCTAAAGACGGCAGTGGATTTTAATATCTAAAACAAAAATTCTCCAAACTCAGCGAGGTAAAAATTAAAGAGGGTGTATTTGTAGGTCTAAAAATACGGCAACTGATAAAGGATAACGACTTTGAAGAGAAATTGAGTGATCTAGAAAAAGTTGCCTGGAAAAGTTTTGTGAACGTTGTCCAAAATTTTTTAGGAAACTATAGAGCGGAAAATTACAAAGATTTTATAAATGAACTTCTAATGTCATATAAAGCTTTAGGACATATATAACATGTCCTTAGAAATACACATGCTACCACTCTCATTTGGATTTCTTTCCTGCAAACTTGGGAGCTGTGAGTGATGAACAAGGCGAGAGGTTTCATCAGGACGTTTCCTTCATGGAGAAGCGCTACCAAGGTAAATGAAGTCCACGAATGCTAGCAGATTATTATTGGAATCTTAAAAGAGACCTACCAGAAGTTATATATTCCCGAAAATGAAATTTTGTCTGTTGTACATTAAACAATAACTTCTTTAAGTGTAGCTAATTTTTTTATTTAGACAAAAATAATAAATAATAATAAATCACAAGGATACCTGACGTGTCATTTTTTTTTCTTGATATATTATTGCCTAAAGGCCCTAGTATATTCAAATTAGATAACTTTTCATGAGACAAAAAAAAAAAATTTTTGTTGACCAGTGCTATCTTGGTTTAAAAAAGTATTTTTAGATTAAATATCTTACAATATACATAAATAATCACATGATCTTAAAAAGTTATATAAGTTGGTCGACATTGCGAGTGCGGTAAATTATATACACATTTAAGATACTATAAGATCCAGTTGAGAAGGATACAGTAAGGAAGTTTTATTTCGAGCTATGCCAGTCGGTATTGCCTTACTGCACATCTGTCTGGAACGGAGCCGCTAATATCCACACGCTACCTTTGAAATGTGCTCAGAGAGTCTTTGTTTAACTCAAACAGATTTGTCATACTCCGCTCATTTGTACGCGCGTGTACGCACTTCTACTGCGCGTATACACGCTTCATGCGCGCGCTTGTATCATCAATGCAAACGCAACAATCGGCGTCTACGGCGCCGATAATGCGCGTTCCTAATACGCGCTTCGCCTGCACGTATAAAATACGTCGTGTGCTATCGGCCTCAGGTACAAAAAAGTTATTTAATAAAGCATGCAATATAATAAATAATGCAATAGAAACACACAAAACTTTCAAAACTCCTTTTTGCACGAAACAGTTTTTATTAATTTCTGAAAGACTAACTGGGTGTCTTTTGAAGGATTTCGAAACGAGCCATGCAAACATAGAGAGGGATGGACCGACCTTGAGCGGCCCCCACAGCAGGTCCTGGCAGTGGTCGCAGCGCGCGGGCGCGGCGGCGGCGGCGGGCGCCCAGCGGTGCGGGTGCGCGGGGTGCGCGGGGTGCGCGGGGAGCGCGGGCAGCGCGGGCGGCGGCGGCGCGGCGGCCAGGCGCGCGCGCGCCAGCACCTCCAGCGTGCCGCGCTTGTGCCACGCCAGCGTCGCGCGCCGCACCACGCCCGACGACATCGACGAGTTGCGCTGCGGGCGCCGCCACGCAATAATCGTTATTTATTTTATTTTATTCAAATTTGTTTCTTTTAAATTTTTAGAGTGCATACGTGTTTTGCTAATAACTACTGACATGCAACAATTGTACTTAGTCTATTAAAGGAATACTTTAATACTGTTGTAATGTATGGCTAAAGTTATAGTCGTTATCCATCGCAGCGCCACATCACTAGTGTGCACGCTCCCGATGCGTCTAGTCCCTATATGGTATTGTCTGTGGACGCACCTATGTATAAATAAGAAAACATGGCTTCCTGAATAAATATATTATATATTATGATATTCCTTTTTCAATATAATCTACGGTCCTATTTAACAAATACTATAAAAACTATAATTGAGTAACCGTTCATGTTATTTAACTTTAAAGAGCCTTAAATTAAACGTAATGACTTTAAATGATTGAGTAACTTATTATAAACGTGTATATGCGCATAGTTAAACAATTTTTGTGGTATTTAGTTGAACGAGGGAATGTTGTGTAATATTAATCTATATGGATCTCCCCTATTGCGTAAAATGTAATTTGGTGTGTTAAATATTCGTAAATATAGTTTTTTTTCTAACGATCATACAAGTTTCGTACATTTATAAAAAAGTAACGGTAGCAGGTCAAGGGTTTTAAAGTTCACACACTACTCTAATACTTTTTTGTGAAATAAATGCTATCCACTTCAGTAGTGGCTAGGGCTGCCACCTTTGAGAAAGCGTAGACCCGGAGAAATTAAAAAAACCATTTTTTTTACCAACCAGTTTTGTCTTTTACATATTATCATAAAGTCGATCCTCGTCTACATTTTCAAACATAATAAGTTGACAGCTTCTATAGCACCTTCATAAATTATTGCATTTTTGAGATCGAATTTTGAAAATACTTTGAACATAGAATACTCAAAGTCATAATTTTTATGTATATATTCAATAGTTCTTTTGTATACTACATCATTAAATTGACTTTTCAATTGCTCTTGCTCAAAAATATTTAAGATTTTTCATTATTTCAGCACCATAAAACTCATCAAGTAGTCGATTTTCAAGTTTAAGATTTTTCGTAATTGAATGCAACTCAGTAGATGTTACAGTGTTTTTTTAAAGCAACAGTATGGATTCTGAGGATATATTCATGTAATGATGTATGAAATATAATTTAATTTAACTCGGTTTTTGATCGCCGGCATCGCCGCCCAGAGATGATGTTGCTAAACCCGGAGCCTGGATATGTACAATTCAAACCCGGAGGCTCCGGGTCAAACCTTGAGAGGTGGCAACGCTAGTAGTGGCCCATATTATTAAGCTATAACGCAGCACTGACTCAACATACGCACAATAAGATATAATGGTAGTTTTAATATTTGTTATACGTTTTATCTACCTTAATGCTTACACAATATTTTTTTTGAAGCCTATGCATTCATCACGTCGCTAATTACGAAGCATTCAAAGTAGCCTGAAGACAATAATATAATGATTGCGATTCCACAGACGCGTTAAACTCTTCACCCAAAACACATATAGTTTAGTAATTAATTAATTCCACTCGTTACGTCAGTCTTTCATACGAGACCTGCTTGGCAATAATGTATGTATACTTTTAGAACATACCTAAATTGCAGTAATCGTCTAGTATGAAAAACAATAATAGAGAAGGCCATCCATATCACCTAAGATTATAAAAAGTAACCTACGCATTATTCTCAAACCTACTTAATATAACTAAACCAAAACGTAATTCAATTGTACCTGCAGTTCCAACGTATTGGGAAGTTCGAGTTGCTCCCATCTTACACGCCACTTTTGCGGTAAGTGTCCTAACTCTAACTCCAACTGCCGTATTCTCTCCAGCAGTCCGGTAAAGGCGTCTGGCATGCTGCGAGCTATACTGTCATACCTAAGAAAAGTAGATAATGATATAATAAATGTTCAAGGTCAAATATACTACATTCTACAGTCAAATCATTAAAATTGTGTTTAAAAAAAAGCTTTTGAATTAAGAACTTTTTATTGTCATATCTGTCAAAGTCAAAGCGTTTATACATTTTCGCGCCAATGTGTATTTTTTATTTGAATGGATGAGGTGATAAAAGATACTGAATTGCTGAGGTAATAATAGAAACAAAATAACATTCTTCTAACTTTTTGGTTATCTCTAGTAAGAAGTTTGCTGTGAGATATTTTTAGAATGAAAATATTCGAAAATATTCTGACCAAACGTATGTCTATAGTGTCCACGTTGTGTAATTTGAAAGATAGTATTGCCAGATTATAATCTATGTAATCGTTGAGAGGTGAAGGATTAAGAATACGGAGTATTACCACCCCTACTTATTCAAAGAAAAGGAAAACTTGAAGTAAATCCTATACTAAGCCCTCTGGCCAGCGTGGTATAGTAGGTACCTCTTTGCTAAGAAAGGGCCTATATCCAGCAGTGGACTGTTATAAGTTGTTGGTAACAATGAATATAAATAATTTTATATGTTATAAATAAAAATTTAAACAAAATTTTATGGAAAATTGTAAGTGGATTCAGGTAATAATGTTTTTTGTTAAAATTTTTTTTTAAGGAAATTCTTAAATTAAAACGAAAATTAATCAAATGTCTTTGAAACATACTATATCTTATACAGTTAAGTATTTTACGTTTAGAGTTACATCACTTGTCTTCTTAGTTCACTTGTAAATATTCGCAGTATGTTGCCGTTAGCTGTACATTGCGTAGTGTGTACAAAGTGTTTTGATTAGTTGTGTAACTTACCCCTGTGAGACAACCCTTCTTTGAGACGAGCTTAGAAGCACATCAGGTTCTGTGGCCAACACTTCTAGGTCATATGGCGCCCCGTGGGACAGTTCTTCGCTTGTATAATATTGCCATACTTCTAATGCACTCACACATGATACGGGACGCAAGACCTGGCAACATTTATTACAGTAATAGAAACTTTTTGACCGTTGTATATACTTCAGAACATCTATGTTTAAACGCAAAAGATTTATATAAATTATTTACATTAATTATTAGGATAAACAAATGGGTTGTAAAGTTTTTTATATGACCAAAGTAGAAGACAACATTATGATCGTATATGTTATTTTCTGTTAGCACTTACAGGGTTGTCCAGATCGGGCGTATATAGGAAGTTGTAGAAGACGGGTGACTTTTGATGATGGCGGTCAATGTAATCGAAGAGCGAGTGGCCCAATGGGGGGCCGCGCGGGCCTGGCCCACCCAGCGCTGCGCCTCCACCGCACTCCTCCTCCGAGCCGCCGCCCTCCGCGCCCTGCTCGCATAGGTACACCTGCCACGAACATTGAAAATTTAGCGGAAGTCAACCCAATGCACGCACGCATGCACGCACACACGCCAACACGCACGCATCCACGCTCTCACTCACGAACTTCTAGAATTCATAGACATACATATTTACAAATAACACTATAAATATATTAATAACACTGTAACGCAAACAGACCTTTGTATGCATTCAAACATCAGGGACCGCTATTGCTATAAAATTTAATATACTATGGAGTGTATAAATGTGACTGACCATTCTGTTGGTGTCAATTCTCTTGTCATCGGCTGCGGTGATACCGAGCTCAGCGCGCTGTGCCTCGCTGTCGAGTAGGAAGGTGCGGAAACGACATGACACAGTGTGGTACGCCACGAAGCGGAGATAATACTCGTTAAACTCGAATGCTAGAGGGAACTGCTTCTGGAGCTGGAATACAGTATATACATTATTAGAACATTACGCTTCTACGGCCGACGTGGACGTCTCGATCTCTACTGAGAGCACGAGAAAAGAAGAAAGACATTACTATGATCTAATATATAAATCTCATGTCACGATGTTTGTGGTCGCACTTCTCTGAAACGGCTTGACCGATTTAAATTATTTTTTGTGTACTTAGTAAGTATGGGTTCTAATTACTTGTATCAATCGTGATTTTAATATTTTGATCATTTATCTGACAGGACAACGTTTATTAAATCAAATAATCTAATTATATAATTCAAAAGCAATTTAAAAATTTGTCAACATTTACTTACTTGCAGTAACAAAATGATTCCTTACCTGATGTACAGCATCCAAGAACATCAAAAAAGTTGGTGTGAAACCTTGTTGAGGTGTCGCGCCAATGTTAGATCTTTGTTGGAATTTGTGTCCTAAAGCCAACCACTCCTTCTCGACTAAGATGCGGAACCCTTCTAACGTTCTGTAGTAGGGCTCTAAGCAGATTTGAGCAAGAGAGGATATCTGTAAGGCACACAACAGCAAATTTTAGTATTTTTTATATAACAGATTCCAAATACAATTCTTACAGATCAAAGGACCTAATCTGAGTTTATTCGCAATTGATAGTGAATGAGTTCGTGGTTGTGATTGGTAAGCAACACCGAATGAAGTCCACTTTGACGAGCGAGTCGATATAAAATAAACTTATACTAACTAGGTTCTCGGCAAAGACAAAATAAACTTGAATTTTTTAATACTACATTATTTTTGAGTCACCATCATCAAAAGCTTTTAATAGTCCATTGCTGGACATAGATAAGTCTTTCAAATAGATTTTGGCCAATTATGTCATGCTGGTCAGATAGGTTGGTAAAGGATTTGTTTTAAGTTTTTTTCTTTTGCGGTGATGTTGTCCTACGTAGTTTATTTCTTTGGTCGCCTTTTGGGCCATCCATGGGATCAATAGTGGTGGTGACATTCTGTATTCTCAATCCATCAGCAAACGGATGATTTATTTTTAAGTAATCTAGTATTATTAAATAACTGAAAAACACACCTGAGCAGTGGCATCCCAGCCGTCTTCTAGGGAAAGTAACACCGAGGAACCTTGTAGATCCAACAAGTCCACCACGGCTCCGGAAAGTTGAAATAGTTGCCGGAGCTGCCATAACCAGCCCGACTCCTCTATTAGCCTATACATGATATTTCATAAGTAAGTATAATATTAAGTTGCACCTCCGATATATAATTACTAATGTTTAGTGGAAGGTAATTAGGGTTTTGCTATTAAACTTGGTAATCGAGAGTCATATGATGGCTATGAAGATATTTTGAGAAAACGTTTGGGGGTTTTTGTTCGAAAATTGAGATATACTCTCTAAAAAGTAAAGACTACGATGACGTCAGCCATTGTATCATTGTTATTTGTTTGTATTTTACATTGTATATTTCCTAATTATGGTGTGCCGTAAAGAGTACCTATTTAACTATCTACCTAAGACTGACACGGTCAGTGTACAACAGACATTTACGCATAAACACTAGGGGGTACAGACCTTAGGAAGCCGGGTTGGTCGGCCTGCGCGGGCGCATCGGGCGCGGAGGGCACGGCGGCGCGCATGAGCTTCTTGAAGGCGTGCTTGGTGCTGCGCGCGTCGGGGTACTCCACGGGCACCAGCTCGCAGCCCGCCAGCGCGCCCGCGCCGCCCGCGCCCGCGCCCTTCTCGCACACCACGTACAGCGCCGCGCGCCGCACGCCGCCCGCGCCCGCGCCCGCGCCGCTCGCCGCGTAGCCCGCTTCCCCGCACACTGTGTACGATGTGAACGTTACATGTTTGTATGTGACCCATAAGGCTTAATTGTACGATTCGGTTCGATATGGAATAGTACAATCGATTACATTATTTTTGAACTTAGACTTGTATTTAATGTTATATCCGATGTGGTATCAGATTTCTTGCAAAAAAAAAGTCTTCATAGGCTGCGGTTCGATTATACCCAGAGCACTTACGACGTTAAACTGCTAACGTGTGGTCCGACTTAATGAGCGCGCTAACGTCTGTTAGCACTGTTAATAATTCGGACCACTTGTGAGTGTGCTTATGAATTCAAAAAGTTGAACATAACCTAACAGAGCATCTTTTTGACATAAACATGAGTGGAGTATGTGGTGTAGCCGATGGAAATGGTAAAATGCTTGTATTTCAAACATTTTCCGCAATCATAGATTCATAGATTCAAATAAATGGCGCAAAATAACGTCAATGCTCACGATGCTAACGATCCGACCCGTCAGTACTGTAAGCAGTAGGTAGTGACGTCACATGTGACGTCATAGCATCCTCAACGCTAACGGTGAGCGTGAAAAGCACGCTCGGACCGCACGTTAGTACGCTATGAGCGCTGTGAGCGTGATTCGGACCAGGGCCATAGTATAACGATTGAAACACGTCATACCTATATATTTATATTGTAAAAAATGGTTCATTTACTACATGATTTATAACCTAGTTTAAAGCAACAAAAGTTTTATTTTAATCCGTAATCAGTTTATTAATCCGTAAACAAAAACAAAAATTATAACTTCTTAATTGGGCCCAGTAATTTCAGTCTTTGCCTATAGGTATTATAAACGATGAACAGAAACGCTCGAGCAGTATAGTCGTGAAGGAGAAGGCACTCACTGGAGTCGGCGTCGGCGGTGGAGAGCCTCTGGCGCGGCGCGTACAGGTCGAGGTGCGAGGGCTGGCGCCGGTCCTTGAGCGAGCCCCAGCGCCCGAAGTGCCGCGCCGTGCCGCCCTTGCCGCCGCTATTACGACCCAACACACTGTCATGTGAACGTCAACCGTCACTACATCCAATATATTACATTTTCTTCTTATTTTAAAAAGGTAACTCCCGCTCTAAAATATTTTCTGTGTCGCAAGAGGCTTTACAAACTTACATGAAACAAACACAAAGTGGGGATCGAATCCGCAACACCCGGCACAGTAGGGAACGGTGAGGTAACCGTTTTGAATCACTACGTCATCCGTAAAGTCCTTGTTGTGAAACAATAAGTTTTAATGTTTGAGAGTTTTCTTTTTTAATTTGTGCAATACAAATATAAATATGTATGCGTAAAGAGTTTTGTTTATTTCGTGAAATAAAACTTAGTTTAAGATAATTTATAAGTTCATGTAAATTCCACAAAGGTTCCACAGTATGTAGGTGGAGTCCGAATCCCGGTAACTTTAAACGTGGACTCATTCAAAGCGCGATCCGATGGTCACTTTACATACGATTTTATGTACGTAAACATTATACGATTTACGGTACAGTTGGACCGTACACTGCGTACACCGTTTTCAATTTCAAATGTTAGTACCAATGACAAAGATCCTAATTTTTATTTTTAAATATAGAAATATATCCAAATATATTAAAGTTCTCTTTACGTATAAAACTATATACTCAAAAGTTGATTAACCACTGCAATTACTTTATAAGCTAATTGTTTTCATTCAAATAATCTAACTGATTACTATATTAATTGCATAATATCTCACCCGAGCGTGCCAGCTGCCTTAGTGAGCAATGGCGTGTGTGTGGTCTGCTGGTCCTCGCAACATAAAAGCAAGGAGTCTAAACTCAGACTCGAGTCTTCAAGGTCTCCGCGTGAAGCGGGCGTACACGCTACTAACGTTGCAAGAAACCGTTCCTGTAACAAATGAAAAAAACTATGATTAAAAAAAAAAATAATTAAAAAAAAACTTTTGTTTTATGTATTATTTATCAATTTATATAAACTAATTTATACGGTATTTAGTTTGTTTCATTTTTTTATGTGTTTATATAACGAGGTCTTACTTGTTCTAAACTGGAAGTAGTTTCAGTACCACTTTGAGTAGTGCCGGGCGTTTGGTGGCTTGACTTCAACATGCCAATCACTCCTTTATGATGTGGTGCTGCTGATCTGCGAATTAATTGTTTAGTGCTATGAAGGTATATGAACTTAACAATAAGGAAAACATAAGGTAAATTCCTGGGGACTTTACAAACATACAAGAAACGTATACAAAGAACACCCAGACTCAGAACAACAATTTGTGTATCACATAATGTGTTGTCCCATGTGGAACTTGAACCCACAACACTCGGCGTAGCAGAGATCGATATGGCGACCGCTTAAACCACTTTTTTTTTTTTTTTTAACGTGTGGAAACCCCCTCGAGCCGTCACCCCACCGGGGTTTACGGCAGGGTGGTGTGTCGGAATCGGACCGACTAAAACCACACGGTGTGCCACTCTGCGCTTGAGATAGGAGGGATCCGGGAACCGCTGCTATTACGACATCCAGATCCCTCCTAGCGCCTGCCCGGTACCTCGGGCACCATCTGCTGATAAACTCTCTATTTTAGGCGACGTACGGCACACGCGGACGTCGCCTCCTCGCGGCTGGCCATTATAGCGGGTGGAGGGGAAAACCCATCCCGTCCACCCGCGGCCACACTCAAGGCGGCATGAGGCGCTGGTATGCGCGCCTCCGCCGCCCGGCTCGCCGACGGCGAATTGGGTCCGAGTGGATATCGTCCTCCCGGGCCTTCTCCGCCGCCTCCTTCCGCGAAATTACGTCTTCGCAGAAGGTTGCGACCGCGGTAAAACAACTGTCGCTACCGACCATGGAGCGTATGACGGCCGGTAGCGAGAGATCTCCTCCAATAACTGCAGTGAGGACCCCACGCTGCGCCGCCCAGGCGGAACAAACCGCTAGCGTGTGCTGAGCCGAGTCCTCACTGCAGTTGCAGTGGTGACAGGCGGGACTCAATTCCCTCCTGGCGACCGAGTGCAGGTACTTCCCGAAGCAACCGTGCCCGGAAAGGACCTGCGTTAGTCGGAAGGAAAGGGTCCCGTGCTGCCGCCCCGCCCACTCGGCGATGACCGGCTGGAGAGCCTCCACGGCGGCAAAACCAGCACGTGGGGCTCCACGTGCTGGTTTTCCACGTCCAGCCGGGACGACCAACGAGCCATCGTGGCTCGACGAGCGGCCTCTCGCCACTCGAGTATCTCTTCGGGCGGGGGACCGCTTAAACCACTAGGTCAACCGTACAATTCACACAATGATATTTGATGTGTGAATTGTACGGTTCAAACATCACACAAACACACATCTGTGTGTGTGCGTCGTCTGAAATGATCTAACGTAAACTGGTCCTATATTTGGTTTTAGAAGGTTGAACGATTTTAAAAATCACAGTATCTATGGTTACTATATAACTTTGGGGATTATATTAAATAAAAAAAAATCTGTAAAAGAAATTACAGCAATGCCTGTAACCTTTTAGACCCAATATTTTTTGTTTATTTTAATACGCTAAATCGCTTGACTTGTACGGATTTTGGCTATCAGCATTTCCGTTGCTGATCAGTTCTCAATCATCTGAGATCATTAAGTTTTTCTTTAGTCTTCTAGTGTATAAAAGTATTGATACGAGTAAAAAAAGTTATATGTCGAATTTATATTACCTAGACAGTGTAGCGTGTGTTCTTGAGTGTCGCCACGTAATAACAGGTAGCCGACCCTGTCGGTAACAGCGCGCGATGCGTCGTAACGAGTCGTCGCCGAAGCTCTCAGGAACTGGGATGACTGCAGGGTAACTGTTATGTACAGAAAATAAGTTGTGGGTCAAAATGTTGATCAGTAAAGTGTTATAAAGATACTCAAAATCAGTATTATAGAAATAAATGTGAGTTTGTTTGTTACTTAATTCACTTTCATGTCTTGATTATCAAACTGACCAATATAAAATAGAACATACCTACTTTTCGAGACTTAAAAAAACATATAGGGCATCTCTCTTTCAAAAAATAAATATTAATAATTTTATATATCAAATACACGGTCGGGTTACAAACTAGGTAGTTTGTAAATGGTACTTAATGAGATTGCTAATTAATATATCTACATATTTTTTTTCATACATTTCATGGATAAAATACCTGACTCACGCAACTTCATCTGCATATATTTTTAATTGTTGCTCGGCTCCTATTCGTCGCAGATTGATGTTATATAGCCTTTTCTGATAAATGGGATTCATTTATATATACACTCAAACGCAGAACAAGTCATCGTACTCATCGCACAATTTGGTACTGAATGGTAATTGAACCTACGACCTCCGGTTTAGCGGTCACGGCCACTGACCACTAGATCAACAGGCCCGTCAAAGTAGTTAGTAAGATGAGTAAGCGTGGCAGACCTCCTGCAGAGCGTGTAGGGCGCGTTGGCGTGCGCGAGGCGGTAGGGCGCGCCGGCGAGCCCGAGGCGCGCCCAGTCGCGCGCGTACACGCGCTCGCGCACGCGCTCCAGCGTGCGCGCCGCCCCGCCGTCCGCGCCCTCGCCGCCCAGCCCGCCCAGCTCCAGCTCCTCCACTGCACGATATGTATAATAGTGATAATGATGATAACGTAGTCTTAGCCGTTGCGGCCACGGTGGCCAGTCTCAACGGAGACTAGACAGCACCGCAGGAGACGTTATAGCGCACAAGTGTGTGCGCAAACGCAGATGCACTCGCTGTTCCCTTACTCTCATAATCCGATGGGACGGTAACTCGACACGACCAGGGGACAGATCAAACGCAGGACCGACGGCTTTACGTACTCGCCGAGGTATGGGGGTTACGACCTCAACTGCCAAACTCCGGGTTGTTATTAAGTACTTCTATAATCAGAAAAACACTTTTTTGCTCGACCCGGGCATCGAACCCGAGACCTCTTCATCGGTAGTAGCATAAACGTACATAAGTAGATATTATTATTATTATTATATTAGTAGATATCTTGTCCAAGGCGTATCATATCGATTTTTGTTACTGAAGGAATAAAAAAATTTAAAATTGTAAAAAAAAAATATTTTCGACTTACCCTATAATTGACAACAAAATTGAGAAGGTGTCTATTTAAACTGCTGCATTATTTAAACTATTATTTATTTCGAAAAATACATGAAAAACGTATTTTTAAAAATTACATCAAATCTATTTGAAAATCAAAATTAAGTACGGTGATCGGAATGAAGATAATTATTTACCCGTCTTTATACGCAACATATTCAAATACATATACTCACGCGACAGTGTATCGGCAGAGAGCGAAGACATAAGTGGAGGGGAGGTAAGCGAGCGCGCGTCCGTTGAAGGCAGTACGTACTTCTGACGTTTAGATGGTTTGGGTTTTAGCCCTGCTTTGCGGGCTGTCTTCAGTAGCGTCTTTTTGGCAAAACCCCTGGTAACAACCACATTTAAAATAGTATTACCAACCAATAATTACATTGTGCTATATATTTATTTTTGAATGTTTTTTAAATATATGTTAACAATTAGTTTTGGTTACAAAACTATTTGAACTTGCATAAATTTACAAGAAATACACAAAAAATATAAAATATTATACCTCAAAAAACGTACACTCTCAAGAAATTTATATAAAGGCACCGCAATTTTTTATTTACAAATTCCCCGCAAGCCCTTTTCTTTTCTTTTTTGGCCTTCACAGTTTCAATAGCATTTCTTCACCATTTACTTACTTGAGGGTGTGGTGTTTAGGCTGGTGATGTTTGGGTGCTGGCTGGGCGCGTGGTGCGAGAGCAAAGTGCAAAAGCGGGTGTTCTGGATGTCGCAAACGCGCAACTTGCTTGCGAAAGGACTCGACGGCCTCACTGCTTACTTCTTCGTCTAATGCCACCTGGATTTAACAACACCTTTTCAGTTCACAACTCAGGGTAGGTACTAAGTATTGTCAACTGTCTTATATAGGTGTTTTTATAACATTTGTTGAGCGATATCAAAGGGCTCTCACCTTTATAAGTTGGAACGTCGCGGATCTGAGTTGTAAACCTTCTTGCAAAGATTGTTCTAAGTGCGGCAGGTAGTGGGTCCTCACAGCTTTTTCCCGCGTCAACGAGCAA
The DNA here is from genome assembly GCA_949316085.1 of Hypercompe scribonia. NCBI lineage: Eukaryota > Metazoa > Arthropoda > Insecta > Lepidoptera > Erebidae > Hypercompe > Hypercompe scribonia. The sequence continues at coordinate 10,290,298 of OX438988.1, forward strand.
AGTGGAAATGAGCGGACTACTGTCTGCTCACAGGCTGTTTACAGAAAATAGTAGTCAAATATAAAATATTTTGCGAGATGTTGAGTCGTTACACACCCAACAGTCTAGTAGTGTTTTTGATACTGAATAGATAAAATTCATAGCTTAAGTTCCAGGACTTAACTATTCAATAATTTGTATATAATGTGGTTGAAATAAGAGATTGACAATTTTGTTTTTTTTTTGTATTTGGTTTCGTATAATTGTAGCCCAAAGTATTCTATATAGTCGCAGTTTTGAACAAGAAATCATAATTTATGAGTTTCTAAGTGTGAGCACCTGGATTACCTGAAAACGAAAGTAACTCACTTGATAAGGTACTTAATCATACCGTAGGGATCCGTTGGTGTGCCCTTGAATATAATTCTATAGTTGGTGAGGAACAGCGCGCCCTCCGCCGGCAGTAATGGAGTATGTCGTCCGTCACTCACTAGGTATGCTCTTAACGCCGGTACGGAGACCGTCTCGCCCGGTACAAGCACTGGAGCCACTATGCGAGGCTATAGAACAAAGAAATAAAAGTACATTGTTGATAATTCTAGTAGTAGATTTAACACTTATGGAGCTACGTAGCTTAATTTAGCTTTGGGTTACATAATTCCAGTTTTTACTTAAGGTACTTGTCGTCTAAACTGTACGTAGATAAACGCCGAATAAATCCTAATTTTGTTTGAGAACATAATCCGAACCAGTAAGTTTCCATACGCCCGCATTTTGTGCTTAAAAACTTATAAAACAATAGCTGAAACTATGATATGAATCATGATATCAGCAAGTAATCACAAAGCGCTGTAGGTGATGAGAGATGCATACAGTTAGTTAAGTGCTTGATAAGGTGCCTGATACATTCCCTCTATCTATTTTACTTACCTAATTACTGATATTGTTCATCACCTAATAAGATAGTGAAAGAATTTCTCCAGAATATCAAATAATCAAATATTCGTGAGCTTAGTAAAAAAATACAAAAATGAAAAAATGACAAATACATTATGAACTTTGTCAGATTATTAGTGTTGCAATGTATTTTAAACTGTAAACTACTAAGTTCAATTAAAAGCAAAAAAAGCAATATATAAGCTATATAAATAAATATGAAATTCTTACTTTTAAAAATGTGTCTAATGATATGTGTTATAATTAAAATTATGGTCATCCAAGCGCCGAAACAGCTAGTGGTGGTACACAAACTACACGATTTTATATTCATTCTGTTGTGAGGTGAAAATTTAAAAAAATAATGGAATATAAAACAAGAAGAGTAGAACTACACTATATTTGTTTGTGTGTTATTCCTTCTTCACAAATTATGTTTTTAGACAATAATGATGATAGAAGACTCACGAAAGTTTATAGAGCGAATGTGTGTGGGAGTGTCGGAAGAGGTCGTCTACGGCGAACACTTAGCGACCAAATTGGTGATATTCTGAAGAAGGGTCATGTGAAAAGTATCAGAATCCGACGAGCATGCATACAACGATTGATGAATGTGGACGAAACAAAAGAGGTGTGTCAGGACCGTAGTAAATAAAGATCAATTGTCTCTGCCTACCTCTTCGGGAAATAGGCGTGACTTGTATGTATTGTTTAGATTATCTAATTAATATTTTAAGTTGAATTCTATCATAACTTTATTTCTAGATCAGCAAGATTTTGCTGTTACGAAGACTGAGCACCGTATACGTGTTTTGTTAGTTAAAACATACCTGGTTAGTAGGAAGGAAAAGAAATAAATTAAAAAAAAAACATGCTAATTTTAACTTTTTTCTTTAGATCCTTTTATTACGTGTATCTCAGTTATTTTCTTTTTTTTTTTAATGAAAGCATTTGAATTTATCAACATAACAAGTGTTAAGGGACAATCTTACAAATATAAAAGTGTATGGATTTGTTACTTTTACGCAAAAAATTCTTAACTAATTTAGATGAAACTTGACAGTCACATCACTTATAATTCAGAGTAGCACATAGGCTACTATTTATTGTTATAAGCGACATACACGCGAGTGGAGCCATCGTAGCCACATGTCTGACGATAAAACCCCAGCACTTTTATGACGTCATATGTCTTAAACTTTTACACACACCACATCAATTCGAACTGAATATTTGAAACTGATGTTTGACTAGGGTTGCATTTTTCACCTTACTAGATAGTATTTTTAAGCTTTATCTTATAGTAGTACTAGTTCCTCAGAAATGCACTTTTATGTGACGACATCAAGTACTGAAACATTTCGTCCATGTTTGATTATTGTCTCTCTATCTCTGTTTACCTAAATGTCAAGCCTACGACTGACTTTACTACGGGATCTCTGAGATAAGTCAATGTCTATGGTTTTTAAGAATATGATTGAGTACCCCATAGTTATTGATGGACCAGTGGTTTTAAAATAAGCTGTAAATAATGTAGCTGTATATGAAATGGATGCGAAAGTATCTTATGAAATAACATTAACGCTAAGTAATTATTTTTATAGTATGTTAAAGAAATTTTACGAGGGCAGGTACACATTTACTTTATTAAATGTACATAAAACAAACCATTATGATCTGAAATAAAGAGCGACTTGAATTTGGTTTGGCAGTCTATCACCCTAACACCACAAATATTTTTCTTTTTTAAAGACAACTCCCGCACTAGAAAGAAATCCTGCGTCGCGGGAGACTTTATAGACATACATGAAACGTACAAAAAGAACACCCAGACTTGGAACAAGTTTGTGTGGAACACATAAAATGTTGTCCCATGTCCCAGCGGCGGGTGACCGCTTAACCCACTACGTCATCCGTGCAGTCAAAAAATAATATATATATTAGCATAACACAATTGAAAGCGTTTCTAATACAAAATACATCGTGGTATGCGGTAATGTTATTAAATTCGTTATGACTGAATAAGATACTGTCACATCCACATTAATTAACAGAGTTTCTACGCTACTTAAGCGAAAATTGTTTGCAAATATTCATATTTGGAAACAATTCCAAAAGTCACCAGGTTAGATGTCACTAGATTAATGCGTCCATGAAACTATGATACGTGTGATTTAACAACTAAAGAGTGTATTTATGGTTACTTAAAAGGCTTGCAAATTTTCAAAAAACAGAATATTCTTGAATTAAAATAGTGTCAAAACCAAGTTGTATATTAAAAAGGTAAAAGAAACAGAAAGCTTTTAATAACAGAAATTGTTTATTGTTAAAATATTGTCAAAAAAAAACAAATATACACAAAATGGTAACATTTCGTTGTAATAGCACATGCAATGTTTAAATGAGAAAGTTATAAGTGATTATTCTACAAACTGCCAAATTACAAAATGTGAGTCGTTGCCAATTTTATTAAAAAAAATGTGTAAAAGAAAAAACAGTCATTGATATCGCTAGCTAGCAACAAAATAAAGCAAAACATTCTCTTTGAATACTTCTCGACTAGAAACTGGCAACATTTATCAAGTAAGCTACGACCAATAGGCGAACACGCGCAAACGCTAATTAGAATATAAGCTGATGATCACGCCATTCACTACATCGGCTACTCACATCTGAATACCATAAATTCAAAGCTACATCGGTCACTCGTAAATGACGTCGTCTGGTAGTTCCATCGACAAGTGTTTGGAGTATATGACAAGATTTTTTCTTCCTACCTTCTGAACGGGTGGCAAGCGTCGACTTTCCCTTGCGACCGCGTCCAACGTTTCTAAGTGCATGTGCACTACGCCCGGGATCATCTGGTGCAGGCAGCGCACGTGGTCCGCCGTCACTCCGCCCTCCGTGCACACCTGGCGAACAATTCTCTTATAAATATATGTATACAATATCAACTGTGTCCGCTGCTTCGTTGCCATAAAATTGGTTTTTGATATTGTATATTAGGGACTAACTGTAATTATCTTTTTCACATTTTCACACTGTTTAAACTTTCCCTGAACTTTTTTTTTATATTAAAAACCTGCCAAAGTGACTCCAATTCCACAAATATTTCAAGAATAAAATCATAAAAATCGATCCAGTCATTCCTGAGTTTTAGTGAGACTAACGAATAACAAATCAATTTTATATTTACGATAATATCCTTATATATCTCACACGCAGTCGTCTGATTCCAAATTAAGCAGAACCAGACCCATGGTAATAAGACTATTGCTAAACATATTAATATATTTCTAAATACATATATAGTATAGATAAATTACATCCAGACACAAAAAATGATTGTGTTCATCACACAAAGATTTGTTCAAAGCAGGATCGAACCCACGACCTCTGGATTAAAAGTCAGAATCACAAACCACTATACCAAGAGGCCCGTTTAATGTATACGACGTAGGACTCTTCATTATTATTCTAAGTAATTCTATTTGTGATATCTGCACAACAACGACCTCCTCTGTCTCCTTAATATCTCAGAATAAGCCACAATAGGGATAACATATTACTTTATAATTAAAGCCGCCAAATAAACAAAAATTTAAGAAAGGAAAGGCCCGTCGATATACTTAACGAATTATTTGAATGTATGCTGAGATAGAATCAAATAGATCTGTGTTCAACTTACTTTATCTACGAATCTGGAAACCATTTTGATAACATTGTTACCAGCTTCACCAGGGTCTGCCTCCTCAAAACCCGACTCTGCATCAACACTGTCAGATTCTGCGACACTGTACACAAAATGTTTGAATTACTGAAATAATCGTCACTAACTTCATACTACTTTTACTGTAACGTTAATTTTAGTAAACTACATGTCCTATCATCGAGAGTATATATAAATCGGTTAGGACTACATAATATCTTAAATAACACATTTCATATTTAAGATATGATGTAGTCATAGGCGATTTCGGCTACGGTGACCAATCTCAATAGAGATTAACCAACTACGCAGGTGCACTCTCTGTTCCTTCACTCTCACAATCAATCAATGGGATGGCTATCCGACGCGACACACGCCCTGGAGATCAGGTGCAAGACCATTTTATTAGATACCGGAGATAAGACTATTTTACGTGCTCTTCAAGGCACGAAAATTAAGACCCCAACTTCCAAACTTCGGACTGTTATTAATAATCAATACAAAAAAAAACTTAATAACTCTTTGGTCCGACTCGGCAACCGAACCTGTGACCTCTTAAGCAGCAGTCGCATACGCTAACTCCTGAACCGACGAGGCAGTATTTAAGATATATATACCTACTAGCTGACCCAGCAACCTTTTTCTGCCAAAAAGAATATTAAAAAAATGGAACGTAGTTTTTGCAAAAATAAAATAAAATTGGAAATGAAAGATGGAGGAGTTAGAAATAATTTAAAAATTTACAATCGTTGAGGCCGTATAAGAGATATTTACTCATTAGATTTACGACTATCCAAGTCTATCTTTTGTGTTTTATATTACCTGTTTGTAATACTATTGCTCGCTCTGTCAGCATCGTCGCCTCTCACGTCGGCGCGCCTGCCAGCGCCCTCTAGCGGCAGAAGCAGGTAAACCATCCTGTTCGCGTAGTGGATAGCTTGGCTGTAAAGCGTGGACTCTTCGCTCTGTATTATCTCTCGTTGTTTTTCTGAAATACATTCACAACATGAATGTTACAGAATCTAGAAAATTACTGTTAATGGGGCATCTGGATGTAAAATTCGCAACTATTCGTAAAAAAATCGTCGTCGTCTATCGTGAGTTTAATAAACTTTAGCTTCCCCGAATCTGTGTACACCTAAGCTCACATACTTACTAAGGCATACAAGAACAAACTTGGAAATGAAGGTATGACAACGCTCTCAATGGCAGAAGCGACATGGCAGAATTTATATGGCCGCAACTTCTCAGTCCCAGTAGACGAAGATCGTTAACCCCGCTTTCAGTCATGGACTAAAGTTTAGTCGCTAAGCAATACTACTAAGGAAGTGCCTTAAAAAATAAAGAAATATGTAGATAGTCAAAACTTTTTTTAGAAACTAAAACGCACAAGTAAAATCATACCTTGTGGTAAACTGGGCCATAACCGCATTTGTTCCGCAGCTATCTCTAGCGCGCTGGGTTCTTGCGCCTTCAGAAGGGATATGTACTCCTCGTCATCTCTGAAATAAATATAATATTAATCATGTATATGAAGCAGTGCCTTGTTGAATATTACAAGGATTACATTTGCATTAAGATATTAAAAAGAATATATATGTAAGTATTGCACGATAACGCTTATTCGACGGTAGATTTTGGTTTAACGGGCATGGCCGAAAAACAAATATGACTGTTGTAGTGGTTACACATTTACGATTGTTACACTAAACCCTGAATTCTCAAGGAAAAAGGCAGATGTGAATAAAAAAAAATTTCCTCAATTATACATCTTCCTGTAACAGCAGGTAGGCCTATAGATATCGAAGGGGTAATAAGCGAACTAGAAACGGTAAATCTGATCTGAAATAGAAGGGGCGGGAAAATGATCAATGGAAGGAATTCTAATAGAAATATACTTTCCATACCAAGTTCTTAACATAATATTGATCTTTATAAACAAAATACCTGGGGCTAGGTACTCTCTGGTGTGTGGGGCTGGGTAGGTACAGCGCTTTGATGTCTCTTTGAACATCTTGATAAAATGCTGCCTCCCAAAATTGCTGGCTCGTCCACACTGGGTGTTCCTATAGCAAAAATATATTACACAAATTTAAATATATGTCTGTTGAAATATAATAATAATAAATTCACATACTTTACACACGGCAGACTAATACCAAACTAGGTAAAATCTAAGAGTAGACATATTTATACATTTCTGAATATACACACACATCTATGCATAAGGTTGATGGTTCGCTATTTAGTAGTTTTCATACAAATTTGTCGTTTTGACGGACAATAAAAACTTCCTATTATGACTTAGGTGTCAACTACTCTATTATTTGCACTGGCTCTGGTTTAGCAGTCAAGGTCTCTAACCACTAGACCAATAAATTTGTAACGAGAAATAACTGCCTCATCGATCTAGTGGTTAGCGTATGCGATTGCCGACTAAGAGATCTTGGAATCGATTCCAGATCGGGTCAACAAGTGTTACTGAGCTTTTTTGATTACAGAAATGCTTAATAACAGCCTGGAGTTTGGAAATTACGGTCTTAACCCCCATATGTTTCAGAGAGCGTGTAAAGCACCCTGGCCGTGTCGGATAAGCGTCCCATCGGATGAATTGTGCGAGTGAGGTAACAGAGAGTGCACCTTGCGCACACACTTGTGGACTATAATATCTCCTGCGTATTTCTCTGAATCCGAAATCGTACATCAATAAGAAATAATAACAAACATGGTACATTTCATTACGAACCTGTATACACATGTAGGCATATTGGATGACGCCTGTGCAAAGCTTGCGACAGTAAGCTGTCGCGAGCGGTAGCATCGCTGCTGCTATGGAGTGTTCGTCAAGCGCAGTTGCCGATTGTAATGCGCAGTTCATGAGCCTGTAGCAAAGCATTCATTTTTAACTTTCATTTTTTAAATGTATGTTTTTATGTTAGTAGCCCTATGTTACTAAAAAAGGTTTATTAAAATAAAATTATAAAAAAAAAATACAAAAGATAATTGTAAGTTACTTAAAGACGATTGTGTTTCAGAAACAGTGTTGCCATATCACGATATTAATAATTATACAATTATTATAACAATAAAGATTTATGAAAATAACTATTTGTGAGGTGCTGCACATTGCATTAAGCCCTAAAGGTTTAGACACGCTTTATGGATAATAAAATATTAATTAAAGAACAACTTAATAATAATTACCAAACTATTTAACTTCGTATGTTTATTCGACAAAATTGTAAAAATCTTGCTCTCTCTCTCTCTCTCAGCCAAAAAACGTCGTTTACTGGACATAGGCCTACCCCAAGATTCTCCATAATAGCTGGACCCGTGCCGCCCGCATCCAGCGACTTTCCGCAACCAGGTCGTCAGACCATTTTGTAGGAGGCCTACCACAGCTGCGTTGCCCAGTACGCGGAAAATTTTTCACGAAGGAATAATTTATTTAAAATACCTAATGCATATTATACAAAATAATTGTTACAGTTTAAAATATTACAGTTTAAGTTTTTTTTTTTTTATAGTAACCTACCAGAGTGACTCTACTCTGCCTGATGGAAAGCATGAATAGAGTCCAAGAGCGGTGGTCGCCGTACTCACTGCGAATGAAGACAGTGCAGTATGGCGACCCACGCTATGGCGGCCTAGTAAATTCCTAGTAAATAGTATTCGTCATTGCGTATAATAAAAAAAACTTAGCGACTTATGAACGAAATTAGACCACTCTGTTATTCATAAGTAAATTATATATAAAAAAAAACAATAAGTATAAAAGTAATTGCACTGATAATTTATGGTACATATGAAGATATTTATCAGAATGCAGGACAACATGCCATCAGATATAACACTAAATGGCTACTGAGCATGCCATGTTATATAATTATTGCAATATTGATACATGGAGGTGTTTGATTGCTTAAATATAAACATGTATATATTTTTTAATCACCCTTCCTAGAACTCTGTTGATATCTTGTTACACAGCATAGAAATCGTAATATTTAGCTTTTGCACACCTCCTTGAGATTATAATTCTGTGCAAATCTTCTATTATGTATCTCTATATTTCTTTTTCTATTAACTTTCTGTACCTGAGTTATTTAAATTAAAATTTCAAACAACCCTCTTTTGTTAGAAACTAGATGCCGTTGCGACCAATTGCCAAAAAAAAAAAAAAATTGTTTAATGTTAAGTAATGTTGCCACTCGCAAATAAATATGTTGTTATAGAACAAAAGCTGAACGAAAATATGTTTTTTTAGACATTTATGTGTTACTGTCACAAGCTAAATTTGTTTTATAATTTTGTTTAAGTTGCCGTATTTTTAAAAACGTGACTAAATAATTAATTATTTATACCTATATGATAATGGCAACAAAAATTCTCTCATTAAGTACACCTAATTAATACACAGAAAAAAAATAACAACCAGGCAAAGACGCGGCTGAATCATTAGTATATGTATAACGTGTTTACTATATATAAAGGGTATTTCTGTAGAGAATGCCATTACACACAGATTATTGGACAAGGAAAATGATCGAGCTGTTAATGATCAGTGCACTACTGAGTGGTGGCGTCCTGATGGTGTCTTGCGCCGATATTGTAAGTATTGTTTGTGTAAACTTACTTAACTTTTTGCAAACAAATTATTATTATTATCTGAAGGTCCATTTTTTTATAAATATCTACGCTCCTAGTGAGGTTATTTCGTACCAACTCGCTCTCAACGACGAGCGTGTTCGTCGCTACGGTTGGTGAAGATTTTAGTGTGAACCAATAACAACGTTGAATGTAAATTCAGAATACTTAATAAAATATATATTTGTGATAGAGAAAAAAATAGTTTAAAGGTTGATAAAATATGAAAGTGTCTGACCGCCAAGTAGTAGGCGCTTCAATACGCCATTTGTGCTTTTTTAAAACAAGATTTTGTTATTTTGAGCCACAGTTTTTACCTCCAACAATTTTTTTATTATCGGACTCAGAGATTGCCTGGTTTTCCCTCGTCTGTGTATCCGGTTTTAAACAAGGAAATAAATATAATGTTAGTTTAAACCTATAAATGGTCTAATTATGTTATTGTTTATTAAAAAACCTTTATGCCCAGGGCCCAGGCAAGTGGAGTCTGAAGGACATAAATAAATGCGAAGCGGAGAACCACAAGTTCAAGTTTGATATTGAAAAGAAGAAGATTAATCGGACACATGATGTTATCGATGCCTATCTGAGTTTGGATGAAGATTTAACCGAAATGTTCGCTGTAAGTTCACTTCTATTTGATGCATTATCTATCAACAAGATGTCTAGGCTTATACAATCACCGAAATAATTAAAGGTTCATCGGGCATGTATATTATTGTGTCTTTTTTTTTCTGTTTTGTGCAACATGGGACAACACTTTGTGTGACCCGCAAATTGTTGTGGCGAGTCTAAGTGTTCCTTGTATTCATTGCGTTAACGTCTGTAAAGTTCCACGCCACACAAGATGTACTTTTATTGCGTTAGTAGCCTTAAAGGAAATAATACCTTCCAATATCGCTATTCTATTATGATGTGTCAGAAAACAGGTAAATTCAGACTTAACATCTTGAATTGTCACAGAGTCACCATTAAGGCTTAACTTGTAAATTTAAATGTGAAAACGAGTTAGGTAGTTTTAAACTTTTGAATATAAATATAGTTATGACTGCTCTCGTCCAACGGTGGCCTCTATTACTCGACTCATTATAGGTAATCACGGTGTGCTATTGTTATCTCTCACGAGACAATTATGACTGTCGGTCGAAAATCAAATCATAATTCTGTTCCTATCCCTGTACAGATATTATAATTTAAGAATACATAGTATCACAACACCTATATCATTTTTTAGGTGTCTTAAGAGTCAAGTAAGGAAATAAAGTACGCAGGACAACAATATTTAAAAGAAAGGTAAATCTCGTTTGGCTAAGCGTGGCTTAATTGGTCAAAGCCTTTGTCCTAAGATTAAAACTTTTAAAAGATGTGATGATAATAAATTATATTCAATAGGCAGGCAAATTATTCCTGGGTACACTAATCGAATGTGGTTTCCTTGTTTCAGATACGCGTAGACATATGTAAGGAGATGGATGGTGGATGCAAACTGTACCAGGTAATCTCGGATGAGAGCTTCGTAAAATTTATAAACAAATTCGCAAAGGACAACGTGAGAACCGGTCTTGAAATGGGTAACATCGACCCACCGGAGTTTCCGTTACCTGCGGTACGTTGGAGTATTTTCATTTTATTGTGATTATGTCTCTGTTAGGGGTAGTTACTGTTAACATTCTTATCAAACAAATTATATGAACATCTGATGGCCATTTTCACATGTCCGCTATTAGGTACATGTACAAGATAGCGTCAAATTGGTCAATCAAAAAATTCTTTCAAGTAAACATAGAAAACTAATTTTTTTATATATTCTAGGGTGAATACTATATTAAAGAATTTCTCTTCAACAATGAGGAGTTGCCGACTGACGGACCGTACGGTGAGTTCACCGCCAGAGGTTATGTGATTAACGGTGCCGAAGAGGTAGGCTGCATTGAAATTTATGTGGAATTTATAAATGAGGAAGACTGAAGACTGACGTCCAAGCGATAATAATATATATTAATCACAGATTATAAATATAGATATACGTATAAACCATGTTTTATTTTCTTCAATGTAATTAATTAAATGCAGGCTCCAGGGTGACAGGTGATGCTATCTGTCACTCTAGCTACTGTAGAACTTAGAAACGTACATACGTAAAACAGTCATAAAGAGACCGGAATTCCGTTCCATCCGTGCGTTCAAGATCACACTTGGTGTGGCTACCGGTATTCGAGACGTCGTGTAATTAGAGCAGTCTCAAGTAAGACAATCGTCCCACCGGGCGTCTGCAAGGCGAGGGAGGGGGGGTTATTCCGCACAAAAAAACAAGCAATGAAGAAATGGGTGACCTCACGACTAGCTCGAACTGGTGGTGGTGCAGCAGGTGCTTGTTGCTGGGCAGGCGCGCGGCCAGGTCGCGCACGAGCGCGGCGCGGGCGGCCGGCGCGCGCAGCGCCCGCACCACGCCGGGGAACGACTTGCGCGCGTCCGCGTACCGGCACTCGAATATCGCGGCGATGCACGACCGCAAAACCTTTACAAAAATTACAATAATTAAGGCTTAATTTGGCTACGCGAATGATACTTCATCGATCGACCTATCGCCGTCCACTGCTGAACGAAGGTCTCCCCCGAGGAACGCCAACCGTCCCGGTCTTGGGTAATTGATTGGTGAATGATACTTCTCAAGAGGAAAAACGAAACGCAACGACAGCAGAGTATATTTGTAATCAAATTTGGTTTGTTTCGAAACCGGTTTGAAGGATCAAATATAACGGTCGCCTTAAAAAAACTGCGATAAAATGGTGACGAAAGCTATTGTCGTTGTTTTGCTAATCGATTGATATTATCCACATTGTAAGTATATGTATATCGATGTACATGCTAGATTCATTGTACGCCAATGTTACAAATAATTAACTAGTATAGTAAGATGTGGCACAATTGTCATGTTTGCATACCTCGAGACGTCTAGCAGAATTTGTGAGCAGTAAGTGGTTGTACTCAGTAGCGCCCGTAGGTGGCGCCGCTGGCGGTACGATGCGGGCTTGTGGTGGACGTAAAGCTGATAATCTGTTCATCATATCGGTATGTATCAGTCAATATTGAATTATTAAGAATAATTTAGACGGAACGGCTCGCATCGCATCATCGCAGTGTTTAAATTCTAAATTTTAGAATGGGTTTCTTTCCGATTCCATGCGATGCAAGCCGTTCGGTGGAAATCATCTTTTACACATCCTATGTTTGTTATTTCATAATTAGAAGTACATACTTGGTTTGACTAGTTCGCGCTTGGACTTCCCTCATGACTTCCCTAACTCGAGCTGCGTCTAGCGGTGGCAGTGGAGGTTGGTGAATACGGGACGAAGCTCCCTCTGGTGGTCGTAAAATTCTTTGCTGGAATGCCTGTTAAAGAGATTACTAGTTATTTTTTTACAGGGTAGTTTTCATTACAAATATTACAGATACATTTGTTTTGGAAATAATAGTACTTTGTAATAGTTACAGTGTACGTCAACGGACGGACAAAATTTGCAGGAGATTGAGCGGCAATAGATAAATACATATGTCCCTCTTTTACAAAATAATTAATGTAGCATAATAGTATTTTAGCAAAACAACAATATTATTATGAGTAAAAATTTAAATTTACTTGAATCTTACCTGTGGATTAGGATTTTCGTTAAGATGTAATTGCATCGCTAGATCTTGCAAATGTTGCAGCTCCAATTCCGGGTTCAAGGATTCTAGCCGCTGTTGTTCAGGTAAATTTCTGAAATAAAAATATATACCTACAAGTTTTTTGTTACTGAAATAAGTAAGAAAACTGTGTATTACATTTAAAAAATGCGTTAAGAACGATTTGACTGTATAGTAATTCTCCAGAGATGCGTAAAAAGGTGCGAAAAATTACATAATATTTAAATGTAAAGACTATGTATTCATCTTAACTTGCTGGACTAGTGAGTTTTTGTGTAAGGCTAATTTTATAACAACAGGATTTTACAACATTGTCGAAACCGTAATTATAATGTATTTATTTAATTATTAAGGCATATTTAAGTATAATATTAAATACACACATTCACACTTATTAATTATTGGCATACATGCTACCCTAATTAAAAATATGCAGAATTTTCACATATTACACACCATATATGTACTCGTAATTATAAAAATTAAAAACAGCAACTTAACTTTATGAATAACTAATAACTTATACACTTACAAGGTCAACAGACTAGATTATAATATTATATTATACTTAAATTTTAAGTAAATGTATACTAACTGAACTAGTTCGTCCCATATATCCGTCGCTCTCCAGGGCGGGCCACGTTCGGCGACCAGCCCGTTGAAGAACATAGAGTCCAGTAGACGCACTGCGAACTGACAAGTAGACAGACCACGCGCACCCAGGAAACCCATTTTATGGAATGTTAGTACCGGGGACGGATGGATTCGAATTATCGTGAGACAGTGTCTGAAATATAAAGGTACAACTTTTATAATAATCATTATTATATTGACTGCATTACCCATTGATGCAGGGGTGACAGTTATCGTGTTAACTGTGTAAGCCTTACACTGTCACGGTGACCGGCATGCCTTTTACGTCCCCAAGCGGAGTGTGAAAAAGCATCTCACAAAGCCGCCATAGTGTGGGTCACCATACTGCATTGTCTGCATTTGCAATGAGTATGGTGACCACAACTCTTGGATTCTATTCATGCTTTCCATCAGGCAGAGTAGAGCCACTTTGGCAGGCTCTTAATATAGAGAAAAAAACAAAAAAATATATAATTAATAAAAAAATTATATGCAAATACTATGACTGGATAATTTGCTTGCTGTTAACGCTGGTTATCAAATCTCATATAAAACTGTATATGGTACGATTATGATTAGTTTAAATATCTTAATGTCGCAAAGTTACATTTTTATCCTGGGATTTCGCTAGATCTAATTAAAAAGCAGGCATAAATCAAAATGAGCCATCGACGATAACACTAACGCGTATTACCTTTTTAAGTATTGACGTCCTCTCTTTATTACTATTTACGGATAATATTTATAAATACTTCGAACATCCAACCCACAACGCCATCTAGGTTCAAACTAAGCAGAGTTTGTACTATGACAGCTAAATTGACTGATAAAATACTTATATACTTCTTATACATGGAAGGCACCCAAACTCCAAAACAAATATTTGCAGACCTTACGAACACTTGTTCCGAGCAGGGAATCGAACCTGAGATCTCAAGCACAGCAGTCACATACGCTTTCACTATGCCACCGAGGCAGTTAATGTTCTCTCAGTCTAGTAATTCTTTGTCATTTCTGTTTCTCACTCACCTATACCCCTGTAAAAGCTTCGCCAAAGTTCTCATAAATACAGCCCTAATTTCTTTATCCAACATGTGCGGCAGAGAGGACGCGGGTGGCGGTGGGGCGAACGCAGAATCCGCAGACCGCAGCTCTGGTTGTAAAACTAGGGCCAAAGCCTCTTGGAGAGACGAAAGCAGTTTTCCTTCAGGTTGTGGAATGTTAACACCCGCTGGGATGTGTAAGGATCCAACGTCCAGGTCGGCAACGATGACGTCCAACTGGAAAAATGATTAAAAACATTATCATTATTTTGTTATTTAAAAAGTTTTCTAGCATTTTGTTAATTTAAATTTTAAATTAATCAATAATGTGATTCAAGAAAGAAACACCGAAGTACATTTTCTGCCTAAAAATAATATTTTACATAATTATTGTAACCTTGACATCTAAGTTATTGAATAGACCTGTATTCTGGAATACTGAAATTTAACTAATTCTTAACACGAAAAAGACTTTCTTCAATTTGAAAAAAAAAAACAATTTCAAAAATTTGTTCTACGTAATAACATAAAAAAATCTTACCAATTCCGTAACCTCCTCTTTTAAGCTGGAATGGACTCCAATTAAAAATGGCGTCGGTGTAGCCAGGACCTCAGCTAGCCCAGCCGGTAACAGTGGTATGTACACATGGGCATATCTGAAGGGAAACATTAGAGCAGCTAGCGCCCGACACACTGCTGCTAACCGGGCCGCCGCCAGCGATACAAGGAGAACTTTGTGCTCGCTCATTACCGCACACCATAGTGTTACGGAATTGTGAATACCTGGAAAGTTTTAATTTAATTAATTACCTTTAAATTGTAATTATGATTAGAAATCGGCACTCTCTCACTAGATCTATTTTTTTAAAGGACTTTAAAATACGAGGAGGTTCTCAATTCAGCTCTTATTTTTTTTGTGTGTTACATCATAACTTGTTACTGGGTGTACCGATGTTGATGATTTTTTTTATATTTCTAAAGCTGGTGCTTGTCATGCGGTTCCATTTAAATTTGAATGAGATTAGACGAGTAGTTTTTAAGTTATCCGTAATAATGTGTATTTAATTGGTTTTGAGTATATTAATGTTTCCTGTTTTTTACTTGTCGATGTAAAATGAACACAAAAACTGTACACGATAATTTAAAAGAGCATCGTAGAACGTCGAGAAGGCACTTTTCTATTTTGGTGATATTCTGATGAAGTTCACTGACATCCAATGAAACTCTTCAGTAAACGACAGCGAATCTGTCATGATTGCTGCAATTATATGTATTGTTTACACAATCATACAATATAACATTACGCCTGTACCCTCTAAAGAGGTATCCAGATGTGTTTAGTATATCGTGGACTACTCCATAATGAGATAGTGATTTAGGGATATTTACATACGATTTAAAATTTGTCATAAAAGAAAAAAAATCCGAATACAATACCGATGTAAAAAAAATTTTAAATCTCTCTTATTTGATGATGTTCTGATGGAGATCCCGCTTTAATACGCAATAGCTCTTGATCTGACAACGATTAGGCACAAAAATTTTAGCATAACATAAACATTCGAGCTGTATTTTCAAGTAAGCTACCTTTGTAGAAAGTCTATTTTTTTGCACTCTTCACAAGTATTTTTTGAAGATATTTTTTTTATTTTGAGATAGGTCTGTCATTGATTTAAATTACGTAGTAGATGTCTATTGATGGACGGTGCTCCCATACTTCCTTTGTCTCATTTGGACGGCGTTGTCTCATATGAGCAGTGCATTTTGTAGGAATTCGCATCAATAAAATTAGTTATCGAACTACAGATTCACCAAAAATCAAGAAAAAATATAATTTTAACGAAAAACCGGACTTCAAACAGGATATATTCTAAAACAAAAAATGCTCTAAATGTAAGAAATATAATTACATATTCTTGTGTCTACAATTGTTGTTGCTATTGGAGTAGGTGTCAGCCAAGAAAACATGACAATATAGCCTAGCCGATGTAGCAATAATAATCGTATACTATCCGAATGTTATCATGATCGTCGGATATCTATATACCCTAGATATAACATTAGTCTAGCCGTTCAAGTGTGAAGAAGTAACAAACATACAAACACACACTCACTAATTTACGCTTTTATAATGTTAGTCTAAAGGGGGGGCAACTTATTGATATACGTTTTTTCAAGCGCAAGATACAAGTTTGTCATCTCAATTTTTCATGTGATATATAAAACTAACGTCTTTTGTGAGATAAGTAATGTCCTCATCAAGTTTCATGATTTTATATTAAGTCAAACGACCTACATGGTCGTGTGTTATGATCGCGTGGACATGGAAAGTTTACTTTTACAGCTCCGAATGATTATGTGATAGTAATTTAAATTTTATACAGTCTATTTATTAAGAAAACAACATACCAAGTAACCTAAGCAGCATGTAGACGGCGGTGTGTGTGACCGGCATTGGCGGCGCCGCGGGCGGCTGCAGCGCCTGCCGATCCCCAGCTCCAATGCTGAACCGGACCTGGGGCCCGCCCGCGTCGGGCACCAGCACGCCGCCTACTAGGTTACCGATCAACGTCTCTAGAGGTACACCTAAATTTTCCACCCATACTGTATATATAATCCCGAGGCAATTCTGAAAAGTGACAATTATTTAAATGTTCAATTTAAACTTAAAACACTCGTAATTTGAGTTTAAAACTAGAAGTCTGCTGACTGTGTACTGGCTATTACCCAGTAACTTTCCTTCTGTATATTTATTAATACATTATTTTGATTATGGCTTAATTCGTTGAGATAAGTTAATTTAAAATTTAAAATAAGTGTAAGTGATTATTAGGCCTTCTAACATGTTCCCATTTAAAGGACCTTGTATGTGCTTCTGAAGTACTAACACCTATTGATATTAATTCAGAAAAATTTCCATTCCTGAAAAACATTAAAATTGCAATCATTAGTACATACATTCTAAGTGATTCTTAGTTGCCAAAACACCAAAACACACAAACAATTAACAATATTGTACTCACATAACAAAGTTTATGCTAATTCGTTCAAAGGATTAAATGAATGTAAATTCTAAGCGCCACTTGGCATGTTACTAAATACAATCTTATTTGTTTTAAATAAGGTATCGTTTCACTTGCACATTTGTGTTTTAAGTGTGGTACGGCACTTTGTCAAATATTTTCGTGCTAAATATTTCAAAATATTGCCGCAGAAAATACAATTCATTGCGTGCTCTCTTGGTGAGAATGTAGTTTGTACTCAAATTTAAAACGTAATGTATTATTATTATTGTAGATTAGGTCATAACAGTTCGATTACAATCGTTTTCAAAGAAGTACAAAAGCACCGAAAAAATTTTGACGTGCCCGACACGCTTACATTGTATATATACTTAATTCTCTGTTCTGTATTCAATGTTCAATATTAGTATTGCGCAACGCTTACCCTCCTTGAAATACAAGGGGTTCTAATGTAGATAGCAATTGTTTGCTTTGTCATCTGCAAAAAACCATGATATAGAGAAAAAGTAGCCTAAGTTAGTCCTTTAATAGCAATTTATACGTTACTCTCAAATGTCTCAAATCCATTCTGTAAATAAACTCACTCTGAAGGTATCGATGTAGTCCTGGCGGGAGACGATGACAAGGCATTTGGGCGCGTACATGATGCTGTGATGTGTGATATTGGATACCGGTCGCGATGATTCTAGCGACTCTTCGTCCTGAAAACAATGTATACATAAAGCTTATTACTTTTGATTTTATATGTCATTTACGTAAACATGTAGAGCATCAGTTGGATTGAGAAAAAAACCAATGAAAGAAGCCTAATCATGGTAAATGAAGAGAGGCAATAGGGAGTATGCATGTATTATTTTTATTTTTAAAAACGTTTCTACTAGATATTACAGTATCAAAAATAAATATAACACATCCAAAATATAAATCAAAAAGCTAAAAAAAAAGGTTAATAACAGTATAATTTTCGGACGAATTAAATGCGGCCATTTTGGCACACTTATTCTATGACGACGGACTACACTCATGTCAATAACGAAGTATCTATTTGGTTCACAGATGCACCGAGTTATTTTTTCTAATCAACTTATTATCATGGCAAAGTATATAATATAATTGTTATTCTCTCTATTTCTCTATTATAATAGTAATAAATAAATAATAGTAATAAATAATAATTATATTATTTACTTTTCTTGATGGTTGATGATCAAGATTTAATGATCTTCACAACTATTAAGTAAGATCATTAAATTAAGAGTGTGAGCCTCTTAAATTAAGAGTGAGAGAGAGATATTTACATAACTACGTAATTCATCCCACTATTAATGCCGGGGTTATTGTAAGAGCCGACTAAAGGAGCAAACTATGCAAGATAACACAATTGCAAATAGAAGATAAACTTTCAAACGTTGTATATGGCCTAAAATGTCTCATATAAAGTGATCTATGTCCAACAGTGAACTACGAGAGCTTGTTGATGAAACACGTAATTACAATACATGTACACGTGTATCATACCTACCAGCAATAGAAATATTTATAATCTGATCTTGTAGCAAGATCATGTATCATTTATTTGACCTTAGAACTTTACTTACAAGCAAAATGTTATTACGAAAACTTCATTTTCTTTGGATGTGAAATGAAAATTGTAGATGAAGCTATTAACCGCCCCTAATTCAAAATGAGCACAGCGAAGGCAAACGAAATTTCATTTCGTCGTGTGATGACTCCAGCATCATAATAAGGGTATTTTATAGCAAAACACTTGAGAGCGAGCACCTAACAACGTTAGATAAATGTTTATTGATGGCATTATGCCTCATTTTATTACGCTATTTATTATTTCTTTATAGCTTAAGAAGTAAACAAGAAGCTAAGGAGCCTACTTTCTTCACGTGTGGAAACCCCCTCAGGCGGTCACCACACCAGGGTTTGTGGCATACCACTTCTTGTTCTAAAGATTTCATTCAGAAATCATAGATAATTTTTTAAACGTAGTTCATCTTTATTGACATAAGAAAAGGGTTCAATTTAGAATAAAGACTGATTTCAAAGTGCAAGTCTATGTTAATTTATTCTGAAGGCCAATTCTTATCAATAACAATGAAATCAAAACATTATAGTGCTTATCCATATCGTTTGCGATACCAAGTGTTAGAGAAACTCCAGCTGTATCAGAGCTACACGTTTCTTTAATGAAATTCCACACCAAGTTACATGGCTTAATAACTGATAAACAAGTTTTGTAGTAAAAGTAAAATCTAGAATTCACTAGTTTTACTGACATATGCTTTGATCATCGAAAGTGTTGCAGTAAGAAAATCTCAGTAACACTGAGTAAATACTGACTTTTCCACTATTGGTCAAACGATATATGCACTTCTAGAACCAACTGGTTCAGGACTTCATGGACGGTGTGGCAGTTTAAGCGGTGTGCAGTGGGTTCAAACCCTACATGAGACAACACATTGTGTGATTCACAAATTGGTGTTTCGACTGAGTATTTATGTATATTTGTTAAGTTCCCCGTTTACACAGTTTATACAATAAATAATGATAATCGAGTACTTCTAGGGTGCACAAAAATAGAAAAGAAAAACATTTTTGCTTGCTTGTGCACCCGCTAGTTCAACATAAAAAAGTCACCTATATAGGCCACGATTTCTGGAAGGTACATACATTCATTTCAATACGAACTGTCGACGAGATAACACCATAATGTAGAAAAACAAAATTACCTCTGCTTCAAAAAAATGTCTACCAACAACATACACAGTGACTTGTAAGAAAAATTGCAGGAGTCTGCTCGTCCATATTCCACAGTTGCACGTTGGGCAAAGGAATTTAAACTGGGCAGAACATCCACTGAAGATGAACACCACAAGGGGCGCCCATCCACGTCCCTGACCGAGAACAACGTGAAAAAAGTAGAAGAAATCATATTGGACGATCGAAGAGTGACCCTAAGGCATGTTGCTGAGGTCACAAAGATCTCATATGGCAGCGTTCAAAAAATAATTGTAAATGAATTACATATGAAAAAAGTTCGGGCGCGTTGTGTGCCGAGAATGTTAACCGACGTGGGACGACGTCAGTCTCGAAAAGTTGCAGGCCGATCAAGAATTTTTTTGGGATCGTATCGTGACCATGGACGAGACCTGGATCCACCATTTTGATCCTGAAACCAAACGACAGTCTATAACCTGGAAACGAGCCTCCTCACCAACGCCAAAGAAATTCAAGGTGTCAAGTTCAGTGTGAAAGGTTATGGCGTCTGTTTTATGGGACGCTGAAGGAATTATCATGGTGCAGTATTTGAAAAAGGGAGCCACCATAACGGGCCCTTAGTATGCAGATCAAATAAGAAGATAGCGAGAGGTCATCAAGGAAAAAAGACGCGGCAAACTTCGAACTGGAGTCCTGTTTCACCAAGACAAAGCCGCAGTTGCGATGGCTGCAATTCGAGAAACGGGATTGGAACTGCTCGAACACCCTCCCTATTCGTCAGATCTGGCTCCCAGCGATTTCTATCTCTTTCCTCGACTCAAAGAACATCTTTGAGGCAAAAAATTTGAGGACAATGGTGAAGTGATGGCCGCTGTAGAGGCATTTTTAGAGGGCCAAGATGAAGATTTTTTTCTAAGGGAATCATTGGTTTAGAAAAAAAATATACTAAATGTATAAATTTGTTAGGAGACTTTGCTGAAAAATAAAACATATGTTTTATTCTAATCATTGTTCTATATATTGATTGTCATTACTTATTGATCACCCCTTGTATTCTTAATGTTCTCTTAATGTTCTCTTTTAAAGGAAAAAAGTTATCAGTGCTGATTTACTATTAACGACATAATACGGCCAGTCGTCTAATGAAAGTACCTAATAAAGTAGTTTTTGGGCAATACACTTATTTGCATTTATCAATCGTAGACACACCAATAGCATGCGTATAGATAAAATAATATACAGTATGGCACAGTTTTCATTATGTTGACCTAGAAACGGCCTGTACAGTGTGTATGAATAAATGATGAAATCGTCTAAAACAAGTGAGAATGTAGAAACAAAAATATCCAATAAAAATAGAAATTATAAATTGCATGATCTATTTTAATATATCATCTTTGTGTTGTCAAGTCAGTCTAGTTGTGAAACGAGTCATGACAAATATCTAACAGATCGAGTTTGTCATTTAACATATTGTATCTCTTAAACGCGCATACTATGGGTGAATTTAATTTTTTTACATTGTTCATGGTATTGTGGTCGGGTATAAGAAAATTTAAATAACTTTCGAGGATACACTAACAGAATATTGTGCCGAGCTCAATTGCTAGGCATTGTGTACAGTAGATTTTTGCCAGGGAAGAGTCAATGAATCTGTGGTGTAAGACTATAGTGTTTAAATAATATTCGGTGGTATCAAAATAAGGTTTAGAATAGTTAATCCATAGGGAGGAGTCTGTAGTGTGTGCGGTTGTTCACATGTTTGTTTAACATCTAAGTACCAAGGAACATGCGCAGTCATCAAAATCTGTGTTAGCAATCTTATTGAAAATTAAAAAAATATATGGAAGTTTCATAAAAAAGTAATCTAGCAGCCAGCTAATCACTTGGAGCCGGCCTGCTTCTTCCGCCGGCGACGCGGAAGCAACGCAATCATAATAATAATGAGTTCGACGGAGCTATGCTACTTATACACATACTTTTATGTACAGATGAGCACAGCAAGCAGCGTATAGCTGCTAAGCAGCTAAGTTTATATTAGCTAACGAACGATTAAATAACAGGATTAGAAGTATGGCTTGAATCTGATAAATTCACAGTAATGCCAAGTTTCGAATTTCTCAATAAGTAAATAGTGATTATTGTTATTGGAAAAATTTTCTATTCTCAGTCAGTCCAAAGCTTCAACATTTTTGCGCCCCATGAGAGTAATTAAAACCTTTTTGTTACTCAATCATTATTATAGACATTGTACATTAAACATTGTTGAACGCAACGAACGTTATACAAATTTTGTTATATTATCCTGACAAAAATAAAATATAATTGAATATATTAAGTTATTAAATAAGTGGGTACAGCCGTTTTTAAATAACGCGCTTTCATGCATAAGCAACTGTTTTTTTATTTACATAGATGATGCCCATTAGGCTACCACACATGTCAAGTTACATACTCTCACGACTTTTGGAACAGATGCTGTTAATGTAAATATTAGCACAGTTTATTGTTGCATAACGTTACTTTTGACATAAATGCACCTTAAACTTAAAGGAATAATAATAAAGACCCCATTTTCTACAGTGAAACCTGGTACCCCTGGAAAGGGAGAAAATCTGGGTCAAAAATCGTAAAACGACGAGGTCAATCACCTCTAAACCCTCGGTACCACCCTGCACAAAGTAACCACGTGAATAGGTAGAGCTACCCTACATTATTTAATACGTAATATATTGCGAGAGTTGGCCATTTTCTTCAAATTAATCAACCTAGATAGAAACAGTCTGTACTGATCAAATATATAAATCAATTACATTAAGATTCGTACTATACTTTTCTTAAGAGACCGATTCCACGTACAACTGTCAATTATGTACTTTTTAATAATTAATATAGTACACAGTATAATTTTAGCATAATCAATTTGAATTTCAATAAGAAAATAATGAAATCATTGCCTCACCATTGGGCCTAATTAATTCTTTTACACGTAAAGTAAAACTATATAATCCTGTTGTTGGATTTCTGACTGTGATTTCTCATTTTCTGGTTCAAACTGTCTAATTTTAAGCCCAAGTTGCTCAAAAGTAAGAAAATCGCTCCAATTTGAGTTTCTCAGAACAATACCTGCATTGTGACTATGGTAACCAAATCACAGCCTATGTACAACAAATTGTTGCATGTCTAGACTTTACATCGGAAAAAGATTTGAACGTCGCCGAGGATGTAACAAAGAGGTAAGTACCTAATCGAATTAAATATATATAGAGGAAATAAATAGGCAGTCAAAGAATATTCCACTACAGAATTCCTCGCTCTGTGTAATAAAATCACATGACAAACGAGTTTCCTGTTTCCCTTTGTTATCCTCTGATGGAGATCGACAGTCTAAAGCCAAGCGATGGAACAAGTTTAGATATTTATAAGAAAATGACGCAAATATTAGACCTTAAACGTAAAGTAACCTGCCCACCTAATAATATTAAGAGTTATTTAAATGAGTCTAATTGTCTTTTCATTACTGTTTTCCCTACATAGTTTACTCTTATGCCTTTTGAACATCTTGTTTTAACATACATAGGTCGTAGTTCAATTTCGAAACGACGTAAATCGTTGTTTATGGCTAGAATGGAGGGGCATAATTGTACAAGACATGTTATTATAATTGAAATAAACAGAATCTTGTTACAAGTTTACCGGTTTGTAATAAAAAATCATTATTAGATTCTTATCTATGGTAAACTCTTAAGCTAGTAAAGCAATTAACAATAACTGACTTTGTTATTGTTTCATGAAAATAGTTACCGCACATATATTAAAATATAATGAGATGGTCTATTGAGGAAGTCATGGGTATATGTATGATTGACTTGTCATGATAATAATTTAACTCCGGCTGAATGATGGGATAAAACGAGCGCTAACACGTGGATTAAGGAAAAAATAGTGCTTCATAAAATATATCTGCAGTAAATTATACAAACTTCTCTTCAAACAGTTATTCATCACTTTATACAAATATACACAGATGTGTAAGAACTTGCACTTCGGGTTCGGAGAACACTCTGGGTTAAGTAATTGAACTAAAACGGTTTAAGATTTAGCATTCATCTATCTATTTTATGTTCAACATTTGTGAGGTCTCTCTGTATGTAACTTAGTGCGGTATTTCTAATTTTGGAATTCAATTAATAATATTAATAAAGGTTGTTATTTTTAACATACATGTCAACTGTTAGGTTTTTATTATTTAAATGAAATGTAAAATAGACAAAATAAATAAATAAATATTTCGGACATTTAACACACAACGTCATCTAGTTTCAAAGTAAGCAGAGCTTGTACTATTATAACTAGATTGACTGATAGAATACTTAGATATTTCTTTTTTGTAAATACATAGATATTATACATAGAAAACACACAAACTTCGAAACAAATATTTGCAGATCATACAAAATTTGGTCTGACCCGGGAATGGAACCCGAGATTTCAACCACAACAGTCACATTCACTACCGCTGCGCAACCGAGGCAGTTTGTAAAAGTAAACTTGAAAAGAACGGTTTAAGTTTACTTTTACATTACATAACAAGCGAGCTAATCATAAAAAAAATATTTTGTACAAATATCATATAATTCAATAATATCATTATACATCCATAATTTAATAAGTTGCTTAGTTAAATGATCGAAGTAAGACAGAGCGTTAAATGTGTTTGGCGATTGTAGAGCGATTGTCAGATAAATGAACTCAAGTTTGCTGTAACTTGACAAAATCTCGAACAAATTGTAACGAGATATCAACACATTTCTAATTTAGTAGAACTCGTACCCAATTACTAAGGTTTATTAAATAATTAGCTTGTAAACTAACAGTTTACCATTTGACGACAGATAGAAGCTCCAAAGGGTCTGTGTCAAGGGAGCTCCATCATAATTAAAATGCACGCATGACACAAATCGACCGAAATATACATGACGCATGAAAACATATATGTGATTATATATTTAGTCTACAAATCATTTCTTTTCTAGTGATTCAAGGAATAGAATACCTTATATTTTTTTTCCGTGAATGAGTTTCTATAGAACAAGCTAAGTTATCTTCGAAAAAAAGAAAACCGAAACCAAAATAGAGACAAAAACTACATTTGGTTTCTTGCTAGCATTTCGCAAATATATGAAATGATGCCGCTCAGAAAAAAATACTAACAATATTTATTTAAATTGACATATTATTCTTGTGAGGCTCATTAATATTAATAACTCACATGACTGTATACAACTGCGATAAAAATAAATACGTAAAAGATAACCTATTTATTAAAACAGTACGTTATCCTAATGAATTAAAATATAACTTTAACGGCATTATAATTAGAGTGTAAAGTAATCGTAATATTTTTTGTAGTACAAACTAGAATGAGCAGAAAAGAATTGTTGAAGGATTTACGGATCCTTTGAACTGAATATAAGATAAAGACCCCAGTAGTAATACATCTTTGATTGACACTACATTAAACGATTTGTTTATAAAAAGTATTCATTAAACAAAAACGACGCAGTTTCTGAAAAAATCAACAGCAAGTACATCTTGCTTATAAAGTCACACTTACAAAGAAAAAATAAACATTCTTCGTGTGAACAAAAACCTAAGTAAAACACAATGCGGAACCCATAATAATTGAAGATAATTGATTCCATTATTTCCGAACGACATTTGGCTACAATGTGCGACCCACATACCACATCCAAACGTATAAACGCACATCACGAACAATTCCGTCTTAGGCAAGGTCGTCGACCGCATCGATGTACGTATCAGTACAGAACTACAGATGCAGAATGTATTGCGATACGAATGATGTACACATTGTGAGAATTCTACCGCAACCGATGACGGTAAGTGATGTGAAGTTTCGATTTAAAACTCAGTGTTAAATACTTGTTTGGTACTGTAAAATAATTACACCGAATGTGATACCGTTAACCGCAACAAATTGGGTCAGCCAGTATGCAATGCAAGTTTGTATTTGAAAATATTTAGTAGAGGAGCAGACATCTTTTCGTTTATTGATTAATTTACATCTGTTCTTGAGTTCAATTGCAGTTTTTATTAAGCCTCATCAATCTAGCTGAATGTGCTGCAACAATTTTATTTTAGTCTATCTGTAAGCTCGATTAGTGCCAACCAGTTGGAACTTGTTCAATCTGAGGTCAAAGCTAACCGTGACCCACTGTCTACAATTTTACTCTTAACTGACATAAAATTTCTGTTTAATAGTTTTTCAGCATCCAATCAGAAATTATGTGGTTTGTCGCTTCAAAAACTGAAAAGTTCTGTACCGACTGAACACAAATTTTGATACGATATATAACACGCTTAAAAGAAGAGATCTTATCTATTTTTCGCGTCACCTTCGTTCATTATATCTCACCAATGTAACCACAATATGCCACAGCGAAGCGTGGTACAACAGGCAACATAAGCAGTCATTGACCGTAAGCAATATAAATATTTTATTAAGTTCACTTGTTATCACACTGAAAGCAGAACCATATTCGCGCATAATCATGGTGAGGAATGAAGACTCGGAGCATTCTGTCCTGCCTCTAGGGACACGGAACTCATGGTGTATAGATGAGTACGTCCGTTCCCTCCTCGTGCGAATAAACATAGATAAACTGCATCATGTTATATTCATAATAATGTAAGTAACAGGGTTGTCTAGTACAAAGTTACGATGTGCATACGACAAATTAAAATTTTAATGAATAAAGGTAGGAAATACGAATACGGACACGAAATTTCCTGTTTGAAGTTAATGTTACAGTTGCCACTGTTTCCGTCAATAGTACCCTCAAATTAGTTAAGAAGGTCCTCATCAAGGTGGTCAGCACGGGTTTACATCGTGCTATCAATATTACTATAACTATTTTGATTGATCTAACTGAACATCTACGTATGTTGTGGCAAACATAGCTGTCCAGCTCTACTTGTATGTAAATATAAGGAATCATAACAACAAAAAACACAACTAAGTTGCATAATATTTATACAACGTAAATAAAAGAAACGTTTGTAAAAAAGGAAATTTAAAATTATAATATACGTTAATTTATGGATACACATATTCTTGAATGAGGTCTGTAGATATTTGATAGACGAAAATAACTATCAGCGTAACAAATACCGCAATCTTTTTAATTATCTTAGTACGTATTTCTTAACCCCAAAAATGTTATCAAATCAACCTAAATAAAACCGAAATACAGATGACAATAAATACAATGGAGTGGAAGCATTTTCATTAATATTAATTACAATACCCCACACTATTTAAACAAAATTAATGTCTTTCCCAAAACAATAATCGTCGAGGGGTGTTGTGAAGATAAATATATTTCCAGCACCTACTCTTGCATGCTGATATGTGTATACAAAGCAAAAAGTATTTTTTGTATTGTATTTTATTCACTGTACAGAATAAACTAACTAGAGATTAAACGGATGCGGAAAAATAAATTGATAATCGAGATATTGACAGGATATCTGATTATAATCGTCCTACTACATCTTAAGATTCAACAACCTTCACATAGTTGGAACAAATAACGGTGTGGTGAATCAAAATTTGATTTCAGTAAGAACATTTTCTAATTCACCTTACGATGAGGCCCTCGTGGTGGCAAACTAAAGCTTTAGTTAGTTTTATTCTTACTCATTTTTAATGGCAGCAAATAGCTACATTGAGTTTGACAATAGCCTCATCATCTATGCTTCGATGTTGATTAGACATCCGGTATCCGGACAAATCAATTTGCAATCCAATTTATCCCTGTCCAAATTCATACATAAGACATTCATTGTTTGTACTGTTTTAGCGTATTATATGTATGTTGATCAGCATCTTCCTAGCCTTTATCATTCCTAAGATTATTTAGGGTTGGCTACTTGTTCAACCGGTTTTACCTGAATATTAGTTTTTTCGGAGAGATTGATATCGGACCTCCACAATCCTGAGGAAAAACTGAATTCGAAGGTTAAACTAATTGTTAGTATATTTGAAGTACTGAATTCCCAATAACGATTGCCATAGGTGTTCCTAACAACTGGAACCGACGGCTTCACTTGTTCTCCGAGGCTCGGATGTTTGAATCGTTCCTGTTGTTACGTAAATAAATAATCACGTCGTGTTGAAACGTAAAAAAACTTACTTATTACAAAATAAAGTGACTAAGGTAATTAATGTACTTTTTCTACTCTTGCAACACTTGACTAATGTCAACCTATGTTTTCCGCCACGGTCACCTGTCGATACGCTTTGAATGTACTGTGAATGTGACTTTGTGTTTGCTTTTCTATTTCAACTTATTTTCTTATATAACTGGCTTGATACTAAGGTTCATAAAGTTTTGTTTTCTATTATGTAAACTGTTACCTAAACTGAAAAATAATATTCTTATTTGAATAATAAATTGTCTATGTCTAGACCAGAAGCTCATACAAAGTGGTCGATGTCCTTTCAGTCATTTAGTTCTCTGACACGTTTCCTTTTGTGTTTTTCATGTGTTCATTTTATTCTGCACCGTTATTGTTGAAAAGGAAAGTCCATCCTTCTTTCTGCATTGTTTTTTAACTGAATACATGCAACCTTTAAATAAGCTGCTAGGAAATTTTAAGGTTATCTTGAGACTTCGTGTGTTTTGTAAATCATTTCGACATCCTTATATCACGACTACTAGTGTGAACTTATTCCTCCAGAAATGTATTTAAAGCAATTTAGGCAAATATTTCTTGATTCAGTAACACGTGATCTTAAACTCCTCAAAGGTTAGGACAAAAAATCTACTTTGTAACCTAAAAATATAGATAAAGAAGAAGGAAGCAATTATATTCCTTACTTTTTAAATCTACAACTTTTCTCCAATTCTTTTTTTATTTTACGTAAGCATACCCTGAAGGTAAGCAATTCTTGGTATTAAATAAATGTTGACAATCTATTAAATATTATTTACATATGTATGTATACGGAGATGGTCGGTGAATACCTTTTTTGTTCGAAGTTTATGTAAATCAGCATTAGATGCAGTGGGGAGCGGCGCGTATCTCCGTTATCCACAACCACTATGATGGAACGTAAATGCCGTCATAAGTGTAATCTTTTATTACATTATGTTATGAGCTAAGTATATTATTCAGCAGAGAAAGGCATGTGGCCACCGAGCGTGGCTAATGTGGGTCGTATTATATATAAGAAACTACATACATATATTATTCAAATACAAAATATAAATTACTATAAAACCTAGTGACCTAGTCGAGTTTATTCAACGAAATTGTAACAAAGCACGTCATATCGATAAAAATAAATTTTTGAAGTACTAATCAATGCCAATATATATATCTAAAAATATATATACCAAAAAATATTAAGTATTAATATAGTTATAAATCTGACGACAATCTGGAAAACGACCGACGATTAATCTTAACAGTCACAGACAAGCTTGAAACTTTGGCAGCTGATGCTTTTTATGTTGTAAGCAAAGTACCCCACACAAAAATTGCCCGCTTAAGAAGCTAAATAGCTGTGTCGCGGGGAAGTTTAAAAACATTCAAGAAACGGATACAAAGAATGTCATAAAAACCTACTACATTTCAACGATTGCAGTATATCAGTCATGCATTAATCGTATATTAGATTTTTTCATTGTGTGGTTTTAAAGTGTATTTTTAAATTGAAGTATTATGTTTGGAATTGAAAATAAAACTTCTTTAAAACAGAATCATTTTTCGACATCCATCGATTGATCATTTATTCATCAAATCCCTTAATATAATTTATTTTCTATTAATACAAAAAATAAATCACCGGGTAACTGGTGCAACTAGGTGTTTATGAATCGACCGTCTCTATCGTTTTGATTATCATTACTTTATATATTTACAGATATTATACGTGTCTGTATATTTATAAAATAACTCAAGCAGCACTCGAAACTACGAAGTCAAGTCTCCCTAATACGGCACGCACCTGCCTCACTTGATTGTTCCTTTCCGCCCTTTACGATGTGTAGAAGTAGATAAAAAATATACTCCCTACGGTATGCACGCGTGCGTGACGACTAATAAGAAACAGTATTGCTTTTGAATTAAAGAGTCCCAAGTGAACTGTGCTAACAAAATTGCGATCACTATCTAGCGGTTCGATATTTAAATTTAGTTTCTATGGAAATGTTATGATAAAGTGCGGGTAGTTGAAGTAAACGAGACACAGGTAGAATTTAAGTACACTCTGCTTTCTGTGACATTATGTCATCAGGGCACGACACTAACTTAGGCATAGTACAAAACGAGACCTGTTAACCGGGTCATCGAAGACAGGTGTGTCTAACATCCTTTTATCCATCTCACTGCTTACAAATCAACATTGAAAATCTTAATTATGTTCTATAACGTTACGTTACGCAAATTACAACATTCGTAGAAAACAATCTTTTCTAAAACTATTCTCAGTTTATTTGAAATATCTATTAACAATCACCCTGTTTAGTCTGTAAATTTTCACGTGTTATAAATAGCACAGTGAATTAGTGAATGGTTTCCGCTACAACGAATTATTTATAGCACATCTTTATTATAAACAAGCGGATGGAATCCGGCACGAGTGAGCTTCTGTATAACATTAATTCTGGTATGGTGTGAAATATAACAGTTTCCATTTTCGGTCACGCCGAGGTTAGTACCCCTTTGTGTTAATAGATCTACAGCTGAAAATATTCTAGATAATCATGTTTGGAAAGATACAAAACGCACAAATTTATGTATATATTATATTATCTTAACCGTATAGTTTTATTTTGTCTGGCAGACGAGTGATAAAACACAAAGTTAAAAGAAGCCTAAAACTACCTACCTTCTACCTATTATATTTAATTTAATTTCTTATTAAATTTGACAGAAACCCTTTGGCCACTTTGATTAACATCTCTAATATCTGTTACATAGCTTAAGCCACGATCATGTGATCACTACTGAAATAATTACTCGAATACAAATCGTAAATATACAAAGAATAGTTATTATCACTCGTAATTCTTTGTAGTTAGAAGTTTTATCTAAGAGTCATGGAAGTCTGTTGATGAGTTGTTTCCTATAGTATCTACTTGTACGTTCATCAACGATTCTGTACTCTGATTCACATAATACTGAAAGGTTGCAACTTTTCGGCTTTAAAATTATTTTTGGTCGTATTACTCAGACATACTTCAAGCGAATTGATGATAATATTAATTGTATGCAGCACTTTGTCTTACAGAACAAATTGCCACTTACATCGCCTCTCTCAATAATAAACCTGCATAATTCGATGACGCATTTTGTTTAACCACACTTCAATTGACAGCACCGCCAAGTCAACCAAGGGATTTTTGATTAAATTTTATATTATGTCATGTTCTTTTAACAGCAGATGGATAACTTTTTCTTTTGCTTAGAACTAAAATACATAATCTGAGACAGCATACGAATAGCATAGTGTTTCATTTAATTATTCCATTAAACTTAATATAAGACTCAATTATGGACTTTGGGTAAACTTTAAACGCAATAGTCTCTTTTCTAGCCATAGATATTAAACCACACGTTGAATGGCTGCCTCAAACATCACATGTCCACTTTAGTACCCAATAAGGAAGCAATGTGAGTCGTGTTGTCAGAAAAAAATCTGTCAAAAAATTTATGTTCTGTCGCAACAGAAAATATAAACCCTAATAACTTTAAAAAAAAAAAAGGTAAAGCACGCTCTAGGAATAAATCCTGTGTCGCGGATGACTTTACAAACGTACAAGAAACAGACACAAAGAACACCCAGACTTAGAGTAACAATTTGTGGATCACACAAAGTGTTGTTCCGTGTGGGGTTTAAACCTACAACACTCGGCGCAGTAGAGAGCAGCGTGGCGACCGCTTAAACACCACTAGGTCAATCGTGCAGTCAAATTTTAACTATTAGGTAATGTTACATAGATTACAATTAGTACCGTTAATTATTTTGTTAATCATAAAACAATCGAAAATTTGTAGTTGTGTATTGTAAAGTGTTACTCAACAACATAATTACCTAGTGTTTTGCTTAGAATTCAGATAGATATAATATGATGACTGACTTCAACTTGCATTACAGAATAAGTTTTCCAAATGATACAAAGTCATCAAATCCATTTCCCAACAGATTGAGAACCGTGACGAGAATGGGATAGAGGCCGTAGTCATTAATGACAGCACCGCTAATTTTAGTCTCTATTACCAGATCTCCAAGGTCGATATTGCTTTGAGTGACATGGAGAAGCAATTAGAGTCGTTATCGTGATGAGTAAGATTGTTGGCGGATTCTTTTACGAGGTTTTTTAAAAGGAGAATTGTTTTAGTCGTTTGGCAGTAGAACAATTGTGTTTTGAATACAATAACACTTTTTTTTTGTTTAAGATTACATGAAATAATAACACAATTATGTTATAGGCAGTTATGGACATAACGATAAGAAGGATAGCAATGTGAAAACGGCTGCGGCTCAGCATACAAGTTGAGAATGTAGGGTAGTCTTCAATAACAGTTAACCTTTACTGGTGAAATATATCGTTTTTTTTTGTAAGGAAAAATCATAACAATATATGTCTACTGTCTGTTTTTAATTCTACTTTAATACATTATAGTCAGTGTAATAAAATGAAATGTAATTTCGTGAGGACATTTCCCGTTTTATTAGCACGACCCACAAAATGTTTTGCGTGAAACACACGTTTCTTCAGTCACACCCTTGACTGAAGAATCGTGTTAAATGATTTTGGCAAATTTGCAAACTTTAAATTGACACAATTTACGAAAGAAAGAGAAAGAATAAATTACATTATTTGCACAATGGTCTTTTACGCTGAGTTAAACAGGTTAGTTTAAAACAATTAAACAAGGTGTAAAACGAGGGTAAACTGAATAACGTCTATTATTTCCTTATTCCCGAGTAACTGAGCCGCAATAGTTAAGGTACAAAGCAGAAACTTGTACTAGTATGCCTGGTTAACCGCAACGCTTCATAGAAACCTGATATCGTTCGCACTTGCCTAGTTATTTTAAAAATACTAGCTTCGCCCCGTAGTATTACCCGCAGTTTGTTACTTTTGAATAGGATATTGTTTACTATTTCATTGGTTTTAATTTTGCTTTCGTTTAACTCTATTTATTTTCTAAACTGAAGATTCCTAAGTTACTCCTTATAACATGAGTTACCTGCCAATGAAAGTCGCGTCAAAATTGGTCCAGCCGTTAACGAGACTAGCCGGCAGAAAAAGACATACAGACAAAAAAAAATAAAATATATTTTTTAATGTAAGTGACGTTTATACTTTCATATGTATTTAATAAAAAGTTCCTAATTTCAAATTAAAAACACACTTCAATTTTATTTATTTGTATAGATAAAGATGTTAATATACACTATGGTTGGGTGGGTTAGATTTCTACTCTACTGTACCAAAAACAGCTAACAAATAATTTTATTTATGCGAAAGTGAGTTTATTTGTTACGCTAACGCTTTGTTTGTTTTTGATATTAAATTTCTGAAATATAGGTTAATATACATATCTTAACTTTTATAATAATATAGCGGAAAAGTTTCACGTTTGTTTCAATGCACTAATTTCTGTAATCTCCTTGTCAGCGGACCATTGACACAGTTTACATTATAATCAATATAAATGCAAGATTTCAATTTTCAAGCTGTAATTTATGAATAAAAGAGATAAAATACAAAAGACTTAGCTCTCTAGATTCATTTTTCTACTATCAATTTTTATACCATAGACACTTTCAATTAAGTAATTAACGAAACCACAGTCAGAAAGTTGTCAGAAAACAAGTTACGGCTTCAAACAGAGCACAACAAACAACGGAAGAGAGTCATAAAATATTAACAGAGACTGCGTTCACCGAAAGTAAACTCATAAATTTTACTCGTCAATCTAAAGCTACTGGTACACCTACCCCAGTGTGTTTAAGCATAAACAGTAGCACATACCAGTAAATAATAACGTCACAAAGTTAAACTTATAATGTTTTTAGGGGTTTTGGATACTTTTCGACTTTCATCTTTTGCGTTTATGACAATCACATTAATAACGGCGAAAGTTTATGAGTTTGTTTTACTTATTCATGCTTAAATAGCTGGACCAATTTTTATAAAATTTAGTATTGAGATAGCTGTGAATGATACACAGGCTCATACTGTTAATCCCGAAAAAATGGAGATGAATAAATCGTAAGTAACGCTGCGGGGCTAAGAAGTATCATTACAAAGGAAGGAAGATTCTCCTACTTTTGTTCAACCTATTGCCGTGCCGTCCAACCATCCCGAATGTTATCCGTCCCTCTTCGTGTTAGGCCAAAATTTTTTTTATCAACTAAATACTGTCGTCGTACATATTGTACCCACATTATTATATTCTTTGAATGCAGTCATTTAGTTTTACATAAGTATACAATCGTCACACTTGAAGATTTTGAAGGTTGTAAACAGTATGCACAATTACAGTTTTTGCCATTTCAGACGCTGTAATGACGCTGTCGCAAACAAATTACTTGATTCTTACGTAAAGGACAATAAGTTTGTAAAACTTAAGGAAAATAAATGGTATGTGGCCCCAAGTAGGTTATTGTTTAGTGTACTAGTATATTGATGTCATCTGAATATGAATATTTGTGCCATTAAAGAAGAAGGTTAAGGTGATTAAAGCTAAACTAATTTTTATTTGAAAAATAATCATTTTGGTCCAGTTCTGGTTAGTCATTTTCTATTATTATATTATTTAAATATCCTAAATTTAATTAAATTTATCTATACCAATAGTATAAAGCTGAAAAGTTTGTTTGTTTAAACTCGGCAATCTTAGTAATCAACTGGTCCGAATTGAAAAAATGACATTGTTAGACGAATACACAATAGTGTAGAGAGGCACTTCGGCTTACCTCGTCAAACTTTACCTCGGCTCGAGTGACTTTCTAGAATACTTCGCCGAGGAACTTCGTGATTAGTGTAGAGGAGGTATTCCAGGTTCTATAGGTCATTTATCGAGGCAAGGTATGCACTTAACATCACACTACGACAGATAGCAGCAGGGAATAATAATATTGAAAAATGTAACATAAAAGATGTAAATTTCTTCCGTTTGAAATATGCCAAATTAAATTGCGAGGTTCAGCTATTAAAATGTTAAAACTGAAATAAAAAAAGGGAAATTTCAATGACTCAAAGATGATCACATGAGCCACCTATAATAAAACTATGTACATTATAATTTATTGTAGAGCGTATATATAAACTCTATCAGGACGGAAGTGCTAGCGTTGACGTTCACCAAAGTCAGTCGGTCGCTTAGATAAGGAGTCATAAGCGTAGGCTGCATGAGGCACAGATTGGGTCAATGTCAATTACATTGGGTAAGGGACATCCCTAAATTTAAACTGAGTTCATTTGTTTATCATACTGTTGATAGCTTGGGAAAATGTAAGTACTTGGGACTGTACCTACTACCATATCCTTTTGTATGATACTCGATGAATGGATGAATGAATGAATGAATGACATAATGATTGCAGACGCGATTCCTTCATCCAAAGGTAGGGAAAGGAATAGTGCGGGCTTTACTAAGTACTATAGGGTGGGTCAAGAATGTGCTAACATTTAAATCTAACATCCCACGCAAACATGTTACGGAAGTTCTTGGGACCGATGCTTCTGGAATTTGCTGACTACAATCGTAACACACAAGATGGAACTAGTTGTTATACATCCAATGAGTCCCTGCCGGTAGTCAAAGACATGTTTCCGGAAAAGACGAGGCGACATACCATGGCCAACCAGAAGTCCAGATCTATCCCCAGCAGACTTCTTTTTATGGGTGTTATTTGAAGAATCTTGTCTACATCAATAAACCAAACACGCTATGTCAGCTAAAAGAAAAATCAGCTAAGAGATGTCGGCGATCGCGCTCGCATAGAAGAGTGCAAAAGTCGAAACGGTCGTCGTTCCGACGGTGTAATTTTTAAAAATAAATCCCATCTAATTAGCTTTCTTGTAAATAAACAATTTTTATAATATATCAAATGGTTTTTTATACCATTTTTTCAAATATTAGCCAATTCATCTCCAATCCTATATAACAATAAATAGTTTTTGGGAATATATAAATAAACTACGATTTTATGGTGAACCCGTAAGCTATTCTAAACGAAAGATGGATACTCTGCAATATATTTCAAACCCAGACAAGATACAAACTAAACATACCTTGTTAGTTGCAATAAACGTCTATTTGTATAGACGCATTCATACAACTATTTGCACTTTACGTGAATTAAATCTCTGGTTTTGCAGTTCAATGTACTATTATACGTCACAGCATCCATAGACAAGCAATAATTTCAAACTTGTATAACAATCTATCAGAGTAATGCAGTTAAAATCAAGGATGTTTTCCTACTTACCTCGTCGGCGGGCTTGGTGGGTGTGATGGCTACGGTCTCGTTGAAACACAGACAAGCGCAGTAGTGCCTGTTTGCATCTACGTCCGTTAGTACGGAGACGTAGAACCGCGGCTCCGTCCGCTCCGTAGATAAGGCCCATCCTTGTGGTTGACAAAACTGGTGGACACACACAAATACATTAATTAATAATACAGGTAACAGAAAAGTCGTCATAAATAGTCATAGACCTATCAACAGTCCTCAACTAGGTTATGTGATGATGAACCGTTAGATAACAAATCAGATTACCAACGATGTACTGTCAAAATTTTTTCGAATGAAACGCAACGTATCGGTCAAAAGCTTAAAAATATTAAATTTATCGCAGTAAAATACTTTTTACACATAATGCTTAAATGTGAATATATGTGTTAGAAAAATTTATGTGTTGCTAATCCTATACAATTTAAGAGTGAAGGAAATCTTTAAATTGTTATAAGAATTTCTCAGAAAGAACTAGTGCACATCCGTATTTTTTCTTATATTAAGAGAACTAGTTACTTAACTTATTCCTTTTAACATTTCAGACAATAATTGAGCTGGGACCCAAAACTGGGATTCCACGAAATTAAAACAAATTTTCGTGTTAATATGTTATAAACTCCTAGTCAGTTGTGGCCTTGTCACTTATACTAAATATTTCGGTCCCTTTAAGTGCCAAGAGTTATGGAATATGGACTTGATGTTATGGAAGGAACATGGACGTCTAAGTATCTCTTATTTTTAAGGAGTCCTAGTCGATTTCAGCCACGACGACAAAGTCAATAACACTTTTTTGGAACGACATGTTATTGAGCTGTTTTTTCTTCAAAAGTCAGGATTATAACAGCTAACATTATACTTTTATACGACTTTGTGACATAGGGGCAAAAGAGCAGACGGTCGACCTCGTGTTAGTAAATGACTACCGCTATCCATAGACATATTATTATGCAACTCTTAAGCTGCGGACACGAAGTTAGCGAGAGCGTGGTAGCGGCAGCGGCGCGTTCAAATGCATAGATTTATCTGAAACTGGCCTCGAAGGCAACGGTGCGGGCAGCAGCGAGCCTACATTGCTGCACCGCTCACCGCGCCGTCGTCCTGCGCCCGCTGACTTCGAAACCGTGGCCTTAAGAGTCCCGAGTACATCGCCGGCCTTTAAAATGGGAATAAGCTTAATTCTTCAAGACTTGAAGGTTGTTTCAGTTCAGAAATACTGCAAGTGATATATTGTATCTGCAGATGGTTAATTGTTTTTATACTCAATGAGTCCTCATTACATTTTTCATACACTTTCTCCAATAACGAACTCTCAGCCTAAAAGAAATGCCGACAATTAAAAAACTGACTTTTGCGAGCGAACTTGCTGTCAAAAGCTAAATAAGTGAATAAGTGTAAGTTAATAAACATATACAAACATCTATTTAGATTCTAAGGAAACTGGTATATCACTGGCTTCAATTCTGAGAATGAATGTCTCTGTAGGCGCTCGTGAGGACGCGCCGTCTTTGTAATGGATTCCTGCTATCGAAGTTTGTTTAATCGAAACGTATAGCTTCTTGCAAATTTAATACACTGAAGGTGTTATTAATAATACCAGGATGCAATCTCGTACAAGTAAACCGAGTTCCAATTGTTCCAAAGCAAGTTTAACATGCATTCAGTTGGTAAAAGCTTGACAAACTTGCAATATGTGCTAATGTTTATGTGAATATACTCATAAGCTCAGTGTACTATTAGATTAGAACTAAATTTGCAGAGAATAACAATAACAATGAGTGTGGTGACCACAACTCTTGGATTCTACTCATGCTTTCCATCAGGCAGAGTAGTCACTTTGGCAGGCTCTTAATAATAAAAAAAAAAAAAAAACATTACACACCAAACGCAATTTAACAGGAGGTCGAATTTTTATAACATTGGCGTCAGGTTTCTGTAACTTACCAATCCGATTAAGTGAAAGGAATAACTTTAACAAACCTGAAGACGCACAAACTTATTTTTATGGTTACTATAGGCATTAAAATAAAAACTTCATCAAATGCATAATAGGTATATTGACTCGAACCATTACATTCTTTGTTAATCATCAAATAGGTCATTTATCTGAAGTCTCTTATGCCAATGAACTTACTATTTTTTGTACAAGGAAAATAGCTTTATAACCAACAGTCCGTGAAGAGTTCGCAATAACAAATCAAATCTGGCAGACGTCTTCGATTAAAATTCGACTACAACCCGTTGATATGACGACAAGTCACGTCATGTAGGCCTTTTACATGCAAAGATACACTAATATAGTACATATAGCCTTGTGTTTTCAATAGGTTGTATATCAAGAGCTATTTAACATTGACAGATCGGTATCAAAGCTACTAAGTGTATCTACTGAGCAACGTATTATATTAATACTTTAGCCTTGTACTACTTTGTCGCAATCGACTGCACTGATAGTGTACTGGTCTAAGCGGTCGACACACCGCTCTTTGCTGCGCTGAGTATTGTGGGTTCAAACCCTACATGAGACAACACTGCGTGATCCACCAATTGTTTTTCTGAACCTGGGTGTCTTTCGAAAACACAAAGAACACACCAGCCGGTTTCGTATTGTCAGGTGGAATAACATTTTACATAAGCATATAACTGCATTTGTAAAACCGGATCAGTGATCTTGCCTCGTGAGTTTGCGCTTACATTATCTTGATGTTACTTAACATTGTAGATATTAATTTTACCAAACAGCTTACATAAAAACTTTAATTAGCGTTATCATGATTTTTTCGTTGAAGGTGTCGAAAATCCCTTTGCATCACCAGCTATTTGGGACCCAGGACAAACGGAAGGAAACGCCTTGCTCTGGGGAGGGCCAGCACGTAAATATTCCTGACTTCTGTCATTGAGTATTAGTTGATATGACACGTTTCAGGTTTGAAATTACTATACTAATAAAGTTTATAATATTACCCATCCTATGCCGTCGTGGAAAGGAGTGTCGGCCCAATTAGTCTCAGGAAATCGTTGAAGGACTACGCCGCTGTTCAGACCGCCCCCTATAACAATAACATTGATATTAGGAAATAAATACATGTGGAAAATAAGGCTAATAAAGCAAATATTAAAAGCTTAATTTAGCTAAAAGTTTTTAAAAGGTTTTTTTTCTACATAGAGAAATCTCTTCTCATGAAAATTAAACTCGACTTTTTCCCTTGTACTAATGTTTAAAAACAATAAAATCAATCATCAGGCTATTGGTGTCCACTACCGAAGAAAAGCCTCTCCTAAGGAGCGCTAACTAATCCGGTCTTGGACAGTCCGCATTTAACTGTTGACAGCCACTTTCTTTAAGCCGTCGGTCCATCGTGCCGTGTTTAAGTATAATAATACCTTAACCAATTCAACATTAATAGTATAAAAACATGCTATTACAATAGTAAAAGAAAATATAGCGGTTCCTAGGAAGTATTAGTTCTGGTGCTGCACCTGCACACGCCACGCGTTGTGACAAGAACGTTTGCCTGTTGGCACTGCAACAATGTGACGACTTATCGCTAGCATATGCGCTAGAGCTCACCTCATCGTATACATTGACTACGGCAATTATTCCAATTAAGGGGACATGGATGTGTTCCTTCTCAAACTTTTTTACTATTTTGGTAAAATTACTGTATATATGGCACTCTGTATAATTCAGGTAATAAAACATAGGACAAGGACATAGAAAAAATGATCATCTTCACCACACAAATATTTCGTCAGGATAGGAATCGAACCCATAACCGGTGGATACACAGTCGGGATCACAAAGCACTAGGTTAACAGGCCCGTCCGCTAAGTAGGAATTAATTCTTTCTTTAACGCTCGCTACAGTAATTTCGTTTTACTCTCGCGATCAATTACTTTATTGACAAGCATCAGATCGTATCTTTCTTTCTTTTTTCTATTTTAATACCTCCCTACCATCGTATATACGTACTGCGACTTGTAGACATGCTAATTGTAACCTATTAGATAAGGGACTTTATCTAATAGCTTGTAATTAATCGTTCGTTTAGTCAATGGAAAATGTAGTATGAAATATTTACGTACACACACAAAAAAACTTCGTTTACCATTTACATTGATGCTTGGTTTGTATGGATAGTAACATGAAGTTATACCTATAACGTTCCTCGATAAACGGATTATCCAATACTCAAATAATTATTCAATTCGAACCAGTAGTTCATGAGATTATCACGTTCAATTAAACAAACTCTTCCTAATTGTAGTACAGATTACGTACGTATTCTTTTACATTATATCATACATTTATGTTATAGCTGTACATTAACATAACTGACAAATGTAATCAATAATAAGACGCACTATGACAAGACTTGTTCATATCAACATACTCTATGTATGTAGTCGATTCTGCAAATAAGTACAATGAATGTAGTATGTTCACCAGGTCAAAACAATACACTTCTGCATTGAAATATAAATAAACCGCATATGAGCAATACATACTCTTTTGTTGAATATTTGAGGTTTTCTTAACTGATCTGCAAATGAATAATGGTACCTATGACATACTTTAGCATTACTCGTCGTTACATTTTATTATATCACAATATTTTAGGTTTATATATCATTTGTAAACGTTCCTTTAAAAATTATTTAGACTATTACAATCAAGTCTGATCCTCATTAAGAAAAACTGAAATAGAATTAAAATAAACCATTCCAACTTGACTTAAACCCAAAATCTATGCGTATAAAATCACTCGCCCTGACGGTGTCATCAACCCAGAGTCTAAACTGATTTGGTTTCAAACTTGAAATTGCGAAAATGATGATTTTTATGGTGTAACCACATATTAAAAAAGGATTTTTAGAATTGTTCTTTAAAGGGTTGCAGGGAAGTTCGTATTTTTCAAAATTAGAAACGCGACGGAAAAAAATATTCACACGTGAAAGTCAGATTGCGTTATAATAGGAATTAAACGTTTTCAATTTTGTAATAAGTCGTAAGGAAAACAGAGCTTCGTCATAGGAAAAAATTGTAGGGACACCAATAAAAAAGTAAGAACCATTATGAACAATCCCGCAGCTACACCACGAAGTGAAAACTGTGAAGTCACAAACGACATTGCACCATATTTATGCACTATGTAATTAAAGAGTTTCCTCTTAACATAAATCTGTCGAGAACGTTTTATTTTATTCCAGGTTAACGAGAAACTGGATAAAATAATAAGAACTTAACCATCTCAACCTCAGTTTTGTTTCTTTCTTTTCAAGTCCCTTTATGCGGTGTCTAAAAATAGCATCATGGCGCTGATAGGTCAAGGCCTAAGTGAATCGAATGGACAGACGATGTTAATTAGAATAAGTTCCTGGTCACATATTTCTGGCATAAAAGTATGTTATTTGTATTTTAGTGGAGACTTAACGAAATTATTAAGCTGATGCATTAAAGGAGAATCTGGTTTATTAAACAATAATGAGCTATTTCAAACGAAATAATACATTAATTCATTTTTATAGGCACTAAGCTACGAATGATATACACTTACAGTCATGACTTAGTAATTTATATGTATAGAAATGTTATTTGGTTTATGTACGTTTCAAAAACTCTAAAAGTG
Source organism: Hypercompe scribonia (assembly GCA_949316085.1). Taxonomy (NCBI): domain Eukaryota; kingdom Metazoa; phylum Arthropoda; class Insecta; order Lepidoptera; family Erebidae; genus Hypercompe; species Hypercompe scribonia. The sequence goes on from OX438988.1 coordinate 10,332,879, forward strand.
CAGCATCGATTGAACTCAAATTTTGACACGACATTCACGAAAGATTTACTTCGATATGAATAATATATAATAAGGTTTTTCTCTTTATTGTTCAATCATGTGCCACAGTTAAGCGTGGCAGGATGGATACAGCTCCTAGCCGAGTATGAGGCATACCTGCACGGGTTAGAAATTTGCATACGCAGCTACACTGCCCGTCCGGTATTCGTCTTGGGTGACTTCAACGCCCACTCAAGAGAGTGGGGCGATACCCGGGACGACGCGAGAGGAGAGGCCATCCTGGAGTGGGCGGCTGGACTGGACCTCCGACTTCTCAATCGGGGTTCAGTCAGCACATGTGTGCGGTGGCAGGGGGAGTCAATTGTCGACCTGTCATGGGCTACTCCCTCTGCAGTGCACATGGTATCGGGATGGCGGGTGGCGGAGGAAGTGGTTAGCCTCTCTGACCACCGGCACATCTTACTCGATGTGTCGCTCCGTCACCCAGAACGCCTACACCAGGAAAGAGAACCCCCGCGACGATGGTCCCTTAAGCGGCTCAACCGGGATATGGTCGTAGCCGCATCCCACGTCGCGGATTGGTCAGAGGAAAGGGTTTCGTCCGATCCAGAGGCACTGGCTGCCTGGTTTGGGAACATTATGGCGTCCATATGTGATGCCTCAATGCCCCGAGTCAAGGCGGCCAGAACAGGCTCGGTGTACTGGTGGAGCGCGGAGATCTCGCGGCTGAGAATGACAGTCGCGAGATTGCGCCGCCCGTACCTTCGAGCTCGGAGAAGACGGCGAGCCACAGTCGAGGAGATCGACAGAGCACGGCGGGAATATGGAGCTGCAGTAAAGGATCTCAGCGATGCAATCGCTGAGGCCAAGGCTCGGTCATGGAAAGAACTCATCGCGGGACTGGATAGGGATCCATGGGGGCGCCCATACAAAATGGTACTGGGCAAGCTCAAGCCATGGGTCCCACCGTTAACAGAAACTCTGGATCCGGAGTTTCTGGGAAGAGTGTTAGACACACTCTTCCCAAGGGTCCAGGACAGTCCTGCGATTCCTCCATCCCAATCGGTCCGCCAAATGTGGTCCGAGGACTATGAGGTGACGGAGGGTGAACTTGACCGAGCCACGCGGCGGCTCGCTTCCCGCAACACCGCGCCTGGACCTGATGGCATTCCGGGTCGGGCGTTGGTGATAGCTCTGTCGGTACTGGGGGACAAACTGAGGCAGATTTTCACAGATTGTTTCCGCCTCGGTATCTTCCCCCTCGGCTGGAAAGAAGCAAGACTGGTGCTTTTAAAAAAGGACGGAAGGGCTGCAGATTCTCCCTCTGCGTTCCGACCGATATGCCTGCTGAACGAGTCAGGGAAACTCTTTGAGAGGATAATCTCTGACCGGATTAGCGGGCATCTGTCGCGAGTGGGCCCTGACCTATCGGACTGTCAGTTCGGATTCCGACGGGGACGTTCGACAGTAGATGCTGTTAGGTGCGTTCGATCCCTGTCGGAGTCGACAGTCCGATCGGGGGGGGTGGCGTTGGCGGTTAGCCTTGATATAGTCAACGCTTTCGGCACCCTCCCCTGGCGGGCAATTAGGGCGGCCCTCGAATATCACGAGGTGTCGCTCTATCTGCGAACCGTTATTGAGGCCTATCTGCGCGACAGGACGGTGAAGTTTATCGGTCGGAATGGAATGGAGAATCGAAAGGAAGTATGTTGCGGGGTTCCCCAGGGCTCGGTATTGGGCCCATTATTATGGAACCTCGCATACGATGCTGTCCTTCGCACCGGTCTGCCCTCTGGCCTAAGTGTCGTCTGCTATGCGGACGATACATTAATACTGGCTAGAGGGTCACACTTCGAGGAGGTGCTTTGGCTCGCCGAGCAGGGGGTGGCTAGTGTTGTGGAAAAGATACGTGAGCTGGGCCTGAGGGTGGCGCCTCATAAAACTGAGGCGATATGGTTTCATGGCCTGCGTAAGCGCCAGGAGCCACCCAGCTCATGTCTCCGGGTAGGTGACGCTGAAGTCCAGGTAGGCCAGTACATGAAGTACCTAGGCCTCATCCTGGACAGTCGGTGGAGCTTCGAAGAGCATTTCGGGCGATTGGTACCCCGAGTGCGAGGGGTAGCAGGTGCGCTGCATCGTTTGCTGCCCAATCTCGGGGGACCACGGGAAGAAGTTCGCCGCCTCTACATGGGGGTTGTTAGATCCATGGTCCTCTATGGGGCACCCGTCTGGTTTAATGATCTAGCGGGTGCCTCCCGCTGCCGGGCCCTACTCAGGAGCCTGCAGCGGCTGATGGCCATACGGATCGTGCGGGGCTACCGCACAATCTCCTACGAGGCGGCGACAATCCTGGCGCGATCTCCGCCCTTCGATATTCTGGCCGACATGGACGCAATGGTGTACGACCAAATTCGTTCTGTCGGTCGGAATGCTGAAGAGGCTGCGCCAGATCATGAGCCCGGAATGCTACGGCAGAACGCGCATAAGCAAGCTCTGGTGGCTTGGCAGGTCCGGCTCGAAACTGAGGGCTGTGCTAGCCAACGCGCCGTCGGAGCCGTTCTGCCGAACTTCGAAGCGTGGATAGAGAGGACCGACTGTGTCACCTATCGATTGACCCAGATACTCACCGGGCACGGCTGCTTCGGTGAGTATCTGAATCGAATAGGACGGGAGGCTACGGCACAATGCCACCACTGCGAGTCCGAACGGGACTCCGCCCAGCACACGCTGGAGGACTGCCCTGCTTGGGAGTCTGAGCGTCGAGTCCTGGTCGGACGGATCGGACGTAACCTTTCACCGTCAGCATTGATCGCGGTGATGCTGGCGAGTCGTGAAGGATGGGAAGCCGCGATCTCCTTCTGTGAGCAGGTTATGCTCCGGAAGGAGACTGCAGAGCGAGATCGGGAAAGGGCCGATCCCGCTCGAAGGAGGCGGCGAAGAGGACGCGGCAGAGGTCGCTAGCTCCCTAATCACCGCCTAAGGGTCACTGCGGTCACATCTTGGGGCGTTGTGACTGCTGCAAACGACCCGAGTCAGGTGACACTCCGGTGCGGCCGGGGAGTGTCGTCTGGGGCGGGGCGCTGTTCTGCCTCTTACTGCGCAGGGCGATGGGAGTGCGATAGCGTCCTGATCCTGGGGCATGAGGTGCCCGAGATGTACCTCACTTGTGAGGTACGGCAGGGAGGACTCTAGAAGCCGCTAATGCGTTCCTAGAGCACCTCCCAACTGCCGAGGTAGGCCGCCGCGGGGTTTAGTGGGTAGACCGGTTTGTCGGGAGTCCCACACACGCCCTTCGTCCCTCCGGAGGGTATGGTGCGAAAAGCATTCCCCGCGTTAAAAAAAAAAAAAAAAAAAAAAAAAAAAGGATGGATACAGCTGGGTTATATATAATTTTATAATAAAAACAATTATAGACAACACTAGCCTCTTAAGTTACAGCTAAAGATATCAATAACACATAATGGTAAATATTTCCGTCTATATATATTCTTACAGTAAAGCACTGCAAATTCATAATATTCCAATGTTTATAGTATTATATTTTCTTGTGTATCAAGTTAATTCGAGCCTGGAACCTTCATAAATTAAAAATTCAAAAAGTAACCGAAAATTTTAACGAGAATGAAGCTATGCACGATGCATCATTATGTATTCATTACAGGCTCCGAGATTCCGAGGACACGATGCATATTGCCGGTCACGTTTCGCTCGGCCGTTTCCAAATTGTTTTGCCATACTGTTATAGTAGTTTTTATTTTGTTGTCTCTTAATAAAGCGTCTTGATGATACTAGCTTTAAAAAGTTTGTTTGGACACTTAAATAACAGTAGTGCTACATTAAGTTTCCTAGAAAGTTAACCTTGACTGCTAGAACCTCGCATCTTATTCGACAATAATAATCTCAGGCTCATCTGTTGACTGAAAATACTCAATTTTTGATAAAGAATTTGTGGGCTCTACAATCACAGGACATAAAAATAAAGGGAAATCGGCAGAAAGCAAATTTCGTGTCGGAAATGGGTAGCTATACCTCATCCGTTCCGTTTTCTTTACTCCAATTTACTTTCTCTCTTTTTCCTATATCTAAGAATTATTACACTCTCAAGGAGAGTCAGAGTTAAGCAAACAGCTGGCCATTAAAGAAAACTATCAAATTTCTTTTCGCAAATTATCCCAAAGCAATTTTGGGAAAATAAATGATGAGAGAAAATTCTAAGCAACTGCTAATTCTGCTGCTCCACCACTGCTTCAGGTATTCATTACATTACTTACTCAATTACAACCAGTTAATTATATTTTACCTCTTTAAAAGACATTACATCATGTCAGTGTTGTAGAACAAGAATTGGTTAATTTCGGCAATTTTGCAAGTGTTTTTAAATTGGCCCAGTTATTTTTGCACTTTGAAATAAATTACATATATTTTTATAACATAAATAAGCATTTTCAATGGTACATAATTTACATTTAATAAACAACACAAACTCATAGCAGATTTACCAATAATTGAACTTATTATTCTATTATAGACTGTATAGAGAATTAATTAAACTTTTTTTCCTGGCTATTATTACTTAGGGTGTACTGCACAATGTATATTTTACAACAGTGCAGTGCAGATATGAAAAACTAGATAGATTCGATACATGGGTGATACGCGCCTATAGCGCACTCCGCACCATAGAGAACATACTTGCTCACCACCACGAACTGAACTTATTTGCCCATAGATTAAGACATTTGTATAATTTCGTATAATTCTAAATGGCATACTAAATAATGTTATACTATTGAACTGTCATTTTATTATTCATATTTATCACCATCATCGTCAACAGTTTTAACAATCTACTGCTGGACATGGCCTCTCCTTAACAAGGAAGTTTTGGTCTACTATACTACGCTGGCCTCTCTTTGCAGCAATGTTGTCTTGCATATTTTGTTCCCTTAGTCGCCTCTTACAACACCCATGGGCAGAATAGGGGTGGTGGCACTCTGTATTCTTAATCCTTCACCACACGGAGATTATTATTCATATTATTACAACTATTTATTTAAACTTCAACATTATTAGTATTCTATAAAAGTTACTGTACAATACGATCATATTACATATATATTGTCTAAAGTTATATACTGGACTATAGTTCTAAATATTAATGAAAGTCTTATTTCTGTGACTACAACATTATCGAAATGTATTTATCATTTAGTTATGGAGATCCACAGCGATGTTTCATCGGATAAGTTAGTAAGTTTGCACTTTGACTTTAATATCTTAGACTCTTACTGTGTAATAACTATGATTTAGTACGAAGTCTTAAAGTGTTCTTAATAGAGAGAAACATCCTAATCATTTTGTAATGAGAACTTTCTTCGTACAGGTGCTAAATCCTTACTCGTAAATTGCTACATAAGAACCAAATATCCACCCTACAATCGCGTCTACCGTGATTGTCACTTTCAACAGGTTTGTTGGTGCAAATACTAATAAGATAAACGAATTGTAAGAACATGTTCCAATCCCGTAGACACTTTCACTACAATCTTTCTTTTATTTTCGAAGCGGCGAATCTGATGGAACTTTTTTATGATATAAGAGGCATACGAGCAGACGGGTTACTTGATGGAAAGTGACCACCGCCCATGAAAGTCTGCAATGTCTTTTTTTTACTAAACCGATAGCATCCGCGCTATCGTGTTTCGTTGGTGAGTGCGAGACCGGAGGTCCATTGATGCAGGAGTGACAGTTATCGTAGTAATAGTGCGAGTCTTATTCAGCTATGATGACTGTCATGCCTTTTACGTCCTCAAGTGGGACGTGAAAAAGTATCTCACTAGGCCGCTATAGTGTGGATCACCATACTGCATTGTTTGCATTCGCAATGAGTATGGTGACAACAACTCTAGGATTGTATTCATGCTTTCCATCAGGCAGAGTAGAGCCACTTTTGACAACACTTTTGGCACCTTAATGAAAAAAAACTTTACAAGCGCCTCATGCGTGATGTGTCTTCAGACGTAGATATTATACGGATAAACAAGGCTTTATTTTAACAATATATTAACCCACGATACGATACAAGATAAACTGTATTATAAACCCGCGTTATCGTTAACAATCTATTACTAAACCATCTAATTACCACGGAAACTTGTTGATAACACTAGATATCAATTTTTACATTAATATTATCTTAAAAGGTGTACTTGAGGATTGTCAATATGCAATAATACTTAGGAAATAGATAGGCACCTATATAATTATGTTACGCTCCACAAAACTGATGCCGATGAACTAATTCTATTCTAGGTTAAGCTGAAAGGCCGAAAATGCTCTTTGAGCGAAAACAGCTTTTAATGCATCGTGATCTTCAGACTTTAAGCGTAACTTAAGCTTATATATATTATTTCTTTAGTGTAATTGCAAATAGACACTTCTCATCACAAGATAACAGTATTAAAATGCCGTATTTGATCATAACACATATACATGAAGAAATGTATAGAAGGATTCCTCACTCCTGTATTATTTTATATACATATTACAGCATCACTTTATACGATTGTGTGACCCAGATAGACACAACGAAGGGTGAAGGCGGAGACCGCAGTCATTTGAAATCCCGCGAGCGCGCAACCTACTCCACCTTGCGCCCCTGACACGAACGATGCGGGTGCTTACTGCGGTGGCAACATCATTCATTTTCAAGCACTCTGAATTCTCATAAATCATACATATGATTCTAAGTTATATAAACTTTTTATAATAATACTACGAATATAAATATATATAAATGTAGTATTATAAATAACTCCTTTGATAGACTTCGTTCTGCGAAAGTTATTGGCCTGTCATAGTATATTAGAAATATACGAATATCTATACAGTTTAATCAACTTGACGGTAAACCAAAGATAATTTTACGCTCCTTTGTTGTGGGTTGATTGAAATGTCTGATAGTTAGAAATAGGTGATTTTATTTATTATGTGATTTGTATGGGAAAGGAAGTGTTTTTCATAACTGTCCTCGCAATTATTGTATTTTCTCCATATGAACTTTCTATGTTTCTTAATAAAAAATAAGAAAAAAAAATGCCATAAATATATTCGATGATTGATATATATTTATATAGATTAGTTCCAATACATAAGGTTTCAATGTCTAGTAGCTCTTTAAGATAAATAAGATATCCAAATAAAACCTTTTTAGCAAGTCTCTTTACGACACGAATGTCGTTTCGTTCCTAACAATAAAATACGTGCCTTGATACGTTCCGTTTCTAAGAAAAGCCTTTTTTATCGCCGCCGTATTGCTATACATCGCGTCTCACTTGTATCAATTCGATAAAGGACAACTATTCTGCTCTATGAATGATTCTTATCTATGCCTATAAGGCAAAACACTTCAGCTTTCAGACAAGATTTAGTGGCATAAAATATTTGCATAATAAGTATAGAAACTGGGAAAGACTCATCACATACTTCTCTTCTTGTCTGTTTGTTTAATAAAACGTTTGTTTTATTTTCCAACTACCGGTGCCCATGAGGCCTGCAACTCGAGAGACACAAATGCGTTTAACCACAAGGTTTAACGAAGAATCCCACAAGCCTGACTCACTTGGTGAAAAGTAACGTCAAAATTGGTTTTCGTAAGGACAGGAAAGCATCAGTCGCCCGTAGTCAATTTAATTTTTCACATCGTAAAACTTAGTTTAATATTTTTTGCATAATTCACGTGACAGTTCACGTGACATCAAACTGCCATGCTCCATGCTTGCCAAACCTCGACAAGCCTTTATTAATTAAAACGTATATAAAATGTATAGTTTGAGTATGGTTCGATTAGGTTTGCTAGTAAGTCATCACCAGCAGCCCTTTATAGGCCTTTCCTTAGGTTTTTCTTAGTATTAATAATTGTAGACAGTATCTGTCAAATATCGATCTTGGGAGACCCTTCAAACAGAAAAGTATAATCAAAACTCAGTGCGTTTAGTTGTATCTTTGCTTCAACAACATAATAGTTGGTCATAAAACTTGAAGTGAATGAAATTACTCACATTTGAATAACATGGTTAGAAGGGAAACCAGTTCAAGCGGTTAAACATGAGAGGTCGAACTAAATGTTTAAAAGCCGGCCATATTTTACATTTAATCCTAACCTAACAATATTATTCGAAAAAAACAGAAAAAGAGAAGATTACGCTGAGTAACAGCGATGTAAGGACAATGAAACCTTGAAACAAACCCTATAACAACCCGTCTGACCAGAGTGATACGATAGGCCAAACTCTCCTGCTCATGGAAAGATCTATGTCCAGTAGTGGACTGTTGATGATACAGTGAGATTCTTAATGATACATATTATATAAATAAAGGGTTAGGGCAATCTAAAAATATACAAACAAGATACGGAACAAGATGAAAGTGTGAATATAACAAAGTGAATCACATAATTCCATTATCGAAGCGCTAATTGAACTTGTAACAATTACCTATACTGCCTTTTATGACTCACAGCGTGCGAACGGTGACGTAATACTGATGTCAGACATTGAATAGCAAATGGACAAAAAATGTACTATTGTATACGTATTTTTATGATACAGATTAAGTACATGACTACGATTAATCAACTTTTTTCGTTTAGCACGACCAAATACACCTGACCAATAAAAAAGTGGCGAGGGATCTGGTTTTTGTCGAGCGTAATGGCTCTCTTCACTGGCGCCTTATTATCGGTCGATAATACCGGATGCTTTACCAGTAGTATGTCAAAAACGAAATTTGGTTTTACGTAGCTAGTAGTGTTCAAAAAATCTTTAATAGACGAAGAATTTTTATTACAAACAGTAGAAAGAGTGTAACCATCATAAAATGGTGAATTATCCCGACTTTAGAGAAAAATTTGCAAAAAAACACGCATATGAAAAATGCAGTTGTATGCAAGGAATCGGGACGCATTATCGCAATAACACAGCCGCTGTTAACGACCGATAATAACACGCCAGTGTTGGGAGAGCCTTAAAACTACTACCCAAAGCAGTGCCTGCGTAGGATCAATTATTATTGAGTAGGGTTTAATTAAACAAATAGTGGGTGTCATTTACGACATAGTCTGATGAAAAAGGGACCTAGCTCTAGTCTAGTTATAGATAAGTGTCACTAGATTAATATATAGTTGATTTCTTTATATCACAGGAATATGAGGCTATGAACACAAAGAGATTATTCCATAAATTTAGGTGGTCATGGTACACCATATGACCAAGGATGATACAGCATATAGGTGTAATATAATATATAAGTAAATAGTCATCACTAAATTAGAATCCTTAGTTTGAAGTACTCAGATAAATTGTCTTTATAATAAGTCAAACCCTTCTTTCTCAGGGAAGTCTATGTTCCACATATACTTTGTCTGTATATAATTCTGTTTTCGTACATTAAACATTCTTGATACTCTTAAGGAGTATCCAAGGTTATATTCAATTGCAAATATTGCAGCAACAAGAGCGATGTACTTAAAAAAAACCACTTGATTAGTTTAGGAACAGAAAGGAGTCGGGTTGCCAAGAAATATACACGCAAATCCTACCTACTATAATATATTATAAATGTAAATGCTAGGTTGTTTGTATGTTAGACTATCACGCCTAGATCACTAAATGAATTATAAAATTCTTTCATCAAGTAAAAGCTACTTTTTCAGCGAGTAACAGTTATAGGCTTCGATTTACCACACATATGTATAACCGCATGCGTGTATGTCGGTTAAAAGCCGCCGATAAAAGCTAGAAAAACCATAAATAAGATATCGGAGTTATTGCAGAAGCAATGTGCTGTATTAGGTACACATAGTATTAAAATACTGACTACTTCTCTGTCCTGTTCTGTTCTAGACCACCCATCATCATATCCAGCGTCCAGCGTGATTCAAGTTAACTGCCTTTTTAATTGGTAGTGGAACTCGTAACAACTTTTTCAATAGCAAAGTAAACGAGGCGATTGACATTATGCGCATTACATTATTTATTTTTATTGTATGCACGGCATTCCGATAGACTGGTATTACTCATTCAGTTTGTTAACTATGTTTAACACGTTACACATACTTATTTAGAGTATGTAACGTATAACTTTCTTACCAAAGAACGCTTTTATTTTGTTTTTTTTTTTGGTATACATGCACTGATTTGTATACTCTCACTCATTCAAAAGAGATCGGAGTATTATACAGGGTGGGTCAAGAATTCGTTAACATTTGAATCTAACATCCCACGCAAATATGTTACGGGAGTTCTTGGGACCGATGCTACTGGAATTTGCTGGCTACAATCGTAACACATGGTTTCAACAAGATAGAGCCACTTGTCACACATCCAATGAGTCCCTGTGGGTGGTCAAGAACATGTTTCGGGAAAAGCTGATTTCCAGAGGAGGCGACATTTTATGGCCATCCAGAAGTCTAGATCTATCCCCAACATATTTCTTTTTATGGGGTTATTTGAAGAATTATAAATAAACCAAATACGTTACGTCAACTAAAAGAAAAAATCAGCGAAGAGATGTCGGCGATCTCGCGGTTTCTTTATCGACGTGTATTCGAAAATTTCGGTGCTCGCTTAGAAGAGTGCAAACTTCGAAGTGGTGGTAAACTAATTAGCTTTCTTGTATATAAACAATTTTCATAATATATCAACTGGTTTTTTTATACGATTTTTTCAAATGTTAACTAATTCGTGGCCCACCCTATACTTATGTTACGCACCCTCTATAAAAGACAGGATTCAGAGTCCTACCCAAAAAACTTTTTATTTCGTACAAAGTGAAAATAATCAATACAGTTGGCAATTATATTATAAATTAAACTCCTTATTGTAGTAAGTGCACCAGCACAGACTTTTCTTTTACAAAAACCTTTTTTGACAGAACTTTATGTTACGATATAAGCGAGATATTTGCAAAATCCGACACTAATTGTAACAACGAAAGGCGTTCAACATCGGTAAAAGACAAAAGGAAAAGCTATTATGTCCAATGTTATCTTGAAGTAAGTAAGTCAGACAATATATATTACAATAGATCAAACCAGTAAGCTTACTTCTTTGTGAACATAAATAAATGTGCTTAGGGGCGCTGAACCTGCCTCATAAAATAGGTCAATCACATCAATTACTGGTCGACCGAAATTCATTAGGCAGTATTTTGGGACGGGCCTTAAGAGCATACTACAGGGCTACAATTAATATAGATACAGTTACACCTATATTGGAAGCATTTGAAATTTGTTATATCCATGGTTATTTTGTTCTTACAAAAGTGGTTCGTTGTTATTAAAAATCGTTTCAAAGCACTATGGCTAGATGTAAAATTGATAACAAACCACGTCTGGTTGTCAGTCTTATTAGTCGAAACTGGCTGTTGTTGTTATAATTTATTGGAACTTCAAATTATTACAGCAATATTTATAGATATAGACCGATAGATGATGTAGTAAGCATTTGATTGCGCCTACTTTCAGAACCTAGGAATTTAGAAGCGTGACGTGACTAATTAAATAATAAATTGTGTTTAGATGTAGATGTGTGTGTTTAAGTAATGTATTTAATTTTATATTACAAACTTTTTAGCACTACGATATATTTCATGTATACAGAAAATGATGAATTCGCTTATTTTCTGAACTACTTTCATACAACATATTTAAGATACATTTGGCTGTAAAATAACTTTGCCAGTTTTTTGCACTGAAATACATATTCATGTCAAACTAAAGCTTTGGCAGCGTTTTCCTTCTCATAAAAATATTTTCCATCTGTCGGAAACAGTACGTTTTTCAGTTTAAAAGAGACTTTCCTACAATTTAATACAAGTGTGAAAAGATATGAAAGTGAAGCAACAAAACTTAATTTAAGTATATTAGTAGATGTATGTTTCATTGTTGAAATTATTTTTTATGACCGCAAGTGGTTTTTGGTCATCTTAAGTTCAAACTAATATTTTAAGGCTCTCTTTGAGAGCCCTCAATGGATCTATTTGAAGACGGATGTCTCGTCTATTTTTTCGCTTTACTGTAATGAGTATTGGATTACTTCGCAACTCTTATTTGAATCATGTTTTCATCTAACTGCCTTTAACATATCTTAATGTCAAGAAGTCTTTGTTTATTATTATGGTATTTATATTTGTATGTAAATTGTGTAAACAAAACACTTCACGTTGTTCTAACCAGGCTAGCCATTAGAAAAAATAGACATAATATTTTTATTTGTAAACTTTCGCACTAAAAAATATATCAATGTAATTATTTTTGTAAGTTGTTACTATTTATTAATTAAATTTAATAATCAAATAGTGGCTTTTTCAAATTCCCTCGTAAATTTCTAAAACGCAATGCTATTAATGAAACAAAATTTGACGTCAATTTATTCTCAGATTTTTTCGTAGGTTACATTTTCGTCCAACTTTGTGACAAAACCGTATGTGCAGTTAACTAAGCAAAAAATATTGTTATATTTATACTTTTTAATGTCCTTATATTAAAATGATCTCCACAATTGTTATATTATTTACTTTTTATTATATTTCTATACTTTTCCATGATAATAAGTTGATAAGAAAAAATAACTGGCTGCATTTGTAAACCAAATACTTCGCTGTTGACATGAGTGTAGTGCGTTGTCACAGAATAAGCGCGCCAAAACGGCCTCGTTTAAAATCGTCCCAAAAATTATAGTTATTTCAATTACGTTTTTTTGCCTTTTGTCTTTGCTTGCTATAAATATCTTTGGTATTGTAATATCTGGTAGAAAAGTTTTTAAAAATTTCTTCTTATATTTCTTATTATAAGCAGTGCGTCGCTTTAACAGGAGTTGCAATAAACGTTTAACTACCTAACAATGAATCGTGAGCTTTATATGACGTCGCTACAATAGGTTAGACTTTATAAATAGATTCGTTATTTCCGTATTTTACTGTACATACATTTTCAAGTCATATTGCCATCTAATAAACGCGTAAAAATATTCGTGCTACTACTGGAAATAATAAAATAATCCGATTACAAGTTTTCCGTCCCGGCAATTTAAATAAAGAAGAAAGAAAGAAAATTAACAAAAAAAATAAAAATCTCATATTTTTTTCTAAGCACGAGGTCAATTTATGAATGGTCGTAAGATAGCAAGAATGTAACGTAAATAATAGCTCGAAGTTTTTACGAAATTAAATACAACAAATCTTTTAGTTTAAAACATAGATGGTTTCAATTTACTTAATTGGAAAGATGAACGTCAAGAGTATATACCTAGTCTTGCCATAAATATTGTAATAAAGAAAAAAGAAAATTGTTAACTGCAAATAACATTTATTACTTTTACAGTGTGTCAGTTTAATACATAAATATAAAACAATTAAAAATATAAAAAGCTTATTCGAAGTGGTCTCCATTGGCTGCAATACAGTCCTTTAAACGATGAGGCCAGTTATCAATAGAAGCACGCACTCTTTCCATGGGAAAATTCTTCACTGCCAATCGTATAGATTGTTTTAGGGACTCCAAATTATCATGGCGTTTAGAGCAAGCTGTACTCTCTAAAACTGACCACAAATCATAATCCAGCGGATTAAGATCGGGACTAGACGACGGCCAGTCTTCAGCTCTGATGAAGTCCGAAACGTTCGATTCCAACCAAGACTGCGTGGACCGAGCTTTATGACCCGGCGCCGAGTCTTGCTGGAAGGACCATACTTGGTTATTGAACATGGTGATGTTAAGGGGCTTAACTACCTTCTCAAGAATGGTATCTTGATACACTTGTGCCGATGTTTTGATACCTTTTTCACAAAAATATGGCTCAGTCACTCCTTCATAGCTAACACCCCACCAAACCATCACTGAAGTCGGATAATGTCCACGTTGCACTCTGTCGACTAATTGGGAAGCTTCCTTAGAGCTTTGAGCATAAATACGGTCATTTTGTTTGTTAAAATGTTGCTCAATTGTAAAAATTTTCTCATCCGTAAACAAAATTTTTCTGTGACCTCCCTTTGCGTACCGCTTCAGTAGTTGTTTCGATTTTACCACCCTATTCTTCTTTAAATTATCAGTTAAGAAATGGCCAGTGCGTCTCTTATAGGCTGCAAGTCCTAAGTCATCTTTTAAAATACGCGACATGGTTCTAGGTGCTATCTTCATTTCCCGAGATAAAATCTTTTGCTTTCGGACAGGATTTCTTCGAATTCTTTCCCTTACTGCTTTGACCACCTTTTTCGTACGAACACTACGTGGACGGCCAGATCTTTTTCTGTCACAAACAGAGGAGGTCTCATTGTACCTATTAATAGCCCGGTACACAAACATTTTACTAATACCAAGTGTATGGAGAGTTTTAAAAATTGCATTTGGCTCCATACCTACTTTGTGTAATGCTATCACAGCGATTCGGTTCTCTTTATCACCCCACACCATTTTAATATCGCAAAATATTTTACAATGTATTGGCGCCAAAATGAGAAAACACAATGAACAATCGTATAAAAATGACAGATTCGAAATTCAAATGTAATATTTTTTTATAATTAAGTGTAACAGTATTTATGGCCAGACTAAGTATAAATCGATACAATGAGATCATTTTCTGACTATTAAATATATAACATCTCAAGGTCAAATGAATTAGGTATCAATTCTTAGAGCCAGCCTTGCTCTACGAAAATGTGATCTTGTTATGAGTGAACAATATTGTAGTAACTAGAAGACATTGGATGCGGGCAGCACAGGGTCTGTTGTGGTAAAGTTTAGGGGTCTATGGCTAGCAGTGGACGTCTTTCCACTGCGATGATAAATGATATTACCATTAGGTACATCACGATAAAACATTCTTTTTGTACTGTAAGCTATTCAGCTATTAAGTAATGTTAAATATTTTAGCTATCATATATTACGCGTAAAATTAATATTGAAATCTACATTTACTTGTAAAAAAAAAAACAATCAACCAAAAAAGTTTGTTTTTATTATTTTAACCATATTGCTATTCATATATGGTCATGTGACCGTACACAAAATACAGTGCAGAAGCATCTCATACAAAAATTTATGAGAAGAAATACTGTTACATTTCTAAGGTTGTTTTTAGAAGTAATGGATTATCTCAAAAAGGAGATTGTAGGTACACAACATACCTACCTACTTAATTTCCTTCCATATGCAATGTTTATGTTAGATTATAGTTTACGTAGTGTTAAAAATATGATTTGTGTATAAAGGTGGCTACACCAGCCGTCAAATGAGTTCAGAATAAACTTAGTTTAAGTGAACATATGAATAACCTTCATTTAAGTATTTATCTCAATTAGTTTTAATATTTAGTATTAGGTAATATACTAAATACGTATATGTATAAGGGGCCGTTCAAGTATTACGTAAGCAGATTTATTGCAATTATTTACCCCCCCATCCCCCTTGTCAGCAAAAGTAAGCAAAGCTCTTACGCCCTCCCCCCATGCTTACGTAAACATTTGTCAATTAATGTATTGTTTTTTTAATTTTATAATGTTATAATTATAATTTGAAAAATAAGAAAATAGATTTAGGATAGAGATTATATTTTACTGAAACGGTATTCAACATAGAGTAAAGGACAAAAATATTATATCTTACTAACATAACAAACTTATTTTAAATTTTTGGTACATATATTAAATTCAAATTAACAGTCTTCAGTCCATGAAACCCGAATCCATGATTCTAAGTTTTCGATGACATTGGATTGCTTTGATTGCTGCTCAGTGTTGTGAGTCTGCTCGCTTTCATCCGATTTTGGAATGTCTACGTCATTCTCATCGAGCCATTCAACATCATGGTGCTCTAAATTTTGAATAATGCACATCAGTTCATTAGCACGACGAGCAGCGACTCTTACAGGTCTAACTTTCCTATCAGTGTGCGTGTTTACTTTCTTATGGATCTTTTCGATGTGACGATTTAGTGACTTGACGGAAGCATGATAAAGACCACACGTTTTGCATGTTCGACTTGATAGCCTCAATTGTACCGTCGGACAAAAATAATCGTATGGCATTTGCAGGAAATCTTTGAGTGAAGCACTTAAGCGTAGAGCTAAATTGACTGGAAGATTAAGAAATTGCCCTCCTTCATCTAAAACCAAGTCATCAACTGTTTGTTTTACTTTTACAGGTGGTGGAAGAAACCTGTTGTCTAGTAATCTAAATAGTCCACTTCTTGGACGACAGCATTCTGTATTTCTACATTTTACAATTTGGAGCAAGTATTGGCTTTCACGCACATGTTCTGAATACCATTTAATGTCTGGAAAATCAGGAAGATCTTGTTCACCTGCCCCAACATATTTTGCATTAACATTATAGCCATCAATTTCCATTGAACTCCATACTTCAGCTAATACTTTTCCTGCAAATTCGAAATTAGATCTTTCTAAATGTTCATCAATTGTAACGCCACGTTCATCCAAATGAGACCCAAAATGGTCATGAGGCAATATTAAACCAGCCAGTTCCCGACTAAGAGGAGCCATTCTGCGCTCTACTCTGTTATACGCACTTCTTCCGGGAGCATTGGTAGCTAAAAACAATGCATCGAGATCATGTCGCTTAAAGTGTTGTATAGCAAACCCTATGACTTTTTGATAACGCGGATTTTCATCTGACCCTCCATCAACCGTCATGATTACCACTGGTTTTACTAGTCCATGGTCAGTTTTAGCTAATGGTCGAAACTCTTCAAGTTCGAGAAGCGTCTCGAAATCCTGAGCATGAGTATTAGCAGTAGATGAACTATGCTTTCCACTTCGAATAGCGATGTATGTTGGTCCAGAATATCCAACGGCTTGCGGTTGTCCTAGCATATTGGAAGTGATTTTGATACCAGCATAAACAGATGGTATTAATTTATGACGCTCAGCGATTACCCAATCGTGATCAGGCAATTTGATTCTATATTCCATGTGCATTAGAAGAGGTGCTTGCTTATTTGCCGCAGTTACGCCAATAGGGACTCGAGCTTTATCATCTTGAGATATGAAAAATACTTGATCTGGTCCTAGTATGGATGCTATGTTCTCTAAATAATGGATTGATGTTTCAGCGAACTTGCTATCTAAGTGGCTCTTGTGGTGATCAGTTTGAGCCCGAATGAGCTTAACAGGGACTGTCGATACATGTCTTCGTCCCTCTGCAGAATTAGATTTTCTGGGAATCAAACGAAGATATGTCCCACTGCGACTAATGTCAAATCCCATTTTACGTAATTCTTGTGTGAGTTCATCAAGAGTTTTTACGCTGCGAATTGATTCCGTTCGTCTTCTATCATCTGCTGCACTTCCAAATAAAGCTATATCCGCGATTGTTTTCAATAGTAAAGGTTGATTGCTTTCAAGATTAGGACGTCCCACTGAATCCCTCAGAGATAGTCTTTTTTTCATTTCTGGATTTTCATGACAAATATCTTCTAACTTTCTTTTCATACCATCCCTGTGTTTCTTCTGGGCAACTGCGTTTTGAACCTTCCTGTTTAAAGACTGTTTTGCTGTTTTTATTTCCTCGCGCAACTTAATGATCTGTTTATCAACTTCAGCACGGATTGACATAGTATCTCTGGCAGAATACAAAGCATTCAAATTTTTTTCGAGTAGAGCAATCTTATTTTTCATAGCCTCCTGAGAAGGTTTTGGTCTCTGTTTATCTGTATTTTTATTAATTTCGCATTGCTGTTGTGATTCATTACCGGTTTTTATTTTATCTTCTTCCTGTTTTTTAATATTTGAAGCTGGCTGTGTAATTTGTGTTTTTTCTGCAGGTTTACAGGTTGCCTAAAAATAAAAACTTTCTATGGGTTCTGCTAAAGATTCTCTTATTAAGCTACATAAATACAAAGTATGGCAATAAATATGGTAAATACAAAACCCTATGGCTTTAAATCTAATATCTTTAAACGAGCAAATCGTTCCGGTCACAAAATACAGGGTGTTATAGTCTATTCAAGTAGGTATTTAAAAGAATATAAACAATCTTGATATGTCTTTTTATTGAAATATGCAATTATAAAATCAGATATCTGTAAAGGTGCGTACAGACATCGCGAGGCTTGCGCCGCGAATGGTTCGTCTCGAATACATCAACCTGAGGCATGCTACGGCACATGTATACGTGCGAACCATTCGCGGCGCACGCCTCACGATGTTTGTACGCACCTTTATGTACTTACAGAAAAGCAATTTTTTAATATTGGTTGAGTTTTTAAATGAATCACAACAGATTTTACACAGTTTACAATTTTAAACCACATATTTCAATAAAAAGACATATAAAGATTGTTTACATTCTGTTAAATACCTATTTGAATAGAGTATAGTTTTCTGTAGGTATATATATATATATATATATATGTATAAAACTGGCATCCTGTATTTTGTGACCAATTGACGGAATCAATTATAAGAAATAAATCTATATAATGAATATTACCTCTATACTTTAAGATAGGCCATAATATTTTCTAATTAGCAAAGAGAAACTTTTTGGCGATTTCTAATATTTCTAGTAGGTACTCATAGGTACCTAAAATGATTTCGTCACTCACCTTAGAAAAAAAATGTAGTAAATTGGATTTATTCTTAGTCGCTGCTTGCAATTCTTCTTCGATTCTCTTAGATACAATAATATCTAGTTCCTTGTCGGATTTTGCTTGTAATTTATAATTTCGCCACACTTCGTTAACTAACTTTTGTACATTTTGTACTTTCGTACTTGTATGAGATTTTTTAAAACTTTCAAACAATTTTTGGTATAACTTAGATGTGTCTATTTGAAATGACATCTTATTTAAACATTAAACTTTGGATAATGGAATGAATGGTAACACAAATGTTAACTTGCTTTACTATGCTTACAATACGTCTACTCGCTATAGCAGCCAAACGAAACAATACACTGATAGAGGAAATTTAGACAAGTGAACAGCGCGCGGTAATTCCCTTACTCGGTTCTAAAGCGAGTAGGGGAATTACCGCGCACTGTTCACTAAATGTATGTATTACTTGCGGGAATCCCCGAAAATGCTTTTCGTTTTCAAGCAAAGACAATGTGTGGGTTGCCATTCGTGTAAAGAAGAAAATAACTACCGATGACGTAATCATCATCTAGACTCCCCTACCCCCCATGTCATCCAAAATAAGCAAAGCAAAGACCCCCCCGCCCCCCCCATAGTGCTTACGTAATAATTAAACGGCCCCTAACCCATAAACTCGTAACTCCTAAAAGTTTTGGCCTGCTTTACAACACACAGTTTACGTCTCTGCCGTGTTGTCCTGCACAGTTTGCTCCCTTAATAGGTTTTTACAACGCCTTGAGACAAATAAAGGTGGTTACACACCTTATTTTTATTCCAATATATGTATTTAAAACAATTAAATCAAATATTTCAAATCTATATTTACAGTATTATGCAATACATTATTAGTTTGTAAACTAGACCTACTAAAAATAATATTCCAATTTTAAACCATTGACAATAATGTTAATAGACAGTTCAGTTCATAAATAAGGAACTATAAACCTAATTTATGTGGAACACTGTATTGGCATGCAGTGCAGAGAAGCTATAAAATAAAGCCACAGATAACTCAGACCATTGATTAATTTGATGACTCACATGTTATATGTTATTAGATGGCGTGAGTGTTAAGTTCTGTATTATTAATCTTATTTCATCTTAGGTATACAAATACTTTATGTACTAAATTATTAGAAATTTTACAACAATGACTATGACTTCTAATTAAGATTTTTTGTTTAAATTATTTAAGAACATAAAATACTCTTTCCACATTGTTTCCAAAATTATCAACTTTTGAAAATTCAGAGTATCATCACTTAGAAGACAAATTTTGAACAATGACAATAGTTGCAAAATAATATTACATGAATTATGAAACCTTTATTTTTCATATTTTAACTTGCTAAAAAATCTTGGAAAACAGCACAATTCAATCAGATACCAAGTTTATGTCTATATCAATTGTGCATAAAAACAATCTATTCTAATCCAACATCAAAACTAGTTTTTTTAATCAAAATAACATCATTAAATCTATTCAACAATAGCCAAGTCCTAATTTGGAAGTTTTTAAATGCCTGGGTTCAAGGAAAATGTTTTATGAATCATATCAATCAGATCCATCCAGTTTTGAGTCTAGGACTATGTGTATTATTGTGTATTATGTGTATTACAGATGTATATGATCACAAATAATACCTCACTTTTAAAAATGTACAATTTGCATTAAGTGTAGCATAAGAACTAGGTCTCTCCTTAGCAAGCAGGTTATGTCTATGGTTATGCTTCTAACAGTCCATTGCTGGACAGTAGTGGCCTGTTAATAGCTGTTGATGATAACAGATAGAGATGTTTATCAAATTTAATTATTTTTTCTTTATGAAAATGTATCTATATATATTTATATTTCTTTATGTAATTTGTAATCACAAGTTCCTAGACATCATAAATTGATTTATTTTGAGTAAAATGAGACAATGCAATATTATGAGGCACTTTATTACACAAACCAGTAATAAGATTTAAATATTTTATTATATAGAACTATAATGTAGCTATTGATAACTTGGGATTAAATTGAAATAAGTTTGTTATAAGTATCTGAATAAATTCTCTTTCTTTTTTAAAACATGAATGAATGAATGAACAGGTGTGAATGACATAAAAAAAATTGCAAGTCTTTTTCAAAACATCTTATTGGAAATGGAAAGAGGTCTGTAAGGTTTTTTTTAAATAAGGAATAGTAATTATGTATGAGAAATTAACAGCATAGTGGTAGAATGGTCAAATATTATCAGAGAATTTTTAAAACTTGTTTAATGCTTATTTTAATTTATTATAAATAAATTATAATAATATTATATTATTAATTTAAAGCATGACCTTAAGCTATCTTAACTCTATGTGACGCCTGAGAACAGACTATGCAGTCAGTCAGCCTGTTGATCATATAATGTAAGATGTTTCGCGCCACATAAAATAATTAAAATAATACTGTGTTCAACTTGAAATGCAGTTAAGTACTTACTCTCCTTCTCGTGGTCGAAACCCACTATGACGAAGTAGTCGACGAGCCTGGACATGGCACTCCTAAGGCAACATTCCACCACAAATACAGCAAATACACTTTGTAATTGGATTACACGATATTATACACATTTTATACACAATACCGCTCGATTATACATTTTAATGGCACTACCCGGTCACTGATAATTCCGTACACAATACAGGCAAAATTTTGCACACCATACACTCACGGAATGTAAACAACACTTTCATTTATCGCAAGCTAAAGAATTTTAGCTTCATTACGAGAAAGATTACAGATTGTCCTGTTCTAGAGGTTATGGACAAATCTTTCTATTTAGTATATATTTATCGGAATTGTAATCCAAATGCGAATAAGCAATTACATTCACTTGTGAAAGTAACAAAATACGCCCAAATTATTGGATTGCTATATACTTTTTGTTATCAAACGTCAGAGTAACCGTAACCCGTCGCTCGCCCGTCGGACATAAGAAAAAAAAATACTGGGTTAAATTTCTACCATTGCCATGTACTTAAAAAGACAGATTACTAATCTCTTTTTCTTTTGTAACTTTCAATTGTAACGGACTTATAATAGGTCTGCTCTGCACTAGTTTTGTAAAAGATTTTACAGAAATATATGTGTATGTACTAATATAAATCAATAGTACGATGGATACTAGATACAGTTGTCTGTTTGCCTGTATGCTTACAAGTTCTGCCTAGTTTGAAATAAGAGAGCATTGTGTCCTCGAAAAAAAAGTTATTTCTTACAATCTATAAAACCGTGGTTCATTTAATGGAAGTATCAGGCTACCGAGGAAGCACATGTTATTTAATATTCCCTGTGATTTTTGAAGTGAAAACTTCTTTAGGCGCGTTGAGCGTTTTGGTAGAGGGTAAAATCCTCGGTTCGCGTCACCGACATGCTAATGATAATAGTATATCTATAGCTATGGAGAATATGATATTATATATTATATATGAAATTTATTATTATTATATATTATATATGATATTATATATTATATATAGCTATATATGAAACATAAAAAATTTCATATAATTTTTGCATATAGTTTTAATTACTCTCAACTTAATAGTTCCGTTTTCACTTCTATCGGCAGTCCCACGACTGCTACTGTTTTTTTTGTTTATTTTACATGCAACATTCTTGGAGTGTCGCTGTCCAATGATCATTGGTTTTCAAATAAAACCTACACTTTACGAACTATAAGGAAATAAATATGAAGCCCTTTATGATAATTTTACTTATCATTTGACAAATCATAAATTAATCGGATCACACCTAGTTAAATTTCTTAATTCAAGGAAATGAGCGTCCGACTTGATATTGTATTGTATAAAATTGGCAAATTTTATCAATTTAGTATGCTCGTTTGTTCCTGCAGCACAGAGTAAAAGAGTAAACTTTACAATTTACTTATAAACATATGCAGTTCTAAAATCTAATCGCAAAACACCTTACAGACTTATTGAATTAAATCACTTAAAAAAGATTCTTAAAGACAGACTTTTTTGAGTCACGAAACTATTTTTTTAAACAAATCTTCTCATTCCAATTTGAACTCAAATAAATTAATTAATTTATGTTGCCATGACCGTCCAATATTGTCAAGCTTAAACATCATTTTTGATGAAAATAGGTAGTTACTCTAGTTAGAACCACTGATTGTACGCACTTAATTGATTTGTGTTATCTAAAAAATTTAAAAAAGTAATTAATTTATTGTTAAATAAAATTCAACGGTGAAACTCGTTATTTTAAAACCTCATATCTAATAGTTCATAGTACAGAATAAATAGTATGAGTAGAGCAATGTATTGTGCGTTAACACGGAGCAAATACAATACGTTAGTTGGTTAAAGGTTGCCAATCTTGCTATCTCGTTTTACCCTTGGTAGAAAATTATGATATTATACTTTTCTATCATTTTCTATAAAACTGATAAAATATCATACCACCGTTTCTAATTCTACTGATAACGTCACACTACCTAGTTCCGAAACCGCATCACAATATCGCAAATGTTTATAAATATAGCACATATATTCTTGAGTTTGTTTTTCCTACTAAATTAAATACCTATAAAACAATGTCGGAAAATTCAGATAATCAAAGTCAACAAATACCAGGTTTGAAGCAGAAGAAAGTGTTTAAAATTATAGTTTTGGGTGATTCGGGTGTTGGCAAAACATGTTTAACTTATCGCTTTTGCGAAGGTCAATTTTTAGATAAATCTGAGGCTACTATCGGAGTTGATTTTAGAGAGAGAAATATAAAAATTGGACACGAAGATATTAAGGTAATGCGCTATATTTTGTAAGCGAAATAACCATAATTATATTTCTAAAAACTTGAACCTTTCTCTATAACTTTACATGTGTGCAAAAGCAATAACAACACTAGATGTAAATTAATAAACAAAGAAATAACCTTTAGATTACTTATGGATAGATTTTTGATAAAACATTTTAATAGTTTCGAAAGTTAACATTGTTTAAGTTTAAATATCCCAACGATATTTTCTGTCTCTATTCTTTTAGTAACGTCTTCTAATAATAGGTAATAAAACATGTTAACCCTTATGTTAATATTCAGTAAATTTCACATTATTCTTACCTAGTCATTTGCTGATGAAAAGAATAAAGTAAGTTATATTTGTTACAAAAGACTCGTTATATCAGAAAAGGAGGACCCATACTAAAAAAACTGAATTTCGAAGGTATATTTTTACAACTAGGTTCCCTCCAATTTATACCAATGTGTTATTATACCAAAACAAACTGTACACCTAAATTAGAACAAGATCTCTAGTTAGAACAATAGAAAATAATAAAAAGAAATCTATTAAAACAAAATGTACAGTAGGAAATTAAATATAACTCACAGGCGGTGAGAGTAATTTCCAATCTATAATAATATCAATGAAGAATGGATATCCATTACTATTACATACTCATAATTGGTATCCTTTTCATTAAGGATACCGATATTATTCTTATTCCTTTTAATTTCATTAATAATTTAAATACTGTTTTTTTTACATGTGAAAGCCTTTTCAGTTATCACTTATAGTCATCTGAAAACTGTATGCCATATTGGATCTAAAAAGTACATTATACAACGACTTGAATTACCTAGGTAACTGTTTTAGTTTTCTGTGAGATTTCATTCAATCAATCATTAATTGACCTATTGGAATCCACTGAGAATATAGACCTCTTCTGATATACAGCTTAACCTGTGTCTTCCTTTTACATTCAATCTGCACAAGCTTGCCTTTATTTGAAAATTCGTAATCTCAACTCTAAAATATTTGGCCAAATAATCAGCTAGTAGTAGAGGCTAGCACAGCTTCATTTTTGGCTTGGATTGATATTCCTAATTTTGAGTGCTATTATGAAAAAAATACTTTTGAAACTTAACATATTATTATTGACTACCTCGGTGGCACAGTGGTTTGATCTTGGATTGAACCAAATATTTGTATGATCAGCAAATATTTGTTTCGGATTTTGGATATTTTCTACGTATAATATGTATATATTTACAAAAAAAAGTAAATAAGTATTCTAGTATTCTATCATTCAGTCTAGTTATAGTACAAGCTCTGCTTAGTTTGAAATAAGATGATGTTGTGAGTCAAATGTCTGAAATATTTATTTATTAATTTTAAAATGACTGATTTCCAGCTTCAATTATGGGACACAGCTGGTCAAGAAAGATTCCGGAAGTCCATGGTACAACACTACTACAGAAATGTTCATGCTGTTGTTATTGTTTATGATGTGACCAAACCTGAAACATTCCATGTGAGTAAGAAAATCATGGTTTAAATGAAATAATTTGTTGATGATATGTTCATTGGTTGCTAGACAGGAGCATATTTTTTGTGCTGTGGCTGTAGCTAAAATCTAGAATTAAGTATTGGTTAGGTTGGGTAACAGGAACATATTCTGGCTCGGATAATAGCGAATATGCATGTATCTTTTCTATTTTTAAAAATATTTCTCCTATATATTTTAATACCTAAAAGAAATACAACACACCCGAAATATAAACCAACAAGCTAAAAAAAGAAGATTAAAATCACTATAATTTTCGGACGATTTAAATGCTTCCATTTTGGCGCGTTTATTATATGACGACGGACTACACTCATGTCAACAACGAAGTATTTAGTTCGATGTTTTAGTATAATGCTCAGAGTTATTTTTTTCTAATCATACTATTATCATGAAAAAGTAAATGAATATAAAGATCATTTTAACATAAGTAAGGATATTAAAGCAGTGATAAAATACATATAACAATATTTTTTACTTAGTTTACTACACATACCGTTTTGTTTATAAAGTTCGACGAAAATGTAACGAAAGTGTAATAATACGAAAAGATCCGAGGGTAAATTGACGCCAAATATTGTTCTACCAATAGCGTCGCGTTTTAGAAATTTATGAGACAATTTTTAAAAAAGCCACAATTTGATTATTAAATTTCACTAATAAATTGTTATAAATTTCTTATATCCTATTTTCCCGTTACTCAACTATTAAACAACTTGTATTGTTTTACAACACTCATAGTTATATACCATTTGATTGGATTACTCAGATTTGTGTAAACATATATTCATGCATACAAATATTTTCACTGAGTGAGTTTACAACCTACGACTCTTGCGTACAGTAGTACTACGTGAAAGTTGTTGTCACTGCAGATAACATGCAAGGGTGTAAAAGACTACCAATAGTTGAAATTGAGGGTGAGGTTAGATTCACATAGAGTATTATAAATTAAAACTGATGCACAACATATAGATTGCGCTACTTTGAAAAAGAAGACTACACACAACGGGTCTCGTGTGAGTTTATTCCCCATCTCTTCAATCTGCCCATCCAAAGTTTTCACTCTAGATGCACAGATTCTGATCTCATCTGGTTGCAATATCGAGTTATTATTATTATAAAAATTGTTTTTAATCTGAGGCTCATATAACAACTTTTCCATTATAGTCTATAGCAAGTTGGATGCAAGAGGTTGAATCTCACGGACTGATGAGAGCACCACGGGTTTTGGTTGGAAATAAATGTGACTGCGGCACACCGGAATCGCGACTTGCTACGACCTATGCACAGCGTCTAGCTGATAAATATGGAATGCCTGTAAGTCTGAGCTCTTTTATTTCCATTTAGTGATGAATTAAGAACACAGAATGTCACCCTCCCTAGGTGCGACGAAGGGTTCTTATTATGCAGGACATCACTGCAAAGAGATAGAAAACTTGAAATAAATGCTATACCATTCTATCTGCCCAACGTGGTATTGTAGCCTAAAACCTCCTTGGTAAGAAGAGTCCTACGACTAGTTGTGGTCGTGGGGCCCTCACTGCAGTTATTAGAGGAGATCTCTCACTGCCTGCCATCATACGCCCCATGGCCGGTAGCGACAGATGTTTTACCGTGGTCGCAACCTTCTGCGAAGACATAATTTTCGCGGAAGGAGGCGGAGAAGGCCCGATAAGACGATCTCCACTCGGACCCAATTCGCCGCCGGTGAACCGGGCGGCAGAGGCACGCGTACCAGCGCCTCGTGCCGCCTTGAGTGTGACCGCAGGTGGACGGGACGGATTTTTTTACTCCATCCGCTACAGTGGCCAGCCGTGAGGAGGCGACGTCTGCTTGTGCCGCACGTTGCCTAAAATAGAGAGTTTACCCGCAGATGGTGCCCGCGGTAGCGGACAACTGCTAGGAGGGATCTGGATGTCATAATAGCAACTGTTCCCGGATCCCTCCTATGTCAGGCGCAGAGTGGCACACCGTGTGGTTTTTGTCGGTCCGATTCCGACACACCCCCCCTGCCGTAAACCCCGGTGGGTGACGGCTCGAGGGGGTTTCCAAATCCAAGTCTCCCTTCTCTTTGCATACATTAGTTCTCTTTATACACTTCTCTTGTTTAGGTATACATACTTGTTAATTGTTAATTATTTCTACTACTTATACATTTTTACGATATAGTATGTGGGTCATACAAAGTTCACCGTGTCATCAAGCATGTAATTATTACTATCATTTATCTGTTAATAGCTGTTTGTTATGTCTGGTATAAAATTCACAAAACATGTGCAATGTGTACATATTAAAAAGCAGTAAAATGATATTTGAGATTTATAGAATATGGTTCATTTTTGCTTGCAACTTATTATCAATGGGTGAAATTAATTTACAAAAGATCAGATTTCTTTTTCTGTTCATTGTATTTTTACACAAAAGTATGTTTCCTTATTATTCATATGGTATTGAGATAATTTTTTTATGTTGTTTATGTCAGCTTACATTTTCTAAGTAAATATTTTGGTTAAGTAAGTTTGACGACCAAACCAAGACTCAAATATTTTTTAAATTGTATATTTGAAGTCCATGTTTTGATAGAAAAGTATTATTTGCGAGTATTGGTTTCT
Source organism: Hypercompe scribonia (assembly GCA_949316085.1). NCBI lineage: Eukaryota > Metazoa > Arthropoda > Insecta > Lepidoptera > Erebidae > Hypercompe > Hypercompe scribonia. The sequence goes on from OX438988.1 coordinate 10,360,494, forward strand.
TATATTCCTTAAATAGTTCAGAAATTTCGGAATTTAGGAACTGTTTGGCAGAATTATTGAATTTCGTCATTGTGTTGTATTTTATGTACAACAAACAAGTGTTGTGTTTGCAGTTGTTTGAAACGTCGGCGTTGTTGGACACGGAATGCGACAACGTCGAGTCTATATTTATGACGCTGGCGCACAAACTTTACTCCAAACAGCCTCTCAGGGTTGTTAGCGTAGAGGTGGGTTGTCTTAATTTATATTTGTATTCTATTCCTGATGTTCCTATCTATATTCCTAAAATTTATCTAAGAGGTACCTAAATTTCACATATATAAAACATATATTTGTCGTTTTTTTGTTCTATAATAATTGGAACAAATTCTTATTTACAATATATAGAGTTGTAAATACAGTGCATAATAGTTGGCCACTAATTCAACATTTAATATACGATATAATTGTTACTATAGAGTATACTCCAAAAAGTTGTATTATCTAGTCCTAATTTAATATTTTTCCTATTATTTCTAAGTTATTTATTTAATTACCAAAATATGATATTCCTTCCAGGGCGAGCACAGGCCGGGTGTGGTGACCTTACCGCGACAAAAACGTTCCGCGACGACAAGCTCCAACGACAGTTGTCTCTGCAGCTAGACGCAGCCGTGCACGTTGTAAGGTTTACTCTGCGCGATACCCATGAGAGTACGCGTTCCCGTGTGTACTCCACACCATAGACCCAAATGATTGAAAAATATATGTGAGAAATTATAAAATGTGCTCTGGTAGACCAATCAGCTGTTTAAAAAGTCGCATAAGATTATTTTCGCAAAATAATTTGTAAGATCCTACCAGATCTGGACTCTGTCGGCAAAGTAAAAGGCAGAGGGACCCACTGATATATTTTTTTAATACTGCAGCAATTATTAAGCATACGAAATAGGCAATCAATTTCTTTAAAATACAATGAACTTAGATGAAATCGATTTGAAAGCACCATTCAATCTTTCACTCTGTTAGGGAAAATATTAAATAATTATTTCATAAATTAGGGTTTATATATTTTTTTTAATTAACTCCTAGAGAGCGTTTTTTCCATGATATAAAGTCTAAATGTATTTTGGAGTGATGTAGTTATGGTCTCAATTATGACAAAATTTATGTTCCTGTATTTAGAGATTTGATTGTATGGATGGGCGTCCTATTACACTCTGTTGTATGTTCGACCCCACAAGGATTTTTCGTGTCGATTTGAATGAATGTTTGTAAAATCCCCACATTACAGGATATATTTTTAGTTCAAGAGCTGCCTTTTAATATAAAGTTAAATATTTCGTATAAGGTTTTTTCCTGTTGTAATGTTACCGATATCTTACTGGGGATTTTTTCCACCTGACTCTGTTCTTGCCACTAAGTATATATATAGTTTCGCGTCTATTCTAGAAACTTTAGAATAATCTTGATGTCTATATTACCTTTTTAAGTAGGGCTTTCTTGTCATGCCAAACTTGTTTGTACTTGCTTCTGTACTTGTGAGATATTTGATGTTTGTTAGTTCGTTTTATACATTATATAAAGTTGTTACTTGTCATTGACAAGGAAAAAATATATTAAATTATTGATACTTAAATTAGTGATAGAATACATAGATTACCAAAATATTACATGATTTATGCTTACTATTGGTAGTTCAAGCAAAAGAGGTCTATTCTTTTTTTTTGTTGTAGTTTTTTTAATGTTATTTACCAAATACCTATTTTTAAACAGTTTTTTTTCCTACGATCCTCATGCGCTAGTTAAATGCCGTGAAGCTGTCCTTTGTTTCAAAGGACATCGACCACTTTGTATCGGCTCCTGGCCAGGACGTGGACAATTTATTATTGAAGTTACAATATTATATTTTCAGTGGCCTGTACCCAATAAAAAACATAATTTTATGAAGTCTGGTATCAAGTTAGTTTAGGTATATGATAATAATATATATTTATAAATATATACACCTTAAGAGGCTCACGTTGGAAGGTTGGATCAAGGGTCTGATGCAGAAGGCAGTCCTCCTTGACACGGCCCGTATAATGAGGAGGTTCCTGTCTTTGGAGCCCTAACCACCGGTGTCTTGGTCCCTGTACCCGATATCGATTTTCTACCATTTTTTATATTTTTAAATATGTATTTTTCTATTCTTTTTATATGTATTTAAAAATTTATACAATATGTATATATAAATGAATAAAGAGAATAATAATAATAATAAATTAGGTCGAAACAGAAAGGGTTTGCTTTTTAACACGTCAATTCTAAAATCACGTCTAGAGTACGAGCACGCACGCAAAGCGAATTGACAGGTAGTGTAGGCGCGAAACATAGTTTGATAAGTCAAGTCGTGCTAGGATCAGAAAAAAATACCTCACACATGTAGTCATTTGATTGTATTTTACAATCAATACAATTTTTTTATGATTTTTTATAGGATTTTAAGAAAAATACATTTGTAGTTTTTGCAAACATTTTCATAAGTTGTTTCGTTTTAACCCATGAATAGATTCCAGTACTGAATTTGTTTATTTATTTATGTAACAACACGAAAGATTAGTACAACCGTAAATCAAATAAAGATCTTATGAAAATCATTTTAATAGATGTTATTTTGTTATTGTAGGACTGTGTTAATAATTTATTTAATATTGACTGTCCACGTTCACGCCAAGATTGGTCGGTGTCCTTCCGTTCTTTGAGATCTTTCTCTGCTGAATCACACACACACACACACACACACATACGCGCGCGAACACGCACGCACGCACACGCACACACACGTATACTCGCACTCACACACGCTCACACATTCCTTCGTCCTTTTCATACGTTTTCGCTCTGTAAGGTTACCAAACCAAGCATTTTCTTGAAAAATAAAAGTATTTATATATGTAATATAGCTTATACCTAAGTGTGAATGTATTAGCAATAGCAAAAATGCACTTGCCTTAATTGATTAATGATTATAAGAAGACTTAATAGGCTGTGGAATGTCCGTTTTGGGAATAAAAGTCACTAAACTTGACACAGATATGAGATGGTCGCTAGATGGCGTCTCTAATAAAAGTTTATGTGCTGGCAGCTAAATCAGCGTTTCACTGTCAAATAAATAACTAGTTTAGGCACATTTTTTTTAGCTACACGTAGTAAATACTAAATGTGTGTGTGTTAGTGGCCCTAGGGCGCTTTAAATTTAAACCTTATGCGTTTGACGTGAGAGTGGCTATAATCTTTTATTACATAAAGTAGGTTAAATAAGCTCTTTTAAATATCAGGATGTTATAATTACAATATAGAATAGAGTATAATAAAGTATATAATAAAGTCCCCCAATGCACTAAATGTGCATGACGTATAAAATAAATAAATAGAGAAACATATTTTGTGATGACCACAATTTGCATGTAAAATAAAATTTAAAACCAGATTAAGGGACTTTAAAATAAAAAATATACTGTTGAGTGAATTGTTGTGTGGGCAAACGCAAGAATAATAAAAGCAAAAGTCGTAATTATAACTTTCTGACGGGCTCGTCATGTTGACGTCAAACTCCAAACCTAATTCAGTAACGCCCTCTACAACTGTTTACTAGAAGTTACTCACAATATACCTAAGTTTTGTAAAATTATTGTCGTATTTCATATACGCGCTGTAAGTAACGGCATAGTGAAAAATTTAAAAAACTATTCGTCGTTGTAACAAAACTTGAAACAAAAAGTAATGTAATCTAACGGAAATTATAAACAAAGTAATTTTAGGGTAGAAACTCGAACGATTTTCGAATACGTATGATGATCTCAATCCAATATTTAAACAGTCGGACCATTGTTTCTAACACTATTATACTTGATACTGCCCATGACAAAATGCAAAGACTAAAAATGGTGGCCAATTACAACTTAAGTGTACACCGTACTTAAGTAAAAGTGCCAAGTTCGAACAAAGCAAGCAATGACGAATTATATGCAATGTTTCAATGTCGTTAATTGATAATATATTAATGAAAAAGTAATTATTACTATTAAAGTGTGTAAATAACTAAGCTCTATACCAACCCGTCAATCCTGCGTGCTATAGTTGGCCAAAACTTACTATCTAAGAGATGTCGAGCTGTGGACTTAATGTGATTAAATTGCACCCACGCTGTTTGGCTTTGTTAATATGATACTTACTGTGAACACGTTTTAGTAGTAGTAGCTACTAACTACTACTACCTACTAAGCTTATGTTACAATAGTCTAGCATCTTCTTTACAATATAAATGACTTTCAAATAGTAATGCAAGACTACCAGAAGTCATTTTTAGAAAACAGTAAGCATGCACTTTTAATTTTTACCCTTACACTTCTGATTGCAAACAGCAATATACCTCAAAATAATTATGTTAAATTGAACTAACAATGCCAATAGATCATATTCTTTTATGTTTTAATATAAAAATAAATACAATGCCAATTTCGCGCCAACGTTCATTAAAAAGCTACAAAGTCATTATTTATTTTAATAATTTTTAATTCCCTTGCTATTTACTGCGAAAAGTACTGGTGACAAAAGCGGGTTTACGTTCCTAGGGCGTTTTATACAAACCTTAAGATTGGCGAGACCTATGCCTTAATGAGTTTATTTATATAAGGCGACCAAGTTAGTTCTAAACGGTACAATATAATAATTGTGTTTGTGTAATATTGTTTGTGACAGTTAAGTATAGCAATTATTATATGCCGAATTAAAACTATTTTGTCTAAACCAGAGTTTTATTCGTAAGATGAGTGTATATTTTTTTCATATAGATAATTGTGTACCTTTTTAACTCTATTTAATGTGAAGAAAATTTTAATAAATTCGAAGGTTATGTAAAACATGTATTATGAACTTTATTTATTTTTATATAAGATTAGTAAGATAAGAAGGTTTTATTGTATGATACAAAATCATTGAGATTATATAAATCATTTTACGTTGTTATTTATGTGTTTAATTTTCTCTGAACAATACCTTGTACTTTCATAAGACAAAAATAAAAACTTTCAGACTTTCATAACTTTCATAATAAATTTAAGTGTTATACAAATTTTATGAAAAATTAGAAAATTCTAATGGACAAAAAGAAATAATTTGACCCCGACGTGATTTGAACACGCAACCTTCTGATCTGGAGTCAGACGCGCTACCGTTGCGCCACGGAGTCTGGTGATTAATAATGTGAAATTACAATTCAGTACTACAAGAATAATGTATATATTACAAAATCATATGTTGAGGCTTAATTTAAATTCTAAAAATGTAACCTAAATACCTACTTTTTTATTACAACAACATTATTCTGAAACTAGTTAATATACTATTTATTGCCAACATCGCTCTCTAAAGTCGGTTACACTTTGGTTAAAACGATTGTGCGACCGTCCTATACCTTTCTGTGATTAATTAGTGGAGTTTTACAATTAATTTTTTTTTGTGAATAAGCTTTTTTCAGTTTATTTTATGCTCAAAAACGGAAACTGGTAGAGATACTGATAATTACAAGCTCAGTATCTCTAGGAAAAGAGGTACCTTTTCCGTCTTGCTGATTATGCCCTGATTTAACTAGAATGTAATTAATCTATGTATCTCTGTGGATAATGTCATCTCAACCCATTCAATGGTTGGTTCCTCTTGAATTGTATATCATACCTTCACAAAGTACCACTTGATTCAAATAGCTATCGCAAGCGACTTAGCTTATAAAGATAAGTTTTTTTGTCTCAAAAGGTGACACACTGAAAGCACAGATGGCAGGTGGAGATAAATAAGTTTTCTGTGCCATCCGACTCCATACAATTGGCAAGTCAGTGCCAGTCAAGAACTAGTTTTTAGGGCCCTTTAAACTCATTTTCGCTTTGATATCAAGCGAGTCAGAATAAGGACTAACCATTTCCTATGCCTTAAAGCGCCTTAATCACTTGACACTTGACGTTATCATAACTAGTTTCAATAGGGTATATTTGCTTTTACGTCGTAACTACTAATGAACGATGTTTAAGAGAGCCATGGATTACTGCCGCGGGAGCGCCTTGCTTCGGCATCATAACTTGTGATACCTTGAGCTCGTAGAAAAACCGCATTTTTTTCGTTGTTTAAACCTTTGTAGCAGCCATAACAGGGGGATAAGTATTTAAACAAAATAAAACTCAATATATTTTAGTTATATTAATTTAATTAATAAGAGAACATAGACAGCGTTGTCGCTGGTACAACCACAATCAGCCGCCATTACACGTCGGCGCTACATTGTAATACTAGTAACAAATTGCCATGTGACGTACACTATCACAACTATAAAGTATCACATTAATAATAGTCTGAAAGTACATACATCAGCAGACACGAATACAGCTTAAATAACGTGTGCACAATCATTGGTATTGCAAAAACTAGCTAAACCAACACAAGTTACGAATACAGTGGATATTATAAATGTTAAAGAATACTTTAGAACGCAGTAACTATTTGAAAAGGTGTAGGAAACAAGCCAATGAGCCAATTCATATTTGAACTTCTACTAAAGATGTACGTTATCACATTCTTATTTTAATTTAAATAACCCACACGTTTCTATGGTGCATAAAGGAATACCACTGTGACAGTGTCGCTATGTAGCTGTCAAGGTAAAAAGTGTGGCTCAAAAGCCTACCTTTATCGAATTATCATTCAAATCAATAGGTATAAGCATGATCAACAACCACGCAATGTGTTGATTTGTATCTAAATGTAATCATGATATCTTAAAAGTTTTCTACATCATAACATTACATAATATATCATACAAAAATTATCGTAAAATAATTTGAATAAGATTTGTATAGACCCATAAACATATATAGCAATAAATACGTCTTTTAAAGATGGACTAAATCATATCTGCCATGTTTTGTTACAAATCAACACAATGCTAACTTCCAATTTGATGAATATTTGGTATTGCTTGAAATGTGATTCATATCTTAAGTTGTGTTCAGTAGCGGCGTTAGGGTAGGGCGTGGTTGAGCGAAGGCCCAGGGGCACCCAATGAAAAGGGGCACCCCTTTTCGTCTGGTACCTCTTTCCGATTCTTCATAATTTCCCACAAGCGCCCCCTTATAGTTCCCTCACTCAATGAGAAAGGCCTATTCAGTCAGCGAAAGACAAGAACCGTGAGGTTTTTTTTTTTGTTTTCAAGATGCCTCACTGTCGGCATGAGTTGAAAGGACACTCAACATGTAAAATATTATGGTAAAACAGAACAACATACCGATTAAGAATATGAAGATATGTATTTTATTAGCAAGATGACGTATATTCGCGGACATTGCCGCTCGGTCATTTAAGAAAATTTTCGTTTGAGCATGTTTGAACTTTAAGCTGGAGTTAATATGCGTGGTTGTTTTTTACTGCAAGCGATAATCAGCTTAGAGGTGGCCGAGCGCCTGTGTCCGCGATATTACATTACGATGAATCAAATTGTTCTGTTTGACGTTGTACATGTGTTGGAGTAAGTTTATAATTTTTATAATTCAGTGAAATAAAATAAAAGTGATAAACAGTAATTTAATTTTCTAAACATCAAAATAATGAATACTAGTGTTCAATGATAAGCTCTTTTAATTTTTATATAAACTTGAAATTAATAAATCGATTTAATAAATAAATAAACAATTAAATTTTATTTTATAGCAGCACAATTCCTTTTCTACGTTATTATATACCAATCTATCCGAATATCAACTCATAAGATTTTTGATTTCATAATAAAAAATACTGCTCAGGATGAATCTCTTATTGGTGTACAATAAATATGTATACTAGATGATGTTGATACTGTTGTCCCGAATATAGCAGATCCAGCTACTTGGCCAATTATTCGAAGTAGCAAAATAATTGATCATATAATAACTAGTGGCCCACCGCAAACTCACTGTGATGGTTATCCGAAAAATGATACAGGCGACATTTCTCTAATTCTCATTTTATAAAAAAACTGGCAAATAATGAAAAAATTCAGCGTTGTTTGTTAGTATACTTCATTTCCAAGCATCGAGTTTATTGTTTTTGTTGCCGGCCTTTTGATAGTAGCTCAACGTCGAGTTTAGTATCTGAAGGATATAACGACTGAAACACTTCTCTGAAATATTAAAAACTCACGAGAATAGCACTTCATGTAAGAAGTTTTACTTTTCATGGATTGAAATTGAACTACGTTTAAAAATAGGCAAAACAATAGTTCGCCAAGGATAATATTTGATTAAAAAGGAAACTAGTCTAGATTGATGGATATTCCACTTTATTTAGCTAGTTCTGACAAATTATATACGCCAAGTAACGGAAAATTTTTGGGCTTAGTCGAATTACTAGCCAAATTTGATCGAGTTATGCAGGAGCACTTGCGATTAACTATGAAGGGTGATATTGCAGACCGCTACTGCGGCAAAGACATTCAAAATGAATTAATAGAGTTGATGGGTGAAAAAATTAAGTCAGAAATCATAACACGCGCAAATAAATAAATGAGAGAGGAGTTTTTCCAAACTGAAGCAGATTAAAATATATCTGTGATCGACAATCTCTCAATTTAGATTAACAAACTTGGTAACTTTGTCAATCGAAAATGAAATTGTAGAAAAAAAAAACTTTGAATGTCTAATAAAAGACTTCGCCAGTAGAAAGGCTAAAAAAGTGTATTTTTTTTTTAATAGATGGTTATTTCATTGTACCCATTGCCTTTTTTCGTATGTAATTGAATTGCAGTTAGGGGGCGCCGAATAAATCTCATCCAGAGCGCTAGTAGTGCTAAAACCGGCACTGTATGTGTTACTACAACCTATGTGGTTGTGACTGTAGTCGCGTCCTAAAAGTTCGGGTTTAAACACCTTAATCCGAATCGTTCAAATCTCTCCTTAATTTTTTCTCATAACACGCATAGAAAATCAACAAGCGTCACTTATATTCATGTTATTTATTTTGAAAACGATCAATACTCTAACTAAACGTTTCAAATTTGATTAACAACTAATCAGAAATCTCAACATTGTTGTAAGTATCAATTGCCACTTTTCGAAACATTCGGCGAATCTGTCATTTGCGTTAACTTTAACACTCACTAACTATAAATGAACGATGAATCTCTTAATTGAAAGGAGCCTATAGACTAATTTCTAATTCAACACAAATTTTATAAGCTAGTCTAAATTTAAAAAAAAAACATACACGCGACATGAAAATGTATACGGATTGCACTAAGATTGTGTTATTAGGAACAAATCATAACTTATATTAGTAGTGCGTTAAAACAAAGGTGCTTCGTTATTTATCAGGATAACACCAAAAAATAACATCCAAGGTTGTATTACATCAGTGTTTCACTGACTCACCCCAACGTGATAGACTATCGTAACTCTTGTGATCAATATAACTGTTAAGATGAACACATATGGATAAAATTAATAAAGCAATATAAGAAAAAAAACAGTTACAAACGAATGGTACTTAGTACCTTAGAACAAAGAAAACAAAGAATGAATGCAATGATAAAGAAAGTAAAGTAAGTAAAAAGTAACTTTGTATTCGTATAAGCCTCTTAGTGCAATCTCAAAAAAGAAATACAAATCTAATTTCAGCATACACTTAATTAGTAGTAAAACTGAGTAAGCAATTAACAAAATATGTTATACTTTTTAAAGATGGCAACACCAAACATAGAAAAAATTTAGCAAAGGAAGCTATATCATTTATTATCAACAAATGGAAAAAAACTAAGTTCATTATCGCATAATTTCTTTGAGCTCTAAGTCCTTTAACATATTAGTTTGTATTTAATTAGGTACATATTCTATAAAGTAATAAAAACTTACTTTATATCTTAAATGACGGTACATCAAACATGAGAGTTGAAAAATATATTTAATTTGGTAAATAAATTGAGTTGACCATCTGCTGCTTGTGCTGTTATTTGCGTAAAACTTGCCAAAATTATCCGAAAACATACATACATACATCAAAATAATATTTTTTACAATTTTTGTCTGTCTGTTTGTTCAGCTAATCTCTGGTACGACTGAACCGATTTCGATGAGACTTTCACTGACAGATAACTGATGTTATAGAGAAAAACTTAGGCTACTTAAATTTTAGAATTTTGGAATTATAAAAAAATCCACGCGAACGGAGACATGTGACAGGGATTTATTTAATTTTGTTTTGTTTTGTTGTTTAATAATAGATCGTTTTGAACAATCTTCAACTGATCCATAGATGATCCTTATCGTGATCTGTTCTAAGATAAATAACTAGCAGATGGTACTTTACTAGATTCAGAGATTTAAAAATAATCCAACTTTTTAAAACTATCTAGTAGGAATTACATTGGCCAAACGTCCCGGTAACCGGCAATAAGTTCACCATCTGTTACATGGGACCACAACACTGGTGAAAAATAGGTGTTTAATATGCTTCTGTCTATTTCACCTGGGAAACAGGTGTGATTTTATGTTTGTATGTAATTACATTAAGGAATCGTCAAACGATCACCGCTTTCATTGCACTCCTTTATGTTTTTTTATTTAAACATCAAAAATAATACACTAAAGACGCAATATACATCAAATAGATACACATTAAATAAAAAAATGAGAGACAAATAATACCGCAGCAAAGTGCCAGTACGTCAAATTAAATGGACTTGGCTTTCGAAATATATCATTAAGAAACATACTTAATGATATTTTTGAAATTTCCTTTCAGTATCCTTATTTCGGTATACACGATTCAGCCAAGCGTCTACGTGGTGTTGTGCGAGTGAGAGACGAGTCGGTGCGTGCGCGGGTTCCGCTGCGGCGCGTCACAAGTTTTGCCAAGTGGTGATGACCAGCACGTTCGTGTCGAGCGACCGCGCGATGCGCTCGTGCAGGCCGTGACTCAGCCACAGCATGCGGAGCTTCTCGTACCGCTCCGGGCACAGGGTGAGGGGGTTGCCTCGACGCAGACCCTGAAACGTTAACGATCGAGTCGTACAACCGAACAGAGTTATGCGCGAACAACCTTATCAAAGAGTGGTAAAAATTATAAAAGCGCCTCACAAATTACCCGTCACTGTGGCCATATAAAAGTTGCCAGTAAGAGATCGCAGACTGCGAGAAGGTCATCCATCGAGTGACCATTTTTTTTTTATATTCGTCGCTGTACGTTTCCTGACCACGATATGCAATAAAAAGTATTTATCTATCTATCCGGCTACTGTATACACTTGGATTATCAATTGAAATTTGGACTATAATATAAAAACAGGTTTAAAGAATTAATGAATAGCTGCTATAAGTAATCGGCAAGCTTCGGGGCGGGAGTGGGGCGGGAGTGGGGCGGGAGCGGGGTGGGTACCTGGTCGGTCTCGCCGTAGGAGTCGAGGAAGGGCGCGGGCAGCTTGGCGCCGCGCGCGGGCGCCGCCAGCAGCAGCAGCTCGCACTCGCGCACGCGCAGGAAGGCGCCCGCGCCGCCGCCGCACTGCACGCAGTGCGCCACCACGGCGCCCACGCGCGTCGTCTCCCCGCCGCGCCCGGCCTGCGCGCAAGGGGGTTACTTTAATCACCGAACGTCGATAACGTCGCATACTACGAAGCCGTGTGCGTTACGATCGTTACAAACTGAGTAACGTTTTAAGTAGAGATACGTGATGTACGGTACAACGGTACATACAGTGCGACGCGGTATCGTAGCTTTCCGAAGACGTAGATGTTTTCTCAAACTCACTAGGAAAATAAATCTTCTAATCGGCTCAAGGTTCACCGGTATATAGGTGCTTACGTAAAGTGTATTACTGTGATTTAATTTAGCTTTTGGTTGCGTCTTTAATTGTGGTTAAATAAATAATAAAAATAGATAGTCAACTACATATTTCAGTTATGCCATACATACTACAAATTCTTAGTTTGTGAGGGTGTACTGTGTGTGTGATTATGATATTGTGTACTCTATTTAATTTTTTCGTATTTTGAACATTAATTTTATTCTTATCTATTTATTTCCTATTAATAATTTTTGTATATGTGTTTATTTATTAAGCTAAATTGATCTTTATGTAATGTTCCTATGTGATGATAATGTAGTTTCCTATAATTGAGAAAACGCATAGATTTTTGATTTTATTAATTGTTTGTTTACGATTTTGTGTATTGCTTGTTGTGAGATCCTTAATTAAATAAATAAATAATCGTGGCTGATTTCGGTCACGGCGAAAAGCCTCAATTGAACCAACCAACTACGAGATATTATAATATCTATAGCATAGGGCACGAGTGTGCGCAAACACAGGTGCACTTTCTGTTCCCCACTCTCACAATCACACGATGGGAAGACTATACAACACGATCAGGGAGAGATATGGCGCAGGACATAGGATATTTATAGACACAATTAATTAATTACTATATCATGTTTAAATTAAGAATTTAGAAGATTTATATGACTCACCTTTGGTATATCAGCTTGGCAACAGTAGCTCTGCGAGCAGAGAATCTGTCCACACACCAAACACATCGTCGGTTTCTTACTGTCCTCCCGTTCGGAATTCGGACAAGAAAACTCAGATACTATATTCATCAACTCTGAGAAATCGTCAGGTAACGGGATCAATCGAGGTGGTTCATCAGGTTCGGTTACTACACGTGCTGGTATCTCTCCGTTAAACCATTCGGATGACACACCCACCCATTCGATAATCTTCTTTCTCGTCGAATACGTGTCTATTAATTCTTTATATGATGAAGGGAGACCGAGGTATCCACACATCGTGTCCCAAGTATCGCCACCGACAACTGTCAATTCTGAAGGTGGGTTTATATCACTCAAAAAGTGGAAGAATAAGCAAGAACACCTTAGAAAGGCATGACACTGACTTTTTATCTTCGCCCATACTTCTAATGGATTCAAATTCTCTTCTAACACACCTCTTCGAAGTTCTTTTATGAATGGTAGTAAAGAATCCAATTCTGAAGAGTTTTTATAATCCCCTTGCTCCTCCATCGGTACACTCTTGCAGCTAGACAGATCGGCGACGAGTAAAGCTCGCGTTAAAGTAGCTCTAAAGCATTGCAAAGATATTTGTCTTGCCAGATTGTTGGGTCGAGCCGGACCGGCGATCTTACAGAACAATGACGGGGCTGTAAGTACTAAAGACACTAAAGTACCAAAGGGCTCGTGCGTTAAGGGTGAAGTACTCTCTAACGTGTTAAGAGAGCTTAATGCGTGATGAGCGAGATGTTTAGGCGAAGTCCAAACGGCAGGTATTGCTGCAGCTAGACGAATGAGAGCCTGGAGAGTGTCCTTATGTCTTGCAGGGAGGTCACCTAATAAAGGTCTGTTTTCGGCTTGAAGCACTGCGTTTGTACTAATCACTGTGTATGAAGTGGCTCTGTAAAGAGCTGCGCTAGACACCATACCGCCATACTCGGTGATTGGAAGAATCTGAAAATAAAATATGATGCTGTGTTATCAGTGTTCTTCATATAATTAGTGTAATAGTTATAATAATATCTTCGCACATTTCACACGTGGTCGCCTGGTCCCAGACAAGGCAGAGCCTGTACTATGGAAACCAAACTGCTGATAAACGTGCTTATATAATTCTAATTAATATAAATATAATACAACCAAGACACAGAACGAACGACCGTGTTCATCGCGTAAACACTTGTCCTAGATGGGAATTTAACCCATAGCCTCTAGCTTAGCAGCCAGAATGACTAATCATTAGGCCAACATACCAGTCAAGTTAGTCGGCTAGTTATCTATAAAGATACTCGTTTCAATAGTAAAACTTACGTTAGCAAAATCTTCAATCAACGTTTTAGTCATTTCATGGTACGCTGGTATTTCACCTTCAAAGTGCGCTAAGAATTCACCAGATAGTAGATTTTCAGCATGTGTCGACACGTAGACCTCTGACTCGTCGGCCGACTCTCCGTCTTCCATGTCCGAGGACATGGCACCCACGCTGCGAGCCCTAGCCTGGCAGTGCATTTCTTCACAAAACTCGGTACATATGTGAATAGCTTCAGAGCTAACTTGATGCTTCAATTTCAGAATCATATTGACAGATTCGTTGTACATCTCTTCGGAGAGTAAAGGCGGGGTGCCCACAGGAAGGGAGGGTGCGGAGAGTAACGGCAGAGCCGTGTTGCAAAGCCTTTCGCAAAGTGGGCACAGATACTCTTTCTTTTCCACGTCGAAGGCGGCTGGTTGTCTGCCACGATATGGCCTAAAAAAACTATCAATAAGTATGTACCTAGTTTAAATAGTGACAATATTTATTTTCAATTTCATGATACATGGGCTGGGTTATTTTATGATTCTATAAGTTATGTTACAATTTCAAATATTTCCTATAGTCTTTAAAATATAGCTTTATCTCTGTGACACCTGTCATTAGTGTCATTTAAGAACTCACGAGGTACATTTTAGGTGTGAATTTTTATATTTAATATGTTTGCACTTCATTAGTAATGCAATAAAAACGCTCGTTCAAAGGTATTTCGTCGGTTTTGTCGACATCTGTCATAGAGATCATATATCGGCTATATTCTAATGACTTTAATAAAAACTTTTGAGAACAATTTTTAAATTAATAACGCTTATTGATTGATTGAGATATAACTTTAGATTTGATGAGAGTCTATTCTTTTAAGGATTATCTCTTATTAAATTGTAGTTTTATTTGAGTTTTCGTTTATTGAATTCGTCCTGGTGTGTATTTCTCCAAAACAAATATTTTTATTTATTTATTTCTCAATTAAAGCTGAGAGTTGGTAATTTACAGAATGAAATGATGTTTGATAATAACTTGTTATAGTCCGTGTGGTGACGGATTAAGAATACATAGTGTTACCACCCCTATTCACCTTCATTCCCTTAGCCGCCTTTTACGATACCCACGGGATGTGAACAAAGTATGCAAGACAACATCATTACAAAGAGAAAGAAAATTTAAAACAAACCCTATTCCAACCCGTCTGGCCAGCGTGGTATAGTAGGCCAAAACTTCCTTTCTAAATTTGTGACCCAGCCTTATAACAGCTAGATTGATTGATGGAATACTAAATACTTTTTTACAAATATATACATGTTTATGATGCATAGAAAATTCCCCAAGACCGAAACAAATATTCCGATCCGAGACCTCAAACACAGCAGTCACATACATACGCTACCACTGTGCCACCGTGGCAATCAATGTTCTCTTAGTCTAGTAATTCTTCGTAATTCCTGTTTCTTCCGGCAAAGAGCTTCAATAGCAAGGCCAAGCCATTAAAGTATGTACCTCCCATAGTCTCCTGAACCGCCTATTCTATCACTGTTTCTTTGTTTATATTCTTTATTGTTTGTTTCCTAATGATGGTGTGCGACAAAGAGTACCTATGTATATATTTACCTCCTGTTCTCCTTGTCCTGCACGTTGTCGACGTAGT
This sequence comes from Hypercompe scribonia, assembly GCA_949316085.1. NCBI lineage: Eukaryota > Metazoa > Arthropoda > Insecta > Lepidoptera > Erebidae > Hypercompe > Hypercompe scribonia. The sequence continues at coordinate 10,375,988 of OX438988.1, forward strand.
TCCGCCAGCAGGCGGCGTGCAGCGCATGGCCACAGCTGGACACGTGGGGCTGGAGGCCCAGGCCGGCCGGCAGCCACGAGGCCCGCCAGCCCTCGGGCACGCGCCCGCAGCCCCCGCGCCGCAGCCGGTTGAGCACGGACGACTGCTGCACGAATGCCACGAGCACCATGGGCTCGGTTTTGCAGTCTACGCGCCCCTGATGTACATAAACTATCACTTATTATATATGCCAACTCAATTATACAATCCTAACTTCTTTTTCTGAACCTTTTTCCGTAACTAAGTTGAGGTCGGATTTAAGTCTACTACAATATGTTTAAATTTTTAAATGGAGAGACTGATATCAAATCTCACCAAGCCAAGTACTAGATGACATCGGAATTCTGCAGTAAGATTGTTTTCAGGCTTTTCAGGACTTTAACTACCCATAATAATTGATGCAGGATTGCCATTGATGCAGAAGTGACAGTTATCGGGGTGTGAAAAAGCATCTCACTAGACCGCCATAATGTGGGTCACCATACTGCATTGTCTGATTGCATCATTTGCAATGAGTATGGTGACCACAACTCTTCAACTCTTGGACTCTATTCATGCTTTCCATCAGGCGGAGTAGAGTCACTTTGGCAGACTATTAATATAAAGAAAAATGTCAATTATGTTCCTAGGACAACCGAGACCAACAGATTAACTTAATGTCCGAAGCACAGAGGAGTCTCAATATGTTAACGATGGTCACCCATCATAGATTGACTTGGTTAAGATTGCTTAACTTTGCAATGTGTTAGCCTACACGAATACCACTGAGCGACGAGCCCCTCTATTATACAATCCTCACGTAATATTAACGTTTATTGGTTACGTTTTCACTCCTGAACACAAAATCGATGTTAAAAGTTCTTTCAGCGACAGAAAGCTACAATAGACTACTTAGACTCGAGGAAAAGCTAACCATACTATGAAAATTTATTATTTTAAATACAAACTTATTTTATAAAAAATTGTTTACTTAATTTAGCCAAATAGACATAATTATACATCAATTAACATTTATAGTCACAAACTTTGACTTTATGACATTTAAACTAATTAGCAAAAATCTAGTAATATTATTTTATTATTTAATCATCCAATCTTTGGAATCTCATTTCAAATTGGAGAATCTATGTTTTTGCCAGTTTTAGATAAAGTTGCCTACACTAAATTACTAACAAATATACATAAATTATAATTCGACTATTGAGTGTTATTGAACACATCACTAACTACTTTCTTTATCTAAGTGTGTGTAATTTCACACGATCTAAATAACAACAAGTACAGTACTTACTTCCTCCTGACACAAGATACACACGCGTGTCGGCTCGGGGACCCCGCCGCCCCAAACGCCAAGCGCCGAGCCGCAGTACAACGGACGAAGCTCTTGTTCCTCTGCCGTTACCTGTTATCACATCAATTTATTTCACATAAAACAAAAAAACACTATTTAACAGTCCACTGCTGGACATAAGCCTCTCTTTAGGGGTATATTTTGACCTTCTTTTCTAAACAGACGGGTCGGTATAGGGTTTGTTTCAAGTTTTCCTTCTCTTTGTAGTGTTGTTGTCCTGAAGTTTCCTCTCTTAGTCGGCTCATATAACACACAATGGACACACACAATGCTCATATAACACACTTTGTGTGATCCATAAATTGTTTTTCTGAGTCTGGGTGTTCTTTGTGTCCGTTTCTTGTATGTTTGTAAAGTCCCCCGCGACACAGGATTTATTCATAATGCGGGCGTGACCTTTTTTTTTTTAAAAAAAAGCTTTAGTAGTGAATTTTCCTACCTCAGTAGTAGTTTCCTCAAAGAGTGTTGCATTATTTGATATGAAGTTATTCATCTGTGTCTGCATCTGTGCCATTAATTTTGCTCGGCGTTCTGCCGCCAGCTTGGCTCGCCGCGATTTCTCTGCTTCTGTAAAATTGATTAAAGAAAAAAGTAAATTATTTATGCTTCAAACTTTATGGATGTCATGTTAAAATAATAAGGCTTTCTGGCGTAGTTTCCTTAAAAAAGTTGGGACCAAAATGCAAATTTTCTAACCAGCTGCTTCATCGGAATTGGGTTTCTCCTCCGTGTCTGTCTCCATGCTTTCTCCATCGCCCAAATGTTCACCGTTTTGTCCAAGAAGGGATCTGGAAAATTTAATATTCATATGTATTATGTAATTAACGGCTATAAGTACCTTTGAGACATAGTCAGATTTTATATTCATAATCAATAGTCCATTGTTGGACATAGTCCTCTCCTGAGAAAGGAGGTTTTGGCCTACTATTCCATGCTGGACAGACTGGTTCGTGCCGTGATGTTGTCTTGCATATTTTGTTTCTTTAATTACCTCTTACGACACCCACGGGGTGAATAGGGGTAGTGATACTGTTTTCTCAACATTATATTTTATTACTTTTTACTTTATATTACATTCAATAAATGTATGTCGGATTATTAAACGCTGTAGCGCTTATCTTACTTGTTTTACGAACTCTCTGCGAAAACAAAGATGAAGTCTGCTCTTTCCACACAAATTCCACACACAAAAACGTTTATATACACGCCGACTATTATTTAGTTTGGGAAAAAGACTGAAGAAAAGTAAGATAACGTTTCTGTGTATAATAATAAAAGAAATTCGTAGATATCAGATTTGTTAATTACAATCATGGAGACGGAACAAATAAAAACAGGACTTACTTCATTTTGGCGAGAACCCATTTGGCAAGTTGACGATGCGCTTCGACCCTAGGGCTGGTCGTGAGCTTCTGCAGTAGCCCCATCAGACCACCCCTGGCCGCGCTTTCCGCAAAAGCCAGGAATTCGTAGTGGCCACTCTCCTCGTCGCGAAGCGCGTAGCCCATCAAATGTAGAGCCTATAATTTTATCGTCACGATTTATTCGAAAGGAAAACCACACGCACACCACTCAAGCGTGCAAAGTAACCGCTATTTAGGATCCCGGGATAGCCAATACGCAGTAAAATATTAGATGAGATATTTAGAATATTAGCGAGCGGGTCGAAACACGGATGGAAACGGTGAGTCTACGAGTAGACTAATTTTATTCCAGTAGTACAGCGTAGTACAGTAGTGTAGTAGGGTCGGGAGAGTACCTTGTGCACTTGCGTCTCGGAGAAGGAGCGCGCGCGCAGGTCGAGCGCGCGGCCGAGCACCACGCGCAGCACGTGCTGCGCCGCGTCGCTCTGCAGCAGGTTGGCCAGCAGGCGGAACGGCGGCGCCAGGCGCGGCAGCGGCGGCGGCGGGCAGCACTCCGCCAGACCTGGCCGAGCGGACTCCATCACTAACGACTCTTTTCTTAACTGACTGAAGTCCGACTGACTCTGGCATTCGATGAGACTTTACACTATAATTATTTATAGTGTTCTAAATTTTTTACAAGTTTCGATTCGGTCTCTGGTCCGATTCCCGAGTCGGACGAAATGTTTGCAAGATCTGTAAACATTTGCGCCAGAGTTTGGCTGTTTTCTACGCATAATATGTATATATTTACAAATAAATTATATATCGGTTAGTTTAGGACATTAGATTTATTATATCCGTTCCGATATATCTCATATTTATATTAAGAAAAATTTGTAATTATAGATTTTGGTTCGAGACCTTGAATTTCCAGCGAATATAGTAATGTATTCCACAGCCCTATTCATACTCTTGTAAAATGTGTTTTAGATCATAAACTTATTTTTTAATAATTATACTTTCAATTTTTCTATCCGACTTTAAGAGTTCTCAGTGACAGATTTGATCCTCATTAAGTAATTAATACTAAAATTATACTCGACAAAAAATATTAGCTCCCACTATAGTGGGCGCTAATATTTTTTGCTCTTACTCAAACTCGTGCATACATAAGTGTGCGTATACATGTATGTTAGGGTGTCCCTTATATGACAAAAAAAAATTTTTTTTCGAATTTCGAAATGCATACCTTCTATAATTTTTACTAATGATATAAGATACTTAAATATAAAATTTTATCAATCTAGCATAATTGCAACCAGTGCCGACCGAGCTTCAAAGTTTAGTAAAAAACGTGTTTTGTCCTAAAATTTCAGTCTGCTATAATTTCACTATAAATGCAATGAATTAAGTGAATAAAATTAAATAATAAATTAGATGAACATTAATCTTTAATTAAAAACAAAAAGAAATAAGAATCATTCAGGGTAGCTTCTTTTTAGAGTAGTTTTTTTACAGTCTGGATACAATTTTAGATGTTCCTGGACACAGCGCAGCAAGAACTGTTTTTGTTCTTCTTCAGCCGTGATAAGTCCGTTAAAATCTTACATTAATTTAACAGCCCTTTCAGCAGTATCATTTACAACTCTCAAATAACTTATTCTTCTTTTAGCCTCCAGAAAAGCAGCATTGTTATTCCAAGAAGATACATCTTCCTTTAGAAAACTGTCGTCGATCTGCAGTCGTGATAAAAATTGTTTGCTCTTTTCCGATATGAAATCATCCAGTGCTTTGTCTAAAAAAAAAGAAAAATAAATTAAATAACAAATAAAAATCAACAACAATTTTGAAAATAAATAAATAAGTATTGGTCATTGAAATTGAAATCCAACAAAAAGTCAATTTAACTTACCAAACAACTTTTGAGTCAGTTCTTCCTTCGACGGGTCATAGCGTTTGCTAAAATCCGAGATTTTGTCCCTGTTGAAGTTGGCAATCATCTTCTTCTTAGTTTGGTTGTCAACTTCATCATCAAATAGTGATAGAATGACTGTCTCTTCACATAAATACCACAAGTGATGGCTGAACTTGCTTATAGAAGCTTTAGAAATTGTTGCGTCAACTTTTTCATACTCTTTTAACATCTTCAAGAAGCGCAAATCTTGATTAGGTGCTTTGGTCGCCACTGTACATTCGAGCCAAGGTTTAACATACAATATTACAAGAAATAAGCAAACATCTTGTAGAGCCTTTTTGTCCTTCGCAGTTACTCTGCATTGTGACTGAAGTAAACATATTTTTAAAGAATAGATCGCTCTCGCCATCCAGCGTGCCTGATGTATAGCTCCGGGGGGCCTTAGTTTTAATTTTTCCTCTGTGTCTCCTCCTAAAAATATTACGCACAATTCGACCAATTCGCGGTAATCATCTCTTACAAAACCTTTATCTAATTCTGCCTTATAAAATAGTAACAACGCTTGAATGTCTGTCTCGGCAACCCGTGCTTTTACGAAATTAAGAGATGGTTCAATTTTAGTACAATCAATGTTTTACCAATTTTCTTGGAACTTTTTGAACATCGAAATATCTGGGCTACTAGTAATTTGCTTAATCTTGGTTTCAAAGACAGCTTTTAGGACCAATTCATAAACATGATGACGACAGGCGAAAAGCAACAATTCTTTTCCTAAAGTTTGCTCCAAAATAGTACAAGCTCCATTGAAACGGCCCATATTGGAAGCTGTTGTGTCGCAGCATATTATTTGCACTTTATCATAAAGGTTCCAGTCAAAGAGAGCTGCTGATACAGCCTTCGCTTGATGTTTTCCGGAAGAACTTTCTAGTTTCGGCACTGCAAGAAGCTGCTCTCTATCGTCAAATGAAGCTATAACTGGCAAGCGTTCTTCTTTTGAACTCCGTACATCCAACCCCGGTAATAGTTTTCCATCCCAATGGACTGTGACTATGTCGGGTACATTGTTTTGGAAGTTAGATTTTATTGCTTCTGCCCTTGATTTTCTAGTTTCAGTACGAATTCGCTGAATCGAGGATTTGTTAATACAGAAATCATCGCTGCTCAGACCAAGCGCTTCTACCACCGCATTAAGAATGTAAACGGTATCTCTAATGCTTAACTGGCATCGATCTAAAGCTGCAACTAGTTTAGGTGTTATAAGATTCTTTCAACCTCTTTTTGAACTTTGTTCATGGCAGGGAACGTCCGGCAAGCTGAGTTTAGAATTCAAGATCTGTTCTTCGTCTGAATCTTCTACACTGTCTAAGTTATTTGTGGTGGAAGTAGATGCAACAGCTAGTGATTCTCTTTGTCTTACAATCCTTTCCTCTTCTTCCAATCGTCGTTGTCTAGATCTTTGTTCTTTTTCCGCCAATTTTTTATCTACACCACCTAAGCATCCCGGTCGACCTGGCTCTCTCTGTTTCATTAAAAATAATTTATCTTCCTCTATTTTCATTCTCTCAAAAGCATCAGCATGTGCAATATCAAACAAATTATCAAGATTAATTATAAAATTGTTTTCACGACTCTTAAACGTAATCTGAGTTTTCTTACAATTTTTTTGCAACTCTCTCCAAACATGATATAAATCAATAAGTTTCTTCACGCAGTTAGGAAATGCCCTTGTTGGAATTCTTGCTTTTTCCCAATATATGATGCACTCCCTAATCACAAGATTTGCACTTTCACTAACAGTCAATTTAACCTCACGAATATTGTAAAATAGGACTGAGAGAACTTGTCGATTAGATGGTAATTTTGCACCATTTATTTGGTAGCTAGTCAATCCGATAAGAAAAATATTTTGTTTATCACTCCGTAATTCCACCGACATGTTTACGCACTAAACAATGAAGCACTAATAGTCTCAAAAATCACGTACGAAATGGCAAATAAAACATGTCGTAACAGGTCACTGGGCAGTACTTAAGCAACTTGTATCGACAAGTTTAAATAGCAAGTCGGCACGGGTTATCGTTTATATATCGAACTAATATTTTTTTCTAGACAATATAGGGTTATTACGAAACTTTTAAGAAGGTATGCGTAAAAAAATATCGAACTTGAAATTTAAGGGACACCCTAATGTATGTATATACTAATAACATGTTATGCTATGCTTTCCATCGGGCAGAGTCACTTCGACAAGCTCTTAATATAAAAAAAAAAATTGTTGAAATTTTTAACTAAGAATTTACATTATAGAAAGAGACACAGCCTACTATCTAATCTACGCTCTGAATAAATTTAATTTAATTCCGTTATAGTTCTAACCAGCAGTCTTCCTCCTCGTCCTCTGTTCCTCCTCACTTCTGGACAGTTCCTCCCTGGTGTAGTGGTAGAAGAACGTATCGTACTCATCATATAGATGCGGTTTGAGTTTATACACGCCGCGGTTGTTCCCGCCCGTTGGTTTAATGAAGTCGGCCACTTCATGGATTACTGCTTCTAATCCTGTCTCGTGGAGTTGATCTTCTGGGAGTGATCTGTACATATATATATGTTAAAATTTTATGCCACAAGTATACAATAACGGACTTAATGTCATTGAATGTCATTGACTTTCTCTACCAATACACCTTAGAATTGTGTAGAAATTAGTGACAAGGTGTACTACACTTATAATACGTATTTATCTACATTTCATTTACTATTTTATTATAGCAAGTTATTTCGGATCGCATTGTAAAAGTAACAACGCAATGTATTTTTTTACCGACTTCATAATTTTTTATTTTATGTTTGTTATGTTAGAAATTCGTTCTGTTTGTGAATCCATTTGAAAAAAATCGGGCATTTGGAAAAGAAAAAAGGAAATTAGGTTCAGATCCTATAAAAGAGTATTTGACATTTGTGTATTTACCGATTAAGTTCAGAGTGTGGCATCGGTTTGTAACAGAGCATCTGTATGATCTCCTTCTTAGTTCTGTGTTCGTTGGTTACTTCTCCAACTCCTGGCACATATCGAGAACCGACAACTGCAAATAATGATTAAAAATCTGATTCTGAGAAGGTAAAACTGGTTAACCTTTATAATGAAATCAGTCTTACAGAACGTAACTACATATATTCTTAGTGAAATGGACCCAAACAACCACTGAATGGATTGCAATAAAATTTTGTTTCGCGTGTTAAATTGTTCGTCGATAATAACTCATCTACATATATCAAAAACCATAACACTACTAATTATGGACTGTATTTCTAAAGTTTTGATGTGAAATATCTAATACGAAAGGCTAGTGTGGAGAGAACGGGTGCCATGTCTTTCCGACATGAGGATTCTCCGTTGATTTTGGATATTGTGTATATTGTGAGAATTTCTATATCACGACTCAGGATTATTGGTTACTCTATAATTTATTACTCCGTAGTTTGGTGTGGTTTCGCTAGATGGCGCTGTAGTTTGTATTTTTTTGGTTGCCCCGTGTGTGGCAGTCGCCACAGTTAGACAGGTCATTTGATATATTAGTATATGTAACATTACACTGCGAGGTGTCGTTGTTCTGAATGATTTATTTCTACACACACACCACAATATGACCAACAGAACTACGTGGTTCTGAACCCTGGAGTCCTGAAATACGGGTCTCGACCTAATTTAGGCTCGAGTCCACCCTGAATTACAACTTTTACTGTTGTACCAATTTCTATAAATTGTATAAATCATTGTGCAGTACGTTCTTTGTTTTACTATTCATAAGCTATCATTTTAAACTGATTATTTGTGCAAAGTTATGTCAAATTTGCCAGAACACTTCTGTTCATTTCGCGTATAACTTTATTATTAAAGCAACTCGCAGCAGAGCGCTGCAACTCCCATTACTTATGAACATAGAAAACATCGAGTTTAAAACAATAAGCGAGAGACAAGTGTGAAAATAAAGAATTAGGTATACAGATGTCTCAAATTCGAACATTTTGAATATTTTTATATTTAATGCCAATAAATATGGCTGGCGTTAAGTATACTGGCGTATAGTTATCACTTATCTTGTGTTTTTATACTATTAATGCTATAGGGGAGAAAGAAAAAACATCCAATATCCAAAAGCTTGTTTGTTACTTCAGTATCATCATCATAAGAAGCCCGTAATAGTCCACTGTTGGACATAGGCGTCTCCTTCGAAAGGAGGTTTTGGTCTACCATGCTGGCCAGACGGGTTGGTAGTGGGTTGTTTTTCAAATTTTCTTCCCCTTATATTTATTCGCTCCCTTAATCGGCTCTTACGACACTAACGAGATGAATAGGTGGTGAGACAGTGTATTATCCGTTATCACAAACTTACTTGTAATGAGTAGACCCAAGAACTCTTCTACCATACTGATGGTGTGTCTCAGAGTGTCGTCTTCTATGCTGCGCCGTTCGAAGTTCGCGCTCGTCCACTCCAGCAAGTTGAACTTGTTTAGTAGATGAATTATGAACTCGTTGCTTTCGAGAAGAGAAGCGCCGATCTGAAGGTATTTTTTAAATACTCATACATCAATCGCTATATGTTACTTTAACATTATCAACGTAAAATTACAGTGTTTTTATTTAAACAATAACAAACTAATCAATCTTTGCTACAAACGTGTAGTTATTAATAGAATGAAACTCCAATTTTATTTAATACTTCTACTTTGTTATAATTGCGACGGAAAAAATAGGTTAAGATAAAGTCATATCAATCGTAGCGTGATATTATGTTTTAATATAAATAAAAGTAAAACTAAAATAAAACTAGCCTCAGTTACTGTTAATAACATCAGCTACCTGCCAGTAGAAATCCCGTCAAAATCGGTCCTGCCGTTTCAGAGCTAAACCAGAAGTAACATACGCATTTTTTTTTTGTGTGTAAGTACTGTTTATATTTTTATATAAATGCATATATGCATTATATAGTGAAAAACTATTACTTTAAAATTACAAACATCCATTTCATTTATTTGTATAGATAACGTGACATACCTGTAACATAACAACATCTCTGTCTAACATCTCAGCGCGACACTTGACGTTCTGATAGAAGTAAAGCTGGTTGATAAGCGCGAAACCATTGCGGCGCCACATACCAGCATGAACTTGCCCTATCATCGCCATGGTCTGGAGTACAGGTTCTATAACCAATGAAATATAACTAAGGCAATGATAGTTTAATATTATAGTTCATTTGTTTTAAGAATATATTGACGCTCCTTGACCAATCAGGTTCCAAGAACTTATTGTTTTGTACGAAAGCTTAGATTCTGATTTGTCAGGTTGCGGGAGGTTGCGGGGCTTGATCGAAGTGTACTATTTTCTTAACGCGAATGGACTATAATTTAGTCTCAGTCACAATTATAGACATTTTAATGCTTTCTTGGACTCATTAGGATTTTGGCGCTATAAAAGTAGATTTTAGCCAAACAATAAGGAATAAGGAGGTACTCTTACTATTACTGTTATTTTTAAAAAGACAACTCGCATTAGGAACATATCCTGTGTCACGCGGAACTTTGCAAACATACATGAAACGGATACAAAAACATCCACATTCAGAACAATAATTTTTGACACAAGACTCGGCGCAGTAGACGACCGTCTAAACGTGCAATCAGATTATTACCAATAAGTTCCTCAGGAGTGGGCTTGGGCTTGTCCTGGCGGTCGAACTCGCGCGAGTGGTAGGAAAGGCCGTGCTGGTGCAGCAGTAGGTGGAGGCCCGCGATGTAGCGCGACAGCGGCCGGTGGATGGACACGGGCTCGCACGACACGTCGTACGGGATCACGGACGCGCTCTGTTCTCCCATTTCTGTAAACGATACGGGACTAACGATAATCGGTCACATACATTTTAATATTATAATGGTCTGGAAAAGGTGAAAAGTTTACTCTTATGTAATTTGCTAATCCAAAATTTAAAAATTAGGAAAACCGTCTACAAACATGAGCCCAGTATCTCAAAAAAATAATGAAGTGAATGCTCAAATGTTAGGTCAGATAGATCTGAATTGATCTCCTAATACCTTTATTGGAGGTTTTATTTTAGTAAAAACTCAATCTGTGCGTTCGGGTAAAGATTTTCTTTTTATAATATTTTTTTGTAAATTCAGATTTATATATTTATTCCAATTTCCAGAAAGGGATTCGTGTGGAAGAAACAAGACTATAGTGCTTTTGTGTTATTCTTAATTCTATGCTTTAAAAAGACAATCCACGTACTAACGTAAACCTACATAAAACGGATACAAAATACACAGACTCAGAACTGGGCATCGAACCCACAATACTCAACGCAGTACGAAGCGGCGAGGTGACCACTTAAATCAAACTAATTGTACTTCCTTACCTCGTACGACTTTGGGTGGGGGTGTATAATTCTCGCTGTGTTTTCTCAGCGCCATGCGGTACACAGCAGCTGCCAACGATTTCTCTGCCGCACACCACTCCAGGGATAGCGTGATGCTGTGTGCTAATTTCACGTGTAGGTTGAACGCTGATTCCCACTCAGGTTCGTATTCCATGTGTTGGCCAATCTGAGTATTTATATTGTCTTTACTAAATAGTAATATTATGAACCTTATTTTTATTTTTTAAAGTGCAAATTATTTTTTCGTTCGCTACTGCTTCTTTTAAGTTTAAACCTACGAATACCAAAATAATTGTTCTCATTATAATAATTTTCAAACACAGCTATAGCTGTGTTTGAAAATTACTTTGGGTAGGGTAGTTTTTACTTACCATAAGTTCCGATGGAAACGCACAATTACTGAGATTATTAATGTATACGATCTATTTGCACTTACTAGAAAAAATATATTTATTAATTGTATTCTTTGACAGTAAATTGAAATTACATAACATTACGTCACTGGGAGAATTCTACGTCCAGTAGTGGGCTGTGATAGGCTGATGATGATAACTAGCCTCAAATGCTCTTGTTTAAGTAAAAGTCATTAATAATGCTCCCAGTACCATATTACACTATGGTGGCTTAATCCTTTAGCTATGAAAAGACTGTCCGTGTGGTAGCGGATTAAGAATACATAGTGTTACTACCCCTATTCATCCCGTGGGTGTCGTAAAAAGCGACTAAGGGAAAGTATGCAAGACAACATCATTATAAAGAGAAGAAAACCTTGAAACAAATCCTATTCCAACCCGTCTGGCCAGCGTGGTATAGTAGGCCAAAACCTCTTTGCTAAGGAGAGGCCTATGTCCAGTAGTGGACTGTAAAAGGCTGTTGATGATGAAAATACACAGCAATTACATAATGCGAATTACCTGTCTCACAACAGAGTCCATTCCCTGCATCATGACAAGCAAGTTCAGCATCAACGACATTCCGTGCATGAAACCCTTTCGGAGCTCATCGTCAAATGTAGTCGGCACCGAACTGAGCAGGTACTTGATGTCGTATAGAATAAATTGAGCGCGTTTGAACGCCATGGGAACATGATTGCGGTCAAACTCCAGACGTCCCTGTCAAAGGTTTTTGCATATTTAACTAAATTTATAATTCATTTGCGTTCAGAAAATAATGATTCATTGATCAAACCCAGTCTGCTGAACAATCAAGTTTTTAAAACCTGATTAGTCAAGGGGCAGGGCTCGATCGATGCATCAGTATTTTCTTAATATAATTGGACTACCTACTGTGAAGAAATGACGTGATTCCAGTATTATCTGCGTTATTTTAATCAGCAGGAGGGTGTAGCAAAAATTCTATATTAGATTATTATTACAACTAGATTGTGTGAACAAAGTTAAAAAATATTAAGTGGTATGACCACTGATTGCATCATTAACATCTTGGAAACAAAAACTGTTTTAAATTTTGTGTTAATTTTAATTAATTTATACTAATATATTTTTACACTATTTACAATATTGTTCAATTATTCTTATTTATTTTTTGAAAAGTCTACGTTCGCACTTGGAATAAAACCTGTGTCACGGGGGACTTTGCAGACACAAAGAACACCCAGACTCAGAACAACAATTTGTAGATCACACAAAGTGTTGTCCCACGTGGGGTTTGAACCCACAACACTCAGCGCAGTAGAGACCACTAGGCCAATTGTGCAGTCAACAGGAAAATCAGGAAACGGATACAAGAAGTAGTGATATTTATCGAGAGAACTCACATTATTGCATCTTCGATTACACTCGCTGACAAAAGTGTTCATCACCACGAACAGAGCGTCGTGTTTCGCTATGAGATGGTGCGCTAAAGTCGGCGTGGTATACAGCTGGACCGACAGCGATGATATCGAGAACGAGTGATCGTGATCATCACGTATAAAGTCCTTGAGTATGGAACCTGGGTATAATATAAAGAGGTTAGGTTTTCTAAACTTGGCTAAAGTAGTAAAACTGGCTAAACTGGTATCGGTGGTGAGCTATGGCTTTCGCGTTATGAATCAAAGACGGTCCTTTATGAGTCGTAGCAAAGTTCATTAACCGATTACTGCCATACTACTACTACATATTTTTAGGACACCAGATTACCAATTCTTTTCCAAAACTGGCTTTAATTTTTAAACCTTTTTGGAAATAGCAAACATTTTTGACTATTTTTCTGTTAAAAAAAATATTTTGATGAAAAAATACAGTGACATTATTTAGATATATAATTTCAAAGTTTATATATTTCGTAGCCGTTAAGAGTGCATTGTTGTTTGTTTTATATAGCTAATTATATATATATATATATACATATATATATATAAATAAAAGTAATTATATATTTCAAATTACCTACAAATGTTGGCAACCCTTTACTAAACGTGAAATAGCCAATAAAGTCGTAATTATATATTTTCATCTTAACATATGATCCCAATGTCATACATATAGGACAAGCTGATTCAGACCCTAGAATTAATTTTTCTTTTGCTTTACATTGTTTTTTTTTACTGTATTAACAAATATACTTTGTGATTTGAACAGAAAATTCTAAATTTTTTGATGGTTGGGCAGTAATGGGTTAAGGTAAAAGATATTCTCTTCCAATCAACATTTGAGTAGAGCCTAGAAATTTTATAAGATTTTGTATTGGGATTAACTAAGTGTTAGTAATTATAATGATTTTTTATCTTAGACAATATAAAATTTAAGTGTAAATATCTTATGGATCATTCTATTTTTCAATTAAAAGTCAAAATAGAGATGTCAGGTAAAGTATTTCTTCAATAATATTAAAAAGTTATGATCTAGAATTATCGATTTATAATATAATACATACCATAGTTTTTAGTAAATAAAATAGCCATGCTTCTCTTCGTGGTATAGTCCATGAGGGTGGTGGCAATCAGAAGCCGATGCCAAGCGGTTCTAGCTGCTTTCCACATTCGTGAATCGTTCTGCATTACACCACAGGCGACACCTCCTCCGCCAGCCACAGAAGTGTTCGCCCCCCATGCGTCTTCACCAAGAGCTACCTGACTGACCGCTAGACGGAGACTGGGCTCCTGACTAACGAAGTTTTGCAGCCTGACCAAGTATATGATTAAATTAATAAATAATGAAGTGGTAATATTTTTCTATGAATATAACAATTTTTTATACTTCTTTATGACACTTTTTCGTTAGGAATTGGAATTAGAAAGTCAATCGTCATCATTTCGTACATATGAAATAGTAAAATACCGCGGGAGAGCCATGCTTCAGTGCATATGAATCATTCTTGGTCTGAGTTAATTTTGTGATACTACGGTTCCACAAAAAACCGGTGTTAAACAAAACAGTTACACATGGGCGGTGACAGTCGTTGTTTGTTTATCCCTATGCAATAAATTAAAACCAATACCATAAGAAATATCGCAGTATCAGCGATCAATGACCTCAAATTCTGTCGAAATGATAATAGTTTCTTTATATAAAAGGCATTAATAAAAACATAGAACTCACCAGTGCAGCATCTTCATGGCGAATGTCTGGTGTGCGATGACGTGCGCGTGCATGACGAGCACCTTGAGGCTGGGCCCGTGGCGCGAAGTGAACCTTTCGAACATCGCCGTGCAGCTGAGCCAATATCGTACGTCACCCCACACAGACACCGTTTAACGGGCACGTGTTTATACGTTTTGGGATGTACGTAGCAGGCTTATTACATTATTAACTCTCAGGACATTTAAAACGTCCTTTAAGCAAGCATTTGCAGTAAGAGAAGAAAATGATAGGTTTTATAGCTACAAATTTTTACTGCAATCTTACATTGCTGTATTATTTATAATACTTTTTGTAGGTATGGTAAGCCTTGAAGAATATAGATTCTGATGATACAGTAGTAAAGACGTGCTCGTTGTAATTTGAAAAAGAAATGTGGAAATCTTTAGTATGAGAAGTTGTTAATCTCTATGGCAACTCTATCCAGGGGCGGATCTACCTATGGGTTGAATGGGGTGCAGCCCAGAACTTCGCGGAAATAAGTAGCGATCGGAGATAAAAAAATTAAGACTTGACTGGTAAACATATGATTTTAAGGTTTATGTTACATTATTCTAAATATTACACTAACAGGACTTTATACATCATGTAGTATGTTTTGGGCTGTACCAGTCGAAACGTCAAGCAGTAAGTAGTATAAATATACATTATGTATAACGCTTTTAAGTCCCATTTATCGAATACTGCCCAAGGTCGGCTTGCTTGCATCCAATGAAACACCAGGACGCGTCTATGAATCGGTATGGGGAGACTATATATCAATCAATCAACCAACAGCCTTTTACAGTTCACTGCTGGACATAGGCCTCTCCTCAGCAAGGAGGTTTATATATGCTTCTATCAAAAAAGCCTAGAAGAGCTATGGAGCTCTCTGAGTTCTAACTGGCATGACTGATGGACAAGATGGTGAAACTCTTTAAAAGAGTTAGTTCCATCCGTATCAATCAACACCTATCCGGGTAGGCCTCGTCTTATTAGGCCAGACATGTCTGCTACGTGAACGACTCCCAAGTCAGGAGGTCCATCTTTAAATGTTGGCGACCCCTTCTTAGCCACAGAAAGGTCGTCTTGGATAGGAATCATAATCGACCTCAGAGAAAACCGATGTTCAGCAATTCTTTCCTAGCTTTTATTTGAGTGAGGTTACCGGAGAGGTGAGCATTTCGAGCGAATGACACCCCAAATTTTGTGGGCTAACGGGCAAACTTTAGAAGATGCTGCCTAATCTAGGGACTTCGCGGAAGAAATTCACTATCCTTACTGTGCAGTCGTACTGCCTATAGCTATCGGCAACAAGCGTTTATCAGTCACCTGATACCGTGTTAAGCTCAAGAGCACCATGCGATGGCAATTTGGATCATACGAGGATAATGTACCATCTCGTCAGGGGTAGCACGTTTCTCACCTTTTAATATCCTGGAGTATATAAAGGCGAGGGTATATGACCAGACTCATGCGATCTGGGTGAGAGCAGGCACTTTTAGGATGAGCTTGAAATGCGGTGGAACGCTAACTGACAGGCGACTGGAGCGGCCGCAGAATGTGCGCCAACGAGGTCGCGTCACCCACTGTTTGAGATAGGGACACAGAGCATGGTTGCTTAGATAAATTAGATTGGACGTGAACAGATGGCAGAATACCAGAATTGCGCAGCCAACTGGGACATCTCTCTGCATATGTTGTCGTCGTCGTCGATCTAATCGGACAAGATTTCGATTTAGAATCCGAGAAGATCAACAGCAATCGTATCAAAACGCGGTTGGGCCCTAATATATGTATACTTATTGGGTCAATAAGTGAGGAAGCCCGCGGCCTCTGACGGGACAAGGCCTGGTTAGATACGGCATTAATCCAGGAAGTGCCTAAAATTATTCAAACAATCAACCTATCAAATTACATGGTCTCATTATTCCCCAGAGATAAGGAGAGGTGAGGACCGCCGTTGGAGTGGTTTTTAGTGAAAATAACATATATTCTGCATTGTCTGCATTCGCAATAAGTATGATGAAAACAACTCTTGGATTATATTCATGCTTTTCATCATGCAGAGAAGAGTCGCTTTGGCAAGATTTTAAAATAAATAAATAAATATTAATAGCTCCTGCGTATCTAAGGTCTTGAAAATTCGAAGATTTTTCACGATTGAAGAGTCATGTTTCAATACAAATATCACGGAAAACTTCACAAACATATATGAAACATACACAAAGAACACCCAAACTGAGAACAACAATTTGAGGATCACCAACATTCAGTGTAGTAGAAAGCGGCGTGGCGTTTGAACCACTCGGCCAACGTGCACTCATACTGGAGCCTAAGCCCTCACCTCTCTGGTACTCTAGGGGGAAAACTAAAATAGCGACAAGCAACTTGTGTCTCTCGAGTTACAGATGTCCTTCGGCAGCGGTAACCATTAGCTATCAGGTAACTCATCTGCTTTTTATCCTATAAATTTATGATCCACCCCTGACACTACCCTATACAGGACTAGAGTACTCTCATAGGAACAGGAGTCTGCGATATAACAAGACTTCTTTGTGCTATTCCTGTCCAAATTGCAATACAATACTTTTGCAACAACAACACGTGCAATGTCCATATGAAACTTCACTCATAGTAAAGACTTCCCCACTAAGATATTCAGAAAGATTATAGACAGAGAAAGATTAAGTATAAGAAATAAGCATACACCTATGCGTGCCTGGTATATAGTAGACACAAATTTGAACTACATAATTAAATATTCATGTAACAATATTGTCTGTATGATAACTTTTCTTCAACGGTTATGAGTCGTGTGCATTCCACAAAGAACAGTTAAGTACTTGTGGAATGCACGTGACTGCACCTTGAAGCGTCACGTGCAAATATGTATAAAATCACTTACTCATTTATGTTAAATATGCCACCGTTACGCGTTGTTAGTTGCGTGAGAAATAAAAGCGTTTGTATTAGATATTTGTCGATAGCTGACGTTAACATTACGCTAAAAATGAAATAAGGAAAGCCACACGTAAGTGCTACTATAAATACTATCTATAACTATATATAGTCAATTCATAAAACGACTTTAAATATGTGAATACCTTTTTGTGGTTGGGGTTTGGGTATTTTAAAGTACAGTATAAAATATTGAATGTTAGTCAACTTATTGGCAAATAGTAAATTTAGCGCTAATTACATTTAGTTGCATAAAAATGTCTTCTTCGAAAATATGGATTGATATGATATATTGGAAACATATATATACAAGAGATTGAGCGATTTTACACATATTTACAGGTGAACGAAAACCAACTTATAGGTTTTAAAATATCAAAACCCTTGTTTGATTTGTATCTACTTTTATAAGAGGCATCCCATATACTTTGAAGTTTGATCGTTAATAAGAAGAGCTTACACTAACTAATTTTTTATTTCAACACTATTATAATATTACCGATTTACAACTGTCTAGTATTATTTACTTCTTAGCATATGTGCAACAAAAACAAAATAATATATAAAATGAAATATCAACAGATCTATATAATTTACTCTATGTGCACTTGTCTATACTATTTTCAAATCGATTTATGTATTCTTTAATGAGTCCAAATTTAAATCATTTGTAACATTTTTTTTTTGTGTGTAAAATAAGTGATAATTTTGTATAACAATAAGAAACTTACATTTCGATGTCTGTCTTCAGTTTATCACAAACTTGGAAAGAGTTACATTTAACCAAGGCTCGTCCTTCGCGATCGATAAGACTCACCAGTTCTAAGGAGTCCCGCTGATTGCATTTTGTTACCCTCACTAGAGTTGTTATTACCTTAAATAATACAAAACAAAAACATTTATATCTAAGAATTATTTTTTTTAATATCTTTTTTTATAAATTATAGGTTTTTTACCTGATCGAATGTGTGGGTTTCATCATTGTACAGCACTGTGCAGTAACAATCGGGCTGATCCAGTATCTGTAATAGGTCTCGCTCTGCATCTTTTAGTCTGAAACAATAGGATTTTAATTACTACTACTACACTATATCTAAATAACTTACTAAATACTTAAAAAAATGAAACATAGTGTTTGTAAACGAAAAAAATATTGGGACACCGATATGTATGACTCTAAAGTGGACTCCAAAGGTCCACCACCTCAGTCTTCACTACTATATCAGGTTATTGGCGAAATTATTAATATAAGAAAGTATCTTAGAATTTTTGATATTATTAGGATCACTACTGTTAAATAGAGGTGACTATTGGGTAGATGTGAATTGTTAAAATAAACCCTCAGGAAGATCTATGATTCTTTGTTATCGTTAGTAGTAATCACATTTACCTGAGATCGTTCGGTAGGCCAGGTGCGTGGTCGCGTGTGAGGAGTCGGAGACAATACGACAGGCAAACAGAAGCTACGATTTTCATCCTCTCTACCACTTCTGGTTTCATGTTCGCCTCAGCTTGATTGTCATCTTCTGAAGCCTAAGAATAAAGTCATTATAGTAATGTTAATAAGATGCACTTTTTTAAACAGACGGCAGTTTTGTGGCCTGGAGAATTTTGTTGAGAATTTGGTTGACAATTTCTGTATCCAATTTTGGCTAATAATGCTAGTTTAATATTTATTATCGGTATTTGAAAGTTTGCCGTTTTATAATCGCATGTACGATGAATTTTGCAGGATGTATATAAGTATTATTGTCCAGGAAACGGTAGAAGTTGATGAAAAGTATTTTGAAGTATTAATTAATGCATAAATTAAACTAAAGAATGAAGCAGCGATGGTTCGCCTTCAACATCTCTTAACCAAAACTGATAATTTATGAACATTTCACCATCATTACTTCATCTCTACTGTTAACAGAAAATTATATGGAGAGGCCTCTAGAATTTCACGTACAGCATGAAGTTCGCAGAAAGGATCTCGTTTCCACGCCTCTGTGTCGCCACAGTCGCAGCAGCCTCCACCGCTCGACTGGCCCATCTTATATTTGTGATGCCTGTGAGCTGACACCTTGAAGCACTCCACGCATAAGACGCATGTATTGTCCATGCCTGTTAGTAAAGAAAAACAAAAGTAATTAGAAGTGACGACGAATGGGTTTGAAATTGAAATAGCCATGTTTGATATTGGAAATTCTAAAGCTGGCCAGCAATAAAAATGATTATTAAAATCATTTTTATTGCTGGCCAGAGTATAAAAACTTATGAAGATTTTCTACAGCGACAAAGAAGACATTATATGAGTTATTTTTACATATCTAAAATGCCTCAAAAGGCAAAAAATTAAAAACTAGGTTTATACTTAATCTATTGACTTAAACCCAAACAAACCTTCAAAAATATAATACATACGACTTCTTAATATTTCTGAATTGAGATTATTTTTGAGTACCTACTATTTAACCTAAAATACAGTAAAAACAAGTCTATATTTTGACCCCTACCCAAATTTTCTAAGGACGCATCCAAACTTGTTTTGCAATTACTTTTATTTTTTTATAGGTTTCTAACTTACAAGCGCCTACCTGCTTCATACGGTTTTTGTTTTTTATTATTTTAACGAGTTTCATATAATGTAAATATTTAAAAACACATTTGATACCTATAGAGCTTGCACAAAAAAGAAATCTGCTGTGGATGAAAAACAAATTTTTAGCGTCTGACAATATTAAATGTATTCTAAATATTCCATTCCAACAATAATGGGATACAATCATTCTGTATTAATTTTTACAAAAAGAAATATAACACATTCAGAATTGTAAACACAATAAATTCTCTATCTACTGCGATGAAAAACAACACTACATAACCTAGAATAATAAAAAATATATTCTAGTCTTACCGCATTCTCGGCAGCTGTAAGCAGGATCACCCTGCTTGAATACTCTTCCACAGAGCGTAGACCGCCTGGGCAGTGGGGGTTGTGACCCATCACTGTTACCCCACACAAATTGCTCTAGCGGCTGAATGAGCAATTTAGCCGCTAGTTCTTCGTCAAATGACCAGTCTACAAAAATAAGAGATACAAAATAAATATAGGTTTGTACCTTGGGAATTCAATTTACATGTCACATCGACTTATAGAAAAGGGACGCTGTTGGTAACATTTGAGGATAACGATGAAATAAATTTATTAAACATATCGGAAGTGTGCAATTGGATAAAGAACATTCTACCTCACGGATCTGTTTATAAATGTCGTCACTATTAAGTCAGCCATAGTTGACAACGTCACGCAAATACAGGTATGGTATCTATAGCACATGAAATGCGTGATGACGGTTATTGCTCGCTAAAGTTAGCATAAAAATATGTCACTTCATAACACAGGTTTATGAATGATTAAACTATAGACGTAGTATTTATGTATATTATAGTTCAAGCTGCCCATATGGGTTTATTAAATTTTCGCGACCGTGGCACGAATTACGGTAGTGACGCTCTGTATTTTCAATGCGTCACCACTCCCGCTTTCGGTACCATGAAATGAAGTAAAAAGTGACGCAAACAATAAATTCTTCAACCAATAAGCGTGTATTTACGCATCATAAGTACCTAATGCGTGCAATTCTTTTATTCAGATCTGTAAGAGTTATAAGTCATTAGATGACTGTATGTTTACGTAAATTGTCCTGATTAAATACCATACGTTATATATACATAGACATCTAAGTAATTAGATTGTATTTGTATTGTATTTTGTATTGTATTTTAAACACGTTCAATAATTTTCAATCAAAACAAACTCTTGTACGTTATTAACTTGATTTTAAAGTACATGTTTGAATTAAGTCACATTATTTACGGCTGGCGTGTTTATGTATGTTCGACTTACTCGTATTTGTTTCAATCTCCTTTCGACGGAGAAACCAATGTTAAGCAATGGATTGTAACAGGCTGTTGATGACTTATTTGATGTTAGTGAAACTATGTTAAATGGTTTTAATAAACCCTGCCTCGTTGGGAATGAGTAAAGTTAGTTTATTTAGTGTTCGATCTATATCTACATCACTGATTTAGGATTCAAAACAAAATTTAAAGCGAAAATATTACATTTATACTTTGATTTATTAATACAATATTAGTAGATCGGGTTTAAACATCTAAGATTTAATGCACATTAGGTTTAATTAGGATAATAAAATAGTTGTATTTTGTGCAACTGCAGCTGCAAAAGAGCAGTTGTTACAAAGAGGCATTTCTTAAATACGTATAAAAATGTATTTTTATTATATTTCTTCTTGACCTATTTATTCAAGAAAGAAAGTTTCGTTAACATTCGATATGAGCTAATACTCTTTTAAATAGATGTGGATTTCTTATAATCAGGATACTTTTTGCATTAATAACCCGTATTTAATATGTGATATAGAATCCTACAGTTATATAAGAGAGCAAATTTTTCAGCACCATATACATAATTATCGCAGAAGCTTATATAATCGCAGATGTGATGTGACGCGATAATGCAGTGCTTCGCTAATAAATCGTATTTTACTGTGGATAATGTAATAAACTGAATGATTTCCACCGAAATGTTCGCATTTCATTCTTGTTTTTACATAATTTATACGCAAAAGTCATTAGTCTACTTAATGTTGTGAAAAAAATTACAACAATTTCAGTGGTATAATAGACTTTGGTTGGTTGAATTAACGCATAGATAAAATCAATTCGCGACTGACACAGGCGAAAACAAGCCGTGACATAATATACTTACATTAGCATAATTTTTTTTTAGAATTATAATAAACCAGTTTTTACTCACGGCTCTGCCGGCGTTTATATCGGTTATCACAGTAAAAAGTAGTCAATGTCCTACTTCAAGAATCATATTATAGTATCTCTGTGCCAAATTGCATTAAAATCGGTGCAGCGGTTGAGACGTGAAGACGTAACAGACAGGCAGACATTTTCTTTCGAATTTATAATATTAGTATGGATGTACAATACGAAATATGTATGTATTTTTTTTAATGTTTCTACTTGACATTATATTCCCAAAAAAAAATATAACATCCGAAATGAAAATCAAAATTTACTATAGAACTCAAAAAAGTCACTGTTAGATTATTCAATTTTACTTTGAATTTATAATAAATTTAAAAATAATTCTATAGGTATGTTTTAAGCAGGAAAGATTACAAATAAAAATATTTTATAAATTTTGGAGTCACGTGGCAACCCTATCATGGAGAAGAATTATGGTCCGATGTATATGTATACGTCCAATGATAATAAATCAGATAATTCACCTATTGGAGATCTGAAACATACATTGCCATATAATTTGCTGTTCCACCCATCTCGATAACCGATGGGGTAATCTATTCTTAGATAACACTATTGAGCACTGTCATGCTCTATTTAGCATTTCACACCAAATTATACAGGTAAGGCATTGAGAGGACATTCAGAACAATACGCAAAACAGGTTTTGCCTTATATATTACTTAGTAAATGCAGTATGAAGGTATTAAGAGAATTCTGTTTCCTGAAGATACGATTTTAATTAAAAGATATCTTAAAATTAATTCAGATGACTCTAATAATCCGAACCAGTATATCTAGTCGGAGGTTGACCTTGTTGGTCGACCCCACATTACATAATAAAATTGCCAAATAATGTTTATTCATGAAATAAATGACTAATTTTTTTGTTAGATCGATTCTAAAAAAATAGATTTGCATATGACACAACAATAACGAGTCCTTTAATCTTGATTTTGGTTTCGTTCAGGCTTTTCTCTTAATTAATTTATTTTATTTTATTACTTTTTAATTAATTGATTAGTTACGATATCAGCAATGGGTTATATGTATTCTTGTTCTGCCAATGTGCGAAACTAAATGAATAGTGACACACGTCTGCCTTTATCTGTTACACTACACATCACATATACAGTCCGATTTTATTAAAGTATATATTTATTTTATGACTCAACATGCACCTCAAATACAAGGAAAGTGTCAGAGTTTATTCTAAAAGGGCGATCAGTTTGAACAGTAAAGTATTACATTTAAAAGTCTGTCCTGTTGGGTCACTAAAATGAAATCGAGTCACCAGTAGAACAAGTCTGACTCGAATTACCGGTATGAGTACAGAGGGTGTACCTCAACTAGTTGATTACTGACGTTAAAAGTTTTTATCTTTCATAGTCCGATATTAAATATTAGCAAAGCTGCGTTTCCCAGTGTTGGTAGGGCCCCCACAACGTGGTCCGACGACCTGGTGAAGGTCGTAGGAAACTGCTGGATGCGGGCGGCACGGGACCGACTGTTGTGGAGGACCTTGGGGGAGGCCTATGTCCAGCAGTGGACATCTTTTGCATTGTTAAATTGGCTTTATTTTTCTTACAATACATTCGTTTATTTGTAATAGTAATATTCTCTACAAGGACAGATTCGGGCTTTTTATGCAAAAGTATTTAAAACAAGCTTCCTTTTCCTGGAAAGATAAACAGAAGGTCAAGACTTGATCTTACTATAAACGATTAATAAATATTGATTTTACGGTAGATAAGAGAAGATAAACCGAAAGTAGTAAAGTATCTATATTTCAATCTTAATTATTGTAATAAAAACTTGACCTTTTGAGGTTAAGTTTTATTATTTTTATAAAAGCACATCTTATAGATTCTTGGGTACCCGTTTAATGTCAACATGATCAGCCCATCAAACACGAAATTTGCAGTCATCAAAAAGTAAAATTTCACTCACCTAAGCAAGTCCTGTTCGGCTGTGGTGAATATATCCGAGGTACAGTCACCCTCCAATGGTCCAAAAAGTGTGCAGGAGACAATACACCCTCCTCCATCTTCGTTCTCCATAGCTCCACTACAGCATCAGCCCGTGCTGGCAACGTGAACCTGCCGACCACTTCCTTATCACTCATTGTCACTATCACTTATGCTAAATATAGATCACAATTGCATTGCAAATTTCATATATTTCTATATTTTTTAACGATGAATTTCATAGGTTTACAGCGTCATAAGATAATTTTACAAAGCTCAAGTTTTTTAACACTAAATATCATTCTTTTTATGTTATTCACTACACTCGGGAACGTATTATTTTTTTAAGCTTTACTACGGCTTATCTTCATCGTAGTAAACAGTGTACTGGTATTAGATCTGGCACTAAGCCACTATGAGACTTCATTCTATATATAAAAAAAGAATCTCAAGAACAAAATTAATAAATCTATTAAAAATATTATATATTTAAAACTATGATTTGATATTTATAGTTCTTAAATGAGCAAATTTATTCCCAATAGTGATGTTTATCTTTATATACGAGTCATATTGACAAAGACATTGCATTGTCATGATCAAACGTCAGACTTTAATGGCCCAAGTTCGTATAATTTTAGATAATATTATAAGATTCTCTTCTGAATGTAACCTACGTTACGTCGTCACGAAAGATGGCGCTGTCTACGGTTTCCTCTAAGATACTACGGACATATCAAACAGATTGCCTAGTGTGATTTTTCTTTTACATCTACTCGATAGTCACAACGACCGCGTTCGGCTTGCCATTGGCCCATATTGAAATCTTCACCAATCGCGACACCGCACGCGCTCGTCGTCGAGAGCGAATAGAAATGAAACCAACTTACACTAGGTACTTTGATTTTACTCTATGTCAACCGAAGAGGTGTGTAAAAACTATAGAAACTGTCCTACGATCGCTTAATGTGTCTTGTTATTTGAAGACAGATCGTCGCGAGAATCTTTCTTCTCATATTTTACAGTACAAAATTACATAGATGTATCCAATAGTTATTTTCGATTAAGCTTATGGCACTTTTTAGAGTCTATTTAGACACCTTAGTTGCTCATTTAAAACACAAAGAAAAAAGTGATGCAAAGGTCTGAGCATAGAACTTTAACGCGTTAAGAGACTATTAAAGGTTCGATATGTTTTTTTTTTAAAAAAAACTCCACTAAAAAGGGAAGAAGCATACCTGAATTTGTTACCGTTCTAATAGGTTTTGTTTTTCGTAAAATAAAAAAAAACACTAAAGTATTAAAATTTGTAAAAAAGACAAAATTTTAGTAAATATTTCTAGGGTTATACAGTGAAGCATGTTATGGTCTCTAAATGTTGTCAGACTGTCAGTCAAATCCTAATTTTTTATAATACTATCAAAATATTTTTGGGTGAATCAACCATATTACCAGGTGAACTAAACGAAAATCTTAGAAATAGATAGATATTCAACTGCCTCAGTGGCGCAGCGGTAGTGAATGCGACTGTTGCGCTTAAGGTCTTGGGTTCGATTCCCGGGTCCGGCCAAATGTTTGTTTGATCTACAAATATTTGTTTCGAAGTTTGAGTGTTTTCTACGTATAATATATCTGTATTTACAAAAAAATCTATATAAGTATTCTATCAGTCAGTCTAGTTATCATAGCACAAGCTCTGATTAGTTTGAAACTAGATGACGTTGTGTCTAATGTCTGAAATATTTTAATATTTATTCACGTGTTGTTTATACAGAAAAATACTAATTTCGTATTTCAAAAATAAAACATTTTATTTTATTTTTTATTACTTTAGACGAAATAATAATAAATAAATTAAATCCCAATAACTAAAAATATATTTAAAATTACGAAACAATAAAAAAAAAACCTATTTTTGATATTGATTCACCTTGTCGAACTTAATAGATTTTTCCATTTGTTATCGAACACGATACTCACAAAATAACATTTCTACCAACCTACCACATAAACCTATTTCTCTAAAGTCGAATAGAAACAAGGTTTACGCATATTTTAAGTATACACGTAAATAGGAAAGAGGCCACATATTCTGTTATAATAATATCACAGACTACCTAGTTTCTGAGATAACGACTTTCATACAGGCAGACGTTTATATTGGCGATTGGACTTTGGATTTAGAGTAGACAAATATATCAGAAAGCATGTAAGATATTTAGTAGCGCAATATTTAGAGGTTTTAGGATACATCTAGTGGACATCGACCACTTTCTGTCTGTCTGTTTATCCTGGACAGTAAAATTGTCTTTTAAACACAAGAATAAGATTATATAAATTTCGTAATTTGGTGGAAACAGCGACAATAGTCATCTATAGATACATACTTTTTGTTCAAATTATCAGTCTCAGAAAGAATATACAGTGGACTTTCGGTAATTCGGCCCCTGTCTAATCCGGACCGCCCCCCCTGTAATCCGACACAATCAAAACATTTTCGCTTTAGATCGCGCATGATTGAACAGGTTACAACTTGTGCTTGACGCGTAGGTAGTGTTTCAATTCCGATTGCTTAGTTTGAATTTGACGACGTGTGATAGCGGTGCAGCTTAACGTGCGTTTATTGTTTGCTGTTTATTCATTGTGTATTACGTATACGTACCTAGTAATATCGTCACAAGCCCAGAAGGCAACAACATATACAATCTTATCATTTGTCTGTATTTTTTCGGATTACAAGGTACTCTTTTGTAAAAAAATCCGGGCTATAGGGCTAATTGGGCAGTACTCTATAATCCGACAAATTCGATAGTCCGACACCGCCCTCCAAACCGTTTGTCGAATTACCAGGGGTCTACTGTATAACAAATGTCAAAGTTCTACACAATTTACACTTATTTTCACGCACACAATAATATTTTACATGCATATTATTGCATACCTACCCTGGCAATTAAACAATTTACTTTAGGTTTTTCGTGTAAGTTAGATAATTATCAACGCTTCGTCTCTGTAGGATGTTTATGAATGTCACAGAAAACATGCAATGAATTGAATATTAAATTGACGCATCGTGAAGCTCACGTGTAAGTGTACTGACCTCACGGCAAGAAAAGGTATGATCCACGTGTACGCTTTGTGATTGTTAACTATTAATTTTTTTGGATAAATCTAAGTTATAAATCAACACAGTAACAACGTATTTTGTCAAATATGTAGTGTAATAAATGTACACATATAGCAGATCTTGTAGATTTTTTTGATTTTTACAAAATTTTATTTCATTTCTATGTTAGCTTTAGTTGTTTCGTATAATTTTTCGCATTTCTCGCATTCTCGTATAGCTTTTTCTATATCTACGTACTTGAAATTGGTTATGATTTTAATTAATCCTAACATTTGTGGTTACAATTATATTAATTTGTTAAAAAATACAATATAAAATAGATAATTAGTTCGTCCATTCGAATACTCGCTGACACTCGCAACCCACCCTTATAGTTCTCGCTTACCTTTATCATGAAGCTATGACCCTCGATGCAAACTACGAACGGACGCGTGTACACCTTAAATATTCAGATGACACTAAATTTTTTGAGCACGTATACTCAATTTTTTTGCAAAATTACGGGTGACAATTTCTACGTACTAAAATGTATGAACAATTTTCCGCTAAAAATAAATGATGTTTAAGCTTAGATTATGGCTTTTTGGTGAAAATTAATAAAAAACTAAAACGTTAAATGCATTCTTTTTACTTTACTAGATGACTCGGCAAACGTTGTTTTGCCATATAAATAATTTTCTAGTAATTTTAGAGTTGTACTAACCCTAACATTTAGGGGGATGAAAAATAGATGTTGGCCGATTCTCATAGATACCGGATAAGCACAAAAAATTTCATCAAAATCTATCAAGCCGTTTCGGAGGAGTATGGCAACGAAAACTGTGACACGAAAATTTTATATATTAGATTAACTCGATTTAAAAAAAAATCTGATACAGTAACGAAATAGTACAGAGTTAAAGTAGAAAAAAAGAACAATTTGGATGATTTAGGTTATAGTTGTAATTTTTGTCCTTGAAAATAAACAATTATTTCATAAATATCACACGGTAGAATTGTAGACTGATCTATTTAGCAACTGAGATCTTTTGGACGCACTTCTCAAGAAATTGCAACAAGCTATTGCAAAAATTACTCGCATTCTTTTGCTAGTTAGTAGGTCGCCTTATCTTAGAAATATATAGACTGTTACGCTATCCAGTAGTTTTCAACACCGACTTTTGTTAACATTGAGTTTTATCTAGTTTTATGTTCAATAACGACTCAGCTTAATAGGCGCTTACTTATTACAAATGTAATTTAAAAGAGGTACTCTCTTTCTCTTTTTTACCTATGGCATGGGTGTCGCCAGAATTATTTTCAGGATAATTCTTTCTTTCTTTCTTTCTTTTTCTTTTCAAAACAGACAACACCCACACTAGGAATAAATCCTGTGTCGCGGGGAAGTTAATAAATATATAAGAAACGGACACAAAGAACACCCAGACTCAGAACAACAATTTGTGGATCACGCAAAACATTGTCGCACGTGGGGTTCGAACCCACAACACTCAGCGCAGTAGTGAGCGGCATGGCGACCGCTTAAATCACTAGGCCAACCATGTAGTCAAATATTAACCAATCTAAAATATAGTATTTTTTTTTAAGAACGCCCGCAAAAGGAATTTACCCTGGGTCGCGGTGACTTTACAAATGTACAATAAACGGACACAAAGAACACCCAATCAATTATACTAGGCCTATGAAATTGACCTTTTTTATTAAATAAGTTACATCTATTAATTAAAGAAATCGAAGTCTTCGAACAAATTCTTCAAAGGCATTTTGTACTGTCTCTTAAAATCGATTAACATACACCCGCTAGTGCAGTCAAATAAAAAGATGTATCTTTTTCATGATTTTTTTCCAACTCCCGTTCCACCCGGTGCTCAAGACCTACATATACTATTCTAATCGTAAATTGCCAAGCAAAATATATTTACTTATGTTCAATAATGTTTTATTTTTAATTAAAATATGTTGTTACACCTGCTTTAACATGCAGGGGTGACAGTTGTCGTGGTGGCAATACAATACTACGATGACTGTCAAGCCTTTTACGTTCCCAAGTGAGTTGTAAAAAAAACATCTTAATAGGCCGCCATAAGTGTGGGTCACCATACTGAGTAATGAGTATGGTGACAACAACTTTTCGATTCTATTCATGCTTTCCATCAGGCAGAGTAAAATCACTTTGGCAGGCTCTTAAAATAAAAAAAAATTAAAATGAAAGCTAGCACCAGCTCATATGTGCAGTCGAATATTGTTATAGTAGTTAAAGTTTATATAAATATGGACAACTAAAAACACACTGTATTTTATTATGCGAATATGTATAACAATTCAGTCTGTCTTGCATCCTAATACTGTGAGCGTCTCACTTCTACTGTGTGCGTAACGATTAGTTGACAACACTCAGAATCTAGATCACCAATAACAAAAACACGGTCTTGTCTCTGTATGCAAGTAAAATTCTGCCGTTCTGCGTACGAAATAATGTCGATTTATGTTTGATATGGTATCTGGCAGTTTGCCCGTTAGAAACGTTACAGTATCACTACCTGTTCCCTGTGCAGACCTTGGGAACGACATTGAACTCATTTCGCGAGGTCGAAGTTCACATGCGCAGAACGAAAGCTGCGAAAGAGTCATATAATTGGTGAAACTACTCATGGACAGTTTGGCTTACTGTTGTTACCTATCAATTGTATTTTGACTTCAGGGTTACAATAAGCATTAATATAAAGGCAATGCAACCGTACAGGTACTGCGTACCATATATGGTTGATATCGCATTCAGAAACAGAAAAAATAAATTGTCCAATGCAGTAAAGTAATTAAAGGTAGGTAGTTTAGGTATTCGTTATTTACTGTTCCAATTAAAAATAAACTTATATTACTTTTGAATTATTAAATGTTGCCAGTACTACCTGCACACGTGTAAATGCTAATCTGCATCTCCATAGATAAACACTTTTTTTAAATGTTAGAGTACCTACAATCTTTACGTTTAATGAAACAGTTCGATGTAGGTCTAAGTTACAATAGGCTGTATTTATGGTTTTGTTGAAGGCTTAAAACATATTGTTCAGCACAAATACGATAACATAAAATATTTGTATATATGTGTGTCACTGAACATATAAGTACATAGTACATGCACACCCCATAGTTCGTCTTATCGCGACAACGGTAACATGTAATTATACTAAGTACTGAATACCTACAATATGTTTTGTGTGTCAATTCATAATGTTTATCATTTAAATGTTCTTTTTATAATTTTTTTAACGATAATATAGCAATAATTTTCATCAGATGTCATCAAAATTACATCAGAAATTGTGACCAACATTATAAATACGAATGTGAGTTTGTTTGTTACGTTTTCACGTCTAAACTACTACACCGTTTTTAAAAATTTCTTAGAAAGCTACATAGATTACTTTTTACCGCGATATACGACACACGTGGGCGTAGCCGCAGACAGAAGCTAGTAATTTTATAAAGAAACCCAATCAACTTCAAATAGTTCTGGCAAGGCCCCAGAAAGCCGCTAAGCATCACTGGTTGGTCCACTGAATATAAAGTTCTTTTGTAATTCTAAAGATCCCTATTAATATTATAAATGTGAATGTAACCTTATTTGTTAGTTTCACGCGAAAATTACTAAACCAATCGTCATGAAAATTTGTACACATATTCTTGAAGGTATTAGAAGTAACATAGGATACTTTTTATTAAATATATACATACAGTAGACCCCCGGTAATGCGACAAATGATTTGCAGGGCAGTGTCGGACTATCGAATTTGTCGGATTAAAGAGTACTGCCTAAGACCCCCTATAGCCATACAACAACATATATATATATATGTTCTCTACTGGGTTTGTGACGACATTACTAGGTATGTATACGTAATGCACAATGAATAAACGCTAAGCTGCACCGCTATCACACGTAGTCAAATTCAAAATAAGGAATCGGAATTGAAACAATACCTACGCATAGAGCACAAGTTGTCACCTGTTCAATCATGCACGATCTACATTAGCGAAAATAGTTGGATTGATGTCGGATTACGGGGGGTCCGGCTTAAACAGGGGCCGGATTACCGAGGGTCCACTGTATATATATATATATTTAAAGTGATCTGTTACGAAACTTAATGTGGCAGATAAAATTCCACGCGAGCGAAACCGCGGTCAAAAGCTAGTAATGGATAAAATAAAGGAAGTCCTTTAATTGATTGCGGAAGTGTAATGAAGCTCGTGAAGGTGAGCTATTACAAGGTTTTAAGGTGTTTATACTTCTTTTAGCACACACAAGAAAGTTAAACACAATTGTTTGAAAATAACATTAATTTGCTCTCAAAATATAGATAGACTGATGACACTGCACATACGTTCTACTGAGGCAGCAGGAATGACAAATAACAAAACTTAGACTTAAGTTTTATTTTGCCTTCAATAAAGTGATTTGAGTGAATTGAGTCTTCCTCCCGGACGAGAGAATAAAACAGTGTCACACAAAAATTGCGCTGAAATATTTTTGTTTAGAGTTATATAGTAAAAAAAAAAATAAATAATTAAAAAAGAGTACTCGGGACAACAAAACTGCAAAAGGGAATGCAAACTTGAAATGAATTCTATATCAAAACTTCTGGCTAGCGTGGTATCGTAGGTGAATACCTCTGTTCTAAGAAGAGGTCGATGTCCAGAAGTGGACCATTGGATGCTGTTAATAATGATCATTATATAGTAAAAGAAATGGGGCATGAGAGTAACAAACACGGCTACTGGTAACTAATTGACGGAAAACATTTTATTTAAGAGTATACGATAGCAGAGCCAATTTTATAACTGGCATGTTATAACCAGATAAGGGTTTGACAAGAAAATTAATTTGGTATTGTTTTTAAAGTGTAAGCGAGTACTAATAAGTATGTTATTGGTGCTCTTAGTAGTAAACAATGCCACTTCATCTAGGTAGAACTGTAGTGCGGAGCGTGGCCTGGACAGGTTAAGAACTCTCTCGGTCCGTCAGGCCCGGTATCGCAGACGACTCGGACGCTGTCAATCGAAAAGCGATCTCCGTCCTCCATAAGCGCAAACCTGGGGGTGACAGGTGAGGCCATCTGTCACCCTAGCAGAAGCAGGTCAGGCAGCGACTTGCTACGGAGCACTACCACCGGAGCTTAGGGAAGTTCGCAAGTTTCAGGGATTTCTTTTCTAGGGTACACCTGGTTCTCCGGCTACTGGTACCTGAGACAGTGTGCGATTTTTGGTCGGGTCGAGTTCGATATAACCATCAAGAGGTGGTATCCGGAGGGATTGCCGTACAGGAAAAAAAGGTACAATAGTCTATTTGTTTGCTGTTTACATTTAACTACTGATAACAGTTATAACATGATAATCTATATTATGTAACAATAACACTAGTATACAAATTTTGATTTTGAAAAAGTATTTTCTAGTGTAAGTAGCTTTTTTTATTTATGTTGACATACTGCATACGAAATTACAATTATATTTTTTTAATTAGTTTCCATTTCTTAAAAAAAAAAATTTTAAAGTTTTTTGAAAAAATAACAGAAATTATACCGTTATTTTATTCATTAGTAGAATTGCGACGTGGTTTCTTCGCTGCCCTTTTGTACTCTGCTTCTGGAGTATCTCGATGAATAGTCCAGCAGTAATCCGCTAACATTGAAACGTTCCTCTTGCCCTGATATCGTTTTTCCATGTTAGCGATGTCCTGGTGGAAGCGCTCCCCATGTTCATCGCTAAAGGCCCCACAGTTATCCGGAAAGAAGTCCAAATGAGAATGTAAAAAGTGGATTTTCAGGGACATGTTACAACCCAGTTCTTGGTAAGATGACAACATATTTTCAATAAGTTCAGCGTAGTTGTCGCTCTTCTTATTTCCCAAGAAGTTTTTTGTCACGAGGCGAAAATTGTCCCAGGCTTTTTTTTCTTTGCCTTCCAAAAGAGTGTCGAAGTGTTCGTCTTTTAATAAATTTCTTATTTGGGGACCAACGAATATACCTTCTTTGATTTTAGCCTCACTTAATCTTGGAAATTTCTGGCGAAGGTAGTGAAAAGCAGTTCCATTTTTGTTCATTGCTTTTACGAAATTTTTCATAAGCCCTAGTTTTATGTGCAGTGGTGGAAGTAACACTTTTTGTGGGTCAACTAAAGGGTTATGTTGAACATTTTTCATCCCAGGCTGAAGTGACTGACGATGAGGCCACACTTTTTTTGTATAATGCTGCTTTCTGTCACGACTGTCCCATTCGCAAAGAAAGCAACAAAATTTCGTATAGCCTAATTGTAGTCCAAGTAGAATAGCTACGACTTTTAAATCTCCGCAAATTTGCCATTGGTGATCATTATATTTTATCTACAGCAAAAGGGTTTTCATGTTATCATAAGATTCTTTCATATGGACTGCATGACCAATAGGGATCGATGGTAAAATATTTTGGTTATGTAACAATACTGCTTTTAAACTTAATTTAGAGCTGTCTATAAAAAGTCTCCATTCTTCCCGTTTATATGTAATGTTAAGAGATCCCATCAAACCCTGGACATCTTTACAAAAAACTAAACTTTCAGCCATTTCAAAATATTGCATCAAATGTTTTTGTCTGTTACGGAAAGATGTTATAACTACACCACTTTGTAAAAGGTTCCATTGTTGCAATCTTGAACCTAAAAGTTCTGCTTTGTTCTTTGGCAATTCTAAGTCCCTTACGAGATCATTTAATTCAGCTTGTGTTATCCTGTGTGGCTGTGTTGATGTACAAGGTACCTCGTATTCTGACATTGACGAAATTGATGGTGAACTTCCCTTGATTTCATCTTCGTCGTCACCGATGTGAGGACGCTTCGGGATCGGATGAAGATCGCTGTGTGGTAGAGGACGAGTAGCTGATGGTATATTTGGATATGTTATGGCACTCTTCTTTTTTTTAGAAACACCCTTGCCTTTTCCAAATACATGAGTCGTCAGGCAGAAATAACAATCACTTACGTGATTTGTCGATTCTCGCCACTGCATTGGCACTGCAAAACGAAATGATGTTTTTTTGCCATTCAGCCAATTTCTCAAACTTGTAGCACATGGATTACAGCAGAAATGTGGAACCCAGCTTTTATCCTGGTGTTTGATGTTCTCGTTAAAGTAGTAAAAATAGCCTTTTTTTATTATAGGCGATATACAACACCTTTGTTTATTAAATATCACCTCACCGCAGATATAACAAAAATTGTCGGGATTATTAACACATTTTCGAGACATTTTGCTATAAAATAGTATTATACTTTTTACTTTTAACACTTCTATATCGCTTAATTTAAGAGAAAATAGCACTAAATCACAATATTTCGAATATTTGATACAAACTAACTATGTAAATGTCAAAACATTATGAAGTTAAATGTGGGTAGTTCCATTAAACACGAAAGATACGATTATCGTAAAAACTCAAACTAATAAATG
Source organism: Hypercompe scribonia (assembly GCA_949316085.1). NCBI lineage: Eukaryota > Metazoa > Arthropoda > Insecta > Lepidoptera > Erebidae > Hypercompe > Hypercompe scribonia. The sequence goes on from OX438988.1 coordinate 10,410,998, forward strand.
AATTTTAGTTATCAATCCGAATTTTGCATGGACAGAGAAGCAGAAATTAGTTTAAATTATTTCGGATACTTTTCCTTGTAGACTAGTGTAATCTTTACTACTGACATATTTTTATAAAATACGATCAAGTATATAGGCAAGTTAGAAACTACAAATCAAATGTAGAATATGCAAGAGAATTAAGAACGTTCTGCTTTTTGAAGTCGAAAAATAAACAAAAAAAAGGTTCATTATATACTTATTTATGGAGTGTGAAAAAGCATGTAACTAGGCCGCCATAGTGTAGGTCTCCATACTGCATTTTTTGCATTCCCAATGAGTATAGCGACTACCACTCTTGGATTCTATTCACGCTTTCCATCAGGCAAAATAGACTCACTTTGGTAGGGCCCGAATAAAAAAAATGTACAATAAATGTGTCACATTTCGTGGTAGAACTTTATATTTTGACGTCGTCATACAAAATCCCTTTTTTAAACCGGTTACGAAACGGGATAGGTTCTATATGTACTAACTGTAAGTTATTTTTGTTTGTTCACCGATTACCCCGTCAATTGTTGAACGATTTTGAAAATTCTTTTTCTAGTATTAATTTAAATTCTTTTATCATAAATAAATAAATTATCATATGCAAATATATTAAAATGCTACTTAATAGTTTCTGAATTTTTAACACGCTTTTATTTACCTGTATGTTTGTTTGTAATGGACATTAGGCTAGATGACACCTTAGTCAAATTAGTTACTTTTAATCATCTGTCAAAACGACAATTTTGTATGAAAAATGTACTAAATACCAAATTGTGACGTCACTGTTTTAGACTACTCAATTAAACAATATATTTCATTGTATATTTGATTGAAATTCGTAATAATAATGAAAAGCTATGTTAATTGTTTTTTTCGAGATATTTCGCGATATAAGTTTTAATGAAGTGGACATTGGTATTTATTTACGATACAGTCATCTGCCTATTTGTAAGCGTGTTTTTTAAACTATATATTTATTCTCACAATACACGATTCTCGAGTATCGTGTTGTGAACATGTAAACTATAAATACTTAAATGTAATAAAGATCTCCCAGTCCCTAAGTCGCACCCGTATATGTCCGTTCTTTTGTTTAACTATCAGACTTTTACCGAGTATATAATATTTTAAATAATTTAGTTTATACTCATGAATACGTATTCATATTAGAAGGTGAACATGTGTTCAACTCACGACCCGTATACAAGACTTATACGTATCTAACTTTCGTTCAAAGGTAAAAACAATAGAAAGGTTATTTTAGCTATTCAGGTCAAATTTGTGCAATAGGTAATTATTTATTACTCCATAAATGTAGGTACATTATTTAGTGTTGAGTTACATGTCACAATATAGTTGTGTTTTGTTTTTAGCATACACATAATGAAGTGTGGTCTTTTGTCTATCGATTACATCATCAGACTTCTAATATAAATCAAAAATCTAATGTTAAAGTTTATTGTTAGATTAATGACAGTATTGACCCAACTTATATATATTATAAATAGATTAGTTGTATAGAAAAACTTATAGGGTACCTCTGTTTGTTACTTTTTTTATTTTATAATAACCGAGAATCGCAACAGTTTTGTTTTTGAATTGGACATGGCTCCCTATTTTTTTATTGGTTTTAATTTTGTTTTCGGCCCAATTTTTTGTCTAAAATTAAAGTAGTTTAAGTCACTACTTATAAAACAACTATCTGGCACTGAAAATCCTGATAACATCGGTCTGATGGTAGATGTTCTATCACACCTAACCCTATACTCTTTTTAAAAACATCTAAATAGAAATCATTGTAATTAGACTCCAAATAACAACTACATATATTAGAACTATTAACAGTATAGTAAATTCGTGACGTGTTTATCAATGGTGCAATTCAAATTACTAAATACAGTTACATATACCATTCTTTATATACTAACATTAAGTATACAAATATGGACACAGTTCGTTATCATAAATCGTTGTTATGGTCGAGTGTAGATATAACTAAGTGCCTACTTGCAATGGAGGCCGAACAATCCTCTATATCTCACGATGACCGTGTTATAAACGTGGCGAACGCGGTTTTGGGTCTGCTACATTTCAGACTTCAAGCTCACTGACTAGACACCAACGGTGATAATAAGAGCCGTGTATGAAGTGGGTAGATGGACGAACGAATTTACTATAGCAAAATGTGCAATGTGGGTAACCCGCATAAATGGAGTGAGCGGAGACAACGACCCGAAACCCTGCCCACTAGCTATCACAATATTTTTAACAGGCATTCTGTATTTGGGTCTTCATCATTAGGCCGTAATTGTTGAATGTAAATGAGTGTAGAAGTATTCAGGCAGTACCAATGCTTTAATTACTACGTGAAATATGCAATCCAATATAAAAATAAACAGATGAAAAATTAAATAACTATGTATTCTCTCTCTATATCAGTCTCTGTTTTTTTAAGTACCTGTCAAAGTGACTCTACTCTGCTTGATGGAAACCATAAAAACAAGAAAAAAGAGTTTTAATGTAGATACATATATACGTAATACTTTGGCTTAGTTATTTAAGGTTTAGTTGTTTTATGCTTTATTTGTTTAAAGTTTAGTTGTTAAAAGCTTATTAGTATAACCACACCATATAGAGCTGAATTAACAATGCTAATCGAACGTAAGCATTGATTGTAATGCAAAAGATACCATCAATATGTCAACGAGATACATTTTTGGACATGACGTCATTTCGCTCATTGTTAGTTAGTGGTCTTGTAGGGGTTGTTCCTTATTTTAATGTGGTTTTAGTGATTTTTAGTGATTTGTATTTGCCTTCTATCATCAAATATTTTATGCAAAAATAATAAATGTCGTAAATGTACTCGTATACATATCAATTACATACTGGTAAAAGATAATAATATTGTGTGAAGAAATTCGTGTTTTGTAAGTTACATACATTTTCATCATTATCATCATCAACAGGCTTTTACAGTCCATTGCTAGACATAGACCTCTCAGCAAGGAGGTTTTGGCCTATTATACCACGCTGACCAGACAGGTTAGAATAAGGTTTGTTTCAAGTTTTCCTTCTCTTTGTAATGATGTTTTCTTGCATACTTTGTTCCCTTAGTCGCCTTTTACGACACCTACGGATGAATAGGGGCTGTAACACTATGTATTCTTAATCCGTCACCACATTGACAACATACATTTTACTCTCGTTAAAAAAATGAATATTTAATCATTTCTTGAAAAGAAAATATTTGATGGCAAATGAAAACTGATCTGACGAGTTAAATTTGTAGAAATGTTGTTTACTGTTACTGACCTTCGGATAAACATATGCCACATTAAACCTTCGTGACAGGTGATAGTAAGTGCGTTAATGCTATTGTCCCGAGCGTAATGAACATGACAGCACTGAACCTTGAAGAACACGTGTCTACATCGTTGCAAGCAGATAGCCAAACAACACAATAGTTTATTTATCGAACGGTCCGCATTATAACGCAGGCAAACATCTTCGGTTCATCGAGTTCCTAGTTCTGGTTACTCTTGATTGACTCTCAATTACCTACAATGAATGCTGTCAAATCTAAGTGTTCAGTTAAAAGTCACGGACCTATGTATGTAAGATTCAAGGTATGAAAGAGAAAAGAAAATAGAACTGTGCTTAAGACAGGTGGTTACCGCAAAGTTTCAAAATAGTATACTTATAACTCGTTTAGTATTTTTTTAAACTTAAAAAAAGATGTCCTCGCAAACATCTCGCATAAATTTGAACGAGTGATTTGAACCTTATTTCAAAAATACAAAAAAAAACTAATACGATCTTGTGAAGTAAAGCAGTATTACAATGTTCTTTACCTGTATTGTATTTTATTGTGATATTATTCTACATTTTCGTCTCTAGTTGCAAGTTGAGTACACACACCACATAAATTATTATTTTGTGTATGTAAATGTAACCGTCTAAATCGTATATTATTAGCTTGTTGCATTGTTTAATATTTGAGTACTTAGTGTATAATATAAACGAAATGTAAATTTCTTTTTGAGAAATAAAATTCTTTACACACAATAACACTTGCTGAGTTTTGTTGTGGGTATAGTGTTATCTGATATGTTGGACTCACGAAAAAAGATATTAAGAATATCTTAATTCAGTGTCCGTCCTTTATTGCTTACTAGCTTTTGTCCGCGGCTTCGCTCGCGTGGGATTTGGTCTGCCACATTAAGTTTCGTAACAGATCATTTTAAGTAAATATATTTTTTTAAACATACAAACAATCCTACGGTACATCATTTTTGTGTAACTTCAATGGTTTAGGCAGCGTACGTACGTCAAGACAACTCTCAGAGGCCAGATTTTTTCCGACTTAATCGACTTGTATCATTATATTACGACCAAAATTACATAAAATCATTATAAATTGTAGCTTATATGTTATTCCGATGTATAACCTACATTACTGTATAGTTTCACCCAAATCTGTCCAGTAGTTTTTCCATGAAAGAGTAACAAACTTCAATTCGACTCACAAACTTTCGCATTTATTACATATATTATATTAGTAGGATAAGGCTGGAATACACCTAGACACGCAGCAGATGTTCGTGTTCGGTACTATAGCTCTATCTAATTACAGAAGATTGAATTTTGTTATAAATCTAAGCAAAATAATCAAAATTTTACTTTTCAGTCATATTTTATTTAATAAAATTTAAAATAAATAACGGATATTCAAATATTACATAACACTGTTGTAATCGTAAATTTGTTTATTCATTATATGAAAATAAAATTAATAATAACATTGCTCTCAATTTTGGATGACACATTCATAAACAATATTTTATGTTTTAAGTGCTTCTCTTCATTAATAACTTTTATTACAGCATTTTGCCACGCATGTTATAAATATAGGCAGTATTTCAAATGAACTACAGATACTATGAATTTATTAGACGCTAACCGAACACAAATTTCAAAAGCTACCTGTCATCATTGCCTGGTGTGTTCCGATTCGTTCCTTCTGCGTTGTTACGATAGCAAAGAGACGAAGAAAGAACTCGCGAAACTTTAGGCACACATGCACAATCAAACACAGACGCGGACACTATCTGTTCATCGTCACTTGCACTGTAGTTTTCTTTCATTTTACAAGACCTATCCCATCATCAGTAGTCATCGTATTACACCAAATCACTGAAATGAAATTACTTTCAAGAACACGACGAAGGCTGTTTGTCAATACTTATCGAACATAGGAAATGAAATGTAATAATCTTATCAATTCAGTTATATCTGTGTTTATGTGACAATGGCCTTAAAAATCAATATCAAATTGATTATTCAAAAATTCAAGACTTGGAATGCAATAAAAACAAATTACGATTATGAATTGCAAATCGAAAGTAACGCTTTTTATTTATTAAAAAAATATCGATTACTTTAAACTTACGCAAGTTTTTTACGTGTTTAGCAGATAAAATATCAATCACAAAAATGAACCTTATAATTACAAACAGTGTATATGTGGAAGAAAACAATTGTATTAGTGATGACACATTTATTTATAATAATAATAAATTGTTGATAATTTGAATCATTTTCCCCAGTTGCAAATAAATATATGACAAAATTATTTAATTTTAATATTCTTATTTGAATTATACTGTTGGAAAGAGAACTGTAACAGAATATTACGCCCATGTAAGTATTATATATTGGTTTTTTAGTCAGGTTAGATACCAGAAATATCAAATTGTAATTGACAAAACGGGAGTGCTTTAAACTTCGAAATGATATCATAAATGTAAAATACAAGGGTTACGTGCATACACACAAAGTTATCACTCGGTAACTACAATCTCTAATAAGTAATGTAGATATGCAGTTACAATAACTAACTGACTCGTGTAAAGTCCCCTGCGTCTCGCAAAAGGAAAAATCAATTAATAACCTTAAACATTCCACTGCTGGACATAGACCTTTCTTTAACAAGTACTGGCCTGCTACATCATACTCTCCAGACGAGTTGATATAAGGTTTGTTTCAAATGTTCCGTTAATCCTTCTCTTTAAAGCGATGTTGTCTTGCGTATTTTGTTCCTTAGCCGCCTCTTACGACACACATGGGAAGAATAGGTCTGGTGACACTCTGTATTCTTAATCCCTCACCACACGGAGAAGGAGGGAAAAGGAAAGGTGTTCAGCTTATATATAGCCTTCCTCGATAAATGGGCTATACAATGGTTAAATATTTTTTTAATTCAAATAAAAGAAGCACTTCAGCTTTATAGCATCAGTATAGATAACGTGGCACAGAAGCGTATTTTTAATAAGAATGAATGCACTGTACGTGTGGATCATGTTGTTTTATTTAATTTAAATTATCCATACTAATTTTAGTAATACTAGTACACTGACCTTTAAATCGAGCATAGAGGATGCATTAACGATATAACTCGTATACATTAGACCAGAGATTATTACCAGATTGTACACTGCACTGGTTAATATAAAACCACCAAACGGAGCAATAGTTTAAGTATCATGTAGTAATCATCATCATCATCGATAGCCTTTAATAGTCCACGGCTGGACATAAGCCTCTCCTTAGAAAGGAAGTTTTCTACTATTAGTTAGTCGGCTCTTAAAATACTCACGGGATGAATACGGGTGTTACACTCCGTATTTTTAATCTGTCACCATTAAGTTCTTAAGTAACTACGGTAAGCGGTTAATTTTTTGAAGGCTATCCCCACGGAGGAACAGTTGTATGCGTGAGAGTCGACATTACGCTTTTTGTCATTGAATTGACAATAAATTTAAGAGAGCAATAAGTGTTACAATTAATAACACATTACAAGCTTGCAATTCATATGAAAGTATTTATTTACTTTAAAATAATTAATAAATTTATCCTTTCTGTATGAGACTAATTAGAAATCAATATACTTAGTCTGGCCATAAATACTGTTACACTTAATTATAAAAAAATATTACATTTGAATTTCGAATCTGTCATTTTTATACGATTGTTCATTGTGTTTTCTCATTTTGGCGCCAATACATTGTAAAATATTTTGCGATATTAAAATGGTGTGGGGTGATAAAGAGATACGAATCGCTGTGATAGCATTACACAAAGTAGGTATGGAGCCAAATGCAATTTTTAAAACTCTCCATACACTTGGTATTAGTAAAATGTTTGTGTACCGGGCTATTAATAGGTACAATGAGACCTCCTCTGTTTGTGACAGAAAAAGATCTGGCCGTCCACGTAGTGTTCGTACGAAAAAGGTGGTCAAAGCAGTAAGGGAAAGAATTCGAAGAAATCCTGTCCGAAAGCAAAAGATTTTATCTCGGGAAATGAAGATAGCACCTAGAACCATGTCGCGTATTTTAAAAGATGACTTAGGACTTGCAGCCTATAAGAGACGCACTGGCCATTTCTTAACTGATAATTTAAAGAAGAATAGGGTGGTAAAATCGAAACAACTACTGAAGCGGTACGCAAAGGGAGGTCACAGAAAAATTTTGTTTACGGATGAGAAAATTTTTACAATTGAGCAACATTTTAACAAACAAAATGACCGTATTTATGCTCAAAGCTCTAAGGAAGCTTCCCAATTAGTCGACAGAGTGCAACGTGGACATTATCCGACTTCAGTGATGGTTTGGTGGGGTGTTAGCTATGAAGGAGTGACTGAGCCATATTTTTGTGAAAAAGGTATCAAAACATCGGCACAAGTGTATCAAGATACCATTCTTGAGAAGGTAGTTAAGCCCCTTAACATCACCATGTTCAATAACCAAGTATGGTCCTTCCAGCAAGACTCGGCGCCGGGTCATAAAGCTCGGTCCACGCAGTCTTGGTTGGAATCGAACGTTTCGGACTTCATCAGAGCTGAAGACTGGCCGTCGTCTAGTCCCGATCTTAATCCGCTGGATTATGATTTGTGGTCAGTTTTAGAGAGTACAGCTTGCTCTAAACGCCATGATAATTTGGAGTCCCTAAAACAATCTATACGATTGGCAGTGAAGAATTTTCCCATGGAAAGAGTGCGTGCTTCTATTGATAACTGGCCTCATCGTTTAAAGGACTGTATTGCAGCCAATGGAGACCACTTCGAATAAGCTTTTTATATTTTTAATTGTTTTATATTTATGTATTAAACTGACACACTGTAAAAGTAATAAATGTTATTTGCAGTTAACAATTTTCTTTTTTCTTTATTACAATATTTATGGCAAGACTAGGTACATATACACAATGATCAACAGACGACATTATACGACTCTGGGTCGTAAGGTCTTGGATCACATAATTTGTTATGTTGCTTCACGTGTTCGATTAAATAGATTGAATAGTAGCTACAGAAGGTTCGGTTTCGTTAATTGCTGATAAAGTCCCTGATAGACTATTTTCAACTTATGTATCTCACCGATACAGTTTTCGGTTTCACTATACGGTATATTAGCAACCTTTATCTGCTTAACAGTGTTATACGTCAGCTAACTATTTGAAACTTTAACAGGAACTGGTGAAATTGGCTTTATATATTATTAGCTTTCTGAATAACTGTCTCGTAAAAACTGATTAAGACAATGTCAGTTCATGTATAATGTATGTATTAAACGATTTAATTCAAAGTATATGGTTCATAATTTAATTATTTCCGTAGTTGACCGACGTCATCAATAATACACAATATTCTCCTAGATATGTGAAAATAGTTTTAATTATATCTTACTGGACTACGACAACTGTCATCCCTGCATGAATGGACCTCCAGTTTTGCACTCACCAACGAAATACAATAGAACAGTTGCTGTCACTTTGGGTTGATCTTTTGTAAGAGAATAGTCGTAGTAGAAATCAGCGTAGCTTTTCTACTTTACATTACGAGGAGTAGAGTTGTGAAATCCGCCAAAATACTATAATATACATTTTTTATCCGAACAAAAAAGTGTTTCGTCTAAATCATCCGACTGTCATTACCTGTCAGCAGGAATCATGTCAGTAGTGTCGTCCTCCATAGATTCGTCACCAACTTCCACCTCCAACTGAACAGCAGGCGGAGAACTCATATCCTGTCACCCACGAAACAGCCCTGAAACAAATAAACCTAATTTCAACATAACAATAATACCTGCTAAGTCTGATTGACTACAAAATAAATCTAATTTGTCTATTAATTCCAAGTAATATCACTTAGCTTTCCCAAACCATTCCCGCAAATATATAAATTGGCATAGAGAATGAAGTATGAGTGAAATTGCTATTAATGCTCTTTCGTAATTGTACATTAATTAATGGGTGTATTACAACAATAAATAGCTAAAGTTAGACCAGTGTATACACTCTGCCCTTTTACCGACAATTAAATTCGGTACAATGGGCTAACTTTATCAGTGTCTTTTCTTTCTTAGGTCTTCCTCGGTTTGAATGTATTCCACATTAACAAATTGACAGCACTATCAACTGTCAAAAATTAATCATGGTGTTCATGTTCAGCAAACATTAATTTCCATGAACATAAGTATAGGCTTGGACAATAAAGTTCATCATATTCTACTTTTTAGTGGTCCCTCAGCCCTGAAAAAAATGGAAGCATGGCCGTCCACGGCAATCACTGAGAGGAACAGTGGCAGATGAGGTGAGGATCATCGGCAATATGAGAAACGAAGTTTAGTACCAGGCTTAAAACTGATAGCGATCGAGAGTTGCTGTGGATGGCCTATGCCGTATCCAGGGGACATAGTACATTAAAAAAGAAGAGCTGTGCCAAACATTATTCATCAGATTTGATTATACAACTTGTATATTTACAGGATACAGTAGAACCCCTTCTAAATGCCTTCAACTTCTACTACATAGAAGACTGCAGTTTGAAGATGTTACTTGCATGGTATTAGTTCCAATGTAAGTGTTTATAGGCATCAGTACTAATAAAACTACTATGTAGCTATATGTCTGACTTACAAAAAAAAATACTATGTGAGTTTACAGAAACACAAAGAACACTCAGACTCAGAACAATAACTTTATAGTCCCATGTAGGATTCAACACTCAGCATAGTAGAAACGGTGTGATGACGACTTTGATGAAGTCATGAAATAATGAAGTAGCCATTGTTATTTAACTTATTTTAATTATTATACTAATGTATTAGTAGGAATAAAATGAAACATCGTACTAAACCTCAAATAGGTTAAATTATACAAAAAAGCCATTCAACCTATACAAATTAGTCCATTATTCTGTACAGATATTTTATGTTAACTGTTTCCCTACACGCATGCACAACTTAAAACTAGCATAAACAATATTCATTATGTATAATCAAAGAAATTATACAAATAAAACAATGAAGTCAACGACTTAATGGTATACCAAATTTCGAAATGGTTGATAAAAATTTAATTGATTAAAGATAACGAATGGATAGATAACCCAGAAGACAATAATTTTAGAGTTAATTAAGCATGTTTATATTTCATAATGAATGACAGTCATCAACCTCTTTTGTTTACAAAATTAACATTTAATGTAGTCACCCAAAGTTAAGAGATCACTAACCTTACTCTATTTGATATATTTAATAGTAAACAGATTTAAGTGATGCCAGTCAATGTCACTTTTTTTCTAGAAAGATAAAAGGCCATATATTTTAGTTTTTAACCAGTTAGTGATTAGTGTATGAAGCATGGAAACTTTTTTGAATTTATTAAATTCTGTATTTTTAATTCTATTTTCTAGATCTACCCACAAACTCTATCAGTAAATTTGGCTCCTCAGATTGTGTATTGGTTAAAGCTATCACCTTGCTGCTTTCTGATAATCAAGTTGTTATTATGAGTCTGGATGTTCTATATGGCAGTTTCCTTGGACGTTTGTAAAGTGCCCTGCGACTATGGATACAATCTTTGTTCAGGTAAAAACTATTCTCTTTAAAAAAAAACAAGGTTAAGGTTTGCTGAGCCACAAATGAACAAATTTTCATTTATTACACTTAAATCTCAACAACCACACTGCTAGCAAACATATTCATCTACATATATTTTATAGATAAATTTTACCCAAACACAGAACAAATAACAATGCTCATCATTATTTATCCTAGGTGGAAATCAAACCCACAATCTTTGGTTTAGCAGTCAGGGTCACTTAATACTGGTCAACAAAAAAGATCATTTTAATCAACTATGTGTTAATAATGGTGGTAAAGAAAAAAATGTGTTTTTCTACTATTTCTATACAAAAGAAACCAAAACTCATACAAAATTTTGTGATTCATCATGTGGGCAACACATGCTCACTGATGTCATCAAGTATTACTTGTTCATCATTTCAAATTAATATTGTCATAAAGTAGGTCTAAGGTTCCAAGTAATTATTTTATAGACATAATTTGATACTTCATATTAATAAAGTTCATTTAAAGCTAAAACTAGTTAAAATCTAAAATAATCATTAAGTTTATATTTTAATTATTTTAATTATTAATTCCATTCAATGATACTTCATAATATCACATTTAACTAAAGTTGGGACCATTTTGTGGTCAGGTTTTTCAAAACTACCTTTTTAGTTGGCTAAGGATGATGTTGCAATGTTGTGTGATGGTTAGCTGTCACTAATCTACTTACGGTGTACTATGTGTTCCTTGCTAAGTTACAATTTGTGTAAGCATAGTTTTAGAACAACACTTCGTTTTTTAAAGGACTAAGAACATATCTTGTCTAGTGAGAAGACTTTAAAACAGTCATAAAACAAACACAAAGAAAAAGAGACAACCCATAACACTCAAGACAAAAGTTACAATGCAGGTTCAATTTCTTTTTTTGTTTATAGATGCTGACAAAGGGCTAACTCTGTCTAAAAATGGACATGACAGCTTTTTAAAATCTATGGTAGCTCAAAGTGGAGAGTGAAGAGAAAGAAGAAAACTAATTTGAGTAATGATATTTTCATATGAAATATCATGACACAATATTAAAAGTTGAATGTATGCCATAAACACAAGAAACTGCATTTGGGACAAAGACAACTGAATATTGATGCGTTATTCTGAATAACAGTTAAATCAGTTTTGTAACAATAAAATAATTTAAAATTTCAATTAAGGACAATTATGTCAATTTAAAACCTACTAATGTGTTTTATTTTGACATTATGATCCCAACAAATTGAAAATAAAAAAAATGTTAACAATTTTCACCAATCTGTGTTTCCTTTGAAATTTGAAGTAGTTGCTTTTTATAGTACGTATGGAAGGTTCCGTAACAATAAGCTGTAGTTATGGCTTTAAAAATAAACTTCTACAGTAATTTTCATAAATATTTACATTACGTTTCTATAGAACAATGAGAAAAGCATCAATCATTGTCTCGTCAAATGTTCACGGAATATTAGGAAATTAAGATATCGATCAAGAAGTATGAAATAAAACTTACTCTTTTTTCGGGCTGAAATTAAAAGTTGTAACGAAAGGAAAAATAATTACCTTCACTTTCTTAAAATATGATAAATCATGCAATTTGACACTATGTTCTCGCTAAGAAGCGCACCAATAATCATCAACACTTTTATAAACAACACCAATAGTTAATAAATGCACTTTCATCACAAAATTTCACAGCTGAAAAATTTCATGTCCATTGGCAGGGATCCACGAAAATTTTTGACATTCACAGTCCGATGAATACACATTAACGAATTCTCGAAAGAAAAGCAGCTACCGAATATATTATAATAAATAAAAGAACCACTGATTAGTGATTTTAATTATTTGATGGCTAAAAATTAGAAACTCTAATTGGTTTCTAATTATTCAAAAATTTGCAATGCAATTGCGACTAATAATTCAACGCCCGACCGAACACCGATCTGGTGATACCATATTTTAAATTAAATGAAAATATCAATTTTCTTAGTAGTTCTTATTAATATTCACCCAAATCGATAGATCTTTTTTTATTTTGAAGATTCTTTTAATAATGAGACGAAATTTATCAATGAAATAAACAAAATTAACACATTCATGTAAACTGAACTTTAAAGAACTTGACTAGACCAAAAATAAAAGAAATGTAATTGTGGCATAGTAGTAACGTTACCTTTTATGAAAACTACTGTCTATATTTTTATTTGGTGTTAAAAATTCATTGAATAAAAAACAAATTTCATGATTTGATTTATTCATGAACTTAATTTACTCTGTTTCTAGTGTTTTGTAAAATAATTATTGTGTAAGCACACTTAACAAAGAAAATTGAAAATAATAATTAAAGATTGACACTAAACTGTTTATTTTTATTGTGCGATACTTTCAGGGACAATTATTTTATCTCATTATACAGACTATATTTTGTTTCAGTGGGTTTAATAGTACGAGATCTGGCTCCAGAATCAGTGCACTCATCGGGTATATGCTAAAAACTAAATTTTTATACATATATATAATTAGTTGAATATATTTCTAACAGGTGGCCTACCAAAATGTGGCAATAGGGCCAGAAAAATTTCCGAAAAATTTAATTCACCTGTTTTTTTAAATAAAATCTCGTCCATTTCACTGCAATAAATATAAAGACTAAAAAATCACGGTTGCCGTTGCGCACTTGACCGCACCTCTTTGCAGCCAGGTGTAAACAGGTTTCATTGTGATTCATTTATACACTTACTATGTAAAATAATTTATTTTTTTGTTTAAATATACGGTTGCTTAATTAAATCCGGCCGCAAATAAGGATCGCTGGCTGTTATAGTTGGTAAATATTGAAGATAGAGTGAAAGAGATATTACCAGTCAGACGAGAATAAAGATTGCCAGCTGTAGGACGTTTAAAGCCAGCTTAATATTTGTAAATAAAATATTTTAAGCATATACTCGATGAGTGCATTCATTTTGTAGACGGATCGCAGACTATAAGGGTCACTAAAATAGAGTTTACACGAATCTTTTGTCAGTCTTTAATTACGATTAATAATAAATTTACGTAATATTAAAAATTTTAATGTACAACAAATATTTAACACATACGCATTTGAATTGGTATTTCAAGTGTAATTTCATCATAAAAATAACAATGACTTTAAAAAGATATCATGATTATATTACCCAAACTAATTCATGTTCAAATTAGCGGTAAAAATTTAATAATATCCAGTATTACAGTTACCTTGATGTATCGAGATTTTTTAATTAGTTCAAATTTTTGCTAACACACAACATTAATTTTAAGGACTCATCATGGGTGCAGCAAGCTCTATACGATTGGTTTTTCTTGTTTAATAACAAGTAATCTACATTAAACCATTTTTTTTTATATAACATTGTTTAAATCGTCTTGGCTTTCTAGTTATTTTAATTTTAAAAATTTACAAGGCGCCTGCAAACAACATGATATCGCTTATGTTCTGCATGCGGAAATTTATACACATAGGGTAGAGTAAGGGTTCCAGCATTGAACCTGGTGGGACACCCACTGCAACTAATGACCGTTTCTCGTTCAGATCTTCCATTTTGGACTCTTTCATGTCGGTATTATTATAATAAATGTAAGGCGAATACTTTAAATCTATAGTAATGCAGTTTCTGACCAATGTCTTATCGTATACCAGTGAAAGCCTTTAAACAAAAAACAAAAGATTCCTAAAGCATCGGAAAACTCTCTCGGGCAGCGAAAATTTTATAATCTCAATACCGGTGTTGGCTGTTAAACGACCATTGATGCTTTTTCCGACTCAGTTCATTGCTGTGAGTTTTATTAATCGAATTAAAAAATAAATCTTTTTAATGTGAGGCTCGGAGCCCCGCTTGTAATACGTACATCTTTGGATATCTTTACGAGAAGTTGTAGCGCTAAAAAGTCATACAAGTCTTTCTACAGAACTTGGATATCGACACACACATGGTAAGTCGACTCCAACCTAGTTTGGGAAAAATGCCCGGAAGAGGAGTGGACAGTAAGCAATGTCTCAAGAAAGACAGGGCAACCATACCTGTAACTGGCGTGTCCTGAAAAAGGTAGAGACCTCTTTCAGTCCGGTAAGATATACATATGTACATCCTACTTGAGCTCTTCCGGACCCAGGACCAAGGTAGGGGTCAAAAGGCGCGGTGTACTTCCCATTTACTGCGGTGCGCTATTGCTAAACTGAACAGAGATCAAGAGAAGGCATTCATCATTGGTGGTTGTCTGCACAGGCTTTTCCGAGGGGGTTAATATGGGGATGATCGTTTTGTGACGTGATTACGCAGATTTAGGGTGCGGCCATGCCGGTCGGTTGTCGGTCTCCACATAAGGAGGTGAGCCTTGTACTCGTGCCCAAAGATCCTACACCCGCAGTCGGTGGCGTCGCTGTGAAGATGGTTAGGAGAATCAGCTTGATGCAGAGTACCGAGAGGTGTGGCACATTTTGATGATGGCTATTAACCACGCCAAAAAAGTTACGAAAATGGAGATGCCAGAGGGTGTCGATCGTAACCCTTGAGGTCTTAATAATGCGGCTTGGCGAAAGTTCCGCACTTCACCCTTTACAGAGACTCTCCAGCCCAGCTTCCTGCAGGCAGTTATTGAGGGTCCTTGCCCGCAGTAGGCGAAACATACAACCCTCTTTGACCTCTTTGAAAGGATGACCTCTTTGGTCGACGACAACAAGGAGAACATTATATTCTAACTAAATAGTAAACCAGAGTTAGGGGTGGCAGTTCTAAGGACCAGGTCTGAGAACAACGCCCCTGTGCCAGATGGGATGCCTACCAAGTGCTGGCCTGAGTCCTAGACTACATGTCAGATCGCCTCAGGAAGACGTTGAGCGCTAGCTTGACTTTCAGGTGCTTCACTGATTGTTGGAATAAAGCGGAGCTGGTAGGGTATGCGACTGCTGTGCTCGAGGTCTCGGGTTCGATTCCTAGGTCGGATCAAATGTTTGTATGACCTGCAAATATTTATTTCACAGTTTGGGTGTATACAATGTATAATAAATATTAAAAATATTTAAAAAAAAGAAAAAAGAGCATATGTATAATATTTATATTAGTTGTCTTCTACTTATAGTACAAACACTGCTTAGTTGGAGACTAGATGGCCAAGTGTCAGCAGTCCGAAATATTTTTATTTTCTTTATAACATTTAAATACATTTAGATTACAATTTAAAATACATAAAAAATGAAAACAAAAACACATATTTAAAAATCTAAAACATAGTAGACCACCGACTTCAGCTATAGGGACCAAAATACCCGTGATTAGGGCTCCAAAAATGGTACAGGCACTCTCTCACTATACGAGCCGTGTCAAGGAAAACTGCCTTCTGCATCAGTTTCTTGATTCACCTTTCTAATGTTCTATATCTAAGACGACGGTTCAATAAGTACCCGTGTTAAAAATGAAGACATCATTATTTTTTCGAAATTTTTTTTTTATTTTTCAACATAATCTCCTTTTAGAAAAATACACTTCTCCCCTCGTTCCTGCAATTTTTTAACCCCTCTAAAAAATAGGATTTGTCGAACTCTCCAAAATATGCCTCTGTCACGACAATGACTTCCTCGTTTGAGCTAAATTTTTTTCCCGCGATTAATTTCTTCATGTTAGGGAACAAGAAAAATTACAAGGAGCCAGATCAGATGAATAGGGGGATGCGGCAGCAATTTATACCGCAGTTCATGCAGTTTGGCGGCGACAACTCCAAATGAATGTGCTGGTGCGTTATTGTGGTGAAACTGCACCTTCTTTTTCAACAAATACGGCCATGTCATCTCCTTCAGTTTTTTGTCAAAGCCGTCCAATAACTCACTGTAGTATTGTTCGGTTATCGTTCTTCTTTTTTTTAAAAAAATTCATGAGGATGACGCCTTTCGCATCCCAAAAAATCGTCACCATGACCGTTCTGGCCGATGGCACCGTTTTCGCCTTCTTTGGAGCAGATTCACCGGGAGAAATCTATTGTTGTGATTGCTGCTTAGTTTCTGCTATGTAATGATGAATCCAGGTTTCATCAACGATGACAACTAAACGGAAAAACTCCTTCGGATCTCGCTAAATTGCTCCAAACACTGCTTCGAAGTTACCAGTCGCATCCGCTTGTTATCTACCGTGAGCAATCGTGGCACCCACGGGGCCGACAAATTTTACATTGGCAACTTTTGCAAAATATTAATTGCCGGTCCGGTTGACACACCTACAGCTTCTGCTACTTCGCGCACTTTCGTTCGTCGATTAGCGAGAATCATGTCGTGGACTTTTTATATGATTTCCTCGGTAACCACGTCTACCGCCTCTCTGGTCGCTCCTCATCAAAAACGGATATTCGTCCACATTTAAATTCGTTCAACCAAAATCTAACTGTGGTCATAGATGGCGCAGTGTCCTCATAAACAGCATCCAACTTTATTTTTGTCTCCTCGCATTTTTTCCCGTCCAAAAACAAAAAGCGAATTACCGAACGATACTGCTCTTTTTTCATCTTAGCGAAAATCACGAAACACGTCTTACTCGAATGACTGCCAAATCCAAACTAAGCTATCAATCAGTCTGTTTCTTTTACTGTCGTTTGATAGGTGGTGGCACACAATAATAACCCCAACTTCCCTCAGGAACGCCTTCTGTCGTCAAACACGGTACATTTTTTTTAGTTCTATATCAAGAGCATGCCAAAGTGACTTTACTCTGCCCGATAGAAAGCATGATAAAGAATTCAAGAGTTGTGGTCACCATACTCATTGTAAATGCAGACAACACAATATGGTAACCCTTTGGTGGCCTAGTGACATGCTTTTTCACGCCCCGCTTGGGGAAGGTAAAAGGCATGACAGTCATCGTGGAAATGTAAGGCTCACACAGTTACCATAATAACTGTCACCCCTGCGTCAATGGGCCTCCGATCTCGCATTCACCAACGAAACACGACAGCACGAATGATGTCTCTTCAGGTGTTGGTCGTGGCTCTTGGCTACGGATCCGTGAGCAGATACGACTATCGGAGCATTGATCCACATTTCACATATTGACAATCTCGTGAGATCCAAAATATTTATTTGTTTTTTAAACTTTCACAAGATTTTCGTCAAGAGGAATGGTGATATCGATAATCATTGTCTGGTGTTCTCATCGACTTATTGCCACAATATCAGGCTTATTGACAACAATAGTACTATCTGTGAAAATAAATCGATCCCAATATGAGGTAGCATTATCATTCTCTTAATTGGGTATTATGAGAGCTAAATCTTGTTCCATAAAATGGTAACTCATAGTAAACCGCTGCAATGAGTGATTTCAATAAATTGTATACATTAAGTGTTGCACAAGATTGATCTTAGCGGCAGCCAATGACTAGGCATGATTTTAAATTCCATGTTTTAATTGGATTTTAAAATAGTTATGTAGGATATTTGGCAACGATTTTGTAATCAAAAGATTCAAATTTCATTTAAATTACTTATTTTGCACTCATAAAGTATAAGTATCTAAACAAAAACAAACAATAGTTTAACTAAATAACACTAAGTTTATGGCGTTGAAAACCCTAGTGGTGGGTATTTATTTAAAATTTGCTCCATGTTCGATGGATAAAATGCCATAAATTTAAACCTTTCACCCATCTTCTCAGGATCGACTAGCATATCGTAACACATTTTAATTTTTTCCCTCTCTTCTTCATTTTTAGCATTCTTCATCAAAACCTGTAACACATAATTATCTTTACAACTAACTTTATTACTTGTGTGTATGAATACATAAAAAAAAAAATGTTAAATGAAAGTTTACAAAACTAAAAGATAAAGTTGTCTAAATTACCTCTAATCTGACTTCCGCCTGACATCTCTTCAAGAAATCAGTTTGTTTCACAGGCCCCATGACTAATGCGTAGTTATCCATAGTTGGCATTTTGGCAGCGGCTATTCTTAATTGAGCAAAGTCCACATCAGCGGTGAGATCGCAAAGGCCTGGTTTCTCTAGAGGGTTCACCACTTGATGCTTGTAGAAGGCCTTGATTGAAATGGACATAAAAATCAGAATTAGAATCATTTGAACGATTTGTCTCATAGAAGAGTGGGTTCGTCAGCAGGTAACTTAATGCATAATGGTGATACAAACTATGGAGCACTAAATATATGTCTTTAAAAACGGCATAGTATTTTGTCAATCAAAGTCGCAGCTCCTGTATTTTATCTAAGTAATTTAGCCTATTTACGAGGGGTGATCAATGATCAAATGATCAATATATAAAACAACGATTAGAGTAGAAAAATATATTTTATTTTTTAACATAGTCACCTAACAAATTAATACATTTAGTAGATCTTTTTTCTAAACCCGTGATTCTCTTAGAAAAAAATCTTTGTTTTGGCCAAAAATGCCTCTACAGCGGTCATCACTTCACCATTGTCCTCATATTTCTTACCCCGAAGGTGTTCTTTGAGCCAAGGAAAGAGATAGAAGTCGCTGGTAACCAGATCTGGCAAATAGGGAGGGTGTTCAAGCAGTTTGAATCGTGAAAGTAAAATTTTTTTTTTCGATTTTTGTGCGCCCTAGAAGTACTCGATTATCTTATTGATCACCCCTCGTATACATTTTTACTAACTTTATAGCCATTAAGAAAGAAAGATGCGAGAAAGTCGCGAGATGGGAAAAGTCTCTTACTGACTTCTTAGACATGTCTTTTGATTTGACTATGACTTTTTGCACCATTATACTAAAAATGTAATTGCCAATGTTTATTGTAAAGATTGTATTACAAGAACTTGCTTCAACAAGATAATTACAGTCAGTAAGCTAATACAGCAACAATTAAGTATAAAGTAATATGGGATTAATATCATACGGTAAAGGAAAAAACTATATACTCACTCTAAAAGTATCACCCTTTTCTCCCTCATGGCCATAGTCAGCAATAAGTGCAATACCTCCATGCATATCTACTCGATGAGCCAATTGCTTTGCAATACTTAGAGATTTCGCACTGATCTCCAATTCAGTTTTATCACCTGCATCTAACGGCGGGATGACTAGAGTTCTGACAGCATTATTCGGTTCAGCAGCTATTCTATAGTATAAATTGTCTTGTCCATCTATATCTATAAGAAGTTCTCGCCAACCATTTTCAGTTTTCTGAAAATAATGAAACATCGTATTATAAAATTCATTTAGAAGTTTCTCGGAAATTTTGTCGTAATAGATCGCTACACGGGACCGCAGCAATACCTGTTTCATGTCCGCAATTTCATTTAAGCAACAGTTCGTTTATTACTGTGAGACGCTTATTTCGCATTGAATACGATTCACACGTCTTAAATCAGTGTCTAAGTGCTCCTTTAATAAAGAAATGGGTGAACAAGTTCAAGAAGACGGGATCTACGCTAAATGTGAAGCAAACTTGAGGCCCACTGACTTCTGGGACCAAAGAGAACGTGCAGCAAGTTTTCGCTTCTGTTCGACGTAATCCAGATTTATTGACGTGCAAACGTTCGGCTGAATTAGGGTTATCGCGCACATCATTATGCTGTATTTTGAAATTACATCCATATAAGATCCAGATAGTACAGGAACTAAACCTTAATAATTTAAATTTACGCAAGTCGTATGCTAAAACAAAGTTAAAACGATTCAGTAATTTTGACAACATCTTATTTTCTGATGAAGCCCAATTTCGTCTCGACGGACACGCGTAAACGCAAGTATTGGAGCAGTGAAAATTCCAATGTTAAAGACAAGAAGCCACTTCATTCTACCAGGGTAATTGTATCGCCTGCAATTTCAGCAAAAGGAATCATTGAACCCTACTTTTTCGAAGTCTCTCGCGACCGCTCACTTATTGTTAATTCCGCTGAATCCGTTAAAATGTTACGGTGGTTCTTGGGACCGATGCTACTGGAATTTTGTTAGCTACAATCGCAACACACGGTTTCAACAAGATGGAGCCACTTGTCACACATCCAATGAGTCCCTGCCGGTGGCCAAAGACATGTTTCCGGAAAAGCCGATTTCCAGACGAGCCGACATTCCATGGCCACCCAGAAGTCCAGATCTATCCCCAGCACACTTCTTTTTATGCAGTTATTTGAAGAATCGTGTCCACATCAATGAACCAAATACACTACATCAACTAAAAGAAAAATCAGCGAAGAGATGTCGGCGATTTCGCGGTCTCTTTGCTGACGAGTATTTCGTTGCTCGCTTAGAAGAGTGCAAACATCGGAACGGTGGTTATTTAGACTATGTAATTTTTAAAAAATAAATTCCAACTAATTAGCTTTCTTGTAAATAAACAACATTTATGATTTTTTCATAGGTTAACTAATTCGTGGTCCACCCTGTATAAAATCAAATTAGACTTTCATAGTCTAATTAGAATTTTTGCCGACCAGTCTATAACACATCATAGACTTATTAACATTATGAAGTGCTCAAAATCAATTTTTTTTTTTCAAATATTAACCAAGAGGGTAATGTTCTACTTGCTAAAAATGTGTGCATTGGATAGCCAATATTAGTTTTTTACAATGTAACAAATATAGCAGATACATATATGTAAAGAGGTAATCTTTTCTCTATCCAAATTCTATCTACAATGTTTTATATTAAAACATTACCCCAACAAGTAAAACACAGGAAGTAAACATTGTTATCAATAAAAGCTAAGAACAGGATTAGACTTACTTCAAATTTGTGGATTGGCAGAACATCAAAGAATTCGTGTGCAATATACCATGAAAAATTTTTCGGTACCTTACTAAGGTCATTGTACCAATATACCTTGATTCCACTCACTGTCTCACCCTGAAATGGTAACGATAAACATTGAATTATATTGTAATTCTGTAGTAGTATTGCAAATAATAGCTACAAAGTAAAAATTATTTTCTAAACTGGAAATTTCACTAACTCATTTACATCCAAACTACAAAGTCAAAGTCAAAGTCAAATTTGTTTATTCATTTAGGTCACAAAAAGACACTTATGAACGTCATAACACAGTACATTGATCACCAGAGATATTGAGGATAGCATAGAAACTACTAGAATATGTAATACCCTTAAACAAGCAATTCTTATATATATATAACCTAATTCTCAGAAATGGATGCAAAAATTTTCATGAAATTTAGCATGCTGGGGGTTTTGGGGGTGATAATTCAATCTAGCTAGGTTTCATTTTTAGAACACATTGTTTTATCCACATTTTTAAGCAATGAAATGTTTGTCTAATAGCCCCACTTTGACAACAAAACAAAAGAAGTTGGTAAATTGCGAATCCACTATCACACCACCATAATACTGAGCAAAGCTGGGTTTCCAGGTACTGATTAATAATGTAAAATAGTGTTTTCATAGGCGAAATGTAAGACAGGTAGATCAATGGCAGAGAAAGTTCATGAGGTTCATGTGCAGACTGGAGTCGATAACCAAAATAAAATTGAATTCAAGAAGGATTAATCTCTTAGGTTATATGCTTTTATAAGTTGTTTCAATTGCTTGCTTATCTGTATAATAATAATAAACAGAATCCTTACCTCATAATTGTGTGGTAATCCAAGTTCCACTTCTCTATGTGATATGCAGAGTTTATTAGCTTGCACCGACTGCATAGTTGAAGAAATTTCTACAAGATGAAGACTCAAATCTGAAGGTTTGTAGTTACGATTATGAAGTACCTACATAAGAATGTCCAAAGTTAACTGTTATAGTAGCTAGTGTGCTATCACTATAGCATTGAGTTAAATTATTTAGACTTACCCTTAAAATATCTGCTATTAAAGTACCTTTTCCTGGACCTAGTTCAACTATCTGTAATGGCTTTCCAGGGCCCATTTTCTGAGTCTCGGCATAGAACCACACGCCTAATATTTCGCCAAATAGTTGACTTATTTCTGGTGACGTAATAAAATCCCCATCATGGCCAATGACTTCTTTTTTCATGTAATAACCTTCGGTGGGGTTTGTAGCAACTATGTGCATATAATCAGCAACACTTATAGGGCCACTTAATCTAATTTTTTCTTTTAAAATCACCATTATACTCGGCGCAGTGCCCGGTGCAGGCATTTTTAATGTTTTTGGATCAGGACGTTTCACCACTTTAAAACCATGTCCTCGAGAAATTATTTGAGGCATTAATAACTTATTGCACATTTTAAATATTTTAAGAGGATTCATTTTTGCTAAAATGGTACTGAATCGTTAATTACACGGTTACAGGTTATTTTTGTTTTGTATTGTATATGTCAATGAAGCAGTTGTCAATGATATCAATCCTAAGTTGACAAATTATATCAGCTGATTTGTGAAGTTTTATTTTCTTTGTAAGGTAAGAGTTATAATTCAAGAGCCGAACTGTCACGTTACATTTAAAAAAGTGATTTACTTCAACTAATCTAAGTTGAACTATTTAATATTGAAATTGTGTAACTAGAGAATTACTAACAATCCCTTTTTTTTCTGTACCACCGAAAGGTGGTTATGTTATGGTCCAGTTTCGAAAGGTTCGTTAGTTCGTTTCGAATGTTGGACTCGAACCGACCAAAAACCGCACGCCGTCACACTGGTACCTTTTTCTTTTTTTTTACACTGGTACCTACTACCGTCTGGGTACCGACTACTAGTAAGTAGCCAGAAAACCAGGTGCACCCTACTAAGGAAATCCCTGGAACCTCGACGTACTTCGAGCCACCTACAACTTGTAGATGCCCTCCACGTGTGGGAGCCCCGATGTTCCCTTTTCTGCCTGCCCCCAAACGGGCCCATCCCGGCTTGTTTCTGCTAGGGTGACAGATGGTCTCACCTGCGACCTCTAGGCTTGCGCTTATGGAGGACGAAGCTCGTTTAACGATAGTCGGCGCGTAAGTTTTTTGCAGCACCTGTCCCATTCCCAGGCCTGACGGATAACCCACTCCGCCATCTCCTTTGCAAACATAACCTGTTCGCAGAAAGAGACGGCGGAGTTCTAAGCGCTTACGCTCCGTATTATGGCCGCAATCATGTTACTGAGTGAGGCAATCTTTACTCCGATGACCATCCCTACTAACCCTAAACATTTTTGTAATCGGTTGTAAAATTGTTAGTGATAGATCACAGAGTACATTTGTATATACAGAAATACTTTTTCCCCAATGATATTACTTGATAATCTCTAAGTAGCGCCATCTATATTAAATTTATAGCAACTTTTATTTGTTTGAATAATTATTAAAAGTTAAGATACTTTTGGTTTTACATGACGAACAGGATCTAAAAGGCTGATTTATATTAACTAAGGAATAATACCTATAAAATAAGACAAAATAATTGTGGAATTCTTTATTTTTGAAGTGATGACTTTTATGGGGGCTAAACCGCTTTGTTTCATTGCAGGCTACGGCAGCGTCAGGCAGGCTCCTCCTCTCTCACTCTAACTTACGTAGCTATTACGTACGTATTTTGGACAGAAGCATCTCTCTCCAAATAAGCTTTTCTTACATTTTACTTATCTTTTCTTCTTATTAATATGTATAAAATTTAAGTTTTAACCCAAGCTTTTCTCCAGTTAAATTCAACTTTAAACAGTTCGTTACTTAGATTCGCTTAAGTTATCACTACTGTAGGGCGTCTCAAGTGTACCCGTTTTTTTCTTTCAAAACATTTACAAAAGTATTTTTGTGCCTTATTTTGAATCATGTCATCATTGTCAACATTGTGCCTTGCACATAAAATATTATTAGTTTTTTTACAATAATTGTATTTGAAAAATCAAGGAACTAGAATACACTCAACTCGACTTACAAATTAATGCCAGAAACATAATTACTTACTTATTCAGTCTAAAAAAATCAAATTCACAAATGATCACTGGCCAGCAAAAGAATTGAAGTTTGATTAAAAATATTGGACGTTTTCTTAGCGTTACGGTACAATAAATATTTTTACTAAATTTAATTAAAGAATAAATAAGATTTTTTTTCTATTAAAAAATAATTTTAAATTGAATAAAATACAAACTTTATTAAAAAAACATGAAAAATAATAAGTTACAAAATTTCAAAAAGTTTTCTGTTTTTATCCATCGAATAGGAAAACTATCAATAAAAAAAAGTATTAGTATATGGTTCGACAATAATGCAACTATGTATTTTAAATAGAAGGTTGGCATCTTGGCGATGTTTTAGATGTGATTTTATAATTTCGGTGGTAGCACACTCACGTAGGAAATGTTAAAAAAGTTCAAAACCACACTGGTTTCTAATATTTATCAACCACCTTAAATTAATGCTATTGTTTGATTACAATTTCCCTAGTACTGAAGAAATGTTAAGTAGATGTGGTAGATTCCAATCATAAACGATGGTCACACACACTGACTTGGTGTTGTACCTTTCAGTAAATGTCAAATTTATCAAACCCAAGTCAAAGACTTGAAAGAGTATAGTTAAAGTGCTGCCCGTTATCAAATTTATTTCCTGAAATCTGATTTACTGAAAGTCTAACAAAATAAAATTCTGATCGCTATTTATTTACCATCAAGAACAAAAATTAATTATTGAACAGTGTAGAATTTTTCCGTCTTGGTACTTGTGTAACACAACTGCAATCAGATATAGGGTTATGTTTTGGTATACCACGTGAATATTTTCAGACAGTTTTTTTTTTAATATTTCAAATAATTTATTAAGAAAATGGGAACAATGAATGATGAATATTATTCTGGTGTTAATGACGTCAAAAACAACAACATAAATAAAGATCCTCCTGAACGTAATGGTAGAATCATTGTCAGGAATATAGCTTTTAAAGCTACTAAGGAAGCTCTCAAGGAGCATTTTTCGAAGTTTGGAACAGTAAATGAAGTGAATCTATTGAAAAAACCAGATGGAAGGCTTGTTGGATGTGGCTTCGTGCACTTTGAAGATGTTGCCATGGCTGAGAGGGCCATTAAGGGTACAAATAAAAAACCGTTTTTAGGTAAGGAAGTAAAAAAATAAATAAATAAATATTTCGGCCAATTGACACACAACGTCATCTAGTTTCAAACTAAGCAGAGCTTGTGCTAATTAAACCTTTAATGAACTTTGTTTCAGTTATTTAATATTTTTATGTGTAATAAATATATACAGAAAATTGCAGTAAACTGAAAATCATTCAACTATTACTACATACTATTATTACATGAAATTCAGAAAGGTGAAATAAGTTCTGACAGACAAATAAAAAAATTACTAGATCAAGTAAATTTAAAATGGACAAAGTAATTATCATAAAATAATTTTGTTACTTTGATTTTGTACATAGCTGTTGCTGGCGATTCTTTCATGTTAAAAAGAGTTTGCTATTCCACACCATCAATGCTCTTTTTATATTGCACTAGATGTATTTGCAGAACGAATTGATTCTGTAGTTAAAGTGTAATGGAAATATTTAACTAATATTTAACCAACCCGTCTGGCCAGCATGGTATACCATACGAAAACCTCCTTTCTAAGGAGAGGTCTATGTCCAGCTGTGGACTGTTGAGTTGATAATAATGATGAGTCAACATCTAATTTTAAACACAAACTAAAAATTATTAGGTGAATAGGAATTTTACCTTCTAATATGATAGTAATATTTTTTCAGTGTGTCTTATGTTATCTTGTATGTGAGTGTAGTAGTTTCAGCAGGTGTTAACTAGTTTGAATATATTCCAGATCGTCCCATTCATGTAGCATTTGCAGTACCTAAAAAGAACTATGTGCAAAATATACAAAATAAAGATGCAAGAACAAGGTTTAACAGCATTTCATCAGAGGATGACCATAAAACCAGTGTTAAGAGTAAGTTTTCAAACCTTACTCTACTTTTTTTTGTTTTTATAGAAGTCTACGAGAAAGCGATTCTACTCTGCCTGATAGAAAGTATGAATAGAATCCCAAAGTAGTGATCCGCATACTCATTGCAAATGCAGTCAACGCAGTATGGCGACCCACGCTGTGGCGGCCTAATTCTGTCTAGTTCAAGACTTTTTTAGTGTAAACAAAATAAACAATCGTTGCTATATGGTGGCATTTATGATGTTTTATATCGGGCATCTCACACCAATGCTTCACATGGTAAAATTTTCGATAAATCATCATCACTTGGATAATTATCACTCCACTACTACCTTACAAGACACTTTTGCATGTAGAATCACTCAGTGGAGCAAATTATCGCTTGTGATATTTCCAAACTATGGCATTTAAACCTTCAAGAAAAGAAGGTACTCCATTCTCAAAGGTGGCAACACACTTGTGACTCAACCCATATTTGCCCAGAACTTTTTAAGATGTCAAATTTTATATCTTTCATAAATATTATTGACGATCATAAGCAATGACTGTAATTACTATTATATTATTACCTCTAATAAACTGCATTACAGAAAAAATTGCTTTAAAAAGAATAATATTATAACACACCAAGTGCTTACATTTTATTGTACTCATTGAAAGATTTTCCATGAAATGAGCAAGCAGTAACTTAAAGTATTCTTTGTCAATATAAAATCATTAAACAATGATGCTTGTTTATGTTTCAAGCTGTTTCTTCAGCTATTAAGACGTAGCGGCTTAACTTACAGGCGGTAGTCACTTTCCATCAGGTGCCACAGCAACTGATTTGCCCCTATATAAAAAAAATCTCTGTCACAGGATCCGATTATTGACCATCCCCTCCCACTGTAATTCCAGGTTCTTTAAGTGCGGCATGAAAAAGCAGCTCACTGTGGGTCACCAAATTGCTATTATCTCCATTCCAAAGAGTATGGTGATCACCACTCTTAGATTCTATTCATGCTTTCCATCAGTCAGGCAGAGTAGTCACTAAATAAAATTTTTAAAAAGATGACGTATGCTGCCTCAGTTTCGAAATAATTACATGCTCCTGTCTGTTTTCAATCACCTTAATATCAGAAATGTGTACCAGGTAACATGTTACACATCAAAGTGACACATTTCACATTTTTGAAATATTGTTGTGCCTTCTGAATTTCTAAGCGCTTGATTAAGGAGTATGTACACATTAACAGTATCTAATGGTTTATTCACTATTTCATAATCAGAAACTTTTATATGTTGCACTATAACCAAATTTTGTTTTTAGATGAAAATGTTGATGCCACAGAAAAATCAAAAGAAGAGAAAAATAAAATACGAATAAACCGCAATGCACGTCTTATTCTTCGTAATGTGTCTTTTAAAGCCACTGAGGAGACGTTGAAAGAGCATTTTGAACCTTATGGTGAAGTATTAGAGGTGAACTTGCTGAAGAAACCTGATGGGAAGCTGGTTGGATGTGCTTTCGTACATTTTAAGAATGTACCAATGGCGAAGAAAGCTCTATTGAACACAAACATGAAACCTTTCCTAGGTAAAGATTGCCAAACATTGATGATATATATTCAATGAAACTCAAGAACACATAATTATGAAGTTCATAAAAGTTTATTACGTTAATTTATTTCTGTCATTAGTAGTCTTTAGTAGTCCATTGCTAGAAGTAGGCCCCTCCTCAGGAAGGAGGTTTACTATACCACGCTGGTGAGTCTCATTGGTACAGGGTTTGTGTCAAGTTTTCCTTCTTTTCACAATGCTGCAACTTTGCATATTTTCTGACTTCGTCGACTTTTATGACACTCACGAGGTTAATAGATTACGGGTGGTAGCATTTATTTCTTTACCTTTTAAATTTTACAGGTCGACCTATATCCGTGGACTGGGCGGTTGCCAAGAACAAATATATGCAGCATCAAGTGAACCAGCAGATTGAACTAGAAGAGAATGTCAAACAAGAGTCAGACAGTGATGATGAACAAAAACCGTCGAATGTGTCCACTGATGAAGTAAAGTCTGAGATTAAGAGTGAGAGTAAGTTGAATAAACTAATTATACCACAAATTCTGCACTTTGACATAACATCTATTGATAATGGATTAATTATTTCGGAAATCATGTATTTTATTAATTTTTTATTCCTTACAAAAATGTTGGTTCTTGTCTACAATTTGTCTTAATACTTTCGAACCAGGTGATTCAGGTGCAGATACAGATGAAGGCAGTGATTCAGATGGTGATGATGATGACGAGAGTGACCAAGGGTCGGAAGAGGACGATCAAAGTGACTCTGATGAAGAAGATGATGGAGAAGACGAAAAAGTTCATATCAAGGAAGAAAGACAACGGTTAGTAGCCATACATTAAGTAGTTAGAAAATATTCTCTCTCTTTCTTCTGTCTTGTAACGTCCTCTGTTCCTTCGATAGGACAAGAGGGCGTCTACACCAAGTTTCTGTCGATCAGCTCCAAGCCTCGTACTGAATTTCGTTATCATGTATTGCTGATGGTCCATGCCATCTGCCATTGTTTGTTGCCAAGTTTACCTTGCGCTTTCCCTAAAGTTCCATTCTAGAGCAGGATGCTGATTCTTGGAATGAAAATTTGGTCTCAAATTAGTTCCGCTCAACTTTCAATCTCATAACTGTCAAAATACGCTTTTTAACAGTAATGTGATTAGATCGTATTGTAACCGGTAATCTGCTAGTCTTAGTGATAATAATAATAATAATAAGGAAGGCAGTCCTCCTTGACACGGCTCGTATTGTGAGGAGGTTCCTGTCTCTGGAGCCCTAACCACCGGTATCTTGGTCCCTGTACCCGATGTCGGTGGTCTACTATTTTTTATATTTTTAAATATGTATTTTTTATTTTTTATATATTTAAAAATGTAATCAATATGTGTATTTATATGTAATAAAGAGAATAATAATAATAAATCTCTTTATTGTACACTGTAATTGTAAGTAAATACTATTTTACTAGGAAAAAACCTTCTATGAGAGTTCTGAAATCGAAATTGATTGAAACTAAATGTTTTCCGAACTTTTGTTATGAGAATTGACCTTGAGGTTGCATTGTAATTGCCGGTCTTATTGTATTATATCCCTGTTTTTATATTCCAGTATAAAATTAAACGACGCCGAAGACGGCTGTACTGTGTTCATTACAAACATACCATTCAGCATAGATAATGAGCAACTGAAGGAATTCGCCGAGAGAACTGGACCAGTGAAATACGCTCTCATCTGTTTTGACAGACTGACGGAGCATTCTAAAGGGTCTGGATTCGTAAAATTTGCTGTAAGTATTTTATTACAACCTTATTATAATTCTAATGTAATCGCCTCCCACTAGTATTATTTCCAAGAGAATTTGCTTCTGATCATGGTTTTTAACTGCAATCTACCTACCAACCAAATTATTTAAGCTTTCCATGACATAATCGGTGTCACAGCAAGTTTACTTTTATCTATATTTTAATATAAAGAAAGAATTCTTGGAATGCATTGTTAAGAAAATCCACAGTGGAGTATACTATCTTAAATAAGCTAAGCTAACTTGCAAATATCGAATTTCGACCACTGGGCTACAATATAAATCAACTATCTGACAAGCACACGGTTTGCTGGATTGTAAGCAATAAATACACGCACGCACATGCAAACGCTCTGACGTACGCACGCGCGTGCACTCACATCAGAGTACTCTAAAATCTAAATTAAAAGCAGTAATTTTTGACAAGTCTAGTGGCAAAAGTTTCAGTAGAAATAGACTCTGCCGTGTCCCATCTTAAAATGTGGATCCAGTTTAATCATAAGTAAAATTGTTATCACATTGCAGAGTCAAGAACATGCAGACACTTTTTTGTCACTACCAGCTGACCAACTGAAGCTAGACGGTCAAGTAATGTTAGTAAAACCAGCATTAAAGAAAGAGAACTTACAGAAAGGAAATAAGAAGGAAGCTAAGGATAACAGGAACTTGTATCTGGTCAAGGAAGGAGGTATGTGGCATATCATGAGGTATATATAGAAATTTGTAGAAAAATCATAGGGGTAGTCATTGTGTGGGTTTCTGATGTGTTTACTACAGAAATATTTGAACAATTTTTGACTTAGTTTAAGACTAAATAATAATCACTAATATACACACTAGAGACAAAAAGATCTAAATTTTGCAGAACCAACGTATAGAGCTTACTAATATAAATTTATAATTTTTCTTTCTACAGCGTGACTGGTGAGATACCTTCAATACTTATGGAGAGTACTCGGTACTCGATTCTCGTTAACTTGATGTAAAAAAAAATAGGTGCTTATTTTTTATCGAAATGTCTCTAAAAAATAAGTGAAATTTGGATATTATACTCCCTAAGCTCGCCGCACTGTTTACGTTGATCTAGTCACGAGCGGCGCAGCCGCACCCACCCCCGCCCTCCATCCCGCTACATAATGCATTATTGCGTCACCGACTCGTTTCTTGTATTCTGTGTAGATAGACACGTGCGGCCGCGCGGTGTTTAAGTATTCCGCAGTTAAATACTGGGCTCTCGGTGTACTGTGTACGAAGTTTACTAAAAAGTTATTTAATATTTCGTTTTTATGTTATTTTATTTCAT
Organism: Hypercompe scribonia; assembly: GCA_949316085.1. NCBI lineage: Eukaryota > Metazoa > Arthropoda > Insecta > Lepidoptera > Erebidae > Hypercompe > Hypercompe scribonia. The sequence goes on from OX438988.1 coordinate 10,442,480, forward strand.
GATATATGTTCGCATACTATCACGTCCTCAAATATTGAAGGTATCTCACCAGTCAGTCTGTATATGTTTATTGATTTTACCTATTCTCAGAGTTTCCGTGAGATTCATTTTAGCATTTAGTTATTATTTTATGGAATCAACATGCTTACTGAACTTCTGACTACGACCAAAGCAGCGGTTGACACATCTAGTAGATACTAAAATCCGTCCGTATTATATTTCCTTTGTAAATGTAAGTGGTTGATCATACTCTACAGTGTTAACATTCAGTGAATGCTTTTACAGTTGTTGTAGCGGGTACAAAAGCAGCAGTGGGCGTGTCCGCTTCGGACATGTCTAAGCGACTCGCGCTCGAACGCAGCAAAACGCAGATGTTGAAGAATTTGAACCGGTAATAAACTCATGTAACAATTAATAAGTAATTTTTACAGATTACACATACTACAGATTAAATTTACAGATTAACATTGTTTATTCCAATTATTAGGTCAGTGACTAATTGTTAGGTATCTTCTGGTTAACCTGAAATAATATAACCCGGGTCCCCTACAGAGTAAGACACCTGAGACCGGCCGTCGGGGTGGTTTTTAGTGTAAACACCACATACTCCTGTCTCCTGCGTCCCTGAGAAGCAGGAGATATGAAGGGATTTTCCATCTTGTCAACAAAAAGAGGTTTCTTTTGGTTTGATGCGTGGTAAACGAATGTATTATTCATTTATTATTTACCAGCGGATCCAACAGACTTTGTCCGAAAAGCTTTTTTTGTCATAATGCCTTTAGTAATCCACTGCTACGCCTCTCAGAAAGTATTTGGCTCACTATGCCACGCTGACCAGATAGGTTTATACAGGGTTCGTTTCAAGTTTTCCCTCCCTTGTAACGTTGTTTTCCTACGTACTTTATTGTCTTAAAACTCTCCTTATTTTTAAATATACGTTAATGATATATTATAATGCTAACAATGTTTTTTTTTCGCCAGTTTCGTGTCCCGGTATCGTCTGGTGGTATCCAACTTGCCCGCACACTTTGACGACTCCAAGCTCCGTCGCGTATGCGTGAACGCGGGCGATAAGCGAGCTACTGTCACTGAGTGCAGAGTGATGAGAGACTTGAGGACGCCGCCCGGGAGGGATGGCAAGCATCCGTAAGTTGTATTCATATAGAGTTGTTAAATGTACAATCGGGCTCATAGTCTAGTTTTACTGTTACGGTGCGACTGTATTTTTGACCCTTGGCTATACAAATCTATTACGGATCCCAGTTCTTGTGTCATTAGACCTGACTCACCTGCCGTCTGACTGACAAACCAAAGACAGCCCTTTTGTCCTGAATTATTAGCTTCACATATAACACACTTCAGTCTCCTCACAAAATTACTGCACAAATAATAATAATAATTGTTTTTTTTAGTTCGAAAGGCTACGGTTTCGTAATGTTTACACGACATGAAGATGCTTTGGCGTGCCTTCGGAAACTCAACAACAATCCAGATATATTTGACAAAAACAATGTAAGTATATGTTATAGTTAAACCGAAAATGAAAGGTAAATGTGATTTTACTATAGTTTACCAAAAATATGTTTGTCGAAACTTGGTCTATTGGAAATTGACTTTCTTATTGTCGAAAATGTACGTCTTCTTTTTTCCTAAGCATTGTTATTCCTAAGATTATTTGGGTTCGGTTACTAGTTCAACCGATTTTACCCGAATATCAGTGTTTCTACAGAGTGACTGCCATCGGACCTCCGCAACCCTGACGGCAAATTGAATTCGATGTTTGAGCTAGTTGTACAGTATATTTGAGGGCACAGACAAGCAAGATCGAAAGCTCAACATGTTTTCCGAGGCTTAAGAAAATGTTCTATTTATATTTGGAAATGTTAGATGTTCTATTAGATTGCCAAACCGACATTAGTTTTGATGTTTAACATGTATTTAATAATTCGTCATATTTTATTTCACAGCGGCCAATCGTATCTTTCTCAATAGAAGACCGAACAGCATTAAATGCACGCAAAAAAAGATTAGAAAAGTCTATAGCTAACAATCCATTAGCGAAAAAGGATGAAACCGAAGAAAATAGTACCACAGATAACAATAAGAAAAGTAGGAAAAGAAAATCTAAAATGGCGCCAGATGAAAGTTACGCAGCGGCAAAAAGAAGAAAATTCGGCAAAAATAAATTCAATCAAATTCAAAATACAGAAAGTAATAATGATACTGGTGGAAGGTTTGTTAAGAAACCTAGGGAAGATGATATAGGAGAGTACACTGGATTAACCGCAAAGCAGGGAGCGCAACACAAAATGAGGAGTAACCATAAATTAAGGGCACAGGCGGATATCCATAGACAAACTGTTAAAATGGAGAAAAAGAAGAGTAAGAGATCACAGCGGTTCAAAATGGCGGCAAAAGAGAGGGTAAAGCAACCGAAACAGAAGATAAACAAAAATCCTAATAAAAAGAGAAATAAGAAATTTAAACCTAAATCTAAGTATGAAATGTTGAGAGGATAATTGCGACTTGTAGCAAAAAAGATATAGATAATAATAATAAAGTGAAGGCGTTCAAAATTTTGAAGAAAGTAAAGAATTTTCCAAGTTATAATTTATTTATAATTTAAATAATTATACCAAAAAAGAACAATTTGGCACTATTAGATGTTTCTTTATTTCTTCAACTTCAGCAATTTGTTTAAGTTACATTATGATTTGATGTCATCAAAAGCCTTTATCAGTCCATTGCTGGACATAAGAGGCCTATTTGAAAGGTTTAGCCTACTACAACACGCTGGCCAACACAGGTGTGATTTGATATCGTTTTATGGTTTCAGCGTGTAACTGTTTGTTAAATATATGTGTATATATATATCTCAATAGTTGTTCTCTAAATTTGTAGACTTAACATTGATTGTGGCGTCTAAATGTCTTGCTTAGCCAGCATTTTACTATTTAGAGGTCTATTCTCTGAATGTTTTTTCAAACAGACTGAAACAGGGCATTTTTCTGTAGATCTTGGATCCATTGTCTAATCATTTACCAGATTATTTGTTATTTATGATGTTTACCAGATGAAACTGGATTAATTTAAATAAAATACAACACGTGATTTGTTAAGTTTTTCATTTTATTTCTTTAAAAGTATAAAACACACAAGAATAACACAGTCATTATGATCGATAATCCAAGTAAATGAATGAATGAGTCATTATGATCGATAACCTAAAGCAAATGAATAATGAACAATTTCAACATTTCTACTCACCGGTCCTGAGTATGCTTTTTTATTTCTGTCCATTGTGGACAGTGGACTAAATTACAAATAGAATATAAAAAAAATCACAAGTATTTTCTATATAATTTTAACATATTTGTATATCGGTCGATCTAATACCTTGGGCGTTCTTTTTCAGTCAACTTGTGAGTAATGTAGAAATAAAGTAGGCATACAGAGGTTACATAAGTAATCGATAAGATATTCATATAAGATCGATATCTTTTATAAATATTTTATTTTCCATAAATCTATGTAATATACACACATTGTTTATAGGTATCCTACTTCGAAAGTTTGTATGGATGTTTGTCACTCTCACGCAAAAACTGCTGAACGTGTTTAGGTGAAACTTTATAATAATTTATTTTATACATTAGTATAACACATAAGCTACTATTACCCGCGACAACCGACATAGACGCGGGTGGAGCCACGGACAAAACAGTAGACAAAATCGTATTCAAAATTTCTAGATGCACTTGGATTTATAGGGACCCAATATAACCACAGTACACAACAATAATCATTGCGTATTTTAGGTCATTTTTTTAAAGACTTCCAAAGCAACTGCCTGATGAAAAGCATGAATAGAATCCGAGAGTTATGGTCACCATACTCATTGCGAATGCAGACAATGCAGTTTGGTGACCCACACCATTGCGGTTTAATACGATGCTTTTTCACACCCCACTTGGAGACGTAAAAGACATGACAATCATCGTGTCAGTGTAAGGCTCACACTTACCACGATAACTGTTACCGCTGCATCAATGGGCCTCTGGTTTCACACTCCCCAACGAAACACGACAACACGGATGCTGTCGCTGTAGATTGGTCGTCTGTGAGAGGGTAGTACTGCACCGGTGAGCCGGTCGTGCTGAAATTATCGTGGCTATACTACCTAACAAATAGTTTTGGTTAGGTTATTTTTACTGATCCTACTTTATACTTATGTTATATTATATACTTAATACTAAAGTAATGAACACAGTTTATTACCTGTAATAAAATATTGATGTCAATAAATTTTTAACCTCATAAATAATAACAGCATAATAATACACACAAAGTAATCAGAAATGTCAGAAATACTCGTGGCTGTAATTGGCATGGCTAGCAAGCAAGGTAGTAGACCTTGTAAGTTACCGCAACAATACCTATGAACACAATAATATTGTTAAATGAATTTAAACATAAACATAAATACTTGTAAACATGTATGTGTCTATTTTAGTCAATTAAATCACTCATTACTTGAACCAAAACATAATACAGGTGGGCCAAGAAATCGTTAACATTTGAAATTAAAATCCATGTTACGGGAGTTCTTGGACGGATTCTACTGGAATTTGTTGGCTACGATGGTAACACATGGTTCCAACAAGATGGAGCCTTTTGTCCACAGATTACCTCCTAATAAATTCCGCACACAGGGTCACAAACGTGCGCCACACATAATTGCTTTTTTTTTTTTTTACATCTGTAATGGAATAGGCGTTTGTCCTCTATCTGACCTGATGGTAAGTGCAGATAAAGACGAAGGTGGTACACACTCATCCAAAAGATACCTGTTCACTCTACTCTTAAAGGCTCCAGAGTTCATGTCATCAGGAAAAATAGACTCAGGCAGGTCGTTCCAAGTCTTGGCGACTCTCACCAAAAAAGAGCTGTCAAACCGTTTAGTTCGACTTTTGGGTATGTTAACAACGTGTGGATGAAATTTTTGCCTGCGCCTAGTAGTCCGATAAAGGAATGGAGCCTTTAACTGGCTTGTAAAGTTACGCTAGAAATCGCGCGACATCAGTACCGACTAAGTTTGTGACCCGTAGGCACACCAAAGTATTGACAATTTAAAAATAATTTTGTTTCAAAAATATATCATAAATTACTTCCTGTCCAGTCAAATGGTGTGGCAAGTTAGCTGAGATATTCAATTATTAAAAAAATGCCGTAACTTGTCATCGGTAAGTACATTTTATTTTTATTACGTTAACGTCGTTCAAATATACCGGAGTTCAACATACACTTGTGACTAATAGTGTAAAGTACCACCATGTAAATTAAAATAGTTGTCTGTCTAATGCTGCGCGTGTATCGATAGTGTTGTGATTCAGAAGTCGATATTTTTGGTTTTTGTTTATTTTTTCACTAGAAATAGTGTGATATGCTCAAGACAGTTCACAAAAGACGATTTTCTTATTATGTAAATACGAAGAAGGCTTGCTGTACTAATAAAGGCAATAATAACATCAGGGGGTTGAGTGAAACATGATATTCTAATATTTACGCGAATGTTACACGTCAACACTATTTTAAATGGAATTATAAAACAGAAAATAGATAAAAGTTATGTTTTTTTTTAATTTCAAAGAAATGTGATTTATTAATTAATTATACTACTTTTAGGCACCTGCTCTTACCATGACTGCAAGTGTAGATGTTGTAGCTAAAAGTACGAAACTGCAGTATATTTATAATAAGATTTTATGATATGATATTAACTTGTATCATAAATGATTGTAATATTAAAAAAAAACAGGTACTAGATCATACGAAGCTCAATCGATTCAACCCAAGGCTTGAAAATACATTACAGAGATAAATTACGATTTGTTACACGTTTTGTTGATGAATAAATTTTCCTAAAATAAAACTACACAAATTTAGAATTTAGACATAAAGCTACTATATATATCATTTAAAAAAATAGTGAAGTAGACGAGGGCGGTTCAATAAGTGCCCGTGTTCAATAAGAGCGTTCCTGAGGGATGTTGATTATTGTGTGCTGATATCTATCAAATGACAGTAAAATAAATTCCAGACTGATTGATAAGTTAGTTTGGATTTGGTAGTCATTCGAGTAAGACGTGTTTCGTGATTTTCGCTAAGATGAAAAAAGAGCAGTATCGTTCGGTAATTTGCTTTTTGTTTTTAGATGGGAAAAATGCGAGGATATAAAAACAAAGTTGTATGCAGTTTATGGGGACACTGCACCATCTATGACCACAGTTAGATATTGATTCAACGAATTTAAACGTGGATGAACATCCGTTTTTGATAAGGAGCGACCAGGACACCCGGCAGACGTGGTTACTGAGGAAATCGTTCAAAAAGTCCACGACATGATTCTCGCTAATCGACGAACGAAAGTGCACGAAGTAGCAGAGGCTATAGGTATGTCAACCGGCACGGCAATTAATATTTTGCATGATATGTTGGCGATAAAAAAATTGTCGGCCCGGTGGTTGCCGCGATTGCTCAAGACCCTCTGGTGGACAACAAGCGGATGCGGCTGCTATCTTCGAAGCAGTGTTTGGAGCAATTCAAAAGAGATCTGAAGGAGTTTTTGCATCGAGTTGTCACCGTTGATGAAACCTGGATTCATTATTTCTCACCAGAAACTAAGCAGCGATCAAAACAATGGATTATTCTCGGTGAATCGGCTCCAAAGAAGGCGAAAACGCACCAGCACATTCATTCGGAGATGTCGCCGTCAAACTGCATGAACTGCGTTATGAATTGTTGCCGCATCCCCCTATTCACCTGATCTATCTCTTTGTGATTTTTTCTTGTTCCCTAACATGAAGAAATGGCTAGCAGTAAAAAAATTAGCTCAAATGAGGAAGTCATTATCATTGGTTTCATCTACGGTGACAACTCGACCCAAAATTCCTTCGGATTACGCTTAAATTACTGGACAGCCTGAATTCATCAGTTTACACCAGAAACTAAGCAACAATCAAAACAATGGATTTCTCGGGGTGAATCTGCTCCAAAGAAGGCGAAAACGGTGCCATTGGCCGAAAAGGTTATCGTGACGATTTTTTGGGATGCGAACGGCGTCATCCTCATGGATTTTTTAGAAGAAGGAAGAATGATGACTGGACAATACTACAGTGTATTATTAGTGTATTATTATTATTAGTACAGTGAATTATTAGACCGATTTAACAAAAAACTGAAGGAGACACGGCCGCAGAAGGTGCTGTTTCACCACGATAACGCACCAGCACATTCATCCGGAGTTGTCGCCACTTAACTGCATGAAGTGCGTTATGAATTGCTGCTGTATTCCCCCTATTCACCTGATCTGGCTCCTTGCGATTTTTTCTTGTTCCCTAACATGAAGAAATGGCTCGCCATAAAAAATATTTAGTTCAAACGAAGAACTCATTGTCGAGACAGAGGAGTATTTTGGAGAGTTCGACAAATCCTATTCTTTGGAGAAATTAAGAAAATGGCAGGAACTTTGAGAGAAGTGTGTTTTCCTAAAGGAAGGTTATATTGAAAAATAAAAACCTTGTTTTGAAAAAAAAGTGGTATCTTCATTTCTAACACGGGTACTTATTGAACCGCCCTCGTACGTGTCTACCTAATTATAAATATTTTTACTTTTTCTAATAAGTATTTAATAAACATTGATCATTGTAATATCGATTATCCAGGTTATCCAACCATATTTATCGATCAACGTCCTAACCCCGTCCCATGACTATGGTACGATGCTTCTAAATTTGATCTTGAAATATCCAATCACAATGCGTTTGACGCGTTCCGCGCATCCCTTAGATACCCCAGAATTTGGTGAAGCCGAATCTGAACAATGTGGCGGCAATTCAATGATGCAGCATCTACTAGGAGGTAATCAGTGGATTCTGGGATAGCAATCAACACCTATTTGTTAATTGCGTGATTTTATATTACGTAGTACTCGATAAGTGTAGTGACGTAAATAAAAAATATTTTATAATTGTTGTAATGAAACGACAGCACCTTTTCACCTTAATATTCTAACGTCTGATCCAAGAATATACACAAATAAATATTTAATATAAGTCCTGGCTTTTTAAGTTACAGCCAATTTTTTTGCAAATTGGCTGTAACAGCCAGGACTTATTAACACGTTCACTGCGGCACAGATTTATCTTTACTTTCCATTACTGCGTTACGAGTAGCTTTAAACCTCGTCCAATACCCGACATTGTGGCGGCACGAGGCGTATTAAACCTCACCGCCCGAAGGAGACAAATCCTTTTTTTGGCGTCAAATAAGACAAAATTGACGGCTTTTTTCTTGATTATGATTAACAATGAGTTGATTAACCTAAATCTGCCGCCGCCCGTGGTTAAATTAATTAGTTTAGATTCTATGGGTAAAATAAAATGTGGGATCTAATGCACCTCGTACCGCACTGAAAAATGGCAGGTTTACATATTATTTAGTGATGGGAAAATAAATATCGATTTTATTTTATGGCTTTATTTATCAAAGTTATGTACAAAATAAATACAAAAAAAGGGAAAAAAATTACGTATGTTTTTCATTGAAACATGTCAGACAATAAGATTTTTTGCAAACAGTGCATTCCGTGAGAATTTTTTTTGTTTTTTTGTCTGCCTCCCGACATGTCAAGTTTGTGCGGAGTTTTAGGTAGCATCCGACACATCTCTTCTTCTACAGACCCTTTTCAAGATGATGTACTCTTTTTGCAGTGGATTCTGAAAAGTAGGAACGAGTTGAGTGTGAAGTAGGAGAATGAATAGATTAGGGTAAGAGTAAGGTAGAATTGGGTAGAGTTCGGTATAGTTGGTTAAAGTAGAGAAGAGCCGAGCAAAAGAGCTAAATTTTGATGAGCAAGACACCGTTTGCATTCAATAAACAAACATACTAATAGTTATCATTATCATTAGTCTATATGAAGAAAGTTACTTAACATGTCACATTCACGTTTTTATTAACGATATAACGATTAGTTAGGATATTTTAAAATTACCTGTATCCACATCCAAGTCTTTCTGTGTAAAATAATGTGTAAATAAGTTGTTCTACAAATATTCTCTTTGGCATTTTATTTCTATCAGCATTAATTGAATTGTACACAATCCAGGCGTTAATAAGTGCTGTACCAAATATTAGCTCCATTGTAACTTTTCTCCACCACTTAATTCCTTTCTTTAATGTTGTATAATACGAAGACATTTGGTCACTGTAGTCTATTCCTTTTTTTGTTTCATTGTACATTAGAACATATCCGGGTTTTTTAATGCTTTCGATAGTGCCTCTCTTCTTTTTCGCAGTATCTATTAGTTTATCGTCATGGTCTTTGCACGTAGTCAACATTAAAACATTTCTTTTATCAACCCATTTCAATACTTTCACACCCTTTTTGTTCATTTTTCCAATAATCTGGCCCTTTTTTATTTTCGCATTAACAACATTCTTTGTTAATTTTACAAAATAAGCTAAGTTATTGTGTAGGTATATTAGTGTTAGTGATTTACGTCTTAAGCTTTTCACACAAAAACATCAAAAAATATAGCTTAGTTAAATTAAAAGAACCACTCCAACTTTACAGTAAGTACGTACTCACTGATCCGTTAAATACCGTCATCCGCTAGAACGCTAAAAACAAAATAAAAATTATGAATTATATTCAGCTGTCGGATATTAAAACTCAATAAATCATAAAACTTACTTAGAACACTTAATCAGAGTAGAGGTCGTAACAAATTAATAGGCCCGTTTGGACAGGTAGGTGTCAAATCCATATATTTGCATTACTCTACATTCAATAATGAACTTTGTTTCGTGGACATAAGGAAACGTCAGAATGGGCTTCTTAATTTGTGATGCCTAAAGTAGACCTATATACTTATTCCCAATAGTAATCTTCACGTATTTTTTTTACCTATATTAATAATGTAGCTACTTAACTTTTGTTTGAACTATGACAGGAAACGTAATTACCTATAATGTAATTTCTTACTATACATCATACAAATATACGGCTAGCCTGCCGAGTCTCACTGCTGGGCAAAGGTGTAGGGAGCTATACATACATACACACAATATAATACACATTTTAACATTAATGTACTTTGCTGATATATATTTATTTTAACAAATAAACGTAGGTATTTTAATATACCTAGGTAACTTGGCCTAATTATTTCACCTAGACAGAGTATATTTGTGACTTACCTGTTTTTGAAATATCTTCCTGTATTTTGATTTAGGCTCAGATTGTCCAACCAGTTTTTCTTCATCTTCCTCCTTGATCAACTTTTTTCGGCAACGTCTCAACATGATAATTTTTAACTCAAAGACAGCGGTCTTAGTTCGTCGCGTGCGCAGCGTCAACTGCGTTGCACAACACTAACCACGTGAAACTAGCGTGGGGTGCGGTACGAGGTGCGCGGAGGCACGAGGCGTTCGCAACCTCGTTTCGCACTGTGTTAGCTTTATTATTTGTTCAGTGCGGCACGAGGTCTAACAAACCCGACATAGGGTTAATGTACCATAGAACTAGGAATCAATAGCACATCTTAAACATATAGTTATCTCTCTCCTATACCGAACCAGATGGAAGTTATGCCTCTCGCACGACAGAGAAGTTAAAGTTTTTTCTTACCGCTATAACGACCAGACACGGACGAGGTGTTTTAAGCCGCGTTCCGCAGCGAACGTGTTAAAGCTGCATCTTCAGACACTTGATTAGAATAAATATTTCTCTGACATTGACACATTTGCTTTATGAAATAACCTATTTAAAAGTCACTTCATTAAACCATTATCCGCTTTGTCAATAAAATAGGTTGTTCTGTATTGTTTTTATTACATTCTTCCCAATGTGCATAGTTACACGAGTTTATATTTAAGTATCACTAACAATGTTCTGACCTATTTCTTCTCAAGTTAACTACTTCGAATATTTATATATATATACATATATATATTATTTATATTTAATTAAGACATGTTTTTTGTTCCAAATAAAAAAAATAACCTAAAGAATGTTTTAGTAGCAGAACCGTTCAACTCGAGCTCTTCAAAGCGCCAGATTCCTCAAGGTGTGAGTACAATACGGACTTGTATTCTTCTGGATGACGCAAGTAGTGTTGCACGTGAGGCGATCGATCCCAGCATTTGAAGTTACACTGTCATAAGAAAATTATCGGAATTATAATCAAGGAAAATTTGCACCAAACGATTGGCATAGGAAAAGATTTTACAATCTTTAAATGATGTTAATAATAATCGTGCACACAGTTTCTAGTCTATATTACAAAGTTACGATCGCGTGTCGTGAAAGGCACCCGCGGCGCGATGATGTAGACTTTAAATACTTCTTAACGATGCGTGCCGTTCGGTGGAAACCATCTGAATATTGATGTAACTGTAAATCTTTTAGTATGAGACAGTAGGCAATAAATTATATTTTTTTTGCAAGTAAATGTTTGACAGATATTTTTACACTTCGGATATTACAGCTAGGAAACGACGGCATTTCCTAAGACTCATTCTGGGAACAAATGTCGATACAATCCACAGAGGTGTACCTTTTTTAAATCCATGAACATTGATTAAATTAAAACTAAGCGAGTATAGTATAGAGTTTGGTTTGACCAAACGGATCTATGTAAAAAAAAACAAATACGAATTATAACGATAAATAATAAACATCACTTTCAAATACAACAAACGTAAATGCGAGAGTGAGCAGCAACAATCCTAAGCATACGCCTTTTCACATAGCTTTTGTTTTATTAAGGACTTAAATTGTTGAATACTTAATTCTTGAAATTTAATTGGAATTTGATTGAAGAATCGCACAACGGGACGTCGAAAAGATTTGCTTGGGTACTTTTTGTAATCTAGTCGTTGACAACATGAGTTTATCTTTATTTCAAGTGTTGATATCATGAATGTCACTAAACTTCTTGAAAATGGATAATTATATTGAGATGCGACTGTCTGTACCAATTTCTATGAAATTATCCCTCAGTGACTGCCTATAACCGAGATAATAAATTATGCAAATAGCCTCTTTTGTAACACAAACACAGTAGTGAATGCAGTTAGCCTACGTAGTCAGACGAAAACTGGACCCTTGAAAATATGGTTCGGATCCTCAGGGAAAAAGGTACGAGGTTCTGTGAAATGCAGCGTATGTTTAAGCTTTCGGAAAGGACCCTATTGTTAATCATGGAAAGACGTGAAAACCCACACTCACACGATACGACGATCGATGCTCCAATACTCTTTCGATTGACAGACTGACTGAGCGGAATCGGGGGTTGGGGGTCAAAATTGCTCGTAGAATCTCTGGAAAGAAGCCACTTGACGAAGTTGACTATAACAAGTGGAGAAGTCGTTACTTCCGAGCCGGCCGTCCTTTTGAAAGTGGAATGCGTCAGTGGCTGATTATACGCTTCGGATGCATCTTGACGTGATCCCGAAAATAAGGACTCTTCAGTCATATTAACACGCCTCTTAATAAAAAATTTTCCAGAAGTCAGCACTGACCAAATCGGATTGGCTCTTGGATAAATGATAATGGAAAAGCCTTTGGAGTGAATGGCGTCGCAACAGAACCGTTCAAGGCTTGAGGTAAGCCGGTATTGAGGGAGCTCTAAAAGCTTTTTAATGCTGTCTTGCTCGAAGGGAGAACTTTAGAAGTGTGTTGTAGAAATGTGGTCATTTTCTTCTTCAAAAAAGGTGATTACAAAGAAGACAGAGGAGTGTAATCAGCCCATGTGTCCAGCATTTGTACACTATGAGAAGGTCTTTGACTCTGTCGAGATTTGGTCTGTTCTGAAGGCCCTGCAGCGTTGCCAAGTACTATAGACTGACGATTCGTTAAAGTGATGAGTAGTCTTATAAAGTCGCCATTATGTTCGTCCAAGTACAGAATTAGCAAACACGGTTAAAACTATTGCAGCAAGAAGTAAGACAAGGGGACGTTATTTCTCCGAAATTGTTCACGAATGCAATGGATGTTTTGTTTAAGACGTGTCATCAACGTCAATCGTGAAAATATCTCTCACTTGCGATTTGCAGACGACATCGTCACTATAGCAGAGATACTGTAGGACCCACAACAGATGTAGAATGACCTGGCTGACTGTTCTGTACACATCGGCCTAAGGATGAACTTGGATAAAACCAAGATCATGTTCAAGAAACATGTGCTACCGGAACCAGTCGCGGCACACGGTGCCGTTCTTGAAGTTGTTCAAAAATATGTGTAGCTCGTGCAGACATTACAATTGGGTAGAAACAACTTCGAGGACAAGGTGAATAGGAGAATCTATTGGGGTTGGACAGGAATTTTTAAGCTTCGTCCAATCTTCTCATCGTCGATCACACAGAGCCTAAAGACAAACATCTTTAATTAGTGCTTCCTAACCGTCATGACGTACGGACCCGAAACGTGGACACTTACGGCAAAGCTGCTCTACAAGTTCAAAGTCACTTAGCGTGCTATGGAAAGGACTATGCTTGGTGTTTGTCTAAGGGATCGTATCAGGAGTGACGTGATCTGGCAGAGAACCAACGATATCGACATAATCCACAAGATTAGCAAGCTGAAGTGACAGTGGCCTGGCCATATTAGCTGCAGAACCGATAACCGTTGAAGTAAATCGGTGTTTGTGTATGGAGACCGTGTCTCGGCAAACGTAGTGTAGGACGTCCACTGGCCAGGTGGAGTGATGACTTGCGTAAGACGGCTGGCAGGAGCGGGATGAGAGAAACTGAGGATCGAGCCAAATGGCGTGCGGCCGAAAAGGCCTACGTCCAGCAGTGGACTGCGAGAGGTGGATGATAATAATGATGACGTCTTCTACGATGTGCAGAACAGCTATTGTGCGATAAACTTATTTAAATAAATTAATTTAATATTTACTAGACTTTTGTATCGAATTAATAAAAATGTAAATGGAAACTGTCTTGCTATCTCAGGTCTCACATACGATCGTTTGAACCCAGACTAGTCAAAGCCTGTTCTATAGTAACGAGACTGCCGCTGAACATACCTACTTATGTATACTTCTAAATGCATACATATTACAGAAAGTTACATTCAGACCAAATGATTGTGTTCATTACACATTTATTTGTCCTAAGTGGAAATCGGACTCACTAGCTCTGTCTTAACAGTCAGGATCTTCAAACACTAGACCAACGAGTCAGTACTTTTTTTAATATTAAACGATAACAGACGTCCACTCACTACCAACTTGATGAAATTTGAACAGAGTCTTCATAATTTTTAGGTGCCTCCTCCTAAAAGCCTAAAACTGTGACAATCGAGCGAAACTATCTATATTGAATAAATAATATTTCTCAACAGTTGGTACATATCCCTGTATGATCCATGAAGACAGAACGGACAGATCGGAACACACACTAGCTTATTCTGCCGATTATTCACCACGTGTTTTCACACTATTTGTTCGTGTTAATTTTTACAACGATCAATATTTTATTATAGAAGTTATGCTATATGTATACAGTTATAATTATTGTAGCGAAATTTCCTCTAACACCTAAAATAGTACCTACACAGAAATGAGGTAGTAAATCCAGGTAAAAAAATTAAAATACCTTGATACCTAGCTGTTCCCACGACGCTGCTGCACGTCGACTTCTTTTCTCAGCTCCGATAGGATCAGTCTTGGAGCCCAGGAATAAGCCGGGAGCTTTGCAGGGAGTTACATGGTATACGTCGGTCGCGCGCATATAATGTTTTGTCGCAACGTTATATAGCAGTTTCATATGAGCCCTGAAAAATTTCAAGTAGATTAGAGTATCTACTTTTGTACTTTACTTACTTTTCTAACTAACTGATAGTCTTTAATCGTAAATAAGGGGATGCTGTGAAGTTTTAGTCTAGTGAAATCAGACTAGACGTCTGTAACTTTGAACCACTTTCACGGACAGTGCAGCTTTATATTATACCTTCTTTTTTTAACGTATGGAACTACGGGCCGTTAACCCACCGGGGTTTGCAGCGGGGCGGTGGGTTGGAATCGGGCTGACTAAAGCCACACGGTGTGCCACTCCCCGCCTGCAATAGGAGGAATCCGGGAACTGCTGTTATTAAGTCATCCGGATTCCTCCTAGCACCTGCCCGCTCTAACACGGTCACCACCTTCAGGTGAACTCTCTTTTTAGGCGACATACGGCACACGCGGCTGGCCACTGTAGTTGATGAAGGGGAAAATTCATTCAGTCCATCCACGAGCATACTCGGGGCGTCATGGGGCGCTGGTAAGTGCGCTTCCGGCGCCCGGCTCGCTGGTGGCGACTTGGGTGTGAGTAGACCTAGCCTTTTCCACCGCCTCCTTCTGTGAAATGACATCTTCGCAGAAGGTTACAACCGTACTAAAACAGCTGCAGCTATAAGCCATGGAGCATATGACGGCAGGTAGCGAGAGATTGCCTCCAATAATTGCAGTGAGGGCCCCACGTTCTGCCACCCAGGTGGAACAATCCGCCAGCACGTACTGATCTGTATTTTTACTGCAGTCGCAGTGGTGACAGGTGAGACTCATTTCACTCCTAGCGACCAATTGCAAATATTTCTCGAAGCAACCATGACCGGAAAGGACCTCCGTCAGTCGGAAGGAAAGAGTCCCATGCTACCGCCTTGCCCTCGACGATGACCGGTTGGAGAGCCTCCACGGTGGCAAAGCTACGTGAAGCCTCCAGCTGGATCACCAATAAGACATTCTTCCTCGACGAGCGGCTGCACACCACTCGCGTACTTCTTTGGGCGGGGACTGAGAGCCACTACACGCAGATGGATTTCAGCGAGCACTTCCGCCTCCAAATTCCAAGGCGAAGTTCCGGTCAAGGCACACGCTGCCTCCGTTGACACGGTGCGGTAATCACGTATGGTTCTAACCGCCAATAGCCTCTGAGGACGTCAAAGGCGAGCCCTACTTTAGGCGGTCAGAACCACCACCCACACTGGTGCACTATACAGTACCTTTGACCGAACAACCCCCGTGTACAGCAGTCTTGTCGTGACACTGGCGACTCCACTCAAATTGGTCAAGTCACAGCGGCGCAGTGTTATATTATACCTACCGCAGTAAATTTTTAATTTCTTTTTTTTTATGCAAACGCCACCGTGACGGTCGAGTATATGTAAAATAAACTCACACTAGGCCCTCGGAAACAAATTTTCCAGTATAAAGAAGTCTGTGGTTTAATAATATATTTTATTTTAATTACATACCTGATGTAAAGTCTGAACATAGTTTGTAGGAACTTGTTATGAGGGAATACGGCGAGGGGAACTCCAATGGGGGTCTCGTATACATCAGCAGGTGAATCCCATATTTGTGCAGTTATGCGATCCAGAATTGGTTGATATCTGTTAATAATTGTCAGTAAAAAATTTACTCAAAATTTATGAACTCTAATTAAGAATTTAAGGAGAAGCACTTTGGCTTACTCAAAGGTCGGCAACACCCTTAAAACATTCGAGTTGTGTGTATCTATGAATGGTAATAGATAGTAATAAAAATAAATATTTCGGACATTTGACACACAACGTCATCTAGTTTCAAATTAAACAGAGCTTATGCTATGATAACTAGACTGACTGATACAATATTTATATTCTTTAAATACATATAAACACATATACATATTTTACATAAAAATATTCGAACACAGAAACACATATTTGCAGATCATACAAACATTTAGCCCGAGTGCAGCAGTCGCATTCACTACCGTTGCACCACCGAGGCAGTCATCATTTCATATCATCATTTGATAAGTACTTATTTAAATATTAAAGCCTTGGTATTACATTTTGAGATAAACACCGGAGAGCTAACGCTGTATATATAATACTGTATTAATACTGTAATAATAAATAATACTGCATTAATGCTGTAATAATACTGTATAATACTGTAATAATAAATAAGGCTGTACCTTTCCTTGTTCTTGGTTGAATGAACTAGTAGCTCAGACCACAGGTAGGCGCCAATAGAAAAACCATGTACTACTAATGGATGCTTAATATCTGAGCTGTTCGATTCCAGAAATGACAGCAATTGATTAGCTACCACCTGCGTGTTAAGATAAGAATGTCTTTGTAACATTATCGATGCAAATGACCTTTAGAGACCTAAGAGCACTGTCAAAGAATTATTTAACAAAACAAATTAGAATTACAAATTATCCGTTTTATGGCGGATTAAGAATGCGGACTTCCACCACCCCTATCATCCCAAGCAAGTCGTAAGAGCTGGCTAATTGAGAAAACTAAGCAGGACAAGAGCACGGCAAAGAGATGGAAAACTTGTAACAAACTTTAAGTATGTATATCAAGCCACCTTCGTATAGCAAAGCCAAAATTTTGTTTCCAGGGAGGAGTCTAAATCAAGCAGTAGACTACTAAAGACTTGATGTAGTGATATTATTCATAAATTCTAAAGTTTGCGATTGTATTACGAGTCTAAATATTATTTTATGTAGACAGGTTTTAAAATCCAACTTTTAAAACGCCACGTTAATATGATAGGTAGCTCGATATATCATTGATTTGGGATTATGACAGCGGTTTTGAATTCAGAAGTTTGATCTAATTATGATGTTGTGTATTGCAGAAAAATTATTAGAAAAGTTATTAAGACCGAGTGGCCATAAATGAATGACAGTCTTGTCTATGGTAAGTAAATGGTCTCAAATACCTGTGATCCGTTGGCAGGCCACATGAACTGCATCGGCGTGCAGGAAACAGAAATTACATCAAAACCTTTCGTTAGGTACAAATCTGCGTACTTCAACACGTGTTTTGGTTTAGCCATCAAATATATCATCATAAGACATAATGGTTTCTCTATATTTTGGTCGAGTCTAAAAAATAAAAACGGTTTAGTCAACAAAAAAAAGGTTTAGCGGTTAGCTTATGCAACTACCAATCAAGAGGTCTCGTTCGATTCTCGAGTGGGGCCAAATGTGTTGTTGGGTTTTTCTTAAAAGAAATTCTTAATAGCAGAGCACGTTAAGAGAAAGCCTCGGAGAGCACCTTAAGCCATCGGTCTTGGTTATTAGATATAACGGTAATAAGATAGATATTCATGAGAATATCTACGGTAATGTTATTGGGAAGCCAGTGCCCTTAAATGCACTACTAGCTAATTCAACTTTCGAATTCAGACTGCCTATAGAGTCGCTCCATGGAAATACGGATATTCAGGTAAGACTAATTCAACTAGTAGTCGACCCCACAAAATCTTAGGAATAATAAAGCTAGCTAGGAAGGTGATAAGATTATAATGATTTACGTGGCATAATTACAACTGTGATGATTTTTGACAAAATTAATATAAATAAAAGTTTTTCGATTAATTTGTCGATTTTATAATTTCATTACTTTAGAAACATTACAATATTAGCTTCTCTTGCGATTTGTAATTTTTTACCTGGTAACGTTTCCAACATCAGTATCTATAACCTACTAGGAAGTACTACTCAGTGTTCTAATTCTACTATCTATTGTCTGGTCTGTGATTGCGTGCATATACGTACTTAGACAATGGCTAAGTCATACGTTAATTGATACATGTATCTAGAGCGAGTTTTTAACAAATGTAAATGGTAACTATTCACAGGTGTTACGATATGTTGCCTACAACTTGTGGAATAGTCAAGTTTGAGTTATAGGCACATATTGCACAAAATGTATATGTTGTTCATGAATGTTCAAGTTGGTGGCTGTAATTTTACATGTGTTTAAGAATTCAAGATGTTTAAATAAGTTTAAGAATTCAAGAATTTTGTCTTGACAATCTTTTTTATCTCTTTCAAGTTTTTCGCGATAAAAAGTCAATATTTTTCTCCTTCACTAGTTTTAAGTGTTTTAGTAGTTTAGCATTCAAAATTTCATTTATTATACTTAGTTTCGCATTTATATTGGCAAAGATGTCTCAAGTAGGTATATTCCTACTTCTTATCCATTAAATATGTAAAATAAGTACTTATTATAATAGGGAATATGCATGTATTTTTTTAAACGTTTCTACTAGTTTTTAAATTACCAAAACTAAATATAACACATTCGAAATACAAACCATTAAGCTAAAAACATTTATTAAAATCATTATAATAGAGTATATGCACATGACATTAAAATTGACAAAATATGTTCATTTGTCAGTTTTATTGCTACAAAAACATACTTATAGTTATTTTTGAAATCTATCATAATTTAATAATGAAATTTAATCATCAAAAGTAACTTTTTTAAATGCCCTGGCAAATTTTGAAAACACAATGCAATTGGACAAACTAAACGTGACGTCATTTTACAATTGACGTCTTCTGTCAATAAGTTAGTTTGTATGGTTTCTGGTGATTTTTTGTCTCCTAATAAGTTGTATATTGTCCTCTATAATTAATCAAGTCATTTGTGGCATATTGACGATTTAAGCGCGACCATTTTTGTGCACTTATTTTGTGACGTCAGATTACTCTCAGTCAATCGTGCGATTTACAAAAAATTGAATGATAAGATAAATATAAACTTATTACCTTAGATAATAATTATTATTATATAACTATTGTGTAGTTCGTATATGATCTTCATAAGGTATATTTATTTATATTTAAAGGTGTATAGTGTAAATAATAAGTCATGCAAGGCGATGAGAATATATAGTGTATCGTGATTGTTATACTGTGGTGAAGATCATTATATACTGACTAAAGACCAGGGCTGTAGCTAGAGTCGAATTTCAAGTAGGGCAGCAGGTAGGGCGGTAGTAAAAAAATATTATAAATGATCTGCTCCTGAAGCCCGGGCTCCTAAATTTATCTCGTTCAGTGATATATATTCAATAGCTATTCATAGACAAATAATTTATTTGACAGATTATGAACATGGATCTGAGAACTATTAAATCCTCAATGATGAAGAACAAGCGAACAAGATTGTTGAACTTCCAGATTTGGATGAAGAGATCCACGTCTAAACGAGAGTGAGGTAATAGTTAAACTGTTAGGTGGGTTAATACGAGTAAATAGATACCATTCAGATTATATTATTTCTGCAAAGTTATTATAATAATTAACATAATAATTCTACGATTCGCCGTGTTCTTAAAATGCGAAGAACTTCGTCCAGATCAATTAATTTTGTTCGCTTTTTTTAAAGGCCAGAAATACCATACCAGCAATTCTCTCGTGATCCATTGACAGTCTTTGAGGTCTCTTAATTGTAGTTCAAGTTAAAAAAATACTGCAGTGCTTCATCCTATTGTCGCCACAGACGCGAAAAGTTCATATGTATTTTTGAACGCCGGTCCTTGTCTGTACAAAACTTGCAATATATTTTCCATTTTACCCTCTTTACGACTCAAGTAAGCTTTAACCACACTAGCCTCTTCTCTTGATGGAATTTTCAGCCCAAACAATTAGTTTATTTTAGTTGATTGTAAATTGAAGATGACTAATTATTTTAATTATTAAATTTTTCCAAACTTACCCATTTTTTTTGTGGAATCATTTTATCTACATCCTACTCATCGAGACTTGCAATTGAATTGATCAGATCATCGTTGTCCGAAAACCTTCTTTGTAATTCAACAATTAGTATGTCCAACGTTCCAAAATACTCAGACTTAAATGGCTCTTCGTTCTCCTCCATATCTTTTTTTTTGGCGGAGGAATAGGAAGAGCCGTACGTCAAATAGTCATTCAGCCGATTAGATTTTTTTACTTACTTCTTCGAGGTCTGTGTCCTATTTCTAGATTCGCCACAGTCGTCGCTTGTTAAAGACTTAGAAACAAAGTTTGATCATACATTTGATTTGATCTTAATTTTACAAATTCATCTTCGACACATTTTGTGATTGTTATGGCGTCTTTCAATCCTGCGCTTCGGGCTTGCAAAGCAGCGTCTGCAGGTTGTAGCGTAGATAAGACTTTTTAAACCAACCATGACCATTCGGAATTCCAGATCAAGCATCCCATCTTCCATTAGTGTAAAACATTTCACGTCAGATTCATTAATATCTTTGACAATAGAACTTCGTACAGCTTGAATCATTGTTTGAATTATTTGAATTTGAATTTCAGGTGACCAATATGTTGCGTTTTGTGGTATGAGTGAGAACCTCGTTCAAATTTTGATCTTTTTCTTTTTCTTCTTCTAAAATATAATTTCCACGTAAAGTTTATTCGTTGACAGTAAGAAATTGTATTATGTCAATGATAGACTTCACGTAATACATTTATTTTTCTAATACATTTTGATTTATTAATGTTTCAACACTGCTAGATATAGACATTCTTTGTAATTTCTTCTGCCACATCGATATAGCTTGAATGTGAGAAATTTATTTTTTATGTTTTTGAAAAAGAGTTTTAGAATCAGTGGCATTTTTCCAGTTTGTAAATCCTGTGGAAGTGTACGAAGTTTGTTTGCTCCCATGAGGTTAAAATTACTGGCGTGGATAGCAAAAAGCAGCATCTTTCTCATCAGAACACTGCAACCATTTATAACGCTTGAACTAATCGGCAACAAAGGCTCTGTTATGTTGTTTTGGATATGCGTCCAAAACAATTTGTTTTATTGATTCTCCGATTTGTGCAATTTCAGAAAAAATACCATAACTAACATTACCAACATATGTTGACCAACCTGTTGCCATGGAATTAGGAGTAGCTATTGAATTTTGTGCTTCCACCTGTTTAGAGCCGTGAGGTTTTTTGTGGTCAATTTGCTATTCAAATCTTCGTTTTTTTCCAAAAAAAAAAATGAATGAATAGAAACCATGGTATGTTGTAATTTTTTTGTCTCAAAGTATGAACAAACAATTTAATTATAGCAATTTATCTCAGTTTTTGGTATTTTTAAGGTATGGCATTGCCCCACAATGTCAACCCTTAGCTACAGCCCTGGTAAAGACATCAAGAAAGCGATAAAAACAATAAAATATCATTTGGACTTAATAACCCACACATACTTGTTTTATTTATAAATCTGGACGATACATAACCTACTTTATGATACGTTCGTAAAGTTATTCTCAATATATAATAATAATATTTTTTATTGTGTAATAATTTCACCATACAATAAGAAATTTACACAGTTATTCTATTTACAATAGTAAGTTATATTTGATAGTATGGCGAATAATTATAATAGGTCTCTGACCCTCAAACCAGGATTTCTTGTTTTTTGAGATTTAGTAGTAACCTTTAGTGCTATACAAACATAGGTGAAGTTAATTTACAACAATATATAAATTGAAATATGTATGTACGTGTGTGTGCGAACGTATGTGTGCTTGAGTTTGTGTATGTGTATATCTGTGTGCGTGTGTGCATGCGCGTGTGCTAGTGTATTTGTCTGACAAAGTTTGTATTTGTGAATAGTGATTTGGCCGAATACCGAATACCGAACATACGGCTACGCACTTGGCCGAAGCGCCGAATAGTTGACGGCCAAATGTTCGTCAAAAGATGTGCATTTCGGCATTTCGCTCGCGACAGATTACGACTTGTCTCAGTGCGGTACATGCGGAAGCGACGGGGCGGGTGTATTTCGTCAGTCACGACACACATGACAATTAAACAAATGGTTTAATTTTGTGTTAAAATATCAGTTTGTTTGCCAAAAAATAAAATTCCAGAATGGTATATTCCAATAAGGAATCATCGACTTGGGAATATTATGAGATTATCGCCTTCTGGCAGTAGTGTATATTGTGAGATGCTATTTTCAGAAGCCGGTATTATTTATGAAGAAAATCGCAATCGTTTTGCTATCAAGAAACGTAAAATCTTGTTTTCATTCATCATAATTTACCTTTGATAGAGTTTAAGTACTAAAGTATCATTTTTTGTATGTAATTTAACCATTTGTGATTGAAATAATATATCTTTTTAAATAATATGTGCTTCTTTGCCATAATTGGGTATTCATTATTCGGCCGAATACTATATGCTATTTGGCCGAATACCGAATATTAAAAAAAGTAGCCGAATAGGCCGAATACCGAATAGTAAACGAATATTCGTGGCATCTCTAGTATATACATCTACGTCGGTCTTGGCAACCTGCGGGAAGCTCTCTATGTCGTGGTAAATATTGTTCAATTTTAACTTTGACTTTGAACTTTAACAATATCTGATACACAGGTATTTATCCAGCCAGATATGGATAAAAACATTTAACTAATTAGAAAACAAGTATTCAACAAAAAAGCTAAATAGACAGACCAAATTGTTGACATAAAACGTAAATTAATGTCACGTTTTACCATCACTAATAGCATCGCGTTTTCAAAATAAAAAAAAAACACTTATTTTCATGTAACAATCAAATTTTCAGTGATTTGCTAAAATAAGTTGCATTCTTCTTAGAAAGTTGTAACAACAGCAACAGGTAGTAGGAGACATGCTACTTTTAGTACGAACAAGCAAACTTGTTGACAACAATGACAACTGATGTATGGCCCACAGAACAGATTAGCAAACATTAGTGGCAACCGTAAACAATAATGTTATACAAAGGATTTAATGAATATAAAGTCTTCATGTCACTTACCATGTTACGATATGCAACCTTATAACTTTTGAATAAAGTAGCATTTCACTTGCATACTTGCTTTCGTAGGGTGTTACCAAATATTATTACTTTACCAAATATTATCGTGCAGAATATTTCGAAATATTCTCGCAGGAAATACAATTCATTGCGTGCCCTCATTGTTACCAATGTAGTTAGTATTTAAATTTGTTAAGCAATGTTTGATTACCTTTAAAGATTAGACTATAACGGTTCAAGTGCGTTCGTTTTCAAAGATGTACAGAAATAGAATTATGAGCGATCATGCTCAAAACGCGTTAAAAACTCTGGTGCCTGACACGTCTGCGTTCCCTCTTCTGTGGTATGAGCAATAATAGCCAATTGTTATGATGTTTGTTGACTTTACTGCAGCCTATGTATTACATTGAAAACTACAAAGCACAATAACTTTCAAGGCAAAGTCCAAAAAAATTGGGGTTTTATATGTTATTGTCTATGATATTATATTATCAATTAATTAGGAAAATAATCCTTCCCGTGATCTCGTGGGAATGATTATTTCTGTAATTAATTTACTTTTATGCAAATTAAAAAAAAAACCTATAGATGTTTTTTTCTAGCAATGAAGATTACAAATAAAAATAGTTTGTCTACTTTGTTGTCAGGTGCATATATCTTATTTCTTATAACTTAAATTTAAATGTTTTTATAACAAAAAATATAATTCGTATTCACCTCATAGTTTTAGGATCCAGCTTGCGTTTGACTTTGTCGTTGCTTAGATACTGCATGTTCTTAGAGATATTTTGCATGTGTACACCGCGATCCAACACCACAAAAGTCACTGGCACACATTGTAATAAAGGGCGGGTAATCTGTTAAATAAAGTCGTGACTAATTAATTTCTACAAAAAAGAATTGAGAGCCTAATTATTCTGTTTATAAAATAATGTATTTACATATAAACTTTATTATTTTTTACTGCCTAACATATGTGTAGTTTCCTTAAAAAAAAATTATAACTATATGAGAAACTGCTAGCTAGTTAGCAGCAACTATCCAATTATTTATAATTAAATATTTACAATTATAAAGACTCAGTGCAATATAGGCAGGACACCAGTTAAAAATGCTCAAATAGACAATTATTGTTATCAGTAACCAAGAGACAATTGTGCAAAGTTACCACTTCTCGATTGACGACGTGCGGTAAGACGCACCGGGAGGCAACCCTGAAGGCCACTGCCGGTGTTACCCAAGCCGTGGAGCGAATTCGGCGGCTGGGTCTCACAAATTAAGATCGTTAAACGATCTCCGTCCTCCATAAGCATAGGCATGAGAGTGGCAAGTGAGCCCATCTGTCATCTTAGCAGAAGCAAGCCGAGGTGGCGATGCGAGCGCTACGGGCTGCGCTCGCTCTTTTGGGGGCAGGAAAAAAGGGTACATCAGGGTTTCCACACAGGGGGAGACATCTACAAGTCTTTGGTCCGAGGTACGTCAGGGTTCCAGGGATTTCCTTACTAGGGTGCACCTTGTTCCCCGACTACCTGAGACGGCGTGCGGTTTTTGGTCGGTTTGAGTCCGAAATAACCACCTTTCGGTGGTATCCGTGGGGATTTCCGCACAGAAAAAAAAGTAGATGGTTTTTGTTTTAAAAAAATGGTATTTTCAAGAACTTTAAGTAATTTATAATTTAACAATGCCACCAGGAACCAGATGCTGATAAATATACTTATATGTATCTAAAGATGTACATATCATTACGTTTCCCACTATCTGCATGTATGCTTAGATCTTTAAAATTACACAACGGAATTTGATGGGGTTTTTTAATAGATAGAGTGAGTCAAGGGGAAGGCTCATATGAACAATACATTCATAATACAGTAGAGAAACACCGATAATTTTAGAGGTTTGTAATGTGATGTCGTAAATAAATTTTGCGCTCACATTGCAAACGCTGGCTAAACCCTACGAGATATCAAAATAATGTACTGCAGTATTATACATCTTAAAACATCTACAAAAAAGTCAGCAATGGTGTAGGTCTATCTCTCAGAGATAACCCACATTAACTACTTTTTATCCTTAATTTTTTACGAGAAATAGTAGCTTGTTTACGAAGCGATTTTAAGCAATATAACATTAAACCTTATCCAATTAAGTACCTTAAATACATTGTGCATTTAATACAGATCAATATGGCCCTTTACAGCATGTAATTTAAATTAACATTTTTGAAGATGTCATAGATTTAAAATGCAGTCATAGCGGTCGTGGCTGTACCGGCCGGCGGCGTCTGCCTATAAATAGTACGTCGAAGGTCACATTTCACCCTACAGCACTTTGTGATTAGCAGCGATTTCATCCGTTTATTTAGCGAGCTATTTAGCAAAAAAAAAACCACACGTAATAAAAACATGCTTTTCAGAACGAAAACGTAATCTGAAATTATAAGTACGTTACGATAAGTTAAAAAAAAATCGTAATTGCATTTACATACTAAAGTAAATTCTGTTTTTACGACAAAACGTGCTTTTTAGCGAGACAATTTTTTTCCAAATTATATTATCTAATGACAAAAAGCTGTGAACGTTGTATATAAAGACGTTCTGTTGTATATTTAATATCGGCATTGCACCTGTGCGTAGCTGGGGCAGGTCGCTAGTTGTATGTACAGGACAAATTATCTTGCTCGTCTGGAATTCAAATACGACCTTTGGTTTGACGGTCAGTAGCCTAGCCAAACAAGTCAGTATAAATATATGTTATCATATTGGATGGATTATTTAGTGTACAGTTATTATTTGTATATTTATTAATTGTTAGGTTTTTTATTTCAAAATTGAACACTCGTTGCGCAATTAGTAAAGCGTAATAATAATAAGTACGTAGGTACTTACATTTATTTTCTGTCGGCGGTGTAATGCAGCCCGAGAGGCAACAACTCGTAAACGACACACTTCCATCGTTAACTTAGCTGTACTGGAAAATACACAGATAATAATTGGCTGCAAATAACGCATAAGTTACGCTGTTTTTCGAACGATTTCATATCTAATCACTAACGATTCCTACCTAACCATGTTTCTTACATATACGAGTATGAATATGTAAAAGTCATGGATAGGTTAATGATAATGCAAATAGTTGCCTTGTTATTATCTATTATCTCATATAAAATATATTTTATTTTACAATTATTTTTATTTCATCACAATTGAAGGTTTTTATAGAATTTATAAGAATATATCTGAAGAGGTCCTTGCCAGCTAAAGCCATATTTCTTCATCGATCTTACGAAGGTGTATTTAAGTGAGTGGTAATGTGTGAATGTAAATGTATGAAAATTGATGCAATATGAATGACCTAAGTGTGATATTCTTAGGCATGAGGCTCGATTTATAGTATATATAAATATATTATCGCGTTACTTCAGACTACTTCTTTCAGCAGTATCGGGAACCTGAGACAACGAAACTATTATATATTCTGTGCAATATTCAAAATTATTGGTCCAGACAATACACTACGAGATACTATGTAGACTCGGTTTGCCGGTCTGAGTATCTCTCGTCAAATTCAAAGCGCTACTAAGAGTGGGTAGCTCATGTAGGTAGGTAGAAAAGGGAGTGAAAATAAATACAGATCTGTGTACAAAACGCTGGTAAGGATCCATAATTAACATGTTAACGTGTATTTTAGAGGGTTCGGGCGACACGGACCGCAAGTAACTTCGACCGTGGTCCCAGTTGTCGCATCCATTTAATTTTCATAATTTTCTTCCGGCAACTGAGACCACCATAACTGAATGAAAAATTTATTCTTCAAACCAAAACAGTACAGCCGAAATAATTTAAGAAAAACTGGGGTGTGCACTCTCTCCTAAATAGTCTTCGTTCCTTCCTCTCCACACTTTTAAGAACAATCAACTAACACTGCATGATAAGCTCAGTATTCTGGCAATGGATATTTGTTGGGATCTCAACGTGCGTGAGTATATCTCTGTCTGTGTCTTCTTTCTGAGACCCAGGTTCGCTTCTGAATGAAGTATTGTTCTTGACTTTAGAAGGAATCCGTGAAGTATTTACTTGATGCTCTCAACCGGTTGCAGCGGCAAACAGAATACATTATCAACAGTCGCGAAGCCACTGAATCCCTCAAGTCTCTGCAGTTTAGAAATGATGTCGCCTTTATGGCAGTCCTCTATCACCTTTATTATGGAGAGTGTTCTGACAAACTGTTCCAACTGGTCCCGTGTTCTCCCTTCCTCTACGCGATAACACGTGCAAGCCTTGAAAGGTATTGTTTTAGAGTAGTAAACATATGCTCTCGAACTAAATGGCTCAGATCTTCTTTCCTGTGCTGGGCAGTCAAGAGCTGGAACTTACGACCAACACACGGGTTTCTCTCCCACTATGATTCTGGGTCCATTAAACGGAGCGTGAAAAAGTATCTCACTAGACCGTCATAGAGTGGGTTACCAATTTTAACATGCTGCATTGTCTACTTTCGCAATGCGGATAGTGCCCACCACTCTTGTAATCTGTTCATACTTTCCATGAGGCAGAGAAGTCATTTTGGCAGTATTATAGCAAAGAAGTACTATAAAGCTAAAGAGTGTATTTATTTGATTGAGCGCGTCAATATCCGGAACTACTGGTACGATTTGAAAATTATTCAGCGTTTAGCAATTTTCCGGACAATATCGGTGACCTTGGTTCATCTGCGGATCTCCTCAGTCCTGATTTCATTGCCCTGTCCATTGCTCTTTTGGTGACTTGGAGCCTTCCTATAAGGCCAATTGTATACTTCCGTATATCCTGTCCCATAGCATACCTTTAGGTTATTCTGAATATAAAGATCATTAAACCGAAGGTACGCAACCCTCGACGATATGCTCTCGATCTTGACAACGTTGTTTATGATGTACTTATCTACCAAGAAGCCGACACCACCTGATGTCGGCTTCTTGGTAGACTGATGATCAGCCTTCCGGAAATGGAGCAAGTTGCCGCATTCGAGTATTATCGAGTCCTCCTCCTCTCTACGGACGTCAGATTTTATAATATACATATGTCATAAGATACATATGTATATAATACAAGACTAAGATGTATAATACAAGATAGCTAGCTGTCATTTCTGTCGAGTTGTACAGCATATGTCTTACGTCGCTTGCCGTATTACCTACTGCAGTCTAGATCACAAAGTAACTGTAATCAGTATATTTGTCTAAACAACAGCAATAATTATTCAATATTAATATATATATATATATTATTATATAAATCAACTATTCATTTACCTAAATTTATCTATACGAATGCTATGAAAAATGAAAACCAAAATTTTTAACCATTCAACATTCGATATAAAAAAACTTATCAAAGAAACCATTCGGCCTAGTATTCAAGGTTCAATTAAAATACCTTTACAGAATTATCAACATTTATATGATCTGGTCTTTTTATAATATTAACCTTGTAGGTATTTGTAATGAATTTTATACCATGCAATAAAAAAACTATTTCAGTAGGAGGCACGAGATGGCGCATAGTGGTTCGAAACTATGATTTTAGTGAATTAGGGACCAATTTTGATTTGTTACTTTTTTCTTTATGCGAATAGATGGAACTTGTTAACCTCAATAGTGATTGCCCTTTGACATTTTTTCCTAAACTTAATAGTTTTGGCAGAAAAAATGATTTTGTTTTTTTTTTTGTATGGAGCGGACCAAATAAAATGACATCTCTGCTAAGTAACGTTTGATCCCGTTTTGTAACCTTATTTTTCTTATATCTTGTCTAGTCTACTATTATTTGAAGCTTTGAACACGTGTACAAAGTTGCAACTGTGCGAGATAAGTGGATCAAAAACGAAATTGGATAATACTTAAAAAAAACTTGTTTTTTTTTGTAAGGTTTCTTAAGTTAATAATAATAATAATAATAATAATCGTTTATTTTCTCACCACAATATTCCATATATACAAATATTATGCTTAGTAGGTAATACAATGTCTCAAGACAATATTGTGGAGGACTGGTGCCTAAGCTAGGTAGAAACCCGTGTTATAGGTCACCAGGTCTCCGCTCCGTATTATAGTTACTGGCTTACATTTACGTACAAAGGTAATATAACAATTGCAAACATTCAATAGTAGGTTTTGTGGCGAGTTGTATAGTGTGAAATGTTATGTGTATGTGTGTTTGTGTGTGTGTATGCATGTGTTAGTATGTTTAAGTGAAAGTATTTATAATATTTTATTTATCTATCAATCTATACTATTATATATTACTGAGACTATAAGCTAATGACTAGAATCTTTTCAGTATCGTCGTATGACAACTCTTGTAACCAACCAGTAAGTTTAGTTTTCAAATTGTGTCTAGTCAAAATGTATACATCCAGTAACCGATTGATTCTGTTATATAAGCGTGCGCTTTGTGCAGTGTAGTGACGGTTTGCGAAAGAAGTACGACATTTTACAGGTGGACATGCAGCCTTACCTTTACGTTTACTAAGGAAATTTTTATCTAGCGGTAATGACGAGTGTCGGCATAGTACTGCTTTCAAAATGAATAATTGTCGCACCGTAAGTACTTTCAGCTCAGAATAAAGTTGCGCAGTGGGATAATCTCTGGGCTTGAAGTGCATAACTTTTAAGATTGCTCTCTGAGCCCTTTCCGCTTGAATTAGTATGGTCTTGCAAGCTCCTCCCCAAGTAGGGATGCAGTATGTGATTACGGAGACACAAAGGCTCTGATATACAAGGCTTAGAGTTGCATAATCAGATGAGTGTCTGAGTTTTTTGAATATGTAAATTAGCTTTCTAACTCGTGCACTTACTGCATCAATATGAGGGCGCCAGTTGAGGTGTTCGTCGATAATCACCCCAAGATATTTGACGCTTGGGACCATAGTGAGGGTTAGACAGTTGCAGGCGTTAGTACTTGAATCAAAGCTGCTCAGGCACGTGTGTGCTCTTACAGCAGTAGTTTCCTTTGGGGGTGAGATTATGTGGGGATTGGAAAACCTTACGACTTTTGTTTTCTCAGTATTGAGTGTTAATAAGTTAGTTGAGAGCCATTCCGTCACTTGGCGAAGAGACTCTTCTGTTCTGCATCTAGCTTTATCCCAGCTGTCATCGCAGATTATAAGTGCTGTGTCATCTGCATAGGTGAATATATCACAATTTGGTATTGGTAAGCGGCACAGATCATCGATATAAATAAGGAAGAGGGTAGGCCCCAAAATGCTACCCTGTGGAACACCGA
This sequence comes from Hypercompe scribonia, assembly GCA_949316085.1. Classification (NCBI taxonomy): domain Eukaryota; kingdom Metazoa; phylum Arthropoda; class Insecta; order Lepidoptera; family Erebidae; genus Hypercompe; species Hypercompe scribonia. The sequence continues at coordinate 10,473,386 of OX438988.1, forward strand.
AGTTAGTGTTCATATCGTCGCTGTACATTGAATCTATTCTTATACGTTGCGAGCGATTAGCTAAATAGTTTCTAAAAATTTGCAGTGCCAAACCACGGATTCCAATGTTTTCCATTTTCGCTATCAATATGGGGATGCTCACGGAGTCAAACGCCTTCGACAAATCAAGAAAGACGCCAAAGCATTTTAATTTTTGATCTAGTTTATTAACAACCGTGTTAGTGAGGTCTAGGACCGCATCTTCGGCAGATATTCCTCGCCTAAATCCGTATTGATTACTTGCAATAATTTTATGTTTCTCAAGATATGAGGTGAGACAGTTGTTAAGAATCTTTTCTAGTATTTTGGACAGGGAACTCAGTACCGATATCGGTCTGTAGTTTGTGACAAGAACTCTCTCACCAGACTTGTAGATCGGGTAAACGACAGCTTTCTTAAAGGCGCTTGGGAACGTGCCAGTATTGATCGCTCGGTTGCAAATGTGCGTTATAGGAACTGCTAAAGCAAGAGAGGATTGCTTGAGGACTTTAACTGGTATATTGTCATAACCAGTCGCCCCATCACTACGGAGATCGATTATTATCCTATGCACCTGCTTGCTGTCGACTGGCATGATGACGAGAGAGTTGCTCGAGGGGGGCCTACCTTGGTATTGAGCATAAGGCGGAGATGGAGATTTAATTTTTGAAGCCAAGCCTTTACCAACATTGACAAAGAAGCTGTTTATTTTGTTTAATGAAGTCTTTGTGTCAGACGAATTTAGGAGAAGCACACTAGGGGATTGTGGATTAGAGTTAGTATTAGTGATGGCCTTAATAGCCTTCCATGTGGCCTTGATATTGTTTTTCGCATTAATTAACTCGTTTTTTTCATGTGTACGTTTAAGTTTTTTAAGTAGACTATTAAGATGATTACGGTATCGAAAATTTAAATCGTTAAATTTAATATGGAACAGTAAGTAAAAATACGCAATTGTACACATAATTACTTAACAACTAACAATAAAACATTTAGTGGGTCCCTAATTAACTTAAATTCACTATTATGAAAAATGAAGATATACGAATTTCTATTTGTTCCTTTAATGATTATCAAAACGTATAATTTAACGTTATTGCAACTTAACGTTAAGGGGAACACAGATTTACAACAAAAATCAATAATAATACAAATTACTAAAGGTAAACTTATTAGAAGTAAGTACTACCAACACAAGCAGACTAAAAAATTAATTATACACAACATCAACTTCACTGTTTTCTTTCAATAAAAATACAGAAAAACTAATGAAACAATAAACGTTTTAGATACAATGATAAACTACTTGTAATCTGCCAAAAAACTTATTTACTATAGCTTTATTTTAAAAATTACCTACATCAACAAAAGCTATATCAGATTCTGTGGAAAAACTCAGCAGAAGCCCTTTGACTTTAGCAGAGAGAGCCACTATATTCTGTTTTATCATACGAGGTCTCATAATTGTGATTTTTTGATGAGAAGACAATCGAAGATTACTCAAAATATTTTCATTTGCGCTGTTCTACTTACCTTTCTGGAATGGTTCTCTCTATATTACCGGCAGTCTTTATTGCGAGCTTCCGCTGCCTCTTCCGACAGTTTACCTATGGGTATAGCCCCAAACTGCTTAATTATATCAGTCCCATGTACCAACAATTTATGAATACTAGAAGGCATATATTACCAGGGATATAACTTAACATTTATAGTGTCAGCGCTGCCAGCGTTCCAAAATATCACGACATACAGCAGCACCTCTTGGAACATTCGAACCACCATCAGCACGTTTCCGTTATATTCATATGGACTTGATAGGTCCACTTCCATTATGTTCTGGCTACAGGTACTGTCTCACGATCGTCGACCGATTTACACGTTGGCCTGAGGCGTACCCACTTCAGGACATAACAGCCGAGACCTGCGTTGCTGCCTTTGTAGAAGGGTGGATCTCACGCTTCGGATGTCCAGAGCACATCACCACTGACCGCGGTCGACAGTTCCTGTCGCATACTTTCAAGGAACTCACCGCTTTAGTTAGTGCCACACATCATACAACCACCTCCTATCACCCGGCAGCCAACGGTCTCGTAGAAAGACTTCATCGGCAGCTCAAATCTGCCATCACATGCCACGCGTCACCAAACTGGGTCGAGGCCCTGCCTTGGGTCCTACTCGGCATTCGTAGCGCGTGGAAAGAGGATCATCAGACATCCGCTGCAGAACTAGTCTACGGTGAACCACTCCGTTTGCCTGGAGAGTTCTTTTCACCTGCACCTAATGACGAAATGGACATGACCAGTATCATTAACAGGCTACGTACTCATGTCAGCAAGCTAACTCCGCAACCAACATCTTGGCATGGCGCTTCCAGCCGTACCTTCTATATGCCAAAAGACCTTAAAACGGCCACTCATGTCTTCGTACGCCGAGGTCCTGTACGCAGACCACTCCAACCAGCTTATCTGGGTCCATACAAGGTGTTGCAACGTGACCAGAAGACATTTGACGTTGATATACAAGGCAACACTCAACGTATATCAGTTGACCGTCTGAAACCAGCTTACGTCGCCAGGGATACATCAAATGAAACTCCTCACCTTACAAAAGCCGAAGACCAGACTACCACCAAGAAGACCAGTAGCGGACGAACAGTCAGATTTCCGGACTACTATCAACCGTAGCAGCTGGCTCCGGTTTCAGCGGGGGAGTGGTGTGGCAAGTCACAGGTTCGATTCCCGTCCGGCCCCAAATAATTATGTAACGAACTACGAGGCACAGAACCAGGATGATTCAGAACATCGGAATGTGCGTCATATCGCGTGATGTAAGTGGCGCCAATAGACCACGCCTAATCTATCAGTGCATCTATTGTTCCGGCGCCCGAGCAACAGGGATGGAAATCGCGCGGCTATATTCACTCCAAGCTTCCTGCGTTCCCCCTCCGCAAGAGTAGTGTCGGGTGCAATATTTTTATATTAATACCTGTCGTAAATAAAATCTACACACATTTTCCTTACTTGCATAGCATCAGTCGTTTAATTTACCTCGCTGCCCCCATAGTTCCTGAGTACTAACATTACACGTACACTACGTAATAGTACCGGTTTAGGGTTTCCTAACTCTAACCGTACATCTACAACGTCATCAAAGTTTGACCCTAAGTCACTAAAATAATTATTTTGAACCACTGTGCAGCGCTCGCAAATGCATTGAATAAAGGTCAGTCTCGGTCATATAGGTACGCTGCTTGGCTTATGTGACCCTGGACTCCCTACATATCATTAACTAGCTTTTGACCGTTGCTCTGCATGCAATATGCACTATGTATTATTCTATTGTATAAGATATCATACTGTACCATACTGACTGTAAACTCTCATCTAATAAGTATCATACTGATTGTAAAGTCTCATCTAAATCCATACAGCAGTTTTTGCATGGAAGAGTAAAAACTATCCCTACATCCATACATCCTTATAAACTTTCGCATTTATAAAACTTAAAGTTAAATAAAATGTTTTAAAGTTTATAGCCCGGTCAATCTAGACCTAAAAATGACAACGAATGTACATAAATTCCTATCAAGCTGAAAATCAGTAAGGTTGTTTAAAATATGATTAAAAATAAAATTAGAAAGTTCCCCATCTTTCCCCTGTATGGAAAAATAATTAAGATTTTTTATTTCGTACTTTTTTTACCCAATTACCAAGAAAGTGTTATGTTTTCGGGTGTTTCTTGTATGTGTGTAATATTCTTTTTCACTTCATATCCTCCAAACCGCTGCACCGATTTATTTAATTAACATATCGTTAGATTGGTCTTGGTAAACCAAGTATCTTTAGATAGGTGACGTGAAAAAAAAATCAATATGACGATTGTGAGATTTGAACTCAAAAATATTTTTTTTTATCTTGAGAATTTTAAAATATCTAGATCATATTTTAATTTTAAAAAAACTGAGTCTAATTGCTCTCCGGGCTTGCTATAAGTGCTTTTGACCCTTCGTTTTAGTCTATTCTGAAAATCCCCTGAATACCACCCCTGGTGGTTATTTTGGACTAGAAACGACTAGAAGCCGCATGCAGCCCTAAAAACTATCAAATCATCAACGCAATGAAAATTTCTTTAAAGAATTAGACCGTTTACGCAATCTGTAACAAACGTACCTAAAATGTGAAAAATATATTATAAAATGTAATAATAATAAAAAACCTGACTGTGTACCAAATAACTTGAAACAAAAATTTAGAAAATAAAAACAAGTGCAGCGCAGAAGTGTAGAGCGCAATTTAATTCCTACAACGTTAAAATAATTTCATTATCAATATACACATAAAATAAAACAAATAATAAATTCTAATACGGAACATATTGACTGTACTAGTCGGGACTCACTGTGAATAGAATGATTTTAGTCTAGATTATTTAATGGTTGCCAACTGTAGTAATCAATATGTTCCGTATTAAAAAAATAAAAAACAATCTTGTGAAGATCATGTTCTAGGTATATTGTTTGCGAAAGATTGTGAAGTTCCAGTGCTATAAACTTACTAACCATAAAACACAGCATGATTTTTTTATGGAAATAGTAGGTAGATAAAACTAAAATACTTTAGGCGGGCAGTCCCACCACGTGTTTTCGTACCGCGCGGCTGTAGGTTATTATTTCTAAAACGTAGCAGTCAACACTGTATAGCCAATATTACCGTGACCTTGAAGTTGTTAAATTAATAAAATATTATCAATAATAAATCATCATCATCATCATCATCATCAGCCGGAAGACGTCCACTACTGAACATAGGCCTTCCCCCTAGAACGCCACGCTGCACGACTGGACGCCAACTGCGTCCATCGGCTCCCAGCGACTCGGACTACGTCGTCGGTCCATCTAGTGGGGGGCCTACCTACGCTTCGTTTTCCGCTACGAGAACCTTTCTTCCCCAACGGTTGTCGGTTCTACGAGCGATGTGGCCTACCCATTGCCACTTTAACTTGCTTATTCGAAGAGCTATGTCGTTAACCTTAGTTTTCTTGCGGATATCCTCGTTCCGGATCCTATCACGCAAGGAAATGCCGAGCATAGCTCTTTCCATAGCTCGCTGAGCGACTTTTTGAGCTTCTCCATAACAGAGAAACAATAAATAATTTGTATTATTTATTAGTAAATACATTTTAATTTATAGCGTTGTGCCACGCCACTCACTTTTCTTTTTTCGTTCCTCAACTCTCCATCGCTACCTGAATACCTTGTTCCCCACTTCTGTCTCTTATGTTCCACCCATGATCGAAACCTTCGGTCAAAAAACAACATGCTTCTTCTATGCCCCCCTCATACCTCCAAGTTTATCAATTCCTCCTTCTTTGTGCAGTCAGTTCTTCTGTGGAATGCACTGCCCGCCGATGTCAGGATGTCCACAAATCGCCACACTTTTAAGGCGAAAGTACGTGATCTACTTAGAGATAATTTGGTGGAATCGTCTTAACGAGTACCCGAGTTAGTGTTTATATTTATATAGAATATTGTATTAATTTTATATACATGTATGTTTATGTACTGTTTATGTAAAATAATATTTTATTAGTAATGTATGTCAACTTTATTATTTTGCCTTTGCACCTACCGCTCATGTTTCTACATCACCTAAAGGTTGACTGGGAGAGAATGCCCCATGGCATTAAGTCCGCCTTTGTACAACATGTGCATCAAGAATAAATAAATAAATAAATAAATAAATAAATAAATAAATAAATAAATAAATAAATAAAATTTTGGTAAAATTAATATAGCCTATGTCACCTGGGCTATTATTACGAATCTACTGATACCTTATTAATCAAAGTCAGTTCAGTAGGTTAATAGCTACGGCGGCACGTACATACATTATTACCCTTAATTTTGGTAGTAATTATGCGAAAGGAAGTTTATTTAATGCGTAGCCATTAGGGTGTCCCTCAAATTTCAAGTTCGATATTTTTTTACGCATACCTTCTTAAAAGTTTCGTAATAACCCTATATTGTCTAGAAAAAAATATTAGTTCGATATATAAACGATAACCCGTGCCGACTTGCTATTTAAACTTGTCGATACAAGTTGCTTAAGTACTGCCCAGTGACCTGTTACGATATGTTTTATTTGCCATTTCGTACGTGATTTTTGAGACTATTAGTGCTTCATTGTTTAGTGCGTAAACATGTCGGTGGAATTACGGAGTGATAAACAAAATATTTTTCTTATCGGATTGACTAGCTACCAAATAAATGGTGCAAAATTACCATCTAATCGACAAGTTCTCTCAGTCCTATTTTACAATATTCGTGAGGTTAAATTGACTGTTAGTGAAAGTGCAAATCTTGTGATTAGGGAGTGCATCATATATTGGGAAAAAGCAAGAATTCCAACAAGGGCATTTCGTGGGCTTCGTAAGGAAGAGAATTGTTGCTTTTCGCCTGTCGTCATCATGTTTATGAATTGGTCCTAAAAGCTATCTTTGAAACCAAGATTAAGCAAATTACTAGTAGCCCAGATATTCCAATGTTCAAAAAGTTCCAAGAAAATTGACAAAACATTGATTGTACTAAAATTGAACCATCTCTTAATTTCGTAAAAGCACAGGTTGCCGAGACAGACATTCAAGCGTTGTTACTATTTTATAAGGCAGAATTAGATAAAGGTTTTGTAAGAGATGATTACCGCGAATTGGTCGAACTGTGCGTAATATTTTTAGGAGGAGACACGGAGGAAAAATTAAAACTAAGGCCCCCCGGAGCTATACATCAGGCACGCTGGATGGCGAGAGCGATCTATTCTTTAAAAATATGTTTACTTCAGTCACAATGCAGAGTAACTGCGAAGGACAAAAAGGCTCTACAAGATGTTTGCTTATTTCTCGTAATATTGTATGTTAAACCTTGGCTCGAATGTACAGTGGCGACCAAAGCACCTAATCAAGATTTGCGCTTCTTGAAGATGTTAAAAGAGTATGAAAAAGTTGACGCAACAATTTCTAAAGCTTCTATAAGCAAGTTCAGCCATCACTTGTGGTATTTATGTGAAGAGACGGTCATTCTATCACTATTTGATGATGAAGTTGACAACCAAACTAAGAAGAAGATGATTGCCAACTTCAACAGGGACAAAATCTCGGATTTTAGCAAACGCTATGACCCGTCGAAGGAAGAACTGACTCAAAAGTTGTTTGGTAAGTTAAATTGACTTTTTGTTGGATTTCAATTTCAATGTCCAATACTTATTTATTTATTTTCAAAATTGTTGTTGATTTTTATTTGTTATTTAACTTATTTTTCTTTTTTTTTAGACAAAGCACTAGATGATTTCGTATCGGAAAAGAGCAAACAATTTTTATCACGACTGCAGATCGACGACAGTTTTCTAAAGGAAGATGTATCTTCTTGGAATAACAATGCTGCTTTTCTGGAGGCTAAAAGAAGAATAAGTTATTTGAGAGTTGTAAATGATACTGCTGAAAGGGCTGTTAAATTAATGCAAGATTTTAACGGACTTATCACGGCTGAAGAAGAACAAAAACAGTTCTTGCTGCGCTGTGTCCAGGAACATCTAAAATTGTATCCAGACTGTAAAAAAACTACTCTAAAAAGAAGTTACCCTGAATGATTCTCATTTCTTTATGTTTTTAATTAAAGATTAATGTTCATCTAATTTATTATTTAATTTTATTCACTTAATTCATTGTATGTATAGTGAAATTATAGCAGACTGAAATTTTAGGACAAAACACGTTTTTTACTAAACTTTGAAGCTCGGTCGGCACTGGTTGCAATTATGCTAGATTGATAAAATTTTATATTTAAGTATCTTATAGCATTAGTAAAAATTATAGAGGGTATGCATTTCGAAATTCGAAAAAAAATTTTTTTTGTCATATAAGGGACACCCTAGTAGCCACGTATCGTTTCTTTGTTTATTTTTTTGTTGATATTTCGCAGTCATATTTTAAAACCTTGTAGTTGCAAGATATTACCATGATTTTTTTAAATTTATCCAAAAAGTTCTAACAAAATTTATAATTGTGTACCTATGTATCGTGTTTTTACTTCCCAGGATACAAAAGTTTAAGAGTTGTGGTAGTGTAATTTTAAAAATAACTCTTAATGAAAAACATATAATTCTTGAATTACAAAAAATAATTACTTACATAAATAACTATGGCTATCCATAATTGCCCGGAACACCGGTATTTTACCTTTGACAATATGCCCAACAAAAACCTTTAAATCGTATTCACATGATAATTTTCCTTCATACCGTAGCCTGTACACTTTATTCTTCAAAACACCAAGACTGTCGTTTCTAAAGACAGGTAACTAGACTCGAGGTGAGTCAGTTTCTGAACGTTATGACTTGTTCTTCAAGATGCCATGTTTGTTCAAATGTGAGTACAATATAGACCTGTATTCTTCAGGGTGTCGCAAGTAGTGTTGCACATGCGGAGATTGGTCCCAGCACTTGATGGTACACTGTTGGTAAGATGTATTAGATATAATAATAATGTGACAGTAAGGGAATATGTTTTCAATAAAATATACGTCAAAATAGTCGGCAAAGTCTAAGTGAAAGTCAAAATTGTGCAAAATAATTAAGAATAACGACACGCCTCAGAGTTTTCAATTACCATTATTAATTTTTTCATCAATCATCATCGTCATCAACAGTCTGTAACAGTCCACTGTTGGACATAGGTTTCTCCTTAGCAAGGAGGTTTTGGCCTACTATACTATACCACGCTGGCCAGACGGGTTGGTATAGAATTTGTTTCAAGTCTTCCTTCTCTTTTTAGTGATGTTGTCTTGCATTCTGTTCCCTTAGTTACCTTACGACACCCATAGGAAGAACAGGGGTGGTGATATTATGTACTCTTAATCCTTTACCACACAAGTAATCGTTTATTGCTATTTCTTGATTATAGAATGAATTAAAAATAATAGACAATTATCTGGCTATTTTTGTAGTTTTTTTTATCAACTCTAGGGGATATTGTATCTACCAAGGAAGGAATAACCAAGGAAATCTTGAATTTAGACAAAAACACGATAAGAAACCAGCAATTGTGTTAGACTTTTTTTTGCGAAATTAGATTACAATATAAAAAGTATAAGGCCATTCGCAAAGGAAATAAAACCTCCTTGGTATAAATAATTTAATTAAAAAAAAAATTGATAAAAACTGAACACTTAAAAAAACAAAACGTCTCTAATTATACGTGTTTTGAACGAAATTCCTTTCGTATGCAAGGTTCGCAACATCGTTTTATTGAGGTTATGTTGCCGTAAAATAATTTGGGAATATATTTTGAACGATTATAACAACTTTCTCATTTTGTTACATGTTTTTTACCGATGGTTTAATTAAATTATATATCAATAATTCCATTATATTGAAATTATTGTGTCACGTACAGTTATGTAACGTTGGATAATTTAGGAGTAAATAATACATTTTTCTCGGGTAGGTCTCCTCACCAACCCGTCAAAAGGAACTTCGTTAAACGGAACGCCAAAAAGAAACAAGAACCACCTACCTCTATACCAAGGGTTTCCCACGAAGCAGCTTTTTCTCTACTTCTCTTCTCAGTTCCTATGGGATCTGTCTTGGACACCAGGAATAAGCTGGGTGCTTTGCAGGGGTTCTTGTGAAACACTCCTGTCCCCATCATATAATGTTTTGTTGCTACGTTGTAGAATATCTTCATATGGGCTCTGCAAAAAAATAGGCAGTAAAAGTAAATACTTATCCGTCTAAAATTAACACATTTATTTACAGTTATATTTATGGCCACAAATACAGACAGGTAACAAACTGTAGCGCGAATGATACTGGTTAGGTGACATGATGGCTGGGGTTCGTATGCCGTCTATAAGGACGGACTGACTTAACACTTTGGTACTTATTCGAAAGGTCAAGCCAGACCCTATGCTGTATCTTTCTGCAAACCATGGCGCAGTGGTCGATCGGCGTTGCCATAGCCGCGGAGCCTTATTATGTTCCTCCCCGTCCAAATTGGTTGGGTGACCGGGACGGCTCTGTGGCAGTCGTCGGCTCCACGGCGGCTCATTCCCCGCCCTTGTCGCTAAGAGACAAGGGCACTGGATATGTTGCTGCTGAGTGGGGGGGGATCACCGTATACGGTGTATACTTCTCCCCCAACCGGAGTTTGAGCGACTTCGAGGTTTTCCTTAATAGCTTGGAAAGCTCGATGCGGCGACTATCATCTGGGCACGTCTTAGTGCTGGGGGACTTCAACGCGAAGTCCATTGCGTGGGGTTCCCCCAGGACGGATGCCAGGGGCGAGGCCGTAGAGGAGTGGGCGGCCTCGGTGGGCCTCTGTTTACTGAACAGGGGCTCCACCAACACGTGCGTGCGACAGCAGGGAGGGTCGATAGTGGACCTTTCGTTCGCTACCCCTGCCCTCGCCGCACGAGTAAGGAACTGGTGTGTCCTGGAAGAGGTTGAGACGCTCTCGGATCACCTCTACATTCGATTTGAGCTCTCCCGGACCCAGGACCCCAGTAGGGGTCACGCGGCGCGGCGTTCATCTCGCTTTCCGCGGTGGGCTGTAGCCAAACTGAATAGGGACCTACTAGAGGAGGCAGCCATTATTCACTCTTGGCTGTCTCCGCAGGCTCCGACCGAGGAGGTCGACATGGGGGCTGGTCGTTTCCGCGATGCGATTACGCAGATATGCGATGCGGCCATGCCCCGCATCCGAGGCTGTCGGCCTCCACGGAAAGAGGTTTACTGGTGGTCCCAGGAGTTGGCGGACCTCCGCGCGGCCTGTACTCGTGCCCGGAGGTCCTACACCCGTAGTCGGCGGCGACACCGCGTAGACGGCGAGGAGGACCAGCTTCATGAGGAGTACCGAGAGGCGCGGAAAACTCTGAAGCTGGCCATTAGCCGCGCCAAAGAAGTGAAGAGGAAGGAGATGCTGGAGGGTCTCAATCGTAACCCCTGGGGTCGCCCTTATCGTGCGGTGCGACAAAAGCTCCGCACGTCAGGCCCCCCCCTTACAGAGACACTCCAGCCCAGCTTCCTGCGGGAAGTGGTCGAGGGTCTTTTCCCGCAGCGGGCGGAGCATACACCCCCGTCGATGGCCTTCATGGTCGAAGACGACGGGGGACGGAACGAGGATAATGTTCCGCCCGTCAGAGAATCGGAGATAGGGGCGGTCGTTCTACGGATTCGCTCTAAGAACACCGCCCCTGGGCCAGATGGGATACCTGCCCGAGTGTTGGCGCGAACCCTCGACCACATGTCGGATCACCTCGGGGAAGTCCTAAACGCCAGCTTGGCGTCCGGGCGCTTCCCTGAGGGCTGGAAGAGCGGGAAGCTGGTCCTACTACGGAAGCCGGGACGGCCGGCCGATTCGGTCGCGGAATATAGGCCCATCGTGTTGCTGGACGAGGCGGGTAAATTGTTTGAGAGGATAATCTCTGCCCGCATCGTCCGGCACCTCTGCGAGGTGGGCCCCGATCTGTCGGACGCCCAATATGGGTTTCGAGCCGGGCGTTCGACAGTCGATGCTGTGTTGCGCCTGAGGGCCGTGACCGAAGAGGCGGTGAGCTGTGGCGGCGTGCTGCTGGCGGTGTCGTTGGACATCGCCAACGCATTTAATAGTCTGCCATTTAGCTGCATCAGGGAAGCACTCCACTACCACGGGGTGCCAGAGTACCTGAGGCGGCTTGTGGCAGACTATCTAGAGGACCGTACCGTCATGTACGAGGACCGAGATGGTATTCTGAGGCGGCAGCCCATGTCGTGCGGTGTTCCACAGGGGTCTGTCCTCGGACCACTCCTGTGGAATATGGGATACGACTGGGCCCTTCGAGGTCGTCTTCCCCCCGGGCTGGGCGTAATTTGTTACGCCGATGACACATTGGTCACGGCCCGGGGGGCGAACTTTCAAGAAGCGGCGCGCCTGGCCACCGTGGGAGTCTCTTTGGTGGTCGGGCGCATTGAGGCCCTGGGTTTACGGGTGGCCCTAGATAAGACGGAGGCCCTTTTGTTTCATGGGCCCCGTCGTGGTCCACCCTCCGGTGCCTCTATCGTTGTCAATTCGGTCCTCGTACCGATTAAGGCCCAGATGAAGTATCTGGGCCTGATCCTGGACGGCAGGTGGCTCTTCGACGAGCACTTCCGACAGCTTACGCCAAAGCTGGTCGGCGCTGCTTCTGCCCTTGGGCGACTTTTGCCTAATTTGGGTGGAGCCAGCGTCGCGACGAGACGGCTATACACGGGGGTTGTCCGGTCAATGGCGCTGTATGGTGCACCGGTGTGGGCGGCGGCTCTGACCGCCCAGAATAGGGCTCGCCTCTGGCGCCCTCAGAGGATATTGGCGGTTAGAGCCATACGCGGTTACCGCACCGTATCGACGGAGGCGGCGTGCGCCTTGGCCGGCACTCCCCCGTGGGATTTGGAGGCGGAAGTGCTAGCCGAAGTTTATCGGCGGACGGCTGACTTCCGGGCGAGTACCGGCATACGGCCCCCGCCCGAAGAGATACGCGAGTGGCGAGAGGCCGCTCGTCGAGTCACGATGGCTCGTTGGTCGTCCCGGCTGGAGGCTCCACGTGCTGGCTTTGCCGCCGTGGAGGCTCTCCAGCCGGTCATCGCCGAGTGGGCAGGGCGGCAGCACGGGGCCCTTTCCTTCCGACTGACGCAGGTCCTTTCCGGGCACGGTTGCTTCGGGAAGTATCTGCACTCGGTCGTCAGGAGGGAATTGAGTCCCGCCTGTCACCACTGCGACTGCAGTGAGGACTCGGCTCAGCACACGCTAGCAGTTTGTTCCGCTTGGGCGGCGCAGCGTGGGGTCCTCACTGCAGTTATTGGAGGTGATCTCTCGCTACCGGCCGTCATACGCTCCATGGCCGGTAGCGACAGTTGTTTTACCGCGGTCGCAACCTTCTGCGAAGACGTAATTTCGCGGAAGGAGGCGGCGGAGAGGGCCCGGGAGGACGATGTCCACTCGGACCCAATTCGCCGCCGGCGAGCCGGGCGGCGGAGGCGTGCATACCAGCGCCTCATGCCGCCTTGAGTGTGGCCGCGGGTGGACGGGACGGGTTTTCCCCTCCATCCGCTATAGTGGCCAGCCGCGAGGAGGCGACGTCCGCGTGTGCCGTACGTCGCCTAAAATAGAGAGTTTACCCATAGATGGTGCCCGCATTAGCGGGCAGGCGCTAGGAGGGATCTGGATGTCGTAATAGCAGCGGTTTCCCGGATCCCTCCTATCTCAGGCGCAGAGTGGCACACCGTGTGGTTTTAGTCGGTCCGATTCCGACACACCACCCCGCCGTAAACCCCGGTGGGGTGACGGCTCGAGGGGGTTTCCACACGTTAAAAAAAAAAAAAAAAAAAAAAAAAAAAGACCCTATGCTGTATTCGCTTAGTTTTTATTTAATCAACGTTAACGGATTTTAAAAAGGGACATCTCTGCGGATTGCTTCGGTATTTCTGCCCATATCTTAGTAAATGCAGGCGCTTACTAACTGTAAAGTCCGACGTGTAAAAATATCTGTCCTTGGAGAAATAGATACTATTTATCATTTATGATGTAAAGTTCTAAGGCACAAACAGCTCTAGAATAGATGGATAACTTTTTAATCGGACATTCCGCTTATCGACTGAAGTGGTGGCAGTTAAGTTTTCCAAACAGATTTTGTTAGGATTTAGAATCAAATACACACACACATAAGGTATAAATTCCCGTTGCTTTAAAGTATTGAATTTTAGTACAATTTATTTTCTTTTTAAATGAATATTATAATGATGTGTTACGTACTTAATGTAAGCTCTAAAAGATTCCTGTAGGAACTTGTTCTTAGGAAATACGGCTGTGGGGAAACCAACGGGAATCTCGTGTACATCGGCGCCTGAGTCATACACCTGGGCAGCCACACGATCCAGCACTGGTTGGTACCTATGAACAAATGTTATTGTTAACGCCTGTTCTGAATGCCCTTTCTAAAATATCACCCCTAGTAGGGACACACGGAATAGGTGATCAGCGATTACATCTCCCCAATCTACGTACTAAAACTTTTAACATGAAATATAGGGCGTTTTCCGCTTCCCAAATTCGGTGACTGAATATTCGATTATTTACTTTATCAAGCACTGAGAATCATACTATGACCCTTGATGAAATAGTTTAATATTTTTAAGTAGTTTAACCTTATACGGGAGCAGATAGAGAAGCAGACGGAAAGCAAGAGAATATAGTGATGATTAGAGATAGGATAGTGTTTCAAGGTGCCGAAGATGATATTTATTCTCGACGACCGTGGGAGATGGGAGACGAATACTTGAAAGAAAGAGAGAGCTGTTGTATTATTTACATTGATTTTGGATATGGTATAATTTTCTTGTATTAATACTAAGGACTTAAAACTAATGCTATATTTCTTGTACAATTTAAAGGGCTTTTCAAATTAACTCAAGTTCAGTAAGTGACTAGATTTTGTCAAATAGGTGTTTACAATATCAAACGTGAATCTCTTAATTTAGGAACGATAACCTTGTACTATATACAGGCTGACTGGTGAGATACCTTCAATACTTATGGAGAGTACTCGGTACTCGATTCTCGTTAACTTGACATAAAAAAAAATAGGTGCTTATTTTTTATCGAAATGTCTCTAAAAATAAGTGAAATTTGAATATTATACTCCCTAAGAACGAACCCTCCCCTCCCGAACGGCGCGGTGGCAGCTATTTTTAGCAATATTGCGTCATCGACTCGGTAGTGCAAGTGAATGCGCCGACGGATTCGCACGTTCCCGCTTCCGCGTCCCGCGACGTAGGTATTTACGCGCGAAATCCGCCGTATGAGTGTATGTGTGTGATCTGTGACCCGTGTATGGCTCATACCCCAAGTATGGCTCATCAGTACACAAACGCAGAGTACCTAGACATGGTTCGTGCGTATGCGCGTGCTAATGACAGTTTGCAAGGTGCCATCGCTTTGTACAAGGAAATGTTCCCCAACCGTCGAATACCTACTGCAGGCGTAATCCTAAATGCTAATCAAAGATTACGGGACTACGGACAGTTCACTGTTCCTACGCATGCTCAAGGACGAGGCGGAGCGGCTTATCCTGTGTCGCTGCACGAAGACATTCTCGAGTACTTCGAAAACAACCCACAAGCGAGTACTCGTAATGCTGCTCGAAGATTTGGTGTATCACAGTGGACTGTGTGGAATCAACTGCACAAAGATGGTTTACACCCATATCATTTTCGACCAGTTCAAGAGCTCAGTGTGGGCGATTACGAGCCGCGTATAAACTTTTGTCGGTGGTTTTTACAAAACACTGACAAAAACATACTATTTACGGACGAAGCCACGTTCACTAGACTTGGTATTTTTAACGTGCACAATGAACATTGGTGGAGTCATTCCAATCCGTACGTTACGCGACAGGACGCTTATCAACACAGATTTAGTGTTAATGTGTGGGCCGGTGTCCTCAATAACTGTTTGTTAGGACCGTATTTCATCGAAGGAAGACTCAATAGTGCATCATACATAAACATTTTAAATAGTGTGATGAACAATATGCTCGATGATGTGCCGCTGAGTTATCATCGAAACCTATTTTATCAGCACGACGGAGCGCCCGCACATTATCAGACGCAAGTACGTGAGTACCTAAACCGTAGCTTCGGGGAGAACTGGATTGGTCGCGGTGGGCCTGTGCCATGGCCAGCTCGCTCTCCAGACCTTACTCCGTTACACTTTTATTTATGGGGCGAGGTAAAACGTCTTGTGTACGCTACGGAGTATGCAAATAGGGAAGAATTAAAAACGAAAATAATAAGTGCTTTTGAGACTGTTAAAAGTGATCCGTTCGTTTTAAATCGCTGTAAAGACAATATGCGTAAACGTGCCGAACTATGCATCACACGAGGCGGTACACATTTTGAACAACTTTTAAGATTAGTGTAAATATGTAATACGTAAGTCTAATTTTAATCAATTCAATCATTGTAAATAGGTATGATTCCATTTTTTAAATACGCCGAAAATACCAAGGCTATTTAACTTTTCAGTTATTCTAGATTGAACCTTGTCTCAATACCTACTATTTATTCAGTCAACAAATTAGTGATTACCTAGGTATTTTTGCCTGTCCTAAGCCAGGATTAAAGTATGAAGGGAAAACGGATCATGCTATTTTATCAAAGTTAGCATTCATGCATTAACATGGGGAGAGGTATCGATGTAGGTAGGCAACAGCTGTACAGTGTAGGTATCTATGTATTTTGTGTTGATAGCGCGCTCCGCGACACGTGCGGCCGCGCGGTGTCCAAGTATTCCGCAGTTAAATACTGGACTCTCGGTGTACTGTGTACGAAGTTTACTAAGAAGTTATTTAATATTTCGTTTTTATGTTATTTTATTTCATGATATATGTTCGCATACTATCACGTCCTCAAATATTGAAGGTATCTCACCAGTCAGCCTGTATATATATATATTATGCAAAAACACGATTTGAAACCAGCAATTGAGTCATATTTTTTTGCGAAATTAGATTACAATATAAAAAGTATAAGGCCATTCACATAGGAAATGAAACCACCCTGGTGTAAATAATTTAAAAAAATAATTGATAAAAGATGAACACTTGAAAAAACAAAACGTCTCTCATTATACGCGTTTTGAACGAAATTCCCTTCGTATGCAAGGTTCGCAACATCGTGTTATTTCGTTTTATTGAGGTTATGTTGCCGTAAAATAATTTGGGAATATATTTTGAACAATTATAACAACTGCTCATTATGATACATGTTTTTCACCGATGGTTTAATTAAATTATACAAGCTGACTGGTGAGATACCTTCAATATTTGAGGACGTGATAGTATGCGAACATATATCATGAAATAAAATAACATAAAAACGAAATATTAAATAACTTCTTAGTAAACTTCGTACACAGTACACCGAGAGTCCAGTATTTAACTGCGGAATACTTGGACACCGCGCGGCCGCACGTGTCGCGGAGCGCGCTATCAACACAAAATACATAGATACCTACACTGTACAGCTGTTGCCTACCTACATCGATACCTCTCCCCATGTTAATGCATGAATGCTAACTTTGATAAAATAGCATGATCCGTTTTCCCTTCATACTTTAATCCTGGCTTAGGACAGGCAAAAATACCTAGGTAATCACTAATTTGTTGACTGAATAAATAGTAGGTATTGAGACAAGGTTCAATCTAGAATAACTGAAAAGTTAAATAGGCTTGGTATTTTCGGCGTATTTAATAAATGGAATCATACCTATTTACAATGATTGAATTGATTAAAATTAGACTTACGTATTACATATTTACACTAATCTTAAAAGTTGTTCAAAATGTGTACCGCCTCGTGTGATGCATAGTTCGGCACGTTTACGCATATTGTCTTTAAAGCGATTTAAAACGAACGGATCACTTTTAACAGTCTCAAAAGCACTTATTATCACACTTATTAGCACAGATCACACACATACACTCATACGGCGGATTTCGCGCGTAAATACCTACGATCGCGGGACGCGGAAGCGGGAACGTGCGAATCTGTCGGCGCATTCACTTGCACTACCGAGTCGATGACGCAATATTGCATACTAATAATACGTAAACAATGCGGCGAGCTTAGGGAGTATAATATCCAAATTTCACTTATTTTTAGAGACATATCGATAAAAAATAAGCACCTATTTTTTTTTATATCAAGTTAACGAGAATCGAGTACCGAGTACTCTCCATAAGTATTGAAGGTATCTCACCAGTCAGCCTGTATATAAATAATTCCATTATATTGAAATCATGGTGACACGTACGGATAAATAATACATTTTTCTCGGGTAGGTCGGGAAGGTAGGTAGGATAAAGATATCTGACCTTTCCTTGTTCCTGGTGGTATGTACGAGAAGTTCAGACCACAGGTACGCGCCGACGGAGAAGCCGTGTACCATCATCGGGTGTGAAGAACCACATTTATTCACCTCTAGTAACCTCAACAGCTGGTCTGCAATCACCTAAGAAGTAAAAAAGAAATGTTGTGTGTATTTAACTCCCGCACTAGGAAAATATCTTGGGATACGGGACGCTTTACAGACATACATGAAACGAAGAAAAAGAGCGCCCAAACACAGAACAATAACTTGTAGATCACACAAAGTGTTGTCTTATATGTGATTTGAACCCACAACATTCGGCACAGTAGGAAGTGGTCATGATCACGGTAATGGTCACTATAACCAGTCCGCCAATCCGTGCATTTATTCATGACATTTGCATGTAAGTACTTATTTTATTCCGTTCTTCATATAACACTCTCCTATTCCTTTATTGTATTTACTCTCACTCATTATTACGCCCCCCAAGGTAGACTAGAAGATATTGTAAAAGCAATATACAGTCCAGCCCCTCTAGCGAAGTTGATATGCTACAAATGTAAACGTTATTAGCAAATTAACAAATGTATGGGAACGGCATTTCTTAATGCTAAGTCACGTGGTCAAAACAAAGTACTCGTATTAGTCAATTATACAAGAGAATAGAGGCGTTAGCGATTGTCGAATTTGCGTCTTAGCTAAAGAGGCTGTCTATCTTAGAGGGGTTAGGAATGAAGTCTGTCTCTGTATTCGTGCATTTTAGATAAAAGTGAAATTCCCATAACGATTTTTTATAATTTTTTAGAGGTATGGAAAAAAGATTCCAAGAGAACGATGGAGGATATGAGTGCTTGGAAAGAATATCAACAACTATAATTTACTAGCTTACCCTGCGAACTCTGTTCCGCCTTAGAGGCAATTAATAAGCAGATTTTGGATTTTGGACTGAAACGCGGTCAAAAGTATCCTATGTCCGTCTCCTGGTTCTAAGCTACCTCCCCACCAATTTTCAGCTAAATCCGTTCAGCCGTTCTCGAGTTATAAATGGTGTAACTAACACCACTTTCTTTTATATATATAGATTACTGTGACGATACCAAGAGTGGTGACCGTGTACCGGAAAACAGAGAATAGATAGGCCCCCATAAGGAGGGCCGACAATCTAGTGAAGGTCATGAGAAATAATATAAGTAGTATACAATGAATAACGTAAGTATCTTAAAAACGTACTTCGTCTATGGAATTGCGTTTTTAACCTCTTTATTCGTGGTTTTTTTTATGTAAAGGTATTTTTTTAATAAGTTCAATGTCCATCGAACATAAAAACGGCCAGGAATGTTATCATTAAAAGTATAAATGAGAGCATTGAAGATACCGAACACATAAATTATAATAACTTAAGTTATAACTAATTACTTCTAATAGAACTAGTACCGGTATTTACCTTAAAATAATTAAAGAAGTAATTATAATTAATTATCTAGTAAAGTATATAAATAACATGTCACGGCTGGATTCTTCTGAAACAGCTCGAGTCTTGATCGATCTTAATGAAGATTTTTTATATATATATTTAATGGGTAATATGTTTGAGACTTCGTCTATGATATTATATAAACGTCTAGTTATCTACTACTGCCACGGTAGCGCAGCGGCAGCGAATGTGACTGCTGCGCTTGAGGACTCGGGTTCGAGTCTCGGATCGGACGAAATGTTTGTATGATCTGCAAATATTTGTTTCAGAGTTTGAGTATGTTCTATATATAAAATGTACCTATTTACAAAAAAAAGTATACAAGTATTCTATCAATCAGTATCATAGTATAAGCTCTGCTTAGTTTGAAATTAGATGACGTTGTGTGTTAATGTCCCGAATATTTATTTATTTATTTGTTATAATGACTTGTACTACCATTGTCTTCAGCAGTATATACAAGATATTTAAGAACGACACGTATCATAGGCGGAACAACAATGACACGTATTACATTACAACAGGCATGAGAATAAGTCGTAAGTACTTTTCTCCCTCCTACTTTAAACGCTCGTTTTTTAGTCTGGGTTCAGTTTCTTTGATAATTATATGGCACAACAAAGTTTGCAGCTGGAAATAAATAAGCTTTAAAACCTGGGATCCTTTAACGGGCCACATCAATTGCCACGGCGTGCAGGACACGGCAATGACGTCGATCCCTTTTGTCAGATACAAATCTGCGTACTTCAGAACATGCTTCGGTTTAGCCATCATGTAGTTCATCATTATACACAAAGGCTTCTCTATGGTCTGGTTGAGCCTGAAAACATTAAAAACTTTTTTGATTTAAGGAAAGGAACAATTAAATTACGCAAGACGGCAGCACTAAATAGAGAGAGAAAACTTGAAATAAACTTTATACCAACCCATTCGGACAGAACGTGGTAGTAGGTCAAATCCTCATTTCTAAGAAGATGCCTACGTCCAGTAGCGAATAATAAATTTTTGTTGACGATTATGATATGTTCATAACTGATTTCGGCCACAGCGGCCAGTTCCAACGAAGAGCAGTCAATTACGCAGGTGATATAATAGTAAACAAGTGTGAGCGGAAACACAGGTGCACTCTCTGTTCTCTGATTATCACAATTTGATGAGACGGCTATGCGACACGACCGGGGCAGACTGGCACGGGTAGTATAATATCCTACTAATATTATAAATGTGAAACTTTATATGGATGTTTATTACTCTTTCACGAAAAAACTACTGAACGGATTTGGATGAAACTTTACAGTAACATAGGTTGTACATCGGAATAACATATAGGCTACAATTTGTAATGATTTTATGTAATTTTGGTCGTAATATAAAGATACATGTCATTTAAGTCGGTAAAAGATTTGGCCTCTGAGAGTTATCTTGGCTTACGCTGCTTAAACCATTGCAGCTACACAAAAGTTACGTACCCTTGGATTGTTTGTATGTTAAAAAAAAAAATATTTAAAGTGATCTGTTATGAAACTTATCGTGGCAGACCAAAATCCACGCGAGCGAAGCCGCGGGCAAAAGCTAGTTAATAATATAGTGTAATATAATATAGTAATAGATTACTTTCATATTGACTACTTACTTCATACTACTAGGATCAAGTTTGAGCTTGACTTTATCGTTGCTTATGTATTGCATATTGTTGGTGATATTTATCGTGTGCGCATTTCTTTCAAACCCCACGACCACCACGGGCGCACAAGACAATAGAGGACGGGCATTCTGCAAATAGATAGTGACCCTTTAGAAACTTATATTGTTATATTTATAGATATCTAAATATACAAAACCTGTGGCTAGTATTGGAAAACCTGTGGGCGTTAGAAAATAGTTAAGCAGCTACCATAACCTCGCGTCGATCAATGTGCTCCATAGTTTTTACTTCATTTAAAGCTTTAATAATATAGCTTGCATTTGAAATAGAATAATAATTTTACAATAATAAAATATTTAGATAGTGTAAATTAATAACAATTGAACATCATTATAACTATGACCTCAATTTTCTCCATACCAAAGTTGTCTTCGTCCAATCAATCAATTGGAAATGTTACAGTGAGCAAAGAGACTAAGTATTTATTGTCCAGAATACTTAAGTATTCTTATTGTACGTGTACTGTGAGGTTTTTCTCTCTTCTTTTAAGATTATAAAATCTTAAGACGTGTTTATAGTAAAAAATATCTTACATTTAAACTACAAGTAAGCCCTTTGCAGTGTTGTTTTACCACAGATGCCACGGCTCGCAGTCGACACACCTCCATGGCTAACCTGTGAATGGCAACAATAAACGATTATTCTTTAGACTGCTTTCTTAAAACTGTTTTATGACAAAACGAACACTAAGTTTAAGTACATGCTTAAGTTTAGTTCGGTTGCGTCGTTAATATTAAGAGACAACCTAATTCGTAGATTGTGGGAAGACGTCTGGCCGTCGCGTACAACAATAGTGACCGTTGTATTTAAAAAATAATAACAAACGTAAAATTCATAGACGCCACCAGAATTAATTTCAGGGGGATGCATCGACACATACTATACTATTAACTAGTAAAATATAAAATTATACCAAGTCTTTAAAGACCTATGAAACCTTTGTTTTTCATGAAATAATCCGATGTATTTTTTTTTCTGTACGTCTTATATCCATTAAGTAAAGTTATCACCAATACAATATATCTATATTTGCCAACACAGTTAATCATCATTTAAACGATATGCAACAAATTTTTGAAAGGCATTTTGTGCTGCCTCTCGGATTAAAATACAATACATTACGTTTAAAGGATTATAAATCGGTGTCAAATATCAGGACGACGATGATGATGATGTCCTCGTTACGTAGCACGCTGGAATATGTGGTCAAATACAAAATCTCATGTGGCCAACTACTACTACCACTTTCGATCATTGGTCAAAGCAATGTGTCCTTCCACGGCTTCCAGTTACATAATTCCATCTCTTTTAATCAATTTACTTCCACTTTGCAGAAAAGTAAGATGAAAGGAACGATGGTTACTAACACTCATTGGTCATTGGCCAAATCAATGTGTCCCTCTTAGGCTTCCTGTAACGTAATGAGGAAATCAAGATGATAGGAAAGACGTTTAACATCAATTAACATAAAAAAGAAGAAAATAATTAAAGAGAGTTTTAAATCTCTTTTATCCTCTAGGATGGACATCGATAAATGTGATACGAAGT
The DNA here is from genome assembly GCA_949316085.1 of Hypercompe scribonia. NCBI lineage: Eukaryota > Metazoa > Arthropoda > Insecta > Lepidoptera > Erebidae > Hypercompe > Hypercompe scribonia. Next base: position 10,496,062 of record OX438988.1, read on the forward strand.
TCGTATTAAAAATACGAAGAGATTTATATGTATTTGTTTCTATCTAATTAAAAAGTTACAACACAATGTAAAGTCTTAGACTCACTGACGCTACCTTCTAAAACCCGGAAAACGCCAAATATTAAATAATTAAATAAATAATAAATAAATAAATAAAAAGAATTAGAATGTTTGCCGCATTATGTGCTGTAAAGAGACACATTTTGATAAACAGTATAATTTATGCAGTTGTTATGCGACAAGCGACAAGACTCTTTTAGAAAATAGTTTATTTAATTATAACTTTACAATATAAATGAAATAGTAATTATGGAATGGTAACTGTACAAGAGATGGATCGTAACTGACTTAGGTCTATTTTTTTTTTTTTTTTGTGATGACCTAGCTGTTGGCCTGGGATGGCCTCTACAACTTTACGCGGGTATTACAGTGAGCGCTGAGGGCTCTCAACCGGTCATTTGTTAAGCAACATAGCCCAAGGGCACCCCCTGTGGGGTACGAACCTCGGCTTGGGGTGTTACTGATGCATTGGGGCGACCTACTCCCATGTTTGGTGGACGGTTTACGCGGCGCGTATTCCGGCCCCGACGATGGGGACGAAAACGCGGACGGTTTGTGTTTGATTCCCTAGCTGCGTTCGCTCTACGTTGAGCGAGTGTAATGTCGTCGTCTTCTTCCCCTAACGCGTGTTTGGGTCGACGTATATTTGAAATTCTACTGGGTGTGTAGTTAACGGCCGCAACCACTAGAGGGTTGGGGTGAGTCGGAGCAGAACTTAGGTCTAGTGAGGAATGGAGTATTTAAACAATTGTCGTAATGTGAGTTTTGATAATGACAGAGTTAGAGCCAAATGGTATACAAACACAATTTGGAGTTCATTAGCTAATCAGGAGACATTGGAATTCTAGCTACAGGACATCGAATGTTGAGTCTAGATAGCTAATGAGTAGACAATCTTAACAAAGGAAATCGTTATGAGAATATGGTCTTACATCTTTAATGAGTAAACAGTTAATGGAAAAATGGGATCTTAGACAGTAAATGAGTAAATAGTCGTTATGATAATGTGATCTTACATGGCTGAAGGTAAAGTATTATACTTAAAGTAAATGATCTTACAATTAGGGTACAAAGTATAGAGTTAGAGGCTAGATCTTAGAACTAAGGTATAAAGTATAGAGTTGGAAGCCATTATATAACACAGTCTAATAATATCAAAATTCTTATTTATAAACATATTTTGTTTACAATCAATAAATAAAAAAGTGTGCAACTACGAGGCATAAAGTGATTAGTATAAATAATGACACTGATGTATTCACTAAATATGTTTTTATTTTATATACGCAGGCACACAACAAAGCAAATAAAGTTTATGCACCTTTGTCAAACAGTGTTATCTTCCATATATGCACTTTGAAATGTTTTTGATTTTGCTATGAAAACATTTTGATTTTATTAATTATGATATCGTATGTGTGGTAATGTTTATTTAGCGACGGAAGCAAGGTCATTGACACTAAAGCACTATTTCCAAAATTTTGTTCATGAAATAAATTAACTAATATACAAAATCCTCTAATATCTCAAACATTGACGCCGGTGCCGTTATGTTATCCTCATCCTTAGCGCGTTGATGGCATAATAAATACCGCATGCATTATTTTATTCGTAACCAATACCCCAAAATGTAGGAAACACAATACTGACCTTTTAAAAAGTAAATGAGTATATAATGTAATACTATTTAAATTTACAAAGAGTCTTTTGATTAATGAATATTAATCACGGTTGTAAAAGTCAATGAATGTAAATATAAACGAATTCGAATGTGTGTCACGCGTTCGCGCGTTCAATCACGCGTGAACCACTCGCGCACTACGAGCCGAAACTGAGTGTTAGGAAGTGAAGTGGGGCAGAGGACATTGTACCCTATTCCAGCGCGGCGGCGCAGTGGCGTACACCGCGTTGCCATAATTGAGTTCAAGTATATAATGAGTATGCCGAAATAGATACTCTTAACTACACCATTGGTTTAACATATAGAGGAGTAACTTCATTACCACACGTTGAAAGAAGTGTGGTCACTTTTGAACCGTGACAACGTAGCTTTGAAATCATTAGACATTTGAAAGTAAACATACGTATGTCACACTTACATAGATCACAAGAATAAAACCGTGGCTATAAGACAGAATAAATATTACGATGGCGGACCAGTGTTAACCACCGCTTAAAAATTTACCCATAAAGATCGAAAAAATGAGTTTAAGAATTCTGTAACACAAAAAAAATAAATATTCTCAATAATGTGATTGTAATTAAATGGAAAAAGCTTAATGAATAGATAACTGGTCAATGTTGCTATGTAGTTTACGAATAATAAAAATAAAATCAAACACCGATGTTAATCAGTAATTTTGTAAACATATGTCTTTTAGAATCTTTTCTGCAAGTTTGAGTGAACAATTTACTTTAATGATACCATCTTATTTTTTATTGATTCATACACTTACGCACGACTGTAATTAATTTTCCAAATTGAGTATAGAGATAATATGAGTAAAAATTTATTATCTAACGCTAGTTCTTGTTATGTTGTATTATTATTGTCAAAAGATTTTAAAACGATAAACAAAGCAAATACTTTCAACACTAACAATACTTTTTTTTTTATTTTAACGTGTGGAAACATCCTCGGGCCGTCACCCCACCGGGGTTTACGGCGGGGTGGTGTGTCGGAATCGAACCGACTAAAACCACACGGTGTGCCACTCTGCGCCTCACATAGGAGGGATCCGGGAACAGCTGTTATTACGACATCCAGAACACTAACAATACTTTTTTTTTTTTTTTTTTAACGTGTGGAAACCCCCACGGGCCGTCACCCCACCGGGGTTTACGGCGGGGCGGTGTGTCGGAATCGGACCGACTAAAACCACACGGTGTGCCACTCTGCGCCTGAGAGAGGAGGGATTCGGGAACAGCTGTTATTACGACATCCTAATCCCTCCTAGCGCCTGCCCGCTTTCGCGGGCGCCATTTGCGGATAAACTCTCCATTTAGGTGACGACCGGCACACGCACACGTCACCTCCTCGCGGCTGGCCCCTATAGCGGATGGAGGGGAATTGGGTCCGAGTGGATATCGTCCTCCCGGGCCTTCTCTGCCGCCTCCTTCCGCGAAATTACGTCTTCGCAGAAGGTTGCGACCGCGGTAAAACAACTGTCGCTACCGGCCATGGAGCGTATGACGGCCGTTAGCGAGAGATCTCCTCCAATAACTGCAGTGAGGACCCCACGCTGCGTCGCCCAAGCGGAACAAACCGCTAGCGTGTGCTGAGCCGAGACCTCACTGCAGTCGCAGTGGTGACAGGCGGGACTCAATTCCCTCCTGGCGACCGAGTGCAGATACTTGCCGAAGCAACCGTGCCCGGAAAGGACCTGCGTCAGTCGGAAGGAAAGGGTCCCGTGCTGCCGCTCTGCCCACTCGGCGATGACCGGCTGGAGAGCCTCCACGGCGGCAAAACCAGCACGTGGAGCCTCCAGCCGGGACAACCAACGAGCCATTGTGGCTCGACGAGCGGCCTCTCGCCACTCGCGTATCTCTTCGGGCGGGGGCCGTATGCCGCTACGCGCCCGGAAGTCAGCCGTCCGCCGATAAACTTCGGCGAGCACTTCCGCCTCCAAATCCCACGGGGGAGTTCCGGCCAAGGCGCACGCCGCTTCCGTCGATACGGTGCGGTAACCACGTATGGCTCTAACCGCCAATATCCTCTGAGGGCGCCAGAGGCGAGCCCTATTCTGGGCGGTCAGAGCCGCCGCCCACACCGGTGCACCATACAGCGCCATTGACCGGACAACCCCCGTGTATAGCCGTCTCGTCGCGACGCTAGCTCCACCCAGGTTGGGCAAAAGTCGCCCAAGGGCAGAAGCAGCGCCGACCAGCTTTGGAGAAAGCTGTCGGAAGTGCTCGTCGAAGAGCCACCTGCCGTCGAGGATCAGGCCCAGATACTTCATCTGGGCCTGAACCGGTACGAGGACCGAATTGACCACGATGGAGGCGCCGGAGGGTGGACCACGACGGGGCCCATGGAACAAAAGGGCTTCCGTCTTGTCCAGGGCCACCCGCAAACCCAGCGCCTCAATTCGCCCGACCACCAGTGAGACACCGGTGGTGGCCAGGCGCGCCGCCTCTTGAAAGTTCATCCCCCGGGCCGTGACCAATGTGTCATCTGCGTAACAAAGTACGCCCAGCCCGGGGGGAAGACGACCTCGAAGGGCCCATGTTCCACAGGAGTGGAGAACACTAACAATACTACGTTAACCTCGGTTGGCGCCATTTTGAACACTAAACTGACGTTTGCTTTGATCAAGTCGGTGTTTATGACTGCAGCGTCAATGATTTCAGTTTGTAATTAGGTACAAACCTAGGGTTTAATAGATCAATGCTCTAAATTCGTTCCTTATTTTATTATGGAAGATAAAATGTCATTGTGAAATATTGAAAGGGTCCAGCAGTGGTCTTCCTGTTGATAACCATAATTAGCACAGATATATACAACACACAGATTAACCCCTAATTACGGAATAATTTATGATACGGCACAAAAAAGTTGCATTTATATTTAAATCACTGTGCCCGCCGCAGCTTTGCTAGAAAGTATTTATATTTTTTGAGCGAAACTCTTGTTCGCTCATTTGCTTTTTATATTGTACCTATTACATTGGATCATGTAAACATCACCTCTATAAATAGGTTTCCAGATTTCTCTTTTCTTGAGTTACTTTCGTCCATTTTCTGCTTGGGAAACAAGACAACAGAAAAGAATGTCCTAATCGTCTTCTACATCAAAGCGATTTATAATAATCTAACTCTGCACTTTCATTGGTTTTAACTTTTAATTTTCTTTAACAATCTTTGCATGTCAAAAAATCTTTTAATAATTAGTTGAAATAGATTATTTTCGGAAACTTACACGTCGATGCAACAATACGAGATTGCCTGGTCAAAGTTAAATAATTTTTAATAAATAACATTTCTGCATGTCTCGAGCTCGAAACGAGGTAAACAAAGTCATCACTTCTCATAAATAACCATATAGTTTGAATATTAAGTGTTCCCTTTATTACAGAACTGTTATGCTGAGCGATATTATCTTATTACGTTTAAGGGAAAAAATATGTTGAAAAATTGAACCGAAATAAGAAACTCCTTTTGAAACTGGAATCGGTTAAAGATTACAGTATACTACAAGCACACGGTGCTTCCTCTCCACGTTGGAGAAAGAGGGGGGGTTAGGTAAGGAAGCATCTCACTAGGTCACCATAGTACAGATCACCGTGCTGCATTGCTGTATTCGCAATGAGGAGGGTAAGTAAACTTATCAGGCAGAGCATTCATTTTGGCAGCGTGTGTTGCTACCATTTGAGTGTGATTATCTTGACTGGTTATCTGTGTGCGTGTGATGACAAATTAAGTAAACGGAAGTGTTACTACTACTATTTACCCTAAGGGTACCGTAAGAGTCGACTAAGGAAGCAAATTACGCAGGATAACATCACTGCAAAAAGATAGGAAAACTTGAAACAGCCTATACGTCTGGTCAGTGTCGTATAGTAGGCCTAAATCTCCTTTTCAAGGAGAGGCCTGTGTCCAGCAGAAAACAATTAAAGGTTGCTGATGTGTGATGTAGTTTTCTGTGTGCCCACGGTATCACTTCGTTCGAGCCATCGGTATACATGATGCATGATGAGGCATAGCTGTCTCACGGCAGCCATTGACAACGTAGTGGCCTTTCCTCATGCAATTTTACGATTCCAAAAGATTTGTCAATCTACATTTTTAAGCTATTACATAGCTTTTATAGTGGGCTTCGAGCGCGGCGACCGAATTAAGTAATTCCGTAACGAAAATTAACCTAACACCCTGACTCCGACCGGCAAGTAGTGCGGCGTTGAAAGCCGTGCATCGTCTAACGTCGTTGCAGTTCGGCAGACTTTGGCACGGTGTTTGTGTACGTGCGACCAGACGTATGCGTGTAGACTGTATGAAGTTCGCACGGATTGAGACAAGTTACTCCGAATTGATAAAAATGCTATGCAATAGCTTGCAGTCCCCGAGTGCCACACGTATTTTATTCTTTGTGTTACGCCTCACAATATTACACAACCTCGCAGGATGGGCCTCATGGTTGCTTCGGCAACAACCGAGTTGACATGGACCGCTTACCGCACTCTTATCAACAATGTGTTTTTACTATTATAGTAATTTATTGTCGTCAACATAAATGTTAAAATGATTACTTATTGATGGATTTTTCGTTTGAATACGGTACAAATAACTGCCCTGCGAAGTTTGCATCTGCGAATAAGCCTCTAGAAAACAAGTACCTATAAGGTTTCTTTAAAAATAAAACTTAAATTTCGAAGTATTTTTCATTTATTTAAGTTACATCATAGTGTAAATCTAATTTATAAAAAATCTTACTTACTACTGTCTTACTTATTACATGATAAAATAATTTCTAATACTTTGTCTGATCCACGTGTTAACATAACCAGACAACGTTGAGACGCGTTTGTATTTTATAGGAAACGTGAACCGTATAAGTCCTACAGTATATTGTAAAAATAACGATAAATATTGCAAATTATTTTATATTAACTAAATTCAACAAGTGTAGAGAATGTTATGTTATGTGTATGATGATATACAATTGCGATAGAAGCTTTAAGCATGTATAAAAAAACAAAGGAATATAATGCGGTTGAGATAGATTTACTTCTTTTAGGTCTTGAAGTTATTTTTAAGTGAATTTTACGTTTGAATCCGAATTGAATTGATACCAAAAATCGATATTTATCAAAATACTAAGGTATTTATTTTAAATTATGTCCAACAGTCATAGTAAGGCACAGACAGACAGTTAATCAGATCAGTTTATGATAAATACTTGTATTAAATATGTGTTCCAAATAATTTGGTGAAATTTTTAGGTATAAAAGTACATCTAGTTATAGATAATTCAGTGCACCGCTCACTTTAATTCGAATTTTAAATCTAGTCCTTTTTAGAACAAAATTGTCTTCACCGAAAAACTCGAGGGACTGTAATACATATATTTGCCTACCAAAACAGAGGGGTAGGAAATATAAGAACCCACAGAAACTAACTCTTTCAACTTATAGAAGCTTTCATCTTCTAAATTGAAGGAATTAGTCGTTATGAAATGCTCGTCGAGAAGGTTGTATACAAGTAACAACCCAGCTTTCTAATATTGTAATTAGTCTATGGTCATGATACTCATTTTCAAATGATATTAACTGCATTTAAGTTGCTGCAGATTTCACATACTTCTATAACGACGGTATCTGTAAAAATAACTGTGAAAATATTTATTATTTTTTTGTCTTTTAAGCATCCTTTTAAATCACTGGTTCAGACTGGTACAATCCTCTCACAGAAGACCAACCTAAAGTGACAAAATTCGTGCTGTCATCTTTCGTTGGTGTGTGTGAGACCGGAGGCTCAATGATGCAAGGTTGATAGTAACAGGTAAGTAGGTGTGTGGGCAGTGCAATGCTCGTGGAATCATTGTTAAGGTGGCGTGGATCGAACCGCTGGTCAGGGAGAGCTTGAGAAACGGCCCTGGTTTCTATAAAAGCACTCGTGATTGGCGAGATTTACAGGCGTGATGAATGTTTTGTATGAGAATCGTGACGTTCCATCATCTCTACCTACACACCTACATACAGACGGGAATAAGGAGTCAATATTTCTGTGTATGTATACTCTTCGCTACTACAACACGCAAAGTATAACGACAATTGCAGAAGTAACAACGCTACAAAATAGTATATATTACCAAAAGCTTCAATTGAAAATGAGTTTTGTAATTTTATGTTTAACGTTTATAATCGCATGCGCATCTTCTCTGGCTGGCTGACGAGCCCGTACGCGTCAAAGTGTTCATAGAGAGCTGCGACGTACTCTTTGGCATGGTGTGTATAGTGTTGGACGTGGGGCGACTTGTCCCAGCATTTCCAGGTGCACTGAGGAAATAACAAAAAATATTTAAAAAAATGCATGTGTAATCCTTATAGGTCGTAGAGTGATATTATATACCTAGAAGAGTATAGGCTTAATTATGCCTTTTTGATAAACAATCTAAACACATGGTTTTGACAGGTGAAATTGACGTTCTGTGACCAAAGAACGCCACCATACATTTGAAGCAATTGGAATATAAACTGAATCTCGGAAATGGCTCCAACAATTTTCATGAAATTTAATATGCAGGGGGTTTCGGGGCCGTTAAATCGATCTAGCTAAGTTTCACTTTTAGAAAATGTTGGTTTACCCATTTGACACTTATCTACGGGAACAAAAGAAGTTGGTAAATTGTGAGTCGACTATCACACAATAATACTGCGCAAAGATCGGTTTCCAGGTGCTAAGTAATAATTTATATTACTGACTTAAATGAACGTAACAAGATATATTTCATTTTAAATTTCTTTATATAATCTAAACAGTCGTGTCATTCTTAATTTTTCCAAAATTTTAGTGATACTGTATTTTAATCGTTCTGTAGGTAAAGATTAATCGTTTTATGTTACAAGTCGCATAATACCAAGAGACTCGCTAACCAAAGAACATCTCATTATAAAAAAAATTACTTTTAGTTATTAATTCGTACTTTTCTCGTTAATTTTACTCTTTGCTTTGCGTTTAATTAAATGGAACTGAACAAACAAATTAATTTTATATTATTATCCTTGGCGCCGGAAGGGTGTGCAAAGGGGTGAGCTTGCAGCCCCCTGTTATAAATGAAAATATATACAGAAAAAAAAATACGTTAAATTATTTTCTAAAAATGACATTTATAGCTAAAAACTTAGTATAATTTTATATTTTATTATATTGGTTATTAGTATGTGTAGATGTAGATGCACCCCTTTGAAAATATTTCTGGCGGCACCCATTACTATTATTATTTTTCTATGTGTATGTATTTACGAAAAAAAGTATTTAAGAATTCTATCACTCAATCTAGTTTTTATAATACAAGTTCTGCTTAATTTGAAACTAAATGGCGTGGTGTGTCAGATGTCTGAAATATCTATTATTATTATATTTTTAGAGGATGATCTGAGAACAATTAAAAAGTCACCTAACACCAATAAGTACCATTATTTCGTGTCTACTTATTTCATATAGGTACAGGGTTCATTTTCATCACAAATTTTCCTTCTATTTGCAGTGATATTGTCTTGGTTAGTTTGCTCCGTAAGTCGACTCTTACGACACACACGGGATAAATCGGGGTGCTGGCCGTATTCTTAATCTGTCACCACGCGAATGTTTGTGAATTGTCAGCAAAAGTACGGTTAAAAAATCTTTATTTCTCAAAATAATTTATAAAATTCATTTACTGCGAAAACACGCAGAAATGTAAACAAATTAACTAAGAGTTTTAACCTAACATAAAAGTGGGTCAAAATTATTCATACCTTAACGCCCATTTGGACCCAGCTATCGTATACACTTCTGTTGCTCTTCTCAGCACCTACTGGGTCGCTTCGGGACAACAGGAACAGCGCCGGGGCGTGACACAAGTTCGTATGAAACAGTTGCGATGATCGAATGTAATGGACAGTCGCCGCATCGTAAAATGTCTTCATGTGATATCTGTAAAAAAAAATCGTGGTATTAGACAAAAACTTTATCTTTAGTTTTTTAATGCCAATTGCTAATAAACACACTTTTGTAGCAAAATAATAAACTGTGCTGTGAACTTTTGGGGTCTTTTGCGTCTTAACTATTAATTTTCTGCTGCACGGATGGCGCAGTGGTTCAAGCGATTGCCATGCTGCTCTCTACTGTGAACACACTACTACATATACTATACTGTGAATACACTCACCGTGTTGTGGGTTCAAGCACTTTCTGATTCAGAAACTGTTTTTCTGAACCTGGGTATGTTTGTAAAGTCACCTGCGACACAGGACATATTAATAATGTGGACCCACTCCCGCGACAGGCGCCCCCAGACAGAGTTAAAAAAATAATCATATAGAATAGCAGTTACATAATTTTGAACTACATAACTAAATAGTTTTGTGATTTTTGATTACAAAACTGTCATTAACAATAACACAATTGTAATCAACCTTTAATAACCCGACACTGTGTTCATGTCAAGTGTGAAAACTGAAACCCATTGCTAATACTAATATAACATAACTAAATAAAGTTGAAAAAAAAAATCTTGTATCATCATAGTCTCATTTGGTGATTGCAAGAGGAACACTTATATCGTTTTGATCGAGTTTCGACAACACGTGCGACCTTGGATATACACGTGATAAACGTAATGTACCCTCGTTTATTTCCCATTACATCAATGATACGCAACTAACCATGTACAGACGAAAAAAACGGAGGTAACTAATTCGAATTTAAATATTTGAGTAGTCATAGAGCGAGGTTACATGCATGAAAAACATATAGATCACTTATCGATAACTGTTTTAGACAACTCTCAGAATATTCCTGTGGCGGTGTTTTTACAGATATATGAAACGGACACAAAGAACTCCCAGACGTAGAACAACAATTAGTTGATTACACAAAATGTTATCCCATATTGAGTTTGAACTCACAACACTCAGTGTGACAGAAAGCGGCGAGGTGAGCACTAAAACCACTACGCCATCCATGCAGGTTAAAATTAACATAACATTAAAAAAGTTTGCCAGATTATTTCAATGTCGCCAGGCAATTGCAATACTATATATTTATTTTTAAAAAAAGAACTTAATCCAAAAAGGTTACAATATGCAATGTAAAAATTGTGTTTGAACCTACGCCTCTAACAAGTGTACATTATCACATACAACTGTATTGCTTATCTATAAATTAAACAAGAAAACAAGTGATTCAACATTAGACAAAACATGGAATTTAAATTAACGATATTAGAAGATTATAAAACACATCAACATTATAATTATACACGAGACTGTTTATACAATACGCGTGACAGACATGAAATTTCTGAGTACCGTGTGGAGTTTAATAGTACGAAAACTAGCAACGTCGGGAAAACAAGAATTTCAGTAATTAATAATTTTTAATCCTTTCGCTGTAATTTATTCAACAACTATTTCTGGAGTAAGAAAAATGATACCACATCATTTTTCACATTTAGATCGATCTGGCTGAAGCTTAACAACCGAATAATTCTTTGGCAAATTATTATAATTTTGGGTTTTCAGACACTTAAAGAAGATCCTGTCTAAATTTCAACCATACTGAATTATTTTGAATTTTTTTTTTAAATCAATATTAGCGCTTGGTACAATTTAAACAAGAATGAAAATGCATGGCCGTAATAAATTCATGTTGAAAAAAGTCAACAAAAATAATAAACAAATACTTCTTAAAATTATTTTGAAAATTGATTTTTTACCTTTACAGGTACGATGCGCACTGATGAACGCATCCACTACCGCCTGCCAGATAACCCGTATGACTGCCGGGAGAGTGAGTGATAGCATATCTAAAAACTGGCCTACCTGAAATTCTCTCTCGAAAACGTTTCTAGCTCTTAGACGATAATTTTCCTTGATTACTATGTACAGAACCAGTTGTGTTTAAATACTCTATGGTCTTTTTCAAGAAAAGAATTTGTCCAATCTGAACGGTATTTTTCACCATAATTATTGACAATAAAAATAAACTTAGAACAGTGTAATTAGCAATAAAATAAATTTCATTGTAAATAAGCGTTGGGTGCTTGATGTCAATTGTTACATATATTATATTGACAAATATTGGTAGAAGTAGTCGTTTTGTAAATAATTTAAAAAGCTCAATAATTAAGCTATTTTTAATTCAAATAAACAAAAAAAAAATCTTTTAGTTTGATTTTCTATAAAAGCGTATTTTTTTAAAGTATCATCTGTTTGGTAGTTTCTAGTTTGGTTATCTTCAAAAGTAGGTTTTATTTGAATTGTTTTGAATTTGTATTTATCATTTATCTTTGTTTCTTTACTGGTAATCGACGAATAATCGGTTTTATTGTGTAGTATCGACTCATGCGTGGAAACTGCCTATCAAGTTGTGTTATGAATTATTTTGTAATCTAACTATTTTTCTCATCTAATGCATCATCGTTATATGAGACTTTCCTTGTCAATTGCGAGCAATCAAGTTCTTCTATCCAAATACTGTCCAGAGACCTTCTGCGACTGAGTACTACATAAGTGTAAGAACAGCTGAGAAACTTTTTTTTTGTACTGTGCGGAAATTCCCACGGATACCACCGAAGGGTGGTTATGTCGGACTCGAACCGACCAAAAACCGCACGCCGTCTCGGGTACCAAGAGCCAGGGGACCAGGTGCACCCTAGTAAGGAAATCCCTGGAACCCCGACGTACCTCGGACCAACTACGGCTGCAGTGGCCCCCTCCTGTGTGAAAACAGCTGAGAACCTAGAGAAATGACTGCATGATCAAATGTGCAACCTTGCATTTTGTGGCCAATTGATACTCAACTCAGAATCAATGGCATCATAAGTCTTTCAGACCTTAGCTATATTTTTGCATTTTAATTAAATGTATACCATTTCTTCCAAAAGTGAGAATCACGTTCAAAGATTCCGTTACATAGATACATACCACGCTAATAAAAGCGTATTAAAAACTATTAAATTGTTGTACACTACACAAACCGTTTGTAAGACACGTGATAACGACACTGTATATTAAGCAATTGTTGCCATGCAATTAAATATCTAATAGAAGTCGCTCCGCGTATAAAATCGAAATTCAGTCTTATCATAGTACTTACAACCGACCTCAACTTAGTTTCGACAAAGGGCTCGGAGAAAGAGTTGATGTATAATTAAATATAAAGGACATAGGAAAATTATAGTCACTTGTAGAAGCACGAATCCTATATCAAGTATCAGAGCAGGCGCGGCGATGGCCTGAACGGAAGGTTACCCTAATCACCGTAAAAAACAGGTTCTAGGTCATTTATACTCTGTGGAGAAAAAAAAAATTTCCCCCGGGATAGGGTCTAACGGGGCATGGTGTCAATTTGAGGGGGGACCTGAAATCATATGGTCCGGAAAGAGTAGGGTACCAGAGGCCGGTCGTTAGGGTGGTTTAGTTTAGTGGGAACACCACATATTCCTGATTCCTGCACCCCAAGGAGCAGGACATCCGAAGGAATTTGCCGCCTCGTCAACAAAAAAAAAAAGAGGTCCTTTATACTATTACTACTCTGTAAGTATCAATAATAATTTAAGAAAATGTTATTTATTAAGTCTTGCCTGATTAAAAAGTGTGCCATCTGAGTGCCGCTGTTCGTGTCGCTCACATTGCAGTGAAATCAAACATATTTTCTAGTAAAATAACAGTTGAAGAATTAAATGTCCGATGTTAATAATGAATGCAATAATTTCTAATAACGCATGAATGTAACTATCTGTTCTATTATTCTATATATTTTCTATACGGTAGCCAGTAGAGGTATAGGTAGAGAACGCCTTGGGGTCAGAAAATGGAACATCGGAGTTACTACATAGGTACATACAACAAGGTATAGGTGGCCCGAGGTACATCGGAGTTCTAGGGATTCCATTTTCACAAGTATCCATGACAGGGTGCGGTTTCCAGTCGGTTCGAGTCCAACATAACCGTCAGCCAGCGGTATCCGTCGGATTATTGTACAGATAAAAAAAAGTGAAGAATGCTTGTGGTGAAGAATGTCCGTGTGGTGATGGATTAAGAATACATAGTGTTACCACCCCTATTCATCCCGTGGGTGTCGTAAAAGGTGACTAAGGGAACAAAGTATGGAAGACAACGTCATTACAAAGAGAAGGAAAACTTGAAAGAAACCCTATTCCAACCCGTCTGGCCAGCGTGGTATAGTAGGCCAAAACCTCCTTGCTAAAGAGAGGCCTATGTCCAGCAGTGAACTGTAAAAGGCTGTTGATGTTGATAATTGCTTGTGACATTAAATTCGTCATTATAGATTTTGTGTAAAAAGTTATTTAATAAGTAAATAAAAATCCAGTACGAATTTATAATATTTTTGTTCCATTACTTTCCCTATTTAAGTATAGTTACACAAACTGATAAATATCATAATACACAATTTCAGTCGTACGATGGTAAGTACTATTTAATAGATAGTTATGTTAACACAAGTAAGTATAAACTTGTGTTTTTACTGTAAAATATTTATTTATTTAAATACAATTTTATGCACAAATACATGCATCGGCGGACTTGATGCCTAAGGCATTTTCTGCCAGTCAACCGATTGGACGATGCAGAGAAAATATGAGGTAGGTGTACCTAAGGATAAGAAGTATATATATATAGACTAGTTTGATCATAAATGCGCAAATATAATAAAAATAAAACATAAATAAAATAAATATCGATGATCATATTAAATGTAATTTAGACCCATTGGTCAATTATGTATTAGATTAGTAATTACGGACGTACACACTGCAATCAAGAGCACAGGCTTATCAAAGCAAACTCTGTTTAGTTTTTAATGTGAGGCCAACAGCGGTTAACGTTATAACAGGTGACAACAAAAATCATTAAAATGGGTAAATGCATAGTAAAAGAAAACTATCATAAATCAAGCAGAAATACTTTTCATAAATAAATTAATTGTTAATGTATTGATTAAGGCAAATAACAAAAAATAATAATTGAAATTTATTTCCAGTGTTACCATTACACTACACATTTTTTTTTCCCCGAATTAATGGCAGAATTTGTAATTTATGAAATAATTTACTTAGTCCTCCGTTTTCGTTTTTTTTTTCAACAATAATTAAACATTGCAAGGGCCTAACTAGCACTGTATTATTTAGTTTATATATTATTTATTTAACATTCAGAATAATTATTGCCATTATTCATACATACGTAAAAAAGGGGTTTTATACGTAAAAAAGTAAAATTAATTGTTCGCTTAAACTTACAAAAAAAAAGTCTAAAAAGACAATTGTTTACAAAACTGATGTTTCACAGTGTTGTTTGATTTTATTTTTTATATTAACTACTTCAAGATAAATTGTCCGACTTTTTTTTCTATACTAGGAGCCTGTCAAAGTGACTACTCTGCCTGATGGAAAGCACCAATAAAACACGACATCACGAATGCTGTCGCTTTAAGTTGATCTTCTTGAAACTGAAACCAGCGCGGCTCTACTACCTAATAATTATTTTATTAGTCATGCTATTCAATTATCTATACCACTGTTTCCCATTTAGAGCTACACGTACCCCCAGGGGTACGTAAGATTGCATCAAGGGCTACGCGAGCAATCTCTTAATTAAAATATTAAATCCTTAAAATCAATACCTAACGATTATTTAATCCTTCTCCTACGACTCCTTAAAATTATTTGTGGTCAGGTCATTTACTTAATGTCAAATTAAATGTCACTTTTTACATAAGTGTTCTTAGAAACCTATTTTCAATAATCACATTTTACTTTGACTTTGACTGAGGGGCACGCAAGTTCGAAGTTTTTCTTGAAGTGGTACGTAGAAAAAACTAACCGGAAATCACTGATCTATACATTATTTGAAATATTGTAATGTTTTTTTACAGAATTTATTACCTTTTTCCTGGTTTTTGTGTATGGTAAATTTTCATACGGTCCGGCCCTCGTAATATTTATGTAAAATCACAGCGACGGTATTGTTCTTATGACGTGTGTAAGCAAAGTATACGAGTTTATTTTCAAATGTCTAATGGTTTTAAAGCTACGTCGTCACAGTCAAAAGTGGCTACACTTTTTTCGACGTCTGGTAATGAAGTTTGCTCTGTAACTCAATGTTAAGATCGTAGATGCCGAATCGTCGCTGAGTTATTTATAATTTACAAATAATGTCCTATCGCTAATAATAAATTTTAATACTTGAAAACAAAGAAATTGACACATATTCAGCCGCTTTTTACTTCCGTGTCACTGTTACAATGATTTACTGTCTAAATTTAAATAGAATTAACTTTATTGTACACCAGTTAATACAGGTTAGATTAAAGAGCTTATCATGTGCATTAATGGCTGTGTACAAATGGCGTCCTTATTCTAAAAAGCAAATTCATCCAAGCAACCTTGGGATGGACAAATCGACTGTGAAGAAGCGGGCAGATTCATGGCCTGTTTTGGTGTGAAAAATAAATGTAGTGTTTTACATTATTTTACAACGCAGACGACTTAGCACAAACTCCAACAAGCAAGCAACAAGCAACAGCATCTAATAGTATGATTTTTTTTGTACTTACTCCATATAAGCCCTCAGTGTCTTCTGCATGATCTGGTTTTTAGGGAAAACAGCGGCGGGTACTCCAATAGAGAGTTCACTGATGTCGGCCGCCGAGTCCCAGACTTGGGCAACCACACGATCCATTACAGGCTGGTATCTGAAGTTGGGAATTGTCTTTTACATTCAAACTCAGTCAAAGGCCTCAAACAGTCTAATTTGATTAATAACAAGGTGTATTGCGACAATGGCAGAATACTTAAAAAATATTTCGGCCAAATCGATATCAGGAAGTCAATTGTGTGTAATTAGAGGTTTTGTATTGCCAGGCAGCATTGCAATCTTTGAGAAGATCAGGTTAAAAGCCTGTACAGTTTACTACAAATTGAAGACTCATTTTTTGAGTGTTAAGTTCTGCTTACATTAGCTACTGTGACGTACCGATAAAATGTTAGTTATATGTGAAAAGTTAATGTTAATAACTTACAATTCTGGATTCTTCATGACCTGCACGCATACCTCTCCCCACATGTAGCCGGCAACGGAAAACCCATGAACCACCAAAGGCTGGTCGTTTTCGTTAACATGCATGAATTTCAGCATATCGCCCGCTATTAACTGCAAAGAAAACAGTATCAATTGAATACGATTCAACAGCAGACAAATGTGATGATCATGATAATTTCTGCAGTGTTTTGCTGTTATTTATGATATGTACGTATTTAGTGATATATTTGAATGCCTAATTTGGTAACAGACGGCAAATTTGATAACATTTATTATTATATCTTTAGAAGTCATATACCTCTTGGTGTGTGACTTCTGGGTTCTGGGTTCGTCGTGATGCAAAACACGTGGAAAATCGATTTTGTTTTCAGATACTTTTGACGATTCAGATTTTAATTCTATTCAGAATGATAATCAAGTAATGTAGTTACACACCTGAGATCCTTTTTGCGGCCACATTAATTGCCACGGAGTGCATGACACAGAGAGTACGTCGAAACCTTGTTCTAAATATAGTGTTGCGTATTTCATGACATGCTTCTGGCGCGCCAGCAACCAGTTGATCATAACTACGAGAGGTTTGTCTACACGTTTATCTAACCTGGAAATAACAGATGTAGAAATAACAAGGTGTAAAGTGGAAATCTATAAAGTGGCTTTGTATTTAAGTATCACACACAATTGAGAATAAATTTAAAGTACGACATAGGGATAATTGTAAAAGTTAAGAGAGAAATCCGTTTCATAAATCTTCTGGGACAAATTGGCATCGAGTTCTGCATGCGAGTTAAATATGATTACTGTTCAAGTGTGTGTAACTGGCGTATCCGACAGCATACAGTTTGTGGCACTTCGAAGTTCATACTCTCAATTGATAAGTAGTATATTCAAAGACGAGGATTACTTTATTTAACGTGTCATCCATTATAAACAACAATATATTTTTGAATCAAACTTTTAGCTTTGTGTTATGTAATAGGACCAAAGGCCTAAAACCTAACAGTCTTAGCATAGCAACTTCTTTTATTAGCGAGGATAGATCTTGATTGATATAAATAGCTTTACATTGATTGTGACATGCAACCGCGTGTTGTGCGTGACGAAGATGTGTCTTCTACTATCTCGATAATTTATTGATGTATTTTACTACCACCAGATATTAAACATCTTAAACGTGTTGTAACTACAGGTTGATTCTGGATTCAATTACTCCAATACACTAGAGTAGGAGACGCATATAACAGTGGCAAAAATTACTGGCATTGGAGTAGGACGGCAACAATCTCGATATAAGACTGAGTAATGAGTGCATGACTGCTATGCTATCGTTATAACCGTTTCACGTGTCCGAGAAATCAGAGAAGAAAAGTAACGAAACCCAAGTAATTTTTATTTTAACTACAAATTGGTTTTATTTTCCCAAAACTTAAAATGCGATGACGTCAAAGTGTCATAAGATTGAAGACCCGTTGGCAACGAACAATTTAGTTTTTAGTGATTTGGTTTTATATTTATTTTTATTTTATACATTTTAATAGCCACTCTTATAAAGAATAATACAAATATAACTTCTAATCGGTGAATTATTATTAAATTTAGTTTAAATTACTTGAATGTTACGCTAAGACTTTTTGTAAGGAAGCAAATTAAGCGTTACTTTTTTAGTTTGTTTATTGAGAAAAATTTAATAAACAAAATATTTCTTAGCATGTTTACTATTTAATTGTAATGTACGGCTGCATAAAATAACAGTTATTAATTAAGATAACTTAATAAAACGTGGTATTTATATTGATAAAACTGAATAAACGTGTTTGGCATTTACTAACTAGATATCAGGAGAATCAATGCCTCACGCCACCTAGAAGTGATGAGTGAAAGTGACCAGTGAAGCAGAGGAGTGTAAATGTGTGTACGTCAAATATCATAGTGAGAAAAATTCTTACTTCACAAATTTCTATAAATAACAACCAGAATTTTAAAAGAAGCGACGGAACACGGAAGTTCATATTTTGCGAAGTTATGCGAATTTAAAACTCTGCAGTGTGCGCTTTTGCGGTATGTTGACATTATACAAAGTATTCATTCTACTTCAGATCCATACAAAACATTTTTAAAGTGAAATTAGGACTTACTTCATGGTGTTAGGGTCGACTTTTAGTTTCACTTTTTCATTACTAATGTACTGCATAGTCTTTGTAAGATCCTGGGTGTGTGCTCCGCGATCCAAACCCACCATAGCCACTGGAGCGCATGATAATAGCGGACGGAACAATCCCTGTGAAATATAATTACGTTACTGACATACAATTATTATAACAGGTAAAAGGCGAATTTCCATCATTGGCATTTATAAACTAAATTCCAATAACCTGTAAGATTATTATGTATGCGTATTAATTCTTCTTAACACTTAAACTTAAATAAACAAAACGGCTCGACCGGGGCAGTACTACCCTCTCACAGAAGACCAATTTAAAGCGACAGCGTCCGTGCTGTTGTTTCGTTGGTGAGTGCGAGACCCGAGGCCCATTGATGCAGGGGTGACATTTATCGTGGTAACTGTGTGAGCCTTACACTGCCATGATGACTGTCATATATCTTACTAGGCTGCCATAGTGTGAGTCACCATGCTACATTGTCTGCATTTGCAATGAGTATGGTGACCAGAACTCTTGGATTCTATTCAAACCTTCCATCAAGTAGAGTAGTGTCATTTTAGCAGATTCTTAATCTAGAAAAACAAACTTATATGTATGAGTCATTGAGATGCTATCATTAAAAATGGATGAATTTATATAGTATGGCTCGATAACGATATATTCTCAATCAAATCACGTACATGATTAGAATTAAAAACTATTATTTTGACCTTGGAAATATTTCTTTTATTGAACTGAGCATTACAGGAAAACAAAGTGATCACTTACAGAAAATACGTATTTTCTTATTCAATTTAAACAAGGAATCAATTCAATCGAAATAAAAAATCTATTTGTACATAGTTTGCTGTGGTGTTCATGTAAGGAATGAAAATAATCAATTTTTACAGACATAGACAATTATTGCTTTTAGTTTTTATGCTAATTTTCACTGTCATAAATACAAGTAGAGACGAAAGATATTGACTGCACGATTGGCCTAGTGGTTTAAGCGGTCGCCACGCCGTTCTCCACTTCGCTGAGTGTTGTGGGTTCAAATCCTACATGGGACAACACTGTGTGATCCGCAAATTGTTGTTCTGAGTCTAGGTGTTCTTTGTGTCCGTTTCTTGTATGTTTGTAAAGTCCCCTGCGACACAGGATTTATTCCTAATGCGGGCGTTGTCTTTCTTTTTAAAAAAAAAAAAAAAGATATAAAAAATATCTGCTGATACTGTGGTAAAAGAAAATAATAAATAGCTTATAAATTTTGTTATGAAGCGAAATTCGAAAAAAAATATATGTACGAGATTTGTATGAGTTTTGCATCTCTCACTAACAATGCAGAGATTTTTATCATTTGAAAATAATGTCGAAAAGAGAATAGGAAATATGCATGTATTTAAAATAATTTTTGCTTTCGGGTGATTTAAACGTAGCCATCTTGGCGCGCTAATTCTGTGACGTCAGATTACTCTCAGTCAGACATGAAGTGTTTGATTTACACAGGTCACAAAAATTAAGCGATTAAATTAATTTATTGCAATGTAAATTTTATTACTAATATTGTAAGGTGTGTTTCCTTATGCTTAAAGGTGTATGATATAAGTAATAAGTGGTGCAAGGCAATGAGAATATATAATGTTTCCTGTTTGTTATACTGTGATGAAAATCATTAAGAATTAGAATTAGCGAATTTAAGAAAGTGATAAAAGCAATGAAGTATCACTTGTATCCCACTAACCCACACATATTTGATTTGTTTGCAAACTTTGATGAAAACATAACCTATTTTATGAAAAGTTCGTTAAAGTATTCCCATTATTCCCAGGTATTTATCCATCTTACATATTATCTAGGGTTATAAAATAAATAATCACGAGAAACCATACAAATCAACTTGTTGACAGAATACGTACATTGTAAATTGACGTCACGTTTTGTCCCACCAATAGCGTTATGTTTTTGAAATATGCGAGGGAATTTTAAAAATGTCACTCTTGATGATTAAATTTTAATATTAAATTATGATAAATTTCAAAAAATTGTATAGATATGTTTTTTCAGCAATAAAGCTTACAAATAGGAATATTTTGTCCATTTTAGTGTCACGTGCATGTTCTCTATTGGGAGGGGTGAACATTCGTATATTTGTATCATTGTTCTTTGGCTAACACTGACGCGTTTTCAAAATATGCGAAAGAATTTTAAAAACGTCACTTTTTGATGATTATATTTCACTATTAAATTATGATAAAATTTCAAAAATAGCTGCATGGATATGTTTGTTTAGTAATAAAGCTTACAGACAAAAATATTTTGTCCTTTTTGCTGTCACGTGGCATATTCCCTATTAGATGATTATTGACCTGCGCTTGTACACACGTTGTACCTTCGCGCATATAAACCAAAAAAATCATTTCTAAAATAGGCACGTCAAAGACGCCAAAGACGTCACTTGTAAATTCATGACTAAAATATCTCGTTATTGGATAATCTACTTGTAACTTGAGTAAGTCTTGGTATTTACAAACAAGATGCATTTTAAGAAGTTCCAGCACAGCGCTGGACTGCTTGCAGATAACCACGAACAAGTATTTGTACATGCACTTGTTGGTCAGAATTATTATATGGCAATTATATTCAAACGTAAATATTGCAATGGAAAAAACCGCGTACAGAAAATAACGGTGTTTTTTATTGAGATACGGCTTTCAGTTTCCAAGGCAATAAAAAAAAATTCTTACGTGGTGCCCTTTGTACCATTTAAATATTTTTATCATATTTATCAATAATAATACATCAAGATTTATATTAACTTTATTAAAAGATATCCTTATCGAAAAAAAAGTAGCTTGGCTTTACAAGGATTTAAATATCAAGCTAAGATAATCTAATATTAGTTAAAGATAGAAACATAATTGGCAGGTATTAGCCACGTAATCTCGCGTCACAACAACTTTGCGAAAGGATTTCAAGTTCAATGTCGTAGAGGCAACGACACAGCCAAGAACACGGGACGATATAGTGTTTTAGAGCACGTGCTCGTGGCATGATGTCTGCTGGTATTGAATAATAAATTTATCTTATCTAAAGCTGAACGATTAACTTTTTCTTGACCTGAATATTTTATGATATATGAATGGTTCCATAGTTACATATGTAAATGACTTTATGTCATCAAATTTCAAGTCCTGTTAAATGAGGTCGGTTGACTTCTTGTAACTAAGGTTTATGTTAAAAATTAAACTAATCGTTTTCAGGAGGGCAGAATGAATTCTCTATTCCGACATAATTCATGTATTGTCTTACTGTAGTCTGCCGTAAATAGGCCAACTGTCTGTTAGTTCTGTACTGTGTGCTGCAAACATGTTGATTAAATCTTGTATTAGCCATGTGAACCCATATAATTTGGGAATGTGAGTGAATTCAATATCTTAGTAATCATTGGTGGCAAGTATTGCCCTATTTTTCCTTAATCAATTCCCTCAGCGATCAATTATAGACTACAGTTCGGCTGCCAGTCAAATTCCACCGGTGGTTTTCTTACTTCATTGTCCACAGTAACTTGAACTGTCATTGACCTTTGTACCATAACAGACCAATATGTTGGACTCCTATAGATATGTAGTTATTATCATATCTTTAATTTTATTGTAGATATTGTACAAAAATTTCAATTTTCTGTAGGTACATATAAAAACATTAAGTAATTCTACATATAACAGGACATGTTGGTAAACTTCTGTTCTAAATTCAAACATTCGTCATTTATTTCGCAATTATGTTTAGTATAGTCTGTATAACTAAGAAATGTCAGTGAACTTTGAAGTTTGTACCTTACTGTATACAACAGTATCATCTAGACTTGCAAACATGTACCAATATATATATATCTGTTACCGGTAATCTGTATAATTCAAGTATTGTAGACAATACCTGACGCGTCCAGGCAATTAACACAATTGGCATGTAGGGATATATTGTAGGGATTGTATAGAATACCTACTGATCCACACAGTTGATTATGGTTGAATATGAATATTTTAGTCAAATTACTGAACAACTAGTATTTCACAGACTTAGATTCGATTATTTTGGTATGGTTGCTAAGCAACTTTGTCGTTGCGTCAGCAATGCTCGTCAAAATGTATATAATGTAAGCCATACACTAGGTACTAGGAGAACTTTTCAATAATGAACGTCCCTGCAGCGGGTATAGAAATATTTTACAAGTGATGACCGTTTTAATGAATATATTAAGAAAAAAATTATAAATTAAAAAAAAAAAAATTTCATAAGAATAAGGTTATTAAGGTTATTTTTTAATTAAATTTTATGATACTTAATTTTTAGTTTATATGTACTGGAAATATTTGTTTCGGAGTTTGAATGTTCTCTATGTATAATATGTATATCTATTTTTAAATAAAAATTTAAGTATTCCATCAGACAGTTCAATTACTGTAGTATAAGCTCTACTTAATTTGAAACTAGAAGTCGTTGTGTGTCTAATGTCCGAAACATTTATTTATTATTATTTTGATTAAAATAACCTGTTACTTTAAATACATCTCAGTTTTATATACCACAAGTTAACCATGTATATAATCTACGTCTTCATGGAACGTTTGAACTAATAAATACTTTATTTATATTATAATTTTATCTCTTAAGGTCGTAGGACCTTAATCTCTAAAGTTGTGAACATTCAAACCACAATAAATTAACAATTATAGAAGATACAAATAAATAAACTCTAGGCCGCTATAGTAATGGACCACCATAGTGCATTGTCTGCATTCACAATGAATATGGTGACCTCTTGGATTTTATTCATGCTTTCCATCACATAGAGTAATCACTGGTTAGGCACCGAATAAAAAAAAATCGGACCAACAAACGCAAAGCACGTGTAATTTCAGAACTGATATATACTTAGCTGTACTGTTATTTTCCATAATCAGCCGAGCGAATCGTGGCGCGAGCCGACCGCCAATTATAAGTCCCATAAAACGTGCTAACATTGTATGTACGAGACATAATCTACTAATGGATTTGTTTTATTTTTGGCATTTGAACATTAGATAAATTTAAATAATATTACTTGAACTGATTGACTGAAAGTATCAAAGCAGAGCTTAAACCGCTGTGGCTATAAAATTGAAATTTTAGCGTCTGATGCTTTTTATTTTGTAAACTTACTAAGAAAGATTTTTTTGACAATTTCACCATTAAGCGGGCAGAATAAGGATTGAACGGATATATGGAAGTTTGTCCGTTTCAAAGTTAGAAACACGAAATATTACATAACTGTCACTTAAAACTTAGAATTAACACACTATGATGCCTGCACGATTCATCATCATCATCATCAACAGTCTACAGTCCACCGCTAGACATAGGTCTCTCCTTAGCATGGAGGTTTTGGTGTACTATACGACGCTGGCCAGACGGGTTGGTATAGAGTTTGCTTCAAGTTATCCTTCTCGTTGCAGTGATATAACGACGAGACAACAATTTTACGCAGTTTGTTTCCTTATTCGCCTCGCAAACGGCATGAGGACGGGTTCCGTGGGAAGCCTTTTTTTGACGTGTTGAAACCACTTTGGACCGTCGCCTCGCCAGTGTTAACAACAGGGTGTTAGCCTACCGTTTAACCCGGCTGTCATAACTAAAATGATGCTTTGCAGCCTCCAGTGACATGTGCCGGTGGCCTAAACCCGACGGCCATGTCTTAGACATGGTGTGTAAAGAGCCTTTTGACAGTACCGGAATGAGTAGGGGAGGTGACACTCTGTATTCTTAATCCGTCACCACCCGGTATGATCTATTTAATTAACAGTTGGTATGTACGTAATATTAGTGTCTGATAATAAATATATGTTCAATATGGATTGATAATTGTGTCTTTAATGGGAAATGCAATCGCATTCACGTTGCACGCTCGTGCGATGATAACGTTAGAGCCAACCGCGTGCTGATACTAAAAGCGTCCTAATGCGAGTTGCACTTTATTGCATTTGTTATCTAGGGCAGGAACTACTTGTGTGTTATTTAAAGTGATCTGCGTATGTTGTTCTAGGTTCGGATTAGTTAGCGACAAATAACATCGCAATAAACATGTTTGTACTAAAATGTGACCTGAGATTAAAGTACACTCTACAGTCACTCGTAAGTTGCGTGCTCAATAGATTTAAACATTTCGTAAAGATAGAAAATGGTATCATAAGAGATCTCTTTAGCGCATTAGCTAGTCTACATGCAATTTTATTACAAATACATACATATAATGATTAAAAAGCGTATTTCGGGACTGTAGTTGTGGTCCTTCTCGTGTTATACTTGCAATCAGCTCATCTAACCAACAATAAAACTGGGTCAAGACTCGGACGTAGTTATTTGCGCGCGGATGCAAGTGTCATTTATAATCGCATAATTAAATCTAAAACTGTGATATACAACTTTAAACTATCCAATCAATTCAAAAAAATATTCTACAATATATCATATTTTTCTTTTTTTTTAATAGCCCACCAAAGTGACTCTACTCTGCTTGATCGAAAGCATGAATAGAATCCAAAAGTTGTAGTCACCATACTCATTGCGAATGCTGACAATGCAGTATGGTGACCTACACTATGGCGGCCTATTACAATTTTTTACGCCTCACTTGGGGACGTAAAAGACATGACAGTCATCGTAGCATTGTGTTGCACACATTTACCAAGACAACTGTCACCCCTGCATCAATGGTCCTCACGCACGGATGCTGTTGTGTTTCGCTTTAGATTGGACTTCTGTGGGAGGGCAGTACCGCACCGGACGAGCCAGCCCGTTCATGCTGAAATCAGCGTGGCTCTACTACCTGGTTTTATACTATTATATTTTCAAACATTGTTATTTTATACAAACTTCTATCTGTACATTTAAATAGCTTGCTCTGACTGATCATCAACGTAAAGCCTGAACTACTAGGGCTACAAACTTGAAATTTTGACAGTTGATGCACTACGATTTTCATAAATTTCACCCCTAAGGGGTGAAGGGTCGTGTGCAAGTTTGTCATTTCCTAAGTTAGAAACACGAAATAATCAATCGTGCGAAATAAATTAAATTAATTAATTTAAATAATATTTTGTTCTCGTGTAAAAGACATTATTCGTCTTATTGAGAAATATGGCTGTCAAATACAGCACTGTAAAATGTTATATAAATATTAATATTGAAGTGTACTAGCCTATGAAGATTTTTTATTGTACATTATATAATATGGCATAATATTCGCAATAGACAACAAGACATACGAGCGTACATGGCCTTTCTATTGATCAATAATTGTTCTGAATGAATGGTCATGGCAAGCAATTATGTATTGAACTGAAGTTTTATGCGCGATTTCTAGCGTTTATAAGTCATTTCACTTCTTTTTAAAATAAGATACATTACCACAAAAAAAATTAACATTATACAATATTCTACCTAGTGTTTGCTTTCAATGTATGAAATAACATTTTAACTAAGAATTGCAACAAATAATTAGGTGTTTCGTATCTCATTAAACGTTGGGAGTAATCCTCTTTCAGTAACAATTTTTAGCACCTTCAGCGGTTAAGATATTTCACTTACAGCACCAATAGGTATGAAAGTATGGCGTTGAATGTGAAACAAGAAATATTAAATTTAGTTTCTCTTTAGCACTACACATTTATACAACACAGCATATAAGAACCACTTCAGCTCTACGCCAATACAAGAGATGTTAGTTTATTCATGTTTCTATGAAACGTCGTCACTTCATCTACGCCAAGGTTCTAAGAAGGTAATCGTCTGTTATTATGAAGAATTGCCAAAGAAATTTAGTCTGATAAATCACCTACCAAAATCAAAACTATGAATCTGAAATAATAAAATTAAAAAAATACTTACGAATTTTCCATTGGTCCTTGTGCCTAATTTACCACTCTTCGCTGCCAGTGACACAACATTTTTCAATACACTCATATTGTTACCTTAAAAAAATAACACATAATTAATTATAAAATTATTTGAATAGGAATTATTAATAAACCTTCCTACTTTAATTTTTTACATCTAGTCATATATCTACATCATATATTAAAGTACCTAAGCCGCGCAACTTCGTTTGCGTCTTTCAAAACGAATAATTTTTACCCGTATTTGCTGTTTTTCATTGATAAATGGGCTTAGCTACACACAAAACACTTTACATTTGGAATTCACATGGTTGATTGTTTATTTGCAGCTCGTTTTCTCACTTACGGCAAAACAGTAATTGAATATGGTGACTATTTATTTAAACTCTGCTATATAAACTACTGGTATGTTTGGTAGTTCCAAAAATTAGCTTTTTGTATAGATATTTTTTTTACATTAAGCGTTTAAGTGTTTTTGACCTAACCATCAAAGGTAGTTTTGATTTTTAACACTAATGTTGCATTGTAACATTTATGTGACTGCGTTTATTCTGATTGTTGAGTCAAATAACACAGTGTAACAATAATGCCGACTTGTTGATCTTTGACTTATTGCATCAACTTGTCGGGCAACTGAATTTATAATATAACTAGAAATTACAAGTTACTCTGTGGTATTTTAGAAGGTCTGATTACAAGGTAAACTCTAATTAAAACAATTATTTCTTTTCTAGTAGCATTCGAAGAAATTGCAGTTCCATTTTCAAATCAAATTTGAATTCTTGAGTCTGAATTCCATTCTCATTAAACATGGAGCAAGTCCAGTGGTGGCCTGTGTTGCTTTCTCATCTCATTTCAGCCAAAAGACGCTTACTGCTGGACATAGGCCACCCCCAAGATTCTGAACCACAGTCGGTCCTCGCGACCTTCACCAGGTTGTCGGATCACCTTGTGGGGGGCCTACCAACGCTGTTTTCCCAGTACGCGGTCGCCACTCCAGAACTTTATAGTCACATCGGCCGTCGTTTCTGCGTGTAATGTGCCCCACCTACTGTCACTTAAGTTTAGTAATTTTACGGTCAATATCGGTGACCTTGGTTCGTCAGCGGATCGTCTCATTCTTGATTCGATTACGCAAAGAAACTCCGAGTATTGCCCTCTTCGTTGCTTTTTGAGTGACTTTGAGCCTTCTTATAAGGCCCATAGTGAGCGACCACATCTCTATACCGCAAGTCATCACTGGCAACACACACTGGACAAAGATATTAGTCTTGAGACACCGCGGAGTGACGAGAAAACGTTACGTAGCTTCCCGAACGCTGCCAAACTTAGCGGGATTCGACGATTGACATTTTTTTCGAAGTTAGACCTACCTAACTGGATAATTTGTCCTAGGTCGTAGTCGTCAGCTTCGAAGGTAGATTCTCCAATTTTCACTCGAGTGGGTGTGACATGAGCATTCAACATAATTTTTGTCTTATCTATATTCATTTTAGGCCTGTGTTACTGTATGTCGTTAATTAGCTACAGAAAATATTTTAGAACGAGTTATAGACATGAAAAATGCGTTTTGTTTACACAGTATCTCCACTTTTAAAGCTTCTATCTATCTATCTCTTATTTGTTGAGTATATACAGTTTTAGGACTTTTACTTGACGAAACAGGCAGGCTCAAAACGGTATATAAAAGCGACCGTTGTTGTTAAAAAACATAGTTCTCACTGTTCGACATCGATTTGAGGCGAAAGGCGTTAGTTTGATTTTCAACAATAATTACTCTGGATAGTACCCTCGAGTAGGCATAAAAACCATTATTTTTCGAGTTTCTATGTGACGGATTTTAACAAATGTGGTGTCGCCAGACGCGTCTCGACGAGTTCTATCTAAATGTGTAACAATATTGAACGTAGGCGGGGACATTGACGAAATATACGCGAAAGAACTTGAAAAATGACCCTTCTTTTTATGCACAATTACGAAGATAAAGAAAATTTTTATTAAATCTACACTATATGTCACGACATAGGTGACTCTCTTGCCGAAACTGTAAGACTAAAACGAACCGGATACGTTGAGGAACTAGGGAGATATGTGAAGTTATATTCATGTAAACTAACAACATTTTCACTTTGACAATACATACAAGTTAGGTAGGCAGGCCAGGATAAAACAGCCCGAATAACTAATTATGCACGCGACGCAGTAAAGCATGTGATGCGGTTTCCACATAAATGTGTGTCTTTAATTATATGTATATTGGACCTATGTCACGTTTGTCTATAGTGTAGTTGCATAGTTATTAAGTTACACCAGTAATAGGTGACGTCTAAAACTGTGTTTTTACAAACAATTATACTTACGTATATTTCAATAATTGTTCGGAAAGCGATTTAACATATCAGATGGCATCCTACGAAATTTTGAAAACCAAATGTGCCAACGAAGAAAACGCTACTATCTATACTTAAATAAAATACGGAAAAAAATCATATGGAATATAAAGTTGAAAAAACTTATATTTACATAAGGTCAGAAATTACTAGCATATCAGGTATTAACTAACTCTATACGATAAAAACATCTCAATTTGGTTTATCTATCACCCGGTTCGGGTCCTCGGTTCCATGGTAGCCTTGTTTTTACCTGTATAAATATGACTTTCGATCAATTTCTAAGGGTAGGTTAATTCTGTTTTTAATAGTGCACAAATTGTCGTGCATCATTAAATTTTCACTTGTTGTGTCTGTATAAAAATAAAATTTAGATGCAACACTTGACGAAGACGTAGATTAGATGTGTTTTTTATAACCGATCTTTTAAGCTACAAGTTGGCTTTTTTGTGTGCTTTTTACTGTGTCGGTGCGCTGGTCAATTAGTCAAGGCGCTCTGATGAAACAAAAAACAAATTTTACATCATTCATTTCAGTAGTTATTTGTAATATGATCTAAGAAAGAATGAACAGAAAAGCGATGGAGGTTTGGATAGGTAAGATTTTGTTAGACTTACTCTACTTATGAATATCAAGAAAAACTGTGCTTTACACATTGAGCTTCGTAAGAGCAGCTCGCACACCACTGTATAGTCGGTGATACAACTTCTTTGACGCAAAGAAAATTCTAATTTTTTCTATTTAATTTCAAGTTCATGCAACTGTCTAAAACCAACTTCTTGTCTCCCATAAGCAGGGATAGAAGGTTGAGCTTTCGAAAATTCTCCAACCTTGGCAAGAGACCAAAATACAATTCAATCAGATCCACAATGAAGATTCGTTCAATTTCTGATCAATTTTTAGAATGCCAATTCATTGGGTAAATCTCTTAAACCATAAAAATTACTCGAATGGGTAGATTCTAACATAAAATCTGCTATAAGACCAGTCTTGAATATTAGTGACACACCAATACCACAGTAACCATGTACTTCTTTGGAACACACAGTAATAAAAATTATTTTGATTGCTCCGGTTATCCCTGACCACTAAACAAAGATATTTTGAATGACTTGATCAGGGACCCTAAACTGTCCAAGATTGCACTAGAAATTCTAGCTTTCTGATTGAAAGAAAGCAACCTGCTAACAAAAGAAAAGAGGATATCGTACTATCGTCTTTTCTTTAAGCCGCCATAGCGTAGGTCGCCATACTGCATTGTCTTCATTCGCAGTGAGTTTGGCAGCCACCTTTTGATTCTATTTAAGCGTACCATCAGGCAGAGTAGAGTCACTGTAGTAAGCTTCTACAAAAAAAAAATCGTAACAGGGAAAAGAGTCTTCGCCCTTTCTTTACTGAATAAGACAGTTTTGTATTTTATTCCGGGCCTGCAACTGTGTCTGCGGTGGGAATTAAACAGTATAAATCAAATGACTGCCGTTTCGTCAAAACAAAGTCTTAAATGTGTACTTTTGTAGGATGCTAACAAACTAGGTTCTTTATCTATTGCTCATTCCACAAACGTTAAAGAATATCTTACAATATCCCTAGTTCTAGACAAAATCAAGTAACATAAACACAATTAAGGTTTATGTGTTGACTTAAAATGGCAAATTTCCTCTTGAGTTAACGGCTAAATAGTAACGCCCAAAAAAATATTTGCAGATATTGCAGATATACATTGCAACAGTGTTGCCAAAATTGAGTAATGAGAAAATCAAAGCTGGCATTTACAAGTCAGAAAGTTGGTAGATAAAAATACATTATTAATAGATAAAAAAATTTCAACCATATGCAGCAGTTATCGAGAAATGTGTAACGGAAGGCTATGTTTGGGTAGTAAAGAATTCATACAGTACAATAGTAAAGAATTTCTACATTGAGCACGTTGCTGTACTTTCAGATGCTTGGAAGTAAGTTTTACTACTTTCACAGCCATCTCGAATATTTTCCTTTAAAATCTCGACGACTTGACCAAGGAACAAAGGGAGCCTTTCATCAGGATATTCGCATCACAAAGCAGATATATCAGGGCTACTGGAACCTAAATATGATGGTTGACTATCGTCAGAGCATTCAATATAGTCACCTCACCTCACGAGAGAAAATCATATAAAAGAAAATTTCATTCAGAAACAAAATCTATGTTAAATACTAACTATACCCTGCGCGCGTTGCTACGTCACCTACTGAAATAATTTGAAGGAAAGACGTAAGAAAAAAATATTCATGCCAACTCAGAAACCTTCGTGGACTCATGCACAAAAACTTTGCTAAAGATAATCACATGATCAAATGCGTAATTTACGATTTTATAAAGGACATACAGACAGACAGAGAGACAAAAATTCATTTTTATATATATAGATGTTTGGCGGCCTAGGTCACCATACTGCATTGTTTGCAATCGCAACGAGTATGGTGGCCACCATTCTTATATTCTATTCATGCTTTTGATCTGGGAGAGTATAGTCCTTTAGAGGGCTTCTACAAAAAAAAAAGAAACGATGTGCACTTTTAGTGAAAAATTGCGGGACTGCATAGGCGCTAAACTATAGCTGTTACATAAATACAGCATACATTTTTTTAAATCAACGTAGAAAAACTATTCGATTTCAGAAAAAAATATTCTGTATTTCTGTGATATGGTTTTATTCCCGTGTTTATTTCGGAAATGCTCGACTGGCTTTGGACCCGGTAGCATGTGTCACTCTTTGAAAAAGTAGGTACTTTGGTTACCTCCAAATACTTCTACCGCCCTTACAAGTCTACTTAAGAAAAAATAGTTTGGCTAGCCGTTGTTGTTGTGTATGTTTACAGACAAACACACAAATATCCTACTACATTCTGATTAATCTCATATTGTATATGGACTACAGTTTTAGCAGTCATCATATATGTATTTAGTGACTGTTTATTTACTAGAAAGTATTGTAAAAACCATGTACGACATCTTCATCAAATTTTAGCAGGCTGTTCGGTAATAAATGTCAAGATATGTAAGCGATCGACTCTCCGCTTTTGACATTGACATCGCGGCGAGGTCTTGGCCAGTGTAATAAACACATTCGGTTGATACACTGCTATTTTTTATCGTTGTTAGCAAGCGATACTTAAATTGGCTCTTTCGCTTTTACGGAGGCCCGTGTTGGTATAAAAAAACCACCATGTCGTAATTGGTGGATGTGTGCGAAGCAGTTACCTAAAGTTCGAAAGGCTAGAATGAGGTCGGGTTCAGGAAGTTTACCCCGCCTCACTTGTCGTGCACTTACCCTTTCACTCATATACATTCAAATAACACCAACACTTTAGAACCGTCAGTCTACAAGAAAGGTGAGGTGAGTATATGAATTGATAGTCTAAAACTTGTAGAGGATGATTATCCTCCGAGTTGTTAGTACCACAGCGTAGCTTAGTCGTGGGTGTTTACCGTACAACAGGTTTGGTAGCAGAATGGTTGTATGGTAACCATCTTTTCCCCAACAATCAATTTACAAAAGGTTAAAGTTATTTAATGCACGTACGAGCATAAAAAATAAATAACGCGATTTTGCAAACGCTCCAAGCTGCGATAAGTGTGTGCGTGTGTAACCCAATTTACGAATGACTAGAGAAGAAACACGGAACTCTCACCTTCCAGATGACGCAGGTGCTTGCCGAACACGTTTATTTCGGCAAGCACCTGTATCGAATTGGACAGGAGCTGCAGTACAGTGCTATCATTGTGATGAATGCTCTAACGACACGGTACTTCACATGCACGGAATGGCAACCAGCGTCTTAATCTCATCGTGGTAGTTAGTTCTGCGGGCTGATTTGGTTTTGTCCATGGTCCGGAGCAAGAGGGAATGGAGTGCCGTTATTTCCTTTTGCGAAGAGGTGATGTTCTCAAAGGAAGCGGTGGGACGGGGAATTGCGATTACTATTGGCAAGCTGAGGAACACCTGGGTGGTTTTAAGTCGGTAAAAAGGCGACAGAACCCTTGCTACCAATGGGAGAAGGATATCAATTATGATTTTTCACTTTGTGAACAAAAAGAAAGCACAAAATAGTAAGTTGCGGAAGTTGTTACCTCTGCTAGTAGATTGTACTATTCATCAAACAACATATATCATAGCAAAAGTACGCTAAAATAATTAATTCATAAAATACACACCATGATATATATGTTTACATTATAATTATTCTCATTCAATTGAAACAGGCCATGCATTCCGATAGGAACACAAAATAAGAAATGGAAATAAACACAGACTGTACTTAACTGTACTTAGTTACGTATTTGCTTAGTTTTTGCTTTCTATACCAGAGTAGTAAAATAGGTTTTTACACATTACATTACTTATTATAAAACATATTTCTAATGCATTGGTATTTTATTACAAAATTCTTAGTTAGTCGAAATTAGTTGCGGTATGTAACCTACGGAAAATCGGGAAACATTTTTGACCTATCATGCTCAAGTCAATTAATTTATTGAAATAAAACTTACCAAGTTTTTCTTGAAAGAGAATATGAATGAGAATTAAAGCTCTGAAAGACCACTAATAACTTTTTTCATAAAAAAGCAGTAACACTATCTCACAAAAAATTAACACAAAACAATAAATAAGTAGCCATATGACCTACGACACCGAGATACAATAGGCGAGAACCGGCAACTGAGCGAACATCGACCGACTGAACTGAACTGATCATAGATGATACAACTGAACTAAACTGATTCAGATTGAATTGAAATTAATGTTACATAACAAGTACCAACTAGAGATTTTTGTGAACAATTTATTAATTATTACAAACGATAAAGGTCATAAAATAGTATTTTTTAATGTTAAATTGTTTTAAATATTAGAGTATCTTTTTAAATATTGTAAGTATTGTCTAGTAATAAGTCTTGTGATCTAAATTTGCATTTGTGACACGTACGTTTTAAAAAAGTTGTATATTATGATTTAATAGAATAAATTCGAGCTCTTTCTCTCTTAATAGGTAAAGTACCATATTATTATATGTTTTAATTAATATTTCAATAACTCGATTGATTTTAATAAAGCAATGTTTCTACACGATATAACAAACGTCAAACGTCAACGTCATGAATGTCATGATCACATGGCGTTATAGTGTGCTTCACAGAGCGTTTTTCGATCTGTTTATTAATGTCGTGTCGACTTCTATGTGGTTTATTACTAATAAACATTTAAGATTTAACCAGCTAAGCAAAGTTTATCCATACCTTTTGTGTTTTTTTAAATACTGTTACAATAGTGAGTGGTAACTTATTTAACTAAAAACAAAGTGTAAATGTAAAAAAAACATCATGAATGAAAACGATGGTAAAGAGTTCGCCGAACTTGGCGTCAAAACATGGCTTATAAAACAGTTAGTTATCCTGGGTGAGTAATATTATTATTTTGTAACACTGTTTGTTAATATATTAGTCGATATATGTGTAAAGAATACCAAATGAAACGGTCAAAAATGTATGTATGGGCCCAGAATGTACAGATATAAAAAAAACTGATATTTGATAGCTTAGCCTATCTACTTAAAGAATAAAAAAGGTTCATAAAACATAGCAGTTTACAAAACAGATACTCCTAATGACATCATATTTATCATACATATTGTATATGTATACTCATCTCAGAATATATACTACTAGCTTATTTCAGCATTTCAGCTCCACTCCTGTGGACATGAAATGTAACCTATGGTATTAATTATTTTTTAATTTTAAGTATGCCTACCAATGTTACTTCTCTACTTGATGAAAAGTATGAATAGAATCCAAGAGTTGTGACTCATAGCAAATGTAGATAATACAGATACAGCTTTGTCAAAAAAAGTACCTGTAATGTAATAATTACTGTGATTACTGCTGTTGTGCAAAGAATGATTTGATTCCCTTTATTATTTCATCAATATCATTTCAACCATATTATTAACCACTGCTAAACATGGATTCAACATTCCTCATGAATTACCAGTGAAATATAAATGTATACGAGCGACCTGCCCTACACTACACCTTCTTGCAAAGGTTGCAATGTAGATACACATGGGTGCCAGGAAGAAAATACATAAAAAAACATATTTTTAACATATTTAATAAAACTAGTCGATTTCATTGGTAAAGACCTAGTATAATTCGATATTTTATATTGATTAATAATATGTATAGATGTAGTGAATCTCCCAAAAATAATTCTGATGACACTCATGCAGATACTACTATAGCTTTTTTCTTATTACCAATCTCTCATATAAAAACTATTGAATACTATATGTATAAAATATATTAATAAAATCAGAATTTAACTTAAAAGTCCACCTCTTAAATAGACAAGTACTCATAGCCCATGGACACCTGCATTTCAAAAGTCATATGTGCTTTGCCACCCTGTGAAAGGTAACTAAAAACTTCCTAACACTGTCTTCTTGTGGGAGTATGGAGCATTCGGGGTGGAAAATCCCTTCGGATCTCTGGCTCCTCGGGGACGCCAAAGCCGGGAGTCTGTGGTGGTTCCACTAAAAACCACCCTGGTGGCCCGTCTCAGGCGTCCTTCTCTGAAGGGGACCCAGACAATATTGTTTCAGGTCCCCTCCAAAATCAATGCACTGCCTAGTCAGACCCTATCCATGGTATTACTCTAGTCAGCCCTGTGTTACGATAAACCTGCTGAAACTTAATAAAGAATTCATGTTAAAAACGAATATTTCACTCTTTACGCTCAATTCTTAATGATATTCATTATTTTCAGGTATAAGAAGTCCAACACCTATCCAAAAAGGTTGTGTTCAACATATATTAAATGGTGGTGACTGCATAGGAGCTGCTAAAACAGGTTCAGGCAAAACATTTGCGTTTGCACTCCCTATATTACAACATTTAGCAGAGGATCCATATGGAATATTTGCTTTGGTGCTCACTCCTACACATGAGTTAGCTTACCAGGTAAACTTGCTAAATAATTGTATATAATACTACCACTACATTGACCAGTAACAAATGCGGTGTGATTGTCGTGCTCCCTTGCAAACTATGCTATATTTATAACGTGACAATTGACCAAATCTGCACTTACAAACTTTAGACATGTTCACCGATTGACACAAAGAAAAATAATTATATATTGGAAATTATCGTTCATGAATAGAATAGTCCTTGTTTAGAAAGGAAAATGATTCTACTTGTAGTGATTAGTGTGAGTAAAACAGTTTATTTTTTAAAATTTTAATGTACTCGCCGGGTTGTACTGTAGTAAATAGACTGCGAACCCAAGACGTCTTGATTAGCAGTCGTATATATTAAACGTTGGACCAACGAGGCAATCAGTTCACCATAGTCATTGGCCATAGTCACTTGCAAGTATAATGATTATATTTAAGAGTTACTTAAATTGTTTTTTTTTGTTTTTAGATAGCAGATCAATTCACTATACTAGGTCAGCCATTAAAACTCCGTGTCTGCATAGTAACAGGAGGCTCAGACCAATTAGAAGAGTCCCTGAAGTTATCCAAAAGGCCACACATTGTTGTGGCAATGCCGGGCCGTTTAGCAGACCACATCACTGGTTGTGATACCTTTAGTTTAAAGAAGATCAAATATTTAGTCTTGGATGAGGCTGACAGGTAATTTATTATAAATGTGTAATAAAAATGATGTATGTGTTGCAACTTTTTCTACTACTCTGATCTAATCTGAAATCAGTTGTGAATTTAAAAATAGACCTGTTTTCATTTTTTTTTTCATAATTCGTAAGATACGAATATTTTCAACTTATAGAAGACTTCTGTTTTTCCAAATAGTAAATACCTTCATCAAGATCTCTCAAAGATCTTCATTGGGAGTGTCTTTGATAAAGTAACAATATTAAAGATTTATTAAAACGATTCATGTCTTTGGAGTCTCATGGTGAAAAGCCATGTGTTATCACTAAGCCTGTAGTCAGTTTTAAAAGAAAGGTTATGCTTGTTGCCCATAAATTCGTCTTTTTACAGTCCCTTATTTCCATCCAAAGATTGCCTGGAAGAAATTGCCTTTAGCGATAAGGCCACCATTTGTACATGGTCACTCCACTGACATGCTCGTGTGTATAATGTGTGTTTACACATTTTGGTGTACAATAAAGTTTATTCTCTTCTATTCTTGCTGCTTTGGCAGTTGGACTATATTAACGAGAATACTTGTATTCCATTAGTGACTGGTGTTACAAAAGAATGTTCAATTATTTCAGATTATTCAGCGAGTCCTTTCAAGATGATTTAGAGACAATATTTAATACCCTTCCAGCCAACAGACAAAACTTGTTATTTTCTGCCACAATCACTGAAGATGTCAGGGAATCTAAACTACTTCCACTTAATCAAGATGTAAGCATATGATTTTAATTTAAAATATATATTAATTTTGTGATTATGATTTGAAAGTTTTAAACAATTTTACATAAACTAATTAAATTCAAAACAAATCAGTGATAATCTGGAACTCACTACCAGAGCACATGTTTCCCACACACTATGATACCGTGTCCATTAAGCGGGGCGTGAGAAAGCTTTAGGTACCCTAGACCATCATAGTGCGGGTCACCATACTGCATTGTCTACCTTTGCAATGAGTATGATGACACCCCTCTCTCTTAGTTTCTACTTATGATTTCCATCAGGCAGAGTAAAGTCACTTTGGCATACTCTATGTTAAAAAAGATTGATCTACCATAAATATGTGTTGGGAGTCCTCATAGCTCCCTATTTGAAAGCATAATATTAGTAACTTCACACATCACATACATAGCTGCCTCGGTGACGCAGC
The DNA here is from genome assembly GCA_949316085.1 of Hypercompe scribonia. NCBI lineage: Eukaryota > Metazoa > Arthropoda > Insecta > Lepidoptera > Erebidae > Hypercompe > Hypercompe scribonia. The sequence continues at coordinate 10,534,213 of OX438988.1, forward strand.
GGTAGTGAATGCGACTGCTGTGCTTAAGATCTCGGGTTCGATTCCCGTTCCGGACCAAATGTTTGTGTGATCTGCAAATATTTGTATGTATTTTTTATTGGGTATTGGTATTGGGTATTTTCTATGTATGTGTGTATATCCAAAAAAAAAGGATATAAGTTTTCTGTCAGTCAGTCTAGTTGTCATAGCACAAGCTTTGCTTAGTTTTAAACAAGATGACGTTGTGTGTCAAATGTCCGAAATATTTATATTTATTTACAGTAGTCCAATCCAAAACGAGGCAGAGCCTGTACTATGGTAACCAGACTGCCGATAAACATACATATTTGTAAATAATACATATTTTAGATAAATTATACCCACACATAGTACAAATAATTATGTTCGTAACAATGTTTATCCCACCCACTACTTCTGGTTATCCTTCAGATCAACAGGCCCTCGAATGTAAAAATTATTACATTCTACAAATCAGTTTTGTATTACAAGTAATTATAAAGTTATTCAGGTATAAAACTAGCAATGTTTACACATTATTCACAAGATTTTCATTGTTATGTTAAAATTCTAGTTTGTTTTTGTTGTTAATGTAAAATATTTTGTTTGTAGAAACTTCTTACGTGGACGGAGACAGACACAACACGGACCGTGTCCACTCTGGACCAGCACTACGTGGTGTGTCCTGCGTACGCGCGCGACGTGTACTTAGTGCAAACGTTGCGAAAGTACCGCGAGACTAAACCCAGTTCACACATTATCGTCTTTACTGATACTAAAAAGTATGTGTTGTGTTTTTTTTTTTTTTCATAGTTATTTAAATACAGGAGACAGGTTGGTTACAGTATTTATACCTTAAAAACGGTTGAATTGACTTTTGGGATGTTTTATGGTTTTAATTTGTCTCCACCCGAATACCAGAATAACTATTGGGAAATTTAAATTTAGTTTAAGATAATTTATAATATAATTAGAAATGGAAATACAGAAAATTCTATTTTAAGCTTTGATATTAGGCTTAAGAATCCAAGAAGTTCATATTAGACTAGATATTTTAAAATTACAAATGAAAAATTATTTCTCAAGAGTACAGCTCTGATTAAAAACGCAGGGGAAACTGCAGAGAACTACTAGTACAGAAGAAACCCAAAAAAAGTATGATAGTTTTGTAATACTTCCACACCTCAACTATTCAAGCTTTTATCATTAGTTTTGCATAAGAACATATCATTAAGAGTACGAAAAAGGGAAGTAGGTATCTTTTGTTCAGAAAAAAATGTCCAACCAATGAATTGCGAATCACTACAATAATAGGAGCAATAAATATGTATTGCCTAGTTATTTTGAAGTTGCTCAGACGCATATAATGACTTCAGCTCAATACATGGCGATCAACTAAGCCATTCTCAACATAAAATTGAAGCAGTGTCCATACAACGTAAGCGAAAACCTGACTAGTAAATACCACGAAGTCTTTAACAAATAATTTAACTTTTTGTACAAAATAACTACTCAAATACTAAAAATTTTTACAGATACCATTTGGATATACTTAAATCTAAATTAACGATTTTTTTACAGAGAATGTCAAGTTCTTTCAATGATGCTGAATGCCATTTCAATGGACAACGTCTGCTTACACGGCTTCATGCGACAGAAGGAACGGGTGGCCGCACTCACACAGTTCAGGAGTAATCTCAAATGTACGCTGGTCGCTACTAATGTGGCTGCTAGGGGATTGGATATTCCTACCGTAGATCTTGTAGTAAACCACAAGCTGCCCTTAGAACCTAAAGAGTATATTCACAGGTATGTTTCTCTTTAATTTAAAAATATATATAATTGGGTAGATGACTGTATCATAAATAAATACCAATGTCCACTTCATTAAAACTAATATTGCGAAATATCTCGGAAAATACAATTAGCATAGCTTTTTATTATTATTACGAATTTCAATCAAATACACAGTGAAATATATTGTTCAATTGGGTAGTCTAAAACAGTGACGTCACAATTTAGAATTTAGTACATTTTTCATACAAAATTGTCGTTTTGAGAGATGATAAAAAGTAACTAATTTGACTAAGGTGTCATCTAACCTATTGCCGACATGACAGTTTTTTTATTTTTTATTTTAAGAGCCTGTCAAAGTAACTATTCTGCCTGATGGAAAGCATGAATAGAGTCCAAGAATTGCGATCATCATACACTTAACGAATATAGACAATGTATTATGGTGGCCCACACTATGGCGGTAGAGAGATGCTGCTTTACGTCCCACTTGTGGACGTAAAAGGCATGACAGTCATTGTGGCGGTGTAAGGCCCATTTAGTTACCACGATAATTGTCATCCCAGCACCAATGAGCTTCCGGTCTCACACTCACCAACGAAACACGACAGCACGGGCGCTGTCGCTTTAGGTTGGTCTTCTGTGAGTGGGTAGTACTGCCCCCGTTCGAGCAGGCCCGATCGCGCTGAAATCAGCGTGGCTCTACTACTGTGGAGGGATCACGCGCAGGGCCAATAACGGATTATGAGAATGAGGGAACAGAGGGTGCACCTGTGCTTGCGCACGCACTTGTGCACTATAGTATCTCCTGCGTATTCAACTGATCTCGTAATATATCGTACGTATCCCGTCTGAATACGTAATGGTTAACAAATGAAACTAAGATGGTTTAGCTAGATATAAAACTTTTGGCGTATTATCACAAGAGAATTGACAAAATTTGTCATCTTAGTTAATTTTCTTCTCTTTGTGTTATTAAGTTATGATAATTAAATTCTTTGCTTCAAAAGTTTTGATAAGGAATACAAATACTAGGTTAAATGACGTTAAAATAGATTAAATTTAAGAGAAAATATTTATCCAGTCCTGTTTATTATGTTTACAAAAAGATATATACTTAAAAGTATGGTAGCATAAAATTTTAACTCTTTTAAACTCGAAATAATTCATGTTTGGTCTTCGGTACGCCTTACCGTTCCTTACACCCTATACTATTATTTTGTCAAAAATTTTGGTACACAAAACTTTTAATAATAGAGAAGTTTAACTCTATATCTTAACTTGCATTACAGAGTGGGTCGAACGGCTCGTGCGGGACGAAGTGGAATAGCAATATCTCTCATCACTCCCTACGACATATTGAGGCTCGGAGAAATTGAAGATGCAATTAATACTAAATTATCAGAGTATAAAATTGATGGTGAGTACACGGCATACTAGTCTTCAAAATGTAGTTTGATCTCTGTTGCATATGAATACGAAACCTACGAAGTAACTTTGAACAGGCATTTTTTTTTGTATCATTTACATTTTTAATCTTACAAATGGCAGTTTTATTACAAACGATGTGCGCCTGTAAAAAAAAATAAAATTGGAGTTTCTGTTTGTGATAATTGGAAATATATACAGTACTTACGTCAAAAATGATTTTTTAAAATTTTTGTGTTTCTTTCGGCTAATCTCTGGAACGGCTTCATCGATTTTGATGGGACTTTCACTGGCAGATAGTTGATTTTATAAGGAGTAACTTAGGAAAGAAAATGTAATAGTGATTAAAAAAAACCGCGGGCGCAACTAGTTATAAAAATAAAGATTTACTTCAAAATGTACCTCGTAAGTTTCAAAACGAGGCTCACAGACCAAGCTATATTTTAAAGACTATAATAGAGACTGAAAGGGCAATAGGGGCTGAAAGAATAATCACAATACCAAAGAACATATACCATTTGACATTAGGGACCTTTTTCTCCCTGATTGCTCTTAGACATTACCTACTTAAAATTTTAATATAATACTTCATAATTTTTAGCACTTTTCCTACACCCATCATTTTTGTATCTTAGTCGTGCATTTTTGATGTGTATTGTGATACTTAAACACATCTGAAAGAACACAATTTACAAGTAAATTAACCAAAGGATATATGGACCTCTTATATGCCTTAGAATTTAATTAAATATTTCAGTGCTGTAGTTCTGCTTACTTGATTTTAAGTTTTACTATGTCCACAATTTTATTATGATTTGCCCATAGCGTGTATCCACAAAAAAAGATATTCAATGTTTTTATTATCAGATGACGAAGCAGTTAAGATCTTTACAACGGTCAGTGTAACACGACGCGAACAGGAAGCTCAACTGGACAACGAGGAGTTTGAACAAAGGAAAAGAAATTATCGCATTAAGAGGTGGATTCAGGCTGGCGTCGACCCAGACATGATGGAGGAAGGGTGAGAGTAATTCCCACTAATATAGACAGATGCCACCCACTGAATACGATACCTAGTGTACACTTGCTAAGTAAATGCATTACTAGATTGCATTTTACAAAACTACATTAATGGCGCAGTGGTTTTAGCGGTCACCTGGCCGCTTTCTAACAACTCGTGAGTATTGTGAGTTCGAACCCCACATGAGCCAATACTGTGTGCTACAAAAATTGTCGTTCTCAGTCTAGGTGCTCTTTGTTTGTTTTATATGTGTGTAAAGTCCCCCGAGACACATGGTCGGTATATTCCTAATACAATTTTATTTTTTAACTGAAAATAAAGTAGAAACAAAACCATAAAAAGTTAGTTTGGTAAAAGATATTTTAATTTCTTATTACATCTCTTCTTCATTCATCTCATTATTGCTCTTCGTCAACAGTCTAGAAGAAATGAGGAGAAAAAGAATAAAGGCAGCTAAGAAAGCTAAACTAGCGAAGATCAAGGAAGTTCAATCGCAGATCAAACACGAGGATAATTCCCAAGAAAAGAACGATCCAGAAGATATCGATGCCACAATCAAGGATGGTCTGAAAAAGATTAATAAGTCGCTTATGAAAAAAGATGACAGGTTTAAAAACGTCATAGACAAGATTTCTAAGATTAAAAGAAAAGCAGATACTAATAAAGTTAAAGAAGATAACAGTAAGACAAAGAAGATAAAAAATGTTAATAAAAAGAATGAGAGTGTAAAGTTAAAACAAAAAAAATAAACAATTATTTTTTTTTTTTATTTTTTTTTCAAATTTCTTTGTCGCCACTAACCAATCTTCATCAGAGATAAATTCATAAATTAAATTAATCTCACTTTTGCATTAGATAAAACCTTTTTACATGTTATATCATAAATTAATCTCTAGGAATGTCAATTTACATAAGTAAATATATACTTCAACCATGTCAGTGCTAGACAAATTTTTCCTAAAACAGTCTATTTGCAGTTTTTTTTAAGAGCTTGCCAAAGTGACTACTCTGCCTGATGGAAAGCATGACTAAAATCCAAGAGTTGTGGTCACCATACTCATTGCGAATGCAGACAATGGAGTATGATGACCCACACTATAGCGGCCTAATGAAATGCTTTTTTACGCTACGCTTGAGGACGTAAAAGGCATCACAGTCATCGCGACTGCGTAAGGCTTACACACGTACCACGATAACTGACTCCTGCATCAATGGGCGGTCTCACACTCGCCGATGAAATGCCAATACGCTTACTGTCGCTTTACGTCGGTCTTCTGTAAGAGCTTAGTACTGCTATGGTCGCGCTGGTCCATTCGTACTGAAATTAGTGTGACTACTACCTTATAATAAATATATGTATTCTAAGATATTTTTGCCAAAGCGGTGATATTTTGTTGGCTTATTTTATGGCCGAGCCCTGTCTAAAGCCAATTTTACTTTAGAACGTCATATGCTTACAAAAGATGTTGATTGAGTAAGTTAGGTATACTGGTGGGAGGTGCGAGTTGAGTATCTGTAGGGTGTTGGTCTTGTAACTGGACAAGACAACCACTCAGCAAGCCTAAGACGTTAATTAGTCAAAATTAAGGAGTAATTGAAAAAGAAGTATATTAGGTTTTATAACTTATATATCTATACATTGTAAATTTACAAATAAATACAATTATATTATTACATTTAAATTTCAAGCATGTCGCATAGATTGCAAATAATTTGGCACAAAATCTAAGCTTCTGCGTGATTTTATATAAGGCTACGATATTAAAAAATTGTATTTTTTTATTTATATATTTACATATTTTTTATTATTTCATATAATATATAAAACACGCACTTCTGCAAAAAAATATTTATAAAGTAATCACACATTTTAGGTGTAATAATTTCTTTACATTTTTTTACTAAGTGCATAAGTAATTTCGTTTATTCTTAAATTAATAATCATTTTATTATTAAAATTACAATAATAATAATTCATCTATATATGTTCTAAAATTCTTAAATATTGGAATAACAATGTGTCAACTTAAAAACAATTTTAGAACTAAATTGTGTTACAATATTGAGCAAAATAAATAAAAAGATAAACATACAATTTTTGTTAAATTTCGTTAACTTTATTTGACGATTTAATTTAAAAATAATCAGTTCAGAATTTATGTCTTAAAAGTTGATTTATTTCAAGGTAGGTAATTTATTTATGACATAGTTCAAATCCAAAACAAGTGGTAATTACAGAATCTAATTATAAATTAAATATTCATTTCGAAACTCATAAACATATAAAGAGAATTACTGTCATACCAGACGACAGACAATCGTATTATTTCAAATTTGAGTGTATATCAATAGATTCAAGAATCATCAAACGTACATCTGTCGGCTCTAGAAATGACTTCAAGGACATTTTCAATTAGTTTAAATAATCGTTCTAATAAATATCTTAAAATAAAAAAAAAAGCTTTGTGATTTTTTTTTCTGGTCATAGATAAAAACTGGCATGCAACTGTACGTATTGAGTATATTCTTAATCGTATAGGCTTTTAAAATGAGGTCTTATTAGAGGAACAATTCTTTTTGGCAAAATCTCTTTTCGTCGGTCAAAATATCAATTTATCCAATCCAATTGTCCACATTTATTTGGAAAAAAAGACATACAATTACATACTTAGTTTCTTTAACTATGACCACTATTTATAAGGCCTAATAATTATTTTATGGTCGGCCTTTCATATACATAAAATACTTAGATTAAACGTCGAATAATGAAGTTCATTTTGTTATAGTAATAATAAGTCTTCGTTGTTAGGTAGAGGAGGCACGTGTTTAACTGAATACCTCTGTTATTTTTGCTAGGTTAAAATGGCGGACAACACATTTTTGTATGCTTTATACATATAAGTCTAATTATAGAATGTATAGTTGACTTTTGTTAAGTAGTAATCATTTGCTAATTTAAATTATAATGTGGGTAAAATATGGACAATGACAAGCCACATTGATTCTCTGTAATTTATTCTCGAAAGTTCTTTTAACATAAATAACCAGATAGGCGTTAAATTTAATTAATTTGTTACAATATGATGATATATTTATATTTTTCGAATGGATACAAAAACGTACATACCCCTTATGACGTCATACTACATATGTCATTTCCTCTGACTATTACCCAAAGTGATAAGGGACTACTCTGTGAGTGACAAATACTGTTGTCTGATAGTTATCGTGCAGAACGAGATATGATAATATTTTATGTGTGTATCGATTAAGGCAAGTATATTTCAGCTATTTAGACATCTAGCCCTGGATACTGGATTACAAAAATTTAATTTAAATATTAATTTTATTAAGACTGTGTTAGAATAAATCACTGTTAGTTAGCTAGCTATATATTTCAGATATATATATTTCAGACATTAGACACAAAATCATCTAGTTCCAAACTAAGCAGAGCTTGTGCTATGAAAACTAGACTGACTGATAGAATACTGATGATATACTTTTTTTGTATAAGTACATATATACTTTTTTTTGTAAATACGTACAAACATAGAAAACACCCAAACTCCGAAACAAATATTTGCAGATCATACAAACATTTGGTACGACCCGGGAATCGAACCCGAGACCTCAAGCACAGCAGTCGCATTCACTACCGCTGCGCACCGAGGCAGTTGAAGCACCGAGCTGCTAACTATATATATTTTTATCAAATATGTTTTATATATATCCCGTAAAGGGTAATCAATTCTTGTGTTATATAATACCAATTTTAATGATTCAACATTGAACATAACTACCTATAAATTCAAATAGATAAGTGAATCAATGATATGATGCCTATCAGTAATCACTGGTTTTTGTGCGTCATAATATAACGACGAACTTTTTTGAATAGATTTACAAAAGCAGTTAATAGCGCGAGTTTATTTAAATCATTTCGTTACGCGAGCGACAGCGTTCTGTGTTGTGGTTGGTCCACACTAAACTCTTCACCAATCGATCGCCGTTGAGTTACTTGATGTTAAATAAACTTAGGCCCCTTGATCGAGTTTTTTTTTAAGTTTTATTAAGATTTTTATCTATTAAATTGTGAATATATTATACGATATGGGCTAACACAAGTCGTTAAATTGCTTTTATTCAAACAAAGATACATAATAGACATATTTCTATTCTATGAATGAATAGTTACAAATATATTTTATTTACTTTTAACTCCGTATCCAGGACTAAGACGTAATGATTGGGACACTTTTCCGCAAGGCTGCCCAACAAGAAATGTTATCCATAAAGTTACTTCCGAACCCTCGTTTCATCAATAAATCTAACATCTATTTCGGTTTATATTATTTAATTTAATGATATTGTTTTAAAGCAATATTGTGATAACGACAGAATTAAAAAGATCATTGATAAATTGAAGGTCTAACTGACAATGATACAATATTACCGAGATGCAAAGCTGTACAATCAGCTTTAAAAGCATAACAAATTGTAAGAAAAAGAGAGTATACGATTAAACATTATTTTTTATTTATAAAGAGATATCCCTTTAACATTTTTTTTATATTTTTGACTGCTTGCGTGCAGCAAGCTTTTGTAGCTGACTGTACATATAATACCTCTATAAATCTGTTGGGCAGCCATGTTGTAAAGCTGAAGCAGCTTAACAGAGCCGTTGGGACTGCTATTGTGGCGCTTCCATTATTTAAACGTTATTCTGACATCTGCAATAGCGAATTAATAGTAGCGTCCTTGTTCCCGCGGTTGGCTTCAAGCACCGATTTGATAACTTCTTTGTCAATACTCGGGAACATCTCCTCGATCTATGGATATAAATATATAATGTTTATACTCAAACAGTGGATGTAATAAAAACAAAAACTAAAAAAATTATTCTCAAGTAAGTATCAATAATTTTTCTTAAAACAAGTTTAGAAAAAAACAAGTACAATAAAGTATTTTATGTTGATAGTATCGTGTTTTAAATATTATTAGTATGAGTCCAAACTTGTGTCAAGTTAATACAGGTTAGTGGATAAAACCTGTTTGAGATCACACATTAGCCATTAATAAGTTAATTTTAATAACTGCCGAACATCAGAGTATGAACCGTATGAGTAGGGCCTTATGGTTCTATTTGTAGCTTTGTTGCTTGTAGCTAAGTGTGTTATTGATATTTAATTTAGATTGTAGAGATACGGCAAGAAATTGTATTTTATGGAATACTGATCTATATTTAGATAGAACAACAAACGATTTCTTGTCTAAAAGTGTCTTATTAATATTACAATACCTTTTTTATTTTGTGATAAATAACTATAGGTTCTCTGCAACTCGAGAATTGCAAGAATGGTGACGACTTTTGAGACTCACACCTCCGAGAATCAGAAATAATACTCGGTGAAAAGCAAAGAATTGCTTAGCGATGGTTTTCTGAAGCTGTATATGATTCGACATGCGAGTCATCATTATTTATTTATTTATATATCATGCACTTTAGGTACATTGCCAGTCTAAATGTCTAAGGCATTCTCTACCAGTCAAACTTTGGGAGATGCAGAGAAAATAAGAAGTAGGTGCGTTCCAGGTGATGTTGAATTCTAACAAATGAAGTACACAATATTATCGGCAGCCTTTCATAGTCCAATGCTAGACATAGGTTTCTCGCTAGCAAGAATGTTTTACTGTGTCACGCTGGCCAAACGAGTCGGTAAAGGGTTCTTTAAGTCAATGAGTGACTTGGTTAGGGGTGATTACACTACGCATTCTTAATCCGTCGCCACGCGGATTACGGATTTGCGAGTGTATAATACCAGTTTTTTCCAAGTGTTTAGTTTATTTCTATGATTACTATTTATTTTTTTTTAACACTTGAACCCAACCTACAATATCTAGATTAATTAAATAAAATCACGGCGTTTTGTCGGAGGGGTAGGCAGAGGTATATTAAACGCACTATTTTCGCCAGTATTTGGTCTCACGTAATAGATGGGAAGCCTATTGCCGCTAATCGGGATGTTCTGATTGCCAGAGACTCGTCCGTCAATTAGCAGATGCACCGCTTCCAGGTGAGGTTGACTCGGGACCCTAAGTTCTTGGTGGGAATCCTATGTACCCATGCACTAATATCTAGATTGTTATTGATATTTATAGAACTTTTATTATGTGAATTTCTTACATTATTAAAAACTTCCTGTTAATATTTCGCTAAATCGTAAATTACTACCAGCATATCTTGTATAGACAACTAATATTTTCATATTTAATTACTTAGCGGTTTTGTTTATTTATACATTTGAGACCCATAATTAGTATTCTGTGGAAAACGTAGTGAGTAGTATATTAATCAAGTTTAGTGTTAATTTACAATTAGTTTCCAAAACTCTTATTTACCTGTTGCAGTTGTTCAGGAGTGACAGGCGGTTGTTGAGGCGGAGGTGGCATGTGAGTTCGTGGCGCCATGTGTGGTGGCACCATGTGCTGTGGTGGTGCAGGGTACACCGGCATTGCCGCGTAACCCATACCGGTGCTTGGCACTACCAGCATTGGTGGGAATGTAGTGACGGTCGCCGGGCCGACCTGATTAATAATCATTGTTTAAATCTTCGACGCGTGTGGCATCATAACTCCTAAATAGCTAAATCGATTTTGGTTTAGTTTTTTGTTAGGCAACTTATTAAAAGTGGTCCTGACTATAATTGAAGAAAATCGCTAACAACAATGTCACGTTTAAAAATGGTCATAAGTTTGAATAGAATTGAAATTAACATTAATGTTGTGTTGTGTGTGTTAAATAAATATGATTAATGTGTCGGTAATAAGTGATTTTAGAGGTTATTGTAAATAACATAATATATAAACTGTTTTAAATATTACTACATTTTACTTCAATATAGGATTGTTACGTAACGATTTCTTAGGGTCGATTTATACTAGCACAGAGTCGAAGCGCATCGAAGCGTCAAGTTTTTTACAACTAAAGCGAAGCCGCACGAATGCGCGCGTATTCGCAAGAACGCGCGCGTATTCGCACGAATGCGAGTCCGAGAGAATCCCAAGCATTATTTTTGGAATGTTTGTCACTATAATTTTTAGCTTTTAGATTAAATAGGCATTCATATTTTTGCACCAGGTAAATTAGTTTTTCGTCCGAGTCCATTGTGATTAACACCGAAGCAGGCTAATTTCCGACTGATGACGCGTTGGTTCGCTAGTAGGCGCGTGGATACACGAGAATGCGCGCGAACGCGCGCGCACTCGCGCGCACCACTCAGCGTTGTTCGCGCGCAGACGCGCAAATTCGGACGAATGCGCGCGTCTTTTTAAAATCTCCGAAGTATTGTGTGCGTTACGCTGTGGAGTTAAGGTTGATTTTGTTATGTTCAGTTTTGGATAGACGCTTCGATGCGCTTCGACTCTGCGCTAGTATAAATCGACCCTTAATTATATAGGAGACTATCACAGTTCAGAATATTTGAAAGCAACTTACAGAATAACTGAGCACCAGGTTGATGTGACCTTCTTTGCCATCTCCTTGCTTCCCGTTCAAAGGGAACCAATCATCGTATGTTTCACCCTGCAACATAAATATTACTTAACACAGAAACTATGACACAATAGGTTAGTATCTCAAGGTTAAAATGAATTCTTTGTTAGTCCATATTAAATTACATGACAAATTAAAACAAATATTGTGTATTTTTTTTTTAAAAAGAACGCCCGTCTTTGCGATTTTCCTGATCGCGGAAGACTTGACACACATTTATAAAACAAACACAAAGAACAGCCAGACTCAGAACAACAACTTGTGGATCACCCAAAGAGTTGTTTCATATGAGGTTTGAACCCACAACACTGGATCCGTGCAATCGCTGTTACTGTATACTGTATTGTCATAATTGGTTACCGTTTTCAAGTTTCTGTTTATTTTCTTTATGGTCAAACAAATATTAAAAGTGAATGATTTAACAACCAATTAGTATGACGTCATACCTCATGAACTCACGATAACACTGTTTTGTGTCGACTTTCGTGCTTTTTGCTGTACGGTGGGACGTATTCGTGATAAACTTAAAAGGTTATTTCTTCTATTTTTCGATATTTTAAACGCGTTACGCCCGTGTAACCCGTTTAAATAATAGCTAACCTTAAATAATTTGATCGCGAATAAGTCCCGTCGTACAATAAATCTATGTGTATCATGAATACTTCGTAAGTCGTAAAGAACAGAGTTATAAGCAAGAATTTATTTGACTTCACAGTAAAGTAACATATTGTTTACTTATTTATTACCCTACTAAACATTACAGATGGAATTTCCAGTTTGTGACGATACGCAAAATATATGTATTGAACAAAAGATAAAAGGTGCCTAAACATTTTCCTCGTATCTGATAACGCTATTCATCAGACGCACTAAATTTATCAAATGCACAAACTACAGTAGACATTATTTTAAGTTGAGGCGTAAGGAGTTGAGGCTGGTGGGTAGTTGGTTGGTGGCAGGTGGTTACTGCGTATCTCTTACAAGGAATTCTGTATAACAGCTCAGAGTATGGCGGTTACACGCCCATGCCTCGGAGAGCACTTCCGTCCCGGATGTTATGAACATTTATGGCAATCGTTATTGGGAAGTCAGTGCTCTCAAGTATACTGATAACTAGTTCAGGGTTGCGGAGGTCCAATGCCAGTCGCTCCGTGGAAAAAATGATTTTCAGGTAAAACCAGTTGAACTAGTAACTGACCGAAAATTGGTAATAATAAAGGCTAGGAAGATGATGTTTCTGTTATAGGAGCACAGGACACTTGTATCTCGAGAGTTTCTCCTTCTAGAACCGGGGAGGTGTTTAGGTTTACTGTCGTAATAAGAAATATATTTAAAAAAACTAAAGAACACGCTTTCAAACAAACATACAGGTGAAACTAATAAAAGCGTGTAAAACACGCTCAAGTCGGGACTCGAGTTATAGTAGTTCTAAAATGCTCGAGCGCTGACGCTGGGTGTTAAGATAAAAACTCAATAAAAGCGCCGAACTTGATGCTCTCGACTCGATAAAGTATGTAAAGAAAAAATCTGTTTATTAATAATTATTTATTGTAAATGTCCGCGGCTTTGCCCATGTGGATTTTATCTGTTAAGGAAAATTGAGTCGCTTCTTTCTGGACTTTTTCACTCTAGGATTCTTTATTTTTATAATATTGTTAATAAACACAATTACTGAGGTAGTAAGGCAAAAGTATATGTAAGTACATTTAGCAGATAGATAACAGAGTTTTATTCGTAAATTAAACTTTTATTCAAAGTTATATTAAAAAAATATTAGTTCTTTTTTTGGTTGTGTTAAATCATAAATTGATTTAAATATTTTTGTTGTACTTATTTACTCAATGCTCTACGCTTATCTTTAAAACTCTAATTTAGTTACCGTAACTACTAATTTGGTAAAACGAAACGAACGGTTTCTACGAAGTTTGAAGAGCATCACATCAAACATGTCAAAGCATGACTGTCACACACGGGGACAATTATCTTTATAAACACGACAGAGTTGATAGTTATTTAATTGGTGGTAATCATTGTAATCAACTGTAACTTAATCATGATTACTTTTTAGATAGTTTACCTGTAGCACAGCTGGTGGTATGTTGATGTGAGTCCAGGCAACAAGCTCGTCCATCGTAAACGAGCACTCATCAAATATTTCTAAATATATCGAAGTGACACCAGGTGGTAGGAGGCTAAAGGGGCAAAGAAATTTCTGAGATATAGAATAAAACAAAATAACTAAATATTTATATGCAGTAAGTTTAGCTTTTACCCGAGGTTTAGCTTAAAAAATCTAGCCAGTGGGAATGTTCTAGATAAAATGTTCTTTACCAAGATTTAGGAACCAAACCAACTTAAGTTTGTATAGCTACAAATTTAGAATCTAGACTTAGAATTTAGATTTTTTTAATACAAACGGAACCCCGGGTAAAAGCTAAACTTACTTAGTATTAGCTTAGCCCGAAATGGTTTCATTTATGAAATACGGTACTCTGTTTTTTTAATTATAGTATTAATTAGCTTTATGAATATCGCTTATTTACCTTAATTGTTGCGGTTAGGTTTAAAAACAACTTATGTGTTGACTACTTAACTGGGTATGAAGTAATGGTACAAATATACCAATATGTTAATAAATATTGCCTGTATTAAATAATTAAACAGTTAGGATAGAAAAGACTTACCAGTGAATAACTTTGTTCCACCTGGGAGTTCTACCTCCGCTAGGGTCGGTATGGGTCTCATAGATGCAGTGTCCTACTCGTACTCGTACGTACGGGTCCATGCGGGTCAGACCTGACATGATATTAATTCATTAAAATAAATGACATACATTTACCATTTTTTTTTTCTTTTTCTTCTTATTAATATAGATAAGAAACCTATTATCTATCTATATAATTATAACAGTTATAGGTTTTTATTTATGAATACTTTTTGCAGATGATCTGTTGAGAGAATCAGTCGTGGATGCCAAAGGGTTAAAGAACTACTGTTTCATGTTACGTAGTTAAGCACTTTACACTTCACGTTAATGATATGTGGAAACCTAATAGAATAAACTTGTTATATAAAAAAATGTCTTATAATTATATTAAATTCATATTATTTAAAAATTCAACAAATAATCCACTTACCATAGTTTTTAGAAAGTTTAGCCTGCGCTATTGTGATGCTGAGTCTTGCTGTCAGAGGTGGGCCGGCTGTTGGCATCTAAATAATAATAACAATAAAGAAGGTTGGATCAAGGGTCTGATGCAGAAGGCAGTCCTCCTTGACACGGCCCGTATTGTGAGGAGGTTCCTGTCTTTGGAGCCCTAACCACCGGTGTCTTGGTCCCTGTACCCGATGTCGGTGGTCTACTACTATTTTTTATATTTTTAAATGTGTATTTTTTGTTTTTTATATATATTTAAAAATGTAACAAATATGTGTATATCACGAAATAAAGAGAATAATAATAATAAAATTTCTTTATCTAGGTACATACAACAAATAACTTAATACCAAGTAAGTACAAAGGGTGCCCTTATCGCTAAAGGCAAAATCAAAGGCTTATTCTTTTACAGGTAACTATCGAAGGAAGACATAACATGATACAGAAAAGGTGTTAGGTAGCGATGGCATATTAACTACAAAGGTATAAGATTTCTGGGACACCCAAAGGCTAGTTGGTAGGAAAGGCCTTGGGCAAGTTCACTGATGTATATAAGTACATTAAAATAAATATAGAAGATTAGTGACCGCTTTAAATGACTGTATTCCAGTCAATAGTTGCAATGTAGCAAAAACCGCGATAGCTACCTAAATGAAAGGCACAAAAATAATTTTAGCCAATTAGTTCAGCATTGCAGTGCTTCGTCGGTTTTGTTTTCATCGCGGGCTGGTAATCTTATTAATACTTTTCTACGACGTATACTTATGTATAGATAGCATATATAGTATATAACGAGTGTGAGTGGTTATAAAAACGAAACTTAATCTTACGCCCATAGTATGATATTTTAGGGCTCAGTGTGAGTTTGTTACACACCAACTCACTCTCGATGACGAGCGCATACGGCGCTTGCGATTGTTGAAGATTTCAATACGGGCCAATGGCAACACCGAACGTGATCTTTGGGACAATGAAAAGATACGAAATAAACTCACACTAGGCCCTCCGATTACTGGACGTGGTCTATTTAAAGTCCTAGTTTAAAAATGCTTTAAAGAATGGCTTGTTTGATGGATTTGAAAGATTTTGAATTTTGATTGAAAATGGGTAAGTTATCAATCAAATGCCTTCTCCATGTCGATGTGTTGCGAAGAGTTGCAGCATATAGTAACACTTATCAACGAAGAATTTAAAATGAATGGGTTAAAAAGGAACGCTATAAAAACGAAATTAATGATCTTTGAAAGGGCAAATAGCATGACTCATTTAAATATTACGATTGAAGATAAGAGAGCAGTTCTCTATTGCCAACAAAAACGTGTCTAAAAAGCTGCGTTTAGCTGTGCACAACAGTCTGCTGGTCCCAACCCTTATATATTGTAGCGAATCTTGGGTATAGCAGAAGAAACACGAAAGTAGAATTTATGCTGTAGAGATGCGTTGTCTAAGAAATATGTGTGGTGTAAATGTACGTGATAGAGTCAGAAATGTAATGACAAGAGAACGTTACGGATTAAAAAAGATGTAGCGACAAGGATTGAAAAGGGCGTGCTTCGATGATTTGGTCACGTAGAGAAGATGGATGATAGAAGATTCATGGAAGGATCGAATGTGTATTGAAGTGTCGCAAAAGATCGATCACGGAGAATATTTATCGACCAAATTGGTGATTTTCTGAAGAAGGGTTATATGAAAAACACTAGCAACCGAGGAGCATGCATATAACCATTGATGAATGTCGATGAAGCAAAAGAAGCGTGTCAGGACCATAGTAAGTGGAGATTAATAGTTTCTGAATACCCGTCTGGGAAATATCCGTGTGTTTATGTATGTAGAATGATTTCTACCGAACGGCCAGCAACGGCGCAAATTTTATATTTTAACGATAGTAAGCCGTATACACAGCATTTAAAGTCTATATTAGAAAGTTCGACTACCAGAAGACGCTCGTTGTCAAGGTACTGTGTGTGGCTTGATAGAATAGATCCTTAGTCTATTTTTTAACAGAAGGTCTTGGATCACATTAATTGACCAGCGGTCGACACTATTATTACCTTCAGCACTACCCTCTGCGCTGTTACCCTACCCATTGAAATATACAGGTCCTGTGAACGATACTCCAGTGCAAACAATATATGACTTTTTACAATGTGATTTATACTATCATTATGTTTTTAAAATCTATAAATAAGTAGGCATTTTCTTAAACAGACTGATGGAGCACATTCGCCTATTTGAACAGTCAAATATTTAATTTGCTGTGTTTATTATATTGTACACTTGTAGACAAGTATATAAAAGATACATATAGTAAAACTTACTGAAGCCCCACTCAGCTGCTGGTGTAAAGCCAATGCTGCTTCATAGTCAGCATCAATGCTCTCAGTAGTACCATCAGCTCGGAGGAATCCGGCTGGTAATGGACCCAACAGCACCTGTGGAAGATCACTAGACATTAATTACCAGCAAAAACACTATATAACTTTCAAATTGTATATAATAAAAACTAGTAAGCATTATCTATAGTAGTCTACCAAGTCTAGGTCTGGAAAAGGGGATAGAAAATAGAAGAAACAGATTTCCACTGGACTCCATAAACAGTAAACTTACACACACACTGCACTCGTAAGCCTGCTCTAAAAAAATCTGTGGAATTTATTGTCCGTTGGGGTTCATAGTTGTCAAATAACAAGTAAATACACAATTTCCATGCAATCACTTACCACAATACAATCCATGTGTATTTTCGCCTACTGACTAAGTAGTATAAATAAAATAAAAAGTGTATAATAATTCTTTACAGTGCCTAACTGCTATAACGTATGATTACAAAATGATATGACACCAACCATGTCCAAACTAACGGCTGTAAAATGTTTCATAAGTGTTGTCTGGTTAGATACACACAAAACAACAAAAATATATTTCGAAATATATAATTTGGGTTAGTTACGAAATTCACTGCAGTTTAATTCATTCAAAACAATAGCACTACAATAGTATAACTCAAAAATATATAGACTTGTTTTAATTATTTTAGAGGTAATTGCACTTAGTTACAACTTTTATCAGCTATAGTAAAATCTTGAAACAAAACATCTATTAATGATGTCTTATTTGTAGTCAGTGTAAAATTATATAAAGTCTAATTAATGTGTGACACACGGCCAAGCACAACCAGTGTGATTTTAAAATCTCAAGAGAATACTGGCTTTAATTTTTTTTTTATTACTTTGTAATTAATGAAATTACTGGAAACCTAACACTTTATTAACAATAACTTGGGGTAGTGTCTATACAAAGGGCAGAGACAAATTTGTGCCTGCAAAGTGCAATAGGTTTTAACAGTCCACTACTGCACTGAGGTTTTGTCCTACTATACAACACTAGACAGATAGGTTGGTTTAGGATTTGTTTCGAATTTCCTTTTCCATGCAGTGACGTTGTCCTGCATAATTTGATCCCTCAGTAGCCCTGACATTTCATATTCTTAGTCTATCACCACATGGACAATCATCTTCAATTGCAGGTGCCAAAGGCAGTTATCACTACTACACTGACTTCTTTTATATTAATAAACTGTGGTCCCTCACTAATATTACCTACAATTGCGCCATTATGTTGTAGGACAATCCCTTTATGACCAATGAAAAGGAAAGTAGATTTGGGCATATCAGACAGATATGGAATATAATAATTATTTTTTATTTTATTTTCATGCTCTGAATTAAAAGCACATAAATGTTCTATTTTGTTAGTAAATGATATTCTTATCTCATTTTACTTCTTCAAATAATAGATAGGAAAAACATTTTTCTTTATTCTGACATGATAAGACAATCTTAAATATAACAAAAGAAATCCACAAAAAAGGTGAAATTGCAAAACAAACTAAAAAGTAATGGTTTAAAACAATAATAACTTGGGAAAAGAAAAACAATGTATTTATTGCATTTCACTTAAAAACAACAGTAACGGTTTATATTTAGAAATAACTCAATATATAATAATATTTGTATACAATTCTTATGAAACAAGATATTTTTGTGTCTTTGTTTACTTAGTTATACATTTATACACAAAATCACACCTATTTCCTCGGAGAGGTAGGTAGAGGCATATTAAACGTCCAGTTTTCACCAGTTTTGGTCTCATATTATAGGTAGCAAGTGTATTGCCGATAATTGCGATGTTTTGTTTGCCAATTCCTTGTCTGTCAATCAGCAGGTGTACCTTATGAATAAATTTTTATTGATATTTATAGAATTGTTTTTATGTGAATTTCTTACATCTTGTGACTTAGTTACTAAGTTTCTCTTAATGTACCACTAAGTCACAAATGACTACCAGCATATTACATTATAGACATCTAAAACTTCTAAATTGAATTACTTAACATTTTTGTTTATTTATAGATTTGAGACCTATAATTAGTTATCTGTGGAAAACAGTGGGTCTCAAGTTCCTAGTCCTAGCCCTGTGCACCTTAGTTTAAGTCAAGAGATCTTAAAGAAAGTCTTACTGATAAGAATGTTTTAAATATTTTTCATTTTATTTCATTTTATGTTTGGCATAGGTTTTTTGAAGCCTAATCTTGTCACCTATTTGTTTGAGTTTTTTTTTTCTACCTATCGCCGTCCACTACTGAACGAGAGTATGTGTGCTCTTGGTACTTGTTTGTTTATAAATACAATTTATGAGTTGTTGTACAAAGACTTATCGTGTAAATGAATATACTGACCACCACTCTTGGAATCTATTTATGCTTTCCATCAGCCAAAGTAGTCATTTTGGCAGACTTTAAATAAAATATAAAAAGCCCAGATCCTAACTTGGATTTTTTAATCTGATCAGAAGTGATTTTATTTTGAATACATAATATAACATTTTGCCTTCTAACACAACACCATCTAGTCACAAACTAAGCAGAGTTTGTACTACTCTTTATTGTTGTATTGTTTTTTTTTAAGCATGCTGTTACTATGAATAACAAAGTGACTTATCAACAAAGAGATTTGTCAATGAATGTTTGCAGAATAAATTCATTGATAGTAAAATCATTCAACAATGAAATCTTATTTATGTTTGGGCAGTTTAAGATTAATGCTATTTATTGAGATTACATATGGATACTGTGTAAGTATTTTAAATTGCCTTAGTATTTAAAAAAAAATTGTAACATTAAATTTTAAATTTACTGTAACATTTGGAGATATTCATACAAGATCACCATTCTATTGTTGACAGTAGGTAGATACATGAACTTCAGATAAAGTTAGGTATCAATACACAGCATTCATTGAAGAGTTTTTGATGAACAAAACTTAAAAAAAAACTAAATTTGATTTGATATAACATAAATAATTAATGTAATTGAATGAGAGTACTACTATTTCTTATTATATAATATATAAGAAAAAAAAGTTATTTAACAAGTCATGTAATGTGAAAAGATTTTTATTATTATTGCACAACAATTGGAGACTGAAAAATAATAATGAATTCTTATTCTACTAATGGTACAAAAAAATCTACTGTTAGTTAAAAACTGTTTTATATTAATATTTCTACGTAAATTTAAAGTAATTAGGCAAAATATTCATTAATTTAGTTCAGTTATGAGTATATAGCATAAGAGATCTATGCTTGAAATTTAAAAATATTGATAATTAGCATTTTAGATTGCTCCAGAAGTTTTATAAGATAAATTATTATTACATAGAACACAAATAACAAAAGACCGGTTTAGTTTCCTGTTAGCTACGACCATAACAACCATGATCATTATGATGTACCGAAATGAACGCAATAACAATGATTCATACTTGATCTACATTGAATCCTTACAACTTAATAATTTACGACACTTACCCTACGACGACGTTCCTCATTTCTATCAGCACTGGGTATTGTCGAAGTCATGATTATGAGCAACGATTATTTTCTTAACACGATATATAAATTTATTATATTACAAATTCTGTAGGAGCAGTTAGAGAATTAGATAGTTTTTATTTCGTTGATTAATGAATAAATACTGACTCACGTCATATGAGCTGACAGTGACAGGACAGAATTGTTGCCTGTTTCAAAATTACACACAAAATTAAACATGACGAACTAAAGTATTGGCACTAACTGCCAACATTAAATAATAAAATAAGTACGCGACCTATCAATATCTTCGTCCATGTATGCTATTTTGTGATAATTTAAATTTTTGGACATTTTTTTTTGATATGGAGATGAAAATACTGCTACCATGTCCAAAGACATTTTTGATAGGGCACTTGATATCCTTACCAATCCTTACTAATGTAATATTATAAATGCGAAAGTATGTTTATTTATTTGAACGTTTATCTTCCTTTCATGTCAAAACGAAACGATTTTATAGTATCACTTTTGTGTTTTGCGTTTTGCTAGAGATAGCTAGAAGGCTGAAGAGTAATATATGCTACTTTTTACAGCGGTAAAACATCTCATTCGCATGGTCAGATTCCTTATGATGCGTATTTAAATTATCTAAATTTTACAAATTGCGCTAGATGGTGCTGTTAGCTTTTAAATCCGATTGTATATGGTTCGAAATCTATCATTGGATCTTATAAAAAAAATCCGTGGTTTCTGATAGATGTCGCTATATTGAATAACGTACCCAGGCACGTTACTTCGTTAAAAGTTTAAATATTTAATATTTTCTTAACTTTTAAATATTTTAAACACTAAAATTTTGAAGGATGTACGGAAGTTTGGTACTCTTCAACGTAAAAATTACTGTACGGATTTAGATGAAACTTTACAGTTAATATAAGTTATATATCAGCATAGCGCATAAGCTTCTATTTACCGCAATAACTGATATACACGCGGATGGAGCCGCGGGTAAAAGTAAGTAGTTTAAAAAATTTGCTGTAAATGGCAGAATTTCAAGCTGGAAAACTGCTAACCGTCTCTGAAGATGTTTATAATCAGACAATTGATACTGCGAGTAAGTAACTATAGAAAACCATCAAACAATAATGAGTGTGTTTATATGTAATGTGAATCATGTTCATTAAGTCACAAACCTATATCGCTTTAAACAAAGTGAAATCAGTCAATTTAGTAATTTATTTATTTGTTTAGAAACAGTCATGTCTGTTGAAGTCAATCACTCAACAGACATGACTGTTTCTAAACAAATAAATAAATATGTAGGGCGATTAAATAATCTTGAATTCAGTTTTCCAAAACATCCAACAATGTGTTTTTGGGTTAACAAAGACAATGTTAAACTACAGTTGTATTCATATAATAAAAAATAATTTGCGAACCAACTATTTATTTACATTTTAGTACTTATTTACATCTTAGTTTATTTACTATTACACCTTTTATTTATTTTAATGGATTTTTAATGAGTTGAATCTATCTAGTTTCTTTTTTATTTGGTTAGTCAGTTATTTAATGACCTGATGATGAATACTGTTGTATTTGTTCTAGGTGTCTCTCAAAACTCAGTATTTTTTTAAACTACTTTTTGATGCAAGTAAATACTATTACAAACATCATCCTTAAATAATAATAATAATGCGTGTATACTACTCGCTAGCAGTGAAATGCCATATATTATTATTTGATCAATTAATTACAAAAATATCTAAACCAATTGAGTAGTTCTAGCTGGGTTCATGACCGAATGTGGCGCCCTCATTTAACTTCATCTCTTTTGTATAATGCTGTACACATAAAATAAAATATGATTGGCTGTATTCAGATGATGGGTATTTATCTGATGCGAGTCAAGAAAAATACGTATTAAATCATGCATATTCATTGTTTCCTGTTTAAAAAGTCATCTAAATTCTTTCAGTACAATGATGTCATCAATACACACACAATACACTTTTTTTGACTTGCTAGCTTATCATCATCATCATCTTAACATTATCCGTTCATGTTTTATATTTTAGGTAACAATTAAATTAACTAATTAATGTAATCTCAGTATTCTGTTTTATTAATGTTTTTATGACAAATTAAGAAACGATCACAGTTAATTTTCACAGATGTTATAAATATCCTAACTGTTGATGTAGCACGAGTTCCACATGTTACATCTACAGTTACAGAATTTGAGCTTAAACCATATGTCTGCAGAAATTATTTGTCAAAGAAAGCAAACAAGTCGGTTGATTTTTGTTTGTGTAAAAGTGTCTTTTTATTGAATTAATTAAAAAATAAAACTGTAATTTGTCAATTGAACTATAATACTTCATAGTTGTGTCTATGTACTTGTATATGTAAAAATTAAATACACAAAACATATGTTAACTTGACGTGAATTGTCTATTTTATCGATTTCTGTGACCTGCTGCTATGGATATCATCAAAACACCTAAGGTAAGATTAGATTTTAATAGTAAATATGAATTCTGAATACCTAAGACTATAATTTTTAAATTATATGCACTAGTTTGGAATCCTTCAGTGTTAAAAGATTCTAATTTGAAAACTCTATTGCTATTGTAAATTGCACCTTAATGAGTGCTCTGTTCTTTATATCGATATATAATATGGCATGTATAAATGCATTATCAGTAAAAATGTTTAAGCGAGTCAAAACGAAACAGTAGGTATTAATAAAAAGGTATTATTAAATTTTTTTGGATGCTATGATAACATAATCATGTTTCTTATCTCCTTACAACTAGTACAGTAAGTACTTTTTGCAGATTTGTTTGTTTTTAATTGTTTTTGTTCTGTAGACGTTTATTTCTTATTTACATTTATAATTTTTTTTAAATTCAATATTTGAGGATCAACAATCTTGGTGTTCACAATTCTTTATTTAATGTAAATTAAAAAAAAATCCAATATAAATGAATGTTATTTGACCTGTTATAACACTTGAAATAACAATTTCACCATACTTGTACAACACCTGTGATTATCTGAATGATAATTATACGGATGTTGACATTTGCAATTTTATTCAAAATAATATTTTCTTAATTATTATTTGAACTATATATTTATAATAATATTAATGTACATATGAATATATAATATGAAATGTTATATTTATACAGATTCTGTATTTATGTTCAGCAGTGGTCTGTTAAAGGCTTTTGGATGGGCTTATGTTTTAGAAAGAAAACCATGTATGTAATATGAGTTTATTGAACAACAAATTACCAAAATTGATCAGAGTGGTATGTGTGGGAGAAGCCTATGTCTAGCAGTGAACTGCAAGAGCTTAGTGATGATGATGATGATGGTGATATGAGTAATGAAAAAATTAGTAAGTAATTAGTATACATTATTTTAGTGCTACTATTTAGAATTACATATATAAACTAACTACATAAACTAACTATAACACACTATTCAGAATGTTAGATCTCTATTCTTGAATTTAAATTATTATGAGTAAATTGTGAGAACCAAATTTTAAATTTCAATACAATCACATAAAACAGTTAAACATGAGTTATTGGATTTGGAAAGAATGGTACATGTAAATTATTGAGACAATTCCATAGCGTAGCACAGTTCTTCAATATTTTATAGCTGTTTATAGCTTCTGTAGTTGAGAAATGGAAAACAATGTTAATGAATGTAGAACGTAAACCCTCTTAGCAAACCGTTTTCTATTCCTTTGCCTGCTAACCTGTGGGTAGTAAGCTTGACTGCCAAGCTGGTGGTTGTGAGTTCTATGAGAAACTAGAAGTTTGGAAGGCAACAAAATTTAATGTGATTAGTACAATTATTTGTTCTACCTGTGTATGTAATATATCCCTACTAATATTATAAATGCGAATGTGTGTTTGTTACGGTTCATGCAAAAACTACTCAAACGATCATCATAAAATTTTGTACACATGTTCTTGGAGGTATTAGAAGTAACATAGGATACAATGATCAGTTACGAAATTTAATGAGGCAAACCAACAACCAGGCTAGCGAAGCTGCGGGCAAAAGCTAGTCTATATATATAGTAAATATATTTATAGAACTAATTTATATAAATAATTTATAGAAATATTGACTAGCCTGTTGGTCTAGTGGTTAGTGACCCTGACTGCTAAGCCAGAGGTTCTAGGTTCAATTACCACCCAGTACAAATTATTGTGTGATGAACACAATCATTTGTTCTGTCTGGCTGTAATTTATCTATAATCTATGTGTAGTGTGCATAGTAGTAATCTAGTCACCATAGTACAGCCTTTGCCTTGTTTGGAATTGGACAGCTGTGTTTGAGATGTGTGAGAATATACATATATATAAGTATACCTGTGGTCTGGTTATCATATGTCTGCCTGGTTTGGGAACAGCCATTTGTAATATGTGTCAAATCATAATTATTTTTCAATTCCCTGTCCCTGTAAAAAATAATAGCATGTACACCAGCTGTTAATAGTTGCAATCTAATGAGAAAAGACTGCTAGTTACGTCATAAATATATGTGAAAGACAATAACAAATATTATTCATATTCATATAGATATGTTGATAGACATCAATATTATTAATTTGGTACTCAGTAGAACACTTTTCTTTTAATTTAAGTGATTCTATTGAACTTGATGGAAAGCATGAATAAAAACCAAGAGTTATCTTCAAACTGTGACAGCCTAGTGAAATGCTTTTTCACGCCCGACTTGGGGCCGTAAAAGACATGACAGTTATCATGGCAGTATAAGGCTCACACACTTACCATGATAACTCTCACCTCTACATCAATGAGCCTCTGGTGTGTTTTATTGGTGAGTGTAAAACTCACCAATAAAACACAACAGCACAGATGCTGTCACTTCAGGTTGCGCTTCTGTGAGAGGGTAGTATTGCACCAGTCGAGCCCGCACAGTTATATAATATTATAATTGTCTCAATAATTTACATTTACCATTCTCCCCAAATCTAATCTAATAAATCATATTTAACTCTTTTATGTGGTTGTATTGAAATTTAAAATTTAGTTCTCACAATTTACTCATAACTTACATACAATTTGAAGCATATGATACCTATTTATAATATTATTAGAATTATTTTACAAATATGTTATAAATCTTGTTGACTTGCAAACTTCGGGAATCCCCTGTCTAATTATGATAGTTGTGTCATGTCATAATCTTTTTTCAGAGATGTAAGTTTATATGTATTATATGTATCTTCAGTTGCTAGGTGATGATTGGAGCTTATAACAAAACCACAAAAGTATATAGCCTTTAATAAATTAACTACAACTATAACACAGTGAAATAGTTAAGACATGAGTTCAATTCAGCCTGCTGGTACTGATAAAGAATATTGTATATAATCATGTGCTGAAATGTGCTTAATTCAAATTAAAAATGTTTTGTATTTGCACAATGTTTGACTGATTTTGTTTGCAGTAGTTTAATTACCGTAATTTACATTTTAAGAAGAACAAAATATCTTCTAAAAGCAAGTACTGTAATTTCTATAATAGTGTGACTAACAACAACGAAAAAAAAATGCTTGCTGATGTTGAGAATGTTTCATATGATGATGAGATGATTATTATTGTGATCCTCTATAATGTTTGAGGTATACAGTGTACGGATGCGTCTGCCCCTACCTTTATATATAAATGACCATCTTAATAAATATTTACTATCGTTTACGTCATATTCTTGATTGTAAAAAAAAAAATTCTATTAATAATCAACAGCTTCTAATAGTCCACTACTAGACATAGGCCTCTCCTTAGACAGGATGTTTTGACATACTAGACCACGCTGGCTAAACGGATAGTCATAGAGTTTGTTTCAAGTTTCCTTCTCTTTGCAGTAGTGTTGTTCTGTATAATTTACTTTCTAAGACGCCTCTTACGAATCTTATAGGATGAATAGAGGTGGTTACAATCTGTATTCTTAATCCGTCACCACACGGAAGTAAAAAGCAAAATTTTTCGTGGAAATTATGATTACATTGCTGTAGTGCCCTAACTAACGATACCTACTGAAAGTGATGAAGGAAAAACGTGTTCGTACGTCCAGTAACTTCCCCTATTGGTTACTACAACTCTGACAGCTATCAACAACAGTTTTTTAAGACAAATTGAGAAAATTCGCTACCTCTGTCAAATATACCATTACCCAAAAGTGTTGTCTCTCTCTTTGGCGCA
The DNA here is from genome assembly GCA_949316085.1 of Hypercompe scribonia. Classification (NCBI taxonomy): domain Eukaryota; kingdom Metazoa; phylum Arthropoda; class Insecta; order Lepidoptera; family Erebidae; genus Hypercompe; species Hypercompe scribonia. Next base: position 10,561,303 of record OX438988.1, read on the forward strand.
TGCGCTATTGGTTTTATTTCAGCCCTGCAGTATTTCAAAATGTACCTTACAGGGGCTTAATAGAGCGTAACTTTGGTTGTCCTAGTGTGTCAAATCTGAAAATGTGAATATTTTGATGACAAATAACTCTACATTCCCGATTATTTCCAGTTGACTTTCCGCTGCCACAGAGTGCGCAACGTTTTGCGTTAAAAAGCGGGAAATATATTCTGGACTTGTCAAATCTCTTTGTCTCCTTTGCAAGATATAATTAATAAAGTGTTTTCTTATTTTATGCTAGCCTCAAACAAATAAAAAATATACTCAGCTGTTTTTGAACCTTAATGTTGCTTAAAGTTTAGCGATTTGTTTTTATTTACTTTAGTTACACATAGTAGTAATAGTAAACACCATGATTTTAACATAATAACTCTAAAGAAACTTAACTAAAATTAATCAGAGAAATTACGTTTTAAAAAATTTATGTAATGAAATAAAATTTAAAAGTAAATTACCTGCTCGGGGCAATAAGAAATGGCGTTGAGCTCATTGAATCCTTCTAATGTTCTTGGAGAGTTAGGCCGACTAGCGAGTTGGCTGAAGGGTGATTGCCTTGCACCTGAAGAATACGCGGGTCTTGCAGTTACTGAGAAGGTGAGACTAGCTCAGGTATATTGAAAATTTTCATTGTAGCTTTTAGATCTCATTAAATTTAATGAATTCACCGTATTTTTGTCATTTTCTTTTTGGATTATAAATCGTATTTGCTGACCTAAAATGGCACATAGTAAAGGTTTTGTGAATTACTAGGTACTGATTAAATAAAGGTTTTATTTACATTTAGCTACTAGATTTGCGGGTCACCGTGATTCCGTTTTTGTTTACCTAAGCTTTAAACTTTTGCATGTGCATCTAAAAGGTCTTCAGAACTTCAGCAATATATATAAATTACTTAAAGAAATCAGGAACATGTACTTGTTAAATGCTTAGTTAGGCATCTGTGCTCGTGTGTAATGTTGTCTCTGCCTAATGCTTTTTTCTTTTTTGACGAGTGAACCACCAGAATTGGTTGAATCTTATAGCCTCAACGGTGGTTTTTATCTAGGCAATAGGTCTGGCGTCTATTAAACAACAGGTTTGCCGTCACAGTTGCAGTCTCATACGTTTGGGTGATGGTAATTATTATTAAGCAAACCAAATATTATATGGTATGTTTACTTTAATTCACTTTGTTTTATTGCTCCTTCTTAAATCTCCTTTTATTATTCGATATCATATTAAGGTCACTAGGCAATCTTTCAAAATCTTGGCACTACCGTCCGTCTGACTGGCCTCGTTTTGCGCACTCATTTGGCATTCATTGCATTGCAGTTTTCGTTTCAGATTCATGTATAAAAAAGCATTCCAGAATTACAGCCTGACACACATCTGTTGTTCAGCCAATTGTGTATTCATTTTATATTTTTATAAACAGTATATTTAATAAACTTATAAGTGGTAAGAGAAAAAGGCTCTACCTTCGTAAAAAAATCTAGTCTTATAAAATGTCAAAATAGCGCGTTGAGTTAAGAGTTAATTGTTAATTGTTAAGAGTTAAAGAATGATGTTAATTTTCGTGTGTATCTCTTGAAAACTGGAAACATTTGAAGCGTTCAATTCAAGAAAACAATTCTACGAACTTTTGAATTTCTAGTTAAAAATTGACTGTTTATCAAACCATTGCTGCCATATTACTGCTTTAAGAATGTTTTCCTTTCGTAATACATTTTTAAATAATAAATTATTGTATCGACGACTGACAAAAAAAAAATTTCACAATTATCTCGAAATCTAATTATTGAGGACAGCTTTTCTTTATTAACTTCATTGGACGGTTTCTCTGTAGATCACCTATTTTTATTTTTCTGTGTAGAAATCGATCGGAATACCACCTTCTGGTGGTTATGTCAGACTTGAACTGACCAAAAACCTCACGCCGTACCTAGTAACCGGGGAACCAGGTGAACCCTAGAAATAAGAAAATAGACTCTGGCATGTGACTCTGACTCTGCATCAGGGTTCAATATAAACGCAATAAAATAGTTGTATTGCATACTTTAGCTAGTTTTTTATATTTTGTGACATTATTAGGAACAAAATATTTAAATCTTGAAACCGTCGATTCGATACTTAACTAAACTTTTAGCACATGTACAATATGTACATATACTTTTTGTTGTACATCGAAACTTGTTCACGATAAAATTATATAAAAGGTTACGATACCGTTTCGAAAGGGTTATACCAATCGTGGTTCTACCGCTCATTGTCATGGTTTAACCCGTTCGCAACGTCGGGAAATAGACCATATCGTAACTTTTCAGATAATTTTATTCCGAATAAGTCCTACCGTACAAAAAAAATATGTGTATTTGTAAAAGTCGCGAAAGTCTAAAAACAGTTTTAGTATATATTCTGTTCTTTACTTGTTAGAAACTTTTATATTGCATTCAAGTCTTTATTGTATTTTGTAACCTTATTAAGTACAACATATTTTTATCACTTTGAAACTGACTAACTTTAACTTTTCGTATATGTTTTGTGTTTTGCTTGCTTGAAACTTGTGCATTGCTATCGTCACTACACATCACATCAACATACTTTAATAGTTCTCTGCTGGACACAGGCCTCTGCTCTACTACATATGGCAACATTGCAAAATATTTTCACCGAAAGTGCAACCTCTATTTCTTACATTTTCAGTCCTATCTCTTCTTACGTTCCTGCGGTTAGTTAGAAATATTCTGAACTTGTTACTCAAAGTTGTTTTCGCCCTAGAAATGACAGTATTGTCACCTTTACTTTAAAATAGTTTGCTTTAACTACGCATGTTGTAATATTCGAATATGTTGTTATATTACCAAAGAATTAAAATGTAGACTTAAAAGCTTTTACTGCAGAAAAATTATTGCTAGATATAGATTAATATACAGAATTATATTAATATATAAATTTTAGCCTTAAGACATCTTAAGTCACTCACTTGGATATCGTCATTCAAACGTACACAAATTTTTTTCTTCAAAATCGGTATAGTCATTTAGGCGATTGAATTTTAACACAAAAACCTGACCTTGTGTTCAAGTTCATTACATTCACTTCTGAAAAGTTGCGTAGTTAAAGAACTCAATGTATAGATTCGTGTTCAGAATTATAAAGGTTATTTGATAGGCTATACAATAAAAATGTATGGGATAATAACTGCCTCCGTGTGGTAACCATCCCTATTCTTCCCATGAGTGGCATAGAGCTTACTGTGTAAGTAAACTACACAGGACAACATCTCTGCAAAGAGAATTTACAAAATATCTTTTCCTATCTGTTGGCTAACAAAGGTATAATAGGCCAGAACCTCCTTTTCAAGAAGAAGCCTATGTTCAGCAGTAGACTATTAAAACTGTTGATTTTGTGACGTGAGTTCCACCGAAGCTATCCCTTTTTATCGAATAAGTTGAGTTTACCGGCAATAAACTCCTGAAGTATTTCTAGGGTCACTCAAAAGGCTGCAACACACTTGTGTGTCTTCCCTTCATACCGGAGTCTAACGCGCGTACCTCAGGGAGCACGTTACCCTCAATACACTGACAACTAGTTCAAGTTTTGAATTCAGTTAGCTCTTAGGGTTGTAGTGGTCCGATGGCAGTCGTTCCATGGAAGAAACTGATATTCAAGTAAAACCAGTGGTATTAGTAGCCGACCTCAAATAATCTTCGAAATAATAAAGGCTAGGAAGCTGAGTAAAGGCTTTGGTAGTCATAACCCAGATTCCCAAGAATAAGGTTCCAATAGGTTTTATGTTAACGTTTCTCTGGCTATTTTTTTTATATTAAACCTTTTAACAACTTCAGGATATGGAAGATAAATTCTCAATAGAGATTGTTTTATTAGCTAATTTACAACGCAACTTGAATTTCAAGGCGGGATAATACAAGTTCGTTCGAACGTTTGACCCATAAAATTTATCGTTATTTGTGTAATCAACGTGAAGTCTTAACTGCTACGGATCCTGAAGCCACAATATATTCTAAGGAAGGACCTTAAATGTCTCCAGGACGTTATCTTTCGTTTAAAACGTGATCCTGGATACTATTATCATTCGGCGTCTGAGATTCGTGATGTTATATTTCGTTCCTTACATTACTCTTTTTAATTGGAGTAATCCCTCCCACACGCGTAATGGGCGTAATATTTACTTACATAATAATTAGGTTAAAGTTCAGTTAACATGTCTATCTGTTTATTGGCATTAACTCCGTTCACATCATAGTTCACTTCAAATTTATGTTTAAAATCTTTTAACTAACAGCAAATTAATTTTATTAAACTTCTAAACTAAATTTTGACTTATTTCACATGAAGAATATTATAATGTAAGACGTTTCTTCCGTTATAATATACGTGACGCCTTTCTCAGTGATTTCTACAAAGAGTGGTCGTGTACCGCACCCTTCCCAGGAAGTCTTTAGAAATAATTAGTGTGTGGTATTGTACCTATATAATGTATATGTTGTACGTTAATAAATATATTACCTCGTAGGTAATATATCTGTGCAATAAGAGCAACCTTTTCCTACAAGTAATGTAGTAACCAAGAAAATAGTTCAGAATAATGGAATGATATCACTTATGAGTGAAATCTTTTCGAGACACATTATCAATAACTGGACACCTCTGTCCATTTCAAGGCTAAATCCTTTGTCATTTTACGACGCTCGAGGGAACAGATGTTATACCTTGTGTAAGTTTCTGAACGGCCATTTATAACATTTTGTTATGACAGTTTGTCTTGAGATTTTTTAACTTGTTTTAGGTATATTACGAGTATATTTTTGATGTATTTGATATAGTTTATAATGCTATACCTTAAAATCATGCCTACTGTATAAGCATAGTAACCATGTAAAATAGTCAGTCACGACTTTTACGGCTAAATAGGTTGAGGTACGATTTATAACGGTCTGCAAAATCGCTAGCTGTTACTTTCGCGCCAGCAAAATACTTAATACAGAATACACCGTTAAACAAAAGTAAACATGTTTGAATGTCTCATAAAGTTAAGTCAATACTTAGTGCTCAGGTTAAGAAAATATTTATATCTATCAACCATCAATTATATTATATACTTATCGAAAGAGAGCTATGTTTCATCACATATTAGCTTTTTTTTAACGCGTGGAGACCCTCTCAGACCGTCACTCCACCGGAGATGGTGACGCGATGGTGTGTCGGAATCGGACCGACTAAAATCATACGGTGCGCCATTCTACGCCTGGAATAGGAGGGATTCGGGTAGTACTGTTTAACGACCACGGCGCCCCAACCCTTCTCACTCGCCAGTAAGGCTGCTATGATTGATGTCGGGGAAGGAATTCGTCCGATTCGATCGACTAGAACTTTGCGTTCAGACGCTCACGCGGGGCAGTGTTTCAGCGTATGCTGAACGGAGTTCCAGTTGGCTGTGTAGTCCTAGGGGGGAAGGGCAAACTGATCTTTAGGACTGCATTATATGTGAGGTTTCACAGAAGGGACTGACCCAGGGGGAACCCCGCATGTAACCTCCCTTCGATGTTTCTTGTCGCTCCGACCCATATAGTACATGTTTTTATCGCGAAGATAGGCCCCAATGATGTCCCATAGGTAGAGGCCCAATTGGTGATATACCAATGTTTCTCTAATTGCCCACAAGGGGAAGGAGTTAAATTCATTGACTATGTCAAGACTGACAGCTAACATCACTCCGCTCTGACAGACAACCTCTTCCGACAAGGAACATATACATTCGATCACATCCAGCGTTGAACGTTTTTGTCAGAAGCCAAATTGATTATCTTATAGTCGGAGACCAGTCGCGATGGGTGCTGGTTGATATAGGAAACTTGTCTAACAGATATATTGATCCGAACGCCAAGGAAAATCTGCAGCCCGGCCAGGTTTCTGGATGAGTACCAGCCGGAAGGGAATGCGCTGTTACAGAGGCAGCTGGTAAACAGCCACCTCAGCCAATTTCCTAGGAGCGTTAAAGCACGCGCTCATGCTCAGCTCGGGATCTGATCAGGACCCGAGGCGGTATTACGAGTTGCGAGTCGCTTTACGTCTCTTTTCAGCACATCCATTGTTACGTCATAGTCGTCGGACCACGTAATTGAATCCAACGATAACGGAAGAAGTACTGCTAGCTTGCTTACTGTGTTTGAGGAATTCAGGAGTTCTCTGCTCTGCTTAGAATAAATAATAATTTGTTTTTAGCTTCTAAAGAGACTTTGAGTTCTTCATTTTGATTAAAATGTTTTAAATTATGTCGCAAGTAAAATATTTCTAATTTAGCTCTTATAAGAGTAAGCTCCTTTGAGCTCTCATTTCAGGGAAGATAAAACTCGTGTTGTGCAAACAAATAAAATGTTGTTTTTTGAGTATTATTCTTTCATCAATGTGAACATTTCTGTGTGCATTATCGCCTGGTGAAAACCGTTGCGAGTTTTCAAATTTTGCTAACCCTTTTTCATTCTGTTATAATTTAAAATTGTGAATGTTTTTTTATAATTAAGCATGTAATTACATTTTTGATGATATTCATTTAACTCATTATACTAACGTTTCTATAAAAACACTCGGCTCATAACATTTACAATTAAATTCAGTATAAATCTTTTATAATAAAGTGCCCTATAGATTAATGAGCAAATTTATCACAGATGTTTTTCCTTGGTTCATATATAACATTGTTGTGTGTATAAAAACAAATTAGGTACGAGTCAAATATGAAAAAACTGAACCCTTATTCTAATTGTCAGTCGGTTTGAAAAGGAATATGTTATAATAAATTATAGTTCTCAATATTCCGTATTTTTTTGTGTGTTCTTATTGAACTTTATCCTTTCAGTAGATTGCACGATACGTTTTTCACTCATTCGTCACGATATCGCTATAATTTTAAATGCGTAATGCTTTAATGAATGGAGCAAAGTTATTGTACATTCTATTAAACCGTAGCGATTCACGCAGTATAATAAAGAAAAAAAAAATGGTTTCCATGTCTAGGTAATATAAATATTTACAATTACAAATAAAGAATGTCTACAATATTTCCAAGTTTCCCCCGATAAGTTAAATTAACTTATTACGGACGATAGAACCGTAATTTATTTTTCTGACAAACCTTGTCGTGACACATTTTAATTATGGCCGCTTAAACTTGAAAGTTGAAATCTTTTTAAAGCTCTGGTTTTAAAAGTGACATGTTAGTCTATTAGGCTTTCATTTCAAACTTTGCCCACTGCTGTAGACCCAATGTCTATTTAATACTTTTTAATAACTTCCCTTCTAACTTATTTATGAGTCGTGGAAACACTATACCAGTGTTACTTCAGAGTATTCTTGCAGTGTTTAATGGAAAAAACCTGAATGATAATCGAATCTCTCATCTCAGCTGTTCACGTCGCTTTAGGGTGAGGTCAGCTTTTCGCTCTATCCAATATTTATTTTCAGAAATTTGACAGTTTTATATCTCTCAGATTCACAGCCGTCTACCTTATCTTGTGTCTGCTTCTGAATGTTTTATCGAGGATAGATCACACCTAAAATGCCTTGTGCTCACTCTTTATGGATATTATCGTGGTTGGTTACATTGCACAGTTATCATTATAAGGCCGTCAGCACTGTTGAACAAAAACCTCCACCAAGAAGCACTAACTGCACAGAGTTACTTCGATAAATAAATTGTACAATACGAATGTGAAAATAAATACGATCTGTTTCAACGCATGATATATGTATATTTATACGGCATAACATGTGGACAATAATTTCATTGTACCCGCTTATCAATTTGAATTTGTGTGCATAAATTCGAGGGTTTTCTATGTGCGGTGTGTTTACGCACACTTGTTTTGTAATGGTGATAAATATAGATGTGTCACGCGTCACTATCAAAAGGGTCTGGCCATTACTATAATTGCCGAATAATCTACTATGTCATCAAATATTATCGAAATACGATTAAAGTAATTGGCTCTTGAACGACAGCTCGAAGCTGCAAGATAAAGAGCTGGAAACCTGTACTGTACCTGCATATACCGGGAAATTTAGGTGGAACTGTAATTGATATTAATCGGATCGGATTCGTCCTATTACAGGCGTAGAGTGGTGCACCGTGTGGTTTTAGTCATTCCGATTCCGACACACCACCATGTGCAAATCCCGGTGGGGTGACGGCCCGTAACGAAAAAGGCAGTGGCTAATTTTGTACCAAACAGCATATGTGAAATTATTATAATATGAAGAAGATATAGCTGTATTTGAAACAGCAAATTGGCCTTGACAGCTATTTGAGCAACGTTTGATGCATGTCTCCGAGCATTATATAACGCTAAGGTATTGATTTTAAGTTCCAAACTAAGATAACATAACATATAGCCAATAAGACTGTAGTTGTCGTATTGGTCACGAAATCCAAAATAATGTTACATTTTTGTATTACAAAAAAAAGTTTCAATCGAAGCTTTCCATACTAGAAGTAAAATCAAACAATACAATTATGTGATATAGAAATGAAATACCCATAATCAGAAATGTATGTTAAGAGTAATTTCTTAAATCTTAGTGTTAAAACAACAGCACGCTATATTTGTGGTACTTAAATACAATGCATTATCAAAGGAATATCAGTTAAACTGTTTTATTAGGCTGTAAACCAAGCTATGGCAAAGGTCACCTTGATAGAGAGTTTTATAAGTCAACGTCGTTACTTCCGGCATTCCGGCAACATCAGTATTAAAGCATAACGTCCATAAACTTCAGTGTGCTTGGAACATGCGAACAGTAAACGTATCGTAGTATACTGAACGTTAAAGCTACTACGCTACTTACCTGAAGTTTAAAAAGTAACTTACACTTGGAAAATAAAAGGATAAAATAGTGGAAGAAAGAAGAAAAGTTATGAGTTTAGTTCGTGGTTTATGCACTGGTCTCATGGCCTACCTTCAGGACAGTTTTTTAGTCGGTAAGAGTCTAACAGACCAATTTGTCCTCCCACCTCCCAATAGACGAAGGACATTCGTCGTTGATTCTGTCGGTCGCATTCATTATTTTCCGTTGCCGGCACTACTTGACTCGATCATATGGAGTGTTATTGGTACCATTCGATTACTGTTGAGATGCCCTTTCCAACCGTATACGATTCTTGCATTTTAAATTGGCTTTCCGACGCATATAGGCCGACATTATATATTTTTTATATTTTTTTTATTTTAACATTATATTCACAGTTACAATTTGTTACTAACATTATATATATAATCGATAGATTTTGATAAGAGCCGACGATTAGAACTTTAATGAACGTCGTAGCTTTACCGAATCAAAAGTTATACTAAATGGAAATCTTGGTACGCATCAAAATGGCGTTCAAAATGGCGGGGCTGTCCTCTCCCCTGCGCACGATTGTCACAGTCCTTACCTATCGTAATGAATTCTTTAATTCTTTAGCTATCCAGTGGTATAATTGAATTTTGGGTGGGAATAGATATATAGCTACAACACGAAACTGTTTCGACCGATTTTGTTATCATTCGTTTTTTTGGATTGCGTCCCTATGGCAGTAATTTTAAAGACGTTATTCACGTCAAAAAATATAAATCAGTGCTGTTTGTATGTATGGTTACCAATTACATAATAGTGTTATCTTTAGATCAATTGAGCAGTTTTAACTAAAAATGGAGGTTTTGACTTATTGAGTTCTTAATAACAAAATCAAACCAACAGTTTATATGACCACATATGCATTATAATCACCAAACTTTTATGTAAAATTACGCCTATAATAATGTTTTTACAAGTAAAACTACAATTTAACCAACACTGCTCAAGTCTCTTCTATTAAGAGTGCAACACTGCCTGCTCCAATTACAATTTTACCTTTAGTATCTACTTGTAATTTATGAGGGTAGAAGAAAACACAATCACCAGTGTCAATAATAAAGCAATGAACTTTAATTAGATCGGTCAAGTGGATTAAGCTTATTGCTGCGTTCTTACTGGGTGGAGTAATCTATGTATGTGTCTTATTGGTTTAATTTCTTTATCCCTTCCGTTTCACTTTTCTTTAAGCTTAATGGAATGTTACATTGCGCATTTCATAGGTAAGAGTATGTTTTCGCCTTGCTTCTTTTCAACCGATTTCAAAAGTAATAAAGGCAAGCCGTCTGACAAAGCAGTGGCAATTAATACAGCTTTCCAAGGAATCACTGAATAGTTTAGCCTCCAATAGTATCATTAATCACGATGTCTCAACAACTAAATTCTATTCGGTGTAATTTACTATAACTAGTAGTAAGTCGAGGAAGGGCTTGACTGGAAGGATGTAATCACAGTCTATAATGTTTAATACTGTGCTTACAGTTTTAACAATTTGTATAATTTGCAGATTATGCATACGTTTCTATGCTATGGGTCTTTTACTCTTTAAGTCAGTCATATTTTTTTTTACTATGACTACACTCTCTACTGCGCTGAGTGTTGTGGGTTCAAACCCCACATGGGACAACATTTTGTGTGATCCATAAATTGTTGTTCTGAGTTTGGGTGTTCTCTATGTCTGTATCTTGTATGTTTGTAAAGTCTCCGGCGACACAGGATTTATTCCTAGTGCGTCCTCATATAAAAAAACAGTAGCAGTCGTGGGACTGCCGATAGAAGTGAAAACGGAACTATTAAGTTGAGAGTAATTAAAACTATATGCAAAAATTATATGAAATTTTTTATGTTTCATATATAGCTATATATAATATATAATATCATATATAATATATAATAATAATAAATTTCATATATAATATATAATATCATATTCTCCATAGCTATAGATATACTATTATCATTAGCATGTCGGTGACGCGAACCGAGGATTTTACCCTCTACCAAAACGCTCAACGCGCCTAAAGAAGTTTTCACTTCAAAAATAAAAAAAACTAATTATGAGGAATACTAATTATTCATTTTTAAATTCTTAGTAAGAAAGTAAGTAGGAGTAAGCAGGCAACTAAATCTCAACTTCGTGGAATGTCAAATTTTTTTTTGAATGTACTTGTATCATACAACATAGGTTAAAGACGTAAAAATATACGATAATTGTGTACATGTTATCCAAAAAGGGCTAAGCGGTTGCAAAATCCGTATAGACTGAATTTCTTCAAAATGCGGCGAGAACTACATGATTTACGATCGCAGAGCTTGTTAAAGTCTTCCGTAATTTCAACTAAGGGCCTTGCAAAATTTGTCGTTAACCCGTAAAGATGATATTGCTGGAAAATTATCTAACATTTATATTCGATGTAAGACCTTGCAATAAAGATAAGTTTTTATCATCTTATATCTTATGTTACAGATTCAACTGAATGTTGATGTACTTATTGATTTTGAATCACAACTGGAGCATAATTTCTGAAGGGTTCCGTTAGTGTCTCCGTTAAAAGTAGCGCTCTACAGACATTAAAAATATCGATCCAAAAAACTCATTTTATATCTAGAGCAACGCCCATTGATTTTTTTGGTGATAGTAGCACTCTATTTCGAATTCATATTTTGCCCCTGCCTCATAGCCTGGTCGTGTAGTCTTCGCACCATGCAACCGCAGCTATTTCACTCGTAAAAGTTTACCACGAGACAGGTGTCACTCGCGTATGATATGGTAATAGACAAAGTTGTACATCTAGTAGATAAGTAAGGAAAATGAAATTATCTTAGAAACGTAGCAAGGAGCTTTATAACACAGTTATTGGATATTTGTAGACGCTGATATGAAATAAAACAAATATTATAGTAAAGGTCCTATGCATACAAATAGTTTTATTATTTCACCTAAAGATAACATTGTATTGTATTGTACTTTTATTTCAGAATTTACTTGCAAAGCCCTTTCATAATTACACTCTATTATTATTTATTAGATAGACTATTAGAATTTATGTATGGCTTTATCTCAGGTAATGATAGAGGCTGACACCCTCACTGATGATGAAAATACCTCTAAAACCTTTAGAATACTTTCTGAACTCCAAGAAGACTGTAATTTGATTTGAAGGCTTCCCCTTGCAACCACTCTGTGCAAGAAATAGACCTCTGGGGTACAATCCTAAACTTTGAAATGGCTGGCATTTGGTGTTTGGGCTAGAAATTGCACTTAATCAAGGTAAAACTAAGAAATAACACTAATAATAAATCTCTCTTTAGGCAGCTGAATTAAAAGCCTTATGCAAGAGGCAGTTCTCCTTAATACTACATGTGTAGTGAAGAGGTGGCTGTCTCTGGAACCCTAAACATCTATCCTAACCATCAGTATCTTGGACCCTGTACCCACCCAGCAGTATCGGCGGGCGAATAATATTTTTTGTTTTAAATAATAAGTCAAAATTGCCATTCTGCAGTACTGACCACATTAAATTAAAACAATTTTTGTTACCCTTGGTAATGGCACAGCCTGCAATTGGTTTACCCGCTTCCGGTCTGGAAATTTCAACTTGCAAAATGAAACCCGTGGTCGTCCCAAAACTTTGGTCGACAATGACGAATTAAAGGCGATTTGGACGTTGATGGAACTCAATTTACGGCTGAATTAGTAGCGGCTTTTGACGTTAGCATCAAAACAACACTGGTTTATTTGCTTCAAATTGGCAAAGTAAACTAGTTTGCCCCACGAACTCAATATCATTTACTTTTTGAAACGTTTTTAAAACTTTTGCCTGCGTCCGCAGGCATGTATGTCGATTACTTCGATAGAAAGTAGCCTATATCATTCCTCAAGAATCGAAGTATATAAGTATACATTTACTTAAAATCAGTTTAGTGGTATAGCTGTGAAAGTAGACTAACAGTTACTTTCAAATTTATAATATTTTACAACCTTATGGGATGATTTCAGGGCTAAAATTATTCTATGCCCTTCTCTATAACTCAAACTATCTCCATACCGAATTTCATATAAAACTCAGTGCTTAAACATACAGATAGACACGCTAGCATTTATGATATTAGTATGGATTGTATCTCTCATAAACTAATGTTCTTATTTCAATTGTATTAGTTTGGGACCACCTTTTTAGCCTATATTTGTAAGTAAATTAAATAAATTGATGGCCGCTTACTAAATAATTGAATTTTTGCAATTTTGTAACAGTTCACCCTAAAATAAAGAAGACCTGCATAATCTGTAATGATCTTGGTATGAGTAAAGCAAAATAATGCTTTATTCGTCGGATTAAACTATGTGGTTTTTGATAAATTAGCACTTCGGTCTCCAACCACCGCGTTTTTTCATGATATTAGGTATAAAATTTGTAAAATATAGCTAAATAATTACAAAAACTTTACTATTACTTTAATTAAACACAAACCTTTGTCTGTAAAACATGAAATAAGCACTAAAACTATTGGAACTATTTTTTTTTTTAATTGTCAATAAACCTCACCATAGAATGGTCTCACATGTTGACCAATTTTTTTCGGAGCTAGATTAATTATTTGTTTCAAATATGTAAATTGTCATTTGATAACTATGACAGTATATAATAAATAGTTTGAAACGTGAAATATTTCATTATATATTTTCTAACAACAAAAACTACGCTATGCTGTATTTATATACAAAAGTTTAATTAGTATTGGTAAAGTATTTATTAACTTCAGCGGTTTATTTGTTAAAATTCAGAGAGAATTTTTACTATCCAGAATTTTTTTGGTATTCGCATTTTTACATTACATAGGCCTCAGTATATTTTCTTAACTTTACTATATATATTTTTTAATACCATTGATTCAATGATTTCATTGATATACAGGATCAAATGTGAACGGTGGAAAAGTTTTGAGGTTTATGTAAGCCCCTAATTGTTGATTATGACCAAAGAGACACATTACCTATTATCTTATCTGTCTTTATTATGTTATTATGACTAATATAGGGTTGTCATATAAAACACCTGACTATCCCTTTAATCGATTTCAAAAAGGAGGAGGTTCTATGTTCCAATGAATCCTCGAATTACGAAACTCGTATTTTTATTGTGTACACCAATTACTCCGCCAATTGTGGACTGTTTTTGGAATTTCTTTTAAGTATGGATATACTCTCGAGGTGGTCCCATTATCACGATGTGCGGGACCGATGATGAAATTCCAAGGAAATCACACAGCACATATTTTGTGTTTCATATATTTTATAAAACTTTAATTCACAAGCAATGCCTCCAATTCTTCGTCTTCAAACTTGTCGGTACTCCACAAAGTACTTTATCTTAAAGGTCAAAGTTAGTATTTTTAAAGTGTCTAAAAACCAGTCTCTGCATGTCGTATTAGACAGAGCATTGTCACTATATGTTTCAACAAGAATTCTGTGTACCAGCTGCAGATTTCTTTTGAATAAAGCAGTACAATAAAATTCCCCGCAATTACCCTTTATTTGACATAAAAGTAGACATTTTTACAATAGGTAAATAAACACGTGGTTGACACTGTTATACTATATCTACTAGAATTTGCGGTTACATATAGTACTACTTAGCTAATGCGTTACTATACGAAATTACATGCACAGAGTGCCGCTACGCTATCTTTTAAGAACCAGCGAGAACTTATTTAAGGTCATAATAATATGTGATAGGTACCTAAAATCTTTTTAAAGTCGGTGCCAAGCCATAAATAATAAGAAAAATATTCCAAAAAGGTAAACAATTAAGCGAGAGAAGCGAGTATAAGCCAGATCTCTATTGTTGGTGTATCATATTACCAGATTACCTATTACTTTAACCGATTAACCGTAAGCGAGTCGTCTATTGAGTTTCATCATCATCATCTCAGCCAAAAGATGTCCACTGCTGGACATAGGCCTCCTCTTAGGTTCTCCACAACAGCCGGTCCCGTGCCGCCCGCATCCAACGGACTACCTTGTGGGGGTCTACCAACGCTGCATTGTCCAGTATACGATCGCTATTCGAGAACTTTGTGGCCCCATCGGTCGTCGTTTCTGCGTGTTATGTGCCCTGCACATTGCCACTTAAGTTTAACAATTTATTGAGTATGGTCACACATAATTATAATATTTACTATCTTAAAAAAATATTAGATTAATCGTTCATTAGTGCGATGAATTTTAGTTTATAAATAAATTATGTTGAAAAAACTTGAGTTGACAATTATGTGATAAATCGATCATAGTTCTCCGAAAAATAGTTGAAATAGGTTTAGTAATTATGATATGTACCCGAGTAGCGGTACGGACGCACACCATTTATCAAATACACGTTGGGCTTAGCACCGACTTCAAAAAGATTTTTAAGTACCTAGCCGTAATTATAATAAAACTTTAGACTAGTATTGTCACATATTAATTTTGTTAATATGTCATTACAGTTTAAAACGTATATAACTTGATTGCTATGTAAAATAATTTTATATTTACATTCATTAAAATTTTATTGAAAATAGCTAAATTATAGTTACTAAGTAAACTTTTTGTTTAAGTACCTAGTTAAAAAACGTGCATTTTTGAATAAATGAATAATTCAGTCTGTTTTTCGCCTTTGAATATTTGTAGACAGGCAGTTCCCGTTTGTTTTTTTAAGGTAGTTTAGTTTTTTTGTCAATCGTAGTTGTCTAGTTGAAAAAAGTCTACTTTGTGAATAGTAAAAAGTCCTAATAAAGAGGTCGAAATAAAAAAAGGTGCATGACAACATTCAAAAATGTGTACATGATCTCCTTTGGTCCACCTTAAAGTCAAGTTGTCATAGTGTACGAATCAATATTATGCGTATATATAGATTTATATATATGTAAATATGTGTGTATTGTAAATGTGTACAGCAGTAGATATTTTAAATACATTATTGTAAGAATATCGAATTTTATGCTCGAGTCATTACTGAATACTCTTTTTTATGTGCTAATGCAGCTGTATAAGCAAGTGTTAGTAGAATCCAATTTTATTCTTCATGATCTATTTCAAATAGATCAGCTCAATGCATCACGCATTACGATGCAGCTAGAAATCAAATCAGATACAGATATCGTATATCCTTGACATCATATGGGAAAACGAATGGTATCTTTATTGAGACCAGAGACTGGAATACGGTTACTGTCTCTAGTAAATTTATAGGAGATCGTGGGTTTGATTTCCACCCAGAATAAATGTGTGATGAGCACTTAATGATGTAATTGAGCTAAAATATGTATGATATAGAAATATTTAAGAAGATTTATCAGCAGTAGTGTCATTACCATAGCACAGGCCCTGCCTAATTTAGAAACATACACCCGTGCGTGAGATGTGTGAGGTTATTTACTTTATTCATTTACGGGCGTTCATAGAGCCTAACGGTTCTGTAAACTGATTATTAACTTAAGACCAAAGTTGTTCATTTTTAGGGGTTTCATTTTGCTATCATCAACAGCCTCTAATAGTCTACTGATGGACAAAGGCCTCTCCTTAAAAAAGAGGTTTTAGCAAGCTACGCTGGCCCAGCGGGTTGGTATAACCAACTGTTAATTAAATTTAAAACTAAAAACGGCGTACACATATTGGACTAATGATTTTAAACAATTCAATTAACTTTGTACAACATCTCGAAGGCGACTACAAATTACAACGGGCTAGTTATATTTTCAGTTTTATTTTACTTTTTCATGCTGAATTTCAGGCGAAGTAACCCTTAAATAAATTTTTGACGTCGTTAAGGACCGTTTCACGAGTTAAATAAAATATTTACTTTGGGTTTACAAAGGACTTATTTATGCGGTTTCAGATTCAGTGTCACGTATATTTTTCTTTGAGGGTAGAATTGTTTTCTGATGTCGTGAGTGACGTCTTTGTTCTCCATTATAGTGTACCTTTTGTCCTTTAATACGGTAAAGGCTAATATTTGTCTCTATAACAGGTAAGATAAAATAATAATGCGACTCGATTGTGAATTAGCTAATGGATTTTTTAAGAATACATATATATCTTATAATGAAAATTGAAAATTTATCGACATGTGAAAGTCACCTTTAGGAATCCCATTAGGCGATAAGACTCTCTTATTGCTTTTTTTGCAGGCGTTAAATGAGTTGTAAATAACTGTATACGAACCAATATTTAACTTTAATGATTTTATATAAGTAAATATAAAGATCTGTAGCACTGAAAGTTAATGTTTCTGATCCTTATTTAAGTTAAATTAACTACTGAAAGGTAAGCTTGCAAAGTTTGTACCACTGGGGGATGTGACCCAGACATGATTGATATCCACCAGAAAGTTAAAGGAGAAACTTCAGATATTGATATTGAGAGTCGACGTATTTCAGGGAATTCGTAATCTACAAGTATGAATAAATTGGCAAAGACAAATCAGTCACGAATTTACTCTATTTAATTTTGAATAATAATAAGTAAATATATATCCTCACACATCTCACGTACTATCTGATCCTAAACTAGGCAAACCCTATACTATGTCAACCAAAAATACATACGTTTTGATTAGTAGTCATCATCATCATCAACAGCCTTTTACAGTCTACTGCTGGACATAGACCTCTCCTTAGCAAGGAGGTTTTGTCCTACTATACCACGCTGGCCAGACGGGTTGGAATAAGGTTTGTTTCAAGTTTTCCTTCTCTTTCTAATGATGTTGTCTTGCATACTTTGTTCCCTTAGTCGCCTTTTACGACACCCACGAGATGAATAGGGGCTGTAACACTATGTATTCTTAATCCATCACCACACGAGCAATTAGTAGTAGTAGTTAATATTGACGTGCCTGTTGATCTATTGGTTAGTGACCCTAACTACTGAGTCGGAGGTCGTGAGTTTGATTCCCACTCAGGCCAAATATTTGTATGATGAACACGGTTCTCTGACTATATATTTTAAAAAAAATAAGTATGTTTATCAGTGGTCTGGTAACCATAGTATAGGCGCTGCCTAGTTTGGAATCAGACAGCCGTGTGAATGTGTGAAGTTATTTATTATTATTATATACAGCTAGAATTGAATATTTACGCTTCTCAGAGCTTCTCTTAACTTACTTCAAAACTTTAATGTAATTCCAATTTTTATTTTATATTTCAATCAAATCTCAAGTAATAGACAAGTACATAAAGTAATGTGTAAAGCAACATCACATACCGTATGTTAAAAGCATATTTGGCTACAAAGAACACAAAAAAGAGATGTTCATTTTCATTGTTCAAACGAGCAAAACCAAAGCAGCGAGTATTCGGTGCACTATACATATTTAAAAAAATATTACAGGTATCAATACACTAAGCTTTGACAGGTACAAAAAAGATGTGTTCGCTCTATTTTAGTCTATGGCTCTCCTTTATGTACTAGAAATATAGAATTTAAACAAGACGATTCCGACAGTAATTAATTATGTTTCATATATTTTTTGGTCAGTGTATCTAAACTAAGATACACTTAGTATCTAAACTGTTATGGTGTATAGCGATGCTCGCGCGCTATCACAGGATTATTGGACTTAAATGTTTAACAAGTTATCATTTCAACAAGTTATTTAATAAGTTATTTAATGGAAGTTTTCGTTTTACAGTATTTGTTCATTCATTAATTTATTGAATATTGATTTATTAGCATGTGAAACAACTCTTTTTTTGATATAGCAAATAGAAAAATAATTGAAAGTTCAATGTGAATTCTGTGTTTATTTCACTGTTACAAAAGCCTTTGTATCGTTTGTTGACTAGCTCGTCTGCTTTTTTTTCATTCGCCGTGTAGCGAGAGTAAAAAGGTTCTTTGGACTATTTTTCTTACTGCTATCAATCTCGAGAATGTTTTAAGTTAAAAATACACGAGCATTATTTCGAATTCCAGGTAAACTTTATCAATGTTGAAACTCTGCAAATATAATTACAACAGAAGTAGAAAGTTGGAAATGTAATTTGATTTTAACAATCTTTGAAACTGTAATGATTTCAGAAATGAAAAAACAGATGTATCTTTTCTCTTGCTTTTAAATTTTAAACCATCTGCCTGCTAGGGCTTTGTGAAACTCTTAATTATTATATAATAGATTACTAGTAAGTTATATGATTTGTTACTATTATAATCAGCTGTGTGTGAGTGAAACTCATGTCCAAAATTTTTATTATTTTGCTCACAACTTAAAGTTTTTAATTGCCCTACAAATGACACAATACCCGTTTTCAGAAATTTGACCTAGCATGAAAATTCTATCTGTATTTTGAGCAAATTGACATAGGTCCGTTGCGTGGATTTCGTGACACAAGTTAAGTAAAAGGTTTTTGGGAATACTTGACCGTTTAGTCCGAAACTGCTTGTAGGGAAATCAAATGTAGACTGTAATATAATAAAATAATATGACTTTCTCCATCGACTGCAATCTTCTCCAGCAATCTTAGCTAGCTACAGTAAAAAAAAAGAGCAAACCTTGTTCGACTCGAATTTGCGTTAGATTTAGTGTGTGTGTGAGTTAGTGTGTGTTTACCAGTGACTTAACTATCAAGTGGAATAACATTTTCTTCTACCATTTCATCGATTTCTGATGAATAGCATTTTCCCGTTTGTGCTACATTTTTATTTGTTGTTTGCCTCCTTTTTTTCTTTTTTCTTGTACGGAAATCCCCTACGGATGCCACCGAGAGGTGGATTATGAATGATTATTAATTATTATTATTATGTCGAACTCGAACCGACCAAAAACAGCACGACGTCTTGTTGTTTGCCTCCTAGTGATCGTAGTGTGATATTATATAGCTCTAGCGGCTCACCCCTGCTTCGTACGGGTGGTTGTATGTTAATTTGTTAAACATTTTGGAATGAACATAGAGTATATGTATGTTTTTGCTGAACATAAGTCATTTCTGTTTTCAAATTATTATTATTATTTTGCTTACAATATTTTGTAATTTTATTCAGAAGCCTATTCTTATTCTTAAAGTTTTTATTTAATTTACCTTTTAATTTTTTTTTAAATTTTATGTATTTTATTTTTAAGGGGTTTCCATTTTTTTAATTGACCTTATATTGTTAATTAAGTATTGTGACATATCTTTATTTTTCCATTTTTGTAGGTTCGTTACAAAATTAAAGTAAACTAAATTATGTGTATGTTACTATGTGTTATGCACTAACAAAAGTATGGCTTTAATTTGTGGTTTTAATACTTTTTATAAACATATTGGGATCAATAAAAGTAAATATTTAATTATCTAATAAATAATAAACTTAAATACATAGTATTCAAAACTTTAATTACTCAATTTATTTAAATATTTAAAATTAATAAGGAAGACCTGCAGCCGAAATAGCAAAATAACAGTTTTTTTGTATTGTTTACAATTTCGGGTTGTAAACCTCGTGCCTCGAAGAGCTCGTAAATAAATAAAAATATTTCGAACGTTTGACACACAACGTCATCTAGTTTCAAACTAAGCAGAGCTTGTTATTATGATAACTAGAACGACCGATATAAATACATATATATTTTTCTTTGTAAATACCTTCATATTACACGTAGAATACACCCAATCTTCCAAACAAATATTTGTAGATCCTAGACCGAGACCTCAACCACAGTAATCGCATTCGCTAGCGCTGCGTATCCGTATAAATCCGTCGTCCTATGTCTGATCTCTCTTCGGTCGTGTCGAATAGAAAGACAATCCCATGAGATTGTGAAAGTGAGGAAATAGAAAGAAAAACACTCTTCTTAGAAAGATACCAACCATCGAGAAAGTTTTCCCCTGAGATTTTAAATTCTTAGTATCTTTTGTATAGAATGTACGATTTGAATAATTCACAAATCAATCTATAAGTATTGAAACACTCTTAAATACGAAATGACTTATTTAGATAAGGGTCGATGATTACCGCTGTGGCGCAGTGGTAGTGTATGCGAATGCTGTGCATGGAGTGCGATTCCCGGGTTCGACAAAATGTTTATATGATATGTAAATATTAGTTTCGGAGTTTGAATGTTTTTAATGTATGATATGTATGTATTTACAAAAAGAAAGTATATAAGTATTCTATCAATCGATCTAGCTGTCATAGTACAAGCTTTGCTTAGTTTAAAGCTAGATGGCGTTATGTGCCGGATGTCTGAACCTTAAAAACACCTTAAAGAAAATAATCCAAAAGTATGGATAATGGTCTGAGTTTGGTCGGTATTTCTGTCAACGTTTGAAATGTAAAAAAGTTGCTACAGTGACTTAACTACAATAGTTGAACATATTGTATTGCGAAGTTTTTTATGGTGGTGGTGTTGTATATTAATACGGTGCTTAATATCTTATAACATTTTTTTTTGTTTTATCAGCAATAGTTTCGGTAGCGTAGGCGATGAAATCCATTTCGTAGCAATTTTTTACACTCTGGGTTACATAGAAGTTTTAGTAAATATCCCTGATTTTTTCTATTGATCAATACAGTTTATGTCACTTACAAAAATGTAACATTTTTTGAGTTTGTTCAACACAAACAAAATTACATAAATATAAATCTCTTTATAATATAAGCATAGATTATAAGTCTATCGTTTTACTTATATGTATATTTGGCTAATTATCTTCCAAATTCCAAAATCTTTAATAAATATAAATTCCACAAACGTTTCCATTGTGAAACAACTGAAACGTTTGATTTATGGTTAATAATGTCATAATTCAATGGAATTTTGAGCTTCCTTTATACAATATAACCCAGTTACCGAATAGCTAAAGGGTTTGAAAGTTTACTAGTTTGCCTATTATACCTGTCTGTACCCCTGTACCTGTTAATTACATTTATGACAGTGATATTGTTTCCACTTTGTTCCATTTGTGTAGTCAGGCTTTAGCTCCGTCCGTATGTAGTTAATTGAAACAACAAAACGGAAGCTACATATAGATGTTAAGTATTTTTATAAAGTTAAATGTCAAAGAATGTATTGCTAATTACCTTATTTACGTTATTAAAACCATAAGTTTTAGTTAACTTTTTTGTATTAATATACTTGAAATAAATAGAACATTTTTAGTTTAATTATCGAAATACCTAGAAATGAACCCCTATTTCCCTTGGTCACGGAGTCACGCGTAAAGCGCTAGACCCAATTCTTTTAGTATTGAATAGTCTATTTATAAAGGAAGGCTTATACTCGTAGGCTATATAAAATCACACTACGATTAATAAAAATGATGCCGACCCGAGTACTAATAAAAATGATGCCGAAAAAATGTCTGAGGTCTCACATGTGGTACACCCGATTGGAACGAAGTTCCTTTCGTTTTGAAATAAGTATTGTAGGAGGTATAATTAACACGACAAAACAATGTACGCATACAGAGCAGACACGCGCGTCGCGTGGCTTGTCACTGTCAAGAGAGAGAGAGAGAGAGAGAGAGAGAACGAATACGTCGAATTCTATACTCGGCTTGCCCCCTCTTCGAGCGCTACGTACTATAACAAAAGTGTTGTGAGAATTTTTCGTGACGCTCACCTAGACCCCCTAAGCTAGCGCTCCGCGCGATAAGGAACTTCGTTCCAAAAACTGGGAAAATTTATTCCTTTTGATAGACAGACGCAGGTCATCTAAATAATAATAAGCCACAAGATACCGTAACGCTCGTATGTGCTTACTTCCCGAAGACAATTTCCTGCAGGAAATTGAATTGTGTATGGAAACATGCATTGAAGTACAATGAAGCATTGCTAGTTGTAAATTAACACAAATTGGGTTGTAAGCTACAAATGCTTAACATTACAATTATAAATAAATTATATGGAAGCAGGTTTAAACGTAAACATAAGTAGTAGAACTACGCTGATTTCAGCACGACGGGCCGGCTCGACCGGGGCAGTACTACTTTCCCACAGAAGACCAAGCTAAAGCACCAGCATCCGTGCTGTCGTGTTTCGTTGGTGAGTGCGAGACCGAAGGCCACTTCATGCAAGGGTGACAGTTACCGTGATAACTGTGTGAGCTTTACACTACCACGATGACTGTTATGCCTTTTACGTCCCCGAACGTGGCGTAAAAAAGCATCTCATTAGGCCACTATAGTGTGGGTCGCCACACTACATTGTCTGCATTTGCAATGAGTGTGGTGACTACAACTCTTTGGATTCTATTCATGCTTTCCATCAGGCAGAGTAGACTCACTTTGACAGGCTCTTCATATAGAAAAAAAATATAGTTGACTACCTATACTACCTATTCACGTTTAAATGTCAGGCCTCTTATTTTTTCTTTTCAATAAAAATATAAGAAATGTATTGGTCTTCTTACATATCCTAGATTTGAGGTATGTAACATGGAATTTTCTCACGGGAAACATTTCATGTCACCGTCTGTGAAAGGCCAAATATTGCGAGATCTCACCGCAAACGTTTTCTTTGAACTGAGAAGAGAATACTTTACAACATAACACAATATAGAAAGACAAACGTTTATCCATGCGCAATAAAAGAAATTTCATAAAACATATTTATTTGAAAAGACGTATGACTATTATTTTTTTGTTTGTCTTAAAGAGAAAATGCTTATATTAAAAACTACCTGATTTACGAGCTTCGCTACACGAGCAGTTCAGGCAAATCCTGCGTGGCACAAATAAAGGCTCATTATAATCAGAATTACGCACAGACTGTTATCGACACTGCGTAAATTTCCCTCAAATCGACCCGAGCTCATTTGGTCTAATATCTTGTTGAACAACAAAACTTTCCAAGAAGATTGGAGACGGTTATGTTAAGGCTGAAAAGTCGAAGTTCAGAGCTACTCCGACAGTTTATTTAAAGTCGCGTTTTAGTTTAATCATAATGTATATAAAATACTTATCCTTTTATACCACTACCGCTAAAATTTGGAAATAAAAAAATTCCTGTCTTTGAAAAATATATTCATTCTGCTTTGAACATATACTCGTAATTATGATCTACTTATTTCATTCAGAAAACTGTGTCGATATTAAATAATACCATGAAGTCTTCAATGTTACAAACTTTTTCAAATACTGCAGTTTCAAATGTCGAGGCTAGGTATATAAACAAACTTAGCAGCAGCTGTAGCGTTGTAAAAATTCTCAATACATTATCTTTTATGTCACTATTTTATGCAACTTCTTTTTAGAAGAGTTGGATTTTACGGTAATAGCCGATTTGAGTTACAGATTTCCTTTACTTCTCCTATCCGTCCGTAAAACCAATATCCCTTTTCAAGCATTGTTTTTTTTATTTACTTTTATATTTCAATATAGACCCAATTTGAAATCTAATAGTTAATTCTAATAATGTCGTCTTATGATTGCCTTCTATTGCATATCATCATCAACAGCTTTTAACAGTGCACTGCTCGACGTAAGCCTCTACTTCAATACCACGCTGGCCAGATGGGTTGGTATAAAGTTTGTTCGAGTTAATCTCGAGTGGGCAGGGTGACAGCACAGTACCTTTTTCTTCCGACTGACGCAGGTCCTTTCCGGGCACGGTTGTTTCGGGAAGTATCTGCAGTCGGTCGCCAGGAGGGAATTGAGCCCCACTTGTCACCACTGCGACTGCAGTGACGACTCAGCTCAGCACACGCTGCCAGTTTGATCCGCCTGGGCGGCACAGCGTGGGGTCCTCAATGTAGTTACTGGAGGTGATCTCTCGCTACCGGCCGTTATACGCTTTATGGTCGATAGCGATAGTTGTTTTACCGCGGTCGCAACCTTTTGCGAAGTGTTCCGTACGTCGCCTAAAATAGAGAGTTTACCCGCAGACGTGCCCGCTCTAGCAGGCGGGCGTTAGGAGGGACCTGGATGTCTTAATAACAACTGTTCCCGGATCCCTCTTAACTCAGGCGCAGAGTGGTACCCCGTGTGGTTTTCCGACATACCACCTTGCCACAAACCCTGGTGGGGTGGCGGCCTGAGGAGATTCCATACGGAAAAAAAAAGGATTTATTCAAGTTTTCCTTCTTTTTGCAGTGATATTGTTCTACGTAGCTTGTTCCTTTAGTCACATCTTACGTCACCTATCGGATGAATAGGGGTGGTGCCACTTTATATTCTTAATTCATCACTCCACGGGTAACGTCTACGTTTGTGGAATTAAAATAACATCGGGCAAAATGTGATCGTTTCCTATGATTCTATCTTTTTTTTCGGGAATATTTGCGTGAATACAATTATGGTGGTATCTGAACTACGTTCTGTGTGTTTAAACTAACAAAATAATGGCGCAGTTCACTTCTACGAAATTCTATAAATACTCAGGCTAACTTAACGTTTGCAAACGATATACCAATCGATACCTCCGCATATCGATCTCAATGTCGATACATAATACATGTTTCATCGATACTCAAGTTCTTACCACTTTTTGTTAGCTTTATACACAATTTGACACATTTATGTTTTCACAAGCTTCTTTGTCAATTTACATATACTCAACGAAACATTTTCTTTCCAGAACAGTAATATATTCACCCTCAAATTTATAGCGTCACCATGTGAATTCGGTTGGAAATGCTTCATAATATGACATGTTTATCCAGATCACTAGTCTGCAAATCTATTTAACATAATACGGTCAACTTTGCTTGTCTCTGCAATAATCTGGGTTTATACAGACTTATACAAATATAACAATAACGACTTGTTTGTTTTACCATCAGCGATCTGATCACAGAATTGAGAATTGACCTAATCTACTATAACAGATATACAATACGTAGGACCATATTGGAACTATGAGGGCAAGCAATAAACTACACACTTACGGAAATATTGGATATATTTGGCACAGAAATATGTATTGGACAAATGTCAATGCACGATTCGTTACAATCGTGCAAATCTAACAACTCTCTATTGACTAACCACTTTCTAGATCGAAAGGGGCTTGCTATTTACGAAACACTACCTTATAAGGAACAGTGTAAGAATGCATTTAGTGTGATCATAAATGGCGTTTAGGATTGATATTTAATAAATTCCCTGAGAAATTAACCTACAGTTCTGCATGTGTGTAAATATCGTCTGAGTGTGAACAATAGTCGACAGAATATTTTGAATCAAACACAGTTTCTGACACTTCTGATTACAAATTATTTGTTGTCGATTGCTTTCTCTAGGCATAGCAACATACGAGTAAAATATACCATATTTAGGTAAATTACACTTTTCTAGAAAATAAATTGCTAAGATAATAAAATGAGACCAAAAATAACCTCAATCTATTATTTTTAAGAAGTAAATAAACCTTTTCGAAACACTACCATTATAGCGATTACGCCAGCGGTATTCTGTTTCTCAATGCAATTTTTGATTTAAAAAGTTATCCCATAATAGCGCACCGTTGTGCCCGTTCTTGATTAGTTTGGCACTGTTGCGGCTTGTTTGACCAATACAAACAAGTGAGTAATATTCTCACGCTCCCTGTTAAAAGCACCTGAAACCGAATAGCCTGTATGAAGGGCTTGATGAATGTGGAAAAGGCACGAGTTGTATTCCAGAAAATGTTGTTATAATTATTCTATCGTGTATAACACTAGTAATAACAATGCTACATCTACAATATCATGGTTGCTGACTTTGTCTTTCGTCAGAGCTCTGGTGGAAGTGTCGAACAGCAGAAAATTCTATGTACAGTATCTTAATGAAAGACCGTTGGATGCGGGCAGCACTGGACCTGTTGTTGTGGAAAGCCTTGGTGGAGACCTATATTCATTAGTGGACGTCTTTCGGGTGAGATGATGATGAAAATACATCCTACTGTATCGATCAGTTTGTTCCAATTCCAGCTTAGATTTTACCTTCCATGCCTTCAATAAATATCTTTCTTCTTATTATTTACAAAGTAGGTTTTTCAACACTTCGTCATTATTACATTACAACTTATTATTTCTATTATATGGTCTCATGATTCCACTTTATTTGAAGCAAGAAAAGTAATTTTGATCGTGAAACATTTCACGGCAAATACTTCAACATATTTCTCTCGCCTTGAACACTTGATTGCCTCGAGTCGATTGCACCCGATTCAATTCGTCCCAAGACGTTCAATTTCCGCCTTATAGGCATGGAAATTTGTACACTTATAGATTTTATTGCGTTAAATATGGAGTATATGTACTCTACACCTTGTGAGAATATTGTCAACAGATATGGTTTCTACAAATTCTTCTTTTTAGTAACATCACTCTTATATATTAGGTCCTAGATTGTGTTTTAATTTTCGAATCATCGTTTCTAGTAAAAACTTATTGTAATTCATTTCGTGGTGTTAATCACGGTATTTGTAACGACTACTTAATCTTTTACATGTAGAATATAACACAAATGAAATTTATTTTCAGTTGAATAAATACCTAAGACTTATATTCGCTTCAGTTGTTCGTTATTGTCGCTATTAGTATAGGTACATAAAATGGATGTTAATACTGTAAATCAAAACTCATAATGTAAAGCTCCAACAGATTTAATACAAATTTACTAGACCGTAAAATCTGTTATAATTACAAATTCGACTGAGGGTATTTTGTAACTAAAAAACTTTTTTGAAGACCAGAACAAGACAAAAAACATTGAAAGTCGTTACTTAATCAGTGTACTATGCGATAGAATCAGCTATGAATGGAAAAAAAAACAGTTCTGTCTTAATTAGGACATTCGGTATAAATTCTAGTCTAAACCTTTTTGAATCTATAGCTTGGTCCAAAGATATTACATAAATACTTATTTATATACACATATTACACAATTTTTTTTTGGTGTTCGATCTTTCGTAGTCTTTATAATTTTAATCCTACTTGCTATTTAGAAAATAGACAAAATTATGCCAAAATTGTGAACTTAGTTAATGCAAAAAGCGGCGAGTATACTTACTCCGTGAAAGTAATGAGGTATAAGCCTAACAATAAAGTTTATATATTTTTTTCATGACTTAGACTTCATTTTTAAAGATTATCCTATAATTGACATGACATTTGTCAATTTATGGCAGCTCACTCCATTTTAATTATTACTCTTGCTTTGTTGAATATTAATGAGATATTAGAAGCTACGTGCACAATATAATTTATTCTGTTTGTTTCCTTCATTAGTAAATTAATATAATATGAGGATAGACTTTAGGAATAATATTAGATTTTAATCATATTGAATTCTAAAGCAGAATAGAAAGTTATGGATTTCATTGTAAGAAATTCTGTAATAATGTCAATTATTTTTGCTAGAATTAAGTAGAACCAATATCAATGGCATAATGTTCCAATTGAAAAGTATGTAAATATACGTTTTCCTGTTGCAAAAGGTTCATGTTCATCGGTACTTATCAGTAGTTACTATACTACTTATAATTTAATTTTTTTAATGTACAGACTCAATTAAAGTATTTGTTTCCAAGAGTATTAGTCAAATTTGGCATTGATCTGCTTTATTTTTAGCTACAATCAATACCATTTTAGCACAGTGTTCTGACGAAGACCCTAACAGGATAAAGTATCGTTTTACACGAAGATGTACTTAGTATCTTGTGGGAACTGGGAATTTAGGCAGAAACACGATCCTTCACTTAAACTACTACTAAGTTTATGTCTATTTTATAGTAGCTACCGTTGATTATGTTAGGAAGTTTTACATAGGTACATTTTGTAATAAAGCCTCTTAATAAATAATGAGATAATTTTTAACCTATTTCTGATTTAAGATTGTTATAGGCAGTAATTACTCTAAGATAAGATTAAAGAAACTTGACAAGACGATAAAAAATTTACAAGGGATTTACTTTAACTTACTCAAAAAGTTACGAAAACTCCTCAAAAGTTTCGAGTTAATTTTAAAAGTTAAAAAAGATTTATACTTTACCTAAAATGTGACTCACTTATAAGTTATAAGTGAGTCACATTTTAGGTAGTGTTCGTGTAAAGTTATAAGTTATAACTTTATTTGCACAGGTTAATCTTTGGAGCATGAAATTGAGTTTATCAAGCCGACATTGTGATTGGTTTCGATGCGCTTCATTTGATCAGACTACTTATTGGTTGTTGGATTTGACTTTATTGACTGCGGGTTTGCGGGGAATGAGTACTTCTTATGTAAATTGGAACATAACTGCTGTAACACTTATAAACTGTTTGCTGAGTTATATAATTATTTGTAAATCTGTATTATTCAATAATATCAACATGATGACGGGACGTATAGTGTGGCTATAACAAGTGCACTAAAGAAATAGAGAGTAGATGCTGTACAGAGTACGAATTCGATGCCAACATATTTTGCATAAAAGACAGCACAAAAACAATGTATTTATTACTCAGTTAACTTCTAGTTGGTCATGTTCACGTTTTATATCAAATTAGACAAATAATTCAGGATCCGCCATGTACTGTAAACCAATATTATGGCCTAAGTAATTTTAACTAAATAGGCGTAAATACATACACCACCTGTATACTCTGTTATACTTTGTTGTTATCTCTGTCGTTTCTTGGTATTCACTCATTTTTCAAGATGACTGCATCTTTGCACCCATTCGTGCAAAAGCGATGAACGCAAAGCCTTTATCGCAAAGGCTGCTTCAGTCCGCTTGAGTGGTCTCCCATAAATGTACTATGTACATCTATTTCTATAGTGTAATCGCTCTGTAGACGAGACTATGTGGCTCTGTGAAGTACGCAAGAACCACTTTAATATGTGCTTTAGACACATTTATTCCTGGATCGGTGTCTTTCTAGTATTGAGATGCAAGATGATTGACCTACATGCAAATACAAGAGAGTTATTAGAGTTTAGATTAAAAGAGTCATTAGCACACTTTGTTAGAAATATGTATTAATTGAATTGATTAGAATCAATTCATCTGAAAATTTTTTTTATTGAATTTGATCTATAAATGACACAACCAGGTCACAAATCCAATCTAGACAACTTAAAACATAGGCCCAGTTAGATATGACTTCTAGTTGCAGTAGTAACGATTCTTATACTTAGGGGCAGTTTTACCACTTGCTGACAAAGTCCCAAATAAACTATTCTGAAATTATCTGTTAGATAAAGTACAGATTTCAGATTCACAAATCCTGGATAGACATACTGTGTCATATAAACATGTATGTAGATATCAGCAATTTTAATATGTTTAACATATGGCTAAAATTTTATCAGGAACGGATGAAATACCTTTGGTTATTTAAAAGCCATCTTGTGTGTTGCTATGGTATACCAATATTGATACCATCAAACTGATTTGTATGCTAATTCTGTGTGATAATATTTATATAATAGAGCGCCGTACACAACAACAGTCTATTTTTGGCTGTCTTTAATAAATAAAAGTACTTTATCGATTGTTTCTTCTTTTTGCTGTTAAAGTCAAAAAGGGCAACAGAAGTGATTAATCTACCATTTATTAATGGCAATTTCCTTACTTGACGACAGGTAGACATATTATGAATGAAATACTATACGCAAGTATAAACTTATGATATTAAGTATCGGTGGAAATGGCTATTATTGTTGGAAGCAGTGACACAAGGGTCAGCGATAAATATATCCTTCTTCATAATCATTCGACTATTACTGAGGATTGTGACTCCTTAGAAAGTTAGTCCAACCTCTGACTGGTACGGTCTGTCGCCGGATGGAGAGTGGTGTTGATAAGCGTCTTTAGCTGTTCGGAGATCTGGTCCCACTCCTCTATTTTCTCCGTTACCACATTCTCTAAATTTTTAGCCAAGTGCGATATGGCTTAAGAAGCTTAAGACACGGTATAGACATATAAACGACTTTGAGGATTTTCAATTTTTAATTGTTTGAGGATCGATACGTTAATGCGATGGTACTGTCCAAGCAATCTTCAGCTGATTGTTGCACCAACACCATATCTCAAAAGCGTTAATTCTCTGTTTAGTTTTAATTTCCATAGAGAAATATGGAGAAGACGCGTGCGATGTGCGGACGATGTGAATCTTAGTCTGGTTCGAGATGTTTTTGTCTTTTATTTCTTTCACGTCTATGTTTCTCTGATTCGGGATTCTCTGATGTCATCTGCTCAGCGCAAGTTTTATACTAGTACTCCTACCATTTCGGCCGCGCCTTTCCAATTTTTAAGGGTGTGCCGCGTTATGTATTATTATTATTATTTTTACTTTGTTAATCTCCCAGAACGGGGTAAAATTTTCTAATTCCACGGGCCATAGCCAAGTGTAATCAGAGTTTAAGTGATGGTGTGTGTGGATGAAACTGAAGATGTGGTGAGAAATTTCCGAGTAAGTCTACAAGTGTTTAATAAAACTGCTTTCTGAAGCAGGTGTAAAGCATGTTGTGGCTTTTCTAACATATCTAAACTACTTTGAAGGCTTTTAGGTATTATTTCTGTTGAAAATATTACTATGGGGACTATATGGATATTTACTGCTTGCCACTGCCTTTTCAGTTCTATTGCCAGATCTTGATACTTGTTAAGTTTTTCAGCAATTGAAGATTGAACATTATGGGTGTTTGGCACTGCTATATCTATAAGATATATAGTTTTATTTATTTTATCGTGAAATGTGATGTCTGGTCTATTGAAATGAATAGTCTTATCCATTATGATAGTTCTGTCCCAATATATTCTGAGGTTATTGTTTTCTAGTACTGACTCCGGCTTGTATTTGTAATAGGGGATCTTTTTGTCTATAAAGTTATGTTTGTGGGCAAGATGTTGGTGAACTATAGCAGCTACTTGGTCATGTCGATGTTTGTAGTCAGTTTGAACTAGAGATTTACAGGCTGAAGTTATATGTTGAATGGTTTCGGGACAAGCATGGCAGCGTCTGCAGGAGTCTGAAGGGAGATTTTGTGCGCGTATTATGTGCTTTTGGTAATTTCTGGTGTCGATGACTTGATCTTGGATTGCAATCATGAATGCTTCTGTCTCAGGAAAGAGGTCTCCACGTCGTAACCATTCGTTCGACGTAACTTTGTCGACGTGGGGTTGCTGCAGTTCTTGACGATATCTGCCATGTAGAGATTTTCGCTGCCATTCGGCAATCTTTTCTTTTAACTGGACAGTATATTCATTGCATTGTGAGTTTTGGTTTGCTAAATTAAGCGGCGTAAGGCGTCTATCTGCAATTGTAATAATTTCGTGCAGTGTTGAGTGTTGTAATCGTTACTGAAAGTAATGTTTGAGTGATGTGATTTGTTTGTTATGTTGATTAGAGACATCTATTATGCCTCGTCCACCTTCCGTCACGTGGAAGTGTCAAGCGTTGCACGCAGGATCTAGGATGATGTTTTCTGTGAGCTGTTAAGGGTGTGTTTATTGTGCGTTGTAAGTTAGTGAGTTCAGTTTAGGACCATTTTATTATACCGAAAGAGTAGATTAGAACCGGAATTGCACAGTTATTAATTGCTTTAACTAAATTTCGGGAAGTGAGTTGTGAACGGAGTATTATATTGAGCCTATGTTTGAATTTCTGTTTAAGTGTATCTTTTATTTCTTTTTGATGAATTTGTCTACTTTGCTGGAATCCTAAATATTTGTATGAATTGTGAGGTTCTAGAGGTTCAATCGTCTCTCCTGTCTGTAACGTGAAGGCGCTTGAAGTAATTTCCCCATTGATTACTGTAAAGGTTTTGCACTTATCAATTCCAAACTCCATATGAATGTCGTTTGAAAAAGATTGTGTAATGTCTGCTAGATGGTGTAATGACTCTGTGTTGTTTCCGTATAATTTTATGTCATCCATATACATGAAATGTGTAAGGTTTGTTTTTTTGCGTGATGTAGTGATAGTGTAACCTAGACGAGACTAATTCAACATATGAGAAAGAAGATTGAGAGCTAGGCAAAACCATAACGGGCTTAGTGCATCCCCTTGGAAAATTCCTCGTCGTATCGGGATTTTAGATATTTCTGTATAGGGGTATCCTTTGATATTTAATTTCATAGTCCAGTGTTGCATCGAGTTCCGTAAAAAGTCAATTATTCTTGGATGGATTTTATAGAATTGTAAGACGTGAAGTAACCAGCTGTGTGGAACGAAATCAAAGGCTTTCTGGTAGTCTATGTACATGGTGCTAATATTTTTCTTTTTCGAAATTGCTAGTTTCATAGCCACTGAGCCTATTAATAACTGTTCTTTGCAACCTTGGCTTCTCTTACGGCATCCCTTCTGTTCTTCTGCAAGTATGTTATTTTCGGCGACATGTTGATGAATTATTTCTGCAATGCATGCTGTAAGTATTTTATAAATCGTTTGCAAGCATGTAATAGGGCGGTATTTAGCTGGATTCTGTAAAACTGTATCTTTTGGTATCATGTAGGCCTTCAGTAATATACTTTGGCATTATATCTGGTGTCTGAATGAAAATGTTGATGTGTTTGTGTAGCAAAGGGTGGACAGACGTGAATTTTTTATACCAGTAGTTATGAATGCGATCGGGACCTGGTGCTTTCCAGTTGTGCAGTTTTTTTAATATATTTACTTTATCTTTATCTGTGAACCCCACAAAATGTCAAGCTATCATAGTGGGAAGTCACCGGTCGATGAACAGAGTAGACACTAAGACTCTCCCGGCTATTACTTTTAATGGAACTATCATACCTGTGAGTGGATCGGTGAAAGATTTAGGTTTACAACTCGATTGCACACTAACCTGGCGTGAACAAGTTGCAATACAGTGCCGGAGGGTTACTGGGACACTTCGGGCTCTAAATCGTCTGAGAAATTTCCTGCCCGTAAAAACCAAGACTATGCTTGTGCAAACTCTTATCTTCCCCTTAATCGACTATGGTGATGTGTGCTGCTACGACCTGAATGCAGATCTTCTCGATAAATTAGACCGTCTTCTTAATAACTGCATTCGATTTGTTTATAATCTCCGTAAATATGACTATGTATCCTCTTTCCGTTCGCAGCTCAATTGGCTACCAATCCGTCTACGCCGAAAATTACGCGCGCTCACTGTTCTATTCTCTATACTTAATAACCTATCTCCGCCAACATATTTAAACTCTTATTTCCAACTCTTATGTAGCAATCACGACAGAAAGCTTCGGTCCTCTAAGAATCTTCTCCTTCGTTGCCCCTCCCATACATCTGAGTTTGTTGGCTCATCTTTCTTTGTACAGTCCGTTCTTCTCTGGAATGAGCTTCCCATCGAGGTCAGGATGGCTAGCAACGCTTTTACTTTTAAGCAAAAAGGGAAGCAGTATTTACTGAAACAGCTGGTAGAATCAACCAATACATGATTATCATCTTATACTTGTTATGATATTTATTTGTGTATGTATGTACATAGACTTACATCAGCTTAAGTATGTGTATGTATGTATTTATGTATTTGTATTAATTTTAGTATATGAAAGTTTGTATATATCTACTTCTTCTTTTCAACATCTGAAACGCACCTACTTCCTATTTTCTCTGCATCACCCAAAGGTTGACTGGTAGAGAATGCCTTAGGCATTAAGTCCGCCTATGTACATAAAGTGCATGATGTATAAATAAATAAATAAATAATTTACAAATGTTTCTACAGTAATTTGTTCAAAATCCATGGGTGTAATAGAATCTGGTAAGGAAGTGTTTGTCTGAAGCCATTCAGCTTGTGAATTATGAAGTACAGATTTTGACCAAATATTAGACCAAAAGCTATGTAGTTCATCAACCGGTGCCGTTACTGGATTTTGTGTGTTTTTATTTGTGTATTGTGTTGTGTTTGAGGCTAATTGTCTGTAAAACTGTTTTTCATTGTTAGTGAACTGGCTGTTTTGAGTTTTCCTAAGTGTACCATTAATATATCTTTTTAATCTACTCGTAGCTGCATTAAGTTTTTGTTTGGGAGTATCGAGGAACTGTTCATTATTTAAATTAGGTTCTTCATGATGTGAATGAATTTGGTGTTTATCTTTAATTTTTTCAACAAATCTTCTAACTCTTTCACTGCTATTGCCTCTAATATATTCTGTCATCCTTCCAATGTCTTTCCTTAAATTTTGTATCTTGTTTTGTAACCTTTTCTGCCAAGGCGGTATTTTTACTTTGTTTTGAATGACAGTTGTAATATTATCTTTAATTTTAGATCCATTACAGGTAGCAGCCGTGTAGGCGGCGTAGTAAATAATGGTCTGAGTCAGTAAAAATTCTTGATCAAGTGATACATGGTTGGGTAGTATTTCGGTGTCAATGAAATGGACTATTTTCATTAGTTTTGTAGATGTTTTCTGTTTTGGTATGTATGGTCGAGTCGTCGGGTCACTATATCTGAACTTAAGTATTGCAGTTTTAAATATTTCTTCAATTTTATTAGGCTCTAAAACTGAATTGAATTGCAATTGACAATTTCGAGTTAATAGTGGTTCGGTGATGAATCAGTCGGTGGGCTATGTATTTCTGGTAGTAATTCAGCTCTTGATGTCATGCATTGTGTTTGTGTGGTACAGTCTTCCTGATTAATATTTTGTAGATTAATGGTACTTGATATCTCGTTACGTATTTCTTCCTGTCGTTGATCACTAATCAATTTGTTGTTTAGTATTACCTGGAGTTGATCAGATATCCTCTGTTCGCTAACTTCTGACAAATTAGGCTGTTCTGCAATAACTGCTTGATAAAGTGGTTTACGATAGGCTGTCCGATTTGATCCTAATTGTGTAATTTTGTAGTAATTTTTGAGTATTGATTCGTTATATTCTGTTGTCCATCTTCTTCTCTGTGTTTGTATAGTTGCACTAAGTATCATTTGTGTATTTTGTGTTAGTTGTAGGTAAGTGGATACTTCATCTTTTATGCTGTCTAATGTCTGCTGAGAGAGAAAATTATTTCTGACTATAGCTCGGCATTGGTCTCCTAATCTTTGTTTAGATGCCTGCATTTGTGGATATTTTTGTGTGAATTCGTGGTGCAAGTGATTAAGATATACTTTACTAGTGTTTAATTTTGTAGCTATGAGATACGTACGCCAGATGAATTCGTTAATTTTTTGTGACCATCTCTTTCGCGTACGGTTTGTGTCTGAAGTGGGTGTAGGCGTAATGGCATGTGCCCGCTGCACAACATCCTCAGACAAAGCAGATTCAGTAATTGATGGCATTGAAGACGCAAATGATAATGGGGATGAAGAAGGTGATTCGAGTGAATGTAATGGTGATGGAGTCAATGAAATATCGCTTAATTTATCAGAGTCCTTATGAATAACTGTAGTCGTTTGACGAGTTTTTCTTCCCACCCGGAGATTCTTCGCACCCCTGGGCTCAGTCTCAGTCTGGCTGTCGTCATCGCCATGACTAGTACTGGGCCCGCCGGGCACTTGGGGCCGTTTCGTACTGCTTCTTGTTAAGACCATGTTTCTTCTTCTAGGTTTGGGACCGTTAGTTAGGAAGGGTTAAGCCAAGATGTTTTTAGCTATTCGTAATATTTTTTTTTGTTTTTTGTATTTTTTGTTGTTTTATTTTTTATTTTTTTTGTTGTAACAGGGTATAGTCGAGTTCTTAGTGACGATATAATAAGTTTATGCCTTTCCGTAAGCCCCCCCACCACGTCAAGGTGGTCCCCCGGGGGGGTTATTATTATTATTATTATAATATATGTATGTTAAAAAATATGGAGGTGATTATGGAAACTTATCGTACACTCTTCTGGAAGTTGAAATGCTTGGTTGTGAATCTCCTATCGTCACAGTTCCGCATGTCGACTCATAACAACTGCATATTAACGATACAAGGTGAGGAGGAACTCCAGTTTCAGATATTATCTGTCATAGCTTTTCCCACTTGACACGGCTTTCAATAGCCCACGAAACACATTAAAGACATACTAGTTGACTCGCACAACTTTGTCTGCGTTTCTCAAAAGGAATAAATTTACCCCGTTTTTGCTACAATTTTCATTCTTTTATTGTAGCGTGATGGTATGTACCCTTCCTTAAGAAATGTGGCTAGCCAAAACTAAATTAATTTCATAATTATAATTAGTAGTTACTATGCTAGTACTGAGTAACTATTATTCTGGTATAAAATTTGTAAAAGTTTGTTGAATAGTATAAAAAGACTACTTACCGATGTTAGCTGATGTTAAAAACTAAAAGAAAACTTTGAGGACCCACGCTGATTCACAACTTTGAGATTAATTTGAATATTCAAACCTAACTTTCCACTAAATCAATCAGTTAAAAAAAACAAGGGTTCACATGTACCGTCTCGTTTTAGGGAATGCTTTTCTATTACTATGTCTCAATGCTAACCTGTAATCAGGTACATACAATGCTAGTCATGTATAAATAAATTTTACTTACAATTCAATGAAATTACAACATACTCATACCTAAGAAACAATAGATTCCTTTATTGCAAGTACAATAATTAAAAAAGCGTTTAGCAGAAAATAACTTGTTCCAAATAAATAGTTTAGGTCACTATTGGCTTGTGTTGATCAATATTGTCCACTCTCAAACAAATCACCAGATGTTCAATACATACAGTATTTAGAGAAAAGTATTATACCAAAAATATGACATCCCATCCCATCTCATGAATTCGAATAGATATCATAATAAAATGGTTTTATCGAAAACCATCGCTATTCAGTTGGGTTTTTGCGATTACTATCGCACTAAGCAAAAATTTTTGCCAAAGCTGGTTTATCTAAAAACGAATCCCGACGCATTCGGGTTTAACGATAAAGAGGGAGAGAATACCTACTGATATAAATTGCTTTAAGGCTACGGTTATTTATAGTTACAGTTAATTTAATTGCGTATTAAGAACACTAGAGACGCGTCTACTCGTAAATTATAAATTTGACTGACGTGTAAAATTATATTCCCTTATATATTTTACCTACTCATATTTATAAAATGTATTGTTAGGTAGCGTTCTTTAGACATTGGAACATTATTAACGAGCCGTTTGTTCATATTTTAACAAGGGTAACAAAATAATTAGAGAAAAACATCTCAGATGTATTAGATAATCAATTATTTATTAAATATTGTACACGTTTGATGATTAATCTGTTAGTATGCCTGTTAGTGTGCAGCTGCTGATAAATTCAGGGTATCAGTTTGGGACCACTTACTTACTCCGGTTAGTTGAAATTGAACATACATTTTTTTAAAAAAAAAACTCCACCCGCACTAAGAATAAATCCTGTGTCGCAGGGTACTTTACAAACATACAAGAAACGTACACAAAGAACACTCAGACTCAGAGAAACAATTTATGGATCACAGAAAGTGTTGTCCCATGTGGGATTTGAACCCACAACACTCAGCGCAGTAGTGAGCGGCATGGCGACCGCTTAAACCACTAGGCCAACCGTGCAGTCAACGTATATTACAGTCAGCATTATACGTGCAATATGCCTAACATAAGCACATCATAATTTTTACATATCATTTCAGTGGCAAAATATTAAAATGTGTTAAGCAGACCCTAGATTCGTTGTGTCCTATATTATTTAAATACAGAGATAAAGACAGTAAATTGTTAAGATGTACGTATTTTGCAAATAGTTACTCATGGACGCCTAGGTGGTGCCACAATCGGATTTTTAAAACGTCTATAATAGGAAAAAAACAAAAATCCACGTAAGTAAATCTATGCACGTTTTCAAGGTTCACCAGAATTTACAAGCTACCAATTTGGGCCTCCAGTTGCGAGCTCACTGATTTTAACAGGCACGTTTATTCAATGGATCCGTCAAATTATAAAGTATCATTTTATAAACTGGGAAAATATTTTCCTAAAGTTCAATTTATTGTAATTATTTTTGTACAAGTTTCCATTATATAATGTAAATTTGAAACAATTTATTAAGTTATTTAAAGTAAATATAAATCTTTATTTTGACATAGCCTCGAGTTTTTATACTTAGTTACTTTTAGACTCTTGAATTCTTGCACTTCACAATCTTAAGCAAACTAAGTATCTAACTGCTGACAATATATAAAACAATACATTTAAGATACCGCCTCTGTATAGGAGAGGAGAATCAAATCACATCTTTTTAAAACCCCTCCAATCTATTTTAATGTCTACTCCAGACACTCAAATGTCAGAAAGCAATGATTGTATCAAGAAAGTTATTTATGCGGTTATACGGTACCATACACTTTAGTTATATATATATATAGTTTATACACACATTCAGTAAAGGTTTGGTCAGTCATTTGTCAGTCTTTGTTTTTCACTCTTCTCCTAATTACATCCTCGCAGACTTGCAGGAACTTTATACCTTGATAGCTTTTATAATTAAGAACGAACCGAATAAAATAAGTAACGAACATCCATCCTCTCTTCTAAACATCAACTCGTATGTCATTAGACCCAATCACTTTACCAAGTAACACCTGAAAAAAAGCATCATACGTTACTCTTCTCCTCTAAGTTTTATTTTTATTACTGGCGGCGACCATTTTTCAGCATATCTTTGAGGAAAATCGTAGAACAGACTCCGCTTTACCCTTCGTGGTTTTATTCTACGAGTACCATGGAGATTCAACCCAATGTTTAATCCTTTATAAAAAGAACACAATAGGATTTCAGTTGTATAAACTCTGGTGAGGAATGTTAACCGACGTTTCACAAATGGGCCTTAAAATTGCGGGTTTTCCGAATTACGGGCCTTTGTAAGCCGTAAGCCCGGCCTTCTTTTGTGTAACGATATATTTCAAGTACTTTCCTGTTGTATTCTATTCGTCGCTTATTTGCAATAACTATCAAATATACAGCAGTAACTATAGTATTCTACATATATAAGGAATCGGGTAAACTTAAAAATGTCTCTTTAAAAGATTTACTATTATTTAATTTATATTTTTCTATGATGAAGGGGATATGAAGAAACTGATCACCTGATTTTAATTAATCACCATCATCCGTGGTACCTGCAACTCGAGAATTACAATTGCTTTGCCACCCCCTGAGTCTCTCCCTCTAGGGTCAGGAGCAGCAGAGTGGAGTTCGAGTTCCGATAACGTTACTCACTTGTAGAAAAACAACGAACTAATTGCCTAAGGCCGATTTCCTATGATACACATATAATCGAGATAATCGGACTCCCATGACTCCAATTATCTTTTTACCATTGTCATTAAGAAAATACATTTTATTTATAAGGGAATTTTCACATAAACAAAAATTCCAAAGGAAAATCGATAATCCATTATCTGTAACCGACCATTGCTTCTCCAAGGTAGTGTTTTTATATTTGCAGCAAAAACTACTATATTGAACTGACCTCGGAGCTAGGCGGTTCTTCGATTTACGGGTAATCTTAGTTTAATGAGGAGCGATAGGGTAGGGTAAGGAGATAGGTGAAAATATCTTGAATTTGGGCTCATCGCCAAAAACAACTATTTATTATTTTATTAGTTTAAGTAAAACTTGTCAAGCCTGCAGACAAGAATTGTACGTAGTTTAATGGATTAGATGACACCTTAGTCAAATTAGTTACTTTTTATCATCTGTCAAAACGACAATTTTGTATGAAAAATGTACTAAATACAAAATTGTGACGTCACTGTGTTAGACTTCTCAATTGAACAATATATTTCACTGTACATTTGATTGAAATTCGTAATAATAATAAATTAGCTATGTTAATTGTATTTACCGAGATGTTTCGCGATATTAGTTCTTATGAAGTGAATATTGGTATTTATTTATGATAGTCATCTACCCAAATCCGGATTTATAGCAACTACGATTTTTTACGTGTAACAGTTGTATCGTCGCCAAAAAATTTAAATAATTACTTCTAATTGCATTTGTCACGCCGAAGGATATGAGTATTTATAAAGTTCGTTAGCTTGAAACTAAGATTCAGATGAATAATTGCTTAAATCCGAGCAATTATTCAGACTAATACAGACCTCAGCTTTTTACCATCGATCCACACCTCACACGTCCATCTCCATCAGTTGAATGTCGTTACTCTAACACTGTCTGCTCAAGATACTTTTTGCCTCACACAATCAATCTGTTGAACAAATTTTCATTTGCGGCATACTCGGACCGATACGGTCTCAAACCCTCAAGAGACTATTTACATTTCAAGGATTGGTTACACGACACGAAGTACAGCGTTTTTGATAGTGAGTAACAAAGAAGAAAGCAATTAGGTTTTACAATACAAGTTTTAACTTAGAAAACTTACCACCGTAATCAAAATAACAGTACACGTAAGTACTTAAAAGAGCTTTTTTACATTTT
The DNA here is from genome assembly GCA_949316085.1 of Hypercompe scribonia. Taxonomy (NCBI): domain Eukaryota; kingdom Metazoa; phylum Arthropoda; class Insecta; order Lepidoptera; family Erebidae; genus Hypercompe; species Hypercompe scribonia. Next base: position 10,602,503 of record OX438988.1, read on the forward strand.
ATTTTAGAGCCTGCCAAAGTCACTCTATTCTGCCTGATAGAAAGCATGTACAGAATATCGCTATCAGACTCGCTGTTTCTTGCTATAAGTAGAGACCCGCTCGACCAGGGCAGTACTACCCTCTCACAGAAGACCAACCTAAAGCGACGACATCTGTTCTGTCGTGTTTCGTTGGTTAGTGCGAAACCGGGGGTCCATTGATACAGGGGTGACGGTTATCGTGGTAAGTGTGTGAGCCTTACACTGCCACGATGACTGTCATGCCTTTTACGTCCCCAAGCGGCGCGTGAAAAAGTTTCTCACTAGGCCGTTATAGTGTGGGTCACTATACTGCAATGTCTGTATTTACAATTACTCATTTGTAACAAATTGTTCAAATGAGTATGTGATCACAACTTTTGTATTCTATTCATGCTTTCCATAAGGCAGAGGAGAATCGCTAAGGCGTACTCTTAAAAAGAAACCGTAGGCAGTCATAAAGACCGACAGAAGTGAAAACTTAAAACTTTATTTTGAAAAGTATGCACAACAATACCAACTTTGCCCGCTACATAACTTTTGTTCCGTCTGAGAACTGTTTATATGTATACATATAGCTCATGGAAAGGATTCGGTGACGATGACTCGAGCTCCATGATTTTTATTCATCCAAAAAGTGCTCAACGCACCTAAATAAATTTTCAGTTAAAAAAAACAACATTCTACTATAGTTTATATATTTGAATATCATCATAAACAAAGCCTTTATTAACATTCATATTTAATGACACCCTTTTAAAGCTTAGACCTAATCCTTGGAGCTTTTTATAACTGTTTAAACATTGACGGAGTAGGGTCGTTGAGATTGCGGAGACATTTGAATGACATGAGTCGGCTCACTTATTTCAATTCAATATGATTGTTGGCCTAATTAAAATTGCATTCGGTATTATTTGGTACACAGCTTTGGAGAAAATCAATGCAATATTTAATATGTATAAATATGTGACTTTTCAGCTTAAAATCGATTTACTTTATGTTACTTTATTAATATAACTTATGCACGAACAAATAAAAGCATAACAAAATTTAGTAAAATAATATTTGTATTAACGAGTTATCTTCGAATTGAGTACGTCCTCAGGGCTACGGAGGTCTGATACCAATCGCTAAGTGGAAAAACTGATATTCTGGTTGGACAAACAGTTGAACTACTAGCCGTCCCCAAATAACTTGAAGTAATAAAGGCTAGGAAGATGAATGTTTATGTATTAAAAACAAAATCATTACTTAGTGAATGGAATAAATTCAAAGTTAATACGTAAATTGTGTATGTTACCGTGGCAGAGCCATGCTTAGACCCATATGGTCTGGATCATCTGCAGTGATACCGGCCTTTCAGAAAACCAGTTTTAAAAGATTCTTTCATTGCATTTCGACTAAGTGTGATACCGGGAGAGCTTTATTCTGCTAGGAGCATTCAGATACTGCTAACGCACTTATACCTGTTTGAGTTTCAGGTTACCAATGACAGCGGTATTCATTCTTCATCGGATGACTGGTCTGTTCATGTGCAAACTTTGTCATAAAAGAAGTATCTTTGTTAGCAACTTTTCAGACGATGAAATATTAACATTTTACGTAACTTAAGATTTAATTAAAGCAAATAAAAATTAGTGGCACGCTGAGTATTAGCAGTTTATAATTGTGATCTGTTTTCAATATACACTGAGAGAAACTTTTTGAACCCTTGAACAATACTTAGAGCACGGTTGTTATAACTTTAAGGTGTGCAAAATCCACAATAGTATAACTGATTAAATATTTTTTTATTGATTGCAAAAAAAGGCTTTTTTTCTAATAATTGAAAGGTTTTTGTGTCTCACGTATTTTTAATTTACATGTGTTGTAAATTAATCACAAAATACGGCTTTAACACTTTGATGAGATACCTTATATTGTCTACACTATAGTAAATGTAACTAAATCTCTGTCATGCCCTTAAACTTTTAGGTAATAACGTAGAATTATAATGAAATAAAATGTAGACTAAATTATTTTATCTCATAAATTGTAAGCAATTTGACTACCAATAAACTAATAGTCTATTGTCACGCGATCCTAATTGGTGTGCTGTAATTAGTGGAACCTTATACCCATTTATTAAATTACCTTCAGTCAAATTTAAATAAAATTATGATGGCCTCTGTAAATATTTGTACAAAATGATTTGATTGATTAATTTTTTTATGGTCCAGCCATGATATGGGCTGCTAGATTATTTTAAAATTAGGCGATACATGAAATTGTATTTTTTTATGGAATAATACGTAAAAAGATAAAAAGATCTTTATGATCCCGGATCCTTTAAGTGGGTGTGAAAAAGCATCTCACTGGCTCACCATAGCGTATATTACCATGTTGCATTGTCTGCATTTTTAACGAGTATGGCGACCTCCACTCTTGGATTCTATTCATGTTTTCCATCAGGCAGAGTAGAGTCACTTTGGTAGGCTCAATATTAGAAAAAAAGGAGCAAACAGATCACCTGAAGGTAAATGACCACAGCCTTTTATGAATATAGGATATTTGGTGTATCTCTCTATGACGATGTGATTCAACGTAAAAGAACATATACAACCAACATACTACCCACAGATATCCAATAGCGCTCAAAAGTATTTTGACAACTTAATTTTATTCCATATCACAAAAAATGATAACAAAATTGTTTCCAATCAAAGATTATATTTGAAGTAATGATACGTTTCACAAATTAAGACACATAAATGTAATTTATTTCTACACAAAAAGAAAACATAAAGAAAAATTAAATACGACACGGCTCAAAAGTATTTTGACAAAGAAAGTTTTTTATTTTATAAAATAAAAAAAATATTATTTTTGATATTAACTATTAGTATTTTATTGCATATCCATTAGCCTTCAAGACCGCTTCACAACGCGCCGACATCGAGTCAACGAGTTTCTGCAAACGATCAATGAGTATTCGGCTCCATTCGTTACTTAGTGCTTCATATAAAGCATCTTTATTTGAATAGTTTCGACATCTTACGCGGCGATTCAATTTTTTCCCAAAGATGCTCTGTCGGGTTTAAATCGGCACTTTGACTTGGCCAGTCGAGAATTTTGATTTTAGTGAGTTTCATGAAGTCGTTGACATGTTTCGATTTGTGCTTTGGGTCATTGTCTTGTTGAAAATACCAACCAGGTGCCATATTTGCTTTAACATAGGGTGGCATTTGTTGCTTTAATATATCTGCGTACATAAAGCGATCCATAGTACCTTCTATCCTAACTAAAGGTCCGACTCCGCAGCGAGGAAAGCATCCCCAGACCATAATATTGCCACCTCCATGCTTTACTGTGGGTATTTGGTATCGAACATCAAATCTTTTGTTTACAGGACGTCACACGTACCGTATACCATCAGATGACACTAAATTAAATTTGCTTTCGTCACTCCACAACACCTTGGACCATTCTGAACTCGTCCATAATCTGAACCGTTTCGCAAACGCAAGGCGCAGCTTCCTATTCTACTCACACTCTGTCTACAATAGACAAAAATATATGCAGTGTGAGTAGAACCGCTGCCAGCAAGGATCTGAATGGTTGTCAAAATACTTTTGAGTGCACGTGACTTGACGTGTTTTGTTTTTAACAAAGAAAGAAAACAAACAAGATCCAACTTGTAACTCACAGAGGATAAAATACATCATAAATAATAATATAAAAATACTAAAATTATTTTGAAGTACTCGGTAAAAAGATAACTGCAAAAGTAGTCTTGTCAAAATACTTTTGAGCGCTACTGTATATAAGGACCTCTACCGCTAGCACTCTTAAATCATTCAACTTCTTATCTAATTCTTTATCTCTCCAATTCGACTTAGATTAAATTCTAGAGATATTTTACTCTTAAAGCACTTTTTTGATAAGTATTTTTTAAGAAAGCTCAAAGAGACAGGATAATAAACATCTTGATGAAAATACACATTTAAAAGACTTGTACTTACAAGGGGTGGACTTATCGCTTAGAGCGATAAGGATCTCTTCTAAATGTACATTCGATATACAAGAACAAAAAATGTATATAACATATCTAATATTATATTGTATAATGTACCTATTAGCTTGTTGCCGCGACTTTATAAAAGTGTTATCTATGCAGCACAAAATATCTGGTCCATAGTATGAATTTTTTTTTGTGGTTCACTGGCAGGTGGATGTTGGTTTTGAACCGACCAAAACCGCACACCGTCTAGGTGCACCCTAGTAAGGCAATCTCTGGAACTCCGATGTACCTAAGAAGTACGAAGTACTTATCTATCATTTTAATGAAATTTTGACTATATAAATTTCAATTAAAAACATAGATTGATTTTTAAATAACAATAATTATCCAATATAAGCGTAAAAAATAACTTATTTACAATGTAAACGAATAATGAATATACCTACCGGAAAAATACATATGCAAGCTTAAACTGTGTACTCGTACCCAGTGTGTACACATATCCTAAATAATGCAGTCCACGCAAGTAGAATATTTTGTCTGAAAATTATAAACTAGCAAACATGTAGTAATTACTTGAAGATTTGCTTATAAGAAAAAAGTCTGTATTCGCTTGAGGACGCTTTTGTAACTAAGTAAAGAATCGTGAGTCATTAAGGGAGCCTATGTTAATTGTTTATAGCGAAATAACCGTTGTCCTCAATGACTTGTTCTTAATTATCTCTAATTCAGACATTTACAGTATTATTCAATTGAACATTAAACCTAAAGCTGGAAAAAATATTCGTTTGACATCATTTTTTGTCTATTTTAATTGTAGTAGATTCTGGTAACATAGATTTACTTATCAGTAATTTTATCTTTCGTATATTCTTGAAACATTTCTTACCTTATAAAACTTGACATTTCATTCAGTTTCAGTAGACGAAAGTTTATTTACTAGTAAAGTTGCAGTATCAATTTTAACATTTGTTTTATCTTTACAGGTAAGGAGCTCGCGACGTAGTCACGGTATAGGAAGTAAGTTTGGAACCTTGTGAAGTATTTATGGCAGTAATAATTCCTTAAATAATCGTCCCGGATATAAAACATCAGAACTACTATTACGTTTTTGCGAGAGATAACTCAGTTCGAAGTTTTCGCAGACGAAAAAAGACACAATCTAATTTGCATTTACATAGTGTTTCATTAGAAATGTACATGATTCCACAGTCTGGTAAATTCGAAATGTCTTTGGGAGAGAAAAAATGTTTGCAAGTAAAACGTTTTTATCCTATTCGTTACATAAAATTACCTGAAATTCTTTTTCATATTCTGAAACCGAGATGCGAACGTTCTATCTTGTAACCATGTAGGATGGAGGTATTTTCTCAAATACAAAAATCTATAGTGCAAAATTGATGCTCGTGTTTTTCGGATAAAAAAAAAATTTTTTCAAATTTGAAAACAAGTAGGATTGCACTCCCTACGTCCGAACACGGAATTTTTGCAATTTGGCTTACTCACGGGTCATAATTAAAGCAATTAAATTCACATGATTATATATTACCAAAGATAACTAAAGATTTATCAAAGTTGAACACATGTATACAGTAGACACTCGACTTTGCTAGTATTCGTACTAATTTCTTAGAAAGTACTAGTAGAGTTGACCCTGTGTCTTAAATGTTCCAGAGTTGTTAACATTCAGGAATGACGTCATTATACACGTCAGACTGTTGATGATACAATTTAGTGATTTTGCAGATTTCCTTGCTATCTAATATTTGTTGCTAGTGTTTTCCCAAATTGTATAGTAAATAGCCACGCATCTCTGCTTGTCCAGAACTACCAGAGATACATCCGATATTACGCTTTTAAAGTATCTAAAACTTTTGATCAAAGATAGGAGTACTAAGGAAGTATTGGAAGAAAATGGAGTATGTATGTTAGGAGGCAGTTTAGAGCAAATTGTCTCCTTAGTGTATAGTATTTACAATAGGATGCTATTTTGTAATAGGATATGCTAAGAAATATTACATGATAGTGTCTGGTGACAACTATTATTATTTTGACATTAGCTAAACCTTGAATTGGTAAAAAGTGTGTTCGTTTAGACAACTGCGGCAGCTAAAAATAAATAACTAAAGCTCATTTTGCTCTTTCACTTTCGAAAAATTGTTTGACTCTCTCCAAGATATTACACAACAATGAAATTTAGACAGGCGGAGGCTTAAATATATAATAAGCTAAGTTTGTTTACTGCGGTTCTAATTTTCTTAAATATGTGATTGTGGCTATTTATGTTATTGTGGCAACTTCCACATACAGCGCAATACAAAGATACCAGAGAGCCATCTTACGAAAACGCACAGAACTACACAATAATACTGTATCGTGATAAAGAAGTTCTCGCGCCGATTAAAATATACGTACAACACCGAACGTTGGACCATGACCCACCAGGCATGATCATCTCACCTGGTCAGAGGATCCTTCCTTTGTGTTGGAGAGATCTGACACCCTTTTCTACACAATTATTTAATAAATTTGACATGTTTTTTTTTGGTGTAGTTTGGCACACTTTGGATTAAATAAACTTCTAGACCACCTGAAGCTACGTAAACATCTAAAAACTGTTTTCCTGCGGTTAAACACGTACGTACTTGATATACGTCACCGATATTACAGTTACCTAAACGTGCGAAGGTCATGGCGAGCTCCAGGCACTTATAATATGTTTGAGCAGAACCCTTAATCCGTTATTTTATTTTGCATTAAGATTACGCTGACCCAATAAGGTGGAAAGTTTGGGGAAATTACTGGCACTATTATTTCTGTTGTTTTTGTTAAAACAATGTTTAGTTCCCCTTATAAAACTTTGTAAAGTTTGTCAGGTAAGTGAAAAGCTAATTAGATGTTTGATTCCTATTACGGATGAATGAATTATTGTTATATAAGAACGTGTTTCATTTTCTTTGTTTTTAAATTACAAATGTAGAAATCAGAATGTATTAAGAAATAGGTTTGTGGATTCGTGACATACTTTTTGTGTGATGGAGTTCATTTACACTCGTAAGACCCATAGCACACGGCGTATTTTATACGCGCAGGCGAAGCGCGTATTAGGAACGCGCATTATCGGCGCCTTAGACGCCGCCATTTGCGTTTGCATTGATGATACAAGCGCGCGCATGAAGCGCGTATACGCGCGTACAAATGAGCGGAGTAGAGATAGAGGGGGACAACGGACGCCATTGTACAACTGGAGAGAGGAGTCTCTGATCAAAACGCAAAGGCTACGAGCGACTACAGCTCGTATACGCGCAGTAGAAGTGCGTATACGTGCAGTAGAAGCGCGTTTCACGACCGCATTGTGTGCTTAAGTTACAATGTTGCGTTCAAATTTCGTATGAAGCGCGTATACGCGCGTCATCTGCGCGTCGCCTGCGTGTATAAAATACGCCGTGTGCTACGGGCCTAAACTCTCTCGTAAACGTCTCTTGGAATGATTCACGTGTCACTGTTGAGGTGGCACAAAGCCCGCGTAGAGCTCTCCAACGTAGCTTCGCTTAATAAAGCTTCGTCGTAGCTGAAATTGTTGTAGTATTAAACCCACGCCACTCTTTTTCACAGTTTACAATATCTAATCACCTCATTAATTGTTAGCGTTTTTAAGCCCCTCTCTCCTAACCCCTAATTAGTTTTTTTAATGCCTATAATTTCTTTGCGTCTTGTTAAGCAAATAAATCCACGCAAATTTCATGATAATACGTACGACACAATGTCGCTTCGATTTACCAGAGGGGTAGGCAGAGACAATTGATCTCTACTTACCATGGTCCTGACACACCTTTTGCTAGAATGTATAGATTATATAGCTTGTAAAATTTTAGAAAAATTTTTAACTACTGTAATTTAAAACTATTAAATTATATAAAAAAAATCTTACTAAAAACTGTGATAGAGAATAAGATATTCCTTTTGAGTATGAAAATACGTATTTGTGCATACATTTTAAAATTAACCATATAACATTTACTTACGAGTATGTACTTTCATTGTACATATTTATTAGTATTCACAATATTATTTATGTATCTATGTACTTATCAGTCTGACTTGATAGCTGGTAGTAATAAGTTTTAGTTAACAGGTTTGTAAGCTTTGTAGGATCGATTACTACATTACTTTAACAATACCTTTAATAATAAATAGCTAGTCTGTTATTCAAAGTTAAAGCAATTAAGTCACTAAAAATTGAAGTTCAAATTATCCTAATGAAAAATTATTTCATCTTAACTTAACTGCCGCGGAACCTATTTTTTAATAAAAACATCGCCAGATCAAGTTTAAAAACTAAATGACAGAATTATTTTCATAAAACATAGAATAGTTCCTACGAGTTTCTCTGTATCTCCTATAGTTTCGAACTTCCACGTAACAAAAGAAAATAAATTAAAAAGAAGGTACATGCATAAGAAATAGAAATTAAAAAATCAGTGTTGTGGCCCATTTAACTATTTTTTCATTAAAAAGTTATTATTTACTATGTGTCAAACTTGACTTCTGTTGTCTATGGCATAAAAAATAAAAGAAATGGGCTGATTGACAAACCTTATACATTATTTTGATTTTTACTACCATTTATCATGGAAATAAGTTTATCGAGTAGTATTTCAAGTAAAAAAGCATGTGCATGTAATAAAGTTGTCAAAAACGTTCAACGAGTAGCGAAAGCTGGGTGTTCAGATGACAATGATGCTGTTGCAGCTTTACCTGACGACTGGGTTCCACGACACAGTGGTCCTATACTTAAAAACTATCTAAAACAACGCGAACAAGATCATCAAAATGTTTGTGACGATATGTTAAAGTGTACTGCGGTAGTTAATTGTGATATCGATGAGAAAATACGTGAGCTTTCTCAAAATCTTTTGGAGAAAATGTATCAAAACCAACTTGACATGGACTGTATTATTAAAAAGTGTGACAAGAAAACTGAATTACTAACCAAAACAGATCATAACGAAGCTATAAAGCTTATTAATGAATTGAAGTTAAAACGTATCGACGAAATTCTATCTTTTAAAAAGGATGCCAACGCACTTGAAAAAGAAAGGGGCGACGGTTTGAAGGTCGTTCTACGGGAAAAATTTCAGCGCCTCATTTCTGTGGGTCACATGACTCCTAAAGAGTTACTGCATAATTTCGATCAACGCATTTACGAAATTAATCAACAGCTTTTAAGTAATACCAGAGCGTTTATTGATTTAGAAGCTCAATTACGGGTCCAATTGGACGAAAATGTTGTTGACGCAAGAAGTAACCTTAACCAATTGGCTTTGGGTGTCGGATTGGTGTACAGAAAACGTGAATCAATAAGTACTGTACGTGTTTCTAAAGGTTCAAAAAAGTTACATCGACGGTCTTTAAGCGCTGATTTTGGTGCCACTATAATGGATCTAAGTCATACGTTATTGAACGATGTGAAGGAGTTAGATGCATATGTCGCGCGAGTAGTGCAAGCTTATCGTACAGCGGTTTACAAAATATATACAGGATTTTCTATTAAAATGGATGATCTGGAAAATGATCTCTGCGGTTTTCAGATTATTAACGATTTGAACCAGATACACTTGTGTGAAATTTCCGATTTTCAAAACCTAATTGAGGTACCTTTGAGACGTTTGTCTGCCTTCACAAATTCTGGTGCTAAAACTAAAACACTGTTTGAAATAACAGGGGCTGATGTAATAACGATGCAGAAAAGTTTATATTCCTTAGGAGAATGTCTGCAAAATACTTACTTGATACTTAATCACGCTGGTCACCTTTGGGATTCTCATATCTTACGCTCTGCTCATGCTCAGAAGTTAACTATGTGTGCTGTTGAAGATCTTATAACTAGCCATGATGCCATAGAACTCGCTAACGAAATTCAGCTCAGTATTGCAATGGAACAGCTACGATGTGCACCCGATGCAGAAAAGTTACAACAGACATATGATGCCATTGTGCTGTTGTTGGAAAAGACAGCTGAAATGTATCTTCACCATAGTGAGTCTGAATTAAGTCGTCTTGAAGAATATATGAACTTTCTTGCACAACTTTCAAATACAATACTTTCTGAATTCGATTTGTTTCTAGAAAAGTATTCTAGGCCATTAGATGTACCTAAAAACGATACAAGTCCTCGAAAAGTTACAACACCACCAAGGCGTAACTCTGTCCACCCTTCTTTACCGCTTCCTCGAGCCGTACTACAAACTGAACTACAAGGTCTAGCATTAAGCAATTGGAAAAATGGATTCTTAGAATCTTTTCAAAGTAATATTTCTTTAGTGCCAGAACAGTTACGGCAACAAGCTCAGTTGTGGGTTGACGATCGTGGTACATCGTTACATATGCGGTATTCATTTAAAATTGTATCCCATAATGTTCGTCTGGAGCGTGTAAAAGCTGCACGAGAATCACGTCTAGCAGAATTACGACACCACGATACTCGTCTTGAGTCCCATCTGCATGCAATTTATAACCTTATCGACCGTTTTCCTGTTGAAATTTCGGAATTTGCGTCTATCGATGCTCCAATATTTTATCCATACGTTTCAACACTTGACCGTATAACGAACAGTATTAATGAACTTCTAGACCAGGATGTACCAAACCTGGAAGAGAAGAAACTGAAAATGTTAAGCTACGCCTTTCGCTTACCTAAACATCGGGATTTGTTTGAAGAATCTCTTAACAAAGTTATCACGGATTACAAATTATTTTTGGAGCATAGTTTTCAAGAGGCAAGAGTTTCCAATGTTCGCTACATGGCACAAATTAAATTATTCAGTGAAGGAGGAAAATACGCTACACAGGAAGCTATTAAGACCAGCTCGGCTTTAACAAAAGCGTCTGAAACATTAGAAGTATGTAGCAACAAAACATTAGAAGCATTACAACAACGCCGATCTCAACTATTAACTCAGGCTGATAGTCTGTTACTACCAGTAATGCGTATAGTAGGTGAAGTAACCAAAGGTCCTAATAAAGGCAACAAACAATTGGAAAAAAGGAAAAACATGACAAAGAAAAAATGATGATATTCATGAAGTTTCATGACATTTTAGTAGTGGTTAAATTTTGGTATACCCGAACTAGCATTTGGTTCACGCTTTGCTTTTATCAGCATGGTCTATACGTTGATAAAATGTTTAAATGTTAAATGGATTTTATATTACATAGGTCAAACATAGCAAATACTTTAAAATTTGTACGCTGTATTTAATTAGTTTTACTACTTATCAGGTTTCTACTATGTTCCAACCCTTATCCAGGCGGACAAGTTTCTCTATTTAAAAAAATAGGTACAAGATTTTAATTAAGTAATTTCGAGCTCACAGCCTTCACGAGTAGAGACGAGAGACTACTATGTCTTTGTCAGTTGTAAATTTATATCCAGAGACTTAACATTTCACATACATAAGGAGAAAAGTTACAGTGAACGCTGGAATGCCTTTGTGTAATTTTGTTTGCTCTTACATAATTCTGGCTCGGATAATGATTTTTTAAAAATATTTTTAATATATCTATTTTACTTCACATTTCAATGTTTTATTATTTTTTCTTATTCACAAAATAATGATATTTAGAAGCGCTGCTAATTTTCTTTTACATAAACGTACGATTATTTAAATCATTTTAATATAATTGTAAAATGTAATTGTTTATTTATATTTGGTCGTTTTGTGTATATAACAAATTGAACTACTAGAATTTACTAAGTTAAATTATAATAATACTTTTTAATATTAAAATAATACCCAACTATTTGATTGTTATATAGATGACTGTATCAACTGTACAACGTGTATAAAAATGTGATATTTCTACTCAATTTTCTTAGGATATAGTTTTAGTTGCTTCCATGTCAAGTTTTAGAAGCTTTTTTCTGCAATTACAATAAAGAATTTGTTTGTAAAGAAATATTTAGTTTGTATAACGGTTCAAAGAACATACACTTCGGTTTTTTTGATAGGTTTTACTCTCTGCTATTAACATTTCTAGTTTCCCATATCCGTCTATTCTGGGCTCAGCTTAAAAATTACCGAATTAGTACCGAAGTTAGCTGTATCCCTTATCAAAATATAAATTTGAAAGAAATACTTTAGAGTATCATCTCTTCAATAAATTGAAGTGTACAATAGTGCCTGACTTACCACTCAATACATGGCAGGCACTAAAAGAAAAGGAAAAAAAAAAAGTTCAATGATATGAGGTTTGCCAAAAAAGTCTGCACAAATGTGTGTCTGCTATTGTTTTGTACAGAAGTTATCTAATTTTTGATAGATTAACTTGTTTAAGCAACAATCACTACTTTAGAAAACGTAAATTCCTCTATTCTAGATAAAAATAATTGAACAAATTTCATGCGACATGGATTGAGTTAACCAAGATACAATCAATAAAATATCAACCTGTGCGGACAATCTCAGCCGCACAACCACAGTAAACATCAAGTGTCGATGGAGCAAGAAACGAAATTTAATGGCAGCCATTTTCTGTTTTATTGCAGAATAAAGGTTGGTGGATAACACAGATGTTTTCCGCATCGTATTTTATTCAAAAATACATTTTTACTTGTTATTCTTTTCTTTAACAATTTAAATTGTGCAACTCTTATAGAAAATCCGACGGTACCATAATAAAGTGTAAGATAAGATCATTCAGTTGCGTAAATTATTAAACTGCGGATGCCATGATAATATAATTATCTACATGCACGGATTTGACGCAATAACTAATAAGCATTACACTGATTCCGCTTGAGTCAGATCGTGATCAAGGCCGATGCGACTAGGCTGAAACGTCCTTTTAAGGTGTGCGATACATATTGACAAAAAATTCTCACTCGCTGTCAATTTCGCTCAGATATAATTGTTATAAAAGTAATTCTAAGAAATGTACGTATGTTAATAACTAATTAGTTAATGCGTAAATGTGATTGTTCTTTTAATTTACGTAGATACTTATTACCGCTAGTTTGCGGTTTGATCACTTTTGATTGGTATGTTTATTCCTTAAGGCAATTAAATACGCTGTGCGAAGAACAGTAAACAAATTAATAATCAATCAATCAATCAATAAGAATCTGCTAAACAATTCAACCGAGATGACGAACTGATTTTGAATTTTTTATTATTTTTTATTTGAAAAGACAACGCCCGCACTAGGAATAAAGCCTGTGTTGCGGGGGAAGAACACCCCGACTCGGAACAATAATTTATGGACCACACAAAGTATTGTTCCATGTGGGACTCGAACCCACAACACTCGGCGCAGTAGAAAGCGGCGTGGCGACAGCTTAAACCACTTTTTTTTCTTTTTTTTTTAACGTGTGGAACCCCCCCTCGGGCCGTCACCCCACCGGGGTTTACGGCGGGGTGGTGTTTCGGAATCGGACCGACTAAAACCACACGGTGTGCCACTTTGCGCCTGAGATAGGAGGGATCCAGGAACAACTGTTATTACGACATCCAGATCCCACCTAGCGCCAGTCCGCTAGCGCGGGCACCATCTTCGGATAAACTCTCCATTTAGGCGTCGTACGGCACACGCGAACGTTGCCTCCTCGCGGCTTGCCACTATAACGGATGGAGGGGAAAACCCGTCCCGTCCACCCGCGGCCACACTCAAGGCGGCATGAGGCGCTGGTATGCACGCCTCCACCGCCCAGCTCGCCGGCGGCGAATTGAGTCTGAGTGGACATCGTCCTCCCGGGCCTTCTCCGCTGCCTCCTGCCGCGAAATTACGTCTTCGCAGAAGGTTGCGACCACGGTAAAACAGCTGTCGCTACCGGCCATGGAGCGTATGACGGCCGATAGCGAGAGATCTCCTCCAATAACTGCAGTTAGGACCCCACGCTGCGCCGCCCAGGCGGAACAAACCGCTAGCGTGTGCTGAGCCGAGTCCTCACTGCAGTGGCAGTGGTGACAGGCGGGTCTCAATTCCCTCCTGGCGACCGAGTGCAGGTACTTCCCGAAGCAACCGTGCCCGGAATGGACCTGCGTCAGTCGGAAGGAAAGGGTCCCGTGCTGCCGCCCTGCCCAGTCGGCGATGACCAGCTGGAGAGCCTCCACGAGGGCAAAGCCAGCACGTGGAGTCTCCAACCGGAGCTCGTGGCTCGACGAGCGGCCTCACGCCACTCGTGTATCTCTTCGGGCGGGGGCCGTATGCCGCTACCCGCCCGGAAGTCAGCCGTCCGCCGATAAACTTCGGTGAGCACTTCCGCCTCCAAATCCCACGGGGGAATTCCGGCCAAGGCGCACGCCGCCTCCGTCGATACGGTGCGGTAACCGCGTATGGCTCTAACCGCCAATATCCTCTGAGGGCGCCAAAGGTGAGCCCTATTCTGGGCGGTCAGAGCCGCCGCCCACACCGGTGCACCATACAGTGCCATTGACCGGACAACCCCCGTGTATAGCCGTCTCGTCGCGACGCTGGCTCCACCCAAATTGAGCAAAAGTCGCCCAAGGGCAGAAGCAGCGCCGACCAGCTTTGGAGAAAGCTGTCGGAAGTGCTCGTCGAAGGGCCACCTACCGTCGAGGATCAGACCCAGATACTTCATCTGGGCCTAAACCGGTACGAGGACCGAATTGACTACAATGGAGGCGCCAGAGGGTGGACCACGACGGGGCCCATGGAACAAAAGGGCCTCCGTTTTGTCCAGGGTCACCCGCAGACCTAGCGCCTTAATACGCCCGACCACCAGAGAGACACCTGTGGTGGCCAGGCGTGCCGCCTCTTGAAAGTTCATCCCCCGGGCTGTGACTAATGTGTCATTTGCGTAACAAAGTATGCTTAGCCCGGGGGGAAGACGACCTCGAAGAGCCCAGTCGTATCCCATGTTCCACAGGAGTGGTCCGAGGACAGACCCCTGCGAAACACCGCACGACATGAGCCGCTGCCTCAGAACACCGTCTCGGTCCTCGTACATGACGGTACGCTCCTCAAGATAGTCTGCCACAAGCCACCTCAGGTACTCTGGCGCTCCATGGTAGCGGAGTGCTTCCCTGATGCAGCTAAATGGCAGACTGTTTAATGCGTTGACGATGTCCAACGGCACCGCTAACAGCACGCCGCTACAGCTCACCGCCTCTTTGGTAACGGCCCTCAGGCGCAGCACGGCATCGACCGTCGAACGCCTCGTCCGAAAACTAAATTGGGCGCCCGACAGATCGGGGTCCACCTCGCAGAGGTGCCGGACGATGCGGGCAGAGAATATCCTCTCAAACAGTTTGACCGCTTAAACCACTAGGCCAACCGTGCAGTCAACAGTCATTTACATGGTATCTTTATTATTGGATACAACCAGGGAGCTGGTTTAGAAGTCTAGTACGGAAGTTAAATACAAAAATCTTTAGGGTCTAACTTGAGACTAAGGCTGAAAATTTTGCTGAATTACCATAGAAAGATACAATGCACAAAAATGCCGATATTTAGTACTTGTAAATTTTGTACAGGGATATTGGGCCGCCTGATGCACTTACAATACTATAAAGGAGAGCTCTGTTATATAAGTTACGGTTTGTTAAGTCAGAGCTAAAGTTATTATTTAAAGGAATATTGCTCGAAATGGGTATTCTACGAGGGTAAGTTTTTAAGTTCGCGGAATGACAGTGAAGAAGGCGGGTAAACGCGCTCTTTTGATGCCTACCGTATTCAGTGACTCATAATTAGTCTGCATAGTAAAATTTGTTGTGATTGGATCATTAGTTATTAAACTATCGTTGACCAAGTATTTTAATCGGGAACGAAGTGAAAAAAATGGAGAAAATTGAATTCCGTGCGGTGATAAAGTTCCTTACTAAGCAAGGAAAGTCTGTTCAAACCATACTCAATGAGATGTCATCGGTTTACGGGGATTCTTGCCCAGGAAAAACAATGGTCTACAAGTGGCATAGTTTATTTAAACAAGGCAGGGAATCACTTGAAGACGACCCGAGGCCGAGGCGCTCCGTTGAGGTGACTACGCCAGAAGTTATGCAAAAGTAGAAAAAATTGTATTGGAAGATGCTCGACTAAAAAAGAAACAACTCGCAGAAATGGTTGGAGTATCGGATACAACAATTTTTAAAATTTTACACGATCATCTTGGCATGACTAAAGTTAGCGCACGGTGGGTGCCGAGAATGCTCACGCCATTGCAAAAAAAACAGCGCGTGGAATGTTCACGTGCGTTTTTGGACCTCTGCAATGAAGACAAGGATGGCGTATTGAATCAAATTGTTACTGGGGATGAAACTTGGGTTCATCATTATGAACCCGAGTCCAAACAAGACTCCATGCAGTGGCACAAAAAGGGCACAGCACCACCCAAGAAATTTAAGGTTTCACAGTCGGCTGGGAAACTCATGGCAACGATTTTTTGGGACTCAGAAGGAATATTATTGATAGATTATAAAGATAAAGGCATTTCTATAACGAGGGAATACTACGCTTCAATCTTAGAACAGTTAAAAGAAGCCATCAAAGAAAAAAGACGGGGAAAATTAACGAAAGGTGTCCTGCTATTGCATGACAATGCTCCCGTTCACAAGAGCCGAGTCGCACTGGCTGCCCTGCATAAGGTGGGCTTCGATATTTTGAATCACCCACCCTACAGTCCAGATTTGGCTCCAAGTGATTATTATCTCTTTCCAAAAATGAAAAAAGAATTACGTGGTAAGAAATTTTCAACTGATGAGGAGGTTAAGGAGGCGGTTTCGGCGTATTTTTCAGACAAAGATAAAACTTTTTTTTACGAGGGAATAAAAAAACTAATTGAAAGATCTGAAAAATGTATTCGTGTTGCAGGGGAATATATAGAAAAAGAAAAATAATTTTGTGTTTTTATTATTACTCAATACCCTCCATTCCGCGAACTTAAAAACGCCCCCTCGTATATACACGTACAATTTAAAGTAAAAAAATCAAAGTAGTTTATCTGCATTAAGAAATATACATTGAAATATAATACTAGTAGAAGTTAGAGTTTCCTGTTATGTAACAAATAACTGCACTGGGAGGGACCGCACTCACATGTCGGTACATATGATAATTATTTTTAAAAAATATGTTTTTATATGTAATAAAAATACAATGTTAAATATAACTAGAAATTTAAATAAATGAGGAAAAATACAGCATAATGATGCGTCAAGTTGTAAAGTTTGTGTTGTGTGTGTATGAAGTGCATGGAAATATGGATGTGTCTACGTATTCAAACTATTGTACATTATTTAATGTACTTCTGGGATTTCTCTGTTGCAAAGAAAAAAGTGGTATTATCCAATTCTATATTATTTTTTTGCAGTTGTAATATTGTGTTGTGTATATATCTATGCATTTGTTAATTTTGTCATACTCGTACACTTGTGCCGAACGTTTTTCATATTGTTTGACAAGCAAACACTGTTAAAGTCTGAGGAATTTGTGCTGCAATATATTGCCTTCGTATAGACAGAAAAGCCAGATTATAAAAATCAATGATTTTTTAGAATAGTATGAAGTATGTATAGTTTCCTAATTGAGAGTAGGTTGCTAATCTGATAAAAATTATCCGTAGGGTATCACGTCTTTTTAAAATACGTTGCCTTTATTAGGGCACTCTGTGGTTTTTTTTTCCTGTGGATCTCCTCGGCCCGTCACCCCACCCAGGTTTGTGGCGCAGTAGTATGTCGGAATCGGACCGACTAAAACCACACGGTGTGCCACTTTGCGCCTGCGATAGGAGGGATCCGGAACAGCTGCTGACGTATGGCACACGAACGTCGCTGCCTCGCGGCTGGTCATTGTAGCGGATAGAGGGGAAAATACGTCTCATTTACCTGCGGCAACATTCAGGGCGGCATCAGACGCTGGTAAGCGCGGATACCACGATAATCTTTGGTCGACGGCCACACCAAGATATTTAGTTTGTGAAACTTTACTGATGGTTGACCATGTACAAAATTTATTTCTGTCATCAAATACATGTATTCATAAACTAAAATCCCAACTCGGTGGGGAACCCTTATAGATATTAAAACATATATAATTGGCTTTTGAAGTGTTAAGTGATTATTTTGTAACCACGTCGTTGATTTTAGACATGCACTCATCAGTATTGTATTGAATCGCACACCAAGAGTGACCAGTGAATATTACAGCTGTATTGATGTCCTCGCAGACGTATCCGTCGACGGCGACACACTGTTACTAACTATTAGTACGACGTTCGTGAGGGTGAATGTGACTCGCAAAACCGAATTTAGTTTTGAAGATTGGGCCACAGATAGCGCAGTAAAGCTGTCCGCTATCATTTTATGTGTAGTTATAGGAGGGCTTAGGTCGAGTTTTCAAAAGCTGCCGTTTGGCGTCAAGATGTTCGATGCGAGCGCGCTCAAAATTATTAATGCCCGTTTTGACAGCGTTTCGCCACTCCGGTCTCCGAGTAGCAAGCTCCTCCCAAGAATCGCAAGAGATTCCACAGGATGTTAGGTGGCGTTTCAGAACATCTTTGTAGCGTAGATATTGTCCTCCGGGTTTGCGCTTTCCTGAGCTAAGCTCTGAATAAAAGACTGACTTTGGCAACCTTGAGGAGTCCATACGCACTAGGTGTCCAGTCCAGCGTAGTTGACACCTCATTAGCAGACTCTCCATACCGGTCATCTTAGTCCGACGAAGAACTTCAGAGTTAGAGACACGATCCTGCCATTTCAAACGACGGATGACACGGAGACACTTCACTTGAAAGACGTCAAGACGTCTTTCACATGAAGTGTACAGACACCAGGTCTCCGAGGCATACAGAAGCAGAGGTAGTATAATTGCTCTATAGACGGCAAGTTTCGTGTGGAGCTTTAAGTCGTAAGATTTCCATACTCTTTGGCTCAGCCTACCAAAAGCAGCAGCAGCTTTAGCGATTCGCGCAGATATGTCAGACTCGAGATGATTGTCACTACGAACTAGACTTCCTAAATACCGAAAAGTATTGACTTCGTCTAGTTTTTTTCCACCTAAGTAGACAGCAGTGTCACTAGCCGATTTTCCCCTTGCAGGCTGTTTCAGAATCCGAGTTTTCGACGCGCTGATTACAAGGCCGAATTTTCGACACGAGTCATCTAAATTGTCGACGTATCTTTGCAGATTCCCCATACTGTCAGCCATAAGGCAAACATCGTCTACATAAAGAATTTCCAGTACAGAGGTCCGCCGGACTTTATGTTTTGCTCTGAAACGGGTAAGGTCAAGTACACTCCTGTCCACGCGAACATTTAATGAAACACCATCACTGCAGCTCCCAAGGGCATCCTTCATAACCGCAGCAAAGTATATAGCAAACAGTTGGAGCCATTGCTCCAACCCTGTTTGCTATATACTTTGCTGCGGCTGCTTGCGGTTGCGGTTGCTTGCGGTTACAGCCTTGTTTCACTCCGCTTGTCACACTAAACCGTTCTGTGAAGTCGCTTTCGTGGCATACACGGGCCGTCATGCCTTCATGAAATTGTCAAGATCAAAAACCTTTTCAAGGTCCACAAAACACATGTAGAGGTCACGGTGTTGTTCAAGGCTTTTTCTTGTAATTGTTTGACAACAAAGATGGCATCAACCGTCCCTCGATTCGGTCTGAAACCACACTGGGAGTCGGGAAGGAAGCCTTCAGCCAGCAGCTGTATTATCGACTTATAAAAAGACCTATACATTTTTTATTTTTAGGTCACAAAGATCGTTTATGTATTTTAAGAACAACGTAGGTCCTAAAGTGCTCCCTTGAGAAACACCGTGTGATATATCTTCATCGTCACCGATACACTTACCCAGTTTAACCCTCTGCTTACGTTCTGAAAGGTATCTTTTAAATAAATCGAAGGTTGTACCCCATTAACGCCCACATATTCCAGTTTTTTTAAGAGGATCAGGACAGACAATTATGTATTATTTTCTTTCAGTTCGACTGTTATCATTATTGAATAATAACAACACAATAACATAACAACTAAGCTTAAAATAAACTACAGATATATATGTTTTTAGTGCACACGCTCTTGAAATGAGATTGCCTTTGTATCTAATAACTATATCGATTTCTGCTTGCATCCAGAAAATGGAGCGTATTTATTCATTATAGCTATTCTGTTGAGAACGGATATTGTAACAAATAAGCTTAATCTGCACAACACAGTTACTCACAAACGTTTAGTAAGTATTTATGTATTTTATGTGTATTAATATATATAAGTATTTACTAATGCTAATCACAATAATGATGACTGATGGCTTGAAGAAGGTAGTTGGTAGCGGATGCATGTGGATTGCCCAAGACCGGATGGTTGGGGCTCCTTGGGGAAGACCTTCGTTCAGCAGTGGACGGCTATAGGTTTATTTGACAATCACAGTAAAAACATATTAAAAAACAAATTTCTTACTCAATTTACAAGCTATTTTGGAACAGTGTACTGAATACCCTTATTTTATCTTCTATAAGTTGATTCACCTATACATAATATATAGCCTATTGTTGTTAAAAAATAAACATGGTAAAGTTGTGGATGGTTATGTTAAGGAAATTTGTTGAGAAATGAGAGCTACGTACAAAATTGCTTATATTTTAGAACTGAAAATGTTACAGTGTAAACAATAGCCAGAAAAATTCAGTTTCGAATGCCGGTAGCCCGTACTGCTTATAATACTACGACTTAATTTTAGTTTAATTTTATGGCTTTATCACACCAGGACGTGTGTGTGAATGTATGCACAGAAACGAGATCACTTCAACATGTTCATTTTAACTTTTCTCATACAGCTTTTTCACACAAATTTCGATATTGTTTTGCTATTGCCATTAACAAAATGAGTAACGACGAAAAAGCTCTAGTTTTCCTTTATTTAAAAAAAATATTGGGAAAAGCAATCGATCAAAAATACACATAGCTATGAAGATAGCCTTACTCCACACCGAGTACTCGTCTGGTAACTGCTTAACATAACACGGAACAACTGGCTGAGTAATAACATTAATCTTTAGCTCCCTAACTCTTGCCTTCCTTATTTAATAAAGTTACTAATACTTGTGTAACTATTTATGAAGGAAAACGAAGTCTCAATGTAGAAAATTGAGTTATGAAACTTTAAGCTTCATAAAGAGCGGCTGTCGGGATGCTAACATAAGTTGATTTGCGTTTTATCATTTACAACTTGAAACCATAGTATCCCTTTTTATATAATTAAGCTGGCTATGTCCATTAATCGTAAGTGAAATTTAAAATGCTCTGATTCAATATTCCAACCTTACGTAATGCTGTTGAATCTCCAAGGTTAGGATTGTAGTTTGTTACATAAATATCATAACACATTCTGATACAAAATAACTCCTACTTAGAAAAAACGATAATTCCATGCCAAGTTGGATGACATTGCCAGAAAGAGGTTGCTTGAATGGGTAAGGTCACATTGTTGCTCTATGTAAAACTCTGGCGTAATAATTAGTAAAATGTTATATTCATCTAAATATTTACTTAATTTAAAGCCTTTAAAGCTTATGAGACAGAAGTTGTATCCTATTGTATCCAGAACTTGTATATACGTTGCTTGTTGCTTAACACAGAAAATAAGATTCTTATTTTTCTTCAAACATTCTATTGATAAACAAACATAAACATCCCCGACTCGATTTCATACACGTACCTATAAGGAAAATACTATTTACGGAGGTACAAACAGCACTTATTTGTTGATGGGCGCCCGACAAGGGTATATAATCGCGCTGCGGTCGGAATATCAATGAGGGAATATAACTGAGACATTTCTTTGCGAGTTTCTTACGTTTTCTCCGCAAAATGCAAAGTTATATTAAATCTAGTGCAGCAAGAAACGACCTTACTAAATAAGGAGTTCCGTAAAGAATAATTGTTTTTTTGGTGATGATATGGAAAATCGGGGGCTAGGAGTATGTACCTAGTCTTGCCATAAATATTGTAATAAAGAAAAAAGAAAATTGTTAACTGCAAATAACATTTATTACTTTTACAGTGTGTCAGTTTAATACATAAATATAAAACAATTAAAAATATAAAAAGCTTATTCGAAGTGGTCTCCATTGGCTGCAATACAGTCCTTTAAACGATGAGGCCAGTTATCAATAGAAGCACGCACTCTTTCCATGGGAAAATTCTTCACTGCCAATCGTATAGATTGTTTTAGGGACTCCAAATTATCATGGCGTTTAGAGCAAGCTGTACTCTCTAAAACTGACCACAAATCATAATCCAGCGGATTAAGATCGGGACTAGACGACGGCCAGTCTTCAGCTCTGATGAAGTCCGAAACGTTCGATTCCAACCAAGACTGCGTGGACCGAGCTTTATGACCCGGCGCCGAGTCTTGCTGGAAGGACCATACTTGGTTATTGAACATGGTGATGTTAAGGGGCTTAACTACCTTCTCAAGAATGGTATCTTGATACACTTGTGCCGATGTTTTGATACCTTTTTCACAAAAATATGGCTCAGTCACTCCTTCATAGCTAACACCCCACCAAACCATCACTGAAGTCGGATAATGTCCACGTTGCACTCTGTCGACTAATTGGGAAGCTTCCTTAGAGCTTTGAGCATAAATACGGTCATTTTGTTTGTTAAAATGTTGCTCAATTGTAAAAATTTTCTCATCCGTAAACAAAATTTTTCTGTGACCTCCCTTTGCGTACCGCTTCAGTAGTTGTTTCGATTTTACCACCCTATTCTTCTTTAAATTATCAGTTAAGAAATGGCCAGTGCGTCTCTTATAGGCTGCAAGTCCTAAGTCATCTTTTAAAATACGCGACATGGTTCTAGGTGCTATCTTCATTTCCCGAGATAAAATCTTTTGCTTTCGGACAGGATTTCTTCGAATTCTTTCCCTTACTGCTTTGACCACCTTTTTCGTACGAACACTACGTGGACGGCCAGATCTTTTTCTGTCACAAACAGAGGAGGTCTCATTGTACCTATTAATAGCCCGGTACACAAACATTTTACTAATACCAAGTGTATGGAGAGTTTTAAAAATTGCATTTGGCTCCATACCTACTTTGTGTAATGCTATCACCGCGATTCGGTTCTCTTTATCACCCCACACCATTTTAATATCGCAAAATATTTTACAATGTATTGGCGCCAAAATGAGAAAACACAATGAACAATCGTATAAAAATGACAGATTCGAAATTCAAATGTAATATTTTTTTATAATTAAGTGTAACAGTATTTATGGCCAGACTAAGTAGTATTTGTCTTTTCATTAAAAATACCACAACTGACTGAAAGGACGCGAACCACGTGATTTCAAGGTCTCAAGAATCGAAGCCGAGTGTCTAGGAAGATCTAACCTATAAGTAAAGCCAAATTAATGTTGAAATTTACAGAATTCGGTGCATACAAGTGTTGCCTACACCAGCCGGCAGCGTGACCGCCACGCTCTCAGCCCCGCGGGGACGGTTGATAATTAATCAGCTCTTACCATTATCGAACAGGACTATTAACCGAAACATGATAGTCCTATTGTAAATATTATAAAATATTATAAATATTACAAATAGTATGTCATTTTTTGCAGTCTTAAAGAGATCCAGAAAAATAAGAATTGATAATTTCCTAATAAGTTATTAAATTCATTAGAAGGGCCCTAGTCGCTGATGTGGTGGTATTTAGTCATTAATTTATCTTATGGATATTCTACTTTAGTTATGTAATATAATAACTAGTGATGTCCTGGATGGTTAAAAATGTAGATAGATAAGGATCTGGATACGGATTATAGGCGTCAAGATTCGCGGATACTGACGCTTTGCGTGACCGAACATGTTTTGACTTGTGTTGCACGGGTTTGTCATTTGTTTTGTTTATAGTATAGTGTAGCATTAGACAGCATAGATAATCTTTATGTTTGTTGTACAAGTTAAAAATTGTTAATCAAGAAGTTTAGTAGTGCAATTTAGAACTATTTCGTTCCTACAAAGAAAACGTGCAGAAGCATATGATTTATTCTAGAAAGAAGATTCTGCTAACAAGTGTACCGTCGAAATGTCACAACTGGGCATATCTTTTCAAATGGTAAAAAGAGAATTTCAACAATTTCTTTTCAAAAAATACACGAAAAAAAAGGTAAAATATCGGATAGTATAAACTTGCAATCAATAATTTTTTTTGGTAATTTGATTGCCATAATCTGACAAGTAGCCTTGTCAGATTTACTCTTTCAACACGTCGAAGAATTAGGATTCCGACGGTTATTGCACCATATTATGTTCTCAAAGGCAGAAAATATTATAAACATATATTCTTCAGTGATTTTCTTATAAAAGAAAATTACTTACAACTTTAGGAACTGAAGTATATCTCACAGCAATTATTAAGAACTAACCAATTATGATCAGAAAAAAACATCACCAGAGCCTAGAAAAGGGAGAAAGATTAACTGTAAAAAGTTTGGAGATCTCAGACATATTGCTCGCACATATTTATCATCACCTGCAACAAGTGTTCCGTTAGCAATTTTTCAATGCAACGTTAATGATTTATAATCCCCACCGAAATAGGCTTTCGGGGGAACAAAGCTGCCAATTTGCTCTTTTTGAAGTACAATTTACCATTACTTAATTTTAATTATGACATGATTTTCCATAAAAGTTGCAATAATTATCATTGTGTTTTAAATCTTAAGTTAAGACTTTGGTCGTCACAAAGTATTAATTTATATATAAGAATAACAAATAAGGTAAAAGATCCGTCAAAAATATAACGGTCATGGATTCGGATACGGATCTTTTTTTTGCACGTTTATACGCGGACACGGATATTCGGTCATTTATAATTACAAAAGGATTCAACACTGCTTTCTATTTTTTATTTACTAGGCCGCCATAGCGAGGTTCACCATACTGCATTATCTTCATTCACAGTGAGTATGTCGACCACCGCTCTTGGATTCTATTCGTGCTTTCCATCAGGCAGAATAGAGTCACTTTGGTAGGCTTCTATAAAAAAAGGTAAAAACATACTAATGAATGGAGTGTTATTAAAGAAGTATTCTGAGGGCAGACAAAAAAAAATTATTACGCTTTCGCGTAATTGGCGAATAACAACTTGTTTACGAATTACGCGAAGTTTTAATAAACAAGTAAACGTACAATACCTCCATAGAAATGATATAAATAACGTTATATTATTTTAAGGTACATTTCTTGGTGCAGGATTTACGAGTATATAATTATATTATATCGTATTTTATCTTTTATAGTGATGTAGATAATATTGTTATTGTAAGTCATTATTTTGTCCGCTTAATAATTACACGATATTTCTTGTCATTGTAAATTAATGTCGTTGTTTTATTGCTGTCTAGGAGACAACTGTCATTGTGCTGTTTACATTCATTCATAATTGTTAGTCGGCTTGAAGCTTTACAGATGAAAACCGAGCGTAATTCTTATAATACTTTATCAAAGGTAGGGGAAAATTCGTCAAGAATTAGAAAACAAACAAGAGGAAATCGTTTAATGATCTTATAAGAAGCAAACTGAGATAGTGTAAGTAATATTTGTATTTAAAAGATCTTATATTTTATATATCTTATCTATGTGTCCGTGTGGAGATGCATTAAGAATACATAGTGTTATCACCCCTATTCACCCGTGGGTGTCGTAAGAGGCGACTAAGGGAACAAAACATGCCAGACAACATCATTACAAAGAGAAGGAAAACTTGAAACAAATCCTAATCAAACACATCGTGCGTGATTAGGATTTGTTTGGTATAGTAGGCCAAAACCTCCTTGCTAAGGCCTTTGTCCAGTAGTGGACTGTAAAAGGTTGTTGATGATCTTATCTATAATATATATGTATTTACAAATATATAAGTATATTTAAAGCTGTCTGGTTACCATAGCAGGGCTCTGTCTATTTTGGAATCAGACAGCCGTGTGTGGGATGGTGAGAATATAATAAAATATATTTATTTATATCTCACTTTATAGCAACATTTTTATGAATAATTTTAAATCCTTATCTATTACCTTATTACCCAGTTTTCAATTCTAAGAAGGAGAATATAAATCATTTTATTTCATCACATGAATAAACATACATACATCATCTGGTCTGAAAAGGTTTGGGTTGAATATGATTGAACTTAACGCTCGGTATTGTGGAAATATAATATACAGGTATTCCATTCAAGTATTCAATTGAGAGCTGATGGTACTCTCTATCGATTTATTGTATTCAACAAGGGCGGTACGTGTAAAGACGTTCGTGTATTTAAGTTTGATTTGTTGCTGCAGACATTGAAGTAAGTATTATATTATTCTTATGATTTATTGTTCGACAAAAATAACTATATTTTTCAATATATATTTCAATAATATTCGATATTTTGAATCCAACAGTTTACATGATTGGAATTGATTTTATTGAAATTAATTGACAGCATTTTCCTTTTAATCTTTAGAATGACATCTGCGGACGAATTATGGTTTAACTTTATGACATATTTAATTAAACAAAATGTAAATATTAGTAATGTATTAAATAATTTTATTCAGTCCCGTTGTTGCTTACTTATTAACTACTGGTAGACCCGTATAACTTCATCTTTCTAAAGTATAATTTTCCCATTATTGTAAAATTTTCCATGGATTCACGGCTTCTATTGGTTAAGCATGACGATACATGCTTAACACGAAAATAATTTTTCAATTTGAAACGGTAGTTCATGAGTTTCTTTATGTGAACAAACAAACCCTTTAGCTTGTTGATAATAATATTGATTCGATTCTAATTAGCTTGAAATTAGCCAAAATTGTTTTTAGACATTCAAAGTATCTTAAATATTACATATTATTAGATGTACACAATGGCGGAATAGGTTACTTTACTCTGATTACGTAAGTCATAGACAAATAACCCTCTACTTAATGACATAACTTCATACGTATATGACAGAAGTTTAGGTCGTATACATCAAGTATGTTTGAAGGGTCTTAGTAATACTGCTTGAGACAGTATACTTGACGTACGCTAGATGCGTTACGCTTGGGACTTGTTCCTAATTTAACTTTGCTTAATTATTTTTTACACTTGTACACAGCGCGTCTTACAACATTAAATTACTTTTAATAATAATTAAATTATTATTTCCTTAATAACTGAGAACCACGTTAATTTCAGAACGAACGTGTACTGTGTACACGTTCGTGCTGAAATTAACGTGGTTCTTACGAGATTAATTACTGTCATATTAGTGTCTTTGTAGATATTTCTTGTGTAATTTTTTGTATTAAAAATAACTGTGGCTACCTTAAATTACACACTTCAATATCATCTAAAGAAAACATATCAAACTACAGAGTAACTTTTAAGGTAGTTTGTAAGGGAATTGTCAAAAAGAAATAAGTAAATAAATTCTGCATCGCGCAATAAACATTATCGGTGGGGTCGCGGTCTATCAGGTATGATCACCTTGCCTTATCAGTCACCTTCGTCCACAAAACCACATCTACCCACTATAAGTCCAGCTTCTCAATTTATAGCTACTCTTCTATAAATTTTAAATGTTTCTACTAATTATCCTATTCAAACGTTATTATACTTACTGTTTGTCATTCAACTAACTGTTCTAGAGTTTGGTGACAGTAGGTAAACATATTATGACGTCTCTAGAACAGTCGACTCTTACTGAACTCGTACTATGTACTTCTGTAAACATAGAACTTACACTGTTTGTGGATCACGTCACGTTCCCAAACAAATTACTTCTCAAAGTTTATGTTTATGACAAAGTGTCACATTTAATATTTTATTCTGTATATAAACTCACATATACTAAAGACGGAGTGACACTACCTCTATCCATGCCCTGGGTGGCGTAAGAGCCGACTAAAGGAATAAACTATGCAGGGCAACAGGACTGCAAAAGAAAAGGCGAACTTGATATAATATTCACCCTTCTCGTAATGACCTCCTTTCTAAAGAGAAGTCTATGTCCAGTAGAGGCTTATTGTAGACTGTTGATGATAATTATGTAAGTACCGATATAACTTAGAAAATATTCTTACTGTGATTGCCCATCCAATTTTCAGACTTACATGAATGGACACGAAATTACAGTATATCGGTGACAAACGCTAGTAATCAAATGCGTACGAAAACACAGAGTCATGCCTCATACTTAAACATGAAAGGACTTGCGGAGGGAACATTAATAGTCGTCTGACCTCATTACGTCGCATACATAATTCAAGTGGCGAAAATCCAGGATTTGTAAAGGTCGGCTAAAGTTGCGGCAGCCGGAATAATGAGCGAAACATTACTACGAATTAATTACAATATATACTTACTACAGATACTTAACTACGGATGTACAAACAAGTATATTGTATCGATATTATCACATCCCAAATTATTATTAAAGATAATAACTGTGCCGCAAGAATTTGAATTAATAATGAGATGTAACAATTGTCTGTACGTTTTGTCGCGGGGGACTTTCCAAACATATGAACGTAAAACCGACAAAGAACACCCCGACTCAGAACAACAATTTGTGGATCACACAAAGTGTTGCCTCATGTGCGGTTTGAACGCTCAATACGCAGGGCTTCTACTGCCTGACGAGATGACCGCTTAAACATCAACTAAAATGAGAAAACATAATAACTTCGTACTAGATTTTACTGTAAAATGTAAATTTTACTGGTACAAGTACACAAAGACTTTTCAAATTAAATGTGATGGTACTACAAATGTATTTCAAAAATAATTTGTATTTGGTTTTAAGCACAATCTCTTGTTCAATTTATCAATAACATTGTTACGAATAACAATAAAGGCATTAGCATTGTTTATCCACTTATATAGTGTGAATTTTAAAGTTTTGAGCAATTTGGCTAGCATTTATAATTTTACATTTTCCTTCTGGGACTAAGTTAAAAAGCAGGGAACTGGTGGACTAACAATGGTGAACAAAAGCAGGTAAACAAACATATAAGGTAGTTTATCGTTTAAACCATGTACTCAGACTGGGTCTGTAATCTTATAACAAAGATAAAATAGTTTATCCTTTTATGTATATATTGTTTTTATTCGATAAGCAACAGCAAATTGCATCACATTTTTTTCTCTTTAACGTTTTCTAGCTTATAATAAAATACACAATTAATATATTTTAATAAATTTCCTTCTCAACTGCACATAGGCAGTAAATATAAAAAAATAAGATTCAATCTAGGTTCTTTTGATCAGTTTCAAATCCAGTACTTTTGTTGATCCACTGGCAGTATTATACATTCACACATGTATGGCTATAAAAGCGTATATGACTGCTCAACTAAATTTAATTGTTTGTCAGTGCGACACACTGTAATTGAAAAGCTATTTGAAGTTTAATCACTTCAAAAGACAACTCTCGCACTAAGAATAATTCTTGTCGCGAGGGACTTTACAAACACACATGAAACGGACACAAAGAACACCCAGACTCGTAACAATAATTTGTGGATCACACAAAGTGTTGTCCCATGTGGGATTTGAACCCGCCGACTACGCCATCCGTGCAGTCAAAAGTACAAAAGATTTAAGCTAGTCAATTCTTTTGGTCATTGTCTTTCTTCAGGTCACCCAAATAATTGCTACATCTTATCATACAATCACGTTTCTGTATTGTAATCAAATCATAATTTTTTTGTTGAATCAAAGTTGTTTTTGCAAAACTTCACCTTTTTTAATTGTACACAAAGCTACTTAATGTTTTTATATTTGTAGATGAATAATCAAGTTATAGTTAAATAACATCCCAAATTCTCTTTGTCGATAATGGTATTATAATGAATATTCAATTTACTACGAAATGGGTATCGAACATTTAGAACTGAGTAAGGTCACCTCGATTCGGTCAAATAATGTCATTTGAATACAACCTTTTAAAAATGTATTCTAAAAAGACTTAGACAATAAAATCAGCGTAAAATAGAGAGAAGTCTATAGTCTATTCTGTGTTAGTTAATGTGTTCTTATACTATCACTAGCTGACACGAAAAACATTGTTCTGAAGACATTGGTAAAAAATTTGAGGAATTTAAAAAAAAATATCCACAGCATAAGAGCTACCCTTACTACTTAAAGGTATAAAGAAACTTCTTTAAAAGCAAGCTTTTATTTAAACACACTAAAAAATAAAATTAACTTGCCAGCCTCATAACTATCGCCAGACACAAAAATCATCCCCCGTATAATCGCTCCGTTGCGATATGAAATAAAGACAAACATAACAAACCATCAACCTTTTCACAGTTATAATATGAATAAGGATTACAAAATTTATATGATGTAAAAGCTTGTCCCAAAGTATAAGTATTTACTAAGTTTGTAAATTTTAAAAATTAAAATGAATCACATCTAAATATTTAATATACTTGTTTTTCTTACATGTAAATCTCGCGATAAGCTTTTGTTTCATATAAATTGTGTAATGACATTCTAAGTTGAGAGTAAAAGTTTTCAAAGAAAATATATTTCATTATTTTTAACGAGTTTAAACAAAAGTTCATTTTTAATTTTTTTTTTTACTTTTAACTTATTTTTACTTCATAGTTATCGTGGGAGCGATTTCTCAGTCTGTTCATCATGGGATTGACATTCATAACAAATGTAACGAAATTTGTTTACCAAATCTGATGAGGTTGCACATTGACATAATCTAGGACTAAAGTACCCATCAAGGTGAATACAAAAACGCACAATTTAGACTGTTATGTCGTTTTATTATTGCGATCCTTTGACCATCTCCCGGCTTGATCATCAAACACTGGTTAATATTTAGAACTAAATTCAAGAAATCTAGCGACCCCAAACTCAATGGGATTTTGTTGTTTGTTGATACGGATTGTTTTAATATGAACTTCTTATCACCTCACCTTCACCACCATTATTAGACTCTGGATAGTATTTAGAGACAAAATACACGCCAAACGAAATCAAACGAGTCCAAACGAGTCGAGGTGGTTACGTCATTTCACTACAGAGTTCCTTTGCCACTTTTCAGTTCCATCGTGAGATCAGCTTCATGGTATCATGATATTGTTTTGTCACTCACATATGTATGCAAAATTTCAGCTCATTGGGTGAAGATATCTGATTCAAAATTGAGCTGCAAGATTCCACCCGAATGGCAGTAGTTACATACATACATACGTTTCATGTTAAATAAAAGCTACTTTCAAAACCTCCAATTTTAATATACAAAAAATTTCATAAAAATCAGTCAAGCCGTTTCGGTGAAGTTTGATAACAAACAATATGACACGAGATTTTTATACATTAGATTTCCTTTAACCTCACATACACAGTAAACTTTTACAGTTTGCTCAGTTTAAAAAAGTATAGTTTAGTTTATCATAACGTACAAAATTGTAATTTGATCACTACTTACTATCTACCCTTCTAAACAAATTTGTACAAAGGTGGTTAGTAGTGACGTAATAGAGTCAAGTCAAGTCAAGATATATAAGTGGACTTACAAAGACTTGAGGCTCTTGAAATGAAAGAAGTTACAAGGGATATAAGGAAAATGTCAGGGCCGTCACGTACTGTACAAAATCAGTCATGAATAGTAAATTAAGACTTGTTGGGTAATATTTTGATCTTAATCACAAACAGCTTTCATTACTACGGTCATTTCTTCGTATAATGTATTTTTAGTAGAATTATGGATGTTCAGTAGTCCAGTTCCAGTCTCTCTCAGATCACGCTCCATACCAACTGTATTTAATATCCAGCTTTACATAGACCTCTCTTAAAAGGTTTTTTTGGTTTACCACTCTACGCTTGCCAGACAGGTTGGTATAGGATTTATATTGAGTTTTCTTTCCCTTTGCAGAACTGTTGCCCTGCGCAGTCTGGTCACGTGGTCGGCTCTTACGACACTCATAGGATATAATATATTAGTGATACTCTGTATTTTTAATCTGTTTGTACATTGTTAGGTGTTTTTTTGTTTTCAATCAAATAGTTTAAGATCCTTTCAAAGTGACTCTACTTTGCCTGATGGAAGGCATGAAAAGAATCCAAGAGTTGTGGTCAACATACGCATTACGAATGCAGACAATGCAGCATGGTGTTCCACACTATGGCAGCTTAGTGAGATGCTTTTTTACGCCCCGCTTGCGGAAATAAGATACATAATAGCAGTGTAAGTTTAACAATAGGCTTTATATATACACTTTATTTTCTCTAGATATAACAATTTTATCTTTTAAATAAATAAATTCTATCGAACACGTAATGTACGTTGAGATTGAGTTATTCTACAGTACGATTTTATCACTCCAAATAAAAATTAGTGTTATCGGTTTCATAATAATCCAGCCATTATTTGAGTGCGGCTTAGAGAAAAGTTTGACATTATAATAGGCTTAAACTATTCAGCCTAAATGCCATAGATATATTATAGAATTAGTATTGATCTATCAAAATTTTACCGTTACTATTAATTTAATCCGTGTGATTTCGGATTAAGAATACGCAGCATCACCACTCCTATTTATCCGTGGATGTTGTAAGAGGTGACTAAAGGAAGGAAAACTTGAAACAAACCTGGCCAGGCCAGAGGCCTATGTCCAGCAAGTGGACTGTTAAAGGCTGTAGTTATATGATTTATTTGTTGTATCGTGGACATATACGAGCAGCAAAGTCGCTTGACGATGAGCATCCCTCCCTCTCACTGTTAGGGAGAGGCAGTAGTATATCAACTAACTTCAGTTGTCGGTGTGGCTTTCATATCACTCCAATCAAGCGGACCTATATTTTACTATACTCTCACACTAACAAACATCACATGCAAAATTATATGATAGGTGTTTACGCAGGAATTGTAACTATTACTTTTTAATTTCAATGTCAGTACACTATTCTCATCCTAGTCATATCTCACGGTAATTCATATTTGTACATTTCCGAGAAAGAATACTCTCTTCAGTATCTAACGAACCCGATTACGGTTCTTGTCTCAGAAGCTTAATTTTGTTTATAGCCGTAGACTGGGACAATATTTAATCCGAAACATCTACGCAAAATGAGAAAATATTAGGTCTGTTTTTGTTCATGAAATGATATAAAAGTAGGTAAGAAGTAATGTTCTTAGAGAGTGAAGCGGCTGATAAGTAGATATTCGCCGAACTATATGTTTTTATTTTGGAAACAAATAAATTGACACAATATACTTAGTCCTTTTGTTTTATTTTATTCATGTAACTCTGTAAAAGTTTTTTTTATATTTATCACATTTTTTCTAAATTAGTTAGATCGTTTCAAAACGTTGACTTTCTATCAACTCTTCGTTACCTCGAATCCTACTTCGTTTGTTGATATTACAAATCTATTTAAAGTTTAAGTCTTATTGAGACCGTGCTGTGAATGTCAAACGAAGATTCTTTTCCTTTACCAACACCCGTATTAGAATTATATCTCGTCTCACGGGCGACTTTACAAACTTACAAGAAACGGACACAAAGAACACACAGACTCAGAACAATAATTTGTGGATCAAACAAAGTGTTGTTCGTGTTGGGTTTGAACTCACAACACTCAGTGTAGTAAAGAGCACTTAGCACTTGTTTTTAACCTATGGAAACCCCTCGGGCCGTCATCCCACCGGAGTTTGCGGCGGAGAAGTATGTCGAATTCGGATCGACTAAAACCACACAGTGTGCCACTCTGCGCCTGGAATAGAAGGAATCCGGGCACAGCTGTTATTACGAAATCCAGCTTGCGCGTGCCCGCTAGTGCATCACCATCTGCGGGTACTCTCTGACCGCTTGAACCACTTTTTTTTTTTTTACGTGTGGAAACCCCCTCGGGCCGTCACCCCACCGGGGTTTACGGCGGGGTGGTGTGTCGGAATCGGACCGACTAAAACCACACGGTGTGCCACTCTGCGCCTGACATAGGAGGGATCCGGGAACAGCTGTTATTACGACATCCAGATCCCTCCTAGTGCCTGCCCGCTCATGCGGGCACCATCTGCGGATAAACTCTCCTTTTAGGCGACGTACGGCACACGCGGACGTCGCCTCCTCGCGGCTGGCCACTATAGCGGATGGAGGGGAAAACCCGTCCCGTCCACCCGCGGCCACACTCAAGGCGGCATGAGGCGCTGGTATGCGCGCCTCCGCCACCCGGCTCGCCGGCGGCGAATTGGGTCCGAGTGGATATTGTCCTCCCGGGCCTTCTCCGCCGCCTCCTTCCGCGAAATTACCGCTTGAACCACTACGCTAACCGTGCAGTCAATTCCGAAAAAGATCAGTACTAAGTAATTCTTCTGTTGCTTTTCAGAAAATAATAAACATACATCCTCTTATTATTCGAGAGACTGAAATCAAAATTAAGAACTTACTCAAATCCAACCAATCTACTGCCGTTCACTGCTGCACGAAAGCTCCTCCAAAGAGCGCCAACTAAATACTGAACTTATTACTAAATTGGTTATTATTTACGACCAAACAGCTTACAAATTGCTTACAAATTATTAATCCTTGTTTCACACAAATCCCACCATACCGATAACTTATCACACACACATAAACATAAATTCACCATACATACTCACAACAACCCATTACTTATTATTATTATTATTATTTTCTTTATTTCATTATTTACAGTTATTTATTACATTTTTAAATATATAAAAAATAGAAAATACACATTTAAAAATATAAAAAATAGTAGTAGACCACCGACATCGGGTACAGGGACCAAGACACCGGTGGTTAGGGCTCCAAAGACAGGAACCTCCTCATAATACGGGCCGTGTCACGGAGGACTGCCTTCTGCATCAGACCCTTGATCCAACCTTCTAACGTGAGCCTCTTAAGGTGTTGGTCGAGGCTCTTCGCTATCAATCCATGAACAGATATGATTATCGGAACAATAATCACCGAATCCACATTCCACATGTCGGCAATCTCGTGAGACAGATCCAAATACTCCAATTGTTTTTCTTTTTCAACTTTCACGAGATTCTCGTCATGAGGAACGGCGATATCGACGATCATTGCGCGGTGCTCTAATCGATCTATCACCACAATATCAGGCTTATTGGCAACAATAGTCGTATCTGTGATAATAGATCGATCCCAATATAACGTAGCACGACCGTTCTCGAGAACTGGGTCGGGCACATACCTGTAGTAAGGTACTTCGAAATTGACAAGTTGGTATTTAAGGGCAAGTTGTTGGTGTACGATCCTGGCTACTTGGTTGTGCCTGTGCAAATACTCACCGTTAGCAAGACGAGAACTACCGGAAATAATATGCCTAATAGATTCTCCAGGACGGTGGCAAGCCCGACAGATGTCAACCGTACTATCTTCCAGGATATATTTCCGGTAGTTATTCGTCATGATAACTTCGTCCATAATTGCACAAACTTATTACTTACTTACTTTATTATTATATTTATTACAATTGTATATTATGTGAATTTAATTTATAAATACATAAAAAGGAAAACAAAATACAAATATACGTTACCAGAGTCGCCAAATCTCCCATCGTACTAATCTTGAAGGAGAGCATCAAAGGGAAAGATAATACGCTTTTGTCTCTTGAGTTGCAGATGTCCATGGATAACGGTAGTTACTAACCTTCAGGCGATTTAGCTGCTCGTTTACCTTAAAAAACCACCAGTAAACGCACCGCAGGGTGATGTCGCATTGAGTGATTGCAATTTTCACCAACTTAGTATAAGTATTTCAAATGTCAGCCAAATAATGTGGCGTAAAACAGTTATTAAACTGAATTATAAACTGTCTAACTAACTAGTACATACTTAGACAATTTAAATAAAAGTTCATATACAGGAGACATCAACTAAAAAAATAAGTAATGAATATTTATACGCATAATTTAAGAGTAGGCGAGACATTAGATGAATTAATGTTAGCATTTCATCAACGAGATACTTTTGTACACAGTATATAAAGTAGAAAACCCGTCTGGTGTACCTGACCTTTGTGCTAAACAAATATGAGGACTAACCAGGTAAACGAAAACATAATTAACTCTTATAAAAGTAACTCTTATTTCGACGCGCCGACTCGACATTATTATAATAACTTCACACATATGAAATACGGCCATCTGCTCCCAAAGTAAGCAAAGTCTCTACTATGATAACCAGACTGCTGATTAACATACTTATAAGTTTCTAAATACATAGTATATTACACATTCACATTATGGTTGCATGCGTCGGAGAGCATGTTAAGCCGTCGGTCGTAATCGTGAGCAAAGTGCTTTCAAATACACTGACAAGTAGTTCAACCTTCGAATTCAGTTTGCCCTTAGGGTTGCGGAAGCCCGATGCTAGTCGCTCCGTGGAAAAACTAATGTTCAGGGTTAATGTTAAAACCGATTGAACTAGTAGCCGACCCCAAATAATCTTCATCAACAGCCTTTTGCAGTCCACTGCTGGACATAGGCCTCTCCTTAGCAAGGAGGTTTTGGCCTACTATACCACACTGGCCAGACGGGTTGGAATAGGGTTTGTTTCTAGTTTGGGGTGCTGGGCTAGAAAACCTCCACGTGGTGCACCCTGGTAACGTTGGCGTCGGCACTGTTTTCTTCCTGTGCCGTTTGGAAGAGGACATAACCGCCAACGGCTAATATCCTAGCACATAGAAGAGGAGGCCATTTTCTTCGGCCATTCGGTTGAGGCTTGGTCCAACAGAGCGGGCATTTATGTCGATTCCTCTGTTGGCTCTTCGCTCTTCGGAGCAATGAGGAGGAAAACCTCATAAGAAAAAAACACGGAGGTGGGACCCTTTCATGGGTCGGCTTTTCTCCACTGTGGAGAAAGGAGAACGGGCTCGGTGTGTACTCACACTGCCGCCGAGCAGGCATTGGAAGATTTAATCTTCCTGCCACCGTTGTCACATCGTAATCCCGAAGGGAGTGTCGTGGTTTTGTCTCGCGACACCAATCGGGGGCGAGGGTCTTGGCTTAGCCGCCCGGACTGCGAGGAACAAAACCTCTTTAAAAATTACCCCGAATCCCGTGTTCTGGTGCGTGGCCAAGGGATGCATGGCTGATGGGTAGTTCAGTCGTAAGCGCACTCCCAGCCGAGGCACCTGCGGACCCCTCGGTTGGGCATAAATATACGCTTGCCCGGGTATTGGGGATCTCTGCCCGGGTCGACCTTTGTTCTCCCCATCTCGTGGGTTCAAATATGGAATCAATCATTAATAAAAACAAAAATACAGACGAAAAGAAGGAGAAGAAAAACAGAGGGGAAAAGAGTCCAAGAACGGACGACTTCTCTTCCAACGAAGAGGAGACATTGGTTAGCACGCCTATCTCGGTGGGGCTCCCAGAAGTCATTATGGCTGCTGGGAGACGTAGAACATCGGAACGATTACGTTCCAAATCCGCCGCGGGTGGTAACTCTAGTGCGAAGTAGGACACACTGGAGCTTATGGCAACGGAACATTGTGACAGCCGGAAACGCAGACGCTCCAAGGATGACGGCAGCGATACGTCTCAGGAGATGTTGCCTCCCAAGGTTGCAAGCAGTCGTAGGGGGAGAGCACGAACTCCAGCCTCGGTTCCGTCAGGCTCCGTTTTCTGCAAGGCAGGAGCCTACAGAAGAGTCAGGGCGGACGGCGAAGCATTAGCGGAAGAGGAGGTCGCAGATCTCCTGCTTAAAATCAAGGAGCCGATGGAAGGGAGTTCTGTTCTCCAAACACCATCGTCCATGCAGGAGAGAGCAAATGCGGCGGTGGCCATCATCCACAAAGTGGCCACCAAGTCTAGCAATCTTAAGGGCTGTTTTGTGAAGGCCCTTAAGGACTCCTCTGCCGCTATTGCGGGGGTCGTGGAGAGCCTTATCGGAGACATGGCTTGTCTCCAGGCAGCCAACAAGTATCTGACGGGGCAGGTGACTGAGCTCAGTGCTCAGTTTGCTCAATTTCGGGCAGATCGCCCCGAACGAGAAGGCTCGCCTCCGTCACAACTTACCCCCTCTTCCAACCTCGGGGGTATTCCTGATGCGCCAAATCACGGACGCAGTGTGGCGCATGATGGACGGGCATCTCGCTAGCCTAGAGGCGAGGCTGCCTCCGGGCCCTGTTGTCCGACCGCCGCTCGCAGCAAATAGACTGAAGACCGTATCGGTGCCATCAACGCCTCCCGTTGCGGTCGTGTGTCCTATGCGGCGGTGGCGTCTGTGCCTGCCGCTCCTGCGGTTGCTCCGAGGGCACGACAGGCGGCTAAAGCAACAGCCAAGAAAGGTGCACCGAGGTCAGGGCCCAAAACAGCGGCCAAGTCTAGAGCGGAATTCCCTCCGCACTCCACTCCAGCCGCTGTACCTGGCACCTCCACGTCTGCTCTCCCCATATCTGCCCCTTCCACGGATGGTTGGCAGATAGTCGGGGGGACTAAGAAGTCCCGAAAGCGGGGTAAAAGGACTGCTCAAACAGCAGCCTCTACCCTGCAGTCGCTATCGGTGGCAGTGGCCACTACGAAGAGGCCGCGCAAGCTGCAGGTACCCAAAACCGCGGCGGTGCTGGTCACCGTGTCACCGGAAGCGGTTAACGGCGGACTGTCTTACGCGGCCATCTTCCAGAGGGCCCGGGCTAGTCTCGCCAATGACGTCGGGACGGACGGAGTCAGGTTGCGCCTCGCTCAGACGGGAGCTCGAGTCCTCGAGTTCCCGGGAGCCGAAGGCGCAAAGACTGCAGATGCCTTTGCCGAGAAGTTGCGGGGCATGTTTGCGGCCACGGATGGTGTTAAGATCGCCAGGCCTACTAAGTGTGCAGAGTTGCGCATCTCGGGCCTGGACGACTCTATAACGGCCGAAGATGTCCGCGTTGCAGTTAGAGAGAAGACAGAGTGCAACGTGGACAACATTAGGGTCGGCACCATCCGCCCTGGTCCAGGAGGGCTTGGCGCGGTGTGAGTCAGCTGTCCCGTAGCGTCAGCCAAAATTTTAGGCGACGCCGGTAGATTGCTCATCGGTCTCGTCAGCGCTAGGATCACAGTCCTGGCAGCGAGACCGATGAGGTCTTTTAAGTGTCTGGCATCGGGACACACACGCGCCAAGTGTGTTAGCTGTTTCGACTGTAGCGGACTATGTTTCCGCTGCAGTCGACCGGGGCACAAGGCGGC
Source organism: Hypercompe scribonia (assembly GCA_949316085.1). Classification (NCBI taxonomy): domain Eukaryota; kingdom Metazoa; phylum Arthropoda; class Insecta; order Lepidoptera; family Erebidae; genus Hypercompe; species Hypercompe scribonia. The sequence continues at coordinate 10,641,709 of OX438988.1, forward strand.
AGAGTGCTCTGCCGCCCCACACTGCCCAGCGTGTGCGGCGGGTAACAAGCCTGCCGATCATCAGATTGGGCAGAGAGGCTGTAAACCTCCCTACAATTCTCGGCAAGCGTCGGGGGTTAGCCAATCGACCCAGGCTGCCTCTGATGTCGTTCGCATGTCGGCATCGTTGCCCATGGAGGAGGTTGTAGAGACGGTCGAGTAATGGCCCAAGTCTCCAACCTCCTGGTCCAGACGAACCTGAACCACTGTGCCGCGGCGCAGGACCTTTTCCTGCAAACCATGGCACAGTGGTCCATCGGTGTTGCCGTAGCCGCTGAACCCGATTATGTTCCTCCCCGTCCAAACTGGTTGGGTGACCGGGACGGTTCCGTGGCAGTCGTCGGCTCCACGGCGGCTCATTCCCCGCCCTTGTCGCTAAGAGGCAAGGGAACAAAAGGTAAGTCCAAATAATATGATATAACTGTGTCCTTTATTTTTTAACATACCGCCCTTAGGGGTGGCCAAATAACATGGTTTAAAAATATTTGTTTTCTATCTATTTTTGCCATCACAACGTGCAATAGCGAAGTGTAGCAGAATAAAACTAGCAGATTATATAAAGTAATCGTGAAAAAGTCATAGTAAGTTTTGCAAAACCATATATTTTTTAATTAATTTTCTTCATTATCAAGTTAATCGATGACGTCGTATAATGTATGTAGGTACATTTAATGTCACAGAATATCCTAATAATTTAACTACGTCGTATACTAACATGATCCACAGGTCACCCACCCTATTCCTAAATGTGGAGCCTCGGATTATGTGCGTATTATCCAAGTCTCCACATTTTAGAATAGGAATTAGAATTGGGTACCTCCCAAAATAATTTACCATACATACGCGCTTCATTACGATCTAGGGTAGTCAGACGGTAGGTTAGGTGGAACGCCCTTTCCGAGATCCTGATATACCTGGCCAGCTTTTCTCAAACACTCGACGGTTATTAGTACTTTTAACAACTTAAGTACCGATATCAAATTTATAAGAATGAAATCAATGTAAAATTTAATTCAATTTATATCTAGCAAGTCCTCTAAACCTCTTCGATAATTATCTAAGACAAAAAATATAAATGATTACTTCAATTGTCAATCGTTAATCATTCAAATAATGTAAATATAACCATTAATCTCTTCGTGTGGTGACAGATTAAGAATACACTATCACCATCCTTATTCATTTCATAGATGATGTGGTGCAAACTACACAGGACAACCTCACTGCAAAGAGAAGGAAAACCTGAAACAAACTTTTTTTTGTATAACGTTATATGGAATATGACCATAGACACCAGAGTTTAGCTTAGCTTATATAACTTTTATCCCTAAATGGATTGTGGTGCGGTGGATTTCTAGCTTTCTTAAAATGCTTCATTTTAGAAAATAAATATTATAAAAGAAAAATGATCTCCCTTCAATAGCGAAGTATCCGACCGAAATAATTCGTAAATCTTTGCTATAAAAATAACATAAGTATCTTAATTTAGTGTCTAAGTATCTTTATTTATTGTCTAGATATCTCTTATGTGTTTCTGTTAAATAAGTAAACACATTTGTTAAGAATGTGTTTACTTGTACGTATCGAATCGGATCGCATCGAATTACTCGTGTGGTTACGAGGTGTGATGGAATCTCGGCCACAAATTACATAATAGATCTACGTTAGCTGGGTCTCTGTGAAATGTAATGTTAAACAAATAATCATTGTTGTTAGAAATTACATTCGTATTTACATTACTACAGCATAAGACATAACAACAATTTAACATTGCTCTAAATTAGTCAAGGTACACAAAGTGACGTCACGGTTGGCCTAGGAGGGGTCCGGATATCTAGGAAGGGTCCGGATGTCTCAATAACAGCTGTTTCCGGATTCCTCCTATGTCTCTCTAGCAGAGTGGCACACCGTGTGGTTTTAGTTGGTCCAATTCCGACACACCACTCCGTCGCAAACCCCGTTGGGGTGACGGCCCGAGGTGACTTCCACACGTTAAAAAAAAAAAGAAAAAAAAGTGGTTTAAGCGGTCGCCACGCTGCCCTCACCTGCGCTGAGTGTTGTGGGTTCAAACCTCACATGGGACAACACTTTGTGTGATCCATAAATTGTTTTTCTGAGACTGGGTGTTCTTTGTGTCCGGTTCTTATATGTTTGTAAAAGCTCCTGCGTCGCAGGATATATTCCTCACGCGGGTATTGTCTTTAAAAAAAAATAAAAACAAGGCGTAAAACTACCTGTTAGTACCTAAATTAGTGCAACTAAGATATGTTTACCATGCAAAACGTGGCAAGAACTGTCGAAATTTATTTTGATTTTGTTTAACAACATACAAATGGAAAGATGTGTTCAAAATAAAACTTATAGAAGCGATATCCCCGATAGATTTTAATTTAATGCAGTAAATAGACAGTAGGCGTTATAAAGATTTTTGAAAAATTTACTTACTAATTAAGACTTAAATGATAATTAAAAATACGTACGTACTTGAAATATTATAAGATACGTTAATATGCCTATCCCAGTGGGATTTCCTATCTGCCTCATCATCATCAACAACAAACAGCCTTTAACAGTCCACTGTTGGACTTAGGCATCTCCTTCAAAAGGAGGCCTTTTCCTACTATACCACGCTGGCCAGACGGGTTTTTAAAGGGTTTGTTTAAAGTTTTCCTTCTCCTTGCGGTAATTCCAGTGCCGTTTTCTCATCAGAAACCTTATCGCCTTTTCTCTTCCTAATCGTTTCCTCCTCAGTTCAACTGACTTCGTTCCTTTTTCCTATTCCAATACCATTATACTCGAATGGCAAATCTTTGCGGCACTCAAGCGAGCGACCGAGAGCGAGAAATCAGCCAAAACTTCAATAATCCTCATTAAAATTAGGAGAAAGCAAATGATTCTGATCATTGTTTTAATTTTTTTTGTTAAAACATTCTATTTCGTAAGCCTAATGTAACGTTGTGAATGAGAAAGCGCCATTTAACATTTTCTATTTAAAAAAATAGTACCTGGAAACCGAGCTTTGCTCGATATTATTACGTGATAGTCAATTCACAATTTGCCAACTTCTTTTGTTCACATCCGTAATTTTGTCACATAGATAAGTGTCAAAACGAGCCTATTAGACAAACATTTCATTGCTTAAAAACACGGACAAAACAACGTTTTCTAAAAATGAAAACTAGTTAGATCGATTTATCGCACTCGAAACCTCCTGCATACTAAATTTCATGCAAGCTTTTGGAAACGTTCCCGAGATTCAGATTATATATATATATATATTTATAATATAGAATATATATATATATATATATATATATATATATATATGTATAATGTAAAAAATATAAATATATGTATAAATAATAGAGTAATTACTCGTTTGAAGGTATTAGATGGTATTAGATGTATACATATAGACCTCAACTTTCTAACTGTTAACGTAAAATTTGAGTTAAAAATACTACGAGAACATCTGAAAAGATATTGATTTGGACATCCTACGCACACCTTATTACTGCTAAATCTATACACAAATAAAGTAACTACTTCATTTTACCAGTTCGAATTCTTCCAACACACGTAATTCGTTACAACATGTTGAGATATGAGAACTCCTTTGTTTCGAAACACTAGTGAGCGAGCGTACATTGGTGTTTCATCTATTGGTTCCTGGAAATTGAAATGAAACTAATTTATACATAGTTCACGAAATACCACGTATATGGCACTAAAAGTACCTAAGAACAGTCACTTAAAACATAGCATAGAACATTATATACAATACAATTTATTAAACATAGAAGGGTCTGTATAAGAATGTGAGTCAGAACGGGTCACCATTTCAGCCAACCGCTGTCTTTGCCGTGCTCGTTTTCAGATGGCCCCCTCTAAAACTTTGTGTTTAGAACGTTCAGGTGGTAAAATAAATTGCCACTCTCTTTAAAGGGATCACAAGAATAGGCTAGATGACACCTTAGTCAAATTAGTTACTTTTTATCATCTGTCAAAACGACAATTTTCTATGAAAAATGTACTAAATAGCAAATTGTGACGTCACTGTTTTAGACTACTCAATTGAACAATATATTTCACTGTATATTTGATTGAAATTCGTAATATTAATAAAAAGCTATGTCAATTGTGTTTGCCGAGATGTTTCGCGCTATAAGTTTTAATGAAGTGAACATTGGTATTTATTTACGATACAGTCATCTACCCAATTGTGGAGGAAAGGAGCGTATTGAACTACGGTTAGTAGAGATCCCGATGTTTTAATAACAGCTGTGTCTGAATCCTTCCTACTTCAGGCACAATAGATACTCGATAGACAAGATGCTGCAAGGCTGCGAGGTTGGTCATGTATCGCGAAACATTCATAACATAGGTAAATGGACTGGTTGGTCCTTATTAACCAGCAAAATCTGCCTTATTTCCCTACAATAGTATTGAATTTTTTAATTCTTTATTGAGCTTATATAAAGTTGACATAAATGACATGCAAATTTTGAGGGGTTCCCTCGATCTCTCTGGGATCCTATCATCATATCCTGACATGGTGTCAGGACCTCGGGAGTTTACCTTGCTTATTATTTATATTATTATACAAAGAATGAAAGGCCACGAATTATTTAACATTTGAAGAATGGTATAAAAAAACCATTTAATTATTTTTTTAAATTGTTTATTTATAAGAAAGTTAATTAGTTGGAATTTATTTTTTAAAAATTATATCGTCTAAATGACCACCGATTCGATGTTTGCACTCGTCTAAGTAAGCACCGAAATTTTCAAATATCGTGTCGTCGTATAATCGTAGGCAAAGAGACCACGAGATCGCCGACATCTCTTCGCCGATTTCTTCTTTTAGTTGTCGTAGTGTATAGTATTTGGTTTATTGATATAGACACGATTCTTCAAATAACCCCATAAAAAGAAGTCTGCTGGGGATAGAACTAGATTTCAAGGTGGCCATGGAATGTCGCCTCTTCTGTAAATCAGCTTTTCCGGCAACATGTCAAGGACCACCGGCAAGGACTCATTGGATGTGTGACAAGTGGCTCCATCTTGTTGTAACCCTGTGTTACGATTATAGTCAGCAAATTCCAGTAGTATCGATTTCAAGAGAACGCCCGTAGCATGTTAGATTCAAATGTTAATGAATTCTTGACTCACCTATACCTTATAACCTTTTAAATACAAAAATAGTTTTTAAATTTGGTCCACAGATAACGGAGCTATCGAGTAACGTACGTACGAAAAGAAATACATTGAAATTGAGGTCAACCTCCTTTTTTTGGAGTCAGTTAAAAAGGGTCTAACCATTCTCGTACGTGCGGAAATAGTGAATTACGTAACGTAATTTGTCACTGGCATTTCGGATAACTTAATAACAACAGCACTGATAATAATGACTCATTTCCTTTTACATATTTTCATGTTAGCAATGAAAATTATGTAATTTAGTTGAACACCTCCATGAAAATTGTAATTGTAAATTTTATAAAAAGTTTCCATGTAAGATTCAATTCTTAAATACTCATAAAATGATAAAAAAAACTATATCGTTGTACAATATAGAAACTAATCAAAAATACATAGCAATTATTTAGTTATTTACGAATGTCCCAATGTTTATTTGCCCACGAATATGTAATCTCATAAACATTTACCATTCTTCTTTAATCGGACTATCGAATGCAACAATATTTTTGCATATCCGATGCCGATTCAAATCCGATTTGATCCGTTAACAACTCTTCAGTTTTATTTTAAAAGTGATTTGCAACAAATTATCAGGTACAAAGCGCACACCTCATGGTAGCGAACACAAGGCTTTAAAATAGCATGGTAATGACAAGCTGTTAATAGCACACCTACCTGCATACACAGTGCTACTATTTATATGTATAGAGAGAAGAATTTCATTCGGTGAATTTACGAATATACGTCTTTTTAAAACTAGTAGGTACAAATGATGCCTAGTTATTAGTTGTTTCAACTCTTAAGTGTAACAGATTGAGTTGCATATTACGAACTTGAAATGTTTTAATTTCAGTTGAGAGTATAAGTATATATAAAGTAACACAGTTCTAAATAAAACAGAATTTGAACAGCCATAGTGCTCCAAAAATGTTGCAATTTATTAAAAATAACCTTGCAGTTTCTTGTTTTCTTTTTTTTTCTATATTAAGTGCGTGCGTGCGTGCGTGCGTGCGTGCGTGCGTGCGTGCGTGCGTGCGTGCGTGCGTGCGTGCGTGCGTGCGAGCGTGCGTGCGTGCGTGATTGCGTGCGTGCGTGCGTGCGAGAGAGCGTGCGTGCGTGCGTGCGAGAGAGCGTGCGTGCGTGCGTGCGAGAGAGCGTGCGTGCGTGCGTGCGTGCGTGCGTGCGTGCGTGCGTGCGTGCCTGCGTGCGTGCGTGCGTGCGTGCGTGCGTGCGTGCGTGTGTGTTGATTGAGTTTATGTTATGTTTTACATATAAATGGTAACCATCTAGCCTGGAGTCTAGGGTTTGCCATTTAATCCCAATACATAGAGGTTACATAGGGTTCGTTATTCTTAGACGATTCGCAAAGTATGAACGAAACATATTTAGTGATTTAGACACCTTTTAGTTGTTTGTAATTTGCAAAATGTAAACAGATTGGTTTTAGTTTGAATACATTGTGCCCATAGTGCTAAAGAGAAAGCCGACCTACTTGGGCAACTCTTTGCCGCGAACTCGACCATGAACGAGGATGGAAGTGCGGTACCGCCTATTAACCCGCCGTGCCAACACACTGCCGGAAATACACATTTCGCAAAGAGAAGTGCGGCGGGAACTAAACTGTCTAGACGTTCATAAGTCGAGTGGGCCAGACGGCATACCTGCAGTGGTGCTCAAAAAGTGTGCCCCTGAGTTGTGCCCTGTACTAACGCGACTTTTCGCGATTTCCTACCGCAAAAGGCAAGTGCCGTCTTCGTGGAAGACTGCCCATGTGCATCCAGTGCCAAAAAAGGGTGATAGATCGGACCCATCGAATTACAGGCCTATAGCTATAACCTCCCTTCTCTCTAAGGTGATGGAGCGTGTAATCAACACACGGCTCCTCAGTTACCTGGAAGAGCACGATTTGATCAGCGACCGCCAGTACGGTTTCCGCCGCGGTCGCTCGACTGGTGATCTTCTAGTGTATCTCACTCACCGGTGGGCTTCAGCCATTGAGAGTCAAGGTGAGGCTTTGGCAGTTGGCCTGGATATAGCAAAGGCGTTCGATCGGGTCTGGCACAGGGGCCTTCTATCGAAGTTACCGTCCTACGGCCTGCCCGAGGGTTTGTGCAAATGGGTGGCTAGCTTTTTGTCCGGCAGACGCATAAAAGCCGTCGTCGACGGTAGCTGCTCCGAAAGCATGGACATAAACGCTAGTGTCCCGCAAGGCTCCGTGCTATCTCCAACACTATTCTTGCTGCATATCAATGATATGTTGACCATAGATAGCATCCATTGTTATGCGGATGACAGTACTGGAGATGCGTATTACACGGGCCGGGCTAACATCCCTCGTACCGCTGTAGTAGAAAGTCGCGAACAACTTGTGTCTCAAATCGAGAGCACTTTACACAGAGTCTCCGATTGGGGTCGGGATAACCTGGTCCAATTTAACCCCTCTAAGACACAAGTTTGTGCGTTTACTGCTAAAAAAACCCCGTTCACTGTAGTTCCACAATTCCAGAATACACCCCTTACCATCTCACAGAGTATTGGGATCCTCGGTGTCGATATCTCCAGTGACGTCCAATTTCGGACTCATTTGGAGGGAAAGGTGAGGCTGGCATCAAAAAAGCTTGGTGTTCTGAATAGAGCGAAGCGATATTTCACACCGGCACAAAGGCTACTACTGTACAAAGCACAAGTTCGGCCTCACATGGAGTATTGCTGTCATCTCTGGGCGGGAGCACCGAAGTACCAGCTTGATCCTTTCGATTCAGTCCAGAGACGTGCTGTGAGAATAGTCGACGATCCTGATCTCACGGACGGTATCGAGCCACTAAGTCTTAGGAGAGACTTTGCCTCCCTGTGTGTGCTCTACCGTCTCTACAATGAGTTGTGTTCTGAAGAATTGTTTGATATGATGCCCACAGCCACATTCCACCATCGCACCGCTCGCCACGTCAGGGAGCTCATCCACATACATTGGAACCTAAATGGTCGCGCACAGTGCGGTTTCAGAGAAATTTTCTCCCGCGAACAATCCCGTTATGGAATGAGCTCCCTGCCACGGTTTTCCCTGGGCACTACAGCATGGGGTTCTTCAAGAAGGGGGTTAATAGGTTTTTGAAGGGTCGGCAACGCGCACGTGATGCCCCTGGTGTCGCAGGCGTCCATAGGCTGCGGTAGCCGCTTACCATCAGGCGGGCCGTAGGCTTGTTTGCCACCGTCGTGGTATACATTGAGCGGTAGCATCACACGTTGACTTTTACTGCTTTTACTAGACTCGAATCTAATGAAATTGGTTGATTATTCTATCATCAGAGTAAAAGACACCCGTTTTTAATTAGTCCATATTGCTGCTGGCAGTGAGATATTTCTCTACATTTTTTTGTATTGATATATTTAGTCTTATTACACTAGCCATAATAAACAATAATGATGTGAACTAATGTTATCGTGGGCGTAGAACTTCGTGTTGTAATAAAGCCCGCAAATTCATTTATTCAGCTTGTGTTGTGTAATGTGTCTGAAACTGAATGAAAATCTTTTTAATTTTGAATCGTCTCTATCAACATCGTTCACAGTTTCAAAATATCCTGATGTAATAATAATTTACGGGGATGCTGTCAAATCGCATCATTAGCTTTACGGACCTACCGAGGTATGGCCGTAAGTCGTGGTTGTCATACAGACTGCTGAATTTTTCGTAAGGCTGGTACGAAGATTACGAGACAACTAAATCACCTCCTTTTCAAAGAGTAATAAATAAATAATAAATAAATAAATATTTCGGACTATTTATTTATTCACAACACACATCATATCTACATCTACACAGACATCTAGTTTCAAACTAAACAGAACTTGTGCTACGATAACTAAGCTGACTGATAGAATACTTATATTCTTTTTTTTTGTAAATACATACATACATACTATACATAGAAAACGTCCAAACTTCAAAACGAATGTTTGCAGACCATACAAACATTTGGTCCGATCCGGGAATCGAACCCGAGACCTCAAGCACAACAGTAACATTCACTACCGCTGCGCCACCGAGGTTATTAGGCAATTAGTAACACATACTGCCGGGTCCAAAGCTATTCGAGCATATCCAAACTAAATATGTAATTAAAAGAATATCTAATTAATCAATTTTAAAAATTGGGTGATACTGATTAGTAATAAGAATGTAAAGTTCGCCGCCTCGTCGCGCCGGCATTACTTTGACGTCGCCGCCATTACGATGGTGCCGCCTACAGTTGCGCGACTCATGTAAAAAATGGTTTTCTTTTATTTTATTTGAAATTGTTTACATTTTGTTTTAAATTAATGTTTCTCTATTTTTGTTCTTTTTTTTATATTTTTAACCGACTTATATAGATTCAAATCTATTTACCTATATTATTTGTTCCGTATATTCATGATACATACAATATATATATATTCGATATATATATATATATATAAATATATATAAATAGAACTGTCTGTATATAAATAAATGTATAAAAATAAGTGATTTCAGTATACCTACAACAGAAATTTTCAATGTTTGAGTAAGGCCCAAAGGTCGGTGCCGGTTTCGGCTAAAAACCAGTTTCGGTCCTAATTATAATTACACTAGCTAACTTGTGCAATCTCGTCTGCGTCTCCTAATGCTCGTAGCGTAATGGTATAAAGTGTGAACGAATTGTTAACCACAAAAAAGTTTATAGTTAGCAGCCAACCTTAAAAAATAAACATGATGACGCGGACTTTTTTTAGAAGTTTTATAGACGACCAATTCTTTCCCACATTATTTTTGCGGTTTTTTAACCGTTTACGCACACACACAATGAAAGCTCTCAAAAGAAATAATTTTCTACCTTTTTTGCATAACCATTATTCGTTAATACTCCACTCTCTTTGGTCATAGCATGATGATATTTAGCCTACAGCCCTTCTTGATAACATGGCTATCTTAAACTGAATGAATTTGAAATTAGACCAGTAGTTTCTGAAATTAACCCGTTGAACCAAACAAACTCTTCAGCTTGATATTAACACAGATAAAGAACTATTCATATTTACAATATCTAAAGTTACTTAGGGGATACAGTTATTGTAGTAAGGCTCACAGCCTTACACTGACACGACGACTGTCATGCCTTTTACATTCACAAGCGCTGCTTGAAAAAGAATCTTACTAGGCCGCCATAGTGGGAGTCACCATACTGCATTATCTGCATTCGCGATGGGTATGGTGACCTCTTGAATTTTATGTATGCTTTCCATTAGGCAGAGTAGAGTCAATTTGGCAGGCTCTTAAAATAAAAAAAACGTAAGTATTGTATTAATCATATCGTAAAATATTTAAATCATGACTTGAAACATTGGGTGTACTTTTTTGCGTACCCACGTAAGCTAATAAAAATGTTCGTAAAACTTCAGTACCCTGTTGTACTAATAATATATTTCCCTTACGGCTCACCCTTGGGTCTGGTTTGTCGTAAATAACATGAAACCACGTTTTTCATTTTAATTGGAATCTCGAATAGGTTTGGATGAAAATACACTTGAAATGGTCCGATTTGATTTAGTAGCCCTTTTGCGGTACGTGAACTCTCGTATTTGAAACATAAGTACATCATACAAAATTATCTTTTATACAGCTGTATATTGCCACGCTTCAATGTAGCCTATTTTGGTTGCTTTGATGAGAAACAAGGGACAAAACTGACATACGAAATAGATAAAAACAATATTACAAAGCGATTCTATTTCGTGTCAAAATTTACGCTCAATTGGTGCAGTAGTGAAGTTCTCATCTCATCTTCATCTTCCTAACCTTTATTATACCCAAGATTATTTGGAATAGGCTACTAGTTCCGCCAGTTTTACTTGTTTTTCCACGAAGCGACTTGCATGGAACCTTCACAACACTGAGGGCGAACAGGATTCGAAGGTTGAATTAGTTACCTTTGAGGGCACTGAGTTCCTAATAACGATTACCTTAGATTTTTATGAAAACCTGTACCGACACGGCTTAACGCTCTCTCCGAGACACCTACCCGTAGAACTGTCAAACTTCCATACGCCGAGCTACTATCAGGAATGTCTTTTAAGGAAAATCCAAAAACTCTTTTTGGCCCGATCCGGGAGTCAAAACCCGAGACCCCTTGATTGACAGTCACATACGTTAGTGTTTCAAGATGTGTTCAAGGTGTATTTTTTATGTAATAGGCACTCGAATACATAAGTCACGTGGTGATAAGTGATTAACGCCGCTCATGGACACTTGTGATTTACAAAATACAAGTGTTGTCACTCTTTGTGTACTGCTCTTCAGAATTAGGGAATTTGAGGCTCCAGGACCCTCATACACTCGGTTAAAATCAAGGAAAGAATTACTTAACACTGGTTTTCTGTGAGACTGTTTGATAAATGTATAAACTGCATAAAGTGTAAATAAATAAATAAATCAAGTCGAGCTGGGCCTATGTATCAAATCAACCTATCACCGTCCACTGCTGAACGACGGTCTCCCCCAAGGAGCGCCAACTATCCCTGTCCTGGGCAATTCGTATCTATCCGCTGCCAGCCACCTTCTTCAAGTCGTCGGTCCATCGCGCCGCAGGGCACCCTACACTACGTTTGCCTAATCATGGTTTCAACTCTATCACACTTCGGCTCCAGCGATCATCGGTTCGTCTGGAGACATGGTCGGCCCACTTCCACTTACTCCCGTTCTCTGTCAAAAGCCTCGTTACGAATTTTATCAGCCAGAGAAACTGGCCTGTATATAGTAATTGTCTCTCTAGCCTTTTAATTATACAGTTCTCTTAAATAGAAAGAATAACTTAATCTGATTTCGAAAATCATGCTAGATTTGACTCTCTTGCAGTTGCTGAAATCAAAGTTGATAGTGAAGTAGACCGACCTGCATCTATAGCAAAAAATTCCCTATTGAACATTAGCTAGCCAATAGCCATCGAATATTGATGTTCAAAAATACATAGGCTCTATTTAGGAATGTATTTCCCAATCAGGACAAGAACACTTAACCAATCACGTACGAAATTGCCTGTGGTATCTTAGAAGATTAGCAAAATAAATGTAAACCTATTATTTAACACACGTACAAATTGGTTACAATTAGTTCGGGTCGTTATCATCGTAGCAGCTATGTTACCGCGAACCAAATTAACCTGCTGCTATGGTTTGTTTTCAGTTGGAGAATGTTCAGCTACTTGATAAATACAACCTACGCAACCCATCCAAGGGGACGTTGTATTTTGCCACGACACATCTCATCTTCGTCGATCATGAAATGAGGAAAGAGACATGGGTAAGTGCAGATTGTATATAAATAGAGAAACCATTATTGATTTTTAAATACGTTTGTACAATTCTAGTTTGTAATATCTGAACAAAAATGTCTAGTAAAGAAATGGGCTTTTACAAATTAACTTATTTTTCCATCCTCTCTTTGAAATACAAATATTATGTCTAAATCTTTGACACTTTAGGCTTCGTCCCTCACCGTAGATATATTATATTTTTGACAAAATGTCACTCATATTTTTGCGCATTAGATACGAGGGGGCGTTTTTAAGTTCGCGGAATGGAGGGTATTGAGTAATAATAAAAACACAAAATTATTTTTCTTTTTCTATATATTCCCCTGCAACACGAATACATTTTTCAGATCTTTCAATTAGTTTTTTTATTCCCTCGTAAAAAAAAGTTTTATCCTTGTCTGAAAAATACGCCGAAACCGCCTCCTTAACCTCCTCATCAGTTGAAAATTTCTTACCACGTAATTCTTTTTTCATTTTTGGAAAGAGATAATAATCACTCGGAGCCAAATCTGGACTGTAGGGTGGGTGATTCAAAATATCGAAGCCCACCTTATGCAGGGCAGCCAGTGCGACTCGGCTCTTGTGAACGGGAGCATTGTCATGCAATAGCAGGACACCTTTCGTTAATTTTCCCCGTCTTTTTTCTTTGATGGCTTCTTTTAACTGTTCTAAGATTGAAGCGTAGTATTCCCCCGTTATAGAAATGCCTTTATCTTTATAATCTATCAATAATATTCCTTCTGAGTCCCAAAAAATCGTTGCCATGAGTTTCTCAGCCGACTGTGAAACCTTAAATTTCTTGGGTGGTGCTGTGCCCTTTTTGTGCCACTGCATGGAGTCTTGTTTGGACTCGGGTTCATAATGATGAACCCAAGTTTCATCCCCAGTAACAATTTGATTCAATACGCCATCCTTGTCTTCATTGCAGAGGTCCAAAAACGCACTTGAACATTCCACGCGCTGTTGTTTTTGCAATGGCGTGAGCGTTCTCGGCACCCACCGTGCGCTAACCTTAGTCATGCCAAGATGATCGTGTAAAATTTTAAAAATTGTTGTATCCGATACTCCAACCATTTCTGCGAGTTGTTTCTTTTTTAGTCGAGCATCTTCCAATACAATTTTTTCTACTTTTGCAATAACTTCTGGCGTAGTCACCTCAACGGAGCGCCCCGGCCTCGGGTCGTCTTCAAGTGATTCCCTGCCTTGTTTAAATAAACTATGCCACTTGTAGACCATTGTTTTTCCTGGGCAAGAATCCCCGTAAACCGATGACATCTCATTGAGTATGGTTTGAACAGACTTTCCTTGCTTAGTAAGGAACTTTATCACCGCACGGAATTCAATTTTCTCCATTTTTTTCACTTCGTTCCCGATTAAAATACTTGGTCAACGATAGTTTAATAGCTAATGATCCAATCACAACAAATTTTACTATGCAGACTAATTATGAGTCACTGAATACGGTAGGCATCAAAAGAGCGCGTTTACCCGCCTTTTTCACTGTCATTCCGCGAACTTAAAAACTTACCCTCGTACATATTTCAAAAATACCACGCGTAGACCGTTATTTTTGGCATATGTATCTAGGTCGCAAACAATTCCTTTTGCAACATTTTTTTCTACAATCAATTTGTTTATTTTGTATGCACTACGTACCAACTAATTGAAAAGGGTTGAAATGACATAAAAAGAGCTGCAAATTCTCAAATCTCGGCGATGTTACTGCTTCTCGCTGATTGAATTGAAATGAAGTCAAACTTTACAGCTCTATTGCTCTATAGCATGACATCTGATTGATACAAGAAGTATAGTAAAATAACAGTAAGAGAACGGTCGGGTTCATTATCTGTATTTCGAACCGTAGCCATTGTAATTTATCAAAAGTTAGATTGACAACAAAAGCGATGCTTCTCAGAATACTTGATGACAAAATTGCCTCATCATCCAATTACCTTATCAAGAAAGGCAATCGGCTTTTTCTTATATGAATTTACCAAGAAAATAGAAGAGTTATTTATTCTCCTTCCAAGAAAGAAGTATCTTTTCAAAAGTATCGGTAAAAAACACAAGAGTTTTGCCATTTTTTTTAAATTTTATATAATAGTTATGCCTGACTTAAGTACATTTTGCTATTTCAGTATTTTCAAAGAACTATGTTTTGCCTTCAGATTTTGCTAATGCACATATCTTCAGTGGAACGGCTCCCGATTACGACAACCGGTTCGCCGCTCCTCGTACGAACCAAGACCTTTCAGTCGGTGTTCTTCGTGATCCCTCGCGAAAGGGATTGTCACGAAATGCACCAAACACTCCTCAGATTGAGCCAACCAGGTAAATTACGTATTTAGTCGAATTAATCCGAAAAGGCAATGGTTGTTAACTTATGAAATAACAGCGAACACACATATTCATTGATTTTTTAGCAAGTTTGTGAAAAATGACTTGATACTTCAATAATCAGCTCATGTGAATATTTTATTTAATTGAATAAATGGATTATCTTTTTAATATAAAGATTAAATAACTAGTAATAGTAGACAATATTTGGTAAATCTAGTTCAATTATTAGCTGACAAGAGATGAAAAATGCTCTAACCACTCAAATATATAATTACGTACCTATACAACGTTTTCATCGCACATTTTCTTATTAAATTTAAAAATCTTTTGTGAATGTCTCCTTAGAAATAAATCTAATAAAATATCCTCAGATTTAGTCTCTTTTTCATGAAATATATTATGATATGGAAGTTTCCATTTGGAAATAACCAAGTTTTATTACTATCTGTAGCGATAATGTCGTGTTCAGTATTTTTACATAGCATTAAAGTACGTGAATACGGTTGAAAGTGTAGAAATTTTAACCCAAAATTACCTTTGCCTATAAGAAGATTTTATAAGTAAAATAATAATAAATACCTACACAATTTTCTCCTTTGTTTGCAGTACACATTGACGAACTGTATTGTTTTCACTACAAGTCGACGCCTGATGATTTACCAAAGTCCGCTGGATGGAATTTCTTTGACATACAGACAGAGTACCAGAGGATGAATGTGCCCAATGACCAATGGGTCCTGTGCACCGCTAATAAGGATTATGAGGTACTTCAGATCACTGTTTCTTACAATTACTTTAGTGTGTTTAATGTAGCTTCAATTGCTTTGTTCGAATTATGAATTAAATTACAGATTTGCAACCACAGATTGTTTCGTGTAGCACTATGTCGGGTCTTTTCGTTTGAGTGAGAAATCTTTTGTATTAGTTTTTTAAATTATATGCCCTTTTTAGATACCTAAATTTAAAATATACCTTTACCGTAGTGTCTGTTCTAGTATCAGCTACTGAGTACAGCGTCGAAAAGTGTAACTTTTAGGAAAGACATGATAGCATGTAGACTTCTAAAGGTCGCAAGTGTGCGTGGTCACTAATATCGAAATTGAGCTTCTATGAAATATTAAATTAGAAGATTTTAGAGGAGATTTTTCAATTCACACCTATCATGACAAGTGTTCATATTTTTATTAGTTCACGTTTGGTTTGTGTACAGTTATGCGATACCTACCCGAGTGCGGTGTATGTCCCCGCCCGGGCTTCTACTGCAGTTCTCCTCGGGAGTGCCAGCTTCAGGTCCCGGGGCCGTCTCCCGGTGCTCGCCTACTTGCATCACAACAAAGCAGCCATTGCAAGATGCAGCCAGCCGCTTAGCGGCTTCTCAGCCAGGTATAAATATGTCTTAAGTTGATATCACAGCCTATGGTTATTTTTTGTGTTAATTTTTTAAAAGAAAACTCTAAATTTGTTAAAATACCCTTGATTTGAAATTTTTATATGTAGTAAACTGTTTTGACAGCAATAATTATGTAAATTATTGTTGACGATTTCAGGTGCATGGAAGATGAACAAATGCTTGACCTGATCAGACGGGCAAACCCCAATTGTGGCTACATGTACGTTGTAGACACACGGCCAAGAGTAAGTTAAATTATTTCTTAAAAAAATGTTGTTTTAAAAAATAGCTAGAAACTATCATATTTCTATGTAGCTATCAAATTTTTTTAGTTATTGGCCTAGTTTCAGAACTACATTTTTGTCACAAACACAAAATATATATATATATATTACTCCTATTGTGATTGATACTTTATTTTACCACACTGCAAATTTTGCACACCCCCTACTCGAAGCTACTTCGTTGGTTTGATGGTGCATAAATACCTGTGTATTGCGATTCATTTACCGTTAACAATTCTAACTAGTGATTATGCGAACACCGAACACCGTAGTCAGAGCACTAAATTACCTCGACTTGATTCGTCCGCATCAGAAAAGTCAAAAATTTCTCAATAAGTTAATTCTCACAGTTTCGCTTCGTAATTTAAATGGTCAACAACAGCTGAACATGAAGTTTGACTAAGTCAACAGCCGAGCGTAAACTCTTAATAAGAACTCTACTCTTTATTCATTTTCCCGTTTAATCACATAAATTAGAAGTATAGGAAATTGCCTGCCTTGTGGAAAATGTTTATAATTCTAACATATGAACATAGACATGGGCGGCGGGTAGGGTGTAAGGAAACTTTACACCCCTCTGGTAGAGAAGAAAATACATAGAAAAACACATATTTTTAACTGATTTCATAAAAAAAGTCGATTTTATAGATATTTATAATTCTATATTTTACGTTGGTTAATAGCATAGTACGAGTATCTTGAAAATAATTCTGGCGGCGCCTATGTGTATAGAATGTTATACATTTAATGCTTAACTACATCAGACACATTTCAAAATTGTTCACGCAGTTTTTGGTTACAAACACAAAAGATTTATTTAGCGCTTTTTCTCTATATTTTTTTAACATTTTTACTGCTGAATAATCGGTTTTGTTTTAGCTTTCACGATATTGCAATGATGTATAGTTGTCACACAATAGTTAGCAGTCTAATTGGACTACTAACAATGATTATAATTATTTGGCTGAGTGTATTAGATGCTTATTTCTGTTGTCCTATGTTATTTTCCTTCTATTTCCAAAACATAATGAGATTAACGTGTTTTTAGATCAACGCGATGGTAAACCGCGCAGCGGGCAAAGGGTACGAGAACGAAGCCTTTTACGAGAATATCAAATTTCAGTTTATGGGCATCGGTAATATCCACGTCATGAGGAAGAGCCTCCAAAAGCTTGTAGAGAGTACGTATTAAAGTCATGATAACATTGAACGAAGTTTCACAGCTATATCTAGGCTAGTCTAGTTTACACTCTTCTAAGCGAGCACCGAAATTTTCAAATACTCTTCGGCAAAGAGACCGCGAGATCGCCGATATCTCTGCGCTAATTTTTTTCTAACAGTTGACGTAGTGTATTTGATGTAGACACGATTCTTCAAATAACCTCATAAAAAGAAGTCTGCTGGGGATAAACTGGACTTCTGGGTGGCCATGGAACGTCACTTTGTCTGGAAATCAACTTTTCAGGAAACATGTTTTTGACCACCGCCAGGGACTCATTGGATGTGTGACAAGTGACTCCATCTTGTTGAAAGCTTGTGTTACGATTGTAGCCAGTAAATTCCAGTAGCATCGGTCCCAAGAGCTCCTGTAACGTGTTTGCGCGGGATGTTAGATTCAAATGTTAACGATTTTTATCCCACTCTATATATGATCTGATCACATTACATCACCACTAACATTTAATTGTCCCTACTGCTCTTTAGTAAGGAGATTTAGTCCCACTATACCAAGCTAGCCAGACGATTGATATAGGGTTTGTTTCAAGTTTATTCCTGTTTGCAGTGATGTGTTATGTTCGGAATACATAATTATTTCAATCTCTCTTTAAAAGTATTTTGAAACAGACTATTTGCTTCTTCTAGTATCTCATAAAATACAATCTAGTTTTTATGTGTAATAATATTTTATTAATATAGTTTAAGTATCATAACAATCGTTAATTATTAATATTGGGTGTAATTTAATAATAAATAAATAATAATAAATATTTCACACATTTGACACACAACGCCATCTAGTCCCAAACTAAGCGAAGCTTGTACTATGGGTACTAGACGACTGATATTAATACATATATTTTTGTAAATACGTACATATTGTACATAGAAAACAACCAAACTCCGAAACAAATATTTGCAGATCTTGCATTATGTACATTTGGTCCGACTCGGAAACCGATTCCGAAAGCTCAAGCACAGCAGCCGGCATACGCTACCAATCTGCCTATGATATCTATAGTATCTTTCGTCTATAATATATACATACGTATTTATAAATATTTAATTATGTTTACCAGCAGTCTGGTTACCATAGTACAGGTTTTGCCTAATTTGGAATCAGATAGCCCCGTGTTCGATGTGTAAGGTTATCTATTTGATTATTTATTTATTACTAACGATCACTTAATCTCAAGTGATTTCAATTCAAATAGATATTCTTGAAAGTTCATGGTTGTTCGAATAAATAGCTACTATTATGAAATAAGACTCCCCACAAGGTGGTCCGACGACCTGGTGAAGGTCGCGGGAAGCTGCTGGATGCGGGCGGCACGGGACCGGCTGTTGTGGAGAACCTTGGGGGAGGCTTATGTCCAGCAGTGGACGTATTTTGGCTGAGATGATGATGATGATGATTATGAAATACAATCTCACAAGAACAAAATAAAACATATTATTAACTAATTGTTGAGTTTTAGGATTAGGATGTATCTTATTTATTAACGCGAAGTTTTAAATATTCCAGCCTGTGATCAGAACACTCCAACAATGTCGTCGTTCCTTAGTGGCTTGGAGTCATCAGGTTGGCTCAAACATATCAAGTGAGTAATTCATAGTTTTGAAGTTATACTTCTTTTGGCGCGATTGGGAAAAATGATGAGGATGAGTTTTTACGATGCGCGCGCACACCGACAGAAAAAAGCAACAGTCTGAAGCTAGTTGCTACCGACAGAATAAAGCAACAGTCTGAAGTTAGTTGCGCCAAAGAAGTATAACTTCTTATGTGCGTACATGAGTACACAGACTCTTTTTTTATTCTTGTTTATAACCATACACACATACAAATGAATAAAATTGAAGTGTCTGTTTGTAATTTGAGATTAAGAGTTTTTCAATAAATGCATATGAAAGTACACGTTACTTACATAAAGATATCATTTTTTTAAATTTTTGATTGCCTGTCGTTTGTTCCGGCTAATCTTTGTAACGACCGGACCAATTTTGACGGGAGTTTCACTGGCAGATAGCTGATGTTATAAGGAGTAACTTAAGTCGCTTTAATTTAAAAAAAAAGATTTCGTAAAAATAAAATAAAGTCATTGAAATAGTGAACAATCTGATTCAAAAGTAACAAAATCGCAGGTAATTTGTAAATGTTATATATAAGTATGTTAATAAGCAGTCTGGTTACCATAATATGAGTTCTGTTTACTTCGGGACCAGGCGGCCGTGTGTAAGATGAGTGAAATTATATGACTACTAAGTAGTTCTCGCTTCGTGCAGGTCAATCCTGGACACGTCGTGGTGGATCGCGTGCGCGCTGGAGAGCGGCGTGAGCGTGTGCGTGCACTGCAGCGACGGCTGGGACCGCACCGCGCAGGTGTGCTCGCTCGCCGCGCTCTGCCTCGACCCGCACTACCGCACTATTAACGGCTTTCAGGTACCGATTTCATTAATGTCATAATAGGCTAGATGACCCCTTAGTAAAATTAGCTACTTTTTATCATCTGTCAAAACGACTATTTTATATGAAAATGAACTAAATACAAAATTGTGACGTCACTGTTTTAGACTACTCAATTGAACAATATATTTCACTGTATATTTAATTGAAATTCGTAATAATAATAAAAAGTTATGTTAGTTGTATTTGCCGAGATGTTTCGCGATATTAGTTTTAATGAAGTGGGCATTGGTATTTATTTACGACACAGTCATCTACCCAATTTGATGTGAATTCACTACACCTTTTTCTCATGTTTTAATCTTCTCTCCCTCTCACTCTTACATATCGCTTGGGGGGGCCCGGTTATCTGTCTGACAGGTACACCTAATACGGATACCAGTCTCCCACGAAGGAGCTAAAAAACATAGTTTTTTTTAATTTTAAGAGTCTGCCAAAGTGACTATTCTGCCTAGTGGAAGCATGAATAAAATCCAAGATTTGAGGTCACCATACTCATTATGAATACAGACAATGCAGTATGATGACCCACACCATGGCGGCCTCGTGAAAATGAAATTAACTTTGCGGCATAAAAATAAACTTTAATTCTTAAATAAATCAAAATAAAATAACAGATATCATTGTAATTCAGACACAATGTTGAGTATGTTATTTTCTAAATTCTAAAATGTACTCTCTGGGTTATAGGCGCTGATAGAAAAGGACTGGCTGTCGTTCGGTCACAAGTTCACGCACCGGTGCGGGCACATCGCGTGCGACGGCCGCGAGCGATCCCCCGTCTTCACACAACTACTCGACTGTACTTGGCAACTGCTACGGCAGAGACCAGAGGTAATTAAACTTTTTTTAAACTATTATGTCAATAACTAAACAAAATCTTATGGTAGCTGATACTTTAGTCAAATTACAGTCCTTAAAATAAACTTTGATTACTGTGACAGACGAACAAGCGATTTCTTTTTGTCACCTATAATGTCATTATTTATGTGGACAGTTACATAACAAATAAATTATAAAAATAAAAATTTACACCTAAAATGTATCACGTGAACAGTCACAACTGTCACACTGATCAAGCTATATTTGAAAGACTATGGTTACTGCTTATTATCTGTCAAAAAAAAATATTTTGTAAAAAAAATTATGACGTGAATGTTACTGTAAACTATTCAGTTGAAGGATATATTTCAATGTTTATTTGACATAAATTCGTAATGGTTATAAAAACTTAGACTAACTACATTTGTCGCATTGTTCTATGATATTTTTTAAATTAAAATGGTCATTGTTATTTATTTATGGTACAATTAACTATCCTATTTTTTGTACACATTGTTAATAACATAAGGGCGTGCAATATAGCACTTAAAGTTTATGCATATAATAGATTGAAAGAACTCTATACGATGACAGTTGTAATCACAGTGTCAATTTTTGGACATAATTAGGTTTTAAATAGCATCGACTAAATAATAAAATAAATAATTATCATGATACAAAACTACGTTACAGGCTTTTCAGTTTAACGAGCGGTTTCTACTGACGTTGCACGACCACGCGCACGCTTGTCAGTACGGCACGTTTGTGGGCAACTGCGAGAAGGACAGGCGGGACCTCAGGTTTGGAACCTCTCCATCATTACACAGTTATTGTAGTTTATATGTATTTTCCATAACACCTTGCCACTTGAAGTTAATAATCAATCGCTGTTGTTAAAAACAATATTTGATATTTAGAATTAAATGTATTCTAGAAGATTTATATGACACTAGCTGACCCGTGTAGTCGTCTGCGTATCTTGTTGCCATCATAATGTGATGTTATTACAACAGTTTTTATTATTATGCCTCTGTTTTTGATCGCTGCGTGATAAAATATAGCTTGCCTCCATAACTGTGCTATCTAACACTGAAATATTATTTCAAATCGTACCAGTACTTCTTGAGATTAACGCGTTCAACCAAACAAACAAACTCTCAAATATTAGTATAGATAGGCGAGGACAAATAAGTCGGCCATATCTCGAAGACTCAAGATGTGTTTGACTTCTGATAACGTCACTCATTTGGTGAAATAAAATGAAACAATTACTTCACACCAGTTTGTGGTATTGCTCTTGTCGAATTGGCCCAAATGTTCCGAAGCGTGACTTATTTTTAGATGACTGCTAATATATGTTAATACTGAAATTGATAACATGCTTCAATCAATCATCAGCTTAATGGTCCACTGCTGGATAGAAGTCTCTTCTTCAAAAGGAGGTTTTGGCCTACTATACCATTTACATCAAGTTTTCATTCTCTTTGCGGTGTTGTCTTGCGTAGTTCACCACCTTAGTCGCATCTTACGACACCTATGAGATGAATATGAGTGATGACATTCCGTTTTCTTAATCTGTCATCACACAAAAATCATCAGCAGCTTTTTACAGTTCACTGCTGGACATAGGTCTATGTACATGCTTGATAAGTGTTTTATGTGTGTAGGTTATCAGAGCGGTCCTTCTCACTATGGGGCTACATGGCCAGTCATTTGAACGAGTACAAGAATCCTTTATACAATCCCAAGTCTCACCCTGATGTGCTCAAACCGGATCTCAACGCGCAAAGTATCAGGTAATTTTTCTTTTAATAGTAATATTAATTCAATGATTTTATTGACTGGGGTGCAGTGATAGCGGTGTGGTTGTTATATTGAGGTCTCGGGTTTAGAAGTTGGGAGTCTTAATGTCCGTACCACGGAGAGCACGTATAGCCGTGTCGTATAGCTGTCCCATCGGATTGTCAAAGTGAGGGAACAGAAAGTTCACCTGTGTAAACATACACACTTGTACACTACATTATCTACAACGAACCTGCTTATTTCCATTGAGACTGGCAGATGGGCCAGTCTATATGTATTATCGAAATGTATTTACAAAAAAAGTATTCTATCAATTAGTCTGGTTTTCGTTGTACAAGCTCTGCTCAGTTTGAAACTAGATGGCGTTGCGTGTCAGATATATTTCTTTTTTATACATGTTATTTTATTTATATGAAAGACACAATTTGTTTTTTTTTGTACGTTTAGTCGAGTTTATTTAGCTACGATATCAGCTAAAGTAATAGTGTGCGTGGGCAGGTTCTGGCGCGGCATGTACTGCCGGCACGAGAGCGGCGTGCACCCGCGCGAGCCGCTCGGCGACCTGCTGCCCGCCGCCACCGAGCACTGCTCCGCGCTCGAGCACCACATCAACTACCTCACCAAGGTACGGCTCTACCGCGGGACCCGGCCCGACCTACATACCTACGCTTCCTTGCACACCGTAACTGGGAAACGCACGATGTGGAATAAAAAACAGAATAATAAGAAAAATTGTTTGAATAATTAAAAAAACAGGCGGCCTTATCGAGGTCTGCGATCTCTTCCAGACATTCTTTAGATAGATAGATTAAATTATATTAGCTTTTGCCCGCGGGTTCGCTCATGTGGAATTTGGTCTGCCACATTAAATTTCGTAACAAATCATTTTATTTATTTTTTTAAATAAAATGTATCCTATATCATTTCTAATACCTCCAAAAATATGTGTACAAAATTTCATGATGATCGGTTGAGTAGCTTTTGCGTGAAACCGTAACAAACAAACCTACATTTTAATTTATAATATTAGTAGGATAGTGACATGTAGTTTGTGGTACTACTGCAGCAGAGAACTATTCACTACCGCTAGTTGCCACAGAACACTGCACCACACTATCTATGAGCAGCTAAAGAATCCGGCAAAGTCTTTTCTATCGTCCCCGTTGTACGCACATACTGCGAATATACTGAGTAGCTATGTTCTAAGTAAGTTAACGATCAGGTCAATTCTCGTAGTAAAGATTCGATCTAAATACAGTTCTGATCTACTCTCGATAATTCAAATGTCTTAACATGTATTCTCATAGTGCATCCATGGTTGACTGTAATGTGATGATATCGTATTTCTTCAAATATTGAAAAAAAAAATGAAAAGTAGTATTCTATTTTTAGTAAAAGTCTGCTAAAGTGGCTCTACTCCACGTGATGAAAAGCATGTGGGGTTTGAACCCACAACACTCAGCGTAGTAGAGAGCGGCGTGGCGACCGCTTAAACCACTAGGCTATCTGTGCAGTCAAGTGAAATTATATTTAATTGTCTTTGTTTTATTACAGAGAATAATAACTTTCAAGAATCTTCTAGCAGGCAAAAAAGCAGATAAGACTAAAGAAACAACAGTAGTGAATTATCAAAACGGTAATGTGAACGCAGTTGAAATTGAAACCAAGACTGAAGAACTTCAAATTGACAACAAGTATGTGTTATCCCTTAAATTTAATTGCAACATAAATAAAATTAACGTTAATATGGATTTAGAAATATTCCTCCTCTTAAAAATCGTAATAAAAGAGCTAGGTTTACATCTTTTGTTAGACCAAGACATAAAATATTCTTCCAATTAACGAACTAAAGTGTGGATCATACGAAAGCATTGCCAAAAAATAATACACCACACAATAGTTAGTAAATTAAATAGAATTTGAGCTGTAAAACTCGTGTTACACTCATGTTACGTGTCCCTGAAATGGTGGACGCTCTGATTATTACATATCTATGAAAAGTAAATAACGCAGGAATGGAAAATGTCATAAACTAGCTGCACCTCGCGGCGTTACCCACGGTTCATCAACACATTTTAATCTCTTACGCATTCCACGAGACAACAAAATTATTGCAGAATAAAAAGTAGCCTATGAATTAAACCAGGGTGTTATCTATCTACATACTAATTTTTATCGAAATTCATCCAGCCGTTAAAGCGTACAAAACTAACAAACATTCAAACAGACACTCACAAATAGCTTGAGTAGCTCAGTTTTGCATACTTGTTACTTGATTTTCATGGTTTTTATTGTTACAGGTTATTGTATGAGTCTGGTGGCACTCTGTCGGAGCTCGAGTGCGCGAACCACGACCATCCCCTTAAAGAAACATTAGCAGCACCAAAAACTAACAAGATATCCCTCATTACAGAGGTATGATAAATTATACAGACTGACTGGTGAGATACCTTCAATATTTGAGGACGTGATAGTATGCGAACATATATCATGAAATAAAATAACATGAAAACGAAATATTAAATAACTTCTTAGTAAATAAGCCCAGTATTTAACTGCGGAATACTTGGACACCGCGCGGACTTATTTTTTAGAGACATTTCGATAAAAAATAAGCACCTATTTTTTTATATCAATTTAACGAGAATCGAGTACCGAGTACTCTCCATAAGTATTGAAGGTATCTCACCAGTCACTGTGTATATATTACTACGAACCCAAAGGTTAGATCGTACAGTCGTATGGTGTTATATTTAACAGGTTTTAGCAGCCCACTGCTGGACACAAGCCTTTTTTTAGAAAAGTTTTGGCCTTATACCACGTTGGTCAGACGGGTTGGAATAGAGTTTGCTTTAAGTTTTCATTCTCTTTGTAATGATGTTGTCTTGCATACTTTGTTCCCTTAGTCACCTCTTACGACACTCACGGGATGAATAGGTATGGCGACATTACGTATTCTTAATCCATCACTACGCCAAGCATCGAGTGTTTGAGAAAGGTTTCCTAGGCTGTCATTAGGATAAGTTTGCTTCTCAGGATCTCGGCAAGGGCGTCTCCGACTACCACGTAACAAAGCGCGTATACATGCCTAGTGCGGCTAACATTGATACATAATTATGTAATTACTGACTATTATACCGGCAGATGAAGCGTAGGTAGGCCCCCCACTAGATGGACCGACGACATAGTCCAAGTCGCGGGGAACCGATGGATACAGTTGGTGTCCAGTCGTACGGCGTGGCGTCCTAGGGGGGAGGCCTATGTTCAGCAGTGGACGTGTGTTTTTTGAAATGACTTTTGAGGTACATTTCCTACTTTGAGTGAGGTGCTGTTCTGTTTCTTCGTTTGTTTCATTTGAACGGCACTATCTCATACGAAAAGGACTATCCGTATTCACACAAGCTATAAAATTCAAATTTACATAATAATTGTACTTAATACCTACGCAAGTCGAATGCGTAGATCTTCTAGTTAGATATGAAGTAATAATTACCGGATGTTATTATTATTATTGATTATGATTATTATGACTATTATGATTATTGTTTTTTTAGAAGACAGACGACGCGATACCGGCCACCTTCGCACTTCTAGAAAAAGAAGTAAACACAGTGGCCTTAGACTGGAAGAGTATTAAGAACGTCACCGAGTGCAGTTGTTCCACTCCTCTGGACCATTTTAGTCGGAAGGTAAGACAGAAGGCACTATAATAAGAAATTCTTTCTCCAGAGTGTCCATTTCAGGTGGGGCCAGAAGATACAATTTAGTTACTTTAGTGTCTTAAGAAATTATAAGTCTCAGATGTATTCCTGGGCCACTGAGACGGGAGTATCGATTGGCTAAGTTAAATGTTATTAAATGTGGTAGAAGATTCTACTGACCATGAAATAATTTGTCTAGATAGTCTTGATAGACAAATGGATAAATGGTCGTCTCGCCGCTATCTAACTACTGCGCTGAGTGTTTTTCTTTTGTTAATAAATTGTTGTTCCGAGTCTTGAAGTGTGTTCTTTGAATCCGTTTCATGCGTGTTTATAAATGCTCGAGACCCAAGAACGTTCTTGGTGCGGCAATAGGGTATTTGACAAATTTTCGTAAACTACTCCAAAATGTTCTAAGTCACTAAAAGAAACGCTTGACGACTGTTTGTCTTAAATTTTGAGCCATTTTAATAACCAAAAGACAGTTTTAACAAATACATTTCGTATTTCCCGCTAAAACACTAAGTCACATGATAAGTCAGAGGCGTGACGTCACGATGTAAAAAACAAACAAAACAATACGATAGGGCTAGCGTAGATAGGTATTGGTTATTAGGTTATAAATATTTATATTATTTATTTTATTATTTCGTTACGTTCTTTGTTCAAGATTTATGTAAAAATGAATTCAAAGTCTTATAGAATATGTGCCGTTCCTTTGTGTCGAAACACAAGTATTGAAACTCCTAAATTGTTTATCCACGTGCCACAGTCACATAATCTCTTAAGCTTAGACGCTTCATAAGAACGGTACCTAATCTGTGTTAGACTCGTAATAACTTAGATTATAATATTTTGTTTATAACCTATACAATCTAAACAACATGTACCTGTCACATACTTAGGTTAATAATAATAAAGTAAAAAATAAGGCTAAGTACATATGTCAAACTGTAATTTTTTTACGAATTCAATAAATTATCGGATAGGGATAGTTTTTACTTACAGTGAAGTTTTCATGTTCCTAAATTCTGCAGAACAGAAGTCCGGATTTGATGCGAAGAAATTTGCAATCATAAAAGAATCAATTTTTGGCAAATTCGCACTATGAGCTTTGAGAAACCAAGATCCATATTTTCTTAGGCTAACTGCACTTGCGACACGAAATAATCAAATAAAATAATAATGAAACCTGAAAATAAACACGCAAATCTCGTCGTCGTATAACTGTCTGAATGACAATACAATTTGTTTATTACATCGTGACGTCACGGGCTCTGATTGGTCGTTGAGACGTTTCATTTCAATGATGTACAGATTAAAAAAATCTTATTTTTATTTAGGATAATAAAATATTAAATAATTTTTATTCGTAATTTAAGTCAAATATTCTTAATTAGGACTTTTAATTCTATAATATTCAATAGAAAAGTTATTTATTTGATAACTATGTCAAATACCCTATTGTCTTTAAAATTAAAAAGTAACAGAATCATAGGCCGATTAAGCGTTAGAGTTTATTTCACATCGACTTGCTGTCCACGGCCAGAGCGTTCGACGGTGCGATCTGTATATGTACTATATTGTATATACTATACTGTATATATTTCGGTCAACCGCAACATTGTAAACCGTCAGCGAGGCGATCGAATAGATAGGAAGTACATTTAACAGCTAACACTTATGTATTTTTTCTGAAATTTGTGTCTAAATATATTATTCTAGAATTGAGTAGATAACTGTATCGTAAATAAATACCAATGTCCACTTCATAAAAACTAATTTCGCGAAACATCTCGGCAAATACAATTAACATAGCTTTTTATTATTATTACAAATTTCAATTAAATATACAGTGAAATATATTGTTCAATTGAGTAGTCTAAAACGGTGACGGCACAATTTTGTATTAAGTAAATTTTTCATACAAAGTTGTCGTTTTAACAGATGATAAAAGGTAAGTAATTTGACTAAGGTGTCATCTCGCCTATACTAGTGGTCAGTAACCGTGTGGCCCACAGCACCACTGCTGGGGCTGCGGGCGCTGCGTGTGCACGCGCTGCGTGTCGGCGCGCGCGCCGCTGCCCGCGCTGGCCGCGCCGCGCGCCGCGCCGCTGTGCGCCGCCTGCGCGCCCGACGCGCAGCCAGCCACGCCCGCCACGCCCGCCCCGGGTAACTACCTACATCACTACGCCGGTCGTGGCCTGTCCCATTGCATGATACTCCTATTTATATTGGGGCTTAACTTTCGTAGTTTATTTTAAAAAATCAT
Organism: Hypercompe scribonia; assembly: GCA_949316085.1. Taxonomy (NCBI): domain Eukaryota; kingdom Metazoa; phylum Arthropoda; class Insecta; order Lepidoptera; family Erebidae; genus Hypercompe; species Hypercompe scribonia. The sequence goes on from OX438988.1 coordinate 10,670,575, forward strand.
AAAAAAATTTACCGCTTTTAAATTTCTATGGATTTTGATATGTCAGCGAGAAATTTTCAGCAGAAGTAACATTCGAAGAGTTAAGCGGAACGAAAGTAAATATGTGAATGATTCTACATATTAATATTATGAAAGTGAATTTGGTTTTTCGTATATTTCACTAATAAAACGATCGTGAAAATTTCATTCAGGAAACTCAAATTTTTTGTAACTTTGTTTTCTTATACTTGCAGATATCGTGACCCCTGCCAACTAGAAAATTAAACGAAAGACAAGAAAGAAAGGCAAGAATTTATAGGGCAAGTTGTTGTATATTTAAAATTAAAACGAGACCACCATTTTGTCCCTCGACAATGTAAATCACTTAATCTAATCCTCATATATTATCCAGTGTTTAATGTTAAATGCCCGAGACCCAGACCCAAATAATAATAATAAATCAACCTCACATTCCACATCTAAAATTTGTTGCCCTATTTAAATTTCGAACGACTTTGTAACTCCTGTTGTCTATGGCTGTAGTATTTTTTTGATAGAAACTTTTTGTAAATAATATACTTATAACAATTATCTAGACTATTTTATAAGCGTAGGTAGCATAATGTAATGCTAAATTTTATTTGACGTTCATGCTTAGCATATCAAACTCAGTGACACATACACGTAGATAACTGATTAAATCAGATTAGCTTCCGTTTCTCAGTTTCTTCTACTTAGTTTTATTTTAAGCTTGCAGAGTTCCGACCCGTCCTTACATCTGAGGGGTAGGAACACTCAAGGGCGCAACTAGTCTCTCTTTGAGTTGCAAGTTTCTATTACTATCAGACAACTAATCCGCGTGTTTGGTCCTGTTCCATAAAAAATGTATAGCGTCCGATTTACGATGTTTATAAATGAATTATAGGTAGGACAATTAAACATGTTTATATCTAAACGAAGTCGTTAGAACACGCTGCACTTAGTTTCATTCTTGCACCTTTCCATTTATATTGAATATATTGAAACAAATATTTTATGTGTATTCTGTTTTATTTCGTTGTAAATAAAGACAAATAGTTATTATACAAATACGGTTATTCATTATTAATTATAATTACTTTAAAAATTAAATCCGTTGTAAGCGCTCTTAGAGTACTGAAATTGGAGGCAGTTCGTTTATCTTTAAACTTTCATTGACAAGCATTATCCTTTTTTTTTAAATTAAGAACTTGCAATTTCAGTTCCAAAACATGATCTTAACACTTTCCACAGATTATATTGTTTACTGATAAAGTCTGTGTTTGTTCGTATTTCATGAGTTACCGTACGATAAATTAAACTAGAGGTTGAAAAATACAGGGAACCTTTCAGACGTAAAAAAAGCGAGTTTAGGCTGAAAAAAATTGAATGAGTCATTTAATTGCCAACTTAGCATGGTGTAGAAAAGTTATGGAAAACAATATTACATTTAAAGCCGTTCAAACCTAAGAATAAACGAAGGAACTGTAACAAGACTTGTAGGAACATAAAAATCGTTTTAAAATTTAGCCTTTGTGCTACGAAGAATCGCACACATACATAGTAAACTTATGTTAAATGAATACATCATAAAATCGATTTCTCATGCTACGAATATTTCTACGGCGTAGCTAATTTTTAATAGGATCAAGGAGATTTGCTGTAAGATGCATATCATATTGGATTTATATTTGTATTTATGGTTCTTACAATATTTCAGTTGTCTTTATCTTGTTCTGTACGAGTTTACCAATTAATCCATGAAATTGGACCTTAGGCTTATATAAATGTTTATTACAAAAATATGTAATTAATTCCATGGTATTTAATATAACGTTAGTATTCATTCTTGAATGGAAAATATTTACATTAAAATAAATACGGATAGAATTTAATCCAAAAAGTCTAATTTTATCCGACACAAACACAAATTGACACTACGCAAAGATAACAGATAGCCGTGCATAGGCATGGTGCATGTATATTTTGGATACAAAGTGGCGTGTCACCTGTCACTGGATATTATGTTACCGCTAGTATGTATCCGACATTAGATAGATCTATGTCGCCCCCCAATATTTTGCCCACTATTTTGTGTCTTACTGTATTTTGTTAACAATGTTAAAAAATTATTTCCGTTTATACATAAGTAGTTGTATAAATGTGCGTTCAAGATAAAATACCTCCTTGTAAATATTAGATGATTATGATATTGTTAGTTAATTATTATTCTAATATATAAAAAATAAAAATAAATGTATATCAACCTTAAATTAACATTTATTTTCTACTGAAAAGTTTATTTACACCAATTATAAAAATTAACTTAATATTCAACTTCTCCTTTCTAATTATTATAATTCTAACTGTCACTCGAAGGCTGGCAATGAATTTGTGTGACTGTTGAGTTGTAAATATACACGGGTGACGGTAGTCACTTACCATTCGATGATACGTCTCCTCGTTAGCCCTTATTTTGAAAATTATGGGGATAGTTTGATATGCATGACACTATTAGCAATCCTTTTGAGGACATGTTATGTGACTAATTCCTTTCGCCAATTATTTTTACGACAATACATTAAAAGTGTAGAAATAAATTCTGAACAATTAAGCAAAGTCGCTAACAATCAATTATAGCACCAATCTCGTTCAGAGGATTTGAAATCACTATTCGTAACTCTTGGCGCGAAATGTATCGCCGATTACTTATATTTTTTTCTTTCCTCTGTTTAACGTCATGTGAAATCAAAAAGAAATCCGGAATTGACATTGAGAATAACCTTATGATGGGCATAGACACGGCTCATGAAAGGAAAATAGATAAAGACACAATTATAACTCGAAATTTGAAATTAGAAAAACGTAATCGGGGACAGAAATGTAAGTGTTATTCGATTGTTTCAACATCATCATTAAAAGCCTTTCGTAGTCCACCGTTGGACATATGCCCTCTTCTTACCAAGCTGGCAAGACGGATATGTGTAGGGTTTATTTCAAGTTTTCCTTCTCTTTGTAGTTCCGCATAGTTTGCACCCTTGATCGGCTTAACATCCATGGGATGAAAACTTGGGGTCTCAGAGTCATATTATAAATGAATTTCAAATATATTTAATTTTTAAGTTGCTAACAAAATAGAAGAAGATCGCGAGCCAGATTGGTCATACAGTTCATTCCCCAAAGAGGTTGCAGCTCATGTCACTCAATTTAAGAGAAATATGAGTGAATGTTTAAAAGAAGTACAAACCAATGATAAAAGGCCAGTCAAACGCCTCTCGCCTAAAATGGAGTCACCAGTCCACGCGGAATGTCTCATCGCTTGCGTTTTGAAGCGAAATGGCGTGATTATCAACGGCAAAATAAATAAAGGTATTGTACTCAACAGTTTACACATGAAAGCACCTGCTTATAATTTCTTTCAAATTAAGTAAGTTTTCATCATTCATCAAGATTTTTAGACGTTATTTTTTACCTATACGGTTTCCCCGATATGAGGTTCTATCACCGAAAGACGGTTACGTACTACGGTTTTCAGATGAGAGGTATAGCAATTCTTTAACCCAAATTCACACCAAACAAAGAAGCACGACTATACAAAAACAAAGAACTCTTCTTTTTTACAAAATATATAAGCTCCGATTTTTCTTATACCTAATTTATTTAATTTAATAAAAAAAACTAAGTTTGATACATTGCAGATAATTTAATATCACTCGTGGGCAAATTTTACTCCAAAGATACAAAACTAATGAAGAAACTGGACAAAAATTTAGATCGTTGCATTGAATCCAGTGTGCGTTATCAAAACGAGTGTGAGCTGGCGTCACACCTGAACGATTGCACAAACGATTTGATGGTCAGCAACAAACACAAACTCACTGTCAACTATTAAAATACTTACTTATTGAACTGTTGTTTTATAATTAAATCCTTTATATTGGAACGTAGTTCCTAACTGCGTGTTAGCGAGGGGACCCAACTACACACACTTAAACTTAGACCCGCCCTATAAAGGAGACCAATAACTAGTCTGCCATATACATACATAACTCTCCAATTTACGAGTATATATACAACATGGCGCCTAAGTTTTGGCATAGCAGTAACTAGTATGTAACACGATCCAATATATTTTCAATAAAATTGTAGAAAAAAATGTTTTCAAGAAAATACAAAATGCTGCTTACAATTGATGCTTATTTACAGCAAAATAAATACAATTATTTCAATTCCGAGTTAGAGCACCATTGATTACACGGTTCACTCACCTGTAGACGGTGGCAGTGCGAGCGGCACAAAAATGGCGGCGAAGTCAAATGTGAACCAAGCGTAGTGTCGCATCGCGAAATAATACATTCTTATCACTGGTCAGTTTTCACTCGGTTCACTTTTTCAATTGACTTGGAATCAATGCAGCCAATTGTTAAAGTTAGGAAAAAATTATAATGTGTTTGCCGGTAGTAATTATTATATACTGTAAAAACATTTAAATAAACAATATAATTCACGAACACGAAAATATTACGATTCCTATTTATTAATATATTTTGTTTACAATCAATAGATAAAAAGGTGCGCAATTACGACGCACAAAGCTATTAGTTGTAGGTAGGTGTCTTTTGTGATTCGTCTCGTACGTATACAATACAGTCACAGACTTGCAAGTCTGCGGTAAAATGATGATCGTTATACTCGGATATCGGAATATCGGACGAATAGGTATGTAGTAGAAATGACATTTTAAAAAATTTAAAGTCAAACGAAAATAAAAAATATTCCGGGTTATTCCTAACAGGTGACCGTATGGATGTAAATTTTATAAGAAATGAAACGCAATAACTGTAAACAGTTGAATTGTTTATTCAGCAAAATATTACTTAAGAATGTAAATATAACTTACTTTCAGATCATAAACATAATGGGATATTTTGGACGGATTGTATAATAAAAGTACAATTAAAATTATTTCTTTCTATAAATAAAATTAACCTGATCTAATAAATACAGAAAATAATTTCATAAATAAGTTTGATTATAAATCATTTTTCATGTTAGACTTACAAAGCCTACTTAAGTAGATAACGGAAAACTATTTTCCGGACACGTGATAAAAACAGATAAAATATTACATTATATCAACAATACAAAAGTAACAATAATAAATTTTACCCTCCATCTACCTGTAAAGTGTTACCTACTTACATTATGTGGCTTGAAAACTAAAGTTAGGACCAGAATTGGACGGATAGAGTAAAAATAATACTCTAGTTTACGTTAGTAATTAAAACTAATATGTAAATGTCCACAAAGATATGGATAGAACGGGGCCATAGGTTTGTCGACAGCATTAAACGGCGTGGCGAAATACTGTCAAATATAATAAGTTAGTCAGTCTGACTGTCAGGCTAGTCATTTTGACTGTCAGGCTAGTCAGTCTGACTGTAAACCAGTCTTCGATATCTGATAATAAATCAAACTAGCCTGGGAGCTGAAAAACTATAGCACTCGAAACGGACAGATTGGTTTGAAAGAAGGATGAAACATTATAACAAGTTGCCCTGTCGCTCAATGCTATATCAAACCTAAAACCTTACATTATAGGTAGAAATGATAGTACAGGAATAAAATATCTTGAATAAAATATTTAGGTGTAAGGCACTATATGGAATATGTTAAAAAAGGTAAGGCACGGTTGTCACAATCGAATGTATTAAAGCCTTCATAAAATACTAAACACAATAGGTTACTACAAAGTGACGATCCATAAAAAGCCTGGTGGGTTGTTTCTTGTGTATTTACACTTACCTATAATATATCATCATTATTAAAAAACTATTCTTACAACTACAATGGAATTAAATTGTAAATGTTAACATATTAAAACAGCATGTAATATACAACAAAGCATATAATATAACAAATAAAAATGTTTATTTTCTACAACACTTTGTGCTGATATGTACACGTATGCGCATTATACACAATAAAATATTAAGAACTTTGTTCCAACGAAATATACAGACGATTTGTTGCTGGCGTATAACTTGTAGACTAAAAATATTTCAAGTAAACTAAAATATCAACCGTGAGATATGTTGAACGTTTAGACTTATTTAAGTAATTTTTGTAATCAAATATTAAGTAAAATGTACATCTTCATATAAAAAAGTAAAAACATATATTTTGATATAAAATATTACTATTTTACAAAAATTCGAATTCAAGTGTCATTTCCTAATAGCAAATAGTTTTGCAATATTTTAGAGATTCGACTCCCTATTAATAAGTTCATTATTTGATTGAACAGTCAAAATTGGTAATCAAAGGATCTTCCAGTTCGTTTCTAGTGATTGATGTCACTTTTTTTAATTTATTACATACAGTATATCATTTTGTGGATAATTTATGTGTTTCGTGAATGAATTATTTATATAGTGTTAATCGATACAAAATTTAATTGATACAAAAGTCTACGGTTAGTGATTCTGGCACAATTGAAACAGATTTTGAAATTATAAATGAGATTTTCGAAACTTTAAATTTACTCAAAATGTGGGTAGTTTTAAAACAAAATTTCTATTTATGGACATTTTAATTAGAAGTTCAAGTTATTTTTAATATAAAACTTGTCTTTCTTATCTCTGCAAATGGCCTATCACTTAAAAATATTTCCGAATGGCCAATTTTCACAATAAAGTTTATAAATATCATGTGCAGTTTACCTAAGTTATATCTAGAAGAATAGACTGATTCATACTTCAGTACTATGTGTCTGTATACGTACTTTTTTCTGACTTCCGTTCCTGTTTAGAGGTGGTGAATGTCCTGAATAACCAGGGTTCTGTATGCCGAGGCCACCAGGTTCTCCTTCCCTTGGTCTTGGCTTTTTCAACGAAGACCTGAGGGGTGACCTGGTGATGGTACTGGCGTCTGACAAGCCTGTTAGAGTCGTTGCAGTCGTGTTCATAGATGCTACGCTCCCGTGGCCGTTTGTGCTATACGGCTTCCCCGACGCATCCGTCATTGATATACCTTGATTAAGCATTTAAATTTATTAAATATACATTACATAGCATATAAAACCGTGGAGTTTTACTTTTCCTTCAACATATTTATAAATACCAGACAATGATTATATTGTATTTTTACTGTCAACAGATGATACCAGGGGAAAAAAAGTTATGAAAAAGTATTTTGTAAGTTATAAGTTGCTTTTTTTTTTAGTTCAGGCTTTTCTAAAAACACGGTTCGTTTTAAATTTACTTAATTCAGATAAGTGGCAATTAACAAGTATCCTTATTAATAAATCAGTAGTTGACATGCTAAATCTATTAACAACCCAGTGAGAAATCGTATAACTAATTGTATCCCACTAGCAAAACGAATAAATAATTGGTTTTATTATTCAACTGCGCGACGTCATTATAGAACGGAAATTTCTTAGTATAAATCTATGGTGTACTTAGGTGTTAATGTGGAGACTTTAAAGTTTTTTAAATGTGGACTTTATGACAGGCCTCCTAGGACAAGTGTTGTGAGGAACACGATCACTTGCACGGTGCCTGGAAGTAATTTATCTACGAGTATACTACTATCTACATGTATTAATTAGATGAACATAAGTAAGTTTACCAGTCTGGTTGTAATAGCACATACAGGCATACAGGTTCTGCCTGGTTCGGAATCATTGGATCATGTGTAAAGTTATTATAAGTAACTGGAACGAAGTTCCTTAGCGCGCGTTGCGAAGGAGGCTAGACGAAAAAAAAACAAACGAAAAGTTGTCACGACACTAAGCCGTGCGGCGTGCGCTTGTGTCTCTGTCTGTCTCTCTCTATCTCTCATAGATAGCAAGCCAATTATTTTCGTTTCGTCAAAGAACCTACTGATTAAGTTTATATTACATTATATTTGTTAATAATAAAAAAAAAAATTATTTTATAACTTAAAAGAAACAAAAAAAAATCACAATTCCTTCACTTCGAACTTCGTTCCATCCAGGTGTCCCTTGACACTTCTCAACTTTTTTTAAATGTACCAATTAGGTACGATACATCAAATTATACCAATCGTGGCGCATATAAGAATACTTTACCTCTTCCATCTTTGAAACCAGGATTGTTGATAGTTGTGCCCTCTGGTGCGGCCAGCGGATTGGTGGGGTCTCCGCCGGCTCGCCGCGAGAACAACGCGTCATACACTGACATTACGAACAGCACGCAGTTCACGACTATACTTACTATCTGGAAACAGAAATGGCAAGAATCTCAACAAATATATAATAGGTGCTTCAAAATGGTTATAGAAAATAAACTATTTTGAGTTAAAGATTGTTAAAGTGAGGAGTGATCTTATTTTTTCAGGTAGTCAAGTGATTTTTTGTCGGTATCCTATCCTATAGTTGTACCTATCTTATTGGATGATTTCAATTTGAGCACGAAAAGGACATTTTAGCTAGTCTAAAAGGTTTAGCATTCTGTAGGTCTTATATTTATGAAAGATTATCAAGAAAAAAACGAACAATAGAAATACCTGAACATAAAAAGCAGTTCCCCTGGACACGACGAATCCTCTGTCGTTGCCCTGTATAGCGAAAAGGCTTGCTGCAGCGATTGACAGTAAAGCTGTAAAATACAAATATACGGTTAATATTTCTAATACAAATTGAACACCAGATTTAGTAATGCTGGTTTGATTGAATATTGTAGAATGCCGAGTCTAAATAATTTGACTAGTACATTCAAGTTAAGAAAATAGTGGCGCATCATCAAGTTCCTCTTGACCAAACCTTGGTCAAAGCAATATATTAGCCGATAATATAAGAGTATAGAGACGTTGCGATTGCAGAAAGAGAAGCATTTGCATCTTGGCTAAGGGAAAAATCGTAATCTGGGAACTTGATTTGTACTCACTATTTTCTTCACGCCAATGGACTATAGGTAATTTAATTTACCATTAACACTTGAATGACATGCATAATTTTTATTTTACAAATGATTTTGTAAATTAATTGCTAAATATACAAACGTTCTGTCTGTTTTAGCATTTTTTTTAAAATCTTAGTTTAAGCAAAACAAAAGCGAAGGTTCTATTTTAATACAATGAAGTCGTTCTAAGTTAAGGTAAGTTGAACCAAAGTAAAAGTAGTACTAACTGGCTAATAAAGCGAGTGCCAACTTCATCATGATGAGGTGCGTGTACTTGATACCGACGCGCTCTTTGGACGAGATCATGGCCAGCTGCAGCACGGACAGCACACAGAACACGCCCAACACTGTCACGGCTATAGCCGCCACTACACCTGCTATGTGGACCGCCGCTGAAATTTTACGAATTTCACATTTGAAAAACTGGTCAAGTTTTTTTAGCTATTTTATATTGTGCGTATTAGATATATGTTGTCTCTTCTTACAAGTACGAGAAACAGTTACAGTTTTATGGAGAATAACGCCATATTTGAATTAGATTTTCATTTTCAGAGAACACGTGAAGAAAACCCATCATCTTATCAGCACATAACGATCATTAGAAATGGCAACACATATGTATGTTGAATGCTCAGACACTAAAACAACTGTAGGAAGATGTATCGGAAATTATTGAAATATATATCTGAAGACAAAAACGTCAAAATTTGAACAAAACTTTTCACTCCCGTACCCAGTTAAGGACTGTCGTGAACTAGACAAGTGACTGACATAAAGGCCTTGTCTAACTTGTCACGCAAACAGGGCTTTTCTCTTACTCATTTTATTTAGCGCGACCTCTAAAACTTTGAACTAAGAGCTCTAGTCGAGATCGAATTTGAGGCGAAGTGCAAAACGAACTTTATTTAGGTTCGAACCAAAAACCCAAGTCATTGTTAACAAAATAGTGTCTAATTATTTCCTGTTTACGTATTTTGCTTTGTTATTTAGTTTTAAAACAAAGAATAATAAGGTATTATAACTTCCAACTTAATAGCATTTGATTTTAAGGTAACAGTCGCTGTTAAAACAAATTTAAAAAAATATCTTAGCTGGGTAGGTAAATAACTTAAAATAATTTATTTTAAGAAATATCACCTGAGACAGCAACGAAAAGTTGAAATTGGTCAATATTTAATATACCAAGTCACACTATCTGATCTCCATTCTTCTATTTGATAAATTGTCCCAGGTCCACAGTTTTAGCGTTTCTGTGTTTAATTAGTACGGTAATGTGTTGTCTATGTGTTTTGCATATTTGGGTCGGGTTCCAAGGCCGTTCATCGTGACATGTTTCAGGTCAGTTTTTAAGCTAATGAGTTCTTTACATATGTTACGTAATCAACAAGTTGGCATGCATGTTGTATAATAGCGTAAGAGTAAAAGTTATCCATAAATTACTACATTTTTACATTTAAATAGGTATCTATGAATAAATTCTTTGTTTGTTGCTGCTATTGTTGTTGGCTTATTTACTTAAGTGCCTGCCAAAGTGACTCTACTCTGTCTGATGGAAAACTTGACTAGAATCTAAGAATTATGGTCACTATACTCATTGCTAATGCAGACAATGCAATATGATGGCCCAGTGAGATGATTTTTCATGCAACGCTTGGGCACGTAAAAGGCATGACAGTCATCGTGGCAGTGTAAGGCTCACACACTTACCACGATAACTGTCACCCCTGCATCAATGGGCTTCCAGTCTCGCACTCACCAACGAAACACGACAGCACGGATGCTGTCTGTCGCTTTAGGTTTGTCTTCTGTAAGAGGGTAGTACTGTCCCGGTCGAGCCGGTCGAGTCTGATATCAGCGTGGTTCTATTACCTAGCTTAGTCGTTTTTTTTAACTGGAATCGTTTTCTTTACTTTTTTTATTGATCAGCGTCATACAAAAATAATGGCAAAAATGCGTGTAAAATAATTTAGCATCTTAAGATAAATTATATATTTGTGATACCTACCAACTTGACAAGAGCTAGTGTAGTATTTTGCAGAATTTTTTTTTTCCAGAAGATGAATTAAGGAAAAATTCTACAACTTTTTCAATCAAGAATTGCACAAGAATGCACATCATGTATCAAAAATATGTGGTACTATAGACGTTAGATATTCCTAGTAACATCTGAATATTTGAAAATTATATTAGATTAGAAATAAATGATATTACTAATGTCAAAATTGTCTATCTTTAAAAATATTTGACGTTATTTGCTAACCGTATTTTTTTTTAAGAATAAATAAATAAATAAATATTTTGGACATTTAACAGACAACGCCATCTAAGTTCAAACTAAATAGAGCTTGTACTTTTTCTGCTAGCATTCTTGGCTAGCTATATAAACGATAGAGCGCCACACTAATCTGTCCCTATACGTAACTGAACAAACGCGTAGGAAGGCTATCATTTCGAATTGTAAGATGTTATTTTCAAATTAAGTAATCCAGAGGTAATAGGAAATAATAAGCCACAGAAAATAGGTATTCACAATGTTTACATCGCTACTAAAATTCTGAATTTAATAGTGTAAATATAAAAGTGGTAACAAACAATATATTATTTGAATAATGAAAGTATGGTAAATCAGTATTTGGATACACTGATGTACTTTTAGCCGATTTCGAGAACAGTGGCCATTAGCAGCAGAGACCAGCCAACTACATGCAAACAGAGGTGCACTCTCTGTTCCCTCACTTTAACAATTCGATGGGCCGGCTCTCTGACACGACTGGGGTGAAATCAAGCGCAGGACTGTCTGCTTTATGTGCTCCCCGAGGCACGAAGGTTAAGATCCCAACTTTCCAACTTCGTACTGTATTATTTTATGACCAGAAAACTCAATGACACTTTCTTGGTCCGACCCGTGAATCAAACCCGAGGTCGGCAGTCGCATATGCTAACCGCAAGACCAACGAGGCAGTGTTGGCTACATTAATACTCAAGTAAAAAATATCGAAGAATATTACAAGTTTCATAACATAATTTTATTATTGTTTTTAATGTCGACCAACCATTTTAAACTAATGAATTAAAATTCGGATTGGCAAAGATTATAAAAATCATTGTTACTGTGTCTTTCTTGCTCATTCCACAATCTGTAACTATTGCTGAAACGTAAAGATTAAGAAAACTAATCTGGCAATAAGTAGTAATCGTGTGAAATGGCGTGTGAAAACTAGATTATTAAACGTGGATTTTAAAATATATTAATTTGGAATAAACATAGAACATTTTATCAGTTTCTTACAATGGCTAGATTTTTACTGAATAGCAAGTACGTAAGCAGTTTATCTTTTTTTATTTATAGTCTTAATTACCAAAAATTAAATGTAAATCACATAATAATTCGTAAATAAGGTGTTGTTTAAAAAGTTCGTATTATAAACGTTCTTCGCTTTCTAAAATTCATTGGTAATGAATGGAACGAAACGCCAAATGAGCTTCTATACATGTTTTCTTTAAATTTGCATCTCGCATCTTTAAAATAGCAAGTGTTGTGCTCTGTCATTTGTAGTCTTAACACTTAATGATTTTTTTCTATATTATTTGTATTTTTTTTAATCCATATGCTGTTGTGGCAGTATTCTTAATTTTTTGAACAATATTTTTTTCCTGCTTATTAATATTGACGAAAGAATAACATAGGATCGTTTAAAATGAGGCTTAAGCATTTCAGATTTTTATGATAAAATGGGTACCTATTTGTAGATACCGATCTTACTTAGAAATTCAAAAGGAATTAAAAATGGTTTAAAGATGATGTGACATCGATAAATAGTCACGAATCTAGTTATAACCAAAAAGCTTAAAACTAAAAAAAAAAGATATGACACTTAAACGAAAGCGACACAATTTGTGTCACGGCGGCTTACGAGTCCGAAGACTAACATCGAAAGTAAGTTTCATAACTTCCCATTTGTATTTTCAAACAGCCAGGATGACATCCAGACGTCCAAATTAGTAAACAAATTGTGTGTGTACACAATAAGCGTATGTACGTAACGACTGACCATATCGTATTATGTGTTAAACAATGCAGTGTTTGTTGTGACTGCTGCAAGTGTTCGACTTTCATACCAATAGATAACATTGGAACCTTAATCTCTATACATACACAAATATTATAATTGTTCTTTTAAGAAATAATCACAAGATTCTATATTATCTGGTGCTTAGATAGGCATCACACATATTTGTCATTTAGAGTCCTGCATTACAGTTTCTAAATATTACCCACTTAAAAGAAGTAGTTCTTTGGCAAATTATATCAAAAAAAAATTAAGAATCTGTGTTTACAAGTAAAAAATGATCGCACAAATTCGTCAGTAATTTAATGCACTGCAATAAATAAATAAAAATAGAATAAGATGTGTGACATAGAATAAATTAAAGAAAATAAGTTTACAATTAGATCACATGACGACTGTAAAGTTTTGCAATTGTAAGTTTCAACAATTTATAAACACAAACACTATGATTACTAGCAATTGAAAAAGATTGGCCATGGCCCGTGAGCCTATTGTAGTTTCATCTATATTATATCAACAGTAATATTCTATGTTATATTGGTACAGTTGCCTTGCTGATAGTCGATGGCAATGATGATGGATGACATAGCGTCGCTTACACATATATTGAAGCGTGTCGTCACTACGCAACTAAGCAATTAACTATGCAAACCAAAACTTCTGTCTCCTGATTCTCAGGGAGGGACTGAAAAGACGGCAAAGCACGCGTTACTCTTGAGTAGGAGGTGTCCATGGACGGCGGTAAACACCATGATACGACCCGTTTTTTTACTTATCTTTTTATATATTTTTTTAACAAATGCGTAGGTAAATTCTCAGAACAGTATACGTACAACTTGAAAGTCGGCAGCAACCTTTCAAAGAAATCCCCTGTATAATATAATCCATGTTCTTATTATTGTGGCAAATACCAAGGTATTGATCCTTACCATTACGACAAATGACACGTACGTGAATAATATATAATAAATGCTTATAAGCGCTGTATAACAACGAAATCTCTTTTTTAACTAAACCTACTAAAGGTATTGTTAGTTATTTATTATTTTAAAACGTGTTTGGAAATGGAGATTTGAGACTGGTATGCTAATCTAACTAATTTTATGCCTAAAATCAAACTAATACAATATTATAGCTAAAAAGTACACTAATGTCTGCCAACTGCCATATGGTAGAAGTTGAGTCAAGAACCACCTAGAATTTATTTCAGACGTAGTACATCGAATTTGTAAGTAAAAAAATAACGCTGCAGTTAGTAAAAAAATGTTTTAATTAAAGTTTTATCTTACTGTACTGAGGAATGTGATTCTAAAGATTCTTTTTTAGGCGAGAATTTTTTTTATTAACAACAATATGGAATTATACGTTGAATTGACTACTGTCTACAGGATCGATTAACGCTTAGTGCGAATATTAGTAAGCATAAAATATGCTGCTTGAGCTTGCGTATAACGTACTAGTAGTATAAACTCTACGCAATGTTTAGTTTGGGTCTAGATTACGAAGTGTGATTGCTATGTCATAGCATATTATTATCAGAAAGTACATAACTAGGCCCGTTTTCATGCTTTATTCTATTCCAATCATCAACATCATCATCATCATCAACAACCTTTTACAGTCCACTGCTGGACATAGGCCTCTCTTTAGCAAGGAGGTTTTGGCCTACTATACTATACGCTGGCCAGACGGGTTGGAATAGGGTTTGTTTCAAGTGTTCCTTCTCTTTGTAATGATGTTGTCTTGCTTACTTTGTTCCCTTAGTCGCCTTTTACGACACCCACGAGATGAATAGGGGTCGTAACACTATGTATTCTTAATCCGTCACCACATGGACAGAAATTAAATTCTGTAATAAATTAAATCTTTATACCTTAGTAAAACGTATATACATTTTAATAAATATTTCTACGATTTGATTGTACCATAATTATTGTCCTGTACTTGTATTTTTTTTTCATTCACATTAAGTACCCACCAATTATGGTTCCACAAAGAGGGTCATCATCTCGAGACAATAGCGTGACATTGAAAATGCAACCGTCCAAGTATGATTACTTCTCGAAGCTGCAAGATGCAGTGCCGGAAAATTGTGGATAAATTTACCTCGATGACCTCATAAACATTATTTGCTTACTAAACTGATATTCAATTTGTAAACAGCCTTTTAATTGAATAAACGAAAAGGTACATTTCGTGGTCTGATCTCTAGTAATCTCGACTTAGAGCGTTCAGTATGTAACCAGGCAAATGTTTATTAGAAGCCTGAACACATACTGATTTCTACTGGATGAGAGAAGCGAGTCTCGATATCTGGAATAGCAATCAAGGTAACAATAAAATACACCGACAGATCTGTCAATTCAGTCATCACTACGGATTAACATGGAGTTTTTTAGTTTCTACTTCATAGTATAGTATCGTAAGTTCAAAATAAAAGCATTTTCGATATGGCCCCATCCATACTGCGTATAGTGTAATGAAAGAACAATACTCCATGAACCTAAAGCAATGAAGATATACTAAAACTAATGAAGTCCAAATAGTATGCAATCTACTTGCAATAAACGGTTTCTATATTAATATGGTTAGCGGTTATATTAATAATGTATAACACCAAAGCAAATGTCTTATTTCCTGTTCTATTTTGGTGTCTTTGAAAAAAATATTGTCGTTATTTTGGTAAACGTTAAAACGTACGACTTCGCGGATGAAACGGCATGGTGTTAAATTTCGTGTAAGGGGGAAATCCATCCTGTGATAATCGATGAGTTGGTAAAGAGTAGACAGACGTGGTCTGGAACGATTACTCAAAACACAAAGCATTATACATAGTTTGGCAATCTGTATTCCCACGGTTTGAACTCTGTTTAAACACGCTTCATATTCTAAAGTAAAAACTTTACTGTATAGAGTATTAACTTTATTCAATAGGAGTATTACTTTTGTTATTAAATAACGGTACTCGGTAGCGTAAAAACTAAAGACGTTACGCGACTTTCGATTCAATGACGGTGGGTTTAAAGGCCCAACAGGTACAGTACCGACAGGAAACTACTCTCAACACAAGTGTTTGGCTGAACTGGAAGATTTTAAAAATAGTAGTAATATTTAAACTACACTCAATATCAACAATAGCCATTACCAGAGGTCACTCCTACGAAAGGAGATTTTGGCCTACTATACGTCGCTGGCCAAACGCGTTGGTTATAGTATTTGTTTCAAGTTTTCCTTTTCCCTGCAGTGCTGTCGTCCTGCGTAGATCACTCCCTTAATCAAATCTTACGATGGATAGGGTAGTTGACTCTTCGTATTCTTAATTGGTCACCATACAAGATTTTGTCATATAGTATACACAATTGTACAGTTCTTAGTTAGTACTATATTTAGTACACAATAGTCGTGCGTCGGTGAGCACGTTAAGCTGGTCCTGCGCCTGATCTCTCGGTCTCATCGGTTTATAAGAGTGAAGGAACAGAGAGTGCACCTGTGCTTGTGCACACACATGTACCCTATAATATCTCTGTTGTGACTGGCCGCCTGTCCAAAATCGGCTAGGAACACATCATCAGTATACACAATAATTTTTAAATATATCTACTCCAGGAAGCTTTTTATAGAAACACAAGATTGTGATAATAAACGCATTCTGCGAAGTATTCGTTTATGACCTCGTGTTTGGGTTGCTGTAAGCATTATTTGGGATACAACCGGTTATACAAGTATAATCTTACTACAAAAACTGAGTATTTTTATTTGTATTAGTGTAAAATGATTAATTTCTGTGGTTTCGCAGAAATGATGATCTCTTAAAGTGTATCAGTAATAGAGGAATATAACAAAAGTTTATAAGTGAGAAATGTTAATGACCTGATCCGATCTGAGCCTTTGAACCAGTGGAGCAGTGACGCAATTCTACATGTTAGAGAACAATAATAAAAACTCATAGTTTTATACAAGTTTGCAAATTTTATTTTACTGCTATATAAAAATGCAAAAGTTTCCATGGACGTTTGTAACTCAATTACGGCAGAAAGGCTGCTGAGCGCAGCGCTGAGCGGTTCTGAGATATTTTATAATCTCACATTGAACACATCTACTTTTTATCTCAGAAATGTGCGCATGGATAAATTGAAATGAACACAAATCAAGCTGTGGATAAAAGCTAATTTATAATAAATTCAAATCTTTTTCCTGTATGCATAATTATAAGCCAATGAAACAAATTTATAAATGCTGATCGAATGTGTTGATCGAATTTTCAATTCATTTCTATAGACAGATAAACGCACAATTTGCTATTCTACTCAACGTCGTCGTCAAATGTGTATTTAATTATTATTAACGTTTTAAAAATAAAGATGCACTCCACCTTTTTTGCTAAGAAGAGGCCTATGGCCACAGTGGACGGAAAGGTGGTTATTTTCTGCTCTTTCAATTTACGACACATCAAAGATTTAACCTTGGTTTTATACAATGGTAAAATTTATCCCACTCTTAAAATGCAAGCTTCAAACTTTAATAAAATTATATATGTGTAGATTTTATAACTAGCATCTCATTTTAATAAAAAAGAATTCACACCTATTGTCAAATTGGGAAAGTGAAATGAGTAAAAATTTGAAATTATGGAACGAACGTTCAATTTCACTGGCGCGAACATTTCACGCGGATCAAGTGCACGATGACACGGACTATTGTCCATGATACACAATCTTTCATAGTGATCGCTTTCCACTAGTTGTTTTGTAAAAATACACGTGCCAAATTGAGAATCTCTAGCCTTTCAAGCCCGTAAAATGCAGCGCAGTGAGACAGGCAGCATTTTTGCACGTCTGTTTGCGGAGCCATGAGTCACGCTTCAACAAACGTGATATGACGTCAGTAAATGCATTCTGTATTCACTTTTGATTTGTAATAAAATTAAATATTCAAACTTAAATCATGAACTTGGAAGACTTAAATATTAGTGTGATGCGTTTTCACAACTACGAAATTAAATTTTTAGATTATTTGCTGTAAAAATACGAGTACACCTTGAGTGGATCCTGGACAAGCAAAACGGAAACTTTTTTATAGGTTAACGTTGATTGGTCGAAAAAAAAATTCAAAACAAAATATTTATTTAGTTTGTATTGGAGAAATGATTTTGTCAATGCAATTGTTAAGAGTTATTGCTCAAGATATATCCAACTGTGCGAGCAAGGACATTAGAATAAAATGGAGGTATCACAAGACATGCAGCGTCGCATGTTGCGCTATAATCATCGTTGCTAATTGTATAAGTAGGTATAGTTGAACACGTACCTTTTGTATAGAACGCTTAAATGAAACAAAAACACAGTATTTTTGTCTTATATAAATTGTAACTATTTTAATACATGTATTATTAATTATTATTTAGAATTATGTTCATGTTAAGCTCAAACTCAATTCGAACTACAGAAACAGAAATTTAAATTTTTATCAGTTCGACCTGGTAGCGTTTGATACGCAAGAAATAATAAAGAAAAGCAAAATATTTATGTAAATAAGAAAATATACCTCTAAGGCCAGATAAACGCAAGTCTGAAAATTAGAATGACCGTTTAAATTTCTAGGCATACGACCTAATCGACCTAATAAGGGTCGCTGCAGTCACGTTTTGGGGCAATGTGACCGTTGCAAACGATCCGAGATAGGTGACACTCCGGTACGGCCGGGAGGTGTTGTCTGAGGAAATGTGCTGTTCCGCCTCTTACTGTGTAAAACAGTAAAAGGAGTGATAGCGTCCTGCCCTGGGGTTGACTCTGGTCATACCGGAATACATCCCTGACGTACCTCAATAGTGCGGTACGCTAGGGAGGACTCTAGAAGCCGCCAATGCGTTCAAAGAGCTCCTCCGGACTGTCGAGGTAAGTCGCTGCGAGTAAATTAGTAGGTAGACCGGTTCTCCGGGAGTCTCACCCACGCCCTTGGTCTCCCTACGGAAAGTATGGAGTGAAATGCATTCTGCACGTAAAAAAAGGTATACACGTTCGTTATATGACTATACTACTAATTAAAACACATAGTTACTGCTAAGTTTTTCATGAAATGCAATTTTCCAATGATAAATTAGAGGCTGTCCTTCACGCAATCGTGAACTGCATCTCATAACCTCAATGACTCATAATAGTTTTTATACTGCAAGTATATAGTGTCACAGTTAAACCTTCCTTCTATGACTCGACCCAATCTCATTAGAGCAGGAAAATGTATGGACTTACTGTTTTCAAAATAGTATTAAATAAAATATGTTGGAAAATACAATATTATAAGAAATAATAATAAAACATTTAGATATGATATATTATTTCAGCATCGTGATTAACAGACGTTCATCCAATATATGAATTGGGTAGATGACTGCATCGTAAATAAATACCAATGTCCACTTCATTAAAACTAATATCGCGAAACATCTCAGAAAATACAATTAACTTATTTGTTATTATTACGAATTGCAATCAAATATACAATAAAATTTATTGTTCAATTGAGTGGTCTAAAATAGTGACGTCACAATTTTGTATTTAGTACATTTTTCATACAAAATTATCGTTTTGACAGATAATAAAAAGTAACTAATTTAACTAAGGTGTCATCTAGCCTATTTATGTAACAATCAAATAGTCATTGTTAAGCTGTCGTTAAGAATCGTGGCCTCTTCAGGCTATTATAGCAGTCGCAATCACGTTTCTCCGCCTAAGACCCTCGTATGAGCGGTTTTATTAGCCGTTTGTGATCTAATTCTTTATCTAAAATTGATACTTTTATATCCCACCTGACGGATTACATTTGTAGGATTAGCGTCAGCAAGAAAAGAAACCAGCAAAAATCTTTTGCAGTTTTACACATAGCGCTGACCCTTCGGGGATATTGACGTGAATGTATGTTTGTGTGTATCTAACATTACTAGTAAAAATCTTTTAGTTAGTTTTAGAAGTGTCAAACATTGTACTTTACATTTTGTCGCTAGAGTATATCCGCGATCAAGATCTCAATTCCCCAATATGGATACCGGTGCCCGCTGTGAATCCTAAACTGTTGCATTGAACACCTGTGTAATCAGTATTCATATGTCGTTCTTTCAGTTACCTATATTGCCAACCACCGCACGAATGAAAGTAACCTCAAACGAATTCTGACTCAGAACATGTTCATCTGGGAGACATTAACAATGACTTTTGTGATAGCCTTCCATAATCATAATGTAAGTGTAACTCTAGCATTATCATAGAACACACCTGTTGTTTAAAGCTTACGTGTGTGGTATTAATCCTTAATCTTTTTAATGTTCATTGGTGTTAATTACTAACCAATAAAATTCATAATACAAATGATTTTTATGTTTAAATAGTAATAATCTTTTCTTTTACTTTACATAAAGTGTATACAACGATGACAGTAATTAATACGTACATAAAGTATGCAAAATCCGACCTTGATCACTCTTTTAACTTTTAAACTACCGCGTTCTTAATTGTGTTTACTGAAATTAATGTAAACTCACGATAGGTATAAGCTGTAAGTATAAGTATATACCTTAATTGCCTGACGTTCAATCCAGGTTGCAGTGGTCGTGGCAGACAGGCTAACTGGTTCAGCGGTGTGAACACTTCGTCTGCAAATTCGTTAGGTAGATGTTTTGCATCTACCCGCACATCTTCGATGTTATTCAAGAATTTATCCATCAAACTGCGATATTATTCAATAGTTTACGCGTATATTTTTAATGTTATTTACTGATAAATTGTGGAAGGTGTAGATGAAGTAACTCGAGGCACTTTAAGTCTTATTCAATACGTATCGTAAGCGTGTTCACTCTTGTAAATATAATGATATATTTGGTTGTTGTTGGCTAACATTCATATTTAAATATTATCTTTTAGAATTACTTTTCTGAGTAGAAAATTATAAACCTATAGCCGAAAATAACTCTATCAAAGTCACGGCAAAATGAAAGTCTGCTGATTATCATAACAGCATTTTTCGTAACGTATACCTGACTAAGCGAAGGATGCTCGGGAACAATGAAAGCGTTACACACACATTAGATGCACAATGACATTGTTTTAGCATAACGTGGACAGACACCAGCCGAACTGTGTGGAATAAATTACATACAATCTTTCCGCTCTTTTTACTTTATAGGGTGTATAAAGCACTCAACGGTAGTTACGGGGTCAAACAGCCGTAAGTGTCTAGTGTGGCAGTATTTACAAGATTTTGAGCATGTGACGTGTGTAGTCAGAGATTTTTCCTAACGATAAGTATAAACAGCTATCGTTTTAAAAGGAACTCATTATAAAGATTAAATTGAAAAGGTAGTTTTAAATCTAGTAACTGTACAGTGTCCCGAAGTATACTTTACTATTATTGTGTACTAGTTACTACTATTGATATTTCTTTAAAATCAATTAGCCCCTTTAGTACTAAGAAATATGTATATAAAAATGCGCAATAAAATATGTGGAATTATTATCATAAAATATATAAGTTTCTAATTTTAACAACTTCCCTCACTATTCCGTCATATGATTCACTCCACACATCACTATCTTGACTGCTAAGCCGCAGCCGGTTTGAGTCCCATCCAAGACAAATAATTATGTGATGAGCACGAGTATTTATTATTTATTTATTCTGTGTCTGAGTGTAATTTATATATAATCTGTTTTTACTAATATGTAAGTATATATATGAATAATATATGAGTATATATATATGAATCTGCACTGTCATGCCTTTTAAATCCCCAAGCGGGGTGTAAAAAAAGAATCTCACTAGGCCGCCATAGTGTGGTTACATATACAGCATTGTTTACATTCACGATGAGTATGGCGACCACAAGTCTTGGATTCTGTTCATGCTTTCCATCAGGCAGAGTAGTCACTTTGATTTCACTTTGATTATAACAATACAGGTTCTGCATAATTTGGTATAAGACAGACGTGTGTGAGATGTCTCAAGTTGTTATGATTAAACTCTCAATCGTGATTAGCGAAAGTAAATAAAATTAAACTTAAGTATTTTCTCCCAGACATTTCTTGCTTGTTAAATATGTACGAATAGTTTCAACCATTGCAGCTTAAAGTAGCACGTGCGACATTTGTGTGTTGAAGAATTCTAGCGAAACTCTCAGTCACACGTTACTCACACACAATACTCTATAAATCAATCTCCAGGAAAGTGTCTGCATTCATATGCTGAAGAGCCGTGACATTATTGAGTGTAAACCCACATGTAGCATGCAAATCGCAAATTCAGGAACAAAATTTTCTTGCGAAATATTAACAATCCTTAAAATATAGTTTGATCTCTTTAATAGACAGTCACGAATTCGACGAAGTAACGTCGATCAATCGACGAAAAATCACCTATATTTTCATTCTATACGTGCCAGTTTTATCATAAATGAAGTGCAATAAATTATAAATATAAAAATTTACACCTAAAATTTACGTCGCAAGTTCTAAACTGTCACTAGCGTCAACTGCCACAGAGATCGAGCTATATTTTGAGGACTATTAACAACAATTTGTACTGTAAAATCGTTGGAATAACATTTTCCCTTCTTGTTTTATGATAAAGAGGTTAAGTGAGTACAGGTGTCACCTGGTGGCAAGTGATTAGCCCATAGATATTTGTAACTCTAGAGTCACAAGTGTTTTGAGTCCCCTCCTCCGGTTTAAGGAAAGGCGATGGGGGGCTAAGCTAAAGTTACCGTACTCACTCGGTGAAAAGCAACAAAAAGTTGCTCAATATCGGTTTTCTGTAAGTCATAATATTTTAACTGCCTCGGTGACGCAGTGGTAGCGAATAAGACTGCTGTGTTAAGATGTTGGGTTCGAATCTCGGGCTTGACCAAATGTTCGGCGTTTAGGTGTTTTTATTGCATAACATGCTATCAGTCAATCTAGCTCTCACAGTACAAGGATCTACTTAGTTTGAAACTAGATGGCGTTGTGTATCAATTGTCCGAAATATTTATTTATTATTTTATCACTCTGGTCGGCTGGCTCGACCCGTAACACTATGTCCTGTATGTACCGAAGCATGGCTCGTCCGTATAAACAATTTATTTTCCAGACTGCTAATGGTTAATACATTGCATAATTAACATATTTGTATTATCGTTAATTACTTGGCGCGTTTGTCTATCACTCTAGTCCGTTGAACTGACAAAAATGACGCGTTTCATTGAGTAACTAATTCTAACTAAGAGATAAAAAGTTGACATAAATATTTTTCCTTAAGGTCGTTCGTTTAAAATACGTCCACAATAATGATCTTAGAACGTCATAAACTTCGTCTCTGTGATTTAGTATTGATATCTTGTTTCTATTGGTTTTTATTGAAACTGCTGTCTCATTAATAGTTTTGTGCTCAGTATATAAAAATTGGGCCCCTATACCATATTGTTAAGATAATAAAGCCAGTTTTTGCTTAAATTTATTATCATCATGA
This sequence comes from Hypercompe scribonia, assembly GCA_949316085.1. Taxonomy (NCBI): domain Eukaryota; kingdom Metazoa; phylum Arthropoda; class Insecta; order Lepidoptera; family Erebidae; genus Hypercompe; species Hypercompe scribonia. The sequence goes on from OX438988.1 coordinate 10,694,060, forward strand.
CACTATTTAGTGCCATATTCTCATAAGATACGTACGTGGACGTGGAGATAAAATAAACGATTAGACTGATAGTGAGTGGCTGCGCATTGACACCTGTAACTCGAGAGACACAACTGTTTCGTCACCCGTTAAGTTGCTGCTGTTGAGTGCTGAGTTACGGCTTTTTAATGCTGAGGTGTTGCTGTTGAGTGCAAAGAATTGAGCTTCCAATAACCTTACTCATTCCTGTTTTCTGTGCTGAGTGAGTACTGAGGTTGCTTTTTTTTCTATATTAAGAGCCTGCCAAAGTGACTCTACTCTGCTTGATGGAAAGCATGAGTAGAATCCAAGAGTTGTGGTCACCATACTAATTGCAAATACAGACATTGCAGTATGGTGACCCACACTATGGCGAAATAGTGAGATGCTTTTTCACGCCCCGTTTGGGGACGTAAAAGCCATGACAGTCATCGTGGTAGTATAAGGTTCACACAGTTAGCACGATCACTGACACCAAGCCAACCGAACAACCAACAACCGACAAACCAACTGTACGTAAGAAAAAGATTAGTTAAACTCGTCGTCGTCGTAGTTTAGTTATTTAGTTAACGCTGATTCATAAAATATTTGTTAAAAAGGTGTGTACGCAATACCATTTGAATACTGGTATTTTTATGATAAAATATAATCGTGTATCTTTCGTCTGTTAGTTTAGGACAGAGTTTGTTTATTTAAGCATCAAGGGAAACAGCTTAGTTGACTCTAATTTGTAAGTAGGTACAAACGTTTTTATTGTAGATATGCTAAATGTTAGCGCTCATTGTCATATGATACGTGAAGGCAGGCTCCCATTACCACTAATGCGTGGGTAAGGCGATCAATCACATCGATAGCTAAGCTTTAGAGTGTTACAACTGTTGCACTTAATTAGTGCCCGGTTAGCCGGTTATTTATTTAGATTATGCGTTCAATTTACCTTTCCAAAATGTATTGTCAGAGATGTTCATTGTATGCTAATTTTCATTATCATGAACAACCCTTAGTCGTTTATTGCTCGAGATAAGTCTCTCCTTAGTCCTTAAAAAGGGGTTTTGACGTACAAGACCACGGTTGCTAGACGTGTTGGTATAGTTTGTTTTAAAATATCTTTCTCTGTGCAGTGTTGTTGTCCTGTGTAGTTTGTTCCCTTGGTTGACCTACAACACCCACGGAATGAATAGTGATGGTGATAATCAGAAGTCTTAACCCTTTACACACGGAGACGTCTTTACGAAAATAAACATGAAAAATATCTCATTTAAATAGCTTGTGGTGAGAAAATGTAGTTTGTGAAGGAATGTGATGTCAGGCCTTTAAAGGATGTGCTAATAACACAGTGTCACGCAATAAAGTCCCAATTTATTTCATTACCTGCTTTACACGATGTAAACAACATACCTACATACGATGATTCAATTAGCTAATGGCGTCAAGCATTAATTGCGGAATCATTTATTGTTAATTAGCGTTTACATACTAAATAAAATGTATGTTAAACGTACGGAAATAATTGCGTATTTCTATGGGTATTTGTTGTTACAGCTTGAATCTAGGTATTAAGGTTTGATTCTACAGTATTTTAATGGTAATTAATGGCAATGATTGAAAGCTAAACAGCGATGATATTTATTTTGAAAACACCCAAACTCAGAACAACAATTTGTGGATCACATGCAAAGGTGGCCGCTGACACTACTAGGACATCCGTGCAGTCAAATATGGGGCAACAATTCGTTTTTTACGCATCAAAATAGTGTAATATTCATATTGAGCTGCAAAAAGTGTTTACAATGATACTCCGAGATCATTAGCAATTCTTGGGAGCTAAGAATAGCTAAGTTGTACGCTGTAAATGATCGATTGATTGACGGATTGAGGTTGCGTATTGTGCTCAAGTTTCTGTACATATACATACGTATGTACATCCCACACATATTCACGCCTGTATCCCCGAAAGAGTAGACAGAGGAGAATTAAATGTTCAAATTTTGACGACTTATAAGTTAGCACTACTTACATAATGAACAGCAATTCTCTTACCGTCGACCGGATGCTTTAGAATTTTAATTGAAGAATTGATCGTATTGTTCTAAGGCCTATTGCTTATACGGATAGATGGGTGAGCAACAGAAGATGAGGATCACACACCTGCATCACAAATGTAAATCACCTGTAAATTCGAATTCTGCAACGGTCTTTGCCATATCAATATAGATATAATTAGTTTCGTCTTTTAAAAGTCGATTACAATTACTAAGGCAATCTTAATAGATTAGACATTTCTGTGACCAAGAACTGTGATACTAGATTAAGTCATTATGGTAAGAGCACTAAGACCTTTTCTAAATTTACCTAGCTGCATTAATTGCCCGAGTTTATTTACTACCTCAGGTACATCGTCAAACATCGACACCGGAGAAATGAGATAGTTTTGCGTGGATTTCACAACCATCCTATATTTTAAAACAAAGAATCTAGAATCTATTCATTGAATCTTGGAGATATTTAAGTATTTATGTGTTCATATCTTTTTTTTCTAGAGCTGGTACTAAATAAAATAGAATAAAGATGGAAGCCGTCTTTTACTGTATATTTATGATTGTTGAATCTTTATAAATATAATGTTAAAAGTTGATAAAAGTCATTTGCTTCTAATTCGAGATTATTTGCAATTTTCTGTATATATTACAAATAATAATGTGTTTGAATTCGAGGTGCTTGCAAAAATTTGCAATACTAGTAACTTACAGCAAAAAAAATCTAAAACTGACCAACTATCAAAGTGAAAAAATAAATATTCAATGTGATTTTTGTTCTTTTCATTTCTTTCTTTTCTATTTATTATTAAAACATATTAAGGACTCAAATAACCTAAACTAAAGTTTGTTTAAATAATACAATATATAGTACAGTACAAGTGAAACGGAGAGAGTACTTGGACTTGACATTGACTAACAGTAATGATACCCTAATTAGGGACAACGTGGAATAGATCCATTACGCCCACTTGTAACACACCTGCTTCATAATGTATACATATTTGTTAGAAGTACAGCTACAATGATATTCGTCCCTTTTTGGGTTTATAACTTCAATGTGCGCCATCTGCTAAACACATGACGCTAAGAAGCCTTACTGAAACGTGGGGCTTTCAATACACTAATAAAATGCAAGAGAATTCGGAAGGTGTCACTTATATTATAGAGGATAAAGTTGTAACTTTGCTAAAGTGTGTTTGTATGTCTGAAACTTCATCACGCTCAAATGGCTACACCAATTTTGATGAAATTTGGTATGGAGCTAGCTGACACCCACGATTAACTTAAGAAATAACTTTTTTACTCCGAAAAAAATGTTTTAATAATAATTAATTAAGTCGTTACAGATCCTTTTGAAAGTTTCGCTATACTTAAAAAATAAGGTCATATGACCGCAAATATCTCGCTGAGTTATTTGAAGTTATTTTCCTTACTCTACGGACAATTATTTTATACTCATGACATTATTTCCTCTATAAACAACTAAGTTACATGTTATTAATTAACTTATAAAAAGTATCACTGACTTCAATGTACCTAAACAAGGATTAATTATAATGAGCTGTATTTATTTTTCAGTCAAATAAAAAAGGGATTGCCAAATCTGTTCTTATATGTTTTAATATGAGTTCTGTAATAATAAACATAAAAAAAATACAACTGAACTGAGAACCTCTTCAGTTTATGAGGTCGCTTGAAAATACTAGTACAATTCTTTGAAAAAAAGCAGTTAGCGTTGAATATATTGGCTATAGTTAAAATAACCTAACAAACAGGTCAATGCTAGATGACAGGTATTGGAGAAGAACAATGGAATTTATTATCCGGTTGCTGTTAACAAACAGTGATTTATGATAGTTACTACTGATAATTACATTTAATATAGTAAAATAACTTCGAAACAAATCAGCTATGACGACGTCGTTGGTGATGAAACAAAAGTTTTTGCATCATGACATTTTATAAATATCGTGTAGAAGCTTTTCCTCAAGGTTTCTTTTACCTGTATTTCGGTTATCGCAGTAAGCGCTGAATTTTAAATATTGGTTTAATGATTTAAGCGCGAATGCGTAACAAACACATAAACTCACATTCACATTATAAATGCCCCCCTTGTGTTACAATTATTACTATGTTTGAAAAGAAATAGTACCTAAAATTCTTAAATAATCGATTCGCACTCAAAGGGGGAACTTTATAAAGGCATCGGCGGCTTGTCGGAGCCAGTGGTAACAACAACAAGGATGCGGCAAAATAAAAATGTACTACCTTTTCAAATATAAATAGCACTAGTTAAAGTTTTTATTCTAATAAAAAAAACGATGCACGAGCCAGCGAAGTGAGTAAAATGGTTATGAATAAATCTTTCAAAAATGTATATATCATATAAATTTTGTATAAAGGCTGCGCGTAAATCAATCACTACATATTTGTTTATTACCGCCAATTCTCCTAGGGCTATTTTTTTAAATTATTATCTAATATATTTAACCTCCTTGCTAAGGAGAGACCAATGTCCAACATTAGACTATTAAAGGTTGTTGATGATGATGACATTTAAACGTAATAATTCTGGGAAAATGTCTAAAATTAAAGTAATCTGAGATCGATACAAGGAAACAAATTATTATGCTAATGCGGTTGCCCAAGCTTTCTGTTACAACGATACACGCTTCCTTTTTATTAGGTCACACAGGAAAAAGGGGAATAACCCTCGACTTTTTATATCCTATGTTACACCTTTGCACCAAAACTAATAAGTAAGCAGTCACACGACTGCTTTGTCTTATTTTTATGCATAGTGAACTACTTTACTACACAAGGCAAGGAAATATAAACAAGAGAATAAAGTGTGTTTGTAGAAGCATAGAATAGGAAGTATAACAATGTTTTTTTGGTTTTAATTAGTAGCTTCTGGTTAAGAAAGTAACACAGTAAAAAAAATCAATGACTGTGATATATTTAAAGTTATTTTGTTGTTAGTTTAGTAGAGTGTAGCAATAACATTCGTCCAACAGTCCTTGTCCCAATTTGTTGTGTCCTCAAACACAACATCTTTATAAATAATACATTATTTATATGAAATCACTTGAACAATTCTAAAAATAGTCTATTGTGTCATCAAGGTTTCATATAGGTGTTTACTCAAGACGATATCTCGTTGTACAGCCGCTGTATCACGGAAGAGATATCGGAAGCGACAAAAAGCGAGCCGTTTGCGTGTATGGAGTTATCGACGCGACGTGTGCTGTGTCGCCTGAACTTCCAAGACAATATTACAATCGGAAACCGTGGCCCAATGTAGAGTTTTACTTGTATGTAACCAGATAAATGAAATCTCAAATGAATAATGACACTTCTTACTGGTTACCTATGGTCAAAACAAATCTTCTGTAAATAGATCAGTTCCCCATACTCTTTTTTTATTCTTTAAACACCGAATCGCCTTTGATCGTGTCTCCACCCACTTTAATTTCGGTAAGTTATCACGAAAACAGGAACCTGCATCATTTCATAAACAGCGTTCAGGGTTGTAATTTGAAAAGTTTTAATGTTACTACATAATATATTTGTAAATTAGTGCAATTATAGCGGAGGTCGGGAAGGCCAATTTTCAACCACTTTATCGAACGTCCATCACATTTGAATTATGAGAATTATAAACATTTACTCAATAGGTAATTTAATTTTCCTTAGAAGTACGAGTGTATTAACAAAGTGATCACTCCAAAGTCAGCATTTGAAAAGCCACGCATTTTATTTCTACCAGTTTTATTTAATTTATTAATCCAAACCTTTAAAACATCAGATACAAATGCATTATGAGACTGGCAGTCCATTGTATATTTAATGAGCTTTATATTAGAAAATGAGCTGAAAGTTAGCAAGAAAGTAAGGGTGTCCACGAAAATAGGTCAGCGGGAACATTTATCGAACGGTAGGAACTAATGTCTTTAGAACATGGCACAACCGCACGAAAACGAATGCTTTTAGAATATCAATAAAATTTGATATAAAACAGAAGTTTCAATTATGACTCGGATCAAGAGAAAGTTAAAAATAGAATATTGTGTAATATTTTATTTTAAACTTTCTCGTTTTTACAGACTGGGGTTTAACTAACAAGGTTAACTGAAACTTGAGGTTTTGGAGGCCTGTCAAAAAATAATAGATGTCGTCCTGTATTTCTCAAACGTACATAGCCTAAGGAATCCCAATAGTGGTATTTTTACTGGTGTTGTTTGTAATTTTCACCGTCAAAATTCGTACTTTGTTTTTCGATCCAGGAAAACCCGTAAGGTTTTTTAGGTTGCTTGCATGGAAAAGTTTGGTATAAAATCTCAGCAAAGATACAATGAATTTTTTAATTGTCTGTGGCCTAAAAAGGCCACAGCCTAAGACTAGTATGACTGTCTTGCCAGTCAAGTCTGTCTCCGACAAACTCAGTTCAATGACTCCAAACAAATCGAGAGACATTAAAAATTCGCTTGTAAATTTATTGATAGAGATATTACAACCCCCATCAGATCACGCATATACGAGTATACTCTTTTAATATTAATAGATCAATAAGTTCTTTGTTTCAACTAACAACCACTATGAACATGTCCTTCATAAAAGCAAGTTCACAGTATAAATACTTAACAATAGGCATAAAGGGTAGGGTAGCAGAAAAACTTATGAAGTCTATTTTGGCTTGATCAACCTGACTGTCTCGTCTAGTCTAGGTCAAACTGTTTATTAGGCTGGATTCTTTATCAAAGATTCAACCGGAACATGTTTATCTTTCACGTTAAACTTAAGTGAATATAGTATTTTATGAAATTAAAAGTGGAAACTCACTCGATGGATGAAACTTGGAGACGTCTGTGCCGCATTTCTCCCTGTTGTAAAGCAGCAACTTGCAAACGCGCCATGGTCCAAAGTACCCTCTGTCGAAGTTTCGATTCTCAACTGTAAATAAATAAACATTAATGGTCATCTGTTGTCTACACATAAAAAAATATACGATTCGCTTACGTCATGCTCTATCTTCGACGAAGCTAGCTAGTGTTAGTTACGTAAAGCTTTTCAAGATGCGGTGTGTAGATTCTATTGATCTGTTACATGCACAGTCAATTAACATACACTCAATATAAATTGAAGATCGTCAGAATACAACAAATGTAAATGAGCTCTTATCGATGCCGTCTCAATTATGTATTCGTGTATTCTAAAATTGCTGTAACGCAATTTATGGCTTCACCACTGTTCTGGCGTAAAAGTTGTTAGACTTGTTGATAAATGCTAAGAAAGTAACATCCAACTGACGGTCAACGGCACTATGAAAGTAGCAAAATTATGTTGATCAATAAGAATGTATCTAATAACAATTCTTTGTCTTTATTATTTCCTTTAATAAAGATGACACGACACTAAATAGTCAACATCAATTGTTCGAATTAGCTATTACTTTTATGTTTCTATATAAAAAAAAACATCATGAAATGGATTAATATTGATTACTCGTAAAATGTAGCTGGTCAAGGAGAATGGCAAACTCAGTTGCGAGTATATTTTATGCACATTTATACACATACTAACTGATGACGTAAGTCAAAAAATATTTTGATGATTAAAAACATTGAAACCACCTACACAGATACAAAACTAAAACATGCCCAGTGTGACATAACAATACCTGAATAAACAGGTTTGCTGCTAAGAACGATGAACTGAACATGTTTAACAAAATTTAACAAAATTGAGGTACTTATTAGATACAGACAATTTTAACCAGTGAGGATGTGACGTGGCGGTTAATATTTGATTAGCAGTTATGGTAATACTGCAGCAAATTCCGCGACAAGGTCGTCGTTGGCTTCTATACAGATACACTACTACTATTAGAAATACGACAATTTACAGTTTTCATTAGTCATCATCATCATAATATATTTAGAAAAGGTTTTCCACATCGAAGGCCGACGATTCGCTAAGAGAAGTATAGAGGGCCTCGTCACGATTTCCTAGCAGAATGCTAATTGAATTCTTACAGTGTCGCAAATTGAGCGCCAAGCTAATCGTATAGCGTCGTTTGACTGTCCTTCCCTCTTTCTTTCCTTTAAACACCAACAGTCGAAACGAAAGTGTACGTCAAGGTAGCGTTTCATTGATTTTAGTAGCTTATAATGTTTAATTATTTAAGTACATTCACCAACTATACAATTTTATAACCGATGAAAGTTGTTTATACTAGGATTTAAATTTGTAATTTATCTAATTTCAAAGTGTCTAAAGATTTATGACAGTAATTGTTTTAAGAAGTATTGGTTAAATAATTGAATAGGATAGTACATTGTCAAGTTAAATAATCCCAGCCAGGCCAGTCTACGGATGGGTAACTATGTATTCTTAATACATCGAGACCTCTCGTGCCTGAGACTACGTTAAGACGTTGGTCCCGGCTTCCATACGAACATCTATCAAACGTAAGGGGTCCGATTACAGTTTATCTACAGAACTTTATAATCGTCAAGTACTTAGGTCATGGAGGTCTAATAGCAGTCACTCTACGTAAAAAAGAGTCATGTGGTAGTTGAATGAAAGCCGACTTTAACCTAATTTAAGAAAAGGTTTGCAGAAAGAAGAAAAATTGCATGTTGTTACTTCTAAAATCTACAGCGTTATATGATATGTCGAAATCAGAATATGAGCATCCGTATATGACCATATGCACTCATTAACGATAGGTCATGAAGTCATAAGTCACTATGTTAATTGAGTTCACACTGACCGTCATTCACCTGGTTTTTGAGTCACTGGCGCACTCAACAAGCTAGGTAACTGCAGTATTTGAGGTTAATGTTTTCTTAGGAAACTAGGGACTTTTTGTAGGAAAATATCTCTCACAGTAAAGTCATGATTTTTTGAGATAAAATATATATTTGAATGGTTTATTGGTGTTGTGATCTATGATCCTGACTGCCGAGCCAGACATCATGGGTTAGAAACCCCAGAACAAGTAATTATATGAAGAGCTTAATGAAATGTTCTATGACTGGATGTAATTTATCTATAATATGTGTGTTTTGAAATATATAAATATAATAGAATTAAACATATCATTAGCATTCTGGCATACCATAGCAAGGGCTCTGACTAATTTGGGATCTAACGGTATGTGTGTGATGTCAAGTTATTATTACAATTAACAATATTAATTCTATTGAATCCAACTTTTAAAACTTTCGTAGAGTGACTTTCGTAGAGTATCTACTTTTGCTTGCAGTTTCTTGGTAATATTGATACGGCCATGTAGAATAACATTTGGCAATCAAGATATTTCTTAAGTCGAGTATGCACGCAGACAAATTTTCAGTCATTTCAGATTTGCCACGGATCGTTGGGGAGGGTCGAGGAGATTCAACTTGCGTATCGAAATGATACAATATTCTATTGAAGCTACAATTTTATATTCTTAAATTGCCAGAAGCTAATCAATGAACAACGGTTCTCCTTGAAGAAGTACTGTTCGGATCGAATTAAGATAGGATTTATACTTAGTGTTAATATGAAAGGTGATAAAACACGTTTTGCAGAGGAATAAATAAATATATGTAATTAAATTATTTTTACGGGCGCAGTCTTCCGAGACTGTTCAACCATATTTCTTATCGAATATTGGTAGGTATGAGAATAGGTACTAAAGTGTTTTCCCCCCTACCACTTTTTAAACGTGATTTTAGCATTTTATAAGTTCGATGAACATTTGCCGTGTCAACTAGTATAGGTATGTGTTTGTATATTCTGTCGCTCGTTTAAAGATCGTGGATGAAACAAAATTTAAAATTATTCGTGACTACGGATAAAATTTACAACGGCTGCGTCGCGGCAGGTTCTAACTGTGTACGTTTAGAACTGCTCTGAACAATAAGTCATAAACTGCAACGATAAACGTTACGATTCAGGTCAGTCCCGGTAAACTGATAGCCTACATTATTGACTACATTATGATGTATTAGAAGGTACCTAATGAAATGAAAAAAAAATGTCAATAATGAATGTTTTTAATATATGTAGTGGTTTTTTGTTGTGGTTGCGAAATTCTGTTGGCAAAACCAATTGGAAAAAGAGATAAGAACTGTTTGTGGTGAGCTGTTTACCGTGTCAAATTTGCGTTTAAGCTTTATTTTATAGGTTTTAAACCCGTACACAAATCAAGTTGTATATTTTTATATGTAGAGAGGCAAACGATTTAATCTAAGAATCGTAAATCTAAACAAAGACAAAGTGTTGGAACGTTTAAAGACCCCCAAGAGTGCAGCTATCAAGTAAAATCATACATAAAAAGATAACGCATTACGATCTGTATGAATAACAAGCGTACCGGTTTATAACTACCTGTTATGACATCACATGCACTATTTAATGATGGAAAACACAAATAGTGCGCCGCAAATCAACGTGATGTCCGACTCTATGTGATATATTGGAACATCTACTGTACTACTACTGCCAGCAACTTCGCTCTTGGGATTAATGCTAATTTCGTAATTCTAACTTTGAAAATAACGAACTTTCATACAACCATACATCTCTTATTTTACCCCCTTTGGGGTGAAACTTTCAAAAATCGTTTTTTAGTGGGTGCTTACATCATAAAAACATCAGCTGCCAACAATTTTAATTTGTGACCCCTAGCTGTTTTGGGCTCTGCGTTGACGAATCAGATAGTCAGTCTTGGTAAGTAATTTTACATGGGTATTCTGGATACTAAATTTTATATTATATAATAGAGACTAATTATATTCAACTTCTATAACATAACATAATATTAAATCAACTTTTTCACATTTTCACACCGTTTCTTCCGTTTTCCACATTTCTTAGGACTTTAACGAACATTTCAAGACCAAAATTAGCAAAATCAATTCAGTCATTTCAGAGTTTTAGTGAGACAAAAAACATATTAGGCAGACATGTGTAGGTTTCGAAATCGATTTTAAGCAAAACATGTCATTAACTTATCGTATAAAACAATTGAAAATATGTTAAAATATGTATGTATACGAATAATGTTTTATTTATTCGCAACTCTAAGGATTTGCTTTAAATAATCACAAAAAGTATAAATATTTGTTGTCTTGTATAAATGCATTCATATATTATATTTCATTGTCTTTTGTTTATTTACATCTTAATATTTAGTTCGTTCTGGATTGCTTTAAAAGTCTGCATGAAACTGTAGTGCGCCTTCTCATTCGTTTCCGCACCACCCAACGGTAGATTGTTAGAGAGATTGCCTTTTGCATTAAGTCCGCCATTATAAAATAGATTTTGTGCATAAAATTATTGAATACAATAAATTAAAAGATACTGAACTGTTTTGTTAATACATACTAATATTTGTTATAAGAAATTTTATTCAAAAACCTTACAAGGGAATTGCCATCATAGAAAAAATTTGTGACGTGTATTGTGAAATTGAGTTACAACATCTTTAGAACCGGTAACAATTGCTTAATACGTGCTGTCTAATGTAGTGCGATGTGTGGAACCAATTAAATTAACAAATGAGGTCTTGTGAGAGAAAAGAAAATGCATAACTGTATAAATGGCAGACTTGACACTTCATTTAGCATCAATGTCACGGACAATGAAGATAGTAAGACTAATTTGCTAAACAGTATCATCTGTAGACAAAAAAGTTAGGACCTTATCGTGCTGGCGTTTGTACCGAGGTCGTTGCCTGTCAGTCAAGAAAAAAAAAACGTTGCTGTCATGCTGGGCATTGATGACTCGATACGAGCAGACAAACTTCGAAAACAGTTACATTATTGTAGCTTACACGCAGCATTCGTTTTATCAACATTATTTGGCGCCATTTTTACTGTTACTTTAATAGTTTTACGTTAGTTGAAGCGAAAGGTGTTGAATATTAAACAACAATATGAACAATATTATGTATCAGATTACGTCAAATAATGATACGTATGCTATGCAATTGTTTGATTAAAAACTTGAACTCACTGAGGTATAAAAATTGACATTCATCAATTTCAGGTGATTTAAAATTCAACGTTTAAATAATAATTTTTAGAAAATTGTAATATCTTTATTACAAAAATAAAATTGAAAATAAATTCACTATGACATCAAACCAAGAACACTCAAAGTGTCAAATATATTTAGTGACTTATTTATTTATTTATTTATTTATTTATTTATTTATACATCATGCACTTTATGTACATAGGCGGACTTAATGCCTAAGGCATTCTCTACCAGTCAACCTTTGGGTGATGCAGAGAAAATAGGAAGTAGGTGCGTTTCAGGTGTTGAAAAGAAGAAGTAGACATAACAAACTTTCATATACTAAAATTAATACAAATACATAAATACATACATATACATACTTAAGTTGATGTAAGTCTATATACATACATACACAAATAAATATCATAACAAGTATAAGATGATAATCATGTATTGGTTGATTCTACCAGCTGTTTCAGTAAATACTGCTTCACTTTTTTCTTAAAAGTAAAAGCGTTGCTAGCCATCCTGACTTCGAGGGGAAGCTCATTCCAGAGAAGAACGGACTGCACAAAGAAAGATGAGCCAACAAACTCAGATGTATGGGAGGGGCAACGAAGGAGAAGATTCTTAGAAGACCGAAGCTTTCTGTCGTGATTGCTACATAAGAGTTGGAAATAAGAGTTTAAATATGTTGGCGAAGATGGGTTATTAAGTAAAGAGAATAGAACAGTGAGCGCGCGTAATTTTCGGCGTAGACGAATTGGTAGCCAATTGAGCTGCGAACGGAAAGAGGATACATGGTCATATTTACGGAGATTATAAACAAATCGAATGCAGTTATTAAGAAGACGGTCTAATTTATCGAGAAGATCTGCATTCAGGTCGTAGCAGCACACATCACCATAGTCGATTAAGGGGAAGATAAGAGTTTGCACAAGCATAGTCTTGGTTTTTACGGGCAGGAAATTTCTCAGACGATTTAGAGCCCGAAGTGTCACTTATATTCTACCTATTTGTATTATACAAAGTAGACGTTATATCAATATGCTTATAATAGGCAAAATTAATTTCGAATGTCAAATAAATCTCGAAACTTGTTTTTAAATAGGAAATATGCAAAGATATGAATATGTACATAATACATATTATTATAAGTCAAGAATTTCTTTTTTAAGAATAATGAATAATTTATTAATGGATACAATGAAAACTACTTTATGAGTTTTTTATTTAGGATTTCTGACCTTGACCTGTCCTGACCTCGAAAACCATTATTCCTAAATCTAAGACTATAGATAAATTCTCTTTGTTTGAAGCACGGAGAAACTCGTTGCCTACCTTTTTAATACCATATTTCTGTAACTGATTTACATTCTATTTCATGGATAAACACTAAAAAGTACTATGTTTTAATATAGTTTGTTGATCATCATCATCAACAGCCTTCAATAGTCCACTGCTGGACATGAACCTTTCCTTACTAAGGAGGTTTTGGGCGACTATACCACGCTGGCCAGACGGGTTGGTGTAAGGCTTGCTCGAGTTTACCTTCTTTTTGCAATGATGTTGCCCTGCATAGTTTGTTCCTTTAGTCGCCTCTTACGACACCCATGGGATAAATAGGGGTGGTGACACTTCGTATTCTTAATACGTCACCACACCGACCGTGGTTTGTATGTAACGTTATAGTAACGTTAGAAAGCTATGGAGTTTATTTGTTTGCTTATCTCAAGAGAACTACTGTTTTGAATTGAAAAATCGATAGTGTTGAATAGACCACCACCAATAGATGCTAAGCACCCATGGAAAAAACCGGAAACATTTATTCCTTTGCGCGCAGACGAAGTTGTGTTTGTCAGCTGGTAAGAAAATAAATATAAAACAAGTTGAGGGCAATTAGTATCTTCGATATTTATACGGAAAACTACCGTTTGTAATTTTTAATTTCATCAATAAACATTTTCAAGAGAAACTAAATTTTGAAATATGCTCGAAAACTAAGTCAATACTAATCCTATTAACTGCTTCAAATTTCTTCGCATTCGTAATATTGCACTTTAAAATCTATTATTATTTCGACACACATTGATTTCAAATTATAAGCTATAATTTAAAGTAGAATAAGAAATACCGTTATGGTCGGGCGTGAAATATGTCTGAGAGCCATTTAATCTCGCCTTTATACGGTAGGTATGGTATTTTAATCTTAGATCTATTAATCTAAAAGAATTGATACTTGGATGGTTGATATTAGTAAAAAAATACGATCATAAAAACATTTTGAACATCATTTTAAGACCAAATCGTTAAAGTAGATACTTGTGTGAGATCTGAACCAGAAACTTGAATCCATGACATTAAAAAGAAAGGATGTTTGTGGTTGTAAAATAAAACTACGACAAGATTTTAGCTAACACATCCGTCTCCCAGTGTTTGTACCTACCTGAGAAGCCTTTTGAATGTAAAATGTAAAAGAGTTTCTTTTGTTAAGTTTTACTTACATCCAGAATACGTGTATAATATTTTTAACTCTATTCTCAAACTTATTTTAATCATTTCAAAATAAATATGACGTACGTACACAGGTATAATGTAACAAGGAGATAAGCAGTTTAAAAAATGAGATTAAAAAGATGTTCAATAAAAAGTAGTTTAAAAAGTTAGATTAATCGTTACACACGCTGCACGATATTTAAAAAGAAACAACTCCATAACAGCGACCGGTGGCACATCTCCCACAAGTTTTGTCACAAAGGTCTCGCAGGTCAATAACCCGTTTGGCGGGCGTGCCACATTTTTTAAATGCACCGTATACCTATAGAGGCGCAAGTAAACATCATGAGCAGCCTACGAGTTGTAATAACTATAATAGCTTATCATGTAGTTTTAAATACATAATAGGTAGGTGTGATAGAAATGTTTGCCTTTTATTGTATAATGTTATTTTTGCATGCCTATCTGTCTTATCATACCTTTGTAACATAAAAAAGTTTAATATAGAGAGACAAAATTATAAGATAAAAGGCCAGTCAAGGAAAAAGAGAAATTTCAATGCTTAATAGCAATTCTAAATGCTTATAATAAATAATGGACGCTTCTGATATAATTTTCCCGCCAACAAGTTCGTGTTTCTATAGAGATTTGATTGATCTTATCTATTAAATAACTAAGGTATGTTAGAAAGGCAAAGGTAACAGTAGACGAAGGTATGAGCGCGGTTTGGCCCACTTTGTGCGTGTATAGGCTTGGGACTACTACTTCCGTTGAGTACGCTACGATAAAGAAATAATACATTAAAACGCTACCTACTACTTTTACATAAAGATTACGAAGAGAAGTTTTGTTTATAATGCATTTTCTTCACTAGTCGAAAAATCCATCTTTTCGCGTTAAAGGAGCGTGACATTCCCTGCCCTCGAAGTTAAATTCGAGAAGTCCGTTTAAAGTATGTAGGTTATAATAATTATGTTACCTGCCACACTAGATAGAATAAATGTGTATTTCTTATGAATGAACGGATTGAATGAACATCAATTATCATTCGTTTTTCTAGGGTTATATTAAAGTGTAATAAAATATGTTTGTACTCAATTATAATACAGTCTAGTCACGAGGATAGTCAGTTGATTAAACATTTCAGAACTCTGTCTTGTATTGTATGAATAATAAACTAGGTGCGAACTCATTAATAGATTGTGAACTGTGAAGCCCAATCACCCAATTAATGCAATTCAAATTAATAAACAAAAATTGCTAGTTAAATAATTTAGTAAGCAAACCATCACCAGATCTAAGTGTATTAACAATTACTTACAATCATAGTATACAGGAGCAAGTTGTATCGCAGAGTCATCTGAAAGAATTAGTTCAGTTATCTAAGTGCAAAAGCAATTTTAGGCTTCTGAAACGCTATGTGCTTTAACCACCATGATTTATGTCTATAAAAAAATACAGTGTTAGCTCTATGGATATTTAAAAATAGTTGAGGCATCGTCAGGGTTCGGCCTCAACTATAATCACCGTGTTTAAATCCAACACATCAAAAGCCTAAAACTATGTGTTTTATTTCTTATGTACAGTACACCTTTCAAATAAATATAAAAACAAATATCTTAATTATACTTTGTACTGTTTCGATGAAAGCGTAACCATTTTTTCCGCAACCGAACTTCTACAAGTAAACGCAAGACGTGATAGAAGAAATTGTATTCTTATTATTTAAAAAGGTTTCTGTATAAATCATGTCAACATTTAAGGAGAGTAACTCAACGAAATACAATCAACGCACATTATATGGGTTTGATATACTTCACAATTGTATTAAACCACTACCGCTATTTGTGACTTAAAATTTTCACATTCATGTTTATTTGAAACTATTAAAAGATATAGTTACTCAAATATCAATATACTACCTATGTTTAGAAACACGAAAAGGAAAGTTTAATAGACTGAAGAAAAGATCATTTAACACTTCTCGCATTGAATGGAAGTTTGTTTTTTAGCATTAAAATAATTGCAGCTTTCTGGCCATGTTAGCCAAAGGTCTACAGACAGACAAGTCTTCGACGAAATTTGACTCTATGACAGAATACATTTCCTCCCTGTTTATGGTTAAGTTTCAGTTTCACATCTCTATAAAACAGTGTATAAAAATGTCTATTTTAAGTCCGTAAATAATGCTACTACGTACTGTCTTTTGACGTCACATCTAAGCATATATTTTAAAGCATTCCAAGTATGGAGCAGTGACAGGAAAAAACAACTGCACAAAAATTCTGACTCAATTTCTTTTGGCATTATATAATATACTTCAAGGAATACAATATCGAGCATATTACATAGGTATCCCAAAATGTTTAGCTTGAGATATTCTTACCATTATTTTGGATCGTGCCCAAATTGAACATTTTTTAATAAAGACGCTTTCGGAAAATTTGGATATCAATGCCAGTACTAATTAATTAAAAAGCATGTGCCAGACAACTCATCTTCAATCATGTCTCAATTGATAACGATTTTTCTTGATACAGGCATCTCTGACATTGCGTAACCTGTCTTTACAACGAATTTACTGTTAGGGATAATATCAGCATCAGACTTACGACAAGCGAAACTTATTAGTAAGAATTTGTGATTTTCGAAAGGTTCAAATAGAGTCGAAATTGTTGTAATTGTATTCTAGGTTTGTATCATTATTTTAACTTGATCTTATTGAGTACAAAACACCATTTAAAGTAAATACTGGGGCAAGCCAATAATTATCAGAATACATACGGTAATTATGCAGGACAACACTGCAAAACCAAGGAAAACTTGATACAAATCCTGTACCAAACTATCTGACCAGTGTGAAAAAGTGGGCCAAGACCTTTTTAAAGAGGTGGTGTAGGTCTAACAGTGGACTATTAAAGGCTGTTGATGATGATGTTGATAACAGGTCTATGTCAAACCTATCATCGAAGAAATATGCTGGCTCGGAACTATCCGAACAAATGTGCTGGCTCGACCAGGGTGAAACTAAGTTCTCTTAGAAAAATGCTGTAAGGCAGGTCTTTTGTAGCTTATTAGCTTCTTCTTTCGATTCTTGGGATATAAAAACGTCTGCTTATTTGCCCCTTCGCACCGTAAAAAGAATCAGAATATTTATAGATATTTTTTTTTAGTATTCTATTTGTATTAAAACAGTAAGTATACATTCTAAAACAATGCGTCATTCAGGTATCAATTTGTTTCTATTATTTGATTTATAGAAAGAATAGATTTAAAAATAAATGGTGAATCATATTTATTCAGTATGTACATACAAAGTTTGTATTTATTTAATAAACTATTGAAACAGGTTTTCTTTGCTCACCTATAATTAATTTCCCTTTATTACCTCACTATTTATATTGAAATAACTGAAAATTATAGGATTTAATAGCGTTGTAGTAGTATTAGTAATAATAAATGTTTTTAGACTTGCTCCATTTTTACACATACACCTAATTTTATTTTACAGCGGGACTTAATTGCGATAAAACTATTTAAAAAGGTTACAATACCATTTATTACCTGACTGCGATCTATTTACTGTTGACTATTTACTTATACCCTTTATTCTGGAGCAATTATTTCTCCAGAACTGTTCTGTTCAATGCGATTATTTTATACCTCAAATTTGGTATAATATGTTACACTAAATATAGTTTTCATTTATTTCAATTGCTTTGTATTAAGTAGCAAGGCTAAGGCATCTACTTCTTTCTTGTTTTCATTATAATAAAAAATATTCCGTAATATGTTAAGGTATATCAAACGTTAATGAATAATACTTTTAAAAGAAAAACTCATGTATGTTCGCTCAACACTTGGACTAATAAATTTTTATTTTGAATTTAAAAAAGTACCTTTTATGTTAATATTATATTGATTGCAATATTCTTTGGCCAATAGTTACTTCATTAAAATATTATGATAATGACCGCCTACAAGATTGTTCATATGTACCTATATCTGTGCTGTGAATAATGAAACGTTCTGCCGTCAAACCTGTTTCTTTCTGTTGAAGTTGAATGGACTTGTTAATGTAAATTTTAAGGTATGCGCTGCTTATACAAATTTTTGCATCACACTTGATACTTACAACTATAAAATTCCCCCCATGTAGGCAGTCCCACTGCAATTGCACCAACTACAAAGCAAATGAAGCCCAATACGACCACTGCTATGGAATACAGCGCCTTGCCACTCGCCATGGCTGCATGACTCAGCCAACTTCATGGAATGTTCTAGACAGCATCAGGCTCTATGAGCAGTTGTTCGATGATGTCCAAGTGTTGGTCGACACATCTGTTTGGATAAGAAGAATATGTTTAAAATAGATTGTAGGGCATTTATATTATTATATATTTTAACATTGTTTATGGTTTAATTTTTAAACAGTGAACAGATTACCTTTGTTTTAAATCCTACTAATATTATAAGTGCAAACTTTTGTAGTGACATTTGGATGTTTGTTACTCATTTTACACAAAAACTACTGCACCGAATTGGATAAAACTTTACAGTGCTACAACTTACACATCAGAAAAACTGACATATACATGGACAAAGAAGCGAGCAAAAGCTAGTCTATGCAAAATATCAAAGTGGCATTACTGAAAATATGCAATATAGACTAAAAAGGCTAGTTTTTAAAAATGTCCAAGTTCTTATTCTATATAATAATAGTTAAAAGTTAATAAATTCTTCTTGTCCTTCATTATAAATAGCGAGTGTCTTTAAAAACAGATCAAAAACTATGTTTCAACTATTACACAGTCACTTGTTTGTATTCCAACATTATGTGGGCTAAATTTTGAAGATATAGTTGTGTAATCAAGTATGCGAACCGGTCTGATTGATAGTAAGTCTATCCGCACAAAGGAATGTTTTGTTGTTCATAACTTTTGGTAGTGGCGCTCTTATTATAATACTTTCATAACCATTTACAGTCTCATTAGAAATCACATTACACACATCTTTTATTATGTTAAATGAACCGTACAGTAAATAGTTTGTACCTAAGCCTAGAAACAGTTACATTAGCGTAACGTTTACCTTGCGAACTCGTCTTGCTGAAGCAATCACACGAAGATCACTCAACTATGCAATAGACATTCGATTTTGATTGAACAGCTATTCTGATATATCAACATCTCTTTTACACACACAAACTCATTGAACAAATCACCTGTGTTTTTACGTGAATGCACAAAAGTTTATTCACGAATTCAAAATTCGAACCACGACACACCTTTTTACTACTTTCAAGAGGGGACTTTCGAAATCGTTAAACTACACTCAGAACTTGGGTATAAACTATTAAAGTGGTTAAAAAAAAATTATGTAATTGCACGAAATTATTTATATAATTTTTATCTACGTGAGAAAATACGGATAACAAATTTTAGGTTCGACACCTAAACCGCGCGCACCATAGACGTGATCGGTAAATAAACTGGTTTTTTGATTTCAGTTTGAGTAGTGTATAGGTAACGTTGCAACGACAAACTTTAAGATAAGTTTATAAAATGACTACTTGCTCTTTCACACGTTACACTTGTGAGTTATACTAGCATTGTTTGAAAGGAGATAGAAATAGAAAGTGTACTTAATTATTTTACTTTCCTGTTTTACGTTCTTTAAACGAAGATTTGTATTTTAATTTTTAATCAAATTACATTTTATTTTGATCTCAGGTGTATGTTCTATTTATTTGTTTCTTTTTGCTTAATAACAAATTAAACATCTCTGATAAAGTCGTTCACAATAATCAATTGCAAAACGATGTTTCTGAACGACAGATTGCGTTCCTTTATACTTAAAAAAATTAACTTAGTATGGAACCGAAAGAATATTTAAAGCAATATATTTGATTTTTATTGATTTTGTGATTATCAGAGAACCTTTTATTTTATAGTTTATAAATAAAAGGTTCCGAGAAAGGATATTTAAAACTTACATTTATTTAAAATACATTGCAGCTATGAAAGTCCTAATGTTAGATTATTTTTTATTTAAACTTTCTTTTATGTCAATAGTTTCTTGTAGTATAAGATGCAAATGGGTGCTGGATGGAAGGATGCATGGATGCAAATGTTTAGGATTCATAGGTTTGTCGACTTTGTTTGAGTCCCATCTTCCAGGATCAGAGAAATTAAAGCTGTACTTAGGCTCCTGTAACATCTCTCTCTCTCAGTAATAAGCAATGCAAGAATTGCTTAACAGCGCTGACGTATTTCTGTGAGGTCGAAACCTCGGCCTTTACTTTAGTTAAATGCACTCATGGTAGGTGGAATTACCTACATTGAAATTGGAAGCTAACCAGAGGTCACTAAGAGTAAGCATGTTAAAGTTACAATGATTCAAATCACACGTTGTATTTAACATTATTACAACATAATTCAAGAACTGCTGTGAGTTTGCGTGCGAGGTGTATCTGCATTGACTTTACTGGTCTTGTTAGATCCATGCCGTCTGTGAACTGTCTATTGCAGTCAAATATATTCAGAAACCGCTTAACTAAGTCCTGGATAATGTTACTTGAATGGGGTTAAGCATCAATTATATAAAACCTCCTCTAGGAAATTTTACCAGTCCAACCTTTAAAAGTTACTATTCTTGTTTCGCAAATGTTCATGGTTTGGGTTGAAAGCAGGTTCGCTTCTGACTGTGTCCGCCGTTTTAACTTATTAGTGTCATTTTTATTGACCTGATAATCTTAATATGTAATATTTGCAAAACCATTAAAGGACTTAACACTTTGAAGTAAATGTTAACTACTTACTTTATTAAATGTTTTACATGTTATGAAGTAAAATACGGTAAAAAAATCAATCCTTAAGTAGACCTTTTAAAAAATTATGATTTTAAAACATGGTTAAGAAACAAATTGCCGATCTTTACATTTTCTGTGTTTACTTTTAAAGGGTGACTAGGTACATAATGTGACCTGATAGATAGCATTACCATAATTCTAGAAGGCCGTAGTGTCTTCTACTGATATATTAACTATATTCTGTCTAAAAACAAAATAAAAACTTACTGAATTAAATTTCTAAGGGCATAAATAGGATCAATTGGATAAATTACTAGGTATTTGTAGGAATGGTTACGGACCGAGGTCATCGTGGCTATTTCGGTAACTAGCAGAATAAAATCAGCTCACGTTGTACAACTGTATTCTATAATCAGTTCGTAAATATACATTTGTGTTAGATATATCAGGTTGTACACTCTTTAATTGATCAAGTAAATCAGAGTCAATTGTAGTCTTACGCTTGTCTTCAATTTAGTGAATGAGTGACGGCGTCTGGCGGTTTTTGAATAACAATTTGTAAATCTCTAGTGTATTTCTGTGATGTTGTACATAAAATCGTGGACTATGAAGCAGAAAAGATTATACAAGATAATTTTTGTGTTCCTTATAGGATTTCCTTGCATCTGTAAGTTATGTTTTATCCGTTATTCACAACGTTATTATTATAATAGTAGCCAATATTGTTATTTATTAAAAAAGGGGTAGCTGGCTAATTTCATTCAAAGTCGTAGAATTATAGTTAGTTTTATTACTTATTAGTCAACTGCTAGAAATAAGTCTCCTATTACAAAGACTTTGGGTTACTATACCACGTTGGCCAGACGGGTACGTCTAGTGTTTGTTTTAATTTTAACTTCTCTTTGTAGTGATACAGCATAATTTGCTCCCTTAATCACCTCTTACGACACCTTGTCACCACACGGAGAAAATAAAAAATCTTAAACTATAATAATAAAAATAATAAAGACTACGTTCTTTAAGAGGAAAAACATCCATATATCATCGCTTTGATTACCATCTATTGCTTGAATCTCAATACACTACGTTTTAAAACATGATTGCTAGATCCTGTTAAAAACAAACTTCCAAATCAATATAGATAAAATACTTGCATTCGAGCCCTCAGTGCACACACTTTAACATTTTGCAAGTATTAAAACTTATTAACTAATTCTCATTAAATTGTGAAATTTAGCGAAGGAAGTCCCTCAGCATAGCGAAAGGAATAGTACCAATGTCATTAATTTACCCTTTGCTGTAATTTTTTTTTACTATTCTAAAATCAAATTTTGCTATATGAAAATTCAAGGATGTATATCGACGTATGGGGAAGTATTTTTAGAACGGCAAAGTCAAGTTTGCTTCTTCAAACCGCTTCGGTTTTTCTGATGGTCTGCGTACGACAAGTTTGTAAGAAACAATTTCACCTCGACTTTTACGAGTACTGCATGTACTTAGTGAAAATCTTAGAGCATTAACGCTGTAAGGTAAAAGAGAAAACTACTAAAAGAGAAAGCTACCATAACAAACACAATTTTTTAATTAGCATCACCTGCTTGTTTGTTTCTTTGTAAGCGTGTTTTTAGGGTTTTTTTTCTTACATTTAATATGATCAACTAAGCTATGAAAAACTCATGAAAAAGAGATATTGACGCATTGACGAAGGATTTATTGACGTAATTTTAACAAGATGCTTATTTATCAACAACACGTGAAGATAATTAAAACCAATAGGTGGTGAAATACTTATGTATATATTTCTAAATATGCACGTATTATGGATAAACTATACCCAATTAGAGATTAAATAATCGGGTTTATCACACAGTATTTTACTTGAGTGAGAAACGAAGGGTCTGTCAATTTGTCACCTAAAATAAAAAAGATCTGAGAACCGCTGTTGTTATGAAATCCGGACGTCACCTGCCAATGAATATTAACCATCGTTCAAACAAACAATCAAAAAAGAATCAATTCATGCTGGAATACGTTATCTTAAGTTCTTGTCATAGTCATTTCATTATGAATACGGAAAATTTATTTATGTTAAGAATATTTTTTGTTATTAACAGATGGAGAAACGACTGAAGCGGGTATCCGAGTAAGTATATATAAAATTACATTATTCGTCTACTTATAATCCAATAAAAATATTAACGTGTAAATAAATATATTACTACTGTGAGACGTCAATATCCAAGACAAACCACAACGATGGGCACCTTGGTTTTAAATAGTGCAACACAGACCAGTGGCAGACCGGAGAGTAAAGCGTCTTTGCCCGATACAAAATAGTCTGTAATTTTATGTGGTGAAAATCTTCACCATAAACACAGTTAGACTCCTACGCAAAAACAATCGCCTGTCACTACAACCTCATACATAACAAATTAAACAAAAGTTCGATAATTTCACACACACAAACACATTATAATGTGAAGTGCCGCATTATAAAATTCTCGCCTAGAAAATTGACTGACCTCAGTTAGTAGCCCCTTTTTAAATTTTACGTTCCATCCAGGCTTCCACGTAGGTCAGTCACAACATTCAGTCCCTCTCTAAGAAAAACAGTTTATTGTGCACATTCTCCCTATGCAAGAATGTGTAGAATGGTAAATCACTACAACGATCTCATTGGCTTACATTTTGATACCACTCGTTACAAGTCTGTACATAGTGGTTTATTATGAGTATGACACAATAATCGTAAAATGTAGACAATTGTATTTAAACTCTACCTGTTTGTATGCGTGATATATGTCTATTTTGTTGCTTTAATTTTCATTTTTTTTTTTTTTTTTAACATAGCTGTGTTTACATATAAGTAACAGTTGCATTGTTTTTAATTATATGAGCATGTATTATTTGTACGGAATTGATGTAAACAATTGTTGGCGAACCTTAATAAATAAATAAATTTACAACACGCGTACGATCATGGATGTAACAACTGTCGACACGCCATACGCCGTATCTATAAATTCGAGAAATCAGTTAGGGAAATCAGGTTTAAAGAGTGTTAAAAAGACGAATATTAATAAAGATATGGACTTATTTATAGCTACAAAACAATTAACATTGATATATTAGAAAGTCACAGCTCTTGAGAAGGTCTATGTAAATCACAATATTTCTTGTTAGTATGCTGTTTGTACAAAAGTAATTAGCTGTTCATAAAAGGGAAGCTGTTAATACGAAAGTCCTTTCATGTAGCCTTTAAACTCAGATCTATATGAACCTTGTAATAGATATATAAAAACGACATGTTCACTCACGCCTGAATATTGTATTGTATTTGATTAGACGCAATTTTAATATTGAACTACATATATCAAAATAAAGCTTCATATAATTTTGTTCATTAAATCTGAAATAAAACCTCAAAAATTATAATATGAACGAGACACATGGACATGTTTTGTGTTTTATTGATATCTAGGTAACTCTTTAAAAAACCCTCAACCGATCCGAATATTGTAAGAGTAGCTTTTTTTTTGTTGACGTGTGGAAAATCCCTCCGGATCTCCGGCTCCTCAGAGACGCAGGAGCCAGAAGTATGTGGTGTTTCCACTAAAAACCACTCCGGCGGTCGGTCTTAGGTGTCCTACTCTGAAGGGGACCCGGGGCATGTTATTTCAGGTCCCCTCCAGGATCAACGCTGTGCCTGGTCAGATCCTCTATTGGGGCACGCTACAAGGTATCCCCGCTGATTTATAGTTGCGGCCCAGGCCGCATTGCTGTCGCCGACTGCAGCCATTTATTCACCACCAGAGGTCCCTATTGTCTGGCAGCTTGCGGTCCTGTCGGTGGCTGCCAACGCCAACGACTATCTCTACGCTGGGGATCAGCCCTCTCCCGATCCCGTTCAACGGTCTCTTTCTGGAGCATTACAGCTTCACAAAAAGAGAGCACTGCGCCCCAACCCTCTACACCCACCAGCATGGCAGCCATGATGGCTGGCGGGCACAGGTCTCGTCCGATTTGTCCAACTAAGATTCCGCGTTCAGATAACCACGCGGGCGCGAAAGGCGGGAAACGTGCCAGGACTGTTGCCGCCTCCGACGACATGGTGCGGTATCCTCGTACGATCCGAATGGCCGCTACCCCCTGCGATTGATTGAGCTTGGTTCGGCAGTGGGAGGAGGCCGATAGGTGTTTGGCTCTGTAGAGGGTCATGGATTGCAGCACCACACAGTAGAGGCGGTGCATTTCCTCTCGCGGACCCCCTAAATTAGACAAAAGCCTCTGTAGAGAGCCCACCAGCCCTCGTATTCGTGGGATCATCCACTCGAAATGCTCTTCGAAGCTCCAGCTCCAGGGTGAGGCCGAGGTACTTGATGTGCCATGAGAGTAATGGCCTATGTTTGATAAACTAATCCAAAACACCACATACACAGGCGCTACCTGACGCCTGCGTATGGCTACTTTAACACCACAAGACTTTAATCTAATAATAAAAATTAAATTAGCGTAAACAATGTAAGTTTATAATGTTTCAGTTTTAGTATTTTAGGGCTAAAGATAATTTTAACCATAATAATAAAATTTTATTTGCAGAACACCACAACCTGTGATCCATTATGCGGCTGTGATGGGTATGTCGTAACACTTTTTATATAATATTCTTGTAACATGCTGGATTGATCTAGAAGATGTATAAACATTGCTCATTTCTTTTAATCTATCTTTTAGGTTGTATGTTTATGATACAGTAAAAAAAGGATGCGTTCTAGACTTACCAAATTTAATGAAGAGGGTCCAAGTGAAATATGACAACCAAAGTAAGTACTGATTAATAACTAAATGCACGGTTGTTGTAGTTATTTAAGCGACACCACCATCACCTCACCGCTTTCTACTGCGTTGAGTATTGTAGGCTCAAATCCCGCATGGGGAGTGTGCGACAACACTTTTTGTAAATCACAAATTGTTGTTCTGAGTCTGACTGTACTCTGTGTTAGTTATATGTATGTTTGGAAGTTTCCCAGCGACACAGGAATATGCTTGAAGTTGGAGTTTCCTCTAAAAAAAATTATAAACAGTCCAAGTGGTACGTAAGAATACGGAACGTCATCACCCCTGGGTGGTGACGCTCCGTACTCTTCACACTCTTCACATGTTTACACCGTGGGTGTCGTAAGAGTTGACTAAGGGAGTAAACTATGCAAGACGAAAGCACTACAAAGAGAACACAATCTTAGCGCTAACCCGTCTGGCCAGCGTAGTAGACCAAAACTTGCTTTCTAAGAAGATGCCTATCTCCAGCCTATTGACGATGATGATGCCTGTGTTGAAATTCCCACTAGTCATCACCTCACAATACTATAAGAAATTGTTATTATTTCCAGATGATGAGTCAATATTAAATCAAGAAGGAATGGCAAGTAAGTAAAACAATGTAAGCATGTTGGTCAACATCATTCATTTTAAAGCAAATCTATTAACTACTGTAAAAATAAAACCCCATTAAGTATCACACAAAATTATTTAAAATACGTATACACAAGTATGAAAAAATGGTTTTTTATATTTTTAACAATAATTATATTTGTTGGTATAAAACTATTTCAATTTCCATGACAAAAAATGAATGAATATACCAATAAAATAAATGAATGAATTAAGCCGCAGCGAGATAACCCTAAACGTTGGTTGAAAGTGCCCAAAAAGCGCATAGTCGACCCAATGTCTCAAAGCTGTAATGTAAGCTGGCATCTTTGTAGTTTGAGTGTGAAACTGTTTCTTTGGACCCGGATGGTTGATACTCCTTGGGGAGACCTTCGTTCAGCAGTAGACGGCGATAGGTTGATTTGTGAGTTAAGCCTTTGTTTCTTACACCGTCTAGGAACTGTTTCTTAATATACGGGGCTAACTATTGACCCTCTGACTACGATATACCTTTTTTTGCCAGACCTCGATGTCTTTAATCGTATTTTTCATTTTTTTTTTTTTTAAAGTACCCGTAATTCAAATGTTGAATAAAAAGTAATTTTCATTTCAGGGTCTATCTACATCGAAGGACAAAAACTGTTCAGAGGAATCATGATATCTGTTATATTATTTATAACTTGTGCTAGTCTTTGCATTTTGTCTGCTTGCATATATTGTTGCAAGATTAATTACTCGTGAGTATGTTGTACATGTACGTATGCGTGATTGTACTTTTATTTTTATTGTTTCTCTGTTTTAGGGATCGTAAATTGAAACGAGAAGTTGAAGCTTTGGCGAAAAAAATGCACAGAACAAATATTTTGAAAAAAGAACCTAAAAAGCGTATAGACGACCCAATGTCTCAAAGCTGTAATGTTATAGTAGAAGAAGCTGGCGTCTTTGTAGTTTGAGTGTGAAACTGTTTTTTTTTTAATTTCAGTATTTGTACATTAATAGAAAATAAATAAATACTACTGGTAGATTTTGTTTGAGAAATTTATTTGATTTTCGTTTTTTCCTTTTCTTTTTAAAAAGACACCGCTCCTAGGAATAAAACCTACTTCACGGGGGGACTTTACAAATATACAAGAAATGTACACAAAGTGTTGTCCCATGTGCGACCGCTGGAACCACGATGCCAGCCGTGCAGTCAATTGTGGCAGTTCTTATTATAACCAGACTTAAGTCTTAACAATTTTGCCGACTTAACTCTGCCTTCAACCTGTTACGTTTTTCGATGAAGCTCAAGTACCATTGTTGTGTGTAATTGTATGTACGTTAGCACACGTTTCTGTGAGTATCGAGTATCTTCGACCAACGGTAGTTTGAAACTAGACCGATACGTGCTTCAAACTTTCAAGAAAAGAGAATACTCCTTCCTCAAACGCCGGCAACAAGCTTGTCACTCATGAATTGTAAGCGTTCTAAGGCGGCGGCAGTTATTTTTCATCAGGTGACCAGTTTTATGGACGTCGCCAGAATTATTTTCTGCAAGGTGCAGATGCATCTATAAATATTATTAACCAATATAAAATATATAATTGTATTCAGAAATTGTTACAAATATTCATTTAGATGCTGATATTTGCTGGAATTTGATATTTATGTTGTAATGGGGACCTATAACTGAATACCATTTAATTTGATCTCATGAACCTATTCTTACCGCTATTAAATAAATTTAAAAAATTATTAGTTATTTTCTAAACATTTTATTTTTAATCTGCCATACCTACGAGTCTAACGACCATGAAACTGGCATAAAATGATATTAAGATTAAACAAATGCACAAAATCGACATTCTAATTTCGCTTGGTTTCTTATTACTAGAATATATGTACTACATCTATCGAAATATTATCTAAAATAAAAATCGCTAAGCAACCTTATAAAATATATCAATTAGATCGGCGGGACCGTTGGCTTAACGTGCTCTTAGAGGCATGGGCATGTAACACCGGCAAGTTTCTACACTCTGAAATATAAAGGCCTCACTCAAATATAAAGGTATGTATAGTACATTTATTAGTTGTTACCTGTTATGCTTTCGTAAACATAGTATAAAATATAAATACAAGGTAATGAAATTGTCACATACAGACACGCACACACACATACACATACAATGGGATATACACAATATGTTGGTGGTCATGCGTGTACACAGATCGCTGTGTGTGTATTAGCATGTTGCTAACACAAGACTTCTATAGTTGCGTGTGGTAAGGACTTTTCCTTCTCAGAAGTCTTTATTTCAAAATTTAAATATAATTATCAATCGTACTTCTCATAGGAGAGATTTTTCTATTTACATAATTCTCATCAAACTTCTCAAACTTTACAGGGTAAAAGCTTATAATTGTAATAGTTCAAAAAGTATTTATTAAATTATGATCAACTACATACTTTTTATCAGAAAGAAGTTTTTGTGCCGTCTTGACTGTTGCACTGGACTAAATTTAAGAAATTCACTGACTGTCACCTATCTGTTTCAGAACGAACGCATTCGATTAATTTTTTTTGACATAACAATTGTAATTGACGTATAAAATGTCATAATCGTTTGTTTGTATTTTGAAATATTTTCTTACAGTAATTTTAAAATAGTTAAAGGAAGCAAAATATGTGAATTTAACCCTACATTATTTATAGACGAGATGATTTAGAGATTTGAAAACTACACAAAGATTCGTGCTGAGTAAGTGTTCACGTGTCTACTATATGTTATACAGAAATATAGTGCATCTTTAACAGAAAAATTGCTTGGGTGATGGATTGCTTAATTCTGTCTTATATAGTACTTTATGTTGGTTGATTCTGTATACACACCACAATAAAGTGTGACTCGGTTTCTTACAAAGCTTTAAGTACATATTGTGTTAATACTCCAGACCCCAGTATGTGTAAGAATCTAGGAATATATAAATAATTAAATCAGAGAAATTCAAGTAGAACTGCGGAAAGCGGAAAGGAGTATTTACTGAAACTTAAAGTTGAACTGAATTAATTACTATGATTATTTAACTTTAAAAAAAATATACTGTAACAGCTTTTAGGGAGTAAGGTCTATGATTGCATTTACTATGGTTTTTAATAGACTGTAATATCTAAAAATGAGCTTTATCGCTAAAAAAATTTCTAACAGGGCTTAGAAATGTTGATGATGAAATGAAAAAAAAAATGTTTATGGTTGTATAAATACAGAATCGTTTTTTTTATTATTGATATGCTTAATAACAGCTTGTTGTTAGGAAGTTGGAATCTGAACACTTAGAACTTTTAAAACCAACAAACCTGCAACTGATCTCTCCCCAGCCATGTTAGATAGCTGTCTCATTGGATTTTGAAAATGAAGAAACAGAGAGTGCACCTGTGTTTGCGCACACTCTTGTGCACTATACTATAGCCTTCATAGTTGATTGGTCCCTGTTGAACTACTGTGCCCAAGATCGACTAGAAGCAATTCGTAGCAGTGCCATAACTCCATTGTCAAAGAGGCAAAGAAACAAATGGTGACACATTTGTTTCTTTGCCACATTTAGCCTAAAATAACTTATAGTGAAATTAAAAAAAATCAGGTCGAATAAAGTAGAAACTCTTTGACAATTTTGTCTATAGTACTTTAAATATTTCTGTTTCAGGACACTTAAAATAATGTAAACATTGTAATCATGAT
This sequence comes from Hypercompe scribonia, assembly GCA_949316085.1. Lineage (NCBI taxonomy): Eukaryota > Metazoa > Arthropoda > Insecta > Lepidoptera > Erebidae > Hypercompe > Hypercompe scribonia. The sequence continues at coordinate 10,724,590 of OX438988.1, forward strand.
AGGCAGTCCGTTAATTGAATTCATTTTTACCACTGTGTCATTAATACTGGCAATGACATTGGCTGCCATTTTTTGTTGCATATACATCAGACTCAGGTTAGTACTACTCTCAAATATTTTTTTATTTCTGGCTTTGAACTTTTGCAGACTCACTGACTGTATGACTTTATGATAACAAGTTTTGATAAGAGAATATAGTGTGGTATATCTGGAAAGGTTTTCAAAAGATAAACCAAGGGTGGTTGGTAAAGTATAAATAAGGGTAATGGGTAATAATAACCTTAATGAAGTTGGTATAAAATAATAATGCCGAGTTAAATGCGCTTATATAGTGAGTGAATATGCATGTATTTTTAAAAAATGTTTCTACTACACTCTACTATATAATTATTAGAGTAACATGATTGTTTAGAATTTCCTGTACCATATTCATCCAAATAAATTTAATAATTCAACACAAAACTGATAAGCTTATATGAAAAACACTGCAAAACAATAGAAAAATATAATTATGAGAAAACATACAAATAACTTGTGAACTGGAGATGTCTGATCGTAAATTGACTTCGCATTTTGTTCCAGAGACAGCGTTCTGTATTAGGAATTTGCGTGCGCATCTTAAAAAGCCTCTATTTCATTATTAAATTTCACTATTAAGTTGTAATGAATTTTAAAAATAATTACATACATATGCTTTTTTAGGAGGAAAAATAGCAAATAAAAATATTTTGTCCATTTAGAGTCACATGTATATATCCCATTAAAGTGAATTGTACTCCTTAGAACAACCTTGATCTTTTGAAGTCAAATGTTAACTTACTTTCATATAATTTAATATATTTTGTATTCAATTTCAGTGACACTTGGTGGGCTAGAAGACAGAACCTTGCGTGTCAATGTCTTGGGAAAAACGTGCCTCGTAATTCGCACCAACTTACAGCGAAAGACGAATGTTGCACAATTTTTGTTCCAGATGTAGCTATAGTATTATAAAAGTCAAAAAGGAAAAATGTTCTATAACCAAAGATTTTGTGCCAAATGAGTGTTTATATATTTTAAGTTGACTTTAGGCTATTGTCTCTGATTATTAAAAGACATCTTTTGTATTCATTTTTATTGATAATTACCGCAGCAGTAGACAGTGGATATAAGCAGAAATCGTGATCATATTTATTTTGTATTATCGACAATTTTTCATAGAATAAATATATTTGTTAATTTATTTTCAATATAATTTACGATGATAAGAATTTGACAAGTGTGACGAGTTTTCTTATTGCTTCAGTAACGGCAATAATAAAATATCAACCTTCGGGTTACAGGATATTTCATAGAATAATAATCATGGTAAACTTTTGATTTTTGCATTAATTATTCTTAAAATTGGCCTGACTGATTTTTTAGTCTATGGATGATCCACAAGCGATGAACGAAATAGGCTTTATTTATATAATTCCTAAAAGAAATATAAGGCCATGATACACATTGATATAAACAATAAAGTTAAAAACTATATGCTTTATTGTCTTTGTTAAATAAAAAAAATTAAATAAGTAGTTTAAAACATAAATATTTGTAAGATGCTACATCTTTTTGGTGACTAGATGTTTTGAACAATTTGCACTGATTACCGTCAGGTGTGGATAAGTATTTTGTTATCTATATAATTTTATGTATTTTATAAGTTTGAAATTAGAATAACTTTCTAACTCTGGTCATAAACACAATATTGCTGTTAAAAGGCACACAATTTTTGAAAGTAATTATATAGTGATAAGCTAATGAAAATTATAAATACGCACAAGTAATAACCATTTTACATTATAAATGAATGATTTATAGCCATAAGAGTTCAGAAACTACTTAAGCCTTCCTAAGAAATGTTTCTTTTAGGCAGTTTGATGTGAGGTGGGCATTTTTGTAATGAGATGAATTCTTAATAAATATGAATGCCAATTTTCCTAATAAAAGTTCAGCAAAAAGTCGGTTTCTATCAACTCTCGATCTCACAACTATCTTAAAGGGTATTCTCGTCGTAATATTAATAATACTAGCAAATTACCAATCCAATTATCGGTCGTAGTACAACATAAATAGATTATAATAGTTCACTTTCGATGTTTAAAACTTTACTTTAAAAATATCTTTTATGACAGTTGTGAGATAGACAAAAAGAAAACATTCAGATTTTCATAGACAACAGGTGGTTATTAAAATGAGCTAATGATATAAGGAAGTGAGCCACAAGTAAGTATAAAGACCTGTGAAAATGTAATGACCTGTAAATGCCAAAAAAGGGGCTTGTCTCGGTCAATTGCTGCAGCCTAAGGGACTGCAGCGCTGGTATTACTTATATATGTCTACATATGTCTATATATATATATATATAGTATGAGAGTTGATTGGAACTTTATTTTAACAAAATTTTGTTACAAATAGACCTTCTTTTTTGCTATAATTATAATAAAGATTATTATAGCTACAAAGTTGTAGAGAGGGCAATCTCATTTTACTTTTCGCAAGATATGAATCTTTATATAAAACGTAGGTATATTAGTAAGTATATTAACGATTATTGACACACAAACATATACTATATTCATGTCATAGGATGACTAGCACAATTGTTAAAGTTAAATGTATGTTTATTTATTAAATTTAATTTGATAGCAATAATACCATAGACTTAAGCTTATGTTATGATTAACATGATCACTTTTTTTCATGTCAAAGCGGGACGCCTCCGCAATTTTACATTTAAATAGAAATATAAGACTGGGATAGACAACCTGAAAGTGAGACAATCCCGCCCAAAGTGGGACGTATGGTCACGTTAGTTATGACAGTTCTTTTTTTAAAACTTCGTTACTGGATCTGTAAACCTTGAACCTTTTTATAAAATTAAGATAAAAAGAAAACAAAATTACAGAATTCGAATAATGATTCTAAACATTATCCTGGAATTCATAGGATAAAGTAATACTAATGTATTTATTTATCCACAAACAAAGTGAACATTAAGTCTTTCGTTACAATGTAATCGGTTATTTCATATTTTCAATCATATCAGCTGGACTTGCAATTGCTTCACTCGAATCATTTTTGTAGGTTGTTAGCTATCTTATAACATTCTGTATGTACATAATTAAAATAGACATTTTCTGAGACAGTCCCTGACTATTTATTATTTTATTAAGTTAAGCTGTTTTGGCGAATTGTTACCGTATTACAAACTATTCTGACATTTTTATTTGTAAATGTGGCTTTTTATAATCATATTACTTTTAATTGGTTATTTCTAGTTTAATAACAGTTATAATATGCTTCTATTATACAATATTATTACACACATATATAAATATACATATATATATAATTCAAATATTTTTTACAAAAATTTATGCAAACAGCAATATTCTTAATGTGAGGTCTAATATCCGTAAATTTAATGAAATATTTAATGAGGTACAATGTAACAACGAAACTTTAATTATTTTTTGACAGATGTCATTGTTTTTTTTTTATAAAACTCAGATTGTATTTGAACAGAACACGTCTATATAGACAAAACTTGCAATGTGCCGTTCTGAAATAAGCTAAGAAGAGGTTAGCAGTTACAACATGTGTATTTATAATATTCCTATGAGTTTCGTGAAGATTTTAATAGCCGTAGTGTCTAAGCAATTCAGGCATTTCTAAAAAATACAACTTTCAAACTTAGACCTTTATCACTATAAGTTTTTTTTATCGTAAATAATATTTTTATTTGTAAATGCATTCTGTAGCCCTAATTAGTAGACAGTTAATATATTCTCATATTAATATTAATTAACAATAATGCAACATTTTCTAATGCCAAATGAAACCATTAGATGTTTTGCGTTCTAACATTTACATTATATAAAATTATTTCACCAAAAATAGGAATAGCTAATATTATTTTCTTCTTATTAGAATAATACTGTGATATTAACATTTTTTCTACATTCCTTATAGTAATATATAAAATAAACATTTATTTAACAAATTGTTGTACAACATAAAAGTATTGTATCACATAATCGGGTATCCGTTTAAAATGTGTTGACTTACAAAAAAATGAATTCGAAAAAATTAGTTTTAAAAATCTCATTTTTTTTTATATTCAGTACTTTAAATTCTATAGGGTGGGCCACGAATTACTTAAAATTTGAAAATAATCGTATAAAATAAGCCCATAAAAAGAAGTTTGCAGGAGATAGATCTGGTCTTCTGGATGGCTATGGAATGTCACCTCGTCTGGAAATCAACTTTTCCGGAAACATGTCTTTGACCACCGGCAGAGACTCATTGGATGTGTGACAAGTGGCTCCATCTTGTTGAAACCATGTATTACGATTGTAGCCAGCAAATTTCAGTAGCATCGGTCCCAAAAACTCCTGCAACATGTTTGCGCGGCATGTTAGATTCAAATGTTTACGAATCCTAACGAATCCTTGGCCGACTCTATACAAATTTAAGCATTATTTTACTTGTTTACTTGTAATGGAATTAATCCTTAATTAATTTTTCATTCACTCTTTTTCTTTTTTCTATTGATAGTTTAAACCTTTTTAAATCCCCCGGTCCAAGAATCCAAGAAGTGCCATGATACCTTGAAATACTATATAATTTATTAATAATAAGTAATTATATTTAAAAAAAATTGTAGTGATTGTGCTGTAGAGATTTAGTGTACTATACACTTAGTGTTATTGTATATTATTGTTTCATTATTTTTTGTATTACACATGCTTTAATCGTAAAAAGAGCCGAAGGTTTGTAACATACTATTTATATGTAAGGTTGAGGAAGCTTACACTATTTCTTTTGACTAATGAGCGCACGCGGTGCTAGATTTGGCGGTACCATGTCGTATGTATACATTATATGTGACAATTGATAAATCAGTTGTTATGTTATTTGTGAACTATAACTATTGTGTGTCTAATATATAATCTGTATTATTATTATTATATAATGCTCATTATACTATAAAGATAACGTGATTGTATTCTAAAGACAGGAATGCCTTCTTTATATAAGGGAATGGTTCTGTTCTATGTATTGGTTGGAATGGAAATATATTCTAAATTATGTGTGCATTAAGGCTATTTAGGCCTATGTTTGTTGCCTATTAAATTTATTAACTTACTGTGATCACATTGTAAAACTTTTTGACATACACTTTATATTAAAATAATAATTGTAAGTCTATCAAATATTTTTTTAGTTAAAATCAATATTAGTCATTACATGGCTTTATAGCAATAATTTTATAACTCTTAACTATAGAGAATATTTTGGTTCAAATCTGACGTTAATAATATTTTAAATCAAAATCCATATTTAAATATTATTATAAAGAATAGTTGTAATAATCTGCCAAAATTCACGATACATCCATGCACATCGAAGTTGTAATTTAAGCAACAAAAAGATGGTCGTACGTTAATTTTGACAGTTTAACTGTCAAAATTTACATAATGTCAATAAACAATATCAAAGTCAAAATTTATGAAACAATGTCACTACGCTACTACATCACCCTGAACTGAATAAAATTAGTTAGACAATAGGTTTATTAAAAAGTTTTATAGTTCAATGTTGTATATAATACTTGGAAATAATATTTTTGATCGATAAATTAATGGTTCTAAGAATTTGCTTGGTTAACTAAGGAAAAATAATGTTAAAATTCATTACTAAAAGCAATTTTAAAAAGTGTGTCAAACAGGAGGGGCTTATCACGGATCTGAATTAATTTGAACCAATTAATCAATGATTTAAACAAACTCAGTTAAACGAACCGAATTAAAAAAAAATTCTTAATGTTCTTTGATTCCACTCAATTTACAGAAATAAAAATAGCTAAAACAGTTTATTAACAAAATGATGAAATGTTACATAATTTATATATTTTTTTTATCTTATATCTAGATTAAAATTTATCTATTATAGAACCTTCAATTAGCTACTTAGGGAAGTTGTAGTTACGACAATACAACTTGCCTTTTCACTGCCTTCCGAAGAGCAAAGCTTTTATGGTCGATTATACACTTCGCATGCATCTGGACCTGGTTCCGAAAATGAGAACACCAAATCGAGATGCCTCTTAAACGGTTGAAAAAAGGAAAAACCCCTGCAGAGGATGGTGTTACAACATAGCTAAGAGCTGGAGATAAACTCTTATGGGAGCTCCACTCCCTTCGAGAATCTGGAAACGTGCAGTTGGAGTATGGACGGACTGTTATTCTTCAAAAAGGGTGACAAGAGCATGTTGAAGGATTGTGGACCCATTTTACTTCTAAGACACGTCTACAAGCTGTTTTCAAGAGTCATCATGAATCGTCTTGCGCGAAGACTCGACGAATTCCAACCGACAGAGCAAGCTGAGAAACATAGACCACATCGACACTATACGGCAGATTTTACAGAAGACCAAAGAGTAAAATCAGCGCCTCTGTGACTATGAGAAGGCATGGACTCGACCGAGATGTGGTCTGTTCTGAAGTCCATGCAGAAGTAGATTACTGATCCTAGTGAAGGGATGCCTCTACGAACTGGTCACCATATCCGTTCAAATACAGAACCAGCAAAGAGACCCATGCCGTTGTACCTTGGAGTAAAACGGGGGTACCTAGCTGACTCTTCTGTATGCATCAGAGGAATCCTTTCCTCTGATGCGCATGATACGTACGCAAGGAACATGTACTGCCGTAACCGGTTGCGGTACACGGTGCATTTCTCGAAGTTGTTCGAAAATATGGACATTTACATATGGACATTTCACAAATATGGAATCGTGGATTTTATAGTACAGCTGTTCCACAAGCTCAAAGTCGCTTAGCGTGCTGTGGAAAGGACTATACTGGGCGTTTCTCTAAGGGATCGCAATATGAACGAGATGGCAGAGGTTAACGACATCGTTCACAGGATTAGTAAGCTGAAGTGGCAATGTGGTCATATTAGGTCCAGAACCGACAATCACTAAGGTAAAAGAGTTTTAGAATGGAGAACGCGTCTAGGAGAGCGTAATGTAGGACACTCGCAGGTCATGTGGAGTAACGATCTATGCAAGATGGCTGGCAGGATTTGAATGCAAGAAGCCTAAAATCGATTAGAGTGGCGTGCAATAGAGAGGACTGCATCAAACAGTGGACTGCAATAGGCTGATGATAATGATGAACTTGCCTAAGAAACTAATGCCTAACTAACATGGGCATGTAAATCAAAGTCCGTTTTTGTTTTTAAGCTAAAAATGGGCGATGTTCAGGACCAGTTTCACTACTTGCTAATAAAGACCCTTTTGTTTTTTTTTTCACGCGGGTAATGCTTTTCGCACGATACCCTCCGGAGGGACGAAGGGCATGTGTGGGACGCCCGGAAAACCGGTCTACCACTAAACCCTACCTCGTCAGTCGGGAGGAGCTCCAGAAACGCATTAGCGGCTTTTAAAGTCCTCCCTGCCGTACCTCACAAGTGAGGTACATCCCAGGCACCTCATGTCCCAAGAGCAAGACGCTATCGCACATGTGAGATGTACCTTGCTCAGTAAGAGGCAGAACAGCGCCCCGAGTCAACAGTCCTGAGTTTCGAGCCGTGCCTACCAAGCCACCAGAATTTGCTTATACGCGTTCTGCCGTAGCATTCCAGGCTCATGATCTGGCACGGCCTCTTTAGCATTCCGACTGACAGAAACAATTTGGTCATGTCGGCCAGAACGTCGAAGGGCGGAGATCGCGCCAGGATCGTCGCCGCCTCATAGGAGATTGTGCGGTAGCCCTGCACGATCCGTATGGCTATCAACCGCTGCAGGCTCCTGAGTAGGGCCCGGCAGCGGAAGGCACCTGCCAGATCATTAAACCAGACGGGTGCCCCATAGAGGACCATGGATCTAACAATCCCTATTTAGAGGCGGCGAACTCCTTCCCGTGGTCTGCTAATAAAATCCCTGATAGATTAGTGTCAAATTATATGTAAAATAACTTTCACAAGTCCTGAATAGAGATATATATGTCAAATATACGTATATTTCTAAGAGCAATTTTTATTGGGAACTGGTTAAACTGGATCATATGATCCACTGTTAGGAATGATACTATTTTGTTATAAGCTACACTTGGGCAATTAATATATATTTCTAGTTAACTAAGCAAAATCTAAGAATACATAGGCAATAAATAATTTAATATACCTAACTAAATCATATTCGAGCGTTGACAATTTCTAGTAAGTAAATAAACGTATATACTCGTATATCTAAACATAAACATTTGATAGCTTAGAGAATTAGAAATGTTACACAATTTCACTGTCGGTGACAAAGGTCATGTTTCACGAAAACAATATGTAGTTTTGTAATTATTGAAACAATGAGAGATATCTGCTATTTTGTACAATAGTATTGTGTTAATGTAATTAGTAGAGAATTGTGTCAAACAATGGTCTGCCTATTTTTACACAGTTGTTAAAATGATAAGTGTAATAATAATTGTAAAACTTTTTGATCTCAAATGTAAACGTGATTTAATGAATTAACGAAATAAACGGTCATATTTAATAAAATAAAAATTTCTGTAATTATAATAAAATTAATTTAATCGTATTATTTAAAAATTGAATTATATAATTTAATTTTCTGAAATACTACCACAGCTTATAGAAAACTTGTGTCGGATTGAAACTGATTTTACAGCCGAAATCGAAACCGAATTTTCGGCCTTGATGTGGCCTTCTCAATTTCGGCCAAAACCGAAACTTCTCTTGTACACTGTAATTTAACGTATTTTCACACATTTATTTGCATTTACATACAGACAAGAGGTAAATAGTGTTAATGTAATAAATAAAAAGGCAAACATTACAGTGCCTAACAATTTTTTTTTTGAGATGATTATATAGACAAAACAGATACGTATGTTATATTATATTACAAAAGTGTTACTATACGAAAATTTAAATAACAGATAACACTGTTCAACGTAAGTTGGTTTAAAACAGCTATAAAAATTTGACAAAAATATAGAAACGCAAATTTAAACCAAATACATATAAAATCCACGTGGTGACGTATAAAGAACACAGAGTGTCACCTGGAAGGAAAGGGACCCGTGCTGTCGCCCAGCCAACTCATCAATGACCGGTTAGAGTGTCCCCACAGCGGCAAAACCAGTACGTGGCGAATCCAGCCGGTGTGCCACTACACGCCCGCAACTCAACCGTCCACTGATAAACTTCGGCGAATAAATCCGACTCTAAATTATACGGGTGTTCCTTGTTCAATTTAGTTCCGGGCAGCATGCACGCTACCTCCGTCGACATGGTGCCGTAACCACGTATGGCTTTAACCACCAATATCCTTTGAGGGCGCTAGACGCGTCCTTTCTTTTGACGTGACAACGTCTTAAATTAGGTTGCGGCTGGGAGTCACTTATGAAAAAGTGTAACGCCCGGTAACGTTACGATGAGTCACCGAACGAGAGAGAGGCCCGCCGAATGCCTTGCGTCTCTCTCCCACTCAACTATGATCGGTCTGCCGCGCGCGCAGCACTAGAGAATTAGGCGCATTGAATCGGCGCATGCTTGTGTCTCTGTCTTTGTCTTTCTCGAACGTTCTTGGCGTTGGAAAAACAAGAAAGCGTCACAATACAAGTTCACACGTGTGGTTAAAGTATCGTCAGCTGTGTTTGTAGTGAAAATATGGAGTGCTTAGATTCGTCATTTATCATTTACAACAACTACAACAATAAAGGTAAATAATTGTACACTGATATTTCATTATCGTAAACTATGATTGATTGATTAATTGTTAGATTGACACAAAAGTTGAGAAACTGAGTTTATAGGTTATGTCATACTATTGATAAATGTTGATAGTGTTAAGTAAATTATTAGTTTAAAATTAATTAATTAATTAATTATTATTTTACAAATTTTCATTAATTTCAAATTTATTTAGCAAAAATTTGAACCTTCGATCTGAATAAATGTTTTGATTTTCGAATTGATTCTTTAAAATTACAAATATTAAGAAAAAGTGGCAGATATAAGAAAACTTGATTTAAACTGTGTTGAGCAAGAATTTTAACATCTAATTTAAGTAAATGTTTTAATTTTCAACTTCATCATTTACAATTACAAATTTTAATTAATTTCAAATTTATTTAGCAAAAATTTGAACCTTCGATCTGAATAAGTGTTTTGATTTTCAAATTGATTCTTTAAAATTAAAAATTCATCCATTCAATTTCAAATGTTCAACAGGAATCACCACTCTCAAAACAATGGAAACGGACGAGCAAATGCCTTCAACTTCCAGTACATCAATGGAGACGGAGGATATCGTGCCGTCAACGTCTGCAGTACCTTTCGTTGTTCCACACACCACCTCTACCGCCAGAACGAATGCTCAGCGACAACGTGAGTACAGACTACGTCAAGCATTGACCAGAACTCCTGAACAAGTAAGAGCCTTTGCAAAAGCGGCTGCGGAGAGGCAACGCAGGTTCAAGCTACGTAAATCTGCTAACATAGCCCTCACCAGCGGTACGTCAGAGTCACCTGCTTCAACGTCTTGTTCTGTGGTGGAGAGAACAAGCGTTCCTGTCGTGGCGGAGAGAACGAGCGTTCCCCTAACTAACGCTCAACGGCAACGTGCATTCTGACAACGTAGAGCAGCATCTTCTCGGACTGATGTACAACCGAATACTTCTTCAACCCAAACAGCAATACAACTGGAACAATCCACCTGGTATACCAAATGGTCATCGTCAATACGGAGATTTCAATCTACTTTCCTGGACAACGATTTTGGCCATGCTTGCTCGGTTTGTGACAGATTGTGGTTCAAGAATGACCTTAAAACCATCACTGCACTACAACTGAAGGTAATCTCGGATTGGTACGTTAAGGAAAATCGGCAGCTACGCAAGGAGGATTATACAAAGTCTTGCAACACCTGTAGACAATCACTGAATAAGCGTAAGCTTCCTACTCTCGCAAAGGTCAACGGCTTCTCATATCCTGACATACCTCCAGGTCTACCGCCTCTGGATCCTATCAGTGAACGTTTGGTCTCACCACGCCTTCCATTTATGCAAGTGCGTCGACTGCGTCATGATTTCTCTTATGGAATTATTGGACAAGTGATAAACGTCCCAGTCAACGTACAAGACATGGTAAAATGCTTGCCTCGCCATCTAGAAGAGGACGATGTTATCAACGTTAACATCAAAAGGAATCTTGCACACAAAACAAATTACATCAGCGGGTACATGTCTAAGCGTACGGTCAAAGAATGGTTAGATGTACTTCAAAATTCAAGTCTATATCGTTTGTACGATATCAAAATAGATTTGTCAAGACTGCAGCCTGCATTGCCATCAGATGAAGGCCTTCAAGATGATCCTGCTAATCGGATCGAAGCAATCTCCGCCGAATATACGCCCGAGTCTGAAGTTCTTGCTGCGAGACAGCACACACTACTGTGGAATGAAGAGGATTGTCTTGACATCGCACCAGGACATCGGGCAACGCCTCTTAACATCATTTATGACCGTCATGCAGAAGAACTATCATTTCCTGCGATATACTTCGGAGAGCCCCGCCGTTTCAACATGAACATTTCAGTGACACCGTACATGATGGCGACCAGTGAAATACGACGGAGTGACAGGCGTGGAGCCACGCCTCAAAAAGTCTTATACGATGCAATGAAGATTCTACGTCTGCGAATGGTCGATGGGATTTACAGCACATTCCGAAGTGTTTCGATCACAGAGAGCGTAACTCGACGCATGTTAGAGGATCCGGAGTTTCTCAAAGAATTCGTTGTGCAGAATCTCGCCTTTATGAAGTCGGTGCCAAACTCTGTCCAGTACTGGGCCTCTCGTAAACGAGATCTCTTCGCTATGCTCCGTCAACTTGGTAAGCCGACCATCTTTCTCACTCTTAGTGCAAACGAGGTACGCTGGTTAGTATTGCTGAATTTACTGCTCAAGTTGAGCAACAAATATCCTGGCAAAGTCGCCGAAGATCTCAACACATCAGAGCGGTGCAACTTGGTGAGTGACGATCCAATTACATGTTGCATATATTTCCACAAACTCGTTGGTACATTGATGAAAATGCTGAAATCAAAACAGTCATACAATCCGTTTGGCCAGTACTACGTGGAGGATTATTTCCTTCGCATTGAGTTTCAACATAGAGGAAGTCCGCACGCTCACATTTTACTGTGGTTACACGATGATCCACATGAGATGATCCAAAAATCAAATGTCGACCACATGTGCACAGCAAACCAAACACCTTATCCGTCGATTGGGTGCCAGTGCACAAGAAAGTGGTAAACATTTCGTTGACAAAAACAGTGAAGTGCAAGCGAAAACAATTTCCTTGCGTGCCTGCTTGTGCAATTACGATCCACAAGGCCCAGGGTGGGACGTTTACTACAATTGTTTACAAGTACTCCTCAAAACAACCACAGCAATTGGTATATGTAGCCATGAGCCGCGTCACAAGTATCGACGGATTGTACATCATAACAGAAAAGGACTCTCCATTGGTTTTCAAACATGGCCGAGATGGAAACGACTCACAGACTACTCGAGATATTCGCAATGAATACTTACGACTTCGTGGACACACTCTAGACACAATTACCAAACAAGCCGTAAAATTCTGTGACGACGCAACCGACGCTGGACAACTTATTGTAACGAACATCAACTGTCAAAGTTTAAGTGCCCATGCCGCGGACATTGAAACAGATACAGTGATACCACGATCCGACTATTTAGTATTGACTGAAACGTGGATGCGCGACACTTGTGAACCAACTCCAATCAAGGGTTATGAGTGCGTATCCAGGGAAAATAATCGAACTAACTCAGATACCAACGCGGCTGGTGGAGTGGCGATCTATCGTAAATTATCATCGACATCTACGGCGGAAGTGGTCCAAGTTGCGATTACAGACGTAACTCGTGTCATTAAAACCAAGGGTGACATGTGCATGACTGAAGTTACTTGCTTCGCCGCTAATACTAGCTTCAAGTTTATACTCGGTGCTGTATATATTCATCCAGGAGCTAGTATGCAGGATATTGGAATGTTGCTATGGCAAGGACTCGGTCCGTACATTCACAACAGCCAGTACGTGCCACCGTTCGTGCAAGTTGATTCTAGTATACCGATTCTTCTGTGTGGTGATTTTAACAAAAACGTAAAGCCTGACAACTCGTTTCTTAATTTCATGAAAAATACGTATAATCTTGATTGCGTATCAAACGTTTCTAAGTCAACTACGTTAAAAGGAACAACTATCGACTTGACTTTCGCAAGACACATTACAGCAGAAACACTTCCTTTCATTTCATATTTCTCCTATCATCGTCCTATCCTCAACAAAATCACTCAAATAGGAATTAGTTAAGTTTAAGTTTACATGTACAATGTTTTAGTAAACAAAATATATTTCTATAGTTAAAATTTGTGCAATTCTTATTTTCATTTAATTCCTTGTTCCTATTGTGCAATTTAATTATATTCATATCAATAAATATTCTACCGAGAAAAAGACGTTGTCACGTAAAATCTTCGCCCGTAAAACCGACTTTACAGGCAACCATTTTTTTTTGTTTTTACCAGTGCACCATACAGTACCCCTAACCGTGTAGAGTCGTCTTTTTGCGACGCTGGCTCCACCCAAGATGGGCAAAAGTTGCCCAAGGGTAGAGGTAGCACCGACCAGCTTTGCAGGTAACTGTCGGAAGGATTCGTCGAAAAACCATCTCTCGTTCAGGCCCATATACTTCATCTAGACCCGAACCTGGTACGAGGACCTAATTGACCACGATCGAGATGCCGGGGGGTAGTACACGACCGAATCCATGAAATAAGAGGGCTTGAGTCTTATCCAGGACCACGTGTAAGCTCGGCGCCTCAATGTGCCCAACCACCAAAGACACTTTCGTAGTGGCCAGGCGCGCCGCTTCTTGAAAGTTGTCCCCGGGCTGTGACCAGTATGTCATCGGTAGAACAAATTACGTCCAGCCCGGGGAGTGACGGTCTCGAAGGGTTCAGTGGTATCCCATATTCAACAACCCCTGCGGAATACCGCATGATATGATCCGACGTTTCAAAATACCATTTCAGTCCTCGTACATGACGATACGCTCCTCTAGAGAGTCTGCTACTAGTCACCTCAGGTCTTCTGGTACCCCGCGGTAGAGGAATGCTTCTCTGATGCTAGATAGCAGGCCATTGCGAATGCGTTGGCGGTGTCCAACGACACTGATAACAGTACGCTGTCACAGCTCACTGCTTCTTCCACCCTCAGGCGCTAAAATGCTTCGACCTGCATCCACAGTTCCCTGAGGCGATCTAACTAGTCGAGGACGGGGAGTCGGGTTTCCTGTTGGGCACTGGGCGACGTTCTTGGAGGGCAGAATTTCGAATTAGAATACTATTGTTTAATGATTCGTTTAACTATGGACGGTAGCATCGCAATTTCGACGACAAAAAAGCGACTCGGCCGCGACGAGCTAACGAATTTTACATTTTTAGGCAGTCTGTAGGACAAACATGATATAGTCCATACTACGGCGTGAAAAAAAAAATGTGCAGAACGCTGATTATTATCATTGGTAAATACGATGGGCTAAGTTTATCTACGACGATTTCTCTGAATGTAAGGCATTGATATTTACTTTTTGTAGTGTTGTCAGAATATTAAAGTTACTCATGCTTACTACCTTAGGCACCTTTTCTAGTAGCTTCTATGTACTTTGATTCACAAGATCGTTCCTCAATTTTTTACAAAAGCTTTACTTTTACGTAAGCAAAAGGCTTACTACTGCTATTATTACTACTTAACTACTGCTCTATTAGCGGGTAGTACGAAGAAATATTATAAAAGGGATAAAATATTATGAAGGTCTGAGAAAGCAAGATATGGTTAGTTCGCTTGCACGATTCTAGAATAAGTTCAAATAATAATACGTTGTGACACAGAACAATGAACTTTACAGGAATATACATAGGTGAAGTATGGATTACAGCGCAATTGACTTGATTTAATTCGAAACCTTTTGGAATGTTTCACGGCAATTAGTACTTTGAAATGTTCGGTTATTGATTAGAGAATTCTGGAATGTGTTACACAGTATTCGTAACTGCGGACAGTTCATTTTAACTGATTAAAGACTATAATTCCGAACTTGTTGGCACGTTTTAAGGGTGTTTATAATAGTCTCTTTTTGACATCGTAAGTGTTATTTTTCAAATAGTTTAATCTTAACACGTAACCATTTGATGATTATTTAAAAGTCGAAATAATTTGCATCACTATTTTGGATAAGGATCAGGGATCGCAATTGTACATAAACAATAGGTATACTAATTCAGTCGATCAGAGAGACTTCCAAATGCGTAATCACGGACAAAAAACCATAGGTAGAGCGAAAAGCAATTTCTGAATTCAGTCCGAGATTTCAGGATCTGTATTTTCACGGAATTGGATGATACGAACATTAGTAGTGCGAAACTGCTCTTACGATTTAAAATCTGTTGGCTGATTCATTCCTTTACCCCTATTCTATTGGCATGTACTTTAATAGCTCAAGACTGCGTTTTGATCCTGGTCAATCTGCCAGCCATAATATCATGACATTTACAACATAAAAGTCGGTAGTTCACAGTGTAAATACATGTAACAAGCAAACAGCATAAAATCTTATTTCTATTTAACTTATCTTTGAGTGGCTGTGAAAAATATAAAGGCTAAACCAAAGGAGGCTGCGTCAACAAGATAACGCTGTGATAAAGCTATCCAAAGGCGTGACGCGAATAATTCTATGGGATTTGGGGACGTGATTGTAATAAAGATTGCAATAGTTCTATTTTGGGTGAAAATTGTGTACTCATTCAACAATGCTACAGATCTATAAAATATACCAGAGTAAAGAAATGAATTGTTGAAATTACAGTTCTTCAGACAGGATTACGAAATGAACTGTAAGGCTTTTGGCACAGTTATAAACGAAAATTGGTGAAACATGATCAGGGCTCGCTGACTTATTCAGGTCAATTTGCTGGAGTAACTTGAGCTAATGTCGCAAATATTTCTCTGACTAGCAGGGCTTTAATCGCTAACAATTCTATCGTGACCGTCCGACTGAAGAAAATTGGAATAAAAGTACTCTCTGAACATATTATAAATGTCATCACCGTTAGTGGAGGAATATTCCTTAAACTTTAGTTCAGAAGGATATGAATTAGATTTTTTTTGTTTTTACATAATTTTAAAATACTCTTGGGTATCTAGCGACATTGGATTCAAGTTTTGCTATTTAATTATCAAACATATTCCACAACAAATTCTTGACATGCTTTATCAAAACAAAAGTTTGATTATCTGATGTTTCTAAATATCTTGTGAGCCTTAGCCTTTTCTTTAATTATTTTTATGAGATGAGTTCTATACCAGAGTGTCGATCTAAATGTCGTGACAGCAGTTATAGTGGATAATTAGATATTTTTGAGTCTATTAAGAGTATCATAGAAGAATACAACAGCACCCACCAGTGAACCGCAAGATAACGCAGAATACCAGTCGACATCGTCCATTTCTTTGACAATAGCTTTATAATTTGATTGTGTGTACAAAAATTTAATACTAGGGCACATCGATAAAGTATAAAGCTGTACGAAGTTAGTAGTTATACTAGCTCTTTATGAGGAGCATCCTCGGTAACCAACGGATCGCTACAGTGGTTTACGGTAACTTCGAGATTAGATAGCATCCAATGCAGTATCCGCTTTTCATAATTATGGTGACGGTTATATGGTAACAGATTATATGTAATGAAAATGTCTATTACGTGCATTTGGCATACGCCTTGTACGTTACTAGAAGACAAGCTGTTGTGGTCGGCAGGCTGCCAGATTATATTAGGTTGGTTGTAGTCACCAACAATTAGGAACTTATTTTCAGAGAAATGGACCATAATGTTAGTCATATTGTCAGAGAAGTTAGCCAGCTGTACATTTAAAGAATATAGAAGAGATCGTTAAATGACCGTTTATATA
The DNA here is from genome assembly GCA_949316085.1 of Hypercompe scribonia. Taxonomy (NCBI): domain Eukaryota; kingdom Metazoa; phylum Arthropoda; class Insecta; order Lepidoptera; family Erebidae; genus Hypercompe; species Hypercompe scribonia. The sequence continues at coordinate 10,741,702 of OX438988.1, forward strand.
AATTTTGCTGTTGCCCGAGACTCCCAGGTTACCCAAATTAACTCCATCTTTGTATTTCTTCGCAGCAGCAAAAAACTCGTTTTTAATATAAGTATTAAGTGTTAAACATATTATATTTTTATGTTGACTATCACTTCACACAGGTACTCGTGCAATATATGTAGTTGATTTGTTTCTTATTTATGCGGCACTTGATAATATCTCCTAACTTATCGACGATCGTAAAGAGGTAGTCAGAGTTGACCCATGCGAAACCTTTGCTCATTTTCCTGATGCAGTGTGTCAAGCTTGTAAAACGGTTCTGTAAAATAGAGATCACTTCTTTTGTTGACTTCAGGGAGTTTACTTAAATTTCTATATTCAAGACAGTTGGACAGTGCATCAATAGAGTGATGTATGAATTCCACAGAAAATTGTACGTCTGAGGTGTCAGCCCTGATAGCTTTAAGCTCACTAAGCTCAGTTTGCATAACAGCATAGCCTATACGTCCATTTCAGACGAAAGTCTTCAGTTCTGTCAGTATGCCATCCGTCACATTGGGCGTGGAGTGCTAGCTGCTAAGTTTCTGCAGGTACTGCATGTCTAAGTACTTCTTCTTTCTTCTCCACCCTGCTTTAAAAATGCCTTGGTACAAAGAGCTTAAGCGCCGCGGAATCAGATTCACTTACGCCTTCCAGTCATATATTTATTTGATCGCACTTTCACCGTTCAGTTTCTAACGAAAGTTTATAAAATGTTGTTTTATTATTGTTTATTACTTTCTTTATCACTACGAAAATTATTCAATGCACTTGAAACAGTTTTATACGCGTAAATATTGTCTCACAAAGATCAATATCTCAGTTTAAACTCGACATACAAAATTAGAGGAACAAGTTGTAACAAGTATATTACGTTTAAAATCTAAATTTCCCTTTACATAAAAAATCAACTTTGGAGGTTACATTGCCTATCACAGTATACTATTGAAATACTTTCATTATAGCTACAGTTAAGTACACGAGCAATTGATAGGAAGACCAATAATCACGGATGAAACTGCGGAAATTGGAAATCGCCTAGTGAAATAGAAATTTCAATGATCGAATGCAGTTGTATTCAGCGATTCGCGTCTCGACTGATATTTTTGGTGATATAGCTGTCATTTATTAATTGTAGTTCAACGTCATCACAGTTTCCACGGGTCCGTTAATATCATTCCAATTAAATCGCTAATCTATCAACATTAAATTCTCAGTTAGTTTGTGTGCGTTTCAAAATCTCAAAAAGTTAATTAATTTCAGATTTAAGACGATATACAACTCGCTTCAAAGATACTTCATCTGTACATTTGTTTGTAACCGACAATTGTAAACATTTTTTTCTTATTAAATTTGTTTATCAGTACTTATTAATGCAACCAAAACACGTCGCAGTGAAGCATGGTTTAGTTATATATTTAGTTCGTAGTAGTGTAGTAGTACTATAAATAGATAAAGTGTATATGTCTGGAATTCTGGACAGAACAACAAAAAAAAGAATATATGGTAAAAGATTAAAAATATGATAAAGTTCGGAGAGATAAATTAAGTAAGTATACTTAGAAAGATTTACAAAACATGATCGATTTTGTATAATAAGACGTAAGTAGTTTGATCCAAGAATTTTAATAGTGAACGCTCCAACTGAAAGCTAATAAAGCATTAATTTAATATAAAGTTTTGTTACAGTTAAAATTAACAAATTGAATTAATTAACTCACGTGTATTTTCCTTACAAAATCCTATTAACCCTTTTCATTAAGAGTGATTTTACTATTTTATATGAAGTTAATTTACATACAATAAAAAAACATAAATAATTCTCATTATATATCTCTTTATTATAATTGCCAGCAATTATATCATGAATGCAATGTTAATAATTAAAATACCTACTGTTTTTTTTATCAAATATTTTTTTTAAGAATGTATATGTTTCAAAGTTTTGTTTTAATTTCATGTATTTTTATAATAAAATGCATGTAAATTTTGTATGTATATTTGTTTATTTATATTTTTATGCCATACACAGAGAGAAAAGCGTTGTATTGTTTCATAAAGAAGTTATGAAGAACTGTGGTATTAGTTACAACGTGGTGTTGTGCAGAGAAAGTTCTTACGCTGAATCTTAACCGAAGACCAAAGGTCCCCCAAGTCTGATGTACAGGTGGTCCGAGAATTCGTTAACATTTGAATCTAACATCTCGCGCAAACAAATGTTGCGCGGGTCGCGGGGAGGGGCCTGACCACTAGCTCGTTTCCTGGTAATTTTGTAGCAGTAGATCGCTTCGCGGGGCAGCAGCGCGCTTACTGTGTGAAACAATTATATTTAAACAACAGTTTACTTATTACTGTGAGACTCTTATTTTGCGTTGAATACGATTTACACGACGTAAATCAGTGTCCGAGTGCTCTTTTAATAAAGAAATGGGAGAAGAAGTTCAAAGAGACGGGATCTACGTAAAATGTGGCAAACTGGAGGTTTATGGACTTTTCGGATCGGAGAGAACGTGCAGCAAGCTTCCACTTCTGTTCGACGTAATCCAGATTTATCGACGCATAAACGTTCCGCTGAAATAGGTTATCCCGCACATCATTGCGCTGTATTTTGAGATTACATTTAAAATTACATCCATATAAGATCTAGATAATGCAGGAACTGAAACCTAATGATTTAAATTTACGCAAGTCGTATGCCGAAACAATGCTAGAACGATTCAGTAATTTGGCAACATCTTATTTTCTGACGAAGCCCATTTTCACCTCAACGGACATGTCCACGAAGTCCAGATTTATCCCCAGCAGACTTTATTCCATGGGGTTATTTGAAGAACATGATCAATTTTGTATAATCATGGAGAGTGTTCTGATGAACTCTTTCAACTGATCCCATCCTCTCCATTCCTCTACAGGACAACTCGTGCTGGCCTTGGAAGTCACCGTTTCAGAATGGTAGACATACGCTCCCGAACTAAACGGTTCGGCTCTTCGTTCCTGTGCAAATCAGTTGAAGCCTGGAATTCATTACCAGCGCACGTGTTTCCCTTCCACTACGATCCCGGGTCCTTTAAGCGGGGTGTGAAAAAGCATCGCACTAGGCCGCCATAGCGTGGGTCGCCGTACTGCACTGTCTGCAGTGAGTACGGGGACCACCGTTCTTGGTTTCTATTCATGCTTTCCATCAGGCAGAATAGTCACTTTGGTAGGTTTCTACATAAAAAAAAACAAGCGAAGCATGGTTTTCCACACAAATGGCTTTGATCTTTGAAATGTATTTTTTTAAACCGAGAATTATTCTACATTCACTGGTTAATCTTTTATAATGTGCGTCCAATAAATCTTTGTTAAACTAGCTTTCAGCCGAATAGCTTCACGCATTTTGAAATACAAAAAACATTTTTAACTTTTGACTCTCGATTTCCGAGTTTTATTTAATTTATCTTTGAGGCATCCCGTTATTTACGGTTGACAGACTTCAGAGTGGCGTTAACCTAAATTGGCCATTAGTGTCTTGAATCTCCCAATTTATAAGTTTCCTGTTTTATTATCTTGCTGATGAAACGGTATATATATTTCATTACCCTTATTCAAATATTTGTTCATCATTTTATTTCAGAATTAATTAATGAAAGTTTTAATCTGATAAATAGTTTTTGTGAACTAATCTGTAATTACATATAAAATTACTTGTTCTGAGTGCCTGATTTATTTTAACTTCAAATTTTGGCAATTGATATTTTTTATATCGCCAATACCGATAAAGAAAGAAAATTTGAAAATTTCACCCACCACATTTCATTTGTATGCTTGTATTCACCTTTGTTTTACGCCGTTATTTGTATTTTCCAATTTAAGACGCAAAATAAATCATACTACCGAAACCGTGAGCAACAGCTAGTATTGTAAAAAATATAAGAAAATATTGATGACTAAAAATTATGCTTCAATCATATTAAGTACAAATTGACACCTACAAAAATTGATTATGGAAGCAATGGAAAAATATTTTCAATTTGGCGCTGAGTCTATACTTTTAGTTCAATAAGGAAGTCATCTGAAGATGTCAGCCAAGTCACTCTTTGTCACTCCACAGCGATTTACACTTTGTGAACTTTCATTCAGTAATGACGCCAGGACGGCCCTTTTCACAGACTTTCAATTAGCCCGAGTGACAGGCCTGTCTAGCAGTCTCATCACGGCTCCAAATATAAAATGGATCGCTATGGTCGCTAAGAGTAATAACTGTTAGCGACTATAGTGATGACGTTTATAAACTTAGATACATTTTTTGGACAAATTTGTCTGATTCTTTATGCGTCTAAATGATGAACAAAACGCTTTATCGAATTTGGTTGGTACATACGTTGATACGTTGGTACGTATGACATTTTCGGTAAGATTTGCAACGCATAAGATCGTATTTCTGAAATTCACAATACTAAAAAGAATAATATTTCAAGAGTTGCTATTGCATTATGTTTTATATTTCATGACTGTCTTGTGAATCAAGTTTAACTCCTTCGGAACCTTTGGTCTAACTCAAAAGTACTTGTAACATTTGTTTTACAAAAAATATGTTTGGGAAAGAAATTGCTAAAACAATGTTATTTATTTAATTACTGTTATTTATTTACTGATAACATAAATACTGCTTTGTCTAAATGATAGCTGTTTCTGAGGTATCTAATCACATTTTTAAATCAGCGTTAGTTACGGACTTCACAATTATTTTTGTTACATACTTCTACGAAATAAATTTAAAAACAAATTAAATGGACAAAAAGATAAATATACACATTTTAATAGCAAACCAAATGACTTATTAATTAAGAAATCAAATTACTAAGTAATTTAATTTGAATGTAAAAAGCGTAGGTTTTTCTAAATATACTTTTATAATAACTGAATTTTATAAATAGCTACCATTTAGCTGTTTGTAACATTTGGTATTAAGTACCTCGGAGTTTTTATAGTTGTACAATGAATGAAAACAGTACTCAATTTTATTTTAACTCGTTCTTAACATTCCACCATTACAGTGGAAGCTAAATAATGAACAACATTTTTAATCAACAACACACCGGCTCTTGAAATGCAGAATTATTTTACCCAGTTCACAATTATTTTTAAAACTTATCAGTCTAGAAACATTTAAGGCCCGTTTTTGTTTGCATTTTACTCTGGTTCGTGGCACAAAAAGAACGAAACTCAAGCAAAAGCATTGATTGGATTTGCTGCTGTGCTTATCTGATTTGTATTAACTTGGGTTGTAATTATTGGATCAATGCGGCTCTTTGTTTGGACAAATATGTAGGTCAAGAAGAACTTTTCAAAGTCAGGGGGTACCAAAAGTCAATTATGATATGCCATTATATCGTTAATAAATGTATGTAAATGTAAATCAAACACTCGTGTAATTCGACTTTCTGATTGATCTGATTGACTTGATTTGATATTTTTTATCTAAGCTCAGGGTACAATTTTAACTTTTAAAAAAGTATCACGAACTGCAAAGCCTATATAACCGAGGCAATCTTATACACAGTTTTCATCATTTCTTGGAAAGTCTTGAAAGGGTTTTGCAAATAAAAAAAAATCACATAGGCCTCTCCTTAGCAAGGAGGTTTTGACCTACTATAACACGCTGGCCAGTCGGCTTGCTAAAATCTTACTACAATATAATATTTTAAGACATCATTTTCATATATATATTATATATATTTAGTAAAAATTTATTCATAAGAAACAATCAACATTCAGAAGTCATTTAAATATTTTATTTGAATAAAAGAACATCGCTAAGACTGGAAATTGCCAGTTTTAGTCATATCACGAATCCAACTAGAGTAACGTGAGAGTCTCACGCAGATACCAGGAAATTCTGGTTTACCACATCCTTCATCAAGAGAAGCTATGCCAACGACTACACCCTTGTGGTACAGAGGACTGCCAGAGTCACGTTGGCACTGATCATGACCGCCTCCATCCAACCAGCCTGCACACAGTACATTGTCATCGATTTCACGCAAATGTCTGTATAATGTTTTACATATTTTTTGGCTGATAACCTTGATTTCGACATGACGAAGTTGCTCAGATTCGTATCCTTCTTGCTGCAAATAATAAGAGTAGCAAAATTGTTAGTCTTTTTCTGACTTAGAATAAGATTGGAGTTAGAACATATGTAGATTAGAAAGATTGCCTCGTTGCGATTGCCGATCAAGGAGCTCTGGTTCAGTTACCGATGCGGGTCAAAACTTGTTATTGGACTTTTCTAACATGATAATGCTAATATCGTTATTATAGAATATAAAAGCCCCGGAGTATTGAAGAGAGATCGGAGTATACAACGTCTCGGAGAGCATGTTAAACCGTTGGTCGTGGTTGTCATGAACATCAATCTATGGTAATCCTTATTGAGAAGTCAGTACCCCCCAATATACTGGCAACTAGTTCAACATTTAAATTTAGTTCACCCTCAGGGTTGTGGAGGTCCGATGCCAGTCGCTCCGCGGACAAACTGATATGTAGGTAAAATCTTGTAGAGCCATGCTTAGGCACAAATAGGCCAGCTTGAGTAGAATGTCAATCAAGTACAAAAGTCACTATACTTTCAGTCTGTCTGTCATGTTATGAGTATAGTCTAGGCCTGTAATATTATTCATATGTTCCTATTTAGTGTCTTTCTGATATATCCTGCAAACGGTAGTGTCGCTTTTCAGGTCGTTCTTCCTCGATCGATCTTGACTTATACCGGCCCGTATGCCGACTGTTTAAGTTCCTTTCTTCAAAAGCCCATTCCAGATCCTATACTGTATTCGCAAAGTTTTTACTAAATACATGTTCCTGGACTTCAAAAAAAAAATACCTTTGTGGTTTGTTTCAGCATTTCTACCTAAAGTGGGTCTTAAGAAATACTGGCGCCTTCTAGCTGTTAAGCTTGACTTGTAAAAATATTTATAAAAAATCTACTTGTAAATAAATATAATTTATAATTTGACTCTTGAGTTGTATTCAAGCATTCATGCGCCGCGGTAGTCATTTACTATCAATTGATTCGTCTAGTGTGTTCATCTGCCTTATACTAATATAACCTAAGTACAGATATTTGGTACTTACTGAAGTTTCACCCCATCCTACAGCCCACAGAGACTCGTTATCACGGAGCCTGTAGGTATGAGCAGGCAACATTGCTGGCTGAACTGATTTACTATAAGCTATTGTACTTTCAGTACGCATTATAGCTAGATCGTTTTCTGTTGTATGCAGACGGAAATTGGGATGGAACATGATGAGATTGACCCTGTGCTCAGAACCTCCACTGTGAACCAAAGTAGAGCCTACACGGACTTTATATTGCTTGAAGTCAACTGTGAAAGTTGTAGGCCTCCTATAAAAGAGTAGTATTTTATTTCTTTGTTAAAATAAAATTTAAGGTATCTCATCAACCTGGATCATCTTTGGGTAGTAAACCTTCAGATGACGTTCCTTTTGTAAGTATATTTTTATATCTCCGTGTGGTGACGAATTAAGAATACGGCGTGCTAACTCCGCTATTCATCCCATGAGTGTCGTAACATTCGACTAAGGCCACGAACTAGGCAGAAAGCATCACTGCGAAGAGAAGAAAAACTTGAAACAAGCTCTATGCCAACCCGTTTGGTCAGCTTGATATAATAGTAGATCAAAAATTCCTTGCTAAGGAGAGGCCTATGCCCAGCTGTGTACTGTTAAAGTCTGTCAATGTAATGTAAAGTATATTTCTAAATTTATGTTATTTTATGCGAAGGCCGTTTGATGTTTCAGGGGTGAACTGAACTTTGATGTTACAAGTTATATCGATTTTATTTTGTTCTTTTAAACATGGGTAAACTTAAAAAAAAATATTTGGCAGTTATATTTAATAACAGAATTATATAATGAGTTGTCGATAGTTGACAATTTAAGAATTGTGTTAAGTAGGTGGTCCTTGTGATGAATTATGATGACGAATTAAGAATTCGGAGAGTCATCATCCCTACTCATCCTGTCGTAAAGAAGCAAAATGTGCAAGATAACATTACTGCAAAGAGAAAGAAAACTTGAAACAAACCCATACCAACCCGTCTGTGGACCAAAACCGCTTCGAGTAATTCGTTAAATAAAGTAGTAAACAGTATCCTTCAAGAAGTTATGCATAAGCTAGAATCATAACTGGTGTCCAGTATGTATCGACGTTTGTGTACTCGAGCTTTGTGTCTGTTAAAAATACATTTGTAAAGTTCTTCGCGACACAGGTTTCCTCGGCGATTTATTCCAAACGCACGCGTTGTCAATTTAACATAACAAAGAAAAGAAAGAAAACATAAAACTTTTAAATTTAATAAAACTTTTTTATTTGTATCCGTAGTCTTAGCTTCCTGTCCTATCCGCTTGCCTGCCCTTCAAATATCTTCAGTTGCTTGTATCAACTTACTAAAGTAAGTGTAAATGTAGATCAAGTAACAAAATAGGTGGTGGTGGTAGTGGTAGGTCGCAGAGCCGAGCTGATTTCAGCACGAACGACAGAAGACCAACCTATAATGACAGCATCTGTACAGACGTGTTTCGTTGGTGAGTGCGAGACCAGAGGCCCAATGATGCAGGGGTGACAGTTATCGTGGTGTGTGAGCCTTACACAGTCACGATTACTGTCATACTTTTTATGTCCTCGAGCGGGGCGTGAACTAGACCGCCATAGTGTAGGTCACCATACTGCATTATCTGCATTCGCTGTGGGTATGGTGACCACAACTTTCGGATTCTATTCACGCTTTCTATCGGGTAGAGTGGATTTACTTTGGTAGGCTCTTTAGAGAAAAATAAATAATCTATAGTACTGTCAAACCTCTTACTCCAAAACAAACCCGTTAAATATTACTGTCAGGTGACATTGCAGGTACATCCAGCAGAAACAGACTTGATTGTAGCGATAAGGTCTGACATTTAAAAATACATAGCTAACTCATTGTGGCTCACTGGCCAGTGATGATAAATTAAATGATGTCACTTCAAAGCACAAAGAGATGAGTTATTATCGGTTGCGCACGCGCAACGCTCTAGTAATCAGTCGAGTGCTTTGTGTGGCTGTAGCGGGCTGACCACACCGCCGCCGGTCATCGTGAGACGGGTTCACGTGGTCAGGTGTTGACCGCGCGCCAACATGTCACTGCTCATCTAATCAATAAGATATCTGGGTTAGAATGTCATTGTAACCATGTTTTGAGTTAATTTATTTATAGATTACTACGCGATAGATAGTAAATTAAGCTCTTGTTTTCACTACGCACTCTAAGATGTCTCTTTCCGTCTGGTAGACACCTAGATAGATAGACTGATTCCGCCTGATAGACTGGTAAGATTGTGTTCAATGGTTTGTAGATACAACGCTTATAACAAAGACAGATAACATTTGCTATGAACTTTTGTGACAACAACAAATTCATTAGCTTAAAACAGTCAGAGAATCAAGTTTAAAGCATAATGTTGAAACATCTTGTACAATTTTATGAAATTGAAAATCAATAAATTCTTATCAATGTGTTTTAAACGTACGTTTTCTAATGCATCATTTGGTATGAACATTTAAAGTTTTGTACAAAAGTTTATTTACTGAAAACAATGAGCTGCAGTAAGAATATGCCTTTGAGTAAGTATGACGCCACCACCAATTTGCAGAGCTCCTGATATACCAGATTTGACAATCGAAGCTACGGAGGGATATTTGCCAGCCGGGGCTTCTGTTCCGCCCACCACTCTCATGCGTATAGTGTCATCAGCTAGAAAGCAAAGAGCATATATATAAATAGCTTTTTGTCATGTTTATATTGGGTTTCAATGTGGACTGGACTTAGTAGTTTTAAGAAGTCCGTAAGTAGGTAATGTGGCGTGCGGATGCCAAATGTTCGTTATATGGTGTCGGGACTTCTTGGAAACTTTGTGACATAAGTGAGCAAACAAACAGTTGGTTCACCTAATACTAAGATACTTGCCAGCCATGGGCACAAGTGCGTTGCCGCCTTTTAAGCCGCTTCACGAAGTAATTGTTATTTTGTTTTACCACTAGATTTACTAACTCATCTATCCCTGTACAAAAAGTTATGATATATGGATGCCCATCAATCACGAATGAGGGACCACCTTTGATCGATTGTAACTTTTGAGCGAGTACTTTTACAAACTAGAGTATGAATTTATATTGTTTGAAAACTTTTCCTTTAGTAGCTTTAGGCTGCTTTTAAAAGCTCAACATTCAAATGTGGGTGCTCAATAGGATCTCACATTTATATAATTTATTGAGAGCGTTCGATATTGAAACTTTGTGTAAGGTTCGGTAACTATTGTATGTTTTTTACTAGTATTTTGTGTAGTAAACTAGCTGCTTGATTTTTATATTATTGAAATCATATTTCGATTATAACCCCTCGTGAATCTATTCGTAGTTTTAATAGAACCGTAGGGTCTTCCTACTGACATATCTGTTGATCTAGTGAAAAGTGATTCTAACTACTAGCAAGAGCTTGTGGATTCGATTAGCACTCTAGACTGGGTACAGTTTATCTTTAAGATGTACGTATGCTTATCAACAGTTTGATTTAGTGCTCAGCTTAATTTAGAAGCTTAGTAGAGAAGTGTTAAGATTACTGTCTAAAATAACTAAAACTGAAAGAATGAAAACAAACTTGAAAAGTGCACGGATAGTGTAGTGGTTAAGGCGGTTGCCACGTCCTTTTTCTACTGCGTTGAGTGTTGTAAGGGTAAACTCACATAGGACAACACTTTATATGATTTGCAAATTTTTGTTCTCAATGAGGGTGTTCGTTGTGTATGTTTCGAATGCGTCCTGATAAGTAGCGTGTAGTTTTTTTGACGTACCTTGTGAAACACATCCGAGGCTAAATATTAAAATTATGGAAATACTCATCCTCTCCTTTAAGTAAATACTTATTAATTAATATGTAATAAATAAGGCTGATCCTGAAACGAAGACATTATCTGTATTGTTTTTATACTTTTATAGTACTTGTTACTTTAACGTAATGAGATGGATAAATGTGTGATCTGATTAAGAGAAAATTACAAATAAATACATGAGTGACCTTGAAATTGTCACCAGAGAGAGCAAAGTTGACGAATGTCGTGACATATACATGATATGCGAAGGGATGAGTCCATCATAGTGACAAGCGTTTCATATATGGAAATTGTCGGTTATAACGCTAACAGAAAAAGGCACGATGGTAATAGAAACAGAAAACATATCTAGATAGATCTCCACATGGTGACGGATTAAGACTCCGAGTGTCACCACCTCTATTCAAACCATGGGTCAATTAAGGGAACAAACTATGCAGGATAACATCACTGCAAAGGGAAGGAAAACTTGATACAAATCCTATAACAACTGAGCAACGTGGTACAATAGACCAAAACCTTCTTTCTAAGGAGATGACTATGCCTAGCAGAGGACTCTAAAAGGCTAACAAAAATATACTCCCACATTTTGCTATCAATAATTTTGGTCCTACTCACGTAATAGAGGCTAAATATATTGCCGTTAATCAGGCTTTGAGTAGGAGCAAGTTAAATTATGTAACAAGAATTATTGTTATTAATATACCTTAACTTACAATTTCAGTAGCTATTTCTTTAACAATTTTTAATCAAAATTCAAACCTGCCTTGAACTTTATTGGTATTCTATCGTTTTGAATCACGTGGAACGCAAATAACATTAATAAGAATTGAAATCCTAATTCGTTTTGCAATTAGTATCCAATTTGTAACGTTATCTATGAAATGAAATAGGCACATATTTTTCGCACCGCGTTTCTTTCTCTCATACTTTATTTTTAACGAGACTTGCTTTAGATGTGAATTGCTGTGCAACGATTAAAACTTCTATTACAAAATACATGAAGATAATTACAGTATCTTACCTACAATTTTGTCTAAATAAACAAGGTTTTGTTACAATAATGTGTATAATTTGCTGTAACTGTTGAGGATATTCAAAGAGTATCTTTTTAACGTAAAACTAAAGTACCTTTTAAATCAAGAAACCGTTAAAACACAAAACAGTGATGGTATTTCTTGTTACTTCTCACATTTGTGGCTTCTCATCCATTTCTCTGGTGTCCATCCATCCAAATTTCAGGCTGTTATTAAGCATTTCTATATGCCGGGATAGAACCTGAGACCTCTTAATCAATAGTATACACTTAACGCTAGATCAACCAGGCAGTTTGTATTGGCATAATGCTACTTAATCTATAAATTTCTAGAGATTATTATAATAAATCCGCTCTGTATCAAACGGTATGATTTAATTACTTTTAACTTTGCTACTACTAACTCCAGTTAAAATGGGTGGTGAGTTTTCAGCGTGTTGCAATTATATTCAATTAATGTTTGAAACAGCGTCTCGAGCAGATGCAGATGTGTATTCACTCAAGTTAATTTGTAGTTGTATTCCTTCGTTCTGTGATTATGATTTATCGTATGAACTCGTCTTAGTAGACCATCACTTTAGCCGTAGCCTTATCGTTAATACAAAGGAATTTGTTAAATACCTACAAGATTACCTTTAGAAGTTTTTTTTTTCATCTACGATTATATACGAGTATATGTAGTCAAGTTTCAATTCAGGTTTTACAAACGACATTTAGAGTTAATGTCTAAATCACTTGATTGTAAAAATATAACCTAATTTATTCTCTTATTTCCTAGTTTACGAGTAGCACAATATTTGATTTATTATTTATCAACGCTTGCAAAGGTTCATAATATTCTTATTATTTGTGGTCTCAAGCGGTTCAAAGATTAGTATTAAAAAAGGAAAGGTCACATGTAACTAGTATTTCTTCATTCTTTCTACCATGTTATGCGTGTGGGTGGATGTGGAACAATATTCCCTCTGTATCGCTTAGTCGGCTCTCATTAAACCAACGTCACTCGTTTTTCCCCGCTCGTCCACATATTGAACGCAGTAATAAAAACGGTGGACTGTTTTTGTTATTTACATAAACTCTACTACATGCCTCGTATACTGGTAAATATATTTCTCCATTAATATTTTCTGCCGCATTTCTTTATAAAGACTCATTAATAAAACAGTACTTAATGCGAAACTACTATAGATTGTTATTTTACAATTGGGTAGATGACTGTATCGTAAATAAATACCAATGTCCACTTCATTAAAACTAATATCGCGAAACATCTCGGCAAATACAATTAACATAGCTTTTTATTATTATTACGAATTTCAATCAAATTTATAGTGAAATATATTGTTCAATTGGGTAGTCTAAAACAGTGACGTCACAATTTGGTATTCAGTACATTTTTCATACAAAATTGTCGTTTTGACAGATGATAAAGTAACTAATTTGACTAAGGTGTCATCTAGCCTATTGTTTACAGAGGTTTTAATAAGGGACAATAAATTTTAGGTTTTGCTTTAAGTCAGTAAATATTTTGATTATTGATCGATGTTACTTTAGAGGCGCCATATGTCTTGATTAAGTAGGTAGTTCAGATTTTAAAGAGTGCCAGTACGAACAAATTTAGAGTATTAATAGAGTTATACTTGGTGTATAAGAGTCGACTCGGCTAGAAGGACTTGGTACGATTTAATAAATGATGAAAAAATGTTTAAGACCAGAATCTGGTGTTAACCATTATTTCATTATCGAAACAGGTTAACCAAGGATTAAGTCTTCCTCCCTTACTCTGAGGAGTATCTTCAAAGGGCGACGACACAGGATACGATTGAAATGTAGGTCACTATGAGCGGCGCTCTTCTTTTATTATGATCTCTTATTAGGTAACTCGTCTCGCTTTTGACAATTGAACTATAGAAAGACACGTTCCACTTGCCACCGTAACAGATGTAAGAACTTAAGTAAACATTTGTCCTACTCATTATAAAACTAAATTATAGTATATTGTATTAAATTATGAACGTACATTCTATTTGCGCCAACACTTTAACACTATCAAACGTTCAAATTGCTCGACCGAACTGTAATATAGTTGTGACGCCATTACGCAATTAAAGTTTACGAAGTGTAAATGGTTGCGGAGTGACAGAGTGCAATCAGAGAACCACTTTGAATGAATTTAAAATTTACCTGAAGCACTGTTAAAACTTTCACTTGGTAGTAATTATAAGGTAAAGTTTCTTCTCTTAGATTTTAATCTAGGCTTCCATAGCTGAGCACAGGGATAAATAGCTATTATTGGATGTTTCGTGCTCTACTTTTATGTAAAGTAAGAATATGGGAAAGATGTCTTAAAATAAAAAAGAAATCTAAATACTTTAACGAATGTGAAAAAGAAATAGGTCCTGAGTTTGGGGTTTTTTTTTATATTTTATTTAATTTTAATCTTTTAACTTTTTCATTTATGAACCAATATGTTTTTTAAAGGATATACCATTTGTTGGATCCTGTTTCAATTTAAAAAAACAATATTGGTTGTAAGGAATAAAGAATAAGATAAGAATAGATGACTACAAAAAATTCATCATGAATTTGTGTATGAAAAACGGTGATAACTTTTAAACAGTCAATTAAAATTGACTCCCAAAATACGAATAGACGTAGGAAAAAAACTACACAGTAATTTATAAACTATCTTTTTTCCAGTATTACTTATTTACCACTAATTCAGTATAATAACTCTCAAATAAAGTGCTCTTTGCTTATAAATTGTGTAAATTGTAAATGAAAGTGTTATATTAAGTGAGAGATTATCTACGTCTTTAGAATACTAATAATAGTAACGATGAAAAGCCGCTAATTTCTCACACGATCCCACTAATGCTCACTAATGCGTAAGTAAGTTTGTTTACTTGTTACGCCTGTTAATAGCTCCATCGTACATTATGAAAAGCACCAAAATTTGAAATACATTATTAAGAGTTCAAAATAATACCTCAATAAATATGGATTAGATTAAATAGAATGTTGGTATATATACAAAACAATTAGGGGCTTACGAAGAACAACATATTAACAGGATAAAATACTTTGTCGATATCATCAATCAAGCTTAATCCGTTCTCGAATGTTGCTTCACAATGCGTCTTACGTCATTCTTCATTATCTCCGGTAGAACAAATGATTCTGAACTAAATTATTATACGTAACTAAGGATGTAGAAGATAATATTTCATTCAACCTTACATTTCAAGAATTCTATGATTTTATTATATGATAATTATATGATAAATATTTCAGACATTTCACACACAACGTCATCTAATTTCAAACTAAGCAGAGCTTGTGCTATGATAACTAGACAGACTGATAGAATACTTATACACTTTTTTTTTGTAAATACATTCATATTATACACAGAAAACACCCAAACTTCGCAACAAATATTTGCCAATCATATAAAAATTTAGTCCGACCCGGGAATCGAACCCGAAACCTCGCGCACAGCAGTCGAATTCATTTTTGCTGCGCCACCGAGGCAGTTAAAGAGCAGTCATGACGTAATTTGTTTTCCTGGTTACGAATGTTCCAGCAGTTTTAGAGGTTGTTTAAGTTTTTACAATTTTAACACTTCATTTAGGAACGTTTGTGAACACAACGAAGGATCAACAAGACTGTAATATTATGCTTGATGGATCAATGATCAAAAATTGATTTTAGTCGAGTAAACAAAATTAATATAAAGTTACTAACTGATCCGGTGAACTTCGTACCGAAAGACTATTTTTTTTGTTTAACTTTCGTGCTGAGTTGATTTGTGATTCACTAACCATCTAGGGCGCCACCGAAACGCATATAAAAAAATCATTCAAATCAGTCCAGCCGTTTAGGAGGAGTCCAGTGACATACACACGTACAGTAAGATTGTAAATGTAAAGATAATTGGTGCTGGAATTTTCATTATGTGTGACAGTCCCCATAACATATTATATTTATATGATGATGACGTGTAATTTGGTTGTGGTGATAATGTTTTTGCAGTTCGTTTTGATAGTACTTAATATAGATTGCTCCAACATTTCTGCAAAAAAGTGGTATGAATTCGGAATGGTAATGTCGTTCTGATTTTTTCTGGATCAAAAACACTCACTTGTAAAAGTAGCAAATACTTATTTCAGCTTAAGTTATTTCAAGAGGAAGCAATACGATATTTTACGCGCTATTGAATTTCCTTTGTAATGTTAATGTTCCTAGACGAAAGCCATTTTAAAAAACATTTATTCTAGAAGAGGAACGGACTAAAAAAACGATGTAGGCAAAGTACAATGTTATAGTGTAACATAAAATAAGAGTTTGAACAAAGAAAATATACGAGTATATTTAAAACTTCCGTGAATTGCATATTACTTTAGGTTTATTGTTATATTTGTTAAATATTCTGTTGAAACTTCAACTTAGAAGCTTTAGTTCGACTGTACGGATGGCTTAAGCGGCCCCCATTCTGCTCTCTACTGCACTGAGTGTTGTGGGTTAAAACCTCACACAGGGGGCAACACTTCGTGTGATTCACAAATTGTTGTTCCGAGTCTAGGTGTTCTTTATAGTCGTTTCATGTACGCTTATTAAGTCCCTCGCAACCCAGGATATATTTCTAACACGGTCGTTGTAATTTTGAACCGAAAAATCTTTTCCTATACGAAATTTATATTCTATTGTTATAGCCAACATTATCGTTTTGTAAATGTACTCGTATTATTTTGTTATATTATTAAATATGTAGGTGAAATGATAATTAATTTGTTATCCATTAAATGTCGCCTCATCATCTCAGCCAAAAGACGCCCATTGCTGGACATAGGCCTTTTTTCTCACCTCACCTCACCGTCACCCCACCGGGAGTTACGGTGAGATTGTGTGTCGGAATCGGACCGACTAAAACCACACGGTGTGCTTCTATGCGCCTGAGGTAGGAGGAATTCGGGTACAGCTGTTATTACAACATTCAGACCTCTCCTAGTTCAGACTCCTCATAGTGCTGGACATGGGCCCCCCCAAGGTTCTCTACAACTACCGGTACCGTTCCACCCGTACGGGATCTTTATCAGGTCGTCGGACCCCCTTATGGGGGCGGAGGGGGGGGGATACGTTTCTCAGTACGCGACTATACGATATGTTATTCTTTTCGTCTTATGTAAAATGATAACATCACTTGTCAAGTATACCTAGACGAATATTAAATTGAACGATGTTAAAAACTCCAAATTTTTCATATTTTTTTGGGTCGATTTACGCTATAAGTATAAAGATTTAATATATTTGATTTTCTATATAAAATTTTGCCAACTTTGTATGTACAAAGACAAATTGGACATGCTGTAAAGGTTAAGCAATATATCACTAAAATTAATCGGTTCATCTCTTGTATCTGTGGCACGAATTACTCTTAATTAATTACAATATTAGTATTTATTTTTAGAAAAACGTTTACGAAAAGTCTTATTTACTCGTACACATACATATGTAGGTATAGACTACACAATAGGTAACACTACCCCACAGTGCAAATAACAACAAACAGAATCAATATCAAAATATTAGTTTCAAAAAACATGAAAACTATACACAAATTTGCGATAGTTAGTCAATTTGGGGATATTAGTATCAATATGACTTCAGGATCAAATTGAGTAACTTTTCCAAAGAATCATCTACTGCCGAACTAGGTGAGACCTGTGTTTCAGCGAATGGCGCCACTCCCCTTAGAGTTTCTTATAAAATTAGTCGATTCTTAAGCCTATATAGTACAAAGTAAGTTTTGCGTAAGTGATCCTC
Source organism: Hypercompe scribonia (assembly GCA_949316085.1). Lineage (NCBI taxonomy): Eukaryota > Metazoa > Arthropoda > Insecta > Lepidoptera > Erebidae > Hypercompe > Hypercompe scribonia. The sequence goes on from OX438988.1 coordinate 10,759,517, forward strand.
TCTTTGTAGATTGTGAATGTGTACGTGGGTGGGTGTGAGTGTCGAAAATTTTAAATTTTTAACTGAATATTTAATTATGGTTACCTAGCTAAGTAAAGTAGCCTTGCAGCCAAGACGTAATTTTTTTACAATCATTTCTATTTAAGCTGTGGATCGAAATTACATTATTTACTTTGTAAATGAACGGAGCCAGAAAGTAGTAGAATTGTTCGAATTGATTAAATTGAAGCAGTAGAATTGATTCCGCATTATTGAAAATTTGTTCCGGTTCCGATTAGCAACATTTTGCGGTATGCAAGGGATGCGCGGTACATGTCAAATGCGGTGTGAATGCTGTGATCGGATATTTCAAGTTGAAATTTTGAAATGCATCGAGCTATAGTCATGGGAGGTGACTAGAACACTGGTCGATTTTGTTTAGTTCTTTAATATTAACATTTATTATACATTAATGTATTAATAATTTAATAAATATTTTAAAACTCATATTAATTAATTTTTTATTTTCTAACGTATTTATAAAAAATGTGTTATATTCTGCTATTTCTCTGATTTTTAACGTGGACAAGCTTAGTGAAAATTCATCTCACAGAATTCTTAGCATCCCTCTTCCTGGATAGTAGGAATCCAACAGCCTTTTAGGGTTTCTCGTAACATGAAGAATGTATGTTTGTGAATTTTCTGAGCATATCACACTATTCTTAATGGGGAACCATTCGTGCCTATCTTCCTCGTCTCCATCTAACAAAATATTTTTACTTCAATGAAAGAAATTCAAACGATGATCAAGCAAATATCGACTTGTGAATTACAACACTATCGATACTCGTACAGCATTAAATAAACACAATTATTGCAATTTACGTGATAAGTGAAAAGGGAATTTCAAAAAAGACGTCATCAGTTACTAACTTGTTATTACTTTGAGCTATTAAATCACCAGTATAAGTTGAACTCTGATATATATGAAATACGTTAACGTGAAAAAATAGAGTGTGTACTTATTGACGAAATTTTCTGCAGTCTTTTTAATAACTGTTTGTCTTAGTTAACTTTACACAAAATTTTATTGCACAGGAAGCCATTTATAATAAATTTTGGATATAAAACTATTTTTCTATTGTCAAAAAGTCGGCGTGTCGACGGTCACAAGCTTGGTCATTACTAATTTCATGAATCTTAGTGTCACTGCTTATGCTAAATACAGCTAGCATGTTTTATGCACGTTTGTGTTCATTTGTTTGGAGTAACCTGTGATCTGTAGGGTTGTATTGATGACGGCGTAACAAATCATATGAGAATTTTTTATGTAAACCCGATACGATAAGACATAAATATTTCTTATAGGGGATATTAATTTATAATCGAAACATATTTCAAAACAGTGTTTTTAAATGCTATGTGAAATATAAAACTTCGCTAAGTGTATTCAAGGATGCACGCATGCGTGCATGCGTGCGTGCATTTAAAAATGCTTATATACTTTATAACCTTTTGCCATTCGTGTGTTATTAGATTGTTGTTAGATTCAGAAGATTTTTTAAAGACATTGATATTATAAAACACACAAGCAGCGTGCTTAATACGCACAAGCATGTGCTCTAATAACGATTTTGATGAGTGTATATCTAAACACTTACCAAAGGTTTACAAACAATTAAAAAAATAACTGTACGTATACTTTTTTCATGTTTGTTATACAAATAGTCCCTCATGATTTTATAAATTGATTGAAGTCTAAATAAACGATTTCAATAATTTATTACAGCAATTCCCTCGCAAAACAAACACTCAGTATAATTATAAGGCATACATATTTAGGTTTTCGTTGATTTATTTAATATTATTTATGACTAGCAAATTGAAATCCATTTAGTCGTAATATTTTAGACCACAGCCTTTTAAAGAAAATTAGTATCCTGTAAATATATTTATGTTTTTAAAAAATACTATAATAATGGCACATCTTCGTAAGAAGACCTAAACTATAGTGCCAGAGGCAGAAAAAACTAGACCAACCAAAACTACCAGAAGTCAAATCATTTTTTCTACTACTGTACTGTGTTGAATTCTACAATAAAATACATGGCAATATTTAACAAAAGAAATTAAAAGAAACATAAACCTGTGTGAGACACATTGTGTAGACGGGTATATTATAACTCTTCTTCTTAGTTGGACACTATTGTCAGGGTGATCGTGGCAGTTGACGGGCGGGGTTGCGGTTCGCCGTCGTAGCTCAGTTTCAGGGCTGCTGTTTGTCTTGCGATGTCCCTTGATATATGCCGGTTTTCCACATTGCGAGCACATATTACTGCAACCGATTTGGTCGTAGTTTTAATTAGATCGATCTACTGGAGTTAAATTCTTTGTCCTAATCCGCACTGCAAGGAGAATGCTGATTCTTGATTGATGTACTAAGAGAATTCTATCCACTAATTGCACATGTATAGGCCTTTTTGATGTTCTTACTCTTTGAAATTTAAGCCTTAGTTTACCGACGAGAAGTTCATGGTTTAATTTACAGTCTACACCAGGTAAGGTATGCGTGTTGTATGTATGTTGTATGTAAGATATTAGAATGTAGTCTATTTGGTTTCGCCACAGATTACCATGGGATGTCCAAGTATATAAACGTATTGAATGGTGCTTGAAGGTGGTATTCATAACGGTGCATAGAGATATTATAACACCTATTACAATGTCACATACCTATATGTATTACAATGCCTGTAGATTATTTATCTGGTATTCTTAAATCCATATTCATCCATGTTAGTTGTACTACAAAATCTGCCTGTAAATACCCATTCGTTGCATGTATATGTATGCTTAAACCAAACGCGTACCCATGTATTAGTCTAATTTTAGGTTAGGCTTTATCCAATCACTTACCGTACGCGGATTCAGATTCAATGTGTTACACAAATAAGTTATATTCTGCGGTGAACATGTACGCATATGGAAATTGATATTCAACTGAATTCGAGCTGAATCTGTCATGTTAACATAATGATGTTGTAGAATTTTCGTTTTAGTCACACCGTATAATTTGTATAAAGTAATTAGGGCACGAGTAATCATAAGACACGATGATAATGAATAACAATAATAAGATTTTAAGACGTTTAGCATAGTATAGTATTTAGATTGCTTCGTAGTATACGTCTTAGAGCACGTGTAGCGTACTTAAATGGAATTTAATATACTCTAAATACATGTTACATAATACCATTAGGAAGATACAATTATGTTAATAACTAAAGGTAGGTTTTCATCGAGGGAATAGTTAGGTGGTTATTTGAAGTGGGTAAATATACCTTTGATTAGACTGTGCCTTTGATATAAATGGGATTTAATGAAATAGGATGTGGGATTCTACTTCACGTTATAGACTCGATAGTAGTGATTCTGGTTTTATAGATAATAGTGTTAAATATTCTCTAAGAAGAGTTTTTTCTTTGCGTAAGGGGCGGCGGCGACTAGATGTAAGAAAATGACCGGGCTCTGTTGTGTGCCTTGCGAGAGGTTTATGATCGGCAATGAACTGCTACGAGCTGATGATGATGATAAAGCAATACTTCCCTTGCTTTTCACTGAGTAACTGAGGTCGTCGGAGACCAAACCTCTACCTCTGTTTCTGGGGCACGGTTTCAAAGGGCAGCGAGACATATTTGACCTTTAGTTGCATTTATTACTTAGTCTGATTCTCGTTTTACTATTCTTTATTATTGTCAAGATTATTTAGGGTTGGTTACTAGTTCAACCCGTTTTACATGAATATCAGATTTTACATGGAGTACCGCCTTCCTAATAACGGTTGTCATAGATGTTCATGACAATTGGGACCTACGGTTTAATGTGGTTTCTACGACACAGGTGTGAAATACTGTCATACTACAATACTCTAGGCTGTTATTAAAAATCTTTAGTAAAAAAACCGAACAACACTTTAAGCCCGACTTCTTGATTGGGAGGTGCATACACTACCCCACTTTTTTTTTTTTTTTTTTTTTTTTTTTACGTGTGGAAACCCCCTCGGGCCGTCACCCCACCGGGGTTTACGGCGGGGTGGTGTGTCGGAATCGGACCGACTAAAACCACACGGTGTGCCACTCTGCGCCTGATATAGGAGGGATCCGGGAACAGCTGTTATTACGACATCCAGATCCCTCCTAGCGCCTGCCCGCTCATGCGGGCACCATCTGCGGATAAACTCTCCTTTTAGGCGACGTACGGCACACGCGGACGTCGCCTCCTCGCGGCTGGCCACTATAGCGGATGGAGTGGAAAACCCGTCCCGTCCACCCGCGGCCACACTCAAGGCGGCATGAGGCGCTGGTATGCGCGCCTCCGCCGCCCGGCTCGCCGGCGGCGAATTGGGTCCGAGTGGATATTGTCCTTCCGGGCCTTCTCCGCCGCCTCCTTCCGCGAAATTACGTCTTCGCAGAAGGTTGCGACCGCGGTAAAACAACTGTCGCTACCGACCATGGAGCGTATTACGGCCGGTAGCGAGAGATCTCCTCCAATAACTGCAGTGAGGACCCCACGCTGCGACGCCCAGGCGGAACAAACCGCTAGCGTGTGCTGAGCCGAGTCCTCACTGCAGTCGCAGTGGTGACAGGCGGGACTCAATTCCCTCCTGGCGACCGAGTGCAAATACTTCCCGAAGCAACCGTGCCCGGAAAGGACCTGCGTCAGTCGGAAGGAAAGGGTCCCGTGCTGCCGCCCTGCCCACTCGGCGATGACCGGCTGGAGAGCCTCCACGGCGGCAAAGCCAGCACGTGGAGCCTCCAGCCGGGACGACCAACGAGCCATCGTGGCTCGACGAGCGGCCTCTCGCCACTCGCGTATCTCTTCGGGCGGGGGCCGTATGCCGCTACCCGCCCGGAAGTTAACCGTCCGCCGATAAACTTCGGCGAGCACTTCCGCCTCCAAATCCCACGGGGGAGTTCCGGCCAAGGCGCACGCCGCCTCCGTCGATATGGTGCGGTAACCGCGTATGGCTCTAACCGCTAATATCCTCTGAGGGCGCCAGAGGCGAGCCCTATTCTGGGCGGTCAGAGCCGCCGCCCACACCGGTGCACCATACAGTGCCATTGACCGGACAACCCCCGTGTATAGCCGTCTCGTCGCGACGCTAGCTCCACCCAGATTGGGCAAAAGTCGCCCAAGGGCAGAAGCAGCGCCGACCAGCTTTGGAGAAAGCTGTCGGAAGTGCTCGTCGAAGAGCCACCTGCCGTCGAGGATCAGGCCCAGATACTTCATCTGGGCCTGAACCGGTACGAGGACCGAATTGACCACGATGGAGGCGCCGGAGGGTGGACCACGACGGGGCCCATGGAACAAAAGGGCCTCCGTCTTATCTAGGGCCACCCGCAAACCCAGCGCCTCAATTCGCCCGACCACCAGAGAGACACCCGTGGTAGCCAGGCGCGCCGCCTCTTGAAAGTTTGCTCCCCGGGCTGTGACCAATGTGTCATCTGCGTAGCAAATTACGCCCAGCCCGGGGGGAAGACGACCTCGAAGGGCCCAGTCGTATCCCATATTCCACAGGAGTGGTCCGAGGACAGACCCCTGTGGAACACCGCACGACATGAGCCGCCGCCTCAGAACACCATCTCGGTCCTCGTACATGACGGTACGCTCCTCAAGATAGTCTGCCACAAGCCGCCTCAGGTACTTTGGCACCCCATGGTAGTGGAGTGCTTCCCTGATGCAGCTAAATGGCAGACTATTAAATGCGTTGGCGATGTCCAACGACACCGCCAACAACACGCCGCCACAGCTCACCGCCTCTTCGGTAACGGCCCTCAGGCGCAACACGGCATCGACCGTCGAACGCCCCGCCCGAAAACCAAATTGGGCGTCCGACAGATCGGGGCCCACCTCGCAGAGGTGCCGGACGATGCGGGCAGAGAGTATCCTTTCAAACAGTTTACCCGCCTCGTCCAGCAACACGATGGGCCTATAGGCCGCTACCGATTCGGCTGGCCGTCCCGGCTTCCTCAATAGGACCAGCTTCCCGCTTTTCCAGCACTCAGGGAAGCGTCCGGACGCCAAGCTGGCGTCTAGGACCTCCCTGAGGCGGTCCGACATGTGCTCGAGGGCTCGGGCCAGCACTCGGGCAGGTATCCCGTCCGGCCCGGGGGCGGTGTTCTTCGAGCGGATCCGTAGAACAACCGCCCCTACCTCCGATTCCCTGACGGGCGGAACATCGTCCTCGTTCCCCCCGTCGTCTCCGACCATGATGGCCATCGACGGAGGTGTGTGTTCCACCCGCTACCCCACTAGACTAACGTGGCACTTTGAGTCAGAAGGCTCTAATTAAAAAAAAAATGTTCAAAGATGGTAGTAGTTCCCTTCCATTAGGTGGACCCATGTGAAAAAAAAAATATTTTGATACATATATAGCTACAATTTTCATATAATATTAAACAATAAATAAATTAAAACTTCGCATAGAGGTTGATTATACGATCCCATCAGATAAACGAAAATTATAATAGGATTGGATGGGTTAGTTTCGAGATCAATGGATTGTACTCGATCGCGATTTACCCAAGCCATGACTATAGACCCAATTAAAGGGTGAAGATATTATCAATGTTGTCAAACTATCCCCTCTTATGTTCGACGGTCTACAAGTTTGATTGGCAGTGGTGATATACAAACTTTTATACATGTTACTATTCTGTACTTGATTGTTTAATTATTACTTGATTAATTGTTTTAACACTATCGGGAATCGTGTGTGCAGAACTGTAAATCAAGATTTGGTTTTATTTATAATGATAATTATTTTTGATAAATATTAGATCCTTACTATAATGAATATTGTGTAATACTGTCATCTTTCTCGGTTTAAGGTCTACCACGATGTGGTTAAAACTTGATTTTACGTGGAGCGACTGTATTCAGACCTCCACAACATTTGATGAAGTTCAAATAGATAGAAGATAGACAATATTGACTGATATTTTTTAGTGTTCCAGATACTTTTAACGAGTGCCTGCTGTTTGCATATTGGTATAGCAAACAAGGTCACCAGCTCAACGTACTCTCCGAGACAGATTGGTCACAACACATTCAGAATAGTCACTCATCATAAACTAACTTGGCTACGCTGAACACTGCGATGTGTTAACTTAGGCGGTCACCACTAAGCTACGAGCACATAAATAGTGTAAAAAGATATTATTAAACCACAATCTTTCCAACAATCACTTTTTAACATTTTACACACACGCACACATAAACAAACATAATTAATTAAATTGCTTACCCCAATGTACTTACTACTAAATGTGAGAAAATAAATCAAAGTAATTGTTATATTACACTACACATCCCTAAGGATCTGATCCGGTGACGTCTTTACTCTTTATGTATGTAACTATGTATTATGTATACTTAAATATTGATACACGTCTAATACATGTTTGTAGGCAAACTTATTTGTTTTTATAATTATAGATCATACACCACTGTAGCTAAAAAGATACTACTACGAAAGAATCTTCCAGAAAACCCCTCTAGAAGACTGTTTTTCTAAGTAAATATTTTTTACATATTGACTTGTCCCATACTCAATTTCTTATTAATAACAAGTATTTGTTAAAACGCCTCCAGATTCACATCATGATGTTACGAATTCAATATGTTTTTTATTTATATCAAACAAAACGAACGTTTTAAAGAAATATTTGAAATTTTTGTTTATATTTTCACGTCAATTTATCATTCACAAGAATATGGTACCTTCTTTGTTTAGTATGTGTCATGTTAAGACATCTGCCTTATGAATACTCGATTCATGTTATGATGTCGTGACGTGAAGTCGCAAACACCTGGCGATGTCACCGTGAATAATTTATTTTCTTAACAATTTGTTTTGTTGTACTTTTATAATAATGATTTTGTAGGTACGGTAAGATATTGTTCACACATTTTTAATCATGTGCGGTGTTGGATTATTCACGTATGCTTATAATTATTACCAACTCTCTCATTATTAGGGAAGCTTACTTGTTAATTTTAGAGCATACGATCTCTCAAGGGCATCAGGGAAAACATGCGTAAGAGTAATCATCTGTGATGGCTAATAGCAAATTATTCAAATACGCTGAGACAACGATTTTAGTGGACTTCTACTACTATCATGTGTAACTAGACAAAGATAGGAATAAGATTTTATATACAAGATTATATAATTAAAAGAAATTTACTCTGTCATGATTTTAGATCTCTAGTTTCTTATTAATGATCATATAATTAGAACTTTTGTAATTGAAATATGCAGAAAATAACAGAACGTCTCGATCTCTGCGCTACCATCTTATAAAATAGAATTAAGGAGTGAGTGATCCCAAAAGCAGTATGAGATTTGTGTTACATTAAAATGATGAGTTTGTATCCGTTCTTCAACAGCTGTCTTTTTTGTATGAAAATTCCCAACCGTTTTATAATATATTGATCCTTCTAATTTCCAGAGGTGCGCTCAGAACTCGTCACGCTGCCGTTCTAAACCTACTTAATCATCTACAAAGACTATAAATCCCTATCTATTGCTCTCACAAAAGTAGAGTAAAGCTTTACACTCCCTGATACGAAAAATGTTAATTTAACGTTCTTAGTTCACAACTAAATCTTACTGTCTTAGTTAATTTTTTTACATTAAGCTTTGATTAAGAACAAGCAAATACGTGCAAATGCCAATATGGAGAAAAAAAAATCAAAGCCAGTCATGAGGTCTGCCCATAGAATTGAAAACTTAAAGTTTTAAGTTATATTTTGAGCATTTTACGAAGTCATAGAGCATATTTACATAAACTTGATAATATTGTTTTCGCATCAAGTTTCAACAACAATAGCTACCTCGCCCGCTACAAATATTTTGATATCTTTGAGACCTTAACCTCTCACATGGCATACACTGCCCAGTAGACACACGTGCCTCAGCCCAGCGTCTATACGGAGGGTGCCATGTATGATATGCTTTGTTTAATATATACAGTATACATATGGCTCAAGGAAATCGTTCAGTGACGATGACGTGAGTTCCATAATATTTGTTTACTCAAAAAGTGCTCAAAGCGCCTAAAGAAGTTTTCACTTCAATGATTACATAACAGAAGTGCGAAGCAAAATGTGAACAATAGCTTTGATCGGTTTTTATTACGCGGTTAAAATAGTGTTACCGTCTCTTCATATTACCACAAGATGCAGGCCTACAATAGTAATAACTGGAGGCAATTAGATCATTACTAGACTGCGTGAAGTGTCTACACTGCTGAGTCTGTGATATTTACTTTGATCCTCTGACACGATTTGCGTTAATTAAGCCACCTACATACCTATTGATACCAGTATTTATCTATCTATATTTGCAGCTACTTAATGAACTTTTTTAACGTTGTTTTCACGAAAGTTTGATCTTATTGAAACATTGTAGACTTACGAGTATATATTATAAATGACACAGCAAGGTAAAAAATAAATACAGATTTAGAAGAAATGCTTGTGTTCTTTACACACATACACACGTACGCACGCGCGTCCGCACGAACGCACCCGAACACGCACGCACCCACATGCGCACGCAAGCACGTACGCACACACGCACGCATTCACTCACGCACGCACGCAGGCACACATAACATACATTTGTATGAAACTTTTATTTGATACAAATGCACTAAGAATTATTACTACTAGATCAAAAGAAAAATAAAAAAAGATAACCACTTGTCTAAAAAAAAACACAATTATATTTTATCCACTCTTTACTTCTGAGAGCTGAAATCTGTACGTTCAGCATTATCTTTCCAGTCTTATCACTTCCCAAGGGGTTGGGTCGTTTTCTACTCAAACTAATTATGTAGATATGGTGGAAAAATAATTAAATTTATTTCAAGTTCACGTTACTTAATTTAGTAAATAATTTGGCGACCTGCTCACTTACAGAATTTGAATAAATTAGAAATAATGTCCTAATTTAGAACGAGTTTGGATTAATGAACTGCAACATTACATGTATTTGGACTGTGCTTTATTTATTATGTATACTACTATATATAATAGTAATAAGTGCTCGTATCTAAACAAGTAGATCTAAATATCTTTTTTAATTTTCAAAGCCGGCCAAAGTGACTTTACTCTGCCTGATGAAAAGCATGAATAGAACCCAAGAGATGTGGTCACTTTACTCATTGCTAATACAGCCAATGCAGTATAGCGACCCACACTATGGCGATCTAATAAAATGTTTTTTCACGCCTACTTGGGGACGTAAAAAGCGTAAGTACACACACACAGTACACACTTATACTTACATGATATCTGTCACCCCTGCATCACTAGGCCACCGGTCTCGTACTCACCGATGAAACATTTCATCAGCATTCATCATATCGATTATAAATTAAAGAATTAATCCCAAAGAAGGCAAAACCTGTGTTATGATAATCAATTCTATGATAAATATACGTATATATTTCTGAATGCGTACATATTATAGATAAATTACAGCCAGACACAAAAAAAATATCGTGCATGTCACATCGTAATCTGTGTTGAGCACAAATTAAAACTTGATCTTAGGTCAGGTCAGATCATTAACTAACAGATCCGTCAGACTCAACATTAACTTAAATATTATTTTAGATGAATGGATAATATATTTCTCTTAAGAGGCTTTTATCGAAATAAACTTATCTTTATCACAATATTACTATGGGAATTCTAATAATCATAAACTGAATAAATATTGTCTACGTGTTTGAGATAAATTCGCAAGGATTACTTTGATCCAGGATTGTCATTGTTATAATATCTAGATCCCTTTTCCATATTGATTCGGTAAGAAGAGAACTTTATTCTTGAGATAAACTCCTAACCCATTCTGTATTTATACGTTCTAATCATCATTTCCTCTTAGACCACGATCGAAAGCGATGGTTCATAATCAGTTACCAAGGAGGAAAAAAATGATCTTTGTACGGAACTAGATTCGAACTAGGCTTTTTTCTACGTAATCTATTAGTTACGAAGACGTATAAATGTAAAAGAAGAAATGCTGTCCCATATTATTGAACCTTAGAGGCTCATCATGTATAAAACACTGACCAGTTATAATTATTTATTTACTAATGTCTAAGATCTATCCCTTATGTTTCTTAAATCAAGTGGTTACATATTTAGACAGTAAACCGTTGGTTGGAAATTATTTCGTTGTTTAGTCTTGTTAAGGGTTAAGTTTATTTGTGGAAATAGATTCTTTTAAAGACATATGCTTAATTAAAGTTTTTTTTAAGACTTACGACATGCCGACATTCTTAGGAAACCAGTGGTTTAGATGACCATGGAGGATTCCTTCATCGAAACTGTAGCCGTGGTTTTTTTGAAACTGTTTTCGTACAAAGATCATTTTTCTCTCTTCGATTGGTTACGAAATCATTGATTTCGATGTCAACCTAAGGATTCATTTCATCATCGTTACCAACAACAGGTGGTTGTTGTTTTGACTTCATTTTCAAAAAGTCTCTAACTACAAAATTAAAAACATTCACTTACCATTAAATATGTTCAGTATTCGACATCTTTTGCTTGAGTATTCGTAGTGTAACCTGGATGAAATGTTAGATATTAAAATATACATCACATTATACAACTACAGATGAGACATAGCATCCTTAAAATACTAAAGTTGTCATCTTTGCAGAACTTACTTCAGCTATAGTATTTCGTCTACCGTTGGTCATTTATTGAAAATATGTTAAATTAAATTTAACTATCGCGCCTTTTAGACTCTAGGTCATGCTTAGCTAACATAATTGTCGTTTCACCATTCTCTATATATAATTATCTAATTAATATTTTTATTTATGTACCTATATATAATTTGAATCTTGAAAACGGCTCCAATGATTTTCATGAAAATGGGATGGGTTTTTTGGGGGCGATAAATAATTCCAGTCAGATTTTATTTTTAGCAAACTTTGTTTTATTCGTGTTTTCAAACAATGAAAAACTGCGACAATGTCATTAGAATATGAAGGTAAATGCTGCTTTACCGACTCAGCAACGCAAAAGTTAAATATTTTAGTTGATGGTGTTGTCCAATAGGCCCTTTTTAACACTTGCATATTTATGTGATAAAATTAGCGACGGGAACAAAAGAAGTTGGTACATTGTGAATCGACTATCTGGTAGATTTACTATTTACTAAAAGAATACCGAACAAACTACAGTTTCCAGCTACTGTCTGTAATATTGATAAAAATTTCGTTATATGAATATATTAAAGATTAATAAAATAAATAATAAAATAAACAAAAACTAGATATATTATTTTTTAATTAAGGAATTTAGAATTATCTCTTACCTATGATTTTAATAGAAATAATAAGGAGAATCTGGAAATAAAATAAAGAGAGAATGAAAAAAAAATATGTCAATAGCATTTATCTTGACACACTCTTTTATTACTTATAAAAATGAGAAAAAAAAAGATATCTTGAAATATTTTGTGTAATAAAATTATAATTTATGTCGCATGTTGCCTAAAGAGCTTTCGTACTAAACTTAAAAGATACGCACGAAAATAGGCCCTCTAGGAATAAATACAGTAGGTAAACTAAGTAAAATTTCTCACGAAAGAATATAGGTGTCAAAGTGGAGTTGGTTTTCTCAAAGCTGATTTTGTTATAAGTTAAGATGGATTTTAATAAATTATACATAAAATGTATTAGTATTTTAAAGTAAAATATGCATATAAGGATAAAATAAAGAAATTTAATGGTTATATTTACTAACGTACAAAGTAGTTTTTAATTGATTTAGTAACTTATAATTTAAATAGACTTAAATGAACGTAAAACTTATTGGTACGAAATCTCTAAAATCTCCATTACTTCTTTCACACAAATCTTCACTTTTATTGAATAATTTAAATATTAATAAAAGGTAAAAAAATTCAAATAAATTTCTGAACCTTCATACGATTAATCTTATATCAATAGCCAACTGCAAAGGTTGTAATGAATTATTTTATTTATGAAGTTGTTATTGAGTTAGTGTTCGATGAGTTGGAAACTATTTAATTTTTTTTGTGAATGTGCTTTAGTTTACCCAGGTTCCACTCCTGATCACAAAAGAGATGTTACATTTGTTAATTGTAATAATAAAATTTCTAATGAAACAGAAGAGTAAACACAATTAATATTATTAACTTATCTGGCTTTCAGACGACATCAAACATTCTAACTTACTCGTGTTACAGTGATGTGAAAATCCTGTCGAGATAATCCTCTCGTCTCCCCGTTATTGTGAATACATTTGATCCCTCACATTAATTTAGATCCATGCCACTTTTGAAATTACAACATATTTAATTAATTAAATGTACGACTCAGTCCGAATATTATACCTCGGATCAGGTTTAGCTAGACGCAATTTGTCTTTTCCAGTACGAAGAGAACATTATTTATTTTATTTAACAGTTCTCAAGTAACAAGTATTCTACTTCAAGTAAATTATTCAATATGTATATCTCTAAAGATATCTCTAAGAAATACTGAATTAGATTTGATCTTGAAGAAAACTTTTATTAAGTTTTGGGTATCTCTACTTATTTAAAGATATTCAACGGCAACTGGTCGTGAAGGAATTTGCAATTCGTCTTTGTCAAATCCGTTTGTAAAAAATGGAATGTGAAAGAAGTGAAATGGAATTTCAATTGTCTATGTATCGTGATATAAAAGTTAGAATACAAGGTTTTGCTTCGTAGCTTATTACACATGATTATTTAGCCAGGCGGGAAAGACCGGCAGCTTTAAAATGCAAAGTGATGCCTGACGTCTTTGTGCCTAGCTCTAACATGATAACCATTGAAATTCATCATTAATGACTGTACCTTCATTCTTTACTAATCGGTGAAATTTTTCTTGAAACTGGTCTTGTCACATAGACGATCTTTTTTTTTTATTTTAAGAGCCTGCCGAAGTGTGTACTCTGCCTGATGGGAAGCATGAATAGAATCCAAACGTTCTGGTCACCATACTCATTGCGAATGCTGACAACACATTATGGTATACTAAAGCGGCTTAAAATGCTTTTTCACGCCCCGCTTGCGGAAGTAAAAGGCGTGACAGTCATCTTGGCAGTGTAAAGTACACACTTAAAACAAGTTACACAGTAACTGTCACTCCTGCATCAAGATTTTGCTTCTCTCATAGACGTAGTAACAGTAGACCGATGTTTAGAGTATGTGACGAAATTACATTACACCCTCGTAACAGTACTGTCATAAAATTGCCCCATTAAAATTAAGATGGTCACAACTACAGGTATTAATACCTTTGTCATGTAGTACGGACTGTACGTGCGGTTTCGACAGACCGGACCACTGAAAACTCTTAGTATTTTCAACAGTAAGGGTCATCAACGTGCGGTTAAATACAAAAAAAAACATGTCAATAAAGTGTAATAGGCTAAGTTTGGCTTAACTTTTTTACTACTAACGATTTAATGGAAAATACAAGAACCACACTAACTGCCCACAGTTTTATCACCGGTCCATCCCACGGGTAATATAAATCAGATTATGGGTCGAACGGTTCGACGGTCCGACAAACATCTGTTTTCGCAACGCATGTAGCAATTTTCTTCAAAATCCGTGATATGAATTATTATACCTAATTTGAGAGCTTTAACAAAATGTTTAATGATTACTCAATACAGCTTGTTACTGAGGCATCATAAAAGTTTTTAGAGACGTAATATTCAGCTTTTGTTTTGAATGTAGATAAAATATTAGCTGTTATTATTTTATACACATAAAGGCAAGGAGGGTCTACAGTAAACCTGTTCACCTCAATGTGTGATATAAATGAATTAGTTTCTTGTTCATCTTTATTTAAATGGTACATTAGGTCAATTACTGTGTTTTTTATAATAAATAACGATATTGTTTGTGTCAAGTTTTCATCCACCCAAGTTCACATATAACACTGGTTGGGCACATATATCATGCTTTATAATTTGTGCGCTAATAGTGATATAATTTATACATTAATTTTTTTGATCATCAATCGTGTAACCGGCCCCCTTAGCCCGGATGCAAGTGTTTTGCGTCGATTCTCTTTCTACAATCGCTATATCTCTATTCTGTTGTATTACTGGCTAATATTTTGTTCTGACCACGTGACTTAAAGTTTAGCGATGTCATGCTCATACATTTCTTAGTTTTCTAATAACGTCTACGTTTGTTGAATGTCAACTTGGCTAGGGGGCTGTACTCACAAATGGTGAGGTGATGATGGTTTTTATAACCATTGAATGTGAAAAGGCTTTGGTACAACTATAATTAATTGTTGTAACTAGTGTTTAATTTACAGTCTGTTACACATAAAGACACTTAGAGATAGTACGTTTTACATACATAGTTTTCTCTCTAGAACTAGAAATCTTCTTTAAGATTTTGACAGACCTAGTTAAATTTTATTTATTTTTGTATGCTTTCTTGTACTATAAAATCTTTTACCTAGAGTAGTAAGTAATATATATTTAAGTTTATATGCTTAATACATAGAGCAGTTATTAATGTTCATTACTTTTGATCGTAACCCGCTTTAAATCTATTTAACATTCTTCGTGAACAGCATTTTTTTTAAGTTAATATAGCAAATATGATAAGACGTAGATACTTATTTCATATTCTACTTTTAAATTAATTTTAAAATGTATTATAGTTAAAAGTTCAATACATTGGCAGTTTTGTTTTTAAAGATTATTAATAAATAAATAGGTTGGAAAAGTACAGAAAACCATGATGAATATATTTTCATGCATACATATAATGTGTAAACATTCAACATACATGTTTAACAGTTCCATATAATTGTGATAATATGACATTTTGATAGGTATTTGTGGTGTATCGACAAAGATTCTTCTCGATATGTACTTTATCGAACATTAAAGGTCATGTCACAAAGACGTCTGATGGAATGTAAGGGCGGCACACAAAATATATTGAGACCTGATTGATTTCTGTAACTAAACTCTATTCCCAGTTGATAGAAGTCATTTTTGTTTATCAATTTGACTTTTAAAGGCGTGGATCGAATAGTGGAAATTGTTTGTTCTCTTTGGGTATGGATTTTCGCAGCTTTTATTTTGTAGTTTTTTATCGATAGGGTAAACAGAAAGGTGTCGGGTGAAAAGATGGATGGTATTCTTTTAGTGGTTTTTGTTTTCTAAGTATTAATAGCATTACTGTGTTACAGGTGGAGATAAGTATGCCGGAGACTGATATAAACTTAAATATTTTGTTTTAAGAACACAGTAAATGTAAAATGGCAACATGCTAAGGGACAATGGGCTTTTCTAAATTTTTATTATTAATTATTTGTACCCTATTAGCTGTGTATCATATTCCTACTATTATTTACTTGGATCTGATTCTCACGGTAATTATTACTGAATGGTTTACGATACAATATGACACGTACCATTTGAAAATTTACATATTTCATATCTCCAGACTCTTATCCTCAGAACTGGTTAAGCCAATGGTATATAATGTAATTAATTTCATTTGAATGCTTACGTAATTAAATATCTTAGCTTTAGCTATAATGTGTACTGTTTTTAACCCATTTGAGCGATCTATGTGCCTTCTGTTCTGACTAAAGGTATGGTTAAGCCCAATGTGTAGGTATGTATGTACATATGTCCTCTTTATGTATTTTACATTCTTTTCAAGATAAACTAATGATAACTCTCCTTAATCCACAATTTTATCGGATTGTTATAGAGTATGGCTGTTTATTAACCTATTTGAACGACTTTGCATATACTTCTTCGGAGAACTAAAAACATCGTATTAAATAAATAAAAGAATATTAAATTTTGTCTTAAAATACGCCTTAAAAATGTAAAAAATAAAAATTAATAAAGCTAAATCCAGATCTAGTCTGCTCCACTAATAACTTCCCACGATATTTTATTACGAAACCTATCATAATTCGTTCTACAATATTGTTAGTATTACACGCAAAATTTATTAGTACTTCGGTGTAATATTTTTTTTTTATAAGTAAATATTGTATGTAAATGTAGAGACTATTATGAATAACCGTTTATCTTTTGGTGAAGTCTCGAGAGTTCACTAAAACTTGAATGTTTGAAAGTCTTTTTATTTAACTGCACGGCTGGTGTAGTGGTTTAAACCAACATCTTCCCGCTTCCTATTGCTCTGAATGTTATATGTCCGACAGTGGCGTAACAATAGGGTGGCAAAACGGCAAAATGCCACGGGCCCCGAGCCAAAAGGGGCCCCCTGGTCAGAGAGGGCCGCGAACACAGAAGGATCCTAATCTGTATATTAATATGTCCAAAGCTTTGGACTCCTTTTTACGAAAAATGCGTGGACGCAGGAGCATAAAGTTTGGCACACTTATAGTTTATGTGTAGGAGAAGTGCAGAACACTAACATTTTTCATTAATAATGCTTATAAAGTACATTAAATCAATAAATAAAACATTACACACACTACCATGCATTTCACACACACATGTTTCTTTTGTTTTTCAATTTGGTCAGAGACATAGAGAACTGCCATATCAAAAATATATATTTGCCTATACATGCTCTATGGTCAAATTGTTTCTTTTGTTTTTCATTTTGTCCATAGACATAGAGTACTAAAAAAAAAAGTTTTACTTGCCTCATTTAATATAAAAAAAAATAATTATTGCAATATGCGATAAAAATGCTCTAAATGGATAATATTTTTAACGCATGATTTTTTTGTTTTGCATCCTCTTATAGCATGTTTTGTTTTTATAAACATTTTTTTAAATAGGTATTCTTTATTTTACTTCCTTTTAGTTTCATATAATTTGTTCAAAAAAGAAATTGGCAAATAACAGTCTTGGTCAAATCTGTGGTTATAGTAGTTTAGTTTTCGAGAGTAGAACCTTAATAATGTTTGAATATTATATTTTAATAATGTACGAGGGGGCGTTTTTAAGTTCGCGGAATGGAGGGTATTGAGTAATAATAAAAACACAAAATTATTTTTCTTTTTCTATATATTCCCCTGCAACACGAATACATTTTTCAGATCTTTCAATTAGTTTTTTTATTCCCTCGTAAAAAAAAGTTTTATCTTTGTCTGAAAAATACGCCGAAACCGCCTCCTTAACCTCCTCATCAGTTGAAAATTTCTTACCACGTAATTCTTTTTTCATTTTTGGAAAGAGATAATAATCACTCGGCGCTAAATCTGGACTGTAGGGTGGGTGATTCAAAATATCGAAGCCCACCTTATGCAGGGCAGCCAGTGCGACTCGGCTCTTGTGAACGGGAGCATTGTCATGCAATAGCAGGACACCTTTCGTTAATTTTCCCCGTCTTTTTTCTTTGATGGCTTCTTTTAACTGTTCTAAGATTGAAGCGTAGTATTCCCCCGTTATAGAAATGCCTTTATCTTTATAATCTATCAATAATATTCCTTCTGAGTCCCAAAAAATCGTTGCCATGAGTTTCCCAGCCGACTGTGAAACCTTAAATTTCTTGGGTGGTGCTGTGCCCTTTTTGTGCCACTGCATGGAGTCTTGTTTGGACTCGGGTTCATAATGATGAACCCAAGTTTCATCCCCAGTAACAATTTGATTCAATACGCCATCCTTGTCTTCATTGCAGAGGTCCAAAAACGCACGTGAACATTCCACGCGCTGTTGTTTTTGCAATGGCGTGAGCATTCTCGGCACCCACCGTGCGCTAACCTTAGTCATGCCAAGATGATCGTGTAAAATTTTAAAAATTGTTGTATCCGATACTCCAACCATTTCTGCGAGTTGTTTCTTTTTTAGTCGAGCATCTTCCAATACAATTTTTTCTACTTTTGCAATAACTTCTGGCGTAGTCACCTCAACGGAGCGCCCCGGCCTCGGGTCGTCTTCAAGTGATTCCCTGCCTTGTTTAAATAAACTATGCCACTTGTAGACCATTGTTTTTCCTGTGCAAGAATCCCCGTAAACCGATGACATCTCATTGAGTATGGTTTGAACAGACTTTCCTTGCTTAGTAAGGAACTTTATCACCGCACGGAATTCAATTTTCTCCATTTTTTTCACTTCGTTCCCGATTAAAATACTTGGTCAACGATAGTTTAATAACTAATGATCCAATCACAACAAATTTTACTATGCAGACTAATTATGAGTCACTGAATACGGTAGGCATCAAAAGAGCGCGTTTACCCGCCTTTTTCACTGTCATTCCGCGAACTTAAAAACTTACCCTCGTATATTAAGTCACTTACAATTTAAATTTATTATATGGTCGAATTTAGACCACTGGGCGACCACTAGTACTTATTATTAGTACCTACATTTAATAAAATGTATTACTTTTATCTTTAATTTATTTAATTTATCTACTTGAGAACATGTATTTGTAAGATTAATTAAAGATTAGCTGGGAGAAATTCAATTAAGTTGTTCATATTTTTGCCGCAAGACTATTGTGGCGCTAGCCCTGGTAATATTGATGCTAGGGAAATCCTCGCTTTATGTTTTGTAAGTGAGCTACTGTTGTGGCGCGGGCTGGTAATACTTATGCTCGGGGAATCCCCGTTTTATATTTTGTAAGGACGTATAAAAAAAGCTCCAGTCCCACTATTACGCCTACGTACGTCATCTGATTGTAAGAATTGGTTGTTTTTGTGCAATTCAAGCAAATTTAATAAGTGAATTGTGAAAAAATTAGTTACAATAATGTCTACTCGGTAAGAATTTTATTCTAATGTTTGACATAATTGAAGAATAATAACTATTATAATTAACCTATGAAAATAATAATTTACATCACCGATGGTAAAAGTTGAAATTAGAGGTGATATTCATATTTAAAATCAAATAGTAATGATTCTCATGGTGATGTGCATTTGTAAATCACAAATTACTATTTTGTGATTTGTTACCCGAACCACTAAAACTGCTTACGTTTGTTGTTAATTTTATAACCCTAAAATTTTACAAATTATTAGTGTTAGGTAATTCTTTAACAATAGGTACATACCTATACGCTTGAACAATCGGTGCAGTTTTTTCTGGCCGCTTTTTGGATTTTGTTAGCTTATCAGTTTTTCATTTAATGAAAAATGATTATAAACATTTTACGTTTTGTTTCCAGAAAATATATGAGTGGAAGCGAAAAACGAAAGCGAAAGAAGGAGTCTGAAGAGAAAATTATAAAGTTACCCAAAATTAGTCAGTATTTTAAGAATAACAATTTTATTGACCAAGAGACAAATGAGCAAAGCGATGACAGGGCTGAAAATGACGTGCACAAAAGTGGCGGTATTGCAGAGCCCGATAACAGTGAATATTTAAATCTAGATCAACAACAACCAAGTAGGAGCACAACTCAAAGTGATTCATTTCTGGATATAGAAAAATTAAAATCTTCGCCATATGTTACCGATAAGGGTAATTTTAAAGAACTCAATCATCAAGTAAAACGGTTTGTGATTGAAAACGGACACTGTAAACCTAAAGGCCCCTTTTTAAGGGACAGTAACAGTCTTTCTTGGATAAATATTATTACACTGTTTCTAATTCTGGCGTAAAATTAGAACGTACATGGCTGTCTTTTTCTCTGTTGCTTCAAAAGGCGTACTGTGAACCATGTTGGTTGTTCTCAAATAGAACATCTAAAACTAAAAATGCGCAAGATGTTTGGATTGAAGGCTATAGCGATTGGAAACATATTGTTGAAGCTATAGAAAGACACGAGACATCGAAAGAGCATTAGCATTGTTGTTTCGTATATCAACAGTGGAAGTTACATGGAACTATAGATGAAGAGCAAGAGTCTATTATTAAGAAAGAAAAATCTTTTTGGCGCCAAGTACTCACTAGACTTCTTGATGTTACTTTGACGCTTTCAACGTGTAATTTAGCTTTTCGCGGGCACAGAGAAAATATATCGACATCGCCGTTTCCAGTTCAAAAGGATTTTTTTTAAGTATTGTGGAGTTATTAGCCAAATACGATCCTATTTTAAATGAGTTGTTGAGCAAACCAAAGGGCCAGATAAAATACTTAAGTCCAAAATACAAAATGAGCTGATAGCTGTTCTGGTTCAAAAAGTAGAAAAAGCTCTGATAAATGAAATAGTCACCGCACCATTTTATTCCATTATATTTAACACTACTCAAGATATTGCCAAAACAGATCAATTGTGTGAACTTTACCGTTACTGCGTTATCGAGAAAGATGAGAATGGAACTCCAAGGGCGCTCGTAATTAAAGAAACATTTTTGGGATTTCACGAAGTTAAGGATCAAACTGCTTCAGAAATATCCAAGCAGATAATAAAATCCATTGATGACAAAAATATTTCTCTGCACAAGTGTCGTGGGCAAGGGTACGATGGAGCTAATAACATGAAAGGCACTTATGGCGGAGTTCAAAAACTGATAAGAGATATCGAACCAAATGCGGTGTATGTTCATTGTGCTGCTCATAATTTAAATTTGGTTGTTAATGATGTGGTAAAAGAGGTTACAGAAATGCAAACATTCTTTGAAACTGTGCAACAGATTTATAATTTTTTTGGGCATAGTATAAAAAGATGGAATATATTATCAAGCTTTTTAACTAACAAAGAAAGCGAGACGGGGGTGTCTTCAAAACCGTCAAATCCAGTAACATTAAAAACATTAAATCCAACCAGATGGGCAGGCCGTTTCGATGCCATTTTTGCTTTAAAAGTTCGGTTTATTGAAATTCAAAAAGCTCTGACAAAAACTATTTTATTAAGTTCCAAAGCAAATGAGAGAAATGAAGCTATTTTACTGAAGAAGAAGCTGAAAAACTACAACTTTATTGTTCTACTGGTTTTCCATTGTAAAATATTACAGACCATCGACGCGGCTTCTAAAGCACTTCAATCTAAGAACATCGATCTTTCAATTTCCTCAAATCTTTTGCAAGTCTGTCTGGAAGACCGTGAAAAGTACCGAAAAGAATTTGAAGATTTGAAAATGCAAGCGAATAATATTGCAGTAAAGTGGTCTATAAACCCGGAATTTTCAAAAACTCGTCAGAGGAAAGTGAAACGTCATTTTGATGAAATTTGTGAGGATGAACGTCTCCAAGATTCTGAAAGCTTCTTTAAAGTGAACATATTCTATCGTGTATTAGACATCATCATTAATCAATTGAGATCGCGTTTCCTTGGAATGAATGAAGTTGTTTCCAATTTCAATGTCTTGCAACCTGACACTTTGCGAAATTTAAATGATAACGATTTATCAGAAAAAGCTTTAGTATTTCTCAATCTATATAACAAAGACATATCGGTCTCGTTTGCTAAGGAAATACTCAGTTTTAGATCCGCTTTTCGACACGAAATAGAAACGTCATCTTCTATAACAGAACTTGCCGACTTATTGATCATAAAAAACCATTTCATTTCTTCAAGCTTTTCTGAAGTGTGCACTGCATTTCTGCTATTTATAACCATCTCTGTAACTACGGCTAGTACCGAGCGATCATTTTCGAAATTGAAATTGATAAAAACTTATTTAAGAAATTCTATGGGACAGGAAAGGTTAAGCGGCTTAGCTATTTTATCCATCGAACATTCCATGGCCCGAAGTTTAAACTTTAATGATGTCATTAATACTTTTGCTGAACAAAAAGCCAGAAAAAAGGAATTTTAATAATTGTTTGATACTAAGACAAAAATTGTTATTTCATTTTAATTCGCTCTCAATTCTTATGTTTTTTTTTATAATTATATCGTTCGTACCTGCTTCACATAGTAATTTATTGTAAAATAAAAAAATACTA
Source organism: Hypercompe scribonia (assembly GCA_949316085.1). Classification (NCBI taxonomy): domain Eukaryota; kingdom Metazoa; phylum Arthropoda; class Insecta; order Lepidoptera; family Erebidae; genus Hypercompe; species Hypercompe scribonia. The sequence continues at coordinate 10,782,389 of OX438988.1, forward strand.
TATCATTTGTTTAGCTTCTTTATATTGGGGGAGGAGAGAAAGAAGGGAGGGCCCCATCCGGCGAATTTGCCACGGGCCTCAAACGGTATAGTTACGCCACTGATGTCCGATCACTTTATGTTATCCACACAAAATATTGTTCTGAGTCTGGCTGTTCTTCGTGTTCGTTTCCTATATGTTTGCAGAGTCCCCCGCGACATAGGATTTATTCCTATTGCAGGAGTTGGGTTTTGTTAAAAGAAAAAAGATTATTGCAATTTAATATCACTATGACGACCAACAATGACTGTAAGACTACCCAGAGAATCAAAACGGTGTAAATAACAGTAGGAATATGAAACATAGCTAAAAGATAAAAATAATTTATAACAAAAATTCAGTTAACCCAGTTTTTGCCTTGAGACCCAGGACATGTCGTTATTTCACATTAACTGTGTTCTTTACTATCCACAACTCTTGAATTCTATTCATGCTTTCCATTAGACAGTATAGAGTCTCTTTGTCAAATAACTATTTATCAAAGAGATTGATGTGAAGTGGTTATCTAATAGATAGGAGTACTTTATTTGGTTCTATAAATAGATTGATTTGCTTCATGATTTTATTCACCATAACAATCCCACTACCCACTTCTTCTCACCGTCATAAAACTAAAAGCCCACACTCACCTATATTCGGTAGTAGTACACAGAAAGTTAATAAAAGGAATCACTTAGGCAATAAAACTTGATACACGTAGAGTGTCTTAAAAGTGTACCAAAGAAGTTTATAGATCTAACTTACTATGGTTAATGTAAGTGTTGGCACCATATCAAAAACTTGTGTCTTTTATGTTAGTAAACTAAAATGAACTGTTACAAGATTGTTATTATGTCTTACTTTAGTATACTACTTAATTCATAAGCCTAATGCAAGTAAGACTAAGTATAATGTAAGTAAGACTCGGCGTTGAAGAAGCACTTGAGATATGACCAGAAACAAATCGAAATCGTGCTTTTAAAATTTAAATAAAGAGTTATTCATGACATTTATAACCACGGAGGCGCTACACAGCCTTTTTAAACACTCTAAAAGTTTTCAAACCAGTGTGTACCCTCATTATCATCTCAGCTGAAAGACATCCACTGTTGGTCATAAGCCTCCATAAGGATCGCCACAACAACCGGTCGAAGCACAGGACAGACCTTGGAGATCATGTAGAATGAATTCAGAACTCGTAACACATCATTCATCATACACTGTTACAATATTAGTTCATTCTTCTTCACTCTATCACAATCCATATTCAGATCTAAAGATACTCGCACCATAACTATTGAATCCTAATAACAAACATATCCCGATTAATAATTAATAATACAAAAAATTAATAAGACCCAAGACTAGGATAAAGGCAGTCTTAGTTAAACAATTTATATACAAACATACCTTACACTTCTTGAGTTATTCAGAAAAACATTTGTAATTTAAATAAATTCTTTGAGGTTTAATGGGAGCAAATTTCAAATTCTTGTAAAGTAATTGAACAGGAAGGATGTAAGAAAAGTCACACAAACTTCTCTGATATTAAAAGTTTATTTATTACACGAAAAGATATCGTAGACGTTTCTGAATTAGGTTAAGTAGCAACAATTTTGAAGTTATAGCTTTACGCTTTTCGAATACTTAAGGAAGTAACTTTTCTTTGTATTCATTTTTATGGTTGCTCTTTTTATCATTATTGTTAATAAGGAATGTCTGCTCAGTGGGGCTCGTGGCCTAGTTATAGCCGCATTGGTTAAAATTACACTGCAAAGTTGAACAATCTTAGACAGATCAGTCTATCTTCTTTTTTTTTAACGTGTGGCAACTACCTCGGGCCGTCACCCCACCAGCGGGGTGATGTGTCAGAATCGGATCAATTAAAACCTCACGGTGTGTGACTCTGTGCCTAAGATAGGAGGATCCGGGAATAGCTGTTGTTACGACATCCGGATCCCTCCTAGCACCAACCCGCTAACGCAGACACCACCTGCGGGTAAAACCCTCTATTTAGGTGACGTACGGGACACGCGGACGTCGCCTCCTGGCTGGCTACTGTAGCGGATGGAGGGGAAAACACGTTGGGAAAACACGAAAAACACGAGATGCCAAGTTAGCGTCCAGGACTTCCTTGAGGCGATCCGAAATCTGATCGCGAGCTCGTACCAGCAATTGGGTAGGTATCCCGTCTGGCCCAGGGGCGGAGTTCTTAGAGCGGGCTCGTTGAACGACCGCTCTTACTTCCGATTCCCTGACGAGCAGAACATTCAAATCTGCGTAATCATGTTTGAATTAAGACTCCTCCGTAGCTCGGAGGAAGGAATAAGAAATATCTGACCAATTAGAGATCTTGAAGTCTTCAATAAAATAAAGATAGAATACAGAAATGAAATACTGCAAAAGAACTACGTTACCAATAGGTACTATTTTTATGGACTAGTCCAAACTAATCAACGTCTGCCTCTAATAGAAAAACAAGATAAATATACGTTTTTATTAGTTTAACTTGTAACTAACTAGCCTTGTAAACGAAATATATAGTAAATTAGTATTGCCAGTTACTGTTAAGAGTTCTCAGGACCCTATTTCGAATTCGAATTTTGTCCCCGCCTCACCAAGTGGTAGATGTCATGCAACGTACGATAGGGTATTAGACACCAATTATTGCACATCTAGTACATAGGTATGGCAATTAAATATAATGATTTTAGAAAAATTTCAAGAAGACGTTCGTTAGTGCAAACACCTACTCATTATACATCTCGTTGATATGAAAATGAAATAAAACAAATATTATGGAAAAGTTTCAATCCATGCAAATCGATTTATTATTTTATCTGACGATGAACTATCAACTTCATTTTGAAATGTACGTGGAAAGACCTTTCATAATAACACTCTATTAGAATATATTGTTACGTTTCAAAGTTCAATTAATTTGAAAATTAAACCTTGTGACGACTAAAAGAGACTTTGTTACAAATACACTTTAAATCTTTAAATAATGTTAAAGAATCGTTCCTAATGATTGTCGAGGTCGCTGGGTTATTAACTTAAATGACTTTGTCGTTTGTCAAATCGTAGCTCAAACTGAACTGTCCGCGGTGACAAATCTTCTACATTGCTGGTGTAATAATTACTCGTTATTAAACCAGTTTGTAGCTCATTCTAGAATTATCTAATCAATAACAGAACGTTCCGCCGTGTTCGTTTCCGAGAAACATTCTAATACGATCCGAATGCAATTAAATGAATTGCGCGACATTCTATAGACGGCCTTGTGTATATTTTGTAAAGTTCATTGTTCTGTCATATAATGCATTATTTTTATAACCTATTCCAGAATCGTGCGGCCCAATTAACTGTCTGTTCTCTTCTCGAATGTTCGTGATATTTCGTAAAAATAAGTATATCTTAATCTGGGGAATAGCAGCACTTGACTCACTCACTGGGGATGAGGATCCTCTAAAACTCTAGAATATTTTCTGAGGTCCTAGAAGACTGAAATTTGATATTTAGTCTTGGGGAAGCCAGTGGTTGAAGGGGGTTCCAACCATTCTTATATCTGTGTAAGAAATATACCTCGAAGTACATTCTAAAGTTCGAAATGAAATGAAATTTGGTATGTAGGCTAGAAATTGCATATAATCAAGAGAAAATTTAAGATATAATGCTATATTACATTATATTATAGTATATTACATTACATGACATTACAACACATTACATTGCATTACATATACCTAGTCTTGCCATAAATATTGTAATAAAGAAAAAAGAAAATTGTTAACTGCAAATAACATTTATTACTTTTACAGTGTGTCAGTTTAATACATAAATATAAAACAATTAAAAATATAAAAAGCTTATTCGAAGTGGTCTCCATTGGCTGCAATACAGTCCTTTAAACGATGAGGCCAGTTATCAATAGAAGCACGCACTCTTTCCATGGGAAAATTCTTCACTGCCAATCGTATAGATTGTTTTAGGGACTCCAAATTATCATGGCGTTTAGAGCAAGCTGTACTCTCTAAAACTGACCACAAATCATAATCCAGCGGATTAAGATCGGGACTAGACGACGGCCAGTCTTCAGCTCTGATGAAGTCCGAAACGTTCGATTCCAACCAAGACTGCGTGGACCGAGCTTTATGACCCGGCGCCGAGTCTTGCTGGAAGGACCATACTTGGTTATTGAACATGGTGATGTTAAGGGGCTTAACTACCTTCTCAAGAATGGTATCTTGATACACTTGTGCCGATGTTTTGATACCTTTTTCACAAAAATATGGCTCAGTCACTCCTTCATAGCTAACACCCCACCAAACCATCACTGAAGTCGGATAATGTCCACGTTGCACTCTGTCGACTAATTGGGAAGCTTCCTTAGAGCTTTGAGCATAAATACGGTCATTTTGTTTGTTAAAATGTTGCTCAATTGTAAAAATTTTCTCATCCGTAAACAAAATTTTTCTGTGACCTCCCTTTGCGTACCGCTTCAGTAGTTGTTTCGATTTTACCACCCTATTCTTCTTTAAATTATCAGTTAAGAAATGGCCAGTGCGTCTCTTATAGGCTGCAAGTCCTAAGTCATCTTTTAAAATACGCGACATGGTTCTAGGTGCTATCTTCATTTCCCGAGATAAAATCTTTTGCTTTCGGACAGGATTTCTTCGAATTCTTTCCCTTACTGCTTTGACCACCTTTTTCGTACGAACACTACGTGGACGGCCAGATCTTTTTCTGTCACAAACAGAGGAGGTCTCATTGTACCTATTAATAGCCCGGTACACAAACATTTTACTAATACCAAGTGTATGGAGAGTTTTAAAAATTGCATTTGGCTCCATACCTACTTTGTGTAATGCTATCACAGCGATTCGGTTCTCTTTATCACCCCACACCATTTTAATATCGCAAAATATTTTACAATGTATTGGCGCCAAAATGAGAAAACACAATGAACAATCGTATAAAAATGACAGATTCGAAATTCAAATGTAATATTTTTTTATAATTAAGTGTAACAGTATTTATGGCCAGACTAAGTACAATACATTATAATCAAATACCTAGATCGATTTCTCAAAAAATTAGTGATTTTTTTTAAGAAACACACGTGCCTTATATGTTGCTTCGACGCTAGCTAAAAATTTTGATGCTGCCGTCTACACACACGTGAGGCTTGAGGAACAAAGTTATGGTACAGCTCACTTGCTTATATCTAAATCTCGAGTCATACCGCTTAAAAACCACTATTACCGCTAGTCAGCTAGCTCTCCTCAAAACCAGTGTACATATCTCTTTTGTTGTGTTAGGTAATCAACAACCCTGAGTGATGCAAAAGCGGGAAGTTGGTCCTACTAAGGAAGTCGGGACGGCCTGCTGATTGTGTTGCTGGACGAGGCGGGTAAACTGTTTGAGAGGATACTCTCTGTCTGCATCGTCCGGCACCTCTGCGAAGTGGGCCCCAATTTGTCGGACGCCCAATTCGGTTTTCGAACGGAGCGTTCAACAGTCGATGGTGTGTTGCGCTTGAGGGCCGTTACCGAAGAGGCGGTAAGCTGTGGCGGCGTGCTGTTGGCTGTGTCGTTAGACATCACCAACGCATTTACTTACACTTGAGGAGCGTACCGTCATGTACGAGGATTGAGATGATATTCTGAGGCGGCGGCTCATGTCACATTGGTCAAGGCCCGGGGGATGAACTTTCAAGAGGCGGCGCGCCTGGCCACCATGGATGTCTCTCTGGTGGTCGGGCGTAATGAGGCGCTGGGTAACCTTATACCGTCGTGAAACAGGAGCATAATAATGCTGCTGTGTTTCGTCAGGTGAGTGAGAGTTCCGGATGCCCATAAAGGGGAATAGGTCTGGGTGTTTGTGCTATATTGGACGGCCGTTTGGGCTCGCAAGCTATCGGTGCATTGGGTCACTTGCTCTGAAGATCAGCGGGACCCGAAGAAACGGTGCTCCGCTAGCCGCCCGTGGTTTGTAGGGGGCCCAACTAGCGTGCTAGCCTCATGTGAAAGGCTGCCCCGCCGGCCACGCATAATCCCGGAGTTGCTCCATCGTGCCGGTTGGCGACCGGATGGAAAGGACCCGATGGCGACTCCCGGGGGGGTTCGGGCGTCCCCGCGCTCTCCATACAAGTTCCCCATCGGTGTATTGTTCCTTGCGGGCTGCTTGGCTCCTGGTGTGGTACTTTTTCCCAACTTCTTTCCCCTTCCCCTATTCACTCTAATTATGAAAAGAACCAAAAAGAAAAGTAAGTTTAACCAGCGGTTGCACTTCCTCTCCCTTAAAGTGCATTTCTCTAATATCCGAGGATTGCACTCAAATCTCATTGATGTCCATCACCATCTCGAGACTGAGAAACCGCACTTGCTCTTTCTAACGGAGACGCAGATCTGTAATCCGTCCGATCCAACATATCTGGACTATCCAGGGTATATATTGGAGACCCAATTCCGTGCCCACGCAGGTGTGTGCGTATACATCAGGGACGTGATCTGCTGTCAGCGTCTTCGTAACTTGGAGGCTCCAGACCTTTCTGTTTTGTGGGTTCTTGTGAATATTGGCCTTGATCAAATTGTTTACGCCAGTGTCTACCGTTCGCATAGCGGAGACCAGGAGACGACAAGGCTATTGAATCATCTAAGTGAAGCCGCAGATTCGGTCCATCGACGCTTTCCATCTGCGCAGCTGGTGTTTCTTGGGGACTTCAATGCACACCATGAAGAGTGGCTGTACCCGTATGGTGACACTGATCACGCTGGAAGAGAGGTCTACAAATTTGCATTATCCTGTGGCCTCTCTCAGCTCGTCCACGAACTCACTCGTATTCCTGACGTCGTGGGCCACACTGCGTATTGCCTGGACCTTCTGCTGACAACCGATTCTGACAGATATTCAGTTTCCGTTTCACCACCACTCGGGACATCGGATCATTGTGTGGTGAAATCTGTGTCTACCTACTCACCTCCGGACACCAGCCCTAGAGACACTAGGCGAGTGTGGCGATACGAGTCGGCGGATTGGGATGAGATGCGTCACTTTTTCGCCTCTTATCCTTGCAGGCAGGTCTGTTTTTCTTCTGGAGATCCATCGTGCTGCGCGGATGCTGTCTCGAGTGTGATCTATCAAGCTATGGAGTACTTTATTCCTTTTTCTGAGGTATCCCTTGAGACCAAAGCTCGCCCGTTGTTTAATGCTGAATGCCTCTTAGCTGAAAAGCGTAAGCGTGAAGCCTACTTATCTTGGGTTGACGCTCGTAAAAGCGGGCCCTTGGATCTCCAGGCTAAGAAGAAAATATACAACGCAGCTGCTAAGAACTGTAAAAAAGCGATAAAAAAAGCTCGTTTTGATCACATTGGCCGTATAGGTGAAAAGTTAACTTCCTTTCCCTCAGGAAGCAAAGCTTTCTGGAGCCTCGCCAAATCTGTCGAGAAAAACTTCTGTCGCTCTTCGCTGCCCCCTCTGCACAAACCTGACGGATCCCTGGCCCACAGCGCTGAGGAGAAGGCAAATTTATTTGCCAATCTCTTCCCAGAGTATTCTCGTCTAGACAGCAACGGCAGGTGTCCACCTCAGTTACCTCCGTTTGGCCCCAAAATGAGCACCGTTAAAATTCACCAAAAAGAGGTACTTAAATGTTTGCTGAACCTGGACGTTAATAAGGCCAGCGGTCCCGATAACATGCCAGCAGTGGTACTGAAGTGTTGTGCACCCGAGTTGTCTCCGGTTCTGACTCGTCTGTACCAACTCTCTTTGGAAACTGGCAAAGTGCCGAGATCCTGGAAGCTTGCTAATGTTCAGCCTATACCCAAAAAAGGAAGCCGTGCAGACCCAGTCAATTACAGACCTATCGCGATCACCTCTATAATCTGTAAGGTTATGGAGCGTATCTTAAACAATCGTCTCCTGACATATCTTGAAGCAAACGAACTCCTCAGCGATAACCAATATGGTTTTCGCAGGGGACGCTCGACCGGAGATATGCTAATATATGCCACCCACCTTTGGAGCGAGGCCTTGGAGGGTCACGGTGAAGCAATAGCCATTTCATTAGACATCTCAAAGGCCATTGACCGGGTCTGGCACAAGGCACTACTTAGTAAGCTTCCAGCATAAGACATACCTACTGAGCTCTGCGACTGGTTACGTGACTTCCTGAGGGAACGGTCGATTCGAGTTGTCTTGGATGGCTGCTCTTCCGATCTAATGGCAATCAATGCTGGTGTACCTCAGGGATCTGTTCTCTCTGCAACCTTGTTTCTGCTGCACATAAACGATCTTTTAACACCCGGTGTTATTAGCTACGCCAATGACAGCACCGTAATTGAGAGGTACATGTCCAACCCGCGAGCTAGTCCAGAGGAAATACGATCCTTGAGAGAGTCCATGATTGAACGGGTAAACGTGACATTACAGTGGGTGTCCGATTGGGGTGACGCCAATCTTGTCCAGTTCAACCCTTCCAAAACACAGGCGTGTCTTTTCTCCGCGAAAAGAGTACCTTCGATCTAACACCCACTTTAGAAAGTGTATCCTTACCGATTACTAATCATCTAGGGCTTCTAGGTATTACCATCACCTCTAACCTCAGCTTTGGCCAACAAATTGAGTCTATGGTACAAGTGCGTCAAAGAAATTGTCAATTCTTTCAAAGGTTTGGCGGTACTTCAGCTCTGAACAGCTGCTTAATCTTTACACAGCCCAAGTTCGATCCTGCATGGAGTACTGTAGCCACCTCTTGGATGGTGCAGCCAAATATCACCTGGAAGGTTTGGACTTTTTTTTTTTTTTTTTTTTTTTTTTAACGTGTGGAAACCCCCTCGGGCCGTCACCCCACCGGGGTTTACGGCGGGGTGGTGTGTCGGAATCGGACCGACTAAAACCACACGGTGTGCCACTCTGCGCCTGAGATAGGAGGGATCCGGGAACCGCTGCTGTTACGACATCCAGATCCCTCCTAGCGCCTGCTCGCTAAAGCGGGCACCATCTGCGGATAAACTCTCCAGTTAGGCGACGTACGGCACACGCGGACGTCGCCTCCTCGCGGCTGGCCATTGTAGCGGATGGAGGGGAAAACCCGTCCCGTCCACCCACGGCCACACTCAAGGCGGCATGAGGCGCTGGTATGCGCGCCTCCGCCGCCCGGCTCGCCGGCGGCGAATTGGGTCCGAGTGGATATCGTCCTCCCGGGCCTTCTCCGCCGCCTCCTTCCGCGAAATTACGTCTTCGCAGAAGGTTGCGACCGCGGTAAAACAACTGTCGCTACCGACCATGGAGCGTATTACGGCCGGTAGCGAGAGATCTCCTCCAATAACTGCAGTGAGGACCCCACGCTGCGCCGCCCAGGCGGAACAAACCGCCAGCGTGTGCTGAGCCGAGTCCTCACTGCAGCCGCAGTGGTGGCAGGCGGGACTCAATTCCCTCCTGGCGACTGAGTGCAGATACTTCCCGAAGCAACCGTGCCCGGAAAGAATCTGCGTCAGTCGGAAGGAAAGGGTCCCGTGCTGCCGCCCTGCCCACTCGGCAATGACCGGCTGGAGAGCCTCCACGGCGGCAAAGCCAGCACGTGGAGCCTCCAGCCGGGACGACCAACGAGCCATCGTGGTTCGACGAGCGGCCTCTCGCCACTCGCGTATCTCTTCGGGCGGGGGCCGTATGCCGCTACCCGCCCGGAAGTCAACCGTCCGCCGATAAACTTCGGCGAGCACTTCCGCCTCCAAATCCCACGGGGGAGTTCCGGCCAAGGCGCACGCCGCCTCCATCGATACGGTGCGGTAACCGCGTATGGCTCTAACCGCCAATATCCTCTGAGGGCGCCAGAGGCGAGCCCTATTCTGGGCGGTCAGAGCCGCCGCCCACGCCGGTGCACCATACAGTGCCATTGACCGGACAACCCCCGTGTATAGCCGTCTCGTCGCGACGCTAGCTCCACCCAGATTGGGCAAAAGTCGCCCAAGGGCAGAAGCAGCGCCCACCAGCTTTGGAGAAAGCTGTCGGAAGTGCTCGTCGAAGAGCCACCTGCCGTCGAGGATCAGGCCCAGATACTTTATCTGGGCCTGAACCGGTACGAGGACCGAATTGACCACGATGGAGGCGCCGGAGGGCGGACCACGACGGGGCCCATGGAACAAAAGGGCCTCCGTCTTGTCCAGGGCCACCCGCAAACCCAGCGCCTCAATTCGCCCGACCACCAGAGAGACACCCGTGGTGGCCAGGCGTGCCGCCTCTTGAAAGTTTGCTCCCCGGGCCATCATGTGTCATCTGCGTAACAAATTACGCCCAGCCCAGGGGGAAGACGACCTCGAAGGGCCCAGTCGTATCCCATGTTCCACAGGAGAGGTCCGAGGACAGACCCCTGTGGAACACCGCACGACATGAGCCGCTGCCTCAGAACACCGTCTCGGTCCTCGTACATGACGGTACGCTCCTCAAGATAGTCTGCCACAAGCCGCCTCAGGTACTTTGGCACCCCATGGTAGTGGAGTGCTTCCCTGATGCAGCTAAATGGCAGACTATTAAATGCGTTGGCGATGTCCAACGACACCGCCAACAACACGCCGCCACAGCTCACCGCCTCTTCGGTAACGGCCCTCAGGCGCAACACGGCATCTACCGTCGAACGCCCCGCCCGAAAACCAAATTGAGCGTCCGACAGATCGGGGCCCACCTCGCAGAGGTGCCGGACGATGCGGGCAGAGAGTATCCTCTCAAACAGTTTACCCGCCTCGTCCAGCAACACGATGGGCCTATAGGCCGCTACCGATTCGGCTGGCCGTCCCGGCTTCCTCAATAGGACCAGCTTCCCGCTTTTCCAGCACTCAGGGAAGCGTCCGGACACCAAGCTAGCGTCCAGGACCTCCCTGAGGCGGTCCGACATGTGTTCGAGGGCTCGGGCGAGCACTCGGGCAGGTATCCCGTCCGGCCCGGGGGCGGTGTTCTTAGAGCGGATCCGTAGAACGACCGCCCCTACCTCCGATTCCCTGACGGGCGGAACATCGTCCTCGTTCCCCCCGTCGTCTCCGACCATGAAGGCCATCGACGGGGGTGTGTGTTCCACCCGCTGCGGGAAAAGGCCCTCGACCAATTCCTGCAGGAAGCTGGGCTGGAGTGTCTCTGTAAGGGGGGGGGCCCGACGTGCGGAGCTTTTGCCGCGCCGCACGATAAGAGCGACCCCAGGGGTCACGATCGAGACCCTCCAGCATTTCCTTTCTCTTAATTTCTTTGGCGCGGCTGATGGCCAGCTTCAGAGTTTTCTGCGCCTCTCGGTACTCCTCATGAAGCTGGTCCTCCCCGCCTTCTTCGTGGTGTCGCCGCCGACTACGGGTGTAGGACCTCCGGGCACGAGTACAGGCCGCACGGAGGTCCGCCAACTCTTGGGACCACCAGAAAACCTCCTTCCGTGGAGGCCGGCAACCTCGGATGCGAGGCATGGCCGCATCACAGATCTGCGCAATGGCATCGCAGAAGCGACCAGCCCCCATGTCGACCTCCTCGGTCGGGGCCTGCGGAGACAGCCAAGAGTGAATAATGGCCGCCTCCTCTAGTAGGTCCCTATTTAATTTGGCTACAGCCCACCGCGGAAAGCGAGAAGAACGCCGCGCCGCGTGACCCTTACTGGCGTCCTGGGACCGGAAGAGCTCAAATCGGATATAGAGATGGTCCGAGAGCGTCTCAACCTCTTCCAGGACATGCCAGTTCCTTACTCGTGCGGCGAGGGCAGGGGTAGCGAACGAAAGGTCCACTATCGACCCTCCCTGCTGTCGCACGCACGTGTTGGTGGAGCCCCTGTTTAATAAACAGAGGCCCACCGAGGCCGCCCACTCCTCTACGGCCTCGCCCCTAGCGTCCGTCCTGGGGGAACCCCACGCAATGGACTTTGCGTTGAAGTCCCCCAGAACTAAGACGTGACCAGACGTTAGACGCCGCATCGAGGTTTCCAAGTTGTTAAGGAAAACCTCGAAGTCGTTCAAACTCCGGTTGGGGGAGAAGTAGACACCATATACGGTAATCCCCCCCCACTCGGCAGCAACATATCCAGTGCCCTTGTCTCTTAACGACAAGGGCGGGGAATGAGCCGCCGTGGAGCCGACGACTGCCACGGAACCGTCCCGGTCACCCAACCAGTTTGGACGGGGAGGAACATAATAGGGTTCCGCGGCTACGGCAACACCGATCGACCACTGTGCCATGTTTTGCAGGAAAATGTCCTGCGCCGCGGCACAGTGGTTCAGGTTCGTCTGGACTAGGAGGTTAGAGACTTGGGCCATTACTCGACCGTCTCTACAACCTCCTCCATGGGCGACGATATCGACGCACGAACGACGTCAGAAGTAGCCTGGGCCGACTGGCTAGCCCCTGACGCCTGCCGAGAGTTGCGGGAAGGTTTACAGCCTCCCTGCCCAATCTGGTGATTGGCAGGCTTGTTGTCCGCCGCACACACCGGGCAGTGAGGGGCGGCAGAGCACTCTGCCGCCTTGTGCCCCGGTCGACCGCAGCGGAAACATAATCCGCTGCAGTCGAAACAACTGACGCACTTGGCGCGTGTGTGCCCCGACGCCAGGCATTTGTAACACCTCATCGGTCTCGCTGCCAGGACTGTGATCCTAGCGCTCACGAAACCGATGAGCAGCCTGCCGTCGTCGCCCAACATTTTAGCCGAGGCTACGGGACAGCTGACCCACACTGCGCCAAGCCCTCCTGGACCGGGGCGGATGGTGCCGACCCTAATGTTGTCTGCGTTGCAACCCGTCTTCTCTCTTACCGTAACGCGGACGTCCTCGGTCGTTATGGAGTCGTCCAGGCCCGAAATGCGCAATTCTGCGCACTTGGTGGGCCTGGCGATCTTGACACCATCCGTAGCCGTAAACATTTCCCGCAACTTCTCGGCAAATGTGTCCGCCGTCTTAGCACCTTCAGCCCCAGGGAACTCGAGGACTCGAGCTCCCGTTTGGGCGAGGCGCATTCTGACACCTACTGTCCCGAAATCGTGTGCGAGACTGTCCCGGGCCCTTTTGAAAATTGCCGCGTAGGACAGCCCGCCGCTAGCTGCCTCCGGTGACACGGTGACTACCACGGCCGCGCTTTTAGGCGCCTGTAGTTTGCGCGGCGTCTTTGTGGCAGCCACTGCAGCCGATGGCGCCTGCGGGGTAGAGGCTGCTTTTTGTGCAGCCTTCTTACCCCGCTTTCGGGACTTCTTAGCCCCCCCGACTACCTGCCAACCATCCGTGGAAGGGGCAGATGTGGAGGGAGCACTTGTGGAGGTGCCAGATACAGCGGTTGGAGTGGGGAGCGGAGGGAACTCCGCTCCAGCCTTTGCCGCTGTTTTGGGCCCTGACCTCAGTGCAGGCGTCCGGGCTGTTACCTTGGCCGCTTGCCGTGCCCTTGGAGCAGTTGCAGGAGCAGCAGAGACCGTTGCTGCTGCCGCATAGGACACACGACCGGTCGCAACGGGAAGCGATGCTGACACCGATGCAACCTTCGCTTTATGCGCCGCGAGCGGCGGCCGGACAACAGGGGCCGGTGGTAGCCTTGCCTCCAGGCCAGCCAGACGCCCGTCCATCATGCGCCATACTGCATCAGTTATTTGGCGCAGTTGGGCATCAGGAATGCCACCGAGGTTGGAAGAGGGGGCAGGCTTAGACGGGGACGTGACCGGATCCTCTGCCGGGCGATGCGCCCGGAATTGGGCGAACTGAGCGCTGAGCTCAGCCACTTGCCCCGTCAGGCGATCGTTGGCCGCCTGGAGCCGAGCCACGTCACCGATAAGGGTATCCACGACCCCCGCAATAGCGGAAGAGGAGTCCTTAAGGGCTCTCACAAAAGAGCCCTTAAGGTTACTCGACTTGGTGGCCACTTTGTGTATAATGGCCACCGCCGCGTTCGCTCTCTCCTGCATGGACGATGGTGTTTGAGGAACTGAATCCCCCACCATCGGCTCCTTAATTTTCCGCAGGAGATCTGCAATCTCCTCTTCCGCCAGAGTCTCGCCGTCTGCCCTGATCCGTCTATAGGCTTCGGCCTTGCCTGACCGAGCCTGACGGGGTCGAGACCGGGGTTTGTGGCCTCCCTCTGCGACTACTTGGAACCTTAGGAGGCAACATCTCCTGGGATGTGTCACTCTCCTCGTCCCTGGAGCGTCCGCGTTTCCGGCTGTCACCCAGCTCCGTTTCCATGAAGTCCAGTTCATCCGTCCTCACACTGGAGCTTCCGCCCACGGTAGATCTGGAGCGTAATCGCTCCGATGTTCTTCGGCTCCCAGCAGCCAAGATGACTTCTGGGAGCCGCTCCGAGATAGGCGTTCCCACCAATATGTCCTCTTCGTGGGACGAGTAATCGTCCGCTCTATTCTCCTTCCTACCCTTCCTCTCCTTCGTTCTTTCGTCAGTTTTATTTTGATTTGAAAAATTGTGTTCCATATTGAATCCCACGATTGGGGGAGAATTAATGGTCGACCCGGGCAGAGATCCCCCAATACCCGGGCAAGCGTAAATTTATGCCCAACCGAGGGGTCCGCAGGTGCCTCGGCTGGGAGTGCGCTTACGACTGAACTACCCATCAGCCATGCATCCCCTGGTCACGCACCAGAACACGGGATTCGGGGTAATTTTTTAGAGAGGTTTTCTTCCTCGCAGTCCGGGCGGCTAAGCCAAGACCCTCGTCCCCGGTTGGAGTCGCGAGACTCCAACTCGGGACTACGATATGTCGACGGCGGCAGAGAGATTATGTCTCCTGATGCCTGCTCGGTGGCAGTGTAAGTGCACACCGAGCCCGTCCTACCTTTCCCACCGCTGAGCAGAGGAACTCCGACCCTAGAAAGGGTCCCACCATCGTGATTTTTTACCGAGGTTTTCCTCCTCAATGCTCCGAAGAGCGAAGAACCAACAGAGGATCCGACAGACACGCCCGCTCTGTTGCACCAAGTCTCGGCCGAATTGCCGAAGAAAATGGCTTCCTCTTCGTGCTAGAATATTAGCCGTTGGCAGTGATGAACACCATCGCCAACGTTACCAGGGTGCACCACGTGGAGGTTTTCTAGCCCAGCACCCCTGGAAGGTTTGGACTCAGTTGACCAAAGAGCCCGTAGGTTAATTAATAACGAAAAGCTCTCAAATAGTAGACTGCACACCCTTGAGCATCGTCGTCGTATTGCCAGCTTGTCGGTTTTTTATAGATTACACTTTGGAGAGTGCTCGAAGGCTCTCTTCGAACTGATTGAGCCATTTCTGTTCCTTTATCGGACTACTAGGCGCAGGCAAAAATTTCATCCACACGTTGTTGACATACCCAAAAGTCGAACTAAACGGTTTGACAGCTCTTTTTTGATGAGAGTCGCCAAGACTTGGAACGACCTGCCTGGGTCTATTTTTCCTGATGACATGAACTCTGGAGCCTTTAAGAGTAGAGTGAACAGGTATCTTTTAGATGGGCGTGTACCACCTTCGTCTTCATCTACATTTTCCATCAGGTGAGATAGAGGACAAACGCCTATTCCACTACTACTATTAAAAAATTATGGCATACAATCAAAAACATATGCAACTTTTCTAAAAGAAACAGTGCTCCTAGTGTACTTATTAACTATGATAACCCTAAAATCCATATTGACAGAGTAAACCACTTTTTCACAAACATAGGCAGAAATTTAGCAGAGAAAATAATTGTTGATGGTGAACTGGCTGTGTGTACAAATTTTTCTGACTGTTCGCCGGTTAACTCGTTTGCTCTTGTACCTACTGACGATACGGAGGTTGAACAAATAATTCAGGGACTTAGAGATGACGCTGCTGTGGGAATTGATCAAATTTCAGCAAAAAATATTAAACGATACAGGAATACATTCGTACCCCTTCTGACATATATCTGCAACCTTGCTTTTACAACTGGTGATTTTCCTAAACCCTTTAAAATTGCCCTTGTCAAACCGATTCATAAAGGTGGAGATAGAGATAATATTAGTAATTATAGGCCAATTTCTATTCTGCCCACTATGTCTACAATCTTAGAACGCCTTGTGAATGTTCGTCTCATGAAATTCCTTGAAAGTAATTTCCTTATCTCACCATTCCAATATGGTTTTCGGTGCGGTAAATCGACTGATGAAGCTGTCCACGAACTTACTAACTCAATTGCTGTCAGTCTGGACAGGGCAAGCAAGTGTCTCACAGTATTCCTTGACCTTGCCAAGGCCTTTGACACCGTCTCTCCCCCCTTGCTAATTCAGAAACTGAATAGAGTTGGTGTCAGAGGTCTCCCATTAGAATTATTTGATGATTACTTGTGTGACAGGAGTCAACGAGTAATGATTGATTCGTGGGTTAGCGACGAGCTTACCATGTGCTATGGTGTGCCACAAGGTAGCATCTTGGGACCGAGCCTATTCCTTGTTTGTATTAATGACCTTTGTCAGCTTGATCTTAATGGTGGAAAAATATTGTCTTACGCCGATGACACAGCGCTTTTTTTCAGCGGCAATACCTGGGAGGACGTATTTAGATGTGCACAGTCTGGCTTAAACACTGTTTGCAAATGGCTAAAGACTAACATTTTGTCTCTTAATGTTGACAAAACTAAATACATTGCTTTTGCCCATAGAAAGAATCTCCTACCACCTAATACATTCTCCATTACTGCCCACACATGCTCTTTGATGGATAACGGACTTTGCTCCTGTTCCCCCCTTCAGAGGCTGGAATCTATAAAATACCTAGGAGTACAGATAGACCAAACTCTCTGCTTCAAGCCACATATAGTTACCCTTGTTTCTAGAATACGCAAGCTAATTTACATTTTTAAAATACTAAGACAGGTAGCTGATGTTAAAACAATAAAAATGGTATACTATGCTCTATGCCACTCAATCATTAATTATTGCATTCTTTCATGGGGAGGAGTGGGTAAGGTCCAGTTTCTGGAAATAGAAAGAGCTCAGAGAGCTGTACTGAAGGTTGGGGCTGGACTACCATTTCGTTACCCGACAGGAGAGCTTTATGGATTATGGGATGTATTGACAGTCAGACAAAATTTTATATTGGCAGTTATTTTGAAGAAGCACACTGAAACAGTTTACGATCCAAATTTAAAAAAGGGCAAGCGTCGGAAGGGTGCCGTATGTAACAATGTCGCCTTTCGTACTAGTCTGTCACATCGTTTTTAATGTTTTCTCGGCGGGTATCTATATAACAAAGTGAATACCTTTTTATCGATATATCCTCTCACAAAATTAGAATGCAAACACAGGATATGTGATTGGTTAAAAACTCTTGACTACGATAGCACTGAAAATTTACTCACCGTTTTGGCATAACAATAAAATGGTATAAATATAAGTTAGTAATGACATGGTAGCAATTAAGTGATTGATTGATTGATATATTGATATATGACACACGCACACACTCAAATATACACACGAACACTCACCCTCACACACACACACACACACACACCACACACACACACACACACACACACACACACACACACACACACACACACTAACGACTATAATGTTTAAGTTAATGTTTAATTTAAAATTTTCTCTTTCTCCTGCATGTATATCGCTGTCTAAGAAGTTAACTAACTTGTAAACTAAGTGGTGTGGGGACCTGGTGACCTGTAACACAGGTATTCTATACCTATCATAGACACCAGTCTCTCACAAAATTGTAATTTCTAACTCAATTGTAATATAGTGAGAAACATTTTTTGTGAAGAGAAAATAAACTATTATTATTATTATTATTATTAACTACAGACGTAAAAAAAAAAACCAATAAACGTTGTTTGTGAAGTTTTTAGTGAAGGCTGCAAAATTTGTAATATTTAGTTATTTTTCTTACTCAACGGTAACATTTACTCATTCTCTCGCTTACAAGTTTCATATATTTATCGCCAATAAAATTACAGAACCAAATTCAAAATTACCATCTCCACATTGGTGTTTTGTCAAAGATAGTGAGAATCCTAATGATATTATATTAAGTCAGTCAATTCCAAAGAAGTCTTAAATCGCGATTTTTGGTTTCATGGGTTTTGCTGGCTGATTCAGCATGTCCTGAAATGGCCTATGAAACCTTTGAACGCAGGTATTCCTAATGCAGTCTTTGAATTCATTACATTACAAATGTTGCATTAACAACAAATACTTCGGCGATTAGTACGCAGCGTCCATCAAAGATACTCTCTAACCGCACTTCAAGTGCCGGCATACTGTTTTATAGTTTAGTAGAATTTAAACAGGTAAATAGGTAAAATGTATATTAATAACAATGAAAAATAAACCATGTGTTCTAAATTATGCCGTGTTATCGTATACATTTTGAGATTTACAAAACGGTTAAATACACGTGGTCCAATCACAATCTCTGATTTAGATTTCATAGAACTATAAACAATTCGGTATGTTTATTATACTCGTAAAGTAAAGTTATGCTCAAATTAAACCCTTTTTCGATGACAATATAATTAGAGTTGAAGATCCATAAAGTAATTCACAAATAAATTCAGGTAAAAACACATCCAATAATATCACCGCCAAAAGAACGGAACGTAGCTCATAGTTGATCATTATTATATAAATAATCTACACGTAGGACCAGCATTAACACTCTCTTTACTCAGACAAACATTCTTGATACTTTTGCTTAAATCTATAACCTACATATCAGAATCTTTCAAGTTAAAACATTTGTGTACACTGCAGTTGACTACATGGACCTTTTTATATAACTCACATTCACGTTCCAGGTATACCTAAAAGTGAAAAAGCATGTATTTATTTTTTGTACGTCACACTACGAAAGCACTACACTTCGAACTAGTTTCAGATCTTAGCTCTGATATATAAAGTCCAATGCTCACAAAAATCACATAGAAGAAAAGCTATCGGAATATCGTACACCTTGAACATTCTCCGCCATACGGTCCGGTTATAGTTGAAATGAAATAAATGTACGTTGTTTTAAAACTCATTTCTATAAAGTTATAGGTGCTCATATACTCGCGTACAAAGATCTATCAACTGTCATTACTCAAATTGAAATTTACCAAACGGTAGATCGCTCTGCACTTTAAGCCTAGATCTCTTCGAAATATCCGCTCTCACAACTAATCACTTTCTTAATGTTAATCCATTAAAATATTTACCCGTCAAAGATGTAACAGATGACCCTGACCACCACTTAATTCGATGTCAATTATTAAATGAAATTAATAATTCGTTCTGGTCATAGAGCCAGGGATACTTTAATGCTCTAGAACAAAGGTAAAAATGGAAATGTTTTGTGCTGTATGTACTGTTAAAATTATCAAAGAGAGTAATTCTTACTCGCTTGCTTGGTCAATAGGTATTATTGGCCAAGTCTATCTTGGTAAGAGTACAATGGTTAAGACAGTTCAAGTCAAGACCGAGAGTGGCAGTAGTTACATTTGATACATACCCAGTAGCAAACTTTCTCAACAATTTCACTTGTTCAACCTACTTTTTTGTTTTAATTTAATAGTTTGATTTAATTTTTATTGCTCTCATTGGAGAAAAGCTTCTAGGCCGGGGCAGTTATCAACGTTACTATTTATTATATTAATTATTATTACTTAAATAGATAATTATCATAAAATTTATTATAGTCTATTATTGTTTACGTTTTCTAACACGTTAAATTCACAGTTACCTTAAAACAACAAATCTTCGAAAAAATTCCCCATCCTCTCCCTCTTCTCCTTGGAAACCTAACTGAAGGAAAAACAGACGCTCGCGAGTGAAAATTGTTAATAAATCCTTTCAACTCTCTTCCAAAACCAATAAAACTCTTTAAAGTGATTCGTGTGTATGTGTATGTGTGGATGTCAGCCAACAGATCAGCAGCCGCATGGAAGACCTCAAAAAAACAATGATTTCAAATACCTCCGTCATCAGTTGTTCCAAGTGTGTCCAAGTATCCATATTTCCTACAATTTATATTATTTTCAGTTTAATTTTAGTACGTGGTAATCAGAATGCTTCAATGAATCTTTTTAACAATTCTTCAGAATCAAAATTCTAACTTACAACATTACTCATGTAAATTATGCCTAGAGAGTTGTTAGAAATGCCAAGTCACGAACAATATTACTGTTTTATTGTGTAACCCGGAACCAAATACAGTGACAATTACATAAATGTACGAGGCAATAACTATTACCATTAGATGATATCGGCAATGTATATGAGACGATTAGGCAACTAAATTGTCGTGTTTAAGGGCCAGCTAGCAAGGGGTTCATAGACCGAATCGTTAATTTTGTGGTTTACACTGTTTCACGATGCTTTGTATTTTAAACTCAATGTTTAATTTTGTTATTATTTATTAAGTGTTTGTAATCATTTATTGTTGATGAGCAGACACGGACAACTTCGTCCGCATTTTCAAAAGTAGTACAATTTCCCCGTCTTGCAACATTCTTCATTACTAAACTCCACTCTTATTGGTCGTAGTTCGTTACTCGATAAATGGACTAATTTAACACTCAAAGAATTTCTCAAATTATACCAGTAGTTCCTAACACGTTCAACTGAATAAACAAGCTCTGAAGCCATATTGGTATAGAAACATAAATTGTCTTATTACACCTGAATACGAACAGCTAGTTTCTTTCTTTATTTAAAATCTTTTGTTTTTCATGTAACTAACAATTTTTTGACAAGAGATTATCCCATTTTTGGTTAGTAAGTTTAGTTCACGTGGATTTTATGAAGATTTCTTTAATTTAATGCTAAATTTTTGTGAATTTCTACAGAATCTGGTAAACCCTTACTGGACCTGTCTCTCATGTCGGTGAAAGAGTAGTTTTTGGTTCTTTGATGAAATGAATATTAAGAAGGTATACCACTTGCTCCTAAACAAATACCTTATTGACCTTAATGTTTATTGGTTTGTACGACTTCTTTAAATTTAATTCAATGTAAAATAAATACATTGATTTTCCTGTCACCATCAAACTGTTCTACGATTTGAATTCACTAAAACAGGGTTGGTGACGTTGCTTTTGGGTACAATGGATAAACGTCGGATACGAACCCGTAGACGTCTTGCAAGCTATTCAATTTTACGGATCGAGTAACACACTGTCGTCGATTTCTGATAACAAAGAAACTCTCTACGCTATGTTTACCAAATTACAGATTTACTGGAGATTTAGTGCTACGTTAAGTGTGTCTTTATCAAAAATGACTTTTTTATAGCTTCTTTCAATTTATGTGAAATTTGGTTATTACTTTGAAAAACTACGATAATTATTTATTACGATAGAAGGTGCATTTTAAAATTTGAAGCTTTAGATTAATCAAGAAAACGTCGTATTTCCTTTGAAAATGTTATATTTTTCTTTTCGATTCAACATTGAATCGTGAAACCGTTGCCATAAGTGGACAATAATCGAAAAATAAAACTATCAATCTTGTCGAGCAAGTATACTTTTACAAGAACGTTAATAAATGATTGTTTGATATGAAACGCAAACTTTCTAATACATTCCATTGAAAATAAGTAATTCAACTAACTTCTGATGCTTCTAAAATTGGTAATGGGCCTTACCTACGAAGTCGACGGAGAAGACCTTATCTAAGATTATCTTATCGTTCGTTAAAATTATAAGTTTTATTAATACCTGTCTACTTAAAGTGAAACTTCTTTATTTTAAAACAATGGCCCTATTATTTCAAAATTTGATATGTATAATTAGAATGTACTTCTGACCAGCAACGGTCTAAAACTAACGCTTTTAGGAGCTATCAGGACTTAATTTTAGTGAAAGAGCTTTATTAAAAAAAATAATCGTTTAAAAAAAGAACTCAATAGTTTTAATTTGTAGTATTTTTATGCCCATATATTTAAGAAACCGAGCGCAGAAAGAACATATCTATTGAAGCGCTACTTCGGCATTTACTCATGTTCTTTTTTCCAAGATTCTATAATACTTGACAACAAGCTCGTATTGACGTTGCACTCAGAACTAGTTTGTAGTTACTTAACATGTCACCGTCACAAGTTCAGTTTTCTCTCTATGAGAGACGAGGTACTTAATGCCAAAACTTTTGAAAGCCTGCTAGGGTGTTAGCCCATTAGGATGAAAGTGGAACTACGCTACAGTCACATTACATTTAAATTATATAAGGTATGTATTAAAATGATTTAATTTTTGAGTTGAGTTCTATGTATGACTGCCCCCGCGACACAGGATTTGTGTCTGAAGTGGCCGTTGCCTTTTTTTTTAAAAAAAAGGTATTTTCTTCATCATTAGGGAGAACCTAAAAAGTTCATGTAGTTGATGTACATTATATTAGATTATTTTATCATGCACACACTGCCACAATTTCATTTGGTTGCTGAGCAATGTGTCACCATAGTATATTACTATGGTATATTACTATTACTACTGGTATACTACTATAGTATATTACTATTACTAAATAGTAAATCTTGTTTTTTTGACGTTGTTTCAAATTCAAAGTCAACCATTTTGTATAAAAATCACAGTTAGTATATGGTAGGCCCTAAATAGTATAAGTATTTATTTCATTACTCTCTTACTATAAAATTTTGTAAGAGCAAAGTCATCTCGTATCTTTTAAACAAGATGTCGTGAGAGAAGTCTAAAGAATTTTGTATTAAAATTAAAAAAAATAAAACACCTGTAGCTTTTATATTTTCGCGGCCGTAGTTAGAGGGCTCCCAGCAATGTTTGCAACTTTGGTAGCACAATACATATTTAATACAAAGGTTTTGGCACTGCCTGTGACATTTTTAAGAACGACCCGGGGCAGACTTCAAACGTACATAATGGCTTATTGTGTGGCGAAATGTTGATAACATTGAGGTATAGGGTTGATACTCTATGGTACTCAATTGTTTTTTTAATTTCTTCTCACTATGATACGGTATACAAGTCTAATAATTGTAAATTTGGTTTTTGTGGAGTGTAAAGTGATGGAAACATGTTTCACTTCAGCTTTTAAGAATAGTCATTCTTATAAATAAAGTCTTATTTACGGATGATTAAAACAATTGAAATATGAACACCCGTAACAATTAAGCAGATTATACGCAATTTGTTTCATTATGATGTGGCCACTTCCACTTATAAAGATAAAGTAACTTCAATATCATTTAATAAGAACATGTCAATCCTGCATCACACTATGAATATTCTCGTACCAATATCATATGTATATATGACTTCTCAACTTTAGCCGCTACTCACGGCCATAGACTGTCGGGGGTCTGTGAAGCGTTTTCTTAATACCTCATGAATACGATGACTTTCCCAGAAGACACGCTAGGACATTATCTTAAGCAAACAAAGTCAATGATAGGTGGTTACCGCTCTAATGTAGTCTCTGCATGTTCCCTACGGTACGTTGTGAAGACATTGATGTCTTCGTTAGCTGGATTGTTGGATAGGAATGATCACTTTACCTGGTAGGCATAATTCTCTCTTTGTTTGAAGAATTTTTCGCCCTTTCCTTCGCAGTAGCCTTAATGTTACTAATGGTCAAAGTTTACGATTACTACACAGTCATACGCCATTTCAAACAAACATAAAAACCATTTTAATGCGAAAACATAAATATTAAACACAATATGTTTTTGTTTTTTTTCCAGAAAAACGTATATCATATTACAAACGTAACAAATCCGTTACATTTTGTTAAAAGCGTTGTTTACATAGTTCTTCAAACGAACGAAATTTTCTGAATTTCTATTTATTTATTTTCTGCAATCGGTGTAGTTTTAGGTATTTAGTTTAGCTTCGGCTTTAATCAATATTTTTTTGTTTATTGAAACTTATGAGTATAGACTAAGTGCGCTTCGATAAAAGATATTTTCCATTATTACAAAATATTATTCCAAATAGTATTATTTCAATACAGTTTATTATTTATTATGTTTTACTTTTTGGATTAAATAATAATAAATAGACGGATAGACAATTGCTAATGAATTTCTCAAATAGTTTCAAGAGATTATTTATATTGTAATTAATAATTTCGAAACTTACATACTTCTTAAAAGTCACATGTGACGTATATTTTATGTTGTTTTTTATGTTTTATAAATGAACTTTAATATCTTCCTGAAAAAGTCATCTACTAGTAACATCAATTTTTAAGACACTATTACAAATAGCAGTCGTATCTAGGCACTTAACACAGCATACTTGATTCAGTGTCTATTATCATCGCTAATTCAGTGAAAAATTGCCTTCGTACATCTTTTATAACGGTATCTTAATTTGATAATGTAATAAGTTAAAAAAGATATTCATAAATCAAATAATTAGTTGACTAAACCCTTAACAGTGAATCTAATATGTAGCTACATCAGTAGTCGAGAGGTTATAATTAATATACTGCAAAAATCATTTTTAAATATGAAAATATTCACTAGTTAAAAGTTAATCATTAGTAGCTCAATCGATTATAATTTGATAAATTAATTTTAAATAGTGCTAATAAGTTTTTAAAGTTTTTAAAACATATTTATTGCCTTCTTATTTGTTTGGTTCGGCTAAGAGATGTGCTCAGGTTTTTCCTGCACTGGTTTGAGTTTAAGTATGTAATATTTTGATCACAAGTAATTTAATTATTACTTAGTCTATGTTTTATTACATCGATCTGTTTACAAATTAAGTGGGGAAAAATTTTCCTACTTGACCTTATGCTAATTTAATTTAAAAGTCACGGGAACACGTTAATTCTCATCGTGTATATTTTGAGCAAAATACATACATTGTATGTAATATGAGAGAAAATGTATTTCTCTTTGGGAATCGAACCCACAACACTCAGTGCAGTAGCAAGCGACGAGATGAAGGCTGAAATTACAACGTTTTTCGTGCATCGTGTGTCACATAGTGTGAAACATATGTATTTATAAGTAAAACATATTGAATTTTTTTATCTTCTTCCTTCATTAATCGTCAGATTACTACTCGTTCTCAGACTAGTCTATTCTCTTTTACGTAGTCCATCCATCCTTTCTTTGGTCGTGTTCAATTCTTAATTCTCTACTTTCACTCATGAAACTTTTCTTACTAAATTTTGCTTGCATCACATGTCCATACCGGGAAAACTTGTTGCTAGCCAACTTCACAACTACTGCTACTTGTAGATACTAAAGAGCCACAAGTTAGCCCACGTCAATTAGAGCTAATAAATAAAAATACCTGTGGCTTTGGTCGTCTTTGAATTAGATATTGTTCACTATTTCATTGGTTTCAATTTTGTTTTAACCTTTTTTTTTTTTTTTGTACTGTGCGGAAATCCCCACGGATACCACCGCAGGGTGGTTATGTCGGACTCGAACCGACCAAAAACCGCACGCCGTCTCAGGTACCAATAGCCAGGGGACCAGGTGCACCCTAGTAAGGAAATCCCTCGAACCCCGACGTACCTCGGATCAACTACGGCTGCAGTGGCCCCCTCCTGTGTGGAAAACTCATGGTTTCTTGGAAACCTGCTTCTGCTAGGGTGACAGATGGCCTCATTTGTCACCCCCAGGCCTGCACTTATGGAGGACGGAGATCTTCTAGTGATCTCCGGCGCCTGAGCCTTCTGCGGTACCTGGCCCTTTCCCGGGCCTGGCGGACCGGGAGAGTTCTAAACCTCTCTCGGTCCCGCTCCGCCATCTCCTTCGCAAGCATAACCTGCTCGCAGAAAGAGACGGCGGAGTTCCACGCACCCTCGCTCCGTATCATGGCCGCAACCATGTTACCGAGCGAGAGAGTCCCCACTTCGATGGCCGCCATGAGGTCACGCCTCTGCTCCACCCATGCCGGGCATTCTGCCAGCGTGTGGAGCGCTGTGTCCACGGTCCGGCCATCGCAGTGATGGCACTCAGGCGTTGGCTCCTTACGGATCAGACACAGGTAATCTCCGAAACATCCTTTTCCAGTGATCACCTGCGTCAGTCGGTATGAGAGGGTCCC
Source organism: Hypercompe scribonia (assembly GCA_949316085.1). NCBI lineage: Eukaryota > Metazoa > Arthropoda > Insecta > Lepidoptera > Erebidae > Hypercompe > Hypercompe scribonia. The sequence continues at coordinate 10,808,387 of OX438988.1, forward strand.
ATGATGCCTCTCAAGCCAATCCTCCATAAGGGGTCTTATCGCCGTAACAACGGCATGTCCAGCGCTTGGCTGCCCAAGTCGTTCCTTCCACTCCTCTACGAGGGCCTGGCGGAGTTGGGATTTCTGATTTTCGATGTCTCGGGTTTCAGGACTCCGACCCAACTCCCGCGCGTGCTTGCGCCACTGGTAGAGAGCTGCAAGGGCTCTCGCCTCCAGGTCCCATGGTGGAGTTCCGGCCAGGAGACTCGCCGCCTCAAAGGAGATCGTGCGGTACCCCCTTATAATCCTAATGGCCAGCATACGCTGTGGTCGTCGCAGTAACGCAATATTGCTGGCCTTCAGGACTTCCGCCCATACTGGGGCCCCATAAAGGGCCATGGACCGCACAACTCCAGCGTAGAGTCTCCTGCATGAGTCATCGGGTCCCCTCATGTTCGGCAGCAAACGTGCCAATGCACGCGCTGCACCAACTAACTTGGGGACCAGACTTCGGAAGTGATATCCGAAGTCCCATCGGCCATCGAGTACTAACCCCAGATACTTCATAGAGGGCTCGATGCCGATGCGAGTACCTCCTACTGTGAGGCTGAGTCTATCAGGTGGCTTCCTCCGAGGCCCATGAAAAAACATTTTTGTTTTAACCTAATCCTATTTGTTTTAAAATAGCCTAAGTTACTTCTTAGAACATCAGCTATCTGCCAGTAAATGTGCCGTCAAAATCGGTCCAGCTGTGTCAGAGATTATGCACAAAACAAACAGACAGATAGACAAAAATTAAAAAAATTAAATTGGTGTAAGTACCGTATATACTTTCAGATGCATTTAGTGAAAAGCTTTTAATTTAGAATTACAAATAGAATCTTTAATTTCATTTATGTGTATAAATGGGTGTAAATGTAATAAGAAACATGCCAAAATTAATAAGTTTAACTACTTAGGTTTACTTCTAAAGTTTGGGTCTAAACATAAATTAAACGGCATTTATTCATGCTTGAATTTAAATTATTTTGAACCACACAAATATGGTTAAATGCAAATTTGAGAGTTAAGTAATCAAACAATGTTAAGTAATCAAATCTTTCTGTACCTCACTATTGATCCTAACTAAGAGGGAATGAGGGGATAGCTTACATAGTATAAAAATGTTGTATGATAACTGATACTCAGATAGTAATTGGTTAATTGATTTAGACGTTAGTACTTGCAGAGGTAACGATAGAAACTTTAGTTTCTGCATAAATCTGCATAATTACATTGAGTTTAAAATAATTCTTATGAGTTAGCGTTGGCCTTTGCATTCCAAATGAGATAAACGAGTATTAGTGTACATAGAAGTGTGCCAGCAGGTTTGTACAATAAAATGTATTAAGAAATTATAAGAACCATTTATAACCACGTATTTCTTACCGTTAGTTTACGCAAGCTATTGCGTTTTTTTTTAAATCATAACTAGATAAAAAAAACATTTATAGCCACGTATTTCTGACCGTTAGTTTTAATGACATTTTATACGCAAGCTATTGCATTTTTTAAATCATAACTAAATTAAAAATACTTTTAATATTGTCAATTTAAGATCTTTTACATAGTTTGATGTGGGCAACACAGATTTGGTTTGTTAAACCTTGGAAGAAATCTATGTACAGTAGTGGACGTCATTCGACTGAGTTTATAGTTTAATAACATATTAGAAGTTAACGTTTCAAAGATTATGAAATGTTATCGACGTTTTGATACTGATACAAATTGGTATGTCTTTTAGGATATTCATACCAAAATAGCGATTTCAATTTAAAATCTTTCAATGAATAAGTTATTTCCTTTTACATGTAAACAGTAATTTATGTTTACGTACGTACACACATTAGGGTTTACATAAAAACATTTTCGGTGTTCACTTTTTGAAGTAAAGCGAGCAGCTTCAAAATAACTATTTCGATTCATACTAATAACAGTGTCATTCCAATATTTGATACTTAAGTATACAAGATTGTTATTTAAGCATTAATTTATATCTATTTAATAATATATTATAAACTAGAAACATATTTGATAATCTGATAAACTTTCAAACTGTAGTTTTAAATAATATAAATAAATTAAACTGAATCACCAAAAGCGATTTTAAAATTAGATTACCACTCAAAATTCTAAAATCTCAACACATTGTAAAACTCACTTAAAAATGTGAAAATCTCTAGTAAACAGAAGATAGAAATAACCACCTCAATCTTTTCATAAAACATCCCAAGTAAGAAGCAACACTTAAGTATTTTGGTAGGATAGTATTATCAATTGTTGGCAACCCTGAAAAGCTCTCGTTACTCCTTATACCTTGTATCCTGAATAAGAATTGAAGCGAATTTGAAATTTAAATATTTTTGTGACACAAAGTCTCGTTCTACTTTCAACTACCTGCAGAAGAGGTTTTATTCATTTGCACTGATTTTATTTTCATTTTCTAAAGGTTTAACTTCACTTCGGCAATCGTGAATGATAAACAGTCTTTTATTAGCGAGTAAGCATATTTTTAGTTGAAATTAATTCGAATCCGAAATTTAGCTACAGCTGAGTGTTGGAAAAAATTTATTACGAAATTTTTTGTACTTCTATAAATCAATCAACAATAGCTCTCAGGGTACAGATAGGGACGTTCGGTAACAGATGTTTCAAGAAAGAGTGGTGTTTAAAACACAATCTTTTTACTTTCCCGGTTACTATTAATTAGAATTGATAACCACAGATTATAGAATTATAGTGACTCTCATTATATTCTATAATCTGTGTGTATTCTATAATCAATGATGCTACGCATATAAAGAACTTTTACCTGAAGCCAAGGGTAACTTTTGGTTATTTAAAAATAAACTAAAACCATTTTATGTTGAAATCGAAATTTGTTCTTCAGTAATATAATTGACGTTAATATATGTTTCCCAAATGAGTTCAAATAACTTTTTACACAGTTTCAGCTTTTATAACAGAGATGAATTGAGCTAATATCCAATATTAAATAATTGTAATACGTGTATTTTTTTAAAAAGAAAAGGCAGTTAATTCTGTGCTTCAATATTACATGTTACAGGAAACAGATTCAATGTATGTATAGTTTTCAAATATTCGTAAATATAAAAAGCAATTTGCCGCTAACTCTATGTAAGTAGTTTGCAATTGTACATGAACCCTGGCACCTAAAAGTATTTCGAAACCAGAACTTTTATTGTCTTTGGTTCGCATTCTGAATTTAAAATTCAAAAATATACGAGAACAACAATTTCGCGTTTGAATTTAAAAGTGTCTGTGTTTCGTAATAATTTTCTGAAAAAGCTTTTAATTAACTTCGTCCAGTAAATAAAAAGTTCTTGTTTTGTTTCTGTGATTGTGAGAAAAATAAGTGTGGACTTGAATTTCGTTGATTATATAATACTTATAAAGTATTCAGATTGTCCTTGGTGGAATACCTTAGAGCATAATGTTTGTTAACGACTTAAGCATAAATAATTACCTATTCACAGTAATTAGTTAAAAGAATTAAAAAACAAAGTTTGTCAGTGATTTTCGCTTCCAACGGTTACCTGAAATCTTTTATTTTCTAAAGAACCATGCCTTCAATTTTATGTTGTGTTATTTAATCATTCAAGGTATAATACTTAAAGATAAACTCATACATATGTGTTAATATAGGCAAAATGATTTAAATGATAATATTTTCATAAAAAAACATTTTGACCCTGTTACTTACTTTAAAGTGTCAAATCCTAAAAGAAACGGAACAATAGGTTAAACCATATAGAGTTATAAATCTCTGTCATATTGCGTGAGAGAGCAACCAGTTGTGTTCAGCCTAGTAATATTTATAGAAGTACTTTTATATTAAGTAGAAATGTTCTCTGAATATATGTACGGCACGTAAATAAGCGACTTACGTCCTCCTCTATTCATGAATACAGTTTGCATTTTGCAACTACTCAATACTATTTTAATTATTTGTGTGAATTGATAAATAGTAATAAAAACAACCTCACACATAACCGTCTGATGCCAAACTAGGCAGTGCTTGTGATAGTGTTATCGTTTCAATTAAATTCTTATCATCAACAGCCTTTAACAGTCCGCTACTGGACATAGGCCTCTCTTTAGCAAGGAGGTTTTGGCCTACTATACCACGCTGACCAGACGGGTTGGAATAGGTTTTGTTTCAAGTTTTCTTCCTCTTTGTGGTGATATTTTCCTAAATAGTTTATTCCATTAGTCGCCTATTACGATACCTACGAGATGAATAGGGGTGATGACACTATGTATTCTTAATCTGTCACTACACGGACTAAAAGGTTGTAGGTAGTACTGCCGCGCTGATTTCAGCACGAACGGGTCGGCTCGACCGGGGCAGTACTACCCTCTCACAGAAGATCAACCTATAGCGACAGTATCCGTTCTGTCATGTTTCATTGGAGAGTGCAAGACCGGTGGCCCACTGATGCAGGGGTGACAGTTATCATGAAAACTATGTGAGCCTGACACTGTTACGATGACTGTCATGCCTTTTACGTCCCCAAGCGGGGCGTGAAAAAGCATCTCAATGGGCCACTATAGTGTGGGTCACTTATTGCATTGTCAGCAATAAGTATGGTAATCACAAATTTTGAATGCTATTCATGCTCTTCATCAGGCAGAGTGCAGTCCTTTTGGTAGCTTCTTAAGATAAAAAAAATATTTATGTACATTTAAATACATACATGTTATGGATAAATGACACCCAGAAATGATTGATCATCACACAATTATTTGTTATGGATGAAAATCAAACCAAAACAGCAGTTATATGACATATTCGTCAGGTCATTCTTTTTCTCTACATAATTTAATATTGGGTCATAGTAAGCCTCATAAGAAGCAAATAGTTCTTTTTTCATGTAACAGCAAAGCGAGTAGACTAGCTTGATTAGTTTCCTAGTTTTTATCTTTCATTTAAATTACGTGTTACACCTAAACTCTATACCTAATGTTAATTTTCGTTGAAGTACTTGAACAAGAGAAACCGTATTGACTGTTATAATAAGCATAATATTGTATTGCAAAGTTTTCGATAGCAAAGACTAAGAATAGATGTATTATTCTATTGTAATCCTCTTTGAATAGTTTACCAGCGGGCGGTAGACCGTCTTCGTTGTGAAACGACTTCACAACAAGGGCTTCGGTTAAGATGAAATGACGTGTGAGAGAGATTCTCTTACACCTATTTATTTTGGGGTACGTTTGTTTGGCATTTCCTATGTATTCATACATGAGGCTTTTGTGTTCTATTTTCAGTATGTAATGTAGTAATTGGGATCATATCGTATTTCTTAAATTCACTTTAGGGTAAAACGTTTGTAGCCTAAGGACATTTACAATACGAAGGATGTCGGCCTTAAATAAGTCTATGAAACTTTTGACACCTCTATGTATTCTTCTGAAAAGTGGTCGGCTATTTTACGATTTTCACGAGAACATTGGTTTTTTTTATTTATTTAAATGGACAAATAGTCAATTACCATTTTCTCGTATATTCCAATTGTTTTTAATAGTCACTTGACATATAAATTTGACACATAGCTATTATTATTGTCTTTATGACATTTATAAACATATTCAATACATTTTTAAACACATAAAAAAGGAAAACAAACATACATATTTGAAAAAATATAAAATAGTATATTACTAACATCGGATACATCGATCAAGATGCTGGTGATTAGGGCTTCAAAGACAGGAACCTGCCAGGGCTGTGTTAAAGAGCCTTCGGTATCAGACCCATTTTTTTTTTTTTTTTAACGTGTGGAAACCCCCTCGGGCCGTCACCCCACCGGGGTTTACAGCGGGGTGGTGTGTCGGAATCGGACCGACTAAAACCACACGGTGTGCCACTCTGCGCCTGAGATAGGAGGGATCCGGGAACCGCTGCTATTACGACATCCAGATCCCTCCCAGCGCCTGCCCGCTAATGCAGGCACCATCTATGGGTAAACTTTCTATTTTAGGCGACGTACGGCACACGCGGACGTCGCCTCCTCGCGGCTGGCCATTGTAGTGGATGGAGGGGAAAACCCGTCCCGTCCACCCGCGTCCACACTCAAGGCGGCATGAGGCGCTGGTATGCGCGCCTCCGCCGCCCGGCTCGCCGGCGGTGAATTGGGTCCGAGTGGATATTGTCCTCCCGGGCCTTCTCCGCCGCCTCCTTCCGCGAAATTACGTCTTCGTAGAAGGTTGCGACCGCGGTAAAACAACTGTCGCTACCGACCATGGAGCGTATTACGGCCGGTAGCGAGAGATCTCCTCCAATAACTGCAGTGAGGACCCCACGATGCGCCGCCCAGGCGGAACAAACCGCCAGTTCTGTATCAGACTCATGATTCAGCCTTCTAACGGGAACTTGCCTTACTGTTGGTCAAGGCTCTTGGCTATCAGTCTGTGAGATATGAACATGTCATGTCATGTCATGTCGGAACAATGATCACTGAAACCGCACATCGACAATCTCGTGAAATAGAATACTTTTCTTTTCCAACTTTCCTGAGAATTTCGCCATGAGGAACGGCAATATCGACAATCATTGTGTGGTGCTCTAATCGACCTATCACCACAATTTTAGGTTTTGTGGCAACAATAGTCCTATTTGTGATAATAGATCGATCCCAGCATAATGTAGTATAATCATTATTATTATTACGCAAGAAAAGTCGTACTATACACATAAATAAGCGTAAAGCTGAATATATATCATTTCTTAATATTAATCACTTCAAGTAGTTTATGAACTTAAAACTTCTAATAACAACTTTTACCTGAATTCTATAAACCACGACCCTGAACAATTCATACTAAATCACTTCCAAATTTAGAAAGTCTAAACTCGTTTCTAAGTTTCAAAAGTATAGTTCGACACAAAATGGCTCTAAAATATGTTTCATAATAGACTCCACGAAACGATCCACTTATAGTTATGAAACTATTTCCGACAATAATAGTACATACAGCTTCATAAAAGGCGCACAACTTAAGAAAGTTGCGGACAATATCGTAATTTATTTTCTCAAGATTGCAGTTGGTCATATTTATGCTACGTCGACTTGTAAAAGCTTCAGATGAATGTTCTTATATTTTCTTATATATAGTTGTAAAAATATGTTTAAAGCAAATCACATACAATACAAGCTGTTTCAAATGTACGTTGCCGTAGGCGGGCATGTAACTCCAACCAGTCATCGGCGAGTGGGCAGGGCGACTGCGACTGACGCAGATTCTTTCCGGGCACGGTTGCTTCGGGAAGTATCACACTCGGTCGCCAGGAGGGAATTGAGCCCCACCTGTCATCACTGCGACTGCAGTGAGGACTCGGTTCAGCTCACGCAAACGGTTTGTTCCGCCTGGGCGGCACAGCGTGGGGTCCTCACTGTAGTTATTAGAGGAGATCTCTCGCTACCGGCCGTTATACGCTCCATGGTCGGTAGCGACAGTTGTTTTACCGCGGATGCAACCTTCTGTGAAGGCGTAATTTCGCGGAAGGAGGCGGCGGAGCAGGCCCGGGAGGACGACTTCCACTCGGACCTAATTCGCCGCCCTCGAACTGGGCGGCAGAGGCGCGCGTACCATCGCCTCATGCCGCCTTGAGTGTGGCCGCGACTGGACGGGACGGGTTTTTCCCCTCCATCCGCTATAGTGGGAGCCGCGAGGAGGCGATGTCCGCGTGTGCCGTACGTCGCCTAAATAGAGACCTTATCCGCAGATGGTGGATGGATCTGGAACAGCTGTTTCCGGATCTCTCCTATGTCAGGCGCAGATTGGCACACTGTGTGGTTTTATTCTATTTGATTTTTACACACCACCCCGCCGTAAACCCCGGTGGGGTGACGGCTCGAGGGGTTTATACACGTTAAAAAAAAAAGGTAGCCATGTAAACCCATAACACGGTGATATTTGCGTAACATCAACAGCAGTTGTGGTCTGCTGAACCATACTAAATAAATAAAAAAATAAATAAATTAATAAATAAATAAATATTTAGGACATTTGACATATAACATCATTTAGTTTCAAACTAAGCAGAGCTTATGCTCTGATAACTATACTGATTGATACAATACTTGTATACTTTTTTTGTAAATACATTCATATGTATATATAGAAAACACTTAGAAACAAATATTTGCAGATCATACAAACATTTGATCCGACCGGAGAATCGAACCGAGACCTCAAGCACAGCAATCGCATTCAGTACCGCTGCGCACCGAGGTAGTTAAATATAGTTATATTAACTAGACGGTTTGGTATAGGATTTATTTTAAATTTTCTTCTCAAGTAGTGCTGTTGTACTATATAGATTGATCTCTTAACCAGCTCTTACGACACCTATGGAACGAAAAGGGACGGTGATACTCCGTATCTTAAACTGTCATCTGTCCGACAGAAGTTGGTGTAACTTTTCTTAATATCTACTATTGGGCATCAATAATAAATTTTCAAAAATCATTGGCAGAAATTTTGCTTAAGCCTTTGACCGAAAAGGAAGTATATACATAAAGTGTCATTTCATAACTTGCCTTAAACGCATGTGGACACGACACAAGAAAAGTTGGCCGCTATACCCACGGTCCAAGGTTAAAAAAAAAAGGTAGCCATGTAAACCCATAACACGGCGATATTTGCGTAACATCAACAGCAGTTGTGGTCTGCTGAACCATACTAAATAAATAAAAAAATAAATAAATTAATAAATAAACAAATATTTAGGACATTTGACATATAACATCATTTAGTTTCAAACTAAGCAGAGCTCATGCTCTGATAACTATACTGATTGATACAATACTTGTATACTTTTTTTGTAAATACATTCATATATATATATAGAAAACACTTAGAAACAAATATTTGCAGATCATACAAACATTTGATCCGACCGGAGAATCGAACCTGAGACCTCAAGCACAGCAATCGCATTCAGTACCGCTGCGCACCGAGGTAGTTAAATATACTCGTAGTTATATTAACTAGACGGTTTGGTATAGGGTTTATTTTAAATTTTCTTCTCAAGTAGTGCTGTTGTACTATATAGATTGATCTCTTAACCAGCTCTTACGACACCTATGGAACGAAAAGGGACGATGGTACTCCGTATCTTAAACTGTTATCTGTCCGACGAAGTTGGTGTAACTTTTCTTAATATCTACTATTGGGCATCAATAATAAATTTTCAAAAATCATTGGCAGAGATTTTGCTTAAGCCTTTGACCGAAAAGGATGTATATACATAAAGTGTCATTTCAAGCTTGCCTTAAATGCATGTGGACACGACACAAGAAAAGTTGGCCGCTATACCCACGGTCCAAGGTTAAAACTTCTGTACATTTGTCAAACGGTCTGTACATTTACGTAAAAAATAAAAAGAGAAACTATCTTATTATGAACGAAACAAATTAAAATATTGTCTTCAATAAATAATCGCTTACAGCTCCTTCTTGAACGCTAATAATGTAGAAAAGCGTCACCTAGTGTCGCCACTACACACAAAATAAAATAAAATTGTACTTAGTGAGTAGGTAGTTAAGAATGCTATAGAGCTATGGACGATCACAATTTTTTTTCGTTAGTCCGTAACGAATGGTTGTATTTTTGATGATTGTAGCGTATTATCACAATTTGAATATTTTCACTAATTTGATTAACTGATAGCGCTAAAAATAGAAGTAAATATTTTATTCGTTAATTCTATTAAACTACAATAACATAAACAAGATATTTTCCTACAATAACTTAACGTGGACTGCAAAAAGAAGCTTTTCACTTCTTTTTTATTTTAAAGAGCCTGCCAAAGTAACTCTACTCTCCCTGATGGAAAGCATGAATAGAATCGAAAAGTTGTAGTCACAATGCAGGATGGTGACTCACACTATGGCAGCCTATTAAGATGCTTCTTTACGCCTCACTTTGGGACGTAAAAGACATGACAATCATCGTAGCATTGTATTGCACACTTACCACGACAACTATCACCCCTGCATCAATGGGCCTGGTTACTGGATACTGACCAGATTGTTACTGATCATATAAACATGAGAATACATTTGGAATATTATATTATATTATTGGATATTGTTTTAAACGAGACTGAGGTAACAGATTTCTAGACAATGTGGCGGATGAATCAATTAATTAAAAAGTATAGGCCACGAAAGGAAACTATATTAAATTTTGAAGATTGGTTAGTTTTTTTACTACGGAAATATATTTTAATTAAAAGAAAGGCTATCACCTATTTCCATAATAAAAACTTTAAAAAATTCTCACCTAACACTAATAACACTAAAGTTTTAAAGAGCACCATCACCTAGCATTTTAATTAAGAACTAGTCGACTGATCGAATAAGATTGAGATAACAAAACAATCAATTTCGGAATCTGTTTAACATCAAGGCAATGGTTAAAGAAACTTGTTCTCTTTTTTTAAATTATTACATGTAATATATTATTACATACAACCATGTAATATTGTGAGAAATTCGCATTACAATAAAACAGATTAAATGGCGGATCCTCACTAACAATCATACAGTATTTTACCACTATCAAAAATTTGGGTTAATCAATAAGTCCTCGTGACTTACAAAGCATGTAAAGCCACCGGTCCGGCTATCATGAACACTGAATTTACCATTATTAATATAATATCCGCAACGTTCTTGACGACACTATTTCTCGTATCTATTGCGATCAGCACTGACGACTTAAAGCGTTCGTTTATGACCTCATAGACGTTTGTGCCATTATTTGTAGTGTTGGGATGGTGTCGATAGAATCAAGTATACTTTCATAGATTTCCCATCGGAGAGAAAAATAATATGTCTTCAATAAGTGTCATTGACAGTGTTATGAAGTACGTTTTGTAGTTAACTACACTGCCATATTGTGCGATTATAAAAAAATATGGATACCGATGTACTTCTTCGTATGTTGAAAGATGTCTATGATATTGGAATTTTGTCTGTTTCAAGTTTTACTTCCCTTTTACGGCGATACTGTCTTGCATAATTTGCTCCCTTAGTCGCCACTTACGACACTCACGGGATAAATAGGAATCGTGACACTAAGTATTCTCAATCCGTTACTACACGAAAAACATAGTAGCATAATATTGATTTACTATATTCTCTTGCTATATCTTTTATAACATACTTGTTTTCCTTATCATTCCATATTTAAATAAAAACATCGATAACTATTGAAAACCACTATTTCTGTTATGAATATATGTCAAAATTTCCCTTTTTTAAAGTTAGCGTCGGATAGTGTTGGAAAAATATCTGTAACAATCTTGTAACAAAATCAAGAATTATGCGAAATACACCCATTAATTTTTAGTTAATAAGTTAAGTACTTTATTATATAAAGAAATCAGAACATTCTACATATACTATCAATTGAAAATATTAGTTTTCATGACATGTACATCACGTGTTTTCATCACTATTGAATAGAATTACAATTTGGGCGTACAATATGGCGTGGTGTCTCATTGTAAATTGTCAAGGGGTTAAAGATATTTATAATAGTATAGCAACTTTAGTTGAACATGAAGACTGTTATGGCCAATAATAACCGGCATAAACGCAATCTTATAAGATCGGAGTTTTTATTTGAAGAGTTTATGCGAGACCAAACAATTGGTCAAAGCAGTTAATGAACACTTATTGACATAGGAAATTAGAATATGAGTAACGCTTAAAAGTGATCATAATTGTAGGGATGTAAATTAGGTAATAAATTAACATTTTGTTATGGTAAACCACTCTCTCTGTCAAATTACTACACGTGAATTTGTAATCGTATTTCATACTAAATTTGATAACGACAAGGCCCTCGTACACGTATGTAAATTCGACGTGCACATATGTTTTTAAAGTCTGGTTTAAAGATTCCCTTATTTAATGTAGAATACCATTATCTGTAAATCTATTCATTTTTAAATAAAATATACATTTGGAAATGAAATAAAATTGCCACTGGTTTGAAACAAGTCGATATTATAACGTATTAATGCAAACTAAAATAGCGGAGGTAGTAGAGTCACACTGAATTCAGCTTGAACGGGCGGGCTCGACCGGGGCAGTACTACCCTCTCACAGAAAACCAATTTGAAGTGACAACATCCGTGCTGTCTTGTTTCGTTGGTAAGTGCGAGAGCCGAGGTCAATTGATGCTGGGGTGTCAGTTATCGTGGCAAGTCTTACACGGCCACGATGACTGTCATGCCTTTACTTCCCCAAGCGAGATGTGCAAGTGTTTCACGAGGCTGCCCTAGTGTAGGTCACTATACAGCGTTATCTGTATTCACAATGAGTATGGTGACCACAACTCTTGGATTCTCTTTGTGTTTTCCATTAGGCAGAATAAAGTCGTTTTGGCAGGCTCATACCAAAATATATATATATATATATTTTGTTTATATATATACTCGTATATACTTAATTTTCAATTTTAATCTAGCTTTTTAATACTATTTAAAGTTGTGTAAATAATATTAATAGTATTAATACGTATTAACATTAACTTAACATAATTAAATTGCCCTCTTTATCTATATTTTAATACTAACAATTTCAATTGTCACCAATTATTGACGGAATAGTTACATAATTTAACGAATATAAGTGCTAATCAATTTAATTGTTTGAATTGGACGTTTATCGGGTATAATCTTTGCAAAGTCATTAAACTTTTCTTAAAGATTTTGTTTCATTTCTTACTAGCTTTCCTTATTTGTCTTTCTATCCAGTAGTGGCACTCGACATGTGTCAAAAGCCGTGGACAAATCTGTTTAAAAATTTGTTTTATAAAATACACGAGGAACTTAACTTTAGTCATCAATAATAACGTATGTGTCACTTCTTCTTGTACTCGTACAAACATGGAAATGTATAAGAAAATTAAAAATCCAAGTGTTCTGTTTCATTTTGTAACGGTAATCAAATTTCTTATCGATTTCTGTGCTGCCAATTCAATTATTTTACTGAAAATATGATCTTGTTCATAAACATTTTATTTTTATGTATGCAAGGTAACTAGATGTTTTTGTACAATTCAGTCTTCGTTATTTTTACTTCACCATTATTTTAAAATATACGTATAGCTATTTATATTTCTTGTTGCAGTCTTTTTCGCTGTTGCAGAGGTCACAGAAGATTACTCAACATATGAACTTTGGCGAGTAGATAATGTAGAAAATGATGATATTCTGAACGAATTCGAAATTAGAGGTAATTTAAAAAGTGGCGAAGTGCTTGTGGAGACACACCCACTGTAGGGTTCCGTAATCAGAGTGCCTTGAAATGTCAAATTATAAACATTTCAGATTAACGGTTTGGGCAGCCAACAACCTCGAATTACTTGATCAATTATTACTCGTGAATTAATAATGCTTAGTCTTCAGCTGTGATAGTTTCTTCTTAAAATAAAAATAATAAATAAATAGATATTTCGGACATTTAACACAAAGTCATCTAGTTTAAAACTGAGCAGAGCTTGTATTATGATAACTAGAGTGGCTGATAGAATACTTATATAATTTTTTTTTTGTAAATACATACATATTATACATAGAAAACACTCAAACTCCGAAACAATTTTTTGCAGATCATACAAACATTTGGTCCGACCTGGGAACCGAACCCGAGAATTTAAGTACAGCAGTCGCTTTCGCTACCGCTAAGACATCGGGGTAGTCAATATTTTTTAAGATTTTGTTTTACCACTTTATTGACGTAATTTCTATTTATGCTGATGTGAATTTACTGTTTTCCAGTACTAATAATCGGGGTGATAGTGTGGACAAACGGGCAGACAGGTATGACAGCAAGGTTCAGTTTTTGTTATAGAACCCTAAAAAAGACGATGATAGTAGAATGTCACAACTACTTTCTAACAGTAAGTTCACTATAACTTGTTATCTTCTAAATTTCTGCAATGTTCTGCATTTCAAAGTCTGAATTATAACGATGCTAAATAGAAAAGTTGATAAAATACATTAAATCTCACGTGTTGAATCAGAATTATACCTTATTTAATTTTAATTATAGGCTACTGGCCTACGTACGATCACGTTATTTGATAAAAATATATTATGGTGGATATCAACTTGTAAATAGAATGGCAATGTAAATGGAATTTGTCTAATGCGGGACCAACAAGGCCTTAAATGCTTTGTTTTTTATAGAAACGTCGTAAGGTTTAATAAACTCTAGTTCAACTATTTTAGAGAGACTATTGGCTTTGGATTGAAATTTTAGATCGGATTAGTAGTAGTTGCCATGTGGTGATAGATTAAGGATACAAAGTGTCACTACCCGTATTGATCCAATGATCTTCGTAATAGGTGACCCAGCGAACAAATAATGCAGGACAACAATAACAAGAGAAAAAAAAATTTGATACGAACCTTATACCGTCTGGTCAGCGTAGTACAGTAGACTAAAACCTCTTTTCAAGGAAAGACCTATGTCCAGTAAAGGAATATGAAAGAAGGTTGATGTGATGATGAGGTATAGTAGTTCAATACGGAATTATCGTAATTAAAAACTCCGCACTTGAAAATTTCCAAGAACATATTTACTGTTGAGAAGAAAATTTACTCAAAGTTCTGTTTGTGTCATTTATACCTAAAAAACTATGTATCTTTTTTAACTTGTTTTGTAGGTAGTACACTTTCAGCTAGGGACGTGTTCTTGATCGAGTTTGGGCTCACTCAGCTCATTAAACAGAGTACATTAGATTGCACGATGATTATAAAGCCAGGATATTGAGAGAGAAAGTTTTGCTTTTCCTTTTTACTAATAAATGTAGTCAGGTGTTTCACTTTAACTAAATTATCATTTTATGATATCTGCTATTTTATACAGTAATTTCTTTTTCATACTTTTCTTATTTATACTTAGTCTGGCCATAAATACTGTTACACTTAATTATAAAAAAATATTACATTTGAATTTCGAATCTGTCATTTTTATACGATTGTTCATTGTGTTTTCTCATTTTGGCGCCAATACATTGTAAAATATTTTGCGATATTAAAATGGTGTGGGGTGATAAAGAGAACCGAATCGCTGTGATAGCATTACACAAAGTAGGTATGGAGCCAAATGCAATTTTTAAAACTCTCCATACACTTGGTATTAGTAAAATGTTTGTGTACCGGGCTATTAATAGGTACAATGAGACCTCCTCTGTTTGTGACAGAAAAAGATCTGGCCGTCCACGTAGTGTTCGTACGAAAAAGGTGGTCAAAGCAGTAAGGGAAAGAATTCGAAGAAATCCTGTCCGAAAGCAAAAGATTTTATCTCGGGAAATGAAGATAGCACCTAGAACCATGTCGCGTATTTTAAAAGATGACTTAGGACTTGCAGCCTATAAGAGACGCACTGGCCATTTCTTAACTGATAATTTAAAGAAGAATAGGGTGGTAAAATCGAAACAACTACTGAAGCGGTACGCAAAGGGAGGTCACAGAAAAATTTTGTTTACGGATGAGAAAATTTTTACAATTGAGCAACATTTTAACAAACAAAATGACCGTATTTATGCTCAAAGCTCTAAGGAAGCTTCCCAATTAGTCGACAGAGTGCAACGTGGACATTATCCGACTTCAGTGATGGTTTGGTGGGGTGTTAGCTATGAAGGAGTGACTGAGCCATATTTTTGTGAAAAAGGTATCAAAACATCGGCACAAGTGTATCAAGATACCATTCTTGAGAAGGTAGTTAAGCCCCTTAACATCACCATGTTCAATAACCAAGTATGGTCCTTCCAGCAAGACTCGGCGCCGGGTCATAAAGCTCGGTCCACGCAGTCTTGGTTGGAATCGAACGTTTCGGACTTCATCAGAGCTGAAGACTGGCCGTCGTCTAGTCCCGATCTTAATCCGCTGGATTATGATTTGTGGTCAGTTTTAGAGAGTACAGCTTGCTCTAAACGCCATGATAATTTGGAGTCCCTAAAACAATCTATACGATTGGCAGTGAAGAATTTTCCCATGGAAAGAGTGCGTGCTTCTATTGATAACTGGCCTCATCGTTTAAAGGACTGTATTGCAGCCAATGGAGACCACTTCGAATAAGCTTTTTATATTTTTAATTGTTTTATATTTATGTATTAAACTGACACACTGTAAAAGTAATAAATGTTATTTGCAGTTAACAATTTTCTTTTTTCTTTATTACAATATTTATGGCAAGACTAGGTATTATTGACACTTAGAACTGAAGTATGTTAAATCTAAGTAAAACAAGAGGAAAATATGGGAATGTTATATAACGGCTATATATAACGGCTGGATAGTGTACTGGTATATGTAACAGATTTTGACTGCACGGTTGGCCTAGTGGTTTAAGCGGTCTGGATGTCGTAATAGCAGCGGTTCCCAGATCCCTCCTATCTCAGGCGCAGACTGGCACACCGTGTGGTTTTAGTCAGTCCGATTCCGACACACCACCCCGCCATAAGCCCCGGTGGGGTGACGGCCCGAGGGAGTTTCCACACGTTAAAAAAAATTCGTGGTCCACTCTATGTAAGCTTACGTTAGTTTGGAACTAGATGGCGTTGTGCGAATGTGGTAAAAAAAAACGTGTACGATTCTGCAACTGTTATATTTCTTTTAGCACACATGAATGATGCGATTTGGAAAAAGAACGAAACTTACTACTTCATTGTGGCGGATTATGAACTTACTTACTGGGAAAAACTACTAAGTAATTATGATATTAAATGGAAAGTCCTTGGAAAGAATCTTACAGGAATATTTGATGATACATTCCTAAACAATTATATAAAACCTATCAATGGTGAATTATTATCTTTATATTTTTTTCTACAAATATAGTGTTTAAGGCAAACTTAATGGCATGGATATTTTATTCCATTCAACTGTTGAGTGACACAGAGCTGTGTTAGCAGGCATGTAACTGGAGTATATGGTATGAAATATTTAAATTGTTGCCACCATTGTTGTCACAAAAAACTCATAAAAAAAATTTCTAACATAACCTACAAGTTACTTAATTCCAATATGATATCCCTATTAATTACTAACGCCAACGGTTTCTGTGCATTTATGTTCAATTTTCAATTAAATCTGAGTGATATGTACCTAAAGTGATTGCTTTCTAAAAAAAGTCATTAGTTTTTTACAAAAGCTTATTTGAAAATTTGATGCGGGATTATGCTTGAATCAATTAAAATCTCTTGACTGCACTATTTTCTTCGCGAGCATCATACGTTGGTGATTACGACGATATACCATACTTCTAATATGATTTCATAAAATTGTTTAATATTTATTTTTTTAGGTATTGAAACTTCTACACGTAACGCGAAGAGCATAAAAATAAATACCCCAGAATCTGAGGCAATTATTGATGGCGAATATCTATATACGACGCTAAAAATACATCGTAAGATTTATATTTATAAACCAAACAGGCTCAAAATCACTTTACCATTTCTGGGTGTACATCCTACTAATACTATAAATGCGAATGTAAGTTTGTTTGTTACGGTTTCACGCGAAAACTACTCAACCGATCATCATTAAATTTTGTACACATATTCTTGGAGGTATTAGAAGTAACATAGGATATTTTTGTTGAAACTTAATGTGGCAGACCAAATGCCAAACTGCGGGCAAAAGCTAGTATTTCTATATTTTAAAAATAAATTCTTTGCTGGGATATGCTTTAGTTATATTCTTTATCGACTATTTACTTGTGAATGAATTCGTGGAGAGGGGTTCGCGGCTCAGTGGTGACCGCCTAGGTTAACACATTGACAAGTTATGGAATCCAAGCCAGGTCAGTCTATGGATGGGTGATTATTATTAAAATATTACGAGTTTACACCCCTGCGTGCCGCAAAGACCACATTAAGCCATCGGTGCCGGTGACTATACGAACGTCTTTAGTTTTTCTATGCAACTTCAATATCACCTAGTACTTCGGTTAACGAAGTTTGATGGCAGTCGCTCCAGTTAAAAAATTGAGTTCAACCGTATGATGGTAGACTTAGAGCAAACCCATAACTAGTTTGGAAAGAAGGATTTATTGAGATAATATTATTTTCTTTGTGATTCACTCTTTAAACTTGTTTAGATTTTTAAAGATTTGTTTTCCATAAAATATAATTATTTTGAATTTCAAAAATATCTGTCTTTATATGAACTCAAATTTCGTAATAGATACGTAACTTTGGTGAAAATGTATTAATATTATATCTAATATATTAACTAGTGCAGATATTTATACTCGTATTTTTATATTTAATTAATGACTAATAATTATTTTCTAGATCTTTGGAGTACCGAAGAAGTAACAGAGCCAACCGGGTCTGCTGAACTATGGCGGGTTGAAAATGTAAAATCACAAGTAGTTCTGAATGAATTCGACGACAGAGGTATGATTGTAAGCTAAAATTTAGTTTATGGTGGTTAAAATCCGAAAGCATCATCGTATAATTTTGTCAATATCATGTTTAAATATTTTACCCTTTAACACAATAATAATAGAGGCCAAATATTTTTCTAACAGCGCATATGACGGATGAAATATGGAAGAGAGGGGACACAATTGATTTTGTTGTAGGGAAACATGAGACTGCCTATTGGCGCAGGCTATTACGTGATTATGGCATTAAATTCAAGGTTCTAGAGCACAAAATCAAAGAGCAAATTAATGATGACTTTATAAAGAAATATATAAATACTAGACGCGGTAATGTATAATTTGTCTTCATATATTTTTGATATTCATCGGTTCTCAATTTCGATTAGCCTGTTAGTTTAAGAGTTAGTGACCCTGGCTTTGTAAATCGGAGAAAGTGGGTTTGATTCACACTGAAAACAAATAATTGTGCTAAGAGCATTGTCCGTGTGGTGACGGATTAAGAATATGTAGTGTTACCACCCCTATTCATCCCGTGGATGTCGTAAAAGGCACTAAGGGAACCAAGTATGCAAGACAACATCATTACAAAGAGAAGGAAAACTTGAAACAAACCCTATTCCAACCCGTCTGGTCAGCGTGGTATAGTAGGACAAAACCTCCTTGCTAAGGAGAGGTCTATGTCCAGCAGTGGACTGTAAAAGGCTGTTGATGTGTTATGAGCATTATATAGTAGTATTAATATATGTCATTTATCTATATGTATGTATTTGGTAGTACTAAGTATGTTTATAGGCATTCTGGTTCCTATAGCACAGGCTCTGTCTAGATTAGAATCAACTGCTGTGTGTGAGGTGTGTTAAGGTAATATTATTTAAGAACTAACAAACAATTTGTCGAAATTGAAGAATTTGACAACAGTATGTTATAGATGGCGATAGAAGCGTAGCAAAAGAGGATCCTATAGCTAAAAACATGACTGGTAAGCTTTATTTTAAAGACTGTTGCTTATTTCAATGTTTAAACACGTGGATTTCTGGAACCTGGACTGGAATGTTTGGTACGGTGTTTTTTTGAGAATAATAATTACCATAAGACCATAACCGCAGTTGATACTGAGAAGAGTGATGAGTATAAGATATTCATTATGGTTTTAGTGTCTGAAGTAGAGAAAACTTCTTACAAACACGATTAGGTACGCTTGTTTTGAAAGGAAATGAAAAAAAATATAGAAATACAATCTATGAAATAATACAATTCTAAGTTTTTTTTTAAACGGAGTTGTATTATCTGTTATACCTTCTTTTTATCTCACGGAGAAAACTCAATGTCTGAAAAACAAGATGTCGGTTTTTTAGTGCTATTAATTTCTTTCGTTGTTCAAATTGCTATAATAATATTTCTTTATAGAAATGAACAGTCCAAAAACTGGAGTTGATGATACATACAAACAATCGGAAAATTCTGACGAATATAATTTTGATACCTTTAATTTTGGAAGTAAGTTACGTACAATTATAAATATTTGAAATTTGACCTCGCAACTTTTATGTTATATTGATGTCCTGTGTGACAAATTTCATGGTTAAGGGTACATACAGGTATATACTGTCATCCTATCATTATATTACATAATAGTACATACATGCAAACTAATTAGGACAACATTAATTCAAAGAGAAGAAAAACCTGAAAGAAAACTTATACTAACCTGACTGGGCAACGTGGTATAGTCAGTTAAAACCTCCTTTCTAAGGATATCCCAGCAGTCTATCTCCAGCAGTGGATCATTAAAGACTGTTGATGATTACATACATTGGTACATACAAATACACGTCATTCCCATTTGTTTATTCCAACACCTTTTTCAAGATCTTAAAATGTAGCTTGCGTTCTAGTCATTGGGCTATTTACACACGCCTCAGAGTTCAAAATGGATGAAAAAAATAAATATACCGTTCAAAATATTCCAGAAATTTACGGCGCATCTGAACTTTGGCGTGCTGATGATGTAATTTCTGGGAAAGTATTATCTGAATTCAATGATAGAGGTAACATCTTTTTTATACTATATATTTAAACCCACTATTCTCAGATCAATGAACTGTTGAATAACATATACTTAAATTACCAAAAGTTTATACCTGGTAGTAGAACCACGCTGATTTTAGCAAGAACAGCCGGCTTGACCGGGGCAGTCCTACCTCTCAGAGAACCTCTCACAAAAGACCAACCTAAAACGGCAGCATCCGCGCTGTTGCATTTCGTTGGTGAGTGTGAGACCTGAGACCGATTGATACAGGTGTGACAGTTATCGTGGAAATAGTGCGAGCCTTATACAGCCATGGTGACTGTCATGTCTTTTACTTCGCCAAACAGAGCATGTAAAAGTATTTCACTAGGTCATAGGAGGGAGGTCGCGTCACCTATCGACTGACGCAGATACTCACCGGGCATGGTTGTTGTTTCGGTGAGTCTCTGAATAAGATCAGACGCGAGGAGACGGCACACTGCGCAGCGATCCGGGACTTCGCTCAGAATACACTGGAGGACTACCGCGCGTGGGTTTCTAAATGGGGAGTCCTAGTCGATGCAATATGACGAAATCAGTTTCCGCCAGCAATCGTTGCTGACATGCTGGCGGTTGAGGAGAACTGGGCTGCAGTGGTCTCTTTCTGCGAAGCTGTTATGCTCCAGAAAGAGACCGCTGAATGGGATCGGGAGAGGGCCGATTCCGAGCGAAGAAGACGTCGTTATGAATCGTCGACGGGACCACGAGCCGCCAGAAAATGGGGACTTCTGGTGGTAGATTAGTTGCTGCAGTTGGCGATAGGATAATTTTTGCGACCAGGCCGCAACAAAAAATTATGACAACCGGATTGATTGCCTTTGTGGCCTCCCCAAGATAGGGTCTGACTCGACGCGGCGTTGATTTTGGAGGGGACCTAAAATAATATGGTGGGGATCCCCGTCAGAGAAGGACACCTAAGACCAGCAGCCGGGGTGGTTTTTAGTGGGAACAAAACATACTCCTGGCTCCTGCGTCCCTGAAGAACCAGCAATCCGAAGGGATTTCTACCCCAACAACAAAAAAAAGGCCACCATTTATGAGTCACCTTTCGCATTGTCAACAATGAGTATGAGGACCACAACTCTTGGATTCTATTCAAGTTTTCTATCAGGCAGAGTACAGTCACTTTGGCAGGCACTTAAGTAAAAAAAAAGGTTTATGCATCCCTTTTTTATGAACAAAAGATTAAGAAAGATGGTGTCTTTTCCACAGCTCACCTAACGGACGAGATTTGGAAAGTAAACAACACTATATATTTTATTTTGGGCAAACATGAAACACTTCATTGGAAAACCCTTTTGCAAGCTAACAAAATCAGGTTCAAGGTTCTAGAGAGGAACATTAAAGGGAAATTTGATGACGAATTCATAAATAAATATGTTAAAACCAGACACGGTAAGGCATTACAACAATGCGTTTTCTCTTCAAACGATTATTGTTTGTAAATATAATTTTATTCCTACCATATCTATCTATGTTCTTTTTTGTAAAATATGTAACATTTTAACGAAAGCTAATGTTCTAGAATCTCAGAAACCAAAAGCAGCATAGCAAAAATTGTCTTAGGTTGTATTTAGTTAAGAATGGGTGAAATTTTGTAATTAAGTCATGACAGCTAAACTTTTTTAAAAATGTTTCTGTGAGTGAATAACAAGATTCACTTATATAGGGTGGTCACGAATTAGTAAACACTTGAAAATAACGTATAAAAAAAACTATTTGATACATTATAAAAAATATTTATTTACAAGAAAGCTAATTGGTTGGAATTTATTTTTCAAAAATTACATTAACGAATTCTTGGCCTACCCTACTTATACTTATTGGGCATAACATAACTGACTAATCAGTAGTCTAATTGGCACTATACTCGGTAGGGTTGAAAACATCATTGGAATACAATAAAGAAACCGTGTAATGTGACAACATTTCTTTCAAAATATTGCTACTAAGCCATGAAAATACCTAAGTATATTTTATATGGATAAATAATGCGCAGAATAGGTCAAGTTACTATCTGTCAAATAATTTCGTAAGGAACGCGACGAATTCGTATTAAGTAGTTTTGAGTTAAATGTACCATAATAAGATAAAATTTTAGTTTATTTGACTAAATGACATTTTTAAGGCTTGACATTTTTAAACTAAAAGAGACCATGTTCTATAGAACTAAATTTTACTTTATTATAATGTATGTAAAGTTATTTTATTTTTAATAGTGTATTCTGATTCTCTGTTTTTAACTGTACATTCACTGATAAAATGAATTAATAATCAGTGAAAATACCATAGAAAAACAGAGAATAGAGAATTTGCTCACGTAATTGAGAACTTACTTGTAGTGTACATAAAACCTGTTTAGATACTTTGGTAATTAAGATAATATTATCTTTATTTCCTTAACTTTATAGGTCAAAATTGATTATTCTTGAGCTATCTTCCGACAAAAGACAAGAACATAATTTGTGAATGTTACCAGTATTCTAAGACGGCGTAAGTCTTCTATATTCATAATTAAAACCATTCGTATCTGCTATTTAGATTTACAGTAACACAAACTGAAACAATCATGTACAAGTTACTATAGTTCTGGCAAAATATGAGTATAAAATAAAAATAAGCTTATTTGTTTTTTATTTATTTCATTTCATATAATAAATGTTTGAATCTAGTTTCTGTACAAAATATATTAGTTAATGTTCGTCCACAAACTAGTTATCATCTGATAAATAATAAAATAATTACGTAAAAATATTTTTAAACATAGCTATTATGACGGAATTGTACCTGTATGATCGAATACAATATAATATGATGAAAGTGTATTCGATTTTTTCAGCTGTCCCATAATAATTATCTCATAATCTAGACCAGTCAAATCATAATATATCCGACTTATATGATAAAAAAAGTCTGACTGTATGAATAAATAAACGCGTGACTATTCATAGTTCTTATTTGATATATTCTTTGAGTTGGCTAAGACTTATTTACTATTCATTCAACTTGTTATTTTTTTAGACATTAATATAAATAAAAAATTTAATGTGTGTGTAAATATTTAAGAATACTGTCAGTCAATATTAAACTGTTTAATTGAAAAATTTCTACTCGAATCTCCGATAGCACCATACCCAGCCGTAATTACTAATAATCTGATTTAATATAACTTTTCTAAAAGCAATTTATGAACGGTAAAATTGAGTATATGTGTATTTGAGTGTTTAGTAGAGGTTCGTCGATAACAGTGTACACGATAACACACAAGCAATTTTCTCCAGAATGCACGTCTTTAATAAGATTGCCAAAATATTTATCACATTTCATAACTGGCATGAGAAATCGTGTCCTGGTTTGAATAAATTCTTTGTGATGTGTAGAAAAATTAAATTAACAGATCATGCCCTTGATTTGCGTGTTCCGATTTTGCATGTGATTTAAAATATAGGTGGTGGTATTGTAGAGTCACTTTGGTAGGACCAGGATAAAGAAAATAAAATGCTCGAGCTCAGTAAATCAATATAAGGAGTGATACTTTACACTCTAATGTACCTCCACCACACATCAACCCCACATATAAAGTCCAACGGCTAGGGCAGTCTATCAAATTGAGAAATAAAAAGTCGACGGTCCAAAATACCGGAGCGTGTAAGATTAAGGCAAGTTAGGTTAAATACATGTCAAAAAATGTGTATTTCAGTAACTTGACGATTTCATCATTACTCAAATTAGTGGAAGTATCTGAAAGCTTAAAAAAGCACAGTGATGAGCTTAAAACATTCTCGAGCGTGGCATTCTTTTTCTTTCAGGAACCAATACAAGATTTCTTTAAACATCTATTTTAGGCACGTAGACGTTCTACGTGTTTAAAAGTGCGTAGACTAAAATATTTAAAATATTTCATTAAATGGTCGCCACATTTTTTATAAGCACGACTAGAACATCAAGCTAAACTGCCTGTATAAAAATCTGACACTGAGATATTTTTTATATTTTCGAAAAGTCGTTGTAAGTTTGTACAACTTTCAAATCGTCAGACATTTGAATAGAGGTATTTTTAGTGTCCAATTAACATGTATACTAAATATCTGATACGTCAAATAATGTTTTTCTCTCTTTAAATTTTTAAAAATCTGTAAAGTTTTTCATTCCACTGAATGTGGAAATAATATACAACATTTATTCACTCTATCATCTCATGACGCTTAAGTAAATCCGCATTTAACATCATTGGATGCCCTACTATTATTGATAAAGCTAAATGTTCTTATAGAAAGGTCTAGTTTAAGTTTAGAGTAAGATCAATAAAAGCTAGCATTTTAAAACTAAACTGTTCAGAATTGAGACCCACACATATTACAAAATGCAATAGTATTAAAAAATTACATTTTTAACTACGGTGTCCTTAAAGCGAGTCTTAAATATTGTAGACTTGAATAAATTTTGCTCGTTTCTTTTCGATTACGAGCCGTGAAAAACCTTCCAATAAATGTTAATTAACTCGTGGCCCACCCTGTATAAACTTCTAGGTATGCACAATTCGATTTCAATTCAAAAACAAACGAATAGTTTAGGGAAACACTGTTATCATTCGTTCATTGGTTCACTTCCCAGTCTGCAGGCCCGGGACATAAATAAAGAGTAAAAAGATCTTGTTTTGCTTGCTATAACAGCTGTCAGATACGTATCTACCTGACACCATGTTATAGCAGACATTAAATTTAAAACAGTGTAGGTAAGTGGTTTAGTCGTGTTATGAAAATATTTCAGTAAATAGAATTTATTTTACTTTCTTACAACAGTAAATACCGTATTATTAAAAGGGAGTTTACGTTTAGACAAGTGTCAGATTTAAGAGTTCTGATTCTTTATTTCTATAATTATTACATGTAGTATTTGGAGTACTTTAAGAGTTAACACGAGAATCTGTGTAGTTTCACTAACAAAGGATTGAATCAGTTTTAAAAATTCAAGTATTCATAATATGGCTGAGATTTGAATTAGCATACAGAGGTACATACATCATGTCATGTCCATTTCCCAGAGCGGTACGCAGAGACAATTATAATATAAGTATCTAGTTATTACGGCCCTGACACATCTCTTTTGCAGCGTACACATTCATTAATCATTGCATGCTACCCGTCGGTTTCTGGTGTTTTTCACTTTTATCACACGGCACTTTTTAGAACATTACAAATTTGGTCGGTAAATGTTCACCGTGGATCATCTCTTCCGATACTTCTACATAAATTCACTTTTATTAATTTCTCTTGTGAATCTTCTATCATCCATCTTCTCTAAGTAACCATATCATCGAAGCATATCTTTTCAATCTTTGATAGTTCATCTTCTTTCAGTCCACAATGTTTTCTTATCACTATATACCTTCTTTCGTTTACATCATAAATTCAAATGTATTTATATGAATTTGAGAAACGTTATCATACGTAATTATATTATTTGTTATTTTTTATTTCTACTGAGTACTTACTTTCCAAATTGAATTTATAACATGATTTCAAATTAAATTCATTAAAATCTTTTTTTTAAGTTAATATTACGGGCAACATTAACAAGATACTTTCAATAGGCTTCTCAGAAAGGATAATTAGATTACTTGTTGAACTCAACGAGTACGTAAACAACTTTATTTATACATATTTACGTTGATATTACTCTGTAAAGTAAATTCGGCAACTAAGTCAGTATTTCAGAGATGTAACAATAAAGTAATGTGATTAATAAACCCAGAGTTTATTTTTACTTTTTTACTATCTCACTCAGCGATAAGACACGAGCTTGTTTATAATCAATATCCTCTGTTTGATTGCGACTTGTCGACTTACACATGATCGACTAGATGCTGTCAGTTTCTCGAATCTTGAGACAAGAGTATTTTTAGATACTAAGAAAAAAGTAAACCATTTAACGTATATAAGGTGCATAAAAAAATGGCAATTTTCATTCATTATTTTTTCTTTTGTTTATAGGAGCCTACCAAAGTAACTATACTCTGCCTGATAAAAAGCATGTACAGAATCCAAGATTGGTGATTGACCTGCTCATATTACCATAATGGGTTGAAAATATCAAGCTAAGTGTTGCTATTAATAGTAATGCGCCGTGTGGTGCCGGCTAAGAATGGCACCACGCCATCTCCTCCCGTGGGTGTCGTAAAAGTCGACTAGGGGAGAGTACACTAGAGGATGGGCAGCAGCGTCCTACTAAGTATACTATCTCACTGCGATCACCAACCCGTATCCCAAGCGTGGCGATTATGACAAACCTCCGTCCCCGGTGGCTACGGTAGCCGTCTAGGAAGTGGCAGTGCAGGAGGTGCTAAGAATTCCCGAGTAAGATCGGGCTACCACAAACGAAGACTTGACTTGGCAATATATAACAGTCTGCCCTCTGGCCTAAATGTCGTCTGCTATGCGGACGATACATTAATACTGGCTAGAGGGTCACACTTCGAGGAGGTGCTTTGGCTCGCCGAGCTAAGGCGAGGTGGCTAGTGTCGTGGAAAAGATACGTGAGCTGGGCCTGAGGGTGGCGCCTCAGAAAACTGAGGCGTTATGGTTTCATGGCCTGCGTAAGCGCCAGGAGCCACCCAGCTCATGTCTCCGGGTAGGTGACGCTGAAGTCCAGGTAGGCCAGTACATGAAGTACCTAGGCCTCATCCTGGACAGTCGGTGGAGCTTCGAAGAGCATTTCGGGCGATTGGTACCCCGAGTGCGAGGGGTAGCAGGTGCGCTGCATCGTTTGCTGCCCAATCTCGGGGGACCACGGGAAGAAGTTCGCCGCCTCTACATGGGGGTTGTTAGATCCATGGTCCTCTATGGGGCACCCGTCTGGTTTAATGATCTAGCGGGTGCCTCCCGCTGCCGGGCCCTACTCCGGCCCTGCTCCGCCTGCAGCGGCTGATGGCCATACGTAACGTGCGAGGCTACCGCACAATCTCCTATGAGGCGGCGACGATCCTGGCGCGATCTCCGCCCTTCGATATTCTGGCCGACATGGACGCGATGGTGTACGACCAAATTCGTTCTGTCGGTCGGAATGCTGAAGAGGCCGCGCCAGATCATGAGCCCGGAATGCTAAGGCAGAACGCGCATAAGCAAGCTTTGGTGGCTTGGCAGGCACGGCTCGAAACTCAGGGTTGTGCTAGCCAACGCGCCGTCGGAGCCGTTCTGCCGAACTTCGAAGCGTGGATAGAGAGGACCGACTGTGTCACCTATCGATTGACCCAGATACTCACCGGGCACGGCTTCTTCGGTGAGTATCTGAATCGAATAGGACGGGAGGCTACGGCACAATGCCACCACTGCGAGTCCGAACGGGACTCCGCCCAGCACACGCTGGAGGACTGCCCTGCTTGGGAGTCTGAGCGTCGAGTCCTGGTCGGACGGATCGGACGAAACCTTTCACCGTCAGCATTGATCGCGGCAATGCTGGCGAGTCGTGAAGGATGGGAAGCTGCGATCTCCTTCTGTGAGCAGGTTATGCTCCGGAAGGAGACCGCAGAGCGAGATCGGGAAAGGGCCGATCCCGCTCGAAGGAGGCGGCGAAGGGGACGCGGCAGAGGTCGCTAGCTCCCTAATCGCCGCCTAAGGGTCGCTGCGGTCACATCTTGGACTGCTGCAAACTGGCGTTGTGACTGCTGCAAACGACCCGAGTCAGGTGACACTCCGGTGCGGCCGGGGAGTGTCGTCTGGGGCGAGGCGCTGTTCTGCCTCTTACTGCGCAGGGCGATGGGAGGTGCGATAGCGTCTTGCCCCTGGGGCATGAGGTGCCCGAGATGTACCTCACTTGTAAGGTACGGCAGGGAGGACTCTAGAAGCCGCTAATGCGTTCCTAGAGCTCCTCCCAACTGCCGAGGTAGGCCGCCGCGGGGTTTAGTGGGTAAACCGGTTTTCCGGGAGTCCCACATACGCCCTTCGTCCCTCCGGAGGGTATGGTGCGAAAAGCATTCCCCGCGATAAAAAAAAAAAATGGTCCAACTTCGAAAAAGAAGTCAATCCTCCAATCCAGCTAGGTTGAGCAGCTTTCAGGAAGCTACATAATGTTTACTCGTCACAAATACCGCAGTGTCTCAAGACAAAAGTCTTTGACCAATGTGTGTTGCCAGTGATGTCTTACGGCACAGAGACATTGTTTTCGATCACTATGGGCTTGATACGAATGCTCAAAGTCACCCAAAGAGCAATGGAGAAGACAATGCTCGGAGTTTCTTTGTGTGATCGAATCAGGACTGAGGAGATCCGCAGACGAATCAAGTTCATCGATATTGCCAGTAAAACTGCAAAACTTAAATGGCAGTGGGCGGGGCACACTACATGCAGAAACGATGGCCGATGGGGCTATAAAGTTCTGGAGTAGCGACCGCGTACTGGGCAACGTAATGTTGGTAGGCCTCCTACAAGGTGATCCGACGAACTGGTGAAGGTCGCGGGAAGCTGCTGGATGCAGGTGGCACGGGACCAGCTGTTGTGGAGAACCTTGGGGGAGGCCTATGTCCAGCAGTGGACGTCTTTTGGCTGAGATGATGATGATGATGAAGTGTTGCTAATTGGGGTAAATATAAATAGTTTACATAAAGTGTATATGCGATAAAATACGGAGTATCGTATTAGTACATTACGATTATTCAGTGGGAGTTCCTTACTGTTATTGAAAGTAAAGAAAACAATTTTACTTATTACTAGCAAACCGTCTTGGTTTCGCATGCAAACCTTGTAAGTTCTCAGCTTTTATCTATTAAAATTTATATGTATTACACACATGAATCTTTCTCTTGAATCACTCTCACTTTTGGTGAAAATCACTTTTAATATCGTTGTGTAGTGTGAATGATTTAAGTGTACATGAACAAAAAAACAATTTTATTATGTATTATTTAATTTATTAATTATCGCTAATAAAATGCAGCCTACGTAACAGGGATATTTGAGAACCAAGGCTATAACTACATACCTATTCTTCATTTATGGATAAGTCACAAAAGAAAATAAGACTATAAGCTTGAGGAAAAATCGATGTAATGAAAAATGTATGAACTGGTACTTCGGTACGGTTTTCCTGTCTACTCTATTAGTGTCAGTAACTCTTACACATAAATTAGATAAAGCTTTGTGTTGATAGAAGTGCTGATACGAGAAATACAAGGGAAATGGGCATTTTTGAAGAAAATTCTACAGAGTGTAGAGAATAAAGTCCGTTTGTCGCTATGAGAAAAACTGATGAAGTGATATTTAAATCATTTTGTAACGACAAAAGACGACACAGTACGACACAGTAACGACAGTTTTAGGTTCATCTATATTCTTGTTCGTTTTTAATTTATAAATAATTTCGTTTAGGGTATGTGCCGTATTTAGCTTATTGATAACCTATTTGTACATAATTTATTGTTGAATAGTAATCAAGGTGGTAAAGTTGTAATCTAATTTAGTCTCGTTTAACTTATATTATATCTTTACATTAGTAATGATAGCTAAGTTTTTACTTTTCTTTGTAATATTCAAATTTCGGAGAAGAGTAGAAGCTTAAGAACAGCCATTTTTAGACATATTCATGTAATCTACCAAATAATTATAAAATATGAATGTTACACTGTTACACCTCACTATGGCATATTAAAATTGCGTTAATAAATTTGAAATAAGAAATAAAATTGATGCTAGAATGATGCTTGAAGTGCTGTGTACATAATATATATGTATAAAAGATAAATGGCAGAGATATGGAGTAAAAACAGCTAAGATAATCAGTTGAATTAAAAGCCTCCTTGTTATAGATGTTCTTCAAAAGTGAAGCTCGTATGTAATTTACATGGCATGGAATATAAAGTTTCTCATCAAATTGTAGATGTAACTACTGTAAAGGCATTTTGTCGATCTTAGCTTTGTCGCAGTTGAAAGTTTTATGATACCATTGCTTTCTGCCGAATTTACTCGTAAATATGAATGTACATAGTAGTCTCAAAATATTTCTAAAAGTGGCAATGCACTTGTGTATATTTGAATGTGTGTATTTGAATTGGGTAGATGACTGTATCGTAAATAAATACCAATGTCCACTTCATTAAAACTAATGTCGTCTCGACAAATACAATTAATATAGCTTTATTATTTTACCAATTTCAATCAAATATACAGTGAAATATATTGTTCATTTGAGTAGTCTAAAACAGTGACGTCACAATTTTGTATTTAATACATTTTTCATATAAAATATTCGTTTTGACAGATGATAAAAAGTAACTAATTTGACTAAGGTGTCATCTAGCCCATTGTGGATGCTTACGTTTGGTGGTAGTCATTTAGCATCAGGCGATGATAAATGACTACTTGTCGGTTTGTGTGTTTATATCACAAAAATAAGGTCAATATTTATGGTTATTTAAAATTCAAATTTAAAACAAAAGTGGTTATGCATGTGCTTAGATATATAATTATTGTTACGTAGCAGGATCTTTTATGGTTAATGTTTTTCATTTTACATCTTTTGCAAACAGTTTCATGAATAAAACCTGACCAGTCAATATCCTTTTTAACTTGTTGATAAATGTTGGTGAGTTCTTTCATTATTAGACACCGTTACAAAATGGATGACAGACATTCAAAAACGCTTTCTTACAAAGTTGATTGATGAAATTTTACACTTTCAGCAGATTACCCTACCTATAATCGATTGACCTTTGAATTTTTGTACTATTTTTTCTTTTAAAAGAAGGAAATGGAATTTTCAAGTGATTTATGGCTTGGAGAATACAAAAGCCATTATTTATGAGTTAATATTAGCAATTTTATTTCTTTTATCACCTACTCTGTCCGTGTGGTGACGAATTAAGAATACATAGTGTTACCACCCTATTCATCTCGTGAGTGTCGTAAGAGGTGACTAAGAAAAATAACTGTTCAGGAAAATATCTCTACAAAGAGAAGGAAGACAAATACAAATCTTATACCAACCTGTCTGGCCAGCGTGGTATGGTATGCCAAAATCTCCTTGCTAAGGAGAGGCCTATATCCAGCTATGGACTATAAAAGGCTATTGATTATCTCCTTCTATGTAAGTTCAAGAAAAAAACTGTCTTACAATGTTGGCTCCACAAGGTACCATACGACGACTCCGTGGGTGTTATA
Organism: Hypercompe scribonia; assembly: GCA_949316085.1. Classification (NCBI taxonomy): domain Eukaryota; kingdom Metazoa; phylum Arthropoda; class Insecta; order Lepidoptera; family Erebidae; genus Hypercompe; species Hypercompe scribonia. Next base: position 10,840,072 of record OX438988.1, read on the forward strand.
TACTAAGCGAAACGCCGAGGAACACTTGTAAATTTTTTCGTACCTGACGTTCAAGTCAGAAATCAGGAGAAACGTTGTGGGACATGAATGATGGTTTAAAGAGGCAACTAGATGAAATGGCAATGAACAGTTTTGACAAATGACCTTAAGTATGCAAGTCTCTGATGCATTTAGGGCGCTTCTAACTGGTCTTTTTTAAGTCATTGAAGGAGACTCGTATGCAGAGGTGACTGTCCTACGGCTATGATATGGATGAAGAAATTGTTCATAGTTTGAATTTTTTTTTTATTCCTTTTATTTTATAGGCAATTCAAGTAATTACAAAGTAATTTAAGCTCAAAAACAAAACAACCGAACAGCTTGTCTAGAAGATCTTGTTTGTACTTCACTTAGAAATATTTAGCGACTCTATTACACCACTAGCAACTTTTCAAATTATCAACTTCATGTGCAACGAAGTTAAGTTTCTGTTTGCAATTTCAACTTTGCCATGTTGAGAAAACAGTTTCTTTGTAAGGACTACTGTAATTTCAGAGTAATATTCACAATTTTCATGCGATAATGCGATACTAAATATATATTGTACGAGAAAGAGCGTTAGGAATAATTTAGTATATAAATGAGAAAAATTAAAACTTTACTGGGAATATGTTCTTTGTTATTTGAGAACATTTGAAATATGAGTGTAGTGGATGTTTGTAGATGAGTAACAAGTTAATTATAAGAAACAATAGCTGACTGCGTGGAAATTAATAGGTACCTAATAGTTACTAGAAATTTACCGATTAGCGATTTTAATTTGTGTGTTTTTTTAATTTATAAACTATTGTATCGAAATTACGCTGGCTAACGGAACTGCTGGTGGTTATGTAGGTACTCAAGTGATTATTTTAGTTAGTCCAACGTGCTATTGAATGGCGCGAGTAGAAAACAAATGGGCTGTATACCGATGGCCTAAGGCTAAGATTACGTAAGCGCTGGGGGTTTATCTTAGGTAGTATTAATTTATACATATATATGTATGTATATACATAATACACGAGGCCTGCGACTCCCGGCGTAAACTCCCACTCTAATTTGATATTCCGTTCAAGATTACCGTACTACTATGTTACTGTAAAGTATTATCTAAATCGGTTCAGTAGTTTTTTTGCGAGAATGAGTTGCACATATCTATGCATTCTCACGTACTTTTACATTTACCAGTGGTCGCCCATTGGTCGAAATTCGACCATAATAAATTTAAATTGTAAGTGACTTAATATACATTATTAAAATATAATATTCAAACATTATTAAGGTTCTACTGTCCAAAACTAAACTACTATAACCACAGATTTGACCAAGACCATTATTTGCCAATTTCTATTTTGAACAAATTATATGAAATTAAAAAGAAGTAAAATAAAGAATACCTATTTAAAAAATATTTATTAAAACAAAACATGGTATAAGAGGATGCAAAACAAAAAAACATTTTTATCGCATATTGTAATAATATAATTAATGATTTAAAACTTCTCTGAAAACAATGTTTTTTGTAAAAACTCTTTCATCGTTTGCTAAATGTCCTTGGCCATTATATTCGGATATATAAAACCTTAAACCAGGGAATGAACGAACTCTACTTGCTGCGACATACAATTGCCCATGTGTAAAAACTGGCCGTTTAAATAAAACACCAATTTTTTGGACTGTTTTGTCCAATTCCAGTGAAATTTCACGCATTATGTTGTTGTTACATGTTTGACTAATACGTTCTTGTAATCTATAATTAATAGCAGTGTCAACATCATAAAAATATAATTGTGCATAACATGGTGAGCGACTATATGCAGCAGTCATTGGGCCTGATCTGAGATAAAAAACATCATATATTTTGAAATAATACACTCCACTTGTACCTACCTCAGCAACTTTGGCTTCTGAGCTAACCATAGCAAAACATGAATTATATTTCCTAATATATTCTAAATATTTTTTTGATTTACTTTTTGTTGAAGGTTCATTTGAAGTAAGTCAATGAGTACAATGATTTAAAATGTTCATTTTGACTTAAGGGTGGTAATATTGCTTTACCCTTGTGACAACATGAAGTGAATGCAGTTCGGTCGCCTTAAGTCACTTCAGATTCAAAATGTTTCGTATTGCAAGACCTGCACTCTAAATATGAATCCACAATCATAACTTAAAAACACATTTGGAATGACATTTAGAGCACATTTAAATGTACGTATCTCTCAAAATCACTTATTTATCCTGAAGTACATACAGTTACTGAAATCGTAAACTACATACTACAACTACTAATAATTGCTTAAAACCAGCAATAGCAAATTATATTTTTTTTGTACCTGAATGTTGTCATTGCAGATTGCTGCTACAGAACTTACTTTATGCATATAATGAAAGTCCGTGTACATTTAAATGTATCTTACTGCCACACAACTTATATATATATGTTTATGTTACATAAATTTGTATAAGCGCTCAGTATTTCACGTAGGATTCGTCAAATAAAACTTTTTTGTTTGACATTCAACTATGTCTATAATAAACAAAAGAGACAATTTGACCACAGAGTATGTATACGTGTACAAATACTTGTGTATGCATGTGTCAAATGCATGCTGGTTTGTGTAATGTTTTATTTATTGATTTAATGTACTTTTTATGCATTATTATTAAAATCTTTTTTTATATTAAATGAGGCAAATAAAACTTTTTTTTTTGATATATCTATGTCAGTACTCTATGTCTATGGACAAAATGGCGTGTACAAATACTTGTGTATGTATGTGTGTGTGAAATGCATGGTAGTGTGTGTAATGTTTTATTTATTGATTTAATGTACTTTATAAGCATTATTATTGAAAAATATTAGCGTTCTGCACTTCTCCTACACATAAACTATAAGTGTGCCAAATTTTATGCTCCTGCGTCCGCGCAATTTTCGTAAAAACTGGTCCAAAGTTTTTGGATCGCGTATTAATATATAGATATTTACATTTATAATGTAATAAAATAATAGGAAAGAAGTACGGAAGTTTTATTAGGAAATTTTAAAGAAACAATATAATATTATAATATCTTTACCTAATGCCACTCTCATAATTAAGACAACCCCAATGACACCGATAAGCAACTTTATCAAGTTGCAAGAATCAAAGACAGCAACTATGTAATAAATATTGAACATTTCATAAAATTATTACATGGTCTTGTTTAAGGCATCGAAAAGGGACGAGGAAAAAGTTATTTTTAGCATAATCCGATAGAGTGTGAAACTTGACAATCTTCAAAGGACTAGTGTTTTCTATTGTGATCACAATATGGGTACAAGATGAAAGAAAAATATAAAGTATACCTGCAATTATTTCTATAATATATTTTTAACCAATTAAAGGAAACATTGAACAAAAACAATCTGTTTATCAAACGTTACATGTAGAATTACATTTAGAAATTGTACAATGATCACCTAAGGTAATCATTGTACAATTTCTACACCAATTTTCAGATTGAACATGACTTTATTTTTGTAATAAAGTATATCTATTTTTAGGAAACCAGAAGTGGAAATAAACAAAAAAAATACAAAATACACTTAGCTTATTTACTAATTAAAATCAAACTTAACCAAAATCTAATGAAATATCTAATATCTAAACAATCACAATTATAATTTAAGTACACGCGAAATTTATGTAACAAAAAGACAGGTTGACTATTTCAACGAGCAGAGGTTCCCCTTGCCACGTGGCCTCAACGCGAAGTGTGTCCAGACTGAACTCGCAGGCTCTTATATTGACAATAGGCTCCTCCCACTCGACTCCCCTCTACTGCCACAAGAAACGTCACTCTTCTCCTAACACGGCCTCTCCTGACTGGAGGGCGTCCTCGTCCTCCTCTTCCCAGACTTGCGGCTCAGCCGCTCCAGAAGTGCTCGGTGTGGGCTCGGTCGCCCCCTCGTCTCTAGGCTGCACATCGTGCGTGGCAGCTCGCTCAAACGTGGACTCTGTAATCTCATCATTGCTATCTGCATAAACAAATTACATTCCAGTTACAAAACAATGAAAATAAGTCTTTACCGTTTTCACGCTGTTAAATCATTTAGAATGAACCATAGGCACTACGTTAGCATAGTTCAAGCAAACACCAGAGAGGAAGCACTACGTTAGCTATCTCTGTTATCACGAACCATAGGCACTACGTTAGCATAGTTCAAGCAAATACCAGAGAGGAAGCACTACGTTAGCTATCTCTGTTATCACGAACCATAGGCACTACGTTAGCATAGTTCAAGCAAACACCAGAGAGGAAGCACTACGTTAGCTATCTCTGTTATTACGAAACATAGGCGCTACGTTAGCTTATTTCCCATCGTTAAAACGGACACATGACATAGGCACGACGTTAGCTTATCATGAACACGCACTATTCAATATGTGACATAGGCACAACGTTAGCATATCACGTTTAATCCACACTTGTATGACATAGGCACGACGTTAGCTTATCATACCAAGCGGGCGTACTCACCCTCAAAGTAAGCAGCGCATGTCTCCGGAGTCCACTCCCCGCGCCACGGCTTCATAAACTGAGCCGCTGCTTGTGTAGATTTACCGTAGGAGCCCAACTTGTAGCTCATATCGGTCATGGGGAAGCGCTTTGACCACGCGATAAGGCCCACGCATGCCGGAGTCGAGCTTGCCAGTCGATTGCGCCTGCTTAATTACAAAAACAAGTGAGTTGATTTCAAATGCTTGAGGGTTCTCTCGGCCAGCATTCACAGTCGTGTCCTGCTGCTGTTGGTTTCTAGCCAAACGCTCCGAAACCCGTTGTCTGTGCATCTCCCTCAGCGCTTCACGATTAGGATGAGAGCTGTCCAGCGCCGCCTCACGTACCAGGTGCCTTATGAGAGGCGTCGCTGCTTCAATGCCTACGAGTAAATTTAGTGGCGACCGCTGGGTGGTCTTCTGCTTAGTTATATTGAGGATTAGCTGTGACCGCCACATCATATCTGCCCATTCATCCTGGCGGTGATTACACTGAATGCGGATCATATTCAAAAGTGTTCGGCAGTAACGTTCCACTTGCCCGTTTGAATGGTGCATCTCTGGTGTGATGAGATGCAAGTCGATGCCTAGGTCAGAGACAAACCTTGTAAAGTCTGAGCTCTGAAACATCCTACCCCGGTCTGCGACTAACATTTTCGGTGTACCAAATAAAGAAATAACATTTGTAATGAGTAGTTTTAATTCTGTAGCTTCTTGTCCAAACATAGGGTACAATAGACAAAATTTGGAAAAGGCATCTATTACAATTAGAACGTATCGATAACCATTCGATTGGGGCAGAGGGCCTAATGCATCTACATGAATTATTTCAAAAGGGGCACAAGGCTTTTCCCACGAGTGTATTGGTTGTTGCGGAGCCCTTGGGACCTTTTTATGCGTTAAACAAATTAGACAATGATCTACATACTTTTGAACAAAAGATTTTAAAGAAGGGAACCAAAAATGTTTCCTTATGAGCCCTAAAGTCTTACCAACACCAAGGTGATCATGTTCATCATGAAATATCCTGAGCAGACTGAGCCTGTGGCCTTTGGGAACATAACATAAAAATCTAGGTTCCTCTCCGACTGGAGAGTACTTGTAAAAGAGCAGGTTATTTTTATGTACATAACGGTTTGAGTCTAGCCGTCCGTCTGTCAGTTTTTGGATGAGTTGTTGGGTCTCCTCGTCCGCAGCCTGTGCTATTCGAGCCCAGTTCTGCTGTTTACGAACTTCGCAAACGTTAACGGGGTTCCGGCTCAAATAGTCCGCATGCGACATTGAAGTTCCCTTACGGTACTCCAAGGTAAAGTCAAAATCCTGCAGGTACATCCACCATCTGGCAACGCGTGGGAGTAAGTCTTTCTTCTGCTGGGTGGATTTCAGAGCGTTACAGTCAGTTACCACTTTAAAATGAACGCCGACCAGATAGTGTCTGTAGTGCTGCAGCGCCTTGACCACCGCCAGAGTCTCAAGCTCATAAGAATGATATCGAGGTTCAGCGCCCTGCGTTCGCTTACTAAAATATTCGACTGCTCGCTTGTGTCCATTGACGTGAACCTGAAAGAGCACCGCACCGTACCCAATTGAGCTTGCGTCTGTGTGGACTTCGATGGGCAAGCTCGGGTCGTATATTGCTAGTACAGGCTCACTAGTTAAATGTGCGATCATCTCTTGCCGTGCTTCTTCCTGTTCTCTTCCCCACACAAATAATGCACCCTTTTTAGTAAGTCTGGTAATTGGAGCGCTCCTAGCAGCGAAGCTAGGGATATAACGACGGAAATAACTAGCCAAACCCAAGAATTGACGCACTTGCTTGACCGTTTTAGGAATAGGGGCTTCTACTAAGGCTTTAATCTTAAGTTCGCTCGGTCGTACCTGACCTTGGCTAATGGTGCGGCCTAAATACTCAATTTCCGTTGATAGGAATGAACATTTCTTTAAATTGATAGAGAAGCCAGCTTCAGTAAGCGTTTGAAGTATGTCGCGTAAGTAAGTAAGGCCTTCGTCTATGGTATTACTAAGTATAAGTACATCGTCAATGTACACCAGGATTCTACCAGACTCCAATTGGCGTCGAAGAGTCTTTGACATTATACGCTGATAAATAATGGGGGCGTTCGCTAATCCATAAGGCATCTTTAAATATTCGTAATGGCCCTCTGGCGTAACGAATCCCGTGAGCGGTACTGACTCCTTTTCCATTGGAATCTGATGAAATCCTGTGGCCATGTCAAGGCTAGTGAAGAACTTATGCTTCCCTAACCGGTCGATTTGATCGTCGATCAATGGCAAAGGGAAACGATCTTTGGCGGTAATCTCATTTAATTTGCGGTAATCAACGCACATGCGGTCCGATCCGTCTTTCTTTTTCACAAGGAGTATCGGACTCGCATATTCAGACTTAGATTCCTGAATTATATTCTTATCGAGGAGCTCTTGGATGATCTTACGAACTTTCAAAATTTCCGGCAACGAAAGTCTGTACGGCCTGTAATTAACAGGTGTTGTACTATTCAGTTTGATCGACATGCTGCCAGTATTAACTGTAGTAGCAGCGGTTCCCGAAATGAGAAATTCTGAAAATTCGTTGATCAAGTCAAGTAATCTATCTAGGTCACAACCGGTCAAAGACGTTTTAATAGGGATATCTTCGGTAGATGAAGCACACATGACGTTATCGGTACACCCCTGTTTATAGGTCAGACGTTGCTGATCGCGAGTACGAACGTATGTTACTCCTTCACGATTCAATACATCTGTACCGACTATAATTGGAGTGGTTAGAAATTCCGAGGAGACCGCATGCAAGTCGACTTCCAAAGTAATTCCGTCGAACTCTATTGGCAAAGTAACGAAGAAGGTAGACTCTACCTCTTGACTACCTATACCTCTTAAAACTCTAAAAGCAGGTTTGCGTGCGCATCTAAAATGTTTTAGCAAAGTGGAGGAAACTAGCGATATACTTGAGCCGCTATCGATGAGCACATCAACGGGTATGCCCTGTATGACTGCAACAATTATATCATTGGACTTACTACCTACATTTTCGTGACAGAAGTTCACATTACTAGCGTTACCAGATTCTACTTTCTTTTTAGCAAAACAATTTTCGATCCTGTGACCGGGTTTTTTACAGAAGCTGCATGGCTCGGGTTTTGTTGTACTAGAACTAGGGGCAGGGTTACTCTTATGACCATTGTCGACACTCTTACTATCGCTGAAAATGGGCTTAGACCGTTTATAACAATCAGAGGACTTATGGCCACGCTTACCACACGTAAAGCATACCCCGTCATCAAATCTACGCTTACGTGAACTCGTACCGTAACTAGGTTTCGAAGATCGAACGTTGTTCGAGGTATTGGGTCTTTTAGAATTAGGCAGGTTCGGTTTGACGTAAATCGAAAGGAATTCTACTAACTGACTTGGCATTAACTTTGCATTTGTAGCAGACGCGCGAATTTGTGGGTCTGTAATACCGCGAATTACGATTGCAGAGATCAGTTCGTCACTCAAGCCCCTAACTATACGCAACCTAAGTAGCGACCGACGGGCGTAATCTGCATACGTCGGATACCTATCTGAATTCGTACTCATTACTTCGTACAAAATATTCGCAACATCTGGCTTCCTAGGGCACAATGGCTTAAATTCCCGTTTAAAATTGCTCCAACTACGGTCACCAGTTACCCACTCATTAATCCATGTCCTAGCGTCCCCTTTAAGACAGTTACCAATACGAGACAGACATTCATTATCGCTCCAGCCGTTCGAAACCTTGGCGCGATCTACCTCCTCACACCAGGTATCTATATCGTTGACACTAGGATCAAAATTAGAAATAAAATACGCTTGGTTGGACCTCACCGTAGTGTTGATGGAACGTATGGCGTCAATCAATCGGTCAGTTACGTTCGCATCATGCTCCGTGACCCCACTCATGGAGCGCTCGAGCGAAGGCGGAGCCGCCGAGTCGCGACCGCCCGCACCTTCTCTGGTCGCCTCCACCAGCCGCTCGCGCCGCTCGGGCAGCGGTGGTTGTGACGGAGGTGGCGTTGCACGAGGCACGGCAACAGCGGTCAGCTCGCAGGGGGCTTGCGGCAACGCACGCTGCCGTTCCTCAAGCGTTGTCAACCTATCTAACATCTGTTGCATTTGTTGGGTTAATGAATTGCCAGGTGGGGTATGTCCCTGTGACGGATTACTCGCTTGCGAATCACGACGTCGGCCACGACGTTCGACACGGCGACCCGTGTGAGATTCAGATCCCTTTGCGCGAGAATCGCGTCGGTAGTGGCGCGATTCGCGACTTCTAGAACGGCTTCTACTTTTACGATTACTGTTATGCATATTCGCCGCTTTACGCGAGATATGTAGACAAGATGCTTCACTCTCGGGATAGTAAGTAAATTGGAATGAACTCACCGGGAATTACCGATATACAAACGTACTTAATCTTATTCACTTACGTACACAGCATAACAATGCAAACCGCTTGCTATAAAACCTACGTAACTATTTATATCTACCCACAAAAAGTATCAAAGTAAAGTGCTAAACTGCCGATTTTGTAATGGTCAGAGCGGGTCTATAGACACGTGTGGTGTATCCCACTTCTGATTTTAGGAAACCAGAAGTGGAAATAAACAAAAAAAATACAAAATACACTTAGCTTATTTACTAATTAAAATCAAACTTAACCAAAATCTAATGAAATATCTAATATCTAAACAATCACAATTATAATTTAAGTACACGCGAAATTTATGTAACAAAAAGACAGGTTGACTATTTCAACGAGCAGAGGTTCCCCTTGCCACGTGGCCTCAACGCGAAGTGTGTCCAGACTGAACTCGCAGGCTCTTATATTGACAATAGGCTCCTCCCACTCGACTCCCCTCTACTGCCACAAGAAACGTCACTCTTCTCCTAACACTATATATATTTATTTTATATACCTAGTCTTGCCATAAATATTGTAATAAAGAAAAAAGAAAATTGTTAACTGCAAATAACATTTATTACTTTTACAGTGTGTCAGTTTAATACATAAATATAAAACAATTAAAAATATAAAAAGCTTATTCGAAGTGGTCTCCATTGGCTGCAATACAGTCCTTTAAACGATGAGGCCAGTTATCAATAGAAGCACGCACTCTTTCCATGGGAAAATTCTTCACTGCCAATCGTATAGATTGTTTTAGGGACTCCAAATTATCATGGCGTTTAGAGCAAGCTGTACTCTCTAAAACTGACCACAAATCATAATCCAGCGGATTAAGATCGGGACTAGACGACGGCCAGTCTTCAGCTCTGATGAAGTCCGAAACGTTCGATTCCAACCAAGACTGCGTGGACCGAGCTTTATGACCCGGCGCCGAGTCTTGCTGGAAGGACCATACTTGGTTATTGAACATGGTGATGTTAAGGGGCTTAACTACCTTCTCAAGAATGGTATCTTGATACACTTGTGCCGATGTTTTGATACCTTTTTCACAAAAATATGGCTCAGTCACTCCTTCATAGCTAACACCCCACCAAACCATCACTGAAGTCGGATAATGTCCACGTTGCACTCTGTCGACTAATTGGGAAGCTTCCTTAGAGCTTTGAGCATAAATACGGTCATTTTGTTTGTTAAAATGTTGCTCAATTGTAAAAATTTTCTCATCCGTAAACAAAATTTTTCTGTGACCTCCCTTTGCGTACCGCTTCAGTAGTTGTTTCGATTTTACCACCCTATTCTTCTTTAAATTATCAGTTAAGAAATGGCCAGTGCGTCTCTTATAGGCTGCAAGTCCTAAGTCATCTTTTAAAATACGCGACATGGTTCTAGGTGCTATCTTCATTTCCCGAGATAAAATCTTTTGCTTTCGGACAGGATTTCTTCGAATTCTTTCCCTTACTGCTTTGACCACCTTTTTCGTACGAACACTACGTGGACGGCCAGATCTTTTTCTGTCACAAACAGAGGAGGTCTCATTGTACCTATTAATAGCCCGGTACACAAACATTTTACTAATACCAAGTGTATGGAGAGTTTTAAAAATTGCATTTGGCTCCATACCTACTTTGTGTAATGCTATCACAGCGATTCGGTTCTCTTTATCACCCCACACCATTTTAATATCGCAAAATATTTTACAATGTATTGGCGCCAAAATGAGAAAACACAATGAACAATCGTATAAAAATGACAGATTCGAAATTCAAATGTAATATTTTTTTATAATTAAGTGTAACAGTATTTATGGCCAGACTAAGTATATATATATTTATTTAGTATCCCCTTAAATATTTACCGTATAAAAATAAATGTAGAATTAATTAATATAATTAATAGATAAGAAAAGTATTGCGTTACAATACAATAATGTGTATAATTTCTGAAAAATATACCAGTTTGTTTTGCTTGATTTTTATTGATTTTCCTGTACCTTAAAGTATATATACCCTTAATTAAGTATCCCATAACACTAGGTTTTTTAAATATAATCATATTATTGTATGTGGCTAATTTTATATTTCTATAATATGTTTACGTTAAATTTGACATCTTTAGCAACAATAATTTCACTGTAGGATAGTTTGAATTTTATTACTGGGCAAAGATTACTAAAAGTGATTTGAGAAACATAAAAATATAAAATGAAGTCAGTTAAAGGGATAATTTATACAATCCCCTGTAAAAACATTCTATATCTTGATAAGATTTTACTTTTAGAAGCTGAATTTTCTTGGCGTTGTTCCAAAAATATACTGACTCAGATCAGACACGGATTACTAAGAGTATTACTAAGTTTATAAAAAACTAACAACTATGTCCTTACTCATTTTATGTCTCTTCCTTGTCTTGTTCAAATATGTCATAACTCTGACATGTTCTGTCTGTCTCACTAGTCCCGTGATGTTGACGATAATGAGACTTCTGGGACCAAAATCTCGGTGTCACTTGTTTCATCTAGCCCACCTGTACGAAAAAATGGCATTTGTCTCATTATGACACCACCGAACTGAGTGGGACAAATAGAAAATGTAGATGTTTCATTAATAGATTTTTATTAAATATTTTATTCAGGCAGAATAAAGTGTTAGTTTCTTGTAGCATTCAATCATGAGAATCCGGCTATAAAATAAATCGACCTTTTCAACCAATACAATATTTTACACGTTGTAAAACCTTAAAGATTTTATACGAACATCTGCCCGTGGGGTGCATACTTTCACAGTTTCAATCATTTCGCACTTTAATGACACTGACGCTAAGGAGCAAACTTCTGACAGAACTAAGTTTGATGCAAATTTCTAAATTTGCTTATCAATTTTAATAAAAAGAAATGTGGTACATTAATCACAAAGACTACAGTAAATCACGTGTAGTCTTTGACTTGTTACGACTTCGTTTTACCTACATTTGTAAAGGTAATAACTCGGCTCGTAATTCCGGTTCTTAAATTAGGTTCCTTAGTTGAAGCATTTACTGTACAACTCTAACCGGGTCATTGTGACCCTGCGTAAATCACGGTGCGCCATTTTGACCCGGCATAAAACTCGCACTATAAACCTTTGAAGGATTGACGATTGTGTGAGATCCTGTGTGGGCTGCGTGGTGTAAGTTCAGCTAATGAATGTGGATGATTTAATGTCGCATATTTTAACTCATGATTAGTATAGTATAATAATGTACTCCTGTCTGATTTTGGCCACAGGGCCAGTCTCAACCGAGACTCTCGAGACCTGCTAATTACGTAGGAGGTACTATAGTGCACAAATGTGTATGCAAATGTAGTGTACATATAGTATGAGGAATATGATGAGTAGTGTGTGTTCTTGGGTAGCGGTAACTTACCCATACCTACTATAATAAAAAGGTTAAAATACTTACAATATTAATAGGCTATCATATCTAAAATAATGGGTTTTTTTATTGTTATTTTATTCTGTTCCTCTCACAATGTATTCTTAGAAATTAGATGTCAACAATGTACAGGAACGTACTTTTGTCAAATGTAAAGAAGGAATGATAATTTTTTCAGTCAGTCTGCAGTCAGGAGGAAATTCATGAACGTATTAGCGGTTTCTGGCGACCTCCCCGCCGTACCCCACGACTGAGGTACATCCTAGGATGACCAAAGTCACTCTCGTAGCGCTCAAAAGTATTTTGACAAGACTACTTTTGCAGTTATCTTTTTACTGAGTACTTCAAAATAATTTTAGTATTTTTTATATTATTATTTATGATGTATTTCATCCTCTGTGAGTTACAAATTGGTACTTGTTTGTTTTCTTTCTTTGTTAAAAACAAAACACGTCTATACATGCGCTCAAAAATATTTTGACAACCATTCATTCCTTGCTGACAGCGGTTCTACTCACACTGCATATATTTTTGTCTATAAGGTATAATTACTCCGCATTTATCAACATGCCTAAGACTAAAGAATATTCAAATGATATTAAAAATGCCGTGATAACTGCCCTACAAAGTGAAATGACGCAAGCAGAATTTGCTCGAAGTTTTAAAGTGTCACGACAACTTGTTAGTTCGTGGAACAAAGGTTATAATAAACGTAACACTGTTGAAAATAAGCCTCGAAGTGGCCGTCCAAAAAAAACATCCGCTAAGGAAGACCATTTGATAAAAAGGTTATCGACAAGTGATGTCCGAAAAACGGCTGTGCAAATAAAAAACGAATTACAGTAAAACTACGACGTGAATTTACACGTTTCAACTCTAAAACGCAGACTAAAGGACTTTGGATTACATAGACGACGTCCAACTAAGAAACCTCTAATTTCTGCAAGGAATAGGAAGCTGCGCCTTGCGTTTGCGAAACGGTTCAGATTATGGTTCAAGGTGTTGTGGAGTGACGAAAGCAAATTTAATTTAGTGTCATCTGATGGTATACGGTATGTGCGACGTCCTGTAAACAAAAGATTTAATGTTCGATACCAAATACCCACAGTAAAGCATGGAGGTGGCAATATTATGGTCTGGGGACGCTTTTCTCGCTTTGGAGTCGGACCTTTAGTTAAGATAGAAGGTACTATGGATCCCTTTATGTAAGTAGATATATTAAAGCAATAAATGTTATCCTATGCTAAAGCAAATATGGCACCTGGTTGGTATTTTCAACAAGACACAAAGCACTAATCGAAACATGTCAACGATTTCATGAAACTCGCTAAAATCAAAATTCTCGACTGGCCAAGTCAAAGTGCTGATTTAAACCCGATAGAGCATCTTTGGTAAGAACTGAATCGCCGCGTAAGATATCGAAACTATGCAAATAAAGATGGTTTATATGAAGCACTAAGTTACGAATGGAGCCGAATACCCATTGATCGTTTGCAGAAACTAGTTGACTCGATGCCGGCGCGTTGTGAAGCGGTCTTGAAGGCTAATGAATATGCAACAAAATACTAATAGTTCATATCAAAAAAATTATTTTTTTTATTTTATAAAATAAAAAACTTTCCTTGTCAAAATACTTTTGAGCCGTGTCGTAAATAATTTTTCTTTATGTTTTCTTTTTGTGTAGAAATACATTACAATTAAGTGTCTTAATTTGTGAAACGTATCATTACTTCAAATATAATCTTTGATTGGAAACAATTTTGTTATCATTTTTTGTGATATGGAATAAAATTGAGTTGTCAAAATACTTTTGAGCGCTACTGTATGTGTGTACCGCAACTCTTTATGGATATAGCTTTGTTTTCTACACTTTTTTCTCTTTCACGTTTTGTTATGTGTAAACCGTCAAAGTCATGTTATTACGTCTAACATAAATAACAGCGACGCGTTCGTATATAGATAAAACACATGCAAATTAATAAAATAAATTACTTATTTTAACTAAACAGTTAACTTGGCAAAATTCATGATGGTTATTGTACGACGTAGAAATCGCATACAGGCAATATTACCATTTGAGGTTAGCTCTTGATATACCGTGTATCCGCTTCAATGATTGCAATCACTTATCGGCTTGTTAATGAAAGCCGGTAAACCGTAAATAATTTAATTAGAGGTGAGTTTAAAACATGATCATAACTCGAATAATAATAATATTATGCCATTCAGTTGGTTCCTAAACAATGTATAATATAATGAACCAGCTGACCTATTTCGTCTACGCTTATCAAAAGGTACATTTTTTTCCATTTTTCAACATTTTTCATTGAAAATGTATTGACATTTTCTATTTATTGATACTGACAACTTGACGTAGTACATACCTTCCTCGAAAAGATTCACTGCAAGATTTTTTGAATTCGAGTCAGTAATTTCTTAGATTACCCCGTACAATCAAACAAACGAACTCTGTCGTTTTATAATATTAGTATAGATTAAATCAGTATCCAGTGGCGTAACAATAGGGTGGCAAAACGGCAAAATGTCACGGGCCCCGAGCCAAAAGGGGCCCCCTGGTCAGAGAGGGCCGCGAACACAGAAGGATCCTAATCTGAATATTAATATGTCCAAAGCTTTGGACTCCTTTTTACGAAAAATGCGTGGCCGCAGGAGCATAAAGTTTGGCACACTTATAGTTTATGTGTAGGAGAAGTGCAGAACACTAACATTTTTCATTAATAATGCTTATAAAGTACATTAAATCAATAAATAAAAAATTACACACACTACCATGCATTTCACACACACATGTTTCTTTTGTTTTTCAATTTGGTCAGAGACATAGAGAACTGCCATATCAAAAATATATATTTGCCTATACATACTCTATGGTCAAATTGTTTCTTTTGTTTTTCATTTTGTCCATAGACATAGAGTACTAAAAAAAAAAGTTTTACATGCCTCATTTAATATAAAAAAAAATAATTATTGCAATATGTGATAAACATGCTCTAAATGGATAATATTTTTAACGCATGATTTTTTTGTTTTGCATTCTCTTATAGCGTGTTTTGTTTTTATAAACATTTTTTTTAATTGGTATTCTTTATTTTACTTCCCTTTAGTTGCATATAATTTGTTCAAAAAAGAAATTGGCAAATAACAGTCTTGGTCAAATCTGTGGTTATAGTAGTTTAGTTTTCGAGAGTAGAACCTTAATAATGTTTGAATATTATATTTTAATAATGTATATTAAGTCACTTACAATTTAAATTTATTATATGGTCGAATTTAGACCACTGGGCGACCACTAGTACTTATTATTAGTACCTACATTTAATAAAATGTATTACTTTTATCTTTAATTTATTTAATTTATCTACTTGAGAACATGTATTTGTAAGATTAATTAAAGATTAGCTGGGAGAAATTCAATTAAGTTGTTCATATTTTTGCCGCAAGACTATTGTGGCGCTAGCCCTGGTAATATTGATGCTAGGGAAATCCTCGCTTTATGTTTTGTAAGTGAGCTACTGTTGTGGCGCGGGCTGGTAATACTTATGCTCGGGGAATCCCCGTTTTATATTTTGTAAGGACGTATAAAAAAACTCCAGTCCCATTATAACGCCTACGTACGTCATCTGATTGTAAGAATTGGTTGTTTGTGTGCAATTCAAGCAAATTTAATAAGTGAATTGTGAAAAAATTAGTTACAATAATGTCTACTCGGTAAGAATTTTATTCTAATGTTTGACATAATTGAAGAATAATAACTATTATAATTAACCTATGAAAATAATAATTTACATCACCGATGGTAAAAGTTGAAATTAGAGGTGATATTCATATTTAAAATCAAATAGTAATGATTCTCATGGTGATGTGCATTTGTAAATCACAAATTACTATTTTGTGATTTGTTACCCGAACCACTAAAACTGCTTACGTTTGTTGTTAATTTTGTAACCCTAAAATTTTACAAATTATTAGTGTTAGGTAATTCTTTAACAATAGGTACATACCTATACGCTTGAACAATCGGTGCAGTTTTTTCTGGCCGCTTTTAAGATTTTGTTAACTTATCAGTTTTTCATTTAATGAAAAATGATTATAAACATTTTACATTTTGTTTCCAGAAAATATATGAGTGGAAGCGAAAAACGAAAGCGAAAGAAGGAGTCTGAAGAGAAAATTATAAAGTTACCCAAAATTAGTCAGTATTTTAAGAATAACAATTTTATTGACCAAGAGTCAAATGAGCAAAGCGATAACAGGGCTGAAAATGACGTGCACAAAAGTGGCGGTATTGCAGAGCCTGATAACAGTGAATATTTAAATCTAGATCAACAACAACCAAGTACGAGCACAACTCAAAGTGATTCATTTTTGGATATAGAAAAATTAAAATCTTCGCCATATGTTACCGATAAGGGTAATTTTAAAGAACTCAATCATCAAGTAAAACGGTTTGTGATTGAAAACGGACACTGTAAACCTAAAGGCCCCTTTTTAAGGGACAGTAACAGTCTTTCTTGGACAAATATTATTACACTGTTTCTAATTCTGGCGTAAAATTAGAACGTACATGGCTGTCTTTTTCTCTGTTGCTTCAAAAGGCGTACTGTGAACCATGTTGGTTGTTCTCAAATAGAACATCTAAAACTAAAAATGCGCAAGATGTTTGGATTGAAGGCTATAGCGATTGGAAACATATTGTTGAAGCTATAGAAAGACACGAGACATCGAAAGAGCATTAGCATTGTTGTTTCGTATATCAACAGTGGAAGTTACATGGAACTATAAATGAAGAGCAAGAGTCTATTAAGAAAGAAAAGTCTTTTTGGCGCCAAGTACTCACTAGACTTCTTGATGTTACTTTGACGCTTTCAACGTGTAATTTAGCTTTTCGCGGGCACAGAGAAAATATATCGACATCGCCGTTTCCAGTTCAAAAGGAATTTTTTTAAGTATTGTGGAGTTATTAGCCAAATACGATCCTATTTTACATGAGTTGTTGAGCAAACCAAAGGGCCAGATAAAATACTTAAGTCCAAAAATACAAAATGAGCTGATAGCTGTTCTGGTTCAAAAAGTAGAAAAAGCTCTGATAAATGAAATAGTCACCGCACCATTTTATTCCATTATATTTAACACTACTCAAGATATTGCCAAAACAGATCAATTGTGTGAACTTTACCGTTACTGCGTTATCGAGAAAGATGAGAATGGAACTCCAAGGGCGCTCGTAATTAAAGAAACATTTTTGGGATTTCACGAAGTTAAAGATCAAACTGCTTCAGAAATATCCAAGCAGATAATAAAATCCATTGACGACAAAAATATTTCTCTGCACAAGTGTCGTGGGCAAGGGTACGATGGAGCTAATAACATGAAAGTCACTTATGGCGGAGTTCAAAAACTGATAAGAGATATCGAACCAAATGCGGTGTATGTTCATTGTGCTGCTCATAATTTAAATTTGGTTGTTAATGATGTGGTAAAAGAGGTTACAGAAATGTAAACATTCTTTGAAACTGTGCAACAGATTTATAATTTTTTTGGGCATAATATAAAAAGATGGCATATATTATCAAGCTTTTTAACTAACAAAGAAAGCGAGACGGGGTGTCTCCAAACCGTCAAATCCAGTAACATTAAAAACATTAAATCCAACCAGATGGGCAGGCCGTTTCGATGCCATTTTTGCTTTAAAAGTTCGGTTTATTGAAATTCAAAAAGCTCTGACAAAAACTATTTTATTAAGTTCCAAAGCAAATGAGAGAAATGAAGCTATTTTACTGAAGAAGAAGCTGAAAAACTACAACTTTATTGTTCTACTGGTTTTCCATTGTAAAATACTACAGACCATCGACGCGGCTTCTAAAGCACTTCAATCTAAGAACATCGATCTTTCAATTTCCTCAAATCTTTTGCAAGTCTGTCTGGAAGACCTTGAAAAGTACCGAAAAGAATTTGAAGATTTGAAAATGCAGGCGAATAATATTGCAGTAAAGTGGTCTATAAACCCGGAATTTTTAAAAACTCGTCAGAGGAAAGTGAAACGTCATTTTGATGAAATTTGTGAGGATGAACGTCTCCAAGATTCTGAAAGCTTCTTTAAAGTGAACATATTCTATCGTGTATTAGACATCATCATTAATCAATTGAGATCGCGTTTCCTTGGAATGAATGAAGTTGTTTCCAATTTCAATGTCTTGCAACCTGACACTTTGCGAAATTTAAATGATAACGATTTATTAGAAAAAGCTTTAGTGTTTGTCAATCTATATAACAAAGACATATCGGTCTCGTTTGCTAAGGAAATTCTCAGTTTTAGATCCGCTTTTCGACACGAAATAGAAACGTCATCTTCTATAACAGAACTTGCCGACTTATTGATCATAAAAAACCACTTCATTTCTTCAAGCTTTTCTGAAGTGTGCACTGCATTTCTGCTATTTATAACCATCCCTGTAACTACGGCTAGCACCGAGCGATCATTTTCGAAATTGAAATTGATAAAAACTTATTTAAGAAATTCTATGGGACAGGAAAGGTTAAGCGTCTTAGCTATTTTATCCATCGAACATTCCATGGCCCGAAGTTTAAACTTTGATGATGTCATTAATACTTTTGCTGAACAAAAAGCCAGAAAAAAGGAATTTTAATAATTGTTTAATACTAAGACAAAAATTGTTATTTCATTTGAATTCGCTCTCAATTCTTATGTTTTTTTTTTTATAATTATATCGTTCGTACCTACTTCACATAGTAATTTATTGTAAAATAAAAAAATACTATATCATTTGTTTAGCTTCTTTATATTGGGGGAGGAGAGAAAGAAGGGAGGGCCCCATCCGGCGAATTTGCCACGGGCCTCAAACGGTATAGTTACGCCACTGTCAGTATCATATACGTAAGTTGATTAGATCTAAGATCCTCGTGCTGTATGAGTCTGTCAGTTAGCTTATGAAACTAATGGATGTGAGATGTTTGCATATAGTTGAAACGCGTAATGTGATGTAACAAAATGATGGATGTGAGGTTACTAGGGCGGATAAGGCAAGGAATGGTTATATTAGAGGGAGCCTGAGAGTGGAGTCATTGCATGAAAACTTGAGTAGATAGTGAAAAGAATTTTTTCTACTGCTGTAGAGCGATACTAGGGTAGAAAACGATCAATCAAAATATAACGTGTGTAGCGTTCATGTGGCAACACTGTTTGACAACGCCCATGTTCTTTCACACAAGAGTTTGATTACAAAAATGTTAAGTGGCCATTCTGATTGACTAAAATTGTAATTCAAGTTCTTGGATAAAATAAAGTAAATATTTGTACCATTTTTATTGTAAATATATTTTATGTCTTTACTTTGACCATTCAAATGGTAAATAGATTAAATAAAAATAATCTGTGGAGTATCACATTCATGGAACTCCAAACGTATAATACTGCAATAACATAACATGGTTTTAAAGGAGTAAGTAGTTGGGAAGATGTCCAAGATGATTAAGATTATGCCAATATCATAAGCCGTATTTCTTTTACTAATTCATATTTTTGATTACTTTTTTGATTATGACTCCATATGTCCCACAAAATGTTTCACGTTAGTAATTTTTTTTGTGATATTCAAATTAATTAATTTGGTTTTGAGGCCCATACGTTCTCTTTACTTATTTTAGACTTCTAATTTTAGTTTAGAAGGAAAAAAGTAGGAATGGACAAAACATACCAGACAATGACTATGATAACGTTTTGATTAGAGTACCATAATATAGCGATATGGAATTCAGTTGATTTTATAATAACGCCAAAATTAAGTTCTGGCAGTAATAAAAATAGTAGTCGAAAAAATACGAAGGGTACTAATAGCGTAATTAAATCCACTATACAAAAATATGAGGACGGGTTTATAACTGTGGCCACTGCCTGGAAAAAAATGTAACCTTTTGTAATTTTTTATGTCTGTAACTTGATTCATTAACATTTTTTTTATTCAATTTCAATTTTTATTTAATTACAACAGCTGCAATATATATTGTTCGTATAATATTACGGGTAGATAATTTTATGATGTAATCATACTGAAATTTTTAATTAAACTGTGTTTTTACTTTTACTATGGTAAAAAGATTTAAATTCTATTATATACTATATATCAAAAGTAATTACCAGAACTGTGATTATCGTATAGTTTAATTTTGTCATAAGAGCTCTGTTTGATTGTTAAATAAATCTATTTACTTGAAAGCAGTTTACTTTCTTCCCAAATGCCATATTTTTTTATTCAACTAACAAAAAAATACATGTATCATATAGATTGTTCTGCTGAGGGTAAATCTAACTTTATTACGGGGGCATATGGGTATATCTAACACGGAGTGAATTTTACGGAGCCTATAGGCTCGTAGTCGTTTTTTCTAATAAATACTAGTTTTTTTTTAAAATAAAATATATCACAAACTATCTGCTTCTTACCATCACAAAATTAACACATTCAATTTCTATATAGTATAACATTATATTTTATTTATAATACAATAAACTAATAGGATAGAAGAGCACCGATTGCAAAAAAAAAAATTTAAGCAGTTTTTTTTTCATTTTTCCAATAGATTTGGACTGCCATCAAATGATAATCGTATATCTTATAGAAATAAACAAATACAAAGACATACCTTGTGCTCATTCAATTGTAGACAATCACATATATATGAATAAATAGACAAACATAAATAGAAAGCTAGTAAGAAGTTCTAATTATTTTAAACCACCTCACCTCATATCTCACATTAAGCTTATTTTGGGAATCTGAATAGAAGACAAAGTATTTGTGCAATGTACATAAAACGTTGTCGTATCCGAAGTCTTGGCATAGCTCTCAGCGTAAGTAGAATGCAAACTGCTTCCGGAATTCACGTAGTTATTCTGCACCATTATATATGAGACATGTGGAACGTATCTGGTATCCTAGATCTACAACCCTTACTCTTTCTTTACCGAGATTTTAGTGCTATTATATTAGAGGTAGTTCGGCTTTAGATTATCCATCAACAGTTCACTGAGGATCTTGATGATCGTTGCTTTAGCGGTTAATAAATGTAACTGTTAATCAAGAGGTCTCGGGTTTGGTTCCCGGACTAAATTGTTGGGTTTTTCTTACAAGAAATTCTTAATAACAGCCAAGATTATGGAAGTTTGGTGGTGTTTCATGTCCGTGTCTTTGAGAGCAAGCTAAGCTGTCGATCCCGGTTGTCATGAATATCTATGGGAGGTAAACATATGAGAAATCTGTGCTCAAATATTTTGATGACCAGTATAATTTTCGAATTCAGTTCACTCATTGAGTTGTGGTGGTTCGACATTCGCGCCGTGAAAAACTGATATTCAGGTAAACCAGTTAAACTAATAGCCAACCCCAAGTAATCTTGGGTATAATATACTCGTATATAAGAGAAGAGGAGAGGTCTAGGTTACCGTAACCTCCCTCACTCGGTGAAAAGCAACAAAATAATTACGTGTGGCACTCGGAAACTGCCGCGGTAAAGCTATTGCATAGCATTTTTATCAACTTATGTAATTAAAATATTCCGGAGCAGCTCGTCTCGATCCGTGCGAGCTTCGTACAGTCTACACAAATACGTCTAGTCGCACGCACACAAACACCGTACCGAAGTCTGCCGAACTGAAACGACGTTAGACGATGCACGGCTTTCAACGTCACACCACTGTGCCGGTCAAAGAGGAAATTCGGTCGCCGCGCTCGAAGTCCACGATAAAAACTATGCAAGAGTTTAAAAAAATGTGAAGACATGGTATCACTCAGCTCGAGTTTTTAAGTTAGAGCAGTTTAAGTAAATCTTAGGTTACGATACATTATATTTTTTTATCTAGTTTTCATATTTTATCCTATTTTCAGGCAATCCTAATAATAGATATTTGACCTTAAGAAAGAAGTTGAATATTTGCACTAAAACAGTATAGCTTTTGTATTTTAAATTTGCAGATACCAGATAAGAAAAATAATTTGTCGCAATAAATATACTTTGTCAATTGAATTAAGTCTAAATTAGGAACAAATATAACATACTGACACTCTGTGCGATAGTAATGTCTGACACCGTTCAAGTTTAAACAAACTTGTCGGTACTAACTTATCGTTTGTGTCCAAGACCAAACTAAGCCCGTACCTCGTGCTCAAAATAGATAGAAAATCATGTGCTGAGAGTAGAAAGTTCTATGTACTTAGTTGATAGTTCAGGAGTCACTTATAGTTAATGTAAACAAAGCCATAGGAAGGTATTTAAGAACCGGTCCCTTCGGCACTGATAATTTTGAAGTTAACCTTTAATAATTTTGACCAGAATATATCATAATATAAAGACAATTGTCTAAACTACTAAATAAAATGATAGAGATCTGAAGTAAACACATTAAAAATTGGTTTTAATCGAAATAGCATCCCATTTTTGAAGTTGACCTTTTTACCTGGCTTTCAAAGAGATTTTTACCCCTTTTTTAAATAACTTCCCCCTCCCCTATTAGGTGTATATCCTGTATCGTGGGGGACATTACAAACACACAAGAAACGTTCACAAAGAACATTCAGACTCAACAACAATTTACAGATCACAGAACGTGTTGTCACATATGGGATTTGAGCCCACAACACTCAGTGCAGTAGAGAGCGGCGTGGTGATCGCTTAAGCTACGACATTCGCGCAGTCGAGAATATTCCTCATTCTCAATCAGCCATAAACAAAACCAGTTATAATTGTTAGTTTTTGACCTTTGACCTTTGCAATATTTGCTCGAGTGTTGTAAACTTTCAGTTGTTGTCGTCAGAACTGTAAACTGTGTAAATAATTTACTGAGTGTATTATTTCTCGTACCTGCGAAATTGTTCTGCACAAGTAAGAGTAATATACCAGCTAGCAAAGTTAATATTATTCCTGAGAGAAGTTAGTTTTGTTAATTAAAGTGCTGTATAATTGACTTGGTTAATTTAATATTTTTTTTACTTTATTGTAGTGAGACCTAAGCACTGTTAGTCAGCTGTTGTCTTTATGAGTCGCGAGTATTGTGTTTTTTCTTATGTTCATCTATATATTAATACGCGATACAAAAACTTTAATCCGCTTTTTACGAAAATTGCGCGGACGCAGGAGCATAAAATTTGGCACACTTATAGTTTATGCGTTGGAGAAGTGCAGAACGCTAATATTTTTCAATAATAATGCTTATAAAGTACATTAAATCAATAAATAAATAAAACATTACACACACTACCATGCATTTTACACACACATACATACACAAGTATTTGTACACGCATACTTTCATTTTGTCCATAGACATAGAGTACTGACATAGACATATCAAAAAGAAAAGTTTTATTTGCCTCATTTCATATAAAAAAAGATTTTAATAATAATGCATAATAAGTACAATAAATCAATAAATAAAACATTACACAAACCAGAATACATTTGACACACGCATACACAAGTATTTGTACACGTATACATACTCTGTGGTCAAATTGTTTCTTTTGTTTATTATAGACATAGTTGAATGTCAAACAGAAAAGTTTTATTTGACGAATACTACGTGAAATACTGAGCGCTTATACAAATTTATGTAATATATATAAGTTGTGTAGCAGCAACATACATTTAAATGTACACGGACTATCATTATATGCATAAAGAAAGTTCTGTAGCAGCAATCTGCAATAACAACATTCAGGTACAAAAAAAATATAATTTGCTATTGCTGGTTCTTAATGAAAGAACTTTAATTATGCCTCGACATAGAACATTAACGGCTCGGAGTGAGAGACAAAGAAGGAATATTTCTCTAAGACGAAGGAATAATTCCCCATCAGTAGTATTCGATAGTAATATGATTTTGAGAGAAACATTTAAATGTGCTCTGAATGTCATTTAATGGAATTAGAGTGCAGGTTTTGCAATGCGAAACATTTTGAATCTGAAGTGACTTTAGGCGACCGAACTGCATTCACTTCATGTTGTCACAAAGGTAAAGCATTATTATTAGTATAATGGACTTACTTCAAATGAACCTTCAATAAAAAGTACATCAAAAAATTATTTTGAAAATATTAGGAAATATAATTCATGTTTAGCTATGGTTAGCTCAGAAGCCAAAGTTGCTGAGACAAGGGGAGTGTATCATTTCAAAATACATGATGTTTTTTATCACAGATCAGGCCCAATGACTGCCGCTTATAATCACTCACCATGTTATGCACAATTATATTTTTATGATGTTGACACTGCTATTAATTATAGGTTACAAGAACGTATTAATCAAACATGTAACAACAACATAATGCGTAAAATTTCACTGGAATTGGACAAAACATTCCAAATAATTGGAGTTTTATTAAATTGGCCAGTTTTTACACATGTAACAACAAATTGTATGTCGCAGTAAGTAGAGTTCGTTCATTCGATGGTTTAAGGTTTTATATATCCAAATATAACGGCCCAAGACATTTAGCAAACGATGAAAGAGTTTTTACAAAAAACATTGTTTTCAGAGAAGTTTTAAATCATTAATTATTGCAATATGCGATAAAAAATGCTCTAAATGGATAGTATTTTTAATGCATGATTTTTTTGCTTTGCATCTTCTTATAGCATGTTTTGTTTTAATAAACATTTTTTTAAATAGGTATTCTTTATTTTACTTTTTTTTTAATTTCATATAATTTGTTCAAAAAAGAGATTGGCAAATAACAGTCTTGGTCAAATCTGTGGTTATAGTAGTTTAGTTTTCGACAGTAGAACCTTAATAATATTTGAATATTATATTTTAATAATGTATATTAAGTCACTTACAATTTAAATTTATTATGGTCGAATTTCGACCACTGGGCGACCACTAGTAATGATAACAATGTAATGTAGGCAGTTTAAAAAAATGGTGGCTTCGTCTCATCAAGGACATAAGGCTGGATAGTATTCGAATTGGCGACTAATTCACTAGATAAGAGAAGCCTTTAAACCATTTTCTTTTCCATAATTTTTAGTTTTTAATTTTTTAGTGCACTTGTAGCTTACACTTACTTTAAAATCGTATAAAATTTACATTAACCCTTAGCTGCTATCGCTAAAAAAGGTAACGTAACTGGTATAGCGGGTCCAAAGTGATCTCTTATAAAATATGCATGATACTAAAACAAACAAATACAAATATTTAATTTTCAGTTTTATTAAAGAAAACAGAACTTATAATTTTATCAACAATCAAGTTCTTTAACACATTCCTTTAGATTCACATTTTTTTTTGTAAATAGTTCGCTTCATCTAGTTCTATATTATATTTTAGGACATAATTATATGTACATTTTTTTCTTTAAAATCTAAAAGATAACATAAACAACCTTATTGAAGTAGTTTTGTTATATAATCAATTTCACAAAAAATAGGAACTTCATTACAAATAACTGAGAACAAATAAAATAACAAACTAAAACAAAACCTCTAAAAAAACAAAAAAACATACACTAAAAAGTTCAACATTTGGTATAAGTAATGGATATGTCAGTTATGATCTACACATCTGTAACGCAGGCATTTTGTACATTTTTTGAACATTTGACGTCCTTTTTGCGATCTGATAAATAGCACCTTCCTTTCTTATGGCCACTCTTTAATGATTATATCACTTATCACGATTAATAAGTATTCACTTTATTTAAAATTTGGTTTTAGGTGAAAACAATTAACCCAGAAGAACGAAAATTTGCCACAATTTTGTTTGTTCGCGTTTTCATATAAAGCAATTCTGCGGTGTAAGTGGTGTTTAAAATGTTTGAAAAGTTTCGTGTTTGAGGTAACTTCAAGATTGTTCTTAGAGAATGCGTCACCGTTAAGTAAAATAATGGACCGTTTTCTACGAACAATTTAAGTTCAACCGTTATATAATATCTTTGTGAATTTAATATTATGGCACCAAGTTATATCACATCTAATCTAACATTGTGCAAGTGTATTTTCAACTCTCATATGTAGATTTCTCAAGGAACTTTCTTATAGTTAATCCAATAATATTGTACATCATCTCTGTCTCGTACTGTGTGAGTTTGTATTATGAAATCAGCTCGGTGACAGTCGTTATTGAGAATAGAAACGGTACTAATTGTCTAGAAATTGAAATTTGAGCCATTGTGGGACGTCCAGTAAATGTTAAACATTGCAATTATTTTGTAGAAAGAATAACATAAACTCACACTTATTTTTTTATATCTTTATGCCTGCCAAAGTGATTCTACTCTGCCTGATAGAAAGCATGCATAGGATCCCTGAGTTCAAGTCACCATACTCATTGTGATTGCAGATAATTCTGTATGGTGACACACACTGTAGCGACTTAGTGAGATGGTTTTTACGTCCCACTCGGGGACGTAAAACGTGTGACAGTGAACATGGCTCTACTAGTTACAGAGGGGAAGCCATATACAAATTATCTCCACTTACTACTCTGATAGTATTATCATTACGTAATTAAGAATTTACAATTATTGATACATTCGTGGCATTGCAACAATATAATCTTAGCCGTTGGCTACACGTGCATGTGAAGAAAAGGTCTAGATAATAAAAAAAGGGTCAAACTTAACAAACAGATTTCTTAAGCGATCTTTGTGCAAGTATAAACAATAGCCTTATTGCACTCTTAACACGAATTCTTTGGAAAGGGCTCTTAACAGACCTCTTTGGACATTGATTGCCAAGACATCTGTTAAATATTACGTGAGTGATGAATGCCGTAGAGTTTGATGGAATTGTTAACAAAAAGCAGTAGGTAGTGGGGCGCGGGATGAAATAAAAAGACAACGTTTTAGGGAGTCGGGGATAGTCGATCAAGGAGGCAGTCAGGGTGCTGGGTGAAGGCAGAGCGTTCATGAAGGCTGGGCATAGCCGTTCGTGTGGGTTATCATTACGTTGAGTAAGTTAGCATATATAACGCTGAAAATAGGTTGTTGTCTATTATGTTCGTAGGATAATGATTTATATGTATTTATATCCTGGTCTGAGTATAGTAATAATCGTTGAATAACTAGATACAACCTCTCTGTTAATTTTTCTATGCATTACTGCTGGTTTATCGGTACCTTTGATATGGATAATGAGTAGAACTCTTTATAAGTCTCTGCGGTGTGGAGAGCCGATTTATAACCGAACGGTGTTATCTGGCTGATCACGAATCGGCACCGCTACACGATTATACCTTGGGGATCTGTCACTGTGGTGTATTCACATTGTACTTAAAGCGTGTTTGGGTGTGTGCCGTGTGCTTGAGAGATAGGAGTCTTAAGGAGCGGATGCACGGGGGTCAGTAGGCGGGTTAACTCTTACAGCGGGTTGAGTACACAGGAAACCGATAGATTGGAATCCCACGTCGGGGTGGAGGTGCGAAAGCGTTTAGCTTCGGTCGGATACAGCTGAATACAACTGTCAAAACGAGTTATAGGTTTTGACTTAGCGTTCCTGACCCCTTCGAGTTCAAGTCAATTTATTTTTTCTAAATCTTAAGTGCACAACAGATGGAAAAGTGATCAGCACAACCAACAGAAATGTATTTAATTATTTCATAATCTCTCATTTTGATTCCCTCTTATCGTGGTTTCTTATTATTAATTTGAATTGTTATATGCCAGTGGGAGAATGTCCAGTCTGGCATCGAGTTCTATAGTCTTACGCGGATCCTGGTGGAGCGTTAGAACTCCCTCCACATTGGAGGGTGCTGGTTTGTAGGAAAATATCTCATTAAATAGCTGAAAAATTACTATACTCGCACTAGGTTTCAAGGGTGGACCATCACACTGCGGTCCTGACACACCTCTTTTGTATCGTCTACATTCATCGCTGCGTGCATACTCGTTGGTTCCTCGTATTTTTCACATAAACTTTCTTCAGAACATCACCAACTTGGTCGGTAAACGTTCGCCGTAACTTCCGCATATATTCGCCTAATTTACACGCCTTTCGTGAGTCTTCCATCATCCATCCTTTCTATGTGACCAAATCTTTGAAACATGTCCTTTTCAATCTTTGTCACTTATTTCATCTTCTTTCAGTAATAATATAATGTACACATACTCGATATATTCATAGTATGTATTAAAATATGTGTATAACATACGAGTATGTATGCGTATTTTTATAAATAAATAATTAAAAATAGTATTCAGTTCATATCTACTACCTGTGTTCTTTAGTCTGCAGTTACGTTTACATTACCTCTAATTAGTCATAATATGGTATCACATAGCTTTATATACACTCATCTATGTATTTCAATAAATAATGAAACCAGATATTCAATGACACCTTTTAGTAGAAAAAGTTCTTATATTCTTACTATAGAGAAATAGTAACATTTAAAACAAAATTGAATTGCCAAAGCGAATCATTCGGAATTCTAATATATTCAAAGGGTACAGAAGTTTGTGTGGTATTTGCAATATTCTTCACACATTTTGGTTCAATTTACGGCTAAGAAGATTTCCTTTTATCCCATTTGTTACTCCTAAAGATTTGCTTACAGTATGTGACAGTGACAATTGTGAGACGATTAGACACAGGTGTTTCCGAGATAGAAGTAGCAAGAAATATAAATCGCGATCAGGGTTTTATAGCAGGGGACACGACCCTTTAAGAAGGGGATGATTGGATAAAGGATTATAAACGAAGCTGTTAAGTACATATTGACTCTCGAATTATAAGAAGCTTATGCGAATGTATTACTGAGATTGGGAAGTGACCTGGAATATGTTGACATGTTCTCATGTGTAAAATTTACGCATCATTAGAAGCAGAACGTGAACAGCAAAGTTTGTTGACGTTTTTCGGCAATTCTTCATTGTGAGAATTCTTGCTTTCGGATTTATATAATATATTTTCACATTTCATTGTTTTAAGTTTAAAATACAGGATAATGAGAACGTTGTAAATATTCCAAAGTAATTTATATTTAATTAAATTTTCTCAGCTTGATTTTTTCTTTATTTCGTAATTATGTTTAATGGAAGTCATTTTGGCGCGTTTTTGTTAACATATAATTATTACATAACTGTGAAGTTTTATTTATTAATTTGTTTTGGAAATAGTCTACTTAGAGATTTCAGTAATAAACTTTAAATTCCTTTCAGAGCATTATGGTGAATCATAATGTTATGAAGTTTAGATATAATGCGTTTCTTTACTTTTACTGATTCTTTACTTTCGTAAAAATTTAAAGTCTATCGTGATGAAGAAATATCATGAAGTTTTTCCTCAGTAACTTGTGCTATTATTTGCAATCTTTGTATACTCTATAAATATTTATTATTCTATTCACAAAAGAGCTTTAATCAATAATTTTATACCCGACGTGAAAAAAACAAGGTCAATGCGAATTCAGATGAGCAAATTGAATAAAATGAATGTTATTTAGGATGCTATTTAGTATTTATTGGAGACAGTGGCAAAAATAAAAGCGAACGTACTTTTGATCGTATGTTTTGAACTATGTATTTGTATAAACAAAAGATTGGTATTTTGTTACATTATATGACTACTCGTATATGCTTTTAGGCATTGAGTTCAGTCGTTTTCTAATTTAAGTTATTTTTATCATAGAGTAATGTTAGTGTATATAATTTTTCACTTTTGTATTTTCTAAAAAAAAAAGTATTCTTAATAAAATAAACAATATGAGAAATTAATAAATAATTTTATTTTTCTATTTTTAAGTAATGACCAAGCCACTTTCGTGTAAAGTATCAAATTTAGTAAATGAGAATCACAATTTTTTTCTTACCTTCGGTTCCATCGGTTCTTAAGACAACATTATTAAAAATATTGGTCTTTTTGGACTGATCTTTTTATTATTTTATCATTCTGCCATTTCTAGTCCAATTTTAAGTAATTAATAATGTTTGGATTTAGCAATACTTTTCAATTCGTTTTTATCAAAAAATCAACTGTTTTACGGTCGTGGTTTGTCTCTTTTTCAATTGTATAAACATGGATTTTGATGTGGCGACGGCAGTGGTACATTACATTTCTTAGTCTAGAGAATACCATCATGGAAAAGTCTTCTAAAGTGAACAATTCGAAAGAAAACAAATACTGAATTTTAAATGGAATTTCAATTTCGAAATTATTTTGGTTTTCACTGTAATATAATATTTAATGTAAAACAACTGATCAGGTTTTCTATATGTTCTAATATCTATAAAAGTTTCTATCAAAATATCGATTCAAAGAGGTGATAGCAAAGAGTTCTAACTACGAAAAAATAGGTCACTACAAAAATTTACTGTAGTAGTGTAATGAATTGAAAGATTTATAGTCACTGAACCGTATTTGGATTGATTCACAGTACGTCAAGAACACAACAGATTGAACATCGCTTACTTTCGATTTGTCAACTGACACGTCACGTGACTCAACTGTCACATAAACTTTGATCGTTACTAGTAATTCTTGTTCTTTAATATAGAGTTAGTCAAAGTGACTTTACTCTGTCTGATGGAAAGCATGAGTCGAATGTAAGAGTAGTGGTCACCCCACACTATGGCGGCCTAGTGAGTGAGAGGGAGACACATGCATTGGTAGTGAGTTCCAAGTTTTGAGTTATTTTTACAGGAAGGAAGAGCTGAATCATTTAGCTTAAGAGCGTATGTCTACCACTCTGTAACGGTGACGGTGAAGTCGCGTAGAAGACGGGAGAAGATGGAGTGAGTTGAAAGAACTCGTCAGTATCTTGATAAAGGCGATAGAGGACTGCCATTGAGGTGAAATCTTTTCGCATCTGGCAAGGCTCAAGGGACGTCATACAGTCCTGCTGTCCGCATCCGTATAAATATGGGTTAAAGCGATGAATTTGTACATGTCTTGGAATTATTGTTATTATATTAATGTTTATAGTTATGTAGATACGTTAAACAAAATAATTATTAATTAGACACTAGAGATGTATTACATACAAGACTATCATTTTGACTGCCTTGTTAGTCTTGTGGTTAGTGTGTATGATCAGCGCTCAAAAACAGTTGTAGGTGTACGGTTAGAATTAGGAAACCCTAAACCGGTACTATTACGTAGTGTATGTGCGGTGGTAGTACTCAAAGAACTATGGAGGCAGCGAGGTAAAAATAAACTGCTGTTGCTATGCAAGTAAGAAAGTGTGTGTGTAGATTTTTATTTACGACCACAGGTATTTATACAAAAATATTGCAACCGACACTACTCTTGTAGAGTGGGACGCAGGTAGCTTTGAGTAAACACAGACGATCGACTTCCATCCCTGTTGCTCGGGCGCCGGACATCACGCGATATGACGAACATCGGATGATTCTGTGCCTCGTGGATCGTCACACAATTATTTGGGCCCAGACGAAAATCGAACCTGTGACTTGTCACAAAGTGTTATTGAGTTTTTCTGATTATAGAAATGCTTAGCAACTGCCGGAGTTTGTTAGTTGAGGCCTTAGCCCCCGTGACTCGGAGAACACGTAAAACCGTCGGTCCTGCGCCTGCTCTCGCCCCGGTTGTGTTGGATAGCCGTCCATTGGATTAAGAGAGTGATGGAACTCAGAGCGCACCTGTGTTTGGGCACTGATTTGTGCACTATACTGTCCCCTACGTAGTTTGCTGGTGTCCGTTGTAATCGACAAGGTCTACATCATGAGTATTTTGAATTTCGGCCTCATACAAGCTAACAGCACATTACTAAGGCAGTCAATTATATGGCAAAGTCATATAGAATGTATTCCATCGTGTTAGTAGCAGTCGTAAATTTCATGAGACGTAGAAATAAGTGGTTCATTTAAATGTATGTATACAACACTTTCATTAAGATAAGGGTTTCATTCAATGTTAGCGGAAAACAGCGAACAAAGAGCTTTTGTATCAATTGATGAATCACAGCGCGTGTTTGCTTATTTTGCTCTTAAAAATATTGTTTTGTAATTTTTTCGCAACTTTTGCTTCGTGTTATATTATATCTAGATGTATTTTAAGGAACTAAAATCAATGGCTATTTAATGGGACCAATATATAGTTGGTGTGACCTCTATACTGGCATCCATCCAGGCAATATTTTATCTCTTCTTTTATTCTCTTTATTTATCAACCTCATAATTCAGCATCTTCAGTGTGTATATCTTGTGTATACCGATGATTTGCAGCTTTATTCATAGGAAAAGTGTTACATAACACAAGCTATCAATAGCATGAACAAGGAATTACATAAAATCGTGATAGATGAAATTCTAATTGTCAACAAACCCTACCAAATGTCAGGCAATCGTAGTAGACCTCAAAAACATGATACGCAGATTGGCTATAATTTCACTCTCTCTCACTGTCCTTAAGGACTCAGTCTAAAGAATTACTTATAGTCCGTGAGCCAGTGACAGATTTTCACGACCAAGTTCCTCTCAGTCGATAACTCGTAAAATGCCTCAGAAAGTTGCATTATGAAGCGTTGTAAACGTCAGCTGCGGCTCCAAGGGTGGGTTGAGCAGGGCTAGCCGCCCACGCACGTAATAAAAAAAAATATTTTCAATCATTTATTCCCGATTAAAAAATTGATCAAATTAAAGTATTAGTTTAATACTGTAAAAAAATAAAATTGTCAGCTAATTATAAAGTGGTGGATTATACGTCAGCTGGTCACATAAATATGAAAAAAATATATATGTGTTCAGTGATTTCCTCCCAAAAGGAAATTTATCAGATGATAGTTTATGTATTGTTTTTAATAAATAAATAAGTCAGCTGCCTATATGTAGGTGGAATGTTTGTCAGCTGATGCCCTAAAGGTATAACGTAGGAGCTAGTCGGCAACATTTATAGCTTAAGTAAATGTATCAGCTGACGAGTTTTCCCCCAACTTACTGCCAGCTGATTTGTTTTATTACTTACAGGATCATGTTAATAATCAGCACAAAATTTTTTTTTCGAGAGGAAATGATTTACTTAAAGTTATTCAACATGACATTTAATTAATAAAAATTGCAATAAAAATATTAAGCTTGATAAGAACAAATCAAGATACATACGGTAATGACAAAGGAGATGATGCATCTGTAGATGCCGATGTTACTTTTCTATATTTTGGCGGTAAAGCTGTGAAGCGGCGATAACACTGGCTATGGTATAACTGAAAATTGTTTTGTTGCGTAGGAAGCACAGTTTCGAATCCAGATAAATTATTGTTTTTTCGAATAGTTAATATTTCACTGCACTTGCACAAATTGTCTTCACTAAATAATTTTAACGGAGAAGTTGTTTTTTTACAAAATACACAATAAGGCGTTATGTTCGACATTTTTATTTTCTGTTCGATCGTCACTGTACCAATGCTTCTATTCACTAGCACGTATAATACTTCAGAACCCAGAACTATACCTAGCCTTGGGTGAGAATAGATATGCCCAAAACCGGTACAGCTAATATAATACGAGTTACCACCGTAAGGGGCGATAGAGGAAGATTTGGGGAGAGACAATGAATCTAAAAGACATGAGAGAAGTGTGGCCAGATCGTGGGATATTTTTTCCCCACTTTTTGACACACTCTCATCTAAGTACACTAAAAACGACACTAAGTGGAGGTAAAAATATCCCACGGTCTGGCCACACTGCATGAGAGTAATAAACATGAGCCAAAGCGAGAACGAAAAATATGAATTAACGAAATAAAATTTGAGGATTTATCCATAATTTCACGTATAAAATACAGTTCAAGACATAAATTAGTATCACTTATTTACATGAAAGAGAAAATACAAACAATATCATATCCAATATACACGTCTAAACGCAGCTTAATAACTTTTTGTATTAAATCTTAAACATTATTAATTTAAATATTGAAAAATTATAAATTAATTGATTTGCTTAGCAAAATATTTATTTATTTCTATTCTTAAGATAAATATTCTTAAAAAGTTCACATAAAAAAATTGATTTAATCGAAAAATTGCCATAAAAATAAAATTTTTCAGTTTGCACATTAAATGTAATGTTGAATAACTTTAAGTAAGTCATTTCCTCTCGAAAAAAAATTTTTGTGCTGATTATTAACATGATCCTGTAAGTAATAAAACAAATCAGCTGGCAGTAAGTTGGGGGAAAACTCGTCAGCTGATACATTTACTTAAGCTATAAATGTTTCCGACTAGCTCCTACGTTATACCTTTAGGGCATCAGCTGACAAACATTCCACCTACATATAGCCAGCTGACTTATTTATTTATTAAAAACAATACATAAACTATCATCTGATAAATTTTCTTTTGGGAGGAAATCACTGAACACATATATATTTTTTTCATATTTATGTGACCAGCTGACGTATAATCCACCACTTTATAATTAGCTGACAATTTTATTTCTTCACAGTATTAGTTTAACTTTAATTTGATCAATTTTTTAATCGGGAATAAATGATTGAAAATATTTTTTTTTATTACGTGCGTGGGCGGCTATCCCTGCTCAACCCACCTTCGGAGCCGCAGCTGACGTTTACAACGCTTCATAATGCAACTTTCTGAAGCATTTTACGAGTTATCGACTGAGAAGAAATAATTGACGAAAATTAGCGCCTGGCTTACGGACTATTACCTCCTAAAATGAAAACTCCTCTCATGTAATCCTTAATTATTCTTATAATTGGCTATAGTGATGTATATTACTTCGACCTGAATGCAGACCTCATTAATAAGCTGGACTAGGAAATAGAGTTCGATTCGATTCGATTTCTATTTAATGTTCGCAAGTATGACTACGTGTCTGCATAACTTTCCCATTTAAAATACATAGTTTCCAATTCGTCTGTGCCACAATTAGGAAGCGCACATCTCTTTTTTTTTATTTCTCAAATATATTTGTGATTCCTGTCCTCTAATCACAACGGAAATTTTCGTTCAATGCATAATCTGCTTCTCCTGTGTCCTTCCCATGAACGCTTCGTTCTTTGTTCAAGCAGTGCTGTTATGGAATGCGCTCCCACTTGAAATCAGGATGAAACTAACCATTGCACATTTAAACAATAGTACATCTCCTTATAGTGTACGATTATAAAGTATATGTATTTTTGTATATTTATGTATTCATATGCATATTTGTGTATCTATACATTTCTATGTGTATTGTATTTATTAGTTTATGTCAATTGCATCTATTTCGATGTCGATTACAACCTCGATACGCCCACTTTACTAAATCTGTGCACCCTTTATATGACTGGTAAAGAATGCCCAGCGCATTACGTTCGCCGATGTACATACGTAGCGCATAAAGTTGTCTAAGGGGCGTAAAAAAGTTCACAGGTGATCTGTTGGTAATTAACTATCGCTGAAAATGGACACCTACACCTGCACTTTGGTAAGCTCACTTTCTTAATGAAAAGTAACAAAAAAATGTTTAAAAGCGATTTTTGTGAGGAGGTATCTCTCGGGTTTCGCTGACCTTAGCGGTGAAGCATAGCTCTTATAGTAAGGTGATAATAATAAACTACTGCATTTTAAATAAGTTGGATATTGTAAAAATATTTTAATATTTTAAAATGTAATGATTCATTTTTAAATAACTACCAAATTGCTGGGTTTATTTAATACCTTGTATTTTTTACCGATATAGATTTATAAACTTAGTGCTCATTACAAAAACAGACTCGTTAAACTTTGCGGTCCTATATGTTAACAAGAGAGCGTATAAGTCTGAAAATATTGCCATTAGCATATGCTAGTAGTTATTAATTGTGTTAGAACCACATCACAAGTACTTTACCGTTATCCAACCAATATGAATTATGTTGAGACACTAACTTAGTTATATTACTTCCTATTCTAACCTAATAATGCTAAACTTATGCTGAGTATTGCTACAACATCCCGATATTGCCCGCAGCCTGTGGTTTGCTGAATATGATTTCCAAACCAGATCGTCGCATTGGTAACACAATAACTTATAATATATACGTTAATAACTTTCTTCAAATGATGAGGGTCAACCGCGACTTGAACACGTATTGTGGTAGTTCGAGTTCAGTGTTCGTTGACAAGAGGTGTAAATGTAAACTGTAATAAACTGTATTATTTATTCCTTCATGTTCTAAGTAATAAACATAAAAAGTACCTAATTGAGAACTTCCTCCTTCTTTTAAAGTCGGTTAAAAATGTATGTTGTAATTGACGTTCGACATTTTCTTGTTTAGTTTTCAACAAAGTCAAAGTTAAAATATTTTATTGTGGATCGTAGGTGGTTACAAAATATTAAGGTCAGCTATATCCTGCCATTTGGACCAACAATATTTAAGAATAATAGTAATGAAGGAAAGATTAAAATTAGCATATTTAAAAGAAAGAGTGAATGTAAAATAAGAAATGTGAAAATAAATCATATCATCAATAATCAAATAAGAAAGTAAAAAACAAAAACTAGATAACGAAATAGCAAATCACATTATACATTATATACATTACAGCACAGCATCAGTGTCATCAAAGTTATTACACAACAAAATTAGTCTTATCTTCTAAAAAGTCTTGAATTGAGTAATAAAATTGTTTATTTCCCTATTTAATGTTTATATTAGTATTAAGATATTTTCTTTGTTTTTTTATCTGTAAATATTTTGGACACCTGACACACAACTCCTTCCAGCTTCAAACTGAGCAGATCTTGTACTATAACAGCTAGATGAACTGACAGAATATTTATATATTTCTTTTTGTTAATACATGTATGTACTAAAATGAATATTTGCAGATACTATAAACATTTGATCCGACCGGGGAATCGAACCCGGGATCTCAGCATAGCAGTGGTATACGTTACCACTTCGCCGCCGAGGCAGTGATTATGTAGTTAATCAGTATTATAACCCATATACACGACTAGAATTATGTCAAATTACATTCAGTATATCAAACATTACTTACTATCAGTAAATCATTTCTAATAATATTAATACGAAAAGGAGTATTTGCTTATTAGACTTGAATTACAAGTACTCAACTGATTGCTATAACATTTTATATATGTGTACCTAATGTCATGTACATTTGTTATCTATATCTTTTACCTTCCTTACCATGATAACTGTCACCTCTGCATTAATCTGCCTCCAGTCTCAAATTTTTATCTGTTATGTTAAAGGAATACTTGAATTAATAGACAACTGTGGAAAACCTAGTTTCTTATATAGAAAACGGCTGTTGTTTGTCATAATATATTCTTACAGAAAAGTACTATCTTTGAAACATTTATTTACTATGACATTTTTATGGTATT
This sequence comes from Hypercompe scribonia, assembly GCA_949316085.1. Lineage (NCBI taxonomy): Eukaryota > Metazoa > Arthropoda > Insecta > Lepidoptera > Erebidae > Hypercompe > Hypercompe scribonia. Next base: position 10,877,820 of record OX438988.1, read on the forward strand.
GCAAAACAACTTTGGCTTACAGTATGAACTCTTATGTGTATAAAAAATATTTCTTTGTAAAAAACTAGTGACTCCACTTTGTCTGATTTAAAGCATAACTAGAATCTAAAAGTGGTGGTCGCTATACTCATTGTGAATGCTGACTACGCAGTATGGCGATGCCGTTATGGCGGCATTGTGAGATACTTTTTGATGACCTGCTTAAAGAATTCAGTTCATAGCGGGAGGAAAACACGCGCGTTGGGACAATTTGATAACACAATCTGATAAAACACACTTTATACACAAAGGGTGCCGGTATATACTATTTAAAGGCTTTGACGCATGCAAACACTAAGCATCTGTTTGTATCCCGACGTAAATCTCACCGGACTATTCAGACCTAGCGTAAATCTCAACCCTAAAATGTTAAGAATCAAGATTCGCGCAAAGATTGTAAATTTGCAGCTGTTTGTTATATTAACAGAGAATAATTGGAATTGCCAACAAACCTATTGTGTTGTGGAATTTATTACTAGAATGTTGTTTTAATTGAGATTCTGCCATAAACTTTTATTTACTCGAATGTTATTAAGATTTTATGTGTGACTTAATTAATAGAAAATAATCTTTAGCATAACTAGTCTAAAACAAATTGTGTAGTTTTATTTCATTTTTTTTTCGATTTTAAAAGCCTGCCAAAGTGACTTTATTCTGCCTGGCCGGAATGGATCACCATACGCATTACGAATACAGACAATAAAGTATGGTGACATGGTAACCTAGTGAGATACTTTATCACGTCCCGCTTGGACACGTCAAAGGCATGATAGTCATCGTGGTAGTGTAACACATACACTTACCACGATAATTGTCACCCCTGCATCAATGGACCTCCGGTTTCGCACTCACCAACGAAACACAGCGTGGATGCTGTCGCTTTAGGTTATGGTAGTCTGTGAAAGGGTAGTCCTACCCCGGACGAGCCGGCCTGCTCGTGCTGAAATCAGCGTGGCTCTATTACCTTAAAACTACTTAAACTTAGAAGACTTAAAATAACGTCTAACGTCGAATGAAGTCGTGAAGCTAGTGGCCTGACTTCTAATTCTGAGGTCATGAGGTGGATTCTCGTAATAAACAATTGTGTGAAGGGCATGATTACTTGTTCTGTGTCTAGAACACCCAAGCATTATTCACCATCCTAAATAATATTTATATTAATAAGGGCTAAGAAGAATAGAATTTAAAAATATATAAGTATTTTCATCAGCGTCTAGTTAGCTCTGCTTGGTTAGGGTCAGAACGCCATATACGAGATGTGTGTGGTTGTTAATATTTATTTATACCAATTGAGAGTCGAACCCACAGCGACTCAGACTTCAAAATCACCAACCGTTAGAGTGGTAGATCAGGCAAATCAGAATCTACGAAATTCAAATATTATAAAAGTGGTTTAGTAGAAAAACACATAAAAATCGTTAATAGCACTGAAAGTCGTTGGTCTATATGTCTACACAAACAAAATAAGTAATTTTGAAAAAGTGTCAGGACTCCTTGATTTTTCACCCTCAGGAGCGATATTTTTGTCTTCAAATTGGAATTAATTGTATTGAAATTGAAGGCAAAATATCACTCCTGGGGATAGTTAATACAGCCCTCCTTAACAGGAAGTATAACAAATTGTGGATGTTTCGTTGTACATGTACCGATAAACATGAAGGGCTGGTTCAAACAGATGGATACAAAAAAAAATGATCAAATTGGTTTAAAAATTATGAAGATTTGTGAAACTCTTTTTTTTAAAGTTTTAAAAACAGATAAGGCCTGTATTGAGAGTGCAGTAATGCAGGCCACTTCGATAGCCACAATCACCTAGTGAAGGACACTTGTAACTCTTTTAGCTATCATTGCCCACCAAAATGTTTAGAAAAAGATTACAGAAACAAACTTTGGACTACACATATAGTTTAAGCGGTCGCCGCGCCGCTTTTTACCGTACTTACTACTGTGAGTTTAATCGTCTCATGCGACAACACTTTGTGTAATCCACAAATATTTATTCTGAGTCTGGGTATGGCTTATATCCTTTTTATGTTTATTAGTAAAGTTTTCTGCGACACAGAATATTCCTAAGCCGGGAGATTTAATTAAAAAAAAATTATGTTGGTCTTAAAACAAGAACTGTAAACTTACATGACATTTCCTCAACACTCAAAGACTCTATTAGATGAAGGCCACGTTAACCTCCGCCCCAAGTAAGTACCCTTACAAGATTTAATTTGTCACACTCACCCTATTTTCCAGTACATTCTGCTAAATCAATTTCGTACGAAAAAGATGATTTTCTAGTAAGTAAAGTCCTGAATAACGAACAGCTTAACATACAAATGCAAAGCATGGTATATGTTAATCACAATTTCCATGTTTATATTTTAATCTGAATGGATTTTTTTCTACAAACAAACTAAATCTTATTACAGTTAAGAAAAGATCTGATTCACATTTAGATATAAATTTTATCTGTATCTATTGAAATACTTCATAATTGTTATATTTTCAAAAGAAATGCGGTTCAATACGAAATTTAAAAATATCAGAATAGAAAAAAAGATCTAAAATGTGGGTCACGTCCGAACCATAATCTTTTAACTTTCGCAGTAAAACACGTCCAAAGTACACTTTGATTTAGAATAGAAGTACATAAACAGGGGCTCCACCAACACGTGCGTGCGACATCAGGGAGGGTCGATAGTGGACCTTTCGTTCGCTACCCCTGCCCTCGCCGCACGAGTAAGGAACTGGTGCGTCCTGGAAGAGGTTGAGACGCTCTCGGATCACCTCTACATCCGATTTGAGCTCTCCCGGACCCAGGACCCCAGTAGGGGTCACGCGGCGCGGCGTTCTTCTCGCTTTCCGCGGTGGGCTGTAGCCAAATTAAATAGGGACCTACTAGAGGAGGCGGCCATTATTCACTCTTGGCTGTCTCCGCAGGCCCCGGCCGAGGAGGTTGACATGGGGGCTGGCCGCTTCCGCGATGCGGTTACGCAGATCTGCGATGCGGCCATGCCCCGCATACGAGGTTGACGGCCTCCACGGAAGGAGGTTTACTGGTGGTCCCAGGAGTTGGCGGACCTCCGTGCGGCCTGTACTCGTGCCCGGAGGTCCTACACCCGTAGTCGGCGGCGACACCGCGAAGAAGGCGGAGAGGACCAGCTTCATGAGGAGTACCGAGAGGCGCGGCAAACTCTGAAGCTGGCCATCAGCCGCGCCAAAGAAATTAAGCGTAAGGAGATGCTGGAGGGTCTCGATCGTGACCCCTGGGGTCGCCCTTATCGTGCGGCGCGAGAAAAGCTCCGCACGTCGGCCCCCCCCCCTTACAGAGACTCTCCAGCCCAGCTTCCTGCGGGAAGTGATCGAGGGCCTTTTCCCGCAGCGGGTGGAACACACACCCCCGTCGATGGCTTTCATGGTCGGAGACGACGGGGGGAACGAAGACAATGTTCCACCCGTCAGGGAATCGGAGGTAGGGGCGGTTGTTCTACGGATTCGCTCTAAGAACACCGCCCCCGGGCCGGACGGAATACCTGCCCGAGTGCTGGCCCGAGCCCTCGAACACATGTCGGACCGCCTCAGGGAAGTCCTGGACTCTAGTCTGGCGTCCGGACGCTTCCCTGAGTGCTGGAAAAGCGGAAAGCTGGTCCTTTTAAGGAAGCCAGGACGGCTTGCCGATTCGGTAGCAGCCTATAGGCCCATCGTGTTGCTGGACGAGGCGGGTAAACTTTTTGAGAGGATACTCTCTGCTCGCATCGTCCAGCACCTCTGCGAGGTGGGCCCCGATCTGTCGGACGCCCAATTTGGTTTTCGAGCGGGGCAATCGACAGTCGATGCTGTGTTGCGCCTGAGGGCCGTTACCGAAGAGGCGGTGAGCTGTGGCGGCGTGTTATTGGCGGTGTCGTTGGACATTGCCAACGCATTTAATAGTCTGCCATTTAGCTGCATCAGGGAAGCACTCCACTACCACGGGGTGCCAGAGTACCTGAGGCGGCTTGTGGCAGACTATCTTGAGGAGCGTACCGTCATGTACGAGGACCGAGATGGTATTCTGAGGCAGCGGCCCATGTCGTGCGGTGTTCCACAGGGGTCTGTCCTCAGACCACTTCTGTGGAACATGGGATACGACTGGGCCCTTCGAGGTCATCTTCCTCCCGGGCTGGGTGTAATTTGTTACGCTGATGATACGTTAGTTACGGCCCGGGGAGCGAACTATCAAGAGGCGGCGCGCCTGGCTACCACGGGAGTCTCAGGCCCGTCGAGGATCAGGCCCAGATGAAGTATCTGGGCCTGATCTTCGACGGCAGGTGGCTCTTCGACGAGCACTTCCGACAGCTTTCTCCAAAGCTGGTCGGCGCTGCTTCTGCCCTTGGGCGACTTTTGCCGAATTTGGGTGGAGCTAGCGTCGCGACGAGACGGCTATACACGGGGGTTGTCCGGTCAATGACGCTGTATGGTGCACCGGTGTGGGCGGCGGCTCCGACCGCCCAGAATAGGGCTCGCCTCTGGCGCCCTCAGAGGATATTGGGGGTTAAGCCATACGCGGTTACCGCACCGTATCGACGGAGGCGGCGTGCGCCTTAGCCGGTACTCCCCCGTGGGATTTGGAGGCGGAAGTGCTCGCCGAAGTTTATCGGCGAACGGCAGACTTCCGGGTGGGTAGCGGCATTCGGCCCCCACCCGAAGAGATACGCGAGTGGCGAGAGGCCGCTCGTCGAGCCACGATGGCTCGTTGGTCGTCCCGGCTGGAGGCTCCACGTGCTGGCTTTGCCGCCGTGGAGGCTCTCCAGCCGGTCATCGCCGAATGGGCGGGGCGGCAGCACGGGACCCTTTCCTTCCGACTGACGCAGATTCTTTCCGGGCATGGTTGCTTCGGGAAGTATCTGCATTCGGTCGCCAGGAGGGAATTGAGTCCCGCCTGTCACCACTGCGACTGTAGTGAGGACTCGGCTCAGCACACGCTGGCGGTTTGTTCCGCCTGGGCGGCGCAGCGTGGGGTCCTCACTGCAGTTATTGGAGAAGATCTCTCGCTACCGGTCGTCATACGCTCCATGGTCGGTAGCGACAGTTGTTTTACCGCGGTCGCAACCTTCTGCGAAGACGTAATTTCGCGGAAGGAGGCGGCGGAGAAGGCCCGGGAGGACGATATCCACTCGGACCCAATTCGCCGCCGGCGAGCCGGGCGGTGGAGGCGCGCATACCAGCGCCTCATGCCGCCTTGAGTGTGGCCGCGGGTGGACGGGACGGGTTTTCCCCTCCATCCGCTACAATGGCCAGCCGCGAGGAGGCGACGTCCGCGTGTGCCGTACGTCGCCTAAAATAGAGAGTTTATCCGCAGATGGTGCCCGAGGTAGCGGGCAGGCGCCAGGAGGGATCTGGATGTCGTAATAGCAGCGGTTCCCGATCCTTCCTATCTCAGGCGCAGAGTGGCACACCGTGTGGTTTTAGTCGGTCCGATTCCGACACACCGCCCCGCCGTAAACCCCGGTGGGGTGACGGCCCGAGGGGGTTTCCACACGTTAAAAAAAAAAAAAAAGTGTGGGTCACCATGCTACATTGTCCGCATTCGCAATGAGTATGGTAACTGCTCATGGATTCTACTCATGCTTTCTATTGTCCAGAGTAAAGTGCATTTAGCAGGCTTTATATTAAAAAAAATACCAGTGTTGCTTGAACCGTTATTGCATAGATTTTCGTTTATTTTTTATTTTATAGCTCAAAAGGTTAGTTCGCTGCTATTCTTCGACTTTTAAACGTCAAGTACTTATGAAAACGGTATAGAAATATATAGTACTAATAAACAAAGATACACGTACATTTAAATATGTTCAAAATGAAGCTACTAGCCTTAAGTAAATAATTTTTTTTGCAGATCCAATCGGAGTCTGAGTACCTTCGTTCAACAAATTAGCGTACTTTTTCCTGGTATAAAAGAAAATAAAATTCTGTGAAATAAAATAATCTTCCTATCTGTTTTTTTATTCGATACGAACAAATACGTCCATTGGAGCTACCAAATTGATAGTGTGTACCCTCTCCATGCCGAAGTTCGTCAGTGAACTGGCACTGGCTATTTCGCTTATTTCTTTTTTGATGCACGGTGGAGCGGAAATTATGTTCGTGAAAATCTGAAATTGCTATAGTTCAAAATTGATATCCAGCTAGGCGAAGTTGAAATTACTTACAGGACTGAACTACAAACTTTCCTTTACAGCTGTCATTTTAAAACGTTGAATATGTAAGTAGAATAAAATACTTAAAGGATTCCAACATTTGATATCATTTTAAAGTTTTGGTAGCTAAGAATGCTTTGAAATGAAAATAATAAGACATCAATATCAGTAAGAGCTTTGGTTAAGAATATAGTCAAATATTAATTTGTAGAAGATAGTCTTAAGATGTAACGGAGTATATTAATTCAGAAATGCTGTCGGCTGTAACATAAAACTGTGATATAAAACCACAATAAAACAGTGGAAGAATTAAACGTCAACGAAATTGACAAGCGAGAACTATGATAGAATAGACAGAGACATAGTACAATTTTCGCCCGTTTTTGCAATATTTTCCCTTGATACTCCTCGTCTATTGGTTAGAACGTAATGATATTTAATCTATAGCGGCAGATAGTCTATCGAATGGGCTATCTACTACTAAAACAATTATTAGAATCAGATCAATAGTTCTTGAGATTAGTACATTCAACCAAATAAACAAACTTTTTAGCTTTGCATTATTAGTATATATTTCATTAGGGTTACTAAATCTAAAAGGAAGATTTATAATAATTTAAATTAATTTATTATTTTTAGAAAACTGCAAATGGTAGATTTTTTTACTTTTCGTTTTTTAGAAGTTCTTTATAGTACTTTGACTAATGGCTTTACAATTATCTGTGTGAGACATAACCGCTTTTCACTAAAGTTCTATTGTTAGAAAAGACTTCAGCTGGTATAATATTTATTTTCAGATGGAAGTAGGTTTAAATTAGCGAAAAAAAACAAAAAATAATTTATCAAATATTTGAAAACTTTTCAAAAAAGCTTCCATGAAGCAAATTACAAAGAAATAATTTTACGACTAAACAAAGTAGACCGGACTGAACTATTTCTTACTCTTTCCAGTAATCAAGCAGTAGATATTTTTATGAATATTATATACGGCATTATTAGATCTAATGAACCACTCACGCGACCTAGATTAGGTGAATTTCTTGTTTGGTTTAGTCCTACACTCATTAAAATTTTCAAGCAAAAGGAACGCGCTTGGACAAAGTAGAAAAAAATTCGAAACCTCTCAGATTATGAAAAGTTCTCCATCTGCCGTAAATTCTTCAAAAAACTCTCCAAACAATGCTTTAATTAGCATATATCTTCTGGAGAAGACAGTATACCGCTCAATGTTAAGCACTTTTGGTCGTACGTTACTAGACGCAGGAAGGGCAGCGGGACCTGATAATATGTATTACAAAAATATATCTTCTAGCAACTCCAAAGAAATATGCCCATTATTTTTCACCTTCTTTAATTCGGTTTATGATCCTGTTTTTGACTCTCGGAATTGGTCACCCCCAAATGAATATACCCCAGGGCTCAGTATTAGGCCCACTACTTTTTGTTTTGTTCATAAATGATATTAAAACTTTTCAATTTCTTGTGTATGCAGACGATATGAAAATCTACAAGACCTGCACGAACATATGGGATTGTATACAACTTCAAGAGGATCTATATAGGCTCTGTCAATATTGTGCTGTTAATAAACTTTATCTTAGGTTACCAAAGTGTCACTTCATATCGTTTACAAAGAACAAAACTCCTATTACATTTCGGTGCACAAAAGGTGTAAATAATACATATCTAAGGAAAAACGATTGTACTCGGGTCCTGGGTGTATTTTCAGATTCTAAATTATACTTAGATATTCATATCGATAACATTATTAGCAAAGCCTTTCAGATGTATGTTTTCGTCACGTGCTCATGCGAAGATTTCAAAAAGCCTGCTACCTATCTTTTCCTATACAAAGCGTTAGTCCGTTACCAGTTGGAGTACGCTGTGCCTATTTGGAGCCTCTGATCTTCTGGCACATTTTAAGCTCTTAAGCTTGAAGCACAGGCGCACTTTGCTCATGGTAATGATGATGTACGACATTTGCCACAATAAATATAATTGCATTGAATTATCAAAGAAGCTATGTTATGCGGTGCCCGGGACTGTTATTCGAAGGGAGGTGTGCGTATCTCGATTATTCTACACAAAAAAGTGTAGAACTAATGTCGGAGAGCGCGCATTATTAAAAACGTACAACTCACTTTTCACGTCTTTGGATATTTTCGTTCTAACTAAAATTAAAAAAAAAAAACGCGACTGAATTGCGTGCTAATCAATGATGACACTCTATATAAAGCGCACCTGTTGCGTGAATAGTTGCCCTTTTTTTTCTCTTTTCGTGTATGATGCTTGTCCGTTACCTTACTTACTCCAGTTGTTATCTCGTGGACATTGGTGTGCGTTTTTGCGTCTCAGGTACTTAAAATGTTTTTTTTGTAAAGGTTATATTGTATAACTGTTTTTTGTCCCAAACAAGTAAAATAACAATAAAAAATAATAAAAAAGCAACAAAAACATACACCTCGAAGAAAATCTGTTATATATTCTGGTCTTGTCTTTTAGTAACCGAGATGTAGCCTCTAAGTTTCAAAGTCAATAAAACTCTTGAGGGTTCTTCATCATAGTACTTTTGTAGTTAAAGGTCTATTTTTATGTGGATATTACTTGTCTTGCAAGATGATTAGGTTTATGACTTAAAACTGAAAATCTAATTTCAAATAGTGTTCGTGTCTATGATCACTGTGTTCCATTGTGTATACGTATTTCCTTCTATTAGTTTTACTGCCCTCCTTCTGTTAGTGGTAGTTAGTTAAACAAAAATGCGAGTGTTTCTGATTTGTGCGATTTTAGTTTCTAGCGAGAGTTAAGATTAATGAGCAATTGTGAATTTTAAACTCGTCAATTGCAGGTGTTCATGTGCGCAGTTCTTTCCATTACATGATCTGTCGCTCCTTCATCGCTCTATCATAAAAAACATAGTTAATATAACCTAAAATTGTTTCAGCAATGTTTAAAGCTAAAAAAATATACTTACAAATACTATTTTACAAATATTCTATCATGAAGTGCGCATGAAATCATTCTCGCTTGAAAATATAAAAGTAAAAACATACAGTTAATGTAAATTTGAGTTGCTAAGCAATATATAAGTAACTCGTCCATCCGTATCGTCTATCCGTAATTGTTTGTATCATACCAAATCTACATATAAAAAGCGTGTTAATTTTTTTTAACTTTTTCTACCTCTTTCATATACTTAGTCTGGCCATAAATACTGTTACACTTAATTATAAAAAAATATTACATTTGAATTTCGAATCTGTCATTTTTATACGATTGTTCATTGTGTTTTCTCATTTTGGCGCCAATACATTGTAAAATATTTTGCGATATTAAAATGGTGTGGGGTGATAAAGAGAACCGAATCGCTGTGATAGCATTACACAAAGTAGGTATGGAGCCAAATGCAATTTTTAAAACTCTCCATACACTTGGTATTAGTAAAATGTTTGTGTACCGGGCTATTAATAGGTACAATGAGACCTCCTCTGTTTGTGACAGAAAAAGATCTGGCCGTCCACGTAGTGTTCGTACGAAAAAGGTGGTCAAAGCAGTAAGGGAAAGAATTCGAAGAAATCCTGTCCGAAAGCAAAAGATTTTATCTCGGGAAATGAAGATAGCACCTAGAACCATGTCGCGTATTTTAAAAGATGACTTAGGACTTGCAGCCTATAAGAGACGCACTGGCCATTTCTTAACTGATAATTTAAAGAAGAATAGGGTGGTAAAATCGAAACAACTACTGAAGCGGTACGCAAAGGGAGGTCACAGAAAAATTTTGTTTACGGATGAGAAAATTTTTACAATTGAGCAACATTTTAACAAACAAAATGACCGTATTTATGCTCAAAGCTCTAAGGAAGCTTCCCAATTAGTCGACAGAGTGCAACGTGGACATTATCCGACTTCAGTGATGGTTTGGTGGGGTGTTAGCTATGAAGGAGTGACTGAGCCATATTTTTGTGAAAAAGGTATCAAAACATCGGCACAAGTGTATCAAGATACCATTCTTGAGAAGGTAGTTAAGCCCCTTAACATCACCATGTTCAATAACCAAGTATGGTCCTTCCAGCAAGACTCGGCGCCGGGTCATAAAGCTCGGTCCACGCAGTCTTGGTTGGAATCGAACGTTTCGGACTTCATCAGAGCTGAAGACTGGCCGTCGTCTAGTCCCGATCTTAATCCGCTGGATTATGATTTGTGGTCAGTTTTAGAGAGTACAGCTTGCTCTAAACGCCATGATAATTTGGAGTCCCTAAAACAATCTATACGATTGGCAGTGAAGAATTTTCCCATGGAAAGAGTGCGTGCTTCTATTGATAACTGGCCTCATCGTTTAAAGGACTGTATTGCAGCCAATGGAGACCACTTCGAATAAGCTTTTTATATTTTTAATTGTTTTATATTTATGTATTAAACTGACACACTGTAAAAGTAATAAATGTTATTTGCAGTTAACAATTTTCTTTTTTCTTTATTACAATATTTATGGCAAGACTAGGTATATAAACGTAAAATCACTTTTAATTGATGCTTGGTTTTAAGTGGTTAGTTGAAAATAAGTTCTGTAGTTCCTTAAAAATGAAATAACTTACCTACTTAAACACTCCTCCGAGCACCGCGCACTTTTAACCACTCTTGTAATCCTGTTCCACAGAGCGTTGTAATACTTTATTAAGAAACAAAGGCTCTTTTAAAAGTGGCAAGTTTGTCCTTGTTAGAGTGCTACTACAACTTGTGAGTATTCTTTGATAAAGTCAAAGACAAGTTTTGAAGATAATCGATGATCTAAACTCGGCCTTTATGCTTTACGAAACATTTTGTTGTATTCTTCTGTGCATTATAAGCATGTTAAGGTCTGTGTATGAACATACTACAATCTATGTAATATCATTTGGAATAATTGCTGATAAAGTTTGAATATTTTGTTGATATTATTATTGTTAGAATACTACTTGATAGTCTATTATTGAGAGGAAACTGAGATTATTATTTGGATCGCAGTATTACTAAAAGCATTTTCTAATGCTTTTAGTAATACTGCGATTATTTATTCACTTTTTGAAGTAAGAATAGGTTGAACATATAAATAAACTTGTTTCATCTGATAAGTACAGGTATATGTAGTAGACGTTAGGTCACGTATAACTATTTCTTCTAAGAATAAAGTGTTGAACTTCTACTCGTAAGGGTCCTTTTTGTCGAATTTAAATAAAGTTAACATATCAATTTTCAATAAATAAAGTTGTTACCTAGAAACAAAAAAAAAACACAAAATTTTAACTATCTCCCCTCTCCTTGAGGTCGGTTTTAAAGTTTGATAAAATTAGTCGTAGTCGTAAAAATGTAGCAGACAGACAGATTAACTTTCACATGCCTCCTAATTTTATAAACATTGCATGGACTACCTTCTATCCTCGCAATGTGCTCCCTCATTGTAGGCGCTTAATGACGCTTTATTCGGGTTAATCTTGTCGTGATTATTTTTAAATTATTCGTTCAAACTACTTAGTATAAAATATAAAGCTCATTCACATTAAACACTAAAAGTGAAAAATGTATCTATTTTAGTAACAATTTGTCAAATACTCTGACCTGCGCATTGTTAAAATATTATCTAATTGAACAGTGTTTATGGCTCACTATTTAGTGTACTGGTTTCCATACAAAAAGTAGATATTATATACAGTAGTAGACTAGTATTTAGAACTATTTAAGACGACTATCGCATGGTTTATCATTGTCGTATAACTCCAACGGCTTAGGCAGCGCGTATCAAGATAGTACAGACAAAAGAAATTTTGTCGACTTACTTGCTGTTTATCCTCATAGTACAGCCAAATTACATTGAATTACATAAAATCTTAATAAATTTTAGTCTATGTGTTATTATTATATACAAGCTACATTACTGTAAACTTTCGTCTAAATTTATTCAGCGATTTTTCCGTAAAAGAGTAACAAACATCCATAATTCCATCCTTACCAACTTTCACATTTATAATTTTGGTAGGATAAATTACGATGATGCTAATTTCCATGTTTTGTTTCCCATATGTTTTTATTAAAGATATAGTATTTGTAAGTTTAGCTTCTTACATCAAGGACTGCTTTTCTTTTTGGAATTGGTCTGAGCTACATTTTCGCAAGTAACATTTTACATCACAGGAACAGGAACACCGCATCCAATTTTAAACCAATTCAGGAGACAAAATAGCGTGAAAATGAAAATGATACTGTTTTTATTTTTCCTTCAATACAGTGTATCTCGCTGAAGAATTGATTCTGGAAACTTGTAAGTATGAAAATAATAATGAAAAGTCAGTTTTTAGTAGCATAAAACTGAACTCAAATACTTAATTCACTACGCAGTACTAAGTATAACCAAGCAAATAATGTAGCTAGCTATTAGTACTAAAAACTTTCTTTATTTTCCAACTGGAAAATATACAGTTGAGGATTTGTATCTTAGAAACAAAATGTGTCCGTAAAGTCTAAAAGTCAAAACTTTATTTATTCCGTAAACTATGGACACAAGGATAATGTTTGGAGAATTTGTGATCACGTTTAAAATTAGTTGAGACTTTTATAATTAAGATCTTGAAGAAATTTATAAGTTACTCTAGCGAGTTGCCTTTTGTTTCTTATTGTTGCTTTCTTAGTGTCCGACATAAATTATTGTTGATATTTGCCACGCATTAAGTTACTCACTTCTGTTAAGAAGGAACGGGTAAAAAAATCATGTAGTGCCTTGAGAGATTTATAATTAGTCTAACTCGTAAAATAATAATTCGTTTCGGCTGTATTTAAGGTTCATGTATATCTCATAATAAAAAAATACTTCTATCGGAAATCGCCAAAAATAGTCAATATACTCGCTAAAAGATTAGATAGGAATGATTATGGGCATGCACAAAAGAAAATGGTAAAATAGGGTCATGAACAAAAGCCGAGAACCGTTATGTGAATTCTAAGAGGGTACAACAAAAAAGCGATGGGTGAAAGTTAATACGTATAAAAGTCACATTCACAAGCTATAAACTCTACGAATTGTTTTTGAATAAATTAGGTTAAGATCCATTTTCGATGTTAATCGTTAGTTTTTAGATGCTAGTTTTGGATACCGTAAACTCATGATAAATATTATGTTATGTTTAGGAAAACTTTCACAGGAAAAAAAACTTTCAAACTTTTCGCTTCGAATTTACTTATCAGAAATATGCTATTATATTTTTTCATTTTATCTGGATATTTGTAATGAAAGTAGGATTAAAGTTAATTGATATGCTATAAAATAATGCTTACATGAAGTATTTTCTGTTGTTAGCTGCAAACGCCCGAGTACGTGACTTCTAATTTGGTGCATTACAACAACGAACGAGGTAGCAAGCCCGCTCAATGCTTAAAACAAACAATTATTTCCAGCTCTTATACTCGTATGCAAGAATTTTTTTTTCTAAATTTATAGCCAGCCAAAGTGACTCAAAAGTTTATTTAAATGTTGTTTTGGCTGAGAAGGTAAAAGTTTTTTTTTTATTTCGTAAGATTTACTGCTCTTCTCATGAAAATATTCGTATACACTTACAGTCAGTACACATCGTATATATTATAAATAACGGCAGATGACAATTATATAGAAGTTGATTCTGTCAGTTGTATTACAAGATACTGCTTCACTTTTGCCTTGTACAAAAGATTACAGCAACCTGAAGAAGATAAATACAGCCCGAATAGACTGCTGATATCACCGAAGTTAAGATGAGAACCATTCCAGTACAGCGGTAGAGGTCATGAGATGGGAAAGGATAGATAAAAGAATATCGTGATTGACGGTATTAAAACATTTGAGAAATAGAATAGAAACTTTGTGTCCTCCATACCCACCCTAATATTATCAGTTATTTTAAGAAAAAAGGAAGTTCTGCTATGACCAGTCCTGAACCCAATTTGCAGGTTGTTTTCATACTCAGAATTCTGAAAACCGTTTGAGCACTAGATTCTAGGACCTTGGAGAGAAAGGAGAGAATTGATATTCGCTTGGAATAATCGGGTAGAGTGGGATTTGCAATTTTAGGTAAGGGAATGATGCAGGCCTTGCGCCAAAGTGACAGCACAATTTTGGAATAAAAGGAACAGTTCGCAATCAGGGAGATTACAAGTAAAATTTGATCAAGAATTGTTTTTGTTATACGTCAGCTAATATGATCACAACCAACTGCGTTAGATTTGATAGAGAGGATTATTTTTTTGATCTCACACGACACTTACTGCAAGTGTACAGCTGGTAGGCGCTGACTCGTAACAAGCTAAGATATGCACATAAATTTTCACCAACACAAGTAGTGCACTTTTGAAGCATGTTTAGTAGGAATTTTATGAACTTTTTAAATGAACACAGCTGTTTTATATTAAATTAATTTATTTTATTTTTATCATCCACCCAGAAATGATTATATCCTATTATCAGCATACAATATGACGCTTTTCATGATACCTTATTTGTCGAAATATGACAAGCAGTTTAGAAGGTATGAGTAATAGATGAACATACGAGTATATACATATAGAGTCCTAAAATTAAGACACTCTTTTTGGCTTTGCCGTAATTACATAAAAAGGAAGAGGTTCTCAATTCGGTGATACGTTTTTATGATGTTACCTTGGAGTGATGAAATGACTTGAAAAATTGTGTTTTTTTCTATTGAAGAGACATACTCTGCATTTAGTGTCCTTTAGCACAAAATGAAATAAAAAAAATCAAAAAATTTAAAACATGAACAAATAAATGATGTAATAAGTAAATTATGTGAACTTGTAACAGCTCTCTGTTTACATCGGGGATTACATTGGATTGATTGTTATCTCAATAAATACAATGTTGATATATTTCTGTATGAGAATATTTTGTTTGAATATTATAATAAACACAGAACAGAAAGGGTAATATGGAACCATGCCTTGGGGGAAGCCTTTCTTGTGAATATTTCTTAATAAATTCTCGTTTTTATAATACGCGCTTGTAACTTTTTGTATCTAAATAGTTTAGTATAAAAACCTAATATAAAAAAAAAGTTAGAACGGATGTAGAAAAAAATTGTTGTGTAATAGAGCGGTTCGAAATTTTACCATTATGAATTGGTAAATCTTAGGCTGCACTGGCAAACCTTAGGACTCGCATATGCATAGCAAGCATTGCAAGCGAAATACTGTTTCAGACAAAAATACTTTTAATTGATAAAATGGCGTAGGTTGAAGCGTTATCATAGAACTTTATTACATATTTAAATTTACCTCTAAATCGGGTAAGAGTTTTGAATGTACGGTACATTCAAAATTTATCATTCGAAGGTGTAAACGGTAGGATTATCATGATCTTCGCGGGTAAACAAAGTATCCGGTAGGTACCTCTGTATTGATTTCTTATTCAAATCTGATCATATACATAAATTGTTTTTCCTAACAGCGCTAGCATAGATGAAATACTTTTTGTCACTTTATTCGGAGGTACGATACGATTTCGACATTCAACTCTTTTTATTTGATATTTGTGACTTTAAAAATATCAGTACACAAGTATTGACCAAATGAATAATTTTAAAATGAACTATCTAAAAGTTTGTGATAGTTGTACTTTTATACATATACATGTGAACTTAATTATATATGAGTACATGTCCTAGTTCGGCAGATCAGAAAATTTTAGGATTTTGATTGCATTCGTGCACATTGTCTATTTTGGCGGTGTCGTTTTCTTATTGTACTTTTGAAAACGTAATTTTTATTTTATTTTTGCAAATATTGAGTGATAGATATATTTGTTTATTTCGGTTTGTTTGTGACACGACGTCGCTTGGAACACTTTTTCCACCCACTCCATTTATCATCAAGATACCACAATGTGCAACAGCGAAGGGTGGCAGGGTACAGCTAGTAAGTACAAACACAAATGTGTAGTACATACATGTGCAACATCAGAAAGAATAGATAACTGTTTTGATATTAATTTCATCTGGTTAACTTAATCTTTTTATGATTTGTGAATTAATGAGGTATTTTTAAATGTCAGTATTGAAAATTATTACAGAATAATCTCAGTGATTACTAACATTGTGTTATCTAAGAATAATACAGTGAACCGAAATCAACTACAAATTTGAGGACTATTAAAGATATTGCTCGTCCTCTACCGATTAAAGTACTAAGTAAAATTATATCATGTACAAAATATCATATGTTTAGAAACCCAGTCTACACAGTATAATCTACTATATTTAAGATTTTATCACATCAGTGGACGAATCGCAAACGGTTGATGTCCATTTGAGTTG
This sequence comes from Hypercompe scribonia, assembly GCA_949316085.1. Classification (NCBI taxonomy): domain Eukaryota; kingdom Metazoa; phylum Arthropoda; class Insecta; order Lepidoptera; family Erebidae; genus Hypercompe; species Hypercompe scribonia. Next base: position 10,894,351 of record OX438988.1, read on the forward strand.
CGTTTTCGACATGTGTTGTAAGTCAATTCTTACACGATTCAATGAGTGTAAATCCTTTACAATTCTCCTCCTGTCTTTGTTTGTTGAATCAAATCCACAAATTTGAAAGTTGTTTCATATTTGTGATTTCGGCAAACATTTAAACACATAAAAGTTGTAGTTTGTTTAATAAGCACCGCTATAGAATCATCAACAGACTTTTACAATCCACTGCTAGACATAGGCCTCTCCTCAGCAAGGAGGTTTTGGCCTACTATACCATGCTAGCCAGACGGGTTGGAATAGAGTTTGTTCCAAGTTTTCCTTCTCTTTGTGATGATGTTGTCTTGTATACTTTGTTCCCTTATTCACACTTAAGTACACATCATCATAGAATCAGATGGCTTAATACTAGCAGTTTCTGGAACCCTCCCATACCACGCGCAGAGTGGCATAACGTGGGGTTTAGTTGATCCGATTCCGACATCCCACCCCATCATATACCCCGGTGGGGTGATGGTCAGAAAGAGTTTTCACATGTTAAAAAAAAGGCCGCTATTGTCTTGTGACAGCAGTCGGACCGAAAGAATTTATCCCACCACCCACCACACAAGACAAGCGTGAACAAATGACGTTTATGTGTACCGAATGTTGTCTAAATCAGAGATCTTACTAGAAGATAATGACCACGCTATTGTAGGTACGCGCTGGGGCCAGCTACCGAAATCTCTCCTATTTCAGGCACAAAGTAGCACACTGTTTGGTTTCAGTCTGTTCGATTCCAACTCACCGCATCACTGCAAGCCTCGCTGGCACAACAACCCTACGAGTTACCCATACGTCGAAACGAAAAGGGAAGAGCGCTCTTGGTGGTCTTTTATTTTATTGGTCCGTGTAATGATTGTGAATGGTAATTACGCTACAATCGTGGCTTACAACGTTTAAAAATAAATAATTAGTCATTTTTTGTTTTTACTCCTATTTAATAGTGCTGAAATCTAGATTAAAATCGATTCTTATAGGCGGTATTTGTATTAATTTTGGTACAGTTAAGGTAGGCGTTTTAATGTAAGTCAAAGTTTTAATCCAGTTTGAGAAACGGGAGACTTTCACATTGATACCTGGACAACAGGGTCGGGCGCAACCATATCCCAGAGAAGAAAAACCAACGACGGTATTGTGGTGATATACAGGACTCCCAGAGTCACCTGAGCATTGATCACGGCCTCCGATGTCAAGCCAACCGGAACAAAACATATTTTCAGTAATTTTTCCAAAACGCTTTTCACATATCTTAGAGTTTATAATGAGAACATTAACGCTACGCAATTGTTCAGATCCTAAACCTTTTTCCTGAAAAGAGTAATAAAAACTGGTTTAAATACTTTTAAGTGAATTTCATAAAGATGCGTTGATTTTTAAATGTTATATGTCTCATGGCTAGAAATAAAAGCTGTCCTATGCCGTCAGTGATGAATTACACAAGATGTTAAAATGAGGGATAAAACGAAAATATTTGAATTGATATATAAAATTATGGTGAGAAAAGAAAATAAAACTTGTCAGTTTTATTCTTTATTAACTTGTCAGTTTTATCAGATGAAATTTGATATGTACTTTTGCAATCTTAAGGTCACAGCTTCGAAATTAGTGGTAGGGGTCCGGTGAACGGCGGCAGCTCACCGCGCCGCTGCCTTCGAGGCCAGTTCTATTTAGAAGCGCCTATGGCTTTCTTAAAAAAAAACTTTGTTCTAAACTTAAATCATGATCTGTTATTGTTCTGTTTATAATTTAAAAAGTATAAAACTTGTAAAAAATTACATCTTCTTTTTTAAAAAGTTACAGAAAACATTTCTAAAATTTCTTGTATCACTGAAATCTGTGAGCAAAATTTGTTACTATTGTATGCATGTTTCACTATTTTTTTAATTTAGTTGTTACTTTTTAGTTTATATTGATATTTACAGAAAAATCATGCAATACATTAGAAAAAGAAATTCATACCTAAAATGTACCTCGTAAGTTCCAAATTGATACTATCGACAACTGTCACAGACTATATTTTAAGGACTATGTTTTAGTTAGTAAACATTCAAGTAGAACTCACTGCAGTAAGACCCCATCCCACCGCCCAAACAGACTCGTTGTCTAGGAGACGATATGTGCTGTCTGCTAAAATTGCTGGTTGCACTGCTTTACCGAATGTAATAGTAGTTACTGAATGCATTATAGCAACATCACTGTCAGTTGTCAACTTGTTAAATTGAGGATGAATGGTTATGTAGTCAATTTCATGGGTAGTCCCACCGCTATGCGCCATAGTAGAACCTACGCGGATTAAGTATTGACTGGCACGAACTTCAAGCTCAGGCAATCTAGGAAGAATAAGATTTCGTATCATAGTGGCAACAGAAAACTACAATACAATTACCCGTAATTTTATTGCATAGCGGAATTTATCGCTATAAAATTGTTTAAAAAAGTTACGATACCTTCTATTTCCCGTCGTTTCGAATGGGTTGTACTGTTCGTGGTCATGGGTGGACTGGTGTGTGCCTGGCGATGCCTTCGCGATGCGAGAGACATCGCTATCTTAGTGCAATACAAATAAACATATCAATATAAAAGGGAAAGTTTGGTCTACAATACCACATTGACTGGACAGATTTGCATAAAGTTTATTTCAAGTTTTGTTTCTTTTTGCAGTACTGTCGCCTGCTTAGTTTGCTACTTAAGTCGGCTCTTACAATATCACAGAATAAATAGGGGTGGTTACATTCCATTTTCCTAATACATCACCGATCGGACTGGCCACAAAAAAAACAATTAAAACAAACTCAAACATTCGGACATATTTGCTTTTACCAAATTAACAATAATTTGGTATAGTAGTTTCTAAAAATAACTCGAATAATGACAAAACACGTATTGAAGTCTAAACATGTTAAAATAGCTGCAGTACAAACAATTCATTGTTGTTTTTTTTTAAACTAGTTGTCTCCCTTCGACTATATTGTAAACTAATGATTGGAAATCAGTTTGCAAAACTGAATTATTTTTCTCTATTGGAAATCCGGTTTCTAATGAAGAAACATAATTCTATTTTCTCAGAAAATGGTTTCCAACACAGAATGTTGTATTTTCTAGTAAAACTTTACCGAAACATCTGCAGGTTTATGTACAATTATAAGACATCATCCAACTATCAGTTATGATATATCTACGTACTGATTAAAAATAATATAATATATTATATATTATGGTTATTTTGTAAGTAGCCAAGAAATTCTTTCTAATCAGTGAGTCTGTAGATATGTTGGAACAGTTTCAATAGCAGATTTATAATCTGTGTTGAAAATTAGTTTTCGAAACAGGATTATTTTTTTGTTACAAACCTGGTCTAAATTATTAGTTTTTCATTGGCTTTTACGATTCAATGATTGCAATGTAATAATAATACATAATATTTGCAATTCGATTATGTATCATATGCTAAACATAATAAGTTGGTTACATGGATTAAAATATAGATTTAATTTGTTAGTTACTTACATAAAACAGTGAGCGGTTGTAAGTATATGCCTTTGAGTAACTATGGTACCACCACAAATTTGTACACTACCTAACTCAGAGATCCAAAGAATTGCAGCTACTGAGGGATATTTTTCTATACTCGTTGTAGTTCCACCAATAATTCTCATGTAGATAGGTAGGGAGGCATCAACTGAAAAACTCACCAATAAAACCGTGTAAAATTCTTACTGTATAAACTTTGGCGAGAACCTTGGTCTTCAAATGCCAAGGGGGCGTTCTGGTCAAGGCGCACGTCACCTCCGCCGACACGGTGCGTTAACCGCGTATGGCATCAACCGTTCGGGTGGACCATGACGGGACCCATGGAACAAAAGAACCTCTGTCTGATCTGGCCACCTAAAAATCCTGCACATTAATGTACCTAACCACCAGAGATACCCTCCTGGAGGCCAGGCGCGCCGTCTCTAGGAAGTTCACCCAGCTTTGACCAGTGAGTCATCAGCGTAAAAAATTACGCTCAGCCCGGGGAGAAGGCGATCTTGAAGGGCTCAGTCATATCCCATATTCCACAGGAGTGGTCCGAGGACAGATTCCTGCAGAATATCACACGACATGAGCCGCCGCCTCAAAACTCCATCGTGGTCCTCGTACATGACAGTACGCTTCTCTAAATAGTGTGCGACAAGCTTCCTCAGGTACTCTGGCACCTCATAGTAGTGGAGTGCTTCCCTGATGCAAATAATTTAAATGCCTCCAAAGCAACACGATGGGCCTATAGGCCGTGACTGAATTGGCGGGCCCTCCTTGTTTCCTCAACAGGACCAGCTGCCCGCTTTTTTAGCACTCAGGAAAGCGTCTGGACGTCAAGCTAGTGTAGAGAACCTGGGGTGGTGTTGACCCCTAACTCCGATTCCCCGACGGGCGAAACATTGTCCTCGTTCCCCCCGTTGTCTCTGTTCAAGAAGGTCATCCACTTGTTTCACCCGCTGTGGTAAAAGGCTCTCGACCACTTTCTGCACGAAATTGGGTTCGATTGTCTCTGCAAGGGGGGAGCCTGACGTGCGGAGCTTTCGTCGCGCCGCACAATAGAGGCGACCCCAGAGGTTACGACCGAGAGCATCCAGAATCGCCTTTTTCTTCATTTTTTTCGCGCAGCTAATGGCTTGCTTTAGAGTTTACCGCGCCTCTGGGTATTCCTCATAAAACTGGTCCTCCTTATCGTCTTTGTGGTAATATTACCGTCTGTGGGTGTAGACCCTACGGGCACCAGTACATAAACAGAGATCCGCCAACTCCTGGGATCACCAGCAAGCCTCTTTCCGTGCAGGTCGACGACCCTGGCTGTGGGACAAGGCCACACCACAAATCTGCGAAATCGAATTACAAAAGCGGTCACCCCTCACGTCGACCTCTTCGATGGGAGCCTGCGGAGACAGCCAAGAGTGAATAATAGCCGCCTCCTCTAGTGTGTCTGTATTCAACTTCGAAACAGCCCACCGCGGAAAGCGAGAATGCCGCGTCGCTTGACCCCTACTGGGGTACTGGGTCCAAAAGTACTTAAATCGGAAATACCGGAGATTCGAGAGCATATCAACCTCTTCCAGGACACAAAAGTCCATTAATCATACAGCGAGGGCAGGGGTAGCAAACGAAAGGTCCACTGACGCCACGCAACGGACTTTGCATTGAAGTCCCCCAGCTCAAGAATGTGCCCAGATGTAAGTCATCGCATCGAGGTCGCCAAGCTGTTGAAAAAAAGCCTCGCAGTCACTGTTGTTCCAATCGGGGGAGAAATATATACCGTATAAGGTGATCCTCCTCACTGAGCAGCAACATATTCAGTGCCCTTGTCTCTTAGTGAGTAGGGTGGGGATTGAGCCGCCGTGGAGCCGACGACTGCCACGGAACCGTCTCGGTCACCCAACCAGTTTGGCCTGGGAAGAACATAATAAATAATAATAAACGGAGGTCTTGCGCCGCGGCGCAGAGGTTAAGGTACGTCTGGACAAGAAGTCTGAAACTTCGTACAAAGGTGATGACGTTGGCGCACGAACTAAGTCGGAGGAAGGCCGAAAATTGTGGGCAGGCTTGCAGCTCTTCTGTCCCATCTGGTGATGGGCAGGTCTTTTGCCCACCGCACACCTTTGGACAGTATTTGACGCCGCACACTCTGCCGCCTCGTGCACCGGTCGACCGCAGCGGTAACATAATTCGCTGCAGACGAAACAACTATCGCACTTGATGCGAGTGTGTCCTGTGGCCAGGCATTTTAAGCACCTCATCGGTCTCGTCGTCAGAACTGTGACTCTGACGTCAACAAAACTGACTAGGATCCTGCCAGCGTCTTTCAAAATGTTAGCCGATACCTCAGGACAACTTAATGTCACGCCACGCCGCACCAAACTGAGCTAAGCAGAAAATGTTCTTATTTTACCTATATATTATGAATAAAATATGTGCTAAAATAAATACAAGCTTAGTGGAGTAGACAGACCTGCTGAGAAATTCCAGAAGCAGAGAACTGACAATAAATAAATATGCATCGTCTTTTTGACTTTAAGTAAATTCTGATATTAACAGTATGCAACCTGTTTTGTTAAACTTCACCCTGAAATAAATTGAACTAAATTATACTAGATGATGATAAACTCCTAGCCGTTTTCGGCCGCGGTGGCCTGTTTCAGCGGAGAATAGCCAACTAAAGAGATATTTTAGTAATATACAGTAGATATTATAAGGACAAGTGTGTGCTACCACTTCAAACTGTCTACCACACGTGCCACAAACAATACTGCATTTACTAATTTGTTTTGCTTTCACTTTCTGATTGGTATGATCAATAAAGTCTTGCTACTAACTTGATGTGTCATTTCAATAAGCCAAAGCGATTAATCGATGATGGTTTATCGGTGACTGATTGGCAAGTACCGGTCAGGTGGTAATTAATGATCGATTTCTCATGTACTTATGGCAAAGGTCGAGCCTCGTACTCGAGTACTATCAATAGTCAACATTCACTTAAACATATAAAAATACTTGAACTGAATGACTACCCGATAATCAATCCAGAGTCCAAAACGTTGGAAGGGTAAACTTGAAATTTTGGCACTTTTTATACAGTGAACACTTATTTTTATTTAGTTCTGAAGTAACACAATGAGTATGAAAGGTAGTACAGAAGTTTGTCATTGTCAAAGTTAAGTTAGAATCGTGAATGAGAAATCACGTGAGCATAGGCTAGAGCAATTGTTAGTTTAAAATAAGAGTCGAACTAAAAACTTATGTAAGATATAAATTCTAAGAAAATGAAAAGTCTAGAAATATTCTGGTGCAATATATTTATTTCCAAGTTATCTTAAACTGTGTACGTAAAACTAGAAGTTAGATAGTATTTTTATTACGAATGAAGGACATTTATATTATTTTTGTTACAAAGAAATGCAATAGAAAGCTACCTGGACTGCCTATTGCAAGTTCATGTAGGTTTGTTTAAAGCGTAACAAAAATCATAAGTGTTAATATTAAAGAATATTGTATTACTTGAACCTGTTAATTTAGCATTTTTTTTTCAATAAAATGACACAATACACAATACACACAACAATTTGTATGTATAATTTAAAATAATTTGGTTTGTAAATAAGTGATTACGTCGCATGACGATAAAAAATTGTGAAAAAGCAATGTCGGTATGTTTGGTGGTTATAACATTATGTCGAGAGACTACTCGCAATAGGGCAATGAAATAAAAAATATAATTGATTATTTCAAATTCCTTGTACTGCTTGCAAAGTTAAATACTTAAATATAACACACTTACTACAATCAATAGCTTTATATTATCTTAAATAAACTTCACTCCGAACCGCAATCTTTTGCAACAATTTTAACTTAAAGTGTGTACTTTGAAATGTTAATATGTAAGTAACTCCTGTAGAGTCTTTAATATCTAACTGTCTTTAATATCTGAAAAATCTCTTAAATGGTAAAAACTCTATAAGCTATTTCTTTTAACGGTTATTGACGTTTTGTATTTACGATAGCAGGCAACATGAATCAAAATTACTTTGGTAGCGTGCTACTTTTTCCTCACTGTGCCTATATTTTCAGTGCTAAGATAGGGTACGTAATTTACACCAGAAAACACCGTTGAAATTTAGATTTACCTAATACTTAGGTGACACGCACACACACACGCACATACATGGAATGTTTAAACACATTTATGATTTCATTTACTATTTTGACGCTAAATCCATTGATATAAAAGTTCAAGGTCGACTAAACGTAGACATAATAACCATATATATTCATCCTTATCCTCGAACGTATAGACAGAGGAGTATTAAACGCCCTAGTTATACCGAATGTAATTTTGAGTCCTCTTACATAATAAAAATACTAATAATAAGTAAAACTAGCAGGACTGACGGCAGCTGGAATTTTGCCAAAATATTTTTAAAAATACTACAGTTCCTCCATATAAAATAACAAAATATTACAACAATGAATTTAATGCATTTAAAATGAAAATTAGCAGGAAAACAAGACTTATCTATCTACAACAAAATTTTATAATACTACAAGAAACATCTGTGACGTGAGACATGACGTTTAAACGTAATGTTGAAATATTCTTACTTGAGAAATTCCAGCAAATATGATAACCAGAGCTAGATCGAAAGTACTAACCTACTACCTCTCCGGCTTGGCGTCTCAGGATGCAACGGTAGAAGTTTCTACTGTTGCAGAGGCGTCGAGCTCTAGTTCCAGCGACGAGTATTTCTCTCTACTGACGTCGCCAATACCTATACTCCAGCTGAGGAGTACCCGGTCACCGATCAGCTCGGGATCCCGAGGATCACTGACCTCAAACAGGGTCCCTGCTACCGGTGGTGATGTGCACCGTATAAAGTGGACAAATGCAATAAACGAGAATGTCATGCGGGTATATTTTCGGGCTACAAAGTAGGGAATGGTGTCCTGGTCCCTGCACTCGATGTCGGTGGTCTACAATATTTTTATTTCTTTTATGTATTTAAAAATATAATCAATATGTATAAATATGAAATAAAGAGAATAGTAAAACTACTTATATACTTCTAAATACATACACGTAATAGGTAAGTTATACGAAGACACAGAAATATTATTGAAAGAGAGTGAGAATTGATCTCTCAGACCTCTTTTGACAGGGCTGATATCACATCAAAACACACTTAAATACACATTGTAAGACTTAACTCATATTTTCAAATTTCAGTAAAAGAATTTCTATATTTCATTCATTGCAATGCACACTTACGATAAGCTAAATAAACATCGTAATGTAAGCAACTAAATAATAAGGTTAGGTTCACACAACACGTAATTATAGGGAATGAATGTATTTACTCTTTTTTTTTTTTTTAACGTGTGGAAACCCCCTCGGGCCGTCACCCCACCGGGGTTTACGGCGGGGTGGTGTGTCAAAATCGGACCGACTAAAACCACACGGTGTGCCACTCTGCGCCTGACATAGGAAGGATCCGGGAACCGCTGCTATTACGACATCCAGATCCCTCCTAGCGACTGCCCGCTACCTCGGGCACCATCTGCGGATAAACTCTCTATTTTAGGCGATGTACGGCACACGCGGACGTTCTAAATTGTTCCGCGTGTGCCGTACGTCGCCTCCTCGCGGCTGGCCATTGTAGCGGATGGAGGGGAAAACCCGTTCCGTCCACCCGCGGCCACACTCAAGGCGGCATGAGGCGCTGGGATGCGCGCCTCCGCCGCCCGGCTCGCCGGCGGCGAATTGGGTCCGAGTGGATATCGTCCTCCCGGGCCTTCTCCGCCGCCTCCTTCCGCGAAATTACGTCTTCGCAGAAGGTTGCGAACGCGGTAAAACAACTGTCGCTACCGGCCATGGAGCGTAGGACGGCCGGTAGCGAGAGATCTCCTCCAATAACTGCAGTAAGGACTCTACGCTGCGCCGCCCAGGCGGAACAAACCGCTAGCGTGTGCTGAGCCGAGCCCTCACTGCAGTCGGAGTGGTGACAGGCGGGACTCAATTCCCTCCTGGCGACCGAGTGCAGATACTTCCCGAAGCAACTGTGCCCGGAAAGGACCTGCGTCAGTTGGAAGGAAAGGGTCCCGTGCTGCCGTCCTGCCCACTCGGCGATGACTGGCTGGAGAGCCTCCACGAGGGAAAGGCAGCACGAGGAGTCTTCAACCGGAACGACCAACGAGCCATCGTGGCTCGATGAGCAGCCTCACGCCACTCGCGTATCTCTTCGGGCGGGGGCCGTATGCCGCTATCCGCCCGGAAGTCAGCCGTCTGCCGATACACTTCGGCGAGCACTTCCGCCTCCAAATCCCACGGCGGAGTTCCGGCCAAGGCGCACGCCGCCTCCGTCGATACGGTGCGATAACCGCGTATGGCTCTAACCACCAATATCCTCTGAGGGCGCCAGAGGCGAGTCCTATTCTGGGCGGTCAGAGCCGCCGCCCACACCGGTGCACCATACAGCGCCATTGACAGGACAACCCTCGTGTATAGCCGTCTCGTCGCGACGCTGGCTCCACCCAAATTCGGCAAAAGATGCCCGAAGGAAGAGGCAGCGCCGACCAGCTTTGGAGAAAGCTGTCGGAAGTGCTCGTCGAAGAGCCACCTCCCGTCAAGGATCAGACCCAGGTACTTCATCTTGGCCTGAACCGGTACGAGGACCGAATTGATTACGATAGAGGCGCCGGGTGGTGGACCACGACGGGACCAATGAAACAAAAGGGCCTCCGTCTTATCTAGGGCCACCCGTAAACCCAGCGCCTCAATACGCCCGACCACCAAAGAGACTCCCGTGGTGGCCAGGCGCGCCGCCTCTTGAAAGTTCACTCCCCGGGCTGTGACCAATGTGTCATCTGCGTAACAAATTACGCTCAGCCCGGTGGGAAGATGGCCTCGAAGGGCCCAGTCGTATCCCATGTTCCACAGGAGCGGTCCGAGGACAGATCCCTGTGGAATACCGCACAACATGGGCTGCCGCCTCAGAATACCATCTCGGTCCTCGTATATGACGGTACGCTCCTCAAGATAGTCTGCCACAAGCCGCCTCAGGTACTCTGGAACCCCGTGGTAGTGGCGCAGCACGGCATCGACCGTCGAACGCCCCGCCCAAAAACCAAATTGGGCGTCCGACAGATCGGGGCCCACCTCGCAGAGGTGCCGGACGATGCAGGCAGAGAGTATCCTCTCAAACAGTTTACCCACCTCGTCCAGCAACACGATAGGCCTATAGGCCGCTACCGATTCGGCTGGTCGTCCCGGCTTTCTTAATAGGACCAGCTTCCCGCTTTTCCAGCACTCAGGGAAGCGTTCGGACGCCAAGCTAGCGTCCAGGACCTCCTTGAGGCGGTCCGACTGTGTTCGAGGGCTCGGGCTAGCACTCGGGCAGGTATCCCGTCCGGCCCGGGCCCGGGGGCTGTTCTTAGAGCGGATCCGTAGAACAACTACCCCTACCTCCGATTCCCTGACGGGCGGCACATTGTCCTCGTTTCCCCCGTCGTCTTCGACCATGAAGGCCATCGACGGGGGTGTGTGCTCCACCCGCTGCAGGAAAAGGCCCTCGTCCACTTCCTGCAGGAAGCTGGGCTGGAGTGTCTCTGTAAGGGGGGGGGAGGCCGACGTGCGGAGCTTTTGTCGCGCCGCACGATAGGGGCGACCCCAGGGGTCACGATCGAGACCCTCCAGCATCTCCTTTCGCTTAATTTCTTTGGCGCGGCTGATGGCCAGCTTAAGAGTTTTCCGTGCCTCTCGGTACTCCTCATGAAGCTGGTTCTCCCCGCCTTCTTCGCGGTGTCGCCGCCGACTACGGGTGTAGGACCTCCGGCCACGAGTACAGGCCGCACGGAGGTCCGCCAATTCCTGGGACCACCAGTAAACCTACCATGATTGTATTTACTCTACGGCAACCCCTATTTCAATAATCCATTCTCAGATATTTGTCGACAGAATCTTTATATCCAATAGGTATTCAACTCTCCAAAGTTACTAATAAAGAAGTTAAGAACTTAATTATTCAAAACTTTAGATCATTAAAACGATTTTAAAAATTATCTCCAATTAACATGTATCGTAGTTGATGATATTTTATGATTTAATTTTTCAAAATAACTTTCTACAGGTTTAGTATTCTTCCGAACCATATCATCATGAGCCGTGTCATCATCAGTGAATTTTAAAATATTATTTTAAATTTAAATTATTCCATCAAAATTAATGTTAAAATATCTCTCATTCTCATATACGCAATATGTATTTTACCGTTTCGAACAACGTTTTATACATTATCTTTGTAAAGATTGATTCAATTTCTAATTTGCAATGCAATAATTGGCTTACTCAAACGTGTAAACCAATTATTGCATTACATCTGAATAATGAAATTTCGATAACTCTTGCTCTGTAAAACGTTACCATAAATATGCCGATAGTATTGTATAAATGACGTCGACTCAATGTTATTTGAAGATAAATAGAAAAACTGGTACTTACACATTACTTTTGCAGTGAAGAACAAATGTAAAATTGAGACTATTCTACTAAAAAAATTGTTTGGTTGCTTAGTAAAATTATTAAAACTTGTGAAATAACAGAATGTAATATTGTACATTATTTTAATGCGCAGCTATTTTAAGTACGTGCTTAAAATCGAACAAACGTGAAATCGAACAAAGCTGCGATCACAAACAAGTAAAAGAGGCAAGGAGAGGATTGTAAACACGATTTAAATCGTTTTTTGGCAATTAAAATGCCAGGCGCTCTAAAATGTTCACAACATTTCAACGGTATCAGGATATTTGTGGAGTTGAATAAGTAGATATTAATTCCCACCCGTTCGTTGATGTTACTTATCCCTCTCTGTTTAAGATTATTCTTATTATAAAGTATTTGTAACGAACTCATTGATATTTTCCATAAATGTAGCAAAATTTTATCTGATATTAAGAATGTTGCTTTCGGCTTTTAAATATTAACAAATAGCTACTTTTGTTTAAATTATTTCGTACAGTATATTTTTAGAAGAAGCTAGTTTTATAGATGAAAGTAAAATCTAAGTATCTTTTGCTACTGGTTACTAATACACAGTAAAAATAAGACAAACTTAGTCTTCTACAGAATTTTAAATTAAAATAGGGTAGTTTTTATTTCTAAATTTTGTATTGATCAATGAACGTATTAAGTTTGGATATTAAATTTGCACCTGACTACCGAAATAAACAAATTGAAGCGTGTAATGTTCAAATTAAAATGATCCTTCTAGCGCTTGTTCCCAGAGTAAATATTCTATATATTAAATATAGAGAAATATTCTAAATAAACAAGAGGTAACTACGTCTGTCTAGAGGAGGGTTCAAGGGTAAAAATATACATCTGTTAAACGTATTGTTTTATATTATACTTAACTTCACGTTATTATATTTAAATAATACTCATAATTATACTTATTTACAATTGTTTAAAAAGGCAAAGATGTCTTTTGTTTCCGGTATAATGAGACTACGAGTATATCAATGAGAGACTTTGTTCCAATCTTTGAATAGCTAAGAAATTTGTTGATAATGATTGGCACACCTCAAGTGTCTATTATATTTATGAAACGATTGTATTATTGTTTATACAAAGCATGACTTTCTGAAGAACTGAAGAAACCAAAGCTTTCAACGAGGTTACCTCAAAGAGCCCACAATTTTGTTTCATAAAATCAAACGTATACCTGTAAATATTTGTTATTTATATTACATTAAAACACAATTATGGAAGTAGATATTGTTTTAATGAGTTTGTTTCTAAAACGTTTAAAAACTGTTTTGATAATAAATAATCTCTAATAACACGCTGTTAATCATCAATAGTCTTTTACAGTTTACTGCTGGACCTAGGCCTCTCCTTAGCAAGGAGGTTTTGGCCTACTATACCACGCTGGCCAGACCGGTTGGTATAGGGTTTGTCTCAAGTTTTCCTTCTCTTTGTAATGATGTTGTCTTGCATACTTTGTTCCCTTAGTTCGCTTTTACGACACCCACGGGATGAATAGGGGTGTTAATACTATGTATCTTAATCCGTCACCACGCGGACGCTGTTAATACACTTCAATAATACAACAATTCACGTATGCAATGTACAAATGTGGAAGACTTTTCCTTTACCAGATGATGTGGTATCAAGTGCCAAAAGTCTCTGTCTGAGTTCAAATAGGGTATCACAGGTAAGCAGTGAATGTTTAAATACAAAAATGATGCGAGTGGTAACGGACTACGAGCACGGAGTGACATCAACTCTATTCCGTAAGAGCCTATCAAGAGAGAAAACAACACAGAACTAAAACACTGTAAAGAGAAGGAATTGTTCTAAGAAGAGACCTATGTTCAGCACTGGAGTAATAGAAATGATTATGACGATAAAAAGATTGAATCAACATTTGTTATCATCAATTTGAAAAAAAAACGTAACTCTTTATCAAATAAAATAGGTTACTAATTAACTGAAACAAAGTGAAGTTTGAGTTACAAGCAGAAGAAGTAAGTTTCCGCAGCAAAAGCGTCTATCTTGACAGATAATGATGATGATATATGATGACAGATGACAAGGTTTTGTAGCAAAACTTGAAAATTTAATCAGATTGTAAGCAATTGTAGGTTATAATTTAATCTTGAAATCAAATAACATTGTAGTGCCAGATTCACGAGTATGTTATTCAAGATAAATGTTTGTTTAGATATTTGTAGATTAGTTTTCAGCATGACAAATAATTGTGTTATGAGTAAGATAATTTGTCTGTGTATGAATGCAATTAATAAAAAATGTAGTTAAATTTACCCAATGTAAACACGTGCATTTATCACCAGTCTCGGTTCAAATTAATGGATTGTGCGTCAGATAAAACTAAGTAGCTTATATACTGCACAAAATACCTAGCAAATATCGAAAACACAGTTTTTAAAGAAGAGGAATAATGCTTGGGGTCATTTGCACGACCTCAAACGAGGCAATAATATTGCACTTACGACTCTTGAGCTTCAGCCGTCCATAGGCTGAGAAAGTCACTTACTATCAGATGATTGGTATGATCGTTTGTCTCCTATACAAAAATAGATTGATTGAATATCCGAATGCTATATAATACTACGAACCACGTAAAACTATAACTGTAAAAACACCAAAATCCTGTACGAAATTCACTACGACAATCCAAAGTGTAAAAAATCTTGAGAAATCATGCATCAACATCGTCTCCAAAATCAAATATCAACGGTTCGAGGCTTCTACTCTGTGTCTGGAGGGATCAACAGCGTATAATTTATTATGAGCTGCTTAAACCTAATGAAACTATCACGGGAGCTCGCTATCGACTTCAGTTGATGTGTTTGAGTCGAGCTCTGAAAGAAAAGCGGCCACTGTAAGACAAAGGGATTCTGCTACATGACAATGCTCAGCCACACAAGGCATAACCAGTTCTATCCCACCTGCCCTATTCAGCGGATATAGCCCCTACCAATTACCTCCGATTATTCTGTGGTAAGTAATTTATTATCGCGAACATTAAAGCTTGCAAAAGAGTTCTTGTAACTATTTTGCATAACAAATGATTACATTTCATTACATATTTAAAGATGATCTGTCAGTCATACAAGCTCTGTTTAGTTTGGGACTAGATGGCGTTGTCTTTCAGATGTCTGAAATATTATTATTTTCATTATTGTCTTTATTACATTAAAAATATGTATAAATTACATTTTATATAAGTTTACATGCATTAAAGAAATATATATGAACAGAAAAAATAGCAGATCATCGACTTAGGGTACAGGGATCAAGAAACTGATGGTTAGGTTACAAAGATACGAACCTCCTCTAGACAAGCCGTGTCAAGTCTATTTATCCTATGGGTGTCGTGAGAGACGACTAAGGGAGCAAAATATGCAGGACAACATCACTGCAAAGAAAAGTAAAATTTGAAACAAACCCTATACCAATCCATCTGGCCTGCGTGGTATAGTAGGCCAAAATAACCATTCTAAGGAGAACCCTCCAGCAGTGGACTGTTTAAGGCTGTTGACGACGTGAAACGTAATATTGTTAAAAGCTTCATATTTTCTGGATACAGTCAATTCAACTGGAGTTCCAAGTATGTAACCTTGAACTATATTACTTTTCCCATCTTATCGACTTTTTCTTTCGAATCGATTTTAAATAACATATTACTCTATGTCTCTAGGGTGTTATGTATTTTTGTAGATTTTTTTCGGTAACTTTTTAATTATGTGTTTAGTTATATCAGTGACTTCCCATATTTAAACAGAACATGAAATAACCTAAAGACAGCTATTTTGATGAAGTTTAAAAACATTTTTTGCCTTAAATGCAAAATATTTGCAAACAAAATATCACGTCAAGGCAATTTCACCGTATTGATCAGAAATTTTATACATACGGTATATTGTATGCGTTAAATTTCGTTCTAAAGTAATTACTTTAAAAAAATCATGAGAACTTTGAAAAAATACCTCTTAGGGCAAGGGTAAAAAAATCCTTTAAACATATTTTTCATGTAACAAGAATCACACTTTTTTATTATAGTAGAAGCGGTTGAAGGACGCCATTGCTCAGTCATCGTTCCAAAGACGATTTATACGTTTATGTGTACATATCTTGTTTTCAAAAATAGTCATTTAAAAATCAATTCTACCATAAAATACCAGTGTTTTAAATATTTTTCTAATCACTGTCTTACAAATACGTGTCTCTAATGGTCCCGCAGGATCTACAGTCACATATAAACAAATATTTAGAATAACAAAAAGGTTAAAAGGAATTCTTTTCTCTTGCGAATCGAATCATTTGTTATCAATCACATTCATTGAAAATACCACAATTAATGCGTGAAAGTACAAGTACATTAGGATGCTAACAATTTTTCTTGACACTATGGTTTCTTCCCTTACTGAATTTAAAATGGATTAGCTACATAAAGAGAGTAAAATACTTATTATTTAAGTAGTATTTAACTTAGATTCTTAAATTTCAAGCACACACATAAAACAGGAGTCGATCGATTTGGTACTATTGCTAGCACAAGCAATTTGGTGCCAATTAATTCAACTATTTTTTATATAAATCAAGATATTATTGAAAGTAAAAGTTGAACTGTCTTTATATAAACATTCCGCACTATGATAGCTTAAGTTGTACCCTGAAAATGTGTAAGTTGATGCCATCATTTTCACGGTTTTAACTCATTTAAAAAATGTAGCAAGGTTGTGTTCTTGAATGTGACCATTATTTTAGAACTGGACATCACCAGTACCAACACTTCGACTAATGTATGTACTAACATTTTGCTGTTAATAAACAAAACGATTTAAATTTTTATATTGCATTTACTTTTCAATTCCATCACGATGACCTTTATTGCGGGCCTGTTAACAGAGCCTTAAAAATTACATAAAGATTTATATGATAATTTAAGCTTTTATTGTGTCACTGTTACATTAAAAGGTCCATTTTGAAGATATAAATCTTTTTTATTTTGCTACGTAAATTGTTATAAAAGAATTTTCAAATATAAAGGGTAGAACTGTTTATGTTTTTTATTTACCTGAGTGCCAAGGAAGAGTCATATCAATAAATCTAGTAAGAAATTTCATTATCAATACACACATAAAGAAAAAAATTGTAATACGGAACATATTGACTGCAACAGTCAACCCATTAAATAGTCTAGACTAACATCATTCTACTTAAAATGGGTGTTGCAATCAACATGTTCCGTATTAGAATCTATAATTGTTTTTTTTATTGATGTGGTAATTATTTCGATTGTGTAGTAATTCAATTGCTTTCTACACTTCTGGACTGAACTCGTTCTCTTCTTTTCTGTTTTAATTTATGTTATTAGTTAACTATTGCTAGTTATTTGTCATGTAGTTAGGATTTATATTTTTTTTTATTTTATTTACTAAACTGACTTTAAAAACGAATCCATAAGAAAAACATTACTTAAAAATATGTAATATTTTCGACTGTCAACTTATCAGAATTTTTTACGCACAATCTGTTGATAAACTGTTATACGGATAGTGAAAGTTTTGTTATAAGGTATTACTAAGAACTTTGAAAAACGAAAACCAAAAACCACACGTCTTGGATAAATGTTTTAACAATTAATGGTGGTTTGATTACATATCTAGTATAGTTATTAGGTAGGCATAACTAAGTACTAATAAGCACATATCAGTTAACACTCCTCGGCGTGACTTGTTAATGAGTTAATTAATACTCAGTATCAGACCTTCATCGGATACCTATACTATGTATACAATTACTTTCATTTACGTAGCGGGGGCTGCAAACTTGAAATTCGATGAGCTGATGATTTTTGTGTTGTCAATAGCCACGAAGAAAGAATTTTTGACATAATTTGTCAATTTCAAAGTTAGAAATACGAAATGCTGAGGGAAATCGGTAAAATGCTTGACATTTAACTTCCATATAACCAGTTATGCTTCATTTTACCTCTCTCAGAACGAAACTTCCAAAAATAATTTTTCAGTTGATGCTTACAACATTAAAAGCATCTAAAATAATAACAGCATAAAGTTCTACGCCCAAATTGTCGATGCTCTGCTTATAAACCAATCACCAATTAAATTCATACACATTTGACCTTTCTAGGTTTCGTTATACTAACTGATACAACCTAAATACTAGCCTTATTGAAATAAAATAAGTGGAGCAGACATACCTTCTGAGAAATTCCAAAAGCGCTTCGCTTCTTTTCCGCTTTTCTTTTCAAATGAATTAAAGTTCAAAACTAATTGCCGACTCAAGTCTGAAAACTAATATTTATTTTATCTTAGAATTGGACTGTGTCTATCTAAAACGAATACATGTGACTTGGTCTATTTTAGAAACATGTTATGTTTAGTCTATCTTTTCCTAGTCTATCTAGCTAGTTTGTTTTTAACAAGAGGACAAACGAACCATCCCATAAAGCCTACAATCAGCTCCGTAAGTCCTCTGCAGATCTACGCAGAGAACTTAAGGATCTGATGGTAAGGTTTGTGGGTAGACATCCATCGCCACTCCTGGATACCTGCAACTTAAAAGTGCGTTGCCGCCTTTTGTGTTCTTCCCCCTAGAATAAAGGATAGGAGAGCTTTGGGTTTGAGTGATCTTTCTCCTTCGGTGAAAAGCAACTAAAAAATCGCTTAACATCAGCTTTCTATGAGGTCAAAGTATCACTCCGGTGAAGTCCAACAACCGTTAACAGTACACTGCTGGACACTGACCTCTTCTTAGAGAAGAGGTTCTCTTTTACTATAGCACCTGCCGGATGGGTTGCGATAGGACTTATTTCAAGATCGCCGCCGTCGAGGCTCTGCAGCCGGTCATCGCCGAGTGGGCAGGGCTTTCCTTCCGACTGATGCAGATCCTTTCCGGGCACGGTTGCTTCGGGAAGTATCTGCACTCGGTCGCCAGGAGGGAATTGAGTCCCGCCTATCACCACTGTGACTGCAGTGAGGACTCAGCTCAGCACACGCTGGCGGTTTGTTCCGCTTGGGCGGCGCAGCGTGGGGTCCTTACTGCAGTTATTGGAGGAGATCTCTCGCTACCGACCGTCATACGCTCCATGGTCGGTAGCGACAGTTGTTTTACCGCGGTCGCAACCTTCTGCGAAGACGTAATTTCGCGGATAGAGGCGGCGGAGAGGGCCCAGGACAACAACCTCCACTCGGAACCAATTCGCCACCGGCGTACCGAGCGGCGGAGGCGCGCGTACCAGTGCCTCACGCCGCCTTGAGTGTGACCGCGGGTGAACGTGACGGGTTTTCCCCTCCATCCGCTATAGTGGCCAGCCGCGATGAGGCGACGTCTGCGTGTGCCGTACGTCGCCTAAAAGAAGAGTTCATCCGCAAATGGTGCCCGCGTCAGCGGGCAGGAGCTAGGAGGGATCGGGATATCGTAATAAAAGCTGTTCCCGGATCCCTCCTATGTCAGGCGCAGAGTGGCACACCGTGGCCCGAGGGGGTTTCCACACGTTTAAAAAAAAAAAGATTTATTTCAAGATCTCCTTCTTTTTGCAGTGATATTGATGCACAGTTTGCTCTCTTAGTTGCTACTTACGACACTAGTGGAAAAAAATGGGGTGGTGAGATTCTGTTTTCCTGAGCCGTCACCATACAGAAATGGGTAATTATTAATTAAATATTCACTCCTGTGAAAACCATCTAACTGTTGAGATAGACAAGTAGTGTAGTCTAATCGGTGTACATGTCCCTATTGTGCTGGTCAATTGTACTGCTCGAACGATACAATCAGTGATATGCTTAATTGCAACATGTCTGTCAACTAATAATGTCATAGATTTAGCTAGGTACAACGGAGAGACAAGCAAAGTTAAGAACAGGATCCTGAATAATTAGTCTTTTGAGTAACCGGGCTAAGATGCTATGGGTAATAATAATTAATTAACTTGTGACTCCTATTGATATTTTAAAAACATAAACGTTATTAGAAAATTAACAACTTTATAGGAATAACGTTTGTCAACGCTATGTCACATGGTTAGAACAGAATATTAGAAAAAAATACAATTATAATAACATAATACACAATTAGTGATTATAGAAAGAGAATTGACGCGAAACACTTGCATCTTGGCTAAGGGGTCTTGGGGCGCTGATTTGCAGGTGGTCACGGGCGGCGGTAGTCACTTTCAGTCAGATGACCCGCCTGCTTTCTGTCCGTAGTGACATAAAAAAATAATTAAAAAATGTGTTATAATGTAATCGGTATTGTATTTTTTAAGAAAAAAATTATTCACTTACTCCATGTCTTTTGTAATTTTATGAATGAATCCATTCATATCAGTATTTATACGACGCTCATTCTTTCAATCAACTTTCATGCAACAACGCTGAACACTGTCTTTCTCAAAATTGATTAGTTTACTAATTTATTTTGTAATTACAGGTTCATTGATACCAACTGTCTAAATAGTGAGCTTTGATTTACATGTGACTTGTACACTGAATTAACAATATCGTCATAAAGACAAAATTCTTGTAGTTAATACCTGTTAATCTTAAGATATGTAAGAAGGAATGTAACAACACATGGTTAAATTAATCAATTAGTTCAAAAATAGTAATTTCATGCCGGATCACTACCTTAGAAGTAAAATTTTAGTTGTGTGTACCTGTTTAAAGTTTACCTAATGTTTGTATACCTGTTGTGTAGGTTACCTAATGTTTTTATGTAATAAAACCCTAGTTATGAAAATTCTAAAAATACATTATATAATAATATATTTAAAAGTGATTATGTGTATATGTTACTGTAAAATCCCGAAATACGGTAAATCAATTTACCAACTAAATGGTGGTAAAAGTCCGAAATGTAAGTGTCGTACTTACATTTCGGACTTTTACCGTCACGAGTTGGATCCTAGGATTTTCCGTACTTCGGGCTTTTGACAGTGGTAGAAGTCCGAAAAGTTCTGCAAGTATCTTTCATTTCATGTATGTATGTATGAGTATGTCTGTCTAATTCGTGAGCATTCTAAATAATTAGACAGAGATACTACTGCCTGAATCGTTTGACACAGCCATATTTATTGTTCCATTTAATATTTTTACCTTGTCGATTGTTTCAGTTACAGAAGTTAAAAAAAAATGGAAGCACCTCCGCGATCAGTACAGAAAGGAACTGAAAAAGAAGCCCACACCTCGGTCGGGTGCTGCAAGTGAAGAAACCGAGTGGATACCGCAATGGAAATATTATAATTTGATGAGATTTCTTCAAGACGAAGTTTTACCGGCACCAAGTTCTGGTAATTTGTCTAGTCCAGCTAATTTATCCCAAGATAGTATGTCACCACTCTCTACTATTAATGACGATGATGAAAGAACGACAGAATCACGTCCATCCATTGATACGAATCTGTCGACGTGTGATAGTGCACCTCGACGTTCTCTTTCTGACCAGAGGAATGAAATGTTGAGATTAGAGAGGGAAAAACTTGAATTAATTAAAGCACGAATACAAGATAAGAAAGAAGAAGAACTGAAAAATGATGAAGATTACATGTTCTTTATGAGTATGCTACCTCCGTTTAAAAGGTTAACAAACCTACAAAAACTTCGATTTCGTCACAAAGTAAGTGAAATGATACTGGAAATGACAACTCAGAACGAGTACGCTAATATGTTTGAGAATAATACACCTGTTATGGGCGATTATGTTGTATCTCAATCTCAACCCCAATACTTTACATCGGATTCACACAATGCTGGTGGTTCGTCGAGCATGTTACCTTGTGCTTCAACACAAAATATAATATCAGGACCTAATATTGATTTTCAAGATGAACACAGGGCTCCTGCAGCGGATGATGGAAATGAAAATGAAAGTTCTGCACAGTGAACTTATAACTTAATTATTTTACTACAAAAATATAATAATTATGTTATTATACCTACCTACATTTAACGCGTTATTTTTTAATCATTTAGCGATTCGCGACGAGAACTGCGACACATGAGCGATTGAAACAAATGTACGAACGCTGACGTATGTGCCTACACAGATTGTTCTGATATTCAGAGAAGCCACATACGTGAGCATTGATACATTTGTTTGTTTCAATCGCTCATGTATCGCAGTTCGTGTCGCGCCTCAATGTAACCTCAACCTTAAGGGGTAATACAAAAAGTTGTCCATATTAATGGAAAGTCAATGTGTCAAATTAGTTAATTAGTTAAAAAATAGTTGATTTTATAAGAATATGTTGATTAAAAGATCTAAAAAAACACAAGTTTTTATTCTTACCTTAAAGTCAGTAGTAACTTTTCTTCGGCAGATATATTGCTGTTACAAGTACTGATGCGGTGTTGTATTTTGTTTACTATGTAATCAAAAGTTGTACTAGACATCCGTGTATAACCATGAAATACATCATAACCTCTTTCTCTTATTGACTTATAAAGAGTTGCATATTCCCCAAACTTCTCATGTTCCGCTGCTGTAAACACTGGGCCACTCCTTATATTAAATAACTCACTTTTTAAGATACAATTTTCTTCTAAAAAAAAATCGATCATATCATACTCCATTGCGATGGTAACTACGTCTGTGTTGTACGATTACCAAATGAGACTGGCAGAAGGTTCCGCCACAGGCATCGCTTCATCGAGAATCGCCGCAGCGTGCGCCGCCGCGATAAACGCCGCGTGAGACGTGACGATGCCATCCGCGGGCTCGGCCGTAAAACACGCTCCATTTCAAGCAAACGCGTGTAAAATCGCTTCACCGTAAACGCACTCATCCAACGCCCTACATTTGAATTTAGTGCGGACCGCGCAGCCTATCGCGACGCGCGACGCGCCGCGTCTCCGTAAATGAGGCCTTAGAAGTAAAATTTTAGTTGTGTGTACCTGTTTAAAGTTTCTAGTGTAGATATATTTTAACCGACTTTAGAAAAGAGGAGGTTCTCAATTCGGCTAAATATTTTTGTGGTGTTAACTCTGAATGATGATTTGGAAAATTATTTTTTTTATTTAGAAAGACGTACCTCCCATTAAATCATTAAAACTTGAAATAAGAACTTTGGTTTTAAAGATAAAAAAACACGAAACGAAAGAAAGAAAAAGAAATGAAACAGAGAAAGTAAAACACAAAGAGTCTATTACGATTCATCACGATGTAAATGATGTAATAACTAAACTATGTGAACCCGTAACAGCCCTCTGTTTACATCGGGGATTACAATGAAATTATTTATCAAAAAGTTCTTAATTGATTTCCCAGAAAAAATAATTGGACTGATTGATATCTCAATAAATTGTATTTATTGAGTTTATGTTTCTATATGAATATATTTTATATGTATATTGTGAGAAGAACAAAACAGATATAGAAACACAAAACATACCCTGAGCCTTTCTTGTTAAAATCTCGTAACAAATTCTCGTTTTTATAATATGTACTTGTAACTTTTTGTGCCTAAATAGTTTAGCATAACAACCTCTATGTATATATATAATGTCTAGTTTGTAAGATTTTTTGAGTTTTACTGAGATTTCCAACAGGAAATATAATAACTGACTTGTTAATGTTTAAGTGAAATGTATGTATTCTATTATTGTATATATTATGGGTGTAATAAACCAATATGATACCCTAAGTTGAAAAAGGTGTTCTTTACAGAATTGATTGATGAAATTTTACACTTTCAGTATATTTCCTCAGCATGATCGATTGACTTTGAGTTTTTATTTTAATTTTAATGCAAGAAAATGGGCTTGTACGATGATTTATTACTTGTAAAAAGTGAGACTCATTGTTTACGTTTCTATTTATTTTCTAATAAGCTTTTTGATGCTAAAGGGTGAAATGTACAGAAAGTTGTGTGATATAACTTAAATTAGTGGTCTTCAGAAACAAAATAGACAAAATATGTATATATTATACATTTCTCCGCGTGTCCGTTGCGTAATTGAAATTAGCGTATCGGAATAAGAATCACGTCGTTTCCAAAGGTCGCACTTGAGTGTGGAGGTGACAGGTTCTCGCTGCTGCGTATGTCGGAAGGATTGCTGCTGCGTATGTCACGTTTGATTTTACATATATTTCACGACTTATTTTCACTAATTATTTTCAGGTACTTTATGCGATTTTAGTGACGGAGAGGAAAACGGAAACATGTAGTGTGCGAAAAAAATTGTCGATATGTCTTATGAATTAGTACTTAAATTGTATATTATAAATGTACGAGCTAAAAAATTATATAATTATGGTATAAACGACTTCTGCAGTATCTCTGTCATCAAATGGGTTATTCCTAGTGTTTTTCATCTAGACCGCACACATTAAAAAAAGTAATTGGTAACATTTAAATTCTTGTCATTTTGTCACATGATTTCAGTAATATAGTAGATCAATTAAAAGAGGAAAATCTTTTAAAAACCAAGGTTGAAGTTTAAATCTAAGGTTAAAATTTCTAATAAACCAGTTTGAGTAAACAAAACACGTCTGACTTCGTTAAACACAAAAAATATAACTTTTTCAGTAATTTAGTTTTTATATCTTAATTTTGTTTTACTACTTTGAATGAAGTTAACAAATCGAGACCTGAATATATTATAATTTATTCTCCGTTACAAAGCAAACTGAGAATCCTTTCGTAATTAACTATGAAAATCAACTTATTAAATAATATCTCTTAGTGGTCGAAATTTTCAGAAGATTCATAAAGTTTTGAATTTTTTGGTAAATTTATGTATTTATTTTGTGTGTTCGTGTATAGAGAACCACTTGAATGGAGTGATACTCGGAGGGACTGATACTTCTGGGACCTCAGTTTTCTCTTCTCTCAATTCATTGCATCAATGAATGGTATCAATTTCTTGTTTCCTCAGTTGCATAAGTACATTGGCGGTGGTAGTTACTTGTCATCGAGTGATTTGTTCGCTCTATTTATAGGTGATTATAATGTCCATACTAGGAATAAATTCTGTGTCGAAGGGGACTTTATAAGCATACAAGAAACGGATACAAAGAACACCCAGACTCAGAACAATAATTTGTGGATCACACAAAATGTTGTCCCACGTGGGGTTTGAACTCCAAGGCTTGGCTTCAAAGATATGGGCGCGGAGAGCGGCGATGAGCCTATATGGCTACGCAGCCGCCGTCACCGCTCTAAACGCGCTTACTTCAAGACCGCAGCCTAATAACGTAACGTCAATTGTATAAATATATGGACTAGCGGTTCAGTGGGTCGCTGATAACCACGAAGGTTAACACATTGAGAAGTTAAGCAGTCATGGCCAGGTTAGTTCATGCATCGGAACGTACGTAAACTGTCTTAAAAAATCTAAGTTAAGTCGTATAGTAGTACACTTAAAACCGATCCCAACCTTGTTGAAACATAAGGTTGCATATGGGCGAGTATATGTATACAAGAACTATAATCATGTGGACTGCAGACATAAGATGTCAAGTATTTTGGAGTTTAAAAGTATTTTGTAACCATTAACACTTGTTAAGTATCTATTACAAATTATTGTATCTCAAAATGCTACATACTGAAACTGACTACGTTAATTATACGTCAATGATTGTTGATAAGTCACCACGCGAATAACCTTTACATGTTTGTAGAGGTTTCATGATATATAGAAGATACAACATAAGTAATACCAAAAAATCAATCATATTAATGCTCTTATAAGACGTCATAGCGGTATTCTCGGCAAAACAGCACACCTTTATTTTCTATCTGTTAACTTCTTTTCCTTCTCAGTCCACAGCTGGACATAGGTCTTCTCCAAGTTTTGTTACAACAACCAGTCCACTGCTTATATATTACAGGGCAAAATAAAACTGCCTCGGTGGCGCAGCGGTAGTGAATGCGACTGCTGACCTTGAGGTCTCGGGTTAGATTCCCAGGTCGGGCCAAATGTTTGTATGATCTACAAATATTTGTTTCGAAGTCTAGATATTTTCTATGTACAACGTGTATATATTTGCAAAAAAAAAACAAAATATATAAGTATTCCATCAGTCAGTCTACTTATCATAGCACAAGCTCTGCTTAGTTTGAAACTAAATGACATTGTGTGTCAAATGTTCGAAATATTAAAAAACTAAAAAATAAAATAAAACAAAATGCATTTACATCCGATCCTCTCACTAACTGTTATATCAATATCTTAATATTAACACCGTCCGTGTGGTAATGGATTGAGAATACCTAGTCTTGCCATAAATATTGTAATAAAGAAAAAAGAAAATTGTTAACTGCAAATAACATTTATTACTTTTACAGTGTGTCAGTTTAATACATAAATATAAAACAATTAAAAATATAAAAAGCTTATTCGAAGTGGTCTCCATTGGCTGCAATACAGTCCTTTAAACGATGAGGCCAGTTATCAATAGAAGCACGCACTCTTTCCATGGGAAAATTCTTCACTGCCAATCGTATAGATTGTTTTAGGGACTCCAAATTATCATGGCGTTTAGAGCAAGCTGTACTCTCTAAAACTGACCACAAATCATAATCCAGCGGATTAAGATCGGGACTAGACGACGGCCAGTCTTCAGCTCTGATGAAGTCCGAAACGTTCGATTCCAACCAAGACTGCGTGGACCGAGCTTTATGACCCGGCGCCGAGTCTTGCTGGAAGGACCATACTTGGTTATTGAACATGGTGATGTTAAGGGGCTTAACTACCTTCTCAAGAATGGTATCTTGATACACTTGTGCCGATGTTTTGATACCTTTTTCACAAAAATATGGCTCAGTCACTCCTTCATAGCTAACACCCCACCAAACCATCACTGAAGTCGGATAATGTCCACGTTGCACTCTGTCGACTAATTGGGAAGCTTCCTTAGAGCTTTGAGCATAAATACGGTCATTTTGTTTGTTAAAATGTTGCTCAATTGTAAAAATTTTCTCATCCGTAAACAAAATTTTTCTGTGACCTCCCTTTGCGTACCGCTTCAGTAGTTGTTTCGATTTTACCACCCTATTCTTCTTTAAATTATCAGTTAAGAAATGGCCAGTGCGTCTCTTATAGGCTGCAAGTCCTAAGTCATCTTTTAAAATACGCGACATGGTTCTAGGTGCTATCTTCATTTCCCGAGATAAAATCTTTTGCTTTCGGACAGGATTTCTTCGAATTCTTTCCCTTACTGCTTTGACCACCTTTTTCGTACGAACACTACGTGGACGGCCAGATCTTTTTCTGTCACAAACAGAGGAGGTCTCATTGTACCTATTAATAGCCCGGTACACAAACATTTTACTAATACCAAGTGTATGGAGAGTTTTAAAAATTGCATTTGGCTCCATACCTACTTTGTGTAATGCTATCACAGCGATTCTGTTCTCTTTATCACCCCACACCATTTTAATATCGCAAAATATTTTACAATGTATTGGCGCCAAAATGAGAAAACACAATGAACAATCGTATAAAAATGACAGATTCGAAATTCAAATGTAATATTTTTTTATAATTAAGTGTAACAGTATTTATGGCCAGACTAAGTATATAGTGTTACCACCCGTATTCCTCCTAAAGAGAAGGAAAACTTGAAACAAACCTTCCTCCAACCCGTCTGGCCAGCGTGGTATAGTAGACCAAAACCTTTTTGCTAAGGAGAGGCCTATGTCCAGCAGTGGACTGTAAAAGGCTGTTGATGATGATGATTATTATTAACACTCAATAATTGGTAATGTTGTGTAAGTAGCGTGCTTACGACTGTTAATTTCATCAAACGCTTATTCATTTATTAATTTTGACCAGAACATGACATGACGTTCGATAATTTTACGATATAGGTACTAATATTTTATGAAACTTAAGTACTAAACATACAAATTGATTTATTTTATGATGTTTAGCCATCAAAGCCAAATTATAAAACTGTCTATTAGGTTGTCGTTGAAACTTATGATCATACTTTATAAGCTCAAGTTTTAATTGAATACTATTTCAATAAAACTTAAGTTGATACAGAATGATTATTTTACAAAAAAAAAATCCAAACAAATTATTATGAAGATATATTTTGTAAATATAACTAGGCAACTATATTCCTAAGACACTTTGAGGGCTTATACTTGACGCTAGTACACATTACACATAAGTGCGGAGTAAACGTATCTAAATTAGATGTTTCGCTTCCCGGGACACAGTTCAATAGTTGTTTGTTGCCTATAGTATAAGTCTAAACTGTCACAGAGCTACTAAGTTCACAGTTCACCGATTAAATTAGCATATCTTAACTTCCAATAAGTAGTAACCTAGAACATTTGATTTTCATGATTTTGATAAACACGATATTGTTTTAAATAAATACAATATTGAAACGCAACTACTCGTACCTTAGATATTTATGTCTTTTTCATTTTTGTTTTTAAAAACCGCTCAAACGCGAAAGGGACATTATAATTTATTATATAATTTACATTATAATTTATTATATAATAGTATTATAAATGCAAAAAGCTTGTGGAAATGTATGGAGACTTGTTATTCTTCCACGCAAAAGCTACTGAATGGATTAACAGGAAAATTTACAGTAATATTGCTTTTGTCCTTCAACTAGCTTTTGTCCGCGACACTTCTTGTGTGTATATCACTTATTACGGTATAGAGTAGATTATATAGTTCCTCATGAATTAAAGTATTTCTATGTCAAATTTCATTGAAATCGGTCAGTAGCTTAGCGTGGAAGGATAATCTATTACACAGTCACATAGAGCTACTTTTGAATTTATATTATCAATATGAATACACCAGAATAACACATAGGCTGCTATATACTGTGATAGCGAACCGAACATATACGCGGGTGGAGCCTCGGGCAAAAGCTAGTATCTAAATAAAGATGGAAAGTATACACAAACTTAGAATAATTGTTAGTGAATGCAATGTCAATGCGGTCACTAACAATTATTAAATAAAATTAATCGTCCAGTAAATACAATGCCTGCAGGTCTATCAACAGCAATAATAGTTATTATGTAAACTAATAACAAGTTTGAACAAAATTGTTGATTTTACAAACTATCTTCATAGCCTATCAAAACCTCATAAACTTTAAGCAATAAAAGAACGCCTGAGTGACCACCGATGTGTATACATGCGTGATAGTTAGGCAAAAAGTACTATAAACGGACTATGCATCTCCGTAAGAGCAATACAAAATATCGGTGCCCATAAATAAATAAAGAAAAATCGTGGTCGAATATGGTTCTACCTTCCTTTGGGAGTCTATTAATAAATGAAATAGAATTCGAAACATTTTCTTAAGATATATTGCTTTTCTTTCTGATCGTACGTGTGTTTTGCAAGTACAAATATTAATTTCCAATAATACAATATTTAAACAATTTCAATATGTCTATATGAGTATCACTAAAAAGTTAATCTACGAAATATGTTTGTTTACATATTTAATGACTTTTTTGTTTTCGTTTAATGAGATATCTGCTGTATTAGGAATATATGCTTATGTATCGGTGGACTGCAGAAACAACAATCGAACAAAGAATACCCAGACTCAGAGTAATAGTTTGTGGATCACACAAAATGTGGTCTGATGCATGGCAAATAAAACTACAAAGTCGCAAGACTACTCCTTAAAATGTCATGATATCTGTACAGTTACAAAATGGCACCACTTGCAGTAATCTAGCAAGATATCAAACATGAAACCATAAATATATATATTAATCATTTAGATCTACGGGGTATTACGAATGAAAAATATATATTTAGCTCACGTTTTTATCCTACGATAGTGTTTAAATTAGTAAAATACCAGGACTAAGTTATCCGTGTGCCTTAAAAAAATGTTTCTTAAGTCGTTTTAAAAACACATTAAGTGATTCTCCTAGAATTTCTTTTTCTTGGACACACCCACCCGCCATTATGTTCTTTATTCACCATTTTACAAACCATTAGCCATGCTTACTACTTTTTACTATGACGTAATAATACGGACAATTATTGCATTTTGTACTTAAGTGATTCTACTGTACTCTTTGTTTTAGTAACTTTAATATAGAAAACAATAGTTGTAAATTTTGTTTCTCTTGTCTTCAATGGTAATGAGAATATACAATTATGTTAGGTAAAGTTACTTTCCGAACGTTACGGTCAGGTATATAGTCTTTTTTTGGGTAACGAAATGGCAAATGCCTTTGTATCTTCAGGGCCGCAGGAGCTTGGAGGATGTAGTATATACTCAAACTCGCTAACCGAAGTACGAAGTGCATAAGTTATATACGTAATATGAATAAGTAAATACGAATATATTTTGTGAAGTGTTGTGTAACTTTACACTTAGGACGTACAGTAGTTTTACGACTTTTTATAAAGCCTTGCTAATTATTTTTTTTTGTCTTCAAAAAGGTATTTAAGTTGGCTTATTGTCTTTAATCATCATCATCATCAACAGCCTTTTACAGTCTGCTGCTGGACATAGGTATCTCCTTAGCAAGGAGGTTTTGGTCAAATTGGTGGTTGGTTGATTGGTCTAAGGTGATAAAATAAAATTGAATTATGTAATAATGGTATATACTAATATACTAATAGTTTATGGAGCAATTGTTGCATGTAGAATTTTCGGTTTGATGAACCGAAGAAATTCTTCACAATTCGAGTAATGGAGAATATTTTCAACCACAAACGCAACAACACACTTGTAACTGCAACTGAGCGGCAAGTATTCATGGTCGGTATAGTCACTTGCCACGAGCACTTGATGTGATCTATCACCACGTTTAAGCCTCGTTTGCTACAAATGACTATTGGAATGAAACAGAGGTAGATAAATTCTACCACATAAATTAATGAGCAGCATAAAATGTAGTTCTAAAGATAAAGTAACAAATCCAATGATTTTTAATGTACAATTTAAGTGACACACTCACAGCTCCACAAGTTTGAGACTGGCGACGTGCAACGCATTAATTGAATTTGTTACAAAATTCTGACTACGCTTATGTCCTTATACTAGTCACCACGTCAAAACACAGACAAAAATATTCAGTCTAAAATTTAGACAAGGAATACAATACAAATAGGAATACATTTTTTTATTCTCATAGTCTTCTTTTCATGGTGAATATATAAATTTACAGCTGCAATTGAAATGTATGAGAGAAAATACTGTTTTGCCCTCTGACGGTTTTTCTTTATTAATCTTTAAGTAAGTAACTACTTTCTCGAAAAACTTATATGAAGTAACAATAGTGATAGATAACATCAGTGCGAATATGAGAAATAACTAATTCAGATAGCGGGCCACGGCCTTATGGGAATAGACTAAACATAGGGCTGTGTGCTGACATCGTGGTATTTCTTTTGCTTCCACTAACTTTACGTTGTACTTTCTAAACGAAAAGTCTTATTAAACTGATTTGTATCCCATTAATTGAATAAGCGCAAAAGTTTGTGTGCATGAATTTATGGATTTTTGTTCTTAATTACACCAGAATGGTTGAACAAATCTGGATTAAATTTAATCTATATTTACATTAGTGAATCCGTGGATTAACAAATAGTATTGATTTTGAAACTGTTTAGATTGAAGAAGATAAATATTTTAAACGGAATACCATTATCTTTCACGCTTGTCATGACTGAATTGATTGATTTGAATATAAAGTGCCACATATTGGATAAACTCGTATTAAGTTGAATAGATAAATAGTGATTTATGTGTGATATATTTTGAACAATTTTTTGAACGTGTAAAGAGAAAAGGAAAAAGCATTTTCACTTTCGTTAAAAATACAATCTTACATTTCAAGTTTGCGATGGTGTTGGTACTTGAGCCAGGAGCGAT
Organism: Hypercompe scribonia; assembly: GCA_949316085.1. NCBI lineage: Eukaryota > Metazoa > Arthropoda > Insecta > Lepidoptera > Erebidae > Hypercompe > Hypercompe scribonia. The sequence goes on from OX438988.1 coordinate 10,926,278, forward strand.
GTTGCTGGGTAAAAGTTAAGTCAACATTTTCGACATCAAGACAAACTTTGATAGAATATCGAAATATTTCGACGAGCTTATGTAATAATATGTATTTGTAAAATAGAATTTCTAGTAAACAAAAACAGTGTATAGTGATAAGTGGCTTTTAGCGTACATAGTTATTAGTATAACTTATACGAAGAGTGAGATAAAAACTAAAGATAGAATTAGGAGTAGTGAAATGTATTTTTAAATGTCTTAAAATTTCAGTAACGTTGAAGCAAAATAATAAATCCACAGTTAATTTGAAAGTAAACACAATAAGCTTTTGGTAAAAATATGAAAGTGTGATGAGACATGTAACTACGTTAACTCTTGAAGTCTTAAATATGATAGACTATACATGAAAATTTTAAACTCAAAGCTTAACTGAATTTAACCTCAAACCCAACTAAAATATAATAAAATACATTCACATACTGTTATAATGTAAGTTTAAATCAAAAGTAAACATAAAACCAGAAAGTAATCACATGTTATTTTCGATTTTTAGGAGAGATTTGGGCTGGATTGGCCTATCTCGCCCCTCTAGTCCAAACCTCTCCTATCCATTATTCTAGGAGAAAAGAACTCAAAAGGCGGCAACGCACTGTTGAGTTTCAGGTATCCAAGAACGGCAGTGGTTATCCACAACCACACACTAGGATAACTTACTAAAGATAGAGTATTTATTTTACTAAATTAGATCAAGTTGCATGTATTCGTTTTACACAGTCCAATTCTAACATTGAATAAATAGTAGTTTTCAGACTTGATAATTAGTTAATAATTAGTTCTGAATTTACTTCAACAGAAAAGGGTAATGACTGGTTGGGTTTTGTTGATTTTATGCTTTTAGAATTTCTCAGAAGGTATGTCTACTTTATCTTGCTTAGTTTAGTCCGGCTAAAATTATGGTTGTGATACTTAGTGAAACAAAACTGTGAAAAGGTCAAGTGTGTATGAATTTTATAGTTGTTTAATTTTTAAGACAAACACAACTAGGTTTAATATAAATAATCTATCCAAGTGCGTTTCGATCCTTCGTAGAGTGTCGTAATTCTTAACTACCAGTTTCAAAAAATAAAAATTTCAGCTCCTAATTTTTCTGATGATTTTGAATTTTGACTGAATATTAGTCTATAAAAACATCAGCATATTATGTGTAGAAAACTTAGATACCAAAATGTTATTTTCTTATATTTAATTGTATGTTTTTGTTAGACGGAGATGTTGAAATCATAAGGACTTCTTCCTCCATTCCTACGAAAGTCGAAATTCAAACGTAAACTGTGATTGTTATTGTGCTTGAGAAATACCCTCACAGGACTTTTTTAGGTGATGCTACAGTCGGCAAAAGAATTGCTGTCGGATCTGTTACTAACACTGAAATATATCCAGCGGTTACTGCACTTTTGTAGTTGAGTGATATCCATGCCGAAAACATATGTGGTGCCGCTCACTGTATTTCGTAAGTAATAAAAAAATTGAGTAAATTGTACCCTGAATTTCTTTTTTATTTTATGGCTGGCCAAGACAGGTAAATTAATAGACCTGATGGCAAGTGACAATCTTCACCTGCGACCACATACTAGAAGAGACACTAGCATGTCGATTTTGTATGTATTCCCTCCAGAATTAATTTGAAGTCCTCATTAACACGGTGAAAAGCTATAAAAAGAATTACTAACACAAATTTTCTGTCAAGTCCTTATTATCACTCCAGTAGAGCTGGTCTAAAATCGTTAAAGTCTCCAATTATACTCATATTGAGATCTTCGCAAATGACAGGCGTCACCGGCCTAACGCGTGCTCATTATGGGAATGTAATCGGTGTCAGACGGAACACGAATAAGCAAATGTTGATTATAATAGAGATTCAAACCAGCAATTTACCGCACATGGCAGGTCCATGTGAGAGTACATTTTAGCAAAACCTACTTTCAACGCTAGTTTGTATTTAATTCGTGTAGTCTTTAGCTCATAGCGGAGGCACCACCTATCGCCTAAATTGTGTCATTATTCATCTTAAATGGAAGTTAACACCTGACAGCGATGTTATCATTCTACATAATATTATTAGGTAGTAGAACTATGCTGATTTCAGCATGAACGGCCCGGGTCAACCGGGGCAGTACTACCCTCCCACATAAGACAAACCTAAAGCCCCAGCACCTGTGCTGTCGTGTTTCGGTAGGGAGTGCGAGCACATTGATGTAGGGTTGACAGTTATCGTGGTTACTGCCGCAATGACTGTCATGCCTTTTAAGTGCCCAAGCGGGATGTGAAGAAGCATCTCACTAGACCGTTATAGTATAGGTCACTATACTGCACTGTATACATTTGCAATGAGTATGGTGACCACAACTCTTGGATTACATTCATGCATTCCATCAGGCAGAGTAGAGTCACTTCGACAGGCTCTTAATGTAGAAAAAAAAACATATAGCAACTATTATCACTTACAGTAAAACTGTGCAACCAGCCTATATAGCAGGACCTAGGTATTTACTTCGTTACGAAGAATTTGTATAGGCGGTCGGATGAAGTTTAACTTCTGGTAGTAAAATATATACCAGAAAATCTAATACAATAAGAATGCTAGCTAATTGAAATAAATAAGAATGGCTATTTTGCTATGCAGTGAACAAATAACATAAACGATAAAGTTTATGCTTAAAATATTTAATTACTTAAAAGTCACTCATTCGTGATTAACAATCAAAATAAGGATTTGTTTTATAACATACTTAACACGTACTTTAAGCAAATATATTTAAAGCTAAGGCTGAAGCATGATTATCTATAAAATATATTATAACAGGTTTTGTAAATGGAGAACCGTCTGAGCAACTCCATCACGTTAATACTTTGACCATCAATTCTGATACATGTAGAAGACGGTTCAAAATCGAAAACATAACAATTTGAAAACTTGAAAACATTGTTTGGACCAGTTCTCTTGACGTGGGCGGTCCTGATCAATGCTCAGGCAGTCCTGTATACCACTACGATATCGTGATCGGTCTGTCTCTTACGGCATTTGGGTATAGTAGACTTTGTTAATTCGATTAAAGCTTTGACTCATACATTCAAGTTCAAAGTGTTGAAAGTTTAAAACTGTTTTAGTCAAATTTCATTGCAAGTTAATCCTATTTTGAGAAGGAAAAAAATATGGGCATGAAAATAGCTGTATATACAAGACACTAGTCTACGAGTGTTGTTTTATTGTTGCCTAATGTATTACAATTGATTAATATTGTCAAAGCAACAGGCTGAATTGTTAAGAGCAAATAAGAAATTAATTTTGAAGCCTGCCAGACGATTTCGGCTATGGGGACCGCTAGTAATTATTAGTTATTATTAGCCGAGATGCTAGACTCATCAGCTCTTGTATGTGTCCTCTGAAGAAAATAATACAATCACTATAAACCACGTAGTTAGCGTAGTTACAGCAAGCAGTGTGAAATTCGCTTTTGAAAATAAATATTATCATGGAGATTTAAAATTGAGAAAGTTTGAATGATATTAAAATTTTGCTTCGTTAGTATGCAGTGTTATCGTCCTTAGATATAAACCAATCAAACAGTTCATTGCAATGCACAACAAGCCAGCGACCAGCGATTTTGATGTAGAGTTTTTTTCCGTTTTTATTTTAGATGCTTTTAATGTTGTAAACATCAACTAAGAAAATATTTTTGATAATTTCATCCTGAAAGAGGTGAAATGAAGCATAAATAATTATATGCGAATTAAATATCTAGTGTGTTCCACGGTTTCTCACGGCAATTCGTGTTCCTAACTTTGAAAATGTCAAATTTCGTTGAAAATTCTTTCTTCGTGGGTACTTACAATAACTGTCAAAATTTCAAGTTTTTAACCCCTGCTGAGTTTATGAATCACTTAGGGAAAGTAATCTTATATGTATAGGTGTCCGATGAAGGTCTGACACTGAGTTTCAATTAGCTCGCTAACAAGTCACGTAGAGGAGTGTTAACTGAGATGTGCTTATTAATACTTAGTTTTGCCTACTTAATAAGTATACTCGATATGTAATCTAGTCACCGTTAGTTGTTAAAAAAAATTGTCTAATACGTATAGTTTTTGAGTTCAGATATTTGAGAGTTGAAGTTCTTAGTGATACCTTATAATTAAACTTTCGCTATCTGATTTATCTACAGATTGTGCGTAATAAATTATGATAAGTAAACATTCGTCAATATAACATATTTTCTTAAAATGCTTTTTTTCATTCTTATGGGAAAGCTAAGGATATTCTATCAGACAAATTTTATGCCTTTCTAAAGTCGGCTTAGTAAATAAAATAAATATAAAAATAAATAAAGAAACGCGACAGCATAATAAACAACTAAGTTATGACTATAATGAAAATTGAAGTAGAAAGTAATTTAATTGCTACACAGCTAAAGTAATTTCACTATCTATACAAAAAAAAAAACAAACCAATAATGAATTCTAGTACGGAACTAATTTACTGCAACACACATTTTAGATGGAATGACTTGAGTCAACAATATTTAGTGGGTACCGACCGTTGCAGTCAATATGTTCCGTATTAGAATTTAATAATGTTTTTTTATGTGTGTATTGATAATGAAATTATTAGACAGATTTAATAAAAAAACCCTTCTTTGACATTCAGATAAAAATAAGCCATAAGTAGTACCAATTTTATATTTCAAAATTCTTTTATTTCTCCGTAGCAATATACGTAACAAGATAAAAAAGATTTACATCTTCAGAATGGACCTTTTAATGTAACAGTGACACAATAAAAGCTTAAATTATCATATAAATCTTTATGTAATTCTTAAGACTCTGTTAACCAGCCCGCAATAAAGGTCGTCGTGATGGAATTGAAAAGTAAATGCAATATAAAAATTTAAATCATGTCATTTTAATGTACCATAAAGTTTGTATATAGATTAGTAAAATGTTAATGTTTGTAGTTAGTAATGTCCAGTTCTACAATAATAGTCACATTCAAGAACTCACACCTTTGCCCTATTTTTTAAATGAATTAAAAACATGAAAATTATGGCATCAACTTATACATTTCAGGATATATCTTAAGTTATCATAGTACCGAATCTTTATATAATGATAGTATAAGTTTTACAAAAAACTAGCTGTTGCCCGCGACGTCGTCTTCGTGAAGGCTTTACAGCACCAAATATACCTAAGAAGCCAAAATATAAGTATACGTTTTTTTTACAAGCGAAGCAAGTGAAGAGAGTTATATGGGAATCCTGCTGAGTTCAGTCATAAGATGTGACTGAAGGAAATAGAGAAAATAATGCAGGAATATGTTCCAGGTCACAAAAGAGTAAAAATACGTACAAAGGTATCATACCTTACAAAATATGCGTCGTTAGATTACATGCTGTCACGGAATGCATAAGAAAATAAAGATTCACAGCTCCTCCTTCGTAGGCCGTAATATGTAGCCTATATGTAGACCCGACTTGTTAGTAATATTCAAAATTAAAATTTAGCAAAATCTGAAGTAAATCCATGCAGTACTTTTTGAGTTTAGCTCGGACATGCATACACACAAACAGAAAAATAGACAAATATTCAAAAAACTATATTTTTGGCTTCGATATCGATTGTAGAGTTCGCCCCAAGTATTCTCTTAAAAAATATTCAATGTGCAGTTTTGACTTTCCTACGATTTTATTATATATACAGATAGGTGAATAAATTGAAACCGAATTGTTTATGTAAGCAATAGTCCCAAATCGAACAATTCTTGTTTCATTTGTGTGCTTGAAATTTAAGATTCTGAATCAAATAGTTAATAAGTATTTTATTTTCTTTATTCAGCATATCCATTTTACATTCAGCAAAAGAGGAAACGAGATTGTCAAGGAAAATTGTTGGTATCCTAATATACTTATATCTTCACGCGTTCATTGTGATATTTTCAATATATTCCTCAAGACATTATGATTCGATTTGCGAAAGTAGAGATTTCCTTTTATCCTTTTTATTATTCCAAAGATTTGTTTGCTTGTGACTGTAGCACTTGGTGTGCACATAAGAAAAACATTTAAATCACTGGTATTTTATAGTAGAATTTATTCTCATAGAACTATTTCTTGATAAAGATTTATATATGTGTAAACAAATCGACTTTCAAAATATGATTAAGCAATGATGTTGTTGAACCCCTTTTAACATAATAAAATGTATTTCTTCTTGTATCGTGAAAAAATATACATATGAGATATATATATAAAAAATTATGAGAAGAAAGTTTAAAGAATATAATATAATGATTTAGTAATGTATTCAATTTTAGATCAAAGCGATGAAATTCCATGACATGACATTTTATTGCAAAAAAAATTTCTGTTTAGGTGAAAAATCTGTTTATATTTATACTAAATACATAATCAAAAAGCTACTGAAGTTGATGAAATTCTATAAAAACACAAAACACTGTAGAAGTATGATATAATACGTTATTTAAAATTGGTTCCAAAGAAAAAATTGTACTATACGAATACGACTATTCATAAATAGAACATTGCGTATGATTTATGAAAACAAAATACTAAAAAATCTTGGCTATATACAGCCCACCCCGTCTAATTTGGCGTACAAGGAAAAATATTGTCATTAAGAGTAAAGTCGTTATTTGAGCAGTAAACCTCATTTTGTGGACCAATTTTACTTGTGTATAAGATGGGTATGGTAACATTTTGTATGGTAATACAATTGTTTGTATGCAAATAGTAGTACTAGTAATGGTTTTTGTATGTGACTGACATATCAATTAGTAATCGTGATGTTATTATAATACATTATTTTAGACCAGAACCTAGGAATGAGTCTGTAACAATATCGAATATGCGCAATATGCATGGAATGACATAAAAGGGAATTTTGAGACCACCGTATGACACAACAACTACTATATCTTCCTTGTTATTGATATTAAATGCTCATAATTAAAAAAAAAGGAAAAGAAAACGGTAAGAGGCTTATATCTCAGCTTATATCTCTAAAATTTATTAGCACGGTAAAAATATGTTCCCGAATTATCTTAGCCGCATTTCAAAATTATTACATACAGCTAATTAAGCTCTGTCTTTTTAGTTTATTAAGTGTTCAGGTTTTATATAACGAAATAATATGAAACGGATAGTGCATTGCCTTGGCTTACATTGCCAATAACCAGATAAAATAAGTGAGATAGTCGTAATTTATTAAGTTTGACGGTGTTTTATGCTAGATATTTCTATTTACTTTAGCACAATACTAAAATATACTACAAGTTAAAATCATAGCAAGAAGATGCAATGTTTTCTACATACAAAAAGATAAAGGCAAGACAGTTCATTCGGTTTTTTTTCCTGTTTTTCAACTTAATTGGTTTGTTTGTTTAATAAAAAAGGAATTTGGAGATTTTTTTTGGAAGGAGGAAACGGTACAGACGCCGACGGAGCTTATTTACATACTTACCGTTGTTGGTAACCACCGTCTTGAATACCCATTACTTTTAGTATTAGATAGACAGTTATCGAGGAAGGTTATACGCTGTATAACATTACGCTGCGCTCATCAGGAGCTAAGTATCAATGAAAAATGTTACGAAAACGTGAAAAAATTATACCTTATGAGAAACGCAGACCAAGTTGCGCGGATCAGGTAGTATATAATAATAGCCTAAATTCCACAACTTGAACAGGTCGTAACTAATTTGATACTATTTGATTGATGTTTTAATCAAAAATTCGTCTAGTAAATATTAGTCCTATTTATAAATTGCCTCGTTGGTATAGCAGCTAATGTATAAGACTGTAGATCAAGAGGTCTCAAAGGGTAGAGTCAAAAAGTCAAAAGAGTCTGGTTACAGACAGCCTAGAGTTTGGCAATAGTTCCCATCTGCCTACAGTCTCGCCACAGTCTCCTTATCAGTGGCTCCTAGTAGCTGTCGTGTACACAGCGGCCACACCCTGGTAAACCGCGTTGACCCGCGGGCTAAACCTGATGAGGGGCACTGCTGCTAGCAACAGTTAGTCGTTGTGGGTTGTTGTTGCTGAAAGTAGTTTACGGATGATCCTCCGTTAGTACACGAAGTCTGTATCAACATGGAGGGCGGTCAACGTCGATATGACAATTGATCCCGGTCTTCGATGCAGCATGGCCCTCATGATATGCCATAAAGGGTGCATGTTAGGGTCTACAAACAGCATGCAGCCAGTCACTGCATCCCTTTCTTTTGACTAGTTGTATAGGCTCCCGCTCCATTAGTCGCTTGAAGTGAGGGACGAGAGGGTGGATCTGCAGCTGCGCAACTGCTTATCCATCGAAATATATTCACGCGCTGATAACTCTTGGCAAGTTTACTGGATGTTGTTCGCAAGCCCTTCGGCAATTGAGGGTTGGTGGGAGGCTCTGGATTGGTTTATCTGGTGCCTAGCTGACTCTCTGCACGTACGCGGTCAGATGAGAGTGGTCGCTCCTGGAATCGATTTGGGACGGGATGACAGGTTCGGCAGCACATCTGGCGACAAAGCAGCCCTATTTAGGATCGCTCTGCTTTCCCCAGATTGGGGAGGGGCCTAGAAAAGGTGGCCTAGACATAGTCCGTCCCTCTTCGAACTCTGTGGCAAGCCGCAGTCACAGGGCACCATCTATTTGCGGTTGAGCAAAACAAAATAAAAATTTGAAAACCCTTTATATAGCGACTTGGAATGTCAGAACCCTACAAGACCATGAGAACAGCCAATGTCCTGAACGAAAAACAGCTATCATTGCTAGAGAACTGTCTAGATACAACATCGAAGTTGCGGCAATTAGCGAAACACATTTGGCGGATAGTGGAGTGCTGATTGAGGATTTGGGTGGTTATACATATTACTGGATGGGCAAACCTGCCCCAGAAAGATCGTTGAATGGGGTAGGATTTGCAATTAGAAACTCACTTGTGAAGTCCCTTATGGAGCTGCCTAAGGGGATCAATGATAGACTTATCACATTGCGAATCCACATAGACAAAGGCAGACACTTACATCTTATAAGTGCGTATGCTCCCACCCTTACCACGGCGGACGAAGATAAGGCCAAATTTTATCATGATCTCCGCTCAGTTTTGCTAAGTGTTCCACCTGGTGACCGGCTACTCTTGCTCGGAGATTTCTATGCTCGTGTTGGAACGGAGTATAGGGCCTGGAGTGATGTCTTGGGTCACCATGGAATCGATAAATGCAATGACAACGGAAGAGCATTACTTACTTTATGTGCCGAATTTAACCTAAGTATCTCCAACACCTGCTTCAGACTCCCAGAAAAGTACAAAACATCTTGGATGCACCCTCGCTCTAAACGTTGGCACCTACTCGACTATGTCATAGTCCGTAGAAAAGACATAAAGGACGTTTTAATTACAAGAGCAATGCGTGGGGCAGAGGGTTGGACTGATCATCGACTTATAAGATCTAAAATAAGACTCATATATAAACCGCCACGTAGAGCTGAACATAAAATTCCACCAAAATTGGCCACAGATAAGTTGATGCATTGCAATGGTATCAGACGGGAATTTGATGCTGAATTTGGAGCTGCAATCCTTCATCCACAGAATAGATCAATTGACGAAACATGGCGTGACTTTGCGCGAATACTTCACAACACTGCTCAAAAAATTGTCGGCAGATCGCAAAAGAAGAACCAAGATTGGTTCGATGACGGAGAAGCAGAATTGCGAACACTTTTTGACAACGCTAGACAAGCCTTGCGAAACACGACTGATGTTCTATCTCGCAGGATCATAAACCAAGAAAAGGCATTTAAGGCAAAAACACGAGAACTTAAGAACCGTTGGTGGACTGCCAAAGCAGTTGAACTCCAACATCTGGCGGATAGAAACCTAATTGGAGCTTTTTACGAGAGTCTGCGAACTGTGTTTGGACCTAAAAGAGGATTAACAGCTCCTATCTATTCCCGGGATCGTTTGCTTACAGGCCCACAAGAAGTCCTTCTAAGGTGGGCTGAACACTTCAATAAGGTACTGAATCCACATGCTCAGGACGCAGATCTTGCCTATATAAGCTCACTAAAGACTATGCCGACAGCGTCAGACCTGGATCAACCCCCGTCGTATCAGGAATACATGCAAGCGGTGCTTAAAATCAAAAATAATAAAACACCTGGATCGGATGGTCTTCCAGTTGAAGTATATAAATATGGTGGTCCTAATATTAACAAAAGGTTATTTGACTTAATCTTGAAAGTCTGGAAATCCAGGGAAATACCAGAGTACTGGAAAGATGCCTCTATATGCAAACTGTACAAAGGTAAAGGAGATCTGTCAGATTGTGGCTCGTACAGAGGCATATCTCTCTTAAGTTCGGCCGGAAAGGTCCTGTCCCATATAATAAACAAGCGCCTTAATTCTCTCGCAGAGAGGACCCTACCCGAAAGTCAATGTGGTTTTCGTCCTAATAGGGGCACAGTGGATGCAATCTTTGTATTAAAACAACTGCAAGAGAAAAGTTTAGAACAACAACGTGACCTCTATATGTGTTTTGTCGATTTGGAGAAAGCTTTCGACAGAATAGCAAGAGTAGCCTTGTGGGAAGTTCTTCGGGGAGTAGGATGTCCTGAGGGATTTGAGGATCTCATCCGCCAATTCCATGATGGAATGTTTGCTCGCGTACAGCACGACGATGGTTTTACGGGTGAATTTCCGGTGACGAGTGGTGTTAAGCAGGGGTGCGTGATGGCTCCTACACTTTTCGCTATCTATTTTGCCGCTGTGATGAATGACGCGTTGCAGAAATGCAATGATCGGATCACGCTAAATGTTCGTTCCGACAAGGGTGTATTTGACCTGTCCCGATTTCGAGCAAAGTGTAAAGTACTAGAACTGAAATTCCTGGAAGTCTTATATGCTGATGATGTTTGCCTCATGGCTGATTTAATGGAAAGTCTGCAGCAGTATTTAGATCACCTAAACATTTCGTGTCGAAGATTTGGGCTAGTCATAAGTGTATCAAAAACTCAGGTACTAAAACAACCCGCTAGAGACGTACCTGTAAACGATATACCACTAATGTTAGGCAGTCACCAATTAGAAGAACTATCATCTTTTCGATACCTAGGATGTATGATCCGCAGCGATAACCGGTTAGAAACTGAGATTGCTACACGAATTGCAAGTGCTGCTGCTGCTTTCGGAGGCCTCAATCATAGGGTTTGGAACTCACATTATCTACAGCTGAAGACTAAGATGCCTGTTTATAAAGTTATTATCTTGCCGATTATGCTATTAAAAGATATTAAACGTCTGGACAGCTTCCACATGAAATGCCTAAGAGCAATTCTCCACATTAAATGGCGGGATCGCGTTCCGAACTCTGAAATATTGCGGTGGTCAGACATGGCAGGCATGGAAACCATCCTAACTAAAGGACAATTGCGATGTTGCGGACATTTGGTCCGTATGGAAAACCATAGGCTACCTTTTTTTTTTTTTTTTTTTACGCGGGGAATGCTTTTCGCACCATACCCTCCGGAGAGACGAAGGGCGTGTGTGGGACTCCCGGAAAACCGGTATACCCGCTAAACCCCGCGGCGGCCTACCTCGGCAGTCGGAAGGAGCTCCAGGAACGCATTAGCGGCTTCTAGAGTCCTCCCTGCCGTACCTCACAAGTGAGGTACATCCCGGTCACCTCATGCCCCAAGGACAGGACGCTATCACACCACTCTCCGCCCTGCACAGTAAGAGGCAGAACAGCGCCCCGCCCCAGACGACACTCCCCGGCCGCACCGGAGTGTCACCTGTCTCGGGTCGCTTGCAGCAGTCACATCGCCCCAAGATATGACCGCAGCGACCCTTAGGCGGCGATTAGGGAACTAGCGACCTCTGCCGCGTCCCCTTCGCCGCCTCCTTCGAGCGGGATCGGCCCTTTCCCGATCTCGCTCTGCGGTCTCCTTCCGGAGCATAACATGCTCACAGAAGGAGACCGCGGCTTCCCATCCTTCACGAGTCGCCAGCATTGCCGTGATCAGTGCTGACGGCGTAAGGTTTCGTCCGATCCGTCCGACCAGGACTCGACGCTCAGACTCCCAAGCTGGGCAGTCCTCCAGCGTGTGCTGGGCGGAGTCCCGTTCGGACTCGCAGTGGTGGCATTGTGCCGTAGCCTCCCGTCCTATTCGATTCAGATACTCACCAAAGCAGCCGTGCCCGGTGAGTATCTGAGAGGTGACACAGTCGGTCCTCTCTATCCACGCTTCGAAGTTCGGCAGAACGGCTCCGACGGCGCGTTGGCTAGCACAGCCCTCAGTTTCGAGCCGTGCCTGCCAAGCCACCAGAGCTTGCTTATGCGCGTTCTGCCGTAGCATTCCGGGCTCATGATCTGGCGCGGCCTCTTCAGCATTCCGACCGACAGAACGACGAATTTGGTCATAAACCATCGCGTCCATGTCGGCCAGAATATCGAAGGGCGGAGATCGTGCCAGGATCGTCGCCGCCTCATAGGAGATTGTGCGGTAGCCCCGCACGATCCGTATGGCCATCAACCGCTGCAGGCTCCTGAGTAGAGCCCGGCAGCGGGAGGCACCCGCCAGGTCACTAAACCAAACGGTCGCCCCATAGAGGACCATGGATCTAATAACCCCCATATAGAGGCGGCGAACTTCTTCCCGTGGTCCCCCGAGATTGGGCAACAGACGATGCAACGCACCTGCTACCCCCCGCACTCAGGGGACTAATCGCCCGAAATGCTCTTCGAAGCTCCATCGACTGTCCAGGATAAGGCCTAAGTACCTCATGTACTGGCCCACCTGGACTTCAGCGTCACCCACGCGAAGGCATGAGCTGGGTGGTTCCTGGCGTCTGCGTAGGCCATGAAACCATATCGCCTCAGTTTTCTGAGGCGCCACCCTAAGGCCCAGCTCACAGATCTTGTTTACAACACAAGCCACCCCCTGCTCGGCAAGCCAAAGCACTTCCTCAAAGCGTGACCCTCTAGCCAATATAAGTGTGTCGTCCGCATAGCAGACTACACTTAGGCCAGAGGGCAGACTGATACGAAGGACCGCATCGTATGCGAGATTCCACAGCAATGGGCCCAATACAGAGCCTTGGGGAACCCCACAACATACCTCCCTCTGGTTTTCTACTCCATTCCGACCGATAAACTTCACTGTCCTGTCGCGTAGATAGGCCTCTACGACGGCCCGCAGGTAGAGCGGCACCTCGTGATATACAAGGGCCGCCCTAATTGCCTGCCAGGGGAGGGTGCCGAACGCGTTGATAATATCAAGGCTAACCGCCAACGCCACCCCCCCTGATTGGATTGTCGACTCCGACAGGGATCGAACACACTTGACAGCATCTACTGTCGAACGTCCCCGTCGGAATCCAAACTGACAGGCCGACAGATCAGGACCATAGGCTACCTAAAGCAGTATTTTACGCAGAGTTACAGCAGGGTAGGCGTAGGGTTGGTGGACAATGTTTGCGTTACAAGGATGTCCTCAAAAGACATTTGGTTCACTGTGGCATACCGGTGAAAGATTGGGAGAGGCTATCACTACATCGATCCGAGTGGAGAAGGCGAATCAAGAGCGGAGTTGACAAGTATGAGCAACAGCGTCTAAAAGAGCTTGATGCGAGAAGGCACTCGCGAAAGACCCAGCCGAGGCCTGTCTACGACTACACGCGCAATGAAAGCGGTCAACTCTGCTGCGTTACCTGTAACCGCACATTCAGGACGAAATTTGGTTTTGCCAGTCACATCCGTGCACACGCCAGGAGAATGCCATAGGGTCGCCGTCGGCGGATACGTCGAGGATGACATCGTCATCATCACATCGGCGGACTTAATGCCCAAGGCATTCTCTCCCAGTCAACCTTAGGGTGGTATAGAAATTTTGTAAGGGAAGTGCACAGAGTTTATATTGACAATGAAAATATACCGTACATGAGTACATATACATACATAAACACATACAATACATACATCATAAATACACATATGAAAATACACATATATACATAAATATACACATCATACATTTAGATTATATTCGTACACTATAACAACTTGACTATAAGCTGACCCAACTATCGATAAGACGATTCTTCAATCTCCTTGAGAAGAAGATTATGTACATTCTTTTTGAATGTACATAATCTTCTTCTCAAACGGTTCAAAACGGTTTATGGACATCCTGACTTCGAGCGGGAGCGCATTCCAGAGTAGTACTGCCTAAACAAAGAACGAAGAATTTACGAAATCACAGTTGTGAGAGGGACATAAAAGAAGGAGATTATTTTCTGAGCGAAGATTTCTGTCGTGATTAGAGGATAGATAACGGAGGTACGGAGTAAGATATGTAGGACAAAATGGTGATTTGAGAAATGAAAATAGGGCAGTTATTGCTCGCAGATTGCGGCGCTGGTGAATAGGTAACCATTGAACCATTGGTAATTGGGAACGCAAAGCAGACACATGGTCATATTTTCGAAGATTAAAAATGTATCGAATGCAGTTATTGAGAAGTCGGTCTAGTTTGTTGAGAAGGTCTGCACTCAGGTCGTAATAACACACACCACCATAGACGATTATTGGAATTATTAAGGACTGCATGAGAGTGATTTTGGTATTAGAAGGCAGAAAGTTCTTTAGGCGACGAAGGTTTCTCGTTACTTTCTGGTTGAGATAAGTAACTTGAGTTCGCCAATCAAGGATAGAGTCGATGGGTAAGCCCAGATCTTTGACTACGGGGCTGTACGGTACGACTGATCCGTTGAAGATGATTGGTAAAATTGAGGCAGTATTGATTCTACTTTTAATGCATTTGCTGCCCACTATGATCGCCTGACACTTGTTTGGGCCAACTGTCAATCCAAATTTCATCGACTATAGCTTAATTTACTCGTTAGATCCTGCCAAAGTCTCCTAAAGCCTTCATACGTTTGTGTTTAGTTTTTTACTTATTAGCATAATATTTTGTGGGAATATGTATGTTGTGAATTTGCATCTGAATTTATACGCGCTCTTGCCTTTAACACTCATCGTAATATTTTACAAACACGTTGTGAGGGGTACAAAAGGATGGAGTTTTTTATCCATATAACGAGGAGTATTCCTGAGGGACACAAGTTGATGGACAAAATCTACATAAAGCCTGCGGAAGCCGCGGGCAAAGTAATTTTTATTTTAGCCAACATCCGTGATTTTAGGCATGTTTTATATCTTACTCTAGTTTATGATATTTCTGTGACATTCTGGATTTTGATATAGAGAAATTCCTTTGTCAATCTTTCATTAGTCCTGTGACAACTTGTGCCACGTAATGGCAAAAAAAAAACAATTTTAGCGTATTTTATACACGTAAATGCTTTATGCCATTTTTCAGCGCAGGGTTAAAGAAAGGTGTAACAAATGTATATAAATAATATACGTATTTCGGACATTTGACACACAACATTATCTAGTTTCAAATTAAAAAGAGCTTGTGCTATGATAACTAGACTGACTGATGGAATGCTTATATATTTCTCTTTTTTGTAAATACATACATATTAAACATTTAGAAAACACCCAGACTTTGAAACAAATATTTGCAGAACATAAAAATATTTAGTCCGTCCTGGGAATCAAACCCAAGACCTCAAGCATAGCAGTCGCATTCACTACCGCTACGCCACCGAGGCAGTTAATAATTATGATAGCAATTCCGTAAAAGGTGCCGTAATGAAGATAAAGAACAAAAGATCACATCACTGAATATTAATCTTAGACGAGATTCAAACACGTGACCTATGGCTAACACGTGCATTTCGCTACCCTCCAGGTCATCAATATTTTAAGTTTTTTTTTCTTTAAAGTATATTTAAAATATACTTTAAAGTAACAAATATGCCCACCACTACCTTAAAGTTTCGTAGTTTAGTGGTGATGTCACCTATATTTCGCCCGTGGTTACTTTGTTATTTTTTTGTTTTACTACAAAGCAAGTATTAAAACTTTTAATATGTACTTGTACAAAATGTGGACTTAATGTCATCAGGTCTAAGTATCTAAGTAAATATAATATGTCTAAATCCAATCCTCACATTTGAGTAGTTTATATAAGATACTATTTTATAGCTGTAAACAAGTCAAATTCGTAAACAAGACTACATACCTACCTACCGACATACCTGCGTGTAAGGAGACTATTAAGGTATGATAAAGCAATACTATTTAGACAATACTAAGGCATTATACATAAATACCATTCGTGTAGTTTATTTATCGAATTGCTGTAGTTTGTAGGTCTTCAAAACAATGTTCAATTCTGCGATAATTTATTGTTGAGAATTTTATACTGTAGTGAAATGAGTCACTGTGATTTTGAGATACTCAGGTCAAGGCGACGTCATGCTGTAATTAGAGGATGTTTGTTTACGAACTGGAATGACTTATACCGATATTAACTTGTTAATATCCGGGCAATTTCGTAACTTAATCAAAGCCGAGTGATTGACTTCGGTATTTGTAATTGTTTTTGCCAATATTGCTATTTGAACTCTGTGTTTACATCGTAACAATATATTTTAATTCCAACTAATATTAAAAACGTGAATGTGATTTTTTTATACAGTCGAACTATGAGGTAGGCAAAAGTCGTAAGCCCCAAACGTGTTTTTGCCGAGATTTAAAGTGAAAATCTCGTAAATAATTGTTCGTTATAATAACATAATTTAGATGTTTTAATCACTTTAATTCAGTTATCTTAGCTATTCGGTATTTCAATACAAGCAGCTATGCACTGTTGTATCAGAAATATAACCAGCGGAAGGTAGTACAATATTCCCTTAATTTTAGAATTTCATTAAAATGGGTTTCTGCTAACTGGTTTGTGAATAATTTAGGACGCTAATTTACTGACTACAGCTCAGTTAACAACAAATATCCTTATTTACACTGTATTAAGCTTTTTATGGACCCCATTAAACGAACATTACATCGTTATGAACACGAAGTTAAACACATTATAAAGTTGGACTTGGTAACAAGATAAGAAATGGTATACCTTGACGATTTATGAATACAAAAAGGTTTTACAAGTATAATAATGTCTATTAACGTATGAAACCTCTATCGTTAAGACGTTTTGCTTTTTTCTTATTTGTTTTTAGAATCGATGCAATTTATATTTCATTTTTATAAGACAACGCCCGCACCATTTATTCCTAATAAATCCTGTGTCGAGGGGGATTTTATAAACATTCATAAAACGTACACAAAGAACACTCAGACACAAAACAACAATTTGTAGATTACAGAAAGTGTTGTCCCATGTGGGGTTTGAACTCGCATTACTCAGGGCAGTAGAGAGCGGCGTGGCGACGCGACGGCTTAAACCACTTTTTTTTTTACATGTGAAAACCCCCACGGGCCGTCACCCCACCGGGGTGTACGGCGAGGTGGTGTGTCGGAATCGGACCGACTAAAACCACACAGTGTGCCACTCTGCGCCTGACATAGGAGGGATCCAGGAACAGCTGTTATTACGACATCCAGAACAGCTTAAATCATTAGGCCAACCATGCAGTCAATAAAGAAAAGTCAATAAAATAATTTGAATAGTCTTAAGGTATGGTCTTTATTTAGTAATCTGTATGCAAACGGAACGTCTGCAAGCGTTAACTACAACAGCTGTTGGTAATAAATTCAGTATAAGATTAAACAGCCACAAAGCAATTCGGTGTTGGGATGTCTGAATGCACTAATATTTCAAGGTCTGAAAGAACAGAACTATATGTTTGACTCGAATAATACATTATTGGATTGGCAATAAATTTTTATTTATAAAACATTTATATTAGTCGATATTTACAAAAAATACAAAATATTTTTTCTATTTTAATTTTTTTTCAAGTGTAAAAGACTTAAAAAAAAAAATTAAAATAAATAAGTGTTATACCTCAATAGAAGTCTGTTTCGAAATAAGCAGAGCTTCAAAATGTGCTGAGATAATAGGCAAGGCATGCATATACGAGTATAAATATCATTGCAAACAAAATACCGACCGTTCCTAGCGACTGTTGTGCATACTTCTGAATTATAAAGTTTGTAGTAACGAAGTAACTCGATACGGTTTTGATACAGATCATTCTCAATCAGACTTAACGTAGAAAGTATATATACATATATTTCACATATGTATGTACGTACAGAATGTTATCTATCTTGTCTTTGTTCAGCTCTCTAAATGGGGAAAAGATCTCTCTTGAATGAAGGACTAGTCTTTTCAGTAATTCTTTATAAGTTAGCCATCCATCACCTTTTGTTCGACTGGGCATAGCTTTATAAAGACCATCATATTCAGTTATTCAGAGAAAATGGTTTGGAAGTTATTTAATGAAATAGTTCTTTTTAAATTATGATAACATTTTTTAGAGAGTGTAATAAATTCGTTTCAGGATTATTAGTAGTAGTAAAAATAATGAAACTTGAATAATATAACCGAATAAGTAATGCTTATTTTTTTATTAGAAATATGTGGCTTCTTAGGTCGCGGGAAGCTGCTGGATGCAGGCAGCAAGGGACCGACTGTTGTCGAGAACCTTGGCGGAGGCTTATGTAAAGCAGTGAATGACTTTTGACTGAAACGATGATGATGATGATGATGCGTCTTCTTTACTTAGCATAAAATTAAACCGCTTTTTAAACGACTTCAAATAAGGAGGAGGTTTTATGTTCCATGGTATGTATTTTTTTTTATAATGTATTAGTCCAAACGCCTAGATTTTTAAAAGTAGAAGTAGTGATAATACACGTATACTTTTCTAGAGAAAAGCTGTGAAATTCAAATATTTGTACGATGATGTTATAAAAACATGTTTTTGAGCGCTAGCATTGAAAACGCTGACTAAACCTTGTGAAATGAATCAAAATTATATACTACGGAATTATATAGCTTGAAAAGATTTACATAAAGAAAACGATGAAATAGCTCTATCTCCTAAAGACAATGTACAGAAGCCATTATTATCTTTAACAAAACAATAATTTGTTATTGACGATGCAGTTTGAAATAACACAAAATTATTCCTTGTACAATTAAATGTACCAGATACGTTGCGCATTTAATAAGGATCATAATTACCTTACTATATATTAAAATTATTATCTTAGGAAATATTAAAGAGTTAAAATATGAGGCATAATGGCCGTCATACATTCGTCCCGGGTGGCAGCGTGCCTGTAAATCTATACTAATATTATAATGTTCTAGTTTGACTGGTGGAACACGCTAATCTCAGAAACTACCGGACGAACTGAAAATTCTTTTATTGTTGGATAGTAAACACGTTAAGGACTAGCGTCAGGTTCTGGTTTCACACGAATGCAATCAACGTTGGTCACTCTGCCCACACATTTTAATTCTCTGATATTTCCTAAGATATTCACTAAAGTGATTTACTGTAAAAGAAATCTTAATCTACGTTAAATACACAATAAAACTAACATATTTAGTTGGATCAGAATTTATACTATATTGGTCAAAATTATGGTGGTCAGGTATAGACATATATAATCGTGAACTTTTCTGTAGATATTTTTAAAAAACAAAATTTCTTAGTAAATCTTTTTAATATGGTATAATACATAATAATATAGTAACGTTTCGCCTGCTTTAGCAATGAAAGCCTTTCTAATTCTGTGTTTAACGAAATATACACTTTTTTATATGTTCTAATATCATAACATGGGTGTAATATAAATAAACTTACCTTGAAACTTAACCTGAATGATTGCGGAAATCACATTTAAGTTTGTTGCGTAGTTTAAAAAATCTAAGCATACAACAAAGAAAAGCATCTTCATTTCATACTAAATCCTACTTGTGCCATTATCCTCAATTCTGAGAGTCATGACTTTGATTTGAAGTCAAAGACCGAAGGCCCATTTATGCAGGGATGACAGTTGTTGTGGTAAGTGTATACAATACAATGCTACGATGACTGCCATGCCTTTTACGTCCCCAAGTGAGGTGTAAAATTGCACCTTAATCGGCCGTCATAGTGTGAGTCTCCATACTGCATTGTCAGCATTCGCAATGAGGATGGTGACTACAGTTTTTGGATTCCATTTATGATTTCCATCAGGCAGAGTAGCCACTTTGGTAGGCTCTCAAAATTAAAAAAAAATTGAACAAGCTTTGTCCATGGCCTCTTGGTCTTTTCCTCTTGATATTACCCATCACTATCAGCTTTTCGAGGTTATCACCATCACTCGTCTCCTTATACTATTAAAGGAAAGCTATATAATTTCACTCAACGACTAATAGCAGCCCCATATCAATGAAAATTAACACAAAAAACGGACAGTATTTATTTCTTTCAAGAGACGGAGACGACGTTGTGCGCTTCGGTAAAGCTAATAATGAATAAATAAATATTTTCAGGCATCTGGCACACAACGTCATTTCACTTCAAGCTAAGCAGAGCTTGTACTATGACAGCTGGATTGACTAATAGAATATTTATGGACAGATTTTTTTGAAAATATACCTATGTATATTATTCATAAAAAACACGATCATTGAAACAAATATTTTTGGATCACACATACTCTTGATCTAATTCTAAATCGAACCCGAGACCTTAACACAGCAGTCGTATAAGTCGTTTTTAAGAATATTTTTTTAAGCCTTAAAAATCGAAAATTTACGTTTGGTTCCTTCAGTTCGCGTTTAGTTTTGACTTGAGTTATACAAAAATGTAACCTACAAATTTGTAGGTAACTTCCATAGCCTGAGCAAATAGTTAATATTGGCTTTGAAAAGCAAAATAATCTCCCGTGCATTGCTCTGAATAAACACAGTCCGAATTCCAAACAGAATGCGTGGTAGTAAGCTTATAGCTCGTTTATCATATGTAAGCGTACAAAGTCTGAATGGTACAGTTTCAGTATAAGTTAGTTTCCCGTGAAATCCAGCACAACATTTTGTTATTCTTGTCGTTATAGCTTTACGTGGTTCCTACTATATACCTTTGATGTTTTATACTTTACAAAAAAAATAGAATTCATTCAGATATTCAGCCAAACTTGTATAGAAGAAAAACAATCACACTAATCACCTGATAGTAAGTAGCTCAAGTCTCAGCCTATGAACAGCTGAAGCTCAAGGGTCATAAGTGGATTACCGGTCTTTTCGTGTTTACTACTTGTAATGTGTCTTCTGCCTATGATGTACATATGTCTTTAGCTTATAGTGTTGGCTTCTACCTAAAATGTCTCCGTGACGTAAATGACGAAGTCGTTTGGTAGTATTCTGTGAAATCATATTATTACCTCGTTTGAGGCCGTGCAAATGTCCTCAGCATTATTCGCCTTGGCTAAAAATAGTGTTTTTATCTGTTTCTTTTGTTTATGATACACTGCTTAGTTTTTTCAGACGCATAAGTCATTCATTCGTAACGAGAACTAGAATTAACATGTTATGAGAAACATGTTAATAATTAGGTAAATAGAAATATATTTTGAATTAATTACATCCTTTATACTTACTACCTAGGAGGTAGTAGAGTCGCGCTGATTTCAGCACTAGGAGTCTTCTCACGGAAGACCAACCTAAGTGCGAGACCGGAGGCCCATTGATGCAGGGGTGACAATTATCGTAGTAACTGTGTGAGCCTTACACCGGCACGATGACTGTCATGCCTTTTACGTCCCCAAACAGGGCGTAAAAAGTAACTCACTAGGCCGCCATAGTTTGGGTCACCATACTACATTATCTGCATTTGCAATGAGTATGGTGACCACAACTCTTGGATTCTATTTATGCTTTCCATCAAGCAGAGTAGAGTCACTTTAGCAGGCTCTTAATATAGAAAAAGAATTCAAACACAGACAAAATCATGTTGCTCATTAGAGAATTATTTGTCATTTATGGGAATCTCATATATAACTATCTATGTAAAAATCTATCTTGAATAACATGCTCGTAAGTATGGCGGTATTTAATTTTAATATTAAATTATAACTTATAAATTGCCTACTTTACAATCTGATAAAGTTTTCAAGATTTACTACAAAACCTTGTAATTATCCGCCAAGATAGACACTTTTGCTCATGAAACTTGCTGCTTTTGTTTGTAATTAGAATTTCTACTGAATTTCGCTCGGTTTCAGTTAATTAATTAATTATTTTATTCAATAAAGAGTTAAGTTCTATTTACACCTTGATAATAACAAATGTTTTGCTACATTTTTTTATACATCATAATCACCATTTTTATTACGCCACTGCTGGACGTAGATGTCTTTTTAGACCAATTCCTTCTCTTTAGTGTTGTAGTCCTGTGCAGTTTTCTCTCTTGGCCGGTTCTTGCAGTGGTGGTGGCACTCCGTGTTGTTAGTGCGTCATCGTATGAATCATTTTTAAATGTAAAAAATCATATTAATCGATCGTGTAGCTTTGTGTGTACTATTTTAATCTGTAGACTTACTGTTTACCCATGATGCTCTATTCGAATTCAGACAGAGATTTTTATCTGTATACACCACATAAAAGTGGTCTACGTTCATTCATTGAATTGCTATTCTATTGAATCGTAATAATAGCGTGCTATTAGAGATAAATTATTACCTAAATAATTTTAAAACATTTTAAAAACAAACTCACTGAATGAAGAACTACCTCCATAATTGTGTTTGAATGTACATAACATAAATAATAAATATTTACAGGTATATATTTAATTTTATGAAACAAAATTGCGCGCACTTTGAAGTAACCTCGTTGATAGCTTTGGTTTCGCCTAGAAGGTCAGGCTTTGTACATATACAATAATAAAATCGTTTCATAAATATAATGGATACTTGAGGTATACCAATTATTAACAACAAATTTCTGAGCTATTCAAGGATTGGAACAAAGTCTCTCATTAATATAATCTCATTGTATCTCAAACAAAAGATTTTTTTGGTCTTTTAAGCAGTTGTTAGTAAGTAAAATTATGAGTATTGTTTAAAACTACGTTTTTAATTATGTGAAGAGTCGACCGTAATGTAGTTAAGTGTAGTATAATATGAAACAGCATATTTAACAGATGTTGATGATTTTTTTACCCTTGAACACTTCTCTAGAAATACTACATAATTACCCCTTGTTTATCTAAAATATTTTCGGACTAAATGTATCATTCTCTAAGTCTAATTAGGTACGTAGTATTTTTTACTCCAAGAATACTCGCTAGAAGGATCATTTTAATTTGAACATTACTGGCGTCAATTTGTTTAGTTGAGTAGTCCTGTGTAAATGTACTATCCAAACTTATCAAACTTAATACGTTTCCTTCTCAATACAAAATTTAAAAATAAAAACTACTTTATTTAAATTTAAAATCCTATAGAAGATTAAGTTTCTCTCAATTTTATCATATATAAGTAGACAGTATCAAAGAAATAAAGGATTTTGTTTCAGCTACAAAACATGCCTTCTAAAATTATACTGTACAAAATAGTTTAAGCAAAAGTAGGTATTTGTTAAGGAAAACTAAAAGCAACATTCTTAATATCAAACAAAATTTTGTTAAATTTATGGAAAATATGAACGAGTTCGGTACAAACATTTTATAATAAGAATAACCTTAAACGGAGAGGGATAAGTATTATCAACGAATGGGTGGAAATTAATATCTACTAATCCAAATCCACAAATATCCAGATTGTGTTGAAATATTATGAACATTTCAGAGCGCCTGGCATTTTAATTGCCAAAAAACGATTTAAATTGTTTACAATCCTCCTTGCCTCTTTTACTTGTTTGTGATCTCAGCTCTGTTCACGTTTTATTGCATATAATCTTATTTTAAGTGCGTAGTTTAAATACCCCCGTATTAAATAATGTATTATATGACAGGATGGAAATAACAGTATTTCACAAGTTTTAATAATTTTACTAAGCAACCAAATATGTTCTTCATCAAAATCAATTGGATTTTTATGTTTGTACTTTACCGCAAAATAATGTGTAAGTACTAGGTTTTTTCTTTGTCTTTAAATTACATTAAGCAGACATTATTTATACGATGCTATCGATATATTTAGGAGACCATTTTACAGAGCAAGAGTTATCCAAACTTCAATATTGAGATAGCTGTGTGAGTAAACCAGTAATTGCATTTTAAATTAGAAATTTAATCAATCTTGACAAAGAGTGTGTGAAACATTGTTCGAAACGGTAAAATACGTATTGCGTATGCTGGAATGAGGGATATTTTAATACCGCTTTTGATGGATTGAAACTCAATAGCGATGACATATAGATTACAAAACATAACTTCATTAATAATGCATATAATCTTAGACAACTTATAGATCGATAATTCTAGACCTGTAAAGTAATTGTTATTAAGTGTTTGCCTCGCTACCAGTTAAAATTACACGACACATTAAGTAGCAAGCATTTTTTATCTCGGTTATCATCAACAGTCTTTGATAGTCTATTGCTGGATATAGACTTCTCCTTATAAAGGAAGTTTTGGCCTACTGTACCACGCTCCCTAAACGGTTTATTTTAGAGTTTGTTTCAAGTTTTCCTTTTATTTGCAATCTTGCGTAATTTGATCCCTTAGTCGGCGCCCGGCTATATGATAGTAATATTTTTATATTTTAAGGTTTGAAGCTTTAGTCGGTACCGTACCACTTGAATACATAATGTACGTTTTCATTTTATCAGTATTATACACTAGATATTTCTCAGCAGGTACATTTACCGTCCGTACATAGATATATATATACAAATATTGAATTTACCTGTACTCAGACTTAAGTTTAAAGACGATTGATCAAATAACAAATACATTACTTCAATTGACTTATATTTGTTCAGCTACAAATACTTTTTCTCTTTAATAGTAGACCGAAGTCGATCAAAAATTAAAATGAAACATTGATTAGTGATTGTAAAATTGTAATTATTGGACATTTTCTTTGTCCTTAACTTATATAAAGACCTGTAGACTTAATCAAGTCGACATTCTACAAACGTAAACGTTGTTAGAAAATTAATCAAATAGGTATATGGAAATGATATTATCTCAACATTAAGATACGTGATTTAAACAAAATAATACAAAGTATAGAGGTGTTAGTAATTGCGGAAAAAGATTTGACTTGAAACACTTATATCTTGGCTATGCGTACTGGCTTTTAGTAGATTGCATCAGCAAACTGTAGAGTCCAAGTCAACAAATTTAAGATGTGCAAGAACAATTTTGGCTTAGAAGATTTTTTTTATAAAATAAATCTTTTTAAGCTCACTAGTTTCGACAACTTAAAGCCTAAACAAGTGATAGTGGTAGATAATTACAGAATTCAATTATATCTTATAGTACGCTATTTCTCCAATCAATCGAGCACTAACTGGGCCGTGAATGACAACAGTCGCAAAAGTGCTAGTAATTCAAGATTTCTCACCCGTTCTAACCATAAATGTAACTAAAGTTGATACTATGACGTACTTTTCGAAATTCATTTAAGTAATGATATAAATCACTCTTATATTTGTTTTTTATTCTTTTGTTTAATTTGTTTAAACATACTACATTTCTATATTTCTTTTTACATAATATTTCAGTTGTTACAACTATCTGTATGCGGATAGTACGTTTAGATCCAACTTCAATGGAGGAATACCCAACTACCGCTGCAGACAAATGTTCTAGCCATATTTGTGGCGATACTACATATTCTTACTGCCGGTCGCTGTTTCGAGCAGGTAAAGTATTATGTAAGATCTTGTTAACAGTTCGGGTTGTCTTTAAAGGTGTTATGAATAGCCAAACCGCCTCTGTGACGCAGCTGTAGTAAATACGACTGCTGTGCTTGAGGTCTTGGTTTCGATTACCGGGTCGGACCAAATGTTTGTATGACCTACAAATATTTGTTTCGAAGTTTGGGTGTTTTCTATGTATATAAGTATTCTATCAGTCAGTCTAGTTATCATAACACAAGCTCCGCTTAGCTTAAAGCTAGATGACGTTGTGTCAAATGTCCGAATTTATTTATTCATTTATTTAATTTTGTCAAATGTTTAGTTGAAGTTTTTTTTAAGTCAAATCATCAGATTATAATTTACAGTACTAAACACCTACAATTTTTAGCCAGATACATGATGACGATGAAGATGATGCCGATCTCGGACACGGCGACCAGTCCCAACGGAGGTCTGACACAGATTCACTCTCTATTCCCTCACTCTCACAATCAGATCAGGTGCAGGGCTGCCGGCTGTACATGCTCTCGGAGGCACAAAAGTTAAGATCCCAACTTTCAAACTATGGGCTCTTATTAAGCCTTTCTATAATCAGAAAAACCCAGTTGCACTTTTTGGTCTGACCCGGGAATCGAACCCAAGATCCTATCGATCGACAGTCCACCTAGTTTTGGCAAACCTTTAACCAGTAAGTAATACAATACAGTATACTCATGCAAAAATGAAAATTGTATGAAAATACAGAATTGCTAATTTACAACAAGTAAACATAATTATTTAAATTTCGAATTAGAACGCCATCATCTGTAGACGGCGGCAGCGCGAGCGGCACAAAAATGGCATCGAAATCAAATGCGAAGCAAGCGTCGTGTCGCGTCACGAAATATTACATTCTTGACACAGATCAGTATTTACTTAGTTTCCTTTATCTAATCACTATATTCATTTATTAAAATATTATATTGCGTATTGTTATTAATCAGATCAATATTTACTTAAAATTCTATTCAATATTCATTTTATTTAAATTTTAAAATTTTACTCACATATGTCCGTAAAACAAAAGACACGTTTTGATGACATTCCTCGTAAATGAAAACCATGTCCATATATTCCGCGGCAATAAAGGTCACTCGCGGCATTATGAAAGTTAATTTCGGTAAATCTATATAATTTAAAGACGAGCAAGCAAATAAAGTTCTCAATTTTACACACACACACACAGACTAATATTGTTACTTTTTAATAAAATTAGCGGGAGTCATTACAACACAAAATCAAGTCTTACACTGACTGACGCTACTTTCTAGAACCCGGAAGTCATCGGATATTAAATAATTGAATCAATAGTGCCAATTGTTAAAGTTCGAAAAAACTAAAATGTGTTTGCCGGTAGTAATAATTATGTGCTGTAAAAAAAATTAAAAAAACGAACAAAATAAAACTTTTATTTATTAACATATTATGTTTACAATTAATAGATAAAAAACGGTCAATTAAGATGTATAAAGTGATTAGTTGTAGTTTGACAGTAATGATCTCTATGACATATTAACCAATTACGTGCTTCCATTTTTTATTCGCCGACACATTGACCAAAGAAAATAAAATTTACACACCTCTTTATTAAATACGATATTATCTTTTGTATGTCTTTTGAAATATATTTGATGTTGCTTTGAAAAGATTTTATTTTTTAAATTTTATTAATTAGTAGGTTGCATGTGTGGTAACATTTTAAATATGGAGGAAAGGTCATTGACTATTAAGTACTTTAGCTTTGGGTAAACACATGTGTGAAACATAAAAAAGTTCTCTGGTTACTGAATATATTTCGTTCAAATTTTGCAAAGCACCTCAAAATAAGTTACAAAATGTGTGGTGAACACATAATTTTACATAATTTTCGTTAATTTATTATTGAAAATAGTAATGTATTTGAGGAACTACGACACATTCGAATTTTTGGTATCAACCGTGACACATGCAAAAGTCGTTACAGGGATTCTATCACCATCACCGAAAACATGTGTGCCGGCTAGTTTGATGTCGGCGGCCGTGATCAGTGCATACGTGATTTCAGTAGCCGTTTGTCCCATAAAACGTGGCTGCGGACATTTCCTCATTTTTCAATAAAGATGTCACGAGTTTTTCTGATTAGATTCTGATTATGGTCTCATGATTGAGTCATAACTACGATAAGTTTGATTAGAAATCGTTTTTAAAAATCGCTTCAATAATTTAAAATATCGAATAATTAAGTTCTTAACTTTATAATTATTTCTATTTAGAAAACAAATCGCACACTAGTAATAAATACTGTGTCGCGGGGGACTTTACAAACATGCAAGAAACGGATACAAAGAACACCAGACTCAGAATAACAGTTTGTGGATCAAACAAAGTGTTGTCCCGTGTACAATTTGAATCCACAACACTCAGCGTACCGTGCAGCCTAGCACCGCCATTACAAGTATTTTAATCAAGTATTTTTGATTGATTAATTCTAATTTACCATTATTTTGGGAAGATTTTCCACATCTATTTCATTGCTTTCTTTTCCAATAGTAAATTAGCACAAAACAATTTAACGAATATTCAACAAAAAATCTTATTCAAAATATTTAAATCAACGAAGTCATCCTTTATAAACATTGTTAATGTGGTGCTGCCCGTCAAACCCTTGCTTCGGTTATCGTAACTTAAATTATATTAAATTATTATTATAACCAAATTGAATTCCAATTGAATATCTATTGGATACGAAGATTTTGTCGAAAAACATTAAGAATTGATTATTGAAATTGTCGTTGTTGTAGAGTAAATAAAATCTCTCTCTACAAGCATGTGCTGTGCGAACCGAACATTATTATTTAGTTGCTTACATTACGATGTTTTGTTAGCTTATCATAAGTGTGTATTGTAGTGAATAATATTAAAATTCTTGTGCTGAAGGGTGAGAATATTAGCTAAGTCTTACAATATGTATTACAGTGTATTTTAACGGGATATCGACGGTCCTGTGCACAGAAGTCGAGAGTTTAATTTTCATCCTTTCTCAGTGATTTATCTTCGTGTATTACTTTTTATTAGTATTTTTATTGCGTAAGAGGATTCAAAATTATATTCGGTGCAACAAGTTAAAAAAGTTGTAAAAGTATGCGTTTTAGAGTAAAGTTTATTTAAGATAATATAAAGTTATTGATGGTATTGTCGGTGTATTATATCTTATGTGATGTGCTTTGTAAGCAGCACAATAATTTTGAAAGAATAAACTATATTTTGTATTCTAATAACCTGATCAGTTCTTTCTCGACATAATATTATTTCCAGCTAAACTCACTATTAAGTTGTATATACGTTATATTTCTCAATTTTTTATCATCTATGCGACGTAATCACCTATTTATAAATTAAAATATTTATTAAAACTTATGATTTTTGTTATATAATCACACTTGGAATAAACTTACGAGAACTCACAAAAGACAGCGGCCTCTTAGTTCCTAAGTCAAATAATATCTAAGTTCTAGTTTTACGTAAGCAATTAGAGATAACTTGGAAAGAAATATATTACACCAGAACCGTTACAGTTTTTCATTCTCATCAGAATATGATGAGAATGAAAACCTGTAACGAGATATAAGAGTTTTCGAATTTATATGTATCTGATATTCTTCTCATCTTGACTCTCATTTTAAACTAGCGATTGCTCGTGGCTTCACTCACGTGATTGTTCTTTATGCGTGTACCTTTGACAATGATGAACTTCTATACAAATGTTCATACTCACTGCATCATCTTAGAATTAAAATTTCTTGGTATAGTATAATAAAAATTAGCGTTTACTATATAAAAAACCCAAATTTCAAGTTTATTCTGGCAGCAATTTAGGCTCTGGACTGATAAATCGGTAATTTTATACGTTTAGATAAATGTTGACTATCGATAGTGCTCAAAGTTCGACAATATTATGATATATAGGTCTATCTATTAAGGATTCCGACAAAATTGTTGATGAGAAATCGATCATTACCACCTGGCTGACACTTGCCAGTCAGTGATCGATAAGCCATAATCGATTAATCGCTGTGACTTATTGAACTGACTCATAAAGTTAGTAGGCAGACTTTATTGATCGTAGCAATCAGATAGTGAATGTAAAACAAATTGGTAAATGGAATATTGTTTGTGGCATGTGTTGTAGACAGTTTGAAATGGTAACGAAGCGTGGACATAATGAAATTTAGAGACATATAACCAGGAATTGAACTGAAACTAAAAAAACTTAAAATAAAAGCTATATCTCGTTGGTTATGAAGTAAGGTTATTTAGTATACGTAAATTAATCTAGTAGCGGTGAGGTATGCGGCTGTCGATCAAGAAGTCTCGAGTTTGATTCTTGGGTCGGATCAAAAGGTGTTAATTGAAAATTGGGGTGCCCCCGTGCCTCAGGAACACTTAAAGCCGTCGATTCTGCACTTGATCTCTCACTGGTCGTGTCGGATAACTGTCCCATCGAGAGAGCTAGGAAACAGAATGCATCCATATTTGTGCACACACTTGTGTATAATAATTTCTCCTGTATAACACTATAATGTCTTTCTAGTTGGTTGGTCTCCGTTGAGACTAGCCACTGTAGCTAAAATTGGCTAGGAGTATATTATCATCTAGTATAATTTACTCCAATATATTTCAGGGTGAAATCCAACGATGCCGGTTGCATACCGTTTATGTCTGAATTTACTTAAAGTTAAAAGAATGATGCATAGTTGTTTGTTGTTGGTTCTCTGGTTCTGGAATTTCTCGGAAGGTCTGTTTAATTCCCTAAGTTTGTATTTATTTAATGTATTGGTAAAATGAGAACAGTTTCAGAACAGTTCGTTACTATCACTGTCAGTGTAGACCATAAGTAAAAAACGGTAGATTGCCGTCCTAACTGCTCCAATTAACTAAGCAACTTGAACTCATTACAAAAAATCTTATATATCCTATAAGATACCCATGTTCAATAAATAACACGATTATGTAATACAGCTTCAATAATAAGGCTCAATATCGGCATTCTGTGTCGTAACTGCTTAACCCCGTTGAATTCCCTAAAAAAATATAGAAGTAATAAAAAAGAAAAGTACCTTTTTCAAATTATCTAATATTTAACGAAGTAGCACTAGACGTAGTTACTGGCACTAATCACGTTAGTTAGTATTGTGTATAAACATGTGTTTATCGTTATAATTGTCAGCGTTTGAATAAAAAAATAAATTATGATAAGTACTGACGTATGAAGTACAGACTGACTGATTGCTTTAGTCACCCAGTCTATCATTGGATGACTGACGAAGTAGCAATCGGTGGAACTGACACAAGAAAGTGTAGGTAAAAAAATAATAAAGTTTTACATGATTTTATTAGAGAGTTTTTTCAGTTGTTGCCTACCCACCTGTCTGCATGAGAGTCGTGGGTGGAACTATAACAAGCATAGAAAAATACCCTTCAACAGCTACGGTACTTTTGGTCACTGATTTGGGTAATAAACAAATGTGTGGTGGCAGCATAATTAATCAAAGATATATACTTACAGCCGCTCATTGTTTCACGTAAGTAAATAATAAATTAAATTTATATTTTAATCTATGAAATAAAATGAGTTGTAAATATTCTTCATTATTATTACATTGCAATCACTGCAACGTATAACCCAATGAAAAACTAATGATATTTCTTAGAGAGCGAAGGCAATCCTCTTCGCTCGCATTAGAAACTAATGATTGAAGACCTGGTTTGCAATAAAAAAAAGCAATTCTGTTTTGAAAACTAATTTCCAACATAAATTATCGGATCTGTTATTGAATTTTCCAACATATCTACAGACTCACTGATTAAAAAGAATTCTCTGGCTGCTTAAAGGACCCGTAATAAATTTTTTTATCAGCACGTGACATAACTGGTAGTTGGGTGATGCCTTGTCATTGTGTGTAAGATACTTGTTGCTGGTGTGAAAATTCTTTTTGATCAAGGACTCTGTAGATGTATTGGAAGAGTTTCTATAGAAGATTCAACATTCTGTGTTAGAAATTCCCAAAACAGAATTATTTTTCGTTACCAGAAACCAGTTACCAAAACGTAGTGTAGACATCGCAAGAGTAGTGTCTAGAAATATCAATAGAACAAACAATCAACACGAACTAGTGCAGGTAGTCACACCATTCGCACTATGAAAGCATCGTTAAGCTCACACTAGTCCACCTGTGACTACAAGCGGTACAACCCGTTCTTAACGACGAGAAATATAGTGTCTAACCTTTTAAATAATTTTATAGCAAATAAGTCCCGCTATACAATAAAAACTATGAGTATTTGTAATTAAGTTATTTGTTACAGCTATGATACGTAATCTTATTTTTCCTAGGTTGTTTGGGCTTACAGTTCATGCCAGTCGATATTTAATCCGCGTAGGTTCTACTATGGCTCATAGCGGTGGGACTACCCATGGCATCGACAAGATAATCATTCACCCTCAATGGAACCAGTTGACAATTGACAGTGATGTTGCTGTAATGCATACAGTGACTCCTATTACATATGGTAAAGCAGTGCAACCAGCAAATTTAGCAGACAGTACATATCGTCTCCTAGACAACGAGTCTGTTTGGGCCGTAGGATGGGGTCTTACCGCAGTGAGTACTACTTGAATGTTTACTAACTATAACATAGTCCTTAAGTATGTTTTAAGGACTATGTTATACTTACCTTGATCACAGTTGTTTTCATCACCATCAACCACTGTTGGACAAAAGTCTCTCCTTATAAAGGAGGTTTTGGCCTATAATATCACGCTTTCCAGACGGGTTAGTAGGGTTTGTTTCAAGTTTTCCTTCTCTTTGTTACTACATGGAGATTTATAAAATGACATTACAGTGTACACAGCTGTCACTAGTGTCATTTTAGAACTTACAAGGTACATTTCAGATAAGAATTTCTATGTTGCCAAAGTTTTACATGATTTTTTTGTAATAGTATTTAATTACTTAAAAAGTTTTTAACTAAACTAAAAAAAATGATGATGCATGCATGTAATAGCAGCAAATTTTACACACGGGAAGTCCGGAAGTATATAATTGAAGTAATTATACGTATAAGAAATTTTTGAAAATGATTCCTATGGATTTTTTTTTGCTTTTTGAACTTACCAACGGAACAATAATACATCAAGATTAAAACTTTGTGTTGAGGGTTTTTTTAAAAGCTATGGGCTCTTTTCAGTTCGTAGATTTAGACGGAACTGACCTCATCGCACCCCTCCAGCTGATTTCGAAGCTGCGATTTAAGATTACAGATATACATATAAATTTTTATTTAATATATTAGAAACCTGAGAATCTTTTGTAGAAGAAAACTGACAAGTTGAATTTTCATTTCTCACTATAACCTTACGTATGAATTTTAATATTTTCGCTTTATTCCTCATTTTAACATTTTGCGTAATTTATGTCTGACGGTACAGTGTAGCTTTTGATTCAAGCCATGACGGTCATACATTTTTTTCTTTACTTACGACATAAATGAAGAAGTTTCATTTAGACTTTTGTCCGTATTTCAGCACTGAAAAATCAACATATCGTTATTAAATTAACTTAAAGGCATAACTGTTTTTTTTATTATTTTCAGGAAAACGGTTTTGCATCCGAACAACTGCGTCACGTAAATGTTTTTACTATCAACTCTGAAATATGTAGAAATCGTTTCAGAAAAGTTATAACAATTACTGAGAATATGCTTTGCACCGGCTGGCTTGACATCGGAGGGCGTGATCAATGCGCACGTGACTCAGGGAGTCCTGTATATCACCACAATACCGTAGTTGGTTTTTCTTCTATGGGATTCGGTTGTGCCAGACCTTGTTATCCAGGTGTCAATGTGAGAGTCTCCCGTTTCTCAAACTGGATTAAAACTTTGACTTACATTAAAATGTCTACCTTACCTGTACCAAAATTATTACAAGCCTCGCCTTTAAGAATAACTTTTGACTTAGATTTTAGCTCTATTATATAGAAATAAAAACAAACAATCGTTATTTATTTATCTTTATACAATATTGTCTGAATATAAAAAAAAAGTTGTAAGCCACTGTAGCGTAGTTGCATAATGTGCACTGAAATTATTTTTGTATATTTGGTGTAACATACGAACGAACACAATATTATTTTGAGTAGCGTGTGGGAGGAGCCAAACATAGTAGGAGGCAGCGCAGGCGCCGCACCTAAGCGCGGCGCGGTATGAGACAGTCCGTCCGTAACCTCACGACGCGATATATTTGTATGTCACCGCACTCCAAATATTCTTGGTTCCCCGCATTACGTGTTTACTGCTTAACTTTCTCCTTTCTCTCTTTTATGTTCTAAATTGTAACATAGTGTACATTGAGACTTTCTGTGTACCTGTGACTAAACAAATAACATTATACCATCGTTCATCAACAAAGATATTTTTTATTTGTACACCCGACGTACCTACAGCCACTATTGTAGTGTTACTACCATTCTGACTGATGACTTGAGGGACCAATGAAATAGAAGACCAATAAAATCACTTTTCCCTTTTTGTTTTGACGTGTGTGAAATACCTTGGGCTATTCTCTCAGTGGGATTTAAATTGCATTGAGATGGAATCGAGCAGACCAAAACCAAACAGTGTGCTACTCTGTGCCTGAAATAGAAGTGATTCGGAAATATCTTCTATTAAAATATCCCTTACTGCCTGCTTGTAATAGCACGGTCGCTACGTTCATTTAAAATCGGGATTTACACACTGACTGACAGACATGATTGTTATTCTTTCACGGTTAGTCTGTGTAGCAGATGGAGAGATAAGCCCGTCCGGCCTGACGACTGCTATTGCGAGTCAATTGCACCTTTTTTTTAACCTTTGGACTGTCACTCAACCGTGTTTGAAATAGAAGGGATCCGGGTACTGCTGTTATTAGACCATGCGAACCTCACAGTGCCTGCCCGTACTGACGCAGGTATTATTTACGGGTAAAATAAGAAAGAGATTTAGGAAACTATTTTATTTATTTGGATGGATTTATTGGCACACGACGTCTTTTCCTCACGGCTGGCCACTCTAACGGACAGAGAGGAAAATCCATCCTATCCACCCGTGGCCAAACTCAAGCCGGCATGAGGCCGGGACTCCACCAAAGCGGAGACGAGACGAGCGGAGAGGAGATGTTTTTTAAACAACCAATAGAATTGAGTTATTGACACGTCTCCTCTCCGCTCAGCTTCAGTGGAGATCGCTGTGCGGAGATGTGTAATATTTGTATGTCGCGATGGAAGCGGAGATGTGAGCTGTGCGCGGACGACGCGCAGTGGAGACGAGAGATGTGAGCGGCGTGCAGTGAGCGATGTCACCCTCCCCCCTCTCGCCCGCTAGCAACCCGCAGAACCCCGCGCGCGCGCCGGCCGGCCATCTTGCTAGTACCGTGCGCGCGAGCACACGCTTTTATCGTGAATAATTTGTGCAGTTTGTATTTTTCAACGTAAACAATTAGTTAATTTAAATAAAACGTAATGGATGAACAATTTATTGAATCAGTAAAAAAATATACATGTCTATGGAACACATCAATAGATACCTATAAACTTACTGACGTCAAAGATGCAGCTTGGGAGAACGTTTTGAAAGAAACTCAATTATCTGACGGTAAGTGCAATTTATTATATTAAGTATTTCGTTCAAGTAATGTTGTAATACGAGTGTCTTGCCATGGAACGGCGCCCTCGTTGTTGAAATAACTACAGAATTTTTCTCGAACTTGATAGGCATCCATATTGTCATTCGATAATAGATTTTCCACGTTTGTGTCGTTAAACATAGTCGTGGCCAAACCCGTTTCATTATTATCTAGATAGCCAGGCATCTTGTCAATTAAAAAGTTGTGTAGAACACACGTTGCTTTTATCACTTTTTCCACTGTTTCTATTTTACATTCAAATTCTTTACGGTATACGTACCATTTCCGTGATAATACACCAAATGTAGCTTCCACAATACGACGAGCTCTTGAAAGTCTATAATTGTATGTTCGTTTTTCGTTATTTAAATTATCGCGTGGATATGGTCTCATTAAGTTAGTCATCAAAGGGAAAGCTTCGTCTCCAATAAAAACAAACGGTACAGGTTCTCCATTTTGGTACAAGGGTTGTGGCTGTGGTAGATTTAGTCTGTTTTCTCTCAAACGAATTCCGAATATACTATCAGCAAAAATACCACCATCGCTGAACCTTCCCATTGAACCTATATCTACCATAATTATTCTTCGGGTAGCGTCGGCTACGCACATCATTACAGTTGAAAACCTGTGTTTATAACAGTAATATGAGGACCCAGATTTTGGGGGTGCAAACATGTACACATGCTTGCCATCAATGGCCCCGACGCAGTTTTTGAATTGCCAGATTTCTTCAAATTGCTTTGAAATTTTTTCCCAATCATTTTCATTAAGTTCTGGCATAACCAAAGGTTGTAATACTGTCCACAAGGCATCGCAGACATCTTCTATAATTCTTGGAACAGTCGATTTTCCAATCCTAAAATTTTCAGCTATTTGTGAAAATTTTGAACCACTCGCCAAATACCTGTAATAATTATAATATAGATTTATATTTATGTGTCGTGGTTTCAGTTAGAATAGAAGGGTCATTTCAAAATAATATCTTAATCAGTGTCGTGTTGTTTCCGGAACTATAAAAGATTAGGCATTACTGAAATTATGTATTTACAGAATTTTCACTCGTTCAAAAGTTATAGCCATTTTTAAATAATAGAAAAGAAACAATTAAAAGTCTAAGATTCACACGAGCACAACACATTGAAATCAAACAAATAAAATGGATTTATCACTCGTTATTTATTAACACTTCAAATTTCGACGCCGCCGTCTGCCGCGACCACGTACGAGAGATACAATCCGTTTTGTTTGTTTGATTTCAGATATTTTTTTTTATAAATTGGTTTCCCTTGAAACTCTGGTATTTTTTAAATATTTATAATGGTTATAAATTCTGCATGAGTGATAATGCGGTAAGTATATTTTGACTATGGCAATGTCAACATTTAATATTTATAATGATTTCAATTATTTTTATTTCAGTAAAAACGGCTAAATCTAAGTGGAAAAAGTTGAGAGACAGCCACCGGGACGCATTAAAAAGGAAGAATGCCACTAGAAGTGGACAGAGTGGTAAACAAATTCGTGAATGGAAATATGAGAAGGTAATGGAATTTTTGATACCATATATGACGAATAGAAACAGGACTACAAATTATACCTCACAAACAAATATAAATGAACAGGAAACAAATTCATTGGAAAGTAATGTAACCGATGAGTTTTTTGAAACATCAAGCAATCATACAAGAAGCACTCCAGAAGATCGTCCATCTGTACAACATTCGCCGTCACCGACATCAAGCGTCTCAGCCTCGACATGCAGAAATGCAACAAGAAAATCGGATGAAATAAGTAATTTACTTATACAGCACCATGCAAACCGTGAAAGAATACGCCAAGAAAAACTAGAAATACAATCATTGATAGAGAAAAATAATACCCTTGACGAAATGGACACTTTTTTTCTGTCGATATCAAAAAGTGTAAAAAAGCTTTCTCAATATATGCAGCTTCAGGCTAAACGTAAAATTTTAAATGTTCTTTTAGAATTGGAAGAACTTGAGCTACAAAACACATGGTATAACACAAATGAAAATAATTGGTATTCCCCCGGTTACACTTCAGCACCGGGTCCAAGTTCGACACCGGGTCCTAGCTCAACACAGGCACCGGTTCTTACATTAACACAGGCCGGTGGTCCTAACTCAACACAGGCACCGGTTCCTAGCTCAACACAAATACCGGGTCCAAGTTCGACACAGGCACCTGTTCCAAGCTTGGAAGATACGCACATGACCGATGAACAGATAGAAGCATTCAGAAACGAAGAAGACACATATGATAATTTGTAACTATATGGAAAAGAAAGCAATATGTCTCATGTGATTTACTGTTATAATTTTTTTGTACGTTATGTTTCTAATATAACCTTACGTTTTTTTTGCTACTGCCAGAACGGCAGTTGATTTTTTTGTTTTCTTTATGAATAAATAAGATAATATAAAAATATATTTGGTTTTTACATAATATGCATCACTCCAGTCTCCCGGAGGGGTAGAAAGAGACAACGGATCTCGATTTCTCGTAATCCTTACATACCTCAGTTTACATAATATTTTTCATGTATTCTCGTACTTCTTGATTCTCGTTTTGAGTACTTCTCACTTAGCCCTTTTACACAAAAAAAAACAAACACTCAAAAAAGACTGATCACATTCAAACGCAGATAACACACATAAACACAAACACACATTAACAAAAAAATAATTAGGTAGGTACTTACTTCAAACATACTGCTAGCCGCTCTTGGGTACAGATAGATCTCCTGTAGTTAGTATCTTGCTTAAATATATGCGGTTTAATTAAGTTATGTAGTTCGTAGAATATATTCCTCGGTAGTCTGTAGGACTTGGTAA
Organism: Hypercompe scribonia; assembly: GCA_949316085.1. Classification (NCBI taxonomy): domain Eukaryota; kingdom Metazoa; phylum Arthropoda; class Insecta; order Lepidoptera; family Erebidae; genus Hypercompe; species Hypercompe scribonia. The sequence goes on from OX438988.1 coordinate 10,964,657, forward strand.
AACTTTCATCATCTAACTCATTAAACAGAGTAAAAAATTCTCCATGACTGGTATGGTAATACAAGTGACTTCTTTTCCAAAACCGATGTTTTCTTTTGTTTAGGTAGTATAAAGCTATCAATTCTGCTTCTTCAGACTGTAGTTCTTCTTCAAGTAAAAGAAGATACTTTTTTTGTAATAATAGCGACATCGTCTACCTTTCGTGTCAGAATGCGTACTGAGCACTCAACGCCCCGCACCCGAGCTGAAAAACATCTCTTCTCGCACAGCACACAGCACACCGCACACATCTCCGCTTTGGTGGAGTCCCGCGAGCTGAAAAACATCTCTTCTCGCACAGCACACAGCACACCGCAGACATCTCTGCTTTGGTGGAGTCCCGGCCTGAGGCGCTAGTAAACGCGCCTCTGCCACCCGAGTCGCTCCTCCAAACTCCTGTAATAACAATTACTCCAAATTTTTCTTGTACGTATAGGACCTTAAATTCTCTAAAATTGTAAAAACGAGCGATGATATAGATCTACTTCAGAAAGTCATTGATGCGCTAGAAAAATATTAACGATATAAGCTTAAATAGTAATAAATGTTATCATATGAAAATTTCTAAAAAAATGAAACCTCGAAATCTGTTTGTTACATTGGCCAAAGTCTATTAAATGTTTCATACAAAGCATGAAAAATATTAAGGTTACTTTTGGTGAGCTTACGTGTTATTTTTGACTGGAAGCTCACATTTATACCATATGTAAAAAGTACAGTAAGAAAAGTATCAAAAATTATGGGATTATTTTTAAGAAAAGTAGTTAAATATAACGCAATAAAACTAAAACTCTAACTCTAAACTTTTACATAACTGCCTTGTGCGTGGCATTTTGGAGTACCGCAGCCCCGTACGGCGATCACGTTATGCGACACACAAATTAAGACTGGAGCGTGTACGTAAGAGGTTTCTCTGGCACATAGCAATAGTCTGTGGTGTAGCTAAAAAGATAAAATCATATGAAGCGATATTGACACATTTTAAGCTAGAAAATCGAAAGAATGTAATAGACTTCATATTTCTATACAAACTTTTGAGACACAAGGTGCAAGTTATGGGCAACATGCCCATAACTTTTATGCAAGTTGAAGTACGAGTACCTGGCTCTAGATTGCATCAATCGCTTTGTAGAAGTGTCCTTAGTACAAACCCCACCATTCCACGACTTTGCAAACTGCTCAACGGTTGCAGCTCCTTGGTCGATAAGCACACTTACTCACTTATCAAAGACCATAATACTGCACTAAATATTTAATAAAAAGACACTTTATTTGTGTTTTATCTATTTTCACCACTATCTGTATTGAATTTTTAGCATAAGCATATGCTAATTCTGATTTACTGTGAACACTGCTGCTGCACGCGGTGATTACCTATAAGTAATTGTTACACTATGCCACTTCATACTTTTGCAAAATGTCTTATAACAGTACGATTGTTGACAATACACATATATATTACAATATATGGTCTCATATTACCTAATCAATTATCTTTCTTAATTAAATGCAGTGCCTTCTACAGAACATAAAGCTATATACCATTTTCTTAAATGTTCTAGTGGGTATGAATTGAAAGGTCTCAATTAACATATTTCAAATTATATACAGGTGGTCCAAGAATTCGTTAACATTTGAATCTAAAATTCCACGCAAGTAAATTCTGCGCGAGGCGCGGGGAGGGGTCTGACCACTAACTTATTTCTCGGCAATTTCGCCGAACTCGTTATTCACTTCACGAGGCCGCAGCGCGCTTACTGTGTGAAACAATTTTATTTAAACAGCAGTTTCTTTATTACTGTGTGACGCTTATTCCGCGTTGAATACAATTTACACAACTTAAATCAGTGTCCGAGTCCTCCTTTAATAAAGAAATGGGTGAAGAAGTTCGAAGAGACGAGATCTATGCTAAGTATGAAGCAAACTCAAAATTATGATTTATTTATGATTATCATAATCATAATTATGATTTAATTTTTACTCGACTACGGTGGAAAAAAGGGGTTATAGTTTTCGCAGTTTATTGTGTTTTTATGTTCCACTGTAGCGTCTAAACCACTGAACCAATTTAAATGGATAATGTGTCATTAGATTTGTATTAACGGCCTGGGCATTCTGATAAAATTTATTTAAACAATACAATATTGTTTAAATAAATTTTATCAAAATATTTTACACAGTCGGGTTATAGTGTTTAAACTTTTTCTTGTTAGTACTGAGTGATGCCTATCTTTCAATTTTATCTTTTATTTTTTATATTGGTTTTTAATTTCATTTAATTAATAACAAAGTTTTTATAGTAAAGGAATCCACCAATCTTTACTGATATAGTATATATGCGGTATACCGTAATAAGGTAAGGTATGGTAATAATTAGTAGATTTAAGGTTGAAAAGTAAGCTTCCTTTGTTAATATACCAGCAATTTAGCACTCTTATGCATGAAAATGACAGTGCTTGAGCAGAAAATTAATTATTACGTGATTATTCTTTTTCTACGTTGACTTGATTTTTTAATAGTTAAACTTGAATATTATTTTCACACTGTTTTATGATTGTAAGTGAAACTTAATTTATAGACTATAGTGCAAAGAATAGCTGACACTTAAGTTCCTCACCATATTTGCCATTATTTCTTAATAAATCTTTTAATTAAGTTCCTTCAGGATCAATTTTGGAACATCTAAAAACAAGTAAGTATTTTATTTAACAAAAATGGAGCCGTACTCCGATAGTTGTAGGTTACCGTTTGCAGTAGTTGATTTAATACGCCTAAGTACGATGTTAAAGAAAAAGTTACTTTTGGAGTTTTTTACAGTACTATTTCTGTTATAATCTATGTTTAAATAAAACAATAAATATGGCGGACGTCACGTAAATTTTCGTATTATATTTATCTGTAAACTACAAAGAAAATAAAAAAGACAAATATTAGTTTTTATAACTAACAAAATCTTTTTTAAATTTTGTCCTAACAATATGTGTACCATAAAAAAGATTTATTTTGTTGACCTTTGAATCTTTTGTATCTTTTATGTAAATATAACGCAATAAAAGCTAAATTATCACCTAATGTACGTTAATGTTTAATGCTTTGAGCAAGCACGTAATAAATTTCTATGTGATAAACTCAGAAAGTAAAATAAGACTGGACGAGTTTTACCACTTATATGTAGATTATTTTGAACTTAGTGGACATTCATGAATTAGTTAACATTTGAAAAACTATAAAAATAAGTCTGCTAGGGATAGATCTGGATTTCTAGGTGGTCATGGATTGTCGCCTCGTCTAGAAATCAGTGACAAGCGGTTCTATCTTGTTGAAACCATGTGTTACGATTGTAACCAGCAAATTCCAGTAGCATCGGCCGCAAGACTTCCCGGAACATGTTTGCGCGGGATGTAAGATTCAAATGTTAACAAATTCTTGGCCCATCCTACATAACTACAGTTTTCAGTTTTATGAGTTTTGGATTGAGTTAGATAGACATATATACATCAGCAACCATTATCTGATAAATAGTGTTATATGGCAGATAACTAGCTGAAAAATTATAAGCAACTGTTATAACTTTAAAACTGGTAAAACCTGAGTATGTAATCTTAAGATTTAAATTGTTACATTTTCGTGGTCCATAATGTTTGCAAATTATTTAATGTAACAGTATGATATAGCTATTAGATTACAGGTAGATAGAGCGTGAGAGTGTATGTTCTACGAGTTTCGTATTCATTTTTGAAAGTAATTTTTGAGAAGATTTATTTCTACAACGCGACATCTTTGATAAACTATATAACCAATGCTATAAATATTCTAAGCGCAACATGTTTGTTACTCTTTCACGCCACAACTACTGAACGGATTTAGATGAAACTTTACAGTAATATAGCTTATACATTGGAATAATACATAGGCTATTGTTTACCATGATAGCCAACACGCGCGCAGGCGGAGCCGTGGACAAAAGTTAGTATATATTTAAGGTGTTGATCGATGAGCCATATTATTGAATAGTCACATGTACAAACACCTACCAGATTTGACCACACTAGATCAGCCTATCTAATAATATCTCTATTACACGCTTGTTGTCTTGACGTTAAATTAAAAAGAAATGAGACTACACTGTCTATGACTGCATAGGAAGTAAAGGGATAAAATATTATCATTGAAAATAAAACTGTTTGGCATTGGCGTCGTAAACCTCTTTTTCAGTGGACGAATTTGGTATGTAACATGGGTCGCAGTATAAACTTTTTATGGTAATATAATCATTTAAATGCATTCGAAGCATTCGAACTTGGTCAATATATCACTTGAACTTAGTGATTTGGGACAAAGTTGTGATGTTATTACAATACAAGATTTGTAATCAGTTTTTTTCCATATTAGGAACCTGCCTAAGTGACTCTAATATGCCTGATGGGAAGTATATGAATATGAATAGAACCCAAGACATGGGGTCACCATACTCATTGCGAATGCAGACAATGTAGTATAGATAGTAGGGTCACGTTTTTCGTGCATTCGTTATTGTTTCATCATCATTATCCTATCGTAGTCTACTGTCTCTCCAATTGCACGTCACAAAGATCGATATTTGCGTAATTTGAGATGTATGTAAATTTGTAACTCAATTTTATTGTTTACCACAAATTTCGCTGCAAGACCGTGTACATTGTAAATGAAGCTTTCCGAGCAAATACTTGTACTCGGATGCACTGTCGGAATGTTGTTTTTGGCGGTTCAACTCTGACAAGGCACGTATCCCGAGAATTTCCATATATATCAGATAATTAAACCGCTAGGTTAGTGAAGTTTATATTGGTATTTAATGTTTGAAATTGTATCTGCAGTACTGCGGATTCTCTTTGAAGACACGTGAGGTTTGTTTTACGAAGTCGACATCATGTTATCTATATATCCCGAAAGAAAATAATGTCCAATAAGTTGATGCATATATACGTTGAGAAATACTCCAATCTTGTTTATAGTTACTTTAGTTTTAATATTCAAGAAATATTTTTTAAGTAAGAAAGTAGTTAGCTTTAACTACTTAGCTTTGAAGGTTGTGTCAAATTAATATACTTTACTGTGGTAAGATTATTATTAATTTAATGGACATGAAAATAAAGAACAAAATTAGAATCAGATTAGAATTCCACTGCTGAGGTAAATAGTTGTACAGAAAATATACGCACCTATACGGATTTAAAATAGTTGTCAAGTGGAATGTGTTGTGAGCATGGAATTAGAACATACGCAGTCATGACATTGTAGTGACTTCCACATACAGCGCTGATAGAAAAACATACTACAGCGCCATCTAGCGAAGACACATCGAACAACGGAAAATAATGAACAACGGAGTAAATACTAATCGTGGCGATTAGCATATATACAACATCCCAACATCAACTGTTGGGCCGTGGCCCGCCAGGCATGACACTTCACCTGGTTAGGATCCTCTCTTTGTCGGACGGACATGACGCCCGTTCCCTCCACAACATACTTGGACCTAATTTATACAATAGTCACCGGACTGCTAATAGATAAGGTACGAGTATGTAAAGGTTTTCTACAATAAATTTGTAAAGAAAAACGCATTACATAGATAGTACATTAGTTAAACTTACATCTGAAATTTAAAAAAATCAATTAAATCTTTGGTAATACTCAGGTATACACGTTTTTACTGCTTATTATTTTAGTATATATATTATTTGTCAATATGTTTGTGTGTAATATATTAGTAATGCGCAACACTATCGCCGGAAATTGAGCAAGAATTTCTTTTTCGAGCAGGAATCGATTTTGTTACATGACATAAAGTCATATTGTTGTTTTAATCAGTTTAAGTCCAATATAGTGTCATGATTCGTAGATAAGTTCACATTTCTAAAGTGGATATCTATATAAAACAAATTCCATAAGTTAATTAACTTATAGGTCCTGATTTGTCTGATTTAATTTTGATTCGAACAAAAGTAAAAATAATAATAAGGTTGTATTTTTTTTATACAGAGATGGGTGACAGCTTCAATAGAATATAAAATATACTCTACTTATTCCATGCCGATGAAGTATCAGGCACCAGCTACCAAGAAATGAAAACGAAAGAAAATTCTTCACAAGAAGCATTTTTTGCGCTTGTTCCTTTCCTATACTGTTTTTACGACATTATCGACTTTGCTATAAATATTTATGAGCCTCTTCCCTAATAAGAGTACCTAATCAATTATAACAGACTTACTAAATGTACAAGAAACAAAACAAAAGGTAATTCAGTAAGGTGTTCACAGGCGTCCAAGCAGTTAAACTGTTAAGAAATTAATTTTGTAATATTTATGATTCTTTGAAGATTTAATTGTTTGAAGGTGCCTCTTCAGTTTGAATTCCAAGATGAGAAGACATGTAAGCTATAATATCGTGATAGTATCATGATTAAACGGTGTAAAACGGCAATCTAGTATATGCTGTATTTTTTGTTAGTCCCGCTATCATACTTTATATGTATCAATAAATTTGTAGTGAATTCTAAGTATTTTTAATATCAAGTTGACTCAATTCTTTTTCGAGTTATTTCTCTTAATACGTATATAAAAAACAACTGATATTTATTTTTAGGTGGCATTACTATCTCAGTAAAACAAGTGCACAATTCTAATGCGTATTACTTAAATTTGGACAAATCTCTGCAAAAATCATTGATAGTTTTACTAATGCTGTTCATCCAGTTAACTCATTTTTCAACTAGCTAGGGCTATGGATTGTAGAACTTGTTGTACAACCAACTGCATAGTATTGTAAAACAAAGAATACGTATTTTAGTACAAATTGAACAAATTTAAAATGAAATGTATTGAGAACTACGACTGTGAAACAAATATTCTAGTATCTATAACGTGTTATTGTTAAAATCAATAACTTCTGTCTGTTTAAATGTTTACTGGAATCACAAATATCAAACAATTTTCAAACTTGTAGATTTGATTCGAGAAACAAAGACGGATCGTAAAGGATTTACAGTCATTGAACCGTATAAGAATTGACTTACAACACAAGTCGAAAACACAACTCAAATGGACATCGACCGTTTACGATTTGTCCACTGATACGATAAAATTTCGTATATAATGTATTACACTCTGTAGACTGGGCTTCTAAATGAACGATTTATAGTTTTACTAGCAATTCTTCGATGGTTCTCAAATCTGTATTTGATTACGATTCACTGTGTTGTTCTGAGATTACACTGTACTAGTAATTACGGAGATTATTTTGTAATGATATTCAATACGGAGATTTTAAAATACCACATTAATTCTTAAATTATGAAGAGATGGATTTTTATTTCAATGAATTTATCGCCGTCCATTGCTAAACGTAGGTCTCCCCTAAGGAACGCCAACCATTCCGGTCTTGGGCAATTCGCATCCATCCGCTGCCAGCCACCTTCTTCAAGTCGTCGGTCCATCGTGCCGCAGGGCACCCTACACTACGTATGCCCAATCGTGGTATCTACTCTAGTACATTTCGGCTCCAGCGACCATCGGTTTGGAGATGGAATTAAACAGATGAAATAAATATCCATACAGTTCTGTCCATTCTTTCTAATATTCCACTTGTATGTACTATACATTTGTATATGTACCTATTAGCTGTACCCTACCACCCTTCGCTGTTACACATTGTGGTTGTATTAATACAAAATGAGGAACAAATTGACGCAAAAACAAAAAAATCTTTGAAGCCCGTTGTGCCCACGAACAAAGCGAATTAACACTTTCAAATATATCTATCACACAATTAACGAAACGAATTAACACTTTCAAATATGGGCGTGTACCGCCTTCGTTTTCATCTATACTTTCCATTAGGTGGGATGGAAGATAAACGCCTATTCTATTACAAATATAAAAACAAATATGTATAAAACAATATTTGTAAAAATAAATATCAAACGTACGTGCTCAAGCGTACAATGAGAAAATGACATCTCCAAAAATAAGACATCGCAATCAATCAATGCACGAATGTAATCAAAATCCTAGCATTTTCTTATCTTCGGTAACTAGGACATGTACTCACATATAACTCGGTACATATGTATATGTATAAAAGTAATACGATCACAAACTTTTAAATAGCTCGTTTAAAAGTACTCGTAATTGATTTGTTCAATACTTTTGTGTTGTAATTTTAACAGTTACAAATATCAAATAAAATGGAATGTCAAAATCGTATCGTACCTCCGGATAAATTGGGTATTTCTGTCGCCTTTTCTAAAAAACGACAAACGTATTTTGGGTAAATATTTCAGCCATGTTAATACTATTAAGATGAAAAATTTGTTTATATGATCGTATTTGAATAAAAAATCAATATACTGGATACTTTGTTTACAGGCGAAGCTCATGATAATCTTACCGTTTTCTGTTTACACTTTCGAATAATATAAATGTCACATTCAAAACTGTAAAAAGATTTAAATGTAAATTTAAATATTTACTAAAATTCTATGATAACACTTCAACGAACATCATTTTCTTAATTAAAAGTATTTTTATCTGAAAATTTTGCCACCTACAACAGATTATATCTTACCGTAGAAGCCCGAACTACGGTGATTTCTAAAATTTTACATCAAAGACACCTTTTCAGTGACAACACACTTACTTGAGATCAGTAACTATAAACGCGCGAAGGTGAGCGAGTGAAGTGATCGTGACGCGGCAAGGTTTATCAACCGTCACTGACCTGGTGTCTAGCGTGAACATGTTTATTTCAACATTTATAGTGTCTTTGAGGCAAATTTAAGATTTACCATGTGAATGGTGGCAAAAGTTCGAAATAAGTGACTACCACAAAATGATTCAGACTTTAAACATTATTTAGGCTTTACTGGATTAGATTTGGTAAACCGTTCGGTTTTACTGGACAACCTTAGAATTAACGACAGTTTAGGCTTTACAGTATCATATACACCTATATATATGCCAAATAACTTAAGAATTTGATAATGGATTGGAATATGTATCGAAAGAAATTGTACTGGTTTTGGTTTTAAATTTCTCTACATCTGTTGGTGCTCGGTGATTTCTTTCAAAAGGTATTTTAGTCAAGTTCTAATACATAACGTTTCCAGTTATGGACACAAAACAGTAATCATTTATAAGATAAAGCTTCATTAAACAATAAGTTAGTGGCAAAGTTAAATAGGAAACCACATGTTAAATAATTATTGCAAGAAGAAAAGTGCATGTTTCGCGTAATTGATTAATAGGATGGATCTTCACTTCCTGTTGTATTTGTATCAAACTTTGTATCAAACTTATATTCTAATAGTAGTGACGCCCATAAATATCCAACTCATCTATGTGATGTTTGAAATTCACGCCGAACCTTAGATATATGGATATGGGTTCTGTACATACATATATGAACAATTTCGTTTTTATTTATGTGATGGTCATAAAAGTCGGTAAGATCAGGTTGCGTTAAGTATGTAGCTTGCAGGGAACAAATGTATACGTCACAAAGTTCTTTGGTCTTACAAATCAGTAATAAACAAAGTAACAAAATAAATACTTTTGCCTTATCTTTAACTTAAAAAATCTTATTAACATGAGAATAAAGCATAATAAAGTATATAATTAAAAAACATGCTTATAAAAATCGGTTACAAACAAATAAACGTACAGGTAATGCTATCAGAAGCGCGTAAAAGCATTGTATTTCATCTTGATACACGCTCAAAGTACTATACTAAAACCTACCAAGATTTGGATCAGGATAAAGAGTTAGGATCTCAAAAATAAAAATATCGATACAATTGTGCCCTACACAATCAAAGCACTAAAGAAAATGACTGCTGCCGCCTATGAACATTTGTAACTACGGAGTTACAAGTGAGAATGAATGAAGAATGAATGAGAATGAAAGAATGCATCTTACTGCTTGCTTACTGCTTGGAATGGAATCGTTTGTATTATACACATTGTATTATACACGTTTGTATTATACTCGTATATATGTTTATTAAATTATTATACAAACAATAGTTAACATCATTGTTAATCATTAACATCATTGTTATCAATCTATCGTAGTTTACATATAAGTAAACTACGAGTACGTACATACATAGATTACTAAAATAACATATTTGCTGATACAGTTTTTATATCTACCTATATTGATAAGAGGAATACATAGCCCTGCATAGATTGACGAAGGTTAATTAGCAATAAAGCGAAATTAAAACAATTTTTAATAAAATAAGAATGTCATACAAAAATTGTTCATGTGTGTAAAAAATTCGATATTACAAAAAGGGAAACGTAAGTTATGTGAACGATTTCAATATATGATCTTTTATAAATTTTTTGTCATTGCATCATGTATACCTTCGGTATAATCATTAAATCCTTGAATAATAAAAGTAGTGTTTATTAGAAATAGATATTTGTATGTATGTACATATGTAATAGAATACAGAGTGTCACTACCCCAATTCATCACGTCACCGTATGAGTGTTATACGATTAAGCCAACTAAAAGAGCTAAATACTGAGAAAAAGAAAGAGACCGTCCGGTTAGCGCAGTATGGTAGGCAAGAAATCTCCAGTCTAAGGAGAGGCCTGCAGTCCAGTAGTGGATTGTTAAAGGATAGCCTTTAACAATTCACTACTGGACCACTCCACCACTGTTTTAATAGTAAAACAGAGTTACCCACAGTCAAACTAAGGTCAATCACCATCATCAACATCATCATCATCATCATCATCATCATCACCAGCATCATCTCAGTTAAAAGTAATCCACTGCTGGACATAAGCCTCCCCCAAGGTTCTCCACAACGGCTCTCCGCATAAAAGATGAACAGAAATGACAACGGTGTTCTATATACCTACTTCCGCGGAATATTTCCTTAAATTATGTTTTGTCTTACGAGATCGACTAACAGAAATATCGAATATTATACCTCTCAACGCAGAAATGTCACGATCACACAAAACTATACAATTAAAATTATTCATAAATCCCGAATGATCTCAAAAAATGAACAACGTTCTTGGAAAGAAATTGTTTCTTTTGTTAAAAAAAAAACATTTTGCTTCGTTCACGTTGTTTGAACAGGCTCTTACGCTAAAAATAAATTTATTAGCCGAAGCGTTAATAGGTTTATTGAAAATAGGGATTCCAAATTCATAAAGCGATGGAGTTTCAACAGACCATGGTCCCGCATAAACGACTGCTAATTTAAGGTACTGTAACCAAAGCAAGGCTTTACCGGGTAGCACCACTTAAACAATGTTTGTAAAGGATGCCTTTGTTGATTTAAATGTTTTAAATAGGAATTTTTGTTGAATATTCGTAGAATTGTTTTTACAAAAGAAAGCAATAGTGGAATTTTTTTTTTCTAAAATAATGGTAAATTAGCATTGAATAATTAAAACACTTGACGAAGTCCTGTAGTGTCGGTGCTAGACTGCACGGTTGGCCTAGTGGCTTAAGCGGTCCTTGACGGCAGGTGGCTCTTCGACGAGCACTTCCGACAGCTTTCTCCAAAGCTGGTCGGCGCTGCTTCTGCCCTTGGGCGACTTTTGCCCAATTTGGGTGGAGCCAGCGTCGCGACGAGACGGCTATATACGGGGGTTGTTCGGTCAATGGCGCTGTATGGTGCACCGGTGTGGGCGGCGGCTCTGACCGTCCACAATAGGGCTCGCCTCTGACGTCCTCAGAGGATATTGGCGGTTAGAGCCATACGCGGTTACCGCACTGTATCGACGGACGCGGCGTGCGCCTTAGCCGGAACTCCCCCGTGGGATTTGGAGGCGGAAGTGCTCGCCGAAGTTTATCGGCGAACGGCAGACTTCCGGGTGGGTACCGGCATTCGGCCCCCACCCGAAGAGATACGCGAGTGGCGAGAGGCCGCTCATCGAGCCACGATGGTTCGTTGGTCGTCCCGACTGGAGGCTCCACGTGCTGGCCTTGCCGCCGTAGAGGCTCTCCAGCCGGTCATCGCCGAGTGGGCAGGGCGGCAGCACGGGACCCTTTCCTTCCGACTGACGCAGATTCTTTCCGGGCACGGTTGCTTCGGGAAGTATCTGCACTCGGTCGCCAGGAGGGAATTAAGTCCCGCCTGTCACCAATGCGACTGCAGTGAGGACTCGGCTCAGCACACGCTGGCGGTTTGTTCCGCCTGGGCGGCGCAGCGTGGGGTCCTCACTGCAGTTATTGGAGGAGATCTCTCGCTACCGGCCGTCATACGCTCCATGGTCGGTAGCGACAGTTGTTTTACCGCGGTCGCAACCTTCTGCGAAGACGTAATTTCGCGGAAGGAGGCGGCGGAGAAGGCCCGGGAGGACAACCTCCACTCGGACCCAATTCGCCGCCGGCGAACCGGGCGGCGGAGGCGCGCGTACCAGCGCCTCATGCCGTCTTGAGTGTGGCCGCGGGTGGACGGGACGGGTTTTCCCCTCCATCCGCTATAATGGCCAGCCGCGAGGAGGCGACGTCCACGTGTGCCGTACGTCGCCTAAAAGGAGAGTTTATCCGCAGATGGTGCTCACGGTAGCGGGCAGGCGCTAGGAGGGATCTGGATGTCGTAATAACAGCTGTTCCCGAATCCCTCCTATGTTAGGCGCAGAGTGGCACACCGTGTGGTTTTAGTCGGTCCGATTCCGACACACCACCCCGCCGTAAACCCCGGTGGGGTGACGGCCCGAGGGGGTTTCCACACGTTAAATAAAAAAAAAAAAAAAAAAATGACTTAAGCGGTCGCCACGCCGCACTCTAGTGCCGCTGAGTGTTGCGGCGGGACAACATTTGGTGCGATCGACAAATTATTGTTCTGAGCCTGGGCATTCTTTGTGTCCATTTCTTGAATATTTATCAAGTCCCTCGTGATACAGGATTTATTACTAATACAAACGTTATCTTTAAAACAAGAACACTAACACCTTGTGATTTATTGCGTCCATAGAGAATGTTGCATGACCAATCTAGTCTCATAAACTGTACTGCTGGTCAATCGAAGTGTTGTGGCAGAGTTCCAAAATTGTTCATTGTAGAGTTTTCTCGTGCCAGTAAATAAATACTATATTTATATATATATCAGCTAATTTGTATTTACGCCACAAATCAGATTTAACAATATCCGTACAAAAGTTGTCTGAAAGAGATCGCCGTGAACGATAAGACCGCCTATTGTAATGTAGTGATGTGAAACGAATAATCATAAAAAAAATTAATATACCCAGAATCTGGCAAACACAGTGCGTAATATTTAATACTACAAATTCGCGAGATAAGTCCGTCATGATAATAATAAGGATCAGTTAAGACATGATTTGCTTCACTAACTTTGCAACTCAAATTTCTCGCAATTAATTCTGTTAAATTAGATTTGATAACTGCTGAATTAATTAAATTTTGCACAAAAGTTTTACCTGTGGGCATAATAGCCTTATATGCTTAAAGCAATAATGTTTAAAAATTCTAAGTTTTTGAAATAATAAACCTTAAAACAGATGAAAATTACAAATAATTATCATGTAACTCATAAACAACTTATTAATGTGATCATTTGAATTATGATTACTGTTAGTATTTTATAGTATCAAGTCGTTTAAAAATGTCTTTATAATATAAAAATAAACGAACGCAAACATTGACAGCCTTTAAGAGACTGGTAAAGGAATATTACCTGGGTGATATCAGTGCTACATAGTTAACTTTGCTGCACTCGAGTGGGTAAAAGTGTTCCCCTTAGGTTTGTATGGAATATCTATAAGTTTCAGTTGTTTTTTGCATATATTTAATTATAAATTAACACAATATGTTGCTATTACTTCATATATACTACTTTAATTTCCTTTTCCTGTGCACTAGATACACGTGTATTAGATACACCAGGCACTACCCTCTACTTTCCATCTCATGCTTTTTTTTCTATCCCATGATTGCATGTAAGAGATCGCCAATGGGCGATAAGGCTGCAACTTGTAGTTCCTTAGCTTTAAGTTACCTTTATATTTAATTTGGTGTACAATAAAGATATATATTATTATTATTGTAATTATAAAAATAGTCTTCTTAAATTTATCGATAATAGGTTTTACCTACAGCTCCTGTAGAGTATATGTCAGTCATCGCACTAAAAAGTAACTTAAGTCTCTTTAACAACAAATTAAAGTATCTCTATGTCAATTTTTATTAAAATCGGTTCAGTATTTTAGTTATGAAAAGTAACAGATCAGAAAGGTTACTGTAACATTAATCATATTAGTAGTATGGTTATTATATCCACACACACAAATATACTTTCCCTTTTCAAAGAAGGTGAAGTAATTGCGATCATTGTCTATGTACAAACAGATTAAATTCTTTTTAAAAAATACTAAATATATTAGTCAATTAACAATAGACAAAACCAAATTGTGTCGCTATAACAACTAAAAGCTTTTACATAGTAAGTAAATATGTTACCAACAGAACGTTGCGAACAAAAGTACCATAAAATCAACAATGAATTTAAACTTGTTAAAACATTGAAACAATTAATACATACGAGGGTAAGTTTTTAAGTTCGCGGAATGACAGTGAAAAAGGTGGGTAAACGCGCTCTTTTGATGCCTACCGTATTCAGTGACTCATAATTAGTCTGCATAGTAAAATTTGTTGTGATTGGATCATTAGTTATTAAACTATCGTTGACCAAGTATTTTAATCGGGAACGAAGTGAAAAAAAATGGAGAAAATTGAATTCCGTGCGGTGATAAAGTTCCTTACTAAGCAAGGAAAGTCTGTTCAAACCATACTCAATGAGATGTCATCGGTTTACGGGGATTCTTGCCCAGGAAAAACAATGGTCTACAAGTGGCATAGTTTATTTAAACAAGGCAGGGAATCACTTGAAGACGACCCGAGGCCGGGGCGCTCCGTTGAGGTGACTACGCCAGAAGTTATTGCAAAAGTAGAAAAAATTGTATTGGAAGATGCTCGACTAAAAAAGAAACAACTCGCAGAAATGG
The DNA here is from genome assembly GCA_949316085.1 of Hypercompe scribonia. Taxonomy (NCBI): domain Eukaryota; kingdom Metazoa; phylum Arthropoda; class Insecta; order Lepidoptera; family Erebidae; genus Hypercompe; species Hypercompe scribonia. The sequence continues at coordinate 10,979,737 of OX438988.1, forward strand.
TTGGAGTATCGGATACAACAATTTTTAAAATTTTACACGATCATCTTGGCATGACTAAGGTTAGCGCACGGTGGGTGCCGAGAATGCTCACGCCATTGCAAAAACAACAGCGCGTGGAATGTTCACGTGCGTTTTTGGACCTCTGCAATGAAGACAAGGATGACGTATTGAATCAAATTGTTACTGGGGATGAAACTTGGGTTCATCATTATGAACCCGAGTCCAAACAAGACTCCATGCAGTGGCACAAAAAGGGCACAGCACCACCCAAGAAATTTAAGGTTTCACAGTCGGCTGGGAAACTCATGGCAACGATTTTTTGGGACTCAGAAGGAATATTATTGATAGATTATAAAGATAAAGGCATTTTTATAACGGGGGAATACTACGCTTCAATCTTAGAACAGTTAAAAGAAGCCATCAAAGAAAAAAGACGGGGAAAATTAACGAAAGGTGTCCTGCTATTGCATGACAATGCTCCCGTTCACAAGAGCCGAGTCGCACTGGCTACCCTGCATAAGGTGGGCTTCGATATTTTGAATCACCCACCCTACAGTCCAGATTTGGCTCCGAGTGATTATTATCTCTTTCCAAAAATGAAAAAAGAATTACGTGGTAAGAAATTTTCAACTGATGAGGAGGTTAAGGAGGCGGTTTCGGCGTATTTTTCAGACAAAGATAAAACTTTTTTTTACGAGGGAATAAAAAAACTAATTGAAAGATCTGAAAAATGTATTCGTGTTGCAGGGGAATATATAGAAAAAGAAAAATAATTTTGTGTTTTTATTATTACTCAATACCCTCCATTCCGCGAACTTAAAAACGCCCCCTCGTATCTCTTTGCTGTGTCGGAAAGCGAAAATAATGTACGTGAAGATTTGAAATAACAAAGCATTCCACACACACATCAAGCTTAAAATTACTCACAGAGCTCAATTTTCACTTCGGTGTGTTGTTATTATTTCAAAATGTTGATAAATATAAGTATATTTAGAATAAAAAGTAAATGAGTAAGTCGTGAGCAACAAAAGTATGATGATCATCATCAATGTTACTTAACAAACATATGAAAAATATCGTTATAATTATAAATTCAGATTTTTAAGCGGGTGAATGGGACATATGTTTGCATCAAATACAACAATTCAATAATATCTACATTTCGATTTAGAAAATTTATTTATATACATTGCAACACTAGAAATGTGTGCTAAAATATAAGCAACAAACGAAAAGTTAAAAACAAATGATCTTATGAATTACGAGTCGCACTGGCTGCCCTGCATAAGGTGGGCTTCGATATTTTGAATCACCCACCCTACAGTCCAGATTTGGCTCCGAGTGATTATTATCTCTTTCCAAAAAAATAATGTACGTGAAGATTTGAAATAACAAAGCATTCCACACACACATCAAGCTTAAAATTACTCACAGAGCTCAATTTTCACTTCGGTGTGTTGTTATTATTTCAAAATGTTGATAAATATAAGTATATTTAGAATAAAAAGTAAATGAGTAAGTCGTGAGCAACAAAAGTATGATGATCATCATCATACTTTTGTTAAATTAAGAAAATATGGTCAAAAGTTTAAATTTACGGGCAAAGTGGCCACTTACTTGTTACTGGCTTCAGTTTCTCTCAAAGACAGAATAAAAATATACGTCATACATCTCATATTTTTGTCGTAAAACTTATATAGTACCTTACGATTCCTGTATGCAGTCGCCGTCACACCCATTACCCTAGTTGCATATATTTTATATCGATCTCAATAGACTCATAAAAAGCAATTGATGTCGATATTAAGTATGTTTATAGCTAGTCCTGTTGCGGCGAACCGATTTAGTGAGAGAAGAATCATCTTTCACAAACACTGATCAGCACAGTTTCTAATGAATGTATATTAGAATGATAAGTTGATTTGTGTTTGATACAAAAATTTAAAAAGTTTTGCACTGACTGAGTTCAAATTTTCAGACGATATACAATCCACTTCTGAAATGACTTTTATTTATTTTTCTTGTCAGTTTTGTTCTTAGTTTCCCGTCAATTTAAACATAATATGTCCCAGTGAAGTGTGACAGGGTACAACTATAGTAATCAATATTGTTATCGTTTTCAAGAACTGTTGTGTAGTTATAAATTCATATACCAAATAATAAATTGGCACGTAGGTTTCTATAAAAAATCTACTATTTAAATATGTAACATAACATACAATTGTATATTTATATTTTTATTTAATAAACATACAATTCCAGTAGGTTTATTAACCTATGTTTTGGCATGATGTGTTTTCAGTTTAAAAGGTTTGGTCTAACCTCGGGTTCTGGCAACATACTCAGTTGTAATGAGTATGTTTGTTAGCGAATGGGATGCATCTACATCTACAGATACTAATTATCACTATAAAGTAAAGAATTATACTAGGTCTTTGACTTTGTTCATTTTTTTTTGTATTTTATATCTATTTATTAAAGTAATAACTCGTACAATTTAAGCATCTTCGTCAAAACAGTGGCAGTTCATTGGTGACCTTCTTAAAGAAATCAGCTGGACAAAAAGCAACAAATTCTTCAAAGGCATTTTAAACTACCTCTCGGGTATCATTACGCACCCACTGGTGGGATCGAGTAAAAAATATGTATTTTTTCTACGTATTTTCTTTTCTGAGAGGGGTGCAAGTATATATTTGTATAGTACAATTTTACATTTTTACATTCCTTGTCCGTGATGTACAGTAGAGACTACAAATTCAAGTTTACAATGTGCATATTCAAGTCATGTTTGTTCCCTAATAAAAGATTCGCCTCTTTTCCTTCTTATTAAACTTATAATCAATTTGGTTTTGAATCGGTTTATTTGTACAAACTAATTATAGTCAACTAATAGTAATCTAATTTTTAAATAGCAAAAACCATGACTTCGCGCCACGTTTGGTATTGAGAGCACAGAGCACTGTAAATCACTCTTTGTTAGGCATTAAGCTCTCACAATGCCATAAATGTATGTTTTAGAGTAGCAGTTTTTGTTAAAGTTAATCCTCACCTGCTTCCATGCTTAATGGATAAAGTAAAAAGATTTCATCGTGATAACAGTAGACTATGTGTTCATCTTTTTATGAATGCTTTTAGGCAAAAGTGTAATAGTATGCATGGGTCCATTAGTTTACAATAAAGTCGCCAATCGTCTATCTATCTAACGGTCTATGGTGTTAATAAAGAACTGTTATTATAATCTAATTCGTTTTTTTGAGGATAAAACATTTTGAATGCTAATGACCTACAGACCTAATTTCATGTGAATGACAACTATTTGATTGATGTATTTTTATTTACTTTTTTTACAGACGTTTACAAGTTGATATTTTAAGATTTCTAATTTTCGATATGTATATCAATTTAGATTCCATATTTAAAATTGACCTGGAATAACAAGTTTGTTTATTACACGAAAGGAAGTTGTAACAATGGGTTAGATATTAAACAATAAATGATGTCTCGACAAACAAATTTATTCATATAACAGTCAAAAGTATTTTATTACAAATGTGTGTACATTTTTATAACATTTTTAATATTAGAAAAACTGTAGAGATTAGCTAGTTTAGTGAATATCATAGTTTGTAGCAATTGTTGTTGGCAACACATTACGTAAAGGTACAAAACACAAAAGGGTAACAAAATGTTGTTACATTAATTTTAACCCTTTATTCTCCCACAAGTAGTTTGCACTAGTCACAATAAATAAAATACGAACACAAAAGACCTTATATTTATTACTATTTACGGATGATAGTCAGATTTTCCCAAACAATACGCAGAAAAAGCTCAAAATCCTCGAGATATGTTTTCACTTCCTTTATCCCCGTGACATTCTTAACGCTACAAGCGTATTGAATGTGAACTTTAACAGTCACCCTTTTGTTATTCGCTTACAAGAGTCACCTAACGATCGTCAATCTTTGTTCACGATGCTATTTTTCCAGTTCCTTTTATATATGTCCATAGATCTGTCGGCTTTTTTCTTTAGGAAATATTGACATATTTTATTCGAATGTGTTGATATCACCGGCCTATCTTGGATTATTTCAAGAAAACCAAAAGATATGAAGAAATGACATACAAACTAACATATTATGAAATGAATAATTAAATTTAAGTTCGCATTTAGATGCCGCCAAAACATTATGAAAACTTAATCATTGGCACGCAAGTGCTTACTGAAACGAGTATATACTTACGGGTTATATACGGAGTATATAACTACGGGTCGTAATTAATTAAGTAGTGTGAGTGGTGAAAATGAGTCCTATGTCCATCAGATAAAAGATACAACTTGTTTGTTTATTAATTTTATGACTTATAGCTTTTCTTAGTCAGAACCAAATAAAATTGTATGTTTAACTTATATCGTGCGACATTTTATTTCAAATTGCCTAATATATTGATATATTTATGTATTTTACGAGGATGATAATTACAGTAATAGAAAAATAGAGTAATATCACTTTCGCTTGGACGTACTCCTACGGAGTGTCACTTATTCACCCCATGGGTGTCGTAAGAGGCCACTAAAGGAGCAACGTACGCAAGTAAATGACACTGCAAAGACTAAGAAAATTTGAATTTGAAACCAGTCTGACCAGCGTGGGCTAAAATATCCGTTCTAAAGAGAGGGCCTATGTCCAACAGTGTATTGTAAAGGCTGTTGATATGATGTGACAATAATATTATATAATAATCTTGAATAAATAAAGTGGTAACTTTATTTCAAAACGAATGAGTTTTCCCCGTTTTTTTTTAGAAGTTAATTGGGATTGACGGCTCCTAATAGCCATTGTATGATGAAATTGAGTATCGAGTGAAAAAAACTAAAACATTTTTTTAATTCAAACCAAACAAAGAGCATCAACTAAACAAATAAAGAAAAATGACAAATTAAAAAACAAAACTGTTTTTATAATTAAACAAGAAATTCAATACATATGACCAACGTAGAAAAACATCAGTTACGGCTAGCCTGACAAATGGAATGTCAAACACACGAGGGTTACTAAAGAGCGCGGCGGCGGTTGACTGGACCGCTACCCAAATAATGCTTCGATCCCCAAATATATTTTTTTTCCATTTGCTACGTTAACGTGCAATGAAATTCAAAGATCGAGTCGGCACTTGAATCTATTAAAACATGACACGTTTCTTTGGTACGATCAAAAGAAGTATCTTCCACCTAAAAATAAAATATAACGTTTACCTTTACAAATAAACAAAATTAAAGTGTCTGTTTGTAACTAAGCTGTTGAAATTAACAGCTTTTCACTAACTGAAAGTATATAAGGTACTGATATCAAAAAAACTATTTTTAAAATCTGCTGTATAAAAAAATATTTTAGTTTGGACTTTGAAAGCAAATATATCATTCATCATTTCAGCCAAAATACGTAAACCGCTGGACATAGGCTTCCCCCAAGGTTCTCCACAACAGCCGGTCCCGTGCCGACCGCATCCAGCAGCTTCCTGCGACCTTCACCAGTTTGTCGGACCATCTTGTGGGGGACCTACCAACGCTGCGTTTCCCAGTACTCGGTCGCCACTCCAGAACGGTCAAGTTCTGGAGTAAATTTATAATCATAATTAAACATCGAGCAAAAATCGGAGGTTACAAGAAGACTGATATCGAGGAATAGGTAGAGAAAACAAAGTTTCTTATCACCTACGATTTCATCATCATTATTGTCATCTTGTTCTTCAATTTCGATTTTATGTTTCTGTTAGAGAACTGGGCATGTTAACGTTTCCAGACAATCAATGGACGGTCAGGGCGAGGGAGCTAAAATAGAGGCTGCTAAAGTTACGAATGGGGTTAGGGACAGACATTCCGGATTCGGGGTTAGAGACCAGAGTTATGTAGGATAGTACGGCTAAGATGTGTACGTATAACTTGTTATATGTAACAAACGGTTGAGATATTGAGAGCATCGTTTAATATTCTTTACATATATGACAAGGCAAATTTTAAAAATTACACCATATCAGGCTGCACGGATGGCATTACAGCGGTTACCCCGCTGCTTTCTACTGCGTTGAGTTTTGTAGGTTCAAATCCTATTTAGGACAACATTTTGTGCGATCCACAGATTGTTTTTCAGAGTCTGGGTGTTTTTGTATAAGTATCAGGTAATAGAGCCACGCCACGGGGCCGTACTACCCTCTCACAGAAGACCAATTTAAAACAACAGCAATCGTGCTGCCGTGCTTCATCGTGGTAAATGTGTGTGCCTTACACTGCCACAATGACTGTCCTACATACCTTTTACGTCACCAAGCGGGGCGTGAAAAAGCATCGCACTAGGCCGCCATAGTATGTATAGTGTATGAGTATAGTGACCACATCTCTTGGATTTTATCCATGCGTCCACTTTTGCAGGCTCTTAAAATTAAATTAAATATTTTGAAAATACCTGCGGCACAGGAATATTTCTGGTACTAGAGTTGTCTTTTATAAACAAAAAAATATGTTATGTACTTGTGCTGGAGATAGCCTCATATAAAAAGTTCACTTAGCTTCTGATTTATAAAGTCTTTAACTAAGTTAATAATGAAACGAGACCAGAGTGTTACACAATAAGATCAAAAAGCTATTGATTTGTCAAGTACTTGTTTCAAAAAATATCTTAAATTGAATGTTATAATGTAATTGTGGTTAGTTTTACTCTACGAGAAATGATTGAATCGCGAAACTCTTTGGTGACAGGAAGAAACTACCGCATTAGTAGAACTATTCCATTGGTAAGTCAATTTAGAAATGCAATGCAATACTAATATTACTACACTGGACTTCAAATACGTTTAAGTTGTAGTTAAATGCAATACCCAGCATATTTAGCTTGTTTCTCTTGAATATATTTAATAAAAAAGCTTAGATCTTTAGGCTACTCAAAAATCTAATTAGGTGTCATCTAGGAGATATAAAAAGAATAGAAGAATGTTATTCTTAACCTTTAACTGTCCTCAATAGATATTTTAGGCCACGAAGGCTTTCTGTACCGAAATAAAACACATTGAAATCTATCTAGTCTAATGTTGGATCTAAGCGGCTGTGAATTGATCAGAAATTTAGTTTTAAATGTGTTAATCTTTAGCAACCACACACATTATAATATAAAATATGTATTAACTTTACCAGTTATCTTGGGAAAAAGAAAATAAAGACCATTAAGTCCAGTACTTGTCAATTTTGACAATGTATTAAGTATTTATTATGGTATAAAAATATGTTTTCATATTATACAAAATCATTGTATTCAGTATCTATGAGTATTGCACGGGAGTCTCGATATTCTGCTTAGGGCAAATATACACGTCATAAAATCTTGTTAAGTTCGGAACGTCATTGACAGCTTGCTATAATGATGACGTAGGTACGAACTTAAGGATTTCGTTTTTCATATTTCATACTTGGATTAGCGACGGATTGTTATATATAGATAAAAATACGTTATTTTTAAACTTAGTAAAGCAAACAAATGTTTCTACTACATATTTACTCATTCTCACTTTTTTTGGTGACTGTTTAAAAATATCTTCAGATCTACTACTGGATCTACTACTACTTGAAGGATGCAGCATCCAAGAATATCTGGTCTTAACCCCGTAAACCACTCTGGCGGCTAGTCTAAGACATCCTCTCTATGGGGAGAACCCCGGCCATGATTAATAAAATCCCCCTAAATGAAAGTCACGTTTAATCGGAGCCTATTCCCAGGGAAGAAGTAAACTTCCCCTACTAATCAGCCCAATAATTAGGTTGCAGCTCCCATCGTTTTATGATATTTAAGAATATCTATATAAAACATTTTTGCTAAGAAAGCCATTGTAATATGTATATAAAAAAACAAAATGTTTTGGGACTGTTAAGTCAGAGATTGTAAGTTCGATTTCCACCTAGGACAAATAATTGTCTGATGAGTACCATAGTCAAGTTTTACAGTACCTACTTATCCAGTAAATGTTAGAATATCCATTATACAATGTAATAATCATAAACAAAATTCTTTATGACATGGATTTCTCTTTATAAAAATGATATAAATTGTTGTACTAATATGCTAGCCTATCCTTTTTTAGGTAGTAGAGCCACGCTGATTTCAGCATGACCGGGCCGGCTCGACCGAGGCAGTACTACCCTCCAACAGAAGATCAACCTAAAGCGATAGCATCCGTGCTGTCGTGTTTCGTTGGTGAGTGCGAGACAGGAGGCCCATTGATGTAAGGGTGATAGCTGTCGTGGTAAGTGTGTACAATGCAATGCCACAATGACCGTCATGCCTTTTACGTCTCTAAACAAGACGTGAAAAAACATCTTACTAGGCCGCCATAGTGTGGATTACCAAACTGCATTGTCTGCATTCGCAATGAGTATGGTGACCACAACTCTTGGATTCTATTCATGCTTTCCATTAGGCAGAGTAGAGTCACTTTGGCAGGCTCGTAAAATAAAAATTAAGATTTCCAACTAATATTATAAATGCGAAAGTTTGTAATTCAGCAAACACTTACATGGACAAAATTAGTGATTTGCCGATAATTTTTGTGACAAAGTGAAACCTTTTTTTTTTTAAATAGAAACCTACCAAAGTGACTCTATTCTGCCTAATGGAAAGCATGAATAGAATCCAAGAGCGGTGGCCGCCGTACTCACTACAGACAGTGCAGTATGGCGACCCACGCTATGGCGGTCTAGAAATATGCATAAATGATAACCGTACGATGACAGATTTAATGCCAGAATCATTTTCTACCAGTCTTCCGGGGATGGGGTGAAGATGTGTTACATATAAGTGCACTAGAGTATTAAAGTTTAAAAAAATATGAAATAATTAAGATGTTGCGTATAAGTAATGATCTAAATAGATATACATACATATGTACATATATACTAAAATACACATACGTATTATTGAACTAATTATCCTTTAATTACTGTAATATATAAATAAACAAATATTTCGAGCAATTGATACATAACGCCATCTAGTTTCAAACTAAGCAGAGCTTGTACTATGATAACTAGACCGACCGATAGAATACTTACTATATATACTTTTTTGTAAATGCATACATACTCGTATTATACATAGAGAACACCCAAACTCCGAAATAAATATTTACAGACCATACAAACATTTCGTCTGATGCGAGAAACGACGAGACCTCAGCGGTAGGTAGTTATTGTACTACTAGTAGTATATAACCATTGTACATAGGGAATACTCTCCATCTACTTCCATAAATGTTATCGTTTGTATACATTTTCATCATCTCATTAAATTCATTAGATTACTGTAATGAAGCCATCTATGTAAGTGGTTGTGATCGAAGTCGTAATGATGTCAGAAAGTTCGCTGTATAATTAAGTGAGTCGCAAACTTCAACGTTTCCCGTAGAAGACTTTAAAACTAGTACCAAGAATTAATTTAAAAAATTCTGTGTTGATTGAGGAAAAACAGATGTCAAACATAAGAATCATGAATTCGTTTTCTTTTTAAGTTTCTTATTCTTATTTTAAATATGAAGTATCGTGTGACCAAAGAATAATCAACTTTTGTTATAAGTGTAAACATGTAAACAATGACTTTAAAGAGTGCTACACACTTAACGAAAACGTCGACTAAAGATTACAACCTCTTTAACAAAATACTTACAAGTTACCCACTAAAAACATTACCTTAACAGTGTTAAAAGAACAGTCTATCAATATTAAACAATATCAATCAACAATGGGAAACTAACATAGTAATTTTCTAAGATTTCCTCAGTTTCTTTCTTTCTACCGTACCTTCAATTGTATTACCATTTTAAGCAATTACAATGTAACCTGTAGAATCACAATTGCGTTACCATATTGTACTTAGAATATTGTATTTATTAGTAAATAATCAATCTGAAATATCTCTCAAGGGAGTAGTAGAAATTAAATTTATGTGTTTATTAACTTTCGGCCCGCAATCTCCATTTCCGTATTTCGCTTGACTACTTGTTAATCCCGAATTGACCTGCGTAAAATTGGATTCAAATCCGTACAAATGCGATTAAAGACTAACATTTTTATAAAATATAGGCATTAGGAGATATTAAGCAATATACAAAAATCTATCTTAGATAGCAGTTTTAGTCTTTTTCTGTACTTGCTCATACAAAGTCTGGATTGTTAAATTTATGTAATATTAAATGTTTCTCTTTTAGGAGATTTTTCCCTTTTAAAGTGGGAAAGGTATTATATATTGTACAGATAAATTTACCTGTAATTAATTAAATTCACTTAAAAGGTGTTAATGTAGATTAAGGAAACTGCTGTGTTGGTCTAGCAGTTAACGTATGCGGCTGCCGATCACAAGCTCTCAGGTTATATACTCGGGTTGGGCCAACAACTGCTATTGTTATTTTCTTATTATAAAAATTCTTAAGCATCCCGGAGTTTTGTAAATTGGAATCTTAACCACCGTGCCTAGGAGAGCATGTAAAGCCATCGGTTAATTCGTTTTACATTGAATGTATGATCTGAATAGAATAGGTTTGTTGAAGATTACGTCCCATATGTGCGATGTACTGATATATGCAACTTATGTTTAACTTATTAAACTATTACTTATATATGAAAAGATTTTAGAAACATGCAATCTAGTACATATTACACAGCGTTTAATATACTTCTAACCTATAATGTTGGCCACTATGATATGTAGGTTAGAAAGCAGGATAATACGAATATTTTGATTATTTTAAGAGTCTGCTAAAGTGATTCTACCCTGTCTGATAGAACGCATGAATAGAAGTATCTTCTATTATTTCGTAAATCATCAATAAACCACATAGTGCCAAGTTCTCTTGCATATTGCCAATTTTTTTCTGGTGCTGGAATAGGTTACGTATTTAAAACTGCGTAACTTATTATTTCAATAACTAATGAAAAAGTACATAAGATATATGTTTCGTAAATGTAACTTATATTATAGAAACGCTATTTACTTGACTTAAAGAAACCTAATTTGTCAAGTAACCGTGAAACCGGTGCACCTACCCTATTTTTTCTTAGGAATATTTGTGATATGCAGGTTGCCCGTAAGAGTCCCGGAGTGTGACTGAATATTACTACGGAAAGAGTCGTCCGCACGCAATATTTCCGAATTTAATTTCCAATAAGAGAAAGATAACCATTATCTTAAATTCTTGCATTACCTGCACTGCACTAAGTAGTATTATGTAGATTAGTATTAGTTAAATTGGTATTTCTACAATTTAGTTGTAAAATTCAGAGGTTTTTTATTCAGATTTTTTTTCAGTAATTGTGTTTTCACGTCACGTAAGATTCAATGCACATTCTTAACTATTTTTTTTCTAACTTGATTGATTCAATATTTTCATTTATATCCAGAATTAAAATTGAGTGGTGGAGCGGTTTTGAGATAGAATAAGACTTTAAGAATCAACAATACCAGAATGACTCTTGAATTAATTGAGATTACGTTTCCAAGCAACATTTATTCAAATATGCCACCAAAGATCTATTATGATAATTTAGTACGACTATTATCAGCCATTTACCGATATTTATGAAGCGATAGATAGCTGGTTAAGATACGATTGTTAAGGAGTTATATATGAGGTTGATTTTGAATTTAAATATGTAAAGGTGTAAAAACTAAGTATTATATTGCATACGGTATTTTACTCTTACAAAAGTCTTTCATTTTAAACTTAATTAATTCCTTTTCCGTACAGTACATAAATAATATAGGGTGGGTCAAGAATTCGTTAATACTGGATCTAACATCCCGCGCAACCATTGTTCGGGAGTTCTTGGGACCGTTACTACTGGAATTTGCTGGCTACAATCGTAACATATGGTTTCAATAAGATGGAGTCACACATCCAATGTGTCCTTGCCGGTGGTCAAAGACATGTTTCCGGAAAAACTGATTTCCAGACGAGACAACATTCTATGGCCACCCAGAAGTCCAGATCCATCCCCAGCAGACTTCTTTTTATGGGATTATTCGAAGAATTATGTCTACATCAATAAACCAAATACACTATGCCAACTAAAAAAAAAAATCAGTGAAGAGATGTCGGTGATCTCGCGGTCACTTAGCTGACGAGTTTTCAAAAATTTCGGAGCTCGCTTAGAAGAGTGCGAACGTCGAAACGGTGGTCATTTAGACGATATAATTTTTAAAAATGAAGTTCAACTTATTTTTTTTTGTTTAAGGAGACGTCTACAACTCACAACTTATGTTTATTATATCTGTAATAAAAAAAAAATAATCGTTAATATACGAGTCAAAGTATGTGAAAGAATAATTATAATTTAATGAAAAGTAACTATATAAAAATATATCTATGAAAGACTTCATTTATCCTGATTACTTTTGTAACGAAACTACACTACACACACAAAAATCATCTTCCATAAATTTGAGTTACTATTTTACTATCCATGTATGTAATCCATCACATTAAGATTACAGAGTATCACACCTATTCATCCCATGGGTGTCGTAAGATGCGACTAAAGGAAGAAACTACGCAGCTGTTGCAGCTAGCATCATATTTCTACATCACCTAACGGTTGACTGGGAGAGAATGCCCCATGGCATTAAGTCCGCCTTTATACAGCATGTACATTAAGTATAAATAAATAAATAAGCTGTTGATGGGATGATGTTGATGTTAATCAAGTAAACGCAGAGTAGAATCACTTTAGTAGGTTCTTAAAAGAAACAAAATATCTGTATTATGCCGCTTTCTAAACTATATATCATAATGGCTAACGTTATAGGTTGGAGTGTATTAAACGCTGTTTAATGTGTACCAGATTGCCTATTTATAAAATCTTTATCATATACATACATATATCAGTAGATCTCTATGTAAAATCGGACGTAATGTTCGACAAACCTGTCATATCCTGATTATACATTCTATGTAAAGGGAATTAACGTCCCTATTAATTTAGTGTCTTTAGTCTGATGTACTACTAGCGGATGTCGGTCACGGCGGCTAGTCTCCACAGAGACTAGTTAACTACGCAGGAGATATTAGTACACAAATGTGTGCGCACCATAGCTGCACTTTCTGTTCTCTCACTCTTAAAATTCGATGGGATGGTTATCCAACACGACCAGGAAGAGATCAGGCGCTAGAACTACGTAGAAGATATTATTGTACACAAGAGTGCACGCTACCATAGTTGCACTCTATGTTCCCTCACTGCCAATTTGATGAGACGGTTATCCGATAGCACCAGGGGAGGCCAGGCGCAGGGTCGACAGCTTTACATTCTCTACGAGGCCGGGAGTTAAGACCCCAACTTCCAAACTCGGCGATGCTGTTAAACATTTCTGTAATAAGAAAAAATCGATAACAGTTTGTGAATCTAATCCGAGACCATTTGATCAGCAGTCGCATACGTTAACCATTAGACTAACGAGGCAGTTTCTTTTCTTTCTATCAGGTTGATAAGGAATTCGTTTTAAATATTACAATTTTATGAAGAAAGTAGTCGGAACTGAAGAAAAAAATGACGTAAATGTAGATGAAACCACTGAATTTTTTTTCTCTAGCTTGGATTTCAAAACATAATTTACCGTCGTCGATTCATTGCATAACTAGCATAATATGAATTTTGAGATGTTTCATTTTGTGCGAATCCAATTGACTTTTATTCAAGCAAAAAACAGTTTACGCTTTTACTTATCAGCATTCAAAGTTTATCCTTTAATGCTATTCTATAATATCCCTGCTAAATATTACAGAAATAATGTTCATTATAAGTAACAGTTTAAGGAAAGAAAATTGTTACAAAAAGAATAAATATTTTATACATATGCGCTTCAGTATTGCCTGGAGAAGAACTAACATATACATACAATAAATTCTTATCGCGTGTGGAATGCCAACAATATGTACGAGACGGACGCCTTGGGACTAAAACTGTCCAATTTCGTTCGTGATGTGTACACAACAAACATGTATCGGGGGATGCGTGGCTACTTACACTTACAATAAGATGTCTCAACCAAGTTTTTTTCTTATATTTTGCTTAAAAATTTGCAGCAAAAACTTTATTATAAAAACTGGTTACTTATTTATATTTACAGACGGACTTTGATAAATTATAATATACTTCAATAAAATCCTCGCTTTGAAGAAATCATTGTAAAACAGCTTCTACAAATAAGTTTATAAAAATAAAATTAAAATAACAAATGTATTTACTAATCGAAAATGCTGCATAGAAACAATAAAGTTTAATTCAATAAATAATATAAAGTTTAATTTTAAGTTTAATAAACAAAAAACCGGTTCAAAAATTTGAAGCCGACATAAATTTCTCTAAAAAAGATAAGTACTCTTTCTCTGATACTTTTGAGACGTTAGAATCTTTCTCAGTACTTATTTTTCTATCTTAAGAGCCTGCCAAAGTGACTCTACTCTGCCTGATGGAAAGCATGAATAGAATCCAAGAGCTGTGGTCACCATACTCATTGCAAATGCTAACAACGCAGTATGGTGACCCACACTATGGTGGCCTTGTGAGATGCTTTTTCACATCCCCCCTTGGGGACGTAAAAGGTATGACAGTCATTGTGACAGTGTAAGGCTTACACAGTTACCACGATAACTGTCACCCCTGTATCAATGGGTCTCCGGTCACTCACCAGCGAAACACTAATATAATAATATATAATAATAACACTAATATATAATACTTGTACTAATGGGGATTGCAATTTGGTTTGTTCTTAGTAAAAAATAATTAGTTCTGTTATTTAAGTTATAACTCTTAGACAAATATCACAAATAAAATTATTTAAGCATAACACAAGAAAAGCACGAGCTTTCTGAATTCGTCTAACGTTTAAGTATTTATTATATATATATTATATATATACATATATAGTAATATCACCTAGGTCTGTTAGTGGTTAATAATCTTGACCATTACTTTTTTCATTATTTACATATTTTCACGCCCTATTTCTTTATAGTTACCATTTCCACTTCTTGTTCCTTCCATATTTATTAAAATTATAAAAAATATAAAAATTAGACGCTCGTCGGTTATAAGTCATAATTATATCTTTTAAAGTCACGGTTACGAACAGATACTGTTGAATATATTAATACATTAAATATTTTTCAAAGTACACGTGTCAATCCAACACAGGGAAAAGAAAATATTTAATAAACAAACAAGCGTTCAGCCTACAAAATTGCTTTTCTTAACAGAATTTATGTTACGAGACGGCCTAAGACTTTTTATAAGCATTTTTATGGACATGGACATGTTTTATCTCGACTTCTTGCGAGTAACAAGAAGAAAAATACAGTAATTTAATTTCATTTCCACCTTGTTAGAAAATAAATTTTTATTAGAACTAGTATTCGTAAGTTTACTAATTTACCAGACTAAGCATTTCATTACAACTAATGAAGCAAAATGGTAGTACACTTGACTGCAACGGCTGTGGTCACGATTGTGGTTACTACGGAATATAGATATTTATATGCATCAATATATTGATAAATTATTTCCACCACGATCGAATATAAATATTCTACTAGATCTTGGTGTAAATAATTTATTAATCTATACTTCCTGAAATAACATAGTGAAGCAGAGATGTGTATTCACATACTATTATAAATATATGTAAAAACATATAGATTCATATGCGCGCGATGACACGTCAACAATAATTATTCTTATGACTCCGTCAACAAGTTTCCGCAGACCTTGCGTACTATAACTTTGAAAGTTAATCGGTTGGTAGAGGTTCTAACATCTAGAGGGGAGCGTGTTCCAGAGATTTACACCTTGTACAGAAAAAGTAGAATAAACAATATGGCAATTATGTAAAGGACAAAAAAGGAGAAGATTATCGAAGGAGATAAGATTTCTATCATGATTAGAGCAAAGATATACAATATCTAGTGGGATATTAGATAAGTGAGTGAGGAAATGCAACATAATCAACGCCTGTAAACTACGGCACCGTATTATAGGTAACCATGACAGTTGTGTCCAATAAGCGGATACAGGACCATACTTTCAAGTTGAATATAAATCGAATGCAATTGTTGAGAAGTCGGTCTGATTTATTGTGGAGACCTGTGTTCAGGTCAAAGTAACGTATATCACCATAACTAATGGCTTAGAAAATTTAAGTCTGCATCAGTATAGTCTTAATTCTTATCAGAAGGAAATTTAATAATCTGTAAATTTTACCCATCACTCTGGGTCTCCCTATGAAGATCCCTTGACTTTTAAATGTGTTCACATATAAACCTAAACTGCTAGCACAGTTTTTTCTATTCAGTCTAGGTCATTGATGATGTTGTTTATAGCTTCATCTAAGTTTTTTACTGCAAAATACTATACCAAAGATCAATTAGGTGGTGACGTGAGAAACCTGGTGCTAGGCACTGGCCATGCAATGAAATCTTCTCAGAAGACGAAGTAATTTTAAGGTTACGCAATGTATGTTAATGTTATGGTGTGTATTGCATGTTCAACAAGAGTGCTCCGAGAGCAGACTCGTGCAAAACACAATACAAGTCGATGCCTGAAAATGTTATTTTGGTCCTCGTACATTACGGTACGGTATGTATATATCGTAAAACTAGATAAAATAATAAAGATACATTGTAGTACTTTTAGAAGAAAGTACATTTTGATATAATGTAACGTTATTTATAAAACAAAACTGATAAGTTAGTTAAAGTATTTTATTTGTTTCAAGTATATTTATAAAAACCTAAAAGTTAACCACCAATGACCAAATCAAACGAACAAAAATGTTAATTTTAAAATATGGAAACACAAATAACTTACCGAAATACTACAGATAAGATACTTAAGTATGTCTTTTGTTTTTCATTTTTGTTGTGGACAGATTAGTGAATAATACGTTGTTATTATAAGTGACATACCTAACTCCACAGGCTAAAAATAAAAATGATGAACTAGTCTAAACATAACTTGTGCCGAAAACTTCAGTCGAGAATAGCTTTGACGTGGGTATAACAATGTTTGACCGAAAACAGCCTTAAGGGAGTCGGAAAAATATGTGCGTCAATTTGTCGTCGGTCAATAGAAAATATGATTATGGCAAGTTTATTTTATCCCTATACAAAGCAAAGAAAGAGGAAATTAGGACCTCCCTTGATACCGGACCCGAGAACTCGAAGTATAAAATCATATAAGTAGATATAAATATATTTATTCTTATTTGTCTAAAATGTAGACTCTACATTTTCTAGTGAGATTGTTTACCTTGTATGACGACTGTATAACTTAAGAAAGAAGAAGAAAAAGAGATTACATCACAAAAATCTGTCGATTGTATTTCCTTTAGGATGGGTGAGATCTAAGTAAAAAAAATCTTTAAGATTTTCGTAAACATTAACACCTAAAATATTAGGTATCTAGTTTTGTTTGGACTCAAGTTTTCTCGACTCAAGAGCAACACACTGAAGAAACACACTGTGGTTCTTCAATGCAGCCACATTATACTACAGCAACAGGGTACTCTCTCTCAATTCAGGAATTAAGTTCTTGTAGGTAAAGCAATTGCCACTCCTCTCTGTGTTCTGCAATCGGTTTGACTTCCTGATAGGCCACGACTCCCACTTTTTCCTTCACTAGCTGTATGTACGTTAAACTCGTCATAGATCAGCTAGTGTATTCTAAAAATAATACTTCAATTATTTATCAATAGCATATTTGAAATAGCAAAAAACAACCACTTTTGCCTTAGTAGTTAACTTCAATATCAGTTTATTACTGAGACCACTAAATTAGGGTTTGTTGTAGTTTCGTTCAAGTTCCGGAACGTTGACCCAATACCGGGTCTCTTGGGCAATAAATCTTCTAGGAAACAGAGGGATAACGAAAGAGAGTAAATTAAGCATTTTATTTGATTGTATTGGAACGTGTTGGAATCATCTATAGATATAAACAAGTACTCTTAGACTTAGTTGTAGTTATTGCGAATATATAGAGACCCGCTACATTTATTTATTTTTAAGTACTGTTTTTTAAATGTATTTAAGTACAAGTTTAAACTTGTGCATGAGTACAAGTTTAAGCTTATACTCGTGTACCTTGCATGAGTTACTGGTAGAATACTAATTTAACACTGTTTATTCGGAAACGAAAGTGCCTAAAATTTGTTTCTTAGGAGTTTTTTTAAAACTCAGTTTTGTTTCCAAATATATTAAAACACTTAAATTGTTATTTCATTACATATCTGACTACTTGCTTGCAAGTATTCTTTTTCTCAGAAACTTACCTCAAAAGATACAAAATAGCGTCTGAATACAAAAATATTATTCATATTATAATTGTTATATCATTTAAGATTTTAATTCTAAACATTCAAACTTCGCACATGAGTTAAAACTAGTATGGATAGAGACATAAAATACTTCGCATAGATCTAGAATAATTAAATTAATATGACGCAACATTTTTCGGCAATATCAAGAGAAAAATTCGAAAGTCTTTAAAATTTTGCTAAATGGGGTAAAAATATATTTGGCATTAAATAGCCACTTTATTGTTATAAAATTGACTGTGACCAAGAATATATAAGTATACTTGTCTCGCTGTTTAATTTTTCTCTGATTTTCTTCAAATTGTTTTTTTCGTGTTACACTAATTACATAATTAATTTTATTACACCTATCTCATTTGTGACTACACCTTATGTAATTAGTCTAGTAGAAACTGCTTTCGATATTAAATTCTTTTGAACATTGTATATAAAATATGAAACATTAAATACAATTATAAAAATCACGTGGCAAATTGAAGTAAAGAATCAAACTGAATAAAAGTCACAAACCCATAATTTATTTTACAATATGCCATACAAACGTATAAATTAGGGATCGTTTCCCCAGTCAGCCATGGATTTACGATTTTTCCTCCATCCTCATTGGCCGCGTTTATTGATGCGAAAATTGTTGGTAAGGGCTAAACCAAAGTGATGCGTTACACCCACCGTGGATAAAAGGTGATTGCCGGTCACTCACCCGGAATCTTAACCTCACATTATTTTGGAATTTAGGAAGTATATATAGTTAAAAATACACATCGCAGGGATGGATATTATTACAGTGTGAATATTATCTGAGTATAGTTTTGTGTTTTATTTTTCTCAATGCATTGTCTCTCAAACTGGCTATGGTTGGCTATTAGCAAGGTATATTATGTCCATGAGGTGGAAGTTCTTCAAAACTCACACAGGATTTTCACTAACTTTATCCAATTAATTCCTTGGTAAATTTTTGTTTATCTACATTTTCAATGTGTCTATACGTCAGGTTTCGGTTGAATGATAAATAATATTTAACTTAGCAGACAAACTCAACATTATTAAGAGACGAAATATTAATCAATCTTCCTGAGATTATAAAGCCATTGACGTCATTTTCGGACTGGTGGAAAAGGCTTACAGACTTTCATTTCCTCGTATACAATAATTTGTCTAAAAGTAAAACTTATTTGTTAATGTCTTCCTTTGTTTTCTTAAAACGATTTGCAGCGTTCATGGCTTTGGGTATTTCACAAGTGTACCTTACGATTAATATTCTATCCTCATGTATTATGGAATGTGTAGTACTCTATACGTTCAAGCTGCTTGTCCTATTGTGAAGTAGACACTCAAATACCAAATCCAATTTCGTCCCATGAAATCGTTTCAGTTCACGCATAAGAGGTTAGTTATTACGACTGATTTATATTCTGCGCGTTTTCAGGTCGTTTCGTAATCTTAATATTGATTATATTGGATTATTTTATTTTGATATGCTTTCTTCTGAGTGAATTCGGAATTTCTAATTTTACAGATTTGATTATTACTGATTACTCTTCTTAACATTCATCGTCATTATTAATAACTTTTCTTTTTCTGTAAAATGACAACGCCTGCACTAAGAATAAATTCTGTGTTGCGGAGGACTTCACGAACATACAAGAAAAGGACACAAAGAACACCCAGATTCAGAACAATAATTTATGGATCACACAAAGTGTTGTTCCATGTGAGGTTTGAACCCACAATAATCAACGTAGTAGAGAACGATGTGGTGACCGCTGAAACCACTAGAACAACCATGGAATCAGACATCATAATACTGATCATCGTCTTCATCAGCCTTTCGCAGTTCACTGCTGGGCAAAGGCCTCTCCCATTGTACGTATCCCGTGTCAGCCAACTCGCGTGAATTACCACTCCATCTCCACCTACGTCAGGATGATAACGAAGTCCTTAAAAATAGGATTATGTAATGTGTGTTATTATTGATAATCTAATTATAGTATGGTGTTGCTAGACTCAATGGTGGGGCTTTCTCTAGCGGTAAAGCTTTATGGGGCGTGGTCAAGAGAGTTTTATTTAACTAATCTTCTATCTTATTCAACTAATGTTTCTATTTTCTAATTATCTGTGGAAGGTTGACTTGCCATTTCAAAACCTTATTTAATAAGCAATTTATGTTGTATCTATAAGCTCCTGAAGTATTAAACAAAATAAAATAATAAAATATTATTGTCAGTAAAGCTAAATTTAGGAATTACGGTTCTAAAACTTCAAACATTTATTTTCTTTTTTTTTATATCGTCGAGTGATGAAACAACAAGATTACTGTCAAATTTTTTCACGAAGTTCTCGTGGAATGTAATTTCATATTTATCTAAACAGGAAAATGCCTACCTTTATGAATCTTGGATTACTTTTAACTACAAAGGAAGCTTCAGCCTCTATGAATGTTAAAGGTTATGAAATATTTCTTCTAAATTCACCCATAAATATGGAAATTATATTAGATTGACCTAAACAAAGTAAGACGTAGTTCTTGAAAGGGATTTTTGATAAATACTTATCTATAGTTCTGTTTTCCCAGAGATAAGTAGTTGTATTTTGTGATATTTTCATAGTTCAATAATGATTTCGTAATTATTCATTTCATTGATTTGTTTATAGTGTGTATAATTGTCGGTAATTCCCATTTCCTTATTTTTTACAATATTGAACTAAATCTTTATTTTTTCTTCACCTTTTCTGCCTCTATATTTTTCTATGAGTATTCAAAATGAGTCTAAGAAGACTAAGAACTATTTAAGGGAAAACTAAAAAAAAAAAGAAAATAAAAATTTTTAAATCATAGACATAAAAGTAAGAACCTTGAAAGTGTACAGAAAAATAGTACAGAATGAACGATGTTTTAAATTTTTGATTGTTTAATACGAAACTCTCTTTGTAACCTCATGATTCATAAGCTAGAAAGGTGACTTTGTTCATTCATTGCACACCGGTGTGGCACAGACTAATGTTTCACAGAATTGTCTTATTAGAAAAACTTTTACCCGTGACTGACGGAGTCATTTTGCTATTCTTCAAGAATCAAAAGTATCTCTATATCAAGTTTCATTAAAATTGATTCAGCAGTTAGTTATTCATGACAGCGTAGCAGTAAGACAATCTTTTGCATTTATTACATTAATAAAAATAGATAAAATATGAAAAGATAGTTTAATACGAAAATACAATCATCATCATCATCATCAATAGCCTTGTACAATCCACTGCTAGACATAGGCCTCTCCTTAGCAAGGAGGTTTTGGCCTATTATACCACACTGGCCAGTATTGAAAATACAATATGTTATACATATAATAAAAATAATTTCATAGCGACTAGTCTTACATATAATTTAAAAACTAACTTTACTAAGCTCTACTTTTATTAACAAAGTTTTGCACACATGATAACGAATCAACATCGTCCACTACCAGACCACTCCTTAGAAAGAAGAAAATTAAAAAATGTTATTCTAGTAAAAAGAAATCTAGTTTCTGATCTGTTTTAACTGAATATCAGTTTTTCTACGAAGTGACTGACATTGGACCTCCGCAACCCTGAGAGCGAACTGGATTCTAATGTAGACAACCGAGATCGATGGCTTATCATGTTCTCTGAAGCACAAGCATGACACACTGGCAGCTTTCATGCTCCAGGCAGTTAAGGAAATTCTAAGATAATCAACAACTCTTTTTGGTGGGACCAGGTAATTGAACCCGAGACCTCTTGATCGGTTGACGCACACGCTTATCATCAAACCAACAGGGCAGCCAAACGATGTTTAATCTTTTGGGTGAAATATTTCAATTATTTCTTTAGATTTTAAATTCAGATTACATTGAATTAAAGAGAACGTTAAAGTAATTAGACCTTTTAAAATCTAGAGGTAAGTGATTCGTTGAAAGTCTCATTTTACTAATTGTTTTAACAAATAGTAATAGAATCATTTCAGTATAAAAAAGTATAAAAAGAAACTACTGTGACGTAGTATATTCTGTGCACGTACTTAAATAAGAACTGCGAAACAAATGCCGTTGATTACGTTACAACTTTCACCTTAAAAAAAAAAGAATCGTTCTGTTGGCATTGAGAAAAGCGCCTGAGTGTTAAAAGACATCAGTTTTCATTGCTTTCAAATTTGATAATTTTAGTGTCAGAAATACTTGTTTTTTTTTTCTTTATTAAGAGCCTGTCAAAGTGATTCTATTCTGCCTGATGGAAAGCATGAATAGATTCCAAGAGTTGTAGTCGCTATACTCATTGCAAATGTAGACAATGCAGTATGGTGACCCACACTATGGCGACCTTGTGAGGTGCTTTTTCATACCCCACTTGAGGACGTAAAAGGCATGACAGTTATTGTGACAGTGTAAGGCTTACACAGTTACCACGATAACTGTCATCCCATCAATACGCCTTAATACCTGGCCAGGGTCTGGCAAACTTGTTGATATAATCAACGTTAAGTATAATTTAACTCATGTCTTTAGTCTCAGAAAGGGTAGATACAAGCATATTAAATGTCCGAATGTCGTAATAGCAGCTGTTCCTGGATTCCTCCTATCTGAGGTGCAGAATGGCACACCGTGTGGTTTTAGTCGGTCCGATTCCGACACAGCACCCCGCCGTAAGCCCCGGTGGGGTGACGGCCCGAGGGGGGATTCACACGTTAAAAAAATAAAAGGTATATTAAATCTAATTTGTATTAATATACAATTTTAAACGTACGATAAACTTATGTAGGAGACAATTTTAACTGTGTCTGTTCTGTCCAAATTTTAAAGTAATTGGTTCTTTTTAACACATTAATTTCTAGTGCATCTGTTGTGTCACACTGCCTTACACTGCGAGAAAATTTATGTCATTAAGTATATAGTTAGTAGGTCGTGCATTTTTGTGACTGTATAGAAATATGTTACTGCTAAAGAAATAATCTCACGTGATGTATACGTGACGTGTCAGTTTCGGCTTTCTTTTGTTGGACCAAAAACAACTTATAAGCAAACGTTGTAAAGCGTGGTTGCGGATACAGTTACTATAACATTTTCTCTAGTCATGTCTCGGAGTACAACGTGTACTTACAGTTGAAATTTTAATATATTACTGTGGTAATGCTTATTGTACACATAGCATTTTTTGCCAATAAATAAAACTGTTTTCAACGTTATTTAACCCATTACAGATAGTTTAAATTACGCTGTAAGTTGCCTACATTTCAGTGAACATTAAAAAAATAACATAATATTCTTGTGTGGTGACACATTCACTTAGTTTGCGATGAGGTTTCTCCCATTCAGTACTCCTCACTCGGATCTGAGTAATAGCAGTATGCCATAACCAAACTAGCCAGAACAAAATGAATGGGATGCTTGTACGGATCCGAGTGGGCGGCACTGTTACTATGGGCCGCTCTACTCGGATCCGAGTGACGAGCACTGAATGGGTAAAATAGATCACAACATGCGTTAAAGACATCTCAATTTTCCTTCTCCATGAAATATGGACACACTTAGACGGCACTCAAAGTTATAATTTGGTTACATTACTGACTTATCACGTGGTTGAAAAATAATATATTTTGTGTGTAGTATGATACATCACTTCCTCCAGTAGATACTTTTTAAGGCTATTGGCTTTTATAAAATTTTAAAGTAAACCTATATAACCTAAATAAATATGCCAACAATTCAAGTCCTCTGAGAGTAGCGTCCACTTAAGGCTAAAGCTTCAGGGTCTTTAGCTCTAAATGGACGCTACTATCTAATATGAAGGCTACCCCATCAGGCACTAAGGAATAATACAGATTCAGAAAGATATATTAGCCTTACAGTTCCACAATTAAACTACCTACTACTACATTCTACACATTATTATGTCGACGAACTCATCTTATTACCTGTATTTTGTTACGTCTTGCTCGACCACAGCCACATTTTCACGCATCCTTTTCATTTTCTTTCTAAATCACAACCAAAAAGTTGATTGAGATAAAAAATAACAACGAATTGGCAAGCATGCATACTCATCAATTTACAAAATTTTATTTGAAATAATTTAATCAAACATTATTTATTTATTGATTGATGATTTTATCTCATGAATATTTAAACAGAGCGATTCAATTTACGAAAGAGGTAAAGCAACGGTAGCTTATTGTGCTGGAATAACTGTTGTCAACAAAACCAATATATTCGTGAGGGAAAGTCGTTATTAAAATAGTGGAGTGAATGCAGTGAAAGAAAATTTTAAATATCGTTTTATTTTTAATGCTGCGTTTTAACCACATACTTAAAGGAAAAAAAAGATCCTTTTGTAAAAAAGATTGCATTACGTTTCATGCAACTGTCTAGTAAATCAAACGACTAATGTAACCGCTTAAATTTAATTTGCCGAATATACAATATACTTAATGTGAACTTTTTTCATTTAAGTCTCATAATTATTATAATGGTAACACTTATCGAAACAAGATCGTAAGTACTGCCAAAAGAACCACTGAAAACAGAAACTACATAGGTTAATGTCAATTAGTACATTACATTTAAAAAGTCTTAAAACTTTATGCCGTTGAGTTCAAAGTGTTACAAGTCGGAGTAAGAAAGTGTATCGCCCTATTATAGCAATTTATAGTATTTTGGAGTAAACCCGGGCCATTGTAAACTTTTCCATTATCCGACAATATGTCAAGCCATTCTGCGCAAAGTGAACCTGAAAGTTACAAAAGAACAATGTTATAACAGTTGTGTATCATCGTTAGGATTTTATTTTACACATTTTTTTAGGTTTGTAGTTCGCTATAGCTCGGAAATTGAAAAGAATGTGGTGTGTACTATTTATTAGCTATATTTTGTTAAATTTATACGTCCTTTATTTGTTGTTTATATATATGGTCCGAAACCTCCTTTCGAAGGAGAGGATTGTGTCCAGTAGTGGACTATTTGGTGCTGTTGATGATGATTATGATGATGATATGCGGCCCTTTAAGTTATGACGCATGTAAACAAAACTATGTTTCAATATTGTAAATTATTTTAAGACTAAGAATAGCAAAAACGCCAATAGTTTTTTTTCTTAGTTCATCAAAGTGACTAATCTGTCTGTTGGAAAGCACGAGTAGAATCCAAAAGTGGTGGTTGTCATACTCATTGCTAATGCAGACATTGCAGTATGGTGACACACGCTATGGTGGCTTAGTGAGATGCTTCTTCCCGCCCCGCTTAAAGGACCCAGATCATAGTGGGAGGGAAACGCGTGCGCTGGTAGTGAATTCCAGGTTTTAACTTATTTGCACAGGAAGGAAGAGGCAAATGGTTTGGTGCAGGAGCGTATTTCTACTATTCTAAAACGGTGACTTCCAAGGCTAGCACGCGTTGTCCTGTAGAGGAAGGAAGAAGGTGAGACCAGTTAGAAGAATTGTGTAAAGTTAAACTACAAGTACAACTAAATATCCTACAAATGTAAACGTTATTAAAAAACTAATAAATGTATAGGAATGAAGTATCTCAACGCTTAGTCACGTGGTGAGAACTAAATATTATCCAATAATACAAGAGAAAAGTGACGTGTTAGCAATTGTAGAAATATGAAATATTTGCATCTCGGTTAAGAAAGCAGATCTGAGGGCACCCCTATAACAATCTTAGTGTTGAATTAGTATTGGCATTGTATAAGTATTTTCACATTTCATACTATAACAGAGACATGTAAATACATAAAACATTTTTTTTTAATTTTCTACGTCGGTGTACTAAATGCCTAGAGAATTCTATTCGGCCTTTGGGTGGTGCATAAATTCTGCACCTATTTATACATAAGTAAACAGATTTTAAACTTATAATATCATCCTCGTTTCGTTGTTATAAATAGAAAGGCATAAACTTAAGAATTAATTTATCGATAAATGTCATAAAATCATTTGTCGGCTATATTTTGGGTTCGACATGCGTCGAGTAAGCCTAAAAATAAAAATTACTAACATTATAACTACTCACGTGTTTATTGGCAAAAAAAATTAAAATATATTTTTTCGATTCGTATCATGTTTTAATTTTCACAACACATAAATGGTCAGGTAAGTAATGCAGATTTAGTGTTATTACTAAAAGAAACAATTTTATCGCCACAAATGTTAATTAATTTGTTTACGATTTCCATTCCAGCCATAAGGCACTATATAATTTTTGTTCTGATTATGTAATTATCTTCATTTTGCGTTCAAAGAAAAGCTTCATAATTCAAGAGAATTACTTTTAAAGTCGCAAATCTAGACTTAAACAAAAGCGTATACAACTGTCTAGATATATTTTACTAGTTCTATCTGTTTTTCATCTTATCTGTTAATACAAAAGGCATTCCAATTTATCTTGTAAAAGAAATTAATTTACATATTTTCATTATTTTTCTCCATCAATTTTACTAATTCTTTTAGTTATGATAACTATCGAAGATTGCGATAAACTATAAAACATCACACTAAGACAAGACGGGGATGAGTATCAGGGAAAGCCCTAGTACTATATAATTGTAGGATCTAAAATTTGCTTATAAATATATACAATGTGCCTGTATTTTTCACTAATAAACCTGCACTAACAAAATCAGTTTACCAAAACCTCTCCATATCTATTCAACAAGATTACCGCTATTGTCTAAGTGCTAATTGACGTTGAGCTTCTCGATAATATTAAGATGTTTATTGTTGATAACATTGTTATGAATACTTGTGAAGGATATTAAATTGGTTAACTAGGAAGGTGGTGATTGGATGAAGGTAAATCAAAAATCACAACCAATAAGTACGCTTCTGCAGCGTAGCAGTTCAAATTTACTTTTTAATTCCGAACACCTCTTGAAAAATATTGTAGGTTTTTCAACCTTCGCCATATTTTCCTGTTCCAGTTCAGTTCAAGTTTAATTGATAGGAGCTTAACTGAATTAGGAGGTAGTTTCTTAAATGATTTTATTTAAAATTACAAGCAACATTACTTCCGTACAGGCACACATCTGAGTACAATACAAATTAGTTTCTACTCTGAAGATTCCGACACTCAGTAAGTCGAGGAGATGTCACTCAATTCTCGTAAGTCGGCGGCTGTCTGGACCAGGAAGTAAGCAAAATTAATTCACTTGTCATTCATTATTCAAGTATTACTGATTAAATTTCGTTTCATGCATGCTACATACGTTTAACTAGCGAAATAGTAATTACAGTCACACGGTCTTCTTTACGAAAAACAGTTCAAAGTTTAATATTAAACCAAGTTGGTTCAGTCAAATAAATTGTGATGAAAAAAGAAACTAGTTAATTAATATAATTGGTAAGTGCCACTCAACAAGTCAATGCGAGAGACAAGCAGATGGTTAAATAAACCCTTCAGTAATTACAGTGGTTAAATTGAATAATACAAAGAAAACCTTCCGTTGTTTTACTAATTCTACTCGGCTAATTGTCAGGTATTCAATTTTCTCTTATTACGCTCAAAATATACTAATTGCCTTTCATCATTTCATTGTTAAATCAATATTTATGCTGTAACTGATCTGTTTATTATTGTTAAATTAATATAATTTATTTCTATAAATTTTGTTTATTTGTTTAATTATTTTTAGTTTATTCAAATAAATAACGACTTTATGGTAAATGTATTGATATTTGTCGTGTATAAATTATTTAATTAGAATAATAAGTTATGGAGAATATATGAAGAAAAAGATAAATAACTGCAATTAATAAATAAATGAAACCATCCTTTATCACTATTATAATGGATATTTTTTTTCATTTATCCTCTCTCTAAAACTTTCAAAACTTTAAACTATAGTTTTAGCAAGCAGTCATGTGATTGAGTGAAAGAGTGAAAGAATATAAAAATTATAAAATGACATTTGAATATCTGAACCTAAAAGTGTATTGTACACAATAATTAGTTTAAAATAACTACAGGCACACGATATAATATAAACGAGCGCAATTATTTAGTGACATAGATAAACAAAATCAAATTAAAATGAAAATTTCAAAATGGATTATCAAATTTTTATGGAAACATTAAAGTTAATGTGCTCATAAAGTTTGAAAATACAATAAAACTAATTGAAGCATTTAAATGGATCAAACAATCACTTAGAGTGTTTGTTTGATTAATTGGAGCGGTGATTTTATTAATTGAATTTATCTATAAAATAGTCAAAATAACATTATTAAAATTAAAATTGATAAAAAAATTATGCTTTTTTCTTAGTTTTGGAGCTTTAATAACATAACTAATTGAAATGGAAAGCTCTTACGAACACTTCGTTACCCCATATCCAAGAGAATTTAGTGAGTTTCTGAGAAAGCTAAACCTCCAAATGCAATGGCAAGATAATATAATATTTTTGAAATAAATATAAAACAAGAGCAGTATTATACACGATAGTCGAATTCTTGCAAGTATGCTGTGTCTGTAAAAACTTTCTCGTGCGTGAAATATTTCTAAACATAAGATTCCATAGGGTAAGTTAAGTCAATAATTTAATAATAGATAATTCATGATCATATTTATATAAAAATAGTACTATTGGGAATCAAAGTTACGGCTGTAGATTTTCAAAAGAACGCGATACATATCAATAGAATGCCATAATGCAGAGAAAAAAGAAAAATTCAATACCATATTGTTTGATTTTTCTATAATTCTCTGCAACGAATTTAACTTTGCAATAAAATATCTAGAAGTTATAGACACCGTATTTCCGAGATTTTTTTTGGTTTATAAATAAATAAGAACTCTACAGCATAAGTATGTACAGAATCTTCAGAACAGTGTGCACTTCTCGCATCTTTTATTTATGCTATTTTACTGTTTTTTTTTTTGTTGTTTAGAAGTCATCAGCAGTCAACAGTCAAGTGATATATGTCAAGTCATATCTGAGTTAGCTATAAGTCAGATATCTATAACAAATAAAGTAAGCTTCAACCATGCTACATTTTTCTGTATAATAATAACCATTTTCATGTGTTTTAGTGATCATATTATACATATACAATCTGTACAATGAACTCATTACTAATCTAATCGTTAATTTTCTCCAATCTGATTTCACATTTACATATGCAGAAAACATCAAATTAAGTTTTAATCTGATTACATAATTAACTCGTTTGATATCTAATTTTTGAAATATATAGTAAATAAATAGTAGGTTATAAAAATAGTAGGTTACTCAAAATGAATTGACGTGGCGTAAACGGTCGAAATGAACAGATGGCTATTGAACAAGTTATTTTAATACGTTATTAGTATAAAAATTCATACCTAAAATGTAAAAGCGTAAGTTATAAAACGGAACTAGTGAGAACTGGCAAAAAATCAGGCTATATTACAAGAACTGTAGTTGCCGAACAGATTAAAATAGTACAATACAAACTGCCCATACCGCGTCAATATTCTGTGCCCGTCAGCTGTCTGCATTAACTTTGATTGACAAAATTTACATTAACAAAAGCGAGATCCAGGGAAAAATAAGCAATAAAATACAAAAAAACACGAACTCACGCATTCACTTCATTTCACTTGAAGGCTCTGTAAATATTTCCTTATTAGATTTGAAGATTGCTCCATGTTGATTTTTTGCGTATTTTTAGGCTGAACTGCCGATGCAAGCTCATGAACACGGATACTGATGAGTACGACGCGCCGCCGAACGTGCCCTTACATAAGTAATTAGGAAAAAATTACCAGTAGAATCAATAAGTACTGAGTGAAATAATATATAGCAATGAATTCAACATTCAGTTAAAGACGTATATTTATTAAAACCTCATAGAAATCAATACAGTATCTACAAACTACAAAATGAACGTGTGCTAGTCGTTTGATATCATAAATTATAAAATAAGCCTCAAAAAAAGAAATAGATTAGTTTTTCTTTTCTGTAATTTGCTTGAAAACTGTTCAGTAACAATAGAGTTGTATGCTGTGTTTTCAAATAAAGTTAAATATTATTATTATTATATAAGACAATGTTTAGTAAGAAAAACGTAAAAAATGGCAGTATATATACCCTTTAGGTAGACCCGGATCCCTGTTAACAAAATAAATTTTAACATAGGTGTAGCAGAACTCGTCATTACGGTGTTTAGACCCCTTATGGAGGATTGGCTCGAGAGGAATCACAGCACCCTCTCATACCGGCTGACGCAGGTAATCACTGGGAAAAGATGCTTCGGAGATCACCTGTGTCTGATCTGGAAGGGGCCAAAGCCTGAGTGCCACCACTGCGACGGCCGGACCGTAGACATGGCGCTCCGCACGCTAGCAGAACGTCTAGCGTGGCCGGAGCTGAGACATGACTTTGTGGCGTCCATCAAAGTGGCAATTCTCTCGTTTGATAGCATGATTACAGCCATGGTACGGTACGAGAGTGCGTGGAACTCCGCCGTCTCCTTCTGCGAGCAAGTTATGCTTGCAAAATGCTTGCAATGTCAGAGCGGGACCGGGAGAGATTTAGAACTCTCCCAGAGATCGCAGAACGATCTCCGTCCTCCATAAGCGCAAGCCTGGAGGTGGTAGGTAAAGTCATCAGTCATCCAGAAGCAGGCCAGGGTAGTAGCGGAACATGCTACGGAGCACGCGTACTCTTTTGGAGGCCGAAAAGGAGTTATTTGCAAGCCATAGGTAGATGACCTGAGGTACTTCGGGGTTCCAGGAATTTCCTTTCTAGGGTACACTGGTTTCTTGGCTACTGGTATCTGAAACAACGTGTTTTTGGTTGGTTTGATTCTGACATAACCGCAGTAACGATAGTAGTCGTATTCGGGTGATTTCGGCACAGGAAAAAAAGGTGTAGTAGAATTGCTTATAATGAATATAGAAAAAATGTATAAAATCGTGTGCATATATATAAATATGTGTATAAAAGTGTGTATTTATGGCCAAAAGTCAATATTAATTCTTATTTTAAATCGTTTCGAAAGCCGAATACCATTAATTAAGTAAAATGTGTTATTCACAAAGACATTCATATCAGTAATTCTTGTCAAATAAAATTCAAATTTTATCGAGAACAACAATATTTAAAGTTATAAATAAACTTTGAATATTATCAAGTTCGACAGCACTCGGCTCGTTATTACTTAACTACTTAACAAGTATTTGTGGAACCTGCCAGTCCTTCTCAAAAAGTCTTATGAAATTAGAGTACATTTTCTGGTAAGTACTTAATTAATTGCTAGAACTGTCAGCTGTTAAACTGACATTAATAACTGAGATTTATTTAGTATTTTTGTATTAGTTTTAGAAACTGTGAGTATAGTAAATATTTATTGTAGAATTTCTTTTTAATAATAAAAAATACATCAGTTTCTGTTATTTTTTCTATGATTTACTAAGTTTTATTTTACGTAAGTGTACACATTTAAAGCTCTCAACCATAGGTATGTTATAATCGGTCGATAATATCGCATTATTACGATAAAGTTACCCGATTCCTTGCACAGTAACGCGTTTTATCGTCCTATAATTTTATTCTGCATTCATGTTTTTGGCACGTTTTTTCCTAATGTCGAGTAGATTCACCATTTCTGTGATGGTCACACTGTACAGCATAGACTCCCTACCGGCCCTCCACCGGTATCTTCCATACCTACTCTTAGTGATAAAAACTCTTGGTTTTATGATAAATCATTATACATACTATAGATTTTTAGAACACTACCCGGCAAAACCAAAAGTTTGTTATCAACCTACTAGTATTTACAATTTCTTGGTGTCGGGTGCGATCCGATCGCATACGACCCAATCGAAATATTCTAAGAACTTATATCAGAATACCACACAATGGAGCAACAGGCGTCCCACTTCTATTGCGTCGTTATTATCGTAGTAGTGTGTAACTACAAAACTGTCCTAATACAGAAACACTAAAAACAGATATCATAATAACCTATAAACTACTTAGTTAGTCTAGCGATTAGCGTATGCGACTGCCAATCAATAGGTTCCTGAGGCTGGCGAACATTGTTGTTGGATTTACTTTATGAGAATTTTTAAATAATAGCCCAGATTATGGAAGTTTTACAGTGTTTTATGCCCGTATCTCAGCGAACACGTTAAACCGTCGGTTCTGGTTGTCATCAACATCTATGACAATCGTTATTGGGCCGTAAGTGCCCTCAAATACAATGACAACAAGTTTAATTCGAAACACATAAGAGGAACACTTAAATTTGAAAATAAAAAGATAAAAACTGACAAATAAAGACTTTTGTCATACAAGACGTAGACAGTTTGAATAAAAGAAACCTTCGAATTCAGTTTGCCCTCAGGGTTACAGAAGTCCAAAGTCAGTCGCTCCGTGGAATAAACTGATATTCAAATAATGTCGGTTGAACTTGTAGCCGACCAAAAGCCAAAGCTGATCGCCCAATAATCTTGAGAATAATAAAGGCTAGGAAGATGACATAATATTAGTATAGATTAAAATAATTACTTTTTTTTATTATTTTTTTTTTATTTTAATAGGTGACCAAAGTGACTCTACTCTTCCTGATGGAAAGCACGAATAGAACCCAAGAGTTGTGTTCACCATACTCGTTGCGAATACAGACAGTGCAGTATGCTGTCCCAAACTATGGCGGCCTAGTAAGATGTATTTTTCACGTCTCGCTTGGGGGCGTAAAAGACGCGACAGTCATTGTGGCATTGTATTGCACTCACTTCTGTCATCCCTACATCGATGGGCCTCCGGTCTCTCACTTACCAACGAAACACAACAGCACGCATGCTGTCGGTTTAGGTTGGTCTTCTGTGAGAGAGTAGTACTGCCCCGGTCGAACCGGCCCGTTCGTGCTGTAATCAGCGTGGTTCTACTACATACGATATAAGTATATAGTGGAAGTAATTTTTTGGGAAATATATGGGTTAAAGATGTAAAATTAAAAGGAATCTTAATATTGTAAATGTTAACGTGATTATTACTTACATTTTTATAGCATACTTGAGTCGATGTTTATTTCTTTTTATACGACATCTAAATAAACATGCAGGAAAGCTTTTAGTTTTATGGCATTGCAAAAAGTGCTTAGAAGTGTTATGTTGGCGGTTAAAACACAATTTACTATAAATGATATTTATGGGATATTGTTAGTAAGGTAACTATTTATTCTTTTTTTTACATTCCGAGCTTTTCGTCCCTTCGACTATCTGTTCTTTGTGTAACCAATCCACTTTTACTTACTTGGCAAGTAATCACATATAGACAAGTTTAATACCCAGTAGCGGACATTCTATAGTCAGTCATATCCACTGTGAGAGGGGATGGCATGACATGATCATAACGATATGGCATGGCATGATGGCATGACATGTTCAGCACATGCCTGTTTTGCTTACGCTTTTATTATTAATGAAAACATATTATCATTGTCCATCCATTGGCCAACGATCTTATTTTTCCCTCCAAATGATTTACACAGAGATTATTTCAATCATCTATTAGACAAAGTTTCTGTGGAAAAAATCGTGTTTATAATAAAAAGTTTATAATAAATATTAACATGTAATGGAACAGAACATGAGTGAAATAAATTTCAGATTGCTCTATGATTGTAATGTTATATAGTAGTGATACTATAATTCTGAACTTGTACTGGTAACTGCTGTCAATAGCATTAAATGTACTTTAGAAGAAGATAGCACGAATGGGGTCGGTGAAACAAAATTTTAATTACTTCTGCACGGGTTGAGGTCAAATTTTGACATGCTATTTTTATTGATTATTACATAACAACTCGTTACAAACATGGTTTTTACAAATACTTTTCAATCGTTTTATAAATATATTTCTTTTTGTACAAAGAAATCGTATACTTTACATTTACCTACTTATAACTACTATAACTTAAGGGCGTGTATGACTCCCTCACCAATCATTTCGTACAACTTTGTGTACTCTAGCCTATTGCCGTCCACTGTTGAACAAAGGTTAATAAATTGTATGGCTTTTATTTGCTCAATTTTACCGTTCTGAAGCTAGTCTCTCACATTCACGATATATGATTAAATTAATTTTACAAGCATTTAATGTTATTAAATTTGATGCAAAGTAATCTTAAGATTAATTATACGTTAATTAAATAATCCTCCTCACCAGCCCCAATGTTACACCTGCTACACAGAACTCTGCATCACCCAAAGATCGACTGGAAGAAAATACCTGCAGCATTACGTCCATCTTAGGCAATGGAAATTATTTATAAGAAGTAAAAAAATAAAATCAGAAAAGTTTGACCTTCTCTGCGAAATAACAATGATATTAAATACCTTTATATGAGCGATTCTTGTATATGTATATAATCTAAATCTTGGAAACAGCCCCAACGATTTTCATGCACTTTAGGATACAACTACGTTTCATTTTTAGAAAATGGTATTTATCCGTGTTTTGAAGTAATGAAAAACTGCTACAATGTCATTAGAATACGAAGGTAAATGCTGCTTTACCGACACAGCAACGTAAAAGCTAAATACTTCAGTAGATGGCGTTGTTTAATAGGCCCGTTTTGACACTTATCTACGTGACAAAATTAGGGATGAGAACAAAAGAAGTTGGTAAATTGCGAATCGGCTATCTAATAGATTTACCAAAAAAAATACAGAGCGGTGCTCGGTTTCCAGGTACTCGAACTTTATTTTAGACCATAAGAAAAGATCAAACATCTTAATAAACAGAAAAAAAAAACAAAGTAAAAGGATTCTTTTGTCTGTTTTTGGAACCCTAAAATTGTGAAAACATTGTCACCGAGATGTTTGTGTTTACTTTATCTACAGAAGCCTGCAAAACAGAAGCTTAAAACCACTTCTCGAAATGAATAAACATCCCACATAATTCGATCCGCTCTTTTATATCGCTGGAAAATCGTGGGATATTGTTCTTCTATACAGAAAAAGATGACATGCGAAATTCACCCTTATTAATATAGTATAAAGTTATACGTAAAATTAGGACAGTTATTTTTAGAATCATCATTGTGTCATTGTGTTCGATGTAAACGTTTTTGAAATATGACTTAACAATAATGATAACACACATCATATCACACACTGCTGTTATGTCCTAAACAAGACACGTTTTCATGACAATAATATTTTGAGACATACTTGACAAGTCGTCGTTATCACTAAAATCTCCTTTTTAACTTATATTTGTAACAAACATAGCATTTAATTCGAGAATTTCTTAAATACAATTACTATGCATACACTCAGCAATTTTTATAACTAACTTTCATGTTAAAAATGGGAAAGCAATACGTAAACAATATAATATCCATATAACATTATATTTTTAATCTATGATACTGAATGTAATTTCAACAGATTCAATAAAGATCGAGTATCCGAACGCAATATACGTACAAGCGATACGAAAAACCGACCGAGTGAGCGTTCGAAATTCAATTTAAGAACATTTTTATTCGAATTTCAAACGTACTCTTGGACATGATGAAACATTCGAGTGGCCTCGCTTTTAGTTTACCCAAGCTAAATCCTCTAGAAAGACGCTTTTATTGAACGTTAGTGAAGTAGATGGTTCAATCATAGATTATTCTAGGTTCAAATTGATGTACGTAGTCGAAGTCGCCTCAAATTGCATGTTTTTTTTATTAATCCTTTTTATTCTCGTTAAAAGGAGTCAAATGTATAAACTCACGTACGTAAAATGATTGTTACTGTAATTTTTGGTGTTAATAATGTCATACTTAGATCAGGTTTTTAATGTATTATTATTAATTTTTTTGAGTATTTTTGTCTTTGATCTCTTTTTTTTAAGAAGAGATTAAAAGAAAAACCAGAAATTAGGTAAGTGACAAATATATATGTATATTACCGAATACAAATACAGGTGCATAGGGTTCCCACAAAGAACTTAGAGCCCTCGAGCCGCAAGTTGTGCACTTGCTGATCGACGGACGAGGCTCTGGCAAAAAGTGTGCATTTAATATGCCTCTGCCTACCCCTCTGTCGAAACAAGCGTAATTTTATGTATGTACAAATACAATATAGATATGTTAGGTTACATGTGACATCTTACCTACATCAAATCAATGAACTTGTGCTTCCTGTTACACACTTCCGTCCCTTTTACTTTCAAAGTGTAGAAAAACAAGACAATTAACCCTCATTATCCAATGAATTATTCATTTTGATTTTTGGTTTTACTACGTAAAATACGTTATATTACGCCTATTTACTAAAATAGAAATATTATGACTTAAGTTACTTTAAGAATTGTAACGTAAATAAACGTTTTCAAACAGCTATTTTTTCCTGGGCTGAATAGGTAACTAAGGGAAAAATATTCACCTTTTACCTCGACAGATAACTGCTTCGTGTTTAACAGTTCATCTTTAGAGCTTGTGAAAGTTTCACGACTTACACTTAAAGTTCTGTGTCTAGAAATAGTCATTTACGATAAAATTTAGCGGTTCAGCCTCATTTTAGAACTTGTAATAGCTTTCTATTCCTCTTAATATACGCAAATTGATTTAAGCAAACTTGGCGTAATTTCTTTAACATTCCAGCAGCGTTTTCTTAGAATATTATTTTATAGTGTAAATAAGCACGGCCAGATCACCGATCCCTAAATCATAGGTTATACTAACTTAGGAGACAGAATTTCGTGTTTAAAGATGTTTGTTTTCTTTTGTTTTCTTTTTTCTAAAATCCTTTTTTACGGACTTAAAAGGCATGACATCGTCAGGCAAGGCTTTGTATTGCACATACTTACTACGACAACCGTCACCCCTGCATCAATGGGCCTCCAGTCTCGCACTCACCAACGAAATACGACAAAATGGATGCTGCCGCTTTGCTTTAAGAGGGTCCTCTGTGAGAGGGTAGTGCTGGCCCGCTCGAGCCGGCCCGTTCATGAAGAAATCAGCGTGGCTCTATTACCTGGTGAGTTTTTATTCAAGAAACTCATTTTAGTGTTATTATTTCAGGTTGGAAGAACAATTATAAGTATGTAAGTTAAACCGGTTGCAGACGACGCATAAACCATGATATAAATATGTATTAGGTTTGTAGACAACTCATAAACAGCGGTATATATCTGTAATTATAAAAGAACTTATATTAATGTCGTATATTTTTCTTGTATTTGTTTGTCCTAATTTATGATTACCATATGTGTAATTACATCATAATTTGTTTTATAGATAAATATACTCTAGAAGGTAGGTGTGTATGTGTTTTTAACACTCTGAGGCAGACACTCATAAAATAGTCTAAAGTTACCGAACGCGGAGAAATTCCCTTTACAAGTCGACAAAAACAACTTCACATTTGCATTAAAGTATCAAAAACCACCTACGGTTTTGATTTTGTAATTTCATTATAAAAAATGTGAATAAACTCCTTAAAATGCAGAAACACCAATAGGTAAATATTTAGTACTCTAACCAGCGTATAGCTAGTTTCATCCACCGCTCTGGAATATCGTTGGTTTTTTTTTCAATTTCCTTCTTGATCATAACCATAAGTGATGATAGGATATAGAAGAGAGCTCGTTTTCTTCCACGTTTGAGAGATTCAACAAATTGGGTCACTGAAATTTATATATTCTGTATTACAAGTATTATGTGTTTGCAATATGCAATTCTTTAAAAATGTTTGTGCCTGGATATTATACTAAAATGGCTTCTCGTATACATGTTTCCTATTGTCTAAGCATGCTTATTTGAGCATAAACTACATCACCAGTGACCGAAGAGGCATTAGAAATAAAAAAATGGATTAAGTATGTGATACAGTCAGATGCGTGCATACAAATATTTCTTCATGATCCAAAATCGAATTGGTCAGTTATGTTTAATTAATCAATCAATCAACAGCCTTTTACAGTCCACTGCTGGACATAGGCCTTTCCTTAGTAAGGAGGTTTTGGCTTACTGTACTACGCCGGCCAGATAGTTTGGTATAGGATTTGTTTCAAGTTTGTCTTCTCTTTGTAGTGATATTTTCCTGAATATTTTTTTTCCCTTAATCGCCTCTTACGACACCCACGAGATGAATAGGGGTGGTAACACTATGTATTCTTAATCCGTCACCACACGGACATGTTATGTTTAATGGATATTGTATTTTAGGAAAACAAATTCTTAATGACATCAATATATAGTACAATTATATATACACGTATTTTAATACACAATGAGACACGACCTTTTCGCTACAGAAATTTTAGTGATTCTGCTCATGTAATGATAATTTTTTAATTTGTTGGTTTTATTTAAAGATCTTCTGAACCTTATTTGATCCGGGAATTGTCGTTGGTCTGTCGTAAATAAAAAAAAATTAGTAACCACTTTGTAATGCTATTTAATGAAAAATAAAAGAAATTTTTTAGAAGTTGTAATATTGAGTCTGTCTGTTTTAAGAATGCGTCATTACAATAAACAAATATATATTGACTTGTTTTCGTAATATTTTTCATAACTGCTTTTTACTTTATCCCAAGACTTCATTAGTTTTGCGTGGATAAAACCATAGATTTCATTGTTATCCAATTAAAATAACTTTTATTTATGCGATAACAATGTCATAATTTATAAATTGTGCTCATTTTTAATAAACTATGGCATTTTATATACGAGTTGTAGAAGAAAATTAATGGCAGTATCTGGTTCCATCTGCAAAGTAATTTATAGTCCTTTAAGTTTCACCCCTTTATTTAAAATATGGCTTTTTTTGTAGTACAAGTTCCTTTATTATTTTCTTTTTATTGATAGCTAGAAAGTGATTCTGGTATCAAAGTCTACCAGTCTAGTTGATGTGCGCCTATCTAAGAGAACCCAATTTTTTTTCATTACAATTATAAAAAAATGTAATCAGTTCTTATACTTTTATGTGCTTTAAAAAGTAAACTCAAAAACACTTATTTAGATAAAACTTGTGCTGTTTACTCAATCGTGCTAAACTCTGTGGTGTTGCTTAAAAAAAAAAAATCTTTGTATGTAAGAAAACAGTATTTGTTGAGAAAAGTTGTAGAATATATCATATTACTGTGCGAGATTTTTAGTGTACTGGTGACCATATATGCAGGCAAATCTGCCGACGACAAATGAAACACATAAAAATTAAAAACATTATTATTCTCGCTTATATTTTATCGTAAAAGCAGAAGAAACTCTAATGATTTTATGTTCTAAACGTTTCCTTTCCTTGATAACTAAATTTAAAGTGTTAGAATGGTAGTGAAAGTTTTAAATAAATTATTTTGTTCTTAGTTAATTTATTTAATTAAAACAAAGACGTAACTTTTAAAGGGATTGTAATAAAAAAGTTAATTAAACCGTTTAAAAAGACTTTTTAAAGATAAGCTTTAAGAAAGATTTTTCTATTACATATAATTCATGAAGCATTTAACGAATAGATGAGATAATTTTTTACCTTGTGTAGTAAACAAACTTTGGTCACTCTATATTAAGAGCCTGCCAAAGTGACTCTACTATGCCTGATGGAAAGCATGAATAGAATTCAAGAATTGTGGTCACCATACTCCTTGCAAATGCAGACAATGCAGTATGGTGACCCACACTATGGCGGCCTTGTGAGATGCTTTTTCACACACCGCTTGGGGACGTAAAAGGCATGACAGTCATTGTGACAGTGTAAGGTTTACACAGTTACTACAATAACTTTCACTCCTGCATCAATGGGCCTCCGGTCTCACACTCACCAACGAAACACGACAACACGGATGCTGGTGCTTTAGGTTGGTCTTCTGTGGGAGGGTAGTACTGTCCCGGTCGAGCCGGCCGTCGGCGTGGCTCTACTACCTATGAAAGACTCGATGAGAAAGACTAGTTAGACGACCATATTGACTATTACACCACGTAAAAGTTACAAATTACACTATATTTTTGTACATTACTATTATATTATATGCTTATCTAATACATAAACATATTATTTACACTTATATCGTATATAGATTGTTTCGGTAGCGCAGTGTTAGCGCATGCGACTGCTGTACTAAGGTCTTAGGTTCAATTCCCTAGCCGGCATACTAAATGTGTTCCGGGTTAACAGTTGTATGATTTACAAATATTTGTCTAGGAATTTCAGTGTTTTCTATGTATAATATGTATGTATTTACAAAAACAAAGTAAATAAGTATAGAGTCCCTCTAGAGAGACTCTAAAATTAAATGGTCGCTCTTATCCCCAGTATAATCTTATAATAAAATTATCCTAACTATCAGCCAAGCTAAAAACCTGAGAATTTTAATTGATAGGATATTATCTCAGGGGACCTCAGATTCAGGTAGTAAGCCACAAAGTGTTTGCTACAGCGGGATCTTTGCAAAGGTTGCAAAGGTTCTTCCTCCATCTATCAAAACTGCCGACTTGACTATGCCGACGTCAGTTTTTTTTTTTTTAACGTGTAAGAACCCCCTCGGGCCGTCACCCCACCGGGTTTTACGGTGGGGTGGTGTGTCGGCATTGGACCGACTAAAACCACACGGTGTGCCACCTTAACCTCACCGAAGTGTATCTTCATTAACTTTAGTATCTTCAAAATTTTTGCATATGATTCGTATTTGGACTACTGAAATATGATCACGTTTATGTACGTATCCCACTTTCGAAAAAAACTCAATTGGTTTCCAACCCGCATTTCGCAATAGTCATATTCTTACTATTCTAAAAAATAGTTTGTTTAATCCATCAACTTCTCTTTACCTCAAAGAATGCTTTAAGTTCCTTTATGGCACACATTTAAAATACCCGAGGTCTTCTGAATGAAATTGGAAACACCAATACATTATACTAAAATAATTTTCCGTAGAAGTTGTACGTTTATGGAATTGCCGACTTCTATTTAAGGTATGCAATCTGTTACAACCTGCAAAGCTATGTTATATGAGCATTATTTGTCTCTAATAGTTGAAAATTAATGTATGTACGTATACTCTACGAATGTCTACTTTTTTATTTATATTCTATTTGTTAATTTTCATATGTTATTAATCAGATTGGTAAAATTCATGCGAACAAATATTTCAAAGATCGAGACTTTATTTGTTGTTCGTACTTTTACTGCTATATGTATAACACTAGTTTAAAATTAAACCAGTCCATGCAAAGGTTGCCTGGAAGAAACTGCTCTAAGTAATAAGGCCGTCTTTTGTACATCACATTTTCTGTTAGACTTATTTCTGTGTTTTTGTGTTATGTTAATAAAACCCTGATGAACATATAAAGGAGTATCTATCTATTTAAGTATTCTATTAGTCATTCTAGCTTTCATAGTACAAGCTCTAACCGAGAAAATGTTGTATGTC
Organism: Hypercompe scribonia; assembly: GCA_949316085.1. NCBI lineage: Eukaryota > Metazoa > Arthropoda > Insecta > Lepidoptera > Erebidae > Hypercompe > Hypercompe scribonia. The sequence continues at coordinate 11,021,502 of OX438988.1, forward strand.
ACGTATTCATCTAAAAACATTTAATATTAACAATATCCTTAAGATTAAGTCTGATCTGATTAATTATTGAATTGTAGATTATTATATACACAAAAAAGAGTATTGATCGTAAGAAAATAGTTGTAAGTCTTAAAATTCTTCTTAATTATATGAGCAACATAAGAAATGCCGTTGTCCGGGACTGTAAAAGAGCCACATCGTTTCTTAGAGATGTTCCACTTTTACTGCCGTACCCCGTAAAAAAGGTAATTTCTTTTCTTGGTTTTATTGTTTTGCTTTACTAGAAGTACAAGTGAATTATTTAACAATAAGAAAAAATAATCACTAGAATGTACACATACGAATAGTCGGTGTATTATAAATATGTGTCATAAATATTTTCCTTTCAACAAATAGGTACATAAATGTAATAAACATTTCGAAGATTTGTTTTTTTTTAAGTGTCTGCCGTATTTTTATTGAATTCTATTGATTTTTTTTGCTCAAGTACCTACTTTTTTTTCATTTTTATCAATCAAATCATTAATGAATTGCACAACACGTGATATTTAAAGCACCTCTCAGGTTACTATCCCATATTTATCCTTCCTGTTTTCACACACAGCTAAGTTCATTTCTCTAATAAAATTATCTCCTTAACCCTTTCCAATTTCAGGTGTACGTGTAGGACATAGCACTACCACAGCAGCTCTAATCCATATTATCGCAGTCGATCATCGGAGAATTTTAAACTGAAAATGTCGAAACATTCCACTTAGATTGCAGACAAATCTTACCTTATAAGCAGTAAGACTTTGGTACAACTTGCCTGTGACTATCCGAAAAGCTAAATCTTCGTCTGTTTTAGTTAATCCGAAAAGTTAGTGAAGGATTATTGTCTGTCATCATGAATGCTCTTTGTTTCGAGAACTTTGTGTATATATTTATATACAAAGTCTACATGTATATATTTATATGTGTGTATTTTATTTTTGTTTTTAAAATACGTAAAGAGAATCGGTATATTAACAACTAAATATTCACGAGGTGGTGTATTACTGATGTAGGAACTGTCCGAAAAAAAAATTAAAATTTCAATGTTTTTCATGATTTCGAAATTACCATAAGCGATAAGATCGTTAATTGTTACGCCTACTGCTTTGTAACTCATTTTTTTGTTATGCTTTATATGTATGTATATGATAAATATATATATAAGAATTATGATGTACTCCTAGCCGTCTTTGGCCACGGCGAAAAGTCTCAACGGAGACCGGGCAACTTCACATTAGATTTTACAGTGCACAAGTGTATGCCCTAACACAGATGCACTCTCGAGGGAAGAAAACAGGTGCAAGACCGACGGCTTTACGTGACCTCCGAGACACGAGGGTTCAAAATTCAAAAAATTCGAAAATGCCGGGTTGTTATTAAGTGTTACATCTTTTGATCCGACCCGGCAATCACACGCGAGACTTTTTGCTCAGCACTCGCATTTGGAACCGCTAGACCAACGAGGCTATAAATAAATAATACATAAATAAATCAACCGCTTTTTATCTTTTACCTTAAAGCTCTACAATTTTATGCCCACAAAAATGGTCGATCCGACAGTATCACAGCCGCCGTGTGAATGAATAACAAGTTAACAGCAGTTGAAAAGGTTCAGGATTGCCCACAGTTTTTGCGCGCTTGGCCGTGCATGAAATTGAGAACACCCTTGCCACCCACGCAGTTCACCTTTACATACAGGTTAGAGACAAACTATCCGTTGTTATGCTAACTATAAATTCTAGTATAAACTTTGTTTGTATTATGATGTTATAGTTTAGTTGTTTTTCCTTTTAATTTGAGATTAAATGTTTTGTTTTGTTTTTAGGAGTTGTTCGTATGTGAAATTTTACGTTTCGATAAATATATATTCAAAAAATAGTTTTTGGGCAAGTTTGAAGCATTTAACTATCGTAACAGTTCCACAAAAGGTAGTCTACTAATTAATAATTGCTTACACGTTTGTTTTGTAGTATTTTAAGTTACAACATAACATAAAGTCACACCTATTTCCCAGAAAGATAGGCAAAGACAATTGATCTCCACACACTACGGTCTTGACACATCTCTTTTCCTTCGTCCACATTCCGCAATTGCTACATGCATGCTCGTCTGTACCTAGTACATTTCACATGGCCCTTCTTCAGAACATCACCACAATGGTCGGTAAATATTGCTCATGGACGACCTCTTCCGACACTTCAGCACATATTTGCTCTATAAATTCTTTACGTGAGTCTTCTATCATCCATCCTCTCCACGTGGCCAAACAATTATTTTAATTATTATTTTTTAATTTATTAATTTAATTATATATTTAAATATTTAATAATAAGTACTACCTAACCATATTTATTATTAGTCTCACTAAATTCAAAACAAATGATGAAATGCACACAGTAACATAGATGGGCTACCTAATTTATTACGCGTTTTAACAAAAAAAAAATAATTTTCCCTGTACAAAGCCATTTGCGGAGGTGTTGTTAAAACTTTATGATGTAAAAAGCTACTCGTTTAGAGCTTAGAGACACGCCATTCTGAACTTAGTAAACTAAATATTAAAAATGATGACTTTAAAGAAATCTCACGATATTTATGCACACATAGAACACTAATCAAACCGTGAAATAACGTCTAGTAATAAAAGGAAATAAATGAAAAGGTATATTTAACTTAAAATAATATTATCTCTCCGTAAGTTACGTTAAACAAAATATATAACAAGTAGTAAAATTAATGTAAAGTAGGTAAGTTATTTAACTAAGTTTTATCCTAATTCATGTAAATCTTTTTTGTTTGATTAATTTTATAAGCCAGAGACTTCATTTGAATGATGTTTAACATTATATTAATTTGTTAAAATAGTAAATCCTTATTACAATTTTGTTTTAAAAGCCATAATTTTAGAAAGTATTATAAAATATTTTCTAACTTGTCTATTACTTATAAGTTTGTCACTTTGTCACTTTTCAAAACACTAATTAAAATCTTATTCTATTCATTAACATATCGAAATTTCGAAGCTCATTGTACTAACACAAAAAACAGAGCAGCTTGTGGTAAACGATCAACTACACGTGTCACGCAAATTTACGAGGGTAAAGAAAAATATTATGCAGGCTAACTCAATTAATCGACCTCTGATGCCTTTGTGAGAACCTTTGTGTGTTAATGAGTATTCAGCCAATATCTAGACGTTCGTAATTTAAAGTAACCGGTGTAATTTCTATTTTGGTATGATGCTGTACCTCGAAAGGGTGTTTGTCCATTCCTTTTAGTTGAATAGAAAAAAGCTCTGTTTCTTCATGTTTAACAGCTTCAAAAAGGCTTACGGTCCATTGATCCATTGGAAGCATCTGATGACAGTTTTATTTGTCGAATACTTTGGAGAATTTTATTACGGTATTTATCGACCAAATGTCAAAACTATTTATTCTATAAGGTACCTATAATGAAAAATGAGGCAATTTAGCATACTCGGCGATTATCATGTAATTCACTTATATTATTCTTCTTGTATTGTGTTATCTTTTTTTCAGGTGGGTAAGCATAGATATAGAACAAAATACTAAAATTTTGATACAAAAAATGTATAATACACTTTATCTTTACTAGTAGGATGAAGTAAGGATTAATATATCGGTTCCAAGCAGATGTTATCACCACATCACATCAACAGTTTGGACGTAGGTCTCTTGGTAAAAAGGTTTTAGTCTACTATATCACTTTCGTCCGACGTGGTGGTATAGGGTTGATGTTGATAGTTTTGCGTAATTAACTACCGTAGTCACCTCTTACGACACTCAAGCAGATTCACCATTCTTCAATTTACTTTGGATCAAAGTATTGTAATATATTAGGTATTTAATTTTCACACAATTCTATCTACAAATCTCGACCTTTGAAAAGAAACCTTAGTCATTGTTACAATAAGCTCATAAATTGTCATTTTTGGATTAGATTATTTAAAAACGTTTGAAGTTTATATTACATAGAAAATACAAAGAATAATGTAACAGCTTTGGTAAAGATAAGGATCATCATTTCTGATAAAATTACGATCGTAAAAAAATATCATACCTATGTGCGAAAAAAATATTAAACTCTTAAACTTAAGTACACTTTATAAGTACATATATCTACTTAATCGTCCTACACAAAATATCTTTCTTAGGAACGTTACGTTGATGAACGTATATATTACATATGTATACATTTATATACATATATTATATATCACACGCAGATCGTACAGAGTTTGCCCGAGTGTCCCTTTCAGAAGCGCACTCGCGAGGCGACATTTTCGTGTTATTGCGGGACATCTCTATAACACTCTAAATCAATACTGTGACATATATAATCTTTCGAAATTTGTAATTAAAATTGAAGTAACGGACTGGCTCCTTGAACAGGACTATGAACAGGTGGAACAGATGCTTAAGCTCACAGTTCTGTGACATTCATACACATACATATTCACACACAAACATACACACACTCACACATCACCTAACACTAACTTACAGCAGTTCGCACACACACGCATGTTCTCACTTCAGAATAACGGCAATTGTGTAAAATGTATAAGTACGTAATAAATGTTAACTTTAGTTGGAGAGGGACTGGTATTGACAACACAAGTTTAATCTTACCGTGAGTACCAGAGCCTGACTATTTCCGTATACCTCAACTACGTAAATGTTATTGTATAAGAAAAATTGTATCTAATTCTGGCGTTAACAAATATTGTTATTATATATATATATATATAAATACGAGTATATACATATGCGTTCCGTACGCGTATTCGTTCAACATCGCTAAGTTGTGTGCTAGATGTCCGAAATACAAATATACTCGTACATATTAATGTTTAGTTGGTTTATGTACGCTTTAAAAAGTTCTGTACTGATTGAGGTCAAAATTGGCAGCGTAAAGCTAGTTAGCATAAAACAGATAAGAGAGGTAACATTTTTAGACACTAAAAATTTTACCAAATATAATACCCGACTTCATGCAAAATATTCTAAAACGAAAAATGTACTAGAAATTAAAAAAAATAATTACATATTCTGGTTATACCGTTTTGTATTAAATTTGTTTATTTCCTGGTTTTTAGTGAATCCGTATTTCGATAAGTAATTTTATTTGTATGAATATAGGTAGTACTAGTTAGGATAGCTATTAAGTGTCCTGTTCAAATGAGACAAACGAAGGAAGGGAAGCACCGCCTATCGATATATTACTACTACGATCTACGTAATTCAAGATAATAGCATTGCCTATCCCAAAATAGGCAATCTACCTCTAGGGCTATTTCAAAAGGGATTTGTAAAGAACGTAAAAATTGGTTTTTCACAAAACAAGTTTCCTTGAATATACAGCTTGAATGTTACGTTTTACTCTGGTATTCTGGTGTCTAATCATTGTCAGGTCAAGAATTATTGTGTACGAAGACCATATAACAAGACATCACTAAAAGAGAGGTTTCGGTAATTATGTTCGTATTTGTATTAGTTTTCTAAAAAGTTTTTATTATTACCCCTAAATCACTATCTCATTATAGAGTGAATCACATATCCCTTTAGAGGACATAAGTGTGATGTTATATTATGTGATTGTGTAAACAATATATAAACACGTGATTGCAACAACCATGATAAATTTGCGATCATTAACTGAAGTTTCATTGTTTATTTCCATAGAACTTAATCACCAAAAGAGAAGGGGACCACCTCGTAATACTACGACGATCTTGTAAACTATCACAAAGTTTTTTGATCATTTTAATTAGCTATTGAAAAATAGAAAACACCATGCATCAAACATAAAATCACTGTAAAAAAGGAAAACTTTAAATGAACTCTATACCAACCCATCTAGTGCGCGTGATATAGTAGACCGAAACGTCCTTTCGAAGGAAAGGCTTATGTATAGTAATTGATTATTAAAAGATAATTATAACGATGATATTCAAAAGAATATAACCCGTAAATATACAGTTACGCCCCGACTGCTATTTTAATATCGTTGTTTTTGCTTCTCCAAGTGGTAACTAATTAAGAATAGAGTGTCACCACGGCTATTTATCCCATGGGTATCGTTAGTGGCAACTAAGGGTTCAAACTACGTAGAATAACATCACTGCAAAGACAAATAAACACTTGAAACAAATCCTTTTTTTTTACGTGCGGTAACCCCCTCGGGACGCCTTGAAACAAACCCTATGCAAATCCGTCTAGCCAGTGTGGTATATTAAGCCAAAACCTCCTTTCCAAAGAGGGACTTTTGTGCAGCAAGGACCTGTTAAAGGTTATTGGTGTCATGTGATGTTTCTGCTAGGAAAACCTAGCAAAAACATCCTAGGAAATATCCTCTAACGGTAATGATGGTATCATTATTAAACTGTGAAGTGAAGTCATCTCTGGGTGAACAGCAAATACTACATATACGAGTATATGTATAGATTTGTAGTTGGTACATATGTTAGTCCTAAGTTATCAATATTTTTTTAAAGGTTCAATTTGCGTCTGTAAGTCATATATTATTGCCAACGATAATAATAATAAATAATCACTATTGAATGTGTTCGTAAGATTTGGGTTAGTAAAATATTCTCAGTCAAGGCAAAAGGTATTTTTGGATATCTCAACATTCATATCAATCCTAGTCTATTTGCCCTTCAGGTAAAATAACCTACTCGGAAATCAGTCAAGTGTAAATCCCGTCAAGATAATCTACTCGGCTCAATGTGATTTTGGAATATTATATATGTATATAACCTCTGGAACTATCTGAATACTTACAAATATTGATGTTTTCATTTTGTTTTTTATTAAGAAAAATAATCTCTTATTAGAGAGATTTCTAGGTTAAGACTATGGATGGGTGACCATTGGTAACAAATTGAGACACCTCACACACTTTAAACAAACAATCGTTTTTAGGGCTCCCATAACTACCTATTAGTTGGAATTCTAGAAACTCTAACAGCAGTCTTCCTATCTCGCCCAGTACTTGAGCTGTGGAGGTCCGATAGCAGTGGCTTCACATAAAAAATCGTACCTTTAACCAACTAGTTTTAAAAATATTAAAAGGAATGTTAAATTTATACCACACTACTCGTACAATATCGATTGACATTTTTAACTGTGGTTGCATCTCGGTCGCGCTGATATCATTTGTTTTTTTTGGTGTACCAGTCCTGATGATTCTCACTACACTCGTGTGCATAGTTTTATAGCTTTGGCCTTGGGTGTTAACAGGCACCTCTTTTTTGCGTTTCGTGATAGTATCCACGTTGGAATCAGTATCAAAGATATCCTCTGTGTGTGCTAGCTAATTTATTTTATTCTCACGTCGTTCAGTGGCCCGCGTCGAAATAAATTCTTTCAGCCACTAGGACAGCTTCGGTTTGTTGTACCAGGAAGTTTGGGACCGCTCGAGTGATGTCGGGGTCCGGCAAGTCACCTGGGCTCAACCATCGTGTCATCCACACACTTACATACATTCAAATAGCACCAATACGTTACAACCGTCGGTATACGGTGTGGTAATCAGGTAAGTAAACCACAGTATACAGTGGTTTACGATAAATATTACTTTAATTTTCTTTTGTGCAATAAAACTTGAAAAATTTTTTTGCATAAGATCGTTAACAAAAGTAGTTCATATTATATCAATAAACGTTACTAATACTAAGTAAACCTTTTTCTACCAATCCTATTCCAATATCATACCATTCCAGGTCCTTGAGTGATAAGATTCGCATTAGGTGACAAACGAGAGCTTTTATTGTAGAAGAAGTTTTTGCCTCGACCCAACACCCAATAATTTAAGGCAAAAACTGATCTGGTAACACATGCAACTATTTTCGAACTGAAACCGTAATATGAACTTTTTATATTTAGTTTCTGAGACGAGTATTTGGGGTGTTTTAGATCATTTTTAAGATTTGGTAAGATTCATACTTGGAGTTTTATTTTTACTTATTAATCAATAGTAACATATTGTTCATTCAGAAACTATATCATCATCGATATCATCATTATTAACAAACTTTAATAGGCCACAGCTGGACATAGACCTCTTTTCAGAAGAGAGGTTTTGGAGCACTATGCCATTAATAAATAAATAATTTTTATTTTTCATTACGAAACTGTATCATTTATAGTGATATATGAAATTCCCAAAGAAAAACATTGTTAGAGAGAGTAATTTTAGTAATTTTCCAAGACAAGACTTATCCAAGAAATAATTGCTTTGCTGGTAAAAGGAAACTTGTAATAACGATAACATAATAACTACATTCATATTTGTTTTTTAAATTAGTCTGAATTCGTATTCAGGATGCGATGTTAAGTCAAAAAATATAGCTTAGAATTTTTTTATCTCATCTTATGCTATGTTAATCATGAAAAGGGCTATCCTAAAAACTAGACGAAAATTAATGTTTTATAAATGTAAGTATGTATTTGTACATAAAATTACCATCGTGAGACTTAAATACTTCAACTAAATCCTTAAATTTTGGTTAAATGGGCCACAGAGATTAGCAGTTGCCTTCGCTCCCAAGAGTCTTATCGATCATTTGTTATTCCTATCTAATACTGAATAAAGCTAACGAAGAAAAATTACTTCTTTATGTTCTTATATCCTGACATCGTTCATCATAGTAAAGATACTAAAATTGAGTAAGGTTATATTTTTTCCTTATCTTTCGCCCTTTCGTATTTTCTTTCACAAAATTAGTTCTAAGAATCTCTATACTCTATAGCGTGTCAAAAAATAGATGAAGCAAAAGCACACTGGAAATATCTAACGCTAAATATTATAATTTACCACAGAATATTTTTTTTACCAGGGCAAGGTTCTTAATAGATTTATTACTGACAACATGACCGCTTTACCGATGTCAAAAACATTTTTTTTTCTAGAGTTACATAAAAACTGATGGGTATTTTTAAGTGTTCGGTTATATTTAGATAAAGATATGATAGTCAACCCGCCGTAAACTTGACCTTCTCGATGATTTGCGGGACGCGGGGCGGTCAATAAGCTCGGCTATACACAACTTGATGTACTGAACTGGGCTGGATAATTTTAGATTTATTTGTTTGAAATTTAACCTAGATACGATGTAACAAAAGTAGAATTTATTATTGTGTATTTTAATTTCAGTTAATTGTAAGTTTTTAGGATTAATTATAGTTTTTATATTTGTTTACATTAAGTTTAATAAAACCGCTTCGTTATAATTTAAAATCATCTAAATTATACTCAGATACTCGTACAATTTAATAATGAGCTGAAATGATATTAACATACATATTAATATTATTACATGTATACAATTTCAATTCTTGATGTAGATTATCCAAGTTGCAAATTAATACCGTTGGTAGTTAAAAGTTATTTGGTCGAGCGTACTCCCGCCCCGCGTATCGCAAACCATCAGCAGGGTTAAGCTTACGGCGGTTTTGATGATAGCTGTAAATAGGATATTGGTTAAATCAAGTGAACTCTTCAAATATCATAAATTCAAATATCATAATAATGCATTTAATTGTTAAAAATGTTCTGAAGCAAATAAATGATCTGCTTGACTTTGAATTATTTCTTCTGTAACACTGAAAGATTTTAAAGGAGAAGAAGGAAATTGCGGTCGCCAAACCTGGCCACACGATGATGTCACACTAAAATACAAAGAGATAAGTTCTCTTCGGAACTGAATCAATAAATAAAATTAACCTTGTTTCATTAGAAAAAAAAATCAGCTTCGAATGTTTCACCCAAAAAACCCAACAGACAACAGAAATCATGATAACAGACCATCAACTCATTCACCGTTTCTTTGTGACTATCACTTTTAAAATGTTACGATATAGTGGAGCAAGACCTTTACTATGATAAACTAGAATTCACTAAGTTTCGCGTGAACTGGAATTGATGTTTAATATCACCGAACACATTTAAGTTTCAGCAGATCCTTTAGGTAACTTAAACCATTACACAACAGACTATTAAAAATAGCTATGCTCGGCATTTTGAGTGATTTATGGCCTGGATCCCGTTATATGAACACAAGTATAAAAAAGCCTTAATATTGTGGCTAAAATCGAGAAAATATGAATATATAGAAAGTTTGTTCCAATTTGTTAAATAATGTAATTATACTGAATACAAAATAAAAACGTCCAAGTTAAGAAAAGGTCCTAAGTTCACACACATGGTGGTTGTATCATGGTCATTCATTGTATTTGTTGACGGTACGACATATTTTATTTCAATAATATTATGCTTACCCACATTTAATTACAATGTGTCTAACTTTAGATTTAGTCTTTGATGGTAAACAAATATACTGTTTATATTATGTGTTTCTTAGGGAGTGACTGACTTCTAAGACAGGCTCGACCCGACTTGGCGTCAGGGATCGTGCTTGTAAATGTATAAACACCTGTCCAGTTATCAGTGTTAATAATTCACTTTATTATTCTTCTGTGTTGTTTTTGGTATCATGTTCCGATTACTGTTGTGGTGTGTATACTGTGATGTGGCTGCAGTTAAGTCGCGGAGGTGTGATATCAGTGTATCGAAATATATCAGTAAGTGCAATTCCTTATTCTTAGAACAGGATAATGCGTGTACGTTTAACAATTCTTATGTTATAAAGTGTCTTTTTACGATAAATGAACAAAGTAACTGTACTTTATTCATTTATCGTAAAAAGTAAAATAAAAAATAGTACTGACTATTGGTTATATCTTGAGTACAAGCCGTCAGTATTGAGATTCACTTAAGCTTATACAATACGGGTCTGCCCACATTTTGCTCTTGTGTTCCTAGGTTTAATTGTAAAATCAAATGCACATTTTTGTGTATGATATATAATGCCTGGGCAGAGGCTAATGTCTAATATACAAGCTCGGTCTAGCTTAGACGTTAAAAATTAATGTTATTAAAGACACCCAGTTCGCGAATACATAGCCTATACTTTACTATTAAAAATCAAATGTATTACATATCGTAGTGTTCGGCTCGTAGATATTAAATAATAAAGTATTAAAGAGAATGCTAGGAACTAAAATGACACCGCTAACATGGTAAAAATAACATTTCAAAGTGTGTGTTCTGTGGCGGGTACGATGACCAGAGGCGTACAGTAGCCACAGTGGTGTGCGAGTCGTTGTAGAACTTTGATGGTTATCAGGTATTCTTAAACCGTGGACGAGGATTTGGAACTTTGAAGTGAAAACTTCGGTAGTTAGTGGCGTTGTGTACTTTTTGTGATGGGTAAAAAAAGTTAAACTCGCGTCAGGACACGTGACCTGATCCAAATTTTTTAAGACACAGTGAGAGTAGACTGCCCGCGCGGCGTAGGAGAGGAAGGAATCCCCTCTCTTCTTACCGCGTGGCGAAAATATATGCCTGCGCTTGCTGTTTCGGTTAGGCGGCGCAGGGCGCTTACGCGAATGTGCGTGACATAATAGAAATTGTCATGTTTGTGTAAATGAATATTATATTTTACCACATAAATGATAGTACTATTACACTGATATTTAAAACAACTCGCGCAAAATTATACCCTAACCATTCCAAAATATCACAAATGCACAATGTTTGTCTTCAAGTTTTTACTTCTACCGGCACTCCCGGAGTGCAACCCGTTGTTTTTTTACTAGACAATCCGATCCTGAGATGGGAAGTCTTAAATTCTAGGTATGGTAAAATTTCAATACTTATTACCAAAAAAAAAAACCATCGAAAGACGCTCGTGTACCGAGCAATAAGACAATGTTGTTTTTTTATCACTGCCCCCTGCACGTTAGTTCGCTTGTCGTAAGATTCGTAGTACGACCATAATAAGCGAATAGAAGCGCTTGAAAATGGCGCTTGCTATGCCACTAGAAAACGCAGCGTTGGTGGGCCCCACACAAGGTGGTCCAATGACCCGGTGAAGGTCGCGGGAAGCTGTTGGATGCGGGCGGTACGGGACCAACTATTGTAGAGAACCTTGGGGGAGGCCTATGTCCAGCAGTGGACGTCTTCCAGCTGAGATGATAAAGATGATGATGATGATGTCACTCAGTCCCTTCGCGGTATACTCTCGCCTTAGTCACTATACTACAGACGCAAAGGCATGATTCATATTGTTTGATACTTCATATCCATCATTATATCTGCACTAGACTTGCAATATGAACGCACACGAACAGGGAGATAAATGGCAAAGTGAAATAATTTAAAGCAGTAAAAAATTACAAGCGTTGTAAAGGTGACAACGCACTTAGTTCGAAGATGTCCGTAGGAGGCGATAATTACTTACCATGACATGATCGACTGCTCATTTGCAGCACTTGCACAAAGTGTAGTATTTACCATTAAAAAATTATCTAAGTTAGAAGATCGAAAATCTAAGTAAATCATTTTACAAATCCATCAAAACCAATAACGGAGAAAGATAACATCTACGAGTACTTTCAAATAAACATTTCAGGTTGATAATCGTAGCCAGTGTTAACTATTTATGACTTCTTTATAGCTCTGCGGCTACTAAACTCCTTATCTTGTTGCCTATTTCGTTGTGAAATACTGAACAAACGGATTTATTTTATCCTCGTTTTATTATACACCGAGGTAATCAAAACGTTACGAATTTTAGAATTGTTCCTGTGACGGGGTTAAATCATTCAATGGAAAGAAACAAGTTGCTATTTATCACAGCTTGAAGTAGTTGGGTGGATTTTTTTTATAATTTAGTATTCCTTTAGTGACTCCACTCTGCCTAATGAAAAGCATGAATAGAATCTAAGAGTGGTGGTCATCATATACATTGCGAATACAGACAATGCAGTATGGTTTCCCACACTATAACCCACTCACTACTTGAGCAAATAATATATACTCAACTATTTCGCCGATTAAAATCAAGCTTGTTGTGGATTTAATCCAAAAATGTTCTCTTTGCTTATAATGTAAGTATATTATAAGAAATATTAAGTAAGAAAGTGTTGGTTTATCCGATTAAATTAATGCTACTTTGTGTAAAGTTGAGCTCAAGTAATTCTGGATCGTTTAAATGTAACTTGAACTGACTTTGTTTTCGAAATCTAAATCTACTAAGCTTTATAAGTATTTATGGTTAGTAAAATCATGGTAAAATGTATTAATAAATAAGTAAATAAATGTTTGAGATATTTAAAACAACGCCATCTCGTTTCAAACTAAGCAGAGCTTGTGCTATGATAACTAGACTGATTGATAGAATACTTATATACTTTTTTTTTGTGAAATAATACATATTATACATAGAAAATACTCAAACTAGGAAACAAATATGTGCAGATCATACAAACATTTGGGCCGACCCGGGAATCGAACCCGAGACTTCAAGCAGAGCAGTCGCTTTCGCTCAGGTGGTTTTATCTGAGGCATTATTTAATGTTTCTTTTTGATCCCAATCCATAGCAATGTATTAGTAAAATATATAGTAAAAACAATAGTGTGCTTCCAGCACTCTGTTATTTCTTTAAATTTGAAAGAAGTTTTCTGATATAGTGTCTCGTAGTACCAATTTAAATAGTAATAGAAATATTAGATTCAATTCCATTGTCTAAATCAAAATAGTCTTATTATATCAGACTTAAGCTCACTAAAACAAGTTGTTTGCGAAGGGTCCGTTAGCTGAGAGCTTAGGTATATAATAGAAGGAAGGGCCGGTACTCTCAGAAGACTTTAACCTTCCAATTAGAGCGAGGCTTAAGGATACCCTGTCTTTAGCTTTCAAGTTATTTTATTAATAGAAGTAAAGAAATGTAAATATGAATATTTATTTGATAGTCATAAGGTCAAACGTTATTCTCCCATTTATGAAATATTTAATAATCCTGAAACTAACTTTCCACTGCAATCATAACGTAGTGGATTGAAAGGTCACTTCACCACAGTGCTGTCTCTTCGATCCCGACATAGGACAACGTGTGTAGAATCTACAAATTGTTACAATAGGTAGTAGAGCCAGGCTGACTTCAGCATGAACGGGCCGGCTCGACTGGGGAAGTACTACCTTCTCACAGAAGACAGCGACAGCATGTGTGCTGTCGTATTTCGTTGGTGAGTGCGACACCGGAGGACCATTGATACAGGGGTGACAGTTGTCGTTGTAACTGTGTGAGCCTTACACTGCCACGATGACTGTCATGCCTTTCACATTTCTAAAAGTAACTTGAAAAAACATCTCACTAGGCCGCCATAGCGTGGGTCACCATACTGCATTGTCTACATTCGTAATGAGTATGGTGACCATAACTCTTGGATTCTATTCATGCTTTCCATCACGTAGAGTAGAGTCACTTTGGCAGGCATAAAAAACAAAATGTTGTTCAGAGTTAATGTATTATTTACATTTATTTCATAGATGTTTGTTAAGAACCCGGATATATCCCTACTTATCTAAATAATAGACAAAAATAAATTATAACCTTAAAATATTTTCAATAGCTCTCTACCTTTTATTCGTATAGATGCTTGTTCCTTTCACTTCCCGTACAGAAACCGTCGTAGTATATGCTTCTGAAATCCAATTACTTTATTTCACAGTAGCTAGGCTTTAATATCAAAGGCTTTAGACAATGACGCGATAAACTCTGTATGACATCATAAAAAGGGACGTTATTAAATAATTTTTGCAAGTAGCAACAAGTCACAAGGATTTTTTGTATTCGTGAAGATATTTAGACCCGGTAGCGTATATTTCAAGAAAAAAATATTATTTTGAAATGTCGCTTCTTTTCACTATGCTGAAATCCACGTCATGGTAAGCAGTTATCGACCAGATACCAACATCTGCTGATCCTTAACGCTGTCCTAGCTGTGAGTTGTGTCTTAACTCACATTTTGAATTAGGTATTCAGAAAAAAAATCCATTGTATTTTAACGAATTCCTTTAAATGTTATTATTACTTTACTATAAGCTAAATTCACTAAACTTTATTTCTATTTAAATTATTTTGAAGCAAGTCTATCACATTATTATCAATTTTAGTTATTCAGGTCAATGCATTTTATTCCTCTGAATCGAAAACAACGTTTGCTACTTGTATGTTAGATAGGTACGTTAGGGTACTTATTTATTTATTTATTTATACTTTATGCACTTCGTACATCGACGGTCTTAATGCCCAAGGCATTCTCTTCCAGTCAACCTTAGGGTGGTATAGAAATATTGTAAGTGAGGTGCACAGAGGTTGTATTGACAATTAAAATATACCATACATTAGTACATATACATACATGAACACATACAATACATACGTCATAAATACACATATACATAAATATACACATACACAAAAATTTAGATTATATTCGTACACTATGACAACTTGACTATAAGTTAAGCCAACTGTCGATAAGACAATTCTTCTTCTCTGAATGTCCTTATTATAGACCGAGGATTGTAAATTATTGGTTCTATTTGAATGTATATAAGTGTTTGGAAGGTGAGTACACAACGAATAAGCCAGGGTGAAATTCCAGGACTGCGACTTCACTCGAACAGTCCAAAATTTCTTGGTATAACAAGGCAAAAATGTTCGAGCGACTGTAACAAATATTTGCAGATCACACAAACATTCGGTTCGACCCGGGCATCGAGACCTCAAGCTCAGCAGTCGCATACGATACTGCTGTGATGCCAAGGCAGTCAAAATTCAATTTAATATAATTACTTTCTTATCAAAAGTAAATCTGTAATTATTACATTTATTATTTACTTTTCCAGTTTCGGTAATAATTATTTCACAAGTTGTCTTAATTTTATTTGAACTATTATTAATTTTAAGTCTTAAGCAAGTAACTTTTGCAGCAGGATGTATTTTCTTGTATAAATTAGAAAATTGTTTGATATATTTTCGTAATTCCATGCTGGGTATTATCATTTCTTTCTTTATAAAGGCTAGTAAAGCCTTGTTCTACTTTTATATGTACCAGCCGTGACCTATTCACTGAAAGTTGTAGCATCTTTACCCGACAGCTTCTTAGGAGTAAAAGTTGATAGTCGAGGTTCCAGGGATATCGGGGTTCCAGGGATTTCCTTACTAGGGTACACTTGGTTCCTCGGTTACCGGTACCTGAGATGGCCTGTGGTTTTTGGTCGGTTCGAGGCCGACATAACCACCTTGCGATGATATCCATGGGGATTTCCGCACAAAAAAAAAGGAGGAAAAGTTGAGACATTTTCTTTATTTTTTTTAATCTTTGTTCATTTAGAGGCTTTTATTACCTATGAAAATATGCTAGCCCGATCGTGGCTTATTCTAAAATATTAAGGCAGAGGAAGTGATTGTTGTGTAAATATCTCAAATAGGTCTACTACCACATGTGAAGTAAGATTACTTAGAATAGTAATGCAGAGTCCTACATCGTACTCATTAAGATTATATTTGCACATCAACAAGTTACTCTGTTGCCGATATTTCACACAATTCATTACTTTGATTAGGATCTAAATCTCATAGTTAATAGGAGTCTCAATTTTAGGTATCACAGTACATCTATCTACAATGATTCGAATGTATTTTTGTACTATTTCTTTAATGTGGTACTATATCAAGCAATGTACTATCTAAAATCTAAACACCTGGCGGTGATGACAGTGAGGTTCCTAGCAGGTTCCAAAATGATATTATCGAG
This sequence comes from Hypercompe scribonia, assembly GCA_949316085.1. Lineage (NCBI taxonomy): Eukaryota > Metazoa > Arthropoda > Insecta > Lepidoptera > Erebidae > Hypercompe > Hypercompe scribonia. The sequence continues at coordinate 11,038,230 of OX438988.1, forward strand.
ATTGTATGATCCAAATATATTTGATTTTAAGTTATATTTAAAAAATGTATCTCCCAATACATTGAGGTCACCATACACATTTACACTTTTGTTTATTTTACATGTTTTCTACAAGTTCTTTATTTTTTTTTAAAGTGATATACGATGACGACTGAGGCTTATATACACTCAATAAAATAAGTTTCTCTAACTTTACACATGCTATTTCTATTATTTATTCAACAGAGAAGCACACAATATCAGTCTAGTTTTTGAATAATGGAATCCTTTCCAATCAAAGTATTGAACTGCCATGTACAGTTAAACAAACTACCTAATATGTGATTACTGAAATTGAACTAAAGCTGATGACGTTTTAACCAAAGTTTTGTAATATAAAAATACCAATTTTGTTCATGAGCAATTAATATATAAATATTTTCGGCCATTTAACACCAACATCGTCTAGTTTCAAACTAAGCAGAGCTTGTGCTATGATAACTAGACTAACTGATAGAATACTTATATACTTTTTTTGTAAATACATACCTATTATACATAGAAAACACTCAAACTTCTAAACAAATATTTGCAGATCATACAAACATTTGGTCCGACCCGGGAGTCGAACCCGAGACCTCAATTATAGCAGTCGCATTCATTACCGCTGCACCACCGAGGCAGTTAAAAACTTCGTGGTGCTTACTAGACATTTCTCGTATATTTTAATGTGCTAGAGTAAAAGTGTTTGTTGTATATTACTCTGAAACCACTCTATATAGTATATGTAAGCTCAAGGTTGTCTCTATTTCCCAGCATCTAGTTTAAAACGTAGTTAATAACCAAGTGCTTCACCATCAATATAAGTTGTCTAATCTACTAATTTAATAGCCAAATTTTTAGCGTTTCATACTCATGATTCAACTGTCATTTTTTTAATTTTTAATACATGTCAAATTATCCAAATAATGACAGCCTTTCTCTATTCAATTTGACATTCTTAATAAAGAAAATTTTGGGTTTATCTAATATTTCTATTTATTCTCATATATTTTTTGACTTTACTCCTACTATAGAATACATTTTACCATCCTATTTGGATTATTCACGACATCACCTCAGTTTATTACACTTACGGGTTATATGTACATAAATTATATCATACTTTATAGCACTCAGCATTTTACATTAGTATAAACTTGTTTACTCACTTTTTATTCCAACCAGACCGTACAACACAAGCAAATCAAATTAATATAGAACTCCTACGAAAGACGTGACTATAATTGCGTTATATTTTTGTATGAAGTTTTTACAGTAAAACACAAAAAGACTGCGGGCTTTTTTTTCTTGTCAATGTTCTTATGTTTATATCTATAATATAAAGAAAACCTTTTTGTTGGACGTTGACAATATTTAAGTGTACTTTTAGGTTTATTGATACGTGCAATTTTTCGGAGACTATCGTAGTGCCGTTTAATACATTTCAGTTTCTAGTGAAATTTTAAAGTAATTATCGTATTTCATTTTTATTTTGTACCTATTTGATAATATTATTTGTGACTTGAACGTAAATTCAAAATAAAGTGAAAAAACTCGAGTACACATCACTTCAATTTGCGTCCATGAATGCCTCATGACTTATAACCATGTTCAGTTAATAATATTTAATTGGTATAACTTCTGGCAACTGTTATCCAACTATCCAACTACTGGTCCGAACTGTTTGTGGAATTACCTTTGAACTTTACAATTGTACGTAAAAATTACTGTTCTCTGTCCATAGATACAAAGAAAAATCTTTAGCCACCAACCTTTTCTACCAAAGGCTCGAGTCGCTGAAAGAATGTTAAAAATAATTAATATTTCAATGCTACAATGATTTGCAGATAAGGCGGTAAGGTAAAGACTCCAATTCTGGCGGTAGTTGAAATAAGCTCCATTTAAGGTGATATTTTCATTCCAAAATCTTTTTTTTTTATTCTAAATCTTTACTTCCTCATATATCAGTCGATTACTAACGTTATATAGGAGCAATCTATTAAATTTTTGCTAATAAAATTTAGCAGCTAATTTGACTTGACTACACGATTGGCCTAGTGGTTTAAGCGATGCCATGCCGCTCTCCATTGTGCTGAGTGTTGTGGGTTCAATCCTACATGGGACAACACTTTGTGTGATCCATAAATTGTTGTTCTGAGTCTGGATGTTCTTTGTGTCCGTTTCTTGTATGTTTGTCAAGTCCCCCGTGACACAGGATTTATTCCTAATGCGAGCGTTGTCTTTTTTTAAAAAAAAAAATTGTGCAAAGCATACGTCACAGTAAGACTTCTCATACAACCACGCAATGCTTTAAGTAAACACACTCATTTATATCAACAAAGATTTTCACACGATGACCCAATAGTCAAGTTTGTGGCTTTCGTTCACAGCATTTTCCTTTATTTTACTTTCTTTATGTATATGTATATCCTACCCTTATTCTATTTCTAATTGATTTCTTATCAAACAAGCTTAAAACAAAATATCATGTAATAGGATACGCTTTACAGGGCTGGATCCTATATCGGCACAATCTGAATTGGGAAATATAGCTCCACCGTATTAATTTTGTCACAACTTTTCATGTAATGGATAATTTTATGAATTTAAAATTAGTTGAAATAAATATTAATCATAAAAACTGAAAATATTTTTCTGTGGTGCATATTATCGTCTAATAACCCTATTACAGTATGTTAACTATTGAGTATAAAATGCTAATGCTGTAAAAAGGTCAAAAGAAAAAGGTATATTTCAATTGATTAAAAAATTTTTTTTTTAAATCTGTTAATTTAATCTTATATATGAAAGTGTAAAAACTGTAGTCCTCAATGCTGTTTAAATTTTGTATTCATTGATATTTCGGTAGGTTCGAATTACGATTATTGAATATTAAGTAGTTCTCCTATTATGGAGGTAGCAATTTTTGATCCCTTCGTAATAGGTTCTATGACCTTCTGTTACGGTGTAATGACTTCTGTAAAAGAAATTTCACAGAACCTATTACGGGGTTACAAAAATTTCAAAATTCATAAATATTTTATAGTTCAAAAAACACACCGCACAGCAGCTGAAAAGTTCTCTCTTAACCAAATCTAATAAGTATAAAAATCGTGCAATGGTTTTGAGTACACAGTGTTAAAGATTTATATGTTAATTGTATTCTGGGTATCATTTTCATTTGCTTTATTTTTGATTAATAAGGGATTAATAACAAAGATAATAAGCGATATCCACAGTGTAATAATTGACAGTATTACAGAGCGGTTAAGATGATGACGATGATAATGATTTGTTAGTACCTAACCAATTGGTTGTCCATTATAGGAACATTGTCAAGATCAAAAAAAAACAATTAATGTCTCTTCACACAAAATTGAAAATCAGTTCAAATATTTTTGAATGGTTAAAGTATATTTTTTTCACTGTGACGCTATTCACAAATGTTATATATAGTGTGACAGTTACAGAACGTACAAATTTACGATATTTAGTGAGTTTTTTTTGTTATTCAGAACGTTTTTAATAGATCTCTACAAGTTGTTGATTTGGAAAAGATACCACATTGTTCTTTAGTGATAATAGACGTGATTCTTAGTAAAACATATAATTGTATATTTACGTCAATAAAATTAGCAAGTGGAAATTCAAAATGAATATTCTATACTTGGAACATAATAAATGTCTTTATAAAAATTTCATTAAAATGAGTCAACCATTTAAAGCTTGAAAGCAAAATAAACAACAGTATCATATTCGTGTTCATATTTATTTAGAAGGATAAAACGTATGTACAGAACCTTAGTAATTCATATTTCCCTCCCACCGTATTAGGAACCGACTACCTCCATAATAGATTTTGACATAAATCTTACCTCCGTAATAGGAAAAATCTACATAATTATTAAAGTATATATTTAAAATAATAAATGTTGTAGAAATAAATACGATAAGGGTGTAATACAAAATTGAAACCCCAATTTTGTCGAAATCAAAAGTAAACAAGACACGGACGAATGGTTATTCTTCTATGGTACTTTCAAATATTGGCGAAAGCCTCCGTAATAGAAGTTTAACCTTTATTGAGTCAATTAGCCTTTTATCACTAGACAGCATTTTAGAAAGTACGTTAATGTAGACGGTTAAGATTTTGATTTTACACATTTATATCCTCTTATTATCTGCACAATCACTTGCTAAAATGCAGATTGAAAATTTATACATGGATCTCCTCTCGGTACAGCTAGAATACGATTAAAATGTGACTGTGGACTTTGAAATTGCACAGGCACTGCACTTAGAGAACATTAGGATGACACTTGACAATATAGTTACCCTTTTGCAGTTAAATCAAGATGTTCTAAATATCTAAAGCTAGTCAATCATGTATCTTTGATTTTCAATTTAACATCTTTTTATACTCCAAACAACTTTATGATACTTTCTGTTAATTTCTATAAATCATTCAAGTTTTGGTAATGGCTTCTTTGTTCTTTAATGTACTGTGGCATTTTCCTTTAAAATTACATATTTTTAAAATTTGATGTACCAAAAATTTTTGGTATTAAAATTATCTTAAATTCCTATTTCTTCAGCAGGTTTAAACAATATATTGTCTTATTTGTGAATATTCTATGAATAGTTTGTTTGCTGCTATAGAAGTGTTTAAAAATTTTGCAAAATCCTTGTATTTACTTGTAGGTCCTGCGAAGTAATGAAACTCATTTGCTGTTAACTTGTAGGATTTACATTTCAATAAAAATCGTAGTGACAAGATTTGATATGGAGAATTAGAACAAGAAGGATTGGTAATCGACTCGCAGAAGTAACGACACGTGTTAAAATTAATTTCTGTTACTGAATCGTTGGTCTGTTCCAACTTTTTTTTCAAAGAACTTTCTTACAGATTTTTCAATATCGTCTTCTTTTACTTTTCTTTTTCCCTCAGTCGGCTTTGGGCGACAATCCACTGAATAATAAATAAATATTTCGGATATTTGACACACAACGTCATCTAGTTTCAAACTAAGCAGAGCTTGTGCTATGATAACTAGACTGACTGATAGAATACTTATATGCTTTTTTTTTTAATACATACATATTATACATAGAAAACACCAAACTTCGAAACAAATATTTACAGATCATACAAATATTTGGTCCGACCCAGGAATCGAACCCGAGACCTCCGGCACAGCAGTTACATTCACTACCACTGCGCCGTCGAGGCAGTTAAATAGAGGTGGTGACACTTCTTATGCACACAGACTTTACGTACATAATACCAGACTTTACATAATAACACATGGATGTGTTCTTATGTAATTATTGCGTATAATCGGGTTATTATTTATACAATTGTATAAGAAGATAGTGAGTAACTACTCATACTATCTTCAATACATGATTTTGCTTCATATCAAATATTCAATCAGATCCTAATAGATCTAATAAAATATTTCTTTATATATATTAAATATAATAAGATTATTTCCAATAGATGAAAAGTAATAAGTTCTAAGAAAAACAACATTTTACCGTCCATAAACATTTATTAATATAATTTATCATTTTCCATATTCCAATATTAGTATTAATACAATTACCATATACCGATCAGAAACATACAATATATGAATCTATGTATAGAAGATTCTACAATATAGGTTGCAATAACATACTTGTTCACCTCCTATCCAAGACCCGCATAGAGTACATCAAAGATTCGTCTATTAATATTATATGAATGTATTGACACATTAATAGATATTTTAAAAATCTAAGTTGCCAATCGCAAATACAAGTGGCTTTGTTTTATATATCAAGGCTTATTATAGCGTCTTTCACCAAGTTTTTCATTACCGTTACTCACTTATATGACTAGAACATTTACTTTAAAAGTTACATTTATATTTTTTTCTATTTTGTAGTGATTTCTACTTCCTATTGACATAAATTTACCACCAAGTTAGCAGCTACTGCTTTATCTACGATTATCTTACTTACTCTACATACATACATGATTATAGAATAGTTGAACTGCCGTCAAGACGACGAGCCTCATTGAAATCAAAAGCAAAACTAAATGCGTAAGGACCCGTCGCCGAAGGCAGTTACCGGTGTCTGATTCACCGAGCTTAGCGTCGAGGCGTACTGATTGGGCAATAAGGCTGGGTGATTGCCCAACCACGTAAGCGGACACTCGGCAAATCAGATAAAGAAAAGCTACAAAAACAAAATCAATAGACATAATTCTAATCAAAACTAAACCATTACTACAATTTTGTATATCATATAAGGTCCAAAAATATTTCCAAACTAAAATCTAGGTCCCTGTTTTCAATTCGAATTTCTACGTGATTAGATTGAAGATATAATGGTTAGAAGAGAGGGTAAGAAACTAAATAGGCAGTTAAACTTAAGGGGTCCGTGTTTAAATGCGTGAGTTGTCGCATCCAATGGAGCGGCGGTCAAGTCGGCTGGTGGGAGTTGATCGTCGCTTCAAAGGAGCCGATATGCCGTTTTGGGAGACTACCCCCATTTTTGGAAGAGGCCCATGCGTTGACAGCGGCAATTGGAGCCCCAGAGGTTGCACCTGCAGGATGAGGAGTGGCAGCAGTCTCCGGGGCGGTGGTCGCAGTTGCCTCCTCGCCGCACACAGGCGCGCCTGAAAACGTAGATCAGCGACGAACGTCTGAAACCACATTGTTGAACGCTAGCCTAAGTTTGTGTTTAAGTAAATGCAACTGAGTCTTGCATTTACTTCATGTTTCAATATACCGCCTTTTATGGCTACTTTCAATGATGATAACGTACAGCTAGAGAGGTGACTGTTTAGACTTTGGTTACCAGGTCAGATACAATGAAAACCAGGCTCATTTAATTGCCGACAACTTACAATATATTAAAATGGAACTATAACAAATCTAAATTATTCAAAACAATTATCTATCAATATATTTATTTTGTTCTTTAAAGTCTAATATTTATCTTAGTTGTGCAATAAGCTGAAACCATAGAAATTGTAATCCCATACTTCACAAACATCTTATACCATAATTTGTGTTAATTTATAACATGATTTATTACAGTTATGTTAATTTACTTATTTTGCATAATAATTAAAATACAGTACCAGAAGACTATTAAATTTTGTAATTAACGCCCTTTAATCATACAACCCTTTTGGCTTTATTCTCGGGTCCCTTAAATTATACTCGATCTTTAATTCATATTTTCCGACCTACTTGAAATAATATCTCGTTATTTATTTTAATCCCGTAGGCTATTAGCTGGAATTAATTTAACATTTACGTAAATAGAAACAGAACTCACTTCCCAACATCCTGCAGTAATTGGAGATCAGCTGGGTCGTCTCCGTAATCTTGCAAGTTTACTTCGACATCGTCATCGCCTGATAAGGAAACAGAATTTTAGTCAAATTCCTTTAATTGATATTTTCTGTACATAAATGTTGTTTTTCTTAGTTACATGTATAGTTTAAGTCAAACTAAATATATCATGATTATTCATCAATAATCTTTAATAGTCCACTGCTGGACATAGGCCTCTGCTTAAGAAGGAGGTTTTGGCGTATAAAATCACGTTGGCTAGACAAGTTGGTATACGCTTAGTTTTTCTCCTCTTCACCACAAAAACAAAAGTGAAGAGGTAAATATATGGTTCAATACTTTAACAACAAAACTGTATGTCTTAGGCCATGACTTAGATCGAAATCGTCTGCATACTATCCAACACGTAAGTATATTATCGAAACAACCATTACATATATTCACAGTTCATGAATGTCGACCAGGCTAACTGACCTATTTTGTCAACTGTAGTAGAAACAGATGATTTATTTATAAATGATACAGTTTAGTTTTACAAGCTTAAAAAGCACTTTTAATTGTTAATACGCTTCTGTTAGAGTCACTTGTAATTTCTAGATGTTGTACTGTAATTAGGCATTTCTGAACTGTTGATTATAATACAACCAAAATATATAGAGTAGAATTGTTTAGATTTTTTTTTATATAAGACAACTCTAGATTAAGGATTGTAAATCCTGTGTCATGGAGGGTTTTACCACTGGTATAGAGTCTGGTCGACGTGAAGGTGTGACGAATCACTCAAGTTTGAATCTATATGATTCGTTAGTATATTTTTTGATAGTCATAGTAAAGACGAAAGTATGTGTGAAGAAAGTGATGATGAAAGTAGCAGGTGAACAGAACAACTTTTCTCTTTTAATTTATTTGGTCCATACAGAGTGTTTGATTACTTTTTCAATATTAAAATTTATTAAAATACCTACATAAGCAATATTCACTTGAACTATCTATTACCAAAAACACTGTTTTCATCTCCTCCAATTAACCTAGAATTAAATTCCTTGTCGTAACTGGAATAGTTTAACTTTCCCCGAGCTGTTGTCATTGATTCTGGATGACAAGTCTCGTGACAATGGGGTACGATAATTATCTGTGAGATTACAAAGATGACTACATGAAGGGTTCAAACGTGAAATTAAATCAAAACAACTATGTCATTTATTAGTAGCCTACATGGTTTTGAGCTATTTCATTTAATCTGAAAACGAACATGTCTGTTTCATTCCACTGATAAATGGAGTAAATTTCGTATTTCCTTGGGACACTATGTCTGGTCGATTTTAAATTAGAATTACAATAGATTTTTTTTTTCGAAATGGTTCTTAACTTTCGAAATTTGTCAAAGTTTTAAAGCATTATGGTGTAGCTATGTCATTTATATTGAAATAAAAGGATTTTAGAAAATAACCACAATATAGTCATCATTTTACTTCCTTTTAATACAGTAATACAGTGCATAGTAATATTCTATATAGTGTTGACAGTTAAGCTTAATTAAAAGCAATGAAAATAAATGAACGTTTGTAAAACGATAATATTAACCTAACATAAGAAAAAGGAGATAACCTTACAAAGTATGAAATGAATGTCGGAAAAAATACGTGTTGGCGGAGCACATGTGACACTCATATTTGGTGTGCTGGTTTATCAATTTATCTGCACTAAAAACACATTGAAGTTCAGATACTGTACCAGGATCAATGTAGGAGGCATGTGCCCACTCAGCGGCGAGCAGGACTGCCGCAAGCGCGAGCAAAAATGCGCCGGCGCGCGGCATGCTGCCCGCGCACCAACCGCTGCTTGCCTGCAACATAGTATAAATAATACACATTAACTTTATGTTCACATCAACAGCCTTTTATAGTCCACTGCTAGATACAGGTCTCTTTTTTTTCTTTTTTTCATCTCTTTAAAGTAATGTTGTCCTGCGTCACTTGCTCCCTTAGTCGCCTCTTACGATACCCATGGGACGAGTAGGGGTGTGGACTCTGTCACCTCATGGCCAACATAATATTATTGCTTTTTAACCCCGTTGTGATACTACTCCCCTTTTCACCTAATTCTGTCGGGGAACCCATAAGTTAGTATCACGTTTACAGTATTCGTAAGCGACAATTGCCACTTATTATCGGGAGAACCATCTTCTCAGTTGTCTTCGGTAATATGACAAAGGAGTTTCTTTTACCATTAAGGTAACCATCAGCATACACCGTCTAAAGTTCCACAATACGTACATTACTTAGACCAAGATAGAGCCAATCATTTCCGTTTTTATAAAGGAACTTTTAGTTTTAAAATCGATATTCAAGAGTGAGGATGACAAAATGGTAAATTATGAAACTTATAGAAATATTATTACACGGATATCTATGTACTAATATTCTATAACTTTCGTTGTGAGTGAACAAACTGAGCAATCGACGCTGTGTACTTCGAAAACTACCTGTAAGTAAAACCAAACAACTCTATTGATAAACTCCACCTAAATATTTAATTCTTTTTTACTAAACAAATGTACATGTAACATCACCGCAAGTAAATATTTTTATGTTACTAAGCAACCGCCTATTATTCGCTTATTGACCAAACCAAGCTTATGCATAGGTTAAAGATCAACACGACATCTTAAAACAAATTAAATTATATTTTGGTCTACGATTTTTTCGCACACTTGCTACGAAAATAATATGTAATCCACCCCACTGCTATGCTTTTATTCCGGTTACTACGAATGAGCTACTGCGGGATTAGAGTCGTCCCGCACTATTTTCTGCCAGGATATCCGCTTTATTTGTGCTTACTCAACTATTAAGTTCTTTTGTGACGGAAGACAAACGTCTTTCGACTTTATTACCTAGATATGCTCCATAGTCCTGTAGCGATGATTAAATTTTATTTGAGCGTTAAACATATGTTAAAAATATGCAACCAAAAAGAAATTAGTCAAACACGACTTAAAAATGTATTTATATGCAAATCTAAACACGTCTAAATCCCCATGTTGTTCTGTGTCGTAGGGCCCTAATGTTAATCAAGTATTCATAGCGGAGATATCTTAAAATATCATATGACGTACATACTAAACAGTTAGAGTACATTCACACAAGTGGAAAAAAAAGTTGTTTTTTTTCTGTACGATTACGTAAATGATGGTTACCACGTATGTATGCTATTGGTTGCGACTATTTACGAAAATTAGTAATCTAATTGATGCGACCCTCGATAGCGACCGGTTAGTAACATATTTATGAAATTGGCGCGATCAATATGTGTCGGCATCGTACATGTCGTACGGTAACGATTGAAACTTATTCGTAATAAAAGTTAAGGCAGCCCTTATAACATAAATATAAATAAATATTTTAGAAAACTGACACAGACCATTATATATGTAGTTTCAAACTGAGCAGAGGTCGTACTATTAAAGCTAGGTGGACTAATAGAATATTTATATACATATTAAACATAAAAAACACACATTTCGTACGATCCGGAAATAGAACCCGAGATCTCAGCGCAGTAATCATATGCGCTACCATTGCGCCACCGAGTACATATTTCTAGTTATTTGCTAGTAACATGGATTCTATGTCTTATTAATTTTCCTCCTCGTGTCGTTTTCCCCATGGCAGGGGGTCACGACCCCTATAAATTATCCTCCGGAAGACAGCTCTCCACTTGATACGGTCTTCAGCAGTATGTTCGTGGAATTTTTTGTTATGCGCCGAATCTGATCTCTCCAGCATAAAGAATTTTTTCCTCTTGACCATTTTCCCTATTCGAATACGGTTTAAGGTTTTTACTGGCCATGTTTTCGATATATTTTTTTCCTGTTTATATGATTTAAAAAAGCCTAGAGTTACTGAATATTTTTTTCAGGATTAGTTATAAAATAATATACACGGCACACCAAGTTATTATTTATTTATATGAATAACAGAGTATTAACCAATTAAATAATAAACGTAAATTGAAAAACAATGTTAAAACTCTAAATGATTAACAAATTAAGAACTTAAAATCTCTAGTGTGATAGACCTTAACACTACTTTCAAAGACATTGATGTGGATAATCCTGGGTTTGGATCGATAAGGGTTTACCAAAATGGCTTAAGGAGTCGATGATCCCGCTTTTAATAGAGGATTTGTATTATTTTAATATTCATCGTTTTGTTAGTTTCTGTTCGAATATTTGAACGATTGATTTTTACTTAGACCAATTTTTATAGGTATAATATAATATCTGTATCCACTTTAACAATTTTTTTTACTAGAAAATGATAAAAACTATTGAAGACAATGGTGTCCAAGAGCACAAAACCATTTTTTTTACTAAAAATAAAGAAATTATTAATTTTATTTAACAAATAATAACAAATAAGTTATTAGATATCAACATTTCTAATAACTATTAGAGAAACAAAACAAAAGTAAATATAATGAGTGAAAGCTACCCTTTTTGAAATATTCTCAAACTTTCTCAAGTAAACAACGCATTACGAAGTTTGTTTCATTAGAAGTTTATAATTGATTTGTAATATAATGCCAAGGATTAGATTCATAAAATATTTAAAAAAGGAAATACAAAATAAGACACAATAAAGAAAAACCAAAAAGAGTCAAGGACAAGAGACAAACGATTCATGTAGGTAATATAGTAGGACACATAGTAATAGTCGCAGAAAGGCGTTGCATATGGGCCGCATAGAACATGTGCGTATGTTGTAGCAAACATTGAGGAGTCCCATATCCAATATTCGATATCTTTCGACTGAGGTCACGATAATGATAATAGGTAATTTTTATGTGTGATGATTTAATAGAGACCAGTCGCCTAAGCAGGAGATATAACAGTGTACAAGTGTGTGCGTAATTACAGGTGCTCTCTTTGTTCCCTCAATCTCAAAATTCAATCATCAGAAATCTATAAGAAAAATTCAATATCACTTTTCTGCCCCGGCCCGGGAATGGGACCCGAGGCCTTTTGATCGGCAGTCGCATACGCTAATCACTTAACCAACGAGACAGTTCTGTTAGAAGAAATTTCTAAATACATACATATTATAGAGACATTACAGCCGGATACAGAACAAATTCGACTTATTACACAAATTTTTGTTTTAGGTGGTAACCGTACCCACGACCTCAAGCATAGCAGCTAGGGTCACTAACCATTAGACCTGCTGGCCAGTCAACATACATATATTATTAATAATTACTTAACAGTTAAGCAATTTAAACTGTAACCACATATCTCATCTATCAGAACGAGACACAGAGAACCGACTAAGTTCTAAAAGTATTCCAACCGCCCATCAAACTTGCTAACCATAAGGTCTTAAAGGATAGATATAGTTTCACAACTTTGATTATATCTTCCCCTTTTGATTGGATATATCGAGGCGTGAAATCATGATCGCAAATACGGCTCACTGATTGCAAAACTAAACCGGTTATTTTATTGTCTGGTAACACTAGTCCGATTATCGCACCATCCAAGCGATGGTCATTAGGTATTTCCACTTGGCATGATTATAGGTTTAGCAGAACTAGTTTCTTTGAAATAACAGAAATGGTTATATACGCTCGTCACCTATTACGTGTGACCATAGCACTGATGAAAAGTGGGTGTTTAATATGCCACTGTCTACCCTCCAGGGAAACAAGCATGATTTTCTATATGTATGTATGTGCTTATATCTTTAATATATTATTATAAAAACAAACAAAATGTACCGTATAAACAAGAGGCAATCTATAACTACCTATAACTTTTATCTCTTTTATATATGAATTTTATTAAATGAATATTTTTTCACTAGAAATATTTATATATATTTTTGCACTACAGAACAGTTTAATTAGACAGATTTGAAATAGTGATGCTTAGAATAAGTGAAGTTGAAATCATCATCAAAAGTGGAAGGTTTGGTATTGGCAACTCATAAGTAACATGGCTTCTGTTGTAAGTCAAGTACATACAATACACAGCTAAAATAATTTTGTATCTAACGAATTAAATTATTTTAACAAAATATAAACACTACATGGAATTGTGACCCAATTGTAATACTTATAACAGCTGTGGTTTAGCACATGTGTTGGTTTACAGCCGCCGCGTTCTAATAACTTTACACAATTCAAGAATTACTTCACTAAAATTTATTATAACTACAGTTAGTTGTAGGTACTTTGTTGTACATGAACTTTCTACGTATTAGATTTTCTCTCAATCTAATTAGGAAGTAATTGCCGTAACCCGCAACCCCATAAAGGGTTTAAAGTTAAGAGCATGCAACGGGACTCGTTTTAGTACGTACCGTAATGGAGTTTTCATGTTCCACTAAATCTATCGAGTTAAAGGTTGAAATGGCTTGTGATGTCATCCGTGAATAAAGCAGACCCCTTTTGAAAGGTGTCCATCAAATTCGAGACGGCACAATAGAAAGTAATAATAGACCGATGTTTCACATTAATATTTTAGAGTACGATCTGCCGCGCCTTTTCCCAAACTAGGTTGGATTCGGTTTTCAGTTTACTACGACACAGCTGAAGTTTGATTATTTACTTGAAGCGCCTTCCGTCATAGCTTTATAGCCCAAGGCCTAAGTGATACTAAAACTCTGTAGGTGTAGATAGACTGTAGTTGGACTTTTTAGACCTCGAACTACTGGTACCATAAAAGTAGTCACCCATCCAAAAACTGACCTAACTAGGATTGCTTATCTTTGGAAATTGTTAACCAACTCGGTTACCTCAGCTACGAGGCCCTCTAGTATTTATTATCAGAGTACCATATTAATATTTAACTATATACAATATAAATAGGTTATTTTAAATGGATTTCACTAGACGCCAAAGAGCTCAGTTAAGTTTATGGACTGGAAAAGTGAAGGTGGGGCAAAGTGGGTAGAAAAATTAGATTAGGTTTATATAGCCTGTTTGTAGAATTTCTAGAGAAAGATCTGGACAAACATAATATATTGGTGGTAAAATAATTATTTTAATTTTAAAATGTAGATATTTAAAATCGCTTTCACGAAGTGTCAAATAAGTATATATCAAATTTGATGAATTTATGATGGTTCATGTATGATGATCGTTACTGAAAACCAATACAAAATGTTGGTACATAATAGAAATAATTAATTAAAATAATGAACACCTGGGTTTTAAGTGCTATTATATCGTTTGATTAATTATAAATTCATCGTCATTGATTCATCGTCTATTACTTTTGTATTTTAAATTCCTTTTGTGATGACTTTCACATACAGTGTAAACAAAAATACATACTACGGCGCGCCATCTAGCGAAGAACCTCGAACTATGGAGAAATAAACTATAGAGCAATTACTAATCCTGAATCGCGATATAGAAATTCTCGCGGCGATTACCATATCCCATCCATCCATCCCAATATCAAACGTTGGGCTGCAGCCTGCCAGGCATGATCACCTCACCTGCTCAGAGGATCTCTTTGATCGGAGAGACATGACACTCATTCCCTCCACACTTTTATAGAAAACTATTCACCATTTTTTCTGATCTTACATTAAAAGTTATGAAGTTGTTATAGACCTCATGAGAGACAGTAATACTCGTATTAACACATTTTTGGTATCTACGCCACGATTACTGTAAATTATAATGTAACAACAAATAAGGCAAAAAGTTTTCAAATTTTCACATTCACTACAATGAATATCGATCATTGATATATAAATATCAGATATTCTAGATTTACATTATTAAGGGTAATCTATTAATTAGGGGTAAGTCCTAGCGTCACACGGATTAGTATTGTGACTTCAATTCCCACCCAGGGCATATAGTTGTGGGATGATACGGTGTAGGCTGAGCGCCATCATTTATTTCAAGTGTAATTTATCCATAAAATATACGTATTTAATTCCATATAAGTATCGGGAACTCATTCAAAAATTAAGAACCCATAATACAAACTGCATTTAATTTGACTGCACGGTTGAAAAAAAAAAAAACGAAAAAAAAAGTGGTTTAAGCGGTCGCCACGCCGCTCTCTACTACGTTCAGTATTGTGGGTTCAAATCTCACACGGGACAACACTTTGTGTGATCCACAAACTGTTGTTCTGAGTCTGGGTGTTCTTTGTGTCTGTTTCTTGCATGTTCATAAAGTCCCCCGCAACACAGGATTTATTTCTAGCGCGGGTGTTGTCCTTATATGAAAAAAAAATAATTCTAGAGAGCTTTAGATAATGGTTATTAGTGTTATTGTAACTATTTTAGTTATAGGTCCATGTTCTCATAGATAATAGAAGCTAGAACGAATGATTATAATTAGAGCACTGAGTTACCCTTGCCAAGCAATTAGCATTATTATTCTATGAGGCGATGTTGACGGTCACGTAACGACGGCCAATGTAACACCGATCGATGATTGTGACCGAAGAATTTATAAAACAAACGTCATGAGTATTTAATATTTCTAGTTATTTCATAGGGAGAAATGAAATTTAGCCATTGTTATAACTAGGTTTGTAAGTTAATTTGTTTATTTTGTTTTCACGTATACTGAAACAATGTATCAATAATTATAATTAACATGATTCATAAAGTTATTTAAAGTTAAAAAAATATTAAATTAAAATCAATTTAATATTTACATACAAGCGGCAAATATCTCCTCTAGTTGACATACACCACTGCACGATTGGCCTAGTGGTTTAAGCGGTCCCCGGAAGGAGGTTTACTGGTGGTCCCAGGAGTTGGCGGACCTCCGCGCGGCCTGTACTCGTGCCCGGAGGTCCTACACCCGTAGTCGGCGGCGACACCACGTAGACGGCGAGGAGGACCAGTTTCATGAGGAGTACCGAGAGGCGCGGAAAACTCTGAAGCTGGCCATTAGCCGCGCCAAAGAAGTGAAGAGGAAGGAGATGCTGGAGGGTCTCGATCGTGACCCCTGGGGTCGCCCTTATCGTGCGGTGCGACAAAAGCTCTGCACGTCGGGCCCCCCCCTTACAGAGACACTCCAGCCCAGCTTACTGCGGGAAGTGGTCGAGGGTCTTTTCCCGCAGCGGGCGGAGCACACACCCCCGTCGATGGCCTTCATGGTCGAAGACGACGGGGGACGGAACGAGGATAATGTTCCACCCGTCAGGGAATCGGAGATAGGGGCGGTCGTTCTACGGATTCGCTCTAAGAACACCGCCCCTGGGCCAGATGGGATACCTGCCCGAATGCTGGCGCGAACCCTCGACCACATGTCGGATCGCCTCGGGGAAGTCCTAAACGCCAGCTTGGCGTCCGGGCGCTTTCCCGAGGGTTGGAAGAGCGGGAAGCTGGTCCTACTACGGAAGCCGGGACGGCCGGCCGATTCGGTCGCGGCCAATAGGCCCATCGTATTGCTGGACGAGGCGGGTAAATTGTTTGAGGGGATACTCTCTGCCTGCATCGTCCGGCACCTCTGCGAGGTGGGCCCCGATCTGTCGGACGCCCAATACGGGTTTCGAGCCGGGCGTTCGACAGTCGAAGCAGTGTTGCGCCTGAGGGCCGTGACCGAAGAGGCGGTGAGCTGTGGCGGCGTGCTGTTGGCGGTGTCGTTGGACATCGCCAACGCATTTAATAGTCTGCCATTTAGCTGCATCAGGGAAGCACTTCACTACCACGGGGTGCCAGAGTACCTGAGGCCTGAGTACCGTCATGTACGAGGACCGAGATGGCATTCTGAGGCGGCGGCCCATGTCGTGCGGTGTTCCACAGGGGTCTGTCCTCGGACCACTCCTGTGGAATATGGGATACGACTGGGCCCAGTGGGAGGTCGTCTTCCCCCCGGGCTGGGCGTAATTTGTTACGCCGATGACACATTGGTCACGGCCCGGGGGGCGAACTTTCAAGAGGCGGCGCGCCTGGCCACCGTGGGAGTCTCTTTGGTGGTCGGGCGCATTGAGGCGCTGGGTTTACGAGTGGCCCTAGATAAGACGGAGGCCCTTTTGTTCCAGGGGCCCCGTCGTGGTCCACCACCCGGCGCCTCTATCGTAGTCAATTCGGTCCTCGTACCGGTTCAGGCCCCAGCGCCTCATGCCGCCTTAAGTGTGGCCGCGGGTGGACGGGACGGGTTTTCCCCTCCATCCGCTGTAGTGGCCAGCCGCGAGGAGGTGACGTGCGCGTGTGCCGTACGTCGCCTAAATAGAGAGTTTATCCGCAGATGGTGCCCGCTTTAGCGGGCAGGCGCTAGGAGGGATCTGGATGTCGTAATAGCAGCGGTTCCCGGATCCCTCCTATATTAGGCGCAGAGTGGGACACCGTGTGGTTTTAGTCGGTCCGATTCCGACACACCGCCTCGCCGTAAACCCCGGTGGGGTGCCGGCCCGAGGGGGTTTCCAAACGTTAAAAAAAAAAAAAAAAAAAAAAGGGGTTTAAGCGATCTCTATGCCAATGTCTATTGCGTCGAGTGTTGTGGGTTCAATTCCCACATGGGACAACATTTTGTGTTCATCATCCATTAATTGTTGTTCTGAGTTTGAGTCCCCCGCGACACAGGATATATTCCTAATACCGGCGTTGTCTTTACAAAAAATCAATACAAGTATAAAGCTGAAGAATGTGTTTGTTTAGTTAAAATCACTAATCTTAGGAACTACTGGTACGAATCGATAAAAATCTTTATGTGATGAATAGTCCAATTATTGAGGAAGTTTATATAACATTTCTCACTGACAATTCTAAAAGTGGGGAAAATTTATTCCTTTTACGCAGACGAATTTGAACTGTTTAGCTAGTGTAGTATGTACATTGTCACCGACTTGTCAGAACGATAGGAAATAGTGAGTGTGTTGAGTGTGTTTTATTCAAGACATGGACGCCTCATATCGAATACAAAGATTACTTTTAGCTGGTATTCATCCAAAACCATGTGAAAACGAGCAGCCTGGGCATATTTTTTTGCTATTTTTGGGTTTGGTAATTTTAGACAACATAATACCAAAATAGTCATAATACCAAAAATATTATATTTTTGGTATTATGTTGTCTAAAATTTTAAGTTATATTTACAATCTAATAAATAAATAAAATATTTATTTAGGACATTCAAAACCAACTTCGTCTAGTTTCAAACTAAGCAGAGCTTGCGCTATGATAACTAGACTGACTGATAGAATACATATATGTATGTATTTATCTTTTGTAAATACATACATATTATACATAGAAAACACCCAAACTTCGAAATAAATATTTGCAGATCATACAAACATTTGGTCCGACCCGGGAATCGAACCCGAGACCTCAAGCATAGCAGCCGCATTCATTACCGCTGCACCACCGAGGCATAAACTATGATAACTCGTTATCTTGGTTTAAGAAGTGTTACATCCGTTACTATTTCTTTTATGACAATAATTTTAGTGACACTTTGAAGTTCTGAAGACGCGAGAACCCATAATGTTAACTTATCAACAAATCCGTATATACTGCAGATGTTAAAGTTCGGTAATAAAAATGAAATCTTGCATATAAAAGAGCAATATTTATGTTTCCTAAAACTATCCATTTTCTCCACCGCATACGATAAATCCTTAGTTTCCTGACATGATAAATAATCGTTTCTTAGTTTATAATTTGTCTCCATATAAGTCATGATTTACATCTTTTTTAGTTTATTTTAACTATATTTTACAGTGAACTATTACTGTTTTTAGACGTGATAAATAATATTTACATTAAACACCCGATATACCCCCTGTTTGTTTTATAACAAGACTTCAGGTTACTACAATTACATAAATTGGTAAATAGGCACGTGATATTTTTAAAATGTACGCTAATGAAAGTATACAATCTATTCTTAATAGATGACCCTTAAATAACACTGGTCTGCAACAAAATCCTCCTTTAGATAAAAAATAGATTTCTATGAAGAGTTAAACATGCTGAATCCAAATCTGCTTTCCATTTTTTGCTGACACGTGTAGTTTTTTTTTAAAGTATTTTTTATTATTACTTATAATTCCTGTTTATCTCTCATATTTTTTGTACTAACACTATCTATAACTCTGCTTCAATCAGCTTAAATCACATTTGTCCACGCAAAACTGGTTTACTGTGTTAGAGAGAGATATAATGATATTGTCTCACATTGTTTTTGAACAATTATACGCGCTTGCGCAGTTCGGAAAGCGACTCCGTGGCGCTCAGTTAGTTAAAAAAAAATAAGTGATTGTTTTCGTTTTATTCAACGTATTTTGGTAAGTAATAAATTATTTTGATATGTGTAGTGAAAATTAATAAGTATTCTAAAACATAGAGATTATATATATTCACATTTAGAAATTAATTTAATTTTGTTGTAGGTTCAAAATGCCAAGAACTTGCAAAAATTCACCAAACGTATTTTGCTACGTATGTGGTGAATTTGTTGTAAAATTACAACAGAATAAAATATCAAGCCTAATCAAAACTACGTACGAAGGTTATTTTGGGTTTCCAGTTGACAAAAGGAATAAAAATTGGCTTCCGAAAATATGCTGCAACACTTGTTCAAGAACGCTACGGGCATCTTTGTAGGTCCTCAAATAAGACAGCTCATGAAGGACGAAAATTTCAAAATTAAGTTGAATGACGCTGAAAAAAGAGCTTGGACCGCTTTTGTAGAAGTATGTCATAATTTTCTGGGGAACAAAAAAGATGACAATTACAAAAATATTGTTCAAGAGTTTCTTGCGTCTTACAAAGCGTTAAAATGCAACATGTCCCTTAAAATTCATTTTTTGGACTCTCATCTAGATTTCTTCCCCGTAAATCTTGGTGCAGTCTCAGATGAGCATGGAGAAAGATTTCATCAAGATATATTATACATAGAGAAACGTTATAACGGGAAATGGTCAGAAGCAATGCTTGCTGACTTTTACTGGTTAATTCGCCGTGAAACACCGATGGAAAATATGAAAAGAAAAAAATTACGAAGTAAAATACTACATTCTACTGCATATTAGAACAAGATAGATTTTTTTTTAATATTTGATACCAATTATATGTAATATTCTCACAATTATTAAAGTTACGATTTCAATTTATTATAAATAAAAAAGGAGTTTTCTTTATAAATTCTATTACAAAAAAACTGTACGTGATACGTAATTTTCAAAACTATATTCTTTTTTAGCAGTATCAAATCTATAATAATACATCACAATAATAAGAAGGAGGGCAAATTTTTTTTTTTTTGCAGACCTGTGTAATTTGTAAAACATATTTTTTTCCGTTCACGTGTAAGTCATTTATGGCGATAAAAAG
The DNA here is from genome assembly GCA_949316085.1 of Hypercompe scribonia. Lineage (NCBI taxonomy): Eukaryota > Metazoa > Arthropoda > Insecta > Lepidoptera > Erebidae > Hypercompe > Hypercompe scribonia. The sequence continues at coordinate 11,058,922 of OX438988.1, forward strand.
TTACCGATGTCGTTTCTCAAATACCAAAGTACCTGTACGCGAAATTTAGCTTAAATCGATTCAGCAGTTTAGACGTAAAAGCATTACAGAGATATGGACTTACTTTCACATTTATACAATCAGAAAGATTAGAAATAAATGAACTTTTAACTCACTTTAAAACGATAGGGTTCTCAATTCCTCTGAACACATTTTCCTGTGTAAGTTACGCGTTATGTGAACCATTTTCAATATCTCTTTTTTATTGATTTAGTAGTACTCAAGGGAAAAGTAAATGATGTCTAAAGGATGAAAAATAGAGTTTAGTAACACATTGGCACAGTAAACGTTATTCATCGAATCTTCTACGTGGCAACAGACATAGTAACAGAACATATTTGCGATAGTCCCTTTGTTTACTTCTAACTATAACAACATCGCATAATATCATCATTAAAGGCATCATAAGTCATTCATAACGAAGACTATTCCAGTACTGTTGTAGAACTGCTCTGGGCTACTATGTAACTACTATATATTTGTTTACATAAACTTAATTAAAAAAACGCAATCCAAAAGAATATTTAACCATATGTACAAAGTAAAATTATTTTTCTGAACATATAAATCATTATCATCATTATCTCATTGAAAAGACGCTCACTGCTGGACTTTGGAGAGCGCTATGACCCGATAGTTATCCACAACAGCGGATCCCGTACCACCCGCATCGCTAGGTCATATATATATATACTAAATTTACATTATTGTACGAGAGAACAAATTGATTTTAACCCATATTCAAAATCTAATAATATTTTCTAATACAATTTTAATAACAAATAGGTATATAATACGCAGCAATATTATAAGTATATTGCGTACTATTGAAGGTACCTGGAACAGGTACAATATTCCTTCAATACCAAAAAGGCCAGGTAATCGTATCTGGAGAACGATCTGTCAGACTGCCAATAAACCTCCACAACCCAAACGTTAGGTGATATTGAAGTTCTATAAAAAGACTATTATCGGACCCTAAATGATTGCCACAGATGTTCGTATGGCAACCCACACCGATGTGTTAACGTGCTCTCAGAAGCAGGGAGGGATCTCAATGTATTAGGAATGGTCACCCATCCATAGACTGACCTGGTTAGGATCCCTTAACTTCACAATGTATCAAACTATTCGGTTACTAAATATCTATTTATATAAAGACATTTGATAAATTTCAGTGGTCATTATTTTACGATTATTGATTTTGTTTTAAAATACTAAATATCTGAATATAGATAACAGATAATGACAGAAATTTAATTCAGATTCAATATTTATGATGAATATTAGCATATTTTCTATTACCCACTTAATGAATATTTTAATGATATAACAAAATTACTTGTGTCCGTGTTTTCTCTTGCGTAAAATTAATTTTAGCTGAGGTTTTTGCTAAATTTCGTAATAATGAGTTTGGCTGCTGAATCCTAAAAGCATAACAAACAAATTAATTGACTTACGCATATGAACACGTGATATTCATTATGATTAATAATACAGTATTTAGCAATCTTCTAGGGAACGGTTTCTAATGAATGTTGTTAAATTCAGTTTCTGTTTCTATCACTTGGTGCTAAAATGCAACAGTAGGTACTAAGTTTCTATAATATACTATTTGAGCACTAATTAGCCTTCCTGTAAAAAATATAATTGTATATTTGAATTATATGTCATAAATCAAAATTCTTTAACTTCAACAAAATATTACTGTACCATTTTTTTCTTTTTTTTTTGACCAGGCGGAAAATCCCTTCGAATCTCCTGCTACTTGGGATGCAGGTGTCAGGAGTATATGGTGTTCCCACTAAAAACCGCCCCAGCAGCCAGCCTCTGGCACCCTACTCTGGGTGGGGGGGCCCATATGATTTCAGGTCCCCCCTCAAATTGACACCAGCCCTGTTAAACCCTACCCCGGGGGAAAAAATATTTCTCCCCCACAGTTCTGACGTGGCGGCCCGACCGCAGGGATATACCGTTCAGGTCGCCATCCTATCCTAGCCTTGTTGTTTTTATTTTACTTTTACTAACATGGAGTATGACAGTGAGTTATAGTTTGAGATAATTTATAACACCTATATATTATATACAATATATCATTTATTATCGTCGAACAGTCCACTGCTAAACATCGAGTTTCCTAGCAAGGAGGTATATTTAAAATTTACAAAGATATTTGTTATTTATGGGTCACGTTTTTGTAATACCAATCTTCATAAATAATGTCGTCAGTCTTTATTTCATAGCAATGCCTCTTCTTATTTGCACAATATTTAAGGCTGCTTGACGTAGACCTCGTTTTAACAAAGACGGCTGTTGACGAACCATTCATATGTATACGAATTCACAGGTCACGGAGTTTGTGAGAAATTAACGGGGTGACTAAAGCCAGTTTCGGTACTTAAAGACGGAGATATATAATGCAGCTTGATGAAGTGTATTTTATATTAAAATATGTTGAATGACGTAGCTTAAACTTCAAAAGTTATAATGCATAACTAGTTTAAAGAAGCTCTGTGTTATAAAAACTGTTTACCAACTAATACGTTACTATAAAATTATATCAACGTTTGTTACTCTTTTACGCAAAAAATAATGGCGAAATTAACACAGAGATTGATTATAGTTTGGAACACATTAGTTACTTTTTATACGAAAAAGCTTAGTGTTCCAGTGGAATAAGCAAAGTCCAACAATAACTGTGGATAACACCGGGTGCAGTTTGCATATCACTTTTAAAAAAGGAACCATTAGACTGTACGACTGTAATACATATCTCACTAACGGCAAATAAAATTACCGTGCGTATACTTTGTTAGAAGGCACTACTGCAGCAGTGTAAGCCGTTTTCCTGATTTGAAGTGACTTTGAATTCCATAGAAGTGAAGACACAGAGTCGATAAACTAGTGACAGTTAGACTATTTGTTCTAATCAAATGCGAGATCACGCGTATTGAGCCGACGCAAATCTTTCTCGCGGCTATAGAGAATTTCTTAACTTCATTATTTATTTCTCGTCTAAATATTTAGCACCAATCCTATTTCACCATACTGTAAACAGCCTACATAGATATATTATCGACGTAGATACCAAAAAATATATCAAATGAAATAAAGACCTATTATACAGTAAGTTTCCTTGATCCATTCGAATCAGAAACAGGAAAATGAGTCCGAAATCACAGATGATTTTTGTGAGACTATTCACAAAGGCTTCACTGTTTCTTTAATGTAAATACAATTAACTCAAATAACACATGGAAAAAAAGAACGGACAAAGATATGGGTACCTTCTCTCTAAGCAGAATGTAAGCTTTCGTTAACCGATGATTCTATTTATTAGCGCAATTATTAAATTGACACTTAACGAATTATGAAGTATCTCTTGATTTTAAAAGGTTAGATTGTTTGAACATTACACACTAAAATCTAAAGACGTAATTAAAATCATTTACGCCAAAAGATTGAACATTGATCGTTTACCTCGTTGGTCTAGCAGATTAAGACTTCTAATTAATTAAGACTAGCAGCTAATTAAGACTTCTCGGGTTTGATTCCCGTGACAGGTCAAAAGTTTTGTTTAATTTTTCTTATAAGAAATTCATAATATAGAAACTTTACGGTGGGTCACGCTCGTGCCTCAGAGAGCATCTTAAGTCGTTGGTTTATCTATATAAGAGTTATTGGGAAATCAATGCCCTCAAACATACTGACAACTTCTTGTTTAACGTGTGGAAGGCTCCACGGCCGTCCCGACCTAAAATAATCTTGAGAATAGCAAAGGCTAGAAAGATGGTAAACTTATGAAGATAAATAAATATTTATATATATACTCACAAATACATAAACTACACATTCGTACCCTGTGGATACTAGATTACGGAGGTGTAAGGTAAATTAAGGTAATTCTGCTATCACGTTAAGAAGGTAATTATTTATATATATTCTTTTTAAATGGCAAACAATTTGTTGACACCCTAAATTTAAGTAGGAGTGTATTCTAAGTAATATTAATTACACAAAGAACGAAGAATTCACGAACTTGGAATTGTGAAAAAAACACAAGAGAAGCAAATTGTTTGATGACCGAAGATTTCTGTCGCGATTCGAGAACAAAAACAAACGCAGGTAGAGATCAAAGTGAGTTTGCGAAAATGAAGAGTTCGGGATTGAAAAGAAAGAGATCAGTGCTCGCTGATTGCGGCGCTGGCAAATAGTTAACCATTTTAATTGGGAACGTAAAACAGACACATGGTCATACTTTTATACTTTAGGGGATCTAATCCATGAGTATTCAAAATTTTCATTTAATATCATTACCTTCTCTTCTCATCTCTCATTTTTTATCTTCTTTTCCCTTTTTGCCATAAGTTTTGTACAACATTTCACATTATTTATATAATTTTTATATTTTAAAATAAGAACTGCAAGAAAAAATGTTTTGGCGAATTGTTACTTTGAATTCGAGTATGTACAAAAGTACTCCTTTGTACGTACCTACAATCTAAAAATATTTCGGTTTGTATAACAGTCCCTTGACTTAAAAAGGTTCGGTCTACGTAAAGTTAAGCCCATAATGTTATTATACTAAAAAGGCAGTGGACATTTTTATCCACTTAAATTTAAGAGGGGTTTACTTAACAGTGGGCTGATGTAAGCTTTTCCCGAAACAAACGTAGCGAACTGAAAAAAATAATGAAGTTAGGGTAGTGATAGGAGGGGCCCATCTACAAGACGTAAGTGGCCCAAGGCTTCAGAGATTTCTTTGGAGGGGGCATCTCGTTCCCCGGTTACTAATACCCGAGACGGAACGCGGTTTTTGGTCGGTTTGAGGCCGACTTAACCACTAACCGCTAAATGCAGAGACAAAAGTAAAGGGTGATGTTTAAAGAAAACATGAAACAGTCATTTAAATTAATACCATTACAACCTTATGACATGAATTTCAAATTTAATGTTATTTACTGGTTTTGAGTTTCATACTGTTCTTCGAGATAAAGGCACATTGTGTATTTTTTAACCTATTTACGAAACATTAAATACCTGATCAGAACCTTTTGGACATATTTCGTAACTTTCAAGACATTTTTAGGTAATAATTTTAACCTTCTGTTGATTTGGCAATCATATATATTCTGTTTAAAAAAAACTGTCAACGCAATTTTACTCAAAAATGCCTTAAAAAAAAATTCACCTCACTTGTAAATATCAATATTCCTATTAATATAAAGTGAAATGCTTAATTAAAAGACGACATCGTTCTTTGTTTTATTTGTGAAAGCTTTTGTTTAGACCTTATTTCGAGAGTAAACACCCCATCTAGATGACACTGCGTGTCTGTTAATGAAAATAATGAAGTATAGGATGGTTCAAGAATTCGCTAACATTTGAATCTAATATCCCCCGCAAACATGTTACGGGAGTTCTTGGAACCGATGCTACTGGAATTCGCTTGCTACAATCGTAACACATGGTTTCCACAAGATGGAACCATTTGTCACACGTCCAATGAGTCCCTGCCGGTGGTCATGGACATGTTTCCGGCTGATTTCCAGACGAGGTGACATTCCATACCCAACCAGAAGTCTAAATGTATCCCCAGCAGACTTTTTTATGGAGTTATTTGAAGAATCTTATCTACATGTATAAACTAAATATACTACGTCAACTAAAAGAAAAAATCAGCGAAGAGATGTCGATTTCGTAGTCTCTTTGCTGACGAGTAATCGAAAATTATGGTACTCACTTAGAAAAGTGCAAACGTCAAAACGGTGGTCATTTAGACTAAGTATTTTTTTTTAAATAAATTCCAACTTTAGCTTTCTTATAAATAAACAATTTTTATAACGTATATGAAATTATATTTTTATACGATTTTATCAAATGTTAAATAATTCGTGGCCCGCCCTATAAATAACATAAATATGCCTAGGTACCTGAAAAAGTACAAAAATCTAACAATATTTTTTTCTTCTTTTTATTTTAAGAGCCTGCCAAACTGTCTACTCTGCCTGATGGAAAGCATGAATATAATCCAAGAGTTGTAGTCACTATACTCGGGGTCGTAAAAGGCATAGTATTGCATACAGTTACCATGAGAACTGTCAGCCTTGCATCAATGGGCCTCGGGTCAAATATATGTATTAAGGAACGAAAATTTGAAAAAGTTTAGTACGAAGAAATTAACGTTAACTATCGACTGGATAAATAAGCCCATTAAATTGTATTACTACTGTTTGAAGACTGTTTATTCAAATTTATTGTAAAAATAGTTACATTGATCCTATAGAGAAAATCTATAATAAAATCATATGTTTTCATTATATATACATACATAAAATCAAGTTTTCTTCAAGGGATAGACAGAGGCATATTAAATTCGCCAATGTTTTGATCCGACGTAATGCGTGGTTAGCCTGTTGCAGCTAATCGGGGCAAGAGGGATCCGGGAACAGCTGTTATTACGGCATCCGGACCTCTCCTAGTGGCTGTCCACTAGGAGAGGTCCGGATTATCACTATCACTATATAGGCACTATCTTCAGGTGAAACTCTGTATTTAGGAGACGTAAGGCACACGCGGACCTTCTCGCGGCTGGCCACTACAGCAGATAGAAAGGAAAACACAGGGGGAGTCATATTTACCCTAATCTAATGTACAATGTAATACAGAAAATCGGATGCAAGCAATTATTTACTTATCATTAACTTGTTTTGTTTACTCACTTGCCTCATATACCATCAAAAAATCAACAACATTATAACATTCCTAATTTTTTTACTTAACCCAAAACAAAATTAATACCAAACTACACAAGGCCCCAAATATGTAAATTAAAAATATGTTTTTACAGCTTTGCGGCTCCCAACCAAATAACTTCATAGCGACTGCCCCACTCATTAACGAAAAAGGTCTTTGTAATTAAGGCTATACACCCCGCGATATTATTAGCAGTTTTATCTCTGCGCAGCGGGCCTCAAAGACTTTTCTTATGCTTTTAAAAACAATGCTCTTGAATTGAAACTTAATTTGTTAAATGGAACGCAAAGTGTGTCGATTTCCATGGTCTAGGTCTTTTTAGGTGCGCTTGTGAGGATATTTCATAAAATTATTTTTAACGGATATTTTATTATACACGTGGTATTAAGTAGTTGAGTAATTACTATTTAATATTAAAATGAGTCGAAATTGAAAAAAAGAATTCTATACCTAATTTGTAAATGACGGTCGTACCGATAACGGTACAAAGAGGCAGCAATTTAATAAAAAATTTCTCTACAAATTGTATAATAGTGTATGTATTGGCTGTTAGTCTAGTAGTTAGTGGTCCTGACTGCTAAGCAGAAGGTCGTGGATTTAATTCCCACCCAGTACAAATATTTGTGTGATACGCGAGATTGTTTGTTCCGTGTCTGGGTGTAATTCATCTATAATATGTATATATTTAGAAATATATAAGTATGGTTACCATAAACCAGGCTCTGCCTAATTTGGAATCAGGCAGCCGTATCTGAGATATGTGAAGTTAAAAAAAATCATCATGACTTTTCTACAAAATATCTCCCACAACATCTAAAGCTGTACGAATCCAGTAACAATGAGTTGCTTTTAAATATTTACACAATATTATTACAACATTTGAAGTTCAAACCCATAGCTCAATTTGTTACAAGTAATAAATTTCTGAGAGACAAATGGACCGGTCTTATAGACAATATAAAATTTTACTAGGGACGTGATGGAAATTCTAAAATTAGCAAAGAGCCTATCGCTTTATAACACAGGGAACAATACTTTATTTGAAGTGAGTATTTTGTTATATTCTTACTAAAGAAGGTTGTTTATATAGCAATGTGTCTTATTCTTAAGTAGTAAATACAACTGAAAATCAAGATGAAACAAAAATAATAAAATTATGTTTCATTAGTGAGTGCAAGACCGGTGGCCCATTGATGCAGGGGTGACAGTTATCGTAATGTGTGCAATACAATGCTACGATGACTGTCATGCCTTTTACGTCGCCAAACGAGGCGTAAAAAGCATCTCAATAGGACGCCATAGTGTGGGTCACCATACTACATTGTCAGCATTCGCAATGACTATGGTGACTACAACTTTTGGATTCTATTCATGCTTTCCATCAGGCAGAGCAGAGTCACTTTGGTAGGCTCTGAAATAAAAAAACTCCAAGTTTGGTTTCTTTACATATTAGAATTAATTAATATTTAAATCGAAAATACAGTACAACAATAGCTACTTACTTTAATAGTAATTATAAAGTACTAAGTACCTGTTTTGGTTGTTAGGTGGCCCAGTAACGTCTGAATTTAAGCTATTCTGAACAATAGTGGATGTAAGTTTTATGATATTGTTCTGGATAACAACAAAATATTCATAGATTTTTTTTTTAAAGATCTTCTGCGCCTATATTCAATTCTGTGTCGCGGGTGAATTTACAAACATACAAGAAACGGACATATAGAACAACCAGACTCAGAACAACAATTTATGGATCATATAAAGTGTTTTCCCATGTGGGTTTTGAACTCATAACACTCAGCGTAATAGAGAGCGACATAGCGACCGCTTAAACCACTCGGCAAAACGTGCAGTCAACTGATATCAAAATTACTGACTAAGGTTTTCCTAAAAGCATGAAGCATAAAATACCAACGTCTAAAAAGAATGCAAAGTCATGGACATAAACCTAATTCTTTTATTAGCTCCCATTGTGTGGCGGTTGGTTATATGGCCACAAGTTAACACAATTAACTTTACTTTCATCCCAGAAACTTTTATCAAACAAGGCACTTCAAGTTTCCACAAAATATAAGCTTTAAGGCACAGAGCAAACGTGCGGTTTTTCCTTACTGTGCCGTAATATAATTTTATTTAGTACTTCTTTGAGGGATCTCATATTTGTGATGCATTTACATCGTAAAATGTATTATGATGTACTATATTCTTGAATGTATTTTACTATAGTAAATATTACAATTGTAGGAAGAAACTTATAATAGCCATCTATTGAAAAAAAATTGAGTAAATGAAATCAAAACTCACATTATTTTTATTTACTGTAAAAAGCAATATTATTCGTCTCTCGGTCGACATTCAAATTGAAAATTTTAGAAGAACTCATATATTTTATATATAGGAGAACTCATATTTCGTTCACTATGCTATTACTCGCTATTTTCAGTCGGACCAATGATATGACGCCACTAATTGGTTATTTTAACGATGATAAATTTGATGAGGCAACAATATACATACCTACATCATATTCTCGAGTGTCGAAAATCTTTAAGATTTTTATTTTCTGATTCTCTTTCTGATTCATTCTAAAATCATATATTAAATTTAATCATCAAACTAATAAACAAGAAAAGGAAATATGAATAAATATTGTATCTATACATTAAATTTATTTATATTTATGAATTACTTTTTTATACTTTAGTTGTAATCATAAAATTGTGACTGCCTAGAAACTTTTAGGCTACCACTTATGTTTCTTTTATAGTATATTATATACCTACCTACGTAACATTGTTAAAGATCAAATCATAAATTATGGAACTGGTTTTTGCTATATTTTAATTACAGTGATCTGGCTTCTTCACATCTTTTGTTGTAACTCAAATATCAATACTGTCAATAAGAGGAATTGAAAATGGGTGGATACTCTCGTGTTTAATGATAGACGTTATTTCTACTTATTGCATTAGAATATTTGCCATTTCCTTTTTTGTTTGTCGATAAAACTGCACTGAAATTGGCGCTATCTATTAACTGTTTTTTTTTACATTTCAATTGTTTTGGCCTGGCTTCTTTCCAACTATTAAGGGGAATTATAAATGGGTAGCTACTTTCACATTTAGAATTTTTGTGATTTACTTTTTTTAACGATAAAACTACGCGTAAATTAGCGCTATATGTTAACCCGTATAGCATAACAGTTTTCTTTCTATTTCAATCGAATGAATTCTATTTAAATGAAATTCTAAAGTGTATGTACATACAGTAGAGAGTCTATGTCCTGCAGTGAACGTCTTTTGACTGAGATGATACGTAATATGTTCAAGTATATTATCCAGTTTTAATTGTAACTCTACATTCATAAAAATTACGTTTAACTAAACTATTTTATTTTACTTAGTTAACTTTATGTACATATTTTTAGTTCTCTTTGACTTCGCGTTTTATTTTTTATCTATACCACTCGCTCACATCATTTCAAAAATTGTTTGTACCAATATTGTATTAACAGGCGGCCTCTTTTTGCGTGTCGTAGTAGTGTCCATGTTGGAATCAGAACTCAGATATTCTCCGCGCGCGGTAACTAATTTGGTTTCTTCTCGCTTCGTTCAGTGGGCCACGTTAAAATAAAAAGGATAACTTCTTTTGCATATTTTTTTTTCAGTATTTGATTTTGATACGAAAACTTATAGGATAAAAGCTGTTAAGATTATTACTACGAACATCAAAAAGGCAAAGACATTTTTTGGAGTATAATTTTAAAATATTTTCATGATGTTAAATAACGTATAGGTTTTTATGCAACAGGTGCTTTTACAGTCATGAGAAGATGTGATGCCAGTCTCATCTATTTTTATAAAGTAGTTAGTTTTAGTTAGTAAGTAGGTAGGTAAGGTAGGTAGTTAGTTTATTTTTATAAAGTAGTTAGTTAGTTTTTTCATTTTTATTTTAAAACAGTAGTCGCCTGAAGGCCACGAGCATTTTATATTTTTTCATAGACAAAACTTTTATGAATACTTTAGTTCTTTATAGTTCTTTTCACTATCCTGAATTAAATTATCGGGCCTGTAAAATAGCCATCGATTTTAGGTTTAAATTAATTTGAAAACATTATTATTAAAACATTGATCTACTAATGGACTACTCTTGTAATAAAAACAATTATTGTACCAGAACAAAATGTATTAAAGATAAAAAAATTTGCCCAAAATCCTCTATTACAGATTACACTCGTGAAACAGCCTAGCCAGGGTGGAGAGAGAATGACAGCAATAGCAGTTGCAATTGACAATAACCACAACCAGACTTTCAAGGGTTTTAATATAAAAAAAACATGCAATAAATGGAGCTAAGTTTAATAAACTTACCCCATAGTTCACACTTTATACCCTCTGAAATGACTCGTATAGATAGTTACTCAGTAACCAAGTAATGTACACTGTGCATGTCATTTTAAACTTTATGTATGTAGATAGAAAGTTCGTATTAGCTTAACCACGTCTAATTTGACGAAAGTGTCTACGTGGTTCGGAGCAAACGAAAAGCTATTGCAAGTGTGCTGTGTGTAATAGAGCGAGCAACATTTACTGTAGATACGACACCAAAACCAATAGTTATTAAACGTAATTGGTTTCCAAAGATCTAATTTTTTTGAACCTCTGTCAATTTTACAATCTTTCATTTATTTAACATTTTTTTTGGAGAATGATTTCGCTGTGAATATTTAAACAAATATTTTCTTACCATTTAAAATAAATAAATTTATTTCATTTATTTTTATCGTACAAAAGATTTGTTTTCTTTAGCGTTTTTGAATTCTTCTGATACACGTTTAAATCTATTAATAGTTGAAATATTTGAGTGTTTCACTTCAATCTTCAAAATCAATATTAAAATAATATTTTATGTGCTCTATTTATGTATGTTCTTTGAAACAAACAAATTGGCAGCTATTTTTGGCCCTGGACATAAATATGTTAATCACATACAAATCGCCACACTGCAAGTACCGTAGTATTGTTTACTGTAATAGGTTCGTTTACAAGTGATGGTCACCAGGTGGCACCAATATTATAGTTAACAGTCCGAATGAAATTCATGACCGTAACTTCATCAGAACCACTAAATACTAGTCAAACAAGCCCATCAAATAATAATTTAATAATAATTATTAATAATTATATAGTAAGTATATTACTTCAAACTTAACTCTTCTATTCATCATGTTTATAATATAGAAATGAAGTATTTAAAATACAGTATCTGATTTCTATATTGCTTACATTTTATTTCATACATTGTTTTTTTCGACTTCCTTACAAAATTTTCACGTAAACTATGTTTGACTGCAAACGAAACTTGATTATCAGTACTTATATTCGTTTGAGAAGTTTGCCGATTTTTCCTGATATTTTCTCGTACGATACTTCGCCCAGACAACTACTTAACAAGTAGTTTCAAGTTGTTTCCAAAGAATTACCAGAGACACGTTGAAACGAGCAACTTAGTTCTTTCTAACACTTTTATGGTGTAGTGTAACCATTTCTATACGATATATAAAGAAAAAGTTACTTGAATTATTTTTTCATTAAAGTAATATGAACATTCTACATAAGAATCCAATACTAAGGCAATGTTTACAACAGTGTACAAAAATTGTTTTGATACAGAAAAAGATAATTTTTTTACACATATTTTAAAATATGATTAACAAATTTTAAAGGTTAAAAATATTGTAATTTACGTTGCCTTCTCATTATTAGGAATAACTTCTTTATAAATATAATAATAATATAATAAAATATAATTTTTTTTTTTTTTTTTATACCATGACGGTGGCAAACAAGCATACGGCCCGCCTGATGGTAAGCGGTTACCGCAGCCTATGAACGCCTGCGGCACCAGGGGCATCACGTGCGCGTTGCCGACCCTTTAAAAACCTATTTACCCCCTTCTTGAAGAGCCCCATACTGTAGTTTCCAGGGAAAACCTCGGCAGGGAGCTCATTCCATAACGGGATTGTTCGCGGGAGAAAATTTCTCTGAAACCGCACTGTGCGCGACCATTTAGGTTCCAATGTATGTGGATGAGCTCCCTGACGATGGCGAGCGGTGCGATGGTAGAAAGTGGCTGTGGGCATCATATCAAACAATTCTTCAGAACACAGCCCATTGTAGAGACGATAGAGCACACACAAGGAGGCAAAGTCTCTCCTAAGACTTAGTGGCTCGATACCGTCTGTGAGATCAGGATCGTCGACTATTCTCACAGCACGTCTCTGAACTGAATCGAAAGGCTCAAGCTGGTACTTCGGTGCTCCCGCCCAGAGATGACAGCAATACTCCATGTGAGGTCGAACTTGTGTTTTGTAAAGTAGTAGCCTTTGTGCCGGTGTGAAGTATCGCTTCGCTCTATTCAGAACACCAAGTTTTTTTGATGCCAGCTTGACCTTCTCTTCCAAATGAGCTCGAAATTGGACGTCACTGGAGATGTCGACACCGAGGATTCCAATACTCTGTGAGATGGTAAGGGGTGTATTCTGGAATTGTGGAACCACAGTGAACGGGGTTTTCTTAGCGGTAAACGCACAGACTTGTGTCTTAGAGGGGTTAAATTGGACCAGGTTATCCCGACCCCAATCGGAGACTCTGTGTAAGGTGCTCTCGATTTGAGACACAAGTTGTTCGCGACTTTCTACTACAACGGTACGAGGGATGTTAGCTCGGCCCGTGTAATACGCATCTCCAGTACTGTCGTCCGCATAACAATGGATACCATCTGTGGACAGCATATCATTGATATGCAGCAAGAACAGCGTTGGAGATAGCACGGAGCCTTGCGGGACACCAGCGTTTATGTCCATGCTTTCGGAACAGCTACCATCGACGACGGCTTTTATGCGTCTGCCGGACAAAAAGCTAGCCACCCACTTGCACAAACCCTCGGGCAGGCCGTAGGATGGTAACTTCGATAGAAGACCCCTGTGCCAGACCCGATCGAACGCCTTTGCTATATCCAGGCTAACTGCCAAAGCCTCACCTTGACTCTCAATGGCTGAAGCCCACCGGTGAGTGAGATACACTAGAAGATCACCAGTCGAGCGACCGTGGCGGAAACCATACTGGCGGTCGCTGATCAAATCGTGCTCTTCTAGGTAACTCAGGAGCCGTGTGTTGATTACACGCTCCATCACCTTAGAGAGAAGGGAAGTTATAGCTATAGGCCTGTAATTCGATGGGTCCGATCTATCACCCTTTTTTGGCACTGGATGCACATGGGCAGTCTTCCACGAAGACGGCACTTGCCTTTTGCGGTAGGAAAGCGCGAAAAGTCGCGTTAGTACAGGGCACAACTCAGGAGCACACTGCTTGAGCACCACTGCAGGTATGCCGTCTGGCCCACTCGACTTATGAACGTCTAGACAGTTTAGTTCCCGCCGCACTTCTCTTTGCGAAATGTGTATTTCCGGCAAAGAGTGTTGGCACGGCGGGTTAGTAGGCGGTACCGCACTTCCATCCTCGTTCATGGTCGAGTTTGAGGCAAAGAGTTGCCCAAGTAGGTCGGCTTTCTCTTTGGCACTGTGGGCCAAGTTACCATCGGCATTTCGCAATGGTGGTAAGTAATAAAATTTTGGACGTTTGAGACACAACGTTATCTAACTCCAAACTAAGCAAAGTTTGGACTATGAGTACTACACAACTGATATAAATACATACATATTATGCATAGAAACACCCAAACTGCGAATCAAATATTTTGCAGGTCATACAAACATTTGGTCACACAAACAATCGAACCCGAGACCTCAAGCACACCAGTCGTATACATTACCACTGCGCCACCAACACAGTCAAATGTACTAATACTATTCTTAAATCCCTATATATTTTTATGTATAAAAATTTACATAAATTGCAAAAGTTAACTGTTTTATTCATGCTTACTCCAATAACTAACCTTACTAAAATCTCTACCCAACATTACGCTATGTTTTTAACCACTGTCGTATGTCAATCTACTGTACTATGTCCAGCAGTGTACTTTCAAAGATTGTTGATAAAGTTGATAATGAAACACATATAATACATAAGTGACAGAAAATCATAACGATCTTAAACAAAATAAAAGGTGATTCGTTAAGACAAACATTTACAGATTGGATAAATATAAAGTACGAAAAAAGGTACAGTAAAGATATACTCAGTTGATTGAGGAAGACTGTATCGAGCCTTTTTGATTAAAGGCTTTGAACGCCAGCAAATCTTTTGTATAAATGATTAAAAGAGGTTTACTAACGAGTGGAGTGCGTTGAGAAAAAAGGCTCTTATTGTCTCAATAGGTTAGAAAGTTTCATTTCAAGAGATTGAAGTACTGAATAATTTGTACTTTATAAAATATTAAATAATTTAGTATGTATCTCAATTCAATCTATTGTATGACAATCTTAAAAACAGTTAAAAATTACGGAACTTTTCGGGCACAACACTATATCATCTTCAATATGAACACTAGATTCGATTTGAAAATGGGAGATTTGATTTTAAGTGCTAAAGAGCCAATGAAAAGCATGAATAGAATCCGTCAAGCAAATACCGCATGGATCCGTCGTAGTAGTGAGAACAGTAGTCCATGCAGAAGTGAACCTGGATTTTGCAAAGAAGATACAGAGGCTCGGACGAGAAGTACCGCCTCACCTTGTTCAGTACACCTAGCTTCCGCACGGAGAAGAAAAGTGAGAGAAATTGAGAAAAAGAGTTCTTAGTGAGAAGAAAATACTCCGAATACCCGTACTCAGGATAATGAGCTTATCTTGTAGTGGTAGTTGAGTGTTTTGAAAAGTGGGGAGGGGATGAACTGAGTTTTTTAGTAGAGATTAACACCCGTATGCTTTCGTGACGTTGAACTCGACTAGATTCTCGTTACCCCATTAAAAGATACAGTTTAGAACCAGGCCAAGCTCGCTCAGCAACAATCTGCTATCGTTTTTCTCAATGTCTGCTAGCATGATTGCAGAATGTCCAAAATAACACCCATAAACTGTACTATTATCTGTATATCAGCGTATGTTGTCAAGGTCTAACATGTCAATGATGTGCAGAAGAAACAGTGTTGGTGATAAGAAGGAGCCTGAGCTACACTATCGTTTACCTGCTGAGAATCAGAAGTTGCATCATCGCAGAGGACTCTAATGTGGCGTAGGGCCAGACAGCTGGTAACTCAGTAGAAGAGTTTGGGAGACAGGCCAAATGCTGGCAGTTTGTAAAAAAGCGAACGGTGCTAAACCCTATCAATACTTCTTTATTAATATTAATTCACAATTGTATGTTGTGATTTAGCCAGACCAGACCGAGAAAATAAGCGAGCCATTAGTGCTGAAGCGGTACTTGTTTATCGCAGTAATAACATTTATTATTCACCACTTCTTTATGCATAGGCGTTACTGGCAAAAGAAGTCGTTATATTGAATAACGAAATACAATAAATCAATTGTTTAGATTTTGCCAATTAGTAAATATTTAATTGCAAGGTCGAAAATTAAAAACATATATTACTAGTTTTAGTAGAAAAGAGACTGAGTTGCTAGAAAAGGTAAGTACTATTCTGCTTTTCATGTTCAACTATGTGCATAAGTTGTCTCAAATAATAAAGTGCTGTCTAACGTTGCGGGAGCTTTTTGAATAACTGAATCTGGAGTAGATATGTACACTACAGGATGTGATGTTTAGAAAGTTTTGTACAAGTATACAGTGGATTAAGTAAGTATGCATTCCTCTTGAATAAAAGATTGTGTATAGAATATATGCGACGTATGTAGTAAAATGTTAATACTGTCTACCTACTGTTGCTATAAGAAGTATCTAACTGAAAAAACCCGAGCTTAATATGTTGAACAAGTTTATAAAAAAAACAGTAACTGATTTAATAAGTTCGTGGTCTGAGGAAACACAAATTGTGTGCTTCATAGAGTACACGAACTCGGCTATACACCATACGGTACACCGAACTGTTAACATATTTATCGACTATATTTTCATATTTATCGATATTTACAAATATAACTTTAACTACTACTGTCTATTGTAAACTATACTCTAAGGCTAACCATTAGGTGTTCATCTTATTTTACAAAGTTCTCTATTTATTTGACGTCAATACATTTCCTTCTATATTTATTGCCACTCTTCAAGAAAAAAAAATCTATTATTTTTAATACATTATTTTTTGCAAAATTTCATGATATAATAAACGTACATTTTCAAAGAAATACCGGATCTATTACAGTAGAACAAAAAATCGAACGAACATTCTCGGACTATCGCTATATAACAATCTAGAATATCGAATATACTATACTTATATTAAAATATTTGCAGATATCATACACTTTCTAGTAATAATGTATATGAGCACTCACGTTATGACAGTTTTTGAAATGAAATGGAATAAATAGGTCACTTTGAAAGGTCAACTATATAATACGATACAATAACATTAAATAAAATACCTACATAAAAGTTTAGCCAATGATAACATTGGATTAGACACGATCGAAGAGTAATAAATAACTATGAATGACATGCAGGGCCGTCGACATAATTGTATTTACATTCTAACATGTTCAAGTTTTGCTTTATCTGACACAATGACAAATGTTTTTAAAACATGAGTCAACACTCAACAGTGAATTATCTTTATTTTGTATGTATTTGGCAACGTATAATTATGTTTAAATATTTAAAAATATTTGTGCGCGATTGACGGCACTAGGCTATAAATTATGTAAGTAGCACTAGACTTTTGTGTGTACTAACTTCGTGATACTGATTAACTATAGTGATAATTATGCGCCCTTGATCTACTCGAACTTACATTCTCCACCAGGTTATGACGATGTAAAAAGGAGATGATCAAAACAAAATACTTTATCCGAGAAAATCAATATTGTACTAAAACAAAAAAGTGAACAGCAAATATAAAAAACGGTGACGGTTTTTACAATTCAAAGCTGGTGAGCGG
The DNA here is from genome assembly GCA_949316085.1 of Hypercompe scribonia. Classification (NCBI taxonomy): domain Eukaryota; kingdom Metazoa; phylum Arthropoda; class Insecta; order Lepidoptera; family Erebidae; genus Hypercompe; species Hypercompe scribonia. The sequence goes on from OX438988.1 coordinate 11,076,736, forward strand.
AACATCAACCAAGCTAATTATTCTCAACGAGCAAGAGAAATAAAGCAAAAATAATACAGATGGAAATTCAAATGCTAATATTGTAATGAGACCCTAAATTTATGACGCAAATATCTTTTCTGTCTCTTCTTAAGTCTTCGTTGAAAAGTACTTTAATTACTCTGAATGTACTTTTTCTTGACAGTTGTTTGAAAAGGTAGGTAATGTCTAAAAGTAGCTTCGGGCTAAGCACACCCAATTAGACTGAAATCATTTCTATTTCCACTTATTGAGGCTAAATTGGAGCTAAATATTTTTTTCACGCTATTAGATATTAAGGCTCTGCAGAGACCATAAAAGCTATTTCACATATTGATAACTAAACCTGATATGACACTGGAGGAAGTATTTTATTATCTTGGTCAAGATTTTAAATAAGTATTCTATTACCATCAATTCTTCATTGAAACTTGATTTGTTACTATTTTCACTAAATTACTAAGCCAATCAGTCAGAAGTAAGTGTAACTATTCTATTCGTAATACTTTAAGAAGAAAACTTCTAGTTAGAGTAATAGTTAAATAAAATATTTATGTGCATTGATATATGGTAGATAATGCAATAAAAGCTTAGTATATTTAAGACCTTTTTTTGTTGACGGGGTGACAAATCTCTTCACATCTCCGGCTCCTCAAAGACGCAGGAGTCAGGAGTAGGTGGTATTGCCACTAAAAACGGCCCCGGCGGCCGCTTTCAGGCATCCTACTCTGAAGGGGACCTGGGCCATGTTATTTCAGGTCCCCTCCAGGATCAACGCCGTGCCTGCTCAGACCCTCTCCTGGAGGATGCTACAGAGGTACCCTCGCTAATATGGTTGCTATAGTTTGTATATTTAAGACCTAGACTTAAGTAAAAGAACTGTGTTTATTGTTAACTTTTGTAACACACGATAGAAAATTTAGACGTTGCTTTTTCAGTCCCATTTATGTTATTGAATATTGCGTTCTTGGGTTTGACATTTATCGAGTTTATGAGTTATAGCGTTTTAGCTGATTACCTTTACCACAGATGGCCTTATTTTAACTACGCTTTAAATGTTGTCTACTTAGATCTTGCCATACTATTTGAACTATATTGCGAATAAGATAATATTATTTTACATCATATTTTTACTTGCATTATAATACTAAAATATACTTGTACGGCCCAAAAAATTGATTTACATAGTATTGTTAATAAATTATGTTCATGTTTCAGGGTCTGAGAAATTTTCGTGGTCCTAAACTGTGATGACACAATGACAAGATATCAATGACAGTGCCTAGGAGTAATTACTTTCAAACTCTGTTATTGACATCTTCAATTAGATCTACTTAATTTACTTTAGAAAAAGTGTAAAAAAATGAAATGTTTTGCATAAACAACTCCAAGACTAATTTATAAATATTCTATTTCACATAATAGACTCAATATTTTCTCGATCTTTACATAATAGTAATTCTATTAACTAAGTTGAGAACCTTTTTTATTATCGATAAATTTGTTCGCTTAACGTTACTCAATCAGGAAGTCTACAACTACAGATAATTTATTTTTTTACTTGTTGTATGTATGTTTTGTTGGTGAGTAGGAGACCTGAGGCCGATTGATGTAAGAGTAACAGTTACCGTGGTACGTGTGTGAGCCTAACATAACTACAATGACCGTCATGCCTTTTCCGTCCCCAAACGGCGAAAAAGCATGTTACTAGACAGCCATAGTGTGGGTCACCATAATGCATTATCTGTATTCACAATTATTTCCATCAGGCAGAGTAGAATCACTATAGTAGGAACTTAAAAAAATACCTACAAACTTATATAAATACACACATATGTAAATAGATATAACAATGCTAGTAGTTGACAATCATGTGGACGTTGATTCTGCTAGTTCTTTCATAAAATACTGTTTTTCTTTCGTCTTAAAAGAAAAAATCCTGATTTCGAGTGCAAGCTCATTCCAAAAACGAACCATTGTCTAGCTACTTACAGGAACTTTAAAGAACTTAGACAACTTGGGCAAAGATATAACCACAGTTAGGGACTATAATAGGGTATCAACTTACTGAGATGATAAAATTGTAAGGCGTACTTAAAAGAAAGCATCACACTTTGGTTGGTTCCTGAAATAACTGCGGTTGGAAGATCGTTTGGATTTTCTTAACACTCTTATTATAGTTAATAGCTTTTTCGTATTTAAGAAAGGAAAAGCAGTTTTTTTGCTATGTAAAAAGGCGAAAACGCAGCCTTGAGCAACGTATTTTCTAAATAACTTATTTAAAAAGTAATTTTCCTAAATTGTTTATTATAGAGATAGTCACGTAGAATTTTATAGCACCCTTAAAGCGGACTTTGCAACTTAGAGCATAAAAGTGGCTTATAATATGTCTAACGAAGCGACACCGAAACGACAGTTTAAAAGGCTCTAGAACAAAATCATGTTGTAAAACGAATAAAGGGAAGAACAATAAATATAAGAAGGTGTAGGAACCGGCATAATAGATTCGAAATACGTGACGCAACAGCCATTATACTGGCCATTTCTGCAAGAAAACTTGCGAAGATTGGTTTGCGAAATACCATATTAAATAACTGGTATAAATATTTCATATTTAACATTGTAAGGTAGGGAATATTGTAACAGAATATATAGTAAACAAATTGTACAAATATATATGTCTCATATATTTATGAATTCTGCTCAGCAACACAGATTAAATAAAAAGATCCCCTTCCTTCACTTGGAGTGGAATTCCGACAAAGCCACGCTCTCCCAAATTATAAATTATGTGTGGAAATCTGAAGAGTATAATTTACACGAACATTCCAACGTAATTTATAGTGAATAAATAAAATATGATAACAATGTAAGTTATTCAATAACACTCAAGCGTGTAAAGCAATGTATTGAATGTAACAATAAAGTATACGTCAATATTAAATTAAATCATAAAAATAAGATAGTACCTTACTAATATTGTAAAGATGAATATGTGTATTAATGTTTGTTGCTCTTTGACGTGAAAATAACTTGTTTTGGCTTTTTTTATCTAGCAATCTACCAAAGTGACTCTATTCTGCCTGATGGAAAGCATGAATAGAATCCAAGAACGGTCGCCATACTCACTGCGAATGAAGACAGTGCAGTATGGCGTCTCACGCTATGGCGGCCTGTTGAGATGCTTTTTCACGCCCTACTTAAAGGATCCGAGATCGTAGTGAGAGGGAAACACGTGCGCTGATAATGAGTTCCAGGGTTTAACTGATTTACACAGGAGGAAAGAACCGAATTGTTTAGTTCTGTAACGTATGTCTACCATTCTGAAAAGGTGAGTTCCAAGACCAGCACGAGTTGTTCTGTAGAGGAACTAAGTGGATAACTAAACGTATCATGATGAAATTTAACAGAAACATATATATTAGTCTGAAACAGCACATAGGTTTTTTTTTTATCCTAATAAAAGGCAGTGTTCCACTGAAGTACTCGTATATGTTAGGGCGCAGTTAGTGCAGCTACCAGCAGGCGCAACCAAAAGCGCGATAATAATAGGATTCATTCTCGACAGGAACCTGTTACTATTTGATAAAACTGAAATGGTGTAACGTTTCACCACATTTTCATAAAGGGCTGTTATTAAACATGGGTGGGATGTTAGAAAAATAGTTGGGCACCTACTGAAATGTATATTTGAGTAAGCCTGTGCACACGTAATAAATATAAGTACTAAATGTGCGATGACGTAATTAATCGTGTTTCCGTAATTAATGAGTTTTATTATAATCCTCATGCAATTTATCCGTTTGTTAAAAAGTTAAGTGGATAACAGATACATGTCTGGTAAATTTCAATACCTTATTACTTTGGACACGAGGGCGGCCTAATCCAGATACGTTTAATGAGCCGTCCGTGTTAATTGGATTATACCTCATAAAATCTAATTGGAATCGTTTTCTTATCCACCTGTTTTGATAGCATTAAGTATATTTAGACGAGTGTCTATTTTTAACTGGGGTCAACAATTTACTCGTATTGATTTAAGCTCTGGTTATTCAATGTTGAAAAACTTCCAGCTGTCTTTTGAATACATCAGGGATTGAATAGTGCATGTTACCTCATGGACACATGAGTTGGATCGATGAAAGTTATTTCATGAGCACGGAAAATCGATAGATAATCATTTTTTCATAACATTATACCAGTTGGATGAGTGGTCCGTTATTTTGAGCAGTATGCCACAATTATTTGCATCTAAACATTGTTTTTGTTATAGAATTATAATATATGGTACTAAACCTTAATTTTACCTACCAAGGTAAAATAGGCATCTGTATATATTAAAATGAATGTTTATCTGTCAGTCTGTCTGTTTGTATGTCCTTTATAGAATGGTAAACTATGCATATGCATAGTATATACTATATATATAGTATATATATAGTATATATAGTATATATAGTATATATAGTATATATATAGTATATATAGTATATATAGTATATATATAGTGTAAGATAATCACACGATCATATGATCGTTTTTTAGCAAGATTGTCGCGCATGAGCCCAGGAAGGTTTTAGAGTTGGTATGAATATTTTTTATGTCTTTCCTTCAAATTTATTTTAGTTGGTGGCGTAGCAACGCATGCAAGGTATAGCAAGTTATCAATATTTTTAGAAGCATTCTCTACACTAAGTACACAATGAAAACGTCGTTTGAGGGATATTGATTATTCTAAGAATGTATTGGTCAAAAACTAGGTGTGCCGTCAGCTATAATGTAGTATGACCTTACATCAATAACTTAAGTTGTATAGTCGTCTTTACAGTGAATCCAAGAGTTGTGGTCACCATACTCGTTGCAAATGCAGACAATGCAGTATAGTGACCCACACTATGGCGGCCTAATGAGATGATTTTTCACACCCCGCTTGGGACGTAAAAGGCATGACAGTCATCGTGGCAGTGTAAAGTACACACTTACACTTACATGATAACTGTCACCCCTGCATCACTAGGCTACCGGTCTCACACTCACCGACGAAACATTTCATCAGCATTCATCATATCGATTATAAATTAAAGAATTAAATCCAAAGAAGGCAAGGCTTACACAGTTACCACGATAACTGTCACCCCTGCATCAATGGGCCTCCGGTCTCAATTATTACCTATTACATGGGACGAAAACACTGGTGAAAAGTGGGCACTTCTGCTTACCGCTGCGCAAAAACAAGTATAATTTTAGGAATATATGTACACCCAAAATAATGAAAGGTCAAAAAAACATTTCGAACAGCTTACCAGACAACTAAGATTAGAATTTCACATACATTTTTACTAATAATTATTCTTAGGGAAAGAGAGTCTTAGGAAGTATGTACAACTTCAAAACGCTTATGAAAAAACAGCGAAACTGAGCTATAAAAAATGAAAATTAAGTCGTAAGCATAAGCCTATAAAGTACCATACAAAGTATGAGCGCAAAGTAGTTCTCTTATGATGGTCCTTGCGACTGGTTAGTTTTCTTTGTAGTTTAAATCGCAGTTAGAGAACATTGACCCGTTCTACTTTTGGAGAATATTAAATATGTTAAAGTAGTTAAGCGTTACGATTAGGTACAAGTTACTTAATTAACGTATGAGTGCTCAATTTTCTTCATTTTTATTACGAAAATATGTATTATGAAACCATTTAACGAGTTATCTCACATTAATAAAATAATGTGAAAATAGAAAAAACTTTGAATAATATTCAAACTGATTGTAAATCTTTCCTATATTTATATACAGTAAATTTAAAATGACCCAGTGTATATTAGGTTATACAGAAAATACCTTACATCAACAACCTTTTTCAATCCACTGCTGGACATAGACCTCTCCTTAGCAAGGAGGTTTTGGCCTACTATACCACGCTGGCCAGACGGGTTGGAATAGGGTTTGTTCCAAGTTTTCCTTCTCTATGTAATGATGTTGTCTTGTATACTTTGTTCCCTTAGTCGCCTTTTACGACACCCACGGGATGAATAGGGGTGGTAACGCTATGTATTCTTAATCCGCCACCACACGGAAATACCTTACAATTACTATCAAAAGTAAAAAATTTAATAAAGGAAGAAGTTATGGAAAGCTAATTAACATGAAGAATGTATGCTTCATGTCAACCATTATTCACGACCACCATGTTTAATTACCTCTTAATTAACTGTTATGCATTATTTCGTTATCTTTCTATTTTTAATTACTAGTATTATGCTAATTAAAAAAGGGGCGATTAATTAAAATTATCTGAGCTGTACACATTGTCAGCTATTAAACAAATAAGCCGTTGGAAAGCAATTATCGTAATCGATAAACTCAATTTCAGTCATAGGTCTCCCGCATAGATTAATTGCAAACCTAGCCGTCTAATCATTATTAGGCGAACATTGCTACTAGTTGTTGTTAATTAAAACTTGTTTAAACAACTTTGAACTAGCAGCAAATTTTGAAACTATATATAATAGTTTCAACGAGGCAGGCTTAATGCCGCTATTATTTTAAATATTCTATATCTACCATATCTTGACCACACCTTCGATAAGCTATACAAAAAACTTCTTAAACCGTGACACATTTTCGCCCATAATTTTATCATTATTTATCAGAATTTCGTCACGTACACTAACAAGATTAATTATTTATGTAAATTTACGTTGTCTGTTTATAATTAATTGAATTCCTAGCGTTCCGTTAGCATAGTTACATGGAATGTATAAACAGGTGTATAAATATACGTATGCCACCCAATTTCCCGTGCTGTCTGTATATATCTCAAATGTATGTTTATGAATAAAGAAAGAAAAGAATAAAATATTTCTTTGACCTTGAATTAATACACATGTGATGTAGAGTTACATGACTGGCTAGTTAAAGTAAAAATGCCTTTTATAGTAATCACATTCTGCGTCAAGAGAAAATACATTTTTGTTTTATTTTATTAAGTAGTCTGAAAGTCTAACATTTTTTTGTTAAATAAAATGTAAAGTTCGTACTTTTGAGGGTAGGAACTGAAACAGGATTTACCTATATTATGTCATATAATGTTGTTTTAATCGATTCGATTCCCACACACCGACATCCGAAAGCCTGTTGGAGTAACGGCCCGAGGGGGAAAAACAGGATGTAAGCCAGATTCTCTTAGTAATTGTATCCCTGTTTTATAAATAGGTACAATGTATAATATCTGTTTTTGCAATCTTTTTTATATCCTGTAAAATATCGATCAGAATGACGTGTAACGGAAGATGCTTAAATCCAACAGAGGACGGTGACAGTTAATTATGATGATATAGATAAGTATATAGAGGCTAAATATCTTATGTTGTTATGTTACTAATAATAAACCGAAGTATATCATAAGCAATCTAAGTTTTATTACGTGAATGTGCTTATACAAACGAGGTCGATAAGCACCGAAGCATTAATAACTACAAATTTGCTACACTATCAGACTTTAAGTTAGATTGGGTTGACTGTACCAGACAGTTCCAATAGATTACGTTACAAGTTTAAGAGTCCTTGACCTTGATGTGTGTTAAAATTTTATAAGGAATATGAGGACATTCTCAATGTGACCTTGCATTTAGGTACGCATTCAAAGGTCGAACAAATATAAAAAATAAGTCTGATTTATTTTTAATAAATCAATCTATGTATTGTTGTCTACGTAGTATTTAACTTGGTTTAGACTATAAGATAAGGCGACTGATACTATTGAGGAAGCCGGGGCGGCTCGTTGATTCAGTCGCTGTCTATAGGCCAATCGTATTGCTGGACGAGAGGGGTAAATTGTTTGAGAGGATACTTGCCCGTATCGTCCAGCAACTCTGCGAGGTAAACCCCGATCGGCTTTCGAGTGGAGCGTTCGACGGTCGATTCCGTGTTACGTCTGAGGGCCATGATCGAAGAGGCGGTGAGGTGTGGCGGGCTGCTGTTGGCGGTGTCGTTCAATAGCCTGCCATTTAGCTGCATCAGGGAAGTACTTCACTACCACGGGGTGCCAGAGTACCTAAGGCAGTTTGTGGCAGACTATTTAGAGGAGCGTACCATCATGTACGAGGACCGAAATGGTATACCGAGGCGGCGGCTCATGTCATACGGTGTTCCGCAAGGGTCTTTCCTCAGAACACTCCTGTGGAACATCGGATACGATTAAGCCCTTCGAAGTCGTTTGCCCCCCGGGCTGGATGTAATTTGTTACTACGATGACACGCAAAAAGGCTATAAGAAAAAAAAAGGGTATAAGAGGAGATAAGTGAATAGAGAAGTTCTAGGTCGCTCAGATCGTAAGTCACTACCATCACTCATGAGCCCCTGTGACTTTTAGTTCTAACACTGACTTTCTAATAGTTTAGAAACGACTGTTGTAAATTTAGCCACTTTTATAATATTTTAAAATTTAATACTAAGATTATGTGATAAGAGGTAATCATAAATAATGACACGTAAGTAACAATAGGTTAGATCACGATATTTTACTGAAGAGTTAAGTAGAATGAAGATGTAATGGATACGATGCAGTACAACGGTCTCTAACTAGATGGACTGACAATCTGAAGAGCGAAAGAACAAGATATTTATATACTTCTTCCATGGTTCACACTACCAGGTTCTAGTATTTTCTAGGTTGACATAAATACAGCAGTCAACTGTAGTCAGTTCATAACATTAAAAACTTATAACACATTACTTAAGGTTATTTCATTTTTATTCTAACTTTCATATTTACGAGTACTTCATTAATGTAAACCTAATTTTATTAAAAAAACTTAAATAACCTCTATATTGACTTATCTAGTCAGCGTATAGTATAGTAGTGTTACACTAGGCTCAACCTTAATTTTTAAAGCGAGGTAAATGTCCAACAGATGACTACTAATTGACGACGATGAATAGATTGAATACTCTGTCGCTCATCGCAATAACAAATATATATCAAACTCAATACAATAAAAACAATATCAAAATAGAATATACTAAAGTGCACAAACTGCAGTAAGTCCTATTTTATAAATCAATAATTAAATTGTGTGTTAAACTATAATTTTAATGTAAATGTAAAATTAAAATAAATGTTAAATTATAAATATGATGTAAAAGGAGATTACATCTGCCATACAGTTTAGCAGAAGTTCGTAACCTACATTTATGTAAATAAACATTCATTAAAAACAATAGATTACGGTTTACTTTCTTTTGCCTTATAAAAGCCAATCACGTCAAAACCTTTCAGAATGTCTCTTTCAAGAGTTTTCTGTAAATTACGAAAATGGCAAATAAATTTCGAATTTCAATCTATGTGTTACCAGATACCAGGCATCCCTAGATTTTATTGCGAGAATATAAAATTTCACAAACAGCGGATATTTAGAATGTAAATAAATACGACCCTTTTTACTTACAAATGTGGTCGTATTTATAAAATTTCAATCCATACGTGCATAAATGTTGTATTTTAAAAACTAATATATCTAAAATACTCGCTTAGATGACCAAGAATATTTATCAATTACCCTTAACACATGAATGCCATGTAAAATATTTACAATTAAATGGTTTTCCAATTTATTTTTCCCTTATATAACTTGAAATTATTGAAACAACTTTGAAAAGATATGACTACTTTCGCGAAATAGTGTAGACGGACAAACTGTACGATAATTTATAAGAAGCTTAAAGTTTAAGCGTTACGGATCGTTTCGCTCTTGCACTTGTATGAAAATTCAATCATTCAATTTAAATGATGTAGACGAAATGAACGACTCAATTCAAATGTTAGAACTTCTTTTTTTTTTTCACGTCATCAAAAAAATAATCAGATAAAATATCAATTCAGTCGCATTATTTTTTAGTTGGAATTTAATTGGAATAGAATTGCTTAATCATATATATGTATAGGTACATAAAATAAAGATTTAATTCATTTTTAGAGAAAATAATATAGCATCCATAAAGTTATATGGTCGTAATAGATTTCAGAGTCATAACCTGCTTTCTTAAACAAAACAATAAGAGGACAAAAAGATAAGTTAACTTTCTTTTCGTAATATACATTAATGTTACTTTAAAAACCATAGCAACTGCCGCTACAAAGCAATCAAATAGCCTTAACAATAAAAACAATTATAAAAATCTATTTGGTGACAAGGCATTTTTGTAGAAAACAATTTCACTTTTTCACGAATTGCTATAAGCAAAGTCAACTTTTATGTGTACACATTGTACTGAAGGCCGGAGGGAAACGAAATGAAAGAAGTGAGTCCTTCGTGAGTTTAATCAAGTCCGGATTCGCGTTGTGATGGACTCCATTTAAATGTGTCAATAAAAATTAATAATGTTTTTACAAATATACAAAGCTTTAACACAAACATTTGTCGTGGAAAAAATGATAAAACTGAAAGCTATCAATATTTGGAAATTTACGTAATACAATTGTTTAACATCACAGAGAGATGTCCTGCAAACGTCGAGTCACATTACTATTTCATAAATTTTTGTAAATTTTTATAGCACTGATAAGTCAAGCTCTTCAACTTTCATTTTAATTACAAACTACTGTATTTAGGACTTTGTAGACTTCATAATATACGACATGAATTTGAAAATTTTATGAAAAAACTTTTGTAAGTTTTACAGTGAGAAGTGTAAAGGGATTAAATCATCAAAAACTTATCTCGCAGATGCTACACGTACTCATAAAAAAACCAAAAATATCTTAAAAATTATTTAGGCAATAGATTGCGTTTTACAAAAATTATTTAGGCAATAGATAGACATCCAGCAAGGACTTTCTAAATTAGAATCGTACAAAGACCCCCATGAGACTTACATAACCGAATTTATACGGACAGTGAAGGATTAGTCCGGGGACCACGGACTAAACATAAGTGATATATGACGCTAAAGTGCCAGTGATCGAACTTTACGCGAAATACGAAACTAGTTATAAACTTCGTACGTAGAAATATAAATAAAAGTAACTAAAGTACCGCCAAACTTGCGTAAAAGGTAGGAAGTAAAACATCACTGAATTTCCTCGTAAAATAACTTTTTACCCTGCTGTTTTTTCGTAACGTTTCTTTGTATATTCAAACTCATCATAAAATACTCTGTTCAATGTTAATATTATTATTAAGCTAAAATATGCAAGACAACATTACTGCTAAGAGAAGGAAAACTGGAAAAAAATCCTATAACAACCGGTCTAGTATGGTAGGCCAAAACCTTGCTAAGGAGAGGCCTATGTCCAGTAGTTGGCTGTTAAAGGTTGTTGATGATAATTGATGAACGTAAATTTAACACAGCTTTTTGGCCGATTATATACGTATATATGCAGACTAGTGTTTAAAAATGATTTAAACAAATTTCGGGATCTATTTGTATAATATCATTACGATACCGTATAAGTTAAAACGCAGTGTAACCACTCGTAAATTGGTCATGAACTGAGTGTTTAGTGTGTGGTAGATTATCTTGAAAATACATAAAAACTAACTAACTGACACTAAAATAACAAGATGAAAACTGAGCAGCAAATAAATAAACAAAGTTACTGAAGTAGTACTGAAGTCTGAAGAGACTATGCAACTGTACAACCGAAACCCACAACTGTCATACAAACTTGCAAAGTCCCATTAAGATCTTAAATACAACACTGTCACAAAATTACTTATGTAACTAACGTTTCTCTTTTATAAACCACCCGGCTGTGCGACTGAAGTAGATAAGTGACTGAATTCTGTCGTTTTCAAATATAAATAATTCATATGTCTATACATAAAAATACATACATATATATAGATAACTTTTTGTGGTAATTCAGTGTAGATTTTACTGTAAGGGCGCACAGGGTTCCCACCGAGAACTTAAAGGTCCAAGTCAACCTCACCTGCAGTGGTGCATCTACTGATCGACCAACGACGCTTTAGCAAAACTAAATTTACGACAATAGGCTTGCCACCCAACACGTGGGACCAAATCACAGGTGAAAAGTGAGCATTTGACATAGTAAATTAAGGGAGGGAGGGAAGGAGGAATGCGCAGAGGCATACTTCTGTATATCCCTCTGAGGAACCAGGCGGAATAATCTACTCCACTCAAGAAGTACTTTCGAAACATTTAAAGAAGCGGGAAAAAACTTACGATGTTCTTATGACTTTAGGCATAAAATAAACCTTACGGTGGAGAGGTCCAGTCTAAATTCAGATTGATCTTACACAATAGCAACTATTTATTTAGTACCTTGGCTAAGAAAGCTGTCAATAATGTTGACCAGATTACGGACGTTACAGCTATCTGAGATGGTATACTACAATAAGATCTTTGGATAATTAAGAATGACTAATAATATTAATAATATTACCGAAGGTTTTGTTTGTGCAATTATGGACGAAGTTATCATGACGAATAACTACCGGAAATATATCCTGAAAGATAGTACGGTTGACATTTGTCGGGCGTGCCACCGTCCTGGAGAATCTATTAGGCATATTATTTCTGGTTGTTCTCGTCTTGCTAATGGTGAGTATTTGCACAGGCACAATCAAGTAGCCAGGATTGTACACCAACAACTTGCCCTTAAATACCAACTTGTCAATTTTGAAGTGCCTTACTACAGGTATGTGCCCGATCCAGTTCTCGAGAACGGTCGTGCTACGTTATATTGGGATCGATCTATTATCACAGATAGGACTATTGTTTCCAATAAGCCTGATATTGTGGTGATAGATCGATTAGAGCGCCGCGCAATGATTGTCGATATCGCCGTTCCTCATGACGAGAATCTCGTGAAAGTTGAAAAAGAAAAACAATTGAAGTATTTGGATCTGTCTCACGAAATTGCCGAAATGTGGAATGTGGATTCGGTGATCATTGTTCCGATAATCATATCTGTTCACGGATTGATAACCAAGAGCCTCGACCAACACCTTAAGAGGCTCACGTTAGAAGGTTGGATCAAGGGTCTGATGCAGAAGGCAGTCCTCCTTGACACGGCCCGTATTGTGAGGAGGTTCCTGTCTCTGGAGCCCTAACCACCGGTATCTTGGTCCCTGTACCCGATGTCGGTGGTCTACTATTTTTTATATTTTTAAATGTGTATTTTTTATTTTTTATATATTTAAAAATGTAATCAATATGTGTATTTATATGTAATAAAGAGATTAATAATATTAGCTCTTACTTTAAAAAAGACGATGTGGGTAATAATTTTGCCTTCATAAGTTTCACACATTACCTTAAAAACAAAAAATGGTGTTTACATACATCTTAATGATATTCGAAAAAATATTTTTGTAAATAAGTAATACATGTTTAATTAATACATTGAATTAAAGCGTTTGGTCACTTTACTGCCAAAGAATTAAATGATTTATTCCACACTTTTCTTCTTAGCATAAATCTTAATTGCTAACTGATCAAAGAATAATTATGATCTAGGAAAGTAAACTACTAATGAGTATAATGATCTGAAATAGAATTTTATTTACAGTCAGAAACTAGAAGAAGAGATAATATCAAAGACAATTTATCGGTAAAAAATTGTAAAGTAACTTTAAAGAGCTGTTGATGTGAAATTCTTAGATTTAAACAATCAACGTAGTCATCTGCTGAATGTAATTCGAAACCAAATTCGTTTCTTAATCTAAACAACATAAAAGAAGTATCTTACGTTAGGTATCATAATTAACTCAACTAAAATGTATTCCCCGAATATTTGACCAGAATATTTTGGAGACAAAATATATGAAAGCATAGTAGTAGATAGTTTCGTCTAGAAAATTGGTTTGTTAGTACACGTTAAGTGCCATGTAATCACGTTTTAATTTGAACTTGGAAAAGAATATTGAGACTTACTGCTATAATATATTTGATAAGTCATGTTGAAATTCAATCTTTTATATAAGCCGAGGTAGGTTGTAAAGTAACTTTCAGAGTACTACTAAATAATAATAAGTGTGTTCATCTAAGTGGAATACTTTTATATTCGTGAGTACGGATACATAAGTATTTGAAAATAACCTTGAGTTCTCATATGTAAAAATATTATACGCCAAAGTGGATTTGTTTCTTGTAAAATTATATATGATTTTAGGTTCAGTTTCATGTACAAAGATAATGTTTAGCTAAGATTAGTTCGTAATGTCTGCTCTATGTTACAGGCCTGTTGGTCTAGTGCAAAGCGACTGCCAAATGAGAATTCGTAGGTTCGTTTCCCATTCACAATAAATATTGTATGATGAGCATGTTCTATTCCTCAGTATAATTTATCTACAATATGAATGTATTTAGAAATATATACTAACATTATAAAGTTTCTTACTTTGATTGTTTGTTTGTTTGTAGCAGCTAAACTTCGGCAATACTGAACCGATTATGAAAATTCTTTCACAATCAGAAAGCTACACTATTTAAGAGTGCTATAGGCTATATATTTTACTATGATTGAACAAACAGTTAATAGAAAAATAATAGCATATGTATACAAGTCAGTGGAAATTGGGCAGGATGTGATGCACGAATATGTGATGCACGTGACAAACATAATATCAATCAATATTGGTCCCATTAGTTCTACAAATAAGTCCGCGGTACTGTATAGCTATCTTTTATATTTGAATCCACTACAAAGGCTTTTTTGTTAAACGAATAAAAGAAATTTTATATGAGAGTTGAGATGTCTTTTTCATTAACAAAACATGAATCTTTATCAAAATAAGTGAATTGTCATCAAAATAATTTTATGAAGATAAAAGTATCTTATTTAGTTGTGTAATTTAGGAGATAGATAGCTTAAAATAATAAATACGCGATATGGTACGCTATCCACAAGAATTTTTAAATTCATTGAACCTTCTGGCCTGCCTCCTCACGACATCAAGCTAAAACTTGGGATTCCTATCCTGTTGTTATGAAACTTGAGTCCTCCAAACAAGTGTAATAGCACAAGACTACTGATAAAAGAGTTGATCAGGCCCAGTAGTGGGACAACTTGTTTATACGAGTTTATCACATATACCGACGATTCCAACGGACCTGCCCATCCTATTCAAAAGATTACAATTTTCAGTGAAGGTGTGATTTGCTCTTGCAATAAATAAGGCTCAGGGGCAAACATTTTCAATGATAGGTATCGATCTGAGAAAGAAGTATTTTTTCCCATGGGTAGTTATATGTTGGCTTATCTCGAGTTGGAACTCCCCAAAACCAATTTATTTTGCTGCCAGAAAATAAAATAACACCAAACATTGTATTCGTAGGAGTCTTCAAGGGTTAATATAAGTACCACATTCAATGCCAGTTAATTCTAAACAACGAACCTAAAAACTAGTACCTACTAAGAACTACACAACATAATAGCATCACAAAAACATAATACTCGTATACGCCTAACGAAGTGGGCACGAGTCGCCTATTTGTAATAAACCAGTTAAAACAACAAGGAGTTGCTTTTATCCTGGATCCTGAAAATGAATATGGCGAAACACCGATATTTGTATGACATGTATACTTCTATGAATGGCCAAACAAATGACGCTTTTGTTTTTTTATCTAAAGCGATACGAAGTTCGACGAGTACTGTGTACTATAAAAGATTGCTTGATGCCAAATTTCAAGATTCTAAATTGACTGGAAGTACCCTTTAGATTTAGATTCCCTCGCGAGTAGTTGCGAATTTAAAAATATGCGCCTTATATTGCTGTTTTTGTATGAGGATTTTGATTGTGTTACAGCTTAAAGGTATTATAGATAGACTAAATATTTGATAAAAATTTCAATGTAAAATACCTTTACGGGTTTACGAGGAAAAGAGCAGTAATTTTAAAATTATTAAAATCATTGTTCTTATATAGTGTTACTAAAAAGTTACGGTTTTCGCAAGTTTTCTTTCATATGTGCTATAAGATGTTACTTCGTACCAAATTTCAAGATTCTGAGTTCAGGGGAAGTACCCTGTAGGTTTTGATTCCCTTGTGAGTTTCTAAAATTTGCGGAAATTTGCGGTATAAACGACTGTATCATTAGATTGCATTAACTTAGAACTTTGATTTTTTCACAGCTCTAAGGGACGGTAAATTTAAATATTTGACATAAATTTCAGTTTGATATCTCTGCGCGTCCTTAAGAAAAAGGATCTTTACAGACGGACGGACGGACAACAAAGTGATCCTATGAAAGTTCCGTTTTTTTCTTTTAAGGTACGTAACCCTAAAAATGAACGTTTACCTGTATGTCCCTGTATGTCCTTTATAGAATCGTACACTATGCATTTGATCATGTGATGATCTTCTGCAAACTTGTTGTGCATGAGCCCACGAAGGTTTTTATGGCGGTACGAAGTTCGCCTATTCGTAATCCTTATCAGAAGGCAGGTTACCGTAGTACAGGCTCTACCTAGTTTAGGATTAGACTGACGTGAGTGAGATGTGAAAAGTTATCATTATATCACATTATATTATTGAATTTTATAATGAGTTCTCTCTGTATGGTGACGGATTAAGAATACAATGTGTCACCACCGTTATTCTTACTACGTGTGTCGTAAAAGGTGGCTAAGGGAATAATCTATGCAGGACAACATTACTGCAAAGACAAGGAAAATTTGACGCAAACCCTGCATTAACCCGTCTGGTCAGCGTGATATAGTAGGTAAAAATGTTGTTGCTAAGGAGAGATCTATGTCAAGCAGTGGACTGTAAAAGGCTGTTAATGATGATGGTAATGAGTACAGGTAATCACATAGGATAATTGTATTAAAAGCTAAGTTTATCACTTTACATTTTTGTTGTACTGAATGATATTTCTAAACTACATAGTTACCAGGCTGGAAACGAAAGGCTTTATTGCCTTACTAAATGTCTCTGAAAGAACAGTACTTTTTATTTTATATTATAAGTTCATATTTATATGATACTTACATACATATCGACGAATAAAATTTAACAGAAAGTCGTAAACAGATTATTACGGGTACAACATATTATGTCGACTACACAAATGTCGTTATGCTTACAGTAGCCGCTTTATTACACCGAGTGTTGGAATCCCACAGGAGGCCCAAATTTATAAAATATGCACAGTTTTTAGGACTACGCTGTTGTTTGTGTTCTTTGTATTAAAGTTTGTAAAGTCTCGAGCAACTCATACCAGGCGTGTTCAAAAGTGCGGCAAACGTTTAAATTCACGCTTACGTATTTACAATTTTTTTGTTGGTTCTCTTTTCACACTCATATGTTTACAAATTGTTCCCAAAGTGCTTAATTTTGACCACAATAAAGGGTGTTTTTTTACCATATCAACGTAACTATCACGGCTCAGAAAAAGAAATATCTTTTCCTGATTTTAAAATGAAGATATCAAAGAAAGAGGAAGGTATAAAAACTACATTAACGTTGATAACTGAACAAAAATGAAAAACTTTTCTTTTTCAACACCTCGTAGATCGTTTCTAGTGCAAGAGCCGTCGTTTATAAAGGAAAAACTGACTTTGAGAAAAAAATCAATCATTCAAATATTACGTTTGTTTGTTTATATAAAATAATATTTTATTAGTAATGTATGTCAATTTCTTTATTTTAGCTTTGCACCTACCGCATCATGTTTCTACATCACCTGAAGGTTGACGGGGAGAGAATGTCCCATGGCATTAAGTCCGCTTTTGTACAACATGTGCATTAAGTATAAATAAATATTTAATTTTTATAATATGCATGGCAAAATCGCCTAAACGCACGGAACGCATACATTTTATATGGGCAAATAAAATAGTTCTTTTAAATACTTTATCCTCCTTCAGCGAGTTCGTCCTAAAAAGATTTACCTATTTAAAATTTTCTTTAAGTTGCTTTAGTGACTAAGTATGAATACAAGATGAGAGAGGATAAATAAAGTCATTGTTCATTTCGATCGCTCACGATCCTATTCGAGTGGCGCCCTCGAGTCTCGCGCGTAGTTCTCGAGAGGGGAGAAAGGTTGCCTGGCTTAAAGTGGAAGTGTCGACAAAAATGCTAATCAAGAATTATGCGGTTATCGACCTCAATAGTAGGTTTGTAAGTTTTCTTTATAGTTCTTCTCCGACAACTGCCTCGTTGTTCTAGCGGTTAACGTATGCAACTGCCGGTCAAGAAGTCTCGTGTTCGATTTCAGAATTGGGCCAGTAAAATATGTCTGAGTTTTTTTAATTACAGAAATACGTAATAGCAGCCCGGAGTTAGAAAGTTGGGGTCTTGACTTCCGTGCCTCGGAGAGCACGTAAAGCCGTTGATTCTGCGCTTGATCTCGGGTCGTGTCGGATAGTCTTCCCATCGCATTGTGAGAGTGAAGGAACAAAGAGTGCACCTGTATTTGCGCACACACTTGTGTGCTATAATATCTCCTGTATAGTTGGTTGGTCTTCGTAGAGACTCACCGACCTGCTAGAAATTGGCTAGGAATACATAATCATTATTTTTTTAGTACAACGACGAAAAAAGAACAATGTTGCGGGGAGTATAGAAATTCTTTTCGTTGTCAACTTTTAACTAATTATATTGTGGATTAAGTAATAGATTGACTATTGGACTGGAAATATAATCCTATCAGTGCTTTATACAAAAGAATCACTTTCAAATTTTTTACAAATTTATTCAGAAATTCTTGTAATCCATTGTCCAGACTTTTTAAAGAAAGGAATTATTTAATAACTTTGATTCATCAAGAAACCGTAAGATCATTTAAAAAGGCACCGACAAAAAAAGCTACAAGGTATAAAATTCAATGAAAAGATCTCTTTTATAGAACAAAGAATGTCTTTTATATTCGTTATTTTATTGGCATTTATCTAAAAGCATTGTCCGTAAAGATCATAACATTAGCATTTACAGTCTGCCCACACAAAAAATATACATTATGAGCTGTTAGATTACTAACTCAATTTGATATATAAGAGAAGGTTAATAATATATTTAGATATTGCACTTACGCAAAGTGACGTGACACAAGTTATAGTTTGTATTTAGTAGAAATGGGTCACGAATAGTCACTGAATAATTTTCATTAATTGGATTAGCGTATATTAATCATCTTATATATATTAAGCATCTTATTTGACTATTTAACAAATATGACCAATATATATATAGATCTCATTTACAGTTCATCGCCTGGTATATAATAACGTAGATGTGGTAAAACTTGATATAAATCTTGTACCTACCCGTCTGACCAGCGTGGTATATTACAGCAAAATCTTTTTTCAAAGGAGAGGCTATGTTCAACAGTAGACTATTAAGTGTTGTTGCTAGTGTCATCACTCGGAATTGCCTAACGTTTTGATCTTTGCTGCCTGATTGCTTTGGCTGAAACCTAAGGCATCAGATCACTGATTGACTTTTTTAGCGATGCACGCCCTGTATCGTAAGTACATGTTCCAAAAACATCTTCATCTACGCACATATAGTAACATCGAAGATGCGAACGACTGGAAAACACAATTATTTATCTACACATTCTTCTGACATCAATAAATTTAAATTGTTACGTGAGATTAATTCAATTGCCCTAACTTCATCCTCGCCAAATTAATTATCTCCAGTACGTTTTCTTATCAGATGCCTACTTGTTTGAAAAGGAACGAAGAACATTCAATTTTATAAAGGACAAAGAACAATTATTTATCCTCCATTTATTTTCCGAGCTCTTGAGCATAAAACAATTTCAAGTCTCATTAAATGCATCTAAACAGTGTTTTGTGGCGATAAAAAAAGTTATTCAAGTAGACGTGAAAGATATATGAAAACGTAGTTAGTTGATTTTATGGAAACAATACTTAACATGTTAACAGTGTACTCACAACACAATAGACGACAAACATGGAGAATAAATATAGTCACGTTCACGTTCTATTTAAATTTCAATTAGGATTAATTAGATATTTTAGTTTTGAATTTATTATTCTAAAGATGATTTAATTTATTATCACAGTGAAATTGCTAAACTTAAGTGACAGTGGGCGGGACACATTACACGCAGAAACGATGGCCGAGGGGACTGTTGAGTTCTGGAGTAGTAAGCGCGTACTGGGAAACGCAGCGTTGGTAGGCCACCCCACAAGGTGGTTCGACGACCTAATGAAGGTCGGCGGAAGCTGCTGTATGCAGGTGGCATGGGACCGGCTGTTATGGCGAACCTTGGGGGAGGCCTATGTCTAGCAGTGGCCGTCTTTTGGCTCAGACGATGATGATGATGGAAGATGAAAAAGCCACTTACACTTTTTTTTTAATCATTTTAACTATAACGCTATCTTAACACGTTTAATCGTGTGACAAAGCTATTTTATGATTTGAAAAAGTAAAAGAAATAAGCAGAAGACAGATAATGGCACGTTTTTATATTCTATAATAAGAAATTGATAAGGCTTGGCCAATTTTCCACATGCTAAACGCTTTATCTATGTAGGTCCTACTGGTCCCACCATCATTCTTTCTCTACAGGATAACACGTATTAGCCTTGGAAGTCACCGTTTTAGAATAGTGGAGATACGCTCTTAAACTAAACGATTCAGTTCTTCTTTCAACTCACTACCAACGTACATTCCCTTCCACTATGCAAGGCACGTAAGCAAGGCTTGAAAAAACATCTCACTAGGCCGTCACGGTGTGGGTCACCATACTATATTGTCTGCATTTGCAATAGGTATGGTGACCACCACTCTTGGATTCAATTTATGCCTGCCATTAGGCCGACTAGTCACTTTGCCAGGCTCTAAATGGAAAAAAATAGAGTAATTTCATAATAGTTCTACAGTGTAATGTTGGATGGTCCGTGGTGTAAATGTCTTACAATACACAACACTAAGATGGAAGTAATGCAGTATGAACAATGATATATGAACAGAAAACAATACAGTTAAATACAATGAAGTTTATATTGGTAATATTGATTCAGATGAAAAGGCAAATAGAAATTAATAAGAAAATACTAACACTACTTATTATACTACTTATACTGTACTTATAGGTTAGGTATTGAACGAGTTGCGATATTAAACAACGTACAACCAAAATGCCTTGTACCTATTCGTACGTATCTATGTATGACACGAGTAGTAAAAAGTAAAACAGTCACGCAAACTGAACACAAAAAGTAGCCCAGTTTTCTACAACTTTTAGTAAATAACTTTCGTACGAGTTCCCTACATCCTCAGTAAACCAGGTTTAATCGTTCAGAATACAACAGTGTTGAGCCTTCCTGACATGACACATAGGAAACCGGAACGTTCTCGACTTCCACAGACAATGTCCTCCCCCATTTCAAATGTCAACTGAAGACTACTTTGAAAAATGTCTATGTAAAATAAAGCCGCATATTTTTAGACCTGAATAGATGTAACAGGTTGTTATAATAGTTAACAGTACTCTGATATAATGTTCACGTCACTTTTATAAAACAATAGCCTTCCATGATTAATAAAAATTGTTTAAAAACAAAAAAATAACACATATTTAAGTAAGTTTGCTTGTAACCAACAAGCAAACTTACAGGAGAAACTAATAAAAATTTGTAAAAAGTAACGGGTTTTGAGAATAAAAACTCTTTGGTAGCAAGGTGGAATTTTTTAGGAGACTATATTTTTTGTTTCAATGCATGTTAGCGGTTTGTAGAAACAAAATATATTTCCATATTGTCAAAATAAGTATAGATATAATACCCATAAGTTATACTTAAAATAATAAACCTTAAATATTAATAATGTTTTATTAATAATATAAATATTATAATAATACTTATACAAATATTTTTATTAAATAGATATACACATACATAGAACCACCTCTGTTTCCTCAGAGGAATAGGCAGTGGCATGTTAAACGCCCACTTTTCACCAATGGTTTTGTCCCACGTAACGTGGTGAGCGTATTACCGCTAATTGAGATGCCTTGTTTACCAGAGCCTCGTCCGTCGATCAGCAGATACACCACTTACAGCTGAGATTGGGGCTCTAAATGTTTGGTGGAAACTCTATGTGGCCTATGCAATGGATACCTTTAACAAATTGTATTTAATATACGAGTAAAATGTAAGCCATGAAAGTTTCTAAATATAATTTTATGTTATACTATAGAGTATTAAACCAGGAAACACTACACGTGAGTGGGTCATTAACCCTCACCTGTAGCGAACTAAATTAGTTAACACTAATTGAAGCATTAATTAATTTAGGAGGGAACAGAATAACTTCATGATTAATTCAATACCAGCCGTATTAAACCATTACAAACTGTAACCTGGTAAGCGGTCGATTAGAATAATCTTAACCCTAAACTGTACAAACACTGTTTTTTTTATATATAATTATTATACATGTTGATGTGTGATCTTTAGTGAAGAGTATACTTGAATCTCTTTTATTGGAAATAAATTTACTAAATTATCATTATTCACCCGCAATTTTTCCGTAGTTGTTTCATCACAATGTGACTAATAAAATCAAATAAATAAACTTCAGTAACTATGTATTTAAATCGAAACGCAACATAATTTTAAGTGTTGACGAAACGAAACACAGGTTTAGTCAAATCAAAAACAGACCGAAGTCTTTGATTGATTGTGACTTATCTGTAAAAAGAAATTAAACCAAGCAGCACCACGTAATAATCATTTTTAAAGAACAATTTATCTTTTATCTTACATTGGATTTTAGAGTATATACGAAATTACGAAAGTACAATTTTATAGATATTTTGATTCTGAATAATAAATACAGGCATAACATTGATTGAAGCAGTTACATTGATAAATATTCGCCGTATTCTGAGGAAAGGCAAATTATTTTTTCAAGTTCAGGAATAACAGCCGAGCTTCAATTCAAGAAGCTTACTCAGCAGAAATTGAAATTAATTTACATACCCCGAATGAAAGCCTCCAATGGCATTATATGTACCATTACAGGTACATTATTTATGCATGAAAAGAAACTTAATTAAAGTTTCACCTGCCTATATAGGTAATAGTAATATACTACTACTTGTTATTGCTTGCTTCGTGTTTCAAATTTTGAAAATAACAAATGCGTAAATCATAGACAGCAGTAGTTTCTAAAATTTCAAGTTTGGAACCCAAACGGTTTAGCATTCATGAGTCAGTCAGGGTAAGTAATTTTAGAGGTATAGATTACATAGCTGAGAAGCTGCAGTATAGCTCTCTAAAGAATTTAATTTATGATATAGGCGATGACTGGGCAGACGAAAAGTAATTACCTCGACCGTGGCAACGACTTCTCAAAATGTATAAGCGAGTTACGGGTGTTGAGCGATAACGCTCGAAAATAATATAGGTACTGTAGGTGACAGTTGGTTAACCATATTGGGAGAGGCTAAAAGTTTCTTACAAAGCACACAGTATTGTAGTACCAATTATACTAGTGAAAGGGAAGGACCGTGGCCGTGTTAACCGTCAGCGATAACTCAACCCAGGGGAATGATTTTCACTTGGACTCAATTCGACGCCGGCGAACGGAAGGTGTGTTTACCAGCGCCTTATGCCACTCTGAATGTGGTTGGGAGTAGGCGGGTCAGATTTTTCTCTCCATCTGTAACGCATCGTGAGGAAGTATAATGATCATGTGTGCCACACGTCGTATAAACAGAAATTGCACTCGAAGGTGCTGCCTACGCCAGCTGGTAGGTGGTAGAAGGGGTCCGGGTGTCATAATAACAGCTATCTACAGATTCCTCTTCAGTGTCAGGTACAAAGAGATTTTTATCGGTCCGATTCCGACATAACACTCTGCTGCAAATCCCGGTGAGTGATGAGGGGGTTTCCACTCGTTACGAAAAAAAAGCTTTGGTCATAGACTGACTTGTTGAAAGATCGGCAGTACAAAATATTATGGTAATTCTCGTAAATTATTATTTAGTAATTATACATACATCATAAACTGTGGAATATTAAAAGATACTATAAAAATTTTTTCATTAATTAATATTAATGAAATTTGGTCACATATTTACATATATGCTCTGTTATTTATACAATAAGCCTGTGTTATTTAGTCAACATTTTTAATCTTAAAGGTATCTAATATTATTGTTCATTTGAAAAGATTAATAATTTTCTCAGACGCATTACACAGTCTTCTAAGCCCCAGCTACGCTTCTTAGTTTTTTATGACAAATGCAAGTAGATTAATCATAAATCTAACCGCTAATCCTTGAAATTACAGTCTTTGTCTGTAAAATTCTACCAAAGAGATTGTCAAAAGAATTTTTTTGAGCTGAATTTATTAGTATCTTGCTTCGGTATATTTGAGAGTTTCATAATCTTTTTACACTATCTACATTTTCCCTCTCCATATTTCAAGAGATTCAGTAATTCTTGAACAAATGAAATTATCACCACCTAAATTCCATACTTGAGGTCCAAAGGTTGGCATGTAAATATACCCCAAGTTTGTATCCAAAAGTTCCGTAACTAAGTTGTTTGAGAACCTAAGTTTGAGTTACCTAAGTTTAGTTGTTGAGGCAAAGAAGTTTTTAAGACTCCAGGGCATGGAATCCAACAGTTCCTCTGAGTACTACTTATTTTACAATTTATTACAAACTGAAGTAAAAGTAATTATTTAAACAAAACTCTTAACCTCATTAAATCAACTATAAATATGAGGAAATACCTAACTCCTGCGCTACCTATATCATTTTAGGTTACATAAAAAAATACAAAAACATTTATTTGCTGATGTATTTTGATCTCTCACCGTGTCTCAAAATGTACACATATAAATCTAATTTGTGTACAATTTACGTATAATATTTGTCTTAAAATGAAATAACACATATTCACGACAAACATTAAGATGTTTCAGAAACGGCACAAATATAGAAATTTATTGACAGATATTATAATAATAACAAAACCTTTTGGGAAATATTAGAAGCTTGTACACATCTAACATTTCATTGAAGATAATTTATTAGACTAATAACTACATGTCTATTTTAGATAACAGTTATATTTATTGACAATGTCGCTAATATAATATACAACAAAAACACCATATCCATTAAATCAGTATTGTTGACAAAAAAAGTGCTTCATAAAGGAAATTCAAAGTACAAAATCAAAACAATGTATTTAGTACACATTGAATTTAGATTAAGAACACATGAATATCAGAAAAAAAATATTCCACATATTTTGATTATCTTGGTAAACTGAACAAATAACTTTCGTTATCCATAATGCTTTATTATTATCGGTCAGTTACTAGCAATTTATGCTTAAATAGCATGTAAGTTTATTCTACGACTTGGTAAATTAATCATGATCGGTTGATATCGGCTTTTATATACATAGACATGTGCATTGTACCCGAAAACTCAATTACGCAATTCTACAGGTTCATGCTTGCCGATCAGGAGATTCTCCGTACTTCAGGCATCAACATAATACGCTAGATTTAAATCAAAGATTTGCTTTACGTTGAAGTCCATACACTACCTGTACTAGAATTATCAATAGGCTCCGTGAAGATAAGGTAGAAATTTGAAAAATAAATGTAAAGTTAGTTTGTTAGTTCAGTTCAGATGACAGGTTAGCATTTTACTGAAAACTTGGACTGATTTGGCGACCAGAATTGGTTTTAGATAAGAGAACTCTCTAATTGTTAGCATTTCAGGTATGTAACATTATACAAACAAGTATACAATTATTTTAAATAATTTCAAAATTTAGTGTGGCCGGGACGAACTCCAAAGATTAAGACTCAAAATTTTAACATTCCAAACAAAACGTCACTTAGTATGGTTCAGTTCTACATTCCACAAATCTTTTTTCATCTTATATTGAACGTGCTTACTCGATTTTTCAAAAAAGGTACTACCAGCTGATTACTTTTCGTTCACATAAGAAAATAATTGAAGTGACATTTGATGTGAACAAAAAAGATAGGATGGATTGGGGTTGTGGAAACAGATTGCTTTTTGTGATAAAGTCCATCATTGTACATGTTACATTACTTAAGATCTATGCTCTACTCGACTTTTCCCCTAATCATAATATAGTCTCGTCTAATTTGAAGCCTGGTGAAAATTGTAGTGCATTGGCAAAAGATTGATTTTTATTACTGTTTTTATTTATTTTACCTACATCTTTGATTACTTGGTGTAGATTTTGTCGATCGTTTCATGGAAGAGTCATGCTTCGAGACCGTAGCGGTATCATGACCTTCTGATTTTAAGTAGTTTTTCTTTGCTTTTTTCAAGTAAGTGAGATTAAAACAGTTTAATATCCATCTCCTTCTGAACTAAGACTGTAAGGAATTAAAAACGGCAGCAATACACTAGAGGTTCTTAAGGTGAAGGTTCCTAGCAGCGGTGGTAGACGCTTGCCATTAGGGGACCAGGAAGAGGAAATATGAATATTTTTATCAAATAAATTATTTACAGTATTTAAAAACACGTAATTAAACAAGCGAAACCAGTTTTAAAAAGTCGAATTATATATTAATGCCATTATGCCGTAGATTGTCTTATTTTTGTTATAATTTCATTTTAGGGGCGCTCGTTTTCTGAAGAACGTTGGTTCCCCTACAATAAACTTTGATGTTGACTGTTCAAATAATAAACTTGCAAAACTTTCATCTTTAACGGCTGAATAAATCTTTTGTTTTTATCCGGGTGTATTTATTAGCCAAACAATTGTTTCTTATCTAGCTGCTATTTATCCTTCAAATTTCTAATATTTTATGTGTGTGGATGTTTAAATTAACATATTATTTCGTCATAATTATTGTTATTCATGAGTCGCCAATGCAATTTATAGGTAAAAATAGAATAACGTTCTAGGTTCTTCTCTACTCAATTTCCGTCCTCAACATCCAATTTCCTTTATAGTTTGTGTATGTGTATGTATTGTTTGACAAGTAAAAACTGCCCACTGATAATTTTATTTATAGTTTCTGTAATGAAGGAAAATAGCAACAATATACTGAGCTTAACTCGTGGTCCACATTGTTAATAATTTATTGCTAAATCTCACTCTAGGCGTTGATATGATTTAGTCACGTATATCATTAGTGTAAGAAAACTTTGAGCATGAGAAGAATGTTAGTTATATTGTTATATTGTTTTTAATAGGTAGCAGATTTCCTAATAACAAAAAATTGTCATATTCAAACATCATTTAATATTTGTTTTTGTCGTAACTCCGATCACATTTATATTGATTATCCATTCCTTACTGATAATGTAGCTTGCCAATAGTTACATAATTTTCAAAATGACGTTAGTGGTATAGGCTAAAAGCGTAATAAACAAACTTATATCCACATGAGTAATGTTTAAAATATCTACAGTGTATCTGCAAGCATAACTCGATGTTATTTTTAAATTCCCTATGTAAATATTTTAAATGTTTATTTTTATTAAGAACACTTATCTCAAGTAATTCCAGTAATCTCAAAAATACCCCAAGGATGTTTAAAAAAGATCTCGAGATATCGTACACTCTGAGTAACACAAAATATAAGTATTATTATCTACAAAATATATCTTTTTATTACACACTAGGGAGGAAACACGTACATAACAGACATTTGAACTGTTTAGGCCTTTATAAACAGCCTCTTTTATGTCATAATAAAGACCAGACCATCAGAAAAATAAAGAAAAAGCGACTTAAATAAACTTTAATGAAACTACTTTAAATTTTCAGACAATTCTCTTCAGATCATTTTATCTGTTTCTTTTTCAGAAAACCCCTCGTATGCCATCCATCAATTGAGTGGGTATTTCGCACTGGAATCAACTAAAAACTGTAAGCTGTTAATGATACCAGTAGTCGGGGAACCAGGTGTAACCTGGAAAGGAAATCCCTAGAACCCCGACGTACCTCGGGCCATCTCCGGCTTGTGTGGCATATTTATTGATCCAACACATGTGATTGAAAACATGTCCTATAATATCATGAAATAAATTTTACGTAATTACGTGATCTTGTAATAATAAGCAGAAAGATACGTAAAATTTCAAATTATAGAAGCATATACATAAATTAAATTCAACCAAATAAATTTAATAAAACGCGTTCCGTTTGTGAAAAATAATACAATGACCTACTTGGTGCGGTTGAACATTGACCTACGATTACGTCACAGTTTCGATTAATAAATAATAGGATATTGAACACCGAAATAACATCTATTCTAGGCAAGTAGAGTAAATCAATTTTAATGATAGATAGGAAATCTAATGATAGAACATTAATTTAGACCTGAAAAAAACTCCGACGTTACTAGAATTTTTTGGTCTTCATTTTATTATGCCGTCTTTTTTCCTATGTTCCAATTATTTGAGTCCAATATAATATGTCTTCACATACTATCTTATACATTATCCATTATCTCTACGCTCATTTCTCTGCCCATATCATCTTTCATACGTCTATCCATCTTATCTTTTTCATAGTTTGTATCTCCATCTGTTAGGTCAAGTAGTTTCTCTGATGCTTGTTTACAAAATAAAGGCAGGGCGTATTTTATTTGGTAAACCGTTTATAAGTAATAACTTACAAGGCTTGGCTGTTAAAAGCTTTTTGATGTACAGACGTGGAATAAAGCCATTATCTTCTATAATTACAATTGCGTTACATAAAATCTACCGAAATAAAGTGATTAAGTAATGGTTTTACAAATTTGATGTTAACAATCTTTAGGAAATTGTACACGCGTTGTTAAAAATCCTATTAAAATGTTCTAAATGTTTATTAGATAACTTATTACAAAGTATATCAAAAAGTTTTCTACAAAACTAACGTGTAAATAAACCTGAGTTAATGATTATTTTGCTTTATTATACAGTTTTAAAAGTCATTGAACTAAAGCTTTCTCTGTATAAAATAGACCTGTCGTTAAATTACAGTGCAATCGAAGTATTATCTATTTTTTAAGGTTGGGCGGTATTTTATTAACTTTTTGAACCCTCAAAGCATTCTCCACATAAATCTTTATTGTTTGTTATTATATTTTGTCCACGACAAAGGTCTAAGCGCTGCCGTTAAAAGACTCTTTAAAAGTGCAATATTCACATTAAGGTTAAATGTTTTCTAATTTTTTACTAAACATACTCATCCCATACATTAAATAAGCATTCTCTTTTATTTTTCTTCGTTAAGTAGACTAATCCTACTAATATTATAAATGCGAAAGTTTGTATGGACGTTTGTTACCCTTTCACGAAAAAACTACGGGATGGATTTGGATGAAACTTTACAGTAATATAAGATATACATCGGAATAACATATAAGGCAGAATTTGTAATTATTTTATGAAATTTTGTATATACATGTCAATTAAGTAAGAAAAAATCTGGCCTCTGAGAGTTATCTTGGCGTACGCTGCCTAAACCGTTGAAATTACATAAAGATGATATACCGTAGAATTGTTAGTATGTTAAAAATATATATTTATTTAAAATAATCTGTTGTGAAACTTCATATGATAGATCAAATTCCACGGGAGCGAAGCTGCGGGCAAAAACTATTAAGAAATATTTATAATGAATACAAGATGACGTAACTACAAGTAACATTCATAAATATCTTTAAAAGAAGTAGAGCTTACAAAGCTTTGGCACTGATTACTGTAGGGACTCGCAGCTCTCTCTTAAACCTCACAATAACACAATTCCCTAGAAAGAGAGCACACAGTTGTGACAGGTGCGAATAACGCTATTAATTTATGGTTCTAAGTAAATTCTTTGATGTATGCTTTAAATGTGAATGAATGCCTTTATTTAATTACTAGCTGCTGCCCGCGACGTCGTCTGCGTGAAAGCTCAACAGCACCAAACATACCTAAGATACCAGTGTCGCTATGATATTATAATTAAACAACTTTTAAAATAGCATTAAAATATAAGTATAGGTTTTTTTACAAGCGAAGCAAGTGTAGGGATTTTTATGGGAATCCTGCAGAGTTCAGTTATAAGACGTGACTGAAGGAAATAGAGAAAATAATGCAAAAATATATTTCAGGACACAAAAGAGTAAAAATACGTACAAAGGTATCATACCTTACAAAATATGAGTCGTTAGATTACACGCTGTCACAGAATGTACGAGAAAAATAAAAATTCACAGCTCCTCCTCCGTAGATGATAGCGTGATAATATGTAGCCTATATGTTGACCCGACCTGTTAGTAACATTTATGCAAAATATGAAGTAAAATCATGCAGTACTTTTTGAGTTTAGCCCGGACATAGATACAGACAAACAGAAGAACAGACAAAAATTCTTTCGATTGTAGATTACGCCCCAAGTATTCTTTTAATAAAATATTCCATGTTCAGTTTTGACTTTCCTACGATTTTATTATATATATATAGATAAAAATCGTTAGTAAGACCATATTATTGACTACCATCTGAACTATTAGTATTTTTATATAATATAGATGTTGTATATCTTAAGTAAGGTTATTTAAAGAGATTTTTATATGAAATTTAACAAAACAAATTCGCCGAAAATGCGTTTAACAGGAGTTTACAACTTTTTTCTTTAATGAATAAATATTCTCTCTCTTCTTGTAATGTCTCTCTCCATCATTTGTTTACACCTTTTGCTAAAAAAGGCAAAATGACCCAGATTTACAAAACACTAACATAAATTTACACAACTTTTGAAAATAAAAGATTTTCAGATATTTAATTTATTAGGTACATTGTTTAAAGTTATTATGGTTTAGTATAAACAGTAGCAGTCGTGGGACTGCCGATAGAAGTGAAAACGGAACTATTAAGTTGAGAGTAATTAAAACTATATGCAAAAATTATATTAAATTTTTTATGTTTCATATGTAGCTATATATAATATATAATATCATATATAATATATAATAATAATAAATTTCATATATAATATATAATATCATATTCTCCATAGCTATAGATATACTATAATCATTAGCATGTGGGTGATGTGAACCGAGGATTTTACCCTCTACCAAAACGCTCAACGCGCCTAAAGAAGTTTTCACTTCAAAAACACACACTGAAATATTTGAGAACAGAAATTCATAAAACCACCCGTCAGAAGCTAGAATTCTAAGTAGCAAAGACACGCGTTAAACTTACTGTAGACACATAAATAGTAATCAAAAAGTGTCTATAAAAGTACATATTGTATATTAATGACATTAATATACGTTATATTTGATTAATTTGAAAATATCAAAAAAACAAATATAACACTGGGTTTTTTCACAAATAATTAGAACAAGGAAAATTTCTTTCACATCGAAAGATATGAAAAAGTTTGAAAGTAGGTTGATTAAATTGTTTGCTTCGTCTCCCGCGTTGTTTCATGAAAGGTTACGTTTGGGAATGTTTTTGATTTTAAACTTTAAAACCAACCAGACTGCTAACTACATATTATTACAAATCTAGACTGGATTGTTGGTCTAGTGGTTAGTGATGCTGACTGCTATACTAGAGGTCGTGGGTTCTATGCCCACTTAGGACAAATATTTTTGTGATAAGCATGATCATTTGTTCTGTGTCTGGGTGTACTTTATCTATCTTATTTATGTATTTAGAAATCTGTAGTATATACGTACATAATAGTACAGGCTCTGCTTAGATTTTCCTTACTGTATATATGCTCTATTTAAACCAAACCAGTTAAAATTAGTAGTAATAAGTTACATTATAGACAGCAAAAACCTTAATAATATATTATGAGAAAATGTAATTTACTATTAACAAACTCCCTGGGTTCACACGCAAATCGTTTTAATTCTCGAATTTTCTCTACTATAATATGCATTGAATTTTACATTTACGAGTAAACCTTGCACTTGAATCACTATCTCTCTATTGGTGCAAATCGTATTAATATTCGACACATAGTTTAAAAGATCTACGACCGATACAACAAAAAAAAAGTGACTTCATTTTATACTAGAAAAGATCTAAAATTTAATTAATTAATCGTTAAATTAATTAATTAATACTTTAAATAAATCACTACTATTGTGACAAACAGATAAAGTACAGTTTCTATTGCGTGCAATGCGGCACAATAAGTACATAAACGTAATTAACCCAATAATTATAAACAAACGCCCAATTTAAGTAATTAATAGAATTTCATTTTACCTTTTACCAATTACTAAATGAAAACCATTCAACTCTAAGAACAATTGAACCACAGCAAAGTTCACTATGCAATTATGTACTTCGTGTTCATACCACTATATAAGCCACATCCAACTTGCTCCAGCTTCAACAACTTTTACGAATAAAATTTAGGTTAACACTGTACTGTGTAGAAATCATTTTGTTAGGAAGTGTTGCATTTTTATGATTTTTAAAAGTGTTTTTTTTACTGGTGATATTAGTAGCAAAAATAAACTACGGCGTTAGTCTAGCGGTTAACATATGCGACTGCCAATCGAGAGGATTCGATCTTCGGGTCGGGTCAAAAGTGTAACATATAACAACCTGAAGTTTGGAAGTTTGTGGGTGTTTCACGCCTGTGTCTCAGAGACAACATTAAGCCGTTGGTCCCAATTGTCACAAACATCTATGGCAATCGTTAGTGGCAAATCAGTGCCCTGATACATACTGAAAACAAGTTCAATTTTCGAATTCAGTTCACCCTCAGGGTAGTGGAGGTCCATTGCCAGTCGCTCCGTATAAAAACTGATTTTCAGGTAAAACTGTTTAAAGTAGTAGCCGACCTCAAAAGGCTAAAAAGGTGATTTGTGGTAAATGAAAAGAAACTCTCTTAGGGGCAAGGAGAAAACTTTAAAGATATGGTGCAAATATAAATGTAAATCCATCAGCGTCATCTTTATGTGGGGGTTGACTTCAAGGCGTAAAGGGTTAGTTAAGTAGTGAGCTCGTAAGGGAGCTAGACATTTTAATAGATATGTATTAATACTCAATTCACTAATAACTTTGTGAAAAGTCCATATTTTTAAAATATTCCAAACATAAATATTATATAAAACAACCAACATTAAGATATTATTTTCAATTTCACTGTAAAAAGTACAACGGGAAGTCATAAATAATTCAAGGCTACTAAGCATCATAAGGCTTAAAAAAAGAAGAAAAAAAGACATGTGTAACACTCAGTTTACTGATAACTTTGCAAAGTTTACATAAGAACTCATATCGATCTGTTACGTCGAGTTAGCAACCACGAATGGTTACCTCATACTCTGAATATTAAGTAATGTATTATCGCTGGAAAAATGTATGCTTAATACAGTTGACCAGATGTCTTTTCAGACTCAAAAACTATTCAAGAAAGGGCAGTCACTTTGGGATTCTATTGGCCTCACATTCACGGTAATGCTGATTGCGCTTAATTTGTGTCCTGATTTTAATTGTCATGAATTCATAGTTCAAAAATACCACTAAAGGCAGTAGCATTAGTGATGCATAAAGATGATTTAGAAATGTAAAAAGAACAAATAAGAACCTTTGTAAAAATAGACCTATATTCATTAAAAAAAACAATCAAATTGATCTAAGTATCATTATCTGTGTCAACCCGTTCCACTAATTAGAGATGCCGCGATAACAAATAATTCTGAGGTTCCAAATAAGATTTTCACCATTTCAACCGATGTATTTTAGTACCACAAAGTAAGTCAAAAGAGACTCTCACAGCAGGACAATTCAATAAACTCTCTAACTTAATAATAGACACAACGGCCTACTAAATAGAGCTTTGGACAGCTCGACCCTATTCCTCTCGTGTGACGTCAAATGTGTGACGTAACAGAAATCTCATTCATTTACTGATTTTGACACCTTTCCTTTGTGTTTGAGTAAGGGTATTAATTTTACTTACTTGGCATGAGCTGTATGTGACTGGTAGTTGATTCTTAGTCCATTTGTCATTTTCAAAATTCTATAAATAAGTGATCTCTATATATATAACATATAGTAGTATAATATATATAATATAAGTGTTATATGTTTGATTGGCCTATTGGTTTAGTAATTGTTGATCTTAACTGTTAAGGCAGAAGTTGTGGGTCGAATCCTACCTAGGATAAATGTTTACCTAATGAGCATAATTATTTGTTAGATGTCTGAGTGTAACTAATTAATATATAAGTATAATTATCAGCAGTTTGCTTATGATGGTAAAAACTCTGCGTAGTTAGGACCAGGCGACTGTGTGTGAGATGTGTCAGGTTATTATTTATTTTTTTATTATTATGCATTTAATGTTGACCAAAATT
This sequence comes from Hypercompe scribonia, assembly GCA_949316085.1. Taxonomy (NCBI): domain Eukaryota; kingdom Metazoa; phylum Arthropoda; class Insecta; order Lepidoptera; family Erebidae; genus Hypercompe; species Hypercompe scribonia. The sequence goes on from OX438988.1 coordinate 11,111,032, forward strand.
GCTTTTTACAGAATATCATTACCATAAATAACTTTGAAAATATTAGAGCATAAAAATACAAAGGCAGAGCGGCCAGCGCCGATTGCATCCGTGCGTAGCCGAGACGAGTCGCTAATGTATAATAAAACGAACTTTAAGAAAAAAAACGTACTCTTCAGTATTCTAGTTTCGCTGTGAAGAAAATAAACGGGACGTCATAAATAATTCAAAGCAAATTAGCATCATAAAGCTTTAAAAAGGACGAAAAATTTCAGAGAACATCTTTGTGTACTTTTTCATTAATTAATTACGGAGATACTAGAACTACCTCATTTGTTTGTCTTATTGTTCCAGTTAATAGTGACCGTGATTGCTGACCGAAAGATTGTAGGTGCCATTTTGCGGGTAAATTTCCCGAATCTGACCAAATGTTTGAATGTGTGTATTTGTTATATTCGTGCGTATGTTTTCTATGTATAATATGCGTGTATGTACAAAAAAGCATATATTATTACTTATTACTTCTGATTTACGTGAATGGTAATGACTTAAAGTGCAAAAGGGATTTAAATTAAATTATTATGACTGCTTCGGTGGCACAGCGGTAACGAATGCGACTGCTGTGCTTAAGGTCTTGGGTTCGATTCCTAGGTCGGACCACATGTTTGTATAATCTGCACATATTTGTCTCGGAGTGGTGGGTGTTTTCTATGTATAATATGTATATATTTACAAAAAAAAATATAAGTACTCCATCAGTCTAGTTAACATAGCATAAGCTCTAGAAATATTATTATTATTCGTATTATTCTTTTTACTTGGGGTAAATAAATATGAAAATAACAGGATCAGGAATAATTAATCTCCATATAACATATGTACACAATTATGTTAATCAGTAGTGTGGCTAGCATTCTGGCATCAGATATTTTTTAATCAGATGGACGTATTGGAGATGTTCCAAGTAATCATTGTTATAATTAATATTTTTTTAAGGTGATACTTTTTTAGAATCATTGTAATTTCATACTTGATTAAACGAAAATACGGCACGGTAAAAACACAAACACACGAATGAGATAGAATACACAGTATTGTTTATTCTCGGTCTCCTCTGTGTGTGATGTTTCGTAGCGTCCCCACTCTCCTCTACTAAGCATTGTTCATATGTATGCGCCTTGTGTAGTGGGATAGTGGGTATATCTATATTGTACTACGCTTGCTCCTGGTCCGAGCGTTCAACGAGTATATGTTATGTTAAGCTACTGTTTAGAAGTTTCACTTCTGCTGTGTGTAAATCGCACACACACAATTTTGCACGATATATAGAGTAAAACAAACAGACGTGTCACCTGAAAGTAAGCGAGCCATATCGTCCTTTAAATCCCGCTTCTGCTATTAAGGATAGGAGATTCTTGATTTGTTTGGCTGTTAATTAACTGTCTAGTATAAGTCATTCAACTTTAGTACATATATTTTTTATACAAACTCACTTTACTTTACGATATCTAAGAAATTTGATAGGGTTCAGTCAGACGCCCCGGTAATGACCTCCTACCATGTTTGAACTATTAAGTTACTTATACCACTTAATCCATCCGTATAACTAATATCTCTATCCTTCCATTAACTTCCCGTATCATTTATCCTTTTCACTGAACTGCCAATTTTCCTATCTTCACGGTTGGCAACAGTAAGTTCGTCTCCTGTTACGTGAGGGGGATCTAATTATAGATGGAAAATGTTGGGTATGATACGTCTCTAAATCCACCGTTATAGATAGAGGCGTAAGTGTGTGTTCTTAAGTAAAAGGAAAGGACTAAATTCTTACTTTTGTCCATATTCACAATTGGCTACTGTAAGTTTGTCTCCTGTTATGTCAAGGAAGTTTCATTTTAGTGGCAAAATATTGGGGTCTAATATGTCTCTAAACTCTTCTTCGTAGAAACAGGCGCGAGTGTATATACATACATATATAAGTAACAGGAAAGGTCTAACTCCTAGCTCTACATTACATTTATATTGTTAAACAATTAAAAAAAACTACAAACTACAACAAAAAAAAACGTACTTGTGACTTTACTTACAGGCGTCAATAAGTGATAAACTTATAAAAAAAAGAATTAGTATTAATTATTTGAGAGTGATTCTCAAATCCAAGTAGTAGAAGGATATACAAGCAATCACATTTTAAAATTCCTTTGTTCCCAGAAATCAAATTATAATCGCTAAATAACAGAGAAAAAAAACAAACAAGTTACTTCATTGTAAAAAAAAACTATGCATACGTACGGTTTCAAATGCGTAGACTTTGATATGTTGTTACAATCAAACGCTTCGAATTCACATACGGATTCCGATTAAAAAGTTATCCGTTTGTAAAACAATGTTCAACGAAGTTGCGTACTCCTGTTCAACGAGTTACAAACAAGGCCGGCTCATTTTCATGTTAATTAGTTAGCCATGCTGTTTCTCATAAAAGTTTAAAACTTTCTTTCAACATGCTTGTCTAATATATTATTTTTGTGTTATTTAAACACTTTGAACTGTATTTTAAGGATATCTTAATCCGGTTCTCATCCGCTATTTTTTTTGACCCGATTGTAGTTTTAAATGAGTTTTGTTTATTATTCGCTGTCAGTAATGAATTAGCACATTGAGATATATCACATTATATAGTTGTAGTTATTGTGTCTATCCTTGTAGTGATATATTAAGAATGCGGCGTTTCACCACCACTATTTATCCCATGGGTGTCGTACGAGCCGACTAAGGCAAGAATTACGCAGGACCACGGCAACGAGAAGGAAAACTCAAGACAAACAATATACTAACCCGTCTGGCTAGAGTGATATAGTAAGCCAAAACCTCTTTTCTAAAAATAGACCTATGTCCAGCAGTGGACTATTATAAGTTATTGATTTAATGAGATGATAACGACATAGTTGTTATTTAAAGACTCTATTATCTTAACGAGCTACGAAGCTATTGTCCTTGGCCCCTTGAACTTTATTTAGCACTAAAGTAACCGACATAGTTCCATTAGCAGTATTTAATGGACAGGCCATTTATTCTAAGGAATCGACACCTGGGATAAAGAGGTCCCAGATTTACGCCCCCAGACTAGATTGAGGGGCGTGAAAGATTCTGAACTAGATGACTCAATTTGTTAGTTTTGGCCAATGTCTAGCAGTAGGCTGTTAAAGGCTGTGGATTCAAATCCAATGTGATGAAATATTGTTATTAGATGTTTTCAAACGATAGAGAACTGTCTCTTTCTGATTATATTTCACTCTATAAACCAATTACAACTTTCATTCCACAAATTAGATTTCGCAAATTGAAAATAAAGAGTAGTATTAAAAATACAAACGAAAAAATGAATGATAAAAGTGAAGCTGCTCCGGCAAAATACTTTTACATTGGTTATCGGTTGTTACCAACAAATAACGATAGCAAAAAGTTACAAATGTAAGCTTTTGCACCTAAAATGTACCAACACAAACAAAACCTGTCTATTAATATTGATACTGCTATGATGCTAATACGATAATCGTTATATTTTTGAAATGTACAGTACTGTTTTTATGCTAGTAGAGATTTAAGGTTGGCTACGTTATAGTAACTCAATCGAACTCATACACCAAGATCGCTGCATTCAGCAAAATCTGCTTAAATATCTTAGTAATATGCATGATTAGAGGTAGTAGAGCCACGCTGATTGCAGTACTAACGGTCCGGCTCAATGGTTCACTGGGGCAGTACCACCCTCTCACAGAAGATCAACCTAAAGCTACAGCATCCGTGCTATCGTGTTTCGTTAGTGAGTGCGAGACCGGGAGCCCATTGCTGCAAGAGTAATAGTTATCGTGGTAACTGTGTGAGCCTTATACTGCCACGATGACTGTCTTGTCCTTTGTGTTCCCAAGCGAGGCGTGAAAAAGCATCTCACTAGGTCGTCATAGTGTTGGTCACCATACTGCGTTGTTGCGTTTGCAGTGAGTATGGTGACCATAACTCTTGGATTCTATTTAAGCTTTCTATCAGGCAGAGTAGAGTCACTTTGGCAGTTTCTTAATAAAGAAAAAAAACTTAATTTATCTCAGGTCTTAATATAAGTTTAGAATGAACAAAAAAATGTATTTGACAGAGGTGAGTAGTAACATCTTTTTTCCGTAATCGCCTATGCGTAGTTTCGTGAGTTTGTAACTACTTTAGAAATCGATTACTTTTGTAATTGAACTTATTTTTGACACAATGGTGTAACAAGATTTATTTGATGATACTAAACATTGGTTACAGTTTTTGTTTTTGTTGTACATGATTAAAAAAATTAAATAAGTTTGGAGTCTAACGTAATCATTATAATTAAGAAATTCGTATCAAAATGTATGACAATGAGAAGATTGAGAAAGGCACGAACAACAGGTACAACTGTCTCTTTTATGTTGATATTTATATGTACATCAAAAAGAAATTAGCGAGACGCTACTATAACGTGACATCTATGAGTGAGTGAGCGATGTAGGTACAATATGACATATAAAAATTGACAAATACAGTTACAATGATTTTCAGATTGATATTACTACATAGTACAGTCATAGTACATACGAATTGCGTATTCCACACAACAAGTTATGAAAAATAGTCGTTACATTTTGTTTTTCGAAACTACGTATCCGATCATCAGCCTCAGAAGCGATTATTATTTAAGGCCGACCCCTAGTATTTGATATTACAGAAATCGGAAATTGGTTGCTCAAAAAATTTACATAATTTGAGAAGTTTAGAAGGTCTGTTAAGTCTATTCTTTACAGGCATAGCATAAAAATTTAGAAATGAATCATGAAGTAATTTTAGCCTTCATTATCCATATCATTCTCCTGCCCATACACCAATTTTATGTAGGTGTCATTGCTTAACTTTCTCTTTGAGATTGGAATAGAGATAAGTCATAGTCCGATCAGTAAAAAATCCCGCAAGTCTTGGATGGATAGAAGCGCATTTCCCGAAGAAAAAATTAAAAGTAACAAAATTAATAAGTACATTTACGAATTTACCTTTCTATGAGAGAACTAGAAAGTCATAGGGGGTTATAACCTGAAAATTATAGACTCACAATTAAACGAACGGTTTGCGTTCAAGTTTTGAGAACTGCAAAGCTGACATCACGTTTTGAGTCAACTGTAGCAAATTGATTACCCCTATTATTATTCTTGAAACGTTTTCTCGACGTCAGGTGGGTGACTATCTTTCATTTAGAAAAGAAATTGTCATTGCCGCGGACTTTGGATGAATTTTATAAAAGTTCTGTAAAAGATACCATTGATTTAATTTGTATTCATTTCGTGACAAGAAAACGTATGACTGAAATTTTGAAAAATTTATAGAATTTATACCTCTATAATGTCAATATTTTGTAAGTGTCAATGTAAGATGCCAATAAATTTATATTTAAATCCATTAATCTATTAAATGGCTTTTTACCAAAGAATAACCAGCCTCTGTGTCTAGCATTCGTGGACTATTCCAGAATCCTTGCAGCAGTGCCAGAGAGATTGATGATACATACAAGTGATGAAATGTCTCTATGAAGCCAGCACCATGTTCGTCCAAGTACAGAACCATATAATCAATGTCCATAACATTACACTGAAGTGTGAGGCAAAGAAACTTTATTTCCCCGAAATTGTTCATAAACATAATGGAGGATATGTTAGTGGCACTAAACTAGATAAGATGTGGCATCAATATAAATGGAAAATTCATTTATTACTTGCGATTTGCAGATGACATTGTTATTATGGCAGACACGCTGCAGGACCTACGACAAAGATTGAATAACTTAGCTGACTCTTCTTTACTTATCGGCATATGGATGGACTTGGGTAAAACTAACATCATCTTTAATGAACATATACTACTGGAACCGGTTGCGGTACACGGTGCCATTTCCAAAGTTGTTCAAAAATATGTCTACCTCGGGCAGATATTACAGTCGGGTAGAAACAACTTCGAGGACGACGTGAATAGAAGAATTCCGTTGAGTTGTGCCTTTACTCTTCAATCGACTACTCTTCAATCAGCAGGTCCCACTGACTGGTCAACAGTTGCTCAAGGTGCTGTGGAGAGTACTATGCTCGGTAGTTCTCTAAGGGATCGCATTAGGAATGAGGTATTCTGGCAGAAAACGAAAGTTATTGACATAGCCCACTGGATTAGCAAGACAAAGTGCTAGTGGAGTGGCCATATTACCCGCAGAACAGATAACCATTGGAATAAAAGAGTTCTACAGTGGAGACTGCGTCTCGGTAAATATAGTGCAGGATGCTCACAGGTCAGGTGAAGTGATGATTTACGCAAGATGGCTGACAGAAGTTGGATGTGAGTAGCGTAAACTTGATCGGAGAAAGTGGTGCGCAATGAGAGCTGCCTACGTCCATAGTGGCCTGCAGTAGACGGATGATGATTGTAATTACTTTTTAAAGTCTGTGTTCCAATTGATTGCAACATACAATTTTAAAAACTTATAAACGTAATTAGTGTTTTGTTTGATAAAACAGAGAAAAGACCTTTATTCTACTCCACGTATTGTGCATAAACTATAATAATGTTTCTATATCTAAAAGGAAAGTGACAACCTCAATGTCGAGTCTTCTATTGCATTTTGTGATATTGATATGTATATTAGGCTGGACTATTTTACTGCCCATCCAAGACAAATAATTATGTAATGTAAACATGTTTATCAGTATTCTGGTTAATATAGCATTAGTTATGCCTACTTAGGGATCAGACAGCCATTTTTGAAAATTGTAGAGGTATTGATCTCTTTGAGAATATTTTATTTTTCTTCTCCAAAATCAATCAATTTAAATGAAGCGTAGCCAAATTACATTTTATGTGATCCATAATTTTTTTGACGATTTATTTGGATTTAATTTTAAATAGAAAGTTTTAACTTATATTTACATTGTATTATATTGAAGGCTGAAGCAAATTAAGTAGAGAAAAAACCTAGGAATTTTAAATACGATTCGAGATAAAAATCTAAAATGAAATTATAATTATCTATAATCATCAGACAGATTATTAACAAACCAAAAAGACTGACATCAAAAAATCATCTCTAAGTCTGTTTATTTTAACCTTGTTTAATAAACTTTATACTTAATTTGATTATTTTAATAAAACATTAACACAATTACAAGAATAATTAACACACACATAATTAACAACATACGCATAAAAAAATTAAAACACACCCACATACACATAAAAAACGTCCAAACGATTAAATTAAAAGCATTTCCTTAATTCGTAAAACCATATTTACCCAAAACAGGTTACGTAGACTGAACATCGAAAACGCTTTTGGAAAACGATTACCAATACTGTGTAGCTATATAAATGTAAGAAAAAACCTCATCCAAATACATGAATTCAGATCTGAATGGCCAATTTGAATTTTTCCCTATTTCCATATCACATTTGATAATCGAAACGAAACAATATTTTATAGATATTGTATATATGAACACTTAAAAAACTATTAAACAGAAAACTACAAATATCTTCGAATAGTTATGAAATTAAACACGAACCAAAAACGTTCCAGAATCTGATAGTTGGGTCACCTAAAACTCGTAACATACATTACCTAATTTAGAAATCGAAACCGAACGTCCAATAAAGATAATCCATATTCAAACCCACCAACCGAAGACCACGAATTCAAACCTAAACTTTGACTCACCCAAATCGCCACACACAACACACGACACTTACGCACCTCCGAAGATGTAAAATAAACTTCAGCCAATCAGATAAATTAAAATATACAACTATTACAATTAAACTTTGATAGAATTTTAATTTGAGAAACTTTGAGGATACATACGCACGCGGTCGTTGTTGACGGGTGTTGGATAGCGCCCGAGTGATCGGGTCGCGGTTCGGGGCGCGATTGAGCGCTGCGACACCGCTTCAGCCCTTATACAGGCGCTCTCAACCCCAAACGCTATAGCGGTGGGCGGCACTTCATAGAGCTGTACATATTAGTGGATCATGCTTTCTGATGACATTGTGATCATTTTAATAATTATAAATTAACTAATTATACATTATACTTTACTTTTACTTCTAAAAATAAATATTTAACCCATATTTATTCACATAGACTACTATTGTCACCACAACTTGTATCTTTGGCTATTCCAAAAAACATACATTGCTTCCCTTCCTAAAGTCGTTCGTCACCAAAAACTGAAGTCAATTTTTCATATTTACAGGTAACCTTGTCCCAGAATTTTCTTTTATTAAGTTAATTAAACGCAAAAATATTTTACATAACCGATTTGTTCTAATAAATCTGATAAGTTCTAACAAAACTTGTGATAAAACATACGAAGTATTCGAGCTGTCTCTAACTAAAAGTTTCTAACTATAAGACGTTTGCACTTATTTTATTTTTAGAAAAGTCTAATTTACCCCTTATGCGACTAGTGGTATTATCCACTCTGCAAGAATATCTAAGAGTGCCATCCTTGTCGCACAAACGTGGGTTGTCAACAAAATATTATTAGTAGTCGTCTGCTTGGGCTGGCTAACTGGAAAAATTGTCGAGTAGCTGAGTGGAAAACTAAAGGTGAAGTTGCAACCTCATTCAGCGTGATTGAGTCAACGTTAAATGATATATAACTAGTGTGTGGGCTTTATGTGTATAAATGTGTGGGTTTTTAAAAATTACATATTGTGTTCGGCAGATCGATGCAGATTGCAAATGCTACACAGTGTTATCTAGACCCTAAATAAGATAATTTAGTACTGTCGCTTTTAGAATAATTTTATATGGAGTTTATCTTAGTACTCACATATTTAAATTATATCTGTAGTTAAATGTTTATAAAATTACCAATTTTAAGTCACTTAAATAATAATACATTGTTATAAATAGGATATTTATCCCTCAACAAAAAATTAAAATATACTTTTAATTTTAAATCATCTATCACTTTTTTCAAAAGCTTACTTTTATATAAGATCACGTTGATTGCAGAAAAATTCTTCTGTTAAGACAGACGGAATTTCTTAAATAAACGAGATAAACCCATCAACTTTCATAATATTGAGTTTATTTTCGTGTATTTTATGTACTTGCATAGTCCAGGCTTCAAATTAACGTATTCTGAACTAAATTATTTTATAATTATATAATAACAGACCAGAGTATGAAAGTTGGCAGTGCGTCACGCCCGTGCTTCGTAGAGTACATTATACCGTCGATCTTTGTTGTTATGAACATCTATGGCAATCGTTATTGAGCAGTCGGTGCTCTCAAATATGCTTAAAACTAGTTCAACCTTCGAATTCAGTTCACCCTCAGGGTTGTGGAGGTCCGATGCCAATAGCTGCGTAAAAAAACTGATATTCCGATAAAAGCCGTTGGACTAGTAGCGAATCCTGAATAATGTTAGGAATAATGAAGAACAAAAAAGACATGACGACCAGTGGAATATCTAATAAGAAGTCTGTAAGAGATCACGAAAAGTATATCCCAAAATTGAATTTCCTTTTTATGGAATATTAATTTATTGACATACGGTATTCTTTCTTGTTAAATAAATATTTGTTACAAGAAGAAATAGAAGAGAATATTGTAATGCGGGTCAGATGGCAGTGTCAAAAAGATGTTGTCACCTCGCCGACGGGCACAGCGTTGAACGTAGTGTGTTTGGTCGTGAGAAGAATGGATAATATTATACTTCTTAGAATAAGAAACATGGTATGATGTGCTTATGTAATAATAATAATAGGAGACATCTCATATATGGTTATCTTATTGCAAAGGAAAACTGAACTTCATGTAAACTAACAATTTTTTTAGTAAAATATACTATTATAAGATGCTATTAAAATAAATATGAAATAAAAATATACTAATTATGCCTGGAATTCATTACCAGCGCACGTGTTTCCCTCCCACTACGATCCCGGGTCCTTTAAGCGGGGCGTAAAAAAGCATCTCACTAGGCCGCCATATCGTGGGTCGCCATGCTGCACTGTCTTCATTTGCAGTGAGTAGGGCGACTACCGTTCTTGGATTCTATTCATGCTTTTCATCAGGCAGGATAGAGTCACTTTGGTAGTGTATTAATTTCTACAAAAAAAAATAAAAAAAATAATAAGCAAATCAACGAACCTTTACTTTAGCCTAAAGATGTGATAGCGTCAAAAGTTTTCTTGTATTTTAATTCTTACATATCTATTATAATTATATTAGATCTAGACACAGAATAAAAGATTAGATTCATCATACAATTATCTAATCTAGGTTGTAATTGAACCTATAAATGCAGGTCTGTCATCAGGATCACCAGACTACTAAACCAACAGATCAAGCAGTAAACAATATTGTCATTCTTACTTAATAACTACTATCAAAGGGAATATTTAAATTAATAACATTTCTGAAATAGGCCAACTCGATTAAAAAAACGTACGACCTTCACTTTGATGACGAAAGAACGTATAAAAAAAGGTTTACACGCAATTAGGGTAAAACACACTAAACATTTAATTAAAGGGCTAGAGGTGTTCATTGATGTTTTACCCCTCTCGCTGAGTAAACGCGTCCGTAGAAGGTTTTATATTAATTAAAAGAACCAAGGTTTACGCGAATGATTCTTTGTTTTCCATGAAAAACAAACATAGGGATAAAAAAACACTGGTAATGCTGTCCATTGTGGCAGTGTTCGTATTTGTAATCAAGTGTGTACTGACTACTATGTAACTGTACTACTGTATAATAAATAAAACCAAAAAAAATAATTAATATGTTTATTTTTTGATAAAAAATATTCTACGAGTATAACAAATAATTTGTCTTAATATCTAGGGTGGGCCAAGAATTCGTTAACATTTGAATGTAACATCCCGCGTAAACACGTTATAGGAGTTCTTGGGACATGTTGCCGGAAAAGCTGATTGCGACATTCCATGGCCACCCAGAACTGCAGATCTATGTCCAGCTGACTTCTTTTTATAGCGTAATTTGAAGAATTGTGTCTATATCAAAAAACCAAATACACTACCTCAACTAAAAGAAAAATCAGCGAAGAGATGTTGACGATCTCGCGGTCTCTTCGCCGACGAGTATTCGAAAATTTCGATGCGAGCTTAGAAGAGTGCAAGCGTCGAAATGGTGGTCATTTAGACAACGTAATTTAAAAAAAAACAACTTATTATTGCAAATAAACAATTTTTATAATATATTGCATGGTTTCCTCTTATATGATTTATTCAAATGTTAACTAATTCGTAGCCCACCTTATAGAAGTGAAATGAAACGTTGAATGGCTGACGGCACTAATCGATTTAGTTCGTAGATTTTAGAAGAGATTTAAATTCGATAAAAATATATTACTATTTTTACCTTTACTTTCTATTTTAAACTATTTGGGACGTGCTCTCTAGCCAATCAGTGAGCTTTAAACTACATTTGCGAGAGATTTCCAAGGCTCTTATAAATATTCTATCTCGTGCAGAACTTGAAATATAGAAACAATTTCTTTTAAATAGATATTCGCTATTTACGTACTGTTATAATAATAAATGGGCTTTGTGAAACAGGCATTTTTGGGAACTGAGTCCTCAACAGTACATAGAGTTTCATGGAGTGCATAAATTTTGTAAATCAGAAAGTTTATATGGGTAAATAAGTTAAACGAGTATGGAAAACGAGTAGATCAGTATAATCTGAATCGAATGTTTCAAAGAAATGAAAAGTAGGTGTACCAGGTATGGGAGGAACCGAGTCCATGTGTGAATGAAGAGCGTTTCGTAGATGAAAATACTACTAATACATTTTGCCGTGAAATCTGGTCAGTGCCTATCGCTATGCGATATCAGACGTTCATGTGAGTCTATAACAGCTATGGAACCTGTGAACACTGATAAAGAGAATGTCAGTTGTACAGTACATTCTTACTAAATTGGAAATCATCTTGGATTGCTCAATTTTTGGTTGTAGTGGTGCCGAAGCTCACAGGCATATTTAGCATCTCAATTCCAAGCAGCATAGGATTCAGATTCGTTACCTCAATTTTTTTACGACAGCCATAACCCCGATCGAATTAGTTTAGTAGAGCTTTCAGATTCAACAAAACTCAGGTCTCTATCTACCACTGAAAGCACAAGTATCTAGATATTTCACAATCCTTGGGAACACCAGAATCTGACGTGAGGCAAACACTATGCATTATATTCGGAAAGATTCTTTGACCACCTGAAAACTACCGTTGAGGAGCTGTCGGACTTGATTTCAAAGCACCCAAAAGCTCTTCTTGCAGTGGGGCCCCATGGCAGAAGTGGCAAAGAGATTAAGTCGTCTGCCCCGCACAAGAAAAGTCCGGTCAAAATATAATACATCGGACATATTCACATTAACGTACGTTTTTCTGAACGTAGCTTGTCGGCTAACTGGCAGGTAAACAATATAGTCTTATTTTATTTGTTTCTACTTGGCCTTGTCTAATTGTTTATTTAACATCAACAACATATTTAACTTGTCATATTTGACATCCGTAGAGTGACATATGCATGACGGGTTGCGTTCGGAAATACATTGGTGGACAACGTAGCGTGTGTTACTGTTTACACTATCACTATTTGATACGTTTTATTGCACTTGTATTTTTATTTTTCTTTTAGTTGTTATTATCAAATTTTGTGTGGTGTTAGCTGGTGGGTGGTGCAGAGGAGTAATTTCGTGCCAACATAGTAAGGTATTGCATATTTTGAAATATCGTATAAACAATTCTCTTTTTTTACATTTATATTAATTTACTATTTTGTTGTATATTTTTATTGCTTATATTTAATACATATGAAAACTGATGATTATGATTCTGACAACACTGCTCACGAGTCTACTTTATCCTCTGTAGATGATAGTTCTGCCTCTATAACTGAGACATTAGGTGAACGCTTACAATCTACATTCAACTGTCAGTCAGAGCGCCTGCTTAATGTATGTCACCTTAATGCACAGAGCATACCCAGTCTTTATAGTGATTTGACTGAGGCTTTTAGTATAACCAACGTTCATGCCATTCTGATATCGGAGAGTTGGCTCAAACCTAATCTTTTTTTTGCTTTCTATCCTCTCACTGGCTATATCCTTGTTCGAAATGATCGAGTCACCAGGAGGGGAGGTGGAGTTGCCATTTACATACACAGTTCTTTTCCTTTTAAAATTCTGGCTTCTTCTCCCTCTTCTTCTTCGGCAGCCGTAGAATATTTATTTCTTGAGGTCCTTGTGAGAGGAATTAAGGTAGTCCTGGGGGCAGTGTATTCTCCTTTCTCGACAGATTACTTCTCCAGTCTGGAAACAGTGCTGGAATCCTTGGGGTCTGTATACACTCATCACATCATCATGGGAGATTTCAATACAGACCTAACCCGCCCTACCTCACGTGCCTACAAACTCCTTCAGATTGTTGAGTCGACCGGTATGCATGTTTTACCTCTACAGCCAAATCATAACAACCTGGGGGTAGACACTTGGTTAGATTATTACTGGTGTCGGCCCCTATGCTTGTCCGTAACCATGGTCAACTTGAAGCACCGGCATTCTCCAATCACGATCTAATCTTCCTCTCCTATGCTCTTAGACCACCTAAACCCCAACCAAGAGTTTTGCACATGCGTTGTTTTGCTCGTATGGATGTGGACAAGCTACTTAGGGATGCTGCCTGTCTGAATTGGAATGCAGTAACGTCAGTTATAAGTATAGATGAGAAACTTCATAACTTTAATCACATACTCACTCTATATGATAACCATGCACCCATCAAAAGTATTAAAGTAAAGAGGCAACCTGCTCCCTGGATGACGAAAGAGGTACTTTTGGCTATGCGACGGAGAGATAGAGCTTTTTTCAAATTCGGAAGGGACCGTACCGAGGCAAAGCGCACTTTATACAAAATCGCGAGGAATCGCTGCAATCAGATGATACGCAACGCCAAACGCCGACACATTTTTGACAACATCTCCCATTCTTCTCCCGCCAATGTTTGGAGGTTCCTTGGAACTCTGGGTATTGGTAAGCAGCGGTCGGGTGGTCTGCAGAGGACGGTTGGTTTGGAGGATTTGAACCACCATTTTTCTCTATCTACTCATTTGGATTCCCAAATCGAGTATCGCACTGTTGACTACCTGACAAGTTTAAATAGCCCTAACATAAATCCCTTCCGATTTTCTCCGGTTGCGTCGGGTGAGATCAAAAAGATCATATTCTCTATCAAATCCAACGCTGTTGGTTGTGATAAAATCAGCCGACGTATGATCGTAACAATTATTGACCACATTTTACCTATAATCACCCATATCATAAACCACTCATTATATTCTGGAATTTTCCCATCACTGTGGCGCAAAGCTTGTGTCATCCCTTTACCTAAAATTCCAAATCCCACACACCCCAACCATTTCAGACCAATATCCGTTCTCCCTTTCCTCTCAAAGGTCCTAGAATCCTGTGTGCACAAACAGTTTTCTGAATTTGTCTACAAAAACAACCTATTGAGCCCGTTTCAATCGGGTTTCAGGCCTGGTCATAGCACTACTTCTGCTCTTCTTAAAGTGGTTGGCGATATCAAGGCAGGTATGCAAGACACTGAAGTTACTGTTTTGGTACTAATTAACTTCTCTAATGCCTTCAACACAGTCAATCACAATATACTCCTGTCTATCCTTTTCTATCTTGCGGTCTCACCTGAAGCACTGGATTGGTTCTCATCATATCTTCGGGAACGCCAGCAATCTGTTCATGTCGACGGATCTTCCTCGAGCTGGTGTGATCTTGATTCTGGTGTTCCTCAAGGCGGCATTCTTTCTCCTATATTATTTTCTGTGTATATTAACCTCCTGTCCCTGGAACTTCTTTGTGTGTATCATCTGTATGCCGACGACCTACAGCTCTATTCACAGAGTAAAGTGGAAGATATTTCGATACCAATACAAATGATCAACCACGATCTGGAAACGATCAACACGTGGTCTCAAAGGTTTGGTTTATCAGTGAACCCCACAAAATGTCAAGCTATCGTAGTGGGAAGTCACCGGTCGATGAGCAGAGTAGACACTAAGACTCTCCCGGCTATTACTTTTGATGGGACTATCATACCTGTGAGTGGATCGGTGAAAAATTTAGGTGTGCACCTCGATTGCACACTAACCTGGCGTGAACAAATTGCAAAACAGTGCCGGAGGGTTACTGTGACACTTCGGGCTCTAAATTGTCTGAGAAATTTCCTGCCCGTAAAAACCAAGACTATGCTTGTGCAAACTCTTATCTTCCCCTTAATCGACTATGTTGATGTGTGCTGCTACGACCTGAATGCAGATCTTCTCGATAAATTAGACCGTCTTCTTAATAACTGCATTCGATTTGTTTATAATCTCCGTAAATATGACCATGTATGCTCTTTCCGTTCGCAGTTCAATTGGCTATCAATTCGTCTACGCCGAAAATTACGCGCGCTCACTGTTCTATTCTCTATACTTAATAACCTGTCTTCGTCAACATATTTAAACTCTTATTTCCAACTCTTATGTAGCAATCACGACAGAAAGCTTCGGTCCTCTAAGAATCTTCTCCTTCGTTGCCCCTCCCATACATCTGAGTTTGTTGGCTCATCTTTCTTTGTGCAGTCCGTTCTTCTTTGGAATGAGCTTCCCCTCGAAGTCAGGATGGCTACCAACGCTTTTTCTTTTAAGAAAAAAGTGAAGCAGTATTTACTGAAACAGCTGGCAGAATCAACCAATACATTTATTATTATTAGTATTTGGATCTATCTCACGAGATCGTCTACATGTGAAATGTGGATTCGGTGATCATTATACATATCAACACCTTAAGAGGCTCATGATAGAAAGTTGGATCAAGGGTCTAAAGCAGAAGGCAGTCTTCCTTGACACGACCCGTATAATGAGGAATTTCCTGTTATTGGGGCCCTAATCAACGGTGCCTTGGTCACTGTAGCCGATGTCGGTAGTCTATTGTTCTTTAAATTTGTAAGTATATTTTTTGTTTTCTTTTTTTATTATGTATTTAAAAATGTAACCAACATGTTTATGGGTGATTTTTTTAATTTAATTTTTCTTTTATTTTTTCCTATTTAAATAGAATAATAATAATATTCTACAGTATTCACCAAACCACATTCCAACAACAAAATTCAACCACCTAGTAGCAAACTAAGCGCAGCTTGTGCTGCGGGCACTGTACTACCGATAAAAATACGCATATACTTTTTTTTTCAATTAAAAACACCCACACCGAAACAAATATTTATTGATCATACAAATATTTTGTCCGACCCAGGAATCGACCCAGAAACCTCAAACACAGCAGTTCTAATCACTACTGCGCCACCAAGACAATTATATTCAATACCATTGTTCAAATATTTGTAACAAATAGCTATTAATAATTTATGTAGTAAACGTCTATCAATTACTGCTGCAGCAGTTAAAAAGCGTTCTTATTTTTGACCAAAATCATGGGACCGTGTCATCATCACCGAACGCTTTCCATGAGCTATATGTATACTGTATATAAACAAAGCACGTTATACAAGGCGCTCTCTATATGAATGCTTGGCTGAGATGTGTGTACCTGTGGGGTAATGTATGCGATGTGGGACGTTGCGGTCTCGGGGGAACCAAAAGCTTTGCAGCGGGCGAGGTAGCTATTATTGTGCATTCAAATATAGTTTTAAGTTTATATTTCTGTCGGTAAATATTAATAAAGAATTATATAATTTTAAGTAATAAATAACGAAATTGTAAAACGTTGATAGATTTTCTTCTGAATACTTTTATGCTAAATCATAGAATCCTTGAAACTCCATCCTTGAAATTACGCATTAACAGTAGAAAATCTCGATAAAACAGTTCTTGGATTGGGCCAAATATTGTTGTTAAGTTACTCGTATCGTCGTAGTCAGAAACATCCTACCTACCTCCTAAACATCATTGTCATAAATATACTGCCATTTTTTTTTTACGTGTGGTATTGTATGGTGATGGTCTGTGATGGGGTCATCACAGACCATCACCATACCGGAATTTGTGGCGGGATGTCGTATCGGAATCGGACTGACTAAAACCACACGGTGTGCTACTTTGGATCCGGGGACTGCAGTTCAACCTTAAGTACACCCTCTGGGTTGCGGAGGTTCGATGCCTGTCTATCTTTCAATAACTGGCATTTAAGTAAATCCCATTGAACTAATAACCAACCTCGAATAATCTTGGGACTTATGAAGGTAGAAGCAAAAAACTTGATTTAAGTTTAGATTTTGCTAAGTTTCATCAACAACCATTAATGCAGGGGTGACAGTAATCGTGGTAACTGTGTAAGCCTTATACTGTCACGATGACTGTCATGCCTTTTATGTTCCCAAGGGGGGTGTGAAAAAGCATCTCACTAGGCCGCCATAGTGTGGATCACCATACTGTATTGTCTACATTTGCAATGAGTATGGTGACCACAACTCTTGGATTATATTCATGCTTTCCATCAGGCAGAGTAGAGTCACTTCGGCAGGCTCTTAATGTAGAAAAAAAAAACAACCTGTAACAGTCAACTGCTGGACATAAGTCTCTCCTACGAAAGGACGTTTTGGCCTACCACGCTAGGTTTCAATCATCTTAATAGATAATACTTGTTTCTTGTCCAAGCTTGACCTATGTAATTTTTTGTATTTTTTGCGTGTATGTGTTCAAGATGACTCCCGTCTTTATTTTCTAACATTGGGATTTGGTCGAATTACCTGCTATATACGTTCTTTCACATGTAAGCCCAAAAGGTCCTAAAAAGCTATACTAATAGACAAAGGACGTAGCTATATTCCAACTTGAAAGATATAGCAATTTCTTTTATTTTGTTACCGTGTTAATATTGTTTTAGTAATATATTTATTATCTCGAAGAGAAATTTTTCAATTACACGACTAATACAAAAGCATAATAGCTTCTGTATTAGTCGTCTAATTGATTGTTACTGTTGTTTTAAGCTCAGAAATGCTAAAAAATCCACTAAGCACAAGATCATACTGTTTCTTCGATCAACTATATAACTTAACGTCCCCTGCAAACCGCGAAAACTAACTTAGAATAAGATTTGACTGTGTAACACTTCATTAACAGCCTTATTAGTCCACTGCTGGACGTAGACTACTCCTTAGAAAGGAGATTTACACGTAGTAAGATTCACATAGTCCAATATAGTAACAAACAAATTGATATTATAATTCTTAGATTTTATCACATTACAGTTCGAAATGTGATACATTATTTTTAAAGGAACAGATATCACTTCCCAGTTAATAGGACTACGGTTAAAGAAATATTATGCCTTCATTCAGACTCGTCTATTTACTTGGATAGAATATTTGCTTGCGTCATACTTTGACTTCACATTCATGTATTCAACAACATCGCTCGACATTTGCTTTGTCTATCCAGTTATAATTGAGATGTCACCCGAGAAGTTAGTCCGATGTATTTCAGAGAACACAAAGCAACATGCTTTGTCATTAACCAAAAGCTGTCGGGCTTGGACAAACATTGAAGGGCAAGAAATTCTCACAGATAACTCAAAATTAAAGTAAAATATACTTTTTCTTGGTGTTTTGGTTTAAACGAAATATTACTACCGACTTTATTGTAAAATGTATAGTTACGGAAAAATATTAAAAAATTCCACCAAAAACTTCCGTGCTATTCAATGAATTATCTCCAGTTATACATAAAGTTTCATCTCCTCCCACTGAGTGACGTAAAATAGCGGATTTTACTTTTCTAATGAAAATCTTTGACCACAATATTGACTGTTCAGATTTGCTTCAGATTTTTTTAAAGTACAATCTAAGTTACTTCACTTTAATCACCTTTTCACATACCTCAAGTTACAATAAATTATAGACAGAACAGCTACTTGATATGCGTCAGCAAAATTTTAAATGAATTATGTTAACAGCATGACATTGATTCAATTTTTTTCACATAGTCATAAGTCAACATTAAATCTACGCTTAAGCAGTCATTATGGAATTGGGTACTTATGTTTGAGTTTTCTCATATGTAGTTTGTGATGGGCCTTTTGGTCTAGTTGTTAGTGACCCTGACTGCTAATCTTGAGGTCGTGGGTTCGATGCCCGCTCAAGACAAATATTTGTGTGATAAGCACGATCATGATCATGACTCTCAGATGACTAATATGCTCTAAATTTCTGTTATTGCTTTCTGAAGTTTTTCTACATTTAATAAATAAAGATATAAATTATTTCTACACCATTTACATATACATATAAGCTGCTTAGCTTGGGTCTAGATGAGGTTGTTTGAATGTCGTTGAATACCATTATATTACATTTCTTTTTTTTGCCTTGTGGAATCCCCCTCGGGCCGTCACCCTACCAGGGTTTACGGCGGGGTGGTGTATCGGAATCAGACCGATTAAAACCACACGGTGTGCCACTCTGCACCTGACATAGGAGGATAGTTTCTGAAAAAAGAAATCATCTGTTCTATTCTTGGTTTCACTAGTGTAGAGCTAGTTACATTTCACAGTTAGTACAGTTAATATTGGACAACTAAACCCTGCGACTCGCAGGCTAATCATCCCTTTTTAAATTGTGTTTCAAGAATTTACGACATCAGAGTGTGTTTGATTACTTTATAATTAGATACCACAATTTTGTATTAGCCTTTCCGAGTAATATATATAATACTTATTCTAAGTAATACTAATTCTTCTACAAATAGTACAATAATAATACTTATTCTTATTAATTATATAATAATAATACTTGTTCTTATTCTAAGATAATGTAACAAAGTTTCATTTTTTAGAAATAGAGTGTTCCAATAGAAAACGTAACAAGTATACAAATTTTTAGAGAAATGGGTGTCATGTTTCTCCTACACAAAGGGAGAATACCAAGCAAGGTGTTCATGCCTGGCGGGCCGCGAATAGCGATTATTGTTAGAAAGCTGTATACATGCTGATCAGCGTGAGGATTTCTGTATCGCGATACAGGATAAGTGGTTACGCTGTAGTTTGTTACTTCATAGTTTTATGTGTCTTCAATAGATGGCGCTATAGTATATCCTTGCTTCGCATTGTATGTGGAAGTCGTCACAAATTAAAACAAAGGTAATAATTGCAAATCACAACCTTATACAAGCAAAACTTATATAGGCTATTCTTTTAAAATATGTAAAGGCTATGTATAAAAAATGTATAATACCTATAGTTGTAAATAGTTGTTACTTTTGAATGAATTGATGAACGACATTATACAGGCTTCTTCAGACAAAGCAGAAGTAAATTCCAAACATTTTTTTCTTGCAAATAGTGCAAAAAAACTTTCAATATTAGATCTATGATAATTAAATTATATATGGGGGGTATGAGACCAGTTGTTATAGAGAACCATGTGGGAAGTCTATGTCCAGCAGTGGATGTCTTTTGTCTGAGATGATGATGATTAAAATAATATAGTTTATCTCAACAAAAATCATATCACTTACAAATAAAGATCAAGACCCTTTTGTTTACTTATTTCTTATTATGTATATAGGATTAGTTCATGCATTTAAATGTTCACTCTAAGAGACTGTTAAATTAATAAAGAAGGCCGCTTTATGGGTACTCTTTTGTTTATTTTTTAAATTGTATGTGACCGTAAAACGTAAATGACGATGTTGTGGGGTCTAAATATAAAAAAGGGTTGTCCAAACAAAACACGGGTACAAAAAGGTATTATTATGCCTGTGGTAGAAATTTCTTTGTATGATTACCTAAATACCACCATCTACACCAATTTGGTACACAATTTTGTAGTCCTAATACACACTCATGTAAATAATAAAAAAAATCGAATCTAGCAACAAGGATTATAAATCCTTTTATTTTAAGGCGAATAATAATGTATCTGTATTTTTCTTAAGGTAGTTTGGTTCTTTGTCCATAAATTAATTATGCATAGGATGCACAGGGTGCCCACCAATAGGTAAGGGCCCGAAGTCAATCTCACCTGCAAGTAATGCATCTACAACAATATATCTCGATTAGCGATTGGCGTATCTCGCAACAACGCAATAGGCTCCATTACCAGGGACCAAAACACTCGTAAAAAGTGGGCGTTTAATTATTTTTCTTTTTTTTCTATATTAAAAGCCTACCAAAGTGACTCTATTCTGCCTGATAGAAAGCATGAATAGAATCCAAGAGTTGTGGTCACCATACTCATTGTAAATGCAGACAATGCAGTATGGTGACCCACACTATGGCGGCCCTGTGAGATGCTTTTTCACACCCCGCTTGGGGACGTCAAAGGCATGACAGTCAGCGTGACAGTGTAAGGCTTACACAGTTACCACAATAATCGTCACTCCTGCACCAATGGGCCCCCGGTCTCCTCCTCACCTAGAAATATATTAATATGCCTGTACCTACTTTTGTACGGAATAAAGCGTGGTTTATGTATGTATGAATGTAAATTGAAATAGTCATTAGTCATTCAGCGAGCTGCATGAATAATATTAAGATATAATCAATATTTAACTAGTTATTTAACAAGCCCAAAAAGTAACCGTTATTGAAATATCAAAATCGATTAATCTTATGAGATGTTTTATTAAAATACTCGCTTACGTATTAGTTTTTCTAGTTCACCAACCAACGTAGGAAATATGTGAAATAAAACTTGTGTTTTCATCATACTAGGTATGGCCTGTAGTGGTGTTATAACAGTATTAGGATGAGTACTTGTTTCCGCGTCGAGTTCATTAATGGATTAGGATTAGTATGATGAGACTCGTGTTAATGGACTTAGGAAATTACTTCATACAGAAGGTATTTTCGTTATATTTTTACGACTTAATAATATTACACTAAATGGAAATAATGTGAGATAAAATATGGTAAATAACCTATTATAATTTAGTTACAGACCAGCCTTGAATTATATCTGCGTTAGTCGCCATCAGCCGTGAATTTGCAGATGCAAATTAAGAAACACAAAAGCATTGTTGTTATTTAACTGCCCTTACTACCTAGGCTCTCCTTCTATTAACATGGCTTAGACTGAAATTACGCAACAAAAATAACAACAACAATATACCTATTTTATTCTTAGGCGAGTAGATAAATATTATTTTGTTATATTTGTAAAGTTTTTATAATATATGAATTATAATTATTTTTACGAGTTTAAAAATGTAATCAATATGTATATAAATGTATTTAAAAAATAATAATAATACCCACACACGTCTCACATACGGTCGGATCCTAAACTAGGCAAAGCCTAAAAATATTGTAATAAAGTAACCAGAGTCCTGATAAACATACTTGAATAACATATTTTAAATACGTAAGGTTTATTGATAAATTATACCCAGACACAAAAGAAATCACAAAGAAAAGAAAGAAATGATTATGTTCCTCACATTGCGTTCACTAAAGATTTACCATGAGTGAAAATCGAACCCCTGACTTCTGGCTTATCAGTTAGGATCACTAACCACTAGACCAAGGGGAAAAATATATAGCAAAGGAATAGATGTCTTTATAGAATCATTTGAACTATTAAATTAATACCTATTAAACAAATCGATGATCCGGAAGCACCAAAACACATTACAAACTCGTTCCAAGTTTAACGGCGCTGTATGAAGCCTATAAAATGTAATTAATCTACATTGCGTAAGTGAAAGTCACGTTTGCTATTTCTTAAACTCATTACGAAAATCTAAGTCTTTTGGGCAGGTTTCACTTCCTTTTTCAACTTAACAAGCATTTTTCCTAAATCATTAAATTTATTAACGAACTCGTTAACCAATTTTCATTTAACGTGAAAGATTTCATTTGATTTGACGTTCAATTCTGTTTTGACCAAGATAGTTGTATTGCGTTAAAGTACATAGATTCCAAATGGAAAAATTTTAGCTTGTTTATTTACAAAAACAATCTTACACACTACTATTTGACTGCCTCCATGGCGCAGTGGTAGCGAATGTGACTGCTGTGTTCGAGGTCTCGGGTTCGATTCTCGTGTCAGACCAAATATTTGTATGATCTGTAAATATTTGTTTCGCAGTTTGGATGTTTTCTATGTATAATATGTATGGAGTGACAAAAAAAACTACAAAAAGACAAATATTTAATCAATCAGTCTAGTTATTACAAGCTTTTCTTAGTTTGAAAGTAGATGGCGTTGTGTTTCGATGTCTGAAATATTTATTTATTAATTTGTACTTTATACATCACCAAAAAATGTTAGAGTAAACATACGAGTACATTTAAATTTAAACATTTGAATTTAATTGGTTATTTTTACCTCTACTTAGATATTGCTATTAGTAACTGTTAACTTAGAATCTTTAAACATATATTTGTGTAATGAACTAACTAAAGAAATTTAAAAAATAATAATTAAATAATGATGAGACTACTAACGAAATTAAATAATTGACTGCACAGTTGTTGCTGCAGTTCAAACAGACACCTTGCCACTTCTTATTGTGCTAAACGTTGTGGTTCAAATCCCACATAGAAAAACACTTAGTGTGATCCTCAAATTTTTGTTCTGAGTCTGGATATTCTTTGTGCCTGTTCCCATGTATGTTTGTAAAGTCCCTGCAACACAGGGAATATTCGTCATGCTGGAATTATCCTTTAAAAAGAAAACATTTACATAAGCGCCCAGTTCATAATAATTTGCTTCATGGTAAAGATTGAAAACACTTGCAAAGTTTGACACTTTTCTACGATTGATTGTTTCAAAAGAACAATATCCAAAGAACAATTTCGAGTAATTTTACGACATCTAACTTTTACAAGAAAGTCCACCGTTGAAACTGAAAAATTGTACCAATAAATTTATTACAAAGTTTCAAAAATTTTTTTGACACGACTCTCGAGTCTTTTTTAGGCACAGAGGGGACATTATACTACAACATTACGAGACTGATACATGAAATCGGATCTCGTTCGGCGGCAGATGGATTGAATCTGTTTATTCGAGGATCGAAAATAATATTTTTTACCTACACACCGGTTCTTGGAACAAAATCTAAAACTCAATGAGTATGAGACTTTAAGAAGTTACATGTTTTCTAAAAGCATTAAAAAATATCCGTTACTCCTGAAACGTAAATGCAAGGAAGATGGAAAAGTGATGGAAAACTAACAAATAAATTGTAATCTGATACAATGTTGGAAGGTTCTATTAACGACAATTCACTTCATTTTCATTAAGAGGTTAAATGACGATTGTTTCAATTTTAAAACGGTTTCTAATTTCGTATGTTGTTCTTTTTATATTTTATTATATTCACCAAAGTTTGTTTGCCGGCTTTGTTAGTCTAGCGATTAATATGTGCGACTGTTGATCAAGAGATACCAGGTTTGATTCCAAAATTCTTTTTAGTAATAGTTTAAGTTTTTTAGTGTTTCGTGGCTCGTTTCGTTCGTTTCATTCCGTGGCTCAGAGAGCACGTTAAACGATGGATCATGAATCATTATTGGGAAGTCAGTAAACTGAAACAATGTGACAACTAGTTCCATTTCAAATTCAAATGGCCTCAGAGTTACGAAGGTCCAATGCCAGTCGCTACGTGAAAAACTAATGCTTAGATAAAACTGGTTGAAGTAGTACTCGTAACTGACCCAAGTAATTTTGGCCATAATAAAGGCTAGGAAAACTAGGCGTGCGTGCGTGCGTGCGTGTGTGTGTGTTTGTGTATATGAATTATGTGTAACCTTTTCTATATTCTAAGAGGTCATTAATTATGATACCCTTCACTTTCTATAAAGAGTCCACGTGTAAATCAATAACGTCAATCAAAAGAATGTACATGAATTATCTTTGATACACTTTCAGATTTGTGTTTCACAGAGTATATTTATATGACTTTATATAAAATCTTATTTATTCTAGATACTGTCACGTAGGCTGTATAGTCCTTGCCCGCAAACCCTTTGATACCGGCGATTAAGTGCCTCGTGCAGAATAATAATAATGTTGTTGTATATTAACGTGTTCTGACTTTTGAATGATTCTACATTTTATTGACATGACGTATTGACGTATAGACCTCGTGTTATTAAAACTATTTTTTACCTCTCTTACAATGCACTGATTTGACTGTCCAATAACAAGTCTGCTTCTGATAATCATCTCGAAAAGTGGTACTCTCAAAATTGAATTTCTGTTGTTTGATAGGTATAAAACTTTGCTCTTTTTTCCGAACGTTGAGTATTATTATATTACGAATTAAAACATCAACTTGAAATATTTCACATACGGCTGCCTGATTCCATCTGGTATGGTAGTATGTAGTATGAGTATGGTAGTCTATAACAACGAGAAATGTAACACATACATTTTTTTCTGTAACATTTAATTTATACTTTTAACAATTCAATTAATCACTAATGAAAAGATAATAATATAAAAGATGTTAATAAAGTTTACATTATTTATATTCTATATATGTATAATATTAAAAATAAAGAGATAATAATAAACTACACTGAAAAGTCAAGAAATCATCTTGGTCTTGTCTTAGATGGGAATCAAACACACGAGGGACATCTCACTCATCAGTCAGAGACACTCCCCACTAGATATACTTTTTTTTTACACCGAGTGTCCATTACGTGGCATTGTGTCAGATGTCTGAATTATTATAGTATCCCTACCAATATTATAAATGCGAATGTAACTTTATTCATTACGGTTTCACGCGAAAACTACTCAACCGATCATTATGAATTTTTTATATATGTTTAAAATGTTCTGTTACGAAACTTAATGTGGCAGACCAAATTCCACGCGAGCGAAGCCGCGGGCAAAAGCTAGTATTGTTATATATTACATTTATATTGTAGTATCGCTAACTTTCACTAACTATATTTAACTTAGCTAGAATAATAAAATTATTGGTGTTTGTTTGTGACCTAGATCATAAATATTCTTCCAAAGACAAGCATTATGTACATATTACATATTGTTATTTACATTGCATTAAACCAATATTTGTGACGATCTATAAATTACCTAAAATGTATTAATTTATTAAACTCACGGACTTATGGAGGTTAATAGTGGCTCTGATCCAGTTCGTTCCTGTTGTAAAAGTTAGTCATTGCCATACAACGACACTACTTGATTAGTTACTTTGTCTATTGGAACAATGGAGAGTGGCTGCTGGTCCAGTCTCTATAAGATATTGCTTCAAAGGTTCCTTTGTCAGTTTTATGTATAATGGATCATTGAGATTTTGTGCCGTCTCACCGCTTGGTACTTGCCTTCCAGACTTTTGGTTTGCATCCACACCAGAAACATCTATTTCCTTTTTGTTATGTTGCCAGATTGTCTCCGAGAAACACTCATATACATGATGACTTTAATGTGTATTTCGTGCTGCTTTAAAGTGTATTCTAGTCATGGTGCTCGAATTACTTGAGTAGTTACTTTGTCTATTCTTACGACTGAGAGTGACAGCTGGTTTGCTGCAAGTATGAAGAGCACCTTTTCATCAGAAACGGGTTGGATTAATTTAGCTGAAATTGTGCTCTATTAACTTTATTTCTCATTTGTACTAAAAGTAAATAGTATTTTTTATTAAAAAGAGAAGAAAATGTAAATAATTACAAGCATATCTAATTATTTGACGTATTAATGTTTGCAACTATTTGAGGTTGATTTAAACCTAATAGTAATTTGGTTATAAATTTCAGCACAATAAAAAATCTTTTACAATGTGATTTAATAGATTTTGTTTTGTTTTACAACAAATCCCGCATTAGGAATGTATCCTGTGTCGCGGAGGACTTATACATGATACGAACACAAAAAGCGCCCAGACTCAGAACAACAATTTGTGAATTACAAAAGGTGTTGTCTCATGTATGGTTTAAACCCACAGCACTCAGCAAATTTAAATAAATAACGATTTTCGCAAGTATGCAAAAAAATTTACATAATAATATTAGGTCGTACTTGCATTTTTTAATGTCATTGTCTGTCGTGAAATACAATTGGTACAAATGGTAAAAAAACGATATTTCGTAGCATCTGTAGCAAGTAAGTAGCGGTCAGAATCGTTTTAATTTTCGTTGTTACATAAATATCACACATACGTGGCAGCAGTGGACTTCTACAGACTCTAAGTTTGTTCTTTTTGTCCTAGTCCATACACAATTGAATGTTCTGCGAGTATAACCGCTGTATGCTACATAATAAATACGTTTTGTGGTGAAGCAGATAAAGAGCTAGTGTGATGTATTTGTGTTTGTTTCGAACTGAATCACGTATTTTCAGATTATTAAAAAACAAAACAATTTTGTCTTCACGTTTGCTCGTTATTACATAAAAAATTACATTACTATAAATCAAATGTTATGAACACATCAATAAACATAAAAACATAAGAGTCAGGCAATAATTTTACTTATATTAATAAGCTTTTAAACGTTTTTCTCTCTATGAAACAGTATGTATACATCATCATTTATTTACTTTCTTTCCTAAGCATATTTTAATAGAAAAACAAAATACATCAATCAAAATCCCACCACTACATACATAATATATAAAAAACGCAACTCTTGTAAATCACAACACAGTTTCTTCCACTATAAAACGATATGAGATCTGTCACTTTATTACGTATCTAATAGAAAAATATTCTGACTGTGCCAATATTAGACATCTTCATTACGTTAATAAATAAATTCACACTAAGATCTTATAAAATCTAAATGGCTTTGAGAAAAAATAGCACGTTATAAAGGTAAGGCTTTTTCTTTGCTCAACTTTACAAGGTAATTGCCGTATCCCCTATACTATGCCTGCGTACGTGATAAAAGGTCACGTAATACAAAGAAAAATCATTTATAAATGTAACATCTAGAATATATTGTCTTTATGGTATCAACATAATAACATGATATACGTGATATGAATGAACATATATTTAAGTAAATTTGAATTATGGATAAAGTAAGAATACAAATGACTGCCATTTTGATCTATTGGTTAGAGTTCTTGATTGTTAAACGAGAGATCATCAGTCGAGAAATAAATAACGGTGGGACAATAATGGTGGGACATAATGGGGGAACAATGCATATCAGCGTATTGCAGTCCACTGCTGAACATAAGCCTCTCCCATTGCACGTCACTCTGATCGATTTTGAACTTCTTGCATCCAGGTTCAGCAAGCCACCTTGCACAAATCCTTTCTCCACCTGGCCTGTGGGCAATCTATACACGAGTGCCAATCCTAGTTTTGTAAGATTTTTGTTGTTACATATAATTCTTAATATGTAAAGACATTTAAATGATCACTTAATACATATTACAAGCTCTCAAATTTTCCACGTCTTAACCAGCTTACACTTCATATGATTACTAGCAGTCTCAGCGATCCCTTTGCGCTTTAACACCTTTACGTGTTAGGAATAGAATATAGCGTAATGGATCTCGATTTCTATTTAATAACAATGATATCTTACATCTCTCACACACTGTTTCAAAGTCCATCCATTTAAAATGTATTTTAAGATTTACTAAAACGTATATAAATCTATCTACAGAAAAAGTTATAAATAATGTACTTTTTAAAGAAAACTATTGAATTCTGAAGCCGCGACAGCGTTACATCTATGGCGTTGTACTTACAAGCGTAATGTGCAAATATTTGAACCGCACCAGCTGGTTTAATCAGTAGCCCACACATATATCAACACATTTTAATAGTCCATTGCTGGGCAGAGGCCTCTCTTTAGAAAGAAGGTTTTGACCTACTAACGAATACTTATACGTTATGTGTGTTTCAATATATATATATATAAAAGATAATGTTAATAAAGTTTACATTATTTATATTCTATATATGTATAATATTAAAAACAAAGAGATAATAATAAACACCACTGAAAAGTCAAGAAATCATCTTGGTCTTGTCTTAGATGGGAATCAAACACACGAGGGACATCTCACTCATCAGTCAGAGACACTCCCCACTAGATATACTTTTTTTTTACACCGAGTGTCCATTACGTGGCATTGTGTCAGATGTCTGAATTATTATAGTATCCCTACCAATATTATAAATGCGAATGTAACTTTATTCATTACGGTTTCACGCGAAAACTACTCAACCGATCATTATGAATTTTTTATATATGTTTAAAATGTTCTGTTTTGACCTACTAACGAATACTTATACGTTATGTGTGTTTCAATAAAAAAACTATTTTATGGCTTGCTGTTGCATTTAACAACAAAACTATAATGATTATGTTTTCCTTTTCAGTAACAACTTGTTACAACAGTTCTAAGTTTAATATTATGCTAGGTTTTACTACGAGTTTTGCCTTCAACAACAAACACGACCATACTTTATATTTTCTTTAGGAAAGACTTTTCTAGTTCGCTTTGACTGCGCAGTCTACGTGATCGCAGATAGAATGGTTTCCATGTGGAATGAATATTTCATTTTATGACAAACAGTCGATGCCTCTTTCAAATAATCGCTACTACTATTCTTACTTTTTACTATTTTCTTTCTATGATAATATTTAAAGTGATGTTTATATAAAAAGTTATATAAAAGTCTAGGCCGCCATAATATAAGTCGCCATACTAAATTATCTACATTCGCAATGAGTATGGCGACCACCACTCTTGGATTCTATTTATACTTTAGTAAGCCACGAATAAAAAAAAAATATCTATTGATTGTGGATGATGTGGATAATCCCTTCGAATCTCTGGTTTCTTGGCGATGCCATCGTTACGATGCAAGAGTCAGAAGTATGGAGTGTGACCATTAAAAACCATCCCGATGGTCGTCTTTAAGCTTCCTAATAAAACAATCAAAGCCTCACCAATATCACTGAACATTCTAAAATTCAATTATGCTAAAAAATATAATATAGTATTGTTTACAATATAGAAATATGTTAAGAGTTAAATGAATAATGTTATAAACAGAATATGAATTTATTTATTTCTATCATATATTAAAATTTTTTTGAATAGTTCGATATCAGCCTGGTATCATTTCTGAAACATGTGATGTTGAGTGTCTTTTCCTTATAGGCCATTAAATACAATGGATATTTATCTTTTTTCAATTTTTATATGCAGCACTCAACGCCTATAATAGGAGGAATCCAGCAACTGCTATTATTAAGCCCGGATGGCTTAATCACACGCCCTCACAACGCCTGCCCACTAGTGCAGACATCACCTTTGGGTGAACTCTCTATTCAGGCGACGTACGGTACACGCAGATGTCGCCTAAATAGAAACACACTCGGGGCGGCATGAGGTGATGGTAAGCGCATCTCCGTCGAATTGGATCCGAGTAGAGATCGTCCTCTCGGGCCTTCTTTGTCGCCTTCTTCTGCGAAATTATGTCTTCGCAGAATATTGTGACAGCGGTAAAACAGCTGTCATTACCGGTCATGGAGTTTATGACGGCCGGTGACAAGGAAGTGTTGTGACGAGTTTTCACTGCAGTTGTAGCGGTGATAGGCGGGACTTAATTCGCTCCTAGCGACCGAAGGCAAATTCTTTCCGAAGCAACCGTACCCGGAAAGGATTTGCGTCAGTCGAAAGGGAAAGATCCCATGCCGCTGCCCTGCCCACTCGACGGTGACCAGCTAGAGACTATCCACAGCAGCAAGGTCAGCACGTGGAGCCTCCAACTAGGACAACCAACGAGCTACCGTGGCTCGACGAGTGACCTCACGCCACTCGTGTACCTCATTGAGCGGGGATCGAAATCCGCTACCCGCTCGAATAGATAGGATAGTACAGAGTTAGAAAAAGTAAATGAAAGAAAAATAAATGGTAAACAATACTAAAATTAGCCTATAACTTAAATAAACTCGTAATGTCTCCCCAAATCTTTTTCTATCACAACAAAATCAAGACATGTGAAAGCTACATAGAATCTACACTAGAGCTACTTATATTTGTTATTCGGAGAATTTTCTCATTTTAACAGCGCTTTAGGAAGCTTTATTCGTTTAATTTGTTTTTTCCAATGAAATGTAATCTTCAAGTATTATGAAAGGAACGTTAAAAGCATTTATCTCATTATGCTTTTGTAATAAAGTCAGAACATTTGATAGTTTTCGACAACGATTTCGTAATATGAACGATAATTACATATATACTCAGGAATTTATTTGTGTTACAACATATTTTAACAGAAATTTTGTGTTCTTCGTATATTATAATATATTACATTCTAATATTGTTCGTAGAATCCACAGAATAATTTATTCTCGATAGGTTTCGTTTGCGTTTTTATTGCCAGTTGCCATTAGGTTGGTTAAAAAATAAATGTCTACTCTTTTTTCAATAAAAATAAAATTGGTTCAATACGCTTTATCTATTATTTATGATATATTTTATTATGATAAAAAACCTTATTTCTATTTATTTTCAATTAAAAATGAATATATAATGATAATTAATTAATACTACTTTTTTTATTATTGCAAAAACTAGTCAGCACACTATCATTGTGATTAAATACAAACTGAACAAAGATTTCTAACCTGATATTGGCTATCATATGTAGGTATATCTATAGCTTGATTTCAATAATAACTACTGAGCTTTATTCAAATTTATTAAAGGTACGAGGCATTATTAACATGTATGACGCCTGCTACTATCACGACAGGACGCTTCATTTCCTGAGTAAGGGTTCCCATTGGACTTAAAATGAATTGAATTGCCGAAATATGTACGTTAATAAAACCAAATATCTTCAATTAATTAGGGACTAGATACGATAAAAGTTAAATTTCTATTTCATCTATTGTGATCAATTTCTGAGAAGTTTATAACTTCACAGAATGCTATTTTAAGGCAATAATTAAATATGGATATCGAAAATACATGAACCACGACAGAAATGATATTTAAGCAGGCCTTAGACATTACAGCGGCTGTAAGTGAATAAAAAAAACTCGTAGCTATTAATTGCCCCATAATTTCGTACCACATCTACAATTCAAGTTAATGCTACGTCGTAGCCAAGCTGACCAATGTTATACTGCAAGAAACGGCACTACCTAAGCAATAAATTAGCAGGCAGCTTAAATTATACCTCAGAAATTATACCTCCACCATTGTTTTCATACTTTGAATTACTTCAGGCCAAACAGATTTTAGTTAATTTGACAGCCATTTCTGAATGACGTAGTTTAAAATTACTAAATTATTGATAAAATTGTGGTCAAAATCAAAACATACAGTTACTACTATTATATAGAAAAGATTCGTAAATAATAATGACAAACAGGTCTTTAACTAGGTCATTTACAGGGAAGGTATAAATGACAGTTTGATGTACGAATATTTTGAACATTAATTGAATTGAAAAGTCCCAAGGAACTCGTCTTTTTATAGCTATTTGCCTTTTAAAGTTTGTTTACTGGTAAATTAACAAACCATATGAGAAAACGACAAAGTTTTTTATTTTAAATATCATAATAACCCTTTTAAATGCCATCTATATGGAGTGTAACAAAAATTTATTGTTTTACTTGAGTGTTTATTTCGCTTTTGTAAGAGGATATGGCCACCGACGTGTATCACCCCTTACTAATCGCTCCCGTAAAGCCAAATATCAGTTGAGCATCCCTAAAGTATATATGTTAGTACTCCCCTTTATGTTAATGTTTATTTTATTAGCATACGTTTAGAGATATGTTTTACCAAACAGACTAAAATGGACAAAATTATAAAGATTCCCTATTCTACATTTGGTTGAAAAAAATTAAATTAAACTGGTCCCGGCAAAAATTTAGAATAAATCTCTAGTGGCATTCTCTTACAGGCTGTAATTTAAGTGGGCAATTAATTAAATAAACACCGGATAAGAATTCATAAATAATTTTTACCAATATTTACGAAAACGTGTTCTATAATAAATTATTTTTTTTCTTTGAAACAAAAAATTGGAACAAAATATGAATATTAATATTTAAACTCTTATGATACAGTCTAGCTAAACAGTATTTCATAATTTTGGTAAAAGTTCAAATAGCTTTGTCTTCAAATTTACCCTAATTTGTTCCAAAGTTCAACAGGAGATTTACTACGACGAAAGTAATGTAATCATCTTTCATTGGCAGATGTAGCAATAATTTCAAGATTTATATCATTTTTTTATAAAATTTCTTAAACAAAGAACGCTTAGATCTACGTACATACAGCAAGTGAAGAGGAAAGTAGGAGTCGTAGACTATCAAGTGTTCAAACAGAATGCAGAAATTAGAGAGGCGTGGCAATTGCTTCTTAAATTGAAAGAAAGAGAGATGTATGTTAAATTAAATGAAAATTATAAACCCAGAAAATCTTTTATGTAAAAAAATTCATAATTTTTGTGCATAATAGACTCGGATGGCGTAAGTTTCGAGATGTTACTTATCACAATAGAACACTGTACTAAACAAAAGCAAAAAGAAAACTAGTATTTTTAGTATTTATATTAAATTCCATAGACACATGACGATTATCACCACTTTAGACAATTTATTCATACAATTTGTAATAATTACTCAATTGGGTTTTTGAAATATTTTTTTGCGATAAATAGAAAGATCATATATCTGTAAGTTTTATAACAAAACTATTTTTATATATTTTTTTTTGTAATTATTCAAAAGTTAAAAAAATAAAAAAAAGGTTTTTAATCCAGTACCGAAGACACGCCGACAGCTGCCGAACAAACCTGACTGAGATATATGACGTCATAATGTTAGTTTTCACTCATAGCAGTTGATACAGAGAAAATACTATATCTATTTAACTACCTCGGTGGCGCAGCTGTAGCGAGTGCGACTGCTATGCTTGAGGTCTCGGGTTCGATTCCCGGGTCGGACCAAATGTTTCTATGATCTACAAATATTTGTTTCGAAGTTTGGGTGTTTTCTATGTATAATATGTATGTATTTACAAAAAAAAAAAGTATATAAGTATTGTATCAGTCAGTCTAGTTATCATAGCACAAGCTCTGCTTAGTTTGAAACTAGATGACGTTGTGTGTCAAATGTCCGAAAATATTTATTTATTTATTTATTTATTTATCTATTTAATTCTGTTGACATTGTTATAAAACACAAATTTATATTGAAAATGTCGAATCTCGAAAGTTATCGTTCTTGTTTTTTACCGTTATGTACGAATACTACAAAAACAACTCCTGGTAAAATGTTTTTAAATGTTCCCCAAGATAAAAAACGTCGAAATAAATGGTTTCAAGCAGTGCACCGTGATAATCCAAAAACAAAATCGATTTTTTTTTGTTGTGAAGATGAAAGTTGAACATAGTTGAACATAACCCATAGCGTTGTCGCCGTAACTCTCACGCGATGTTCTACAAGTTATGAAATAATTATTTATATTTAACATAATGAAAAATAAATAATTAAATATTTCTATTTATATTATTATTTTTTTTAAACAAACTTACCTTGATGCCTTGGCTCCTCGAACTTCAGCAGAATTGAACCGAATATTATTGGTTAAAAAATTGATTATCATAAATATATCAACATCAGGAATATTATCAGACTGCCTTTATAAATCCTTTGTCACACATAGCTAGACGGAAACAATTAACAAATTTTTTAGCAATAAATTTTCGATATTATTGACAAGTCGCATGTAATTTCCGTAAACGCTCTACTATTTTTGAACAGTTATAACGTTATTACGCCACAATCAGGGGTGACCAACCGTGATGCATTCATAGTCACGTGATTTTTATTTAAAATTTATCAACTTTTAATTGCTTATAATTAATTGAAATTTTTTTTTTCAGTTTTTCGCATGACCCATCAATATAATTAATAACGAAGTATTAAAAAACATAAAAAAAAAATTATTTTCATTTTTTTTTTTAAATTCCCAAGTAGTTTCTGTTTTTATAATTTTTTACTCTACTACGGTCAAACGTAAGGAAAGGGAAAAGTTTTGGCAGTCTTTTTATGTATGTTTGCATGTTCCAACGTAGTATCTAAACTATTGAACCGGCTTTAATGAATAGGGTGTCAATAGATTTTTAATAACAGCCGGAGTGCCTTATGCAATATAAATTTCATTAAAATTTTAGTATTATTTATGATTTTAGTCTCAAAAAATTTAACGGAGATATCAAAAGAAAGATTTTGACATATATATCAAACTGCAAATGCAGTTGTATAGTTTGCGTAGTCCAGTCTTTTCAGTTTACTTACATTTTTAAACCTGTTTATGTTGCGGTCTTTACACTTTCTTAGAATTTGAGGATGTAGATATTGCACGTCTAAGATTTGAACTCGATCGAGCAATGAAATAATATTAAATAAAAAATATGAAAGACCTTACAAAGAAAGGGATCTTAAAACGATGAAACAAGAAAATGCTTAGGTAACCGTGATCGTACCCACTGTATGCCTACAATGTCAATTAAGGTAGGCGTACAATGGCTGCGACCACGGTTCTACCTAGACCATTTTGGTACCTATACATTTCTAAATTTTTATCTGAATTATTTCTTATTTCTTCCTTTTTAGACCTTCTTTTTTACGTGGTCAGGTTATGGCTTCTTAAATTTTTTTTTTTTTCACTATGTTAAGTTTCATATTGGTTTTATTGTAGAATTACAAAAAATGTATAGCCACACCAATGACAGTATTACACAATTGTGACGGCCTGTAACAGGGGAAGTGTGTCAAAAATACGGGTTTCCGTATAACATGATTTATATATGATCTTTTTGATAGATACAAATCGTGTGTCTTATTTTATTAAAGTCTTTATTATGTTATGAGAATATTCTGTCAGATATCGTTGTCAAACCTACATCAGATAAGTATTATTATATCCTTACGGATGTTGCCTTAAGCAGTCATCGTTCTACCTGCCTACCTGTCGAGACTTTTGAATCCGTATGGTAATCCAAAAAGAGGTGTCATAAGTTTGAAGTGTGTGTGTGTGTGTGTGTGTGTGTGTGTGTGTGTGTGTGTGTGTGTGTATGTGTGTGTGTGTGTGTATGTGTATGTGTGTGTCATTCTGTTTGTAGCATTACAGCTCCCAAACGGGTGAATCGATTTGGATAACACTTTTTTTGTTAGAAAGGTGACTTACTCGAGAGTGTTCTTGTTTTATGTTTTATGAAAAACTGTGCAGCTATTTAAAGGTCATCAGCTCTTTCCGACATGATGTAGAGGTAATCATTCATTTAATGGACTCTTAGTACACTTCTACTGCACTGATTGAGTTGAAATTTGATACATACAGCTAATCATATAACACGATAATAATATGGTGACCTTGACCTGGTGCTGCAAGCAAGATAGTCTGTAGAGTACCGAAATCCTCGACACCTAACAGCAAATATGTATATCATGTTTAGCTTCATTGAAAAAGGCTCGATGAGTGTATAAATGTAATGTTAACGACAAAGATCGAGGTACATAGAGACCTGATGCGGCAGCAAAGATAATCTATTACGGTCTAAAAAGAGTGAAATAAAAATTAAATATAGAATTTAAAAAAGCCCCGACACAATATAACACTGCTAAAAAGTAAACAATAAATACGTGTTAGTCCTTATAGTTTAAATTAGTAAATTTTTTATCTAGGTGTCCTCGTCGTACAGTATAGCACTGGTGATAAAGGAATCGTAAAATACAATTACCATTTTCTCTTTGGATTTGAATCAAGTCTGGCAATAACGACAATAGAAATCCTCTGTTGACAGTGACATTGACATGACATTTTGTTGTTCGTTCCACAGATAAAGAATAATGTAATAGTATTCTTTTTATTGTTGGTCCATTCCAATTTATAGTTGTTCAATTGTACGGTGTAAAGTAAAAATATATACGAATTTCCTCTATGTATTTTTTATCCATTTAGCTTCTACTTTACTTTGCTACATAAATTTAATATTTCATGTTTAAAATTCAAAGATAGATTTCGACAAATACATAACCTCTCCAAATTTAATCTGAAATACTACCTTTACTCTCGTAGCCTTTACTAGAGTAAAAACAAGGGTTTGTTTATTTTTGTTATTTTGTTCTTGAAATGATAATAAAATAAATTTATAAATTTATATTCATCACTTATAAAAAGCATGAGACCAAAGAGCTGAAGCTCACTTTAGGAAAGATCTCTGGAAGTGGACTTATTAAGGCTAAGTTATGATTGGAATAGTATTTATATGCTTGTTTAACAGCTTATCAAAAAACAGATAATATCTCTGTAGTACAATAAATAATCGCCTGGACCACCAAGGAGTAAGAGATTCTCCACGTCCCACGCTCTACGGCAGTCATGGTCACATTAACGGCGTAGACAACGGAAAGAGATTTGGAGCATACCGAGGTCTTGTTGAAGTTTAAAAAATCAAATACTGCAGTGAAATTATTCTAATTATTTATTTACTTAAATAGATTAAATGTTGAACATGATATTAGAAGTATTTTTTTATTGATAATGTTTTTATTACCTAGTAGTTTCGAGTTTTTACTAAAAGTGTGCTATATATTTTAATTAATTAATTTATCATTTTAGTATTTAAATATTTAACATAATCGATCAAAATAGGTACACATTATCAAATTAAACATAGATATGTACCTTCTCGTTTTTATCCTTCTGTGTCCAGTGGAATGAAAAATCGCCATAACGGAAGAGGGGTTTGGATACAGTAAATAGCCGACCAGCAATTTTGACGTCTTTCATCACTCCAAGACTCCGTCAGACTTCAGTGCCAAAATGAATCTGCCACAACCAGGCACATATCAGCATTGGTGTGCTATCTTTTACTCACAGGATTGAACACTGTAACCATTAGTAGGAACATGCAAGAGCTGAACCTTCTCGTGTCTCAGCTAATAATTAGTAGCGGTCACCATAAATGTAATCAGCTGGGTATACATGTATGTATACATAGCTGAGAGATAGTAAATCCATTCTGATATCAGCACGAACGGACAGGCTCGACCAGGCCAGTACTACCCTCTAACAGAAGCGACAGCATCAGTGAGACT
Source organism: Hypercompe scribonia (assembly GCA_949316085.1). NCBI lineage: Eukaryota > Metazoa > Arthropoda > Insecta > Lepidoptera > Erebidae > Hypercompe > Hypercompe scribonia. The sequence continues at coordinate 11,149,178 of OX438988.1, forward strand.
TATCGTGGTAACTGTGCGAGCCTTACACTGCCACGATGACTATCACGCCTTTTTCGTTCCCAAACGGGTGTGAAAAAGCATCTCAATAAGCCGCCATAGTATTGGTTACCATACTCCATTGTTTGCATTTGCAATGAATAAGGTGACCATAACTTTTGGATTCTGTTCACGCTTTCAATCAGGCAGAGTATTGTCACTTTGGCAGTTTATTAATAATATATATGTATGTATGTATAATTGAGTACAATTCTAAACAGTAATGCTTATTTGCGATATGCTTATATGTACCTGCGTAACAGTTGATATTCATCTAATTTCACTGGCGTAGATTTGTACGATGTGTGTTGCAAACACTAAATGACGTCAGGTTTGTAAATGATAGGTTATTTATAAGTTCTACTATTCTTATATTTTAATGGATATTCATACATAAGTGAATTTTAAGAGTAGTAACACTACGATAAAAAACTTGAACTCCGCGACTCTAAAACGAGACTTTGGCTTGCTTAAAAAAAAGCTATTTATTGTAATAGAATTGGGCTAACAATTCGTTAACATTTGAATATAACAGTGCGCGTAAACATGTTACGGGAGTTCTTGGGACCGATGCTACTGGAATTTGCTGGCAACATGGTTTCACTAAAATGGAACCATTTGTCAAACATCCAATGAGCTCTGCGGGTGGTCAAAGGCATGTATCCAGAATAGCTGATTTCCAAACGAGGTGACATTCCATGGACACTCAGAAGTCCAGATCTATCACCAGTCGACGTCCTTTTTGGGGTTTTTTGAAGGATTGTGTCTTCACTCGAGACTTCAGTCTCTTTGCTGATGTCTTTTCGAAAATTTCGTTACTCGATTAGGAGTGTGCAAACGTCGAAACAGTGGTTATTTAGACAATAAAATTTTTAAAAAAATAAATTCCATCTAATTAGCTTTCTTTTAAACAAACAATTTTTGTTACCTAATCCGTGGCCCACCCTATATATTTATTATTTTACTTTTTTTAAAAGACTTATATTTCAGTTTAGTCATTACGAAATGTATTTCTTGATATAAAAAACGAAAAATAGCTTTACTATTCCATAATTTTACATGACTCCAAAGTTGTTTCGCCTTGAAAAGTATTACGTCACATCAAGCACAATAAATGGCAACATTAACTTTATAGACTAATTGATAGATAAAAGTAATAGTTACAAGGACTATTTTTCTTTTTTAGTCCCACTCGCTCGCCAGCCTGTCAGGCACCATATTGTAATTTTTAATAAAATACGAGTACTAAAAGAGTAAAGTGTTCTATTAATATTATACTACGGGCCTCTGCTTTTGTGTTACATTTTAAATAATTAGGCAGTTTTACAGTGTTCCAGAAGATAGACAGAAATAATTAAATTTATATTTCAGATTTGTAAAAGGTAAAGAATAATGATCTATATAATAAGAAAACCACAGTGTAAAAACTATTTTTTATACAAGTCCCTCGATAACTATTAAGGGTTCTAAGAATGTGCTCTATGAAAATGTTTCATAATTCTTAACAGTAAAAAGAATTCCCTTGAAAAAATGTACAACTTATTTGTGGCCTAAATATGTTACAATTTGCCGAACATCTTATTACAAGAATTTTAATTAAGAAATAATGGCTTATATAATGTATAAGCTGTACTTAAATGACAATGATTTTGTCAGAATCTTTGTTACATTTTTTAATTTCCTACAACTTCAATATTATTTCCAATTTTTTGTTTTTTTCGTGATATGTATTATGCTAAAAAAGTAAACATTGAGATTCGAGATATATTAAATTACAATTTCGTATAAATGACTGAACCATATTTCTTTTTAAAGGAATAAAATATTATTTACACGATATTTTGAAGTCGCTTCAACATCCAGATGTACAATTTCATTAAATAAATGAGTACCAAGATAACTGAGTACTCGAGTAGTCTTACTAATTTAATTTCATTGTAGTCTCTAGGTCAAGTTTTTGTCACTAAATTGAATCCGACTTTTCTGCAAATTAGTACTTACGAATAGACATTTTCATATTGTGTATTAAAGATATTACAGCGTCTTTGTTACTAACGCCTACTTACTCTCGAGTGTTCAACAAAGACAATTATCGCTCAAAATTGATTAAAAATCTCAAACGTTGCAAGGATACATTCTTTGTATCTTTTAACATTGTTATATTTGTATACAGTAATAAATATGTATGTAATACAAAATTTTAACAAAAACTTTTTGTTTTCAAATAGAGGATAACAGATATTTCAAGATTTCAGAATATCAACGTCAATAAAATCTAAGACATTTTGTAATTAAATTATATTCATTCTATGATTACTTTTGCAGAATGTTTCTTGTTATTAAAGTTGTGAAAGCAATATCGAACAGCTTCGTCAGGTGTCATGAATACATTTAGCTTGAAGGTGTAAAACTTTTCCCATCTCCATCAACAGGTTCCTTTACTAAACTATTATTTATTCATAGAATTTATTTACACCAGCGCTCCCTGTGATATTTTTAGTTATGCATATTTATTCACTGAAGTAGGGTATATTTGACTGTAATTTATTCCTTCTACCAGAAAACAACAAAATACATATTAATTGCTTTTAATATCTATTCGAGACGCTTGACAATACTCACTTTAACATCTATCGCAGACTAGTATATTTATCACAGACTGTCTTATTTATTAAAAGACGAAGACCAATCTATTAAACTAATATATTAAACTATCCGTGTGGTAACGGATTAAGAATACATACTGTTACCACCCCTATTCATCCCGTTGGTATCGCAAAAGGCGGCTAAGGGAACAAAGTATACAAGACAACATCGTTACAAAGAGAAGGCAAACTTGAAACAAACCCTCTTCCAACCTGTCTGGTCGGCGTGGTAGAGTAGGCCAAAACCTCCTTACTAAGGAGTGGCCTAAGTCCATCAGTGCACTATAAAAGGCTGTTGATGAATACATTAAAGAATTTACGTCGAGCATATATTCTAGCTACTTTTCAACTAGATCTTTATTTAGAGAGTAAATCATAAACCTGGAATAAATGTATCGTATAGAATAGACCGCAGATCGGTTAAGGAAAGGGAGAACATCAAACCAAATAGGCTGACGACCTGTCTTAGATAACGTAGATAAATTAGATGCAGAAAGAGGAAGGGAAATTTGTTCAGTAAGACACTGCAATAGGTTAATTAATTATGTATCGTGATCCGTGATCCGTACGGTGGTGGACTAAAAATTCAAGTCACCACCCCTATTTGACACATGGGTGACGTGAGTGGCAACTAAGGGAGAAAATTATGCAGTACACGAGCACTGTGAAGATAAGGATAACTTGAAACAAACGCTATTCCAACCAGGTCAACGTGGCAGTTTAAAACCTCCTTTGGCTTATATCCAGCAGTGGACTTAAAAGGCTGTTGATGTGATACAGAATTGTACAATGTACATCATTTTTTTGTCTATTACATGACTAAATGAAGTTCGTACTTCAGTGTCTAAAAATACATAGTTGTAAACATATTATTATACTTGGTATCACTTTGTAAAATTAATTTATATTACATGAATGTTAATAAATAACTCAAAGCCACATCAAAATGATATTAATCATGTTTAATTACTGCGTGGATTATTCATAAGTTATTTATGTATAGCTCAAAATTTGATACATAGAATACATAAACTTTATAATATGCGTTGGTAATATAACCTATACATATTACCACTACTGAAAATACATTTTGTGGCTTTAAAAACTTTTTAATTTTAGAAAATAAAATTTTTAAGATTTTTACAGAGTTAGTTAACTATCGAGATTTTACTTTATTTGAAGTCTATTTGTGTCGTAAAAAATCAAATCTCAACAGTTGCCGCTGATCTAAAAACATACTTGTTAAATAAAAAAAGAGGTTCTAGGATAATAGGCAATTTCTATTATTAATGACGACGTTTCAACAAATGAAAGCGATAATATTACAATATAATGGTTATAAGACTGTGTTCTTAAACTTTAAGAGACAGTACATTTACATTTATAATTAATTTTAACTTGTTCTGATATTGTTGTCACAACGAAGACCAGACAACTACGCCAAAGATATTATAGTACACAAGTGTGTGCGTGCACCCTCTGTTCCCTCTCTCTCACAATCCGATGGGACAGTTATCGGACACCACCAGGGAGAGATCAAGTACAAGACCGACGGCTTAGCATGCTCTCTGAGACACAAGATATAATCACCGCTTATCAAGACGAAGTGGCTAGACAGATAAACCGAACACGAACTTATCCTATACTCAAAACGAGTAAAGGATCAGTTCGTGTTCTATTTATAAGTAGAGTAACCATAAAAAGCAACAAATATATGACGGTGTTGGAAGCCGTATCACTTAACCGTGTATATTACAACGAAGGGAACGGATTTTCACTATATATGATAATTTTCTTTCTCGCACACCTATTTAATGCCTCGTTTGTCGTTTTTCTCCCTTGAAGACTTGATATTTATCTTTTAAGTCCGTAAATAACTTTTTGCGTTACTAAAATATTCCTTGATTGCGAATGTTAATTTACTATATACTTATTTTATATAAACTATAACGTTGTCTACACTTTAATTGTCTTAAGACAGTTCACCTTATTACAAAAACTGATTTTAGTATAATTCATAAACTTTTTCAATTATCATCATCATCTCAGCCAAAAGACGTCCACTGCTGGGCATAGGCCTTTTTTTTTAAACATGTAGAAACCCCCTCGGGCCGTCACCCTACCGGGGTTTACGGCGGGGTGGTGTGTCGGAATCAGACCGACTAAAACCACACGGTATGCCACTCCGTGCCTGACGTAGAAGGGATCCGGAAACAGCTGCTATTACGACATCCAGATCCCTCCTAGCGCCTACCCGCTACCGCCAGCACCATCTGCGGCTGGCCTATTGTAGGCGGCATCAGGCGCTGGTACGCGTGCCTCCGCCGCCCTGTTCGCCGGCGGCGAATTGGGTACGAGTGGAGATCGTCCTCCCGGGCCTTCTCCGCCGCCTCCTTCCGCGAAATTACGTCTCCGCAGAAACTTGCGATCGCGGTAAAACAACTGCCGCTACCGACGATGGAGCGTGGCCGGTATCAAGAGATCTCCTCCAATAACTGCAGTGAGGACCCCACGCTGCTCCGCCCAGGCGGAACAAACCGCTAACGTGTGCTGAGCCCAGTCCTCACTGCAGTCGCAGTGGTGACAGCCGGGACTCAATTCCCTCCTGGCGACCGAGTGTAGATACTTCCCGAAGCAACCGTGCCCGGAAAGAATCTACGTCAGTCGGAAAGAAAGGGTCCCGTGCTGTCACCCTGCCCACTCGGCGATGACCGACTGGAGAGCCTCCACAGCGGCAAAGCCAGCACGTGGAACCTCCAGCCGGAACGACCAACGAGCCGTCGTGGCTCGACGAGCGGCCTCTCGCCACTCTCGTATCTCTTCGGGTGGGGGCCGTATGCCGTTACCCGCCCGGAAGTCAGCCGTTCGTCGATAAACTTCAGCGAGCACTTCCGCCTCCAAATCTCACGGGCGAGTTCCGGCCACGGTGCTGTACATAGGCCTGCCCCAAGGTTTTTCTTTTTAATTTTTCAATGCAAACTAGAATAAATTTCTAAGTACTTATGTTTACGGGAATCAACGCACTCCCCACCCCTTTGAATTATTCAAAATAAGCATATATTTAGTTTAATGTTTATTGCAGGTACATAATGAAAAGAAATTGTTACTAAAGTCGTGTATGTTTATAAGCATATACTATATTGAAATATGTAGTAAGTAAGTATGCAAGCAAGGAATAAAACAAGCACATAAATGAATAAATACAATTAGAAACCCTCTGAATGATGTTTAACAATTCTTTGTATACTGACGTATACCATATGAAGTCGGGCAATTTATAAATATATATGTGTATACATACATAAAATTTCAATTGGACTTCATCCTAATACAGTTAATTTAACATTTAGACATATAAATCGAATCGAGACTAAAATAATTCTACTTATTCTAGCAGAAAAATGAGGAATACTTACTGTGAATTCAACTACCTTTCTACGTCGGTTCTTTCAGAACTATTTTCAGAGTTCAGAAATAACAGTATATAATGTAATTTTTGCTGTGTCATTAATTTAATGTAATGTGAAATGTCGCCATAATTTTCTTTTTTCAATTCGTGATGTTAATAAAATTCATTATTTGTGATTTACTACTTATTTAATTTAAACACCATTTCAATCGGTTTATGATTGTAATATAAGTTACAAGATAAGTTTCAATCAGTAATGCATTCAAAAATAAGACTTTAGTGTATAGCTTAGGGTGTTAAGCTTAACGTCAGGCAGGCAGGTCTAGAGGACTTATGTAAATGTTTATTTACAACAAAGACTGCTAGTTTTGTCTTTCCAAGATTGTGTTAAATCCTAAAATCTAACTGAGTACTACTGCCGATAAGCTTTTATAGTACTATTTTAAGATCAAAAGAAAATAGGCAGCAATGGATAAGAGGATTGTCGAAGATTTACATCTATATTCGATCACGTAATATTTGAGCCGGGCGTAGGCTCCAAATATTACACATGTAACTACAGGTCTTTAGGCCGAAACCAATTTTTTTTCGTAATAAGGCAAGATAGTGAAATGAGTTCTAATATCATAATGTAGTATTGGATCATGGTAACAGAAATGCAGACTTATTTTGTGATAAGCAAGATGGTGAAATGAGTTTTCAGGTAAGGCACATATTACATGAAAATTCATCTCACCATCTTGTTCTGTAAATTATTTACTTTTTGATAGAAAAATAGTCATGTAATAATGTTAAAAATACCTTTATCGACAGCTTTTCATAGTTTACTACTGGACATAGGTCTATCTTTAGAAAGGAGGTTTTGGCTTACTATATCACGCTGGTCAGACGAATTGGTACCTACAGGGTTTGTGTCAAGTTTTCCTTTTTATTATCTTACGTAATTGGTCAACTTCCTTAGTCGACTTTTACGACACCCACGGGATTAATGAGCATAGTCACACGTCTATCACCACACGGATAACCCTTATAACATGATAGATTAAATATTATATATAAAATGTATGGTTTTACACCCACCACTCCGAAACAAATATTTGCAGATCATACAAATACCTGGGAATCGAACCCACGACCGCAGCAGCAGTAATATTCGTTACCACTGCGCCACCGAGGCAGTCACAATAATTTAATTTAAATCCTTTTTGCACTTCTAAGTTATAACCATTCACGTAAATCAGAAGTAATAAATCTTAGAACAAATATTTAAATAGTTTAAGTCTTAAGGTTTCATCTTTTAAAGTTGAATTTTGTTTGTAGCATTGTTTGAATAAATTCCTCTTCTCGATAAAATTACAATAGCCTTTATGCATACGGAACTTTGTAATCACATATAAAGTCACTTGTGGCGATTGAAAAAAGCAATTACATGGTATACAACAGTATTAAAAACTACTTTTGTTTAGTGTTTGAAAGAACATCTGACTTATAAATTATTGCTTTCATTGCACTTTGAGCCATGATTCAACACCACTTTGTAATAAATAGCTAAGCTCATTATTTTTTGAGTCAATATTGCTTTTCTACAAATAAGTAATGTCAACGTAAGTTTCTACATAGCATGTAGGAAGTCATTCATCATTTCTGATGGAAAGTTTGAACAGAATTCAAGAGTAGTGGTCACCATACTCATTGTGAACGTAGACAGAGCTGTATGTGACCCTCACTATGGCGGCCTACTGAGATGCGTTTCCACACTCTGCTTAAAAGATCCGGGAGCATAGTGATAGCGAGTTACAAGTTTTGATTGATTGGCACAGTAAAGAAAAGACTAATAATTCAGTTCGAGAGTTTCTCTACGATTCAAAAATGACGACTTTCAAGGCCAGAATATGCGGTACTACGGAGGAAGGTTGAAGGTTTGATCAACTGGACAAATTTTAAAGAGGACATATGAGTCACACTATTTTACTTAAAATGTTTGGTAATAAACTAATTTCTATATTATCGTATTTTTACATATAATAATAGGTATTTTTTCTGGTGAGTCTCCAAGATAGTCAATTCATAATTTACCATCTTCTTTTATTCCCATTCCTAATTTTATCACATAGATAAGTGTCAAAACGGCCCTATTAGATAACGCCTTTGCCCGAAATACCTAGTTTTTGTGTTGCGGTGCCGATAAAGCAGGATTTACCTGCGTATTCTATCTATTTTCATTTGCTTGAAAATATGGATAAAACAATGTTTTCTAAAAATGAAACCTAGCTAGATCGATTAATCGCCCTCAAAACCTCCTGCATCCTAAATTACACGAAAACCGTTGGAGCCGTTTCTGAGATTCAGACTTTATATAAATATACAAGAATTACTCGTTTACAAATATTAGATAGGTAAACAAGCTACATACAAAGAATTATCACACTTACAAAGCAGTCTTAAATGAAATTAGAATTATTAATGAACCTCAATTAATGACATTCTTGTTTACTCACTTAGCTCTGACATCAAGATTTTACAAGTTAAAATTCTCAATTATGAAAGGATCAAATGAATTCACTTGATGTCAAGGCTAGCGATCAGCTCTTGTCTCCTTAATTGAGTCTTAATAGAGATATTATTATTGGTGATAGACTGTACAAATTAATGTTCATTTGACTTACAGTTTGATTGCCTTCTACTATTGTCCTCTTCTCACAGTAATGAAGCAAGAAAGAAAACAAATGGTACGTGCAAGTTTGGTATTTAAGGATTTAGCAGTAGGGTTTTTTTGTCGATGTATATCAATTTGCTTCTTATGTCTTAAGACAACAATAAATAGTTCAATGCATCATCAACAGCCTTTATCACTCCACTGCCGGATATACGCCTCTCTTGAGCAAGGAGGTTTTAGCCTACTATACTACGCTGGCCTGACGAGTTGGAATAGGATTTGTTTCAAGTTTTCCTTGTCTTTGTGGTGATATTTTCTTGAATAGTTTGTTCTCTTAGTCGCATCTTACGATACCCACGGGATGAACAGGGGTGGTGATACTACGTATTCTTAATCTGTCATCAAACCATAGTTAATGCAGCTATAGATAATTATTTGAGAGGAATAGCAAAGTTCTTCTTAGCTAGTCAAGAGTTCTCTTTACATTGACATTATTTTCCTTTCTACTCTTAACTCGTACGTTTTATATAGTCTCTAAATTCGAGACACAATGAAATATATAAGTACCTATTTGATATTACTTAAAAAATGTATTTCACTATAGGTATTCCAAAGAAAAAGTTTCTGTTCTTTTAGAGGAACGCCCATAAACAATAAATTAACGAAATAAAATTATTTACACATACGGTCTTCAGCTTTATAGGGTTAGTGCATAGGCTTCCGAACACACAAATATTAGTGGTGTTACAAGTTCGTATGTCTATAAACAAGCCTCAATTGGCTTAATTCTATAAATAAATTTAAACTTGGTCAGTATTATCCTAAGAAACTTATACCAATTTGTAATATAAATCGCTCATTTTAAATTTCACATTGTTTTAGGAGTTTTTAACGATTTCCAAGTATTCAGAGAATAAATTAATGAAAACGAATTAAGTGAGGTAAGGAACCTTTTGATTACTCGAGCGAGTGCTTGAAAGGACGGCTTATATGTTATGAGTTCTAAAGCTAACGTTATATAACCATATTTATTTTTATCTTAGCATATGTTTTTTTTAATTTTCTGTGCTTTTAAAGCGATGTAAATGATTACTGACCAAAATGTAGAGTATTTTTGGAAAGAACTTTTTTTACTTTAAACTTCAATTTAATATACATATTCCACCCGCATGGGTTGGATAGTTTAATTTTATATAAACGCTTTGATTTATGTCAGATAAGAACAAACTCAACCGACCCGGTGGAGCGACATCATGTGATCTTTGGTCGCCGTGCCGGTATAAACAATTTCAAAGTGTATAGTGACGTAATAAGTAGAATATCTATTATCATACCATACCACTTTAATAATGAATTTGAGAATCCAATATTGAACTGGCGAGAGAATATCTATTATCATACCATACCACTTTAATAATGAATTTGAGAATCCAATATTGAACTGGCGAATCTGTTATTTAAAAGTATGAGAAGGTATGTAGCAATGCACTATTTAGCATGATTTCTTCGCAGATTGTATTGAACAAACATAGCTATGCTACCTTCTTGTATTTAACGTGCATTTAATGAGAACCAGTGACCACACAAGCATTAAAGAATCGAATTCGTGTTTGTTATCATATTAATTCAAGCTACAAAACAAGTCTGACCACAGATTATATGCCAATCAAAACGTTAGTTTAACAAAATACTCGATAAACGCGGGTAAGACCGTTGTCCGTTCGTTTCTTATTTCAATAATATCCTTCGGTAGATTCGATTGTTTCAATAAATTTATAATCATAAGTAATAAATGATATTTATTTACGCAAGTAACTTTTACATAGATATTTTTACATGTCGATCGTTACAGCTATAAGGCACCAGCATGACCTTCGCTCTGTAAAGAAATGCCGAAACAAATCACAGGCGTCGTTTTTTTTGGTCTCTGAACATTGATTCAATAAAAGCTAAACAAGTACAGTATAGGCTCTGAGTAGACCTTTTGAATAAAGGACCATAGTTTTACGTCGGCCTCTATATAGAGATGGTATACGAGCCGCAGTCATCGTGTCACCTTGCCAGTGTTAGTCAAGTTTAACGATTCGAAGCGCGACACTAACGCCGACAGACCAAGGTAATATATTTAGTTGACAGGAGTGTGAAATATTAAAATATAAAAAGGGTAATGAGAACTATTGTGATTGCTTATGTGTTAAAGTCAGCAACGCATGTAATGTATTCAAATTCATGTATACCAACACACACTAATACTTCACATTCAATTTTGTTTAAGAATTAAATTCAATATTCTTCAAAGGACTTATCCATAAAATATTTATCATACTGTTTGTCGTCGTAAAACATCACACATTGAAAATACGTTAAACGAAACGGTCATCGTTTACCAATATATTTTATGGCCATTTAATGCAACTCATAAAGTCTTCGGTGATCGTGACCAAGAATTTATGACACAGTTGAAATGCAATGTTGCAACCTACAATAATTATTGAATATCAATGCTTAAAAAATGGAAACAGCTTCTTCAAAATAATTTTAGGGATTCAATTTCATTATTATTCCTTTGTCATTCATTACTTATTGGTTACTGTTGATCAAATATAAAAAAAAAACTAAAACAAACAATTAATTACATAACATTAAAAATACTTTTGATATTCACATACTTTTAAAACTGTTGATCTTAAATTAAATATATATGTGAATGACCCTCACAACACCTTTTCATGTTACATGGTACCTTAAAAATGGATCCTAGTTTAAGCCCTCGTAAGTGAGTCTCATATTCAAAATTGTTTGATGTAGGTCGTCGATCACTACTGACATGTACAAAATTTCAATTTAATCGGCTCAGTAGCTACGAAACGAATTATCTATTAGAGACGGACAGACAGACTTGGAAGAAGTAGGAACTATAAGGATTTATTTTATTCGAACGTTAGAAAACTTAAATATTTCCTTATCAAATAAAAAGATGTTATTCTTCATAATTATTTGATAATAAATTTTATCTGAAAAATAAGGAGGGATTGTCCTTAATATATTAAATTGGCGCTGAATTCCGAGATTCCAATGATTAAAATGTCGACACTTAAGCTGTTATACAATTCAATTTAGTGATTAAATTCTTATTGATCTTCACTCAAGAAAAAACGAAGACGTTACTTGTTTACTAAAAAAATTAAATTAATTTATTTTGTTCTATTTTTGACTATTACTTCGGCTATCAAGCTTTGGGAAACATTGAAAATAGAATTAAAATTATATTAGTAGAAAACAGAGTGACCTCAAAAACAAGTTCAAAGTGAACTGAAAGAAGTAAACTGTGAGTGTCTTGTATTTTAACTGCCTCAGTGGCGCAACGGTAGCGAATGCGACTGCTGATCTTGGGGTCTCAGGTTTAATGCCCGGGTCGGACCATATATTTGTATGATTTGCAAATATTTGTTTCGAAGTTTGGGTGTTTTCTATGTATAATATGTATGTATTTACAAAAAAAAGTATGTAAGTATTCTTTCAGTCAATCTAGTTATCATAGCACAAGCTATGCTTAGTTTGAAACTAGATGACGTTATGTGCCAAATGTTCGAAATATTTATTTTATTTATTTATTTTGTTTCATTTCTTGTAAATTAAATGAGTATAATAGAGTAAATATTAATAATATGATCAATAAACATAAAAATCTATTTTTGAAGCGAGTAACACAAAAATCATTTTACAGCATGCATGTGCTTATTGCAACTTATACGGTCTTCCATGATTTATTTCATTATATACCCTTGTATAATACTCTAAGAAGGATGCCCCTTGGTCAATAAGCGGTCATAAAAAAGCATTCGGGTCAATCTTCCACCGATTCTAGCACGTGGGACGCATCGCTGAGATTGTAGATCAGACCGTACTCTCCTAGGCCTCTGGCCTTAAAATTACTAGATTTTATTAAAAATATAACTTTCTTTTGATTTCTTTTGACATTTTTTTTAAGCCACAATTAATGTGTAACTAAATTCTATCAGGCAGTATCACGTAGTGTTTCAGTAATTCATTATTTTTATGGTTCAATGTATTATGAGTTTGTGACAAATGAAGAGTGAATTTTAACCGCATTCGCCATCTCTAAATAAGATAATTTATCATAACTTATTCTAACAATGGGTTGACAAAATGCACCTAACTGTTACGTGAGGATGAATACACGTCGCTTTCAGAGTGTGGATATAATTAACGTCAAGGGGCAAAAACCAAGTTTCCGTTTGTTACACAATGGCTTGTGAATAATGGTATAATATGGTACTCAATTTTTATACACATTTTTAATGCTCAGTAGCTGAGGCTATTTACATTAACGTACCGATCCCGATTGTGCATCAGATAGTTTCAAAAGAAATAATATAATTTTAATATAGGAAACAGTTTTACTGAATATTTTGTGCTGCACTAAATTTAGAAAATCGTAATCTTTTAAATTAGTTTAAGTCTTAAATATATGTGTATGTAATATAAGCGCAGGTCTTCATCTCAAGATTTACCGGGCAAATACTAGTAGAAACCGATTAAAGCATTGCGTTTTACGCTTAAACCTTGATTATCAACCAAACCAAGTGTCATATTAATTTTCCAGATTAACGCATATCTCGTGTCGCAAGATTTAATTAAAAAACTTTAAACAATTTTAAAAGATTTATATTTGTTTATAGATTTAAAGCTGTACGCAATACTACAAGACGACTAGTCGTTCTCTTTAAGACATAACTTTAAAACGTTCGCTGTTTTATAAAAATATCTTACTGAGTTATATTATTCACAAGGATCGTTTGAACAGTCGCCACACCACTACTGCGCTGAGTGTAAAGACTTCAAACCCCACATGGGGCTATACTTTAACCACAAATTGTTGTTCTAAGTCTAGGTGTTATTTGTGTCTATTTTTGTATGTTTATAAAGTCCCCCATGTCACAGGATATATATCTCTATTGCACCCGTTTTTTTATAAAAAGAAAGAAAAAAGGGACAGTTAAACTAAAATTCAGTCAATAATCATGGTCGAAGGCCTATATTAAAATGTTACGGGTCGCGTAGAATATAACACTAGAATGAACACGTGTTAGGACATCTGATTCATAATATTTACATAAAACAACTACTTTTAAAGTCAAGTCCTTAAAGAAAATGCTTTTGTTAGCAACAGTAGGTGGAAAGTTAAGGAGCAACAGGTTACCCTGGTATGGACAACTGATGTGGAGATACAAGCAAAATAAAGTAAGGAAACTGTTACGCGTGGAAGTTGACGGATACAACAATAGAAGAAAACGAAAAAAACAGATGGCCTAGTTAACACAGAATATAGCTGGAATGCTTACTTATACTTACTGGAGTAAATTGATATAAACGATACAAGAAAATAGAAAAGAAAAATCAAATATTATTTTCTAGAATACAAAACGTCACAGGTTCACCATGTTACCTATATTTATATGTTAATCCAATAAGAACATTGTTTGAAAAAAACACGCCTTGTTGGTTCTTAAAGTTAATATAAAAATGATAGATTAAAGCTCAAAAGTAAATATAACTATAGTCAAACGTAAAAGTAACTTAACAATCTAATTCAACTTATGTTGAAATCAAAAAAATAAAAATAAATACGAATTACGACTAATTCGGCACATTTCTGCATGTTGAAAAAAACATCGATAATGTTTCATATGATAATATTAACAATTCGAGGATGTAGGACACTTCTGTCTAGAAGTAAGTCCGTTTATCCGTCACTTTGTGGGTAGTTTACTAAAATTGATTAAAGACAGTTAACAAATTTCATTGAATTATCTACAAGACAAACGTCTGCACTTTACACGAACTTGCTTCGCAGTAAACGTCATCTATATCACTTGCATTCCACTGTTTTTTAACTTACTTAAGCAATATATAAAACTAAACGAAGTTAAAAACCTCTGTGTAAAAAAATAGAGAGAAACGGCAGCCCATTATTTCACGAGGAAAATGGAAGTGCCATTGGTTCAGGAAAGGAAACCTTATTTAGTGTGTTTTAATTACCACTGGGATTAAACCACTGCATTAAGCAATCAGCCAATTGACTGTCGTTTGATGGTAAAATATCCCCTTATTTCGACAAATGAGCGTTTGGGTTTATACAAAGAACTCTTTTTGACAAGAAGAGATTATATAATGAAATAGTTACGATAAATAGTAATAATAAATAGCCCATTTTTGTAAAGTACGTAATGAAATGAATAAATAAACTCAAATCCTGGTTACCTTTTAGCACTAAAGTACTTATCAAGAAATCTAACGCGGTCAAATTTGATAGAATTGTGTGGGTCTAAAGTGGACTTCAGCTCCATTACCAGACCCTGAATACCATATAGAGACAAATTACACGTCAAGACGAATCATATGAAACTAAATTTGATGGGGTTATGTCATTTTATAACGAAGTTCTTATAGCCACCTTGCAGCTCCCACATCAGATCCTGGATACCATTTAATTGTTCTGTTTTTGTGTGTAATATTGAAATTTGGTGAAAAAATGAAACCTAAGCATAACACTTTAAAAATATTCTGTTTTGACATTCGATAGTATACAAAATACATACAACATAGAATCTGTCTCTGTGTCTAAGTCGGCAACGTGTGAATTGGACGACTGCATTCTGTCTGGTGTCACTCCCCACGAATGTCTTAAAATCCTTAACTAAAATATAAGAAGTATTACGAAGAAAAATATAAGAAAAATATAAGAATTACGAAGACGAACATGTCAGGCTTTACGACCACGCTTGCTCGAACTTATATTGTCTGGGACATTTTAACTCTAACCGAATGTTGGCTTCCCAGTACTCACAACATCCCTAACCTACCATATATAACTATTTTATCACAGCCAACAATCTTACACAGAATGAAGGTGCGGTTGTCTACGTTCACAAAAAACTGCAGGTTGCGGTGGTCGAGCCCCCATTTTTAGATGCAAATTGTCTCCAAGTAACAATTGATCCCAACACTATCTTACTTGCCCTATATCACCCCCCAGGATACAAAGATATTACAAACTTTTTGGCCTCCCTTGACGACGTTTTGACTAAAATTGCTCATTTTGACCATATAATTATCACGGGGGACATCAACATTAACATACACGAACAATGCCGAGACCCAACCAAACACAGTTACTTGAACTTATTGGCATCACATGGTTTACTACCCGCGCATTTCCTGCCGACCAGACAAAGTGCTTGCCTTGATCACTTTATATTGAAAACGCGTAAACCTTGCTTCAACTCTAGTAGCAAACTCATCCCTTACCGATCATGACACTCTTTTGTTATACTTAACAACCAGAGTTTCAAAAATAAAAATAAAAAAGTTTGTGAATCGCATCAACTGTGAACAATTAGATGCCGACTTCAAACAACTGGACTTTGGCGAGGTATACAAAGCGTTGGACCCCAACGATGCAGCAGAGATAATGATTAATTTAATTAAAAATATTATTGATTTGAACTCGAAAATTGTCAAAATTCCAAATCGTAAACAAACCATAAAACCGTGGATTACCCCAGGGTTACTACGGTGTATCAGGCATAGAGACAACCTACATAAAAAAAGTAAGTTGGCGCCTAATAACGATGTCTTAAGACTTACTTTCAAAAGGTACAAAAACTTTTGTAATAAACTTTTAAAAAAAATTAAGGTTAATTACGAAAGAAAAGAAGTCGAGAAAGCAAGAACTGATACTAGGCAGGTGTGGTCAGTCATAAATAATATGTCAAGTAGATCTAAAGGTGGAGAAAATGTTCCGTCCAAACTGTTGACTTTTTTTTTTTTTTAACGTGTGGAGACCCCCTCGGGCCGTCACCCCACCGGGGTTTACGGCGGGGTGGTGTGTCGGAATCGGATCGACTAAAACGACACGGTGTGCCACTCTGCGCCTGAGATAGGAGGGATCCGGGAACCGCTGCTATTACGACATCCAGATCCCTCCTAGCGCCTGCCCGCTACCTCGGACACCATCTGCGGATAAACTCTCTATTTTAGGCGACGTACGGCACACGCTGACGTCGCCTCCTCGCGGCTGGTCATTGTAGCGGATGGAGGGGAAAACCCATCCCGTCCACCCGCGGCCACACTCAAGGCGGCATGAGTCGCTGGTATGCGCGCCTCCGCCGCCCGGCTCGCCGGCGGCGAATTGGGTCCGAGTGGATATCGTCCTTCCGGGCCTTCTCCGCCGCCTCCTTCCGCGAAATTACGTCTTCGCAGAAAGTTGCGACCGCGGTAAAACAACTGTCGCTACCGGCCATGGAGCGTATGATGATCGGTAGCAAGAGGTCTCCTCCAATAACTGCAATGAGGACCCCACGCTGCGACAAACCGCCAGCGTGTGCTGAGCCGAGTCCTCACTGCAGTCGCAGTGGTGACAGGCGGGACTCAATTCCCTCCTGGCGACCGACTGCAGATACTTCCCGAAGCAACCGTGCCCTGAAAGGACCTGCGTCAGTCGGAAGGAAAGGGTCCCGTGCTGCCGCCCTGCCCACTCGGCGATGACCGGCTGGAGAGCCTCCACGGCGGCAAAGCCAGCACGTGGAGCCTCCAGCCGGGACGACCAACGAGCCATCGTGGCTCGACGAGCGGCCTCTCGCCACTCGCGTATCTCTTCGGGCGGGGGCCGTATGCCGCTACCCGCCCGGAAGTCAGCCGTCCGCCGATAAACTTCGGCGAGCACTTCCGCCTCCAAATCCCACGGGGGAGTTCCGGCCAAGGTGCACGCCGCCTCCGTCGATACGGTGCGGTAACCGCGTATGGCTCTAACCGCCAATATCCTCTGAGGGCGCCAGAGGCGAGCCCTATTCTGGGCGGTCAGAGCAGGGGCCCACGCTGGTGCACCATACAGCGCCATTGACCGGACAACCCCCGTGTATAGCCGTCTCGTCACCACACTAGCTCCACCCAGATTGGGCAAAAGTCGCCCAAGGGCAGAAGCAGCACCGACCAGCTTTGGAGAAAGCTGTCGAAAGTGCTCGTCGAAGAGCCACCTGCCGTCGAGGATCAGGCCCAGATACTTCATCTGGGCCTGAACCGATACGAGGACCGAATTGACCACGATGGAGGCGCCGGAGGGTGGACCACGACAGGGCCCATGGATCAAAAGGGCCTCCGTCTTGTCCAGGGCCACCCGCAAACCCAGCGTCTCAATTCGCCCGACCACCAGAGAGACACCCGTGGTGGCCAGGCGCGCCACCTCTTGAAAGTGTGCTCCCCGGGCCGTGACCAATGTGTCATCTGCGTAACAAATCACGCCCAGCCCGGGGGGAAGACGACCTCGAAGGGCCCAGTCGTATCCCATGTTCCACAGGAGTGGTCCGAGGACAGACCCCTGTGGAACACCGCACGACATGAGCCGCCGCCTCAGAACACCGTCTTGGTCCTCGTACATGACGGTACGCTCCTCAAGATAGTCTGCCACAAGCCGCCTCAGGTACTTTGGCACCCCATGGTAGTGGAGTGCTTCCCTGATGCAGCTAAATGGCAGACTATTAAATGCGTTGGCGATGTCCAACGACACCGCCAACAGCACGCCGCCACAGCTCACCGCCTCTTCGGTAACAGCCCTCAGGCGCAGCACGGCATCGACCGTTGAACGCCCCGCCCGAAAACCAAATTGGGCGTCCGACAGATCGGGGCCCACCTCGCAGAGGTGCCGGACGATGCGGGCAGAGAGTATCCTCTCAAATAGTTTAGCTGCCTCGTCCAGCAACACGATGGGCCTATAGGCCGCTACCTATTCGGCTGGCCGTCCCAGCTTCCTCAATAGGACCTGCTTCCCGCTTTTCCAGCACTCAGGGAAGCGTCCAGACGCCAAGCTAGCGTCCAGGACCTCCCTGAGACGGACCGACATGTGTTCGAGGGCTCGGGCCAGCACTCGGGCAGGTATCCCGTCTGACCCGGGGGCGGTGTTCTTAGAGCGGATCCGTAGAACAACCGCCCCTACCTCCGATTCACCTTCCGATTCATCCCGACCTGACGGGCGGGACACTGTCCTCGTTCGCCCCGTCGTCTCCAACCGTGAAGGCCATCGACGGGGGTATGTGCTCCACCCATTGCGGGAAAAGGCCCTCGACCACTTCCCGCAGGAAGCTGGGCTGGAGGGTCTCTGTAAGGGGGGGGGGCGATGTGCGGAGCTTTTGTCGCGCCGCATGATAAGGGCGACCCCAGGGATCACGATCGAGACCCTCCAGCATTTCCTTTCGCTTAATTTCTTTGGCGCGGCTGATGGCCAGCTTCAGAGTTTTCCACGCCTCTTGGTACTCCTCATGAAGCTGGTCCTCCTCACCATCTTCACGGTGTCGCCGCCGACTACAGGCGTAGGACCTCCGGGCACGAGTACAGGGCGCGCGGAGGTCCGCCAACTCCTGGGACCACCAGTAAACCTCCTTCCGTAGAGGCCGACAACCTTGGATGCGTTGCATGGCCGCATCGCAGATCTGCGTAATCGCATCGCGGAAACGACCAGCCCCCATGTCGACCTCCTCGGCCGGAGCCTGCGGAGACAGCCAAGAGTGAATAATGGCTGCCTCCTCTAGTAGGTCCCTATTCAGTTTGGCTACAGCCCACCGCGGAAAGTGAGAAGAACGCCGCGCCGCGTGACCCCTACTGGGGTCCTGGGTCCGGGAGAGCTCAAATCGAATGTAGAGGTGATCCGAGAGCGTCTCAACCTCTTCCACGACACACCAGTTCCTTACTCGTGCGGCGAGGGCAGGGGTAGCGAACGAAAGGTCGACTATCGACCCTCCCTGCTGTCGCACGCACGTGTTGGTGGAGTGTTCAATAAACAGAGGCCCACCGAGGCCGCCCACTCCTCTACGGCCTCGCCTCTGGGGGAACCCCACGCAATGGACTTCGCGTTGAAGTAGCCCAGCACTAAGACGTGCCCAGACGTTAGACGCCGCATCGAGGTTTCCAAGTTGTTAAGGAAAACCTCGAAGTCGCTCAAACTCCGGTTGGGGGAGAAGTAAACACCATATACGGTGATGCCTCCCCACTCGGCAGCAACATATCCAGTACCCTTGTCCCTTAGCGACAAGGGCGGGGAATGAGCCGCCGTGTAGCCGACGACTGCCACGGAACCGTCCCGGTCACCCAACCAGTTTGGACGGGGAAGAACGTAATAGGGTTCCGCGGCTACGGCATCACCGATAGACCACTGTGCCATAGTTTGCAGGAAAAGGTCCTGCGCCGCGGCACAGTGGTTGAGGTTCGTCTGGACAAGGAGGTTGGAGACTTGGTCCATTACTGAACCGTCTCTACAACCTCCTCCATGGGCGATGATGTCGACGCAGAAACGACGTCAGAGGCAGCCTGGGTCGACTGGCTAGCCCCTGACACTTGCCGAGATGTGCGTGAAGGCTTGCAGCCCCCCTGTCCAATCTGATGATCGGCGGGCTTTTTACCCGCCCCACACGCTGGGCAGTGAGGGGCGGCAGAGCACTCTGCCGCCTTGTGCCCCGGTCGACCGCAGCGGAAGCATAGTCCGCTGCAGTCAAAACAACTCACGCACTTGGCGCGTGTGTGTCCCGATGCCAGACATTTAAAACACCTTATCGGTCTCGCCGCCAGGACTGTGATCCTAGCGCTCACGAAACCGATGAGCAGTCTACCGGCGTCGCCCAAAATTTTGGCCACGGTGTGACCCGGTGACCACCACCGCCGCGGTTTTGGGCACTTGCAGCTTGCGCGGCTTCTTCGTAGTGGCCACTACTACCGATGGCGACTGCGGAGTAGAGGCTGCTTTTTGAGCTGCCTTTTTACCCCGCTTTCGGGACTTAGCCCCGCCGACTACCTGCCAACCATCTTCAGATGTGGAGGGGACACATGTGGTGGTGCCAGGTACAGCGGTTGGAGTGAGGAGCGGAGGGAAATCCGCTCCAGCCTTTGCCGCTGTTTTGGACACTAACCTCGGTGCAGGCGTCTTGGTCGCTACCTTCGCTGCCCGTCGTGCTCCCGGAGCTGTTCCGGGAGCAGCAGACACCGACGCCGCCGCCCCATAGATCACACGACCGCCCACAACGGGAAGCGCTGACGGTGCCAATGCGGCCTTCGGCTTATGCGCCGCAAGCGGCGGGCGGACGACAGGGGCCGGTGGCAGCCTCGCTTCCAGGCCAGCCAGACGCCCGTCCATCATGCGCCATACTGCATCCGTAATTTGGCGCAGATGGGCATCAGGAATACCACCGAGGTTGGAAGAGGGAGCAGGCTGAGACGCGGACGGTACCGGATCTACAGCCGGACGATGCGCCCGGAATTGGGCGAACTGAGCGCTGAGCTCAGCCACTTGACCGTCAGGCGATCGTTGGCTGCCTGCAGACGAGCCACGTCCCCGATGAGGGTATCGACGACCCCCGCAATAGCAGAAGAGGAGTCTTTAAGGGCTCTTACAAAAGAACCCTTAAGATTACTCGACTTGGTGGCCACTTTGTGAATAATGGCCACCGCCGCATTCGCTCTCTCCTGCATGGACGAAGGTGTTTGGGGAACTGAATCCCCCACCATCGGCTCCTTAATTTTCAGCAGGAGATCTGCAATCTCCTCTTCCGCCAGTGTTTTGCCGTCTGCCCTGACTCGTCTATAGGCTTCCGCCTTGCAGAAGACGGAGCCTGCCGGGGCCGAGACCGGGGTTCGTGGCCTCCCTCTGCGACTACTCGGAACCTTAGGGGGCAACATCTCCTAGGATGTGTCACTCTCCTCGTCCCTATCGCGTCCGCGTTTTCGGCTATCGCATAGTTCCGTTTCCATAAACTCCAGTGCATCCTCCCTCGCACTAGAGCTACCACCCGCGACGGATCTGGAACGTAATCGTTCCGATGTTCTACGGCTCCCAGCAGCCATAATGACTTCTGGGAGCCCCACCAAGATAGGCATCCCAACTAATGCTTCCTCTTCATTGGAAGAGAAGTCCTCTGCTCTTGCATTTTTCTCCTTCTCCTTATTCATTTCCTTCTTTCTTTCGTTAAGAGTATTGGTTTTGGTTTTTGTTCTGTTTAAAGATTCCATGTTTGAACCCACGAGATGAGGAGAACAGAGGTCGACCCGGGCAGAGATCCCCAATACCCGGGCAAGCGTAAATTTATGCCCAACCGAGGGGTCCGCAGGTGCCTCGGCTGGGAGTGCGCTTACGACTGAACTGCCCATCAGCCATGCATCCCCTGGTCACGCACCGGAACACGGGATTCGGGGTAATTTTTTAAAGAGGTTTTCTTCCTCGCAGTCCGGGCGGCTAAGCCAAGACCCTCGCCCCCGATTGGTGTCGCGAAATATAACCACGACACTCCTTTCGGGATTACGATATGACAACGGTGGCAGTAAGATTAAATTTTCCAACGCCTGCTCGGCGGCAGTGTGAGTACACACTGAGCCCGTTCTCCTTTCTCCACCATTGATAGAGGAGAAACGCCGACCCATGAAAGGGTCCCACCCTAATGATTTTTTATCGAGGTTTTCCTCCTCATTGCTCCAAAGAGCGAAGAGCCCACAGAGGAATCGACAAAAATGCCCGCTCTGTTGGACCAAGCCTCAGCCGAATGGCCGAAGAAAATGGCCTCCTCTTCTTCGTGCTAGAATATTAGCCGTTGGCGTGATGTCCTCTTCCAAATGGCACAGGAAGAAACAGAGCCGTCGCCAACGTTACCAGGGTGCACCACGTGGAGGTTTTCTAGCCCAGCACCCCGTCCAAACTGTTGACTACTCTAACCTCACCGGAATCTTCGATCAACCTTGTAAACGAATATTTGACAAACATTGGGAAACCTTGCTGAAAAAACTACAGCTATAACGACTGAACCCGCAAAGACAATTACCATGAATAAAGATCCGCATTCTATGATAATGTTGCCTACTGCTAAGTCTGAAGTTACTGGGATCTTGAGGTCACTTCGTGATGGCTGTTCAACTGGCTGGGATGGAATATCATGTGGCATTTTGAACATATATGAGATCACAGTATCACTTATACTCGCTGTTGGAAAAATCCCTAGAGTGTTTAAAAAAGCCATCATACATCCAATCTTTAAGGGTGGGGACGGAGTCCGTGTCAACAGCTATAGACCGATTGCTGTACTGCCAGCCTTGTCTAAAATTATTGAACGGATAATGAACAAACGGCTTATTGCTTATTTGGAAGGAAACAAGCTCCTTTCACCCTCACAGTTTGGTTTTCGGGCTGGTAAGTCTACCTCAGACGCTGTACACGAGCTCACTGATTACATAATTACAGAAATGGATACTGGTCAAAAAGTTTTAAGTATATTTTTAGATATTGCTAAAGCATTTGACACGATTTCCGTACCCAACCTTATGTCAAAACTGGAAAGCTTAGGAATCAGAGGTGTACCACTAGATCTCTTTAAAAATTACCTAAGTGAGC
The DNA here is from genome assembly GCA_949316085.1 of Hypercompe scribonia. NCBI lineage: Eukaryota > Metazoa > Arthropoda > Insecta > Lepidoptera > Erebidae > Hypercompe > Hypercompe scribonia. The sequence goes on from OX438988.1 coordinate 11,172,367, forward strand.
GTACACAGAGAGTTAAGATAGGAGACTACCTCAGCGACGAGCGTGCTCTCAAATATGGCGCGCCCCAGGGAGTGTGATTGGACCTACACTCTTTCTTATCTACGTGAATGACTTGAGTGTGCTTAGTCTTCCCCGGGGCAGGGCGGTGATGTTTGCTGATGACACCGCTCTATTGTTTAGTGGTAAAACATGGAGTGAAGCCTACGAGCGCGCTCAGTCAGGTTTCAATGCTGTATGTAAGTGGCTGAGAAAAATTTATTAACCTTAAACAGTGATAAAACACAGTACATCACATTCTCACTAAGAGGCAATATTCCAACTCCACCTTTAGCTTCATCTTATGAGATACTTTGCCCACTTATGTCCTGAACCGCACGGCACTGGGTGCTCTTGCACTCCCCTACATAAAACATGCACCGTCAAGTACCTAGGAGTAGTCATTGATAATACTCTAGGCTTTCATCAATATATAGACGCCCAAAGTGGTAGATTACGCAAGTTAATGTACGTATTCAAAACAATTAGTTGTGTCCTGGATACTCATTGGTTGAGATCGGTTAACTTTGCCCTCGTTCAGTCGGTTATTGTTTATTGTATCACTGTATGGGGTGGAGCACCGAAATCTACATTAATTGAGCTTGAGAGAGCACAAAGAGCTATTTTAAAGGTGTCATTTTGTAAGCCACATCGTTTTCCTACGGCTTTACTGCACCAGGAGACTCAAGTTTTAACAGTGCGCCTACTGTTCATACTGTACACGGTGCTGAAACAGCATTCTTTACTGGCCTATAGCCGAACTGTCTCCACTGGTCACTAGTGGTTAGGACTTGCCATTGGCATAAATGCACAGATTCAAACCCGTGAGCACATTTGCTCACATTCACGCACAAGTACACACATACACACAATCATGCACACACAAACAAACAATAACAGTATATATTCCAAGCTGGAATACTAAAAACAAAAAAAGAAAACAAAAGAACCTAAACATATTTCTTGCAGTGGCGTAGCGGTAGCGAGTGCGACTGCTTTGTTTGAGGTCTCGGATTCGATTCCCGGGTCAGATCAGATGTTTGTATGATCTGCGAATTTTGTTTCAGAGTTTGGATGTTTTTACGTGTAATATGTATGTATTTAAAAAAATAGTAAAAGAGACAAAAAAAAAGAATTATAAGTTTGCTATCAGTCTGTCTAGTTATCATGTTGAGAGCTCTGTTTGGTTTGAAACTAGATGGCATTATGAGTCAAATGACCGAATTAATTATTATTGTGGTGATTATTGAATTTCACAGGCCCCATTTATGTAAAATAAATGTAACTATACTCAGGGGGGGAGACCTGGTGTCCTGAAACACAAGCCTCGAGCTTTGCATAGGTACCAGTCTTCCACAATATCATAAAAAGATAATGTATATATTTCTAAATGTAACGTGCATTGTAATTGTGGTAAGAAAATAAATTATTATTCTCTTTATTTCATTTAAACACATATTCAATACATTTTTAAATTTTTTAAAAAATAAAAAATACATATTTAAAAATATAAAAAATAGTAGACCACCGACATCGGGTATAGGGACCAAGATACCGGTGGTTAGGGCTCCAGAGACAGGAACCTCCTCACAATACGGGCCATGTCAAGGAGGACTGCCTTCTGCATCAGACCCTTGATCCAACCTTCTAATGTGAGCCTCTTAGGGTGTTGGTCGAGGCTCTTGGCTATCAATTCGTGAACAGATATGATTATCGGAACAATGATCACCAAATCTACATTCCACATATCGGCAATCTCGTGAGACAGATCCAAATACTTCAACTGTTTTTCTTTTTCAACTTTCACGAGATTCTCGTCATGAGGAACGGCGACCCGTGTAGGGCCCGATAAAATCGTCCATGAAGTTCTTTACCCTTCCATACTTCCTTGCGATCAGTAGTACTAAGTACTACAGGTTTGCACCAATTCTCTTTAGCCAGAGCGAGCGAGTGGGTAAAACCAGTATCCACTGCAACTACATTGCGATGCACTCCCACATTAGTCTGTAGAAAATATTCTCTGAGATTGTATATCTCGTGATTGTGTAGAATCTTGATATTTAATAGACCACGACCTCCAAATTTTCGCGAAATATACAATCTCATAACCGATGAACGTGGGTGGTGCATGCGGAATGCAGTCAGCAATGTACGGACTCTCTCACCTTGAAATATACCTCGCTCGATCTTTATAAGTATGTCATTTATCGCAGTCTGTCGACATCCTAAATTGTTATTAATATATTTAATTATTATTTAATTATTATTTATTAATATTATTATTATTATTTCAAAACAAAATACTTTACAAAACAAATCAAACGATTCCAAACTGGATAGCGTTGCATTATTTTATTAAAGAGTTGCTGTGGCCACATTCCAACTCCACCATCATATCATCACAATATTGCATGGTCACGTAATATAAATATGTATGTTTGCATTATTTTAGTTCAATCGGTTGAACATTTCAAAATTGAGTTACAAGATACTACCAGAACGAACATAGTAACGTACATACTTCTTCGAGGCTTCGAATTGAATGTTGATGGCTTTATAGCTTTCAATACGAAGAGTTTCTTCTGTCCTTTCTTTACAATATTAATTAACTAGACTAAAAGTGATCAAAGACGTTATTTTGAAAGCATTCAATGTTATCATGATACCAATGATGAACAGTCTCTATTTGCTTTCTGTTTGTTAATTGAATTGTTAGGATTGTATTAATACCAAGCTTGTTTATTACAATGAACTCAATTGCCCTCGTGAAGGGAATGTTAAATACCTCTGTATTTAACTACTGCTACTTCAGATAGTCTCAATCGGTTTTATTGTTCAATTTAATTTGGTACTTAACTCCTTTGATTACAATGCTTGATTTGATATTGTAAGGTCATGTAAAATTATAAAGAAGTTATATTTGAGGTCTACTAGTTTTTTAGAGTAGAGAAGAATAGGATTAAAGGAGGAAGTTGAGCTCTAGTAATCTTACTCACTTGATAAAGAAGGCAGAATTGTTTTCTGTTTGGCTGTAGTATTACTCCAGTCAGGTCTAGATGTAGTAATAATAGCTGTCTCTGGATTCCTTCTATTTCAGAATAGCACACTGTGTGGTTTTACTCAAAGGTTCGAAAATCGAACATTCTAATACACTGCCTCGCCACAAACCTCGGTGTGGTCTGCTGGAGGAGGTTGCCACATGTAAAAAAGATTGTGAGACTGCCCTTATTTGCTCAAGCATGGTTTTCTCACTCTTAGCATGGCTGTCATTACTATGAAAATTGATTGTAAAGAATATTTGATCACATTAAATATTGCGTAAAAATTACAAATACGTACAAGGAAAGGCTAGACCTAGCGGTGGACTACTAAATGGCTAGCTGTTAAAGATGAAGGTAGTGTGCTTAATTTCACCATCAAAACTTCCATGAAATATGTTTGAAACATTTAAATTACATTAAACTCAGATTACAAATAGATATTATTTAATGGAAGTGAGTAATTAAAAACAGATCAATGTACTACGTAAAAAACTTCTGATTTATATTACTTTACATTTACGTTGCAACTTTTCAACTAATTTATGTTCAACTCTGACCGAATTTCTCAACAAGAGCAGCTTGAGTAGTTCAGGTTTTTAATATTAACAACACAGATAATCGCAGTCCAATGCTGGAAATAAGCCTCTCCGCCCTCCCATTGTACACCATTTTGATCAATTTCGGATATTTTTTGTTTTTCAAGTAGTAGACTGCGAAAGGCTTATTTTGATGATAAAGAGAATTGGCCATTGGCATTGGCAAGACAAAAGCGCAACCTTCTCTTGCTGACGGGTAATTCAATTCATTTCTCGGCTCTCCATGATGTTCTACCATAGGTTCGTTAAAATAGATTTCAGTACCTAGGTGGTTAACAATACGTCCCAATAAACATCTAATTTAACTGTTCAAATTATTGTTTATTTTAATGGTATAGAGATTCAAACAAATGTATAGGTTATATAATAGTTCGGAATGCTGAAGTGGCCACGCCAGATCATGAACCCAAAATGTTACGGCAAAACGCACATAAGCAAGCTTTGGTGGCTTGGCAGGCACGGCTTGAAACTCAGGGCTGTGTTAGCCAACGCGCCGTCGGAGTCATTCTGCCGAACTTCGAAACGTGGATAGAGAGGACCGACTGTGTCACCTATCGATTGACTCAGATACTCACCGGGCAAGGCTGCTTCGGTGAGTATCTAAATCGATGGGACGGAAGGCTGCGGCACAATGCCACCACTACGAGTCCGAACAGGACTCCGCCCAGCACGCGCTAGAGGACTGCCCTGCTTGGGAGTCTGAGCGTCGAGCCCGGGTCGGACGGATCGGACGAAACCTTTCACTGTCAACATTGTTCGCGGCAATGCTGGCGAGTCATGAGGGATGGGAAGCCACGGTCTGCTTCTGTGAGCATGGCGGTGTGCCTCTTACTGCGCAGGGCGGTGAGAGATGCGATAGCATCTTGCTCTTGGAGCATGAGGTGCCGGAGGGATGTATCTCACTTGTGAGGTACGGCAGGGAGGACTCTAGAAGCCGCTAATGCGTTCCTTGAGCTCCTCCCGACTGCCGAGGTAGGCCGTGGTGGGGTTTAGTGGGTAGACCGGTTTTCCAGGAGTCCCACACACGCCTTCGTCTCTCCAGAAGGTATGGTGCGAAAAGCATTACCCATGTATAAAAAAAAACAAAAAGAAAAAGTTTATATAATGGTAAGTTAGTACTACCATGAATACATCTCTGTGACTCAGAAGTATTAAATTTGTTACCACCCTTTAAGTGTTTCTTTTCAAATTTTATTTTATTATCATCATTAACAACTGATAACACAATAATCGTTGATAGGGAATATTAAAACCTGTGCAAACATTAGCTTGGTACTAGGTGGTAGGAAGTTCTTAAGCCGATACGGTGACCGCAAGAGCAACTTTCCCAGTAATTTTCCGACTTACGTTCAATTACAAGTTTTCAATTCTAACTGTAGACTAATATAAGATATTGTAAGAAAGTAGTCATCAATAGGTTTTAACTGCCCACATGTTTAGAAGTGCAGTCCTTTAGAAAGGAAGCGTTGGCTGACTGTCCTGACAAATTGGTATGTTGGTTGGTTTTTCAATGTTTTCGTATTTCTTTGAGGTGATGTTGTCTCTCATAGTTTGTTCCCTTAGTCGTTTCTTACGACACCCAAGGGATGAATAGGGAGGGTGACACTCCGTATTTTTAACCCATCATCACACGGATTTTATTTGATAAATGATTATTTATTATATGAATACGACACGTGACAATAGTTGAGTTGCGAATGTGTAGAGATAAGAATCGGTTGGTCACGTCGCTCACGGCGATCTTTTCCAGACAACTTTAATATGAATATTCGGTATTTAAAAATTTTGAAGTAGTTTACATATAAATGACATATTATCACGAGAATATTTCAAACCTCAATAAAACAGTAATTTATAAAAATAACACACATTTACATACACTCACACAAATACACATTGTATAGGCTACGCATACGCTACTACATATATATTTATGTATATACATACACAGACCAATATATTAGATTTGAAAAACAAAAAAAAAGGAGGAAAAAAATATTCATAATAACAAATAATAGTCCTTCACTGGTTTTTTAAAAACAGGCAAGATTATTGCTTGCCGGGTTGCCTCCGGCATGTTGTTTCAAAGTTCCATAGCTTGCACAGTAAAAGATTTGTCTACAAACTGAGTTAAATGTTACAAAATTTTTAGTATTAAATTTATCGGTGACCTCAGGACTATGCAATGTAACTTTGTGTGTGTTTTACTTGCAAACACTGTTATTTCATTTCTGAAACTTTCAACAAGTATTAGCATCTCAAGCGTTAGTATCTCTAAACACTTTAAAAACGATATATTATTTTTAGTTTTGTAAACCAGTTGTTTTTTAAACACATAAACCTTGTAGACTATTTCCCTTCATGCGTTAATCAAAGCTATTTATACTCTACCAAAGTTTTAGTTACCCCCGTAAATTACTTTCTTTCTAAGTCCAATACAATTAGGATCTAGCTTAATTAAGAGAAACGGTCATCCAACAAAAAAAAACATTTAAGCAAAGCTTCATTAAAATATAAACTACACACCTTTTCCGTAACAGTAAATAACAGCTAACGGAACTACTCTATCGTGCAAAAGTAATTTACTTAGGTACATTTAAGAGAATGACTTTCGTTTCTTTTAATAAAAGAATCTATTTTTACTCAATTTTGTGATTCATTGAATCATACTTTTATTATTGATGTCGTCATCTGTCTATCTGTATTTCATTATGTATATAGACGAGGTGACTTTGACGAATAGGTGTTGCAGGCGCGTTTATTTATGTTGTTGTTTTTTACACTCTCACCAAAGTATACACTAGTGTTCTGGTTTTACAAAAGCCTTCTCAGTAATTGTTTAAATTATTGTTTATATATAAGTTGTTGTACTACATATTAAACGTGTGTTTAATGTGTAGTACAACAACTTAATGTGTCACCCACAATATGTCTAAGAATACAATTCTCATCATCATATTCAGTTTTAAACCCACTCGTTTAAAGACTCTACTGCAACGGTCAGCAACAGGCGGACCGCGAAAGGTTGAACCTCGAACCGCCAAATATTGTAATGTATTGTATGTCAAGTATAAATAAATACGTATTAGTTAAAAATGCCAACAACTGATATGGTTTTATAGCTGCAAATGCATCAACATAAACATCGCGCCGATGTCGTCCCGTGCGCTTTGTTCATACGTATGGCTCCCCCGAAGACCATTTGCAAGCTTGCGACTGACCGCGGCCTAGCGAGTTGTTAACACGCCAGCGAGAGCGAGACGGCATGTACTAGCAACCGTGTGCGAGAGTATCGAAATCGGGGGTGCGGACGTGCAGGCAGAGGAAAGCACACTGCTAGTCGGTCAGTCGCAACGTAAATCGCGGAGCAACGGTTCATTTGTTTTGTGATTTGTCGAGTTTTCGTTCGTTTAATTAAATTATATTTTGGTACCTAAGCGTGATATGAATCCTAAAAAGTGAAAAGTGGACAGTGAAAATAGGAGGTTTCTAGAAGACTAGACTGAACAATATTGTTTTACGCTGCCGGATAGGCCTCAAGCAGTTCCAGTGTGCCTTATATGCAGTGCAAAAGTGGAAATTTGAAGCGACACTATGAAACGACTCATCAGCAATTCCACAAAAACTTTCCTCTTGGCAGTGAGACTCGTAAAGAAAAACTTCAGGCACATCTCCGTTCTTACAATAAAAGCACAAAATTACTAGTTCGTTGCATGAGCGACCAAGAAAAATCCACAGAAGCAGCGTTACGTGTGTGCTGGACGCTTAATAAACACAAGAAACCATTTTCGGATTCTGAGATAGTAAAGGAATGTATGTTGGCAGCAGTCACGGCACTTTTTGAAGAAAAAAAAGATGTTGTTGCTGGAATTCAAAATATTCCATTATCAGCAAGAAGCAATACGCGAAGAACTGAAATTTTAGCTGCTGATATTAAAATCACACTTTTCGAACTTCTGCAAAAGGCACCTTGCTACGCTATAGCACTTGATGAGTCATGTGACATTGTTGATGATGAACAAATGTCAATTTTTGTCAGATTTCTTGACATTGAGTCTAAAACTTTTAAGGAAGAGTTGCTAACAATATTGCCTCTAAAAGGTAACACTCGAGGAGAAGATTTATTCAAGGTATTTGATGAATTTATTACTAAATCTAACATCAGTTACGACAAAATTGTGTCGCTTTCAACTGACGGGGCCCCAGCAATGATTGGCAAAGAAAAAGGTGTAGTAAAGAAAATCAGGGATAAAAATTCAGGCCTAATATCGTATCAGTGCATAATTCACCAGGCAGCCCTTTGTGGAAAATTTAGCGCTACACTGAAAGAAGTGATGGACAGCTTAGTGAAGTTAATAAATTTTATGAGATCTCATTCTGCTCTTCAGCACCGACATTTCAAGGAGTTTCTTTTTGAATGTGATTCAGCGTATTCTGACTTACTGCAACACAACAATGTTCGTTGGCTAAGTAAAGGTCAAGTTATTGAACGTTTTTGGCTAATAAAATAACAAGTAACCTCCTTCTTGCAAAACTTAGATACGCAGGGAGCTAAGAAGCACCTTGAGTTCGTAACAAATAAGCGCAATATGCTGGTTGTGGCTTTTCTAAAAGATATTTTGAAATATTTAAATGCGCTTAACACAGAGTTACAAGGAAATGGAAAATTAATATGTGATCTGATACAAAGCGTGTCTGCTTTTCGTCGTAAGCTGGATATCTTTGAAAAAGATATTGCAAGACAAGAATTTGTTCATTTTCCGACAATTTTGGAATATAAAAAGGAGAACTCTGAAGAAGACATTGCAGCCTTTACAACATTTTTAGCCGATCTTAGGAACGAATTTGCCATAAGATTCCAAGACTTTGCAGAGATTGGCAAGCTGTCTCTATTTCTTAAGTCACCTTTTGAAGTTGATGTAGCAGCAGAAGGGACAGATGTGGCAGCCAAGTTGTTTAACCTGTCAAAGCCATCACTTCAAATGGAAATAATTGATCTGCAAGAAGATGTGTCTTTGCAAAAATATATAAAACTGTGTCAACTGAAGAATTTCGGGTCAAACATGTCCCAGTAAAATATGAAAATTGTAAAAAACTTGCTATCAATTTGGCCACTATGTTTGCTTCGACATACGTATGCGAAACATCTTTTTCAAAGATGAATTTTTTGAAAAACAAATATCGTTCGAGATTGACGGACGCTCACTTAGAAGACACTCTTCGAATTTGCTGTTCTTCTCGAGAACCAAACTATAAAAACCTAGCTCAAGACCGTCGATGCAATTTTTCACATTAATTCTACAATTTTATAATTCAGAATTTTAATCCTACAATAAATACCTAGCTGCCTAACACTTAATTATTATTAGTTGTTTTTTTCTGGATCTTGTAAAAATTTTCAAGTTTTATCCGGACCCTACCTAAAACTACTTGCCGACCCCTGCTCTACTGAGGTCATCAAGTATTGTGGTAAAATCTGCCACGGTTTCAGCCAGGTCAACTACATCATCTCATAAACTCGCCATTGATGTTAATGCCAAGTCCATTTCAGTCTAGATGTTTAAAGACGTCTTCCAGTGCTAGAGTGAACAGTTTCGTAGATATTACAATCTCCTTGTCTTACACCTCGCTGTATTTTGATAGGTTTCGAGTTTTGATCATGTAAACGGAATGACATACTGACGTTTTCATATAAACACTTTAATACTTCGATGTATCGATAGTCAAAATGCTGGACAAATGGTGGAGAGACTGTAACACAGCCCAAGTTTCGATCGAATCAAAAGTTTTCTCATAGTCCACAAACGCCAAGCAACGAAAGATCTGACGTACAGAATTACAAACAAATAGATTACCCTGGCTCCTAAACAAATAGGAATTGTGTTACAAAAGCCAGAAACTTTAAATGTCAACCATTTCTCCTAAATTGAGAAATCTCAATATCAATTTAAACGTATTAATAATTAATTCCATGTTTCAAATACTAAGACACTTGTAAACCATCAATTATGTATATAACAGAGAATTTGTGTGAAAAGCAACGGCGAAGTTTGTCTTAAAGTGTTCAAACTACTGAATTAGTTATAGCTTCTGAGTTTACAGAGAGCAAATACTAAAGATACTTACGAGGAAATATTTATTTCAGAAGACTGAGATATATAGATATATATACATATATGTAGGGTGGGTCAAGAATTCGTTAACACATGGTTTCAACAATATAGAGCCACTTTCCTGAAAGACTGATGCGATGTTCCATGGGCACCCAAAATCTATCCCCAGCAGACTTCTTTTTATGGAGTTTTTTGAAGAATCATGTCTAAGTCAATGAATCAATTACACTACGTTAAGTAAAAGAAAAGAAATCAGCGAAAACATGTCGGCGATTTTGCGGTGTCTTTGCCGACCAGTATTCGAAAATTTGGGTGTTTGCTTAGAAGAGCGCAAACGTCAAAACGGTGGTCATTTAGACGATGGAATTTTTAAAAAATAAATTCCAACTAATTAGCTTTTTTGTAAATATGTAATTTTTATAATATATGAAATGTTTTTTTTTACACGTTTTTTTTCAAGTTTTAACTAATTCGTGGCCTACCCTATATATATTTGTCTCGTACTAGTATAATAAATTTGTTTTGTGTGTCGCAAAATTATGTTGCGTACAAAATTACTATAATATAATTAACCATTTAACGTAAATTGTTGAGAATATAAGTTATTAACTTCAAATGAAATGATTTATAAAAACTTTAAAGCTATGAACAAATTTTAACTACTATCGTAGGTTTATACAATAACTTCAAAATGACTTTCGATAAGGCAACCATATTGTAAAGTTATACATACTTTAAATTAAGTTTTAGAAGACGAAATCTTTTGGTAGCAGAATAACATAATCTCATATTAAGTTATTTCAGTTTGTAACACTTACGTTATTTTTATTACAATATGTTACTTAAATATCAAAAATCTTTAATGTTTTATTTATTACTAATTAATCAAACAGTGTAATAGCATTATTTTACTGAATAACATATTTTAATATCACAAAACGAAGCCCTTTCAATTTTACCTTTAATTTGTCACGTTTTCCGGACAACTTTTTCAATAATTCTTTTTTTAAAAATTCAATTTGGACGCTTACGAACATTCTTAATCCAAAAATAGCCAAAGCCGTCCAGCTGTTGTCAAGAAATGCGCTCACTAATCACAGCGTTTCATTTTGATTCACACGGGTATATTCGATTTCTATAAAACCTAGAATGATGGCATACCTACCACCAAGGTGGTATTTCTTATTAAAAATGCATTACAGGGTGATTACGAGATTGAAAATGATTAACGAGATTTATTCGTAAATCTGCCTTAAATATATATATATGAATTACATTCTGTAGTCTTCTGTACATAACAATACAATACAAGATCTCTGCTTGCATTGATAAAAATGAATGTATACAATTTAAAAAATAAATCTCCTAAATAATAGTTCATTAGTTTCATGTAAATAACGGTAAGCAAAAGTAAGCAAAGTCAACCATTTCAACCATCAAATAAGACGATAGCAAATAAATATTTCTATTTTCCGAAAAAAAATAATGGAAAAATATTTACGTCTAGCAGTTAAGCTCACCGAATCATTAATCAACAGCTGAACCCATGCATTATTATTCACCAAAGTTGAAAGCCATAAGTCTGAGTTCGCAATATTACTGACACTCCTAATTTGTATGGAAAGTCTGTAAAGTTGTCGACAAGCTTAATTAACTAAATGAAACAAGTTTGTAATTGTTTCTTTAGAAAGGTTATTTATCTTCAAAGTGGTGTGTCGTAGTACTCCGTTGTGACGACATAAAATATATTTTTTGACAAAACCGCTCGGAACTAGACAAAGCCAGCACTATGATAGCCTGTTGATAAACATACTTATATATTTCTCAATAAATATATACATGACGATATGATGACAATGATTATGCAATAATATATTAGAATTTTAAGTTATATTTTTTTTCTTTGAATTTATTATTAATGGATCTTACAATCACTGTGTTTTCATAACTTTATTTTAAAACATATTCGTAGTATAATTTTAATTACTTTGTAATGTATTGGACGCTGAGAGCCGTCACACAATTCATATAGTACGGCTGACAACGTTTACCATATCAACTCAAACACAAAATGTTTATGTTCTTATCCAAACCTTAGTGGTATGTAAGTTATGAAATGTTTCTTGCTAATAAACTTATTAATTAAAGCTTACTAATTATAATTAGTACTTGCATAAATAGTTATAATGATGAGATTGGCTGTATTTTTTGAGGACCGTCCTCATACACACATACTCGTACATCGTCTCATGACTGTAACCCCGAAAGGATAGTAGTTATTTGACAGGCCTATTGATCCAGCAGTTAGTGTCCCTGACTACAAAGCTTGAGGTCGGGGGATCAATATCCAACCTGCCCCTCTAGCCAAGTTGACATTCTGCAAACTTAAACGTTAATAGAAAACCAACAAACGTAAGGGAATGACGTCATCTCAACGCTAATTGACGTTTTCAAAACAAAATGGTAGACGATAATAGAAGAGACTAGAGGTGATTGTAGACAGGGACTCGACGCGGTCATTTGTTGTGTCTGTGTATAATTTCTCTATAATATATGTGTATTTAGAAATATATACGTATGTTTATTAGCACTTTATTTATCACAGTTGGCTCTACCTGGTTAGGAATTATTCTGCTGTGTGTAGGACGTGTAAAGTTATTTTAGTTAGTATAATTATGTCTGTCTTACTTTTTATGTAACTTGTCTCAGTATAAGCTATTGTGTTTGTACTTCACCTGGCAAAACATAGCAAACATTAACGTAGAAGACATTATGATTGTACGTCACTTATATCTGCTTACCTGTGTTTTAAATCATGATATTCTTTTGAAATTAGTCCTGTTGAAAACTAAATCGTACCTTATGTTAAGGTAATATTATGTATCCATATATTAATAAATAAATAAATTTGAAATATGCCTGTGATTAAAAAACTCTGTTTTCCCAAGTACATGAAGTTGAAACATAACTACCTTATTTAATTTCGTCTGTCTGTCTGTTGGACTAATTTTATTAAAACGCTGAACTAATTTTGATAAAACTTTTATTAAAAGATAGAGGAAGGTACTGGACAACATATAGGTTAATTTTTATCCCAAATTTCCCACAGGATCGGTATTTACAAAGCGAAAACCACGTCTCTAAGGTAAAAATTCCGAATTTAAATCCTACACGAACAGAATCGCGGACATAGCTAGTAATGAATACATTCGAAGGTTTATTCATCTATTTCATTATACCTAGTACAGCTTTGATTAAATATCTTTTTTAAATAGTTACTTAGCTCAATAAATTTACTTGGTGTAATTAATTTACACTGAGCACTAAGTTGAGTATCTTCCTAATATTCTCGTGTCAAAATTACTCTCTCAAACATGAAATTCTCATTAAATCAAAGTTTAACTTTGACATTGTTGTTTCAAATTGACAAGAGACAAACATAATTAAAACTATAGTAAATGTAACTTCTCGTAGCAGTTAATCTGATACTGAGCTTTCTATTATCATATTACGTCATCACAGTTTTAAGCATATTAAAAAACCAATAAAATTAAAATTAATTTTAAGAGATCACTCCTTTAGACATTTTCCACTTTTAAACTGCATTTTTTATATATAAACTCGTACATAGTAAATAAAAAAACACATCTAAATAATTAACTATTTCATAGCATACAGACATTAACATTGGCCTACATAACAATGTTTTTACTCAATTGTCCGTAATTATGTTATAATATTGCTAATGTCGAACAAAACAAAATATGACGATGAAATATGCAAGCCTATTGTGTGTCCTGGTTTTGCAACAGATAATTAATCAAACCACAATAGTAAAATGTACAGCAATTTTACTAATAGAGATGATTGTAGAATAATATATAATAGTATCACGTAAGCATCCAGTGGAACCACAGGAATAATTTCAATTTTTAAAAGTAACAAGACGTACAAGATAATCAACCTGTCGTAAGAACAAAAAAGTTCTAAAGATTGTCTTTGGCGTTAAAAAGGTAAGTGCAATCAAATTTCATGCATTATTTATGAAGTTGTCCTTTCAAATGTTATATTCTAATTTGTTGACTTCAAGAAGGTCTCCTTCTTTTCTACTTCATTGCTTTCGTTCCGTCCCTATGTTCCACTGAATGTATTTCTTATGTTAAGTCTCAAAAAACTATGGGCAATATTGTCTTTGCATATGAAGTGAATACTATCGAGGTTTGTTGATGAAAGGCGATAACACCTAGTACAGTAATTTTATTTTTTTTCTGATTAATACACATGTACTCGTATTTGCTTGAGTACTTTTACCTATCAAAAGTAAAATAAGACCAATCGTCAGTAAATGCTTTGTTTATGTACGTTTTTTTTAATATCCATTTTTACCTTAAAACAGTTAGCACACTAGATGTTATTATATACATAATTTGTACATATGTATGCAAATTTATAATTTTTATGGTTATTTTACATATTTTTTAAAATTTTCTTTAAATGTATGTCTCTTTTTTGTTCGATTAATGTTTGTTTGTCTATTCCAGCATTGAAAGTTATAAATATTTTACGAAGTATGATTAAAATTGAAGCTTCGATAAACACAAACAAAAAAATTCCTGAAAACAAATAACAATTGCCCTTCTAAGTAATACAAAGAACGATACATAAATTTTGAATGTTACTTACAAGTTTATGGAAGAACATCAACTTAAAAACAATATAAATGCATGTTTATCAAAATTGATGCAGAGAATCCGGAGGCACATGAGACAGTGATGAGAAAACCATTGAGATACATTAATAATGAAAACTTTTAATTGAAAAACGAGCATCAAACAGAATATTACATCATTCCTTATCTCAATACAATCTGAGACTTGAAACGGTAATTAAACAGTAAACTAAATGTTCCATAGAATTCGAATCATAATTTACATCCACATATTGCTGATTTGTTCTTTAAGATGTTACGAATACAATCCGTATTTAGTACCAGGCTATCCTCAATACTACTTTTACCCATCTTACGATTACGAAGAATTGATACCTCACAATAATACCAATAATTATACTATTCAACTAATACAAGTTTACGTACAGCCTACTGAAATACCTACAACTGTTGCGCCTGATAATAGAACAACATGTAACATATTCTGTTGGGTAAGAAGAGTAGGGTTTTTTATAGTGCAACAATTATTAGCCGATAACAGAAATGGATAATAAAATGCTCTTGAAATAAATATGATTTTACGTTACTCAAATTCCTTTAACGATACCTACTTTCTTGATTTTTCTTCTGCCGTCCTATCCCTTATATAACCTACTGGTTTTTGCCCACGGCTAAGCTAGCGTCGAATTTGGTCTGCCACATTAAGTTTCGTAACAGATCATTTTATTTTATTTTTCTTTTTAATAAAAAGTCCTACGTTACTTCTAATACCTCCAAGAACATGTGTACAAAATTTCATGATGATCGGTTGAGTAGTTTTCGCGTGAAACCGTAACAAACAAACTTACATTCGCATTTATAATATTACATAGTGGGGATAATATCAGGCTAGTGTGATGTGTTTTACTTGGCGAATCATTACCGTCGAAGCAATTGATAAAAAACTTCTTTAATAGCCATCTCAAATTTAAAACTTTTAACGGATAAACAAGAATTCACAAAACACTTTATCAAACCTTTCAAAACCTTATCAAAGTATTACAACCGGGTCTTCAAGTATTATCCGGGTTTCAACCGGAATGTCTATAACACAGTTAGGTCATATCCTGATACATTTTAGCGAAAAGATGGAGGTCGTGGAACGCCATTGGATGTGGTCAGCACAGGAACGGTTGCTTTGATGAATCTTAGGGAAGGCCTATATCAAGAAGTGGACATCTTTATCAGAGATAATGACGGTTATAGCAAGATAGAATAAGACATATATACCTGTTAGCTCGTCTGCCTCATGTATCATAATCTTCTGAGTCTTCATTATTCCTAAGATTTTTTTGGGTCGGCTGCTAGTTCGTTTGATTTTACCTGAATGTCAGCTTTTTCAATGCTAGTGCATTGAATCCTTATAATCATAAAAACATTAATAATACTTTTTTATTTATTTACTTCTCTAGACACCATACAAAATACTCGTAAAGTGATTAGAAAAATAGTAAATCAAGAGTAACCAAATTAAAATTTAAAAACTGGATGTCGAAGTTAAGTGTCAGGGGGCTGTCACTGCTCGGTGAATTATTCTGGTCACATTAAATGTTCTGTTAATTTTGACCTCATTAAAACTACTTCTCTTTACAAGTTTTGTAAACATGGCAACTACTTTGGAGAATAATTCAAAGCACTATTATTTTGAAATCCCGAACAGTGAACAGAGTAAAATTAAACTTAATAGGCAAATATTTACGGAGAGGGCCTCAAAGTGGTATTATCTTAAATCAACACCAGTTGGACTTGAAGCAGTTCCGAACAACACTCGACCCAAATTCGAGAACAAATAGGGGTTAACTAAATTAAGAAACGGTTGAAACTTTAGGAATTAAAGAGTTCCTTAGCGGAGAGTTGAACGGTGCTTGGATGCAAATAATTTCAAACAAAGCTGCGGATAGCAGCATTAACAGAATTTAGTATTGATTAATAAGTTAATAAAGTTTTACGTCTCTAAGTAGTCTCTTCAAATAGTCTGAGTAATCTCTTCAAATTTCACATTAATTGTATATAGATAACATTTTATAATCGCCATCATCATCATCATCTCAGCCAAAACACGTCCACTGCTGGACATAGGCCTCCCCCAAGGTTCTTCACAGCAGCCGGCCCCGTGCCGTCCTTCGCCAGGTCGTCAGATCACCTTGTGGACCTAAAAAAAGGTATGTTTATGTAAGCGGTAAGCGGTCGCCACTCCGGAAACTCCAGAACTTTATAATAATAATACAATATTTCGGACATCTGACACACAATGTCATCTAGTCTGAAACTAAACTGAGCTTATACTATGGTTACTAGGCAACTAATTGATACATATATTTATTTATTACATATATATACAATCATACAGCCATATTATACGTAGGAAACACTCAAACTTCGAAACAAATATTTGTAGATCGAATAGAATCGAACCTGAGACTTTAAGCACAGCAGTCACATGGTAGCGTATGTGACTGCGCCACCGAAACAGTTAATAAAAAAAAAGATATACAAAGAATGTTAATACCTGTTTCCTCTTTTTTATTCTGTGTCTGGCTAAGTCTTAAATAGTGCTTCTACATATATAATAGGGTTAATTACTATAGCAATTTATTACTTAATACGCACAGTTATATGTTAGTAAATATGTTTTCAAATGGTTAGTGTTGCATTTTACATAAGCGGTCTCCCCGACTACATTACATTTGCGCAATCACGGAATGTCAAATACGTGCACATCTGCAAATGTATTAATTATTACGATCACACTGTAATAATTAAATACCAATGTTTTAAAAAAAATGATCGCAATGTTATTACTGAGTGTGTCCTGCCCTAGTGATGATATTGTCTACCCAGTTTTAATATTTCCATTCGTAATTTCAAAAAAATGAAAATATAATTGTTTGGCATAAAATTCGTCTTCCTAGCCTTTATTATTTCCAAGATTATTTGAGATTAGCTAATAACTTCCTCGTTTTATCTGAGCACTAGTTTTTCTACAGAGCGACTTCGAAGGTTGAACTAGTTGTCAGTGTGGTTACTTCCACATACAGCACAAACAAAAAATATACAACAACGCCATCTAGCGAAGATACATCGAACTACGAAGTATATTGAGCTATGAAGCAATTATTAATCCTGTATCGTGAAATAGAGATTCTCGCGTCGATTAGCATATGTACAACATCCCAATATCAACCATTGGGCTGCGGCCCGCCAGGCATGATCACCTCGCCTGGTCGGAGGATCCTCCCTTTGTGTTGGAGAGACATTTAACACACGTTCCCTCCACATCAGTATATTTAACTTTCCGATAATAACACCATAGATGTTCATACCAACGAGAACCGACGGCTTAACGTGCTCTCCGAGGCACGGGCATCAAACACCACCAACTTCCATACTGCAAGCTGCTATTAGAACTTATAAGAAAAACCCAACAACACTTTTCGACCCGAGCAGGAAAAAACCTGGCAGTCGTATACACTAACCACTAGACCAACAAAGTAGTTAGATAGTCATAATAAAACTGTATGTCATATAAGTGAACTGTAATTGTTCTTATGAGAATAAAGATTCTTTAAATCTCAATCAAAACACCTTGTCGACGTTCAATTTTCTAAACTCATGAAGTATCACGAGTAGTATTTACCATGACGTCACCATTGTTTTAAAGGCAATTGTTGTTATGGATATAGAGTCTAGCGTCAGGGTCAGACCAAGATGTCTGAAATTGTATATTAAAACCCTTGAAAAACAAGAAACTTTAAGTAAAGTTTTGGTTTCTATAATATCTTGAGTGCTTTTTGTGTTATTTACTTTATTGAATAAAAAGTTTTTATTATTATGTATAAACTAGGCTTAAATTCAAAAACTTTCCGGTCACATTTTGGTGCAGACACGAGTTGTAATAAGTTGGGTTCATACTTTGTGCGTGACTGATTTATTTCTTAACTTTTAGTTATTGGTATTTTTGTATAGATTCGGTATTTACTTCAGAATGTTTGTGTGAATGATATGATTTATTGCCATTATATCCATCATTATTACATTTACGTATCGAAAACTATGTTCCTATAATAATTTACAACTTTGGTGTAACTTTCGAAATACTTGATGAAAGAAAATGTAAATAGTCCATCTAAGATCGTTTAGAAAGTAATCACCTTTAAGTTTTCTTTTCGTTTGACTTTTCATATTGTATTTATGAGTATAGAGAGAAAGCTTTTTATTATTAAAATAGCTCATTATTTTATCAGATATATACTTACTAATTTACTATTAAAAGAGGAGTAAAGTATGGGAAAAAACTGAAAGTAATATATGTATAGGTATTTAAATCCACACTTTATATAGATTCTTGACTGCTAAAATGTCACGCAGATACCTGACATTTGTGTCATAAAGGCAATTCACAACAAGTAGTTAATCACTTTGATTTTCGTGAACTTCAAACATTTTAAATGTTTTTCAAATTACCTGTTTACGATTCATTTGATAAGCAAATTTAACTTTATGAGAATCTAGTCGAGCTCAGCACCAAGAAAACGCAGGTGTACGCGTACTCTGGCAAAAAGTCTCCGTTTCCTCTCCTCCCACTTTTCAGAACACTCAAATGCCACTACTGAGCTTCAGTATCACAGGTATAAATATTTGCCGGGATATCAACCCGCGTCGGAACATTGAGAGCGTTATTGAAGTGAAATGATTCTTCTTGCCCGAGCATCTGTGTCTTTTATACATACATACATAAAATCACAACTATTTCTCCAGAAGGATAGACGGAGGCTTATTAATCGACCACTTTTTGCGAGCGTTTTGGTCCCACGTAATAGGTGGCATGGCATGCCTTTGCTAGACTCGTCCGTCGATTAGCAGGTCCACCACTAGCAGGCGAGGTTAACTTGGGAACCTAAGTTCTTAGTGGGAACTCTATGCACCCAATTTTTATATACGACACAAGTTTGCTTCTGCGTGAAATACTGTTCTCATTTTTGGGATGGATCCGCACAGTCTTTGCTGGATACTCTCAATCGATTGCAGCGACGAGTAGTCTGAATTATCGACAGTCCCGAAGCCACCGAGTCGCTTGAGACTCTGTAGTTGCGAAGAGATGTTGCTTGTGTGGTAATCCGCAATCACTTTTATCCTGAAGAGTATTCTAACGAGCTCTTTTTATTATTATTTTTTTTAAAGACAACTCCAGGCACTTCGAATAAATCCTGTGTCGCGGCGATCTTTACAAAAATACCAGAAATAGACATAAAGAACACCCAAACTTAAAACAACTGTCTGCGGATCACACAAAGTATTGTCCCATGTGGGAATCGGACACACAGCACTTCGGTACAGTATAAAGCAGCGAGGTGACCGCTTACACCACTACGTCAACTGTGAAACCGTCTTTCAACTGATTCTACCTTCTCCCTTTCTCAACAAGACAACACGTGTTGACCTAGAAAGCAACCATTTTACAGTGATAGACATGCGCTAACGAACTAAATAGTTCGATACCTCTTTGAAAAAATGCCTTACTGGACCGCCATAGTCTAGGTCGCTAAACTACATTGTCCGAATTTGCAATAAGGATGGTGATCTTTGATGACTTTTGGATTCTACTCATGGTTTCCATCAGGCAAAGTAGAGTCCGTTTGTCATTTACAATGAAAAAATGTACTTACATTTTTATACCTAACAAGAAATTCTTATTTGTATACACTATATTTATAGCAATAATTATGAAATAATTTACCCAACACTATTAGGCAATTTACAAATCGCTAATATATGTACTAAATATATAATACGAATACTTATACACATAATGTACCATATAATCATAATATATAGTTTTTATATCTACAGTTTATATTTATTTCCGTTATTCATTAAAAGAAAAAGCAATCAAGTCCCGAACGGTCATTAAATAGTAATTTAGGCATCCTGTTTGATGCTTCTTATTATTCGAAAAAAAAAGAACTTTGAAGATGAGAAAAAGAATTGAAATGTACTTTGAGACCCTTATTAATTTTTAAGTGCATTTCAAAGATGTTTAATCATTTTTAACGGTAGTAGGTACTGTTAAAAGAACCATTTGGAAAATTTACTGAAATTGTAAGAAATTGAAGGATTCATGTATATAAGTGATTGAGGGACTAAATTGTCCGTAAATGTAGGAAAACTATTCTTTTCTAACATTAAAAATAGTACTGGCGATTTGCAGTATAAAAATGTAACAAATTACACCATTTGTGAAACTAAGATCATTATCCTTGAATTTCTTCTACATTCTTGTTGTAGCGTAACTACAGGTGCCTACAACTGAAACCTAACGCTTGACTAATATTGTTAATACTTAGCTAAGAAAATTGTTATTATCAAATTTACAGACTGAAAGTATGAAATGAACCATTACTGCTAACAATACATTTAACAATACATAGATCGTGATAGTGACAAAGACTCTCAATTTGGTAATGGAGCCTTAATATCGATGTTTTCGAGAGCCAAACACCTGGCAAAGGTTCTTTTTTACGTTACGTAGTCTTTCTGTCATTTTTCACCCGTCTCTTATCGAAGCGTTCCGAACAATAGCCAATTGTTTTGCTGATTTCTAAGAGTATATAAAACATTAGGCCGTGAATTTTGGAAACAATACGTTTCCTTGTGTTACGGAAGCAAAATATCGAATTTCTTCTGTTTCAGCTTTCAGTAATTTTGTTCAGCTTGACTAATAATGTCAAATCGGCCAAACGTGTAACGTGGCTTACTGTGATATTCATCAAAATACTACACAAATTAAGGTCTACAATGGAAAGTAAGTTAAAGTTTTATTTAACACATTTTTTTTTAATTTGTTTAAACGTGTAAATACAATTTATAAAAAAGTTTACAAGGAAATAAGTTTTGAGAACGTTAATATTTTGTAACTAATAACGTAAAGGTTATTAATAATTAAACGGAGAAATTTACATGGGAAATCAATTTTAGTAGTGGTGCTGTCAAAATTATTTTTTTAAATTAATGTAAAAAGTAAACGATTAGGTCGAATATTATAGATTTTATGTGTGTGTTTTATTTTTAATTTATTTTTTTTTGTTTTATTTACTGTCTTACAATTAAAAATAACTAACCAAATAGTAAAATTTACAAGATATGTACGATAAAGAAGCTGTCATCTTAGTACAACCTTAATCAAAATTGGATAATGTTCCAGTCGGTAGATTATACTTCTACAAAATCAAAAACATTAGGTTGATAATATTATACATTCTAATCCTTTCAGAAATACTCATCCTTACGACATTAATGTCGTTATCAACTGTAGTGTACAGCTACAAAACAAAATATTTATCTCAAAGCTTGAATTCTGAACCTCCCATCTCCATTCTCTACGCCCGCGACAAGAACAGTGACAAAGTAACAAACAGTTGTTTAACCGAAATGTATCCACGCAATTTGTACAAGTATCCACTGCGAATCGATAGGAACGACATCCCTTGTATCATTCATTGTGTACTTAAAAAGTTCGGCATCATGACAAACGACGGGTATATTAATATAAAGAATTACTACAGAAGAGTACAGGCAATTCATAGGTACGATCCTAGGATCCTCATTTCGGATGTCGGAGAGACTTGTGCTCAAAATATTAATGGCATGAATTTGGATCATGATGTGTGTAAGAAGGCGAAGGTTTTTAACGACTGCACACAATTGTACGCAGTTTCGTATCGAGAACCAGAGGACTTTAAGAAGTAACTACCAGCCCGTATACATTAGACGTATTTATTTTTATATTCTGTTTAATAAAATTGTAAAGACCTTTTCTTCTTTCATTGTTAGGGTGTCCCCTGAGAATCAAATCTGTTTAGCATATTATGCAAATCAAATTATATTTTTGTTCCGCATTTTAAGAACCTGATTTTGTTTATTATAGTAATGTTTTACTAAAATATCGTTAGGCATAACTCAGATTTTATGCTCTCCTTTAAAATTTTAGTAACATTAACCAGAAACCAATATAATAAGCACATATAATAAATTCTTATAGTATTTTGTAAATTACAATAAATTACAAAATTCAACGCTGTCTATTTATCTACTTAAGCACAAACTCTCTACGAGTTGAACTATTCAAGACTCACTCGTCGTTCAAGTTTGTAAACGCGAGGTAAAAAATCTGCAAAAGAGAATAAAGCGACTCATGGACGTATATAGTTCACCTACGTATGTGTCTGAAATTGGGAAAGAAATTCTACTTAATCTTCGTCAGCATTTTTAGAGGCAAAGGACCAAGCCGTATTAAAACACATTAACACGTTAATGTGTTAAAATAGTAAAATGGTCCTTTGTAATCTCACATAAGATGGCAATACAATAAAACCAACTCACATTCACATACACACATGAGAAAGGCATACTCAGAATTTGTAATGCGTTGTGGGTGAAGATGGCTTAGCTTTATCGTTATTTTCGCTTTCATTTTGTAAAGAAAACAAAGTCGTTGTTGTCGTCGCTAAGAAGTTTTCAGAAAAATAAAATCAGTGATCTATATTCAAGAACTGAATACATTTAAAACTATTTACCCCGACTAACTGCAAAATCAACACATAACATAAATAATTGGGGTTACAAACTCAAATTATGTCAAGTAAAACTTTTTATATTTTAAGCATTCACTGAGCAAGGGTTTTTTGAAAATGTACATATGAATTATTATGAATTAATAACTAAATATTCATATAACATGGACGTGCCACTGGTACTTACAATCACGCGCTATACTCATACATATAATAAAAGTAGTGCACACTCTTTCAAGGTCTAAACCATTTACTATATTTTAGACAACAAAAATAATATAGTAATTCCATTTCCAGTTTCTAGTTACACGTTTATTTTTAATTTCTAGACTTGCTAACTTCATTAAAATCTTCCCAAAGAATCTTTCCAGAAAATCTGTCGCAGTCATGAATTGTGTTGTTTAATCAACAGAGTGATTTAAAGAGAACTCTTTCTAGATAAGACACGCTTCTTACACGTCTCAACGTTGCTAGATAATAACATGTAACCGTCTCAAACAAACTAACTAAACAACATTGTGTTGGAAAATTGTTTTGTTTCATTGTGTTCGTTTATGAACAGAACTTCTTCACATTTAAGTGTAAAAGTGTACGCTAGCTTGTATTTTTCGAGTATTATGATGATAAATACATTTTAAAATATCGACGTGTGTAATATATGTATATCATTACTACTATATATAAAAATATATGCATATGCTTTGTGGTGACTTCAACATTACAGCACAAAGAAAAATATACAACAGCGCCATCTAGCGAAGATACATCGAACTACGAAGTACGAACGAAACGTATGAATGTAATGAACTATAATGCAACTACTAATCCTGTATCGCGATATAGAGATTCGCGTGGCAATCAGCATATATACATCTTCTCAACATCAACCGTTAGGCCGTGGCCCGCCAGGCATGATCACCTCGCCTGGTCGGAGGATCCTCCTTTTGTGTCGGAGGGACATATGATATCCGTCCCTCCACACGCTTATTTAAGTGCATATAGCACTTAAATATAGAAATTATTAAATAATATTGTGTAAAAAATATGGATTTCGAAATCGGAAATCGCTTCTGCTTATATCTTCATTTAGTACCAATTGTTTAGTTTTATTGATGTAAAAAATTTGGGAACGCATTGAAATGAGTTTTTGAAAACAAATTGCAAAGATACTATATAGTACTTTTTTTATTATTTTACACTAGTATAATAGTTAAATATCTTAAACTGTCTCGTTGGTTTAGCGGTTAGCGTATGCGACTGCCAATCAAGAAGTCACGAGTCTAACTCTTGGGTCGGGTCAAAAAGTGTCATTGATTGTTTCGCAGAAATATTTAATAACATCCCAGAGTTTGGAAGTTGATGTCTTAGTCTCTGAACCAAAGCACGTAAAACCGTCGGCCTTATGTCTGATCTCTTCCTGATTGAGTCGGATGACCGACCGGATTGTGAGAGTGAGGGAACAAAGAGTGCTCCTGTGTTTGCACACAAACTGGTGCACTATAATATCTCCTGCTTAGTTAGCTGCTCTCCGTTGAGACTGGCTGCCGTGGCCGAAATCAGCTAGGATTACATCATCATCATCAATTAAATCTTACTTTTATAAATTGAATCAACTTTAACATATTATATTATACTTATACATATTATGTTCTGTGTTTCATAAATAACAGATATCTTGGCTAGTAAGTATAAAAATGTTAAATTTCATATTCTTTGTTATCTATACATACAAATACTGCAAAACTATTCTCAGTAACTACAGTACATAGTAATATTGCCAGGTCTAATAGGTAGTAGAGCCACGCTGATTTCAGCACGAGCGGGTCGGCTCGACCGGGGCAGTACTACCGAAAACCAATCTAAAGCGCCAGCATCCGTGTTGTCGTGTTTCGTTGGTGACTGTGAGACCGGAGGCCCATTGATACAGGGGTGATAGTTATCGTGGTAACTGTGTAAGCCTTACACTGTCACGATGACAGTCTTGCCTTTTACGTCCCCAAGCGGGGTCTGAAAAAGTATCTCACAAGGCCGCCATAGTGTGGGTTACCATACTGCATTGTCTGATTGCATCATTTGCAATGGGTATGGTGACCACAACTCTTGGATTATACCATATTCCTGCTTGCCATCAGGCAGAGTAGAGTCACTTTGGCAGGCTTTTAATGTAGAAAAAAAAGGTCCATAATATTTAACTTCATTTAAGTTACGAGGATCAAATACATTCATTACATACAATGTGTGATTATTTTCTTAACGAGAATATCCTAATTACTACATCTATGTTATTTATTAATTATTTCACATTTAAACATTTTTTTAAGTTGGTTAGATATATTTTCATAGTTTATATTTCTAATTGATTGAGAGATATAGACTTCTAATTTTTTTGTTTTTTCTTTTTTTTTTAAAAAAGACAACGCTCGCACTGTCAATAAATCCTGTATCGCATCGTAATCCTGTATCCTGTATCGTATCCTGTATGCTTGTATATTTGTAACGGGACTTTACAAATACACAAGCAATGGACACAAAGAACACACAGACTCAGTACAACAATTTGTGGATCACACAAAGTGGTGTCCCATGTGGGGTTTGAACCCACAAGACTCAACGTAGTAGAGAGCGGTATGGTGATCGCTTAAGCCAGGGCAACCATGCATATCATAAACCAGTTATGAATATATGTATCCGTGTAATGACAGATTAAGAATACGGGGTAATACCATGCCTATTCATCTCATGGGTGTCGTAAAAGGTGACTATGGGAACAAACTACATAGGAAAACAACACTGCATAGAGAAAGGAAGTAATTTTATATCCAGCAATGGACTGTTAAAGGCTGATAATATCATGCGATGTAATTTAGGATTTTTAAATTTTTTTGCTAGCGTTTCCTTAATCTGTTCTATTTTCATTTCAGAGTTAGTATTCTTCACATTACTAATGGTCTACTCTTCATACGCACGCATAGCAGTAATGTATGCCCACGAAAAGCTAAGCGATATGGTAGCAGAACAATGCTTGAGTGAAATGTATCCGAAATTTAAACGAATTGAGATCCAAGAATCGGACGAACCTTGCATAATTTTCTGTGTGCTTAAAAAGTTCGGCATAATAAGTCCTACAGGAGTTATTAATTTAGAAATTTACAGGTAAGTAATTATACGACCAATGCTTAGGTAACTTGAGTTTACGTCATTAATTAATAATTCCATTAAAATTTTTAGAGTGTTTATATAAACATTCCACTCAAAACCACTAATATTTAAGAAAACACTTTACGTCTTCTTCAAGTTATTAAGGTCTATCCCGTTTTCCTATTCGCAAGTTATGATACTCTTTCGTCAGCTTCCACACTCTATCCATTTTGTTAATAATATTGTACCTAGTTCCTTAGTACAATCTAAGAAAAAAGGTATAGTAGGATTTGAAAACAAAAACAAACTTGTTTCGTTTACAAAGTTTAGAGTAAAGTGCGGCTTGCCTTAAAATCAAAAAATCATATCTCTGTGCAATTTTAAACTCGATTTCAAATAAATTTGGTAAAAGGGACAAGAATATATATGATGTTAATAACAATGATAATGTTCATTTCCTTTACTAGCGTTATTGTCAATAAATTTCAATCAATCAACCTGAGTATTATGCTCTCGCTTCCATTTTGTGTTTTAATATCATTCACACTACGTTATGGCAACATAGTTAAGAAATTAATCATAAAAAGTAAATGGTAAATATTTCATTCCAGGAAACGTG
The DNA here is from genome assembly GCA_949316085.1 of Hypercompe scribonia. Taxonomy (NCBI): domain Eukaryota; kingdom Metazoa; phylum Arthropoda; class Insecta; order Lepidoptera; family Erebidae; genus Hypercompe; species Hypercompe scribonia. The sequence goes on from OX438988.1 coordinate 11,199,188, forward strand.
TACAAGTTGCTCATCAATTAGATCAAAGAAGTTTAGTCAATGATTATGGAGGTACATGCATGGAGAGTGCCGAAGCCGCTCAACATAAACAAGACGTGTGCAAAAAAGCCAAAGTATTCAACGACTGCACACATTTGTACAAAATCCTATTAAAATAAAACACTCTTTTTGTCTACCTAATCTATCATTTCTCCAGACGACGACTAATTTACTATTGCGGGCTGGGGTTTTGTGTCCATTAATTAATCAGATTCTGTGGCCAAAGTAATTTCTTTGACGCCTGAAGCAAAAACTGAGGTGAAATATAACCACAATTTACCCCAACTAAAGTTTTGTTTGATAAACATTAACCTCGGTTCTCATTTCCGTCAAAATTTATGGAATAATTTTCAATTGCAAAGAAAATTGGACATTAAAAAGTTCTACACTGCTTTTATACGAGACAGGTAATATTTAAAAAAAACTTTTGTTACATCTAGCAACCCAATAACTAATTGGAGGCGGAAAAACAGACTAATAACTAGGCAACTGTTTTAAAAACTTCTTAATATCAAATTAATTTCTTTTTGAAAGTAATTACAATTTGACACGAAGTAAAATATGCGCAACTTCATTGAGCCCAAAATATACGATGTTATGAGCTAAAAATAAGATTTTGTGCTCATTCGTGGTTTAGTACTTTGTCGAAAAATAATTCAATAGCTGCACAAGAATTTTCTTATCCTTAAGTGACCTTTATATTTTTGCTTCAAAATTTCAAGTAAATACAATGCAATAAAAACAGTTCCAGCTTCGTTTATTGTATTAGAAACATTGACGTATTATTTGTTTACAAACAAATATCTAATCTATCTGTTTAATTAACCTATACAAAGTTACGAGTATGTTGAAAAGAACGGTTCGATTCAAAGTACGGTACTAAAATAATAATAACTAAGAAATCGTGGAGCAAGAAATTTGTATTTAGACATCAGTTAACAAATTATTTTCTCAAACTAATTTTCTCCTTACATTTATTTGGTTTCCCTGTAATAACTTCAAAAAGGTAATTTTGTTTTAAGGTTTCTGTCTTAGAACGACATAATTAATCTTGTGGTTCCTTGTTAAGGAGAAATATAATAATAGTACGAGTAATAATATTTCGGACATCTCACACACAATGCCGCCTAGTCCCAAACTAAGCAGAACCTGTACTATGGATACTAAACAACTGATATAAATGCTTATGTACTTTTTTTTTGTAAATACATACACATATATACATTGATCGGATCCGTGAATCGAACCCGAGACCTCAGGCGCAGAAATCGCTGTGCCACCGAGGCAGTCAAATCATATGATTAAAACGTCGAGATAGATATATAGACAGATACAAACATTATACAGTACTAAAATTAACAACAACTCTGATGCACAAAGGGTGGCCATATTACTTATAGTAATTCTTCCAGGCAACCTTTGGATGGACTAATTTAATTTTAAGCTGTTGCTATTTATAGGTATACTATTACAAATAAGGTCTTTAATTATAGCATATTTTTATTTGTCATACATATTAATAAATTCTACTAACACAATAAATAAAAATACAAATTATTCATTAAAAGAAAATAAATAAAATATCATAAATATATACAGTAACAATAAACTACTTATATATATACTTTAATTGCCCAGTATGAGACAGATAATACTCTGACAATATAGTTTTGAACATAGATTGGGAACGTCTGATAGAAATCGGTAAGGCATTCCATAAACGTACAGCTTCTATAGAAAATAAGTTTTTATAAAAATTTGTAGAATGTTTTGGTATTTCCAATCTCAGGTTTCCAGGAGACCTGAAGCATTTTAAATTTAAAACTTAGATTGAATTATTTATTTTCAACAGGAGAATGGTTACTCTTTAACTATTAAGCACTGTTAATATTCTTTTCTTCTTCGCTGTTTTGAGATTCCTTAATAGACCTATAGATATTTAATTTAAATCACTCATGTACACTGTAATTGAAAAATATTGTTTTTTAGAAAAACACCGTCGTCATTAACAACCTTTTACAAACCACTACTGGACCTAAGCATCACCTTAACAATTCAATTTCTAGGAATTATGGTCAAAATTCGTTTTCTTTCAGTAATGACGTCTATTTAAGTTAAAATAAAGTAAACCAACAGTTATTGAATAGTATTAAAACTTTACCTTCTTTTAAAACAATATAATATTCAAGCTTTGCATGTGTGTTACAATATGCATATGTGTGATGTTACATAATCACTATCATCAACAACAGCTTTAAACAGTCCACTGTTAGCCATAGGGCTCACTTTAACGTGTATAAATAAACAATATTATATATTACTATTGTTAATTAGCAAGACAAAAACTATAATTTGTAAAATAATTTATTGTAAACCCAATATACTTGTCCAATTAAAAAAATAATGTGATCTAAGAACCCGGTGCGGTAGAGACAATTTTAAATAATCACTAGTTATAATTAATCAATAAATAAATAATTCGGACATTTGACACACAACATCATCAAGTTTTAAATTAAGCAGAGCTTGTGCTATGATAACTAGACTGACTGATAGAATACTTATATCCTTTTTTTTTTGGTAAATACATACATATTATGCATAGAAAACACACACCACTTCGAAACAAATATTTGCAGATCATACAAACATTTGGTCTAACCCGGGGTCGAACCCGAGATCTCAAGCACAACAATCGCATTCACTACCGGTGCGCCATCGAGGCAACTATTAAGGAACCATTGAAGTTTTTAAACATTCCGCTTTTATACTTCAGTCAAAAAATATATCGAAAATTTTCCATTGTTTTACAACGCTATCAGCAAAAAAATATCATTTTTTATCCCATCTCAAACAATTTTATAGATAAGAAATACATAATTGAAGTGCTTCTATACAAAACAAGCTTAACAGAATCTGAAGCTATTTGAAATTCAAATTGGAAATCCTTTGAAGGCAACCTAAAGGCCACTTTTAAAATAAAAGCAATTTTTGTCCTAAAAGCGTTACTCTGTCGTGTTTTTAAAGAATAAGTAGCGTAACATCATTTAAAAGCTAACTTAGTAATAACATGAAATCTAAACGATCTTATGTGGCGATAAGAAACAAATGTTTATTTAGGTTTTGCATGGGCAAAGGTTTTGCATTGGCATTTGCGGGTTTGACCTCAATAAGAATCTAAAGTTAACTTTAAATGCTTATAATTACAATGTACGTGACAGGTATGAACCTACTCATATACTATATACTAACTTGTTGATGTAGTGGTTAGGGATACTGGCTCAGAAGGCAGTCAGTATCATGAGCAAGATCAGTTATTCTACGCCTACATGTAATTTTATATTTATCTGCAGTTTGGTTATCATAGTACAGACTTACTTAGTTTGGGTAGAGACTGTATGATATAATATAATGTTAAAATACTAAGTGCTGCCTCGTTGGTCTAGCGGTTAGCATATGCCACTGCCGGTCTAGAAGTCTCGAGCTCGATGCCCAGTGTGATGTATTAAAAAGTCTTATTGAGTTTTTCTGGTTACAGAAATACTTAATAGCATCACGAAGTATGTTAGCTGAGGTCTTAACCCTCGGAGATCACGTTAAGCCATCGGTCTTACGAGTGATCTCTCCACGTTCGTGTCGGGTAACCGTCCCATGGAATAGGCATTATGACAAATTTTTAGAAACTGTTCTATAATGCTGGAAAATATTTATTAATTACAACAAACATAATATTTCTACTAAAGATTAAGGTTTATTATTAAAAGTTTCTTATTAATTTATAAATTTAAAATTCACACCAAAACGCTTCAGAGTGTCATGGCGTCCCTTGCTACGTCACTTTAGAGTACAAGGATCACTCGAAACTTGTAAACACTGAGACGCTCTTAATTAATTTTGAAATTTCAGTTATATAAGTAATTTGGATATAATCATGAATTCCGAAGCATATAGGTGGTCTTAGTACACAGAGGCATGGCTCTGTGTACTACAACACGTCTATTTAAACTTCTGAAATATTATTTATTTTCGATGTTACTGTGTACTACAACACGTCTATTTAAACTTCTGAAATATTATTTATTTTCGATCCTTTCAACAAGACAATTCGAAATAAGTAGCTTAAACTAGCAACGTGATTTGAAAGGAATATTACTCACTACTCAGCTCTATTTTTGTGAAGATCACTATGACGTAAGTACTTACTTTACATAAAGTACCTATTTATTTTAAGTTAAATTGTGCAAATATTGAATAACCAACTTTTTGGAGGTTAAGCATCCTTATTTTAGTAACATCCTTAATGAGGTAATGTCAAGGAATTTTATTTCAAATTCATTAAAATATTACACAAGATGCACCTAAGATGGCAAATAAATTCATTGAAGTTTACATGACAAATAAGTTCAGAAGTATAGCTTTTCAAACTGACATCAATTCAGTAGATTTTTGCTAAATTTGCGCTGGAAGCGTTTAGAAATTCTTGTCTATGACTCAGTAGATCAAATTCGAATTACACAAAACAAATTGAAGTTGATAACAAAATAAAAACAGCGTATTTAATGGTAAAAACGATGGAGTGTATAATTATTTATTGAATTGTAAGTAAGCAAAGAGAAATTACTCTATTGTGACGTCACACACTCTGATTGGTGTTCAAAATTTCATGGCGGATTGGCATATTTTGTGATTTTGTTTTATCAATAAAATAATAATCTCACTTTTAATTTAATTGTAAAACGAGTCAGTGTCACAAATTATTTAACTGAAATTTACTTGCTGTCATTATGCTTATTGTGAGAATGAAGGAACAGCAAGTGAACCTGTATTGAGACACAAACTTGTGCACTATGATATTTTCTGTGTAGTTAGCTAGTAGCAAATTATGACGTTTGAGTAGCATTGGATTGGATTACGAAAGTGATAAAGATTCGAAATTGAAATTAATATTTAGATAGCAAAACACTTGAAACTCTTATGACTTTAAAACTAACTTATTATGATGTTATTTTAAAACAACATTATTTTTATTAATCACTTTTATTCTCACAGATAAGAAAAAGATTTTTTGATAATATTTTCCAAATATATTTGTTTTGAAAAAGATTATTAGACAGCGACAAGATTAACCTGAAAAAGAAAACAATAAAATTATTTATAAAGAGCAACATTCGTCCCTAAAATTTTCCTATCATCCTGCAAAATCATTACAGAAGCTACAAAAATAAATTAATTTACCGCTCAGTAGCTGAGAGATGACAAACATGGCAATCTTTTGTATCCAGCACCAAATAGAACAGCCCTTTTTCTGAGGTTCTTCTTCCTCCTCTTCCTCTCCTTCAGCCCTTGTGGTTGCTGGTGCTGTGGTCTCCTCTTGAGATACCACCAAGCCTATGAAAAACATCAGATAGATCACTATAAGTAACTGCAATATTTTCTTTGGCATCATTTTGATATTGTATCTACATGTGCGTTTCCAAAAGCGAATAAAATGTAGTGAACAAATGATTTTGGTTGTTTTAATGCCTTGTTACGTTTTGATACCGATCTGTTACGCTTCATGGTCTCAAATAATATGTATTATAATGATTATGTTTATAAAATTATGTACACAGCAATCAAAATTATCAAGTACATATAAAATTGATGCAGATGAAAGGAAATCATTATTATTAGGTAAACATCAAGGTTAAAGATTCTTCGTGAATCATTAGGTCTTTTTCAAGTTTTAATGCAAGTACAAAAGAATTGATTTTCGTCTGGTTTTACATTGGAACTCTTCTACCAGTTTTTCATTTAAAACACAAGTATGTTGTACTCATTGTTAAGAAATTATATTAGTAATGCATTTTATGAGATTTTTGTATTTTATGTATTGTTGCACAGTACAAATTTCAAATATATAAAATTTATTTACTAGCTACATTGATGTAGACTAATAATGTTCTACATCTACTACTATTTAGTACTATTTCATTATTACTATCAATTGAATAATACTTTACTAAATTTCTTTTTAAACAGTATTAGCTAATAATTAATATTATACTACACCCTATTAATATTGGTATGTGAAAACCGAGCTTTGCTCGGTATTATTGTGTGATAGTTGATTCACAATTTACCAACTTCTTTTGTTCACATCCCTAATTTCAACACATAATTAAGTGTTAAAATGAGCGTATTAGACAAACATTTCAATGCTTGAAAACACGGATAAAATAACGTTTTCTTAAAATGAGAACTAGCCAGATTGGTTTATCGCCTCCGAAATCCTCTGCATACCAAATTTCATGAAAATCGTTGGTGCCGAGATTCAGAAAATATATTTATATACAAGAATTGCTCGGTTAAAGGTGTTAGATGACCGTAATATGGTTGTTTTTTATTTTATTTTCTTCAAAGAAAAGTGTTTTGAGTGGCAGATGGTAGCCGGTTCGACCTGGTCAGTATTATCCTCTCACAGAAAACCAACCTGAAGCGACAGCATCTGTGCTGTCGTCTCTCGTTGGTGAATACAAATCTGGAGGTCCATTGGTGCATGGGTGGCTGTTATCGTGGTAAGTGTATGAGCCAGTATACTGTACGTTGCCACAATGACTGACACGCCTTCTTTGTCCCCAAACGAGGTGTGAAGCATCTTACTAAGCCGCCATAGCGTGGGTTACCATACTGCATTATCTTCATTTACAACGAGTGTGATGACCATCACATTGACGCTCACACAAGAACAACTCTTGGATTTTATTCATGATTTCCATCAGGTGGAGTAGAGTCACAATGCCAGGCTCTTAAAATAAATAAAAAAACTAAGACATATCACTTTTCTAGTTTTCTGTATACCATTTAAAAATAATACAAAAAAATTTAGTTATAGTTATATTTTTTATTTTATTATATAAACAGTTTTTTACAAATGTTAAATTGTATTTAAAAAAATAAAAACAATTTTTTCTACTGTACAATACTTAAAAAACTTATATTGTTTTTACTTTAACAATACAGGCTGGTGGTAATGTAAGATTTTTTTTTTTTATAATAGTTTCTGTTATTGGTATAAGCATTATTGAGATACAATGGTACTCTGTTTCCTGTGGTAGGTAACAACCTGTGTTACAGGAGACAGTGTCTTCACCCCTTTTGTTATAGCAAACTATACAATAAAAATACATTTAAAAGTGTGTGTGGGAGTATGCAAATGTGTGTGTGTGCGTGTGTGAGTATGCATATGTATGGGGATGTGTGTGTATGAGAGTGTATGTGTGTGTGTGTGTGTTTTCACTGTAATAAGGTTTCGGTTTGTGTGTAATCTTGTGCGTAAAGGTGCACGAACGTTTGTAATAGTACGCTTGTTTCTGTGTTCGTAATTTATTGGTGTAATCTTATGTTGTACAATTGTTAAATTAAGGACATATAATTGTCTTACTGTTAGTACTTCGCACTCTTTGTACAGTGATTTTGTTGGAAATCTGTATGGTTTAAAAGTCATAACCTTAAATAGCGATCTTTGGGCTTTTTCTAAATGGATCACGTAAGTTTTGCAGGCACCCTCCCCCCCCCCCATATCGTTATGCAGTAACTAATGATCGATTGTGCTATTGTTCAATATGTGGTCGCCAGTTCAAGTTTGCATCTAGTACAACTCCCAAATATCTAACTGTGTCTTTTTCGGCTAGCGAAGGACATGAGCAATAGCTGTTAAAATTGTATGGAGGCTTACATGTGTATACTTTGAGTGTTATTTCGGGAGGCTTAATGTTGGTGAAAGTGAACTGCACGTATGAGGTCTTTGATAAGTTAAGGGTGTGCAAGTTCTTTGACAACCAATGAATGTATTCTCTGGAGTCCGAGTTCAGCATTTATTGTCACCTCCTCGCAGCTTCTCCCATGAAATATGATAGCAGTATCATCCGCGTAGCTATATATTTTACCCATGTGGAGAGACTGCTCGCATAGATCATTTACATAGATCAAAAAGAGGCTCGGGGATAGGTAACTGCCCTGTAGCACGCCGTACGTTACTTCTGTTTCTTGACTGACTGCTTCGTCTATCTTGACCCTCTGTGTTTGGTTCATGAGAAAATCCGTGAAGATATCAAGCGGTTTCCCCCGAATCCCAATGTGCTCCATCTTTCTCACTAGAGTGGGAATACAGACCGTGTCAAAAGCCTTCGCTAGATCTAGGAAAACCCCCAGGCATTTTTGTTTCGTATCAACTTTTCCCATAATATATGCCACTAGTTGATTAACCGCATCTTCAGTGCTCCTCCGCGACCTAAAGCCAAATTGTGCCTTTGTGAGTAGCTCATTACGTTCCAAATATTTTGTGAGTCTATTGTTTAGTGCCTTCTCCAGTATTTTTGATAAGGCCGGTAGAACGGAGATAGATCTATAGTTCTTCATGTCTTCCTGACTCCCACTCTTGTGAACTGGTGTAATAATAGATTTTTTGAAGACACTAGGGAAAATCCCCTGTTCAAAACAGATTTTAATGAGTTTTGTAAGTGGTGATACCAGTACTGCCGCAGCTAATTTTAGAAATTTTACGGAAATATAATCCCATCCGGTGGCACAGTTACTTCGTAGATTATTAATCAGAGATTTTATTTCTGCTTCGCAAGGTGGAGGAAGAAGTATGGAGTTAAGTGCAGACGGTGTTTCTGATAGATATGGTGCAGGTTCGGGGCTCTGATTTTGGGCTATGTTCTCAGCCAGTTGCTTACCCATACAAGCAAAATAGTCATTTATTTGTTTCACAGCAAGCGTGCAGTCAGTTGTGTTGAGTGAGAGTTGAGTTGATAGTTTTTGTTCAGTTTTGTTAATGATAGACTTTATTATATTCCATGTTTCTTTAGTATCTTTTGATTGTCTTAACGCATTTTTCTCATAATTTTGTTTGAGCTTCCGGAGTAACAAAGTACAGTGATTGCGGTATCTTTTATATACTAGCGCATGTAGAGTATTGTTAGGGTCAATCTGAGATTTCTTATAGAGTTTATATCTTTGTCGGATACACCGTAGCAGAACTGGTGTGAGCCAAGGCTTAAGAATCATTTTGCGATTAGGTACTGTACTCACTCTTGAGTGTTTTGAGATGACGGACGTCAGACAGTCGACCAACCGGGCTGCGGTGTGGTTGACATTCGAGCCATCCGTTATAAAAGAGAAGTCATAATTTTTTATTTCTTTAATGGTGGCTTCTAAGTCCACTTTTGTTACAGTTCTATGACCTTTATTTCTGTACTGAATATCCTTTACGCATACGAGAACCGAAGCGTGGTCGGTAACTGTGGAGTCCGTCACAATAACTGTTGCACTAGTAGATACCTTGAGCATGACGTGGTCGAGACAGTTTGGCATTATTGTTGGGTAGGTATGTCCTGGGAGAAATCCCAGTTCTACGGTTAAATTTAAGTAAGATGTACTGTTTTTTTTCTTCTTTTTCTTCTTAGATTCTTATGATATTCAGCAAAAGTTAAAATAACTTTTGTTAATACTTGTGAATTACAAGTGTTTCAAACTGCTGTAGAAAACTAAAATAAACTTTGAAGAGAAATGTAAAATGATGCGGTTTAAACTTTCAAGTTTTAAATTAGTTCATAAAACTAATTAGCAAATCTAACCCTCTATCCATAAACTATACTTACATTAGTTTTAATTTCAAACTCGATATTACATTTATAATTAAAATTTCTATTTTATATATAATTTTTCAATGTATATAACGTCCAAGTCCATCGATAGTTTAATTCAAAGGTCCTCGTTGAGGCTACTTATAACGCGTTACACTTTCTGTAACATGGACCGCACGGTTGGCCTAGTGGTTTAAGCTGCAGTGAGGACTCAGCTCAGCACACGCTAGCGGTTTGTTCCGCCTGGGCGGCGCAGCGTGGGGTCCTCACTGCAGTTATTGGAGGAGATCTCTCGCTACCAGCCATCATACGCTCCATGGCCGGTAGCGACAGTTGTTTTACCGCGGTCGCAATCTTCTGTGAAGACGTAATTTCGCGGAAGGAGGCGGCGGAGAAGGCCCGAGAGGACGATATCCACTCGGACCCAATTCGCCGCCGGCGAGCCGGGCGGCGGAGGCTCACATACCAGTGCCTCATGCCGCCTTGAGTGTGGCCGCAGGTGGACGGGACGGGTTTTTCCCTCCATCCGCTCCAATGGCCAGCCGCGAGGAGGCGACGTCCGCGTATGCCGTACGTCGCCTAAAATAGAGGGTCCGATTCTGACACACCACCCCACCGTAAACCCCGGTGAGGTGACGGCCCGAGGGGGTTTCCGCACGTTAAAAAAAGAAAAAAAAAGAGTGATTTAAACTGTCGCCATACCGCTCTCTACTGCGCTAAGTATTGTAGATTCAAACTCCACATGGGATAATACTTTGTGTAAATCACAAATTTTTGTTCTAAGTCTAGACGTTCTTTGTGTCTGTTTCTTGTATGTTTGTAAAGTCCCCGCGACACAGGATTTATTCCTAGTGGGGCCTTTGACTATTTAAAAAAAAATGTCTTCAATCGAGATATCGCCACTTGTAAAAATCAATATCTGTCAGTAACGGTCCGATGTCATTAGTCTTTCTAATGAAATCGTTAGAACTCAAGAAAATTTTCTCTACACATCTAGATAATACTAGGTAATACTAGATTAGTACTTTTTACATCATCACTTCGTAACAGTCTCACAGAATCTACTCGTATATAATTGAAATTATTGCCTACAGATAACAACACTTACTACCAGTAAGTAACTCAGAAAATTACAACATCGTAAACTGTTGTTGTTATGACAAAAATGTGCCTCAATTGCCACATTGGCCATGACCAGCCCATGTGGGACACCATAACCATTGACGTCATGGCTCAGTAACTACGATTAGCCCTAGTAAACTGTGACTACTGCGTACAATTCAAATATAGGCCAAATGACAGACCTTCACAGCAAAATTGAGTGACTTACATCTAACAAGAAATACTTACGGTGCTGTTTGAATTATCCTGTTTGGATCCCTCAAGACAGATATAGAATAAATTCTATACAAATAAATTTCTATTGAAGTTAGTTACAAAGGAGCAAACCCAAAAGGTTTTTTTGATAGAAATTATTTGTCGACTTAGTACGGTTTCACTTTTGTGAAAACAAAGAATAACTTTGACCTAATCTCAACAAAAGACGTTTGGTTATTAATTATTAAATGATATCTTTAAGGTTTTCTAAGAGACCCTAACAAAGCTCTAACAATTTTAGTAAAAGAATAGAATTACAAACAAAGAGGAAAGAATACCTGAATAATTAATAATATTGTCTAGATTTTTCCTCTGCGTTATTGATTCTGAATTATTTGGCTATGCTATGACAAATAGATCGTTGTTCAACATAATTATATCAATCAATCGATCAAGCCATTGCCGTCCACTGCTGAACGTAAGTCTCTCCCAAGTACTGCCAACTATCCCGGTTACAGGTAATCCGCATCCATTTATTGTGAGCCACCTTCCTCAAGTCGTTCATTGTTCTTCTTGTATTTCTTCTTCTACTTATGTATATCAAAATTGTTTTTTTCTAAAACGGAATTTAAAAAGCAGCGGATAAGTGCAAATTGCCCAAGACAGGTATGGTTGGCCCTCCTCAGGGGAGACCTTCATTCAGCAGTGGACGGTGATTGGTTGATTTTTTATTTGAAAAGAGAATTTAAGTCAAACTCATAACAGTGTAATTATAATCTTCAATCTGACCTCAACTTGAATGATAAACTATCCTTACTAATCCTTACTAATATTATAAATGTGAAAGTGTGCTGGTTTGTTTATATGTTTGTCTTTCTTTCACATCGCAACGGAGAGATTTTACGGTATTATTTTAATGACTCAAGATAGTTAAAAGGCTGAAGAATGATAGAGGCTACTTTTTGTCGTGATAAATTATCTCATTCCTATGGGGAGATCCATTATAATGCGTATTTCAATCATTCCAAATTTTATGATAATGTCGATTTGGATGTTTTTTATTCTTTCCCACAAAACTATTGTACGAATTTGAATGGAACTTTGCAGTCATATAGTCATATGGCTTATATATCAGAAGAACACATAGGCTATTACTTACCGTGATAACCGACATGCTCCGGGCGGAGCATAAATTATAACCGTAATAAAAAACTATTATATATGATTACACTATGTCACCTTTCTTTTCACATTTCCTATCAATGTATTATAATTTAACCCGATGAGTGTTAGTTCGACGGCAATAGAATTGTCTCCAAAATGTAAATTGGACAAAAAAAAAATATTTAAAACTAACTGCGGCCCGCGCCATTACCTTCAGTTTTAGTTGCTTTTGAATCTGATACTATTCTCTATTTCACTGGCTTAAATTTTGTTATCACGGAATAATATTTTTCAAAAATATAAGTAGCCTAAGTTACTACTTCTAACATCAGCTATCTTTCAGTGAAAGTTTCTTCAAAATCGGTCCAGTAGTTTTAGAGATTAGCTGCAACAAACAAAACAGGCAAAAATTAAAAAAAAACGATGTTTTGATGTAAATACCGTATACAATTTCATGTGCGTTTACTGAAAAGCTGTTAAATATAAATCAAAAACAGACACTTCAACTGTATTTATTTGAATAGATGAAATATACTAAATACTTTCAAAGCTATACTAAACTTTTATATCCTATCGAATGAGATAAGAGAAACAAATAACATTAAACAGCCATCAATGAAACTCAGCATCATCGTAACATCGTTCACATACCGTTGACACTCCAAGGACGTAAACAAACAACAAATGGTTACGTATTCAATAAACCATCTGGCTTCATTGAAACTAAAAAAAATAAGACAACCGAACAGTTTCACAACAATGAGAATTGTTCTATTTTCGCATAACAATGAGTTTCTTATACGTTTTATAAGCTATAAACGAAACATTTTTAGAAACGTATTAGTGTTTCTGTCAAAGTGAATACAGGGTGAGTGTGAAACAGTTGGACCAGAAGAAATCTGGAAATAATATTTTCAATCAGTTTAGGATCTATTTCTGTTCACATTCAGGTGTAAGTAAATATATTTGTAATTTATATTTAAATACTTTTGTTCATTTTTACGCATGTTATATTTCTGTGTGTTAGTGTAGAAATTTTGCTGTTGAGGTTCTGAGTTTTTTCAAATCGGTTAATTCGTACATACATAAATTTACGCCTGTTTTCCCAGAAGGGCTGGCAAAGGCATATTAAACACACACTTTTTACCAGTGTTTTAGTTTCACTTAATAGGTGTTGAGCCTATTACCGCTAATCGAGACGTTCTGTTTGCCAGAGCCTCACCTTTAGTTGGCAGGTGTGCCACTTGCAGGTGAGGGTGACTTAAGGCCCTAAGTTCTTGATGGGAACCCTATGCACCCTCGGTTAACACGTATAAGCATAAAGAAAATAGTTTGTAATTAGATTAAAGGCGTCTCTCTAGGGAAACAATTAAATATCACATGTATGAGAGTTTTTTGCAATATCGTATGTTTTTTCTAATCGTAACACATTTTCTAAAGCACATAAATTTCACTCAGTGTTCAGTTGTGTATAATTTATACAGTTTAAAATGGAACTACTAAAAATTTAATCACACTTTAATTTCTTCTTTTCTGCTGTTGCTCTTAGCAAAGGCATCATGGTATCTTAATTTACTTGTAGATTACATTGCAGTACAAGTTACACAACCCTTATTTTATACACACATGTACAGGTTGTAACAATAAGTTATCTATAGTTATATTATAATAATATTAATTTAGGTTCTTATACGAGACCATATAAATACTATAAAACGCTATTGGAATTCGTAATTTTCAATAACCGATTTGAATTTGGAAACACAATATTGAAATTTGATCGATAAAATTAATATTATGTCAATATATGTAAGGGTTGATATTGTTAAAGTATAAGTATTTAAGAGCTATAACATTCAAGGGATATTCAAAAATGTTTACATAAAAATATGAATGACTAAAACTTACAAATCGAGTATATGTAAGTTTTAGTCATTCATATTTTATATACCAGGACAGATATTCGATACGACGTAATAATTTTTAATAATATTTTTTTATTGAAAATCAATTTTACATACAATTTTACTTACAATAAACAGCAAACATTACATTCAGTTCCATCAAAGGCAAATCAGAACCAAAATTATAATATAAAACAAAATTAAAGTACTAAACAAGATCAAGAATAGAATTAAAGTACAAAATCAAAGTCAAAATTAGAATTAAAATGAAAAACTACAATTAAAGTTAAAACTAAATAAAATTAAAATCATAATTAAAATCAAAACCAAAATTGAAATCAAAATTACAAAATCACATAAAAATTGAAGTATTATAAATATAAACCTGCAAACATTCGAAGCGTAACGTATGTGTAATGCAAACTGTCGAACACTACTGGCTATATACTATGTATACTTGATATATATCAGATAAAAAGAAGTTCCTTATCCGCTAGCGTCTTCACAGAGGCACAAGTAATACCTAGCTGCTGTGATTAGCGTGTTAATTTAAACAAATTCTGCAGCTTTTTACTGCAGATAATGCATTATTTTTATAAAGGTTATAATGAGCCAACCGTAAAAATAGATATATGCTGTCACTGACTTATTTAAAACGTGTAAATGATGACAATTTTGTCAAACCGATGACTATCTGTCTAGATAAGTTTATAATTTTGCAAACTATCATCGTTTACGTAGCGCACGCAACGAAAGCCCTCAATAATTGTTATTCCTTATAAATGTATAGTACAAATAGATATATTTCTATGTGTGAATATTTTAATTGATATTTTTAAATATTGTAATAATATAATACAAACTTAAGAATGATGCAATATTATTAAAATTACCCAAAATTTTTAAACACCTAATGTCCGTATTAAGGTTGTCTATAAGAGATCCCTGTGAGTGATAAGACACCGTTTGTTACGTCTACGTACTACATAAAACGAACCTGATTGTTATGTATTAAGTGTGTAGAATGAAGATATATCTATATTTTCATTTCCTCTGTATTCCATTTCTATACCACTCTGTTATTTTCTTTTAATTATCTTTTTGTATAAGACCAGTTATATTATACGTAGAAAAAGAAAAACCTTACCTATTATGAGTAACTAAAGTACCTCTTTTACTTTATCTAAGGAGAACTAGATCAGAAACTATAATACGTGTTCAGCTTTTCCTTAATTTTCCAAAGGCTTAACAATTCTCTTTTAAGATTCTTCGAAATATCTGCTGTTGAAATACGATATATTATATATATATATTATATTTTATTTGGGTAGTATCGTAAGTAAGGACGTTATTGTTATCAAAGTATTGTGAATTGTCCCATTACAAAATGAACTGATGACTCAAACCTTGTGTATAAATTAGACACGTTCTCTAAATTGTTAAATAAACATACTAGATATACTTAGTCTGGCCATAAATACTGTTACACTTAATTATAAAAAAATATTACATTTGAATTTCGAATCTGTCATTTTTATACGATTGTTCATTGTGTTTTCTCATTTTGGCGCCAATACATTGTAAAATATTTTGCGATATTAAAATGGTGTGGGGTGATAAAGAGAACCGAATCGCTGTGATAGCATTACACAAAGTAGGTATGGAGCCAAATGCAATTTTTAAAACTCTCCATACACTTGGTATTAGTAAAATGTTTGTGTACCGGGCTATTAATAGGTACAATGAGACCTCCTCTGTTTGTGACAGAAAAAGATCTGGCCGTCCACGTAGTGTTCGTACGAAAAAGGTGGTCAAAGCAGTAAGGGAAAGAATTCGAAGAAATCCTGTCCGAAAGCAAAAGATTTTATCTCGGGAAATGAAGATAGCACCTAGAACCATGTCGCGTATTTTAAAAGATGACTTAGGACTTGCAGCCTATAAGAGACGCACTGGCCATTTCTTAACTGATAATTTAAAGAAGAATAGGGTGGTAAAATCGAAACAACTACTGAAGCGGTACGCAAAGGGAGGTCACAGAAAAATTTTGTTTACGGATGAGAAAATTTTTACAATTGAGCAACATTTTAACAAACAAAATGACCGTATTTATGCTCAAAGCTCTAAGGAAGCTTCCCAATTAGTCGACAGAGTGCAACGTGGACATTATCCGACTTCAGTGATGGTTTGGTGGGGTGTTAGCTATGAAGGAGTGACTGAGCCATATTTTTGTGAAAAAGGTATCAAAACATCGGCACAAGTGTATCAAGATACCATTCTTGAGAAGGTAGTTAAGCCCCTTAACATCACCATGTTCAATAACCAAGTATGGTCCTTCCAGCAAGACTCGGCGCCGGGTCATAAAGCTCGGTCCACGCAGTCTTGGTTGGAATCGAACGTTTCGGACTTCATCAGAGCTGAAGACTGGCCGTCGTCTAGTCCCGATCTTAATCCGCTGGATTATGATTTGTGGTCAGTTTTAGAGAGTACAGCTTGCTCTAAACGCCATGATAATTTGGAGTCCCTAAAACAATCTATACGATTGGCAGTGAAGAATTTTCCCATGGAAAGAGTGCGTGCTTCTATTGATAACTGGCCTCATCGTTTAAAGGACTGTATTGCAGCCAATGGAGACCACTTCGAATAAGCTTTTTATATTTTTAATTGTTTTATATTTATGTATTAAACTGACACACTGTAAAAGTAATAAATGTTATTTGCAGTTAACAATTTTCTTTTTTCTTTATTACAATATTTATGGCAAGACTAGGTATACCATATGTAACTAGATATATCTACTAAGTAGTGTTATCTAACCAGTTCTAAGTTGTGGTTTCATTGATGAGAAATAAGGTACAAAAAGGTCAATAAAAATAGATGAAAATAGCCTTTTAAGTGGGTTGTATATGAGGATATGTTGTCTAAACTTGAATTCAAACGGTGTAGAGTATGCGAGTTTCTATAGCCTTCAGAAACCAACTTAATATTAATTTATATAAATAGATAAATGAGAGAATAATGTGTAAATATATCTACACTTAGAATTACCAGCATGCAAACAACTGGAATACAAACTAATGTGATCATTTTATGCATTCAATTTAGAACCTCATCAAATGCAAAATCAAAATCAACCTATCGCGGTCCACTGCTGAACGAAGTTCTCCTCCCTCAGTGAGAATGAATTGTAGGAATGTATTGAGTTTCGTTAAATTTTATGAATTCATATTATCATTATCATCATTAAGGCTTGTAAGCATAGAGATTATTTTTTCACGAAATGGATAAAGGACCCAAATAACTTGATTCTTAAACGGAAGTATAATCAATCAAGAAATTACACAAACATATTAATTAGAAATACTAAATATAAAACTATAAAGTCAGAAATATTGTTAACTAAAAACAATCCTAGACAACTTTGGCAAATCCTAAATCGAATAACGGGTAAATTGAAAAAATCCATTGATGATGTTATTTGTAGTGCTTTAAAAAACAGTGATAATAATTATAAAGATATTGCAAATAATTTTGCCCAAACATTTAGCAGAAGTGTAAAAGACATTATACCTAAATGCTCACGATCATTACTAAATAAATCGGAGTATAAAACCTCGGCTAATGTTACCATGCGTCTAAAGCCAGCGGACCCTAAGTCTGTAAAAAAAATCATTAGTTCCTTGAATGACAACAAGTCTCCAGGCATAGATGGCATCAGAGCTATTGATATAAAAAAACTTTCTACAAAAATCAGTTTAGTGATTTCGAATTTAATTGACCTAAGTATACAAACTAATATCTACCCTCCTACATTAAAAACTGGTATCGTTAGACTAATACATAAAAAGGGTACCAAGTCAACATACGACAATTATAGACCTATTACGATTCTACCTACCATTGACAAAATTATTGAAAAGTACATTAGTAATCAAATATACGAATTTTATAATAATAACAAGGTACTTAACGAACATCAGTATGGTTTTCAACCAAAAAAGAATACTACACAACTTTTATCAGCATTCACGGACAGCATACATAAACACCTAGATAGAAAACAACACGTATTAGTGCTATTTATCGATTACAGCAAAGCTTTTGATACGCTTCGTCACGACACCTTAGTGGAATGTCTCCATGACAGCGGAGTAAGAGGTAACCTGCTGGGGTGGTGTAAGGACTACCTAAACGGTAGAAATTATGTGGTACAGGTTGGTGGTGTGAGGAGTGAATCAGTTACCGTAACAGAGGGTACGGCGCAGGGTTCGGTTCTTGGGCCACTACATTATCTTACATACGTCAATAGCCTTGTTAACGTAATCAAAACCAGCGAGACTTATCAATTTGCTGACGATACGTGTCTTTTAGCAACTGGACGGAATGTCGAACAAGCCCAAGCTTTGCTTCAAGATGACTTTGATCTATTAAATAAATGGTCACACGATGCAGGTCTAGTGCTAGTGCGGATAAGACTAAACTAATGTACATTAGCTCTAGTCGAAACAGAAGTGCTATAGTACCTACATTAAAAGCACATTCTCATAAGTGCATGCACAGCCACCATTCTAAAACCTTGTTATGTAGCTGCAACGCGATGGAACTAGTTGATAAACAACAATACTTAGGCCTAACTATAGACAATCGCCTAAACTGGAGGAAACATATAAATGAAGTTAGTGATAAATTAAGAGGGATACTAGCAAAATTTTCTATCATTAGACATAATGTACCATATCAAATAATCTTGCTTCTTTATGAATCTCTGGTTAAATCAACTATATCATATGGGCTATCCAGCTACGGTAGGACATGTAAGACTCACCTTGACCAAATATACACACTACAACTACGTTTTTTAAAAACCATTGTGCCAAATAATATTAAAATCAATTACGAACATAACTACCATAAACTATTTGAATTCTGCAAAATCATACCTGTACATGAAAAAACCAAGTTAATATTACTGATAGAAGAATTTTTAAAAAAAAATCTCAAGAGAACTAAAATAATTGATAACAGCGAAATTAAGACACGTAGCATTACAAACTCAAAGTTATTACTCCCTAAATATAACAATCTACATGGGAAAAGGACACTACAATATACAATTCCAAATCTTATCAATCAGCTACCAATATCTTTGAGAGACACAAGAACTCACAAGAATAAAAAAAAAAATTACAACAATATTTCTTATTATGTAAAGAAAATAAATAATTTAAAAACGATACACAATAAAAAATAAACTATACAACAGTTAATACAAACTTGTTAAAACGGAGCAACAGCCTGTATCACAGTATTTTTGTTTTCATTCATGCCTGAATTGTAATATTTTAGAATAAGTGATTCGTGTGGACAGCGGGCGTTGTCTGCACCCATACAATCGACATAAATGTGTTGGCAACTACCTAAATTGTACTTTTAGATAATATTACCGTAGTGGGATATGGTTTGTAATTTGTTTATTATGACTCGATGACCTTGATGCACGGTAAATCTCGAATGAGATTATGATTGTATCAATGCTGTAAGAACTATTGTAACTCTTTTATATAAATAAATAAATAAAAATAAATAATATTATTTTATACATAAATTTAATCTAGATACCCACCGAAATGGTGTAAAAAGAACGAACAGCTATTTCTGTTGATGATCTTATGTGTTATGATTTTTAACACGAAGAATTACTTTTCTCATTGCCGATAGTTTATTATTAATCCTCAACACTTTCTGTACAGAATACCTTTATTTATGTAACTTTAACGTACGAGAAAATATAAATATTGTATCATCGTTATGAATAGACTGGATTTAGAGCGAAATGTCTATTATACAAGGTGGCGTCTTATAATTTTTAGGAACGTTCTGTTCTACGTACTACCAATTTTTCTACATTTTCAGTGCTTAACTGGACGGCAACAGGCTTGAAAAAACTATAGCAGGCTTTGAGTGTGGTGACGGATTAAGAATACAAAGTGTCATCACCCTAATCATCTCCTGGGGGTCGTAAGAGGCGGTTAAGGGAGCAAATTATGCAGGACAGCAGCACCGTGTAGAGAAAAATAACTTTATATAAGCTATTCCAACCCACCAGGCCACCGTGGTACAGTAGGCTAAAAGCTTCTCTTTAAGGAGAGACCTGTGTCCAGCAGTTCACTATGAAAGGGTGTTAATGTGAATGTGGGTGTTAAATAACTATCTACCAACCCCTCCGGAGACGTAGGTATTGGTATAGTCCAGATTTTACAATATACACATACATTTACAAAAAAGGATCTGTTTTTGTTATATTTAAAATTTATGAGTCAACTTTTAAATGAATGCAGAAATTTACATCGAGTCATTTCTGTTTCTAGAAATAATTGACAATTCAATTAATAAAGCATTGTAAGTGATTTAGATGCTGAAAATAGAAACCATTTGCTATAAAGGTGCGTGATAGGCGACAGTGATTGATTACACCGACGCCATCCCAAATAGAAGTGTTGCCAGTCAGAAATGAAAATCGATAATGAATAAAAGATACGATTAATCTGTTATTACGCAAGAACGGGCTTTCGATTAAAAGCTTTGTTTAGTCTTCAATATTATTATAAATGCAAATGTTTATTAACTTAACAAACCATCATGAAATTTGTCAAGCTCATTAGCCATAGTAAAGATTAAGATATATGGCTTATACGAAAGTAAATATACAATTACTGAAAGAATAAATGGTCTTTCAGAAAATCAAAAATAACAAACAACAGTAAACAGTAAAATACATTTTCTCGTTGGGCATGTTTTATTACTCAATTACTAGTATTCATCTTTTATCAGAAGAATATATCTTAATAATATCATACACAGATTAAATGTTGTTGTAGAAAATATAACTAACTCCGCTACTTAATATCATACGTGTTCAGGCTAGTGATAGCTAACTAATGCTAGCTTTATTTTATTTTTTCATAATCTGCCATTTTCACTGCATTTCAATATTTGATAATAACTTTAATTTAGGCAGAGAAAAAGCCTTTTTATAAATAAGTTATTACTGTTAAGTGTGTTCTACCGATATTCGATATACATAGTTGTTTTATAAGCCCTTTAGGTAATCTTTCAATGTTACCAAACTACCGCGTGGGTCCAGTGATTAGCGGGTCAGGCTAAAAATTGTTATGGAGTTTTTTTTTACAAAAATTCTTAATAACAGTCCAAAGTGTAGAAGTTAGTATGTTTCACGCCCATGCCTCGAAGAACACGTTAAGCCGTTGCGCCTGCTTGTCATGAACATCTATGGCAAACGTTATGGGAAAGTCAGTGTCGCAAATATACTTAAAACGAGTTGAACCATCCAATGGTTCAAAGGTTGGATGCCAGTCGTTTTGTGGAAAAATTTATATACAGATAAAACCAATGGGTTAAGTAGATAATGAGGTAATTCGATATGAATAACTATCATTCATGTGGATTATATAGCTAATTATTTACCCTTTATCCAGAACTGTTTATTTCCTACAAGTATGTTTAAACTAAACATCAAATAGTTTATAAGAGAGCTTCACCAACCAGCAAAAATATTAATACGTTATGTATTTAGTAGAATGTCAAAAGTATTACAGACAACATATTTTTTGTGCCACAAAAAACCATATATCATGTTTTTACTGCTATATAGGCTTACAGTATCGTAGAACTATTAATCTTTATTATTATTTATTCAATCACCGCAACGTTTTCGATAAATATACATCTGTATCCTTCGCTAAGCCTTCCTCAAACTATTTTGGGGTCGACGATACGACTGAACTTCAATTTTTTACACGGAGCTACTGCCATTAGACCTCAAAAATCCAAATACGAAATAATATCGAAATTATGTAGAAAGATTGTTGTCAATTTCTTTTATTTAGGGCTACTACTGTCCATAACGATTACCACAGATGTGCTTATGTCAATGAATATGAGTACATAAAACTGTGTAAGCATTCTGTGTAAAAGACTCGGCAAACGCTTTATAGCAAATTTTAATTATTCATTTTTGTTTCAGAATCATGCGGTTACTACATATTATATTATTTTTGGCTCCATTTGTTTCGGGGTTCAGAGTACAACGATCTTCGGGAACATTAGTTGACTTTGCAGATCCTAAGGTAAGTCTAAAATATTATGACGGTAAGAAAAAAAAATCGTGCTGTAGGTAAACTAATATTAGTCAGTAATAATATATTAGTAGTAAAGATAGAGCCGTTACCGATTCGATTATAAACCTTTGGCCATCACTAATTTATCAATTACTTTTTTGGTTCAAATTCTAACATAGCAAAGAAATTATGGTTACTTTAATTTTTGACGAGTGATTTTTGATTTGAGAAGTCCAACATAAGTACCAATAGGTAGTATCCCGTGAGATTTCCACACAGACAAAAAAAGGGTAAAGTTATGCAGTAAATTGAGCTAAATAAATTCGATAGAGCAAGTTAAGTGATAGTTCAATTCTCTGAAGAAAAACAGATCTAAAAAAACTTGATATTTAAAGGTTCAAGGCCACTTAGATGCACTTGTTCGGATGGCACAATCATGCGTGATCAAAGTTCGAGCAACTCCAAAGGATGTGAGGGCCTACTTCACCAACTCATCCCCAGTTTCCAGATCTGGGCAATGTTTCGCTGCATGCATGTTAGAGCAAAGTGACGTAATCAGTCATGGCAAGGTGAGATACTTTTACGTATTATAACTATATATAATTTGTAAAATAATAAGCACTTCGCAAGTATGTATTTAAAATCATAAGTTCAAAGAATAAAAATGGTTTCTGATCTTTGTACTATTTTTAGACTAAGTTTCATAATATCAGATTATATCTAAACATTTTTATTTTCATGTACAATTTTTGCTAAGCTAACTTAAAATATTTAGCTGATATTAATATTTTTATTTATTATTAATTTATAAGAGCCTTCTTAATACCTGAAAATTCAGGCTTCTAACTGTATTTACAACGTCGTTAAGTGGGAACGAAAACGGTGTAAATAGCTGCGAGTAAGGATGGTATGACTGTGTCATTGCTTTTATTAGATTGTTTCGCAATATTACTGACGTATCGTGGGTACACAGATCCCTCTAATAGAAAAAAGAACCTTAACCTAACCACCTATCGAATAAAGTTAGTAACACTAAATTGAATCATAATATTAAAATAAATGTCCAAAATAGTAATACATACCCGATTACAACACCATAAGTAATAAGTATATATATAAGCCATTAGTAATGTCGTGGAATTCATGTATGTCACTCATTATTATCACAATCTTTATAAGGTCACTGGCTAGACATAGGCCTTTCCTAAAAAAGGATGTTTTGGCCCATATTACATTGGTCAAATGACCAAACAGGATACTTCATATTATTGATTTACACGCGTAGTATAACTATATATGCTGTATGCTATCGCTACGATCCAAGTAGAGATGGTGAATCAAGAGCGGAGCTGACAAGTATGAGCAACAGCTTCTAAAAGAACTTGATGCGAGAAGGCACTCGCGAAAGGCCCACCTGAGGACTACACGCGCAATGAAAACGTTCAACTCTGCTGCGTTACCTGTAACCGCACATTCAGGACTAAATTTGGTTTTAACGGTCACGTCCGTGCACACGCCAGGAGAATGCCATTGGGTCGCCGTAGGCGGATACGTCGAGGAGAACATCATCATAATCATCATCATCATAACTATGTATTAAAGTATCACTTTGGAATTTATTTTTGACAAAAATAAAATCTCATTCACAGGTTAATCGAGAACTTCTAGTTCACCTGGCCAGCTTAGTGAACGGCAAAAATTCTCGTGTAGTCCGCAAATTGAACACCGTCTCTCGGCTCTGCCTCGACAGCATTGAAGGCATGTCGGATAGGTGCCAGCTGGCATCTACATATAATGATTGCCTTAATGAAAATATGATAGAGTTCGCCTTCCCGCTAGACATTGCTGAGGAAGCTGTGAGAAAAATGCCTTTTCATCTAATACAGCCCAAGTAAGTATCTTCTGTGCACATATTCTTGTAAAACACTACAGCAACTGTCACTAAAATAATTATTTCATTTTGTTACCATTTCTTCTTATCATATGTTCGTGTAATATCATCAACACTGGTTCATAATGACAGACTTTTAACAGGGGATGACTTTGAACATTTTTATGGTAGTTCTACATAATTTCATCATTGTAAATACATAACCACATTTTATTACTATTTTACTGAATAGGACTTTTAGTTTTCACCTTTGTAACCACATTATAATATCATAGAATATTTTAACACCTCCAAAATCATCAACGGATACAACGATTTCATAACATCGCATATGGTCCAAGGATTTAATGAAAATTATCTTGGAAAGGTATGGGTGAATATTAACGGCAGAAAATTTTTGTCTCGCTCAATGAGATCTTTTCTAATAAACCATCATCTCTTTCTTTTCTGATCAGATCTTTTCTGATAAATTTGCTCAAAGCTGGTCAATCCAATTTGCAATACGTGTTGAATCGTCTAATTGCAATCGAGAACACAAAATGTTATACAGGGTTTTCTTGGCAGCCGGCAAAGATCTTCTACTGTTAACTTCGATTGGATTAGTTAATAGACCCTCGCTTAAACTAAATAATATGTTAGCTGCATGTACCTTTGAAGGGTTATTTGAAAATGAAACACGAGCAATCATGTTGGTTTTCAGCATACCTAAGAAGAGAAACATTGGTGCTTAGTAAATATCATCGCCTTATCTTCTGTCAAGGTAAGCAGGATAAAAAAATTCACCATCGCAACATAACATAACATGTAATTATTTATTGTAATAATTAATGTCGAAAAATAACTTTTAAATGATACAAGTTACTTCAAATTCTAAAGTTAGAAATAGAATATTCAACCAACCAGTAAGCTCGCTAAAAGTTGTGTAAGCTAATCAGCACAAGCAATGTTTAGAACTCGGAATTAATATAGTGTGGTTACATTAGTGACTTTTGAATAAGACTGCAGTGCAGACCAAATCGCTAAATTAACTAAAAAACGTACAGGATTTTTAATAACTATTCTTCTAACTAGAGTTCTCCTTTTCGTTTCTTGGTATATATGCTTAAAATATGAGTGATCATACTTGGTGATACTTACCCAGCACTCCATTTTGTTACTACGATAAAGTTCTCATATTAGATTATGTATGTAATATATACATAATATATGTATACAATATTAACATTTATAACAGCTGATAAACCTTTACACCCACACTGTGACAGAAATGACACATTAACACCAGAACAAAAAGGGTACAGACGCGATGGTACTAATGATGATGATGGCAAGAACATCTCACACAACTAAAAGGCAAAGAGAACGAATCTAAAAAGATAATGTGGGCGATACTAGTAGAAACAGACGTCACTATTACACACAATAGACCAGACATTACATATATAAATAAAGCAGAAAACAACACTAACCTAATAGACATAACTATACTGTCAGAATAGAACATAGAACCAATGGTAATAAAAAAGCACAGCAAACATCACCCAATGAAAACAGAAGTAGTTTCATTATGGAACACGCAAATAGAAACAATCTCAATAGTAATAGGAACAACAGGATTCGTAGCTTGATACATAAATAAGTTAGATACAAGCATAAACATACATTTACAATAAAAACTGGCAGCAATACATACAAAAGTTTTAGAGAACACAGTATTTCTAAATTCGAGGAAATTAGAACCTCCTCTTCTCTGAAGATATCAGAGCGGGAATTAGTATAAAAATCAAAACAAAAATTCAAATATGCTTATAACTCGCACGAAAATACCTGACTTGTCTTGAAATGAAATACCCATTTCAAAATATGTCAGTTTCATGCCAATTTGCTCACTGACCGTTTACGTAAAATAGTTTACAAGCAGAGTAAGTATCGGCTATTGGCTGAAAAATGTAATATATATTGTCAATAACACTTTCCAGAATAACACCTACAGGTTGTCCTTAGCAAAATAATCTCAACATAGTACGTGCATAACTATTACGGGGATTTAAATCCAATCACCAATTTAAACAGTAGTCATATATCAAAGTTAGTTGATAATCTCCACGTCTCGTCTACAAACCTGTTTTGATCAACGCAACCTTCAATGTCTATAAGGGAGATTTCTGGAGTTCAAAAATTGAATTAAGCAAATCCTCAAGAGTTCTAATTTTAGCAAAAGTTTATTAGGTACTTTCAGAATCTATAATCACTATGTAGATTGGTTGAGGGATTATGACATTTGGTGTTGAACGCCTTTGGACCGAATAAAAATAAAAGCACTTGATTTGCTCCGAAGTAGGTACCTCTCATATATTACGCCTTTGTGAGCTATTACAACCAGTGACTAAGGTCATATGGGCAGGATCATATTTAAATTGATTTAGACCTTTTTATAAATAAAATTTCTTAATTATAATGCTAATGATTGCCTTGCTTTTACCATTACCTAACAGCTTCGACTTTTATATTGCTCATTAGTTGAAGTACATTTTAAAACACATTCGTGTAATACGACACGTAATTCTGCCCAAAGGCAAAAATTTATGAGTTTTTAATCTCGCATTATCTAAAGTTCAATATAGTTTTTTACGCTTTTATGTATATTTTGGTATTTGAGCCAAAGATAATTATTTAAAAAAAATTATTATGCCCTTATGCCCTTATCACCTACTATCATGATTAATTGATTATTACAATCATATAAGGTCTTACTATAGAAGTATTTATTGTTTCTTATATCTTCCATCATCGTATGACATATCATTCTTAAATGTATTTAAACCTCATTTTAAACTTTCTTTGCGAAAACTTTAAAAACTCAACTGAAATTAACACTGAATGTTTGTAAATAAATTTGGCGTTAGTTTCTCAATTTAAATAAGGCAAGTTTTTCGATCCTTAATTATACTGTCTAATAAATTATCATTCATCATTAAATGTTTATAGGTCTGTATCAAGCGCATACATTTTTTGTTTTTAATCTTACTTGAGATCTTTCATAGCTAAATTCATTGTAAACAGGAGCAAGCAAGATGCAACTATACAGTTAGTTACGCGTAAGATAAGAATTACTTTCTGCTTTGTTCGATTCCTGCTCAAACCAAAATTTTTGTGCATGCACATTTAATGTTTATATTTGATCTGAGCTTTTTTATCTATAATATGTATGTATTTATAGAAAAAAAGGCATAAATGTATCTATACCAGGTGTGTACTAGCTACTCATAGCTCAACACACAAGCTCTGCTTAGCTTCAACTAGATGGCCCTATGCGTGAAAACTATTAATCACCCCACAAAGTACTGTCATATATTTCTTTCTCTCTTTCTCTTTCTTTCTTTCTCTCTAACAATCCTTTCTTTCGTTTCGTCAAGTTTAGTATGAGGATTTTTTTGGGAATGAACCCGTCAATTGAGTCATAAACATTCATACTCATTTAACCAAATTAAATACTCAATAACAACAGCGTATAAACTTTATCATAGTAATTACACAAATAATTTACACAAACGTTAAAATCACTATGCTACAAATACTACCAGTAACTGAAATTTACAACAACAGATAACGAGATTCTTCAGATTTAAATTTTATTCTTCAGATAACAGCTGTCTTACCATTGAGAAACCAAAAACTACGCTAACTATGGAATAAATGCTAACTGACCGTTTATCTGACCTTAAAAAAACTGTCCCGAAGTTCATTTAAATTCAAACATTATTAATACTTTTACTTTTCTTATAACATTATACCTGAATAGCCAGTCAGCGTCAAATTAATTACTTTCAAAAATTAACAACAGACTTGATGACAGAAATTATACAATTTCTTAAATGAGGTCCATTCAACAATTTGTTTTAAAATACGAAACTCTTTAAATTAATAAGTTTTTGAAGATTTAAGACTCATTTAACTCATTCAAATATTTGTTTCGAATTTTGGGTGTTTTCTATGTGTAATATGTATGTATTTACAAAATAAAAGTATGTAAGTATTCTATCAGTCAATCTAGTTATCATAGCACAAGCTCCGCTTAGTTTGAAACTAGAATACGTTGTGTCAAATGTGCGAAATATTTATTTGTGTAAAAGACTGTGTTTATTTTATTCATGTTATATATTTATATAATCCGTGCGAAAAAGGTTCTTTAGAAAAGGATTTTAGAAGTAAAATGGTGTGTCTTTTTACGGGGGTCGAAATAAAATGTTAATGTTTATTGTCGCAGCCTTACTTTTGACATTTGACATGTGTAGACAAAGTTGTCAATCTATACACGATGTACGATCGTACCTAAAGACAATAAAAGTCTAAGAAAATTTATAGCATCTCTTTTAAGCCCCAAAGAAATATAAAATTAAAATTAACATTAACCATTTACACCTTTTTTTTTTAAACGTGTAGAAACCCCCTTGGCCGTCACCCCACCGGGGTTTAAACCACACGGTGTGCCACTGCGCCTGACATAGGAGGGATCCGGGAACAGCTGTTATTACGACATTCAGATCCCTTATAACGCCTGTCCGTTAACGCGGGCATCATCTGCGGATAAACTCTCCATTTAGGCGACGTACGGCACACGCGGACGTCGCCTCCTAGCGGCTGGCGTCTATAGCGGATGGAGGGGAAAACCCGTCTCATCCTCCCGTGGCCACACTCAAGGCGGCATGAGACGCTAGCACGCGCACCTCCGCTGCCCGGTTCACCGGCGGCGAATGAGTGGGGGTTGTCCTCCCGGGCCTTCTCCGCCTACTCCTGCCGCGATATTACGTCTTCGCAGAAGGTTGTGACCGTGGTAACACAACTGTCGCTACCGACCATGGAACGTATAACGGCTGGTAGTGAGAGATCTCCTCCAATAACTGCAGTGAGGACCTTACGCTGTGCGGCCCAGGCGGGACAATCTGCCAGCGTATGCTGAGCCGAGTCCTCATGCAGTCGCAGTGGTGGCAGGCGGGACTCAATTCCCTCCTGGCGACCGAGTGCAGATGCTTTCCGAACCAACCGTGCCCGGAAAGAATCAGTCGGAAGGAACGGGTCATGTGCTGTCGCCCTGCCCACGCTGCGATGACCGGCCGGAGAGCGTCCACGGCGGCAAAGCCAGCACGTGGAGTCCCCAGAGACTTGGACTTGGACTTGGACGACCAACGAGCCATCGTGCCTCGACGAGCAGCCTCACGCCACTCGCGTATCTCTTTGGGTGGGGGCTGTATGCGATAAACTTCGGCTAGCACTTCGTCCTCCAAATCCCACGGGAGAGTTCCGGCCAAGGCGCGCGCCGCCTCTGTCAATACGGTGCTTTAACCGCGTATGGCTCTAACCGCCAATATCGTCTGAGGGCGCCGGAGGCGAGCCATATTCTGGGCCGTCAGCCATCCTACCGTCCATACCGGTGCACAATTGACCGGATAACCCTCGTGTATAGCCATCTCGTCGTAACGCTGACGCCGCCCAAAATGGGCAAGAGTAGGCCAAGGACAGAGTCGAGAATCAGGCCCAGATGCTTAAGCTTGGCCTAAACCAGTGCGAGGACCGAATTGACCATGATGGAGGCGCCAGAAGGTGGACCACGACGGGGCCCATGAAACAAAAAGGCCTCTGTCTTATCCAGGGCCACCCACAAACCCAGCACCTCAATACGCCCGACCACCAGAGAGACACCCGTGGAGGTCAGGC
Source organism: Hypercompe scribonia (assembly GCA_949316085.1). Lineage (NCBI taxonomy): Eukaryota > Metazoa > Arthropoda > Insecta > Lepidoptera > Erebidae > Hypercompe > Hypercompe scribonia. The sequence goes on from OX438988.1 coordinate 11,228,982, forward strand.
ACGCCGCCACTTGAAAGTTCATCCCTCGGGCTGTGACCAATGTGTCATCTGCGTATCAAATTACGCCCTGCCCGGGGGTCAGACGACCTCGACGAAGGGCCCAGTCGTATCCCATATTCCACAGGAGTGGTCCGAGGACAGACCCCTGTGGAACACCGCACGACATGAGCTTCGCCTTTAAGCATTTATGCCTATGCTAACTTTAAGTTTTAAAAATATCCAATTGCTAAGTGAAAGTAATCAAAAGATACTTGAACTACCTGACTTACTTATGATGATGTACTCCCAGCCAATGGAGTCGAGCCCACTACGCAGGAGATAGTATAGTAAACAAGTGTGTGCGTAAACATTGGTGCACTCTCTATTCCTTTCACAATCCGAACTGACGGTTAACCGACACAACCCGGGACAGATCAGGCGCTATATCGACGATTTTACGTCCTCGCCGAGGCGCAGGGATTAAAACTCCAACTTACACACTCTGAACTGTTATAAGGTTTTTCTGTAACCAGTAAAATTCAATAACACTTTTTTACCCGAACGAATCAAAACCGAGACCGGGAGATCCTTGATCAACAGTCACATACGCTAATCGCTAGACCAACGAGGCATTCACTTATATATTTCACATAAATCAGGATACTTCCCACAAAATTTTAAACAGTCTCTTAACATACATAAACCAAAATATTTCATGTCTCTGTTGCAACCTTTGAAAATAAGTTTGACTTACGTATATCTAAGAACGAGGAAGTATTGTTATATTTTTTGCATATTTTTCAATATTTTTCGACTTAAAGTCAATTCTTCGAGAGGGCCAAACTGTCTACGTTGAAGTTTGTACAGAACCCTCACACGCACGTAGTTTACGCAAAATATAAAAGGCTTGGTTATAAAAATATCCAACATACCTGATTCTGTTACATTACATATTCCATATGCTATTAACGCAGTGAGTGCAATATATGAACGTGCTCGTTGTGCGCGCAAGTTGTTCAACAGAATAGTGTTTTAAATACATTTCTTTTCATTTCAGTTTACCTGCCGAAATTCGAACGAGTCAAATCAGATAAATATTTAAAGCTTTAGTTTTGTATAAGTTTTGTTACAAGCTTGTATTTGAGTTGTAATAAATTTTCATATTGTTTTTAACCATTTTTTTTTCCTTTCCTCATATAGTAACCTCGTTTCTTTTTGTAAGTTTCAAGACATTCGAATTTGTTTAGCTATGATAAGTTATATTGTTTCTACAGTTCTTGATAGAAAACACTTAGGGACCAAAACTTTTGGATTCTATTTATGCTTGCCATCAGGTAGAGTAGTCACTTTGGTAAGCTCTTAATAAAGAAAAAAAAATGATTTTAGCCTACGTTATCACGCTGGTCGGACGGGTTCATACAGGATTTGTTTCAATTTTTCCTTCTCTTTACAGTAATGTTACCCAGTGTTTGATCTCTTAGTCACCTCTTAAGATACCCACGGGGTGTAACGGGGTCGTGTCATTATGTGTTCTTAATCTTTCACCACACGAAATTTAACAGAACTCGCTGCTATATAATTTTTCTCCTATACATACTGTTCAAACGATAAAATGAGAGTTGAAAAGTACTGAACATTCATTCTAGTATTTCACTCTATAACTCGTTAAATAATATACAACTTAAATTCCCATTCTTCATTCATGCTCCATAAAATTTTATTTTCTTCCAAAGTAAATTATTTCTTCACTAATACAATAACAAAAAACTATAATTCAATATATACAAAAAGTTCTATTACTGTTACAAAACCTCTTTAGCCTAAACAAAAAACTAAAGTAATATAATTCCAAATTCTTTCAAAACAAGTTCCTGGAGACAAAACAAACCGTTCCCAACACTATAACTGTCATTATAAGCTTATTTTATGTCTTTGTCCTTCGTACTAGTAAACGTTTACGTTAAAAGCGGGTTACATGTGAGAAAATTTCAGTCCTTTGACATTTCTTCTACTTTTTTTTTAAATAAACAAAGGAAACAAATGAATGTATTCGTTACTGTTTAAAAACGATACTTTTTACTTTGCAATATTTTCAACTTTTTTTCTGCATGAATCTAGCCTGTGCAAACTCATTGCAGTGTGACCTTTGTTCTAGTTTTACGATAAAGATAAATAAGCGCAAAGAACGGCAACCAGTACCACCGAATCATTGTCAATTGCGGCAACTTCCCCGCGTTTTCTACACTCATTAGATACAGCTGTAATCCCAATTGATTGCCATATTTCTGTACATTAATAAACCAATTTGTTTCATAAGGGTAGCGCAGGTGTCAGTTGCACGGTGATTACTTTTCTCATTACTGTATCCTGCTCTTGAATTAAGGGTATCAACGCTTATAACGGTTTAAAATACGTTTCTCATCCATCCTTAAATTAAATTTAAAAAAAGTAAATAATAAACCGATGAGTTTTACAACGTCGAGATTTGCTACGGGGGTATGGCTTCAACTGAGAGTTTATGACGCTTTACCACTACATTTTTTTTCCATATGAAGAGCCTGCCAAAGTGACTTTACTCTGTCTGATGGAAAGCATGAAGTTGTGGTCACCATACTTATTGCAATTGCAGACGATGCGGTGTGGTGACCCACACTATGGCAGCTTAGTGAGATGCTTTTTTATGCCACGCTTGGAGACATAAAAGGCATGACAGTCGTTGTGGCAGTGTAAGGTTCACATACTTATCACGATAACTGTTACCCCTGCATCAATGGGCCTCCGATCTCGCACTCACCAACGAAACACGATAGCACAGATACTGGCGTTTTAGGTTGGTCTCTTGTGGGAGGGTAGTACTGCTCCGGTCGATCCGGCCCGTTTGTGCTGAAATCAGCGTGGTTCTACTACCTAAAGGACATGTATACTACCTACCCTATCCTTATTCTTTTTTTTTAACGTATAGAAACCCCCTCGGGCCGTCACTCCAGCGGGGCTTACGGTGGGGGATATGTCAGAATTGGACCGACTAAAGCCACACGGTGTGCCACTCTACGCAGCAACCGTAAGCAGCAACTTCCTGAAGTAACCGTGCCTATTAAACAAAAGGGCCTCCGTCTTGTCCAGGACCGTGAATCCGTAGAATAACCGCCCCTATCTTCGATTCAATGACGGACGGAACATTATCCTCGGTACCCCCGCCATCTTCGACCAAGAAGGTCATCGACGGGGGTGTGTGTTCCGCCCGCTGCGGAAAAAGGCCCTCGACCACTTCCTGCAAGAAGCTGGGCTGGAAGGTCTCTATAAGGGGGGGCCCGACGAGCGGAGCTTTTGTCGCGCCGCAAGGTAAGGGCGGCCCCAGGGGTCACGATCGAGACTCTCCAGCATCTCCTACCTACCCTGCCCTACCGTGTACCTGATAGGATAATAAGGAATCAGTTATCTTAACATAGAATGATAATTTAATTTATAGGTATGAAACAAGTATATTATACATACCTACTTTATATTACTTTATACGAAAGAGATTTCCTTAAGGATTATATATTATAACCAAACTTTCATAAAGTTATGAACAGCTTCCACTATTTACATTTTTCTTTCATCCCATACATGTCTTCGCGGATATGACAAAAATTCGAACATAATCTTTTTACTCACCCCATATTACACGATCCTTTTTGCTCTGAAGATTAAATAACCCTTATATGATTGGATGCTTTTGTACATGTTCTACGAGATCCTTCTAATACCCATCGATGGAGGACAAATAGTTAAGGATCAAGTTTAGCAAATATAATAACGGAGAACGTATCTCTTGGGGTAAACGCTACTTTGAGCGATGTGCTCAAAGGATTTAGCCTTAATTGTACATGTACATATTTTAAATTAGTACACTTTTTAATGACCCTGCTATTATAATGAGACTACTAATCCTACCGCTACTTTAGGAATCCCTTTCGCTTTATAATCACGTAATTTATTTCAACATTTATACATAGTAAGCTTGAATTCATGTCCGTCCATTAATGCATTTTCCACTGTCCCATTGAATTATTATTTTATAAAGCAAAAATAAATGTCGGTTGGGAAAAGCTCTTCAGTTCGAAATGTATTAACCCTTTGTTATAATGAAATAGATAAGTTTGTAGTAAGTTAAATTGTCTATAAATTATTGACTAAATTGTAGTAAACGTCAAACTTTATCCAGTGTAGATCAATAAATTGGTTAGTGCGGCCACAAATTACCACAGAAAAAGTAGTCTTACTTAAGTATTATATAACGAGAACTCTACTTAATATATGAGGAGCCACGTACAAAGCTATATACTTGAAATATCATAATGGAGTTGAGAGTGAAATTCACATAACTACAAAAGTCAAAGTCAAAGTCAAATTCGTTTATTCATTTAGGTCACAAAAAGACACTTATGAACGTCATAAAAAAAAAACAATAAAAGATGAACAATCTGTCGATTAAAATTACAGCTAGCTGGGTTCGCAGATTGTTCATGGTAGAGTGGTGAGAAAAGAACCCAGGAAAGAAACTCACCACCACTCTTTTAACTAAAAATCTTTTAAATATTAAAACAGCAGTTATATTAACAATCATAGGTCTTAAAAAAAGAGCAATTCATTTCCAAACATCTAAATCTGTGACATAGTCTGAAACTGAGTAATAAGCCTTTTTGGACCACCTCAGTTTAATAAATTTCTTAAATTTACTAATAGATAATAATACTATGTTGTTTGGTAATTTGTTATAAAATTATATACATTGACCCACAAACGAATTCGATATTTTATGGAGCCTAGTAGTGTGCAAGGCAAGTTTATTTTTATTTCTTAAATTAAATTGATGGAGATCACAAGATATGTGTATATACGTACGTACGTTCATATATAGCTGTGTTCATACAAAGTCTGCTGAAAAAGTTGAGCAATATATAAGTATTGTTATAGTTTCTTTCATAGTTACTTGCTTATGTTGCCTTTTTCTTTCAATGCTAGATAAATAAACTGATTAACTGATATTCCCAAGAGATCCGACTGCGAACCAACTTGAGAAACTTTCATTTATATTCTGATCTTTTATCCAAAAGTTTACCATCCCAAAGTACACAAGGAACTTGATAGGGGTAAGTCGAATTTAACTTGAGGAGAATCTTAAGTTTAAGAACAAACTTTATGAGCTTTGTGAGCTATATCATTGATCCAATGGATCGTCATTCGCTTTATCATTCATTTTATCAGATTTAGATTTCTTTGTTTATTTCAATGAAATATCTACAAACAAATTTTGGAAGATTAAATTATCATGATTATTATTTAATTATCTACAATAATCCCGGTTATAATTGTTCATTTTCTCTTCAAAATTTCACACACAAAAGATTCTACACAAAAGATACAGGAAACGTACGTATATGCATTCTCATAAAGCCGATTTTGATAAAAGTTCCTGTCAGACCTTTACACAAGACAATTGACGTCAATATTATATGTGCATTTCCCAACATAAAGCTTTATGAAACTTAACGTATGTATTTCGTTTGTATATATTCTGAAAATTGTTCGTGGTAACAATTTTTTTTTATTCTTAAATTTACAATGTGTGCTTTTTACCTCATGGAGTCATGATACAATGCTGACCCTAAATATTATATAAGCATATTTTTTTAGTTTCTGCTACAATATATATTTTGCAATCACATTTCTTTAGAACACACATTCTGTTAGTTATTTTGAGATGACTTGCAAAATTAGAAGAAAATATATTCAGTAGTTTAGCTACAGTACGCTTTTTTGTGTTTCGCTGTTTACAACATCATGTATCGTATAAAACTACAGTATTTAATGGTCGATGATTTAATACGACATAACAATTAATAAAATTTAAAAAGCTAAAATATTTTAAAGTAAAATCAATCATATTTCCAAGTGTATACGAAAGATAATAACTGTGTATAACAAAGAAGTGCATAAGTTTTGTTTAGTTTGTTGGTCACTGTGTTGGCGAATATAAAATAGAAGCACGTAATTGACTAATATGTCACAGGAATCATTACTGCCTACCTACAACTAATCGCTTTGTGCACAGTTATTGCGCACTTTTTTATCTATTAATTGTAAACAAAATGTGTTAATGAATAAGAATTTAATATTATTAGGCTTCGTAAATTATATTTTTCATTTAAATATTTTACACAGTATATAACAATTACTACCGGCAAACACACACATATTTTTTTCGAACTTTAACGACGATGACTTCCGGATCCTAGAAAGTAGCGTCAGTTAGTTTAAGACTACTTTGTATTGTAACGAGTCTCGATAGTTTTATTAAAAATAAACAATATTTGTTTGTGTTGTGCAGTGTGTGTATGTGAAATAGAGTGCTGTGCTTGCTTGCAAATCTTTAAATAATTCTGATTTACCAAAATCAATATTCATAATCCCGTTAGTGTCCTTTACAGCTGTGGAATATACTGATATGGTTATAATTTACAGGGAATGCCATCAAACCGCATCTCTTCCTTTATGGACACACTGTGACAGATATGGAACCACTAGTGTATGTCCTACAGGCAACCAAATTTTTTTTAAGGGCGGTACAAAGATTATGAAACAACCAAACTTTGTACTTATTTGGTCGTTATGTTGGGTTTGCCGTAGAAGTAGCGTACTTACGTATTTACGTACTTAGTAGGGACGTACAAAAGTAAGTAATGACCCTGAATTCCTATCCAACATCACTTGGACTGACGAGAGACTCTTTACTCGTAACAGCATATGGATTCACTAAAACTTGCGATATTGGACTACAGAAAATTCTCATCCTGCGCACGAATCATCGCAGCAATACCGTTTCTCCTTAAATGTGTAGGCAGCAATTCACCAAATAATTGGTATTATTTTCATTGATATTTGACTGCTGTTAAGTTTTATGATTTGCTTGAGAGCCCAGTGTCTAACTACACAGATCCACAGCTTGTGCTCAAAACAGGCATTTATGGTATCAGTTAGGCCGAACGGCTTCACATTCAGTAGTGGCTGACAGTGAATAGGACGATAAGGGCCTACATGATGGCCACGTAGATCACCAGATCTGCCACCTCTAGACTTTTATTTGTGGGGATGTGTGAAAAGTGAAGTGTACTTTTTTTTTTTATAAAGGCACCTTCCATCGCAGGGTGTTGCAGCCTCCTGTGACTTATGTAAGTGTCACAGATCGTTATTTTCTTTATTAATTTTGGTACACTTACATTTATTTATATATAATATGACCTGATTAGGTCTAAATGAACAGTTTAAATTACTTAGGTACTAGTTCTTACTTAACAAACTTGATTCTTTTTACGTGTCACTTGAAATTATGTTTTTTTTTTTTTTCCCTTGTATACTACCGCAGCGTCCCTCATCACTACTGTCCTCTTACTATCTATTCCTTATTCTATGTTATACAAATTTTATTTCTTAATCTAGTTACAATATATCCTTATATACTATGGTGCTTTTTCTTTGATAATTACTATATATTTCCAATATATATAATTTATCAAATGCTTAATTAACCTGTCTTATTCCTATTATTTGCTATCTCTACGACTTTTTCACAATATCTTGTAAAGTAACTACTATGTTTCTTATTTCCTAAAATAATGCTTAAATTTTCTTTGAATATTTTTGTACTTATTTGCTGCTCCAAGTTGTATCTTAAAGTATGGGACATTCTAGGAGCAGATGGAGTACACTCTCTTCTTTATTGGGCTCGCATACGCAAGATGGGCTATCCTTACACCCAAATCTATGGAGGTACTGGGCGAATCCTCCGTGACCCGTGAGCACCTGCGCCAACTTTGATGTTATTTGATCCGCTTGATTGTGCGGTAGACGTCCACCACATCAGGGAAGAATACTTTCGTGACGGAGGCGGTTTCAGCTAACTGGAACCTCTTGTTCCATTCGTCTAGAGTATCTTCACGGACACTCCTTTTGACGAAAACTTAATGCGGCGTTTCTTTGTGACCATATCTCTTTTGAGTTGTGCCAGCTCTTTTGACCACCACGGCGTTGAGACTTTTGCAGTCATTGCCTTCATTGGCATACTGTCTCTGCATGCTGATGTTAAGTGGATTGATAGAGTGGTCGTCAATGCGTCCAATTGAGTGGAATCTTGGACTCTGCCTATATTCTCCGGAGTTATATTATATTCGGTTCATAATTGTTTCAGTTTTACATTAAACCTTTCCCAATTAGCCTGTTTGGTATTATATAGGTGAGTCGTGCGTTGGATGCAAATCCCTGTCCCCTTTCGTAGTCTCATTTTAAAGATAATGGTATTGTGGTCTGAGCTGGTTAGCCCTTGGTCGAGTTGCCAGTCTGTTATTAATGGGATTAGATTTGTGGAGCAAGCTGTTATATCCACATGGCTGGCAAACCTTCTATTTCCCCGAATTGTGTCGAAGGTTGGTGTTACGCCCCTATTTAATATCTGCAAGCCGGACTCTTCCAGGGCCCTGGACAATTCTGGACCCCTGTGGTCCAGAATTGTCCAGGGCCCAGGGAATTGTGGTGTGGACTTATGGTGCTTCCCCACCAGGTGCTCTTGGCATTGGCATCGCCTCCAATGAACAGATTTTCTGGGCCCGCTTTCACTACTGCTCGTTTTATACACTCTAGGTATGGGTATGGTATTCTATGAGCTGATCGGGCTCGAAATATAAAGAGACTACTGTGATCTCCCATGCTTTGGACCGGATCCTCACCACTGCGATGTCATTTGTGGTGAGTTCTGGGCACTATATGACGTCTAAGTCAGGGTCGAAGACTACGACCGCAGCCTTGACAGTCCCACTTCCATCATCCTCGCATTGGAATATTCGCGCTCCTCGGTAGCTAAGCCTCTTGAACTAAGGCGAAAGCTATTTTTCAATCGGTAGCCTCTATCATGAGCTCATGTGTAGCGAGCTGCTTTCGTTGGAGGTTTGCTTGGGCAACTGCGTAGCAGTTACGCAGTTGCCCAAGCAACCAAGTGGGGTTGCCTGCCCCGTTATTAGTGCTGACCAGTTCTTCAACAATACGCTACCCTAGCTCTAGCAAGAGCCTCCCATCTTCTGCGCACTGGGCATTCGTTGCTGAACGCATTGTGCTCGCTGTTGATGATCTTTGCGTGAATGCAGTTGGTACATGATGGGGCTACTCCCGCGAGTAAGTCGACGCATTGTGCTTTTGTGTGAGGTCCCCCACAGTGGCTACATTTATCCACTGTTTCACGGCAGAACCTTTTCCCATGCCCATACCCTAAACAGCAAGTACACTGTACCAGAGGGGATTGATCTTCAACCCTGATTCTCTGAATGTCTATGTGTAGTGCTGGTCTTTCCAAGATTCTATTCCACAACTGTGGTGAGACGCTTATTACCACGTGATGTGTATGGGGATTTCTGGTCTTTTTCTTATATTTGACCTCTATTCTGTCATCTTCTTTTCTAAGGTCGTGGAAGAGGTCACTATTCTGCTTTCTGAGTGCCTTTTGGATGTCGTCATCAGTATTGTACTTCAGTACCTCCTTAAGTACGAGCAGCGGATCTTTATTTCTAACTTCCTCCACGACTAATTTGCATCCTGAACTGGTCAGTCTTTGTTTTACCTTGTCTCGCTCGCTCGCAGTGAAGTGTACTCAACAGATGTTAATACAGTAGAGGAACTGAGATAAAATAAAAGCCATAACCGCTAATGAATATTATGTGCTAAAATACGCGGAAACATGTAGCGAAGATGTCGTCGATGGCAGCGGTAGACATTTTGAAAATTTAAACATTTAACCTAAATGAGTACTAAATCAAATTTTAAGCTAATGTTGATGTGATCATATTTTAATAAATTGGTAAAGTGATATAAAAAAGTGTCAAGTGACATAAAAAAGTCACTCAGTTAGTGAATACTAATGTAGTGAATACAGTGTATTTCATGACGCGACACGATGCTTAGCTCACGTTTGACTTCGCAGTCAGTGTTGTGCCGCTCACGCTCTGCCATCTACAGGTAAGTGTCCATATCACAACGATACTCTAACTCGAAAATGAAATAATTGTATTTATGTTGTTGTAAATTAACATCTCTGTATTTTTATGAAAAAAAAATCTTGTACTAATTTTAAAGGAAGTGTATTGGATCGTATTACTTGCTAGTTAAAGGTCTAAACTTAAGCGCCACGTTGCATAATAATACGTGAAGAAAAATCTTTGAACCCCTTTTTAAATAAATTTCACGAGCGGAAGCATATCATTTTTGGAATATTAATGATTATATTATTATGAGAAAATGTACACGTAACTAATGATTAAGTAAACAATTATTGTTCCCTATTTTACACTTGTATACGTATTTATTGAGCACAATAAATTATATTGAATAAAATTAAACTATAATATTGTTTTGAAACGTTACGTCCTATGAAGTTAAAAATTGTTTAAGAATGACACGACATGACATGACATGACATGACATGACATGACATGACACTAGATGCCAAGTATATATGTATATACCAAAATTTATAGCACATGATTTTCATAACTGGAGTGTCTAATCAAATAAAGGAAGGTGTTCAATATAAGTACAAGTGCCTGCCCAAAATCGATAAAGTGACATGCAATGGGAGAACATTAGTGAACTGCATGATAACAACCTCATTAATATACTTACTATGACGTTAGGAACAAATATAATACCTAATCATTTTTCTTTCCTCAAAAAGCAAAATGTACTCCACGAATCCAATACCGTATTATAACGTGGGTTTAGACTTCAGACACAACACGTCACAAAAAATCTTCATAAAAGTGTGACTGCGGTTTGCGTTAGTAGAGATGAATAAACGTTAGCCACTAAAAACATTAAAAGTAGATTATTAAAATCATTAACTAATTAGAATGAGTATCTTACCTCTAACATTTTTATAAATGGTTTGTTTAAATTATAACAATACACGTTGAACCATATTTTAATTTGAAACTATAGTCTTTAAAATATAGGTTAACTAGCTGACCCGGCAAACGTTGCTTTGCCATATAAATTATTTCTAAGTAATTTGAGCGGTATGAAAAATGATTAAATTACTAAAATGGCTATTAAAAAATAAGGGTTGATCATAGAAGGGTGAAAATTGAGGATTGTATGTATTTTTGTATGTTGTATCATAAAAAAATAGAAATTAAAAATTTTGTCTAAAAAATAAAAAAAAATTTAGGTTTGTACTACCCCTAACATTTAGGAGGATGAAAAATAAATGTTGGCCGATTCTCATAGATACCGGATAAGCACAAAAAATTTCATCAAAATCGGTCAAGCCGTTTCGGAGGAGTATGGCAACGAAAACTGTGACACGAGAATTTTATATATTAGGTTTCAGGGACAGTTGTCTCTACTGTCATTTTACACCTTCAAGGTACATTTTAGGTGTGAATTTTTGTATTTATAATGTAACGTACTTCGTTTGTTGTAAAATGAGTAGGTAAAGAATGAAAATATAAGTGATACAAAGTAAAATTGCTTGTTCAAAGTTATTTTGTCGGTTGTGTAGCCATCAGTCACAGAGATCAAGCTGTAGTTTGAGAACAGTAAGTCACATTTCTTTCATGGAATAGGGGATAAATAAACAGACGGATGACCTGGTGGTAAGTGACCACCTCTATCTTTGGGTAACTTTAACTTAAGAGGTTTTCGAGTGTCATACCATAGCTTATCGGTGGAGACTAGGGTCTGAAGCGAGACTTCATCCCCACATGAGGTCTTCAGTACTTGGTTCTGCAAAAAGGTGAATATTAAAGTGATAATCATAAAGCAGCGCCAAAAACCAGCACGTAGAATATCTAAAGCACTGGAGACACTGAAATTTAAAATTATATGAAACTAAAGAGTAAAGAAATTTAAGTTACGCTATAAACAACAAATTTAATAGGAAAAAAACATACACTCAATCGTGTTTCATAACAAATAAGGATCATAAAAGTATAAATTTTGACCCTGAAATTTAAAAAGAGCCCATCTAATATATTTAGTCACTAAAAAATTCAACATGGTACATCTCGTAACGTGCGCGTACAGACTCTTTATCGAATTCAAATTCTACTTAGCCACATTTTTATTATAATTAAAAGCGTAACCCTATCAATTTCCCTAATCCTAAATCATTATTTATACATTTTTTTTTTTTGGATTTTGCGATTATATACATATGTGTGACCTAATTAATGTATGTATTTAAAATGAAAAAAACCTAAAACTATAGCCTATTTTAACTGCCTCGGTGGCGCACCGGTAGTGAATGCGACTGCTGTGCTTGAGGTCTCGGGTTCGATTCACGGGCCGGACCAAATATTTGTATGATCTGCAAATATTTGTTTCAAAGTTTGGGTGTTTTCTATGTATAACATGTATGTATTTACAACATAAAAGTATTTAAGTATTCTGTCAGTCAGTCTAGTTATCATAGCACAAGTTATGCTTAGTTTGAAACTAGATGACGTTGTGTGTCAAATGTCCGAAATATTTATTTATTTTATTACAGTTCTTTTTATTCTAAATCACTTAACACATTTAAAGTCGCCTTTTACATTCAGTTGCCAGGCCAGTGCTAACTTCATCCAATATTATCGTTCACATGGAGGCGAGAATATGCAGGGAATACATTAGCATGTTATTTCATGCCTCGGTGCATCTTGTCTCGCACCGTAACTTATTAACTTCAAGAACTTAGAAGTGGTGTCAGAAGCTTAATTTCTATAAACAAACATTGTAGGTTTAAAAACAAAAATATACCAGTAACGTGTTTAATAGTTTTCAATTCAAGTTTTTGTAAACGAATGTGTGTAACTACAGTTACAACACTACTACTGAGTAAAATTAAATGTAATATAAGACGATTTCTAAGCAGACTTCTTGTAACATTCTAGAAGTCAGTTTAGAACTCGTCATCCCCTCAAAATTTTTGAAGAAGAAATAATCCAAAAATAACTACAAAAAAATCTTCTTTTCTGCATATACTTTTAATATATTGATTATTATTTTTAAGTAATAAAACTCTTTGAGAAATAAGAAAAACTTCTCATTTTTCTCATTTGGAAAAAGTGTTTGTTATTTGAGCATATCAAATTTAATAGTGTCTTACGATTCGAGATATACTCGTATATGTTACATTTATAATTATTATTAGATTATGTGCATTACAACAATAAAATAAATTACGAAGACAGAGAATAAAGATAGTCAAAAAGGATTCCTTCAGCAAGAGTCAGCACCAGTCCTTAGAATAGTTATCATGTGCAGCTGTTTATAAATTTTTGAGATAATTTGTGTAAAGAAAACTGTTATGATGCGATAGTCTTACTAACATGAAGCTAATTCACGTTAATTCCAACTTTGAAGACTCCTCTAAGGCAATAAATATGTCTAAGTAATCATGGAAGTTAATAATATATTAGCCACTAGCATACTACGGTTTCCTAACGTTAATTTTTTTGCCACTCCTTCTCAATGTTCCCCTTTTTAACGAAGCATTTCGGTTTGTCGCTAGGGAAATCTTATAACACAACAATATCCACTACACTTTGTGTTACATTATATAAAATCTGGTCACTACAATAGTTTTTATATATTTTGCGTCTAATATTATGTACGTTTATTAAACTTTAGCGCAGTTTTTATAAAAAAAACATAAGTGTCAATTCTATTTTTCGAAAAATCTCTAATCTAAAAAGAGTTTTGTCGTGTCAAACAGCGTTCTGAACGTTCAAATTGACTGTAATTAAAGATGTTATCTTAATCACTTTACTAAAACAAGACAACCGAAGATAATTTTAGAGATTTTTTTAATTTAGTGACGAAACAACGCAATTCGCACAATTATATGTAATATATTCAGAGTACAGATTCACTATATTATAATGAAGAACTGGATGATTGTAATATAACGCAATATTATTTACATACTAAATAAATCAGTTCATTCTATTTCAGTGTCTGTTTTTTTCTTCATCATAACGTATTCGACCTTTTCATGAAAACATTTTATTTTCACAAAGATTTTTGATAAGCTTCATAATAAAGAAGAACGCCTTAACTCAATTCAGGTTCCCCAAATTCCTTTAATTCAATTCATATTTTTAGTTTGGGCGTATATTTTTCACTGGATGGTAACAAAGTAATATTATATATATATATATATATATTTAGGTTTTCGTTACTTTAAAAATCATTGTAGAGAAAAAAATGTCTCTGGAGTGCCTAATTGTAAGCCTCCCTAGTGAAATCTTATATTTAATGAGACTGATGGGAACACTTTTTTTAATATGAATAATGAATAATATTCAAAGAGAAAGCCGTGAATAAAAAGGTTCAGAAATTTCTGGGAAAAACGAAAATAATATTGTTAGACAGTTAACTTTGTTAACTTGTCATTTTTTTTTTTAAACCATCATACTTGTATTAATTACACGTACTATTCTACGTTACTAAACATAAAGGAAGCTTTACCTGTAGTAGTTTTCTTTATGATACAATATGTATATATTTGTACAATTGTTGTTTTAAAACAGAGTTGAAGATGAAACTAATAGAACTAAACTAATAGAAGTATACGTATATATTTACTTGACAATAATACTATTATATGAGTTTTACATTTGGTTCAAAAATGAGTTTTAGGTGGTGCCTTTGAAAATACGTTCTTTAATAGTTGTTTTTTTAATTAATACCAGCGACTTAGCGTCTATTTTTTGTTTTTGAGTGGTACCTTATAGATCTGTGCTCCTTGATACATGACATTATTTTTCTCGTAATTGATCCTGGGTTTGGGGAGTTTTATGAAGTTAGCACCTTTTGAACTACGCGTGTTTTATATTTTTTGTGAACTTTGATTGTGTGTGAGTTTCGTTGTTTAAAATATTCCTTATCAAAATGTATTGTAATAATAAATTTAAGTAATATTCAGTAGTTTTGTCCCTGTATACATCTTAACGGTTGGAGTTAAATACTTGTGGTGAAAAAAAATCTTAATTAATTCAATTTTTACTCTTTGTAGTATATTAAGATGTGTTTTAGCAGCTGATTTTTATACCTGTCTTAGGTAATCAATATGAGGTTTCACCATTGAATTATAGATTGTGTAGCGGACATTAACGGGAAGACATCTTGCTATATTTCGCAAACAACTTGTAAGACAGTTTAGTTTCGAACGTTAGTGTTCAATGTGTTGTTTCTTAATTTAATTAATTTTAAAGAAGTAACTATATTGTATTAAAATTAGTTATAAATAGTATACCTGTCAACGCATTTTATTTTATTTTTATCTTTGGTGATTAGTATTTTATTTATCCTTGTAAGTGATTTTGTAATCTTTTAAAAATAAATACATTTTTAAACCGTAAAAGTGACTCTGGCTGATGGAAACCACGAGTAGAACTCAAGAGTGGTGGTCTCGATACTTATTGCGAAAGTAAACAATGTCGTATGGTGACCCACAGTATGGCCGTCTAATGAGATACTTTTTCACGCTCCACTTAAACGACCCGGGTTCATGGTGGCAGGGAAACACGTGCGCTGATGCTATAAAAATACCAATCTAACTAAACTTAGAAACAATATTTTTGATAAACATATTATTACCTAAGGTTATACACGGGCCATTAAGAGGAACAAAGCGAAAATAAATATAGCCAGTATTTTACGAAACTTAATAAAAATATCTATTTGGTACCGTCCAAAGTAAATATCAAAAAGGCTATAAAGAAACGATATCAAACAAAAGAATCTATTGGATATACTGTGTAAATACAACCAGACGTTGAACGAATGTACATAAAAATAAAAATCTTTTTGTCTTGAACAAACTAGCTACTTTATTAGAAAGAGAAAAAGCCGCTTATTTGCCGATATTTAACTATTGTCGTCAAATAGAGCACTTTAGAACAATTCACGTGCCGGTTGGGCTATTTTTATTCATTGTTATTATCTTATTAACATGACTGCACGATTGGCCTAGTGGTTTAGGCGGTCAACACGCCGCTCTCTACAACGCTGAGTGTTGTGGGTTCAAACCTCATACGAGACAACACTTTTTGTGATTCACAAGTAGTTGATCTGAATCTAAGTGTTCTGTGTGTCCGTTTCATGTATGTTTGTAAAGTCCCCCGCGACACAGGATTAATTCCTAGTGCGGGTGTCGTTTTTTTAACTATCAAACCGTTTGTGTGTATCAACTCACAAATTATGTAATGTTGTTTAGAAATACTTAGATACCCTACCACCTACCTGTTTCCATTAGTGAAAAGTCAGAGGCGTCGCAATGCGCTATTTTGTTTACTACTAAACATTTAGAATATACAGTAGAAACATGTGCGCATCTACGTTTAAATGTTAAGTTGGTACGCTTCCAAAACTCGCAAAGTTTTGCACCGATTAAACTCAAAAAGGACACGATATACAACCCGGTTCAACGATTGTTTATACCTATTTTTCGCGTCAATTTTTATTCTTATTTCTCCACAAAGCAACTACAATGTGCGACAGTAAAGTACTGGGTACAACTAGTTACAGTCAATATAAATATTTATTATTCCGAATGTTTTAGCAAAGATTGGAACGGTCGCTAAGAAAGTTACATTTTCTGTCACTAAAATAAAGCAAGACGACTTATTATTTTAAAATATGCTTTTTTAAATATAAATTAACAATATTTTATCATATCTCGTTCCTGTAATACAATTTTAGGTGTAAATTATCGCTTCTTCTTTCAATCATGAATAAAATATAAAAACCCTGCAAAAAAAACAATTCCTGTGGAAAAATTTGTTACAAGCTCATTGAAATTCTCGGCAGTAAGCCATTTTTACATAAAACTGCGTTAAATCTTTGATGTCGTTACAGTGAGGCTTTACATGCATATATTATACTGATAACAGTCATGGTAATACTCAACAGATAAGTATTTACGACTACTTAAATCGATATAATTTTATGGCACGATACCGATTATCGATAGCTAATCGACAAGGCTCTGGGGCAAACAAAACATCCCGATTAGTGGTAATAGGCTCACCGTGAGGCCAAAATACTGGTTAAAAGTGAATGTTTAATATGCCTCTGTCTACCCCTTCCGAGGAAATTAGCATGATTTTATGTATGTATATATAATATAATAAAAGGAATAATTTTTGTTCTTCACACATTGAAAACTGATATCGCTTATTTTTCTTTTGGTTTTACACCATTCTGATATACAGACGTGTTACTTACACTTAGCTAAAATAAGTATTCGTAGAGGTTGTTCGTGTTACGGTGAACTCTTCCAGTCACACTTGGCAAACGTATTTTCAGATCTAGGTAAAAAATATTAAAGATTTATATTTTTTATAGTCGGTCAAAATGTTTACGTTAATCTAAAAATATTAATAAATTTTGAATTGTTCACATAACTATTCTGTTAGAAGTAAATCAAATTATTTATTAATTTACCGCTTTTTTTACAATTTATCTCATTTCCTATTAAAAACAAATTTAATGCAACAAAAAGCCTCGGTAATAAGAGGTTGTCGAAGACGATCGTACTAATATACATTGTGTTACAGTCGTCATTCAATAACATTTCTTTTTTATTGTTCCACATTTATGTATGTAAAATTTTATTACAGACAATTGGATTTCTAAGGTACTCCAAAGGTACTAAGGTAAGGACCAAAACCTCTAATTATAATAACCCAAAATTTACTTTAGCTAAAGTTGTTTGTGTTTGTTTGTTTGTTATTGTTATTTAAATTAACATAAATTTAAATTGACGTAAACATATCGATTTGTTATGTACGAGATTACACAAACTAATATATATTTTCAAAAACTTTCGCAGTATTACCAATTATTGTGTATTTAATCAGGACAATATGGTCTGATTTGATATGTCAGTTGATACTAACATCGTGCATAACTTCCTGTGGAGGCACTGCTAAGACCTTTTTACTCTCGCTTGAATGTGCTTGAATGTATTCCTAGAAATGCCACCTGTCGCCTGTTTAGGTTTGCCACTCATCCACTTTATCTGGAGTGCAGAATTTTGATA
This sequence comes from Hypercompe scribonia, assembly GCA_949316085.1. NCBI lineage: Eukaryota > Metazoa > Arthropoda > Insecta > Lepidoptera > Erebidae > Hypercompe > Hypercompe scribonia. The sequence goes on from OX438988.1 coordinate 11,247,073, forward strand.
GTTGGACAGCTTTTTATACTGCACATCGTACTAGATCATCATGCTGACCTCTCATTTAATTCTATGTTCTTTGATAATAGAAGGAATGATATTGTACGTGTCAAATCCCAAGTGACACATGTTTACATTAATAATTTTTATCTATCTTTAGAAGCCTATCTATTTATATATAATAAGATAAATAATGCCTTGAAAATTTAAGTCCTATCACATACAAAATGTCACACTCAAGTATAGTAGTAGAATATTTTTGGTTGAGCTGCCTCGTTGGTCTAGCGGTTAGTATATGCGAGCTGAAAAAAAACAGTTATGATTGGGTTTTTCTATTTATAAAAATAATAATTTATAAACAGCCTGTAGTTTGGCAGTTGAGGTCTCAACCCCTGCTGTCAGTCCTGCGTCTAATCTCTCCCTAGTCATGTGGGATAGTCAGAAAAGTGAGAGAATAGAGAGTACACCTTTGAATAATGTTACTTATTGTTTTAAATCTATGAATTTTGTTTGTGACCAACGGTACAGGTGTTTACTCACACAGCGGTAGTTTACTAAAAGTGTATTAAGTTCACCTTCCCATGAATGTTGTAAGAGACGACTAAGGGAGCAAATCGTGCAAGGCAACGTCACTACAAGGAGAAAAAACTAGGAGAAAACCCTATATCACCCGTATGGCCAACGTAATACACTGGGTCAAAACCTCCTTGCTAAGGAGAGGCCTATGTCCGGTAGCGGACAAAGTAAAGGTTGTGAATGATGATAATGATGATTAAGAAGGTCGCCTAAGAGAATTAGTTAAGGTGAATTAGGTTACAAATAGCTTTTGTTGACTCATGTTAAAGCGTATTCGCTCGTGTACACACGTTTAACACCCTTCTTCCGAACAGTGCGAACTAATTACTATTTTAATTAATCCCATTTTAGTGCGCAAATAACCTATTTACTTTACCATTTTCTGGTGGTCGACCTTGAAGTCCGGATTAAACAGATTTGTAATATCATGGGAACGGAAAGTCACAGAAATATATTTGTAGCAATATTCCTTACATTTTTTGAATTTTTTAAGCAACAATGTATTATATAGAAATAAAGCTATGGAAAGTCATTTTTCTTTTTAATTTTGAGACATTTTTTTATAGTTTTATGATGAACTTCCACGACAAAGTGTGTACCGTATGCGTTGCTAAGAATGAAAATGTTATTTGTCATTTTTAGATCACGACACGTATGTGTAAATAAATGTCAAAGTGAAAACACAATGGTTTATGTTTATAAATATTTGTCGTAGTGTTGGTGAATGAAAAAGAAAAGCACATTTTGTTCAAACTGCGTTCATTGGTTTTTGGATACTCCTGTTTCAGCTTGATTTGTACAGTTAGGGCATCAAGTGTTAAGTATTATTAAAAAAATGCTCAAATAAAACAATTCCATTATAGTCGTAAATTAATATTTTATTTATATTTTATAGATTTTGAGACACTATCATTTACATCATTTATCATGTACAACCGAACATCACCTTGCACTCTTCTATTTCTTTGTATTTTGTTTTAAAATTCTGAACAATTTTTATATAATTCTGTCGATTTAACCACATAGATCTCTTGAAAATTCGCTTGCTTTTTGAATCAGCCGCGTGGCACAGGAACCCACCGTCGAGAACGACCATGCGATATTCCTGAAGACACATCTCCAACATCTACGATAAAAATATTATGAATTAATGAACACATGAATATATGTTATTAGTTATGTATTATTTAAGAGATTGTTGTTTTTCTTTTACATTACTGACTAAATTAGGATGTGGGTACAGAGACTCAGGCAATGAGTTCTTCAAAGTTACCATGGGTACAATAATCTTGGGAGGACATTTCATTTCGTTCGCGGGTTACGCAATCATTCTGTTCAATCGTTATGTACGCAAAGGTAAACACTTGATGTATTTTTATGCTATAGAGAAGTGAACGAGTAGACAGATCAACTGACTGTGACTATCTATGCAGTAATTCACATCTAATATTACATAAAGAGATCGAGGATACCTAAGAGACGCCTTGCCACCTTTTGAACCAAACCCAAAATCAAGTGGAGAATTGGGCTACCAGTGATCTCAATCATTTGATAAAAACAACGGAAGAATAGCTTATCACCGGTTTTCTTGCAGTTCGATGCCCGTCCATTTGTACTGAAACTTGGCTTCCTCAGTTTTCTTTTTTCTTTTTTTTAAAGACAACGCCCGCACTACATCCTGTGTCGCGGGCAGCCTTACAGATATAAAAAAGAACCTTCACAATGAACACCCAGAATTAGAATAACAATTTGTGGATCACACAAAGTTTTGTCCCATGTGGGGGTTTAATTGCTAGTTTGAACTCACAACGCTCAGCGCAGTAGCGACCGCGGGTGTTAGAGCGGCGTGGCGACCGCTTAAACCACTATGCCAAGCGTGTAGTCAAATAATAGTGCTTATAAAAGTGTTATTTGTTCTCAAACATAAAGTGTTTGTTGTGAGTTCTGAACGTACTTATTCTGAAGATTTGAATATTTGGAGCAGTGTAAGAGACGTATAAATGTTTTCTACGTACAAGTTAAAGCATGCATTATTCAATAAAAATGAACTTTTAATATGCTCACTCAAAGTGAAATTTATTGTAAATTTCTTTTGAGAAAAGAATTTCTTTAACTATAACATGAACAGATTATATTATTAGTAAAGATATTATGTAAGGTTCATCAATGTAATTTTCTTCATTGATAACGTAGGCTACGTTTGTTTAAAAGTACCAATGAGAAAACTAATCCAAAGATAAGCGAGGTTCTCTCCCTCTCTCTCCACCTACGTGCTACGCACTCGCGGTGTTTGTTTTATACTTACCTACAATCATCAAAGATACGAGTTACGGAATATAAGCTACGTAAAGGTCAAATTTCGTTGGTTGGCTATAAGTGGATTATATCTTATTGTGACTGAAAATTGAAAACCTTATATACTGTTTTTAAACTGAATTTTTATTCGAACTTAAATGCCCAAATTTCTTATTACGAGAATTGGTGCTATGAACCACAAACATTCTCACACGCATTAATAATACACAGCGGGATCTGAACATTTATGTACGTTAGTTAATTTTCTTGCCTTCAAACTATGACAATGTGACGTACGACAATTATCATAAGTGCCATAATTGAACAGCGTTTTGTTTACTTATCTAATGCTCACAAATCAAAATATAGGAGTTAGTAGTATAATCATGTCCCAAGTACTTGTTATTATCGATTTTAAGAGTCAATATAGATATAAACCTATAAATAGGTCTGACCTACAAATGTCATCCCTTTATGTATATTATATACACAACTTTATGTTTATTATATTCCATTAAATTCACGTATTTATTATCCTTGTATTTAAATAAAAAAAATACATAACAAATAACTAACAGTCATATTCGTCGCTAAAGTAGGACATCATGTTTGGAAACTTACTAAAAATGGTGTGCTCATATTTATTGTTACCACTTCATGACGCAAGTTTAGTAAGATGTACGCCTTCAACAAAAACCTTAATCAAGACAAAAGTCCCTGTTGGATGTTAGTCGTGTTCTTTCAAAAAATAACACCATCTAGAGTGACTTTGTGTAACTTTGGCGTAACTTTGAACCCACAGAAAACTGACAAACAAAATTATCTTGTTTTCCGCGTCTCCTTTATTTAGTTTCAGTGGAAAATAAACTGAATTTTGTAACACTAATATGGTAAATATGCGTACCTACAGATACAATAGGTTACATAATATACCGAAACTCGAAAAGTCCGGCAACAATCACTATGGAAGTATATAAACAAATATTTTATTTCTTTTATGGTGCATATTACTTAAGTGAATAAAAAAATATCACATAGTTTCATACCAAATAAAATTAATCAAGAGTAGTCTAAAAAAGCTATTAGCTATTATAATATTCAGTTTCTAATATAAAGCACATTAATTCGATGTGTCATTATATTTTTCTTTGAAGTACATAGGGATATAGTTCAACTTCACGAAATTAGAGTACTTTATTTTTCTAGGGATAAATTGGGAACCAAGCAGTGCAGGGATGTCGGGTTCATGGACTAGGAAACCTGCATCTGAGATCTTGAACTCGTAGTCTTGGAGACACAACTCCATTGTCTAAGGAATAATTCAGAAGGCTTAGTACTTTCTGAGGGAATGTACCTTACAAACCGTCTTTGTTCTAAACATAATGATAATATCTTAATGATTATTTAGAAGTTTTGTTTTCTTTATTAAAATAAAGTTTATATATTTTTTTATTTTAAGAACCTGCCAAAGTGACTCTACTCTGCCTAAGAATCATAATATGATAAAAGGGAAGTACATTAAAAACAATCTTAAAGTCCTACATTTCCTTAAGTACGCATAGATTGAGCCAAGAATTCGTTAACATTTGAATCTAACTAACCTAATCTAGCTGGTGTTCTGAGGACCGATGCTACTGGAATTTGCTGGCACAAATCCAATGAGTCCCTGTCGGTGGTCAAAAATATGTTTCCGGAAAGCTGATTTTCAGGCGAGGCGCTATCCACAGCTGCCTTCTTTTATGGGGTTATTCGAAGAATCGTGTCTACATCAATAAATCAAATACACCATGTCAACTCAAACAAAAATCATCGAAGAGAAGAGTGCTAACGTCGAAACGGTGGTTACCTTGTGATGTAATTTTTAAAAAATAAATATCAATTAATTAGCTTCCTTGTAAATAAACAATTTTTGTAATATATCAAATGGCTTTTTTTTATGATTTTTCAAATCTTAACTAACTCGTGGCCCGTCGTACGTGGCCGTCGTGGTATATTATAACATAGGTACTATCTGACTGTAACGTTAATTGCTAATTTACTATAACAAATAAAAATAATATCTTTCCTCGCGCCGTAAAAACTTTCTTAATTTGTTTTGTACCTAAGGTTATATCGTTATAATCTATTGATCTACAAGGTTGTTTTCTTTACATTTTCAAGGGATCACAACATCAAGTCAATACAATGTATTCCTTAGAATTCAGATAGACAAAAACATAATTATAAACGGGTTCTTTATTGTTTTCGAGTAACAAAATCACAATAAACAAACTAATTATAACAAATCTGAACAAAAAGAGACATAGGCAAGACTAAAGTAAATAGGATTTAATAAAAATTTAAGGTCCATTTCCGCATAAACCTGTTATGTATTACGCTCAATTCTTATCGCATTATAGAAATATCCGATTATATAAAAAGATACTAAGAGTGTCTTATTGTGTTGGCGTCGTAGTGTTACAATTTCTATGTTCCAAGGGTTCAGATCGGATAAGAATCGGGTTAAAGTCCAAAACAGATTATAAATTTCGTACTTTCGGTAAGTACATTTACATACACGTTGGTGAGCTTTATTACTCTCTGTGTTGCTTGCCGTGAAATAAACAATACAGCAGACATCGAGAGACCGATGATTTAAAAAAGATTGATCATTTGATAGGTAAGGGTATATATTTATTATCATTATTTAAGTACCTAGTCCTGTACAACAACTTCAGATATATTGGTCTATGATAATCTTGATCCATGATTCTTAAATAAACAACTAATTCATAATAATTTACTTAAGCTTGTAATATAAATTAGGCAACGCTGAAAATGGTATGGACAAGAAAAATGAGAATAAATTTCTATAAATAATTTAAGTACTGCTGTAATGTCGTAAATGATTCGAGGTAGACTAAGAGAAGTCTCTCTTAGTCCGTGTTAAACCACTTAAGACATTACAGTTTTGTTTGCGTAGTCACACCGATTATAGTTAAAGTAACCTTATGCAGTATTCTGCATTAAAATTGGTTCTTATATAGAAACCAACACTATCAGAGCACTTGCTACGACAGTCTCCAGACTCCCCTATTTACACCGATAAGAGATGTTCATTCATCGAAGATAGATACATCCACATATAAAGTTTAAGAGTAATTTCACTGCTGAAGATTTTTTTATAAATATTAATGACAATTAAAGGTGAAGGTCGTACGAATCTGTTGGATGCGGGCAACACAGGACCGGTTGCTGTGGTGAACCTTGGGGAAAGTTTATGTCTAGCAGTAGACGTCTTCCAGCTGTCAGTCTGAGATGATTCGTGAAGGTAGTAAAGCCAATCTGATTTCAGCACGAACGGACCGGCTCGACCGGGGTAGTACTACCCTCCCACAGAAGACCAACCTAAGGCGCCAGCATCCGTGATGTCGTGATTCTTTGGTGAGTGCGAGGCCGGAGGCCCATTGATTCAGGGGTGACAGTTATCGTGATACTGTGTGAGCCTTACACTGCCACGATGACTGTCATGCCTTTTACGTCCCCAAGCGGGGCGTGAAAAAGCATCTCACTAGCCCGCCTTAGTATGGATCGCCACACTACATTGTCTGCATTTGCAATGAGTATGGTTACCACACTTTAAAACAGAAAAAAAAAGTACAAGTATAAAAATATATTACCTGTGTCATTTTATCCTGGCGCCCTTCCCATGTTAACATCTCGCTGTACCATGGCTCCTTATTTGTCCCAAAGTAGAGAGGCTCCCATCTATGATAAGGATATTCCCGCCTGGAGATCAACATAGGCTGAAACAAAAAAGCATATTAATTTAACAATATGAACTGTCTCACTCATCCTACTCTCTAGTCTGCAAGTGACCATGAGTGGTATAACCCGTTCAAAACCTCGCTAAATAGAAGGTATCTTAAACCTTTTAAATCATTTTATCGTGAATAGGTCCCGCTGTTCAACACAAACTATATGTATGCGTAACTCACATCTTTACTTTATTATTGGATGACGTTAGTAACTGGCCCTATGTATTTATCCTGTGCCGCGGGGCACTTTACAAATATGCATAAAGCGGGTTCAAAGAACACCCAGACTCAGAACAACAATTTGTCCATCACACATAGGATCAAACCCATAACGCTCAGTACAGTAGGAAAAGGCAAGGTGACTGCTTAAACCATTACGACATCCACGCCATCAATTATTATTATTTTCACACAATTAATATAACCGGTGTATTACAAATCGAAAGAGCGATGAACTAGATAAAATATTACCATTTCTACTGGTACTTGGTTTTATTTTACAAAATATATTAAGGGTTACGTAATTATAACCGTTAATAGTCCCCAAAATTACGTCTGAGAAAGATTTTTAAGATATTTGTCATATTTTATACTGTTTGTACAGTAATTATAATGTTCTAGTAAATACAACAACACACTTTTGAAAATAGCTTTACTAAGAAAGTCTAACATTCGAAAACTATCTTAGCGCAATATATAATAACCAGACAAATTATCTATAAATCACAGAAGTAGTTTCAAGGTTGGAACCACAACACCCGTGACAGTGTTTGTTAACGAGCCCTTCAAAGTCTTCAAAGTTCCATTACCAATTTACAACTTCAACCACTGGCGTACTAAGTTATCTATAACATATATTTATACGTCTCTGCTCTACTTACATTATAGATAATTGGCAGCGTTTACAACACATAACGTGTGTAAATTAGACAACAATCATCCAATTATAGGACACAAGATTTAAACAGAAATTTACATACGTAATTACAATTTGAACGTGCGTCGACTCAATACATAATCAATATTAAACAGGTGTGCTTGTTGTTCATTTAACAGTGTTGCTCATAAGCATCGAGTTACTTTATTTCTGTGAATCAGACTATACTCTTTACATTTAAATACAAAGTTAATATTTAATGTATCCAGAGCTTAGGCGATCGTAAAAAGCACTTCGTTTTTAAGGTAAAAAAATATCTCAGTTTCTTTACGATATATATAAAGTTCCCGGATACCGTAACCACGTATTTCAAAGCCAAGAACCTATTTGAGAAAATGGTATAACATATTTTAGTTTATAAATGTTACAGTTTTACGCATTTATTATACAAATAATTTTAAAAGAATGAACCGCCGTGCTAATGACACACTTTCTTTCAAAAAGTCATCGGGAATACTGAAAGACTTTTTTAATAGCCTATTAAGTTGACTAAAATATTAATGGCCTTCCGTGTGTATATATTATATTTATGTATATATTATCTATCATACATAATTAATCACATTTTTATTTATGATGTGTTTTGTTGTAAATTTAAATATGTTGTGAACTGTGTACATTTTAATTGACTACGTTACATTTATACCCTCGGTGCACCTACCTTATTAGAATTAAGTCCGACGATGTACAAATTTAGAGCACAAAGTTTACAAGTAAATAAAATAAAATAAATAATATAAAGAACTTTCACAACCTGTAGGATAAATAATAGATAATTTTAACCTCTAACATAATTGTCTGCCTCCTTGGTGTCGTGGTCCATACGCGACAAGGGTCTTGGGTTTGGTTCCCGGGTCGAGCCAAAAAGTGTTATTGAATTTTTCTGATTGTAGAAATGATTAACAACAGCCCGAAGTTTGGAATTTGAGATCTTGACGATCGTGTGTCGGAGAATACGTAAAATCCGTTAGTCCTACTCCTGATCTCTCGCCGATCTTGTAGGATAACCGTCCCATCGCATTGTGAGAGTAAGGGAACAGAGAGTGCACTTGTGTTAGCGCACACGGTTGGCTATATAATATCTCCTGCGTATTTGACTGGTCTCCGTTAAAACTGACCGCCGTGGCCAAAATCGGCTAGGAGTCCATCATCATGAGCGTCATCAATTACAGCAAATCACCCTTGACAGTCAATAACTTGCACAACTCTTTGAAAAGACAATATAGTGTAGTGTTTTATATTCTTTGAAGCATAGAACCAGTATCTTCTAGTATGTTATATTGTTCATGATAATGTGCAATCCCTAATGAGAATGTACCAATAAAATATCCATAATACAATAGCCGTGTCTACGAGGTACGCTTATTAAGTATGAAAACGCTGCGACAGCGCTATTTACAAAATCATTTTAAGTACCTCCTGGTACTTGAAAAATAAATGGAGACAAACTCCTTCCACTTCTTAAGACAAATGGCTTTTACAATGTTATTCGACAAACGACGGAAGGAGCAGAATTCTTGAAGCGAAGCAATATGAACTGACGGACACCGTTAGAATTTTCCTTAATCGAAGACAAGTACTCTTAAAATAGGGTGAGAAATTTTCTCCTTGTAAAGCTTCGTCATTACAAAAATGATGCGTAAAGTATAAAATTTTCAATGTATTTTAGATATTTTGTGGAAAAATAAAAGGATCACACTGAAATCTATTTTTACGATACAGTAACCAAACAAATAGGTAATCCAAATATAATCAGTGTTTAGACTTTACAAACATACATAAAACGAACACAAAAAACACCCAGACTCATAACAACAATTTGCGGATCGTGCAAAATGTTGTTCAATGTAGGGATCGTACCCACAACACTCAGCACAATAAGAAACAACGAGATGATCCATTAAAACTACTATGATATCCGTGCAGTCAACTATTTACTACAAATTTGTAAAATCTCAACATATTTAAGGCAAAAAAAAATTCTTTTTCAATTTATTTCAAACTGCCAAAGAGTTGTCGTCCATCCATTTCTTACTGTCGTTACATTACTGTCATATTATTAAGTACTAAATTACTTTCGAATCAAGACCACGGTGAAATACGATTATTTGATTCGAACACAGTAACATAATTAAGAATGCTACAGTTGCAGCTGTCATAACAAAGAGGTATAGTGGCACTGTTATTAAACGAAGTTCTAAGTAATTAGTAAGCAATTAGTTCGTGTCGAGACTATGACACGAGAGGTTGTGGGCGGGGTTAAATGAGTTACAATCATGGCTGACATGACAAGATGGCACTGCCTTGATTGGTTCTTAGATGAATTAGTTATTTAGCCATTCATACGAGATTTCAGCTCGGGGTTACGACTTAAGGATAAGACGTCTTGGAATATGTTTGGGAGAGATTAAAATAATCGATTTACGTATTTGGAAGGTGTAGATTTATACTAATTCTGTTTTAAATGACTTGAACGTAGTTTATAAATTATATTGAATGTATTGAACTATAAAAAACAATATACCCAACCTAAAATAAAGCATTTGGTGACGATCATAAACTGTCAATAATGCAGCTGTTTATTTAGGTTTGTATTTAAATCATATAACTTAAGCAGAAAGGGCCACTTTCTGTATTTATTTAACCATATATATGTGGTTGTCTTACACAAATATAGATTTTTGCACCAGGAACTCTTTGAATCTATTGAATCAACACGTATTTTCATGTGACTTCATATCACAACTTGCACAGAAAATAATGCAGATTGCTAACCCTCTGATTGATCTAAATACCAAATGATGTAAGATCGGTAATCGACGGTTAAGATTACACAGCACTTTGTCAACTTAAACATTCACTTCAAAGGGTGTATAATTGAATCTTCTTTAGAACATTCCAACTATTATGCAATCTGCGATACGTTTTAATTCCCATATTTCCTTCTTTCCTACACTTATTTGAGCTTACTATTTCTATAAACCGTCACAATATTTTCAGAAAATTCTATTACATTTGTAAAAGTCAACAACACGAGTGTCTACGATATAATAGTAATTTACATATTGTACGCGTGTTTCGTATGTTAAGCTTCCTAAGACTCCCATTATGTGTGATTTGGAATGTAAATAAATATTGAAATATTTGTCTTGGAAGATATTTGCGTATATTTTAGACCTCTGCAAATGAAATTATATTTTTTTTTTTGTGATTGACCGTGTTGTAAGTGCTTAAACTATTTGATAGTATGATATTATTCACTCACATCTTCTGTCAAGCTTGAATTGTTGAAGAATTTTCAAACAAATTAAAATAATCATGATCATTCGCTCAGGGTAGAAAACAAGCGTCTTTAAAAATTTACATACTTAGATAATCTCCAACTGGATATGGATTACTTTAAATTAAAAAATATCAAAGACAGGAAAATAATTCATGCAAAAGAAAATCTCAAATCGTGACCAAGTTTCAACTACCAATTTCTTTGTAGAAGCTAATAATAATAACCTTTTAGATATAATTTAAATTTATGAGTAAATCATAAAGTAATTCAATTCGCTGCGGGGTGGTTTAGAATGAAAAAATATTGAATATTTGAAAAATTAGTGATAACCAAAGAAAAACTTCTTTAATTGCTACAATTTACTCGTAACTTCCTTTTTTTAATTTATCCATATCTGTCCTTTTATTTTAAAAAGAATGTGTAAAATTGGTGAGTCTAAGTGAATTTACTAGAATAAAATTGAAAATAGGCATTATGGATTCAGAATCCATTTTGCCTCTCCCCCTACGGCAAGTTTGAATATAAGCCGCTGATTTCTGGTGGCGGCCTGATCGCTTTTAGATGCAATCGAGTTGACACGTTGCTGTTGAGGGGGGAAGTCTCTTCTCCCGGAATAGGGCCTGATTAGGCGTGGGTTCAGGAGGAGCCCTAAGTAATACGGTCTTGGTTTTCCCAGACCTGGGCGCTTAAGCTCAGCCATCGGGGTAGTTTCCAGTGGAATCACCACATGCTTCTAAATACCCAAAAGAGCCAGAGATCCGAAGGAACTTCTTCCACAAAAAGGATAAGTTTAGATGGTAGTAAGGGATCGTCAACAACTTCATATAAGCGAACCATGAGTACAAGCCATATACATCCGGTTGTAATTGAGGTACGCGGTCCATTTTGACCTAAATACGCTCGCTATAGGGAGCTCTTTCATTAGATCTTTTGCCCGCATAAATTGATTGAGTTAGAGGGAACTAAGTGTGAAGATTCCACTCAAACGTAATAGCTCAAAACAACACGGATGCGCTTCACAAGCTTGCTAAAATTCTTCACTACTGAACAAGTTTTAGCAGGTTTGTATGCAGCTGAATACCTTTCATATTAGTTAGGTACTAATTCTAACAACCCTGTCCATATTTAATAACATTTAACTTCTTGGTGTAAATCGTCGTAAACGCATAATTATCGTTTTAAGAGAACCTAATTTGGGCAGAAATCAATTTTATTCTCAGATTAATATAAGAGATGTTGGTTTTATAGAAAGTACCATACAAAATAATAAAAACACTTGCTAGAACTATTGATAGGCAAACATCGTTTTGCAAGGTTTTTCTGTTCGACCTAGTTTGCACTCAACTGGGCATTTGATAGTCTGCGTGTATAATCAATGTGTATACATGCAGTAAACTATCAACACGCTATTGTTTCGTAACTTTATTGCCTTTTTATTGTAATTTTATGACATTACTTGAAACAAAAACCAAAACCTTATAGGACAACTTTGATATAAATTTGTCTACCTTTCAAAATCCTGAATCTTAGAAAGACAAAGGCAGCAAGTAATAAGTTACTTGCAGCTGTAAAAAAAAACAATTGTGTATCATCCAGACTCAGAACAACAATTTGTGGATCACACAAAGTGTTGTCTCATGTAGGATTTGAACCCACAGCACTCGGCGCTGGGAACGGCGTGGCGTTAAACCACTAGGCGAACCGTGCAGTCGTCTAAGCCAACTATTAAAGGATACGATCGTTTAAGCTTTACATTCTGTAGATTAATTAAATCCTATATTGTACTTGCTATGATGGTATATTATGACATAAAATTTCCCTCGTAATGGCGCGGCACGCGGTCATTAGTGAACCATCATGACCGAGCATTGCACACTGCAAAAACCATCTTAAGTCTACCACTGGTACATAGGTATTAATTAGTACTGTTTACTCCTAGTATTATTTTATTATTACTTGTATTTACAATATTGATTGGTTTGTGTGGTGACGGATTAAGAATAAGGTGGTGTGTGCTATTTTCACCTGAATGCAGACCTCCTCAAAAAACTAGATCACCTTCTCAATAACAGCATTCGATTCGTTTACAATCTTCGCAAGTATGATCATGTGTCTACTTTACGTTTCCAGCTGCAATGGCTGCCAATCCGACAGCACCGTAGTTTGGGTGCACTCACTTCTCTTTTTTCTTTCCTCAACTCTCCATCGCTACCTGAATACCTTGTTCCCTACTGCCGCCTCTTATGCTCCACCCAAGATCGAAACCTTAGGTCAAGAAACAACATGCTTCTTCTATGCCTCCCTCATACCTCCAACTTTATCAATTCCTCCTTCTTTGTGCAGTCAGTCGTCTGTGGAATACACTGCCCTCCGATATCAGGATGTACACAAGTCGCCACACATTTAAGACGAAAGTTCGAGATCAACTTCGAAATAAATTGGTTGAACCGTCACAACGATAGTACCCGAGTGAGTATTTATATAGAATATTGTATTAATTTTATATACATGTATGTTTATGTATTGTGTATGTATTGCTTATATAAAATAATATTTTATTAGTAATGTATTTCAACTTCGTTAATTCACCTTTGCATCTACCGCATCATGTTTCTACTTCATCTAAAGGTTGAATGGGTGAAAATGCCCCATGGCATTAAGTCCGCCTTTGTACAACACGTGAAATAAGTTTAAATAAATAAATAAATAAGGAGTGTAGCCACCGTTACTCATCCCTTAAGCATCGTTAAAACTGACTAAGTAAACAAAGGTAGAGTGGTATAGTAGGTCAAAACTGTCTTTCTCAAGGGAGGCTCATGTTCAGTAGTTTGTTAAAAGCTATTTATGATGATAACGTCTATATTGATTACCCAAAAAAGTTATATGTATTAGCTGATTGTGCTGTCCTAACTTTAATACTAAATCGGTAGCCAGTTGTACTGAAAGACTATATTTCAATAGCAAAAAAACAACTTATTTTATCAGTTTGTGATTATGTCTACGAACGAGCTCTACAGAGAAATATGCTACGACCACTGTGTCAATAAAAATTTAGGTCAATTAGAGTGAAGAAACCCTAAAGCGATTCCCTCGATATTTACAATCACAAGCACTCAGTAAATTTTCTAAGATTTTTTCCCTATTCAATGTTTATTGACATAATTCTTTCGATATACGTTGAACTCTGTCTGAAAGTACATGAGTACAAGTACATGTACATGTATATGATTTTCTGTACATATATGTGTTGTAGGTACACAACTGGTAAATACAGATAGAATTACCTTAATGAGCACTTTGTTCTAGTTTAGTTATATAAAAAGAATACCTGAAAAATTCTTTCACATCTTTACTATAAACGTTTTCCCCATTTAGTAACATATGGTAGGCAACTAGTAATTAGTCAATTTATTTTTGTTTAATTATTGTTAATTGCGCATGTTAAGCCACAAATATTCCACTATCAATCGATATTTTACTACGTATTGATTAATAAATTGATGTAACTTGCAACTGCGAAGAGATGTCGCCTCTATGGCAGTCCTCTATCGCCTTTATCATGCAGAGTATTTTGACGAACTCTTCCAACTGATCCCATCCTCCCTTATCCTACAGGACAACTCGTGCTGGCCTTGGAAGTTACCGTTTCAGAATGGTAGACATACGCTCCTAAACTAAACGGTTCGGCTCTTCTCCTGTGCAAATCAATTAAAGTCTAGAACTCATTACCAGCGCACGTGTTTCCCTCCCACTACGAACCCAGATCCTTTAAGCGGGGCGTGAAGAAGAATCTCACTAAGCCGCCATAGCGTGAATCACCAAACTGTATTGTCTTCATTCGCAGTGAGTGTGACGACCACCGCTCTTGGATTATATTCATGCTTTCCGTCAGGCAGAATAGTCACTATGGTTGGCTTCTATAAAAATAAATATAAAAAAGAAATAAAAAGAACTTGCTTGGAACAAATGCAAAATATCATTCGAGTGATTAAATTGAGCACACTATTTCCATATGAACCGACCTAGAAAATTACCTGTTTAACATGGTTTTAGACTACGCAAAAAACAGTTAAATCGCAACCAAATATTTTTGTCACTGTTTCTAGACCTGACACTGAAAAAACGTCTAATGGAACTATATAGTTCTGGATTATATAATCCCATTTATTACAGTAGTTTTTATTCTGAAATGAAATACACTAA
The DNA here is from genome assembly GCA_949316085.1 of Hypercompe scribonia. NCBI lineage: Eukaryota > Metazoa > Arthropoda > Insecta > Lepidoptera > Erebidae > Hypercompe > Hypercompe scribonia. The sequence goes on from OX438988.1 coordinate 11,262,155, forward strand.
AAATATTTTAGTCAGAACTTGTTTATAAAGAAAAAGAAGGACGAAATGGCCAAAAGTTAATACTATTCGTAATATGACACTAAGTACAGTAGAGAGTACGTACGTACTCTTCATAAGTAAAGCGTTGCGTGATGGCAAAATATTTGTTTCTTTAAGATATTCTTTCCATTGTTTTGAATAAACACGTTGATATTGTATATATGTACCTTACAGGTCTCCCTAATACAGAAGTATTTATTGATTTTGTCGCTGCGTTAAATTGTTGTAGTATCGATTGAAGCAGTAAATATTTAACACATTGTAAAATGAAGGTATCGAGTATAAAATATCGAACAACAGTTAACAGTATATAGTAATAACATGTAAAGGTACGTAACTCAAGTTAAATATTAAAACGACAGAGATCTGTACCATAAAGAAGGTATAAATTCATTAAAAAAGAAATTATAGAAACATATATTCAGATATTCGAAAGGATTAGCTGAAAAATGTTGCAGACTTTTAAAGTTATACTTTTTATGCTGTTCCGATATTAAAACATAGCAATCGGAATGCGGTAAAAAAATTATCTTAAATCGAACTTTAGTATTAAATTTTATGCGGCACAGACGCTGGGAAGAATCCGAGATTATCCGTCATCCAATCTCATTATTTAATAAACCATTGTACAGAATTGCAACTCTTTTTTGTAGGCCCTGGTTGCGGTTGTTACAATACTGGCTATCTTAAAATATTAATCATTTTATGTTGGAGAAAGTCATATTGTTTTCGACGTTCCTGGTTAGCTTTTATACATTTTTTTCAAATTGGGTTATAAAGAACAGTGATTTTTACAATTTTTATAATGACGATTTAGATAAAAATTTCAATATTCCTGTCAAAAAATATTATAATAATGTTTTTTTATAAAATATTCTAGCAATTTTCATATAAACCCAGCGAAAGACCATTTATTTGTAGCTGGCAACTATAGGATTGCAACCAGAACTTTGGTTTAGGTTTTGGTCTACTTGGAAAAAAAATCAAAGTACGGTAAAAAGTAAATAACTTCACACATCTCATACACGGCTATCTGATTTTAAATAAGACAGAGTCTGTACCGTGATAACCAGACTGATGATAAATATACTGAAATATTTCTAAATACATACATATACATAATAGATAAATTACACCAGACATAGAACACATAATCGTGCTCATTACGCAAATATTTGTCCTGGGTGAGAATTGAACCCACGGCCTCCGGCTTAGCAGTCAGTGCCACTAACCACTAGGCCAACAAGCCCGTCGATAATAAATTCACTAATCCTATTTTTGATCAAAATCAGAGCCACAATTTTGAAATCAAATTAAAATATAAACATATATCTACCTATGTATTTTAATTATACATATTAAGTAAAACATTACCTCTAAAACGTTTCGCGCTGGTCTCGTTAACCATGTCTGCAATCCAGGAAACCGCTGGCAATGAGAGCACAACTTCTGGTGGAAGTACCTCGCCAAATTTCTCTGTACCATTTGCACTAACCTGGTGGCCAACATTAAATATAATAATAAAAGAGTATATGAAATACTTTTTTAATGGTTAATTAATACAAGAATATCATTTTAACTATATTCACGTTATTCACGTCACAAACTACGTGTATTTTTAATTTGAAAGATTAATTTCCAAACATCATTGAGCTAAATAAAAAAAACATTTCATTAACAGCCATTTACAGTCAACTGCTGGACGTAGGTCTCTCTTTAGCAAGGAGGTTTTGGCCTACTATACCACGCTGGCCAGACGGGTTGGAATAGGGTTGGTTTCAAGTTTTCCTTGTCCTTGTACGGATATTTTCATGAATAGTTTGTTCCCTTAGTCGCCTCTTACGACACCCACGGGATGAATAGGGGTGATAACACTATGTATTCTTAATCCGTCACCACACAAAAAAACATTGACAATGGCAAATCAAAAATAAACATTTTTATCTGTTTCGGCAATGTGTTCTGTTCAATCATCACTTTTCTGACTTTATTAAATAATTAAATCTTACTTTATTAAATAATTTAATCAAAGAAATGATTGTTACGTAGATTTAAATACAGCCTGTATAACCGAACAAATAAGTACAAATAACGTTGACTGGTTAAGAGTTACCATCTCGACAGCCTAATTATTGCTTTTATTTCGGCATTAAAATTACAACGTTTGAATGATTATAGATCAAACTGTTGGAATGATGGGCAGTAAAAGTTCGCCCTATAAAATTCAACCACATTTTACAACAGTCAGCTGAAAAGTATCCCAACATTTGCCACCAATATTTGTCAGACAATGGCAATAAAAATGGCTGTAAAGTTTTAAATGTAAGACTTTCACGATATAATTTATAAAGGATATTCTTTCAATAAAATTTACATTGTAAATAAATTTCATTTACGATAGTATAAAACATACAATTCTTAATTCATGCCTTGTTTTTGCTCTTTTGTTTATAGAATACAATAATAAAATAAATCTTTAGAATCTGTTTCTCATTTAGACATCTATAAGTTGAAAATCATAAGCAAAAATATTATAGCTGTATATCACAAAGATACTCGTACTATATCAATATACATTAAAGGGTTTCTTTACCTTCCATAATACAAACGTTACAACTCACCGACTTGGTACCGTACACAAACGGGGTCACTTTCATTAAATAAGACAAACACACGCACAAATATATGTTTTGGAAACTACACGGAAGAAAAAATACTATAAAGAAAATACTGAGGACGAGATAAAACAGAAACAATGTAATCGCTATCATATATTATGTTTAGTAGCTTTAAATATCTATTATATTATGAAGTTTTTCCTCAGTCTGATCACGTACGAAATATAAGAAAGGAATTATTATGGTTATGTATTAGAAGAATATCATGGGAAAACCTCTGATACGATCTAAATGATATGTGCGTAGAATATTGAAGTTAAGGCAAAATAAACTGAATAGTTCGATACTGTGATTGTGTAACGCGTAGTGTTATTATTGTTATTAAGTATATTTAGTCCATGAATATAATGGTAAAAATAACGTAATGGTACCTATTTTAAACGTATTTAGAAGATGTTAAATGTGAAGTGTTCTACTAACTATGGTCAAGAACATGATGTACATTGTAACTAAATTTTCACCCCTTGCCGAAAATTTAATTTATTTGAAGAAATACTTGTAAGAAAATTAATAATATAAAAGGTATGGATAACTATAATGCAAAAAAGGTTGTATTAAAGATCTAAATTTTTGCAGAAAGTTACTTTATACTTAGGACATATAGGCTAAGAAGGCATTGCAATACAACTGGATTAAGAACGTCTAAGGTACCTGCAAGTATAGGCGTGAATTTTGGTAGATAGGGAGTTTAAAGCAAGGATACAATGAAATGGGGCCTAAGGGCTTTTGCAACTGTAGACGCGGACAAGTGTATATTGCTTTTACTAAATGTAAAGAATACTTCACATTATTTTTGTTTACTGTAAAGAAGACAAAATATGCCTAAAATATGATGCGAAATTTATCAATGTACGATGAGAATTCCATCATAATTTGAATGAACTGGATATGATTAGTTCGATTCCTTTACAAAAATTTCAATGTCAAAAATGTATTTCGTTTTGCTTGGTTAGACATCAAAACACAACGTCCAGCATAAAACAGTTTTTGATCATTTAAAAACAGCGGAGTACAAAACATAGATAGATATTTTGCTGTCATACGAATTAATACAAAATAAAATTGATTGACTTAATTCCTACCATTAAAATACTACTGAAATGCAACGGAAACAAAAAAAAATTCCAATCATTGCAATGGTTAATCTCCATCTGATTTATAATGATCTTCAACAGATTTTAAAATATAATTTAAAAGAGCAAATATTGTTTATAAAGCCCGATAAATTATGTTAAAATTCTATTACCATGGATTTCATCAATGAATTCAGATACGCCTTCAGAATAGTAATCTATGCACATTTTGTACTCGTATCACGAATAATAAAGTATGCAAACAAAGTTTTACGATGACCAGTTAAGTAGTAATACGGAAAAGCGTTACAATCAAACAAAGTGACAAGAAGTTGAGAAAAATCGCTTCGGGAGTCAAACAAAAATTACACAATCAAAATTATACCGGTAACGACCCCTTACCTATACCTACTATAATTTTCACCAGCTTTTTAAAAATTTAAAGATTTTTTTTAAATTGTCATAGAGTGTAAACTAGTGATAAAATAATCCGACGTTCACTAAGTACTTCTGATATTCTCCTCGCCTAAAGGCACACTTAAATTTTTCTTCAAAAAAGTAAAAGATTTCAGAATACATTCAAAACACAACAATAACAAAAAATGCTACAGGATGCACACTTTTTCATTCCTTTGTATCCCTCTCATACTATCCAAATCACAAGCACTATTTTTCAACTTACAAAGCTTTGTCATGTGGGATGATCACGCCTTGTTCCACTTCAAATAACGGCACAACAAAAACTGTCTTAGCAAACACACAGCCAGCATCCCTCTTTTCATCTCCCATGAGTTTTCTAATCATTTTGAGAAATTTCGGTGCTAAGCCATAACTCGGTATCAACTCTATATCCGAGACCAAGAAGTAATTAGTTTTTGATGCATTTCTTGCAACGTTCCTACCTACGTTTACAGGATACATCATAAATTTCATTTTTCGAAACGTAGAAAAATTGTAGTTATCCAAACCGGAGCAATCTCTGAATACTAAATTGGGAACGACCATTTCTTGTCGAAATGCTATCATCATTCGTTCTATCTTCGTCTTCCTTACCCATTGTATATATTTTCCCCTAGTGCTGTTATCCAACTTTCTATATTCACCCAGTCTCTTTTTTATTAATCTTTCTATTGCTTCACTACTCAAAGGTTCCAATGGTTTTATCGTAGTTAGAGACAACTTTTTCTCTTCCAAAGTTCTGATTTGTGGCGGGAACCGTTTTGGATAAAACAAATGCATCGACACCTTCATCATGCCAGAGTAGCAATGACATAACTGGTTCATTATTTGCATTGTAATATCTAAATCAAAGCCTGGTACGTATACCGCAATACTAATAGGCCCCTCCCAGTATCTAGTTATTTCCACAAGATGGTACAGAAATTCGGGAGTAGCATGCGTTACATACGTGACTTCCTGGCTCTTGGTACGGTTCAAATAGGCTGTGCCTATAATCGCATTATAAATGACTTTATAGGAGCTCTGATTACCACCTTCTGGGGACGGATATATTTGAAGTTTCTCAAACCGAAGTTTATTGGGTAGGCCATAGTTAAAATAACAGTAACTTATATTTTCGGGGTGTTTGTTTTGTAAAAATCCACCAGGTTTATAGGCAATGTTCATTCTTAGTTTTGATTGCGATTGATCGTGGTGTCGGTGTGCATACAATTGCAGTACCATGGTTAACGCAACTAGGAAAGAAGCTATCATCAATATAGTCGAATGTCTCCTTGTCAACCTGAAGGAGTAGGCCCCAAATATCCGCAGACATCTCGACATCTTTAACATTCATTGTTTTCTAGTTAAATAATTCCTGTAGTACACATTTCCTCCATAAATCTTTCTTTAAATGTTTCTTTGTTACATGTTACGTACATTTTCCATTACGTGAACGTGAAATTTTAGTAAACAATACACACAACGACGTCAAAATACGAATAAACGGATTATGGTTAGCTAAACACACATTTTAGATGGCTGGGTTAAGACATAATCACAATTGTATCAACGATAAAATCACAGTATATGTTCACAACATGTTAGATAAGTCACATTGGTAAAATCTATTATTTTTAAATCGCAAATAGAGAAATGTATCCACCACGCAATGTTTTATTTTGACAGTTGTTGCGCGCGCAGCTTGCCGGCATTGCGCGCGTCGACCAAATCAATATGCCCGCCATGCTTAGAAAGTCAAAAGAAGTATGTTCCCATTTGTCAAATCAATCATAAGAACTTAAAATATTTCTTTAAAGTAACAAGATGATTATTGTTTAATGAGGAATGTTCAAGTGAGACAGATATTAAATAAATAAAAATCAAAAATAGTGTGAAAAAATAATATTGATTACCACTTTCAGCCGTTATAAATTATTATTTTTTTATTATTATCCCTTTCATCTACAGCCTTTACTAGTCCCCTGCTGAACATAAAGTTCTTCTTAGAAAAGAGATTTTGGTATACTACATCACATTGGTATGACAATTCGGTATAATTATATTGTTTTAAGTTTTCTTTCTCTTTTTAGTGCTGTTGTCTTGCTCAGTTTGCTGCCTTAGTCGGCTCTTACAACACCCACGAAATGAAAGGAGATGGTGCCTCATTTATATCAGTAATCTTGGTTGCGTGGTATAGCAGACCAACACCTCCTTTTCAAGAAGAGGCCTGTATAGAGTAGTGGCCTATTTTTAGATGGCTTTTAACATTCATAAAATAGAAACTAATTTAGCATCTAGTGATTTAAAAACGTGCCAGAGTCCGAAAGTCATCATAATCATTATCAGTTTACTATCATCGCAGTCCCTGGCTGCTCATAGACCTCTTAAACTTCACACTACATACGTTCATATATTTTGAATCGAAAATCTCTTAATTAAAATATCCAAGGCTTACGTTATTATTAATATATAAACGTAAATTTAAAAACTTAATAAGGATCACTTGATTTTTTATTTGAAATATCAACGACATAAATCTAAGTGAAACGATAGGCTAGCTAAGTTAATAAACTTGGCTCGAGATAGTAACTTAAATTAGGCATAAGTTCAGCCTGTAATTACGCTCAACTTTTGATTAGATGTTCCATGCCTACAAACACGCCACTGACAGTTTTTGGAACACTCTAATCTATTCAGTTGATTACGCGAAATCATGAAGAACACTTTGAAAGAAAAGTTTAAAAATAACGTCTTAGTTAAACCGTTGTATAAAAGGCTTAAAAGCTACAACAAAATAAAGCCAACAACGCTTATATCTGTAAGCAATATCGAACTAGATGGCTTCGATATAAAAATAAAAAATTATGATTTTAACCATGCCACTGAAGTGTTAGAATCAAATAACTCAAAGAAGCAAATATTTATATGTGATAAATGTATAAATTTTAATAAAAGTAATAGAGTTGATAAACTTCGTACCGAAAATATAATAAAATATGGATTGAAAAGACTTAAAATGGTAAATATGATGGCAAAAACACAGGTGAATAATGAAGTAGATATGGACGATAAAATAAACAAATTCATTCAGGCTGATGATAACAAAGACATGCCCGCTAAAGTAAGTACGATTATCTTTTAAGAACAGCTAATCCACTCACCGAAATTGCTCGTGACAGTACAACAAATAATATGATGCATCATTGATTTGATTAGAATGTTCACGTCATCATTATTGCAGTTGTCTATGAGAAGCGGTCAAGTTCTTCCGGGTTTCTATGGTATTTTCTTAATACGGTATTCTCGTACTTAATTCCGTTGTAATAGAGCTCTTTTGCTCAGAAAACCTCACAGTTTTTGTAGATTTTATTCTGACACACAGCTTTATAAGTAGCTCTGGTAAGCTCATAACCTATAGGGTCTTCCTGCTATGGAAATGAATGTATATCTATCTTATTTCCACTGACTCTTCACACCATGTCTCAGTTCAATAACCGACACATGATGTGAAACTTTTGTTGTTGTTTGTTACTTTTGTAACAGAATAAGACTAAATTGCTAGTCTTACTCTGTTCTTAATACATTCCTTAACATTTTTTTTTTTGTGTTGACTGGCCCAGTTTCTTTTGGTATACTTTCAGATAGAGCTGCAAAACGTATAAAAGCGTATAGTTGACGACATTTTGCGTTAGGATAAAATTCATATTACATTAAATCTGTTTTCCCGTAGGCAGAGGTGTATTAAACGCCCACTTTTCGCCAATGTTTTGGTTCCACGTAATAAGTGGTAAGCCTGTTAGCGCTAATTGGGACATTTTGTTTTCCACCACTTGCAGATGAAGTTAATTTGGGCCCTAAGTTCTTGGTGATTACTTTATGCGCCCTACAAAATTCATATATACATGTTAAAACATGCTTTGTAATAAATCTTTGCAACAGAGTACTGTTTCTAATAAGCAATTCTCAACTACGCTAATCCTAACTATTGTTATAAATCAAAAAATATTTATAACCACCGAATTTATCATAATAAAACTTTTGCATACTCGCCTGTAGCGAACATGTACGTAGCGAGGGATGAAACATTGCGTTGTAACATGGATTTGATTCCCCTATTCTGTAGTAGAGGTCTATTATAAATCATGTTATATATATCCACATGTTAAACTAATGTAGTCGGTATGTAACGGTAGTATAAGTTTTGAGACAATATCTATAAGTAAACCAATAGCAAAAGCCACTAAACTTGAAGTCTACAAATCTGTTTATAATTTGTTTTTTTGGACATATGACACACAACGTCATCTAGCTTCAAACTAAGCAGAACTTGTATTATGGAAGCTTGATTAACTGATAGATTTTTTGTTTTAGTATATTGATATATATTAGATAAAGAAACCACCTAAACTCCGAAACAAATATTTGCAGATCATACAAACTTCTGGTCGCATAAGTTACCAGTACACTACCGTGGCAATCTAATTATAGGATTGTGCAAATAAAAGGTTGCTGCTTCGTTACAGCAGTCACGTTCGTCGCTGTCTCCTTATTCAAAGAATTGCAACAATATGGGTGCACTAATCAAAGTGAAACAAGGCTTTAGACAATCTACACTAAATTCATTTCATTCTCAAAGGTGCCGTGTACGTGGTTGAGAATGTATCCTCTGCCTCAACTTCCTGGGGAGACGGTCGGCTCTGTGATTATAAGGTGTACGTTTTGTCAATTTGGATTGGCGACTTTTCTTGTGATGTGGACTGCAATATGGGTATTCGTCGTACATTATTTTGAAGGTACATTGATTTAAATTATCTGACTACATTAAAACTTTCTTTTTATAGTTTTAAAACCATTTTAAAATATTTGTTCACACACTTGTTATCAGTCTTTTGTATTCTACTTTATCTTAGTAAGTTACTAAAATACTAACTCATCACGCTATACTGTATCACGCATCGCAGTAACACATTATGGCGCTACAAAACTGACCCAAAAAAAACCATATAGAAAAACCATTATTGAAGGAGGTTTTTATGTTGTCCAAATTTGAGCTCAATCAGTATTACAGTTTTGAGATTTTGAAGCGAGCACAAACCAATATGCCATTATAATTAACTACGAATTTAATTAAAAATTATAAAATATTCGAAATCGTTAGGTAACTGTAATCAGTCACTTTTAGGAATTTATTGCTATCGCAGTCAACTGCTGGACATAGGCCTCTTCCATTGTGCGCCACTCTGATCGATTTTGGGCTTCTCGCTTCCATTTTATTTCTTAAAAGTAATAAACCCACGTTCTGGCACTGAATCTCAGTAAAATTTTAAGGATATATTTTCTGGGCTAAATGCTTCTTTACCCAACAGGTGGTAATGTTGCCCGTTTACAACATGCGTTGACGCAAACAATCAAGGACTCCTTAGTTAATTTTAAGACAAGAAGTTGTTTTATGATGCATTGATCAGTATGATCATTGGTTTTCGAAAACGAAGCTTAATAGATTACATTTAGGGCACAAGTACACCAGCACAGACTATTTAATCCTTAATGGTGTCACCAATGTGATAGCGCTTTGTTTATTTCTTTGTTTATGTTGTCGTTTACTTGTTATACTTCCATCCCTTCACAGTTTAACAGATCATGAATAATTTGACATGTACATACGTAGTGGAAATACAGAATACCTTTCGTGTCAAAAGACTATTCTGAACTGTTCCCGAGAGGTAGTGAATTTAATAACAAAAATATATATTAAGACCACCGAGGACGCAGTATAAAAGAAATATTCATACAACAAAATTATGACGTAGATGTTAATCGTCATCATCGAAATCATGTCAAGTGCACTAATGTAAAGAAACCTAAAAGTTATAATTAAAACATATTGTAATGTATAGATTATTTATTTTAGCAGATAATAGCGAATAACGTAAATAGATTAAGTGAGGCATTACTATGCATATTCATATATAAGATATACTTTTTTTAATACATAACATTAGATATCAAGACACAAATATTTGTCGTCTAGTGTTATATAAAATGGCTACAGAACTTTGTAACGTTTTATAAGAATTCTTTATTTGAATACTTGAGCGCTTCTATGTAAGAATTAGGTAAGAAGTGTTGTACCAAATGAGCAAAGCGTCTTTTCACAAATCCATTCTATTTGTGTACATGTTTTACCCAACATGGCTGATTCTTGAGGAAGGTATGGTAGTTGAGTAACTTAACTATTAACTTGGTGTTTCAAGCCTCTACCTATTTCATAGTTAGGTATTATTTAATAACCAAAATGTATGATCAAAAAATTATCAATTAATTGTCTTCGTTTTGGCCAGTTTGCAATAGGTCACAGGAGAGACTCAAACAGTCATTGATATACAGTAGCTACATCATGTAAGCTACTGTACTTCGTAGAATGTCTTTACTGTCTTTACTTCTGAATTCCACAAAGCACAAAGCTCATGTTTTATGTTCTCACAAGTAATGTAATCGATGTAGAACTAAAATATTTGCAACAATCTTTTAAAACCCACTTTATGTCATCATCATCATCTTCCTCCCCTTTTTCTAAATTTATTTGAGGTCGGTGTAATGAGGAGTAATGAGCTCATTACTCAGCTTCATCTTTCACACACTGTTAGACATTTCATTGTTTTACCATTTAATTTCGCCACCAACCTTCTTGAGAATGTAATCGTATTTGTATTTGAAAATTCTGAACGCTCAGTGTTTTCCGGGCAAGGCAGCCATGATCACATGAACATCACTTATTGCACTCATGTGCGAGTTAAACTAGATCTTACCTAAACCTAACCTAACCTAAACCACCAACCGATTAAAAATTCTTCTTATTAAAATCCACTTTACATAGCTTTTACTTTACATAACAATAAGTTTCATAATGTAAAAGTACTTAAACAAGAAACCTTACCATAAATTTTACAGTTACCATAGTTTGAAAGCAGCGTTGTTGCATTATTATATAAAGCTGGAATAGTCGATCATCGCATTCGGAATAAGGCGAAGCTGCCAACTACGTAACAGATTGCAAACCTACATAATTTTGGAAACATTATGTCATGCCCGTTGTAGCACATATGACAAAATTATTATTTGTGTAAAATGTGGAATTACATTTTGAGTATGATATACGAGTATACCTACGTCGGGTTTACCTTTATCACCAGCGTTAGTACTTTGAAAGCCGCACTGTTGTTTAAACTTGTGACTGAACACTGACACAATCTTTTTTTTTTAAATATGTAAACCAAACAACTTAGTAAATAGTTTACTGAGAAAATCTACATTACCACCTTTTTGACGTCTGATTTCTGATTACGTAAACTATTAAAAGATCCATCTGATAACTTACTCCCAGTATTACAGTTTTCTATCTATCTAGGAGTCTGAATGACACGATAATGCATGTAAAATATAATAGTATATATTTTATTCCAGGACCTACCGAAATTAATATGTGCCATGAGTTTGAGCAGCAACAACATCAAATTGTCATTGATTTAGCAACAGAGTTAAGGCAGGTAAGCGATAAACTTGTATTAAATGAAGGCGGGTTGATCTCTGTAATTTGATTTATAACGCTATCTAAGACTCTATCCTACGATTGTTACGGTTACGAACTATAAGTAACATTTTGCTACTAGCTTTTGCCAAAGGCTCATCCACAGAAGCCTCGCATACTGTAGTAATAAATACGTTTCAATATACGCCATAAACTATCTGTGCTCCAAAATTCCTACAAATTTTGTTAGACGTTCGCTAGAAGAAAGAAAAACAAATATTCAGCCCTTCTTCTCTTTCACGTGAAGAAAATTTACACCTTTTAAATCAATGTGATACGTAGAATCATGCCATTTTCGAATGCTTACTATTTATATACATACGTAAAAACCAAAATAAAACAATTTCTACTATTTTTTTTTTAGTTTATATTTGTTTTAATTTAATCGAATGCGAGTCCTAGGCGTGTCGCTATTATCTAGTGAATATTGAATACCTTTAAAGCTATTTTAAAAACACAATTTCTAAAAATAGTCCCATTTTTCTACCCACTGATCGTCTTCTAGCAACGATTCCTTGGCTCTTTTAAATCAACAGTACAAACATTTTACTTCAGTAATATAAATCACGTTCAACAATCAACATTGACGCATACTGCTGCTATATTTTATGATATTTACATGTCCTAAATAAATATTTAAGAATGTGAAAACGTGCGCGTAGCATGTAATTCAAAGTAATAACATTAGAGCCACCAACGAAAACATATTTGAATACCTCATTTTATTTAAAAAATCGTATGTTTTGTTTATTATACGACACGCTTTGTTGCAAAGAAAACTCTTTTTAAAAATAAAATATTTCGCGATGTTTATCGATGTAAATCGTAGTAGCATATTATAAATTGCATTGACTCTAGTGCGTAGACAGGTGTACACTTAATTTGAGGAACATTTTATCGTAGTATTTATTTAGAGAGAAAATATTTTAACTTCGAAAACAATGACGAAATTGTTTTTACACTTTCACGATTTTTACACATGCACATAGTTTTGTTGCACAGTGGGACTTATTCGAAAAAAAAAATTATTTAAAAAGGATACGATACCTTCTATGTCCCGGTGGTGGACGACGATGATGACACATCGGTCATACAAGTAGTTTCCAGTAGTAAACTTTTGTAGGCCCAATATGTATTAGCGTTACTGTGGTCCGAGTGCTAAGGTCACATTCGCAATTTCGATGTTTCGAATCTTTTCGCATGTCAAAAAGTGGCAATAATAGCGTCATCTATTCCGATAGCTGACGTGAAGCCCGCTTCGTAAAATTTGGAGCGATTCAAATACGTGTCATTCTCATGAAAATGAGATATTTTACCATATATCACTCTCTAACCTCCTAACTATCTTCAGACACAAAAATCATACCATGAAATCGCTCCGTTGCGACCTGAAAGAAAGACAAACATACAAACAAATAAACATGCTTTTGCATTTATAATATAAGTAAGGATTTAGAAATATATAGTAATCATAGTAATGGTTTTACCTAGCTTGAAATCAGATGGCCGTGTGAATATGTGTGTGCATATATAAATATATATACACACACATACATATATACACACGTCCACACACATATATTTCAAAGAATAAGAAAATTCTCAAATCACTTATTCTCTGTGGAACGGGTCAGTCCTAAAGTATCAATTATTCAGCAAAATATGGCTAGCCTCTCACAAAGTACATTTTCCAAGTAATTGATAGATAATATAGTTAATTGATATTTATTACCTCTATGGCAATGTTGTTTGACGTTAGAGGATACGTTCTTTGCTTAATTATACTTTAAGGTTATCATAAATTTTAATTAACATATTAATTAGTCAACGAAGTGCTCAATTATGTTCTTGTCTATAATTAAGATCTTTCTCAGCAGCTTCTCGCAGCCGCTGCGTTAACAAAAATGTAATATGTTCTCGATACACAATATTATACAATAAGCGAATATTTGGGCTTGTGTTTGTAATTAAATAAATTACAAACAGTCTGGTAGAAAGGTGGTTATAGTAAACACATAATAGAAATTTAAAAAAAAAATAGGAAGGCATCACAATCAACTGCTTTCGTAGTCCACTGTTGGACGTAGGTTTCTGATTAGAAAGAACGCTTAAGGAGGTTTGTAACATAATCCATAACCGTTTTGTTCTTAAGCAGAACGTGACTATAACACAATTTTAACTAGAGGTTCCATTCACAATTTAAATATACTTAATTTGTCATTAGACCATTTAAGTTCATAGTGCAGTGGATGTTACACCAAAATCACGTAGTAGTAACTTATTTATAAATGAGAGATAGCTTTTAAAAGAAAACAACATGTTCCAGAAGAACTTATTTAATATTAAATTTCTTGACAAAAAATATATGAACTAATTTGTAAAACACCAAACGAAACGTGAATATTGTCGACGATTTATGACCACTTTCACGAGTGATACCGCAGCATCTCAAGAGAAGACCACTGGCATACATATATGCCATGTGTACCAGATCGATTTCTTGGCAGATAACATCGCAGTTGACGTAGATATGTATCACAGTGACGTGACGTAGATTACGTGTCAAAGTACGTGGTGTGTGAAGAGAGCTTTCGTCAGACAGCCCATTCACTAGAATCGTATATTAAATTAACTTGGAAGATAGGTGCTGATACTTTTGATTTTAAGAGACTTACATAAATGTAGGTTATATAAATGTAGGTAGACGTAAAATTTTGCACTTTCTCTTTAAGTATCGAAGTTATAACTAAACGTAAACTTAACATAATTATAATAATTATTAAGTAATACGGTTATTTATTTCAAAATTGGATTATTATTTGGTCTCTTCAATATTTTTTTTAAAGACATCTCTCACAATAGGAATATTTCCTATGTCGCAGAGACCTTTACAAAAATACATGAAGTGAACACAAAGTATAACAAGATTGAGACCTGTTCGTGGATCACTCAAAGTGTTAACTTATATGGGGATCGAACCCACAACAATGAGCGCAGTAGAAAGCAGTGAAAAGATCGCCTAAACCACAATACCACCCGTCCAGTCGTCGTTTAGTATGTTGTACACTCAAATAATCATCAACGCACAAAAATAAACCAGTAAAAACAAAACTAAAAATTCAGGTGGTAGTGACGATCCTTTATTTACTAAATACGCTTTCACAGTATACGTTACCAATAAACAAAACCCCCAGTTCACTGTTTACAACGATAAACAAATATTTAATACACAATTAACACGTAATCAACTACCACTGTTTATCCAGCTTAGTCAATATTGACTTTAATGCAATTGACATGGCCGACAACTCGCAATTAGTTCTCTCTGTTCGGTGAGTGTTAGCTCTTATTGGCCGTGAATAGACACGATAAAAGACTTAATAAGGGACCCGTTGGCTCAAAATGGCCACTGTTGACCAGCGAGAAATTTATTGTCTATTCCTCCCAATAGCTTCTAATTTTTTGTGTATATTCAACATAGTCTACGTCATTATCTTACCAAGGTAATTAACTCACGGCTAATTTTTGCTTAGAACAATGTTAAGCATTAATTATAAGACACAAAAATGTATGATGACAGAATAACTAATGATACACCAGAATAACCGCGGATTTTTTTCTTAATCTCGACAAGGATATCAAGGAGAGCAAATGCTACAAAAATTTCGTTGATATTTATCAAAAATATATTGTATATTTAAGAAAAACTTAGTGCTACCAAAAATTCTTAATGCAGAAGTATTCGTTATCGTGGTGTGTGAGCTTTACACTGCCACGCTTTTCACGTCCCCAAGCGAGATGTGAAAAAACAGCCCACCAAGCAGCCATAGTATGGGTCACGATACTGCTTTATCCGCATTGGCAGCAATGAGTATGGTAACAACAACTCTTAGATTCTATTCATGTTTTCCATCAGCCAGAGTAGTGTCACTTTGGCAGGCTCTCAAAATAAAAAAAGTACCCTTGAACTTCAGAGTGGATTAGATTAAAGCACAATTTAGAATGAAAAGTCTCACAAAAAATCTAGCAGCATATTTTAAGTCTAAGGTCTAAGTGAGAGCTCATTTTTAAATCAGAAATCAAGACGATTAGTTAAATTTTTTAATATTACTGCGTTGGAAACAGTTCTTTACTACTACCATATAAATTTTGTGCCTGAAGACTTAGACAGGTATTAAATTAATAAGAAATGAGAAAATAAAATGAATTCTGTTATTAGAAATCTAAAGCTATAAATCAAACTTACGGCAGATTTCATAAAAACTTTTAGATGAGCTTTATCCAGCTGTCAAATCAAATATAATCCTTACCACGATCCCAGAATTTAACATCGCTCCGTGTATTAAATGTATAAGAATATTTTTCTTCTACCACAGCATGTACCAAGACAAAATTCATTTTGATTCTCCCATGAGACTGACCTCGTCATATAAACTCGGTCCTGAGTAACAATAAGTGTTCCAGAGACCTCTTTGAAGAGCATCATTGATTTTATTCATGTGTGTCCTTCAAGGACGAGACCTCGCATATTACCGTTTTGTTTACGACGTCAAACGTTTTAACTATGCTTTTACTTCGAAACTTTCGATGATTTTGTTAGTCTTCAGTACTTAAACACTGGTATGATAAAACGGCAATGAATTTCTGAAGCATAGATATGAGATCCCGCTGTAGAAATATTTCTATAATGAATAATGTATAAGCAAAGTTTTCCAATTAATTTCTAACAAAGTTTTGCTTAAGTATCAGATGTCAGTATTGTCACATAAATTTGAATGTATCAACAGCGTTACAATCTAGTTAACTGATCGTAAAATTGTTTTAGAACCTATGATTACTAACTGTTTTGCCATGTAAAATAGGTATCCATTTTAATGAACTGAAATTTGATAACTAGATAATAATAATAATAAATAATAATAATTAGTAGAGTCACTTTGACAGGCAGGCATCCCACTTTAATTTAAGAAATTAAAAGAAAAATTATACTCGTTAAAACATATACATAAAATTATATTTTCTTTATTTCATCATTACACTTATTATTTACATTTTTAAGTATATAAAAGAGAAAAGCAAAAATACATATTTAAAAAAATTAAAATAGTAGACCATCGATATCGGGTACAGGGACCAAGACACCGGTAGTTAGGGCTCCAAAGACAAGAACCTCCTCACTATACGGGCCGTGTCAAGAAGGACTGCTTTCTGCATCAGACCCTTTTTTTTTTTCCCTCGGGCCGTCACCCCACCGGGGTTTACGGCGGGGTAGTGTGTCGGAATCGGACCGACTAAAACCACACGGTGTGCCACTCTGCGCCTGAGATAGGAGGGATCCGGGAACCGCTGCTATTACGACATCCAGATCCCTCCCAGCGCCTGCCCGCTAATGCAGGCACCATCAATGGGTAAACTCTCTATTTTAGGCGACGTACGGCACACGCGGACGTCGCCTCCTCGCGGCTGGCCATTGTAGCGGATGGAGGGGAAAACCCGTCCCGTCCACCCGCGGCCACACTCAAGGCGGCATGAGGCGCTGGTATGCGCGCCTCCGCCGCCCGGCTCGCCGGCGACGAATTGGGTCCGAGTGGATATTGTCCTCCCGGACCTTCTCCGCCGCCTCCTTCCGCGAAATTACGTCTTCGCAGAAGGTTGCGACCGCAGTAAAACAACTGTCGCTACCGACCATGGAGCGTATTACGGCCGGTAGCGAGAGATCTCCTCCGATAACTGCAGTGAGGACCCCACGCTGCGCCGCCCAGGCGGAACAAACCGCCAGCGTGTGCTGAGCCGAGTCCTCACTGCAGTCGCAGTGGTGACAGGCGGGACTCAATTCCCTCCTGGCGACCGAGTGCAGATACTTCCCGAAGCAACCGTGCCCGGAAAGAATCTGCGTCAGTCGGAAGGAAAGGGTCCCGTGCTGCCGTCCCGCCCACTCGGCGATGACCGGCTGGAGAGCCTCCACGGCGGCAAAGCCAGCACGTGGAGCCTCCAGCCGGGACGACCAACGAGCCATCGTGGCTCGACGAGCGGCCTCTCGCCACTCGCGTATCTCTTCGGGCGGGGGCCGAATGCCGCTACCCACCCGAAAGTCTGCCGTTCGCCGATAAACTTCAGCGAGCACTTCCGCCTCCAAATCCCACGGGGGGGTTCCGGCCAACGCGCACGCCGCCTCCGTCGATACGGTGCGGTAACCGCGTATGGCTCTAACCGCCAATATCCTCTGAGGGCGCCAGAGGCGAGCCCTATTCTGGGCGGTCAGAGCCGCCGCCCACACCGGTGCACCATACAGCGCCATTGAACGGACAACCCCCGTGTATAGCCGTCTCGTCGCGACGCTGGCTCCACCCAAATTGGGCAAAAGTCGCCCAAGAGCAGAAGCAGCGCCGACCAGCTTTGGAGTAAGCTGTCGGAAGTGCTCGTCGAAGAGCCACCTGCCGTCGAGGATCAGGCCCAGATACTTCATCTGGGCCTTAATCGGTACGAGGACCGAATTGACTACGATGGAGGCGCCGGGGGGTGGACCACGACGGGGCCCATGAAACAAAAGGGCTTCCGTCTTATCTAGGGCCACCCGTAAACCTAGCGCCTCAATGCGGCCGACCACCAAAGAGACTCCCACGGTGGCCAGGCGCGCCGCCTCTTGAAAGTTCGCCCCCCGGGCCGTGACCAATGTGTCATCGGCGTAACAAATTACGCCCAACCCGGGGAGAAGACGACCTCGAAGGGCCCAGTCGTATCCCATATTCCACAGGAGTGGTCCGAGGACGGACCCCTGTGGAACACCGCACGACATGGGTCGCCGCCTCAGAATACCATCTCGGTCCTCGTAGACGACGGTACGCTCCTCAAGATAGTCTGCCACAAGCCGCCTCAGGTACTCTGGCACCCCGTGGTAGTGGAGTGCTTCCCTGATGCAGCTAAATGGCAGACTATTAAATGCGTTGGCGATATCCAACGACACCGCCAACAGCACGCCGCCACAGCTCACTGCCTCTTCGGTAACGGCCCTCAGGCGCAGCACAGCATCGACCGTCGAACGCCCCGCTCGAAAACCAAATTGGGCGTCCGACAGATCGGGGCCCACCTCGCAGAGGTGCCGGACGATGCGGGCAGAGAGTATCCTCTCAAACAGTTTACCCGCCTCGTCCAGCAATACGATGGGCCTATAGGCCGCTACCGAATCGGCAGGCCGTCCCGGCTTCCTTAAAAGGATCAGCTTCCCGCTTTTCCAGCACTCAGGGAAGCGTCCGGACGCCATGCTGGAATCCAGGACCTCTCTGAGGCGGTCCGACATGTGTTCGAGGGCTCGGGCCAGTGCTCGGGCAGGTATCCCGTCTGGCCCAGGGGCGGTGTTCTTAGAGCGGATCCGTAGAACAACCGCCCCTATCTCCGATTCCCTGACGGGCGGCACACCGCCTTCGTCGTCCCCGACCAAAAAGACCATCGATGGTAGCGTGTGCTCCGCCCGCTGTGGGAAAAGGCCCTCGACCACTTCTTGCAGGAAGCTGGGCTGGAGGGTCTCTGTAAGGGGGGGGCCCGACGTGCGGAGCTTTTGTCGCGCCGCACGATAAGGGCGACCCCAGGGGTCACGATCGAGACCCTCCAGCATCTCCTTACGCTTAATTTCTTTGGCGCGGCTGATGGCCAGCTTCAGAGTTTTCCGCGCCTCTCGGTACTCCTCATAAAGCTGGCCCTCCTCGCCGTCTACGCGGTGTCGCCGCCGACTACGGGTGTAGGACCTCCGGGCACGAGTACAGGCCGCACGGAGGTCCGCCAACTCCTGGGACCACCAGTAAACCTCCTTCCGTGGAGGCCGACAACCTCGGATGCGGGGCATGGCCGCATCACAGATCTCCGTAATCGCATCGAGGAAGCGACCAGCCCCCATATCGACCTCCTCGGTCGGGGCCTGCGGAGACAGCCAAGAGTGAATTATGGCTGCCTCCTCTAGTAGGTCCCTATTCAGCTTCGAAACAGCCCACCGCGGAAAGCGAGAAGAAGGCCGCGCCGCGTGACCCCTACTGGGGTCCTGGGTCCGGGAGAGCTCAAATCGGATGTAGAGGTGATCCGAGAGCGTCTCAACCTCTTCCAGGACACGCCAGTTCCTTACTCGTGCGGCGAGGGCAGGGGTAGCGAATGAAAGGTCCACTATCGACCCACCCTGCTGTCGCACGCACGTGTTGGTGGAGCCTCTGTTTAATAAACAGAGGCCCACTGAGGCCGCCCACTCCTCTACGGCCTCACCCCTTGCGTCCGTCCTGGGGGAACCCCAAGCAATGGACTTTGCGTTGAAGTCCCCCAGCACAAGGACGTGCCCAGACGTTAGTCGCTGCATCGAGGTCTCCAAGCTGTTAAGGAAAACCTCGAAGTCGCTCAAACTCCGGTTGGGGGAGAAGTATACACCGTATATGGTGATCCCCCCCCACTCAGCAGCAACATATCCAGTGCCCTTGTCTCTTAGCGACAAGGGCGGGGAATGAGCCGCCGTGGAGCCGACGACTGCCACGGAGCCGTCCCGGTCACTCAACCAGTTTGGACGGGGAGGAACATAATAGGGCTCCGCGGCTACGGCAACACCAATCGACCACTGTGCCATGGTTTGCAGGAAAAGGTCCTGCGCTGCAGCACAGTGGTTCAGGTTCGTCTGGACTAGGAGGCTGGAGATTCGATCCATTACTGGATCGTTTCTACAGCCCCCTCCATAGGCGATGACGTTGACGCACGAACTACATCGGAGGCAGCCTGGGCCGACTGGCTAGCCTCCGACGTTTGCCGAAAACTGCGGAAAGACTTGCAGCTCCCCTGTCCCATCTGATGATTGGCAGGCCTATTGCCCGCCGCACACTTTGGGCAGTGAGGGACGGCAGAGCACTCTGCTGCGTTGTGTCCCGGTTGACCGCAGCGGAAACACAATCCACTGCAGTCGAAACAACTGTCGCACTTGATGCGAGTGTGTCCTGTGGCCAGGCATTTGAAGCACCTCATCGGTCTCGCCGCCAGAACTGTGACTCTGGCGTTTACAAAACCGACGAGGATCTTGCCAGCATCGCCCATAATCTTAGCTGACGCCACAGGACAACTGATCCACGTCGCACCAAGGCCTCCCGGACCGGGACGGATGGTGCCAACTCTTATGTTGTCCGCGTTGCACCCAGTTTTCTCTTGAATCGCAACGCGGACATCCTCAACCGTCACGGAGTCGTCCAGGCCTGAGATACGCAATTCCGCACATTTGGTAGGCCTGGCGATCTTTACACCATCCGTAACAGAAAAAATACTCCGCAGCTTTTCGGCAAAAGCATCCGCCGTCTTTGAACCTTCAGCCCCAGGGAACTCCAGTACTCTTGCTCCCGTTTGGGCGAGGCGCATTTTGACACCTACAGTCCCAAATTGATTGGCGAGACTATCCCGGGCCTTCTTGAATACGGCCGCATAGGATAGCCCGCCGTTTGCCGCCTCCGGTAATACAGTGATCACTACAGCTGCGGTCTTTGGCATCTGTAGCTTACGCGGCTTCTTTTGGGTGGCCACTGCCACTGACGGCGACTGAGGAGTAGAGGCTACTTGTTGGGTAGCCTTCTTACCCTTTCGAGACTTCTTGACCGACCCAACTACCCGCCACCCATCGTTTGAGGGAGCAGAAGTAGCGGGGTCAGATGTAGGTGTCGGAGTGGGAAGCGGAGGGAACTCAGCCCTCGTCTTTGCTTTCACCTTAAGGGCAGGTTTGGAAGCAGCCGACTTTGCCACAGTCTTATTTGCCGCCACCTTTGCTGCTCTAGCTGTTTTCACAGCAGCCACAGGGGCGGACGTAAGTGTTGCCGCCGCATACGACACACGACCACCTGCAACGGGAAGCGAAGCCGGTGGCGACGTCTTTGATCGGTTGATCTTCGCCCCATCCGCTGCGAGTGGCGGCCGAATTACGGGGGCTGGAGGTAGCCTCGCCTCAAGGCCCGCGAGACGTCCGTCCAACATACGCCCCACTACGTCAAGTATTTGGCGCAGATGGGCATCAGAGACGTCGCCGGAACCGTGACTGGGGATAAAATGATCTTTAACCCGGCCCTGTTGTTCAGGGTGGTGGGCCCGAAAGTGAGCAAATTGATTACTCAGCTCAGCCACCTGGCCCGTCAAACGGTCATTAGCCGTCTGCAGGCGAGCTACATCCCCAATGAGGGTGGTAACAACCTCTGCGATGGCAGAGGAGGAGTCCTTAAGGGCCCTAACAAACGGACCCTTAAGGTTTGTAGATTTTGTGGCCACCTTGTTAATGACGGCCACAGCTACATTCGCTCTCTCCTGTAGGGACACCGGTGCCTGGGTTGCCAAATTATCCACTGTTGGCGCCCGAATTTTTTCTAGGAGATCCGCAATTTCCTCCTCCACCACAGATTCGCCCTCCGCTCTAACGCGCCTGTAGGCTGCCGCTTTAGTGAACAGGGAGCCTGAGGGAACCGAAACTCGAGTGCGTGACCTCCCTCTGTGGCTACTAGCCACTTTAGGAGGCAACCACTCCTGTGAAGTTTCTCCTTCGTCGTCTGTGGAGCGTCCGCGTTTCCGATTGTCGCGAATCTCTACCTCCATTACTTCCAGCGCCTCAATTGATGCGGTAGAGTCACCTCTATCTGTTGGAATAACGGATTTCGAACGTAGTCGATCCGATCTTCTTCGGCTCCCTGAAGTAAGATTAGCTTCTGAGAGCGAGATAGACGTCATACGTTCCTCCTCATTGGTTGAGAAGTCGTCCGTCTTCCTAGGCTTACCTTTCTGATTCTTGTCCTTCTTTTCTTCATCTTTTTTCTTGTAATTTTTGTTTGTTTCAATTTCCATAATTATTCCCACGCGTGGGGGAGAAATAAAAGTCGACCCGGGCAGAGATCCCCCAATACCCGGGCAAGCGTAAATTTGTGCCCAACCGAGGGGTCCGCAGGTGCCTCGGCTGGGAGTGCGCTTGCGACTGAACTACCCATCAGCCATGCATCCCCTGGCCACGCACCAGAACACGGGATTCGGGGTAATTTTTTATAGAGGTTTTCTTCCTCGCAGTCCGGGCGGTTAAGCCTAGACCCTCGCCCCCGATTGGAGTCGCGAGACTCCAACTCGGGACTACGATATGTCGACGGCGGCAGGGAGATGATGTCCCCTGATGCCTGCTCGGTGGCAGTGTAAGTGCACACCGAGCCCGTCCTACTTTTTCCACCGCTGAGCGGAAGAACTCCGACCCTAGAAAGGGTCCCACCATCGTGATTTTTTACCGAGGTTTTCCTCCTCATTGCTCCGAAGAGCGAAGAACCAACAGAGGATCCGACAGACACGCCCGCTCTGTTGGACCAGGTCTCGGCCGAATTGCCGAAGAAAATGGCTTCCTCTTCGTGCTAGAATATTAGCCGCTGGCAGTGATGAACACCATCGCCAACGTTACCAGGGTGCACCACGTGGAGGTTTTCTAGCCAAGCACCCCTTCTGCATCAGACCCTTGATTCAACCTTCTAACGCGAGCCTCTTAAGGTGTTGGTCAAGGCTCTTGGCTATCAATCCGTGAACAGATATAATTATCGGAACAATGATCACCGAATCCACATCTCACGTATCGGCAATCTCGTGAGACTAATTAATTATATTATCGTTAACTCGTCAGCTAGATATGTACTTTAAATATGCCGCCCCATTTAACATTCTTTTTTCGACCGTACGATGTTAAGAACACCATAATATAACGCTAGAAGTAAAGTAGGAAAAATAATCAATATAAAATTAGTCTGAAGTCTGTACATTGACGGACGTGGATATTTGACTAGAATTGTAAGCAGTTAGGTGTTTGCGAGCTTATTTTTATAATAAATTTTGTACAATATCGATTCTAAAGTCTAATTGAACATAGTAAAGACAATTCAGTTGGGTTTTTTTTTTAATTATTCTTGCGAATTTAGCTTGCTTCGGGATGACTTTTTCCTGTACAAAATCAAGGTACAAATAAGTAATTCATGTTCAAATTCTCTGTACCATTTACTGTGGCAGCCTAAATATAAAAGAGTAAAAGTATAGTCTATTTCTTATCCTCAGGGGTCAAATTCAGGGTGAAGAAGCAATTGAAAAACGTTAGCATTGAGTTAACTATTAGATTGCCAAATACTCATAGACCTCGTAAATTCAATACAAATACAAACCGAATACTTATTACATAACATAGTAATTTAATAATCTCTCTTTTGTGCAACAAGTAATCATAGAAATGTTAACTTATTCAGAGCTCGTGTGAGTTACTTAGGGCAGACAAAACCTTACACGTGGGCCCGATACGACATGGGTAGCATATTAAAAAGGTACATATGTAATATTTATTGTGTACTTACTATGGCCCCGTCTACATTGTTCATATATGTAACTATTTCGAATATATAAATACCTAAATCGTGTTCAGTACCTGTAGAAGTTTTTCAGGATAGTGTTTTGATAAAATAGAGCTACCATAGAGTTTATATAAGTCTATTGTGATAAAAGTACCTAATTTTTGAGTTGGTTACTTACGATGATAGTTTAATTTAGTTTAAAGATTTTGAAACTCGCCTGCAAAACATGAAACCGATGTATTGATGTCTCATTTTAGTGGCACACGAAGCGACACGTTTGTGGTTCATTTCTTGTTAAAGGCAAAAAGGGATACATGATATTTATCATGTTCTTATAATTAGCCTATTTGCTTTTTAAATTGGTCTAAAACTTACTCCTAGTTTGATTCTGGATAAAAGCCAGAAAAGTATTATTGCTAACACTTCTCCAACAATTAATATAAACTTTAGATCACGTTATAATATTATTCTACTTAAAAGTGACCTTAGCGTTATATTGGACGACACAAAACTTCGCTTTATAAACACGCTCATAATTTTAACTATACCCTCGAGCCTACTACATGGCTTTACAGCCGTTACAATGTTAAGAGCCAAATAAATCCCATCTGAAATGTTCGTTGGGTAGCCGCATATCCGGAGTGGCGATTTTAACTCCAATTTTAACCCCAAACGCCGCATTGGCGTTATTTGTGTATGTTGCAGAACTTGCATATTCTTAACTTTGATTACAATTTGAGTAAAATTATGTGTGCTATTATGATTTAAACATGACATGTATAAAGACTGCACACATTGCGCAGTGGTTTAAGCAGTAACCTCACAGTTTTCTAATGCGCTGAAAAAGTGGACTTTGAGCTCATCTACACAAACATGGGGCAGCACATTATGTGATGCACAAATTATTGTTCTGAAATTGAATGACCTTTGTGTTTGTTTCATGTGTGGTTGTAAATGCTCCCGCAGTACAAAATCTTTTTCTAGCGCGAGAATTGTCATTTAAAAAAAAGAACGAAGAAAAGAATATTGTTATCGTACTGTAAGAAGAACTACAATATACTATCGCATGAAAGTTTATTTTTTGAGCTCTATTTTCTATGTCAACTGTTACTGAAAACTAATAATACTTAAAAAATCTGAATTTCCGAGACTTCTATTACAAAATTAACCTTTGTATATCACTGCTCGATATAAAACTCTCTCAATGCAAGTCATAACACTAGGTCTTTAACTTCCCGGATCCAGTCTGTCCCAGCTAGCTTTTTTAAGGTATCATTCATCTGAATGAAGGCATCCTCCATTCCGTTTTCGATCTACGAACTCTTGGCCTAGTCCAAGATTATTTTTAAACACGACTTAATTAAGTTGATATAAATTTAGGTACCACTCTAATAATTTCTTTTTGAATTTGACTACAGTGATAGCGTCTATAAAATTTAATAGAAAATATTCGATAAAGTTACTCATATCACCTACGTCAATAAGTCACGACACTTAGTAAGGGACCAAGACCGGTATTACGTCACGAATATCTTAAATATAAACTCACACACCGATCGGTAGGCAATTTCATAGCGATGTCGTCAAATACTTATTTAGAGGTCTAGTGGGCCCTTCAAATTTATTTTCATTTCAAGCGCGATTTATATTCGGTTTTGAAATTCATTTGACTTTTGAAATCTATGATTGTGACATTACCCTTAAAGAAACCTTAAAATCTACCATAAATTCTAGATTAATCAATGGGACAGCTCAACCTGAACACTACACACTGAACCTATACTAGAAAGACTACAGTTTATGGAATATAATACCAAAAGCTATTTGAGTAAACCTGTTTCTGTTTTGACCACAAATTGTTTACATGGTTTTAAGTATTCCATTTTACAATTCATGTTAACATATATAGACATGGTATAGGTGTGGTCAACAGCCTTTAAAAGTCCACTGCTGGACATAGGTCTCTTCATTAAAATGAGGTTAATCTATAGTATTATCATCATCATCAACTGCTTGTAACAGTCCGGTTCTGGTCATAGGCCTCTCCTTAGAAATAGAATTACTTTGGCCTAGTCACGCTGGCCAGACGGATTGGTACAATTCTCTGTGCAGTGCTGTTGTCCTGCGAATCTTGCTCCCTCAGTTACCTCTTAGGACACTCGCGGTATGAATAGGGGTGGTGGCACTCCGTATTTTTAATCCATCACTATGTGGACACTAGCAGCATAGTACAATTATTATCTATAATAATCACAAATATGAAGAAAAGCGACACACGTACGAATAAGGAAAAGAAAATTGTGAGTCATCTTGTTCATAAGTAAGAGGCTGCAGTGTTATTTAATAGCAAAGACATCTCCACAAACACGTCCGTAATATGATTCTCGGTGTATAAGTAGATCCTTTATATCAAATGAATTTGTGACATTATGTATGTTTATATAGAAATCCGCTCCTACAACTTGTCCACTATTACTAAGATAAGTAGACTGAAATTACAGTCGATAAAAATAAGGCATTTGGACACAGCTCCACCTCTTTATATTACTTTTAAATATGTTCCTAAAATTTTTTCAAGACACTTTTTGCATCACACAACGTTTAAACCACTACATAAAACAATTTATCCTCTGCAGGGGGAAATTGGTGATCGGCCTTGGTGACCTGTAGTTGCTAGAATATAGGTTAACAAATGCTAAGTTAGAGCCAGTAGCGTTCGTTCATGTGTGCAAGGTGAACTATCGGCGCACACCATAAAGTCCTATTATACACGTCCACGCCCTCGTCAGCCTGCCGTCGCGGACTGGTGAGGGACCCATAGTATGGGTCGTACCTCCTGGGCAATGTTGTATGTCAAACAAGCTTCACACACACATCTTACCTTGTGACTACAAATAGCAAAGTATAAAGGGCAAAGGCGAGTCATCGGCGCCTCAAAACCGATTTACTAGCTAAGGGAGAAAACCCCGACAAAAAAAATCCAGTGTGGGGCCCGAAAGGGTCCCCCCAGACCGTAAACCAGTGAGTTATACCTGCTGGCCCGGGGATCTGAGTTTCGCCACTTGGATTGCGAGGTAGGTAACCTCTATAAAAAACTCCCCTAAATCCTAAGTGTGGGACCGTGCCACAGGATGCATGGCTGATAGGTGGTCAGTCACTAGCGCCAAACTCAGCGTACCAGGCGACCCGCTGTTTTATATAGCCTTCTCTTTGGGAATGGGCGTTACCCCAAGAGTGACCCATAAGTCGACCCTACTCGTGGGAACAATATGAAAACGAATCCAAATCAACAAATAAATAAACTATCCCAGGAGGGTACCAATTATCCTAGTACACCCGTCCTTGAGCTAAGCTCAGACTGCCCCGAAAATTCTGGGGAGGGCAAAAATTTACGACCTCAAGAAGCTCTAGAAGTTGAAAAAAAGAAAATACTGGCGCAACAACTTTTCCACACAAGCATGTTCCACAGGTCTAGATCATCATCGACCAGTGATATTCAGGCAAAACCACAACAAACCATAGAAACGGAAATGGACTAGGTTCAAGTGGCAAATAAAAAACGACAGCGGTCCAGCCCTGAATCACTAAGATCTCAGAAACAAAGCAAACTTGACACATACTGGCTATCGCAACCATCACAAACACCTACGTCAAACAACTTTGCTCTTTTGGAAGATGAAGGGAATCAACAACTTAACACGGACAATGCTACTAAGATTAATATACCAAATAAACCACCCCCAATCTTTGTTGACAGAGTAAGCAATATCCAACCACTGATAGACCTACTGGAAGCCCATGCTTTGGATAAATATGAGCTAAAGATTCTCCGAAATGAACAGGTAAAGATCCAACCTAAAACATCAGAAATCTACACCACAATAGTCAAAGAGCTGGGAAAAAAAGAAACTGAGTTTTACACATATAAACCGAAACAAGACAGGAGTTTCAAAACAGTTTTAAAACATATGCATCCTTCCACAAACATAAATGAAATAATAGAAGCGTTAGCTAAACTTGATCATGAATGTACCAATGTCTGGAATATAAAACAACATACCACTAAAAAAGCGCTACCAATGTTTATAGTGGAAATGAAACAAAAAGATAATAATAAGTCCATTTACGATATAAAATATCTTCTACACTGCAAAGTGACTTTCGAACCTCCAAGACCAAAGAGAGAAATTCCTCAAAGCGGAAGGTGTCTTCAATATGGACATACAAAAGCATACTGTAGGAGAAGCCCAAAATGTGTAAAGTGTGCAGGTGACCACTTGACAGCTGACTGCTCCCGAAAAAATAGATCTGACAAAGTTAAGTGTATATTGTGTGATGGTAACCATCCAGCAAATTATAAAGGCTGCAAAGTCTACAGAGAACTACAAAAAGTTAAATTTGCACCACAACCTGAAAGATTTAAGAGACCTCTACGAATAGAAAACACAAAACAAATAAAGGACATGACACCAACAACCGGCTTAACATATGCAGAAATTGCAAAAAACTCCATTGACAAACAGCAAGCAGAAAAACCTAAAACTAGCATTAGTAATGAAAGTAACAACGACATGCGAGAATTAATGACATTAATGAAACAAATGATGCAACAATTAACAACTATGACAAATCTTATTCTACAACTCACGTCCAAATTAACTCCAAATTGGATTCCATAAAAGTATCTGTTTGGAATGCAAATGGACTGTCAAAACATACCCTTGAGGTTAAACAATATATGACCTTAAAAAACATTGACATAATGCTTATATCAGAGACGCACTTTACTAGGAAGAATCATTTTAGTATATCAGGACACAAATTCTATCACACAATGCATCCTGACGGTAAAGCTCACGGAGGGAGTGCAATTCTAATTAGGAACAATATTAGACATCACTTGGTAAACCAATATTGTACAGAAAAACTGCAGGCCACTAATATAGTAGTAGAAGACTGGACTGGGCCTGTGACCATATCAGCTGTTTACAGTCCACCAAAACACAACATAAAGCAAGAAGACTACGAAGAGTACTTTGCAACATTGGGACCAAGGTTCGTGGCAGGCGGCGACTATAACGCCAAACATACATACTGGGGTTCTCGGATAATATCTCCTAAGGGACGACAATTATTATCGACCATTAATAAATATCATCTTGGCGTTGTTTCCACTGGGGAGCCAACATATTGGCCTACTGACACGAAGAAGAAACCTGACCTAATAGACTTCTGTGTCACTAAAGGTATCAACAGCACATATTTCAGCTGCAACTCCAGTACAGACCTCTCTTCTGACCATTCACCTGTTGAGATAAAATTAAGTCGCAAAATTCCAAAAAAGCAAAAACCATGCAGACTTCATACCCGTAGAACAAAATGGGACTACTTTAGGGAATTAATAGCAAACTCAATAAACGAAAGAATACCTTTAGAGTCAGACGAGGACATTACTGAGGCAGTGGAACACATTACCAATATTATCCAGCAGGCTGCGTGGGATGCCACACCTCCACCTCCTACCACCACTAATGATGCTCTACAGTGCTCTCTAACTATCCGAGAACTGTTAGCTGAAAAGCGTAAAGCTAGAAAACAATGGCAGATTACAAGATACCCAGACGATAAAAAGATATATAACAAATTGACGACACAACTTAAACAACTGTTAAGTGACGATCGTAACCAAAGCCTTACGAAGTATCTACAAGAGCTGGATAGTAAGCACTCGACTGATTACTCACTTTGGAAGGCTACCAAATATCTTAAACGCCCTACAATTCACCAACCACCCCTGCGCAAGGCAAATAATTCCTGGGCTACCAATGAAATAGACAAAGCTCAAGTATTTATGGAACATCTACAAGAAGTTTTTAAGCCCAATCCCGACGTCGGTTCAACAAAAATCGAAGTGGTCTCGGAAGTTCTAGATAAAATACACCAACTAGAGCTACCAATTGATAAATTCAATAAAGCAGAGATCAAATCAGCAATCCGACAACTAGACGTAGGGAAAGCACCTGGATACGATCTAATAACAGCGACTGTTCTAAGAAAATTACCAGATAAGGGAATTAAGGCCTTAACAAAGCTATATAATGCAGTTGTAAGGAGAGAATTTGTGCCACCACAATGGAAAGTAGCCAAAATCATTATGATTCTAAAGCCGGGAAAAAGTCCGGAAGACGCTAAGTCATACAGACCAATTAGTCTACTGCCGATTCTGTCTAAAGTCATGGAGATCTTATTTCTGAAAAGGCTAAATCCAATCATCAAAGAGTCCAAATTGATACCTGACCATCAGTTCGGCTTTAGAAGAAACCATAGCGCTATCGAACAAATTCACAGAGTAGTCGAAGAAATCGCCAAAACATTCGAACAAAAAGGTTACTGTACAGCCTCATTTCTTGACATATCCCAGGCGTTTGATAGAGTCTGGCATGATGGATTGTTATATAAAATAAAAAAGACATTGCCCATAAAATTTTACAACATCATCAAATCCTATCTGATTGGTAGACACTTTTTTGTGACTCAAGGAGAAGCAACAACAGAGCTAAAAGAAATCCGAGCAGGGGTGCCGCAAGGAAGTATAATGGGACCTACCCTATACCTTCTTTATACTGCCGATTTGCCAATATCAAACGATGTTGTTATGGGGACATTCGCTGACGACACAGCTGTTATGGCTTCTGACGATTCACCAAATCAAGCATCTTATAAACTGCAGGCTAGTTTAGATAAAATAACAGATTGGTTAAAAGACTGGCGAATTAAGGCAAACGAAGCAAAATCTGTCCAAGTCACATTTACCACCCGCAGACAAACGTGCCCGCCAGTAACACTAAATGATATACCGATACCACAAGCAGAAGATGCGAAATACCTTGGAATGTATCTAGACCGTCGTTTGACCTGGAGGAAGCACATCTTTACTAAACGCCTTGCAATGGGTTCACAAGTACGCAAGATGTACTGGTTACTAAATAGAACAAGTCCCCTGTCAATGGAAAATAAACTTTTATTATATAAAGCTATTTTAAAGCCAATATGGACATATGGTGTGCAACTGTGGGGCACAACTGCAAATTCTAACCTGGAAATTCTACAAAGGTTTCAATCAAAAATACTTAGAATGATAGTTGATGCACCATGGTATGTCACAAACGAACGACTCCACCACGATCGTGGCATAAAACCTGTGAAGGATGTAATAAGAGACACAATAAAAATTTATAAAAAGAGAATACAGACACACCCAAATGAACTTGCACACCACCTTATGGATGATATATTTCCCAGTGTTAGGAGACTGAAAAGAAGAGTACCACAAGATTTGCTCTAAAATAAATATTAAGGAAATGTCATTGGACATTTACCTTGCAAAACTGCTATACATTGACACAAACGTTGCTGAATGTCTCCATAGACAGATTGCAATAGGAAAAAAGAAAAAAAAAAAAAAAAAAAAAAAAAATCCTCTGCAGTATTTTCAGATAGATACGACTTTCAAAACTTCAAGAGAAGCGCTTACGCCTTTCTCAAAGGCCCGCTATGCACTTGTGACTCCTGTTGTATGCGTCCATGGGCACCGGTAGTTACTTTTCATCGAGTGATCTATCTACTCGTTACTCACTTGAGTATAAAAAAAGTGAAAACACGTGTTAGCCTAATTAAGAGCACCAAACAAAAAATAATAATAATACAATAAAAGAAAATCAAGAAATAAAACATTTGATCTTTTTATAGGCTTCTATGAAATTGCCCTTAAAATTCAGATTGAGCGATCTTAAGTACTAGCTTTTTAAATTAAAGGTTATTATAATCAAAATATCTCCCATTACTTATTTACTTAATCAATCAAAAGGATCCTTAACTTTTGTTTAGTTTAATTTTGTTCATTTCTATTCTTTAGCAAAACTCGTATGACAATAAATTTTTAATTCAATAAGGATACAAACAATGCTTATATCGAGTTCTCGCTGATTCCGACATCGTTACCGAGAAATATATTTTTCTTTTTATACGAAAAATCTTGACAGGATACAATTCTTTTCTGGTTTACTGACAATAATGTTTAAAATCCCTAGATATGTTACAGTTAGCACTGTTTTTTACACTAATTCAACGAAAAATAAACGGCGATATTTACGATAATGGTATTTTATTATCACATCACACATCACATCAATAACCTTTAATAGTCTACCACTGGACAAAGCTCTCCCTTTAGAAATAAAATTTTTGGCTACTATAGCAGTGTTTCTACAGTACTAGCAATATTACAGCATTTAAAATAAAGTGAGAGAAGGAAAAGGTCCAAAATATAGTGTAAAAATCTTTATGACCTATTCATTTTGCATCGAAATCAGGCTGACTACCAGAACTTCTGGCAGTTAGGTACTTACCTCATTATCTTTCGATATTCGCCGTAGTTTGACGGTTGTAAAGTGCAAGTGCTATTCCAATGTATATAAGTGTTTGCCAGAGTAACATGCCGATACATGCCGATTGAGCCGGGGTGAACTGTTGGATCCTGACTTCACTCGAACAGTTCAATACTTCCTGGTAGAACAAGCCGTAAACGTCCTAATAGCTGTAACCACTTCACATACAAGTCACAAATGTCAACGTAGAGACTATCACGACATACGAAGAAGTTTTTCGTTATTCTGAGGTAAGCCACTGAAGGACGTGAGAAGGTAACAAAATCGGTTTATTGATGATACAGTGCTAATATACGCGCATATTGGAAAACCTTAACTGCTGATTTCAAAGTGGACACTATACTATCTAAACTACGCGCACGTGGGGTGATTGCCTTAGGTACCGTCACGCTCGGTCGTCTACCGCCGTCCGCGCTGAGCAACCCACTCCACGACTGACATACCGTTCAAGATTACCGCCCATATTTATTTATGTCGACTGACTTATGATTATAATAATAATAACAGGACACATCTCTCACACTGTAGTCTGATCCCAAACTAGTAATAAGCGCACTTATATATTTCTAAATACATGCATATTATAGATAAATTACACCCAGACACAAAACAAACGATCATGCTCATCGCACAATATTTGTGTGATGGGTGGGAAACGAGGCCACGACCACCGGCTTAATGCTTATAGTTACTAACCACTAGACCAACAAGCCAGTCACTGGTCTAGTGGCTTGCGATTGTGACTGCTACGCCAGAGATCATAGATTCGATTCTCACTCAAAATTAATTTATGTGATGAGTGTGGTTATTGGTTTCGATCGTTTCTGAGCTCAATTTTTGTATAACATGTATGTAGTTAGTGTTACGTACGCATTTTTATTCGCAGCCTAAGATAGTACAGACTCTGCATTGTTTTGGGTCAGACAATTTTGTATGAAGTCTGTCAACTTACTATTACCTTTATTTCTATATTAATTATTTGTGAAATAGTGTGAAAAACCTATTATCTCATAGATATTTTTGTTGTTCAAGTGTGTTATGGTATGAAATTACGTATATGTGCATTTTACACGAATAAATATGAATACCATTTCCCAAGATCTTATTCTGATAAGATCATTTCTTTTTGACATTGGCACATATCACTAACACATATTAGTAGTATAAACATATAAACTTATCAAACTTTGCATAAACATTGAAATATTTCGTAGCGTGGATTCGTATTGATAAATGTACTCGGAAAGTTTCAAACCCGCAATCGATTAGCAATTCTAACACCTTACCTGATACTTTACGGTAATGTTATAAATTTATAGATACTATCAATATTGTAAATGCTGGTTTTATCTGTCTGTTACCTCTTCACACTGAAACTACTCAACTGATTTAGATGAAATTTATTTTAAAGATAGTTTGAGCCTTGGGAAAAGCTATTTTATTCCAAAAAATAGGACAAAAGAAAAGATAAAACAAGAAAAGATATTTGATCCCAGAGTGAAAAGGCATTGGGATGTTTGTAAGGAGAATCGAAAACCGCTAAGCCGATTAAAATTGAAATATTATATGAAGACAGTTTCAGTTACAGGGAAGGCAATGGAAGTTGTACAGAAGAAATAGAATTTTTATCCCACAATCATCCCTTAAGGGTATAAAATATTATAAATGTTAAAGTTATTGAAAATCGCAGGCAAAAGCTTGTATACAATATTATCATAAACTGCCACATCCAGTAACTCACATATCCCATTAAAATTGTCTGACATCTTATTTCATAAATTACCTCCGTGTTGTGTGAATGAAGATTACTTCCAGGGACCTTAATATGTAATCCTTGGAACGGGAATATAAATGTTATTCCTTATTAGCCGTGTACCAACAATATTTTTGTGCAAAGTAAATTGAATAAAAGACGTTGTTAAATGAGGTCGCTTATTTTATTTTCTTCGCATACTTTATATAAAAAATAGCAGCTCGTTCGAGGTTGACTTTATTCTTATTTGAACGCAAACACGAGGTAAATATTAAGATAGCTACTTTTAAATACTATTAACAAATTGTGTGTGAATATAAAAATTGTTTTCGTTTTTGTAATTGCAATATTACTATCTGCCTTTGCGGTAATAAGAACTAAAAGATTAATCGAAATAAAGATAAAAATGTGTACCAATATTGCTTTGCCAGCTACAGCAATGAAACTGTATTCACAATAGATTTCATGTTTAAGCTGTTCAAATCATTTGCCGTTAACATGCGAAAGTAAAATTTATAACAATTTATAAAACTAATTATTAAAACTCATCCATAGTTTAAACATAAATATATTTAAGAAAAAGTCACTTCTGATTTCAAACTTTTACTTACCTGAGAATTCAAGATAGGCAGGAGATAGTTCGGTATCCGGCAGACGGCTAACTATTCCGGAGGTTTAACTACGGTACAGTTGTCCTGACACCGGACGTTATTTGAATTCCTGTACCGTTGTTAAGCAGTCCAGTCATTCTGATTTGAATATTATGCGGTATAAGATATGCTAGAACGGCTGTGGGTACGGCAACTTAGGCGGTACGCATATTTGGGTAAAGCTTAATTACGAGCATGTTCTGTCTTGTACACATGACTAGATTGGAATTAAATATTAATTTAGAGAAATTAAAAGTTCTTTTGACATTTGAAATCTATGAGTTAAATACAAAAACAAGTAAAAAAAAGAAGCGCAAAAGAGATACATTAATTAAAGTTACAAGTTTTAAGTTTGCTATGAGCAATCTTGCTTCCAAGGAATCTTGTTTAAAACTTAATTACTTCCTCGTCAGAGACGGTACGCTCAAGAGAACCATTCACTTTGTTCAAATCCTGGTCTCTAATAATTGTAAATGGTACGAACGCAAAAAACTGGCTGAATTTTTATATGACCAAATGATTTCATGGCTATGAATCATGGTTTAGCGGTTACCATATGCGGCTACCGTTCAAGAGGTCAAGTGTTACTGAGTCTTTCTGATTACAGAAATTCTTAATAACAACCCGGATTTTAGAAGTTGAGGGCTTAACTCCCGCACCTCGGAGTGTAATAAAGGCATTGGACCTGCACCTGATCTCTCCCCGGTCGTGTCGGTTAGCCATCCCATCGGATTGTGAGAGTGAGAGAACAGAGAGTACACCTGCATTAGTACACACACTTGCGCACTACAATATCTACTGTTGATGATGATGAAACTATATTCTATTCTATTCTTTATTTATTAAGATGTCTAATATGACAATACACAGACAATAGGTACTCAAAAGAACCTATCCAAGTAATGAGAAAAGTCTTATAAAAATCTAACACAAACTGTACTTTTATCGCAGTACTTCTCACATTTTTATATTTTCAGCAGCAACAGTGTTTATGTTTTATTTACTTTACGGTTAATGCTACAGCTGATAAAATTTTACAACAAACTCCTTATCTATGCTCCTTTCAGAATGAAATCTTTACAATTAAACAATACAGCTTGGATGTGCTCTAGATTATACCGTTTCAAAGACTAATATAATAAGAAAACATTTTTATTAGGATCTAGGTAGCAAAATTATAAAAATAACAATTGTTATTATTTTTGACACAGAGTACTGGGATTCATAAAGATGTACAACACTTTACTTGGATACCTCAGATATAGCCAACTGATTCCTTTCATTTGCACAACAATTTGTCCGTGGTCGAAAATTGAGAATAAAACCTACGATCTCACTGGGTCAGCCTTCAGGCTCACTAACTACTATAATAGACCAACAGGCCTTTTTTACAAAAGATTTCGTTTTTTATAAATCTGTGAAATTTGTAATCGTGCTCAACATTTTGAGCCGTGAATTTACTGTTTAAATAATAAATATTATTGACTATTATTGTGACTGCGGTAACTTTACTTAAAATGCTCGGATAATATTTACCTACCATCGTTACATTGCTACTGTATTTATTTATTCCTTGAGAAAGAATTTATACAATTGTTTTCACAATAATTAACTTTTAACAGAATATAACTGACTTCAATATACGCCTCAATATAATAAATTGTAATAAACTTATCTACTGACTATCTACCGTCAGCGGTTATATTCTTTTTTTCAAGACACAGCAGTATAATCCAAAAGTGTGTTCAATCATAATTAGACTGATAATAATCGTACCTATAAATCCGTACACAAGTAAAAAAATACATTCAAATCACAACTAACGGATTTCTGTTCCAAGGAAAAAAAAAATCAACCAAATTAAAAACTTTCATCTTTTTTAAAGTCTATTATCGCACCTGTTCGAATAGATTGTTCTGTCTGTCACGTGTTGTTGTAATAGGTACCTTAAAAGTACATAATTAAGTAAAAGTACGTTTCATTCGTATGCCTCCAAGTATAAGTGTAATGTAATAAATCTTAGACAGTATTCTTGTTTTAATGGAGACACATCGCGGCGTATTTCTCTAGAAGTATTTTAACTCATAAACATTTTATACATGGAGAACTTATATGTGTACCGTCATGTCATTAGTTTATGTTTTAGGAGTAGCTTCAGGCTTCAATTTACTTGATGCTTTTACGACATACGTACATATGTACCTCTATATATACCTCTTGCCGCAACTTAATTTGGTTATCTGTTGTCGATAGTAAATAACGAGTCATTTGTAACTAAAAAAGCTGATTGGTGCTGCTTCTGCCCTTGGGCAACTCTTGCCCAATTTGGGTGGAGCGGACGAGACGGCTATACACGGGCGTTGTCCGGTCAATGGCGCTGTATGGTGTACCGGTATGGGCGGTGGCTCTGGCCGCCCAGAATAGGGCTCGTCTCTGGCGCCCACAGAGAATATTGGCGGTTAGAGCCATACGCGGTTACCGCACAGTATCGACGGAGGCGGCGTGCGTTTTGGCCGGAACTCCCCAGTGGGATTTGGAGGCGGAAGTGCTCGCCGAAGTTTATCGGCGAATGGCTGACTTCCGGGTGGGTAGCGGCATATGGCCCCCGCCCGAGAAGATACACGAGTGGCGAGAGGCCGCTCGTCGAGCCACGATACCCTTTCCTGCCGACTGACGCAGATCCTTTCCGAGCATGGTTGCTTCGGGAAGTATCTGCATTCGGTCGCCAGGAGGGAATTGAGTCCCGCCTGTCACCACTGCGGCTGCAGTGAAGACTCGGCTCAGCACACGCTGGTGGTTTGTTCCGCCTGGGTGGCGCTGCGTGGAGTCCTCACTGCAGTTATTGGAGAAGATTTCTCGCTACCATCCGTTTTACGCTCCATGGTCGGTAGCGATAGTTGTTTTACCGCGGTCGCAACCTTCTGCGAAGACGTAATTTCGCGGAAGGAGGTGGCGGAGAAGGCCCGGGAGGACGTCCTCCACTCGGACCCAATTCGCCGCCGGCGAACCGGGCGGCGGAGGCGCGCGTACCAGCGCCTCATGTCGCCTTGAGTGTGGCCGCGGGTGGATGGGACGGGTTTTCCCCTCCACCCGCTATAGTTGCCAGCCGCGAGGAGGCGACGTCCGCGTGTGCCGTACGTCGCCTATTTGGAGAGTTTATCCGCAGATGATGCCCGCGTTAACGGACAGGCGTTATAAGGGATCTGAATGTCCTAATAACAGCTGTTCTCGGATCCCTCCTATTTCAGGCGCAGAGTGGCACACCGGCAGACAGTGGTTTTAGTCGGTCCGATTCCGACACACCACCTCACCGTAAACCCCAGTGGGGTGACGGCCCGATGGGGTTTCCACACGTTAAAAGGACGTCGGTCCTAGAATTTGAAACTGTGATAAATTATAATACTACATTTTCTTTTCAGGTATGTTTACGTATTTTATTATTAATTACGTTTTTGGAAATTTCTTATGACAGTAGGTATGTGTTATGACTTTTTGCATCTAAACTGAGCTACTAACAAGACCTTTTTGTTTTTTTTTTGTTGTCGGGTTGGAAAGTCCCTTCGGATCTCAAGAACTAACAAGGCCTGGACCAGCTTTTAAATTAACAGATCTAGCTTAGCTGTAACAATTTTCAATGGGACACTATAAATTGTGAAGGTTCTAACCCATTGATGATTATTGTACTCTGATATTTTTACGATATTGATATCGCTAGGTCATATTTTTGCTGGAATGTTTAAGTCACATTTATACTCATCTCTTCGTTACGGTTAGTGGCAATCACAAGACACAATGCGACCTTAGCAGAGACAGAGCTGATAATGTCTGATTTGCACAAATCCTACATATAATATGAAAATTATAGGCAAACAAGGCCATTATTTAGATGTGGAGAGCAGGAGATATTTCGTGCCACAGAACCTATCTTATGACTTATTTTGTAATATTAATATCCTCCATTATAAGAACTTTTTATACACTACTCTTCTAATCAGATAGACACGGTAATTGCTTTATATGTTAAATATATCCAGGCTGCCGAACATTAAAAAACACCCTATACTTGTCGAAGTACACTTTGAGGTCATAGGTATTCCTATGACTCAATGAACATGATTTCAGACAAACCTAGACAAACATAACCTAAAAATGCGTAACACAAATTTGAAAAACAAAATAAAAAGAAAAATAAGCTAATCAAAAAGTAAAACACTCAATATTCACTGCAAATGTGTATGTGTATAAACACTGAACGTCCACAGGGGCATGTTTCTTGACAAAAGGGTGCAGACAACAATTTTGGAAGCGACGTAGTCTCAAAATTCATCGGATTCCTCAAGGAATACCGCCCTTTGATTTTATACTAAGATTTCACCGCTGAATGGCAGAGGTTGCCAAGCGAAAAGCCTCCAGGCTTATACCCTGATACACGTTCCTAAATAATTTGTCTTGTTCATTTCATTATATGCCAAAACGGTTTTAGAATAGTTGGTGGTTTTTGAAGAATGTTCACTACGTTCAGTCTTCGTTTATTAAGACCCTTTGTCTATATCTACTATAATGGTATCACTTTTTTATATACAAACATGTACTAGCTCACTCTTTTGTTGAAGTTTAACATAAAAGTTTAACACACGGTCTTGTTAAAATGGTTATTTTTTTATTATTATTCTTTGGCCTCGGTGATGCAGTGGCAGCGCATACGACTGTTGTGCTTGAGGTCTCAGGTTCAATACCCAGATTGGACTAAATGTATGTATGATCTACATATTTGTTTCAGACTTGGCATTTTCTGTGTATAATGTTTATTTACTTACAAAATAATAATAATTATATTTAAAAGCTGCAACAATTACCATCCAAGTATGAGAAAAGAGCACAAGACGAATTTAATTGCATCGTGGGGTAAGACAGGGAGATTTTATATCTATGAAACTATTTACCAATGCATTGGAAGACGTCTTCAAAACGCTCGACTGGAACGGACAGGGAATCAATATCAATGGCCGATACCTCTCACATCTGCACTTTTGCAGACGACATAGTCATCCTTGCGGAATCTTGGCATGCTCTGAAAGGAATGCTGAACAGTCTGGATGATTCTTCAAAACGAGTGGAACTAAGGATGAACATCGAAAAGATGAAAATAATGCATAATAGGCATGTGTCCCCGAGTCCCGTAACCGGAAATGGCGCTGTTATCGGATTTGTGCAAGAATATATCTACCTTGGGCAAACTATTAAACTTGGCCGGCACAACTTCGATCGGGAGGCCGATAGGAAGATTCATCTGGGCTGGGCGGCGTTCGGAAAGTTTCGTCACATCTTCGAATCGCCGATCCCACAATCATTAAAGACCAAAGTATTTGACCAGTGCGTTCTACCTATAATGACATACGGAGCCGAGATGTGGACACTCACCATTAGACTGGTCCATAACTTTAAAGTAGCTCAGCGTGCGATGGAGCGTGCGATGCTGGGTGTTTCTCTGGCTGATAAAAGTCGTAACGAGGTTATTCGACAGAGAACTGGAGTAACTGACATCGCACAGAGAATCAGTATACTGAAGTGGAAGTGGGCCGGCCATGTCTCCAGACGAACCAATGGTCGCTGGAGCCGAAGTGTACTAGAGTGGATACCACAATTAGGCAAACGTACTGTGGGGCGCCCTGCGGCGCGATCGACCGACGACTTGAAGAAGGTGGCTGGCAGCGGATGGATGCGAATTGCCCAAGACCGGGATGGTTGGCGTTCCTTGGGGGAAACCTTCGTTCAGCAGTGGACGGCGATAAGTTGATTGAGATATTTTAAAATATTCATATCGGTTGTCTAGTACTTTTAATACAAGCTCTGTTTAGTTTGGGACTAGATAGCGTTGTGTGACAAATGTCCGAAATATAGTTATATTAATCCAAGATGTTATGATTGCACAATAAAGACCAAACCTACATCTTATTTAAAACACTAGCTGTTGTAAATCATTGTACCCACAAATGTCATATTCCCTCTTGTCTTGTTCTGTACAAATATTTTTTTCCAGAGACACACAAACTGTCTAAAAAATAATTAACTATCTTTGCATTTAAACAGAATAAGTAGAAATGAAAGAAAACAGTATTTTTAACCTACTTTACAATCATCAACATGTAAACCAACCTTTAAGTCTCACAAGAAGACACACACAATAGGGTCCAAAATTAATTGTGGGAAAGACTTGTATTGAACTAAACCTGTACAGCTACGAAATTCAATTTCCTACTAAAATATGGTTTCTATTATAAGAGCTTGCCGCTTTTTAATAATATTACTTCTCCAAATATTCAATTTAAAATGTTCAAATACAGTTGATGCTTTCAACCAAAAGTTAAATTGTTATTTACAATCTTAGGTGAACTTTGAATTCATATAACTTTTTATTAAATACAGTTTTATTTAGGTGTGAACCGAAAATTGAGGTCGTGAAAACATTTATACTTAAATTAGTTTTTGTCCTTCGACGAAATAACATTGAAGACACTTGTTGTCTGTTGTATTTTCTTCATCTTGGTGTGTTAACATTTATCACGTAGAATAGAATAAAATTAAATATAATGAACTTCTTATACACCAATATTTTTACAGATGATATACAAGAGCATATCAGTTCTGTGACCATGTACAAATGGCGGCCTTATCGCTTAAAGCAATTTCTTCCAAGCAACATTTGTATGGAAAAAATTGGATCGTAAAAAGATGAAATTCATGGGCAGATTAGGTATAATAATATAATAATAAAAAGAAAAAAATCAATTGAAACAGTAAAATAATTCATTCCTCACAAATGTATATATATTTTTAATAATTTATTTTTATTGCCAACATTTAACCTTATTGACTCGTACAGTATACTAATATTATTTTGAATAAAGAAAAGGATATACACAGTTCTATCACTTAATTAAATATTCTAATTGAACTTGACATTCAAGCACGCTATTATGCATCTATGTACTTAGTAATACGTGAAGAAAGTTCTTTGTGCTCATCTTTAAACCAATATAAATAACGGAAGCATGCGACATTGTTTGTGTGTGTCTATATTACATGTTTAAATGTAAAAGTTGACCCGAAACAATTACCATCAACTACAAAGGATGAATCACAAATCAAAATCCTTTTACAAATCAACCTTTACACTTATAGATCCCCACTTATATATACGACATACCCACATACGTCAAGGAAACATTGTGTCTAATACAAGTAGAATTTATCTTACGAGAAATGATTACCTTCAATGTGAAGTTCCCACAAAACGTATGTTTTCTTACTATATACTTCATACGAGTATTCCGCAATGTGGTAGAATTACACCACACAGTGTAGAACTTGTATTTCTAAGTATAAATTAGTTTCAACTTTGATATTGTGTTGTGTTCTATTTCATAATACTAGCTGAAGTTTAAACAAGTTTTGAAATATACGTGTTCAGTTCATTATCGACAGTAGGTGTAATATTGCCGAAATAATTAGATTATGAACTTTTGAGAAGGTGAATGACTTATAAATTTCAACAGATTAATTCGTCTAAATAATAACGCATCGATTAGATACATTTATTGAAAGATGAAAAGGCTTTCTAATTCAGCTTTTAACGAAGTCTTTTTTCTACCACGGTCCCGGGTCCTTTAAGCGGGGCGTGAAAGAGCATCTCACTAGGCCGCTATTGGCGTGGGTCGCCATACTGCACTGACTTCATTCGCAGTGAGTACGGTGACCACCGCTCTTGGATTCTACTCATGCTTTCCATCAGGCAGAATAGAGTCACTTTGGTAGGTTTCTATAAAAAAAAAATTAAGAAAGCTAATTAACGTTATTTTAGACATATTATAAATGGTAAACTAAGTAACAATGTTTGGTGTCCAACGAGTCATTGTCAATCTATCCGATCAAACGACAATGCATATTATCTCCAATAACAACAACAATAAATATATTAAAATAATACATGTTTTTTTCTATTATTTTAAATAAAATACCAATCTTTTAAAACTGATGTGATGAAAACTCTTCCTTAAAATACATAATTCCTTGAATACAGACATATTAGTTAAGTAGTAGAGCCACGCTGATTTCAGCACGAACGGACCGGCTCGACCGGGCCAGTACTACTCTCTCACAGAAGACCAATCTAAAACGATAGCATCCGTGCTGACGTGTTTCGTCGCTGAGTGCGGGACCGGAGGCCCTTTGTTGCATGGGTGACAATTATCATGGTAACTGTGTGAACCTTATACTGCCGCGATGACTATCACGTCTTTTACGTTCCTATTACAGTTTCACCACTTGCTGATAAAGTCCCTGATAGACTATTCTGATCTTATCTGTCAGATAAACAGCAGGTTCTGGTTTCACAAGTCTTAGATATATATGTGTGTTGTTTATATGTTTTGCTAAATTCTCTTAATCCTCTTTTTTTGTTAAAGGGCAGATAGCTATCCACTCTTTAACAAATAAAGACAGCTGATACCTTTACGTTTATCTAACATAATGTCTATGCGTGGCTGGTGAGACCCAAAGGTATAATTTATCTGATAGATAGGTACAGAATCTATCACGGGTTTTTCCAAAACATGTAAAAATACTGATTTTGTTAACAATAACAGTTGCTTGATTTTTAAATATATATATAAACAGCTTACATGGTAAAACGGGCTCT
This sequence comes from Hypercompe scribonia, assembly GCA_949316085.1. NCBI lineage: Eukaryota > Metazoa > Arthropoda > Insecta > Lepidoptera > Erebidae > Hypercompe > Hypercompe scribonia. Next base: position 11,305,875 of record OX438988.1, read on the forward strand.
ATATAATGTAGCGTTTAAGTTATTATTGTTTCTATCTTCTCCATATAAAGTATTCTTCTTTGGTATTAACAGCTCCGTAATACTCTTAAATACGTGCATCGGTACTATTCCCAAGGCTACCGAAAATTAAGTCTGCCACTACACATATGAACTTTTGCACTCACTTGGCGACGTGACTTTGAGCATTAATGTATATGTCGTGGGCCAATCAGTGAATTAAGCCGATCGAGATCTGCCCGGGCTAATAATAATCTAGCGATTCTGAAGATACAGGAGATACGGACGGTTATTTAGCCTCCGATATATGGTTAAACAAGTCGATGTAAATCGACCCAAAATAACTCACTTGTAACTTTTCTAATCAGTCGCTTGATCACATCGAGAAGTGTTAATGTATAATAAAGTTCCGTTTGGTAATAGTAATGGCACTTTTGTTACTCTATTAACTCTATATGCTGTTCTAGAAAGAAAGAAATAAAATGAAAATAAAATACCCCCGAGAAATAGAGTGAGGAATTTTTCCCCAATAAGCAGTTATTAGTGATTTCTAAGTGAACATAACATTCCAGTAACGACGCTCATAACATTACTTATTAATCCAAGCTTCATAGATTTCTTCAAGATTTTATTTTATAGTACAGTGCGATTTGTCTTAGCAGTGTTCTGCAAATAACGGTTATTATATTCAAAAACTAAAAAAAAAAAAACCATTATTAACCCAGATAGACCGCAATAATCCAAAACAATTATCTGCCTACGACATATATAATCCAGAGTTACCTCTAAAAGAAAAAGTGACCGACCCTAATGGAATCTGTTACTTCTTTCATGACACAATAGTTTTAATATTAAACATAAAAGTGAAGCAAATTTGTCACTAGCGGGGCTAAAGTGAAGACTCAAGTAGATCCTAAGTAGGAGATATTACTCCATATAAGTAGGGCAATGGCCATGACTACTGACACGCGGGAAATAAATTACGTAGTCGTCTCGGTTTAAAAGCATACGAGTTATAACAATTAATTACATAAAATGGGTTGTGGTGTGGCTTTAAAATCTGCAGAATATTTTTACATTATTAAAGACTTCATTTAACGAACAATACCTACCTATTATTTTCATTTGTAAGATGTAATTAATACGATGTAATTTTTTAAAAAACCAATTGTTGTTGTTTTACAATTATGATGTACTCTTAGCCGATTTTGGTCACGGCGTCGAGTCTAAACGGAGCGTAGAAGACTACTATAGTGCACTAATGTGTGCGAAAACACAAACACATTCTTTGTTACTTTACTCGCACGACCGAAAGCTATCCAACATGACCGGGGAGAGATCAGGCGCAGTAACGACGACTTTACGTACTCTCCTAGCCATGGATTAACCAACTTCCAAAATCCAGACTATTATTAAGCATTTCTATAATCAGGAAAACTAAATAACACTCTTTGACTAGACCCGGGATTGAAACCCGAGACCTCCTCAACGGCAATCTCATACGATAACCGCTCTATCAATGTGGCAGTTATATAAAGACAATAAAGATATTTTATTCGATATATACTAAACATAACACGCTCTACCGTTATCGAGACATTTTTTTTTTCATATTTGACAAATAGTATTTTCTAACAACATTTTAATCTGTATTAGTGTAGACTTTTTCCTATAAAATGTAAACAAATTTACACACAACGACAAAGCATACAAATAAATGAATTCATCTGACAAATTACCAAAGAGGCCGGTGACCAATTAGGTTATAACCAACGCCTTCAGTCATCGGTCTTGCATTATTCATCGTTTCACGGGCGTGAATTACAAGCTTCACGTGTAGGCAACTCATTTGAAGCTCATTTCATTTATTTATTTTCTCATTTCATTCACAGAAGCACTGGTCTGTAATGAAGGAAATTCGATAAAATATGTAATTTTTCGACATTTTCTTCCATAATAACGGTAGGTAAGATTCTAAATTGGTTTCCGAACTAAATTATTAAATACATATTTTTCATAAGTAAATTACACCGAAACACAAAACAAACGTAATGACCGTACTCATCATTTAATAGTTGTCTGGGATAGGAATTAAACTCACGACCTTTAGCTAGCACTCAAGTTCGTCAAACACGTCAACTCTGGCATCAAAGTTGAAATTCATGTTAATATTCATGAGAGACGCAGCAAAATCAAGTCGAACTTAAACAAATAGTTTTACAACTAACTTGTAAATCAATATTCTATAATAAACATTTTCATGCTAATTTTTACTTTGGAAACTGTCTGAATAAATGCCCAGACAAAAACACTTTTCACGAAAACAAAATTTGACAAAACCGATGGCGATAAATGAATTTGGCATCACGTAATCAGCCGATAAGACCACAACACCCGCCTCCAATTTTTCAACCCTTGTCAAGTACACTATATAGGCTATCATCATGCGACCCTTACGAGATAGTGTCAACCCTAAAACCCACCGAACGGAAACGTAAACAGTTTGACAACCCTATGTCAGATATTGGCGAAAAATTGTTATTCGATATACGTGAAAATTTTGGTCTATTGGTGCTTTTAATCAAACTTTTTAGCTTTATCTATATTGGGAGAACCTATTGAGGTCGTTTACAAAAAAGGTTGGTATGTGTCAATTTTGTTTTATCTTAACGTCGAAATAAGTAGACGTAGGTGTAATGTTTACTTATCTTTAAATTTTCATTGAATGCTTAGAATAAATTAAATGTTACGCTGTTCTCATGATACGGGCACTTATGCATTAAAGGTGAAGTAATTTGTAGTTCAGTCCTGTGTAAAAAACTGTGAACAATAATAATAAATTTGACATATTTCATATATGACAGTCTGATCCCACACTACGCTGGTAGAGATGCTTTAGACTCTGCTAAAATCACTCCTATCGTTACTGTATAGTTTGAATAAAAACTAAACTACACTATTATTTAGCGTAATACATCAGACTAACATTAAAATAATTAATTACACTTCATCTCAAATAATATATTTATGAAATCTATCGTAATACAAATTTTGCTTAGCTGATGTTACTTTTAATTATTATGTCAAGGCTCCCAAGATGTTATATTAAATAGATATTTATAAAAAGTTATTTATAGAGAAATACGAAACGTTTCATGTTTTGCAGCTAAAAATATTTTCTAGGTTATTTCGTGACTGCGTAACGCAATTCCTTAGAGACACGCAGCGAGGATTGTATTTCATTCTCGCATAATTGTGCAATGGAGGTATTCTATTTCAAAATAACGAGGGTGAATCTTTACAATGTTTGTGGTAGATTCAACGTCTAATTAGTATGGTAATGTTGCAGTTTGTTTGTACAAATCTGGAAAGATGTAAGATGATAATAATATTCCAGAACGTATTTCATCACACTATTTAGGTACTTGAACATGGATAAAACGGCATAAGCTGTTTTTTATAATTACGAGATGTCAATGAGTGTCAATTTTTGTGAAGTTTATAAATCAACAACACTTCATTACCGAAAGTAATCTGACGTCACAGAATAAGTGCAACAAAATGGCCGCATTTAAATCGCCCAAAAGGATAGCAATTTCAATATACTTTTTTAGTTTAATGATTTATATTTCAGATGTGTTATATTTAATTTTAGTACTATAACATTAATAAATAAAATAAAATACACGTACGAAGAGTACGTAGGTTTTTTTTATTTTCATTCAAAAGTCATTTTATCTGATTATGGCGCCGCGCCGCACTTAAATTGCTCAAACCATCATCTTATGATGATCGATGATAGTATGATAAGGATCAGATTATCATAAACAAAATACAGTTTTCTCCAAGTTGGAAAACAACATTACTATCCACTGCAAAACAAAAGTTACATTAAAACATCTTGAGTGAAGCGAGATATTTGCCTAAATGAGGGTGTCAACTTAGACATATATCTATTTAAACAAATATCTTTCTTAAAGGAATGTCAAGAAAGAAATACTGAAAGTTACATTTTTTAATCAACTTACCGTCGATTGACTGACGGATAACCTTTCAAGGAGTTTGCGGCACCTTATTACTGAATAGAAAGTCAGTAACACGTCATATTTGTAAAACAAATATGACGTCAGCATGAGTTTGCAAATAGAACAAGTTTTCCAAGTAAATAAAGACAAGAAGTTTCTTCTATTGTTAGACTACTAGTGTATATAGTTGTCCTTTACCATTTACATAAGCTTTTGGTTAATTCGAACTTGTTTGAACATGAAATATTAGCTTAAAGTAAATGTACTCGTAATTTCTCAGCCATGTAGTAGTTTGCATATCATTAATAAAGGTTTTTAGTATTAACCACTTGTGACAAATAGATTTTTTAAAATTATTTCTACAAACTTAAATCTTAAGATATTTTACTTAACTACGAAGAATTAAAAATTTGTAGTCGAAAAAGTAAAAATACAACGGTTTTTAAACGAAATGTGCCATGAAATGGTGGTAAGTGTGTGAACTTTATACTGCCACGATGACTGTCATGAATTTAACGTCCCCAAGTAGAGCGTGAAAAACCATCTCACTCGACCGCCATAGTGTGGGTCACCAAATTGTATTGCATGCATTCGCAATGAGTATGACGACCAAAACTCTTGGATTCTATTCACGCCTTCAAGACATTCAGAATAGTAAAATTCAAGTAACAAGCACTCTCTAACATCATTAATTTCAACAATTCCATAATTTACAGTTACTTTTTAATAATTGATTACTATTGTTACTTATTTTATAGTGATTAATTAATGAAATCGTGTTGAGGCCAGCAGCCGCTGTCAACAGCTGTACTTGACAACCGATATTAAATGACTCGTAACTCAAATAGCGAGCTTTATACGATTCGAAGTAGATTGATTTAACGTTACTACTGTTACTCAATCATGTATAACGAAAGTCAATAAAATTTTTACAACGATAAACTTTTAGCTGGCATAGCACTTGAGGTGCAGGTTTTTATTTTGGATAAATTTATTGATTTTAAAATCGACATAACTTGAATAGTGCTGCGAAAAGCAACTCGTGCTGAATAATACCAGGAGATACTATAGCAATAATTATATAAATAATGGATCTTATTCTTATAAAAGAAGTTTATATATAAATATGTATAATTCTTATAAAATGAACCTTATTAGTATAGCACAAGGTTCACTCTTCAAGAAAAAACCAGTCCAAGCTATAGGTATACGACGCTGACAGCTCGTGCTATATATTTCTCTCACTTTCCAATCATCTGAATTTACAATCTGAAACTACATTCATTTCCTCCTTTTACCTTCTCCTCTTATCTGCCGTCCTCCTTTGATATATCCATAACTATCTCATAATGTAGTTGGTAGAAAACAATTTACGAAATTTGAGAGTTAATAAAGAACTTTTCTACTAATATAGCTGATGGTGTTTGTATTATATAAAAGTTAAGGTAACATCAATAAAATTATTCATTTATATATACTATTTTTTTAATTAAAAGTGTGAAAATTTCTAATTAATGATATTAGAAACAAAAGACCTTATATGAAAAAATACTTTTTTAAAACGGCCCTAACAAATGAGGAGTGGTTAAACAAAATTAAATGATAGACTACTTGTCATACGGTTGGGTTTGGCTTGAAATGAGTTAGAAAGTGACCCGATTCAATCTTTGTAGGGAGTATTAAAACAATGGTATTGTAGTCTATTGTATTAGTTTGCTTATTCGAGAACTTTTCTAGTGTCTAATGCTGGCGTCCGGAAAGTCGTTTGCGGTTACGCGTAGTTGCGGCTTAGAAGTAACTACCTACTTGGAGTTTGTAAACTAAGATATTCTTTGAGTATAGTTACTCCTGTCCTGTCCTGTAGATATTTGTATAAAATAAATTGTTTTTACTAAAAAGTACACAGGGTTTCAACCAAAAACTTAGGGCCCTTTTTTTTTTTTTTTACGTGTGGAAACCCCCTCGGGCCGTCACCCCACCGGGGTTTGCGGCGGGGTGGTGTGTCGGAATCGGACCGACTAAAACCACACGGTGTGCCACTCTGCGCCTGACATAGGAGGGATCCGGGAACAGCTGCTATTACGACATCCAGATCCCTCTAAAAAAACTTAGGACCCCAAGACAAGCTCACCTACAAATGGTGCAGCTGCGTATCGTCAGACGAGGCTCTGGTAAACAAAACATCCCGATAAGCAGCAATATGCTCGCCACCTATTACGTAGAACCAAAAGTACGTATGTACTGGCAAAAAGTGGGCGTTTAATATGCCGCTGTCCACAGCTCCGGGGAAATAAGCGTGATTTTACGTGTAGGTATTTACTAGACGTACTCGTACGTTAGGTATTTCAAACAAAAATCAGAAGCTAGTTAACCACTAATCATTGATCTTGATTGGAACATAAAATATTCAATATTTAAAAAATACATGCATATCCATTGAACGTCTCATTTTTTTCGTAGTCTTTTCGTGTCAGTTTGCATAGCATTTTATGTATTTTTAAGATCAAAATTTATACGTTAAATTAGAATTTCCATTATTATCTTTACCGTCTATTGCCTTTTTTTTTTAATGTGTGGAAACCCCCCGCGTCACCCGGTCACCCCACCGGGGTTTATGGCGAGGTGGTGTGTCGGAATCGGACCGATTAAAACCACACGGTGTGCCACTCTGCGCCTGACATAGGAGGGATCCGGGAACAGCTGTTATTACGACATCCAGATCCCTCCTAGCGCCTGCCCGCTAACGCGGGCACCATCTGCGGATAAACTCTCCATTTGGGGGACGTACAGCTTACGCGGACGTCGCCTCCTCGCGGCTGGCCACTATAGCGGATGGAGGGGCAAACCCGTCCCGTCCACCCGCGGCCACACTCAAGGCGGCAAGAGGTTCGCAGAAGGTTGCGACCGCGGTAAAACAGCTGTCGCTACCGGCCATGGAGCATATCACGGCCGGCAGCGAGAGATCTCCTCCAATAACTGCAGTGAGGACCCCACGCTGCGCCGCCCAGGCGGAACAAACCGCTAGCGTATGCCGAGTCGAGTCCTCACTGCAGTCGCAGTGGTGACAGGCGAGAGACAGCAATTCCCTCCTAGCGACCGAGTGCAGATACTTCCCGAAGCAACCGTGCCCGGAAAGGACCTGCGTCAGTCGGAAGGAAAGGGTCCCGTGCTGCCGCCCTGCCCACTCGGCGATGACCGGGTGGAGAGCCTCCACGAGGGCAAAGTCAGCACGTGGAGTCTCCAACCGGAGCGACCAACGAGTCATCGTGGCTCGACGAGCGGCTTCACGCCACTCGTGTATCTCTACCCGCCCGGAAGTCAGCCGTCCGCCGATAAACTTCGGCGTGCACTTCCGCCTCCAAATCCCACGGGGGAATTCCGGCCAAGGCGCACGCCGCCTCTGTGGATACGGTGCGGTAACCGCATATGGCTCTAACCGCCAATATCCTCTGAGGGTGCCAGAGGCGAGCCCTATTCTGGGCGGTCAGAATCGCCGCCCACACCGGTGCACCATACAGCGCCATTGATCGGACAACCCCCGTGTATAGCCGTCTCGTCGCGACGCTGGTTCCACCCAAATTGGGCAAAAGTTGCCCAAGGGCAGAAGCGGTACCGACCAGCTGTGGAAAAAGCTATCGGAAGTGCTCGTCGAAGAGCCACTTGCCGTCGAGGATCAGGCCCAGATACTTCATCTGGGCCTGAACCGGTACGAGGACCGAATTGACTACGATGGAGGCGCCGGAGGGTGGACCACGACGGGGCCCATGGAACAAAAGGGCATCCGTCTTGTCCAGTGTCACCCGCAGACCCAGCGCCTCAATACGCCCGACCACCAGAGAGACACCTGTGGTGGCCAGGCGTGCCGCCTCTTGGAAGTTCATCTCCCGGGCTGTGACCAATGTGTCATCTGCGTAACAAATTACGCTCAGCCCGGAGGGAAGACGACCTCGAAGGACCCAGTCGTATCCCATGTTCCACAGGAGTGGTCCGAGGGCAGACCCCTGCGGAACACCGCACGACATGAGCCGCTGCCTCAGAACACCGTCTCGGTCCTCGTATATGACGGTACGCTCCTCAAGATAGTCTGCCACAAGCCACCTCAGGTACTCTGGCACTCCATGGTAACGGAGTGCTTCCCTGATGCAGCTAAATGACAGACTGTTAAATGCGTTGGCGATGTCCAACGACACCGCCAACAGCACGCCGCCACAGCTCACCGCCTCTTCGGTAACGGCCCTCAGGCGCAGCACGGCATAGACCGTCGAACGCCCCGTCCGAAAACCAAATTGGGCGTCCGACAAATCGGGGCCCACCTCGCAGAGGTGCCAGACGATGCGGGCAGAGAGTATCCTCTCAAACAGTTTACCCGCCTCGTCCAGCAACACGATAGGCCGCTACCGATTCGGCTGGCCGTCCCGGCTTCCTTTATAGGACCAGCTTCCCGCTTTTCCAGCACTCAGAGAAGCGTCCGGACGCCAAGCTAGCGTCCAGGACCTCCCTGAGGCGGTCCGACATGTGTTCGAGGGATCGGGATAGCACTCGGACAGGTATCCCGTCCGGCCCGGGGGCGGTGTTCTTAGAGCGGATCCGTAGAACAACCACCCCTACCTCCGATTCCCTGACGGGCGGAACATTGTCTTCGTTCACCCCGTCGTCTTCGACCATGAAGTTACCGTCTATTGCCTGCAGTAAGCAATGGTACGTAGTATTAATGCTACAGGTTGCCATGTTTATATTCAGTTTGACTAAAATTTCACAAAATGATTTTATTTTAATTTTATATTTAAATCCTAAAACATAGAAACAAATTGAAAAAACGCCATACAAGATGTAGTTGCCTATATAAGACATGCGCCTTCAGCTTCCAATAATAAACGTGCATTGCGCTATATCTTTCTAGGTCGTAGCGCATAGAAAGTAGTTCCAACTTACCAAACAGGGCAATAAGGTCAGCTAATGGAGCAGAAAACCGCTCGTACTTACTTGAATTAAATTTGTTCGTCCGTTCACCGCTAGATGTTAGGGATGGCAATTAATCAGACCTACTGCCTTTATCCCTGCTGAAGATTTATGAGTTTTAGCCGTTATGCCTCAAATGTGTTTATCTCTATTGTTACAGTTGGTTAAACATATTGTTAGTTATCCTTTAATATATAGTATTTTGTCGGCAAGATTCTTTTAGGGTTCCTTTTATTGTGTGAATTATTTGGTTGGTCATCACATTATTTATTCTCTAGGTTCTTATCAATCTCTCAATATAGTACCAAGCGTTTTAAATCCACACAGCGCGCCATGACAATGATATTTTCACGGTAAAAGTTTGTGAATGTGTGTGTTTGTATGTTTGTTAATTTTTTACACTTAAACGGCAGGAACAATTTTAATATAATTTGGTATGAAGGTAACTGACATACACCAACAAATAGGCCACTCGTTTTTATACCGATAGAACGTAGTGATCAAAAAGTTTGCGTTACTCCATCGTGCAATAACGCATCAGATGTCATCGATAATAATTCACCTGTACGAAAGAACCTTAAGTCCTGTCACAACTATCAGAAATCTCTAATTAAATTCCAGATCGAACCGCTATCACATCGCTGGAAAGCTGCTATAGAGAAAAGGATCGATGAGGTTAGCCAGATGACTTTAGGGGCAGTGATAAGAGGAGCTCGTCTACGACCCGGACAATACTGGAATCTTTCTGGAACCTTCCTCTTTACAATCTACGTTATGACGGCGTTGGGTACTGGCAACCTTTTTGTTTTTACACTAGATTTTGCTGCAGTTAGCTACAACAAAAAAAAAACTATTTGTTTTACAGTAAGTTGTCAATGTTTAAACATTCTATATATTTACTCGTAATTGATATCACTTCACTCATTTTTTTATGACTGCGATGTTTGGATATTGGAAGAATGATGTTCCACATGCAAAGAACTGCTCCTCCAGAGATTGTTACTCTCGATAAGAACCAATAAGAAGTAATTTATCTTAAGTAGATACTTTAGTAAGTAAAAAATTCATCTAGGTGCAATTAGAATGAAGATATTTCGTTTCTTACAATGTTGGTTTGTCTAAACGCATTTATTTCCAGAGCTTTTTAAGACTTCTTATTGATTAGGAGATATGTTACTGCATGTTATACGCTATGAATATTATTGTTATGGTTATGTAACGTAGAAATTTGCCGAATGATTAACTGGTATTTGCAGTACATCAGTAAAGAATATTATAACAAAATAGACGAATAATTGATATGGTTATTTGGCCTTTATTGTGTCAGCAGGATTTGGCGCCCCAGTACCACGAACAATAGAAGGCAGATCTGCAGTACTGGTGTATGCCGCTTTGGCAATACCTCTGCATTTTTATCTCAGTAAGTACTCATAAACTCTTATAAATCTGTGAGATTACGTTTTCTTAACTTATATCAATATCTTATCTTGCTAATATGAGACGAAAGTGCGTGAGGATGGATGTACGGATGTCAGTTGCTCTTTTACGCAAAACCTCTGAACCCAATTGGATCGAGGTTTACAGTAATTTACCACGATAATCGACATACACAGGGGTATACAGCCACGAGTATACAGCCACGAGCAAAAGCTAGTCTACTATGACATTAAGTATTATTTTACTAAGGTCAAAATTGTATGTCAAATATTTCACTGTGTACAACATAATGAATTGTCCCAAATGGTTTATATAACTAATTAATTGGTCTAGATATGTAACGTTGCAACTAAGTTTTACAAGTGATATGTTTTTTTTAAGAAATACGCCTATATTTTTTTCAATGTGTCATTATTTTTTTATTAGTTTTATTGTTAGAAGGAATTCTGGGATCAAAAAAAAACATTGTGTAAGAAACAGACAACTTCCCTCGAGACTGCCAAGTTTATGTAAATAAAATAAAAACTAAAAGCTAATATTAGCTTAATCTACCTCTTTATGTAGATTAAGAGACCTACAGAAACGCAGACAGATATTTTTCTTTTATTTTTCAGTGATGAACGCGGGAATGTGCATTGTGGCACATGCGCAGGCTTACGTGAAACAAATTGGCAGCAGGCTACGGCATCACAGGACGTTTATCGGTGGGAAGTCTGATTTTGACAATGGTATGGTAGTAGAATTTAATTAGTTACTACAATCGTAGTCATCAATAAAACTGCAATTCGAGATTACTGGTTACACAGTTATCTATTACTTACGATCTGTACTGATGAACAGAATATTGTAAATAACATTTGAAATAGTGTCTCATATGAATATCTACATTAATTTACAAGTTAGCGAGTTTTTTACATAAAATAAAACTCATTTCTTTTGAAGGTAAAATAGTTAATTTTAAATAAATGACTACTAAGCTTATAAACTTATGAATAACCCCTGCTAGACAGAACTTGTGACCAGATTATGATCAGATAAAGTACATTCAGAAACTACGAATGATCATGCCCGACATAAAATTATTTGTCTTGAGTGGACCTACGACTATTAATTCTGCAGACATGATCACTAAAAATTAGACTAACGGGAATACTAAATGTAATGTTTTTAGAGATTGAAATAATGAAATAAACAAAGAGGAGCCACGAGCTGTATGTAGTAGGTATTAATATCTACTTAACTACTAATGCTACCGAATTGCCGAAGTTTATGCGCATGTTGGAAATTAATTATAACTTCAGCTCTAACTTTGAAGAAAAACATTTAGAGGAAAACTGCGTACCTGAAAGTTTTCCGTAACGTTTGCGGGGAATATTTTTCTTTTGAAACTCATACACACACCGTTGTGAAGCTACTTCATCAAGTAATGTAATGTATTCGTGAATTTCATAAATATTCACAAAACTTTTAAACTATCATATATCACGCATATAGTACAATTTTTGATTTGCCTGACGTTTCAACTAGGTTGCAACAGCCGTGGTCACAAGCTGACAGACAAACGCTCCATTCGAGTAGGTCGTTCAATCTACTTATATTGCTGTGGGAAAGGCACGTTTTGGCATATATGATCTATACTCAACCAGAGTGACCACGCTCTCATAGTACCTTAGTATCCAAGTACACAAGTGTGCTGTACCCACGCTCCTTCTGTTTCGTAAGAGAGTGCTGTAAACACAACTGTTATATGACGAATGGCAATGCGTGAAATATACGTTTGAGTGTATAAATAATAATATCCACATACATTTCACACTACCGTCTAATCCCAGCTAGGCAAAACCTGTACTGTAGTAATCAGACTGCTGATAAGCATACTTATATATTTCTAAATACATACATACATATTATATAAATTACGCTCAGATACAAAACATATGTTTCCTTTTATTTTCGTTTATTTTGCCCAATTTGTCTTCCAAGAATAAATATGAACGATGTTTTCGCTGCATTTTATCGAGTAAGTAAGAATCTTTAAAAAACTGGAAGACTTACTGAAAGCCAAATCCCCCTCCCACTGTTTCTGTGAAGGGGACTCAAAGGGAAGGAACGCACTTGCGACTCTTGAGTTGCAAAGGTTCATGGGTGGCAGTAGTATCAGGAGACCCGTAAGATTTTTTGTTGAGACATTAACTACACGAATATTTTAGTTTAGGAGCAACATTTTAAAACATTTTTTAGAATTACAATTGAAAAGACACTAATATTAATTTACTTAGGAAAATTTATTTACAGTGTTGTAACACTTGGATCTGCAATAAAACGTTAATCAGAACTTTTGCTATGCAACACAGTCGCAATTTTAATCAATAAGTTGGCAACACGTGGTAATGTTGTTATTATAGTGATTTCGAACTTGATTGTTCCAATTAGCGCACACAGTATGTGCTCAATTCTCAAATTTAATTTGGTCTAGAAATGCTTATACCATTTATCGACGGGCAACATTAATATGTAACTAGAGCAACTAAAGACGAGGATAAATTACTTAGTCTCGCTTATGTGGCAAATATAGATTATGTTCGTCTCTTAACGAGATTGAGTGATTAAACCTCTTCACGGTCTATTAGTAAAGAGTCTAAATACGCCCACTGCTGTGAGGTAAAATAAACGATCACCCATTTTTATTTGCGTTTTTTTTTAAATTAGTTGGCTTTGTTTAGTTATAGTCTCATTTCATTATTTTCTGTTCATTAATTTTTTTTTGATGATCAAGACGATCGAGACGAGAGAGGTGAAAACCACCTACGCTATAATTTTGCATTTGAATGGCCTTCTCAATGGCTTCCGTTCCATGTTTATGTCATAATAATTGCACGTCTCTTTGCTTTTTAATTATTAGACCACTTGCGAAATTTTTTCTTACAATGCCTTGTATATACGAGAGCATGGTGGATTACAAATGGCCCTGTAATGATAAAACTGTATAATTGATAATATCTTTTTAAGTATAGACTTACGTTTATTTAAGTTATTCCTGTTTCCTTAAACGTGCTACGTAACATCGACTTATACATAATTATTTTTCCTGTAGATAATTTGTATTTGTAATATTTATAAAAAGATTAATTTAGCAACACATTGGCGAATTATTAGCATGGAAAAATGCACTAATATTTATTAAAACTAGTTTAAATTCTGTGCACGAAACTATTTATTGAAATATCTGTTTCAACAATATTCCTACAACGACTTGGTGGTAATAGAGCACAGATTAAACAAGGTATTAAGTGAGTTAGCCGTGTTTATTACACCCAGAGACTACTGATAATGGCGATAATAGGCTATTACGGTCCGGTTTCATAGTAAGCTGCATTTTATTGGACCTCTGATAGTCTAGACGATATTGGATGAAATATTTTGTGCTTAGAGAGGTAGGTACTTGTTTATTTTGGAATGATTCTGTAAAGATAAGGAGCATTTAGCACGGTCAGGATTCTTTTGATGTGTTTGCTTATGTGACAGCAAGAGCAAAAACTTATTCAACTTAATCGAACCGATAAAACAATCGGGTAGACAAGAAATTCATAGTAATCTTTTTAGAAATTTAATTGAAAAAATTGCACTTTTTGGACTTAACATATTGATGTTTGACGACAGTGACTAGATATTGTTCTGGTCATTACTGACCCTTTCAAAAGAAACTTTCCATGGTCTAGATACAAGAGTGATCCTATTTGTGCAGCTATATATTTATATGTATATAAATAAATATTTTAAATTTATATTAAATATTAAACTATTTTAAGGTATATAAGTATTCTATCATTAAGTCTAGTTATCATAGTACGCTAATATGTATATATAAAATAATACGTGAGTTCTGCTTAGTTTAAAACTAGATAGCATTGATTGTTAAATGTCCGTAATATTTATTCATTTATTTTAAAAATAAGTCGACAATACTTACATATAATTAAATCTTAATGATTAACTCTAATTGTTTGTTTCAGAGAGTCCAAACTGTAGCCGACACTCGGAAGTTTTAAAGACGCCAAGCCGTTGTTGCTTTGGTTTGAAAGTAATGGTAGGCTTTTGTTGATGAATTGTTATGGCTGTTTAAATTGTACAATTAGGACTCATGAGTATATTACGTCACGCGCTAAAGGGATCGTCGATGTGTTATGGCGCATAGAGCCAATGGTCATGTTAGCGTAGCGACATCGTTATATTGTTAAAATTTATGTATTGACTCACTTATCGAAAACAATTACTTATCGAACGTGAATTAGCGTATATTTTATTAAAATTGAATTGCTATTTCATGTCTGGATATGAAATTTGCCATATTTCTTCAATGTTCTGGTTGTTTTATGGTTTGTTATTACGTAACGAAAATGGTTCACATACGTTTAAAACTCTTATAACGTTATGTACAAATGGTACTATACAAGGAACCGTAAACACGTACGTACACGTAAGCTAATTATTTAATTAGGAAATGTAACGTAGGCGTACGTAAACAGAACTAGAAAATATGCAATGGTTGCTTGTGTTTCTTTTGACTAATTTTTCATAGTTTAATTTTTTACCAGGCTCACTGGATAAACTGCCTTGTAGTTTCAAAGTTTTGACAAGCGTTGTAATTCATTCAAAACTTTTGAAAGATAGCTTAAACTATTTAAAATTAAATTTGGTTTATGAAAAAAAATTAAAATAATGAATCTCCTCATACTTTACGATTTTCCGCGTACATGAGACCTACACATAAATTAACCTACATATTTTGTAATCGATTTAAAAGGGTTTGTCAAACAGTAAGAGTTATTAACAACACTGATAGCACATTAATTGAAGTTTATATAAATAAAACAAAGTTGCCACCCGCTGTCTGCCTGTCCCTATATATACTTAGATCTTTAAAACTAAGTAATAGATTTTGATGCGGTTTTCAGATGAAGTGTCATTCATTAGGATGGTTTATATATATAAGACATGTATAATGTAGTAGATAAACACTGATAATTTTAGAGGTTCCTAATTTGATGTCGTAAATAAGCACATTTTTGCGCTTACACTGCAAACACTGGATAAACCCTACGAGATAGATCAAAATAATGTACTACAGTATTGTACACAGAGCCGGATTAACCTTAAGGCAGAGTAGGCAACTGCCTAGGGGCCCAGCATCGACAGGGGCCCCGCCCACTGCACTGCATTCCGAAAATAAAATTTTTTGAATTGAACGAAAATGATAATTAACAAAACTATTCTTTCTTTTTCAACACCTGTAACACTTTATACATACAGAACCATCTAGTATCTAATATTAGAACTAATATAATCCTTCGAAACGCAACTAACTGGATTTCATGTACGTTGGGGGAATCCCCGATTTGTTGGGTGCGTTCTGTAAGCTTCCGTAGCGTGATAATAATTTGTAGCGTAATAGTTCCGAAACTTTCAAAATACCTATAACCTACGTATCTTTAATTACAATATGTGATATGAGTTCTGCGATTGCAAGGTAAATTTTAAAAAGTTTATGTGTTCTCCGTATTTGAAGACTTACGATTTTCACATACACAAAACCAAAAGTATTTAAAACATTCAGAACGCAGCGAGAAGGCCCACGGTTTATGTCGTTTTACGTTGGGGAAATCCCCGATTCGTTTGATACTATCAGGCAGGAGCGTTTGTTTTTGTGTAGAAGTAGACTCGACTCGACTGTTGAGTATTAGTTTTTTTTATGACAGTGGTCTTCAAAACTTGACGAGAAAATAAATCTTCTTGATTATAAAACAGAATTAAATAAGGTAAGTTTTTTTATTTTTTCTAATTGTTTGTGATATAATTATTTGGCCAATAATATCTTTACTTTTCTGAAAATTTAACCATTTCTCTGTCTTAGTTTTTCATTTACATCTTTCTTTTAAGGAACAAAATGTCCGATGAGCCCGTGAAAAAAAAGCATTTGAGCGGTGCAGAAAAACGTAAAAAGCGGCTAGATCAACAAAATAAGCGTGATGAAGTATTAAAGAAGACGCAAAACCTTTTCCAACTTGGATTTGTTCGCCAACCACTCGAAAATCAACCTTTTCCGAGTACGGCTACGTCTGCTGCTGATCAAACCGGGAGTTTGAAGGCGGACTCAGGAGACATTCCTAGCGAGTGTTCTGAACAGGCCAACCAGGATCAAGAAGCAGCTACTTTAACAGGTGCCGAGGTAAGTGAGGCAGAGAACGAGTTCCAATCACCAGTACCACAACAAAACGTAGCCTATCAAGATGTAGGATACCAGAACGACATTGGCTTATGGAAAAATATTACCAAAGAAATACAAGATTATTGGTGTATCAGAGATTTTAACGAATGTCAACACTTTGACTGTGATTTTTCTGCTTCAAGCCGTCAATACGAAGACAGCAAAAGATTTTTTTCTCAGTCAATGTTTTTTCGTAAACATATAAGTGGTGGTAAAATGAAACGAGAGTGGCTCATGTATTCTCCATCGACTGGAAAAGTATACTGTTTGCCATGTGTTCTTTTTGGCGGCGTTGAAAACCAATCATAGTTTCAAACAGGATTTTCTGATTGGAAAAACGCATCGCATAGAATTCAATCTCATGAGAATACAGGAACGCACCGAGAATGTGTACAGACCCTGATTAGTAGACGGCGTTGTCAAGGCCGAATTGACACTTCTATAGAAATTGCATATAACAAAGACAAAGAATATTGGTTCAATGTTTTACAAAGAGTGGTGTCAGTCATTAAATTTTTAGCATCCCGTGGACTAGCATTTCGTGGCAATGACGAAATTCTTGGTTCCCAGCATAATGGCAATTATTTGGGTATTTTAGAATTACTCGCGGAGTATGATCCCTTCCTCAGTTCGTATTTGGCCAAATATGGTAATGTCGGAAAAGGAAGACAATCGTATTTGTCTTCTACGATATGCGAGGAACTTATTGAAATATTGGGAAACAAGGTTTTAAAACATATTATAGATGAAATTACAATGGCAAAATATTTTTCACTGAGCGTCGACTCAACGCCTGATATATCCCATACAGATCAGTTGACTGTAGTCCTGAGATACGTTACATCAAATGGAGAAGTAGCAGAACGTTTTCTTACATTTATTTCTATTGAAAGTCACAAAGGGGAAAAACTAGCTGCTACAATTTTAAATTTTTTAAATGAAAATAACATTGATATAAAAAATGCAAGAGGTCAGTCTTACGACAATGCAGCAAATATGTCTGGCTGTTACAATGGTCTACAGGCGCATATTAAAAAAATAAATCCCCTCGCACACTACGTCCCATGTGCTGCGCACTCGTTGAATTTGGTTGGAGTACGTGCTGCGGAGAGCTGCGTTGGTGCAATCTCATTCTTCGGATTCGTACAAGAATTGTACAACTTTTTTTCGGCATCAACTCATCGCTGGGCAATTATGCTCCAGAGTCTCGAAACACAAGATGAACTTAAACAATCGTCGTTTTTAGTTCCAAAAAAAGTTTCTGACACAAGGTGGTGTGCACGAGCCGATGCGACTAAGGCTTTGTCAATGCCAATTGAAAATGCCATTATGTCAGTATTCTGGGCTGCCATACTGGATCGAATCAATGGTGTTAGTATATCACTACAAAAAGCAACCATTGAACTTCGAACGGCAGTTGATCTTTTAAAATCGCTTTTAGATTTTTTGCTTTCGCAAAGAGATTCATTTAACGACTACGAGTTGAAGGCATCTGAGATAAGTGGTACCAATTACAGTAATGAAAATCAGCGCGTACGAAAAAGGAAAAGACACCATGATGACGGACCTGCAGAAGAAGCTATACTCAGTGGAAGAGAGAAGTTGAAAATCGAAACTTATTTACCTGTACTGGACGTGCTGCATTCAGAATTGACACGACGACTAGAAAGCTACCAGGAAGTTAACTCTCTATTTGGATTTTTAACAGATTTCTTAATAAAGACGGACGATCAAATCAAAGAGGCTTGTACAAAATTTTGTGACCTTTATTCTGAGGATATTGAGCGTGAATTTATAAACGAGATGGTGCAGTTCAAGTACTTCGTCTTACAATTGGAGGATGCCGAGAAAGATAACATTGTAGCTGCTGAGAAATCTTATAAATTGATCCTTAATAATATGGTTCAATCAGCTTTCCCAAATGTTATGATAGCATTGCAAATTTATAGAAGTTTGATGATAACAAACGCGACCGGATAAAGAAATTTTTCAAAATTAAAATTATTAAAAAATTGTCTCCGAGCAACAATGTCTCAACATCGTTTAAATTCATTGTCGATAATGGCAATTGAAAATGATATATTGGAAAAGGTCCACATCGAAGAAGTCGTAAACGACTTTATATCTAAGAAAGTTAGAAAAGTCCCTATTTAAATTAACAGAACTGTACTTCACTTTTTCCTTTGTTTATTGCGTTTGGCTAAATATATATTTTAAATTAAAAATTATTGAGTAGCGTTTAATTTTTCATGTACTTATTTATACATAGAAAACACCTAGACTTAGGGCGAAATCAAACGTACGCTTACTCTAAGCGTGTGCTGCGCGAAAGACTGTTCTGTACTAACACGGAACCAATCCGCGTTGAGCACGGATAGAGCCTGCGATGTCTGAACCCATAGGAGTTAGGACGTCATGTCATTCATGCCTATATCTGGAATTATATTCAGAAATGTGGGTAGAAGGTAGAGTTGCCAACCGGACTATAATATATAGTATTGTACCTTATTTCGGGACTCCGTGCTATATACTGTTGAAGAAATCATTATATAGTACGCGAAAATACTATATTTTATATCAATGTTCTGCGTTCTGTTCCCGCTATTTTGGCATTCATAGAAAGGATTATGAATTCGAAATGGTGTGAAGAAAGAAACAGAGCACATATATCTTTTATACCTACTAAAATGAGCTTTTGATTTATAGTAATTTAAAAATTTACTGCGATAAACCTTCTGCCAGTTTTATTGGAGAGAAAAAATTGTTAAAAAATGCAAGAAGTGCAAAAAAATATAGTTTTTGGCCAGTAAAAAATAAAAAATAAATTAGTAAAATGTAACTTAGGTTATTTTTTATTGTTCCCTACTAAAATACTATATTTATGTGCAAGGTACTATATTTTTAAAAGCTTTTCTTAAAAAATACTATATTTTGACACTAAAATGTTGGCAACCCTAGTAGAAGGCAAAAATAATACATCACATGATTTAGTCAGTCAGAATAGGTAAAGAAAAGGGGCCCGAAAATTGTAGTGCCTACAGGCCCATGACAGGGTTAATCCGGCTCTGATTGTACACCTTAAAAAGTTCTACAAAAAAGGTCTCCGATGGTATATGCCTATCTCTAAGAGATATACCATTATATACCATGTACCACAATAACCATGGTTTACTTACGAAGCTGTTTTAAGCAATACAGCTTTTATGCTCATTCAATTAAGTATCTTAAATACATTGTACATAATATATATGCAAAAATATATATTCGAAATTGTATAATAGTATTTAAATACACTAATGGAAAAAATTAAGGGATTAAAAAAAAATTCCTAATTTTTGGGCAGTTTTCAACAGGCCGTGACTTCAAGAGAAATGGTTGTACAGGAAATAAAAAAAAAGGAAATTGTAGCTCCAAGTGTCTAGTTTTAGGATTCAAACTTCAAAATTTTATAACCTCCGCGGTTTTTGAGTAATCGGAGAAAAACCAGCAACAAAAAAATTTTCAAAATTTTTTTAGTTTTTTTTTTGGTCTACGGACGTGGAAAAATTTTTTTTAGCTTAACCACTATAAGGATCAGATACCTTGTTTATTTAGCTTTAATTTGCTTTTTTATACACCTTGATACGGCCACTTTTCGCCGAGATATCGTTTTTCAAATGGAAAAAGATTCTTTTGTTTTTGATTATCGATATCTCAGCAAACAATGATCACACAGACATTTAAAGGTGGGTTTCAAGAACTTGAATAAATTTTCCTTAACAACTAGCCATTATTTTTTTAAATTATTTTTTTTAAGCACTTTCTGGACTAAAAATGTGGGTAAAGCTCGGAAAAACAATTTTTTCTCATTTTCAAAAATTATGAGCTTTTTAGTCTTGGTTAAGCTAAAAAAAATTTTTCCACGTCCGAGTTAGGTTGTGAGCGAGGGCGAGAGGGTTTTTAATAAGACAAGTGTTCGGCTTGAAGAGTGGATTGAGACTAACTTTATTTATGAAACCATTTCTTAAAGTTAAAACAGTATTCTTATTGATATGTATTGAAGACAAAGAGCTAATTGTTCTAATGTTTAGTCTGCGGCTTATCATCTAAGTGGTGGTTCATGACGGATGCCAAGATTAACTTTATTTATAAAACAATACACAGTATTCTGATTATGCGTTGGAGACAAGGGGCTAGTTGTTCTATTGTTTCCAGGGCGTCTGTGGCTTATCAGCTAAGTGGTCGTTCATGACTGATGCTATTGTAGGGCGTCACGTCTATGACGACATAACTCCTCCCCCCTTAAGACGGAGGCGGCACGAAGGCTGCGAAGGCTGAAGTTCAACGGCTTCCGGTTGTGCAGCCGAGATTTTCGTTGATCTAGTTTTCCACCAGAATTTGTAGACTGCAATTCCTATTCCTGTTGCTGTTATTATGAAGTAAAGTGCAATTGATGACCAGCTGGGGGTGCTTGGAATCATGGTTAAGTTTTCGCTTGTATTCTTTAATTCTTCTGTTTGTTGCAGCGTACTTTTCAGGTTATCTAGTTCTATGTTTTCTAGTTTTGTCTTTGATTTGTTGTATAATATTGTTGTTGTAGCTTGCAGTGGCGTAGGTGCAGTTAGGCGGATCTTCGTGTTTTATTAGTTGAGCTATGCAGTCCGTAGAGTGCAGTAAGGGCTGCCATTCTAAGTGTTTGCAGATGACGTTGTCTCCGGTGATGTATGTGCATGGCTCGTGAGGGTAGGCAAACTCATTATTTCCCAAGATTAGGATGGGGTTGCTAGGTATAAGTATTGTATTAGGGATAGAATACAGGTGTAATAGGTTGTAAGATTGTTCGGTAACAATTGGTATGTCCAATATGAAGTTAAGGGTTTGATTAGTGTTATAAGCTTTAACAGTGATTGCTTTTTCCCATAGATGGATACTATCCATGTTAGGGTTAAAGGCTAGGTATATATCTACTGTGGCATTTACTTTTAATTTAATTGTATTATAATTGCTACATATATCTAAATATATCTGTCTTATTTTCGTAATGTTATAATTACGGCTATGTTGAGTGATTTCGTTCGCATGTGTCAGGTGTCTTTGGTAAGTCTAATAGGTCACGAATGTCTATGTTCTCTGGGTTTGGGTCTAATAATGGGATGTGGACTAATTGATCTGTATTTTGTGTTCTAGGTTGTTGGTCTGTGTTTGTTTTTAATTAAACAAGTGATAGAGGGATCGTCCATATTGTGAATTAAGTTAAGTGCATCTTCTACACCTTCAATATAAAAAGATAAGGTCCTCCTGTTCCCATCATAACTGGGTAACTGGGTGGAGAACGTGGAGAAATCGGTGGTTACCGATTTTTCGTCTATGAAAGATTTTTCAGTTAGTACCTTCTTTTCACTTGTCATTTTTAACTACAGTGATACGAATGGTAACAACGAAAGAAAATTCTTTTCTAAGTACCGTATTGCATTAAAAAAAAATAATGCTATAACGGTTTTTTACGATACTGGATACACCAAATGTTATGGGGATGTCCAGGAAATCGTTTAAGGAGTCTCGGGAGTAGTAGAGTTTTATACTTACTCCACGAGCATTGCCGATTTATAGGCTGGGATGGAGGTGAGTCTTCGTTTCTTCAGCTGGTCAGCTTGTCTGCCTCTGCTTTGCACTACGCTCACTGTAGATTCTTTTATTCGCGAACGCGGACACTTAGCAAAGGTATCCTCTGCAGCAGGAACCGACAGTATCACGACGAACCGACTGCGCCAGTTAGGTTGTGAGCGAGGGCGAGAGGGTTTTTAATAAGACAAGTGTTCGGCTTGAAGAGTGGATTGAGACTAACTTTATTTATGAAACCATTTCTTAAAGTTAAAACAGTATTCTTATTGATATGTATTGAAGACAAAGAGCTAATTGTTCTAATGTTTAGTCTGCGGCTTATCATCTAAGTGGTGGTTCATGACGGATGCCAAGATTAACTTTATTTATAAAACAATACACAGTATTCTGATTATGCGTTGGAGACAAGGGGCTAGTTGTTCTATTGTTTCCAGGGCGTCTGTGGCTTATCAGCTAAGTGGTCGTTCATGACTGATGCTATTGTAGGGCGTCACGTCTATGACGACATAACTTCCGTAGACCAAAAAAAATAACTAAAAAAATTTTGAAAATTTTTTTGTTGCTGGTTTTTCTCCGATTACTCAAAAACCGCGGAGGTTATAAAATTTTGAAGTTTGAATCCTAAAACTAGACACTTGGAGCTACAATTTCCTTTTTTTTTATTTCCTGTACAACCATTTCTCTTGAAGTCACGGCCTGTTGAAAACTGCCCAAAAATTAGGAATTTTTTTTTAATCCCTTAATTTTTTCCATTACTGTACTAAAGTAATTTCTTTTTTAAGACTAAATACACTTTTAACAGCGTCAAATTTTTCACAATCGCAATCGCAACAATGACAAAAAAGTTGTGAACGTTGTTTACATAATGTAGTATATTTTGTATCAGCGTTACACCCGTGCGAAGGCGGGGTGGGTCGCTAGTATATTACAAAATGTAATTCGAGCTTCTGTGAATAACCAACAGCGTTGCCTGAGTGTGCTAAATGCATGTCCCTGCGTGCCACTAGCTGCTGTGCTGTATTATTTGATCGGCGCAAGTGTTTTTGGCAAGCTACAAGACCATGACATTCTTAAGACTTTAATGTTCCCTTTAGAATTTACTACAAGCGGAGGACTGGAACTTGTAAGTAAAATTGTGTTCTTGGAAATGCAGTGTTCGGTCAAAATAATACTTAGATATCCCCATATCAAGTTTATTATTTTTCTTACTCTCGTCAAGTTCAACAGTAATCGACTGCTGGACATAAGTTTTTTCTTAGAAAGGAGATTTTGATCTACGATACCACCCTGGCCAGACGGGTTGGTATAAGGTTTGTTTCAAGTTTTCCTTTTTATTGCAGTGCTTTTGTCTGGTGAAATTTTCTCTTTTACTCGACGTTTTCGACTTTCAGAATAAAAACAGTGACGCTTCGTATTTTTAAAAACGTCACCACACCAGTGGCGTAGTGTGGGGGGCCAAGGAAGGGCCATGGTATACGAAGGAGGCGGCGGCGAAAAGCTCCTCCATTAAAATGGAGGAGCTTTTCGCAAGATTTTGAAAATTGTAAACAATTTTCAAGATCTTTTTAAAAATATTGCCATTTAATATTAACTCGTGTCCAAAATGACAAATTTAATATTATGCCATAGTATTTAACAACACATCGGACATTTTCCATAAAGATATAAAAAGTCAAACACTACATGGTGAATATACTGCATGTGGTTAGAAATGAGAATTTTTTATAGATTTTATTCAAACTAAAAGCGAAACTGTGAAAGATATTAGTGGCGTGATAGTAAGCAAGCTTAAAGTCGATGGGCTTAATACGATATGAAATGTGAAAACTTATAATAACACTGCACGACAGCTGTATGCCAAACAGATGTGCGACTGTGGATAAAATATAACAGTACCTTATGCCGAACTTAATTCTTGCTCAAACCATTAAATATCATTTATAATACACATTCACCATTCACCAACCCAAACTAAGTTGCCTACATGCAGCTGTAGTTGCGCTAAATTCAGTGACTTTCTTTGGCACGCTAAACGCTATTACGGTTGTTTTTTCCACGTCAACTCATCGATTTATAGTTCTTTTCGCAGCTACGGAGAAAAGTTAGAAAAGAATTCAGAATATACATTGGTGTGATAGAGATGATGCTGTTAATTCCATTATCTACATTGACGTAAAGAAACATCTATGATCGAATCGAACTAAGATGCACAATGTTTGCTTCAATAGATAAAGTAACTGCTATACCTTTTGAGTTAAAGTTTTGCAAATATAATGCATGACAGAATGGTTCCTCTTTAAAAGTTTTAAAAATAGCGACTATTTTTAAAACTTTTAAAGAGGAACCATTTCGTACACACCCTTGAGCATCGTCGTCGTGTTGCCAGCGTATCGGTTTTTTATAAGATACACTTTGAAGAGTGCTCGAAGGCTTTTTTCGAACTGATTGAGCCATCTCCATTCCTTTATCGGACTACTAGGTGCAGGCAAAAGTTTCATCCAGTCGTTGTTGACATACCCAAAAGTCGAACTAAACGGTTTGACAGCTCTTTTTTTGTAAGAGTCGCCAAGATTTGGAACGACCTGCCTGGGTCTATTTTTCCAGATGAGTTGCACTCTGGAGCCTTTAAGACTAGAGTGGACAGGTTTCTTTTGGATGGGCGGGTACCACCTTCGTCTTCATCTACACTTTCCATCAGGTGAGATAGAGGACAAAAGCCTATTCCACTACAACTGTAAAAAAAAAAGTCCACGACTACATGTGTATATTTTAAAGTCAACGCATTATAGCCTTTTTTGAAGTAAACAAATGTATTCACTCTGGATAACATCATGTTATGACTAATAGAACACGCAGACGAAGTTGAGCGGTTAAACTAGTATATTATAGAGTCCCAAACATGAAGATAGCTTACCAAACATTGAGATAATGATAAGGATTTTCTTAACATCTATTAACAGTCATGCTAGTTGCGACGAGACAAGCTTCTCTAAAGTTGATTAAAAATTGTTTTAGAACGACTAGGTAGGTCCACGTCGAGTGCAAGAAATTTATCTATTTTGGCAATTAAAAGTGGAAAATATTTTGATATTGACGTAAACATTTTACTTTGAAAAAAAAACACACAGAGTTCATTTTTATTCATTTTTTTGTTAAATCGATTATTTATTGTTCAATAAAATAGAGAAAGAAAGTGAACATTTTCTGCGATAATCAACGATTCCCTTTATTTATCAAACTCAAAGTTTTTATAATTTTGGCAATGTAGATCGTTTTTTCTTCTTTGCCATTAAGTATAACTTGTTATTTTTAATTTTATTCCGTTTGTCAAGGTATACTTTTTACAAAACTTGTAAAGTTAGTCACGTGATGAGCAATATGTGTTATGTAAGATCATATCGTACACTCAACTGTCAAATAAATACTTATGTTACTAAAACTAAATACTATTATTTAATTTTTAAGTTCCTAGTTTTGACATTTTAAAAAATAAACCTCCCATGGGTGAGCTTGTCACAAATGTGTTTCTTTTGAAGTAATATTAGTTTATCTTGGCTTTCAACAAGTTTTACGGTAATATTGTGTACGTTAAATAAAATATTTAAACTTTAAGTAACTAATAAAGGGGGTGGCACCCCCATGGTGGCAATTTCACGGTCGGCCCCGGGCGGTGAATATCCACACTACGTCACTGTACCACACGGACGATTCTTTATGGTCCTGTTATAATTCCTTTTAAGTACTGATTTACCCTTTGTTTTGGAATACTTATACCTAATTAGATGCAAAATTGGCGATCTCTGACAATATACGAGTATTCCGGGTTCGATCCCCACAAGTAACAACATTTTCTGTGATTCACAAATTTTTGGCATTAGTTTACTTGTTCTTGGTGACCGTGACAAGTATAATTGTAAAGTTCGATAAGTGCAAACACACAGAATTTAAAATATATAAAACAGATAAAAAGATTACGTCCATTAGAGATCGCCTCTTCTCGCCGACAAATTGAGTGTTAATAATTAATAACAAGTTTTATATTCTCTTGACAGCAACCAAGTCATTTACGTATTCTATACGCTTTCTACGTAGAAGGTGCTATGATATTGGCAGCATGTGCAGTGGCATCATTTCGCCGGTACAGTACGCCGAACATCCTATGGGCATCGCAGAAGTACAGATTATTTACTAGTGAGGAATAAAACAATATCTTATAACATATACAGATACGAGTTAAGAAGCCTCAAATTTCGTATTAGTGTTAGTTCACTTCTTTACTTATACTGTATGTGACTCGCCTCAATTGGACACAAAAGACAGCTGTGCCCTAATATCCCCCCTTCGCCTTCAGAAATATGGAGAAGGTCGTATTAAGCCTACAATAACTTCACTCAATCGGTGAAAAGGCAGTAATCGATATATACATATACATATATATATATATATGAAGATTAGTTGTATTAATAACAATTTTATAAACTAGCCCATAATTTTAGATGCTGACATACCATATATCGTCATCACCCATGAGGTGAGGAGACGTCGTTGATATTTTGGGAGAATTTAGTTTTTACTGCAATAACCTACATCCACTTATCAAGAACGTTTAAAATACGTACCTTTCAAAATAAATTTAGTGCAATCATAAACTAGCCTTTTTTTTAACATATGGCAACCCCCTCGGGCCGTCACCCCACCGGGGTTTACGGCGAGGTGGTGTGTCGGAATCGGACCGACTAAAACCACACGGTGTGCCACTCTGCGCCTGACATAGGAGGGATCTGGGAACAGCTGTTATTATGACATTCAGAATCATAAACTTGCCTATTTCAACCCTTATATTTATGAGGTTTAGTACAATATTAGTACGACAGTAGTTACCTTTATGTATCAATATTTAAAGTATTACAACAATGTAACTAGAAGTCTCATTTAGCGCTTCGTTGTTTATTAATTTGGGTATAATTTCTAATGAACTTTTTTGTACATTAGCAGTTAAGAATTTTAGTGCTGCTTGATTTGTCAAAAATATTAGGGTCAGTATAAATGAAACACTATATGTAACTAAATTTGTTATTTTATTTACCTACCATTTCCTACACACTAGTCAACGGCTATATACAGCATTGGTCCAAGAGCCCGTGAGTGCCAGACCTTCGTCATTTTATAAAAGCTGAAAGTTCTTCTATGTGTGTCCCTAGTACAGGTAAGAATGATCCCCAAACATGAAGCTGAGGCAGCGGTGGCTTTGGCAGATAACAGGCAACAAAGGTATGTAAAATTCCATCTCAAATTCGTCATAATATAAAACTTGATTTTTTTATATTTGATTCATAATAATATCAAAACTCGCGTTGCTCATTGCCAGACAGTTAGTATGGTTCCAACCCTCTGCCGGACACCCCTAAACTATTATAATTTATAATTATACTTACGTTATATTATAAAACCTACATTTAATATATAATTTTTTGGGAGCCTATTAAACTATGTTTATATAGTAGCCGGACAGTTTCGAAGGTTCTATCATCTTGCCAGACGCATTCAAAGTGAGCAATAATCGGGAGAGCAAGGAGCGAATACAGTAACTAAACGTTATATTATAAAACCTAAGTTTCATATATAATTTTTTGGGAGCCTATTAAACTATGTTTACATAGTAGCCGGACAGTTTCGAAGGTTCTATCATCTTGCCAGACGCATTCAAAGTGAGCAGTAATCGGGAGAGCAAGGAGCGAATACAGTAACTAAGCGTTATATTATAAAACCTACATTTAATATATAATTTTTTGGGAGCCTATTAAACTATGTTTATATAGTAGCCGGACAGTTTCGAAGGTTCTATCATCTTGCCAGAAGCATTCAAAGTGAGCAATAATCGGGAGAGCAAGGAGCGAATACAGTAACTAAACGTTATATTATAAAACCTAAGTTTCATATATAATTTTTTGGGAGCCTATTAAACTATGTTTACATAGTAGCCGGACAGTTTCGAAGGTTCTATCATCTTGCCAGACGCATTCAAAGGCGGTCCGAATTGTACTCGCAGCACTTACGACGTTTAAACTGCTAACGTGTGGACCGATTTAGTGAGCGCGCGATAACGATGAAAATGATGAAAATATTTAGATTCAATTAAAATTAATTAATTTCTCTGTAAATTTCTTATCTTAAAAAAATGTGTCTTTTGGTATAATAAACACTAATATTTGATTTACTTTGTTTCATTGGCTTTATAATTTTAATAGCATTGACAATAATAAACTTCTTAAAAATGAAAAATAATATCAATTAAATTATTAGATTTTCGATATGATTGACATTGTATGAGAAACATTTTACTCAGTATTATTTTAAATATTTGTTATTGAAATTGTAAAAATTAATTAATGAAATTTCTGGATTAAGAAAAAAATAAACTGCAAAATTTGAAATTAATAACAATGGGTGCGCAGTGAAATCCCGCAATAGACTAAGCGCTCTGTTTCATTCGCACTAGTTACTGTATACGCTCCTTGCTCTCCTGATTACTGCTCACTTTGAATGCGCCTGGCAAGATGATAGAACCTTCGAAACTGTCCGGCTACTATGTAAACATAGTTTAATAGGCTCCCAAAAAATTATATATAAAACTTAGGTTTTATAATATAACGTTTAGTTACTGTATTCGCTCCTTGCTCTCCCGATTATTGCTCACTTTGAATGCGTCTGGCAAGATGAGAGAACCTTCGAAACTGTCCGGCTACTATATAAACATAGTTTAATAGGCTCCCAAAAAATTATATATAAAATTTAGGTTTTATAATATAACGCTTAGTTACTGTATTCGCTCCTTGCTCTCCCGATTACTGCTCACTTTGAATGCGTCTGGCAAGATGATAGAACCTTCGAAACTGTCCGGCTACTATGTAAACATAGTTTAATAGGCTCCCAAAAAATTATATATGAAACTTAGGTTTTATAATATAACGTTTAGTTACTGTATTCGCTCCTTGCTCTCCCGATTATTGCTTACTTTGAATGCGTCTGGCAAGATGATAGAACCTTCGAAACTGTCCGGCTACTATATAGACATAGTTTAATAGGCTCCCAAAAAATTATATATTAAATGTAGGTTTTATAATATAACGTAAGTATAATTATAAATTATAATAGTTTAGGGGTGTCCGGCAGAGGGTTGGAACCATACTAACTGTCTGGCAATGAGCAACGCGAGTTTTGATATTATTATGAATCAAATATAAAAAAATCAAGTTTTATATTATGACGAATTTGAGATGGAATTTTACATACCTTTGTTGCCTGTTATCTGCCAAAGCCACCGCTGCCTCAGCTTCATGTTTGGGGATCATTCTTACCTGTACTAGGGACACACATAGAAGAACTTTCAGCTTTTATAAAATGACGAAGGTCTGGCACTCACGGGCTCTTGCTCTACATCTTTGATTATAATTAACGGCGAATTGTCCAATAAACATGAATTTCCATATTTAGTTAACTAGCAATATTCTCGTATATCAACGAAAAACTATAGAGTACTACATGTATCACAGAATTATACAATAAAACAAACGAATTGAGGAAAATCTACTTTTTGGTAAATCTATAAAAAGAAAAAATAATGTTTTGAGGAGACAGACACATCATAACTTTAATATTCGAACAAATTTAACTAAATTTAACTATGGTAACACTTTACTAAATACAGATACAAAATTTTGTACAATGAAGATTGCCAATTGGATTATTTAAAAAAAAAACAATTCGTAACAAAGGAATACCGGTTTAAAATAAATATTGGTAATTACAGGTATTACAATTAAAATAAATTCTATAGTTCGAACATTTTACTTCAAACCTACAAGGTGAAAACATGCAAGAAACTCCACGATACGAACGCACACGTGACACATTATGATAAAAAGTTATCCAGCGAATAAAGGACCTGCTTCAATACGATTATAAAAGATATTAAACTTTACTAACATTACTGAAATGATTTAACTGCCGCGACTAACAAGCCAGGTTAAGAACAAGTAGTTTAGGAAATACACACCAACTTGGGCAATATTTAGCCGTATTCGTCAGTTTTTACGAGCTAATTTAGCTTTCTTCAATTCATACACCGACGGCATACATTGCTCACTTC
The DNA here is from genome assembly GCA_949316085.1 of Hypercompe scribonia. Lineage (NCBI taxonomy): Eukaryota > Metazoa > Arthropoda > Insecta > Lepidoptera > Erebidae > Hypercompe > Hypercompe scribonia. Next base: position 11,336,308 of record OX438988.1, read on the forward strand.
AGACTCAGTTTGTACTGCCGTCGAACTGCAATAGAAGTCGTGTAACCTATCCCTTGCTTCTTTTGGATTGTTCAAGGGGTTCCTCATCGGCGGTTCCTTCAATAGACTTCTTCTCTTTAAGTGCTTCTTTGACGGCATCAACCAGGTTATGTGGCTCTGCTACTGACACTTTCTTACCTGTGAATAACAATATAACATCTTGAGACATCTCATAACAGACGGCTGCTTATATGTTACTATTATAGATAACTTAGTTCCAAATACAGATCGAGTTCATTATACATTTATTTTTAAGGTGAATCAGGATCACTAACTACTAGACCGACAGGTATCAAGGTAAGTTTAATTTCATGATGTACTTCTAGCTAATTTCAGTCACCTCAGGCAGTTTCAATGGACACTAGCCAACTAACTAAGCAGGAAATATTATAGTGCACAATGTGTGCGCACTACCTGTGCCCTCATTTTCAAAATGCGATAGTACCAGGAGCAGGAAGGGATCAGGCGCAAAACCGGCAACTTTACGTGCTCTCCGAGCAACGTAAGAAAAACTCAGTAACACTTTTGCACGAACCAGGAATTGAACTCAAGACCTCCTGATCGACAATCGCATAGACTAACCGCTAGACCAACGAAACTTTTTTTCATATATAAATATTTAACGATAATTTTTCACATATTTCCATTACATGAAGTTCCAACCTAAGACTAACTAAAATGTTATTTTAACTACATGTTATAATTATATGGATATGTACTGTGATATATACTGAGCTCTGCAATAACACTACAACTTTCTAACGATGTATGTTTTTTTCTCACCAAGATCAGAAACACGTATAATTTTTACTTAGCACTTTCTTTTTAAACTTTTAATTACTACTTAAGCAATATCATCAACTCCGATTTTAAAAATTTAAAAATTATAGTTACTGGCAAGCCATAAAATTATATTAAAAACTCATTCTCTTTCCTCAGCGGAATAAAGTATACGCACGAGATTCCAAAATGAACAAAATATTTTTATTTGTAAACTTTCCTACTAAAAAAACATATCTATGTAATTATTTTTGAAATTTATTACAATTTATTAGTGTAACTTAATAATCAAATGGTGTCTTTTTAAAATTACCTCGTATATTTCGAAAACGCAACACTATTGGTGCAAAAAAAATTGAAGTCAATTTACCCTCGGATATTTTCGTAAAGTAGGTTATATTTTCATCGAACTTTGTAAACAAACAGTATGTGCAGTTAACTAAGTAAAAAATATTGTTATACGTATTTTATCACTTTTTTAATATCCTTACTTATGTTAAAATGATCTTCACAACTATTACATTATTTACTTTTCATTATATTTCTATACTTTTTCATGATAAGTTGATTAGAAAAAATAACTGGGTGCATTTGTGAACCATATGCTTCATTGTTGACATGAGTATAGTCCGTTGTCACAGAATAAGCGCGCCAAAATGGCCGCTTTTATATCGTCCGAAAATTAGTGATTTGCATCTTTTTTTTTTTGCTTATTGGTTTATAGTTTGGATGTGTTATATTTATGTTTGGTATTGTAATATTTACTAGAAATGTTTTTATAAATAAAAAAAGCACATGCATATTCCCTAGTTTTTCACTTTGGTTAATTTAAAATCAGTAACAATATGCCGGTTTTATTTTTTCAGGAATACTGTAGTCTTTTTGTACAATTAATAATATAAAGGTACCTTTATTATATTACAGTAAGAGGTATTTACATAAACTATTAATTCTATAATAAGGGACTCTACGACTACATAATAAAAGTAAAAATATCTGAGCTCACTAGGCTCCCAGGTGTATACTTAAAAGGTCCTGTACTGTTATATTGTTTTACCTAGAACAATAACATTGTGTTAATTTATTTTTTTAAAGTTAACTCTCGATAATACTCCTAACTGTTATCGAATTCTATCATTTCACAAGCTATCTACAGGATATATCATGAATAATACTGAAACATTCGAATTTCTTGAACAAGCATGAAAAATCCTATACCTAGGTTCTATTTACACTGACATATGATTTGTACATACAGGTTCACTCATCCTAATATATTTGTTTTATCAATTTTATATGGGCTTGGTTCAATGTTCAACGCAACTAACATTGTCTCACTTCTTTCTTAGCCCGCCACCTGCCAGATTCCTATTTTGCTTTTCAATTATTACATTCCGATTTCAAATGGGACAATAGCATAAAGGAAGGATAATATACTCTAAGGTAGCTAAGGTAACATTTACTATCAAGTTTATGATACGAAACTGACTAGAACCGCAACGGAATAGTTTGAAGAGGGCCGAGGTCGCGAACCCGTTTGTACATACAATTGTATACGTTACTTATGCAGATAATGTTACGTATAACGTAACGTATACGTATATAAGTGACTCGACTGTGATATTGATACGTTACGAATAGTTTTGTATCTATTTTTGACCAAACCAAAAGGTGATTCAGGATGGAATTGGCCACGACTACTGGGTTCACTGACACTGGCTTTTTTCGGTCAACATCATTCAACATAGATCTCCATTCAGGATAAACTGTGATCATATGCACGAAACGATAGCTTTTTGTAGTGTCAATCGGAGGTGCAACATTTATATACTTTAAATATTTTTTATTTAGTTAGTTATGATCAGCAATTAGGTCATTTGAAATAATTCAATGAAGAATATGTAATTCAAAATATTAATCTTTTTAATGGGACTTTTTAATTTCTGAAGTTAATATCCTAATCAGTACCTACCGCACATTTTGGATTATAGCATGATGGTTTGGTATAGGGATGCCAAAAGGTTTGAAATGAAACAACATAATTATTGAATTTCATGTATTCATGAAACATTATATTATTTACAATATCTTTATAACAAGTACCGTATGACCATCACACTATAATCAATAAGGTCAGTGATTTCTTTTGCGTATGAACAACAGACGAACTAGCCGATTATAAAAATCAAACCAGCTCCTCTGTAAGCAAAAAAAATCATATCACCTTAGAAGACATAAGTATTGAATTTGAATCTGACCATTATATATACGACTTTGATATCACACATCAAACCAACAATTTCACGCACATACCCTTCGACACATTCTATTACTGCAAGCCGACTGCTAGGGTTTAAAATGTTACGTGTTTCTCTATGGTGAAAGCTACTGGTTATAAGCATATAGAGATACAGATAACATAGACAATAGCTTAAACTAGCAATTTTCATCCTTTTGTTCGATTTAAATTCAGTACTTTTTGGGTTCCGTATTGTTTAACAAAAACGGCACTCTTATAGTTTTAGTATGATTTTCCTACATTTCATTTCTCTTTCTAATCTTACTATAATCAATGTTATAATAGCACACTCTCAATTTCATTCACATCATAAATAACAATGTCAATTATAATTTCAGAATTATTGATAAAATTCATACCACATATAAAATATTTCCTACATGGATCCTATGGTGTTTATTTTTATAATGTGACATATTTTTTTTTAATTTGGAAACAAATAATTTAACAAACGAGAAACAAAATCACAACATCAAGAAAAATAACGTAATTTTAATATTAAAAATAAATAACGATTAAAGGTACTAAATTTCACGAGTTACGTATTTCTTTTATCGTGAAAAGAAAAGAGAAACTCACTATAACTATATAATCCAGTCATCTCCTAAAAAATAAGTCAAGTTTTTTTACTGATAACGGAATTACAACAGCATACAGTGTAATACAGCAGTAAATAAGAATTAATGATGTCCGTGTGGTGACGGATTAAGAACATAAAGTGTCACCGCCCCTACTCATCCAATAAGTGTTGTAAGAGGCGACTAGGGGAGCAAAATACTTAGGACCATTTCAATGCAAAGAAAAGGAAACAAATCCTATAGCTTCTGGCCAGCGTGGTATAGTAGACCAAAAACTCCTAGGAGAGGCCTATGTCCAGCAGTGGACTGTTAAAGGCTGTTGATAATGACGATTAATGATGAACTAGGAAAATAAGTACATCAGAAAACGAAGATATACGGTTATCAGTGGATCATCACAAAAGCAACACATCATCCCAATGTCTTTTTAAATAATTGTTATTTTTTGTAGCTTGTTGCGTAATGTGACAATTTGAGAATCGCTTTCAAAAATGATAACCTCCTGTAACAGCAGTGGCAGCAACTTGAGAACTTCTGATAAACACACAGTAACCAAAATTTTGTGTTCTAAACGTAACTGAAATGGCAGAATCTATGTAAACATACTGGCATCGTATAAATTAAAAATAATACACCATTGGAAAAATAAGTCTTTCTAAAAATAATAATTAAAAAAAAATGAAATTATATCTCTTGAAAACAAATACATATGATAAAAAGTGTCAACGAGTTTAATGTTGACAAGGACAGTATGCCGTTGTGTATTTTGGACTGAGGTGAAGCTTCCCGACGTGATAATGTATTTCATACCAATTATTAACAAAAATGTTTATTCTATAATAGACTAAAATATGCTGCACAAATTTTAGCCATTACTTTATACGTTTGTATTTCGATACTGAACCTACAAGATGTGTTTATTTCACAGTCAATTGAACATTAAGCTTGGTACAACTCAGGCTTTTCCTCCTTTTCACGCTTCAAAGCTCTCTCATACCCAAAAGGCTTATCCATCTCCTGAGTCTCAAAATTCTCAAACCTATTGGCAAACTCAAGCGTTCCATACTTGTCGGTAGGCTCGTGTATCACAAAAATATAACAAAGTATAACAGTCGAAAAAAAGCCCATTAAAAAGTAAGTTCTGTTCTGTTTATAAGCGTCAGAGAAACTTTCTAAGAGCGTCCACATTTTGGAATTGTGTTTGACGTCATCGCTATCGCGGTTCGCCCTGTGAATGTGTTCAGTACCGGTACCCTCCTTACCGCTATTTTTTGATTTGTCTGCAAAATAAATGTTCGGTCTGATTCTGGATATTAAGACTTAATTGATACCATATATATCTTTCGTTGAAACCTTCAAAGCTCTTTCGCCAAAAGCCTATGACTTTTTAGATCTAAAATCCTTAATAACTAACATAGTTAAGATGATAATTAAATAACGTACACTATTTTCTACAATTCAGAATTTATGTCTTACCATCTCTGTCATAGGAGACACCGAGTATTTGACCAGGCGTATCCTCTTCCAACTCCGCGTAAGCATAGATCAAAGCCTTCTGCTTTTCTGACAACGATTTTGGTACCTGATAGTAAAATCATGTTTAGTATTATTTTTAATTATTATAAATATTATCTGCATGTTAGTTAGTAAAAGCAAAATGGTAGACTGTTATTTCGTTGTCCGTTTTTCAATTAATAAAATGTGTGATATTTGAATTAATAAAGTTTGAGGTGTTTTGATGTCTTTTATAGTTAAACAGAATGGATTAAATCTTTAGACGACCACAATTTTTTATAGAAGAGTGTAGTCTTCCTAGTTGATTATTGAAATTTGTTATCCAGACACACATTAAACATGTGAAAAGTACAAAACTGTTTCTGTTTAAAAAAGACAACGCCCGCATTCGGAATAAATCCTATGTCTCGGGGGACTTTACAAACATACAAGAAACGGACACAAAGAACACCAAGACTCAGAATAGCGCTTTATGGATTACACAAAGTGTTGTCCCATTTAGGATTTGAACCCACAACACTCAGCGAAGTGGAGAGCGGCGTGGCGACCACTTAAACCACTAAGCCAATTGTGCAGTCAAAACTGTGTAACTTTATAACATCTGCAGATGTTTAACTTTAGCAGATAAAAAGTAATATAAATATAATGTATACATGCACTGAATATAAATTGTAATACAAGTGTCAAGTCAAGTATTCTTCAACATCAAGTGTACAATGCACAAACCTGTATTTTGATGTGCACATAATGGTCCCCATAACCAGTATGACTGACTCGCTTCATGCCTTTCCGTGATAAGCGGACTACGGCATGTGAGGAAGTGCCTGGCATTATCTGGAAATACAAACACAACAGGATTAAAAACAATTATATATAACATATTCAAAATCTAATATATCTGGCCCATTAGAGGCTTTTTTTTTCTTTTTTTTTTTTTTAACGTGTGGAAACCTCACCGGGGTTTACGGCGGGGTGGTGTGTCGGAATCGGACCGACTAAAACCACACGGTGTGCCACTCTGCGCCTGACATAGGAGGGATCCGGGAACCGCTGCTGTTACGACATCCAGATCGGCCCATTAGAGGCTAATCTAGCCAATAGTTCTAAATATAAACATTATAATAAGTCAAAAAAGGTCTGAATTATTTCTATTATTAGTATGTACGTAAACACATTGTGTTGGCATGAAATAATGCATATGGAAGCCAACTGTACTTTGAATCTAAATTAAGACTTTTGTTTTCTTTAGATAGTTTCATTAGATAACACCAAAGTCAATAATAATTTCCTTAATGTTATAAACATTGCTTTTACTGTAACTAGTCGGAATCGTAACTATTTAGCTGACTTGAAAAGCACATTATAAGTTCAGAGTTCTGACGATGAGAGAATCTCTAGTTAAATAACAAGAGATGGATAAAGAATACATTGTCACCATTCCTACTCTTCCCATGGGTGTAGTAAGAGGCGACTAAAGAAACAAAATATGCAAGACAATGTCGCTGAAAAGAGAAGGATAACTTAAAACAAATCCTATAACAACCAGTCTAGCGAGCATGGTATAGTAGGTCCAAACTTTCTTGCTAAGGAGAGGCCTATTTGCAGCAGAGGACTGCTAAAGGCTGATGATAATGATGATGATGAAATATTACCTTCGTTTAGTAGCATAAGAAAGTGTACTAACCTGCAATGTGTGATCTTCATATATGCCTTGTATTCTGACCGTGCCACCTAGCATTGCTTGGGCCACAGAAATCTGAAATATAAAACATCTTGTTTATACAAAAACAGGCACAAACATACACATAACATTCGCTAATAAAAGAACACATATTTAGTGGGAATGTACTAAAATATTCATAAATTACACTAAAGGTAGTTGTTGACATAGTTTCTATTTTTTTTTTCTTTTAGGATGTTCTTGTCTCTGGAGCCCTAACAATAGATGTCCCACTCCGTGTACCAACGTAAAAGTCGATGATTTAAAATTTTTTTATCTTTTTCTTTAATAAATCTAGTTAAAATAAATAAGTACAGTTTATGTGGCTAGAGCCTTTTTGCCCTGTGGCAGTTAGAATATATTTAGTGTAATTTAGGTCGTTTTTCAACCACAATCTAAAGTCAAAGATTCATGGCTTAGTAATTAAGCCTATCATTATTAATAAATTGTAATTACAGAATATATACTTACATTACAATCTGTGTGAACATCAGGTCCATCCCTGCGGAAGTAATTAGACTTGTCCACTTTAAAGGTGACAAACACCTCACTATTACCAACAGACATACGAACGGTCTGACCGTCTTCGACGCCAGCTGGTACTGGCACTGTCACCTTTTTTCGCTGCACCTATAAAAAAAATAAGGAAATTTTATAAGAAGTCTATATACAACATGTTCAACAATCTTTAACTTTTGCCAATAATTGATGTATTAAATTTAAATAGATTATTTTTAGGAGCTTCAGAGTTCACTAATCTATCCAAAGTCTTCTGCTTTTTGTGACAGATGGCTACGAAACCAGCAAAATAACTTAAAACAAGCAATTTTATTTTGTATCACCTTAATTTTCATTCTGTATGTGGCAGTTTTATCGCAAATGAAGTACCTACAATACATTATAAATATAAAAATTCACTCATAAAATATCTAACGACACTAGTGACAACTGTCACTGACTTCAAGTTAAATTTGTGTAGTGAAATATCAAAAGCGGGGAAGTCACACCCCTACTCGCAGCTAAACTATGAATGGGGGCAAATTAAAGTTTTAAATATTAGTGATTATTTTTTAAATAATTGTAAATCACTAAATATTCAACAAAAATAAGGGTGAAAGTAAATGATTTCTTTCACATCATGGTATGTCCATATCATTTCTGTCGCATGTCTGCGACGACCATTCAAGATAATGTTTGGCGTCCAAGATAGTTGCCGTTTCAAAAGTGTTATCGAGAGTGAAGCATGTTGCTGTTGTTGTTTTTTTTTTTTAATACTATTAGAAATAATGGCTAAAAATAGTTTAAATAGATATAAAGAGGACCCGGTAAAAGCGTGAAAAAAACCGTGTCAAAAACTATGGTAAGACGAGCAAAGGGGGCAAGCTAAAAGGTAAGTGAAATATCACCACAGTAGATGTGTTATAAACTGGATTCTGAAGTACAGGGTTGTACTTAAATCACAGTAAACTATTTATATTAATATATTATTACTAATTAATATTTTAGCGCATTGGCAACCAGAATTATATCGAGAAAACGTGAGTGATTACGATTAAAGGGAGATTGGAACCATACTATGATGCTATCCTGGTGAAAAGACAGAAGTAGATATTTAAAGTACTACCTAAGCAAATGTCATGGAGGAAATGTTAGATTTTGGGATTCTGAAAAGCCAGGTATGGCCACTTTTCCCTGCTTTTCAAAATCCAACAATTCCAGAATGTTTTTTCAAAATCTAGTACTTTTCGCTAGTATATTTTTAACATATTCCATATTTTAAACTGATTTTCTGGTTTAACCCTTTATTCAAAGTATTTTTTTAGTATTCTAGTATACACAAACCCCGTCACGAATTATGGATAAACTCCTGATTTAAAAAGGTTTAGTCAACAGCACATTTCTTCCATTTCTCACTTTTCACTTCGAGTGGACATACCAGGTTTTGATATTTAACTATACATTTTAAGGACTAAACATATAATATGGCATCATTGGACTAAAAACTTAATACTTTTACATACTACAATTTAAAAAAAAGAAGTATATACTTACTGATGAGCCTTTACCCTCACATTCAACACAAGGGAATTTTATGAGCATTCTAGTTCCGTGACAGTGTCTGCATGAAGAACGCATCACAAACGGACCTGCAATACACACTCAAACCACTAAAGAGAGTGCAGTAAATTAAAGGCTTCAGAAACTTCAGAACAGTAACACTAAAATGAGTGTCTGCACATTTTTTCATTTGTTTTTTTTTTGGATAAGAACCACTACATAGCTTACTAACACCTATTTCAAATTCGTGTTTTTTTTGTGTTACTCTTAACGTTAAAGACACATGTGGTATCCTGGCTGGCTTTTGTATTGACTATGACTGCACAGATGACATAGTGGTGTAAGCAGTCACCATACCATTTTCTACTGTCCTGAGTGTTGTGGGTTCAAGTACCACATGAATAGGACACAGGTATAATCCAAATGCGGGAGTTGTCTTTTTTATAAAATTATTTATTAAAAGAAAAACTTTGCTACCAATTATTCAATATTGTTGTTAATTCAATATAGATTTAGAAAATGAAATACAATGTTGGTAACATTATTCAGGGCTCTGTGAATGCAACGTTATTCCTCATTTAACTTTTTACTCTTTATTATACAGGAATATATTTCAGAAACGAACCTCGGGAAAATGTTTCCATGCCTGTACCGTTACAATAGGTGCACTTAATTGCTTTGGTGCCAGGTTCGCAACGGGACCCAGAGCATTTAGGACAAGTGTCTACTACATTTAAGTTTACTTCTTTATTCACTCCACGGGCAGCTTCAGAAAACTTTAAGTTCATGACAACCTGTAACATACAATTTTACTTTCTGTTTAACGATAATTGCACAACAAATAAAAAAAAAAAAGCAATATAAATATGAAGACATAGATTCATTCTTAAAATGCATTAGTTGAGATCATTATTTAATTGAAGTCAACATAAATGTAGAGCAGTGTCAAAGTTATTTAAAGTTTAAACCTAATAGTAGGTTGACAAATAATGTATTATCCATCAAGTTTTCTTTGGATATCACAAGATATGTAACCTTCTTACAATACAGTAACAAATTTGTGACAGTTCTTACCTCTTGAGCAGCTCCAAAACCAAATTGTGATTCAGCAAAGTCACTAAATGCATCACTTTTGAATCCTGCATCACCAAATATCTTTCGGAATAACTCCTCAGGATCAATAGTGGATTTATACTGCCATTGATGGGTGAAACCGTCAGCTCCTGAGCTCCCACCCATACCCATTTGGTCTGATGTGGTTCCATATGTGTCATATTGTTTACGTTTACCCTCATCAGAAAGAATCTATAAGGAAGCAAATTAAGATTCAAATTTGTTTTAAAAGTCATATTTTAATTAGTATAAAGTTTTGTTTACTTTTAAGATATGCATCATAATAGTAGTATAATTCGTTCATTTTATTTACTGGATGATCCCCACATACCTCATAAGCCTCAGACACTTCCTGGAACTTCCTAGAAGCTTCTGGATCAGATTTATTTGCGTCAGGGTGGTACTGCTTAGCAAGTTGATAGTAGGCTTTCTTGATATCTTTGGCAGACGCATTCTTAGACACACCAAGAACTTTGTAATAATCAGCTTTATTCAAGCTGTGGGTCGTATGGATATATCGGTGTCTACCACCGACATTATCTGAATGACGAAATAACAAAGTTAGGTTATATATCAAGCAATGTCAAAATTTAGAATAAAATGAAAATCAATGGGATTTTAAAAAAGGTACTTAATTTATTTATTACATAGTATGCAATGTAAAATTAAAGTTATACATTAAAACCGGTGATGTAATGAAAGCATGTAAAACTTACAATTATTACGGGCTAGAGAAGCACCTGATAAGCTTGGGCCACTAACAAAATTATCACAACTATTACACCCATGCACGAAACGATAGGGAGTTTTGACTACATTATTTGTGAAAACTTTACTGAGGGTTTTTGGGTTTAAAAATCCTAAAACACTCCGGGTAGGAGCCATTTTGAAAAATAAATGACAGCTGACAGTGGCGGCATGCAGAAAATCAGTGTCAAAGAGTAAACATAGAAGAGACAGTGTGCTTAACAAAATCATCAAGTAAAAATATTTTATAAACAATAATTGAAGTAAAAATTTAAAAAAAATAATAACTACAAAATTGATCATCGATTAGAACAAAAAGTTAAATATTAAACTTATTTACACAAGTAGCCTACTGAAATGTTCTCACTTGTTAATAAAATTATAAAGTATTTCAAATGAACTTATCGCCGTCCACTATTGAAAGAAGGTCTCCCCCAAGGAGCGCCAACCATCCCGGTCTAGGGCTAGTAAAATAAAGTATTTAACTATTTCATTTTACACAAAATCAAAACCCTGGTTCTTTAAAAATATTCTTGTCTAAAATTAGAATACAATTTGATTTCTGTGATAGTTGTCACTGGTGTCATTTGTGAACTTAAAAACAGTTTAGAAGGTAGGAAGATATGAATTTTTATATTATATAATATTTAAAATGTATTGTACTTTATTTGTGATGAAACTGGCACGTAAAGGATGTAAATATAGGTGATACAAAATAAAATCGCTTGTTCAAAATTACTTCGTCAGTTTCCTAGTCATTTGTTACAGAGGTCAAGTTATAGTAAACTAATAATAATTAGGTACATATATATTTATAGTTCTAAAGGGTTATAAATACATATGTACCTAATTATATCTTCATCATTATCATCATCAACAGCCTTTAATAGTCCACTGCTCGACACAGGCCTCTCCTTAGCAAGGAGGTACACTATACCACGCTGACCAGACGGTTTGGTGTAGGATTTGCTTCAAGTTTTTCTTCTCTTTGCAGTGATGTTGTCCTGTGTAGTTTGCTCCCTTACTCACCTTTTACAACACCCATGGCAGGAGTAGTGGTGATGACATTCCAATATACGTGCTAATCATGGGTTCGACTTGCTTCATAACAACATTGTTTTATGCAAAAAAGATACACGAACCTTTTAAATTTTAAACTATTCAAATCTGAAATGCAATAGATTGAAGCATTTAGATGTAAGGCATGATTTTTAATTAATTGTTCTTTAAATGAATATTATGGAGGCGATTAATTAAATAAAACCGCCATAATTTTTTAAGTTTCGGAACGTTTTAACGTTCGTTCGTTCGTTTTAACGGAGTATTTTAATGTTAAGAAATTTTTCAATTATTTTTCTAATTGAAAAGATATATATCATAACTTTTGTGTCTTTTCGTTACATTATTTATTTATTTATTTCTCCTAGTTTATTTTATTCTCTAATAACATAAATGTCATTAGTTTCTTTCTGTCAATTTCAATGAAACAAGTTTATTGTGCGCTGACAACATTATTTTCCTGGGCAACGGTAGGCAAGATGATTTATAAACAAAAAATGAGCTTACGAAATGCCAATTATTGTATTGAATTTTAAATAAAACTTAAGTCGTTTAAAAATAAACTATAGTGCGTTCTAGTTAACTTCATATTCAATATAAATAACACACAAAGATGGCATCGATGCGAGACCAAAAAATCGAGCAGCAAGTTAGTTCTATAAATTGTCGTATAAATTTGTGAAATATAAATTTTATGTGGTCTGGTGCTTTTCTTTATAGTAGATAATAGTTCAATGTAATTAAAATGTATGTGGTCTGTTAATTTTAGCGCCAGTTGATGGAACAAAAAATGAAACAGAAACGCCAGAATTCTGGTATGGTCCAAGCTAATGACCTAAGGGTAGGTTCAGCAAAACGTCCAATATCAGGCAGCCGATCCCGGGAGCTTCATGGTAAGTAAATACTTCATTTGTAATTGGATTTTGTCAATGTTTAGCTAATTATTGCATGGATTTTTATGTACATTTTCGTTACGCGCATTTTTTTTTCGTTCTATGACAGGCTACGATGGTCCGATGCAATATCTTATGTCACCAGTTAATCCTGACCAAGTAATACCCCTGCAAACAAATAGAATATCAACATATGATGGTAAGTAGAAACCGTTATGCTTATATTAATTTATTCAAGTCATCATGCTTCTCTGTCTGTGCGTCTTCTCCGTCTATAAGTAGGCATGTGAGATATGTGTGCTTACTATATTTATAATTATAAGATCAACTGTGTATTAATGAACAAATATATTTAACTTATCAGACTAACATGCATCATACCTATGAGAGAATTTACTTGAGGCTTTTTAGGCAGTTTGATAATAGAATATGTGTTTTTCTAAAGTTAAAAGAAATAGTATTAAAATTATTGAATTTTTTTTTAATTTATCTGGCTTATCTTAACCATATTAGAAATAAATTTTTGTTTTTGGTAGCCCATAAAGTAACATATTTTTAAAGACAACCAGAAGCATTTAAATCATTTCAAGGACTGTACATATGATAGTATTTGAAGTTAAATATTTACAAAGCCTAGATTATCAGAACACATTTTATTTAATGTGACTCAAGTATTATCGTGACTCAAACATTGAATGCATGAGACATAATTATTGTACAAAAACATTTATTATTCATTTATAAATTCTACCTAACAAGTTTTACCACTAGTTCTATTGAATAGGGAAAGGTTTTATTTACACTTGACACATTATACTCATTTTTATTATGAAATTGAACCATAAACAATTACATTTAGTTCATGGCATTCTATTGTTTACTAAATGAAATGCCAAGGTTAAAACTTTTACTGAAATTAAATAAATATCAAACACAAATAATAGCCTAGAACACTTGTTTTTTTTATCAAATAAATATATATTTCATCATCATCAACTCAACGAAAAGAAATCCACAGCCCACACAGCACACAAGACATAGGCCACCCCCAAGGTTTTCCACAACAGCTTGTCCCACCATAGTCGTTATTCACCTTCTATGGTTTGTTTCGACATCTCTTCCAAAGGTGGGTCTTAGAAAATGCCAGCACCTTCCTGTAATATCACACTGTAAACTCACTGTCGACCAGGCTGTAAACTCTGACGTGTAAAAATATCTGCAAACGATTAACTTGCACAAATAAATAATATTTATCACCAAATCTGTTGCTGAAAACCATATAAAAATACTTGGGTACACCATCTCATTGCGATCGCCAACCCGCATGCCACGCGTGGCGATTATGGCAAAACCACCTATAAGCATATATATTTATCTATTATATCATACTTATTTCATGGCATTAGAGCCTTGTTACCTTACGTCATACGTTAAGCGGGGACCGATCAGAACAATGTGTAATCATTGCACATTTTTTTTTCTAATGTTCTATGATGCGGATTTTTTTGAATGTGCTATGAGTCTTACCCATGGAGGTCTCATTCTGTATATCTAATAACTTGTTGCGCATTTGGCAAAGAAGTCTTACTCATAATTAATATTAACATGACTCATCCAGTAAGTAGTTTTGAATACTTCAATGACTGGAATCAAATAGGTATAATAGCGAATAAGGTTTACGCAAAGTAATCTAGTCCAATTTACCCACATCGTTTTCGTCATATTACTGTTTATGTACTTCGTTTTTTTATTTATCCGACAATTTCGTTTCAAGATAGCATGATAAAATATTAAGAGTTTGGAGAATTGATAGGAGAATCTGGTGTACTATCGTCAGTCTTCGTTTTCAAAGCGTTTTCCTATGTATAAAACCACCAAAATCATATTGACACCAGGCAATGTCGTGCAGGTGTAACAGAATGTTTGCCAATTTTTTTTTCCTTGATCGTTGCAATTTAAGACAAATTAATTTATAATACAGAAAGTAAAGCTCGACCTCGATTGTGCCCAAAATCTTTAAAAATTTTAGTCATATTTCACCAAACTCGTATAAACCATAATTACACGCCTGAATCATCCTTATGAATCATTCTATCCGTTGCTGAAAACCGTATAAAAATATTAATAATTCATGCTACTATACTAGTACGACGTACGGTACGTTCGGAGATCCGCGGACGCAGCAAAGAATTACATTAAAAATATGTAGCAATATTTTTTTGGTTCCTAGATAAATAATGTCTATCAATATTTAGATTCAAACACTTCCTAAAAAGTACAATAATTAATGGCCACAGTTAATATCTTAATAAAACTTGTTGACAATAATATCCTACTGCCTCATGTCTTGGTCCGCCGTTATATAATACACATACTAGATTTTTTACCCGCGTGGAATTTGGTCTGACACTTTAAGTTTCGTAACAGCTCATTTTGAATAAATATTTTTTTTACAAAAGTATCCTATGTTACCTCTAATACCTCCAAGAAAATGTGTACAAAATTTCATGATGATCAGTTGAATAGTTTTCGCGTGAAACCGTAACAAACAAACTTACATTCGCATTTATAACATTAGTAGGGATAGTAAGGATTCTAACTGGGCCAGCCTACGTAATACGTAATAGTTCAATAGTATATCCTTTACTTGTAATGTAATATCTCTATTGTAGTGTTAACTCAATGTCATAGGTAAAATATACTAATCAATAACCAGACAAAGCAAAAAAATACATTGAATCGTAAGTTTTCTCCTGTTATTCATGTGTGTGAAAGAAATATTGTAGTTTGTGGGTACCATTAATGTTTTCATATGGCTATTAATAGTATTTAGAAATCGATTAACTTTAATATAATATCAAAATGTTGCGTACTATATAGACAGAATGTTGTCCTAAGTATAATTAAAACTGTCTTGAATGCTGCGAACTTTTAAAGTTATCGTGTATACTTTTTAATCATTTAATTGTTTGTGAGAAAAACGTATTTTTAACTGAAAATCGATAGCGTAATAATAGGTGTAATAAACATGAACTGCCTCTGTTTTTTAGACTTTAAAATAATATTTGCCGTTTACTTGAGCTACGTAAATTACACTATAATTTCACTTCTATGTACTACCAGTCATAAATTGTTATGAAACATAAAGTAATATGCGGTGGCTGAAGCATTGCGTGACCTACGCGCCATTAAGCTCATGCCTTATAGATACGCAATACATACAATATGAGAACGCCTTACTTGCTGTTGACTTTTCTTTACTTTGTTAAAATTTATTTGGACCTGTAACCAATTTAGCACAGCGGTCTAGACAAGCGACGCGGCGAAAATAATGTACATATTGCAACTTGCGGCTGCAATATTTTATACTCATATACTTTACAAGACAGACTCATTAGTTTATACTCTAACAATATTAAAAGAAAACACTCTGGATTAATTTTTCGAAAGGATGAAAAATTAAAATAATATATTTAGAATAGGTATAAAAATAATTGCTTAAACATGAAACAATCGTGGTAACAAACAAAGTATAAATAACAACCCGGACCAGCGACAGTTTCAGATTCGGACAATAACTATATCCTGCAAATAAGGTACTGTTAAAAACTTGTGTTACACTACAATTTGACCTACTAATGGTTTTACCCAATTTTGAGGTAGCACGCTGGTACTTCAAGTGTTTTAGAGAGATAGTTTTAACTACGTAGGTGACCCGCGTACATATTACGTAGGTCAACATTTAACCTTGATAACTGTTACCTAGTGGCCTTAATTTGTAGATTAACCAGGGCGAATTAGATTGATTATAGCTACCTTGGATTAACGGAAAGTTCTAAACAAAAAAAAAATCATAATAAGTGTGTCACTGATCACTAAATGGATGAAAAAAAATGCTGAGCACATGAAATAATTTATTTTAAAATAAGAACTGCTGATGTTGAAATAACAACTGAAGAAATGATTTAATTCAAATTTAAAATACGTACTTAAAACGCGTACGCGACAGGGACGTGTTCTGCAAATCTAAGATTGTCGTACAATAGTCTCCTTGCATTTACAGAACTAGGTAATCAGATCGAAGTACTGACAGTCGGCGAAGGGGATGGCAGTGGGGAAGAGGAAGAAGAAAGTGTGCCTGTATGCAGCATGGGCCGTGACGCGAGCACCGATGACATTTGTGCGGACGCAGCTGTCGCACCCCTTCAAACCCAACCTAGGAAAGACTTGTCACCTGCACAGGAAAACGAGGTAGGTGGTAACTAATAACAATAAAACGTTAATTGAATCGACTCACATTATATCATAAATACTACTAACATAAAGTTCACTCTTCTGAATTGTGCGCGTGATGATGACGCATGCGAACGCAGCTGTCCTTCGCAATCACAATCGGCCTGCAAACAAGATTTCATATAGAGCAAGAGCCCGTGAGTGCCAGACCTTCGTCATTTTATAAAAGCTGAAAGTTCTTCTATGTGTGTCCCTAGTACAGGTAAGAATGATCCCCAAACATGAAGCTGAGGCAGCGGTGGCTTTGGCAGATAACAGGCAACAAAGGTGTGTAAAATTCCATCTCAAATTCGTCATAATATAAAACTTGATTTTTTTATATTTGATTCATAATAATATCAAAACTCGCGTTGCTCATTGCCAGACAGTTAGTATGGTTCCAACCCTCTGCCGGACACCCCTAAACTATTATAATTTATAATTATACTTACGTTATATTATAAAACCTAAGTTTTATATATAATTTTTTGGGAGCCTATTAAACTATGTTTACATAGTAGCCGGACAGTTTCGAAGGTTCTATCATCCTGCCAGACGCATTCAAAGTGAGCAATAATCGGCAGAGCAAGGAGCGTATACAGTAACTAAAGGTTATATTATAAAACCTAAGTTTCATACATAATTTTTTGGGAGCCTATTAAACTATGTTTACATAGTAGCCGGACAGTTTCGAAGGTTCTATCATCTTGCTAGACGCATTCAAAGGCTGCGGTCCGAATTGTGCTCACAGTGAGCGCGTGATAACGATGAAAATGATGAAAATATTTAGATTTAATTAAAATAAATTAATTCCTCTGTAAATTTCTTATCTTAAAAAAATGTGTCCTTTGGTATAATAAACACTAAAATTTGATTTACTTTGTTTCATTGGCTTTATAATTTTAATAGCATTGACAATAATACACTTCTTAAAAATGAAAAATAATATCAATTAAATTATTCGATTTTCGACATGATTGTCATTGTATGAGAAAAATTTTACTCAGTATTATTTTAAATATTTGTTATTGAAATTGTAAAATTAATTAATGAAATTTCTGGATTAAGAAAAAAATAAACTGCACAATTTGAAATTAATAACAATGGATGCGCAGTGAAATCCCGCAATAGACCAAGCGCTCTGTTTCATTCGCACTAGTTACTGTATACGCTCCTTGCTCTCCTGATTACTGCTGACTTTGAATGCGTCTGACAAGATGATAGAACCTTCGAAACTGTCCGGCTACTATTTAAACATACATAGTTTAATAGGCTCCCAAAACATTATATATAAAACTTAGGTTTTATAATATAACGTTTAGTTACTGTATTCGCTCCTTGCTCTCCCGATTACTGCTCACTTTGAATGCGTCTGGCAAGATGATAGAACCTTCGAAACTGTCCGGCTACTATATAAACATAGTTTAATAGGCTCCCAAAAAATTATATATAAAATTTAGGTTTTATAATATAACGTTTAGTTACTGTATTCGCTCCTTGCTCTCCCGATTACTGCTCACTTTGAATGCGTCTGGCAAGATGATGGAACCTTCGAAACTGTTCGGCTACTATGTAAACATAGTTTAATAGGCTCCCAAAAAATTATATATGAAACTTAGGTTTTATAATATAACCTTTAGTTACTATATACGCTCCTTGCTCTTCCGATTATTGCTCACTTTGAATGCGTCTGGCAAGATGATAGAACCTTCGAAACTGTCCGGCTACTATATAAACATAGTTTGATAGGCTCCCAAAAAATTATATATAAAATTTAGGTTTTATAATATAATGTTTAGTTACTGTATTCGCTCCTTGCTCTCCCGATTACTGCTCACTTTGAATGCGTCTGGCAAGATGATAGAACCTTCGAAACTGTCCGGCTACTATGTAAACATAGTTTAATAGGCTCCCAAAAAATTATATATGAAACTTAGGTTTTATAATATAACCTTTAGTTACTGTATACGCTCCTTGCTCTCCCGATTATTGCTCACTTTGAATGCGTCTGGCAAGATGATAGAACCTTCGAAACTGTCCGGCTACTATGTAAACATAGTTTAATAGGCTCCCAAAAAATTATATATAAAACTTAGGTTTTATAATATAACGTAAGTATAATTATAAATTATAATAGTTTAGGGGTGTCCGGCAGAGGGTTGGAACCATACTAACTGTCTGGCAATGAGCAACGCGAGTTTTGATATTATTATGAATCAAATATAAAAAAATCAAGTTTTATATCATGACGAATTTGAGATGGAATTTTCCACACCTTTGTTGCCTGTTATCTGCCAAAGCCACCGCTGCCTCAGCTTCATGTTTGGGGATCATTCTTACCTGTACTAGGGACACACATAGAAGAACTTTCAGCTTTTATAAAATGACGAAGGTCTGGCACTCACGGGCTCTTGGACTAATAGATCTATTAAACATGAGGGGCTGATAAAATTGCAAAATAAGTTTTAGGAGTTAAGTCTGTTTCGTTTTATTTGACTGGTTCGATATATCGAATGCTATCTAGCCATGAACTAGATAATAATCCTGCGTAATTCACTTTTTCCGTGTTGTAATCAATTAAGAGTACAAAGGGTCACCAACCCTATTTATCCCATAGGTGTCGTAAGAGGCGACTAAGGAAATAAATAATGCCGGACAACAGTGCGGCAAAGAGAAAAAAAACTCCATACAAATACTTTTTTTAACGTGTCGGCAGCTATTCGGGCCGCCACCTCACCGGAGTTTGCGACAGGGTGGGTGGTGTGTCAGAATCAGACCGACTACAACCACACGATATGTCTCTTTGCTCCTGAGATAGGCGGGATCCGGAAACAGCTGTTATTACGACAGCCAGACCTTTCCTAGCACCTGCCTGCACTATCGCGGGTCCCCGCTTGCGTGAACTTTAATTAAGCCACGTACAACATACACGGACTTCGCCTCCTCACGGCTGGCCTCTGTTACGGCTGGAGAGGAGGAAAACTCGTCCTTTCCACCTGAGGCCACAATCAAGATGACATGAGGCGTTGATAAACGCGTTTCCACTGCCCGTTTCACCGGCGGTGAATTGGATCCGAGTGGAGGTTGTCCACCCGGGCTTTTTTCCTACTTTGGCGACCGAGTCCAGCTTCTTCCCTAAGGAAAAACATCCTGTCCACTCTTCAATTATCAGGCTGGAGAATCTCTACGGTGACAGAACCAGTTTGACCTCCAGACGCAACGACTAATGAGCTATCGTGGCTCAACGTGCGGCCTTACGCCATTGACGTACCTCTTCGGGTGCAAACTGAATGCCACTACTCATCCGGAAATCAGCCGTTCGACGATAAACTTAGGCGAGCACTTCCATCAAATCCCACGGAGAAGCTCCGGCCAAGGCGCCCGCCGCCTCCGTCGACACGGTGCGTTAACATGTATTGCTCTAACCGCAAATATCCTCCGAGAGAACTAGAGGCGTGCCCTATTCTGGGCGATCAAAACCGCCGCCCACACCGGTGCACCATACGATGCTATTGACCAGATAGCTCCCGTGTAGAATTATCCATCTCATCGTGTAGTGACTAGTTCCACCCAAATTGGGTAACCTCAACGCCTCAAGGCGTTTGATTCGATTCTACCTAATTTATGAGCTACTAATGTCGATGTAGAGAAACTTGTTTAACCATAAAACGTATAATAATAATACATTTCAAAGTCTCTTTATAAATATTGAATGTTACGTTGCTTAAAGGATTTAGATATTTTTAGAACATGCAAAAATAATGTAAACAATTGTGACTGTCAACAGTACTTGTGAAATTTTAATATTCAGAGCCACTTGTTATCTTGACGATAAATCTAAGAGGTTTTGTCATACTTCAAGAGTGTTAAGATTGTGGCAGTTACATCAAAGGTTTTGAATACGAAGAATAAAAAACATTTTGAAATTGAACACCAACACATATACATGCAACACCATCTTTGGGAGACCCATGATTCGGCTCATATACTGAAAATAGGCCCCTGTGAGCGACAGTAGAGACACATAATTGAGAGTAAACAAGCGGGTGCTTGTTTACCACTATACCGTAAAAAATATTAATATGATAAGCATACTAGTTTCAGTCACCAAATACCATTTTTGTTTTTCCCAAATCATGTGTGCGTATTAATAATTACCAATAATGAAACAAAGGATAATGATATAAACGACAACATGAAATTATCCTTCTATAAACCTATCTATGGTATTAATAGCACATTTATTATCTAATGTAACCCGGGTAATACATAACTACATAATCTTTTAACTGGACGCTTTATTAACCAACGATAGAAAAGTAGGGCATAAATAAATAACCTCACACATGTCACACACGGCTGTCTGTTTCCAAACTGAACAGAGCCTGTACTGATGATCAGACTATTAATAAACATACATAAATACTTCTAAATACTTTCATATAGATAAATTACACCACACACAACAAATAATTGTGCTTATCACACAAATATTTCGAATCGAACCCACAATCTCCAGCTCAACAGTCAGGGCCACTAGCCACTAGACCAACAGGCTCGTTAAATGCGTCGAAAGGGTTAAAAGGGTAAGAGACATGGCAAGGGAAGAAAAAGTACTGGTGGTTGTGGAAGGGTGGACAATGAGCAAACCTATTTCTGCAATTCGAATTAGCTATTGCCCTAAAGTAAACCCCCGCACCTCAAGAGAGGATTCAACGGTTGACAACACAATTGTGACTCTTGACTCTTGGTGGCTATGGGTGGTGGTAGTCACTTACCGTCAGTGACCCATATACTCGGTACCAGGGTCATTCTATTCCATTTTCAACTAGTATATATGTTTGTAACTATATATGATTTGGCCACGTAGGGAGAATGAATAATAGAAGACTCACGTTAAGAATTTATAGAGCGAATGTGTTTAAAATGTCGGAAGAGGTCATCCACGGCGTATATTTATTGATTTTTGGTGGTGGTATTTTGAAAAAGAACTGTGTGAAAATCACCAAGAATAGAAGAGCATACAATGGTTGATGAATGTGTACGAAGCAAAAGAGGTGTGTCAGGATTGTAGTAGGTGATCAGCTGTCTCTGCCTATCGTTCCGCGAAATAAGCGTGATTTTATGTTAAATATGTTTGTATTAAACAGAGTACTGAAATCGAAGGCTCAGTAGAAGGTGCAGTTGAAACGTTCGTGGTGACGCCGGCGAAACACGGCACGCTGTACAAATGTCGAATAGCACGCGATCGGAAGGGCATGGACCGTGGCCTTTACCCGACTTACTTCCTACATCTAGAGAAGGACTATGGGAAGAAAGTTTTCTTATTGGCTGGTAAGTAAATAAATGTAACCTTCTTCTTATATATAAAAAGGAATTGTTGTTCGTTAGTCTCACTAAAAGTTGGGAACGGCTATACCGATTTAGTTTATTTCGTTCTTGAAATATTTGTATAAGTATAGAGAAAGTTTAAATAATAATAATATAGATAAAGTATAAATAAAAAATAAATATTTTTCGAACTAAGCAGAGCTTGTACTATGATAAGTAGACTGACTGATAAAGTACTGATATACTTTTTTTTTCTAAATACATACATATTATACATAGAAAATACCCCAAAAAAAACAGTTTGTGAAAATAGAGATCATATATTCCTTTTGAATGACGTGAATTCCCTACAATGCTCAAAATAGGGAAGTTTATTCCTTGTGTTGCACGGGTCAACTCGTTAACAATTTATTCTTATGTCCTTGTATTTTGTTCGTATTAAATGTTTTGGCTGTCGTCTAATCATGATAAAAGGAAAAGGTGTAGCGAAACATATCATTTATTAAATAGTAGTTTCCAGTTGGAGAGTAGTCCTAAAAGGATTGCAGGAATTTGACGATCTTTTTAATGAAACTTTTTCGTGCGGAGTACGTAAAATGTAAATAACTGTATTAACTTCTAAAAGGGTACATACTAATATTGATTTAATGTCGCGCTTGTAAAATACAAACAAGTGTCGAAGTATTAAATTGTAATTACGGTTTATTTACCCTGCCGACCACTGTTTTCAGTGTACGGCATCCAATAAATAAAAGGATTACAATTTAGGTGAAATAGCAGACTGCCTGTCTGAACACGTTTTTATAACATTTAAATGTTATGGATTTTGTAACTTTGTCCAAGAAGGTAGACTACACGGTTGGCCTAGTGGTTTAAGCGGTCGCCACGCCGCTCTCCACTTCGCTAAGTGTTGTGGGTTCAAACCTCACATGGGACAACACTTTGTGATCGACAAATTGTTGTTCTGGTCTGGGTGTTCTTTGTGTCCGTTTCTTGTTGTATGTTTGTAATGCCCCCGCGACACAGGATTTATTACAAATGCGGGCGTCGTCTTTTTTTAAAAAAGATAAAGAAATAATATCTACCTTAGATTTTTTTTTAAATCGTTTACTAGCCGATATTGGTATCATTGGTATATACACTTTCTCGCTATTAAAAAATACAACAAATAAATCCAAGACCGATAAGCAATAGTTTATTTATGTTATTTTAATAAATTTAGCCCTAAAAATTTGGTTTCCGTTTCAGTTCTATATAAAAATAGAATAACTATGATATGACTGAACTTTTTAAAAAACTCAGTGCTCCACTCAACCTACAGACATTACGAAAATGTATTTATATATTTGCATTCTTCATCCTTAGTCCAACGAACTTACAAAGTGAAACAGGTTTAATATATGCCACTACTAAAGGAGCATACCTGGTATACAGTTGACAAACGTAACCAAGTTGATTCCTAGAACTCACAACTTCACGAGATTATCTAAGCACGTATCACACTACACACTTTTTCTTCATTATAAGTAGTTTAGTCGTGCTGTCGTGTTTCGTTGGTGAGTGAGGCCAATTGATGCAGGAGTGACAGTTGTCGTGGCAAGGGTGTACAATAAAATGCCACGAAAACTATCATGCCTTTTACGTCCCCAAACGAGGCGTGAAAAAGCATCTTACTAGGCCGCCACAGTGTGGGTTACCATACTGCATTGTCTGCATTCGCAATGAGTATGGAGACCACAACTCTTGGATTCTATTCATGCTTTCCATTAGGCAGAGTAGAGCTACTTTGACAGGCTCGTTAATAAACAAAAAAAGCTCATGTTAAACTTTGAGCAATATACCCTATAAGCTAAGACTAAGTACGTTATTGACACATAAAAATGTTATTTCAGCACGTAAACGTAAAAAGTCAGCGACATCGAACTACCTGATATCAACAGACCCCACCGAACTGACGCGAACTGCAGACAGCTTCGCCGGTAAACTTCGATCGAATCTCCTGGGTACGGCGTTCACTATATATGACAACGGCAAAGCTTGGAGAAAACATGACCACGCACATACCAGACATGAGTTGGCAGCTGTAGTTTATGTAAGTTACTGCTATGTCATTAATGAGAAAGCCAACCTAACTTTTCAACAGATTTTAATTATATTTTGTATGTACACTCTCAGGGTTATAGATTTTTTCTGTGCTGTTCCACATAGAGTATCGTTTCAACAACTTCCATACCGAAAGCTACGAGACTTAATTCGGTTTTTTAATTTGAATTGTGTTGAAAAATTAACAAAGATCGTAAAAAAAAACAACCAACTCATTAAAAAACAATACAGTGTCACTTAACAATGTACTAAAATCATACAATATTAGATTAATTTGATCAGTATTTGTTAGATATACCTATTTTATTTTTCCGTACGTGTCTCGTTACCAATTCACAACCAGTTTCCTGCAATTTATTATTCAGAGGGTGACATCACTGGGTTTGTGACAGTTTACTCAGAGATAAATGACGGTTTGTGGTTTTGTAAAACATTTTTTTACGTGCACAGTGATGGAATCACTACAATATTTGTACCTACTAGCTAGAACCATGTCGTTTACTAATTGTGTATATTATATTTTAGAAAATGAAATCGGTCTAGTCATTTAATTAAACGCAGTAGTGCCTGTTTTTGTGCCAAGTTTGACTAAAAGAGAATACCCTAGGCATTAAGACCACCGATGTAAAAATTTAGTACTTAAAGTTTATAAATAAATAAATATTTGGTTATAAATTAAACGAAACAGCAGGATATTACTATAATGGGTACCGATCGCCGTAACTGTTAAAACGATGACAAAAAAACGAACTTTGAAAAAATACCAGTAACTAGTATCTGAGCTAATATCGTAATATCCTGGGTTGGTATTCGCATTTTACTTGACCAGTTTAAACTTAAAACTCACTCAACTCAACTCACAAATCATTCGTAAACATCTTTTTTTTTAAATATAAATTAAAAATAGATCAACAATCATAAAATCACCACAATAACGGGTTGGTTTGTAGATTTTTAAAATTATTATACATTATTAGCTACCGTTTGATTTACAGATACTGAATTTAGAACAATATAAAAACGCCTATTAAAACTTTATTTAACCTTATTTTTTTACTGTTGGATGCAGGTTATGGTTGATTGGACCTTTATCCAGCAGTGGACGTCTTGACTAAGATGATAATGATGACAATAAAACTTTCTTTAAATTTAAAACTTTTTACCGAGTTTATCTATTTATCCGAAATATATTACAGTTAGTGTATAAAATGATCTGTCTGCTTTTTGTCACGAATTTCTTAAAAACTACTAATTACTTGACCACTTCTTGCAGGATACCAACGTCCTCGGATTCAAAGGTCCAAGGAAAATGACCGTTATTCTACCAGGAATGACTCCAGACCGGCAACGGGTTACAATTGCGCCACAGGACGACAGCGAAACATTACTAGAGCGTTTGAAAAGCCACAATTTGGATGACATAGTGGTTCTGCATAACAAAACGCCAGTTTGGAACGACGAGACTCAGTCCTACGTTCTGAATTTCCATGGCAGAGTGACTCAGGCAAGTGTGAAAAACTTCCAAATTGTCCACGATTCTGAACCGGACTATGTGGTCATGCAGTTCGGACGCATATCTGAAGATGTATTCACTATGGACTTTAGGTATCCGTTGTGTGCGCTCCAAGCGTTCGGTATCGCGCTTAGTTCTTTTGACAGTAAACTTGCTTGTGAGTGAGCATTTGCACAGAGCTCGTTATTGCCGTATTATTTTAATCATGAGGCTACAGATGACAAAGTAAGGCTACAGTTGACTTCATACCTGTTTTACTTTATTTTTATAATCAGTAAGAACGGAATAGAATCATTTTATCAGTATTAAAAGGTATTGAATTGAGTTAAAAATAATTTAATTTAAAAGGCAATTAAGTATTTATCAGTTAAGTATATCCATTAAAGTGTCAATGTATTAAGTCAAACTAAAAAAAGTTTACAATGTTCTAGAGCTGATGAAAATTCATAAGCAATATTTTCTGACAATTAATGTGAATTTAAAGTTGTCACTTTATTCGGAATAACTGAGAGCCTAGTGTGAGTTTATTTCTCGCCATTCGCCTGAAATCTTCGCCTGAAATCTTCGCCAATCACAACGTCGAACGCGGTCGTCGTCAAGAGCGTACTGTGAAATACACTAACACTAGGCCATCATTGCTAGTTTTACTTTTATTCGTCACTGAACATTTTAATTGTATTTTTTTTATTTGTAGTTAATTTTAGAGACTCAAAAATGAGTATATATATACGTATTTTAGCTAGGCTCGCTTGTAGACTTATAAAAAATAATTCTATCCGTTGTGAAGTAAACGCACATAATTGAGTTTTTGGTGCTTATTGTGAAGTAGGTTGTGTTTCTTCGTGTTTCGACATTCATCGATTGTGTTGATCGAATTATAGAATAGTGGTATTGTATTGGGAGAGCGCAATATTATCATTAAACCATTAATAATAAACCGAATGAAGACAGCACAGATTTCTTCTCTAATCGAAGTAGCCTGACTGACTAGGCGGTCAGAAAAAAAATTAAAATAACATATCGTATAATAATACAGCGAAACAACGCCTAGTCCCAAACCAAGCAGAGGTTGTATTATGGGCAAATTTAAACATTAATTTAATTAAACGAACAGCTTTGTTATCTTACGAGCAACGGGTCGTAGTGTTATAGGTAGTCAAAGGCTCACCTATCATAAGCGAGTCACGATCTGTTATATTAAATAAACGTAAAAAAGTTATTTTATAATATTATTTAACTCAGTTGTACTTACGCGAGATTATCGACTTTTCAACACGTCGCCTATACTCTGAAGTTGTCCGTAATTCTTTCTTTCTAAGTTGACTCTTGATTCACGGACCTGTTGGTCTAGTAGTTAAGAGACCTTGACTGCTAAGCCAGAGGTCGTGTGTTCGATTCCCATCCAGTACAATTTTTTGTGTGAAGAACACGGTCATTTGTTCTGTGTTTGGGTGTAATTTATCTATAAAATGTGTGTAGTTAGAAATATAAGTATGTTTATAAGCATTCAGGTTATCACAGTACAGGCTTTGCCTAGTTTGGGATTAGACAGCCGTGTGTGAGATGTCTGAGGATTTTATTACTACTCTTAAAGCCTAGTC
Source organism: Hypercompe scribonia (assembly GCA_949316085.1). Classification (NCBI taxonomy): domain Eukaryota; kingdom Metazoa; phylum Arthropoda; class Insecta; order Lepidoptera; family Erebidae; genus Hypercompe; species Hypercompe scribonia. Next base: position 11,363,929 of record OX438988.1, read on the forward strand.
AACAGCAAGTTTTTAAGGTCTTCTAAGATATTTCTCGCTTATAAGCTACTGATGCTTAACTGCAATAATCGATCTACTTCAATTGGAGACAGTATCTGTTGTAGTTTAGTGCTTGTCTTATCCCCGTTTAAAATTTAATTTATTCCATATTTCCAGATATTTTATTGAATGTTATTAACTGCGGTCCAAGGCAATTGAGGCATTTTAAAAATCGTGTAAGTTCTTTCGGTTTAATGGTGTGACGCAAAATTAGTAGAAATTTACAGAATTTATTTTGTACTTATTGGTATATTTTATGTATATTTACTGTAGATATAATTAGAATTGTGTATTTTATATCTTCTAATATGAGTTGTGTTGCGCTTTTAGGTGTGCGATGTTTTTTTGTAACATGTAATGTAGTTTCACTGTTATGTGGTGTATATTAGTCATAATTAAGAAGAAATATGTAATTTATTAGTATAGAGTGATCATTAACACCCGAGTCAAACTTCAGATGGGACGGGACAGCAATACTACGTAAGCATATTCAATTCTGTGTTTGTTTGTTTGTTTGTTTCGCCCCACCTGCTGTCTGTCCCAACCTTAAGCAATTTGTAATTGTCAATGATTTTTTCAATATTTAATATTAGATTAAAATTGACATGAATTGTAAGCAGCCGAATTCGAATTATTATTTCTATATCAACTAGATTAACGCGCGCTTTTATAAAACGCGGCAACAAGTACTTGTTTTGTTCAAATGGTGTCTATGCCCAAGGCCAGTGTACAGTAGTCGATTGTTAATTGTTAATAACTGAACATTAGGGCGTTTCAAAAAAGAAAAAAAAAATTATTTTTTCTCGGCACCAGGCTTAAAAGTTTCGTTTACATGCCAAAATAGGCCTCTGAAAATATGAGCCCTTAATATTAATATTTAGGTAGTCCGCATCGCACTTTTCGATTTCCCATAAGAATAACACAGGAAAAAAAATTTTTTCTTCTGATTTATATAACTAACGAACGATAAATTGCATTGTAATACCTCTTATGCATTTTGTAGAGAATTGAACGCTCTACAAAAAAGGTCTGATGTCACTTTTTGATAAATCAACTCAGTCGAAATTTATTCAAGATCAAAGTTTAATTTACCCTTAATTAAGGCATTTTCTTTACAATACTCTTAAATTTATAAGATTACTAGTTTCAAAACAAACTGAAAGTTTATAAGCTATCAGAGTGAAGAAAAAAACAAAACTTGCCCTCAAAGATTACTGAAATTTTATTAATCAAACAGTTTTAAATAAATTGCGCTCGAAAACAGTTGAAATTTTTCACATGGCCAGAAAAGTTATCAGAGTTATTAAGTTTTCATTACTTATAACTAATTAAAAATATTTTATTTCAAATAAATTGGAAATTTTTCCATTTAAAAATAATTTTTACGCATTTACATTAAATTGATCTTGCTGAAGAGTTGTCTTATTGTAGTTAGGATATCTCAGACGATGTTCGCGAACTACTTGCAATAAGTATTGCAGTTGTTCTTCATCTCTAGTAAGGCAGTTGTTATATTCCTCAATCAGAGCAACCCCTCGTTCAGCTACATCATTTGTCACTTTCAATGTGTTTGTGTGTGTCAAAAAAATTTTTGAAACGCCCTACTGAACATCTATATAAACCATTCAAAACCATGAAACTTGTGTATACACTTTATTTTATATGTTTACTATATATGTCTAAAAATCTCATTTCAGAGAGTCTATGTAGTTACTTGAATATGTCCCATGTTTAGAGACACCAAAAAACTTTGTTTATCGTCTATTCGTACACCATAAATTGTAAAAGCAAAGACACTGAATGTAAGTCACTGTGGCTTTAAGAATTAAAATAGTTATTTAGTAATTTGTCAGTGAAGTTATACCGAATTTAGCATATCAAATGTAACCCATTTAAATTTATACATTGAACATAATATCATATTTGCCATAAAAACATTTTTAAATATGTTGAAATTACAGTACGAAAAATGAATTTGAAACTTCATCTCATTGCATAAACTTTATTCAGCCGTATTCTAGTAGAATTAAAGCCGACCTAAGCCTAGTTCGGTGAAAATCATTATAGGTTATCTACAAACTCACACAATCACTATACCAAATACAATACAATTATCTTAAATACACATTGCCGATATAAATTCAGTAGGCGCACCTTAATTTTGTCTTTTCCTGTCGATATATATTTGAGTTGATGACCAAGAATGTGATTAAAAACCACTTTACTCAACTAGAAAATAAGTTGATAAACTGTCTGTTCATCATCATTATGATCATCATCTCTTACTGCCTTAATTTACTAAACAACGTAAGATTTAGTTGTTGTACTTCTAATTCTATTCACTTGATTATTTTAATTGACATTATCAGTTCACAATATAAACCAACTTTATGTACAAATTATTATAAGCGTCACATAGATGACTAAACATTATATCCTAGTCATTTATAGGTTTTAGTTACATTTAATTTAATTCTATGCCATAGCATTAATTTTATATTTAATGAGCACAAACTATAGTAAGTATTACGCTTGGAGCATTTAATTATGTATATTTTGTGTCTTAGTATTAAATAATTAATTTCTGGAATTGTTATAAATAATTGTTCCGTACACAATTTCATATATTAAGCTAGTAAACGTTGTATTTATAGTCATACCAAAAAAAACTAGAATATTTAAAACTGATGTAAACCTTTTGTGTAAATTGTATCAATGATATTATATACTAGAAGTGTGTTAGTTGAGTGTACCCCCACCCCGCGTCCCGCAAATCATCAGGAGGGTTAACCTTAGACGGTTCGACTATAAGTGTTCTATTGAAAAATTCAAAATAAGAGATAATTACCGTTGAAGAACCTTTGGCAATTATTGACCAACTCGACCAGAATTATACCATGGTCAGTGCTAGGCAATTCTTTCATTGCTCTTCACCTAGTGTGTGGTTTACCGAATGCTCAACCGAACCCAATTCTGATAGATGCTCAAATGACGGTATATATTTGTTGACTTGTGTGTATCTATGGGCACTGGTAGTCACTCACCCACAGATGGGCCGTCTACTTGTTTGCACCTATCTAATAAAAAGTCTTCAAGTGTTTCCTTCACTTTGCTTTCTGGTGTATAAAATCATTGGCTTATATGAATTATCGTCCCCACGACCGTTTTTATTTCTTGTAAATCAATAATCAGTTATACCGTACCAGTATTATTTATTTAAATAAACTTTAAGCATTACTTTATGAATTTGACAATAACAGTATCCACTGCCTTCTCCAACATTCGAGTATGAAAAATAAACATTATTCTCACCCAAAATAAAGGCTAATAAATCTATTTAAATAAATAAATGTGCCTATAATAGGTTATGTGTTTAGATAGCTAAATGGAAAACTAAAAAATTAATTCATAAATTAAATGAATTATAAAATTATCAAATCGTCGATGTATTATGAGCTTGTAGATAATATCATATAGTAAACCTAAATATTTAAGATAGCCCTGACAGTGTCATTTCATATGAACACAGTGAAATATAAAATTTGCGTCATATTTGAATATTACACAAAATTACATGCGACACTTCTAATTATGTACCATTGCATAATATACTTAGTCTGGCCATAAATACTGTTACACTTAATTATAAAAAAATATTACATTTGAATTTCGAATCTGTCATTTTTATACGATTGTTCATTGTGTTTTCTCATTTTGGCGCCAATACATTGTAAAATATTTTGCGATATTAAAATGGTGTGGGGTGATAAAGAGAACCGAATCGCTGTGATAGCATTACACAAAGTAGGTATGGAGCCAAATGCAATTTTTAAAACTCTCCATACACTTGGTATTAGTAAAATGTTTGTGTACCGGGCTATTAATAGGTACAATGAGACCTCCTCTGTTTGTGACAGAAAAAGATCTGGCCGTCCACGTAGTGTTCGTACGAAAAAGGTGGTCAAAGCAGTAAGGGAAAGAATTCGAAGAAATCCTGTCCGAAAGCAAAAGATTTTATCTCGGGAAATGAAGATAGCACCTAGAACCATGTCGCGTATTTTAAAAGATGACTTAGGACTTGCAGCCTATAAGAGACGCACTGGCCATTTCTTAACTGATAATTTAAAGAAGAATAGGGTGGTAAAATCGAAACAACTACTGAAGCGGTACGCAAAGGGAGGTCACAGAAAAATTTTGTTTACGGATGAGAAAATTTTTACAATTGAGCAACATTTTAACAAACAAAATGACCGTATTTATGCTCAAAGCTCTAAGGAAGCTTCCCAATTAGTCGACAGAGTGCAACGTGGACATTATCCGACTTCAGTGATGGTTTGGTGGGGTGTTAGCTATGAAGGAGTGACTGAGCCATATTTTTGTGAAAAAGGTATCAAAACATCGGCACAAGTGTATCAAGATACCATTCTTGAGAAGGTAGTTAAGCCCCTTAACATCACCATGTTCAATAACCAAGTATGGTCCTTCCAGCAAGACTCGGCGCCGGGTCATAAAGCTCGGTCCACGCAGTCTTGGTTGGAATCGAACGTTTCGGACTTCATCAGAGCTGAAGACTGGCCGTCGTCTAGTCCCGATCTTAATCCGCTGGATTATGATTTGTGGTCAGTTTTAGAGAGTACAGCTTGCTCTAAACGCCATGATAATTTGGAGTCCCTAAAACAATCTATACGATTGGCAGTGAAGAATTTTCCCATGGAAAGAGTGCGTGCTTCTATTGATAACTGGCCTCATCGTTTAAAGGACTGTATTGCAGCCAATGGAGACCACTTCGAATAAGCTTTTTATATTTTTAATTGTTTTATATTTATGTATTAAACTGACACACTGTAAAAGTAATAAATGTTATTTGCAGTTAACAATTTTCTTTTTTCTTTATTACAATATTTATGGCAAGACTAGGTATAAGTTTATTACAAAATTATTGTGAAACAATCAGAGATCTAATTTGCTCACAATTACATTTGCTCTTGCATTACAATAGTAGAACGTAAAACACAAGGGGATAAATTAAGTAATCTTTTAGTCGTCAAGTCTTAGTCGCTCCCTGCCCTGTCACAAAATGGCTAACAATAATTTATAACAAAGTGGCGTCTGATGCTTACAAAAAGACTAAGTGTTTTAAACTATCACCCCTTTTTAAGTAATCCTATTCTAGTATGTAAGGGCCTGCGCACATGAGGAACAGTAGTAGAGGAATGCCCTTTTCTTATTATTACTCTCATTAGATTGCACTTTGTCTGGTCTTTGACAGATCAACCTTAATTTAGAATTAAGAGCACACTGCAGACATTTCATAATATGTATGAATTTACTAAAAAAGTATATAAGTATTCTATCAGTCAATCTAGCTTTCATAGTACAAGCTCTGCTTAGTTTGAAGCTAGATAGCATTGTGTATCAGATGTCCGAAAAACTTATTTTGTCTGCCAGTGTCCCTCGTCTGCGCAGACTCTAAATTCACATTTGGTAACAATTTCATTTAGTCAAATTGTAAATACTAATGTATAAATTTTGGTGTATTGTGCCTTTGGTAATGATAGGTTAAATGTTTGTGCCTTTTGTTTTCATGTCTACTATATATTTTGTACCTGAAGCTTAACATAGACAGAATGACTATTCCCCCTTTACTAGAGAACCAATTGCTTTCTACACGTTTGAAAGTGTTTAGATAATGTATTTAGAGCAAGTTTTACAAGCGCAAAGCTGTTTTTAGACCTAGTATAATCGTCTTAGAATAAATGTTCGATAAATGTTAGCCTGATCAAGATTATAAAATGTTAAATTGAATTATATCAACTGACTTGCAAATTTAAGAAAAATATGTGTATGTAACTTTCTGATCAGGCACAATTGTATAAATTGTCATGAGAATATCTATTAAAATTGTTAATTTATGTTTTTACTTATTTGTGAGTAATTAAATATTTTGAACTGTTTCAAATATGGCCTACTGGAATAAATCTCCAGATTGAAGCGAGTTCGTCCAGTACTTATGAACTGATATATTATCTTAAACAGCTGGTGTAGTGTACGCAGTCATTACATAGAATTAATACAGGGAATAGTGAAGGCAGACAATTGACCTGAGTTAAGGAAAAAGGTATTTGTGTGATTTGGAATTAGCATTTTTTATGCCAGTTGTCTGTAAACAGCCCAACTATAAGAAGTTGCTGGACCAACTCGTTTCTAAGTAATTAAAATTACTATAATTCTTTTCAAATTTTGTTTACACTAAACATATTTGCATGAATCTATTCTTACACTGCTCGCTCGTGGACTGCAATATTGTAATTAAAAAATAACTTTATACTTAATTTTAGTAATATCTGTCTTTACAATTTTGATGTATAAAAATATTTGTGATATATCTACTGTAAATAATGTACCTAATGAAATATTGACACACTTATTTCTAAGCAAGGAGTTAAAATGATAACTAGCAAGCACTATGCATCTGATGTCCATTAGGATGATTTTGAAATTGTATTTGATATTACTTTATTGGTTTCTGTAAAAAATCATGTTTGGAATTGTATCATAACACAGTCTTAACCAGTGACAAGTATTTAACAAGACATTCCTTGTTTGTGATATTAAAATCATTTTTGTTATAAATAAATGATATTGGTGCAATGAGTTAGTTTTATTTACTAGTGCCTGTAAAGTGACTAGCTTATAATGAGCAAAAGACTTGGACTTGACTTGAGGGGGACCCCTTTATACAGCAGTGGACAGCAATAAGCTGCAGAAGACCAAGATTTTCAGGGTTCAAGGTTCTCACTCAGCAGCTATAACACTAGTGGTGTCACACACAACACAACACAACTCTAATTACTGAATGCATGCTGTACCAGATACTATTGATCAATAGTGGTCAGTAATTTGAGTTGTTAGCATTATCATCAACAGTTTGGAGCCTACTACCACTTGTTACAGCTGCTGAGTGAGAACCTAGTTTTCACTACTTACACCACTTACTGTACTTGATCACCTACTGATGGGCAGATTTTCTTCCAAAGTTTGAATGGTGTGAGTTATTTATATTGATGACCTCGCACATCTCACACGCTCGTCTCATCCCTAACTAGACAGAACCCTATGTACAGCTAAACCATGACGGTAACCAGCAAACCATTTTTTTTTTAATTACAATAAAATGTCTGACCTACAAAGATGTAGATGAAGTAGCTGCATGATTCTAAAATAATAAATTTTTCATTTTTGCATTATTTTTATTGATGATCAGGTCCTATTAGTCAAAATATAACGATATATAACCTTCCTTGATAAGTGAGCTATTCAATATTAAATAATTTTTCAATTTAAATTAGTGGTTCTTGATATTAGTGTTTGTACAGTTTTTTTTTTTTACTTTAAGGTTCTGACAGTGATTACTCAGCCTGACGGAAAGTATGAATAGAATCTAAGGGTTGTGGTCACCATACTCATTGCAAATGCAGACATTGCCGTATGATGACCTATACTATGGTGGCCTAGTGAGATGCTTTTTCATGCCCCACATGGAAATGTTAAAGGCACACACGCTTACCATGACAACTGTCATCAGTGCATCAGTATTAAAGAGATGTAGATGTCGTATTTAATTACTATAAATAAATAACCTCGCACATCTCACACATTGCAGCCTGGTTCCACATTAGACAGTGTGTGCTATAATAACCAGAAGACTGATAAACAATTTAAATATTTCTAAAAATACATGCATATTATAGATAAATTACACCCAGACACAACTAATATTCATTGTTATCATTCAAATTTGTCCTGGGTGAGAATTGAACCCACAACCTCAGGTTCTAGCAGTTAGGTTCATCAACGGACCCATCAATAATGATAATACACTTTTCTGATTGTACTTCACAAAAGTATGTTGCACATTTGCTTAGTTTATTATGCATTTGCTGTGAAAGTACATACTTAAGACAAAATATTATTTTAGAAACAATCTAACGTATGACTTGGCCCATCTTTATACTGAAGTCTCAAGTGGCTGGTAATGAATTTTCATTCAATTAAGATTTAAGATATTTTATAGATAGTAAACAACATTTGTCTTTTACAAGTAATTTACATAATCTTTACAAAACTTTAAAATTCAAAGAGGCTAAAGAGGTTATATCAAAATCACAACAAAATTATTTTTTGTATTATTTTATTGTCAGCTTACATACAAATCTTATTCTGTCTTAGCGGCTGCCGCTTTAGGTTTCTTCGCTTTGATAGGCCTCTGTGAGCGCATAATAGCAGATGCACGACGGAGGGTAGCCTTGCTCAGGTCCGTGCGGTAGTGGTTAGCTTTTAACAACTTCTTCACTTTGAAGAGCGACCTCCTTGCGCCGTCTTTGAAGTGACGAGATACTATGTTCTTTGCAGGCTTATTTGTCGCTTTAGCTTTCTTACAATTAACAAAAAAACCTTTCTTGTCATGATGTTCTACGACGCCAATCGCCTTCTTGTGAATCAGACCATTGTATCTGTAGGAGTTGAGGTTAGTTACGTTGTTGGGCTCCTTGCTGAAGGGTTTCTTAATGTTACGCTTCTTCACCAGGAAGGCGTTGTTGTTGCGGATGATCATCCAGTTAAGACTTGCCATTTTCGTAGTTTTATTAGTGAAAACTGCACTGAATACAACGTGCTCACAACGTGTCCGTAGACAAAAAGGAAGAAGATTGTTGTCAATGGTTAGCTTACTGTCAAGCTTGGTGTCAGGCGAATGCTGCCATATACTGAACATGAATTTTCTTCCTTACCTGTTTTAGTTTCTTTTATGTTAGCTTTTAAGCATGAATTTGTTGCCTCAGTACTGTACACAGCTGTGTCAGTGCGTCCCACCAGATTTTAAATCTTATTATACCGGCACATTATATTACTTACTCTAAATAGAAGTACTTTCATACATACTAAATATAAATAATACATGCCCACATATTTTTTGGTCTAATTTTTCAATAACACTATGTGCATGTCGTGTTTGTTCGAAAAAGATTGTACATAAGTTTTCATTCTAGCACATATAATCTCTGATATTAAGAAACAAAATTAGGACTACAAACAAACGAAATAAATAACGAATATTAAGTGACTGTCGTTTCTCTCAATTTATTCCATCAGGTCTATTCACAAATTAATAACAATATTTGGGAAGTCCGTTTTAAACTATTCTGCTATACATCATGGATATGTTAGTATATACATCAGATAGTTAAAGGACAATGGCATATCCGGTGCCCCAATTTTTTTGCCTGTATGGCGATCCCCTAGATACCACCGGATGTTGGCTATGTTGAACTCGAATCAATCAAAACTCGCACGTTTACTCGGGTAGTAGTAGTCAAGAAATCAGATATACCCCAGTAAGAGAATCTCTGAAACCTCGATGTATCTCAGACCATCTACAGTTTGTAGATGGCCCTCTTCTGTACACTTACTATAACTCGCGTTATGTGGTGTTTACGTTAACAACTCGACCTGCTAGGGGTGACCGATGGCCTCACCTGTCATCCCTTGGCTTGCGCTTATTGAGGATTGAGATTGTTAAGCGATCCCGATATCTGAGTCGTCCGTGGTACCCATCACATTCCTAGACCTGGTGAACCAGGAGGGTTCTAAACCTCTCCTAGCCCCGCTCCGCTATCTTTTTCTACTGCAATAAGAAATAAATGAGCGAGTTTTACAAAAAATATATTATGTAAAACATCTGATTTCTCAATAAAATCTACATATTATAATATTTATGTAAATGCGATATTTTTTAACCTTATTCTTAGAAAAACGTATACCCACAACAAAAATAGATGTACTTTTTTGACAGAAACTACTAAAGCTGTTTCTGTGAGCATAATATTTTTAACACGCTTTTTATTTAATTGTAACATTTTTAGTTAAACCAAAGAGTTAATAGACGTATCTTTATTTTTTTATTTTGAGTTGGAGATAATTAAAGTTTCATTAAAAAAAATTAAATTTGTCCTTCAATTAAACTCTTTTGTATTTAAAATATTTTTATTACTGTTTACCTAAAATTCTTTAAATCATACAAGCCTCAAAAATATTGTTTTAATTTGCATTTTCTGTAGTCTATGTAATTTACCGTTGACTTCTTTCATCTTCATCCTTTTTTTGGCATTTTGCTTATGGTGATATGTCAAATTCCAAACTAAAACTTGCCTGGGACAATTCGTGTTGGTTCTTATTAAATCTTTTTTAATAAATATATTTACAGTATTCCTTGTAATAAATGTTGTACTTTAGTGAAATTTATATGTGATTTGCGTTAAGTGCCAAATTGATGTCTCCTTTTGATTGGTATTATGAATCAGGTTGATCAAAATATAAACAAAGATATGTTTGATTCTGATCTGATTGACGTGGAATCGTTGGATTATTCCGATGATCAGACGTGGTGAGTATTATTAAACAATATATATATAAAAGAACTGTTACTGCTAATTTATAGAAACTGTTTACGGGGTCATGTATGTCTTGTCCGAGCGAATTGTCAGAAATCAATTTGATATTATTTAGTCAGATCTAATTAAATACAAAGTTATTTAAGTCCAGTTAAACCAGTATTTTAGCACGAGCCACCTTGAACAGGTGGTGTTGTGTTATGTTTTTGCTAGAGATGATTCACCTTCAGGTAGATGTAGTTGTTTTGCACTTGAGTCGAAAATTAAAACCCTGATTATGTTCCAAAGTAATATCTTTTATCCAAGCTAACTGTGCTTTCCACGCAAATACTCATATGTATTTTGAATAAAATACAATGTATTAGATATACAGAATTACTTTTTAAAGTAGATTTAATTTATCTAAATAAATTGCTTTTGCATTGCTAATGATGATTACTTAACAGCAATAATATTTACATTAGTGTATGTGTTTAATTAATAAACTACCCACACAATGTTTCAGTTTCTTGAAATATGACCGAGAATCATCATCAATTATTATCTTTAAATACGTTAAATAAAATTACTTCTTGCCAAACTATGTATAAAGAGCTACTTTTATTGACTTTACAAACTTTTATGTCTTACTAATACTGTTTTTATTAAAATTGTACTTATGTGTGTATTTTGTATATGACGAATATTTTCTCTTGAAAAAACATCCCTGTCATGTTTAAAAGTGGTCAAGCATCTCTGATATACTGTTAATTTGTATACCTTTATTATTCTTCATATATAAACCCAAGATGTGTTAGTTATTCAATTTATACTTCGACAATGAATGTATTAATTTTATAATACTTTGTATACCAAAATAGCTATGAGGTTCTTTTAAAAATTCCCAAAAAAATCTGAAATTAATTTTTTTTTTCATATGTTGTGTATGAAACTAGATGAAGAGCACAGCTATGATTAAAAATGCTGGAGAAACTGTAGAGAAACAGTAGTAAACCCCTATCACAAATACAACTCGGCAATTGTTTTATTGTTCTAAACTACTTTATTATCTGTGTGATAAGATATTTGTTTATAGTGTCTGTTGACATAAATTAAATTTAAATTAATGATTTCAAGATTGATTATGTAAAGAGATAAGTCTAACAATTTCAGTAAAAATATTAAGCAATTTGTACAACACATTGATAATTCTAATGTTAGTTAGTGCTTTAAATAAATAACTCCTCAGTTCTCACACACAATTGTTTTATTCCAAATTAGGCAGACCCTGTGCTATGGTAACCAAATTGCTGATAAAAATACTTAAATATTTCAGAACCTATAATCATGCTCATTATACAGATGTTTGTCATAGGTGGGAATCAAATCCACAACCTCTAACTTAGCAGTTGGAGCCACTAACCACTAGACCAACAGGCCTCTCAGTATGGTATAAATATATAAATGGTATCCTCATTTAAGGCATAGTTTTAAAATAAATATAAAATGAAATCAAAATACATAAATAAATTCTATTTATAAATAAAAATGTAACTTTCATTATAACAAGGACACAATATTTTATATTAAAGTGAATTTTTGAAGCAAACACAAAGTTAACATTTTTATAAGTATAGACTTAATTAATTAACATGGTCTTAGTCAATTATGACCAATAATAAAAAAGTCAGTCAAATACTTTTGTTGTAGATTTAATTTCAAATATCTGATTGAATATCTAAAATAAATGGTTATGGGATTTAAAAATCCAACAAGATTCCAATAAGAATTATTGTGACCCACACTATGGTTCCGCTAAGTCCCAACCGTCAAGATTATAAATTATGTATTTCAATCATATTATGTGTTACTTATATTGTACATATGTATATGGGAATTAACTTGATTCTCTGTTGCATTTGATATAAACTTAAATAATACTTATCAACAACCTTTAACAGTCTACTTACAGACTTTTGGTCTACTGTGTGGTATAGTAGACCAAAAGCCTGTAAGTAATTGACCAACCAAGTTGGCATAGAGTTTGTTTCAAGTTTTTCTTCTCATTGCAGTGATATTTGCCTGCATAATTTGCACCAAACCATGAAATGAGTAAGGGTGGTTCTTTATGTAGATATAGTGGTCGAAAGGTCACCATAATGTATTTTAACATATTTCTTTGATTTTGTTCATTGCCAAATCGAAATTCATTATATTTTTCTTTTGTAGGTTGTACAAAATCCCAGATGATTCGGGCCAGCATGTGGACATTGTGGACTGGAACCTTTCATGTGACTGGCCCAGTAATGAAGACAGTGACTACCTTAAACTTGAAAAAGAACTATGTGCAGTACTTGATAACATACTTAAAAGTGAGTACACTTTAATTCTATATTACTCTATGGATGGCATATTTGTTTAAGTGGCCACCTTGCTGCTTCCCACAGCGCGGAGTGTTGATCTTCACATGTAACGACATTCTGTGTAAATCTGGGTGTTCTTTGTGTCTGTTTCAAGTATGTTTATAAAGTTCTCTGGGACACATAATATACTAGTAATATCCTAGTGCAGCAATTGTCTTTTGAAAAAAGATATTATGCCACTTACATAAGTAGAATGTGATTTATGTGTATGGTTATATTTTTAAAGTACTGGAAGTTCTGATATTCAGAATATACTCAATGTTCTGGTATGCTAAAAATTCAGCAGGTCGTATCCATAAGCAAAAATATACAAGTAAGCCTTCGACATATATTTGACTTTGTAGTTCTCAAATACTTTCTAATGGCACAAAATCTACCTCTTTCCACACTTTGTGTAATTGTACTTTTATCTCCAAGCAGACGATATCTTAACAATTAGCCCTAGCATGATTTTAATAAATAATAGTTTAAAAAACTAAAAAACACGCTTTTATTGCTAATCGAACTAAAAACTAGAAATAAAATTAAAATTATAATAAAATTTAAGTTATTAACAGAATAATTCAATTCAGAGTAAAAATCGTGGGGTGCTCGATATTTTAAATATTACAATCATTCTATTGGCAACTATCTATGAGATGATAGTTATGAATCGCAGTAAAATGCACCCCACGCTTTTTACTCTGAATTGAATTATTCTGTTAATAACTTAAATTTTATTATAATTTTATTTTGAGGTAATTCACTATGATTGATTGTTCAATCTTCTACTACTGTAATATTAGACTCTTTGTCATTAAAGATTTTTTTCTAGCTTTTAGTTCGATTACCAATAAAAGCATGTTTTTCTAGTTTTTTTAAACTATTATTTATTTTTCATTTTTTAGTCTGTGACAAACTCATAAATCTATTATCAAATTATTGCATTGTCATCGGTCCTTGAGACGTGTGCAAAGTTTCAAGTTGATCAGAATTTTAGAAACCGGTGAAATTTAAGCTCAAAGATTCCGTTACATACATAGATACAACCCAAGCTAATAAAAGCGTGTTAAAAATTGAATACATAATTTTAGTTTGAGACATTTAATGTACTTAGGTGGACTGCGCACAATAAAAACTTATACACAATACAAAACAGTTAAATTACTGTCACATTACCTGTATATTGTCATTCCTTTGAAATGTGTACTTATCATCTAAGATGAAATATTCTACGAACGAACACGTAAAATGTTCCACTGAGTCAAGGAATTAATCAGAAAATGTGACTATCGTTATATTCGAGACATACATCCCAACTTAACGTTCCTGTTTATAGTTTTGGGTGGCAGGTCGACATCATGTATTGTTATTCTAAGCAAACATCACGTAATAGTTATAAACTAATCGGATCCAACTCTAATTTTAACTGCATATACGACAAAATAAGCTAGATCATTTTGTCTTGATGCTCCGCATGTACCTAATAGAGAAAGTCGCGCAAAACCTGCGATAAAATTAAAGAATAAATGTGTATATTTTTCCATATTCTACTTAAAAATAATCATAAGAAGTTCAATAAATGTTCGTTTATGTTTCCAAAACTTTTATGAGAGAAACATATAAGCAATAGTAAAAGCGGCTTATGAAAACCCCTCTGTGTAATAATAGTTCATGTCTATTACGAGGGGGCGTTTTTAAGTTCGCGGAATGGAGGGTATTGAGTAATAATAAAAACACAAAATTATTTTTCTTTTTCTATATATTCCCCTGCAACACGAATACATTTTTCAGATCTTTCAATTAGTTTTTTTATTCCCTCGTAAAAAAAAGTTTTATCTTTGTCTGAAAAATACGCCGAAACCGCCTCCTTAACCTCCTCATCAGTTGAAAATTTCTTACCACGTAATTCTTTTTTCATTTTTGGAAAGAGATAATAATCACTCGGAGCCAAATCTGGACTGTAGGGTGGGTGATTCAAAATATCGAAGCCCACCTTATGCAGGGCAGCCAGTGCGACTCGGCTCTTGTGAACGGGAGCATTGTCATGCAATAGCAGGACACCTTTCGTTAATTTTCCCCGTCTTTTTTCTTTGATGGCTTCTTTTAACTGTTCTAAGATTGAAGCGTAGTATTCCCCCGTTATAGAAATGCCTTTATCTTTATAATCTATCAATAATATTCCTTCTGAGTCCCAAAAAATCGTTGCCATGAGTTTCCCAGCCGACTGTGAAACCTTAAATTTCTTGGGTGGTGCTGTGCCCTTTTTGTGCCACTGCATGGAGTCTTGTTTGGACTCGGGTTCATAATGATGAACCCAAGTTTCATCCCCAGTAACAATTTGATTCAATACGCCATCCTTGTCTTCATTGCAGAGGTCCAAAAACGCACGTGAACATTCCACGCGCTGTTGTTTTTGCAATGGCGTGAGCATTCTCGGCACCCACCGTGCGCTAACCTTTGTCATGCTAAGATGATCGTGTAAAATTTTAAAAATTGTTGTATCCGATACTCCAACCATTTCTGCGAGTTGTTTCTTTTTTAGTCGAGCATCTTCCAATACAATTTTTTCTACTTTTGCAATAACTTCTGGCGTAGTCACCTCAACGGAGCGCCCCGGCCTCGGGTCGTCTTCAAGTGATTCCCTGCCTTGTTTAAATAAACTATGCCACTTGTAGACCATTGTTTTTCCTGGGCAAGAATCCCCGTAAACCGATGACATCTCATTGAGTATGGTTTGAACAGACTTTCCTTGCTTAGTAAGGAACTTTATCACCGCACGGAATTCAATTTTCTCCATTTTTTTCACTTCGTTCCCGATTAAAATACTTGGTCAACGATAGTTTAATAACTAATGATCCAATCACAACAAATTTTACTATGCAGACTAATTATGAGTCACTGAATACGGTAGGCATCAAAAGAGCGCGTTTACCCGCCTTTTTCACTGTCATTCCGCGAACTTAAAAACTTACCCTCGTATCAAGATGTTTACACTATTAACATGCTTTAATAGGAAAATTGCTGTATTGCTCACTCATGTGCTAGCTTATTGTTACGGTCTAGACGACCTATTTTTTTGTCTCGAAGCATGTCAATTGCCTTGTTTAAATGAAAAAGCCACAATCAATCGACAAAAAAAAATTTCGTTTACTTCACCGGACCTCGGTGAGCAGCAATATCGGTATCGCACCGACTTATATTGGCCAGTGAAGTAATTGACGACACTAAGAAAAACTTCCTGTCGTCACCCTTTTTTTTGGTAATGATGTGAGGTTCTTGTTGCCACTAAAAACTATCCCGACGGCCGAACTTAAACACGTTACTCTGGTACTCTGAAGGTGCTTAAGTTCGAAGAGACTCCAGGCCATGTGATTTCAAGTCCAGGTCCTGACCTGGACAGACTGTAACTCGTGGCAGACCATAACTGGGTACTGGAGGTCTCTGGATCGACGTCTCACCTACTTAAAAAAAAGCAAAAGAAACAGAATAAAATGTTGCGGTATTGGCACATTTTTGGTACGGCCGCCATCCTGTCACCTACCGCGTTAATTAATAAATCTGCCACCATAGGCTCCCTACTCTCTGGCGACCCGCAAACCTGTGCTTATGCTACCGCCGACGTCTTCGCTCAGTATCGGTCGTCTCCTGATCCTGCTCAACAGTTTCGTTTTGTATTCAATGTAACGAAATTTTAGATCATATTTTTAGCGAATACTTCTTGGTGATCCTAATAATTGGAGAACACACCCTTTTTTTTTTTTTTTTTTTTTTTTTTTTTAACGCGGGGAATGCTTTTCGCACCATACCCTCCGGAGGGACGAAGGGCGTGTGTGGGACTCCCGACAAACCGGTCTACCCACTAAACCCCGCGGCGGCCTACCTCGGCAGTTGGGAGGTGCTCTAGGAACGCATTAGCGGCTTCTAGAGTCCTCCCTGCCGTACCTCACAAGTGAGGTACATCTCGGGCACCTCATGCCCCAGGATCAAGACGCTATCGCACCTCCCATCGCCCTGCGCAGTAAGAGGCAGAACAGCGCCCCGCCCCAGACGACACTCCCCGGCCGCACCGGAGTGTCACCTGACTCGGATCGTTTGCAGCAGTCACAACGCCCCAAGATGTGACCGCAGCGACCCTTAGGCGGCGATTAGGGAGCTAGCGACCTCTGCCGCGTCCCCTTCGCCGCCTTCTTCGAGCGGGATCGGCCCTTTCCCGATCTCGCTCTGCAGTCTCCTTCCGGAGCATAACCTGCTCACAGAAGGAGATCGCGGCTTCCCATCCTTCACGACTCGCCAGCATTGCCGCGATCAATGCTGACGGTGAAAGGTTACGTGCGATCCGTCCGACCAGGACTCGACGCTCAGACTCCCAAGCAGGGCAGTCCTCCAGCGTGTGCTGGGCGGAGTCCCGTTCGGACTCGCAGTGGTGGCATTGTGCCGTAGCCTCCCGTCCTATTCGATTCAGATACTCACCGAAGCAGCCGTGCCCGGTGAGTATCTGGGTCAATCGATAGGTGACACAGTCGGTCCTCTCTATCCACGCTTCGAAGTTCGGCAGAACGGCTCCGACGGCGCGTTGGCTAGCACAGCCCTTAGTTTCGAGCCGTACCTGCCAAGCCACCAGAGCTTGCTTATGCGCGTTCTGCCGTAGCATTCCGGGCTCATGATCTGGCGCAGCCTCTTCAGCACTCCGACCGACAGAACGAATTTGGTCGTACACCATTGCGTCCATGTCGGCCAGAATATCGAAGGGCGGAGATCGCGCCAGGATCGTCGCCGCCTCATAGGAGATTGTGCGGTAGCCCCGCACGATCCGTATGGCCATCAGCCGCTGTAGGCTCCTGAGTAGGGCTCGGCAGCGGGAGGCACCCGCTAGATCATTAAACCAGACGGGTGCCCCATAGAGGACCATGGATCTAACAACCCCCATGTAGAGGCGGCGAACTTCTTCCCGTGGTCCCCCGAGATTGGGCAGCAAACGATGCAGCGCACCTGCTACCCCTCGCACTCGGGGTACCAATCGCCCGAAATGCTCTTCGAAGCTCCACCGACTGTCCAGGATGAAGCCTAGGTACTTCATGTACTGGCCTACCTGGACTTCAGCGTCACCTACCCGGAGACATGAGCTGGGTGGCTCCTGGCGCTTACGCAGGCCATGGAACCATATCGCCTCAGTTTTATGAGGCGCCACCCTCAGGCCCAGCTCACGTATCTTTTCCACAACACTAGCCACCCCCTGCTCGGCGAGCCAAAGCACCTCCTCGAAGTGTGACCCTCTAGCCAGTATTAATGTATCGTCCGCATAGCAGACGACACTTAGGCCAGAGGGCAGACCGGTGCGAAGGACAGCATCGTATGCGAGGTTCCATAATAATGGGCCCAATACCGAGCCCTGGGGAACCCCGCAACATACTTCCTTTCGATTCTCCATTCCATTCCGACCGATAAACTTCACCGTCCTGTCGCGCAGATAGGCCTCAATAACGGTTCGCAGATAGAGCGGCACCTCGTGATATTCGAGGGCCGCCCTAATTGCCCGCCAGGGGAGGGTGCCGAAAGCGTTGACTATATCAAGGCTAACCGCCAACGCCACCCCCCCCGATCGGACTGTCGACTCCGACAGGGATCGAACGCACCTAACAGCATCTACTGTCGAACGTCCCCGTCGGAATCCGAACTGACAGTCCGATAGGTCAGGGCCCACTCGCGACAGATGCCCGCTAATCCGGTCAGAGATTATCCTCTCAAAGAGTTTCCCCGACTCGTTCAGCAGGCATATCGGTCGGAACGCAGAGGGAGAATCTGCAGCCCTTCCGTCCTTTTTTAAAAGCACCAGTCTTGCTTCTTTCCAGCCGAGGGGGAAGATACCGAGGCGGAAACAATCTGTGAAAATCTGCCTCAGTTTGTCCCCCAGTACCGACAGAGCTATCACCAACGCCCGACCCGGAATGCCATCAGGTCCAGGAGCGGTGTTGCGGGAAGCGAGCCGCCGCGTGGCTCGGTCAAGTTCACCCTCCGTCACCTCATAGTCCTCGGACCACATTTGGCGGACCGATTGGGACGGAGGAATCGCAGGACTGTCCTGGACCCTTGGGAAGAGTGTGTCTAACACTCTTCCCAGAAACTCCGGATCCAGAGTTTCTGTTAACGGTGGGACCCATGGCTTGAGCTTGCCCAGTACCATTTTGTATGGGCGCCCCCATGGATCCCTATCCAGTCCCGCGATGAGTTCTTTCCATGACCGAGCCTTGGCCTCAGCGATTGCATCGCTGAGATCCTTTACTGCAGCTCCATATTCCCGCCGTGCTCTGTCGATCTCCTCGACTGTGGCTCGCCGTCTTCTCCGAGCTCGAAGGTACGGGCGGCGCAATCTCGCGACTGTCATTCTGAGCCGCGAGATCTCCGCGCTCCACCAGTACACCGAGCCTGTTCTGGCCGCCTTGACTCG
The DNA here is from genome assembly GCA_949316085.1 of Hypercompe scribonia. NCBI lineage: Eukaryota > Metazoa > Arthropoda > Insecta > Lepidoptera > Erebidae > Hypercompe > Hypercompe scribonia. The sequence continues at coordinate 11,383,245 of OX438988.1, forward strand.
GGGCATTGAGGCATCACATATGGACGCCATAATGTTCCCAAACCAGGCAGCCAGTGCCTCTGGATCGGACGAAACCCTTTCCTCTGACCAATCCGCGACGTGGGATGCGGCTACGACCATATCCCGGTTGAGCCGCTTAAGGGACCATCGTCGCGGGGGTTCTCTTTCCTAGGGAGAACACACCCTGTCGCTCTTAACTATCGGAACACTAGCATATATTGGCAGGATAGGTTGTGGGCAGACTGAATGTCAACTCAATTGAAATTAATGACTACTGTGGCGTTTCATTTATCAGTTTTTACCATTATAATTATCAGTCTTACACTCTAACTTAAAACAGCCTATTCAAAAGATTTGCTCAGCTCAATTACCGTTCTAAGAGATAACGACTCTTTACATTCGAAAAATCTAAACATTCAGAAGACTGTACAAAGCTAAGAACGTGACTAATTATTGATAGTGATTATGAGTAATGATGTCTGTCATCTTGCTTAAAGGTCAGCAAATTCGACTTATATATTTGGCCTGGCTTTTCATAATACATTAATTACACTGAACTTATTATAACTTCGAAATTACAATTGTACTGTAAATTAACCAAAATAATCAACAATATGCCAAGACCAATGACAGCTTAAAATCTGCATAATCAATTTGCTTGGCTTGCTTGGCTTTGAGGGCCAATAATTAAATGCAACACAAATTACTGTCACATATCTGAATATTTCTTTAAGCTCGCGACGTCATCTTATTTATTTATTTTTTATGCAAAGACATCAATGTCTAGGTATAATGTTTGTAGAATGTCACGTCGTTTCGTCGTGCATCCAGATAACAAAATGTTAATTACAATTTAGAATGATTTCAATCGGGCATGAAATAAAGGATATTGATCATAAACAATTGGTAGCATATCTAATGAGGTTCGATACGGCTCGTGAGTTAAAGACAAAAGATCTGATATCATGTCTTTACTTATATTTAGGGCTTCATTGTTATTAAGTTTTTATAAACTACATTTATTTAAAAAACCTAATCTTAAAGACATTTGTCGATTATTAAAGCGAGTAAAGAGTCTATAAACAGTTCTACTGGAAACTACTGGATGTGGGCGGCATGGGACCGGCTGTTGTGGAGAACCTTGGGGGAGGCTTATGTCCAGCAGTGGATGTCTTTTGGCTGAGATGATGATGATGAAACAGTTCTTCGTTTCGTGTCGATTTTTGATTATATAATATGATAATAGACAGACTATGTTTTTTTGTCTTTCCAAAGAACTGAAGTCTAGTAATTCTTTTTGGTTGATTGCCTAATATGTTAGTTATCTAATTTATAATTGTACATTTTGCTTTGACATGTACAGCAAACCAATGATATATGTACCGTACGTGTCTATTACAATGTATGTCAAACCATATAGTTTCCATATTATACATATTGACGGACCTTTTGGTCCAATGGTTTGTGATCCTGACTGCGAAGGCAAAGGTCATGGGTTCGAATCCCATCCAGGACAAATCTTTTTGTGATGAATACGATCACATTTTCTGTTATACTTCTTATGTCTAATTTTTCTTTAAAGATAAACGTTTATACACATATATAAGTACGTTTATCAGCAGTCTGGTGCAGCAGTGTAAGATGTATGAGGATATTATTGATGCCTATATTATGTATATTATATTAAATCGTTTAAAAGAATTTTCATATATTCTTAGAATATATAAAGTTGATCCTACTATGTTATAATAATTTTAACAATTGTTTCGTGATTTCTTATTGTTTGGTTAAAAAACTGGTATATTTTAAATATTTAAATGAAATTGTTAAATGTCGATGTTTATTTAATAAAAAAAATTATTGAAGAATAATAATAGCTTTATTTTTTTATCTTTAAAATACTTAAAAAAATATGTTAACAAAGTGTATTCCGATCAGATTATCTACTTAAAGCTCTCAACATGTTGTCATTCCTATTTATGTATATCTAAGTGTAATCATAACTTCTGACGACACTTAATTGTAATGTAATACGGGGTATTGTAATACATAGAAGATACGTGTTTATCTGTATTCGCTCTGGTGTCAAATTTCGCCCAGATATTGCTTGATCTAATTTATTAGATGATATGACATCAGGTTTCTACAGATTGGTAATTTAAAATCTTGTCATCTCAATAAAAATAATGAACCCGTTATCCTATTTACTTTCGAGAGCAACAGGAACATAGTAATATCTGTCGCACAAAAAGATTTCTTAAAACTATACAAAACAATAATGTTATTCATTCGGTTAAACATTATTTGACTGTTACGTCACTTCTTTCATTTCTAACGAGTTTGTTCAGTATCTGCAAGCCCTATAAGAGAGCTTAATGATTATTGCAAGCACGTTCAAAGTACGTTGCTAATACCTACTTATTTGTTTTCTAATCACTTCCGATACGAATGAAGATTATCACGTTAAGAAACATTAAAATCAAACCAGTTCTATAGGTAGTTTTACACACACTGGATCCTGTTACTTGACTTAACTTCTCGAAAGATCAAGAGCTATAATATGAGACCCGACTATACCGAAAACGTACCGGACGTCAGCCTGTATAAGATTAGGATGGCGATCGGCTTAAAAACATGGTGCAGACGGAATTACGCTTAAGCTTCTGGACTAGAATGGATTTGATTCCACCTTAGGTTTGCTGATGACATAATTATCATGTCTGAAACCATTAAAGATCTTAGCACAATGCTCGATAACCTTAGTAGGGTCTCTAAACGAGTGAGATCCAAAATGTACATGGAAAAGACGAAAATTAAGTCGAATACCCATGTTGCACCGACTCCAATGAAAATGGAGAATATGTTTTCAAAATGTTTGACAACTACGTGTACCTAGTACAAAATATCCAATTAGGTAAATCCAACTTCAAAAAAGAGGTCATTCGTCGGATTCAACTAGGTTGGGCAGCGTTCGGGAAACTGCTTCATGTTTTCTCGTCGCAAATACGCGGTTTCTCAAGACAAAAGTGTTTGCCCAGAGTACGTTGCCAGTGATGACTTGGTGACTTACTATGGGCCTCATAGGAAGGTTCAAAATCACCCAAAGAGCAATGGAGAGGGTGTTACTCGGAGTTTCGCGATCGAATCAGGATTAAGGTGATCTGCAGACGTTCCAAGACCATCGATATTCTCTGAAAAATTGCTAAACTTAAATGGCAGGACGGGGCACATTGTGCGCAGAAGCGATGAGCGATGAAACTATAAAGTTCTTGAGTTGCGATCACGTAATGGAAAATGCAGCGTAGATAGGCCCCTCACAAGGCGGTACGAACGACATAGTGAAGCCGTTGGAATGCGGACAGCACCGGAGCTGCTGGAGAACCTTGGGCAGGTCTATGTCGAGCAGTGGACGTCTTTTGACTGAGATGGTAATGAGGAGTTATAGGTAAGAGGAATGAATAACATCCCCATTTTTGTTGTTAGAACGGTTTGCAACAATAAAAGTGTTCGGCTGTTTCTAATTTTTAAGCAGAATTGTAAATTATAACGGAATTTATGCCTTGCAGAAAGACTAGCATTTTGGTCTCAATCACTTTTAAAGGACAAAGAACAGATAAATAATACCCATCTTTATTAATCCTTATCTAACTGTTCTAAAAATATATTCTCTTTAGCTTCAGAATACATAATGAAATCAAACTTATCCCTCTGTAATAGCTTATAGACTTATAAGACTATACCTGAAAATAACTTTTAAACTATAACATCTGTATAATTTCTAATTGCAAATTTCGAGCAAATATTTTGAACTTTTACCAATGTATGGGTTCATTGGCTATAGTTGCACACGTAAATAAGTGGTAGGTACAGCGTTTCAAAGTCATATACAATTATCCAATTACGGTGATCTATAGATGGGACCTGCTGTGGATGCATGAAACGAATCCCTACAGTCTAGTAATAAGAGCTATTTTATAAGTTAGTGTAGACCTATTTGCACCGGAAAATATCGACTATGCGGAAATTGTGGAAATTTGTCTAATGTAGAATTATATACATCTCCTTTTTTTTATTGCCCGTGGCTCAATTGTGTTGTTCACTTGAGTGGAGTACGGGCATTTTTTACCTGTAATTAACTTAGGTAGACAATGGTAAATTTTTCTTTTTGTACTCCATCCAGATGAACCAGGCAAAAATAATTGTCTATGGTCCACCCAGACATTACATGAACTTCTATTAAGTTTTAGTGTTATAAAGAACACTTATAAATATTATATAGAATCGACAAGTTTTAAATTATCGGTAGTATTTTAAAGAAAAGTGGCCGTGGGTGCATTGACAGATTCTTCGAATTGAGCTCGACACCTTTGAACTGGCGACAACTTCATTTACATTTTGTGGCTGTTGTTTACACTTTTTGTTTGATCTTTGGATCAACCACTTGTGTTGAAAATTTTTTGATTTATTTTACAAGTAATAAATACACGGGGTATTGTTAATATTCACAATAAATATAAACATGTTGATTTATATTCCGAAGAAAATATTTACAATAAATCAGTACTGTTACCAGTACAGCGGTTATAATTCTTTTGTTGATAGTTCGCTTTCATTTAGAAGTTGAATCGCAAGAACAGATCAGTAAATAAATTCTTTACATTTTAGCTATTAATATACTTTACTTTTCAAATACTTGCTATGCCTACGTTGTGCACATATTTAAAACGTGGACATTCATTCACAAGACGTGAAAAATGTCACAAAAAAAACAGGTCCGAGACGATAATTATTATATATCATCATTTGTAGAAAATACGATAGATAATAGATATTGTATAATAAATGTAATTAATGCAGGAGCGTAAGAAATTTTAAAATAATCAACTTATTGAATTTGTGCCTAAAGAATGAGAGTTCTATATTTTATCTGTAAACTTTTTATTTACTTATTTTGCACCTCGCGTCGTTACCTATTCTAATATCTATTAGCCCCGAAGTTGAAAGGTTATTATTAAAACAAAGTTCATATTGTGTGAACGCTTACGGTCAGGCCAATTTTGTTCTTAAAGAAATAACCCATGTTACGGTCTTCTCCAAGTGACTCATACAAGTAAAATAGTAAGCTACTTCATTAAATAAATTAATTATTGATATTGTAAAATAAGCGGAGATTGTCATAATACATGATATATATAATTCGATTTAAATTTGATAAAAACTACTCGTTTACCATTTTATTTGAATGGGTCACTTAGACGAACAATTCACACAAGCCACAACGTGGGTTTTTTCTTTGAGAATAAAATAAGTCAGCGTAACCGTTCACATAACGTGAACTTCCCCTAACCCTTCCCCTTCGCGGTATGACGGTTATTTCTCGTAATGTTTTGAAATTTTAATGATTGTCTAATGCGTTGCTCCCTATAAAAATTTTTGTTTTTTTTTTATTTAGATATTGTGTCGTAGTAATTATTGTTCAGTAGTCGTTTGTGGTTTATCGTCACCTTTACAATATACATTATGATGACCAGAAATTGCTTAGTAACCACACCAAAGCAATCAAATCGCAACCCGTGAAATACCTATCAGTATCAAGTCCGGTGGCTATTTGTGGCCTTCGTCATTAGTTCCACTTCACCAAATGGTGCTTTCCCAGACCAAATACACGTTAAAGTTATTAGAAAAAATTACAAGATCTACATAAGTAAAAAAAATTACACCAAATACATAAGTAAAAGTACAAATTGCTATATGCCTAAAATATTTGAAGAGCTTTCTAGATGTTTTTAAGATTCCATTAGCCTGATCTGGTAATAATTGAAACAACAAAAGAAAAAAAAATACTTTGAATACTTTGATTAAGAAAAAAAATCCAAAAGGATTTCGATGCACACATAAAAATATTTTGAGGAATTTAGAATCGCTCCTTCTATGGTTTCTGAATCAGTTAAAAAACATTCATGTTTCCATAACCATATTTTTTAGTTTTGAAGTGATTATCACGTAGTCGTTTCTGTGGATGGGTGTGTATTTAGTATTCCAAAATTATATATCCATCAAGCCTATGTATACATACAGAAAACAGAATGCCTTGCAGATCGATTACGAGCTGTATTCTTTGATAGTGTACTGAAAATAGAACTAACGGACCTTCTTCCCCTTGCTACATGTCACAGCTAATGACATCTGTATCGCATGTTACAGGAGTTATATCATTTCGTACACAATTATGGATACATTGTAAGCCCAGTGAAAACAGTGAAGCACATCTTTGTTTTCGCCTGGTATCCATATCAATTTTATTTTTCCCTAAAGTTACTTGTATCATTTGTGATATAAAGAATGAATAATATTACAGTTTGCCAAAGTCTCGTTTTAGAGAGAGTAAGAATGCTAAACTTTTATATTTCTGAACTTGTTCAATCACAAGTAGGCGTTATGTATTCCCAAAAATGGCGTCAAGTATCGCACGTATGTTGAGTTTGACAAAATCGCCTAGGTGCCATTTATGCGGTGGTATACGGTGCATATATTTTATACGGTGGTGAATACGGTAAACTAATTACCGTATTCACCACTGCTAAGTACAAAATCATCATAAAGAGCCTTAAGCAGTCCACTGCTGGATAAAAACCTCTCCTCAGAAAGGAGGTTAAGAAAATACGGAGTAGATTGTCTTAATATTCAACGCAATTTCTTATAAGTATATTGCTAAATTATCTCGTCAATAGTGTGGTTTATCAATTATGTATATTATAATCAGACTAATTTATCAATATTTGCTACTTTTAATCACAACAGCCTTGATAAATAATACTAATATTTGCTTATACGTAATAAGGAGAGTAGGTAGCGATCGTAGAAATGTTACTAATCAAAAATATGTAAAGACAAGAAGTGCAGACTATTGTGCACAGAAGCGATTTCGAAATACTATTTTTGTATGTATATATTTAGATAGCATCTATTTTTAGTGTGACATATCTTCAATCTATCGCCGTCTACTGCTGCAAAAAGATCTCCCCTAAGGACATATCTAAATTTTAGTTAATCTTCGACATTTAAATCTCTAGTGTAAATTGAAATTCACTAACTTAACTGCTTAAAATTGGTTTAAAATTGTTTGAAATCATCTATTGTCTTATATATTTAAAATGACACATCAGTGAAAAGTTCATATAATACATAATAAAAAAAATTACATAATAAGTAAAATTTTCCAAAAATTTAAACGAAATTTTCACCGTTTCACATCGAAAATATATTTATCTTTCTAAACCACTAATAACGTATAATTGGGTGCGATCTTATCTTAAACAAATCTAGTTTTCGCATGCATTGTACTTACAAACATTTTGCATCTTTTTATAACAATACAAGAGTAAACAAACTGTAAACCTTTATAGATAATAAACTAGTATATGTTAAGACAGTTATCATCGATAGTTAAAGGATAACAATGAAAAAGAAATTTATACTGGATCAGTATCCTCTGTATCCATAACTTTAAATTTCGCCACTACGTAACTTCCCAGATGCTTTTTTAAAGGTTTTATTGAGATTATCCATTGAATTTATTGAATCAAGTGGTGAAAACGGTAAAAAGAGTCCGTTATAAAAAATAGGCATAACGGATAATATCTTAAAAGATAGCGACAGGCCACTAGCCGGTTAAATACATAAAAAGTTACCTGGTTTCCTATTACAGTAGCGACGGCAAAAGCTGTACTCCAAGTTCATTGATAACAAGCACAGGAAGTAATCATGTAAGAACCGGCTGTGACATTAATTTCTTTTGCTCTTGTACTTTGACACAGGGTGGTTCTTCATAACACGAGTAAAATATTTTTCAAGGAATTTCTTAGTTGTATCGTTTTACAAATTTTATATAAACCTATTTTGTAACACGAATTTAAAGAAGAAAAGTCGGTAATATTGATATTTTTAACGTCTTATTGTACACCAATGCTTATATTTATTAATATGGCAATATTATGTTAGTAAAAGAGAGTTGATTTCTTAATGTCTCTTGTTTATTGTTATTAGTTTTATTTAAATACATTATTCCATAAAAAAATCGTTTGAATTGCTGTCCAAACACGGACAGAACCCCATATTTATATGTGTATGTAGAACTAGATAGTTGTTGTTGATGATAACTTTTTAAAGTCTTACTGTTTATGTAACTACGAAAATATGCATTAATTAATCTAAATTATGATGTTTGCTTTTAAGTATCTTTAGCTTTAGTTTACTTTACGAAGAAGCAAGTAGTCAATTTCGTACCAATCGGTTACAGAAACCTATGAATATTCACAACATAACAATATTAACCTCGCATCACCGAGTTTGTCCTCCCTAAGGAAGTGCAGCGACCGTATTCGCTACTAGACATAACACTACGGAAATAATCATAATATGCAATTGACAAGACGAACTTGACCAAATCAGCGCACATGTCATTCGATCGCAATCGCTCACATCCTGTATACTACTTTTCTATTTCATCTAGTGTTGTCAGTAGCGCGAGTCGATTACCTTATTAATATAAATAAACGTTAGTTCAGGGCATGTCTTGATCTGGACGTCGTAATAGCAGCGGTTCTCGGATCCCTCCTATCTCAGGCGCAGAGTGGCACACCGTGTGGTTTTAGTCGGTCCGATTCCGACACACCACCCCGCCGTAAGCCCCGGTGGGGTGGCGGCCCGAGGGGGTTTCCACACGTTAAAAAAAAATTAAAAAAAAAAGGGTAACTTGTCTTAAGTGAGTGCGTCTGCTTTCGAGCAATCCTGCAGCATTAGAGAGCAATTAGTTTTGGAATGAAACACTGATTTTGTGTTGAAGCAACTTGCTTCTTGCATGTTTAGACATGTTTCGGTGTGAGAGAATCGTTTTCTTTGTAGCTTAATGTGTGTGGTTAAGGATTAAGGAACAAGTTGATGGTATACTGTTGTCCTTAATAAAATTTTGTTTGATCTTGAAAGTTTGAGCAAATTTAATGAGGAATAGCTTTTTAAATATGTTTTTAATCACTATTCTATAGCAGAACAAAAGTTCACAAATATTGGCCATTTTTTGAATAGGGAACACGACCTGTTTATACTTTGCTTGATCAACGCATAGAAAAAGAAATTATTGACTATAACCGAATAAGCGGAGGCATGTGTTTCTGTCATATACGTAGTTCATCGAAATAAATAAGCCGTGGCCGTAATCTTTGAGAAGCAATATGGTTACGGTAGTACGGCCTACACTTTAATTAGCATTCTAAATTGGTACAAAAAGTTTCACTTTCCATGCACAGTAAGTGGTATGAGACAATTAATCGTATGCCTAAAGCAAAATCAACAGTTAAAAAAAAGTCAACTAAAATATTTATTAATTTTGTCCAGTAAATCTTAGGAACGGACAAGATTATATGTTTATTTATGTCCAGCAGTGGACTGCGATAAGCTGATGATGATGATGATGATCAAATCTTAGGTTTTTATTTCATATTAATTTAAATTTAAAATAAATGTTTTCTACAATTGTCAAGTTTTGGTAATAAGTTGATTCATCTTAAAAAGAGACGCCGGGGAAAAGCCGGGTGGTATGTGAATCAACCTATAGACGTGAGGTGACTAAGGGTGGAAAGAAATATCCGAGGTTATTTCAAAGACGCGTCCCTCTCATGCCATCTCGCCCACGCGGTCTTACGTGAGTTATTTCATTTAAAAATATTTGTGGTTGTTATGATGTTGAGAAATGATTGATTTTTATATTTAGCTTTAACCTATGAGACGTAAAAAGATAATGCTCTTTAAAACTTACAACATAAGGTCTAGATGCACTATGCATTTCTTAGTAATACTAAGGTGCTTTATCCATTACTAGTTTAAAGAAATTGATTAGATTTTATTTTAACCACTACGTGCGTGATGTGTGTGTGCATGTATGCACTAAAATTATCAAGTAGTCATTATCGAAATATTTTAGGTCACTGGTTAAAGTAGGTTTATCACCGTGACCAATACTTTCATTTATTTTCGACCTCATTATTGTCAATTTATAAAGCGCACTGACGTTATAACTGTGCTTGGTAGGTTGACTTCCCACAATGAACTGACAACCAACAAAGAATTCATTTGTATACCTAAGGTGTTTGTATACTTACAATAAACCTGGAAATATCCAGTTACATATATATCGAAGTTCAATTTATATTATACTTACATTTCCAAGTATCTGAAGATTATTAGGTGTACGTTTTTGTTTCTTACCATAATCTATGATTAAGTATAAATGAAATATATTTTATTTTATCATAGATTGTCTATCGTACTTGAAGCATACTCACATTTTAGGTTACGTAGAAAATATGAACAATAATAATCGACCCACTTGATGTGGATTATATATACTTTTTTTTTATGAAATCACTGATACAAATAACAATATTTTGATTGATTTAGATGTTGCTGTCGGACCAGAAAGTTTATTGCGACTGTTACTCGTTGGATTACTGACCTAAAACAATGTATTACGAACGCCTATTCTACCAACCATTGTTGTAATGAAACACTCTAGGGACGAGACCTACATCTAGTTTATCACTCTGACAGATTGCTAATAAAAAATGGAAGACATGTCATGTCATATCTTTACCGCGGGGTTACAGTGCAATTTTAATATATATTTACCTTTATTTTGAAGCCATAATCTTCTTCCAAAGTAATTTGGTAAGGCTTTCAAGCTTCTATTTCATTTTTGCGTGAGACACGGCATACACAACATAAACAAGTTAATTTTTCATTTTTTTCTGTTCTACTTTTACTCCATGACACTCTTAGTCTCTAGGGTTTCGACTAATAATCAGATTCTGGTCTTATATTCGCATTTTATGACTAATATTCACGGGTACACTCAAAGATGTTAACGTGAATTATTTTTTAATTTCTGTTTTTAGTTAATCCGACCTTGTAAGTTTTAATATACGATTTCACATGATTTCCTTACACTTTTGACATTGGGTCAACGTAACTGTTGTTAAATCTTCATATATTTATAGTCGAAATATAAGTTTAAGTGTAGATTGCAAATGAGTCAAAGAGAAACGTCTCATAGATCTTCAAACCACTTTTTGCTGACCAGGATAAGAAGACTTAGGGCTAAATCTTAAATATATACTATTGTTCAAACCGGCAAGCAGGATAACCGAATACTTAGAAATGATTGTCTTTCCATTTCGATCATATCTAAATACAATCGATGTTTAATAAATGCCCAGAAAATAACACCATAAAAATTGTGTTCAGTGCAATGCGCAAAGCACAGTTGTGTTATCAAAAACTGTACTTGAAACTGTACTTGAAACATCATAAATCTAACTAGAGTAAAAATTTACGTAATATATATAGATAGTACTACTCTATATGTCATCAAAGCAATATACGGTAGCTATAAGGTCGAATTAGAAAGTCACAACTTCTAGTCAAATGTAAACTAATCGAAGCAAAATTCTTTGGACTATTTACGTGAGGGTTATTAGCTAAAAGAGCTTGCTAGACTAATGTGTTGAAAATTATAAAAATGTCTTGCGATGTGTCTTTCAATAGCCGACAGATTCTGCAATCGTTTTAATGAGGTAACAAAGCTATCAAGTCTCACGATCAAAAAATATTTTTTTATGAAATTGATTCTAACATATATACAAAACTTGATTTCTTATGTTATGAAAGCATTACAAACAAACTGACATTTAAATAAAAATACCAATTAGTTCATATTTATTTGCTCATTTATATATTTGAGAAAAACTAACAGTCACTTACACATTTTTACGTTACTTCACTCACTTGTTACATAATTATTTGGTTTTATTAAAAAATTAAGTTTATAAAACAATTAAATTAAATTAATGTGTCTGGATGTTTTACTTTAAGTAACACTCAGTTTTATAACCAAACCTACTTATTTTCTATACAAGCAATTTCTCTACTTACTATCCTAAAGTAACATTTACATACCTCATCATCGTAATTATAACGCCTTTCATGACTACTGCTCAGTAAGGGCCTGTATTTAGACATCAGGTTTTGGTAAAGGATAGTATTTTAAATCCATATAAAATTGCGACTTCTGCTGGATAGTATGTCTAATCCATCTAGTAGCCTGGATATTCGACTCATCTCTTTTCATAACGACCAAAATTAAGTTTAAGTAATGAATGAGTTTTGTTACTGAAGTAGGTAACTGGAACAAAAAATAAATTGTTGCAATCATGTGATCTGCTGCAATTCTAGAAGCGCCTCATAGGTTAGGTTTTACTGTGATTGTACCTATTTTGAGATCAGTTATTCATAATTTTACAGTTAATAGTTAATATACGAGATTATTTCAGCAAGTTAAGTGTTACGACGAGAGTAATGGACACTTAAAACTAAGTTTCTTTGCATCAAAAAGAAATTCCACTATACGTCGGTCAAGGCCGTTCATTGTTAGAAAACGATAACGTATGTTAGAATGATACTTATTATAATTCTCTTTAAAGTTTACAAAATTAAAAATACACATTAGAATATACTTAGACGCCTTACCGACTGGCGACTAAATAATTTCTGGTATATTTTTAACCGACTGCAAAAAGGGGGAGATGCCGAATTCAGATGGTATGTTGGGGAGTAACGTAATTCGTTAAATTCCATATAGATCTGAAGACGGAAAGATCGGAGACGGACAAAGAAACTCCTCAGAAAATGACAATAAACCAACCACGATTACTGCTATCTGCCTCTTTGTAACATGTCTCTTTTGTAAATCTCAGGACCTCTGTACATGATTCAGACAGTAATCTCATCAATAAATAATGTAATGTTCAAATCAAAACGACATTTGGTACCAAAAAACGTGGTACTGACGTACTACGATACGCGCATATTTGCCCTTCAAGACGCATATCTATTTAATATAATGTGTTACGCTTGCGTTGATATCCATAAGTATTGCCTAAAGTAAATGTACACATTGTTATAATTACTAAATTTATCCTTTCTTTAATGAGTGTGATTGGTGATCATACATTCATTTGTTTCTTTGTATGAATATGAAATCTAAAGCCAAGTTTGATCGTAGTCAGTCAGTAGTTCTTGAGTTGGAATGGTGCAAAGTGGAAACCTTAAAAGTAGCGCATAAAATTGAATTAGAATCATAGCCTATTTCTAACAGTGTGAAATAAACTGAGTTTATAACCTCCTCACGTGTTCCTGTCATAACATTGTAACAGCTGTCACTGTCATTTCCTAACCACGTCCGTTGCTGCAGGAATGCAAATGCTTACCGATTTGGGCACCAATTACTTACGTTTCTGAGACGCTAGTGCGTTGCGAACTGAATTTTGACGCTTTTATTTTCTTACATGCACTTACTACGCGAAATAAATCCATAGGTTTATGCTGCTAAAGTTTATATTTGTTTGACATTGTAACGATCAAACTAATAGTAAGTTGAGATGCGATTTTTAATGGGTTTGTTGAACTTCCTACTTGGTTGTATGCCGCATTTGTCTAATCACTTATTGAATTAAATCCAAATTTTCAATTAATTACGATGTGATACATGCAATCCTTATTGCTAAGTATCGACTTCCTTATTCATATAGAATGTTCTAGAGTCTTTTGTTATATTTACTGCCTTGACATCTATAACATAACGCACATTAGTCGGCAGCATAAAATACGTTGCCACGTGTTCATTTTTCTAAACAGATTTTATTAAATGAAACAGTAATGTCATGTCATCCTTTTTTTATCCATTTTAAAGAAAAATGAATTTGGAGCTCTTATTGTACGAATTTTTATAAATAAGTTTATCTGCTACAGAAATCTCATGAGAATTCTATATAATGCTTATATGTAAATCAAACGTCAGTAGAAATGAGTGTAGTATATTTAAAGACGTTACAAAATTCTGCAATTTCTTAGAAGATTTGATAGTTAAATATAAGTTGCATTAAAATGTATGTTATCTATTCTTTCTAATCGTCAATTGAGTGTTTCGTCTTGTTCTTGTTGCGATTAACAGCTGATACTTATTTTAAATAATAATTCTATTTATTGTTAAACTATAATATTGATTATGTCTGGAATAGCAATCGCAGCCGGGTCCAGTAGTCGTATGATGTATTTATTGCAACTATTGTTTAAAGATTGTCTCAAACTCTTGTTAAACGTGAGATATACGATATAAAATGTCCTATCTGGGAAACAAAGAGAGAGCTACAGAGTATAAAGTATCCTGAGAAAAAAGTACGTTTCCCGAGAGATTTGGTTTAGCGATTCCAAAATCTTATAAATTTAGAATTTTCATTATTTAATGATTGTCATATATGTATGAATAGAACACAGAAAACCAAAATACCGTCTCTTTATGAAAATATTATTAGAAATATTTAATTAATTCTGAACTTAAACCATTGTTACACATATAACAATCGTTAACAACCTTCGTATTTACATACGGAATAACTGTGTAGGTTCTCTTGTTGTCTATTTTCATAACTGCCTCGGTGGTCTATTGGTAAGTGTATACCACTATCTAACAAGAGGTCTCGGGTTCGATTCCCAGGTCAGACTAAAAGGCTTGGTGAGTTTTTCTAAATATTGGAATGCTCATAATAGCCCGGACTTTGGAAGTTTCGTCCGTCGGTCCTGCGCCTGATCTCTCACCGATCGTGTCTTAGAACTGTCGCGCCGGATTATGAGAATGAGGGAACAAAGTGTACACCTGTGTTTACGCACACACTTATGCAGTGTAATATCTCCATTCGTATAAGCTGGTCTCTATTGAGAATGGCTGCCTTGGTCAAAGTCAGTATATCATTTTCATGTGTAACTACGCGTTTATTTCTGGAATCTGTTCTTACTATATATTAGCTATCACTATTACCTACCAGGATTAGCTTATAAATGGTGGATTTTACAACCGCTGGTTAAATTTTATTAAGGTGAATTTGTATATTGGAAAAATTTAAAATTTAAATTTTAACTACAATGTTGAACTAATTTTTTTGACATTTCATTTGTATTGAAAAGAAAGGCAAGAATATTATTCATATCTATACGTGCTGTTTAAGATAAAGTAATCAATAAAACGATACAACTAATAATGATAATAAATGAACACGAAATTATAATCTACAAAAGTAATGCATTCAATACTTTGACATACGTGATACGTGTCATGTCTGCAGCGCTAATTGTTTAGTAATTTTGACTTCAAAAAATGAAGGAGCTTCTTGTGTCATTGACCAATTACTGGCTGGACCAAATGGGATACTTACAACTTTGTGATCTTTGCAACCCATAATGGAGGGAGAGGGGATTTTGGGCTCCTGCAATTCAAGAGTCACGAGCTCTTTTTGTCTCCTTCTCTTTGTAATAGAGGTAGAGATGGTTTAGGCTCTTATAGCTCAAGAGTCACAAGGTCTTTGAGACCTTTCCACCGTGTAATGTAGGAATAAAGGATTTTGGGTTCCGGGAAACTGACTCACTCGATAAAAAGCTACAAAAAAATTGCTTAACACCAGTTTGTTGTCAATCACCACGATTAAATTTCGATTTGTGGCAAAACATGCCTCTCCTAAACATAAATAACGTTGGTAAAACTTTTTGAAACACAAATGTACTTATTTAACGATACCCTACCGATAAAAGTAAAATTCTGTAAAACGCTATAAGTATTTGCATTAAGATAACGTAACTTAAATGCATTCCCTACCAAAAATAAATGATTTTACATTTAAAATCGACTTTATAAGTGGTTAGGTTCAACGTTAGACTATTATAGTGTGTAAATTTTGTACACGGTAATGTCGCCAATTTAAGTTAAATTGATTTTATTGAATGTTAGTGCTATTTATATTAGAAGCAAATATACCACCTTCAAGGATGGTACTGTAATAAAGCGACGCAGAATACAGGTGTAGTGGTCAATGCGCATTGAAATGGTTTCATTTAACTTTATGGAATTAACAAATTCAAAGAACACTTAGACCCGCATTATCAGTGAATTACACAAAACATGTTATGTATTGGAATTAATCTCATACTTACAATGGCAAGGTGACCATTAAAAACAACGAATGGCACAGAATACCAATTGCAATGAGGCTGGTTCTATAAACAATTATCATTCGAAATTGAACATCGAAGATACTTACTACGTAATCTAATTAATCGAAATTCTAGAGTAGGATCTGTACTCTATTCTAGAATAGTAGATCGGTGTTTTACCAACGCGCTAGAATTGTACTGCTATAATCCAAGCTCAGAGGCAAGACATTGATTGGAAAAACAATTCCTGTGTTAGAACGAGTGCAGCAAGATTAAATTTTTAGAACCCACTCTTATAACTGTTTTAATAATGTGTTTTTTAGTCACATAACAGTTTTATAATATAACAGTATCTTAAATATATATAGACTGTATTACTGAAGTAACATTTTTGTTTTAGGCGAAATCCTTTCATTGCCAGACAAGCATAAATTCGATTCCCGAACCTTCGTGAGGCCGAAAAAACGAAGTCAAAGACCGAGCATACAGAATATCATGGAGGTCGTTTCAAACCCACCGTCAATGTCTCCACATCCATCTCTCAACCAGGCGGCCAACAAATATCTGACGTACAATAAATATAATAACCCGTTGGGTCCAATAAGTCCCATGTTGAGGTTGAAGACGTTTAATGTTGATACGAATTCGGACAACAGTACTGCGGTGAAAGAGTATGCCATGAAGAGAAGGAGTTTGGTGCAAGATGATGATCCGCAGGTAAGAAAACTCTGATGTTTCTTTATTAAATGATGTTTGTCTTGCTCGTGAGATAGCCAACTGTAAGTTATTTTTAAAATATCAAAAATTCATTATAGCACCGGGAAAAATATAGCTCAAAGACTTCCATCGAAACCCAGGCAAAACATTGGATTTATTTACATACAGTTCATATGTCACTAGGAAATGTTCACTAAGTATTACATATTAAGTTGAAGAGATCTCAGACAATCTTTGTGATTATCTTGAACTCTTCTTACTGTAATGATTTTTAAACATATCAAAAAATTCAATCGCACAACTAGAAATCTTAAAAAAAAGGCATCGATAACTAAATGTCATTATAAATTGCAACCTACGACAATGGTCAATCATGAATGTAAAATTATAGTTCAAGCTTTGCGCGAGTGGTATCGCTAGGTAAACGTGTAAGATTTTTTTCTGTCTCATGGCTAACCCCACTTCGTCGAAACCAACTATTATGTGGTGGTTTTAACAGACAAAGATACATTGAGTATGTGATACGCAAGCGAGTCCGTTGTAGTAGACCCTATTTTGACTTTTATGTGAAATAACTGTAGTGTACAATTTTATTACATAATTTCAAAATGTTTATTTGATATATTAGATTCTTCAAATCCATAAGACCCTCAAGAGATAGGCCTTATTTCATATTAATATGATTTATACTTGTTTGATCACTGTATAATGTATCTAAGGCTGTTGGGTTTAACATACGAGTATATGGCTCACTTCGGAATTAGAAAACTCTTTGAATTGATATTTGCGCCCCGAACGGTGTCACAATACATTATAAGGCCTAAATCCTATATTAGATCATTTGCCATAAATTATTATCTTTGCCTCCGATTTTTATACATTTTAAAACAGTAATAAACTTTGTTAAAACCAAATACCTAATGTCAGTTATAGTAGTTACATGCCTAGACAAAGACGTTATATTTAGTATCAGGTCTTGAAAGCATTAAAAAAGAACCAAAAGACATTTTAAGATACGTGTTTCTAAATCTGTCCACCGAAATTTATCTAATTTCGCCACATTACGAGCATGTACCAACTTGATTGACCAGAGTAGTAAAGTAGGCCAAAACCTCTTTGCTGAGGAGAGACATATGTCCAGCAGTGTTATTGATTGATGATAGTATATTACTGTAACCTAACAATATCCTACTTTGATTGTAAGTAACGCCTAAATAGGTAAATAAATAAAGATGAGAAATTTCAAATATGGACCACAACTATTACAATTTACATTTATGATTCAGTAACCACTAACTGTCGGCATTACGGAAGACTTTCCGTTATAAAAAAATATTTCTGCAACCATTCAAAATTAAATATTACAAACAATATAATGATTCCTCTAATATACATGTCTAGTTATGCAACCCATCGTCAAACACGCTTCCTTATTTACATGTTATAAAACGTTATGATTCTCTGTCTGTACGTTAGTCATAGTTAAATAGTTTGCAAGAGCAATTTAGTAATATTGTAATTTAGTGCGCATGTAACTCGAATGCTTCTTGATATGAATATTGTGTCCTTTTATATACTAGGCTACTTGAAACTGCGATACACGCCCAGAAGACTTATCTTGTAGTGGTTTACATTTGGACAACTGAATGTGTAAAATGTAGAACCAACCCAGAGGTCGTTATGGAAAACCCCTACGTCAGGCACTACCACACACCCATTTTTTTAAATTATAGAAGGCTACCAGAGTGACTACTCTGTCTGATGGAAAGTATGAATAGAATCCAATAGTGGTGGTCGCCATACTTATTGTGAATGCAGGCATGCAGTATGGCGGCCTGAGCACCCTGCAACTAAAATGGGTTTATACTAATGCGGGTCTTACTGCCGATTTAGTGGTCTACTAAATTGAACAGTAACAAACACTTCCACCATTCACCTTCACCCTCTAAATCATCAACATTATCTATCATTATTACTTAGCCTACTTATTTAGACTCATCAAGACGAAACATATTAAGAAAACTTGAAGAACTAGTAGACATTGAAAAATTTTACAGGCAATCAAAAGTAGGTTAAAATTTAATTATAAGATTTGTAGATATGTATAAATAAGTGATGATAGTCGTAAAAAGTATAATGTCAGTGTTTGCCAGTTGCGATCACTTGTTTATGAAAAAAATATCATTAAAAACAAATCCAATTTCGGATGCAATGTTGGGTAAAGTTGGACAATGTATATGTAGCAAGTAATATTTTTTTGCATAATAGCATTAGTAACTAAACATTGAATATTATTATCAATTTGGAAAAGCGAAATCAGACTGATTTTGACACAGTTTTATTAACTTCATTAAATGTATATTTGTTTGTAACAGACTATTGAAAGCGTGTTTTTTAAATTTTTTATTAACTCAGTCTTAATGTTATGAGTAATTTGTACGTTACCATGGGTACTTAATGATATTCAGTTTGTTTCATATTCAGAAATTTAAAAAACATATCTAGAAATCGAAAAAATCTGCAAAATCATGGCGTAGCTACTTATATGGTAAATAGCAGTTCATCTGCAACAGTTATTTTTTCATTTATCGCCAACGTGTAACCTGCTCCGGCCGTGACACTGAACTTGCATAATAAATGAGAATCACGGTTGCTAGTAAATCAACGTAGTGCCTACACTGTTACGCCACGAAATATTCTGGAATTCATTGCCTGCATATTTTATCGTTCCACTTTTAACTTTTTCTTTGTTACGATTATATTTTATCTTGTTATATCGAGTATAAAACGGGAAAAGCCTGAGTTATACCTATTTAAACGTAACGGCATTGTTAATCCTGATTAGATCGGAATAATTCTTCACATTGTTTAATTTGAATTAAGAATATTCAAAGCCTTATTCAAGTGGATTTTTTATTCAAGTAGACAACACAGAGATATCACAATCTAACAACAATCAACCTCAATCAGAGTTATATTTACATTTTAGACAGTGTTCATTTCTGTTAAATAAATAACATATAAAAGTTACTTCATGAACAGTGTCAACTAAGCATAAAAGATATAATATCGATTTTATATTTGAAAATACTTGCACGTGCTCTAAAGAACACGGAACTGAGCTCAATTTCTCCACATCCAACGGTTGCTATTGAAAATAATACCTTTTTTAACATTTTAAAAGCAGTGAAGCGAATCTGATTTAGGGCGTCACCCGCCTACTATATAGCGTCTCTATAAATAGCAATCTGAAAATATTTTCTCCGTAATTGATTAAACATACAATAAACTACGGTTATACTGAACCTGTGAATTTGATGAGTATTATGGAAACATTTACAAAGTATGGATTTGATTGAAAATATGATTTGAATCCATTTCTCATTCATCATTTCTTGATTGAGGTCATTACGATAATATTAAGGATGGAAGTATAAAAAAAAAAAATTCAGTGTTATAATATAACTATATAATAGATACAGTTTTTTTACGTGTATATTTCGTCTAGTTCTGACCCTAGCGAGGCCTACACAAGAGGTGAAATTCCAAAAAACTATTATATTATGTAATCAGTAGATTCTGAATTCCTATTTTAACTATTCAAGTTTCATAATCGGATTAACGTTATACAGGCGATTGTTCTAGAAAATTTATCTGCTTCACGGTTCATAAATCGTTCATCAACATGGTCACCCTCGATGATTGATTCTATGATAAAATGCGCGTCTGTTTTCGTGCCTTTTATTTTCTATGATTTTCGTGTCGTAGTCGAAAAATTTTATTCGTTGCACACTACTAATTTTGAAGATTATGTCTATAATTACATCATGGTAATAATATTAGAAGCTATACCTGTTTCGGGATTATCCCTTTTACAAAATACCCTGGAGTGACATTCCCCAGATCTATAGAATGTTGTACTATCAGGCAACGCACAACGAACGCCTAAAAGACACAATAGAAATGTTACCAATTAGATGATTAACTAAATTACTTTAGATTTCTTAACTTTTGTGTCGATGCAGTTGACAAGACACAGCATCTTACAAAATAATGGCATCAAGCACGTATACCACTAGAATTCTTATGTTGTAACTTAAAACGATTACATTGACTCGCTACTGTCTGAGGGTCACATAACTGCCTGAAATTGTACGTGATCAAGAAAATAAATAAATAAGTAATGAGATAAGGAAACAACAAATCACATAATTTTTTTGTTATTTATTATATAATTAATTAATTTCAATTGATTTGTAATCTAAACAAAAACCACCTCTGCACTTGTGCACTAAACTATTTTGTATCTTTTAATGTCAAATAAGCAATACTTATCAAGATATCGGTTTTTTGAGTGAAATAATTACGAAAGTGGAGATCACCTCAGTAAACAACATTAAAATGGTAACAATTCCAAAGAGCAAGCCATTTTTAAAACCAAATAAAAAATTAATTACCTGTAAAATAAAAAAAAAACACCTACACACTAAATAGTACATATACAACATTAAACAGTAAATTTAAATATAATGGGAAATAAACAATAAATTTAAAAGAAAAGAAACCTTATTAACGTTACCTTTGTTTAATTTGTTTAGTAAATTGTTTTTAGTCAGTTATTGTGAGAAAATGTGAATGTGAATATATGTTTACTCTAAACTTAACATCCGCACAATGTAAACGATCGCTGCACAGGTAATAATCGTACAGTCGAAGTTTATCGTCAGGGTTATACTGTTCACATAAGGAAATAAACTGTTTACTAAGATGTCCTTATCAGGAATTGCATTCTAAAAAATAATACGTATTAACTGAAGAGTTTATGTAGTGAGTCGTTTCAACTTGAGTTATATTGAATCTTACGGCATTTCGACGCCATTTTAACAAAATACTTAGATTAATGTCGAAAAAACCTAATTATTCATATAATTTCGACATTCAGAGATCTTAAAACACAAATTATTGATCAGTCCAAGTTTACTCATGCAACACATTTGAAGCTTGGCCTTATTGTTATACAAAAAATATATTTAGTCAAATACTCAAGTAGTACTGTCACACTCGAGCTGGTGAAAAAGGACATAGCAAAAAGAACTTTAGGTCTTAATTCGTAACTTTAGTATAACATTACTTGCATGCTTCAGTATTACTACAGTTTATCTACTGGTATGTAAGGACTGCACAGGAGAAAATTACAGGCTCACAATCATGTGCAAATATATTTTTAATAATGTTCAAAGAGAATTGATGAGCTGACATCACATTTAAAATATGAAAAGCTCTCATTGCCCTAGTTATTAATTAGCTTAAAGCATAAACACAGCAGAGGCATTCCGTTGCTGAAACATGTCGACCCTATGTTTAGCTATATACTTGTTGCCCGGTGTTGCAAACTAGATAAAATGCGAGTTACAAACTATCTTGTGGCTAGTGGCCTAATTTTTTACAAAAGTCTATTATAACCATCCCTGACCGCTTATATAAAAATGGAGACTGCTTTTATTATTACTAAGGGTTGTAACTGCTGTATGACTACATAGAGTTTGTAAAAGTTAAATGTAAACCCAATCATATGAATGTATAAATTCTAATTCTTAAACAAAAGTAATCTCACTAAAAGGCTTTCATTTAATATTGAGGTCAATAGCCATAAATATAAAACAGATTTACTACCACCTACACAAGTCCCATGTAGAGTTACCAAGAATTGCAAAATACCTGGACAGGAAAAATTTCACCTAGTCTATTTAATCAATGTGTTTTTTGTGTTTGTCTTCGGCATGCCGAGGAGATTCTGACTATTTAACGAATGTAACTTTAACAGAATCTCGTAGCTTTCTCATCAACAAAATTTAATAATCCTTTATTGGACATCTTTATTCAATTTGCTGCGACTTTGTTCGCGTGGGATTTTTTTAGAAATCCGAAATCCTAAAATGTAAGTAGCCTAAGTTTTTTACTATAACATCAGCTATCTGTCAGTGAAAGTCCTGTCGAAATAAGTCCAGCCGTTCCAGAGATTAGCCAGAACAAACAGACAGACACTTATTAATGTAAGATATTTTTTTAAATTTTATTTAACTCGTCCTTTATAATTCCTGTACACTTTTATTTCACAAATCGTCTTAATAAACAAAGTACGAAAGAAATACGTGCGTTTTTAGTGACACTACCTCTGATATTAAACGCGGGAAAAACATTTAGCCGCCAACAGTTAGCAGCAATTTTACCCTTAGTTTTAAAGCTTTGATCTTGACGTTATTATTATCTTGAGTTTATTACCTGGAATCTACTTTGACTCTTTTAAAGAAACCATTTTATTATCAAAGTAATGTTAACGTTTGGTAAATTCAAACTTAGCTAGAAATGCAAGTTTAAATAGTTTTCAGATCTCGCTCTAAGTACATTCTTTCACTGTTAATGGTAAGCTTAGCTTGATCGTTTATTTTTTATCCTTCACGAAATTGTACGCGGTAAAGCAAAAAAGACGACTTCATAGCGGATGGAATCTATTGAAAAAGCTATAATGTTATGGCGAACTGAATGTCAAAGTTAAATTTTTACTATATTTTATTACAATGCTGCAGTAATGATGTCTTAATGGCAACGCCTACATTTTTTTTGTCCACGTTCCACACAACGTTTATGGCAGATCAATAAATAATTTAATTAAACTACCCGTTTTAGGTTTGCGATTGCGTTAGTAGGCGAGATATATAGATAGGTATTTCGCTTAAGTTCACTAGTCCATTTATTTATAGAAAACCTGTCTTCCGTGCAATCTGACTCTGTCGCTAGAACTGCATGCGTAATGACATGATAATATATCAAATTGACAAAGGAACGCAATATATTCAATAAATAAATAGTTTTGATAAAATAACCCACAATATGTGTTAAGTTTATTTTCTTAATAAATCTTAGATTGGTAAACGGAGCAAGTGTCAGAATAAACGATGTGATGTATAACATTTAATTCTACTCATCATAGTAATAAAAAGTTAATGAATGCAACACAAATACAACTTTCTTTCCATGGAGAGACATATGTCCAGTCGTGGATTATTAAGTTTCTTGATGATACAAAGAGTGACACTACAAGTCTATTACATCGTGTTGACATTTATTTAATAAAAACTAACCTAATTTCTAATAATATAATAGTGATATCTACTATATTTAGATGTAGAATATCTCAAATGTCTAGTGTAGGAATACTAGGAAGACTAGTAAGAATAAAATAAGTGCATTCTCGTGACGTAATCCCATGACGTGTGTATCGTGTTACGAAAATATCTTCATAGCGGAAAGTGTATTACGTAATCAAGTGAGAATGGAATACAGATCGACACTTTCAGCTCCTATTATTATGACTATTACTGGTAGTTTTCGCGTGTCAAGGTTTTTTTTGCGATACATCGTAATACTCCATACTCATTTATTAAGTGTTATAAGAACTGTTAATTTCCTGTTATTGTTGAAGTCAATTGCATCAATTACCAAATTGCTCACTTATATATATTAACAATAATTTATTGCATATGTACAATTTATAAGTGTGAAAGTGCTTCTGTCTGTCTGTTACGCTGTTACAGCTAAACTAATGAACTGATTTTAATTGTATCTTACATGGAGATACTTTGATTCTTGTGGTAGGACATGACTACGTTTTACCACGTTATTTGACATATATGCAAGCGGAGCCGTGGGCAATAGCTAGTATGTTATAAATCTGAATATGAAATATTGTCAACAGACAGCTAAATCGTCGGGTCTTCTTCAAAATATTAAAGTATACTAAACGTATAATGCTACTCGTTATAATGTTGAATCACTTTTAAACAAAATAGGATGAGACACCCATAGGGTATCGTACTTTTAGGGAAACGACCTTTGCGTAATCATTGTATTGCAACAAGTTAAGCCCTTTGTGATTGCAACATCACGGGTACATATGAAACTCGTCCCGCGAAATTACAGCTTTTAATATATTTTTGTTATTGATTTTCAGTTGGAAGATATAGATGTAACGTTGGCTTCGGGACGCTCGTCAATGGACCACACACCCTCAAAGCCGATCAACATCGACCTCTCACAGCCTGCACACAACCTACACAATACATTCAACAAGTAAGTGACACTAACCTGTTACGTAGATAGATTGTACTGGCATCACATGCCTTGAATGTGTACTTGTTGTATGGAGAATGCCAAAATATTCGTGTGAACACACCGAGATTAACGGGAATGAAATGACGTATTGATATCAAATACTAAAACTACATTAATCTCAAATAGGCATGATAACTAATAAACATACAATGACATAGTGTTTGCCTAGTAAAATATATTCTGAATGGCAATAGATTTTTTAAATGCTATATACAAATCAACATAAAATTTCAGGCATACCAAATAAATAATAAGTCTTTTTAACTGGATGAGAGGTCTACTATATCTTATAGCAAACTTCATGACTTCAAAAGCTTTCCGATCACAATATTTTTATAAACTTTATCTTGTGTGCAGATGTAGGAGAAAATGCACATTACGACATGACATAAACAAGACATTTTTATTGACTATAAGCTTGACGAAAGAATTTTTATCTGTATCCGCACGATCCCACTTTAACTGAATTCTTTGCGAAAATACGCTGTAACTTTATAAGGCCGGTTACGTATTTGTGACTTCTTTAGTCATTTTTAATCAAGTCGAGAATAAAGTCAAGAAATACAATCGAGGAATTATTATCTTCATATGATGTCGAATACTACTACTCTAAAACTGAATGCGACTCAGTCGTTAAATCTAGCCGTATCGGATATATCTAGATGTATATGAGGTAACCACGTTTTTATTTAATGTAATGTGCATCCTTACGAAAGATTGTATTCAATGCCAATTACAAAATGACTTTTATTACCTCCTTACACAAACAAAAAAAGAAAGAACATAGACAAAGTTTATTTCTTTTGTCGTCTACGTTTGTTAAATAATAGATAGACATGTCACTCTTTATAAGATGTTACAGGTTTTAGTTAATTGTCTTTAGTTTATTAATAATTAAATATAATTGTGGACATTATACATTAAGACTGTCGGCGTGTGGTTCAGATTTCTGTTTCTCACTATTATTAAGACAAAACGTAAGTTTAAATATAATCGTCTAAATAAAACATGTTTTGCGTAATTTAATGCTGTTTTTGCACATCTTAATACTGTTTTGATGCGTATTTTACTTACGACTTATTATTAAAAGTTATACCATTTTAGATATACTTCATTGTTTTAGAATGTTCTATGTCGTAATCATATTACATAATTGATCTAATATCATTATGATTAACCTCATTGCAAAATGATGTGTCTTACATATTGTTAGAGAATAAAATCTCTTACCAAATATACTAGTAGTCAAACCATTTGTATATTAATTTACTAAATTATTCGAGTTCGAGACGTCAGGAAGGATCCGGTTTCCTAATAATAGTCACTTCTTATATTGATGATGATGTACTCCCAGCCGATTTCGGCCACGGCAGCTAGTCTCAATGGAGACAAACCAGCTACACAGGAGATACTATATTGCATAAGTGTGTGCACAAACACAGAGGCACTCTCTACTCTCTCACTCTCACAATCCCATGGTACGGCCGTCTGACACGACCAGGAAGGGATCACACGCAGTACCGACGGCTTTACGTGCTCTCCGAGACTCGGGGGTTAAGACCCACATTTCAGGCTATTATTAAGGATTTCGAGAAAAACTCCACTGCCCTACTGTGGTTTTCAGAGAGAAACCATTGAGAACCCTTTTAAGTGGTTGCTGGCGAGTCAGTATTTACGCACAAAAAACTACAGCCCTTGTGATTATGTTGTTTTATTTTTAATGAACTTGGTACCTATGACTACAGTATAAATTAAGCTAAATGTTAATAAGTCTTACATTTGAAAGTATAAACTGCATCATAGATACAAGTAGGCGCTTAAAACCTATTTTATTAGATTGCATGACTTAGCATTGGCATAGATAATCCCAGAATAGATAGAGAAAGTAGTAAAAGCCTTGAAAGTAGCACCTTTGATTACTCTTTACAATTGTTATTACTTTTACTTTTATTAGTAAAATTAAAAAAAGTCTCAACAATGTGTTTAACTAGTTAAATTTGACCTAGACATTATTTAATTTATTTTACTGAAATGTATGCAACATAAAACCGGTTTGTTTTCGAAAGAAATACGCAAGTACTCGTATATTATTTTGCACGAATAAAATAAACAATATTGTTGATTTGTTAAAAATTAAAATAATAGATAAATTGTTTAACCTTAGAACAGAGGTAACACATTAATACATACGGATACAGCCTTTAATGAGGCGTCAAGAATTGTAATAGAATTTATGAAATGACCTAACAAATTTTTGGTATAGATATTTTAATAAAACCCCAAAACTTGGCGAGACTACAACTGAACACGTTATTTTTCATAAATTGTAACAAAGGAAGGTTACTATCATTCTCTACGAGATCTTTACATAGTTTGAGATGTATTAGAAGTTTTTTATCACGTCGTAAAAGGCAAATCCTACTTTAATCTGCTTGGGTGACTAATATTAATGTAAGTGTTAATTGTATTAAGCTGTGTTGTTTATGTGTCTAAACCTAACAAAGCTACTATTAAGCTAACAGACTTGTAACTGGGTGCGGTGACAGGGAACATTGAAGTTTTTGTACCAAGAATTATTTAACCCTTGATATCATACAGACTGAGAGTAATGACTTTCTGGCCATAAGACACAAGACACAGGACCCACTAATAAATCAAAAAGAAAACTCCCCTTTTCCTGCCTCTAAGGGCAGGCATCCTAGGACGACAATACACTTGTGACTCTTGAGCTGCAGCTGTGCATAAGTGGTTATTTACCATCGGTTTCCAGTCTATTCGCTTGCTCCCTTAACCGTTAAAATAAACCTATGTTATGAGATTCTTGGTAAATGAACGATAAAAAGATGACCTTTATTTTATTAGACAAGCCAATATCGCATTTCTTTCGCTGAACCCGTTCAGCATTAGAATGACCGTTAGTTTTGCTTAGACTTGACAACACTATTTATAACATCCCCGTGTGCTTGTGTACTAACTTATTTGAATTAAAATAACCATTCTAACATGCTTTCTATATATGTATGTATATTCCATCAAACATAGAACTTGATTCTTTATAAACATTTGCTTGTTAAATCTCAAGAAAATTATCATTGTATTTAAAATATATAAAGTCTTAGTTGTCGGTGGTGAGCCCTTAAATAATAGTTGGTGTCTGATTCCAAATTAAAAGTCCATTAAAATCAATGTATTAATAATAAATAACATTTTAAATGCGACACTCTTAACTATTTGCATGTAATGTTTACCCAGGTGGATAACAGGTGCTTACCTCAATGTGGCGCATGCGCAAAGGAGGTTTCACAGTGTTACGTCACCGCAGAACATGGCGCTGCACTGTTTTAGGTTAAATATAAGCTTATTTTACGTTGCAGCGTCTATTATATTTTTATATCGCTTATAGCCCATAATATATGGTATTGGTTATGGATGGCTTATTGTCGCTTTTTATGTATGTGCATGTTGTTGATTGAAACAGAAATAAGAACTGCAGATATAAAAACTCATGTTTTTAAGCGGTTACTGGTTTCAAGGTTCAAATCAGCTTCAAAATATTTTTCGAAATCAATTTAGAAGCTAAAGGAATTGTTATGATTCTTAAATGTATTTGTTTTTTTTTGCAATATTGAAATAGGTACTTGTTTAATATTTGCAATTAAATTTTAATATTATTATAACTTGGTACAACTCGAGGTTGTCTCAATTTATTCATTTATTACAATGTTTCAGTTTCAAGAAGGTTGTAACAAATAATTTGCTTATAAAATAAACTTGGAAACTAAAAATAAAAATCAACGAATTACTAGTAATAAACTTTATATACATACTAGATGTAAGATTAACTTTAAATTAACTAAATTATTCTCCAAAACGGCCGACTGACAAGACCATGAGTTTATATTTACTGCAGATTTGACTTACTATTTGACTTGACGCAAAACATTTTTATTTTTTGATTTTCAAACATATATTTGATATATATTTTCTACAGGGGTTTATCAAACATCATACAAGAGCGCAGCAGCCTTAACATGTATCAAAGCGGGGAGTCCCTGATGCGGATGTCGCCTCCAAGCCTTGTCTCATCATTACTCATGGAAAGTTCAGGAACCTTTAACACAGAGTCTATGGACGGCCGAAAATCTTTTCCACATAAAGAGTCTGGTAATTGACAAAATGCCAAAATGACTTGTTTAAAAATACTTAGTTAAATACATTATCAATCAATACATATTAACGCCGATAAATTATTTACAGGGCCACTAATGTCAGGTCGAGAAAGTATTGATCCAATGATGACCAGCATGACATTAAGTATTCTTGACGAAAAGGACATGAGTACAAGCTTTCTCTCTCAGACCACATATCCTGACAATGACAGCCTCATCGACTCTCTACCGCCAAGTTTAGTCAGTTCAGTGAATTCATCCTATGTCATCTCAAACAGCGCCACATCCAAAGCAAAAGACAGTTCAGATTCCAATATATTCAGTTCAGCCACTTTTACTAATTTAGAACAATCACAACAAAGACTCCTTACAGGTAGACCAAGACACAACCTCTACAACAGTTTTACTAAACGTGAACCTGGCATAAAGAACTCTGAAAGTTACACAAAAGCCCGCGAAGAAGCTTGCCAAATTGACACTGGGAAGGTTCTAAACGAAAATTGTGATAACAAGGAATCGCCTAAATACACCCAGAAACAAAACCCTGATATGGGTGAAACAATAACGTACTATTCTAATAATAGGTTCATAAAAGCTAATGACGCTGAGAAAGAAAACTTTGAACGTGACGATACCTTTTACAAAGATATGGGCCTTCAAAAACCAGATGATTTGGCCAGAAACAGCCTTAACGTTACTTTGGGGAAACAGGAGTTAAACGAGATAATTCAAGCGCGCCAAAAACTTTCGTTAGCCAGAAAAGGTCTTCCGAGCGAACCGGAAAAGCCATTGCCTAACCAAACGGATACATCACCAATAAAAACTATCCAGCTACCGAATCAAACCATCACAGTACCTCGGCAAAGTATAGAGAACGCTTCGGAATTACTGTCAAGACGGAGAATAATGAACACTAACGGGTTCGATAAACAAGAAGAACCTATTAGAGAGCCCCCAAAAAGGAATGCAACGTTCAAAAAGCTATCACCCAGGGCAAACGCTATGGATACGACGGTTGTATACGTTAAGACGGAGGACAATAATATAATAGATATAAATTCTGCTACGTTGAACCTTATTGACGGTAGTGAAAGAACATCAACACAGGATCTAAGGGTACGTTTTTATAACAAGTGTAGATGTTAATTTAAACTTTACCGGGACTACACATTAATCATTTTTATTAAAAAATGGTAAATATTTACAAATTTAATATAATGTTAGCGCATTACACATACCACAAGTGCGACAAAGAATTAGTGCCTATTATTAGACACTGTTTTAAAGCTTCTGTGATTTCTTTATTGGTGAATAGTGTCTGTCATGGGTTTGCTCTCTTTTAATTGTGTATTAAATAAATTCAGAAATTTTGAGTGTTAGTTTCGTAATCAGAAATAAACTCAAATTCGCCAAAGACAATTATTGGTTGTACCATTTTAACATTGCTTTTTCTGTAACCCAATTCAATTTCTTTTCTTAATGACGGTCACAGCAGATGATTTAGACGAGGAACCTGGTACGTAATAAATAGAATAAGTTCAAACTTAGTCCTTTTTTTTCAAAATATTTCAGGAATGGACTTCTCAAGATCGAGCTATGGTGGTGTCAGGCGAGAGTACAGACACGAGCACCTTTAGTTCTTCGAGTCCGCCAGATAGCGTGCCTGACACAATACCAATACATAATCCACGTAAGTGTAAATATTATCGGCTTTATCGCTTCAAATCAAACTATGGGTCCGCGCTTTTGGTCTATGGAAAGACGAATGTGGAAAAAGACTAATAAACCTATCTGCAGGTCGCACTTAACTGATATCCTGGGTCTATTTTTCTTTGTTGTGTAAAGTAACATAAAGAAATATAAATTAATACAAAAAGAATAAATTAATGTTTAAATTTGTATTTGTACACCTTAAATGACAGTGAATTTCTATACTTGAGGTCATAAATAAACATACCTGAATTCGATCATATTGATCGATCTGTTTATCTGACTATACAATCTTAAATTTTTTTATTAGTAATAATGTATAAAGTTATTGTTGTAACTGTTAATATGCAAACATGCAATAAATATCGTAGATATTTAATTTGCCCAAAAGTTTTGATGCTGCAAATGTAATGAATTGACTTAAATCAACAGCCTTTAAGAGTCCACTGCTGAACTTAGCAAGGAGGTTTTGGCCTTACTTTAAATTATTTACAGTGGCAATATAAAATGAAATCCCTAAAGATTTTCACTATCTCACAATCTAAATTGTTGTTCTAAATTAAAACGCTTATAAATCACAGACCCATCACTTATTGCAGGCTCACAGGTAGCATCAACACCGCTAATGTCACTAAGGAAAGGGTCCAAGAACGAGTTACTAGATTTACACAACACAATATCGCCTATCTACGATATTCTGGATGATAAATCATACGCTGTCCCTAAAGTCCCTTCCGCTAACACAACGGTTATGGAACGCACTTTCGACATGCACCACACTACAATCATAAGCAGTGTACCCACGGCGAAAAAGAGTTTAGTTAAAAGGGATATTTTGGCAGGGAAAACTAACCCTGAGAAGAAAATACAGCCGCCTACCAGTGGCTTAAAATCACCTGTGTGCAACAAAACACCCTCGACAGCTACAGGTAACGCTAACACCCATCTGTGTATGTTCATATATGTTGTGTATGTATTAATATATAATAGTAAATATGTGTGTATTGGTTATATCTAATGTAGATTTATCTCTTATTTGCCAAACTATTATGTACTATGTTAATTGCCGCGTTGAGTTCGGGTTCGTTTCCCGGTTCTGGTCGAAAAGTGTTATTGAGTTTTTCTGATGACAAGGATGCTTCGGAGTGACCTGGAGTTTAGAAGTTGAGGTCTTAACTCCCTTTAAAAGCCGTCGGTCCGATTACTCCCCGGTCGTGTTAGATAACCGCCCCAACGGATTATAAGACGAAAGGAACAAAAAGTTCACCTGTGTTTGTGTACACACTTGTGCACTATCTCCTGCATAGTTGTCGGGTTTACGTAAGGACAGGTCGCCTTGGCCGAAATCAGTCAGGAGTACACTGTCATAATGTACTATGAAAAATTAAATATATCTGCCCCTACCGGGTGCTCTTTGTGTCCGTTTCTTGTATGTGTGTAAAGGCCCCCTCGACACAGGATTTATTCCTAGTGCGGGCGTTGCCTTTTTACAAAAAAAAAAAAAGAAAAACATGATGATAACTGTAAATGAACCGATATTTTCTACACTTTAAAAAACATTAGACAACAGGAAAGAAAAGTAAATATGTTTTTTTAATATATTTCATAAAGGAGTAGTTTAATAATACGACTAGATCTGAGCTAGCTGGACACGAAACTTAGATGCACCTTGCCACTGCCGAGAGCTAGTACGATCATACCATAGTAATATTGATGCTAACTTCATATCATATTATTTTTATTTTCGCATCTTTTTTGTTGTTTTTAGTATCATACGGTCATATGATTCCTCCAATGGCCGTGCCCAGAAAAACAGGTTTGCCGACATCAAAACTGAGACAGTACAGTTCGCATAGAGAACTTAACAGAATACCACCCGGTGAGTATGTCCCATTGTTGGGAATCATTTAGTTGTTTTTTTTCTCATTATATTAAAGTAGAATTATTTAATTTTAATGCTTGTTCCATCATTGCCATATCTTTCTTTTGATAACTTACAGTTAATTGCTTCTTTATTAAAAAGTATAGGATGAATAACAAAAATAATAGAAAAGTGTAAATGTATTCTTAAATATGTTACTGAACATCAAAAACTACTTGACATCGCCTTAAAGCAACGTCAAATACGTCATATCTAGTATTTATAAATGTGACTGTCCAGTCAAATCAGTTAGGTACTCCTTACAACATGTCAAAATTGTACATGTTCCACAGTACACAGCAATATATCACACATAATATATCATATTTTGCCATAGACACATTACTTACTTTAATGTTATTTCTCAACTCAAGTGTTAAACACTTAATTTCATGATAGACAGATAGAAATCTATGACTAGCACCAAAAAACGACCATTTCTCCCTCTAACACATTTTATAAAAATATTTTTTCTTATTAACGACATTCTTGTTTGTGATTTCAGCTCAGCCGATATCAGGGGTGGCAGTTGCGTCTCGGGGTCTAGCGCTGGGCGGGCGGACGATGATCCGTCGCGGGGTGTACGCGTCCAACCCTGCGCTATCCCCCACGTCTAGCACGTGTGCAGCTCCTCCCGTTATCGTTACTGACTCTTATACCATCGCCAATTACCAGGTATGGAGGTTCAATATTTTGCCACCGTACATATTAGTAGATATATACTGAAGTGTTAAATTATCCATAATGCAATTTTTACTAAGATGGTTAAGCGGTCACCACACCGCTTTCTGCTGCGCTGAGTGTTGGTTGTGCTGAGGGTTCGAATTCAAACCCCATATAAGACAATACTGTGTGATATACAAATTATTGTTCAGAGTCTGGGTTTTCTTTCTGACCATTTCTTGTGGGCTTGTAAAGTCCATTAAAGTATACATCAATAAAGTGGACGTCATCTTTAAAAAAAAATATCTTGCAAGAGAATTTATATCAAAACAAAAGTAAGGATAGAAAAATATTATGTTTTCATTTTTACCGATTGAGTGAGGTTACCGGAACCTTAACCTTCACCCCCCTTGAGGCGAAGGACTAAAGCGAAGGCAACGCATTTTGTGACTTTTGAGTTGCAAGTATTAATGGGCGGTGGTCGTCACTTACTGTCTAGTTACTTGTCAGGTCGTTTGTCGGATTATATCATACACAATGTAAGAAAGACTTTAACAAATATCAAAACGTTATGTCTTTATCATATAAAACCTTAAGAATAATTTGTTCGTCATCTCAACGAAGAATGTCTACTGTCAGACATAGACCTCTTCCAAGGCCCTCAACAACAGCCAGTCCTGAGCTGTTAAAATTTTATCACTGACAATAAATTATTGGATGACTCATTCCGTAATAGCATAAAAATGAACACCATATGGTATGGTTTGTGACAGAAGGCAGAGGACAAGTGCTCGAAGGCTGGCCCGGCGCCGGCCCCGCCCGTGCTGGTCCGCCAGGGCACGGAGACTTTGCGCCGGGAACGTCCCCACTCGCAACTCGTCGCGCCCAGAGATGTGAGCATACACTCTACTTATATTTCATAATCCATAACCTGTTTAAAAAGATGTATGACTATTCTTACTTCAGTTTGTCTTCCGGTTTGCTAAAGAGTGAAGTGGACTTATCATATTTTCAACTCGTCGAGTTTTCTTCTGCTTAATTTCGTTTTCAAGACAGTTTAATTTTGACTGGGACTGTCCGAGTGTCATAACTCGGTGTTTTCGTCAGTCATTGCTGTTGATCCCGGTGTACAAGAGTTACAAGAGATTGGTGGGCGTATGGGAGGGTTCATTCCCATAAAACCCGACAAAATCTACAAATCGTCATTGCAATTTCATGGATAGTATGTATAGAAACGATACTGGGATTTGACTGAAAACTAAATAAATTACGATGATTATTATCGGCACCAAAGTAACTTGTTGATGTGCAAAGGTGGACTTAATGCCGTAGATACTTTTTATGTGCATAAAGAATAAATGTGCACGATGAAGGACTTTCCATTACTATTCCTACTAATGAACTAATGCCTAATGCCGCATTAGGTCTATTTAAAATATGTGCAAAACAACGACC
This sequence comes from Hypercompe scribonia, assembly GCA_949316085.1. Taxonomy (NCBI): domain Eukaryota; kingdom Metazoa; phylum Arthropoda; class Insecta; order Lepidoptera; family Erebidae; genus Hypercompe; species Hypercompe scribonia. Next base: position 11,418,144 of record OX438988.1, read on the forward strand.
TATTATCTTAGAATAAGCCGCGATAAGTTTAACATATTATTTCGTTACAATCTTTTAAATAAAGGCTTTTAAAAAAATATTGATATAGTTGTGTTACTTTTAGATATCGCGAATTGTCTACTCAAGTATAACGTACCCTACCTATTATTGCTTTCCCTTAAAAATATGTTATATTACAAAATATTCCTGTTTTCCTGACTACACATAAAATCTGAGTTCATAACAATAGATGTATTACATGTAATATGAGTTTTAAACTGCCTTGTTGGTCTAGCGGTTAGCGTATGCGACTGCCGCTCAAGGGCTCTCGGGTTCAACTCTCGAGTCTTGTCAGATACCGTTATTGAGCTTTTCTGATTATAGAAATGCTTAATAACAGTCCGAAGTTAGGAAATTTGAGTCTTACACCATATGCCTCAGAGAGCACATAAAGGCTAGTCTTGCGCCAGAACTCTTCCCGGTCGTTTCGCATAACCGTCCCTTCGAAATGTGAGAGTGAGGAAACATACACATGTGTACCGTAATATCTCCTGTTTAGCCGGCTGATCTCCGTTGAGACTGGTCGCGCCATGACTGATATCAGTTAGGAGTATATATACATAATTATAATTGTCAAAATGTGTGGGTACACCTCTACCTATCTATTTAGGTATATAGGTTCAATATACAAGTGATGTGCTAACGTCCATTAGAAATAACAAATCAAATATATTTACACACAGTCTGTGTAATCTTTACTGTGGTGCAAGCCCCCCTTGCACTATTCAGTAGATTAAACGGACTAAACAAACAAATCTTACTTTGATATCGATGTCATGTGTGTGTCTAACTATTTATGGGTGAAATTAATATCCATTCTAATCTAAAATCTTAGATTTCTGATATATCTTGTTGATTAAAATTCAACAAATTACTTACTGTTGTAGGATTTGTAGAAAACATTGTTGCTAGAGTTTTTATGCCATTGATGCCCATTGATGCAGGAGTGACAGTTGTCGTGGTAAGTGTGTACAATATAATGTCACGATAACTGTCATGCCATTTACGTCCCCAAGCGAGGCGTGAAAAACCATCTTACTAGGCCACCATACTGTATTGTCTGCAGTCGCAATTAGTATGGTGACCACAACTCTTGGATTCTATTCGTGCTTTCCATCAGGCAAAGTAGAGTCATTTTGGCAGGCTCTTAAAATTGAAAAAAATCTTAATTTAAAATTCTATATCTTGCTGTAAACCTTATGTAGAGACTGCTATGTATCGAGTTAATTCTCTGTCATTATTTGTGCTATAGTCGATTATCACAGATTAGATTGGATTTTAATTTCTACAGAAAATGGTGCTGGATAAACAGTAATAATTAATCTCTTCTAATTGCGTCTTTTATATTAATTTAAAGTGTGTTTAACTTTGTCTACCATATTTTAATGTGAACATACTAATATCATAAACGGTTACATTTTCAATGCTAAGGTCAATCTCAACAAGCGGAAATATATGGAGGGTTAAGATACTGGATATGATACACTAATAACATTTTAAATTCATATTCCTGTAATCCAGCTGCGTTAATAATGACGCATCAATCAAATACAGCCTCTCAACATATCCGATTCCAAGCAATTATCGTTTCGTTCGGAAACTTAGAACCTGAACGGTCGGTCTGCAACTTGTGCGGGAAATGTGTCACTATTCTTAAACTATTCTTGAGTGTATACATCGACTATGACATAGATTCCAATATACGTTCGTTCCTCAAGTATCTGTGTCGAGAAATCTAAAAAGTTTTGTGTAATAATGTAAAAGCACATTTAAAATGTTAGTAATATTGGGAGAAATAGGAGGTGATGGAAATTAAAATAAAATAAAAATAAAGTGGGAAAAGCATTGAAGCTGTGACCGTAGCGATGGTGTGGCACACTAACGTGACTAAGCATACCGTGCCCGTGCAGCTGCGGGTCCCTGGCAGCGGCGTGCCCGTCTCCATGCGCACCCATCACATGCCTGTGAGTCTTTGTTCGTTTACTTGTAGCAGTGACCAACCTGCCAATATACAATGTTGTACAACACACTATGTATATTCTATCCGCACTCACATTTGGTTATTTCTTTTGAAGTATTTCCTTCTTCACTCTTTTGTAGACTTCTTGGCTGCTATCGTAGTTTATATTCTCTATTTTTTTTCTGCATTTTTAGTATTTTCTTTGGTAGCAACTCATTTGTATTCTTACCCAGCATGTAGTAGTCACCAGTGTAGTAGTAGTGTAGTGTAACTGTCTTGTAGTTTATGTGCTTACTTTAACACACAAACTTCATATCTATTACTTACCGTTATATTTTATGCACCCTTTTTGTTATTATGTATCTATGGTACTTTATATTGTATGTTTTATTAAACATATTATAACAAATATCAATCGATGTAACGGATGTAATGTCTGAAATTCACTTACAGTTTTTGTCGCATCATTATGAGTACCAGGAAACCGAACTTTACTCAGTCACTTTTTTTTTTGAAAAACTCGAACAAAATATGATTTTTTTGAAGTGTAACCTAACTAGATCGATTTATCGTCCCCGAAACACCCGGCATACTAAATGTCATGAAAATCGTTGGAGCCGTTGCCGAGATTCAGATTATATATAGTCTGTTTAATAAGGACGTAATCGCCATTATTCAGAAAAAATAAATCAGAAAATTTTTGCGAAATATTTTATTGAATTACATAATGCTAGCTTTTGCGCAGTCACTCAATAATTTGTTCAATCACCGTCATTATTTATTATAGTTTAACACCTTTTTTCCATACTTTTGACGAGATTTGCCGCGTACTCCTATGAAAAAGACCGCCATATCTTCATAATTTGATAACAGTTGCTTCTCCGTGAATACTGGCCTTCCTCTTAATTGCATTGTAATGTAGGACCACACATTTTCTATTGGATTTGGATCTGGAGACATTGTCGGCCACGCCATGGTAATTATGTTATTTTGCCGTTTCCACTCACTGCACAATTTACTACGATGTTTTGGATCATTGTCTTCTTGAAGTACTTAGGTTGTTGTGTCTGACCCAAAAACCTTTTTTGCAGATATTATTGTAAAATTTTTGATAAATTTTACAAAATAGATGGCGCTGTGGCGCATTTTTTTTTAATAATGGCGGACACGTTCTTGTTAAACAGACTGTATATACAAGAATTGCTCGTTTAAAAGTATTAGGTTAGTGTTGATGTAACTTATATTGTTATTATTTTAATTAAAATTCCAATAACGCAATAGCGTCGATTAAGATAACTTTTAAATTGTGTAATAAGTGTTTTCTTGTAGTAGTATGTCAATAAATATACCACACCCACTTATTATCCTTTCACTATCAACTAGTGGTTTGCAACAAGTTGGAAAAATTTCAAACTTTAACATGATGATTTCATTATATTTGACAAAATATAACTCAATAACGTTCGTGCTCAAGACAAGTGGCGGATATTATGCCTAGACTTCTTTACTTCCTTCATTGTCAAAGTTTGTCTTTTATCAATATTTCGACTCAAACGTAACTTGTACTTTAAATTTTAACTCTGTTGAAAATGCTTTAAAATTGTGTAATAAGTATTTTATGTATTTTATGCTACTCTATTTAATGTTTATTTTCAATTTATGTACTAAATTTTGTCAATAACATTATGTTCTAAAACTGTAATATACTTACCAATTTAAAAGATTTATATTAGATGTTAGCTAACTTGCGCAACTCAGAAGGAATATTTTTCCGTTTCTTAAACATTTTTCATTAGCGTGATGTTTTATAGAATTTATAGCCTTTAACCTTCTTTGATAAATGGGCTATCCCTTATTAAAAGAATTAACGAAATTGATTCAGCAATTCACGCGTGATGCTGTGATAAAGTTAAATAGGGATTCATTTTTATATTTATAGATTATTAAATATTAACATTAAATAAATAAATACGTCTTTATACGTAGATTTTTTTATTACCGTATTATTAAATATTTGTTTATGCTACTATAATTATTATCCGTTCTAAGGTTTGGTGAGACAGTGATTTTCAACCTGATTTCATATTTGAATGTAAAATACACTATTTTATTGTTGGTACAGTTTCTATTTAGATAGCAACACCACGTGTTCATTACACGACCATATTATAAATACTATTGTAAATTATTCATTTCCTTATTTGTGGTCGCCTCGGGTGTTTTTCTTCTATTCTACTCTAGTTTTAATTTTTATTTTTGCACAGATTCAAATGATTGCCTATACGTAAGTTAAAATCAGTAAACAATATCATTAATGATCTTTATGTGTTAGTGTGACGTATTACAGCCCTCAGCAACGCGACCCAGCTCTGTAGCCAACTCGACCCAACCACGGAGCAGTTTACGACCTACCTCCGGCCCTGTACACAAACTTGCGCCACGTAAGTAGTAATTTACTTGATTTATTGGAATTTAGTCACCGTTTTGACTTGTTAAATTCAGTGCCTGTCAAATTGGCTCTACTCTGCTTGTTGGAAAACATAAATAGAATCAAAGTCACTATATTCATTGCGAATACAGATAATACGGTATGGAGACCCACACTATGGCGACCTAGGAATAGCGTTCAAAGATTACTCTGTTTCCATTATCTATTTTTATTTCGTTACTAGAGAATTGTACGCCGCTGTCAACTGGACAAGATTATATTATCTACATACGATTTTCAGCTTTATTTTAATAGATAATCAACAAAGTCGTCAACTTGTTTCTAAGCTTTATGATGTGATTAAAGTTTCTAATGCTGTTATATTTGTTGCGATCCGGACGTGACAAACCAACAGAATAGGCTTATTAGTATATTTTACTTTTTGTTTGACTTTTTTCAGTTTTTTTTTCACATTTTTCTATAATAAATATACACACATTACAGCCGCTCCAGTAGTGGACCAGCCGCGGCCGTCGACAGGTGACGTACGCGTTTCCGCACTACCACGACCCTCCCGTCTTCCCGCACCTCGAAGAGCATTACGGTAACTTCAATGTTTATTTATATTAAAACAAATTATTTTATTTATGTTAAAACATTTGTGGCCCACGATATAAGATAAATTACTCATAATTTTGTCAATTGATTAAACTTGTAATCAAAGTAATGAACCATTGTTATTAACTTTTATTCTTGGAGTGTCCCTGCAATTTCTAAGGTGCCGTTCATTTTTTTTTTAACGTAGGAGTGCCATGTTTCAGCAAATATGAGCGAAGATCTAAATTGTTTAACACCGTCTGTAGCTCACAGATAACCGATATTGAGTAATTTTTTCGTTATTTCTTTCTTTTAATATGCTTGCCAAAGAGACTATTTTGCCTGATGGAAAGCATGAATGCAATTCAAAAACTATGGTCATCATACTCATTGCGAATGCAGACAATGCAGTTTGGTGACCCACATTATGGCGGCCTAGTGAGATGTTTTTTACATACCACATAAAGGATCCGTGATCATATTGGGAGTGAAACACGTACTAGGTTTTTACTACTTAGAATATAGAGAGCCAAACCATTTTGGGTTCATTAAGTAATTAATAATGCTTAGATAACGCAATGATTTGACTGGTCACCTTATCGCTTCCTACTGCACCGAGTACTGTGGGTTCGATCTTCGCGTACGACAATACTTTGTGTGATCCACAAATTGTAGTTCTGAGTGAATAACCCGCAACACAGGGTACAAATATTTCTAGTGCGGGAGTTGTCTTTAAATAAAACAGAGGAAACAAAATTCTTAATTCGCTCATGATATATAGAGAGGTTATCACTCTTATAAATATGAAACCTAAAAGCAAATAGGAGTAAGTCGTGTGAGGTCCGAAGTGAACGTGTGTGGTGTGTCGTAGGCCCCCGTCGGTGTACGGCGCGGCGTCGGGCGCGACCGAGCTGGAGCACTACTGACCCTCGGCCTGCGCGCGCTGTTGGGGCTGGTCCCCCCCGAGCCACTGAGCCTCGCCTCCACACATAGAACAATTCGCCTTTACTACCTTTTAAATAACATTTTTATTGTTAACATTTTACCTTTTAATATTAAAAAAAACTTGTATTGACCGAAAGCGTGTTTCAAATGCGGAGACAATAAATTGTGAAACTTGTGAACGTTCACATATAAAATTTTGTAATCATTCGCCGTCGCGATCGTTTCCATTCCCGTTCGTTTTAATATACAGTGAAATTTTACTTTCGGCATACAAAATTTTTCAGCGGAAAATTTTGTTGATGCCTCTCGACGCAGGTTCGAAATTACCTTTTCAGACATTGAAGAGCTTGATAATTTCGACCTCCGGTTGCTGTGCTATTAATTTATCTCATTTCTCATCGATCCATGCTCTCTCGCCTATTCTCATTATAAAATTAACGCTCAAAATTGTAACATTTATGTCTAAATCATGATTTGGTACAAAGACCTACAAATTAAGATATTATTCCTATATTATTTACAAATTTAGCGAGTAGTGTATCGAATGTTGGTTTAGTAATTTATTTCGTGATAATATAATTTGCATTTTGTTTCAACTTAGACATTTTAATTGTTTAGGGACATGTAATTAAATATTCACGCTTAAGCTGTAAAAATATTTACATACTCTGTATACTAACTAATTGTAATATAACAAGTTTGTATACGCGGCACATTTGACACGTGTTTGTTATGAAAACAGAAATAAAAAATAACCTAAAGCAAATTTTCGCCATTTTATATCTTACACTCGCATTATAACGCACAAAATTATTGACATGTACATTTATAAATACATTCTGTTGTATATTGTGTAAATTTCTGTATTTATAAAGCTTAAGAAAATATCAGTCTGCTTCCTTAAACTTGTATATCTATCAACTAAGTATATAAATTAAATATAACATATCGAAATTAAGAGACTTGTTTAATCTACATATTGTATTATTCCTATTTAAATTTAGAATGTGGTCACGTTTGCGAGCTATTGGTCAAGACTCTGTCCGTGGAAGAATTGTCACTTTTTAAATGCGGAATTTTTACAACTATAAAAAAACTGCTTTGTCTATGAAATGCGTTGAAGTAAGTAAGCAAGAGCTCTCTACATTAATTAACTTTTATTTAACCTGCAACTTTCCTACTTATAAGTTTGGCAGTATTCTTTGTTTAACTAATAACGTTCTGCGGTTTGAATTCGTAACTAGACCAGTAACTTGCAATCGAACCGCACTCATGTATGTATTTACGTTATTCATATTTGTATGTACATCGATGTTTTCCGGCCAAATTACAGTATTGTGAACTAGTGTTACCCAGCAATAAACGCTGTGCAGTGGCATTATAATTGTATATTTGTAAACAGCGTATATATGTACAGGGTTGTTCATTGAAAGTTTACGTGCATATGTGTGGTATCTGTTCATTGAAAGTTTACGTGCATATGTGTGGTATCTGTTCCCCGCTGTCGGTGTGAGCGTGAGTGGTCGTCGCACCGGCTGTTTGAACACGTCGTGCCTTATTTAGGTAGTGTAAGGGATTTTGTTTTCATTTTTTAATAAAACTATGTATTTAAAATATATTTTGTTTCATTATCTTTTATTTCTAGGATAGATCAAGGTAATCTTTTGGGCCTCACAAAAATTATTTATGATAAACCGAGGTAAGTTATTCGGTTTGTTTTCCCATTCCCAGAAGCGATCTACTAAAGTGAGTGCCTGTTTCGAAGGAATAATAAAGTAAGTGTAAGTAAGTAATCAGTTTTGTAGCCAAAAATATTCTTTGTATGATTAACTGCGCAGAAGCTTAGCCTTTGTAAAATTTTATTAAAAATGTGCTAGTACTTCTGAAACGCGTAAGTGATATAAAAGGTTTGTATACACAAACACTTTGAGCATAAGCTCTAAGGGTTGTGTAGTAATAAAGGTAGGTACTACAAAGAATACCAGTAAAATTGCAACACGAATTTGTTACAGCGGCTTCGCTAACGTTAACGTAGTATTTGTGTTGCCGTGACTTTTTTTTTTTGCACAAGCAAACAAAAGGTCTCATTCGTATTTATAATAGTGCTTGTGATTACACAAATAATAGACGTATCCGTAAGTAAGTGTAAATAAGTAAAACTAACTGCATAATGTTGCCCGGAGAATTGTAGATCGAAGAGATATCAATATAAATGAACAGCACAGGACTAGTTCCTATGGGGAGCCATGGGGGAGGCTGCAATCGACGTCGATAGGACATCTTTCGGCTGATATTATGATTATGATGTGTAAATAAACTTCAATAATCAGCTGCGACATCTTTTCTCATATTCATTTGCGTAAGTACATATTTTAAAAATCTAAACTATTTTTGGAAAAGCACATACAATAGTAGATGTTACCAAAACAGTTTGGCTACTCTACTGTGTAGGACGCTTGAAGTCGACATTCGGGATGCTTTTTGGTGGAGCGCTATATGCTTCTGGCTATTATATCATCACTTACTATCACATTGGCGTCATATTTGTTATGCACATTTGTGCTAATTTCAGCACACTACGAAACTGACATTATTCGACGGAAAAACGTTAAGTAGCATTTATATATTAAACGACTCGCCCTTAAATTAATTATTTGACTATTGGTAGTCTTCTATACTAAAGTAGTCAAATATGCAGTTGTCACTGTTATCCCTGTTAGGTGGCCTACTTCAGATAACGGTCGGCTCCCGAAAATACTGTCTCTCTAAATATTGAAACACACGACCAATACACATGAAATCAAGGGCGTATTGACAAACATGGACGTCTTTATTCTAAAATAACAATTTACTTTTAATAAGGTGTTCTTCAAATTCTAAAACTGGTGTTCCAAAGCAATAATATGCTATGGTATGGATAATATGGTATTGGTATACGGGGCATTTGGCAGCTACAGTATTTATCAATAGCAGTTTAATCGATGAGACAGGTAAGTAGAAATGCTTACATACTTAGAACACAGAAGTGTGTGCGATTGAATTGTTTTCATTACTATTTAAACCTACTTTTAGAACATAGGCAGCAACTTTGATAAATATATAATATAATTCATCAATCATCAACAAAATTTAACAGTTCACCGCTCTTATTAGAAAGGAGACTTTAGCCTCTTATACCACGCTAACTGGCTGGTTGATATTTTCAAAGATCTGAATTTCGTAATAACAGTTGTTCCCAGATCCCTCCTATGTCAGGCGCAGAGTGGCACACCGTGTGGTTTTAGTCGGTCCGATTCCGACACACCACCCCGCCGTAAACCCCGGTGGGGTGATGTCCCGAGGGGGTTAACACACGTCAAAAAAAAGGGTTTGTTTCAAGATTTCCTTCTCTTTTTGCAGCGATGTTATCTTGTGTAGTCCACCCTTTTTATCGCCTCTAACGATACCCATAGGATGAGTAGAAGTGGTGACATTTCGTATTTTTAATGCGTCACCACACGGAATTATTATAATAAATATAATATAGTTAGCAACTCAATTATTCATTCAATCATTCAGATCTATCCGTACCATTCCGTCCAAGCTCCAACGGCCGTCACTCCGGCAGACGTGACTAGTTCATTTATCCGTACACAGCTTGCTTATTCTTCGAACTATGTCGGTAACTTTAGTTCGGTTTTGTTAGGAGAAATTCATTAAAAAAATTTAATCCTTCAAGGACACAAGTATACAAACACAGTTAGCTTTTGAGGAAGTGGGTGTCATGTTCCTCCACAAACTGCATAGTATTTTCGGCAACATTTTCAGCCCTAGCCGTACTATTATTAGCACTGCAGATTATATAACAAGTGAAACGCATATTGATGTAATTTTGAGAAATACTGTTGACTTATAAATATTTATTACTGAAGTTGTCATAGTGTGTTAAGTAATTTCTCTATAAATACGCGAAACAAGGAAATAAAATTCAAAGGTCTTTTAAGCTGTATTTTTATACGAAACAATGTGTAGCAATTTTATTACTAATACTGTCGTCATTCAGATCAATCCGATTCATACTGTATATGAAGAACAATTGAATTCCCAAGAAAAGTTGGCGTCAGGAAGGTACTCGGGCCAAAAAAAGCATTTCACAATAATATAAAGGGAGTACGAAAAAAGTATATCTAGACATCAAGAAGAGTGTTGGAAGAAAATCCATTGCACCAGTCCAAATATTTTTAATTTGCTGATACTACTATCGTCTCTGTTTTTGTAGGTTTTTCGATCTAGTTTAGCGAGTAAAGGGAGTGTAGAAAACTTAAACGCATCTTACAAATAAATATATCATTAATCGAAAATTCGAGGAACTTGAAATTGTTTGGATGGTTGATAAGTAAAAAAAAATAATTATAGAATTAGAGGTCAAAGTATCACAACCGATAACCGATATCATGAAAGACTGTCAAGAAATTCATGAAAGATAACGGGACTAAGACTGTCTAAGCTCGATGTGGCTGGACGTCTCTGGGTGACGATTATTTGGTAACCTTACTCCTGGATCTCAAGTCCCAAGCAATACTACAGTTGCATGTGTTGCCCAGGTTGAATCACCAGGTTGAATCCATGGAACGCTAAGAAATGTCTCAAAATTTATTCAATTGTAATTTTAGCCTTATTCAGAAAGTAACGTTAAAAACTAGTGCTATTTTTACAGATAGTTTTAAATAGTTACCTAATAAATACTTCTAAAAACTTAAGCCAATTTATTTCTCTCTAGCTCTCCAACTCTTAGTTTGACAATAAGTTGAATTATTTTCGTTATTATTGCTATCAAACAATCACATTCCATTCATTTTCTAACGAAATAGTGAATGTAATAACAATAATCGCAATAAAAAATAATCTTATATAAATAATATGAACCCAAGTTGCATTAGCACGCAACAAGGCAATTGGCAAAGGCAAACTCAGTCACACTTATTACTTGTGTCATTTTAAAATAGCCGAGGTACATTTGAGGCATGAATTTGTATATTTGTAATGTATTGCACTTTATTTGTGATGAAAAAAGCACGAAAATAATGAAAATATAGGTAATGCAAAATAAAATCGCTTGTTCAAAGTTACTTAATCGGTTTCGTAGCCATCTATCGTCAAAATCGAGCTATATTTTAAAGTTGATATGAGTGTTGTTTCAATACAAAAAAATTGATTTACTGTCGCTAACTTATAAAGTTGTTGTCTTCTGTTATCTTCATTTACTACACTTATAGATACATTAGTAGTAGGTACTGAGGCTTCACCATAATACAGTCTCATTTCTAGCCTGCCATTCTGATAAACAAAAATAAATACCTTTTATATCTTGGTATACTTTGCATGATTAATATTTAATAAGTTAGACAATAATAAGTTATTAGACAACTTAATCTCGGTTTAAGACAAATTATTAAAAAAAAACTATGAGAAATTGAGTGGGTTCAAGTCAAATCTGTGCCTAGTGTTGCAATAAGTAAATAAACATGAATCGGACCGACTTTTACGACGCTAGCGCCGAACTGTCACCTTGACTTTAGTTGCCTATGCATGTATGTGTGACGATATCGCACGTTACGATATGTGAGTGTGCGACGTTGTGAGTGCTGTCTACGAGTAATTTTTGCTTTTTACCTTTTTATTTTTATAATAACTGATGTAGACAAAGTGATTAGTAATGTAATAACCTCAAGTGATAAGAATTGTGATATATCGATGCAATGGCTCTTAAAGCACGCAGTGTTTTCATCTACTATGTGATCCCGTGCAATAACTCGTCACTTCGGTTGTTTGTCAATGACGTCTGCGTTTAGCGCAGCAAAAAGTGGAATTTTAGTTTGATTGTGACAAGTAGTGCAAACATAAATAATATAAATTGTGTCAATAGATGAGTGATCGTAAAATGGATGAGTGTCTTCTCCATTGGAACCTTCTTTCAACAACTGGGGCCAACAGAGGTGGCTCATGAAGAAAGGGTTAGTTTACCTGTTTATGTTTACTTTGTATACAATATGCACCTGTGATTATCGATGTAACGTCTATTTATATACTAATTACGGCATCATTGCGGAAGTTCGACCGTGATTAATTAAGTGTTATAGGTTAGAAGAGTCAGTACTTGTTTGTTGACTCACAGTATCTTATAATTCATTAGTTTTACTTATGGGGAAATTTTCTAACGTGTCAGTGTCTTACAACTAATGCGGATGCAGTCAGCACTATGTATTGGGGCAGGGATGTGTTATTTTTCTTTTGTTACTTTCTCTTGCCCATGGAGTCAAGGGAGTGACAGGGACAGCTACATAGCTAGATGTGGACGAGTGAGAGAGATAACGCTCTACAGGGCAAATTGTATGGCCATGTTTAGATATCATGATATGAAAACTTTTGCTACTGAACTTTTTCTTGTAAATGATTGCAATATCTAAACAACAATATGAAAATAAATCAACATATGAATATAAAAATTTACAAGTGTCTTAATTTATGTTATAAATTTCTTGGTGTATATTTATTCTGATTGTGCAGTATTGCATATATTAAAACTTTAATATATTGTTATATTATTTCACATTTTTCTTAAAATGTACCAGTGTTAAAATTAAAATAGAAACTGTTAGTAAATTTCTAGTAATCGGTTATTGTTAAGTTGTTGTTATTATACAATTAACTAATAAACATAAAACATCTGACCTGCAGCAGAGACATAAAACTCTTGGGCAGCATTGGCAATAGATAAATAAATCATGATTTAGGATCTATTCTACAATCAAGACTCAAAATACTATTGCCTATAATTTTATCAAACCAGTTTCTTTAATTTTTCTTCACATTATCACATATTATAAATAGATACATGCTATTAGTTTAGCACTCTTCTGAATTCTCTTCATCACAATAAATAATACCGAAAAATTTTATTTAGACAATACTTACGTATGTAGTTTGTGACCATGGCATTTTAGACTCAAGTAATTTGCCTTGAATGAAATTAATTGCATATGAAACTAATGGACTTAAGATAAAGCTCAGATAAGAGCTAACTTAAGCACAAATTTAAGTGTACCACAGTATCATTCATGTACCATTTATTATCTTACATTACTCCTGAATTTCACCAGTATTTGTAAGAATGTTCAATAGTTATTACTCTACTTACTAGGTAATGTTATGTAACAGTATATCACCTCTAAAGAATGAAAACTTGTCTGGCCAGCGTGATATAGTAGACCAAAGCCTCTTTTCAAAGGAGAGGCTTATGTTCAGCTGTGGACTGTTAAAACCTGCTGATGATGATGATCTCAGCTCTACTAGACTAAATAATAAAAATGCATTTCTGTAATCTTAATCTTATTAATGGAACCCGAAATTCTGAAACAAACAAACTCAATAAGGTGTTTGATTTAAATAAAATATAGAACTATAATCACTCAAAATTTCTCTTTTTAACAAAAATAATTTACTGTTAAAAACTATTAAATAATCTACCTTATTTATTTTTAAAACAACTGTATACTTTGCCTAAATTTAATAAAATGAAATCAAATTGGCAAAATGACCTTAACACTAATCAAAAATCTAAAAAATTTTCAATTATTTTTTTCTGGTTAAACAATTTTATCAATTAATTTAAATAAATAAAAACATTCATATTGTAAACAAAAACCTGATGAAATAACATATTTTGTGGTTGTGCAGAATGCAGGCAGTTATTAATTTTAATGACACTAGCTCCATAAGGTGAGAGCTATCCATTAATTGTCAAATTTTATTGTTTTTCTTTCCTCACCCAGTCCTTGTCGTATGTAGTAATATTTTATGGATTATCAAACTTAACTAGATTATTAAATTAAAACAATAGTTCCAAAATGAATTTAATTTCTATTCAATTTATTTTGTTATACAAGCAAATATTATATCAACCAGTTACAAAAATCAATGTAAGATAATGGAATAACTTATCAAAACAAAAAGAATGAATTATATTAAACACTGATATAATAACTTAAATGTTGTATTATAAAACCAATATATTAGGTTTTGAAATGTGATGTCATGAATCATAGGACCCCTTCCACCAATCACACAATGTCATTCCTTGACACCCTTTCTATGTGACATAATTTATGGACGCTCCTCATAAAAAACTTTTTTTTTTATTTGATTCAACATTTATGTTACTTTGACAAAAGTTATTCTGAGTCAAGTATTTGCTCCATAGGACATGTTTGAAACATAGGACCCCTCTCACCCAGGACACACATTGTCATACTTCCTTGACTCCCTTGAGGTGTGACATAGTTTAACATTAACATATAACTTTACAAAAGTTATTCTGGGTCATGTGATTGACCAATAGGACATATATTCAAAACATAGGACCACACCCAACCTGATCACACATTGTCACACTTCCTTGACTCCCTTGAGATGTGACATAATTTAACATTAACATATAACTTTGCGAAAATTATTCTGGGTCAAGTGTTTGACCCATAGGACATATATTCAAAACATAGGACCCCACCCAACCTGGTCACACATTGTCACACTTCCTTGACTACCTTGAGATGTGATATAATTTAACGTATAACTTTGCAAAAATTATTCTGGGTCAAGTGTTTGACCCATAAAACATATTTGAAACAAGACATATATTTGAAATATAGAACCCCTCCCACCCAGATCACACATTGTCACACTTCCTTGACTCCCTTGAGATGTGATATAATTTAACATTAACATATAACTTTGCAAAAATTATTTTGGGTCAAGTGTTTGACCCATAGGACATATATTCAAAGCGTAGGACCCCACCCAACCTGGTCACACATTGTCACACTTCCTTGACTACCTTGAGATGTGATATAATTTAACATATAACTTTGCAAAAATTATTCTGGGTCAAGTGTTTGACCCATAAAACATATTTGAAACAAGACATATATTTGAAATATAGGACCCCTCCCACCCTGATCATACAATGTCACACTACCTTGACACCCTTTTCATGTGACATAATTAATGGTCAAGTCTTCTTAAAAAAAATTATTTAATTCAACATTTATATAACTTTGGCAAAAGTTATTCTGAGTCAATTATTTGACCCACAGGACATATTTGAAACAGAACATAAATTCGAAACATAGGACCCCAGCCTCTCTGGTCACACATTGTCACACTTCCTTCACTCCCTTGAGGTGTGACATAATGTAGCATTAACATATAATTTTACAAAAGTTATTCTAGGTCAAGTGTTTGACCCATAGGACATATATTCAAAACATAGGACCCCACCCAACTTGGTCACACATTGTCACCTACCTTGACACCTTTTTCATGTGACATAATTAATGGTCAAATCCTCTTAAAAAAAAAATTAATTCAACATTTATATAACTTTGACAAAAGTTATTCTGAGTCAATTATTTGACCCACAGAACATATTTGAAACAGAACATATATTCGAAACAGGACCCTACCCTCTCTGGTCACACGTTGTCACACTTCTTTGAGGTGTGACATAATTTAACATTACCATTTAACTTTGCAAAAATTATTCTGGGTCAAGTGTTGGACCCTTAAAACATATTTGAAATATAAGACATATATTTAAACCATAGGACCGCTCCCTCCCTAGTCACACAATGTCACACTTCTCTGACTCTTTTTAGGCATGACATAATTTTATATTAATAAATAACTTTGGCAAAAGTTCTTCTAGGTAAAGTATTTCACCCAAAGAACATATTTGAAACATAGGACCCTTTCCATCTTGGTCATACAATGTCATGCTTCCTTGACTCCCTTTAGGTTTAACATAATTTAACATTAACATATAACTTTGGTAAAAGTGATTCTGGGTCAAGTACTTGACCCAGTGCATTGTGCCAAATATTTTAATTTGATTTTTTAAATTTTCTCATACATGAATACCAATAAAACTGAACTTCTAATTTGCCTTAGATATAAAACAATGATGTTTAGAAATAATTGTTTTAGATAAGAAATTAGTTATTGTTTTGTAAAGTATTAGTAAAAATTACTTAGCAAAAATGATTCTGAGTCAAGTACTTCATAAGTTTTTCCTTACATGAATAGAATAATTTTTATTCTACACCAGGTAACACAGTTTATAGATAAGAACATATCAGGAATACCAATTGCACTGAACTTTTAATCTAAGATATAATACAATGGTGCTCAAAACCAATATCTTATGAAAGAAGTTGATTAATGTGTTGCAAAATGTTAGTTTAAAATACAACAAAACTTAAAACTTTCTAAAATGTATTCTTTGTATTTTTTAGATACTGTAAGAGTAAATTTTCTAAAATAATTAGTAGTTGTTAATCACAATAAAACATAACAATTTAGACAATTTATTTCCTAATATCATAAAAAAAAACACTTAATATATTTCTTATTACAAACAATTTTAAACAAAATTTAAATTAACAATTGTTAAATTCACTAAATAAGATAGTCTGATGAGAAACTTAATATTTAACAATATAATAACTAAAACTGATCTGTCTTCATAACTATCAAATAATCACTTTTTAAATATAAAACCACCCTTTCTATAATGCAAATAATAATAATTTAGAAGTAATAATCTCAAAAGATCAAAGTGAGCTATCTAGAGCCAAACTACAAGCTAAACATATCATGTACTATACTTTATAGATAAAAATAGATGTATACATTAAACATTACATACATATTTATATATGCAATGCAAATACATATACTTACTGGTAGTTTCAGCAAATCTTATGTATTAACAATTAATTGCTGTGCGTTAGTCATTCTAAAACTTGAGAATTAATTATTAATTATTAAAGCATCTTACAAGGCCGCCATAGTGTGGGTCACTATACTGCATTGTCTGATTTGGCAATGAGTATGGTGACCACAACTTTTGGATTCTATTCATGTTTTCCATCAGGTAGATTGTAGTCACTTTGACAGGCTCTTAATATAACAAAAAAAAATAAAAACAAATTTAATGCGTACAAAGTGCAGCAGCACATCAGGTACAACTGTTACCAAATATATCCATAAATATGGTAGTTTTGTAGGTAGTTCATAGTTTTCAATTTTAATTTTACAGGTAACCAATGACTCTCAAACGCAAGTAATTTCTAAAATATTTGTCATAGAACATTATCATAGATATTGATTAGCCTCTAGTAAATGTTTTATCTTTGCCCATTAGATAGGTGCTTAGAAAAATTGTTTAATATATCAGATAACAGAAGACTAACTGTCATGAAACTTTTGAAGTATACAATTACTATAAAATAGAAAGACAGTGATATTTTTCACAAAATTTCAATACTGTTTCATTATTGATAAATACATTATTTCATTATACACAATGAAGTACATTTTATACACCAATCCAACCGCAATAGGTACTTGTTTATCACAGCTGAAAACATAATTACTTAGTTATCAATTAATGTTGTGTTGCTTTAAATACCACTTTAACACCATTATCAAGTTTAAAAGATTCCAAGAATACATATTGTTTTCTTTTTGTATTCTGTTATAAAGAAACAGTTGACTCTATTTCTTAAATAAATAATTTTTATAAATGCAGAATAGCTGTTTGTCATTTTTTAGGGGTCCTTAGTCAAATGGCAAAAAACGAGACCCTTATTGATTCGTCATGTTTGTCCATCTGTCTGTTCATCCTTACGTCACATTCACTTTTTCTGAAACTATAAGATATACTATTGAAACTTGGTAAGTAGATGTATTCTGATGAATCACATGAAGATTTTCACAAATATAAAAGTAAAAAATGAAGATATGGGGTCTCCCATACTTAGAACTGAAGCTGATTTTTTTTTTCCATCAAACTTTATAACCATAATCACCATACCCATATTAACCATAACCATATTTCATCATATGTGCGGGTTACCTATGAATAGGTCGTCAAAAATGATATTGAGGTTTCTAATATATTTTTTTTCTAAACAAAATATTTTGAGCGAGAGACAGTTCAAAACCTCCCTCCTGTAACTATTAAAAACTAAAAAAAAAAACAAAAGATAAAACAAAAAAAAATATATGATCTATACTACAATGTAGTCTAGTAAGTAATTATGTTTTAATACGTCATAAATCGCTGCTACGGAATCTTTCATGGGCTGGGCAGACTCGCACTTGGCCACTTTTTTTTAATACTCTTTGAAAACTTTAAACAATAAATAATGTTTTGATTGACATACATAATATGTTTCACCAAAATAGTCTATCATTAATTTAAACTACATACCTTGAAGTCCTATAGTATATTGATAGGAAGCCAACGAGAAGGTAGTTTCTTAATACTGTTTGTCTGAATTTTGTAAAATAAATTTCTCAAACCTAAAATGTGTCAACCAATTTAGTAGTTATATTTACTTTTTATGTATTTCAAAATGCTTTTATTATTTGATAAAATAGTAACTGTTGAATGTTTCTTGTAATTTACAAACTCTTGTGTAACTTACAATAAGCTAATGAGATAACTAAACTTTTCCTAGGTTAAGATAACTCAGTTATGCACTGAGTTAGGATAATAGATTGTCAATGTTGTACTTAATGCAAAAAATTAAAAGATACAGGTAATAAATACATTATTATACTCCTTAAGACAAATTTCATATTTTTAAATTTTAAAAATCTACTGCCCAATGTTCTACTTAATTTAAATGATAATTAAGTTATCTCAACTTTATAAATTTGCGTTCCTGTCTAAATCAATCGTAGACTATATACTCACAAGTTGTCAGCAGTGCCTTCGTAAGTGAGTACCTAAACAATGATATTTAGTGAAATTTCTATTCATCTATTCTCCTATTCATCTTGATGATATTGTGAAATTGTAGGTGACTAAGGGATCGAATATGTGGGACAATATCACAGCAGAGAGAAGAAAAACTTGAAACAAACCCTATACTAATCTGTCAGTCTAGTGTGGTATAGTAGGCTAAAACGTCCTTGTTAAGGAGAGGTAGGTCTATGTCCAGCAATGGGCTATTAGAGACTGTTTATAATTCAGAAATGTGGAGGAATTAATCAGTATACTTTGTTTTCTTATTTGTTACTTTATGTGCTGTCACAAGTATAAAATAAACAGCATAAGAATTTTATTTTCAAGTTCATACATAATTTACAGTTTTTATAATACATATCTCATGTTTCCTTACTGCATAAAAATTCAATGTCAAATGCGCATTCAATATTTTGGTCAGGTTTTCCTTGAACTATGTCATGTGATACTGTGTCATGGACCAATTGTTTCCTTATGGGGACTTAAATAACTTGTCTTACGATAAATCAGTATAAAGTGTGCAAACGGTCAGATTGTTGTGATCATTCCTTTGCACATATGGAAAATGGGTTAATGTAACAAAAGTAAAAATTTATAAGGTGTTTAATAGTTGATTCGTACGATTAAAAGTGGGACGATATGTACTAATCGCCACTTTAAAATTATATTATTATTCTGTAGACGACAAAAATAATTTATTGGCGTACGAATCGACGCTTCAGAAATTTATAGTAAGTGTTTCGTACAATTTGCTTGTAAACAAGATTAAGTTAAGGAATAACAAGCTGGCTGGCAGGAGTTAGATGCGAGAAGCCTAATGTCGATCAGAGTTGCGTACAATGGGAGAGCCCTATGTCTATCAGTGGACTGCGATAATGCTTACCCGACTGCGTAAGAAGGCTGATCACATTTTTGTAATATGAGTACAAATGTAAAAATGAATGTATGGCTTATTGTTTGATAATATTTTTTTGACACACCTTGGAGTCTGCGGATTGATGGCATTTCGGAACGACACGTGTCATTTAAATCACTTAAGTAGTGTGTTTAACAGGTTATAAAATTTTATTTCAATATGAAAAATAAATAAAATTAATGAATAAATATCTTAAATAGGTCAGTATTACATTCAGCAACTCACACGTCAGTTATCAAATTTACCACAACTATGAAATATTTAGTGGTTTACTAGATAAAACTGTTTACAATTATGTACAAGCACTATAAGTAGTTATAAATATGTCAACTGCAGCGCATCATACGGTGGAGACAGTAGGCGAGCGAGGTACAGACGAAACCGGAAACTAAAAAAAATATTAAAATTAAATAATTATAAAACCTCGACTGAGAACTGAAACCAAAAAAGATAACTAAAAACAAAAATAAGTGCGATCCTCAATTTAACAGGTAACATTGTAATAGCAATAGATACTTTCTAGTCTGCTTGAAGTGCTTAATAGAAAAAGTATCAAAACTAGTAACACTTTTCTAAATAAGAAAAAACACATAGATTGTACTTTGTAAGGTTGTTCGTCTTGTCTTAAACCACCAAAATTCTTATAATTTTATATCTTCTAGAAAGAATAATTACTTCTACGAAGAACAGATGACGATAACACTTAAAAAACTTAAGTTATATGTATATATAAATATATAACAAGATAGCAGACATGCGCTTAGGCACCTTCCTTCAGATAACACATAATCTGAATAAAGGCGATAAGCATGACATGATTGGCTATTTGCGTAACATACAATGCGATTTAGTGGTTTTAGTAGGCGATGTCAGTTAATGTATTTCTATATGACGACATGAATACATATATTATAACGTGTGGTAACGGACTAAGAATACGGAGTGTCACCACCTCTAGTCATCTCATGACTGTAGTAAGAGGCGTCTAAGGGAACAAACAATGCCATACAACAGCACTATGAAGAGAAAGAAAATAGAACAAACTTTATGCATACCCGTCTGACCAGCGTGTTATAGCAGACCATAATCACCTTTCTAAGGTGAAGTCTATGTCCAGCAGAGTACAGCTAACGTTGTTGATGATGATGATAGATTATAACAATTACATGACTGTGGTAAGCTCGGCAGATACGTTCAGATGTTTCATTATTGTGTATTAATAATAACAAACACAGCATAAACCTAACATTTAGTGGCCGATACTCAATAATGGCGGTCAATTAAATTAATCGTAGTTGCGCACGCGCCGATCTTGTAACAAGCTCGTTATCGAATTTTAACGATTGGTCGACTTAATTCCTACTTCTAAAACAAAATTATATGTATGTGTAGTACACACCATTGCAATATTCGATAACTATACGAATCATCACAAACCAATATGAAACTTTGATACGGCCATATATGTACCTACGCATATGTAGGTAACATATGTAGGACACGTAAATATATGTAAAACACGAGCCCAAGGTTGGAAGCCTTAGAAATGTGGTTTTACCGATGAATACTTCGAATCAACTGCACTCACGGAGCTACGAATGAGAAGGTCTCCGACGTTTGCAAAGGTCCCGTTAGCTCTTCCGACCTTCAAAAACCGTAAAGTAGGCTACCTGGGTCACATTTTACGTCACCGGAAAAAATATCCGACAAACGCCACGTCGGAAGGCGCCGAAAACCGTTGCTCGGCAACATTAGAATGTTGACAGGGATCGCCAGCGTGTAAGAACTATTTCGTCTGACAAAAGTGAGAAAGGACTCTAGTCAGAACTGACGACCAACTTCGATTAGTGGAGAGGCATCATAAGAAGATATATGTAGGCACTTATTGTTTTGTCTTCTTCTTAAACTTTTTCATTTTTTTATGTTATCGTGGCCAAAACGCACATAATCCAAATTGTACAATATTTGCTTTTATCGCACAAGAATAACTTTAGAAATGCTAAATATATTTCTAAATAGTTTTAGAGATTCTTATCTTTTTGTACGTAACTAAAACAACTTATTAATATATTATTTAAAAAAAAAACAAGTGGTTACTTTATATGCTTAAGTTTTTTAATGTTCCAGGAAAAGTTTATAGAGTTACCTGTGACTGTTTATGGCACACGACTTTCTTATTCTATATAAAATGGCTACCGTTATGATTTCGAAGAATAAATCTTGTGCCAGCTTGTTATCTTGAGAACGTTAAGTGCAACGATAATAATGAATATCACTACTCACGAAACTCTGCTACTAACCAACATTAAACAAAGGACCGCCCGGCTTTGTTTGTTTTGGTGTCTTACAACTGGCTAGTACAGAAGATCTAACTATACCGTAAACTTTGAAAACATGCCAAGGGTCATCTAACACTGGTTAGTGAACCTCAAATTGTTAAAAATCTACCCTTTCGTGAAGTAACACTTAACAACGTTTTAATGTCTCTAAGCATGTTGAGGTTATGACTGTATTTTTTTAAGTGCAACATCAGACGTAAAAGGTTTGAGAAGCAAAAACAAAGTTTATTGTTGATATAAAAACAAAAAATAACAAGACGTTAGTTGAGTATTAAAAGCAAACACTTTTTTAATGATTGAATAAGACAAGATTTTATTGTTCTAATGTTTTTTTTTCTACTAAATATACTCATTAAAGGAGATCGCAATCAAGACAATAAAAAGGTTATAGGCATTAACGTTATATCTGCTAGACGAAATTGCTCTACTGCAGAAGAATATAAAATCTTCTAAAAAGTCACGTTTAAAAACTTTGTGAGTCTACGGGGACTATGAAACTAGCAAATAAAATCAATTACTTAAAACTTCCTCAAGATTTATTTATTAGTGCTGTACATTTTTATTTAAAATAACGATAAAATCGACAGACTTCGTACCGTTATCAAAATACAACTCAATAAGCACACTGAAACATTAAAATAATTAATTGAATTGCAAATTAAGGACGCGTTCACAGAATGACCAATAAAATTCATTATTTTAGTTTGTTTATCAGGTAATTTACGCAATTTCAACGGATTTAAACACTAATCAATGCTAACACTTAAATGATAATAATTTATGTATATTTACGTTTACCTTTTTTATTTAAATATATATAAGCCCAACAGGCTATTGCTAAATGGGTCCATCAAAACATTCACGAACAGTCAAAAAACACACGAGCAAATCAACTATCGATGCAATAACTACTCTGGGTTGAATATAATTTCACGTAAATGCTTCTTTACATTTTAACTCGAAAGTTGTACCTAAGTCCAGCGATTAAAATTAAAAAAAAAAACATTCAATCAGGGAAACGGTTTTAAGTTATCTACAGCGTTGAATCCAGTGATAAAATCAGTCCACCTTGTATAACACTAAAAATAGAAATTCTGATAGTGTACACTGTGATAGTAAATGACGAGAAGCAAATAGGAAAAATACCAATAATGTGATGTGCGTATAGATGATGAATCTTCTACCCCACGGATGAGATGGTAGCGGGCGTTTCACGAGCAAGTCAGTTAATGACCTCGGCCAGGGCAACCTTGTCGAAAGTTCAACCAATTTGTATGTAATACCTACGTGACTGCGTTGACTAACCAATGGTTTATTACTCATAGACTAATAATTATTTTTCTATAAAGTAATTTGTGTAAACGTGTAAAAATGAAAATGAGCTTTTGTGCTTGAAACAAAGCGTGATCATACAATTTTAATAAAGTACATATACCTACCAAGATCAGAAGGTATTATGTTATAATAAATACAAATTGAAGCGTTGGATGAAAGCGAATAAATGATTGCGGTGTTACACGAAACACAAGATTAGTACTGTATATTTTTGTATTAAAACATTGCAATAAGGAAAGATTCCATGTAACCAGTTCCACGTGAAACTTTTATAACCTTAAAAATACTAACTTTTTCCAATAGTTTCATTTCATTTTATACTACTTTTGCAACCGACATTACTTTAATTTTTTTTTTTCATTCCAAAATAAAATGAGGGGAATTATATTAAAGAAGACCTTAGATGTAATAGAAACCGAAAATATGGAGGTCGTAGAGCCACGCTGATTTCAGCACGTACGGGCCGGCTCGACCGGGGGAGTACTACCCTTCCACAGAGGATCAACCTAAAGCGACAGCGTATGTGCTGTCGTATTTTGTTGGTGAGCCCGAGACCGGAGGCCCATTGATGCAGGGTAACAGTTGTCGTGGTAAATGTGTGCAATATAATGCCACGAAAACTGTCATGTCTTTAATGTCCCCAAGCGAGGCATGAAAAAGCATTTTACTAGGCCACCATAGTGTGGGTCACCATACGAGCATTGTATTGCATTGTCTGCATTCGCAATGAGTATGTTGGCCACAACTCTTGGATTCTATTCATTCTTTCCATCAGGCAGATTAGAGTGACTTTGGCAGCCTCTTTATATTAAAAAAAAAAATTAAATTTTTATGTGTGCCATTAATGTAAAACCAGCAAGACGGATTCCAATGAAACTTTGGATTTTATACAATTTCAATAATATCTACCTGTCTAACAGTTTTTTTTTACCATGAATAGATGGACATTTATTGTTTATCTGATGTTCGCCTGAACTTTCTTATCTTTCTTAGAAATAAAAAAAAACTATTTAACTAATGTCAGCTCTAAAAGTTGACTAAAAATACACAAAACAAGTGGGACAAAATCGTATTTTTAAAGTAACGTCGGTTCCATGTGTCACTTGCATTATGGAACTAGGAATAAACCTCTATTTTAAATATCTATTCCCACCAGTTGTAGTGTACGGAACTAATGGATTGCAAAAGTTCCATCTGGAATTGGCCACATGGAACTACTGGGAATAAACAGTTAGTTGAGGTTGAAAATAAGATTATTTGTATGTAAGTCTAAACGTGCGGAACACTCGGATATGGTGAAACTCGCTTATGGACTTTTTACCCATAGACGCGCCTGTACTTGTATTGGCTGTCAAAACAGGCGGTTAAATTGACGTGCGACGTAAAAATGCGCGACAAAATCATCTTATCTGAACTGAGCCTTATATAAGTGACTAATAATTATTGACACCCACACATTTACAGTATTTAAAACGAACCTGTGTAATACTTTATTAGTTAGATTTGGATGTCTAGAACAGGATGTACTTGATGGTAGTGTTATTTTAATTACACATAAAATCCTTTAACGACAGTCCAGTGATACTACTTTACAAATTGAGGTAACAGAATAGTGTCTATTTTATTTATAACACAGCACAGCTTACAGACAGCCATAACTTGTTCTAGAACACACATAAAAGACTAACAGTGTACAAATATTTCTAAATAGAAACTGAAACCTTGATAATTTTCTGGTGTTTATGTAAAAAACATTTTTACGACAAATGTTAATGTTAAAACAGTGAGAGTTTGATAGAATTATTGAAACAGTCGCTTAAAAACTCGTGAGGGAAAACGGTGTAAGGATTCGCAGATAATTGCAATGAATAGCGAACACGGAGTAAGATCTGAGTGTAAGATTGTTGGCAGAAAGCCAAACACACAGCGCGCTTAATATCTAACTCTACTTATAAACTATGTCAGTTAATGTCGCAAAAACATTCTTAAAAACTACATATGAACAGTTTTTAAAAGTTTCAACGACTACGCGGTACATTTAAATTTTAAACTACATGGCAATCCGTTATTAGTAAACAGAAATTACATTCACCAATATATCTGACTCTTGTTTCATTGTAACTGTTTTTTTTTCATTTTATCTTTTATATTTCATATGTTTACACATGGCTGATAGAACAAGTATGTTGGGGCCAAGTTTATTCGAAAACACTGCCATTATTGTTTTGCCGCTATGGCTATATTTTCGTAATCTACCTATATTGCAAAGATGTTGCGACTAAAAATATTTAATACACGTAGTATAATCTTGCCTATTTTCATATACCTCATATATTATAATTGTGACCAGGCAGTTTTGTTGATTTTGAAAAGAATGCTTTATCTTAAAATCTTTCTACTGAGCTTCTTCGCATTGGACTTGTTTGCTATTTAACAATAACTTTTGTATACATCATAAAACTGACAACCACAAAACGTCAAAATTCTTGAACAATAATAATTAATCCCCGAATTTACAACAAATAGTTTTTTTTTTACGTTTTCAAATGTGTTTTTTTATGTTAAGATCTGTGTAAATAATAATTTATTTAAGAGAAAATCAAGTCATTATCTTGCGTTTGTTATAAATATAATAAATTTCCAACTCATACCGGATACAAAAAAATATTTAATGACCGTTTTTGTTTTTGTTGTAATGACCACAGCTAAGAAATAGATATCCTACCTGTCCCACTATGTACACATACAATAACAATATGATTGAAAATAAAACGAAATTTGTTACTTCCCCTTAATTAGTGTCGTCAGTAAGCGACCAAGTAAAACTAATAATAGAAAAGGAAAACCAATTCATTAACTCTCGCTTGATGAGCACGCCATAAGAACTTCTCCTTTGGGGCGAGACCTTTTCACCAAATACTTCACCTAAATAATTTCTTCGTAATTAAAAACCTACAATTAGGGAAAATAACATTTTTGTCTTGCAGAATCCCCCGGATGTGGTATCCGTGGTGGGATTCTGCTAGGCTAGTGGTGGTTATGTCAGATTGGAACCTACCAAAAACCGCACGCCGACTCAGTACTAGTAACAGAGGAACCAAGTGTACCCTAGAAAGAAAAACCCTGGAACCTGGAACTGTAAAGAAAACACCTATCAAGTTTAATTATAACTTATTCCACAATAAACAAACACCATAGTTATCTCGTCATATACTTGTTCCATCCCTCATGTGAAACTATATAATAGATCTCCTTCGTTAATAAAAGTGCAAAAAATGATACTAACATACGTCATTTTTGTGGTTTTTGGTAGTATTAAAAATTGATTTTCACATTCGCAGGTATTTTTATTGTCCTCTGGTTTTCTCAGAGAAGATGGTTCACTAAAGTATTAGCCGCCCACAATCACGGCGAATTAAGTGTTCCCCGCAGTTGTTATTGTACCTTGCTCATTCACGGGAACATTACATTTATTCAGGTTAAAAATCTCTGGGTCCAATTTTATATAGGTCCTTTGAGCTTTTTTTTAAAAGAGTAATAAACATCCAAACAGACTTTCGTCTTTATAATTTTAGCAAGATATTTGGTGATAATGGTAATATTGGGCTTTAGTGGTAACCCTATCCGACCATGTCGTGTATAGCTTTATTAACTATCCTTCTATTTCAAGTGAAATTAATGTCAATCAACCTAAGAACTATTCATATAAGGTATAAGATTTTAGTATTAGTTATGATGGTATAAGAAGTTCTTAAAATACATTGTGCGATAGAAAGGTTTTCTTCATGAAACTAAAACCTACAGAGGATTTTATTAGGGGTGGCTAAAATCTAATTAATGTAACTTAAGTGTTTAAATTTATCAAGATTAAGATAAAAAGGTGAATTCAAACTTCTCTCAACTTTCATCTAAAAATAATTTCTTAGTATACATAAATTAACATAAATACATTTATGAACTGCGAATTGTAAATGATATGATAATGACAAAAATATACATAAATATTATTTACCTATTACGTAAAAGAACAGTACTACACTTTGATACCACCATATCGGTCTCAGTGAAGAAACTTATGCTGATAATAGTGTATACTTGTTATTACAGTTTAGTAAATATTATACTACAATCTATAGATAATCTGATTTCGGCGCTAATACAGATCACCGTCACTGATACCAATTGGAGTATTTCACGAATAACTAATATATGTGCCCATTGATAAGTAGAAAGTTAGCACGAGTTAAAAGATTGTTTATAATTTAAAAACACAGAACAACACACAAAAATACTCTCTAAAGAAAAGTCTGTCACATTTAGCAGGGGGCGGATCAATTTTTTATATAATTAACTTTTAAAACTAGTACTAGGATTTGAGGCAACTCTATTTACCCACACTAGTAGTTACTGTTTATTTTATAATGTTCTTACTTTAAATAAATTATCTGCTGTACTATGTCTCCTTTTTAAAATGGAACGCTGTTCCTCTTTCTTGATACGGATGTCGCAAGCGATATTTAGGTTGTAACAAGCTAGGAATGTGCTCGTCCCAGTCACTTGTTATTAGAATATATAACTAAGCCTCAATAAGATAACGCTCACAGTAAGTAAATTCGCTGTAAATAAAAATGTTTCTGCAAATTTTAGTAGATATAAATTAACAAAGTGGATATTTGCATTACCGCTAGATGTCGCTACAAACCCTTAGGTATGTTACAATTACAGCTAACTGATTAATGTAACGGGAACTTATTTTAATTTACCTTTATATAATTAACTGTAACATATTTTCCGTGTGGTGACGCATTGAGAATATATAGTGTCAACAACCCGACTCATCCCAAGGATATCGTAAGAGGTGACTAAGGCAACAAATTACGCAGGACTGTCAAGAGAAGGAAAACGGTCTAGCTAGCGTGGTATAGCAGACCAAATCCTCCTTTCTAAAGAGAGGCGTATGTCCAACAGTGGACTATTAGAGGCTGATGGTGTTATAATAAAGTGTTATGATGACAGCCGAAATTTAAATGAAAACTTTAGATTTGAAACGGACATGACTAATTAAATTAGTTGATTTTGGGTAAATGTTATTGATTTCGAAGTAAAACAACTTTTTAATCTCGCCTATCTCTTCATAACTTCTTTTGTTTTGCGATTAAACGACACTCGTAATAAAGAACTCTACTTTTTATCACATCCATTTTTTTTTTCGATCCTATATAATTATGTTACTTCATAGAGACCTATATTTCTGTTGTTATACACAGTGAAATGGTAGAAATAATCGATAAAAACATAGACCTAAATGTGACGCACACATTTACGCTTATATTTCATAAGGAGTAAGCAGAATCATATTACACACCCCCGTTTTTTCAACTAGTGTTATGGTTCAACTAGTCACTTTAGTGTTAGATGGGCAAATTGGGAGTATATTATGAGATTAAGTATAAAGAAAATCAATGATAGAAAAAGAATATTGCTTATATTATGCGTGAACTAGCGGTATGGTGATGAGTTAAGGATGCGGAGTGTCATCATCCCTATTCATCCAAAGGGTGTCGTAAGAGAAGCTAAGAGAGCTTACTACACAAGACAAGAGCACTGCATAGACAAAGAAAACTTCTAGGCAGCGTGGCGTAGTAGTAGTACCTTCTTTCAAAGGGGAGGCTTATGTCCAGCAGCGGACTGTAAAGGCTATCGATGTGTGATGATGAACGGATGAAAGCAATAGTTTAGGTAGTTCAGGTGCGCATAAATTTAACTCGAATCGGCCATTGTCGGAATGTCTGAACCCTCTAACTTGTCGATAATAACTTCCTTCGTTATCAAGTGATGGCAATTAACTAAAGGAATGGCCGTTTGGTATATTTAGCGTCAAGTGTAAATTCGTCGGAAGTAGTGACTAAAGAAGAAATTGTAAATAAATTTACCGCCATTATTTTTGTATATTATGTTAAGAGAGCAGCAGCGATGTTATTGTTTTAAAATGGTTAAGAAAAATAAAGTGATTTATTACAATAAAAAATACAAGCTAGCGTCCAGGACCTCCCTGAGGCGGTCCGACATGTGTTCGAGGGCTCGGGTTAGCACTCGGGCAGGTATCCCGTCCGGCCCGGGGGCGGTGTTCTTAGAGCGGATCCGTAGAACAACCGCCCCTACCTCCGATTCCCTGACGGGCGGAACATTGTCTTCGTTCACCCCGTCGTCTTCGACCATGAAGGCCATCGACGGGGGCGTGTGCTCCGCCCGCTGAGGAAAAAGGCCCTCGACCACTTCCCGCAGGAAGCTGGGCTGGAGTGTCTCTGTAAGGGGGGGGCCCGACGTGCGGAGCTTTTGCCGCGCCGCACGATAGGGGCGACCCCAGGGGTCACGATCGAGACCCTCCAGCATTTCCTTTCTCTTAATTTCTTTGGCGCGGCTGATGGCCAGCTTCAGAGTTTTCCGCGCCTCTCGGTACTCCTCATGAAGCTGGTCCTCCCCGCCTTCTTCGCGGTGTCGCCGCCGACTACGGGTGTAGGACCTCCGGGCACGAGTACAGGCCGCACGGAGGTCCGCCAACTCCTGGGACCACCAGTAAACCTCCTTCCGTGGAGGCCGGCAACCTCGGATGCGGGGCATGGCCGCATCACAAATTTGTGCAATCGCTTCGCAGAAGCGACCAGCCCTCATGTCGACCTCCTCGGTCGGGGCCTGCGGAGACGGCCAAGAGTGAATAATGGCCGCCTCCTCTAGTAGGTCCCTATTTAATTTGGCTACAGCCCACCGCGGAAAGCGAGAAGAACGCCGCGCCGCGTGACCCCTACTGGCGTCCTGGGACCGGGAGAGCTCAAATCGGATATAGAGATGGTCCGAGAGCGTCTCAACCTCTTCCAGGACACGCCAGTTCCTTACTCGTGCGGCGAGGGCAGGGGTAGCGAACGAAAGGTCCACTATCGACCCTCCCTGCTGTCGCACGCACGTGTTAGTGGAGCCCCTGTTTAGTAAACAGAGGCCCACCGAGGCCGCCCACTCCTCTACGGCCTCGCCCCTAGCGTCCGTCCTGGGGGAACCCCACGCAATGGACTTTGCGTTGAAGTCCCCCAGCACTAAGACGTGCCCAGACGTTAGACGCCGCATCGAGGTTTCCAAGTTGTTAAGGAAAACCTCGAAGTCGTTCAAACTCCGGTTGGGGGAGAAGTATACACCATATACAGTGATCCCCCCCCACTCGGCAGCAACATATCCAGTGCCCTTGTCTCTTAGCGACAAGGGCGGGGAATGAGCCGCCGTGGAGCCAACGACTGCCACGGAACCGTCCCGGTCACCCAACCAGTTTGGACGGGGAGGAACATAATAGGGTTCCGCGGCTACGGCAACACCGATCGACCACTGTGTCATGGTTTGCAGGAAAAGGTCCTGCGCCGCGGCACAGTGGTTCAGGTTCGTCTGGACCAGGAGGTTGGAGACTTGGGCCATTACTCGACCGTCTCTACAACCTCCTCCATGGGCAACGATGCCGACATGCGAACGACATCAGAGGCAGCCTGGGTCGATTGGCTAGCCCCCGACGCTTGCCGAGAATTATAGGGAGGTTTGCAGCCTCCCTGCCCAATTTGGTGATTGGCGGGCTTGTTACCCGCCGCACACACCGGGCAGTGAGGGGCGGCAGAGCATTCAGCCGCCTTGTGTCCCGGTCGACCGCAGCGGAAACATAATCCGCTGCAGTCAAAACAGCTGGCACACTTGGCACGTGTGTGTCCCGATGCCAGACATTTAAAACATCTCATCGGTCTCGCTGCCAGGACTGTGATCCTAGCGCTCACGAAACCGATGAGCAGCCTACCGGCATCGCCCAAAATTTTGGCCGATGCTACGGGACAGCTGACCCACACTGCGCCAAGCCCTCCTGGACCGGGACGGATGGTGCCGACCCTAATGTTGTCCGCGTTGCACCCTGTCTTCTCTCTTACTGCAACACGGACATCCTCGGCCGTTATGGAGTCGTCCAGGCCTAAGATGCGCAACTCTGCACACTTGGTGGGCCTGGCGATCTTAACACCATCCGTGGCCGCAAACATGCCCCGCAACTTTTCGGCAAACATATCAGCCGTCTTTGCACCTTCGGCTCCAGGGAACTCTAGGACACGAGCTCCCGTCTGAGCGAGGCGCAACCTGACTCCTTCCGTCCCGATGTCGTTGGCGAGACTAGCCCGGGCCCTCTGGAAGATGGCCGCGTAAGACAGTCCGCCGTTAGCCGCTTCCGGTGACACGGTGACCACCACCGCCGCGGTCTTGGGCACCTGCAGCTTGCGCGGCCTCTTCGTAGTGGCCACTACCACCGATAGCGACTGCGGGGTAGAGGCTGCTTTTTGAGCAGCCTTTTTACCCCGCTTTCGGGACTTCTTAGTCCCCCCGACTACCTGCCAACCATCCGTGGAAGGGGCAGATATCGGGGGAGCAGACGTGGAGGTGCCAGGTACAGCGGCTGGAGTGGAGAGCGGAGGGAATTCCGCTCTAGACTTGGCCGCCGTTTTGGGCCCTGACCTCGGTGCACCTGTCTTGGCTGTTGCTTTAGCCGCCTGTCGTGCCCTCGGAGCAACCGCAGGAGCAGCAGACACAGACGCCACCGCCGCATAGGATACACGACCGCCCGCAACGGGAGGCGTTGATGGCATCGATACGGTCTTAGGTCTATTTGCCGCGAGCGGCGGTCGGACAACTGGGGCCGGAGGCAGCCTCGCCTCCAGGCCAGCGAGACGCCCGTCCATCATGCGCCAAACTGCGTCCGTGATTTGGCGCAGGTGGGCATCAGGAATACCCCCGAGGTTGGAAGAGGGGGTAAGTTGTGACGGAGGCGAGCCTTCTCTTTCGGGGCGATCTGCCCGGAATTGAGCAAACTGAGCACTGAGCTCAGTCACCTGCCCCGTCAGACGCTCGTTGGCTGCCTGGAGACGAGCCATGTCTCCGATAAGGCTCTCCACGACCCCCGCAATAGCGGCAGAGGAGTCCTTAAGGGCCTTCACAAAACAGCCCTTAAGGTTACTAGACTTGGTGGCCACTTTGTGGATGACGGCCACCGCCGCGTTTGCTCTCTCCTGCATGGACGATGGTGTTTGGAGAACAGAACTCCCTACCATCGGCTCCTTGATTTTAAGCAGGAGATCTGCGACCTCCTCTTCCGCTAATGCTTCGCCGTCCGCCCTGACTCTTCTGTAGGCTCCTGCCTTGCAGAAAACGGAGCCTGACGGGACCGAGGCCGGAGTTCGTGACCTCCCTCTACGGCTGCTTGCAACCTTGGGAGGTAACATCTCCTGAGACGTATCGCTGCCGTCATCCCTGGAGCGTCCGCGTTTCCGACTGGCACAGAGCTCCGTTTCCATAAGCTCCAGTGTGTCCTCCTTCGCACTGGAGCTACCACCCGCGACAGATTTTGAACGCAATCGTTCCGATATTCTACGGCTCCCAGCAGCCATAATGACTTCTGGGAGCCCCACCGAGATAGGCGTGCTAACCAATAACTCCTCTTTGTTGGAAGAGAAGTCGTCCGTTCTTGCATTCCTTTCCCCTCTGTTTTTTTTCTCCTTCTTTTCGTCTGTATTTTTATTTTTATTTGTAATTGATTCCATATTTGAACCCACGAGATGGGGAGAACAGAGGTCGACCCGGGCAGAGATCCCCAATACCCGGGCAAGCGTAAATTTATGCCCAACCGAGGGGTCCGCAGGTGCCTCGGCTGGGAGTGCGCTTACGACTGAACTGCCCATCAGCCATGCATCCCCTGGTCACGCACCAGAACACGGGATTCGGGGTAATTTTTTAAAGAGGTTTTCTTCCTCGCAGTCCGGGCGGCTAAGCCAAGACCCTCGCCCCCGATTGGTGTCGCGAGACATAACCACCACACTCCTTTCGGGATTACGATGTGACAACGGTGGCAGGAAGATTAAATCTTCCAATGCCTGCTCGGCGGTAGTGTGAGTACACACCGAGCCCATTCTCCTTTCTCCACCATTGACAGTGGAGAAATGCCGACCCATGAAAGGGTCCCACCCTAATGATTTTTTATCGAGGTTTTCCTCCTCATTGCTCCAAAGAGCGAAGAGCCAACGGAGGAATCGACATAAATGCCCGCTCTGTTGGACCAAGCCTCAGCCGAATGGCCGAAGAAAATGGCCTCCTCTTCTTCGTGCTAGAATATTAGCCGTTGGCGTGATGTCCTCTTCCAAATGGCACAGGAAGAAACAGTGCCATCGCCAACGTTACCAGGGTGCACCACGTGGAGGTTTTCTAGCCCAGCACCCCAAAATCATCTTATCTGAACTGAGCCTTATATAAGTGACTAATAATTATTGACACCCACACATTTACAGTATTTAAAACGAACCTGTGTAATACTTTATTAGTTAGATTTGGACGTCTAGAACAGGATGTACTTGATGGTAGTGTTATTTTAATTACACATAAAATCCTTTAACGACAGTCCAATGATACTACTTTACAAATTGAGGTAACAGAATAGTGTCTATTTTATTTATAACATAGCACAGCTTACAGACAGCCATAACTTGTTCTAGAACACACATAAAAGACTAACAGCGTACAAATATTTCTAAATAGAAACTGAAACCTTGATAATTTTCTGGTGTTTATGTAAAAAACATTTTTACGACAAATGTTAATGTTAAAACAGTGAGAGTTTGATAGAATTATTGAAACAGTCGCTTAAAAACTCGTGAGGGAAAACGGTGTAAGGATTCGCAGATAATTGCAATGAATAGCGAACACGGAGTAAGATCTGAGTGTAAGATTGTTGGCAGAAAGCCAAACACACAGCGCGCTTAATATCTAACTCTACTTATAAACTATGTCAGTTAATGTCGCAAAAACATTCTTAAAAACTACATATGAACAGTTTTTAAAAGTTTCAACGACTACGCGGTACATTTAAATTTTAAACTACATGGCAATCCGTTATTAGTAAACAGAAATTACATTCACCAATATATCTGACTCTTGTTTCATTGTAACTGTTTTTTTTTTCATTTTATCTTTTATATTTCATATGTTTACACATGGCTGATAGAACAAGTATGTTGGGGCCAAGTTTATTCGAAAACACTGCCATTATTGTTTTGCCGCTATGGCTATATTTTCGTAATCTACCTATATTGCAAAGATGTTGCGACTAAAAATATTTAATACACGTAGTATAATCTTGCCTATTTTCATATACCTCATATATTATAATTGTGACCAGGCAGTTTTGTTGATTTTGAAAAGAATGCTTTATCTTAAAATCTTTCTACTGAGCCTCTTCGCATTGGACTTGTTTGCTATTTAACAATAACTTTTGTATACATCATAAAACTGACAACCACAAAACGTCAAAATTCTTGAACAATAATAATTAATCCCCGAATTTACAACAAATAGTTTTTTTTTTACGTTTTCAAATGTGTTTTTTTATGTTAAGATCTGTGTAAATAATAATTTATTTAAGAGAAAATCAAGTCATTATCTTGCGTTTGTTATAAATATAATAAATTTCCAACTCATACCTGATACAAAAAAATATTTAATGACCGTTTATGTTTTTGTTGTAATGACCACAGCTAAGAAATAGATATCCTACCTGTCCCACTATGTACACATACAATAACAATATGATTGAAAATAAAACGAAATTTGTTACTTCCCCTTAATTAGTGTCGTCAGTAAGCGACCAAGTAAAACTAATAATAGAAAAGGAAAACCAATTCATTAACTCTCGCTTGATGAGCACGCCATAAGAACTTCTCCTTTGGGGCGAGACCTTTTCACCAAATACTTCACCTAAATAATTTCTTCGTAATTAAAACCTACAATTAGGGAAAATAACATTTTTGTCTTGCAGAATCCCCCGGATGTGGTATCCGTGGTGGGATTCTGCTAGGCTAGTGGTGGTTATGTCAGATTGGAACCTACCAAAAACCGCACGCCGACTCAGTACTAGTAACAGAGGAACCAAGTGTACCCTAGAAAGAAAAACCCTGGAACCTGGAACTGTAAAGAAAACACCTATCAAGTTTAATTATAACTTATTCCACAATAAACAAACACCATAGTTATCTCGTCATATACTTGTTCCATCCCTCATGTGAAACTATATAATAGATCTCCTTCGTTAATAAAAATGCAAAAAATGATACTAACATACGTCATTTTTGTGGTTTTTGGTAGTATTAAAAATTTATTTTCACATTTGCAGGTATTTTTATTGTCCTCTGTTTTTCTCAGAGAAGATGGTTCACTAAAGTATTAGCCGCCCACAATCACGGCGAATTAAGTGTTCCCCGCAGTTGTTATTGTACCTTGCTCATTCACGGGAACATTACATTTATTCAGGTCAAAAATCTCTGGGTCCAATTTTATATAGTGGTCCAAGAGCCCGTGAGTGCCAGACCTTCGTCATTTTATAAAAGCTGAAAGTTCTTCTATGTGTGTCCCTAGTACAGGTAAGAATGATCCCCAAACATGAAGCTGAGGCAGCGGTGGCTTTGGCAGATAACAGGCAACAAAGGTATGTAAAATTCCATCTCAAATTCGTCATAATATAAAACTTGATTTTTTTATATTTGATTCATAATAATATCAAAACTCGCGTTGCTCATTGCCAGACAGTTAGTATGGTTCCAACCCTCTGCCGGACACCCCTAAACTATTATAATTTATAATTATACTTACGTTATATTATAAAACCTAAATTTAATATATAATTTTTTGGGAGCCTATTAAACTATGTTTACATAGTAGCCGGACAGTTTCGAAGGTTCTATCATCTTGCCAGACGCATTCAAAGGCGGTCCGAATTGTACTCGCAGCACTTACGACGTTTAAACTGCTAACGTGTGGACCGATTTAGTGAGCGCGCGATAACGATGAAAATAATGAAAATATTTAGATTTAATTAAAATAAATTAATTTCTCTGTAAATTTCTTATCTTAAAAAAATGTGCCCTTGGGATAATAAACACTAATATTTGATTTACTTTGTTTCATTGGCTTTATAATTTTAATAGCATTGACAATAATAAACTTCTTAAAAATGAAAAATAATATCAATTAAATTATTAGATTTTCGACATGATTGACATTGTATGAGAAAAATTTTACTCAGTATTATTTTAAATATTTGTTATTGAAATTGTAAAAATTAATTAATGAAATTTCTGGATTAAGAAAAAATAAACTGCAAAATTTGAAATTAATAACAATGGGTGCGCAGTGAAATCCCGCAATAGACTAAGCGCTCTGTTTCATTCGCACTCGTTACTGTATACGCTCCTTGCTCTCCTGATTACTGCTCACTTTGAATGCGTCTGGCAAGATGATAGAACCTTCGAAACTGTCCGGCTACTATATAAACATAGTTTAATAGGCTCCCAAAAAATTATATATAAAACTTAGGTTTTATAATATAACGTTTAGTTACTGTATTCGCTCCTTGCTCTCCCGATTATTGCTCACTTTGAATGCGTCTGGCAAGATGAGAGAACCTTCGAAACTGTCCGGCTACTATATAAACATAGTTTAATAGGCTCCCAAAAAATTATATATAAAATTTAGGTTTTATAATATAACGTTTAGTTACTGTATTCACTCCTTGCTCTCCCGATTACTGCTCACTTTGAATGCGTCTGGCAAGATGATAGAACCTTCGAAACTGTCCGGCTACTATGTAAACATAGTTTAATAGGCTCCCAAAAAATTATATATAAAATTTAGGTTTTATAATATAACGTTTAGTTACTGTATTCGCTCCTTGCTCTCCCGATTACTGCTCACTTTGAATGCGTCTGGCAAGATGATAGAACCTTCGAAACTGTCCGGCTACTATGTAAACATAGTTTAATAGGCTCCCAAAAAATTATATATGAAACTTAGGTTTTATAATATAACGTTTAGTTACTGTATTCGCTCCTTGCTCTCCCGATTATTGCTCACTTTGAATGCGTCTGGCAAGATGATAGAACCTTCGAAACTGTCCGGCTACTATATAAACATAGTTTAATAGGCTCCCAAAAAATTATATATAAAATTTAGGTTTTATAATATAACGTAAGTATAATTATAAATTATAATAGTTTAGGGGTGTCCGGCAGAGGGTTGGAACCATACTAACTGTCTGGCAATGAGCAACGCGAGTTTTGATATTATTATGAATCAAATATAAAAAAATCAAGTTTTATATTATGACGAATTTGAGATGGAATTTTACATACCTTTGTTGCCTGTTATCTGCCAAAGCCACCGCTGCCTCAGCTTCATGTTTGGGGATCATTCTTACCTGTACTAGGGACACACATAGAAGAACTTTCAGCTTTTATAAAATGACGAAGGTCTGGCACTCACGGGCTCTTGCTCTATAGGTCCTTTGAGCTTTTTTTGAAAAAAGTAATAAACAGCCAAACAGACTTTCGTCTTTATAATTTTAGCAAGATATTTGGTGATAATGTTAATATTGGGCTTTAGTGGTAACCCTATCCAACCATGTCGTGTATAACTTTAATAACTATCCTTCTATTTCAAGTGAAATTAACGTCAATCAACCTAAGAACTATTCAATACAAGGTATAAGATTTGAGTATTAGTTATGATGGTATAAGAAGTTCTAAAAATACATTGTGCGATAGAAAGGTTTTCTTCATGAAACTAAAACCTACAGAGTACTTTATTAGGGATGGCTAAAATCTAATGAATGTAACTTAAGTGTTTAAAATTATCAAGATTAAGATAAAAAGGTGACTTCAAACTTCTCTCAACTTTCATCTAAAAATAATTTCTTAGTATACTATGATTATATTTATGAACTGCGAATTGTAAATGATATGATAATGACAAAAATATACATAAATATTATTTAACTATTACGTAAAAGAACAGTACTCCACTTTGATACCACCATATCGGTCTCAGTGAAGAAACTTATGCTGATAATAGTGTATACTTGTTATTACAGTTTAGTAAATATTATACTACAATCTATAGATAATCTGATTTCGGCGCTAATATAGATCACCGTCACTGATACCAATTGCAGTATTTCACGAATAACTAATATATGTGCCCATTGATAAGTAGAGAGTTAGCACGAGTTAAAAGATGGTTTATAATTTAAAAAACACAGGAATATTAACTTACTTCGGAGTATAGTTGGAGTCATATCTACTCTCTAAAGACAAGTCTGTCACGTTTAGCAGGGAGCAGATTAATGTTTTATGTAATTAACTTTTAAAACTAATACTAGGATTTGAGGCAACCCTATTTACCTGTTTGTTTAATAATGTTCTTACTTTAAATAAATTATCTGCTGCACTATGTCTCCTTTTAAAAATGGAACGCTGTTCCTCTTTCTTGATACGGATGTCGCAAGCGATATTTAGGTTGTAACAAGCTAGGAATGTGCTCGTCCCAGTCACTTGTTATTAGAATATAAAACTAAGCTTCAATGAGATAACGCTCACAGTAAGTAAATTCGCTGTGATTAAAAATGTTTCTGCAAATTTTAGTAGATATAAATTTACAAAGTGGATATTTGCATTACCGCTAGATGTCGCTACAAAACCTTAGGTATGTTACAATTACAGCGAACTGATTAATGTAACGGGAACTTATTTTAATTTACCTTTATATAATTAACTGTAACATATTTTCCGTGTGGTGACGCATTAAGAATATATAGTGTCATCAACCCGACTCATCCCAAGGATATCGTAAGAGGTGACTAAGGCAACAAATTACGCAGGACTGTCAAGAGAAGGAAAACGGTCTAGCTAGCGTGGTATAGCAGACCAAATCCTCCTTTCTAAAGAGAGGCCTATGTCCAACAGTGGACTATTAGAGGCTGATGGTGTTATAATAAAGTGTTATGATGACTATCGAAATTGAAATGAAAACTTTAGATTTGAAACGGACATGACTAATTGAATTAGTTGATTTTGGGTACATGTTATTGATTTCGCAGTAAAACAACTTTTTGATCTCGCATGTCTCTTCATAACTTCTTTTGTATTGCGATTAAACGACACTCGTAATAAAGAACTCTACTTTTTATCACATCCATTTTTTTTTCGATCCTATAAAATTATGTTACTTCATAGAGACTAATATTTCTGTTGTTATACACAGTGAAATGGTAGAAATAATCGATAAAAACATATAGACCTAAATGTGACGCACACATTTACGCTTATATTTCAAGAGGTAGGCAGAATCATATTACACACCCCCGTTTTTTCAACTAGTGTTATGGTTCAACTAGTCACTTTAGTATTAGATGGGCAAATTGGGAGTATATTATGAGATTAAGTATAAAGAAAATCAATGATAGAAAAAGAATATTGCTTATATTATGCGTGAACTAGCGGTATGGTGATGAGTTAAGGATGCGGAGTGTCATCATCCCTATTCATCCAAAGCGTGTCGTAAGAGAAGCTAAGAGAGCTTACTACACAAGACAAGAGCACTGCATAGACAAAGAAAACTTCTAGGCAGCGTGGCGTAGTAGTAGTACCTTCTTTCAAAGGGGAGGCTTATGTCCAGCAGCGGACTGTAAAGGCTATCGATGTGTGATGATGAACGGATGAAAGCAATAGTTTAGGTAGTTCAGGTGCGCATAAATTTAACTCGAATCGGCCATTGTCGGAATGTCTGAACCCTCTAACTTGTCGATAATAACTTCCTTCGTTATCAAGTGATGGCAATTAACTAAAAGAATGGCCGTTTGGTATATTTAGCGTCAAGTGTAAATTCGTCGTAAGTAATGACTAAAGAAGAAATTGTAAATAAATTTACCGCCATTATTTTTGTATATTATGTTAAGAGAGCAGCAGCGATGTTATTGCTTTAAAATGGTTAAGAAAAATAAAGTGATTTATTATTTTGTAGCTGGCTTTAAAATAGTAAGTTATGTAAGTAATAGTTAATTCATATGACATCGTGTATTCTAACGGATTAATAACTAAGTTATGACTGAATTTGTTAACGTTATTTTACGTAAACAATTAATTTACCTGGAAGTGATTTCGTGACAGGGGACGGAAATGTGTTACAAAAAGTCAAGGAACGTATTACTGATGTCAGATGTCATCATATGCGTCTACTTCGAGCTTCTCTCGTTTTTCATAATGTTCTATTGAATTTTAGAAGACAAAGACAACAAATTCAATGCTATATATACAGATATGTAAAGAAATGAGGGAGAAACGGTTCCTAAGGATTATAAGATTTTAATGACGCCCTATAAACTGAAATAGACAAAACCTTGTTGACGAACCAGCGAGCCGTCGGTAGCTCTTAAATCTTAATATTTTATAAAGTTGTTGCAGCGTAATTAAGTAATTAAGCTTTCTGTATGTTTAACTAATTATTTCCAATTCTGTGACATACAAGGAACCTTCCAGAAAAATCATGCATCTTGTAGTTAATAATTTTGGAAAAATAAAGTGTATTTTATTATGTTATCGTGTTTCTTAATATATGTTACTGTAAAAACCCGAACTACGGTAAATCCTAATATTTTCCAGTAAAACTAGATTTACCAACTCATAATGGTAAAAGTCCAAACCGTTCTATGATCATCGTTTATTTCGAACTTCTACCACCATTCACTATTGATAAATCTTAGGATTTGCGCCAGATGCCCACTGTTTTTGTTGAATCATTCGGATTAGATGAGTTTGAGTACATTGTTTTATTGCTAAAATCAAAATTTATCAGTTGTCATTAGTTCAATGACATGAGTTATGAGCAAATGAGTTTTGGGAAGGGAATGCAAGGGACTACACTTGCACACCCGTGGTAGAAAAGAAAATACATATATTTAAATTATTTCATAGGTAAAGACCTGGTATAATTATATATTTTATATTGATAAATAGTATGTATAGATGTAAATGCATCCCTCTGAAAATAATTCGGCGAAGCTCATGACTAAGCATGCATTTAAATTCTTTCGGGAAAGCCCGAAAAATCATTCCTTTTTTATAAATTCATACATTTACCAACACGTGCTGGTAAATCCGAAAATATGCTGGTAAAACCTGAGATTAACTAGTATTGGGATTTTTACAGTAACATATACATCAGTATTTTTATGAAAAGTGGTACATATAGATATATATATATATATATATGTACCACTTTTCTTATATATATATTTCTTCTACTGAGCATTAAAGCAAGAGTTTCAGCGATGAATATATTAACGTACGAACGACACTTTGTCTGGTATTGAAAAGCCTGAAGTGTCTCCGTAAAGAAGATTGAATTCATGTCATAGGCAAAATAATAAGTGCTCTATATTCTACACACAAAATTCAAAGTGCTTTGTATAACCGTGTCAGTACTTAGCGCTTGTAGTCTAATATATAATGTAATGCTTGACAGCTAGAACTCTAGAGCTGCTAAGTTTGTCATTTGATATGTAGAATCTAGATCTCTCTTATTATAACAAATCAGACAAGACTACTTCATATCATAATTTACATATTTCTCATAACAGT
Source organism: Hypercompe scribonia (assembly GCA_949316085.1). NCBI lineage: Eukaryota > Metazoa > Arthropoda > Insecta > Lepidoptera > Erebidae > Hypercompe > Hypercompe scribonia. The sequence continues at coordinate 11,460,074 of OX438988.1, forward strand.
ATCAAAACTTATTCAAATGAGAGTGTTTTATTCCACTACAAAATGACAACTGATCCCGGGTCCCTTCCTGCGACCTGTAAGGTAACTGTATTGCATATCGATATTCGTAATCAGCCGAGACAACAGAAGTACCCGACACCTCACAACTTTTTGATGAAGGTCGCCTCTGTACAGCCTGAGACGGAACTGGCATATTAATGTATTTTAACTAAATATTTTGCTCACATATACTTCGTACGTATCTACCTATCAATTATCTAAATGAGCTACACGTATTTATAGAAAATGCTGATTTGTCATCCAAATTATATTATTAATTTAGTTTTTTTTATTTACTCTTGAATATTGATATATTTTTTTTTTGATATAACCAGATTTTGCAAAAATATCGCAAGTTTGTTCATATGTACGACGCAGTCAGACAACTGTAAATTTAAATTACAACTTGTAAAGATGATGGAATCCTACATACTTGATTAAATATATATATTGTAGGTGTTAGATAGGAGTAATAGACATTATAAAACGACCATAAAATGGTGGACAAAGGGTTATTTCGTTGAACGGAATGACAATGTACGACACATTGAAAAATTACATAGATTTGATTTTAAGGTGGTGCAAAGATGTCAGGAAGAAGAAAAGTTCACAATAATTTTATTGTACTTTGATAATATTTTATTATATTATATTATTATTTTTAATTTACCTTTCTTGTATCTAAACTTTATGGTAAGCGGTTATCATGGTCGTAGTTTGATGAGATGATTGTAGTAAACTAAACTCGTATCATTGTTTTTGTACTACATTAAAGTCAATTAAAAATTATATATAGGTATGTAGTTATAGATAAAATACCACTTAATTTCAATTATAAAGTCAATGCCACGTCATTTGCGTAATAAATTTTAATTAATATTAACTAAAATATTATGTTTTTCTACCGTAGATACGTAATAAACACATTTGCATTTCCGTATGTGAAGCATTAACATTAAATAAAAAAAAATGTTTATGAAATAATTGTTTAGTGAAATATTTGTAAAGTAGTCTATGTAAATGTTTTTTGGTACAAAATTTTCCAATAATTTCATAATAACAATTACTTATATTTAAAAACCAGCTTTTATAACTAGAATATTATTTCTATGATGCAAGGATAAATTACAGTAGACACACGTTGTCTATCAAATATAAACACACATGTGGATTTGAATACCTTACATTCGGCGTAACAGCTGTAAAAATAAGTTTAAATCTATTTTTAGGAACCATTATTGTTAGAAATTATTTCAAAGACACGCTATTTTCGTCCACACACACAAGGAATATTTATCTAAAACCAACACTTGCTAACAAGATCCTTTCAAGATATCAGTGTGTTCGTATATTTTTAGAATAATTTCCTTCACAAACTCGTCTATTTTAACCCTTAACAACTACGGGCCTTATTTATGTTATCACTGATCGCTTATTCGATTTATTTTGGGTGAGGTAGGTTGTGATAACTTAAAATATCATTCACAGGTACTATCTCTTACATAACGAGATTTCTTTTAAGTAAAGAAGTGTTTTATTTGTTTAGTCACATATAACTAAAAATAAGGTTGAATCACGCTAATTTAAACACGAATGGGCTGGATCGGTCAGGGCTGTAGAACCGTCTCACAAAATACCAACCTGAAGCGACAGCATCCGTGCTGTCGTGTTTCATTGGTGAGTCTGGATGCCCATTGATTTGCGGGTGACGGTTATCGTGGTAAGTACGATAGTCTTACACTGCCACAGTGACCATCATACCTTTGACGTCCTCAAGCGAGGCGTAAAAAACATCTCACGAGGCCACCACAGTGTACGTCACCATACTGCATTGTCTGCATTCACGATGAGTGTGATGACAACAACTCTTGGATTCTATTCCTGCTTTCTATCAGGTAGAATAGAGTCACTTTGACAGGCTCTTAAACTAAAAGAAAGTGAAACTAACAATTAAAGGTGTCTTGAATAGTAATTTTTTTCTATAAATTTTGGTATTTCGTAATTAGTCTGTTAAAAACCCACGGATTTTTTTCATTGAAATGTGAACTTGACCTTTTTTGTTTGAGATCGCTCTGATATTTTCTCAACGTGCCCAAATTCATAAATAAATTAAATACAGAAAAATAGCTATTAAAAATGTTGTTAAGAGCCATGTTAGTGAAGCCCAACAAAAACCTGCGACAGTTGTTGCTGCGGTCGACGGCTAAATTATATGTACAGTGTTGCTATACATTTTTGTTCTCATGTGAACGTAACCAACGTAAAAGTTTTCAATTACACATTTCCATGCTAGAAATATTTTATTGCTGAAGAGTTAGAACACTTGAACACAACCAGTCTTAATAATTTCTGACTATCGTATTTTGACAATACATATTTTAACTTGTGACTCTTAGCAGTCAAGCAGTAGTGTAGGTGTAAATACGTAATATAAAGATACATGAACGCTCAGATCCCAATTTGTGTAACTTTTTAATACATCTAAGGACAACTTGCACTGTTTTTATGATTAACGTGTAGGAGAAAATATTATTTGACGTATTCAAAATGTCAATAAATCGAAAAAGCTAAAACGAAATTACATAACTTTACACTTTATACTACCTAATTAATTTTTCTCTCAGCTGAGGCTGTAAGTGGTTCTAAGACTGCATATTTGAATTTAAGTTTGCCAGTTTCCTAATTTATATAATTCCATTTTTCGTTCTCGTGTTTTTCTAAAAACCTAGTTAGAATAGATTATATATGGAAATGACGCTCTAAATGATTTCAATTTGTTTTGTTCTTTTCACAGATTAGGCAAAGTCACTACTTTACATGTTTATAATAAAACAAACAGAAAATAACCATATATTGATTGTGCTTAAAGTTTGGAAACAGACATCACGCACGTCACGTAAATAAATGTCACGACAAATAAATGTTTGAGAAATTGAAATTAAGAGCATATTCATTAAAAAATGTACCAGTAAAATAAATTTTCTTGGGAATCCACAGTACCAAGTTAAATATATTGCCGAAAACCACCAAAAATAATTAATTTATAAGAAATTGCAAAACGTGACTCAATTATATTTGATATTTTGTGTGTATTTAAGGAAACTCATCAAAACTGGTTGTACATCGCAGTAACAGTAAGCTATTATCATCATATTATGGATGATTACAAACTATTTCCAATTATTTTATCATCGTTACGACTTACAAAATTAATAAAGAACAAAATGTTAACGTTTAAAAGCAATGCAGTATATTATGGGGATAAATATAATAATCATTAAGCGTTGAAATGTCCTTATGTAGCTTAAGAAACTGTATTCTATTAATGGATTTGATTATTTGGCGGTGTATTGTATTTGTTATTTTTAAAAAGGAGTATATATACTTGAGCGCAGGGGTGGATGAACCCCTCTGTTTCTTCTCCCCCATGATTGAAAGTTGACATTTACTCGTCTATTTAAGGAAGAAAGCTTGTGTGAAATATTGGCCATGCCAAGGCGTTGGAACGGTTTTTTATCTCTAAAAAAGATAATGTTTGTGTAAGTATTTTGAGATGTATGTGAGTTCTACGATTTATCGATAAAGTAGTGTTTTTGGTGGTATTTTAACTCTTAAATCCTAGAGCATTATTTTTCGAATAAGTAATAAAGAAATAAATAAATAAGTATTTCGGGCATTTGACACACAACGCCATCTAGTTTCAAACTAGGCAGAGCTTGTACTATGATAACTGAAATGACTGATTGAGTACTTACATACTTTTTTTTGTAAATACATACATATTCCAAAACATCCAAACTCCAAAACAAATATTAGCAGAACACACGAATACTTGATCCGACCGAAGAATCTAACCCGAGACCTCAATATTACAGTCCCATTTGTTACTGCTGCACTACCGAAGTAGTCAAAGATAAGATAATTGAGTAATAAAGTAGTATAACTCATTTTCACAATTTTTAACTGCATTTTGCCCTAGACGCTATTTGTGCAAAAATAGAAAATTGCCCCTCTCATACTCTTAAAAACACTAAAACAATAATGTATACATCTGTAATAAATATGTAATTGTCCTATCATATGTGAAAGTAAGTAAATTTTATTTCACTTTCATTGATTTGATATGTTAATACAAAAAAAAAATCCGAGTTATATATTTTGCGGTCAACATCAAAAGCTAGTAAGTAGTTGTTTCTCATTTTCAACACGTGACTCCATTCGTGTTGCGAGTGTTAATAGACGTTATAACTGCTTACCACTGTTTGTACTCGTATTACATTGCAATCTAAGTGATTATTAATGAATTTCTTTATAATGAGCGGTTTGAACAGTAACACGTCACATTCATTGCTATTGTGATAACTAGGACCATCGATATTAATCTTATGAGTTTTAATACAGGAATTCCTAAATCAACATTGAACTACTTATAGCAAAGGAGCTCACCTTTTTAAATTACAAAATCACGTTTAATTTCGTAGGCTGTTTTGAATTTACTTAATTTTTTTCACAACTTTTATTTGTAAACAAAACAGCTATGAATAAACGCCAATGATAAATAACAAGTGAACAGATCTGCCTTTAATTTATGGCCCACTCTTGAGGAAAAACAGTAAAAAGTGATTCAATGTGGCACTCATTTTGACACATTATATATGGCAAATATAATAACAATATTAAATACACATATCCATATCGATTAATTCAATGTCAACTCTTCGGTCGAGTAATTAAACACGAATCTTAAAAAATAAATACAGTTATGTCGAGAAACTGGTATCTTACTTTGAAACAGCTAAGCAGTACAGATTGCGTGAACTTAATAAACTAAGTTAGTTAACGTTGGGCACAAAGGTCCATTTGGGAAAAAACTTTCATTGGATCAGTCTGACTAAACAAGATATAACGATTAAACAATCAATGCAAACTTGTTGACGTTGTAATAAGGTGATCAGCTTGCGTGATAAACTCTTAATTATGAAGTGATGACTTAGGCTTTCCTTAGGCCATCCAGGGCAGGACTGGACCTAGATGGTGACGGACGGCTCTGCACTGAGGTGAGGTGTGCCATCCAACCAATATACGCATTTGTCTTGTCAATGCTGCTACATAACAATGTAAACTCAAGTTTGTACAATTAAAAAAAAATTGGAAATACGAAATGTGAAACTTAAAGTCTATGTTATATTAAAGAAAACCACAAAGTTAAAGTTTTCAGTGATAGCACCTTTTAAAGTTAGTAATCATGTGAAAACAATTGTTTTTAGTAAGCTTAGTTGATCTTTCTTTTTAGTGAGATTTAATAGTTTCTAATCGAAGTATGTTACAAATATCTCAATGAAATAATATAAATTAATTTTAATTAAATAACTACATTTGATCACTGAACTGCCAACAATATTGTTTTCTTAATTTTACTAAAACAAAACAGACTACAACGTTAGTCAATACTACCTAGGACCAAAAATTTATTTTGTACTCCATCCATAAAACATAATAAAATGTGATCTAACAAAATTACAACACCAACAAAATTTAAGTTTATTAAAATGTCAATAAACATGTCGTTCGAATAAATAATATTAATATTGCTCATTATGTCGTTGATAAATTCAATATTAGTCATATTACACGGATTTGCATACTTTATAATCCAATAACAATATATGCATATGTAAATTGTTACTCCGAATATTATTCGAATATTAATCTTCTATTAAATATGTAACAATGACTTTTACACCGTCAGCACATTAAGAAGCACATTAAGAATAGAATAGCATAATGTTTAAATAGTAATATGTGCCATTTTCTTTATAATTTATGACACGTATGCTCTCAGTGGACACTATGGTTTTACTATTCATTTGATTAAGTTATGGCTATCTCTAAAGAATTACTTTATTAAGCCTTGGTATGAGAACTTATTTAATTCACAAAGTAAGTCTACGTTGTCTCTAGTTACCATTAAAGTAAAAGGTTTTATTTTCTATAAAGCTTAAGAGTTTGCATTATATTTTTATGTAAATATTTTGTGTATGAATACGCATACTAGATGAAGGTATGAGTCCGGACTTAATCAAAATATATACGTTTTACGATCAACATTTGTTTATTTACTTATATTACACATATTTTCCTTAAGTAAACAGTTACGTTCGCATCGTGAATGATTATTGTCCAAAGCCAAACAAATGTACATTGACAATATTAATACTTATAACATCTTGTTGAGTTAAGGTAATTTTTGATTGTCATATATGCTAAAATTCGTAATATTGTTGTAGTAGATCGATTGCATCCAAAACGCATAACATTTAGCTAATAAAAGCTAATGCGCACCGGCAGCTGTTTGCTTTTACGTCTCGAAATGAGAAGTAAGTTTTGAATAACGTCATAAGGTACATATGTACTTACTGTATTACTCTTCAGTCTACTTAGTAACGAAAGCCACCCCACTTCTCAATGTTTTATCTTTCTTTCTCTATCACTCGCTGATGACGTATAAAGTGTGGAAAAAGAACACAAGATACATTCATAATACACTTTACCTTTCTTTAGTATTTTCAAAATTATTACTTTGATAGTATTTTCTTTGAGGTTATAGTTTTATCGTTTTGAACGTGTTGGTATTCGTATGTATGTGCTTCAATGCATTTCGACAGAAAGTTTTGATCTGATATGTCTCGATCGATTATGAATCCGCCAGCAAGGCAAACTCACAACACCTCGGTGAAAGTAAATTCCTAGAGTCGCGTCTCAAACAATAAGGCTTAGTTCAGGCTTAGTAAATGATTACTCAATAAATATTGTAAATAAAGTGTATAAATACGAATGCGAAGTGTAATAAAGCAATGCAAGTATTTGGATAGTTTTGCGATAGCCTCTATTTTACATATATTTTAACAAAAATCCTGTGCATCCTAACAATTTAGATCAACGTGTAACATAACAAAGTACGACAAAAATTAAAGCAAATAACTCTCCGATTTGTGATAACCGTTAAATTTATACATAACGTGAATGTTGTACTTACAGTTTATTAGTAAATACACACATATTATACATAAAAAACACCCAAACTCCGAAAGAAATTTTTGCAGATCATACAAACATAAAGTCCGACTCGGGAATCGAATCCGAGACCTCGAGCACAGCAGTCTCATACGTTTCCACTGCGTCACCGAGGCAGTCGTTTTGTAATTTGTCACATTTTCAGTGATTTTGTTATTAGTGCAGTAAATGCCAGCTTTATGTAAAAAGATGTCGTCTATAAATACGTGAGAGAAATTCTTCTCTTATTCTCGCTCCCCGCTTCTAAGGATTGCATTATTATTCACTACATTATAACTTGCATGTGTGTTTTCATCTAAGTCATTTAATAAGGCGTTATGTAGACATTTAATATTACTTACACAGGTTTTTAACACAATTGACTGAGTATTAGTGTAATCTAGGCTTTAAAACGATGTCGTGAATCCGGTAGAATATTTTCTATCATCTGATTGAGTTTAACACTGTAACACAACGTACTGACCTTTGTCCATACGTTTCTTGCAAAACCAGTATCTTCCATCAGTGTTATTAGCTTTTTTGCTAACGTTTAGTTTGTCTTCGCTTACATTTATATAATCTTGTGTTTGTTATTGTGTATGGTATGCTCCTAAGTATCATTCATGAGAAGTTTAGTAGTATTGTCTAGAACCAGCTTGTCTTGTAAATTGTGTTTATATACGATTTAGCGTACCTATTATATTTTTTATGATGATGAAACTCGTCTTATGCCATTATCTCGTACATCTGTGTTCTGTAATTGAAATAGAATTATTTTCTGAAACAGTTGTTGTGTTTTAAAAAAATTGGATGGACATATTAAACGCTTCCATTACTAAGTAAAAAACAGGCAACTGATAGATAGATGATTCGCAGTGGTCAAAACTAGGGAGATATAATCCTTTAAAGAGCGTAAACACTATCATATAGCCCACTCAACATCTAATAATAAGTAACGTTTTCTCCGCATTGTAAACAGATTTTCTTTATTAACCACGTTGAGCTTTTTGGTATTTTACACACGATAGTTATTTTTTAACAAAGGAAACACGAAATTTAATTTAATGTACCCTGTTTGCCTAATAACATTATAATAATGCTTTACATTAACGCGGAAACATGCAGAAATATTGAACCCTAAATAAGCTGTTAACACATTACGTGCCCTATAAATTGTTGTTACTTGAAAATAATATATTTTCATCGCTCGTCGCGGCTGATTTATCGTTAGAAGGTTGAATTAATAGTTTCAGGATGCCGGCCGCTGTAAGCGAGGGACGTACTTTGACACGCGTTCTGGTGACAGACTCGTCTTAAAATAAACGAAGCCAAGAATTTGTCTTTAAACGTGTGTTTAGACAGATTGTTTTCTATCGAGGCCTTTTCAAAATGATCGTATAGGGAAGTAAAGTTAATTAAAAAGTTTTTGATAAACGTGACATTAAAATGATTGTTAGTGTGAGTAGTATCTAATACCTAAACAATTATAAATCTCATAATTATTTCTAAATTTTTAGAACAAACTATGAACGAGTGATTCGGACGATAAAGAAATATTTACTTATAAATCCGTTCAACATGTGCTATAGAAACATTCTTATTGATTATAAAAGTATTTTGTTTTCAAATCAGTAACGTAATGTCTCTTTAGGTTGTATTTAAATATATAAAAAGCTCGTTTAAATATACTTCATTGAAACACTTAAACTCTGGTATGTACACTAATGTTACTTCTGTAGAGAAAGTGAAAGGTCGTGCCTTCGAGTCTGTAAAGTGTTACACGACCAATTTCTGTACAAAACGTTATGTATGAATATTATCATGAAGGTGTGATGTATTAAAAAAGGAGGGCTAACGCTTGCGTGTCACGAATTAACCATTTGTAATGTCGCGCTGCGTGTGGAATGCTATTTAATTGTCTTACGGTTTCTTATGTGACCGCTTTTTCATAACATTGATAACATTATTTCAACTTCAATGAACTAGTTCTGTGAAGCTTACAACTGTACGGTGCTCTAGTCACGTAAGATTGAAGAGCCTTGCCGAGCGTTAGCAGACTGCTTATTAGACAACTTTTTTTTGGTTTCAAATTGCACTCATGTTCGTGTATTCGAAAGCACCCAAGATTTACTATATACCTCATCTAACTCTCAATTTGTATACAGATATAAACTATGTATTTAATATTAGTTTATGAATGACGAAGAATATATACAAATGTATGAAAAGAAAAAGTCAGAGTTCTGATTGCATATCAGTAAAATAACTAACTCAATTAAGAAGTTTATAACTTAATTTAGATAAATAATCAAGGTCCTTCATCATGTATACCCATTAGACCGGGGGCTCTTTTTGAATATCAATTCCACGAGTCACTTGGGAAACATATATTATTGATTGTTTTAAAACCTTAACTGTCTTCTAGACTTTGCTTGAACTAGTTTATTTCCAAAAGGCAGTAATCGAGTAATTTATAAACCAGCTGATCTGGATTTGCTTACACATGTAACTAGTTATAACATACACTGTGAAATTATCTCTATAAGTATGTGTTGGTTCTGTCAAAATCGGATTAAATGCTCGCCAAGACCTTACTCAAAGATAAAATATCAAAGAGAAATAAAATACCGATACCTATTTGCTATCGTTCGTTTAACTTATTAAACTTATCTGTTTCTCAATAAAAATGATGTCGTGGTGTCTCTCAGTAAAAATGTTGGGGAATATTTTAATTAAATTGAGCAAATTCACGACAAGGAAGGGACTGTAATCCCGTATAAATCTCATATCAATCGTTTCTCCAGTTTACCAACACAGTCATATCTAAATCTTCTTAAAGATGATAAATATACATATATTATTATGGTAATAATTTAGTGACTGTAGTGACTTGTAAGTTAGTGTGAAGTTTTAATGAGTAATACTTTACGAATATAACGCTACTGCAAACAAATTTTTTATGTTAAAATATTGTTATGAATAATTTGGATTTATTTAAAAAAGTTGTATGTAGAATTGTATAATAGTATGACTAATGAATTAAAACTTAAAATATTTGTGCAATGCTTTCTTGTAGATATGGTAACTAAAAATCACGTGATATTCTGACAGTACAAGTTTCTTTACTTTTTTTCCTTCACAAGAATTTAATAAATACACATCTGCTATTCGGTATCCGGCTTAAATTTAATATTTAGTCAAATGCAAAGCCAACAAAACTATTTTTATATATAAAAATATAATTATTAATAGTGATCGTGAATAAATTTTACAGTGTTAAGAAGAAACAAACGTTTTGCAAAAAACTTCTAACTATACGCCACTGTAGCATGCATATTTTATATAAATTCGGCTATAATGGATAAAATCCGGTATGTGTATTCATCGATTAGATTGAGTGGCATTAAGGAGAATGTAGACATTTGGGGACAGAGTTACCTGAAACGAGATGTAGGAAAGAAAATTGAAAAGGGTATGGTGAAGTGGCTTGAAAAGAATGAGTACGGAACAACTGACAAAACAAGTATATGTAGTAGATGTTTGTGGGATGACAGCTAGAGGTTGACACAGTTATGATCAAATTATGAAGTTTTGAAGTCACTTGTACCAAAGATTTAATGAAGGAAATTTAAAAGTTACGTAAAGATGTGATGAAATAAGACTTCACTTTGAACTGAAATTATGTTCTTGTGACTGTCAACAATGTTCGACCTGAGATGCGGAGGCCGGATGTCCCGCTATCCGGCATCGAGTTTGTTCGGATATCCGGTATTCGGCCAAACAGCTATATGTTTCAACAATCATTACGTTGTTAGTAATCACTTCAGGCTATCCCATAAACGAATAATACAGATAACCAGTAACAGTATAAAATTGATATCACACATAAAAAGCATTTCGTTTCATTCTCGAGATGTAGGCCAATATTTTTCGGCCACGACGCATTTATTATTGCAGGCATTTATTTTAAGATTGTACTATATGAAATTGGATTCAAAGTAATTCTCTATGTGAGAACTGGCTTATTATCTTTTATGTAGAAGTATTGAAATATGTTTAGGTCTGTGAGAACGAGGGTAGCTCGGAAGTGATATGTAAACTTTGCCATGTGCCTTTTAATCATCTAACCGTCCAATCTTATCTATGGAAAATTCAGAGTACTGTATTGATTCTCTCATTTATTGAACTTCTATTGTTTGGTTCCCGGGAAGTCCAGTGTCCCGAAGTCCCGCGACTTCTTGTGAACCAGACTGTCTCGTGTTCAGGGACTTTAAAATTATCGAGACTTCAGTTTCTTATGTGACCACTTTTTCATAACATTGATCACGTTATTTCAACTTCAATGAACTAATTTTGTGCAGCTTACTACACGAAGCCCTGCTCACATAAATTTGAAATGCCTTGGCAACCAAATGCTAGCAGACTGCTTATTAGACAAATTTTCTTTTAATTTTTGTAGTGACACTTTATTTCACAGTAACTTTACTTACGGCAAACTCCATGTTTTGCTTAAAAAGGTACTGCATTTAAAAATGATTGCTTACTTTGACAATTGCATGAAATAAAATGCCGTTCAGGTTAAAAGAAATCAAATAAAGAAAAGTTTTTAATACAGACATATTATTTTCTCTGTCTGACACGACTTTTAAGACCTTTCCAAAGTACCTTTATTTGACGTTTGCAAGTTGTTTTATTAATATAACTACTAAAGCCGTATAAAAACAAAACTGTCAAGCAGGTTTTACAGAAAAATATAATATAAGACTTTCTCTAAATATATGTTGTATAAAGGAAGCTGTAACTGAGTAGCTTAATATATTTTTATTAAGAGTCTCGGATAGGTACTTGTTATAAGTTTCAGAAATTTCTTTAATATTACATAAACTACAAATACAAAATGACAGAGACAAATAGCCGTATATGTTTAAAATAAATTTCTAAAATTAGTTTTTAAATGTAAATTAACCGTAAATATAGTACATACTATTAAAAATATATTTTTTATCCAAGAGTTACTCTTATTACCACTAAACACCGATCCCTGCGTAGATCAATTTATATATGCGAATCACAGTTAATTGTACCGAATATTTTTTAATGAATTATTGACTACTGTTAAAGTTGTCGTATAATATGTAAATATATACAATGTGATAAGTACTCGTACGTTCACTCTATGTAATTATAATGCTATATATGCAACAAAAACAAATAAATATGCTATAAATATGTACCTAAACACTTGTGCCTATTTTGAGCCAAATTAAAAATATAATGTTATTGAAATGATGGCTATCTTACAATAAATTAGCATTTGCCCGCAGCTGTACCCACACTGTGTATTTTATTATTTATTGAAACGTGCTTACAGCAGATATAATTATACAAAAAACAAACTTCGCAGTAGAATGATCTGTGGCTCTTGGATTATTATCTAACTAATTGGCATTGAGACAACGATGCGGTGTAATATATGCAAAGATTAAGAATACATAAATCATTTTAAAGAGCAACCGTAATATAAAGAACTTGTCTAACAAGTGTACATATAAGTGTAAAATGGTATTTAAACCGTTATTAAGTGACATGTAAACGGAATATTATATATTTACACTTAACGGGTTCCTACTATCTGGTTGTGATTGAGCTAATGTATAATTTTTAAATTGTTTTTTATACATAGTTCTTGTTTCAAGGGTTTCAATCGAAAACACGTACCTAGTTTGTGTTTTCGCTAACTTATCTAAAAAATCTTTGTTCTCAAACGTAACAATATTTGTGAAAGTATGTAAGTGTAGATTGTTTAAATTCTATTAGTCTAAAAATGTTAGGCAATACACGCTTTGTGGGGTTTGTTAAAATACTTATCCTCTTATGTTAGTTATAAAGGGTTAGTACAACCCGTTTCCAAACAGCTTGCCTTTTTAGAATTATTAACCTACCTCACTTAAAAGGTTCATTTCCAAAAAAAAATCTTGAAGAGTTCATCGCTACATTAGAAATGAGAAGTTAAATCTGTTTATACCATAATACGAATACTTCTGTCATGATAAAGTGACGTAAAATGCCAATGAATTGCATCTGTAACAGTATAAAAATACGAAGTTATTTAGAATATATTCAATATCTTTCATTTTATTCAACTGGGTTGACCTCAATGAATGAAATTGACTCAGATGAGAGACCCACTTACATACATACATAGTTTAGGATAAATTTAATTGTAACACTTACTTTGTTTAAATTTATTATCATATTGTATTATTTAGGAGTCACATACCTCTTTTGCGTTCTGTCTGTTGAGTACGTAATACTGTGTTTATGACATTGGCTGATGTGGTCTTTATGTAGTCATAGCAGCTTTGCCTTGAAGATTAACCTAGAAGTTAGCTACTTTCGTATGTGCAAAAGCGTAATGACTCACGACTTCACTTAAATTTACGATGAGTTTTTTCTGAGTAGTCTTAAAACATTTTTAGTTTCGCACGAATTCTGGAATTTAACTTATGGATACGTTCTTACGCTTTTGTAATAGAACGCAATCTGGAAATGAACCCGCAGATCTCAATAGGCTCGTCATCTTTTACGTATGACCAAAAATATATTACTATTTCTTATGCACACATGCTACAGGCGTGCGTAAATAGTAAAATATCTTCTAATATTACTAAATTTCAGTTATTTGACATTATATACATCAATAAATAAAAGATAAACGTGTAGAGTTGGTTGCTGGTTGATAGATGAACCCCAGGGACCTTCGTACAAAAAGCGGTCTTTCGCCAACCCCTTGTCATCTGTCATCTAAAGGCTCCCTGACACTTGGACCACAATACTCTATCAGATTTGTATATCCACATATGTACATTATTCAAACAATATATTAATTATTTTGATGTCTTGCTATTACGTTAATAAGCCATTATCCTGCCTTTAAAAATATTGATTAAAAAAATTGTACACTCTCCAATACATCGATATTTATAAATTTTTGTACAAATATCACTGCATTATAAATCTAACACGTAATCTGACTAAAGATAATCTTGGAGAATTTCCAACAATAATACACTCCGAATACGTTCTCGGTTTGATTTTTAATACTTGTATCACATATACACTCATATAAATATAATATATTAATCAAAAATTATATAATATAAAGATACGTGACTCAGTTTTTATTTTTATATTGATTTCCTATGTTTTTTACCTGTTATTTACCTTTATCTGCTTATTTGTTATGTTAAGCAATCTTTTATGCTATGAGGTGAATTATCATCTGCTTTTCTTCTGTAAAAAAAAATGTTTAAAATTGTAAAACATGTGGTTTAGCGAGGACTGCTAGCGGGTCCTGAAACAACCATCACTGTTACGCGCGCACATACAATCGCGTGGTACACATCCCTAATATAAGATTACGTACATACGTTACTGTTTCGTCAGCAACACTTTCGTGTAGATTCGTAAACTCGTTGATTCAACAATAATATCATGTACCCAAACAATGTACTTATGTAATTTTTTCCAAGGAAAATTTTCAATTAATTGAAGCAAATTGTTCACGTCACGGCGCCGAATAATCGCACATGCATACGTAAAAGGCAGAATGACCTTGCGTTCCCTCGACCCATGTTAATGAACTACATTAACGCGAACTTCCGAATTAGCGCCTTATTGTAAATGTATTATTGATCATTGGGGTATATCATCATCATAAATACTCACATACATATATTACACTTCGTGTTTTAAAGTACCTTGAAACATTGATTATTGCTGTTGTCAGTTCACATGGCGATAAATTTTTGCCCAGTTTTCGCACCGAATTCTTGGTGATGATAAGGATTATACGGGTATTTTGTTTCTTGGTTTACTATTCTTGATAATGATGATAAGAAATTTGCATTATAATTTACACTTATACATACAGTGCATTAATCCACGTAATATTTACGAATACAATTCCAAATGTCAAGAAATAAGTAAAAATACTAGTAGTTGTGTTTCCTTTCTTCACTGGTTTATTTACTGCTTCTAAGAGCAGTTTCACAAGAAATACACAAATATTAATCTGGCAATTAAGTTTGATTTATTTCCCTATTATGTAGTAGTATGAACCTGAATTAGAAAGTTATTACTAGAGGTGTAAACAGAGACATAATTACTCGACCCGAACCGCGTTCGCAAGGTTCAATAAAATTTATTGAATTATCAATTCCTTTACGTAACCTAAAACGAAAATAACATTTAAAGCCTTTTTATGCCACACTAAAATTTTTACTATTTTTGATGTGAATGGTTATTTTTAGTTACGTGACGTCATTTATTGTTTGTTTTGAGTAGGACTGCCATCCGTCCGGGAGTCCCCAGATTTGTCCTAGTTTAGAGAGCGTTCGGGAAGTACCCGAAAAGGCTTTCATTTGTAATCGGGATTTGATTTTTTTTTAATTTTGGTAGGTCAATTGGCCGGTTAATTAATTATAGAGTCTGTAACTCTAAGATCTACAAAAAATGTAACTTTACTTTTAAGAAGCCTATATTTTATTGTAGACGAAGGAAGACAAATCTGAAAAGGTTTTCAGGATTTTCTTGAGCGCAACGGATTAATATAAGAAGTAGTACCTTACACTCTGCTGAGTACTTCCACCATACATAAGCAACACAAACGGCTAGAGCAGCCCATCAAATTAGTAATAAAAATTGATGGGCAGAAATACTTGAGAGTGCAAGATGAAGGTAAGTTAGGTTTATTACATGTCTAAGAAGTGTATTTTAATAATTCAAGACCAAAGTATCACAGAGTTCTAAAAACGAACTTCACGAGTGGAGCATTATTTTTTTGACATCCTTGAACGTCTACATAATTATTTGTGTCTTTATTTGTCATATTTTGTAGTTAAATAAAAAAAAAACAAAAAGTAAAAATATTTATGATCGTCATATTTCAAAATATCCCTCAAAGTGTCATATTTTTGGCTAGCGAACAGTAATATCAAACTGATCCATCTGTGTAAAAATCTGACACGCTCGAGTATTTCCAAATGGAGATTTCTTTTTTACATTTGAATGAGAGTATTTTTAGCGTCCAGTTAACATATCCTCTAAATATCAGATGCGTCTGAATATATTTTTTTTTCAATTTTCTCCCCTTACGTTTTTGAAAACGAGTACGCTCCACCGCTTTTCCCACTACTGAAGATGGAAACAGTGCACAACTTTATACGTATTATCATTCTATTACCGAATCTACTAAATACAAAAGGTTCTCATGACACTCGAATAAATCTACATTTAACATTATAGGCTCCTCTATTATTAGTTTAAGTTTATAAAAGATATTATATGTTCAATATATGGCTACTGATGAAAACTTTGAGAAGTAATAATATTATTATCGTACACAGTGGGTCACGAATTAGTTGACATTTGAAGAAATCGTATAAAAAAAAATCATTTGATAAATTATAAAAATTGTTTATAATAGGTAGTATAGTAGGAATTTATATTTTAAAAATTACGTCGTCTACATGACCACCGATTCGACGTTTTCACTCTTCTAAGCGAACACCGAAATTTTCGAAAACTCGTCGACAAAATGACCGCGAGATCGCCGACATCTGATTTTTCTTTTAGTTGACGTAGTAGTATATTTGGTTTATTGAAATAGACACGATTCTTCAAATAACCCCATAAAAATAAGTCTGCAGAGGATAGATTTGGACTTCTGGGTGGCTATGGAATGTCAGCTTTTCCAAAAACATATCTTTGACCACCGGCAGGGACTCATTGGATGTGTAACAAGTGGCTCCATCTTGCTGAAACCACGTGTTACGATTGTAGCCAGCAAATTCCAATAGCATCGGTCTAAAGAACTCCCTTAACATGTTTGTGCAAATCTTAAATTCTAAAGTTAACGAATTTCTGGCCCACTCTATATTAAAAGAGTCAATATGTGGTCACTGAATGCTGAAATTGTCTCTTAGAGGTTGTAACTTAAAAATTTTTTCTTTGACAACAGTTTTTTTTCGCGTTTAACTAATATTTTTTATCTTTATTTACAGAGTTTAGCCGCAATTATAACGAGGTCGCTCTAAACAATAATTTAAGATTATCTGAAGTATACTATGACACACTATTTAAAAAAAGTTTCTTAAAACTGAATAAAGAATTTTTGTCACTCACTTTGATGAAAGGTGACTAAATGTAGTTAAACAATTATTTACAATAAAATAAGTAAATTATTTAGGACCATTTGAACTTTTATATTGATCAAATTTAAAAGAAAACAATTGACGTGTCCGGATTGCACTTTATATACTAATTTTCAAATTTTAGAGATGGTAGTCCTAGTTTTGAGGAATAGGAAAGTCCAGTTCATGTTACTAGATCTTATGATGCTCGATTTCTCTTTAATTGACTACAGCTACCTAGAATTTTGTTACTGCTGTTATCGCAGGTCATACTATCTTTTGTACCCGACTACGGCGAAGCCAGAAGGAAGGGTAACGGTTTTGGCAGTTTATGTATGTTATATGTTATGCATTTATATTCTACCGTAAAGCATAGACTACTGAATTTCTTTTAATGAATTAGGTGTCAATAGATTCGTAATAATGGCCTGGCTGATATAAATAAATTATATAAATCTTATATGACATAATTTAAACCTCGGTTATAACCTCGAAAGAAATTAAAATGAAATATACACCCCGTGTTTGACATCAAAAGAAAAATCTTGGCAAGCACATTTCAAATGTGTATATACATTATATCGTTAAAGTCAAAATAAATGTTTAAAATGCAGTCGTACATTTCACGCGGTCCTATTTGTGCATATTGGTGTCGCGGTCTTTACCCTTTCTTAGAATGCGACGAATTAGATATTGCACGGCCAATGTGTAATTGGACAACGGAAAAGTGTTAAATAAAAGAGTAAGTTTAAAAAATATAACTCGGCTAGGGAAAAAGGAGTCTAAAAAGAACTAAATAAGAAAACAATTCAGATAGAAATCCAGAAATGCACAGATGTAAAAATGATCACGGTAGAGCCGTGGTCTACTGACGTGAGATTTTTTTCCCAAGGTTTTATGATTATTCTTATGACCTTAGATAAGTACGATGTTGCATTATTTTTTTGTATTATAATTTAATATGTTGAACAGAAAATCTCGAATTGAATCAGCTTATGGGTTCGTAGTAACAAGTTATAACGAGATTTACACTAATTTTGGATTCCAATTTAGTTGTAGCAAGTGAGCGTACGATTAAATATGTCATGTAACCTCCCAACTGTATGTCGTTTAAGTAGGTAGTTAGGGAATTTATAAATTGCAAATCGACCTCCGGAATCTGCCTAAGGACAGCAAAATTTAATTGTTCAACTGTTTACGCCCGAATTTGTCTTGTAGTAAGCTTGTCTCGTCTCATCTGCTAGATTAATAACAGGAAGTACGTGAGTTGATTTGCGATTTGTAATCGTTTCATTCAATCAATAATCTGTGGCTTCAGACAGCACAGTAGTTGTAGAGTGAAACGCAGTATGCACTTAATTGTGATATTGGACGTAAGTATGTCGCGAAGCATGTGCCCGTTTAGCAAAGTGAGTGCATTTGAAAATCTGAATTATTTTAAAGTAACTGACGTTCGCACTACAACCATTTTTAATAACTGTCATGGTATAGACTTGTATACCATGTCAATTCACAGTATTGCTTGAAACCAATAGCTTAACATAGCTGTTTTTTTTTTCATAATTTATAACTTTTTAGCTTGTGGTATAAATATGAAGTATTCCAACCCAACTATGTTATGTTAACATGCAATGTTTTCGTGTGCTATATTTTTTAAAAAAGACATTAAAAATAATATATGTCGATAAGAAAAAATAATTTTAAAATAAATGATTTTTTTTCCTTTTTTTCGTTATAAAAAGTATATACATATTATAAATTCCCCACACCACGGAAACAGACTTTTCTGCGGCTTTCTTGTTAAGATAAAATAAGTCAATCACAAAAACTAAACATTGCTTGTGTGACGCACAAAGATTACTGCTAATAAAGTATCAGTAATTTTTGTGCGTCATGCCTACATATCAACTTCGACTGTCACATGTGCTGAATAAATGTGACCTCAAAATATTCAAGTTCAAGGACATTATATAATTCTCGTAAACAATTCGTCAATATTTTCTTTTGCGATATAAACAAACTCAACGTTTTTATTTTCTGTTCATTTGACTAACCTATATTTGTAACAATTTCTTACAATTTGCATTTTTGTACAAATACTACAGTTTATATAGATGTTTGTTTATTACTCAATAATGCCAGAACGGTTAGATAGATAGATAGATAGATTATGGTCTGTAATAGCA
The DNA here is from genome assembly GCA_949316085.1 of Hypercompe scribonia. Taxonomy (NCBI): domain Eukaryota; kingdom Metazoa; phylum Arthropoda; class Insecta; order Lepidoptera; family Erebidae; genus Hypercompe; species Hypercompe scribonia. The sequence goes on from OX438988.1 coordinate 11,479,545, forward strand.
CACTTTATATCCCGAATTTTTAACAACACTGTGACCGAGTTATAAACTATTTAAAATTGATAGATGTTAAAAGCTTGAATTTAAACTATTTTTTAATGAAAACTTCATTAGGTATTAATTGAATATTGATTTAGATATATTTTATGATTCTCTAAATAATATAATAATTGTAGTATACCTACCATGTGTCTTGTACGTAGTTCTCGATAACTTTAGCTAAAGAAATAAACACAATATTCCAAGCTGGTTTTATATATTAAATCTTAACGTTTCTCAGTTTTTTATGCCAATAACAACATAGTATTTTATGTATTTTTGGCATGCCATGGTTTATTTATAATAGTAATTTAATAATATAATATTTGAATAAATAAGCTTCCAACATCTCAAAACTCAGTCACCTGGCATATCCCCTTTGCCAGAATTTAAAATCTTATTACTGATAATATTTTATTTGGCGTTGATACCTGAATAAAAAATATCCGAATACGTAACAAAAAGCTGTAAGAATCTTTAGACGTAATAATTATATCTTTACAGTAGAGTTTTATTAAAAATATCTGTGTGGCTATAGAGCTGGTGATACTATCCTCAAATTATTAAACTATTCCCCTGTTAAAATTTGAAAATCACGCAGAGGTCAAATTTTGTTTTGCTGTGAAACATTTAGATCGGGTAACGCAACGCAGTCAGTCTTTGATTTGTTCGGTCCACAACCTGGCATTTTTATTTTAATTTACAGACATAATTAACCGACATTTTTAGTGCTACGTCTAGTATTAGTCTACTAGTGAACCCCGAGTCTGGCCCGTACTGGTAACAGTCCACTGGAAAGTTTTTTTTACTATAATATTTTATTAATTTTTAAAAACGATAATTTTCATTTGCGCATTTGTTCGCTAATCTGATATGTTTGAATGATTTTGATTTATACAGTATTTATGCCAAAATGTTGGTCCCCTGTTATTTAATAAGATAGAGGTCTTAAACAGGGGAGTTAAAAGGGCACTTTTCTGGAAAATATTGCATTAACAATTCAAAGAGAACCATGCAAGTTTAAAAACGCAAAAAAAATCTATCTCTATTACCAACAAAACACTCGTTTAGCACTCATTTCATCAAAACATATGAAGACAGAAACATACAATAAATTTGTGAAAATGATAATAATAGTCTAGCAGAAAAACAGTAACGTCTCACAAGAAATGGAGGAGAAAAAAAAGATAAACTATTTATTAGACACAGTTTATAAAAAAGTGTAAATATTTCAGTTACCAGGCTTTCTATCGTTTACGTCCTTCAGATTTTGTTAAGTATAACACAAATGTAATAACCTTAACAGAAATCATTATAATAAGTAAAATTTATTGTCATACCGATTTACTTCAAAATTACATATTTTATGAAAAAACAAAGAAACAAAATAAACACTTGATTACTTTCATCAACAAAAATACATGTTACACCATAAAACATTGCCTTTCATTTAATTAAAAAATATTCTCAATATATAATAAAATATGCTTAGCATAGTCTTGTATGGACGAGTTTCCAAATAGCAGAGAAACACCTATATCAAGATTTGCCCCTACGTTCTATGCCATACTTACTTAGTTCTCTATTACAGTAAAAGCTTCATAGAAATTCATTACTTCATTTTCACACTTTACCATTATTATTATGCCATTAGAAACAAACGTAGTCTTTAGAATCTATGACGTCACGTATTATTAATCTATTCTTAAATATTTTTTAAATCTAACAAATGTACAGCTTGTCATATTTTTTTAATCATGATGTGCAGTTAAAATGTGAAAATCAAATATAAAGTCGTCATATATTTAAGAAAAGTGTATTACTATTTGATGATAGGTTAGGAGCATTTCAAATGAATAAAACCGTACATTCGCCTACGCAAGCCATATCTCTTGAAAATTTCATTTCGTTCTTCAAATACTACACATGTGGCGAAATAGAGTTTGATACTGGAAAATTCCATTTACTCGCTTAAAATAACTTAAACTAAAATTAATTATATGTATTGTTGACAGTTTAGCGTTGTAATCGGTTTAATAACTCGTCGATAGCAAATCATTCGCGTGGGCCTCATTAGATCTGTTATCGATTTGAAAGTACGCCGACAGATACGCTTCCCAAGCCGTTCCGCTTTGCTGCGGTAATTCCCACGGTTATTCGATAAATAGGTAGCATGGTACACCACCACTTTCATTATATACACAAGGTACTTAAGAATACAAAAGCATGACCGCTTTAATAATGTCTTTTTATAAGAATATAATAATTTGATAGTGATATTCTCGTACCCTTTGTATTCACACTGTAAATTGACTATAACAAATAAATATCACAAAGCGAATAAATGGAGTTCATTAAGCGAAGTTATCGAGTGATATACCTCTTTACTTACATTTGAAATCAATATTTGTTCGAAATTTATGCGTTCTTGTACTGTTCATCCGATTACTATGAAATTTTCACCACTTTGAGAAAAAGAGAAAAGCATAAGGGTACAATAATTTAATATAAATTTTCCAACAAAGCAAAATCTTAAAAGTTAAATAAAATGATGTATAAAAAAATGTAAACAATGGTCACAAACATTTGAAAAACTGTTTAGTCTTTCCTTCTTAAACGTAAACATTATTACCTAACTAACGATTAAAAAATCAATATGTCGCCATATTATGTGAAAATGGAATTGTAACATTGACCGATAGACCCTAATTAGCAAATGTTATAATCGCAACACGTAAACTAAATTCGTATTTATAAAATAACTTACCAATATGGTGCATAAATTAGTGATTCGGTACGTATTTTATTCTAAGAATTAAACACAACCAAGTGATAATCGATACTTATAACTTGTAGATAGCTAGAAATGTACTCTTTTCCATTCAGTTTTAACGATTCCTAATTCTTATAGAAATAAATATATAGCAGTTTTGTAAAAGAAAGAATTTATTCCAAACTCAAACGACTCCCTAATGTTTGGTACTACGCATACATGTGTTGTAGATATATGTACAAAGATTGAAGCCCGAATAGTGTATAGAAGTAGGCAAAACTCTACACAAACTGTTCAAATACTGCTTGACCACAATAGCACCACAATAATTTGAAACCTATGAATGCCAGAAACTTACTATGTACTACTATACATCAAACATAAGATGTTAAACTTATTTGTATCGAGTTACACGTATTGTTACCTAAAAATTAAAGTACAAAAGCACTGAAATACAATGAACTAGCCAGTACCGAAACCCAATCACTTCCCATACATAATAATCGAAATAATGATGCTATTGTTTCACTTATGCAATCATAAACGCTTTTGGTAGCTATTAATTTATTGTATAACACTGTTTCTAACTTACCACTCTCCTTTGTGCAATGTTCGCTGCTAGAATTAACTAGAATGTTAACAAAGTAGGTAATGGGTTACCACACCATGAAACATGGCGTTACGAAAATAATCTAATTTTTTTTTAATACAGAACTACTGTTTAATAATACAATCTTACGTTTAACGTACTCTGTTCCCTTAAAAAAATGAATGTTAGTTTTTGGATACTAACAAAATATTAGTACCTACACCTATATTTACAGTACTAAAAACAATTAACATAGAAAATTCAGTGGAATTGACTATCTGATTAAAAAAATAATTTCGGTAGTTAATCGATTCAAAGACATTAGTTTTATTGATTTTAAAACACATTAGTAATTATATTTTAAACTCACACACTAATGTTATTTAACGCACTTATGTACTAGATGATATAAAAATAATAGAATAGGAAGACTCCTTTCTTTTTGTTTCCAACTAAATGCTTAAGTGGTAAGTAATGAAATAGACGTCACATGAAACCAGTTGCTCTACGCTACAACTTTGCTTTGTTTTACTACTCGTATATAATTCTAGATGAAATGTTGGGACTCATAAGTACTTATAGTAGAGCAATCGCAGATCCTTTTGTGGGAACGGGCTGGGCGAATCCTGGGTGTAATTCTAAATATAAGATGACGATGTTCACTCAGTGACTATGACCTTACTACGTTACATTACGATTTTAAAACACATTAAACTTTGATTCATTTTAAGTTGTTCCTGAAGCTGTTATGAGATGAGTGCAGTACTATTCGATCCTCTAAGTTGTACTTCGCCTTACGTCACAAGTATTCACCCGTGCGAAACAATCGACTTCAAAAAAGAGGAAATGAAATCTGTATGTCTACTTTCGTGACGTAGATTCTGTCGGTTTTTTGTTATCAAATATTAAAATATCATTTGATTTGGATTCACGCACAATTTTGAAGTACTACTATAGGTGTTTTGCGACTGCTTGTGACGCTTAGATTAAGTTAAACTGTTCCCGGACCCCTCGTATTTTAGACTCAGTATCACAGACTGTGTGATTTTTTTCGGTTTAGTCCCGACACGCTGCGCCACTGATAACTAAAATGGGAACAATCAATTGCCGGGGATTCCCCCACCCACAAAAAAAGGTATTTAACTCACTTTTCAATGGACTACGTTTCGAAAGTTGATTAATAGAGAACATTGGCACTTTTAATATAACACTTACGTCACATAATTGGCCTCAAATGAGCACACGCGATAAGGGCGCTATTTGCAAAAACAAAGTTTTGTTATTTTATAATACCCTACATATCTATAGTTATGGCTGGTGTCTTATCTATAAAAGTGCACGTATGTTTGCATATTAGTCGTGGCGATTGCATTTAAAATGGTAAATAATATTTACCTGAAACACTGTTTGTAAATAAGTAGAAGTAAGGAGTTAATAATAACTTATCCTACGTTGGTCCTATGTTTAACACACTGGTACCAACTTCTGCTAACATTTTTACGAAAATGACTTTTCTTTGTTTCAATATTCAGTACTAAAAGTTTTAATAACATATGTGTATAAATTTCAATCAGGAAGCCCATTTCTATTGTAATAAAATGCACTACTAAATGAACAAAAACATTTTTGCCTTTTATTTATTAGAAATATCTTAAACTTCAAGTAGCTGAGATGAGAATATTAAGATGGACGTGTGGTATGACTAGAATGGACACGATGAGAAAGGAATATGTTATAGAAAGCCTAGAATGTGGGTAGATAGAAGAGATAGAGATAGAAGAATATAATGTATCGCTAGTAGCTGTAAAGTTGAGAAGCAACAGAGTAAGTATTCTGGTTTAGACATGTGATGCGTCGAGATCAGCAAATTATAACTAAGAAAATATTGAGTGGAAAGAGTAGAGGACGATCATACAAAATGTGAATAGACTACGTAATAGAAAATATGTCAAAGAAGGGAGTAAGCTGTGGCCCAAAGAGTATTAGAGAAGAATGAAAAGGAAAACTCATAGTGACGCCAAAGAAATCTGGCTACGGGAATAAGATCATCATCTCACACAGGCTGTGGCATAACTATGATATTTACTTAATTCGTTGATGACCTATCAGTTTTAAGAAATATGATTAAGATTTGTTTTCTTATTAGTTCTAAACTGTTTTTTTTTCAGTAAATAATTTTCACAATAACCTATATATTAAGGTGTTTTATTACGCGTTTAAGGGTCTACGAACTTTTGTTATCAAATAACCAGTGGTTCATTATCGCCTTATTAAATCTGAAGGACTCAATAACAGTATTTCGTCTACTATGGTGGCATGCTGTAGAGTGATTACAAAATGATGGGTTTACCTACTGCTGATTTTATAACGCAGAAGCGAATAAATTCTAAGAACACAAACACACGCACACTTGAAATACCTACTAAGACTTGAATCACATTACTTTGAAATAAGTATACTCATTAACTTAAATGCTGAAATAATTTTTAGGCGACATATTACCAGTAGAGTCATATATCAGGCACAAAATTACCAATACCTGTTAATTGTACTGAATGTAGATAGTAGATGGATATGAAGGCGAGATTTAAAAGAAAAGTGCTAGTCGTTAATTAAAGAGAGGGGAAATGCGCCCCACAGTAGTACACGCAGTTTTTGTTGATTTTGATTCGTGTAATGTTCACTATTTCATCGATTTCAATTTTGTTTTCGCGTAGCCCTAAATTAGCTTAAGTTAGTCCTCATACCAGTGAAAGTCTCGTCAGAATCGGTCAAGCCGTTTCAGAGATAAACCGGAACAAATAGACAAAAATTTTAAAAATTGTTGTCTTATTGTAAGTGTTGTACATATTTTTACATTTAATTTGAATTTAAATAAAAGCTATTAATTTGAAATTATGAACATACACTTCAATTATATTTATTTGTATAGATTAAACAGTGTCAGTTTTTTTTATTAGTGTACTTGATGGTAACGTTACTTAGTGAAAAGTAACAAAGGAAATGCGTGAAAGGGTGCGGCCGTTGTTTTACTCCAGCCTTCAGTCGAACCGGCCAATATGTGCTGAAACGTAAATCTTCTGCACATAAAAGTCTTCAAAAACACCATAAGAGATTATGTATTGTTCGAGTTATAAAATTTAATATGGACAATTCCAAAAGACCAGAATTATAACTATTTAGGGCATCAGTCATAAATAGTCTAAAATTTCGAGGAGTAATTTCTTCCATTACCCGTTCTGTACTACAAAGCATCGCCATTTAAATCTTGATACCCAATAGACTGACGAGAGTTATTTACACTTGGAAACAGCGATCACGGACGAACAAACAGATGATTCAAGGTAGCTCCATTGTTTCCGAACATCGTAAAATACTGATAAGTATCGAAGTATCAAAATGAATTATAGTGTTTAAGGTGATCAGCACTTAAGAATGTGAATTTTGTAATGGAAATTCCATTTTGGAAAATTCTCTGACGTTAGTGAATAATTTTTGATCGGTTTTTTTTTAATTAATTAGTTAATCCTTTGAGTCAAAAAGTCGTCATGAACACTTGGTCCACACTTATCCAAGAAACTCCTTTACCCTCTACTCTTAGAAGATCTTTGATCTCTTACTTAATTTAAACAGAAACTGAACTACATCGAACGTGCGTTAAGAATGAACAGGAAAATCAAAATGAAGATATTTTCGCCTGAAAAAGCCATCAAATACTTTTATTTAAGCATTTCTTAGTAAACATGTATGTTTACTTAACATAAATTATTTAAGTTTCTCAGTTGATATTATTATCACGAATTGACATTATCAAATCGGTAACCTGTTTATTTAGTAATAATTTTATAAAAAAATATAAATAAACTTCCTTGTGTATTTTATATTCATGCTAGTGGTACCACAAACAGCTAAGATAAACAGACATAACTCACATCTACGTCGCATCGCATCAGTTATAACATAAATTAATTGTGCCTGCCTCGCTGTATATTGGTTGAATGTAAATCTCCCGGTGACCTCACACCGGCCGACAAAACCACGCAGCCATGGGTTATCGCTGTCTTTGCTCCTATTTTTTTTATTGGCATTCAAAGTTGGCATTTGTAAGCGCGTGTTGAACAATTATTTAATATGATAGTATATGTAAATAATACGATTGGTCTATTAATTATGAAATGCCACAGACAGTATGTGCTTGTTATAGGAATGAAGTAAGCTTTGTCCTTTTCTATATCCTAACACAAACTTAATGATGAGGGAAGTCTTTAAGACTTGAAAATAACAATCAAACGTGGTTTTGTATTTGTAATAAAACATTAGTTAAGATAATTCGTTGAATACATTTTAAATATATATTTCGGATATCTAACACATAACAGCATCTAGCTTCAAAGCAGAGCTTATACTGTTAAAGCTACATTGACTAATATAATACTAATATATGTACTTTTTTTTATAAATACGTACCTGATGATGTACGACGATGATGACAACTTCAGCCATGGCGGCTAGTCTTATTAGAGATTAACAAACTACGCAGGAGTTATAGTGCAGGAGTGTGTGCACAAACACAGATGCACCTTCTGTTCCCTCACTCTCACAATTGGATGAGACTTTTATCCTACACGATCACGGAGAGATTAATCGCAAGACCGGCGGTTGTGCGTGCTCCCGAGGTGCTTAAGACGCCAACTTCCGAGCTCCGAGCTGTTGTTAAGCATTTATATAAACAGAAAAACTCAATAACACTTTTTGACCCGAACCATGAATCGAATCTGAAACCTGTTAATCGGCAGTCACATACGCTAACCATTAGACCAACGAGGCGGCCATTCATATTATACATTGAGAAAACACATATATTACGCGTAGAACACCCCTTAACTCCGAAGCAAATAGTTGCAGACCAAACAAACACCTGGAAATCGAACTCGAGGCCACAACACAGTAGTCGTATATGCCACCACTGGGCTCAAAGATATTTTTAATATAATAGATTTATTACTTGTACTTGTATGTACTTTTTGTTGAGTAAATATTAAAATATATTTAGTGAAGTAAATAACGTTTTAATGAAATTAATTATTTGAAATATATCTTTTAATATAATTTTATTGCGCTTTCTACTCATTTTTTAGATCCCACAGGAGATTAAACTCAATTCAATTGTTGCGAATTCTCATTTAACGTCAATATAGAAAACTTCGAAACTTTTAGAAACGTTTTGGGTTGTTACTATATTAAAATCATCACAGGTATTTACATAAAAAAAGCAAATAGATAAAATTAGCCATTTGAAAAAGGGAAATGCAAAACAATTTTCATACAAATGAATCTTTTTATATTGAATCGTAATTATTGTTGTGTCAGTGGTGTCGTGCGGCGTTCAAAGCGTGAAACAGGCTGAGAGCTATTTAACGAAGGGCGAACCAATGAAGGAGAATTTCACATCTTCCTGAAAATTAATGAGAATGCCGCTTACGACGTTTAGTGCTCGCACCTCGTTTCACAATACAGCGACGGTGGCGCGGCCGCGACTGCCTGCTCAGCGACTAATGACTACTGCGCGCAACAACAAAAAGTTCTCCGTCTTGTTTAAGCTCACTGGCTGTCCCGTCACTGTCTCCATCGCACAGTTCCCGGAGCGGCAACGTAGCACTACAACCCGGATAAATTACATCCTATTAACTTCGTTCCGGTGCTCGATTTGAGCTTCAATGTCTTACAACCTAAGGATTGAAATTGCATAAGAACATTTATTTCGTGTTAAATGTTTACCTTAGACTTTATTGCTTATATTATAAAGTCGACGTTGAGTCGACGGGGTTTTCAGTTAAGGCGTTCCGGTGTTCGGTGTGATTATTAATTTGCTGTCAAATAAAGGGGCCGCTCACTTGGGCGTGCGTGTCGGCACAAATTTCTGCCATACTTTGGAATCAGTGATTATTTTTTTGTTGCCTTGACTTTGGATTCGCAGACTGACAGACATTTTAGTGCACTATTATTTTCGGCTCGCATCATAGGTGGAATGACCGACGGTCTTTTAATTAAGAAGACATTGTTGATGGCGCTTGTACGATAACATTGTCAGTTGTTTGTTATTTGCATGATGTGAACATTGATGGAATACCATAAAGCTATCGCATCAAAGTTGGGACTCACTAGATTGGACTAAGAATGACTGGAGTAGCGTGTTTGTGTCACTGCTAGAGGGTAATAAAAATAATGAAAAAAATACTTGACACACAATAAGTAAGTAACTAGGAAGAAATTTATCACTACCTACAAAGTTATTTTACTAGATGACGTTATTAGCTACGAACCTAATTGAAGTCTCTTATAGTTCATACTACTATTATGATTGTGGATATTATTTTACAGTTGAAGAACAAAAAGCGTCCCAGAGTTCGACATAATATACGCCTCACATAGATTTTATCTCTCTCCCGATCCAATTTGACCTCATTTTTATTCAAGTCACTCTGGTGGTACAAACGGATTCTGGAAAATTTCGGATGCATTAGTTTTTTTCGGATGTGTGTTTTGTGAACGGAGGATTTTCTTATTGACATTTTAATAAATGTAGGTAATATATTTGTGTCCATGGAGGCAATAATACTTTAAATTATTCACTTTATGGTGATTTTAAGATGTGTTGACCTAAATCCCTTTCACCAGTATAATTGCTTTAGCTGGTGAGCTGTGATCCGTTAATGAACGTGAGAACTTTCATTGCGCGATGCAGAATTAATTTAAAAATAATATTCGCAATTCATATCCGTAATCACAATTGTTAGAATTAACAAATGTAAATTTAATATTATTTTTAGTGGTCGAAATAATGAGTCTTTTTTTCTTTTATCTCAAGTCAAGCTGTACCTGTTTAATAGTATTTTCTTTTTTTTTTTCTTTTTATACGAGCATATTAAATAATGCAGCTCATAAAATACTTTTATATCTAAAAGTATGCTGCAATAATTAAAGTTTTCTAAGCCGAACTGCATTAACTATAATGAATTGGGGTTCCTTATGTCAAATACATCCAACTCTAACTCATTGTTAAGTCGAATAACACTTGACATCAATTCTATGGCCATTGCATGATATTTATATTTCAATAGACAGTCGGTTGACGTTACTGATCATACGTGTTAACAAAGACGTAAGTAACAAAAAGTAACAACATTTTTTAATTGTGATTATTAACTGACTTCAAAAAAGAAGGCGTATCTCTATTTTGTTTTTTTTTAAATGTGTTACCTCGGCAGTCTTTTACTAATTTTACTGATTTGACAATTTTTCCTTAACGTTTTGGAGACAATACTTCCCGAACCTAAATATACAACATTATTTTTTCTAAAATATAATATTTAACATGATAACATAATTTTAGAAGACCTTACAAAAGAGAGGTTTTGGTCCAACAATGTACTAGAGTGTGTTCATAATGAAGACACAATATTAGTACATTGAGGTTGGTGATAACTTTTTAGATATATTTACTTGGTAAAGAAATTATTACAAAGATTAACTATGATGTCGTCGACTGTATATTACTATAACGTTTCATAAAAACAATATCAGAATAAATGAGACGCTTTTCCGCTATCGTACATATCACATTACATAAAACGGGTTTGATCACGGTTGTGGATGTCGCTACCTCTATATTTAAGGTGACACATTGGACACTACAAGCTGAGTAGCAAAATTGTTGTTGAATTTTGATGAAAAAAAAGAAATATTGTCTCTGTTTATAATACAATAAAAAATAATCTAAAATTGCGTTCGAGAGTACATCACTGATAGGAATAAACATGTTTTAATACATAATATGATTTTTATTTTGATTGCCTCGTTATGGGGTTACGGGACTGCCGATGAAGAGGTCTTGGGATCGATGCCCAAGTCGGGCTAGAAAAGTTTTATTGAATGTTTCTGACTATGGAAATAATAATTAATCACAACAGCTCGGAGTTTGGCGGTTGTGTTGTGATTTGATCCCCGTGCCTCGGACAACACGCAAAGCCGTAGGTTCTGCCCCTGATATCCCCCCGGTCGTGTTGGGTAGGCGTTCCATCGGATTATGGTAGTGAGGGAACAGAGCGTGTACCTGTGTTGCGCACACACTTTTGCACTAAATCTTCTGCATAGTTGACTGATCTTAGTTGAAACTGGCTACCGTGGCTGAAATCGGCTCGTAGAACATCATTATTATGTTATTGTATGACCTATAGAGACCATACAAAAAGAAAAATCAAACAATGTAGGAAATTAAACATCTCGTCGACACTCCTAACAATAAACAAACTTGATCTTTGCATATACTTACCAAACAGCATTCAATATCTAGCGCCAAATCGAAAATGTTTCTAAAATGATAAAGCACGCGCGTCTGATTAATTAATAAGTAATGTGTAATCGCCTTCAGCCTACAGTTTAACTAAATCGATAGATAGCTTTGCCCAACTGCCCGACCCACTCTGTTGATTTAAGTGGCGTTAACTTCATTAACTCAAGAAGATTTATGTATCTGTTTGTAAATAACACACTAATGAATACTAATTAAAAACGTAAACAAAATGATAATGAAAGTTTGATACGATTCTTAATCGAATAAAGCATTGTAATGTGTTTTAAGGACTTCTAATGTGTCTTGCTATCATCAAAAATTGTGTTGTTATTCGTGGCTTATGACGTCGTTTACAACTTAGTTCTACATATATTATCGTTTCTTTAGATAGTGTCTTCAATACTATCTTCTAGTACGTTATTAATTTTAAAAGTTATAAAGTTCTTACAATAAATATTAACGAAAAGTTTCCTACCAATGGTAACGATGGATTAAAGCCAAAGTCAGACAATCGACGTGTAAATATGGTTTGCATTTTTCAGCTAAATTTAGAAAAGTTTTAAAGATACTCATAGAATTTTTGCCTTTTTACAAAACTGAAAGGCTAAACTTATGTATAATGGATAATGTAATAATGTCGGTATTGAATTATCAAGATAATCTTAAAGATAAGATAAGCATTCCATGTGCAACGAAACGATGTGCGGTGACTTAACACACACACAACACATGATTGGTTTTATCTCACGTTTTCGCGTTAGAAATCAATAAAATATTATAATTTTATCAAATAACTTAGGCTTAGAACAGTGCAATATACATTTAGTTTAAAAAGACATAGTCGAAACGACACGTAGGTATCAAAATCAGATCTGTCCTCTGTATTTATTAAATTTTGTGCCATATTTTAATAACAAAAAATACTAAACAATCTCATAATGTCAGGTGTTATCCAAATTCTGCAAACTATTAACTACTTGACAATCAAGAAAAATATATGCCAAAAACCTTCTTAAAGCTTATCCATTCTTTCCTAATTTAAAATAATATAATAAAATAAAAAAACAATTAATGATACCAAGAAAAATAAAGGTTACAAAATAAAAAAGCAATCTACTGCTGCAGATGTCATGTCATAATTTTGTAGCGATTGACGATGTTGAATTAGGTCATCAAGTGTCAGATATACATCCCATCAAAATTCTTTAAGCGATGTCAACATCAATTAAAATAATTATCAAACATATTGTATTGTTTATTCCTTATAAAACTTATTGCGTTATACCACGTTTTACTTGGCCGTCTATTCCCTAAGCCGCGTCAAACTTATCTTTTTCAACATGTCATTTTTAACTGTTTCGTGTACAAACCACTCCATTGTGACCAGTGTCAGACATTAGGTAATTATTCAATGCATTTTAATCCTAATTATTCGTATAATCCGATCAGAACAACATTTATCTTACACTTGACAAACAACCAGACCCAAAATTTTGTGAAAGAAGCTCATGTATGGAGGTAGCAGATAAAATTTTAATTTGATAGTATTAAAATCAAGAGACGTTCTCAAGATTTAACGTATCACTGAGAGACGAAGTTTGATGCTGGGGTAACACCAGCCTATCATATCCTCGGGTACGGTTAGAAGCGTGCTCATTTTGAATGATAAGAGCTCAGAATTGTCTTGGCAAGTTTATACCATTGGGCCAAGTAGCCCATAATTGCTATAGTACCACATGCTTATTACCAACTTTACTACAATAAGCTCACTCGCTCTACATGACTTCCTGCGTAGCACACATGTTAAATTTCAAACAGATGATGATGATGCTCTCCTAGCCGATTGAGATGTGTTTGACTTTTGAAAAGGGTTTAGGTAAAAAAATTGCTCTCTAGACTAAAGTTACGCGCAATTTTCTCAGTGTCCTATTTTTTTTATATTCATAGAACAAAGTATATGTCGTATACACATTTGGAGCGTACGTGTATGAGTATTGTAAATTATACTTGATACACACAAAGCGAATGCACTCTTGAGTGTATTGCTCTAGTTAAACACTATTGATCCGAACAGATCTCTAGTACTATCAACAAACCATTGTTTGTCACCAATATCTGCATAACTATATCGTTCAAGCACCAATGAAATAATCGATTATAACAATAAAACTCATTTACATAAAAGCGGAAAGTAAATAACTACCTATACATAGAAAAAGTACAGCATTTTTCTCTAAATGCAAGGAATGACTTTTACTAAATTGTTAGTATACATAACAATATCAAAACACCTTGCGATTTCTTTTCAGTTCTATTTGACATTTACTGTTATGTCCAATGAAATGTGTAACAAACAAAATAAAACTGATTTTTTTAGTTTTTGAATAACAGTGATCTCAGTTCTTAGGAACAAAAATGTTAGCATTTTTGTCATAACTTACGTTGTTCTAAGTCGACACTGATTGTGATCCGTTTCTTTTTAGTCTGGGATCTTTAAGCTTCTACAAACGCAATGTATAAGAAGTTTTAATGTAGGTAAATTTAAAGTTAAATAATCTCTAACATTATTACATACACACATCCAGATAATACAAACATGTTACTTCAAGTTTACTCTGAATCATACTAGAACATGAGAGAACATCCCATTTAATCAATATTTTTGAAATAACAACTCAATCGGTTAATATTATAACAAAACAAAACTTGTTTGATAACCTATCCATAACATGTTCAACTTTTGATGAAATTATATTAAAATTTCCTCGCAAAACATAATGACTAAAACTCTGAATAGTAACCAGGAAATCTTATAACTGCCGATTAAAGCGGTCAGTTATTGTCTTGGGAACTAGATATTGCAGACGAATTGGTAACAACCGGCCAGGCATCTATGTGTCGATATTAGTTCCAATGGATTTATTACTTGGTAAGAGAAACACTGCTGTTAGAAATTGAAGCTTGCTACCTCTAAAAAGTTTCATTTAGGTCATAATATCAAAACATGAAGTAGCTATGTAGATAAAACCACAGCTTTGTTTGAGTAGACGTTTAATTGAACTACTTTTCAGTTGTTGTATTACATGAAACAAAGTCTACCGTTGATTTATGTTAGATAACTAAGAAGTTATAGTCAATTAACACATTGTATTACTTGTAGTCATATTAACAGTGAAATCTGTACACTGTCAGTAAGAACAAAAAGGTCAAACCGACAAGGCCGTTGGAAAGGAACTTATCGCCGCTTGGTACGAAGTGAAGACGATGAAATTGTGATAAAACGTCAGATTTTGGTCTAAAATTATTACCGTTTTAAATTGGGATCTGGCGGTGGAGATTTGGTTTTCCATTTGTGCGCGGCTCATAATTATAATTCGTTTGAAATATTAAATGGTTTTCCTCTTTGTTTCAGGTACGTAAACGGTGGATGACGTCTTACTAAAGAAAATACTACCCATATTATTTAGTCACCTTTGATGCTACATCCTTTTAGTAAGTCTTATTCTAAAATAATTGCATTTCGTGAGCGAAATAAATATTTATGTGATCCGACATCTAACGGTTTATATTTGATATTTGAAGCGCATTGCTACTTGTGTTTATCTATGCCATTTCTATATCACTCCTAATATAAAAATACGTCTAGAATCGTTAAAAAAACAAATGACGAAATTTATTATTGAAGCACTCAAAATAATTTAATTTAATGCATTATTGAGAGTTACAGATTGAGTTACACTTGTCAATGTCACATTTAAATTCAAAATATTTATTGAGTGCACCAAAACCGGCAAAATTGCGTGACCATTTTTTGTCCCTTTCTGATACAGAATCGAGCAGAAAAAATAGATGCTGAATAAAAACCGTCTTCTCAAATAGTACCTGCTATATTCCGTAGTTTACCTTTAGAATATAAGTACCTACGCAGATTATATTTGTTTAGAATATTATGTAGTAATTATTAAGGCAGAGCCAGCCACGTGTAGAACCTTCCCACTTAATAAAATATGAACTAGTGTAAAACAGAATATACCGAAGGAGTATACTAGTCGTCGGAAATTAGTCGCCGGGCGGGGTGGCGATGGCGGGAGTTCAGATTGCACCCTCCTTACCCCGCCCGCACTTTAATATCTCCCTGTGTAGGCTGGATCGTTGAATGCATACTATGTCGAGACCAAGTTTCATACACAAGAGCATTTTCATATAAATAATCAAAGTGCAGGTATTGAAAGAGAAAAATATGCGTGATTTTCTGTTCAGGTTGGGATCGCGGTACTTCTTGCCAGATAGACTGGTTTTACGCATGGAAAACTAATGAATTTAAGTATTTTTGTCACTTTTTTAATAGAGATATAAATGTGTGTAAGGTCGTCAGTATGAATGAATTATTTTATTTGTGTGCAGTAGACAATAGATAAATAAATACTTAAAGCCTACTTAAATCAATATATGAACCAGGATTTAGGTGAACCTAAACGTGAAAAGCATTTATATACGTTGTGACGTAATATGACCATAACATCGTAAAATTGCTAGGAGTATTATACTTATTGCGTTTCGGGGAAAAAAGGACAGAACACTTTTCTTCGAATAATACCTTGTCTTATAAATGTCAGAGAATATAAGTATAAGTAACGTATTCATTTAATAGTATTTGATTAGCACATTAATTTAGGTATTAATGTTCTTAACGAATAAAATGTTTTCAGTTTGTTAGAGAAAACTAATCCTTGTTCCTCTAAACATTTGGTGCGAAATAAATGTCCAATTTGTAGAATCCAGAGAGAGAATATTTAGGCCACTAGGCTATTCCGCACACGAATAACATGGCTCAACGGTGACGGTTCAATTTGGCTTTAAACGTGTGTACGTACAGGACGTAATGTTTTATATTAAATATATTCGGAAAAATAATCCATTCAATTCTGTGGATTGATTTTACTGACTCGCTGTGTTAAGCATATCAAACTCTTTTGTGTACTAGTAGCAAATCGCCATATAACTACAATAATGTTACGAACTCAGTTATCAAAACCTTATTAATTCTATAGCTGTACACTAGATGGCGCTAAGCGTATTCGTTACTTGAAAATTGCGGTGCTGTTACTTCAAGATACGAATTCAATAACACAATATATTTTTTGATAGTTGTTTGTTTAAATAGTTTCACAAATGCGTTTTTATTCCAGTAAATAGGTTTAATACAAAAACAAAAGTTACGGGCGACCATAAAATGGACTTATATAATATAAAATGGACTTTGGTATTTCAACGACCAAAAGCGGCAACAGTGCAAACAAAAGCAATGAGTTTTGCAGTTACGCTTCTTGATGCAGTGTTTTAGGGTTCAAAAATAATTAACGGAACTCTATTACCGAGCTTCTGCTGTCCTTCCTTTTATATCTCAGTGGGTTGTAGATACCTATCCCATTTACTGTAATAGGAATAGTTGTCATTAAAACATTGTAGATATCTCTTCCTAAAGATATATGTGGAGCTCAAACAAATGTAATAAGGTTTTCACGTTTTTCTGCAAAATACTGGTGGGTGTTAACTTGTAGATGGTGATGTATTGTACGATGTACGAAACAGTTAAATGTAAATATTTACTTTTTATGTTGAATTGATTAACAAGAAGATAAACTAATTAACTAAACAATTTTTGACTAAAAAGAAACTTGTCAATTTTATCAACCAATAAATAGAATGCACCTACTATAATCAGCTGCATAAATATCAGTGCAACATATTTTGGAGATAACATAGTAAGGTCTCTGTTTGGTTAGGTATCAAACAACCAGTTTCCAACGTCGCAATCAGTATACTTTAACGTTGTAAAATATTATGCTTAGATTACATGATAATACGTTAATCCGTGTCGTTATACCATTACTATCAAGGATTGTAGATTTGTGTCAGCTGTTCAAGTATGTTTACTTTTTAATTGATAAGACATACTTCAAGATCTTCGACCTTCATGTATGAACTAGTGACCGATCGAAAGTTTCAGGCAAAAAATCTAGTTTCGGCCTTAGTTTCGGTTTCGAACAAGTTTCTCCAGTGTTCGTGTTCTAATTTATCGTGGCTAACTTCGCGGCTAACTCATGCTCGCCAAGCCGCGCCGCCATTCATAGTTAATCGAATTGAATTTAAATCATAAAAAATGAACATACTGACTGGCATCTTGGGTTTGGTAACTGGAACTGTGTGCATTTTTATTTTCATTTTACTGGATCGTCGGTATCAATGTTCATAATGCTGCGAATGACGTTCACAGTCCACACCGAAATATCCTGACATGTTAATAATTTGCAGTTAACGTTGCTAAAAAACATCATTAGCTTAACGTACATATCGAGGTTTGGCAAAAATCGTGTATGTCCGTCCTACAGAGTACCGAATTTTTATAAGCGCGATACAAACATTATCAGACAACCAAAGGTTACTTTTTTAAAGAGTGATGACATATACTGCCGTATCACTCTTTCATCACATAAAGAATACAAAGGGTACAAAAACAGTTAAGCACTTTAGAAATAAACACGAATAAAACCAAATCTAATTAAATGATTTAAAAAAACAAGTAATTCTGAATAGTAATAAGAATGTATAGTTTGCCGGCTAGTAGTGGCGGCGTAGGGTTGATGTCACCAACATTATGTATGACTCTGCCGTTTAACAGTTAACTTGTGTAAGCAATGGTACTCTTGAACCGTGTTATATATTATTTAAATTTTCGTCACAAGTATAGTACACTTTTATTAACTGACATACCTATTTATTTAGACGTGCTATAAAAAAATTAAATTATATTCGATACGTACTTTAATTATTATTCTTACTTTATTTAAAACTGTTTAATTGTCTATATGCAAATAAATGTATAAAAATACGCTAGATTTCAGTAAACAACCGAAATTTAGAATAAATTTGAAGTTTGAGTTTCGGCTGAAACTGAGAGCAAGATCGAAAGTTTGATTTCAGTTTCGGCTGAAAACCAATTTCAGTCCGACATTAGTACAGAAACTTATTTCTTTATTTACTTAAAACGTGATTAAAATTGAATTATGAGCTTCAAACAGTAACAAACCGTTATTTTTAAAACAGTTCTCGTATTTGCATTTTTCTACAGAACATTATTAAAACTTGCTTATCGAGCACAATCACAAAACTGAAAAACATGAAACGTTTTAAATTACATTTGTTCTAGTTATTTTAATATATTGTTTGTTTAGAGAGGGTAGAAAAATTTAGAATAGTCTGTACCGCCGTTTATTATAAATCACAAGTAAGTTCTGATGAGCCAAAATACCTGAAGCTCAACAGTCTTGTGTGTGAGACTATGTCCTCCCACGTTGGTAAAATTAGAGAAATACACTCACTGATTTTTCTCCTCTGTACTTCATCAGCTTGCAACAGCCAAACTTACAAGTCCAGGGACACAAGTGCTTAATCAACCTTGGAGTTCCCTTCCTCTAGAATCTGGAAGAGAGGGAGCTTGGGCTCCGGTAACCTCACTGTCTTAAGTGAAAAACAACCAAAGGGTTTTTCTGTTTACTAACAAGCGTATTTTAATACTTTTTCGATTTCTCGAAGTTGAATACATAAGTAGTGTAGTAATAGAGTCCCTTAATCTTGAGATGAATAGCTTAAAGACAGTTGAGGAATACCGTTACAAAGTAGGGTCTTATGTAATAATCTGAAACTATTTTAGAACACAGTGAGACTACGTTAATATTAAGTCCTAAGTTAATATTAGATCAACGATAGAATCCTTAAACTTACTCCGAACAATTCGCTTTAACACATTATTAGGTTTAAAGATTACTGTCGTGTACGTTCCGTGCTCGGGCTCCTTGAAAGCTTTTATAATACGCTAAAATTTATTTAAGTAAAGAAGATTGCTATACGTTCTGCTACTTATTCTTTTTATAACAATTAAGAATAACTACAGTGTTTCACGGTTTTCATCGATAAGTCTGACGTCATAACTGTGGTGAAGTCGATTAAATTCAGTATTCTCTAAATCTTTTTTTTTAAATTAATTTAGACCCATTGAACAAGCACTGATCGCCATCCCTCGAACTCAATAAACACTGCTCGAAATACTTCTTCCAATACCCCACTCTAATAAGCTAGCGGGTTGGAACTGCACCCTTGCGGTTACTACAACCCATAGACCTAGTCCTCCGGTTTGTTGGATGACAAAACTCACCTCCAGTTCGGCGAGTTCAAGGACTTCTTGAAAGCCGTACGGATGCCACTCACTCCAGAGATAGGCTGGTCCTCAAGACTGTATCATACGCAAGGTTTCACAGATGAGGCCCTAATACCGACCCCTGAGGAATTCCACATGTGACCTCCCTTCAACGTTCTTCACCGTCCTGACTCTGGGAAATGGACTTATCACGAAGATAAACACTGACGCCTACACTCAAGTTTAAACCTTCGTTTTAATAGGTTTCATCCTATTAATGTCGTTTTATCTGCACATTCATATATGTATTGTAAATCGGTCGTAGGATTCTCAATATGAGTTATTTTAAGGGTATACTTAGCTATTTCAACATCGATGTTTAAGCAAAGGTTATTACCACGCATCATGGGAATGAAAACTACACGTACCGCCTACTATATGCAGACGTGTATTGTATGAACTCCCACTAGATAAGATTATCTTTTTAATGTTTATCACCGTATAAAAAGGTGACATAATGTGCAATCATTGTTCGTCAAGGACACTTAATCTGTTAATTTATGAAAGTAAAAAATGTAAAGTCTCTATTTTAATCATAGAACATAATACCTAAATCTGTATGTAGAATTAAAGAAAGCACCAAAGAAATCGTTTGCTGCTAGATAACTAATCGAATTTTAACTTCACGCTTAAATAAAACAAATAAATCTAATGTATAACCACTCTGAAATAGTACTCTTAAAAGCAATTTGCAATATAAAGTAATTTAAAGAAACACACATTTTGAGCTATGAAATATTTAAGATGACTATCCGACGCTCACCTCATTCCCAAATATAAAATTCGAGACGCTCATAAAGTGAAATTAATAGTCGCCTTACATTACTAAATCGTACACAACGCATATATAAAACTATTGTCTGACAAAATGTGCTTTATGAAAGAATGTCCAACTTAGTCTGGCAAGTTTCTCGGAAAGGCTTGTATTAGAATCTGGCTCGGCGTATATCGCTGCATCTTGGTTCTTAGCTCACTCGAACATCGGCCACATTACGAGTTCTAGGTAAACGTTCTCGACACTCACATTAAACATATACGAGTGTATTCAAATACTGACTTCTCCAAACATGTTTATATCATGTTATTGTTTAAACGGAATAGATACTGCCTTATTATCTTTAAGGCATAAGTTGAAGCTTTTGTTTACTTACGATCATAAGTTTAAGTTTAATTCCTGTATATCACGGAGTCAGTGGTCACAGATCCCGTGATACACCTCATGATACACGTGATTATCTTCCATATTCCTATTTTATATTTATACATGAAAGATAACTAAAAATATAACTCTAAAACGACGAGATTCTCATTCGACAAAGTTAGGATATACTTTTAAGATTTTACGTATAAAAACTAATAAAATATGTCCTCTTCTTAATATACAGACGTGAGCGTAAACGAGCACATAATAAATAGATAAAGTTGCCCCCCAGCTATCTGTCCCAACTAAGACCGATTAAACGAGGTTGCGTAACACCGGTATAGAACCTCGATTGTTCGGGAAACTATCGCAAACAGTAGGTTCTCAATACTAAATTACTACTTAAGAATGTCATTAAAAGAAACCGAGGACGATACTAGTCACGACGGTATTACGACATTCACCTTTACGTTTCCTAAAATTTCGTAATCTACTCTTCATTTTATAGCGATGACAAAATTTGTAGAATGATTTAAATAAATAAACGAGAAGCATTTACATATGCACGCGTCGTTAATAAAATAGGGCAGCCTTTCTAGTAATTAGTTGTGATATTAATATAATACAGATGTAGGCGACGCTCTGTCTAGTATTAACTACTTCTCCGCAAAAGATAAATGTTTGCCCATTTATTGAGGTGCTCTCGGCTTTCATTCCACGCTTGTCGCGAGACACAAACTTGTTTTGGTTCTTGAGAAATACGGTGAATGTAGTCTCATGTCTATTTCATTCGCGGAGGGATTCTGATCTGACACAAATAATCTAAATTTAAGAATACTCTTAAATGTTATGAGAAACTTTACTCGTACTAATCACACACTTTTTGACTCAAGTATGTCATATAGATTTATATGCATACTAGCTGACCCGGCCACGCGTTGCTGTGGCTAAAGTTTTTGTTATATTACATTATAGTAAACAATCTAAGAGGAACAATAAGAGAACATCAGTCACGGAGTCCACTATGCTTTTTCAAACAGATGGTATTTGTAAAAAAATATGGTGATCTCCTTATTTGACTTTCTACTACTATAACCCTTTAGTACAATGAAATTATTTACGAACAAAGACGAAAATGTTGATGTTGGTATACAAATTCACTGGATTGAGATTTGAAGGGGAAGTACGTTGTACACAATTAATTTAAATGTTCTTACACTTGATATTAAGCAGAAATCAATAGGTACAAAATAAAAATTTATCAGATTTATTATTTCCATTTAATTTTATAACAAATATAAGTATATTACAGTATAATACAGTAAATAACATGTGACGCCTAAACTCATGAATGAGGTAGGTAAGGCAGACAGTCTTAAACTTTTAAACATTAATATCTATTTTTTTGAATTATAAATACTTTCAATTTCAATTTAATTTAACACCAATCGGTGCACAATGTTTTTGGTTAACCTGTCTTTAACTAACACAAATAGATTCGACGGTTTCCCAACTCGTGAACACGCAACATATAGTTGCCCATGAGAAAAACATGGATTTTCCAAATCTAAACTACAAATGGACATTGTTTAACCTTGAGATTTAATTATAGACATGGCGAAAGCTAAACGAATTGGAAACTGTAGCCTTTTGAAGGGTATGGTAGAATCTGATGGTATCATCGGAATACGTGGCAGCAGGACCACTTTTCCTTTAAACTTCCCAGCCAAAATGGTTGCTTCAAGAATGTTTCCGGTGATCTTTTTGATGACCAAACGCGTACCGTTACATAATTGAGGTGGATTCAAATTACGAAGGAGAATAATAGGGGAACCAATCTTTAATCGAAGATTATGTGGTGGCATTCCAGGGATATCTAATGAATTTAAAAATTCAATCGGAAAATTTACACTTTCATTTTCATCAACAACAGTATCGATTGATTTAAAAGACATCAGATCGCCTGGTAACAACTGTTGTATCTGGAAGTTAATTTCGTCAACATCAACGTTTTTGGCTGCCAAAATCGCCCGTTGACTAAGCCATTCATGATTCAAATAATTATTCTGTATATCCGGGAAAACACTCTGAATCAATTCATTTTTATCCTGAACAACAGTGCAAAAATTGTCTGGTAGTTTAATGCATTGCGTATTTTGTTGCAGTTCTATTTTACCGTTCCCAATATCTATTAGTTTTTCGGAAAATATTTGTGCTGATGGATCATTTTGCAATTGTACTCGCATATTTATGGTCAATCTTAGTGTTTCAACACTTCGCCATAAGAATGATTGTTTCAAACATGCATCAATCTCATCCGTGAAAGTAGAGCGAGGTATAACCGGTAAGGTCTGCCGGAAGTCACCAGACAAAAGTAAGATAGCACCAGCGAAAAGTTTATTATTGCTGTTTAAATCTTGCATAGTTCTGTTTAATGCTTCAAGTGAATATTTGTTTGCCATTGTGCACTCATCCCAAATTATTATAGAACTCTTCCGCAACACTGCAGCTATTCCACTATTCTTTTTGATGTTACACATTGAATCTGGTTTATTATGAACGTCCAATGGCAGCTTGAATGTTGAATGTGCTGTTCGTCCACCATCCAGTAAAGTAGCCGCAATGCCTGACGATGCTACTGCTAATGCGATTTTTTGTTGCGACCGTATTTTGGCAAGAATCAACGATATTAAAAATGTCTTACCGGTTCCACCGGGTGCATCCAAGAAAAAAAACCGCCTTGTTCAGCAGCAACAGCCAGCATAATCCGATCATAAATAATTTTTTGTTCTGCTGTCAGTAATGGTTCACTGTTCATGATAATTGTTGCTAAACTTCCATGGTCATATTGATTTTCTCGTTGTAAATCGGTATTGACTAAGTCGGTGGCTGGACGATTAGGTGATGGCATACCATAATGATTAAGTGGTAAATTTGAAATAAGAACACATAAATCCTCGATCAAGACCTTCACTTCGCTTCATTGTATTCATTGGTGTATAATCTATGTTTTGGCATTGATTTGTTTGTCTAATTCGGTGCAAGATGTCTTCTGTCATACAATTTTTATATTTTTTCCACAAAATTTGTGCTTGCGAGGGATAACATGTCGTCAAAATAATTGCAAACAACTGACGAATGTTATTCGGTGTTGATGTCAACGCAGCATCAGCAAGCGTTAAGTCCCAATGGTTATCGTCTTCTTGCAATTGCAGTTCACGACATGCATCCCGGCATGTATTGAATACTCGACCATTATCTGTTCGTAAAAATTCAAAAGACGTTGGTCCGGGAACATTCACCAATAACAAACGTAAATAGAAGCGCTCACGTTGCTTTGGATGTACCGTGTAAAGTCTCCCCAATGTCTTAGCTTTGAATATGCCTGTAATGGAAGGATATGGTTTTCCTTGTTTCCGTGGCTCCCATTTTTTACTGGATTTGTCCCATGTGAAATAACGTGGAACATCACCATCGTTGTGGGAGTGACATTGCTGCTATTGATTTGAAGGCTGCTTCCAATCACATCAGGGTCACCACTGTGGAGGGACGTGTGTCATATCCCTCCGACACAAAGGGAGGATCCTCCAACCAGGCGAGGTGATCATGCCTGGCGGGCCACGGCCCCACGGTTGATGTTGGGATGTTGTGTATATATGCTAATTGCGACGCGAATCTCTATATCGTGATACAGGATTAGTAGTTGCATCGTAGTTCATTACATTCATACGTTGCGTTCATACTTCGTCGTAGTTCGATTTATCTTCGCTAGATGACGTTGTTGTGAGTTGTTGTATATTTTTCTTTGAGTTGTAATGTAGAAGCCGCCACACTCTGAGCACGTACTGAATCACATTTGACATTTGGAAAATTTTTATACAAGGGATTTTCTTTTTATTTGGCAGTCAATGTCTTCGCGAATTGGCCAAAAACATCAGGTTTTTGACACAATGTAAAAAATTCAGTTCGAGTCGTTTTCAGAGCTTCGAACGCTCTTTGGAGAACATTTTCTTCAGTGAAGTATACACGTTGACCGTTTTCAAGATGTATTGCCAGATGTTGGACAGCAGGATCTCTTTCGTGGATGGGAAAGCTGAGAATATGCCAAATAGCTTCATTGCTGCTAATATATCTGCCCATTTGGTATCGTGCTATTTCGTCATTTTTATTTATGTTTTGTACTTCAAATATGGCCAAATCACTGCCTTTGTTTACATATTTACAAATATACTTAATTGATTTAACAGAACTGCAAAGGTCAACATTGATATGAGCTTTGTAAGTTTTTGAAAGTAGTGGTGATTATGGTACCACCCACTGATTATCAAACTCAACTTGATTTGGAAAGTTCGGCAGTCGCATTGTAACTGTGTGGCCACCATTCTCAGTACTTCTGCGGCGATACATTGGATAACCATCAATATCCGTGATCGTGTCATTCGTATGCGGCTTTGGGAAGTTTTTTTTACATTTTCCATTTTCCATGCACGGTGACGTCATGTTGAAAGCACCGCATGGCCCATGGATCATGTGTTTGGTGACAATATCAAATAATTCTTGATCAATTAATAATAACAGACAAATAATTAGCTGAATTATACGATATTTCGTTCACTACAAAATAAATTTAATTAATTTTATAGCGTCAACAACACGTGGTAATTATGCTGTTAAAATGTAGTGTACAAAACCAATAATTAATGAAACCGTTTTAACTGTTTTATAACTTAGTTTTATTCAGAATGGTATTCGCACATGACAGGAATGTATCAGAGTAAAAACTCACACCATAGCAGTCAACCGTAACAATATTATTTGTGTTGCCATAATATTCTAACACCCCTTCTCAACACAAATATATATATTTATAATAAAAGACTTTATCTAGATAACAGATTAACATTAATTTATACTCAAAGTTACACCACATTTGCTCAAATGTTTTACAATTAATTCCTTACTTAAAATCTTGGTTAACATATCAGCAGGCTGTTCATTAGTCTTAATATACTTAATACATATCTTATTATCTTTCACTAGATCTTTAACAAAATGGTAGCGAATGTCTATATGTTTCAGTCTTTTTATAGTATCAGAATTAGCATTTATTATTGCTGACTGGTTATCACAAAAAATATTAACAGGACAAACATTTTCATAACTAAAATCAGTTAACAAATTTATAAGCCAAGATACATCACTAGCGGCCATACTCAATGATACATATTCCGATTCTGTGGAAGACAGACTAACTGAGGCTTGCCTTTTAGAGCACCACAGAATCAAGCAATCTGATAGTTTGAACATATAACCTGAAGTGGACTTTCTGTCCAATACATCACCTGCCCAATCGGCATCACAATAACCTTGTAAATTAATATCTTTACACTTAAAAACTAGTTTGTAATTTAATGTATGTTTGGTATATCTCAACACTCTCTTTAATGCACTAAGTAACTCATTACTTGCGATTGATTGATATCTACTCAGCAAAGAAATTGGATAACAAAGATCGGGTCTTGTGCCTGATGCTGCATACATCAAGCAACCTATTATCTGCCTGCACAACTTCTCAATATTTTTATCTTTATGAACAGTTTCATTTGTAAGTATTTTAGTGTTAAAATTTATCTCCATAGGAGTCGACATATCCTTACAGTTTTCCATATTAAATTTTCTTAACACACTTTCTAAATAGCTTGTTTGATCCAATTCAGTAGTACCTGTTTCTAAATTTTGCTTTACATTTATGCCCAGAAAATTTGATATTAATCCCATGTCTTTCATTTCAAATTCGTTATTCAACACATTCTTAAATTCTTCTATATGTCTCTTATTAGTACCAAAAAACAAAATATCGTCAACATACAGTAGTACATACATTTTATCTATACCATTGCACCTTTTGAATAAACATGAATCATTATTAGACTTAATGAAGCCTTCTCTACTAATCACAGAGTTGAATTTATTGTTCCAACACTTAGGTGAATTTTTCAGACCATACAATGCCTTATTTAGTTTTACAATATTTTTCTCTCCAGAATAAGCCCCTTCTGGCAATTTAACATAAACCTCTCTATCTATATCCCCATATAAGAATGCCCCAGTAACGTCCATTTGATAAATTGGTAAATTTAAATGAGTAGCTATTGCAACAAAGACTCGAAAAGTAGATAACTTTGCGACAGGCGCATATATTTCTCCTAAATCAAAGTCACTAGCCTGCTCAAAACCCCTAGCCACTAGTCTAGCTTTGTACTGGTCGTTACTATTTCCCTTGAGCTTAAAAACCCATTTGGTACTAATAATATTTTCACTTACAGGTGCTTCACAGAATGTCCAAGTATTATTATCATTTAGTGTTTGTAATTCTTTCTTAATTGCCTCTTTCCACTTACTTGCGTCCTTCCTTCCCATAGCTTCTTTGTATGTAGTTGGTTCACTCATTTTACTTACAACATTGTGGCACTGATAGAACGATGTCTGTTTCCTCACTCTCTTCCTTCTTTCGTTCTGAACTGTTGTTTCCTCCACCTCAGATGATTCATCATCGCAGGGTTCATATTCACTATATGACTCACTCTCTCCAGTAGACACGTCTTCAAGCGTAGTAAGAGTATCACTATTACTTTGAGTTTCTTTGTCTTCGGTGATCTCACTCACCTTCTTTGTTTCCTGATGTTCATCTTGAATAAGTAGGTCATTCAAGCCCAACATAACTGTTGATTCATTCTCTTTACATACATCTTGGTTTAAGAATACCACATCTCTTTTTGTATCTATACAGTTTCTCTCTGGAAAATATACTCTGTAGCCCTTCACATGTTCACCATAGCCAATCATTAATCCTTTCTCCCCTTTTGAGTCCCACTTTCTCCGCCTTTCCTTTGGTATGTGTACAAACACGGGGGAACCAAAAGCCTTCAGTTGATGAATATCATACCTTTTGTTCGTCCATATTTCATATGGAGATTTTCTATCTTTGCCTTTTCCTGTCCTGTTTAACACAAAAGCAGCTGTGTTGACTGCTTCAGCCCTCAGTTTCTTAGGCAAATTCTTAGCATGTAACATTGTTCTTGCTGCCTCGACAAGAGTTCTGTTTTCACGTTCAGCCTTCCCGTTTTGTTCCGGTGTATAAGTAACAGTAGTTTCATGTATTATCCCTCTCTTTGAACACATTTCCATCACTTCTTTATTTATAAATTCCAATCCGTTGTCAGTCCTAAAAGTCTTCACCTTATTCCCGGTTGCATTCTCTGCTTTGTTCAAAAAATCCTCCAGACAGTGTTTGATTTCATGTTTTGCTTTGACAAAATAGACAGTCCTGAAGTTAGAATAGTCGTCCTTCAAAACAACATAATATCTCGAACCACCAATTGATTCTACTTCCATGGGTCCACATGTGTCCCCATGTATTACTTCACACGTCCTGGTGGTTACACTGTCACTTTTCTTAAATGGTAGCCGGTGAATCTTTCCCTTTAAGCAGCTTTCACATTGAGGAACTGAAGATTGTTTTATTTCAATGTTATTTTGTTTCAACACTTTCTTCACGTAATCAAAGTTTTGATGTGCCAACTTTTCATGCCACTCGTTCAAATCATTGGTAGCTTGCAACACTTGTAACATCACATTTGTAACGAAAGTCTAAATAATATGAGTTCTCAAGTTTTTTTCCAATTGCACAAACAACACCATTTTTGAGAAACTTGCATGTGCTGTCATCTGTCATTATGACATATCCCCGATCAGCAGCGCGGTTCACAGAGAAAAGATTTGTTTTTAGTTCGGGAACATACAACACATTGTCTATAGTTGTGTTTATCCAATCACTTCCGTTATTGACTTGCACCGCCATCTGTCCACATCCTAACACACTAATGGTCGCACCGTTGCCAACTATGACGGATTTTTGCGATACACTTTGAAATGATGAAAACAACGAACGATTGCGGCACATATGCTCACTGGCTCCCGAGTCAACTAGCCACTGTGATTCTACGTATTGTTTATGCACTGAGTCCGATATAATAAACGCATTACTTATTTTCTTATTGTCCTTTGACATTCTGAACCGGCACTGTGCTTTGTAATGTCCGATTTTGCCACAGTAAAAACACTTATTATCGTTTACCTTTTTCTCACTGTCTTTATTACTTCTGCACTCTGTTTGATAATGTCCGGATTTGCCGCACTTAAAACACTTAATGTTCCTTCTAGCTACAAACGCCGACGATGACGGTGTACTATCTTTTTCTTCTGTCTTTTCTTTCAATCTCTCCTCTTCGATGAGCAGCCTGGTCACTAAATTATCAAATGTCTGTTTGTCTTCTGGTGCTGACTCCCAGGCCGACACAAAGTGTTTATACTCGTCCGGTAAACTCATTAACACTTTAGTTATAGCGAACTTATCAGAAATTTCTTCACCCAACTGTTTTAGCTGGTTTTGTATTTCTTGTATCTTAGACAAAAATACAGACATTTCCACTCCTTTTTCGTACTTATACTGGAAAAATCGCTGCTGGATGATATGTATGCTGGTCTCTGACTTTTGTTCGTAGACACTAAGGAGCTTCTTCCACATTTCAGAAGAAGTTGTACATGTGACAAGATGTATCATAACATCTTCGGACATTCTTGTCACTAGAAGTGTTTGAGCTTTCGCATCCTTCGACTCCCAAATAGTTCGTTCTGTGGCGTCCTCCGGTTTCACAGTCCGTCCTTCTACAATGTCCAACCATCCTTGACCCCTCATAAGTACGGTCATTTGAAACTTCCATATATTCCAATTTCGAGCTCCTTCCAGTTTCATTCCATTATTTGTGATATCCATCGTGCTGTCCTTCCTTGCTAGAGCAAGTAATAATATCCTTCTCGACGAAAATTTTAATGGCACGTTCAGACCTAACCTCACTTTTCGCCGATATGAAATAATTACGCTCGATTCTTTTACTCACTGACTTTACTTTTAAACAGGTATGCGCTTTCTGGGCCCATAACCTGTACAAAACCAATAATTAATGAAACCGTTTTAACTGTTTTATAACTTAGTTTTATTCAGAATGGTATTCGCACATGACAGGAATGTATCAGAGTAAAAACACACACCATAGCAGCCAACCGTAACAATATTATTTGTGTTGCCATAATATTCTAACATGTAGCTTATATGTCACGTTCGTAGATTTACCATAGCAGCGCCATCTATTGATTACTTACTCAACCCAGTCGAAAGGTATCGACATATGTTAGAATCATTTGGAGTTAACAGAGAATTGTGACTGTCAAATAATAACAGACAAATAATTAGCAATAAATTAAAATTGCGACTATAATTTGAGATTTAAACTATCCTATCTCTCAAGTTGGATCGAACTGCACATGGTGTGCGAATTTTATTAAAATCGGTTAAGTGGTTCAGGAGTCCATTGAGGACAAACATTGTGACACGAGATTTATATATATTAAGATTATATTAATGAAATTCAAAGGGATTATAAATGAAAAAATATTAAAAAAAATATATAATCCAGTTACGTAAAAAAGGGATCGCAAAGAACGAAACTGGCAAATAGTATTTTATACTTTATTTTTTATTACATTATTACTTTCCGTTTCTTGATTGGGCATATTCATTATCCGTGGAATAGTAATATCGTCGCATTCTAAAAAAGGAAAAAGACTGCGATACCAATAGGTACAAATAGGAACGTTAACTGAAAGGACTGGACCACGCAAACTGTACAACCGCATTTTAAACATATACTTTGACTTAAACAGTACATATATTTGTTATGGGCTCGCCAAGACCATTTTTTTGATACCAAACACGTGATGATTATCTCAGTTTAATTATTTGTCGAATTTGGTATCAGAGGTTCAACCCGAGCCCTTATTACGGATCTATTGATACCTCATTTGTTCAAATCGGTTCTGTAGTTTAAACCCTATTGTGGAACATACAAACACATAAATATATTGTCAACACTATTATCATTCCTTTTGGCTTTGCCGTAATGTGTTTCAAAGTGTTATCAAAATGCATCATATTAAAGAATTCTGTATAAAACAAATACAAAAAGTGACCGAAAAAAATCTATATAAAATATATATAAATAAACTATATAGTGTTATATTAAGATATTTGTAAATATAGACACAAAAACTAAAAACATTTTTGGGTATATGTTTCAATTAATTACAACGTAATCTACTCGTACTCTAAACGACGTAAAACGTGACGACAATCATATAGCTATAACAAATAAACCTCAACCTTAGTTAATTATAGATAAGCTAAACTAACAAGTAGGTACCAAAAGATCTTGCAACACGCGATAAAAGCCCTACAACAACACATTGCTCTATTTATAATGTCCGGGCACAACCAATAATGATAAATCTGACGTCATAATATTAAAATAGAACAGGTTCATTATACACATATATGAACATTCAGTGATGACGTATGGACAAGTTTAGTCTACAAGTCTTTAAATAAGAGCTTCTTTATTTTAACCGTAAAAAATAACAGTTTGTGGTTATATCCTGATATAGGCTGCGCATTCCATGGAAAAATCGACTGGATAGTACGAGAAGGCCTAAAAACCACAATGGATTAAGAGGGCCAACGTATAAGATGGTTATTTGAAGACTGTAGGTTTCTATCTTAATTAATCCATAAGCGTTGTTAGTGTGTGGTTGGATGTTGGTACTTTGAGGACAGTAAATGCGTAAGGAGTGTGAATACATCATGAAAAAGTGGCAATATACTCATATTTACAAGGAGTAAAGATAAATCTAATGCATTTCTTAAAAAAACTAAATAAAATTGTAAAGTATTTAAAAATATGTTTTTGTAAACAAAACTAGATACCTGTTTCTGCACATAATACTCGTATTCTAACGCTCATTATCTGCCACACACTCGAGGAAGGAAAACTGAAATTAAAGCGTATAAGCAGGTTACTTACATTGTTTGAATACACATGAAGACATGGGCATAATTTAAATTTATAGCAGTGCAATAACTAATACGATTTTAATGATCTGCTTCTGTTCTGGTGTGCACACTCATCGTACAACACCCATAATAAACAATTTTCCTCGGTTGACTCATATAAATAGCGTGGTATTACAAATACCTGAATGTTATCATATAAGACCTCACATGGACTTTTTACTTTTTTTATGCACTTACATGACCGTGTCTGTGTCTCTATTAATGTTGCAATCTTATCTTATCTTACAAAAGAAGCTTACTTGCTTTTATGTTGAAATTATGAACTCTGAGAACTTAAAGAATATAAATCGAAAGCCAATTACTGGTTTTTAGTTTTGTCTTTGCACATAAAAGTAATCACTGTCAACAAAATTTAAATAATTTGTTTTATAAATGGTTATAAACGCATATATAAACGCATCCATCCACCTGCTACCTTTAATTTTAAACTTTCGCATCCGGATATAAAAGCTTATCTAATATTAAAAAAAACACCTACGCGAAACAAGTCTCATCTTGAAACAATCAGAAGTGAAAGAAAACCATGATCTTTAACGAGTTGTGACCTAAGAATAATTGCCAAAAAACAATAGGTTTGGTAATACTAACGTGTGACCAAAGCATTAAGATACCGTTAAATTGCAGTCCTCCACCACTTTCATGAATCATCTTGTAGGTCATGGACACTATTCCGGTGTATACTGTATTTCGTAGTATTATTAGTATATTACCAGTGTTGTGCAGGAAAAAGCAGATGATTGAGCACGCGCATCGTAGTCAGTGTTGATTGATGTTGTCGTGCTAGCGGCCGGATGACGTGCCCGTATCCGGTACTCGTGCACGCGCACCGTTATGTGCCTGCGCGTACGCAAGCATATGAGCGCAGAAGCCATTTTGCAGCCGGTTATTCTATTAAGTATGACGTAATAGTCTGACCTATAATATAGCTTTCAATAATTTGAGATCAATTTGATGAAACTGCCTTTGGTACCATCAATATGAGTACGTGCTTTTCCGGGACTTATTTTTTAACCTTTATATCATCAAATTAAATTATTTTACATAGGCGTGTCCAAACACCGGTATCTGTTCGTTAATATTACTTTCACTTTCTATTCTAAAATTATGGAGAAATATTACTTAAAAATGCAAAGAAACTGGCTTTTATCACTCATTAATGTGTGTAGAAAATCTTTTTAGTCTTTGTAAAGTAGTATTTTTCATCCTTAACTATTCAATTGTTGAAAATATTTAGCTCTGATTTTTGACGTTAAAATCTGGATCACTCACAGAGCTAAACGCTAGTGATTTTTCATGTCGACTAATAGGTTGAAATTATGTAATCATCTCTTCCAGACGGGCCGCGGTTGGTTGTGACGTTAATTTATCATAACTAGAGATCGCCTTGTAATCACGAACATTATTCATTAAGTTTATAGACCCAAAGACTATGACAAGTTAACATACTGGAGAAAAGTGCGAATCGATGTTAGCAAATTTTATTTTTTATTTTTTGTCATGTGATTTATGTAATACCTTAAACAGAAAGCACTTATATCGATAATAACTTTGAGTATTATAATCGTCCTATTCCATCGTTTGCAAAATATTATGAAATATTTTTAAAAGGAATGAATTCTCTTTACTATCAATAACATTATGCAATTTTAACGCAATAAAAAATGGTCTATTCACCGTTTAATTAAGTTTGTTATAAGATGTAGGTCACTCTGAGGTGTGTCCGAAGGGACTTATGAGTGATAACTGTGAACAACGTAGAACCTAACAGTTGTCCAGGCTCCACATACAGTACAATATTGTATTGGTGAAACTATACAATACAATCGTCCGTGTAGTGACGAATTAAGAATACAGAGTGCTATCTTCCCTAGTCATTTCGTGGGTTTCGTTAGAACCAATGAAGAGAGCCAGCTACGCAGGATAACAGCATCGTAAAGACAAGGAAAAGTTGAAACTAATTCTATAGCAACTCGTCTACCCAACATGGTATAGCAGACCAAAATGTTTCCGAGAAAAGGATTATGTTGAATACAGTACAGTATAGTAATAAGCTGTTGGCAATAATCCCTAAAGTCTAAACGAGGTCAAGACTTCAGCTTCTTCCAATGAATTCAGTATATTTTAGGTAAACATATAAGGTAAAATGTGAATAAGTACAAATAATAAGTAGTTAGGAACTTCACATTCATAGTTTGTGTAGAAATGAAAACACTAGTGAACTCAAGTCACTTTCAGTGAATATACTTATGAAATAAAACCACTGTGTAGGTACATAAACTTTGGCAGTTCTTGAATTGATAATTTTGGTTTAATGTTTGGTGGGTATATTTGTGTAGGTAGTATGTATAAGTAATGTTGATGTAACTAAAATGTTGACTAAACTAGACTAATAAATGAATGTCAACTTATTTATAAAATAATTAAAGATTCCGGTCTTACAAAACTGTGTTCAGTTCATGTTAGTTTCAACTGTCTCAAAATTTAACAGAAACTGGTAAAACTGGTTCTAAGTCTAGACATTAAGATAAATAAACTGTGGATTAATAGGAATCACGTTACTTCAACACAAAGGAAGAATCCTCCAGAGGAGGTGATCATACCTGGCGGGCCGTGGCTCGACGATTGGTGTTGGGAAGTTGTCTATTCGCTAATCAGGGCAAGAATTTTTATATTGTGATACAGCAATTACTTCGTAGTTCAGTGTGACTTCGATAGATGACGCTGTAGTGTTTTATTGCGCTGTGTATAGATGTCATCACAAAGTAAGCTAAACTGCTTTTTAGTTTATGTGGACGCCCGTGTGTCTATCATACGACAGACTGTACTGCAGCTCAAATTTTTATCAAGTTTCAATTTATTTTTTTAACAAGTTAAATTCATTTTCTTTCTTTCTTGTTTCACCATCACAAATTCCCGATTCAAATACTGAAAATCTTTGGTGTGTTATTTAAAAAAAAAACATTTATTTTAATCAATTTGTTTACAATAGTTTCATTTTAAATTGTTCAGAGTATTTATAGGAGCGCAGTTAGATTAGCTAACCGCGATATGTGTGTGTATAAACTTATTTTTAAGTATCCTATCCACACCGAAGGACCTCCTGACCTAAACAATACGCATGAATAATTAAATGTCGTCAACATAATAGTATCTCTACAACTAAGTTCAATGATTCGAAACTTGTTGTTTTCAAAAAAGGTTCATATTCATTTAATCATTTTTGGGCTTCATCGATCCTACCTAAAGCTCTTTCATTCTTTTAGAGACGTTAATAGGACAATAATAAAGTATATGTATTAAAAACAAAAAATAATGTTTATTAAAGTACAAATGCATGATGTTCAGCTAGCGTTAAATATTGATGTTTCTCTATGTACCCAAATATATGGTTATTGTCAAACTCTTGACGTAATTAAAAGTAAATAAAATTAATGCTTAGTGGCGAAGTCGAATGCAAACAATACCTGTTTCTAGATTTTCCATATTATGGTAATTGGTTCCGCGGGCTATAAACATTGTTGGCAAAATGTTCCTCTGCTCACCCTTTAAGGATATTGGCGTGAATTTATGTTTATTTGTGTATAGACCCTATTCGGTATTAGATGCTATATCTCCATTTTCCCTACTCTCGAAAGATGCTACAAACCAAGGCCATGTTTAACATCAAATGAATAATTAAACCATTAAACCTTAATTATCTTCACTAATGACGGTTTGAGTTCGCAATGACTGGGGCTCGTATGCTGTCTGTATGGACAGGCCGACTCAAAATTATCGTCCGTTCTTCAAAAGGCCAACCTGGACCCTGCACTCTACTCGCATAGTTTTATTTTTCAATTTAACATTGTTCACGGACTTATAAAAACGACAACCCTGCGGTTTGTATCGGCATTTCTTCCCAGACTGAGTCTGTGGAAATGCTGGCGCCTTCTAGCTGTAAAGTCCGATGTGACTGATGTTTCACAGACATTAGTATAAAAGTAAATTTGCATTTAGACGTCTCGATACTGTATCTACAGTGCGTAATAATTCAAATGGCCCAATATGATAAGATAATTTAAAAAATGTATTATATAATAAATAAGAAATATATCTCACATTTGAAAGAGAAATATCGAATTAAATCACAACAGAAAAAACATTTTATTTTGTCAGTACCTCTCGTTTTGCCAATGAGAAGCCTGAGTAAAATAAGTCCAATGACAAGAATAGGAAATGCGCACGTGACACTAACAAAACAGAATATAAATGGGTTACGGTAACTTTTTACCACCAAATTATAAATATGTACAAAAACACTTAGGTATTTACATTGTTAGACTTATTTTTCATTTATTTGAAAAGCAAATTGATGGATGTTGCAAAATAGGTTTTATTAGAACCGTAGAAGTCTTTGTGGACTTTTACAAACTTTACAAAGGGACTTGCGACACATGATGTTTTAGTATCTTATGAGACTATACATAGCTTGATAACATAAAAATGACCCAAAATTAGAACTGCTTTTTTTAACCTCTGTGGTTCGGTTTAACATCGGTTCCAGTTGTCATACGAACATCTGTGGCAATTGTTAAGGTTTGTAATATAAATTAAATATCGCTTATTTGAATTTTGGTGGTCTGATGGTAGTCGATCCACCTAAAAAATCGACACTCAGTCGTATTGTAGTTGATTTAAAAGTCAACTCCAACCTGGTTTGGGGAAAAAGGCTCGAAGGCAAGTTCTTTGGTTCAACAGCTACGTGAAAACGATAGTCAGTACAATTCATTATGAAGGACACAACGTTTCAACATAATTATCTCTGGGTACATAAGATTTAATAGATAAGAAATGTCTCTTTCTATTTTGATTTCTACGTTTGTAATGAGTTGACATTGAGCATTGCCTTGGCAGCGAGGTTGAATAAAATATTCTAGATATGGATAACTGTATACCACGCCAATGATAATTCCTGTACTTATTCTATGCGCTTATAAACCATTCACTAAAAATAACGTCCACATACTGATTTGAGTCGTTTAGAAAAACTCTTAGTCCGTTTTTTATTTAAAAGACGAAAACGAAGAAGCTTAAAACCTTAAAAATATTAATTAAACTTTGTGGGTCACACAAAATCTTGTCTCATGTGGAGATCGAACCTACATCACTCAGATCAGTAGAAAGCAGCGAGGTGACCCCTTAAACCACTAAAAGTCAACCCGTGCAGTCACATTTTGTTTTAAAAATGTTCTGTCTAGGTACAGTCAATAATAGATACAATGAATAAATGAAGAGGAAGTAATTCAATCATAACCTTAGAATGAGAATTCTTTATTTGTCCCCTCCATCAAGAATCTTCAATTTGTTTCAACATCTGTTTATCATTCGACTGAAGTTGTTAGTAAAACGGTAGTGTGCGCAGGGCATTGTTTCACAAGCTATGTCCATGCGCAATCATGTATCAACCAAGTTTGTGAGGGATCGACTCACTCAATCTACCGCGCAATTTGCATCAATTACGATGTTAATTTTATATGGTCTCGGCTCTGTAGAAATACAGCCGGTCAATCATTGTAACAATACGACTTTATTTGTTACCTTCTGATTAAGAATATAATATAATTAAGTAATAAATTGGATAGGTAAATAGTAAGTTTTTTAAGTATTTTAAATATCGATATCTAATCAGCAGATATTACGTAAACGTTACTGATTAAATATACATCATTTCTATTTTAAAGTTGTTTATGGTAAAACCTAGAACTAACCTACTTTCTCTCCAATCTTGAGGGATCTGACTTATTTGCGGTGGAATGTGTATTAAATGGAGTGGACTATTGTTCTTATGAAATTGCCATTTCATCGTGATTGAAATTTTTTTATAAAGTAACAGACATTTGTCAACAGGATATACAAAAAATCATCAACATTTTGATCCATTGAGATCTAAAAAACTCATTTATAAAAATTATTATGGTTGCGCTTCGCACTCGCACATAATCAAGTTAGCTTCGTAGCTAATCGGGTTTTAATACTAGGCTTGCAGCAGGCAATAGGAAGCCGAGAACAGTTCGCAGGTCAAGGCGGTTCGTGCCGTCGCCACCGCTGTCGCGGGTCGAAGACCGCGACGCGTCGCCCGCCGCTCACATTGAGTTCCGTTACTCCTCACGAATATATCATCCTAGTAACTTGAATTTCAATTGTATTCTTGAAAATAATTCATATTCAGTTTGATATAGATCTATCTCTTGTATTAAGACTGCGCGAGTGTGTAATCACATAAATGATGCTAGTAGGTCAATTTTGATAGTATATAACATGGGTAGCTCGCTCTGTTGCGTAGTGTGTTTACTCTATCGTAGTTTAATGTTCATTAATTCCATGTGCACACATACTTAAATTACTTGAAATGGCTTGATTTATTTTGTACTGTTGTGTTTTACCAGTGTTGCGTGGGAACGGAACACAGGAGCGAAGTACCTTATCTTGAAATATCACTGTTGACAGCCCAGTCGCGACAGTACCGCCGTCGCATGGGGAAAAATTATTAGTGGTTATATTTGAGGTTAATTTTATTTGAACATTAACAGAACAATTTACAGAAACAACATTATAGTTTAATGAAGTTGTGTTATTTTGTAACCGTCTGTTACAAAACCCTTTTTGAGGACGTCTTACATTTAAAATGGTGACAATAGGACTGGAAATTATTATTAGTCCTTATTATTTAAACTATGCAATTTACTTTAACGATGACTATCAAAACAACTTTGTGAGAATACATCACTTCGGGTTACTTGTTAATTTAATTTTAATTACGGTACTTACGATGTAGAGTTTCGTGATCAGTTCATTTGATTTCTTTGTTGAATATAGTTAGCAACGCGTTAACATAACTCAACGCGACTCGATCATGATTAGAAATGTTTTCTCAAATTACAAGATATTCTTAATATGTAGATTCGATTCGTTTGTCGGACAAATTGGAAATCAAGAAAAAATTTGTCCCGATTTGTAAAAAATTGTTTCATATGGATATGGTATAATACTTATCTGTTATATTAGTCCATATTTGTGTCGTGCTTTAATCTATTTTACTCTTTTTACATTCTTAAACAAGAAAACGTGTCTAATAAAAGGCCCCATTTCCTCTACGGTTTTTATCACATCATTTGTCAGTCAGTAGATGTACTTCATAGTAGGTTTACTTGGCTATTCCATCTCTCAGTTGTACTTGCGTAACATTGTAGTGGAAACGCAGCCGGTCTCATTACAAAACTACAATAATGACTTTAGTCGCAACGATAATTATCAAAATTCCATATTTAGTAGTTGACTAATTTCAGGTTTATATCAAAACTGGATCTTTATAACTTATTGTATTTACAAAGAGATATCGTTATTACTTAACATAATAAGAGTGCTTAAGTGCTTAAGCTTTCTTGTTTTGGTGAATGATGAGCTGAAAATGAATAATGGGTTTTTCTAAGTAATTTCATAGATTGATTTTTATATGTGGTATGGTAAAATTGACCGCATGAATGACGAGTGAATACCTAAAAAGGCAGCTTTGCGCTTTATCAACAGTTTATGCAAGTCTCGACCGTATTATACTTAAATGAGTTAATATTATTGGTATGTGTTTATCAGCTTAGGTGGGCTTAAAATAGTGCTGAGTATGATATAATATATCTATTTTTTTAAGTTATGACAGCTTCTTTTGATCACCACGTACAATATCGTAGTATCGAACCATTTTCAATAATACAAAGTATTTTCCATAAACAAATTGATATGTAAGTGGAAACATCTAAATATTTACAAGAAAACATTATATCATATACTTAACGCTTGAGTCATTTTGTGTTGTGTATCCTCTTGTTAGAAGAAAACCAAACAAACTCTTCCACCATAAACCTACTCTTGTCCATGACTACTAGAGAAATAAAATTGGCTATGTAATACTAAGCTGATGTTATAAGTATGTATTCTAGAATAGGTACTAATAACGAGGAAAATATAAAACAACGAAAACGAAATAAACGTGCTGTCGTGTTTCGTTGATGAGTGCGAGACTGGAAGCTCTTTGATGCAGGAGTGATAGTTATCGTACCAAGTGTATAAGCCTTACACCGCCACGATGTCATGCCTTTTACGTTCCAAGCAGGTCGTAAAAAGCATCTCTCTAGGTCGACATAGCTTGAATCGCCATACTACATTGTCTGCACTCGCAATTAGTATGGTGACCACCACTCTTGAATTACATTCATGCTTTCCATCAGGCAGAGTAAAAATATTTGACTATTTTCTTTTGCATTTGTGATTTTGATATTCCCAATGGGGTATATAACAACAAAAAATTTGCCTGTGACGTTTTTAGGTGCCACGTTTTATTACCGACTTGGCACCTTTCCAGACCCTGTGTTGCAGCTAAGATTTCTTAACAAATAAAGTCAATACAATTTATTTGACCTAGCATCGAACCTAGTTCTTTATACTTAGGCACACCCATTATTAAATGTCTGTTTAGTTGTTTGACTTTTCACTAAGAACGTCAAAAGCTATATTATAAAATAAGTGAATTATTACGTTTCAGCATACGAGTACATCGTCTAATATTGCTTTTAATAGCGGGTCACATAATTTTAATATGACATTTAGCTTTAATTGGAATAACATGTAATAACATGTTATTAGCAAAATGTCGTAAATATCACTGTAAAGCCTAATGTGTAGTACAGTATTGCGTTACTTTATTTTCTGTAGGATTAAATTTAAATATGGTTTATAGCAAAATGTATATTTTGAGACGGGACTTTTATTCTAGTGGCTAGAGGCCATTACTGCTAAGCTAAGGGTGTTAAGGACAAATACTCGTGTGATGAGCACGACTATTTGTTCTGTATTTCATTGAAATTTATCTTTAATATGTGTGTATTTAGTGATATTTACGTATTTTTATCAGTAGTCATTACTATTATCTTATTATTATGCAGCGTCACGTAGAGTTTCGTAGTTATAAGTTCGAGACCTATTAAACGAATGTGAATACATAATCCTAAACACATAATCTAATACAAATACTTACATAATAATGAAATGTTAGTAGGTGCATATCAATATGAGAATTGGGTTCGAATAACATTTTTCGAAGTATAAACTAGGTGGATTGTGGGTGGCGCAGTGGTAGCATATGTGACTGCTGTGTATGAGGTCTCGGGTTCAATTTCCAGGTCCACCGAATGTTTGTATGATCTGTAAATATTTGTTACGGAGTTTGAGTGTTTTCTACGTATAGTATGTGTGTATTTAAAAAAAACAAATTATAAGCATTCTATTAGTCTAGCTCTCATAGTACAAACTCTGCTTAGTTTGATACTAGGTGGCGTTGTTTCAGATGTCCAATTATTTTTAAGATTTAATGTGTTACCCAGATTAGGTATAATAAACATTGATTTCACCAATGCCACCGCTGCCAGCTCTACGGGCACTCGGCGCGAAACTGTTTCGCCCGCCCCAGGTGCGTCAAGCGCCTGGAAGACCACGCGACGGAGTAGTGCAAAAGGCCCAAAGACAGGGCCAAATGCACTGAGCCAGTCGCGTGCGTGCTGTGTGGCGAAACAGGCCACCCCGCCAACTACAGAGGTTGCCCGAGGGCGCCCAAAACCCCCAAGGCAAAAGGACCTCAGCGTCCTCGCCCAGTTGTCCCTGCTACTGCAGGGACTGGGGGGAGCTTTACTGCTGCTCCTCTGCTGAAGACGAACGCCTGGGCCACTCCCAGGAAGACGAGGGAGACCTTCCCACCTCTGCCCGTGCGGAAGACGATGCAGGCCCCCATACCTGCCCCAGTACCCGCAAAGGCAGCCCCTGTCGAGCGGCCCACAAAGCCTCTCCAGGGAGGGCCCAAGCCGCTCGTCGTCGACTATAGGAGCCCTCTCAATCAACTACCGCAAACTATCGACCCGGACCTATCCCTAGTGGCAAGGTTCGCGAGTGCGATAGACTTTAGCGAGCTACGCCAGCTCGCTAACCTAATTCGCCAAAACGAAGGCAATCCGTTGGCCCTCCTCAGCGTCAGCATTAGGTACTCGAGCGTACTCGAGAAGCTAGGCGCGTTTAAATGCAACCCATAATGGATTGCACACCAACACGCAGAGTCAAACCCAGATCACTCAAACTAGGGTACTTCAACGCCAACGACATCGGTAGGCAACGAGATGAAGTTGGCGTTTTTCTTAGGGCACACCAACTCGACATACTACTCGTACAAGAGACCTTTTTGAAACCCTCGCAGAGAAACCCAAACGTTGCGAACTACTCTGTGGTCCGCAACGATAGGATTGACTCTGCGCAAGGGGGAACTCTCATTTATTACAAAAGGTCCCTTCACTGCGTACCTATGGATCCGCCTGCGCTGACTAGCATCGAGGCTTCGGTCTGTCGAATAGGCATGACCGGACACCAATCGATCACTCTAGTTTCAGCCTATCTGTCACCCAATCGGCAACTACTCGAGAGCGACCTCCGAGCACTGCTAGAACTGAGCGACGCCGTGATAATCGGCGGCGACCTTAACGCCAAAAACACCCTCTGGAACTGTCACCAGTCCAACGCCAAAGGCAGAGCCCTGGAGTTGCTCTCGACTAGACTAGCGTTCGACATCATCGCCCCGCTCGAACCGACCCACTATCCGCACATCGTGTCTCACCGACCCGACATTCTGGACGTGGCACTCCTAAAGAATATAAACCTACGTTTGTGTTCAGTAGAGGTGCTACACGAGTTAATTTCTGACCACAGACCTGTGGTCATGGAGTTCGCACCCAGACTGGGTCCCATCGACACAGGTCATCGTACCCCCACTAGACGAATCACGGACTGGAGGCGCCTCGGAACTAAACTCGAGGCATCCTCGTCCGTGCATCTGGACAGGATACCCGACCACATAACCAGCAAAGAGGACACCGCAACGGCGATCGACTCCCTCACAGCACACGTGCAATCGTTAATTAACGAATGCACTCGGGAGGCACCAGCGACGAACGATCGCCGCTGGAACCTACCCGATGACGTACGTGAGCTGCTGAGGCGGAAGAACGCCGCCGTACGAGCCTATGACAGATATCCATGCGAAGCCAACAGGATCAGGTTACGAAGCTAAGAAAGAGCGGTCAAGTCGCGCATCGATCAAATGCGCCAAGACAGGTGGGATAGAACACTACAAGAACTCGAACCTACCCACCTTGCCTTCTGGCAACTATCCCGCTCGCTTAAGAGAGACACCATCACCTGTATGCCTCCTCTAAGCCGACCTAACCTTCCACCGGTCTTCGACGACATCGAAAAGGCAGAGTGCCTGGCCGAGAGTCTAGAGAATCAGTGCACGCCCAGCGTAATACTGCGACTCAGACCAAATAGCCGAAGTTGATTCGGAAGTAGAGCGCATAACCTCACTTCTTACATCAACACTGGCCTCAACATCAACGCCGACGGGGACAGACGAACAAGACCTAGACACGGTCACCCCCGAAGAAGTTAAAACGATCGTCAAGGGCCTACACGCTCGCAAGGCGCCCGGTTCGGACGGTATCACAAACAGGGTAATAAAACTCTTTCCGGAGAGGCTACTGGTCCTTCTGACCTTCATTTTCAACGCAGCGCTCAAAAACAACATCTTTCCACAACAATGGAAAGAAGCCGTTGTTATTGGGATACCCAAACCTGGCAAACCAAAGTCCGAACCGACCAGTTATAGACCGATCAGTCTGCTTAAAGGATTAGGCAAGCTATACGAGCGTCTAATCTACAATAGGCTGAAAGCGTATACCGATGCTAATCATCTCGTCCCCCACGAGCAATTCGGTTTCCGAACCGAACACTCGTGCGTCCACCAAGTCCACCGCATCGTTGAATACACCAGCGATCGGCTTCAACGCAACCTGTTCACAGGAATCCTCTTCTTTGACGTGGCGAAAGCTTTCGACAAAGGGTGGCACAACGGCTTATTATTTAAGCTATCCACCATGGGAGTGCCACACAGACTCGTGCTCATCATACGAGACTACTTGTCCTATCGAAGCTTCCGCTACCGAGTAGAAGGGTCACTATCCTCCACTCACCCCATACGAGTCGGTGTCCCACAAGGGTCCGTGCTAGGGGGGAGCCCTACTCTTCACGCTGTATACTAGCGACATTCCGAAGCATCGGTATGTGCAGACGGCACTATTCGCAGACGACACGGCTATCTACTGCTCAGGAGTGAACCCCTCGACAGTAGCCAAAAAACTCCAGACCGCAGCCAACGCACTGGGCGTTTGGTTCCGGAAATGGAGGATAGAGATCAACCCCGAGAAAAGCCAGGCGGTGCTGTTTCAC
Organism: Hypercompe scribonia; assembly: GCA_949316085.1. Taxonomy (NCBI): domain Eukaryota; kingdom Metazoa; phylum Arthropoda; class Insecta; order Lepidoptera; family Erebidae; genus Hypercompe; species Hypercompe scribonia. The sequence continues at coordinate 11,524,074 of OX438988.1, forward strand.
AGAAGACAGCTAAGCTTGTATCCTTTGGAGAAGACCCCTCAGATTAGGATGTTCGGCAAGTCTATCCCTTGGGCTAGGCAGGCCAAATACCTAGGCATAACCCTTGACGACCGTCTATCCTTCGGCCCCCTTTTTTCTTTTTTTTTTTTTTTTTAACGTGTGGAAACCCCCGCGGGCCGTCACCCCACCGGGGTTTACGGCGGGGCGGTGTGTCGGAATCGGACCGACTAAAACCACACGGTGTGCCACTCTGCGCCTGAGAGAGGAGGGATTCGGGAACAGCTGTTATTACGACATCCTAATCCCTCCTAGCGCCTGCCCGCTTTCGTGGGCGCCATCTGCGGATAAACTCTCCATTTAGGTGACGTCCGGCACACGCACACGTCACCTCCTCGCGGCTGGCCACTATAGCGGATGGAGGGGAAAACCCGTCCCGTCCATCCGCGGCCACACTCAAGGCGGCATGAGGCGCTGGTATGCGCGTCTCCGCCGCCCGGCTCGCCGGCAGCGAATTGGGTCCGAGTGGATATCGTCCTCCCGGGCCTTCTCCGCCGCCTCCTTCCGCGAAATTACGTCTTCGCAGAAGGTTGCGACCGCGGTAAAACAACTGTCGCTACCGGCCATGGAGCGTATGACGGCCGGTAGCGAGAGATCTCCTCCAATAACTGCAGTGAGGACCCCACGCTGCGCCGCCCAAGCGGAACAAACCGCTAGCGTGTGCTGAGCCGAGTCCTCACTGCAGTCGCAGTGGTGACAGGCGGGACTCAATTCCCTCCTGGCGACCGAGTGCAGATACTTGCCGAAGCAACCGTGCCCGGAAAGGACCTGCGTCAGTCGGAAGGAAAGGGTCCCGTACTGCCGCCCCGCCCACTCGGCGATGACCGGCTGGAGAGCCTCCACGGCGGCAAAACCAGCACGTGGAGCCTCCAGCCGGGACGACCAACGAGCCATTGTGGCTCGACGAGCGGCCTCTCGCCACTCGCGTATCTCTTCGGGCGGGGGCCGTATGCCGCTACGCGCCCGGAAGTCAGCCGTCCGCCGATAAACTTCGGCGAGCACTTCCGCCTCCAAATCCCACGGGGGAGTTCCAGCCAAGGCGCACGCCGCCTCCGTCGATACGGTGCGGTAACCACGTATGGCTCTAACCGCCAATATCCTCTGAGGGCGCCAGAGGCGAGCCCTATTCTGGGCGGTCAGAGCCACCGCCCACACCGGTGCACCATACAGCGCCATTGACCGGACAACCCCCGTGTATAGCCGTCTCGTCGCGACGCTAGCTCCACCCAGGTTGGGCAAAAGTCGCCCAAGGGCAGAAGCAGCGCCGACCAGCTTTGGAGAAAGCTGTCGGAAGTGCTCGTCGAAGAGCCACCTGCCGTCGAGGATCAGGCCCAGATACTTCATCTGGGCCTGAACCGGTATCCTTCGGCCCCCACATCAAGGCAGTCCGCAGCCAGGCTGCCTTCGTGCTAGGACGTCTACACAGTCTAATTAACGCGCGTTCGAAGTTAGCTTTAAAAAACAAAATTAGGCTATACACGGCATGCGTACGCCCCATAATGACGTACGGTAGCGTAGTCTTCGCACACGTTAGGCCACACAGGATCCATAGGCTTCAAACACTACAGAATAACTTCATGCGCAAAGCTACGGGAGCACCGTGGTATGTACGCAACGTCGATCTCCACATCGACCTCAGATTGCCGACCATCAAGCAATTCATAAAACAGTGCTCCCTTAGCTACTTTGACTCTGCTCCGACTCACCCCAACCCTCTAGTGGTTGCGGCCGTAAACTACACACCCAGTAAAATCTCAAAACTACTTCGACCCAAACACGCGTTAGGGGAACAGGACGACGACATTACACTCGCTCAACGTAGAGCGGACACAGCTAGGCAATCGAATAGGAACCGTCCGCGTTTTCGTCCCCGTCGTCGGGGGCGGAATACGCGCCGCGTAAACCGTCCACAAAACATGAAAGTAGGTCGCCCCAACGTATCAGCAACACCTCAAGCCGAGGTTCGTACCCCACAGGGGGTGCCCTTGGGCAATGTTGCTTAACAAATGACCGGTTGAGAGCCCTCAGCGCTCACCGTAAATTAATCCGGGTAAAGTTGTAGAGGCCATCTGAGGCCAACAGCTAAAAGTCACTACAAAAAAAAAAAAAAGTCGGTATGTATGTAGTATATACTAAGTATTGATGTATATATAATTGTGTATTCTATACTTATGATAATTCCTTAGCAGTTCAAGAATTTGATTACTGAAATGAAATATGAAATAGGCTATTAAAAATGCACTAAATTATTATTCTGAGTGCAGAAGAGCAATAAATTTGACAAATAGCCTCTGTTATGGCAATAACTGTTTCAAAACTTATTCATGAAATAAAAAATGTTGGTAGACACGAAGACTCATAAACCGGCTAATACAGTGTCAGCGCTAACAAGAAATGTACCGTCACAATGATGAGAGTAGAGATTGTTATCAATTAGTGAACTATTACAAGATATTCACGATGATGATGATGATGATGAACGGGCGTTGAAAATGTATATTATTACTGTAGATGTTCATTTCTTATATTGGAAATATGAAATAAGTAAATATGAAAAAATGTCAACGAACCGGGGTAAACCTCCTTGCTAAGCAAAGGCTGAATGAAGTCCAACAGCGGTCTACTAAAGGATGGATGATGATGGTGACGAGAAAATGAATATTTAAAAATATACAAAATTAATCTCTAAATAAATCTCTTTGGTGTACATACTAAATAGAAAAAACATTGTAGGGAATGACGATCATTTATAATAATGGCATTGTAATGTCGAATTAATGGTAATTACATAATATCATATCAGTATCGCAACGAAATGTATATATCGGTGCACTCGTAGAAAAAAAGACAGGTTTCGTTTTTAGTTCAAAGTTACAGATATAATAGAAATTATTTATGTATTTTATAAAAATTCTTACACATGGTAACATTTCGGCATTTGTAGAACATTATAAAACACGATTTTGAAATTATACAGTAAAACGTCATTTGTAAACTTTAAAGTGCACTGCTGTAAAGTAGCTTATAGTGAAATCCGTCGTTTTTCTACGACAATGATAATATTGAGATTCACCAAACATTTTTGTTTTTATTAATTTGGGTATTAATTCATCGCTTGCAATTTAAACTTTTATTTCGATACGTAATTACCATTTTTACACAGCTACGTACCCGATGCGTTTACGCAAGTACTTGTACTTCCGTGCCACAACTTTAAAAAATAAAAAGGAGTACAATGAACTGTCATCACTGAAATATTGTATTTTTTTAAATACAATAAAAAAACCGTGTAATGTTCAGATCTGACATACTGTGAAATACAGTATATTATAGAACAGTCGACAAGTTCTCACTGTTTACGGTTGCTTGGAGGGTATGGCCTATAAACTTTACAAATTCAAGGTGCACTTTTTATGTAAAAAAATGCTACGCCCGATGAACAATACCAATACGTTTCAATATCAAGTTTCTTCCAGCAAACAATTCTATGAATTTGAAATAGTTGGTTAAAATTTGCATTTTAATTGGCAATATTGTAAATTGAGCGGATTGTTCTCCTAGTTATATAAAAGTTAATTCAGGGTCAGAACACGGTAACCCAAGAGTACTGAAGTACTTGATAGCTTTAGGAAGATGTAATGTGAGTTGGTAACAAAGAGAGGACTTGTTGCTGCTTGTTACTCTATTGTTCGGCTTTGATTAGAGTTTGGTAAAATCAAAGGTTTTATAGAGATTTTATAGAGTGAAACAACGCTACATATAACTTATTCAAACCAATGATACGAACTACGTGTTTAGAAACGTAAAAAATGGTAATTCGTCGCAGTGTTTCTATGTTTTGTAACGTTAAACGTGATTAGCGATCACATTTACTGTTAATAGCAACTGTCTGAATTTAAATTGAGATTGTATGATTATTGAATTGGCTCTTAAAAATAATACAAGTGTAAAATCTCCCTTACGTTAAAGTTACCTATATTGTGAAGCTTTACATTTCTTCGTAAACATTTAACCTCAAGGTTTTGTAGTAAATTTATTCAAATAACTTTTTCCTACTGGCAGTTTATTTATTGTTATTGTCACACCAACTTGGTCTGTAGAGATAAAGGCTTCTATTAACTGAATATATCATCATCAGCCTTTAGTAGTCCACTGTTGGACATAGATCTCTCCTTAGAACGGGGATTTTGACCTATTCAAGGTATATGATATACCTTCAATAAGCCAATTGTTAAGTTTATGTACTACTATCATCTCCGGAGATGTGTCGGCTAAGTGTTTGTGATGACTACTTCGTTCTACATTTGTGATCTAATAAGTAATATAAAGATATTTACAAAATGTATGGCATCGACAGTATTCTGTAGTGATGTTTATAGGCAGGATAACACCACGCTGTTAGCCCTAGAAACGAAGCAGTTATTAGAAGCGCAGGTAGTACTATGAATAAATATTATAATAATTAATACTTCAAGAATTTTAGCCATGTGGTTATATTTTGTAGAAAAGAAACACCTTTTAAATCTGTTATAAATAAATTTTCGTATATAAATATCAATAATTGTGCTTAGTATTTGCTATACCTATATATAAGTATATATATGTAAAACCAAACTCTTTGTGCGATACAAAGAGTTTGGTTGAAGTGTAAGTTTTTAATTTGGTCTTTTCTTTTTTTTTATTAGATTTTTTAATCTCTTACGGTAGTTAATGCAAAATGTCAGAAGCTCTGAATTCATTATTTATGTATGTACAGTTTAAAAACATTACGTATTGTTAAGATTTTATTGTACGATACATTATGTGTTCCTTAAAATAAATAAATAAATAAATATTAATATTAATAATACAAGCATTATGGCCAAATTAAAAAAGTAAGAGCGATACATGAATTGCAAATTTTCTTTAATACCTACTCAACTGAACTATGTATACCAATAGTTTATATTCTAATATTTTTTTATTTTTTTTATTTTAATAGCCTGCCAAAGTGACTCTACTCTGCTTATTAAAGGTATATGATATACCTTGATTTTCTTGATGGAAAGTAAGAATAGAATCCAAAAGTTATTGTCACCATACTCATTGCGAATGCTGACAATGCGGTATGATGACCCACACTATGGCGGCCTATTATGATTTTTTACGTATTACTTGGGGACGTAAAAGACATGACAGTCATCGTAGCATTGTATTGCACACACTACAACAACGGTCACCCTTGCATTAATAGGCCTCCGGTCTCAAATAGTTAATATTTAGAAACGTATATACTTTACTAACGTATTTGCGTACAAACAATCACAAACATAAATACTTTAGTGAAACCTTATTTAAAATAATCATGGCCGTGATCAAATTCAATCACATTTTGATTGCGATCTGTGATGTCGCTATTGTAGATATTAAAAAACTTTGTAAAAAACATTCTCAATACAGGAATACTTGTAATTCAGACATATAAATATTATAATAATACGTTTTGTAATACAATATTAAAAGTATATCCAATGAGTTGATAACATACGAGAAATAAAACAAGACACGAGATTTATAGCGACGATCACATTTTTAAGATTTTAAGATTTGAATGCGATTAAATAAATTATTGTTCATGACTTAAAAATGATATCACAAATCGATAAATGGCAGTCGCTATATCTTAGTGACTTTATTGAAGCTTTTAACTATTGATAAGCACTAGATAACACGTTATTTCATGAATTTCTTTCATTCACATTTCTTACTCACTTGATCTCTGTGTTCGTATTTTTTGTACATTCTATGACTTCGAAATTTTCAGTTCAACGTCAAACATTTATCCAGTCAACTAAATACAATTACTTATAAAAATTGTAATTCAGTTCTCACGTATTGTTTTGACGGATATGTTGCAAAATTGTGTATTATGAAGTATTACTTTATCACACGTTCTTTTTAAAGGCATTTGACGTTAATGAATTTGTCAGCTGTTTAGCGAAAGTTGAAGAAACACGAAATTGAATGCATATTATAGCCGAATATATAATGGTGTGTATGTGTTAATGTGCGGAATCGAAAGCCGCAAGGTCGACAACCAGTCGGTCCGGGTGGCCTAGCGCTACCAGTTTTAGCAATGCATGCACGAGCGCCCGCCAAACGAATTACTGGTAAATCATTGTTTCGTTTTGTTTTTGAAGATTCATATTTTAAACCAAGTAAATAAGACTACATTATCCATTTCATTTCAGCCCTTTCTGTTGGCTTCCTTCTGTGACGTTTAAAATTAGTAGCCACAAAGTACACATGAGAGAACTCGATGCAACCGGTGTTAAGAAATACTTTAGTTGTTGTTCCACTTGTGAATGAGGTTATCGGAAACCCGGTTAGCCCCTTCTCTTTATTTCTGGAGGGCAGCATCAGAAGTAGTTATTAGTAGAAGTTTATTCCTTAATAAAATCAACTGAAAACACTACTTTTATGTATGATTTCCCCAAAATATACGTATCCTTCGTTCACATGAAGTTTACAACTCGGTGAGGTATTTAGCATATTTTTATTGTTCTCTGACATATTATTCACCAAGTTCCCATTTAACAATGAATTTTTAACATGTTGTATTATCTCAAATTGCTGTCGGAAGTAGAATTATAGTTTTTTTATTGCCATCCTCAGAAGCTAACAGTTGACTAGGCTCATTTCGTTTATAACCCTTTACATCCATTTCATATATGTATATATATCAATTACTCCTTAGTTAAGACATCAGCATAATGTTTGTCTTCTTAAGCTCACATCGGTAGTAAATGAGAGTATTACAGGAACTATTGCTTTGCTCTGCGAAACAGTATTCGATTAGGAAACAACATTATTATTAAAACCATGTTCAATCCATTTTAATATAAAATCTAAAGCTTACTCTAAATTCTGAGAACGTTCTCCGTACAATTACTTCAGCGAGTGTCTAAGTTTGTCTCTTTTCTTTTCAGTTGCCGTTTAATACGTTGATTTTATGATAGGGTCGTTACCAGAGGACTTTGGCTGTCCTGCCTTCGTTTCATTAACGAAATGTGACTCGATACCTATTTTAAATTGTAAATTATGTATTGATTTTAATTGAAATATAAACATCAGTCGTAGTTTTAGGCACATTTAAGATGACACTTCAGTGGTGATATATGGACAGAACACCTTTCTGAATACTAATAAGGTCTTCTTGAGCTAAGTGCTGAGGCAACTACGGCTCCCTCGCCACAGCATGCTTCGTTCACTTTGCTAATGAGACTCTAGATATATTGTTGTATCTATATTGCTGTTTTACAAGCTTGCTGTCGTACCACAAAAACATTTTCGTTTACAAGTTTTATTTTATGTTCGACCTGCCTTTTAGTTTCTTCAAATCGTCAATCCATTGCGTCACAGAGCACCCTTACACTATATTTACCTAATTTTATGCCTAAAGAAAAAAAGTGCTGGCATATTTCGTTCGATATTTATACTATTGTTTGTGCACTGTGCATTTATTGTAGACATTTTTAATATATGAAAGAACATACAACCTGCAACAATAAGTCCCGGCAGTTCTATGACATGGCTAGCCAAGGTCGACGTAGCGCTCAAGCGTACGATGAACTCTCTTCCGAAAAGTCTATATTTTTATTTACAAAAAGCTTTCGATACATTCGCTATAAATTGGAGGGTTCAAACGGTTCGACTGTGTCGGTCCAACCTCAATTATTAGTATACCGCCGTTTGGCTAATTCATCAAAACAAAATTACAGGCCATTGAGCCGACTGGCGATGTACATAAAAAGACTATCTGCTTGAGTAAAATATGTTTTATGTAAGATAAGAAGGTTACCTAAATGCAAGAGCATAACGAGGAAAAAAATAAATGAACAATGCCAGTTTTAAAGTAGTTGTCGGTGCAAAAATGTAAACATTTTACGGTAGGAAGCACACAAAAATCAACTTATGAAATTATAGAATAATGGCCGAATACCCAAACACTACTCAATTGTAGTTCTGTCGCTATATTCTACGTATAAGGAACAGTGACAGAACTAGACTCACCGACCTCTTATAATTGAGCTACGTTTGAGTATTTCAACACAAACCCTGGGACATAATGACAGTAAATCACGTCGACTTTATTATAAGTATTACCAGGTGTAACACGTTGCAGACATTAAACCCGTTGCATTTGCTTTAGCACCAAGGAGGTAAGATAAAGACTACGATTATCGACTTTTTTTTTCAACTCTTGAATATAACTAAAAAGTGTTTTTCCTCAAGAAAAATAGAAAAGATATTTTTATATTTTATGTTATGCTAAGTCTGATAAGATAATTAATTTTAAAACATAATTGTCACGGTTAGTTGACTTGTTTAAAGGGTAAGTGATATTATAAATGTAGACAGCTAAATGAAAATATTACGAAAAAGAATAATAATAAATGTAATATTGAACCTTAAATAATTTATTTAAAATTCAGTGTCTTTAAAATATTAGTTTGCTTGCAAGGATAATAATTTCGATATGTATGTATATCTGTTTGTATGTTCACCTTAGCGCTTAAACTACTAAACCGACTGTAAAAAATGAGTTGTCAATAGATTCGTAAATACTGGATCGGGTTATATGGACTTTGTACATTTAATCAAAATTTTATATGACAGAAATTATTCTTTTACTTAACAATTTACCATTCTTTGACTTTATGGACTTTGCAATCACATGATAGTTAACCTTCACTAGTTTTTGTAACTTTATTGCAATCTACGTACCCAACTCTTCACCACAGCGGTATAGTGTTTGAACTCCGAAGAGTAAACTCAATTATTAGGCTATAAATGGCAAATATTTTTTTTACTGTCTTCAGTTTCAGTTTCTAAGTAAAGACATTTAATTTTCTTGGTCATGCTTTTGTGGTGTGTATTTATGAGCACTGTACACAGAAACAGAAATATAAGAATGTTTACAATGAGCATGCAATGCCGAATATTATAAACCGTTGTAAAAAAATTATAAAGCATTATTAAAAAAACTTGAACATAAACTTTTTTTTTGTGACTAATCTGAAATAGTACCTTTCCTTTGTACATTACCGACATACACAGTCAGGTTACCAATGCAAAAGACCCTTTATCGCACGTTAATTGTAGCTTACTATCTGCTACATGTTTTAAATAGGTAGAACTCTACGTTAAGGTTCAAATTTGATTGCAACACTTTCAACTTAATTTGTCCGAAGAGAGTTTGGAGTTTTGCAAATTTACCTGCTCTGTAGAATGGGATGTCGGACAGGCCGGCGACGGTCTCGCCGTTCTGTTTTCTATTACTATTTGATTTATTGAAGACCGGCGCTATCAGTATCGTTTCGAAGATGTTTATTAATAGAGTATTAATTTCATTGAACACGTTTTAGTTAGTTTATAAGTTTGTTTGTATGTTTATAACCAAGTACCAATTCACCAACAATTGTTACCTGTACATTAAAATTGTTCCAATCCGCTCTAAGGCTTCCAGAGAGACTGCTCAAGGCGATAAAGAAACTTATTATAGATTATCAATGCTAGCCGTTTATGTCTGATATACCTACTGTGGAGGGTACGGGTCTCATATCCCTCCGACACAAAGGGAGGATCCTCCGACCAGGCGTGGTAATCATGCCTGGCAGGCCTTGGGCCAATGGTTGATGTTGGGATGTTGCGTATATGCTAATTTGTCACACGAATCTCTATTTCGCGGTATAGGATTAGTAGTTCGTAGCTCATTATTCATCCGTAGTTCGATATATCTTCACTAGATGGCGCTGTTGTATATTTTTGTTTGTGCTAAATGTGGAAGTCGCCACACCTACTTTACGAAAGCATGACGTACAAATGTATTACTAGTAGTTATTATCTATATTAATGAGGCTTTGGCCTACTATACCACACTGGCTAGATGGTTTTGTATCAATTTTATTCCTTTTCGCAATGTCCTTTAATCACTTCTTATGACATCCACAGGATAAATAAGGGTAGTGACACTCCATATTCATAAATCATCACCACACGTCTAGACCAAAACCTTGCAAAACAGAGGCCTATGTCCAGCCGTGGACTATTAGAGGCTGTTGATAATGTGTAATGTGATTATTTTGATATCAATGTATCTATTTTCATTATGTGTTGTGTTATCTATATATCTGTTTAAACATTATATATAGATGCTATTTACCCTGACATCAAAGTATTTCTTAAATAATTCAATCATTTTTGTTATTCTGTTCCTCTCTAAACCAATTAACTTGTGGTTTTTGCGTTCTTAACCACTTGCAATTATAGACAAGATGCGTGTTCTTTTTGACTTATTATAAAAATAACATCTTAAATGTCATACGTATACGATACCGTTCTTCATTGTATCCTCAAGCAACAAGGCAGTGAGATCCGTTATTATAGATAACTTCATCTTCCGCCTGTCCGTGCTCCTAAAACTCATATTTTCATTAATTGAAATTATATATAACGATTTATTGCAACATGATTCCACTGTAACTGTGATGTGAGTTGTACTAATATTGGTTTATAGACCTATAAATTACTTACTTTACAGTGAACCAAATTATAATTAAATAATTAGAGATCATTATCATATTACTGCTGTTATGTAGTTATTAATTTATAGATGCTACCGAGCAGAGTTTAATATATTTGATATCGCTTCGAGCGACGGTTTCGTTATGTCGAAACTATGCCTAACCACAGAATTAAATGAACGGGAAGTGGTCGAATGTGATAGCCACTAAATCGACTTGGATGTTGATTTGAACACTACCCGGTCATCAAATTATAGTTATTTCTGACTTATACATTATACATATCAATGTATCTTTATGTGTTTTAAATTTATTTACTTGAGATAAGTAAAGATAAATGTTATTCGTATAGATTATCTAGTTTGCAGAACTAAATATACTGAGAAATAAACCAATTTCTTAATGTCGTTCGTTTATAAAATTACTGCGAAACCAGCAAACGGATTATAAATAATTGTTAAACACTAAGATTCTTTAGTTTGCGGCCATTTGCTTCTCAAATTGATTTGTTTTTTATCTAACATAATAACTATGTTATTCTCCTCAAATTGGTGCAGCCCCATTATCGACAAACTGTGTTTCTGTATGATTGTGTTAAAATCGTGGGCGTGTTAGGAGACTATAAGTTACAATTTACATATTTATGTAACGTATAAATTGCCTGAAAATGTAAGTGTAATACCACACTCATTAACTTGCGTAATGTTATTGTGAACAACCTCACAAGAGGTTTAATGTATACGTAAATTTGATTGGCTCGATATAGCGTGTCGAAGGAACAGGACAATGACCTCGACGACCTTGAGGCACCATTCGCGTGGATTACCGAATGGAATCTCCCGGTCGTCGTCGCAGTATTGTTACCGATAAGCTGATAACGTTAATTTTAGTCACGTGCATCATATCGCCGATATTGTGATTATTGTTCTTTGGTTTAAGTATGTGTAAACACAATAGAAGTGTATCTCTTTTACTCATATGACCATTTAAATTTAGTTGAAAGAGGATAGAACACTCATTATTCATCTGAAAATAAGAAATATAAGTGCTGGAATTATGGTGTGTAGTATAGTGTGAAGTGTCTGAACTTACCTTGAGTAAAGCTCTATCTGAATAAAACATAAAGGATCAGTTTCACAAGTTCCTGATAAAGCTTCCGTCCGATAAAGTTATCTGTTCTATATCACTATTTAACAGATAAAAGTTATTGATATCTGACATACACATATGTCTCGATCCAATACTTGTGAAGCCAAAATCTGTAATTATTTTGTACATAACTTAACATAAGTCTATCAAGAAGTTTATCAGCAATTGGTGGAGCTAGTCCTAAGACGCATAGCCCTTCACAACATTAAGGTGGTGCTATCAAAGAGGTTAGAATAGCGCACAGTTCACTTTATTCTTTCTAACAACCTTGTAGTAAACCACATAATTAGTGTAGCTCTAGGAGTTAAGCCTTCGCTATGCCATTAGGTAAACACGATTCTTGAATTATCAAAAATTGAGTAACAGTTCATTTTACGGTGATTTCGGTGATCACGAACTTGGTGTCATGATGTTGACACATTAATTGTTTATGCCTTTTAGTGAACAACTAAGTTAAGGTCAGACAGGCACCCTTTTAAACAAAAAGAATTAAAAAAAGAAACAATTTGGTATTTTGGATGATATAATATTGATTTGGCATTTTAAAAAAAAAATATTTTTGAGATATTTTTTTGTAATTCAGACTTTTAAATTCGTTTTCGTTAAAACACTTTAATCTCGTACAATAAAAAGTCTAAAACGTATTTATACAATAAAAAATCACAATATTCGCATAGTTTTTGATATACATCAATTCATAGACACATGTTAAGACATTATCATATTTGTCAAAATATTAAAACATCTAAATTACACACGTAATGTACACATGTGTTAAATTAATAGAAAGATCAAAAGGGTTATATGCTAATAACTGGAACTCGCCCCTAAAGCGTTGTCATAAGGACTTAAATTGATATTATAATATAATCGCATTATTAATTAAATCGATTAGTGATCAGTTAATCGGTGACTTCTATGAATAAATAATGAAATATGTACTAAATTTTCGTGATGAATATCAGTACTAACGCTACGGAAAATCCTTACGTTTCAATGAAATTGAAACGACAATTTATTATGAAATATACGTACGGCATATAATCCGATCATGTATCAAGAGAGTGAGGGTTGAGTAATTGGTTAATCGCTCAAGTTTGTTTTCATTGGGAATTGTCGATACACGTACACAAGATAGTATTTCTATTTAAAGAAAAAACCTGTTTAGACAGTACCACTAACGTAGTTCTATAAATATACTAGTCAACAAAGTAAATCAAATTCACATAGCTATCTATAGAAGAAATTTATTTTTAGCTTTCATTATATTTAATCCCCGACGCAAATTGTTGTATTATAGATAGGCCGCTATGTCTATTTTGGGGCATCATAGTTCCTTAATCAAAGGATAAATTTGGATGCGATTTTTTATTTGAAGCAGGCTTACAATGATGTTTAGGTAGTATACATGATGAAGATAACATTAGGTAATCCGAAGATATTACTATATTCACATTACAAAAGCATTTTTAACACAAATCAAAATATTGTCACTTAAGTGTAATAGATCTAGTAATGGTCGGTATTTTGTACATACACCTATCTCTACGTTATATCACCAGATCAACTAATCAGATATCTGTATATTATTTTGATTATAATATTTATATTAATAATTAAAAAATAAAAATAAAAAAGACAATGAACAGATCCACTGGTGCGACAACATTTTTTTAACATTTTTAATTTAATGTTTACGTTTGTTTGCTTGCTTATGATCAATTTCGATATACACATCAAGGGAATACAACAGTACAGAGGATATTATTCAGTCATGGGCTTTAAATAGAGTTCACCGACTTTAATACGTCAACGTGATCCATTATAACAAAGTTTATTTTTCGTTTCTTATTTTCCACTCTTAGAAATTCCATTTTTCTTTAAATTTCAGTGGAATCAAACGGGAAGTACGCCTTTCTAAATATAGAATAATTTCACAAATCGATGTTGTTATGAATTATGACTTGACATCAAAACCAACTCATTAACCTCCCCTTTGTTATTAGGTCAGTTTTATACTTGGTATTCCCGAGGGATAACTGAATTGATTATCCATTATTGACCCATGTATAGAACCTGTTTACAACAATATTTTATTCTTGCGCTTAATTCTTCAGTTACAGAATAAGTAACAAGACACTGTACGAGTATTTATGTACCACATCTCTAACAACCTCGTTGGTCTAGTGGTTAGCATATGCGACTGCCGATCAAGAAGTCAGGTTTGGTTCCCGAGCCCGACACAAAGTGTTGTTGAGTTTTCTACTTACATAAATACTTAATAATAGCCCAGAGTTTTGAATTGGGGTCTTAACCCCCGAGCGTCGGAGAGCACGTAAAACCGTCGGTACTGCACTTGATTTCTCTCCCGTGGAGTCGAATAACCCTCCCATCGGACTGTGAGAGTGAGGGAACAGAGAGTGCACCTATGTTTGCGTACATGCTTGTGCACTATAATATATCCCGTGTAATCGGCTGGTCCTCGATGAGACTGGTCGCTGTGGTCGGAATCGTCTAGAAACATATCAACATCATTTTCGTACAAATATCTTAGTACAATTTTGCTGACAGTAAAAATCACATTGTTAATGTAACTATTTTTGTTTACAGGCCACACAAAATGATGCTCGAGTCGAGCCGGTAAGTGACCCTTGCTCAAAGTGATAAAACTAACAGTGCGTGAGTTCGTATGTAATATTTATTTTAAAAACATACAACTTGTAAGAATATCAAAATAAATATATATCAATTTTCAAAAATGTTAGTAAGATTAATAATAAAACTTCACACATCTCACAAACGGCAGTCTAATCCAAAACTATGTTATGTATAAAATAGCCCGTCTTATCGCAGTCAGACTACTTGGGATCTCACAATTATTTGTCCTGAGTGGGAATTTAACTTACGACCTTTAACTTAGCAGTCGTGATCGCTTAACCACTAGATCAGAAGGTCAGCCAAAGGTATTAGTAACTCCATTTATTGCATTTTTCCACTGATAGATAACAAAATGAGCAAAAATGACATCAGATAAGAGCTATCTTCAACTCAAAAGGACGAATGAAAAGTACACTATTTGTTTTAAACTGAGCATATGTGCAAAGAGTAAATAAAATAACAATTTAAGTTTGAGATAGAAGGATGAGTTTCTCATTGAACTACAGAGGTAAGAGTCCGGGTTAGTTTTAGTGAATACCGACAAAGAACGCTCACAATCCAAACCCCTTTTGAAAATTTCAAAGCGTAAAGGATTAATATAGTTTCACATGAATTAATTTCCAATATAACGTTTTATGCTTAGTATATAACATTTATTTATATTGACGTTTTCACCTTTTCATTGCGAGTAAAATCACACTGTTGGGTGACAGCGATATATCGTTAAAGAGCCAGTCAAAAAACCCACGTAGTTCCGTCTCATAGACTACAGCCATAGGCGACGTACTATATTATTTCTCTGTGTAGTAAGTTGAGGTCGATATTCTTGTACTTTTTCCTGTTGGCGTTCTCAAGACGTGTTTAAAAAAAAACAAACTGGGTCGATCAGTACCGATGAAACTGTTTTTTTTTTAAGTATACAAAGAAATTTTACTTACCATTGATATTTTCTGTTTGAAATCGTGACCAAACATTTAATGGTTATGTACATTGTCGTTAGAGTTTAAAAAAAAAACGGACACATTTCAGGTAGTATTAGAAGAATTCAATGTTTACAAACCTGTTACATATAATAATCTTGTTAAATCGTTCAAAGCGAATCTTGTCTAATGATGTTATTGATGTCATGCATGATTCTTTTCCGGATTGATCTGAACTACTATTTTAAATCTTATTTGTTATGAAACAGGGAAGGAAATAATTCTACCCGTTGTCGGCAATGTCCAGTATAATGAGGAACGGTGACATGTTTCATTTATGTAAGCTAAAAGAGCAAAGAAACTTCTTTGTTTAAAACACGTATTGACGTCATAAATATTTAAAAAACCCAAGTGAATCTTAAATATGCGAATGATTTGATGTTGGATTAAAACACAAACTCTTGTGTAAACTACATAAAGGTGCATTCATTTCATTAAACAAAGACTCGTATAGCCGTGTGCGGCAGTTGTCTTCATAATAATTAGTTTCGCTTATTCACTCGCTAACATCGGTGAGTATAGGAACATCAATTACGTGAAAGTTGCCGTTTTCTAATTTCTAATTTAATTGCAATGTATACCGTGCAATATGCAACCTGCCTTTATTAGATCATTTCACTTTACACTTGGCTACTGTTCATTTGTGTCTCATCTTTAGTGAATTGATTAATAGTCTTAAATAGTTACTACCTATTACTATCTACCTTTTTTAATTTCACTTTTTTATTTAAGAGCTCGTCAAAGCGTCTACTCTGCTTGATCGAAAGCATGAATAAAATTCAAGAGCTGTGGTCACCATACTCGTTACGAATGCAGAATATGCAGTATGGTGACCCACACTATTGCGGCCAAGTGAGATACTTTTTCACGCCCCACTTGAGGCTCACACACTTACTACGATAACGGTCACCCTTGCATCAATGGGCCTCCTGTCTCGCATTAACCAACGGAACACGACAGCACGGATGCTGTCCATTTAGGTTGGTCTTCTGTGAGAGGATGGTACTGCCGCGATCGAGTCGGCTCGTTCGTGCTGAAATCAACGTCATTCTGCTATTACTACTATCTACTTATTTTGTGCTCTACTACCTATTACTACTATCGACTTAATTTTGAAATCAAATTTCGTCGTAACCTCTGTATATTCTAACATCACATCTGATTTGCTTCACGAACGCAACGCGTTTGTATCTTTGAAAACCTTGAAAAACTATTGTCTTTTGGAGTCATTTTGAAATGAGGATAAACACTGAAAATTGCAAGCAATGCGCTTACATAAAGTAACAATGCATCTTAACTGAAACAACGTCTAACAAACATTTACGGTTGCAATACTAGATGAGAGTAACTCTTTAATGAAAAATTACATTCATTCTGTACACAGAAACTAATTTAAATTTAGTTGTCTAACGTGGTTTTTAATAAACTTTTTAGAAGTGCATTGAACTAAATAATAAAATAACAATAATTGACTACAATGACGCGAGTAACTTATCTTCCCTAAATATATTACATACGTAAGTTTACAGTTTACTGCGATAAATTATGCAAACAAGATAAAATAATTATTTTATACCGTCATAATCATGATAAACAGACTGGCACTAGCTCAACATACAGTAAGTAGCCACCGCTGTTATGTAAAGCTTCACCGACTATAAATCACAACAAGAGGGAGACAGAAAACATACGTTTTAAACGAAATCGTTTACCAGTCAGAATGAGACGGCAATACTTTATTACCGCCGATGCTAATTACGGCCGTGAACTGTGAAAGTAAACATAGGCCATTACAAAGTTTAATTCATTTACAACTATTCGATTTAGTTAATCCTTTACTTATTTATGTAAGTAACGACCAAATAAACATTAACGTCCATAGCTCACATTTTAAATTGTTTTTTCAGTTATCGGTGTTGGAATGGCCAGTGTTGATAAACAAACTTTGTAAACACCACAGATACCTTCTTTTCCCAACAGATGGAGCTGTCTGTCTTTAGTTTATTATTCATGAATACATACATAATAAAATAAATTGTCGTAAAACTGTGCGTACTAAGTATGCATTAACATGATTTTGTTATATAAAATAAAATATGTTCCTATTTTTACCGACTAGTTGCTCCCCGTTGAGAAGAAATTTGATGGTATCCCTCCATCAAATGATGACATTATGAGCTCGCTACAGAAATTTATGTGCGCACGCTAAGTTTATGAAGTATTTATTACTACATCGCCCAGTAAACAAAACCATTGTTTTAATGTCTTTTTGAAACAATCAAACAATGGAAGCGAGTAGCGTCCATTTCTACATAAATGCTGATTCCAGAAGAAGAAGGTGCATCTAATCAATCACAAGACGGCCACAGTTAAACGCACACACTTTTACATCCGCACATTTGCTTTCATTGCTGTCTCTTTCATAGTTATTGTAAAACAGAATGCTGGAAAGAGACGTCAGGAGTATCGCAATGACCTAAGCAATGTGCGCGTGCGTTGATACCGTTGTGCTTGTGCCCGTGAGAAGGAATTTTTGAACGGTTTGGCCTGTCAGCTGGTAATATTGCAATCTCAATTCGTATAATGTAGATCGTTTTATGTAACGTAATGTTGTTACGCACTGCTTTATAATTCCGTTTTTATATCTTGATATATTATTTCATAGTCATTTAATTTTGAGTATAATACTCATATTAACAGTTTCCTTATATTGAGAAATCAGAGCCGCAATTAAACAGTTTCCACGCTATACTTACGTGTATATTGTAAGGAGTTTATTTTTAATTATTGTATTAAGGGGAAGGAAAATAAAATATATTAAAATGTAATTAGACATCAATTCATAAAATATACTACAATAATTATATATTTAAAAACTATTCTAGTAAGCATGTATTTAACAAGTGATTTTTTAAAACACCTAATTTTTATACTTCACCCATTTTCAATTGTTAGAAAACTCACGAGAAACGGAGGGTGAACTAGTTGTCGGAGGCAAACCGATTTAAACCACACTGTGCTTGGTCACAAATCAGTCTTCACACACACTGTAACTTTATAACCATTTAGGGTCTGATTTTAAAGTGTTATCACAAAAGACCAACTTAAAGCGACAGCATCCGTGCTGTCGTGTTTCGTTGGTGCGAGACCAGAGACCCATTGATGTAGCGGTGACAGTTATCGTGGTAAATGTGTGAACCTTACACTGTCACGACGACTGTCATGACTTTTACTTCCCCAAGCGGGGCGTGAAATAGCATTTTATTAGGCCGCCATAGTGTGAGTCATACCGCACTGTCTGCACTTACAATGAGTATGGTAACCACAACTCTTAGATTCTATTCATGCTTTCTGTGGAGGGACGTGTGGCATGTGTCCCTCCGACACAAAGGGAGGATCCTCCGACCAGGCGAGGTGATCATGCCTGGCGGGCCACGGCCCAACGGTTTATGTTGGGATGTTGTATATATGCTAATTGCCACGCGAATCCTTACATCGCGATGCAGGATTAGTAGTTGCATTGTAGTTCATTAGATTCATACGTCTTGTTCATACTTCGTAGTTCGATGTATCTTCGCTAGATGGCGCTGTTGGATATTTTCTTTGTGTTGTAATGAAGAAGCCGCCACACTTTCCATCAGGTAAAGTAAGTAAGTAAAAACCGAAAAACAAAAAGAAATGAAACTTACTAATCGACTCTCATGAGATATCACTCACCAGAATCGGTTTAACCGCTTAGCGATGACAAAGGAGATAGAGACGGAGGTAGAAGGCAAACTTATATTACTTTGCTGCATTTATTTAAAAGTTTAGTTGTTAAAAACAGTTTACGTTTTGGTCATAGTTCGAAGAAAAACATTAAAAGCATGTTAGGCAATAAAAGAGTTGAAAAATGAATGAAGTTTTATATAAGAATTACGATTTTTTAATTTTTGTAAATGTTAGTGCTCTTCACACATATTGAATAGCACAGCTAGTTCTCCCGGATCACCTTTCATACCTGTTGACTTGACTTTAACTCTTAGTGACAATACTCTCACCCACTCAATCGTCATTTTTTATTTTCATATTACCGTCTATATTCATCCTATTATATACATAAGATCTGTACATCACCCGAAGGCTGACTTGTTGAATATGTTTAATAAGTCAACATTATGCAATGCAATTGCGGGAAGTACGAGTAAACAAACACATATAAAGCACTCCATTTGCCGGAAAAAACAAGCATTTACCATAATAGGAAATTGAATATTGATTTTATCAGTCTCCAGCTATTCTGCGCGTAATTGCTTAAATATAATCATTTCTACTTAGTTATACCACGTTATCGCCAAAAAATAATGTAAACGGTGCGGTAGACACTTAAGACTAACACATTATATATGTTTAGTTGAGATTACTAAATTCTTCAATTCTTCGGACACAAACAGTACAAAATATGAAGACCATATATTATTACGATGCCAGTCGAAGGCATGGTCAAAACACACACGTGTATGTTATCGCGAATGTTTAAGTTTCAAGGAAAATCATTATATTATTCTTTTTTTTTCTACTAATCAAAGGTCACTGGCCTTCAGTACCTACCTTTTAAAAATATTAAAGTCATACATTTATATTCAAGTGTATTCTTACATTAAAGGCCAAAGGTTGAGGCGGCATGAAATAGTTAATGTATTTAATTTTGTAGAGTTGGTCTTTAAATAGTGGTAAATGTTTAAATAACTGTAGACATTTGCAAAAAGCGGAGAAAGGAGAGTTAGTAGTTAATAGTTAAAATATCTTGATGCTAAAAAGTAAAAGGGGTAGAAATAGAAAATAAATTTAACTTCCACTAAGTCACATCACATTGCTTATTGCTTCAGTCTATTGCTAAACAAAGACATCCCCCAAAATGTGCCAATGATCCCGGTCTCGGGCAATCCGCATCCATCTGCTGCCAGCCATTTTCCTCAAGTCGTCAGTCAATCACGTCGCGTGGCGCCCCGCACTACGTCGATAGTTTTCTGTAAATTCGACTTCAATGAAATCGATCAATTTCTTCAATGTATAGCATTGCATAATCTTCTATGTACAAACCGGAGAGCACATTTTCATCGATAATTTGCAATCAATATAAAATACGTACCTTATTCTATACAAGCACAGATGTGGGCTGCTCTTAAAATGTTATTACCGTCTAACAGAGTAATTACATAAATCTTGTTTGTTGATCAAGTCCCGAAGATATCGCTAACATCGCACAACCGACTCCATACCCCAGCCTCTCCAAACATTAATTTAGCCCTTAAACTGTTTAGACAATACCCTTTGGGCAATTTATTTTTTATTGTTTTATTTTGATTAGAAAAATAAAGGAGGCAATAGTTTTCCAGACTTATTGGCTTCGAAGAACAGTGAGGCAACTATCGAAAACTGCTAGATATCTTTTTGCGAATAGTGTTACTATTATATATTAAAACAGGGTTTTTTTACATTGTATAAATTAAATTTAAATGAAAACAGATGGCAGCATCTACTCACCTGCATCTTCACATTTTACTCTTCTCCCAAATGATTTGAGAGCGACACAATATTTTTTCCTTATGCGTTATCCTTAAGTATTTTGCTCGTCAGTGTACTGTTTACTCTTTCTAGCCTTGTCTATATGACAGTATCCTACTATTGTGTATAAAT
The DNA here is from genome assembly GCA_949316085.1 of Hypercompe scribonia. NCBI lineage: Eukaryota > Metazoa > Arthropoda > Insecta > Lepidoptera > Erebidae > Hypercompe > Hypercompe scribonia. The sequence goes on from OX438988.1 coordinate 11,545,162, forward strand.
TAATAAAACTGTTGAACAAAGTTTTCAAGATAGGAGTGTACAGGTTTTTAAAGGATCAGCAATATACACGCGATCCACTTGAACTTGCTAGCGTTCATAAGGTACATGTACGCTTACAAACTTTTTTTTTTGTTTTTAAATCACTTCTACCAAAGTGACTCTACTCTGCCTGATGGAGAGTATAAATAGATTCCAAGAGTGGTGGTCAGTATACTCGGTCACATGATTCCAACCTCGTATATATATCGTAGTACACGTTTGGGTATAGTGGTCTCTTGTAACTGGTAGTATTAAAATTTACACATAACTATAATATTCGTCCAAAACTTTAAAAGAGAATTCATATAGGTAACAAAATTTAAATAAAAACTTCATTTATTGGAAAGACAAGCAGGGATAAAGAGAGTACTAGATTTATTTTATCGGAATTCAAGGCCCTTTTTCAGTTGATCTCATAAGCATCTTGCATCCCTTACTTATATAAAAACTATAAATTAAATCTACAGCATTTAATACATATATCGTTATTGTGTATGATTCTCTTACAATAGTTTTACGATTGGACCAAACAATGATTTAAAAGCTTTCAATAATATACATTTGTATTGTGCAAGGTGACATTTAGATACGGCAGACTTACGAAAATTAGATGTACCATACTTTCACTGTTATGCCTTCGTGACGTAGTTGTATTATGAAACATTTTTATATGAAGATATGCAGTAATCGGAGAGTACAGAGACAATATGGTACTAGCTATACTGTGTGATGATAAATTAATATGAAAGTGATATCATGTTGTACAATCGTGTTAGTTGTTAGGCGGGGATTTTTTTCCTAACGATATGTAGTAGACCCTGCAAATTTGAAGCAAGCTTTTCAAATTTTGAAATATTTTAATTATTAGTAACTTTAAGCAGACCCGACCCACTTCTAGTTTTAGTTATAAAGCCACAAATACATTGCGGGTTCGACTTATTAGTCCAAATTCATTGGGTCGCGTCGATATCGTGACAAGATAGAAAGTGATTAGCCATTTGTGACCTAATTGCACTCCATTGTTTTGTAGCAAGGATTATTACTTATTTAAATGATTTGTTGAATGACGTCTTTGTACTTCTACTATTATTTATTCTGTGCCTTGGAGAAGTACCGTACGTACCAATGGGGTTAGTGTGGCAGCACAGAATTATCTACATCTATTTACGAGATAATGTAGGATTTAAGAAGAATATTAAGATTAGTAAAAAGAACACTATTTCCACTCTTTAGTACTCATTTCTCTCTTGTACACCATTCTGTCGTATTATGATACTACTAAATTAAAATTTGTGGTTGTCTTAGAGTTTGAAATCATTAACATCCAATGTATTAAACACTAGAATGGTCAAATCTGACGAAATAGCAGAATGCAACACATTGACAGCAAAGCATGTCGTACTTATGGTCAATGTGCAACGATGTCAATGCGCAAGAGCTGCAAGAAACCTACTTGAAACACATTTTTTATCCAGTGTACATAAAGGATAATGACAGATATTTATAACACACTAAATACGTTATCCTTTTGAATATTAATTCTCGTTCCAAGCTTTTAGAGGCTTAAATATTTTTATAATTTTAATATGTAATAAATGTGTTTTTTTTTGATATTATATTATGTGTTTAATATTTCGATGTTTAAAAACCAAAAACTTTAAGCTATCATATATAATTTACTAAACAACTTTTCGACTCCAGTTTAGCAGGTAATTATAGTCGATCGTTCTTTAAAAACCTCATATCCGCCGCTCTTACCGCATGCACCGGCATAGAAAGGGGTGGTACGTACGTACGTCAGATTAAACAAAGAAGGCTGGATGATACAGGAGAGATAGTGGCAAATCGACATGGTAGTTTGAAAAAAAAAGAGCAATCAAAAATCTTAATCACTCAGTGTATGCTAGAATTTTAGTAGGCGTTAACCACGTTACCACCGAAGAAGAGTTAAGCTTCCACTTTCTTGTCAAAGAGTGATAAATAAATCGCATGACTTTATAAACATATATGGAACGGACACAAAGAACATCCAGACTTAGAACAGCAATTTGTAGATCACTCTAAGTGGGTTCCATGTGGGGTTTGACCTCAACACTCAACACAGTAAAAAACGGCGAGGTGTTAGCTTAAACCACTGCACTATTCTTGCAGTGGCAGTATTTTAAACCTATATAATGAAATATTATTTACTTACTAAAAATAGATACGAGTACTTAGTTGACTTCAAATATGTGGTTGTACTTAAATTTTCTGAAAGGATAGCACTATTTAACCTTTTAAATGCAAAACAATTCAATACTGTACTGTTTTCACACTTCCTGGTAATGTACTAAGTTTGTAAGTAGAGAGTAAAGATAAGTGAATAATTGTTAAAACATACAGTCTTGGCTAAAAGTGTGGAGTACCCCTCTTTTTTCGGAAAGGTTAAAAGAAATCAATTGAAAAAAAAATCCTTTTTGGAAGTCGCATGGCGGGTATTTAAACAATAGTTTTTGTTTTCTTATGGCAATGTGATGTACGTATAACATTACTAGCGTGACCATACTTTTAAGTGAAATTCTTAACCACACGTTGAAAATGTAATTTGTAGCTGTCTGTAAGCGCTGTGCGAATGATGTAGGGGGGAGCGTGAAATACAGATGATGTCGCATAAAAATACCTCAAAATCTCTAAAGCTAACTAAGTTAATAAAATTTTTTTTTCAGCAACAATTTTCTTGAATTTTTCCAACATGGCCCAAGGAAACGCTTTTTGCTCTCTCTGAGTTGCAGTTGTCGGGGGATGGCGATAGTTACTTTATATATGAATTACTCATATATTAGATAGTTTTAGAGATATCGGGTTCTATTCCTGGGTCGGGTCAAAAAGTGTTATTAGATTATTTTTACAAAAAATTGTTAATAACAGCCCGAGGTTTGGAATTTTGCGATGTTCCACGTCCGGATAGCACTTCAAGCAGTTGGTCCTGATTGTCATGAACATCTATTGCAATCGTTATCGCAAAATCAGTACTTTCAAATATACCTACGTTCAACGTTCGAATTCAGTTCGCCCTCAGGGATGTGGAGGTCCGATGCCAGTCGTTCCATGGAAAAACTGATATTCAGGTAAAATCGATTGAACTAGTAGCTGACCCCAAATAATAAAGGCTATGAAGAAGAAAAAACATAAAACTTTTCTCCCACGACAAAGCAATTTACCAACTAAACTAGGATTTCCCGTGACTTGCTTAACCGCGCGTACAACAGCCTCTGGAAAACCTTTAGTCTCCAGTGTTTGTTGACTCTTGGCTCTACATGGCCTGTCAATTGCCATTTCATTTGGTCCATTAGTTTGTTTATAGTACGGAACTCTTCGTTGTAATGTTTTTCTACATCATAATAATACTCGCAAAATGGTAAACAACTTTTTTCTAATATAGAACGTGCGATAATAACTTTATTTACACATGCAGTGTGAGTTAGCACGTGTGTCGACAACTGATTAAATAGTCATGGACTGGACTCTTTGTAATTTCTGATACATATGTATAAGCAATCGTTGCTTGTATGGAAAGATATGGTATCAGTTGTATAGAAATTATTGTAGCTGTATTTAATAAAAATAGATACAACTTTGTAGGGTTCTGTATTTTAAAAGCAGAGCCCAACTGGCTTTATGATCACGTTGATTATCGTTCATTTTTACTTGCATGTTACTGGCACCTGTCCAAATTTGACAATGTGATTAATTCCAATACATTCTTCTTATTTTTGTAATAAATAACTCTTCAAAGATGTACATAAAAAGAAAAATTTGACTGTAGTTACTTATTTTCATGGACTTACAAGTGTTCTGAAAATCAAACAAATATTTAACATTTGTATTTTCAATCCAAAATTCGATCTTTCGTCGCTAGTTTTAACTTTTTTAAGTTTATATACGTTCATATTGGAAATACTTGTTACTTACTTTCGCGGTAACAGAAGACGTAGAAAGGAAACTATCAAACCTAATATGCATATCTCTATTAGATTGAGCCCACTTTGGGTTAACCAGCCAACCTCTTATACTCGGATAAGGCATGGGTCAGTTTTGGGTCAATTTATACACAAAACTGATATTGATCCTGTATCATGTTTGTCTCGTTTTCTATGAATTAACCACCTAAGGGTTGTTGAGTAAATGTTTCTGTTTTTATTTTCACGTCTGGGTGTACTTTTTCCACCATTAGCTTTTGGCCCCGAAAAATATTTTTTCATGCCTTGTGAATATGATATTTCTGCATAAAAGATACCAATATGTATGTTAACGACATCTACCACTTTGTATGTACTCCCGGCCTATATAAGGAAATTTTATTATTCATCATCATTACCGTCTCAGCCAATAGACGTCCACTGCTGGACATAGGCCTCCCTCAAAGTTTTCCACAATAACCAGTCCCGTGCCGCCCGCGTCCACCAGCTTTTATTATTTTATTATTAAACTAACAATATTACTTTTCAACGGCCTATACCACATAGAAAATATAATTTTATGAAGTTTAACATCAACTGTCGTATATAATAAAATAGTTTGAAACAGAAAAGCAAACACAAGATCATATCCACAATACGAGGAAGGGTGCAAAGTAAATTGACAGGTGACACAAGCGGGAAACATAGTTTGACATTAGTCAAGTGTTGCTTGCAAAGATAGATAAAAAAAAACTCACACGCGTGGTCATTTCATTTTAGAATCATATTTTTTTTATGTTGCTAAGTGGAAATAATTAAGGCTTTTAAAATAATAATGCATTAATATAATTGTGTAGTTTTTGTAACTATTTTCATAAGTTGTTCCGTTTTTCGAATTGTTTTCCCTATTGCATTTGGTTACTTATTTACGTGATTAAACGAACGGAAAAAAAATTATGAAAATATTTTTTAATGTGTTATGTTGACACTATTGGATTATGATCATAATTTATTAAATATTCAAAAGGAACTATTTATAATTTGCATTATTAACAAATCGGCTGTCCACGTTCAAGCTAAGATAGATCGGAGTCCTTTTATGATTATTACATGAACGGTTCAAATGCATAAAATGCGAATTAATTAACAGAATCGGCCGCTTCACAATAAAAAAAAAATATTTTCAAAAAATTACACTGATCTGCTACTCAAAGGAACGAGTAATAATATCCTCACACACATACATATCACACACGACCGTCAGAACTTAAACTGAGCAACGCATGTACCATGGTAACCAGACTGCTGGGTAAACGTACTTATATATTTCTAAATACATACATATTATAGATAAATTACCTCCAGGCACAGAAGAAATGATCGTGCCTAACACACAAAGATTTGTCCTGGGTGGGAATCGAACCAACGACGGCTTATTATTTAAGCTATTCACCATGGGAGTGCCACACGGACTCGTGCTCATCATACGAGACTACTTGTCGAATCGAAGCTTCCGCTACCGAGTAGAAGGGTCACTGTCCTCCACTCACCCCATACGAGCCGGTGTCCCACAAGGGTCCGTGCTCTCCCCCCTACTCTTCACGCTGTATACCAGCGACATTCCGAAGCATCGGTATGTGCAGACGGCACTATTCGCAGACGACACGGCTATCTACTGCTCGGGGGTGAACCCCTCGACAGTAGCCAAAAAACTCCAGACCGCAGCCAACGCACTGGGCGTTTGGTTCCGGAAATGGAGGATAGAGGTCAACCCCGAGAAAAGCCAGGCGGTGCTGTTTCACAGAAGACAGCTAAGCTTGTATCCTTTGGAGAAGACCCCTCAGATTAGGATGTTCGGCAAGTCTATCCCTTGGGCTAGGCAGGCCAAATACCTAGGCATAACCCTCGACGACCGTCTAACCTTCGGCCCCCACATCAAGGCAGTCCGCAACCGGGCTGCCTTCGTGCTAGGACGTCTCCACAATCTATTAAACGCGCGTTCGAAATTAGATCTAAAAAATAAAGTTAGGTTATACACGTCATGCGTACGTCCTATAATGACGTACGGTAGCGTAGTATTCGCACACGTTAGGCCACACAGGATCCATAGGCTTCAAACACTACAGAATAGATTCATGCGCAAAGCTACGGGAGCACCGTGGTATGTACGCAACGTCGATCTCCACATCGACCTCAGATTGCCGACCATCAAGCAATTCATAAAACAGTGCTCCCGTAGCTACTTTGACTCTGCTCCGACTCACCCCAACCCTCTAGTGGTTGCGGCCGTAGGATACACACCAAGTAGGATTTCGAAGATACGACGACCCAGACACGCGTTAGAGGAACCAGATGACGAGATCACGCTCGCTCAACGTAGAGCGGACACAGCTAGGCAATCTAGGAATAGGAACCGTCCACGTTTTCGTCCCCGTCGTCGGGGGCGGAATACGCGCCGCGTAAATCATATACAAATCATGGGAGTAGCTCGCCCCAACGTAGCAGCAACACCCCAAGCCGAGGTTCGTATCCCACAGGGGGTGCCCTTGGGCTATGTTGCTTAACAAATGACCGGTTGAGAGCCCTCAGCGCTCACCGTAATGCCCGCGTAAAGTTGTAGAGGCCATCCCAGGCCAACAGCTAGGTCAATATCAAAAAAAAAAAAAAAAAAAAATCGAACCAACGTCCTCTGGTTAGCACTCAGGATCGCTAACCAGTAGACCAACAGGCCCGTTGAACTAATACTCACGTATCGTAACGTCAATATCAACTAACTCGTTTGCATTTCATCGAGTTTGATTATATTACCAAATAAAAAGCAATCAGATCTTAATGCACTTAATAAAAATTTTCTATAATAAAATAATAAATGTTTGGAACATTTGACACATACGTCATCTAGTTTCAAACTTAACAGAGTTTGTGCTCTGCTTAATTTACATATATAACTAGACTGACTAATAGAATACTTATAGACTTTTTTTGTAAATTCATACATGTTATATAGAGAAAACACCCAAACTTCAAAAAAAATATTTGCAGACCATACAAACATACGATCCGGGAATCTAACCCGAGACTTCAACCACAGCAGTCGCATTCACTACCGCTGTGCCACCGAGGCAGTTAAATATGATAAAACATGAGAAACATTTACACAACTATTATTGGATAAAGCACTTGGAATTACTCATTTTATTGACAAGACGATGAGAATATAATTCCAAGATTTATCAAGACAACCTCATAAAGTTTAATTCACTCTGTAACATGAGTCGCACTATGGTCTTTGGCGGCGAGGCGTTTCCCCCAAGGGATGTCGTGAAGATATATGACCCTATAAACTCAACCGGACACGTCATCAGTATGCAATTTGGAGTCACAATAACGATCAATATAAATAAATAGGATTTAAAACATTCATTTGTCATACCCACTTATACTCGTACATATATTTTTATTGGTCAAACTTTATTTTATACTAGCTTTTAAACGCGGCTCCACCCGCGTGTATGTCGGTTATCATGGTAAAAAGTAGTCTTCTAATGTATAAGCTATATTACAGTAAAGTTACATCTAAATCCGTTCAGTAGTTTTTACGTGAAAGAGTAACAAACATCTATACAAACTTTCGCCCTAGATTAGTAGGATTAAAATGCTTGTTTACACTTGCAATTTCTCACGTTTGTGTTATAAAACTGTTTAGTCTAATAATCAGACTGTTTAGTAAGAGTAAAAAAGATATAACACACTTTATGAGTTCACCATCATATATTACCCTTTGATAGTCTACTGCTGAGCTGTTCAAATTGTCCTCCTCTTTGCAGTACTGTTGCCCTATAGTTTGCTCTCTACGGCTCTCTGCATGAATAAGGGTGGAGATGGAAATACTCTGTATACTTAATCCATCACCACACGGACTATATTTTATTAATATTATACTCAATCAAATGACAAAATGAACCAAATGTTTGTATGAAATGCAAATTTTTTTTTCGGAGTTTGGGTATTTTCTATGTATAATATGTATGTAGTTACAAAAAAAAAGTATATTTGTATTTATGTCAGTTCAAGTACAAGCTCATAGTACAAGCTCTGCTTAGTTTGGGACTAGATGGCGTTGGTATATTATTATAGTATATTATTATATATTAACTGATATAACAATAAAATTTAATTTAATTAGTATGTTTATAAAAATATAATATATTAGCAAAAGACAACCAACCCGGATAATACAGATTAATATAAGGATATCTAACTGCAATACCCAGATAAATCAGGCAATAAGCTTAGCCTAGCGACGCGATCCGTTTGGTTATATTTCGAACATTGTCACTTCACGTTGAGCCTTAATACGCAAAGTAACTTTATTTCATCCTTGTCATTTTAGGCTAGGCTTCTATCACGATCCTCTTATTAGGTGCTAAACAGAACTGCTATTCCTGTTTATATACTGGTAAGTACTAATTCTATTTATTCTTGCAGTAGTTCACTGTCTGACAACATTATGATTACTTTGATAAATACATATTAATGCCTAAACAATATTTGCCGAAAATAGCAGCAACCCATTAAAGATCAGATACTCACAGAATTCTGATGTTCGGCGAAATGCCTTTTTTTCTTTTTTTTTCTATTTAAAGAGCCTGTCAAAGTAACTCTACTCTGCCTGATGGAAAGCATGAATAGAATCCAAGAGTTGTGGTCACCATACTCATTGTAAATGCAGACAATGCAGTATGGTGACCCACACTATGGTGGCCTTGTGAGATGCTTTTTCACACCCCGCTTGGGAATGTAAAAGGCATGACAGCCATCGTGACAGTGTAAGACTTACACAGCTACCACGATAACTGTCATGCCTGCGTCAATGGGCCTCCAGCTCACATTCACCAACAAAACACGACAACACGGATGCTGGCGTTTCAGGTTGGTTTTCTGTGGGAGGGTAGTACTTGGCCCGGTCGAGCCGGCCTGCTTGTGCTGAAATCAGCGTGGCTCTACTACCTTGATAATAAGCAGTAAAAACCAAGTTTCATAGTATTTTGACTTCAACAGCCACTTACCAACATCAGTTTATTTAAAAGCGGCAGAAATATCTTTAGTGTGGATAGCATATAAGCTCCTTGTAAACTTCAGTGGGTGTCATACAAGTGTGGTAAAGGTCACCTATATTATACGTTGGTTGGACTAGCTTATTGTTCGGGGGACCTTGATACATACATGTATGTGGTGTAGACAATTGTTGTTTATAACGCCACAGTTTACTTAGTCGATATCTTAACTTTGCAATCGTAATTTGAAGTACTTTCAAAAACTAGTAAAGCAAGCTAAGCACATAATAAAAATAAATTATATTTATTTCATTGTTTTTTAACTGCTGTAAATGTAAAATCTTCAAGAAGTTACTCGGTAAAGCTCAGTTCATACTCTCAGTCAAGTCTCAGTCTCAGTCAGTTTCTATACTATTATATGTATGTAGTGTATATAGGTATATATACATATATATACACATGTATATACATAAATACACGTATATTTAGATTATAACGATAATGAGGTAGAGACTATGTATGAGGACCATACATATGTGTAAAACTTACTACGCCATTATTATGGGGGACTTTAACGCAACGTTGGGTACACGAAGCGGCGATGAGCTACGGGCCAACTACTGATCGATTTCGTGGAGAGGAAGGGCCTTTACGTGATAAACTTCTTCTTCCAGAAGCGTGAACACAGAAAATGGACTTAGATGAACCCAGATGGCTTTAAAAAAAATGAGATCGACTTCATCATGTCGACGAAGAAGCAAATGTTCAATGATGTCTCTGTGGTCAATATAATTAAAACCGGAAGCGATCACCGACTGGTTAGAGGCACATTGAACATCAACACTAAGCTTGAAAGGTCACGGTTGATGAAGTCTACGCTTCAACCCTCACCTGTTCCTGAAATAATATAAAAGTTTTACCACAAAGAGGGCAAGGTTTTGGGATCGAGAGAGAAATTGATGATATCTTAACTAACTAAATGGATACTAACAATCATGCGACGGCTAACGTTGTCACATCCTACAGCATTAGAATGGATAATTTTCTTGAAAACCTGAGAACTAGTAAGATCAGACTTGTAGTTCAGTTTTTGACACTTAGTTTGAAGATCCAGCAAATATGTCGGCATTTAGCATTGCCTATCACCTGATTGTACCGTTTCCTTGCAACTTTATACTGGTTCCATTTGTTTTCGCAACGAATTTGCTTGAAGCAAAGAAATGACTGAACCCGTCGCCTCATAGCTTTTCGAGCCTCTTGGTAAAGATTCTGATATTATTGCAGACTGGAGAAGTGGTTAATAGTTGGAGGGCATTAAGCTACACCTAGACTAACATTCATCTTTGACAGGAGGACAAATCTGGAGGAAAAGATATTCTACAGTTGTAGTGAGATGGGAAAAGAATGGCGACAATCTTGTGTAGGGTAGAAAGCTGCAAAAGTAAATAGCAACGCTGCCACCTCTTTTATCCAGAGCGGGGTTGAGCCAGATCTTCGAAACCAGGATGGTACGAAGTTTGTTACTAGAGAAATTTTCAGCTAAACCGCCAAACAGACTGGGGACACTTTGTGCTTTTATGTGACAAACATTAAGATAAAGACGTAATTGAACGTGAAATATGTGCCGCGATTGATCACCGAACGTCACCGTCAAAAACCGAAACTAACGTCGTCTGAAGAATCGCCGCCATAAAGAATACATCACAGTCATTATCGTTCATAAATGTACCTATAAAAAATTATAAAGAAAAGCCTACAAAACAAATATTTTAAATTCAAATAACTATGTAAAAAAAACTACAAACCTTAGAATAACCTAGAGTTACCAGATCATATTTCTACACCACCTGCCAGTAGGCAAACAAACAAAATTGATTATTATAAAGATAATTTTGTGACATTAAAAGATTATAATAAATGTTTAAAGTATGAGAATAAGAGAGAGAGATAAAAACAAACAAAAAACATAAGGAACAATATTAATACAAAAAATTCAATTGAAAAATGCCGAAATATTGCCTGGCCATGCTGAAGCCCGTCTGTTGAGTTCTAGTTAAAAACTCTCTTACCTAGGAACTGGACCTCTTCAACTTCATCTTCACCTTCCAGACAGCAGTTCGAATCTTCACTGTAGAAAACCTAAACGGCATCGGACAACGACGTTACTTAGTACGACGAAGTACCAATGCGGTGACAGTGTCATTTTTGAGCTCCATCATCCGAACCAATTAAGGTCTTACTGCATTTCTCTTTGGTAACCTCAGGCACTCCAAGAAACACAAGTTCCTTACGCCGATGGCGTGTCACACTCATTGATCTGCTTGCGAAGTAGACCCAGCATATTCAAAACTCCTCGGAGACTCGTGATACAGTTTTTTTCGAGTTCCCCCCAGACCGCAGTTGTACTTCCGACTGAGCCATTATCTTGGTGAAGCTTTCTTTTAAACCTTACTAAGCCACTAGGATAGCAGCAAGTTGAAATATTATGAGAGACTAGCTTTCCCCGTACACACTTTTTTGTCTTTGTCTTAAATAATTGAACAATCTTACACGATTTTATGTTTGACAATAAGGAACTTCCATACAAACTTTTGTCCCCTATTTCAACCTGTTTTACCTTTATTTTCGCGATAAAAGTATCCTATGTTCTTTCCCAAGTTCAGTTCTATCTTCATACCAAATTTCATCAAAATCGGTTTAGCGGTTTAGGCGTGAAAGCGAAATAGACAGACAGACAGAGTTACTTTCGCATTGATAATATTAGTAGGGATGAAAGCACTGATTGTAAGTTTAGTTTGTTGATAGAGTTTAAAATTGTGTAAATAGCCTGGTAGGTGATTATGATTGAAATTTGATATGATTATGATTATGAAATGTACATTTTCCCAGCAATTAAGATATAAATTTGTGTAATGCAAATATGGAATCGCGCGTCTACGAATAATCAATTGTCGTCGATTGCCGATCCTTGCCGATCCCATAGGCAAGGTGCTTCGTACAATACTCCGGCGCAGTGACGCGATAGACACAGGCTGAACCGGACGTACATAGCACGGTGTTAATGCAAGAGGAGAAACGTTGTGGATCTCTACTCATCACAATTGAAAAAAATGGCGATGAGGGGATACGTCGAGTTTATGGCCATGTGAGTGGTGCTTTAATTATTATATTTTTTTTGTTTTTATTTCCCGACTTCCTTAGGTAAGCTAAAGTCCATATCTTGTTATCTAGATGATGTGAAAATTACTCTGATTTTTTTTTGTTTTTTTTTTTGCTCAATTATGTATTACTTTTCTACAACAGAGGATCTAACCTCTTTCTTACAATTAAAGTATTTGAGGGTCAGCATGTCAGGCATAAGATACCAGTGCATAATGTTTTGGTAACACTAAATAAAATGATGTTAATGTATGTTTTTATATATTTTGTATATTGTTTTGCTTCAGGTTAGGCCATCATCGAAAATATTGATTCTAAAATAATCTCATAATACAGAAATTATTATTGTATTTATAGTTCACGTTTTAAAACATTTCTGTAAACTGTTTTAACACACACATATATATGTTATATTTTAATTAGAAATCGAGCATTTTCAAAATTCGTCAAATAAGTTTGCTCATTAGAGTTTCATATTGTAATTATTTAAGCGTTTTGGGAGTGACATTACAGTCATCATCATCAACAGCGTTTAATAGTCCACTGCTCAAAATAGGTCCCTAATATAGGTCAAGAAAGGAGGCTTGGGGCATAGTAGCCCATGACGTGTTTTGTTGGTAAAGGGTTTGTGTCATGTTTTCCTTCTCTTTGCCGAGCTGTTATCCTGCGTAGTTCACTCTTTATGTCAGCTCTTACGAAACCCTCTAAATGAATAGGAGTGGTGACACATATTCTTAATAGTAATATAACAGTAACGTTACAGGAAGCTGGGATTGTCAAAGGGCCTTATAGATACTCGCAAAAACTCGTTACAAGCACATAATTAACCTAATGTTTACCACTTTTCTATCACAACCTTTTTAATGTGAATTACTCTAATCATTTTTCCATAAAATTAGCTATTAGTGTCTGTTCAAGGGGCTACCCTATTCAATAGCAAATAATTATGTATTTATTGTAAATACTGAATGTAATTTAAATGTTTGCTCATGAACAATAATACTGCTACATAGTTAGTGAACGATCGGTTCATTACTTAAGTACATTATTATAGCACCTTATTTAATGGACGTTGTTTGTTAATTAGGTTTTAACAATATAATGACTAATAACAAACAGTAATTATCTTTTAGACAGAACATCTATTTATGAATCAAATATATATGATATAATTGATTGTTAGCGAAGTAACTGTTTAAAACGTTAGTGACGTTAAAAATATAAATATATTAAAATATATTAAAAAACTAACTATTGCCCAGTATGCTATTTCAACGGCCAACTTTGTTGATTTTTGAAAATTTGAATTTACCGTTGAATTTATTTACAGGGATTCGCAAAATAATTAAATTAGTTTCCCTTTTTTTCATTTAACCCAAATCGAGTAATAATAATGCAAAAAGTGATAAGTACTCGTACATGTTCACAAAGGCATACAACAACCGGGCTTAGACAAGTGTCAAACCTTTTCTAAAAATGGTTAATACTCAAACGAAACCATAAATTATAACACACAATGGATTGGTAAACAATGGTGCTTATTTAGTTCTTTGAAAATTTTTCAAACTAAAAATCACAAAAAATTGTATTCTCTTATCAAACGACGTTCTAAATGTCGAATATAGACTCAAATTAGATATATCACACTAAAATAGACTTTATTTAAATATATAGAAATAAAAATAGCTTTTTGGAAATAGCCTCACTAAAATAAGAGAATAAGAGATATTTTTAGATAAATTTAAGTTAAGTATTGTAACTATAGAATTAGCACAATTGGGTAGATGACTGTATCGTAAATAAAAACCAATCCACTTCTATAAACTAATATCGCAAAACATCTCAGAAAATAGAATTAACATAGCTTTTTATTATTATTATGAATTTAAATCAAATACAGTGATAAAAATACAGTGAAATATATTGTTCAATTGAGTACTCTAAAACAGTGACGTCACAATTTTGTATTTAGTACATTTTTCATACAAGATTGTCGTTTTGACAGATGAAAAAGTAACTAATTTGACTAAGGTGTCATTTAGCCTATTGTACTTTAATTTAACAAATATGGTAGTGATTCTATTTTATCTTTCTCTAAGACTAAATTGCTCTCTATGCTGCATGAGCGCAGCCAAAATGTTTTTAAAAAGGGTAAGTACAGATTTATATAAGGTTTATACCTATAAAATTGACGTTTTTTATGAAATAAGTTAACGTATTTTTTTTTTGTCAATATGTTCTATATTTATTAATTAAAGTAATTATCTATACATTGTCAACACAGTGTCAGTTTGTTGACACCCTTTTAGAAGAAATTACCTCGACAAGAGGCATTCTTCGAAGACATTTTGTACTGTACTGTCTTTCGGGTAACTTTACGCACCTGCCGGTGTGGTCCAATAAAAAAAATATATTTTTATTACGTATTTTCTTTTCTGACAGAAAGGTGCAAGTGCACCTCCTTGAACCCCCGTCCCGGCGTCCATGTCCATGGTTTATTTCATAAACGTCAAAATATTAGGCACGTGCTATTTAAAGGGCACCTCCTACTCACGTGTCATCTTTAAAGTGGGAAAAGGTCGATCCAAATCTTCTCTCTCTTGAAATAAAACTACATAAAACTTTAGACATAATTCTAGACTACATTGTGTCTCAAAAATAGTATTTAGAAATGTTAAATAAAGTAATCAAACACAGATGTTATAGTTGACAGTTTAGGAAATTTAATGTTATAAAAAATAGGGTGATAAAACACGAGGATTTTTGTTTCGTTTTCTACAAAGTTTAACAGTTGCTGGGAAACAAACGCTTTATACCTAAAGTCTTTCTCAATTGAGTCACTTGCCTACCGCATCGAAGTTATTTTAGTGGTTTACAACAGTCCCATACAATTTATATTTGCATTTACCTGTTGTTTTAAAAATAAAAGAGTGATACCTGTCTAATACTACGTTATAATTACTCTTCAACTTAAGCTCACTGCGATTTTTGGTATTGTTCTACTATTTAGACCTTTTTTTTATCATGAAAATTGAGGGTCTCCGTCTTGGAATACAGGAAGTCGTTAAAGAGATTAAAAATATTTAACATCAGGGTAAAATAATTTGTGTAGAGTATTATAAGTTTGGTAACAATAGTAATAATAAATAATTTTATCTTTTACACTTTATATTGGTCCTTCGTTTTTTCGTCAGTTAAAAACACAAAGAAATAGAAAGTAGGAAGGTGTCATTGTGCTGACAATTCCTGTGTCGCCTTGGCGCCCCTTATAAACCAATGATAAAGTGTAATTCATACTGAAAAAAATTGCAAATGTCTTTTGTATTAAGATTTGCTTAAATATGTATTGCCTAAATATTGTAGGATATGTGCAACATGGAATTATTTTTTAAAAATATATGTTTATCTCTGGCATAAAATGATTAGCGTTTCAAAACCATCAAACATATTTTTATGTGTCAGAGAACTTATCTTTTAGTTTATCGCTGCCAAATTAGTTAGCCCTTAAGTTTAAGATTTTACTAATTTCTATTTTTAATTTATAAACCTGATAATAAAAAATCCTCACATCATTGACGAAACTCATACAAAATGCATTCTAGTTCGTTTTTCTTCAGTTTCCTTGTGCTACAATAGTGAACGAGGATAATTATTAATGTTTCAAAAAGTTTTTCTACACAAGTATCAATATTTATAGTTTAATATTCATGTTCTCTGAATTAATAAATAAATAAATAAAATAAATAAACATTTCGAACATTTGACACACAATGTCATCTAGTTTCAAACTAAGCAGAGCTTGTGCTAAGCTAACTAGACTGACTGATAGAACACTTATATACTTTTTTTTGTAAATACATACATGTTATACATACAAACACCCAAACTTCGAAATAAATATTTGCAGATCACACAAACTTTTGGTCCGACCCAGGAATCAACAAATGTAAATTACACTTCAATGGTTTTATGAGGGAACTAGATAATTTGACATTTGACATGACAAGACATCGTTATTGTTACATGTTTATATAGTAAATGAGTGTGAAATAACTAAATTGATACATGTTTTACTTTAAAAAGTGATTGTGAGATACAATACATCACCCGTAAAATGTTGGTTAGTCGATCTGTTTTCGATGGCTAATTGGATCCCACCAACACCGCTTTTTGTAAATATTCGGGTCTTAGTTGATTTACTTCTGATAAATAGACGGCAAAACATTGATTATTGGTAATTATACTAAAAGTTCAATACATAAATACATACTTAGCTCTCTAGCTTAAATAAATACTTAGCTAATATAATAAATATAGACATTAATACGATCATATAAGTGATGTCTTTTAGGACAAAGATCTTTGCAGCGATACTAAGTTCCATAGTTGTTTGAACATTCTCCTTTGAATTTATTTACTGAAAATTGCATTGTAATTCTTGGTAAAAGCTTCGTATAGACGTCCTGATGATACGATTACGTAAGAGTGTTTAAAACACGGAGGCGACTATTTCTCACCCAAGGTGACTAGCGTTGCATCATAGTTAAAACCGCATCAGATCATTCTGGAATTTCAGTAATTAACGTTTTTAAATTTGAACTCTCTAGTTGCACTTTTTTTTAGTGAAATAAGCAAATTTGAACATGAACGCATTAGGTATGCAGGTACAGAGAAGCCGACAATATTGGTGATTGTAAATTTTGCAGTGAATAAGCTGCAAAAATAATTTTATCTTATGTACAATTTTGTAATAAACTATTGTTTGTTTGCCTCAATAAATGAAAAAAAAAAAAACTTGCAAAACAGACAAATGTACTTTACACATTGTCTATTAGTTCACAGTTTTAATAATCCATCTATAGTAAGTGACCAGACATAATAATCAATAACAAAAGGAAGTGTAGTAAACAATACGGCCTTGGCAGAACTCTCATCTATTGTTCCTTTATTACCACTCGCCCAACCATAATTACTACGCATTTTACCTGTCTCTGTAATGTTACTTAAAATTGTAGATCAAAGTATCGTTTTTACTATGTTGCAGTTACCTTGTCGTTAACCACCATAAAACTCTCCTTTCTTTAATTTGTTTATAAATTCTTTAGAAACTCTTAAATTCAAGTTAAAAATTTTTGTGAAAGTCATTTAATAGTTATACCTTACGAAGGTCAAAATCTCAATCGGATACACAATAGATGATAATGCTTTTATCGCAATGCGAGTAAAACTATGTAACGATAAATATTAGCTTCTCACCATAATAAGTTCTGCTCGCTTACGAAAGAAGTTCATTGAAGCATTAAATTGAAGTTATTTTGTTCTAACATCGAACTATTCGTATAAGATGAAAATTTTCACTCCAAGTTTTGTTATGACGTTTATCGTTATTACAGTGAACCACAAAGACGATAAATTTAACTTATTATTACCTGATATAGAAGATATTGTTGAATATATTAATACGGACGCGAAACCAAAAGCTAATTTACACAATAATGTGCCAATGACAGGGAGAAAACCAAGATGTTCCGTGGTTTATTCAAACTAGATTGATCAAAGGACGATTTAGGAAATGTTTTAAACATTATAAATAGTTTTAAATCAACGAAAGGTCATAAATAATAATATAGTGACCGTCCCATATTGTTATTCCCAATGTCCACAGCTTGAGATTTGATCACGATCCATGGGAGATAATTTTTATTTCCTTTAATTATGTATATGTTTAAAAAACAACACATATTGGCCTCAATATGCTATTATATGACACGTATGCTACAGATAACCTTTGCACTTAGAATAAAATTTCAAGACATATATTTATGAAAAATTTTTTTTAATCTTTTCTTACGGTCCCGATAAATGTAGAATTGTATAAGAAGTCCACAAATGTCTATATATGTCTACTGGTGTAGACATATCTGTTCTAAAACAACTGAATGCTAAACAACTTTGCTTAGAGCTTAAATTTACTCACTTCATTAAATACTACTCCCACACATAGATACAAAGACATTCGTAAACTAAAAGCAAATCACACATTTTAGTTGTTGACCAATATAAGGAATACTAACTCAAATGTATATGTTTGATGTAACAGAGCCTTAGGTGCATTTAAATAAATCGTTCAGCAAATGTAATAAACACCGTTAAATTGCCTGAAGTTTAGTAGTCACACTGGCCATATTGACATAATTATGTGTTAAAACGTATGCTAATAAGTTTACAGAATCAACACCAAATTCATAACACGAGCATGATTAAAACATGTTACCACTCCGTATCTCATTTACATTAAATATAACAGCACTTTAATGTATTACGGTTGATCGAATTGTAAAATGTGAATGAATGGATTTCTATTTTTAAATAAACATCGCTTGAACATTATAGCAGTCGCATCAAATTACAACATGATACGTGCTTACAGGATCTTGCATTCAGAACGGGAATAAAACAAGTGTTTGAAAAGTCGTCTCATATGAAATATCGTTCAAATATTGCTGTGGCGTGCCATGATATAAGTACAGTGCAGTAAGTTAGACATGTGCTAACATCATGAACCCATTGCGTTTAAAACGTGATCTGCCTTTATTTTGTCTTGTCGTTTCTGCTATTCGTCTGGTAAACAGTAAGACAAACTCTTCAAAATTGTGACCGAATTCAATGCGCCGCAATCATGATAAAACGCAATAAGCTGTATTCATCATTTGTTTAATATATTCATCTTCGTTTTAACTTTTTTGAAGAATTTTTCTAATAACTTGAATTTTATTTACGTATAAATACACATTTGAATAACAAATAAATTTGAATAGTCTCAACCCTTAAAATACTCATCATTGATGGATGAGGATATCCATCGGTGAATTGCGATAATTTGATGATGATAATGAATAATAGGAAATATAATGTTTTAAAGTTTATTTTTATTATCAACTGCACCATGAAAATATCTATGTGACGAAATTCAAGTCATACAAATTTTTATCCCACCGGGGAAACAGTGACAGTTGGTAATCTACCCTGTTATCCGAACAATAAAAATTTAAAATGTTTTTAAAAATAAAATGTGATATTTGTAGATCTTAGACTTTATTGATACTTAATTTAATTAGTAAACTACGATTGGATTTTAAATACCAATGTGGCTCCAAAATCGCTCTGAACCAGCTCAAACAGCCCTGTCTCCCATCAGGTATTTCAATTATCCAACATTCTGTCGGACGCAAAGCCGCTCGCTTAAAGAATCCATTGCAAGAAATTCCTCTTTCGAATCTCGCTTTTGTCCGCCTGGTCATGAAGTCACTAGTTCTTTTTTATTTTTCCTTTTTATAAAAATAACGATAACAAACAAAAAGCTAGGCATATCTATTAATGTTAATTTATTACTTTGCGACATCATAACCTTCAATAACCGTTATACAGCTACGCTGACCCAAAACTTTCTAGGTGTCTGTTGTCCAGCCAGTACACAATAATATAGGTCATGTAACGGGATATTACTTATTCAACAAATTTTCTGATACTGATAAAGCAACAAGTCCCTTTTTACCGCTATTTGTGGCGACATTTTGTTGACGCCTTGCCACCTAAATCTGGGAGGTAGATCGGTCGGCGAGGACTATCGGATGATGGGATATGGGGTGGGTGGGATGCAAGGAGGACGGGAGTTGGAAGCGACATGTCGCGCACTTTCGCCATAATTATTTCATACTATGCATTTCACGTTCCGGGGAGGAAAACAATCGGCAACGATGTATTTTTCCGTCTAGCTAAAGGGGTCGTAGGAACATTTTTTCATCCTTCATGTTTGATTACGTACAGACAGTTGTATATCTATGAAGTTTTACTTAGCTGAAGCAACTATACAGGGTACTATAAGCTGATATTATTTAAACTTAGATAATGTAGGTACAGTGTATAAATGGTGCATATTGATCGCATACGCTAACGCCTGTTTGCATCCCGGGTACGGTTTGTACTCGACGGGATAAAGAAACACATCTTCACCATTTTTTAAAGAGACTAGAAACTGCGACCCTGACCTCAGCTCCACCGCGATAAATAAACTGCAGTCGCTCCACAATTAGCGAGACACGTGAAGAAGAATTGACCAAGGCGTGAGCTATTCGCTCCTGACCTCGTCGCAAACGGAGCTTTCTTAGCTCAACACAGCAACACAAATATTAATTCCATTTTCCACAGTACACTCTCGACTAAACGTTCAAACAATCATGATAATTTAAATCTAAAGACCAGCTGAGTGATTATGATTCAATATTTTCTATAATTCTTATCATCATTTCTCCTGTTCTCTCTAGAAACAACCAATACGTACAAATTATATTCATTCATATATAGTCAATCGCGTATTAGATTTTGTTAACTGGCTCTAATTATGGTCATTTGGCTTTTCCACGTCCTAAATGCATTACAATAAGCATTAAATATTGAATTATACAATAATTATCATAGAACATTGCACTAGATCACGAGGTAAACAAAAATCAATTAGTGATATACTCGTAATATACACGTTTTACGAGTTTTATCTACAGGCAATAATGCTTATCAGTATATTCAAATGATAAGCCCATATCAATCAATAGAATGTATAAGTTTTATCATTTGTCAGTTATACTTAGATTTAGAATGTAACTAAGGGACTGTTTGATTTGTGTTCTTTATTATTTGTCACAAATGAACCAGATGACAGTGTAAAACTATTAGTGTCGACTACATTTTTGCAGTAATATAATAATTAGCAGTAATTTATTAATTATTAGTAATTTGTTTATTAATATTAATTTATTAATTATATATTATTAATTAATAGTAATTTGTTAATTAGTGGTAGTTTATTATTTAATAATCAATAACCATATGAAACAATTAGGATATACAAGAACCATACTTTGAAAATATATATATATAATTTATGTAACTTTGTAATTTAATATAAATTAATCAGACTTTGATTAATATTTATTTTGATATTTAGTCATTTCATTGCAAAAAGCAACAGTAATGGTAAATAATATGTTGTCAAATTCGTGTTTAAAGCACGTGTCATGTTAAATATTAAATTATAAAAACGCAAAAAATACCGTCGAATTGAGAACCTTATATTATTTTTTGTAGTCAACAAAATAATTGAAGTTACCTATTGTTGCAGCTAAATTGTATTTTTTCGATTGTTTAATTTCTGAAATCTACCAAATGGTGTATTAAAAAGAACACTTTGATATAATTAGTATTTTTTGCGCCGTCGGGTTTTTTTTTTTTTTGTAAACCTACACTCAATATTTATCTTCTAAAAGTGATACTTTTAACCATTTTCTCAAATGGACGGTTTAACACAAAATACTTCTGGCATCACACTTTATGTAATACGTCACAAAAAGACTCATACGATTATCTCTGGACGGCGATTGGTGATAATGCCATTAGTATTGTCAATAATAGTCCATCTGCTTTTAGATTAATAAATAAATTTACACCGTACCGCGGTTACTTACAATTTTGAGTCTTAGTCAGCGAATTCAAAATCTTTCTCTTATTCGAATTATAGTTTGCAGGATAATTCTATGTAAAATTAAATCTAATAACTCCTTCATCCATTAGAATTTGGTCTACCACATGTTGTCGTTACTGTACATGTTAAATGTTAACAACACTAATCGTTTATTAATTTATTTTCTATTTTAAAAGCTTACCAAAGTGACCTTACTCTGCCTAATGGAAAGCATAAATCCAAGAGCTGTGGTCACCATACTCATTGCGAATCAAACAGTCAAACAATGCAGTATGATGACTGTAGGCTCAATAAGCTGAAATTGAAAAAAACTCTATTGAGATAGACTGCAGTCAGTCTGTCTTAATAGATTTCTTCGTAGGAGAAACTTTGGCAATTGGAAAATGTGTCAAATACTAGTCTAGCCGGCGCCGGATTTCAGGCGTATTTTGGTGTGTAATCCTTTTTTTCTTCTTTTGTATAAGTTGTCGTAACATAACAATTGGTATGACGAGTATCACAGGTGTCTTGAGAGCGCTCAATAAGGTTATTTTTTGTCACACTAAATCCAAAATGGCGCCTTAATGTCGCTTGCTCTTTGCTTACATGCGCTACATATTCGCATAGCTATACTAAATAATTTCTCATTTAAAAACTATCACTCAAATGAAAACGCAATTTGCAATAATATTCATTAGTTAAACATTAGTTGAAAATAGCCTTATCAAACGTTTTTAAATAGACAATTTTAAAAATAATATTAGAACATTAAAAAAGATATTTTGACGTATAACACTTTTCTTATAGTTTTTATATTCTATCTCATAAAATGTGTAACAGGAAACCGTGGAAGCGTACTTTTTAATGTAACCAATGAACGCACACGGTGCAGGTTAACAGATGGCATTATGTGCGACTATTGTAAGATTCATCTGTTTTTTTTATCAAGCACTTCGTCATTGACATCGTTTCAATAATGTATATTCCTGGACATGAATGAAATGAAGTTAACGTACATAAATTTAGCATAATGTAGGTATATTATTCTGTTATTGGGTCCTTGAATCCGGTTAATGCTATCGGTCGTATGACAAGAAACGCTGATAAGATGCGACAAATGTTTGTAATAAAAGCACTGTTAAAATATTATTGGTAAATTTATTATTTAATATTAAGACTTATGTAGATTTGTTCGGATTGATATGAATTAATAAATACTAGATAATATTCTCACGTTTTGCTTTGTACTGACTCTCGTGTTTAACATCGTTCACTGTTATTTAATTTTGTAGAATAAAATTACTATAAGATTTTAGTTTTAAAAATTTCTATTTTGTTGATTTTTGAGATTTCTAAATTAGTAGATCGTCTATAAATAATATATACAGAAATATTACTTTATCTGAAACTCGTGTACTGCTAACCATTTCAGATTGAGTATTATTAACGAATTTTTTAAATTAGGAATGTCAGTAATACATTCTTAAAAATTAAACTAATAAAAAAAAAATAATAAAATTAAACAGCTACTGACACAAATAAAAATTAATTATGAAAACTTGCAATGCAATGAATGAACTCAAAAATATCTGCACCTGTTGAGCTCAGATTTGGACACAATGTACAACAACTGGCTTCAAAGATTTTTGCACCACTTTTTTTCGTCATTTCTCATCAATTGCCACAAGGTGCAACACAAAGCGTGGCAGGGTACAGCTTGCTATTTATAAAATTCGTTTCATCTGTTACAAAAAAACAATTGTAAAATTTTTTTTTTATTAAATACTGAAGGACGTGAATAGGATAACAATATTAGCACTGTTATATTTATAGTACTACATTGGTATGCAATATATCCTACAATCAATCCTCACCTCCTTAAACGTCATTTGGTTTCTAATTTATGGTTGTTTATGTATGCAGTATTAACTCTGGTCTAACACGTACGTGCGTGTATCCGGTGTAATTACATTAAGGGCGCTCGCTACATACTGTATCGTTCTATACTCGAGTGCCAATACCCAAAGCGGTTGGCCGTTCACGTGCATATTTAACGGGATACCTAGATCATGAAACCTTTTAAACCGACTGTATATTATACAATAAAAATCATAGCTATGATATTCGGACGTTTCTATCATTTCAATTCCCATAAAATTTCTTGGCAAAAATGTGGACCGTATTTTTTTAATTTTATAAAAAGGTACAGGAATATAAAGATTTTGTCAAACTGAATCTCTGTATGGATTATTTAAGTCAAGATCTCAATATTTCACTGTTAATTTTTGCATGAATACCATTTATTTTGCAACAAAAACACACAACGTTTTCAAAATCATAACGCCTCGGAGATAAATATTTCTACAGTAGCTAAGTCTAAATCTCCCCATAAGTAAGTGTTCTGAATCTCAGGTGTTAAATTCTTCACGTTTGGTAATACAAACTCTTGTTATGTTTAAGAAAGTAGTAGGACTTGGAGAAAATGGGTGGTAATATCGGTGTCGTTTGTGTTCCCTGTGCGGCCCTAAGTATCCCCCGCTCCCCTGGGATCGTCCACCTCTTTCCGCCAGGACCGCGTCGCAGGCGCGCTTTGTTTGTTACTCGGAATTTGGGTCACAACGAATTAGTTATCCGTGTGCAATTCACTTAATGGTCAATACACAACTATTATTCCAACGTGAATAATAATAATTGTTCACGATAGAATAACTTTACTGGAACCTAGCACGTGGTAATTGCTGTGCGTGTTTATATTTGTACAATATTGTTTTAATGTACAGATTTTAGTGAGCAAAAGACGTCATATAGTAAATGCCCAGTTAAGTAGAACCACTACGCCGATGATTACGTTGATATAAGTTTAGTGGTTTTGTTTTCTCCGGAATACACCGCCAGTTTTGCGTATTTATGGGGTGTAAGTACCGCAAAAATCTCAACAGGCGAAAACATTCGGCAACCGAAGATTCTTAATGCAACTGAAATATATGTATTAGACGAGAGTCTAAATGTAAATAAAAGGCATTCATCTTGTTAGACAATCGGAACCCAACCTTACTACGTCAAATAAAACGGCTACATTTAAAAACCACATGTAATCCAAGAAGCGGCATCTCCATTTAGTTAGACAACGCATAAACACCTTGAGTGCCTTCGCAATACGGTGCACATTGGGTGGCTCATCAAAATATCAACATTATTTGATTTGACTAATACTTTGCGGGTTCCAGTGATGCTAAGCCATTTTTGTTCTTGCCGTTTGTCAACAAGTGTCATAATGGTGTGACACAACGCCCAGCGTGGACAATAAAAATTACGGCCGGTGTTTTGCGCCGCACGCTCACTTCGAAGAGTGTTATTCTGCTCTTTTACGAATACTACTTCGTTTATACAAGTTTTGTAAGATGCTTCAGTTTTTTTAATTATTAAATCTCTTCAATTCTGGTATTTGTAACCTATTTATAACATCAAAATACTGCTTACATCAAACATACGTTCTTTTGCGCATTCTACGCAAGAAATTAGAAATTGTTTTCAAGAAACTTCACAATGAGTTTCCATCAGGAGTTATTGACTAATCCACTGTTTTGAAATGCAACATAGGCTGACAGTTTGATGTATTTTGAACGTTTGCAACTAAATAGAGAACATAATTAGTCCGATCCACTTTTGACATCATTATCTGTGTAGTCGACTCACGATAACCTGCGAACGGCGTTCGTCGCTCCCGCCCCGCACCGAGCGGCACCGCACGGTTCGGGCGTTCAGCTTCGGCGGCAGTCGCGCGCGTCCTCTCTTACAGTATGCTTGTGCTGGTCGCATAACACGCACGGTTATACTTTACAGACACCTTATAAAAGGTACTCGGGGAACTCGCTTTTGGCGGGTTTTCGTACGGACGTGAGTGGAAAACGTGATGCGCTTTGCATTTGGACATGGAATGCGTGCGTGTTGGCAGAGCTTAGTATCTCTGTGTGATTGTACGGCGTCACAGTGAAATCTGTGAGGACCACCAGTGAACATTTGGATTGCAGTGTTGGATTGTAGGATAGATACGGACGACGCAACCGCATAGTTTTTGTAAGAAACGAATCGCTCCGACGGATGTTATGTCCATGATGTTGACTCATGCATGACGCACCTGATTGCTGGAACTGGGAGTTTATGATTTACATTATCCATTGCAAATTGGTAACAATTACAACAAATATATTCGCTAGTTTTGGAATAGAAACAAATTAAAAGGATTGTTGCAATCATGAATCCGACAAATAATTTATTTGCAGATTGTTATATTAATATATGCTCTTAATAAATTTAAAAATATGTATATAAATAATATTATAATAGTAATTTCATAAGTTTAAACATATCTAATTGAAGTTTACCTTAAAATGGAATCAACGTTCGTAAAAACTAATTCCAAAGACAATTACATGCAGATGACAGTTAAATATTACTTTAGCAGTACTGTCTCATTAGTCAATCTAAATATAATTATGTACAGTAGAACACAGAAGCATTATATGAATGTTAGTTCCGTACTGTTCCGCTATAGCGCTTTACAAGTAGTGTTTACAGAATAATTAAGTAATAAATTAAATGTGTATCTTCGATTTAACGATGACTAATATAAGTGGCAAATGCCAGTAGTATTTTAATGAGTTGCCAGAGCATACTCTAATACACTAAATGAAATGATGGGTATCTTTCCTTAATTACTAATTGTTATAGTGTTTCCAATTTAAATATCGTTAACCTCTAATTAGCAATCTGTTAGAAAGACATTTTAAAAACTGTGATCTTAGTACAAGATTCCGAAACGTTACTCACATTTCAAATAATACGAAAATATAATATCCCTAGATAATGTCAAATGTATCCCTTTGAAAACTTTTTTTCATATCTTAAGTAAAGCTAATCCAAAAAAGATCATTGAGTACTACGTTTTTAAATTTTTACGATGTCCCTGGATTAGAACTTTACTGTTTGTAAATAAATATCTGTAGTTAATTCTTAGAGAATTACAGTGACGAATTGACCACAACGCGACCTCGACTTTAAACTAGGTTAATGTAGCTAGATGTAGGACACTCAGTATTTGAATCGTATTAAAGTTTAAAATTATTGCTTACTCAATAATACATATTAACGTTTAAAACCTACCATTTTATAGCTACAGCGGTAAAAACGCCTGCTTTTTACCTGCAATTTACCATCTGTTCTATTGTCATTCAAGTCCGTACGTATAATGAAAAGAATTACAAGGAATACGGACCTTTCCCACGCCTGCTCCAGAAAGGGTCGACTTGAACAATTACCTGTTAAAATGAAATGTAAATTTTGTGACTTATGTAATATAGTGTCCAGTCAAAGAGTAGCAAAGTAATTAAAGTAACACAGTTTATGTTACTTTCACCTTGATTCATTTAACTGTATGTAGTTCTCCACATAATTTGTCGTAAACACTCCGATGTTTTAAAGAGGGAACCTCGGGTATGAGCGAGGTAACTAAGATCAATCACACGGGAAAACACCCGCGTAATGACTCCTTCTGACCCTCGGAAAAAAACCGCTACATCCTACTCACCGGAAATTCGCTAAATAAGGCAAAAAGTATCTGTTCGTCCTGCTTTCCAATTAATCATCTGACCGACCCGGAATTCCGTAATCACCGTTTCTTTAATTTAAGATTATATTACCCACAGAAAGTAATCCATTATCACATAGAGTTTCTGCTACGATTTTTAGCTGTACAAACCGCTTGGATCGTTTTAACATTTTTGCTGTCTATTTTTCGTTTTCTATCAAGATAAATGATCTTTCACAGACTAATTTGATTCCATTACTCAAAGTATATTATCATAGCTGTTTCAAGGACCTTAAACGTATGTAAATAATATTTATACGTTTTAGTGAAATTTGATATAATTGGTTGACGGTAAAACATGAAATTGCAACTTTCGAATAATTGGATACCCACCTATAAAGATTTTATTTGAAAATGGGTTTTCCAACGTATAAAATGGTCATATTTAGATGTTAATTCTAGTCTTTACGTAGCTTACGACAATCGCAAGTTTTTCTTATAAATAAGGAAAAGAAGGATATTCGACTAAAGCTCACTTAAATTAAATCACTATTAATTTAGCTTTTTAACTTTTATGATGTTAATTTCCTCTTTCTCATATAGTTTAAGTGAGTTGATCGAAACGTAGTCGTAAACTCCCTGTTACCAGAGTGCTGCATGCCATGTTTCAAGCCAGCAGTAATTGCTAATAGGTGATTTCTAAATTTTCAGGTCCTACAAGTGTGTGTTATTTGATTGAGGTTGGTCTCAATCAAAAATGTTTGTTCGTGGAGTGGATTGAATTGAATTGAATATTTGTGTTTGTATATTACAATAAGTGTTGATAAGTGCATCGTAGACGTTGCTGGTATGCATATGTGTTATGAGAGACCCGGTTTGGTAACCGGCCTGAACGGAAGAGTTGGGTAAGACATTGTTCTTTACACTTATGGCAAATGAAAGTGTTATAAATATTTATTTCTTTGACTATTATACATGTAGGTAACAGATAGTAGACGATCCGATCCGAAAGTAAACATGTTAATGTCAAAAATATTATTATATGTTATTTATCTTCAAAACAGTATTAAAAAGTATGAATTTAAGATATATTATAATATTTATTACATTGACCTTCACGTATACCTCAGTGTAACAGGTGTTTCCTGGGTACAATTCAAAAGAAAAGTGCTACGCCTTATATCTAGGCTACATTAAATTCTTAGAAAGAGGTGACGACTAAATTCAATCAAATATAACAATTTACAAAAAAAAAATTATAAATATTTTTCTTTGTTCATAATCACTTTATATAATTTCCAAAAACTCTAAAGTAGCAGTAAAATCAAAAAAAAATTCATGACATATATTAAATAAATAAAACCTTGTACTTGAAATTCTACTTGAGAAACACGTCCAAAAACAACAATGGAATTCAGGGAATCGTTCTTACAACAACACTTATGTGGTCTTACAAGGTCACCGAGTGATAATGAGCAGGCGAATGTTACATACGTATTCATTAACGACCGTAGTAATCGTATGTCACTTAATCATTTTTTCTTATTATTTTGTCGTGTATTTCAAAGTTTTATGTAATTGTCATCTAGTTCAACACACTGTATTTTAATTCTTAAATGTATTCAATAGATAGAATAACCTTACGCAATATACAGGCTGTTAAACTACGTACTATTGAAATCAATTTTATATTCCAATTATTTTACATTTTATTATTTGACGGGCCTGTTGGTCAAGTAATTAGTGGCCTGAACTCCTAAGCTGGAGTTAATAGATTCAATTCCCACCCAGGACAAATATTTGTGTGATGAGCAGGATTATTTATTCTGTGCCTGGGTGTAATTTGTCTATAATATATATTTATTTAGAAATATTTAAGTATGTTTATCAGCTGTCTGGTTATCATAGCACAGGGTCTGTCTAATTTGGAATCGGACAGCCATGTATGAGATATGTGTGTGTGAGATTTAGCTACTTATTTTCTCCGCTTGAACCAAAATTTGATTGTTAGAAAATGCACTAGACAAAGAGCACGCCTATATACCGAATATGCAATGAAAATTAAAACAAAAAATAAAACTTTTATGCAACACACTCACGCCATTGTTATATAATTAAATCTGTGCTTTTATGAATACTCTAAAAATAGAAGCACACCTTCTCATTTTATAAATATAATTAGCATGTGTAGCAAATGTTTCTGAAGGGACGGAAATGTGTTACTGGAATTCGATTTGATCAATGAAAGTAGGCGGTACTAAGGTTAGCTGTCACATATATTGATGTTACAGTATATGCGACTATAGGACTTACGTAATTTTATAATTTCCTATAACCATTGTACAAAGTTTCTACTGAATCGGAAATTATGTGAATGTCTGTTCTAAAAACAAATATTCGAAAAATTAAAAACAACATATAATTAACTGATGTACCGCTTTATTCAATAGGGTGAAAATTGCTTGCACACATTGTTGCGCTTTAAATCATATTTAGATAGTAAACGTAAACCTTAGAGCAAACGATTTACGCCAAGCGATGGAACACTAGTTTGACTAGGTTAATTAAAAATGTTTATTTATTCTCTTTTGGTTCCATAATGTTAACAACATTACTTTTCATGAATATTTATGGATCTCAATTTTAAATTTAATGATTTAAAAGTCATTTTTTTAGATCTTTAAAAAGTTGTAAATCTTAGAGTAAAAAATGCAGTATGACGTAGCTACAGGCGTCAATGTACGGGCGGTTCACAGTCCCAAGCGGTCGACCATTCCATTTTTTTTTCAATTTCCTGTAAACTCATCGTGTCGTTATTTATTACGTATTGTTTGTTGATGTTCAGTTTCACAACAAAGTATGCGCATAATTAATCCCCAGCAAGACACTAAGGTCGCGTGTTTGAGGATTGAACGACTTTACGACGGTACAAATGTAAATTTTAGTATGCTTTTAAAAACTTATGAGAGATTCGGTCTTCGTTGTGGCATGAGGTTTTTAGAAGGTCGTTAACATTAGATCTTTGTGAGCGCTCCTGTTTACTTCTTAAAAAAATGCACGTTTTCTGTACGCAAGAAGAATTTATATATTTATTCTGTAGCTCAGTTACTGCAGAGGATCGAGGATCGTAAATCTTATACTTGACCTAAAAATGTAATTAGCTTCTGTTATAAAGCAAGATATGTGCGTAATAATACATAAATAGACATCATTGCCTTAATAAAAACAGGTTAGTCACGATTGTTGCCTTTCGTAGTGTGAACCATAGATATCCTACAACTGTTGTTTCAAAAAACGATTGCATGTAATGTGGAAACCATACCTTTACCGTCAAACACGCACGTTGTACTCGTTTTTATTTACTTAACAAACAAGCTTACAGCCTGTTTAATGTGTGTTAGGCGATTTTTAGTCTCTATAAATACGAATAATAATTTTTTGGTTATTTGTAAACTAATAACGTTATCTTATCCCATCTCTTCCTAAAAGAGAGATATCTAGAGTACTTCAATAATATAGCGATTTAAACGAGGTCTTTTGTTTTCACCCAATTAGACAGCTTCAATTAATACTATACTCTGCCGTGTCCTACCATCTACAACTTTCCCAAATTATATTTATTATGCTAATAATTTTATCTAGAAGTACTCTATAACGCGTGCGTCTAAAACACAATATCTATTCTGGTGAGGCTAAAATTATTTATGTAAATTACTGTATTAGTTTAGTCTCGGAGGATTTAATAACATTAGGTATTAGAGGTTTCAACTACGATACTTTAAATAAAGCGTGAGTAAATAGTTAACAAAGGAGAGGAAGTTAAGTTATACAAGTGGAATAATTAGACACAGTATGCTTGTACATTTACTATACGTAAATATGTTATATAGAATTATTAAAATATGAGAATTATCCAAATTTCATGTTACGTCATCTCTATTTGTTATATATGCGATTACACTTGTTAACTTGTTTTTAAAGTTTCTATTGTGACGAGGAGCACTTTAGAACGAAAAACAAATTACATAAAAACAATTGTACAAAAACCAAACTCAATTTTAGTATATTACTGATAATAACATATATGTGACTCGTTAAAATATATATTTCTCAATTTTACATTACAAAATTCTCAAAAAAGCCTCAGTGAATATCGATTCAAAACGATTAAATAGCACCTTAAAAGTGACAAACCCCCTGTAAGAACCAGTACCGTTATATATAGTGACCGTATCATATAATTCTTAGAAACACTATATAACATGACAGTATAGTCAAAAGCAAGTAATCTAATTACAAAAAAAAATATAAATAAAACTAACAACGAAGATAAACCCAAACAAGTAGTTACTAATTAGTTCCTAAAGTAAAAGATGTCCAATATTGTTAAATTTCGTTTTCAATAATTATTTAAAAAAAAATATTCAATAAAAAGACTCGTGTTGCTTCACAACATTAAACATTAAATGTTCATGCCTAAGTTCCCTACAACTGCTAATTTAAGTGGAAAAATTTCAAATAAAAGAACTCGTTCTTAGAGCGACTGGTCTAGACCAAAATGAACTAAGAACCTTAATTTGAAACGTAGATATAGAGTATGAAAGCTATATAAAACGATAAAAATTTGTAGGTGAATATTTCTTTTGAATGACTGACTAGACTAGAAAATGTTTCCAGTACTTGATTTTATTTAAACCATTAGGCAGATCTCTACAACAAATGTAAAGTTAAAATTTTGAAAACTCACAAAATATTCCTAGATACAGGATCTGCATAACTCCTTTCCCACTATTCACGTGATTACACTAAGAAACTAAACTTGAACAGTCGCTATCATTAAATCAATTTTAAACTGATCTCACATTCTACAACGCAGGTGACAAAGCGCCACTGGCGTCTGATGCCGCGATTCATACGTTATGTCTTCGTACAATTAATTGAAATTCTGTGGGTAAGGCGCCTTGTCAGTGTTTTGAGCTATGCTTGTTTCGTATACAAATGAAATCCTTGCGGTCGACGATTACCCCCGTATTATTATTATTATACTCGTAGCATACTGGCTAAATAGCATATGATTTTTTACCGACAGGGTTCTTAATTCGTATGAATATTTTTTGTTTTTTTTTGTGTGTACTTTACGCCATTACTGGATAAATATTGATATAAATATTATGAATTGCGTTAGTTTTCACTTAAGGTTGGTCTTCACATTGTAAATTAGCAAAGGTAAGGGTGGAAATATGGACAAAGGACACAATTTTAACATGGTAGTCAGTTTATTTTAGTCATCTATCGGTGTAGGTTTATGAACAACTGTGATAACAAAATGTCACCCTAACATTTAAGAAGCTCTTATTGTGTAGGTACAAGAAGATATTTGCCATTTACACTCCTGTTACGCACTAAAGCACCGTTGATAATTCTCTAGGCTTATTTTCGTCACAGATGATTAATTATGGGGCATATTGGCTGCATCGCTCGCGGCGTTTTTATCTGATCCATCCGACACTTAAACATATTGGTATTCGATGAGTAGAAATTAATTTATATTACACCCATATTGACTTCACGTGATCCTTTCAGACTTCCCGCAAGCTTACTTGTAAGAAGTATTTAAAGCTTCGTATTAGTTTGTAAGGAATTTCATTACAGTTTCTTATCTTGTTAGAACTTTTTATATGTTATTCAATCTTTTTGTTCAATCTTATATTCATTAGATATTTAATCACATTAAAACCCAATGATTTTTCCCACCGATATTATTTTTCCTTATACTCTGGAGATTAGAATAACTGCTGCGTACTCAATTATCAGTCTATTATATCTGGTCTCAATACTGTGTATACAATATACATGCGCATATATTAAATAAAGTTTTTAAGTATTCATTCGTACGTGTTGTTAATGCGATAAAGTAATTTCAGTGCATGCTCGAAACAAACCACTTTATACCTTTATATCATGCGAACGTTAGTGATGCCAGATTTGTTCAGTAAAAAGTTGAGACTGTTATTTTTGACTATTTATTGACTAAATAGTATTGATGTCGTTTTATTCATTGTGTTAAAAGAACTTTACTTATACACATGAACAGCAGACACCTCGATGATCACACCTCGAACTATACGAAGCTGCAGTGCGAATGTAAAGTCATTCATTAAAAGTTTATTACAAGTTGCTAATGATTCTGGGATTACTTTACTAGCTACCACATTACAATACTAATCGTTACTCTTTTTTAATGGAGTAAATTTAATAGACTCTTGCAGTATAATTAATACAATGAAGTGCAGAAATATAATTTGAATTAAAGTAAAATGCTAGTAATACTAATCGCCACAAATGTACGTCAAAGTATTATTAGCAATTTAATAATTCCCGGTACGTTTTCAATGTCTCTAAAAATGGGAAGTTCTTACAAAAGTCGAGACTTGTGGCTTTACTAACCACGGAATCAATTAATCGAAATTCAAATAGCGGTGTTACTCAACCGTGTGTACGTTATTAAGTACCTTTTTGTTACAACGTCATATGTATTCACATGTATAACCATTTAAACTGTATTGTGCACCAAATCTTGTTCATCCAATTCAAATTATAAATGCGAAAGTCCGTAAGGAAGGATGTTACGATATTTATTACTCTTTCATGCCAAACTACTGAACGGATTTAGATGAAACGTTACAGTAATATGGTTTATACATCAGAATAATACAATCTACTTTTTACCGCGACAACCGACACACATGCTAGCATAGCTGCGGGAAAAAAGTTAGTTTAATATAAAGTCATTGCAATTCTTTGAATTTTTTACTTGCAATTATTGCGCGTTAAATCTGACAGTCGTTATTTTTCAATTACTACATAATATACTATTTCCCACGATGCCATTCCTATATTATTCTACCTTGTTGATTGTAACGACGAAGTTTGTTGTGCCTTTAATATATATTGACGACATGTGTTTAAGTAAAATAAATAGTCATAAACAGGAAAATTATGTAGTGAGTACATGGTACATACCATTTACTAAATAATCTGAATGTCGACGTCATTTAAACGTGAATTATATTCAGTAAATAACGGTACGTTGAGGTCATTTGTCTTCACTAACCTACCCTATCATACACACGTACACGCACACAAGCACACGTTCACGCATACGCACACACACACACACACATATATATTTATTTATTTATTTATTTATACATCATGCACTTTATGTACATAGGCGGACTTAATGCCTAAGGCATTCTCTACCAGTCAACCTTTGGGTGATGCAGAGAAAATAGGAAGTAGGTGCGTTTCAGGTGTTGAATAGAAGAAATAGACACAAACCATGATATATATATATATAATATATAATACTATATATATGTATAATAAATAGTAAAAGAAAACTCGAATCGTGACTCACCTTCATAATAATTCGTTTAGAATGTCGAAGTGAGTAAAGTAAATTTTAGTCTAAAACTATTGATACTATTGAGGTACCTAAATCGGACAGTATGTATAGCAACAGATGTGTATGACAAGCAATGACCTCAGAATCGTTGTCAAGCAACAATCGACTGTATTGTATTAGCGCGATATGTTAACATTCAACAGAAGGTTCTTACTTCGTTTCAAATCTCGTGTATTTTAGCATTTAATTTTGAATTATATTAACTGAACGAGTGCGCTCTACTAATTTGTATATATATTTGTTCTTCAAATGCGTTTTTTTTTTAAATCGGTAGTCATTTTTTATGTTACAAATTACTATGTTAAGTAATACCTACTTTCTCGTTTAATTAAAACAGTAAAGCATAGTTGCAGCAACTATAATATATTTAAGGTCTTTGGAGGCTGTTTAACACGCTTTGGTTATCTTCACCTGTATTTTTGTTAGTTTTTTAATCAAAATTTATTTGATTTGCCAATTCTGCTATTCGTTCTCTTTAGGGTAGACGGCTATTTCCGGTTACTATGTTACTAAGCCGGAAATGTTTCACGTACAATACCCCGGTTTCAAGCTATACACAATGAGTGACATCCCTCTTAAAAATAGTGTGTAGTCAACTTTAGACAATAATATTAATAACACACTCGTATACAATCGACAATATTGATGTGTTTAATACAAAATAGGATATATTGAGTCTCACGTACTTTCCGATTTCGTAAGATACTCTCATAAAGAATAATGTATCTAAGGCGGACGTGTACTTTTTGCTTCTTCTACAAAAAAAAATTAAACAGATAAAAAATGGGAATAGTGTTGGTTAACCAGAATAGAGTGAAGTAATGACTAATGAGAATGACTACAAAAAGCAGTAAAAAAGTAGTCAAATATCTAGTAACGCGTAATAAAGGTTTTATTTAACCCATTATTTGAATTGACCGGCAAGATCTGTGTTTACCACAGTACACATTATCCTTATCATCATCGTCTTTGTAATTATTGCTTCAGTGTGCTAAAAGATTAAGTTTTATTTAGATGATATTTGCCAAAGAATTTTAATTCTGACCATTTCTGACCTACAGATTTCTCAGTTTCTCACAAACAAAAAATATTCAGTTCAAGTATTTTTTTAATTCAATTAGTCGTAGAATTAGAGGCGAATGAAGATTTTTTTGCTTGCAATCAATTTATCACCATGAATTACTCCCAAGTTTCAAATACTTATAATGATTATGGCAAAGTCACAACTTCTTATAGCAGTAACAGGTTATTTACTATCATATTTATATTTGATGATATTCTTAAAAATCTATATAAATTAATGAACTATACACTCATTTGTATGCTGGCGACTACATACATGCGCGTTCTAGGAATATATCATTTATTACTTTTGTGGCATTACGACGTACACAAAACATTAACTGTCTATATATATATTAAATTGTGATTGTTGCTTGTTATTTCTTTATAAAGGGCTTAGTAATCGTCTCCATTTTAAGGTTTCAATGTCAAATCTATTAAGTGTATTCGAATTTGTATGGAGTCACGTTTAAGCAACATGGCTATTCACTATCCATATCTGGATTATACCCATGTTTCTATATTTCAAAAGTGATTCCAAAAGGTGTCTATTAAACATCTTTGTTTTCTTCAAACAGGCCTATGTCCAGCAGTGGACTATAAAGGTTTCACATTTTACAAAAATGTCAAAACTCAAAAATAATAAATTTATTTTATATAGTTATTAGATATTTTTTTACTTTGTTTTTATACAATAGCTGCGACAATGACTTTACTTTATCTGATGGAAAGCATGATTAGAATCCAAGAATGGTGGTTCCCTTTCTCATTGCGAATGTTAAATACGAGTATATATTGTTTACTAGAGACGTTTCGCTTAGCGGAGGTGATCGGTAAACTTCTCATTGGAAATATTCTGGCAGTGTCTTATGAAATAACAAACAAAAACTGTTGCTAATACTATTTGTGTAGATAAGTTGGTGGTTTTTTGGGAGTATTAAATATTATATGAAAGTATATAACTAAAATGGAGACTAAAATAATATAACTTCTATTTACTAGTATAGTAGCCTTCAGTTCTAGTTAATAAATTAATATAGGTGTCATCGAGAGCATTTCATAGTCTCCTGCTGGACATAGTCCTCTCCTTAGCCACGTTGGCCAGACGGGTTGCTTTAAGGTTTGCTTCAAGTTTTCCTTCTTTTTCATTACTTTAGTCGGCTCTTGCGACACCCACGGGTTAAATGAGGATTGTGACTCTGTGTATTCTCAAGCAGTTACCACACAGATAGGGTTAAAATCAAATCGGTTATCTTAAATTACTGTAAATAAAATAAAATAAAACTTTTAAGTGATACAATGTACCATTATCACATTACTTAGCCGTTTGTAAACTGTTATTAGTTTATGATTTGATGATAAGCTACCCAGCTTATCATCTTAGCGAGGTTTTACTATCCTAGGTTAGTGGTTTGATCATTTCAAAATAAGCTCAAGTAATTGTGTTCGTTTATTGAAGTAGCAATTATCGTTTTGATACGATGGTGATGAGATACGATCATTAATGATGTGAGTTTGAAAATGTTACTTTATGTTTCAATAATTAAAATCTAACTACTAATAGCGTTAATTATATCAAAAAATATCTAAGTATGAGAACTTTAAGGCGAAGTATTTACGCTATTAACTCCGAATGACTTACAGATACAAAATGAACGTAAGTATTTGCGCTGAACGCTGTCGTTTTCTTATAAATAACACAATTCCCACATTTGTTTTGTAATTTGAAATTACACATACAACACTGACACAATGAATTAATAATAAACATCTATAAAAATGTATAAAGACCCTTTATAATAATACATAAGTAATTGACATACGAAATAAATTTTATTCCACGCAAACCTTTTTAACAAATTCCCTTTTCCCAGAGCAAAATATTTAGACCATAACGTTCTTCTACCTTCGCAAATTAAATTTTATTTTACTTTCAAAGGAACTGGGAATATTCCGTTTAATAAATTTTTGAAGGCTACTACAATATTAATGAGCAGAAGGGAAATAGACTCAGTGGGAACAAATTTTTAAGGCGCATTACCCATTGTATAGGAAATCTTGTTCACACACAAATCTTCGGTTACCGTTCATATTTTATATGTAATCTGATGTATCTGTTTGCAATCTAGAAAGAGTTAAAAAGGAAGAGATTCAGAATTTCATAAACGGTATATTTAATTAAAGGACCAATTGTAATGGTATTTTTACAAAGCGAATTAACTATAACTGGGGATGGAAAGGGAAGAAACTGGATTACTTTTGTGCAGTTGACAAACTTGTATAGATCTGATTATTTTTAATGCATTAATTTGTGCATGCGGTTATTGATTTTGATATCGGAAAAATTATAACATTTCGATTTCTAATTAGAAACAGTTTTTGAAAGTGTAGTTTCAATCACCACGACCTGTCTGGCTTCAGATTTCTTATTTTGCACCTGCGTACAGTTTAAGTGCAGATCCTTTGTTTTGATTACATTTTTCTTAAAATTCCTTTTGTCTGAAACTGTAATGAAGCCATACACCAGTTACACAGTGTTATATTACATATCGCTCTATGAAAATTCGGCATATACCTTATGTATATCATTTGCTGAACCCCATATTATTGTGGTTGTCGCGAGTCTGCGTATATTTTGTCTGTGATTTCTCTTTACTTTACCCTCTATATAGGAATCTGTTGTCGTTTGATTTGCTTTGAAAAAATGTCTTTTTGTTTTTAACCTGATTCTTCTTGTATGTTAGTAAAATATTTGTCGTGTAATATTAACTCTCATAAATTGTTGATGCCTTCATGAATTGCGATGTTTAAATGAGAATATCTTGTTATGTCGCAGCTCCAACCTTTGCCTTTAACTCACGCTATCTACGTAATAAGGTATCAAGTAATCTACCTTACACCATCGCGTGAACGGGTCATCCAATAAAATTGCTAAAGTGATTGTGTAATTAATACGATTAATGCATCCTGTAACCTAGGCAAGTCGTGTAAACCGTTTATCGCTACGTTATCTAGTGCTTTGCTTGTAAATCGCTTATATTGTTTACATAGAAGATTTCTTTAATGATTCTTAAATATTAGCTTGGGGTTTTGCGAGAATTATAACATATCTTGGCGAGTGTCAGATTGCTCACTGGAGTCTGTCTGCTTTTATCAGCTATCACAGTGTCGAGTTACACTCGGACTGTTAAATTTTGTAGAATTATAATTGTACTTAACTAAATGAGAACTTTAAGTAGTATTATCTAACTAATAATAACAATAAATCGTTCTACTTATATTTGACATATTTTAGATAAAATATTGTTCAAAAATTATTTTGCTTATAGAAACTTATTTTTGTGGTCAAAAACCGACTTATATGTATATATGTTATTTAATGTATACTAATAGTTTAATAGATTTTTTTTTCTGATTTGTTTAGTTTGAAAAGAATTGGTCTGAATTATATAGGAATCTTACAGATTCCTATATAATTTAGACCAGAAAAAATATAATATATTATGTACACATTTTTAAAAATTAATGAAAACATTATGCAACATCGTATACTCTCATACTCACCGATTGTAATAAACTCACATTTAACGAGTAAGTCTTACTCTTACCACCTCAGTATATAATTGTCGGGATATTGCGCAACGCTACCAGCAGTTAATTACTTGCTAGGGAACACTTAGGTCTGCTGTTGACAAATGTAGTTATGCTCATTTAGACAGCGCTCACTTACGTTACATTTTAAGTTAAGATTAACTGACGATTGTGATGATGGCTGTCTTAGTAATTGTGTGCTAACTACTTTTTAGTGTAACACTTTCGCGGATTTATGCAATACTACTTATTACAATTCTTTAAGTTTGAGACCTGCAGATGAAATACGTATGACTTATTTTAGATAGACATTCTTGTCAGTAGAATATTCAAATAAGATAGCAATTGAAGTAAGATGTAGTGACAACAATTGAGAAAGCGATATTGCAATGGTATAAAGATATTGAAAAGATGAAGTGGAAGTGAATAACGAAACAAATTTATAAGGCTCTCGCGAGTGGGCGACTCAGTTGTGGTAGGCCCCGAAAGGCGTAATATATTTTCCATGTCACCTGTATTTTGAAAAATGAAAAACATCTGTAATCGCCAATTTATATGAAAGATGAATAAACTTAATAAAAGCGAATACTGCGTGTGAGGATAACAAATAGAAACCTCTGACACTGACTATTTGATCTTATGATAATCTAATTAAGTCAGCAGCACGATTGCCGTGTTATGTTATGATTTACATCGTTTTACTTTATTGTGTAAGGTTAGTGTTAAAAGTGTAAATCTGGAATCAAAATCTTCTGATCCAAAAAAATAATTATCGTAAAAAAGTAAAATCCCTACTTTTATGGAGTGGAAATAAGCAGCATGTTTTTCGTAACGGTTTTTTTTGTTTCAGTACATTTATTCATCTGTCATTTAAGTGGTTTGTTGGTTTCCTTATTTAACTTTTTATCGCCA
The DNA here is from genome assembly GCA_949316085.1 of Hypercompe scribonia. Taxonomy (NCBI): domain Eukaryota; kingdom Metazoa; phylum Arthropoda; class Insecta; order Lepidoptera; family Erebidae; genus Hypercompe; species Hypercompe scribonia. The sequence continues at coordinate 11,585,492 of OX438988.1, forward strand.
TGACTTGTAGAGAAATTTATTTTTTTGTGTCTTTTTCCTTAACTACGTTTTCCTACTTTGTTTTCCCATGTTGTTTGAACATGCTCTTATTACCACTATTGAATAGTCATTGGGCTTTATGAGTGCGTTTAGATATTTTTTAATACTGCAAACGTGTTACATTTCATATAAAGCCCTTTTATAATTTTAATTTAACTCCTCGTATTCTTATACTGAACTTTCATTTTCTACGCAATATACATATATATAGGTTATGAGAACTACTAATTTATAATTCTTCTGATCCACTATGCAATCCCAGAATGGACACAAGTTTGCACTTGTAGAGATTTAATGTTTTTTTATTTTTCACTCATATTTGTCGTTTACGATTTATTACTGTCGCAATCCGTTATCTTAGCACAATGGTGTCTGCCCTTATCGGCTGCTGATAAAATGTGCCCTCTGAAGAATAATCGTGTCAACGACCTACCAACCCTGTAACCTTATGGCACGAGACACGGTCGTTAGGCGTGGCTGTTTACTTTTCAAATCACTACGAAATCTTACCTTTTGTACTCTTAGAAGTATTAATATTTAAATTTCGCCGCTTTGTTTTAGAAGTAGGTACGGAGTTATTTTGTTACGTTCGGTGCCCCTCGAATGGCTTGTGTAATTATTAGAGGTTAAATGTGAGCATGCTTGTTTACTTACAGCAACAAAACCACTTTATTGATGGGAAATTATGCGGCATTGTTATATAAATATAATTTTAGTTAATTGTTTGACTATTTATTATAATGCTATTTATTTTTCGATAGTATATACGGAGTTATTTCATAATGTATAGATAGTTTATTTATCAATGTAATCAAATATAAGCAAATACAGTCGTTATTTATGAAAAATTAAACATACGGGGCCTATGTCTTAACTTAGTTCATTTATTAGTTCAAGATAAATTATATTTTACAATGTGACAAGACGGTTGCTTTTGTTTTAACGGTTCCATTAAACGCATTTCGTACTTTATAGTATTGTTTATTGTGTGGCAGTACTGATCGCTACGTGCGGTCTGCGGTTGATATAACCCCTTCTGTTGGAGCATGTATAATAAAATCTGCCAGCCTTTCGCATTCCGTGCATTATTCTACTCATTTAAACAAACTTTTAAAAGCGTGCAAATGGTAGTTGGAATTAAACGACTTGATAAAGTTACAGAGTCGAAGACGAAGGAGTTATGATTTTAAACAAACAAGAGAAGTACTTTTGTAAACAACAATCATCAGTTACTCAATAAAAAAAAATTACTCACTCAAAGCCTCATTTGTGTAATAACGTTGCGTGTAAAATACATGGTTTACGTAAAAAAATTATGAAAACAATTTCAACTATGTTATCATTTGTGATAACATTGAACAAAGATATTTCAGCAATATATTGTAACGCATTTTCCGCAATTGTTTGCAGAGGGCACAGGACCTGTCCTCCACGTGAAGGTAATTACGAGTAAATTGCGTGCAAGACCAATGTAATACATTGTTTACCGATTTTTGAGTTAACTTTTTGATATTTTTGAGGTAAACTAGACTGATCTGGTATACATAAACCTATTTATATTCCGGTACCCAAATTGATCATCCCTTCTGAATAAAATTGAACTTATTTCGAATAAGTTTCTATCGTTAGTATTGAGAATCGTGATTTCGAAACACGATTTCCATATGCTGTTTCAGGCTATTCCCCCAGGTATTCTTGTATTAAGTGTCACAGAGAACTTTAACAAATGGAAACTTCTTTCTTGATTACTCACAACTTTCCAAGTAACGAAGCCTTTCGAAACTTGCTTATTTGATAATACGTATGTTCTTTTCCCTTTGTAATTACCGCTTGGTACTAGTTACTACATCCTTACATCCTGTCTCTCAATATCCTTATGAGTTACGGTTGAAAGCTCAAATTTTATCCTACATCTAGTAGGCATGTGTAGAAACGGATCTGAATCTTAATAATAGTAATATTTAAAATGAAAAAAGAAATATTTATAACGGTAAAAGATAAAGGACGTCAACTTGAACTTTACCATATTTTCTGACATTTCAATTAATTTGCAAATTGGTTCAAATTACAGTCAATTTGTTGCCCAACTTCTCTATGAGTTCCGCGTTTTTCGCAAGCTGTCTCAGAACTTGTATTGACATGAGGAAATGTTACACAAATATTTCTAAATTTCTTTGGACCTCCGTGACCCTTTACAAGTGCAAGTACGGCGGCGGTGTTAAAAGGTTTCACTGGTGTGTTGTTTGTTGGGCTTATCGTACTAAACCTTTCCGTGGAGACAAAGTCGTCGCGGAAGAGCGCTAGTTTTATCTATGTTTGAAAGAGAATAATATTATACTTAAAAAGTTAAGGCACTTAAATATGTTCAGTGTGTTCTTTCTTGTGTTGATAAACTGTAGTAACTGTGTAATTAGTCGTTTTTTAATTGTAGTCTTTATTTGTTTATGGCCCTTTATATCACTTTAAAACTCTCAGTTTTCTCTGTATTTTTTTTGTTAAATTATTTATCTGTTAATTTAACACTAATTATAATATCAGATTACTTGAAGTAAAAAATTAAGAAATAAAGCTCAGTGGAGTATTTAAATTGTTTCTTGATAATTATAAATAAACAGTGTTATAAAGACATCTGAGGAGGCATATAGCAAAGCCAAAAGTTTAACTTTAAACAGAATTGCTAAGAATGAGCGGTCTATTGTAATAATAATTTGCTAATATTTTCTTTCTCTTAAGAGATTGAGATTGTAATTCCCTATTTATCGCTTCGTTCTTGTATATTTAAGTATTAATTTTCTTTACTCCTACAAGGTAAGCTACTCACTTTGTTACCCCATATTGTGAAGAGTGAAGCCCCAAAGATGTTTTAATTATATAAATATATTTACCGACTTTGGTTGTATTGTATTCAAAGTTATTACTGGACTGAAATTTAACATTATAATTTAACGCTTTTTGGTTCAACGACCCAGCAGATTGCGTACAGAAACCACAACTTGTAGAACTATAAACATGTACATGTTCAAATAGTTTTGCATTTTTTCGATTTCCAAGAAGTATATATTATAAGAAAATTTTAATTTATTTAAGATAAATGTGTCTACGTAGGTATAGTTGGTTACCGCAATAAGAGGCGATAAAAGTAAGATAAGAAATGACGTTAACATGTACGTATAGCTAGGCATCGCTTGTTGATGTCATGACCTCAGTTTTGTAGTAGTAATGAATTTTGTATGTTATATACCAACTGTCTGGTTTGGACTCGCAAAGTTAACGCGACTTAAAGACTACCACGCGCCACATCCATCTTCATTCCATGTGACGTAGGTGCTTTTAAGTATACGTTTCAATCGCACTCAATTGTGTAGTGAATATAACGTGTTTTCGATTATTGTATATAATAGAATGAAATGTGTGAACCACCTACATTATTTACATACGTACTACATTATGTACTCATCGACTTTGTGCGAATTAAGCATTTAATGTATACAGAGAACCCATAGACAAGAGATAGAAGGTACTTACTTCTAGAGATGGATAAATAAATAACTTTAACTATAGACAATGATTTACTAGTAATACACCACAAATCCATAACATACAATATGATACATAGGTGGATATGAAGAAAATAAATAACGTGCGTACACGCAACCGTATTATGTCTGAATTATAGTCTATTCTTAAATGATGCAACACAGTTACTGAAGCTTACAGCTAAAACAACAAAAGCTATCTTATAAATCCTTCAACAAATGACTAGAACATGTTTAATGTAAGTGAAAATGCTAAGAAACTACCGTAAATTTGTTCACACAGATTTTTTTTTAACTACATGTTGACTTTATTACTTCGAGGAAACCTAACATTAACGTTATTAAATTTATCTTCCTATTTACTTTACGGTAATGTTACTAAGAAATAAAAAACAGTAGCCAATCTACATTTATGCATAATAATGACGTACTTATCTGCCAGACACGTTGCGTATCTATTTACGTTTTAAATACCAATATAACATTGTGCTCTAAATTACCTAATTGTCTTGTATGAAAATATCCGGTTCTGGAACAACATCTCGAACAATGGATACAACTCGCACTCATTGCGGCAAACATTGCGATTTGCGTCGGGCAATATCTCAAACGGTGTCATAATAAATCGATGTGAAAACTCGTTCTATAGTCACTTGTCAAGGACACGGCGAGACGCTGAAGCTAGTTGGTCAACATATACGTAAGTGCAATGCATGTTCAATACCGCAAGGCGATTTATTGCGACTTGGTACACTTTGCCTCGCTCCAATGGGCTTCATATTAAAAACTGTTAAATCCGACACCGCATAACACAATCCACGAGAGTACGTAATTGTTATTGTTATAAGGACGTATGTCCCGCGAGTCAAATGTCTATTGTTTTATTGTTATACTATAATGCATCCGATAACCTCCTGTTATTTATCTTATGCTTGTTACTTAGAATTATCTCGATTATTAACGCTTATTCTATTTTAACTGTATGTTTCTTATAGTAAGATAATACGATTTGTCAATTAAGGTTTCAGAAAGAAGGAAAAACCAATAGGTAGGTTTAATGGCCATCATATATTAGAATATAACAAATTTTAATGTACACCAGTTAATACAGTGTACATGTAAGAATATATGAATTTAATAACCAAGTACAAATGTGTTTTTGTTGGTGTAATATACTGTTATCAATATAATTGTACAGAAAAGAAACATGCTTTGATAAACACAGAGTCTGTCCCAAAACTTCAGACTTTACCTTTTGGCTTGAAATTAAAGTATGCTGTATTGGAGAAAAAGCGATACACATATAGATATTTGTCTATACCCGATAAAAGCTGTAGGAAGCCTTTGGAAGGCGGCGGCGTAAGATCGCTCTTCTTGGAAGCCTTATGAGACAGTTAGGTTCAGCAGTTCAGCAATGGGTGTGTCCTTACCCTTAAATATTAATGTTGAATTTTGATTTAAATACATTTATTTATAAAGGAATCATATTTTTATCATGATCATATGTTGTAATGCGTAACAAAACGGTTAAATTTTAATATTACACATCTCTACACGTGCTATGTAACGTTTAGTTACGATTAATGAATAAGATGTAAAACTGCTTAGAAAGCCAACAGCTATCAACGGTAAACATTTATATAAATCATTTACGAAAGTTATCAACTTTTTATTCTTATCACGATATTCTTATCACGATACAGATATGTTAATTTGCTTAAATTTACAATACACTTGACGCGACTGACATTTGTACGTCATCACTTCAAGGCCATTTCCGAAAAATAATTTTAATAAAACAACAAGATGTGGCAGATAATATAACCTTCTATGTCAAACTAGATATCAGTATAAGGATTGTCTCCTATACTGTAAACTCATAAGTAAAATGTCCTCCTAATCTCACTAATAAATAGCTCATGATGAATCCTGTTATGGTGTTTGAGTTTTTGTTACTCCTTCACCCTGGAACAACTAGACAGAGTTCGAGTATATTTAATACGCAAACAGAATATCCTGAATACATATGAAATCGAAATTAACGAAGGTTGGCCGCCGGATGAACAACCAGGAAATAATAAATTAGTGCGGGGTCAATTTTCTTAGTAATGAAATTCGTATAGTACACTGACTTTCGCAGCTTAGCTCGCGGCAATTTAGTTTCTGTCTTTGCCCAACAGTCTAGAAGTTATTTTTTATCCTATCTAATGCCAGCTAGCAAGTATGATAAATAACTTCGGTTTTGTTATTTAGATATTTAAAGAAAACTAACGAATAGTTACTGAACAATATAAAATAATACATAATTGTTACATGATATATTGAAATTTAACATAGTCAGTCTATACCAAAAATGTGTATTTTTAATCATCACAATCTCAACCGCAGGACGTCTCTTTTCAGAATAACAATATTACATAAGTAGTTACACAACACGGTAGATTAAACATGTTGGTATTATTTCGTAATAGAGCAATTATGTATAATCTAGGTCTTTAAAGCCGTTTCGGCACTTTAAGTCAAGCTATTTATTTAGTAAGAAATACGATAGAATTACTTTTTAGACGTCATAAAGAGAGAAACACCATTGGCAGCAACTATTGACAGCGGAGCGCACGTACATATTAAGCGGATTATCGTCTTGTAGGAACTATAAAGAACTCGCAGAGTTATGTTCACATTATGGACTACACGTTCTACAAAAGTCTCCAGTATAAAACTGAAACAATAGGCCATTTGCATTTCAAACTTATTTTTTACCCATATTATTTAACCAGTTAAAGAAAACCTCAGTGTCAGCTATTTATAGTTTTATGTTTGGCTCGTAAATGGTTAACTGACTATCCTCGTTTATTGTAGTTTACCAACATATTGTGTCTAAAACTGTCGTCTATAAAAATTCTTTTTAGCGTATACGTTATTTTTCACGTGAAGTTAGGAATTTAAACATAAACGTTACGTACATAATCCTTTTTTAATTTAATGTTTTGGTAACGCGTTTGCCTTATTGATGTTGACTTTTCGTATAAATCCTTTATAACAGAGTGAAGCTTACGCCTACCGAAATTGGAATACAGGCGCAGAGTTAAGTGGGTGGGACTGTGTCATCAACAACCAAACATTAATTTCGCACACCTGCGATCATAACAATTAGTGTACTGAGCTAATCAGTTGTTCTTTTTAATCATTATATGGAAAGCATTCACTGAAATATTGATGAAAAACGAATGTCAATAAACCTGCAGCGCAAAAACAATACTGCATATTGCTTTGTTTCCTGGTCAACAGGGTCACAATAGCTCCTTGTAAAAGGGAATTGGCTCAGTTATGCACGAACGAGGAAAGTCAGTTAATGATTGGATTCATGTCTACTCTTTACTTTTGTCTACTGTTGTGCTCTATATAAATGTATTATAGTCGATGGAAAAAATATTTAAAGCAGTTTTTTTGATTAAAATGAAAATATGAATAATGTAATTTTTTTATATTTTTACTATAAATTTATCATATGTTATAATGATGTTTTATTGAACTGTGTTTAAACTGATCGTAATTTTTGCAGGTACGACAAGTGGGATCGGGACAGGGGCGGGGGCGGCGGCTCGGGCGGCGCCGGTAGCGGCGCAGGCGGCGCGTGGGCGGGTCGTGACCGCGAACGCGACCGCGAGCGCGAGCGACAGATGCGCGCGCATCAGATGTCGCTCGCGCACGCCCCAGAGCCCGACGCCTCGTCGCTCTTCCCGGCACCAGTCAGGGTCAGTATATTATTTCATATACCACGAATTAAAATCAACCAACACGATAGACAAGCAGTCTCCAACCTATAATGGACTACGATCTTATACTTTATCTAAAGAATGATGCCTTTGTTTACTTAAATAATTTTAAAACACTATTTTCGGACATGATGTATAGTTCAACATGACTTATGAAATCGACACGGTTTTTAAGTATTATACTCTACGAAAGTAAATAAACTGAATTGAAAATAATAATTCAACAATCACGTGAAAGATGACTTTCCTATTCTGATAATCGTAATATCTGATTTTAAAGTAAAACTATTTTGTGACACACTTCACACATAATTTTAATTAATGATGGTTTGGGTGGTTTTTTCGTCATAACATCAATTTATAAAGACAGTCATTTGAGTAAAGAAAACAAGGGAATTTGTTTCAAGTCAATTTTTATTCTGTCCCCATTAAATTGGAAAACCATCTATTTCAGTGTAAGCCTTGGAGAGAAAACAACGATCTCACAAATTTAGACTACATTAGTATTCAATCACTCTGTCAAATTTAAAAAAAAATGCATTTATATTATTTATAAAAGTACTTATATAAAGTAATATACATAGCTGCACGCTTCATCGTCGTTAGCAGCAACACTAGAATATGTAATGTTTATCAATTGTCTATTATTTACTTTTGTAAATTTAATATTGTCAGTTGTATTTCATTTGTTCAATATATTACGGGAAAAGCGTAGAACAAAAGCATCGAAACTAGAGTAGTTCCAAAAATGCGTGTTTGCACTCAAACGAAGTTTGTTTCTATTTACATTAAGAAGTTCAAAATGTTTACGTTCAAGTCGCGTAATGTTTGCATTTAAATGTTACACATTAGCAACGTGAGCCAAATATGGCCGAACTTCTAATATAAATACGCTACACATAAATAAATGCTCTATCTAAAACTTGCGCGTTTACTCAATTACGAAAGATTACAACAATTGAAACCATTCTTCTTAGTTTTCGGTCTATATACGTCTATATTTTCTGGAGGTACATTTTTATGCACTGTACGAGTATATGTATAAATTAACATAGATTTATGAAGAATGCAACATAGAACAACAGAACTATCCATGTCCTAGGACACTATACCTTACTTATGTATTAGGTACTGATTTTGAGTGCAATTATACATAATCTAACTCGGCGTAAATTATAATACTTATGACTTGTTAAATAGATATTCATTTAAAGTACACTAAAATTATCTGTGAAACAGTTGAAGAAGTAAATTTATTTATTTTTTATACCAAAACGTATTTAGAAAAATGAAAAATTATTATTTTATTCTTTATTTGACTCTACTTTGAATATTTCACGTGCATGCTTTAACCGTTGAGATGCGTTGAGATGATTAATGTTAGCATACACTTTAGTTTCACTTGCAGTTATAATTCGTATCATCGTTAACATGCTCTAAAGTCAGAAATTTTACAAAATATATCGTAAACTCCACGCAATCGAATCAATACGAACTATGACAGCGGGAAAAGGTTATGTATACTGAACATTGTAACTTTTTCTTGTATAAACACATAACTAAACGAATGCAATATCCATCCATGACACTGTTTTACGTAGACCTTCGTCGAGCTTCGTAGTGCTCACCGTAGATTATGCTCTTCGATAAAGTCTCCTTTGTTTTATTACATATGACGACGTCTTTTTTCTAAAAGTAATTTATAGTAATAGTAAAACATTTGTGGGTATGAGTAATAAGTACACACATATACCTAAATGCAGTACCAAAATGTAAGCAAATCATATTTTGTCTGGTTACAACATTTCTTTGTTCTCGTCGAAGCATACCGTCACAATTACGAAGCGGCAGTCGATACTTCGCGCGTGTCGTATTGCAATGTCACAGCACGAAAATATTACTGTTTCCAGTAAAAGTACTTGTATAAAGCATATAAAAAACTTGTAAATAAAAGAATGAAGCTCAAATGTAAGTAAATGTTTCTTTCTAATTGCTTCAATATTCAATAGACTATGTTGGTAAATAAAGAGAGGCAATTGTTGTGTGCTTTTGAAGATAGAAGAGGCAAAATGGTTGACCACTTGATAAGACACGACAACTTCTTCAGAATAATACTGGAAGGAAAAATAGAAGCCAAGAGAAAACGAGGACGGCCTAAATTAACATACATACACCAAGTGAAGGAGGAACTGGGAGTCCTGATCCTATCAGAGAGACTGAGGCAAGCAGAGTAGAAGACAGAGAAGAGTGACGATTGCTTCACTGGCAAAGGCTTGGCTCTTAAATTAAAAGAGAGAGAGAGTTATACACTGACCCAGTTGATGATTGAATTATTTCTAGAAATAACAAGGATATTTATCCATCATCTATGTTGCTGATTTATAACTATGAATAATTATAAACTATAACAATAAGTATAGTATGCAAACAAGATGGATGCGGGAGATGAATGCGAGAAGCCGAGGATCAAACCGAATAGCGTGTAATTGGAGAGGTCTGTGCCTAACAGTGGACTACAATAAGTAATACCTCTTTTTCTCTCTGGTCATCCTAGAGAATCTAGTGAGTGAGTGCAGTCTAGTCTAGTGAATGAGAATTTCTTCCGTGAGTTCTAAATAAAACTAGTTTTAATTCTTTGCGAGTTGGGATTAATAGGTCTGTGTTACCCAGTATTTGCCATTTTTGATCAACTTTGCACAATATGCCATTATTTTTGGCAATCCATATGTTTTATTTTCAATTAAAGAAAGATCTTTTCTGCTTAGGAACAGTGACCTTCATTGTATATCTTCCATTTTGATTTTACATTTCTTGTTTATTGCCTATATAGAATAATTATACAATGAAAACAAATATATAATTTCGTAACAACTTGAGTCATAAATCTTATAGTAATCAGGCTTCATACGAAATACGTAGTGCTCCATATCAAGGCAAGGTTGTAGGTAATGTAGGTTAGTTTGCTTAACCGCATAAAATATTGACTTTTCCCATCGTTCCCTATATATACATAGCAGTTTCTAAGTAATTTAAAGCCACTCAAATAAAAACTAGTGTTCACTTCTAAATGTTTTTGAACTAACTTTTAGGTATTTCAATTTGTAAACTTTATCCCAGAGGAATCGTTAAAACTAGCGCTAAACAAATCGAAGCGATACATTTGAAAGCCTTGCTTCAAAAATTTTTTTGTACACTACGTTGGTATGTGTTTAAACTACTGTCTGGTAGTAAGCAGACGGCCATGCCACAAACAGAAGTTTTCACTTTAAACTTATTTCTCTTACATATTGAGCAAATGATTTGTTAGTTTAGTCAGAGTTGCACATCAGTGGAGAATTCACCGATTAGCGACTCTTTAAGAGATTTACAAAGTTCAGAAAACAAACCATTTGATGATACCCTTAATGTCGTTATGTGAGTAAGCCTTTTTATAACTGTTTACGAGTCTTAAGCTACTTTGACATGTCTGTTTTTGGTGGTGCTTCAAATAAGCAATCAAACGGATATTTTCCTAATACTCCTAAAGTTACAAATATCATTTCATTGTAAATTTAAAGTTAATAGACATTTAATAAATTAATCCAGTTATATTCGTATTTGCTAGTTTAATTAGATGACATCCATGTACAATGTATTCCCTGTGGGAGCGTCCCATAAGTTAGATAGACAGCAAACAGTTTGTAACAAACTGTGCTACTAATAAGAAGAATAGCCTAAAATTTGCTGTCGTTTATTTTTTAAATCATAGAAATTAACACATAATGTACACTGAGCATGCAATCGTAGCACGTTACTTAAAATACTCAAGGCGTTTGCACAAATAACGGCGTCTATGAACGCGTATCTTGCGATATGGCTGTCTTACGTCGCGTGATCAACTGCAGTTAGACTCAAGTATGTGGTTTTATTACCAGGTGTCGACTAAACTCCAAGATCCGAACAAACAAGTGCTGTAACTACCTTCAAGTGATAGCCATCTGAAACCACTTTAACTGGACTCCTGATAAGATACTAATTTCCTTGTATGCTCAATTAGAGTTTGGTGTCCTCAAAGAGCAGTCGTGTTTGAAGTCGAGGTCATCTACTGTTTACTTGTCCGTATTTCAATTTGATGTGCCTTCGAGCCCGATGTAAATTACTGCCAAAATGATTTCAAAAGTACTCCAGTGGTAAAACAAAATTAAGATAATAGTTCTTGTTTTGCTACAAGAGTTATGTTTATTTACTTTAGGCCGACAAGAAAGTTGTTCGGGTACGTAATTTAGTGTTTTGTTTTACAAGTATTGAAGCTTGTTCCATTATGTTTTTGCGACATCGACACTACGATTTGGTTCTTGTAATTTCCCGCGAAAGAATATAAATAATTTAAACAGAAGTTAAAAATTATTATTGATTTCAACTTTATTTAGAGATCATCAAATTCTCCATTTGGTGACGGATTAAGAGTACAGAGTGTCACCAGCCTTACTCTTCTCGTGGGTTTTATAAGAGGTGACTAAGGAAACCAAATATGCAAGACAAAAGCACTACAAAGAGAAGGAAAACTTGAAATAAACGCTATACCAACCCGTCTGGCCAGCGTAGTAAAGTAGGCCAAAACCTCCTTGCTAAGAGACGTCTATGTCTAGCATTGGACTGTTAAAGGCTGTTGATGATCAAATTCCCTATATATTAGGTTTCATATTCTGTTATAATTATAGTATCTTTATTGCAAATGCATTATCATCACCATCATCATCATAATCATCATCATACATCACATTTAACTCATTCTTTGACAATCTATAATATCTTTCATGTGGTTCACATTTTTTGTTTGTTTAAAATGTTCTTTCGAGAGGACAACTGTTAATAAATGTACTACATACAAAATACGTACATATTAGATGTAGTAATACATAATTATACGTTGTTGTTCAATGTCAACCGATTTCACTTTTTTTTTACTAAACATCGAGACCGAACAGCGCACCTAAAATAACGATGTCATTAAACCTAAATATCTTTTATAACAATTTATCACTAACAGTTAACGTAATAGCATCAGAAGTGAGTTTAAATAACTTTTTAAAAGCGTCGGACTTATCTCAGCCAACGGGCTGCACTCACGACCTACTTTATGACACATGGGCACATGTATAAACACAAACATACAACTATAATTAAATCTACCTCACCCCCCTCTCTCGCTACAAAACAGAACGTATGAGGAGGGATACGTGAGCGGTCGGGTTTCTGGACATTGTTAAAGCTGATAAAGCAATGTTTAGTTTATTCTAACGTCATTATTGTTATTGGCAACAAGACGGGTTTCACTTTCGATTGGTGTTGGTGTTCTGTTCATCACTTTGTTTCTGTTTATTTTTGATCACCGTGTTTACGCTCGTAGTAAAATGGTAGATCTTTAATGAGAATAATTTGATTGAGTTTGCGGTCAGTCAGAAAATGAGTTTTACCTTTTTGCTTTTTTAGGATTGGTTGGCTTGATTTTTTCGCGGTTTCAATAGAAATTTCGTAGCTTTTTGAATACCGAGTTTCTTTTTTATCTGTGCAGAAATCCCCCGGATACCACCCGCTGGTGGTTTAACAGACCCCTCAATATTTGCAGTCTTTTTATAAAGTGTAGGATATAACTGTAGTTAAGTCATTTCTCACGGTACATTTTGTACTACGAATACTAAAACACCAGGAGAGTAAATAGATTTATATCTTAAAATTCTCATTCGTTCAATAAACTTATCTCTTTCTAACCGTAGTTGAATGAGTAAGAGAGAAGGTAAATTATTACTTTCTAAGAGTAATATCTATTTCTGACCACAGTTATTTTTATTCGTGTGGATTCTCTTTGTTATAAAACTTGTTATATATTATGTGATGAGATGGTTTTAGTAATGGGTTTCTTTTTATTTGTCCGCTCGGAGTATAAAAATCTATTAAATATCATTTGTACTCTATTATTTATCTTTGAGAAGTACATATGTCATTCATTTTTGTTTGTATTAAAAATAGTAGGACGTATATTTATAAGTAGTTAGAATCTTATAGATATATGAATGTTTTGTTGTGAAATATAATATAAACTGAATTAATATTTTCAATTGGTAGTTTTTTAATAACTGAAATTACGAATAAACTATTACAAACAAACTTTCACCCTAAGTCGACGTCTTAGTAAAATTTCCCCTGTATCTCACCTGCAACTTTTTGGCTGATACATTGTATTTTGTAAATAAGTTCAAATATTATAAACATCATGGTCTTGACGGATTTTCCTTTAACACTTATATTCGTTTAAGATACATACAGGTGTAGCAATTAACTGCCTCGGTGGCGCAGCGGTAGTAAGTGCGACTACTGTGCTTGAAGTCTCGGATTCGACGCCCGGGTCGGACCAAATGTTTGTATGATCTACAAATATTTGTTTCGAAGTTTAGGTGTTTTTATTTATACTAAAAAAAATATAAGTATTATATCAGTCAGTCCAGTTATCATAGCACAAGCTCTGCTTAGCTTGAAAGTACATGATGTTGTGTGTCAAATGTCCGAAATATTTATTCATTTATTATTATTATTAGTTCACGACTTTACCAGTTCTTGAAATCGCTCTCGGCATTGGATACTAATGTGTATTCATTTGGTCATTATTCATTAATGTAAAAGACAATTCGAGTGCTAGTATAGTATACAAAGGCTGCTCGTTACCAGTACAAATACAATGTAGTATTGCTGAGTGTCTAGACGCCCTCATTACTGTCCGCCTCCATCTCCGACGTGCCACCCCTATCCACCACTCAAATATCTAATGAAAATATGCCTTTAATCGTTGCATGTTCACAAAAAATATATACTAAAGATTTTTTGTTTTCTATTTATGTTCTGAACATAGAAACCTTAACAAATGTAATATTAGGCTTTTAACCATATCCTTTATTGCGATCATATTCTACTTTTCAAAGTATTTTTTTGCATAAATAATCATTGTTCTCGAGTCCCAACTTGACCCGTGTCAGTGTCAACCAATTTCTGACCTATCCGTTGATTTAAAATATTAATTTCTGTACTCGTATGAATACACAAAGGCTTTGTGTATACATGTACATAAGTATCATTCCTCCTATTCCTCTCATGTCAATCTCAACCATAACTAACATTCGACCAAGTTGTAATATTGATCATCATTATTTTACGACATAGCGTCTCAAAACTTTTAATTCACAGAATAATATTAGATTAGTTATTCCAACTTTTATAAGTTTACGTATGAGTATTAATTTAATATCGAATGGTGCATTGAAATGATTTTATCAATTAAGGTACGTCAGAGCTTCGTACACAGATAAACCTAAATTTATATATTTCAAGTGAACTGAGTTAATGAATTAGCCGCGCCTATCAGACAATGTCGTTGGCTCGATTGAGGTCAACGACCCATCAGAACTTTAACAACTTTTATGACAATATATTATAAAGTGAAACATAATATTCGTCTCTTATTAGTTATATTACTATTTTCCCCATTTTTACTAATGTTAGCAATAAAATACGACCCTTGTAAACGTCCTCCCTGTACTTATTTTGCACCCTTCTTGTGAACTCCAGGCTGTTGACTCGCCGCTTTTTTTCTCCTTTATTGTTGAATCGTGAAATCTCAGCGTATCAACAGTCGTTAGTACCTGTAATGTCTTTTACTTTAGTGCGTAGACGAAACTCGGAGTTTGTCATTTTATTGATATGTTAAGTTAACAGTCTGTGAATTTGAAACTGTCTGTAGTTTATTTATTATGGTTCCTAATTCATTTATTTACTGTTAAAATGTCACAGTTATTTCACGAACAGATTTGCTTTCTACTTCTTTGCATTTTATGACAGTAATAATGTAACAACATATTAAGTGGTATTCATAGTGCACAATCTCAATAAACCTACAACATTTCGGAAAAAATACACAATGACGTCGACAATAAATGTTGGTATGATGACGTCGTTTTGGCATTTTCCTCTCCACAACATATTAAAATGAAGTATGCACATGCGTCATGTGTCTCTCGAGGAAGGAAAATTATTCTTTGTTCGATAGTGTAATTCATGTTCACATATTAACAGCAGTATCCTTCACTTTCAAAGCGAGCTTAAAATTATTGACTGTTAAAATACTAATCTGTCATCCGTAAATTTTCTTTGATTAATACTTGACCTTGTATTTCAACTCAGACGAAGATATCGCTAATACAAACCATATATTCACTTCAAGTACTTGTTCTCTTTAATGCCGACAAAATTTTCTTAGATAATTTATCTTATCAACGTAACGTCAACTATGTGCGAAATTTCTTTTATAAATATGTTGTGACCTTGAGCGCAATAGATCTCTGCTGCCGAGTAGAGGCCGTGGTAGGCGCAACGGTTACTGGTGGATGTTACCGCCCGCTGAAGTACGTCCTTTCGCCCGGGGGGCGGCAGGCGGCGCAGCGGCTTTCCCCACATCGGCGGTCGCGGGGCAGGGCGTTGACTCCGCACCCGTCGTACATTCAGAATTTATAATAGTCACAGATACGAATAACATGTGGCGAAATTCACTTGTTACCTTAATGGGGAGATTTATATCTGCGAGAAAGTGCGAAGTGTGCTGCCGTGCGCGATATATCGTATCAGAACGATACCCGCAAACGGATTGACTTGTTGCTCATTATCACCATGAACCGGAAAACATTGTTTGCGCTATCCACATCGTATAACTTACAAAACTGTTTCGGTTTAACGCAATGATTTTGTTGTTGTTTTGACGTCATAACCTAATTCAAATGATACTCCATATGTGAGAACGATTGTTTTTATGTGTCTGTTGACCTACATCTCACTTCATTTATGAAGCTTTGAACGAAATGAGAGAGCCAACAGTTTTATGAATTTATACATGCATATCTATATTAACCACACAAACAAGTATTTTTCACGACCTAAGATTCTGATCTTGGTTATTGATGGTTTTATGTTCACATGAGAAGAACGAACGTTTAGTCATTAGTTTTTAAGTACATACAAGGAAAACATAATAATAAACGTACGAAATCTGCCAATATTTACGTTGGATAAGATAATAACTATAATTTAATACTGGTTTAGTAGGAGGGATAAGGATACAGTAGTATAGCGCGAGTAAGTGGATCTTTTTATGTTTATTGATAACAGACCGCTGTTGTAATTAACAATTTTATTTTGTGCGAAAAGCTGAGTGTGAGCTGTTATAGAAATCTTAGTATAGAGTATTTGAAACAGAAACGGAATGCTCCTAAACACAAAGGAACTTTATCGAGTGTAATCATGTCAGAGCCACTCGTAGCAGAGATGTAAAAGGTATTGGACGAAAATAAGATTACACTTTAGGAAACAATACGGTAAAGAGACTTGAAGTACTTTAGTATTAGAAATAGATATAGTTAAATCTTTAACTCGGTAAATGAATTGATTATTTTATAATACATAGTATATTTGATTCGTGTGTTTTTTATGTTCTACTTATTTTATGGTATCTTTATGTTCTAATTGAATCAGTTTTTGGTGAGTGAAACTGATTTAAAATCGTGGACGGTTGCGAAATATTTTATATAGTTTGCGTGGAGATTGGCGATTTATTCAATGTTCTGTTTGCTATCATTGTAGTGTTTTGTTTTGATATTTTACACAGGTATTTAAAACATTCTGTTATACATATCAAAACTATATGTAAACTTAAATTATATCACCACATCAAAATAAATTACAGCCTCAGTGTGAGTAACCATTATCAATTTACAAATCCTTTTCGTATTATCATAGTTTTAGTATTCGCCGCGCGTGGAATTCTCCTAAAGTACTATGAACGATCGGGGGCTAAACACCACGTCCCCACATAATAAAGCCATGATATTCCCAAATGTTATAATATTGCTCGATTATGGTCGGAAATACTATTAACTTTGAGAAAAATGTCGAATACCGTATATCTTTGAAGGGTTCCGAGCTATTGAGCTTTGAGCAGATGTGAGTATGATTTACTAATCGTACTTACGTTATTGCCTAGTTTGTATAGATTCAAATGTAGATAAAAAGTCGCAATTGTTGTGTCCACGTAATATCGCATTCAATAATTGCTGATTCACGTTGTATTAATGAAAATTGGTAAAGTGTGTACCAGAGAAAATAAAAGAGATATAGAAAAACAGACTTATGACAAAATACAAGTCAGTGAAGCAGGAAAATAAGTTTAATGAAGAACATTTGCATTTTCTAGTTTGATTACTAAAAGATGGATGTTGGCTATTGAGTCTGTGTTTGCCTATGAATATCATCTTCGATGTCCTCATCATCAGTCATCATCATCTAGTCATCTAGTCATCATTCTTCCTAAGTCTTGCCCCGCGGTTTGGATCGTTCAAGTGTAATATTAGTTTACGTGACGCTTTGTGTTGTTACTAAAAACAATATTTTACATAGGAATTGATGTTTTTCTCTTTTGTTAGTAAGTAATTTTTCAAGTCCAGCAAATGTTTAACAAAATATTTCATACGAGTTTTTTGATAATATGAAGGTGATTTCATTATGTCTGTGGTAATTACTAGATCGATCAATAGTTCTACGATTTCGCTAAAAAGAACTGTGTTGTGTAATATTATGGAATCGTATTATATTGAAGATAGTAAATATTGATTTTTAATACTTTGTATATTTTGTTAAATTTGTTTGCTGTAACTTATTTTTAAAGTAGTACTACAAATACCTCAGTTTTTGATTATTTTTCTGTAAATAAAATACCTACGGTGAATCTAACTCATCTGGAATTTTACTTGCTAAAGTTTAAAGAACCACTCTTGACAAACATTACTAATTATTCCTCCATACTTTGACACTCAAATCGAGTTCATCTACTCGTTTGTGGTTTAAATTAGCACAAATGGATCGCTGTATAAAGAATATAAAAGGTAGTAATCGCAAACAGCGTATGTATCATTGCCACAAGGGCGGCGGCCATGTGTCGTCTCGGCCTAAATAGACCGGCTCACGGCTCGTTCGAGCTACGTGAACGTGATTCATCGCCGCTTCACTGCTCATCAACGTGAACGAGCCAACACATGCGACATTGTGTTTTGTTTTTTTTAAGTTCCATTACTAACCGGGCTATACCCGGGATATATTCGTGAATTAATCTAAATTTAATGTACGATAAATAATTAACAAATGAACATACCCCTCTCAGATATACTACGTATAAAACTGTTATAGGCACGTATTGATTCGAGATGGAATGAACAAAGAATTGAAAGTCATACTTATACTAAGTATATTGATGTAATACAAAAATGGCAATAATTTATCGTTTCTCATTTATTTTGACCTGTGACGATATTTTGGGTAGAAGTTGGTGAAGTTGCTCGCAAAATTTCGTAATGACTCGAAAAAATTGTAAACTTGACATGACTAGAAAGATTATCTACATTTACATGACATTTATATAAATATCATTTAAAAATACTAACGTTTAACTATCTTCACTATCCCCGTGGGTAGGGAGAGATCACGCAAATAACAAATTTTGTACAGAGTTAAAATAAAAAAAAGTGTCTACGTGTCTAAGTGTCTAAATATTTGTGCTTGTGCTTCAAACTATTTACTAACCTCGATTAAAATTGTATTAATGTGCAATTATACCAAACGTAGAGACAGTTTAAAGAGTAATAAAACAAGACATACTCAAGGTTATGCAAAACTAGGTTATAGAACGGGGTCAGGAAATTCGGCGAGTCTAGGGAATACGATACAGTTTACTACTTGTCAAGTTTTTTATTTCAATACCGTATTACAATGTTAATAGATGGCAGCATTATCGTACAAGATCTATATATTATAAATTTACAATAGTATATTTCTATTTGAAATCCCTAACTAATTAAACCAGCAGATTGGTCAAAATTTTACAACAAAGTGCAGAAATACATATCACAGTTCGGAAATGCTAAAAAATAATCATTCCTAAGATATTTTTGGGTCTAGTCTACTTGTTACAAACTATACTCTCGTTCTATTTGAAGTTTCTTTTTCCTAACTCTCCGCTTAGACCGACTTATTTTGAAAATGTTGATGCTATTTCTATTTCGGTTTCGGTACTTGTATTTTATTTCCACAATTTATATTTTAAAACATTTTGATGCGAAAATCGCGAGCAAATCAATACCATTGTATAGCTTCTTCATCTAACTTTTATGCACTATTAGCATTAGGCTGTAAAACTTACATTCCTGTGTAACGATAGTTTTCTTATTTTATTTAGTAAATACCTAATGTATACGTTGCGCTTAAATATAATATGCCTAGAGAATAACCTCAAACACCGCATAGCAATTAATTTATCCGGTCAATAATTGTTGTGAATATTTACATTGGACAAATACCGTGTTCATTGATAATTCCTAAGACTGTGTTTATTGTGCGGTAGCGATCACATAATATTTACTAAAACAGTTTTACATGTTCATTTCAACATGAAGATCTATGTATCGTTAATTGTGACAGTGAAGCTATACACTGCGATCTAGCGGGTATTACCCGTGCACTTATTATTATGTACTATTTAATTAAATACTGTTTTTTGGTGAAGAATACGGACCGATGCCAGTGTGACCACTTTTATAAGCAATAAGAAATAACTAATTATGTTTTGTTTATACAGGTGACAGGCAGGCAGGACAGTGTAAGCCGACAGATCCAGACGAAATTGGGCGACTACCACTTAGCACAGTCGTTCATCGACGATCCCAGCAAGTCAATCGGTATCTGCGCCGAACCACCTAGCCCCGCACCATGTAAGTACAAACTTATACATAGTTGATTAATTGGATAAGGTTCTTTCAAATTTCTAATTAGAATTCTAATTTTTTTTATACACACAAAAACCCACGAAACGAATATTTACCGAATGGCGGCATTTATCAAAATTCGAATTCAAATCCGCTAAAATATTGACTGCAGCGATCACAAACGCCTTTAACAGTCCACTGCTGGACATGGGCCGCTCCTTATAAAGGAGGTAAACCTAAATAGAATTTAATACTTCATTTTTAACACAAACATTTCGAACGAATAGGATACTCATTTCTTAGAAAAAAATATACTAGAACCTATTTGCTTCCTTCAAAAAATCCCTAAATCTAATTGTTCGCGTAGGTTTATGTACTTGTGTACATCATAACATTACGAGTGCCTTACAATATCGAATCATTTTTATTTAAACACCCTGAATATCTATATTTACTTTTGATTTCACTGACCAAATTATAATAAGAAAAGAGTTCTATTTGATGATCTCTTGTTGCCATACTGTTCGGGTAAGGCTTCGAGCTCCGCAAACCATCCGCGTAGAAATTCCATTTAATTTCGTATGGATTTCCTCCCCGGGTCGAGTTATATCTACGATAGTTTAGATTATCGACTACAAATTGTACAGATAACATCTCGGTTTATGTTTCTTGCCTGTGGAGTTTCTTATAAATAATAAATAAATCTCAATAATTAAATTTTACGACGCAATGAATACTTCAATCAAAGAATTAATGACATTAAACGGAGTATGAGAATACTACCTGAAATATACCTTGTAATGTATTGTATTAGAAGACTACTTTCGATAGGCAGCCTTATCCAGCTGCGCACTAATAGCTACATGCTGTGATAATCCATCCATTTGCTAGCCGTCGTGATTATTGCAATATATTTATCTCTCTGGATAGTAGCGGTCGAAGGTTCATACTTGCTTTTATGGGCTGATTTTAATGACCTCCAATTTCTTTGTGTTCCATTAAAGATGTAAAATGTTATTGCTCCATAGTTACAATCATATTTTATGTGGTTCGTATAATGTTTGAGAGAAAGCGTGAACGCGTAGTACATCCGGATATCAAACTTATATCACTGTATAATTCAGTATGTGGAGCATCGCACGCTATGTTCCACATTAAGGCTAACTGCCGCAAAGTAATTACTTTAAGTATTGTTATAAATACTGTTTCGTATAGGCAAAGGGAGTAATCGGCATGAGACCGCGGACCTGTTTGTTTAAATAAGGTAGAGAAGACAAAACATTGTATGGTTATGTTTTAAAAAAAAAGAAATAAGAGGTTATTCTGTCATGTTTTGTCATCAAATTTTCTGACCAAAATCAGACCGGTCGATTCTATGAAAACACAAGGAAAAAACAACGTCAGATCGATTTTATAGATTTACATAAGTAATCTTATCAACCGATAAAATAATAATTCTATAATCAAGTCATTTCTATTTTAGTAGGTTTTGATGGCTATGACTATGCAAACGAACCTAACTGCGTTTTTAACGAGAGACCTATATCCAGTAGTTGACTATTAAAGGCAGTTAATAATGATGGACCTTTTAATCAACTTTGTTATGAAAACATGTGACAGCAGACCCCACCAGTATTACTATATTCCACATAATGAAATTCATATCAACTCGTTAAAATTTTCTTTAAAGCTTTTTTCCTTTTAGAAATACCATTAAAAGTTACGACTTGCTATTGATTTTTCAAAAATAGTGTTTATAAACCGGATTTTGGGTCGAGCTCACTCAGATAATGCTTCGGTACACGTGTGTACATGTATGTACAAACATATAACGAACATAAGTATGCATAAACATACATATATATTATATGTAGATAGAATAGCTTTGTGTTAAAAAAATAACCAAACCGAGGGCTTATTGCAACAAAACAGAATTTTACATATTTTATCTTTGTTATCATTGAGTACTTAGTCTCTTATCAAAGAAATTTTTTTACATAATCAAATAGCTTACATACAATTAATATTCTAAAGACAATTACTTATTAGTACGAGTTAGTGCTAATCAGGCGAAATAAATTCTCATTTTCGTCAGGACCTGTTTCTTATAAAAAAAATACAACAGTCAGCGATATCTGTACTATAGTGTAACAAAAGTAATGTAATACATAAACCAGATATGTAATACAATTATAAAAGTGTGGTGCAAACTAAATGAACGAAAGCGAAGTTTTTATTATTCTCAAGATTAATAGTACACAGGACGGATAATTTCGGGGGGATCATTACCATAACAAAGGACGATAAAGTTATTTGATACGCGGTGGCGGCTCTCACCGCCCCCCGCGCTACTTTGCGGAATCTACAAATTTTCAGGTGAACAGAAGCTATTTGATATTTTTATCTCCAGTCCAGTGTGAAGTTAATTTAGGTCAATTTGTATACGAGTACTTCAGTGCTATAAAATGCAATCATTTTTTCATACTACTTTTTACTTAGTAGTAGGTGATATATTTGTATTTTTTGCATTTTTAACTATTTATTGACAATTACATTTAAAAAAAATTATGAGAGCTGCGAGAATTATGTTGTTCTCGCAGCGACAACACTGTGTGCCTATGTTAAATAGAAGAAGTAAAATTTCACGATGTTATGTTGCAAAAACATATCACAATTTAATCATTTACGTCATTATCAATTTATGCTAATTTCAAGACTCTTAATAGCAAAAAATCATTACCGAAATCTTTCCATTTGTTAAGACTTTAGAACTCAAGTTACGATGTCTATGAACAGAATGTTAACTACACGAATTTAGCTTTTGAAAGTACCATGCCAAGGTAATATTTTATATAAAACATAGACGTGTTCTAAAACGTGACTGTAAAGTTGTGACGGCGAAATAAATATTTTTGGATTTTTAGACTTCAGAAATAATTTATCTCAATTTCATTTCTAACAAAAGTTCGTTATTGTATGAGAAAAGTTAGTTAAAATGTCTGATAAATTGAAGCGGCTTCTTAATCACTTTTAATTAAATTTTTATTCAATATCACTACAATGTGGTTAAGGAATGTACATAGCTGTGAGAAAATAAAAGAATAAGCCCAAAAGGAGGTCAGTTTTTTTTTAAATAGGCAACAAAACCAATAGCTCGCGTTTCTCTCGAATTTTGTAAATAAAATAATAGAAAAGAGTCACACTTAAAACTTTTATGGAATAACTTTTGAGGAAGAAAATAACACCTCGAGACAAAATAGTAGTGACTAAAACGGCAAACCTTTCGATATACTTTCGACCATTATATTGGCAACTACACACAACAAATTAATAAGCCAATTGGCATTTTGGTAACGTGCTCTGGGTTCACACTATGTCACAGTGACGTCACAGCTACCATAACGATGACGTGCGAAAGTTCACGTCACGCCGACGTGACGTGCAGTTTCCACTAGCGAACACTACGTTTATTCGTTATGTTCGGTGTGTAATAAGTCGACGGGCGAGTGATATAATATTAACATTATTTTGATGCTCTGAGTCACAACATAGCACTAAATTGTGATACTACATCAGTGAACAATTTTCAGTACGACTTTTTTAAACCGAATTCGCGACATGGTTGCTACGCACCAAATTCAAAACATGCGTTCCTGACTAAAATGTCATTCTATAATCGGATTACTTATATAAATTCTACATGGACCTGATTCCGAGCACTCATCATATCACTTACGTGGTCAGATGAATCATTTATGCCTCTTTCGTACCCATTATATTGAAGATAAACTCCATTCCATTCTAAATTTAGATCTCTGCAACTCAAGAATATATCTTAAGTGCAGGTAAATATATTGTTTTGTCATTAACATAACACCAAAAACTAATTGTCATGTCATATAAATCGTAAACATACATTTGTGGGTGTGTATTCCATAACGATAATAAATGTGTACAAGACACATTACTATATTTACTAATTTTGTTGAAACCCTTCGAGTACAAAAGCTTTAAACGGCCGATCCACCCAAAGTCCGGTTATTCAACTATCCGACCAATTATAGCATCGGTGAGGGCCTCAGGCATCTCGACTAACGATATTGCACACTCCACGAACAATTTTATTCAAAGTCCGGGATTTATATGAAAGAATAAACCGCTATAAAAATGTTACCCCTATAAAAAAGCAGTCATAATGGTATTCTGTCAGGAGGAAATTATTGTAAGACATCTCATAAAAGGCAACTATCGCCGCATTTTACGATCGCCCCTCGCCGTAGCTCTTAATTAAACTGGCTAGAACAATGTTACCTCACTCCCTGAGAGGGCTATTAATTATATATGCAAAACACATACGACCAATCAGACATACTGATTATAGTGCTAGCTTTCAAATTGGTTTGTCATGTTCGTGTCTTGAAAACTATTAAAGATATCGGTATACTCGTAAAGTGGTTTCTTTTCTTGTAAATGGTGTTTAAAACAACTAAAGTCACTTAAATATTTCCTTAAAAATCAGACAGGTAGTCGACTAACACCTTTGAGGAATAGATTATTTCATTCGGGATTTTTTCTAATATTTAGTAGGACGCAGTGTGATTGGTTAAAATTTACCTTTATAGTCGTATTGCAACCTGATTTTTATCATTAAAACCTTTATGAGGTGGCCAATTCTGTTCATACATTTGCTTTTAGTTGCTGTTATGTTTAGAAAGCATGAAACGATATTACTAATAGTACGATAGTAACTAACTCCTAGTAAGTGTATAGTAGACGCTAGTTATAGTAACATACAATATATATGAAGTTACAATTTAAATAATATTAATGGCTTTTTAGGTGTCAAGTTGAATTGAGTTTGATTATTTCCCGAACGAACGATGAAATGTAAGTGTACAGCGCCTTTTCATAGCAACAATCATAAATTTTTAGATGCTTACTTTTATGATAATATATAAAAGATATGCTCCAACTATATCTTTCAATTGAACATATTGAAATATTATAATTTGTTATGAGTCGGAATGTTTATTACCTTTAGTGACATCGAGAAAGTATCTTATCGTTATTTAATCTCGCTTTTATTTACAAAACGAGAAATTAATTAAAATTGTTGTTACAGGGACAAACACATTCAGTTAATGTGCTTACTCATTAGTTACCAAAACAATAACTATAGCACCAGCCTATCTATATAAAATTTGTATTTTTATTGATCCCAATTAATACTGCCATGGGCATGCCTTTTCATCACGCGAATTGTTAAATAAATAGGAAAAACGCACTATAGAAATCAATGAATTGACTTGGGCTAGCTCGTTTCTGCCTGTAATGAATAATGACCTAGTTTTTACACAGGCGTCAAAACCCGTCAAACAGGGTAGCGTAAACCGGAGTAAACAAGCGGTTGATAAATGATTGAAAAATCGCAAGCGACGTTTCGTGTCGCGTGACAAATATTGGACTCGTGTGAGTCGTGTGACATGCGCCGTGTCGCCCGCAGATGCCACGAGAGCCAAGCCCCAGACTTGAAACAAAGGACGTAACTGCCATTAACGCTTTTTAATTTATTTTATATATCATTATAGTCGTCTACATGCGCCCCATGTATAATAGGCCACGTTGTGTCTTTGGCTGGTTTTAATGGCCTTTCGTAACAAAGCCAGATGATGAGCTCGTAACCTATCCATTTTAAATTAATATCATGAAAATAAAACTTTGTTTTGGCTTTTAACTCTTTTCTTCACGTAGAGTATAATGATGGGTGACGGCGATGACGTCATCGTCGGTTTCTTTCTTCATGCAATACCTGTGTATACAATTAAAGTTGGTAGAACAATGAGTTAAGTCGTTAAAACATAATTCCCATTGTAACGTTACAGGCAACCGTAACTAACTCGAGCTGCCCGCCTTATCACGTAAACCGATGGTTTATTGGCTCGACCACTCGGTCACGCGACAAGCCTTATTTGTACCTACTGACATATAACAATGTCGTCGGACACATTTTGTTTGGTTTTTAAGACCCATACCACACTACTGACAGGTTTTTGTGCTGCCCATTCAAAACACATATGTCATATGTATATTACATTAAAGGATCTTTGGCCAAATCTATAAAGTGACAAAAACTTATTTTATTCATCTCGATTCTAGACTAGCCTTGAGTTTTAAAGATTAGTAGATACCGGTTACTAGCGTAACTAGGTTATCACTGCCAGTATTGCTACCCAATAAACTATGTAGAATAGAAAGTCACGTGTCTATTGCGCTGTTGGAGAATACATTTCACTGGTGCATCGTCTCATAAGTTATGAGCGGCAACCGCAAAGCTCGCCTATAGCTTGATTTCAGATCTGAACTAAGAGACGTGAAAGTGATATAGATTTTGTAACTAGCAAAATTATTGTCAGCCTATATTTTGAAAAAAGTGCACAATACTATGAGAAGAATTATCCACAACTCTATGATTGATTGAAGCAATGTTCTCGATTGAGTTCGATTCCCGGCGATTCAAGTCTAACATATTTGTATTAATGAACATTTAATCTTTTACTTGGTCTCGAGTTTCCATGTATGTAAAATGTTATGTGTATGTAAAAAAGGATAACGTAATTATATTAGGTGTAGTATTTATTTATTTATTTATTTATACTTAATGCACATGTTGTACAAAGGCGGACTTATTGCCATGGGGCATTCTCTCCCAGTCAACCTTCAGGTGATGTAGAAACATGATGCGGTAGGTGCAAAGGTAAAATAATGAAGTTGACATACGTTACTAATAAAATATTATTTTATATAAACCATACATACACATTACATAAACATACATGTATATAAAATTAATACAATATTCTATATAAATAAATACTCACTCGGGTACTATCGTTAAGACGATTCTACCAAATTATCTCGAAGTAGATCACGTTCTTTCACCTTTCAAATGTGTGACGATTAGTGGACTTCCTGATTTCGGGGGGTAGTGCATTCCACAGAAGAATTGACTACACAAAGAAGGAGGTAATACCCATACTTACATACCCGTAGGTAATACCCATAGTACAAACTCTGCATGACTTGGGACTAGATGGCCTTGTGTAACTCTGGAAGAAAACATATACTATGAAAATAAGTTACATCTTCTTTAGCGACAAGGTCAAACATTTCTTGATGTCCCATCATACACACCTAACTTACATGAAAACAGTAAGTGATTATTCATGGTGATTTGCGCACTGAGGAGAGTGCAATTTATATTTGCAGTGATTTAATGTCACTAACGACTAATGTTCATCATGGACCACAGAAACATTCCACAAGTCTGCCCTTCCCGGGTAATCTATCCACGGCTAAATTATTTCGCTTATGCACCGGCATAAACTGTTTAAAAAAAATATGACTGTAATTATACATACAGTATATATATATAATTGTTTTTGTACCACTCAAAATTTTTTGGAATAAGTTTATACAATTTATGTCAATTTTAATGACATCAAGAACAAATATTAGAGAATTAATCGATTCAATGGAAAATATCATGCAATTTTTTTTTTTAATCATTAAAATTGATACATATTATAAATTTTATTAACTCACCTAAAAAACTTTTAGTCGAACAAAAACGTATTTATTTCAAATACTATAAATAGTAAGTTGAACTACAAATGACTTCAAATACAATTTATATTAATGAGTAGTATTTGGTTCCATAACAGTTTACAATTGTTGGAAAATAAGTAATTGTTGATGAACATGAGAACATAACTTCACATTCACAGTGATTTGATGTGCAGGGCTGATAAATGATGGGCATCGTGGTCGCAGACAACCGCGATTCGCGATGTACGAGTATGTTTTATATTGACTTGTCATTACATTATTTCGCTCGAATGCTGAACTGTGTACTAATGACATGATATTAGGACATTTTCAACTATTCTAAAATAGTATTACATACTATTTGTAAATTCTATTTATACATTATGTTACTGCATGTTTATACGAAAGTGCCTCTTCGTCGTGAGAACTATAATTCTTGTGAAACTTTCACTATTCTGTCACCACACGTTCACGCTATTGAATTGTTTTTTGTAAAATAACAAAGCAATCAAACGTTGATTGCGAATTGAAGCTATAATATTGCTTAAAGAGGCACTGAATAGAATATGCCCCATAGAAAATAATACCTAAAAAACCCCTTACTAAGGTTGCGGAGACTTCAAATATGAATAAATAAAACAATAAAAATTATAACATTCAAAAACTATTACCGTTATTAAGTTGGATATAAGCTTTCAATGAAGGTAACTCAATAAGCCCGGGTTCTCATAATTATTGCAGGGAACATTTTCTAACAAGAATTTATTAAAGACGAAAAGCTTTTTGGTACGTATCTCAGTGAAAATATCGTCCAAACACTTATTGGTTTATGATCGCATTATTGTGAAAAAGGTCTATAAGTGAGCTAAGAAAATGGCTAACAGATACATTCTCAAATAGTTTACATTGTAAAAAGAGTTTTATTATAATCTGATTATAGCTATTACACTTGAAAGTTAAACATTTTCTGAGTTTATATTTACTTTAATCCCTTAAACGAAACGAGGAACCAACGTTTTTACAACGTGAAACGACTTACACACTAAACTCTGATAGTAAATGTATCGAAAATTATATACCACGTACTTTTATAATATTGCTTAAGCAATGATGCGTTAAAATGGCTTTATACATATTGTACAACATTAATATACTTATAGTAAAAATGTGTACGAAAATATATTTTCGTCTGTTTTTGACCAGTGATATGAAATCGTAAATTTATTATTAATTCTTACATAAGCAAAGTATATAAAGCTACGCAATGGTTTTAAATATTTAAAATAACAAGCTATTTCTAACCATTCATTTTCATTAATTCATTCACTAACAGTGCTAACTGACGGCTCTTGTCCGAAATTTAAAATTTCTCTCAATTGCATGCAAGTTTTGCAAATTGCAAGTTCTGCTGAATATACAAAACGAATAGTTATGAAGAAACTAGTGACCTTTTATGCTTTATTATCTGTTACCTTTGTTTTTAGTTGTGTAACAAAATGCGTGTAGTTCCTTCGTCTTAAGTTTTGTTAAAATTCAGATCCACTCTTTTATTTAACTTCTTCAGGATTATTCCTATCGTGGCACTGATATATGTATAACTGGAAATATGTCTTATAATCTATGATAAATCATCTTCAAGTAGGCACGACACGGGTTGTTAGCCTTAATTACGATTTTTGGCATTCCCGTATTTTTATGGCATTGTGTTAATAAGTCAACGACTCGAGGTTAATTAAATGAACAAATATTTGATTACCCATCTAATTATTAACCTTTGTGTATCATTATCTTCAACGATCGTGAGATCCTGGTCATTATAGATGCTGACATCCATAATCTTTGCATACCTTTCTAATTGATCTATTGTCGTTGTTACATCGGGCTATAATTTTATCATATTAGCGTCATCACTTACATTATGTCATTACAATCGGATATGAGAATTTAGAAACTACTTTTAACTGAAATTAAGTATTATATTACATATTTATAATATTTGACATTCATGCATATTGTCAATGATTAATGTATTATTATTACAAATAAATAGATATTTTGGACATTTGACACACACGCAACATCATCTAGTTTGAAACAAAGCAGAGCTTGTGCTATGATAACTAGACTGACTGATAGAATACTTATTATATACTTTTGTTTTGTAAATACGTATATATTATACATAGGAAATACCCAAACTTCGAAAGAAATATTTAGTTTGACCTGGGAATCGAACTCGAAACCTTAAGCACAGCAGTCGCATTCACTACACTGCGCCACTAAGGCAGTTAAGTTTAATGTTATAAAGGTTGAGGTCAAATAACTATACGTAATACATAAAATAAATAATTTTGTGTACATGAATAAATAAACAGTTTCAGTTGGTATACAGAACATAAAACTTATTAAACAGTTCAATATTTACCAGTGTATGTATTTTTATTTAGATTTAACACATTGCTGATATAAAATATGTAAATATGACAATATTATGACATGCTAATGTGATTAAAGTTGATGTAAATTTCTGCTATCGACTACTCCAATGTGTCAGGCTGTCTTCACCCTCAAAAGCAAATTTAATTTAAAGGATAGATCTTGGTAAAATTTCGACTGTTACTGTTAAATTTTGACAAGTTTCCTTTGAGCGCGCGCCTGGGGGAGTAATTCACACGAATTGGATGAGTCCGTAATACGTCCCATTGTACAATCTTCCGTTTAATTAATAACATTGATGGAAAATACAGTGTAAGTTTCAATGAGTTACACTTCACTTTAAAATAATAATAAAATTTAATTCCAATTGCGATAGATAGGACTTAAATGTGCATTTTCTTTTAATTACTTTTTATATTTATAAAGAGATTTCTCTCTTTATTTGTTATAAATTTGAGTAAAAAATACTAAGTGTAAATAGTTCATTAACTCAAGTAATAACATATTTTAAGATCATATTAATCGTCTTCACATAGTATCGCTTATTTTTATAAAAAGAATAAACACTCTACGGAATAGTTGAACATTAACAATATCTGCAACATAAAACATACAGCCATACATCTAGCTCATTATTGAGATCGCACACGACCAGTTTTAATCATTTAAAAAGCACTTATTCCAAAGCACATACTCGTACAAGTGTGGTAGCGTTGAGTTTCATGTTGTTTGGTTTTTACCTGCAACCAATTATGGGCGCACGCGCATGCCCGGCAGCGTGGTAGTCCGTAACCTATTGTACAGTTTTTATTGGTAGTAAGTAATTATTAATTAATATTAAATTTAAGAGTTCATTGAACATACATTACTTTTGTGACAGATATTCACATTCAATCACGCTATTGTTCATAACAAAAGAATTATAAAATTGCTGTCAATTATGTATTGTTGTTTTTTCCTCCAATGGCAATCTGGTATTTACACCAATGACACAGATTGAATTTCCATGAAAACAATTACATTACAGTCTATTAAGTGATATTGAACATAGGCGCCGCCCGTTGCACACCACTCTGATCGAATTTGGGCTTGTCAGTAGACTGCAATAGGCTGATGATGTGATGATGAAGTCATATTGGTTTATTAAATACATTCATATACAGATCGACCATGTTTAGTTGTTGACTTCTAGATTTTCTTAAAGCTTAAAACTCTTTCTTCATTAGCTTTTGTACAATTATTTCTTTGAAATATATTTAGTTCACATAATAAAGAAATTAAAAATAATAACTTCGCCTGGACACTGTATCACGCTGTCCACATTAAATTTATAGTACTGCAGTTAATTAGCAACATTTAGCCTCAGCGGAATAAAATCATAAATTAAATTTTCAGTTTTGTAATCTACCATTAGTCGTTTACCTCAGAGCTTATTACCGACATGATTACTTAGCGACAGCTTGTTGTCCTTACTTCTGTTTACATGCAAGCAATACATAAGTAAAATGCGAACATAACCATTTCCTCTGAACGGAACCGAATTGATCAGTTCGGCGAAAGCGTGGGAACGATAAAGTCAGTATAAATATCAATACCTCAAAATTCTTAAAACATGAGTCACATTCATTTAGTCAGAATACAAAAGCAACCGAGTACTCAGTATAAGATGCGACCTAGTAAAGCCAAGGTTGTATCTTTTAATCGCAGTCGTGACCGTGGCTTATATAGTAATATTAGTAAACTTCTATCTTACTAACTATTACTAATGTGCTTTTTTTACCTTACAAGAGTTAACTAATCAAATTGATTATATTTTTATTATAATGACAATGTAGTTTTGAATGTGCAATAGCTTCTTCTAACAACAGATAATCCTTCTCCAGTGTGTGATATTTCTCCACTAACAGACGGTCTGTTGTAATTACTTGACTTGTAATCAGAAATAATTACTTCTTGCAACTGTCAGTTGTGAATTACTATAATACTTAATTAAATATTATGATCTCAAGTTTATGAAGTCAGATTTATGAAGTCGACAAACGGCATTTTAAACATTCAGGAAATCATTCTCATTACTTTT
The DNA here is from genome assembly GCA_949316085.1 of Hypercompe scribonia. Lineage (NCBI taxonomy): Eukaryota > Metazoa > Arthropoda > Insecta > Lepidoptera > Erebidae > Hypercompe > Hypercompe scribonia. The sequence goes on from OX438988.1 coordinate 11,617,794, forward strand.
TTAAGATTGTGTATAATGGTCAATGAAAAGCCGACAAATAACTTGGTCTGGACTTACAATATATCTTTACACCTGTGTGTTGCAATTAAGAAGAACATATAAATAGTGCCAGAGTATCTTAATTCTAAGTAATTGTATTCGTTACTCTGATTTATGATGCACATAAAATTTGTAATAAGCTCTTTTAATTCAATTACTTCGATAATTTCCCTTTCTTGAATCAATTTTCTTCAAAATAAATTTCCTCATTGGTTTTTAAACTTTTATCCCTATTAGCTTTAATCTGAGATAGAAACAAAAAGCTCTTTATTGGCGCTCCATTGAGGAACAACCTCTACAATGTAAAGCTTGGTTAGATAACACTATAAGCATTGTGAAGCATTTATTTGTTTCTAAAAAAAAATAACTATAGAGTAAATAGGGATGGATGAATAAAGATTGGATGATTGGAGATTAAACTCATCGATGACGTAACTGGAGACATTGTGATCTGTTAAGATAATAACAGAATACGTACTAAGAGTTCACAATATGTTTAATAGGCGATTCTCAAGATATAACGTACTGTCTTCTGTTTACATTTGGCAATTGATTTTGAACGCAGTTCAAAAAAAATTAACAACACGGAAAATATATAAGTATGTTAAAGTTATATATGGGTGAGTTAAGGCCGCAAAGCCCATAAAGTACCGTGTAGGGCGACCCGGACAATTTATTGCTATTTGACACTGGATGTGCGTTTCAACACTAGCCGCTCCTCTCTCCAGCTCCCCACTTGTAATCTATTATCATTGTGTTCGACTTTGAGACTAGGAAGTATTGGAGTGACGGCATTCACATTTGATAAAAGTTGCTGTAATTTAGACGTATCTTTTTCTGTAATAAATTCAATTTCTAATAAAATTAATAACTGTTTGTTTTGAACTACACAGGTTAGGTAATATAATACGACTGATGTCTGATGGCGTCGAGGTCATGAATTTAATGATAGTTAAAGTACGTAAATGTAAAGTCGCTTAACAACCTTTCAAGCCTATTTTTCTTGTTACTTTAAATAAGTGCATTTGTAACGAATTCATATGAAAATGACTATAGGACTGAATCTGATACGAATAAGAAGTGGTATGTGGAGGTACTAGTAAACACTTAGTGTTAGGTTCAGCAATGAACTACAAACACACATGTATATTTTTTTTGCATCAAAATAGGTAGTCAGAACTTTGAAATGCTTGTCGGAATTTAAAAAAATACTATTTATAAACAAACGCTTGTTAGTAAGTTGCGTCTGAAATCCGCCAGTGTGTGATGTGCATATAAATGTTCGAATGTCGACGCCAGACGTCGCATCGGGCGTGCTTCAAGAGACCTCGTACAGACGTTGATTATATGTAAATTTCTGAAATTACTGGTATTCTGCATTGAGTTCCTGCTTGATGTAACCATTTAGAATATTCTTGTGGCATATTGCAACGTTGAGGTTAATTTAAAGCATTTTATCCATCGTGTTGAATATCGTCAGGGTCAAAATAATTCTATTAGCACATTTCAGGTTTCTATATTTTCGTTCATATATCTTAAACGAAGCTATTTCATAGTCTTAAAATTTTTAGAATAAAGGAACAAATATTTTATTACTTTGACTCCAAGTATGGCAATTAATCAATTATTTTGTTTATCTAAGTAGAAACTCCAGTTTTCTAAGTATTTAGGGTTTCGTCGCATGTGTTTACGACACGTGACGAATGACTGTATGGATTGAGTCGGTTCAAATACCTCAAAACCACATCGTCGAACACTCGGTGAGGGTGTATACGATTATTTGCACACATTATGAAGAGGACAGGTGTGTGTGTGTTAATAAATACCAGCATCAATGATTTCTAAAACAACAGTGGTTAAAATTGTACCAACATTTTTAATTAAAATTTATTTTAAAGAATTTTCACTTAACTGCAAACTGATATGTAATGACCGTACTATTTATTGAGAAGACAACCCAAACAATCCAACTAATAAAAATATGAGAGGACTTAACGTCCTTTATGACTATTATACGATAGGCTTCTCCTAAATAACGATTTTTCTTCGCGTTATCCTAAAGAAAATGAAATATGTTTTAAGGCTAGGATCACATGAAAGAAACTTAGATATTTATAGAGCAGGGAACTGGAAAAGATATTGCAAATTACCTCGAGATTACTAAAGTTGTTGGGAACACTTTGTTCTTTTCTAACCGATTTAATCTGTTGGATGCAAACCGACAATGCATGTACGTCATGACGTCATGTCATACGTATGATTGGATTTTGTTATTTTATGTTGATGGTATAACTTTTCTCTTTCCACTAAGTTACTTCATATTTCTTTTACCATAAATTTGTAGTCAAACTGTTTACGGTCCACAACACCTTATCTTGTTAAGACTTACAAAGTCGTAACTTTGTCTGCGTAGCGAACTCAAACATAATTAATATTGAATCTTACGTCGAATATTACAGCGTATTTTTATTTCGTTTCGTGATATTGTTTTTAAAAGCAAATATTTTCTGTCAGATCTTTGTATAGAAAGTAGTTGATATCATTGTTGTGTGCGTTGTTGGGTGTATTCACTCTGCTTATGCAATCGGTCGTCTGCATACACAATACTGACGACGGTATACCCCGCCTCTTCCAACTCACTTTAATAGGTAACTTATCAAAAATATCCTTTGAAAGTTACATCCATTTTGAGGTTAAGTTTAAAAACACGAAAGCTCACCATGACGGTGAAAATATCATTTTATGAGATTTCGACACGGCTTGAAATATGTCTGACGTGTTGTGTAGGTTGTTTCTTACGCTGTTACTTGTACTGCCAATTTATTAAATAGCTTTTTGAAACGCAGGATTATTATCCTGCATATAAAGAAGCCCTACTAAAATCCTACTTACTGGGTTTTAATAGGGTAAGGGCAAATCTCCAACTAAACGGTTATGAAAAATAAAATATATTAAATAGCCATTTAATGCCCGTTCTCTCCTTCATATTAAATACCTTAATCGATTTCGAAAATTAGTAAGTGCCACAAATGTGTGAATAACCTAAAAAATGTATAGGTAACTGGATATTGAAATGTGTTCGAAACCAATAAGATATGATTTAAAAGCTACGTTTAAATATTTTAAATTACACAAAGGTCAATAAGTGATTAATGGCGATAGAGGAAGAAGCTGGCAACCAGTGGCGAACGCTTGGCACTTTTATAAATTGTGTATATTATATATGCAACAATGAATAAACGTATTGACTTCCTTGTAACCAAGGGAAAGGCCTCGAGATATAACGTCGAATCACATTGACCCGCTTAAGTTCGCGGTGCGATGTGATGCGACCTCGCGACAAACAAAGAGAGCGCGTGCCCAGCATTCTATTATCATTTTTGTTTGAAGGAACACCTTTTCGAAGTGTTTACCATCATAAAAATTTGGGTTCGTGCCTTAAGAATTAATTCTCATTTGACTTGGATAGAGAAGATGGAATTTATTTATCTAACTTCTCTTTTTATGAAGATGAAGACAGAGGGACAAAAAACATCACTATCTCTATTTAATTTGTCACTAACTGTAACTAACTAATCCACTCAACCTCATCTGCGTCTCCTTTTGCCCGTAGTGTGATGTTATAATTATATATATATTAATGATCAAATTTATTTACCATAAAAAAGATTATATTGAACCATCCTTAATAGGTAGAGATATGCTGTCGCGGCCTTTTTTTTAGAAATTTTGAATTCGGGAACAATTCTTTCATTATTATTTTTGCTAAACTTTAACCGTTTACCCAGCGCACACAATGAAAACTCAAACATTTTTTTTTTGGCAACGTTTTTCATTGGTACTTTACTCCTTGTAGTCGTAGCGTGATGATATATAACTAGGCCATCACTGAAAGATTTTTTTCTAAATTCGACTGACAGTTCCTGAGATTAGCGCATTGACCCAAACAAACAAACTTTTCAACTTTATTATATTAGCATAGATGTCGCATGTGAGCCACAATGACGGGTCAAGTGTAGGACTTATTTATTTATAGAAAACCACAGTACTGTATTTCAAAGGTATCTGTCGTAAATTCCCATTGGGACAGTATTCTTTTTGAAAGAAAATTAACTTATACAGTTTTTTGATAGACTGTATGTGCAAGATTTTATGACGCCGACATAGATCGTAAAATTATTATCAAACAAATCAACTTTCGTAATTATTAATATTAATTGAGATAAACTTTTCTCTACACCCAATCCAAATAAGTTTAGATTTAATTACATTCTCAATGAAAGTCTTCGCGTAAACTGCAAAGAACCCAGTCCCAGTAGCCCAGAGGGAGACTATAAATATAAATAACATTTCCCAATCGGTGGTGTAATGTTGACAATTGATTAAGATTTATTATATACAAAGTTAAACTTTCAACAATATATATAATAAATCTTAATCAAGCGGTTAACTTAACGGACATACCCGGTTCAAAGGAGAAAAGTTATTAAAAGACATCATAGCGATTTTACAGCTGAATGATTTCCTTTTCACCGTCTGTTGTAGCTTATGAAATTTTGTGCCATGAATATTTTGGGGACTCGCACTTTAAAATATAGGTAGGCACACCCTACGCTAAATCTACGCATTAATAATTAAAATCCATAATCTGTACAGTATACCAGCCGCACCTTTATCTGTGTTTAAGGTTCTATAATTTGTTCCTAATACTGCTCAGTGCCGAAGAGTTATGGGGCTATGTTATATTACGTATAATTAACTTTAAAATGACTTTATTTAAAAAGATAAAAAAGCCTAAAATCGGGCTCATAGTTTCAAAAATTGACGCTTTGAACCAAATCATTAAATTAAAAAATTTTCATTATGTTAGTAAAGACGTTTGATATGACATTTCAGACACGAAAACCATTGTTAGCAATTATCACTACAGCCAATTATATTAAATCAAATATTTAAATTTCGTGTTCCAAAACTATTCAAAAGCATAATTCAACAATCTATCTTTTTCGTTCTTTATAACATTCCTAATTCTATAGCGTAACATTGATGATAATTGGTTATTGTAACTGGAATGATTAAATTGTACAAGGAAAGCCGTTGTACCGATGTATCGCATCGTAAACTTATCTTCACAATATTATATCCTTAACTATAGTACGCGAATAGTATTAGAATTCCTAGCAGTTAAACGGACTAAGTGGCGTGGGCTGTAACATGTAGGTGATCAATGCTATCAGTGTCTTACAATGGTCATTTTTTTTTACATCGTGAAGAAAATTATACCTCTCCTGTATGTTTGGCAAATATTAGATACCTTGAGTTTGACATTTGGGCACCCCTTTTGACATTTAGAAATACATTTGTCATTTCAAATAAAAGTAAAAATCTTACACAAGTGGTTGCGTAAACTGACCGAAAGTACAATTTAATTATTGTGTAACTCAAAAGAGATTCTAATTATGCCAACTTGTATAACGTTATATTTTGAGATTTTTGTATCGTAAGTAAACTCTTACATACACTGTACTAGTAGTATATTTGAAACACATTTTTTGTACTACACACTACTTCTATCATATCGTATCACCCACTGAATGGATGATCAATCGGATGGACGAATAATTTTAATTTTATAAAAAATTTTTAATCATCAATCAATCAATCAACCTATCACCGTCCACTGCTGAACGAAGGTCTCTCCCAAGGAACACCAACCATCCCGGTCTTGGGCAATTCGCATCCATCCGCTGTTGTTTAATAATTAAGAAAAATTTAACAAGATTTTTATGAAAAGATGTTGTTCAGTGCTACAGTTGCTTTTTCATCCTTTTTTTTAATTTGTCTGCCCAATATATTCCTTCTCGTGGCAAGTTAAAATAGACATAATAAATTAATGAATATAAACATCATTCAACTTAATTCGAACAGTTTTCTAGTGTATTTCGAATCTCACGTGTATTTCACTATATTTTGATGTCACGTTCACTTTCGTTAACAGATCGCAGTCTATTGTACGTAAATTTCATTTTAAACTAAAAATCAAGATTGCCAATCCAATCTTCAAATAAATTAAATTTGCGAGACAATATTCCTTTGCACTTTCTTTCAATTCAAATAATACCTAATACTTGACAGGAGATACAAATATTTTAGTATTCATGAATTATTTTAATGTAATTCGTATAACCTCACACTGTTCATATCCCTGGTGTTATTCTATTGTTTGACGAGGTTTTCTTAGTAACTATTAATGTAAAATACCTAGTAAAGTATGCATTAAATATACGTAAAGCAATAAGCGCGTAGCACATTTGTATGAGTGCATGTCAATGGCCGCAGGTGCGTGATTCAGTGTTTAGCCTTGTCCATTGTTCTACCTCTCCCCCCCACAGGTTCTCACATCGATAAAAAAAACTACCCTACATGGCTACTACTGCCGACGGCAGTGCCAGCTGACTTATTCTTAATCCTTTTGCTTCTAAATAAGGGTATTTATTCAACCACCTGCCATATCACTTAAAACTAATGTTTGCAAATTGTAAATAATCAAACATAATTGTTTTATACATTAACACAAGCGTTCGTGGCGTATTATAACTCTATTCTTTATTTCTAAGATAAACTGCGAAATAAGTACCGCATGCTTACTGATACACGGTACTCATATAAACGCGATTATAATATATGATAATAAATATACCACCAACTCTGATAGGACTTCTTTCTATCTGCAAAAGTAAAATATAGAATTATTTGTTTATAAGTACCATACAAACTACATCGATTTATGTTATCCTCCTACCATGCAGAGCAAAAATCAGAGGTCACTGAAACTAACATGTGTACTGTGAACATAACGTGGCAGTGTAATATTGTGTATTAACTACGTTTTCGAGAACATCATCAGTCCGTTGCAGTTCACTGCTGAACATAGGCCTCTCCCAAGACACACCACAGAGCACGGTCTCCTACATTTTATATCCAATCGCCAATTTATATGCAAATTTTCACGCTATCTTGCCAACAGGCGTCCAACTCTATGTTTACCTAGACGCGGTCTCTAATTCGGAACACGCTTACTCCAGCAGCTATCGGTTCTACGGCATATGGGACCAGCCCGTTACCACTTTAACCTACTAACTTCCAGAGCTATGTCAATCACCTTGGTTCTCTACCCGATCGCTACGTTCCAAATTTTGTCCTTCAGAGAGACTTCGAGTTTAACTCCTTCCATAGTACAATGGACGACTTTTCAAAAATATATACTCTTTCAAAGAAAGTACTGTTTTGAATTTATTGGCGTTTTAATAAATCATAAGTTTATCTTGCACTTATAAGTGTTTGTGGTAATTACACATAGATTAAAAATTATGAAAGTGCTTGGCTGATACGCACTTCATAAATCTATTTCGCAAGACATTAATTGTAACACGATTCCCCGGAGGGGTAGTTAAAGTTTATTAAAAAGTTTATTGCGTTGTGGTAGCATCCAATAAAGAAGGCAGTAAATTAACTGATAGATTGTGATTTTTAGAAAGATTCTGATGATTTTTATCATTCCATTTTGTAAGTAGATAGAACTTCATTAAAGTTAGTAGCTATGAAAATGATTGGAGTACGATTGGTTGATAGATAGTAATTATTACTTGCCTTGTATATTTGCTCATAAAAACAAATAATTCAATAAAACCTTAGCTTATTCTATAACGTTAATGCCTTAGTTAAAACCATTTTTGAAAGATTTTTAAAAGTATTTTTACGATAATGTGCAGTGTAGATTAAATTTTGACTACAAACAAATGTCATTGTGAAGCGATAAATGATATGTACTACTGTAATATGTGTATTCAAGACAGTTTTTATTTTACTGTTGTCCAATTCACTTCAGACAATAGAATAACTATTGTTTGCGACCACTGGTGTTGTCAGTGGCATTTATGTAAGAAAATAACGTGTTCAACCATCTTATAAAACGCAATAAAAGAAAAAATCAACTAGCATTATATGCGGCATTAGAGAGTGGTATTGGGAGCGTGTCGATCGTCGAGGGCAGGGGGCCTGTGCATTGTATGGCCGTCACCTTTTGTTAAGAGCAGATTGCTTCCGATTTCGTTACGCGTATTACATTTAATGTATAATAGAAATTCAGCCCAGTAGTTCACATTGTATGTTGTTGGGCTAAGAGTGGATGAGACGAAGTATAAAGTCGAAGTAATAGTGGCTACCTCTTCGCTTACAAACGCAAGTATTACAGAAGTATGCCATCTCACCCGGTCACATCGCTTATGTCTTTGTGTGTGTACAATATATAAAGTACAGACTACATCGATATTGTTTCTGACGCTATCAGCTTTATGAAGATAAGAGACGACGTCTGGTCCCGTTTTAATACATATCAGCTATCATATGGAGCTCCTCTGTCGACAGAATTCAAAGCATTTATTATAATACTAATAAGTGAGTAAATAATCTCAATGGTTTAGTGAACAGGGCTGTCAAATTTCAAAGTTCTATGTATACTAATTAAAGTTATTCAAAGCAACTCGCGTTATATTAAAAGATTATATTAAGGGAGTATCACACAGCAGTATTTTAGTGAACACACTTGAAAGCGTTAGAACATCTAATCACTTCGTGTACGTTTTGTGTTAAGGTTTAAAATGAATAAATGTATTCTAAACACGAAGTACGTATGTAAAATATAATATAAATTGAAGTTCTAATTTTAAACTACGCATTCATATCGTGATAACCCTGATTCAAAAAGAATTAATCCGATCCGGTAGCTTAACCAATTACAATCGGATCTTGTTATATAGGTATTAAAGTTCGTAGAAGCAATAATGGTAAATAGTAATTGTCCAATCACATGTCAATATTACCAGCGTGCGTCTTCGTGATTGAACTAGCAAAGTGCATTGCTACATAAATGCCCCTATTTCTTGGACGTTTAGAAAATGAAATTGCTTTGCGATGATTATGGGAAAAAATCTCATCGTCTTCTTCGGAATCCTGGGATGATTTGTTAAAAAATATCTATTTATGAGTAATGGGCACGAGGAAAAATGAAAATATTTTAGATATTCGCCGTTTTGATTTCAGTCAAATTGTATTTTAATACTTACAAATTGAAATAATCGTAAACGTATTGTAATACACAAATCATAGTCAACTGACACGAGTGACGTATTACTCGTTTTATACGAATTTATTCAAAATAAAATTCAATATTATTTCGCAGATTATTCTTGATTAATTTTTTCGTTACAAATGGAAAGGAAATTTCATGAAAGGGAGATTTCATGAAAGCAGCCTCTAGTAATCTGGTAACGTCGACATAGTTTGGCTTTTTTTTGCTGAGTTTTCAAGTGTACAAATAAAGTGGCACTAAACTACTACGATAAATCACACAAACATTGTATTCAATTCGGCATCGTCTAGCCAGCAGTTATTTTAGCTCAACAAAGAAATTTATAAGAATTGTGAAATAGATTTTAGCGAGTCTGGTTTGCTACTTTCGATAAGACGTACAATTCTAGTTAGACTTTGTTCATTTCTAAAAATATTATATTAAGTGTAGACTACCAATAAAATTTACATAATTTTTCAATCTTAAATCATCAATCATGACGTCACTCAAAATGTATTTGGTGACATTTTTGACAAATGATTTGATTGCCGAATTACATATCCAGAAAATCCTCTGAACTCGAAACTAATATTACAAAAGTAAAGTATTTAAAAAAAGTAATATAAATATTACTTTAGGCATAAATGTTAACGATCAGTTTAGAACAAGATGTAGCCATATGCAATAGGAGAATTGTTTCAATTATTAATTTATTGATGAACTGTTTGAAATAAACGCAAAAATACAAATTGAAAAAATAAAAATAAAAACTGATTACAGTTTTTACTAAAGTATATATATACACGAAATAAAACTGAAATTATGCTCTTTAGTAGGAGAGGTTTATTTTCAAAAGACTGCTTTAAAATTATCATAGAATTTGCTTAGAAGCAATGACCCACGTATCACGTACATTGAAACGTAATATATGTATGCGAACCGCTGTGACAGCCTCGGTCACTTTGTACCGATATACTCGATATATTTCACCAATAAGTTTTCTATCTTTAATGTATGTGCTACTAGGTTTGTACATATGTTATTTAAATTTATGTTCGGGTATTGCTCTTTCCTAATGTTAAACAGTCAGACTCCACGCTAAACTCGATAAAATTATAATATTAACGCTAGAATTAATCTTTAGGACATTACTCTTGACGTTAAGTCCTTTTACAAGCTCAATAGTTTTTATTCGTTATAATTACGATTGTGCGGATTATTAATCTCTCATCTATACCAAAGTACAAATTTAGGCTGGTAATTATTTGAACTCAGGTCAACGTTAAGTACGTATTGTCGTTGAGTATTTTATGTTCATGTGTTTATTGAAACGCTGTCAAATTTAATTAATTAATAGGTAACTTTTATAGATCAATGAACTTAGAGCCAGACTCAATGTTTAATTTGCATTTAAAAAAATTACTACAGAAAAACTTGCAAAGGCCGAAAAATTTTTCTAATTTTATTTTATTGAGGATTGACTCCTTACAGTGATGTCCCTATCCTAAAATATATTTATAAAACCTCTTTGACAACTATTGCTTACTAGAAGCTGGTACACATCTAATATATTTTGTTTCCATTACACGTTATAGACTTACACATAATACAAACACTATAAAACTCATTCCGTAACTTTTTGATAGAAAAAGGTGAGGTAGCTATCTATTTAGATGGGACTATATGGATCAGCGCGCAATCTAGGCGTCGTAACTTGGACTCCTTTGTCCTGATCGCAATCTCCATAAACCAGCTAAACACCTAGCCGAGATTCCCCTCACGAGAGTCCCGAGGGGCGGCCGCCGAGGTGGCAACCTCCTTCCCCCCATCTTCTAGTTATACGGGAGTTAAGTGCCTTATGATTTCGAGACTTGCCACACTAAGGTGATGTCGCTCTTTTATTAATCCATAAAAATCTCAGGCCTCGCTAGTAAACGTTAACACCAGACAATAATTAATTTGTCTTTTCATGTGAAAACCAACCTCAGTTAAATGGTCCCTTAGGTGGAACTTTCTAACACCTACAGACCTATCACCACATATGCGAATAGACTCACATACAATTACCTCAATAATATTCACGTCGTAGTTCGTGGTGTTACATAATAAGCCCTGTGCAGTACTGCCGGTATCAAATATGCGTCACATATAATGTACTATAATGATGTATGTGTATTGTTGACAGGCCCTCCGTCACGGCGGGAAAGCGAGTTCAAGAAGCCGGCGCACGCACCACAGAACGGCGTGAGGATACACCACCAACGTCCCCATATCTCACACAAGGTAAAAAAAATGAATTTGGCCAGTGACTATACAATATGTTCGCTTCTCCTCCGCCTATGATAAATAATAACAGATGCGTGTCTCGCCTGTAAACGAGCATTGAGATATCCTCGCCTCGTTAATGCGCAGGTTGTGTAAATCGAGAGAAATTTCGTTATAACTGTGAGCTTATCGGCGCACAATGGTGTTTATTGTTACGGTATAGGTTCTACAAAGCTATATCAACAAGGAAAATGTGGGCTTTTCATGAAACTTAAATTTGCCAGCAAACTTGTGAATACCACCATCTTTTGAATTGAATCTCCTCGGTGCTGTTAAAATATGCTTAACTGAACGGGTGGCGATACAACTTTTCGCAAGTTTTGGAACTTCCGCTGTTTAGAAATACGTTTTATTATTAAAATTTTCGTGTCTAAACTGTATTGGTTTTTTAAAAGCCACAAACACGTTAAAAAGGGTGTGATCGTATGGATACTGATTAAAGGGGTCATCTTATACGTGACCGGACTTTTTACGACTATCTTGAAGTTTTTCGGGCCGCCTGCACCACAGCACCGCATCTTAGACTAGTTAATTTCTGTTGGAATATTCAGCGCCCGTACACTGTAATTAAGTTTAATGTTGTTAAGTCCAAAACGGCGCCACGAAGTTCGATCACTCGGGGGAAGTTGTTACATGTATGTTGATGAATGGTGGAATACATTTGATATAGTTAAGTTGGCAAGTTAGCAAATCAGAACGCTTGATGTTAGCGAGTCTGTGTGTGTATTATTGAATCGTTTTGTTGGTGGAGACGGGCAAACCTAATTCTTTGGAATGCCTATTCTGTTTTATCAGACGTTTTGACTTGTTGAATAAACTTCCTGTATATTTTTATTACATATTTATGTATCTGTTTATATAAAGCTTTTTCAGTTAGCTAATAGTAAGAACCAACTATAAGTTTATACAAGGGTAACTGCCTCGGTGGCGCAGCGGTAGTGAATGCGGCTGCTGTGCTTGAGGTCTGGGGTTCGATTCCCGGGTCAGACCAAATGTTTGTATGTACTACAAATATTTTATTCGAAGTGTAGGTGTTTTCTATGTATAATATTATATGTATATATGTACAAAAAAGTATATAAGTACTCTATCAGTCAGTCTAGTCTCTGCTTAGTTTGAAACAAGATGACGTTGTTTGTCAAATGTTCGAAATATTTATTATATTTATTTATTTTTTATATTTATAAATAATAATGTTTTTATTAAAAAAGTACGTAAACTCGTCCTGAAACTTAAAGGCCATCTTTAATGTAGAAATGTAACGATAATAACCTTTTATTTTCTCGTCATGAGTTCATAAGAGGATAAATTTAATTCCTTAGTCCGTTGACTGTTGATTTTAGCAGAATTACAGAAACTCTCTTGAAGTACGCAATTCTGATTAATTCTCTGTTACATTTTCTCCTTTTTTACTTGGAATTAAAATTTAAAGTTACATTAGTTTCAAAATAAATTAACCGTCTGTTGTTATTCTTAAAGTGGAAATGAGTGTTGTGATTTACAAATGATCGTTATGAGCCTTGTACGTTGTGTCTCTTAATTGTATGTTCGTAAACTCACGACATAAGGATCATTCCCTATTGTAGGACTTATCTTTTGAAGTTGAGAACTTCTTACATTTCGTTGTAATCATCTGATTACATGTGGTTTCGTATTAATTAATATTAATATGAATTTAAGAGAGTGCAGTGTACCTTTAAAGTCAGTTGGAATTTGCCATTAAACACAAACAATCATTACAGGATTATAAAGTTTATGTGTTTGTTACAGAGCGATGGGCCCGGTTCAACGGGAGCACCTGTTCACCGACCACCGCCACTTCGGATACCCAATGGTGTTCAATCACAAGTTAGTTTCATCTTAATATGATATTATAGGAAGTTAACCTATATAGCTCTCTAGTCTTTAGGAGAGAGTCATGTTTAACAGGTTACTTTCCTGTTGAAACTGCACTGTGGCGGATGCTTTTAATGACGGTAGGCAAAAGATCCTGTAATTGTTTTACGCTACAAAACTAGTCAACAATTTATTATTTAGCTGTTTACTACACAAATCTTCTAATTTGATCATTATATAGCAAAAACAAAGTCTGAAATATAAATCTAAAAAAATGCTTAAGTAACAAAAGTGATTGAATGTAATGCGTTGGACGTAAATTAAAATCTATTCAACCTTAGTGGTGATTCTTAATTTAAAAAAGAAACAAAAATAATTATTTCATTTCCAGTTAGAAATAAATTGAATAAGCGTATAATTCTATTTACTATGTAGGAGGTGCTCGTTGAACTTTATACTAAAATCCATACGCCCACGCAGACACTGTAGGTGTTTGCTTTAACCTGCAATACCAACAAGTGGGAGTAATAGTACTCTGAAAATATTACCTATTTTAGTATACGTTTTCACTTAATTAGTTAAAATATGTGTTAAAGTAAAGTCTACTGTTTATTGATTGTTAACTACAATAAGTCTATGTTAATTATTTATAGCCTTATTTAAGTCCGTTAAGACTTAATAGACTTACAAAACAATATAAAAGTAATGAATTTGCCAGCTTTATACGTAAAAATAATAACATTTCCCTTTAAGAATAATTTACTCAACGTCGGCTACCATTACATTCGATAAATTGTAAATCTGCCTGATGAACCTCGTGTGGTCTCTCTTTTCTGTATTGATTTAGAAGTATGAACAAAAAGGATGGCCAGATTTCGACAGATAGATATGTTGTGTCTATAGTTCCTAGAGAATTCCTTCAAAAGCAATAATACAATACTTTTATTGCCGTATAGTCGTAACTCATGCGGTATGGACAGCCGTAAACGGGCCCTAAATTTAATCGCAACGCTCAGCTACGGGGGCATAATGTGTTCTCGTAAAATAGTTCAATTCTTCGTATGGCAAATTTGTCCAATACTTTACGAGAGTTATCTCGTCAACTCGCTTTTGTGCACAATAAATTATGAAACACGAATAAACGGAACATTCAGTGACGTCAGAGTACTCTGTTGATATACACGATAGATAATATACATATTATTTTTGCCTCCAAATACTTTTACACATATTTATTATTACATTTTATACTCAAAGCAAATAAAATTATTTCGGTGGGCTGCTGATTAAAGTGGACCATTGTTATGACATTTCGAACTTTCCAAATCAAATAAATTTAATTTTAATATGAATATAAATTTATACTTTTTTAAATTGAATTGGCAATTTATATCTAGTGGATTTCTATCAGACTTTTAGATTAGATTGAAAACTTAGTCTTTTTTCATTCAAAAATGTAGCTAACAATATATTTTTACGAACAATACTGACCTAAATAAGACACAGATTAATACAAAAAGCGATGCTACATAGCCATGCAAACAAATGTAAATACAAATGCGTGAAGCATTTCTCGTTGCGTTCACAGTGACAGATATCTTGTTCACAAAGGCCCGTGTAGATTCAACTATGGTCGCTGTCTACTATAGCAATAGCAATTGCGGTTGGGTATCGCTTGATATTTTTATAGGGAATTCACTAGCACTCTATTTTAAATAGCAGTGAGAGTAAAGGCGTTATTAGTGAATAGTTTTGTAAAGTTGAGCTGTAGAAAGATAAATTAAATCATATACAGTATAGTTTTTTTGATTAAATTAAATGTTTTTAATTAATTTTACCATTTCGTCACCATAATTTCGAAAATCTCTTTTAGCTAATAGGAATCGTATAATACGGATTTTTATGCACTACAATACGAATATTCAATATATGCCTTTAGCCACTTGAAAGGAGTAACACTGATAGATAACGATATGATACATTACCATATTACTTTACTGTGAATTTGGTATGATCCGTTATTTATAACTGTTTTTTTTTTCCGCAGCATGCTATCGATAGCAGTCAACCGCCAATCGAAAGCATTCTAAAGGTGAGTATTTTTATATAAACCTTATATAACACGAAGATCTTTGAAATTAAGAATAATTTAGTGACGTCAGTGGCTAAAATATAGTAACATTCTGACTTGACTTACTAAAAAATTTCTACTAACCTTTTTTGATTTATATATAAATATGGCCCCAAAAAACCTTATGTTGTACCAGAAAGCATTTTCTGGACATTTTACTGGAGATTATTTGTAGCCTACGGACCATGATTTTATGATGCTGGAGTTCAAGTGTTAACCTTACCCTATAGCCTAGTATATTTTCATAATCAGTATGACGACAATCCACTACCGGCATAGTCACTGGTGGTCATAACGCTATAAAAATAGTAAATAATACATTTATTAATACTATAAGCTATACTAATATACAATTATTTAAACAGGAGATGAAGTCCTTACCAACACCATTGTCAGTCATAGCAGCGACACCGAGGAAAGAACTGGAAAACAAGTTTATCTTTAATCCTTACACGAATAAGGTAAGCATTCTGTTACTTTTAAATTAACCATATAAGCCACACACACAACATATCCAAAACACAAACAGGATCATTGGCTTTCTAAACCACTGCACTTTGCCACTTGGAAAACAATAAAAGAAACAATTAAACCCTATACAGTGTTACAAGTAAACCAGAGTTCAAATATTATGGGTATGAGTAGGAGATTCAGCTAGATATTTTAGCCCAGACTTTAGACCCTTTATCTTCTACTAGCAGGGCAACAAATATAAAATAACTTTACACACCTGATACATAAAAACTAGACAGAGCTAATGTAATTGTATAGTACTAATTAAATTATGTACTTTTTTCTTAGCCTCGTCACCAGTTACAAACAAAGTTAGTTTATCTGCATTCGCATCTGATCAATGAGTTCGATTCTATTAAATAGACTATTAAATTAGTTAACATTGTTCTGTTGATGGGCGTAAAGCTCGTAAGTCCTAAAATTGTAGCTATATCACGTACGGATATTAAAAGATGTCATCAAAATGCATAAATATCCACTTTTATCATGATACGAAATACCTTTTCATTTTTCTAAAACTATATAAAACACAATATAATGTTGTGTTTTTTTAATATTTATTTGTCTTTTAATAGATAAAATTGTAAAACTGGTTGAACATTTTTTACATACTCTAATTTATGAATAGCATTGTATATTTGTATTGTATATTTCACTTAATTTTAAAAGTACCCACAATCACTGTGTCTAAAGAAATAAACCTTATCATATGAATTCAAAATCCAGGTTAGAATGATCAAGTTAAAAAATTAAGCCTTGTTTTGTGTGTCTATGTTTCTCTTTAGAATTTTTTATCATTATAAAACACTTCATTCTTTAGCGCTGTTACTTGCCACAACCTACTTTCTTAGGAGAAGAACATGTCCACTAGAGTACTATTAAAGGCTGTTGTTAGCTTATTTATCACCTATTTTAATTTGCCTCCATAATTACTTCTGGAGCGCATCATAAATATCAAGACTAAAATATCAAAAAATATGCTTACATGTAAACATCTATAAAAGGTGTTCTCAGTTGCCGGCAATGCGGCATAATTACAATGAATAAATGTAAATTTCTGTTAAATAAACATTTATCAGCATACTTGGTTCTGCAGCTGGCCTCGCGACCCAACGAGCGCGACAAAAATACATCCCACTTGATTAACGGCGACATAACACAATTGAAACGTCTCCTTCATGCCCTACAAATAGCCATACGTTCTACGAATATGTTGCATATCTCGACCCAATATCAATGTCTAAACTCAAGTTCTAGGTCTAAGTATCATAAGAAAGTGCAGTCTATCTTGGTGAAATTACTGGCTAAATATTCAATTCTATTGCGTTATAAAATTAACAGCACAATTTTACCTTTTTTACCGTCATTTTAAATTTCAGTAGTTCTCGCTGCTTTATACTAGTATCTAATCTTAATGCTCAGAAAAATCTCTATTTCATTTACAAATTTCGCTAAGTCTTGTTTTGACACTCAATGGTGTCTTTCAATTGTGTACCGTCTTGCCTGTCTGATCATAATTGACTATTCGTAAAATATAATCGTAGTGAATTTCAAGATCGAATATTTTATTGTTTATCCTAACAATGCAGTCACTCTCCAACATGTAAGCATATATACTAAGCGATTGGAGGCCACGTTTAAGGTCAAATTGCTTGCTTAAAATGTAAATGACATTTTTGGCAAGTAATTTCCAAAAATAATAATATTGTAGATTCAAGTCACTGTAGATTCAAAGTTGTTGGCAATGCTATCGATTAAAGACAATAATGATTATAGTGTAGTATAATGAATTACAATCCGTGATCCGTAATATCGAGACACAAAATGAACACTAACAGTGATACACGATTTTGTACGACTACGCACTATGATAAAATTTTACAACTTTATCTCGTATCAAATAAGTTCTGAAGCGATTATGGGAAAAAGTTCTATCCCCGTGGATTCGACACATAATAGGCTGTCCGACCTTTTACTATAGGGTTATTTTTTAACATTCATTGCCGAAAAAATTAGATTCAACTTTATCGTGTGTAAAATTCCCTATTTATTTAAACAATCGATATAAATCCTTTTTAATACGTCAAGCTCTTTAAACATACATTCATTACACCAGACAGAGCGGTGTTTTCACACATTTTCAACACAAACCTCACATGTGATCACTCAACTTAGGTTACCATTCTCGTCATCCGGAAATAAAACGTCTTCGGAAATGTTGTCACTTACCATGGTCTATTATCGAGTGGCAACTTTACATCTGGCAACTTGAATTACATAAAAATTACCCTACCGCTCTTAATAAAACTTTCCGTCCGTAATACTGTTACGGTTTCTTTAACTGTTTCGTCCAAATAACTACAAGTTACAAGGATCGATTGCAACATTCAGGAGAATTTTTGTCGAAATAAATAAAGCAATTTTGCCGAAATATATGTGTAATCGTTAGCACAATTTACAAATATTTGTATTTCATTCAAAGTGAAATATCATTCTGTTGACAAGTCTCTAAATTATTGTCGACTTTGTCGTGTACTAGTGCTCATAATGACCTTGTACGAAAATCTTAAATTTGCAAAACGATTTTAGATTGTTAATGATTAATATCTAAAATAAACATGATCTATAGAGGTCGAATCAAAAGGCCAATAGGCCTGAAACGTTCTATTCTGGTAAAGTTAATGTTAAAGAAAACGTCGAGAGTGTAAGGAATAATGTAGAACTATCACAACTTTTATCCAGACTAGTAAATCCTTCTGAATATACATCGGCGTCTAAATCCGAAATTCTCTTATGTACTACCGAAACATGTTTCCCAGTAATTTACCTTCACTCAGTTACCGTAAAATTTAAACTTATTATCAAAAAAATCGGAAACAGAAACCTATTAACATACTCCTTTTACGTTACTATTGCAAGAATTCATTTCAATCCGCCCAGTATCTCGTATGGAAATTATGTAAATGAACGTTCAATAGCAATAAAACGTGAGCTTATTATGGAAGGATTTTATGCAATTTCTATGTAGCAACAAAAAGTAACACATTAAAAAAAACAACTGATACCATTTAAATTGTACGAGTACATTGTAATATGCAATTCTAAATTCTGTCTGAGCGCGTGACGTAAAGTGTGTACGTAACTTGAATTGTCAACGTCAAAATGTCATTAATTTTTTGTTAAGACATTTGCCGTTGACAACCTTTGGATTTATTTCTAGGTGTATAATGTAAAACGCTATTGTCATGACGATCTATTTGTTAAATTATAATCTTTTAGTATAGTTTAAATAGTGAGGAGATAAAATTTTAATTTAATAGTCTAACTTTAATCTCAAAGGCGGCGACAGACCTTACACCTTAGTCTGGAATTAGATAGTATATGTGTCTGACCAATGCCTTACTTTCTGGTAGCAATTATGTAACTTTGTAAGGTATTAGTTGCACATAAAATGGACAAGTGCTATTATTTAACTAGTAATAATAACTTGATAATATCCCATACACAGTTAAGATATGAAACTAGAATGCGTAATACTTATTTACATGCCTGCTAGAAATAAACTCGATACAAATAGTCATTCATCCCTAAAATATGTTTTAAATTCGTCCCAGTATATTCTGAAAGTAGTGCGTTCAATCAAACTCTTCAACTTTATGTGTAATAAAAATGTTGTGGATAATTATCAATACACAATTAGCGCAGTTACTGAAAACTAAACCAGCTCCGACTCCGAAGTCAAATACCAACCACTAGACGTATAGCGCTCGTGTAAGCTTTGTTCAGAAGTGAACGGCGAAAGATTGAAAAATACTATTATGTCATATGAACTGTGAGGTGTCTTCAAGCAATGATTATTCTGACTATGATGCAGAAAGCTTTACAAATAATTTAGTTATTACGTATACGTAGATAGATTTTCTTACAAAAACTGTGCTCGCCCTAAAAAATTCTGCATTAGAATTTTAAGGAAAACAATCGCTAAACACAACTACACCATATGCCACATAGTCATAGCACATTAAAATTGATCAGATCGCTGTATTGTCCCTATAATGACATAATCAATGTAAACACATCTTTATGTTTCAAACTTTAAGATTCATTCTTCCTTGTTTCACATCAACTAACATATGTGTACTTTTCAGGTTCAAGAAAACCCCCAGTTGGTCTCCAACGATCTCAAAACTCCCCTTCTTAAGCCCGGTAAGTAACAAAATAATCATATATTCGCTATGTTATTTCCCTAGCGTCGTCTGTAAGTAAATGGTCTCTAGCTTGAGCTTAGTTCAGATTATTATAATATATATATATACTTATTATTAATTGCCAGTTTCGGTAGTATTCGATATAATTTACCAAGAATGAATCGCTCGTGGAATACTTATTGTTTCTCACATAAATTTCCATTTGATTAAACTTACAGTAACACTGGCGTAATAATTCTGTAAACATACACCTACTTAAAAACACAAACAACAACCTTATTCTGTTGATATGTAAAGAAAAAAAAGAACCAAAACGAGTGTTACCCACTTGATAATTGTGTGAGTAATGCCAAAGGAAATAAGGAAAAACCGACCAATAGAAGCGCGTGTTTGTTTGCTGTTTAGTTACAATATGTATACTAAAACACTCTTCTAACAATACCTCCGCATTCAGTAAACAATTCACTGCACCGAAATAAAATGTGGAATGAAATATTGAGAGCGAGTTTACACTTATCGCGTGCACAGATCGCCCGGCAGCGCCACCTGTCGACGACGCGGATAAATAAATTGTGAAAAAAAATACAAAACGTTCACGTGCAGATTTCACACATAAATACATACACACACATAAAAGGACCGCTCATAAAACGACTGCAAGCAAAATATTTGGTCTTGCTCACTGAATTATAATGAAAACAAGTGAGCCGGACGTAGCCCGAATCATTTCGATGTAAGTTTTACTGCTTTGTAACTGTAACTCATTAATGTAACAATAATTATAAAGTCTAGTTCACATTTAATGTCAATTACATATTTAATTACACCGTTCTCTATGTAGACTATTTTGTTCATTGATCATTAATATAAATGTCATGATTCGCTGTGCTCGGTTATTGCATTTTGCCATAATTAACAAACCAAATTACTTGTACTATGTGCACGCAATGATGATACAGAAGGATTTTGATCTGATTTAATTGGTCGTGGACACCGAAACCAGATATTTTACTTCAAACTTCATTTATGACGTTTACTTATGTCCATACTATAGATAGTTTACAGGACCTAAATAATTGACGAACTTGACAGTAACTTGGCAAGCGAAAGTAAACTTAAATTTCTAAAAGTTTATGTTCATTCTTAAACTTGTTTTAGTTTAAAATCGTGTATCCTCGTAATCTATTTATTCTTATACGTCTCTATCATTAAGACTAAAAGGTGGCAAGTCCATAAATTAAAGTCTTTTAATGAATAACTTGGTAGAGATTCATCGGTGCTGCAGCCAGAGTAGATCGAGTCACAAGAACGTGACGAAAAGTAAAAACAAAACTACCGGCTGCCGATTAAAATCGTACGGTTTGTAGGTTTGCTCGCGATAACAAGCAGTTTGTGTATAACGTAACTTTAAATGTTTTCCGTTCTTGCGGCTACTATAATAATTATAACTTGACATTCTTCGTAATCGTTCTAAAAGATCATTTGGTAAATTAAATTTTAAATTAAGAGCTTTAACAACTTCTATTCGCTATAAATGTTTACTTTTACAGTTTGAATGCTAAGAATTGATACTAAAATACTTAAAAGTTAATAAAAAGTTCAAAAGTTTTCTTAGTGTTTGCCTAGGTTTATAGTGGTTCCTATTAGCCTGGGTCGCTTATTTTTTGTTATACTCGGCAATTTCTCTCGTCAAATTTAATGCTTGTTAACTAAAGGGGTTGAGCAATACTTGCTGCTTTTGTTTAAAATTTTTAAGACAAAATTTTTAGTAATGCTAGTCCGGTATCAACCAGATTCTGTATATAGTTGATTCTGAACAAAAAACTTGATTGAATCTTTTGAATAGTCGTATATTGGTAGCTAGTGTCGTCTATACTACGAAAAATGGTGTACGCCTGTCTGTCACACGGACGAGAGTCAGATTTGCGAATTAGATTCCTTTGTCATGCAATGGAAACTGAGATAATATTCTTTTTCTATCTGCAAATTGAAACATTCTATAATAGACATTTTATTGTACGATTCTATTTACAATATCTATATTCGTTTGCATAGGTTGTTTCGTATCATGACTCTTATTTTGATCACCTGTGTTGGGAAATATGTGCATGCATATATATGTATTGCAGCAGTCGTCAAAAAAAATAATTGAAGAGTTACTTAAAGTTTTAAAAAGTAAAAACATTTAAAAAATGTTGGTTATTTCCTATTTCAAACTAAAAATAGAAAAGCCAATAAAAATATATATGTCAAAAATATATAACGTTAAGATTTACTCTCTAAAATAACGTATTCAACAGAATTGTTTTCCAAGTTTTACGATTGTCAAATCGTAAAAGTGTTCCTGTTCGCATCTTCCGTTTCTCCCTATTCTCCCTCTTTACCTCATTCCCGTACCTCCCTCGCCCCTATGAGTTATATGCAGGGTTCAGTACTGATAAATAAATCAGTATTTAGGTCATTAAAAAGGTGTAGCCTTTATTGAACGACGTATGTGTGTGTAGAATGCAATAAATAACTTAGCCCATTATTTGGATTAAATTCGCAACGCCTTTAATGTGACAATGGCACTTGTTACTTTTCGTGCTGATGGAAACTTGATAGTGTTTCAATCACAAAGAAATAGGTTGAAATTAAATACTATTGTTTAACTTTTTTTGTATTTATGAAACGTTAGTCTCTCGATAAATGCTTAAAACCTGTGACTATTCACAAAATGTTTTGTTTTTATATTCTAAAAAAATTGACGATCGAGAATCTTAAACGACGACCTCCTTAAACATATAAAAAAAAACACCACGACTTATTTAATTATTTTTATAAACTCTTTTAAAGTACGTCATTCAATATTTTTGAAAAATTCTTAAGACAGCCCTGGCAAATCGTCCTTCATGCTGTGTGTGTCACAAAATTTGCCTGAATCCTTTGATTTGATTCCTGCCCTAGTTAATCTAAAAACCGCCCATTCAAAACAATACGCTGAATCTGAAGTACTAAAGTCAATAGCATAAATTGAGACATACGTTGTCAAAAGATTCAAATCTGGAACTGAAAATCTAATTATTAATCTCGTGACATTCTAAACCATAGACTTGGAAACAGTTTGAGATAACTTAAAAACTGTACTGTGAATAAATTAAGTACTGCTAAATTTGATTAGGAATACCAAATGAAGATTTTAAAATATAAACTTATAATTTAAATGAATCCTCAATGAAAGAAACCAAATTAAACTAAGCCTATGTGCATAAGAAGCTCAAATTTTGTGATAAATCTTCAAAATTTTAAAAATATACTATCTATTTTGCTAATGTAGTATGAAGTAGACCAACTAGTCTGTAATCAAATCAAATTTAATTTAGTTCAGAATATTCTATAGAAAAAGATTAATTGGGGAACTACTTTGCGTTATAACCTTAATAGAATAACTACCAATAAAGACATTATGACGCATAGTGAACAAAACCATACGGTTATTTGGTATTTAGACCTATGATAAAGTTACTGTATGCAGGAAACAAGGAACCACGTGAATAAATGACATAATATGTATCATTCAATAGCGAATTTCCTCATTGGCAATAAAACAGTAACAGAACATATAAATGTAAGTCTTGATCTCACATTGAATGGCAAATTTCTATGCAGAGAACACGTCGCGGGCGATAACCACTTCCATGACAACTGGGCGTAAAAATTGTCGCTTACTGTTGAATAGAAATATTGTAAATATAAAGTTTAAAATATCATTAAAACCTTCAACAACATTAATATACAACACTTTACGGTAGGGTATAAATAATCCAGTCACATTGAATTCTATCGCTAAGAAAAGAGTATAAAGAAATAATTTATTTAAACGATAGTCTTAATTGATTAATGCGATCGTTTACAGTGGACTCCGAACCATCTAGCACTTGTTAATCACATTGTATTGATGATTATGAAGAACTACATTTGCATGCACGTGTAAAGAACACCCATGAGATAAGTTCTCTTCCATAGTACGAGAACAATAATGTGATCCTAAGCGGTTCTAATATAACACTACAGCGGAACACCATTTATACTTAATATCCGATACGAGCTCTTGCATAATGACCAGCGCCACGTGTTGAAACCTATCCATTTCTAATGTATTTATTCTTATCTACTTTGTTTCTGGCATAATTTAACATGTCTATTAAGCATAGCATTAGTCTCCATGTCGATGTACTTAAACAAACCGTTAGAACTGTAAGTACAGCGCCATGTAATTGTGGACGAGACAGAACAAAGTGGTTCAAACTGTAGAAATTACGTATTTAAACTGCTGGAGAAACGAAAATGTTCATTAACTCAGTTTTTATTTAGATTTCGTATACATATACGTATTAGTAAAATTAAACTTGTGCATCAACTGCGTGGCATTAGTTGAGGGCTTACCTCGTGCACATTACCTAACATTTCGAGCCTGTATAACCACAGGATTAATTGTCACGTAACGGACAGACACGAGTATTACTCAACTGATCATAAAGGAATTAAATTTCCACTAATGCTCTTCATTTAATTTATATAATTCACCTAAAATTTCGTTAGACCTTGTTTTGAAGGTTGCAGAAATTTACACAATAAACTAACATAGAAATGGCTCTTCTTTAAACAATAAGATAAAAGAGTGAGATTTGTAATTTATTATATGTTTATTATTATATATTTAAGCTATTATTGTATTGGAAATTCTTAAAGTTTGTGAAAATTATTTTATAGGTTACGCTTAGTAAGTCAAGATAAGCGATTGATGTCTGAATTTCGATTTTAATTTCTTCTTAGGTGTCACGTTTCATAGACGATTAAGAAAAATATTAGATCGTTCGCTCGCCTTACTTCAAGTTTTATAATGGTACGAAGTTTATAATTCAAGTTTGCGTTTGGTGGACGTTACAACTCCTATAGTTGAGAGTTTTCAATCGCTTCGTCGATATTTTATTGTTCTTGAATATTGAATGTGGGCTTTATTAATATATAAAAGTGTAAAATATCTCTTTATTATGATCTTCAGACACATACATGACACTTGTGTGACGGTCGACGTTTATAGGTATTTCATAATTCACTGAGGAATAACCTTCTTAGATTGGTTGACCTTCTATCCAAATTAAATCTTCAGTTAAACTTACTTAATGTTTGATTGAGAGGTATTCTACTGGCGAAAACGGCGCACATAACTTATGTAATCATCGTATTGAAACTTCATTCATAGACGTCATCGTGTAACATATTTTACGTAACCATTAATGTTAAAGAAAACTCAGGATTAATGATTGTGTGTGTTGTGTTTTTTATGTGTTTTTAAAAGACAACGCCGCACTAGGAATAAATCCTGTGTCGCGGGACACTTTACAAACATACAAGAAACGGACACAGAGAACATCCAGACTCAGAACAACAATTTGTGGAATACACAAAATGTTGTTCCATATCGGATTACAACCCTCAACCCAGCGCAGTAGAGAGCGGCGTGGTGACCGCTTAAACTACTAGGCCAACCGATTTGAAAAAATGAATTATATATAAAGACTTTACTAATAAACCCATTAGAGCTTTGATTATTTGTCACCTGAATAGATGTTTTAGATACTTTTTTGGAGGTTGAAAACTATAAATCTATTTCTTTCATGAATTTGTGTATCTTAAATATGTAGTTCATAATCGTATATATCGTAGGTGAGATAGGTTCAGTATTCTGCACAGTAGAAAATACTCTTGTAACTATAAGAGTCACTAGTGAATTGCATGACTATACACCAGTACCGCTGAAAATGTAAAAGAATTTACATTTAAAACTTAAAAGTTTTACCTAAACTGAAACTATAACAGCAACATAAACTATAACTGTACGTTTATGTGTATTACAAAGATACTTGTACTATTTATTGCTATATGAATCTAAATAGCAGTGATAAAAGTTGCAATTACAATTTTCGAGGTTTGCTTAATGATATCGTGTACTTCTTAATAGGTAAACGTGAACTTAGATGATTATATTACGATATAACGTAGATGAATTTTCATTCTAGTCTTTTTCTTAACTTTTTTACACTTACTCTGTTTGGCATTGGTGGGAGCGCAGAACAGAATACTCGACCAGCATACTGATTACTTAAATCCTGACTCAAATGCTGAAGTCTTTTATCACAGTTCGTGTACTTTGTTTTTTTTTTACATCATTATGTACAATTTAGAGTTTATAATTTGTATAATTTATTCGACATCTAACTATACACACAGGCTATACAAAATCAAATAGAGGCTGAGCGCGGGAAAATGCACTAATTCCATTGTTTTTTTCTATTTTTTGTGTTATTAATTTAGTTAATATATTTCGTACATATATACCTAAATGCCAATAGATACAGTTAACCGGATAAAAATAAAAGGATACAGCCACACTCCAAAATTGAAGTACATAATGGATTGTAAAAATTGCGGGTTTAACTTTTCAAATTGACTGATTCGTTGTTATAAAGCGGGTGGGAGCGCTGAAACAATTTAGAGTTTCAGTCTGTACACAGTCGGTGGGATTTCATTTGCGGCTGTTTACCAATATCTGGCGGCGCGGCGGCGTACCACGGGGATACACTGCTGTTATATCGCTGTTCTCGGTACGAGATATCATGGTATCTTTCATAAGCCTAGAAACGTCTACGAAATTTGCTACGAGAGAATGACATTGTTTATATCATAAAACAACCAAGGCTTTGTTAAAATTCAAATTCTTTGCTGCTTTTAAAAATACGAATGTCACGGTCATTTATTCTAACAAAATCATACTTATTTAAATTTTAAATTAAATTCTCTCTTTAAATTAAACATTATAAGGATTCGTTGAATACATTTAGGTTACATTAAAAAAAAACATACAAAACAAGGGTTTATTGTAAGTTATCAGACTACATCTTATCACGATTTATTCGATTTTAGTCCGAGACGGATTCAGTTATTAATCTGTTTGATAAGTTTGAGCTGAAGCCGACAGACGGTCGAGAACGAACTTTTCATTTGGCTCATCTTCTGCCGCTAAAAGGCAACCATTCACCCAGTAACTGAGTTTGTTCAATTCCCCAGACAGCTTTATTTATTCGAAAGAATACTTGTTTTATAAAACATTCAATTAACGCGCACAGCAGACCACGATTTTATTTTACTACTTAGCTTACATTTATATGTTTGTGATACTTTACGCAAATGATGACGCATTAATTAAAAAATATATTGATTTTTACGGCAGTTGATATTTAACATCTGCAATTCAGTTTGCACATTTGAAGAGTATAGAGCATTCATTTATTCAAAGTATCAAATTTTGTGATACCAAAAATTTGTACAAGTTAACGTGAATTTGTCGACAAATTCGGTGCACTAAATAATCAGTAGAACATTTTCCAATAAATAGTATATTAATGTATGTTCAAGATACGTACGCTGGTTCTTATCTTTACGATGGTCGAGACTAAATCTCTTTCCAATCTAGCTTCTGGTTTAACAAACCAATTAAGACATGAGGAATAAAGTTTAAGAAAACAAAAATATGTACGCACATTATTACTTGTCAATAAGTGGTATTAGATATACGAGTACGCATAGTTGACTTTTTATTTTACTCAAAGGAATAATGTTTCATTTAGATCGGTTAGCGAAATAAATCGTGTATTCGATATGCCAATTTAATCTCACAGCGCCATCTATCGTTGAGCATAGGTACAGAAGGCAGAGAGGGATCGGGTGTGAGGTGCAGGGGCCGGCGCGGGCACTCTCGGCCCACCCCCGTCCTCGGCCGTGACGCCCATACTACGCTCTACTACGCTGTACACAAATGTAACTACATCTATTTCGAGAGTAGTCACTAGTTTACTACGGATAACACTACTAGTAGTTTATTGATGTGCACAGATTTAGATTATATTTGTCATTATTGTGCACTATTCTACAGAAAGCGAAATATTTAATTCAGGAAACGGTATCAGATAATTTCCTTTTTACATTGAGCTATAAGCTATATAGGGATCAAAACAAACGTAAACAGTTGCTGTACCCTTTCGCCATGTAATTGATTAAATGTTGGCAATACCCATTCATGGTTTGACAACTAATGTTAAATAAATTACTACACATACATATAACTTTGTCAGATTTAATTTTATCAATCTTATCTTTATTCTTTAAAAAACAGTAAAAAATTTATATTTAACTTCAAGCTTGATGTGGCAAATACTTTAAAGCATTTTATTTTCTTATTACACTTTTAATATTTAACACCTTTTTAAAAAAATAATAAACAAATGTGGCCTTGTCTGTAAAACATAACGAACAAAACAGACTAGGACGGAACTATTTTATATCAAGTAAATTGTCTAAAGTCGTTTTCGTATAAAGCGCTCGTTAACCTATTATTATATGTATATTACCTACTTAATAATATCGTTGATTACATCCAATATCGTATCAATTTGTCGTTCAAATTGAAGTTTGCGGCATTCTTAAAAAATCTTGAACAAAGAGATCGTTGGGATGAATTCCGGAAGGTGATTCGCACGCTACGTCACCATGTTATATTTTATGGGTCACCCACCTATAAGGGTGATAAAAAAGCTAAAGTAATGTGAGTGGGAGACAACTATGGGTTCACGGTATAACCCACTCTGAATTTGACAGTTTCTGGCGAGTAGATATTGTACGTTACAAGTCTACGGCTTATTCATTCAATAAATAATTCGGTCTCTATCGTACCCTGATTTCTTCACTTACTTAAGTCTTTTCCGTGCATCTATAAGCCATGATGATAAATGCTATTTAAAATATTGAAGCCATCTTGAGGGTGAACTAAATACGAAACTAGGACAGACGTCTCGATTGCGTCTGGATTCTAGGTTTCGGTAACAAAGTAAATATTAATATCGTCTGTGAGCTATATATTAATCTTGGTTCGCCTGGTATTACGAGAATTTTAATGTTCAAATTTGTCGGAGCTTGTTTTTGTTTCATCAAGTCGTTTACAAAATTCGCACCTGTATTGTTTATGTATCAAAATAAGTTAATTGTTGTCTAATTATTCAACTCATCTTCACAAAACTTTTGTCATATCGGGTCAGTTTATTGTTTGTCTAATTTGGAAGTGTTGTGTGATTATAATTAATATGGAAAGTTTTTCGTAAATGGTATGAAAGAAAGTAAAAAGAATCGTACTTTTTATCGACATTCTAAAACAAAAAAATAATAATATGATTTTATCACAGTAGTAGAGGGTTTCGAGGTCTCGAAATATGGGCTTTACGGGGTACGGCATTAAAATACACCTCACGTATGGCCTGCTCCACCCACCATACACTTCCTCTAGCTTGATAGCCGATGATCATTCTGTTATGCAATGTCAATGTATCCTTTTTATACTTCTTTTTTATGGTCACGCCAATTTAATATCGCTTGCTTCTATGTCGGTCAAATGCGAGCTTATTCGGCTATTTAAAGGACCTCTCTGATTATAGACACAAGTCTTATTCCCATCAGGTTTACACTGGCAGTTTGCTCAGTTGTACATATTTAAAGTATACTATTTATAAAACAATTTAAAAATATTGTTTGAACACTAATTCTAATTATACAGACAAATAGTTTCTTCTTACTCCATTTATTTAAATACATATTTTTCTTATTCCAATCTTTTTCAAAAAACATAATGTTGATATTTTCTTGATAAATTGATATTTACATTACCTTAATGTGGTATGAATTTTAAGTGATCCAAAAGCCTATAAAAATGGAGATAGATTCTTGATGTACTTTTATCTATATATGAAATTACAATATCGAAATAGCAATTTACCGACCACAGACTAAGTTAATAGATACGGGTGCATGGTGAGCACCGAAAATATTCTTGGAAATCTTATTAAAAAATCATTCTGTAATCAAAGTTTAAACTTTCTAGGGAACAATTTAAGCAAGCTCTAATATGCAGAGATTCGCAAAGATAAGAACAAAACAGCCATCCAATATTCGCAAAATTGTATTTAACATTAATTAATATTGCAAACAATACTACAGATCACAATGAAAAAATGATTCTATAACTATTTAACCATTTAAATATAACCTAACACGAACACCATTAAGTTCTAAAAAGAACATCAGTGTTGTGAAATATTTCTGAAATTAAAACCGTATGCCGCCACGCCGCCTGAAAACTGAAGCGCTACCATCCAGCGAGATCTTACATTTCTCATTTTTTCGGTTAAGGGTTTTTTTACAATTTGTGACTACTCGACTTTTATTAAGTAAATTACGCGGTGTCCATAAAAATCTTGCAGTATAAAAACCTCTGTAAAGGATTTTTTTTTAAATATTTTGTTATTACTAACATACTGCTTAAGGTATGCAACCAGAAACTTCTATGAGTGCTGAACATTATTAGACATCATTAATAATTGTTAATAAATTTTTATTTGACGTTTCATTGCTTCCAGTTACACAGTATACAGTCTATACATGCAAAATGTTTAACCTACTGTAACACACATGCACACAACAGTATAGCTAGTCAATGAGGGAGCAAACCGAGGCGTGTATTGATTGTTTTCGTGATTTATTGCTCGTTAATTCAACATAGAGAGCGTCTACTACATTGTTGCAACACTTGGAGTATTTACAAACTGTTAAAACAATATAATCCTGCTAATCCAAATTTGCTCTTATGTTTCTCTCACGATAAGCTGTTGAAACCAATATTAAACCTGTTATATATATATTTATATAATACGATTTGTAGAACGCTCTACGTCAGTCTTCACTGACCTTGCTCCATCCCCTGATAAACACCGGATGAGGGGCGCAACGTGAATTTGCACGTGTAACAATAAACTCTACCGGCGGCAAAACAACTATTAGTGCGTTTAAAATTTACTAATTCGTGACATAACTATTAAAAACACTTAAGAATTGAAAGAGACTGATTTTGACTGACTTATTTTAGTAGCCTCATATAAAATATCAAAGAACTTGGCTAAGATTATAAACGTCAATGTGACCAAGTTAGAAATGCGCATGAATTAAACCGGGCGATTCGTGTAAGCGGTTTGTTTAAATTTCCAGTGTGATATGAATTTTAGGGTAGTGATTTTGCCCCTTTATTCGCATGAGAACCCGCCATTGTAGACGAGAGTTGATGATAATGTGGATCACGTGATTAAATTGTTGTTTATTACAACAATTTATCAGGTGTTAACTCTGGCTGTGTTTTTGTTAACATCAAAATAAGACTAATGTAATTTGAGTTAACGTTTAAAGGAGTGTAAAAAATTTCATGGTTGAGATAACGAAAAACGAACAAAAAGGTACTTAATTAATTCAATACGTCAGTGTTAAACTGCCAGGGACGTAGTCGATACTTTAGACGGCTTAAATAATTAATTACAATAGTAGCATGAGATCTTTACATTCAATTTATTTACATATTATTTAAAATACTGACAAATGGTAGACCTGAGGAATTACTTTTTTGTATAATATTACTTTTATTTAATCATTAAATAGTGGTATAGCATTATTAAGTACGTTATCACTGGACCCGATAACCGAATCGGTTAATAGTCTACAAAACAAATACAAAACGTTTTTTAGACATAATCATCTACATTATTGTCAAAATGTTTTTGTCATTTAAGTAAACATCAACCCAGTTTATTGATATCCTTTATACAAAATAAAACATTAAACGTAAAATTGCGGTATTTTTCCATAAAGGGAACTTAAAGCGGTGGTGGTGACTTTTTGTCTTCCCACAAGTCGTTTTGTAAAACTGTTCGGCTAATCTGATCCGTATTTAGATGTTTATGTACTACCTACGAAGCCCTACAGTTCTTTTTCTCATTACATCGACGATATTAAATGGAAATTTCCTCACTTCGTTAAAATAAACTTGATTTTCTTGAAGTTAAATATGAACTTTTAAAAATATATTATACCCGGTATAATCCGTGTCAAGATTGTTAGTGTAAAAGTTTTAATTTCAATTGCTAAATATCACAACTCGAAATTTATATTTAAAAGCATATTTTGATTGTTGCCAAAAGGATTTTTGTAGGGTCTCCTTTGTGAGTTCTGCCCAACTTTAGATTTTCACAGATGCTGAGGTTGCGAAATGAATAAAAACCCACGCAATAATTATGCAATAAACTTACAATAATACGTAATTAAGTTCAAAAGTTGAAAAAATGCGACGCAGTTAAGCGTGCAATAGGGGAGACCAATAATGATGAAGTTCAAACGAGTGTTAGTAATTTATAAAAAGAGTCAAGAATGATAATATTTATCTAATTTTTAACAAATTTGATCATCAAATATAACTGTTAGTACATGCTACAAGGGAGCCGAAGCCGAATAGCTGAAATGTTTGTCGGATACGGAAATAGATGAGTTTGTCTGCGCCGTCTGTGGTGCACTTACCGAGTGCACTGTCAATGCGTTTGTTATGTCTTCTCTTTACATAATACATAATGTATGTCAAACAGAATTAATGTTTAGGTTATTATGGCCGTTAACGCTTTTTTTAGCTAAATTATTTTTATTGAGTACTTAAAGTTTAAGTATGTTATACTATTTTCTACTTTCTAATTTAAAGAAGATAATTCAAATGCCGCCGTTAATTACAGTACACATTATAATCTCAATGTATGCTATAACATAACGTATATTGCACTCTACATAATTATATAGTGATCACATAATTTTAATAGCGTCATTTGTCATTCATCTGCATAAATATTAACGTTAATTAGAGCCATGTCCGTACTATTCCAATACTGTATGTATACAATCATGTGCAACGGATGACGCGCGTCCGAAAGCCGCGCGGTCAGTACACTCGCGCACGTCGATGCGTCGCGACGTTCGCCGCGAATAATTTAAACCCGACTATACCCACGTGCCGCAGACACAAATAAATAAGAAACGCATCGTGTCGCGTGCTCCGTTCACAACCACACTCCGTGCACCGGTACCCTTATCTTTTTTATCGAACTCCATCGAATATGCTACAGTGATATTAATTGTTGTCATACTTAAATGAAATAAATACATAAAATACTAATCAAAGACTAATTTACTACATAATTATTTAACTAAAACGCTAGAACGCCAAGACTTTAGACAAAATCGATCGATGAAATGCAAACATGTTGATGTGCGAATAATCAAACCCCGATTCAACCACCCTCATACCATGCGAGGAATAATGGCGAATGGACGAGGGTGGTACGTGCACCCGCTCACGTACACAGGGCATGCATACACTTAACCAATTTCGATGGCAGAATTTTGTTCTTCATTGATTTTATTTCATACAGATCAACACAATTAATTCACTGTTTTTAACTCTATGCTAAGAATCATTTGATTTAAAATTAGGTTAATCATTCATCTTTGACCAAAAATAAAGGTTGCCCACTATTAAACTTCTCCAATAAGCCCTATGCAGTACTGTTTTTGTTAATTAATTTTTCAAACAAACATCAAGAATAACTCCATGACGAATAGTGCGATCGATCTGGCGACTAGTCGGTTGTATTTAGTTTGGTATAGAGGGGAAGTAGGGTCTCCTTTGTCACCACCTGTCCGTAGTAATAGCTTTCGGAAGACGCAAGGCAGTCGCAACCGACATGCGGCGCGAGCGCATCTGTCTCCGTTTGGCGCCAAAACAACATGTGTTTGTGTAGTACATTTTAAAAAGTGAACAGTGAAAATAAAGAATATGGATGGATTTGTTCTTGTGAATTACCTTTAAGAAAGTTTATAAGTGATAAAATGATGATGGGATTACTAACTTCGGATTTCGGTTACCAGAACCGCATGCTTCTCTTGCAGCAACTCATTGAATGTGGAGATGTTCTGCTGGGAAAGGAGTTATCCCACTATGGTGTGTGGTTATTAAATTCATTTTTATCATGAAAACGTGAAGTCTTAAAGCTAGTATTTGTGCCACTTTACAGTAGCACGCATGCATTTTGCTGTAACGTCTACAATAGTTTTTTAACGTACCATTTCTTCTTTATTCTGAGTGTCCATATTTTAAGGTTGTGAGGTTTGTAGCAAATTTTGTTGTTACTTTATTAAGAAAGTATAGATTAGTAAGTTTTTTTTCAGTTTTCATTGCTTTCAAGGAAACTAAACAGACATCCGTTAACATAATATACCATTGATAATTTCTTTCCACAAATAAATAGAAAACGTTTCGTTTTCAATTTTTCTTTTCAAAAATGTAATTGTAATTACTCGTTTCTTGTTACTTCTGGTGTCTTTACAATTAACATAGAATTGTTCTACAAAATTTCATTTCTGTTAATATCTGTGACAAAGAGTTTGTGTTTGTCAAATTTTTCTTACAATTATACATATGGAACGGATAGGATTGAATTTTTGTATAGGAATTGTTAAAGCAAAAGGAAATAAGTATATTTTAAAAATATCATTTAATTTTAGCCTCGAAGCATGGAAAGAAAAGGAATAAGCGTTTGCATCACTGATAATATTTATTTTTGTAATCTTTTGTGAAACCATATTATTTTGTCATTGTTAGAACGTGTTAATGTATATTATTAACCTCGGTGTCAATATATGTGTGTATATTTACTTAAATAAAAATTCACATTAATTTTTAAAACCCACAAAGGCCACTACATCGTATTACTAACTCAAAGCGATTATACTTCTGCTTCATTAATTCAACTCAAACGATATGTTGATTTTATGTAAGCTAATGATACGAAGCTGTTCATTAAAACAGTACGTTCAGTGAACATTTAGGAACCAGTTATTTGCAAGCTGCGCTTTATCAATCAAAGCCATTGCAGAGGTTAACTGTTTGGAAGGCAGCTATTTAATTATTGTCTAATATTATCTTTTATGTTTTTCTGTAACGCTTTAAAAATTACAGAATAAAATTAAACCTATAGCTGTTTTGTTATCAACAAAGTCAAAACATGCAAATATGAATTCTATGTAGTAAAAAATAAACCTCTGAAGTAAGCTACCTGACACGCTTATGTAACTTGTGCTCTTATACTTTTGGTGATATAATAATAACCCACTTGTTTTTATACAAGAAAAAAGTTTTATACAAGTTTTAATTATGAATGTTTAACTCAGTAATTTTATTATAATATTGCAGCTTAGGCTTAAATAATTTCAATGTAGTATATAAAACAGAATACGTTTTATTTTGACTGCACAGATGGCCGCGGTCTATGTGGTGACCTCGACAACTGTCGCTTTTTGTGGGACAGTCATTCGTGTCGTTCTAATATACATAATTATTATAGGGCTGAACATGTTTTATATGTATATAATTTACGATAATGATGTGAGAAAATTAGAAAAGAAATATATAATAAATAGCTTATCGCAGAGCAATGTATACTCTTAGCAACGTTAATAATGCGAAGCACCGTTTGACATGCGCACGCGTCGCATTCGATCGTATCAACTCGTTATTTATCGTCGCATTGTGTCCGTATAGCTATAGTGTTTTAATTAACGTTTGATTAACCACTTTCTCATGATTAGTTTATTCTGAATACTGTTCATTTACATTTCGTAATTTAATATGTCCAAAGGCGTACACCTTTTTGCGTATTCACGTTATATGTACAAAAAGTCGGTTATAAGACTTAATTAGTATAAGGCTCGAACTTTTCAACTGCAGCCAGAACAAAGATATAATATTAAAAACATCTGCAACTAAATTAATTTATACCCAGACGACCTTCTGAATGGTCAAATGTCTGAATGACATTATCACCTAACTTGATCGGAAATTTAGTACATTTGTTAAAGAAACGTAATGTCTTGTCCATTATGTAATTAGTATCTCTACCATAAAACGACTTCTTCAAGGTTTGCCACAACAAGCTGTCTTAAAAGCATGTGCCATGATAATATGTTAATAATTGCTCATTAAATCTGCTAAACACATTTACAATATTTACAAATTAACATTAACGCAGACTTTAATAGCTATTACGTTAACGGAATGATATGATAATTCATTATTTCAACCATTGTACATAATTTGTGTCAGACATTGCATATTTGATGCGAGTATCATGCCTATTGATATTACGTTAATATTTCAGTGCCAATATCATGAAATATTTCAATAAATTGAGATAAGCGCAATGTTTTCATTATGAGCGATGATAATAATATTTCTAATGAAGGTTTCTTTAATTCAGGTGTCATAACGCATGACTTCGACAGTTGTGTGCTTACTAGCCAAATGTTACCGTAACCATTGATATAACATTTTGTTGTGGCGAATAATTGACATCAGCGGAGCAGATCTCACAACAAAATAGATTCTATTCTACTATTTATAGTTGTTCCGCGATACGGTCAAGTAAAAAAGTTAAAAACCAACTTCTACCGATAATAAACTCTTTGTGATGTTGTCACGTTTATTGAATGAAATGTTAGCATCGTCAACACTCGACAATGAGTCCATTTTGGTTGCACCCGATACGCGATTAAATTAAATCAATGCTGTTTTTGTGCACCCTTGCCACTTCTAATTTTTTTAACTTCTGTCGCTTGTATAGGTACATATCAATTTTTGCTAGTGCAGGGAGGTATACATTGGAGGTATAGGTGTTATAACACTTTTTAAGTTTTTGTTATTTTACGTTGACAAATATCAAAAATACACTGCTAAGCAATATGTTAGCGTAATAAATTGATACTTTTGAAATACTGTGCCGGTTGAGCAATTCGAGACTCGCTTTGGTTAAAAATACCGATTTTTCTTAAAAAATAAAATGAATAAACCACAAACTCTCATCCGTCTGCAAGTATCACAATAATTAAACACCATTTCGCCTACTACATTTTCTTCCACTTATTAAGGGACGTGTTTAAATCCTGTAATTCAACTTATGCCTGACAAAGTAGTCAATTTATATGACTAATCTATATATTAGTCATTAGATGCAGCAGAACGGCAATGTCTAAGTCATCGCAAATTTTCGGCTCTGAAGCCCACCCGATAGATTACAATTATACGAGCTCATTGTTTGTTAAAAACTTTATTGTAAAAGTGTAGTCTATCGTCGTCCAAGTGACATCACGTTACATCAAAAAAATTCTGTTCTTTTGTCATAACATTTAAAAATTTGTGAGACCGACTATAAATAACGGTTTTTGTCCACTTCACAATTATGTCACAAGTCACGGTAATTTCATTTGTGTCCCAGCTCCTATAGATGTACTCTCAAAAAAGCACAATAATGTTTTTACGCTTTTCATTGATCAGCAACACAATTGCGTTGCTGCCTAACGCGTTATAAAATATCAATGGCGGGATTATTTTGGTTTCACATTTCGTAACAAATTGGTTGCAGTAAACAAAGAGGCTCAGAATGCCGTCCCAGTAAATATTTATGCCTAAAACCCTTTTTGGACAATTAAGATATTCTTCGGAAACATTTACTTTTGTCGTTCTTTTACTGTATGCCTTCTTGTAAGTAGATACGTCTATTGCTTTACACTCTTCTTTTTTATGTAACTAAGTTAACAAACAAAGCTAGTCTGCCTAATGGTTAGTCAGTAGGTCAACTTGCGCAATGCCAATCAATTACCACAGCTTTGTAGACGACTGACGCGTAATGAATAAGACATCGGCCATGCCAACAAGTAGCTATGGGTTCGAACTTCACATAGAATTTTACTTAATTAGGCCAATCGACAAGAGTTCTAAAAGTAAATAGTGTTAAAAAGAAACTCTTAATTTAATATTAACTCAACTCAACTTTTAACATTATTAAACATGTAAATAAAGACCAGGAAACAGTTAACATAAATTAATATTTATTAACTTTAGACAACTTCGTGTGCGAGTGACGTGTGACGCAAAAATGTTGTTAATTGCGTACAAACGATATGTTCAAAATTTAAAATGTCTTTTCAGTACTATAATATCATTCACATTTTCCATTATTCCACTCAACTTTACCGTTATTCAAGGTCTACCTAGGTTTAATATCTCATAGAGTATTCATTCTGTAAAACTAGCCCTTAATAAAAATGTAGGTACGAATCTCAATTTTCAAGGTTAAAGGATCAGTGTCTAGCGACGCCTTTAAGTGGTCTAGTCTACTGTCTCTAGGCTGAACTTACAAGTAAGCGTGAAGACGTCACTTGAGTTCAATGAGCTTGAGAAAATGTTTGAAATCTTTAACATTAGATAGGTATGTGAGTAAGGTTTCGTAGCCGAGGTGTGTTAGATTAGAGGACTTATACAAATTGACATGCCATTTTATTCAAATTGTTTAGATCGAGTTTTAAGTTCAGAGACAACATTAAAGATGGGAGACAACATGTTATAGTTTGGTAGTCTTATAGTTGTTGACTAACTTTCGTTGGATATCGGAGCTTTATTGTGAATTTTAATCAATCGCGATCTCTTCGGTAACCCTTATTTATAGAAATAACTGTATAAAAAGAAATTAAAATCAAAGTTTATAGTTGTCTCACTAATATCACATAGAAGTTATTAAGTAAATTATCATAAGTCGTCAATTTGTGATTAAAAGAAAATTTTCATAGTGTATATATAAAATCAGTATTACTTCACATACATAAGAGCGTATATGCACTGAGGTAATACTCGAACGTTTAACACGGCAAATGTGTACGGAGCCTAAGTAACGTGGGTGGTCATTACACAAGTTAGCGCACATCGACGGCAACAGCCGTAGCGGCGCAACTTCCGCACTGTAACCGTGCGACTACTACAGTCCACCACTAACCGTGTTAGTCTAGCCTATTAATAAACCAGTGTGTTTGATCACAACATTTAAAACTGCTTAGAGTGTTATGTGAATGTTTAGATATTATAACAAGACATTAATATACAACTGTTCTATTTAGAAATAGAGTCTAAAAATCTGATGCATTTCTCAAGGTAAGAGGATAAACCGTTGTAAGGTTATTACGTACCTATATTGAATGAGATTGATTCTGACAGCTTATATATATATATATTTCAGAATCAAACTCTTGTATCAAACATTATGCGTATCTCTCTAAAACCAAATCTGTAAAAAAATTAACCAACAATAATTATAAGATGTCTTCAACATGTTAATTTTTAATACATTTACATAGAAAATTTTGTGTAAACACAAAAAATTCCATTCCACCTCGTCAGTATGCAGTGCACGAAAATGAATACGTATAATTTTTTATACAAACTCACGCAAAGGTTGTCTACTCGCGTAGAACGCAACGACCTATTTAATTGTTCGTTTCCCAGCCGGCCGCATAGGCCTCAGCTTCGTCATCTGTCTGACACCGACAAGTCACCGCTACCCCGCGGGTCGCTGACCCTGAAGGACTGTGAGTCGCACGGTCCTGTCCTACGTCACGCGTCTCAAGGTACAACTAAATTGTCTTCAAGGTACAATTTTAGTTGTATCTTGATGTATCGTTTATACCTAAATATATATCGCTGATCATTGGAATGCTGATATTAATATTCTTTTAATATAAACACTTCTGGCAATATAATTGATAGAATCACTAGATGTAATTGTCAATTTTTTACAAATATTTGCGGCGAAATTGAAAAACTTTGAATCTCTCTGGCGTTTGTATTATATTATAGGAATGATGTGTTTGTAAAAAGCTTTTTGAGGTTATCGCTTTACAGATTATTCATGACTTTGAAGTTGAAAAAAACAAACCAAAGATTTTACATGCAGAAACGAACATGTACAATTAGATATCTTTATTTATATTTTAACAATATAAATTATAGAAAATGCCTGTTCCCTAATAATTACAAGACGTAAATACTTATTATTATTTAACTTGAGCTCCAACATTTGAAGAGCTCATTGAGAACCGTAAGTAATTGTAATGTTTACACTAAACATAATTATGTGCACCTTGGAGTTCAAAGCACTTTTATAGGTTGTTTGGAGTCGACAGGGAATCGACCGGCACCAAACCCACGAGTAGTCACCCATGGTGTTTACATTTCTATACGCCTAAGTAAACAACCGCTCTCGGGGCAGTGTTGCACTTACCAACGTAAAGAATATGTTACAGTTAAACTGTCTAATACGGATATCTTCAACATTTCAGAATACGAAAAAAACAAAAGTAATCAATTTCGCAATGACGCATCGCCTCCTTCAACGGATATAGATTTGAATATCGAATTCTATTTTAGTAATTTTCTTTGCGATGACGTAGATTGAACGGACAAAGAATTACGTAGGCTTGTACCGGTTCTTCAACTTTAGCTCGGTTTTTTTAGAAGTAAGGTCACCTTGCGCGTCCAGTTGTGTGCATATCAAGCAGACACTGTTTTACTAAGTTACAACACAAAGCAGGAAGTATATACTTTAATTATTATATCAATAGAGCTGCTTTATATATTCGGCTTCCTGTCTGACTGCCTGAAACATTTGGAGAAACGTTCGATTTATATTATTTTT
This sequence comes from Hypercompe scribonia, assembly GCA_949316085.1. Classification (NCBI taxonomy): domain Eukaryota; kingdom Metazoa; phylum Arthropoda; class Insecta; order Lepidoptera; family Erebidae; genus Hypercompe; species Hypercompe scribonia. The sequence continues at coordinate 11,658,504 of OX438988.1, forward strand.
AAACTTGTCATCAGCAATAATATACATACACATATATGTTTGTAAGTAGACCGCAAACTTGTGCAGCTTCTATCGGTATGTCACCTTGAGGCTACTTATAGGAATTCTAAAAATAAAAAATAACATTGATAGTAAAAATATTTATTATTTACCAAAACTATTAAAAACTACTTTATTTAGTTTGCTGCACGATTTCCTTTCGTTTAAGTAAGGTCAGAAAGCAAGCGGGACAAGATGACGATGCGACGTGTGTTTAAAATATTACGAACGAGCGCGACAACTTAATGTGAAAATTTTGTATTAAAACACATAACAATATTGTAAACGCACGTGCACAAGTATTCTTACTTCGTTCGCTGTCTGTCGCAACCATTAGAGTGATTTGAGACAATCGAAGGACATTAGTAGGTATATAGAATTACAGTAAAGTAATAGTGGTAATAGTGTTGAAGATATGTTTATTGCATTATGCATTTCCTTTAGATTAGGAGTAATGTGTGGGAATGGCTGCGACACGTACAAAACATTTATTATGTATAGGGTTATTTGTGAGCCTTGTCGCGGCTAATGAATACTCATTGCGGATTCCGGCACACAATTTGAACCGACCACACGAGTCTAGGCGCAAACACATAAAATAAGGACCGTACTTAGGTTTAATATCACCATATATACATGTAAAGAGAGAAAAACGGATGTAAAGTAATATATTTTAAAGGATTTATATATTTAATATGTTGTGCTATATTTCAAGAACAGGTTAAATGCATGCTATATAACACTACAATCAGTAAATACTATAATGTGTGGAGATATAAACCAGCAATACATTTGTGGAGTTGCCACTATAATTAAAGTGTATTATAACTACACTTGTCCTCGGTCTGAACATCTACATTCAATTGTTGGCACAGTAACCAACCTCCTAAGTGCGCGAATCTAAAATAACACATTTAACGGATCATTTAGCTTTGTAATTAAGCTTCACTTTGCGTTAAAACGTTATTGCTATATTCTGCAATTAATAATTCACAATTAAGTGTAATTTTTATTTATTTATAAAACTGTATACACTTGTATGGGTGAAAATACCTAAGGCATCCTATTCCAGTCAATCTTTGGGCGGTGTAGAAATCGTTCAAAATAGGCGCATATAGGGAACATTAGTAATCAACTGAAACTTACACTGCACAACACACCTACATAAATAAAACAAGTAAATACATACTATATGTTTCAACAGCCTAGATTAGTCTATTACGGGGCATAGTTCTCTCCTCAGAAACGAGGTACTACTACCGATGACTACTGTACCACGATAACGCGACGAGCTGGCATAGGGTTTGTTTCAAGTTTTCCTTCTCTTCCTTCTTTCTCCTTCTTTTCTTCCTTAGATAGAAGTGTGATACATATATATATATATATATATATTATATATACATGCTCCTACATATATATATATATCAAAGGTGTAGATTATTTTACATAAAAATATAAGGTGAAGACTTACATAATTGAATCATTTTGTAATTAATGTTTTTACTAAACATTTTTAACGTGTTTATTTTAATTGTTGCAGGCTTAGATAACCGGATATCGACCTCAAGAACTTCAGTGTCGCCGTAAGTATCTTTATCATTTGGTTTAGTTATAACTTCAGACAAGTTAGCGTCATATAAATTATATTTAATTTTTGTTTTAGTTCTTGTGATGTGAACAAGGACCTCGGGTTGTCAGAAAGTGATGACGAAGTCGTAAACACGCATGCGATAGGACCGTGAGTATTTTTGTGTTACGAGATTAAATATTTGTTATTGTAAAATAACCAACAGGTAATAAAAACTTGTTACTTATAACAGGCCTATCTCTCCACTCGGATCTGGTAGTCCTAGCTCAGGGAGTTCTTCTCCATCCGAGGATTCGGAAAGTGAATCTTCGTCGGCGGAGTCCACAGCACCGGCGCCAGCTCCGGCGGTACAAGCCCCCGCGCCAGCGCCTGCTCCTACACAGCGCTCTTCGTGGTCTCTGTCAAATTTTGCGCCTCCTCCAGCCCACCCGCCAGAGACTTATGATTCGGGAAAGGAACTCAGACATGCCCTCGCCGATATCAAAGGCAAACCGGTAAGTTGTATTAACACTGCGTTATATCTACGTGACAAACTGATGAAAGTAGTATATTTCGTGTAGTAACATTACTTTTGTTTCGTGAGAGTACTGTTGGTTGTTGATAACTGTATATATTAACGTTATCCGTTACAGACATTTGTTTCTATGTGTTAGCGATTAAATAGGACGATTCGAAAATATAATGCAACAGGCACGATTGCTACTAAACACCACTTGCTAAAAAGCCTTTTCACTTCATCCAGTAATGTTTTTGTATAAAAAATTTAATATGAATAAAAAAATGTATGACGACAATAATGTTACCTTATCCACGTTCCATATGCAACAACTACATTTAAACATACGAACCATTCCCAGGTGTCGAGTTGCAAAAGGTAAACATTTCTCCTTAGAAATCTTAGTAAGCATTCGTTACAAAATAAAGCGTCAACAATAAGGTTATGTTGTGATTCTGAGATCGCTAAAAATACAATCCATTCGTGTTTAGAGTTAAGAACACATTGTAACTTTATACCTTTGAGAAATAAAAGTGTACTCCATAAATGCTTGAAGTGAATATTATCTAACTTGAATTCGTTAAGAATATTAGATTAATGTGTCATTTTCTTGTGCCTTATAAAGTCCTTAGTTTGATAGTGTTTGTGAATATACCTTGCTCATATGGAGGCATTATTCGACCTGTTCAACAACTGGGTTAACGAGATAATGTACACGCGACCCGATGACGTGAGACAAAAATGGATAAAACTGGCTATTTTGAAGTGCAATATCCGTTATGGCCTTTTGAATTTTGAGAACAATTTCATGTGCCATGTTGATCCAGAGAAAAGGCTAAGTGTTTGGTACAAATATCTCAAGATGAAGGATGTGCTGTGGCAATCCGTGGGCGCTTTACACGGGAATATTGCAACCGCGTCAATGTCGAATTTCTTTCTGGTTAGAAATTTGAAGAGTTTCTGTTACAACATGATATAATTTCATAAAAAAAAGAAAATAGTTGTTGGAGTGTGACAGATACATTTTTTTTTGTACAATTTAGATTAACATCGGACAGAATCGTCAAGTCCCTTTTAATGTTGTTTTAAAAGTGTGAGAATTTAACATGAGGAGGGTTGATTTTTGATTAAATATTTAATCAATCTTGTAATGTAATACTTACTAGTTATAAACCACTACTGACTTAAATATTAACTGTGACTTATTCGTTCTTTTTAATTGAACAGCAAAGTCCGATATCGGAGATGTCGGATTCCGAGACTTCGTCTCCGTCGCCAGGTGTGGGCAGACGACGAAGGTCCATACCAAACCGAGTGTCTGCAGCTTCTAGCGATGAGGAAACGTCTAGACATTCCGTAAGTAATTTAATTCTGTTATTATTTTATATCCTTTCTTTTATTTACATTTTCATAAAATTAAGTGTTTAATTTGTGTGTGCTTTAATTTTTATTAATTCCTTGTAGTCTACGGCCACAATCCAACCTTCAGCGCCATTAAAACGTGGTCGGCCGCCTAAAACGCGTCCTTCAGAAGAACGTCCCCCCAAGAAGCGCCGTGGTCGTCCTCCAAAGACGCGGCCACCTACCCCGCCCCCCACCACGCAACACCTGCCGCCCCCTGATCCACCTGCAGACAGTGACATGGAACCTGACCCTCCGCAACACCAACCTCTTCAAGACAACAAGACGCATATCTTTCGTAGGGTCAGTATCATAGTAATACATATAAACATGTTGCATTCATAATCATCTAGAAATATTATACGTATTTAATTTGCTTATTAAAGAAAATATCAACCAACTCGCTATGTAATCTCAATATATTCATTTCAGGTTTTCACACCCAAAGCAAAAAGTGATGAGGGTGGTGGCAAAGGTGGTAAGGGAGGTAAAGGAAAAGGCGGCAAAGGCAAGGGCCAGGTGACAATTATTGAGAGAACACCTGAATCTGGTGCCGATGAAGAATCTAGACGACATCGATCTCGATCTATTGAGCGAAGAAACGAAGAAGCTTTGGCTAGAGTATCACCGCCACAAGAAGTCGAACGGAGAATCGAGAGGCCAGACCGGCGTCGTGATATAGAAAGAGTCGACCGACCTTCCGCCGAAAGGATCTCAAACGACAGAATACCTTCAGACAGGATATCCGAACGAACGCTTAGCGATCGATTTCCTAATCGGTTATCTGAAAGAAGTTCCCATGAACGGATACCTTCCGATCGGATACCAATGGAACGTACGTCAAACGATCGGATACCAGTGGAACGTACCTCCAACGATCGGATACCGGATCGACACACCGTCGACCGGATACTTATAGATCGGACGTCTACGGATCGGACAGCGTCAGACCGTTCGGGGACAGTTGGCGATCGAAGGTCGGTCGATAGATTATCAGGCAGCCTGTCCGATCGCCTTGTTGACCGACCTCCCTCAGAACGGTTACTGAGCGACAAAATGGAGCGGTTAACGGTACCTCACGAGCGATTATCGGGAGAAAGAATATCAAACGAGAGGATAGCGAATGAAAAGGTTACACACGAGCGCCACTCTGACCCAAAAGCTCGGTTGCTGGACAACAAAATGTTGATAAATAGATTGGCGGAGAGCAAAGCTTCGATCGACAGGTTGGGGGAATCTAAGACCGAAAAGAGCATTGGGGATAAACCCGAAAGGACGTACGTCAGAGCCGAGGCCGACGTCGGTTCTGGAATCAAGTCTGGTAGAGGTTCCGAGAGGCTAGAGGAGGCGTCTTCTAACGGTGAGTAAAAATACTTAACTTTATCGTATTACAGTCACGATCAGCGTCAATCGGAAAGAAAGATAATATGGTTTTGTTTGTGTGTGCAGTGTCGGATCGACGGAAGATGCGCTTGATGGTGCGGCTGCCGCTGTCGCGCCTGCGCCCCGAAACCGTGCGCTCGCTGCAACGCCCGCGCCACGCCGTGCCCAAGCGGACTCCTACGCCGCACACCGAACAAGTAATTCATTCATACACTTTTTTACGAAAATCGACGGAGAATTGCTCTTCTCTGGGATAATTTAACTATTCTAGGCTTCAAAAATATTTAGCTTCTCGAATTAGGCTTAACGTATTTATATGTATGTGCAGAGTGGAGAAGTGGCAGCGACAAACCATGAGCGGACGGACACGTATGCGGGACAGACACCCATCTACTTCTCATACTTCGAGCGCTTGCCTGCAGACGCCCTTTCGGACGAAGAGAGGGACCACAAGTACGTATCTTACTAAATGCACAGGTGAAATCGCGACACATTTCATTGATAAAATATAAAAACTCATTGTGTAGATAATCTTACAGATATTTGTTGGCATTTATTACTAGACTATGAGACGATTTTACCAATCTTGTTCAAATTAACGAATTGACCGTGTATAACATATGATTTGGTTTTTTTCCGTGATAGATACTATTTAGAAGAAGCGACGCGGCTCCGTTCCGCGGCGGAGCGGTCCCAAGAGCCGCTGCCGCGGGTGATGCTGTACCTGGAGTCAGTACTGTGCTTCGTGCTGACGGGCCGCGTGCTCGAGCTCGAGCTCGACACCAAGGGTGCCTTCACTATCTACCGCGAGACCATCGAGTACATCAAGTCCATACACTCCATGCCGCAGAGGTTTAGGGCCTCGCCGCACGATACCTTCAACAAATTGGACATCTTGAGGTTAGCATCTGCATTTTTATATATTTTCTTGTTATATTATAAAGAAATCCCCAACAATTTTAACTTTCCAACCCACAACTTTTTGAATTTTGAGTTGGTCACGATTGGCCAAAATTTATTTGACCAATTTGTGATCTGACTGTCCCTGACATGATTTGAAAGGTACAATTACGTCTGTATTTGCGAAACTTATTAGTAAACTTTTAACTTCTAAAATTCTGGTCCTATAAAAGAGCCGAATCAAAAAAAACACCGATTTACCCACAATGTTAGTTTCTTTTGTGATCTAAACTTATAAACATTTGAATCTCTTCTCCTCTCATGTATATTCACTAAGTAAGTCATCATCTACATTTTGACTGAGAAATTTGATGTTGTGATCTCATGATGTGTGTAAATTCCAGTCTACGAGTGCAAGCGCTTCTGTACCTGCGTATGTTCAAGATGTACAACCGTGAAGTGAAGGAGTACAACAAGATAGTCAACGAGTACCAACAGAAGGTGCGTGCCGATGTCTGTATCCCGCTCACTATATTCTTTATCACTAACCACCACAGCACATAATGCATGCATCATACGCTTCACTAACCCTCAAATAAATCAAAACAAGAGTTCACTTTGTTTTTTTATAATCAAAATCGATGATATAATTTTGTAAGGAAAACTTTGCAGGCGAAATGTTGGGGTTCTGTATTTCAGTGTTGCAAAGCTTGTGTTTAGCATATTATGAGATACTTCAAGGTCAATTTTGTATGATCTATATCATACAAGATCCACAAAAATTTCACATCACGTCACATCAACAGCCTTTAATAGTCCACTGCTGGACATAGGCCTTTTTATAGAAAGGATAGTTGATCCTACTATACCACGCTGACCGGGTTGATGGAAGTTTGTTTCAAGTTATCCTTCTCTTTGCATGTTTACCTGCATAGTTTGCTTACTTGCTCTACGCATTAAAATTTTTTGATCATTTTTGGATTTTATTTCTTTGTGACAACACATTAAAACAGTACTTCCTCATTTAAATTAAATAATAAAATGCATGGTTCCGTTTAAAATAGGAATATGACATAGTTTAATTTATCCATAATATTATTCAAATAGCAAAGGTTTATAGACTAAAGCATGAGTCAATGACCTTTAATAAGATGAGATTAATGCTCGAACAAGAAAGTGACGTGTGTGTATTGTCTACAGCCAGCTCTGGCTGAATCGGTGTCGCCGCTATCGCCGACCCCGTCACCAGCAGGGTCTGTGGGGTCAGTGGGGTCGGGGTCGGCGTCATCGGGCTACTGTTCTTTGGCGCACTCCGTGCCTGCGCACGCGCACCAGGCACTGCTTCTGCTCAACAAGTACTACGCCTTCCTCTACGTCGCGCACGACTTGTGGGAACAAGCCGACACGTTGTGCCGCCTACGAGCCAACAGGGGTACGTACCTACACCACTTGTCTCATCTTTACAAAGACTACTCCCGCACTAGGAATATATATGTGTCGCAGAAACTTTATAAAATTCTCCACGTTTGGACCCACAATACTCAGCGCATTATTATAATTAACGCGATCAAGACAACACAGGGAGGCTCAGTTAGTTGTAAATAAGTATAAATCACAATTATTCTTTTATGTTGTGTTCTTAGTATGCACTAACAGTTATTTTTTCTTGTCTATTCTAGATCTGTTCATAGCAGTAGACCGCAAGTGCGGTCCCCTCTCCCTGTCGTCGACGTTCCGACATCTCGTCCAATATGTTCGTCACGCCATCTCACTGCTCAAGAGCGTTCCGAGGGAATGACAGTTACTTCGCCGAGAGAGACTGAGGGAGAATACTGGACTACAGTGTTTCAATCTATAGTTACAACATAAAGACTTTGAATATCAGTGTTATGTTATGCCATTTATACAAGAATGGGCGTCCCAGCAATATAAACGTACGCATATAGTTTCTTAGAATTTAATTCAAAGTGATATGAAAAGTGTCTTTGTCTAGAAGCAGTACATCGCTGCCTTCTCAGTCGCAATAATGATTGTACAAGTGAATGCTTCCATCACATCCAATATGTCACTTATTTTAATCGCCTTCCATACTATCCCTTTACGATTACTTAGCACATCTATTCTCAGCACTAGAAAGTTCTTTTTTTACAATTCTTTTTTTAAATTATAATACATATTGTAACCTCATTTCAATTTAAGAGTCGAACTAATGTTATTTTTTTTTAATATTAAATGCTTAATTCAAATAAAATGTAAACAAGCAACTCCAATCTATTTCTTTTAGGCATTTGTGTTAAACTTAGTGTCATGTAAAAAGATGAAATAAATCTAGATTTATCAAATAACATTGGGATATAAAACATTTGCGCAAAAATTGGAAACTATGTGTCGACTAATTAAATCTATATAGTTAGGACGCTCAGAAATAATTGAATATTGTACCTTATACCACAGAAATGGTCTGTCTGGAAGGAAGTGTTCCACACATCTATAATTACCTGCAAAATTGTGATATGTGAACTGCAGGTGACTGTACATGGGTGGGCCAAAGTTAGCAAATCATAGTGCAATAAGCTGGTCACATCCTGACAGCAAGGCCATTAAATGAAATAGGAAAACTCGATATCGGTTTAATGTATTGGTTATCTTAAAATAAGGCAAAAGTGTTTATCATATGATTAAGCAAAGTCTAGTAGAAGTAATCAACTGATATCCAACAATTACCGCCCACTTGAGCAGGCGAATGAATAAGTAGACTGTATCCACGGGAACTTCCATTTTAAGTTTGCGCCAACGTTGGTCCCAACGTTCGCCACTGTAAAATATACTCCAATCATCGCCTAACTGAACACTGTGTTCGCATCTCGTTCTCTTCCCAAATCGATGACCAAAAAGAAAAAGTGTAAAATTTGTAAGAAAGTGTACATAGAGCTTCGTTGCGTGGCAACGGTGAGCAACGGGCCATTCACTACTGGCTCTGTATTAATTAAGTGATAGACTAATCATATCTTAAGTGTTTTGCGTTGTAATTTGACTTCCCTATCAATGGAAATGTTTTACTGTCGGGAACACATATACGAATTGCTCGTTTCTTAGTCTAATGGGAGTTATACGACAAAAAAGTAATATTTTGATCGCATGTGGGCCAATCGAGTATATTATTAATATCTCAACATGTAAGGGAACACTTGTAGGTCTTCGCAATAATTTACAGAATTATACGTCGCTATGTTCATTTAGCGCGAGTGGGGTACGTGTAATTTGATTTATTATTTAGTTTAGTAAATAAATATAGTGCAACGTTCATCGTCGATGTTACACGAGCTGATTAAATGGCAACAAACAAACACCAACTTATTGAAATATGTTGATGTGTCAGTGTCACGTTGAGGCTATTTGGGAAGCGGGGCCAGAGATAACTGTGCACTTAGAGACTAAACCTCTCTTGTAATGTGTATCGCGACATCACAACTAAATTTAAAATGGCTGACACATTGTTTAGTTTCAAATATATAGTCATTAGACAGGAAAATAATAAAAACACTTGATTCCAGTTAAACAAATTTTTTTGGCTTACTGGCTTACGAATGTGACAAGCTTTAACCATTTCAGAAGGATATAAAAGTTCTAAAACTAATAAGTGTTTATGTAAACTGATGTTTTACATAACAAGGATACTGTATTATTTTATGTTTTTGTCTGTGTCATAGGGATCAGATTATAGTGATTTTTTTTATTGGATATGTTATATATTCAGAGGTGTACTCTGCAATAATTTAGAAGCATTGAAACCATTAAAACTTTTTAGTATCGCATTTTGCCATAAGTTTATTATAATTATACTTGTTTAATGTTGAAATAGCATATATTTTGGTGTCCTTGTAATCGTAAAGTCCCGAAAAAAATAATAGTGCAAGTAAATGGGGTCGCAAGTCGCAAGTAGCCTCAACGTACACGACAAAACTTTTGGCGAACAATGTACTGTAGAAGAATATAAGCCATAGATAACTGAATAGTTTCAGAACAATTGATTGAGCAAAGTCCTGTTTATTATCATGTCTTAACATTATTTCGTATACATATCAAATAATTTGGGGACAAATCATTCATCATTCGATTTAAAGGTGGCGTTTATATAATTTTGTACGCTTAGGAAAATCAAAGCATCACGATCAAGACATGTCATTGATCTCTTGCTATCGCATCGCTGACATAATTTGGAGTGACAATAAATTCCCTGTTAGGGGAGCTAGATCGGTATGGAACTTCCATATTGCCCTCGGGGCCGCCGAGGGTCGGCGGTACCGACTTCGATAAACAATCGTGCTGACAAACATGTGCAGTGCAGAACAAATCAACAGAAATATTGCTTTCATTATGAATAAAAAAGTTCAAAATATTTTTAATGCATACTTTTAAAGAGTACAATTAACGGTTGACATGAACAGATTTGACTCTGCGACGGTCCGTAACACCAAGCTATATATCTATTTCTCTCGGTTGTTTATCAAATTTATGTTGTGATTGTATATACATAATATTATTATATTATACATTTTGTAATGAATATACATGTTAGTGCCAGATAGGTTTTTGTATGAACGTTTATAGTAAGTGTGTTGACGCGGTGGCGGAGGGGCCTCGCGCGATCGGGACGAGTCGCCGACGCGTGACAAGAGATACCTTGTACATAGTATGTTATAAGAAATGTGTAGTTTTCACTCTATATTTTAATTTATATTATGTAACTATATCTATAGATAAGCGGAGAAGGAGAAATTAACATAATAATGTTTGTATAATGGTGCGTGTATCGGATGCGTAAGTGTCGGGGCTTGGCGACGGCGGGCCTCTCGAGCCCGCTGCGCACGCGACTCGGTTATTTTATCGAGGATATGTAAATGTTTGTAGGTGAGCTTGCAGCGTTCAGTTGTTAGTCTATAGTTTAGGTGTTAAACAGTCGGCCGTGCAGGAGCAGGGCAGGGCCGCTAGTTACCGCCGCGGAGCGGGCCAGCGCCGGGTCGGTGCTCTGTGTAGCAATAAATATAACTTCATCACCGACCCGGCACCGCGCCTCGAGCGCGTCATACGGCCGCCCGGCTCGCATCTCCCGTTCAATACATCACATATAAGCTGAGATTGTCACATAGAGATAGTTAATTAGGATAAGGAATTAAGATACACATATGTATCAGATTTATTCGTAGCGTTGGGTACAATTACGGGAGTGCACTGTGTGTTAATAACTGATTGAACCGCCTTTATACTTAAATTTTACAAGGCCTATTGGCACGCGTTCGATGCGAGCGGCGTGTGACGCGAGGGGGGCGCGGTGCGAGCGCCGCGGTATCGACTTATCGTACATTACAATTCGTTTTACCTTAATACAAATAATTGCAGGAACGTTTGTTTGTCTCATGCGACGATCGGTACTTACAATCCGCACAAATGTTTTATTATACGTTTTAGTTGGTTACTTTATTTATTGTGACATCGTATTACTTTTAATGTTTATTGCACACGAAGCGAAGTTTACTTAAATTTTAGAGGTTATTGCGAGGCATAAGATCTGGCTGCGTTGTCTTGCAAACGTTCGGCTCAAGTTATATCTTATTTTGATCCATTTTGAACAATTTCTCTTTTTTTATTTTTTTACGAAGCATAAATTGCATCTCATTTAGAAACTCGCGTGTATGTACTTGGTTTTTGTTATCGTTTTAGTTCAATATATTTTTTGTTTTGTTGCTTATTTTGTGATTAAGCTATTAGTTTGATCTTTATAGAAATTATCATTAAATTAATGTGATCGAACTATACACAAAAATGCAATAAAATATTTAAGGTATTTAATTCCAATTTAAAGTTGATTCGGGGTCGTTATTCATGAACTAATTAAACTTTTTTTAAAAGCGATCCAAGCATTTTTAAAGTGCAGTTATTTCTCTAGAACGATATCGTGTCGATTACTTAATTGTTGAACTATCCTCGCACATGTAATATTACGATATAAAACCTTTTGAGGTGATTTCAAAATCTCAATGAAGTAAGCCCTTAAATTGAAACCAAATTGACAATTATATCCTAAGTTGATAAACAAGAGCGCTGGTTAGATAGCATTAGGCGATTGTTTTAGGAAATTGTAAAATATTGTTTTCTTTTTTAATAGCGTCTCGTGTTAATAGCATGTATAATTTGTTTTTTTTTAATTCGCGTTAAGAATTATGTATAAATTTGTTTTCCTTTAATTTTATTATTTGTGTAACTATACTTTATGTTATTGATAATAGAATACATTAATTTTTATGTATGGTTTTATGTTTTTTTTGTTTTCCTTTTCCTTTTTTTTAATTTATCTGTTCGATACCGGTTAGTCAATTTAAGAGAAAAGTTTATTAGATAAATTGAGTGAATGGTAAATTGTAGGCAATTTTAATTAAGTGTTAGTGTAATAGAAAATGCCTTCGTCAATTGCCGAAAACATCATTTGCGTATCTGCTGGTTCCATAGAAACTAAAGTCGCAATAATATAGTTCTGACCAGCACAGCTGTGATTGACAGTAATGCCTTATAGCAAGTGTCTTCGGCTGCGGATTTAAGACTAATATTTATTGCGATATACAAATAGTGACGCCGGGTTCAGTACTGCAGTTCGTAACATTAGTCAATAATTCAGAGATGGATAAACTTTTAAGCAATTAGCCGTATATATAGCAAAACTAAGATGTGTTGTAGCAAGTAAGTAGGTTACATATTTTGGACTCTTAATATACTTTGATATTTCTAATTTGTCTGCAATGCTTAATTACGTAAGCACCCGTATGCTGGAATGTTGCTCTAAAAAGTTCAAGGAGAAATTTCAAGAGCATTCCACGTGATACGAATACATCCTCAATTCGATGAACTTGAAGTACCTGAGGAAGCTTGTCTCCGGCTAATCTGGAATAATAAGGTATCGGTGGGCTTACTGTCTTTCTTGTTTGTGTCTAAATCAATCTCAAACCGTTTTTTGTTTCACCTAAACACAAGAGATTTTTGTACAAATTTTTAAATATCTTTGACAATCACACCTCTAGTATTCATTTTAGACTGCCTCGTTGCTCAAGCCGTGAGCGTATCCAGCTGCTGATCAAGAGGTCTTGGGTTCGATGCCCAGATTAGGCCAGAAAAGTGTTATTGAGTTTTCTGATTATAGAAATGCTTTATAACTGCCCGGAGTTCAGAAGTTGAGGTCTTAGCCCCGTGCTTTGGAGAGCACGTAACACTGTCAGTCCTGCGCCTCAACTTTCTCTGGTCGTCTCGAATAGCCGTCCCATCAGATTGTGAGAGTGAAGAAACAGAAAGTGCACCTGTGTTTGCGCACACACTTATACACTATAATATCTCTTGCGAATGGTGGCTGGTCTCCTTTTAGACTCGCCGACGTGACCGGCTTGTAGAACATCATCATCATCATCATCATCATCATTAGTAATGATTTTTTTAGGAAACCATCTTACGATTTTCAGCCATATTAGATTGCTAAATTACAAACATCGTTTCCCTGTACATTCTCATCTCTTACCAGAAATAGGTTAAGAGTTTGCAAAGGCTGATCTACACCTTCACAGCTCCATTATCCTATTTTTCGCCAGACCGTCGAAATATGTCGTGGTAGGAATCTCACGTTTTCTTCTGTTATTCATTTGTACAACTGTATTTCCTTTTTCAACTCTCCGAGTTGAACTTGCTTTACCTGGATTTATTATCTGGATTTTCAGGTCTTGATATCGGTAGCCTCAATTATAGTCGGTTTAATACAATAAAAGAACCTAGCTAAGCTCAACTTTCTGTAATTCCATGGTATTATTTCGGCTGACCGTTGTGTCGAAGCATGGCCCGGATCTCATAATAATAGTTGTCGCCGGATCTTTCCTATTTCATCGAATAATTTTAGTCGGTTCGATTCCAACACCCCGCAAAACCCCGGTGGCGTGACAGCCCGAGGGAGTTACCACACTTAAAAAAAATGAATCGCCTGACTCTTCTTTTGGGTTTTATTTTTCTAAACAGTTTATTTTCTTTTCCTTTATGCTTCCTTAATACCTAAGAATACTTAGTTAAAATCGTTAAAATAACCTTAATTTTATTACATGAGGGATTTACTAACTTGTAAGGCCAATCGTGCATTTATATTTTCGTTTATATAGGCATCACATCGACTTATATTTGTAGTTTAATTAGGCATGTCAAATGCAAATTAAGACTACAATATGCATGTACTTAGAACTATAGAAGCAATAAAAAGTGATAATACTTTTATAAACCATTAATAAAGCATTAAATATAAATAGGAGAAAGTTCAAGATGTGTACCTTCTATTTTTAAGGGAGTTTCGTAATTTAGAGACAGTTTAGAGAACTTAGAAAATACAGGAGGATCTAAATGTTTAGTGTATCTACAACATATCACCGTTCGTGGGTACAATAGTCTTTAAAATATAGCTTGATCTCTGTGACAATTGTCACTAGTGTCATTTTAGAACTTACGAGGTACATTTTAGATGTGAATTTTTATATTTATAATGTATTGCACTTCATTTGTGATAAAACTGACACGTATGAAAATATAGATGATGAAAATAAAATCGCTAGTTCAAAGTTACTTCGTCGGTTTCGTAGTATCTGCCACAGATATAAAACTATATGTTAAGGACTGTCCCACAGATACTTTATTTATACCACCTGCCAAACTCTATTATTACCTGTCCTGAAAATGACATCTGTCAATGTTAAATGTTACCCTTCCAGCACCATGGGCATAATTCATTTAACTGATAACACCCATGGGTTCGCCTTTGTATGGCCTTGATTAAAATGGACAAGGTAGTACAAATTAAACTAGTTAAAAAATTGGATGGATGGATGAACTAAAAGGCAACATCGCTTTTATACGTTAATGTAATTGCAAATAAATGTATAGTAATTAAATACATTTATAGACGTACGAGTTGCCTAACCACTTGTCAACATATAGTTACTAATTTCAGTTTTTATTATTTATACTTAACATTTTATTCTTATTACACATTTTTGTTGAACAAAAAATTATTTGCAAGTTTTAGATAAAAACATTTTATTATTTAATTTGACGATAGAAGGCACTCATAAATATGTAGATTCAGAATATTTAGATTTGTAGGAGATTAACGTACCTGCTATTACTTTAATTAGGAATTATAGTTAGGCGTATAACTTGGGAAAGGCACTAAAGTAAGGAATTACAACGGAATGGTCTAGTTATGTTTAACTGCCTACGACTAACGCTGCAGTACTGACCCGCGAGGCACACACACCAATATTAAAAGATTATATCAATTATAACGTTATCAATCATATAATATAAAGTTGGTATATATAACTCTAGGTTTCTGTGTTAGATTTGTGTCGGACCGCTGCAAGCTCGAACACGCGACGCGCTTATTGTATACGATAGAAGAATAATAGTTTGGCGATACTAAATTATATATGTTTATGCAGCAATCGACATAAAGCTATAATATATATATAAATTATCACTTATATTTATAGTTGACTGAAGTTGATAATTGTTATTATAAATAATTGCATGTTTTTATTTCATTTTCGTGATTATTAAAAATTATTTTAAATATGAGATTTTATGACTCCTAAATCTTTGAAATGCATAACAGATTGCATGTCTGGGATGTCTATACATCTAGCGATATCAGTTTACGCAATTTTTTCTCAGAAAAAAAAATCGTTTTATGTTAAACGATAACTATAAATATAAGTTTTATTTTAAAAGGACTGTAGCTTAAAAATGCCGAGTCCTGAAGTAACAATTATTGTCTGATATTTTTTTATAATAATATATCCTATATCAAGGTGAAATGAATGAACCCACTCCACTAAAACATAAATAATTAAAGAAAGACAAGTTTCTATAATTCAAACCCAATACCTATTTGCTTACACGTTTTTTTCTTCAACTCGTTTCTAAACAAGTGTACTATAAAATTATCATAAGATAAATAATTACTGGGCAATAGAAACCACAATTTTTATACAACATGTAAGTAAAATATAAGTTACCTATAAGCAAACCTCTTAAACGACTAATGTTATTCTAAACAATGCAATCAATTACAAAACGAACGTTTATACAGAGCGATGAATAGTGCATTAAAGTTGTACACTCACATTCAATATTTTTGCAGTGATTTTGATATGCACAATATGTTTGTGTGTGAAGTACCGGCCACACTCTGCTGTGCGGAGCGGCCGGGTCTTTGCGATTCAACTTCAACCTCCGGCTTGAGGGGAAAATTGAATTTGTTTATTTTAGTGTTAAATAAAGTTCAAATGGAAATTTAAATTGTGCCTTAGTGATAAATCGTTTAGCCTCCAATTTCATTTGGAATCTCTGATCTTGAGACGCGGATAAGAGATGTGTTATTTTGGTCGATGTCGATTTGAAGTATTAACTTCGCAGTATTTCTGATATTCACTTGCACTGTACACTAATCGCACCTATTGTAAAAATATATACAGTGGTTTATCTAAGAACCCCCTCTGAGTTATAGTTGAACTAAATTAATGCAATAATATTTAAAGCGATATTTTTGTTTTATTGGATGTTGTGATTGATTATATTTACAATATATTGTACGTAGAGCGGTATGTATATGTGGTAGCAATAATTTTAAGTGTGGCAATAAGGTCTAGTGCATTTGCTTTTGTGTCTCTCGAGTAAATACCAAACGATGTATGTGTATAGAACCCTGTCCCGACTTGTCGACCTGACGCTGTACACTGCTTCTCACATCATGTACGTACAATAAGTTCAAATTCTTGACGTTTTAAAAGTATATTTATATTTTATAATATATTATCTCAAGTGAAAGTAATTAGTTATGTAGTGAAATGAGATGTATGTCTGTTCAATGTTCACGTTGTGTTGTGTCGCGCACGCATTCATACGTACGTACAAACACGCACGCAGTAATTTATGACTGCGTCATCCCGCTTGCGGACACGTCGCGGGCCTTTACTTTCCTCTGTCGCTTACCACACTCCTTACACCTACCGTTCGATTTTGAGTTATTTTTTATTTATTTAATTTTTTTTATATCACTAGACCCTCTTCCGGTAATAAGGTTTTGTTCTACTGCATAATATATATAGTCTCAATATATTATTTTAATAAAATCAAGCAAATGACATAACGATAATGATTTAAATATTTCGGGTTTGTATTAACAGATTTCTTAATTATTAGTCTTGCTAACAGTGACTCGGCAGTAAATTAATCAGTGACCACGAGTTTGATTTGTGTAAAATTCTAAGTTAAAAGTTTCACGTCTATTTCACAATTGCACCGCTCTCCTACTACCTCCTACCTTACCCTTAGCACCACTTTCACGTCCGAGACTAATTACTAGCGTAAGTCTAAGTGCCAAGAGTTGCGAATTCTTTCCTAAGTGCAATTCCTAATCCACTACCTATCTTACCGTATGTCTTACCTATCTCATCGTGCTTACTAAAAACTGTCCAGATGCGTTTAAACTTGAACACCAATTAACTAAGCAAATTTATTAAGTGTCGTAGCATAAGTGAGAATGTGTTTATATCTACATGCTGTTGTTTTGTTAAAATGCGTAGTTCCTCCTTCCACTTCCTTGTATTGTTGAAAGTGTCCCGCAAGTCAAAGTGAGAACATTAATTAGTGTATAAATTAACGAAATCCCGTAAATTACCATAAAAGCAGCTAATATTAATGATATTCTAAATTATGTTTTGTAGTGGATGTTTTTATTCTCGATATGATAGCATAAAGCGTCGTCTTCGTATGTTAACAAATGTAAAAGGGAGCCATTCGACTCAGACACACTTGACTATGACAGGTGGGTCTGTGTCGGGTATGTTCCTCGACACAAGAGCGGTCTACGCTCGACCGCTGCGGTAGAACGCGCCGCGCCAGAATGGATGGTGTAAGCCGACGTTACCATACATTTGTCACGGGTAGAACGCTTGTACTTAAGATAAGGGACAAATAAATTATAGAATAAAATTGTTTACCAGACGCCCTGTACCGGGCGTTAGACGAAAATATTATTTTTCTTAGATCACATTATATTGTAATAAAATGGTATAGAAGTATGCGTTTGGCGGACGGGACGGGCGCGCGCCTCAGCCGGTTGCATTAAAATATGATATTTTTTTACGAGCGAAGGATCACGCCCGATCTGACCGCGCTCCTCATATTTGTTATGTTTAAGAGGAAATATCTATTGTCTATTCCAAGGGTTGAATAACTACCAACACTTTTTTATATTACAATAATTATAGAAATTATTATTGAATTTGTCGTTTTCTTTGGAGCGGTCTGCGGACTTTTTATGAGTTATACCTGCTACAGAGCAGTTTAACAACTTTATATTATACTACTTGTTAAAGTAATATAAAATAAAGAAAAAAATATCAACAATTAAAATACCTAACCCACAACAGACACCATTTTATTTTGTTTTACTTCACCTTCACATCTTAACCCCACTATTTAATTGCCGAGACTCGCGTATTACGAGTCAAATCAGTTCAATATTAGTTTGTAATTTGTGAAGATTAGATGTGATTTTTTGAGCAAACGATCAGACAGTTTAAAATATTTATAAGCTCAATAACTTAGCACCTACCGCATCTTATTTCTACATCACCTGAAGGTCGATTGGGAGAGAATACCACGTGGCATTAAGTCCGCCTTAGTACAACAAGTACAATAAGCTTAAATAAATAAATAATGAAGCATACGTTGCTTATCATAGCTTTTGATCCCTTTCTCCAAAGAAAGGAAGAGGGGAGGCTTGAATTCTGGTAATTTCCCTCACTCGGTAAAAAGCACTAACTAATTCATGTCAAAAAATAAAAAAATATTAATTGAATTAATTCTGATAAAATATAAATATAATTAAGGTAAGTACTAACTGACTCGGTAAACTTTGTTTTGCCATATAAATCAGTTTTAGAAATAATTAAACAGAATAGAATAAGCTTTACTGTACGCCAATTACAACCATTACAATAGAATAATTCAAAGATTCAAAGATCAATCTCCAGGCAGTATTTGGATAAACAGATCGACGGAAGAAAAATAAACAAAGGACAGTTTTGATGTTTTGAAGCTATGGTGGTACGAAACTACATAAAGAAATACATATACATATATACACAATATAAATGTATATAATTAATACATTAATAGCTGTGAAATCATTTAGTCGTGTGCAGCTATTGAGAGCAAAGAGTAGATCGACTGCTCGGTTGGCCTAGTGGTTTAAGCGGTCACCATGCCGCTCTGTACTGTGCTGAGTGTTGTGGGTTCAAATCTCACATGGGGCAACACTTTGTGTAATCCATAAATTGTTGTTCTGAGTCTGGGTGTTCTTTGTGTCCGTTTCTTACATGTTTGTAGTCCCCCCGACATAGGATTTATTCCTATGGTGGACGTTGTCTTTCGTCATCAGCCAGAAGACGTCCACTGCTGAACATTTTAAAAAACAAAAAAGAAAAAAAAAGAGTACTTATGAACCTATGTAGTGAACTTTGACTATATTCTTAAAAGCTGCCAGAGTTTGAGCACGTCTAACGAATATCAGCAAGGCGTTTCATAATCTGATAGCCTGTACCGTTAAAATTTTATCATAGAACATGATGTTGTAGCTAAGGATCTCAGATGTGTCACTGAGGAACACAAAACGTTCCTTTAAGTAAGGTTTTGTAAATAAATTAAATAAGATGCTATAAAGTATAGAAAGAATATGTGAATTACGTCAGTACTAATCGAGAGTACAATGTCATTAAATTTGATGGTAGGTACTTCAAACCAGTCGATTTTAGAGTGCACCCTGGAACTGGTCATAACAACGATTTTGGTCTCTGATGGATTAACAGTTATACCATATAGGCTGTTCCATTTACATACTCGCACCAAATCTGAGTTCATAATATTGAAAGCTTAACGTTGCTTGTGTATAGATTTGAAGGTCATCTGCTTAAAGATGGTAGGATGTAAGTAATGTTTTAGAAATATAATTTATAAAAATAGTGGCCCCAGAGGTTCTCCAGCAGATGTATTACACCACGAGGAAAAGTATTCTTCAAAGAGTATACGCTGCCTACGCTACCTAACAGGTAACTACGGAACCAATCAATCACCGCGCACCGTTGCAAACATTAATAGTGTGTAAAATGCCCATTTCAAAATCTGTATTAAACGCATTGCTAAAATCCAGTAAGAAGAGTTTGTTAAATAAACTAACTTTACTTACAGTTTGCCCAACACACAGTGAGCCATTACACCGTTATAATGTTATAATGGTAATAAATACCTATGCACATATAGGTATATAAAGACCTTCCAGTGAGGAAGAGTATACAAAAATTAAAAAGTACTTAATTTGGCGTAGAATATGTCGACATCCGGATACTGAGCAATAAAAGAGTTGGGTAGACTAACTGCCTGGCTGTGCTGTACACGTTCGTGCCGGTGGCGCAGTGAAGAGACGGACACAACACGAACTCTTTAACCAGCCTGATGTCTTAACATGATGTAACATTGACCAGAGTGCATACCGTGCTGAGGCTTGTACGTGAGTCTGATTGATAGGGATTGAGAAGATAGTTCTTTATTAGGTAAGTTAGTTGAGTATAAACGAGGCGTACCCATACTTTTGACAGAAAGGAAAATATGGAAATTAGCCGACAGTCAGATTTTTTTGGATAATGTTCGTTTCTTTTCAAGTATCGGGCAATACTTACACTATTAGTGAGGGAGTGATCTAGGATGTGGCTTAAAATGGTAAAGATTTCATCGACTATATTTTGGATCATGTTACGACTTATGTTGTCACTTGTAACAGTATTGGAAATTATTGACATTTTACACTTAACATCACAATTAGTAATCTGATACAATGATAATGGAGAAAGTAAGAAATTGAAAGTGATGAAAGATGTGTAAAGTATGATTATACCATTGCATGTACATTGTAAAGACAATTCAGCTGTTAAAAAATTATAAAACAAAAGATGTTCTTTATTGTTTTATAATTTTTTATTTATATTACACTTTAAAATAGATAGTGTACGTACAGTAGCGCTCAAAAGTATTTTCACAAGACTACTTTTGCAGTTATCTGTATACTGAGTACTGCAAAATAATTTTGGTATTTTTTATATTATTATTTATGATGTATTTCATCCTCTGTGAGTTACAAGTTGGAACTTGTTTGTTTTCTTTCTTTGTTAAAAACAAAACACGTCTATACATGCGCTCAAAAGTATTTTGACAACCATTCAGTTCCTTGCTGGCAGCGGTTCTACTGACACTGTATATATTTTTGTCTATGAGGTATAATTACTCCGCATTTATCAACATACCTAAGACTAAAGAATATTCAAATGATATTAAAAATGCCGTGATAACTGCCCTACAGAGTGGAATGACGCAAGCAAAAGTTTTGCTCGAAGTTTTAAAGTGTCACTACAACTTGTTAGTTCGTGGAACAAAGCTTATAATAAACGTAAAACTATTGAAAATTAACCTCGAAGTGGCCGTCCGAAAAAAACATCCGCTAAGGAAGACCATTTGATAAAAATGTTATCGACAAGTGATGTCCGAAAAACGGCTGTGCAAATAAACAACGAGTTACAGGAAAATTACAACGTGAATTTACACGTTTCAACTGTAAAACGCAGACTAAAGGACTTCGGATTACATGGACGACGTCCAACTAAGAAACCTCTAATTTCTGCAAGGAATAGGAAGCTGCGCCTTGCGTTTGCGAAACGGTTCAGGTTATGGACGAGTTCAGAATGGTCCAAGGTGCTGTGGAGTGACGAAAGCAAATTTAATTTAGTGTCATCTGATGGTATACGGTACGTGCGACGGCCTGTAAACAAAAGATTTGATGTTCGATACCAAATAGCCACAGTAAAGCATGGAGGTGGCAATATTATGGTCTGGGAATACTTTTCTTGCCGCGGATTCGAACCTTTAGTTAGGATAGAAGGTAGTATGGATCGCTTTATGTACACAGATATATTAAAGCAACAAATGCTACCCTATGCTAAAGCAAATATGGCACCTGGTTGGTATTTTCAACAAGACAATGACCCAAAGCACATATCGAAACATTTCAACGACTTCATGAAACTCGCTAAAATCAAAATTCTCGACTGGCCAAGTAAAAGTGCCGATTTAAACCTGATAGAGCATCTTTGGGAAGAACTGAATCGCCGCGTAAGATGTCGAAACTATTCAAATAAAGATGCCTTATATGAAGCACTAAGTAATGAATGGAGCCGAATACTCATTGATCGTTTGCAGAAACTAGTTAACTCGATGCCGGCGCGTTGTGAAGTGGTCTTGAAGGCTAATGGATATGCAACAAAATATTAATAGCTAATATCAAAAAGATATTTTTTTTAATTTATAAAATAAAAAACTTTCCTTGTCAAACTACTTTTGAGCCGTGTCGTAAATATTTTTTCTTTATATTTTCTTTTTGTGTAGAAATACATAACTATTTAAGTGTCTTAATTTGTGAAACGTATCATTACTTCAAATATAATCTTTGATTGGAAACAATTTTGTTATCATTTTTGTAATATGGAATAAAATTGAGTTGTCAAAATACTTTTGAGCGCTACTGTACATACGCGTATGTTTCACATATAAATATGTATGTCTGATGATGTATATATGATTGAAATATTTATTTGTTCATTTGCCAGCTGCGCTACTTATGTAAGAGAAAGAAATGTGTATATATTTAACAACTGTTACAATATAAACCCAAAAAAAATGTAAATAGAACAAGATCACAAAAAAAAATAAAAAAGAATTGGACATAGCCCTTCTACCAGACGCCAATAACAGTAAGAGAAAATTAAAAATATTATTAAAATATAGAAAAAAAAGAAGAAATATAAACATGAACTAAAAACAAAGACAACGCAATATGTAATGGAGCCATTAATATAAATTAAAACTACATGTTGAGAAAATAGAAATTATCGTATCATATCAAAATAGATATATCTGCAAACTTGGGTAGATGATTTTTGAACGAAGTTTATATGACTAGAGAAATGTCAAACTGACAGCCTCGCAGTAAGGTAGTCAATAATAAACATTATTGCAGAGTTGTAACATCGGTGCAGATTGCCACTTAACCTCTCGCCAGTGACATATCAAAATGTGATATATTCATATCTGTGGAGTCCCGTGAGCGGACTTTACACAGACAAGGTATTTTTAGGGTATAGGTTTAGAAAAACCTGACTTTCTCTAAATCAAAGTGAAATTATTCTAAATGCCAATAAGATTTATATTCCAATTAGGTTTCTTCATATAATTTCTTATACTACACTTGACTTTGAATTGCCTTGCAACTGTTCTATGAGAAATAAAATGGGTTACATAAAACTTATATTTTATTTTCCAACTCATTAAAAATTAAGGCCTTGCTGGATGTAAAGTTATATATTTTTTGTATAACATTAAGTATTTGATAAAATAAAAACCAAATGGGTTAAGCTCCAATACATTTTTTTTAAACTGCACTTGTTTTTAAACTTTGGACTGAAATGGTCACTTTTTAAATCGACAACCGTTCAAAATTTTTATACCATAGACCAAACAAATTTGATGTGATAGGGAGAACATGTTAACTTTTAGTCGATTTTTAATAAGTACAATAGAAGGAGACCTGTAGCAATCGACAAAACAGTCCATAAATACACGTCTACGGCAGATGCCCGTAGCGGACTCGACACAGAAGCGCACTGAAGTGCAAAGTCCTCTAAGCGGACGCGCAACAGTCGAGAGGTTAAAAAAAATAGGCTGTTTATTACATCATGATTAATGAGGTGTATCGAAAATTACATTATTAAAGTGACATAATAGGAATTCAATTTAACATGTTGACTATGCAATTAGTAAAAGAGATATCAAATACCTATAATAACAGAACTACAAGGGTGTTTTCTTTGGGCCTACCAAAGTGACTCTGTGAGCCTTACATTGCCACGATGCCCGTCAAGTCTTTTATGTTCCTAGCGGGGTGCGAACAAGTTTCTCAGTAGACCACCATGGCGTGTGTCACCATACCTATTGTCTGCATTCGTAATAAAATAGAAAAAAATAAGACTATACTACTTAAATTAATTAGAACTACACACAACTTTTACTTATAATTTAGGGGTTGGTTGTAGAAAGGTGAAAATTAAAATTTTGGATTGTAAGTATTTTTTGATGCCAAATAATACATCTAAAAATATTGTTCAACAAAGATTTGAAATGTTTATGAATTCAGTTAAATATTAAAGTCAAATAAGTTGTGGACTTATGTTTGTAATACGGCATATATCATAATCAATCACACATATCACACACACCTTTAAAAAGACGTAAGTGTATTGAGCAAAAATATATTAATTTTCGTTAAAATTATGAAAACTATTAAAAGGAAACAAATTTAAAAAAAAATTTTTTTCAACCTTATATAATATTTATTAAAAAAAATAAAAATAAATGTATAACAAACTAGTCTTTATTAATTATAATTACACTTGATTTCGTACATGCTTCCTTTTCTTCTTCTTTTTGTTATTGTGAGCTTCTATCAGGTCATCGATCTCTTTGCTATCGTCGCCGAGACGTTTTTCTCCACTGGAATGAATAAAACGTCATGTAAGAGAAGTATAAATTTGCAATGACTAGCTTGTTAGTCTAGTCACAAGGGACCTGGAACGTTATGTCCGCCGTCGTGGATTCGATGGAGGTTCCGGACAAACTATTAAGTGATGAGTAGATCATTTAATCCGAGTACAACCTTAATTTCTAAGATCAGCGCCTTCAACCCAACAAACTCATCAGCGTTATAATGTAAATAAAGATGTACATATATTTAGAAATATACATGTAAGTATGTCCGGTTATTATAGTACAAACTACCTAGTTTGGGATAGACTGCTATAACATTATTATTATTTTCCTACTAACTAACTACTGCCTGAAGACATTGGTTTACTCATAATGTATTAGGTAGACATGAAAAAAAATGATATAAACAGCTCTTTTGGTATTTTTATACAAACATCCGGGAATTGAACCCGAGATTCTAGTACAGCAGTCGCATACACTACCACTACACCACAGAGGCAGTCGATAAATTGTGACTTATTATAGACTATTATTGGTTAACTTATTGGTTACATGTCTTACCTTTTAACAGATATAAGTTGTTTCTGTTTGCTGAGGACGAGCGCCTTGCCCCACTCAAGGTCATTGCCCTTGATAACGTACTGCGTCAGGTCCTCGTCCATTAGACGTGACAACTCCTTACGTTGCTTACGTTCCAAGTCCTGAAAATTATTATACATTTAATAACAGTGATCTAGGGCGGTTGAGGATATAAGTATATAATTATAGTTGGTCAAATTATTTTCGCGCTAAATAGCATCATGTTAATACAATCTGAAGACAGCAGTCGATAAAATTGACTGAAACTATGAAGTTCGACTAATTATATATGTTTTACGTCAGTAAGGCAATAATAAATTTGAGTGAGTCAAATAAAGTTTACTTTTTAGCCGATTTACGGTATAATACTTAGTTCGAGAGAAATGTTTTCCATCGGTGGTACTATTTTATTTAATCTTTTTTTAATTAAATGGGTAGATTCAATGTTAGTGCCGTAAAACTAAACTATAAATAAAGGGCCACTATAAAAGGTACAATAAAACTATTGGTCATTCAAATAAAAGGCAAAACTTTAATTACTATTGGTAAAATTTTGTAATAAAATCACCTCAGGTGAATGTACAACTTTGTATTTTTTGGACTGGTAACAGATCAAATTATCACAAATAAAGATTCATATATTTAGAAATTTAAAATTTATGTCTAATCCACATCACTAAAGCTACCATAAAAAACCCACAACTGATTACCTTGGCAGCCTTCGACAGTTCATCTTGTAAGCTTTGCTTGACCGGTTCCATGGCTACGTTATCCGTATTCTTGTCTTCTATGCCCATTTCTTTAGCCACGGTATCTTCTAGCACAGCATTAAAGGCAGTGTTTATCTTCTTACAGGAATCATAGAATTTAGCCAGAATCTGTGAACTGGGCAGGTCCAATTCTTTCGCTATGTCGTCAACATCTTTCATTTGGAATCCTATTGCTATCAAGATAACCTGGTAGGTAGAAAGGAATTATTAAAATTAATAAAGTAAACTTCATACATTTCATACATAGCTGTTTGATCCTAAACTATGTAAAGTCCGCTATGGTGACCAAACTTCTGATAAATATACTTAAATATAGTTAAATTACATTCAAACACGAAATAAATGATTGTGTTTATCACACAGTTTTTTGTACAGGTGAGAATCGACAGGGTAACTAAATACTAGACGAACAGATCTGTGTGTTAAAGGTTATTTCTTTATCTTTCGGGAGCCGTTCTCACTATTCTCAGTGAATGATATGTATTCTGTAAGTACGTCTATCTACATTTCAGGACGATCGATTGAATAGTTAAGTCGTGAAAACCTAACATACAAACAAAGAAACACATCGGTCACATTAGCATTATTGAAAATACTCGTAGGTCTTTCGGTGGGTTTTTTTTCGAGTAATGTCGCCTTTGTTACACGTGCACGTTGCGGTTATTCCTATATTTCATTATGCCATAAATATCGAGGTGATCACTTACCTGCTGTACAGCATCCAGCTTAACCGAAGTTTTGTTGTGGAACACGAGACTCGCTAGCGGTGACAACAGGTCCGTGATAAGTCTATAGTCGGCTTGCTGTCTACAGTACGACTCTAGGCGGCCCAAATCGTGGGGAGACAACTGCTGCTCTATGAGTTCCTTGGTTAGTACTGTAAAGTAATACAGTAATAATTATGCTCGTGTACTTAATATATGATTTCATGTATATACTTTTTTGTGAAAGTTGGACAGAAGAGTATTAAAAGAAGTGGTCCAACAGCGTTTTATTTATTCTGGAACAATTCCAAGTAATGACTCATTTTCTTTGGAATAATATTGCAGGGAATAGTCAAATAATAATAACAGTTGGATACATTTCACTAAACTAGGCAGAGCCCGTAACGTTGCCCGCTGATAAATATATTCAGATCTTTCTAAATACATACACATTTATTTGTGTGGTGACGGACTAAGAATACAGAGTGTTAACACCTCTATTTACTCCCATGGGTGTCGTCAGAGGCAATCGAACAAACTACGTGATGTTGCCCACATCATTACAAGAAAAAGGCAATCTGGAGTCCGACCGGCACGCCTAGATGAGAGCGTGGGAGGCTTACGTCCAGCGGTGGACCGTTAAAAGCTGTGGAGGTGATGCGACATAGATATTAAAGATAAACGACAGCCAGACGCGGTACTGACCTGGGCGGTCGCCGCCGCCGCTGCCGCCGAGCAGGCGCAGCGCGAGCGTGGCGCTGAGGCGGCGCAGCGCGCGCGCCAGCAGGCGCGACGCCCGGCGCCGGAAGTCCGCGCTGTACGAGCGCAGCCACGAGCCCTCGCCCAGCGCCGACAGCAGAATGCACGAGTGCTCGCCCGTCAACTCGTTCGCTTTTTGACTGTCAAAAATATTAAAAAATAAATACGGCGTTCCTCGATTTCTAAACGACATTTCTTATGCTTTGAACGATATGACACGATTGAAATTATATATACACCGATGCCCAAATACTAAAAGTAAAATCGTGCCCGGTGTATGGTTCCTTAGTAACGGCGTTTTGCTATTACATATTAACGGTTTCAGCGGTCTATGACATCGTATTAGTTTGTTGACTATTACTCGTACACTAATAAAGCTTACTTAAGTTCTTTTTAAGAGCCTTTTTTTTACGTGAGGAATGCTTTTCGTACCATACTCTCCGTAAGGAGACGAAGGGCGTGCGTGGTACTCCCGGCAAGCCGGTTTACCCACTAATCCCCGCGCCGACCTACCTCGGTAGCCGGGAGGAGCTCCAGGAAAGCATCAGCAGCTTCTGGAGTCCTATTTGCCGTATCCCATGACTGAGGTACATCCTGTACAGGCTGGGCATTCTGCCAGCGTGTGGAGTGCCGTGTCCACGGTCTGGCGATCGCAGTGCTTTGGCTCCTTTCAGATCAGACACAGGTGATCTCCGAAGCATCCTTTCAGTGATCACCTGCGTCAGCCGGTATGAGAGGGTCCCGTGATTCCTCTCGAGCCAAAGCTCGATAACGGATTTTACCGCCGCAATGACGGTGTGCCCGGCGCTTGGTTGCCCAAGTCGTTCCTTCCACTCCTCCACAAGAAAACTTCCACTCCTCAGAAAACCCAACTCCGGACTTGGCGGAGTTGGGTTTTCTGATTCTCGTTTTCCCGAGTTTCAGGATTCCGGCCCAACTCCTGCGCCTCCTTGCGCCACTGATAAAGAGCCGCAAGGGCTCTCGTCTTCAGGTACCATGTAGAGTCCCAGTCAGGAGACTCGCCGCCTAGAAGGAGATTGTGCGGTATCCTCTTATGACCATGATGGCATGATGGATGGATGACCAGCACTCGCTGCGGTCGTCGCAGCATCGCGACGTTGCCGACCTTGAGGGTCTCATCCCACTCTGGGGTCCCGTAAAGGGCCATTGACCGTACACTTCCCGAGTAGTCTTGCAGGAGTCATCGGGTCCACTCATGTTAGGTAGCAGCTGCGCCAATGCTCGCACTGTTCGTAGCAAATTTGGAACCGGACTTCGTAAATGAATTCCGAAGTCCTATCGGCTATCGAGTACGAGTCTCAGATATGTCATGGAGGACTCAATGCCAATCCGACTGCCTCCTACTATGAGGCTGGATCGATCTGGTGGCTTGTTTCGAGGCGCATGAAAAAACAAGGCTTTGGATTTGTGCAGAGCCACCTCAAGACCCAGTCGCTGGATTCGTTCCACGATTTCGGCAACCCCAGCCGTGGCCCTTAGGGTTGCCTTACGGTGCGTCTTGCCGCACGATATCACAAGTGTAACGTCGGCATACCACGTGACAACGATCCTAAGACCGATCCCTGCGGAACACCGCACGACATTTCACTTCATTCACGACACTGAGACCGGTCTTACTTGGGTAGATGACGGTTCTTTTCGACAAATATGCCCCGACTATTCGACGGAGGTAACGAGGCACTCGGTGATATACGAGTGCCTCCCTGATGCAACTCCAGGGCAAAGCATTGAACGCATTAGCAATGTCCACGGACACCGTAAATACTACTTCACCCCTGGAAATTGCTCCCTCCGTTAGAGCCTTTACACGCATGTTCACATCCACGGTGGAGCACCCCTGACGGAAACCATACTGGTTTTCCGCCAGATCCGGCCTAATAGTGAAGAGGTGCTCCAGAGGCTTCGTGCAATCACTCTTTCAAAGAGTTTGCATACCTCGTCAAGCAATACTATGGATCGGTAGGCAGATAGTGAGTCCTTTCGGGTGAGGACCAGTTTCCCTCGTCTTCCACAATTTCGGAAACTGGCCCTGCTCGAGGCATGAGCTGAAAAACTCTCTCAGTCGGGTCTCAAAAGCATCGTCACGTAGAGCCAGGATCCAAGCTCGGCACCCTATCACACCACACATCATTGGATAGATGAATGTAAATGTTAACATCTGCACTTCAAACAGGTGCCGCAAACAAGTGTTTTACAAGATTTTATTTATTACTTTGTCGGTGTGATATACTCATGCGAGATTATAGGTTAATAGCACTAAGTCTGTGAGATATATTGAGAACAGACGGACATAACAAACTCTTATGGAGCCCTAAAAATGATTCCATCATAGGGCTACAGCCTACAAGGAAAAATGTGTCAATTTGATCGATTTCAATCAATCGATGAGCGGCATTGTATTGTCACTCATTCGTTATGACGTAGTATTCACAATTTTAGTAAAAAAAAATACTTTCGATTATATTATTAAAGTCTAAAACTCACCTCAAATAAACTGGTACATATTTCTGAGATTGCCAAAACTTAAGTAAGTCTTCTGTGAGTCCGAAACTTGTACCCAAATAGTCTAAATGTTCAGCTTGCACCTCTGATAGACGCTTCAGTAAAGTCGGTGGTTTTGCTCTGTAATAAAATCATTTATTTGTTAGTACAATTATCATCTTCAACAGCCTGCAACAATTTACTGATGGATATATGCCTCTCCTTAGAAACGAAGTAATTTTGACTTACTATACCACCCCAAGCCAAGTAGACAAAGAGTTTTCTTGTCAATTCACAGTGTAATCTTAATTCGTCACCATATGAACAATTATACAAATTACTTATTAACAGTTTTTTATTCATCATTTCTTATTATGTTAGTAGTGGCAAATTTTTAAAGTTTTTTTTTGTTATTTAATGTCATAAAATGGTAAATATAGTTTTCTGATAAAAAAAAAAATAAAACAGTCACTGTTTAATCTGTACATTTGAAAAAAAAAATCTATGCACAATAGCAAGCAAAATATGAAAAAAGTTATTTTAACTAATTCATCTATGCCTAGTTCTTGAAAAAAAAACAAGTTCTATGTCGTTATCAAAATGTGTCAATGTAAAGGTACCTGGGCATGATAATCTCTGTATGCAACGTATCGGTTTGTCCTTTGGCATCTGTATCTTCTTCATCTGACTGCCCCTCGTCCAGACAGGGTATATCGCCGGAATAGTACGCGGCTAGCTGTTGCAGAGCCCGCTTACCGTATCCCATCTGTTAGAAAAAACAAAATATTATTATAGGTACATAAGCCAGTTTATTAGTAACCAGGAGACTTCCTAATCTGGGTGTGTTGTTTTTCACATCATCATCATGAAAATAAAGAGGCTTTAACAGTGAACTGCAGGAAATAGAACTTTCCTTAGAAAGGTTTTGATCTACTGCACTATGCTGGCCAGACAGGTTGGTATAGGGTTTGTTTTTAGTTTTCCTTCTGTTTGTAGTGAAATTGTTCAGTGTAGTTTACGGTTAACAACACCCACGGGATGAATAGAAGTGGTAAAGCTCTGCATTTTAATCGGTCACCATGTATATTTTAGAAAAATATTTTACTTATACTAGAGAAAGATGTCGGCAAGGGTGTCAGGCAGGGCTGCATTCTCTCTCCCATTGTATTTAATGAGACGAGTTTGTGAGGATTGGAATGGAGGAGTAACTGTAGGTGGCACTAAGATCTCCAATCTTCGATATGCGGATGACACTACTCTTTTAGCCAGCAATGAAGCTGAAATGGTCGACATTCTGGACAGAATAGAGCGAATCAGTCTTGAAATGGGGCTCAGAATCAACCATAGCAAAACCAAACTCATGGTGGTTGACCGGGGTAATAAGCTGCATTTTTCGGGTGCCCTTAAACTGGAAACAGTGGAGGATTTCGTCTTCCTTGGAGCTAACATAAGCAACACTGGTTCGTGTGAAAAGGAAATCAGAAGACGCATAACTATGGCTAACATCGGGATGTCCCAGCTGCAGGGAATATGGAGAGATCGTAACATTTCCCGCAAAACGAAAATGCGACTTGTGAAGACCTTGATATTCTCCATATTCAGTTATGGGGCAGAAACATGGACACTGAAGAAAGCTGACCGCAACCGCGTCGATGCCTTTGAAATGTGGTGTTGGAGGCGAATGCTTCAGATCCCATGGACGGCCTTCCGCACAAATGTGTCTATCCTACAGGAACTCCAAGTAAAGACCCGACTCTCATCTATTTGCCTTCGAAGAGTACTTGAGTTCTTTGGTCACATCGCCAGGAAAGAAGGGAACAACCTCGAGCAACTTATGGTCACCGGAAAGGTTGACGGCAGGAGACCAAGAGGACGTAGCCCAACTAGGTGGACTGACCAGATCCGAACAGCCTTGGAGACCAACTTACACGTTGCCCTCCATTCGGCCAAGGAGAGGAATAAGTGGCGTGCAACTGTTCGGAGCAAGATCATCCCTCAACTAGGGAATCACGACCCTCAGTAATGAGGATAATGACGCGAGGAGGAGAGAGAAAGATAATTTTGGAAACCACTATAAAGCTATATACTTACACGTTGATACGAAGGATGGGTGGCTATTCTGACGATCCTAGCCCCAGACAGCTTGGGGAAGTCTTTGTCCCCGAACTGTTCACAAATATTCCAAGGTATCAGGTCGCCGGCCGCCTTCCGTCCGCGTCCCAGGGCGTTGCTTACAGACCTGCAGACATAAATGGACGTAAATTTCAGTCATGTCTACATAAAATATATTCCTTACAGCTTCGTTTGTTAAAATCTATAGTGCCTAAGAATATTCGAATACAATTTAATTATGATGATAATTTTTTTTTTCTCTTTTGTAATGTAATACCCATTCATGAGAAAGTAAAAATGGTACCCACAACAAAAAATTATTTTAAATTCAATTGTAACTTGGTTAAACACCCAATCGTGACGCGACAAATGATAAATAATAAGTTAACTACTAAAACAGCTAATAACTACTACGGCAAGCGAACCACTGACTACCTCATACCAAGACTGGAAACAAGAAATAAAATAAATGTACTCAACTTAAAATGAATAGTCAAAAACATGTACATACCTACCTAAACTTTAGCAGAGTAATTTAACGTAAACCTATATGTATACCTATTATATTATAAATTTTAAATTAAACACATAATACTTTTATGTAACCTACCTATAACATGATTAACGTATAGCTAAGAAAAAAAAATAGATAAAAAAAGTACAAAAACAGAAAAAAAAATACTAATATTTACAGGGTGATCGGTTACCAGGATTTTTTCTTCAGGAACGAACTTATAACAGAAGGAAGACAAATAAAATGTTCACCAAACGTAAATAACAACACTCGGTCGAAAAAAGGTTTATACGCCTACCTGCCCTGCACCTATTATCTCTTGTAATGCTACCTACGGATTGTTAAAGTTGTGTTTCAAACTATTAATACCTGTTTGTGTAGTGCAGAATGATGAATGTACATTCGCACCCAAGTTAAACCACTACGGGTTTTATGGGTGTTTCATGTTTTTATTGTATACTGTTTTTTCTTTGTCAAATATAAATAAAAAAACAATGTTATTGTCAATTCGCATTAAGAAAATAACAATAATGACACGTTGATGAAGCCTTGTCCTCTGGCCAAATAGGTTTCAAGAAATTATCGTTTCATACGAAAGTTTGCTTGGAACCTAGTTTGTCAGGATGGGCTTTATACACACAGAGCAAGAGTTGCTATTTATTTAAATGCTTTAGAGGAACTTCTGTACTGCTATAGCGCTATTTATTTTAACAAAAGACACTTCAGTCCAGAGAATGAAGTCTGGTAGATTATTAATTACAACAATTACATTTTCTTTCTACTTTGAACACGAGTCTTTTAAAAATAAGGGACAAATACTGGCACAATTAGTAAATAAGGATAACATTAATAGCATAGACTTACGTTTCCGATATTTTCCCCTCGAGACACATTTGTATGACACATAGGATTTCCGGCATTGATGAACTATTTGGAGGTGTCGGTGCCAGTAGAACAAATAGACAATGTGCAGGCGCATCCGCTAGAAGTTGGATGTCATTAGGACTGTTCTGTAAAGATTAAATATGATTAAAGACCGTAATGACATGATCAAAATATTTTGGAAACAAATTAAAGGTAATTTATTACAAAACGTAAATGAGAATTTGACTAGTTTTGTAAATACAGAAGATTTTTATAAGATTTATTTTACATGTCATAACGATGGAATTAAATTATAGTGAGTAGTTACCTTATAATGGCTGGATACGTATATAGAGACAAGGCGGTGCAGGAAGACCTCTGCCGCCTTGTGGTAGCAAAATAGAGCGTCTCGGTTGACGCGGAACAGCTCGCACGCGGCCGGGGGAGGGGCTCCCGCGCCTGGTGCCGATGGCATAGCCTCCAGGCACAGCAGCCCGTTCAACCACTTCTCCACTGGATCACCGGTCCGGTAACGGATCGGTTCCTCTAGTTTTATCTACGGACATCATATGAATATTACACCCAAATTACATAACCAAGAATAGTAAAAATCGTGGGGTGCTCGATATTTTAAATCTTACAATCATTCTATTGGCAACTATCTATGAGAGGATAACTATGAATCGCAGTAAAATGAACCCCACGCTTTTTACTCTGAATTGAATTATTCTGTTAATAACTTAAATTTTATTATAATTTTATTTTGAGGCGATTCACTATGATTGATTGTTCGATCTTCTACTACTGTAATATTAGACTCTTTGTCATTAAAGATTATTTTCTAGTTTTTAGTTTGATTAGCAATAAAAGCGTGTAATGTGTGTGTGTGTGTGTAAATTATCGCATTGTCGTCGGTCCTTGAGACGTGTGTAAAGTTTCAAGTTGATCAGATTTTTAGAAACCGGTAAAAATTAAGCTCAAAGATTCCGTTACATACATAGATACAACCTAAGCTTATAAAAGAGTGTTAAAAAATAGATATTCACGGACATAGATGTAGTGAATAAGTTAAATTTTAACACCGTTCATAGAATAGTGAGAGAAGTTATACAATAGAGGAACGTAAAATCAAAAACACATTATCCGCGCAACAAAAAATATTACAATCACATCGCCTATACCACAAAATATCTTAAATGGTTTGGGAAACACACTAGAGAAAATTGAAAAAACCAAAACAAAATTCCTTTGTATATTATCTTTGCGAAGCTAATCGTTTAAGTAGCACTTTCAAAATTTATATTTTCACCCGTCTTTGCATTACTCGTTGATCTACCGCAAGCTCATATATATTCTATAGCTTTCCTCTATAAATTGACTATCTAATACTGAAAGAACTTTTCAAATCGAAGTAATAGTGACCCGAGATTAGAGCGTTCAACCAAAAAACCGACCAACTTCCGCTTTATAATATTAGCATAGATATGGCAGTGTTAGCTTACCGGTGGCGGCGCGTTGTGCTGCGTGTGCAGCTGCGCGAAGAGCTTGAGGCTGAGCGCGCGGCCGGTGCCCTCGTAGCCCGAGACGGTGGACGACAGCAGCGCCAGCGGCGCTCGCTGCGCCACCGCCGACACGTGCACGAGCGGGATGGCGGCCGCCTCGTCCACCAGCACCAGATCTGCCGCCGACAGCAGGGAGTGGTCGTCCGGACTTATGTACTGTAAAAGTATACTATGTATTTTCTGCAGCATTTTCATAAATAAATCCCAGAAATGACGAGCGAATGAGTTTTAAATACGAGATACCAAGAAGTGGTCATCTTCGACAATATTACTTCCTTAAAATGAAGTTTTACCATACTATATAAATATTTTTTTAATTATAAAAAACAAGCCGTTATGATATAAGCTTACCTGTACGGTTTGTCTGGAATTCCTTGAGATATTAACTCTAACGATTGCCTTCTTGAAATCTGGATTGGTAGACCTCACGATAGTGTAATCAATGTGCTCCTGATACAAACAGGCATCGAGACCCTTGAATAAGAACTCGAATAGCGTGATCAAGTTCTCCGGGTGTGGGGAAGTGACATAAATATTTACGTAGCCAAATGCTACTGCGGCGGCGACGGCGAGGCCCAGACAAGCCGATTTACCTCGACCGCGAGCGGCTGTTAGACAATGAGGTGGCCTGGAAAGAAGAAAGAAGTCAGTAAACTGGTTAACGAGATAGTGTTATTTGTTAACCTTCTCAAAAACACTCACGGAAGATTAACCAAAGTATTGCTAATAAATATAACAACATCTTCAATCAAAACTCAGGTATAAGCATTAAATATTTAAAAAGGTTTTCATTGTACTATATTTTTTGGTTTCGTAAATGTCTTTTTACCATAATTTTTTTTAGAAATGCTCTAATTTTTTTTTCAAAAAGACAATGCCGGCATTAGTATACAATAAACGGTATATTCTGTGCTATGAGGGACTTTATAAATAAACAATAAACGGACACGAAGAACAATCAGACTCAGAAAAACAATTTGTGGATGCCACAAAGTGTTGTCCCACGTGGGGTTTTAATCCACAAAACTTAGTGTGAGAGAGTAGCGAGAGAGATGTTTCGTACTCATATAAATAAAACTTATAATGGAGTTTTACTAGTTATATTTACCTTGCTTGTTTATCAGCGAGCGTGTTGATAAGTGCGACTAGAGCAGTAGCTTGGTCGTAAGTGCGACACAGAGCTATCAGAAGCCCTGCTGGTGGTGAATCCGAGAGCGAAGATATCAGATTTGTGAATTTCGGGTTTACTTTCTACAAGAAAAATAATTAGATTTATAACTATGAAATAAAATTTCTACACTACATACCATGTAATATATATAATGTGTTAGCTTTAAGAAATTTAGTAAATGATTTATAAAAGTACTAGTAAAAACAAGGATCAAAATTATTGTGATTGTTTTAAAATATTTAGGTAAGTTTGTACCAGAAATGGGTTTATATTGTAGTCTACTGGATTGGGTTGAACCCCACAACTTGAGTGTAAAATTAATGTTTTGTCTTTTTTACAGATTAATAAAACCTAAACATATAAATTTCCATACAGTATTGTTTATATACTTGAGGAAGTGATGTGGGACGACTGTCGTTGGACACTAATCTTTGAATTCAAACTATACATTTACTACAGTACTTTTACTATTAATACTTACATTTGTTGCGACATCAACTGGTTCAATTTGTCTTGTCTTTGAAGATATTGGGAGTACAGTAAGTGAATCGTCTAGCACTAAACAGCGAGAGTGATCTGCCAGTGATAGCAGAAATCTTTCATTGAAACGGTTCACTACCGTATCATACGCTTCCGTTTTAAACCTAAGGAAAAACAGAATAATGAAATAAAATATAAATGGGAGCTAATTCGTATGGCTAGCCTTGTGTGGGCTAAAATCTACTTTTCTAGAAGTCCTTTACTAGCCCACTACTAGCAGTGGACTGGTAATGGCTATTGATAATGATAGATGGTAGGAGAAATCTAAGTTCTATAGCATGGTATTTATTTAGCTATAATGCAGAATGCTTGTGTAATGGTTTTACTAATTAACAATGTTCAAAAAAAACACGAAATTGTACAGTATTATATAAATATAACCATTATAAAGGTACAACATAACAAATCTAGCATTAAAAAACATATCTATATTCAATTATTGAAAAGTTTAAACAAAATAAAAAAATGACCATGATACTAACCTGGAATGTACGTCCATAGCGATAGAATGCAATTGCCTTAAAGAGTCCATGGTTTGCAATAAAAATACAATTAAACCACCACCCTCCACTGTCTCTATTGTCCGTGCCATTAAATTTGGCGTGAGAGCTTCAAAATCCTTAAAACATAAATATACCATGTTAATTATTTCATAATAGTTAGTTCTAATAAAATGCCACTGTAGCTTCAATTGACTGATATTTCTTTTTCTTGCTAAGACATACTCATAGATAAATATTATATTATCTACAATATATCTATAGACATTATTTTAATATATACTCATTAATTTGCACTAAGTGTAGAAAAAAAAGATGTTAAAAACTATACCTGTAAAACGCACATTCCATATGTTTGACCAAGTATAGCATGACTCTCTGAATAATATCTTCCGTGTATAGTAGTTGCTACTCTAAATGCATCAAATAGAGATTCTTCTGACACATTTAATTTTCCTGCTGCAATTTTCTTTGCTCTTTTACGACCATGGCTACAAAAAAAAAGTAATTTATTTTAAGATTGTGGTAGTGTTGCAGATGACGGTTATGAGATTTAATCAGCGCTCAGTGAATAATTTTTAAAACATATGGGATTAAAAAGAATTAATATACAAAATAAGTGAGCTTTAGGGTGCTCAATGATGTGTAAAATCTGACATTTTG
This sequence comes from Hypercompe scribonia, assembly GCA_949316085.1. NCBI lineage: Eukaryota > Metazoa > Arthropoda > Insecta > Lepidoptera > Erebidae > Hypercompe > Hypercompe scribonia. The sequence goes on from OX438988.1 coordinate 11,696,277, forward strand.
TAGCACATCTTTACACCCTTGCTTGTATTATACACTTCCACTTCCACTAAAGATTGTATCTCCAACAAAGTACAGTAAAGAGGGAGGAAAATTGAAATATCATAAAATAAATCAGACACCCAATTCAAATAATCTTTTAGATTTCAATCTTTTTAATAATATACATGACTTGTACTACATCAAGTACGGTTACTTACTTGCTGATTGCTTCATCCTTATTTTTGTAGCACCACAAAACAGTAGGTCTCGCCTTAACAGTAGATTTTACAAGCATATCATATAGAATAGGTACCTGAAAGTAAATTATTATGAAAGTTATGTCCAACAGTGTCTTTAAAGGATGTCGATGATGCATATTAAAGTATTTCATACAATGTTTAATTCACGTATTAATACAAAAACTAAAATACCACGTTACTTTATAACATGGTGTTTAAGTTGTATTCTGTCTATTGTTGGAGGTTTTATGTAATTAAATGTAATGTAATGAAATGTTTTATGTAATTAATGTAATTAAAAATTGGATTATCCAAATTTAATAAAGTCATACAACCTTTGTTGACTGAATTATTTAAATATTTATATGCATGGTACTTACTTGATCTCTGGCCTTATCTCCTACAACAAGAAACATAGTTCGGTGGCCCAATTTGACGCCATTCTCAATCATCACCCTGATACGATTATCAATCTTCTTTTTCACCATTTTTATTTTTGTTTTCTCTATTAAATTAACAGAAAACCAGTGTATCCACGTTGTAACCTAGAACAACAATGCTGTTCACTTAAACTGTCAAACCTCATAAACAGCTAGCAAAGCAAATGTTGCAATGCTTATAAATTTGTGTAGTGTTGCCGACAGTTAAAGTGACTTTCTACCAGATTCAACATCTAAAGTTTTGAGAACGACACGGAAAAGCGGTTTTATTCTAATATTCTTAAAATTTAACACTGCTCATGTTTTTAAACAAAAGGTAATTTTAATATTATTATGTAACACTTGTACTAACAATCAATAAACGAACATCGAATATAATTAACCAATCAAGGTTGGGAAGAAGTTTCTTAATACATTGAGTATTCATAAATGAATGTTCACATAAAGCGTTAATATAAATTTAGAAGAGAGATGGACCGAGAATATTTTCCTGCAGGATATCACAGACCACCAGGGCATTCGAACTGATCAGACTGCCGATTATAACCCACTGAGTACGATTAGTCAAAAAATCGTCAAAGATAGTAAGTGCATTTCCACGTATACCAACGCGTTCTAACTTCTTTAGAGGAATCAGAACCAACATAGTATCAAAAGTCTTTTCTAGATCGAGGAAAATGCCCCGATATTTTTTTTTCCGCCTACTTGCACAGTTAGTAGTTAAAAATTCTGTCAGCTCAATAACAACCTCTTTAGTGGATTTACCTGATTTGAAACAGTACTGTAAAACAAAAAAAATGTATTTAAGATATATACTAAATCTTCTATGAATTACTTCTTATCCTTAAGTGAACCTACCTCATATTTTCTCTGCATCGCCCAATCGGTTGACTGGCAGGAAATGTCTTAGGCATCAAGTCCTCCGATGCATGTATTTGCATAAAATTGTAAATAAATAAATAATAAGCAGTCTGAAATTCAACATTTTTCTAATAGTTTTAACACAGGTGTTAGAATTGATATTGGTCTATATGTTGATATTTCGTTTAAGCGTAGCGTGAAAAAGCATCTCACTAGGCCACCATAGTGCGGGTAACCACACTGCATTGTCTGCATTTGCAATGAGTGTGGTGACTACAACTCTTTGGATTCTATTCATGCTTTCCATCTGGTGGAGTAAAGTCACTTTGGCAGGTTCTTAATATAGAGTATATATATATATATATATATAGAAAGTTATCTCCTTTATGAACAGCAGTAATAAGCGATTTTTTAAAGACGTCAGGTAAGACACTCTGAGTTAAATATACACGAAACAGTCTTGTCAAAGGTGGAATGATTTTAGTTTTAGCCCCTTTGAGGAGTTGGACTGGTAATGAACCTCAACCGGACTCACAACTATTTTTGAGACGAGCAATTGATTGCCCCAACTCAGCCCTTGCCTGATAGGGGTCACACAATAAAGTTATAGGCAGAAGGAATCGTAAAATTTTAGGAAGAATAGTTGAACATGTTCAATGCAAGTGTGACGTAAACCAAATGTCTCTTGAAGCTTGAAAATTAATGATTTATAATTCCTAGAGGATTATTGTCAGAATCTTGAAGGTTTGCAACGGAATGTTTATGTGTTTAACGATTAAGATTAAGATTTAATATTGCTAAGGAAGTGACTTTTCAGAGTTTCTTTTAAGTTTTCTTAACAGGGAATTGGAACAATTTCGGCATCACTTGACTTCAAGAATTAAATTATTCGGGTCTATTTTAATTTTTTTATGAAATTTGTCCCTGTTTCGGATACAACGTAGGAGACCAGACCAGACCACGTACGTTTTTTGCTGATTTCGATGAGTTTCAAAAACACAATCCACAAAAACGAAATATAACTGTAAATTAAATGTTTATCACTTTTAAATACAACAAACCTTAATGCGGGAGTGAGCAGCATCAATCCTAAGCAAACTTATCAATTAAATAATTTTGTTTGATTAAGGACTTAAATTTTTTAATACTCAATTCTTAAAAATTCTTAAAAGTTAAAATTAATTATACTTACTTTGTTTATTGTTGAAGTAAGAAATAAGAATTCGTGCCAAATATTTTGCTCTGAAGTCCTCGCCAATCGCCATTTGGCATTAGTCGATTTTTCTTCAATGGCAATATTGAAATTATCGCGTCCGTTGTCCGGCTTGGTTGCTGTCAAGTCAATGTCAAAAAATATATAGCAAACAGTTCATTGAATTGTATTTTCGTAAATTCATGATTATTTTATAAACAAAGCTTAAATGAAACTCAATAATGTGATGAGTGTTGTTTAAAGCTAATGTTTTGATCGTTTTTTGGTAGTGATAGTTGCCGTTATAAAGTTATAAAAGTGTGTGTAGCGTGCAGTTTTTATAAACCGAAAGAATGGCAAAAGCACAAATAAATACGAAATCTAGCAACTACATAAAAGACAGAGACGTTTTTCTGAAGGATCTGAAGCAATTTAACGAGAGTAAAAAGTAAGGATAGCATTATATTTGAGTGATATAACGTATCACACTACACTGTCATATCAAAGTGATGCTGTATAACAACTTGATTGCATGTATAGTTAAAAATCAATGTGTACTTGTAATTTCTGATCTTGTAATAGCTTTAGGATTATCGTCGTAGAATACAGTGCTAAATCTCCTATTACCATTCAGTTAACTTGACTTCTAATACAATTTAAATTCTATCTGCAGTTACAGTACATTATGTTGTTTTTTAATTGGGTAACAGTGTAGTTAGCATCATCTGAATCAGTAATAAAAATGAGGTGAAGGTTAAGACCCTAACTTCCAGAGTCAGGGTTGGTATAAAGCACTTCTGTAATTGCTAGATCAACAAGGCAGTCAAATAATACATATATAATGTTTTTAAACGGCACAAGCTGTAATATGCTTAGAATGAATTGTAGGTGTTTTTAGTTCCACTTTTGTTTTTAGTCTTTGATAAAAGTCTCTTAGAATAATTTCGAACCCAGTCTATTCGGTGCCAGAAGTCATACCTTTGATAAAATATTTCTGTCAATGACTGACAAAATTACTAAAAAGTATTAATATACAGTGTTAATAATAATAATAATTTGTTGTTCCAGTTTACCTACTAAGACACCAATAGTAAATGGAATAGAAATAGATCTTTACTTATTTTATATGTTAGTACAACAACGAGGAGGACTTGGGAAGGTATGTGGTGTTTTTGTATCAACTTGGGAAGGTATATGAGTATTCATGTGTCACAGGTTATATTTCAAACATACATGAAACGGACACAAAATGCCCAGATTCGTTGAGTCCACAGTCAGTTCAGTAGAATGGGGTGAGGTGACTACTTAAACTGCCACACCGTCCATGCAGTTGTATAATGTATTTTTTGTTTATAATTATTTAATAGTGTGAGAAAATAGTTTTCTATTATTGACATTCGATATTCTTATCTGAATACACAAAAAAGGGGTGATGTTTTTCAAGCGTATATATTTGATGTTCAAAATTTGCATGTTTGAGGTGTTCTGACCACAAATTTTAAAATTATAATTGCCAGTGATCTATAAATTTTCATTGGTTAGTTTTATGCACAGTTGCTTGTTACAAAGTATTTTCTATTCTGTCTAAAAATGCCCTATAATTATTTGTAAATGAACAATACAACTTATAACTCTATATAAGGGATTTAATGAAGTATATTGTGTTTTTTTTTATATGGAGACATTTTAGTACTTTAAGAGTTAATAGAATGAAAAAGTTTTGAATTTTTTTTTAATTGATCTGCTCAAGTTTTGTCAACAAGGCTTTTATCAACCAATTAAGTTATAGAACAGGTTTTAACAAATTGTAATTATCATTCTCTATAGCTAAAAGCCCATTAAGAATGACATGTGATTATTGCGAATTAATTGCCAATTTACTAATATTCTAATTATCATTATGAGTTTGTAAATCTGTTTGCTACGCTACTTACCCTAAGTACCCAACAAATTGTCAAGTAAAAGTCAAAAACGTTTGATTTGAATACTTACAACTGCCTAAGAAAATTAAATATTTGCAGGTAAATCAAAATGACACTTGGGAATCATTTCTGCGACCACTAAGATTGCCACATCCATGTATTAATGGGTCGACACTGCTGCGACGAATATATGGCACACATTTAGAAAAGTAAGTTTTATTATGTTGGTATTCAAATGATTGAATCCAGTCAAGTCTGTAGCCTGTCTCAATGATTTACAATCTTGCCTGCAACCACAGACAGGTTACTGGATTGGACCCGGAGGGGTCTGTTTGATAGCCTCGGGGTGTTAGTACTGCAGTAGGGTGGTGTAACTAACAAGGTTGAACCTTCGTGGATAGGTCCCACAGGGTGACCAACCTACTGTCGTGTGTGGTGAGCTATTCTTAGCGAGGCTGAGGGGTGGGGGACCCGAGGGCTGCCCGTTAGCTAGCACCATGTAGTCTGGTAGGGGTTGCCACGGAGATGAGATCTTGTGACAACTACTTATTCTGCATATTTCAAAATTTCAAAGATCTAATTCCATAAGAAGCAATGATTGCTTTTCCTAATTATAGATCAATGGAAAAGATCTTTAAGTAATAGTAAATGTGGTATTTCCTATTCCTTAATAAATTTGATGTCCAACTTACAAGTGAAATGGTGCAGATTTAAACTCCACTCCCTTACTAACTTGTACCTTGGATTCCATTAGCGCCCATTAAAAAAAATTATAAAATTAATTTAAACAATTTTTTGTGAAAGACCTATAAAACCTTTTGCTACAATTATTTATTTTTATTGCATAGCAGGATTCCTTAAAGTATAATCAGAAAAACTAAATTATAAACTCATCATTTTTATAGATATGAGAGGACTAAAGGGCCTCCCGGCCGAGATGATGACAACGACATGGATGAAGACCCTCGCAGAGGTCGTGGTGGTGCCATGCCACGCATGTCTTATGGTGGGGGTACGTACATATCAGGTATGTTTCATTTGAAACATATTTCGATATAATCTATCTGCTTTTTTTATTTTAACAACTTTTTAATTTTTCTCCTAAAGTTGAGCAGGTTATCAAATGCAATATTTGCTGATTAGGAATATACAAGTACTTGAAGTAAATGATGTTGAAATAATATTAATTAATAAAGAGATTCATACAATATCACTAAAGAGTTCAGTTTAATTATAAGTTGTTCAACTTTAATGGCTTTTTTATCTTCTATGTTATGCAGTTCTTAGCTCTTGTTATTGACCATGTTCTAACTGTTAATACATTGTCAACATTCAACTGTTAAAACATTTGCATGGTGTTGGATTCTTGTACTCACATAAAATAGTGTATTTTAGTAGTAAATATTTTTTGTAGTTTTGTAAATTCATGATTTGTTTTAATTGGCATAATGGCAAAAGAATAACAGTTACATTCTGTACACGATTGTTCCAAGTAACTAAAGTGACAGGAAATAAGAATAATCATAAATTTAAATGATAACAATTACAACATTTAAATTGAAACCTAAAGTAGGTAAAGATATCTAAAAATATTATAAACCCATCGGGTGATTTCCACACACACAGGAGTTCACGAGAAACTTGTATCCCAACACGCTAAGTGCACCCATATGAGGTGTATAAAGGCGATAAACTCTTATTGGTCGATTTTTTACATTTCGATTCACCTACGACACAAACCAATTTAACAATTTGTTAAATCTATTAAAATGGTCTCATTTATAATTTTTAAGGTTTGCAATAACCAATACTAAAGAGATGGACAAAAAAAAAATTAAAGAAAATAGTTTAGATATTCCTTTTAAAGGTAGTCACATTTCTACACCTGTTCAAAGTTAGCTCACCTTTTTCATTAAAAAAAAAAATCATATTGAACCAATTGAAAAAAAAAACTAAAATTCCGTACTTTAATAAGAGTTAAAGTATTATGTCTGCATGTTAGAATATACCTAGTCGTTAGACAATATTATTTATCGTGACTAAGCTTCAGGTGAGCAACTCCGCACTGGGTCTCGAGTTGCGGCGGCGTCAGAACGTCTCGCGCTGTCCCTGTTGTCCCCAATGCCCAACGAGCAGGACTTCGCCGTCAACGTGTGCACTGTGCTGGCTGCGGACCATTCGAATAGGCTCCCCTTGAGTACTACTCCACATATATTGGATTTTTTGCTGGCGCATGCAGGAGTATATAACCATTGTAAGTTATTTTAATTATGACAGTATTAGGGATCCAAATTAGATATACTGTCACCGTTATGACTTGATTATAGAAAATACTATCTAAACATTTTTTGTACAAATATATTTACAAATTAAGAAGTATAAGTTTTCTATCTGTCAATCTAACTGTCATAGTACAAGCTCTGCTTAGTTTGCAAAGAGTTGACGTTGTGTGTCAAATGTCCGAAATATTTGTTTATTTTATAAATCTTCCAAATACTCTCTTGTATTTAGCCCTAAATATTAATTTAAATATTTATCATGATCAAGCGAGTCTTCGAGACACAATCGGCCGCTCGTACTATGAAGCGCGAGGTCTTTACCCTGACGTCTTTTGGAGTATGCGGGCCGGTGGTGGAGGCGCGAAGGAACTCGCCGACGAGACCAAGTTCATGCAACCCGGCGTCGAACAGCCGGACCTGATAGTCCAAGCAAGAGCTGCTTATAACACTCTCACTGACTGTTTGATGAATGATTCCAATGAAGAAGACCTGGTAGTGGAGAAGATCGTTGATGATGTGAGTGTTAAATGTAATTTTTATAGATTTCTTAAAACCACCACCAATTGGCACCACACGTGGTAATTATTCATATCACCTATACGAATAATTACCACGTGTGGTGCCAAACGCTTTTTTCATTCGCAAAATTAGTTTAGAAGATCAATTCTCCAATTCAAGATTCATTCCGATCCACTCTCATAAATGTCACAAAAATTATTTTATTATAAACAATTCAACTGCTTCCTAATACAATATAATCATATTACAAACAACCTTGGATGTTTATTATTTAACAACGAAAATATGTTTTTTTGGCAATTCTGAAATTGTGTGTCGATTCGATCCATTTGAATTTTGCATTGATTGACCTTTGCATCTTAGATATATTGTCAGATTTTGTAAATGTAAATGTGAGTTAGTTTGTGTTTACTTCTTAACTATTCAATCGATCATCTTGAAATCTTGTATGGCTAGGTTTCATACAGAAGAAAAGTACTTTTGCATGAGCTTAATCTTAGGCAAGAGAACCAACTTCTCAACTAACTCCATGATAATTTCTTTTTGTTTAGGAGGTATTAGAAGACTGGGTTACAGAACCTTCAGATGATCATCAGCTGTTTGCTCCAGAGCTCCCTGGCGGTGCTTCCTGCGTGTATACCCAGAGAGTGTTACAAATAGCTTCTATAGTGCGGTCACTATCATTTCACGAGGAGAATGTCCAGTATCTCTCTAAGAACACCACTCTGATCAGGTAAAGGCCTTCATCCATTGTATACTAATCAACTTTTCAGTCTATAAATGTAAAATAATAAGTCAAAAGTTAGAATTGTTATGGCATTTTGCCTTGAACCAGCTAGTATGGCTTTCAGTTGACTAAATACAGAACTAAATGTAAAAAAAACCCGATTGGAACGAAGTTCCTTTCGTTTGAAAATAAGTATTATAGGAGGTATAATTAAATAAATTAACAATTATTAAAAAATAACAGTTATTAGTTATTTTTAATATGTTTAAAAATAACTAAAAATAATTAAAATAACTAAAAATATTAAAAAAAAGTAAAAATATTAAAAAAACTAAAAATATTAAAAATAACTAAAAATATTAAAAATAACTAAAAATATTAAAAATAACTAAAAATATTAAAAATAACTAAAAATATTAAGAATAACTAAAAGTACATACACACGAACACGACGAAACAATGTACGCATACACAGCAGACGCGCGCGTCGCGTGGCTTGTCACTGTCGAGAGAGAGAGATAGAGAGAGAACGAATAAAACGAATCCTATACTCGGCCTGCCCCCTCTCCGAGCGCTACGGCCACTTGTTAGACATCCAATGAGTCCCAACCGGTGGTCAAAGATGGTTTGGAAAAGTTGATTTCCAGACGAAGCGACATTCCATGGCCACCCAGAAGTCCAGATAATAAACCAAATACACTACGTCAACTAAAAGAGAAAATCAGCGAAGAGATGTCGGCGATCTCGCGGTCTCTTTGCCGCCGAGTATTCAAACATTTTGGTGCTCGCTCAGAAGAGCGCAAACTTCGAAACGGTGGTCATATAGACGATATAATTTTTAAAAAGTTAATTCCAACTAATTAGCTTTCTTGTAAATAAATAATTTATATAATGGTTTTTATAGGATTTTTTCAAATTTTAACGAATTCGTGGCTCACCCTGCATAAAAAAAGATTTCAAATTCTCATGAAATATTTTTATTAAAAGTTATTACTTTAACATGTTTCTAGATAAAGTAAAAAATCTTATACAGTATTTAAAACGTTGTAAAATGGTAGCGTACTTCCTTGAAAGAAAAACTTATAATATTTCTTTTTTCAGATTCTTACTGCTTTGTGCAAACTGTTGGGTGGGTACGTTGCGACAATCGGGGTTAGACACGCTCGGTAATGTGTCAACGGAGCTAATTATTAAGGTATACATTTCAGTCCTTTAGTTCATCAGAAACTGGTTTCACATGCTATATGAACATAAAACTTATTCATAATAAGTAACTGTGTTTTGCCCTATTTGTGGATACATTGTCAACATAGAGATCCCGAGTTATCAACTACATATACTAATAATAAATTATATTTTACAAAACATCTAACTGGTCAACGGATGTAACTTTATGTAATGCTGACTGGGACCCATGTAAGTGCTTGATATCTCGCCACATTAGTATCCCTGGATGGAGCGCAGATGCTCATCTCGCTCAATCTAATATTAATTGTGAGGAAATTCCAATGAATTTCCTCACAATCCACTAACAACTTAAAGTCACACAATATTTTATATCAAATCAGCTTTGTTTAATATGTTATAGGACCCAGCTACGTGCTTGATTTCTCGTCACATACTGTCGACTATCCAGTCGTCGTTAGTGTCCCAGGATCGAGCGCGTGTGCTCGCCGCTCTCGAGCTACTCAACAAACTTGCTCAAAATGAAGCCAATGAAGATGCTCTGCTCAAATCATTAGAGGCTAAGGTAATACTTGTTATCTTTTGTTGTTATTGCATGTACAAATGTTAATATTATATTACAAAAATTAAAAGAAATAAGGTTTGGTGTTCACTTTTGATTAATTTTTATTTGTACTTTTATTTCCAATGCGACACTTAGATTACAATAACTTGACATATCTCACACACGGCAGATTAATCCTAAACTAAGCAGAGTCTGTAGCGGGCTGTTGATGAATATTTATTTCTAAATACATATATATATTTATAGTACATAATATTATAAAGTTTTCTGCCTGCGCTCTCTCTTAGTCGGCTCTTACGACACTCCCGGCATGAGTAGGGATGATGATACTTCGTATTCTTAATTTGTCGCCACACCGTTCACACATATTCAAAAAAACTTATTTGAATATATAATAAATATTTAATTCTTTGTATTAAACATTATAATATCATTTTCATTAATTTTTCGTTCGTTGTCAGGTATACCACGACGTGTGCAGTCTACTGACTTTACGTGATATAATGGTGTTGGTGTGCACGCTGGAGTGCGTGTACGCTCTCACGTCACTGGGGGACCGTGCGAGCGAAGCCGTGGCGAGGGTCCCTGGACTTATACACACTCTCGTCTCATTGGTCACTGTTGAGGTAATCTTATTTCTTTTATCCTGTTCCACATTTAAAATAATATTTTCAAATATCTGACACAACGCCATACAGTTTGAAGCTAAGCAGAACTTTTACTATGTTTTTATTTCTTTATAAAAGATGGCTTGGTACAGAAATTTTGACTCGACCATAGAGTAGACTAGCAAAGAACTAAAACTCTATTGGCAGCAAAATTACGCTTCCAAATAAACAAATCGACTGTATCTTTTCCTTGATCATTTGTGGTATAACCCCCAGGCCCAGAGTTACGGTCCTCGCGCTTGTATCCTGATGCGTGTGGTAGAGACGGTGAGCGGACCCAGTGCTATCGCTGCTCATGCTGACAGAGATGCGCAAGAACGAACCCAACCACATCCTCCACAGGTAATACATATTATATTTATATTTTTAAACCGCGTGGTGACAGATTAAAAAACGAAGTGTCACCACCCATGTTCATCCCATGGGTGTAAGCGTATGCCGTAAGCGGTGAATAACGGAGGACAACTACACAGAACTATAGCACTGCAAGGAGCAGAAAAATTTGAAACAAACACTATATTAAATTGTCTAGGCAATATAGTATAGTAGGCGTAAAACCTCCTTTCTTCACTTACATTCAGCAGTGCACTACTAAAGGCTGTTGGTGATGAATCAAGAGAATAGATCTCCATCTTCATATTCCACAGAGCGCTTGTAGAAAAATTCCTATACATTCTTATTATAAGTAAAAAAAATGCAGAGAGAAGTTTAAGATATGTGTTAACATTTGAACTTGGTCGTAGAGTCAAACAACACCGGTGAAACAAGCCCCAGAGGTGACACAAGGGCCAGCCCCTACCACCACAACAGCGACTCCGGCCGTCTCTTCCTTAGCACCTGTCTCTTCTATACAACAGTCACATATTCAACAAAGAACTGTACAAGTAAGTTGGCAGTTTGATCCTTCGTTTTGAACATGAACAAAATTAGCTTTTGATGAATGACCAAATGATATGTTGAAAATCTATACTAATATCATAAAGCTGAAGAGTTTGTTTGTTTGGTTGAGCGTGATAATCTCAGGAATTATGGATTTAATATGAAAAATTATTCCAGCGCTTGATAGCTATGATTAAAAGTGTGCTGCGTAAATGGTTAAAATAATAATGTATGAAAGAAACAAGTCCTTGACAGCATATGTCCATCTTTTAAGGTTGACAACCAATAACCTTTATACCAATAACCGCTTTTTTATGGTAGAAGGCGGTATTAGTTCGAGCTATATAGCTCGAATTAATTTGTTATACAACTCTTCTATTGCTCGTTTGTAGATATTGCAGATGAGGTAGGTTTAGTCAGTCCTAGAATCAGGAGGACGGGAGTTTGGGGCTGCAGTAACCGTACTCATACACTGAAAAGAACGTAGCAATTACTTTTCACCAGTTTTCTGAGAGGTCGCGGTCGTTCTTGCCTCAAGTTGACTCTTTTGTGCTGTATCGATACTGTCAGTTAGCATTAAGCAGTATTAGTATAGAATATTACTCACACTTAGTGTCATGCTGGCCTAATGTTTAGTTTTATGTGAGATTGACTTTTAGAAGTAATATACAGTTGTAATGTTGGTTTACAATGACAACCTCATCATGAAATTTATTTTGTTAATATTACAGAAATATTTTTGCGTGCAGTGTAAATTAAGACTTTAATAATAACTATACAAGTATAAATATAAATTATTATGAACTAGCTTCCGCCCGCGACTTCGTCCGCGTGGAATAGTTACTTTGGGCTGACGCTTACTTTAACCCACGACTTCGTTTATATAGGTGAGTATGGGAACAATTCTGTCATACATAATTTATGCAAAACGTTAACCGTTAACGCAGCGCAAACAGCGGGAGCTCTCAATAGGAACAAAGTCTCCCGATTTTGAAACATTCTTCATTGGTGCTCCGTTCCTATCGATCTTAGCGTGATGATATATAGCCTATAGACTTCCTCGATAAATAGGCTATCCAATACAAAAAAAATTTTCAAAACCGACCTGTAGTACCTGAGATTAGCACGTACAAACAAACAAAACAAACAAACTCTTCAGCTTGATAATATTAGTATAGATGTCAAACAATAGTCAATTAGTCAAATTATTATATCCCAATCTAGTTTGTGAAAAAGGCTCGGAAGAAGATTATATTTTAAAGTAAAACAATAATATAATATTTTCAGGAAAACGAACACTTTGCCCAAGTATGGCTGCGATCGGCCTACGAAGTCCTACCGGCTAACGACAACAGCGCGTGCGACGCGAGCGAGGTGTACCGCCAGTACCTGGCGTGCTGCACCAAGCTGGCGCGCAAGGGCGTCATCGCGCCCGCGCACTTCCCGCGCCTCGTCCGGTCAGTGCACGCTCCTCCACCTTCACACGACACCCGACTCTATATAATTCATACGTGTAATCGATTAATAAGTGCTATGATTCCACTTCTGGCTCGTCAGACACTTTAAATTTATGACTATTACATTTTTACATTATTTAATAATTGAATAGAACTTTGAAAGTTACCAAGCGTAAATTAATAAAAGGTTTAAGCAGTCCATCACCTCGCTGTTGCCCAATACGCTGGGTGTGGGTTTAATTTCCACATAGAACGACACTTTATGTATCACAGGATATAATTATAACAATCTAAGTTACTTCGACATAAGTTATCTGTATAACTATTAAAAAATTCTATTTTAGGACGGTTTTCGGCGGCACGGTGGGACCTAATACGTTGAACCTGCCAAATGGGGAGTCGCAACAGGTGTATATTGGTATCAGAGCGAGAAATGCTCAGAACAGAACTGTTCCTGCGGCAGGTTAGTACTGTACAATAAGCGTTTAAACTAAATTGGTGAATGAAGTAGTTGGTAATTTTGACTGCCAATAATCATCTTCATCAACAGCCTCTAGCAGTCCACCGCTGGACATAAGCCTTTCCTTAACTTCCTTGCCTAGAAGGTTTTAGCGTACTACACTACACTATCCGTGTGGTGACGGATTAAGAATACACAGTGTTACCACCCCTCTTCATCCCGTGGGTGTCGTAAGAGGCGACTAAGGGCAGAAACTATTCTGAAAAATATCATTACAAAGAGAAGGAAAACTTGAAACAAACCCTATTCCAACCCGTCTGGCCAACGTGGTATAGTAGGCCAAAACCTCCTTGCTACGGAGAGGCCTATGTCTAGCAGTGGATTGTAAAAGGCTGTTGATGATGGTGACACTACACTGACTAGACAGATTGTTTCAAATTTTCCTTCTCTTTGCAGTGACGTTGTCCTGCGTGGTTTGTTCCCTTAGTCACCTCTCACGACACTTACGATATTAATGCGTCACCCTTAATAATAACTCACTATTTGAAATACTCTGTCTTGTTTGACAGACAATTCTCTTAACATTACCGTCTTTTGAGGGTTTATGCAATTTCGATCCCAAGATTGTATTATATTAAAACTCTCTTTGAAAACAATACTGGCTTCTCCGTGTGGCGACAGATTAAAAATACAGAGTGTCACCAACCCTTTTCATCTCATGGGCGTTATAAAAGGCGACTACGAGAGAAAACTATGCAGTACAACTTGAAACAAACACTTTTTTTTAACCTGTGGAAACCCCCTCGGGCCGTCATCCCACCTGGGCTTACGGCGGGGTGGTGTGTCGGAATCGGACCGCCTAAAACCACACGGTGTGCCACTCTGCGCCTGACATAGGAGAGATCCGGGAACAGAACTTGAAACAAACCCTGTACCAACGCTTCTGGACAGTGTGTAGGCTAAAATCCCCGTTCTAAGGAGAAGCCTGTATCTAGCAGTGAATAGTTAAAGGCTTTTGATGAGAAAATAATATTCTCTTTTTACGGCGTAAATATATTGCATATTTCTATTTCAGTTGGATCTACCATTGCCTTATTATGAACTTCTTAATTATTTCAGGCCCTTCTTCACCGATATTGAAAGCGCAGCTGACAAGTAAACCACCAGTATCAGAAGTTAAGCCCGTCGTCACCCAGCAGCCTCAAGCTCAGGTATTACATTTATTAGAACAGATAATGTGTCGTCCGTGTGGAGACGGATTACGAATATATAGTGTTACCACCCCTATTCATCCCGTGAGTGTCGTAAAAGGTGGCTAAGGGAACCAAATATGCAAGACAACATCATTACAAAGAGAAGGAAAACTTGAAACAAACCCTATTCCAATCCGTCTGGCCAGCGTGGTATAGTAGGTCAAAACCTCCTTGCTAAGGAGAGGCCTATGTCCAGCAGTGGACTGTAAAAGGCTGTTGATGATGATGATGATGATGCGATAATGTACCATATAGGTTTACGTGTTTTATGAAAGAAATTTGTATTTGATAGGATTATGTACTATATTTTAACAAACATTAAAACAATATGCAGTAAGTGCGGGTAGCATCCACACCGTAACCATTCTTTGGTGATGAAGTTTAGTTTGTCTTTCTTGTATATCATTAGTATATATATAGTGAAGATCCCTATATCAAGCATTTTGAAGGCTGAAAAAAGGTGGATATTTATATCAATTCTAAGTTACATTTCGATTATAGTTTCTTTGGAAATTGTTTCAACATATGTACACTGAAGTTGCCAATGGTGGCTTGGTTCTAATTGTAACTAAGTATTTTATCAATTGCCGATACAAGAACTCCATTAGGCACAATAATATTCTACTACATTCACACAACGCCATCTAGTCCCAAATTAAGCAGAGCTTGTACTATGGGTACTAAACAACTGATGTAAATACATGTATACTGTTTTTTTTTATGGACACATACATATTATACATAGAAAACACCCAAACTCCGAAACAATTATTTTTAGATCACCCAAATATTTGATCCCACCCGGCAATCAAAGCACAGCGGTCGTATATACTAACATTGCGCCACCGAGGCAGTTAAATTCATAAAATTATTATTATTGCTGGTTATTTGACTTTATAACTATACAACGAAAACCGTGATTAAAAGAAAAACAATATTTTTAATACGTATTGCTGATACTATAATTTAAAAAAAAATGTCATCCTAGTAAGTGATAAGGTTCATATTTTTATGGGCTCAGTTTTCAACTTCAACTTTTTTCTAGCAGCCCCAACAACAGCCAATAACAACGCACCCGCATTTGTCTCAAGCGCTGGAGTCGAGTCCGTCGAACACTACGTTAATTAAACATTTATTAGCTCATAAAGTAAGCCCCGCACTACAACAGACGCAAGTAAGTGCATACTAACACAACTAAAAAATGCTGTGATTTGTTTCAATAGTTGTTAGGTGTTGGTGGAGTTGATGGATTTATAGTTATTTTATTTTGAAGGCAAAAGAAGAAATTATATTATTATTGTGTCGTATTAGTATTATTCCTATTTTCATGGTTTTTTTGGTTTTTGTTTTTAATGTTAAGACAGCTAAACTAAGTTTGATAATTGTAGTTTTATGATTTGTTTTTGAAGAAAACATTCAGTAATTATCTATCTCTATAGGTTCCTAAAACCTAATTTAAAAACGAAAAGCTCATTGCCCTTATACGACGTATCGGCTATCTGATAGCAGTTTTTAATTACACTAGCGTGGATGTGATTATTTGAATATAAAATATATTGAATTAAGTCACTTGTACTTACAACATATATTTAAAAAACCTGAGCAATTTTGCTGAACCGGTCAGGTTCTGCTAAATGCTATTAATCGAAAGTGTAAATAGAATATAAAAGAGAAATAAGTAGAATATAAAACTAATTATGTATCGACCAATAGACAATTGAATTGATTTATTAATAATATGGGATTATGGAATATTGGAAAAGACTCTACAGTGTATGTATTTGTTTTTCCAAAACGTTCCCTTTTTTTAATATTTATTTTTCTTAATTATTATTTACTTCTGGTATTAGACGAAAGCAGGTGACAAAGATAACAACAAATAAGGTATCTACACACACCAATTGAAGAAATAACAGTATGCATGTGATTTCAAGTTTTTAATTTTTGTTTTAAGTATGATTTAGTAATGATTGACAGGATAAAGCATGCAGTTTTATGACATTGAACTTTAAAATTTTTGCAAAGAATAGAACTGTATTAGTGTAATATGTATATTAAGAAAAATCTATAACCAAATATAATTTATTTTTATACAGAAATAATTGGCAGTGTCTCATGGGTATAAATACTATTCAATTTTAAAAAAAAATCTAATTGAAGTAAGTGACAAAGTTCTGAATTAAAACTCAAACAGCCCACTTTTAATCAACACAACCTGGAACATATTATACTCGAATATTCCTAAAAAAATATAATAAAAAAATAATATATATAAATATAATATAAAAAAAAAATAAAAAGAAAAATAATAAAGATTTTTGAGAGAATAATAAAACACTACTTAATTATAACGTATTGAAAAGCTTCACTTTGTTACTATCTATACCATTTAAAAATACCTTCAAGGCAATAAAAGTCAACAACAACAAAAATCAAGTCTGAAATGTACAGCATGAATTTAATATCAATTTTGACTTATAATTGAGTAGCGTTTCGTGATAAACAGATTCAGTTCTCTCATCAGCCTTTAGCAGCCCTCGTGGCTTGTAATGTAGTCTTTAAGACATTGATTATTGTAGTGGCAGTCCAAAGCGATATGTAGTAACGCATGCCACGTATACTAGTTAAAACTAACAATAAAATAACTGATTTGAACGGCATGTACACAACGCTAGCTTATTTGTCAGCATGATTTTTTTTTGTAGAAATGATCTTGTTTCCAAACCATGAAATAATGTGGTACAAAAAAAAACCTTTTTTGATTCAAGTTGATCTTGTTATTTAAAATTAGAATAAAATGTTAATATCTAAGTAATATTTGATAGACGTATATGTCCATAGTACGATAGTATTTTTTATAAATTTCAAATTTCGATTTTGTCTTAGTAATTTAAACTCAAATTTACGCATACTATTAAAAGTATACATCAATTTTGTTACCCTATAAACAATGAGATCTATCCAATCCTTAGTCGTAAATGATAAATAATAATTCCTTGTGTAACTGTAGGTAGCACAAAGGCAGCAAAGTCAACAGAGAGTTCCAGTTACTTCAAGTACTGTAGTAATACAACAACCTAGTCAGGTGAGCATATTGTGACCTCTAAGCAATTTCTCAGTTTTCTTCAAGGACAATCACCTACCGGCGAGATAAAGAGAGAATATAATGATTTTCAATAGAAATGTCGACTGCGTATCAAAAACTTACACTATTAGTAACCGCGAGCACATACGAGCGTGCTCGATCACGTACACTCGTATACGCTTCATACACGCGTATACGCTTCATACACGTGTATATGCTCCATACACATGTAATACTACCGTTTACAAGTTTTTATTTAAAGACACTATAAAAATAGAAAACAGCGAATATTTATATTCATGTTGTATTGTTTTTCTAGGACTGGATATTGTAAACTTTTCTGCACATATTGTACCTATTTAGACCTATAGTAAAGTGTTGCCACCATACCTTAGAAGTCTTTCAAATAACATTTGAAGGAACAAAGGCATATATCATTACCATGTGGTTTTAAATAGCCTGATTCCCGGATACAAGAATTCCGAAGAAAATAATAAAGAGAAACCTAACAGTTACCACTTTGCTTGGTTTTTAGGTACAGCCCATGGATGTTGATCCGGAAGCTCTGATCAAGTGTACAACAATAACACCCGGTGGTGTTGCTAGTAGCAGTCCAGCTGCACCGCAAGAAAAGGTAACAATTTAATCGATTAAATTAAATGATGAGGTGCTAGGAAATTTACTACATACGATGGGGAATTTACGGCTATGATAGTATGGTATATAAACAGAGTTGATGACAAATTCTCACTTATATTGAAGAAAATAAAGTTGTAGTGCACAAGATAGTGTAGTATCAACATTTATTACTATTATTATTATGACTGCCTCGGTGGCTCGGCAGTAGCAAATTCGACTGCTATACTTGAAGCCTTGGGTGTGATGCCTGAGCAGGACCAAGTGTTTGTATCATCTACAAATATTTGTTTCGGAGTTTGGGTGTTTTCTATGTATAATGTGTATCTATTTACAAAAAAAAAGTATATAACTATTCCATTAGTCAGTCTGGTTATCATTGTACAAGCTCTGCTTAATTTGAAACTAGATGATGTTGTGTGTTAAATGGTCATTTAGTTATTATATATACATATGTCATAGGCACAGATGCACCTTAATAGCATATGTACCGCAATACCTCTCTGTACATATTAGGACTAATATACAACATACAGTATATCAGTCTTAATATGTACAGTACATGCAGTGAAAATGTTATCAGCCTGCTTACGTACAGTGAGTAAGTAAAGTGAGTGTACGTATATACTATTCAACGAATAAGTACAAACTACAACTTCCCCTCAATATTTAATATTATTATAGAGAATCATCATTATTGATAAGCGTAAGATTAAGAAACAAAATTAAAGATTTGATGGATGTTAATGTGAATTTTTTAAACGATTTTATTTTCCGTTACAGATTAATGTCATCACTTCCGAAGACGTTATAGGTAAATATTCTAATAACATTGAATCACAAATGAATGAATCACATACATCACAATTTCAATTGTTAATAGAATATATTAAATTTAGAAACAATTATGTTTCTAGTTATTTTTTTCATAATTAATGCAAATTCGATATGTGTAACGAGGTTCGCCAGTCAACAGTATAAATAATTTTAAAATATATTTTAAAATGATTAAAAAGGTTTCTTGAATTTATTTAAAAACACTGTTAAATATTCGGTACATACTTAAGTCATCTTACAAATAAATCTTAATAAAAATCCGTCCACCTTTTGATTTGGTTATTAAGGTATGTCGATTATAGGCATTCATAAAGATAAATACCTTAAATTTACACCTCGCCTTTCTGTGTCAGTGACTGAAGTTCTGAATGACCTATTTATCTAACTATTATAAAGAGCTTTGAAAAAAAAGCTTTCTCTAAAAACAAGTGACCAAAGAGATTTCATTTTTCTTTTTTAATTTTAATCAATTAAAGAATGCTTATAAAATTTATAAACTAATATAGCTAAATTTTCTTGTTGTCTAGGCCGCTAGATTCATGTTGTATTGGATTTGGTTAGTTAATATTTTAAAAAATTGCAAGATGTGACCTGTTGTATCTTTCAACATAGTATTTTTTTTTCTTCAGTGCCCAAAGAGGAACCAGTACAGATACAAATAGACGAGCAAACACAATTTACTATCGTAAGTATGATCTAAGAGTAAAGTAATACGGACCTCTCATTGGTAACAAGTTTTGGAATAGCGTGAGCTGGTTGAGTAAAATGAAATATTGTTTTTAATATAATAGTTTAACTAGCTATCTTGGGAAACGTTGTTTTGCCATAGAATTTTCTAAAATAGCGGTTGGTTGAAGACAATTGAAAAATTTGAGTTGTAAGTATTTAACAAAAAAAAAATTATCATCTAAGGATATATAAAATATCTCACGACTTATTGTCAAACGTAGCATTTCGGCGTTCGATTACAAACACCTGTGATACGAGATTTTTATATATCACATAAAAATAATGTTTAATTCTATTAACTGAGAGCGAATATTGAGTGACCTAAATTGAGTCTAATTAAGTAAAGCTAAATCCCTTGAAACACCCTATCTTGCCTCACCCGTCTTTACTGAATAGCCACCAGCACCAAATGTGACATAATTCCAACCTAAAGCGCCAGCATCCGTGTTGTCGTGTTTCGTTGGTGAGTGTGAGACCGGAGGCCCATTAATGCAGGAATGACAGTTATGGTGATAGCTGTGTAAGCCTTACAATGTCACGATGATTGTCATGCCTTTTACGTCCCCGAGCGGGGTGTGAAAAAGCATCTCACTAGACCGCCATAGTGTGAATCATCATATTTCAATGTCTGCATTTGCAATGAGTATGGTGACCACAACTCTTGGACTCTTCTAGCTGAGCAGATTATAACAATACATTACACGGTATTTGTTTTCAGAAAACAGCTCAAAATAAAATGTTAGCAGACTTACTCAAGAAGAACTCCAACCCTCCACTTCAAGTAGTACAAATGGGACCCCAAATCAATGCTCCTACAATTCAAATCACCGAAACGGGTCAAATTGTTCAAGTCAAATCTGACCCAACTCCAGTCATTCAATTCAATGCAGACGCCGGCTTAGTGGCTCAAGGAAACCAATATTTCCAAATCAAGAACGAACAAGGCCAGTTAATTCAAATAAAGAATGAACAAGGTCAAATCATTCACCTAAAGAGTGATCAACTAGCGCCACCTATGCTTCAATTTAAAAATGAACAAGGACAAATAGTACAGGTGAAAAATGAAAAGGAAATAGCTGAGACTGTGGTCATTGATCATTCTTATACAGAGCCGCCGGTAAAGAAGATCAAAGTTGAAGACAAAAAAGAGGTAAGTTACCTTATAAGATTCATGTAAGTGAAAAAAGTCTTGAAATTGCAGTTTTTAGTTTAGCAATAGGTAGCAAACTCCTAAGTTCAATCCGTTTATAAATATTTCATGTTGCAGTTCAGTTCTACGATAAATATATTTATCTCATCAAGTGGTTACTTTGCCACTTCTTACTGCACTGTTGTGAGTTCGATCCCGTCATGGGGCAACACTTTGTGAAATCCACCAGTTGTTGTTCTGTTCGTGGACGTTCTTTGTATTCGTTTCATAAAGTCTCCCGCGTCATCTTTATATATATAATTTTACTGTACGTGTGTATATCACTGAACTCCTCCTAAATGGCTGGACCGATTTCAATGAATTTTTTTGTATGCATTTGGGTGGTACCCTGGATGATTTAGATTTACAAATCAACTCGGCAGAAAAGTTAAAAAAATGGTCTTGCGGTACGAAGATCGCGGTGTTAGCCAGTAACATATATAGCTAGTTTTAAAAATAAAAGAAGTAAAAATCCAAAATCACAAAAAACGGTGTAAACTGCGTAAAAAACTAGAGTTTCATGTTTTTTTTTTGAAGATTGTAAATTTAATTAATTTAAATTTTTACAGAGCGTCCCACCTCAAGAAAGCGTATCCAAAACAGCCGCGAACTTATATGCGGCACTCGCAGCCTCAGCTTTGGAAGACGAGGAGGATTTGGTAAGATTCTTATTATTTATACCAGTTTCGCTGCCTACAATCATGCTCATTGAACAACTGTAACAGCTACACCATAGCTACACATATCACTGGTAGGATTCGTAGCACTACGGAAAAGCTCGCTTGCTTAGATAAGATTTTGATGTCGCAGACATTGCACTCAAGATAGTACAGTGGACCTAGTGTGAGTTTGTGTCACATCAACTTCGACGGTCGCAATGACTGCGTTCGGTGTTGCGTTTGGTGAAGATTGAATAATCTAAAAATCTAAAAATAATGTAAAAATCTTACTAGAACCGCAGTTTTAAAAAGACTGGAATTGCCTATTCTTTATTCCTCAAATAATATAATAAATAAGCAATACTGGTATCTGTAAGGACAACCAATCAATAAACTTTTAAAGAAAGGAGGCCGAGTATGTATTTTATAGCAGGTGAGAAAGCTTGCCTTACAGCTTAGTAAACATATTTCATACAATAAACACTAGTGAACATGCGAGATTAACACTTCATTTATTCGCTGCGCTAGTGACCAATACAAAGTTACGCACAGTCATTAAATTTTAGCATTTATTATCATCAAGAATAAGGTGAGTTTTGCAACGCGCTTGTATGTATAATTGAAGTTTACCTGTAATTATTTATTTCTTTCATGTCTGTACATATTGGCGTTATAGCGGCCACGCGGGATGCGGATCGCTGCCCTACGTGCTAAGGTCTTCTTTCAGCAGAAAAAGAATGTTATTATTTAACAAATGTCTTATATATGTCGTGGAGCATCATGTAGCTGAAGCATATTTCTTTGTAGCGTAGAATATCGACAATTAGAATCCGTTTGCCTCATTAAATGTTGATCACAAAACATTCCATCATTAGTCAACTAGATTATTATATTAGAAGTTGCAATCATTTAAAATTTACGAAACGTGATGTTGGTTAAATTTGTTTGCAAAAAAATACACCGGGAATCAGATAGTATACAAATCTTAATTGGTAATTTTAAATTGTATGCGAACACTTTGTCGGACATCTACTTTAATGTTGATTATATATACATCAATGAAAATTTTTTAATGACAAAAAGTATCGCTGCACTATTTAAGTAAAAGTACTTTTGTATGAACTTAATGATTTATTTAAAACGCGTTCTGAGTTGTCCGATTCTCGATAAAATTAAATGTTGCATAACGTTGATTATTAATTTTAAATTAATAATCTAAAATAACACATACCTACTCTAGTGCGTTTTATTATAGAAAAAATAAACTAAAACGCGATATGTAAGCGACTACGATATGAGTTAAATCGAGCAGAATGTTAGAGTAAGGGTGAATTACGCTATCAATGTAAACCATGTTCTCTACATAACCATCGACATACAAGACATATTGCCTAAATTTTTTTATTGTGTTTATTTCGAACAGAAACAGTTACACTTTAAAATCTTAACTTCACAAAATCATATACTCAAAGTGTAAACACATAAACCTGGTTACATATTAATAAATAAATTTTTATGTGTAAAGAAGACAGGTCTGTACATTAATACAGCTGCGCATGAGCAGATACTTAAATGTAGAAACTAGGTACGAGTACACGTAAATGTACGAGTACGTGAACGTTAAATATATGTGCTCTATAGCAGCTCTTATCTACTTATTAAACACGTGCTTAATATTTGAACGTTTGATTTCTTTCAGATGCCGCCGAAGCAAGAATCAGTGGACATTATGCAGTCCTCTGTGCTGGTGGCGGCGACTGGAGATAACGCTTCGTTTATACAAGATCCTATTTTACAAGTATGTGTTTGTTTTAACTAACTTTTACCCATGATTTTATTCGATTTAAGGTCGAAATCTGTCAATAAACTGTTTTAATAAAAAATACCGAATCTGAAGGGGGGAGCTCTCGAAAAAAACCTCAGCATGGCATTTTTTTTTGATAAACAAATGAATGACAAATATTTGTTTTTGAACTAGTGAACTACTGTAATTGGAATTGAAAAAATTAAATATATATAGGTATATCACTAAAATTTAATTTCGTGTGCTTGGATTGGACACAAGATATTAAATATACACTTTTATTAGGGATTCACGTTTTGGGAACATAACAACAGATTTTCGCTAGTTTCTGTTACTGTTGATCGACGGTATGGCGACAACACTCCTTGGAAATATAATCGTGAACTGACAAGACAATGGGTAACGATGAATTGGTGTAAAGACCACGGATAAAGTGAGCATCTTCTAGATGAAACGATGAGGGAAGAAGGACTGGAAGTAGTAACTCGAGCTATACACTTTTCAGGTTCAGCAACCAGCTATGTCAGTACAACAACCCGCTATGCAAGTTCAACAGCCAACACTGCAAGTGCAACAACCCACTTTACAAGTGCAAGGAAGCACGATACAGGTGCAGCAGCCGACGCTGCAAGTGCAGCAACCAATGCTGCAAGTACAACCCATGGACGTCCAAAATCTAATAGCATCGCAATCAGGTCAAATTATTTTGCAAGGTAAGAGTTAAAGTCTCAGAACCTTTGCACGACATTTAAATTTTTTACGTAAAGTTATTGCCATCAGACCTCAGCGATCCAAGTACTAGGTGATATATATATATATAAACCTGGGCCATAAGTATATTGCACTGATAATCCACAAAAGTTAAGCTTTAAAACAATGTTTTTATAAAGGGATATATAGTTGCAAGAGTCACATTTGTTTTCATAGTTATAAATTGATCTAGTTAGTGTAGGTAAACATATTATATTATTGTGAAAAGAGCAGCTTTTTTTTTCAAAAGGTTATAGTGATACGAAAATTTTGGAATTCGTGGCAACACACAAATTAAAAATGAAGTCTAGAAATTGATGATTTAGTACAGGAATTTAACCAGTTTCATATTGTTTTCGGAAACACATATTCAAAATCTTTTGCGTAAAGTTTAGGTTATATATTTGCGTTCTTTGTAAAAATGATTTTAAAATACATGACATTTCAATAGATAGATTGATAGATTTGATTAAACAATTTTAAATATCAATAAGTTTTGTATAGTAAATAATACTTGGACTAATAGTCATAATATGTATTACAAAACAATAAATGCAGAGATGTAGTTGTTACTTGTGAAATCATGTACTGTGAAAAAGTGACTATGACAAGTTTACCAACTGGTTCGATAGATGGCGTGATGCCAATTTTGTAAAACGCGGTGTTAAGAGTCTCTGCTACTGCATGAGGTTCCTTGGAATCTACACCTACGGTATCGCTTCTCGGCCTTTTGGCTAAGATCAAAGTGTAGTATCTGTTCTTTTCAGCTTAATATCTGAAAGTTCCCTCAATGAGGGACCAGTATATTAAACTGATTTTTGGAAACTGACGGGATGTTCGAGGCTCGCTCCACTCCCGTCACGGGTCGGCCCGGCATTGCAGTGCCGCCGGGATTGGCCCACATTAAACCTGATGTATACCATGAAGCAAGCCTCCACCTAGGAGTACTTGTACGCGTCATACATACACGCATGAAGTATGCAAGAGTTACATATGTTAATATGAAGTAATGCATGTATTACTACGAAATTCTTTAAACAAAGGAAACATAACCTATTTATAATATAATCTTACAACACGTACTCGTAAATAGTGATAGTAAAATAGTTTTCCTACAAAAAAAAATCAGTAGCAGTCGTGGGACTGCCGATAGAAGTGAAAACGGAACTATTAAGTTGAGAGTAATTAAAACTATATGCAAAAATTTATATGAAATTTTTTTGTTTCATATATAGCTATATATAATATATAATATCATATATAATATATAATAATAATAAATTTCATATATAATATAATATTCTCCATAGCTATAGATATACTATTATCATTAGCATGTCGGTGACGCGAACCGAGGATTTTACCCTCTACCAAAACGCTCAACGCGCCTAAAGAAGTTTTCACTTCAAAAAGTAGTAAGCTTTTTTCCATCCTAAGTACGTGTTTTAGGTGGTTCTGCTAGGAAGTATGCTCCACAACGGAGCCATAGTCGACGCTCATTATGTTACAGAGCCATATTGTTTAAATTAATAAAAATCAGAAACCAATTTTAAAGTTGCTGTGTTTGCAAGTGTGACTAGAAACGATGGGCTCAATAAGTGATGGTAAAATATTATGATGACGATAGTAATATGGATGACTAGGATTCTGGATCCAATCGGTGATCACAATAATGTTTTTAAATATATACGACCATAAATAAGTTTTCGCTGTTTCTTAAAAGATGGCGTAGTGTCACTACGCCGTCTTTTAATCAATTTTAACCAATGCGTCAGTACTAGGTATATTGTTTACAAGAACGGCAAGAAGGCATGTTTAAATGTTGTTTACAAGTCTATTACTAAATTCTTTTAGGATTACACACATTTTCTTTCTTTTTTTCCCTTCTGAATAACTAAGTCTACAATTGTCGATTACCTTGAATGTCTCTTAATGTCTCTTATATGTTGTACAAAGTAAATAAAAACTTGGAATAAAATATCCTAAGTATTGAATGACATTTCTGTTTATCGTAACTGTTTTTTTTTAAGAGAAAACAATTGGGTCTCAACAAACAACGCAGTTCGTTCAACAGCCCATGCAGATTATCGCGACGCCCAGCACTTCTCAAGGTATGGTAATGTTTGTATACTAACTGGATGCACCCGCCGATATTATCAATATATTTCAATTCCTTGCTAATCTCACGGATAGAAATTTTGTCTTTGGCATTTATCCAGAGTATCGACTTAGGCACACAAATTTTTATCAAAATCAAAATCGTTTGAGCGCGATCAACTTACAAACACACGCACAAACTTTCCTTTTGTATTTTAACGTAGCAAAATGGTGACCCCTGGTCTTAGCAGTATACCCTATTTGTTAATAGCAATAGATACTATATATTTTTATAATTATATATCATTTTAAAAATTTCATATTTTTATTTCAGGAGGATTGAGCTATTTAGCTCAGAACATACCTGGCGGCATGATGCAGAAAACTATAATAATCGTTCAAGGCCCTACTGGCGGTGGACCTCTGACTCTGACGGTATGTACGGTTATAATCACTCATATTGAATAGAATGGCTACGTATGTGTATAGGGGTAGTGCCTCGTTGAGGAAAGGACTAAACATAACATATTAATTATAATTTATTAGAAATTAAATATATTGTTAGGCTCTTTTAATTGCTCCAATTTCAAAATAAAATTTAGATTCTTAATTATTATGCAGTTTTTTTTAAGAAAATGGGTGTCTATCACTTTGAATCAAATTAAAAATAAGTATTAATTATTCTTCTTAAAGATTTTATTCAAGAAAATGTTGTGCTAGCTTCTCTTAAGGCAGATGTAGTTAATAAACAATGTTACAAAAGGTAAACAACCCAGGAGGTTTGGACGACGCGACCCTAAACAGTCTTATCACCCAGGCTACAGAGGCGATAACCCAACAGCAAATTATACAGGTTATTTTATACCTAGCTTCATGCTTACTCACAATTTAGTGCCATTAAGTGCCAACATTTTCTTCATCTCGTAACTATTTTCTCTCTATACACTTTACTACTAATATTTTCATGGTTATTAATAATTGGGTTTTTATTACTCATTACAATCACTTCGTTCCGCTTTGCTTTTTTTTGTGTCTAACAAAAGGATTTTTTCTATAAAAAAATTAGGTTCTTTGGGCTTTTTTTAATTGGGATTTGTGTGTGATTTCACTTTATCTGTTTACAAGACAAATCTATAATCTCTTTATGTTGTGATCTGCCTGAAGTGGTGGAAAAGATAATAGGGGAAGTTTATCTCTTGGAGCTTCACTATTTTTGTATTTCTCTTACCTGACTCTATTCTCACTTAGAAATCTCTTTCTCCTTTCCTTGAGTTTTTCATTTTATTTTTATTTCCTTTAAAAATGCCTTTTTAAGAGAAAATATTACTATCATATGGCATGGTTTGGTATTGATTTTGAAACTCTTCTGAAACACGTTTAATACAGTCGACACTATGAAAAACAATTTGTCGCATATTGAGATTTAATTTTGAGTTTTGAGATTATTCTGTTTATCTTGCGATTTGTAATACCTTTAATAATTTCTCATCATCATTGTCATCAGCCTATCACAGTTCACTTCTGGACATAGGCCTCCCAGATCTATCATCACTGCCGATACAAGCTCGTTTTTGCCCGAATTCATTTTCATTGAACAACTTAACAAGAAAATCGCATTTGCCAATTACGCTACTTTTTTTTACGATAATCTTTAGAAATAATGGTCGCTTAAGTAGAGCAGACACTGATGTATAAAGCCATCATACTCACAAAGGCTTGGTTGCATATAATTTCCAATATTTCCAATACTATTCGTACTTAATGATCCAGTTCAAAAAGTCTACATTGACTGCCTGAATGGTGTAGTACATTAAGCGGTCACCATGCTGCTTTCTACTGCGCGGAGTGTTGTGGGTTGGATCCCCACATGGGACAACATTTAGTGTGGTCCAAAAATTACTGTACGGAGTCTGGACGCTCTTTGTGTCCGTTCATTTCATGTATATTTCTAAACCGCGACACAGGATATGTTATTCTTAGTGCGCGGGAATTACCTAATTGAAAAAAATAATCTAGTAACTCTATGGTCGGCGTCGCAATATTCGAGGGCATCGTATATTTGATTACCTTGTAATGTGAGGAATATTAACTTAGTTAATTATATAACATTGGACACTTTACTAACACTTTATGTATTTAATTGACTAACATCATTGCTTCTTTAGTGATCTAATTATAAATGTTTAATCTGCACCCGAATGAAGACGAAATCTACCAAATTATAGTAATATAAGTCATATTTATGTCTCGTAGGATCCAAAAGATAAGCAGACATGATTATATCTCATGTCTTTGGTTAGACTATATGTTTAACTTTTAATTAATAACGGGATATACAAATAATATTTACGTACTGTTCTGAAATACTAGATTGATTTCAGTTTTTGTTTAAGCGTAAGGCTTTTCCTAGTGCAGTCATATTGAAATTGATTGATTGAGACGGCCTCGTTGGTCCAGCGGTAAACGTATGTGACTGCCAATCAAGAGGTCTCAGGTTCGATGCCCGAGTCGGGCCAAAAAGTGTTATTGGATTTTTCTTGCCAGAAATTCCTAATAACAGCCAAGAGTATGGAAATGTGCGGTATTCTACGTCCGTAACTCGGACAACACGTTAAGCCGCCCGTCACAGCTGTCATGTACATCTATGACAATCGTTATTGGGAAGACAGTGCCCTCAAATATACTGGCAACAAGTTTAACCTCCGAACTCAGTTCATCTCCGGTTCCGAAAATACGGAGGTGGAAAAACTGATATTCTGGAAAAACCAGTTGAACTAGTAACCGAACCCAAATAATATTGGGAATAATAACGATTAGGAAGAAAAAGGAAGCAGGGTCACAAAAGCCGGCATTTGTGCCTTTTGAGTTGCAGTTGTCTATGGGCGGTGGTAGTCACTTATTGTCAGATGGCTCTCTGCTCGTTTGCTTCTTTATACCATTAAAAAGATATAATAACAATAGTATATTGCACGCACAGAATTCTGGCGTGATACAATCGACACAGAGAATGCTCCCGCCACTGGTGAGCACGTCCCACTGTGGACAGAGCATCACAGTGGTCAAAACATCCATAGCTCAGGTGCCACGTACTCTATATTAGCTTCTTGCTTCTACAAGGACTTTGGAATAAGATACGGTCTATACTAGCACATAGCGACGCGGGCAGTTGCCTTTGTTTAGATTACTATAGATTTAGGTGACTGAACTCATTAAATAAGAGTTTCTGTAGAGTTTTGAGTCGTGTAAAAGGTTCAATTTGTTTAATAATATTCAGAAAATTTATAAAAAAATAAAACATCCATAAATTATACAACATATACGTTGGGCAATAATGAGACTATGGTCGAGATATTCAGTCTTTCTTAGGGAAAGTATATTAACAAATAACAAAAATAAACTTGCAATTTTAATATTGACACATACTTGAACACGTTTAACACGACTAACATGTGTATTAATATTTAAAAATATATTAAAAATATATATAACAAACCGTTTTCTTGTTCTAAAAGCCTGTTTTTTAAATATCTGTGTAGATTTGTAATGCATGAGTACTTTGATATTGTGTTTGTTAAAAGGTAATTTTTAAATCGTTTTTATTTTGCTTAGAATATTAGATTAATTAATAGACAGGTGTTAAAGCACGGAGTGGTACAGGTTTTAAGACTTTCATATGTATCCAATATATAGTTGATTTAGTTTGAAATAGAAGTGTAACCCCTGTATGTTTAAGTGGTAGTCAGTATGTTCTGTATTATATGATAGGATCTTTGATAGTTCTTCTTGCTATATCTTAGCCCGGAGGCCCATTGATGCAGGGGTGACAGTTATCGTGATAACTATGAGAGCCTTTCACTGCCACGATGACTGTCAAGCATAGCGTCACCAAGCGTGGCGTGAAAAAGCATCTCACTAGGCCGCCATAGTGTGGGTCACTACACTGCATTGACTGCATTTACAATGAGTACGGTGACCACAACTCTTTGGATTCTATTCATGTTTTCCATCAGGCAGACTAGAGTCACTTGGCAGGCTTTTCATATAGAAAAAAAAAACATATATATAGAAAAAATTCCGTTAAGTTGGTGTATCGTTTGTAAATTAAGTAAATTGTCTATTCAGTTTTCGCTGTTACAACTGTTATTTGCTTTGCTTTTTAATGCTAATGTGTGTTAATAACGCTTTTATTCTTTTATTTTAATTATGCTTATTTTGAAAGTTGAAAAGGCAGCTTTCAATATTTATTTTATTTATTGTGTTTGTAAAATAGTCACTTTATCATTGTAAGCAGGTTAAGGCAATCAGCAGTTAAAGATACTACTTTCGAGTGAAAATTATATTATGAACACAGTCTCGACTCGGCCACTGTCTGCCTTAACCATCGGATTTGCTTAAATTCGTTGTATTTGCTCAATTTAATAACTGCTATAGATATTATTTAAATTTTATTTTGCTGGTAATTTTAGAAACAGCATTTTAATTTTCTTATATTATTGTATTTTAAAATAACAAGAAATACAAATTCGCAGAACACGCCCCAAATAACTCCAAGCCAGCAACCTATAATAACCACACAGCCGCAACCACACAAGGCTCAGCTCGTCAACCCACAACCATCGCAACAGATCGTGGTTGCAACACAGAAGCAACCTCCAGCGCTAATAAGCACGACAATGACCTCATCGTCAAATCAGATAGTGACGAGCAACCCACAGTTAATTCAAGGCAACCAACAACTATTACAAGGAAGTCAGCAGATAATTACAGTTTCTAATAATCAGCCAGTAATAGTGAACGCACCGATGAAGTCCAACGTGCACAGGGTTGTTCAGAACGTGCAACAACCGCAGAGGAGCCCAGTTGTTAGTACCGTGCAAACAACCAACCCCGTGTCTGTTGTGCAGGCAGAAGGAAAGACCAGTGTTATACAATCTAATGCGGTGAGAGTTCTCGATCATCTTTATTAATATGTAACTTTAATATTGAATACAATCAATGATTGACAATTTTTCGCGATGCAATTAAAACTATTAAATTTTAGTTAGCTGGGTTTTACTATTTAAAATTTATTAAAAAAAAATCTCTTTTTTATCAGAATTTCAAATACTTTACAATCCGCTTACATGCCATTTACAGAACTTTACATTCTATTGCAATCAATTTTATATTTTCAGTAATTATTAAATTTTAATGTTCGTGATGGACGATCAAAGGCCTCAAATCTGCAGCCATTCTTTTTGCTATAATTATTGTTTTGTAATTTTTACAGAAAATCTCACAACAACCAGTAATGAGGCAAGTGATTACGCGTCAGCCCGTCATGGTCGGAAACACAAAGATTGGTGATAAAGAACTCGTGGTTTCACAAACAGTAACTGAGGTAACTCACAACTCAACAGAAACGCTGCTAATGGCCTAGATTTATAATATTCTGAATCTATACATTTTAGTTTATAATTGTCATTTTTACATTAAATTTTTCGAACAAAAATGTCAGAAAAAAGAAGATATTATTGTCTACATAAACCTGCCGTTCAAAGAGACTAACTTTGTTTTATCTAAATAGCTTTGATTTTACATCGGTTTCAAAGATCATCATTCAACTGTACTCCCAATGTTTTTTTTGTTTGAACACAGGAACAAACCTTTGACCAAAATGACCAAGTCTTCCTGTGTACTACTATAGGTGTTCCGTAGTTTTTCAACTCTAAATTGTCAGTAAAATCAATTAATCAATCGTATTTTTAAAGCTCTAT
This sequence comes from Hypercompe scribonia, assembly GCA_949316085.1. Classification (NCBI taxonomy): domain Eukaryota; kingdom Metazoa; phylum Arthropoda; class Insecta; order Lepidoptera; family Erebidae; genus Hypercompe; species Hypercompe scribonia. The sequence goes on from OX438988.1 coordinate 11,728,444, forward strand.
GATTATGGATCATCATCCCACTCTTTTTTTGGACAATGTAATTGTATGTTTATAGCCACCAAAGCCACCCACACCCAAACCTGCAGCGACACCTCCGCCCGCGCCAACTCCACAACCAGCTCAACAAACCACCCCACCGTTAGATGAAACACCCTGGATTTGTCATTGGAGAGGATGTGGAAAGTAAGTCCCTTTTAACTTTTATAGTAGGCAGATGATTCAGAAATGGCGATTAAGAGTCTCTACAGTTATGTGATCACAGCTTGGGTTAGATAAAAGTAGGGACAATATATATAAATTTCATTTAGTACAGGTGTATGCAATCCGTTCCCTTTTTTTGTAATTTTAATTCTAATGTCTGCCATATAAGGTAAAATATTCTTTATGTATTTCACATTTTAAACTCTTTAGAGTTACCTACCTCGAAAAAGCAAAAACTTTAGTTTTATTATACGTGTAATAAACTAATAATAATAATAACGTTTATTGGTCCCTGCACCCAAAGCCTACTAGTGGTTTACAATTTTTATATTTTCAAATTTATTTTTTATATGTATATATATATTTAAAAATCAAGGCGTGTTACATCAAGACACAATTAATAATATTGAACTAAAAAAGGTTGAAAACAAAGTATTGGAATGTTAGTAAATTAACTATCATACATCTGACTTAACGACTGCTTGGCTATATAACTTATTGTTTTTGTAATTGCTTGTTTTTTTTTTAATTTCTTTTAAGCTAGCTAATTATGGTAACACCAATGCTTATGTGATGTTAATGTGTTATGTTAATGTGTCTGTTAGCTTTTAAGGTTCTTGATAATTGTGCAAGTAAATGAAAAAAAAATACTTGAAGATAAACTTAATATTAGTGAGTTTCGGTTGTGTATTTCCAGATCGTTCGGCAGCTCCACGGAGGTGTTCACGCACGCGGCGCGCTCGCACTGCCCGCCCACGTCGGGCGGCGAGGCGCCGTGCCTGTGGCTCGACTGCGACAGGGTGCCGCGCAAGACCTTCGCGCTGCTCAACCACCTCACCGACAAGCATTGCACGCCGCATGTCAGTACCAGTCAGTCTGTATGTACAGCCTCGAGGCCTTAGGTCAGCTTCCATCGCGGTGTTATCGAATAAATAACAAGCAAGTGAATGTCTCACCGTGAGGCAGTGAGAGTAAAAACTTCCCTCTGTTTCTTACTCAAAGGGTGACTTGCAGTTCAAGCGTCTAGTTGGTAGTAATAGCATAAAAATAAAAAAAAGATTACGGTTAACGCAGTAAATATATAGGTAGCAGAGCCATGCTAAATTTCATCACGAACGGGCCGGCTTGACCGGGGCAATACTACCCTCTCACAGAAGATCAACCTAAGGCGACAGCATCCGTGCTGTCGTGTTTCGTTGGTGAGTGCGAGACCGGAGGCCCATTGATGCAGGTTTGACAGTTGTCGTAGTAAGTGGGTGTTATACAATGTCTCGATGACTGTCATGCTTTTTATGCCCTCAAGAGGGATTTTACTAGGCCGCCAGTGTGGGTCACCATACTGCATTGTCTGTAATAGTATAGAAGTATGCTTTCCATCTCGCAGAGTAGAGTTACTTTGGCAGACTTGTAAAATAAGAAAGTAAATATTTTTGCCAAACATTAAATGGTAAGCTACTACTGAGTCTATGATTTTTTTAAATCCAAAAAGAGTACATGTTTCATCTACCGTTACGGGACCTATGGACACATATAATTCAAGAGATAAAAGTGCTTTCACAATTTGTATGTTCCTCCGATAATTCACTGGGAAGTGGAGATGTTGGGCCTCGGACTCGGTGAACATCAAAGATTTAACACTGATTTTCCATAAAAGGTATCACTTGCAATATCTTAATTTAGCAATGATAACTATGCAGGACAAGAGCTAAGAGAAGAAAAACTTGAAATAAGCTTTCTAGACCTATGTCTAGTAGTATGTATGCTGATGATCAATGTTAATTCTAATCTTTATTAACAATTGTCAGGCGTTAAAAGCTATCTACAATTCTCGTCGTTTGGCGGCAAGTGAGGCTGAGAGCAAGCCGGTGTCGCTGGGCTACCCGCCCAACGCCGCGCTGGCCGCTCTCAACAAACACGCCGCCGACATGTTTAACCCCAGGGAACTTATGGTAAGGCACCCCTCACTCCCTCTATGATAACTAATTATGTATTAAAAAATACAACCTAATAAACCTCATCCTAAAATCGAGGCACATGAGCATATTTACTAATTAATATACGTTTTTGTCTTAAACCTTATAAATATTAATTTTATGTTTACATATCTCACACACAGCCTTTTGATCCCAAATGATATTGAGCCTGTATTACGATAACCAGACTGTTGATCATACTTACGAGGGGGCGTTTTTAAGTTCGCGGAATGGAGGGTATTGAGTAATAATAAAAACACAAAATTATTTTTCTTTTTCTATATATTCCCCTGCAACACGAATACATTTTTCAGATCTTTCAATTAGTTTTTTTATTCCCTCGTAAAAAAAAGTTTTATCTTTGTCTGAAAAATACGCCGAAACCGCCTCCTTAACCTCCTCATCAGTTGAAAATTTCTTACCACGTAATTCTTTTTTCATTTTTGGAAAGAGATAATAATCACTCGGAGCCAAATCTGGACTGTAGGGTGGGTGATTCAAAATATCGAAGCCCACCTTATGCAGGGCAGCCAGTGCGACTCGGCTCTTGTGAACGGGAGCATTGTCATGCAATAGCAGGACACCTTTCGTTAATTTTCCCCGTCTTTTTTCTTTGATGGCTTCTTTTAACTGTTCTAAGATTGAAGCGTAGTATTCCCCCGTTATAGAAATGCCTTTATCTTTATAATCTATCAATAATATTCCTTCTGAGTCCCAAAAAATCGTTGCCATGAGTTTCCCAGCCGACTGTGAAACCTTAAATTTCTTGGGTGGTGCTGTGCCCTTTTTGTGCCACTGCATGGAGTCTTGTTTGGACTCGGGTTCATAATGATGAACCCAAGTTTCATCCCCAGTAACAATTTGATTCAATACGCCATCCTTGTCTTCATTGCAGAGGTCCAAAAACGCACGTGAACATTCCACGCGCTGTTGTTTTTGCAATGGCGTGAGCATTCTCGGCACCCACCGTGCGCTAACCTTAGTCATGCCAAGATGATCGTGTAAAATTTTAAAAATTGTTGTATCCGATACTCCAACCATTTCTGCGAGTTGTTTCTTTTTTAGTCGAGCATCTTCCAATACAATTTTTTCTACTTTTGCAATAACTTCTGGCGTAGTCACCTCAACGGAGCGCCCCGGCCTCGGGTCGTCTTCAAGTGATTCCCTGCCTTGTTTAAATAAACTATGCCACTTGTAGACCATTGTTTTTCCTGGGCAAGAATCCCCGTAAATCGATGACATCTCATTGAGTATGGTTTGAACAGACTTTCCTTGCTTAGTAAGGAACTTTATCACCGCACGGAATTCAATTTTCTCCATTTTTTTCACTTCGTTCCCGATTAAAATACTTGGTCAACGATAGTTTAATAACTAATGATCCAATCACAACAAATTTTACTATGCAGACTAATTATGAGTCACTGAATACGGTAGGCATCAAAATAGCGCGTTTACCCGCCTTTTTCACTGTCATTCCGCGAACTTAAAAACTTACCCTCGTATATATTGTAGATACCTAAACGTAAAATAAATGACCATGCTCATCACACAGTTATTTATCTTGGGCGAGATCGAACCCAAGACCACTGGCTTAGCAGTCCCGATCACTAAAAATTAGACCACCAGCTGGTCAATATTTATATTCGTTATAATACAAACTATAATGCATTATAGTTATTCATATTATTACATACCTAACTTCATCATTAAAATATAGTGTAGTTTTAATATTCAATGGTCTAGTAACATTTCGATACCATATGAAAATGAACATAAAAAGAAATGATTTACAAGACATTCAACAGACAATTATTAAACTCCAGCATTGCCTTTTAAGAAAAAATTAAAGCGAAACTTAACCTTTCTAACGATCTGGCTTATATTTTTGTTGTTAATTACGGATACTTAAGGATAACGTAGCTACGATCAATTTACGTGCACACGTAACCCGTAACCCATAGTGACATAGTCACTGCATATTTGATGAAAAATGACAAATACCGTCAGATCTGGCTAACAATTCTATTTCGACCAAGTTATTTTCTTGGTCGTCTATAATTTAGAAAGGCTTTATATCTTTAGGTTAAATTTGAATACTTGTAACACTTTCAATTCACGACATTTACTTATGAGAACCATTTTTTTTTATCTGATGTTGATGAAGTTTTATCCTTTTTTTCGAGGCACGAGGATGAGTTGGCATGGTAAATTCAAAAAATATGAGTAACCAATGTAACTGAAACTTGACAAATATGTTAATAAAACCCAAATTAACGAAAAGATCGTGTGATTTGAAGGATTTACATGAATTAATATCCCTTTACACGTTGAAAACCAAAACTAGCAAGTAGTTCCCAATCGCTATTTGCCACTAATAGTGTCACGCTGCGTGTGTGTGACGTCACTAACGTGTATGTGTTTGTGTGCGTGCAGCACAGGGCCGAACTCAGTCGCACACCGGAGCAACTGGTGAGACTCACATACACCTGTAGTTACGTATACGAACATAATGATTATACCGCTTGGCATTATAAAATACAAAACACATTTAAGAAAGTCTTTAAATCTATAGAATCTTTACTAGCAGAGCATTTAAATTGTAAGGAATATTTGCCCACTCTAAGTTTACTCAAAGCCTAAGTTTAAAACGATCTTATTATATTTAATTCTAAGTATTATTTTAATAAATTTCATTTAACCCGCAGCAACCATAAATTTATGCATCGCCAGATTTAATGCCAAGGGCATGAGAATGCCGAGATTTCAGTAAACCTTCGCGTGGTGTAGAAGTGTAAGAAGTATGTGTACAGAGATATTACGAAATATTAAAAATAAATTACACCTTTTTGCAGGGTAAAAGTTTTTCTGATAACATATTTATTGGTCATGAAAATCGAACGCAGGCTTCAGAGTTTAGGAGCACTCATTACTAGACTAACAATCCATCCAAAAGGCAACGAAACCTATTCTGCTAATGAAATCTTGTCAGTTCGTTTTTGTCTATTTAGATTTTAAAATATAGTCAATAAATTAAGCCAACGGTGTAATCATTGTGGTCGAACAAGCCATGTTCGTGTTCGCTTTTGTTTTTGTGTACGTTACGTTTATGTGTGTTTGTTGTTTTGTATTTACCTGAGGGTCTAGTGTGAGTTTATCTCATAGTAACCGCACTCGCCGTCGAGATCGAGTTGTGAACTAAACTTACCCTGGGCGCTCTAATGATTCGTTAGCAACGTTATATTGTATATGCTTTAGTATTAGATTAAATGTTTTTCTTTATCAATGACGCTAGAAGTAATAAAGGCCATTATATTTTAAAACGTTTAAGTCCTCTGTAGATTACTTTAGTTTAATAATTGCATACTGAATCAGTGCCGTGCTTTGTCATTTACCAATTGACGATTTACTTATTAATGCACAAAGATAATTTAATTTTTTACAAGTCTGAATTATTTGGAAATGACACAGACAGACACAGTGCATTTATTTCGTGACTTAATCCATAACTTTATTTAAACTAAAAAGAAGGAGACCGAACACTTAATTGTTTTTTTTTTCCCCATTTTATGGAATTGTCTTCTTTTCTATTTCTGCCGTCAATGATTGCGAAATGTATAGTTTAGCTACTAGAGATTAGTTTTAATATTTTTACATGTAATGGATGGTTATTGGTTTAAAAAATCGACTCCATAATGAATTAGTGTCGTGTCGGATATCCGTATCAACTTTTTTTTTGCTAATCTTAAATTGATGTTTTTCATCGTTAAAATTTATTCAAGCTATTTTAATAACTAAAGTATTGAGTTGCTAATATCATTATCAGACACCAAAACACAACCACAACGATATTATAGTTCGTGTATTAAAAGTATTGTTTGAAATAACTCATAACGCAAGTCAAAATACGTTATGCTTGTATTCGAAGATGTAGACAGAAATAATCCAAATTCGCACCTACGAATATACATTTTATTTATGTATTTAAACTTATTACACCTGTTGTGCAAACGCGGACTTAATGCCATGAGGCAGAAACCCAGTAGACCGTCAAGTATTGTAGAAATAAGATGTGGTAGATGCAAAGTTATTGAGCTCATGAATGTACATTAAATATAACTAATATACATAAACTTACTACTACATCAGTAATAAATCACAATGCATATAAATATTCAAATTTAATATTGTATGAAATACAGTCTGCTACTAGAGTTGTGACTATTATGCCAACACAATCTTACGGACCTGCACATCACTAAAATAAAAGTACGAATCTTAACTGACAAGAGCGGTCCAGTGAAGTTCAAATATTTGTAATATTCTCGCATACGTAAATTCTATATACAGGTTTATAGTAGAAAAGCATGTAACAGTTTGTTTGTCCAAATAATTTCAAAAACTATCATCCATATTAATATTTGTTGCATGTGTATTATTTATTAAAATGTTCCTTTTATTAGCCTTGTACACGTTTGGAACGCACGTCTCTTCTATTTTGATTATGTTACGAGTGTCGTCGATTAATGTATACAATTCACCGACAGCCACTGGTAAAAAAAAAACAGACAATTTAAAAAACCTGTAAATAACATTATTTTAACCTCTTGATTTATCACTGGTTCTTGCTGATCAGATCTTGATTAAAACTTTTAAAATCAAAAACCAACCCAAGTACGTTTGTTGATGTTAGTAGTCGTTATCTGTAACAATTTGTTTGTGTATTTTAGCAATTATGTGTGTTTGTCAGCACCTGTTTTGTATGTCAGCATTTGTTTAAATCGTAAACACTAAATGTAGCATGTGTTATTGTAATTTTAGTGTACGGTGTATGTTTTCATTTTGGGACTTTTAAGGGGGATTCCATTGTTGATGTGAATTCTTGTGAAATAATTTTAATGTGATGTTTGGTTTGGCAGGATGAGAACGAGGGTCCAGTTACGAAGAGTATCCGATTGACAGCTGCACTCATATTGAGGAATATTGTCATTTATTCTAACACTGGACGAAGGTATTGCAGCTTCAAATATATATCAATCCAATTACTAGTATATTAGACAGTTGCACATAAAATACATCGGTAACATTACTGAGGTTGTTTAGCGCAAAACTGAGATATTTAATTTGTTCTTGTTTAACATTATTTATTGTTTTATATTTATTTATTGTTATTATAACTTTGAATACATATAAATCACATTATATTTAAGACTGTTTAACATACTTGGCATATTATCAATTTTGTTCACTCGTACGTATAATTCGTACAGGTAAATCATATCTGAGTAGACTAAACTTCTTGAAGAACGCCAAGAGGGATTTCTTTTAGACGTTTAGTCTACTGAGATATGTATGTATATAGTCTTTTATGATTAACAATTGAGCTAAAACAGGACATATTTGATGTATTAATGACGTTATTTTTTTATATTACAGGCAGCTACGTTCCTACGAGGCAAACCTCGCAACAATCGCGTTGAGTAGTGTCGAAGCTTCTAGAACGATCGCACAAGTTTTGTATGACATGAACAATATCTGAGAGTCATGCATTGGCTATAGGTCTATATAAAAACGGCTGCTGGTGTAAATACATACAAAGGAAATTAATCTCAGTTTATTTAAATAAAAACGCAATCCATAAATGGTATCTTAAAAGTTGTAATGTGTTTCCAGAAGGAGAATAATAGTGATAAGTTGACATAAGTCACGACCCCAACTTAGGCAGAGCTTTTACAATACTAACGTCACTTCTAAGAGGTAACCATATTGCCACAGTTTAGTTTTAATAAAAAAAGAGTAAATCTTAATTAAGAAGTAAAGTTTTGTTGCCGAATAGAGACTGGCCCGCACTTTGACCAATCAGGTTCTAATTTTCGTACGAAACTTACTAATTCTAGTAACCTGATTGGTCAGAGGGCGGGGCTTGATCAGTGAGTCACTATTTTCTTAACACGAATTGACTATAATTGATATGATTACCAGAAGTGAGGTGTACTTCTAGCTTCTAACGTAATACTTGAGATGTTGATGTAATGGAATTAAGTTTATGCCCAGAAGAAAAATCTGTTTACGATCTTCATTTAGAACTATTATTTAATACTGGAATTGTGTTTTCTTTACAGTAGGTATAGTTTACACGTTGACAATGATAGGTGTGAAGTCTGGGTCATTCGATTTCACGATATACTAAGGCTTGACTAGCTGTACCGCTTATGGATTTTTATTCACTTCTAATTAAGTATTGTTTGTAGTGTTTTGTCAGTCCTCAAAGTGAACATTGGCCAGATCAAATGATATTTGCGTGACATGTTTTATGGATAAAATATTAGTATTTTTTTAAGTGTTTAAATTTAATTCAAGTATATTGTTGACCAATACTTTGTTCGAATAATAGCTTAATTGTTGACACTTATTACATACATTGAATATTTGTTATAAAATACATCGCATATCTGTGTTATTACTAGAAGTGCAAGGTGTGCATTCTTTGCTAAATATTGCTATTTGACATAATTTTTATTATTTAAGTACTTTAAGTAGACTGATTCCTGCTGAAAAATGCAATTTCTTGTATAAGCTTAAGATCAATTTTATGATGGGGTAAGTTCAATCTGATCTAAGACTCCAGCCAGCCTGTTATTGGAGAAAACCAACGATTTGAATTAAAACCACACTAGAATTAGGATTAAAATCCAGTTCTTTGTATTGTATCGGGCGGATAATGTACATTTACTAAAATTAATTATAAAAGGTAGGTTAGTGATTATCATAATGAGTATTATTTTTTCAATAATGTGTCTGAGTGAATGATTTAATTAATTTAATTTACGGGCCACTAGAAACAGAAAATAAATAATTTTGAAATAAAGTATTTGTGTTGTTTTATTTAGACTTCATTTAACTTTATCTTTTTAATAATGGGCATAGTGCCTACCTGTGAGCTAACCTGTGCTTCGTCCAGGTTTTGCACCTGTGTGAAGCGTGGGAGCTATATAGGGTACCAACTAACGATACGAACAGTAAAGAAAAGTAATCATTTTCTTTTTTACTTATTATCTTCATCATACCTACATTTTACAATAAAAAAACAAGTTATAAATACAGAGAAATGTTGAGTGGGACGAGTTTAAAGTTTGTATTCTCAGAATCTTGCTGTTGGAACAACACAACTATAAAAATATTCTCGACTGCCTAAAAGTAAACCGTTTGTAGAATGCAAACTTGACTTTTTAGAAAACTAATAAAGGTATGGGAATGACGTCTCCTCACGCTAAGTGACTTAGTTAGCTAGGACTAACAAAATCCAGAGGCTACTCGACAACGATAGAATTATAAGACTCGAGCAGACGTGTTGACTTTGTCAGGCGCGGAACCTATAGATTTCGTGCTCAACCATAGCGATAGAATAAAAGAATCTAATTTTAAAGAAAAATTCTATTACACACTTTATAAGAACAAGAAGGCAGCATTAGAAAATTGTATTATTTATGCATAGCCGGAAATAAAAAAAAAACTAGCGACATGTCCCAGGTGCGCATAGGTGCAATCGGCGGCGTTGGCAGCGCTGCTCATCTATTTTAATCCTCTGATATCTTCTAAGATTTTCATTTTAATGATGTGCAGTAAAATTCTGATTTAAATTAAGTGAGCAATATATTCATATATTGGATAGAGATTAACATTATATTGGTCAAACTTACTTTGAAAGTGTTACCCGCAAATAAATTGAATGTTAAAACCTAAAAATCCTAAAATACTTTGGTTTATCCATTGGATATAGAATGCCTTGTATAATTTTGAGATATTTCGGCAAGTTTCGTCAGTACTAGCAATATGAGCGTTTACAAATTTATTTTTATTTCCTAATAACATAACTTTGGTGTATTATACATACCTATTGTATCCTTGAAGCATAACCTGATAGTGAAAATCGTACTTAAATTCGTTGCGTAGTTTAAAAATCTAAGCGCACAAGGACAAAAGCGATTTCGTTTTATACTTTGTAAAGATTCTTTATACATGCCCTTTTCCACACCACCCAAGGGGTAGAGCACTAGGTGCGTTTTTTTTATAGTGGTTTCCCCCATAGGCCTAATCCACTTGTCAAATTTTGCAACATATTTTCATGTCAGTTGTTTTTTGAGCAGAAATGCTAAGTGTTTTCAACCACATTTGCGAGTATGAACCAATAGACATTCTCGATTCCCTAATTCTTTTAAAAATACTCCTTTTCCATGGCATATGCCATAATGCATTCCAAAAATCCATATTCATAATAGATAAAACGTCATTGAAGTTCGTTGATTATAAAAACTTAACTGCGCAATAAAAAAAATGGCGAAGTTTTTTCAATGGATAGTGGGAATGCATTTGATGGTGAACAAAGCCAAACTGAAATAATCAGTTATGCTTCGTTCGATGGATAGACCTTATACCTTTTACACCAATACGGCTCTAACTCCCATCATGAGGCTGCAATCCTCTTCCACGACAGCAGTTAGGTCACGGCATCCAAAGCACCTCCCTTAATTTTCTTATATGCCCATTCATCTTCCTTCATGTTGCAATTAATTTACAATCCTAGAAATTATAGTTCAGGGTTAAAATGAGTATAGGTCTGGATTGAAAGAAAAAACTGAAGTGAAACAGTAAAGCAAGAAATCTCTTTTAGCACTTTTGTAGAAAGTAGTGAAAAAGTTTTTAAATATATTTACTTACAGGACCCACCGCAATGAAAATATTTTCAACTAGAAATAACTAAGCAGACAGACAACGCGACGCTTCGTACAAGACGAGAATAGAAAACAAAATGGCTGATGCATGAAAGGCCCAGTGTTGCCAACTTTATTTTCAAGATGATCGTATAACACACTAGGAAAAATCGTATTTTACCAAGAATTCTAGAAAAAAAAAGTACGTTTTAAAAAATTCAATAAAACTACAGCAAATTATTTAAATAAGAAATGTAATTGTACTTTTTCATATAATGAAATACAAAGTTTCAGGTAGATAAAAATCTATTATAATTTAATCACTAATTAGTATACCTACATTTGGTACAGGTGATTATTGCACAGCATTATGTCACACACCATGTATGGATATAAATTAAAATATCAGTCGCTATCAGAGTCAATAGCAACATTAGATGCAAGAGTCGAAGAATTTATTATTTTGTACATACTTAAATTTAATTGACGTAACATGTCGCTGGATGGCTGGAAATCGATACATGATCCTGATTCCTTAACATGTTGCGCAGCCAACAAAGTTCCATTTACTGTACCTATTATTAATTTATTTCAAATTTTTGTTTTCATTAGATTGACGTGACTGAATACTCGTTCGCATTGTGCATTAGAATGGGGAATACACAAAGTGTCTAAAGCCAATTGAGATAGCTCCTTAAAATCTGGGCCTACAAGTAACTCACTCCAATATTTGTCAACTGGCAAAGTCAAATCTAATTCATGGAATTTGCTTGGAAGATTTCTCCATTGAACATCGATTTTTTTGATTAAACTCACATTTTCGTTCGGTACTATTCTTGGCAGTAACTCAATCAATGGAAACATGGAAGAAAAAGATTCTCGAAATTTTGACGATGCAGCATTTGTAGGGTGTAGTACACGGAGTTTTGATAAAAGGAGGTTATTCATGCAATAACGCTTTTTTATTTCTTTAGCACTCGTAATCAAAAAATTTCGACAAATATTATAAAAACTATTTAGTTCGAATTTGTTCTTTTAATATTTGAAAAGATCGTATATTTCGCGTACGATTTTGAATTTACGATCGTACATCGTACCAAAGCAAAAAAGATCGTACAAATACGATTTAATAAGTACGGTTGGCAACACTGGTACGGTCTCGATCCTACGTAACAAAAAGATTGCCATGTTTAGTCTAATTAATACTCTGGATTTTTTATAAACGAAAATGAAAGATGTTTGTTAATTATAATTTTTATATTTCTCTTGTTATAGTGATGTTCCTGTAATATATTGCATTGCACATATCTTCAATTTTTTTTTCCCATAAATATTGATACCATAAAATACCCCATGAATATGATAGTTTTTTGGTATCATTATCATGATATTATTTTACAAATATAAACAAGGAACAAAAACAAATTTTAATATTAGGCTCAGTGTCCAAACATGTAGTTCTGCTAAAAAAATCTAGAGTGCGCTGTATTAAAAATAGTTTGGAGCAAAAATTGAATGTTAAAAACCTAGAGTGCGCTGTACTAAAAATGGCTCAGGGGCAAAAATAGAATGTGAACGTACCTAACAGTTTCTCATTCTATGACACTACATAACTATAGAACCCTGGAGACTGCGCAGTCTTAATTAAAGGAATTTATTTCTTTCTAATCAAGAGTAAGTTTATGCATTAGTATGTCGTGAATGCCACTGCAAATTGCTTTGACGTAGCAGAAACCAAAATTCGTAACCAAGAGTATGAATATTTATTTGTATGTTGTGTATGTATGTGTAGTTGATAGTTAACCTGATCATACAGTTACAACAGCTGATTAATGAAAATAACCTCTCGCATTTCACACACGGCTGACTGAAAATTAGACAGAGTCCTTTGGCAACTAGACTATTGATAAACTTATATATTTCTATATACATGTAACGTCACCATCATCATTTCAGCCGAAAGACGTCTACTATTGGAAAGAGCTCTCTCCCAATACTCTTCACAATAACTGGTCCTGTGCTGCCGGCATCCAACGATTTGCTGTGATTTTCACCAGGTCGTCGCACCACCTTGTGGGGAGCTTAACCACGCTCCGTCTGCCAGAACGTGACCGCCACTCTAGAATTTTATCTAAAACTATCTAGGTAGGTAGGTAGGAGAACCATGTTGATTTCAGCACGAAATGGCCGGCTCGATCGGGGCAGTACTACCGTCTCACAGAAGATCAACTAAAGCGACAGCAACCGTGCTGTTGTGTTTCATTGGTGAGTGTAAGATCGGAAGCCTATTAATGCAGGGGTGACAGTTATCGCGGTAACTGTGTGAGCCGTACACTGCCATGATGACTGTCATGCCTTTTAGTGAGTAGAGTGTGCATGGTGATCACAACTCTTGGATTCTATTCATGCTTTCCATCAGGCAGAGTAGAGTCACTTCGGCAGGTTCCTCATTTAGAAAAAAAAAAAAAAATATTTTAACTTTTTTACTTTAACTTTTAAATACACACATACTATAGATAAAATAACACCCAGATCGAACCCACCATTCTGGCTAACAGACATGATCATTAACCAGTTACCCAACAGGTCTGTCAAGTACATTGTAGAAAACAGTATAATTCTATACATTACCATTTTATCCCTCTCGGATATATATCAAATCGTAAAACGAAACGTTGAAACGCTTTAAACTTACGGATCACATTATCAACATTTAACAGCAGCGTTAGGTCGATTTGAATTTGTTTGGTTCAAGAGATTTTGAAAACGCTGCTGTGTTAGAGATAACACGTCAGGCTAACTGTTGTCCTTGCAGAAACAAATCTCTAATGCAGAAATGATTTATTAAAACCGCTAATGAAAACACCGGTGTTTAATAGATATGTTCACCGGATCTATTCACTATTGAGTTCACTATTGATTCGGTTTGTTTGCCATCTTAGTTAACAGAATTGATCCTTAGTAAATAGGACAAGTAATAGAAACTAAAATGAGTTGACGAGATGTTTGCTGTAACTGGATATGTGAATGTCAGAACAGAGAGTTATTTACAGAACGCTGTCACCTATATTTGCCGGGCTATGAAGTTAAATTCCCACCCTATTCAGACTGAAACCTTTTAACTCCATAAATATTGACACAACAACACCCTTAAGGCTGTGGGCATTTAAGGCGCTAACGTTTCACAACACAACGCATTATATGACTCTTGAAAGCCTTTATCCTACATATTGTTATAGTTCTGTGTAACAAGATATTAAGTGTGGAGAAATAATATAATCAGTGACGTATTAGTAGCGTATACGACTGCTGTGCTTGAGGTCTAGTTTCGATTACCGGGTCGGATCGACAAATGTTTGTTTCGTAGTTTGGGTATTTTCTATGTATGTGTATGTATTTAGTATCACGATGGTCTAGTTAGTATACCATTGTCGATCAAAAAGTGTTACTGACTTTTTCTGATTATTGAAATGCTTGCATCTTGGAAGTTGGGGCCTTATTTCCGTGTTTCAGTGAGCAAGTAAAACCGTCGGTCCTGCGCCTGAATTCCCGATCATGTCCGTGTATATTATGTATGTATTAACAATATTTATATCAGTTTCCTAGTACCCATAGTACAAGCTCTACTTAGCTAGGGACTAGGTGGCGAGAGTGGGGACCTCTGGTGGCAGATTAATTGCTGCGGTCGGCGATAGGATAATTTTTTGCAGCCTGGTCACAAAAATGCGATCGGTCCGCAACAAATTACAACAACCAGATTGATAGGCGGGGAAGCCTCTGTAGCCTCAGGATAGGGCCTGATTAGGCGCGACGTTGATTCTGGAGGGGACCTAAAATAATATGATCCGGATTCCTTTCAGAGAAGGACGCCTGAGACCAGCCGCCAGGGTGGTCTTTAGTGGAAACACCACATACTTCTGGCTCCTGCGTCCCTGAGAAGCCGGAGATCGAAGGGATTTTCCACCTCGTCAACAAAACCAGAAGGTGGCGCTGTGTGAATGTGGTAGAATATTATTATTAGTTAGTATTAGTAGTAGTTTTGTTTTTATTATCCGACTCCCAAGGCAAGGTTATGTTTTTTGGCCTGCCTTTTGTATAACATTTTGAGGATCGAAAGACCTACATATTTGGTACCATTTATTAATAATTTCCTTACTTCAAATCACCGTGTGTTAGTAATATTTATTTATTTCTTAGCTTACTACTCCAAATCTCAGAAATTACTTGAATGAAGTATGATTGAAATGAATAGGGAACTACAGTATTTTAAAGTTTTACTTTTTAATTTAAGTTTTAAACATTTACCGTTCAAAGTTTAATAGAATTTGAGATAGGGAATTTTTGCAAAATGACATTTCCTCAAAATGAGATTATACTTTTTAAAGCACATTATTACAATGAAAAGTTTTAATTTAAATTAACAAAGACAGTTCAGTCTGACTGGAAATTCTTACAAACCCGTCGCTTTAAGGCGAAAATTTATAATTGATTCTTTAATCAACTTTGAAAAATCTAAGGTCTTGAAATACAGTTTTACTTACCCGAAAATTTCTTTTGTTATGTTAGTGACTACTGCTGCCCATGAGCAAGCCTTTTAAGGGGCACTTAAAGAACGGCAACACATTTCTGTTGTTTGTTTATCACAGTGTTAACTACTTTTAGCATTTCATATACGGCGACAAAAATACACTGCACCGCCATCTATTTAAAACTTAACGAACTACAGAGTAACCACTAATCGGTATCGCGATACAGAAATTCTCAACCCTAATAGTATATATACAACTATATGTACAATTTTCCAACATCAACTGTTGGGCCACGGCACGTCAGGCATGATTTCGTCTGGTCGGAGCTTTCTGCACTACTAGTGCTCCGCAACTATTCCATAAGGTTGTGGTAGCAATCTGGTCGAGCTGGCCCTATATGTGCCAAAACATAGTTTTTCCACATAATATTAAAGAGTTATTAGTGTATTTCTTAGGTTAGTCTTATTTAATCTATATAAGGTAGGGCTAAGAGAAATAAAAATATGTATGTATAACGTCTCAATAGAAACAATACTTGTATTCTACCTTATTTTTTTTTTGTATTGTGCAGAAATTCCCACGGATACCACCGAAGGGTGTTATGTCGGATTCGAATTGACCAAAACCCGCACGCCGTCTCAGGTACCAATAGGTAGGGGACCAGGTGCACCCTAGTAAGGAGATCCCTGGAACTCCGACCTCCTTGTATTCTACCTACGAATATATAACGTAATACTGACACAGAAACATCTGTCCGTTACCGTTGTACACAACACAAAGGTTGGCAAATAAGTGAATCGAGCAAAGCGATGTTTATTCTAAATTTAATACGGGTCAGATCGTAGTAACAGATATTAGATCGTAGAATCTATGTGTTATTTGTAATATATTATTTTATTTTGCAGAGCTGCTGAAACCATGACCTAACTTAGTAAACAAGTGAAGTTCAGTTTATGAGTTGCCTGAACACAATTCGCTAGAGGCAGTTGTACGAGGTCTTTTTATATTTCACTCAGTCACCTCGTAACTTTAATTTCATTACTACGGCTGAGTCAGACACGGTTCGATGTGTTTTGGGGCTTATCCCTGAGGGAAGTCTTATCTATGTTCTGCTGTATTGCGTATCGTTCCCTGCATGACAAATTTTAAAGTGAAAGTAAAATTTTAAGTGAAAGTACTATTATTTAGACATGATCCTCTAAGGAACGTTTTACTTATAAAAATAAAGTCTTCATGTTATTTCTGAGTATAGTTGCAATACGATTTCTAATTTTAAACAATATAAGGATTATAATACTATAAATAAGATATAAGAATGTCTGGTTATCCTACCAATATTATAAATACGAAAGTTTGTGAGTATGGATGTTAGTTACTCATTCACGCAAAAAGTACTGGACGGATTTGGATGAAACTTTACAGTAATAGGTTAGTTATAAGTTATACATCGGAATAACATATAGGCTACAATTTGTAATAATTTTAGGTAATTTTGGTCGCAATATGACGATATGTCAATTAAGTCGAAAAAAAATCTGGCCTCTGAGAGTTATCTTGGCGTACGCTGCGTAAACCATTGAAGTTACACAAAGATGATGTAACATAGGATTGTTACATCATCATTTAAAATACATACGTACATTTAAAATAATCGGTTACGAAACTTAATGTGACAGACCAAATTCCACGCTAGCGAAGTCGCGTGCAAAAGCTAATAGTTGTATATAGTATATATATAGCTTAGACTACAGAACAAAACAAATGGTTTATTACTAATCGTGGCTTAAACTCTAACAATTTTCTCAAATTTTTCGTAGACTGTACTAACAGCCAGAAAAGGTACTGTTGCAGAGGTACTAAGGGGTAGAAAAATACCACAAAGTTCATCCAGGGGCGTCATTTACATGAATTACGACTTTGTCACACTCCGTTGGTAGATGTTAGCAATAACATTCCCCACGCACATTTTCGTCTACCGTTATACAAGTCACTTTGGAACAACTACTAACTAGTTTAGTCTAACTTACCTTTGAAAAATTCTAACTACTTTAGTTGTGGAACAAAGAAGCAGCCTTTACTGCAGTAAAGTACTGTTCTGCCTTGTTGTTCCCTGGAGGAAACAATAGGAAACGACAGAGGTGTTCTGTTATTTTATGACAAAGAAAATGGATTTTATTCGTGGATATATAATGGTATGTTTATAATGATTTTTACGTTCATCGTTTATTTTATTATATAGGACGTAAACGAGCATGAGGGAGTCTTCTGCAAGTCGTAGATACCCCGAGATTCGTTGGGGTACTACAATTAGGGATATTCTTTCTAGGTCACCATTGGTATCCGAGATGGCATGCAGGTTTAGCCAGATCGACTCCTACAAAACTACCGTATCATTCATTAGTCGTCCGGCTAGTGATGAGATTTTCGCATGAAAGAAAGCACATAAAAGACATAACTCAAGAGACACCGGTTATAATATATAGTGCTCCGGAGTGGTTCATACGTCGTCCTTTCTAACACTGTACACCTTTCTTTTTTGTCTTTGCGGAAATCATCTCAGATACCACCGTTGTTGGCTGTGTCGGACTCAAACCGTTTAAAACCGCACACCGTCTTGGGTATAAAATTTCTTGAACCCCGATGTACCTCGGGCCAGAGCGAGCCTCGCTTGTAGATGGCCCTTTCTGTCTGGGAACCCCGATGTTCGCTTTTCTGTCCCCAAAAGAGTGCACGAGTTCTGAAGCGCTCGCGCCGCTACCACGGTCTGATTCTGCTAGGGTGACAAATAGCCTTTCAACATTCTTCTTACTTAGTTTTTATATGAGAACATTTATTTATATGAGCATATAAATTTATTCGTCGGGTAACTTTTGCTCAAGTCCCGATTAGTAATAGTAACAGTAGCCACGATTTTCGTATATCGCACCCAAGGGTTTTGTAACATGTCTATCAATCGATTAGTTTAGGAGTACATGTGTTAATAAATTTTCATCCATTATACCATTTGTTTCAATTTGTTCAAATAAATAGTGCGAGTATTTCCATCTAAGTCTTCTCTAGGAAATAATGTACGAATGGAGAATACCTGTGATTGTAATTGTTGTTTATAGTGCGTATTCGTTCTGATTTAGGTTATATCTGTAGTGCTAGAGTCGAATATCTCTCAGAAAGGTATTTGGTTTAGTATATTGATTGTCTAGTTGATAATTTTTAGATGTTGCTTACTATATTATAAAGAAATATTAGGTACGTTATGAGAACGACATGATTGCATTATCTGCATTGGATATTTTGTTTTAGATAATGTGAATAGTCAGAGAGGCTTTTGGAGTAGTCATGCATCGCTATACTGCTTTGCGACGGTTTATGTAACATGTAATGGAGTCTGACAACGCGTCGCCATGTTCAAGTCCTACAATAAAATAGATGTTTCACATCTGCCAGACGTATAGGTACGGATCATTATTTTTATTTAAACAGTACGTCAGGATTCATATTCTGTGCCTGCATGAGTTACGAATGTAGTCTGTGTCGGTTATAAGTGACGAATTTCAATTTCATACAGCGTGAACGATTGACGCTTGTAATGGTGAATGTATATAAAATTTTATTATACACAGAAGGTAATTTGAAATTGTATCCAAAAATAACTTCATTATTTATGAAAATTTTACCGATGAAGGTTTTTGAAGTCACGTATCACTTTTAACATTCAGAGTTTGTGTGTGGTTCTATACATAGAATGTCAATTAGGGGAAGTGTGATACAGATTTCTAATTACTCATCTTAGATTATAATTGCTTACAATTCTCTCGGTGTTGGATTCTAGGGGGTGGGACTAAAACGGCATCCATTCAATAGTGACTCTTGAGTTACAGACGTGATCATAGGTGGCAGTATCCACTGCCATGTGACCACGTCTACTCATTGAGACATGGTTGTGCCATAAAAAAAACCATACAGTCCTTAAACTATAACTTGATCTCTGTGACAGATGGTGATGAAACCGATAAAATAATTTTAGACTAGCGATTTATTTTGTATCATCTATAAGTATTTTCATTCTTTACGTGTCAGATTTATTACAAATGAAGTGCAAAAATAAATAAATAAATATATAAATATTTCGGACATTTGACACAACGTCATCTAGTTTCAAACTAAGCAGAGCTTGTGCTATGAAAACTAGACTGACTGATAGAATACTTTAATACTTTTTTTGTAAATACATTTACACATTTACATATCATACATAGAAAACACCCAAACTTCGAAACAAATATTTGCAGATCATATAATCATTTGATCCGAGCCTGGAATCGAACCCGAGATCTCAAGCACAGCAGTTGCGTTCACTATGGCTGCGCCACCGAGGCAGTTAATATGAAAATTTGCACCTAAAATGTATCTCGTAAGTTCTAAAATGACGCTAGTGACATCCGTCACATAGATCTAATTATATTATAAGGACTATAGGCATGTTTACTAGACACGATAAGTTCAGACTTTACCGAAAACGTGCGGAAATATTTAGATATTGTAACGTAACAAAACACAGATAAGAAAAGCTCACTTTATTCGAAAAAACCTAAAAGTGGTAGTGTGAAAACGTGTTATCGGTATTTTGTAATCGGCACTGTGACTTTATCAGCTCTGACAGGGCTATCAATAAAGTGGGATTAGACCGGCCATCCGTTAAACTTTACCCTTATCAAGTGTAAACTCAAATGTAATGTATAATAAAGCTGTTTTAACTTTAAGAGATACAACACTAATTTGTTAAGTATAAAGCAAATGTTTTACTGTGCTGTGATTTTATTGTAAATTGAACTAAAACGGGACTGAGTGACTGCACAGATGGCGTAGTGGATTACGCCATCACCTTGCAGATTTCTACTGCGCTGGATGTAGTGCGTAGTAACGCGTTTAATTTGGATGGAAACCGAAAAACTTGTAATGTGGCCATGACATCATTTGGCCATGATATTGGCTCTGTGTCACATCGTGGCGCGATAAGTACAACAATGTTACTTCAGAAGTACATTTGTACGTATTTTTTTCATGACTTTAATAATTATCTAAACCTATTTTTTAGGACGTGATAAAATAAATAACTCCTACTTCAGTGAAATAATACCGTCTGTGTCATGGGCTTTTGCACCTCGAGCGATCTGTGACTTGACTTTTGACTTGAATTGTATGTATTCATAACTAAAAACTGAAAAAAGTTTTTAGTTCAATTTCAATTAAAACTAAAGCAAATATATCTTAGTAATTTAAGTTTCAGACTTTTTACGAACATTGCGATGGAACTCTTTTGAAATGAAAGGTTCAAATTCTGATTCCACAGAGACTTATAACAGGTTTGTTCTGAAAGTTTAGTGTTTAAGAATAAGATAAAGTGTATAAAGTTTTCTTATCGCAGTCAAGTAAAAACTTTGTCTTTCAGTAAGTTGAGAATATTTCTGAAGTAAATAAGTGTACAAGCAGCGAAAAACAGCTAAGTTTAATGTGTAGACTTAAATAAAATGGACTGAAACGTAAACACACTATGTGTTATTTATTTTTTCATTTTTAAGGGAGAGTGTCAATTAAATAAAAGTGGGTTTAGTGACCTTGGCCTGGTGATATATGCTCAATTGTTTTGTGTTACGTCCAGCAGTTTCGGGTGAAATGATGATGATAGTTTCCAGCTAGTTTGTACTATTAACAAGTATATACTCTACAAAAGGCGGCCTACATATAAGTAACAAGTTTGCATTTGTACAGTAACTGTGGTTCAAGAAAAATAGCTAATTAAAAAAAAATCTTTAAAATAAACAGCTAAAATTTAATGTTTAATGTTTATAGAGATAACTGAAATCACAAGGACAATATCAGAAACTACGGATTATTATCTTCAAATAGTTATAGTTGTGCTTCATAATTCTGTCGCACTCCTAGTATAAGACGTGTCTCAGGTTAATTTCTCAGGGTATACCATTATATTAAAAATTTATATAGGAACTAACGGTTTTCAGTATCAAAATCTTGCCACATTTTTTCTATTACTTACCGCGCATTCCTAGAAAGTAATTAATATTGTAAAAAGTACAAAAAGGAATCTCTAATTTGTAAATATATACAAAAAGTGTGTTGTTTCAAATTAAATATCGTTTAGGGAGATCTTGAACAAAATTAGTGAGTTTTGCTACTTTATTGACATCATCCAAACAGTTTCGGTTAGAGTATTATAATTATATGTTACATATCAATCTATAAAATAATAGTGTATTAAAAATCACCTGGCAGTTGACGTTTGATTGATTTGACTGTCTTGTCTTATCCATCTACCGGTAAACTTGCGTCATTGTGGTCTTTGTGCTATGATGGGCCAAAATATATACTAGACTCATGTAAGGAAGGCGAGGCCTGTGTCCAACCTGTAAAAAACTGTTGATGTAATATAATTGTTTTTCTGCCTTTTCTATTTCTGAACTTTTTGTATGTATAAATTTTAAGTGTTCCTAATTTGACGTGTTTTCGCGGGTCACATTTGTTAAGAAGAGGTACTGAGAACTTTTCTCATACAGCAATATTAGATTTTATGAACAAATATGGAATTAAAAGTTTCTTGTTAATTTACTAGTTCTATGGCGGCTAATACAATTATTGTGGCTAGACACGTTCATGCAAGTTTTAGAAGAACCTTACTTTACGAGTTTGGACGTATGTTAGTGAAAATTGCCCCGGGAATTGGGAATTGCATGCTAAAATTGAAGTTTCTGGAAATGTGCTTGTGCAAAAGTAGGGGATCTGAGACTGGAGGACATTTTACGAAGGTCACGCAACTTTAAAGGTGCTAAAACTAGATTTATCGTTTTCAATGGATTTTATAATGTTCGGGTGTGTTTTTGTGGCATTGTTTTGTGTTAGACTTACGAAATAAATTCACTGTAGCTACATCCACGTTACGGTAAAAGATTAATGCGGATGCTGTAGTAGTTTTATCCTGCATCTTGCTGCTTCCTACTGCACTTGCTGAATGTTGTGGAGTCCACCCTCACATGTAACAAAACTATGTGTGATCCACAAATTACTGTTTTGAGTCTGGTGTCCTTCATGTTTATTTCACATATGTTGTAAAGTTCCCCGAGACACAGGATATATTCCTAGTACAAAAGTTGTCTGTAATAAAAAGAAAATAAGACACATTTCGTGCTATCAGAGTCGTTATTGATCCTGTAATTATGAAAATTTACGCGCTCTTTGATGTTGGTTTAACTTGAACCATTGGTGTAATCGGATGATCGTATGTCTTTCTTACTTAATATCATCAACTCTTTTTTCGATGACTACAAAGAAAAAAGATTTCATATTTTAGTACTTTAAAATATAAACAATGTGAGGTTTTAATTCTTCAAAAAGGTAAAAAGTAATTAATCAAATAATTGATGACAGAGTAGGTACAGTCATTATCAACAGTTTTTAATAGACCCCGGACATAGATCTCTCGAACATGATCTAGCAAGTACAAGATTATGATTTAGAAGCAGAGCCTTGTAATAAGCTTTTTTTAATTACTTACTTTGCTAAATTAAGAACAAGCTTATTAAAGGCGATTAGGTCAGTGATTCTATTAAAAGAAAAGGTATTAAGGGAAGAAAAATTCCTTTAATTTTAAATCGTTAAGAATTGTTTCTGCGAGGACAGAGTAGTCAGCCATTTTTCCTCATTGTTCTTCTCGAGTCTTGTAGAAAAGAATATTTTCTTGTGCCATGAAAACAGAATGTATGTATACAGAATATGTACTGATATTGATTGAGACTAGACAAAGTCTACTAACTTTCGAAATAAAATGTCAATAAAAACGATCCATCAATATCGTATAATAAAAGCCTGTGCTCCAAAACAATATGTAGAACAAGTTTATTATAGAAATTCTCAGGTACAATGTTTATATGTATTATTTCATTACAAGAAAATTTATAAAACAGATAGGTGCTATCCTATTATCTATGCTATTAATACAATGATTAAGAGGTGAGTTCGTTTTTTTGGTTGCATACACGAGTTTGAGAAAGTAGCGGTTGGAATTGGCTATAGACTATATTATGTCACGCTATGACTATTAGGAACTGAGCTTCAATGAGAGCGAGACTGCCTTTTGAGAGACGAAGTTGCACGGGTTGGTTTGTCATTTATACAAGACACATAGCTATACTTAGGTATTATGTTAAACAAATAGAGCATACTTTGTTGAAAAACACAAATACTAGAATGAGTCCCTCATTGTTCTTGAAGTAGACTTTATTCAGCCTTAGGATCTCCAGACCTCGACCTCGACCGACCTCAGAACACCTATTTCAGATCAAATTACACGAAGTCACGTTCCGTTATGTATCAGACAGATTATAAATAGGTTATTTACAATATTTGATAATAGACATATATATTTTCAAAATAAGGAAATTAAAAAACAGAGATAGAAAACAGGAACTTACGAACGGTAATCGCAGCTGATACCAAACACTTTTCAAGTAGATACTTCAAAAATATATTTATTATCAATAAAATATGTTTCTAATTTAAATAACTTTCAACATATACATTTCGCCATCCATCTCTATAGGGTGTTGTCAGTGTACAAATCACCTGGCTACGTGAGAGGAAAGTGGAACAATTTATTGTAAATATCGTAGCCACCTGCGCTCTATTCTATTAAAGAAAATAAAGAAAGAAGAAAAATGTTTCATTTGATACAACAAGGCATATACCTGACTTGAGAAAATAAAAAACAATAAAAAAAGACATTATTGTACTTGTCTAAAATACTTGTAGTCAAAACGGTACTTGATATACGCATGACGTAGTTTACTAACGTAACGATGGCCCACATTTATTAAGTATGTAATTAGTTTCAGCCCGCTTCTCCACCGTGTACGTTAGTTGCGATTAAAAGTAACCAATGCTACTCGCTGATAATGTAACTTTCCTTACGTGAAAGAATTTTTAAAATTGACTTAGTGGTTTAGGCGTAAAAGCGTAACAAACAAACAAAACACCAAAGTTAACAATTTTTTTTTTATTGTGTATACCTAGTTATGTTAGGAGCCTAGGTATATTTTTCAAAGACGATTCACGGATATCTCTATAAATATGTCCTGTGTTGAAGGGGAACTTTACAAACCTCAAGAAACTAACATAAAGAACACCCAGACTTGATACAATTTATTGATCACACAAAGCGCTATCACAATACTCAGCACAGTAGGAAGCGGCGAGGTGATCGTTTTAACCGCTACGACATCTGTACAGTAAGGGAGAACGACATATGTTCTACCGCTAGCAATACATGATGAACAGTTATGAGATTTATACCATTTATGGAGTAAATCATCCCAAGTTTTTTAATATAATTTTTATATTTTTAGAACTTTACTAAAATAACTTAAATTAGTAATTTTTGTTAAGTCGATTTTATTGATCGTGAACATTATGTGAAAAGAGTAATTAAAGTAATTTGACAGAACAGCACTTTATTGATGGGTCACAAAACTGTGCTCACATTCTGTTGCTTTGTTTCTTTCTTCATTTTGGGGTTAAATATTAAATCATATTTATTTACAACTTATAAATAAATATTATTGTCACTGATAAATAAAATAAAAAAATATTTCATAAAACTCTTGTACGATAAGATGTAGCGCTGATTTGAGTGAAAGTATGGACTAGAAAGGATCCCTCCCGGATTTAAATTTAGAGCATAAAAATATTGTGCGTATTATTAATGTTAAATTAAAATAAAAGCTTTTGTGAGTGTACTAGTAGAATATTGCAGTAAAATCATTGCCTGTTATTTTCGAATTTCCATTTTTTTTAGCTATCTAACTATATGCTACGTAAAATTGCTACTAAATTTATCAGTACATTTATTAAAAATATGCTTACTCATTATCAATAAATTCAATTACCTTCTGTTTTCTTCCAAAGGTCTATTTGTTGTTTTGATCCTCATGTGATATAAGTTGGTATTCCACCCTTGCCATGGTTTACTTGTAAACTAGGTCAAGTTTGTATATAAAACTGTATAAGTTAATATGATGCATTTTTGTTGTTCGTGCCAAGAATATGTGATGGCGTCGGCATGGGATATGTTTATTTTATTCATGACTCATTGTTGGCCATTCATTGTAGATTAATAAAGGAAAAAAGAGAAAAAGAGACGGTATTCGAGTAAATAGACGAATGAAGTGTCGTATATAAAAAAGGGAAGAGTGTTTTCACAGCTTTGGTGTGTTTTCAGAATTTTATAACAGATAAAGTGTTGGCGCATTTTATTTGTCAAAAAATGGATTTACGAAGAAATTACTCGTAATTATTTCAGCATGTGCAGTGTCGAGTTAAAAATACAGTGTAACAACCCATGTTTATTCCGGTTGTGGTAAGAGCCGAATAAACAAGCAAACTACACAGAAAAACAGGACTGCAATAAGGTGGAAAATTAAATTAAACAGTCGATTCTTAGGGAAAGCCTACGTTCAGACATATGTCCATATGTCTGTTTAAGGCTGTTGATGCTATAAATTGTAATAAACAATTACGAATGAGGTCACTTCCAATTGGTTTTCTTTATTCAAGACCCTTTTTTTTTTTTTTTAACGCGGGGAATGCTTTTCGCACCATACCCTCCGGAGGGACGAAGGGCGTGTGTGGGACTCCCGACAAACCGGTCTACCCACTAAACCCCGCGGCGGCCTACCTCGGCAGTTGGGAGGTGCTCTAGGAACGCATTAGCGGCTTCTAGAGTCCTCCCTGCCGTACCTCACAAGTGAGGTACATCTCGGGCACCTCATGCCCCAGGATCAGGACGCTATCGCACTCCCATCGGCCTGTGCAGTAAGAGGCAGAACAGCGCCCCGCCCCAGACGACACTCCCCGGCCGCACCGGAGTGTCACCTGACTCGGGTCGTTTGCAGCAGTCACAACGCCCCAAGATGTGACCGCAGCGACCCTTAGGCGGCGATTAGGGAGCTAGCGACGTCTGCCGCGTCCTCTTCGCCGCCTCCTTCGAGCGGGATCGGCCCTTTCCCGATCTCGCTCTGCAGTCTCCTTCCGGAGCATAACCTGCTCACAGAAGGAGATCGCGGCTTCCCATCCTTCACGACTCGCCAGCATCGCCGCGATCAATGCTGACGGTGAAAGGTTACGTCCGATCCGTCCGACCAGGACTCGACGCTCAGACTCCCAAGCAGGGCAGTCCTCCAGCGTGTGCTGGGCGGAGTCCCGTTCGGACTCGCAGTGGTGGTATTGTGCCGTAGCCTCCCGTCCTATTCGATTCAGATACTCACCGAAGCAGCCGTGCCCGGTGAGTATCTGGGTCAATCGATAGGTGACACAGTCGGTCCTCTCTATCCACGCTTCGAAGTTCGGCAGAACGGCTCCGACGGCGCGTTGGCTAGCACAGCCCTCAGTTTCGAGCCGGACCTGCCAAGCCACCAGAGCTTGCTTATGCGCGTTCTGCCGTAGCATTCCGGGCTCATGATCTGGCGCAGCCTCTTCAGCATTCCGACCGACAGAACGAATTTGGTCGTACACCATTGCGTCCATGTCGGCCAGAATATCGAAGGGCGGAGATCGCGCCAGGATCGTCGCCGCCTCATAGGAGATTGTGCGGTAGCCCCGCACGATCCGTATGGCCATCAGCCGCTGCAGGCTCCTGAGTAGGGCCCGGCAGCGGGAGACACCCGCTAGATCATTAAACCAGACGGGTGCCCCATAGAGGACCATGGATCTAACAACCCCCATGTAGAGGCGGCGAACTTCTTCCCGTGGTCCCCCGAGATTGGGCAGCAAACGATGCAGCGCACCTGCTACCCCTCGCACTCGGGGTACCAATCGCCCGAAATGCTCTTCGAAGCTCCACCGACTGTCCAGGATGAGGCCTAGGTACTTCATGTACTGGCCTACCTGGACTTCAGCGTCACCTACCCGGAGACATGAGCTGGGTGGCTCCTGGCGCTTACGCAGGCCATGGAACCATATAGCCTCAGTTTTATGAGGCGCCACCCTCAGGCCCAGCTCACGTATCTTTTCCACAACACTAGCCACCCCCTGCTCGGCGAGCCAAAGCACCTCCTCGAAGTGTGACCCTCTAGCCAGTATTAATGTATCGTCCGCATAGCAGACGACACTTAGGCCAGAGGGCAGACCGGTGCGAAGGACAGCATCGTATGCGAGGTTCCATAATAATGGGCCCAATACCGAGCTTTCCTAATGCTAATGTAACTTTCCTTACGTGAAAGAATTTTTAAAATCGACTTAGTGGTTTAAGCGTAAAAGCGTAACAAACAAACAAAACACCAAAGTTAACAATTTTTTTTTTATTGTTTATACCTAGTTATGTTAGGAGCCTAGGTATATTTTTCAAAGACGATTCACGGATATCTCTATAAATATGTCCTGTGTTGAAGGGGAACTTTACAAACCTCAAGAAACTAACATAAAGAACACCCAGACTTGATACAATTTATTGATCACACAAAGTGCTATCACAATACTCAGCACAGTAGGAAGCGGCGAGGTGATCGTTTTAACCGCTACGACATCTGTACAGTAAGGGAGAACGACATATGTTCTACCGCTAGCAATACATGATGAACAGTTATGAGATTTATACCATTTATGGAGTAAATCATCCCAAGTTTTTTAATATAATTTTTATATTTTTAGAACTTTACTAAAATAACTTAAATTAGTAATTTTTGTTAAGTCGATTTTATTGACCGTGAACATTATGTGAAAAGAGTAATTAAAGTAATTTGACAGAACAGCACTTTATTGATGGGTCACAAAACTGTGCTCACATTCTGTTGCTTTGTTTCTTTCTTCATTTTGGGGTTAAATATTAAATCATATTTATTTACAACTTATAAATAAATATTATTGTCACTGATAAATAAAATAAAAAAATATTTCATAAAACTCTTGTACAATAAGATGTAGCGCTGATTTGAGTGAAAGTATGGACTAGAAAGGATCCCTCCCGGATTTAAATTTAGAGCATAAAAATATTGTGCGTATTATTAATGTTAAATTAAAATAAAAGCTTTTGTGTGTGTACTAGTAGAATATTGCAGTAAAATCATTGCCTGTTATTTTCGAAGATCCATTTTTTTTTAGCTATCTAACTATATGCTACGTAAAACTGCTACTAAATTTATCAGTACATTTATTAAAAATATGCTTACTCATTATCAATAAATTCAATTACCTTCTGTTTTCTTCCAAAGGTCTATTTGTTGTTTTGATCCTCATGTGATATAAGTTGGTATTCCACCCTTGCCATGGTTTACTTGTAAACTAGGTCAAGTTTGTATATAAAACTGTATAAGTTAATATGATGCATTTTTGTTGTTCGTGCCAAGAATATGTGATGGCGTCGGCATGGGATATGTTTATTTTATTCATGACTCGTTGTTGGCCATTCATTGTAGATTAATAAAGGAAAAAAGAGAAAAAGAGACAGTATTCGAGTAAATAGACGAATGAAGTGTCGTATATAAAAAAGGGAAGAGTGTTTTCACAGCTTTGGTGTGTTTTCAGAATTTTATAACAGATAAAGTGTTGGCGCATTTTATTTGTCAAAAAATGGATTTACGAAGAAATTACTCGTAATTATTTCAGCATGTGCAGTGTCGAGTTAAAAATACAGTGTAACAACCCATGTTTATTCCGGTTGTGGTAAGAGCCGAATAAACAAGCAAACTACACAGAAAAACAGGACTGCAATAAGGTGGAAAATTAAATTAAACAGTCGATTCTTAGGGAAAGCCTACGTTCAGAGATATGTCCATATGTCTGTTTAAGGCTGTTGATGCTATAAATTGTAATAAACAATTACGAATGAGGTCACTTCCAATCGGTTTTCTTTATTCAAGACCCGTCTATGTCCACTACATGTTTGTCATGCTAGATACATTCACTCCGAGTAAACAAAATATATCAAGAAAGACACACGTTCTGAGCCAGACACAAATACAATGTAAGATTATCTAAAGAATAGATTACGTTCACAGGACAACATTGTTCGACATATTAAGTCGTAGTAAGTTGCATTGAGTAGACATAGCCCAGTAGTTTCAATATTACCTGGGTATGGTAGAAGAAAAAGATTATAATATGGCGTACATCTTTGGAAACCACAACAAACTGCTAACGAATCTTACATATGTAAAGAAAATATTACGTAAAAAGTTTTTTTTGTAGTTTTTAAAGGTGGAAAATGGCGGCTGGTTAGTTTCAGGTTTGTATATCCTAATTTCCTGATGACTTCTCATCTGTCTAATTAAAATATATTTATATACATTCAGCTTTCGAAATATTCTAATCGTAATTAGATATTCAAACTTTTATTGTTTACCAAAAAGAAATACACAGTATCTCCCAGTTACTTACAGTCAGCATTCATTTTGTTGTACTGAACTTCTGTTGTATCAACATGTGTAGTTCAGAGAGTGACATAGAAAAGCTCTTGGCTGTGATCTGACGTGATCGATGTGCTAGTTCCCACATTTATCTTCATTCTGTTGTTAGAGGTGTCCAATGTCCGTGATATAAATATCCGTCAACAAAAAGTTTTTTTTTATATCTGAATGAATGTCACTTACAATATTGTGAAATATTGGAAAAACTGTAAGACCCGAAATAAGGAGAATTTTGCAGAAAAATATTTTTAAAGTTTGAAATGTTGATCACTTTCGAAGAAATCAAAAACCTAGAACAAAGCTATGTACTCAGTTAACTGCTAAATAGCGTCCCATTTAGAATGATTATAAGATACCTGCGAGCACCCATTACTCATTTTTGTTCTCCACACCGTCGAAAACGATTCTCAGTGCAAATTCTTCCAGCATTGACATCGTAGATGAATATTCTAATCCACTTGCCCAGCTCTACAGAACTATTCTAAAAATGCTTCAGAAAACAAAAACCATAATTCAAAAGTTAACATACATTTTTATAATTTATGTATACATAAATATTGTTACTGAAAAATTTTTTTTTTTTGTTCTTATTAAATACTTCTTTTATTTTAAAGACTGTATTTATTATTTTTGTATTTTATTATTATTTTACTTTGTAAAAAAGAAATCTAAAGTGTTGACCCCATAGACTTTGACTGAGTTAAGTTCTTAATAGTTTTGATTTCAGTTTCGGCTAAAAAATCTCGTTTTTTTTTACCGAACACTCCGAAATATGTATATAATATATATAATATATGTTATGTAATTTACTAAATGTCTTTTTATTTTATTTAAAACTATTTAGCTGTCTACATGTAAAAACAACTAAATTTGTAAAAAATACTAAATTTCAGTATATGCCAGGAACTTTAAATATGTTTGAGTAAGTTTCTTTAAAAACCAGTTTCGGTTGAACACTAGTTCCTAACGTTATTTTTTCTTGATGAACATGGAAATTGTAGAAATTTCTCTACGGAGCAGCAGTATAAGGTATTTGTGAGTACGAAAATGACATTGTTCTAAACTAGACTATCGTGTAATGATTCTCGAGGGAATGATAAACTAGAACATCGAACAGTGCTGTACTATTGTGGAAAGTTTTAACTTAGATATGGTGTTTTGTTTCTTTGTAACGTAGTGTAGTCAAAAATCAATTTCTGTTGAATAAGACCTATAAATATTATAATAAGGATTAAAATAAAGGACAGTAATCGCTTTTGAGCTTTGTACTTGACGGAATGCTAAACACGTCAATGATTATTTACGATTAGTCCTTCCGCGACAATACGATGATAGATGCAAATTAATCGAAACTTCCGTAAACAAAAAAACAAAAAGGTATCTTTTTATTGTACATTTCATCTGTAAACGGTACCTAGCTTATAAATTGAGACTCACCTAAGACACATAGAAATCCATCTAGTACAATCATAAATTCAATTTCAATTATATTTAAAAATAATCTCGTATACACTTTGTCAGGTTCTAAAATACTAAAGCAAAAATTCTGCTTCTGAAGTGACATAAGTTTATGGCTTTCAATTAAAAATTGCGTGTCACAAAAATGAGTTTCTTACGACATTATGCGTTAGCTGGAACGGAGAAGGTGTAATAGCGTGTCATGCTTTGTGCCGTCATGAGTTACGATATGTTATTCTCAGAGCGTGCCATTGCATGAATAATAAGCTTCGTCTTGCACATTGGAACTACGTAATAGCACAGTCTGATGTAATTCACTCGACCTCCTGCCCGTGAATGATTTATGAAATCTTCACAGAACCCTAATTAATCTTACGCTACCTGCCCGCGAAAGGTGTTCTAACCTCAGTGAGTAATTACAACATGCCAAGCAAATTAGTAATCTGACCAATAGTTTACAAGTACACTGTTTATAAATGAGAGAGGATTAACTGGGTAAGGGGATTTAGAAAAGGGATAAGGAGATTGGATTAAATTACTGTGGAAATGTCAATGTGAACTTATTTTTAGCACGGCTATTATCTATTTTGGTGCTAAAAATGGTTGTTTTCTTAGCATAGTGTCTTGACACGCGTATCTTAAATAAATATGTACTAAATTATACAAATGCTGCTTATATAAGTGGTGACATTGTTAATTTTATTGACGAAAAGCCATCATTGTTAAGCCACTTTTGTAAAGAATTACTTACTCTTGTACTATCATGAGAATCTGTTTTTTTAAGAAATTGAATTTCAGTTTTCTCTATTTTATAGTGATTTATCCGTTAATTGATGGTGTCCAATAAAGAGTACCTATTTATCTATCTTGATGAGTACACTACTGAGGACTGTACATGCATACTACATGTATATTTTATTAAGGTTCGATCGCTAGTAGAAGCTGTGTTTTAAGTTCTGAGGAATTTACTTTGGGGGTTATTCCAATCATCTGCCATTTAACCACCACGTTAAATGGCAGATGATTGGAATAACTTCCAATTAATTCTGGAATTTAAGATATTCAATAACTTACTATTGTTGATTGTTTTATTTTCTTCTTAAATTACAAAAAAGGAATTCAATTAACATTTAAAAAGTATTATCGTAAATATGATTCTACATTATCAATATTTAATACTTGATATTCTTCATTCTTTAATTTTTCAACTTAAGTGTTGATATTTTTTTTAAACGAAAATGGAAACAAATAAGCATTACACCCTTCTAAATGAAAAGAATTTGCAAAATCGAAATTCTAATGTAGAAAATAATGATATCGAATTAATATTTACAGAATATATGTAACGGAACTCTAAATAACACCGATTTAAGAACTGCTCTCCAAGCGCATAAAGTTTTCCCCAAAGTAATTTCCTCAACACTTAAAACACAGCTTCTATCAGCGACTGAACCTTAATAAAATAAACATATAGTGCGAGTATGCATGTACAGTCCTGAGTAGTGTACTCATCGAGATAGATAAATAGGTAATCTTTATTGCACACCGTAAATTTATGGAGAAATCACTATAAAATAGAGAAAACTGAAATTAACTCTGTACGATGGATGACGTAACTTACATTTTCAAACAAATTTTCATGATGAAGCAAGGATTCTTTCAAAAAGTAGCTTAACAATGATGGCTATTCGTCAATAAAATTACCAAAGTTATGAATAATATAAGCAGTATTTATATAGTTTAGTACATATTTATTTAAGATACGCGTGTCAAGAGACTATGCTAAGAAAACAACCATTTTCAGCACCAAAATAGATAATAGCCGTGCTAAAAATAAGTTCACATTGACATTTTCACAGTAATTTAATCCAATCTCCTTATCCCTTTTCTAAATCCCCTTACCCAGTTAATCCTCTCTCATTTATAAACAGTGTACTTTTAAACCATTGGTCAGATTACTAATTTGCTTGGCATGTTGTAATTACTCACTGAGGTTAGAACACCTTTCGCGGGCAGGTTAGCTTAAGATTAATTAGGGTTCTACGAAGATTTCATAAATCATTCACGGGCAGGAGGTCGAGTGAATTACATCAGACTGTGCTATTATGTAGTTCCAATGTGCAAGTCGAAGCTTATTATTCATGTAATGGTACGCTCTGAGAATAACATATCGTATGTCATGACGGTACAAAGCATGACATTCTATTACACCTTCTCCGTTCCAGCTAATGCATAATGTCGTAAGAAACTCATGCAATTTTTAATTAAAATCCGTAAAATTTTAATATTTCAGAAGCTACAGTAGAAATCCCGCTTTAATATTTTAGAACCTGACAAAGTGTATACGTACAAGTTTATTTTTAAATATAATTGACATTTAATTTGTGATTACACTTGATGGATCTCTATGTCTCTATCTAAATTTACAGTTTATTTGTCTATCTAAAGTATCAAGAGGAGATACTGAGGAGCAAATTCTTAGAAACGTAGTGTTTGTTATACTCGTATAGTAGCTTGTGCAACTATAATGTTAGAAATAACTAAACTGTTACATATACACATAACTATCTATAAAGAAGTGGGCGACGAAAAGACAAATCCAATACCCTTTTCTCCTTTGTTTGTCAACTGATTTTATCCATTTTATTTCCTCTAAGAAGCTTTAGTTTTTTCGATAATTGGAAACGGTTTATTTCCTACTTTCGACGTAGTTCGTTCTGCTCTAAATTTTATAAATTAAAGTTTGTTATAGGTATAATATTTACTTTAGCATTACTAACCTTAAATAACCCAGGGTTAGACATAGATCTATCCTTAAAAAGGCGTGCTGTACCACGTGTACCGGTCGGATTGGTGTTAAGTTTTTCTTGTTTTTGCAGCACTGTTGTCTTGCGTATTCTGCTTCCTTTGTCGGTTCTTATAATATCCATGTATTGTTAATACTTAATTCACTTTATATGCAAAAAATAGTGATGAGGAGAATTATGTCCAGCAGTAAACTATTTTAAGTGGAGTGTTATTAATTGAACGCTTTTATGGTTATAAATCTAGGTCGCCCGTGATCATTTTCAATTATTACCTTCTAGTTCTTCAAACACAACATTAAACATACAACAGTAAAGTTATAAGAAGCACCTGGTAATAAATATAGTAAAGTAACTCTGCTATATAATAAGCTACACACTGCTATACGAGACATATGTAATTTATATCGGCATTGGACTGTTTCCTTACATTCTTTTGAATAATACATTCTCTTGCGCAGTTATATTACACAGTAACACACATGAACTTAACAAAATAATACGTACATACACAGTTGTTGTTATAACATCATCTTTGGAACCTTTTTCCTATGCTCTAATCGGCTCTTTGTCTATTCCGACACGGCTGAACTTTAACTTTAATGTAGAGCAAATACCATCAGACATCAGGCTGGTTCTATGGATATACAGTTACGAGTATTGTACTTTATAGAATAATAATGAGACTACTGCCTCGTTGGTCTAGCGGACCTCTTCCCGGTCATGTCTGAAAACCATCTCGTCGGATTGTAAGAGTGAGATAACAGAGAATACACTAGTGTTAAAGTCCACAAGTGTATGCACTTGTGGACTATAACATCTTTTGCGTAGTCGGTTGGTCTCTATTGAGACTGGCTGCCTTCACCAGAGTTGACTAGGAGTAACAATAGTATATATATTCATCAGCGTAACAACTTGTTGTCTTGTAACTTGTTGTAATAATATATGTAAATAAATACTGTTAGAAAAATGATAAGTAAATAATATACAATATAGGTTTGATCTAACCAGTGCATACTAACTATATTGGTGATGAAAACATATCAGTTTTTTTTAATTAAAATAGTGTATCTACCTACTAAATATTCTACTAACGTTTCCATTGTATATATTTATGAATGCAGTGAGTAAGCAAGAGATTTAGAGCGACACGACCGGGAAGAGGTCCACTAGACCAACGAGGCGGTTGGCTCGTTATAACTCTAAGTACAATAATTACAATATTGTATTACATATATATAATATTTTTAAAGATTACATGAGTACTTAGCCCTGATAGAAAATGGCATGCGACATGTCATATTTTAGTCTTTGTTTAATAATTAATAAGGCTGTATAAACAAATCATTAATAAAAATGGTTTACATTATGTCAATCCTCAACTATTAGTAAGTTATTCTGTTCTTGTCAAATCTATTGTTACTTATATCGCTATAACTGTGTCATAATCAATGCGGTATTGCGCGTTCTATGCGAAGCACAAAAAAGACAAACATTTTTTGAACACAACAAAGCCCATCGCATCATCCAGACCCATTATCCAGTCACTCATGACATAAGCTAAATATTGGTCGAAATCAGGGGAAAATATTGCGTAGGTTACAAAAAGCTGTTTGTATACAAAGCTGTCCCTTCAAATCTCTTTGGGCTTTTATTTTTATTACTATTAAAGGCCTTAAGGTTCGGTCGACGAAGGGTCGATAAATAAATAAAGGGACAATTTGAAAGAAAACACGTAGGGTGTCGGACAATGTTTGAAAAGACTAATTGATCGGCTTCGCGAGGTTTTATCTGACAGGTAGAGGGGTGCTTTAACTAATTAATGAAATTGAAGGTTTATTCTATTGGAAAAGTTTAAGTTTGGTGGGACCAACTTTTGATTCGAAATTTTTTAAGAATTTTCAAACGATTTTCAATTTATTCTGTTTTCAAGTTAATCATGTGGGTAAGGCAACATTTTCACGTGATCTAATTAAAGTAATGAAATGTCTAATGATATTAAGGTATTATTGTTAGAGTTGATTTAATGCTTTTGGCTAGTAAATTGCGTATACTGAATATAAAAAAAAGGATTGACATTAAACTAATACGTCAGTGGGTTCAAAAAGCTTTCTAACAGTTAGTTGAGGTATGCGACTTGGACTGTAATAAGCTTGCACCCTATTTCATAATTGTGATTAAAGTATAGATTGCAAAATATAAACGTTTAGTGCATCTCTGCCAACCCCTTTAGGAATACAGGCGTGGAATATCTCTGTTTCTATTACACAAACTTTAGTTAACTTAACAATGTACATTACAAATCACAAGATCTATTTTTAAAATTCATATTATGACTGAAAAAGTTTTATTTTGTAAGACATTACTGATTTACGATTTGTAAAATTCACACATTTTGTAGAAAAACGGTCTTGACAGACTGTTTACGAAGTAATCCTATTAGGGTCCCGTTTTTTCATTTTCTGACGTTGGCGATAAAAAACAAAATTATGGTGGTAACGTCTATTTATATTTATAGTTCGCCTTTTCCTTCCAATTTATTTAACACGTATATAAGGACATCAAGTTATCACAAACCTTCACAGCTATAATAAAATTTGGAGAAAGTTTTAGTAAATATATAGACGATATATTGTTTTAGAAATTAATGAAACGCAAAGGATCATGGCCCTCTCATAGTGTTTGTGCTCTTCCTTCCTGTGCAAATCGCAGCGCACGTTTTCTCCTCCCACTATGATTCCGGGTCCTTTAAAAACACCTTCTCGAGGCGTAAAAAGCATCTCATTAGGCCGACGTAGTGGGGGTCACCATACTGTGTTGTCTGCAATGGGTATGATGATCACCACTCTTAGATTCAATTCATTCTTGCCATCAGGTAGAAAAGATTAACATAATGTAGCATTCTAAATCAAAAAATAATAAGGTAAACCTCAGAGAGATAGTTATGTACATATTTTGTACCAAAATAATTATATGTATAGTGTAAAAAGTGTTAAAAAATACGAAACGATATGTAAAAACCATAATCAGTAATAAAACGAAGTCTATGAAAAATACTGTCTCATTATTTATTTCGACTTAATTAAATAGTGAAACGTAGGATACATGATCTTAAAACATTTTAGAGCCTCCAGCCATCTCTTTAATCCTTACAATCTGTTAAAATTACGCTTAATAAACTCTTACCCACTCACTCGCATTACTAATCGTGTATTTAAGCATTAATCAAAGGGAAAATTTGATATCTCTCAGAAATTAGCGGTTCATATTATCCAAGTTTTAAGGCAGATATTTACATAAATTCTGATATAAAGAGACTCGGCAAATAAAGGCTTTATTTTGAGAAAAGATGGAATGGTACACAATTTTATTATTCTGTAACTCAAAGTTAGATTTAAATTGTACAGGCAATTCATTGCGAGTTATGAGTCAAATTTATTAGCTTTTCTGTTTAAATTTTTAATTAGTTTATGCTCTGTTTCTTATTAGTTTTTTGTATGTGTAAATTCTCTAAAAGTTTTACGGCTACGGTGGCTTCTCTAGTTTGATTGTTGATTTTGACAATTAATTGTTCCTTAAATGGTAGCCTATGTGCTTCGGTGCGGTATGTGGTAGAGGGGGAAGTCATGTCACCTACCGACATACGCAGATAGTTA
Organism: Hypercompe scribonia; assembly: GCA_949316085.1. Lineage (NCBI taxonomy): Eukaryota > Metazoa > Arthropoda > Insecta > Lepidoptera > Erebidae > Hypercompe > Hypercompe scribonia. Next base: position 11,766,238 of record OX438988.1, read on the forward strand.
TCGAGCACGGTTGCTTCAGCGAGTATCTAAATTGGATCGGCCCTGAAATCGCATGCTACAGATCTTCTTAGCGTAGGGAGTCAGAAGGGGGTGGAAACACCATATACTCCTGATTCCTCAATACTAATTTAGCACCCCGTTAAGAAAAAAAGCTTATGTGTTTTTCCAAATAGTAAACTACTTTAACACTAAATTTAATATAGATCCATTTGACGTCACAGTTTGAATACGTTCGGAGGTAAAAAATATCTTTGTTTAATGTTACCTCATAAAATATACTTTTAAATATCGAATTGGATTTACATCACTTGGACTCAACTTGAAACAGAATATTTAAGACCAGAAGCAGTACTTTTAAGTAAAGATGTAGTTATAACTTCTTGTAACGAGCTGTTCTCAAGCTTTCATAAGTCAAATAGTTTTGAGTTCATTTAGGGGATTCGTTAGAGTGCTCTTTAGATAAATGTTTAGGGTTAAGGTTATGCCAACAGTTCTATGCGTAAACGTTTAAATTTTTCATATATTATATTTAAACTAGCTATCTCTTGCCATATAGCATCATCGTGGATTCATTAATGAGATATGGGGATTTTTAAAGCGGTTTTTGTGTAGTGACGAAATTGGAGCTCCATCGATGTAGACCGAACATTTTAATTTTTTTCCAAGCTACATACACCAACTTAAACTTTTTATAAACACAGATATTGATATAATAATTTCATCGCTTATCATCGTAAATAATTTCTTTGATGAAAAAAAAGACCTGCAAACTTTATAAACATTCTTCAAGATTAGGTTGAAGGTTGAACAGTATTCTACGTTTATTTTTTTAATTAAAAATGTGAAAATTTTTTTTGTAAAATATATTCTTATAAACGAAGTTGGAAGAATTTTCTCCGGACTTTAAGCCATTCAATAAAGTGTTACCTTGTTATTCAAAACTCTTAATTGGAAACTATCTGTACGTATTGTCTCTAAATGTATTTCTGGACGTAACATATGTATATATAGGTTAATAAGACTTCCCTTCCCTTCGATATTCTGACCGACATGGACGCGATGGTCTACGACCAAATTCGTTCTGTCGGTCGGAGTGCTGGAGAGTTCGCGCCAGTTCATGAACCCGGAATGCTACGGCAGAACGCGCATAAGCAAGCTTTGGTGGCTTGGCAGGCACGGCTCGAAACTCAGGGCTGTGCTAACCAACGCGCCGTCGGAGCCGTTATGCCAAACTTCGAAGCGTGGATAGAGAGGACCGACTGTGTCACCTATCGATTGAGCCAGATACTCACCGGGCACGGCTGCTTCGGTGAGTATCTGAATCGAATAGGACGGGTGGCTACGGCACAATGCCACCACTGCGAGTCCGAACGGGACTCCGCCCAGCACACGTTGGAGGACTGCCCTGCTTGGGAGTCTGAGCGTCGAGTCCTGGTCGGACGGATCGGACGAAACCTTTCACCGTCAACATTGATCGCGGCAATGCTGGCGAGTCGTGAAGGATGGGAAGCCGCGGTCTCCTTCTGTGAGCAGGTTATGCTCCGGAAGGAGACCGCAGAGCGAGATCGGGAAAGAGCCGATCCCGCTCGAAGGAGGCGGCGAAGGGGACGCGGTAGAGGTCGCTATCTCCCTAATCGCCGCCTAAGGGTCGCTGCGGTCACATCTTGGGGCGTTGTGACTGCTGCAAACGACTCGAGTTAGGTGACACTCCGGTGCGGCCGGGGAATGTCGTCTGGGGCGGGGCGCTGTTCTGCCTCTTACTGCGCAGGGCGGTGAGAGGTGCGATAGCGTCTTGCCCCTGGGGCATGAGGTGCCCAGGATGTACCTCAATTGTGAGGTATGGCAGGGAGGACTCTAGAAGCCGCTAATGCGTTCCTGGAGCTCCTCCCGACTGCCAAGGTAGGCCGCCGCGGGGTTTAGTGGGTAGACCGGTTTTCCGGGAGTCCCACACACGTCCTTCGTCCCTCCGGAGGGTATGGTGCAAAAAGCATACCCCGCGTAAAAAAAAAGGTTAATAAGACTTATCTTAATTGAATAACATACAATTCTTTTATTTAGAGGTGGAGGAAGAGGGTTCATGACTAGAGTTTTTGACTACACGGTTGGCGTAGTGATATTAGCTGTCGTCACGCCGCTCTCTGCTGCGCTGAGAATTATGAGTTTAAACACCATGGGCACATGGGCACATGGTACAACACCATGTGTGATCTATAAATTGTTATTCTAAGTTTAAGTGTTCTTTATGTCCGTTTCTTGTACACTTGTAAAATCCCTCAAGATACAGGATATATTATTAATGAGGGCGTCGTCTTTAAAATAATAATGAAACAATACAACACAGAGTCATACCATGGGGTCTCGGAAAACCAGTGTTGATCTCGCTGAGTGAGTAAGATTTATTTATTTATTTATACTTAATGCACATGTTGTACAAAGGCGGATTTAATGCCATGGGACATTCTCTCCCAGTCAGCCTTCAGGTGATGTAGAAACACGATGCGGTAGGTGCAAAGGTAAAATAAAGAAGTTGACATACATTACTAACAAAATATTGTTTTATATAAACAATACATACACAATACATAAACATCCATGTATATAAAATTAATACAATATTCCATACAAATTCTCACTCGGGTACTATCGTTACGACGATTCTACCAAATTATCTCGAAGTAGATCACGTATTTTTGCCTTAAATGTGTGGCGATTTGTGGACATCCTGATATCGGCGGGAAGTACATTCTACAGAAGAACTGATTGCACAAAGAAGGAGGAATTGATGAAGTTGGAAATGTGAGCGGGGCATAGAAGAAGCATGTTGTCTTTTGACTGAAGTTTTCGATCATAGATGGAATATGAGAGGCGGAAGTGAGGAACAAGATATTCAGGTAGCGACGGAGAGCCGAGGAAAGAAAAAAGAGAAGTGAGTGCACACAAACTTCGGCGCTGTCGAATTGGGAGCCATTGTAGCTGGGAACGTATACTGACACATGATCATACTTGTGAAGATTGTAAACGAATCAAATGCAGTTATTGAGAAGGCGCTCTAGTTTGTTGAGGAGGTCTGCATTCAGGTCAAAATAGCACACATCACCGTAATTGATCAAGGGAATAATTAGGGACTGCATAAGTGTAGCGTTGGTTTTTATAGGGAGAATTTTTTTAAACGATATAAACCGCGGAAGCACGTGGTAACTTTCTGGCTTACGTGTGTAACTTGTGCACGCCAATCAAGTGTCGAGTCGATATATGATAGGTAAGATTATGTACCAATCATCCCTTTTTAATTCCAAAAGTAGGGTAAGGTTTCAATAACCTTTGGATGATGCATCTGCTTGTTTGTCGCTATTGCACAAAATCACCTACAAGTCTTAGAACTATTGCTGCTATGAACATAGTTTCCGAAAATAATAAACAGTATTCCATATTAGTTATAGGATCTCATATAAAAAATTCTCATAGCCCTTTTAGTTGTAGTAGCAAGCAGCCAGTACAACAATAATGATCAATTGAAAGTCAATTTTGCGTTCTCTCTCGAAGTAATTTCAACCAAAATTATAAAATCAAACCAGCCGTGAGAGAATTTAAATTTGCAATAACTATGTTCTTTAGTTATTCAGAGGTTACTTAAATATGAATCGAATATTTTAAAATAAAACCTCAAATTAATTTTGTTTCGAAGATATCAAGTAAAATAAATAATTGTTTCAATCTACTCCTAGGTAATTTTTGTCTTCGGTTACCAAACTAAAAATTTCTTCTAGGTATACCGTTTCATGAATTTGCTCGGAATAATCAGAACATTTATAAAAGAGATATCCAGATAGCCTTCACTTTATAAAATGTGGTTAAAGAAAATGTAAATCATATATCAAGGGCAATAGAAAGGGATCAAATTATGATTGGCAAAATATCGTTGTTTAATTCACTTTTTTCTGTCTGTTTGGAGATATAAATGTGAATATATAAACGTATGAATACATATGACGACAAGTAGTTACTTGTTTCTATAAATACTAAGGCTCACTCCCGATGACTTCATGACCGAGGCCTAACGATCTCTCATACTTCTTTATAAATAGACTTTTCATACATTCTCAAATAATAATTACAATTCAATTAAGAATGAACCTTGTCACTAAGGAATGTACGTTATGTTATATTGATTGGATGGTTGCGTGTGTTGAAAGGATGAACGGTCGTTGTCGTGAAAAATGGCGTTCTATTGTCTCTGCCTACCCTACACGGGATTGAACCGTGAATACATCTCGAAAGGCCATCAATCTGTTGCCAATAAAATTAAATTTTTAAACACATAATTAATTTGGTAAAAAATTGACATCCTTGTGGGTAGTTGCGAGTAAGTTTGTTATTAGGAATATAGCCTAGAATAACCTTTATATAGAATGCCTAGGGCGCGACTCTCACTCACAATTGTCTGGATTTTTAATGAAGTCATTAGCGAGCTGCAGTAAAATTTAATAATGTTATGAGTTACATTATTCTTCCACTTTTAGAAAGAGCAGGTAAAGTGTACCCGGGTCGCCTCCGTACTGCAACTACAATCAAATTATAAAAAGTAATAGTTTTCATAAAAAATATTGTCCTGTTGCACAATGGAATAGGTAAATTGAGGTGGTTTTCTTCTATGAATAGCATCTGAGTATTTGTAAAAATAAATGAATAAAAAATAGGTCAAGAGACCACACAACCAAAAATCGAAGAAATTTCTAATAACTGTATATATAAAATAAGTAAAATTAGGCTCGAAAATTATATTATATAAACTAAAGTGTCTTAAGGAAAAAATTCAACTTCATTTAGATTGAACTTATATGTATATTGTACTTTATGTTTAAACGAAAGTCGATATGGTGTAAAATCGATAGACTGGAAAACTTAAAATAAGTAAAAACTACTTATATTTAAACGATATTTAATAATAGTTTCAATAGTATTCAAATTAGAAATACTTTCTGTGATTGTATACTTTTAATATAGACCTGGAATTCAGTATACCCGAGCTCTATCAACGCCTTCTATGATGCAGTCACTAAAATCACGCGGTATGCTATATTGTGCAAGACCTGGCAAAGGACAACAGGATATCAGCAACCTCACTCTAGATTTTGGATTAATAAAATTGCCTTGTTTTCATTTCATAACTCCTTATTGGCTTAAATACGTGTGTATGTGACAAATTTTAAAAATGTACGTGAATACGTGTGTGATGATCTGCATTTATGTATAATATTGAATATTTTATATGACAATATAAATTTAGATTATAAAAAGATGTTGCGAGAAGGAGTATTTTATTACTAATTTTGCGCTTGTTAGACTAGCACAGGTTTTTACAGTGATAAACTTGAATAGCGCATTCGCGAGCTTGTTTCTTAACTCAGTTGCACAAAAGTTGAAGGCCTTTCCAGTTCAAAGATATTATGAGCAAGAAAGCGAACTGCATCTTAATGAAAACTTAAAGAAGTAGCAAGTATTTTATTTTTGTTATAATCATTGGCGTAATTAAATAGTTTTACTATGAATAAGTACTGCTCCAATACAAATACTAGGGGACTGCTATTTATTGAGTTGTTAAGACCGAATACTGAGATTCTTACGATACCTATACCCAAACAAACCATTTTTAATGAAGTGCTTTATGGATATAAAAAAAAGTTGCCATGAATGAGCAGTCGTAATTCCACATTGATAAATAAGGAAAAAATGTTAACAATAACAAAAAAAAATGTCATTTTACATTGGTAAATTAGTATATATTGATATAAATATTTAAACTACCATTAATTGGACACCAAACGTAACGGATTATCAATATTTTTTAACCAATTTTTCAAAGCAGGTTTAATATATTTTATGTACAGATGAACAGTAAAACTTGAGTCAAGTAAAACTTTGTATTTTATTAATAAATTTATATTTCCAGTATTTATTTGTTGCAATTGTTGAAATATATAATACATTTTTAATAAATCACTGTCAGAGACAAGATAGATGTGTATGTATTGTCCGAGGATGGTAAGCAAAAAAAATGGCACTAGCCCTGGTTGAAGCCATCAGGAGTAATATATGACCCTCTTGTCTTTTATAAATAAAACATATAAAATGGCCATTTTACCGCCTCCAAGCCAAATAAATGGCGCCAAACGTAATTTGTTACGTCTCACTTATACGAGGCAAATATAGCGTTATAGTATAAAGGTATGTGAACACCAACAGCATAACAGGTAAGCATTGACTTTTATACGTAACTTAAAATAATTTTAGTATAAATAATGTTTTTTTTAATTGGCTACAGTAAAGACGACATTATCAATTTTTGCTTTTTCATGTTAATATCGTTATAATTAACGAATGAAGAGTATATGCAGTTCTGAATTTCTATTTAAGATTATTTCTTGTTTCATCCTTTTTGAATCCCCTTTTTACTTAGTCCTGATAAAAAAAAAACTTAATTTTTTAATCAATATTTTTCTCGATCTTGTGTATCCATTAGCCGTGCAATATTTATATACATCGTCACATTTTAAGAAAGGATAAAAACTGCGGTACAAATATATGCATATTTTGTCTTAAACATTATGCTATATTTATATATTATTATTTATAATGTGCTACACACGAGACCTTTACACTGATATATTTTTTAAGGCTAACCTGAAATGTAGCGTTAATTTCGTGATATAAAATTATGATAAAATTCGTATAGTCTATGGCATCCGAGCTATTATTACAAATCTATTAAGACCGTATTTATTAAAATCAGTTTAGTACTTTAGATCATAGAGACATATAGACTGCCAAAATCATTATCCTTCCTTTTAGCTTCGCCCTAGTTACATTAAAAATGAAACAATCTAATTATTATTTTTCACTTATATAATATTTTTAGAAGTCACTCGCAAGCAAGATATGTATTGGGTTACCACATACTTAGACCACAACGAACTATAAGAAATATTTCCACTAAAATTTTTTTGAAAATACGCTTACTGCTTTAGCTAGGGATTGTGTATACTTCGGTGTTGTGCTTCGTGGAATGTAAACATTGCAAGTCTGAATTACTACGACCATCTTTTTAACCATATCTTTTCTTGTAACCAGTAACGAGTTTTGCTATACTTTTCCTATTTCACCTAGAGTATTTATGTATTATATCAGTCAGGTTAAATATTGTGTCTATTGATTGTGGTTTCAAAAATTGTTACGATTAATATTATTCAAAAATATGATGATATGTTAAGAACGTCAGTACACCACTCTGTTTATTAACTTTATTGACAGGTAATTAACAAATAGATCAGCTCTCACCACGTCAGTATAAGAGCCAATAAATTTAAAAGTATATGAAATATACTCACAACGCCAGTTAGATTACAAGCACATTACTAACTACATCCCCTAGGAGATGAGGTATAAAACGGTAGAAATATAACACAAACTTCATAATCGTGATTAAAAGACATAGCATTAAGGTCTACCTACGTGATCCAATTTGTCGGCGATATAAATAGGTGCTAGTAAGGCACTAACTGTAGTGCTCATAGGCTAGACTTGAGATTGAAACCATAAGACAGCACATGTGGCCAGCCTTATTATTCCTTTGTTTATATTATTATTATCCTCTTAAATTTGATATAAATAATTGAATAAGTATATATTTTCTGAAATCCAGTATTAGATAAAATAAAATTGAATCAAACAATATTTTATATTATTTCATTACATATTAAGTAAGAATAAAAGGTGTACGTATTTCCCTGGTGCACATAACAATATCTCATCAATTTACTACCTCATACTTGGGCTTTTCATGAGTTTTCGAGAAGTATTCATTGCATCGTATTTCTTGAATAGAAAGAGATGTTATTATTCTTAAAAATTAGGAGAAAAAAATTCAGTTAATTTATTTTTTTTTGCCTAGAACGTATTCGTTTAAACAATCTTATTATAGATAAATTTAACATCAAATTCACTATTTTAGTGGTTATTTTTTTATTTTATGTAGTCAATAAATTAAACAGGCCACTAAGAATTACCAACTTGTGAATTGTTTGGAAGTAATCAAGCGGTATTAGCTATCGCTTTAGTCGATGTGAGGCCTTATCGGTCTCAAAGTATAACATTGAGTTACGAGTCACGTCAGTGTTAATAATGCTCCCCTGTGTCTCTTGTCTCGTTTCGTTCTGTATAATATTTATTCTAATACGATTAATGGAGTTATTTATTTATGTGTTACTCGACACCTATGTGGAGATATCGAAAGGATATTATGCGTAAACACCTTAGCATGTTTTTTCAAATAAAATATTTTTGAAAATAGAATTGTGAGTGTACCTGATTCCTGTATATTGATTTATAAATTTATGAGAGAATATGATGTAAAAGAAACTGACAAATCAGTCTAGAGAAGTCAATATGCATTGATGTGTAACGAACGAACAGTATCTCATAAAAAAAACAGAAACGTTCTAACACTACTTTATGGTCACATAGATCAGAAGTTGTTCAGAAGTGTATCCAAACTTTGTTTATTCGATTAACATTTAGTATGATGACTGTCCGTTCCTTATCACCCTATTTCTTCTTAAGCCGAGTATTTAAAACGAATATAAATGAAGAGTGTTATGGTAGGTATCCTTTATTCGCTTACAAGAAAACTTGCCGAATCTTTGGCTACTTAATAACAGTGTAAGTATCCGAAGAGTTTGCAAGTTTTCAAAGCTTAGATATTAAAATAATTTAATAGCATTACAATCAGTCATTCATCTCCTTGCGGCTGATGACAAAAGAGCTTTAAAACTTTCTGTCGAAGGTAGAGTGACCAAGGTTTTAGTACTTTTTCTCACCTGAACTTACTTTACCTTCGTAATATTTATACAAGAAAATAAATTGTTGTCGATAACGTAGACACCGCTACGACGTAGCAATGTCTACGGCGTAACTGGGATGACACAGTATTGAAGTAAATGACACATGATGACACTTATATTTCCGCCACGAATTCAAAAAGTTAGGAAAGTTGTAATAGTAGGTTAATGTTGTCTATGAATACTATAGCGTCATTTAAATAGTTGATTTTGATGACAATGTAAAAATTTTCCTACTACATCACAAAGCTCTAATAATTTTATTTTAAACAGCTAATTTTACTAAAACTTGAGAATTATTTTTCTCAGATTTTTTGAAACTTAGACAAATTATTATTCTTGGACAGGTTTTATCAAAATACTTACGGTTTTAACAAAAATGAATTTGCCAAAATTCAAGAAACAAATTATGCCACACTATAGTGTCCGCTAATGGCCATTCCATTACCGATTCATTTTGACCGCCAAAAACCGACAGGAATTTCTTCTATACCTGTATTCTTAGAAGTCTGTTAGATAACCTATATTTTTTTAGAACAAACATTAGCGATGTACTCGAAAATCGTATGAATTTGTAATACTTGATAGTTAACTAGTTTTGTAAAACGTTCGAATTTAAATTGTGAGTATTGTCTTGTTTTGTTTCTCATATATACTATTATATCTTTAATCCTGAAAGGTATAAGAAATTATATTAATCCACTATTTAATTTCCACATTTTTGCAGTATAATTTCAGTCCTACCTACATGATAGGAAATTAACTTTTATAGACTAAGAAATAGAAATTACAGTCAGATACAGAAAAAATAATCACGCTCATCGCGTACTGTTTGTTATCACGTTATCCAACCCATCATTTTTGACTGCGCACTGAGTAATTACTAGATCAATAGAACTATTTTAAGTAACACTTACTTGTAACAATAATAATACTTTATTTCTCCTCACAATAGTTTACTTCTTATTAGTTTTCTCGTTAGAGTGGTCGCGACAGTTGATGGGCGGGTGGCTCAACGTCGTAGCTCAGTTTTTATGCTGTTGCACGTCTTGCAATGTCTCTCCTGTCTTGGTGCTTGTAGCTTTTTTCTAGTATTTACTAACTATGTGAACTTTATTTGAGGATAAGGACTAAACTGTTACATAAATAAGCAAGAAAATTCTAAATAGCAATAACAGATGTTGACAAACAGAAGGAAGGAAGGAAGAAGGAAAACATTGTATTTTATATATATTCTATTTCTTTCATTTCTTTCGACTCAAATCTGTTTTCCCTATAAACCATATTTTAACAACTAAAGTTGTTGATCTGTTTATTGTTGAACAAATTTACGATATTCATTCTATTGTTAACAAACATCCATCTTATTTCTAGCCAGATTAGCAACATTAAACAACTGTTTAGACTTTGATAAAATGTATTAGAGTCGTAAATACTAATAAATACGTTAGCCAGCAATCGAGTTAGATAAACTTGGGTAATATTTCCCGGTCAGTCCTGACTAAAGAGTACTCTATGGTCACATTAGTTTAGCCTCACCACAAAGTTTTGACATTGGAAGTTATTTATTGGGTATCTCGCCACCTCTTTCCGAATTAATGAAGCTTTTCTACAAAATGTTTTCGGTGGGTTTGCAAGGCTATGTTCAGAAGTATTTGTCATGAAAGCATTTAGATATAACTACATATAAAACGGAGAATAGTTACGAGCAGTAATCAGAATTGAGTATGCTACTACAATTAATTAAATTAAATTTTAATTTTAAAGTACTTACATATGTAATTTTGAAATACTAATTAATACTTAATTTAATAATATGTAAAATAAATCCTTATAGTCATACTTTTAAATGTATGACCTTTATTGTTTGAAATCTTGACCTGTCTGCACTTATTCACACTAATAATTTTGAGTTGATCAAGTTTTACGTAGTGGTATTCTTGAAGATTCTCAAATAATTTTGTACAGATTAATAGATATAATCTTTTACAGGGTTATTTAAGAAAGTTTTCACAGGTAGATCCTCTTTGTTAACGTACGTACGTTTTACATCATTTAATGGCATAAGATTTTTATAAATGTCTAGAAAATTCTCCATGTTTTTATTTACATGAACTGTTAAAACTCAGAGTGAAGTCAAAGATTACATTTATACTACTCCAGCGTAAGAATCAAAAGTTAAAATTATTCATCATCAACCTGTCACCTTGGTCTCTTAAATTGCACGCAACTGGATTCTACCTTCGTCTTCTTCTTCTCCAATTAAATTATACGCTTATTACAATTAGTACAAATAATATTTAATTTTGATCATATAAATAATACTTTGGTTTTTAGTGATTGTGGAATCGGCGACTCGAAGATGTGACGTAGCTTCCCGTATGCTACCCAGCCCAGATGAATCCTTCTATCGGCCTCCCGATCAAAGTTGTGCTGGCCAAATTTAATAATTTGTCTAAGGTAGATAGATTCTTGCAGAACCCCGATAGCAGCACCATTTACGGTTACGGGACTCGGGGATACATGCCCATTATCTTCTAGATTGTTGAGCATCGATCATGTCTCCAGACGAACCGATGGTCGCTGGAGTCGAAGTGTGCTAGAGTGGAGACCACGATTAGGCAAACGTAGTGTAGGGCACCCTGTGGCGCGATGGACCGACAACTTGAAGAAGGTGTCTGGCAGCGGATGGATGCGAATTACCCAAGACCGGGTTAGTTGGTGCTTCTTGAAGGAAACCTTCGTTCAGCAGTGAACGGCGATAGGTTTATTTAATTGATCGATATAAATAATCATCGATTCGTTGTATTTAAAATATGTGTAATGCCTACGGATTCAATTTGATTGTATTGCAAATTTTACGTTTGTGTGGGAATAGAAGTACGATAGTTTTTAATCTCATTAACTGCCTCGGTGGCACAGTCAACGCGTATGCCTCTGCTGTTCTAGAAGTCTCGGGTTCGACTCCAGAGTCGGATTAAATGTTTGTATGATATGTAAATATTTTTTTCGTAGTTTAGGTGTTTTCTATATATAATACTCAAATGCATGCATTTAGAATAATAAATAAATATATATATTTATATCAGTTGTTTAGTACCCATACTACAAGCTCTGTTTAGTTTGGGAATGGATGACGTTGTGTCAGCTGTCATTTCTTTTTATTAATTATGCTTATTAGCACTGCGATAATATTCTATTCTTATATTTTAAATTTAAACAATTAAACTTCAGATGAATTTGTCACGATTACTCTTTTGTATGTTAACTCTTTAAAATTTTCACAAGGGATAATTACTCTGCAATCTTAACAATAGATATATGTTATATGTCCAGCAGTGGACTGTAAAAGTCTGTTGATAAACATAATAAATATAACATTTAATTTCTTTATATTTTATTGAAAATGTTTTCACGCATCAGTTATTAAACCAATTACCATGATGTGTAAGGGACACAGAAAAGGATGTAGGATGATGGCTAATATCAACCTGAATTGATTAGGAAGTAAAAAAAATTACACAAACCTTATTACTCGTCGCATTAGCGCGCTAAGATTATTTGTGACAAAACTTTAGGGTGTGTTTTGAATATTAAACAACACATCTTTATATGATGCTCAACGCGAATGTTTAAACAGAATAATTGTCTTGAATTTTCACTGACACACTAACTATACAGGCAATGAAATGATAAGGGAAAAAGGAAATAAGAAAAAATCGTCTCTTTTTTACATATTTCGATAAAATACTTTAGACAAGTTACTGTATCTTTTTAATTTGATCATAATAAGAAATATAAAGATTTTTTTAAATGCTATACTTTAAAGTTCAATATATGTTTTCTTAATGAATGTTTAAAGGCGTTAAAATTGTATTAATACAAAGTTTTTTAAAATTAGTTGCGATTTATTTGAATGGTTCCTTTTAATGAAAGTGCCCAAAGTTTTGATTATCTCACAATGACTATCCTAACCTTACTTAGATTAAAAAACACGTTGGCAGACAGCACGTAATAAACTTAAGCAGGTAGAAACCTCAATCCATTTGAGGGACAAAGGGACCATTTATATTCATACTAACGGCTGCTTCTGAATTCTGCAGACCTGTTCCCTTTTTCAGTTAGGCTATGAGAATCGTTATCTTCTCCCAATTTGGCGTACATTGCTTGATGAATGGTTCAAAGTGCTACACTTTTAATGAAAACCATTAAAAGTGTAGCAAGCAATGTATAGTGTCATAGGATTATAAGACGTTTATGTTATTTATTCGTGATGACAGGGCTGTTTAAGGTTTGACATTAGGAAAGGACGTGCAGTTACATAAGGAATTTATGTTGGAGGCTTATTTCTAAAACCTGATAAGCGTAAAATATAAAGTAGAGTGGTGTGGCTGAACACTCTTTTTTCATTAAATGATAGCTTTTTATTTATAGGTAAGAAAAAAACTTTTTATTTCTTAAAGAAATTGGCAACGTTGTAGGGATTTTATGTACATAGTTTAATTAAGAGTCTTAAGTAATACTGTTTTTTTTTGTTCTGTATTAAGAAACTGTAAAAGTGACTTTACTCTACCTGATGGAAAGCATGAATAGAATTCAAGGGTTATAGTCACTATGCTCATTGCAAATGCAGACAATGTAGTATAGTGACTTACACTATGGCAGCCTAGTGAGATGTTTTTTCACGTCCCGCTTGGGGAAGTAAAAGACACGGCAGTCATCGTAGCAGTATCAGGCTACTGTAACTGTCACCCCTGTATCAAAGGACCAAATCTCTAAAACTAAGAACTGCAGTAATAGTTGTAACTGTTTAAGAAAATTGTAAATTTCAGTCCTAACTATTACGGCTAACAATGGTTTTTAGTAAGTCTGTAGTAGCTCTCTGATTATAACGGCACATAACATGGTGTTCCCTCCTACATGTAAAAATCTCTGTGTATAAGTTAAAGTTAATGTTAGTTATTACGTTTGGTACGTGTTTGTGAACTTTAGGGGTTTTCTGTATTACGAAATACTGCAGCCACTACTAACCGCTACATTAGTTTGATCTTTACGTTATATTTACGACATTATTCATTCATGCAGAAATCTGCTTATCGCAATGAATGGAAGCTAAGCTCAAACGCAAATAAGAAATGGATTCAGCAAGCACAACATGGGTACTTAAACATTTATTTCAGAACTTTATTGCAGGATACACACTCGTAAAACATTGAGATTTTTGATATGGTACGGCACTCTTGATCATAATATGTAGCTTCAATAAATATTTTTACGATCGGATACGCCTCGTATAGGGTTTTTAAGTGAATTTTAATAACGTAAACTTTGTTAAACTTCATTATGTATATCAAAATGACTTAACATTTTCAGGCTCTGACTAGAAAATTGAGTTTGACCATCACTGTTTTGTTGGCCATTTGGAAAAACTTGAAACTATTTGACTTACTGACTGACTTGATTTATAGAATACCATTTTACATTTAATTTATAGTACAGCAAGCAATTCGAATATTATATTTTTTTGGTAGGTATCGATTTCATTTTTGCTGGTGTCCAAAAATACTAGTTGTAAATCTCACCAATAGTGATTAGTGAAAATGAAGTATCTGGAAACCCGTCTTAAAGTCGGTGAAAGTTTAGAACCAACTGCGACTTAATTAAATAATAAAATATTATTGAGACATTAGCTTTTAACGGCAGATTCGCCTGCGTGTATGTCGAATGAATGAAGTCGTATTCATTGATGATGTGCTCTTTCCATTGGTGAGCGAATTTGGTCCAAGTAGCAATCGTCGATCTGGAATTTCTCTGCCGCCTCCTTCTGCGAAATGACGTCTTCGCCGAAGGTTGCGAAACGGTCTCATAAACTGCATCAAAGTATATGATTATTTTCGGATTAATATTTTTTTAAACTTTTTAGATTAAAGTATATGTAAATGTCAAGACTGTTCATTAATCACAAAGAAGACAAAACTCAAAAATACAAGATAAAATTAAGGTGGAAAAAAAATGTATAGTCACGTGTGATATTAGAGTACAGTTTGAAATTGATTATTTTTGTTTTCGCTTTCAGTTGACTTATTGTTATCAATAGTATTGATTGTTATCTTTTAAACTCAACGTTTTGTTACTTCACATGAACAAACTGCTCAAATTGTTGTACTGGTGCAGGAAGGTTTAGATCAACGAACGATTTCTAGAAATTATTCTAGAGTATACCGAAGGTTTGAAGAGACAAGTTCTTAAATAAGAGGATCCATTACCAACCATCCATGTATCAATTTCTCTACGAAATCGTTTTCTTACGTCAGTAAATATCAAAATTGACCTGAATGAAGGGTGTAGCGTAAAGGTGAGCACACAAACCATTAGAAGCAGGTTTAAGTAAGCGGCAATCACTCTTTTTAGATCAGCAAATGGTCTAATAGTCACAGAAAAACTCGTTTAACTTTCACATTATTCAACGATAAGTGCAGGAAATGTTTAATGTTGCAGACAGTCGCAGAAGTGTCTATAATCGACGTGGTGAGAGATATGCTCAAAGTTGCATTGAGGAACGTGTTCCTTTTGGAGCAAATGATGTATTGTATGGGTTGGTATTTCGACGATCGGGTTCATTAAAACAGTAGAAGACGTGGTTTGACGGTACAACATAACAGTTTCAGGAACTCACGTGATACTTTACATGGAATTAATAGGTGAAAACTTTACTGTAATGCAAGGTAAGGATCAACCCACGCTGCTACGCTAATTGGTTCTCTCCAGTATACAAAAGTAGACTTACGCATATGATACTACTACACTATTATAAAGTTCCTAAGTTTCATTTGAAATTTGTTTAAAAGTTTGAACACTTGGTTAAAATGTTTATTTATAAGGCGTCTCTAATATTTATGCAGTTTATGAGTCTGTCACTTTTGTTTTACGTCAATTTTGTTTTATCGACAATATCCAAATAGTAGAAAATTATATGGACCGCCCCTCCACTATAACTAAATCACATTTCATTCAGGTTAATCTTACCGTGATAACTTTTAAACTATACGTCCAAATTACTCATTTTAAATAATAAAGTTCATTTATATTAATACTAAAAGCGACAAATGTGTCCATTTTGATAAGAATTTGATAAATATTCTTTAAACGCACTTTAAAAAAAACTCAATTTAGTTATTTTTGTGACTTAATATTTAAATTATACTGGTTTTCACATACAAAGTAGATATTAGACAGTAGATATAAGAAAAATAATCTCACGATGTATTATTGTAGTGTACTTGGTATTTATCGTTATATTATCACCAAAATTCCATAAAACCTTAAAATAAATTGTAATCTTTGTGTTTTGTAATACATAATCTATTATATATAACTGTAAACTTTCATTTAAATCTGTTTAGTAATTTTTACGTTATCCTCACATCCATGAGTCTTCACAGCTTTCACATTTATCTATAATAATATACTTTGACTGCATGGATGCTGCATGTAAGCTCTTTGTGTGATCCACAAATTGTTGTTCTGAGTCTGGGTATATTTTATGTCATTGTCTTGTATATATAGTCCTCCGCGACACAAGATATATTCTTAACGCGCGCGTTGTCTTTTAAAACAAAAAAAAATAGCTAAGTGGAATTTTTAAGATCCACATTCATTATTAACAGATCCACGTTCGTTCAAATGTCAGACATACATAACTGCGGTTATGGTTAAAGTCCTTTAAATGTCTGGCTTGTCAGAACTTGTTCTTTTAATAGACAAGTTACAACCACAAGTTAGAGTGCTATGAATTCTGTAATTTTTCATATGGCTGGTCATTTCAAAACTTGCTCTAACTGGTATATGTATAAAATTGTCTATATTAAAACATAAAACTGAAAAAGTATTCTTGAAATTTATTGCTCGATTTGTACCTTGACCATAATATATTCGAACAGTATTACTAGAAACACAAAAAAAAACCTTTTAAATATTGAAGATTTGTCAAAAATTACTTATCCCTTGTCAAAATGACAGGGTATTAGTGGTGAGACAATGACGTAGGTGGACTGTGAAATGACATTTTGATTACGTCGAATCGAAGTCGAATTGGATTTGAATATTCAAATAGCCTCGTAATGTAAAAATGTATTTGAAGTGTTTATGTATTTATATGTATAATTTGGGGTGATAAACTGTAGTATATAAAATGTATATAGGGTTATGAGTAAAAATAAAACTTAATAATATACTTACCTCTTCACAGGTTACTTTCATTCTTATGAAACATTGATAGTAATTTGTGACTAAGGGATATATTACCACTAACTTCTTAATAATGTAAAACTACTACTACTACTACTAAACAAGTTATTGTAATATAATATGTCTATATATGTAGCAACTAAATAATAAAGCGGAGAGCGTATACCAGAGTTGGTTCTCCAAGGACCAGTGGCAGATAACCATCTGGTGCACACCTCCTGCACGTGAAATTTTATTACGGCATATACTAAATACAGTCATGATATCGAAGAGAGTCCTTCTGGATTTTAATATTAACAGGTCATATTTGTAAAGGGACAATATACTTACTTGTGCGTTTCTGAACTTTGACTCCTTACGAGATATTACATATGGTACGACAAATGATATCGGAAGTACAAGGTGTGTTCAAAAAGAATTGCGAATTTTGAATTTTCGCGGGTTACGTATATTCGAATTTCGATTTTTTGTGGCGTTATGTTGGTATATGTGTCTCTCACTTATGCTGACAAGTTCAGCCATTTTGAATGTTCCGTTAAATGTTGGCAGCTGCTTTGCTTGCACGTGTTTTGGTTCGTCTTCTCTCTTTTGTGGTTCTTCTCGTAGACCCCTTTGGGAGGAGTCTCGGGGTGACTTTACCAGGTCTACGACCTGTCGAAGTGGTCGTCCGCGCCGCCTGCGACTACAGGTGGGTCATTTGGTTGGGCCCTTGGGCCTTTTGGTATATCCGGGTGTCAGTCCCTGTGACCAGCATGTTAGCTGCGCCTCGTTCTGTGTTCCCTCCTGTGCTTAGCTAGGTCGAGTTCCAGGGGGCGGAGACCCCGAGGAGCGCCCGTCAGTCAGCACCAGGCAGCGTGTTAGGGTGTTGGCGATAGTCCGGTAGGGATTGCTACGGAGACGAGATCTCGCGGTAGGCCATGCCTGTCCGGCGGTCACCGGGGTCGCGAGGCGCGAGCTCGCGCAGATGGCGGGCTTGCGAGCCATCGGTACGCACGATTAGGTTTGAACTCAGGCGTCTCACGAAGTCATCCAGGCGCTCTATGCGCAGATCCCTGGAGATCGTCCTGTTCCGCACAAAGCGAGGGGCGTTGACAAGGGTACGTATTGCGAGCGACTGCTGCCCACGCAGACGGCGGCGGTTTGTCTCGGAAACAAGCGCAAACCAGGCCGGGGCACCATAAGTAAGTCGCGTGCGGATGTACGCCTTGTACACACCGAGCTTCGCACGGAGTGGCAGTCGGGACGATAGTACGGGCCACAAAAGGGAACGCGCAGCACGAACCTGGGCAATGTTGTTGACGTGAGGCTTCATGGAGAGGCTGCGGTCGATGGTCACGCCGAGGTATTTCACCGTCGCGGACCACTCGACCTTCTCCCCCATAAGCTTCAACTGTGGTAGGGTCACACTTCCTATGGAGATCGCCTGAGTCTTCGTCACGTTGACCGTCAGTCTCCAGTCCTTCAGCCAATTGGGAAGTACATCTAGAGTGCTCTGCATCTTGGTAGCAGCGTTGGCATCATTTTTCGACGTCATGATATAAACCACGTCGTCGCCATACAGCGCAAGCTTCACGTCGTCGGTGACGGAAATGTCATCTGTGTACCAAGAGTTACACACTGGAGACAAGCAACTTCCCTGTGGTACACCGGCACAGATGACCCGCTCTGTGGACAGGGCGCTTTCAACCGCCACTTGAAAACGTCTGTCTTGCAGGAAGGTGGCCACAATCTTAACTATTCGACGAGGAGTAGTAGATGTGGACAGCTTGTACAGCAGGCCGGCGTGCCAAACGCGATCGAACGCCTTCTCCATATCGAGAAAGACTGCAACGACCCGCTCGCGCTTGTTACGCGCAACCGCGATGTCGTGCAGTACCCTCGCGAGCTGGTGTGTCGTGGAGTGTTCGGCACGGAATCCGAACTGTTCGCCGCGTGGCTGAAGGTGTAGCGTCATGTGCAGCAGTAGCAGCTTCTCGAACAACTTCGACGTTGTCGAGAGGAGCGTGATGGAACGATAGCTTCCCGGGAAGAGGATATTCTTCCCCGGCTTGGGTAGCATGATGACTCTGCCAAGTCGCCATGCGGTTGGAAAGTGGCAGGTGCGAAGGATGCTGTTGAAGAGGTGCGTCAGCGTCGCAATCGCTAGCGGAGGTAGGTGACGCAAGGCTTCATTGGTCACGCAGTCGGGGCCGGGTGCTTTACGGAGAGGTGTTCGGCGAATCATCCGCTGGATTTGATCAGGGGAGAAGATAATGGGGTCCTCGATCGGGGTTATCGGCTGCTCAAAGTATAGTTGGAGCTTCCTCTCAACCTCTGCTATGTGCTGCACATTGTGGGCAGGATTTGGGCGTAACTGCGATTCCAGGAAGTCGGCAAATATCTCCACTCGGTCCTCGGCACGGTAACGTGGGGTTCCGTCACCAGCCAGCAGGGGCCTAATCGGAGCAGGTTTCCCGGAAAGCTGGCGGCACAGGCGGTGTATGCCTGACCAGTCTTCACTGTCCGTCTTCGATTTTTACCTTTTTAAAAAAAATTAAGTGCGCGGATGCATTCCGAATGTTGAACTACTTGGGACAAAAGCAACGTTTATCGGTGGTACAAAATATTTTCAGAAGGCTGAGTGGATGTGAACGACGAAGAGCGTGCTGGACGCCCGATCACTTCAACAACAGACGAAATAATTGATGAACTGAAGAAAACAGTAATGGCCAATCGTCGAATCACCGTTAGAGAAATTGTCGAGGACCTAGGCATATCGATTGGCTCGTGGCATTCGATATTAATCGATAATTTGGGCATAAGACGGGTCGCCGCAAAATTCGTACCAAAAATGCTCACACATCGCTGCTTGTACCCGACTTCTTGGCCAGGCCAAAAACAACACATTAATGATACCGCAGCCACCGTATTCCCCAGATCTGGACCCCTGTGACTTTTTCTTGTTCCCGAAACTGAAGAGGCCTATGAAAGGACGACGCTACGCCACGATTGATGAGATAAAGTTACAAAAAAATGACTTTTTGAAGTGCTTCGAAGATTGGAAGAAACGTCGGCACAAGTGTATAATATCCCAGGGGGATTACTTTGAAGGGTCAAAATAGATCACGAATAAATAAATATTTTTTTGAAAATACACCAAATTCGCGATACTTTTTGAACACACTACGTATATATTTTTCAAAAATTCTGATGGGAAACCATCTAGATCGTTTCCTTTAGTGGAATCAAGTGACTTTTATTCACAGCTTATATTGTTTAAGGAGAAAGAAAAGATGTTCTGTGCATGTGCTTGTTTCATTTTGAAACATGCAGAGCTCATACATGTATAGATTGGAGGACACCAGAGAAAATGGTGAATTCCAATGTCAGCACGTGTTGTCGTCAAGAGGAAGGGAGAAGGTAGGACCAGTTGGAAGAGCTTGTCAGCACACTCCATCATAAAAGCGATAGAGGACTACCATAGAGGCTCAGGCGTCTCGGTGGCTTCGGAACAGTCAATAATAATAATAGTAACTCCATGCACCAGTGAATCTGCCCCTTATAAAGAAGACACAGATGTTCGGTCGAGAAGAACCATCTCACCTTGTTTAACACATTTAGCTTCTGCGAGGTCGCCTTAATACTCACGCGGTGAGATACCGGCAAATATCACACAGGATACATACTGAGCTTATTCTGTTGTGACAGTGAAGTGTTCTGAAAAGTGAAGAGGGGAAGAAGACTTTTTGGTACAGAGCGCGCACTTGTGTCTCTTTGTTGACGTTGAACTGTACCAGATTCTCTTAACTCCTTTGATAAATACAGCTTAGCACCAGGTCAAGCTCCGTGGCAAACTCCTTTTGTTTTCCTTAACGTCTACTAGCTTGGCTGTAGGCTATCAAAATCGAAGGCCACGCCGTCGCTTTCAAGTAAAGTGGTAGACTCTCGAAATAAACAATTCAGCTTTTTATTCCTGTACGAGTGTATTTGTGTACATATTTCCTTCTCACTAAGATCGTGGGTTCTTTTAAGGGTGTGAAACAGCATCTCACCAGGTGACCATAGTATGAATCACAATGTTGCACTATCTGCATTCACAATGAGTATGGCGACCAATACTCTTGGACTCTATTTAAGATTTTCATCAGGTGGAGTAGTCACTGCCAAAGTTACTACTACATTAAACTACGGTTCCACATTAAAAAGAAACGAAAGCGTGTCTCTCATGTTTCTTGTAACAGATATAAGATAATTTAAGTTATAAAATTTAAGCTTGTCAATGTCTACAAAACTCATTTAAAATTGATTCTTGACTTGAGACAATTTGTTGTTAAATATAAATTCGTAATATGGTGATATTTATGATATTATGAATCGATGAATATTTCAAAACCGCTCTATTTCCCTAATATTTTTAGAATGTCCTGAATTTTCTTTCTTTACTTCCATGTCGTTTCAAACGCCCAACCCGGATTACCTATCGCACTTTTGTGTAGATTTAAAAGATTCTTGAAATTGATCATGGGCCAGGCTCCTTGAGTATGTTGTTTTAATAAGTATACTGACTACGCTAAGTGTGGGTTTCATTTTGATCGCTCAAAACATCACGGTTTATTAATTAGTGCAGATATAAAACGATATATTTATTGCGTTGTAAATAGTTTTGTTCTAGTGTAATTGCTAGGTAGTAGTCATTAAAATGACCGAAACATATAGCGCCATACTCTATTTGACGAATTTTGCTTTTGTAATTATGTTGTATCTTCTGGATTGATAGTTGCGCGGGTAGTATTCACGAAGTCCGGGATTAGAGATGACCCACGGATCGTAGTTTGCCCAGTACTGTTTTAAGGATATTTGTTTCAAGTTTGTCTTTTCTTTCCAGTGACGTTACCCTGCATAGTTTATTAGTAGTTATTTAGTCGTCTCTTACGATACCTACAGGATAAATGGGAGTGGTGACATTCCGTATTCTTATTACGTCACCGTCCAGATTATTCACACACGTGAAGCATGGCTGTCCTGAAGTAAATATATCTATCAATATAGATACAAACAGTACCAATATATGAGTAGAACTCATTACGAATGCTGAGTGCGTCCTTTGAATAACAATGGACAAGTTTGACACAAACACTAAATTATCTTTCATTGGGTATTCTATTTTGTAAAAAGAGCAATTGCAAATAGATGTTTTTAAAATTATATATTAAGATATTGTTACCACATCTGCATCTGTGTGTGCCACCACACAATAAGGTTGTTTCAAACGTAACGGAGTACCTCTCTATTTCAGAAAGCTTTCAACTCCAGTTCGACATAAGATGGCAACTAATGATTTTTATTATAATATTATTTTTTGATATTGCCAGTAAAATTGTTAAACTTAAGTGGCAGTGAGCGGGGCACATTACACGCAGAAACGATGGCCCATGAGGCAATAAAGTTCTTGGGTGGCGACCGTGTACTGGGAAACACAGCGTTGGTAGACCCCCCACAAGATGGTCCGATGACCTGGTGAAGGTCGCGGGAAGCTACTTGATGCGGGTGGCACGGAACCGGCTATTATGGAGAACCTTGGCGGAGGGCCTATGTCCAGCAGTGGACATCTTTTGGCTGAGATGATGATGATGATGATATTTTGTTCATCACGTTTAAATGGTTTTAGAGTGACTTAACATTTCATTATATTTATTTGACCGTATAAATTAATTTCATCCACTCACTAATTAATCTTAGTAATATCACCTCACCTCTACCTCATCTTAGCACTTCTACAAAATGGAAATATAACTCCAATTACTGGGTAGAGAAGACAATGGCTTTTGTTGAGAGCCTTCAAAAATTGCAATTTTAAAAAGCGTAATACTTAGTTACAAATGGAGAAAGGAAATGATAAGAAACGAATTTAAAAGCTTAATGGGGAATCGCGCTTCTAGGGCAGATATTAGTTAAAGAAGAACGCTGAATGTGGAATGTAGCTATGTCGAGTTGCTCTATCGTTTGAAAAAAGGTTAGATTAGAAGATTGTTAGATTTTAGAAGTTATGGCTGTAAGAGTACAGCCATTTAAACTTTGATATAAAATCTCGTATTTGAAAAAATATCTTAAGACAAAAAGACAACCTATCGACAATCATAAGTCTCGCGACTGCCGCCCTTTGACTTTAAGTGACAAACGTATTTCCTTAACATTGAAGAACTTTGGTTGAAGAGTTAGAATAGTAACCTTCTTTAAAGTTACTTGAACCAGTTAAAAATCAAGTGTAGAGTGTATTTGTTTGCCAATTTGGTTGCTTAATTTTTGGTTTAGGCACTTCCAAATCATCTTGTCCCTCACTAGTCTCAATCTCTAAAGTATACAATCGTATAAATTATTATATTTATCACAATAACTGATTGACCTTGGAAGTCACCGTTTTAGAACGGTAGCCATAAGCATTATCGACACATATCGAACTGAACGGTTCGGTTTAACTTCTTGCCCAAATTAGGCAAAACTTTGAACCCACCACCTGCTTACATGCTTCCCTCTCTCTATTATTCCGGGTTCTTTAAACGGCGTGGGACAAAGCATCTCTCTAGGCCGTCATACTGTGGGTTACTATACTGTATTGTCTGCATACGCAATGAGAATAGAGACTACCACTCTTGGATTCTATTCATGCTTTGTATCAGACAGAGTAGAGTCACTTTGACAGGCACTAAATAAAAAAAGGCTTGAATTACATATTTATGAGACAAGTTTCACAGCTTAATGAAATTAAATCGTAGTTCACATTGACTTGAACTTCACTTGAAATTTCTTTGACTATTTCATGTTACCAATTTGGAATGAATTCTATACCTATTGGAGGGAGGATTTTTGTCACGGTACAAACATATTTATTTAGGTATTAAATAAGTATATTTACGAAAATAATAAAGTCAATATAAGTTATAAAGTTATACTATAAAACTACTTATATCATCTGTAAAAATTGACATTATATAAGAATAATTTTAAACAGGTACTTTCTCGATGTTGATTTGAGTTCAAAAGTGAAAAATTCAATATAAAACTAGCAAAATTTCATTTTTAGGTATTTATAAGGTTTCATGATTTCCTTTGATAGTATAGAATAAGGTGTTCAATAATCTCGAGGCGTCTAGAGGCTGTGTATTGAATGCATTCGGGCTAGGATTTACAAAAGCGAGAGTGCAGCTTTGACTGTATTGTAATATCCGGGGAGCAAAGGCTTTGTTTGATAGTATACGGTATGTTATTTTAGTAGTTATTTACTATTGAACGTATATATTTAGTAATATCACCTTAATAATCGAGCCAATAATGTTTATTGGCTCGATTATTACTTCGAGTTTACTATAAAAGAAGTGTAATTCAAAACTTATAAAATAGACTTTTACGTGATGATGAAACCGGGAGGCTTGACACGCGTTAAAACTTTTTATTACAACCCTTGTGCTCATTCATATCAGTTATCTACTACGGATAGTACAAGCTCTGTTTAGTTTGAAACTAGATTGTTTGTCAGATTTCTTAAATATTATTTTTATTCTTATATATAAAAATGTTAAATTAGTTTGTGTACGTTTTAAAAACTTAAAAAGTTCTCCACCTATTTGCATTTACCGTCTATTTTCTTGTCAATTTTATTCTTCATTTTTACACAGCGAAGCATGACAATGTACCCTACATTTGGTGCATTGTAAATTAATGTTATGCGTTTAATATGCTTGTTTACCAAATTAGTAACATGGAAAGATATTTTTAATTAAAGGTAACTATTACTAACTAATAGTTAGTAGCTACTAATTTCATAACTGTGGTTATACAAAACTTTGTTAGTCATTGATATCAGTTCACTGAGTTTTACAGCGTCGAGTTTGATGTTGCCTGTTTATTAAATTGCTCTGGTTTATTGGATAGGAAACATTGCATTTCATAACAATTTTAAGTTGATTTTCGAAATAAAATGTTTCTCATGAAAGTGACAATTTGATTTCATTTTATTATGGGAAGTACCAAAACTCTATTACGTCATATTTCTATATTGGATTGGAGCTTATTGTTCACGGTTGTATTGTTTTTTGGAATTTAGACGTATAATTGGTTGCGTGTAGTTGATTTAAAGAAATTCAATTTACATGTGGTAGATGACTACGCGTATAGTTTGGAAAGTACCATCAAGTTCAAATCCAGTTCTTAGTTATATAAGTTAAACAACATTGACAAAAGTACAAAAGCCAAACCGGCATGCAGACAAAACTTTTTCAGTAATTAGGATTATATTAGTAAATACTACTAGTTATATTCTACAGGAAAATTAAAGCAGCAAATCATTTCCTAAATATTTTTAAACTAACGAGAGAAGCAGTTTGTAATGATTGTCCAAAGACGGGCGCGTCTACACGAATGCTACTAACGACCAATTTCCGTCCGCCATGAGACGTTTAAGTTGTCAATATCCGAAAGTCCATTCAATGCCACTAGTCTTTATTGAGCACATTGTATTTTACAACTATCTGCTCGAACAGATTTTTCTGTTAATGACAGAAATAGATTAACGAAAACAGAAAACAATAATAACCGTCGTATGACGCCTGCTATATACACTTATACAAAGAGCATATAGTAGGCGTTTTACTCTTTTCATCGAAAAGATGAAAAGAATGAAAAGATGAAAAAGAATAAGATTTTAACAGCGTTTCTGTGGCATGTACTCACAATAATAAATATCTCTGACTTTCGATTTCTGTATTGTGATATAAATATAATGTGAAATATCACATAATTATGCTCAATAGAACATCTTCTTTTTAATATAAATTGTCTAATGGAATGTTTAAGTAATAGACACAAAGAAAGTCTAGATTCGTGACAACTGTTTATGGATCTTTTAATACTTCTTGGCGAGGTGAAATCGCGAGACCATCTTGCCATCTTTAAATGAAAAAATAATAATAACAAAAGGAATAAATACAGAAATGTTTATATTTATACTGCGGCACTTAGCCCCCCTATTTAGTAAAGATTAGTTAAGGGGTTAGGGGTAGTCAGAATTTTCAAAAAATCGATTTTTTTTTTTTGCATTTTCTTAAAGTATAATATTTTTAAAATATTGTGTGAAAATTTGAAGTGAATCCGACAAATTCTTTTCGAGTTATTTAACAATGACCTTTCGAGTGCTACGTGGCATTCGAGAGCAGGTAGCTAGAAACAGCTGCAAGCAACCGACCTTTCGGGTTTCATTGTCATGAATATCTCCCCATTTTAATGTATGTATAATTATATATATATATATAAATCATCATCATCATCATCCAGGAATAGATGACTCAGTGTAAGTTATTAAATAATTCTTATAATTCGACATAAATCCATAGCAAAACTTTAAATGCGTTTTTCTCAAAACTATGTTTTCTGAACTGGTGATCACTGTAACTTAAAAACTGCTCGGTAGATTTCAATAAAATTTATTATACTTTTGAGAAACATTAAAAACTCGTGCCTGATCGAAGAATTTTTTTTTTTCAAAGATTTCGATTTTTTTTTAACAATAAACTGTCGGTTTTTTTCTCGAAAATTTGAAAAAAATTTCCTGAGGCCGCCATTTTGTTAATTTCGAAAAAAATAAAAAGCTTCGATCAGGCACAAGATTATCTATTAATAAAACTAATTTTTCTTGTCCGATTGATTTTCGATGAATCTCCAAGGACTTATGATGATCACCGCAAAGGACTTCGGGAGGAACGGGCTCTACAAAAACAGCGATAACTTTTTGAATTATTAATTTTTTTTTTTGAAATTTTCGTGAAGTCAAATCGAAACGTGTTCTAATAAAGCTATGTTTTTATTTTTGTCAAATAAAGTAATTAACTACAAAAAAAAAATTATTGAAAATCATCATTTTTTCAGGCCTCTGAGTACCCCTAACCCCTTAATGTAATTCAGTGGCATAAGGCATATTGCTGAACTCCATGAGATCCATTAGTGATGTGAAGAATAACTAAAAACGTTCTATTACGTGATAAGTGCTTATTGTTGATTGATTATTCAACGAAAAATTTAAAAATAGTTTTATCTGATTGGACAGAATTATTTTTAATTAATTTTTTTAGAGAAGTACAGTTTCATTTAAGTGTGTATTTTGAGGATACAACTAATAAATAACACATAGTATTGTGTAGAACGATAACACCAAAGATTCAACTTGTATAAAATGGTGCCAATTACAGTATTGCAACTCACAGGAAAACAAAATATCCAAATTAAACTAAATTTAAATCGCTCAAAGTCAACATCACCAGCCATAAAGTCGTAAAGAAACATCACTCTAACAGTAAGATTGATGATATGTTTCTTATCCCGAAAGTGTTTTTACGAGAATAATAGCGAAGTAAAATCACTTCAACCATAACTTACAAGGATCATTACAGCGAGTGTTGTATAACAAAAGGTCGTAAGAGAGCAAGGAGGTTCTTATAATTCCAGTCACGTATTAAGAACTTTCTTCATTAGCGATATCAGCAAAATATTAATAAAATAAAATCACAACTTCGATGGCATTTGTTTCATACGTATAAATTCAAATACTGGGCATAGGCCTCTCTTTGTACAGGAATTTTGGTTTAGGTCTATTATGTCACTCTGACGAGATGAGCTGGTACGAGTTTGTTTCAAGATTTCCTTCTCTTTACAATGATGTTCTCCTTCGTAGTTTTGCTCTTTTAGTCACCTCTCATGACACACATGGAATGAATAGGGGTGGTGACATTCCATATTCTGAACCTCTCACCATACGAATAGTAAGCTAGGTTTATTTAGTAATTCATTCCATAAAGGGCCATGAATTTGTCGCATAAATTAGCGAAAAGTAATAAATTTACTGTTTGTGCACTTTATTAAGAACAATAACGTACAATAGCCATGAAAGTAAACAATAATTTACTACTGTTGTTGTACAACTTCGTGATAATTAATTTCATTCATACATCTAAACTAATGGATTGGAAGAGATTTACAGAAAGATGAAATATAAATATAATATTATTATTTTATTTATAGCTACGAATATTTGTTTGTTTGCAAGCGCTTGCGAACGTAATGGTTGTTATTAGATGTTTATGTTTTCAAATGCCCAGATGTATAACAGTATAATTTGAAAACTTGTCTGGTAGTCGTCACTTGATATTAATGCGAGTGGCACCTTTGTTCTTCGATATAGGATTTTGTGTATAACAAGTCAAAAAGCGGACATACATATTTATATAATTATAACTTTTTCAATTAGGTTGTGGTATAGTATGAAAAAACCTCCTTTTCTATTTTTTTTATTTTAAGTGCTGGCCAAAGTAACTGCTCTGCCTGGTGAAAAGCATGAATAGAATCCAAGACTTGTGGTCACCATATTCATTGTGAATACAAACATTGCAGTATGGTAAATCACACTATCGTAGCCTTGTGAAATGCTTTTTCACGCTTGGGGACGTTAAAGGCATTCTATATAAGGAGAGGCCTACGTCTAGTTGTAGTTTTTGAAGACTATTGATATGTGATACATACAGATATATATCTATATATATAAGTGTGTATATATAGCAACAAAAAATCAATACACTAACATTTTATAGTTGGTTTGGGTACGTCGGGTGTGGGGTGCTGGGCTAGAAAACCTCCACGTGGTGCACCCTGGTAACGTTGGCGGCGGCATTGTTTCTTCCGATGCCTTTTGGAAGAGGACATCACCGCCAACGGCTAATATTCTAGCACAAAGAGGAGGCCTTGCTTCTTGGGCCATTCAGTCGAGGCTTGGTCCAACAGAGCGGGCATTTTTGTCGATTCCTCTGTTGGCTCTTCGCTCTTTGGAGCAATGAGGAGGAAAACCTCGATAAAAAATCATTAGGGTTGGACCCTTTCATGGGTCGGCGTTTCTCCACTATCAATGGTGGAGAAAGGAGAACGGGCTCGGTGTGTACTCACACTGCCGCCGAGCAGGCATTGGAAGATTTAATCTTCCTGCCACCGTTGTCACATCGTAATCCCGAAAGGAGTGTCGTGGTTATGTCTCGCGACACCAATCGGGGGCGAGGGTCTTGGCTTAGCCGCCCGGACTGCGAGGAAGAAAACCTCTTTAAAAAATTACCCCGAATCCCGTGTTCTGGTGCGTGACCAGGGGATGCATGGCTGATGGGCAGTTCAGTCGTAAGCGTACTCCCAGCCGAGGCACCTGTGGACCCCTCGGTTGGGCATAAATTTACACTTGCCCGGGTATTGGGGATCTCTGCCCGGGTCGACCTCTGTTCTCCCCATCTCGTGGGTTCAAACATGGAATCTTTAATCAAAACTAAAACCAATACTCTTAACGAAAGAAAGAAGGAAATGAATAAGGAGAAGGAGAAAAATGCAAGAGCAGAGGACTTCTCTTCCAATGAAGAGGAAGCATTAGTTGGGATGCCTATCTCGGTGGGGCTCCCAGAAGTCATTATGGCTGCTGGGAGCTGTAGAACATCGGAACGATTACGTTCCAGACCCGTCGCGGGTGGTAGCTCTAGTGCTAGGGAGGATGCACTGGAGTTTATGGAAACAGAACTATGCGACAGCCGAAAACGCGGACGCGACAGAGACGAGGAGAGCGACACATCCCAGGAGATGTTGCCTCCTAAGGTTCCGAGTAGTCGCAGAGGGAGACCACGAACCCCGGTCTCGGTCCCGGCAGGCTCCGTCTTCTGCAAGGCGGAAGCCTATAGACGAGTCAGGGCAGACGGCGAAACACTGGCGGAGGAGGAGATTGCAGATCTCCTGCTGAAAATTAAGGAGCCGATGGTGGGGGATTCAGTTCCCCAAACACCATCGTCCATGCAGGAGAGAGCGAATGCGGCGGTGGCCATTATTCACAAAGTGGCCACCAAGTCGAGTAACCTTAAGGGCTCTTTTGTAAGAGCCCTTTAGGACTCCTCTTCCGCTATTGCGGGGGTCGTCGATACCCTCATCGGGGACGTGGCTCGTCTGCAGGCAGCCAACGATCGCCTGACGGGACAAGTGGCTAAGCTCAGCGCTCAGTTCGCCCAATTCCGGGCGCATCGTCCGGCTGTAGATCCGGTCCCGTCCGCGTCTCAGCCTGCTCCCTCTTCCAACCTCGGTGGTATTCCTGATGCCCATCTGCGTCAAATTACGGATGCAGTATGGCGCATGATGGACGGGCGTCTGGCTGGCCTGGAAGCGAGTCTGCCACCGGCCCCCGTTGTCCGCCCGCCGCTTGCGGCGCATAAGCCGAAGGCCGCATTGGCACCGTCAGCGCTTCCCGTTGTGGGCGGTCGCGTGACCTATGCGGCGGCGGCGTCGGTGTCTGCTGCTCCCGCAACAGCTCCCGGGGCACGACGGGCAGCGAAGGTAGCGACCAAGACGCCTGCACCGAGGTTAGTGTCCAAAACAGCGGCAAAGGCTGGAGCGGATTTCCCTCCGCTCCCCACTCCAACCGCTGTACCTGGCACCATCACATCTGCCCCCTCCACATCTGCCCTATCCAAAGATGGTTGGCAGGTAGTCGGCGCGGCTAAGTCCCGAAAGCGGGGTAAAAAGGCAGCTCAAAAAGCAGCCTCTACCCCGCAGTCGCCATCGGTGGTAGTGGCCACTACGAAAAAGCCGCGCAAGCTGCAAGTGCCCAAAACCGCGGCGGTGGTGGTCACCGTGTCACCGGAAGCGGCTAGCAGCGGACTGTCCTACACGGCCATATTCCAGAGGACCCGGGCTAGTCTTACCAGTGATATCGGGACGGTAGGAGTCAGGCTGTGCCTTGCTCAAACAGGAGCTCGAGTGCTCGAGTTCCCTGGAGCTGAAGGCGCAAAAACGGCAGATGCCTTTGCCGAGAAATTGCGAGGCATGTTTGCGGCCACGGATGTTGTGAAGATCGCCAGACCTACCAAGTGTGCAGAGTTGCGCATCTCGGGTCTGGACGACTCTATAACGACCGAGGATATCCGCGTTGCAGTAAGAGAGAAGACGGAGCGTAACGCGGAAAACATTAGGGTCGGCACCATCAGCCCCGGTCCAGGAGGGCTTGGCGCAGTGTGGGTCAGCTGTCCCGTAGCGTGGGCCAAAATTTTGGGCGATGCCGGTAGACTGCTCATCGGTTTCGTGAGCGCTAGGATCACAGTCCTGGCGGCGAGACCGATGAGGTGTTTTAAATGTCTGGCATCGGGACACACACGCGCCAAGTGCGTGAGTTGTTTTGACTGCAGCGGACTATGCTTCCGCTGTGGTCGACCGGGGCACAAGGCGGCAGAGTGCTCTGCCGCCTCTCACTGCCCAGCGTGTGCGGCGGGTAATAAGCCCGCCGATCATCAGATTGGACAGGGGGGCTGCAAGCCACCACGCACATCTCGGCAAGTGTCGGGGGCTAGCCAGTCGACCCAGGCTGCCTCTGACGTCGTTTCTGCGTCGACATCATCGCCCATGGAGGACGTTGTAGACGGTTCAGTAATGGACCAAGTCTCCAACCTCCTTGTCCAGACGAACCTCAACCACTGTGCCGCGGCGCAGGACCTTTTCCTGCAAACCATGCCACAGTGGTCTATCGGTGTTGCCGTAGCCGCGGAACCCTATTACGTTCCTCCCCGTCCAAACTGGTTGGGTGACCGGGACGGTTCCGTGGCAGTCGTCGGCTCCACGGCGGCTCATTCCCCGCCCTTGTCGCTAAGGGACAAGGGTACTGGATATGTTGCTGCCGAGTGGGGAGGCATCACCATATATGGTGTTTACTTCTCCCCCAACCGGAGTTTGAGCGACTTCGAGGTTTTCCTTAACAACTTGGAAACCTCGATGCGGCATCTAACGTCTGGATACGTCTTAGTGCTGGGGGACTTCAACGCAAAGTCCATTGCGTGGGGTTCCCCCAGGACGGACGCTAGGGGCGAGGCCGTAGAGGAGTGGGCGGCCTCGGTGGGCCTCTGTTTATTGAACAGGGGCTCCACCAACACGTGCGTGCGACAGCAGGGAGGGTCGATAGTGGACCTTTCGTTCGCTACCCCTGCCCTCGCCGCACGAGTAAGGAACTGGTGTGTCCTGGAAGAGGTTGAGACGCTCTCGGATCACCTCTACATTCGATTTGAGCTCTCCCGGGCCCAGGACCCCAGTAGGGGTCACGCGGCACGGCGTTCTTCTCGCTTTCCGCGGTGGGCTGTAGCCAAACTGAATAGGGACCTACTAGAGGAGGCAGCCATAATTCACTCTTGGCTGTCTCTGCAGGCTCCGGCCGAGGAGGTCGACATGGGGGCTGGTCGTTTCTGCGATGCGATTACGCAGATTTGCGATGCGGCCATGCCCCGCATCCGAGGTTGTCGGCCTCCACGGAAGGAGGTTTACTGGTGGTCTCAGGAGTTGGCGGACCTCCGCGCGGTCTGTACTCGTGCCCGGAGGTCCTACACCCGTAGTCGGCGGCGACACCGTGAAGATGGTGAGGAGGACCAGCTTCATGAGAAGTACCGAGAGGCACGGAAAACTCTGAAGCTGGCCATCAGCCGCGCCAAAGAAATTAAGCGAAAGGAAATGCTGGAGGGTCTCGATCGTGACCCCTGGGGTCGCCCTTATCGTGCGGCGCGACAAAAGCTCCGCACATCGGGCCCCCCCCTTACAGAGACCCTCCAGCCCAGCTTCCTGCGGGAAGTGGTCGAGGGCCTTTTCCCGCAACGGGTGGAGCACACACCCCCGTCGATGGCCTTCACGGTCGGAGACGACGGGGCGAGCGAGGACAGTGTTCCGCCCGTCAGGGAATCGGAGGTAGGGGCGGTTGTTCTACGGATCCGCTCTAAAAACACTACCCCCGGGCCAGACGGGATACCTGCCCGAGTGCTGACCCGAGCCCTCGAACACATGTCGGACCGTCTCAGGGAGGTCCTGGACGCTAGCTTGGCGTCTGGACGCTTCCCTGAGTGCTGGAAAAGCGGGAAGCTGGTCCTATTGAGGAAGCCGGGACGGCCAGCCGAATCGGTAGCGGCCTATAGGCCCATCGTGTTGCTGGACGAGGCGGGTAAACTGTTTGAGAGGATACTCTCTGCCCGCATCGTCCGGCACCTCTGCGAGGTGGGCCCCGATCTGTCGGACGCCCAATTTGGTTTTCGGGCGGGGCGTTCGACGGTCGATGCCGTGCTGCGCCTGAGGGCCGTTACCGAAGAGGCGGTGAGCTGTGGCGGCGTGCTGTTGGCGGTGTCGTTGGACATCGCCAACGCATTTAATAGTCTGCCATTTAGCTGCATCAGGGAAGCACTCCACTACCACGGGGTGCCAGAGTACCTGAGGCGGCTTGTGGCAGACTATCTTGAGGAGCGTACCGTCATGTACGAGGACCGAGACGGTGTTCTGAGGCGGCGGCTCATGTCGTGCGGTGTTCCACAAGGGTCTATCCTCGGACCACTCCTGTGGAACATGGGATACGACTGGGCCCTTCGAAGTCGTCTTCCCCCCGGGCTGGGCGTAATTTGTTACGCAGATGACACATTGGTCACGGCCCGGGGAGCAAACTTTCAAGAGGCGGCGCGCCTGGCCACCACGGGTGTCTCTCTGGTGGTCGGGCGAATTGAGGCGCTGGGTTTGCGGGTGGCCCTGGACAAGACGGAGGCCCTTTTGTTCCATGGGCCCCGTCGTGGGCCACCCTCCGGCGCCTCCATCGTGGTCAATTCGGTCCTCGTACCGGTTCAGGCCCAGATGAAGTATCTGGGCCTGATCCTCGACGGCAGGTGGCTCTTCGACGAGCACTTCCGACAGCTTTCTCCAAAGCTGGTCGGCGCTGCTTCTGCCCTTGGGCGACTTTTGCCCAATCTGGGTGGAGCTAGCGTGGCGACGAGACGGCTATACACGGGGGTTGTCCGGTCAATGACGCTGTATGGTGCACCGGCGTGGGCGGCGGCTCTGACCGCCCAGAATAGGGCTCGCCTCTGGCGCCCTCAGAAGATATTGGCGGTTAGAGCCATACGCGGTTACCACACCGTATCGACGGATGCGGCGTGCGCCTTGGCTGGAACTCCCCCGTGGGATTTGGAGGCGGAAGTGCTCGCCGCAGTTTATCGGCGGACGGCTGACTTCCGGGCGGGTAGCGGCATACGGCCCCCGCCCGAAGAGATACGCGAGTGGCGAGAGGCCGCTCGTCGAGCCACGATGGCTCGTTGGTCGTCCCGGCTGGAGGCTCCACGTGCTGGCTTTGCCGCCGTGGAGGCTCTCCAACCGGTCATCGGCGAGTGGGCGGGGTGGCAGCACGGGACCCTTTCCTTCCGGCTGACGCAGGTCCTTTCCGGGCACGGTTGCTTCGGGAAGTATCTGCACTCGGTCGCCAGGAGGGAACTGAGTCCCGCCTGTCACCACTGCGACTGCAGTGAGGACTCGGCTCAACACACGCTAGCGGTTTGTTCCGCCTGGGCGGCGCAGCGTGGGGTCCTCACTGCAGTTATTGGAGGAGACCTTTCGCTACCGGCCGTCATACGCTCCATGGCCGGTAGCGACAGTTGTTTTACCGCGGACGCAAGCTTCTGCGAAGACGTAATTTCGCGGAAGGAGGCGGCGGAGAAGGCCCGGGAGGACGATATCTACTCGGACCCAATTCGCCGCCGGCGAGCTGGGCGGCGGAGGCGCGGATATCAGCGCCTCATGCCGCCTTGTTGATGAACGACGGTATAATGTTTTTTGTTTAGTCATAAAAACACACACACAAAAGTCTCAACGTACACTATATTAAAAATTACGATCACAAAAGAGAGAAAGGAGAAAGCAGTACACACAACAAAATAATTTTAGTGCACATGGTGCAACTACGCGACAGTTGGTATAAATTAACTGATAAGAAGTCAATGTAAAATCTGTTAATTTATTAGTAAAGGAACTAAATAAATAGACACATCTGCTCACGTCTATATTGAGGGTAGGCCGAGACTCATGAGACTAACTAAAGTGGTCAAGGGTCGATAGAGATCTAGGCGTTTTGGAAATTAGATTCGAAAATTAAGAGAATATTGGAACGAAAGACAAGCAAGAACGAATAATAAAAAAGGAGATATTATTTATGGGAATTTTAGAATGTAAGTAATTAGAAAGAGGATATGATCGTACAACAAAAGTACTAGAATGTAAAGTCTGTGGATTTTTTTATATGTATATTTAGTCAATCATATTCTTGTACATGCTATGAAACTCGTACTGATGTTATAAATTCGAAAGTAACTGTCTATTTATAATGCGTTAACGCCTAAACCACAGAACTGATTTTAATAAAATTTGGCTCTAAAATACTTTATTTAAGAAGGTTGGATATAGAGCACTTTATATCGGAATAATCGACATTCCCACGGGTGGAGCTATGCGCTACATAAAAGCAAGTGAATATATTCACGAACTAGTTTAATAAATATTGACTTAGAAATTCTAATACCTAACTTCTTACCTACCAAGTTCAATTATAATATTCCTTTGAAACGAACTGTATAGGCGAGAAACTAGTTTGTGAATAAAATAAGTTACAACATTCAATCCGGTACGTATTTCACAGTTTGGTAGACGCCCGGTTATATTTTAACAAGATAATCCGGGCCCACTAGACCGGAACTTACTGCAGGAATATATCTTATCCGGCTTTACTGTGGCTACTACACCGGCGAGAATTAAAAATATACTGACGGCGTGTATGTTCTGATTAAACTGAAATGATTGCCAAGTTCTAATATGTTATGACTACGTTTTAAGTTAACGGGGACGAAAAAATTAGAAGTGACAAATAAAAATAGTGAATTATTTAAAATGATTGGATTTTTTAAATATACTAAATTGAAGCTTAAATCCGGTGGTGGACTCCAATAACCTCGTTTAATATAAATGAGATTTTTTGTAAATTATTTTTTTTTATATAATATTTTATAAACTTTTTACACCATGTTATGTACATTTTAAAGGTACAGATGATAACAACAGCAGGTGAAATATGAAAGAGGGTATGATCAGGGAAGGCAAACATTTTAATAATCACCACTTCAGGGGAACTTCTAACAGTTATGGACCC
Organism: Hypercompe scribonia; assembly: GCA_949316085.1. Lineage (NCBI taxonomy): Eukaryota > Metazoa > Arthropoda > Insecta > Lepidoptera > Erebidae > Hypercompe > Hypercompe scribonia. The sequence continues at coordinate 11,802,397 of OX438988.1, forward strand.
AAATAAACGCAAGACACACCTGTGACCGACTTAGGCCGAGAAAAACCATACTTTTTTTTTACTTTACTTGGATAGTTTCATAGTATTTACCTGCTATGCCAGCCAAGTTAGAAAACAGTGACATTAAATACAATTAAGTTAAATTATTTTATTTAAAACAATCTTTTGTTCACAGCTGCGTATGCGTACGTTTGTCAATTATCGCTCTGTAATGTGGTTAATGTCAATTCTCAAGGAAAAAAGTATATTCGTACCTCATTAAAATCTGTTAAGCGGTTTAGTCGTGGCCGCGTAACAACGCGACAGTTACTTTCATACTCGTATTTATACTATTAGTAGGCGTGAATAAAGTTACAGCCGTACCAATAAAAATTACGCTTGCGCAGTATGTAAAGTTTCTTACAATGTTTGACAAATTTATGAATATGAAAGCATCATATTTCTGTCAGAATTCAACTTTTAACAATTAGGAGGTTTGGTGTACTTTTTAGTAAGGTTCATAGAATTTATGAAAAGTTCAGCTACCAAAAACCGAAAATAATTAGCGTTTTATCGTAGGTAAAAGAATAATATTTTCTATGACGTTGCAGTAGAACATGGTAGATACTAATGACATTAAGATTTATGAAATACTTTATTCAATAAGCGTATATTTACAAGCATATGTGTATATTTGTACAGTATCTAGGTGTCATTTATTTATAATATGTTTATATTTAGAAGTATTAGAGTATTAAAAAGATGGAAAAGTAATAAAAACCTATTTCAGAATCAGACAGCCATGTATGAGGCGTGTGTGGTTTTTTATTTATTTTTTTATAACGGTAATTATATTCCAGTTTTGTTCTATTATTTAACTTTGTTGACACTACTGTAATGTAAATACACTGCAAACTTCAATAAGATGCAATTCTGTATACGAAAGTGATCCTTCCCACTTTGAATGCCACAATTGGTTAGTGTTTGTTTTCCATTACTTCGCGGAACCGAAGTAGATTTAGCTCAGTTCAAAGTGAGACCGTATTCATTGCACGCTTTCAACAGATACCGTCGTACCTACAGTATTTAAACGTTTTGTGAGAAAGTACACTGCACAAAAATATGGTTGACGTAAGTCGGGAATATTGGTAGATTTTCTATCTTTTGTATCCGTTCTCGATTTTGATAGATTCGCAAAATTCTTTTTTATTTGATAGGGGTTTATTTCGAAATAGTTTCATTTAAATTTTATTTAGCTATGAAGTTAAGTTTCAGAGACAGACAACAAAACAGCGATTGTTGCTACGCCTTGTTTAATCACGTAGTACTGTTTGAAGTAGGTACAACTTTTTCCTTTATTCAAGAGTTGTGGTCACCGTACGCATTGTGAATGTAGACAATGTTGTATGGTGACCCACACTATGGCGGCCTAGTGAGATGCTTTTTCACGACCCACTTGAAGACGTAAAAGGCGTGACCGACATCGTGGCAGTGTAAGACTTACACATTTACCGTTATAACTGTCGCTCGTACATCAATGGGCTGGAGGGGCTTCGCGCTCACCAACGAAACAGCACAGATGCTGTCGCTTTACGTTAGTCTTCTGTGTGAGGGTACTACTGCCCTGGTCCTTTATATTTTTTAAATGAACGTATTTCCATAGTCAACTTCAAATGAAGCGGTTACAATTATGTTATATTTTTGGCAATAAAGTACGTGGTCGTCTCTGTTCGATACCACGATTGTTAATACGTGTTGTTAATTCGGTATTAATCAGGTAACTCCTATCAATAGATATAAGTTCATTTAGGTAATTCATGGAGCGTTAATGTTTATATCAAAGTATATTTCCCCTCTTCCAGGATACAATTAAACCTCTATTGTTCTACCTCACAATGGCAGCTGGAACGAAACAAAATGTGAATTTTGTGTGCTAAACTTTGAATGTTCTTCATGGGAATAGCTAAATATTATGTTTAAATTAAAACTTTCTGTTGTACACCAATTAGCGCTTAGCATTAAGAAGATTATGCAAAGAGCTTAGACAGGCTTATATCCAATATTATTTGTTAAGTATATAACAAAGTAGAATGATTAATTTTGGAATAAACAAGGAGCTAATTTAAAGTAAAAGTAGCTGCCGAAAAATGAAATTATCACTCAGTATTTTAAAAAAAAGTGTTAAATAATTTACAGTATTATGTTAACTACAATATCTCCATCTTAGTGGCAGGTGAACAGCACTAAACTTCTTCTTTTAAACGGGTATCAGAACTCCACAGGCAGAGAATAAGTTGATAAACGTGTACCGTGCAATGTCGATAAATTTCTTTGTATAAAAATACAATGCCTTTCGCCCACAATATCTATTAGCTTGAAGTTCAGCTCTTCTGAAAAAAAAAACAAAACAAAGTAGTTTCAGTGTATGAAATATTTTGAAAAGGCTTTTTCCTGTTTACGAGATCTACGTGGGTAGACTTTTAGATTACGCTCGAATGGGACCGATACTCGTGAATAAGGCACTTAGTGGTAACAATTCACCGCCGCAATAAAGAAGAATAATAAACTCTCGAGAGATTGAGAGATGTGTAAAGTCTTGTACATATAAACACGTTTTCCTGCTGAAGATAAAATGTATGAGAGTCGCAACTATAATGTCCAATTGTATAACTTTCAAAGGGCATTGTATTTTCTTAGCCTTTCCAAAATGAAACGAAAAATATAGCTTCTTTGAATTGTTTACTACAAAGAACAAATTCGTATTTCAGATTGATTTTATCATTTTTAAAATTTTTGAAGGTTTATGATTTTTAATAGAAAGTTTGTTAACTTTGGTAATTTTTTTTGGTATTATATTATTTTTCAAACTTTAGTAAATATATAGGTATGTTCGAATATAAGAAAGCATTTCTGAATGTAAGAAAGCAAGCAAACGATTGGTGTTCAAGTTTTTAATTTCTTTTTAACTTTACTATTTGTTTATACATTATGAGCTTCATATTTACATATACGATGTTGTATATAAATGCGATATTTCTTTAATCGTATTCTTTCTCGAGTTTGTTTTCTTCTTTAGAGCAATTTTTTTCTTTTACCACCCTTTGTAACGCAAAGTAAACTTCTTAATTTCACTTTCTCTCAAAGAATTAAGCTGTGAATAAATAAAGAACTGATATAAATGCCTAAACAAATACATGAAACATTTTAACAAAATGAGGGCGCGCATTGAGATTAGCGGGACATATTCCGACAAAAGTATGTGGCGGTGGAATGCTCGAATAAAGATTATTACGTCAAGGATATTATACCAGAAGATTTCTCCTGGAGTCTCATATTCTTAACGTAACGTATCACAGTTTTACTCATTCAGTAGTAGCCTATCATTTATGACCGAAAGTATCGTAGTTCAATAATAATGGCACCGAAAAACTTGAAAGTAATCTCGCGTCTTTTAATTAAGGGAATTATTTCATTTTATTCACCATCCAATTCAATATGCAATAGTCAATAATGACATGAGACAAATAAGCTGTGAAACTTTTAGAAATTTTATTTATTGAAGTTATATTTTCAAGGAAATTTAGATAACTTCAATAAATGTTTCTAACAGACAATGTAATTTTATCCATAAATCTTTGATCTTCTGAGCTAAGTCTCGATAAACAAACCAAGCCACGAATAACAACTTTTCTCAGTCGGATATGGAGAATCGAAAAACTTGAAAGTGGTTTCTGCCCTACCGTACTCCAAATACACTCCATATATTATACTGTGAATTCACCGTTGAGATGATAACATCTTATAACTTTAAAGCCTCTACTTGATTCTTACATATTTCAAGTATTTTGGAAACGGTCATAGTTGGATTTTTATATTGATTTGTATGTACTTATATGTACCCTATCAATAACGTCTTTTTTAAGATACTGTGTATACTTTTGGTACTATTTTGTACTACAAGCGAGCTCGACCAAATTGATATCAATATCTGACAGAAATTGATGTTAAAAATTTTTATCGGTGAAATTGGAGATAGTACAACTCAATGTTCGCAACAGAAATGTGGTCTCTTGAGTTACAAGTGTTGGTGATATTCACTAACCATACGATCAGCTGTCTGTGCGTCTGCCTGATGTTCCATAAAAAATAATTGTTTTTATTCATCCGCGACACGCTCCGCCTTGCTGTGACCGTCGTCTATTGGCATGGAATGTGCAAGAACTTAATTTAGGCAACTCTCTCACCGTAACATATATATGCCATTTATTTTAGATCCTTGCGTGGGTGGACGCTACTCGTGGTATATAAGAATCACTCTATGAAGTGGAATATTTTTTCTCTCCATTTACAGTCATTGTGGCTTTATTGGGCACATTAATTCAATTTGTAGTGCTGTTCATTTATTCCTCTAAAAGATTTATTCATGCTTTAGACTTGTAAGGCAGCTGTTACATGTGGTTTAATATTGCGATTTATTATCTTGTTCGTCGGTCAACCCATGTCTGGAGAAGAGTAATAGGCAATGTAGGTCTGGTACATGTCTGTCGGGATGTTTGTATTCAGAGGGTTAGTGAAATTCTAAAAGTGATTTTAAATCACAATACGACTATACCTACGATTAAAGAGGCACAAGTTCATTGTGACCCTTCAAGTTTAGTTCAGTCATTTCAGCCTTACTTACTCGGTGAAAGAAAACAAAAATAAAAATGTTGGAAAAGAGTTTTGCGATAGTTTGAACAGACCAATACCGTCTTCCTAGCCTTTATTATTTCCAAGATTATTTAAGGTCGGCTAGGCTAGCTAGTAGTTCAATCAGTTTTACTAGTTTGCTAGGTAGTAGAACCACGCTGATTTCAGCACGAGTGGGTCGGTTCGACTGGGGCAGTACTGCCCTCCCACAGAAGACCAACCTAAAGCGCCAGTATCCGTGTTGTCGTGTTTGGTTGGCGAGTATTAGACTGGAGGCTCATTGATGCAGGGGTGACAGTTATCGTGGTAACTATGTTAGTCTTACACTGTCATGATGACTGTCATGCCTTTTAAGTCTCCAAGCGGGATGTGAAAAAACATCTCACAAGGCAGCCATTGTGAGGATCACCATACTGTATTGTCTGCATTTGCAATGAGTATGGTGACCACAACTCTTGGATTCTATTCATGCTTTCCATCAGACAGAGTAGAGTCACTTTGGTAGGCTCTTAGTTTAGAAAAAAAACCTAAATATCAGTTTTAACCCTGAGGACGAACGGAATCTGAAGGTTAAATTAGTTGTCAGTATGATTGGTGCACCGGCATGAGTGTCGGCTCTGACCACCCAGAATAGAGCTCACCTCTGGCGCCCTCAGAGGATATTGGCGATTAGAGCCATTAGCGCACCTTGGATGAAACTTCCCATGGGATTTGGAAGTAGCAGTGCTCGCCATAGTTTATCAACGGACAGCTGTGCTCCTGGCGGGTAGTGGTACTCGGGCCCCACCCGAAGAGTTAGGCGCGTGGCTTAAGGCTCCTGTCGAGCCACGATAGCTCGTTGGTTATCACGGCTGGAGGCTCCATGTGCTGGCTTTACTGCCTTGGATGCTTTTCAGTCGAGTGGGTAGGGCTGCAGCACGAGACCCTTCCCTTCCAACTGACGCAGATCCTTTCCGGGCACCGTTGCTTCGGAAAGTATCTGCACTCGGTTGCTAGTAGGGAATCGTTACTGCAACTGCAGTAAGGAATAAGCTCATCACACTGGTGATTTATTATACCTGAGGGGCGCAGCGTGGAGCCCTCACTGCAGTTATTGGCAGAGATCTCTCGCTACCGATCCTCATACGCTCCATGGCCGGTAGAGATAGCTATTTCACCTCAGAGTAGCACACCGTGTGGTTTTAGTCGGTACGATTCGGATACACCACCCTGCCGCAAACCCCGGTGGGTGACGGTCCACGGTTATACAACATTAAAAAAAAATTGTCAGTAGATTTAAGGGCACTGGTTTCCCAATAACTATTACCATAAATGTTCATAAGAACTGGGATCGACGGTTTAACGTGCTCTCCGAGGCACCGGCTTAGGACATCACCTAACTTTCATGCTCTGGGCTATTATTAAGAATTTCTTGTAAGAAAACCCTGACAACACTTTTTTTTTTTTTTTTTTTTTTAACGTGTGGAAACCCCCTCGGGCCGTCACCCCACCGGGGTTTACGGCGAGGTGGTGTGTCGGAATCGGACCGACTAAAACCACACGGTGTGCCACTCTGCCCCTGACATAGGAGGGATCCGGGAACCGCTGCTATTACGACATCCAGATCCCTCCTAGGGCCTGCCCGCCAACGCGGGCACCATCTGCGGACAAACTCTCTATTCAGGCGACGTACGGCACACACGCACGTTGCCTCCTCGCGGCTGGCCATTGTAGCGGATGGAGGGGAAAAACCCATCCCGTCCACCCGCGGCCATACTCAAGGCGGCATGAGGCGCTGATATGCGCGCCTCCGCCGCCCGGTTTGCCGGCGGCGAACTGGGTCCGAATGGAAATCGTCCTCCCGGGCCCTCTCCGCCGCCTCCTGCCGCGAAATTACGTCTTCGCAGAAGGTTGCGACCGCGGTTAAACAACTGTCGCTACCGGCCATGGAGCGTATGACGGCCGGTAGCGAGAGATCTCCTCCAATAACTGCAGTGAGGACCCCACGCTGCGCCGTCCAGGCGGAACAAACCGCTAGCGTGTGCTGAGCCGAGTCCTCACTGCAGTCGCAGTGGTGACAGGCGGGACTCAATTCCCTCCTGGCGACCGAGTGCAGATACTTCCCGAAGCAACCGTGCCCGGAAAGGACCTGCGTCAGTCGGAAGGAAAGGGTCCCGTGCTGCCACCCTGCCCACTCGGCGATGACCGGTTGGAGAGCCTCCACGGCGGCAAAGCCAGCACGTGGAGCCTCCAGCCGGGACGACTAACGAGCCATTGTGGCTCGACGAGCGGCGTCTCGCCACTCGCGTATCTCTTCGGGCGGGGGCCGTATGCCGCTACCCGCCCAGAAGTCAACCGTCCGCCTATAAACTTCGGCGAGCACTTCCGCCTCCAAATCCCACGGAGGAGTTCCGGGCAAGGCGCACGCCGCCTCCGTCGATAGGCCACTCGGCAGCAACATATCCAGTACCCTTGTCCCTTAGCGACAAGGGCGGGGAATGAGCCGCCGTGGAGCCGACGACTGCCACGGAACCGTCCCGATCACCCAACCAGTTTGGACGGGGAGGAACGTAATAGGGTTCCGCGGCTACGGCAACACCGATCGACCACTGTGCCATGGTTTGCAGGAAAAGGTCCTGCGCCGCAGCACAGTGGTTCAGGTTCGTCTGGACTAGGAGGTTGGAGACTTGGGCCATTACTCGACTGTCTCTACAACCTCCTCCATGGGCGACGATGTCGAAGCAGAAACGACGTCAGAGGCAGCCTGGGTCGACTGGCTAGTCCCCGACGCTTGCCGAGAATTACGGGCAGGTTTGCAGCCTCCCTCCCCAATCTGGTGATTGGCGGGCTTGTTACCCGCCGCACACGCCGGGCAGTGAGGGGCGGCAGAGCACTCTGCCGCCTTGTGCCCCGGTCGACCGCAGCGGAAACATAGTCCGCTGCAGTCAAAACAACTAACACACTTGGCGCGTGTGTGTCCCGACGCCAGACATTTATAACACCTCATCGGTCTCGGTGCCAGGACTGTGATCCTAGCGTTCACGAAACCGATGAGCAACTTTTCGGCGTCGACCAGGACTATGCCCGACACTACTGGACATTTGATCCACACAGCGCCAAGCCCACCTGGACCGGGGCGGATGGTGCCGACCCGGATGCTATCCGCACTGCAGCCCGTCTTCTCCGCAATTGCAGTACGGACATCCTCAGATGTCACCGAGTCGTCCAGGCCCGAAATGCGCAGTTCTACGCACTTAGTTGGCCTGGCGATCTTCATACCATCCGTGGCCTCGAACATACCCCGCAACTTCTCGGCAAACACGTCCGCCGTCTTTGCGCCTTCAGCCCCAGGGAACTAGGGGACTCGAGCTCCCGTTTGGGCGAGGCGCATTCTGACACCTACTGTCCCGAAATCGCGTGCGAGACTGTCCCGGGCCCTTTTGAAAATGGCCGCGTAGGACAACCCGCCGCTAGCTGCCTCCGGTGACACGGTGACTACCACACCCGCACTTTTAGGCGTCTGTAGTTTGCGCGGCGTCTTTGTGGCAGTCACTGCAGCCGATGGCGCCTGCGGGGTAGAGGCTGCTTTTTGTGCAGCCTTCTTACCCCGCTTTCGGGACTTCTTAGCTCCCCCGACTACCTGCCAACCATCTGTGGAAGGGGCAGATGTGGAGGGAGCACTTGTGGAGGTGCCAGATACAGCGGTTGGAGTGGGGAGCGTAGGGAACTCCGTTCCAGCCTTTGCCGCTGTTTTGGACCCCAACCTCAGTGCAGGCGTCCGGGCTGTCGCCTTGGCCGCTTGCCGTGTCCTCGGAGCAGTTGCAGGAGCAGCAGAGACCGTTTCCGCCGCCGCATAGGACACGCGACCGGTCGCAACGGGAAGCGATGCTGACATCGACGCAATCTTCGCTTTATGCGCCGCGAGCGGCGGCCGGACAACAGGAGCCGGTGGCAGCCTTGCCTCCAGGCCAGCCAGACGCCCGTCCATCAAGCGCCATACTGCATCCGTTATTTGGCACAGATGGGCATCAGCAATGCCACCGAGGTTGGAAGAAGGGGGAAGCTGAGACGGGGACGTGACCGGATCCTCTGCCGGGCGATGCGCCCGGAATTGGGCGAACTGAGCGCTGAGCTCAGCCACTTGCCCCGTCAGGCGATCGGTGGCCGCCTGGAGTCGAGCCACGTCCCCGATGAGGGTATCCACTACTCCTGCAATAGCGGAAGAGGAATCCTTATGGGCTTTCACAAAAGAGCCCTTAAGGTTACTCGACTTGGTAGCCACTTTGTGAATGATGGCCACCGCCGCATTCGCTCTCTCCTGCTGCATGGAGGATGGTGTTTGAGGAACTGAATCCCCCACCATCGGCTCTTTTATTTTTAGCAGGAGATCCGCGATCTCCTCCTCCGCCAAGATTTCGCCGTCTGCCCTGACCCGTCTATAGGCTTCCGCCTTACAGAAGACGGAGCCTGACGGGGCCGAGATCGGGGTTCGTGACCTCCCTCTGCGGCTGCTTGCTACCTTAGGAGGTAGCATCTCCTGAGATGTATCGCTCTCCTCATCCCTGGAGCGGCCGCGTTTTCGGCTGTCACACAGCTCCGTCTCCATGCAGTCCAGCATGTCCGTTCTCGCATTGGAGCTTCCGCCCGCGGTAGATCTGGAGCGTAATCGCTCCGATGTTCTTCAGCTCCCAGCAGTCATAATAACTTCTGGGAGCCCCACCGAGGTAGGCATCCCAACCAATGCTTCCTCGTCGTTGGAAGAGAAGTCGTTCGACCTTTTCTGCTTCCTACCATCTATCTCCTTCTTTGCTTCCATAGTTTTTAAGTTTTTGTTTAATATATATTCCATTATTGAACCCACGAGATGGGGAGAATAAAGGTCGACCCGGGCAGAGATCCCCAATACCCGGGCAAGCGTAAATTTGTGCCCAACCGAGGGGTCCGCAGGTGCCCCGGCTGGGAGTGCGCTTACGACTGAACTACCCATCAGCCACGCATCCCCTGGTCACGCACCAGAACGGGATTCGGGGTAATTTTTTAGAGAGGTTTTCTTCCTCGCAGTCCGGGCGGTTAAGCCAAGACCCTCGCCCCCGATTGGAGTCCCGAGACTCCAACTCGGGACTACGATATGCCGACGGCGGCAGGGAGACTACGTCTCCTGATGCCTGCTCGGTGGCAGTGTAAGTGCACACCGAGCCCGTCCTACCTTTTCAACCGCTGAGCGGAGGAACTCCGACCCTAGAGAGGGTCCCACCATCGTGATCGTGATCGTCGATGATCGTGACACGCCCGCTCTATTCGACCAAGTCTCGGCCGAATTGCCGAAGAAAATGGCTTGCTCTTCGTGCTAGAATATTAGCCGTTGGCAGTGATGAACAACACCATCGCCAACGTTTCCAGGGTGCACCACGTGGAGGTTTTCTAGCCCAGCACCCCCTGACAACACTTTTGACCCAACCTCTTGATTGGCAGTCTTATACATTAACAGTTAGGCCAATGACGCGGTTGATCAGACTGATACCATGACCATTATTTGTTCAGTCAAGCCATCCTTTGAACAGCTATTACGTTTCTCTTGAATAGCTTAAAATATAACCGCAATATATAAGAGCAAGTATATAAATATTTGAGTCAAATCCTCCGAGCATACAAATATAAAAGTTAAACAATAGAAAATTAAAGGACGTTATAAATACATGATGGCCGCTTCTTAGAGAGCTAATCACAGAGGCTATTGTAACTTGAGTTAAATGAATAAGGTGGACGGGGATGCTAATTGTACCGTCTATCAGACGCTAATTGCCATAAAATGTGCTAAGAAACGCATTGTTATAACTTCTCTTATAAATTTATTTTTAAAGTTCTAAGAATTTTATAGATATCATTTTATTCTATCTTCACAATGTTATCAGTAATTAAATCTGTATTTAATACTGACTACAGCACTTATGTTCAAACAGGTTCAAGTCAGATGACATGGAAAAAAAAATTAAGAAGGAAATGAGAATTCTTTGAGGTAAACGATACATAAAAGTAAAGATAATAACTAATCTAGATTTGTCTTTTTTAAATTTTATCATCATCAATCGTCGTCAGTCCATTTTTGGATCTAGGCCTCTTCTTGGATAGGTTTAGTTTACTATTTTAAACTGGATTAACGTGCCAGAGTGTAATTTATACAGGTAAAATAATTTGACTATTTAATAAATTTCTACAATTATTTATTATAAAAATATTTCGGACATTTGACACACAACGTCATCTAGTTTCAAACTAAGCAGAGCTTTTGTTATGATAACTAGACTGGCTGATAGAATACTTACTATACTTTTTTTTGTAAATATATACATATTAAACACTCAAACTTCAAAACAAAGGTTTGCAGATCACACAAACATTTAGTCCGACCCGGGCATCGAACCTAAGACCTCAAGCAGAGCGGTCGCATTCACTACCACTGCGCGACCGGGGCAGTTAATTAAACTATACGTGTTTAAATAAGTTTCTTTTGCTTAAATATGTATAGTTCTCGATATGTTTTCTATGATGATTTTATATTTACTACCTACATGAATTTTTGTTTGTCTTTGATCCTTAGTTTAAGAAGATCAATCAGCACCTGAAATTAGTCTACGCTTGTCAAAAAATTCAAAGCGAATACCTTTAAATACTCTGTTTTTTAAAATCGGTACCTATATCTACTATATGGAGAGTTTTTTCTAATTCTATAATTACAAAATTAATATAAATATAAATACGTTGTAATAATTAACAAAGGCAACCTTTTATCTTTAAACATTCATCTCAAAAGTAATTCTAAGGCCTTTTACAGTATTTGATGTTTCAAAAGTTTAATTAATTATAATTTCATTTTGATATAAACTAAACCTGGTTTTACTTTGGTAATAATTAATTTTGTATTCCAATTAAAGTTCTCAGATCGTAACGGAATCAGGAATTTGGTTTGTTTTAGTTATTTGAAAGTTTTCATGTGAAGGTAATGTTAACTACTGTTTAAAGTTTATTTTGATCACGATTGTTTTAGAGTTGCGTTAGAGTTAGAGTTAGAGAGTTGGTTTTAGATCAAACTGTAGGGTTCGTAGCTAAAACAATTTATATTTAACTCTCGTAATAAAATGTAGTATTACTTTTGGCCTTTGAAAGAACTAAAATGATTTTACAATGCAGAACAATGGAAAGATATTTTTGTTATGATTTCTAATAGTATTTATGCATGCACTTTTTAAATTTAGAGCTGGTGAAGTTTGTAAGTTTAGGCAACGGTAATTGTAGATACTCTGGTTACTCATCATCATCGGCTTTAAACAGTCCACTGCTGGACATACGTCTCTTCTTGGCAATGTTTTAGCCTACTATACCACACTGGCCAGGTGGGTTTATCATTATACAGTAATTATTATTGAAAAACGAGTTAATTTACCCCTTGAGAAACGTTTCCTATAGAGTTAGTAGGATATTCCTGAAATATACGCATTAAGAAAACCATTTTGTTTATAAGCAAGCTATTATAGTGTTTAATATTTAGAATGTATAGAAATTTATATACACTAGTATTTTATCATTCTTTTAGGTAACTGTCAAGTAACCTTCTCGTCTACATAATATTGGGCAAAAATCCGACTAACGTCCAACACACCCCTGCCACAGTACTTTTACACGTAAAATCTTAAAATCCACACATAAATCTACCTTATCTGCGATACAGAAGGTGTAAAATGTATTTGTCCAAAAGTAAAATAATTTAGTTCTATAACAGCCTAGTTTGGAATTCTGCCAAAGTGAATATAAAAAATTCAGGCAAGTTTCAGATTCAGTGTCAGTTTTCCAGCCTGAATGTCTGGTTGAATGAATATTGCTGTCTTGTAGCTTATTGAAGTTACTACCCCACCTGTTTTTATGATTAATCCGTTTTTTAAGATCGCGAAGTTGGATCGTTTGACTTTTATAGTGAAGCAAGGCATATACAGATGCTTTGAAAATTAGAATTATTTGGCAAAAAAATATTTTTGTTCATAATATTACAGGTTCAACTACCATCACTACTTCATGAAATTGGAAAGCAAAAACTTTGAAATAGGCGTTCTAGATGTCAATTTCAGTAATGCAACTAAAACAGTCGTTTATACTGAAATTATCTAATAAAATTTTGAGCTTTGAAACTAAAAAAAAAAGATTAGAGTTCAAAAATATATCAGATTTTTTTTTATCTTATAAAGAAGTTCTAACATTGCGTGCTGTAAAGTAAATCAAGAAAAATCTAACGAACTTTTTTTAAAGTTTATTTTCACAAAGCTAATTTAATTTCACCTTCATATTCCCCATTTTGTTACCGCTTTACATCAACCGTACCGTAAAATAATGAAGAAGAAACACAATCTAAAATTAATGATATTTTGAGTCGGTATAAAAATTTAGGGTAAGGCATGGTAAGGTGATTTTTAGGTAATTTTCTGACGATATTTTTAAACACTATAGGATAGAATGTTTTATATATTGCAGCGTGTTCGTTAATCTGTCGACAATCAAGACAAAACGATTTCCTAGACATTAAAATTCAAAGCAGTATATTCCACGAAAACTTGTAAGTATGAAATAAAAAATCTATGACATCATAGTTGCTATTTGTTTTTACAAGTCAAAACAATGCCTCGTACTTAATTTTTTGAGTACAGCTCAATAGTATGCTTTACTGCTGGCATTTATAAATGTCTTTTCTTCAATGTTTAATAGCTTGCCGCGTCGTGTTTATTAGCAAAAACTAGCTGAAGTAAGCTGTTACACTTAATTTAACTATGTAATGTTTTACTACTGAATTTAAAAACCTTTTTATTTTATAGATCTTTGTCAAGATAAAACAGTCGTCGACACCCCTAGTAAAACCCATGTGATAATATCTATAAGATGATGCTACATTACGGTAAAGGTGTAAAACTATTTTACGGTGAAATCTCTCGTTTTGTCGTCTCTAAGTTTTACTAGATTTTTAAAAGATGTCATAATCTCTGGGCTCAAAATAGAAGATGTCATTTTGTGGAGACCTTTATTCACCGTGCTTTTAAGATTCTAAAAACATTGTTGCAATGTTGTGATGTTCCTTTTTTAAATGTCAGTTTTTTAAATTATGAAATTAGATTACTGAATATCAGGACTTCAAGGTTACGTTTTTCAGCTGAGAAAAAATCTATAGATAAACATTTCGGGCTTAGACTAGACCCGGTTTAGTTTAGAAAACAAGAAACGACGATTTAATGTACATGATGTATTCTATAGCTTCGTAATTATATTCCTTAAACTAAATTTGGCACTGTCTTCATTCAATAAAAACATTAAAGGTAACATCATTATTTAAAAAAAAATACACGAACTAAATACTAAGAACAAATAGCCAGAGTACCTGTTAAAATCTTTTACAAATAAAACATCTATTAACATAATCTAGTTAGAACTTTTCCTTTACTTTCGTTTAATAACGTCTCCCGAAATTTGCCGGAGTCTACCTACGCACTTCTGATTTGGCTCTTCTCAATTTTTCAAAGTAGGTTAAACCTCTAATAGGCAGAATAACTAAGTTTACTTGTAAAGAAAATACGTAAAGATATAAATCAACTAAATAATACTCAGCCTCTTTTCATGCCAAATTGAATTCTTTATGGACTTCGTGGTTTGACTTACTTTTTGTAGAAGTGATCTTAGGAGAGTGATGTTATCTTTGGATACTAAATATGTAATGTTTATGTGTAACCATAATGTATAAAATAACTTTGTCACGGGATTTACCTGAGTTATTTTGCGAGTTGTATTGGGATATTTAGTATTTTTAGGTTATGGTTTTGTTAAAGTAATATTTGAGTAATATTAACAACAACAAAGATTAACAAACATCCGTACATCGTTACAAACTTTTGCACTTAGAATATTTAAAATTAATAAAGTATTAAAAAGTTTATCTATAAAGAATCTAGGTACTTTATTCAATATAGCGCCATCTATCGAAAACCATGGGTATTTTTAACAAAGTTTTTGAGAAAGATTTTATTTTATTATATTATATTTGTACCATATGCAATCAGATGAAAAAATTTAATAGGATCTATCGGAATGTATAAAATTTGGAGTGATTCCAATAGATATCATATTAGATCTGCCCATAGGAATAAGATGTTTTAGCGAGATAACAACTAGTCTATATCACAGTCAGCCTCAGCCTCCTAACTATATTACATAAAAATCATACCATATAATCGATCTATTGGGACGTGTTTACATTTATGTTATGAAGGTAAGGATAATGAATATAATAAGAATTATATTTATCAGGAAAAGAAAGAGAAACCTTCATAGATCGCATGTGCTTTTTTCTAATACCTTTAAACGAGCAATTCTTGTATATATCTATACAAACTGGCAACGGCTCCAACCATTTTTCGTGAAATTTAGTATGTAAGGGGTTTCGGAGGCGATACATTGATCAGGCTAGGTTGGATTTCTAGAAAACGTTGTTTTATTTATGTACGTGTTCAAGCAATCAAATGTTTGTCTAATTATTTGTTAATACAATTGACACTTGTCTATGTGACAAAATTAGGGATAGGCATAAGAGAAGTGCATAATTTGTGAATCGACTATTATAAAATAATACCGAGTAAAGTTCATTTTCCAGGTACGATTTATTATGACTTTCCAAGAAATAACATTTTTGAAATAACTAAAAAGATAAACAGACTCCAAATTTTTTTGTGCGAGCAAGTGTGATTCTTACACTGCCATGATGACTGTTAGGCGTGACAAAGCATCTAATTAGGCTGCCATAGTGTGGGTCACTATACTGCACTGTCCATCAGGCAGAGTAGAATCACTTTCGCAGGTTCTTAATATAGAAAAAAATAAATAAAAAGTATTGTAAAATTGAACTAAAATAAATATTTTATTATTTTTCTCTCTTTTGCAGTAAGGAGATTGCTATGGAGGTAATATAAAAGTCAGTGAAAGTACTGTAGAGAGTAGATTCAACAGTGTAAGTTTTCGAGCATAACATCTCAGCGCTGTACATACACTTCTTGGGACTAATCAGTAATTTACTAGAAAGCATTAGTTTACAGAAAAAAATAACAGTTATGCTGTCTTTATTGACACTTTTGTTACAGAAATTACTCTCAAATTTTCAGTAGAACTTTAAATTTTTTATATATTATGTGTAATATAAACTTCGTGTTCAACTTATCTCAAAAAAGTACAGTTACGAAATATCAAACTTCATTAGAACAGAAGGAAGAATTTTAAGGTTTATAAAGACAAAGTTAGATGTCGCGTACGCGTACCTTCTCAACGATATTAGTTTTATTTTCAATGCTCTCACGTACTAGTAAGGAACTTCGACCTTCAGAATACCCGATACGAGAGAATTCTTCCATTATTTATTTATTAAGGTGTAGGGTCTATAGGTCTCACAAGACAAATATACTAAATTGGAAGTTTTTCGGTTGATATAACTACGAAATACCATCCTATTACGATTTAAGAGACTAGTCTGTATTTCCAATAGAATTATTTTTTATACGTCACTTAGAACCTCTGTTATTGCATATAATATAATTAGTACGAAACTTCAACTAAACAATGAAGAAGATTGCGCCTACAAGAGAATAATATCGCTTATAATTCACTTGTATATAATATACTATAATAACAATAAGGTAATAATATACATAAGAAAAACAATTGAAGTATTTGGATCTGTCTCACATGATTGCCGATATGTGGAATGTGGATTCGGTGATCATTGTTCCGATAATCATATCTGTTCACGGATTGATAGCTAAGAGCCTCGACCAACACCTTAAGAGGCTCACGTTAGAAGGTTGGATCAAGGGTCTGATGCAGAAGGCAGTCCTCCTTGACACGGCCCATATTGTGAGGAGGTTCCTGTCTCTGGAGCCCTAACCACCGGTATCTTGGTCCCTGTACCCGATGTCGGTGGTCTACTATTTTTTATATTTTTAAATATGTATTTTTTATTTTTCATATATTTAAAAATGTAATCAATATGTATATTAAATGTAATAAAGAGAAAAATAATTCGAATTTCGTGTTGCAGTTTCCACTTCATTCTTGATTAATTCTTATTTGTTCTGGGTCACTAATAACGTCACGGTTGTATAGTTGCATGGTTTCGATGTCCTTCCAAAATTAAAAAAAAGAAATAGAACTAGAGTAATTTCTTACAATTTTATTTTATAAACTACATTATATAATTATGAGAAGTCGACGTGCTATATGCATACACGAGTGTATGTATTATATATACAGTATCTATTTATAAAGTTTAAACATGTCCATTGCTTGGATAATTAACAACTCGGAATAATTATACAAATAATCTGTAACTGTACAGTCGAACACTTAAACGAAGATTATCCTATTTAATCCCGCCCACAAAGCCTTGGCACGAAGTACGCGAGCTGATTACGCCACATCACGTCTCCTTAATGGCGCTATCTAGTAATATCCTTAATGCACTTTCCTAGACTGTGTACACATGTCTCCTGAGATATAGTGTTCTCAATAGATGATTCAAGTTAGATATTTGTTTTATGTAAGCAGACGTTTCATATTTGCGTTACAAAAGACCGAAAGGTGTTGAAGTCATTACAAATTGGCGGTGTTAAATAACAATAACCAAAAATCGATTATTGTCATAAAAAAGATTTGTTCTGCATGGGTATAATTTATCTATAATATATATATTTGATACCAAGTGCGGCATCATTAGACCGGGTGTGTGATACTAGTAGGAATTTAAATGAAACCACTGTGCGTTATATGTACTATAGGTTTAATTGACAGGCACCTTGTACTGAACACCAGTCTTGTCCTTTCTTTTTTTTTTTTGTTGTCTGGGTGGAAAATCCCTTCGGATCTACGGCTCCTCGGGGACTCAGGAACCAGAAGAATGTGGTGTTTCTACTAAAAACCACCCCGGCGGCAGGTCTCAGGCGTCCTTCTCTGAAGGGGACCCGGACCATATTATTTCAGGTCCTCTCCAGAATCAACGCCGCGCCTAGTCAGACTCTATCACACCAGTCTTGTCCTATCATACAAAATGTTCGTAGGTCTTATAAACTAATACGTGTAACACAACGATAGCGCGATCTAAGTTTTGTAACAGTTCAGCTTAGGGAATGAAAAGATAACTAATATTTTAAATTTATGACCTTGATCACACTATGTTGTTATTGGTCTCGAATAATGGACTCAGAAATACAATTTATTCACAAATATATGTCCTTAGTTAAAAGCAATAGGCTTGCTCATTACAATTTAAGTAGGAAGAAAACTCACATTTCATTATCACATTGACAGCTGGTGGACATAAGTTTCTCCTTATCAACGAGGTTTATGCCTTCACTATATTGTGTTAGTATCGGATTTGTTGCAAATTTTCCTTCACTTTTTAGAGATGTTGTCTTGCGTTGTTTGTTCCCTTAGTCGCCCCTTACAACTTCTACCCACGAATAGGGTGGTGACAAACAATATTCTTAATCTGTCGCCACATAGAGAATTAAAATTATAGTCGACAAAATTTGGGCGCGTAAATGTTGTTGTCTACCTTTTCGGGGATAAAAGACATGAGTTATGTAGTGTAATAGTGCAATAAGAAAATGATAAGAAACAGAAAAGGTTCTTCTCTTGTAGTTCTTCTCGTAGACCCCTTTGGGAGGAGTCTCGGGGTGACTTTACCAGGTCTACGGCCTGTCGAAGTGGTCGTCCGCGCCGCCTGCGACTGCAGGCGGGTCACTTGGTTGGGCCCTTGGGCCTGTTGGTATATCCGGGTGGCAGTCCCTGTGACCAGCATGTTAGCTGCGCCTCGTTCTGTGTTCCCTCCTGTGCTTAGCGAGGTCGAGTTCCAGGGGATGGAGACCCCGAGGAGCGCCCGTCAGCCAGCACCAGGCAGGGTGTTAGGGTGTTGGGGATAGTCCGGTAGGAATTGCTACGGAGACGAGATCTCGCGGTAGGCCATGCCTGTCCGGCGGTCGGCGATGGTAGGGCGCGAGCTCGCGCAGGTGGCGGGCTTGCGAGCCATCGGCACGCACGAATAGGTTTGAACTCAGGCGTCTCACGGTGTCATCCAGGCTCTCTATGCGCTGATCCCTGGAGATCGTCCTGTTCCGCACAAAGCGAGGAGCGTTGACAAGGGTACGTAATGCGAGCGACTGCTGCGCACGCAGACGGCGGCGGTTTGTCTCGGAAACAAGCGCAAACCAGGCCGGGGCACCATAAGTAAGTCGCGTGCGGATGTACGCCTTGTACACACCAAGCTTCGCACGGAGTGGCAGTCGGGACGATAGTACGGGCCACAAAAGGGAACGTGCAGCACGAACCTGGGCAATGATGTTGTTGACGTGAGGCTTCATGGAGAGGCTGCGATCGATGGTCACGCCGAGGTATTTCATCGTCGCGGACCACTCGACGTTCTCCCCCATAAGCTTCAGCTGTGGTAGGGTCACATTTCCTATGGAGATCGCCTGAGTCTTCGCCACGTTGACCGTCAGTCTCCAGTCCTTCCCAGCCAATTGGGAAGTGCATCTAGAGTGCTTTGCATCTTGATAGCAGCGTTGGCACCATTTTTCGACGTCATGATATAAGCCGCGTCGTCGGCATACAGCGCAAGCTTCACGCCGTCGGTGACGGGAATGTCATCTGTGTACCAAGAGTAGCACACTGGAGATAAGCAACTTCCCTGTGGTACACCGGCACAGATGACCCGCTCTGTGGACCGGGCGCTTTCAATCGCCCCTTGAAAACGTCTGTCTTGCAGGAAGGTGGCCACAATCTTAACTATTCGACGTGGAGTAGTAGATGTGGACAGCTTGTGATTGAACGCCTTCTCCATATCGAGAAAGACTGCAACGACCCGCTCGCGCTTGTTACGCACAACCGCGATGTCGTGCAGTACCCTCGCGAGCTGGTGTGTCGTGGAGTGTCCGGCACGAAATCCAAACTGTTCGTCGCGTGGCTGAAGGTGTAGCGTCATGTGCAGCAGTAGCAGCTTCTCGAACAACTTCGACGTTGTCGAGAGGAGCGTGATGGGACGATAGCTTCCCGGGAAGAGGATATTCTTCCCCGGCTTGGGCAGCATAATGACTCTGCCAAGTCGCCATGCGGTTGGAAAGTGGCCGGTGCGAA
The DNA here is from genome assembly GCA_949316085.1 of Hypercompe scribonia. Lineage (NCBI taxonomy): Eukaryota > Metazoa > Arthropoda > Insecta > Lepidoptera > Erebidae > Hypercompe > Hypercompe scribonia. Next base: position 11,822,248 of record OX438988.1, read on the forward strand.
GGATGCTGTTGAAGAGGCGTGTCAGCGTAGCGATCGCTCGCGGAGGTAGGTGACGCAAGGCTTCATTGGTTACGCAGTCGGGGCCGGGTGCTTTATGGAGAGGTGTTCGGCGAATCATCCGCTGGATTTGACCAGGGGAGAAGATAATGGAGTCCTAGATCGGGGTTATCGGCTGCTCAAAGTATAGTTGGAGCTTCCTCTCAACCTCTGCTATGTGCTGCACATTGTGGGCAGGATTCGGGGGGAACTGCGATTCCAGGAAGTCGGCAAATATTTCCACTCGGTCCTCGGCACGGTAACGTGGGGTTCCGTCACCAGCCAGCAGGGGCCTAATCGGAGCAGGTTTCCCGGAAAGCTGGCGGCACAGGCGGTGTATGCCTGACCAGTCTTCACTAGCTCGCTCGATGGTGGGGTGCCAGGACTCTGCTGCGCTCGTTGCCAGTGCGGCAGAGATCTCCGCAGCCAGAGTATTGAGCTGGGATTTCATGGTTGTGCATCGGGAGCGCTGCCATTGCCGGCGCAGTTTCCTCTTCCTCTCGATCATCGTCGAGATGTAGGCGGGGAGCTGGAAGGGCTTCCTTACGGCGGTGGCGTCAAGTTTCGACACTCGAAGTGCGGTCTGTAAGGCCACATTGAGATCCGTTGTAAGTTTGTCGACTTCATTGGGTGTCTGCGCTGGAAAGGAGGGTGAGTGCTCTGCCATGTAGCCGGCGAAAGCCCGCCAGTCTTGGCGCAATCGAGAGGGTGATTGGAACACTTCCGGGATGTCATCCAAAAATCAAACACACCGGCTGGTGGTCTGAGATGAGGTGGTCGTCCAGGACGTCAAGATATACAGCCGCATCAATGCCGCGGATGACTGCCAAATCTATAACGTCCGATGTGTGGGCTACGCAGTACGGGTAATGCGTTGGAACGTCCGGTCCTAGCACCTGGTACTCGTGTCGGTCTGCATCATCTAGAAGGCGGCGGCCTTCCGGGTATGTGACGTTAGAATTCCACGCCGTGTGTTTCGCATTGAAGTCACCGGCGATTATAGTGGGCAGCGGTGACTCCAGCAAGGTGTGCATGTCAGTCACTGCGAGGCGTTGCCCCGGTGGCCTGTAGAACGCGAACACAGGGGTGGGCTGGCTGCCGATGCAAACCTCTACGCCCACGGCGTACGCAGACTGCAACGTGGGTACTGGTAGCATTTGGTGGATGAACTTCCTCTTGACCAGGACTGCTAATCCCCTATAAGCAGTCCCTCTCGGTGAGCGTTGGTCCTCCCGGTAGACATGGTATCCGCTCATTTTAAATTTGTCTACTGATCTTAGGTGAGTCTCGCTGAGTAGGGCTATATCCACTTGCTGCTTTGCTCAAGAGCCTGGACTTCTCTGCTGATATCCCGTCGGCGTTCCAAAATAGTATATGCAGCCTACGCAGATCCAGACTTGCACAGTTCAGCTAAGCAGCCAAGGATCAGTGGGACGGGGTCCCGCTTCTCCAGTAGCGCTACTAGTACCTTCTGCAAAGTACCGATAATGCTGGTTAGTCTGGGGTCTAGGTCTACCGTAACCGGCTTGGGGGCTGGCTTTGGTTTGACTGTCCGCTTCGCCTTCGTCCCCTCTGGTGGGGCAGCGACCACGGCGTCCTCCTGGACCTCGTTGCGAGGCGCGGTTGCCTGTTCAGCTCGCGTCTTCGCCTTCTTGCGTCGTCTTTGGCGACGAGAGTGCTTCTCCTGTGCTGGGTTTGATTCTTCTTGATGAGCGAGGCGGGAGCATTGCCATCCTCGACAGTGATGATCTTCTCTGTGTGTGGTCTGGCTGTTGATGTGCGTGCAACAGTGCCAGCCTTCCGGTTCCGGGTTTCCTGCTTGAACACAGGGCAGGCGGCGCTGTTTGCAGTATGCACTCCTCCGCAGTTCGCACACGTGGGCGGTTCATCAAGGGGGTGTGGGCAGTCCCGGGCGGTATGGGCTCCACCGCAACGCACACAGGAAAGTGGTCTGTGGCAGTTATGAGACGAATGCCGGAATTGTTGACATCTATGGCATTGCGCGGGTCCCTTTTTACAGCGCCATGCTTCTTCGTGCACGCCAGGCATGCATAGAAGTTCTGATGCTTCATAAATACCTGGCGTAAGATTTACAGTACGCGCAAGCTGCGCGAAGTACAAACACCCGGGACGGCCCTGTCGGGCTCGTATGGGGCGCACAAATTCTGGTGTAAACTCGAGTTCTGAGAGCTCTGCCTCGATTTCTTCTGGTGGTGTATTCACCGGGAGTCTACGGATGGCCACCTTGAGGCTGCGTTCCGCGGGGAGGGAGTATGAAAACCAGGAAATCTTTTCCTTTGTCTCCAGTGAGTAAAGGTACCGTTGTATGGTGCGATATTCCTGCTCCGACTTCGGGATGAAACGGACTCCCTTCCCAAATGGGCGCCCATTTGGTGTGTGTCCAAGTAGCTTCTTTAGCTCCCGGAAGTGCATGGACCAATTCGTAAGTATTTCGACCACTAGGGGTGGGTAGCGGGTAGTTGGCTGTTTCTTGCCAGTAGCAGCGGACCCAGCAGCAGCATCAGCAGCGGTAGTTGCAGTAGTTGCGGTGGGGGTAGAGGTGGTGGCAGCGGTAGTGGCAGCACAGGAGGTGACGCCAGAGAGCGTAGCAGGTGCAGCAAGTGCAGCAACGCGAGCAGCAGTAGTGGGGGTAGTAGAGGCTGTTTTACCAACGTGGCGTAATCGTGGCGTAATCGTGGCGTAGGTGGGCCCCACGACTTCCATGGGCGAGCTTTTTGTAGATGCTGGTAAGTCAAAGGGGGGCGTCCTCAAGAGTGCTCGCCTTTCTTCCATTTGTGGTGGAGATGGGAAGCGGTCAGGTGCGACCACTGTCTGTGGTCCAGGGAAGCGTGGCGGAAGGGCTGATGCCTTTTTTGGCCTTTGCGGCATCGGACGCGACGCCTCCATAGAGGTAGATACAGATGTAGGCGCTGTGGCGTCGGGTGCAGAGGCAGTTGCGGCTGCAGCTGTGGATGCGGCCGCAACTGTGGATGCGGCAGCCGACATAGCAGCTGCGGACCCGTATGGGTTTTTAGTCGACGGAGCGGGTGTTGATGGTGTGTTTGGTTGCGAGAGCGCGGGGAGGGTGAAAAAGTCCTCCCCAGCTCCCGGCATCAGCGTCAAGGCAGCAGTCGGCCCACTCAGTTGGACACTTGGCCCAGTGAACGAGGGCCACGACGGCTGCGTGGGGCCGCGTGTTAGGGAAGCTTGATCCGCAGCCACCACACGGCTTAGCGCGGACAACGCTGTGCCTCGGGAGCGGACGTAAACTCGCTTCGTGATCCCAAGGTTTTGATGTTGTGGGCGAATTGCCCGGCGTGCGGACGTGTTATGGCTTTGGGACGGAGGCGGCATGCCAGATTATGCCTTCCTTTCTTGTGAAGTCGTTTCACATTTGAAATGTGGCGGTTTGATGTTGCGCAACATGACCAGCGCCCTAGGGCACAGGGCAACCACCGAATCGGCCCACCGGGGCTTGCCGCTGGTGGCAAACCGGGGGCCGAAAGCGGCAGTGTACTCTGCGGTATCCGAAGGGGCGCGGAGTAAATAACTTGCTAACGTGCAAACCGCGGTCGTGTGGAATGTTGTTGTTGTCACTGCGTTCGGAACACGAGGCGAGCAACGCCTGCACCGGTCGAAGTGACGTCACGAACACGGACGGTGAGAGATCGGCAAAGACGTGCGTTCCTCTCCATAGCGCGTAGCGGACTCCAGAAAAGGTTAAGTAATGTAGCAATAATGAGCGACATTAATGGTTCCGGACAATAGCAGTCATTTGCAACCTCAAACGGAGCTACCCGATATCCACAGTATTTGCATGTGAACAGACTGATAGCTCCTAAAATAGAATTGGAAGTGCACACTATAGAGAAAAGATTTGGTAAAATTGACCTTAAAGCAGTAACGATAAGGTTCCGGTTTTCACAACAATATAAGGTCTTTGTAGGGTCTGATTCGCTAACGACTGGAGTTACGTTATGTCTTTTCGAGGATCACTTAACTTAGTTAAATTTTTCCTCGACAATGACAATCAAGACATTGAACTTTAACATATCTGGTAATTAGAATGAGCCTTTATATTACGGTATGTAAAAGTATCAAAAATAAAAAACAAGTATTTAAAAATAGAAAACTGTTGAAAATGTTGTCAGAAAGAGTTCATAAAATTATTATACGACTACACAAAAAAGAGGACTATATTGTGGATTGTATACACATTTTAAAATAACCCTTTTTTGGTTCTTTTAATAGATATTGCAAAAATAAGTAGAATAAAATTATTAATGATGTTTACGTCCTTGATGTTACAAGTCGATTCTCAGAAAGAGTTTCAACAATTCTAATCCGAATACATGAAAGTGAAGGCTATATTTTTAGACTGTGTGTGTATTTATATATTTTTTTTGCCCGTTCTGTAGCATAAAAGATCTAAAAATGTTAACGAAAACGTTACAAAAGTGAGAGACACAGACAGAATTGCGCGGGTCTGCTAATAACTTGTAGATTGATAGTTTCTTTTACACCTGGGATGTAAACATGAACAGTAATTTCATTCAATTGATTTTTGTACCGTATAAATAACAGAACAGACAATGTCTACTTTATAATATAATATATACACAATTCTTTTTAGTATTTTTATATTTATAATTCGATAGTAAGTTCAGTTTGGGTCTTGGACTCTATCTCCCAGTAGAAAAATACTTTACTAAAAGCGCATGGGTAGTTACGACCTGATATCTTCCGTTTGTAACTGGCCTGTAACTATCTTAACCTAATTATTTTTTGATCAAATACACCGTTTAAATTTAATGGTATAGAATGTATTTAATCAGGTATTTAGTATTTAAATACTCAAAGATTATTTTTTAATGATGTAGAGGGCCAACGACGACAATTACAACGCAGAAGTGTGTCAGGTGAAACCGTTAATCACCTGAAATTGAAGAAAAAGAGACACGAGTATCTTGTCTACGTTTGAGGTATGCTTAGTTCTTGAAGGTCCATATATGAGACGAATGCTGCGGACGACAATTTGTTCCATAGATGGTCTATCCTCATAATATAATGTCATCATTGTCTCTCTTTATTCTTCTATAGCGATCCTTTTATTTGGTAAATGCAAAACCATACTGTTTTCCAGTTGTAATTTTGTTGTACGACTGGCTATAGCAAAACGCATGATGATCCATCCTCATAGCAGTGTCACTTGTATGATGATATTGTATTTGAGCTGTATTTGGCAAAAGTTTAAACTATAATTATTCTATTGTTTTCCTGCTGTAGACTTTTTCTAAAAATAACTGCCCTCAAAAAGTAATTGTTAATTATTTTTTCTTCTATTTTACCCGGCAACACTTCAGGTAAATCAACAAAATAATAATGACACAAATAATTAAATGAGACATTAAATCGTTTGTTTACTTAGGATCTTAAAAGGAAACTCTACCCTTTTGAATCTTTTGTATTTATAAAACATGAAACAAATAAGGTAGTAATTAAAGATGTAAATATGTTTTTTAATTACCGATTTGTTTATTTGGGACATTTTAGAAGAATTGTATGTCTTTAAGCATTGTATTTATACAGTAAATATACAGTAACAAACATGACATTGTTCTAATTTGTCGTCATTGTTAATTTAAGTGCTATTGTTAAAATTTATTTGTGGTTTTTATTGAGAATTAGCATATCATAAAACGAATTACAAGTATTTTTATGCTACATAACGATTATAAGTTTGTTGTGTAGATGTAGCTAAATTAATTCAATTAAAATGTTATACTGAACCTAGATATTTACCAAGGTTCGCCAGAACAACCGGTACTGTGCTGCCTTCATCAAAAGCTTAAGCTGCCCATGGCTTTCACCAGGTCATTGGACTACCTTTTCCATCTATATATCTATTTATCTATTGTTTACATGTGATGATTTTGGAGAAGTGAGATGTTTATTCATACCGCGCTTGAGACTTAAAGGGCATGACAGTCATTATGACAGTGTAAGGCTCGCACAGTCACTCCAATGTGAATGGGCCTCTGAGATCAGACTCACCAGCGAAACACGACAGCACAGATGCTGTTGCTTTAGATTGATCTTTTGTGAGAGATTAGGACTGCCCCGTTCGAGTTTGAAATCAGCGTGGCTCTACTACCTACCTGTACTTGTGAATGCAGATTACGCTTCTCTTTCTTATATATTATAACCATTCATGGACAGAGGAAAGTATAAAAGTTACGCGTATCTAAAGAGTATTTTATAAAATACAATGTGAAACAGAAGGACCATTTGTTTACACAATCGAATTCAGCATCGATACCTTTTTTTCTACATAACCATCAACAAAATTCACATCAAACCTGAAATATTATAAATAAAAGAAAAAGATTCGTAAATCTTCGGCATTATACCGAAAGATTGGTAGATTACCGTTGGGATAGGATCAACTGACTATTGGGTTCATTCTATTTGTTTTGACAATAACAATACATAGAATTTTGTGTTATCATATCTTTGGCATCCATCAAATGCTGCGTTTGTATATTTAGGAATATTTAGAGAATAGATTGTGTAAATAACATTAGTTGAATAAACAAGTAGTGCTCAAGAATGTTAATCAATAATGAAAACTATGGATATCATTCAAGGTATGATAATTATGTTGGCATCACCCCCTCTTACAACCTTATTAAGCTTGATAAAATGTTAACCGCTGAGTTATATCATCCAAAATCGGTTTCTGGCTAAATTATATGGATTTATCTCAACAGGGATAGAAGAAAACTTTTTCAAAAGTGGCTTCTTAGGATACCATACTACATACGAAAAAAGATTATAATCTCAGTCAAACTATCTACAAAAAAAATGTAGAGAATCCTAAGTACAGTCGGTAAAATATTTCTGATGTGCACCTGTGTGTAATATAGTTTATATTTTTCTCAATATTCTGTTCATATATTCCATTTCGACCTGAAATATTTCAAATATATCGTTTCACATAATAGAAGCCACTATCGAGCTCAACTTCCGCCTTGGATACAATGAGTATTAGATCTCGAGTTGAGCCGTTGAATATTGCGAATATTACCAGGAATTCAGTCAGCAACTACGTGGTAAGAATAGAAATGCTTATCCAACGGCATATGATTGGTGGAAACTTGAATATTATACGCACCTTTAGAATAAATACCAACAGAAATGTCAAACAAACATTCGCTATGTCAATATTTACTAGCCAATTTTTTCCTGTTTTCTTCGATTTGTAACGTATTCATCTCGCCCATCAATTGTTCGAGAACAGTATTTTTATCTTTCAGGGAAGCTCTTTTCCCTGTGCCCTGCTTAAAAAGTAGCTAAAATATCTTGTTGATCGACAGGCAGTTAAGACGATAATTTTAGTTAAGATGAGGAATTGCGATAGAATATGGTAAACTTTTGGTAAGATTCTGACAAGGCCATTGAGGAACCTTCTGTGACCTATCACATATTTATCTCATATCAAAAAATTCATCATCTACTGGTAAATAAGTTCACGTGAATCGATTAAAAAATTAATTCCATGCGTTTTAATATAATGATCTTTAATATTAATATAATGATCTACGTAATAGGTAGATAGGTATGTTTTCAATCTTGTTATATAAGTCTAAAGTAAAACATGTATTGATTATATTGTTTTTGTATTGTAAGTAAAATTTGTTTCTTTTTATTGGCTATTTTCTATAAAGGTTTGTCATTCTGTTATTTTTTTTTCTATAAAATTTCTCAGAATTCAAATGAATGTCAATGAAAAGTTATGAAAAAATGAAATACTCGCTGCTATTGAGGTAAGCCATTTTCGCAAGGAAATAATATTAACTCTTTGCAATTCTTTTAGATGTAGAAAGTAGTGGGTTTAGCAGTTAAAATCCTCATGAAACTTTCAGAAATCTTTTTGTAAAAATCACAAGATAATGTACAGTGCTTAGTGTCTACAGTGCTAGATATCGTTGGTTCGGTTCCAACTCAAAAAAAATTATTGTGATCGCATTTAAATTAGCTATAATATGTATTTATTTATTTAATGTGTATAGAGTATATACTTAGTGTATCAACAGTCATGTTGAAATAGCTTTTAAGACACAGGCTCTCGTCTAGATTGCGATCAGACGACAATGAGACTATTTCTCAAACAGCAGTGCCCGTAAGTCGCCTCAGCTACGTAAGGCGTTTTAAGTTGTTTTTTGCTTTACTGATATTACCGTCAGTAAAATATTACTTGAATTAAATCTGACAAAAATTAATTTTACTACTGTAACACTATTGAACTACAACACCACAAATGACACAAACAACAATATGTGATTGTATTCATTTAGAATTCTGTTGGTCAAGCAGACACTATCCACTGTTACATTAATATGGAAACATGACAACATAGTTGTATTGTGATTCTATTCTATCTATATGTAATTATTCATACATTTTCAGTAATACAGAAATTCAACTGTGAAAAGAGATGAGTACCTCACCTCTTCTAACACCTATCGATTCTCTATTATAGCGCCAATCGTGCGAATGCTATTGTCGCTTTTCTAAAGGGCTCTACAACCACACTACACATTGCCACAGAGGCGGTGTTTAAATTATATAAAGGAAGAAATATATATATACGTATTTGATTCACGAATAACTGACGATTCGGTAGAAATTTCGAGTTTATTGTAAAGGCACATAAACATCATATTATGTACAAAACGTTCAGTGTAGGGCTTATTGAAATAGGTGGTGTAGGAAAGATAAAGTAAGTAAAGACCTAAAGTAAATAAAAAAAAAATTGAAATGCGTTTAAACAAAAAGCATAATGAAGAAATGAGGAAAAATAAGAGAATATACGTATAAGTACACACTTACATAGATATATATTACAAAATATTTTCTTTTAATTTCCTTCTACGACTTTAACATTTTTTTAAAAGCATTAAGTAATTGCTTTTGCATTGTAATTTACTCTGGAAACCACTTTTTAAGACATTTCATTGTAGTAACGTCTCAAGGGTGTAGTTACAAGAAAATCCATTCGTGTTTAAATTTAATTTTATCATAGGATAAGGGATTAAGTGCTCGTTTTCCCTTTATGGCTACTGTTATTTTCAAAGATGCATTTAAATTTACATAATTAACTGAATTGAGGTCGATTATTGGTCCTAATTCTACCGTAGTTAAACAAATTGGTTGAATAAAGTTCGTTTGTTATGGGCCTATTCACTTAAGGTACAAGGAATTATTTTTAAGTTCTTTCTTTCTTTACGGAAGGAACGATAATGAAACTGTTGGTGGATATATTTTTTGAAATAATTAAAATTATGGATTAAAATGATTTAAAAGAACTTATAGATTACTTCGGTGGCGCAGGGGTAGCGTATGCAACTGCTGTGTTTGAGGGTTTGTTGCTTGGACCGGAAAAAATGTTTGTATGACCTGCAAATTATTTGTTTCAGAGTTGAGTGTTTCCTATGTATATGTACGTATTTACAAAAAAAAGAATATATGTATATTATATCAGTTGTCTAGTACCCATAGTATAAGCTTTGCTTAATTATTAGACTAGATGGCGTGTGTGTCAGATGTCTGAAATATTATTATAATTATAGATTAAAAAGTCTCATACGACTTAACTTGTAAATATCATTGGATACGCATTTGTAATCAGATCCGTAAAATTTTGAAATTCAGACTACTTAACTTAATATTATCACACAATTAATAATGTGTACTTTTTTAAAATATGTTAAAATATTTAGCTATACTTCAGTAAGAGCTGAAGTTACACAAGTCATCCTAGTACAGATGCCAGTCTCCCACACAGATTGTGTCTAGATGAGTTGAATTTATCATATAAATTGCAGCAAAAACTTATTATTATATTATTATTATTTACTAGACAGAACAAAGTCTTCACAACAACAAACATCTTCTCTTTTCAGTTGAAGCAGCAAAATTTAGCCAATACATTCCTAATAACCCAAACCCCTAATATATATAATAAATTAAATTAAATTCGACAATGTACATAATTTACAGTCTAATATCGAATTCCTCTCATGTATGACCCGAGGGAGGGTCGGTGTGAACATTCTCAATTATCAGGTAAGGTTAAAGCCGGAACGGGACAAGTCACGGATTGCCAAGACTTAACTGAAACTAAAGTGATTATGTTTACAATGGTTAGTAGGTCATGATGAGGCAGAATATCGTTCAAATCAAATATTGTGCTAACAAAGAAATTTCTATTTAAAAATTCAATGCATCAAATTATTTTTCATTACACTTTAGTTTTCATTACAAACTTTAGGCTTATCATATATAAGTATATATTTGTTGAATTACTCGTCTAACGAAACTTTAAGGCAAATATTTTGAAAAAGCATTTAAATAATAAGCATTATATTAATAATTCCTTCTTATACAATTAGTTGTAAGACTATATTTGCCAATTAACCATCACTTTTAAGAGGCTTGTAACTCAATACGACAGAAATCTGCTTCTAATTTGAAATGAAACAGTATTCGTTAATGAAACTTTTGCCATCGGAAGTATCATAACACAAAGGAAACAATCACATTGCATTATAAGTACCATTTATACTTTGATGTAACTCGCTTTTGATATTGCTGAACATAGTTATAAAAACTAAGACAGCTATGACCTCCTTCGTCTAAAAATCAATTAATTGCTAAAATAATAATTATTTTAAGTATTTACTAGGTAATTTTAATGAAAATATAATATAAAATTTTAACTTGATTTGTATACGCTTAAAAACCTCGCTTAAAAAGTTAAGCTCTTGTTTCGATATATAATCTGGTTCAATGATTGCTTTCATCTGTGGCGACTTCCACATATAGCGCAAACAAGAATACAAACTACAGCGCCATCTATTGAAGACACATCGGACTACGGAGTAATGAACTAAAGAGCAACTGCTAGTACTGTATCGCAATATAGAAATTCACACAGCGATTAGCACATATTCAACATCCTAGGATCAACTTTTTGGTCGCTGCCCGCCAGGCCTGATCATGTCGCCTGGTCAGAGGATCCTCGATTTGTATGGAAGGAACATGACACCGTTCCCTCTACATATCTAATTTTTTATTTTGTTTCTTATTTTTCATCAATGCAACCACAATGTGCCACAGTGAAGTGTGGTAGGGTACAATTCGTGTAATAGTCGATTTCTATTTTTACTTAGAATTAGTTTGTTAATAAAAAAAAAATGTGATTTATAATTATGAAAACTTTTTAGCTTCAATGTGACCACGTTACAAGTATTATTATATAATTTTTGCTTTAATGGCCAAAAAGTTTAAGAGTTAGTAATAAAGTATTACTTATCTAAAAGAGACGAGTATTCTTTACTACGCAAATGTTTTTGGAAAATAGGAAATTATAATAGGTGTTCCGTTGTCAGCAATTTTAGTCATATTGTCTGTCCATCTACCAAAATATAAACGTATACAATCTATACAAAAGATGTTTACTGTTAATTAAGCTGTATTTGGGATATACCCTTGTCTTATTGAAGACAGTTACGAGATGTTTTGATTGATTTATTAGACAATGAATATTGTCCTACTAATTCTGATTATAATGGTCTAAGAAAACTAGTAACTGACCTGTCTGGTTTTTATATACGGTACTGACCATCTTAGAAGTATATGATTTCTGCAAAGTATTCGAGAGCTATTTATTTCGAGCGTTTTTATTCCGGAAATATAATTACAGTTTCGGCTGTTGAACTTAGATATCTCTGTATCCAATTCGCTTCCAAGGAGCTGGAGATAGAAGTTCTTCAACTCTAGTAGTTAAGGGAAACTCGTGTTTTCTTTGACTAAACTATCTTTTGTAAACGGACTTTTTTCATAAAACCAATTTTGTTACTAAAATAAATTTTACCTCAATTTGCACTTTTGTCTGATTGGCCTCAATAATACGAGCATGTAAGTTAATTTTATAAACCAGCTACTTAAATGTAACTTACGATGTCTTTTTATTTGTTATGCTTATTATCATTAAGGAAATAAGAGCACGAAATGTAATTTAGTCTAGTGGTTAGCAAACCTATCAGCTAAGTCAGAGAACGTGAATTCAATTCCCACTCGGAACAAATAATGTTATAAATTAGTGTCATTTATCCATAATATGTAAATGTTAAATAATACATAGACATATATATATTACAGCTTAATCTAAAATCAGACTGTCGTGTGAGATGTCGAAAGTCATTGTTATTATTTTCTCCCTTTCGTTTTTGAAACTTTATTCGGCAATTTAGTACATATTCTATTGCCGAGAGCATTATTCAAATTTAAGGAAGCCAGAATACATACGCGAGTTCCGAATGTCCTCGTCACGTCTTAGCAGTGAAAACCTTTACCCATTGGCTACATAAGTTTGCTTTACAAGCCATTGTTACATAACGCATTTAGAAACTCATCGAGAGCAACTAAATATTACTCGTATATGTACATGACTTACTTAATATTTTATGATTTTAAAGTCACATGTCTGTAAATTTGTTGTATAAAAGTTTATTCGGACAAAAACAATGTTTGTTCGTAAGTATTTTTTAGGTAAATTTGAAAAGTTCTCGATGAAATCGAAATCAAGTGATAACTATCAAAACTGCTAACGAAAAGTATTTCTATCACTGTTCAAAGTTAGTAAGCATTAAGACTTGCCGACGTGTGACAGCTATAAATTCTAGGTTCATTAATACAGTAAGGACCGTACTTTTCTTATATTTGTTGATGAAAATATGTGCTATAATCACATCATAAACTTTGATAATAAAACTGTAATGCTGTAAACGTATCACGGTTCAAACAAAAGTGCTCTCTAAGAATTCAATTATAAGATTTAGATTTGGACTAAGATGAATGCTGACCCTTTCTGAAAGGAAATGATTGATGACTATGTGAGCGAATTTGATGTTAGAGCCTTTATCTCACAAACATGTTTTTGGTGAAAACAAAAATATATAGAAGAAAGGAGAATTCATGTAACGATGAGCAGGCAGATTGAGTATTAGTAAAAGAACCCGAGAATTTCTTATATTTTCTTAAAGAAAAATTATAATTTGGAAGTATCGGCTAAGATTGAAAATCACCTGGTAAGTGATGCGGTATATTTTTACTACATTTAATTGTATGAGTATTATGATCTGTAGTAACTTATAGGTGATCTAAAGGCCTAGCGCCTGTCTTTTTACATCAACTCCATCGTCACGGTGATCCTGTATATTTATGCTATTGGTAAAGAGTTGAATGTGAAACAATACAAAACTACTAATGGAGTAGTTATTTTAATTTAGTAAAATAACAGTATTTTCAAGTGTTATATTTTTACAACAATTATTTAATATGTTTTAAATATTATAAGCTGATAATTGACTGATGAAAGAAAAGGTTAGGGAAGTTTCAGACAATGATGGATTGAGTTAACTGCTTCGGTGGCGCAGCGGTAGTGAATGCGACTGCTGCGCTTGAGGTCTCGGGTTCGATTCCCGGGTCGGACCAAATGTTTGTATGATCTACAAATATTTGTTTCGAAGTTTGGGAGTTTTCTATGTATAATATGTATGTATTTACAAAAAAAAAAGTATATAAGTATTCTATCAGTCAGTCTAGTTATCATAGCACAAGCTCTGCTTAGTTTGAAATTAGATGACGTTATGTGTCAAATGTCCGAAATATTTATTTTATTTTATTTTTTTCCTTTATGAAGAGCCTGTCAAAGTACCTCTATTCTGGCTGATGGAAAGCATGAATAGAATCCAGGAGTTGTGGTCACCATGCTCATTGCGAATGCAGATAATGCAGTATGGTGACCCCCCCTATGGCGGTCTATTAAGATACTTTGTCATGCCTCGTTTGGTTACGTAAAGGCATGACAGTCATAGTGTACATACTTATCACGACAACTGTCACCCCTGCGTCAAAGGGCCTCCGGTCTCGCACTCACCAACGAAACACTATAGTACGGATGCTGTCGCTTTCGTTTAATGGGAGGGTAGTACTGCTCCGATCGAGCCGTATCCGTTCATGCTGAAGTCAGTCAGCTCTACTACCTTACTTTGCAAATAAAGGTTGATTTGCAATTTTATCTAGTCTCAAGTAGTTTTTGTACGATTGAAACATATAAAAAGTATTCATAAATATATATAATATAAATATATGTTTAAAGTTTACAAACTTGTTTACTCACAAGATTCGATTCCACCTCAAATACAGTCTGACCTCAATTGTAATGCTGTAATTCGTACTTTAACGTCGAAACTTCTAGACTTCCTGTGCCGCCGCTATAAATAGTTTATTTGTTAGCGTCTCGTCTTCGGGTCGGGTAGTAAGCTTAGTTATATCTAACATGAAACTTTTAGGTCACATTGCGTCATTTTCACACCAAATCTTTTGAAAAAACTTATGGTTTCTATAGAGTGTGAAAGCTGTTTTCATGTACATTGACTGATTGAAGATAATCATAGTTTATCACCACCATTACTACAAAATTTAATCAAAATTTATCAGAAAATAAAAACAATGTTTATTTATTCTGTTGCCCAGGAGAAGTAGGCATATGTATATTAAACACCCATTTTTCGCCAGTGTTTTAGTCCCACGTAATAGGTAACGAACTTATTGTCGCTAATCAAAATATACGGTTTACTAGAGCCTTGTCCGTCGATCAGCAAGTACAGCTTGCAGGTGAGGTCAACTTAGGGTCCTAAGTTCTTTGGGGGACTTCAACGCAAAATCCATTGCGTGGGGCTCCCCCAGGACGCACGCTAGAGGCGAAGCCGTAGAGGAGTGGGCGGCCTCAGTGGGCCTCTGCTTGCTGAACAGAGGCTCCACCAACACGTGCGTGCGACAGCAGGGGGGGTCGATAGTGGACCTTTCGTTCGCTACCCCTGCCCTCGCCGCACGAGTAAGGAACTGGCGTGTCCTGGAAGAGGTTGAGACGCTCTCGGATCACCTCTACATCCGATTTGAGCTCTCCCGGACCCAGGACCCCAGTAGGGGTCACTCTCGTTCTTCTCGCTTTCCGCGGTGGGCTTTTTCGAAGCTGAATAGGGACCTACTAGAGGAGGCGGCCATAATTCATTCTTGGCTGTCTCCGCAGGCCCCGACCGAGGAGGTCGACATGGGGGCTGGTCGCTTTCGTGATGCGATTACGCAGATCTGCGATGCGGCCATGCCCCGCATCCGAGGTCGTCGACCTCCGCGGAAGGAGGTTTACTGGTGGTCCCAAGACTTGGCGGACCTCCGTGCGGCCTGCACTCGTGCCCGGAGGTCCTACACTCGCAGTCGACGACGTCACCGCGAAGATAGCGGGGAGGACCAGCTTCATGAGGAGTACCGAGAGGCGCGGAAAACTCTGAAGCTGGCCATTAGCCGCGCCAAAGATGTGAAACGAAAGGAGATGCTGGAGGGTCTCGATCGTGACCCCTGGGGTCGCCCTTATCGTGCGGCGCGACAAAAGCTCCGCACGTCGGGCCCCCCCCTTACAGAGACACTCCAGCCCAGCTTCCTGCAGGAAGTGGTCGAGGGCCTTTTCCCGCAGCGGGCGGAACACACATTCCCGTCGATGACCTTCATGGTCGAAGACGACGAGGGGAACGAGGGGAACGTTCCGCTCATCAGGGAATCAGAGGTAGGGGCGGTTGTTCTACGGATCCGCTCTAAGAACACCGCCCCCGGGCCGGACGGTATATCTGCCCGTGTGCTGGCCCGAGCCCTCGAACACATGTCGGACCGCCTCAGGGAGGTCCTGGACGCTAGCTTGGCGTCCGGATGCTTCCCTGAGTGCTGGAAAAGCGGGAAGCTGGTCCTATTGAGGAAGCCGGGACGACCAGCCGAATCGGTAGCGGCCTATAGGCCCATCGTGTTGCTGGACGAGGCGGGTAAACTGTTTGAGAGGATACTCTCTGCCCGCATCGTCCGGCACCTCTGCGAAGTGGGCCCCAATCTGTCGGACGCCCAATTTGGATTTCGGGCGGGGCGTTCGACAGTCGATGCCGTGCTGCGCCTGAGGGCCGTCACCGAAGAGGCGGTGAGCTGTGGCGGCGTGCTGTTGGCGGTGTCATTAGACATCGCCAACGCATTTAATAGTCTGCCATTTAGCTGCATCAGGGAAGCACTCCACTACCATGGGGTGCCGGAGTACCTGAGGCGGATTGTGGCAGACTACTTAGAGGAGCGTACCGTCATGTACGAGGACCGAGACGGTGTTCTGAGGCGGCGGCCCATGTCGTGCGGTGTTCCACAGGGGTCTGTCCTCGGACCACTCCTGTGGAATATGGGATACGACTGGGCCCTTCGAGGCCGTCTTCCCCCCGGGTTGGGCGTAATTTGTTACGCAGATGACACATTGGTTACAGCCCGGGGGATGAACTTCCAAGAGGCGGCACGCCTGGCCACCACGGGTGTCTCTCTAGTGGTCGCGCGTATTGAGGCGCTGGGTTTGCGGGTGGCCCTAGACAAGACGGAGGCCCTTTTGTTCCATGGGCCCCGTCGTGGTCCACCCTCCGGTGCCTCCATCGTAGTCAATTCGGTCCTCGTACCGATTCGAGCCCAGATGAAATATCTGGGCCTGATCCTCGACGTCAGGTGGCTCTTTGACGAGCACTGCCGGCAACTTTCTCCAAAGCTGGTCGGCGCTGCTTCTGCCCTGGGGCGAATTTTGCCCAATTTGGGTGGAGCCAGCATCGCGACGAGACGGCTATACACGGGGGTTGTCCGGTCAATGGCACTGTATGGTGCACCGGTGTGGGCGGCGGCTCTGACCGCCCAGAATAGGGCTCGTCTCTGGCGCCCTCAGAGGATATTGGCGGTTAGAGCCATACGCGGTTACCGCACCATATCAACGGAGGCGGCGTGCGCCTTGGCTGGAACTCCCCCGTGGGATTTGGAGGCGGAAGTGCTCGCCGAAGTTTATCGGCGAACGGCTAATTTCCGGGCGGGTAGCGGCATACGTCCCCCGCCCGAAGAGATACGCGAGTGGCGAGAGGCCGCTCGTCGAGCCACGATGGCTCGTTGGTCGTCCCGGCTGGAGACTCCACGTGCTGGCTTTGCCACCGTGGAGGCTCTCCGACCAGTCATCGCCGAGTGGGCAGGGCGGCAGCACGGGACCCTTTCCTTCCGACTGACGCAGATCCTTTCCGGGCACGGTTGCTTCGGGAAGTATCTGCACTCGGTCGCCAGGAGGGAATTGAGTCCCGCCTGTCACCACTGCGACTGCAGTGAGGACTCGGCTCAGCACACGCTAGCGGTTTGTTCCGCATGGGCGGCGCAGCGTGGGGTCCTCACTGGAGTTATTGGAGGAGATCTCTCGCTACCGGCCATCATACGCTCCATGGCCGGTAGCGACAATTGTTTTACCGCGGTCGCAACCTTCTGCGAAGACGTAATTTCGCGGAAGGAGGCGGCGGAGAAAGCCCGGGAGGACGATATCCGCTCGGACCCAATTCGCCGCCGGCGAGCCGGGGGGCGGAGGCGTGCATACCAGCGCCTCATGCCGCCTTGAGTGTGGCCGCGGGTGGACGGGACGGGTTTTCCCCTCCATCCGCTATAGTGGCCAGCCGCGAGGAGGCGACGTCCGCGTGTGCCGTACGTCGCCTAAATGGAGAGGTTATCCGTAGAAGGTGCCCGCTTTAGCGGGCAGGCGCTAGGAGGGATCTGGATGACGTAATAGCAGCTGTTCCCGGATCCCTCCTATGTCAGGCGCAGAGTGGCACACCGTGTGGTTTTAGTCGGTCCGATTCCGACACACCACCTCGCCGTAAACCCCGGTGGGGTGACGGCTCGAGGGGGTTTCCACACGATAAAAAAAAAAAAAAAAAAAAAAGGGTCCTAAGTTCTTGGTGGGAATCTTACGGATACCCATATTTTTCTCTTAAATCTGTAGAACTGAGAAGCTCTAAAGGTAAACTGAAATTGTTACCCGTTAATGATATTATTCTCTACAAATTCATGAATGCGTTTGCGTTAGTAATATAATATAACTAATCTTTTTAATTTGAAATTTTAATTCAAAAATTGTATCTTTGATTTCATTATCAGTTTAAGTTTTATATTTGTCCTCACTACTAACCTATGTTTTTCAGAAGTTTCTTCTATCTATATATAGTAATGCAAAAATACTACTTCAACGTTTACCCGTACATGATAGACGTACAGACTAAGTTGCCTTCACATTTCCAATTACTATAGAACAGTTTACAGCCTCGGACTACTTGACAAAAATATTTTGTCAATTTTCTCATATTTAATTGCCTAATTGGTTGATGATGGCTGGATCTTGCCCAAATCAAAGTCGTTACAAAATAGGTACTGAATAATTTTTACCTACCTATGCGGAGATACAGTCGTGAATTTGCGTATCTAAGTTGCAATCGTCATTAAGGAGGTAAAGGAAATAAGTTTTGTTTAATAAACATAGAGTACAAATATGATATTGATATTTCAAAGTCTTTGCGTTCATGTAAATTATGAATAATTTGATATAAAAATTTCATGACATCGAGTGTTGTCATAGTGTACATAACCTTTTCAAAGCTACTGAGACGTGAAAGATACGAAAAGGTTGAAACATCTTTCTAGGTAAACTATAACTATGTTTGGATTTTTTAATAGGCACGTTATAGTTAGGTAAGTAAGGTAATTAATACAGGTATACAAGTATTATTATTTAAACCTTGAACAAATTTACAGACATGTAACAATTTTGTATTGTTACTATTAAATAAATTTATTGTTAATAACACAGCATATGGTACTCTGAAGAGAACTATCGACTTAATTTGAATAGAAGTGTAAGTACCCACTTAACACACACACAAATACCAACATATATTTATATATTTTAAATACTCAAATAAAAAAATACCGATGCAAGTACATGTAATTAATTACAGTATAAATGTTTTGTTAAAAGGGTAAAAGTAGCAAGTAATTGAGACTCGTTTTTGCATTTATCCACCGCTCCCTCGATTTTATTTTTTATGGTGTAGGTAACTAAAGTAACTTGAACTTGTCACCCATAAACATATGCAACTTAAGTGACACACGCATGTTGCGTGCAACACAAAACTTAAGTGACATATATAGGTTGTACCTCTTCGAGTGCTCCCTTCCCAAGAATTCTAATAACAAGTAACTAGCATCAGTGTCACCCAGTAACACATGTAACTTAAGTCACACAGGTTTATTGCAGCCCTTCAAGAGCTCCCTCCCCCAGAATTATGATGATAAGTAACGAATGTCAGCGTCATCCAGTAACAAATGCAACTTAAGTGACACTGTTGGTTATATTGGAGTTGAACTGACCAAAAATCACTTAATGTCTCGGGTACTAGTACTCTCTACCCCGACAATTATGATAATCTGGCAACCTCATTTACTTGGTGAAAAGCAATGAACGAAATACTTAACACCAAGTCGCACCTTGATGTCGTGTCGGTTCGGTCCATATGTGGCAAAGCGTTCCTACGGTCATCACGCTGCCAGTTTCATCTAATACAATAGTTTGAGAACATTTGTGTGCGTTTTTTTTTTGTTAGGAAAAAGTAGTGTTGGGTTCAGTAACAGATATTGTTAGATGGTGCAAAATGTGGGTGCAAAATTTTAAAATGAAAAAAAGAATGTTAAAGTTCATTCAGAGCCTTGTGACAATTTTCATCCGAAAAATTCTAAAATATGAACCTAATATAAGTGGCGCCATATTTTCGCTTTAGAGGTATAGTGTAGCCTTTATTAGTATGCGGGCTGTATCGTCAGCCTGCTGGAACTCCGACTAAAGTATGACCTTTGACTACTGATGGGACTATTATATGAAGCTGTTCCAAATACCTTTAAAGGGCATCTTGATGTTTAGTACGAGGTTAATATTGAGATAAGTTCGTTTACAGGTAATTTTCTTTCATAGTTCTGAGAGCCAATTTCGTTGTAGCAATTTATAGCTAAAGATTTTTTTTACTAAACTTTTGTACACAAATGTGAATCTATGTTTGGGAACAATGTTACTGATGACGTAGTCGTACGTATTTCTAAAGCAATTTAAATATCAATTACTTAAATATTTATATGCTGGCAAAGTTGTAGTTCAAAAGTTTAGAAGAAACTGTTTTTAGACTAGTTTTGTTGTAGTGGGACTTATTTGCGATCATTAAAAGAAAGTAAATATGTCTGCAATATAATTGAGTAAAGGGGTGATCACTAACAACACCTTGAAAGATTTGCTCAAAATGAGGAACAGAGGACTACAGAAGACAAAATTAAGTGTCAGTCTTGTATACACTACTATGAATGTGTTTTGTGTTACGAGAACACTTAATATCATTACATATATCAAAGTTCAACGTGGTCTTTGTGAAATTATAGCCGTATATTATTTTCTTCCTTTTCAAAGAATTGACTACCATAACGCATTGCTTATTAGGTCTATTGTTCTGAAAATGCTTGGGTTAGGAAATATTTCATTATATTTCATCCTGTTGGTATTTTATTTTATAAACATATTTAAGGTACTATATTTATTATTCACTGTAGTACTACCAAATACATTTTCATTTTATTCCCGGAATGTGTATTAAGCTGTTTGCTTATACATGATGTACATTTAATGCTTCATTTAATGGTTGCTATTATTGAATTGATGGCATTAAATGATTTTAACACCATAAATATATGATTTTGTAGTAATTCTACTATTTTTTTTATATTTTTTGGTATCATTTGATAACAGAATTATTGATTATTGGAGTAATAAAGTAGTTTTTTTAGTACAGTTGGTAGCTTTATTTAAAAAAACAGTGTTAACGAAGTATTTGCCTTTTTGATTTATTTATCTTAGCTAAATCAATTATACGAAAGGAATTGAGCGAATTCTAGGCTAAGTTTTGAAATGATTTGAGCTACAAAGTAAAGTAGTAACCCTATTGCTGTTTACTTATTATAAACCGTAGCAGTAAAGACTCTTCTACATATATCTTGGCTATAGTCAAGTGAATGCATAAAATGATTCAGTTCAATTTCTTTCACAATATGCGATCTCAAATTACCGCAAAGAAATTATTGTTACAAAAATATTTTAAGCCTCTATTTGAACACTATCTTTTGCTCACGTTTATGAATTATCATAATAAAAAGTAGTCAACAAATCAAAATATCTAAATGTCCAAATTTATTAAAATCAGTTCAGCGGTTTAGCTGCGAAAACGTAACAGACAGATAGCGTTACTTTAGCATTTATAATATTAAGCAGTTGGAATTTAACTTTAATAGAATATTTTTAATTAAATGTGAATGTTGGATGAGTGGAAAATTTACATCATGTCATTATAAGGCTTTTCCTTTTTTGTTTTACAATTTATTCTACAAAAATCTTTTCACTCAACGATGCAGTGAAATGAGATCAAAGCGTCGAAATTGTATTTGATACGAGTCAGCAATCAAAGAGCACGAACAGCACTTGCAACACACAACGATAAGGCTTTTTGCGTTTTTGGCTAGCCGCTTTATAACAAGCGAGTGAGCTTCTCTGCTGATATTTACATTCATTGTTTGTAAAGTTAGAAGATATGTAAAATATTTTATGATATAGCTCTTATTACTTTTTATAATATCAGTTTATTTTGCTATTATTGTTAATACATAAGTTTTGATTATTTTTTAACTGAAAATGTTGATTCTGTACCCCTGCCATGCATTCGCATGAAAAATAACTATATATTGATGTGTATAAATGTAATCAATATCTAAAGGGATTAATTCTTTCACTTTCACTATCAGCTAAATTTATTTTAAAATTCCAGTTTTACTAAGTTAAAATTATTAATATTCACCATAATCTGCTAATTTAACAAAGATCTTAAATAGATATAAACTGAGAGAAAGTTTACGAAGTAATAAAATATTAAAAAATAATAACAGGCTGTAAAGCAGTGCGGATTTCAGCAGGAGCGGGCTGGCTCGACCGAGGCAGTATTACCCTCTCACAGAAGACCAATCTAAAGTGACAGCATCTGTGCTGTCGTATTTTGTTGATGAGTGCGAGACCGAAGGCTCATTAATGTAGGGGTGACAGCTATCGTGCTGTGTGAACCTTAAACTGTCATGTTGACTGAAAAAGCATAATTTTTACGTCTAAAAGCGCATCATTAAAAAGCATCTTAATAGCCCGCCATACTGCATTATCTGCTTTCATAATGAGTAATCAAAATTCTTGGATTCTATTTATGAGGTTGAGAAGTCACTTTGACAGTCTCTTAAAACAAAAAAATAACTAAAAAAATTTTGTTTTTCCTTAGGAAGTGAGGAACCCTAAAACAACAGTAACAAACCAATAATGAAATCGCAGTACAATATACATATGTATTGGTGAAAAGATCAGACACGACTTTTATAAAGGATTTACAAGAGGTATTGTATTCTAATGAATAATTGAATTGTTAAATTGTCAATTATATCGCAATTTTACATGAAAGTATCTAAAGCTATTCTGTTAAATGATTTGTCATATTTTAAATGGCTGTAATGGTTTACGTCTGTTACAAATCTAGCAAAATTTATATGTACATATATTTCTCTTTGTGATTTTGTGAGGTGACGAAGCGTAGACTTCAAAGCCTCCGTGGGTGGAGCTCAATTTCAATAAACCTGAATCAGTTGCGAATATTTAATTGATTCAAAGTTGGAATGTTATAACATTAAAATCTCACGGTTGTGTAGGAAGACTGTAGTTTCTCAAAATCTAGTTAATTAACATAATAGCTCTCGAGTCCAAAAGTTACGTGGCTATTATACTTTATACTTATATAAAAATAGTTTTCTTTTCTATCTACATACATATACCAGGAAATTAATATAAATGATTTACGGACGTACATATCCACTAAACTGCAAATATTGTTGTGAGATCGTGGCAGTTTTACCATGATTTGTTCGTTGTATGTTAAAAATAAAAGAAGCGAAACTGCTGGTTGAAACTAGTTAATATGGACCTCGAAGAGAGAAAGATATTCTCACTCTGTATACACCTTGGTGTATCCAGAGTGAGAGACAGGCAGGCAGAGGCAGGAGAAAGTTGAATCTAAAAGTCCTATCCTAAAACAATGATAGGCAATGCCCTGATATCAAGTAGAAAAGTAATGGATAAGAGCGTGGATTTCAGAGAATGAAGATAAAATATTTTAGAATATTTATTTGTTTGATATTATGTAAAATAAGCATTTTAATGAAAATTAAACAGCAATGAGTAACTCAAAGAAATTTACATTTTAATTACTCGATATCCTCGATTGAAAATTTATTTATGAATAGAATTTTGATGAATTATATCCAAACGTGTTTGAAGGGCTTCAAAGAGTAAGTTACCTAATAGTTAAGAGTCCAAAATTTAGGAATTATGTCTAAGTTTCTGAAAAAAAATACTCAAATGAAATACCTATTATATTTTTTTCAGAAAATTGAGAGTAATATGCATTGACAGGATCACAGTGATTTAGCTACTCTCTAAAAAAGACGCCTTAAGAGCTTAGATTATTAGGTTCAGGTTTCAATTAAGATAGTGTTCCTTATTATACAGGGTGGGCCACGATTTAGCTAACATTTGAATCTAGCATCCCGTGCAAACATGTTACGGGAGTTCTTGGGACCGATACTACTGAGATTGGCTGACTGAAATCGTAACACATGGTTTTAACAAGACGGAGCAACTTATTACACATCCAATGAGTCCCTGTCGGTGGTCAAAGATATGTTTCAGGAAAAGCTGATTTACAGACGTGGTGACATTCATCTATCATCATATATGTTATTGTATCTTTTAAAGCGATGTATATGTGAAAACACCCTTTTGGAAGACTTCTAACCAAAATAGCAACATTTTTCTAAACTTTAATTTTCTCAATATTATTTGAGGTCGGTTACTGGCATCGGACCTCTGCCATCCTGAGGGCGAACTAAATTCGAACAGCACAAAATAAATAATTAACTAAAAGTGACAAAAAATGTACACTCGTACACACTCATATACTCGAAACTTGAACGGAATCTTGGTGGAAAGCCCCTTTAAATAATTCACGAAATTAATTTATAAGAAAACAATTAATTTTTTAAAATATTTATTTTATTCCAATACTTTATAGTATCTATCAGCTTACAATCTCATCAGCTAAAAAGTCACTGTACTTTTGAAATATATTAGATCTCTTTGATTTAAGTTTATTCAACTTCTAATAATTTTATTTACTTGTGTCTACGCAGATCCTTTGAATGAGCGAAGTTGCGAGATAGTTTTATTTGCTTGACCATTTATTGTAATGGAATGAAACAGAACACGACAGGAATTTTCTTTCTTCCACATATTTTCCTTTACTAAGAATATATCTGTAATATTACTTAGCTTTAACGTCGAATCACTTACATACTCATCAATCATTTTCTTTTGGAACATTCTATTCCTAGTTATTTCTTATATTGCGATCAAGGAGTGAATTTGCTTAAACTTTTTTTGTGTTATTGGCCAATGACATTTTCAAAGTGTTTTTGACAGTAAATTAAATTAAAAATTTAAAAAAAGACCCTGACACAATATAACACTTCTAAAAAGTAAATATTAAATACTTGTTAGCCCTGTTGAATTAGTAAAATTTTTATCCAGGGGTTCTTGTCGCGTCGGGGCGGACCGCAGTTAATAGCAAGTCAACAACAATTTAGATTTTGTTTAAGTATAACAATACTAGACAATTTAATATATTAGTAGTGTGCCTATCAAATATTTCAACAGTATCAACAAAGCTTGTACGTAAAAATTTGGAATTGTCACCGTAAAAGAAAACTTGTATAGTATGTGTATAACACTATATTTGCACAAAAGTGTAACAAGCAAACAAATTTTTGCGTTAATGAAAGAACTTTATTTGAAAATAACAAAAGTATGGAAAGAGTTAAAGCTGTGAATGGCTTCGCAGACAGTGTTAGTTCTTTATGTGCTAAATGTTAACACCTGCTCTGGACAGTAGAGAGTAATGAATAGACTGTCGGATGGTAAATGTTCACCTATTTACTAGAATACTACGATTCACTCGTACAAGAAATACATAGTCCGATACAATTGTTTAAGACTCACTCTTAACAACCGAACGTCTTAGAAAATCTTCATTGTTCTCTAAATATTTTCTTAAATTGATTTGTTTTCTTTTCTATTCTCTGTAGAAATTCATCAGTTCACTGCTTGATCTATTTCATATATACTTTATTCATATCTTACCTAAATTAAATTTATGCATAAATCACTCTTTATCATAACTTTTATCCCTGTTTAATATTGATACAATATGGTCCACGAAAAAATCATTTAAATACTATTTCAATTATATTATAAAAATTGTTTATTTACAAGAGTTGAAATTTATTAAAAAATATATCGTCTAAATGATCACCGTTTTGACGTCTGGACACCGGCAAGGACTCATTGGATGTGTGACAAGAGGCTCCATCTTATTAAAACCATGTGTTACGATTATAGCCAGTAAATTTCAGTAGCATCGGTCCCAAGAACTCCCGTAATATTTTCATATATTCAGCAGAATTGACAGTTACTGAACGGCCACTAGAATCTTCGAAAAAGTAGGGTGCAATGATTCCTTTTGCTGAAATTGCAGCCCATACAGTTACCTTGGGAGAATGAAGTCGTCTCTCGTGTTTAGCTTTGGAATTTACACTGCTCTAATATCTGAAATTCTTTTTGTTTACATGTCCGTTGATTTGAAAACGGGCTTCATTAGAATATAAGTTATCAAAATTACTGAATCGTTTTAACATTGTTTCGGCATAAGATTTTGCGCAAATTTAAATAATTAGGTTTGAGTTCCTGCGCTATCTGGATCTTATGTGGATGTAATTTCAGTTGAACTAGTCTAATTCAGTCGAACGTTTGCGCGTCAATAAATGTGGATTATGTTGAGCAGAAGCAAAACTTGCTGCACGTCCTCTTCGATCTGAGAAGTTCGTGGGTCTCCAGTTTGCTTCATATTCAGCATAGAAATTCTTCACCGATTTCTTCATTAAAGGAACTCTCCTACACTAATTTAAGTCATGTAAATCATATTCAACGCAAAATAAGTGTCTCACAGTAATAAGCGAACTGTTATTAAAATAAAATAATTTCACACAGTAAGCGCTCTGTGGCCCCGTGAAGCTATCCATTGCAACAAGATTGCTGAGAAACGGGCAAGTGGTCAGACCCCTCCTCGTACCCCGCGCGGGATTTGTTTACCCAGGATGTTACATTCAAATATTAACGAATTCTTGACCTACCCTGTACAATCTCAGTTATGCCCTAAGTAGAAGGGAACATATGCCCTATGAGCAGAAATATGTTCACAATATGAAGTTTCTAAATGATTCTATTTTATAGATATAAATTCATTTTAAGTCTTATTACCACTCGTATTATTATTTTTATTTGTAATGTCGTCTTGTACATCAACCATGATAACCGTAGCCAAGTATTTTAAGAAAAGAAAATCTTTTTTGTCATAAATTTATTTGCGAGGCAATAACACTCAATTTCTTAATTAAACATTATTTTCAGAGTTATCCCTGTTATAAATACATCGTAATAGGAATTTATTATGTATGACTTATAAACATACAGACTTAGAACAATAATTTTTGGACCACACAAGGTAATGATCGAAGTCACAATACCCAGGGCAGTAGACAGAAGCAAAATAACTGCATTAAACCAGTATACCATCCGTGCAGTTAAATCTGAAGTCTTAGAAAACTGCAACATAATATTAAATGTAACTTCAATGAGCAAAAATTTTTTTTTCTGTGCTATAATACTATGATAGTGTGGAAATAAACTTATATTTTGTTGTCACAGTTGGTTATAGAACCTGTTTTAAGAATAGAATTTAAATCTGTTTAAAGTGATGCTATTGGTCATAGACGAAGAAGTGCATGACCAGATCTAACAATGTGATAAATCTTGACAAGTAAATACTCTCATACAGTGTTGTTGTCACTTCAATGCTCATTCAGATGTAAAATTATATTTCTATGACGAAAAGGTATTAGGAAATGACTGAAAGGTGTAATCAAATACTATATACTATACAGATACATACTAGGTAATAGAGCCACGCTGATTTCAGCGCGAGCGGGCCAGTTCAACCGAGGCAGTACTACCCTCCCACAGAAGACCAACCTAAAGCGCCAGCATCCGTGTTGTCATGTTTCGTTGGTGAGTGTGAGACCGGATACCCATTGATGGAGGGGTGACAGTTATCGTGGTAACTGTGTAAGCCTTACACTGTCACGATGACTGTCATGCCTTTTACGTCCCCAAGCGGGGTGTGAAAAAGCATCTCACTAGGCCGCCACAGTGTGGTTCACCATACTGCATTGTCTGCATTTGTAATGAGTATGGTGACCACAACTCCTAGATTCTATTCATGCTTTCCATCAGGCAGAGTAGAGTCACTTTGGCAAGCTATTAATATAGAAAAAAAAGATAATTTGTTTAAAATACATTCATAATGTTGATGGGCAACAGTGTTACGAAGAAAAGGGAAACTTGACACAAACTCTGTTTTAACCAGTCTGTGTAGCGTGGGCGAAAATTGTTTTTCTAAAGGTGAAGGATGGAAGGCTTTTGACGATGATGATATTTATGATGGTTATTTTTAAGTCTAATTCTCGTTTTCCTCTCTACCACTCATTTACATTTTTACTCTACGTGCATTTTCATCTCAATATATATTACATAGGGTAAATAATAAAATCTAGATTCGGTGCTTTTTTTATAATATAAGTAGTGAAGTTCTTTTAACAATTTTTTGTAACTACGAAAATTCACACTATTTTAGCACGAAACATACACAGAACTTTTTATGTTGCATTTAAACCTCAATGTAAAAACGGGGGTTTTATAAATTTAATCATTATCTCTGTCTGTTTGTTTGTGCCATCGTAGCTCCAAAAAGGATAGACCGATTTGGATGCGTTTTTTTAAATATTTTTTCTTAAAGAAATCTTATTTCGCTTCTAATGACAGACATTAGAATACAAAATGAAGAAAAACTTGCTTTAATCTCACATTTTAAGTATTTTCACATCATCACACATCAACAGCCTACTGTAAGACATAGACCTCTCCTTAAAAAGAAAGTTTTGGCTTACAATACTACTCTGGCCTGACGAGTCGGAATATGGTTGGTTTCAAATTTTCCTCCTCTTTGCAGGGATTTTGTCCTGCTTAGTTTGCTTCCATAGTCACCTCTTACAACATCCATGGGATAATTAGGGATAGTAAAACTCTATATTCTTGATCCATCACCACATGAACAGTGTTTTATTAAGGACAAATTTTATTTCCTATCTCTTTTGTTGCTTCTTGCGTCACTTCTCTTACCTCGTAAACTCTAATTATAGTTAAAAATAAAGCTGATATGAATAGATTTTATATTTCTTACTGTACTTGTCACAGAGCGAGTGAGGTCATAAGAAGGTTACTAAAAATGTATCGATCTCGAACCGACTAAAAACATTCGACGTCACGGGCACCAGTAGATGGAAAACTCCGTGTAACCTTGCAAGGAAATCCTTGGTACCCTGTTTGCCCCCGGGCTATCTAGGCCTTGTTAGTGAGCATTTCGTGTGTGTGAATTATGGCGTTCTCATTCTTCTTCCTGAGAGCGATTATTTATTATGCCCAAACCATATCTGACCTGAACCCATCAAAATAAGAATCTAGAAATCTTGACTGCACGTGGCTTTTACTTTTCGTTCTACTTGATCGTCATGTTATGTGTTAATATTTATGGAACATTATTACGGATTGGAAAGGCTGAATGACCGTCTCGCATTAAAATTGAGCATGTGATGCTGATGCGAGATTCGATATCGACTTATAATGTATAAGAAATGAAGACAGGCAATTCAAATGTTTATATTTTATCAATTTAATCTTCTTATAGAATTTTTACAATTGAAAATCACGAATTGATAGCAACCCACCATCCGAAGTCTTCTGATCTGTATGCTGAATAATATACAATGCATTTGATCCAGTAGGAGTAGTACATACGGATTGGATAACTATCAGCGTGAGAAATGTTGTAACCTGTTGAAAACGAAAGAAGCTTTAGAGGTTTATGACAGTTTGAGATGTAAAACATTTTGAGCAGTAGTCAGTAGATAAATTATAAACTATTTCTGAATCTAATATTGTATTACTAATGTGAAAAATTAAATCTTTAAATAAGTGTTAATGTGATCAATAATAGTTGAGGGTAGTAGTATTGTTAAAACAAATTCTTAATTCTCAAAGTTACTTCAAATGCAGCATTTGAAAGCTTTCAAAATTCTTACCAAGATTAAGTAGTTGTGTGTCGCTATAATAATTATCGTTGTTTATAGATGATGAAATAATAAGGTTAAGTGCGTACTTGACGTTTATATACTTGTATAGTGTGTGAGTATAATTGTTCACATTTAAAGGACTATCTATTGTTGTACGCACTCGTATGTTTAAAGTAACGTATTGATGCAGTTGTGACAGATTTAATTTATAAACGATTTGTTTAATTTATAGTTAATGTCAACTGCATAAAATTTTACAAATATATCAAGAATCATTCTGATATAACATTTAATTCTTTGTCATCGTTTCAATAACCTGAAATAAGATAGTTAAATTGTCTGATACAAAATAATGATTTATATTTATAACTGTAGCTATACATACAATCAGAGATATCTGGTTAACTTTGTGCTGTTTGAACATAATGTAAGAGGTTATAGTTCACATTATGTTCTTGTTCTACTGAAGTGAGCATTATCAAGAGAATAATAACTAATTATTTGAAATCATACTGATTTATATAAACTAATCAACTCAAAGAAACATTTTTATTTAACTTGAATTGTTTTTTTCATTTAGCGGTCGGTCCTTTAACCTCAGTCAAAAGCATACACTCTTTGAATTGAATCGATAATTTTACTTGTTTATCAATTTCAATTTTTATTTATTATTATTTTTGATCAATTTCAAATATTTATTTCATTTTTGGTAGTTGTTTTTTTTTATCTGACTTAAAATATTATGAAAAATTATTTGTTTACAATGACCTGCTCGGTGATTAATATACTTTTAAATATGTCTAAGTTCTCAAATATAATACAAATTTAGAACTTTTTTTTTTACTGGTAGTGATGTCGGACACGAACCGACCATAAACAGTACACCGTCTCAGGTACCAGTAGTCGTGGAACCAGGTTTATCCTAAAAAAGAAATCCCTGGAACCCCGACATACCTCGGGTCATCCATCTACGGCTTGCAGTGACCTACGGTGTGACCCCTTTTCTGCCCCAAAAGAGCGTGTGCTCCGTAGTACGTGCCGCGGCCATCCTGGCCTGCTTCTGTTAGGGTGATGGATGGTCTCACCTGTCACCTCCAGACTTGCGCTTACGGAGGACGGCGTTTGTTCTGCGATCTCCGGCGTCCGAACCGTCTGTGATACCGGACCCGTTCTCGAGCCTGGCAGACCGGGAGGATTCTAAACCTCTCCCGGTCCCGCTCCGACATCTCCTTTGCAAGCACAACTTGCTCGCAAAAGGAGTCGGTGGAGTTCTACGCGCTCTCGCTCTGCAACATGGCCACGATCATGCTACCGAGCGAGAGAGTTTCCACCCCGATGGCCATCATAAGGTCACACCTCAGCTCCGCCCACGCTGGGCATTTTATCAGCGTGTGGAGCGCCGTGTCCAAGGTCCGGCCATCGCAGTGATGGCACTCAGGGGTTGGCTCCTTTCGGATCAGACACAGGTGGTCTCCGAAGCATCCTTTCTTAGTGATCACCTGCGTCAGCCGATATGAGAGGGTTCCGTGTTTCTTCTCGAGCCAATTCTCCATAACGGGTCTTACCACCACAATGACGGGATGCCCGAAGTTTAGAACTACAGCAGTTTTCTATTTTAAGCACAGTTTTCATGCAGTAAAGTAATTTTTACTGGTATTTCAAATTTAATAGTTTCAAGATTATGTTAATAAAAAAATGTTTATTAATACATATTTCTTTTACATTAATGAAGTCACAGTGTTTTGGATCTGGGTCAGATTAGCATTACTATGTTTTCAAAGGACAACTTTCAAGATGTACAGCTATCAAAGTGAGAGAGCCTTGTAGTTTGGTATCTATGAGGTTTACTGGTCATTGCTTTGAAAACCGCACTCTGTACTCTCTCCAATTGAATAAAGCGCGTCTTACTCGTAGCTGCTTCATCCCAGATCGGAATACAATATTATATTACAGACTAACAAAGAGATAGATAGTCTCCAAGATAGCTAGATAGATAGCTCTGGATGTGATTAAACTAATTACTAGTTTCATATCAGTCTGTGGTTTATTAATGTATCCATCCGTAGATATATACCTGAAATAGGACAATACCCAAGACAACATACTGAGGAACGCCGTAACTCGGCGAATCTTCGTTACTAAAGTAACAGTTAAATTTTAACACGATGTGTCCTATTTGTCAGGTAGTTTTTGAAAATTTTGTAAGCATAGCTTTTTTAATTCTTCGAGTGGAATAAGCATATATATGCCGTGTGTATATGTAATTCAGCATGTTAGTTCTCTACAATGGTATTAGTCAAATCTGTTACTGCATTCTACGTAGATTAATTTGATTACTATACTGATTTGATGGTTATTCGACAGAAAACTAGAGTAACTGACAAAATACGGAGAATCAGTATGCTGAAGTGGAAGTAGTCCGGCCATGCCTCCAGACGAACCGATGGTCGCTGGAGCCGAAGTGTACTAGAGTGGACACCACGATTGGATAAGCGTAGTGTAGGGCGCCCTGCAGCGCGATGGATGGCATAATTTTTGGGAGACCTTCATTCAGCAGTGGACGGCGATAGGTTGATTGATGACTGATTTGATGATGCTAGTATACAAAAAATTCCAAAAATATATTAACTGCTCAATTTTTCTAAAATTTCAGATAAGACTGAAAGTTAACACTGATATAGGATGAAAATTATTATGACAATACCTATTTTCTTAAATGCTTGAAAAAAGTACCATTAATAACTTGAGTACAAATGTAAGCTATAACAATGTTACCTGACAATTTTGTTGGACTTGAACTTCTGAGGCAATAAACGAAGTATTTTTATAAATAAATTTTATATCTTTTTACCACTTGGATCACCACTGAACCAGATATTTGAATGAAGTTCCCGTGGAGATGTAGTTATTTTGGTAGTTATAGGCAGACTCATGAATTTCTTTAGCTAAGTTTTTATACAGTAGGTGCAAACATGGTTGGTAGACGTTACAGAATGGTCTAATAATTTCAAAAGTTCTTTCGCATTGTTTTTTGTGTTATGAGTAGATTATATGCTTACTATAACGTTTGTAAAACAATTTTTATAATATATCAAATGGTTTTTCTATATGATTTTTTCAAATGTTAACTAATTGGCCCACCTTATATATGAGTATGGTGACCACAATTCTTAGATTATATTTTTATGTTTTCCATCAAGTAGAGTAGACTTACTTCGGTGGGCTCTTAAAACAATAATAATATAATATAACACGGAACAGCTTTACTATCCTTTTGCCACATGCTGTGTGATTTGGTAGCAAACAGCACACCATGGTTACTAGATAGGTTGTTGTCTCCCCAGTTGTCCCATTTGCCCAGTCATAAACGAGATTCGTTATTACCGATTATTTTGATAATAGCGAAGATCTTAGTGAAACGCATGCTATATGTTAAATTAGTAGAACATGTGACTTTTTCTCGACTCAGAAAATCAGTACCAAATTGAACATCGTATTGCTAAAACCAGGATACTCATTGGTAAGGTCATTTAGCTTACGATAAGGTAATACTCGACTAAAAGCAAAAGCGCTTTACATCTGAGGATGCCATTGATCCCAAAGATTTGAGACCTATTACTTGTTTACCAACTTTATGTAAACTTCTAAAATATGAGTATATTTGATACTCAAAATAACTACACACACCAACAATAAAAAAGGGGGTGTGGCTGTGTTATGGACGCGGTCGTTTTTAGTATATCAGTAACGTCTCGTAAAGGGTAAAAGTTCTACATAAATGCAGATATACTGGTACCTTCTTGATTCTGTCAGCCGCATTCATTATTTGCCATCACTAGCACTGCTTGACTTGATTATATGGTGTTTTATTGGTACCATTCAATTGCTGTTGAGATGTCCTTTCCAATGCCCTTTCCGTACAACAAACGGTCGTGTCCATAACACAGCCACACACCCTTTTTTTGTTATATCTAGCGGCCTCACACTAGGTAAGCCTGTCCTGTGGGTATCTTCCGATTACTACTGACCTACGGGCTAATATTACAATCCACTGATATGATTAATATGATTATATATATTAAAGATCTATTCGTGGAAATGGAGATACTTTCTGTTTCTTACAATAGATATAGAAGTGGAACACGTTTCACTTATTTAGCACCTTATTATGATAAGCCTTGTTCTTTAACCAACATGTACATACGTCATATTCGTAAGAATCTGACGACATGTTGGGTGGAATATAAGTCTTATGACTCGGTTTCACATATGTAGCTTTTGAAAATGCTAGAGTTGTATATAGTTGATACAGCTCTGTTCACTTTCTGAAATTCGTGTATGAGTCGATGGAGATTAATACTTCGCTATTCAGAATGTCGGCAAACTGCGATAACCGATATACTAATTAAAATCGAAGGATGTATATTTCAAGGTGACAGTCTAAACCTTTTGTGGTTTTGTCGGGCTTTGAAACATCTCAGCACTCTGTTAGAGGGTTCAGGGTTTAGGCTACAGGTTGCAGAAATATGATCAAAATGTACCTTACCGTCTTTATATGGACAATTTGAAAATACTACTACTTCCACTAAATTAAAATTGACAGCGTTACTTAAGGTCACAAAAAACTTTAGCAATTCTATCACGACAGAATTTGGTGTTGAAAAGTATGACGAAGAAGGTAGAATCTAACGGAATAAAACTTTTAGATTCAACAAAACTTAGATCTGTCTACCACCTCGAGAGAATAAAGAGCGAAAACCTAGGTACTTATAACATCTAGGTTTTCCACAGTCCTTGGGAATATCAGAATCTGGCGTGGAATAAAACTTGGTGCAACTGGTGTAGATAGTCATACTCGGGTAACAGCTGCCACAACAGCAACCTCCACAACATCCACCGCAATACATTTTTGATGAGATCTAGAGTGCTTGAAGCCGAAAATATATCTTCCCAGAAAAAAGTTGTGGAAAAATAGACTGATAAACTGTTTTCACTTTTTATTATTTTTTTTTTTTAACTTTTTACAATTGTTATCTTTTATTAAAATATCTAACAAATTCTAATAAATATGAAGATAGATATTATTTTTATCAGTTTAAACTCGTCATAGATTCTTCACTTTAAACCGAGGAGATCGAGCAATCCACCATCTGAAGATAGCTGTTTCGTTTCTTGAATAACAACTGTTGGCGAATTCGCTGTGGTTGCAGTGGTGAACATGCATTTTATGATTATCAGTACGATGTATGTAGAAACCTGTTCAAAACGAATAAAACTTTACAGGCTAACTACATTACAATATTTTAAGAACATAATGTTGCTTCAAATGTGGAAAGTGAACGCTTTCAAAATTCTTACCACTATGAAGGAACTGTGAACCGCCATGACAAGTGTCGTTTAGAGGCAAAATAATAATAAGGTTAAGTATGTGTATGTACGTGACGTTTATATACTCGCATAGCGTGTAGGTTTAAAGTATGATGTTGTCCATGTGTTTTAAGTAACGTGTTGACACAGGTGTAGCAAAATCTATTTGTAAACAGTTTGTTTAACTTACAGTTATATATATTGAAGAGATCTCAACTAATACAAGAAACTATGTTAGTTGTCAGTGTGCAATAAAATAAGATCAAGTAAAATAAAAAACATCAACTACATATAATTGTACAGTTATTTCAGGAATCGTTCAGATATATTATTATAAAATTGTTGGTCAGAAGTTGGAGAACTAAATTGATCAGAATAAAGTACGAAATAAAAACAATAAATTTATAAAATGATTGAGTTTTCGCTGCCCATGGCCGTGTGAGAATATGCGGTCGTTCGTTTACTATCTTGGAGAGTATTTGTTCAATACTTCCATGCACGTCGAGGTACCAACCTTATTTCACCACTAGCATCGTCAGTGATAGCAGTCTTCTGCTGGACATACGCCCAGTAATAACGAGGTTAAGTATGTGCATGACGTTTATATACTCGTATAATGTGTGGGTCTAATTGTGACCATTTAAAGGGCTTTCAGTTGTTGTACATGAGTTTTAAGTAACGTGTTGACACAGTTGTAGTAAAATACGTTTGTAAATAGTTTGTTTTATTTATAGTCATATAATGAGATTTTAACTAATATACGAAACTGTACTTGTTGTTAGTTTGCAAAAAAATAAATTAAATAAATTTTTGACCTTACTTAAATAAGTTCAACAGTTACAAAATAATATCAACAAATAATACATCCGTGTGAAGCCGCAGTGGATAAATATATTAGTTTGTATTTAATTTTATAGTTACAAGATACAGAAACTACATATTTTTAAATTCATTTTGTTACATCTGTACCAATAAGTTATCAAAACAGATGTATGTGCTACAATAATAGATAGTCCTTCAAATGTTTATATTGCAGTTATACGTTATGCAAGTGTATAAAGGTATTGCACCCACTTAACCTTATTATTGAATCGTATATAAACAACGATAATTATCATGACGATTTACGACTACTTAATCTTGGTAAGACTTTTAAGTTTTCAAACTTCGTAGAGAAAGTAACATGAATAATATAGATATTTTTAAGCTCAATGGTCTTCTATTTTATTTCTTCTCAATGGTTTTCTCTTTTAAATAGGTTTAATTATCTTTGTGAACTATCACCGATGATGTTTAGTGAAATATCTCTTTGTAAAGACATTTCCCTTTTTCAAAAGCTTTTTCGGGCCTCATTTACTAATAATTTACATTATTTAATATTACCAGATAAACTGATTGCGTTAGACGTAAACTTTCAACCGTTACGAATAAGATTAAAAATAGCAGTCAATTTAAGCAAATCTAACGTTCCTAAAGTAATTTACACAAAACATTGGAGATGAACTTAAATAAACATTCTTCATATTAGTTTCTTATGATCGTTAAGTTATTAATCGCTAAATATAGACAAATTCAGTACATTACACTTAGCTGAAGACGA
This sequence comes from Hypercompe scribonia, assembly GCA_949316085.1. NCBI lineage: Eukaryota > Metazoa > Arthropoda > Insecta > Lepidoptera > Erebidae > Hypercompe > Hypercompe scribonia. The sequence continues at coordinate 11,858,663 of OX438988.1, forward strand.
TAAACAAGTGATCCAGAGTCAAAATACCCGCAAACATAGAACAAAACTTGATTGCATCTTACGGGTTGTGTGAACATTAAATTTCTTGTACGGTTTAACAGTGGACAGACTTAAGGGTAGATCACAACCCAAATTCAGAATTACACACTGTGCTCAACCTGAGACTATCCTATGTTTGAGAACAATACCAATTAAAATACTGGAGTGTAATCCTACATGAGAGATTGTCTGTACTAAATTTTCACTTTTATGTCTTATCATTACTATATAACAAATTTACATGAACTCTATGAAATCTTGGGAGTGATACAAATCTTTGTATTACAGACTTTATAAAAGCAATACTTTTTTTTATTATGTGTGGAAACTCCCACGGCTGTCACCCTACCGGTGTTTACGGCAGGGTAGTGTGTCGGTATCAGACCGACTAAAACCACACGGTGAGCTACTCTGTGTCTGAGATAGGACGGATCCGGGAATAGCTGTAATTACAACATCCGGACCCCTCCTAGCGCCTGCCCGCTAGCTATTTAGGAGGAGATAGGATTTAAAACTCTCTATTTAGGCGACGTACGGCACACGCAGATGTCGCCTTCTCGCGGCTACCCACTCTAGCAGATGGAAGGAAAAACCCCTCCCGTCCACCCGCGGCCACACTCAGGGCGGCATGAGTTGAGGGAATACCTGACCTAAGTTCTAAGTCATCCATTCAACAGATGGCTGCTTGTTGATATATACAAAACACTTAAAACTACTTGCACAATGTTGTGTGTTCTTTGTGTCCGTTTCATGTATATTCGTTAAGTCCTTCGTTGCACAGAAAAATTTCTAGAGCAAGATTTTTATGTCCTTTTAATAACAAACTTATTTATATAAATGTTTTCTAGTCGGTAGTTTCTAGTAGTTTTTCAAAGTTTATAATTAAATACATGAGAAATTAAATATAAAATAATATAATTATTTAGTAACGTATACTTTACGTAATAAGTAGTAACCAAATTGCTATGTATTTGTAAACTATGTATTTTTAGGAACTTGTACTTAAAGTTATTGTATTTATAAAGATGTGTCTATCGTCAGTCTTATCTTAAACCTGATTTTAAGAAGATCTTTTTATTATAGAAATCCACTTAAATAAGATTTCCCGATCCATAGTCGAGTGTATTAAACGTTTTTTATATGCTTTCATTCATTTGATATGTTTGTATGTATGTATCTATATAACGTAACGAAATATTTGAATGTAATTTTCACCCATTCTAAAACGTCAGATTGAATTGAAAATTCACGCGTTATCAAGGATCGATCGATATACAATGTTTTAATAAACTTGTACTTTTATTCTGATTAGGATCTTCAGGATTAGCGGCTTTTTCTATATCTATAAATAAAGATATAAAGAGCAACAATATAAAGAAGCATGAAAAATAGCCTGCACCGGCATACAATTAGAAGACACAGTTATTGTAGAGTTGTGTTACGAAAAAAAATTGTAAGTTGTGTTACAAAAGAACTTATTACTTCATATAAGGCAAAAATGTCTTATGATTAGAAGAAACGATTTAACGAATAAGGAATTATTAACAATTGAAGAAACAAAGAGAAAATCTAATTATACAAAGACTGCCTCGATTTCGATTCCCGGATCAAATGTTTGCAAGAATTGCCAATATTTGTTTAGGAGTTTCAGTGTATTATTTGTTTATTTGTGTTATGGTATTTTAAATGTCTAATATGCATGTATTTACAAAAAAAATATATAGTTTTAAACCAATTGTCTAGTATTCATAGAAAGTTTGAGTCTAGATGGCGTTGTATGTCTGACATCTAAAATATTTTAACAATAATATTTGAAATATCAATCTGAAAGAATACTAAAAAGACACATGTATTTATAATCTTGTGTTGTGTAAACGTATTCGAACCGAACATTAATAACTACAGTCTGTCAAAGTTTAACGTAATTTGATATAATGTCAAATTACATTAAAGTCTAAACAATTCATTTTTGTGAAAGTCGAGATATTATTAAATTATAAAAGTTTAAGACTTTTTTGTTTTAAGAACAAATATTGATGCAACAATTAGTACAAACACTACACAGTATCAATTTTTTGTTAAAGCTCGTCTGGATTTTATTGTAGCTTTTTGGTTGGAACTGCCGATTGTATTCACTAAGAGAGCCTATGTGATACCATGTCCCATTGGGGTCGAGAATACTCGTATATGTAAGTGTGGTCCTCTCGTGTTTTGCACTTGCAGCTGCGAGAGTTGTAGCAGATAAATCAAACCGCTCACTTGCAGTCATCATGACTTCAGGTCTAGTCTTAGTGATAAACTTAGGGTGATTCCCTCCTATTGACCTTTGAATGTTATTTTAACAAACCATAATTTGTCTCGAATAGTTGGAGTTTGACTAATATAGGTTTTATTTATCCTGGACCGGAAAGTGATCTTACTCTGTCTAATGGAAAGCATGAATAGAATCAAAGTATTCGCAGTGAGTATGGCAACCACCACGGTTGCCAAACTCATTGTGAATACAGACAACTCAGTATGGATACCCACCCGCGCGTGTTTTCCTATCCTGTGGTATCCACTATACATCTGTCTTTGAGAAACCCTTTGATTTAAGATGACCTGTAACAACACTCAGAAATGACTGCGCTGGGCCTTCGTCTTTGTCCTCGAGAACTCCACGCAATAATAGTATTTCCGATGTATATTTTCATGCTGTCCACTGTATGAGGCAAGCCCTCAATTTGACATCTAAAGCCAGAAATGGTGCTCCTATGAGCACTTTTATGAGCATTTTAAAGATAACTTCAAAACCTTTGCTATCAAAGGTTTTGAAGTTATCTTTAAAATAAAGGTATTTGAGAGGAGATCACAGTTTACTGTTAGGCGTTTTATGTTGTTATTAAAATTGTTTTAAGATAACATTTACAAATAGTTACTTATACTAAAAATTTAGTTTAAAAGAAGGGACTTTAAATAAGATATTGCTGCCATAACTACCCACACAACCCACCTACATGTAGAATACCGTTAAATTCTAGGCAATATGCGTTACGGTTCGATCCCATTTTTCAGAATCAGGTCGCCTTCCTACCCTATTCTATTCCTCCCTGGTCAACCAAATTGGCAAGTAATTTGCCAATTTAGTTGACCAGGATTTTGTGTTCATCATCTATGGTGAGTAGTCTTCCACTATTTGCTGGGCGGAGTCCCAATTTTCTGCGTTATTCTGGCCAGTAGACTCGACCCATAAATATTCTAACCAATAGATAATCTAGACGAGAGATGTGTAATTGTTTGTTATCTTCGTTATAAATAACAATGAATAAAATACAAATTACTCCTCTGTAGCTACATTACGATAAATAACATTATATCAAAAATAATTAGCAAGTTAGACTGTCAGAGAGGTTTATAAGCAACACAGCTTAATAACAAAATTACACTTTTGAACTAATTGCACCAAATTGTAGTACTTAAGAGCGGCAACGTTATGTCTTGAACAATTAAGTGCTAATGAACATCCGTCAATAGTAAAACATGTTCGAGTAAGCGTTTATATGCAAAACCGCTTCGATCCAAACTTTGTTAGAAGTAAATCCATCACTGTCACAATCAACCAATCAGAAGTCGCTATTTCCAAACTTTTCAAGATGGCAAATTGGTTACTTTTCATAGCAAACCAATCAGATAGCGCATATTTATTTTGTGTTTTCTTTGTAATTCTGTTGGTAATGGAAGAAATTATTCAACCTGCATGTGCAGGACGAGCTAGAAAACGTATTAGTCATGAACACAAGTGGCGGTAAATCCGGGTAAAGACAGAAATGCCACAAATATTTACACAAATTTTTTGCATGTCATAGTAGCGTTAGAACGAGTTCTTTTATTTCTCTTTTTTAATATTTTTTTTACCTAGTGTATTACTTTAAATACTTGCAATAATAGTTAATTTTACTTACTTAAGGCATTCCACAAAAGATTAACCGCATTTGCCTGTATGTTAAAAAGCCAATTTACGAATACAATAACGTCAGACTTTACCTAATACAAAACCCTTTTAAGAAGAGCATACAATCATGTTATAATAATAGAAGACAAAATAAATTATGTTACAAAGTTATAGAGAAGCATTATGGAACGCAGTTTAGACTTTCAAACTGCGGTCCATTATGTCAATGACAAATAATTGATGTTGATGATAATTTGATCAAGAAGGTGAGCCTATTTACAATCCACCAGCAGCTAAATAAAATATTATTATTTAGTATCTGTACATAAATATGTTAGAAGGACTATATAATAAGTGGTTTTGCTAGGTAGTAGAGCCACGCTGATTTCATAACGAGCGGGCCGGCTCGACCTACCCTCCCACAGAAGACCAACCTAAAGCGCCAGCATCCGCGTTGTCGTATTTCGTTGATGAGTGTGAGACCGGAGGCCCATTGATGCAGGGGTGACAGTTATCGTGGTAACTGTGTAAGCCTTACACTATCACGATGACTGTCATGCCTTTTACGTCCCCAAGTGGGATGTGGAAAAACATCTCACTAGGCTGCCACAGTATGGGTCACCATACTGTATTGTCTGCATTTGCAATGAGTGTGGTGACCACAACTCTTGGATTCTATTCATGCTTTCCATCAGGTAGAGTAGAGTTACTTTGGCAGGCTTTTAATATAAAAAAAAAGTGGTAAATTTGTAAATTTGCAGGTGATGTACTATTGTACAGCTGTATTTAAGTTATATGTTGAAAAAACTGTGATAAACAGTATTTTCATTATTATCAAGAATATGTGTTTTCATTATTATATAGTCATGGAGTCATATTCATAATCATCACATCACATCAACAGCCTTTAACAGTATTCTGCTGGACATAGGTCTCCTCTTAGGAAGGAGGGTTTGGCCTACTCTACCACACTGGCGAGATTTATTGGTACAGGCTTGAACTTTCTTTCTCTTTGTAGTGCTGTTATCCAGCGTAATTTGAGTTCGCTTAGTGAGCTCTTACGATACCCACGATATGAATAGTGGTAGCGACAATTCGTGTTCTTAATCGGTCACCACATGGATGTTATTCGTCTAGTGTTAATTTCACTTCGTAGTTTAATATAGAGATATATAAATAACATTTTTATGTAGAAGCATGGGTGTCATATTTCTCTCACATGAAAAGAACATACTAGGCACAGGCGAGGTGAGTATGCCTGGGAGGCTCTGCACAACGATTAATGTTGGGAAGTTGTATATATGCTAATCAACGTGAGAATTTTCATATCGCAATACAGGATTAACAGTTGCAACATTATTCGACCTGTTTTCGTTAGTTAGTGCTGTATGCTTTTGTTTGCGCTGTATAAAAAAGTCACTACAGTTGACATTAGTATTTACAATCTAGTAATAAGATATGTTTAATCCCGCAAATATGTTTAAGTCATTCATATTCTAAATATTTACTAGTATTAGTTGTGGCGACTTCCACATAATTGCAAACAGAAAAACATACTACAGCGCCATCTAGCGAAGAGACATAGAACTACAGAGTATAATCAACAACGTAGCAACTACTAATCCTGTATCGTAAAATAGAGATTCACGTGGCAATTAGCATATATACAACATTCCAACAGTAACTGTTGGGCCGCGGCCTGCCAGGCATGATAAATTTGCCTGATCAGAGAAAACTTCCTTTCTGTCGGAGGGACATTACACCTTATCCCTCCACAGTGGTGACCCCGACGTGATTGGAAGCAACCTTCAATTAAACAGATAAGCAGCGTCACTCCCACAGCGATGAGTGGTAGCCAAGTCTTAGCCAGCCAGCAACCTCGACCTCAACAGGGATACCACACACAGGAAGAACCCGCTCCAGGCTGGTTACCCTACGACCTCATCAGCGTCTAAGCACAGCACACTGCACTACGGTTCACGCAAGCAGAGCATCTCTCTCCCATCAACAGTCAGCCACTACGCAGCAACCGCCCCGACTCACTGGAGACTTCACCGCAGCACCGCGCATCGCATGTAATCTCGACTTACTGGGATCTGCAGACTTCAATCCCGTTTCACTGGGGACTATGCGGCATTCAGTTCCGACTCACTGGAACTATTCACTCCTGGCACGGGCACGCGCTACAACAGAGCATAGACAGCTGACTCATCAGTACATCGACCTCAGGTCTTGGAGGTGAGTGGGGAGTCACATAATTGCAAACAGAAAAAACATACTACAGCGCCATCTATCGAAGATACATTGAACTACGGAGTGTAATGAACTACGAAGCAACTACTAACCCTGTATCGCGAAATAGAGATTCTCGTTGCAAATAGCATATATACAACATCCCAACATCAACCATTTGGCCGTGGCCCACCAGGCATGATCACTTAGCCTGATCTTAAGATCCTCCCTTTATGTAGGAGGCACATCATATCCGTTCCCTCCACAGTGACATATTAAGTATACTCGAACATGGCTTAACACAATTATAATTTTGATAAATATAAATATATTTAATTTACATATGTATATTGTTTGTTCTTATCAAGATTGTGTACATAAGTAGTTACTTAATATTCAATGCAAAATAGTGCCTTATAAAATATATAAATATATAATACCACTATAATAATATATAAACATATCTAAAGAAATCGGGCCACCACTTCCCAGGAAGATCGGTACGTTCGACTTACTGCACGTCGAGAGCGCACTGTGACAGCGCGTACCGTACAAAATCGCTTACGTGATGCTACTGGTACCCGTGTAAGCGATCAAACCATACGGAACAGACTTCATGAAGACCAACAAAGATCCAGAATGCGCGCTGTGCGAATAAAATTAACCAGGGCACATCGTGCAGCGCGTTTAAGGTTTGCACGTGAACATCTCGAATGGACCATGGACAATTGGAGAACAGTGCTCTTTACAGATGAGTCTAAAGTTAAATTTTTCAGTGATGACAGACGGGTACGTGTCTAGAGAAAACCAGGGGAACGTTTTGAGGATCCTTGTATTCGAGAAACTGACCGTTTTGGTGGACCCAGTATTATGGTGTGGGGTGGAATCAGTCTACTGGGTAAAACTGAGCTGGTATTCTTGGATGAGGGCAACGTAAACGCCGCCAGCTACGTCCAACAGGTCATCCAACCTCATGTCATCCCATATTCACAGCGAGTTGGTCAGAATATACGGTTGGTCAGAGTACACGGGTACCAGTAGCATCACGTAAGCGATTTTGTAAGGTACGCGCTGTCACAGTGCGCTCTCGACGTGCAGTAAGTCGAACGTACCGATCTTCCTGGGAAGTGGTGGCCGATTTCTACCACCACCTCGTCTCCTGGCAACACTACCTGTCTCCTGATAACGTTCCCAAACATTTCGGATCGCATGCCTAGACACACCGAGGCGTGAAGCTACCGATCTCTGTGAATTGCCCTCTTGAAGCAAAACTACAGCTCTGGAAGCTGTTTCCAGGTCCATATGACGTCGAAATCCGGGCATTGTTATTTTAAACAAAGCAATAACACCGAAGCAAATGATAAACAACGATACAATATCAACTTGTGTTTGTTATGAGATGCAGAACACAAGTGATTAGAAAAGTTCGTAAACGCTGAGTTGACCCATTTTTTAGTTTTTTCCGTCTACCCACTTAGGAACCACCCTAAACGTGACATTCCAAACGTGTGACCATGTGTAAACATATGCACTTGGAGTCTACACACTTCAATTTACAAATCAGCAGGCAATAAAAATATTACGGTCGAAGTTCCGAAAAAAATCAAGTGGGCCCTAAGTTGTTTTGAGTAGGTATCAGACGCGTCATTGCTCCAATAATAAAATCGTATTTTGAAATACGATTACAAACAAACGAGACGAGACGATATAAAAGGTTTTTAAGTTTACGTTAACTTATAAACAATAGGTACAATTACGTACGAAAATTCACCAAGAAATGTAGGAAACGTTCAACGTAGTCTGTACAATAAGTAAATCTGTATTATTCTGTACAATAAGTGGTATAGTTTCTGAACTACAAGAGCAAGAACTATATACGGTCCTAGATAAGCATAAGTTATAAATAAAGTCTTGATCCAACGTCGGCCTCCGGCTATCTACGGCTTATAGATGTAAAAGCAATTGTTTCAATCTCAACGAGAGTTGACGTTAGTCAGGGTCAGTCATAACAGAAAACGACCAAAAGTATTTTGTGAATTGCTTGAAAAATGATGTCTGGTCATAGAGTAGAATTCAAGAAAAAACTCACTTCACCGGCTCCATTTATATTTGGGATTGATGATGTTGTTGTTATAAGTCAAATATTTTGAAAATAACATTAATTCCCTGTGTTAGCAAATGGAAGCTTCTTTTCATTTGCCAACACAGGAATTCAAACAGTATTTGAAACCGATCAGAGTCAATTCAAAACAACTGTTTTATAAGTAGTTTGTCAGCACGTTTTTTCCGCAATAACTCTATTTGGACCCCTGTTAAATTCTGTCAAAATATCCAATAATGACGCGGAGTGTTCCCGAGCGAAAGTACCTTTTGATACATAAAGTCAATTTTAGGTGAAATACAATGTTGAATCGCTAGTAGTATGATCCTAAAATTGACTCTGAATTCCATATGTGACTACCTTCAAAGTGGTTTCTGATTATTAGCATTTTCACTATTTTTTTTTCTGATCTGTAGGGGTTGAAATTAAAAATGTTATAGTCTTTAGTAGGATCTTTGAATGATCTGAAATACAATTAATTTAATAAGAAATGCTGCAACGATCTATAATTAATTTAAAAATTTTGTTTGGAAATTCAAACGCAACGAAAATAATAAAAGAAAACGTTGAACAGATGATAATAATAATGATAAGATTGAGCAAGGTCTATTTGAAGGTTACTGTCTGAGTCCCTTGTGGTTTTGTCTGGCTTTGAACCTTCTCAGCACTCTATTAGAGGATTCACAGTTAGGCCACAGGTTGCAGAAAGCTGACCAAGTTATATCTCACTTTCTTTATATGGACGATTTCAAACGACTAGCCTCACTAAATAATAATTGACAGCATTAGTAAACATCACTGAAAACTTTAGTAATTCTTTCAAGATGGCATTTGGTGTACAAGTGTACAGTCATGTATGTAAAAAAGGGCATGATTATAGAATCTGAAGGAATAGAACTTTCAGATTCCACAAAACTCAGATCTCTATCTGCCATCAAGACCTACAAGTATCTAGGTTTTTCATTGCCCTTGAGAATAATAGAATCTGGCATGAAACAAACGTTGTAAGAAAAGTTCTTCGGTCATCAGAAAAAAAGTACTTGAAAGTCTTATATTACGTGTAACAAGGTGGGAGTCTAGTATGTTTGGGTCATACTGGTTCTGATGTATTCCTTTGGGGTGCACCGATGGATTCAGGCTGCGTTATGGCCCTTTACAAGAGAGTCCTGGCTGCATTCCAAATGAACCACCCACGTCTGTCGCTTATGAGATTGTATATTTCGCGAAAGTTTTTGGGTCGTAGACTAACTCACGACATTTAGAGAATTTAGTTTGCTCTGCTTAATGGAAAGCGTGAATAAGTTGAGATAACAATACTCATTGTGAGTACAGACAATGCAGTATGGTGACCCACACTATAGTGCCTGGTGAGATCCTTTTTATACTCCGCTTGAGGACGTTAAAGGTATAATAGTCATCAGGGCAGTGTAAAGCTCACTCACTTACCACTATAACTTTAGCCCCTGTATCAATGGGCCTCCGGTCTCACACTTACCAACAAAAATTAACAGCAGGATTGCTATCGCTTTAGCTTGGTTTTCTGTGAGAGGGTAGTTCTGCCCCGGTCTAACCCGTACAAGTTGAATCAGCTTGGCTCTGCTACCTACAACATATAGTCTCAAAAAATATTTTCTTAATAGAAATGTTAATACATAGCTACTAATATAGCTATATTGGCAAATATAGCTATTTTAATAAACTTTCTCGAAATTGTCGTGTTAAGGCGTTGTGACGTGATTTGTTAAGGTTTTTGAGGTGTCGATGAAAAATAGGTTGAAGTTTGAGTAACTCCTCATCGTGAAATCTTTGTCTTAATCTTTGCGTATTTAACCAACGAGTAACATAAGTACATAAATAATAATAGAACTAAGGTTGCTTAGTATAACTAGCAAGTTGTACTGTATTGTTTAGTACTATTATGTATAGTATAAACTCGTATTGTATATGTATGTAAATTATTTATAATTTAATTTAAGATTAGCGTATTTCATAACAATTTATACTTCCCTACTACTATTACAAATGAGAATTTAAGTTTGTTTGTTACGGTTTCACGTGAAAACTACTCAACCGATCATCATGAAATTTTGTATGTATGTATGTGTAAATTATGGATGTATATTATAAATGTGAAAATGTGTCTGTCAGTTTGTTACCTCTTCACGCTTAAACCGCTGGACTAATTTTAATGAAACTTGGTATGAAAATAGTTTGAATACTGACAAAGGACATAGGATAGCTTTCATCCAAGAAATAACTTCTACAAAACGAAACTCTTGGGGCACGAATCAGGTTGAACTTTTTTCTTTTTTAACTTTATAGCGAAGTTTATCTCTTCAGTGACAAGTAAGGGTTTTCAATATTAGGCAAGTCATGTTCTTTAATTTAACGTGATACGAAAATGCGCCTTAATGATCCAAAAACCCCGTGGTCTTTTTTAGAATACTGCCTTGAAATTATTAAAAGTTGGCTTGTGAAGTGACCTTTTATAGTGATGAGTGTGCTCTTCTAGTGTTTATGTTTTTGATTGTTATTTTTGATGAGTGTCGTCATTTGTTAGTCTTTTAAAGGAGTAGTAGATTATGACGTTAATGGTTGATGGTTCCTTTTATTTTAAAATATACAAATCCTTTAAATCTCTCACATTAAGATAAACTGTAAAAATCATTTATTCAAACAATAGCAACAAAATATCACGCTGGCCGGACGGGTTAGTATAAGTTATTTTTTTTATAAAATATAACACCCGCATTAGGAATATATCACGTGTCGCAGGGGACTTTGCAAATATACAAGAAACGGATACAAAGAACACCAAGACTACGAACAACAATTTGTGGATCACACAAAGTGTGGGATTTGAACCCACAACACTCAACACAGTAGAGAGCGGCGTGGCAACCGTGTAAATGATCATGCTATTCGTGCAGCCTGTGCCAAGTGCTCTTTTTGCAGTGCTTCTGTCCTGCTTGCTCCCTTAGTCGACTCTGATAGCACTCACAAAGTGAATATTTGATAACTTTTCAAATAAATTAAATCCTTTTCGATATTACATCTGCAAAAACTAGCTAGTTTACTTGGTATTTCTTTTCGTGTTTACTACTAACCCCTCATCAAGAAATTTTGCGTAGATACAACCTTCTCAGGGACACAAAAGGGGGTTAATGTATTTCGAGGGCAAGAAAAATATTATAAAACGTCAAAGATAAAATAAGCCTTTCATATTGCAGAACACATATAAAGCTCTATAAGACATCGTCATTAAATAGCAGTAAACGTTGGAATTCATATTATACTGGGGCTTTATTTGAATTTTTATTCACAAGAATATTTCATTTTTCACTCAATTCAGGAGCTATCTTAATGGCTTAGGATTGAAGTAAGCGCAAATTCACACGCGCTTTTCTTTTTCATATGTAAAATATATCTTTTTCTTTAAATGAGAACATTATGATCTTTATATGTATTGAAAATGTACTTAGTGTAAAGTTATTATACGACGATACAGTATTATATGGGAAAAACGTAGTAGTTACATGCGTAACACGGTCTAGAGGTTGGAATTGATGAAGTAAAAATAAATTTAAAGTAAAGTGTAAAACTTTTACTGTAAAGTATCTATTAATAACATGATATTCAGTATATGAATACCTTTAAATAAAAATCCTCTCACTCTCTTTACATGTAGTGAAGCCGTAAAGTAATTCAACTGAATACTTGTTATAATGCTTTCAAAAACTTTCATCAGGTAGGATTTAATCAAATTTAGTAAAAGGATAGTACAAAACTGTGAGATCTCCTTTAAACCTTTCAACGATAGAATATATTTCGCCTCCGGCTTACGACATAATAAATTACCGCTTATCTTGTATACCATTCAAAAGAGATTCTAGGGGTTGGCCCCTAATCCTTGATAATAGAGGTTCCCGATTTTTGGAACGACTTTTTTATACAAAACCGACTCTGTATCGTACGTTTTATCGAAAGCTTAAAGTTATATCAGATCTTAAAGAGTGGTTTTGTTTTGTATTTAATCCGATGTTAAGTACGTATTATAAGGTAGGTAAAGAACTAAAGAAACTAGACAACTAGGTAATTTGATTAATAGAAAATAGCTAATAGTTTGAATTGTATGTACATTTTTGTACGTTTTAAATACTAATTGTCTCAGCTAATATGTAATTACAAAGACCGATCTTACGTTCGTTTAATAAGACTTGTGTAGAAAACCAATTCTTGTGAAATTGGGCACGATCTCACTGATTCACGGTGACTGTTGAAAGCTTAAAGCCCAAAACGTGTATGTTAAAGGACATTTTATATGTTTTACACCCCAAGACTTAGCTCGAAGAAATTATTGAGGTCATTTCAATGACGTTCGAAAGCTGTGACCAGTACTTAGATAATCTTTGTGGGATTTCCAAGCGGGAGTCGCCTAAAACACTCACACATAACGTAACCGCGATGTAAACTCCAAAATAAATTTTCACCATTCAAATGTTGTAAGCCACACTACTATGTACAAATCCATCATCCAATCCAAGTTTTTTCATTAACTCTGCGTATAATATATTATCATTATTAAAAAGGATAGAAATTTGACAGTTTACAAGATGGCTCGTAGTATTCGTAGTTTTTTTACAAAATATTAATAGTTTATAATGATGAGTAAAATAAAAATATAATTTATGCCGTGGCCGTGGTACTGAGTGCCATGCTTCGGCAAATACGGGGAAGACTCAACCGCAGTGACGATGCGTTCGTTGCTTTTCACCAAGTGAGTAAGTTTCCTCATCAGCAGTCCTTAACAGTACGCTGCTGGACTTCGGCCTCTCATTACGGTTATCAGAATCCAAATGTCCCACCCATCCAGACACAGATATTAAATCATTTTCATCTTCTAGCCTTTATTATTCTCTAGATTGTTTTGGGTAGGCTACTAGTTCAACTGATTTTATCTGAAAATCAGTTTTTACATGAAACGACTAGCATCGGATCTCCACAACCCGAATAGGGTGAATTAAATTCGAAGATTGAACAAGTAGTCAGTAAACTTGAGGGCACAAATTGTAAAACTTTAGTCTATAGAAAGTAATAAAAATTTGTTACATGTCTGTCCTTATCAATATGTAACCCTCTGAGTTTATCTGTGCCGTACTAAAAAAAAAAACAATATTCTACGTATATTTTTGAACCCATCAGGTACGACATGAACAGAGAGGGCATATTAAAAAGAAATAACAAATAATTCGACTACGATTTATTAATAACAAATACATTTTATATGTTTAATCGACAAATTTTATGAATATTGTAGTCTAAAAACGTCCAATTCTCATAAATTTATTTTGCACATTCAATATTTTTGTTGGTAAAATGGTAAAATAAATGTTGTTGAAACTTTTATTTGCTGAATTCCTAAAAATAAGTTAAACGTGATTTTGTTTGATGTGAATATTTATTGGTTTTGAATTTTATTGCTCATTTACTATCGGTAAATAACTTTATCACCTTTGAAATAAACTTTGCGAAGTTAAATTAAATATGTAAATTGATTAAAAGTTGTAACGTTGCTCTACGTAAAATCATAATGCACACAATCTGTTGGATTAATACAAGGACGTTAAAATACCAAAATTTGAAAGTATACTTACTTCTTGAATAATCATAAATAGTTTTACTATCAATATTCATATTAAACCTTACAACGTTTATATATTTCATCAAGCAAATGCGTAGGTATATTAAAAAATGATCATATTCGACTAGATTTAGTTTTATTTATTACTATAACTCTTTCTAAAGTCTGAATTTTGTAAATTGTCAGCGTTTAAAGATTTCGTACTTTTTTCAACAAAAGTCGCTGTGTTCAAAAAGCCTCTGCTTTAGTAGTGATTTACGTAGTCTAACTCTATAGAATTGTATGTTCAAATGTCATACTAACGACCCAGTAATAAGGTTCAACATATGTAATTATTGGTAATGAAAACCTTATTACGACAATAATGTTTATTAATCGTAAATATATGCAATATCATATGTTTGTTACTCTGTTAAATAAATTAAGTAGAAACGTTACTATCAGAATTATAAGTAATACATTGGTGCTAAGATTAGGGTCTACATAAATACATGTTTTATGAATTAATTATTTAACTTTACGATAGGAACAGAGGTAAATCTCTTGCAGGATTTGGATTCATATTTGGATTTTGAATAAAATAACTCTTCATGGCATGGTTTCCTCATGAAAGTTTTAGTTTTAATCTTTCAAATTAAATTGGCACTGTAAAGGCATAGATAAAATAGTGTTTTATGAATAATTTTATAGCTATTACTTTAATTTTACGATAGAAAGGTAAATCTGAGACTGACTTTTTTATGTGGTTCATTTACCAAAGTTATAGTTTAGATTTCACAGCTCATATGTTATCCGCATCACATCACCTTTCATAGTCTACTGCTAGACATAGACCTCTCCTTAGGAAGGAGATTTATGTCATCCACAATTTGTAATCAAAGAAAATGTTTTACATTTCATAATTTGATCGTTACATCATAAAGGGTGACTGTAGATTTGAACTTATTTTATTATACTTCGAATAACACCCGTCTACCCACGCTATTAACTACGATGACTGTTCCACTTTCTATCAAGTCCACTCAAATCTGAAGGGTTATTATTATGATTAATGTTAGCGTGTACAAGTAAAATTATGCCAGAATGACTTTAAATAAGAATAATGTTAATTATGTGCACACAATAAGGTTAAAAATGATTTCTAAACAAAGGATAAATACCGTATGACGTTTTATATTTCTGGAATTGTGAAGTTTTTAAATTGCTGAACAAAGAATAGTAGCTACTTTTTCTTTTGTTTTGTAAAGATATTGAGGCACAAGCTCGCTTGAAATGCTGTTTACGCTATCTATTAGCATAAATATTTTTTTAAAGTATTTTATTAAGAGCATACAGATTTATCTACTCCAGTCCTGTCTATCTGATTGACTGCCGGATATGTGACTGATTCTTGACACAAAGCCTATACCGATCCGTCTTCCTAGCGTGGTATAGTAAGCCAAAGAAGAGGTCACGTTCAGCAGTAGGCTATTCAAAGCTGTTGATATGATGTGATGGGACCGCCACCTTTATTTTTTTAGATATTTTTTTTTGCCACAGGAAGTAAACGAGCTGATGGATGATGCAAAGAATTTAAAGAATAAAGAAATTTTATATCAAAACGTCAGAAAAACACGTGTTTGCCTTGGAAGTAATTTTTTTAGAATGATATACATACGCTCTCAAACTATCCGGGTCGATTCTTCCTTCCCGTGTAAATAAGTTAAAACTTGGAACTCACTAACAGCGCACGTGTTTACTTCCCACTATGATCCCGGGTCCTTGCACCGTGGCGTGAAAAAGTATCTCACTAACTAGGCCACCACAGTATGGGTCGCCATACCGCTTTGTCTGCATTCTGAATGAGTATGATGACCACCACTCTTGGATTTTATTCATGCTTTCTGTTAGGCAGAGAAGATTCCCTTTGGCACTCCCTGAATAAAAAACTGTAAAATATTGAAAATAGTATATTAACTAAATTTCATATTAATAATACAATTCTAATAGTATTTAGAAAATATATCAGCTATTTATGACACGTAACTTTCGCTAAACCAATCCAATAATCGTACAATAGAAGTATGTAATAATAAGATAGAAAACAAGAAACAAAAAGATTTCCTCAAGATATTTATGATATTGGATAAAAGGAGGATACCAAATTAAAGGTACGCAACACATTATTAATGAATATCTTTTTCGTTATTGGTTTCATGATTTGATCGGCGAAGTTACATCGGTTATTACAGGTGATATACCGTTCTGTGATATATGTATGTGGAAATCTTTGATTGCGAATGTGTCTACTAGTGTCGGACCGAAACTGGTTTTTCAGCCGAAACCAAAATCGACTCACTAAAATATAAAATTTCTGTTGTATGCTTTTGTTATGCTGATGTTCTGTTGTATACTATGCTTTTTACACATTTATTTGTGAAATAAAATAAAAAGACAATTACTAACGTAACTAACAGATAAAAGATGTGTAATTTTATAAGATGAATATTTAGACAAAATAAATAGATGATATTAAATTATAAAAGTATAATATATAGTAATACTTTAATAAATATTATAATGTAACAGAAATTTAAATAATAGATAGCACGGTCCAATAGAAATCGGTTAAAAATATTAAAAAAAAGTAAGGACAAAAATACAGAAACCCAAATTTACCAAAATAAATACCATAATATAGTTCTGAATTAGAACACCATTATTTACATGACTCACTCAATTATGGACGGCGACGTCGTAAAATGGAGGACATTAAAGTGACATTGCTACGACGAGCCCGCAAACTTTACAATCTTATTTTTAATCAGAATCACTTATATTTTATGATCTGTTGGTAACTTTTCTTTTTTTATTTTAAGAGCCTGCCAAAGTGACTACTCTGCCTGATGGAAAGCATGAATATAATTCAAAAGTTGTGGTCACTATAGTCATTACATAAATATCAACAAAATCAATTTATTATACAAGGCTAAGAATTCATTAATTAGTATTTTGGTGCTCGCTTAGTAGAGTGCAAACGTTGAAATGGTGATCATTCAAATGTTAAAAATAATTCATGGCCCACCCTGTAAATGATTTTCTTAGAGTTTAATTCGGAAATGCTCGACTAGCTTTAGCTCCGGCAGTATATATATACTTTTCAAAAGTTGGTTTTTAGGTTGTCTCGTAATCTTTCTACCACCTGTGCCACGATTTAACGCTCTAGGATATACATAATTTATGCCATACCTCGGTATGTTCGTAAAGGTTCTACCATATATAACATAGGATGCGTTATTGCAATAATACATCCGATTAAAGCTGTTTATTTGCAGTGATAATTGTTTAAATTTTTTACACACAGTTGCGTTTTCGTTATCCGATAATTCCATTGCATATTCATTGTTTTTGGCAGGTTTTTTCCTAATTTCGGACAGATTTGCTATTTTTGTGATGGTTATACTGTACAGCAGCCTTGATGGGCATAGTTATTGTAAGTGATACTGACTTTTAGAAAACTTGTAACCGTTAATGAAATCAAATTTCGTCCTGCTAGTACTGCAATAATCTATTTATTTCATTCGATTCGAATCTATCAAAAGCAACAACAGCCGACGTATGATGTTACTGCACCACATTTACAGATTATATTTGTGGAACTCTATATGTGTTAGGAAAATATCGCAAACTGTTTCTGTATTAACCCTTTCTATGCATAAAATGTATATATATACGCTCAATGCAATTAACAAAAGATGGCGGTGCAGGTGGGCGATTATTAATTAGCCACGAAGTTCGCTAAATGACACACAGTAATTTAAGAATACCCTAGTTTCGACATGGTTCAAAGAGGATTGGATCGATCGAAATTGTCGGTCGTTTTTGGTCGAAACCAAAATTAAAGCCGAAATTAGCCGAAACTGAAACCGAAAGTTACAGTCGGCCACTAGTTTCTACACTATATGTTATTTAGAGCAGACTTTATATTAACTTTTGTTTTGTTATAGTGTATTGCTAGAGGGGCAATTTGATTGGAATACAGTTAATAAGACTACTTTAAAAGCTCGTCAGTAGAATTTAAAATAAAAGCGCATCCTATAAATTATCACAAATCATCTTGGTCATGTTGATCAAGATACACATTTACAATAATTTCTTCTTCTTGAAGACTTGAGTGTTGAGGCTCATTGCCTATATAATCGTTCATTTCCTACAAATAAGTATTAAAGTAACAGACGATACTGGTGGTGGTATTTTGTTATTATTTTCAGCACAACATACAAGCTTTCGGTTTCTTTCTTTTCTTAAAGAAATCTATTGAACCAGTTACATTAGTAATAGAGGTAACTTAAAGTTTTTATTCTACATGCAATATCAGCAAAGTCCTTGAACCAGCAACTATTCGTAAATCCTTGCTGAAACAACGATCTTACGGTTTCTTTTCGTAAAAGACGCTGATTTATTACCCCAATGCCCATCCTCTTTCTAAGTTGTTCCACTTTTTGCGGTGCGGTGGCTTCTAATACAGCGATCATAGATCAAGTCTGTTAATTACTATCTTTATTTTTGTATGACTAGACTTGAAAACGATGAGTTAAATAATTCCGTTAGAGAAATATCCGTCACTACACGGATTAATAACAGCACTGGTAAGAGACTGAAATCTTGAAAGAAACCTTATACATAGCCCGTCTGGCCAGTAAGGTATAGTAATCCAAAACTTCTTTTCTAACAAGCGGACTATGTCTAGTAGTGGCTTATTAAAAACGGTTGATGATGATGAGAAGTATCTTAACATTATAAAATACAGGGGGAAACAACAATCACCTGTTTAGTAAAGAAACCATCAGGCTTCCATACAGGAGGGGGCCACCCATAGCCGTAGATGGCCCGAGGTATGTCGGGGTTCTAGGGATTTCCTTACTAGGGTACACCTGACCCCCTCGCTAGTAGTACCTGAGACGGCGTGCAGTTTTTGGTCGGTTCAAGTCCGACATAACCACCTTTCGGTGGTATCCGTCGGGATTGCCGCACAGTACAAAAAAAAAAGAAAAAATAGGGGGCAACAACAATGATTTTTCCCAATTGCATTTTATGATATGCAGATATGTGTCAAAAGCCAAAGAAAACGATGGATTAATCTTTCTTTCTTAACAAAGATATTCTTACAATTATTTTCATGATATACTCTGAACTATAGTTTGTATTGCATTAAAAAATTTCTTTCTTGTAAAAGCAAACTAGTAGTTAAAGTTGCCTTGTTTTACAAAAAAATTTGAATGTCAAGAAAAAAAACGGTAATCGCTATCTTTAGAACCTCGAAGTCCATATCTGTCTACAAATTATAAAAAAAACTTCGATTTTATCGATGCTTATGCTATTATTCAAGAAGAAAATGTATATCAATCGTAACAAATAACCAAAACTGAATAAGTAGGTAGGTAGTAAGTCTTAAAATAAGGTAAAGCACATATTTTTTAATATGGATTAAATACAAAGACTCCCTTAGGTTCAGGGTCTGTAGATGTGGGGTGCGGGGTCCGGAACCTCCACGTGGTGCACCCTGGGCAACGGAGGCGGCAGCGCTTCTCTCGTCAAATGGGAGAGACGCTGCCGCCTACGGCGAATGCCAGCCGAGGTGGGAAAAACCCTTGTTAGGGTCATTCGGAGGCTTTCTACGTGTCCCTAGCAGAGGGCATAGTAGAGAGTATGCCAGCGGGCGGATGGGTTCTCAACCACTGGCACTGTCAGAGGTAGAGGACATTGGTCTGATGCAGACCACCGTTTGGCCAAGTCGTAAACTTGACTATTTGCAGTCAGGAGCGACAGCTCTTCGAGGGCTACGAGGAAGGAAACCTCTTTAAAAAACCTTGGGGCGGACGGACCCGGTCTGGTGTAGACCCCGTCCGGCCCAGCCGTAATCCTGAACGGACAGGACCGGTGGATCTTCGGACCCACGAGGACATAAACCTCTCTAAAAAAAAACCGCAAGCCCACGTTCTGACGCCTGGCAATGAGCTGAGTCGCTGGAGGGAATCCAGTGCCGAAGGCATCCTATTGTCGGAGGACACTAAACTCAAAAACATGGCATGGGTAAAGTAAATGTCTCACCTACCCAGGAGGGTCCCAGACGCACTTCGCCTGGGGAATCCCTCCCGGAGCCAAACGGCTCCGGCAGCTCCCAGTCGTATTCTGGGGGGAGCAACCACTGCCAAACCTACCCGTCGTCGAGCGGTAAATCCGGCGACCAACATATCGCGAAGGACGCGCAAAAACGTGAAGCGGTGTTAGATTGTGACACTGCCTCGGAAAGGAGTGGTGCGAGCACCCCATTGATGTCAGCTATAGAACAGTACTAACGGACTGCTCTAAAAAGAAAAAGGCGCCAGACCCACGCAGGAGAAGAAAGCATGCTGTCGGCCTCTAGTGTCGAGGTCACATTACTCAAAGGGGCACAAACCGTCGGGGGGCTCGTGGCAGAGATCGACCTCCCAAGACTGGGTGGATGGCCCAAGAGAGGCAGATTGGCGGATCTGCGACATCAGAGAGGGCCGAAGGTGAGCTCTTACTCAAGGCTCTACTTAAAAAGGTCGCATCCGATATGACAACGACTACCACCACGAACGACGTAACTTTGGAGGAGCTACGCCGCAGAGTTGGCAACCCCGTGGAACGGATCGAGCAGGCTTACTTCAGACACCTGAACATTAGGCCCTTTTGGCACTCGTGCGCTCCATTGTCGAGGCAGGACTTCTCGTAGCTCAGAATAAGGCTCATGAAAGGGAGAAAACCCGCCTCGAAGTGAATCTCGCCGAAGCCAGAGAGAGAGCGTCGGGTTCTACGCGTATCAACATTGAGGCTACGCTAGCATCATCGCCACCGGCGGTATCATCAAACCGGGTGGAACAGAACATAGTCGGACTCATGGTGGAGATGGAGGAGCGGCTCATAAGGCGTATTTCGGCAGTAGAGAGTGTCCACTACCGCCCACCTCTAGCTCCACCAAAGAAGACAAATTATACGGTCGCTGCCAAAGCTGGTTCAACAGCTCAGCCAGTAGGTAGGGTGGTCATCAAGCCAGCGTTAACGGCCCTTACTAAAGTCACCCAGGGGAAAAGAAAGGGAAATGGAAAGGCGAGTCATACCCAGACCCCAGCTTTAGCCTCGTCCAATACCAAACAGCACCTGCTGGAAGAGTGCTGGGTGGTGGTGGCCGGGGATAAAAAAGCCAGAAAGCCAGAAAAGCCAAAAGCGCCAGAGCAGCCAAAAAAGCCAGAAAGGCCACTGTCGCCGCGATGGCAGCACCGAGGAGACTCCGCGCCCCTCGCTCTGCGGCCGTCGTCGTGACTCTAACGGAGGAGGCAGCAGGGAGGGGCTTGGGGTACGCCGAGGTCTTGGCGAAAATAAAGGCCAAAGTTAACCTCAAGGCTCTCGAGATACCGGGCGTCCGGTGTAAAAACACATGGACGGGAGCCCGGCTCCTCGAGATTCCCGGTACCACCAGTGGGCCCAAAGCCGACGCCCTAGCGGCTAAGCTAAAGGAATCACTGGACGCAGCTGATGTCCGAGTATCCAGAATATCCGAAGTCGTCCAGGCCTGTAATGCGCTGAAGTACGCATTACAGGCCTGGACGACTCCGTCATGGTGGACGAGCTCAAGCTCACAGTGAGGAAGACCGGAGGCTGCCCTCTAGAACATGTAAAGTTCGAAGCAATTCGCTTCCTCCAAAGTGGACAGGGGGCAGCAATTGTCAGTTGCCCTATTGCGGCGGCCCAAAAGTACGCTAATGGACATACCCTCCTGGTTGGAGATTTCCTGCAGGCCCGAAAGGCAAGGTGCTTCCGGTGCCTGTCGGTGGGACATGTGGGGGTTCAATGTACGGCGGCGGTCACCATAGGTGACCTTTGTCTCCGTTGTGGTCAAGCCGGTCATAAGGCAGGCGGTTACAGCGCTCCACTGCGTTGTTTTAGGTGCGCAGCGGAAGGCAAGCTTGCCGACCACCGGGTTGGCAGTAAGCCTTGTGTCGGATCGATGCCGAAACTGCGAGGTCGGCCCTCTGGCTTCAAATCGCTGTCGGAAGGTGTCGCTGTTGCTTAGGATCTTCTGCTCCAGAGCATGGCACAGTGGTCAATCCACATTGCTGCGGTCGCCGAGCCATACGTCCACCGGTTTCTCGGAGCTGCCTGGGA
This sequence comes from Hypercompe scribonia, assembly GCA_949316085.1. NCBI lineage: Eukaryota > Metazoa > Arthropoda > Insecta > Lepidoptera > Erebidae > Hypercompe > Hypercompe scribonia. The sequence goes on from OX438988.1 coordinate 11,880,776, forward strand.
GACCGACTTAGATGGCTCGGCTGCACTGTTGCACGGCACTGCTGCTGGTACCCCTCCCTTTGCTGTGGTTGCTAGGGAACGGGGCTGCATAGCGGCGGTGGTTGGGGATATAGCGGTCGTGGCCGCTTATTTCACGCCAAACCGAGACATAACTGAGTACGAGCAATGGCTCGCTCAGCTAGCCGTCGTCGTCGATGCCTGTCGACCCCTTCCGGTTCTTGTACTCGGGGACTTCAACGCCTGGTCGGTTGTCTGGGGTTCTCGGCGCACGAATCCAAGGGGGAGGGCATTGGAGAACTGGGCCGAAAGATCCGGCCTAGTTGTCCTAAACCGGGGTGCCGTACCTACATTCGTTACGGCGAGGGGCAGCTCGATCGTTGATATTTCGTTCGCGTGCCCCTTGCTGGCACGTCATGTTCTGGACTGGCGTGTCGTTGTGGGGGAGGAGACAGGTTCGGATCACCGATACATTCGGTTTGAAGTCTCCGCTCCTACAAGTGGCGCGCCGCCCAGAGTGGCTCCATCAGAACCACGTTGGGCGCTCAAGCGCTTAGATCGTGAGCTCCTCCTGGGAGCCGCTATCGTCCAGGCCTGGTTCCCTGCACCGGACAGGCCTGTCAACGAGGAAGCGGAGGCAGAATGGTTCCGGGAGGCCAAGACCCGCGTCTGCGATGCGGCGATGCCTAGAGTCCAGCGAAATGCTGTCAGGCGCCAGGTATACTGGTGATCACCGGATATCGCAAGGTTGCGACAAGCTTGCGTGACCGCACGCCGCCAGTAGTCCAGATTCCGTAGAAGGCGTCGTCGCCCCGCGGATGCGGCAGCTCGGGAGGTGGAGCTGTTAACGGGATACAGGGATGCCAAAAGAACCCTTCAAGCAGCGATAAAGCGGGCCAAGAGTGAGACCCGCCGCGAGTTGCTGAAGACCCTGGAGCGAGATCCGTGGGGGCGCCCCTATCGTATGGTCAGGGGTAAAATGAGCCCATGGGCTCCACCGCTAACCCAGTGTCTACAGCCAGAGTTGCTTGAGCGGGTTATCGGCTCCTTGTTCCCGGTGCGAGTGGTGGAGCACGCTCCACCTCTGATGGCTCCGCCCTCGGCACCCGAAGCGCCTAGCGTGGATGACGAGGACGTGCCAGAGGGCGCTTGGGAAGAACTAGCGCTGGCGGTGCGACGGCTTAAACCAAAAAGCACCGCCCCAGGACCCGATGGCATACCAGGCCGAGCTTGGGTCCTGGCTCTAAGCGACGATGCTCTCGAGCCCCGACTGAGAGAGTTTTTCAGCGCATGCCTTGAGCAGTTCCCAAAATTGTGGAAAACGGGGAAACTGGTCCTCATCCGAAAGGAGGGGCGCCCGGCAGACTCACCATCTGCCTACCGGCCCATAGTGTTGCTTGACGAGGTATGCAAACACTTTGAAAGAGTAATTACACGACGCCTCGTCAAGCATCTCTTCAGGGTGGGGCCGGATCTGGCGGAAAACCAGTATGGTTTCCGTCAGGGGCGTTCCAACGTGGATGCGATCATGCGCGTGAAGACTCTGACGGAGGAAGCAGTTTCCCGGGGCGAAGTAGTATTGGCGGTGTCCTTGGACATTGCCAATGCGTTCAATACTTTGCCCTGGAGTTGCATCAGGGAGGCACTCGTATATCACCGAGTGCCTCTCTACCTCCGTCAAATAGTCGGGTCATATTTGTCGGCAAGAGCCGTCATCTACCCAAGTAAGACTGGTCTCGGTAGACGTGAAATGTCGTGCGGAGTTCCGCAGGGATCGGTCCTAGGACCGCTCCTGTGGAATATTGGCTATGACTGGGTGCTTCGCGGTGCTTTCTTAGATGGCGTCGTCGTCACGTGTTATGCGGACGACACACTTGTGACGGCGTGCGGCAAGACACATCGTGAGGCAACCCTGAGGGCCACGGCCGGGGTTGCCCAAGTCGTGGAGCGAATCCGGCGGTTGGGTCTTGTGAGGTAGCTCTACACAAGTCCGAGGCCTTGTTCTTTCATGGGCCTCGGAACAAGCCATCAAATTGATCCAGCCTCATAGTAGAAGATACTCGCATCGGCACTGAGTCCTCCATGAGGTATCTGGGGCTCGTACTCGATAGCCGATGGGACTTGGGAACTTATTTAGGAAGTCAGGTCCCAAAGTTGGTGGGAACAGCACGGGCGTTGGCGCGGCTGCTGCCTTACATGAGGGGACCTGATGACTCCTGCAGGAGACTCTACGCGGGAGTTGTGCGGTCAATGGCCCTTTACGGGGCCCCGGTGTGGGCGGAGACCCTCAAGGCGAGCAACGTCGCAATACTGCGACGACCACAGCGAGTGCTGGCCATCATTGTCATAAGAGGATACCGCACAATCTCCTTTGAAGCGGCGAGTCTCCTGGCTGGAACTCCACCATGGGACCTGGAGGCGAGAACCCTTGCGGCTCTTTATCAGTGGCGCAAGGAGGCGCGGGAGTTGGGCCGGAGTCCTGAAACTCGAGAAATCGAGAATCAGAAAACCCAACTCCGCCAGGTCCTTGTGGAGGAGTGGAAGGAACGACTTGGGCAATCAAGCGCCGGGCACGCCGTCATTGCGGCGGTAAGATCCGTTATGGAGGATTGGCTCGAGAAGAGTCACGGGACCCTCTCATATCGACTGACGCAGGTGATCACTGGAAAAGGATGCTTCGGAGATCACCTGTGTCTGATCCGAAAGGAGCCAACGCCTGAGTGCCACCACTGCGATGGCCGGACCGTAGACACGGCGCTCCACACGCTGGCAGAATGCCCAGCGTGGGCGGAGCTGAGGCGTGACCTTATGACGGCCATCGGAGTGGAAACTCTCTCGCTCGGTAGCATGATCGCCGCCATGTTGCAGAGCGAGAGCGCATGGGACTCCGCCGTCTCCTTTTGCGAGCAAGTTATGCTTGTAAAGGAGATGTCAGAGCGGGACCGGGAGAGGTTTAGAACTCCGGTTTAGAACGTATCCGGTATCACAGACGGCTCGGGCGCCGGAGATTGCAGAACGATCTCCGTCCTCCATAAGCGCTAGACTGGGGGTGATAGGTGAAGCCATCCGTCACCCGAGCAGAAGTAGGCCAGGATAGCAGCGGGACGTGCTACGGAGCACACACTCTCTTAGAGCAGAAAAGGGGTTATCTGCAAGCCGTAGGTGCATGGCCCGAGGTACGTCAGGGTTTCAGGAATTTCCTTTCTAGGGTACACCTGATTCCCTGGCTACTAGTACCTGAGACGCCGTGCGGTTTATGGTCGGTTCGAGTCCGAAATAACCACCAGTTGGTGGTATCCGGGGGGATTTCGGCGCAGAAAAAAATAAAAAAAAAATAAAGGGTCTTTAGATGATAATATATAAACTGTAAGCCTTTAAATCGATTGATAAATCTTTTTACTCTTTGAAACTATCTCGTAGTTTAAACGGTCTAATAAGTAAATAAATATTTCAGACATTTGACACACAACGTCATCTAGTTTCAAACTAAGCAGAGCTTGTGCTATGATAACTAGACTGATTGATATAATACTTATATTTTTTTTTGTAAATACATACATATTATACATAGAAAACACCCAAACTTCGAAGCAAATATTTGCAGATCACACAAACATTTGGTATGACACGGGAATCGAACCCGACACCTCAAGCACAGCAGTCGCATTCACTATCGCTGCGCCACCGAGGCAGTTATCGATCAAGTGCGATCGAGCAAGTGATCAAATCGAGAAAGCGACCACTCGTTATTTAACAAATAATCTTACATATCTGACCATCCTGAACTAGAATTAATTTATTCTTTAAAAATTGTGCTGTCACGTATCTCCAATTACAGTTTTACTTTCAATGAAAAAAACATAAGACATATTTAAATGATTAAAGTTTTACGTAACTCATAACATAATATTTGCATTGTAGTGATGGATTAAGAACACAATGTCACCATTCCTATTTATCCCATGGGTGTCGAAAGAGCTGATTAAGGAAGCAAGCTACACAGGACAAAAGGACTGCAAAGATTAAGGCAAAGCTACCTGTCTAGCCAGTGTGGACAGTAGACGAAAATCTCCTTTTTAAGGAGAGGTATATATGCCCAGCAGTGGACTATTAAGCCTGTTGAAAACTTGCTGATAGGGTTGTTGATTTTCTAAACGCTATTACACTAATAAGAATAATACATATGGTTTATATATTTTTAAATCAAAGATATAATTCTTACAAAAACAATAACGAATAGTTCTGCCAGGGATGACTTGAATCTTGTAAGTCTTAATAAATATAGACTTTGAGTGATAGATAGATAGACTCCGATTCTATTACGCTAAGATTTTTTCTTTGTCCCTCATAAAATGTTATTTATTCTTGCAAATTGCGTACGGATAATGGCGATTGTAGACTGAGTAGTCAATAAAAGAACTAAATACAATTAATCATTATTTGAGATTCTTTTCCAAACAATCATCACAAAAAAAGATATTTTACCCGTACATGTGTTAAATATTATGTACTGATTTATGCAAGCAAAAAGAGGAATGTTATAAGTTTCATTGTTATGTCTGTCTGAGTGACTCTCTGTGACATTATGGCTCCTAAACGGACGGACCGATTTGGATGCCATTCTTTCATTTATGTTTGTAAACAATACCTAAGTTGGAAAAGAATAGTAGGAAATAGCAAAGATCTCAAAGGATTCAACTTTGTTTGCTTAGCACTTATGAAACAAACACGTTTAAAAATTATATATATCACATTTTTTACTCAATTTTAACCATCATTTACTGAAAGTGCCTACCAAATATCATATTTTTTTCCCCTATTACTAGTGAAGTTACGTGACTGCTCAGCGAGCAACTGTCATGAAACTTAGTAAAAAGCCTTTTTTTTAAATTATGTCTAATTGTACAATTTTATAATTATGCGTTCGAATAACTCATAAACATTTTTCACAATACACATATGTCAGAGCGTCAGAAAGGGGGAAGGGGGATCTTTGCGGTTTTGGTTGTAGCTACAACCAAAACCGCAATGATCCCCCTCCATTGATCCGCAATGATCCATCGTGGGCGGTGTAACTGGAACTTTCAAAATAAAGCCATACTTGTATTGTTCAATGTCTCATTATTTAATCGTTATACAAATTTATGTAAAATCTCATAGTTTAACAAGTTTTAAATAAAATGGAAAATTTAAGAGCCTTTAAATAAAATGGAAAATTTAAGAGCCAATAGGTTAGCATTTGTGCACCTCGTGACAGCTGTCCATTTCTCAAAAGAACTGATGGCTGGCATTACTTGTGGCGCAACATTCTACTCTATTCGGGGTTATCGCTCTATTCCAATAACATTATTTAAATATTGTTGTTTACAGAATCAACTTATAAAAACCAAATAAACAAATTAAGTGATATTAAGATAATTCGTAATTTAGTAATAAAGTGGTTTATAACCAAAACTAATCCATAAGCAGTGCGCCGTCGTGTACATAATATAATGCAACACCCGTATTAGAAAAATATCTTGTGTCGCGGGGGACTTTACAAACATACATGACACAGACACAAAGAACACCCACACTCAGAACAACAATTTGTAAATCTCACAAAGTATTTTCCCACAACCCTCAGTGCAGTAGAGAATGACATGGCAACCGCTTAAACCACTATCCGCGGAGGCATATATAATTTAATACATTGTAATATGCTTATGTACTGCGTAATATTTCTTAAACACTTATTCACTCCTTAATCTTACATGTTAGTGCTGCTGTATATATTTTGCTATCATACCTACCATACTGGTTCGTGGTAACAATATATAAAAAATTGTACATGTGACAAATCTGCGCAACCAGTCATTACTCTCGTAGTTTTTTGTAGGATGGTAAATCGGTGTTGAACTGAAATGAAAACCGTATATTTGGGCGTACTGGACTTAAATTAGGAGGATATATATTATATACCCAGCACCTACACTGATTTAATAAAAACAATTCAAAGAGAACTAACAATTATTTCAGGTTTCATTTTTATTATTAAAAATATTCTAATGCAAATATGTGATTTGAGTTCATATCATATGTACGGGTATGATAACATACAAATAATAGTCGCTTTCCATATTTTAGTTTCTCACATTATTTTTTGGATAATGCATTTTTAATATACCATCGTGGACATCTGACACACAACGCCATCTGGTCCCAAACTAAGCAGAGCTTGTTTAACATGTTTCTTTTTGATCTAATGCAAAATTACTTTACCTTGTATATAGTGCGATTAGTTACAAAAGCATATTTTTTTTTAGTTTTTTAAATTATTATTTATTTTGCCTATAGTAATAATTAGTCTGAACAGTTCGTTGAATACTTGTTCTTAATTAACCTTCAACGACATGGATATAATACGAATATACAAAAATAAATACTACTAATGTAGGAAAAGCTCGCGATTCTATTCTTGGGCTTTTTCATAATCAAATATTACCTTTCAAAAGCACAAAAAGTTGAGTTGCGACCCTGCCAGGATTCGAACCTGGAATCTTCTGATCCGTAGTCAGACGCGTTATCCATTGCGCCACAGGGCCCTTATGATAGATTCGATGTATTGAAGGCTTGTTATCGTACAGATGTGTTCGCTAGTCTTTTTTTTACATTTTATTATAAAAAAGTATTTTACCTGACAAAAGTCGTTTATGACAATTCTTGGCATTGTTAAGCAGATAGTCCGACTACGATGTGCTCTTATGAGGGTTCCTTTCTTCTTTTTGTGTATAGCAACTCTGAATATAAAAAATATATGCAATAAATATCAGTCATTATTTTATGGTGACGATAAAGATGCAATTGTGTTCTGTTAATGAAGAATCGATATAATGTAATATTATTAATTAATTTCTCAAATACACATCGTATCCTCATTTCCTTTACAACGCCTTCACTTTTCATATTCACATACACGCAATAAACAAATTAGGTTAAACTATAACACTTTAAATTTAAAGCTTTGCATTACAAAGCAAAAGAAGTGTTACACCAATTACAGTTAAGTAATTTCAACTCTCGGGTCTTATAAATAAAGTTCAACAATGATCGCGTCGCAAAGCTCCTTTGATGTATTTGTATGTAGCTAACTTGGAGTCACAAGTATTTTTCACAGGTTAAAGTTACTCTCCTATTACAGAGTTTGCAAAGTAAGCCATAAATTAGAAATAGATTCTTTTTTTACCTAAAATGCAGATTGCCTTACCGCAGAAAAACAGTCTCTATGCGGCAAAAGCGTAATAATTTTGGTCGAGGATTCCTAGTATCAAAAGTGGTGAGGTGGTTTACATACTTATATCAGGTTATACAGAAGTGGCATATCTATTTGTACTTAATACATACGAATACTTTCATTATGTTCAAGAAATATTTTACAAATAATTATTGTTTTTCATGAGAGTTAATATGTAATAAAAGAAATACAAAGCAAGAGGGTTATTTTGGTGACTCGGTGGTGGAATGTTCAGCTGAAGGCACGTTGATTTCCTTTTCATAGTTCCACTCCATCTCAGTGACGACGTATATTATTGTCTTCTTACTTCGCTCATTAATGTAACTTAGCACAAAAAGCAAAATATTTTTTTTTTAAAATACAAACGAATGTTAAAATTTTCAAAGATTAAATTAATTGAAAACCCCTGACTTAAGGAATATTTGTTATGAGATATAATAAACGTGAAAATTTTCATAGAGTTGATCTCTCGTTGAGTCGGTAACATAAACAATAGAGTATCAGTTTTAATAGCATTTCCCTACGTACCTATTTGGTTCTCGAAGATATAGATGTGGTAATAATAAATTCAGCTACAAATAACTTAACAAAAAATCCAAGATTATACGTCGGGGGCTGCCATCACTGGTGTAAATTTGATCAATAAGTAAAATAATTTAATATCTCCAATTATTCACGTTTTTATGAAACTTTAGTTCATATTTTCAGTTATACTACCCACTAAAGATAGACAAACACATATTTATCGAGGATTATTTGATTATTTATGATGAATTCCTAAAATTTTCCATGTCTTCAATCTCCCTTGTCTATATGCATGTCCTGAAATATAAAACAAAGCAATCCTTCAAGAATATACAAATTTATTCTCAATTCTGAATCACCTCATACAAAGTAATAGTTATCGACGAGCCACAATTTGCTATTGAGACATGAAAGTTCGTTTTACGGCCCGCTGCCATTCGCGGCAGTTAAATATAAAGTATTTTGTATTGGCCTTGTGATATAAAACCTTCCGGTCTTACTTACATTAAATAAAAAGATTGAAGTGTCGCTTCTGTTCTGAAGAGTATCAGAAACATTGTTCTAACGTTGTCATTAACGAAGCTTATTCAAATCTGAAAATCTATCGTTTGATGTAACATATGACGTTTTGAAAGGGTAATTAAATACTTTTAAGCTTCACCCGTGGTAATTTTTAATTTAAAATTTTGTAGAATCATCACAAAAGTACTTATTTTTTAGGAAATAATTGCATCCAGGTCTAGTACAATACATGCCTAGATTTAAAAAAAGGTATACTCCACCAAACGGCCTTGGGTTTCCGGTCTATAAAGGTACAAAAATTACGTCTAAGCTAATATAGCATTACTTTAGGAATAATGTTATCAATAAATCTACTCGTCGCGTACAATCAATCAGTGACGATCCTTATCAGTGTCACAACACACAAGATCTACAAATTTGTCATAAAAGCGAATATTTTACTAAAGGTCACCCCTTGAAGGGCGAATTTTGTACCTTTATATCGACAAATCAAATTGAATGAAATATAAAATGAGGAACGTTATTAAAAAAGTTTTATTGATGGGTACGGGAGTACTGCACATTTGAAAATGGTTAAGGGTGAGACGTTTTTGTATACCGAGGGTTTCTGTAAAGTTTGAAAAAAACTGTTGGGTAGGTTGTCGATGTTTCTGTATATAACTCGAAATTGATTGGAGAAACGAAAAGTCTATATGAACTAAATTGTTGACGAGGACTAGATTAACTTACTTTTAACTACGATCTAGGACATATCCACAGAGCTGTTAGTGTAAAGCAAAGTATTTGATCAGAACTTGATAAACAACATTCTGGCTACAGAAGACTGTGAGCGGTGAACATTTAGAGTAAGTTGTTCTAACTAATACAATCCCGAGAGGCAACGTACAATTTTTCACTGAATGCGATGGAGATGCTTTGGTTCTTGGTTTAGGGACCTGTCAAACTTTGAGGTTTGAGGTATGAGTATCTAATAGACCAGTTTTTCTTGTCGTTCTTTTCATCAGACTATAGTGTAGGGGTTTTATATCTGTGTAACATATTTTGTCGATATAATTAAATTACGTACTGATGCAATAAAACATGAATATATCTTAGAGAACCCTACAAGTTAGATATAAAATTTATACATTAACTTCCGGTTGCCATACCTTTCAAAGTATGGATAAGACAGGATAAAGTTTTTCATCAAACTTGAAGTGAATTTTTTCTGTCGCCGAACTTGAAGTATGTTTACAAGCTGTTACGCCCAGAGATTATATTTAGAAATTTTATCACAACACAAATTTTATTATACATTTTAGCTTAAGTATTTTAATTTTACCTAATTATTTTTAAATTGTTAGAACTCGCTTGTACTCTATGCCTTATTTAGTAGTATATATATATGTTAGGAGAGTGCAAACACAATGTTTTCTAATCACATTTAGCCAAGGTGTCGGTAATACACTTAATGTTTTCAAGACCTATCCAATATCCATTAGACGTATCCAAACACTGATAGCATTTAAGAATATGGTCAAAGATCTCTCAGTCGGGTACTCGTTACCCTCAACAGTTGTTTATGACTAAATGATTTTATGGTTACTAATATACTCGAATATATGCTATAAATGTGTATGTATTCACATTTTAATATATTTATTCTATCGCTATCATAGTTTTAAAACACCTAAACTATTTATCTTTTGTCCATCCAAAGGTAGACTGGAAGAGATTGCTTTCAGCAATAAGGCCGCACAAGAAAATGTGTGTACATATTTTCTTGTAATATTCAACTACATCATTGTAATTGGGGTACAATTAAATGTATTCTATTTTGTTCTATTTATTGCAACTAACTAATAAGTACACATGAATTGTGACACATGACATGAATCTAACACAGAGAGTTAGTTGGAGTAAAGCTGACAGTTTGTTATTTTTAGGACACTAGATTACCCATTTTTTTCTAAAACTGTCTTTAATTTTTTAAACCTTTTTTTTATGAATAGTAAACATTTTTAACTATTTTTCCGTTAAAAAAATATTTTGATAAAAAAATACAGTGAAATTATTTTGATATGTATATAATTTCAAAGTTTATATTTATATTTCGTGGCCATTGCATCGAGTGCATTGTTGTTTGTTTCATATATGTAATTATAGCTATTTAAATAAAAGTAATTATGAAATTCAAATTAAAATTGTTGGAAAACCTTTAATAAACGTGAAATAGCTAATAAAGTCGTAATAATATATTTTTTCTTAACATATGGTCCTAATGTAATACATATATGTAGTACACGCTGATTTAGACCTTAGAATAAATAAATTTATGTTTTTTGCTTCACATTATTTTTCTTACTGTATTAACAAATATATTTTGTGATTTAAACAGAAAATTATAAATTTTTCGACGGTTGGGAAGTAATGGGTTAATACGTTCCGAGTAACTGACCAGGAAAAGAAATTTTTGACGTTTAAATGTAAATCTCAACTATAAACAGCCTTAACAATCAATTACTGTACATAAACCTTTCCTTAGTAAGGAGGCTAATTACGTTATACTAATAACAATATATTTAATATTTTGTTTATAGTAAAAGCCTCGTTGGTGTAGCGGTTATTATATGCGGCAGTCGACTAAGTGATCTCGGGTTCGATTGCCGGGTCTGGCTAGAAAACTGTTATTGAGTTTTTTTGATTATAGAAATGCTTAATGCCTAGAGTTTGGAAGTTAAGGTCTTAATCACCGTACCTTAGAGAGAGCGTAAAACTGTCGGTCTTGCACTTGATCTCTCTCCAGTTGTGTCGGATAGCCGTCCCTTCGGATCATAAGCGTGCGAGAACAAATAGTGCACCTGTGTTTGCGTACACACTTGTGCACTATTATATCTTCTGTGTAGTTGGCTGACCTGCGTAGAGGCTGGTCGCTATGGCTGACCAGGACAATGTCATCATCGTAGTAAAAAAATAATTGTGAATTTCACATACAATAGGCTAGATGACACCTTAGTCAAATGAGTTACTTTTTATCATCTGTCAAAACGACAATTTTGTATGAAAAATGTACTAAATACCAAATTGTGACGTCACTGTTTTAGACTACTCAATTGAACAATATATTTCACTGTATATTTGATTGAAATTCGTAATAATAATAAAAAGCTATGTTAATTGTTTTTGCCGAAATGTTTCACGATATTAGTTTTGATGAAGTGGACATTGATATTTATTTATGATACAGTCATTTACCCAATTGTGTATATACTGTCTATGTATACTGTTGGTGTTAGGTATCTCAATCATAAAACGCCTACTGCTCAAAGTAAGCCCCTTTTATTCAACGGCTCATATGGTTGAGATGTTGTTATTTATAGCTCAGCTTCTGTAGACTTATAAGATTAGTTTTATGGAACACAATATCAGAATTAATATTAATAATAAAAACTTCACATATCTCACAAACACGGCCATCTTATCCATAAACTACAATAAAAAAATAGCTGATAAACATACTTATATATTTCTAAACACATACATTTGATCATACAGTTTGGCATAAAAAGAAGAATTAAGAAGAATCGTTTAAGATCATCTCGATTAAAGTTTAGTTTAAGTGCACTCATATAAAAGTGTACAAAATATTATGTAATGTTTGCCAAACAACTACACAATTAACTATTAAGAAAGAAAGAATAAAAGTGATAAAATGTAATGTTCTTTATTTTATTCCTTTTCAACTACCATTAACCTTGTATAGCGAATGGTGAAATAAAGTCTACATTGTGTGGTATTTCATTTAACTGCGGTGTGAATATAAATATTAATCCGTGAAGGGTGCTCTTTTAAAATAACAATGACACTTCTTGCTTAAAATAATTACTTGATATTTACATATATAGTAAAAATAATATTATTAAAAACAATGCAATGCGATCAAAAAATATGTCACGGTAACAAAGTCCAGTTAGTTAGAATTATAGTTACATTGGACAGTGAGACAAAAAGTCTTTTAAAACAAGCGAAGGTTGACCTCCAAGTGATACCTTTTTTTTTGACGGCTTGGAAATCCCTTCAGATCTCCGGCTGATCAGGGATGCAGGAGTCAGGAGTATGTAGTGTTTCCACTAAAAACCACCCCGGCGGCCGGTCTCAGGCGTCCTACACTGAATGGGACCCGGGCTATGTTGTTTCAGGTCCCCTGCAGAATCAACGCCATCAACGCCATGCCTGGTCACAGCCTCTTCTGGGGGACGCTACAACGGTACCCCCGCTGCTCTAGTCCAAGTGATACCTAGAAATTTATAATTGCGCATCACACATGTTACAACTAGAAAAAGAAGAAAACAAATATTGACATAAAAAATCTTATAAATACCCGCTGTTATAGAATATCATACTAAAAGGTAAAAAACAATTTTCAATAAATTTAAATTAAGAATAGTGGGATTAAGTTGAAGTTGGGCTAAAAATGAATTTAATTTTAAAAAATGGTAACTTAGATATATACAAAGTTAATAAAAATGTGTTAATGTTAATTAAAAGTTCAACTATATTCAAATGTTCTATATAGCACGTTTAAAACAAATATGAGTTTTGAAATCTTTGCAAGTTTTATTAATGTTACGAGGGTGTAGCTTAAAGCGCAGTCTCCAAGAACCCGGACAAAACTTTAAATGCCGGTCTTTCCCCTTTCCGAATGAAGAACGCCCCTCAATATTCTGAAATGAAATGGAAAACAGATAATAAGCGCACTAGTAATTTTATCAGAGCTCCAAATTGGTAAACCTGATATCTATCAATTACAAACAGAATAACGTAACACTACCATTTTAATTCTGAATTGCCCCTATTTTGTCATTTCCAAAATATATATCCACGTCGAGAATGTCTCGTAATTTTTAATAAGAATACATATTAAAATTTCAAGTATTATCAACAGTGCCGATCACTTTCGAAATATTTTTTACTGTATGTGTAACAAAAAATCTTATGAAATTAATTTAAAGAGTTTGGTTCAGTGATTTGAAATAATGATTCAAAGAAAATTACATTACTACCCATTTTTCCTGTTCTGTAACTCATCGTTTAACTATCATCTTATAATTCCCATCGTCTATTTCATCATATTACGTTCAAGCTAATGTATATATGAAACAGTGGTGATGGATTTTAAGACTGCAAGGGCGACAAATATCAACGTGCATTGTTTAATATCGCAATAATATCCGGCCTGAACCCGGTTGAGCCGGTGTGATAGCTTACAAATCTAATTCCGGATATCTTGCGAGGTCACCAGTGCACGCGGCGTTTGTCGAGCTTTTAGTGGTGTACAGATCGTGGCATCGAATCGATCGTTTTTTAGCCAATGCACAAAATGTGCATGATGTATAAAATAAATAAATAAATATATTTCATGTATATGAGGTAAACAACAAGACAACTATAGGTAAGTGTGTATTATGTAACTTGTAACTGCGGTAACCTTATTTATTTAGAAAGTTATGCACTAATATACATCGGTGATCTAAATGCCTTGGGCATTCTATACCAGCCAACCTTTGGAAGAGGGTGTAAATATTCAGTAAGGTAAACATATTAGTATATATATATAATATATATATATATATATATATATATATATATATATATATATATATATATATATTATTGAACAAATTAAATATAACACACATTAAGCTAATATTAATATGAAAATACATATATATTTAACATAATTCACTTGATAAAAGGATTGCTTAAAAGCGGTTTTTCTGTGAGGCTGTCGTACTCCGGTCAAGCTGGTCTGTATGTGAAGAATCTTGCTTCTGCCGTAATCAACAAGGTGTGACGAATATTTTAACTAGAAAACATGATAATTTATTTAAAATAACAATATTATTGTTCACTAAAATGTTGAGTACTGTAAAAATAACACTTTAAACAACAAATTTCAGTAACAATCAACAAAATTCAGAATACAGTTTGGAATGTATTAATGTTTCTTTTAAAATGTTTCATATTTTTAGTACGTCTAATATCGCTATACGCTGACGTAACAATATTTGTTAACAACAAGAACAATACAGTTTTTGTCGATAAAAAATACTTTATCATTGTACCTCACTAATATATAACATCTCCTGACACTGCATTTGGCTGAAATGTGCCTCACTGAAGCATCTTCTCTGGAATTTGATATTTTTATTTATTTGCCTATTTCACGTCTTCGATTTTATTTTTGTTTTAATGTAATCCTGAAATAAAAAAGGGGTATCTTTTATACTAAATTTACATGAAAACCAGAATTACTTATAAGAAAATACCCCTGTTAGAAAAAAAATCTAACAGAAACAAAACAATTGAAGTTTAAAGCTCACTTAAACTTTCAGTAAACTTTAAATATAATACTTTTAAATACTTGCCTTCAACAAAAGCTTATAACTGAAATTCTTAGTTCAACTTTAACTTGACTTCAAATTACTTAAGTTCAATAAGTTAAGTAATTTATTTAGTTGTCATACCAAAATCTAAAAGTTTCAAAAAAAGGGTTCAGAAAGAGCACATTTGTCATTCTGATACATTATTTTTAAGCTTGTGTATTCAGAATGTATTTTAAGCAACGCAAACAATCGCTTTCGAAGGTATCGGCTTACACGCGAAACGTTTTAAACACGATGTATGTTTTTCCGCTGATATTGTCTTTTGTTTTCATTATTCTGGATGTCGTAAACAATATTGGGATTGAATTTGTGTGTACTCGTAAATTCAGATTGATTTTATAAGCCCTTTTCAAAAATGAAACTGATTTTTAATGGAAACACATGGATAGGAGAATTTACTACTCTTTTTTTGTAAATATCGTGGCAATGTAAAGTCAACTCGTCTGGAAATCAACTTTTCCGGAAACATGTCTTTGACCACTGGCGGGGATTCATTGGATGTATGACAAGTGGCTCCATATTGTTGAAACTATGTGTTACAATTGCAGAGAGCAAATTCTAGTAGCATCTGTTCCAATAACTCTCGTAACACGTTTGCACGGGATGTTAGATTCAAATGTTAACGAATTCTTGGCCCAACTATATCAGTTCAAAGAATAACTGCCATAGTCGATATACACGTGGGAAGGTTCACAGACAAAACCTAGTAATATATGTATATTGGAATAAGCAAGTTGAAGTGGCAATCAGCAGGCCACATCGCTCGTACAACCGACAATCGTTGGGGAACAAAGGTTCTCGAGTGGTGACCACGTACCGGAAGACGAAACAGGTAGACCCCCCACTAGATGGACCGACGACATAGTCCGAGTCGCGGGGAGCTGATGGATGCAGTTGGCGTCCAGCCGTACGGCGTCGCGTTCTAGGGGGAGGCCTATGTTCAGCAGTGGACGTCTTCCGGCTGATGATGATGATGATGATGATGATATGTATATTAATAGTATACTTCTAATTAGTTACATAAAATCTCGAACAAACTAACGTTATTACTGTTTTTGTTTGGTGATGTTGCATTTATATTGTGGAGGAATGGGTGTCACGAACTGGGCGAGGTGATCATGTCTAGCAGGCCGCGATCCAACAGTTGAAGTTGGGAAGTTATATATACCGTAATCGGCACGAGCATTTCTATATTGCCATACAGGATTAGTAGTTACTCCGTAGTTCAGTGTGTTTTCGGTAGATGGCGCTGTATGTGGAAGTCATCACAATATTATTGTTTCTGAAATATATGTAAAATTTTCCACGGATGTTTAAATTTATGTAGATGGTCCCGAAATAAATTCAATAGAATCAAATATGTACAAGGTGACTATTACCTAAATAAAATAAGCAGAAATACAACATCATTTTTTTGGCCCATTTATAAGTTAATGAAAAATTCTAAACTAAGTTAAGTTAACTTAGTTCTGCTTGTTTATTAATAAAAAACTCTGTTGTCAAATACATCATCATAATCATCTCAACCAAAAGACGTCCACTGCTAAACGTGTTACAGCTGAGATGAACTTTATGGCCCCATCGGCCATCGTTTCTACGCGCAATATGCCCCGCCCACTGCAACTTAAGTTTAACATTTTCCGTGTAAAATCGATGACCTTAATTTTTCTGCAGATGTTAATTCTAATTCGATCACATAGAAACTCTGAGCATTGCCTTCACCGTTGCTCTTTGGGTGACTTTAAACCTTTTTATGAGATCCATAGTAAGCGACTACATACTTCTCTATACCGTAAGTCATCCTTGGCAATATGCTTTTGTCTTGAAACGGTGGGGTATACCAAACACAGACAGAGGCAAAATTGACTCGACCACTAGACTTAATAATGGTAATGTTATATTGATAATTATTGGTAAGTTAATTAATACTGACTAATATTTATCCCCATAATAAGTGCAGCCGTTATATCCACATTAATTCGTATGCCGCATGCAGTCACGCTGTGCCTATATTATATTACAGTGTAACGACCGTATGTACGTATCTTTAATCCATCAAAGTCGACGGCAGTGACAGGGCATGTGTACCCCACTTTAGGTAGAGCCATGAAAATAGCGAAATGTGAATGCATCTTTTAAAAAAAAATTGTGAACAATACCAATTAACGTCTAAAAATCTCAACACAGATATTTAAAACACATAGGTTATTAGTGCCTCAAAATTAAAAGCTAAACTAACTTTGAAAAAGAAAGCATTTTCTTGCATTTCCAATGCACTTCTTTGGTTGTCTTGGGCAATTATATTATAAATATTGGAAGTCAGATGCATTACATTAGCAAGTTTGATATGCTATGAGATTAAGTCGTGTTCTAATAGTTAACTATTGTAATACATGTTTACATTTCATAAAACTCATGAAAGAAATCAGGACTTTTTCTTTTCTACAACACGAAATTTTATTTTTACATTAACAATTTTATGTAGGTTTTTATTTATGATATCAAAGAAGGCTGGTTTTATGCCCACACACGCTGGTCGTAATATATAGACAGGAACAATACGACCGGCACTAGATGGTATAAAAATGCCATTACATTTTATATAACACAACCTAGATGTTTTGTATTTGGTTTTGTCTAGACTAAGTGAATGAGATTTCTTTCTAATACGTTTAACGAGTTCACGAGAAAAAACTGAGAATAAAATAAGTTTATCTAGAATTCTATAGAATAGAATCTATATAAAATTTATAGGACAATATCTCTAAATATTACTAAAACAAATTACTGAATTATAACAATAATGAATTCATGTTACGAATGGTTAAGTGTTGTAAAAAAATTGGTTGTCTGTGAAGTCGGTTTACTGACGATAGTTGAACGTGACAACGTCATATCACCGCCCTTCATACTTGACGAAAACATGTAAATGTATTATTGTATAGCAGCTGTCCACGCGGACGTTTCGCTCACTCAAGTAGGAGAGAGACAGATGTCGAACGTACGCTCGTTCCACGCTCTCGCTTGCACTTCAAGTCTTAAATGGAACGACTCAGAGCGAGGTAACGCCGCATGAGTCATGTTTTTTTGTGCGTGCAGCCGGATCCATCGAATTATAAGACGTTGTCACGTTAAAAACTGTTGGATATTTACTAGCTTTATAAATAATTGAACGTCACATTAATTTTTATAATATGTTCTGCTAGCCGATGTCAGCCACGACGGCCAGTCTTTAAGGAAACCAGCGAACTACGCAGGAGATATTATAGTGTACATGTGTGTGCGCAAACACAGGTGTACTCTTTGGTTCTTTGCTCTCACAATCCGATGGTACGGTTATTTGACACGACCGGGCAAAGTTCAGACGCAGAACCGACAGCTTTAAGTGCTCTCCGAAGCACGAGATTTTTTTTTATAAAATGACAAGATTTGTAGTAAATTGCTTAAAATCTTTTTCATTTTTTAGAACAGATTTTGATAAACTCGCACAATAAAAATGACAAAAACATAAATATATCGATATAATAATAACATAAAGAAAGTTTTGGCGATCTCGCAAGACAAACTTTTTAGACTTGATATCGATTCAAAAATAAAGAAAAAAAAGATTTTTGTTAGCCTTAGTCTGACACTTAGAACTCATAGAGTTTACTCGCCTATGAGAATACCTTGTGATTTTCACAATATTAACGACTCTATGAAACCTCTTACTTAGTCGTTTGAGAGTAATACCATTATTCATCTTTACTTGGAAAAAGTATTAAATAATGATAAAAAGTTATAGCAAAAGTGCTTTATTGACAAAACTTTTAAAACTTCTTGAATAATATCATTGTCTTGAAATATGAGTTTCTTCTGCAAGTAGTTTTATGTAAGAACAGTGACGATTATACAGTTAAGTATATGTTTATTGCAAGTTTTATATTTTATTGATAGTGTTATGTAATATGAATGAGAAATTTATGTAATGAGGAAATATGAATGAAGTCATCGGACTTATGCCTTTTACGTCTCCAAGCCAGCCGTGTAAAAGCATCTTATTAGGTCGCCATAGTGTGAGTCATCATAACCACAACCCAGTTGGGTGACCACAACTCTTGGGTTCTATTTATATTTTCCATCAGGTAGAGTAGAGTCACTTTGCAGGCTCTTAAAATAAAAACATAAATTATAAATAAAGTAAATTTCTTTGTATATTTCTTGAAAGTTCAGTTGTGGTATCGGTATGAAAACCGACATTGGTGGTAGCTACCTGCTACCTCTCAAGCGAGTAGAGTTACGATAAATGTTCATGAGTTATTAATAAAACAAAATATTACTAATTTTTATAAATCGATTAAGTATTCGCTTAGTTTTATTTTGCTTGACAAAACGTAGTGTGTTTTATTGGCACGGTTGGACTATTCAACAAGAATTTGGCATCATACAAGAACACCTATTATGGGTTCACGATTACACTTTGTTTACGGTCCTAACTTAACATACGTAAGTAGATATATTTTATATTCACACGTATGACATACGAAACGTTGGTTAAAAGAACGTACGTTTAAAAGTTTTCGACCATGCAGCTAAGATTCAACTCCAAGAGACTGTGATGAGCAAAACATGCATTATTTATGTCAAATGCACGACAACATACTTGTTTACGAGAATATATTGCATGAATTTGTGTTCAGAGGTTACACATTTTATATGGAAAAGTTCGCCTGAATATTGTAAAAGTTTGTTTGTATTTCGTGGTTGTGCATTTTTAAATTAGCCTGAGTTTCTGTTTGTAACTTTCATTTGTTTTAGCTTAATATTTAACGAGGAGAAAGTAAATATAAAATAAAACGACAGTTTCCTGAAAAAATAATCTAGATATATATTATTATCTAGATATAGATTATTTGTGTTTTTCCCGTAATGATTTTTTGATTTTATCTTTTTTTGTAAACGGGCAGTGGGCTGGCAATAATTGAGTTCGAGAGTGAAGACTGCATCTCGGCAAATGTAGTATAGGAAGCACATAGGTCAGGTAGGATGATAATTTGCGCAAAATAGCTGACTTCATGTAAGAAGCCCAAAATCGATCAGAGTGGCGTACAATGGGGGAAACCTATACCCAGCAATGAACTGCGATAGGCTGATGTTGACGATTTCATATTGAGGTTTTACTGCACCTCAGAATATCAAGTATGGAATTCTATAAGTAAACTATAACATTGTAATCTTATTATTTATTTTGTCAATAGCATTAAGTGGTTCGGTTTCAGATATTATAAATAAGAATATTGTTTTAAAAAAATCGTTTATTTGTTGATTACGCGTTAGTAGTAATGTAAAGTTGATCAATTAAATCAGAAAGAGTAGAATAGATTTACAATTAATTTCATCATCATCATCATCATCAACCGGAAGACGTCCACTGCTGAACATAGGCCTCCCCCCTAGAACGCCACGCCGTACGACTGGACGCCAGCTGCATCCATCGGCCGCGACTCGGACTATGTCATCGGTCCATATAGTGGGGGGCCTACCTACGCTTCGTCTTCCGGTACATTAATTAAGTTGTATATCATCAATTCTTACTTCATGTTTATAGAACCAATTAAGTATTCCGAAATTGGCAGGATATAAACATATAAATATCAATCGTAATCATCATCATCTCAGCCGAAAGACTTCCACTGCTGGATTTGTGTCCTATACCACATAAATATACGCAGACATTTTAGCATTTAAGATGATAGGTTTTACTCTGTTGATACACAAATTTTACTCAAAATACAAGTAGGTCATTGCAACACGAGCTATGCTACGAATATCGCATTTGATTGAATTTCGATATTAATAAACTTTGATATAAGTATGAAGATAGCGTTCTCGGTTAATATGGAAATGGCTTCCAAATGAGAATCGATTTTAATCAAGTGATGTCGTACGATTGTAAGTTTTGCAGCTGTGTTAAATAATTATAAGTGTATATTTTGATGATGTACTTTTAGCCATTTTCGATCATAGCGGCCTAGTCACAAGGGAAACTCACTCAGTCAACTACACAGGCGATATTTTAATGCTCAAGTATGTTGCGGACACACTGGTGCACTTTCTGTTTCCTCATTCTCATAAACCGATAGGCGCAGGATCGACGGCTTTACGTGCTCTCCGAGGCACAGGTACGGCAGGGAGGACTCTAGAAGCCGTTAATGTGTTTCTGACTGCCGAGGTAGGTCGTCGCGGGGTTTTGTGGGTTGACCGGTTTTTCCGGGAGTCCCACACTCGCTCTTCGTCCTTCCAAAGAATATGATGCGAAAAGCATTCCCGGCGTAAAAAAAAGGGCTTAAGACCCCAATTTCTAAACCCCCTTACTGTTACTAAGCATTACTATAATTAGAAAAAACTTATTTCGCAAATAACACTCTGATGTTTTTATACTCTCGTACCTATGTAGGTATGTTCCAAAGAGTGGCAAGCAGAGGTATATAAAACATTTTGCAAACTATACTTTTAATCCCACAATCGTATCTAATAGAGAACAATCAATTGACAAACACTAGGGATTGGTTAGTAAAATTGAGAGTATATTGTAATAATAGATTGATATTGATTAGCAATTGCGTATGGAAACACATGCATGTCGAAGGCATCAGTAGAAAAGAAAATTGGTAAAACTTTGGGCAGATTAGGTTGCAACTTTCATTGTATCCTTTACATTCAGCTTCGTTGAAAGTTGTGTAAAAAAATTAAAAACACTATTAGTTTTTTTATATCAAATCACATCACTGAATACTTCTGGCTCCTGTGTGGCTGTGATCGTGGCCGGAGATCCGAAGGGATTTTTCACCCTGATAACAAAAAAAAGGATCTTAGTACGTATTGGTATAATGTTACAAAGACTGTTGTTAGCATATCTAGTTAATTTATATATCATTATTTTTAAAATATAATTATTGTAATAAAATATACAGATTTACATAATATTTCCGGAGTCTGTCACTGGCACGGTAGATATTTTAGCAGAGTATAATGAAGAACTAAATACTAAATCCGATACATTTGGTAAAAAAAAAATTAATATCACGTACTACAAAAAAAATCACTAACTAGACTTGGATTATAATACTGTCAAACTTAGAGCCACTACAAGGTTATATAAAACCATTTCATTGGAATATCTACAATATCCACCTCCGTACAATTTGGGGACTGAGTACTATCCTCTAAAATACGAGATTTACTAGTACAGAATATAAACTATAACATCAGTGAATATCTGAAGAGAAATAAGCTATAATTTGCTTAAATTTGCTCTCAGACAACCACCAGATTTCTAAATTTAAGTTTTCAAATAACATTTTTTTATAACATAGATTAATTGTAAGTCAATATTCAAAATCGTCTACTTCTATTTGACCTTTGTGAATGTAATAGTGAGGCAAAATCTTATCAGCTACAACATTTCGCATCCTAACACTTCAAGGTTTCTTAATTTAACTCGGCTCATCGGGCTTGAGGAATGCCATGAAATTTGTGGAGCACTCAATTTGTTTCAGGACCTTCTATTTTATTTGTAGTACCTCTAAGGCTTGTGTAACGAGACGTAACTAACCAATTAATTCTTTAGTGCGGATCTCAACCCAAGGGTGGATTATTGGTTAGGAGTTTGAGTTCTTGTGGGATGACTATTTGGGCCTAATTTAGTTGCCGAAGTAAATAGAGGACTAGTGGTCTAGAAAGATTCAGTTGTATAGTATTAATATTTCGAATTAATTATGAGTACCTTATTGTAATCGACGCTTGTTTGACACACACACTATTATAAGGTTAACCAAAAAAAGGAAAATACATGCAAATATATTATTTTCAAGAACACAAGAACTTTATGGCCTAATTCGTCATCGTTTCTGCATGCAATGTGCCCCACCCACTGCCATTTAAGTTTGGAAATTTTATGGACAATATCGGTGACCTTGGATCGTCTGCAGATCTCCTCAAGCCTGATTCGGTTACGCAAATAACTTCGTGTATTGCCCTTTCCATTGCTCTTTGGGTGACTTTGAGTTTTAAAATTTTTAAGTGGCGACCGCATACTGGAAAACGCTGTGTTTTTAGGCCCCACAGAGTGGTCAGGTCACGACCTGGTGAGGGTCGCGAGAATCCGTTGCATGCGCGCAG
Organism: Hypercompe scribonia; assembly: GCA_949316085.1. Classification (NCBI taxonomy): domain Eukaryota; kingdom Metazoa; phylum Arthropoda; class Insecta; order Lepidoptera; family Erebidae; genus Hypercompe; species Hypercompe scribonia. The sequence goes on from OX438988.1 coordinate 11,903,678, forward strand.
CGCAGAAACAGCGGTTATGAAGAACCCTGAGCGAAGGTTTATGTCCAGCAGTGCAAAATTTTTGGCTGAGATGATGATGATATTGTTTTCCAACACTAACATTTTACAGGGCAATGCTGTACACCAATGGTACTTTGCTGATTTTTGAATGTACTCGTATATACATACTGAGAATTTTTTTTGCCTACAAACTATAACGATAACTGCAGTGTTCTGATTTCACTATTTAAAACATATTTTCTTCGTCACTATTTGACAATAATTCTCTGGTTTACAAAATTACAGTCCTTTATATCGTTGCTAAACGGTAACTTTTGGAACAACATTTGTGGTTAAAGTACATTGAATAGTAAGTTTCTACTAATTGTTATAGGTTTTTTCCTATTAAAATTTCGGCGACATGACGTGATATCAAAACTTGCTCATAATATTTTTAATCTTTTACAACGTTGGTTGCGTTGAATGCAAGGAATGCAACGGAAGTTGTAACCTAACCTTCTCAAACATTACCGATTTTTGTTGCCGCTGCAATTGTAGCTTAAGCAATTGTATTTACTAAGACGGTTTAACGTGCTCTTTGAGAAACAGAAGGGTCTTTATATGTTAAGAATGATCATGCATTATAGATTGACATGGTTGAGTTGCTTAACTTGGAAATGTGTTAACATACTCGATTACTACTTAACCACGAACCCCTTGATTTTACAAGGTATGTAAGTAAAGAATTTATTGTCAGTCATAAAATATTTTCATAAGTAGTACCTAATACACGTTGTGACTTCATTAAGCGCTTCTCTTATATAAGTTCTGAAAATAATTTTAACAATTAAAGCTTGCTTTGTCAATTATGAGAAAGTTTAATATTTCAATTAAGAAAATTGATCTTCATTTTATGAGTTGACAAAGTGATCGAATAAACGAGCGAAATATCTTTATTTACTTGAGTAGGACTGATATCGCTTGAGATAATTTTTTTTATATTATTATTTACTGGCTAACATCATCAGCAATCTTTAATAGCCCACTGCTGGATGTAGACTACTTCTTAGAAAGGAGTTTTTGGCAGACTAAACCACGCTAAAAATTTTCCTTCTCTCTCTCCTTCTCTTTGCTATGATGTTGTCCTGCGTAGTTACTCTCTCAGTCACTTCTTGTGCTACGATCGAATAAATAGGGGTAGTAACACTCTGTATTCTTAATACATCACCACATGGAGAACTTGCTAATAATTTTTCAGCATTTATGAACTTTATGAAGATAAAAATTGTATGTGAAAGTAACTAGCTATTTTATGGTAGTTAGTTTACATATTCCAAAAAAAATATTTAGCATAATGATTATAACTGTTCCATAAAAAGTTGTCGTAAAAATAATAAAATCGACTCGCATTTGATTAGTCTATCATTTAATTTTTCTGCTAATTGCTTATACAAGTATGCGTGAAAACATCAAATTTGTTTTATTTATAGTGATTAACTTTGCGCGCGATTCCTTTGAGTAAAATTACTTTTTCATCTACGGGTATTGTAAATTTTTGATTTTGTAGATGAAAGATCGTATAATGAAACCTTCTTTTTGTATTTCTAGCAACGCGTGTGTAATGTGTGAGGCACGACAGTGTATAAAATGTGACCAAACGCACATTGATTTATATAGCAAGTCAAGAAACAGAAAAATTTTCATTTACCTGCTCATTTCATAGAATTGAAATTTGAGTAAATTAGAAATTAATTTCAGCAATAGGTAAATTAGCAATGTAAAATAGTTTAATTAGCAAGAAGTGAATGGGTTTTAAAGGAACAAATCAGTATTGATATTTGAGTACCTAACTCGAACTACTCCTGAATATTTTATTTCAAAGCAACCTTATATATTTACAGGGTGCATAGAGCTCTCATCAAGAACTTAGAGCCCCTTTTTTTTGTTACGTGTGGGAACCCCCTCGGACCGTCACCGCAGCGGGGTTTACCGCGGGGTGGTGTGTCGAAATCGTACAGACTAAAGCCACGCGGTGTGCCACTCTGCGCCTGACATAGGAGGGATCCGGGAATAGCTGTTATTACGACATCCAGATCCAAGAATTTAGGGCCTCTGTTTTGTTTTTCTTTGAACGTGTGGAAACTCCCTCGGGCAGTCACTCCACCGGGGTTTACGGTGGGTTGGTGTGTCGGAATCGGACCGACTAAAACCACACGGTGTGCCACTCTGCGCCTGATATAGGAGGGATCCGGGGACAGCTGTTATCACGACATCCAGATCCCTCTTGGCGCCTGCCGGTTGACGCGGGCACCATCTTCGGATAAACTCTCTATTTAGGTGACGTACGTCGCCTCCTCGCGACTGGCCACGATAGCGGATGGAGGGGGAAATTCCATCCCGTCCACCCACGGCCACACTTAAGGCGGCATGAGGCGCTGGTACGTGCGCCCCCGCCACCCGGTTCGCCGTCGGTGAATGGAGCGTATAACGGCCGGTAGTGAGAGATCTCCTCCAAAAACTGCAGTGAGGACCCCACGCTGCGTTGGCCAGGCGGAACAAACCTCTAGTGTGTCCTGAGCCGAGTCCTTACTGCAGTCGCAGTGGTACCAGACGGGACTCAATTCTTTCCTGGCGACCGAACCGTGCAGTTACTTCCCGAAGCAACCGTGCCCGGAAAGAATCTGCGTCAGTCGGAAGGAAATGCTCCCGCGCTGTCGCGCTATCCACTCGGCGATGACCGGCTGAAGAGCCTCTACGGCGGTAAAGCCAGCACGTGGGGCCTCCAGCCGGGACGAACAACGAGCCATCGTGGCTCGACGAGTGGTATCACGCCGCTCGCGTATCTTTTCGGGCAGGGGCCGTATGCCGCTTCCTGCCCGGAAGCTAGCCGTTCGCTGATAAATTTCGGCGAGCACTTCCGCCTCCAAATCCCACGGCGGAGTTCCAGCCAAGGCGCACGCCGCTTCCGTCGATACGGTGCGGGTAACCACGTATGGTTCTAACCGCCAATATCCTCTGAGGGCGCCAGAGGTGAGCCCTATTCTGGGCGGTCAGAGCCGCCACCCACACCGGTGCACCATACAGGGCTATAGACCGGACAACCCCCATGTATAGCCGTCTCGTCGCGACGCTGGCTCCACCCAAATTGGGCAAAACTTGCCCAAGGGCAAAAGCAGCGCCGACCAGCTTAAGAGTAAGCTGTCGAAAGTGCTCGCCGAAGAGCCACCTACCGTCGAGGATCAGGTCCAGACACTTCATCTGGGCCTGAATCGATACGAGGACCGAATTCTGGGCTGAAGAGGTTCAGGTTCGTCTGGACAAGGAGGTTGGAGACTTGGTCCATTACTGGACTGTCTCTACAACCTCCTCCATGGGCGACGATTGCGACGCTCGAACGTCATCAGAGGTAGCCCGGGTCGATTGACTATGATGGAGGCGCTGGGTGGGTGGGTGGACCACGACAGGGCCCATGAAACACAACCGCCTCCGTCTTGCCAGGGAAACCTGCAAATTCAGCGCCTCAATACGCTCGACCACCAGAGAGACACCCGTGGTGGCCAGGCGCGCCGCCTCTTAAAATTTATCCCCCGGTCTGTGACCAATGTGTCATCTGCGTAACAAATTACGCCCAACCCGGGAGGAAGACAACCTCTAAGGGCCCAATCGTATCCCATATTTCACAGGAGTGGTCCGAGGACAGACCCCTGTGGAACACCACACGACATGGGCCACCGCCTCAGAATAACATCTCGGTCCTCGTACATGATGGTACGCTCCTCAAGATAATCTACCACAAGCCGCCTCAGGTACTCTGGAACCCCGTGGTAGTGGAGTGCTTCCCTGATTTAATATACCTCTGCCTACCTCTCCGGGGAAACGGACATGATGTTATGTATGTATGTAAGTTGTATATTTATATCAATAGTGCTTCGTTTATCATCGCTTTAGAAAATTATCATTACAAAGAAACACAGAATTACACATTTTATTTTGCCTCACTAGAAGCGTTGAAATTCGAATTAAGCAATAAAAATATAATTAGTGTACTTGTACATTATCGAGGACTACAACATTTTATACTTATTTTTTAATTTTTAATTTTTGCTGCTGCCATGCTGTCTATGACCTGCTTTCATAGCGCAGTTAATTAAATCATGTTCACGGGAACTATGTATTTTCATGCTGAAAGTTTGGTGGCTATTAATAAAATAATTTTTAATTTTTTGTATTAAAAAATGAAATAACACCAAAACGAGCTCAACACTGAATTTTTAACGAATGCGCGTTAAACATTCAGTGTTGAGCTTAAATGAAAACAAAGTTCTAAAGCAAAATTTTGAATGTCTTACTTCTAATTATATTACTAAATAGATACTTTATAAGTTTGACAGTAAAAACAATAAATAAAAATATAATTTATAGAATAATAATCTTACACATAATACTCTATCACAAATTAGATAGAGCTTGAGTTATGACTATCAGAATGCTGATAAACACACCTATATATTTCTATATATATACGTATAAATAAATTACAATTAAAAAGGATGAATGGAAAACAAACTCACTGTCTCTAGCTTAACAGTATCACTAACCATTGGACCAATGAGACTGCCATGAATATTGAAAGTAAGTATTATAGTATTATAGAAAAACCTGTTATAAAGAGTGAAGCAAAGAAACATAAGACTAACATATTCACTTTATAAAATGTGCTCATCGTCACGTAGATCAAGTCACGTAACAAGGTGGAAATGTGTAAATTTTAAATTTAGGTTTTCAAGCCGGGTTTGTATTAAAATATACTCCACTCTGGCTGTAAATACACCAGGGTTAAAGGTTTATAATAATGTGTGCAAACTGAAAAATGTTTCACATTAACAAGTTTCGGTTATAAAATGAAATGATGTGAAATATCGTGGCAAAGCTGGAGAACGTGTTTCTAGTGCAAGTAAATGGTAGATAAGTACATAAGCAATTGTACAAGTACTGAAAACATTGAATATGTAGCGGTCACTGACCGCGCCCTAGTTTTATTCTAATGACATCATGACATTAGCATTAGTAATAATGATGTAATCTCAACCTTTATATATAGTGTATCCATAATAAACATTACATTCTTTTACCACACCTTAACGAGTTGACATTATTTTGCTCCTCACCAAGAAAAACTCTATACATACACATAGACGAGATCTCCACATTGGTGACCCCGACGTGATGTAGCCCGACGTGATCAAGCCCGACGTGATGACGTGACTTCAAATCAATAGCAGCAGCGTCACTTCCACAACGATGGGCGGCAATCAAGTCTCAGCCAGCCAGCAATCTCGGCCTCAACAGGGATACCACACGCAGGTAGCGACCGCTCCAGCCTGGTTACCCTACTGCCTCATCAGCGTCTAGGCACAGCACACTGCATCTACGGTCCATGTAAGCAGAGCATCTCTCTCCCGTCTACGCAGCAGCCAGCCACTACGCAGCAACAACCCCGACTCACTGGGGACACTTCATCACAGCACCGCACACCGCATACAATCCCGACTCACTGGGATCTGCGGACTTCAGCCCCGACTCACTGGGGATACTTCACCGCAGCACCGCGCACCGCATGCAATCCCGACTCACTGGGATCAGCGGCATTCAGTTCCGACTCACTGGAACTTGCGGCATTCAGTTCCGACTCACTGGAACTTGCGGCACTCAGTTCCGACTCACTGGAACTGCTCACTCCTGGCACTGGCACGCTCCACAACAGAGCCTACAGACAGCTTACGCCACCAGGTATGCATGAAATGCAACTCCGCACCCCAAGGCCGAGGCAACTCTCGTGATAATGAGTGACGCATCGAATTCCTGCGCAGGAGCTGTTTTACAACAATACGCACAAGGTATATGGCAACCACTAAGTTTCTTCTCACGTAAATTTAGCGAATGTCAACAACGTCAATTTGGTGCCATAACAGTGTAGTGCAAGTGTATGTGAAATCGTGTTAAAAGTTAATCCAAAACGTAATCTTAGCAATATGTAATCAACAAACTATATTTTATTTTTTATTTTGATATTTGTGCTTAATTGTTAAAATATTTTTTTTGTTAAAAGAGGGGAATATTGTAGCGGTCACTGACCGCGTCCTAGTTTTATTCTAATGACATCATGACATTAGCATTAGTAATAATGATGTAATCTCAACCTTTATATATAGTGTATCCATAATAAACATTACATTCTTTTACCACACCTTAACGAGTTGACATTATTTTGCTCCTCACCAAGAAAAACCCTATACATACACATAGACGAGATCTCCACAAATATATGTATTTGAAGGCAGCAGGCACTAATCATTAGATTGAATTTTAAAACAGGTACTACGACCGAACATCGCTTAACTCAAGGGGTGCAGAAAAGTTTAAAAAGATGAAGCTTTTAGTCAAGAAAACGGCTTTAATTTTTCACATTAATCATGTTTAAAAGTTAGTATGTATAAAACCCGAGCTTTCAAAGATAAATTTGTGAACGTGGCCTTCGTCGATTTCTCGGGAGCGTTGGTTGTACTGAGGCTCTTGGCGTTGTTTACCAGATTTATTAAATGACGTGCATATTAAATTTTCCTTTACAGCTGTAATCTTATTTTTCATGGTTGAGGTATAAGGCATTAAGAGGGCTATTGATCTACTTACGATTAATGCGATCTTATAGTGTAATTTGTTGCCATGTTTTGATCGCCGTTGAATTTTTGATCAACATTTAATAAAGACGTGAATTTTAAGTTTAACATTCATAATAATTTACTAAAAATAAACAGTACAATGCCAAACATGTCTTGAATTATTTTTTTTGAGAACACATTTTAGGCTCAAATTTCAGTTTTTAGTAAAAACACGAAAAATAACAAAAGATATTTTATTAACAAATATTTACACTGTTGATGATACGAGTTCGATGCCTTAAAATAGATTGTTTTGACAGTCTTTATGCTACTGAAACTTTCAGTACTCGTTATTTTTAACTTTTATAATTATTTACAATTTATGTATGATTTCAGAAATTTATACACCCCTAGAATTTCGATAAAGACAAACGAATCGAAATAATAATTAATGTACTTCTCAGGATCACTTTATTAAAAAAATCTTAACACAAGAATTACCTGATTAATTATTATGGTTGAAAAGTGTGTTAAAAGATTTACAAAGTTTGTAATCTGATATTGTAAGATCATTAAAGGAGTATCGAACTCCGAGTATCTTGCAAGCAACATGGTAAAGTTTACATTCTAATAAGTTTATTGAGAACTTGAAAAGATTATGGGAAGGTATGCTTGTTTTATCCTCGAGGTGATGGCTTCTGATGGATTTTCATTATACACGTTTAAATATATACACTCATGTTATTGTAAAAGATGTTTGGAACCTACACTGAGAATTAGGATGAAATTTTTTTATGTTTTATTTTTATCAAAAAGTATAAGTAGGTATTTATTTCTAAAATTGACTTTCGACATGTATACTATATACGTTTATATTAATTATTGTTTCCCTCCCACTATGATCTCGGGTCCTTTGAGCGGGACGAAAAAGGCATCTCACTAGGCTACCTGAGCGTGGGGCGCCACACTACACTTTCTTCATTCGCAGTAAGAATGGCGACCACCGTTTTTGGATTCTATTCGTGCTTTCTATTAGGCAGAATAGAATCAAGTTGGTAGGTTTCTAGTTAAATAAAAGTACACATTACATGGTAGGTATTATAGTTTTGAATTATATTTTTTGTGTATAAACTTTGTACTGAGTATGATTTAAATCTGATGATTAGAATTTACAGAACATGTCGTATAACATATATGAAAAAAACGAACACCAAAAAAACCACATCTCCCTCACAGCAAAACAATCGTATTGCTGTCAAAGCTGTAAATGAGATTTAATTACGATGAAATGCAAATGTTATATAATGTCTTTGGTAACCAACTCGTGACCACATGGGCAATTTCATCCAAAAGTTAGTTACTCTAAATCTTATAAGTGTAACCGTATCTTATAAATGTATATCTTATACACAAGTACTCAGATTATTAAAATAACCTGACTCAGAACAACAATTTGTGGATCACACGTGAGGTTTGAACCCACAAAACACAACGCAGTAGAGTGGTGTGGCGCCCGCTTGACCACTACGCCATCCGTGCCGTTTGAAATACGTAATATGAAAGCATCAGATAATCTAGGAGGTAACTATCGATTTCTATAAGCGTATTTATTTTTTATCAATAAGGATACACGTATTAAATATTTCTCACAAACATATCAAGTCAATATTTACTCAATATCTACCAATAATATTGATCTTGTATCAGTAAGCAATCAAAATTTTTCTCATTGTAGAGGTTTGTATATTTTATTAATGTTTTACGAACCCAGTGGCTTATATATATAGTGGAAATTTCGGATATTTTTTTGTAATAGTTTAAGCTCTAGGCTATTGTATTTATTTGTAGCCACGATACAGGTTATGCTTAGTGCCTTTTTTTTTGTTTTTAAGTGAAGAATATTTTTTACACCATACCCTCCACAGGGGGATGAAGGGCGTGTCTGGAACTACCGGAGAACTGGTCTATACACTATATCCCACGGTAGACTACTTCAGCAGTCAGGAAAATATCTAGGAACGCATTAGCGGCTTCAGTACTTCTACCTGCCGTACCTCGCGGTTAAGGTACATCCTAGGTACCTCATGCCCCAGGGCACTATCGCACCATCAATACAGTAGGCACTTGTTGAAACTTCTTGAACTAGATAAATACTAATTGTTGTTAGAATACTTATCAAAGTTTTGTTTTCATTTTATTTTAAAAATGAGATATATTTGTGGAAGCATCGGGTGCATTCCTTTTTCTAGATAACAGGTATCGTATAAGCCAAATACCGAGGCTACCTAATTCTTATGTTAAGATACTTTTTGAATAATCAGAAGTTATAATTAAATCGATAGACTGTAGCAAAAAAATAAATCACATCACTTATACTTATCATACATAGCTTCAAACTTCATGTTTGCCGCACGTAGTGTAACAAAATCTGGTATTTTGGTACTCTTTAGAAAAATGTAAACCTTTGAAACATCTTAAATACGTGCTAAGAATAAAAATACTATCAGAACATTTGTTTACATTGTAATTCGGAAATACAACCGTACATTTCGTAACGTAAAAACCTACAATTTTTGTATAAAGTTTTGAAAGCTTATACACTACGTTAGTTCGTCTTTTACAAAATCTTTTCTTAGCAGATATGTTATTTTTTTTTTCAAAATCTGATGTTTATAAACTATTTACTTTATAGTCGTAATAATAATAAATCACTTAAAAATAAGTTACATAATCCATGTATCTATAGCACGTGTTTTTGTACTATTTTTTAACTTCATTTATTTTCGGTTATAAATAACAATCGAAAATAATTGTTGTGTGAAGTGTTATAGACTTCACACATACATAACGAAAATATGAGGAAAGTCCTATGAAGACACGGTCTCAATTTACTAGAATGTTGGCCACATACGGCCAACATAACAAATTGTCGAGCTAAAAGATGTCCGGACCAATTTCATTAAGGGTCAGTTTTATGGGTAGTTTTGCCTGTACCCAAACGGATACCCAATAACGAGCCATTTTGAACGCAAATCTGTTTTGCGAATAAGGCCGGCAAATCACATTCTGTAGGTCATTTCAGTTTGTCTTAAATTGTTCGTTTTAGTGATCGCCTCAGTTTGCTCGACTTAAAAAAACTCTTGAGATTGAATGTTTTATAAATTAAAAATACATTATCTGCTGCTTTAGTTTAGAAGTAAAATACTTCGCTCATTAACTAGGCTTACTGCTGTGTATCTGCTGAATATCAAATTTCCACACCAGCCTAAATTACAGTTGAAGACAATATTCGTGACGTCATAATACTTTGGTATGGAGAGCTAAAACAAAAACTAATCAAATGTATTAAAACAATTAATATGAATAAACCAAAACAATATGTTCGTTTGAAACTATATCAGGGTTTGTAAATATTACATCAGTTTCAAACTAGTTACTGACACAAGACGTATGTTTAAAAAAAATAAAAATTGATGAAGAGGGCTATGTTCCTATTACCATTTTAATTCATGGTGTGTGTGTGAAATATTGTTAAAAAAAGAAAGTTGAAAAATAGTAATTTAGTTTAGTTTCAGTGCAAAGTCAATTCTTCTTCTTTTCTTAACTTATAAAGACAACTCCTACACTAGGAATAAATCCTGTGTCACGGGAGACTTTACACACATATGTACAACAAACGGATACAAAGAACGCCCAGACTTAGAACAACTATTTTTTGATCACACAAAGTTTTGTCCTATGTGGGGATCGAACACGTCAATCGTGCAGTCGTCAACTATAGTACATATTAATATGACAGTAAAATAAGTTTTTATCAAAATACTCGTATGTATTAAACATATCAATATTGATAAACTATAAATAACAATTTACGTTCTGAACTTTGACTGTCTCGGTGGTTTAGCGGTAGTGAATGTGATAAGGTCACAGGTTCAATTCCCGGGTCGGACCAAATGTTTGTATGATCTGGAAATATTTATTTCAGAGTTTGACTGTTTTCTATATAGGGTATGTTTCTATTTACAAAAAAGGTATTTAAGTATTTTATCCATCAGTCTAGTGTACAAGGTTCGCTTAGTTTGGAACTAGATGGCGTTGTGTGTTATGTTATTTTTATTTATCGCTAATATAAGATTTCTGCATAGATTAACAAAATTAAATACAGATTCTTAAGTATATTTAGGTAAAATCGATTTACAGAAAAAGTCAAAGTACCTACTAGTGAAATAAGATATTTTTACGGGGACATTTTTACCGTTAGTAAATTAATTAACGATGGTGTTTTTTAAATGTTAATATTGCCAAATCTGTTATGACTACCCTCCGAGACGTCAACGCGAACGCACGTACTTAGTTGTTTCCGTATTTTAAAAATTTATAAACTATATAAAAGTGAACAAATCTCTTACTAAACAAAACAGTTTTTCTGTTATATCCTAGTGACAATTGTGTTCAAAGTCAAAGGGAATTAGTAACAATAACGCAAATATAAACAGTTCTAACAAAATTAACGAACTAACAACTGTTTAAAAAAGTGTACAATATTAGACTTTGACCTCATTAACTGTACAAACAAGGGATCAAGACCGGTTGTTGGGTGTTAAAACCACCTACACTTAACTAGTCACCAATTTTAAAACGTGTATTAACTGTAAAGACAGCTCTGAGGCCTAGAACGACAAGTCTGATTAATCGACAGCTTTGAGTTCAAACCCTGACTGGATAATTATTATAAAATAAAATAAATAAAATAAAATAAGCCTTTATTGCTGATTACTCTTTACAAACAAATAGTTTTACTTAACATTCTCTGATCACTTTACATGTATACTAGTTATCTGGATATATTATATATTTAAGTTTTCTACAACATAAGACGATCGGTTTCCATCATCAGCTTGTCTTTCGACATAGGCCTCCTCTAAAGTCTTCCATTTTTCTCTGTTTTTTGCAATTCTTGTCCATTCTGGACCGGCTATTTTCTTTAGGTCATCGCCCCATCGTTTCATTTGTCTTCCTTTTTTCCTTTTCCCGTCTCTGGGGTACCATTCGGTTATTGTTTTTGTCCATTTCTCCTTTGTCTCTCTCAACATATGTCCTGTCCATCTCCATTTTAGGATCTTAGATATTTCATTCGTGTCTTTAAATTTAGTTTTGTTTTTTATTTCTGTTAATCTTATTTTATCTTTTCTTTTGATGCCAATTACGCTTCTTTCTATTCCATTTTGACAAACTTTAATTTTATTTAAAAGGCTATCAGTCAATGCCCATGTCTGGCAACCATATGTTAAGCATGGTAGAATACATATGTTGTACAATTTCCTTTTCTCTTTGATTGGTATATCCTTATTTTTCATGACTTCGCTGAGAGACCAATATCTCTTCCACGTATTGGCTATTCTTCTTTCTATTTCTTTGTGCATTGTATCTTTTGGTGCTATAAGTTGTCCTAGATAGATATACTCTTCTATATATTCTATAACTTCCGAATTAATTTTGATTATATATGTTTGCGAAGCATTAGTCATAATTTTGGTCTTGGATGTGTTCATTGTGAGTCCTGCTTTCTCGCTTTGATCTGATAGTTGTTGGAGCATTTGTTCTAATTTTTTCGGGCTCTCTGAGAATATTACTAGGTCATCTGCAAAACGTAGATGATTTAACTTTTCGCCGTTTATGCTCAGTCCTTCGTCTTCCCACTGTAGACTTCTGAATATATTCTCTAGCGCTGCTGAGAATAACTTTGGAGAGATAGGGTCACCCTGTCGGACACCTCTCTCCATAACGAATTCATCTCCCGTAGTTTCCAGCTTGATTTGAGCCGTGCATTTAGAATATATGTTCCGGAGTATTCGTATGTATTTGTTCTGTATTCCCTGCAAATGCAGTGCTTCCCATATGTAATTATGTTCCAAGGAGTCGAAAGCTTTATTGTAATCTACAAATCCCAGATAATAGATTTTGTTGTATTCCTTGTATTTTTCTACAACTTGCCTTACAACATGTATATGGTCTATTGTCGAAAATTTACTGCGGAAACCAGCCTGTTCTTTGGGTTGGTTTTCATCCAATATAGAAGTGATTCGGTTTAGAATAATTTTTGAGAATACTTTGTATAAATTCGACATTAAACTGATGGGTCTGTAGTTGGCTATATCTCCTTTATCTCCTTTTTTGTGTAACAGAATAATTGTGGATTTAGTCCAGTCTTTAGGAACGTTTTCAGATTCTATTACTTTGTTGAATATATCTGTTAATATTGGAGCAATTACTTGTGTAACAGATTGTAATAGTTCATTTGTTATTTGATCCGCACCTGGTGTCTTGTCCTTCTTTTGTGTTTCGATTGCTCTTATCGTTTCTTCCGTTAGAATATCTGGGATTCTTTCCGAATCGGTATTATATGTTCGACAAATGTTTAGTTCTTTGTTTTTGCTTTGATAAAGGTTTTGGTAGTAATCTGTTGCTATTTTTAGTATTTGTTTTCTGTTATGAGTATAGTTGTTGTTCGTTGTTTTAATTTTTATCATCCATTCTTTTTTAGTATTTAATTCTTTTATTGCTTTTTTAATCCCACCAGTTTTTTCAATATGCTTCCTTAGTATTTTTTGTCTTCTATTTTTCTTATCTTTCCTGATATGTTGGTTTATCTTTTTACTTAGCTCTGCTATTTTGTGCCGGTTATTTTCCTTTTCTCTCTTTTGTAATATTCTTTTTCTTTCTTGTAATAGTTGGTATGTATCCTCTGAAATAATTCTTTTTTTGCTTTCAGTATTTATTTTCTTTGTTTCGGATTTTAATAGGTCTATAAGCTTATCGTATTGTTCTTGCATCGATAGTGCTTTTTGTGTATCTTTATTTGTTATTTTTTGCAAATTATTCATAAGTTGTGTAGAATTACCTATACATGTTATAGGAGAATTATCTTTATGAACAGGTCTCTTGGTCTTTATTGGTGTTCCTGATATTTTTGCGCGCACCATCTTATGGTCTGAATTAAAATTTAGTTTGTGGATGATGGATATATCTTGAATCATTTTGGCATTATTTGACATAATAAAATCAATTTCATTTTTGTGGAGTCCGTTCGGTGAAATCCATGTCCATCTCTTATTTTTTCTCATCTTATAAAAACTGTTAAGAATTTTTAGTTTATTTTCTAATGCGAAGGTGACTAGTCTGGATCCATTTTTGCTCCTTTTACCTTGTCCATATTTTCCTACGGTATATTCTTCTCCACTATTGTTACATCTTCCTATTTGCGCATTGAAGTCACCCATAACTATAATATTCTTATTGCTCTTTTGCATTGCTAAACAGAGATCCTTGTAGAATTTTTCGATGCCGGTTATATCTTCCTTTTTGTTAGACTCAGTTGGTGAATATGCTTGTATGATTGTCCACTTTTCTTCTTTGTGTAGAGGTAGTGTAATATTCAATAGTGTTATTCTCTCAGATATTCCATTTATCTCCTCTATTCTGTCTACAAGGTTCTTTTTAATTAGAAATCCCACCCCGTATTGTCCTTGTGTTTCACCTTTGTAGTGCAAGATGTAGTCTCCATAATTACTTATGCCTTCTCCTTGTCTTCTCATTTCACTTATGCCTATTATATCCCATTTTATATCTTTTAATGCTAATTCAAGTTCTAGACGTTTCTCAGTATTTCTTAATGATCTTGCGTTAAAAGTAGCTATGTATATATCTGAGGTATTTGTTGACTTTAGAGGGTCGTGGTCTACTACCCCCACGGGGACCAGCCGGCTTGAGGGAGGTTTTGTTTCGTGATTATTTTGTTTTCTAATTTGTTGATGGATCCGATGTCCGGAGTTTGATTGTTATTGCTTTTTGGTGCTAGGGTTGGATGAGAAGGAGTTTGATCGAATCCTCATCCTATCAAATGCATTTTTCCTACTCGTCGATGTGGTTACTGTTTGGTGTTTTCTTGGTTGATTCTCTTGTGGAGAATTTGATGTTTCTCTCTTCCTTTTTTCTTTGGTGTTTGAGTTTTCTTTTACCACTAGTTTATCGTATTTTAAGAAGGCGAAATTACCCTTTTCTCTCTCTTCCCTTAACTTAGGTTGCAGGGCCTTCCTTTTTTCTAAAGTTTCTTTGGAATAGTCTTCAGTTATATATATTTCCTTGAGTTTCTTTTTGTTTTTCATAATCTCGATTTTCTTCCAACCACTAACTAGTGTAAGAACAATGGGCCTTGGTTTACCGTTTGTATTTCCTTTCCCGATACGATATGTTCTGTTTATTTCATGACTTTCTAAAGTAATATTCATTTCATCCGAAAAAAGTTGCTGTATTTTATTATGTAGTTCCAGTATGGATTCCTCTCCCTCTTTCAATCCATGTATTATTATATTGTTTAGTTTTCTATCTCTCTCTAGATGTTCTACCTTTTCTTCCAAGTATTCAATTTTACTTTTTAATATTTTGTTTCCTTCCACTATTGGTTTTAATTTTTCCTCAATCTTTTCCATTATCGTATCTGTCAACTGTTGTCTTTGGTTTTCCATTTCTAATTTCATTTTATCAAATAGAAGTTGAAATTGACTTTCCATCGTGTAACGGAACGTAATTTATAATGGTAGATTTATTTTTTCTTACACTGGCAACAATCAAACGTAACTTGACGTTTGACAGATGACGTTTGACAAGTGACGTTTGACCGTTGACATGTAATGTTTTATGTCTATGGATGATTTTAGATAATTCTACCCTCAAATATTTGCTTCGGTTTATACTTTAAATCTTTAAATATACTTTAAATCTCTCTCCCTTTAGTGAAATGCTTAGGATTTTTTATCACGGGCACTTGAACTCACGTATCACTGTTTATTTACACAAACTTTGTTGTGAAGCTGCGGTTTTTTCGATTATTTAACAATTATTTTGTGGAACAACTGTCACTGTGATGTTTACGAAACGAACACCGGCCAACCGATAATTATTACTGGTATTTAAATATTTATAATACTAGTACTACTGAGGGAAACAGAAAATATACAAAATATATATATCTTTGGTGTAATAAATTTATTATTGAGTTTTATTCGGTTAGCTCAAAATGTCAAAAACGCAAAGAACACAACCTGCAACCTCCAAGGCAACTCTAAAGCACGGACAATCCCTGTCTGAGTCGGACCTAGTGTCAGCCCCCAACTTAGATAAAGCGGTGACTGATACTTCTGTGCGCTGCAAACGCCAACGTATTGAAGATTCACCAAACAAACAAAAAGACCCAATAACGATCACAGCGCTGCATGATTTTAAGTGTGAGCTGATGGAAATGCTGACAAAATGGAAAGCAGAGCATGACCAGTTACTAACAGCTTGGAAAGCTAAACAAACTGTCACATTATCCAAGCTAGTCAACGATGTCTCGGATCTTAAAAAACAATGTCACTCAATTCAGTTAACTAACTCGGAGATAGAACGCGGTATGATTTTCATCAACAAACAATATGAAGGCATCAATGGTAAGATACAGCAAATGGAAAAGCAGAAACTAGAAAATGTGGAAAATATTACCCAGTTTCAAAAGGAAATTCAAGATCTACACTTTCAGTCTCTACAGGCTACTATAGAGATTCGGAATGTTCCAAAAAGAGAGGTAGAAACTCCAGCTGAGCTCATTTCCATTGTAACAAGACTAGCCAAAACAGTTAATATGGATATTCAAGCCGATGCTCTTCGAGACATGTATCGTATACCTGGTAAACCTGGCCTATGTCGACCAATTGATGCAGAACTATGCCGCGTCAATACGCGAAATGATTTACTAACAAAAGTACGTCAATATAACAAGGAACGCCCACTGAATGAAAAAATAAATACTCAAGTTGTTGGTATTGATGGTGTTAAGCAACCTATCTATGTTGACGAACATCTACCTCCTACTGTCAAGAAACTAATGTACGAAACTCGTAAATTTGCTAAAATTCATAATTATTCCAGCTGATATTCAAACGGACGAATCCTTCTACGCAAAAATCCAGGGGAAAAACCGATTCATATAAAAACAGAGAAATGTCTTGCCATGCTGTCGGACGAAAAATGACTATACCTGCCTCCATATCTTAAGTATTTCTTTTGTTTAATATATGTTAGTTTTGATGGCTATTTGTGGCTTGAATACTTAACCTTTTCTGTAGCTTACTTAACACACACACACTCACAAACAATTCCACATATACAAGCACATATTTTTTATGAACATCCAAAATATTATAGGCGATGAGTCTACAAGTCTCCACACCCCACAAATACTAGATATTTTCTTCCTGAAACCTTTGGCAGCCGCTGCGGACTCTATATACATAACCAACAATGATTGATCACAACGCCTCAGTATGTAATGAAATCGACAATACTCATATAGCTCGCTCGTATTTATCTTCACCTGAACAATGCTCAACTTTTGTGGAGCATCTAAATCAATATTTAAAGGTCATACATATCAATATAAGAAGTCTAAAAAAGAATTTTGACCAATTTATTACAATGGTAACAACCACTAACATTGTATTTGATGTTATTCTACTCACGGAGTGCTGGCTTAGGGTATCAGGTCCTCTACCTAATCTGCCGGGATATTCTTTTGGTGTGACCACAAACAATACAACACAAAACGATGGAGTTGTGATATACACGAAGTCAACTCTTAAAAATACATACTTTGAGCCTTTTCTTTGTGACGCATATTGCCTTGTTTGCCTTATTGATAATACCGCAATTGTATATGTGTATCGTTCTCCATCATATCTTGAGCTTGAGGAGTTTTATCATGGTTTGGACAGCTTGATGGCCAGGCTAAAGCGCTTCGCTAATGTGGCCCTGATAGGCGATATTAATATCGAGATAAAACCTAATAATCATGACCGTCACTCGGGCACTTACCTCACCCTTTGCGCTTCCCTAGGTTTACTGCCTGCTCATACATTACCAACAAGATCAGATAACTGCCTGGACCACGGACCATTCAAAACAAAATGTCCAGCTACTGTTTTAGTTCTAGAAAGTTATATTACTGACCATTTACCAATAATCCTGTGCTTGAAACTAAGGAAAAGAACCATTCCGGAGCCCTTCAACGCAAATCGTTACAATTACAACGAAATTAAAAACGAAATAGATAGCATGGACTTTTCCTTGGTTTTTAACGAAGCAGACTGTAACTCCGCCGCGGATCTTCTTATTTCGAGTATCCAAAAAGTGATCTTAAAACATACATACACTATACGATTGTCAAGAAAATGCCGTGTAATCAAACCATGGATGACCCCGGGTTTAGTTCGCTGTATCAGAAACCGGAATAATCTCCACAAAAAATTAAAATCTTCTCTTGATAACAATGTTCTTAAAATAACCTATATTCGATACCGTAATTATCTTAATAGTATACTTAAAAAACTTAAACGTACACATGAAAAAAACGAGTTAATTAATGCCAAAAACAATATCAGGTCCACATGGAAGGCTATTAAGGCCATCACTAATACTAACTCTAATCCACAATCCCCTAGTGTGCTTCTCCTAAATTCGTCTGACACAAAGACTTCATTAAACAAAATAAACAAGTTCTTTGTCAATGTAATTAATGGTAATTAAATGGCTTGGCTTCATAAATTAAATCTCCATCTCCGCCTTATGCTCAATACCAAGGTAGACCCCCCCGAGCAACTCTCTCGTCATCATGCCAGTCGACAGCAAGCAGGTACATAGGATAATAATCGATCTCCGTAGTGACGGGGCGACTGGTTATGACAATATACCAGTTAAAGTCCTCAAGCAATCCTCTCTTGCTTTAGCAGTTCGTATAACGTACATTTGCAACCGAGCGATCAATACTGGCACGTTCCTAAACGCCTTTAAGAAAACTGTCGTTTACCCGATCTACAAGTCTGGTGGGAGAGTTCTTGTCACAAACTACAGACCGATATCGGTACTGAGTTCCCTGTCCAAAATACTAGAAAAGATTCTTAACAACTGTCTCACCTCATATCTTGAGAAACATAAAATTATTGTAAGTAATCAATACGGATTTAGGCGAGGAATATCTGCCGAAGATGCGGTCCTAGACCTCACTAACATGGTTGTTAACAAACTAGATCAAAAACTAAAATGCTTTGGCGTCTTTCTTGATTTGTCGAAGGCGTTTGACTCCGTGAGCATCCCCATACTGATAGCGAAAGTGGAAAACATTGGGCAAATTTTTACAAACTATTTAGCAAATCGCTCGCAACGTATAAGAATAGATTCAAGGTACAGCGACGATATGAACACTAACTTCGGTGTTCCACAGGGTAGCATTTTGGGGCCTACCCTCTTGCTTATTTATATCGACGGTCTGTGCCGCTTACCAATACCAAATTGTGATATATTCACCTATGCAGATGACACAGCACTTATAATCTGCGATGGCAGCTGGGATAAAGCTAGATGCAGAACAGAAGAGTCTCTTCGCCAAGTGACGGAATGGCTCTCAACTAACTTATTAACACTCAATACTGAGAAAACAAAAGTCGTAAGGTTTTCCAATCCCCACATAATCTCACCCCCAAAGGAAACTACTGCTGTAAGAGCACACACGTGCCTGAGCAGCTTTGATTCAAGTACTAACGCCTGCGACTGTCTAACCCTCACTATGGTCCCAAGCGTCAAATATCTCGGAGTGATTATCGGCGAACACCTTAACTGGCGCCCTCATATTGATGCAGTAAGTGCACGAGTTAGAAAGCTAATTTATATATTCAAGAAACTCAGACACTCATCTGATTATGCAACCCTAAGCCTTATATATCAGAGCCTTTGTGTCTCCGTAATCACATACTGCATCCCTACTTGGGGAGGAGCTTATAAGACCATACTAATTCAAGCTGAAAAGGCTCAGAGAGCAATCTTAAAAGTTATGATCAACTTTATTCTGAGCTGAAAGTACTTACGGTGCGACAATTATTCATTTTGAAAGCAGTACTATGCCGTCACTCTTCATTACCGCTAGATAAAAATTTCCTTAATAAACGTAAAGGTAAGGCTGCATGTCCACCTGTAAAATGTCGTACTTCTTTCGCACACCGTCACTACACTGCACAAAGCGCACGCTTATATAACAGAATCAACCGGTTACTGGATGTATACATTTTGACTAGACACAATTTGAAAACTAAACTTACTGGTTGGTTACAAGAGTTGTCATACGACGATACTGAAAAGATTCTAGTCATTAACTTATAGTCTCAGTAATATATAATAGTATATATTGATAGATAAATAAAATATTATAAATACTTTCACTTAAACATACAAACACATGCATACACACACAAACACACATACACATAACATTTCACACTATACAACTCGCCACAAAACCTACTATTGAATGTTTGCAATTGTTATATTACCTTTGTACGTAAATGTAAGCCAGTAACTATAATACGGAGCGGAGACCTGGTGACCTATAACACGGGTTTCTATCTAGCTTAGGCACCAGTCCTCCACAATATTGTCTTGAGACATTGTATTACCTACTAAGCTTAATATTTGTATATATGGAATATTGTGGTGAGAAAATAAACGATTTATTATTATTCTCTTTATTTCGTGATATACACATATTTGTTACATTTTTAAATATATATAAAAAACAAAAAATACACATTTAAAAATATAAAAAATAGTAGTAGACCACCGACATCGGGTACAGGGACCAAGACACCGGTGGTTAGGGCTCCAAAGACAGGAACCTCCTCACAATACGGGCCGTGTCAAGGAGGACTGCCTTCTGCATCAGACCCTTGATCCAACCTTCTAACGTGAGCCTTTTAAGGTGTTGGTCGAGGCTCTTCGCTATCAATCCATGAGCAGATATGATTATCGGAACAATAATCACCGAATCCACATTCCACATGTCGGCAATCTCGTGAGACAGATCCAAATACTTCAATTGTTTTTCTTTTTCAACTTTCACGAGATTCTCGTCATGAGGAACGGCGATATCGACAATCATTGCGCGGCGCTCTAATCGATCTACTACCACAATATCAGGCTTATTGGCAACAATAGTCCTATCTGTGATAATAGGTCGATCCCAATATAACGTAGCACGACCGTTCTCGAGAACTGGGTCGGGCACATACCTGTAGTAAGGTACTTCGAAATTGATAAGTTGGTATTTAAGGGCAAGTTGTTGGTGTACGATCCTGGCTACTTGGTTGTGCCTGTGCAAATACTCACCGTTAGCAAGACGAGAACAACCGGAAATAATATGCCTAATAGATTCTCCAGGACGGTGGCACGCCCGACAGATGTCAGCCGTACTATCTTTCAGGATATATTTCCGGTAGTTATTCGTCATGATAACTTCGTCTACAATTGCACAAACAAAACCTTCAGTTTCTCCGAAGAGGTCACCAAACCGTGGCCAAGACGTCGACGCTTTAAAGTCTATATCAGACCCGTGTAGGGCCCGATAAAATCGACCATGAAGTTCTTTACCCTTCCATACTTCCTTGCGATCAGTAGTACTAAGTACTACAGGTTTGCGCCAATTCTCTTTAGCCAGAGCGAGCGGGGTAAAACCAGTATCTACTGCAACTACATTGCGATGCACTCCCACATTAGTCTGTAGAAAATATTCTCTGAGATTGTATATCTCGCGATTGTGTAGAGTCTTGATATTTAATAGACCACGACCTCCAAACTTTCGCGGAATATACAATCTCATAACCGACGAACATGGGTGGTGCATGCGGAATGCAGTCAGCAATGTACGGACTCTCCTGTCAAGGGCATCTAATTCGGTCTGAGTCCATCTAAGTACACCAAAGGAATACATCAGAACCGGCATGACCCAACTGTTACAGGCTCGCACCTTGTTACCGCCTGATAAAAGACTTTTAAGTACTCTTTTTAGGCGGCCAAAGAAGCGTTCCTGTAACATTTGTTTCACACCAGGTTCTGGTATTCCCAAAGACTGTGAAAAACCTAGATACTTGTAAGTTTCGGTGGCAGACAGAGATCTGAGTTTTGTTGAATTTGAAAGTTCTATTCCTTCAGATTCTACAATCACGCCCTTCTTTACATACATGACTGCACACTTGTCTACACCAAATTCCATTTTGATAGAATTACTAAAGTTTTCAGTGACCCTTAATAACGCCGTCAATTGTAATTTTGTGGAGGCCAGTAATTTCAAATCATCCATATAAAGAAGGTGAGATATAACTTGATCATCTTTCTGCAACCGATAGCCTAACCCTGAACCCTCTAACAGAGTGCTGAGAGGGTTCAAAGCTAGACAAAACCACAAGGGACTCAGACTGTCACTTTGAAATATACCTCGCTCGATCTTTATAAGTATGTCGTTTATCGCAGTCTGCCGACATCCTGGATAGCGAAGTGTTGTTCTCCATTGACTCATACACGACTTTAAGAAAGTGCACAGAGTTGCATCATTTTTGTACAACTCTAGCACTTTCAAGCCTGAGAGCCATGTATGTGGAACTGAGTCATAAGCCTTCTTATAATCTATCCAACATGTCGCCAGACTCTTACGATTACGACGCACCTGTTGGCTAATGGTCCTGTCTATAATAAGGAGCTCTTTAGTGCCACGGGCCCCACTTCTACATCCATTTTGAGAAATAGAGAGTACCGAATTATTAATTATATGTGTAGTAATTTTGAGTCTCAAAATAGATGTTAGAAGTTTATATGTAGTTGGTAAACAAGTAATAGGTCTAAAATTTTTGGGATCCATGGCACCACCAGATTTGTAGAGTAAATGGGTTACACCAGTGGTTAAAAATTGTGGTAATGAACCAGAATCCAAAGCTGCTTGGAATTGTGATGCCAAACACGCATGTGAGCTTCGGAACCACTTAAGCCAAAAGTTGTGCAGTCCGTCTGGACCAGGTGATTTCCAATTCGGTAATGAACGGACTGCACAACTTACATCATCTTTATTAATAATAATGGGTTCCATAGCTGTTATAGACTCACACGAACGTTTGACATCCTCCAACCAATCACCCTCTGTATGAGTGACAGGCACTGACCAGATGTTACGCCAAAATGAATTAGTGGTATTTTCATCTGGAAAATGCCCATCACTCACACATGGATTCGGTTCCTCTCACTTCCGGTAAACCCATTTCTCATTCCTTTGGAACATTCGATTCTGATTATACCGGTCAACTCGTTTTCTATAACGTCTTATCCTGTTTGCCCATGCATAAACTTAGAAAGTCTGCTTTAGAAAGTCTATGCGCTCTGTGACACAGGACATGTATTGTTGAGGACTAATGGCAGTCCCCAAGAATGCCTGTTTCACAAAGCGCATGACTCTCGGCCGTGTATTACCACTTTGAAAACAAGTTAATTTAGCGATGAGTGTCCTAGTCTCAGCAATACGACATTCGATTCTACACTGCCAAGCTGGTACAGCATTTTTGTTGCGAGTAGCACTTACGCGTTCAATAAATTTAACACCAGCTACTCTACAAACTGCAACAGCTGCACAGTACAGAATGGAATGTGTATCACTAAGATCTTCGCTATTATCAAAGTAGTCTGATAGTAACGAATCCAGGGCACCCACAAGCGCTAAATTACGTTTATGAATGGGCAAACGGCATAACCGTGGTCTACTATTATTATTTACGAATCGGTATTTTTGAATCGTATCCTCCAAAGCACTCCTTATCTTATCGTTACATTGGGTACTTACGGAAATAACTTCACTCTCCACTAGTTCATCAACATCTTCATTTGATAATGCCAACAGAGGTGTGCTGTTGGCTACCATAGTGCGTGACGAAGAAGGGATAGTAAGGTTTCTCCGTATGTCAGAGCGTATCCTCTCAAGTACTGCATCATCCAGCAGGTGACAGCGCTGTATAGCTCGTACTTGATCCGACAATCTTTGTGCTGATACGTTAACGGCTGGTTCAAACTCCTGAAACAGAGAGACTAGTCTAACACGGTACGCAGTAAGGTTTGTTCCTAACTCTGTAGCCCGAAAATATGCCCGCATGACATTCTCATTTATAGATTTTGTCCACTTCATGCGGCGCACATCACCACCGGTAGCGGGGACCCTGTTTGAGGTCAGTGGTCCTCGTGATCCCAAGCTGGTCGGCGGCCGGGTACTCTCCTGTCGACGTACAGGTGTTGGCGACGTCGGCGGAGAAAAAAACTCATCGCTAGAACTAGAGCTCGACGCCTCTGCAGCAGCCGGAACTTCCATTATTGCTGCCGGGGATGGCAAGGCGGAGCGGAGCGACGAGTCCGAAGATGTTAATTGTGTTTTTTTTCTAGCTCTCGTAAGCATATTGGCAATTTCTTGAAAATAATTGTATTGACATGACGTTTAAACGTCATGTCTTCGGTAACATATTTTTATTGAAAATGCATTTTGATTGTAGTTTTATTCAAATAATTTCTTGTATACATGTTCATTTTTGTTTCGCTTGATACTTTATACTTTTTGATGATGAATTTGGTAAGTTTGTAGTAATATATTATGTATTTTTAAAATGTGTATGAAAAATGCCAACTGCTTCTGGTGTTGCTAGTTTATTTATTATTATTATTATATCCATCTGGATATTGCTAAAACTTTATCGTCAATTTCCAAATTATGTTCTTCATTGTGATCTTTACTTACGCAGTTTTTCTTAAATTCAAATAGCTAGTAGCTGATATTTTTTACTTACAACACCCAAACTTCGAAACAGATATTTGCAGTTTATGCAAATATTTGATCCGATCCGGGAATCGAACCTTAAGCACAGCAGCAGCATACACAACCACTGCACCATCGAGGCAGTATCAAAAAGACACGAAAATAATTAGAAGGTTGATTAGAATGATTTACTATCATATTTTTCAGTAAGAAGTAATGGGTCGAGTAAAAAAATATGTGTTATATGTCCAATTATTTTTAAACCATTAGTTATTAAGTGACGAATGTTTGCAATACTAATACTTCTACATTTTCTCTAAATCAACCACTCTTTTTACAAAATAGGTGTCGACTTCAAGGGATCGTTATTGGATGCGCTAACGTTACACCAGGCTTCAAATATTTTTTTCTTATTTTTGCGTCACTTTTATTTCTCATTTCTCAACAATGTGTCACAATAAAGTATGACAGGATACAGTTAAAGTATTATAAAAACCTTTATAATTAGAATACACGTCCCTCGTGAGTTACCACTTAACATATTAATGTTTAAACTATCAAAATTAATACCATATAATTTAACGTTCATTACTTCGTTAATATGTATACAAAGTAAATTTGTCACGAGACATCAATCCAATTATAAATATTACCTCTAAATTATTTAAACTTAATAGATATACACATAGTATTATTAACTGAAATTAATCCTTTTGAATGACATCCATTCCTGAGTCTGTACACATATGTAAATTAAGCTTACGCCTTAATTATATTGCCTTGTACACAACTTATTTTTTCTTTTCTTTTAAAAAAGGCAATTCCTGTACTGGAAATAAAACTAGTGATGCGGAAGAGTTTGCAAGCATATATAAAAAGGGTACAAAGAACATCCAAGCTCAGAACGATAATTTGTAGACCGCCGAGCGTTCGTTGTCAGGTGATTGGATCACATCACATGACTACAGCCTTATATTTATCGTGGTAGCGTAAATTCGTTTTTAAGTGTTTCGTATTAGTAAACATACGAATGTTTAATTTTTTCAGGTCATGTAACACCTGGACTACTGACAATAATGTTCAAACAAGGATAAATGTTTTTAAACTTTCACAATATAAATGAAGTACGATTTATTGCCTGCAGGGAGAAAAAACCATAGTCTGTCCTTTTTTCTATCCTTCAACTATTTTAACATATTGATACTTTACCAATGTATAACAATACAGTTTTATATACTATTACGTAATGAGTTATCGTGTAATACGGAACGGAGACCTGGTGACCTATAACACGGGTTTCTACCTAGCTTAGGCACTAGTCCTCCACAATATTGTCTTGAGACATTACGAGTATATTACTTACTAAGCATAATATTTGTAAATATTTAAAATATTGTGGTGAGAAAATGAACATTTTATTTATTATCGTAATAATTATGGTTTCAGTTTTTCTCTTGTAGTTGTCCAATGTAATGATAATAATTAACCATCCCATTGGATTGTGAAAGTGAGGGAACACAGAATGGTTCTGTGTTTGCGCATACACTTTTGTACTATAATATCTTCTGTGCAGTTCGCAAGTCTTTGTTGAGAGTGGCTGCCGTGGCCGAAATCGACCAGGTTAATTATCACATGCAGTGTACTTTATTTGCATACGATCCACATTTAAAAACTAATTTAATTTCTCAGAAGACTTACTTTACTGACTACCTGAAAACATTAGTATGTTGTCTTGCTCTATCCTGAGACTACGTAGAAATAAAACGTGTTGATATTTTTTTGATAAACACTCACAATTATAGGCTCGAAGATCTCAAAGAAAAACAGAATAATTATATGGGAAATTCTGCCAAACTATGAATAAGGATAGTGTACCCAACCGATCTCACCATTTTACCAAACAGAAAAGCACAAAGAAATAACGAATCCATTTATCCACACTGTGAAATTTTTAGACGGGATTCACTCCGTACAGAACAGTATAGCCCTCGTCACACTAGTAAAGAGATCTTTTTGGGTGATAACTACGTCTTTTGGGCCTTTCATTTTATTCATCATATTTCACTAAAAACTCTATTATGCAACATTATGTCAGATACTTTCAAAGAATTTACCTTTAATATGGAATCCTACAATTCCACAATTTCGTAAATATTTTATTTGCACTTAATATATATTTTATTCTACCAGATGTTCACAACGTCATCTAGTCTCAAATTAATCAGAGCTTGTACTTTTGGATATTAGATAACTTATAAAAGATATGTATACTTTTCTTTTTATAAATATACACATATTAGACATATAAAACACCCAAATCCCGAAACAAATATTTAAAGATTATACACACATTTGATTCGACCCGGGGAATCGAACCCTAGACCTCAATCACAGCAGTCGCATGTACTACCACTACGCCACCGAGGCAAATTTTGTGGCATTTACATTTGTCTACCAGAACAAACACATTTTTAGACTGGCTTCTGCACACTAAGGCATCATCCAACTAATGTTCTAAATGCGAAATTATCTCTGTGTGTATGTACTCTTAACTGTTAATCGCAGAACAGATTTCAATGAAATTCTATAAAGAGATACTTGGTTCTTCAGGAAGTTGCATCAATAGCAAACGGTGTTGATTCGGTAAATTTAGTATATTTTAAACCTTTTATCGAAATTCATCAAGAAAATTTATAAGCAAATGTTTAACTCAACGTCTAAAGACGAACTAATTTGAAGTATTTAAAACGTCTGTTGTTAAAGCCCTCCTAGTAATTTCAGCAAGTCTTTAAAAGGAAAATTATGAGTAATTTGCAGTTTTGTTTTTCAAAGTTGCATAATCAAGTTTCTTAAGAAGTATTTTTAAAAGTATTCTTACCGAATACCATCTTAAGAAATCTCGGTATATTCAGTAGAAAGTGATAAGCGGAAATGAGACAGGAATATTCGCAAACTTTCAAAGAGTGAACTTCGCTTCGTTTGCAAAAATTAAAAAAATAAAACTGCGAGAAGTTCTTCATAGATAAAGAGAAATGACTATAAATATTGTGTAGATGCTGGCAATCATACTATAAAAGAACGTGTTTGAAATTGGAGTTTATATTACCACTGGAAGACATGAGAATTTTATGTGCTGCAGCGATAGTAAATATTCACCTGAGCCTATAAAAATAAAGCAGTGTAAAATACTGATACTATCTCACGGTTTTCATCTCCTTAATGTAGACTTGTTAAGTCAATATCACACAGATACTTTTTTTGCTGCCATTTCCTGTGTCGCCGAGTGATTGATATGTAATTAGTAGATAATGCCATAAGCCGTTATAAAGCGCCAAAAAAGGAATTCGCACTGAGTACATGCAAAATAAAAAATTACAGTTTATAAATTTTTACAATAGATTTCATATATTTGTGTATTTTTTTACTTCTAACTGACCTAAAATCTGAATCAGTATGTTGAAGAGGAGGTGAGCCGGCCATATCTTCAGACAAACCGACGGTCGCTGGAGCCGAAGTGTACTAGAGTGGATATCACGATTGGGGAAACGTAGTGTAGGGCGCCCCGCGGCGCGATGGACCGACGACTTGAAGAAGGTGGCTGGCAGTGGATGGATGCGAATTGCCCGAGACCGGGATGGTTGGATGGACAACGATATGGATGGCAATGGACGACGATAGGTTGATTGATTGATGTCCTAAAATATATATCAACCAATTCTTTATCAATCTCTATCTTTTTACAAAAACTCTTCCTGCCATACTTTATTAAATAAATCAACATAACTTTATATTTCGTCTCTAATTATACAGTACATCACGGAACAAACATCTTGTTGAATTTGTATTGTTTCCGACATATTGTGGAGGATTTATGGGGCAAATGTTTGTGACACGTAATAGTTTGATGTTTGTCATAAGGACCTCTTAATTATTACGCGTACTATTAAATTATAGTGTATACGTACATAGTATTTAACCTTAATATAATAATAGTATGTAGCTCAATGTTGAAATTAAAAAGAAAATGATTTTGGTTTTTTGTAAGTAAATGATGTTTAACATTTACTTTTTTTCATTTTTCATCTCAGCCAAAAAATATAGACTGGTAGATATAGACCTTGTCCAAGTTGCTCCAAAACAAATCTTCTTGTGCTTCACCATAATTTTCGAAGTTTTATTTCTTTAGGCGCGGTAGGACAAAATGATAAGAGTAAATTTGTACGATAGACGCGCACACTGTCATGAAAAACCGACACCATTGTATTTGCTGGTCAATATTTTAGTTTTTTTAATATGTACAAATAATTCTTTTATGATCTTAAAACAAAATGTATTTAACTAGATAATGCGTTATAACTAAACTCTCTTTTAATGTGTTGAATACCTTTTTTTCTACTATTAGTGGCGTTTTCTCTACAAATGTTGAATAACGGGAAGGATAAAATTTTTGGAAAGATTTTAATCTCGTAACTCTAAAGAAGTGTAACTTAAGGACACATACAATTTTTATATACTTATTTTCTGAATTACTCGTTATTTTGTTCAAATTTATATGAATTATATCGCCTCTAAGGCTGACAATGGTGGTGATATTAAGTGTAATTAGTGTGGTAATTATTTATTTATTGATGTAGGGGTAACAGTTATCGTGGTAACTGTGTAAGCCTTACACTGTCACGATGATTGTCATGCCTTTTACGTCCCCAAGCGGGGTGTGAAAAAGCATCTCACAAGGCCGCCATAGTGTGGGTTGCCGTACTGCATTGTACGCATTTGCAATGAGTATGGTGACCACAACTCTTGGATTCTATTCATGCTTTCCATCAGGCAGAGTAGAGTCACTTTGGCAGGCTCTTAATATAGAAAAAAATACTGGCTTCTATAATTGAATATTTAGTGCTCTTATAGACTCATATGTCTATCATACGAATTAGGTATTCTTGAATATTATAGTAGACGGTTTGTTGTTTTATACATTTGAGCACTGTCACAGAGAAAAACTGAAATATTTATTATAAGGCAGTTGTAATTCACAAAACAAATAATAATGAACGAAAACTATGATCGCTTTTAAACATATAGCTACGAGTACAAGTGAAAACAGCTTTCTTCAAACTGATAACATTCAATACGCTTTGGAATTTGATCAATTTACTTACAAGTCTTTACCTATACGTAACCACTACTAATCTGAAAGGAAATTTATTTTAGTAAAAGCAATATAATGTCTTCAGGAGCGTTTTTTCAATAACCATTAATGTCAAGATAGCAAATAAGTTTACTTAGCATCAAGGATATTCTTTATCTGAGATATCTCAAAATATTTATAGCTAGCATAGTTTTATATTTATTTTTCTGAATGAATACTTTTTAAACGAAAATTAGTAGTAGGAATAAAACGTCTCGTTAGAGATATTTATAGTCAAACAAGACTTACGCGTAACACATGTATGAGTCCTGTTTGACTAAAAAGGACTGGATTAGTTACTACGTGTCACACGCGAAAAAAAACGTTTATCTTTAGATATTTTTGGCAGTAGCGAATTATGCCTTCAATTATTATTTTTGGGTCTATTGCTTAGTCATAAGTTCGATAATTATACCCATAATCGGTCTTTTTTATATTTGGAAACACGTCATTTATAAATTGCCTCCTTTAAATGTATTTAAGGTTTCTTTGGTTAAAATATTTTTGTATGTAGGTTCGACTTATATTTTAGTTAAAAGAAGCCACATATAAAACAGTTTGTGACCTGCTTGTTGGTTTGTTTTTAATATTTATATTATTTACATAATTTTCTTTTATGTTACAATACATAAAGACATTTTGTAAGCCTTTGCTATTTCGCGACGTGGCAAACGTTAAAGTGTAAAATGACAGTCACTTTTTCCTTTCATTAGTAATAAGTCTGTACTTAATCCTACTTTGCTTAAAACCTTAAGTCCTCTGACACTTTCTTTGCGATTATCTCATGAATCCGACACTTTATCTGAAATGATTTAAATTCAATCTTTCAACATTTTCTTATGTAGATATTTACATTGTGCTCATTACATTTTTTCATCTCTATCTTTCATTTTTGTAGTTTGTCATATTTACGGTCAGATATGATAGATTAAAAAAACACAACACTTATGTACTCTAAACATCTCTTAACAAACCATACGACAAATCTTATCAAATACATAACTAAGTACATATAGTCAAATAACTACGAGTAGGTAATATGGTTTGACGGTTTTTAACATAGTTAGGACATAGAAGCAGTGAGTTTCAAAAATTCTGAAATCTCCTTAAAGACGTTTTTTTTTGTTTATAGGGTGGAAAATCTCTTCAGATCTTCGGCTTCTCAGGGACGCAGGAGCCAGGAGTATGTGGTGTTTCCACAGAAACCACCTCGACGGCTGGTCTCAGGTGTCCTACTCTAAAAGGGACCCGGGCTATATTGTTTTAAGCTCCCTCCAGGATCAACGCTGCTTACTGTCATGCTGACGGGCACAGGTCTCGTGTGATTTGTTCGACTAGGACGTCGTTTTTAGACCGAAGCAGTCCTCCAGCGTATGCTAGGTCCTTAAAGACCTTAAATCCGCCTACAACATGATAAAACCCTCAAATACTCCTATTGTATAATGTTATGACCAGTTTATTCGGCATCCCGAAAATGAAATGTAATTATTTAATCATGCATGATCTCGACTAATTTAGCGAGCGAATTTTGTACTACAAGCTATTAACAATTTTTCTCACACAGACTACAATACTGTGTAAATATATTAAATATTTTGAACGAATGATATAATGTATATCATTCTCTTAAATGAAACAATCTTCGTATGTTGACAGTTGTCGTAGTATGTGTGTGAGCAATGGAGTGCTCGTGGGGTCACTGTGGGGGTAACGTGGATCGAACCGTCGGCCAGGGAGACCCGTAGAAACGGTGGTGCCGCTGACCACCCGCGGCATAGAGAGGGACCCAACCACGGCTAACCACCCTGGGAGGCTGCCCCGTCAGGTCGCGCATAATCTGCGGAGTGGCTCGTCATGCTGGTTGGTGACCGGACGGTGGGGCCCGGCGACCACTTCCGGGAGGGCACGGTGGCTCTTTCGTCCGACGATTCGGTCAGCGTTTTGCTTCACCGTAATGTGAAACCACAGTATTCCGAGTCTCAGACTACACTGCCGCGACGACTGTCATGTCCCGTTTCCCCTTCCAACATATAACCATGGCAGCGCAAAAAAAGAGAAATAAAGTTACAACAGCGGCACTCTCCTCCTCTCCCACCAACTCGCTTCCTGAGGTGAGGTCATGTTCACGAATATCCGTGGACTCCATGCAAACCTCAGCGCCGTCCACCAGTACCTCGAGACGGTACGGCCGGCCATGCTATTCCTGACGGAGACACAAATACGCCGCCCTGATGACACGACTTATCTCCACTATCCCGGCTTCATACTGGAGGAGTGCTTTCTCGCAAAGGCTGGAGTTTGTCTTTTCGTCAGGGCGGATGTTTGTTACCGCCGTCTGCGCTGCCTTGAGGACTCATCCTTCTCCATCCTTTGGCTCCACGTAGATTTCGGAACTACAAGCCGAATCTACGCGTGCATCTACCGATCCCATTCCGGAGACTCTGAAACAACTCGCATCTTCGATCATCTCAGTCAGGCAGGAAATAAGGCACAGGAGCAATTTCCGACTACCGAGCTGGTGTTTCTGGGAGACTTTAACGCCCACCATGAGTCCTGGTTGGGGTCTTACAAAACTGACCACGCTGGTCGAACTGCCCACGCATTCGCTCTCACGCATGACCTCACCCAGCTGGTACTCCAGCCCACCACGATACCAGACATAACAGGCCAAGCGCCCTCTTTGCTAGACCTACTGCTGACGAGTCACCCAGCGCAGTACACAGTATCAGTTCTCGCCCCTCTGGGATCCTCCGATCACTGCCTGGTGTGCACCACGGCGCCCCTTGTTGCCCCACCACGACCTGTGGCGGCGAGACGACGGTTATGGCACTACTTGTCAGCAGACTGGGATGGAATGCGAGATTATTTTGCATCTATCCCCTGGGCTCAACGCTGCTTCAAAGACAGATCTGTCGCAAAGTGCATCCCTCGTTGCTGGCGAGATCACTGTCACTATGGAATATTACATTCCCTACAGTGAGGTCGCCAGTACGAAGGCCCGCCCCCTGGTTCAATCGTGAGTGTGCTCACGCTGTTACTCACAAGCAAGCGGCCTACCGCGCATGGGCCAGGGCCCGCGCTCAAGACTTCGCGACGGCGCCACCTTCAATTTTCAGCAGGTTAATGTTGGTGTACCCCAAGGTTCCGTCCTGTCACCCATACTGTTTCTTCTGCATATCAATGACATGTTGACCCTTAGCGATATAGATTGCTATGCAGACGACAGTACAGTTCATGGACGGTACTATGGTCACCCTACAGCCAAATTAGCGGACGTTGAGGAAAAGCGACAAAAACTTGTCACTGAACTGGACCGGGTCCTAGGCCGTATTTCTCAATGGGGTCATGAGAATCTGGTCGAGTTCAACGCGAAGAAAACACAGGTGTGCGCGCTCTCTGCCAAAAAGTCTCCATTCCTTCCCCTCCCCACTTTTCAGAACACTCAACTGCCACTGCAGGACAATCTCAGTATTCTGGGTATGAATATTTGCCGGGCCCTTCATCCGCGAGAATATATTGAAAGCGTTACTAAGGTGGCCTCACGGAAGTTGGGTATACTTAACAGAGTGAGACGGTTCTTTGCGCCTGAGCATTTGTGTATTCTTTATAAGACCCAGGTACACTCCTGCGTGGAGTACTGTTATCTTTACGATGGATCCGCGCAGTATTTGCTGGACGCTTTGGATCGGTTACAGCGGCGAGCAGTCCGGATTATCAATAACCCGAAAGTCACTGAATCCTTTGAGTCTCTGCAGTTGCGAAGAGATGTCGCCTCCATGACAGTCCTCTATCGTCTTTATCATAGAGAGTGTTCTGATGAGCTCTTCCAACTGATCCCATCCTCTCCGTTCCTCTATAGGACAACTCGTGCTGGCCTTGAAAGTCACCGTTTCAGAATGGTAGACATACGCTCCTAAACTAAACGGTTCGGCTCTTCCTTCCTGTGCAGAACAATTAAAGCCTGGAATTCATTACCGGCGCACGTGTTTCCCGGTGTCCCGGGTCCTTTAAGCGGGGCGTGAAAAAGCATCTCATTAGATCACCATAGCGTGGGTTGCCATATTGCACTGTCGGCATTCGCAGTGAGTATGGCGACCACCGCTCTTGGATTCTATTCATGCTTTTCATCAGGCAGAATAGAGTCACTTTGGTAGGTTTAAGACAAAAAAAAATGTATATCTTTAGACTAATAGCTGGTAGTACAAAATCCAGAATTAGGATTCTAACAACTTATGGAATCTCGCTAAATTAGTCGAGATCATGCGTAATTGCATAATTACATTTCATTTTCGAGATGCCGAATAAACAAGTAATAACATTATACAATTGGAGTATTTACTTATTGCCACTGTATTATGCTAAAATATCAAACCGCGATGTTGAGCATGACCTGGTTCTATCTATGCAGAAGCAAGCACAACAAACCTCAGTATGCTTCGATTAGACTTCACTTTAAAAACCTGGGCATTATGACGTGCGATTTCATTATTCTGAGGCAATTACCACGGCCAGTCATGCAAACCTCCTTTCTAAGGAGATGTTTATGACCAGTAGTGGACTGTCAAAGGCTATTTATGTGATGTGAATTACCAGGTAGTAGAGCCACGCTAATTTCAGCACGAATGGGCCCCCTCGACCGGGGCAATACTACCCTCCTACAGAAGACCAACCTAAAGCGACAGCATCCGTTGTGTCGTGTTTCGTTGGTAAGTGCGAGACCGGAGGCCCATTGATGCAGGGATGACAGATATCGTGGTAACAGTGTGAACCTTACACTGCCACGATGACTGTCATACCTTTAACATCCCCAAGCGGGGCGTGAAAAAGCATCTGACTAGGCCGTTATAGTGTAGGTCACCATTCTGCATTGTCTGTATTTGCAATGAGTGTAGTGACTACAACTTTTGGATTCTATTCATACTTTCCATCAGGCAGAGTAGAGTCACTTTAGCAGGCTCTTAATATAAAAAAAAAAACCATGAAAGTGGTCATGGGTAAGAAAACCTTAGCATCTACGCTTTATGCAGCGAAAATAAAGACTGATAGATCTGGAAGAGAAACAAAACTGTCAAATGGTGAGTGTTAACTTGACCTAGACCATTGACTATTATGTAATATTGTAAAAACATATTCAACATCATCAGCCTATCGCAGGCCACTGCTAGACATAATCCTCTATTGTAGTAAGTCACTCTGACCGATTTTGGGATACTCGCATCTTACTCCTGCCAATCATCATGCGCAAATCGTCACTCCACCTGGCCTATGTCTCCAAGCCCTACACTACATTTGTCGAGACGCGGTCTCCACTCTAGAACTCGTTTACCAAAACGGTTGTCGGTTCTGTTGTTATTTTATATTAGTGACTATTTTAATTAATTGAGTCGAACTAAAACATCGTTATTGATTAAATATTTATTATATTGCATTGTACAAGTTTATAATACGAAAGAAACATTTGTTTTGTGCTATGAAATAATATTTGATGACTATATGTACGAAATAAAGAATGGATTAGGAACATACATCAGTTTATGTATATTATATAAGCTGATTAGTCATAATTCTGCATTTTACTTTTTGAGTTAGTTTGATAAAAAGTTGAATAACTTAAACCGAAAATAAATTAAATTATAAAATTTCATTTATATAAATAATGAATTATATCACGCAACAAACTTGAACACAAACTTTACCAAAACATAATAGAGTCTAGGATCGTATCATTTCGTAATGTATGGGATTGATTAACAGTCGTCTTGCTAATTCAATCTGATTAAACAGTTTCAAACTAAAGGTTTACCTGAACAGCAATGTGTAAGGGGACTACAATGTTGTAAATCCTTTCGAGGTCTATTCAATCATAGAAAATATTCAGTTTTGTATGTTTTGAATCATGCAGTAATTCTTAGCTTCATGTATTTAGAGGTAATTTACACCTCTTTATTTATGTAGAAAGTTAGTGTCCGAATGAAATGCAAACCTACCAAGTTGTATTTTTTGTACTTTATTAACAAGCTAGCTGTTGCTTGGGGCTCAGCTCGCGTGTATTTTTATACCACGACGGTTAAGCTATGTTACAGTAAAGTTTCATCTAAGTCTGTACAGTAGTTTTTGTGTGAGAGTAAGTAACATCCAAATATACCTACAAACTTTCACATATATCATATTTAAAATTAAAGAAACATTTACAAGTTTATCGATAAAGAGTCTAGGTATCTTAATCAATATAATGCCACCTGTCAGACACTGCGGTTATTTTTCTCTTTAAGTCTAATAACAAAATTTTTGTACCTTTTGCAATTTGGACAAAAACCTAATTGCGCCATTTATTGGAATTTGTAAAATTTGGAGTGATTCAAATACGCATCATATTGAATCTTTTCGTGGGAATGAAATATTTTACCGCAGTAATAAGTAACTTATGTTACTCGCCAACTAACTATTTCCAAACATAAAAAATCATAGCATAAAATCAAAGAAAGACAATAATTCTAACAAGCAAACACACTTTCGCGTTTATAATATTAGTAAGAATTAAATTATATTTTTATATAAACCACGTATGGGAAAAAAAGTTTATTCTCTGTTCTGTGATATAAATAGCTAAGTAATCTAGTTCTTTAGTTAATACCTGTATAATAAAAAATAGTCTAAAGGGAAATCCAGTAATACCTAAGATGGTCGGGGATTTCTAGGTTATATCCCTAGTATTCTGAGACTGCCTAATATTAAAACTGAAACTGAGAAATTGTATTTGGTTCTACTAGTAGTTGTAGGTTTTTTTTTTCGCATGATGAAAAGAAACATACGTGGATTTGAAAGAGAACTAAAATATATTAGCAGCTTAAAAGTATAAACAACTCTCTGGTCTGATATACTATGTGTACACAAGTTAGTGTTCGGAACATCTAGCAACAATTCAGTTATATGCGTTTGTACATGTATTGATTTTAGTAGTTCATTGGTTTCAGTAGTGTTTGTCTAGTGAATTTAATGATTAGAAGCAATGGTGTTTAATATATACTCATATGTAGAAGAGTTACATGTTTACTATTCGCTACAAAGTAATATGTACAAGCTGACAAGCTGTTAATGTACTAATACTTTCTTGAAATGCTATTTTTATTTCCTGAAATAGTAACTTGCAATAAAAGTATACACCACGGAGCAATCCAAGCGATATGATGTGATACTAATTGCACAAGTCTGGTAATTCGCTAATCCGTGGCTTGCTTTATAAATGTTAAGTCGTTATTTTTCATTGAGTGGTCTTATTTTTACGTTGCGTTCTTTAAGAACCCATAGTACTCTAATTAGGATTAAAATTTTTCCCCCACCTCACTGCCCAGCCGTGTGGCACCTGGAAATCGCATCTATCTCTCGCTAACCAGTTTTCCAGGTGCAGAAAATGAAATTATTTTAAAAAAGTATCAAGGCAGTTGTTTGATTGAATAAATACATAGTTATTAGACATTTCGTAGACAAGAAAAAAAAAACAAATATTATAGAATAGTGTTGATACATACAAATAGTTTCATTGTTTCAAGACGATATTATACATTTTTCAATGTTTTCATTTCAGAATGCAGTCTATTAGAATATATGTATGGCTTTACCCAGGGGAATAACAGTGGCCGACTAACTGACTAATGATGATGATCCTTTAGAACATGTAGGATACTTTTTGAATTCTTAGAAGACTGAAATAGAGGGTGCATATCTGCGCTAGAAATAGACTTATGGGGTACATCCTGAAATTCGAAATGGTTGTAAATGGAGTCTAGAAATTAGACATAATCAAAGAAAACTGAGAATTAATACTATAATAATAAAGCTTTAATTATATTATATTACTATTAACTATAGCATTAGGCAGCTGAATTAAGAGCCCGAATAGATAGCAGTCCTCCTCGATACCGCATGTAATGCTTCTGAAATTGCCGTTCTTCAATACTGGCCCCACAAAATCAAAACAAATTTTATTTGGTTGAGAATTCTAATTTGAATATGGTTTTATTTTGAAAATATGAATTTCTTTTTTTTTCAAATTAGTCATTAGTTTATGATTATACTAATATTTTCACCGCCTTTGGATCGTTTTTATCATCATGTCTACGTAAAAATTCTAATAATTATGGAAAATGAGTAACGTCGTGATAGCAACGCAGCACAAACGGTACGCAACATCACCGATGTTAACGGAGCGAATACTACAAACGAAAGCTCAACTCGTTATTGGTTTGCCCAATCCAGTTCTGAAAATATCAGTTTGAAAAATCTCACCCGTAGTCTTAAGAAAGCTTTGGTCGACAATGACTAATTAAAGTAATTGTGGAAGTTGATGAAATTCAATCTACGACTGAAACAATATTGGTACATTTGCTTCAAATTGGTAAAGTAGAAAAATTTGACTTGAAAAGAGCCTTACGATGTCAATGATAGTCAATGCGTACGTCGGTTTGATATCCTAGAAAGTATCAAAGGATCAAACTATCTCAATACCAAATTTTATAAAATCAGTTTTAGCTGTAAAAGCTGACAAACGGGAATGATTTCGGGGATAAAACTATCCTATCTTTCCTTATACTAAATTTCATTTAAATGTATTGTGTTTAAAACTGAGGAAGTAACATACAGGCAGATAAATTATCGCATATACAAAATTAGAGTGGATTATATTAATTTAAGTTTACGGCCGTTGTATCTCTCATGTTAAAATAAGTATAAATTGCATTGGTTAGTGATCGCTTCCTGAAAGTTTTATTTTTGCACTTTTGTACTTCACCCTAAATTCTAGAATACCTGTATGAACTATTAATGTCATGCTAAGCAAAATAAAATAATGCTTTATTCATCAGATTGCGACCATGGGGTCGCTATCTAACGTTTTTGATACATTGGTAGTTCCGTTAACGTCCACGGGTTTTTTCATAATGTTATGTTGTTCATATAGTTAACAGAATATAACTAAATTATTCTCGAACCTATTTATGTTCTGTGCTGGGATAAATATTTATTTAATTGATATTTGTAAAAAAAAATTATAACATTTATTGTTCGTTAATTTAACTTATAGAAATATTATTTTGACTTAAATGAGTTTAATCTTCCAACTGGTCGCAAAACCGGCGCACATACCCTATATTTTCTGAGGTACATTTTTGACACTAAAGACGAGCGACGAAGGTTCCCCGTATGAGCGTCGGAATGCGATTGAATTTTGCTACGGCACAGGAGGTCCTTATGCAATTTTTCTTCATTTAATCTCTAATAACAAAAAATAAACATAATCTTAAATTCAGATCACATAGTACCTGTATTGTACTAAGTTGTTTTTATATGCAAAGTTTAATCAGTATTTGGTAAAGTATTTATTGACTTCAGCTATTTATTTGTAAAATTCAGAAAGAAGTGTGTGAGTTTTTTTATCGTCACCTTTCTAGTAATCGTGTTTTTACATCGCGTAGGGCTCAGTGTATATCCTCGACTAGACTATATATTTTTTTTAATGTCATAGATTCAATGTTTTTATTGATGTGTAAGATCTAAGATGAGCGGTGAAGCATTTTTTAAGGACAGGTCAGTAAACACGATCGCAGTTGAACCCGCAGGTGGCTTATAAATTATATTTGTGAATTTTAGTTCATTTATCTTAACGTAGAAAAGAAAGTGCTGTGTAAAGAAAGAAAGAAAACCATCTCTTATTTGTGCCTCTCCGTGTAACAATAACATACAATATTAAATGTCGTAAATCAGGATTTGTACAGAGAAAACTTGTAAGTAACGAGGCCTAAAAATGTCTCTCATTTGGTATTATAGCTATACATATATTTTTATAAACCATTTTAGTTCTATTATTATTATCGTGTAGACCATTGTTGATATAAGTAGGAGTTATGTTGATCGTGGTAGTGTTGATCCTCTGCACAAATGGGTCGACAAGACCGGAACCAGGGCCTGATCATGGCCTCACAGAAAATCAATGTTCAGTATTCTTCGATGTTCGTCGAGCGAGTGTTACCAGAGCTCCAAAGTCTCTCTCCCCTTTACTCTAGGAAGGAGAGAATGAAAATGTACCAAAATATTTGTGACTCGCGTTGCAGATGTTAATGGGCAAATATTCGTTTGCTTCCTATGTAATAAAAAAAAAAACTCATCTATTTGTTCAAAAGGAAATTAAAAGTCTTTACTTCACTGTTACTGCCATTTAAAAAAGTTAATAATAAATTTGACTGTACGACACATTTTATTTGGTTAGAATATCTAATTATTATTTTCGTTGTTTATACTTTGACAGTATGCCTCCGTAGTTACTCTTTCTTATGTGTAATGTAAATTACTAATTTAGTTTAGTTTGAGCTATTGCTAAAAAAAACAAAACACTGTTCATTTTCTCTATATTGTACACCGCTGCTATATTACTACTATGGTGATTTCCACATACAACGCAAGAATTTTCTATATCGCGATACAGAATTACCAGTTAGTTTGTGGTTCAGTGTGTCTTCGTTAGATGTTGTTGTTGAATGTTTTTCTTGCGCTGTATGTGGAAAATGCCACATTAGCATCAAAGTGTTGCAGCTATTACATACAAATAATATATGAGAAATGTTGGTTATGTAATTCAAACACAAAGCTTTTTGTGTTCTCCTTGGACCAGGCGAGGTGATCATAGCTGGCGGACTGCGAGCAACACAACCGTTGATGTTGGAAATTTGCGTAACCGTTAAATATTTTAACATTCACGATTAGTAGCTACTATTATACTCGTACATAGTGCCATGTATGGCATCGGGTATTTTTTTCCTTGTATATGGAATTAGTCATAATTTTCACTCTTATCATTTTGACAATCTTACGTCTCACCTTTTCTTTTGCTGAACCTTTTTATAAACTAGGCTGAGGTTGACTTTAAGTCCACTACGATGCAGCTGAACGTTAATATCTTCGTATGGCATCTGCTATTATACCTCCTCAAACCAAGTACTAGGCGATATAAAAGTTCTGTAGACGACTTACCAATTTTTTTTTATCGATAAGTATACACCAAAGTCATTTTGTTTCAGACATTGTATTCGCAGTTTTCAAAGAAACGACAAAATAAGTAAGGAAGGTTCCGACAGAGGTAATAAACATTTGTAAAATACAATGACATAGGCATCTCAAACTAATTATTACATCCATAAATTAAAAACTTAGGTAGACCATAAAGACTCAAAGGAACCGACCATTAAATCATTTTACTGCCAAAGTTACCCCATTACTTAGAAGAAGGTAATGTAGAAAATGTTTACTTGACCTTTCTTATATTTTTCAGGGTTCTGTTGAACTTGATTTAGAGCCAAATTTATAATTTTGATAAATATGTTATAAAAACTATGCAAGGATGACGTAGCAGTTTAAGCGGTCATTCTGTCGCTTCCGACTGCACTGTGTTGTGGGTTCGATCTCCACATAAGAAAATATTTACTGTGATTAAAAAAATCATTGGGATATTATTTGTGTCTAATTGTGTCTGTTAACTACCACCACAACACGGGATATATTCATATTGTAGTAGTTGACATTTCAATACAAACAAAATGGTATAGACAGAAAGTAAGATAAAATTTTCCAACTGTTTCAATTTATTTCTGATTATTATC
Source organism: Hypercompe scribonia (assembly GCA_949316085.1). Taxonomy (NCBI): domain Eukaryota; kingdom Metazoa; phylum Arthropoda; class Insecta; order Lepidoptera; family Erebidae; genus Hypercompe; species Hypercompe scribonia. The sequence goes on from OX438988.1 coordinate 11,944,850, forward strand.
AGTTATTGATTTCTGACTTCTCAATATTTTTATAATTGAATAAAATATTAAAAAAAAAGATTCGGCATTAGTAAGGTATGATAGGTCCGATAGCTGCTTTTTTTACATACTCATTTCTCAGGAACGTATCTTATTGACGAATAGTATACAGTGGACTACTTCAAATCTCTTCTGCAAAATTCCTAGTTATCTTCATATTCTACTGCCGATATTTCAGTGCTAATCTAATACCTTTAAACGAAACAAGAATTGTATTGAAATATATATATTGTATATATATAAATATATGTCGAAATATATATATGTTTGGCAATATATATATAATATATATATATAATGTGAATATCGCAAATACCACCAATGATTTTCACGAAATTTAGTATGCAGGGAGGTTTCGAAGGTGATAATTGCCCATGACCTTCATAGTTGGCGCTCCTTGGTGAGACCTTTGTTTAGCAAGCGGGCACCCGCTAGGAGGGATCTGGATGTCGTAATAACAGCTGTTACCGGATCCCTCCTATGTCAGGCGCAGAGTGGTACATCGAGTGGTTTTAGTCGGTCCGATTCTGACACACCACCCCGCCGTAAACCCCGGTGGGGTGAGGTTTCCATATGTTAAAAAAAAAAGACTTTTGTTCAGCAGTGGACGGCGATAGGTTGATTTGAATATGTGATATTTTTGTTATTCTGCTGTGCTACAAATTTACTCTTTTAAACTGAACCCGTACTATAAAATATTCTGTAGTATGGCTTTTAGTAAGTGTTTTTGTCGACCTTATACATAGTAGCAGAACCTTTGAAAGTGTTAAAAATTTATAGTGCAATTAGGCTGCAAATTGCTTGAAGAAAATAAAAAGTGCATGTTAAAAGTCAAGCACGCAATTGAAGCGTTACTACGATACTTGATAGATATTGTAGACTCTAATACATATAATTGTCAAAAAACAATAATTAAAAAGGTACATAAGTATACGAATTTAAAAGAAAAATAATTATAATTTGGCAAATGATTAAAGTGTACATTGTGTCTTTGGTACACTCCAGCACCGGAGTTATACCAAAACTTCTCAATGACTTCCTTCAATAGTTTGAGCTTCCCCACTAACACATACATTATCATGCAAAAAACCGCTATACAATACACTTGCTGCATTGTCCGGAAGTTCTTACAGGAAAACACAACATTGCATATTAATACTTCTGTCTAAAATCCCCAAATAAAGTTCACTTGGTATAAGTTCCTGGTTTTCATTGTATGGAGGGACGTGTGTCATATCCCTCCGACACAAAGGGAGGATCCTCCGACCAGGCGAGGTGATAATGCCTGGCGGGCCACGGCCTGACGGTTGATGTTGGGATGTTGTATATATGCTAACTGCCACGCGAATCTCTATATCGCGATACAGGATTAGTAGTTATATTGTTTATTACGTTCATACGTTTCGTTCATACCTCGTCGCAGTTCGATGTATCTTCGCTAGATGGAGCTGTTGTATATTTTTCTTTGTACTGTAATGTAGAAGCCACCACAATTGTAATACTGATTTCAAGCAAAATAAATGTAAATTAAGGAAGTGAAGATTTACTAAAGTCGGCATGTTGCTATTGAATGCTTAAAAGTATATATTATCAAGTGTACTAAGTATAGTTGTAGACATTGTAACATATTCTAATAAAATTTTCATATTCTAGTTCAGAAAATGCCACTGTAACTAGGTAACTTCGATAGAGACTAGTACCTGAAGTAGGTTTAACCAATCCACTAGAGCCCTCCTACAGCAATTAATCTATTCATAGCTATTTATGAACTAAACAGAAACAAAAAAGTGTCTGAACAAAACCTGATATTTCAAGCTACTAAGTTAATTGACAATCGATATTTTACATTTTGATTTTAATTGAGGGTAGATCTTTAGAACTGTATTTACATTTTCGAAGAGGTAAGAACCCATAAAATAGGAAACATTAGTCAAGTATTGCTAGGATAGGGAAAATACCTCACACTAATAGTATTTTATTTTACTTTATAATCAGTACATTCTTTCACGTTTGTTAAGTAAAAAAAAAATAAAAGATTTTAAAGAAAAGTATTTTAATATACTTTTGCAATTTTTAGAAACGTTTCCATAAGTTATTTAATTTTTGTCCTTAGTATTTTACTCTACTGTAATTAATTATTTATTGACGTGACAGCACGAACGATTTGTACTAACGAAGATTCAATCACAAACCTATTGAAATCATTTTAATATACTCGTATGTTCTTATGACACTGTTGGATTGTGGCCATATTTTATAAAATAATTAAAAATAACTATTAATAATTGGTGCATAAGGTGTCCAAGAAGAATTTGGGGTCCCCTTTTTTTAATGTGAAGAAACCTCCACAGGCTGTCACCCCACCGGCGTTTATAGCGGGGTGCCGTGTCGGAATTGTACCGCCAAAAACCACACGGTATGCCACTCTGCTCCTGGGATAAAGAACTTAGGACCCCAAGCCAACCTCACCTGCAAGTCGTATATCTGCTGATCGACGAACGAGGCTCTGGCAAACAAAACATCCTGATTTGTGGGGGATCAAAACACCAGTCAGAAGTGTATTTTTAATATGCGTCTACCCCTTCGGGAAAACATGAGTATATGTGTGTATAATATCAACAATGTCGAATTGCCTACGATCAAGCTAAGATTGATCGGTGCCCTTTGCTTGGGATTGATGCTGTTTACTCCCATATTTACGTTTCTATGGTTCTTATTTTTTATTTCATTTGTTTTCAATTTGTTTATTTATTGTGTATGTAAATGTGAGTATAATGTTAGGTTATACAGAGTCGGCCAAGAATTGGTTAATATTTAAATCTAACATCCCGCGCAAATTAATACCAAAATGGGAGGGAGTACCACCACTAGCTCGTTTCTCGAACTTTTATCACAATGGAACACGGGATTGCAGCGTGGTTACTGCGTGAAACAATTTAATTTAAACAACAGTTCACTTATTACTGTATGACGCGTATTTCGCGTTGAATACGACTTACACGACTTAAATCAGTGTCTGAGTGCTCCTTAATAAACAAATGGGTGAACAAATTCGAAGAAACGAGATTTATGGTAAATGTGAAGCAAACTGGAGGCCCACGGACTTTTCGGACCGACGAGAACGTGCAGCAGACTGCTGCTTCTGTTCGACGTAATCTAGATTTATCGAAGCGCAAACGTTCCCCTGAATTAGGGTTGTACCGCACATTATTACACCGTATTTTGTAATTACATTTGACATTACATCCATACAAGATTGAGATAATACAGAAAGTAAAACTTAAAAATGAAACAAGATTTTTTTCAAATGTGAACTAATTCGTATCCCACCCTGTATTTAGTAACTTTCTGGTGATTTTGAGTGTTCCGACTTACACAAATGTTTTGCTGGTGATAGTGTCGCGCTGCGGGTCGTTGAACTAGAATAATATCGGTTTGGCATCGCGATGATTGGGGCTCATATCTTGTCTGTATATGCAGGCTGAGTCAAACTAAGTTTTTTTTTTGGAAAGGCTAACCCAGATCCTATACTGTACTTACATAGTTTTATTTAAAACTGTTCACAGACTTAAGAAAAAGTACACTTCAGTGTTTATTTCCAGACTGAGTCTTAGAAAATGTTGGCGCCTTCGAGCTGTAAAGGCCGACTTGTTGAAATGTCTGTAAAACGTATTTATTTATTATTTACGATTTCGCACCTTTAAACATATTTTATGATTTCTATGAAGAAAGCAGTCAAAAAAATTCTAATGAAAAAAATTGTTACAAATTCAAAGATAAATAAAAAATTCAGTTCTTAAGATCCATAAGCAAATTTTTGTAATAAAGAAAAGGCACACATTACATTCTTATACATATAAGTATAAAATTACACAAAACGTGGAAAGAATTAAGAATAAAACAATTTTCATTAACCGAGAGTATAAAAATACCACCGGAGCATGTATATGAACAATTTTTTGATGATATTACATTATGCTTTTATAAAAGCGTCATCATTATCATCATCAACAGTCCACTACTGGACATAGGCCTCTTCTTAGCAAGAAAGTTTTAACCTACTATAACACGCTGGTCAGACGAGTTGATAAAAGGTTTGTTTCAAGTTTTTCTTCTCTTTGCAGTGATGTTGTCTTGCATATCTTGTTCCCTTAGTTGCCGCTTACAACACCTTACTTAATAGAGTGGTAACACTCAGTATCTGTCACGTAAATATCAAAAAACAGAAAAACATATCTATGTCCTTTGACGATTGTAACTGTGTGTTAAAATTCACCTTTGAAACAGTAGGGACATTAATTTTCCATATAAATATCGTTATAAATGACAGCGCGACAACCGATGCAGATATTTCGTAATGGCTCTTGATGAGAAATGTTACAGATTCATCAATGACACCTTGTGCACCTACCTAATGTCATAGCTTGCCCCTCGAAATTCAACCTTATAATGAGACTCTTAAGTTCTATATACAGTATATTTGATAAAATGGTAAGGCTCTAACGACGTCCTCAGGCGATTGCGGTAATGTCGTTTGCTCGGACAAATTTAAAAGGGGTGAACGAAATTTTATATGTATCTTTTGTTTACCTTTATAATATTCTTAAGAATTTTGAATTTTTTAGCAAAAAGCAAATAGAAACACACTAAACCCTTTTCAAGTTTATTATAAATCTTTGACGAAAAGTATTAAAAACTATAATCCATATAAAACGCAATAAATGGTAATAAGTTCTAATTTTTATGTCATATTTTTTCATCTTTAATTCACATAAGACCAACTTAATTAAAAACTTGTTTAATTAAGTAATTAATATATCTGCACATAAAAATAGTGAAAATTGTTCTGTAATGTGTAAGTGTATTTAGATAAAGTCTGACGTTATCTTTTAATATCAGAGAGAGCTTTTAACGTACATTGCAGATGCATTGAAATCGAGAACGATTTCGAATTGAACCAACATTTAATTTGCTTCGAGTTTTATTTTAATCTATACAATTCATGATCTGATTATGCAAGATTGGTTAATTTATGCAAGAGATTATAGAGTGTAGACGAGGATAAACTTAATAGGTATATTTTAGAAATCGTGTATTTATATTATAATAATTATGTACTACAATAACCCTAACCTACTTTAAAATATTCATTCAATCACTCAACGACACTGAGACCTTCAGATTATACGACACACGTATAGGGTTGTAATACTTATAACCCAGTCGTACACTTGGTAATAATTCGATACGTTTATGAACGTGAAATAATCGAATACGAAAGTTGTCAGCGATAGCATTTTCAATCTATATTTTATTCTATATTACATTTTTTTCAGACGTCTTACGGTGGTTATATGAGTACCGACGATTTGTTGGAAGTAAATGAATAAATAAATGAAATATTCTTTTTTATTTCATTACTATATTTATTATTGAAAGATTACCGCTAAAAAACAAAACTTTCCTCTATTTACGTGTGCATAAAGAAGGCAGCTGCATGCTTTAGTCAGTTAGCAAAATTATTTAACCTTTGTTCTAAAAAGCAATGTAATTTATAAGGTTTTCATATTTGAAAAGGCCAACGTCACGAAAGTGTTGGCATAATTAAGGTTAAACTGATATTATCATATTTTTGTACTGAATTATTTGCATAATAAGGTTTTTAAAAATCAGATTAGCAGCGCCAAGGTGCAACATTATAACAAAGTTATGGAATATTTTGTTGTGAAAATTGCTACTGGTACTTTTAAGCACATACTTTGCATAATATATTAGCGCAAATTTTGCTGCCGTGATAGTGGATTATTGAAGAATAGGAGACAGAGATATTCACCACATAAGTATAGTATTTCATCAACAGCCTTTAACAATGTTGGAGATAAACCTTTTCTTCGGCAGGATATTTTAGCACACTATACCTCGATGATCGCACGATTTGATAGTTTTTTTTTTGACATCCAGTCAAAGTAATTTTACTCTGTCTAATGGATTGAATGAATAGGATTCAAAAGTTGCAGCCACCATACTAATTGCAAATACAGACAATGCAGTACGATAACCCATACTATGGTGGCCTAGGAAAATACTTTTTCACACCCCACTTGGGGACACAAAAGACATGATAATCTAAGGCTCACACACTTACCACGATGTCAACCCTGTTAATTTTTAGTTATTATTAGTAGCTTAAATCTAACATTTCGTGCACAATACATTCTAAGGAAATAATTATTATCATTATCACGACTACAAGAACTGCGCTAAAACAATCCAAGCTGTTAGTAATTCATTCGACCCAACTGTGTCGAACTCATCAAGCCGATGCTAAGTTGCAAAGTTTAATTATTCTTAATTACACTTCGCTTCTCTTTAATTCAGACTCGTTATATTGAACATCTTTGAAAGTTAGCTGATGTCTTTTAACAAACTTCGCAGTACGTTATCAAATTATACCCATCAAATATTTACTTGATAACATCTCTACCTATTGAAAAGGGGACGCGCTCATGTACCACGACATATAGTAAGTTCTTGTGCTACGGTTGATTGTAGAAAAAATAAAGATTAATGAAAAAATGGTATGATAATACGTACACACTCAGAAAAGACCTTTTCATGTGATTTTTATGTTTTAAGTTTAAACATGCAAGTGTAACATATTTGTTGGGCTGGTTCAACCTCGTTGCTAAGTCTCTTTTCTTCTCTCTTCGCTTGTGTCCAAAAGTCGCATTTCAAAGGATAATGATGATGACTGGAATGATAACATAGCCGGACAGAAATCTGGCGTAAGTAACTCTTTAGCCAATTGAATGAATCTACTAGAGCCCTGACCAATGAATGTCTTGTCTCCGTTTATTCCTGATTCTTGGAGGTAGACTGAAAGGGTGGCAATGAACTTGCAACTCTTGAGTTAGTAATCACTTACCAAGTAGTGACCATTAAAGTTGTATACCTCAACAATATTTTACTAGAAAAGACAAAACAAGTAACTTACAAATAAAACTGTGACACGGAAATTTATGAAACCAAAACCTACAAAATCTAACTCCTTTTGGGCGCCAGAGCAATTAATTCAAAGCTATGTAGGGTGAAATCACCCATTATGGGCCCGCCACGAATTTATTGCTTCAATAAATATCGTTTAAACTGGTAAGCTTATTGTTTTTAAAGGTTATGCTTCGCTGAGAATGGAAATTGAATCGAGTTTTAATATAAAATGTTGAAGCTTAGATATAATGGAAAATTTATTTATTGTACAAAGGGCTTGCAGTGTTAAATTATCATGGAGTTAAGGGGCTCAGCGACAGGGTTGCGAGGAAAAATGTTAAAGGTAAAGAAGAATAATTGATACATCGGATATTATATTTTTATTAAAAAATAACTGAAGAAGATTCAAAGTACTACTTTATACAAAATTGTGTATAATTACATTTTAACAAGATGGAAAGACTGATTAAATGATTGTTAAACTTATATACTTTAACACATCTTATGAAATGTTGATCAAAGGTAAAAATAAATCTACATCTAATTATTTGAACATTAATTTAAGCAATTCATTTGTTACTTTTAACCGAGTAGTACTTTTAATAATATCTCTTTATTGTATACTACATTAATTACGAAATTAACTTGAAACAAAGGAAGTTTTAACTTTAATTAGATTAAAACAGACAAAGGAACTTAAAACACAGGAGACAATGTCTTACGGGCAACTATGGGATCGGAAGTATATAGTGGTGTCTGGTGTATTAGAAAGTGGATAGGAAAGGAAGTTAAAGTAAAGTATATGTATACTGTAACCATTATTAACTAAAATATATACAGCAATTGTGACACATATTGACACATATAAATAACTGCGTAAAATTTAAAGATATTCCATATCTAAGCGGAATACCTTGATCTAACCGAGCTTAGTAAAGTTAACTATGGAACATACAAGGCTCCAATCTTTGCACACTTCTTATTTTGACTGGTATAGCGTTCCACAGCCGAACTGCTTCGATAGAAGAATTTGGCAGCATACCCTGACTATTTTAATTACAAATTCTCTAACGATTTTAACAATTTAAAAAATGGGTTATGTAGGAATTTAAACCGGGATTGTGTAAGAGAAATATTGGACAGCAGATGTAGGTAGAAAATTGTGTTACCTACGTAAAGACCCTGCAGCGGCAAATATTTTGTGACTCAACTCTTGTAGTTAAGGATCAGAGGATAAGGTTCTGTTACCGTAGATTTCCAAGTTCTTCACCTTGTCACTGTACAGAATAGGTGTGCTATTGCAAGTGACTTGTGGCAATTTTGTCCAATCAATTTTGAAGATCATTTCTGTGCTTCCAACGATATTGACCTGGGACGATCTGAGTCTTGGATGAGTTAATTTTCAGGTGATAGGTCTCCACTTACATATTATATCCAGATCAGCATTTGTAGTGTCAATAGCATCAGTCAGATAATAATAAAGATTATATTCGTTTAAGCGGTAGGAAGAATACAAATCATTAGTGAAGGTGTTGATAAAAACAGAGAAAAGTAAGGGAGGGAGCACGTTGCCCTGTGATATGCCCGCTATCATCAAGGAGTACAAGGAGTACAAGGTATTACGTCAAAGAGAAACAGCGTATTCAATACTTGTGCTCTACTGGCGACCTAACAACTAGCTGTAAAATCAGTCAATGATAGTGGAAGATATGTTAAGAAAGCAAAGTATACACAGTAGTACATCGAAGTTAATAGTGTTGCATGCATTGCTGAAGTCGAGGAGTGTTAGAACTGTAAATGAACCATTCTCCATATCAGATCTAATGTCCTCCGTAATGTGGACTAGAGTAGTAACGGAAGCACCATTACGACTCTAGTCCATATTACAGAAATATCCAGGTCTAAACAAGACTGAAAAGGGTTAAGTAGCAGGTTTGCTGGATAGGAAGTTCGAGAGTTGAGCATGGATAAGACGTTCAAGACCTTGGAAAATAAATAAGTTCAATGTACGACACAATTCCCTCTCCGCAATATCTCTTAAACTGCAAGTATCCATGGCTGAGGTGGTCACCCGCCATGTTCTGTCGGTACTTTGTTTGTATGTTATAAAAATAACTCTTAGTAGCATATTTGACGCATAAGATTATTTGTACGTGAATTCACAATTTACAGCTAAAAGTATAAAGAAATATTTTAAAGAGAATCACATACCCAATTCAATTCCAAGTCGTACGAGCCAAATATTAAATTTTTCACGATATCCAAGTGAAGGGAATAAATCTTGAGGTAGCAGTATTTACCATTATAATTTGTGCCAAGCGACAGAAGCCAACCATTTGTCACGCAAAGCTTTGTCACTTTGAGGTTACAAAAAATTGTTGCTTATCGATTTTAATTTCATAACTTTTATAACTAGAAGTTTATTATAATGAGAAAATTGGTCTAATAGACTGGGACTACTAAGTAAAGGGTACGGTTGCCAATATGAACCATTTTTTTTAAAACCCAAGGACGATCAGAGTGGTATACAATGGAAGAGGCTTATTTCTAGCAGTAAGTTACAATACTTTGATGATTATAATGATGGAGCAGAATGAGTAATAGATTAATCTTAAATGTAGAACAAACGATTATTAGAAATTTCGCGTCATTGCTTATAACGTTATCATTAAATATGTTTTGATTTTCAGATAAAACTTAGTAAATAACTGACTAGTCCACCAGTTTTAGGGTAACCAAGTATGTAAATTGAGCAGACCGTATTCGCGTATGTAAATAAAAGCCGAAGCTTATACGTACAAAATGCCTGCGACCGCTATCTGAATTGGAAATTTGCTGTGACGTTAATATGTGAAAGTTTTCAAGTTAGTGCTTATCGGAGGGCGGTTGATGCTCGGTATAAAACGAAATGTGGTATTGTTGTTAGTTACCTATATTGTCTTTTCACTGATTGTAATCGCTAAGGGTTATGAAATGGAAGTATATCTTGGCACAAGGCTGAAGTATAAATACTGTAGCAAATAATAATATACTAATATGTTGAATGTTTTCTGTCACACATAGTTTGCAATTATTTCTTTACGTAACTGTTGCCACATATTGCTTAAACGCTTTAAAACTAATATACACAGTGCACATCTCCCTGGATTATACTTTGGATTACCGCCAATGTGCAACTGTGTGTGTACATCTGACTATCACGAGATTTGAATGGTTACTGATTTATAAAGAGAGAGCCGTGTTACGACAAGCCGTAACAAGTGTGTCACCATTATTAGAGTATGACACTCTAATAATGGTGTCATACTTGTTACTTTAGAGATGTAGGCGTTCATTGAGAGTGGTAGTCACTAACTGTCAGGTGCAAATCACTTTATAATTGGTGACTTTTTATTTGTCTTCTTATAATATAATGATATGAAATTGTTTCACACATCTCACACACGTCTGATTCCAAAGTAGGCAAAAACTGTATTAAAGTAACAGACTGCTGAAAAACATACTTATTTATTTCTAAATAGACACAAAATAAATAATCATCCTCATCACACAAAGATTTGTCCTGTGTGGGAATCGAATCCACCATCTTTAACTTAGCACAAACAAAAATAAACAACAAGAACTTTTTTGACGGCCCTGAAACACATTTTTTGTATGTGGGTGGTCCAGTTAAAGATGAGCTTTAATCTAAACCAGACTGAACAGAAATAAAGTATAATCGAGTATCTATTTGCAGGTATTCTTTCAAGAAAATGTTTTACCCACCCTTTCAAATTTCTCACTTTTCACAGAGATAAATAAAATTTGAAGGATACTCTTTGAAACAGTATTGATAGAATCAAAATTGAATTTACTTTTACTTAAGTATTTTATAAAGTAATAAAAATCGAAATAGCTCAATAAACTGTTGTTTTAGTTGTGATAAGTGTCCTTCCAGACTTTATGTAGTTTTAGAAAACTTCTTGCGAAGGACACATTTTAATGACTCTTTCAAAACCCAACATAAAATATATCGCATTTAAAAAGCTATCTAAACACGTTTTTGACTTACTTTCTATTAAAAAAATAGGTAGTATAAGCGACGCTCCGATCGTGATAGACAGTAACCGTACTGCTCTAGACAACCTTGGTGTTGGCACAGATCCAAACGAACACTAAAACGACTATATGTTACGGTAGGTACATAACGTGCAAATTTTTGGCACGCTCCCATTGTGTTTTCAAATTGAATTTTTGTGCATATATTTACTCAAGTCTATTGTTTGAACCGTGGTAGAATTGACGACGTCACAAGCAGTGGCATTTTTAAGTTTTGTTTTTGGTGAGTTTCGTATCTTGAAAATTATTTTTGGTATGCATATCTTGATTTGTGAATTTATTAATATAGTTATACTACGCTAATTAAATTCTAATACGAATGAAGATGTTCTTGTAGAAAGAGGAGAGTTTTCAAATAAAATATAATAATAATAATTATCTGACGTGTAAAAATATGTATAAAAGATTTAGTTACAGAAATAAATATTATTTATAAAGTGAAAATAGGAACATTTTTAAACGTGCCACGCACGATCGACTTAAGTAATTCAGAATCTGTATTATGATAACCAGACGTCTGATAAACACCTGCATATATTACTAAATATATTTATATAATTATGAAATATATATTCATGGTACAAGTAGTGAGTGATCCTTCATCATTATTCGTGTTTCGTTGGTGAGTGTGAGACCGGAAGCCTATTGATGCAAGGGTGACAGTTATCGTGATAACTGTGTAAGCCTTACACTGTCACGATGACTGTCATACCTTTTGTCGTCCCCAAGCGGGGTGTAAAAAAGCATCTCACAAGGCCGCGATAGTGTGATTGTTTTATTGTCAACATTTGGAATGAGTATGGTGACCTCAACTCTTGGATTCTATTCATGCTTACCATGAGGCAGAGTAGAATCACTTTGGCAGGCTCTTAATATAGAAAAAAAAACACAAGTTGAAAAAGCCTGCTTAATACACAATTATTTTGGTACTAGCAATTAGTATAATTTATAGTTTCATTTTTACCTAATTCTTTTATTTAGATTAAATTATAATATAAGTCTTCATTTAAATCGTTTTTATTAATAACTCAATAATATATTCAGTATAAAAAATACGCTTACGAAAGTTGGATATAAACGAATAAACATACAGGCGATCCAATTAAAAACGTGTTAAAAAAGAAGGAGAACTCAGTGTTGTCTTTGTTTTCTAAGTAGCTCTACCATATATATACCGTAACTCTCATTATATTTACGCAAGAAACTTGTGCTCAAATGGAAATCACAATTTCAATTACCTACGTAAATAGTTGTTACTTCGAATACCCGCATATTTTTTTCGTGTAAATACACTTGATCCTTAAAACTTCTTCGATTTCGTCACGAATCTCTACGTCGAGTACGATGTAAATCTGGGCGCTAACTCTACACTCACTATTTTTAATCGACTTAGAAAAAAAAGAGATTTTTAATTCAGCTGAATGGATTGCATGTTTGCTGCCTCAGAATTTTAGTAACTAACTTTAACTTTGATAACTGATTACATTTACAGCTCGAAAAAATCTAGTCTCAAGTTTATTTTGGTAATAAAAAATAAAGTAGCTCTACATTTGGAATTTATACTGTCAACGTCTCCACTCTAATTAATTTGCCAATATGTTCGATTAAAACTTCTATTCAAATTTATTCTCGTATTTGGGACTGTAATGAAATGTTAAGTAAAATACGATACGACGAAAAGGCTAAACCTCTTTCAAATTGTTTTTATTAATCAAAAATAAATTCAATTATAATTAAGTGTAGTTTCTAAATAAATTGAATTAAAAAAGTACTTAGTTCCATACCAAGTTGTATGCAGATAGATAAGTTTTCAGGTACCGAAATTTTAAAATATTTAAAAAGAAACTTAGCTTTCCTGTTCTCAGAATACTTCTTTGATAACACTCCATTCATTAATATGTTTTTCCTTTTTTTATAAACCAGCCAAAGTGATTCTACTTCGCCTGATGGAAAGCATGAATAGGATCCAAGAGTTGTAGTCACCATAGCCACCGTAGACAATATAGGATGGTGACCCATGCTATGGCGGCCCAATGAGATGCATTTTCACGTCCCGCTTGGGGACGAAAAAAGCATGACAGTCATCGTGCCAGTGTGAAGTTTACACACTTAACTGGATAACTGTCACTTTTGTATTAATGGGCCTCTGGCCTCGCACTCACCAATGAAATACGATAGCATGGATGCTGTTGCTTTAGGTTAGTCTGCTGTGAGCGGGTAGTACTGCCCTGCTCGAACTGGCCCGATTGTGCTGAAATCAGCATGGCTCTTCTACATATAAATAGCTTGAAATGTACATTACATTAAAAAAAATGAAAAAATGGAAAATGAATATTAATAGTGTTAAATAACTATAAACCATTTAGTAGCTTTGCTGATAAAAAATCTCTACATATAAATTAATGAATATACTATATGTCAACGATGTGTTATCGAATATTCAATTGCAAATCGTTTTAATAAATGGATGGTCACCCTTCAGCCATAAAAAAAAAAAAAATATGAACACTTTGATTCTATTGCCTGATATATTTATATACCACATTGCTTTCCCTTTGAACAAAAGGACAAAGAACTTTGTCACGCCAAACGCCTGCAAACAGACATGTAATGACAGTCAACTAAGGATAGGTGTACACGAATAATGAACTTGAATATCGACTTTAAAAAGTTTTGACGTTTTTTATAGACTTTGTGTTATATTTTTTAATCTTTTATTACGATACGTGAACGGGCGAACGAAATTCCTATATAGACCCGGAACAACCATTTGTGAATAACACTAATTGCAGTTCATGGGAAATGAAACCCATAGCACTCAGGGTATAACACATTATTTACTTTATACGGATACACAATCTGACAAGCTGTGTCTTTATATTAGAGTATATACACTTGAATATCAAGGAGTCTACGAATTAAAGTTTAAATATATTAGGACTGACTATTTGTATACATAAATATTTCCTCTAAAAATACAATAAAGTAAATATATTTTTTTTTTTACATCAGCCAACTAACAAACCACGCCACCTAACTTTAAACTAAGCAAAGTTTGTACTATGTTAGATTTAGATTAGTTAGATTCACTGATAGAATACTAATATACTTTTTTGGTAAATACATACATGTTATACATACCCAAACTGCGAAACAAATGTATGTAGATAACATAAACATTCAGTCTGACCCGAGAATCGAACTCGTGACGTCAAAGAAGTCACATACGCTATCACCACGTTACCGTCTAAGCTGGTTTTTGTATTAATTTAGTTCCACCTTAATGTTTTCATAATTTTTGAATATGGTTTTAGATTTTATATCCACGACTTCATATATAAAATCTAAAAATAAGTCAAAATAACTGTGATTGTACGATGAGTTCCATACTTTACATAAAAGATGTTACTTAATTACAGGTGTCATAAAAGGCTTTGATGTTAACAGAGGTGTAATAAACCTTCGGTGATTACTTGGGATCTATTTTTACTGTGTAAAGTAAGCATATAGCTAATGAAAATGTTCCTCTTGGACATGGTCTTGTTTATTGAAGTTGTGAAGAAGGAATGAAACCATTCTGTGGGACAAATTGTAGCCCTGAAGTTTAAACGTACAAGACAAGAACAATTACGATTTATAATTTGCGACATCTTAATATCACGATAAAGACATTTTTTTATTTGAAAAAACTTGAATTTCGTCGATCACCGTGCAACAAGTTAAAGGTTTAACAAAGACGTTTTAATATTTTGTTTTTGGAAACACCGGCAATATGTTTCAACACTCGATTCTGAATATTCATCGTTTTCTATAATCGTGACACACTAGTTACTTTGTATACTAGTAGTTCATGAGAACTTTGAGAGGAGATTCTAACCAATTAATAACAAGATTTAAGAAAATAATCTTGCACAATAAGTACAAATACTAAATTTGAGCTCTTTAATGTGCACACCCATCATGCATTGCTGTCCGCGGTTAAATAAATCTATTTTAGTTTTTCCTATTTATAAATATCAATCACACAAATATAAGCGTAACAATGTCTTAGAAATTTCAATAGCTCATTTTTGTTTGAAATTGTGGCAATCCCTATGGACCTAATTAGGGCCCGTAATGAGTCATGTCAGAATCGAATCTACTGAAATCATTTCGGGTTCCTTAATTCTAACACAAATGGGTTTATTGAAAAATATTCGGGTAGCCATTGCCGGGGGTGCATTGATGCAGTGGTGATAGTTATCGAGGTAACTGTGTGAGTCTTATAGTGCCATGATAACTGTAATACCTTTTAGGTCCCCAAGCGAGGCGTAAAAAGCATCTCACTGGGCCGCCATAGTGTTGGTCACTATACTGAATTGTTTTGCATTTGCAATGAGCATGGTGACCATAACTCTTGATTCATATCTTCCATCAGGCAGAGTAGAGTCACTTTGGAAGGTTCTTAATATAGAAAATAAAAAAAGTCCCAGAAAGAAAGTCCCAAAGATTCCAGGAAAATCTTGACCACGTCTTAAGTAAGATGTACTGACACTAATTTGTTTTGGAATCTGACTCCTCATTCCGTCAGGGTGACATGGTAGCATACTAATATTAGTAGTTATTGATTTTACGTAATCAATTATACTGCCTTTCATGTTACACTAAGCAGTAAATTGGCTTATTATAATTTTTTAAATTGTCATTTTTAACATGGTGTGTGTTGTTGTAACAATCTACAATTTTGAAGTTGACATGAAAAGCGTGGGTCGCCATACTGCATTATCTACATTCACAATGAGTATAGCGACCACCACTCTTGAACTCTATTCTTACTTTCCATCATCCGGAGTCGAATCAGTTTGGTAGGCCTACACAAAGAAAAAAAAATAAAAAAAATAGTATTTTAATGTTTTCTGTAAGATTATAAAATAAAAATTCTTGACGCAATCATTATCACATAATATATATTACTATATAGTATATTTTTTTGTGACCTTTAATTATCTCTAGTTTGTGCTTATTTGTTCCTAAATCTAAATCATTTAATTGTACAGTTCTAAAAGGTATACAAGTCACAACATCACGTATAAAGTAACATAATCCTTATTTGAGTGGGTTTCAGTTGTTTAACAGCAGGTAGGTTTCTGTAATATACGTAATAAATAATCACAGTCATCACTCTCATATGTTTACAAAGGCATGGTATATACCTATGTAAAAAGATGGTACTCAAGGGCATATCTAAGATAATGTACGTCATTTACTGGGAACGAAATATGCGGGCGACATGGAAGGATCTTTTACAATAGACGATATCAGTCTGACTATGCCAACCGATAGTACGTAATGAGTAGATTTCCAATATTTAAAACGTTAAATGTTCCAAGTGCTTGTTGCTATCGAGTCCGATAAAAATAGCGAGAATATATTCCAGATCCTAATATATACATATAATTTATTTACAATATAAAGTTTACAATCACTTTACTCTTTATTATTAGAGTCCACTTTCTCCTTTGCTTCTGGCAGTAATCAAAGCCCCGTCGAAAAAACGATTCATATTTTGACGCAGTCCATGAATTTCCGAAAGAGTGGAAGCGCTGCTCGTTCAAACCATTCGGTCGATGGTCGAAACAAACAGTAATCGGAAGGGGCTATGTCCGGTAAATACGGTGCGTGGCGTAGAAATTCCCATTAAAGTGTTTTCAGTTAAGTTTTGACTAGTTTTGTAACATGTAGCCGAGTGTTGTCTTGTAATAGAATCACTTTGTCGTCTCTGTACTCGTGTAATGACCACTTTTCTTTCAGAGCTCGGTTCAAGGCCATCAACTGAAGTCGATACCGAGCTCCCATGATAGTTTCATTAGGTTTAAGCAGCTCATAATAAATTAAGCCATGCTGATCCCACCAAATGTAGAGTAGAAACTTCAAACCGTAGATATTTGGTTTTGGGGACGATGTTGATGCGTGACCACCCGGTACACACAGTTTAAGTAGCTATTCACACATGAGAAAACTGTACGGCACTCACGTCCTTGCTTGGATCATTCCTAACGTTTTAAAACTGTTGAATCACCTACTTGCAATGTTTCTCATGCTCTACTAGCGTCTGACAGGTCTCTTGATCAATCAATGCCTCTAATTCTTCGTCTTCAAACTTTGTCGGTGCTCTAAAGCGTTCTTTATCTTCATGGTTGAAGTTATTGACTACCTCGGTGGTTCTGCGGTAGCATTGTGACTGCCGTGCTTGAGGTCTCGGGTTCGATTCTTGGGCCGGACCAAATGTTTGTATGATCTGTAAATATTTGTTTCGGAGTTTGGATGATTTCTATTGGAACTACATACGTATTTACATAAAAAAAAGGATATAAATATTCTGACAGACAGTCTAGTGATTATAGTACAAGCTCTGCTTAGTTTTAAACTAGATGGCGTTGTGTGTCAAATGTCCTAAATATTTATTTTATTTATTTATTATTTTTCAAGCGCTTAAACCAGTCTCTGCATGTCGTATTCGATAGAGCACTGTCACCATATGTTTCAACGAGAATTCTCTGTGCTACAGTTGCAGATTTCTTTTGAATAAAGCAGTACAATAAAATTTCTAGCAAAAGTACTTTATTCAGCACAAAAGTAGACATTTTTACAATAGTTAAATAAACCCGTGATTGACAATATGGTAAACTATATCTGTCAAAATTTAAGGCTACATATAGTATTACTTAACTGACGCGTTACCGTATAAAGTTCCATGGAGAGAGTGCCGCTACGCAATCTTTTAAGAAACAGCAAAAAGTTATCCAAGGTCCTAACATACATTATATATAACAGTATTAAACCTTATTCTAACAAAGAATTATTACAAATTTTTATTTATTATTTTTGTTAGTATAGTATTCAGTATAGGTATATATATCTATGTGTGTGTATATATTACAAAGAAATATTAAGTTGTAATTTCTTAATAGGTAAATCAAATATTATTCTATTTTACAGTCAGAACTCTTAACCAGTCAAAAGTATTTGAAGCGGTATTGAACAAAAATATTTTTGATATTTTTTACTACTGTATGTAGAGAACGTTGCTGTCAACAGTAATTTGGACTGCTTTTGTCGGTTACAAGTAGTTTGACCTGTTAAGAGTCTTCGCGGTAACATATAAACATCGTACAAGTTACGATTTCTTTTATTACTTTAGGCAAAACAAACATACATATATCAGTTTCAAAATCAAAATTATTACAACATAAAGAAATGTGTTGAGTCTAAACTTAGTTATACATTAATGGGGTTTAGTTATGTCGTATCCAACTGCCAACTATCACTATCGGCTATCGACTCACTATTTATCGGGTACTAGTCGTTACAGGATGATGTAAAATTCGCACTGTCCATATAGGAACTTCAGAGCCATAAATCTATATTAGCCCGGGTTGGGTTTAATTAGGATCGGTCAATCAGAGTTCATTCAAGCCAAATACAACAGGCACCTTGATGAACACATCATTGTACAGCCACGGCAATGATAATAATCTTGGTTATGCCTTGAATGTTTAATGATGAATACGTAATGTGACAGCACCGTAACCGAATTATTTGACACTTATGTATATTTTAGTGAGTTCAAGATGTGGTGTGTTTGGTACCTGATAACAAAATCGTGTGTAATGTTTTCGTATCAAAGCTAACAACATGGAACGTCTCAAACACGGCTGTCTAATCCTGAGCTAGGCACGTCCTTAAATCCTAAATTGAGAGCTGAGTATACAATTATAATAGAATAGATATTTAAGTTGGCTATTTATTTTCAAACAGCAAGTCGGGTACATAAAAAGTAATTTACTATTATCTTGTAGCTATTTGGAATGCTAAATTTATATTCTCATCTATAACTTCTGCCATTAATAAGCTGTTACCAAGAACTTTGAGATCTCGATGCTGAAATTAGTGCTTACCTTCAGACACGAGTATCCGATACTAAAAGGCTCGTAAATATGTAGGTCAACTCGATATAAAGTAAGGGTACGATCTACGTAAAAACAGAGAAATGTAATACAAAGTTTATTAATCCAACTTTACCTGAAGTGGAAGTTAATTTGTTGCTGAGTTTGGAGAATGTTTATCAATCTTAAGACGCTGTGTTCATATTGATGGGAGTTTGTTACCTATATGTATTTAGATTCATGGTCTTATAAGCAGGCCTTACTGAGGTTAAATTGTGGTGGAGAAATAAGTTGGAATTAAACCTACTAAATCAAAGTATCATAAAAATACCTCAACTTGGATCCACTGAATAAATCAGACCGATTTCTTAATAATTGCATTCGGTTCATATTCAATATACGTAATGATATCAAATCAAATAATCAAAATAATTCGTATGATCATGTATTCGCTTCAATTGATCGATCGCAGAAATTTTCGTTCCTCTGATAATCTCCTCCTTCTCTGTCTTAGCTGTAAATCTCTGGAACGTCTTCCCTCTAGATAAAAGGAAGTCTATCAACCTATTAACTCTCAAGGTAAGAGTACGCAAGCTTTACGGAGAGCTGTTAACAGAATCATCCGAATAATTATTTGTCTATTCATCACTATAAGAGTATGTATGTATTAATGTATGTGTCTATGTCTATATTTATATCTGTAGGAATGTGTTTCTTTCTATATGTATAAATATATATATAAATTATTTATACATAAATCAAATAATCCTCCTCACTAGCTCCAATGTTATACCTGCTACATACGTCTCTGCATCAACCAAAGGTCGACTAAAAGAAAATGTCTACGGCATTAAGCCCACCTTGTGCAGTATATATTATTTGCAAAAAGTATAGATAAATAAATAAATAAATAAAATACGAGTATGCCTAGTTTCAGGGAACCTTTATTCTATGAACACAATGGGTGTGTCGAAAATAACACCCTACCATTTTAGAAACATTCGTTCCTCTTCCAAAATAAGTAAAATATGAAAGTCATGTTTTATCAAAACTCTTTGCAATATTACAGAGTACTCCTTCAAAAGTAAGTAGCTGGTAGAAACATGATGATAATGTTATAGACACCAATAAATTGCTCTTTATAAAGCGTTTTGTTCCGTTTATAAGTGCTCACAATAATTTAGTTTATATCTTACAAGAGACAACTACAGTTGGTCGGTTTGTATAAAGTCACGTACAAGACAGCTGCAGTTTCTGATATGCTTGTTCCGTAATAGACAACGGAGGTTGAACACTGCAAATGAGTATCTCGTTCAGATAAATAATAAATGTTTGTAATGATATGAAAAAGTTTTATTTTTTTACCAAAGTTCTATTCCTATAACTGATACAGAAATTCAGCTTATTAATTATTCTCTCTTTTTTATATGTTTAGTAGTAACCTTTCTTCATTTTGATCAAGTTTAAAATGAAGATTTGTTGAGCAGAACTTATTCGGATTAAGAATACAAAGTGTCACTGCCCCCTATACATCTTACTAGCGTCATAAGGTGTTAAAAAGAGTAAAAAATATACTGTAAAGGAAAAAAAGACTTGAAATAAACCCGATACCAATCCACCTTGCTAGCGTGTTAGAGTAGGCCAAAGGTTCATTTCTGAGAAGAGGCCTATATCTAGCAGTGGAACGTTAATGGTTGTTGATGATATTGATGATTTTAAACAGAACTTAATCTCAATTAAAACTTATCCGTTAAATTGGTAGCGAACAGTTTCATTCATAATAAAAAAATATCTATCAAACATAAACACTAGCTAAAATCTTTGAGAAGACGTAAATCCCAATGATGGGTGCAATTACAGCTATAAACCCTGATTGAAGTACAATAAAATCAATTTACAAAGATCCCAACGATTCACATAACAAGGTTTAAATTTGTTTGTCACGCATAAAAGATTTCCTTTCAATGTGAAAATGTAAATTGTTACCGGGGAACCCGATGGCAGGGTTAGTACAGTCTAACTGCCCGTTACTGTTGAAGAAATTTGAATTTTATTTCATCAAAAATATAGTTTACTTTGATGTGAAATTGTTTAATAATTAAACTGAATTACTATTAATCGAATGACTCAGAATTGCATCATTAAGTGTAGAAATATGATTAATAATTTTAGAATATTTCATCGAAATTATTAATATCTTAATGAATGAATAATATTAAATCTTATAATAAACTATAAGTATTGGTTAAATAGACCATAACATGGTTACTCTTTAAACATTTTTCCTAATCTTTATTGTCTATCATTGATGATGTTGATCGTCAATTAATTAATCTATGATATACTGTTTTGCGAGGACATAATGTACCTAGATGCTTACTTCAACATTACTTATAAATCTGTTAGCTCTTATGAAAACCACATTATTGTGAAAACAGTAAAAGTTGACCCAGGCCTTGAACGTATTATTATGTAGGTTTTGGGTCAAGTTTTGTGACTTTTGAAAATTCCTGCAATAAAACAACAGAGCTCCAATGCAAACACTACAATAATATTGTGCTGAGCAATTAACCTCATTTTGCTTGTGGAAAGCTAGAGTAGCTTAATTTGTTGAACAAACTACAACAATTGTGCAATTTAAATTAGGTTTTATATATTAAAGGGACGTCAATAATACCTTGATTTTAATTGCTTGTAGAAAGTTCTATGCAATACCTAAAATAATGTCCATGTTATTGATTATGTATCGGTTTCAAATCAGCTGAGATGATAAAAATTAAAGTAAATACTTCAGACATCTGAAACACAACAT
Source organism: Hypercompe scribonia (assembly GCA_949316085.1). Lineage (NCBI taxonomy): Eukaryota > Metazoa > Arthropoda > Insecta > Lepidoptera > Erebidae > Hypercompe > Hypercompe scribonia. The sequence goes on from OX438988.1 coordinate 11,966,711, forward strand.
CATTTAGTTTCAAATCAAGTAGAGCTTGTACTATAAGCACTAGAATGTTTGATAAAATACTGGTATACTTTTTTTTTGTAAACACAAAAAGAATTCGTAGAGCTTTCGAGTTAGAAGAGCCACGCGTATTTCAGCACGAACGGGGTGGCTCGACCGGGGCAGTACTTCCCTCTCACAGAAGGTCAACTTAAATCGTCAGCATTCGTGCCATCGTGTTTCGTTGGTGAGTGTGAGACCGGAGGCCCATTCATGTAGCGGTGACAGTTCTTATGGTAATTGTGTGCAATATAATACCACGATGACTGTCCTACCTTTTGTCCTTAAACGAGGCGTAAAAAAGCATTTTACTGGACCACCATAGTTTGGGTCACAATACTGCATTGTCTGCATTCACAATGAGTCTGGTGACCACAGTTCTTAGCTTCTATTCATGCTTTCCATCAGGAAGAGTAGAGTCACTTCGGTAGGCTCTTAAAATAATAAAAAGAAAAGACCTAAATTCCAGAACAAATATTTGCGTATTTGTGGATCACACAAGCATTTGATCTAACCTTCGAATCGAAACCGAAACCTCAGTAAAAACAGTCACATGTACTACAACCGTGCCACCAAGGTAGTAATACATACTCAAAAAATACCTACTAATGCTATAAATAACATAAAAATAATACCATATATTCAATGATAAAATAAATACAAAAAGAAAAATATAAAATAAATCAAGGTTAAGTTAAAATGCTGTTTAATGTTTAAATGTAAAATTAAAAGAAAATTAAATTCAAAGAAATTACACATTCAAATAGAAGAAGGGAGGAAAAATATTGTTATACGGTCACGAAAACAACCATTCTTGTAATGATAACTCTACATCTTTCTTATGCCTAGACGAAATAGCAGAGGGAACTTATTACAATCAGTACTGTAATGATAGTACTAAAAAATGACAAGTGTATATACTGTGATCGATGTCAAAGACCATATTACCAAAAGATTTGTTCCGCTTTTTTCACATGGATGATATCATCGCTGTAAATAAAGTAGACTTTTCGGTTTCCCTATTTCCACTTGGAAGTATTTGACCTAGCTGATATCACCCAGGCGAAATAATTCAACTTAAGTTGTGACCTATGTTCACCTTTGAATTGATTCACACAGGTGAACAAAGGCGACTTCTTTATTCATTTTGTGTACTTTTATCACCCACAGAAGGTACTTGGATGATGTTATCTCGGTAAATAAAGTAGAATTTTGGGTTTCCTTATGTCAATTTGGAAGTATTTCACCTAAGTGATATAACCCAGGTGAAATAATTCAACTGCAGTTTCGGTCTATATTCAACTTTGCATTGGTTCACACAAGTTAACAAAGATGATTTTTATTCATTTTGTGTGTTTTACATCCACATAAGGAACCATAGTAAAAACTTTCAAATTTAAATAAGTTTAATGTGTATTATACAATTTGTGGACACCGTTATAATTATAAGTCCCCTCTGTGCAATGGGATTTACTATCTCGATCCACCTGTGGATCGAACAACACTATGACGTTCACTGTGATTCACTAATGGTGTGGGTGTGTTCTGATACTTTTGTCTCATTTCAATGCTCCACTAGTGGATCGAATAGCACTAAAATAGTTTGGCAAGATCTGAACTGATGTTATTGTTTATATAGAAAATCGAATGTATGACTAACGCCAGAACAAATAAATATCGGTAGTAACAACTGAATACCGTCAAAAACAAATGAAGATAGTTAACATCAAATAAATTGGATCGACTTTTTAAGTTTAACAATTATATTAGAAATAATTTGCTAGACATTATTTTTTTATTTGCATTTTAACTGCAGTCAGATATCGGTATAAATGTGCCAGCTTAAACAGAGTGATACAGAGATCACGAGTTAAATAATACTTCCCTTCTTTTTCACGTACTGAGTGTATTTACCGAAGATTTAAGTGCAGTACTCAATGCGCGGGCACAGACTTATGTCTATTCAGTTGCAGATGTCCAAAGTTGGCGGTACACGCCATGAGATGAAGTGTCTAATTCATTTTTGTCCTATAATATAAAAAAAAATTGTTAAATACATACTGCAGTAAAAATAGTTTACTACACTGTATTCAAAAGAAACTTCAAGTTGTAGATCCAAAGTAATTTTCCTAGCTAAGCCCTTTTATAAAATATGGTCTCCATATTTATAAAGAAAACTTTTTTCCATCAGCTACATTGACTATCTCGTGTTCTCCCATAAAAATAAGTCGTAAAACTAGATGGGAAGGTGTGTCAGCTCCTGTTTCGCTGACACACTAAATCGTGTCGGCGTGATTGATAGCTTTTGGAAACTGTAAGCTAAAGATTGTATGAGACTATTCTGAGTAGAAGTGAAAAGAGCTTGGGAATTAATTGGATAGTGTAAAATACTCATAGCTAAGAGACTGGAATAAAACAATAATACATAATAAAAATTAGTTTTGTGGTAGCTTTACAATAAAAGCATGATTTTACTTTGTGGCGTGAAAGAAAACGTGCTCGATTAATTGTTCTATAAATCAAAGATGAATTTGGAATTAAGTTAATCCTTACAAATATTACGAAAGAGTTTGTTTCTTTGTTGAGTTACCACCTTACTGATTTTGTTATTATGTTTACAGATTTATCTCCTATTCGATATCAACGCAATGAAACGATATTGAACGATATTTATTCGTGAAAGGAACATAATCCTTAGAAATTATTTCAAATTTAATGGCGATTACCTACCCTAGAATAGAAAAATTGGCACATTATAGTGTCAGATTAGACATATTTTTATCGCTGAGCCAGAGTAGAAGTAAGAAGAAGTAAAATCGAAAACATTTTTAAAGGTTTGAATTTCATTTTCATTATAAGAATCATTTATATCACCATAGAATATTCTATTATACAATAGGTCACGTTTAAAGACATCTGTTAAAAATTTATCTCAACATAAAAATAAATTTAAGTTCTATATTTATAGGTAAGTTTTTATTTATCTTAATCCGTAACCGGTGGCTGATAGGAACAATAACTTTCATAACCTTAGAAAAGAAATCTTTTGCCGTTCTAAGGATGAAAGGGTATTAAGACGGGAGTCAAGTAAATCAAAATATCACGAATGTTGTTAAGAAAGTAATGCTTTGTTGTGAGATACCAAAGTATTATATCCTTAAATACGTAATAAAAACTATGTGTAAGGACTCTAATACCTTTAGCCTACATACATAATATTAATTACTGCATCACAAGGTAGGAAAAAATAATCAAAGTAAAGAAGTGATTCATGGATGTATGTTTGCTACCCTCAAAGAAAAATATAAAGTCATGGCATGTGCTTCTCGAATATTTAGCTGATTAGCCTATAGGAAGAAGCAACAGCACTGCTGTTGCTTCTTCCTATAGGCTAGGATCATCTTTAAGCCTACTATAATACTGATGAATTTCAATCTTTTAAGTGGAGCGATTGAAAACAGATCTCTCAGCAAAACCGATAACATAAGCATTAGAAGGTATCGACGCGCTGTAGAAACACTGTCGCGAATATTTTACGGTTCCGACTGTCCGTAACGATTCCCAAAGATGTTTGTCGAGCAACCGCGATATATAGTATAACATGCTTTTCCAGGCACGGAGGGTCTTAGTGGCGTGCGCGGTTGGAACAGCCGCAAAATATATGCCAACGCGCTGTCGGTGCCGTCCTGCCCAACCTCGAAGCCTGGATAGGTAGGGAGGGGGGTCGCTTCACCTAGCGACTGACACAGATACTCACCGGGCATGGTTGCTTCGGTGAGTATCTGCATAGGATCGAACGTGAGTAGACGGCACAATGCTACCACTGCACAGCCGACTGGGACTCCGCCCAGTACACGCTGGAGGACTGCCCCGTGTGGGCATATGAACGCGGAGTCTTAGTTGGACAAATCGGACGAGACCTGTGCCCGTCAGCCATCATTGCTGCCATGCTGGCGGGTGCGGAGGGATGGCACGCAGTGGTCTCTTTCTGTGAGGCTATGATGATCCAGAAAGAGACCGCTGAACGGGATTGGGAGAGGGCTGATCAACAACGTAGAGATAGTCGACAGTCTTAGCAGCCGCCGATAGGACCGCAAGCTGCCAGAGAATAGGGACCTCTGGTGGTGAATAAATGGCTGCGGTCGGCGACTGCAATGCGACCTGGTCGCAAAGACGCGATCGGGCCGCAACTATAAATTAGGGGGGGTACCCTGAAGCGTCCCCCAGGAGAAGGTCTGATCAGGCACGGCGTTTATCTTGGAGGGGATCTGAAATAACATGGCCCGGGTCCCTTTCAGAGTAGGACGCCTGAAACCGGCCGCTGGGGTGGTTTTTAGTGGAAACACCACATACTCCTGGCTCTTGCATCCCTGAGGAGCCGGAGATCCGAAGGAATTTTTCCAACCCGTCAACAAAAACAAAAAAAGAGGCACAGAGGGTCTGCATATGTTAAAAGTGATCATCCATCATAAACTGACCTGCTTGCTGACTAGGATTGCTTAACTGCAAGGAAGCCTCTCTTCTCAGGACAGCGCCTGAATAGATGCGACGTCGACCTCCTGGCTCCTGCGTTTTCCAGTCATCCAGTCATCAGGTTTTTAGTAAGTCCTGTCGCTATGATCTTTTAATTTAACGGTGCAGTATTGCTTGGTTTTTCCATAATATCTAGTGTCAGGTTTCTTATGTACATATAATAAAGTTGATAATATAAAAGTGTGTAAAGATAAAAGGCAAATAAAACAGTGCCAGATGAAGCTATAACATGAATACGTGTTATTTAATACTTAGAAAATAATATAACAATTCGTACCGCTTAGCCCAAAGCGCTTTCTGGTTTAACATTCCTGTAACGTGAAATCCGTATCCTTTTCAGTTTGGTAACATAATATCAGGTGTGACTTTAGATTTATGGAGCAGTTTTCGTGTACATATACTGTAACTTGACTAACTTTATGTACAGTTGATGCTATTATATATATATCTAGCGGTATGAATATTTCCTTCAATATATTAATGATTAATTTGCAAAATTGGTATCTACATACGTAGTACGGATTGTTGTTGAGTGTTTTTGTTGATGACATAACTTAAAATATAGAACAAAAAATATGTGCAAAGGGTTTAAGGGCTTTGTATTCTTTCTTTTTTTTTCTTAATATGCTGAAATGATTTTCATCACCATTACCATTAACAGCCTTTCATAGGTTACTGCTGAACACACTGGTCAGATGGCATGTATAGTTCGCGTCCTTAGTCTCCTCTTAAGATAATTCATGTACTTAATTCGTCGCCAAACACCCAATTTCAGGTGTAACAAAAAATTCATTTAATGAGATTTAAAAATATAAGATACATACATTCTTACATAAATTTATATATTTATTCATAACAATAAATAAGTAAAATTAAACATAGTCGTATACTAATTACTTATGTTATCCATTACTGCTTATTTTTTTAACAGTCATGCACTTTAATGAGTGTATATTCTGTGTTGACTACTCCTTGGTTTTAATGTTTTTCAATACATTTTAAAGTTAAATGAACGACATGCTATAAAGAACCTTACAGATACTATTATCATTTTTGAAAGTAATTTACACGTTACAAAATCAAGTAGAAATGTCATCACAATTTCAGCCAAAAAATGTCCACTGCTGGACATAGGCCTCCTTTAAGGCTTTAAACAGCAATCTACAAGGCGATACCTGGTTAAAATTGTGGGAAACTGTTGGATGCGGGCAACATAGTAGAAATAAACACATTGAAAAATAAACACACACACTCACACAGTAAAAATATCAAAAAGTAAATATTATTATTTATCAAATCTAAATCAAACCCTTCTCGAATTTGTGTACTCAAAATATTGTTTTAGGTATAAATTTTGGGACTCTCTTGGCGGTACCTTTCCTCGCTTTGCGTCTCTGGAGACCAGAGCTCAAATTTATTTAATGTTACACGCCAAAATTGACATTTAGAAACGTGACGAGATTATAAGCGAAAAGTAAACGTGGTTGGTAGAATTTTCTGCAATATTATCCTTTCAGGGCACGATTTAGATAATACAATTATACACAAAATCTTTTAAAGCTTAATAAGTTAACTTTCCCTTAAACTGAACTACCTATTAAGAAGTAAATTACTGTAGCTCTTTTTAAGCGAATATGGCATACAGAAGTATACCGTTTTTGGAGCATTTAATCTTTATAAGTAAAATAAGAATGTAATCTATGTCATTATGACTGTTATGAAATAAAATAAAGAGTACCACTGGTTATCTTTTGCGTTCTTTCTTAATTTTCTGTAGTATGTTCTTCATTTACAACAACTGTTACATTATGCAAGTAACCACAACGATACAACGACTAGACAGTAAAAGTTTCAAGTGAAATATTAATAAAAATTTTTTAAAAGTTTTTCAACATTGGTAATATTAAGATATTTCGTAAAAATGTTTTATGACAGACCTTAATCCCAAGACCCTTTGTAGTCATGAAGTAGTTGATTATTTCTTGTTCTTAATCTTGAATGTGCAAAGAAAAGTGATGGCTGACTTACTCCATTTGCAATGGTAAAACTCATTGGTTGTAATTGGATATAGAAGGGAAGAAGGATAAGGAGCTGCATAACCAGTTATTTTTTGACATGTGCCCGACTCAGTTCCTTAATTCAGTAATAACTCTACTATTACTGACAAAAATGGTTGTTTCTTAGTGAATGCCAAAGCGACTTTGTCTGATGGAAAGCACGTATAGAATCCAAAAATTGTGTTCACCATACTTATTACGAATTGTGATTTGTATGTTCTTAAAAGTAATTCATTTATTTTTATTACAAGTCTTTAAAAATTACGGAGAAGTTTGCTACATTTGTACAAATTGCTTGATAAAATAATAGTCACAATTTTGACTTATGTCACTCATTGTCTTCCTTATTTCATGTCATTCACATTTTAATTTACGATTTCGCCAACTTACTGACATAGATACTAACATATGCTAATATTGCTTAATTTGAATAACCTACTTAACAACACTAACATAAGCTAAGCACTATTACGCTAACGCGGAACCTATTACTGACATCACCACTGTTTAATTAATATTGTTGGACTAATAAACTGTTGGTATATAAATTAATTATGTAGAAAGTAGACGTTACAACTTAACATTACAGGCAACAACATTGACAGTGCACGATATAATATGATTAATAAATGCGTGTCATGGATATCAGCGAGCTCAAAATTGTTTGAAACATTTTTGTATAAAGAATTTGGCAGCCTCGTTTCGTCGGACAGAGTTTATATTATATACTTACTATATCAAGGATGGCAGTTTGTTTACGATGTTGAAATAACTTCATTATTTTGTGTTGTATCTATAAGAGTTGCTAGATACGTTAACTAGTCTAAGCTAAAGTAATTGATTAGGTTAATTTTCAAGTCAACAGAGAGTTTAACTGAAGATGGTACCCGCACTAGCGAGCCGGGGCTGTAAGGCGTCCGAATGGCTTAATAACAGCAGTTCCCTGATCCACACTGTGTGGGTTTAGTTGGTCCGATTTCGACACACTACCTCGCCGCAAACACGGGTGAAATGACGACCCGTGGCCCCAATAATGATTAAAATATGTGTCGTAAATTGATGTTGATTATGAGCAGATTTTGTTATTTGTAATTACTATACGTTACTTCGTTATAGGAGTTTATGGTACCATCGTACAGCATTAGATTAACTAGTTATTACAACTTCTGACGGTCAAAGCGTTCCAATCTATAAAAATATTCAAAGGTAAATTTGAGCAATTTTGTCATCGAATATACATTGCCATTACTAAATTAACTGGAGACTATTACAAATATTATTATTGCCGCAATGCGTGTGTTGTTTATAAGGTGACATCATATGCCATTGGCCGATGTATAGTTAGTTTGATAATATGTGTGAATAATTAAATACATTACCTAACATACAACAGAACAAAAATAAGTGTTACAATGTGTAGTGTTACAATGTGTGTGTATTTATCATGCGTTTATTTTTAAGATTTCAAACATATAAATTTAACACTTTGTACTCTACACATTAGAAAATGCAATTTGCATATATTTTTTCTGTTTATGTGTAGTTCTGAGGTGATATTACTTAGAGAGTTAGTAGGCTTTTTAGGTAGTAGAACCACACTGATTTCAGCACGAACAGGCCGGCTCGACCACGGCTACCCTCACACAGAAGACCAAACTAAAGCCTCAGCATCCATGCTGTCGTGTTTCGTTGGTGAGTGCAAGACCGGAGGCCTATTGATTCAGGGGTGTCAGTCATCGTGGTAACTGTGTGAAGCTTACACTGCCACGGTGACTGTCATGCCTTTTACGTCCCCAAGCGGGGCCCGAAAAAGCATCTCACTACTAGGCCACCATAGTGTGTGTTACCATACCGCATTGTCTGCATTTGCAATGAGTATGGTGACCACAACTCTCTGAATTCTATTCATGCTTTCCATCAGACATAGTAGTGTAAACTTTGGCAGGCTCTTAATATAGAAAAAAAAAATACTGCTTTGATGCTCCTTATGAGTTTACCATATTTTCCACTAACTTACGATTTAAACATACCGGCTGCTTATACTCTAAGCCCGCTTGATACAGAAGGTAAAACAACCTGTGCCACATTTATAGATAAAATATAAAAAGAAATCCCATGTCGGCAAATGTTTTTATTTTTGCTAATGCTTCTAAAACATTCATCATAAATTTTAACAGATTTATTTATTTATACACATGCCTGGACATCGAAAATTTCAAATTTGATATGTAATAGATACCTTAATATTTTAAAATTCGAACTCTTAAATATCAAAACCTTGTAATTGTGCGCATAGCTTTGAAATATGTTTTACATTATTATTTATGTCTCGCATTTTTCTATTACTTTTCAATCCTTTGTCTATGCTGTGGAAATGCAGCAATTTCCGGCAACAAAGTATTGAAGGCATACACTCTCAGAGTTTACATAAAGTACCAAAAATAAAAATATTTCTTTAAAGGCGAGCGATTAGAAGTTTCTTCTTAGCATATTTTAGTGCTTAATAGTTATAACATCTTTCAAAATCTTCACCTTTTAAGAGACAAGGCTTACAAATCTTTGCAGCCTAACCGTGTGGTGACAGATTAAGAATACGGAGTGATGCCACTCAGCTCATCCGTGTGTGTTGTAAGAGACAATTAAGAGAGCAAACTCTGCAGGCAACAGCATTGCAAAGAGAAGGAAAATTTAAAACGGACTCTATACCAACTCGTCTGTTTTGGCTTTGTATAGTAGGCCAAAGATTCTTAAGCATGTAATACCGCCTGTGTCAAGTAGCATACTATAGACTGATGATTATGTTTGTTTTAGTTTTCACTGGAACAGAAGGAAGAGGTAAGTGTACAACCTCTTACAGCTCTCGTTATTAACATATTTGTACCTATGCCTCATAATTTTCCTTCTGTCGTGCTGTACTAAACTATGAAATCCCAACGCGACTATAAAAAACCACTTTAATTTAGACGTTGCCTATTGTAAGAACAAAACGATATGTAAAAAACATCTATTTGCAATTCTAAGAGAGCTGTTTTTATTGTAGTTTTGACGTTCTTACAAATGCATGAAACTGATAAAATTTCCAATATCAGTACCAACAGAAATAACAACACATGGCAAACATTATTGGAAAGTTATTAAAAACTAATATGACATCCACACAATGGTAGGGATGTATTCAAAAAGCGTGACGTCATCAATGTTATCATCACTTTCAATATTGTAGTGGTTTTATATTAATAACAGGAGTGCATAAAATATAACAGTAAGGCAATTAAAATCATATTTCAAGTTTTTACCAATAGTTGCATATAATCAGTACGGCTCAAGCCAGAATGACCTGCGCTCGCACGGTTGGACCCTTTTATATTAGGATTCAGCTTGTATATAATCATTTTAGGGATGTAAAGAGATAGTTTTTTTGAAGTAGTATTTCTTTTTTCGCATTCGGAAAAAATTAAGAGAGTAAATTTATATGATCCACGCGCATACCGTCACGAAAAACCGACACCATGAAGAAATTAGTTCGTCAATATTTTAGTTTTTATTTTATTCAAATAATTCTTTGATGATATTTAAATTAATTTACATAACTAGATAATGCGTTTTAGTAAACATTTTTTATATTGTATTAAATAGTTTTTTTTCTAAAAAAAGAAAATGACACTAATAAAAACAAGCGTCGTTTTCTCTTCAAACATTACATAACGCGAAGGATAAATTTTTTAGATTTTTTTGTCTTGTTACGCTAAAGAAGTATAACTTTTTACGAGCGTTAATAGGTACACACGTTTTTTTTCGTTAATAAACAATGTCATTGAGATCGATTAATGTTTCTAACACAAAAAATAGAATAATGCATCCTTGAAGCAGGTTCTTTATTGTAATCAGGCGCTAGGAGGGATCTGGATGTCGTAATAGCCGCGGTTCCCGGATCCCTCCTATGTCAGGCGCAGAGCGGCACACCGTGTGGTTTTAGTCGGTCCGATTCCGACACACCACCCTGCCGTAAACCCCGGTGGGTGACGACAGGAGGGGGTTTCCACACGTTAAAAAAAAAAAAAGGTTCTTTATTGTAAAAAAACTGGAGCTCAATTTGGGTTTTTAAGGCATACAAAAACATTTGAACATTTTTATGCAATAAACTTGCGAATACCTTTCCAACAAATAGTTTTAGTACAGTATACTTTAGTTTTGCCCTTGTATCACGTATGGCACGGCGTCACAGCGACGTACAAACTTAAATTTACGATGTGACCTTTTTAGAATTTATGTTCCTAGAAAACATGTTTCTTTTTTTTAAGCATGACGATTCAGATGTGTCTTTCATCATCATCATCATCATCCATAGCCATTAATAGTTACCTACTAATCAAAGACTTCTCCTTAAAAAGGGGATGTACATATGTATATAACTTTACTCTTGTAAAGTTTGGCTTAAAAAATCTCGTAAGAAGTCGTAAAAAACTGTAGTCCAGATTATACAAAGATCTCACATATATATACGATATCTCGTTGTTTAATCAAAACAAAACCATTGCAATATATCGATGAGCATCAGTAAAGATGCTGGTAGTGATTTAGGTAAATATGACACATAAAGGTAATCGCGTAGAAAATAGTTTTACTTTTTGACAGCATGAACGTGATCAAGTACTGTAGCATGTCCAGCTTTTAGCTCTATATGATATTCTGACATGTGCAATGGTACCTACCATTAAAAATGCCAGAATTTAACTTTATTTTAAGGAAATCGTTTTTTATTTTTTCCAAGATTCGTATCGATTCGAGTCGAAGAAAATCTTCGTCATGATGACATGAACTGGCAGATTTTAGAATTGAAGACTTAATACTTGGTATTGGGAGAATTTTTTTTTTTACTTTTTTTTATAATATGACGAATTTACATCTAATATTATAAGGTCTGTAGTCAAGTAAACAACAGTATAAGTAAAGCGTAAAAATGTGAGCAATAACAATGTTCTTATACGACATTGTTATTCTTTTTTGCTTTTAATCATTAAAGAATTTAAGGCTGACATTTTTCGGTTGGTTGCCATGTCATTTAAAAAAAAAAAGAAAATGAGGTTGATTTAAAACTATTTGTTAATCATTTTCAGACAAAAAGAAAACAAAAGTAGTCACTTGAAGTTTTAATAACAGACTAGAGGTTGTCTGGGGGAGCTCGTATAAAGTAATTTGTGGATAAAGTAATATTGCGAATAATATTTTGTTTTTAATACAAAAATAATAATATTTGCTACAATACAGTTTTGTATTGTAGTAAATATTTTTATTATCTCACTGTAGAGAGAACTTGAATCCAACAGACAATATTTAACAGATAGATTCCGAACACTTAATTACGATTTTTGAAATTCAATTGCCCTACCTAGAATGGCTTCGGGCTAACTGCAGTGCAATCACGTCTGTTTTATGCGTTTATTTTTATCAGGAATTACGACGTTTTAATTTGACTGAAGCAGAGATTGAAAAATGTTAAAACTGACTTTTTTACGCTTCACTTTTTGATTGCAAAATTGAAATTGAAAAATGACATTAAGAGTGTACAGTACTATGTACTTCGATTTATGTATGTGAGTATATTTGCAAATTCTAATATTTATGCAAATCCTATATTTTAATACACTATACGTTAAATATTCAAACTTAAAGTTTGAAATTAAGTGACAGTAAAATTATGCCGCAGATTTAATTATATATTAGCAGTGGACGACAATATGCTAAAGTATGTATGTGTGTAAAATAATTATGTTAACGCAAATGGTTCCTCCTTCTGCTTATTATTAGGTGAAGGACTATAATACCACTCATTCGGCGAAAAGCAATGATAGTTAATGTCTTAGTATTTAAGGCAATTTTCTTAAAAAAAAGACATGACTTCGATAGCAAGTATTATCACAAAAATTGAAAAAGTATCCATGCAGATTGGGAATTATAAACAGTTAATAAATAAATATGTATATATATACTTAGTCTGGCCATAAATACTGTTACACTTAATTATAAAAAAATATTACATTTGAATTTCGAATCTGTCATTTTTATACGATTGTTCATTGTGTTTTCTCATTTTGGCGCCAATACATTGTAAAATATTTTGCGATATTAAAATGGTGTGGGGTGATAAAGAGAACCGAATCGCTGTGATAGCATTACACAAAGTAGGTATGGAGCCAAATGCAATTTTTAAAACTCTCCATACACTTGGTATTAGTAAAATGTTTGTGTACCGGGCTATTAATAGGTACAATGAGACCTCCTCTGTTTGTGACAGAAAAAGATCTGGCCGTCCACGTAGTGTTCGTACGAAAAAGGTGGTCAAAGCAGTAAGGGAAAGAATTCGAAGAAATCCTGTCCGAAAGCAAAAGATTTTATCTCGGGAAATGAAGATAGCACCTAGAACCATGTCGCGTATTTTAAAAGATGACTTAGGACTTGCAGCCTATAAGAGACGCACTGGCCATTTCTTAACTGATAATTTAAAGAAGAATAGGGTGGTAAAATCGAAACAACTACTGAAGCGGTACGCAAAGGGAGGTCACAGAAAAATTTTGTTTACGGATGAGAAAATTTTTACAATTGAGCAACATTTTAACAAACAAAATGACCGTATTTATGCTCAAAGCTCTAAGGAAGCTTCCCAATTAGTCGACAGAGTGCAACGTGGACATTATCCGACTTCAGTGATGGTTTGGTGGGGTGTTAGCTATGAAGGAGTGACTGAGCCATATTTTTGTGAAAAAGGTATCAAAACATCGGCACAAGTGTATCAAGATACCATTCTTGAGAAGGTAGTTAAGCCCCTTAACATCACCATGTTCAATAACCAAGTATGGTCCTTCCAGCAAGACTCGGCGCCGGGTCATAAAGCTCGGTCCACGCAGTCTTGGTTGGAATCGAACGTTTCGGACTTCATCAGAGCTGAAGACTGGCCGTCGTCTAGTCCCGATCTTAATCCGCTGGATTATGATTTGTGGTCAGTTTTAGAGAGTACAGCTTGCTCTAAACGCCATGATAATTTGGAGTCCCTAAAACAATCTATACGATTGGCAGTGAAGAATTTTCCCATGGAAAGAGTGCGTGCTTCTATTGATAACTGGCCTCATCGTTTAAAGGACTGTATTGCAGCCAATGGAGACCACTTCGAATAAGCTTTTTATATTTTTAATTGTTTTATATTTATGTATTAAACTGACACACTGTAAAAGTAATAAATGTTATTTGCAGTTAACAATTTTCTTTTTTCTTTATTACAATATTTATGGCAAGACTAGGTATACAGTATGTGTTCAGGGTATATTTTCATTGCCTCACAATATCTCTACACCACCCTAAAGTTAACTGGAAGAGAATGCCTTGGGCGTTAAGTCCACCTATGTACAAAATGTATAAAGTGTAAGTAAATAAATAATATACATATTTTTACAAAGATTAGACCCAAGTTGACAAGAATTATTTGTGAATGACACTAAGTTTTGTCCCCTTTGGGGTTTATACTCACAATTTTCAACACCATTAGTGCACAAATACTAAATATACAGATTGAAGCGTAGGAAAGCTTTAAAAAACTACCTTATATGATTATATTATAATTCAACACCAATGTGATATCACTCACCAATAAGCTGGTAGTATTAAATTGCTTCCCCGCAGGAGTAAGAAATCTTTTGAAGAATATTCTTTTCAAATTGAAAGTAAGTATCATCTTTTTGTGTTAAATTAAAAATATTTGTCTACTATTTTAATATTTAAACGATACTGCTTATCTTAACAGTATTTCGACGATTTGTCAATTTAATTGTAAAAATAATTGCAACGAGCGATTTAAACCTTTCCGTGTGGGAACGAATTAAGAATACAGAGGACACTCACACACATAGAGGTGCTTGTCAGCACTATTCATCCCGTGGATGCCGTAGTAAGCGACTAAGAGAGCAAACTACTTAGAACAACATCACTATAAAGAGAAGAAAAACTTAATATAACCTCCCCTTAGCAAGGAGGTTTTGACCTACTATACCACGCTGGCCAGACGGGCTGGAATAGGGTTTGTTTCAAGTTCTCCTTCTCTTTGTAATGCTGTTGTTTTGCATACTTTGTTCCCTTAGTCGCCTTTTACGACACCCACGGGGTGAATAGGGGTGGTAACACTATGTATTCTTAATCCGTCACCACACAGACAAAATGGATAGATTAAACATATCTCAAGTACCAACGATCTTTGAAGCTACGGAACTATCAAATTCAATACTCTGAATATTAAAGTTTATTATATAAATTTTGAAATGATGGATTCTAGTTATTGAATAATAGACGTAGTAACTTATCATTTATTTCTGAAAACACAAAAACATTAACAAACAAGCGAATTTACTTCAACTTTTATTTCTGAAAATCAATCATTTATTTCTGAAAACACAAAAACATTAACAAACAAGCAAATTTACTTCCACTTTTATAAAATCAACTAGGATTATTCAAGTCTAACATTATTTGTTTTTTAATAAAGATACTACCTAGTATGTTGATTTCCTGTCAAGCTTGAAAAAGAACCTGCGTATAATATGCTCAAACAAAATTTCGAACTGAAAAAATTGATCATAAGTAGAATGTGAAAACTGCACGGGAAGTATATTTATTTTTAGTGATGTATTTGGCTATTAATCCATAAAGTTGCTCTACTATACCTGATGGAAAGTATAAATAAAAATACAAGAGTTGAGGTCATTGTATTCAATTTATTCCCAGTGGTTATTATGCCAAATACATGGCCTCAACTAAAAACTATCCCGGCGGCCGGTCTCAGGCGTCCTTCTCTGAAGGGGACCCGGACCATATTATTTCAGGTCCCCTCCAGAATCAACGCCGCGCCTAGTCAGACCCTATCATGCAATATACCATGCCCTAGTATTACTGTTGTGTGGCACAACAGTAATATTAGGCTGTGCACCTGCTGTCGTCGTACGAGGCTCTAGTAAACAAAACATCTCGATTCGCGACAATAGACTCGCCTAGACCTATTATGTGGAACCAAAATGTTGCCGAAAAGTGGACGTTTAATACGTCTCTGCCTATCTCTCCAGGAAAACAGGCGTGATTTTATGTATATGTTGTAATAGTATAATCAATAATGTAATGTGTCGATTTTGTATAATATTAATATATTCTATTGTTATTTAATCGCCAGTAGAAGCGGAAATGTAAATACTTATTCTATTATTAAATTATTCACTCACTCATATACTCATAAAGTAACACGATATTTATGTTTAGAGTAGGCAGAATAGAACATCTCTAGTTATGCAGACTTTTAACTAAGTTGTTCGTCAGTTTACTTGCGATGTGGTCAGTATATGTTTTTTAAGTAGGACCTGACTGATGTATGCTGACCACATCGGCATGCTCTTAGGGAGAAGAAAAATTTGACACAAACCCTTTACTAATTTCTGGCCAACATGGTAGAGTAGGCTAAAGTTTCCCTTCTAAATATCATTAATACCTTAAAATATTTAACACTTACAACACTTGAAGTTTTACAATCAGAAACAATTTTATACTCTATTTCAAACACGTTTTATGTACATAGTTCTTGTAATTGCAAATGAACAGAATTTGTAATGCTTACGACTCGGTTTTGCTCTAAAATATTTTGGTAAATGAAAGGTATCCTGTCTGCTTTTAGATATACCTTGCAATGTGTACTACACACAGCAAGAAGCATATGAAATGTGAGCAAAATCAATGATTTAAATTTGTATATATTTCTTCTTATATAGTAGCCGATGACTGGATTATAGTACACAATCTGGTCATCGGTTAATATACATATAATAAATCCACAGATAAGCAGGTAGTCAAAACAAGTAAAAAAGTTAGCGTGGAAATAAATAGTTTCTCTTTTTAATTTTTTTATTTAAAGTACTGTTTATGTCCATGAACAACAATAGCTACTAACTACATAGTTATCAAGTGATCCAAATTCAAATACATTGCTTCTAATACTATAGTGAAGAGAAAAAAATAGACTATATTTGCGTTCCAATTTAAATTTAATAAAACATACTTCAACACGTTACAAGTAGTAAAAACAATGAAATCTTAATCTACTAACATATTACGTAAACTCACGTAAGCATCTGTTTCAAAAGCCTTCATCAGATACGCTGTACTTAAAATATCAAGTAGCTTTTGCTACTAGCTGTAGGTTTACTCTCAGTACTGTAAAGATTAAAACAGATTGTTAACAAAATACGTTATATTAGTTAACAAAATAAGTTGTGACAGGGTTATCCTTGCATTTGCAATATAGAAGAAATGATCGATTTCGTCAAAGGAATTGGTAGCAGTTATGAAACTTAGAGTCAAAGAATAATGATGCATTCTACTTGTGTTTTATTAATACAGTATAAGAGGATCTGTAACCGGAAAGGCCACGCCACTTATCATGTGAAAGCTGATTTTGAAACGTAGTTGTGAATAAGTTATAGGGATTATTGGGTATTGCCTTGAAAATAAAGAAGAGTTCGAGCGCATAGTAGAAACCGGAATAGGTTATTGAGATAATTTAAAATATTTGTATCAAGAAATCTTTTACTACTGACGTATACTCGTCAAAATTAAAATTTAATTTTTACTATAAATATAACTACAGTAAGGATGTTACATTATATTGTATGGATACGTATACGTCTTCAAAAGTGTCGGTTCGATTTTCGATTTTGATATTTTTTTATTGAGTTTCATTGTCTGAAGCTTTTTATTAGTGACGCTTAATCCAGAGACTTTAGAAAGTACGTCACAGAGGATCTCTTCACCTCACTTAATGCGGCGCTCATAGTTAGTGCGTTAAGAAGAAGTTTTTAAAATAAGTAAATAAAATTTATGTACTCCTAGCCGTTTCGGCCAAGACGGTCAGTCTTATTGAGAAGACGGAGAGTACGTCTTTTGTGTCCTCAAGCGGGGCATAAAAAATCATCTTATTAGGCCACCACAGCGTGCGTCACCATACTGCCTTGTCTGCATGCATAATTAGTATGGTGAGGCAGGCAGGCAGAATAGAGTCACTTTGGTTGGCTTCTATAAAAAAATGAACAAATGAATAAAAATCGTATACTTTAAAAATTGCAAATATTTATGTGGAATTTGTTATATGGAACTAGTGGGAATAGACTGCTGAAAATTCAGTCCATTTTCAGTATCCAAGACTCATGACATTTCTCATCTGATTTCCCTATCCGTCTCTTTATTTTTACTTTATCCTGACTGAAAAATACAACCGTCAGATGAAACACACAGTCACAGATGAAACGAGCCAACTTATTTTACAAAGACGATGGTGATAATGTAAGTGTAATTGATAAGTTTCCATGTTTTACCTAGGTCACTAACGAGGCACATTGCAGTCATTATTAAATATAGCTGCCAAGTGACATAAATACTGGAAATGAAGGTCATAAAATTGTTAGTACATCTGTTGCATCCATCTTCAAATTTTATTGCTATCTATTCTTAGAATTCACAATTTTATCCATGCAGTTACATTAGATCACTGATGTGACAAGCATGATATACTCTGTAAGTATGTATATCGTACAAATTAGAAAATATAATTTTTCTTCCAAACAAAAGATGAGTACCGCGTGTGTTTGGATTGGATTGGATTTTTATTATTAAGCTGAAATAAGAATCTCGTTGTTATTATATGCAGATAGTAAAATTATTAATTCTATAATATTTTTTTTCATAATTTACTTAATTAAAAATTCTTTTGTCACGATGCTAATGATATCAATTGTAATTTTGTAATGATGTAACATTTATTTTTTTATGCGTGCTTTGAATTAATTTATCTGAAATAAATGATTAAGTAATATTATTATAATTTAAGCCACTAAATATGTCAAAATTAAACTTCTTGCTAAGTATGTGCAATAGTTAAATTACGCCCGCGCACGCCAATCAGCCCGAGCTAGATTAGTAATTAAATATATATCAAGTTAGGCTTGGAGCCAACCACTGATCACACATGGATGGGACAAGCTTCACTACTAGACTAAACAAATAATTAAATTTATTAATTTATCAGAAAATTAACACAAAGGAACGACACAAAATATTTTCGTTTACTTTAGAAATTTGGAGGCTTATAATGTGCATATCCTCTACAGAATAGTACTAACTAACCGTATTACTTTTGTTGAAACTGATAGATTAACCTCTATTTATGAACGACACATTACAAAGTATTTATATAACATCAGAAAAGGGCAACTTCAGACATTACTTTCTCAAGAATTCTGTTCCTAATGTAGAATAAAGGTACTACTTTCTCTTTTGTTAATGCCTGAAGGAAACCTTTTACTCGACACCACAGGCAAAATTATTTTACGGACTCTTAAGTGGTATATCTGTTATATTATGTCACATCGGATAACCGTCCCACCGGATTGTGACAGTGAATGAAACAGAGAGTGCACTCGTGTTTCTGTAAACACTTTTGCACTATAATTTCTCTTGCGTAATTAGTAGGCCTCAGTTGAGACTGGCTTCCGTAGCCTTAGTATTAGTAGTCCACTGCTGGACAAAGGTCTCTACTTAGAAAAGAGGTTTTAGACTTCTATGGCACGCTGGGTAGACGGGTCGGTTATAGTATGTATCAAATTTTCCTTCTCTTTCTAGTGATGTTGTCTTGTATAATTTGCTCGCCTTTTACGAAACCCATGGAATGAATAGGGCTGGTGACACTATATTCTTCATCCATCACCACACGGCAGTCGGACAGGAGAACATTATCATATCTTATGTTTCAAAAGGATCCAACTTTAGAACAACCATAGAAAATATTTTGAACGTTTTAGGTGGAGTTTGAATTTATCTGTTTAAAAACAATACTGCTGAGTGGAATATTCAATAGGGCCTTTAAATTAAGTAGCACTGTAAAGAATACATACTTCAAAACCAGGAATAGCGTAAGGAAAAGCATATTTCTTCACAGAGTTTTCGGACGTTGTTTGTTAATAACTTTATATCGAACGCGTTGTAATAATTCTTACACTAGATGGCGCTACATGTCTGTAAAGTTACAAAACAGTACCTTCTAAAATTACAAATACGTTTCGTGTTGAAGAATTGGCAACATTCAGTGCATAGCTACAATTTTCTGCCAACTATTTCATGTAATCTAACAACTAATCTTCTAAAAGCATACTCATATAATAAACTTATGTTAGGTTACATGCTTTTATTAGAAAGAAAAACAATCAAAGAAGTTTGGAGTGGTTTGTTTTCAGTAGTTATATGATGGTTGCAAATGAAACGTAAAAACTAAGACCAAGGTAATAAAAAATACATGCTTCAGTCGAACCGATATTCGTGCGGATTTGCGACTAAAAGTCGACTTTGAATCTCATCAAACATTTAGGTACATCTTCGAAACAAAACTTTTCTTGAAGTTGAATATTTGAACGTGTTTTTATACACGTTCAATGTGATACATTCCGAAGTTAAAAAATAGATTTATGAAAAATATCACTCACAGCAAAACTGAGGAATTCGGCAGGTTTCAATTACTCATAACAGAAATGGCAGTTATTTTTAAATGAGAATATTAACTTCTATTGTCTTACTATATTAAAGGGATAACTTTTATTTTTTAAACTTAATAATGTTTATATCTAAGAAAATATATAAATAAAAATGGAATGAACAACGTAAAAACATTAAAACTATCGTAATAGTACTTTACGATTTTGTTCCCCAAAATACTTAAACAGTTATAAACCCACTCGTTCTTTAAAAATTAAAATAGTTGAAATTTTAATATTTTATCACCTAGCTAGTTTCTTCTGTCTCAACTTTTTTAGGTAGTAGTGCCACGCTGATTTTTGCACGAACCAGCCGGTATGAACGGGGCTGTACTACCCTTTCACGGAAGACCAACCAAAGGCCACCGCGTCCATCTTTCGTTGGTGAGTACGGACCGGAGGCCTCTTATGCAGGAGTGAAAATTATCGTGGTAAATGTGGCAGCCTTAAACTGCTTCGATGACTGTCATGCCTTTAAGAGGACATAAAAGGCATAACAGGGCGTGATCGGGGCTTGAAAAAGCATCTCACTAGTCCGCCATATTATGTGTCAGCATATTGCAATGTCTGTCTTTATAATGAATACAATGACCACAACTCTTGTATTTTTATTTATACTTTCCATCAGAGCTAGTAGAGCAACTTTATGGATTAATAGCCAAATACATCACTAAAAATAAATATACTTCCTGTACAGTTTTCACATTCTACTTATGATCAATTTTTTCAGTTCGAAATTCTGTTTGAGCGTATTATAAGCAGGTTGTTTTTAAAGCTTGACAGGAAATCAACGTATTAGGTAGCATCTTTATTAAAAAACAAATAATGTTAGACTTGAATAATCCTAGTTGATTTTATAAAAGTTGAAGTAAATTCGCTTGTTTGTTAATGTTTTTGTGTTTTCAGAAATAAATGATCTTAGACTTATAATTGACTATCCATACGGTTGATGTCCCTATGCACATCTTCATTATAATATTAACTTCATAAAGTAGTATATTGAAGCGAAAATTCTATTTAAAAAGTCATGTTACATTTTTGACTTATTAAAATTTTTGCCTTTGGATGTGTTTTTGTTTTTGGTGTTCAAAAATAAAATACTTTACTGAAATCATCGCGTAATCACAAAATTACAGTACTAATTATTTTTTTTATGTGAAGAGGCTCTTGACCTACGATTTGAAAGCAAAAGAGATAAAAAACTACCAAAAACAATATATGAAGAATGGTGCCAATAAAGAAAATGGAAGGGCTAATAATAAGGGGTTACCCTTATCAGTGACTGTCACATTCTTGTTTTTATTTCAGCTTTATTTACAAAATCACCCTGGTAAAACAAGGATGCCGCTATAATGTTTATTTCTCTCTTAGAAATAGTATTGCTATTGAATTATTAATAAAGAAAAAATATACCTACTACAGGAATTAATATTAAATTGCTAAAAAACTACATAAATTTAATGTGATCTAAAGTTTAAATAGTTTTAAGTGTTACAGTTTTTCTATATCAATTAGCTTAATTTAAGACAAAATCATTTTAATATACTTTTATTAAATTATTTAAGAGAAAAATTGCTTTGCACTAAATTGGGGCAATGATGTTCAAATAAAAAAATTAAGCATTCAATTAAAACGTCACAAGTGCTAATTCACAGAAATTCTTATTTCGCTTCAAATTCTTTGCAAAGAAGTCGACAAAACGCCAATGCGATGCCAACCGTACAGTCTGTGCTGAGCCTAAGCTTGCGCACTTCGTATGTATTCATTACTCGCCGTAGCAGCAGTGCCGCGTAGACTCTACAACGGACGCTACGTCTTATTCGCTACGAACAACGATCGTACACAACTACTCATATAAAATAAATCCGTGTAAATAAATTTATTCGTGGATGTGTTAATTATTATTTTAAATTCAGAGTTTTTGACTTTTTGTGTTGTGTTTGTAGGTGACTTTTTCTTTTCATTTGTGTGGCTTCCCAAAGTTGCAGAATACAGGTTGGTACTTACTTTTAAATTGGATTAGTAATTTACTCTTGTTCACTTCAGTTTTATAAATATAACTTTATATTTGGGTGACTAATGTTTAATACTATAGATATTATTACATAACTATTAAGTTAGTAGTATTAATGAATTAATATTCATTAATCATTTAATTTTTTTTTTTCTTTTATTATTTATTTTTTGTCTAATACTTTTTATAATTTAACAATAAAAAAGTAACACCTAATTTATTATTCCTTTTACATTTTTTATATACATTTTACATGCGTTCTAGTAGTTTTTAAAGAATGTGTAAATAATAATATATTAAATATGTTACTGCATGTTTTATTCTTGTGCCCTTATCGTGCTTTAATAGTATTAATACACGTACAAGTAATTTTACTAAATATATATATAAAATAATTTTACTTTCTGGAAGTACACCTCTTTCAACTTGTATATATGTATCTTAAACCGAAACGATCAAGTTCAATGTGGTATGTTCTACAGAAAAGTGAGACTTCCTTTGTAGGTATAAGTTTATTGAAATATAGACAAAAATATTGTTATTATTTGTACCCATATAAATGTATTTCAAAAATAATTTAGCAATGACTATATTATTTGCTTACGTTAAATTAAAAAATATTAATAAACCTCCTCATGCCGTATTTAAATAGACTTAGAATTTTATAACTTTTTTGAATTGTATTTTCTAAAAGGCTTCGAAACTTAAACTACGACCACTGTGTTAAAATCATTTAAAAAATATTACTAAGTTTTGGGGTTCTCGAAAGCCAAAAGGTTTTATTGTTCATCTCTAATGGAGAAATTGGCGACTAATCCGACCCTATCGATATAGATTGGGTATCGTATTTCGAGAAATAGGTAAACACTTAACATAATCCTGTTCCGGTATGGATTTTGTTTTTGCAAGTATGAGGTTCGTATACTGAATTCAAATAACTTTGGTCATCCGCAGACAGCATATTGCTGTTTTATTACCAATTTCCATGAAGTTATTGTATATTATATGAGCCCATTTGATCAGTAAAATATAGTCAATAAAGAGGTATTATTGTCTTGAGAAATTTTAAGAGAAATATATGAAAAATTTGTTATCGCATGTGTTTTTGAGTTTGGTTTTCTCGTATATCGCTAATATCGCGACAATAAGAAAATTTTCTTCGAAAAGTTGATAATTTTTTTGTTTATTATCGCACTTGACCAATTAATATAGTTATATTACTGCCTCGGTGGTGCAGCGATAGTGAATGAGACTGCTGTGTTTGAGGTCTCGGGTTCAATTCCCGGGTCGGATCAAATGTTTGTATGACCTGCAAATATTTGTTACGAAGTTTGGGTGTTTTCTATGTAAATAATATATCAGACTAGATCTAGTTATTATAGCACAAGCTCTGCTGAGTTTGAAACTAGATGACGTTGGGTGTCAAATGTCCGTAATATTTATTTTGTTTTTACTAGTTGTGTGTGCTCCTACTAGTGAGGTAGTTAGTCTGCTTAACTCTTTAATTGCTCGGCATACAGATGTTGAAATATTCTTCACCAAATTCAGTACTTTTTATTTTTCGTATATTTCTCCTAAGTAGAGTTTTAGTGTATCATAAGTATTTATTACTATTGAAACGTTATGACGTTGTAGTGGTTCGCTGTATGTGTTGGTCAAACTGTAAATGCAGTGCATAGTTGATTGAATAAATAAATGTCAGGGAGAGAGGGGGAGAGTTAAGCATCTATTAGAATCTTAACTACTAAAGATCACCTCGGATTTACTCTACTTGCCAATCGTTGGAGATACTAGGCTTTTTTCGAATTCGCCCTAGCTATAGAACAGAAAAAATAAATTAATTGTGTTTCTTTGTTAATAATAAATGAAAAAAAAATGTATTATAATACAATTATATTTTATTTTTAATATTTCGGACATTTAACACACAAAGCCATCTAGTTTCAAACTAAGCAGAGCTTCTACTATGATAACTAGACTGACTGATAGAATCCTTACACACTTTTTTTTTGTAAATACATACATATTGTACATAGAAAACACCCAAACTCCGAAATAAATATTATATATATTTGTATAGCAGATCATACAAACATTTAGTCTGGCCCGCGAATCGAACCCGAGATCAATCGTGATCGCTATCGTTACGCCACCGAGGCAGTTTAACACAATTATATACAATTATACATGCACCCTTTGACATCTAGTGTATTCGGACATTATAATTAAAAGGAGCGTTAACATAACATTCATTAGTAGTCTAAATAATGAAACAAATAACTATCACATAAATTGAATTTGAAAAATGTTGGAGATATTAAAAGTATAATGTATTTTCTGCATAATTTTATTAAAACGCAGAGAGAGTAAATGTATTATCAAACCGTTGGTGTTTGCGATTATATTACACCGTTCATTTAACTGGTAGCGTGTTATAAACCAATAAACTTCTTCAATTAACCGGCTATCAAACGCAAAAAATAATTATAGGGTTCTTCGTGGCCCGGCATCGGTGCGATCAAACAAACTGTTTAGAGTTAGTATACATTGGGTTAGCTTTGGGCCTATTTTTTTCGGTCAAATATTTACTTTTGAGAGGGGTGATAGGCACTGAATTGGCTGGCTTAGTTTCATATATCCTATTATTTACAAAGGAATGTTACTTTTTGTCATCGTTTATTATATATTTGATAACGAAATATGAAAGAAAGATTCTAATTAATAGCAGGCAATTTCAGTTTTGGTGATTTGAGTTTTAAGTTTATAATTATAGTCCATTCGTGTTAAGTAAATAGTGACGCATTGATCAGCTCTACCTCTTGAGCAATCAGGTTTCAAGGAATCATCGTTTTGTATAAAAGTATTTGTATTTGATTGGCTGAGGTGTGGGCTCGATCTATTTATCACTATTTTCTTAAGTTTAAGAAAAAAATTTCGTTATTGACATTAAATAAAAATTAACACTCAAAATTTGTGGTGATACTTGGAGTGCGTGAATAGAAAGTCTACAGAGTTTTTATTTACATTTTTCATTCGATCGCTTTAGAAATCCAATGCAAAAGTCACATAAAAAATAGGTGCTGACGTAAGAAAATAAATGGTATTTTCTGATATATAAAACCATACACACTTTATCTCTTTATTCCTACCTTCGGAATTAGGTCGGTGACAGATTTATTGCCGCAACACGTACCAACCCTTAGTCGAAAGAAGGATGACAAACAGAAAGAGCTTTATATGTCTTATCATAATAAAGAGAAACTGTCTGTCATATATACCTTGGAATTAGGAGAATAAAGAACAAAAAGAATATAAGCAATTTTCGTTATTATTAACAAGACAGAGGTGAATTACTCACTTGTATTTTTTGGTGATTAAAAATCGAAAAGCAACTTATGGTTCAGATTTTGTAACGCTTGATTTCTTGGATGCTTAATTTGAATATGTGACTAGGCAGCGTGTGGAATACCTATGCTTTTTTATATAAATGAACAAGCTATTCCAAAGTGATATCACTATAACTTGTGTTAAACCAATTTTTCGTTATTTTTGAGTGAAGTAAAAGGCAAAATTGTGGCAACGTGCTTTTTAGAATTCAGTGGAAGTGTCTGTGGGCCGCAATAATCATTTGTCATCTGATTACTAATTTACTCATCTGCTCCTTTTACTATCTTCATTATCAACAGCCTTTAATAGTCCACTGCTGGACATAGGCCTCGCCTTAGAAAAGAGATTTTAGACTACTGCACCATGTTGACTCTTACTATAAAAATACCTTACCTTACGTATTTATAGCGCCAAAGAAAATTTGTTTCTGCCTTGTCCTAAACAGAAATCCTTAACATAATTAACGCGTCTCAATTCCTCCTATATATCTTCTCAGCCAAAAGATTTCCACCGCTGGACATAGGCCTCCCCAAAGGTTCTCCACAACAGCCAGTCCCGCGCCGTCTGCATCCAGCAGCTTCCCACGACCTTCACCAGGCTGTCGAACCACCTTGTGGGGGAAGGGGGGGGAGGTTTCTATCAACGTTGCGTTTCTCAGTACACAGTCACCACTCCAGAACCTTATGACCAAATTTTTATTTACACTTTACTATTTTATTCCGATAACTTGCAGGGTTATATTATATAGTATGTAATATTTAAAGTAGAATACAACTTACAAATTAACTAAATGTACCCTGTAATTAGCACGAACAGGGCAACAAATTCTTCGGGTTTATGTCAATAGTTTAAAAATGACTTTTATATTCTCATTGAATAAATTAAATATCAGTTTTCTTGAAAGAAATTGTAAGATTTATAAACAAATACTATAAACATATATTTTCGAGTTTTGCTCGCGTTAATGTACATTGTGCTAGACAAAGAATAGTGTTTTTTGTACTCTAATGTGTATGCCAGCATATATATTTTAAAGGATGTGTAAAAACTAGACAGGTCAATTAAGTAAGGTACAATTACATTTATAATATTAGGTAGGACTAAATAAAACTATTTCCGTGATTTACGTATTCCCGATACGATATCCGAACACAATAAAGTGAATGTATCATGTCGTTCCATTCCGTTCGATTGGAGAAGTTAAATAGGAAATAGGTTACAGAAGCACATGCTAGAGACACGGTTCATTGAGTATTTGATTGAAGCTGGAGGGGTTCATGATCTTTGAGTTGTACTATTTGATTGTGCTGTCAGTCGAAGATTTCACATTAACATTTTCATAAAAAAACATTTGAAAGTTCTGGATGTCTATCTAATAGTAAATAAACCTCTGAACGAACCAGAATTTTACTTTAACTTTACTTTTTTATCAGAGGGATTGAGTATATGGAAACTTTCATGATACTCCGATTAACAGAGCAGTAACACTTGAAATAATAATATGTACTCGCAAATATGTAGGTATTTTATTAGATATTTTTTAGTTAAGTTTTGGTTAGGCTAAATTAATTCTAGATTATAAAGATTGAACGTAAAGACAATAAACTGTATAGAACAGTGGGAAGTGCGATAGCGTCCTGCCCTGGGGCTTCAGGTGCTCCTCGGGATGTACCCCAATCGTGTGGTATGGCAGGAAGGTCTCCAGAAGCTGCTAATGCGTTCCTGGAGCTCCTCCCGACTGCCATGGTAGGCCGCCGCGGAGTGGGTAAACCGATTTTCCGAGAGTCCCATACACCCCCTTCGTCCCCTACGGAAGATATGGTGTAAAAAGCAATTATGGTGTAAAAAAATAAAAATTAAACCAAACCTATCGATTTATACATCTCTCACTACCCCTACGGGAATAATTTAAGCGTGATAATGTATATGTATGTTGTAATACTTGATGTCGGTGTCAATTTTCCAACCTAAGTAATGTCTCGAAAGCCCGTCCAGATGACTGGTATAAATAATTGAATTTGGATCTGATCAATCAATTCGATCTGACAGAGGGATGTTCAGACTAACTTTGATATAAACATATAAGGTTAACGATTTTGTTTCCATGCCAACAAATTCAATAACGGAAAATTTTATTTGAATGTTAATATTTATTATGATGTTTTATTTTACTAACATAGAGTAGATTTTAAAGTCATAGATAAACATACATAATAGTAATAATCTCTAATATATCATACATGTCTACTATTTAAACATCTGAATTATCTTAGCGTCGCTTGTAATTGAAACTTGGAGAAAACTTTTTTTCATGTCATCATCATCAATCGTCATCAACAGCCTTTTACAGTCCACTGCTGGACATAGGCCTCTCCCTAACACGGAGGTTTTGGCCTACTATACCACACTGGCTAGACGGGTTGCAATAGAGTTTGTTTCAAGTTTTCCTTCTCTTTGTAACGATGTTGCGTTGCATACTTTGTTCCTTTAGTCGCCTTTTACGACACCCACAGGATGAATAGTGTTACCACCCGTAACACTATGTATTCTTAATCCGTCACCACACGGACAGCTTGTACATTTTTTTCATATGCACAATTTATATTACTGTGATCAATTGTTTTAACTCCTATCCTTCATGATACGTAATATGACAACTGAGGGCGCGTATTGCTGAGCCAGTCAGCTTACGACTACGTTCAGTGCAACCTTAGCGATATCTGAGGCAATTAAATGTAGATATCCAATAATGTCTATTGATCCCATTACTTGTCGTATAAATAATTACATATTGTTACCGGTTATTATTGTCGGAGTTCTAAAGCTTCATCATAGACATTAATGGTCTGTGGAATTAAATATTAAGTTGAAAGTGACCCTTTTTGATTTTTATTTCAGATAAAAATTACAAGTATTCTTTATCCCAACCGTTTCCTTTCCACTAGATATATCAAAAATATTACGTTCCAGCCATTGAAAGTTGCTATGGATGAAGTTTTTTTGCGACAAATCGCTTATAACAGAATAAGTAGGAAATGCGAAAATTCAGGAAATGAAATATGGCTCACATTTCCAACATTCTTATGTGATAATAAAAACATTGAGTCCCTTACTTGTCATATTTACTTCAAGGAAGCAATAGGTTATTGCTTAAACGAGTGGCATCAATTAAAGTTGGGGTATATTATATAATATCATTATTTAGCAAGAAATTATGTAAGTCATCGTGTTAAGCAAATTATTAAAAACGAAACTCATTTAAACGTATTGTACAACTTATAATTTCAATATTAAAATAAAATGAATTTAAATAAGTACTATTGAAAATATTATTTGCACATGCACAAGTTTGTTCTAAAATGTATTTTGTGTTATTTAATAATTATAAGAACTACATTCTTATACAAGACAACTGGCCTTGAAAGTCACCGTTAGTGTGAAAAGTATGATTGACAAACGATCTCGATCTATACGGTTTGGACCATCCTTCCTGAACAAATCAGATAAAACCTGAAACTCACTCCGACTCACGTGTTGCCCTCCCACTTTAAACCCAGGTCCTTTAAGCGTGTTAAAGCATTCCACTTGGCTACCATAGTGTGGGACACCATACTACGTTGTCTACATTCATAACGAGTATTGCGACCACTACTGTTGGATTCTATTCATGCTTTCCATAAGGCAGAGTAGCGTCACTTTGTCAGACTAAAAGTAGAAAAAAAAATATTTTTACATTACGTATGCTCAAGCGTGACATAGCAAATTTACATATTTAAAAATACTTGTTCTGAAAGATTAACAACTTTACAAACACAGAAATTAAACTGCTGCGACTATAAATTCAAAATTAGCTACTGGTACTTTATATGAAAAGATTTTCAGGAATTCACTACTAAGGGTTGCAGTTAGAAACACGAGATATAAAATTATCACGCAAGCTAAGCCGCAGACTATCGCTATCATTTTATATTACCTGTAAACTGTAGATTATAAATGTTACAAAAAAGATAGGAAGTACTATTTCACATTAATTAGTAACATAAACTTATCTTAGTATCAGGTAGCATACAATATTAAAAAAAAACTAAGCGCTTTCACAAAGTGATAAAAGCTATTATATCATGATAACTGATATCAACACGGTTGTAACTGATATCAAAAGATATGTTTAACAAGTTAATTTGTCACTTACTAGGCAATGTAACTTATGATACTTGGAGCCACTCTAATATCCCGAAAAATCCCAATAATCCCACGCCAATTTCTGGGTAAAGTGTTCCTGGTTAGACAAGTTACTTATCTGGGTGACTTTTCTCGAGTTTATATTCAAGTTTTCTGAATTTCTCAGCAAGTGCAGCACACTATGGATTTATATGTTCTCTGTTTCCATAGATGTTCTTCATAGAGCTATTTATAGAAGTAGCACACGTTGCTTCAACCATATCTTGTGATACATAGTTGGTTTTTAATAAGGAAGGTTAGGTATTCTCTTCGCCTTAATTCTGGGAGAGGGAGCTCAGAAGGTAGCATTGGTACTTGTGATTCTTAAGTGTACATAGTCTACATCTGTGGTAATGCTCTTTAATTGTCAATCACCCCCCTTACCCCTTATTTGACAAGAAGGCAACCAGAACACTTGTCAACCAACTATTGATGGTTAACTATCGTCCTTAACTGATTTCATTATTTGTCACATGAAACTGTGTTGATCGCCTAATAGATAGCATTTAAAAAATATTTTTCTTTTCGTACTGTCAAGTAAAGTACAAAAGTACCTACTCAGAATTTAAGTGTTCTCAGTAATGCTTTAACTTACACGTGTGACCTACTTATCTTTCTCGTTTCTAAAGACATGGAATGCATATGAAAATATATGTTAAATTACAATACGCATATTTCAGCCTCACATGTAAGTATATACTCGTATACGTGTATAGCAAGATTTTATAACCTAAAAACAGACGTAAGTAGACATTTTAGACAAAGGACATTAGTTCTAAAATGTAGTCAAAAGTTATTTTTTTATTTCTACGAGTAACTAATAAGTAAGTAAATTAGTTTAGTAACGAATGAACAATAAATAAACGCCTTAATATTTTGTTCTGCTAAAAGAAGTATTTGCTAAAACTCATCAAAATTCTTGAAATGTTATGCGAAAAACGCTCATTTTTTTGCGAAAATTACCTTGTTCTTCTGAGTAATAAGTTTCGGTATTTTTTATTCAATTCGAAGTGCCCTAAATTGGTGTGTGCCCAAGAAACGTGTAGGCATTGAGGTCCCTTTTACCTTTTATATAAACCTTCTGATCGATAAGAGCCGTCTAATGGCGTTTCCTGTCTTGAAAAACATTGTTTTGATTTTTGTCTTGTATTTTGTATCTATCTCGTTAGTTTCAATTCGTTACTTTCTCAAGTCTTTACCCGCATTGGGTAGGCTAATTAGACTATTGTGAAGACCTTGTGTTTTCAAATCCATTATAGTTTAGGATCATTACTTCTAATATTTATTCTCATAATATTTTTTCATACTGTTATCGATATTTTGTATTTTAGTACATAATGTGGTATCAATGTTCAAATAGCTATGACAAATTAACTGACTGTTAAAATATGTAATTTCGTTTCAATAAATTAAGGATACTGTTTTTATTGTAAAAAATATTAAATCAACAAATATCAGTAATGGTTTTGCACAGAAAAAAAAACCTCATCACAATAAAAAAAAACTCTAAAAGAGTTTTCATGTATCATGTTATCCCGGATTCTGTAAGGCCGATGTCCTTCGGTCCTGCCGCTTTAGTTTTGCTCAAACACGGATCTCTCATGTACAAATTGCTAATGAAAATAAGATATTAACAAATTTTACAGGTTTATCTAAATTCATGACAAATTTAAAATAAGAGCACATCTGTCATCATGCCATAACGCAATGAGTGTGTCATTAGATGTTGAAAACGTTAATAGTACGCATTTGCAACCGTTATGACAACCCACTACTTAAATTATTTTTAGTAATGTCTTTGATGATACTCTTGCCAACTCGCCAAAGTGTTTCATTCAAACGTGTATTCTCGTTTCTAAGAAGAGCGTTACAAAATCATACGTTGCTCTTTGATCAAACCGGTTCTAAAGTTATTAGCTGAACTAATATATATCTCGGCGTTTAAGTTTAAGAGTGAGTTTAAACGTTCGTTAGTTATGTATAAGTATACGAACATAATTAGTCCAGTACACAAGCAAATTTAATATATAAGTATTTTTTTTGTTATTTACAATTGCAGACAGTCTTAGGACCTGAGTTTTGTTGTTTTTATCTTATTTTAATTTACTTTAATGACGATAATAACCAAGCAAACTGAAGTTAATAAATTGTGTTGTTAAATATGACTTTATCTTACCCGTGGTCAAAGAAAATCCTGATCTTGTTCTTATTCTACGCATTTCACCAACTTCTACTTCTGTCAGAACATCTCTAATTCTGTCTCTTCAACAATTTAATAAATCTCATCAATGACATCAAAGTAAAGTATAAGTAACAATTGATTATTGGAAAAGGTTAGACAGAAAATCTAATGAAGTTTCTTTGTGAAAACACTTAATCAGATATTTAAAAAGTTTTGTCACACTTTAGTGAAAATATTTACTAACATAATTAAAAAATAAAAAAAAAATATATAAGAAAAAAAATAAAAAAAACAAACAAAAAATACGTGATTTCGATGCGGCACTAACATGATAATTACATTGTAAATTATATTCTTCGTTTTGTAATTTTCCATCATTAGAGGTTGTCTTTCTTCGCAAATGATTAAAAAAGTCAAATCCATTTATCCATGTGAGAGGTTCTGAAAAACATCAATTTTTTGTTACTTTTGAAATATATTTGAGCTAAAATCTAGCTAAGATATAGTTTTGAGATATTTAAAAATCAAAATAACATAAGGCGATTTCACTGTAAAATGAAAAATCTTCCTTTTTATAAAAAAACCTCACTTTTAATGAAAAATACTGATTGCACACCTCAAAACAACACTATTATTTGAAAAACGGAACTTATTTTTACCTTAACCTAACCTACTATTCTGGTCACAGATAGTTTCTAAAGGCGATTCCTTTTATTGTAGAGTCGCAGTTCTAACCTAATCTACTTTCTAGGAAGCAGATCATTTATGAAGGGATCACCTTAAACCTTAAATATAAGTATTAGCCCACTATATCACAATGGGCAGACTGGTTTCGCACAAATAGTGATTCTGTACTATTGTTTGTACGCTCTGTAGTGTTTGATATGCAATCAGTATATTTGATATGATAATTATATACATACATATTACATTGGACGATTTTTTTTTGCTTTACATTGTGACAAATTTAAGGCAAAAGTTTTGTAATTATTATTTATAGTACTAGGTTTGGTAAACAATTAGTTTATTTGCAGTAAAATAATTGATTAAATGTAAAAATCATTTATTTATGATAGTAAATTAATGACTGAACAGAATAAGTTTTTATATCAGAGAGTTGGTTGGATCATCTTTTTTGTTTAACAGGGTCCCATTTATTTTAAGTGGCCATAAATTATAAAAAGTTCGGTAACTGGTTTTATAGTTTAATAGCTTTCGGTGAAGCATAACCTTTAGTTGTGCGCGTTGAAGTGGCAAATTG
This sequence comes from Hypercompe scribonia, assembly GCA_949316085.1. Lineage (NCBI taxonomy): Eukaryota > Metazoa > Arthropoda > Insecta > Lepidoptera > Erebidae > Hypercompe > Hypercompe scribonia. The sequence goes on from OX438988.1 coordinate 12,000,006, forward strand.
CGTGCGTGTCTACTATTGTTATATTTTAAAGAGTCACTTTGAAGAATTTTTAGTTACACGCTAGCAACTCAGTAATACATATAGAAAAGAGGTTAGCATACTCTTAAAATATAGAATGTTTAAAATTGTTAATAAATATTATATGATGTAAATAATTACATCATATTAGAAAAAGAAGACTTGAAAAAAGTGGCTGGCAGCGGATGGATGCGAATTGCCCAAGACCAGGATGGTTTGCGTTCCTTGGGGGAGACCTTCGTTCAGCAGTGGACGGCGATAGGTTGATTGATTAGATGTAATGAACACACTATCTACATAAGTTAATCACTTTGAATTGGTATAACCTACATCTATCGATCATAATTAATAAATCCTAATTAAATTAATCATGTAGGTTACCATAGTGTGGGATGTGTGCTATGCCATACTGAATTGTCTACGTTTGCCATAAGTATGCCGACCACCACTCTTGGATTTTATTCATGCTTTCCATCAGGTAGAGTAGAGTCACTTTGGTAGGATAAGAATAAAAAAAAGAAAACGGAATATTTACCGAGAAAAATTCATAGATATTTCACTCTACTATTTCCATAAGAAGCACATAAAATTTAACTTTTACGTAGTTCATAAACATTGGAGTTCTGAATTATCGGTATATTCGTAGAATGTCTTTCTAGGAGTTCGTATAATAACTTGCCTTTGAACTGCTAAAACGTTATTTTATTTTAACAACAATAGCATCAATATTATCAACTATAGGTAGAATATATACTCGATAACATACAAATAATATACTATATATAATATAATACATAATAATAATATAACAATATTCATATATTTTTTTATTTTAAGAGCCTGCCAAAGTGACTCTACTCTGCCTGATGGAAAGCATGAATAGAATCCAAGAGTTGTGTTCACTAGACTCATTGTGAATGCAGACAATACAGTATGGTAACCACATTATGACGGCCTAATAAGATGCTTTTTCACGCCTCGCTTGGGGATGTAAAAGGCATGACAATCATCGTGGCATTGTATTGCATACACTTACCACGACAACTATCACTCCTGCATCAATGGGGTTCCGGTCTCACACTCGTCAACAAAATACGACAGCACGGATGTTGTTGTTTTAGGTTGATCTTCTGCTGGAGGGTAGCACTGCCCAAATGAGCCGGCCCGTTCGTGCTGAAATCAGCGAGACTCTACTACCTGGAGAATATATAATAATATAGTCATAATATCTACTGTTATGAAATCAGTGTTAAATATTCATCATTATCATCAACAAAAATCTTTAACAGTCCTCTGTTGGACATAGGCGTCTCCTTAGCAAGAAGGTTTTGGCCTACTACAACACGTTGGCCAGATGAGCCAGTATAGAGTTTGTTTTAAGGTTTCCTTCTCTTTGTTGTGATATTATCCAACGTAGTTTGGTGCCTTAGTCGCCCCTTACGACACTTATGGGATGAGTAGGGGTGTTGGGGTGGTCTTAATCCGTTACCACACAGACTTATATTACATGGCTACTGTCAGATTATTTATTGCATTCTTTGTATTTTTGTTGTCCGCATATTTGTTTTTCTTACCTTTAGTTGGGAGTGATTGCAATTACGATAAGATATCCACCTAAATTGTAAGGTATTAGTACACATATATTTATTTTTTATATGTTACTCCATTATTTATTTCCTACTGAAATTCTTTTAGTGTTATAACTGCATTGCGCTGCAAAGAGCTTGGATTTATAAGCTACTGAAGGGGTTTTTATCTGTGCTTTATCCAAGCTACGCGACGCTACTGCTTCATTTCGTTTTGTTCAACCCAGATATTGGAACTTAATGTTTTCTATTGAAAGTGACAATATAGTACATTTATATTTTGTGGGTTGAAATTAATATTTGTTTATTGTGAATTGTATTGGGTGCATAGGGTTCCCCCCACGAACTTAGGGCTTTAAGTCAACCTCACCTGCAAGCGGTACACCTGCTAATCGACAGACGAGGTTCTGGCAAATAAAATATCTCGTTTGTTGGCAATAAGCTTACTACTTATTACGTGGGGTCAAAACACTGGCGAAAAGTGGAGATGTAATATGCCTCTGCCTACCCCTCTTTGAAAACAGGTGTGATTTTTTATGTATATAATTTGTAAATCTCTGGAATTAGTTACAGTTTGATTTAATGTAAATTGATAAATTTTATATCGATAATCGTGGAGCACGGACTTAATTAATGAAAGCTTGTAGTTTTTACTATTTTTAGATATTCCTTGAATGCTATCGATTAGAAAAATCCATGGTAATAGATCCAGAAGTAAAAGATAAACAATTCCTCCTCCTTTCCTTCAACGTTATTCTTTTAATGAAACCTACACTAGGATATTTTTTATATCTCTATAACTATCACCATAAACAGTCTTAAATAGTCGACTGCTGGACATAACAGTTTCCTTAGGTAAGAAATTTAAGCTTACTATATCACGTTGGCCTGTCTAGGGTTAGCATAAAGTAACCCTAGATAGGAACTACCCGAGAGTAAATTTTACCTCAGTGGTGTTTAGTTTATTCAAATTGCAACTCAAAATCTCAATGTTTATGCTACGATGAAAATTCCAACTGCATTTTTCTAACGAAACTTTCAAACAAAGAGCAAATTAGAATTTGAATTGCTAATAGAGTTATTATGCAAAAGCAATCAGAATTAGTAACATTTCTATTTTGTGTTAGGGTAGTAATAAATTTAAGTTAATTAGTAGCTCACTTTCATCAATTTTTATGGATATAAACCATTTTGTTAGGTGGGATTGTGGTCCAAAATTTCTCCTGGTATTTGTTTACGGTGCAACATAGGTCGCTTCTGATCTATGTAATTGAGCAAATAGTTATAAAACGAGTATCTATATATTAATACGCGATACAAAAACTTTAATGCTCTTTTTACGAAAATTGCGCGGACGCAGGAGCATAAAATTTGGCACACTTATAGTTTATGCGTTGGAGAAGTGCTGAACGCTAATATTTTTCAATAATAATGCTTATAAAGTACATTAAATCAATAAATAAAACATTACACACACTACCATACATTTCACACACATATACATACACAAGTATTTGTACACGCATACTTTCATTATGTCCATAGACATAGAGTACTGACATAGATATATCAAAAAGAAAAGTTTTATTTGCCTCATTTAATTTAAAAAAAGATTTTAATAATAATGCATAATAAGTACAATAAATCAATAAATAAAACATTACACAAACCAGAATACATTTGACACACGCATACACAAGTATTTGTACACGTATACATACTCTGTGGTCAAATTGTTTCTTTTGTTTATTATAGACATAGTTGAATGTCAAACAGAAAAGTTTTATTTGACGAATACTACGTCAAATACTGAGCGCTTATACAAATTTATGTAATATATATAAGTTGTGTAGCAGCAACATACATTTAAATGTACACGGACTATCATTATATGCATAAAGAAAGTTCTGTAGCAGCAATCTGCAATAACAATATTCTGGTACAAAAAAAATATAATTTGCTATTGCTGGTTCTTAATGAAAGAACTTTAATTATGCCTCAACATAGAACATTAATAGCTCGGAGTGAGAGACAAAGACGGAATATTTCTCTAAGAGGAAGGAATAATTCCCCATCTGTAGTATTCGATAGTAATATGATTTTGAGAGATACATTTAAATGTGCTCTAAATGTCATTTAATCGATTTAGAGTGCAGGTTTTGCAATGCGAAACATTTTGAATCTGAAGTGACTTTAGGCGACCGAACTGCATTCACTTCATGTTGTCACAAAGGTAAAGCATTATTACCACCCTTAAGTCAAAATGAATATTTTAAATCATTGTATAATGGACTTACTTCAAATGAACCTTCAATAAAAAGTAAATCAAAAAATTATTTTGAAAATATTAGGAAATATAATTCATGTTTAGCTATGGTTAGCTCAGAAGCCAAAGTTGCTGAGACAAGGGGAGTGTATCATTTCAAAATACATGATGTTTTTTATAACAGATCAGGCCCAATGACTACCGCTTATAATCGCTCACCATGTTATGCACAATTATATTTTTATGATGTTGACACTGCTATTAATTGTTGGTTACAAGAACGTATTAATCAAACAACAACATAATGCGTAAAATTTCACTGGAATTGGACAAAACATTCCAAATAATTGGAGTTTTATTAAATTGACCAGTTTTTACACATGGGCAATTGTATGTCGCAGTAAGTAGAGTTCGTTCATTCGATGGTTTAAGGTTTTATATATACAAATATAACGGCCCAAGACATTTAGCAAACGATGAAAGAGTTTTTACAAAAAACATTGTTTTCAGAGAAGTTTTAAATCATTAATTAAATTATTGCAATATGCGATAAAAAATGCTCTAAATGGATAGTATTTTTAATGCATGATTTTTTTGTTTTGCATCTTCTTATAGCATGTTTTGTTTTAATAAACATTTTTTTAAATAGGTATTCTTTATTTTATTTCTTTTTAATTTCATATAATTTGTTCAAAAAAGAGATTGGCAAATAACAGTCTTGGTCAAATCTGGGGTTATAGTAGTTTAGTTTTCGACAGTAGAACCTTAATAATGTTTGAATATTATATTTTAATAATGTATATTAAGTCACTTACAATTTAAATTTATTATGGTCGAATTTCGACCACTGGGCGACCACTAGTAGTTATTTCTTCTGTCTGAGTATATCTTAACATTTCTCATTTACGTTACAGAGGCAAACTTATTGCCATTAATTAGGAACTGTAAACATTAGATAAGAAAATTGATCGAATATTAAAAGGAAAAAATACCTAAAAAGTGAAGTCAATGGTTGTAAGTCGATATTGCTTCACACAATAGTTTAAGTAAGTTTGAGTCGCATACCGTACTTGAATGAATTATAACAGGACAGGTCGAATCTCCTAACTTTTATTAAGAAAATCAATATCGGAAATAACATTAACAAAAAAGTAAGCAAATATACCACAACTTCATATTAATAATAATTACGAAACACCCAGCCTGAGTGTGCCGGCAGAAAAATGAAATGTGACAGAAACTACATTCTGTATACTTACAGAATATCGTGAGAGGAATGAAATTTGTGTCCCACGTGCCAACTTATTGATTCTGCAAGGATATTACCTTGGTTTAGATTGTAATTGAATAGAATTTATAAGAATATACTTACAATTATTATGTATTTTTTAAAAAGATTAACAATACATCTCTTAAGGTCACTTTTATACTATGTGTGTACTGCATTAAATCAATTATCACCATGTGATCTTTTTACGTATAATGGCACCAGAGGCCGCAAGTTTAATACCTGCTCGTTGCCAATGTTTTTACGTCACCTGATATAATGGAAGTTTCTATGTAAAATATGAATCATGTTTATAAAAAACGGATCTAATTATATGTACTACAATCTAAGATACAAGCTCTGCTTATTTTGGGTCTAGAGAACGATGTTTAATTTATTTTATTCTTCAAAAATTAAAAAAACACACAACTACAGTTAAAATTTTCTTTCTCATTTTTTGAGGTTTGTTAGATGGCAGCCGAGATCTCCAAATACTTTGTATTCAGTGTAAGGGTTCAATAAAACTGTCGAAGTTCCAACATGGGTCTCGGGAAATTTAATGTTGTTTAGTTCCAGCTGTCAACCTTCATTTACTTTTTTTTATTTACGTCAGGTGTCGGTGTTCCCATCTACTGTTCTAGAATAATGGGTAAGGTTTATTACGTAGAATGCAACACCTATTTATTAAAATGCGAAAGGTATATAGCCATACAGCTCATTAGTAGAATAAATGACAGACTACATATGTTTCTTTTTTTTTATTTTACTGATAATACATTTAAATTTATCTAACTAATGTATGTGACATTATATGTCTCAGTTTTCTATGACTATCGCATTATAAAAAGGCTACGGAACACTGTATCCCAAAATACAGGCTTCAGCCTAGAAACTCGGAAAATAAAAATGTCTGTCTGTATAGTTGAAAATCTGTGAATATGCTTCTGGTCTATGACTATAAATACTTATAAAGGAGTCTTAAACTTTAAGTAATAGTGAGTTAATTTTATATTTTTAATATCCAAACTTCAGCATAAATTCTCATGTTTATGTATGTATGTATATCTGATAACTTTTAATGAAATTATTTTCGACCGTCTTACATAACTGTTGTTAGCCTAATATTTTCTAAATATATATTTTACATGCGCTGGTGTACATAATTCCACAGGTATATTAGTATTACAAGACTTAGAAATATATCATATTTTAATAAATCGAATAGTTTTTTTTCTGAATAAAAGGTACTCTATTCATCCGGTTCCCTTTTAATATTAAGGATCTGATCTGAATGTGAAATTTAATCGAAGTTAGACGATTTTGAGTAGTTAAGATGTGAAATAGTAACAAATAAAGTTATTTTCAAAGGGTTTAGCCGGATACGTATGACGAGTCGGCCCCCAAATGGGAATCGATATCGAAACTTATGTTTTAATATCAACTTGATGTTCCAACATGATTTATGTACTTTTCGCGACTGACTTCCGCTTTGACCTTGAGATAGAGAGCAAAATATCCGTATGCTTGACTATTACTGAATGTGATATATCTCTGAAGCTAATTAAGATAAAGAAGTGAAACTAACGCGAAGTGTTAGGTAACATTACAGAGTATATCACATATATTTTTTTATAATTTTTAGAATAAAAAATTACACTAAAAAAATAAAAAATAAAAAAAACATGTTTTTTTTTCTGAGATCTCTGTGACTTACAATCACGAAATTAATATATGTTATGCTCCTTTGTGTGCTTTATTACCCATAAAAATTGCGTGAAAAAAAAGTTGGTTCAACACATCAAAAAAAAATTATATGTGATTTCTGTCTTATGGTATACCCCTGTATTATAAGGTGCACATTACATCATTGTTTTTTTTTTCGAAATTTCACATCAGCTTGTATTAAAACATAAGTAAATAGTCTTAAGAGATGGGATAATAGTTAAAAAAGAAATGAAAAAAAAAACAGCCAGTGTTCAATACTTATTATTATTACTTTTTCGTGTCAATCAAAATACAAGAAACAAAATATTAAACATCGTCACTATTGAAATTAATTACAATCGGAACACTTTGAGTCGCAAATAACTTAGTTAGGACCTCAGCAGGACGTACGATTTTGGACAAATATCGTCCATATGATAGATAATAAATAATAGCTGCTACATGAGAACAGCATCCCACTGTACGTTCGCCATTGGGGCAATCACAGCCATAACGAAGAATACTATTGTAGTCATTACCTTCGAAAATATAATGAATGTAAATTCGATAGACTTTTCTATTTATATGTCTTGATTTTACTTCTGCTTTGATGATATTAGGTGCTGATTTTACATATTGTACTGAGAGATTATTTTGATCGTCCATTATTTCGGCCAAGTAAGATATAGCTTGTGAAAATTGATATGAGCCTGTGAATAAAATCTTGAGCTGATCTTCAGTCAAACGTGGAAAATAAAGTACTTCAGATGCCGTTAAATATTTCAGTGTAGTTTTTTTCGGTTCCAACGCTGACTTTGTACTTCTTGACTTAAAGTATTTTCTATTTCCATTCTACTTTTCATATATTGTACTATAATGTCACTTAAACTACCACCCGAATTAAGTCTTTTCGCATAAGTGTTGTGCAGAAAACCAATGTGTGCTGTGATTGCCCCAATGGCGAACGTGCAGTGGGATACTGTTCTCGTGTAGCAGCTATTATTTATTATCTATCATATGGACGATATTTGTCCAAAATCGTACGTCCTGCTGAGGTCCTAACTAAGTTATTTGCGACTCAAAGTGTTCCGATTGTAATTAATTTTAACAGTGACGATGGACGATATTTGTCCAAAATCGTACGTCCTGCTGAGGTCCTAACTAAGTTATTTGTGACTCAAAGTGTTCCGATTGTAATTAATTTCAATAGTGACGATGTTTAATATTTTGTTTCTTGTATTTTGATTGACACGAAAAAGTAATAATAATAAGTATTGAACACTGGCTGTTTTTTTTTTTCATTTCTTTTTTAACTATTATCCCATCTCTTAAGACTATTTACTTATGTTTTAATACAAGCTGATGTGAAATTTCGAAAAAAAAACAGTGATATAATGTGCACCTTATAATACAGGGGTATAAAATAAGACAGAAATCACATATAATTTTTTTTCGATGTGTTGCACCAACTTTTTTTTCACGCAATTTTTATGGGTAATAGAGCACACAAAGGAGCATAACATATATTAATTTCGTGATTGTAAGTCACAGAAATCTCAGAAAAAAAAAACATGTTTTTTTTTATTTTTTTAGTGTAATTTTTTATTCTAAAAATTATAAAAAAATATATGTGATATACTCTGTAATGTAACCTAACACCTCGCGTTAGTTTCACTTCTTTATCTTAATTAGCTTCAGAGATATATCACATTCAGTAATAGTCAAGCATACGGATATTTTGCTCTCTATCTCAAGGTCAAAGCGGAAGTCGGTCGCGAAAAGTACATAAATCGTGTTGGAACATCAAGTTGATATTAAAACATAAGTTTCGATATCGATTCCCATTTGGGGGCCGACTCGTCATACGTATCCGGCTAAACCCTTTCTAATATTAGTTAGGTATTTAAATAGCGGGATGCGATGCGTGTTCGCACCGCACATGCCTCAAAACCGCGAACTAACAGCTTCCCATTAATTAATTTAGCATCACTTTGTGCTTGTCATTTAATATTATCTATGTAATTTGTAAAACTTCACTAAATTATCAGGAAAGTCACACGTTCACGTTGCCACGTTATATTCTACTGTCTGATCCTCAGTAAAGAGGTTTTGGTCTACTATACCACGCTGACCAGATGACTCGGTATAGGTTTTATCTCAAGTTTTTTTTTTCTTTGCAGAGATGTTATCTTGCGTAGTTTTTCCCTTAGTTGCCTCTTACAACATTCATGGGAAGAGTAGGGGTGATGACACTCTGTATTCTTAATCTTTCACCACACGGAGATTGTATATACTATTTTTTTTTCTATTGGAAGACCCTGCCAAAGTGACTCCACTCTGCCTGATGGAAAGCATGAATAGAGTCCAAAGAGTTGTGGTCATCATACTCATTGCAAATGCAGACAATCCAGTGTGGTGACCCACATTATGGCGGCCTAGTAAGATGCTTTTTCATGCCACGCTTGGGGACGTAAAAGGCAAGACAGTCATCGTAGCAGTGTAAGCATCACTTAGTTATCACAATAACTGTTACCCTTGCATCAATGGGCCTCCGGTCTCGCACCATCTCTCTCACGAACGAAACAAGACAGCACGCATGCTGGCGCTTTAGGCTGGTCTTCTCGGGGAGGGTAGTACTACCTCCGTCGAGCCGGCCCGTTTTTGCTGAAAACAGCGTGGCTTTACTACCGTAAATCTGTCTGACTGTATCATAATATTGTGACTAGTGAGGACCGGTGTGTATTACCGAGAGGGATTATAAAATTAACTTGATATACCTATTCGACAGAATTTTTGTCCAGGAATTGCTAAAAAGTGTTGTAAAAGCATTATAAGTGGTCATCAAAGGGTAACTTACCTTGAAAGAAAGGGTATTAACAGTTTTTTTTCAGTAAATGATTTTCCTACCGTAGGTTTATATTTCGAAACATATTTTACAGTTTAGTAAAAAAAAAGTTATGTTATGAAAATCTTTAGATTTGAATATTTAAAGTATTATTCATGACATATCTCGTACATATTTATTATTACATTTTTATGTTCAATTTACAAATTTACAAACAAGATTTCGGTAAACAAGTCACAGTATTTTATGTTATAAACGAGATCTATTGTATAAAAATTTGATCTCATCTATTTATTATATTTCGTAAAGATAAGCCCTTCTAAAGATAACTTTAATGAATATAAAAGTACTCTGGTATCGCGACAATATAAATTTAAATCAATGCTATTATAAGTCAGTGCAGTAAGCAGATTCGACTACCTCGGTGACACAGTGGTAATGAATGTGACTGCTCTGCTTGAGGTCTCGGGTTCGATTCCCGGGTCGGAACAAATGTTTGTATGATCTGCAAATATTTGTTTCGAAGTTTGGGTGTTTTCTGTGGATTATATTTATTTATTTACAAAAAAGTTTATAAATATTCTATCAGTCAGTCTAGTTATCATAGCATAAGCTCTGCTTAGATTGAAACTAGATGACGTTGTGTGTTAAACACTTGTTGGTTACTTACAAGAGCATGTTAGATTATTTTTAAAAATAAATATGTGTTATAATAATGTTTTAGCCAATTTAATAGATTTTTCTACAAAACTAACAATTTAATGAAATACAAACACATATTTTGTAGTACCCTCTTAGACTAAATTATCTTTTACACCACCAGTAATGTATATAAGATAATTTACTACGCAAAATATCAGTCAAAGTAAAACTTGGCATGAAAGACAAACCTTTGAGCTCAAATAAGTCTAGATCAAGACCTGATTGCTTTTAAAACATAATCTTGTTAGAATTTTCACTGCGATAATAATTAGTTTCATTGTGACTAAGAAGAACGCGACAGGGCATTTGCTTTCCTTTTTTAGGTTTTTTGTTCTATATTAAGAACCTGCCAAAGTGACTCTACTCTGCCTGATGGAAAGCATGAATAGAATTCAAGAGTTGTGGTCACCATACTCATTGTAATAAATGCAGATAATGTAGTGTGGTGACCCACACTATGGTGACCTAGTGAGATGTTTTGTCACGCTCCACTTAGGGACGTTAAAGGCATGACAGTCATCGTGGCAGTGTAAGGCTAACACAGTTATCACGATAACTGCCACCCCTGCATCAATGGGCCTTCGATCTCGCACTCACCAACGAAACACGACAGCACGGATGCTGTCGCTTTAGGTTAGTTTTCTGTGGGAGGGTAGTACTGCCCCAGGTCGAGCCGGCCCGTTCGTGCTGAAATCAGCGTGGTTCTACTACCTAGTGTACGTAAACGCATCTAACAAGTTAAAAGAAAAAAAAATGGTTGTACATCTTCGATACTTTTAACTTGTATATAAATGTATCCACATTAAATTATGTAGTTTTTCCACTATTACTACTAAAAAAATGTTTTTTCATTAAGGTTTGCGTCACCATTGTAACACCCAACCAAAATTGTAACTTACAATTGTAATACTGAGAGTGTATAAGATAAGCTATGATTGACTAGACAGCCAGACAGAAGGACATTATAAAATTATGAAATTTTCTTGTTAGGACTAAAACAAAGATGAGACGGCAATATACACCATTTTAGACATCATTTATTTATCTTGTTTATCTTGTGTGGGAAGCTCATAAACAAAAAGGGATATGATTTTAGGGTCAATATGACAAATCATCTAATCTAATATTTGAATTGAGATCGTAAATGTCCCTCACGAGGCTTTGATATGCTAAAGTTAGAGATCTATGTGGGTTTCTCCATCTGATTAGATTACGTATTTGCGTTAAGGAATATCTAAAGTCAAACACGTACAGAGGATGAAATAATATTTGTGGAATGTTTATATTGGTGTTAAATAAGATCATTTTATGACAAGGATATTAATAATAAATCCTGTTAATTTATTTAATTATAAATAACATTAATATTAATTGAAATCAACAAAGCAAAGTTTGCTTATATATATTTATAGTTATATATATGTATATATATACGAGTATAACTATCCCATTAGTCTAGCAGTTAGCGTATGTGACTGCTGATCAAGAGGTCTCGGGTTCAATTCCTGGGTCGGGTCAAAAAGTGTTATTAAATGTTTCTGTTTATAGAATAACTTAATGACAGCCTAGAGTTTGTAAGTTCAGACCTTAACACCTGAACCTCAGAGAGCACGTGAGGCCATCGGTCCTGCATCTGATCTCTACCCGGTCATGTCGGATAACCGTTTCATCGGATTGTGAGAGTGAGGGAACAGAGAGTGCACCCGTGTTTGTGCACACACTTATGCATTATAATATCTCCCGTTGAGCCTGGCTGCCGTGGCCGAAATCGGTTAGGAGTATATCATCATCATCACAGATATATATCTCAATCATTATCATATTATTTGCCCATAATATCATATTTGTACCATATTGTACTTAAAATAGGAGGGATCCGGAAACAATTTTTGTTACGGCACCCGGGCTTCTCTGGTCACACTCAGAGTGGCATGAGACGCTGAAAGACGTGTCTCCACTGCTTACGTCGTCAGTAGTAAATCGAATCTATCTGGAGATCCTCCTCCTCGGCTCTCTCTGACGTCTGAGTATTTCACGATTGGGGCAAATCTTAGTAACAAACACAAAGTCACTGCAATTTCTATTCCCATTCATCGTGTTTTATAGCTTTAACCAATCGCTTTTAATGAATACAATTACATAAAAAAATTATCTTGCTTACGGTAACAATATCAGTACGACCTTGTTTCAGTAGCATTATAATTCAAATATAATACAAAAACAATAAATTAAGTTTGAAGCCTCGATTTCGAGGCTTGGCTCAACGACGCGTTCAAGCCTGTCGCCAAAATTTTTTATCCGTCATTTATGGAGACAAACGGAGTAAATTTACTCTATTTCATCAAAATTGTAAAGCTAGGCGTGTAATTTATTATTTCGAAACTTGCGCCTGATAAAGTTAGATTCTCATTTGAATACTTTGTTCAACATTTATAAAGAAAGATACTGTAATGAATTTACAAAACCATTCTTTTGTACACAATTAATATTTAGCTAAGTGAGAATATACATACACTCGTAAATACAGATATTAACTTGGCGATATAGTAGACTAAATGATTGGGAATATGAGCTATAAGATGCTATTTCAGTTATATTTCAAAGAATTACGTCTAATTGATTTTTATATCAAAGAAAGATGAGTATATGAAATAAAATTAGAAATTGCATTAAACATAGACAATAACGTAGTCATTTGTCGTTACGACACACGACTACAGAACAACTCGAACTGGCCTTGGAAATCACTGTTTCAGAATCGTAGACATACGCTCCCGAATTAAACGGTTTGGCTCTTTTTTCCTGTGCAAATCAATTAAAGCCTGGAATTCATTACTAGCGCACGTGTTTCCCTCTCACTATGATCCTGGGTTCTTTAAGTGGGGCGTAAAAAGCATCTCACTAGGCCGCCATAGCGTGGGTCGCCATACTACAGACAATGTCATGTCATTCACAGTGAGTACGGCGACCACCGCTCTTGGATTATATTCATGCTTTCCATGAGGCAGAAAAGAGTCACTTTAGTAGGTTACTATGAAAAAAAAAACGAAGTGATAATTATGCTGAGGAATCTTGCGTTATTATGCTGTTTATTTACTATATTGAAACAAGTATTTCTAAAAATAATATTGGTATATCCTATTACTAAAACATTTTGTACAAGATAATATGATAATTATACCTACCTACACAGAAACGATCAAGTTCGCCTATTGTGAATCAGTGAGTTACCTACCTAACTGCCAACCTATCTGACTTAGTATATTAAGAAATACAATAGTATCCGCAGATAGTTAGAAAAAACCTTTCAAAAAAAAAAATGTTTCTTCGGTAACTTCAAGTTAGTAAACTTCGATAATTTAAACACTATACTCACTGAAGAATTAATTTGTTATAAATCTATAATGTAGCCATCTTTATCAACAGCCTGTTGCAGCCCACTGCTGGACATAGGCCTCTCTCATAGCATGCCACCCTGAACTGTTTGTGATGTTGATATTTACTTGTCAAAAATCAATGACGCATTAACTGTCATTAATGTTCATCATTTATTTATAAATTTCATTGCTCTCAAAAATTACACATGTAACTCACATCATACTGGCATAAAGATATTCTGATGTTCAATAACAATTGACATCATCGTCTTAATGCCTAATTTGGCTTAGGCTCTAAGAAATATGATCGATTTCAAAGAAAATACGAAAGAAGATTAATTCGGGTAAAAAAAAAGTGGAGAATGTAAGAGAACTGAGATCTTTACCGAGTCATACTTTTACCATCCGAGTCCTTTTTTAGAACCGGATGGTGGAGGTAAAAAGGGACTCAGGGTCAGGTATGTTTATAATTGACCATCCCTTATAACCTTTAACTTTAATTCATCTCTGTATAAAAATGCGATAAAATATTATTATATTTACCCAAGGTTGCTAATCGTCATTGAACCTATTTGTTTAAAACACTATTAGATATAACGTTTATAGATTACATCGTAAAATACGCATAAGGATTTGATAGTCTCAAAGCAATAAAGTCATGTCTTGAAAAAGGAACAAAGGCACGATATAATAATAAACATTTTAAACAAAATAGCATTTTCTTTTTATTAAAGCGTTTTGTATTAAGTCTTACTATGCAATGCGGAAATAGTTTTTAATGGAATTTGTTTGTTAACAATCTGGAATACAGCAATATTTCGGACATTTGACACACAACGTCATCTAGTGTCAAACTAAGCAAAGTTTGGGCTATAACTAGACTGACTGTTAGAATACTTATATACTTTTTTTTGTAATTACTTACATATTATACATAGAAAACACCCAACCTTCGAAACAAATATTTTCAGATCATACAAACATTTAGTCCGACCCGGAAATCGAACCCGAGACCTCGAGCACAGCAGTCGCATTCACTACCGCTGCGCCACCGAGTCATGTCATTATCATCATTAACATCAATCTATTGCAATCCAAAATCGATCAGAGTGGCATGTAATGAAAGAAGTATATGTCTATAGAGAGGCATACTCGTTTGTTTCATGTTTTTCAAAATTTTATAAATTTGTTTCCGGTAACACAGATAGTGTTAAATTTAAATTTGTTGGAGATGAAATTTGAACTTCAAAACCTCTGAGTGTCAGCCTACACAAGCATGTAATTAAAAAATATCTACAAAAAACATCTCAATCATAAGTTTGACCTCATGTGCTGTTAGTGTTGTTATTAATATTAATACTGATAAAAATTTATATTTAACGTAATAAGAAAGCTGAAATATTATGTTTACGATTCAAGTAGTTTTTTTATATAAGACGTTATGTTAATGACAATAAATACATCTCAGTCTCAAAAAATATAAAATAGATTCTTTCAAAATAATAGCATAATATATTAGTAATACATGTATTTCTAAATTATTTATTGTAGTTATTGAATTTAAGTATTGTTTATATTTTCAGGAACCTTCGAAAAGTATTATGGTTATAAAATCACCTAATAAATTACCGAAAACAAAACTTGCATTCGAAAAATATTGCTTTGAATGAAACAGGTTATATAGATTTAGGTATTACTCTTATTTATACTCAACTGAATGTACTGTGATCCACGGACTCATGCAAAGGTTAGTGAAATTATAAGTGGGGAATGCTTTTCTCTCCATGGTCTCGGTTGGGGAGACAGAAGGTGTATGTGAGACTTCTAGGGAACCGGTTTACCCACTAAGCCCCGCGGTGGCCTACCTCACCAGACGAGAGGCGCTCAAGAGACGCATTGACGGTCCGAGATAAATTATCCCTTATATAAAGATAGTAAGAGATGCGATAACATCCCATCTAATACGATACCCTCACCCGCACTGGGATGTCACCTGTCTCAGGTGGTTTGCAGTGATCACATCGTCCCAAGATGGGATCACAACGACCCTTAGGTAGTGATTCGGGAGCCAACAGCCTCTACCGCGTCCCCTTCATTGCCTCCTTCAAGCGAGATCAGTTCTTTCCTGATCCCGCTCTGCGGACTCCTTTTAGACCATAACAGCACCACTGTCAAGCCCAGCACACGAATCTCGTGTACGACACAAGCCACCCCTGCAGAGTGAAATTACATGTTAAAATAAAAACAATTTCGTTGAAAGATAATAAAATATTTTAAAACTCATTTCAGCATTATGAAACATAACGATATTAAAATGTTGGATTTCTACATTGGACTATGTTTATTAAATTTTATTAGACGAATTCTCGTTTAAAAATTTTAAAATTTACGAATATTAAAATATCGATCTATTTCATTAGAACCTCTTACCGATTTTTATAACCTATTAATATATGATTATTATGTTATTTGATTTTGCCTAGAGATTTGCTTTATTATTTCCTTCCATCTTTAGTCGGTTAAGTTTACTTCATTTTAATTTATAGATAATTCATTCATCACTCGTCATTTCAATAACTTTGAAACTAAAAAGCAAATGACAAAATCCTACCATTTTCTCATTTGTATTGCCAAGTCCTAGTCATAAATTTAACCTAAAGCGGTTTATGTGAGAGGAATAAACGACAAAGAGGCGTAAAATGTCAATGTTCTCGTCTTATATACTATTAACTGACACTAGTCAAGTTCTCTGAATCCCTAACCGCATTCGGAGTCGTACGGAAATTAAGTGACAATCGTAACTTAACTTCTAATTATGTCGCTTACAATGTTGTGAAAGTTTTGACATACGTCTTGTCTAATGGGATTTCAATTTGAGGGATTAATTTCAATGTGTTTGATACATTTTTCTATTAAATAATGTTGATGTATGTTAAAGATCATGGATGTAGTGTAATAATGAGTTTTTATCGATTTATACTTAATTTCTTAGATGACTTTTCTTCCAGACTCAATACAATACAATGGGTATAGAATTTAAATTATTTCTACATGTAAACTTTAAAAAAAAATAACTATATGCAAAAATAGCTCAAAAGTAGCTATTTACTATGTTCAATACATGTTCAATAGCATTCTTTTTTGATCTTAAAAAAAACACATTTCACAATCATTCGTTTAATCCCAAATTAGGCAAAGCCTGTGCTATGGTAATCAAACTGCTGATAAACATACTTATATATTAATACTTACATATTACGGATACATTACACCCAGATACAGAACAAAAATGATCATGTTCATCACACAAAGATTGATCCTGGGTGTAAATTGAACCCATAACCTCTGGGTTAGCAGTCTGGATCACTAACTTCTAGACTAAGAAGCCTGCCATGAACCAAAAATACAACTCAATATAAATCTGTGTTAATATGACACAGTTCTAAGTCCTATCCAAAACTTAATTGTTGTGTTCTCATTGCTATAACATTATTAAAATATTTTTACAGTACTTTATATCCAATTTATCCATCCATTCACCCTTATTGAATGATAGAATGTGTGAATAAGTGGGATCAAAATTTTATTCATTCAGATGAATTAATATCCTGCATTTGGAAAATGTTTAAAATGAATAAAGGATCAAACATAAAAATGCTGATGGATTCCAGTCTAGATTATTGGATTCTCATCAGCTATGCAAAAAAGACATTTACCGCATTATTACACAGATGGTTTTAGATTGTCATTTTTATGAAAGGGTTGCTTTATATTCAGTTAAAACTACTTTGAGCTAATGCTAAATCAACTGTAGATTTAGAATGATGTTAAGTGGTGATTATTGACTTCAAGATTTGCTAATAGACGACAGTATTCATTTGTTTTTTATATTAAAACTTTAAAAATAATCAATTGTCAACATCTGTCACATGTAGATGATAGAACAAGAAATTATTTATAAATGACTGCAAAGTTGGCCTAGTGGTTTGAGTACAACACTCAAAGGTTCAAATCCCACATGGGACAACACTTTGTGTGATTCATAAATTGTCGTTCTGATTCTGGGTGTTCTTTGTGTCTGTTTCACGTATATTTGTAAAGTCCCGTGACACAGAATTTATCCCAGACGAGTGTTGTCTTTTAAAAAAAAAATTGAGTAATAAATTAAGAATTTACTTCAGAATTAAGGTAATATAATTATTGTATGTTTAACTTCGTATAATTTCTCTTACTGCACTCTGTGTCGAACATTATATGTGTTCTTTAAAATCCAGATCATTAAGTTATAATTTTTAGAAAACGCTCCTAAATGGAGGCAAAAAACATCACTAACCCTTTGCATGAACTTCAGTGCAGGCCAAAAGAAGGTACATAATAGATTCTTATATTTATATAGTTACAATATGGAATAAAAAAGTCACAGTCAGGCAACAATATCTATATAAAGTACACAAGTATACTCCTCACTCAAATACAAAAACAAAACACAAAATAGCTTTATTGAGCTATAAACAGATTTGAATTCGATGCCGTCGGGTTAAAATGAATTGAATTGAGGGTAGTGTTTTGGATAATGGATAATGGACGCGGGTAGGGTACGTATTATTTACTTTACACGCATAGCTAACACATTTTCTCTTTTTTTGTATTTAAATTGGTGTTAGTCAGATTTTTATTTTCTTTATTCTTTTTTTTAGTTGTGTTTTTTGACGTTATATTACATCAATAGTTCCTTTTATATTATTATAAGCAAAATTTATATTGACGTTTATTTACCTTAAAAGTCAATTAAAAAAAAACAGTAACTGAAAACTGTATTAAAAACAGATCTAAGACCCTGATATTCTAGTCGATTAACCGTTTTATTTTTTGGACAAAATACGAACTGTTTTCTTACTTAACTTAAAATCTAAACCGGCATTCCTACAAAAGCATTACTGTAAGAAAAAATAGGCCGCCATAGCGTGGGGCGCCATACTGCACTGTCTTCATTCGCAGTGAGAATGGCGACCACCGTTCTTGGATTCTATTCGTGCTTTCCATCAGGCAGAATAGAGTCACTATGGTAGGTTTCTATAAAAAACTTCATAACGCTGTATTAAACTGGCAAATAACAGTATCCATTTATTTAACCAATTCTACTGTACTGACAATGAATCGTGTTTTAAAATAATAGAAAAATACGTAAAAGCTAGCCTCATGTTTTTCAAGGTCTACTGCCATGAAACATTGTTACAAAGTGCTAACTTTGCGTGACGGTATAATTAATATTTAGTTTTTAAAATTATTTCGTGTCACGAAAAATAGTAATAGTGTCTTAGTGGCGAAATTGTTTTACTTATAAGTACTATTAGGACAATTTTTAATTCATCATCATCATCATCAACAGCGTTTCAATGTCCACTGCTGGAGATAAGCCCTTCCTTCAAAAGAAGGTTTGGGTATACTACACCACGCTGGCCAGACGGATTGGTCTAGGGTTTTTTAATTTAAATTGTAGGGGTGCTGGGCTAGAAAACTTCCACGTGGTGCACCCTGGTAACGTTGGCGATGGTGCTCATCACTGCCAACGGCTAATATTCTAGCACAAAGAAGAGGAGGCCATTTTCTTCGGCCATTCGGTTGAGGCTTGTTCCAACAGAGCGGGCATATTTGTCGATTCCTCGGTTGGCTCTTCGCTCTTCGGAGCAATGAGGAGGAAAACCTCGATAAAAAATCATTATGGTGGGACCCTTTCATGGGTCGACGTTTCTCCACTGTCAATGGTGGAGAAAGGAGAACGGGCTCGGTGTGTACTCACACTGCCACCGAGCAGGCATTGGAAGATTTAATCTTCCTGCCACCGTTGTCACATCGTAATCCCGAAAGGAGTGTCGTGGTTATGTCTCGCGACACCAATCGGGGGCGAGGGTCTTGGCTTAGCCGCCTGGACTACGAGGAAGAAAACCTCTATAAAAAATTACCCCGAATCCCGTGTTCTGGTACGTGACCAAGGGATGCATGGCTGATGGGTAGTTCAGTCGCAAGCGCACCCCTAGCCGAGGCACCTGCGGACCCCTCGGTTGGGCATAAATGTACGCTTGCCCGGGTATTGGGGGATCTCTGCCCGGGTCGACCTTCAATTCTCCCCCACTCGTGGGTCTGAAATGGAATCTATCAACATTAATTTAACAAAAAACAAAAAAGGACAGAAAGTGAGCACAAGGAAGGGGCAGTCTAGAAAAGCAGAAGACTTTTCATCTAACGAGGAGGACGTCCTACTTGGGCCACCTACTTCGATGGGGCTCCCAGAAGTCGTTTCGGCTGCTGGCAGCCAAAGAAAATCGGAACAATTATGTTCCAAGTCCGCTATTCCGTCGGATGATGGTGGCTCCAGTACGAAAATGGACGTATTGGAGTCGACAGAGAAGAAACCTTGCGAAAGCAGGAAACGCGAACGCTCCAAGGATGAGGCGAGTGACACGTCTGTAGAAATGCTGCCTCCTAAAGTGGGCAGCAGCCGTAGAGGTAGGTCGCGAATATCGACCTCAGTCCCGTCTGGTTCTGTCTTTTCTAAGGCAGAAACCTATAGGCAGGTTAGAGTGGAGGGCGAAAGCGCAGCAGAGGAGGAGATTGCTGATCTCCTGCAGAAGATTCGAGAGCCGGCGGAAGGGGGTTCTATCCCCCAAACAGCGGTATCTTTGCAGGAGACAGTAAATGCCGGGGTGGCCATTATCCAAAAGATGGCTACCAAATCTCGGAACCTTAAGAGTTCTTTCGTGAGGGCTCTTAAGGACTCTTCCTCTGCTATCGCTGGGGTCGTCGAGACCCTCGTTGGGGATGTAGCTCGACTTCAGGCTGCTAACGAATGTCTGACGGGGCAGGTGGCAGAGTTGAGCGCCCAGTTTGCGCAGTTGCGGGCGCAGGTGGCAATTCCAAAACAGCAAGATATGGCTTCGAAGCAACCTGCCTCCACTACTGGTTCCAGTGACGTCAGTGACGCACACTTGCGTCAAATTTTGGACGCAGTGTGGCATACGCTGGATAGACGTCTCGCAGGCCTGGAAGCGAGACTGCCTCCTGCCCCTATTATGCGGCCATCACTTGCTGCAGACAGGCGAAAGGCCTCATCAGTTTCGACTCCGCTGTCTGTCGCGAGTGGTCGCAAATCGTATGCGACAGCGGTGTCAGTGTTTGCACCTGCTGTTGCCACGAGGACACAATAGGCGGCCAAGTCAGCAACCAAGATGGTTGCACCGGTTACAGGGAATAAGACGGCGGTAAAGAGTGGAGCAAAATTTCCTCCGCTCCCCACTCCAACACCTACACCTGATCCCTCCACATCTGCCCTCTCCAATGACGGTTGGCAATTGGTCGGAGGGGCTAAGAAGAAGTCCCGAAAGCGGGGTAAAAAGGCTGCCCAGAAAGCAGCTCCTACCCCGCAGTCGCCATCGGTGGCAATAGCCACCAAGAAGCCACGGAAGCTAAAGCCGCCAAAAACCGCGGCTATAGTGGTTACCGTATCGTCGGAGGCGGCAAGTGGCGGACTGTCCTATGCGACTTTATTCAAGAAGGCTCGGGATAGTCTCGCCACTGATTTCGGGACGGTAGGGGTCAGGTTGCGCTTCGCCCAAACGGGAGCTCGAGTCCTGGAGTTCCCCGGGGCTGAAGGCGCAAAAACAGCAGATTCGATTGCCGAGAAACTGCGAAACATGTTTGCACCCACGGATGGTGTCAAGATCGCCAGGCCTACAAAGTGCGCAGAACTGCGCATTTCAGGCCTGGACGACTCAATAACGGCCGACGATGTCCGTGTTGCAGTTCGGGAGAGGACTGGATGCAACACGGATAACATCAGGGTTGGCACCATCCGCCCCGGCCCAGGGGGCCTTGGCGCAGTGTGGTTAAGTTGTCCCGTAGCGTTAGCCAAAGGTTTGGGCGACGCTGGCAAGATACTCATCGGTTTCGTAAACGCCAAAGTCACAGTTCTGGCGGCGAGACCGATGAGGTGTTTCAAATGCCTGGGCGTGGGACACACCTGCATCAAATGCGACAGCTGTTTTGACTGCAGCGGACTTTGTTTCCGCTGCGGTCGACCGGGGCACAAGGCGGCAGATTGTTCTGCTGCCCCTCACTGCCCCGCGTGTGCGGCGGGTAACAAACCCGCCAATCACCAGATTGGGCAGGGGGGTTGCAAACCTCCCCGCAGTTCTCGGCAGGCGTCAGGGGCTAGCCAGTCGGCCCAGGCTACTTCTGACGTCGTTCGTGCGTCTATACCGTCGCCCATGGAGGAGGCTGTAGAGACGGTCGAGTAATGGCTCAAGTCTCCAACCTCCTTGTCCAGACTAACCTGAACCACTGTGCCGCGGCGCAGGACCTTTTCCTGCAAACCATGGCACAGTGGTCGATCGGTGTTGCCGTAGCCGCGGAACCCTACTACGTTCTTCCCCGTCCAAACTGGTTGGGTGACCGGGACGGTTCCGTGGCAGTCGTCGGCTCCACAGCGGCTCATTCCCCGCCCTTGTCGCTAAGAGACAAGGGCACTGGATATGTTGCTGCTGAGTGGGGGGAGATCACCGTATACGGTGTGTATTTCTCCCCCAACCGGAGTTTGAGCGACTTCGAGGTCTTCCTCAACAGCCTGGAGATCTCGATGCGGCGACTAATGTCTGGGCACGTCCTTGTGCTGTACTTCAACACAAAGTCCGTTGCAAGGGGTTCCCCCAGGACGGACGCTAGGGGCGAGGCCGTAGAGGAGTGGGCGGCCTCGGTGGGCCTCTGTTTACTAAACAGGGGCTCCACCAACACGTGTGTGCGACAGCAGGGAGGGTCGATAGTGGACCTTTCGTTCGCTACCCCTGCCCTCGCCGGACGAGTAAGGAACTGGCGTGTCCTGGAAGAGGTTGAGACGCTCTCGGATCATCTCTATATCTGATTTGAGCTCTCCCGCTCCCAGGAACCCAGAAGGGGTTCTTCTCGCTTGCCGCGGTGGGCTATAGCCAAACTGAATAGGGACCTACTAGAGGAGGCAGCCATTATTCACTCTTGGCTGTCTCCGCAGGCTCCGACCGAGGAGGTCGACATGGGGGCTGGTCGTTTCCGCGATGCGATTACGCAGATCTACGATGCGGCCATGCTCCGCATTCGAGGTTGTCGGCCTCCACGGAAGGAAGTTTACTGGTGGTCCCAGGAGTTGGCGGACCTCCGCGCGGCCTGTACTCGTGCCCGGAGGTCCTACACCCGTGGTCGGCGGCGACACAGCGAAGAAGGCGGGGAAGACCAGCTTCACGAGGAGTACCGAGAGGCGCGGAAAACTCTGAAGCTGGCCATCAGCCGCGCCAAGGAAATTAAGCGTAAGGAAATGCTGGAGGGTCTCGATCGTGACCCCTGGGGTCGCCCTTATCGTGCGGCGCGACAAAAGCTCCGCACGTCGGGCCCCCCCCTTACAGAGACACTCCAGCCCAGCTTCCTGCGGGATGTGGTCGAGGGCCATTTCCCGCGGCGGGTGGATCACTCGTCGATGGTCTTCATGGCCAGAGACGACGGGGGGAACGAGGACAATGTTCCGCCCGTTAGGGAATCGAGGTGGGGGCGGTTGTTCTACGGATTCGCTCTAAGAACACCGCCCCTGGGCCAGATGGGATACCTGCCCGAGTATTGGCAGGAACCCTCAATCACATGTCGGACCGCCTCAGGGAGGTCTTGGACGCTAGCTTGTCGTCCGGACGCTTCCCTGAGTGCTGGAAAAGCGGGAAGCTGGTCCTATTAAGGAAGCCGGGACGGCCTACCGATTCGGTGGCGGCCTATAGGCCCATTGTGTTGCTGGACGAGGCGGGTAAACTATTTGAGAGGATACTCTCTGCCCGCATCGTCCGGCACCTCTGCGAGGTGGGCCCCGATCTGTCGGACGCCCAATTTGGTTTTCGGGCGGGGCGTTCGACGGTCGATGCTGTGCTGCGCCTAAGGGCCGTTACCGAAGAGGCGGTGAGCTGTGGCGGCGTGCTGTTGGCGGTGTCGTTGGACATCGCCAACGCATTTAATAGTCTGCCATTTAGCTGCATCAGGGAAGCACTCCACTACCACGGGGTGCCCGAGTACCTGAGGCGGCTTGTGGCAGACTATCTTGAGGAGCGTACCGTCGTGTACGAGGACCGAGATGGTATTCTGAGGCGGCGGCCCATGTCGTGCGGTGTTCCACAGGGGTCCGTCCTCGGACCACTCCTGTGGAATATGGGATACGACTGGGCCCTTCGAGGTCGTCTTCCCCCCGGGCTGGGCGTAATTTGTTACGCCGATGACACATTGGTCACAGCCCGGGGGGCGAACTTTCAAGAGGCGGCGCGCCTGGCCACCGTGGGAGTCTCTTTGGTGGTCGGGCGCATTGAGGCGCTGGGTTTACGGGTGGCCCTAGATAAGACGGAAGCCTTTTTGTTTCATGGGCCCCGTCGTGGTCCACCCCCCGGTGCCGCTATCGTTGTCAATTCGGTCCTCGTACCGATTAAGGCCCAGATGAAGTATCTGGGCCTGATCCTTGACGGCAGGTGGCTCTTCGACGAGCACTTCCGACAGCTTACTCCAAAGCTGATCGGCGCTGCTTCTGCTCTTGGGCGACTTTTGCCCAATTTGGGTGGAGCCAGCGTCGCGACGAGACGGCTATACACGGAGGTTGTTCAGTCAATGGCGCTGTATGGTGCACCGGTGTGGGCGGCGGCTCTGACCGCCCAGAATAGGGCTCGCCTCTGGCGCCCTCAGAGGATATTGGCGGTTAGAGCCATACGCGGTTACCGCACCGTATCGACGGAGGCGCCGTGCGCCCTGGCCGGAACTCCCCCGTGGGATTTGGAGGCGGAAGTGCTCGCCGAAGTTTATCGGCGGACGGCTGACTTCCGGGCGAGTAGCCCCATACGGCCTCCGCCCGAGGACATACGCGAGTGGCGTGAGGCCGCTCGTCGAGCCACGATGGCTCGTTGGTCGTTCCGGTTGGAGACTCCACGTGCTGGCTTTGCCCTCGTGGAGGCTCTCTAGCCGGTCATCACCGAGTGGGCAGGGCGGCAGCACGGGACCCTTTCCTTCCGACTGACGCAGGTCCTTTCCGGGCATGGTTGCTTCGGGAAGTATCTGCACTCGGTCTCCAGGAGGGAATTGAGTCCCGCCTGTTACCACTGCGACTGCAGTGAGGACTCGGCTCAGCACACGCTAGCGGTTTGTTCCGCCTGGGCGGCGCAGCGTGGGGTCCTCACTGCAGTTATTGGAGGAGATCTCTCGCTATCGGCCGTCATACGCTCCATGGCCGGTAGCGACAGTTGTTTTACCGCGGTCGCAACCTTCTGCGAAGACGTAATTTCGCGGAAGGAGGCGGCGAAGAAGGCCCGGGAGGACGATATCCACTCGGACCCAATTCGCCGCCGGCGAGCCGGGCGGCGGAGGCGCGCATACCAGCGCCTCATGCCGCCTTGAGTGTGGCCGCGGGTGGACGGGACGGGTTTTCCCCTCCACCCGCTATAATGGCCAGCCGCGAGGAGGCGACGTCCGCGTGTGCCGTACGTCACCTAAAATAGAGAGTTTATCCGCAGATGGTGCCCGAGGTAGCGGGCAGGCGCTAGGAGGAATCTGGATGTCGTAATAGCAGCGGTTCCCGGATCCCTCCTATCTCAGGCGCAGAGTGGCACACCGTGTGGTTTTAGTCGGTCCGATTCCGACACAACACCCTGCCGTAAACCCCGGTGGGGTGACAGCCCAAGGGGGTTTCCACAAGTTAAAAAAAAAAAAAAAAAAAGGGTTTTTTTAATTTATATTTAATTTTAATATTTTTATAATATGATTATGGTATTAACCTTGTGTACAAACATTGTGTACAACCTTGTGCATAAACCTATTAAATTTAACCTATGGTATTAACCCTATGGTACTAACCTGATTCTGAAATTAAGGTCAAGACATTTTATATTCTTGTGAGGAATCACTAATATAAACAAAATTATTAACGACTTCAATATTTACTTTGTTTATTTGAGGAAAAAATTTCTTTTTAAATTTGAATTAAATCATACAAAATGTACTGAACCGTTTTCTTTCAAATCCATAGATAACTGACTCCCGAGATAAAACCTACTCGAATTGAAAAATTTTAAATTTTTGAACTGGTTTAAAAGAAACCAACTTAACTGTTAAAATGTTAATATAAATTTCACGCCTTCTTTAATGTCGTTACATATTTTTTTATTAATCTATGTTAATAGCAACTCTATTTTTTCTATTCAGTGACACTGAGACAATACATTGTTAAATCTTTTAACTTAAAATAAACTAACTTCCACATAATTAAAATCAAGATTAACTAATATTCATGTTACGCAAAGTTTCTTGTTTCACTAATACGTGTATTTCGAGGCAAGTCGACTAGTTCAGGGCTGGTTAGGATTCGTGCCTGATACTAATAGGACAGGTTACATCACCCGTTGATAAAGGAGCAAATATCTTGAATGAAAACTGATTATCCCTTGCCATTTTCCTAATTCTATTCATTATATGTTTTTTTTTTATTTATTATTTATTTCAACTCAACTGCGGCGAAGACAAAAGAAAGGGAAATGGTTTTGGCAGTCTGTGTATACTGAGAAACATATGTATGTTAATAACATTGTTCGAGTTCAAAATATGTATTTAAAGTACGGTCACAAAGTTAAAAGAAGGTGTTCGAATGTATTTATGAATATCTTTCCTACCCAAGTTGACATTCCATAAACTTAAGCATTCTTAGATAACTGACAAATGTATTAGAACGGTGTTTGTCAACGCTATATCACGCGGTCAAAACAAAATATTGGCCAATAATACAAGAAACATGTTAGCGTTTGTAGAAAGAGAATCGATGCTTAACACTTACATTTTGGTTAAGGCTAAAAATAATTTAGCAGATAAGTTTTTAGCGCCTCTTGTGTGTCCTATCTTAATACCATCAAATTTAACCACCAATCAGGGGAAAAGAACTTTTCTACTTGTAACTATTTGATGTTTTGGTTAATGTTAAAAAAATACTCATAAATCAAGGTAGAAAAGCATAAACTGGACATTTTGTCCAGTTACAGATTTTACGCTAGTGCCCAGATGCTTGCAGCCAACAGTTCGGATATGCTGCTAAATATTGTCGTGAACCTTTTTTTTTTTAACGTGTGGAAACCCCTTCGAGACGACAGGGTGGTGTGTCGGAATTCGACCGACTAAAACCGCACGGTGTGCCACTCGGTGCCTGACATAGGAGGGATCCGGGAACAGCTGCTATTACGACATCCGGATCCCTCCTAGCGCCTGCCCACTACCGCGGGCACCATTTGCGGGTAAACTCTCTATTTTAGGTGACGTACGGCACACGCGGACTTCCCTTCCTTGCGGCTGGCCATTGTAGCGGATGGAGGGGAAAACCCGTCCCCTTCACCCGCAGCCACACTCAAGGTGGCATGAGACGCAGGTAGGCGCATCTCCGCCACCCGGTTCGCCGGCGGCGAATTGGGTCCCGGTGCCCAGAAAGGATCTGCGTCAGTCGGAAAGAAAGGGTCCCGTGCTGTCGTCCTGCTCACTCGGCGATGACCGGTTGGAGAGCCTCCACGGCGGCAAAGCCAGCACGTGGAGCCTCCAGCCGGGACGACCAACGAGCCATCGTGGCTCGACGAGCGCCCTCTCGCCACTCGCGTATATCTTCGGTCGGGAATCGTATGCCGCTAATAAACTTCGGCGATCACTTTCGCCTCCAAATAAATATTGTCGTGAACCCACCTCAACCTGTAACTACTGTGGAGTACTTGAACATTCTGCTAAGGATTGCAACTATAAATTTAAATGGTAAAGTGATCATCAAGTTATATAAATTCTATAGGTTATGAGGGCACATGAGGGTACAAGAACGCGATTGATTTGATAACGTTGACACTTAGGCCGCGGTCTCAAAGTCAGCGGGTACGGAGCATTTACTAAAAAAAAAAGAGACAAATTTACGTAACACAGATGAGAGTAAGTTACTAGAGGATGAGAAAGCCCTAGTGACTTAGCCCACACTTGACCGCACGTGCTACATACCTACATGATTATATGTGTCACATAAATATCTTGATTAAACAGATATGGTAGATATACAGAGTGTAACCATTTTTATACCTATGCATATCTAGATTTATATCTTGTTGTTTGTTCTTCCTTCTTAGACCTTTTTCTTAAGTATTCAGGTTATACATTTTTATACATTATTTTTATATCAATTATTTCAAACTAGTTTAATTACATAAGATTATCCGACGATCGGATTCCCAAGCAATTATAAAGTTCGTGAGACGTAGCTGCATTTGCGAACACATGTGTCTTGAATCCCTATAGACAACATGACGCACTTAAGAAACTCCTAACAAAGCTGGTTCAGAGCCATATAATGGTCTCAGATTAAGTTTCAGTTTAATGAATTAATAATTTTAGATTTAAGGAACCTATCGAGTTTCTTTCCTTGAAGCTGAAAAAGAAATTGGTTTCCTTTTTGATTTTTTTTTCAGACTTGATTTGATTTGTAATTAATGAAATATTCATTGAAGAAACGAAGTAAAATTAAGATGCAGCTTTAAGTAAAATTATGAATAACTGCTAATATACTTTATGGTATGAAGTAAACTTGGATGGATATATATACAAGATAATACAGCTGGTCCATAAGTCTCTGATGTGTATGATATGGAAAGAGCTGTGCTCGATGTTTCTCTAAGGGATCACATCAGAAATGAGGTGATCCAGCAGGGAACTGACAGTGGGCTGGTCATATTAGCCGCAGAACCGAAAGCCATTGGCATAAACAAGTTTTAGAGTAGAAACTGCGTCTCAATAAACGTAATGTAGGACACCCACAAGCCAGATGAATTAACGAATTACCGCGAGAATGCGAGAAGCACAAAATTGATCAGAATAGCGTGCAATGGGAGAGGTGAACAGTGCCCTGATGATGTTGAAGTATATTTTGTTTATTTGTTACCCTACTAAGGCGTTGGGTAGTATTGGATAATTATTTTGACAGTCTCAATATGTTTGTTTGAATGTTTCACCGTAGCGCTTAAACTACTGAACCAACTTTAATGGATGAGGTGTTAATTAGTTTTGTAATAATGACTTTGGTGACATAGGCTATACAAATTTTATTAAAATATTATATGACAGAATCTATTCTCGAAAAATAATTAAACGAGATCCTCATTACGTCTTAGTTACTATAAGAAAAACCTTGGCAAGCACATGGCAAATGCAACATGAAATTTATAGTTCTAAGTAAATCTTTTACAGATATTTTTACAAGTCTGCCTTTATAGCTAGAAGGTGTAACACCACAGAGGTGTCTTTTTTTGGACTCCATGAATATTTATGAAATAAAAATTTGGCCTTTTGAGGAAAAGTCCATCATTTTGAGTCCGCCTGTCCATACAGACGACATATGGACCCCAGCCATCGTATTACCTGACCAAATGAAACTGAACATGAACTATTTTTATAAGGAATATATTGAAGTATATTGAATTGGAATATATTGAAAAGACGAAATACCACAATTAATTAAATTTCCATCACTTTTAAACACAACAAACGTGAATGTGAGAGTGAACAGCGTCAATCCCAAGCAAATTTGTAATTTAAATCATTTAAAACTCTGCAGTACGCCTTTTCACACAGCATTTGTATTATAAAGGACTCAAAGTTCTTTTTATTTAACTCTTGAAATTAGCTTGAAACTTTATTGTAGAATAGCACGAATGTAGAAAAGACTGGCCTACTTTTTGTAATTTAGTCGTTTTCAATACAAGTTTAACTTTATTACTAGTGTTGATATCATATTGTTGCTAGACTTTGTGAATGAATGAATATTTTGCTTTACAAACTCTAAAATATTCATTTATATTTATTGACTGAGATTTGCATTGAGAAACTTATCCCTCAGTAACTGCCTATAACCGAGATTATAAATTGTGCGAATAGCCATCTTCTGTAACACAAAGATACTTTGAATGTTAGTAACATTCCCGCAGAATAATATACCATATGACATTACACTATGAAAATAGCTGACACTAGTCTACTTGTTCCTACATCGGTTAATTGACGAATTTTATAAACCACGTATGCTACAGGTCTGAATTTATTCGACAATCCATCAATGCGTGGGCTCCATTACAATTTATAATCTAGAGTTATATCCAAAAAATTGGTGGTCTCCACAAGATCTATTCTCACTCAGCCGCATAACACTTCTTTCTGTTTATCAGAACAGGGGTTATTGCCAGTTTAAACAATTAAAAATCAGTAAACAAAAAAAAATACTGATCAAGTTCACGAAATTATAGGAATTTTTCATTTATGTTTAAATAAAAACGAAGTGTTATTCGTAAAGAGTCCTCTCCTAAATAAATCTCCTAAATATAATGAACGAGAAACAGAAATGGATCGAGATTTGAGATCTACGGCATTTCTATTGTTACTAGAGACCCCAAGGACCTCTGAACATTAACTTTCACTCTCTACATTCTGTTATCCTAATAAGAGTTAAAAATACCCAAAGCCGTACTATTAATTCCATAGTAATACAATGTCCTGACCAATGTTTCATGAAAAACGTAATCGAATGTCTGAGACAAATCACAAAAACACCTCACGCATCCAGTTTATCTTATCAGGCACTAAATACGCTTATCAAAATTACATCCTTTGGACAAACAGAAAATTATTAAATAAAAATAAGATCTAAAAACCATAACTCGACTACATGAAAGAAGGGGTCTAATAAGGACGAAACAAGAAAATAATTCAGATAGAAATCTAGAACAACTTGAGTACAAAATTGTTTTAGGTAGAGCCGTGGCCGCACCTAACGTATTTTATAAGTTACTGTATGAGTTCACATCAATAGCTTTTAACATTTACCGCTATCTAACCACTGCTGGATATAAGTGTCTCTTTCGAAAGGAGGTTTAGACTTGTTATAACACGCAAGCCAGACGGTTTGGTACAGGATTTGTTAAATTTTCATCTTTTTGCAGTAATGCAGTAATCTTACGATACCCGTTAGGTGACACTCTGTATTCTAAATTCACATGGACAGAGACAGTTTTATGAGTTAGAAAACTTACAGTTAATTGAATTAATGATAATTTTCTTATTTTTTTTTCACTTGAAGTCTGATTAAAAATTATCATACATAGTATATTGTTTTCTTATCGTTAATAAAGACTTCACGGTCCGTGATATTAATTTGGAGTTCAGAATGTAAAAGTAATTTATGCTAACATTTTGGAGCCAACTGATCGGGCAAACGTTTAATTCAAACGAAATCGATATTGCTTTAATTTTACTTTATTTTATTGTCGTCTATTTTTGTTTTTGACGTGACAACGTCTTATAATTCGATAGAACCGGCTGCACGCACCAAAAATCATGATTCATGCGACGTTACCTTGCTTCGAGGCGTTCCATTTAAGGCTTGAAGTGCAAGCGAGAGCCCGGAACGAGCGACGAAGAGGCACAATCGGCTTCCGCGATCGGCAGCGTTCGCCATCTGTCTCTCTCCTACTTGAGTGAACGATGCGTCCACGTGGACAGCTGCTATACAATAACACATTTACATGTTTTCGTCAAGTATGAAGATTAAAATTTTCTTTTCAAAAGTGCAACCATTTCATCAATATTTTCTTATGATGTTGTCACGTTCAACTATCGTCAGTAAACCGATTTACAGACAACCCATTTTTTTTTGACAACATATTGAAGAAACAATTTTAAACATCTCAGAAAATAATTATATTCATTTCATATATTCAATTTATTAATTTATTTACCAAAATCAACATTCATTCACAATTAGTTCCAATTCACAAAGGTAGAATCCAGACACAAAACCATTATGGCATTATCTTGTAAGGCATACATTTTTAAAATGAGAATAAAGTTTCATTTATTATTATCATTATTTCATTAATAATTACTACGAGCTTACTTCAAGCATATATTATATATATTATAAATAATTGTACATTTCATTTAAAAAAATTATCCTAGAAACAGTTATTAATATTCAAAGTTTTGAAACACACTTTCGGAAAAGTCTGTAAATTAATTAAAGTCCATATAATTGCAAATCGTTCAATATTTTCTCGATAATCTTCGTATCTGTATTGAGAAAATAATTATAAGAAAAGTAGGATTCTGATTTTTTTTAAAATTGCCGGCTCTTGGATTGAAAACTTATAGGTCATAAAAAAACTATATTTATGGCATACAATCGTGATAATTAGAGGTAACTTAATGTTTTTAAATTAAATGCCATACATACATCAAATGACAACCAGGTGTCCCTAACTTAAATTTCGAGTGAAACAGATATATTATGTTACAAGTGTCCAGTACACTAAGATAACATTTTGTTTTGTTGTAACCAACCATTATGCTCATTTAATATTCAAAATTTGACATTCAATTCACATCAGGCGTGCGTGATTGATAGCTTTTGTGAGTTACCAGCTATATTGCGGATGTTTGGTTTGCATATATTAAAAGATATAAGAAATATATTCCTGGGTAGGACCAAGCTACCATAACTAATATTTTTAAATTTATTATAAATTTGAAATTTTAGGTTCAACGCAAGTGCCTTCTCGCATTTTTCTCTATCACTCACTTACTTCCACACACCCTTTCTTGATATATCCTCTTTCACGCAGTCCATCTATCTTTGACCGTCCTCTTCTCCTATGTCCGTCAACTTCCACATTCAAAACTCTCTGCACCACATTTTGTTCATTTTATAAAAAAAATAGGTAGTAGAAACACGCTGATTTCAGCACGAACGATCAACCTGATCAACCTAAAGCGACATCATCTGTGCTGTCGTGTTTCGTTGGTGAGAACGAGACCAGATGCCCATTGATGCAGGGGTGACAGTTATCATGGTAAGTGTGTGCAATACAATACCACGATGACTGTCATGCCTTTAACGTCCCCAAGCGAGTCGTGAGAAAGCGTCTTACTAGGCTGCCATAGTATTAGTCACCATAATGCATTGTCTGCGTTTACAATGAGTATGGTGACCTTAACTCTTGGATTCATGCTTTCCATTAGGTAGAGTAAAGTCACTTTGACAGGCTCTTAAAATAAAATAAAAAAATATTGATTTCCTTTAAAGTTCGTTATACAATTTATCTTCTTAAAAAAATATTGTTATTCGATCGTTCTCACTAATAGTACACATCGCTTCTCAATGAATTTTGAACTTCTATATCAGCCAACATGTTATGAAAATATCCTCGAGGCAATATAAAACTCAGTCAATCTGTACCGTTAATCGCTACAAGTAATGGCCATTCATTTGAGAGTCACGCACACCAATCTCGCTCTATCGCCTCGTTTATATTTATTGCTTACATTTTCACCTATTTGTTATTTAACTAATAAAACATTTGACTGATCATAAATATTACTAGATAGTGTTCCTTCTCAAATATGTCACATAAAATCAGATGGCTTTTTCTATGTAACTTTTTTCTACATTTGTTATAAATGTCTAGACGTGGAAGAGAAGAACTATTGGGAGGCATCCAAGGGACACAATATGCTGATAAATGTATCGCTAAAAGAAAACAACTATATGAGCATAACCGGACTAAGAATAAATGTTATATACTCTGTCTCTCGTTTATCAACGAGGTGTTATTCATAAATTGCAGAATCATATAAAGCTACAGTTTATATAAAGTAGAGACTGCTTCAGTAAGATCATTTGCTTTATAGCAAAGAAACGTATCAATAAATAGGTCTTTCAGAAAGAGTCCATTAACATAAAGTTTCTTAGCTGCAGTTGATGGAGCGTTTCGTTACATTTTTATCGAAACATTTAGATACTTGATGTTGGAAAATATACTTTTTACCATACGGTGATCTCTGACTACAATTCATTATATTTGAATTTTTATTGGTAAATGAAAAAGTTAATTAGATATTAGAGCAACTATAAGCATTCCGTATTTCGCGTTCGAAATCTACGTGAAATCTTTTCTATGAATTCGTGTTAGGTTTAAAATTCACGCCGTTCTAAAAATTTTGAATGAACTATTTTATAACCAGTAACCCAGTTCCTATTGGAACATTCCCAGAATGAAATGGTAATGGACACTATTTAATAGAACGTTAATGTATAATAATAACTTACTTAATATTTATTCTTGAGTAAACTGTACTTTGAATAAATTTACATTTAACGCTTTCAGTAAAACATGGTCAGGGAACTCTATTTCTTTACCAGATCAGCTACCAATAGAGACACATAAAAAAAGTGAGCCACAGGCATCTCAGTAGAAAATAAGTCAGAAGCAGTTATAGTATCACATTTACGACTGAGTATTTAGAAGGATATACTGCTTAAAGTTAATAATCCAGCTTTATTTGACGACCAATCGATATAGACTAATATATTTTATAGCCGATGAGGTAATGTTTACGATGTGAGTGATGGCCGTTTGTAATACCAATTGATTAAGTCAGGCTCTGAATATACGTTCAATATACTCATAGCTTTGATCTTCGTGTTTGTATAGGTTTGTTTGGTTGAAAGTAACGCATGACGTGCTAAAAGGCAATAAAGTAAACGAAACTTCTCCACCGTCATTTGAAATAAAGGCTTTTTCCACTGTATTTGAAATGGTAACCCATTGCTTAACAGCGATATAAAATAGAATGATTTTTATTCAATAGATCAGAAAGCTTCAATTTTTATATAAACACCTTCGTGGAGTGCCATGGATTAGTGTTAATTCTGTAAAATCAATTTCAACAATCTAATATTCTAAAATTAGAATAAAAACTATTAGATACTTTCTTTCAATTGATCGAAGAGAGACGTACGTCCTTGGATACTTCAAAACATTGAATAGTCGTTAAATTACCAGTACCGTATAATTACATTATAACAAGAATCACACGTGTCACATCAACTGTACCTCGTATAGAAAGACAGTCTGTCAGAATTCTGTCATTTATGAAATCTTATTAAAAGGTTGAGAAAAACACAGGTCAAATACTGCCTCTTCAAAATAACAAAATAAAGGCGACACGCAGTCAACTGGCAAACAAAGATGGGATATTAACTTGTTGTGATATTTAGTACAAAATCGCTATCAATATAAATTTGATCCATCAATAGCATCTTTTTTTCTTTTTTTCCCTATGTATTGCGACTTTATTGTGAAACCTTAAAGTCGACTTTAGTTAGACATAACATATATTTTACAATGAACGGATTGACAGGCATAGGTGAATATAAAGTAAATTGGTGTTGACAATGTAATTTGCGTTCCATTTGCTTGATCTAAAGCCAGTTAGTGTGTCGTGTCGTACAATTTAATCGGGTGTGTTCCTTTACCAAGAAAATTACACGCAACACGTAATAGAATAATAACTATAAAAGCAAGGTTATATACATACACATAAGCCTGTGTCCCCGAAGGTGTTGGAGGCGTAATTAAATACTCATATTTCGCTAATTATGCGATAGTTTCCCTGAGGTGGCAATTCCATCATTGCTTTAAATCGGCACTTTAAAAAAGAAGAAAATATGAGAAAAGATTACGGAGGGTACCTAAGTATTTCGAGTGGAGTTATGCTATTCAAAGCTAACATCTAAACATAGCAAACTTTTAAATACAAAACAATATATATAATATACATAAATATGGTATGGCCAAGAATTCGTTAAAATTTGAATCTAACATCCCGTGCAAACATGTTACGGGAGTTCTTGGGACAGAGTCAGAACAAGATGGAGTCACTTGTTACACATCTAATGAGCCCTTGGGGGAGGTCAGAAACATATTTCCGGAGAAACTGATTTCCAGACGAGGCGACATTCCATGGCCACTCAGAAGTCCAGATCTATACCCAGCAGACTTCTTTTTATGGAGCTATTTGAAGAATTGTGTCTACGTCAATAAATCAAATACACTACGACAATTGAAAGAAAAAATCAACGAGGAAATGTCGGCGATCTTACGGTCTCTTTGCCGACGAGTATTCGAAAATTTTGGTGCTCGCTTAGAAGAGTGTAAATGTCGAAACGGTGGTCATTTCGACGATGTAATTTTTACAAAATAAATTTTAACTAACTAGTTTTCTTGTAAATAGTCAATTTTTATAATATATTAAATGATTTTTTTATATGATTTTTCAAATGTCAACTAATTTTTGCCCCCCTCCTTATATACATAACATAAATAGTGCACTGTTGCCTTAGTGTTTTAAGCGGTGGCTACGCTGCTCTCTACTGCGCTGAGGGTTGTGAGTTCAAATCCCACATGGAATAACGCTTTATGTGATCCACAAATTGTTGCTCGAGTCTGGGTGTACTTGTGTCCGTTTCTTGTATGTTTGTAAAGTCCCCCGCGACACAGGATTTATTTCTAGCGCAGGCGTTGCCTTTTTAAAGAAAAATTGAAAAAGAAGAATAATACCCTTAAGAGTTATTTCTGTATATATTTATATATATATGTTTTCTCCATGACATTATTATATAAATATCTCATAAAACTTTTACTTACATGTAGCTCATTTTAAAAATTGTAATTTCGTGATTCGAAAATGACTAGGGCAATTTGCAGAACATATTTACTAAGAAGGTGTTACCAACATTTATTATACTGTAAATGAGCTATTAGTGTTTTAACGTTGAAATTACCGTTATAAATTGACTTATTCATCGTCTATCGCGACAGATGACTGTATTTAAACACACAAATCTAAAAATCGAAGTTACCATCCTACGGCCTGCCCGAGGGTTTGTGCAAGTGGGTGGCTAGCTTTTTGTCCGGCAGACGCATAAAAGCCGTCGTCGATGGTAGCTGTTCCGAAAGCATGGACATAAACACTGGTGTCCCGCAAGGCTCCGTGCTATCTCCAACGCTGTTCTTGCTGCATATCAATGATATGCTGTCCACGGATGGTATCCATTGTTATGCGGACGACAGTACTGGAGATGCGTATTACATGGGCCGAGCTAACATCCCTCGTACCGTTGTAGTAGAAAGTCGCGAACAACTTGTGTCTCAAATCGAGAGCACCTTACACAGAGTCTCCGATTGGGGTCGGGATAACCTGGTCCAATTTAACCCCTCTAAGACACAAGTCTGTGCGTTTACCGCTAAGAAAACCCCGTTCACTGTGGTTCCTCAATTCCAGAATACACCCCTTACCATCTCACAGAGTATTGGAATCCTCGGTGTCGACATCTCCAGTGACATCCAATTTCGAGCTCATTTGGAAGAGAAGGTCAAGCTGGCATCAAAAAAGCTTGGTGTTCTGAATAGAGCGAAGCGATACTTCACACCGGCACAAAGGCTACTACTTTACAAAACACAAGTTCGACCTCACATGGAGTATTGCTGTCATCTCTGGGCGAGAGCACCGAAGTACCAGCTTGAGCCTTTCGATTCAGTTCAGAGACGTGCTGTGAGAATAGTCGACGATCCTGATCTCACAGACGGTATCGAGCCACTAAGTCTTAGGAGAGACTTTGCCTCCTTGTGTGTGCTCTATCGTCTCTACAATGGGCTGTGTTCTGAAGAATTGTTTGATATGATGCCCACAGCCACTTTCTACCATCGCACCGCTCGCCATCGTCAGGGAGCTCATCCACATACATTGGAACCTAAATGGTCGCGCACAGTGCGGTTTCAGAGAAATTTTCTCCCGCGAACAATCCCGTTATGGAATGAGCTCCCTGCCGAGGTTTTCCCTGGAAACTACAGTATGGGGCTCTTCAAGAAGGGGGTAAATAGGTTTTTAAAGGGTTGGCAACGCGCACGTGATGCCCCTGGTGCCGCAGGCGTTCATAGGCTGCGGTAACCGCTTACCATCAGGCGGGCCGTATGCTTGTTTGCCACCGTCGTGGTATAAAAAAAAAAAAAAATCCTACAAAGAAATTGCTTTCAAAATATTTCCAAATGATTTATTTTCACAGTTTTTATTTATATGTTAGCTTTTTAGCCCACCTCGTTACTTAGTGCAAAACAGAGACTACCTTGAGTCACAGTAACGTTAGAAGAACAATCAAACCAGTTCACATTGTCTGACTACACGACCTATATCCAAAAATAGTAGACCTACTAACAAATTAAAGTTAAATTGAAAACTGGGGCGCATTTCATTATTCATAGTTTCATAAATTGATATTTTAAATGTATTATTTACAATGATGTGTTAAATATTCAAGCGTTTAATAATAAACATTAATTAATATTGACATTTTTGTTGGTTTAGCAGTTAACGATTCTGACTGCCAAATTAGAGGTTGTGCATTCGTGTCCCACGCAGAAGGAGTAATTAAATAACTTGCCTGTTCCTCTTTTCGGTTT
This sequence comes from Hypercompe scribonia, assembly GCA_949316085.1. NCBI lineage: Eukaryota > Metazoa > Arthropoda > Insecta > Lepidoptera > Erebidae > Hypercompe > Hypercompe scribonia. The sequence goes on from OX438988.1 coordinate 12,038,160, forward strand.
CTAGAAGTAATTTATTTAAGGGGGTATTCTGGTCTGGAGACATAAATTTTAGGTCATTTTTGGAGTGTTGTAAAAAAAAAACAATCAACATTTTTAGTATCCATTTTTTTATACGTTATTTACTAACATTCGAAGAATACAAAAAAAAATTAAAAAGTCAAAAAAATCCAAAATTCCGTTAATTATCAGCTGATGAAGTGGGGAGTCTCAAAAATTTGGTGCGTGACCATACCCACGATTTTGACCCTCCTAGTAATCTGAAACCAAAAAAAAATAAGATTCTTAATCTATAATAATGTCGCAATGTCTGGAACTAAGGAAAAAATGGAAAAAAAATTTGTTACAAAATGGCGACTGCCTAAAAAAAAATTTTTTTTTTACCACTTTTTTTAACTTTCTTCAATTTTTTAAAAATAGTAAAAATGAAAATTTGGGGATAGGCGTAGTTCCGGACATAGACAAGTTTCTGAAGAAGACTCTTAAAATTTCAAGTAAATCGGTTCGGTAGAACCTGAGAAATCGTGGGTATCGGATTAAAAAAGACAGTTCTGAGAAAAACGCGTTTAAAGTTTCAAGTAAAATTTTTACAGTCTAAGTCATACAATTATATTTTAAACTTACATTTATTTAATCTGCCATTCCTGCGGTATACATTGGACCTTCCTCGACTTCGAAAAAACTATTTTCGGCATTTCTCTCTTCCAATCGAGCAGTTCTGGCCTCCTTTGATGCGATGGATGTTCGTATCTCGGAGCGGTCAAATTAGACAACACCCGAATTGACATTCGGGTGTTGTCTATGTCGTTGTCAATCTCTCAAAAATTGAAATAATCACTCAAAATAATTTTATTTCACTCACAGCACATACGTCCACGTGGTTTAGAAGTTAGAATTCAACTGTTAGCAGCTGGATGTAAGCGAATACTAAATATAAAAGACACAGGTCACCTAGGGTTATTGTATTACAATATATATATATACATATATTGTATATTGTAATATAATAACCTTTTGTTACAACAAAACACAACAAAAGGTTTTACTGAGAAATATGGATTCAGGTAGACGGAGAATCCATTATGTCCTTTGTTCGATGAGTTGCAGCCCAACCGGTTAGTGTGCCAACTCAGCAAAGTACCTATATCTCCGAAAATAATTTGAATTTTGAAAAATCCTCTCGTAGACATATTCTTAAATAGTTAAACTTTGAAAATATGAAAAAAAAAAATCGATTTTTTCTTATTTCTAGACCAGAATACCCCCTTAAATATATACGTATCTAGTAGTATAAAAGCATATTAATATCTAATCTCAATAGTACAGGTTGTCAGTCTAATTTTCGATCAGATGACCATATGTTAAGTCTCTAGTTACGTTACTACTGTTTGCCGAGGATCGATAAAGCTGCAGAATGTATAATACTACTTATTTTTCAAGTGAAGGTCAAAACTATAGGCATACTAATGAACCTTTAAGTGTAGAGTTCATATAGTAATAGTAAATTGGAATACTGCAGAATTATTTATATGATATACGAGTACACTTAGCCGATTTCGGCCTCGGCGGCCAACTCAACGGAGGCCACCCAACTATCTACGTAGAGGATACTACAGTTCTCAAGCGTGTGCCCAAACAGAGGTGCACTCTCTGTTTCCTTATTCTCACAATTCGATAGTAAGATTATCTGACACGACCGATGAGAGATCAGACGCACGACCGACGGCTTTACGTCTCTCCGATACACGGGGTTTGAGAACCCAAATTTCTAAACTCCAGGTTGTTATTAATCATTTATACAATCAGTATGAAAAAAAAAACAATATGACTTTCTTGGCCCAACCCGGACATCGAACTCGAGACCTCATGATCGACATTCGCATATATTAACCAAGGAGATAGCCTTATACAATATACAGAATTATATAAATAAACAGAAGAAATAAATAAATATTATTTTTACCAAAATTTACTAAAAATAATTAATTCATGGCATACTCGATTACTTTCTGCAGGGGGTTTCACAAAAGTTGCTTTAAAATGTTACATGTCTTATAAATTATTTTAAGTCACACTAGAGTTCAAGGGTAGATATTTTAACAAAGGTTTTAAAGGAACATGAAGTTCTATTGCATTCACTAGGGACACTATTCATGACAGGGGATGCAAATAAGTGTCTAATGTCTAATAATGGTGGACAATGTAGCCGTGTCTTTTTAGTCTCTCATAATAACAATAAGTACTTAAAATATTTTTTGTGATTAACAAAATTTAAAAGCCTTAACAAAATATTTTGGAAGTCAGGTTCCACTCATTTTATTTCACTTTGAAATAGTCTAAAGCAATGTTAAAAAAATGAGATATTTATTTTAAGGAAAGTAAAACTGAAATTATTGTTTCAATATGTATGAATCAAAGTTTAATTAATGATTTCACTAAATGTTGAATAGCTCTTTCAAAACGATGGTTATTCATTTATTACAAATTTATTTCAATGTACTAGATTTAAGTAGTAACTAAGTTTGTTACTCATATGTGGTATTTACAAACTTAACAATTAAAATTTTACCGTAGAAATTATTGCTATACTTTTTATAAACCAAGTTGAAGTCCTTTTGAATTCCCTAAGTTCAAAATTTTATGCACAAGCAACAATAATTGAAATTTGTTTACAATTCTACAAAGCAATTTACACGGAATATGTAATTAAAACTTGTTTGGCCTGTAGCTTTGTTTCAAAGATAATGTCACGTTTCGAAAGCTGTCGTATTTCTAGTTACTGCGTATATGAAGTCTTTTCATTGAATTTTAGAAGAATATAAAGCGACCTTATATAGTATTATTGTACACAACTTTGAGCAAGATTATCACGTTTCTACGATGTATGAACACTTTTATCTAGCAATTGTCTCAAAGTATCTAAAATTCAGTACTCTGAGGTAATTTTGGTACCTATTGTCTTGTATAATCTTCAAAGCAACCTATCGCCGTCCATTGCTGAACGAAGGTCTTTTCCAAGGAGCGTCAATTATCTCAGTCTTGGGCAATCCGTATTCGTCTAAGCTGCAAGCGTGGCCACCTATCATCATAAATCCTGCGAAATATCCTACCAAACAACGAACGAGGCTCTGTCCACCGACTCGTTGCGGTGTAACCACACAATTACGGAAATTACTAAAGTTCGATACTGGTGGCGGGTAGTCGCTTGACCTGATAAACGATTCTCGCCTCTGCAGTCACCAACCTGCCAAGCGTGGTGACTCTTGTAATGTATGGTTAAAGTTATAATCATAATCCATCGTATCGTCACCTCTCTATAGTGTGCGCTCTCGATACATCTAGTTCCTATATTTTTTGTTGTCTGTGGACACACACTGCTCTATAAGAAACAAAGGGTTCCTGAATAAAAGTTCATTAATTATTATAACGGACATTGCCCCCTGGATATACCCCCGTGGAGTACAACCAAATTGTACAATCTAGGAATCTCCAATCACAAGTCTCTCTAAAATATTTAATTTTATACATATCATTTTAAATTTTTGAGACACATATATTTTTTAAACATATAAACATATAACGTTAAACGTTATTACTTAATCATCAATTTCGTAACTAGTTATAACAACGGTGGGTTTCACTAGTCAATACAATTTTTTCCACGGTTAATTCTGTCCTTCACCCCATTGATAATGTAATCGTCGGATTATAATGTCATTAAAGCAAATAGTTATAAATAAGTGGGCTTACCGATAACCAAACATAGTTTTGTTATAAACAACGAAGGCTATGCTATTCTTTGAGTATATCGTATTACAATAGCAAAAGCGTTATTTGTTTATAAGATAATGTTACTACCACACAGTGTTGACAATTTGCAGAAAACGGAGAAACTTGAATCAACGGATAAGACGATAAAGATATTGTGTAACATTGGGTGTTAGAATTAAACGAAATTAAACTTTAGTGAAAGAAATGTAATGTTAGGATGCAGTTATTGGAAGATTAGCTTCGTGACTTGTATTTTTTTTTCAGTTTGGTGATATTTTTCGGAAAAAATCATCGTTTATATATCTTTTGTTTTGTCTATGGAGTGGAAGGTCTCTTTGGACCTCCTAGTCTTTTATAGATGTAGGCGGCAGTAGTACGTGGTGATTCCACAAAAACCACCGCGACGTTTGTCCACCACTGACCCAGATTATATTCTTTTAAGTTCTCCCCAAATCGACCCAACGCCTACTCTTGTTCTTTAATTTTTTATCAAAAGGAAAACACTACATAGTATTTTAAGTGCTAGTCTATGTTTCAGTATTATTTCGAACTATTAGTCCGTGACCCTACCAATTCCCATAACAATAAATACAGTTTTAACATATTTTTGGCATCTGATTAATTAACAAGTTTTTCCTTAAAGATGACATGTTAAGGATCTTTGTTCTATTGATAATAATATATATTTTCTGTAATATATTACAAAAGTTTTAGATTCTATTCAACAAAACCTAAAGTAAAATAAAACAAAAAGTTATTATTCACAGCAATTTGGCTAATGTTTATTCTATCATCTATAGATATCTCGTAAGAGTAGTATGGAAGTCGATAAAATATTAGCGTAGTTTAAGAGTACACTGAATAGTAATAAACCAATAAATAGATTCTTATTTCTTTCTTTCATGGTACAAAATTTTTTAACATATTTTTCGCAATCATACAGCAATTAACTGAGCGTAGACTCAAATACAACGTCTATTGTTTGTTTAGTAAGTGGTGTTCTACGATCTTACATCCATGTACGAGGTGACATTGATGTAGAACAAATTTAAACCACAGTAAATTAACAATAGCAAGAGTTTTTCACTAATTTTAATATGTTAATTACCGTGATAAAGGATTTATTTATTATCAACAACTCTGTGCACTCCAAACAAACTTTACACGCCACAAACTGGATTGCGGCTCTCGAAATACCTACTCAATTGCCTATCTTTACCGCTATACCACAATAAGGTTATTTCGTCCAATTTCGTTGTGTACACAGTTGTATCGAATACGGGTCAGAAAGTCGCTTGGTAAGTATTTGATTTGGGTTTGTAGTGCAAAGGTAATAGTGAAATTACTAACCGCAGTCGACCAATCAGTATGAATTACTAAACCCTGCTTGAGATTTTTCCGTTACAGAACTATTTTATGTGTTAATTTAAAAAAAAAACGATATGAAATTTTTTTTTTTTCACTCAAGTGATGTTTTATTATGTTGATAAAAATCTGAAGATCATACTAATTCCAAGATTCGTCGACCGATTTGATTCATCATTTGTTTGGAAAACATACTCTTTAACGAATTACTTATAAAACTAGTTAATATACTTGGACATTCTTCTTTTCTCGATGGTTTTGCATGGATTATTTTATGAATAGCCGCCTATCTGACGATAGTGAATAGAAAGAAAGTGGGATAACGTAAGGAAGTTAACGTAAGGGATTGGACCGCAGTTGTCATGTACCCGTATCCATCACACGGCGTACCTGGCCTTAACCTTTATTACAAGTCGGAAATTAAATCGATCAATACGTATTTTTACTTTTATAATATGTCTTTGAAAGGTACAGTGATTTCCCGCGTTAAGCTTACCTTGTTACACTTTGGGTACAGTATTTTTAATATCTAAGCATCCTTTTTCCTTAACGACACTCTTCATAAGATTCTTTTCAAATTTAATGGTGATTATTTGGGTAGGCAAGAGAAGACAATGTAAATTAGAAGGACCGAGTGATCTGTCTATGGTCCTAGAAAGATCTAAAAATCTGAGTTAATCTTTAGGTGTTAACCTAAGATTCAAGATCGTTTGTCCTGTGGATAAACACTCTATTTTAACTCTTGAAGGCAAGTTAAACCACTCATAATCAATGATAACTTATATTTATTGTAAAATATTTCAATTATATTTTTTTGTTTTTATTTCGTAAAATAACATATTTGACTCTGTAACAAATTAAGCTATACTAAGAGTTAGACATCTGAATTGCAAAAAAGTTAACTATAGAAACTATCTGTTTCAAACAAAGTGAACAAACATAAATGCTGCTTGACTACCTAGGTGCCTTAGTGGTAGCGAATGCGACTGCTGTGCTTGAGATCTCACCTTCGATTACTAGGTAGGACCAAATGTTTGGATGATCTGAGAATATTTATTTCGGAGTTTGGGTACTTTCTATGTGTAGTATGTATGTATTTACAAAAAAAAGTATATGAATATTCTATCAGTCAGTCTAGTTATCATAGTACAAGCTCGGCTTAGTTTGAATCTAGATGACGTTGTGTGTCAAATGTCCTAAATATTTATTATTAATAAATAAATATTGAAATTTCGCTTTTTTCTGGAAAGACTTACAAATTATATTAACATTTTTTTGTAAGATTATTTGTATGTTTTACTAGTATATTTATTATTTAACATAAAAGGATAATAGAATAGGAAAAATAATGCCGTGAATAATATTTGTTAAATATCTTGTAAGATACAATATAACAGTAATAATTTGAAATTGTCAAAGAATTTTAAACTACAAAGCAATAATTCATAAAAGCGGGTAGATATAAATTCCATGGCGGACCCAGTGCGGCTCTTTAATGGTTTTCCTATACATTTAACGGCGCAATAATCTCCAAATTAAACTTTTTCTAGTATGAATAAAATTTTATATTCAGTCATAAGTTTTACGAGAAGATATTATCCATGAAATCCTGAAACTAAAGCTTAAAAATAAGTTGATGGGCTATTATTTAGTCATAAACGTTTTAATAATACTTTTGAAAATAAGTTTTCTATCGATCAACACTATCGCTAACTATTTCTACTAAGCTACTACGCTAACTATTTATACGAAAGAAAATATATAAAAGAAAATAAATGTAAAATAATAACAATTTCACTTGTGTTTCATGTGAAATTGTTTAGCTATACTTGTCTACTCACGTGTGTAACACTATAATTTTTTAATAAAAAAAATCTCTCTTTTAATTTTTGGTGTCAAGAATATACTGTTTTCCACACACTGCATGCTTAACGCTATCATTGTGTCACACAGTTGCTACCAATAACCTCAATGTCAGTGAGGTGTTAATTGTAATACGGTCATACTGACCTAAATTTATAGATAACTAGGTCATTACAACAAGGTAATACTACGCAATAACGCATACTTAGCACTCTGTAACATGTATCTAAGCGTAAACCTGCTTAATCTATGCTATCGCCAGAATATTTATAACCAAATGTGTAATATTCTGATAAGTATTAGAAAATTTTCAAAAAATTTTTGTTTGAACGATCTTATTGATAACTTTTTATTTATTACTAGAATAAATCACAACAGATGTATTCTACAAATATATTCTCTAAATCAATGCTCTAACATTCTACATACTATTAAATTCCACGCTCCTAGAAACGCTTAAATATTCCACAATATTTAATAGAACAATACAGGGCCCCGGTCTGTATTACATGTCGGGTATAATTCTGGGTTTGAAAATTTACTCTTTGATAAACAAGAATTGATATGTGTAATAGTTTTCAATATTATTTACCCCGGCTTAGTCTGCCTCAAATATTTCAGTACTGCGATCTATTATATTGTTTGGCATAAAGAAAAGGTCCGTATATTCAAGGATTACACATTTTAATTACCATTGTGTACTACAGTTTTAATTTTGATAAACATCACTGATGTATATTTATTTATTATGAAGAATAATATTAATATTCTTTGTTCCAGATAACCAGTATCAATATCTGAACTAATAGTGCAAATCCACGTCGTTTAACCAATGACTTGAACTGCTAAAATGACTTGTCCATTCCGCCGCGCGTCCTCACAACATCAATTTGCCAATGGGAGTGGTTCCAGTGGAAAAAAGGCTGAATTTCGCTCGAGACAATCCTCAGTGCATCTCCCGGGGCCTGAAGAGGATGATGGAGATCGGAATACGTTGACATTGAAGAACTTAAGTGAAGCCCTGCAGCTTCTTACCGCACCTTCCGTAAGTAATTTCTGAGTTGAAATTTATCAGTAGGTAAATTCATTTTTATAAGCCTGTACCTGAATCTTCAATGTAAATGTGAGATTCGATTTTAAACCTAATTCTGTGTACGCACGATCTGATATTGAAGAAATGAGTGTGTTGAATTCTCCTGGGATGTTCGTTCATAAAATAAAGTTAGGAGGATTCTTTATGCATCAACGCTAGTCTCTGAAGTAGATATTGTAGTTATTACTCTATAATGAGTTCAAAGCAACGTTTTCCTTGCCATGTTGATACATATCTATGTAATCTGATTACAAATAAGTGTGTATACTTTTATTGTATTATTGGAATTATCAAACAGGTTTCCTTAATATAAGTAAAAAATATAAGAGTTTATACTTTGAGGACAAAAACTAATCACCAAAAGTTTAAGTTGACTTAGCTAACATTAAAAGCTAGTGTTCTTAAGGTCACTCTCTTGGAACAAATAGTAGTAATCCCAAAAGCCTTAATAGAACTTGCCTCGGTATTATTAGAGTAATTATTCTTTTTTTATTTATCTTTTACAGCAAAATTTAAGGCTGATTATCTCTTTCCTTTTAATTTATTTTTACAATATCCGAACTGTATTATTATCTCTTAATTTAAGTAGTAAAAAAGATACAATAAGATAGATTTTTAGGTAGTAGAGCCACGCTGATTTCAGCACGAACGGGCCGGCTCGACCAGGGCAGTACTACCTTCCCACAGAAGACCAATCTAAAGCGACAACATCCGTGATGTCGTGTTTCGTTGGTGAGTGCGAGACCGGAGGCCCATTGAAGCAGGGGTGACAGTTATCGTGGTAACTGTGTGAGCCTTACACTCTTACGATGACTGTTATGCCTTTAACGTCCCTAAGTGGAGCGTGACAAAGCATCTCACTAGGCCACCATAGTGTAGGTCACCATTGTGCATTGTCTGTATTTGCAATAAGTACGGTGACCACAACTTTTTTTTTTCACAACACGGATTTTATTCATGCTTTCCATCAGGCAGAGTAGAGTCATTTTGGCAGGCTCTTAATATAGAAAAAAAGATACATACATAAAATAACACCTATTTTCCCTATTAAATGCTCACTTTTCACCAGCGTTTTGGTCCTACGTTATAGGTGGCGAGCCTATTGTCGATACTCGAATTGTTTTGTTTGCCAAAGCTTCGTCCGTCGATCAGCAGATGTACAATTTACAGGTCTTAAGTACTTGTTGGAAATCCTATGTGTCCTACGTAAAAGAGATAATTTACTGTAAACTAAATCTAAGTATTACAATTCAACGTACGTACCGTGCGTACGAGACTCGTAAACAACAACTAATATAAAAAAATATTTTTCTTTGGGACTGCAATTACTTTATTATTTATTATGATATTGTTCAGTATACTGTCGTTATAACAGATTGGATACGTTACGTTATTAATCTCTCTTAATAGTTATGGTTACATAGCAGGATGTTCACTTGTAATCCCATCAAGTTCTCAAGACAAGAATAGGCTAAAACTGTATTTGCTATCTCCACTTTACTCATCTTTATCCAAGTGCTTCATCACGTGTATCTGATCTACCGCATACAATATGACTATCATAAAATCGTATTACCGGTCGTTACTCAAAAACTCATACGCTAAATGGCAGCTTTAATGTTATCATTGTATTTCAAGTGCTCTTAAAATTCAATAAGCGTTTCTACGATATGGAACAGCATTCACACACATACACTGACGGATCAATAATATTGTGTTTGCATATGTTACCGACAGAACTAACTTCTCTTCTTCCTTTAAACAATATTTTGAATCAACATTGAGCAACACTAAGACAACTGTGAACAGTAATAAGTTGATGACGATTGGGTAATGCTTATTTTTAACCATTTTTTGTGGAGTGCCTTGGGGGAAACCTATATCCACCAGTTTACTACTGCAGATACCCTGTTTATGAACCATTCAAGCAAGTGTAGGATAGAACAATGGTCCTTAACGTCAGAGTCCTCAGATGCCCTCTATTTATTTGCGAATAATTTGGGTTAGATTGGTTATAACAGTACTAGCTTTTGCCCGCAGCTCTGCCCACATGTATGTCGGTTACGGCAATAAATAGTAGCATATATGTTATTCTGATGCATAAGCTATATCACTTTAAAGTTTTATCTAAATCCATTCAGTTATTTTTACGTGAAACAGTGAGAATCATCTATACGTGCTTACAAACTTTTGCATTTATGACATTATTTTTATAGTACAAAGTAGAACAGTGTTGCAGAAAAACATACTTATCACTGATTTGTCGGCTATTAGTGCTTTTGACCAGTTAAGAGTTTTAACCGTAACACATACACGCACACTATTTTAGACGAATATACGAGCCGGAACATATTTCTTTTTGATGATGTAAGCATTTCAGAAATAGAAATAGACGTAATATTTTTGTCTTACGCAAAGCTTATAATTTCTAAATAACGTAAGGTAAGCAAGTTAGTTATAAATTACAAACGTTTCTTATAACAAGATATAGCTTATATAGTCTGGCGCGTTTAAGTATTCCAGTGTCTGTGTAAATTTCTGCAGAATATAGTACCACTTTGATAAACGGCGAAGCTTCTCTAATGAAACTGTGTTATTAATGTTATGACCTACGGCTGCTGCTGTAGCCTTCGAACTTCGTAATTGTTTCTTACAAGTTAGCTTATATGCACATTTATTATATGTTGCGCCATGAATAAGATCGTAAATTAAATCAGGCTTTTGCTGTAGTTTTTTATGATATAGAAGAAATAATAAAACAAAACTGTTTCGTTGGTCTCGCGGTCAGCGTATGCGACTGCCAATCAAGAGATCTCGGGTTCGATACTCGGGTCAGGTCTAAAAGTGTATTTGATTTTTCTTAACTTCTTCATTAGCTGTGGCAAAACTGACATTCAGGTCGAATTGGTTGAACTGGTAGCTGACTCCAAACAATCTTGAGATTAATAAAAGCTAGGCAGGTGATGATAGAAGAACCAACGACACGAGCGGGTTTATGTGACTATCACCGCCTATGGACACTTGCAACTGCTTTTTTCACAGATGCTCTGCCACTCTTTAAATCCCTTACTCCCTGTGAAAAAGGTAAGGGGAAGATTAGTAGGAACATGCTTCGGCTCTAGAATTCCACTATCCTAAGGCTTATAATAAAAGAATGTCCATTATCTCCTTTCAGTGTGTATAAAATATGACCTTCATGATATCTGAATCAAGTCATGAAGCGTTGCTTCGCCATTACCCTTATCTTAGAAACAAGGTTAGTTATATGGTAAGTAAAGACCAATCAAATTAAAAGATAGCACTATATTAATGACCGTCCACAGTATACTGTATTGAATTAAAGCGAAATGAGGATGCTAATAAACCTATCTCTCATACATTCTTAAAAAAATGTTTTATGTATATGATCATATTATACCGAGAAGATAAACACACTTGTATTGTAATATTAAACAACATGCTTCTAATTAAAGACAGCTTTGTGTAACTATTACTGTAATTAATAAAGATTGATTGCACTTTAGGCTTAAATTAATTGCGTTTATTTCAATATGCATTTATGTACGATATCACGAAATACGTGCGGCTTAGAATAGGACGATTTAAATTACGGTCAAAGCAAATGAATGTGTTATTATTATTACCTACCTACATATTAAATGTAGGCCTTAATAAACATGAAAATATTATTAAACGCTTAACATATTTCCTGAGTTTTAATATAAATACGTTAAAACATATCAAGGTGAAACTAAATTACGATTACGCTTAAGATAATTGTGTTTACGTTGAATAATATTAGTTTAGTTTCAGCATTTTAGAGTAATATATGACATTACATCAACATCTTTGAGCTGTTTTCTTACCGTTTTCTCATTTTTGACACCTTCAACAATGAACACTTACGAAATACTATTCTAATACTATAACACTTTTAATTTTTATAATCTTTTAATTGTAACTTAACACTACTCGTTTCAGCATATTTTTATCTTTCATAATAATTTGCTTTAAATCTGTAAAACCAATTAACAATTATTTCTGGGTTGATATGACTTTCAGGAAATAAGTTCAAACTCAAAGAGCGTCAAGGCGCAGTGATGATAGTAACTTTCCACCAGGTGACTCATCTGTTTTACTTGCTCTCAAAAGTATTTTCATTGATCATCTCTGCGTTCTGTCTTTCTTACCAAATTATTCTATGAACAAACTTTTTAATATTGTAAGAATTTGACACTTCTACTCTCTTGAATACCTGTCTGACTCATCTAGTAACAGATCCTGAAACTGAGTTATAGATTGCGTATCCTATATGTAAATTTCATTTTAATTTATTTTCACTTTGGTTGACAGTTCAATGTCATCAAACCGTATTAAACTGAACGTTAGTAGCGAATAACTCAATAAAATATTTGTAAAAAATCTACCTCCAGCTAAAGTAATACTCTCAGCCGTAATTGAAAAACATCAGTTGATAAATTCCATTAATTTCCGTTGAATTATAACGAGTCATCAATTATACTGCTATTGGCACATACACACGCATGTCAAGGCACTTCAATTGAGAGTCAAGTGCTAACATTGTATAAGATTGTTTATATTCATGAATTTATGAGTAGTGTGTTGATATTCGGTCATAACTTTTAACAATATAGATATAGTAAGGTAAAAATCATTTAAAGAGAAAAATTGATCATTCATTTGTTTAGAAAACGACCCATCAATAACCTACCTTTTTTAAAATACATATATGTACGTACGTCGTATCTTTTTTTCTACACATACTCTGTTCTGTTGTTCCTAAAATTTATTCAGAAAATGCCTTCGCAACATTTATCGTAAATCTGTTTCTAAGTTTTTATGTAAAATAAACAAGCGTCTTGCTAAGGATCAGTCAAATAAAGATCAATTAATCTTACACATAAGAAATAAAATCATCATCAGCTTAGCCGAAAGCCGTCTACTGCTGGTCATGATCTCCCCCAAGGCTCTCTACTAGAACCGGTCCTGTGCTGCCCGTAATCCACATTAGTTAACTATTTTTCACAGAATCTAGTCCTTTCGTATAAATAAAATTACAAAATATAATTCGAGTACAGAAAATGCCCAAAGTAAAATTTTCTACGCTCAGAGTCGACTTCAAACTAATAATGATATATTCTGAACTTGTGGACAACGAAACGTTTGATTGCTGCCTAACTTTGCCTATAGCCTGTTTATAGAACTTCTGAAACTTTTACATGGTTTTCCTGTCGAAGATTCACGTTTCAAATTGTTTTACAAATACGGCTGCGTAAAAGTAACGTGTTTAACTTTTTCTTTCTTTCTTGTGTGGAACAAATGAGCCATTTTTTACGAACCATTTATTTTGTGGAGTAGTTGAACGATTTATGTTTAAGAGAATATTGGAATAAAGAATTCCGTTTCAAGGAGAACTTTTCTAGTATTCGGAAAGTACTCGCATTCTTTTTCTTTCTTTATTATTTCTGTTTTAGTTCAGTTACTAAAACAGTCTTTGATTGTCAAAGACATTTAGAAGACATGAGAGAAAGTCTTGTTTATGACAATTTTCTAAGTGAAAGATTATGTAAGATATACGTACAATTTGCTAAAGGTCTCTATTTGTTTCATGTTCTATGTCATTGATTTTATTACTTTTATGTTTTTTTTGCAAATTGTATTGTTTTTTTGAGCTGTGTTGATACAGTGCAAAGGATCAGGCTACCCTTGCAAATTTCTATGGTCGTTTATTATCCAGTTGGCTACGGGTTTGCTTAGTTTATTAAAAAAAATCAGAGTTTCGGTTGTTAATTGAACTATGTGTTTTTATTTTATTCCTAACAATCTTTATTACACGCAAATTTAAGACAAAAAAGACACAAAATGAGCTAATATGATAAACATAGATGTTATCAGCAAAAACAGTTTTATACAAGTAAAGCTAGGGACAAAAACTAGTCTTAAAACATCTGACTGTAATTTTATCCATTGTCTTTTAAACATGAATTTCAAAGAAATTCTTTAACCGGTGCAAAAAACTACACATCTGTCAATAGACTGCCTCATTCGAGTGCAATTCAATCCCTCCGCGGCATCTGTGCGGGAAATATCACCTCTTATGAATTTCTAACATTCTCTTTGTGTGCACGATTAAGTTGAATTGAAACGATGAACATTGGAGCTGCAAATATCTACTTTCTCTTATATAACAGATGTACCTGGAAATATTTCACAGAGAATTGCGCATGTACTGCTGTATCCGCAGAAGTCAAAAGGCACGAACATGATTAATAATTGAGTCTGTGGTTTCTAGATATAAGAAATAAGGTATAACCGATCCAATATCAGGTTTACTGTGAATATATTGCTAAAATATATTGATTAACGTATAACAGCCTTTTATTTTACATTGATTCGATAATTTATACATATATAGTGTCGTTAAAAACTACAAAATTTTACAATATTATGTGAGGTATTCGACTAACTTAATCCAAAATATTCTTAAGATTTCGATTAAGAAAGTAAACCAACTTACTTTGGATAATTAAATTTACAAAATTTATGCTCAAAGTTGCAAGGTTTGTTAATTAGACAACTTTTCAGACTTGAAACCGATGTAATAAATCTCCAATCCTGTTGTTTAACAAAACTTAGTTTAAAATTTCAAAATAAGTATATCCATGTTACAAATATAACCATTGTGTGATCTTAATAGGAAAATTAAGACGATGGCAGTAACTTTAAAACTTTTGCATTTCATAAAATATTGAAACGTAAAATTAGCAATAAATTTTTGATATTTACGAGATTTGACTTACCGCAGATGCAGCAGCAACGTTGGCATACACGAACTAAAGGCTTATCCATCTTTAATAGCAATAACGATATCCCATCTGGTCTCTTCCCATCGTCTCGTACCAGAGCATTAGGTACACGTACAGCTGGAATGACGGTGGCTTTGTCGTTATGAAGAACTGTCGACAGTTTCTCCACAGCGATAAAAATGCAGAGAAACATAAGGTGCTCCTAAAAGGAGGCAAGTGACAAAGCAAAGTGTAGTATCGTCTAACAGGGTGTCTATTCTCCAGACTGTAGTTGATTCGTAATCTATATAATATACACAACTAGGTAACCTTAAGAAATATCTATATTGGCCTACATAAGAGTAAGTAAATGTTAGCAAATATTGGATTCTAGAAAGATTCAAGACTGTGAAATCGACTAGGCACTGTCGTAATTTTCTGGGTCATTTCAAATCTTAAGATTTTATATCACCCAGCCACGTGAATGAAGTTTGAAGTATGGGGCTCAATGGTGCGGTAGACATCTGTCAAGTCGCATCAGCATCTATTTCTTAACGTCAAAATGTAAATTACAATATCTTTGCCGTTATTCGCTGTCAAATTTTTCCGTTAATGTAAATACTATAGTTATAAAAGGCTTAAAATGGATTTCTTATTCTTCAATGTATTTTATGATGTAAGGTAGAAAGACAAAATATTTTGTGTACATTTTGAAAAGTGTCGGATCATTCAGATTCCTTTAAAACGATTGCGTTAAATGATGTCTGGCTCGTATATTATGGTCGATGGTCCGTCGATGCAGCTGGTAAAATCTGTCTTCAATTGATAAAATTTATTAGTAAATTATATGACTGTATATAATTTGAAACAAATTATTCCCTTATTCTCGTATTTTGTTAGATATTATACACAGCCGAAAGCTTGTAGAAAATATCTTGAAAAATGTGCCCGTAGAATTTCTTCTGTCAGCTTTTCTAAAGTTGACTTCTTCTTACTACCAACGGATGGACATGAATAAATTATTTTAATTTAATAATTTAAAAGGAGAATAATAGCTGTAAATTTCTCCTGTGCGGTAATTCTTTTCTACTTTTTTCAATTCCAGGAGGATCCTATATTCGGTCATCAATTATTAGAGTAATTTAAATATTTTATTAGTTTTATGATTGGTTACTTCAGAACTTTGAGCTGTGTAAGAGGCAGACTGTTCGTTTCTTACTATACGTAAGTAATAATAACCAATATGAGTAAAAAAAAATCGTCGATTGGACAGATTCAATATAAAAAAAACAAACGAATTTATTCAATTCTTTTCCATTTGTGCGTGTTTGTGTAAGGTTTATACTACGTAAAACAAAAATAAAATTTGAAATGGGGACAAAAATAGACTTCAATCGTAGTGTAGGATTATAAAAAATTTTAGACGAACGTATTCAGTATTAAGGGACCTATTTTAGAATTGTGACATCCGTAAAGAAGTTCGCATGTCTTAACAGTACAGCCAGACAATTTTCTCATAATTAATACCAGCGCCTGCCGTTTAATAATACTATAAAGAGGATAATATTATTATCTGCATATCAATGAGACAGTTTACAAATACAACCATTGTTATTGATAAACAATTATTGGTATTATAACATCCATTAGTTTCAAGGTTCAATTGTCTTTATTAATTAGCTCAGAACAAAAAAATATATAACAATTGTTTTACAAATGTGTAACAACCCAAAAAAACTTTAATGATTCCCATTACACAATAAATAATTGAATAGAATGTAAACAATGAATCGTTAGTGCCATAGCAGACGACACATATCAGCATGCGGAAATCACCGGATGAATAATGTAGCGATCGCAGGGTGTCATAGAACATTAAAAGAAACTGGAAGTGAAATCATCTTAGAATAAACACTTTCATATGCTGTGTTCATATCTATTAAAGGAACATGGTTTTTCTTAAGTGTGTTTGTATTTCGAGGATTCTAGCCTATTTTGGAGTTATAACGATGTCAGGTGCGTTGACGCCATACGGTGACACGTGTAATACACAATTTGAGTGGCACATTATTTCTTTAATAAAGTAACATTTTATTTTCAAATTTTAGGATTTTATTTGGAAGAAACAGCTTGTGAAAGAAATTCTTTTGTTTATAAAGAAAGATAAAGTTAATGAAATCAATCATTAGATTCAACATCATTCAATTATTACATTTGTAGGTGACATACATATGTACATACAGTTTACAAATTCACCATAAACAATACTTTTACATGTTTTAATATTTATTATCAATATATATGTTCACAAGCAAGAAAACAAACATTGCCATAACATATGTAATAGTATTTGTCTATGATATTTTCTACACATCCGACCAACTGCCTCGGTGGCGCAGTGGTAGTGAATGCGACTGCTGTGCTTGAGGTCTCGGGTTCGATTCCTGGGTCGGACCAAATGTTTGTATGTTCTGTAAATATTTGTTTCGAAGTTTGAGTGTTTCCTATGTATAATATGAATATATTTACAAAAAAAAGTATATAAGTATTCTATCAGCCAGTAAAGTTATCGTAGCACAAGCTCTGCTTAGTTAAAAACTAAATGACGCTGTGTGTGTTCAACAATAATTTATAATTAATAATTATAAAATTTGAGTAGTCGTGATACACTTTATTCTTTTTCGACACCTAACACCAGTCACAACTGACTACCACGATTATGCTTTCAGTGTATTATGATATACGTATACATATGTACGTTAAATATACACATATTTGAGTAACTATTGTCACACTTTGTGTGTTGACTGTCTTTCTAACTTTTATTATGCCTTCTAATATAAAATTCGTACCGGTAAAGTGTTACTATAAGCAACGGATTGTTTACTTCTCTTATAGCCGTAAGCAAAACCACATCCCAAAGACCTAAACATTTTTCAATTTAGGTTTCTTAAGTACAGTATTGAATGACTGTTACACTGACACTATATTTCTTTTAAATTGCAATTTAAGTACACAAATACATTTCGAAACACATATACAAACATATCGAAACTTAAACCAAAAGAATATTAAACTTAAAGACATTTCAAGTTTTATACTTCTACGGTTATTAGCAAACGGGGTGTTGGAAATGTGTTAATGCTTCGATTGAGTCTTCATTTAATTGAGAGATTAGTCAGGTGCAGTTTCCATTTCGAGGTTCGTGTATTAATGAATTTATGTTTGCAGCTGCGGATCTCGTGGCTGCCAGTTATTTCACTTGTTTTTATTCACTTAATACTGGCAATGTTCCAGAATTAAGAAAGCCGATATTTTGTGATTAATAGATTACATTAAATGTGAATAAGTAAGTTTTAAGGATAGAAAATAATTATAGTTGAAAATTGAAATATAAAATTAATTAATTTACGCGTTACTCAAACATGGATGATCAAATCCTTTAACGGGGTGAAAATATTTCAGTTTTCGAAAGAATAATCCATAATTAAGGTGTGTGTAAGTATATTCATTTAAAATTTATATTCTTTATTTATACATACATAAAATAAAGGTTTAAAAGAAACATTGCTTAGTTAATTTATTTAAAGTAATGTAAACATTTTAACTCAAAAATAATATTCGTATGAAATCTTTAACATAAGCTGTTTAGTACAATAAGTGAATTATGTCAGTATATTTAAAATTTAATAAATGATACAAATTTTGGTTTATCTTATTTCACATGTTTAACGAGATTGAGTATGAAAATTCTGAACTCGGCTCGAGCGCTGTTCAAAGGAAAATGGAGGATGTTTTTTACTGAATATATTGGCCCCATGAGAATCGGCTGTTATTCACGAACAGGGTAGACTAGCACAGAGCTAGCTGCAAAAATAAAGAAAGCCACTCCTGCAATGTGCCCATATTCTAGAGTATTTTATAGCCCGTATTCGTCGCATTCAAAATTAAAGCCTGAAACCACCTAAAGTGCTGTTGTTTGTTAATTTCTTCGATGGCTCTTATTTTGTTAGGAGTAACTTTTAGTGGTGGATATGATCAGGCTCCATTTTATTGCTAGTGTAAGTAATAGGTACTTCTTAATGGGTATCAAAAGAATTTCTCTACATCTGCAATGTAGCTCGTCACTACGAAAGCTGTAGAATAAACCTAATTAATAGCGATACGAGTCAAACTATCAAATTGTAGTATGGCTTTAGATTAAGAATTTCATATACTTTTGAAAACCTCTTCTGAGATATAGTCGTGGTTGTATGTGTGCTAAGTTTACATTAAAAATTTATTTCCTCTGGATAAGTTTTTTTTGATAAAAAGTTTTCTTCTTAATTTTTTAAATTCCTGCCACGTGTATGTAAATTTTCATGAAAGGTAGACAATTGCATTAAAGTATAAAATGGTTGATTAAAATATTTGTAACGATTCGTTCTTAGTCGAAATTCTATTAACCTTAACCTTAGTTGTGAAATATGATCATTACCTCGTTACTTTAGTGATCGACTTTGATTATTTTTAGAGATTAGGGAAATAAGATTTTCGTTCCGTTCTAATGAGTTAGGTTTTTAGATTGGAGATTATTATATATACTCGTACTTCTATATACTTATTTATTCTTTCTTTAGTAATATTTCAACCTCTAAAAGGTTTCTGGATGCGATCGAAAAGTAATCTAGTCGTAGTAATCGATAAAGTAAGTAAGAAGTTGAAAAGTGCAGACATCGTAGAGGTCGTATTTAAAAATAATTGTAATAAATTGTTGACCATATAGACCTTGTATGTAAAATTTTCGTAATTTAAATTAGATAGTACTTTATTATTATTTTCCCTGAATAAAAGTTATTAATTATATTATTATTTTTTTTGTATAAATAAGTCTCTGTTGTCGATATAAAGTAATTTGAACGAGAACTTTCATTGTACGACACAAAACTAGAGTAGTTCCTCTGTGTCTTCGTTAGATATATGGTAGTATGTTTTTCATTGTGTTTAGAAGTTGCCACACTGTAAATGAATTTATAGATACGGTTGTAACAGCACACAATACGAACGTAAATAATACTACATTCTCAATAACAACGTTCAACGTTCCCAATGCTTCATCTTCCACTTTACGCCAAGGAAAAATACTCTGATTTATTTGAAACATTATGTTTCGTAACTTTCGAGGAGTTATTAAATGTATAAACGTAATGAATGGCAAGTCTTCAATGTAAGACGTTTAGAGTGAAGCAATAAATTGACGAACAAGTTTAGCGGTTACTGCAGACAGAGGATGGATGACGCAGCAAACATCTGACCCTTTAGACGAAACCACAGTAATATATAAACAAGAATATACGTCAACACTTAGGTAAGAGTACAATCTTCAATTTTAGAATCAGCTTCAACATTTAAGTAGAAGGCCGCCCTACATTATTTCTCATACACATATGTATATAATAGGTATTTCTTTGTTCACAATGATATTGAAATAAAGAGTCTAGTTAAGATAACTATGCCAGAAGAAAGGCAAATATTTGCTTGTATAAGGTGACGTTTTAGAAAGAAAGGGTGGGATTAATTTGGATCCATATTCAAAAGAACCGTTTAGATTACCGTTTTAACAATTTTTCAAAGGCTTTCTACAATGTGACCTCTGTAAAAGTACAGAGATTATCCGATTCCGGCAATAGAGTGCTGTCAGCTTAACGCGTTTTTCGTTTTAAAACAAAAGAATAACTTTTTTGATATGGGTACACTTCAAAGGTATATTTATTGCTGTTATGAAATCGCTTTAAAATAAAGGATGTCGAACACAAAAACATATCTGATAATATTTTTGAGCGTAATCCGGTTTCGTAACGAAAATAAATGAAAAATTGATCCTCTATCGACTCTGCGTAGGTAATATATTAATCGACCATTCAAGTTACGACATGTTTTGGTATATTTTTAGATCCTGCTATAGATCTATCTATACCAAGATCACAGACTATGTATCGTGTTCTAATCTTAGAACATGATCTAATTCATTTTCGAACAGAAAATAGTAGAAGAACAATAGCAAAAAAATAGTAGGCACTCCTGCATCATTATCTTTACGATTTACCAATAAAATCAACACAAAGCAGTAAATCAATTCAAAGCAACAACTTATTCTTTAATAAGATTAAGAGGAATATATAACAATATTAATTGTATCATATTGCCATCAATACCATTCATTCTACAAAAGGCGTTCCAGACAATCAACATAGAGACCAAAGACAAAATTCGCAACTTTTTTATGGTTCTTTTTTCAAATGATTCAATCACGGCTTTGATTCACAATCACACATCACAGTTACAATCAATTCCCTTTGTAGTTCATTCGTTTGGCTAAAAATATGGTTTAGAATAAAAGTATGCGGCAGTTGGATATCCATTGAGTGATACCGAGGACGTGTGCTATTTTATTGCATCCGTTGTCCGAGTTATTTATGGGTCATGGACGTCGGGATTAGGAAGAGGTTTTTGTGTGCTGAACTCTTTAGAAGAATGTAATAAATAGTGAGATAGGTAGACCTTTTAAAAAGTAACCAATGAAAAATGAGTAAATGCTATCACTACTGATTTATTAAATGTATTTGTAGGTTGGTAGTTGTCGTGAAAACAATTAGCAAGTCCAAGAATCAGTTATCCAAATATAAAACAAACTCTATTGGAAAGACAAAAGTTTTTTAATTTCAGAACATTTGACCATTTCAATAGTCAAAGTCAGTATCTTTATCATAATACAATAGCATCCATAATTAGCATTCTGCCCAAAAAATCTCTTCTCACAAATTTTATCTCTATCACAAATAATATGACACATTCTGCTTGTAGTGATCACAAATATATAATATAGAGAGTTTATTTTTGTTTATTCGAAATAAGAATTTGTGGAAAATAGTAAGGTACATACTTCTGCAATGACATGAAAATTATAACTCAGAGCCTTTACCAAAGTACTGATCTTGGCTGTGTATACACTATATTTAATGTAATTTTAATTATCTAGGTATTTAATACGCCATTTTTTTATCTTTTGGCTCGGGTACCAAAAATTGCCAACACTATTTTTTTTGACAACCAATTGTTAAGCCTTTTAGAAAAATACTTCTCTATTTATAGAGTTACAATAAATTAATGAAGATGGAAATTAATATGTATATAGTATAAATCAATCACTAGTAGACAGAGAACAATTTGTCAATGCGGCATCCAACTGTCGAACGCCGTGCCGCCAGTCTACTGAAATGATCGTCGCTATTAATGTGGATTATAGTTTACATTGCGGTAGATTAGTTCAACGATCAATGCAACCGGCTATCATATCTATTGAGAGGAGATTAAACTAATAAGGACGAAACAAACATGAAATATTTACATACATACACTAAAATTAGATTATCAATTTTTTACAATGTCTCAATTTTATCCAGGTTTATAGCAATGTGTGTCATCTGGTCGATCTGACGGTAATTTTCTCTGTGAGTATAACTATTTTCAAACAGAATAACGGGAGAAGAAAAATTAGGGTAAAAAATGATAAACAGTGGTTAGTAGGATATGTATGGAAAACTGTAAAAAGTGAATTGCTGAGACATTTTATAAAGAGTTATTTAATTTATTTGTTACTAGCTATAGGTACCTACCCTGCTACGCTTCATCGTTGCACATGGTGGCTGCAGAAACAAATGAAATCATCTTTAAACATGTTTATAAATCAACATAATAAAACGTATAATATTTAGAGATTATTTACTTATTTAAAACTGAGTGCACATGTTATACATAAGCGGACTTAATGCAATGAGGTATTCTCAGAGAAATATGATGAGCTAGGTACACAGCCAATTCGCCTCCAGCGAACCGGGCTACGGAGGCGTGCGTACCAGCGTCTCATGTCGCCTTGAATGTAGTCCCGGGTGGACGGGACGGGTTTTCCCCTTTATCCACTGCAGTGGCCAGCTGCGAGGAGGCGACGTCCGTGTGTGCCGTACGTCGCCTAAAAAAGAGAGTTGACCCGCAAATGTTGCCCACGGCAGCGGGTAGGCACTACGAGGGATCTGGATGTCGTATTAGCAGCTGTTCCCGGATCCCTCCTAAGTCAGGTGCAGTGGCACACCATGTGGTTTTAGTCGGTCCGATTCCAACACACCAACCCGCCGTAATCCCTCGTGGAGTGACGGCCCGAGGGGTGTCCACACGTTAAAAAAAAAAGTTACTCAGATAAACTATTAAGTTTGACAAGTTTGTAATAGTTATGTCAATAAGAGATATAACTACATCAGATGTACATCAAACATGAAAGGAAGGCAGACTCCACTACACAGCCTCAGTGAATCATTTCCAATAACGACAAAATATAGTTCATTCACAAAAAATATTTCGATACGTGATTTGTTTTGGAATTCTCATATTTTGGATTTTAACGAAAATCTTGTGTTGTGTAAATGAGCTAATAAATTGACAGATTATTGAGTTATATTTACTTCTCTCGTCTTCGAAACACTTAAAAATTTAAAGTAGCTTTTTAGATCCTATTCACCGTAGAAACCTTAACAGAATAGTGAAAATTGCAAAAAGGCCTTATACTCGTACATAAAATGGATGTAAAATACAAAGTGTGACAACTTTGCAGCTAATTTAAAGATCTTGTTATGAAAATTATGAGTAGTTCCGAATAAAGTCTAATTTTCCGAGCGACTGTGTACGAAAACCGTTAAATAAGTTCGAGTTTGAGCTTTCAAAAGAGCGAGCTTAGAACGCGTAATTGAAATTTTTTCTCAGATTGAAAAAGGTAACTTATTAGTAGTATTAGTCAGTAGTGTTTTATGTATTGTATGAAATATATTTCAAATAAATAATTATGCGATTACTTGCTACACAAATTAATTGTATCACTGAAGATATGTTTTAAAATTGTTATTGATTATTAGAAATTCTTTACGAATGTGTTGTGTTTCAAAACGTCCAGGCTATGTGTATTTATATACTTGTGACTAAATAAATATGTGTTACGGTTTTTTTCATGCTACATCATGACTGTTTTGACTAAGTGAGTGGTAATTATTATAAAAAAAACTGTTCTTTGGAAAGCGCAACAAACGAGAAGAAATTAAAGTATTGTTTATTATTTTCATTTTAGCTGTAATGTTATAATGTAATGGAATAAAGCTCACTCAGACAAAGACAATGACATATATTGTGTACCATAGCTAGTTTCATATTTACAAACATAACATGACTAGTATTAATAAAATGATATCTTATTATGCCAGGAATGCAATAACCCGCTTATTGGGAAGCCGCATCCTAAAGCTGCAGTTTCTTAGCGACGTTTGAATATTAAATTGTGCTTTCATTTTTAAATTTATGTCTGTTTTGCTTGTCAATTTTAATTTCAACAGCTAGTACATTTAAATTATGAATGAATCTTAATCTTCAAATTTTTTGCTGATATACTGTTGCCGATTTTCGTTTGCTGGTTAATTTTACACTGTAATATGACTAAGTAATAATTAATTACATACGTACTTTTGTTCGTGTGGTGACGGATTGAGATTACAGAGTCTCACCACCCTTATTTATCTCGTGGGTGTCGTGAGATTATTGCATTACTGCAAAAAGAAGAAAATTTAACAAATTCTGTACCAAACCGTCTGGCTTTCATGTTATAACCGGCCTAAATCTCTTTTCGAAAGAGACACTTATATCCAGCAGTGGTTAGATAGCGGTAAATGTTAAAAGCTATTGATGTGAACTCATACAGTAACTTATAAAATACGTTGGGTGCTGCCACGGCTCTACCTAAAACAATTTTGTACTCAAGTTGTTCTAGATTTCTATCTGAATTATTTTCTTGTTTCGTCCTTATTAGACCCCTTCTTTTATGTAGTCGAGTTATTGTTTTTAAACTTTATTTTTGTATTTAATGTTTTTCTGTTTGTCTGCTAAAGGATATATATATATATATTATATAAATACAAATGTAACCTTTGAGTAATTCCGTTCAAATAACTAAACAACAAGCTACTATTCAGGAACAAACTATTCAGGATAATTTTTCTTGCAGCAATATTTCGAAGTTCAAATTAAGGTTTCTCACCATTGATACCGCACCTAAACATATGATATACTTTAAAAGTTAATCTATCAGTAAATATATTTTTAGCTGTCCATAAATATCTAATGCTTTCAAAGTGATAATTCTATTTCGAGACTTGACCAGTCTATTAAGAAGTATTAAGGGCACTATAACGGTGTATTAGAGCAACAGGTTCATAAATTATGTAGTTACAATTTCTGTGTGAATGTTGAAATAGGGGAGTCGTAGATAAACTTGAAGTAACAATTTAGCGATAATTCTACACCTAAGTGTTTGCTCCGTGCTCTAAATTCTTGATAAGTTTAATTTCTTTTTAATTACATGGGAATACTTACATTATTACTGTCAAAATTAAACATGGTTTTGCATGGATCACATAATTGAATTACGACACTTATTAGTTTGAGATCAGAGGAGATCTCTCGTTACCGGCCTTCGTACGCTCCATGCTCTATAGTGACAGTTGTTTTACAGCTATCGTAATTTTCTGGGAAGAAATCTATAATTGTATAATTATATGCGTAATTATTAGAAGAAGAAGACAATTTATAATTATAGAAGAATTATTAAGAGTAAAAGAGGAAACCACGAAACTTTAACACGCTCATTAAAATGAAATGTAATATGCTCAAAACATGACATATATATGTAGATAGCACGTAAAATATATAGCTTTCAGTTTTTATTAACATAAACATTAGTTTAAAAATCAACATTTACACACACTTTTATCCCCCAAGAAGTATACAAAGACGTATTTAGTCTACTATCGAAAACCAGACGCGTACTCGTATATTTTTAAATCAATTTATTATACTTTTCTAAATAAAAATGAATTATAGATCAATTGATGAAGATACGGCATAAAGGATTGTGCTTACCATACAGCATCTTGGGTAGACATCGAATCCACGGCTTCTGGCTTATTAGTCAAGATCAAAACTCAATTTTTGGTGGTTCGTATATAAGGCGCTGTTGTATCACTTACGTGATTGTTGTGCAATTTTGTATAGACGCTGCTAGGGAAAACGCAATAAGTATCTCTTTCATCCACAAAAAGTTAATGTTCCCGAGAAAAAAAGTATGTACTTGGTATGTCTATATGTATTCTCATGACAAGTCCCTTACGTAGACATTTGATTTGTCGTATTTTTTTTCTTTTTTGAAGTCATTGCGCTGTCAAATATAGCCATGTGAACCCATTTGTCATAATACTTTGCTTGACGTAATGATTAACGATGGCCCGAAATTGCTATTTTTATTAAAAAGTTAATGGTTTAAGTTAAGAAAGAGAGGCATCACAACGTTTTACCAGGGACTCTTAATGGTGACATGATTTTGATTAAAATATTTACGAAGCCGCTAAAGGCGAATTTGAAAGTGTATGTGTCTATCACACAAACTTTCAAGGTCTAGTTTGAAATTTCTAAGTACATGTAGTTGAGATAATTATTTCAAGAACATCTAGAAAATATTTTTCTACTACATTTACAAGATATTTTTACCCACGACAGTACAGAGAGGTCACATGCGTTTAGGGTGAGAGAAAATTTATGCGATTTATCACCAAAACTATTAGTCCAATTTTGATGCGGTTTTTAGTTATGAGTTTGGGTTTTGTGAGAGAGGGTTCTTAGATTGGTGTTACAGTAGTAATTTTCTAGGGGGCGCCGTAATTATATATTTTATTTTCATTCTCCGTAATAATATCGAACTGAGTCAACAAAACCCCAGGTTAAGTAAACTTGTTGTAAATACTTACATATTACTTCTATAAAATAAACTATATTGATATGTAATACTATGTACATAATACCTATGCTCGCTAAAAAGTTTGAAATGAATAGCAAAATTACAAATTTTGACAAAATTCATGATGTGGCGACGGTTTCAACGTAATTAAAAAAGGATAAAATAATTGGACAAGAATTTAAACCCTCAACTTAAAGAATCTATGTAACAAAATATAATAAACGTAAAAAGTTTTTTATAAGTAAAGTTGATCTCTCGCGGAGTCGGGCATATATACAAGAGATTATCAATTTTCATAGCACTTCCCTACGTATCTATGTATTAGATTTTCGAAGATATACATGTAGGAATAACTTGCTGGACTTTAAATTAAAGTAATCTAATTGAATTATAAGAAAATATGGATTAAAGACAAAGATGAAGTATCAGTCTTCTAGTACAGGATTGTAACTGAATTATTAAAATATTATGGAAACTGTAATTGAACAATGGTATTTGTCAAATTATTTAACTTAGTAGTGGTTTGTTATTGGTTTTTCTTCGTTTTCTTACCGTTCGAGAAGGAAAAAAATGTTTTCTATGTTTAACAGAAAGAAAAATTAATAAATAATTGACTAAAAGAATTCCGTTGTAAATTGTTCAAACATGAAATTTGTAAATGATACTAAAAACCATTCTATTCTTTTCAGTAACCACACTTTGTGTTCAATGTAACTTACTAATATTTAGTCTAAGAGGGAATGTTCTCTCTATGTGTTTCAACAATAGATGATCTCTTCGGTCGTCAGGGCGTCTGTCTTTCAACTTCCTTTCATCTTATAAAGGACGTATCACTTCCCTATTTCTTAACAAATCTAAGATATAATACATATAATGATTAATGAGCCCTTTTGATGGATGTAATTGGAATTACGTAAGTCTATTCATTAACATGCGTAATTGCTTTCTATATATTACTTGATATTGAGTAACGTTCATAATACATACTAAGAAGAATTATAGTGATCCAAAAAGCTACTTAATTTACACATTGAGGAGATACGGCATAACATATTTAGGAACACGTCTGTGTTAGTAACAGACGTAAATGAAGTTTGTCTTGATTTGTCATTCATTATAAATATTTACAAAGGCATCTTTTCACCTGCCTTATAGGATTGCTACATTATCCTAAAAGCAATTTTTTATATATTTGTATGTAATATTTAGTATTTGATTGTTACTTCATCCCGTCTAGAAACGCAGAGTAACTGCATTCTATAGGTTCGCCAGATCTCTAAAGAAAAAAGTTTTGCAAGTGTTATTTGTGTAGAGACACACTATGATTAGTGATAAATCGTTTCAATGATGTACCATGCCTGACTTTTATAATTTATATATTTTAAACAAACATAGATAATTATGTATAAAATAATAAATCTACGACATGTGATAAAATTAACAGTAATGAGCTAACACTCAATAAATATAATACGTTATCTCTATATCAACTTATACTCGCCACGATCTAACCATGTTTGCGCTAAATCCAACTACCCACTCCAAAAATCGCGTTCATTACTGTGGTCGTATATCAACTCAAAAGCGAAAAAGTCATTATAAGATAAATGTATCCACATGATTAAAGGCTTTCATTACCGAATTTCTTCACACGAAGTCGCCACCTCCGTTCTATTTAATAGGATTGATAGTCTCATTTATAGCTCACAGGTGTAGTTAGTAATGATCACTTTGATTAATGTTATGTGAAGAGTTCTGAACTAAAATTAGTTGGCGTTGAAGAAGAAATGCTTTTGATTAAAATGGTTGAACTTTTTCTGACGAAGTTATGAACTTCTAATAATGATTGTATGAAAGTTATACTAAAAGATAGAGCATATTTAATGAGAAACGATGAATTTGTAGTAAAACTCATTTCTTTTCTTTTTTATTTTTTTTATATTTATTTAAGAGCCTTTTAAAGGGACTTCACTCTGCCTGATAGAAAACATAAAGAGAATTAAAGAGTTGTGGTCGTCACTCATTGCGAATGCAGGCAATGCACTATGGCGACTCACACTGTGGCGGCCTAGGGAGATGATTTTTCGCGCCCCGCTTGGGAACGTAAAAGGCATGACAGTCAGCATGGCAGTGTAAAATTCACATACTTACCACGATGTTATATCAACTCCTACATCAATAGGCCTCCGGTTTCGCACTCACCAACGAAACACGACAGCACAGATGGTGCCGCTATAGGTTTGTCCCCTGTGATAAGGTATTACTACACCAGTCGAACCAGTTTGTTCGTGCTGAAAACAATAAGGTTCTACTACCTTGCCATTAATTAATTTCGTATCAAATAAAATAAACTTCACTAAATTACATTTTCCCAGCAAATAATGCCGGATTTATAATATAAAGCCTTAGTATATGATGTATTCTGGAAAATATGTACAAACTATCACTTATAAATATTTATTTTGTGAAACAAATAAGAGACGCACTGAAGAGTTATCGAACCACTGATGTTTAGGTAAGCAATACCGCTGAGTGTTGCAAAATAAATAATGTATTAACAACGATAAATGTGTTAAGCAAATTTAACACAAGTATTTTACGTCGATGTTGCCACATGGGAAATAAAAACACTCGTGTAGGATGGTGTGTGGAAAAAATGTGAAATATGTATATTTCACAAGGTATTCTGCGTTAATGTTTATTAATTTTAAATTTGTTTCTGTTTTCAATTCATAAAATGATTAATATTACGAAAGCGAGGTCAATTAAAAGTGCTTTCGAAACTCGGCAGTTCTGTTTTGATTCATTTCTTGCGAAGCCTTCATAAAAGGAATTCTTTTGAACTACTCACACAAAATGTCATATTAGAAAAAGAATTTTTCTTTTTTTTGACATATTGTTTCCTTTTACTTTGACGTAAGAAGGTCGTGACGTAAAGAAATGTTATACTCACTTAATAATTATATTCCTTGTACTGAAATCAAGATAACAAAAAACGGCAATTCACGACCAGGATAAGTTTCGTTTAAATTTATTAGAAGAAAAGAAATGAAACAGTTAACAGGATGGTCCTTTAATATAGATTGTATTATCTCAAAAATAGATCTTGACTCACATTTAAACAAATCTGTTATTAACTGAGTATATTGTTAAAGCTAATAATAAAGTTATAATCACCAATCATTTACTTTGTTTTGTTTATTACCATTTCTTTCAAACCAGCACATTCAACTATTAAAAAAGAAAAACTAACAGACGCACGAAATTCAACGAAACTTAAATAGAAGAAGCTCCTGCTGGGTCAAGGGTCGACCTCGACCCATCAGGGTCAAGGGCTTACAGCATTGTGTACTGGATTCACATATGAGTCAGCCACATTCTGCGTTAAAGGGTAGACTATTGAATCAGAAATAGCTTTCATGTGTCCATGTGACGTAACTAATTATGATATGTACAATTTTGTCGAATCACTAACATTTATATCTTGGTGTCAATTATAAAGGTCAATTATAAATATGATAATATGGTATTATAAATTTCTTACTTTCACACGGTAACACGATCAACAATTATTACTATAATTACGAGTATACAGGTATGTCACCTTTATATTGCCTGACGTTTCTCAATTCAAGGGACTAATATCTATTAAGCGCATTAATTCCCGTTAGTTAATAGTAATTAATTATATTGCTATTTGATATTGCTTTTAATTAACAAATAAATACATTTCGATGTAGACGTTCGTGGTATATCAACAATTAAACTTGATGTCTACTTTAGTAGCCGACTTCCTACCATACTTTTGAGACGGTTGATTGAAAAATTCTTCTCTTGGTACATGTACAGTATGTATATATATATATGCGTGCGATCCGCCCCGTCTTCGACGATCGGTGTTGGCCGCTCTGTTCACATATTTCTCTGATATCTTTGAAAACGTTCAA
The DNA here is from genome assembly GCA_949316085.1 of Hypercompe scribonia. NCBI lineage: Eukaryota > Metazoa > Arthropoda > Insecta > Lepidoptera > Erebidae > Hypercompe > Hypercompe scribonia. Next base: position 12,068,865 of record OX438988.1, read on the forward strand.
TTTAATGATATGTTGTAATAGACAATTTTGGTCTACATTAAATGTACAACATACTTAACACACTAAATTGGATAAAGATTAACATTATATTGGTCAAAATTACTTTGAAAGTATGACCCACAAATAAATTAAATCTTAAAACACAAAATGGCTACTATGGATTGAATGCAGGATACAGGCATGTACTATCACACATACAGATTTTTTGTAGATATTTCTAACATACTTAATTCCGTAGTATATCATTCAGATATCTCAATCAACCTATCGCCGTCCATTGTTGAACGAAGGTCTCCCACAAGGAACGCCAACCATCCCGGTTCTGGGCAATTCGCATCAATTCGGAAAGGCGATCGTCTAGTCGCAACGTGTAGTAAATATAACAAAGTAGGGCACTCCAGTGCCAGCTTCTCTTCCATCTGGTAAGTGTACAACGGAGACCCATTAGAACAGGTGACTGATATATCTAGTTAAATTTAGTGGGTATTAGCAATACAAGCGTTTAAAAATTCTGTCTTTTCGAAATATTGTTTTTTTATATATTCTGTTATTATAACCTGAGTGTACAATATATGTGAAGTTTCCCTAAAATATAACCTAAATGATCATGGAAACCTCATTTAAATCAGTTTCGTAGTTTATAAGATCTAAGTGTATAAGTACAAAAAGTGATTGTATTTTAAAGTGTGTTAAGATAGTAGAAAAGAATCGTCATTATCATCTCAGTCGAAAGACATCCACTCCTGGCCGTAGGCGTCCCCAACAACCAGTATTACACATTATAACAAATATCAATTAGTTAGTACCTGGTCACAATAAATACATTAAAGTAGAATTTTTGACTTAGTATGGACATTCCTGTTTCACACAATATGATGCCTCTCGTTCCAGAGCAGCATATTACAGTCTATTGTCTCATTCCATTTTGTGTTCAACTCTAATGAAATATCTTTGTACCCAGGTCCACATTTAAAATGTACATTTGGTTTCATGTGTGACATCAGTGTATATGAATAGCTCATATTTATAATAGGGTAGGGTAATTGAGGAAGAAATTAAGGGTCATATTATAGTTCTACGATCATCTATTATTAAATAACTTATCATTAATTATAAAACGCACTTGTATGTTTAAAGTTTAACAACTTTAAAATATTAACAATATTACTTCATTAAACCGATATTTTTTTGTATTGATTTCTTACATTACAGATTTAAGTCAAGTTGTTAGGTTAAGACAACTTGTACAGTTACACATAATTTAACTTCTTTATTAATGTTTTACGTAATTTGTTTGTCACTGTTATATTCATATTAATATATATGATGTCATTCACCTAATACGGGACTACTCCGACCGCTGGTTATCAAGGGTCAATCTTACGACAAAGGGACTACATAAATAAATAACTATAAACGAAGTGATTACGATAACAAGAAATTATAATTGCAAGAACCCTCGAAATTGTCGTGGATTACGGCGTATTTAATTTTGTAAAATTAAATATTACTATAAATTAGGTTCAAATAAAAATTAACAAATCTCTTTAAATGAATGGTAAAGCTTATACGATTTAATTTACTATGACATTATTCTTAAAATAGATATCAGTTAAAAGTAGGGCACCCTAGTGCCAGCGTCTTTTCCATCTGGTAAGTGTACAACAGAGACCCATTAGAACTGGTGACTGAAAGAAATTTCTGAATTACATAAATAAAAATTTCGGACATTTGACACACAACGCCATCTAGTTTCAAACTAAGCAGAAGTTGTACTACGATAAGTAGACTGACTGATAGAATAATTATATATTTTTTTTGTAAATATATACATATTATATATAGAAAACTCCTAAACACCGTAAGAAATATTTGCAGATCATACAAACATTTGGTTTGATCCAAGAATCGAACCCGAGACCTCAAGCACAGTAGTAGTGGATGGTAACCACTTTTTATTAGTTTGCTAAGCAGCTCGTTTGCTAGTGTTATTTATATTTTTGTTTTTAAATATAGAGCCTGCCATAGTGTCTGTACTCTGACTGATTCAGAGCACGAATAGAATTCACTTTCCACTTATGGTGGTCACCATACTCATTGTGAATGCAGACAATTTTGTTGACGAGGTGGGAAATTCCTTCGTATCGCCAAATCCTCGGGGACGGTAGTAGTCAGCATATTTTTCTTCCAGGCGGCACAAAATACGCTGTAACGGTGACAGCTGGTAAACAGCCTCCTCAACCTACCCTCTATAAGCGCCAAAGCACGCACCCATGCTTAGGGCCTTCCGTCAGGACCCGGAGCAATGTTTCAGGCGGAGAGTCGCTTCACGTTCATCAAAATTGTCGGATCTACCATTCTTACCATAAACTCGGGGTCCAGAGTTGAAACTGGTGAAGAGTTCTCGAGCCTTCAGCCAAGTTGCTCGAGTTCTGGTGTTCATCAGTATACAGAACCTCTACTGCCTTCCGGTCCGATTCGTGGCATCGATGCATTACACACGTCAGACTACGGATTCAGGCCGCCTGTGCTTCCGGATTGGACGAGTCCTGCGACAGCCTTCTCGGACGGTAGATTTTACCCGCCCCGTTTAAAGGACTCTTAAATGAGGATGTTTTTTAGATCCCTTTATTCTTTTGTCTTGTATACGAAACTACAGTTTCTTGTTTTAACTAATTTATTTGTGCCTATATACAGACTGACTGGTGAGATACCTTCAATATTTGAGGACGTGATAGTATGCATACATATATCATGAAATAAAATAACATAAAAACGAAATATTAAGTAACTTCTTAGTAAACTTCGTACACAGAACACCGAGAGCCCAGTATTTAACTGCGGAATACTTGGACACCGCGCGGACTTATTTTTTAGAGACATTTCGATAAAAAATAAGCACCTATTTTTTTATATCAAGTTAACGAGAATCGAGTACCGAGTACTCTCCATAAGTATTGAAGGTATCTCACCAGTCACAGTGTATAACTAATAATGTTGTAGCTTGCACTAGTGGTCGTATCAAATTTACTTCAAATAATTGTTACTAGACTCAAGTTAAATATTACTAACACATTGGGCTTAGTTTCCATCTAATAAATAGTTCTTATTATTAACTAAGAGTAAATAAACTTATGATACTCGGCACTTACCTGGGTAGTAGAAGTAGTTTAGTACCACGGCTGTTCGGGCTCTAAATTGGTTAATTTTAAGCGCTAACTTAAATGAATTAGTGAAGGCTTTCGTATGTAAATAAACTGTGAAACACAAAGGCCGAAACATGAAACATTCTCTGCTCAGTTAGTTGAAGGGCAGACAGCTATTACTCACTGCAAACAAAAGTTACAGTAAACGATATACTGCTAGCTGTTCTCTAAATCAAGTTTCTAACTATATTAGAGATAGTATCTTCACTATAGTCATACAATACACCGCAGAAACTAAAACAGATCACCCCATCCATTAGACATCCGATATAAGGAAGATTTTCCTTTAATTTTTGCCTTTTATCATTGCTAATGTTATCATAGAGGCTCTTGAGAGGTTCACTTAAGGTGTACAGTTACAATTAAGCTTAGTTTCTAGTTAAGCAAACAAATAAATGTTGATCAATGTTTTTACCTACTTTAACAGAAAGTTTAATGTCAATTGCTTACATAATAATATTCAATGGTTTATAGGCCGAGATTTGACAAATAGATCTAGGGATACCTAATTTAAAAGACAAAAGTCTCTACATATTATGGACTGGTTGGACTTTACGTTGACAATCGTCCGTGTAGTGACGGATTAAGAATACGTAGTGTTACCACCCTTAATCATCTCGTAGGTCGTCGTTAGAGGTGACTAAGAGAACAAACTAAAAAAAAGTCTGGCCAGTGTGATATATTAGACGAAAACCTCCTTGCTAAGAAGAAGCCTATGTCCAACAGTGGGCTGTTAAAGGCAACTGAAGATAATTAGATGATTGCTTGACAGGTTTATTTGACTCATTAAAAGCTGGTTTCCTCAAAATTTAAAACATAAATAGCATATTGTATAGATTTTGTGTATGTAAATGAATTGTAGATACTAAATATATTTTCTGTATTGTAAACTATAAACAGTATAAGTAACAATAGGATGATTGTAGAAATATTAAAATGTACGATAAATCAATGATCTGAATCGAAGTAGTACTTGAGTTGAGGTTAAAAGCATGAGGGTATGTGAACGACTTCTTGTTCTTGACGACTCTTTAAATTAAAAGAATGTCTCATTTCTAGGATGAAAAATTATTATTTCTTATTTATTGTTACTCTTAATGTTTGTTCTTGTTCTATATCTTTGACTAAGTATACAGAGTATCACCACTCCTCCCATTATCCCATGGGTGTCGTAAGAGCCAACTGAGAGAACAAACTTCACAGAGTAACTACACTACAACAAGCAGGCAAACTTAAAACAAACCAACCTGTTTGGTCAACGTGGTATAGAAGAACAAAACTGTTGATGCGATGTGATAAACGTTTGTGAATGATCTTGAGTGTCTCTCGACTTGGCTCTCGTTAAGTTCTTCAACATCGTTGGAGGGTTTTTGCAACAAGTAATATAGCTTCAACAAAATAACTAATAAGAGTTTTTATTAAATGATCGCTTGCTATAATTGGTTTGTTGTTCAAATATTTTTCGGACACGATTCCCGGGTCGGACCAAATTTTTGTATGATCTGTGAATATTTGTTTCGAAGTTTGTGTGTTTTCTATGTATATATTTACAAATAAAAGTATATAAGTATTCTATCAGTCAGTCTAGTTATTACAGGATAAGCTCTGCTTAGTTTGAAACTAGATGACGTTGTGTGTCAAATGTTAGAAATATTTATTTATTTATTATTTTTGTTTCATTTCTTAGATGTATGATGTAGTTCTATAACGATGACTGGTAAAACATAATTCACTAAATTCAACATTGTGATGATGCGAGAATTTCACACATCACATCCACAGTTTTAATAGTCCGCTGTTTTACATAAAATTTTCCTTCAAAAGGCCGTTTTGACCCACTATATCACGCTAGTCAAATAGTTTGCCTCGCTTTCTTTCTTTTTGTATTTATGTTATCCTAACCAATGTGACACTATGTCTTCTTAGTCCATTATCACATGGATACGAGAATTACATGAGTAGCATAACACTAAGCAAAAATAAGATCAAACGCTATTTTACTACCTAGAACAAAATTGTGACTGTATTTTTTTTCTTGAGTTATACATATATTGTAATTGCTGATAGCATATTAAAAATGTACAGTACGTACTTAGTATACACTTATTTACAAATTGTATACTAAGTATGAAAGACATTTTTAATTTCAGTGTGTCATGAACGATCTCTATTTTCTATACGACGATCTCTATACTCTCTACAAGTTTATACTCTATGTTCACGTAAATTGGAATGAAATCATTTATTCTGCAAATAAATTACAAAAATGTAGTTCGTACGCATGGTTTTAACTAAAATTTTTAAAAAGAAGTATATTGAAAATATACCCATTTATTTGATAAGCTTGTCAAAAAGCTCTCTAATAGGAAACACTCTAGTCAATGACAATATAATAATATTATACCCACATATCTCACACACGGTCGTTTGATCCTAAACTAGGCGAAGCCTATAGTAATCAGATTGCTGACAGTATAAATTGAAGGACAGTAATGAAGGGAAGGAAGTATATGGCAATACACTTGTTTACTCTTGATGGTACTGGTGTTGATGGGTGGTTTTACCATTACGTGCCACACCTCCACTATAAATACCTTCACTTATACTACACCTATACCTACATATCTTTACAACTCATTAGATGTCGTAGTAATAATATAAGCAATGTAAATTATTGTCATAAATCCGTACACGGCTGGGCCTTATCACCAACCTTAATAAGTTTTCTACTAATTGTGTTTTTAAACATAATAGTTCTATCTCTAAATATACAGACTGTATAAGCTTACCTTTCATGCCCTAATAGAGGTTAGTCATATAGAAAAGATTTTGAATATTTTAAGAAGTTAACCTCTTGCCTGCAACTCCTGCCAACTAAATCCTAAAAAAACTTCCGATTAATCCAAACTACTGTGCAGTTCAACCAATGCAACTATTGCTATGAGAAACGAGTAGCTTGCTTTTAATCTTTATTTAATTTTATACTACACCGTAAACTCACTCTGAAACAGACATGCATACAGTAGTAATTAAATTTATTTTATAATATGTAATTATCAAAGTCATTGATGTCACTTAAAAATAACTGGTGACAGACTGGTGACCCACGTGCTTATTTGTGCAATGAACCATGAATTTTAAATATGCCTATGTTGCAGCCTTTTAAAGTCAATACTTAAACATTTCTTTTTCAACTTACTGGTATCCTGTAGTACTAACTAAAGCTAATATAATAAATTACAAAAGTGTGTGTTGGTAAAACAATGTTAAAAATTAGTTACTTTTAGATATTTTTCTCACGGAATTTCATATATGCAGACAAACAGTCGCTCATTTCTCCGTAAACAAGCTAACGTTTAGGTGCCGAATCTAGGAGATCACTAAGCGCAATGAGTGTTCTTAGTACTGGCGAATTTTCTCTGACCACGTTACGGCATGAAAATAGATCATACAACTTTGAAACCAAAACTAAAGATAATATAATTTGTAATCTAAACTGCAGCATTACTATCGATGTCAAAGAAAAATGAAAAAAAATGTTGTTAAATGTCGGGCGGTTCTAAATCCTTCGAAACTTAGAAACTCCGCATCAGATAAACTCAGGGAAGTTTATTTGACATCATTCCTGTATATGTTTCTCTAATTGTTGAGATTTAAACAAGCCAAGTGGAGGTTAAAAGACACTCGATTCATTTGCGAGTGAGTGTGACTTATGGTGCAGTTTCGTATTGAATTACTAAAATGATTAGATGTATGTGACATGAATGTATTTGAGTTTTATACAATAAAGAGAAGTTAGAAGCCAGGAGACCGTAGTAGTAATTCCAGTAAAAAAATTAGATACCGCCGTTAGGGCGCTATAGTGTGGGTTGCCATACTTCATTGTCTGCATTCTCAATAAGTATGGCGACCACCCCTCTTGGATTCTATTCATACTTTCCATCAGATAGAGTAGAGTCCCTTTAAACTGGCTGCCATTTAAACTGATCTATCTTAAAAGTATTGAGTCTTTGTTTGGCAGTAAACATCCTACACGATAAAGTTAACGAAACTTTCTCAGAGAATCTTTATTTATTATAAAATTATTTATTTAAATTATATTTGAATTGCTACAGCATCTAAAATAATTAAACTTATGGCCAAAGAAAAATGGAGAACCTCCTTATTTCTTTTAAAAATTGTGTAGGTATTAAATAAAAAACAAAATAAAGTTATATCTTGAATCATTTGTTACATAATTTGGTAAGTTATTTTTTAATCTGGTGTCCTCCTTGACTTTTTTTGACTTGGATGTATAACACTGTTGTTAATATTATTGTTTTTTTTTTAAATTGTTGTCTACGTCAGGTTCTACTTTAATATTAATGCAGGCTTTAACCTGATATATCGGGAAACGTAAGCTGACGAGTTTAGAGGGCATGAAGCCATACTAGTAGGCTAGTGGGGACTTATGCGACAATAGTAAGTACTTATATATAGATAGTACTAAAATAGAACTATAGGTATTATTTTAGTTTTATTTTTAAAACCTTGGATGATAACAATATATAAAAATGTGCTTCTAGAAATTGTATTTACTAAACTAAATAGTAAACGGGACTAACAAATGTATACTAATGTTATAGAGAATCAATAGAATATTAGACAATCTCAGAAACTACTGGTCTGAACTGTTTTTTTTAAATCGTATAGCTCATTTATTAAACAAGACTATAGGTTATGAGACATTACGTTACGATAAGAAGGAGCCGAATGTAATGAAAAATATTGCAAATAAGTATGATAATATATGTTCACATAGTTTAGGCGTCTTTTCGATTCAGTCTTTGGCTATTCGAAATGAAATACAAAATGTTATCCTATATAGAACAACTTTGGAAATAAAATTACACTTTCAAACTTGGCCACTGTAAGTGTTAAAGTAAAATGATCAAACTCGCCTTTAACTTACTTTAACCAAATCTCCTTTTATTATCAAATGTTATTATTGAAAGATATGTGTGAAGTCAGTTTTAAGTGCAATTTTATCTATTAATTTTCTGGGAAATTCTTAAATTATATTTGTTAAAGTACACTTTACTTGCAATTAACTGTAATATTTGTTTCAAACAAGCAGTGATGCGTAAACAAACGTTTGTGCTTTCGTAGATAAAGGTTTTGTAAACGGAAGCAATAATGTGTATTATGCATGGGTTAATTTCAAGTAATGCTTAACTGACTTAGACTCTGTGTATAAGTAATAAGTTATCTAAGTTGTTAATTAATGGATAATTAACAGTTTTAGTAGGTATTTTATCAAAAGAAGAGAGAAAGCATTATATAGATTTTTATGCTTAAAACAATTTGAACAAACAGTAATATTTCTTAAATACTGCGTGTTGCATACAACAATAACAATATTACTTTTATTTGGAAGTATCCTCTATTATTCTATATATTCATACTAGCCTAAGTGTGCCAAAAACTCACCAAGGTTTAGTATAATAGCGGTACTTCGTAAAGAAAACGTAGGGAAGTTGATCCTTTCACGGTTCATAACACGATCGAAATAAAGGGCGGCATTTGTCGGGTTTATTTTCGAGCTCATTTAATAGGAGAAAATGGTCAATAATATACAAGATTATATAAAATCTGTAAGCAATAAAAAGAGTGACTAATGTGTATTAAAAAAAGAAGAATATTTAATGTAAATTGTCCGGCACATACTACCTGTAGGCATTTAATAGACATATCTGTACCTATCTGAAGTTGGATTTTCTAAGAAAAGAAGGCAATCTTTCCAACGTAAAGAGAAACGAAAGGATTTTCTTGACAAGTTCAGCTTTTCCGTAATATAGTTTACTGTTTATATTCTTTGACAATAGTAATGTGTTTTAAATAGCATTACTGGAAAAGTGTTCATTAAAATAAGCACCTATAAAGTTGTCATTATACTATAAATACCCTCCGTCCTCCGCATCTAATCTGAGGTAGATTAAGCATACGAATATTTGTTTGCATAAATGATATGATTAAGAAGTACTGTCCGCGTTGTGATGGATTAAAAACATTAAATATAGTCACCTCTATGGTTCCCGTTGGTGTCGTAAAAGCTGACTTAGGAAAAGATATATGCAAGACAAGAGCACTGCAAAAAGCTTTACCGAATTTGAACTAAGACATCTGGTCAGCATGATATAGTAGCCCAAAACCTCTTTTATAAGATGAAGTCCATATCGAACAGTGGACTATTAAACGTTATAAGGAGGATTAATTAACAACTACTTGTGTACTAGACTTATTTAAATAAAATATTATTTTTATTGTTACAGAATGAATATCTTCACGCAGCAGTATCAGCGTTGACTAAAAACCAGGCAGAACATTACGACAAATACACTTGTTTGTAAGTATTGACTCTTATGAATAAAATTATTGCCACCTAGTGGTAATATTTGTGCGATCCATTTATTCAAGTGGACTTCATCTCAGATTGAGAGCACTTAGACCAAGTTTACCCTCTTGAACTGTAAATAGTTTAGTAGTGTACGCTAGATGCAAATATACACTTTGCACATACAATAACAAGATAACGCTTACGATTACGATATCTAATAATATGTATAGCCTTCTAGCAAAGCAAGAATATATGTTACGTTGCTTTTTTATTCTGTAAGTTAATCTATCATCATAATACACATATAAGAGTTTAAGATAGTTCAGTGAATAATATATGGTACCTGTGAAAACACTAAACTAGAAATGTATGGAAAAGTAATCTAAATGCTATATTATATTATCAATAAGTGCTCTTAATGGGACTGAATTATCGTTAGAAAAATATAGACGTTCTAAATACCCCTTCGGGAATAAAAGATGTGAATGTGTGTATGGAAATGGGTTCTTTATTGCGAGAGTACAACCTACAGGTTCTTAATGAGCTGATCACGTATACCGAAGGACAGAAAGCTGCAGGACTAAAAGGGTTCGAGAACAGAGGTCATTGATAGGAAGAAGATAGTTCGGACGGACTGGACACGAAAAGCGATGAATCTGGGTCTGATGGTAGACTACTATCATCATCACCCTATCACAGTCCTCTGGTGCACATAGGTCTCTGCCATTATACACGACTCTAATGATTTTGGTCGTCTTGCATCCAATTCCAGCCAACCATGTTGCGCAAATCGTCACTCCACCTGGCCTGCGGGCGCCCTACACTACGTTTACCGTGGTTCAGTCTTCAAATTTATTAATCGATTGTATGATTCATTTAGTAAAGTTTGAGTATTGAGTACATACTCATTTTATTTTTAATTTAAAAATATTTAGATACTGGAAAGGTACCAATACGTTAGAGAACTATTCGGTATCGTAATTACATTATGAAGTACTATTGTAACGTCAACTCACAACGAAGGGAGAATGCCTATATTTAGACCAAGGGTCGCTTCGATTAAATTAAACTACGCCTCTTTGATCAAGTTAAACGAATTTATAACCTGACAAATCCCCGATCGAAACATCAATTTACACTTGCTAACATGAGTGTTCTAACTTAATAGAACTTGGAATTAATTTAATAAGTTTTATTAAGTATTCGAGTAACTTGTAACACTTTATAATAGACCACACAATATTCTTAAATGGATTTAGTCTTTTATTCTTTCCCGCTTGAAAAAAAAAAATCACCTCAAATCTTTGTCAATTCATGTATAACTGACCTTCTAATAAACATCAGCAATTATTGCAGGAATTTATAAGTGGCGGTAGTTATTTTCCATCAGGAGAATTGGTCGTTCTATTACTTCAAGGAGTATGAAAATAAATACATTGAAGTAGTTTTATAATTGATTTCTTCGTTGAAAGCATTCGAGTCATTGTAGTTTTTTGTTTTGTAGTTTATATACTTTTGAGTATATAGTACTATACTTGTATATTTACTGTATATAAAACACTCCAAACCATAACAGTCACAAACATTTGGTACAACCCAGAAATGCAATCCGAGAATTCATTACAGCAGTAGCATGCGCTACATCTGCACCACAGAGGCAGTTACAATTCCTGAAAAATGATGTATTTCCACATTAAAAATTCGTTTATTCTCACAAAGAACATAAAAGCACATTTAAAACTGTTTACCCAACCCTCCTAACTACGAACAACCATCTTTGCTAATTAACTCAAACTGGTAGGATTAAATTTGATTACGCTGCCTCTTTAAATTGGTCGTGTAATGCTTAAGCGATGCTCAGAAAATTAATGTTTGTTGTTTTGTAATTAGGGGTAACAATCATTTTCTAATAATACTTTTTTGTATATCTGAGTAAACATAATGCTGTCATACCGACATGAATCGTGTTTTACTTTATAATTGTACGTTACTAACAATTTTAAGAGTTTATTATTTTAAATTAAAAAAAATTAAATGGTATAGTTGGTCATCCTCTAACAAGTATTAAATAGTCAAGTAACATAATCGCATTCTACTAGTGTGAAATTGTTAGTCGGTAAAAGTTTGTATTTTTCAACCACTAGGAATTAAATAGCCAGTAGATAATCCCGTTTGAAGGCAATAGGCGTTCTGTAAAAGTTAATTACGAAAAAGATTAAAGTAGAGATAGCAAGCGTTTCAGCCAGTTGTAGCCAAATCCTTTCCGTTACTGGATGAGACATTAATACAGTCTTAGAATAGATTTACATATTTTTGCATTAAAGATAGACGATTGGAATCATGCGCGAGTTCCGTTTTAATAGCATCAAACAATTAGAAAACAAAGAAAGTTAAAATTACAATTTTGACTACCCAAGTCCATTAGCCTATTTTTCTATCTTTTTCCAAGCGATGCCACTATATACTTAATGATGTCTTAATGTCTTTTTTTTTTGTTCGCAGACGTAGATTACCAGACGAAGTGAAGACTTGTAGAAATTATGCGTATTTACAAGAGATATATGATGCTGTGAGGGCTACAGACAGTGAGTACCTATATTATGCTTATCATGCTATTAATATTACTACTAAACTGTTTTATTTCATTTTGTTTTCAATATGAAATACATACATAGATAAAAAATCAAGGCTGTTTCCCCAGAGGAGTAGGCAGAGACAGATTAAACATAGGGTTCTCACCAAGAACTTAGGGTTCCAAGCCAATCTCATATGCAAGTCGTACACCTAATGATCGACAGACGAGGCTGTGGTAAGCAAAACGTTCCGACTAGTGCCAATAGACTGTCTACCTATTACGTGGAACTAAAAAACTGGCAATATAAATTAATAAAGCTTTTTCTGTTTTTTTTTCTAAATATGTATTGGCAATAAAGAGAATGGTTTCAGTAGTACCTCCTGTAGAAACGATAATAAAAAAACACTATTACCTGTAACTTTTTATGAGCATACTTTTACGACCACTTATTTTACTCTGTTCGTAGTATATTCTTTCTGTAATCCATTGGTATCCTACCACCTAGAAGCTTTAATGGTAATAATATTAGAACGTAATATTTAAATATGATCTCTTCGTTTCAGTTTCTTTTCTAAAGCGAGACTTCCGAACTTAAGCTTAATCTTTTGTTTGTTCTAATGTGTCAATTAGTTTAAAAACTGAAAGAAAGAAATTAGACCAATTTCTTTTGTTTCTTCTACAAATTATAAAATTCTCAAGCAGGGTTGATTTCAGAGAGGTCACCAACGAGAAAAAATGTCAGCCAAAACTCTTTTCTATGATACATGTTAAGCGAAATATAAAAACTGATACCTTAATTGTTATTGTGGTTTAGAGACAGCAAAAAATATTAATACCTAAATGGAAATGATTTTATGGACACGTAATTTTATAAAAAATAATAAATAAATGTATGTTTTATTTATACACTTAGTTTATCTGGAATTGCCGATCAAGAGGTCTCGAGTTCGGTGCCTGGGTCAGATCAAAAAGTGTTATTGAATTTTTCTAGTTACAAAAATATTTAGTTCTATTGTTGAAACCTACTGAAGTGATTCTACTCTGCCTGATGGAAAGCATGAATAGAATCCAAGAGTGGTGGTCGCACTGCTCATTGTGAATGTCGACAATGCAGTATGGCGGCACACGCTATGGGGGCCAAGTGGCGTGTTTCTTTACGCCCCGCTTAAAGGACCCGGGTTTATAGTGGGAGGGAAACACGTGCACTAGTAGTGAGTTCAAAGTTTTAACTGATTTGCACCGGAAGAAAGAGCCAAACCATTTAGTTCAGGAGTGTATGTATACCATTCAGAAACGGTAACTTAAAAGGCCAGCATGAGTTGCCTGTAGAGAAAAGGAGAAGGTGGGCACAATTCGGTTTTCGGAAGTTGGGATCTGAACCCCTATGCTTCAGCGAGCACGTAAAGCCACGTAAAGTGTTTAGTCTCTCCCTGGTCGTGTAGGATATCCGTCACATAGGATTGTGAGAGTGAGGGAACAGAGTTTGCACCTGCGTTTGCGCACACACTTGTGCTATATAATGTTTCCTGTGAAGCTGGCTGGTCTCTGTTGAGACTGGTCGCCATGGCTAAAATCGACTACGAGTACATCATTATTTCGAATATAATAATAACAATTGACATTCAAATAATTACAGTCATTCATTCATTGTTATTTCTGTATCTATACAGTTGAGGAATAACATATATGTCAAAGCTTATTACTTTTGTTTGGATTTGAACAGCACAATTGAACTGATTTATTCAACATTGTGATGATTTATTACCAGTGTTCTAAAGTATTGATGAATGTGATCCTATCGGGAAGCGCAATTTATAAGCATTTTCTGTCAGATAATTCTCAATGCCAACACGATGTTTTGAACTACCATTACAAAAATATATTACTCAAGTTTGATTTGGATACGGCTGTCTACATAATATTTATAATTTACAGTAAAGTTATTATAACAAATATGCTATATTTTTTTAAAAAAAAAAGTCCACTCTCACACTTGGAATAGATCCTGTGTCGCGGGGAATTTTACAAACATACAAGATACAGATATAAAGCACACCTAGACTTAGAACAATAATTTGTGGATCACACAAAGTGTTGTCGCGTCTGGAGTTTGAACCCACAACACTCAGCGCAGTAGAGAGCGGCGCGGCCACCGTTTAAACCACTAGGCCTACCGTACAGTCAACAACTATTTGTGGATCAAACAAAGTGTTGTCTCGTATGGGGTTTGAATCCACAATACTCCGGTGCAGTAGCAAGTGGTGAGGCAACCGCTTAAGCCGCTACACCATCCGTACAGTCACTGAAAGTACTAATAACAGTGCTGAAAATGTATTTGTGTAATTATTATCGAATCACGTGGTAATTTTACTTAACAAATTGGTTATACCGTAAAGAAAAGCCTTGAAAGATTTACGTCATGACTTAATTTAACGAAGAGTTTCGAATTTTGATATAAGTGGTCAATTTGAGAGTTACAACGTCTACGTTTAAAATTGCACTACTGTAACCATCATTATTAAAGTTTCGCTGTCCACTTACGTGTAAATTTAATTAAAAACAAACCGTCGCGTATAAATGACTAAAATGTTCGTCACTTATCTTTACTATTTTATAAAAGGAAACTCCAGCACTATTAATTTTTCACTACATGAACTAATTTACAAACGTTGACACTAGGAGCACCAAGGACGTAGTTACGTGCTTGACGTCGAAAAAATATACTCAACTCACCTTGAAAGTAGGGCGACCAGTTGAAGCGTTGTGCCATACGTGAAGTTATTTTATCATCTGTATAAATGGATGTTGTTGAAAAAGACCTTTGAATGTATGTGAAAATCTATAGAAATTGGTATCTTAATTGATTTGGCTCACTATATTCTTTCGATAGACAAAATTCTCCAATAGTATATATTTCAAATAGCCTAGTTTTATTTGTATCAAAGTTATTATACATCATTTGGGAATATTAGAAATTTAATCTGAACTTGACACTCGTAAGAACGTTAATATTAAAATGAGGGTGAATTTTGTGAGATGAAACAAATAATTCAGTTTTGTCTGTCTACTTTAATTGAAAAATCACTCATTGTGAATTTGTAACGTTTGACAACAAATGGACAAATTTATTTGTAGCACAAAGTAAATAAAACTATTTTTTTAACAACATCTCTTAATAGAATGGTCCATTTAATGTTTCAATTATATTATTGAACAATTACATGTAAGTAAAAACTGTGCTTCACAATTTTTGTCTCGTATTTACAAAAGACATAATACCAACTGTAAGAATTTATACATATACATCTAATTATAATTTCTACAAAGAGAAAATACCAGAGCTTTTGGTAAAATTTGAAGACATAAATTGTAAAATCAAATAAAATCGGACCTTTGACACACAACTAGATCTAATTTTAAACTGAGCAGAGCTTGAAGTATGATAACTAGATTGATTGATAGAATACTTAGTAAACTTTTTTCGTAAATACTTGTAATTTTTTTGTATATATTGTAAAAATAAATAATCCTCCTCACTAGCTCCAATGTTACACCTGCTACACACATCTCTGCATCACCTAAAGGTCGATTGGAAGAAAACGCATGCGGCATTAAGTCTGCCTTATGCAATGTAAATTATTTACAGGAAGCATAAATAAATAAATTATAGACAACACCCAAACTTCAAAACAAATATTTGCGTACCATAGAAACATTTGGTCCAAATAATTATTTGGCTAATATTTATTAGTAGGTATTAGTATTAACCTTTCTTTACTCATAAAATATTTTTAAATGAACTAATCATTGCACTAACTACCCTCAATGTGAAAATAAAATAGAGATAAAAGTTTTATTTTATTATTTATCGCAAAATGAACGGTAGCCATGTCCTGGCATAATGTCAAATAACATGTTTTTGTTGTGCAGGAAAAAAGTTATTTAGATTATATACGATTCAATGATTTGCCGAGACCTTCCAATAGTAATACTCTTCATCAAAATACAGTACTTAGAAAGAAAAAAATATCTTCTTTCTAGCATTTATTATTTCCAATATTGTTTGGGGTCTGCTATTAGTTCAATCGATTTTATCTGAATATCAGTTTTTCCAGTGAACGATTGGCATCAGACCTTCGCAACTCTAATGGCGAACTTACCTCGAAGGTTGAACTAGTTATCAGTATATTTAGCTGTTCTTGGATCCCTCCTATCTCATGCGCAGAGTGGCACACCGTGTGGTTTTAGTCGGTCCGATTCCGATACACCATCCTACCGTAAACTCCGGTAGGGTGATGGCCTGAGGGGCTTCCATACGTTAAAAAAGAGTTTTTAGTATATTTGAGGGCACTCACTTCCCAATAACGATTGTCATAGATTTTCATGATAATCTGGATCAAAGGCTTAATATGCTCTCTTAGCTGAGGGCGTTATTAAAAAAATCTTGTAAGAAAAACCAAACCCTTTTTTGACCCAATCCGTAAATCGAAGCCGAAATCTCTTGATTGGTAGTCGTATATGCTAACCACTGGACCAATAAAAAAGTATGTTAGCAATAATTTAATAGGCATGCGTAAACAAGATATTATGAGAAAAGAAGAAAAGAATTGTAATAACGATAACGGGACGACGTAAGATATCTCCAACTTTTTCTGTTTTGTCATTTTTCATACTTTAAGATAATAGGTTCAAATGAATGTTTGGAGACAGACGATCTCAAAAACTTGCGTAAAACGAAATCATATGACAGAATTGTAATTTTAAGAATTTATTTTTTTAACTTAACAAAATTGGTTGGTGTATAGAACAGTCTTTTGGTTTGAAGTGTTCTATAAACTGTTTTCTTTTATGTATATAAATAAAATTTTGATAGGTTTTAAAATTGATCGGTTACCGTGCTTCATTTTCATGACAAGTTTAATGACCCACGTAAAACAACTTGATTATTTTATATACGTATTTGCTAAAATTAGAATTTAATTAGAACCTTTTAACGCAAATAGGAACGTAAAACGAAACAGTTACTTAACACTTACTGTGAAATATAATATGTATTATGGTTGTATAAAACCTGTTACAATATACATATTATGTATATACGTATCGTAATAATGATTTACTGAACCACCATTTCTTGTTGCAGGTGTTAGCACTAAGGATTTTATGGCAAAATTAGGGGAATATTTAATTTTAACGGCGTTTTCACACAACTGTCGACTTGAAAGAGCTTTTAAATGTTTAGGCACCAATTTGACTGAATTTTTGACTACATTAGACAGCGTTCACGACGTATTACATGATCAGGTAAGTGATTAAAAATGTTATTCAACTGTTTATGTACATATGATTTGTGATTATACATATTTATTCCTCAATAATTTTGAAGTAGAGTAGAGTTTTGAAATACAATATGTAGTTTTCTTTCAAAGCTTTCAAAACTTGAAACTGGTAATTAAAATTCAAGTACTAGTTGTACTTTTCAACAGAAGCTAACATTGTTAAACATATCGTGTAATTATATACTTTTGTCACAGTTTGTACTAATTGAATTTAATTCATGTTCAAGAAAATTTAATTTGTCAACATTGAATTTGGAACAGTAATAACAAAACTAATACCGACCTTAAACTATTTACACAGGACGATGTTCTCAAAGACGAAGCAATGGAATACGAGGCAAACTTTGTTTGTACGACATCACAAGATGGGAAAATTCAGTTACACCTTACAACAGAGAGCGAACCTGTGGCGTACCTTCTAGTGGGTAGTTTGAAGGCAATCGCGAAGTTGTTATACGACACAGAGACGGATATAAGACTGACAAGCTATACCAACGATCCTAGGAGATTTAAGTGAGTATGATTATGATGAAAAATTATTTATTTATTTATTGCAATATAGAGAAAACTTACAAGTTTAAACAATAGTAAAATGGAACTGATGAAATATCTAAGAGCCAATTACAAGTTTTCGCAACCAGTTTACTAACGCATATTCATAACATACTCGTGTATATGTATATCTGACACGACGCCATCTAGTCCCAAACCAAGCTGGGCTTACACTATGAGTACTAGAAAACTAAAAGAAATAAACATACAATTGAAATGAATTTTCTCCAGGAAACTGATACATAAATAGATATACTCTAAATAATCAATCTCAAACTTTAAAATGGATCCAAATAATTGAAAAAACGAATGAAACAATTGAAAAACAAAAAAAAAACAATCACAAAAACTGTTTCGCTTTTCCATATCTCCAAGTCCACTACAGCTGAGCTACTATTAAACTTTCCGTTCAATTTTAAACTGGTTCCATATGGCTTACGTATATTATTTCTGTACTCGTAGCACAGATTGTGTAATATACTATTTGCTGTTTTTATCGGTCAAATGTATTTTTATCGTTTGGTTTCCATGGGATCTTTCTAATATAGGTAATTCTAAATTTAAATACTCGTACATACCTACGTTGTACGAATATTATATTACTGAAAGAATGGTTCGACGATCTGGCGAGAGTGGCGGGAAGACGTTGGATGCGGGCGGCATGAGACCGATTGTTGTGGAGAATCTTGAAGATCTATGTCCAGCAGTGGACGTCTTTTGTTTGAGATGATGATGATGAAGAAATAATTGTTCATACCTACATAAACGCAACGAAATAATTTGGATGTTGTACAAACAATCAGTAAACAGATACTTGTACAATCAAAATAAACATTATTTTACAAGATCTTACCCCATCTTACTTCTGATTTACAGTGCGGTTCCGTCGTAGGTCAATTTAATTTAAGACCCAACTCTGATTTGTGTGTTCAGTATAATTTTGCAAGATTAGATTCTTAATCTTGTCAACGCTCTTATTAAATTTTGGGAAGTTAACCAAATGAACCCACAGTTGCAAAAAAAAAACAAGAATAATTGCTTTCCTGTGAGATTATATAACTGTGAACTGTGTAAAAGTAAATTTTAGGTTTTTATTCCAAGATTTCTTTTCTTCTTTTCTGTGAAATTACATTTAAACATATATAAACTTAAATCTAGTTCTCTAGTAAGTACTAAGTCTAGTCTCAAAAGAAAAGTCTTCCATTTATTTTTACTGCTATCTAGCTCCATTTATCTATCCAACAAAATTTAATTATTATATATTAATTATAATTTTACCCCTATTCCTCCCGTGGGTACAGTAAAAGGCGACTAAGGGAACAAAGTGTGCAAGTTAACATCATTAAAATGAAAATGAAAACTGGAAACAAGCCCTTTTTTTTTTTAACGTGTGGAAACCCCCTCGAGCCGTCACCCCACCGGGGTTTACGGCGGGGTGGTGTGTCGGAATCGGACTGACTAAAATCACACGGTGTGCCACTCTGCGCCTGACATAGGAGGGATCCAGGCACAGCTGTTATTACGATATCCAGATTCCTCCTAGCGCCTGCCCGCTAAAGCGGGCACCGTCTGCGGAAAACCTCTCCATTTAGGCCACATACGGCACACGCGGACGTCGCCTCCTCGCGGCCGGCCACTATAGCGGATGGAGGGGAAAACCCGTCCCGTCCACCCGCAGCCACACTCAAGGCGGCATGACGCGCTGGTACGCGCGCCTCCGCCGCCCGGTTCGCTGGCGGCGAATTGAGTCCGAGTGGACGTCGTGCTCCCGAGCCTTGTCCGCCGCCTCCTTCCGCGAAATTACGTCTTCGCAGAAGGTTGCGACCGCGGTAAAACAACTGTCGCTACCGACCATGGAGCGCATGACGGCCGGTAGCGACAGATCTCCTCTAATAACTGCAGTGAGGACTCCACGCTGCGCAGCCCAAGCGGAACAAACCGCCCAGGCGGGACTCAATGTCCTCCTGGCAACCGAGTGCAGATACTTCCCGAAGCAACCGTGCCCGGAAAGGATCTGCGTCAGTCGGAAGGAAAGAGTCCCGTGCTATCACCCTGCCCACTCAGCAATGACCGGCTGGAGAGCCTCCACGGCGGCAGAGTCAGCACGTGGAGCCTCCAGCCGGGACGACCAACGAGCCATCGTGGCTCGACGAGCGGCCTCTCGCCACTTGCGTATATCTTCGGGCGGGTGCGGGGTGCCGCTACCGGCCCGGAAGTCTGCCGTTCGCCGATAAACTTCAGCGAGCACTTCCGCCTCCAAATCCCACGGGGGAGTTCCGGCTAAGGCGCACGCCGTCTCCGTCGATACAGTGCGGTAACCGCGTATGGCTCTAACCGCCAATATCCTCTGAGGGCGCCAGAGGCGAGCCCTATCCTGGGCGGTCAGAGCCGCCGCCCACACCGGTGCACCATACAGCGCCATTGACCGGACAACCTCCGTGTATAGCCGTCTCGTCGCGATGCTGGCTCCACCCAAATTGGGCAAAAGTCGCCCAAGGGCAGAAGCAGCGCCGACCAGCTTTGGAGAAAACTGTCGGCAGTGCTCGTGGAAGAGCCACCTGCCGTTGAGGATCAGGCCCAGATACTTCATCTGGGCCTGAACCGGTACGAGGACCGAATTGACTACGATGGAGGCGCCAGAAGGTGGACCACGACGGGGCCCATGGAACAAAAGGGCCTCCGTCTTGTCCAGGGCCACCGGCAAACCCATCGCCTCAATACGCTCGATCACCAGAGAAACTCCCGTGGTCGCTAGGCGCGTCGCCTCTTGAAAGTTCGCTCCCCGGGCCGTGACCAATGTGTCATCGGCGTAACAAATTACGCCCAGCCCGGGGTGGAGGCGACCTCGAAGGGCCCAATCGTATCCCATATTCCATAGGAGTGGTCCGAGGACAGACCCCTGTGGAACACCGCACGACATGAGCCGCCGCCTCAGAACACCGTCTCGGTCCTCGTGCATGACAGTACGCTCCTGTAGATAGTCTGCCACAAGCCGCCTCAGGTACTCTGGCACCCCGTGGTAGTGGAGTGCTTCCCTGATGCAGCTAAATGGCAGACTATTAAATGCGTTGGCGATGTCCAACGACACCGCCAACAGTACGCCGCCACAACCCACCGCCTCTTCGGTAACGGCCCTCAGGCGCAACACAGCATCGACTGTCGAACGCCCTGCTCGAAAACCGAATTGGGCGTCCGACAGATCGGGGCCCACCTAGCAGAGGTGCCGGACGATGCGGGCAGAGAGTATCCTCTCAAACAGTTTACCCGCCTCGTCCAGCAACACGATGGGCCTATAGGCCACTACCGATTCGGCTGGCCGTCCCGGTTTCCTTAATAAGACCAGCTTCCCGCTTTTCCAGCACTCAGGGAAGCGTCCCGACGCCAAGCTAGCATCCAGGACCTCCCTGAGGTGGTCCGACATGTGTTCAAGAGCTCGGGCCAGCACTCGGGCAGGTATTCCGTCCGGCCCGGGGGCGGTGTTCTTAGAACGTATTCGTAGAACAACCGCCCCTATCTCCGATTCCCTGACGGGCGGCACATTGTTCTCGTTGTCCCCGTCGTCTCCGAACATGAAGGTCATCGACGGGGATGTGTGTTCCACCCGCTGCGGGAAAAGGCCCTCGACCACTTCCTGCAGGAAGCTGGGCTGGAGTGTCTCTGTAAGGGAGGGGCCCGACGTGCGGAGCTTTTGTCGCGCCGCACGATAGGGGCGACCGCAGGGGTCACGATCGAGACCCTCCAGCATCTCCTTTCTTTTAATTTCTTTGGCGCGGCTGATGGCCAGCTTCAGAGTTTTCTGCGCCTCCCGGTACTCCTCATGAAGCTGGTCCTCCTCGCCTTCTTCGCGGTGTCGTCGCCTGCCAAGGTCCGCCAAGTCCTGGGATCACCAGTAAACCTCCTTCCGTGGAGGCCGATAGCCTCGGATGCACGGCATGGCCGCATCGCAAATCTGCGTAATCGCATCGCGGAAGCAACCAGCCTGACCAGGTTGACTCATGTCAACCTCCTCGGTCGGGGCCTGCGTAGACAGCCAAGAGTGAACGATGGCCGCCTCTTCTAGTAGGTCCCTATTTAGTTTGGCTACGGCCCACCGCGGAAAGCGAGAAGAACACCGTGCCGCGTGACCCCTACTGGGGTCCTGGGTCCGGGAGAGCTCAATTCGGATGTAGAGGTGATCCGAGAGCGTCTCAACCTCTTCCAGGACGCGCCAGTTCCCTACTCGTGCGGCGAGGGCAGGGTAGCCAACGAAAGGTCCATTATCGACCCTCCCTGCTGTTGAACGCACGTGTTGGTGGAGCCTCTGTTTAGTAAACAGAGGCCCACCGAGGCCGCCCACTCCTCTACAGCCTCGCCTCTAGCGTCCGTCCTGGGGGAACCCCACGCAATGGATTTTGCGTTGAAGTCCCCTAGCACTAAGACGTGCCCAGACGTTTGTCGCCGCATCGAGGTTTCCAAGTTGTTAAGGAAGCAACGACTGAAACGGAGCCGTCCCGGTCACCCAACCAATTTGGACGGGGAGGAACGTAGTAGGGCTCCGCGGCTACGGCTGGAACAAACCCTATTCCAACCCGTCTGGCCAGGGTGGTATAGTAGGCCAAAACCTCCTTGCTAAGGTTCTCCTTATCAAGGAGGTTTTGGCCTTCTGCCTATGTCCAGCAGTGGACTGTAAAAGGTTGTTGATGATGATGATAATGATGAATTACAATTTTCCTAAAAAGCAGAGTATTTTTAAACTGACACCATGGCGACCTATTTAAGATCCTAATTTTTTCGAATTCTAAAATCACATAGTCTAGGTTCTTTGTGAAATAGGACGCCTGAGGCATCCATCGGAGTGATTTTATAGGAAACACCCTATACTCCCGGTTTTTGCGTCTACAAGAAACCGAAGGTCTATAGGGACTTTTCACTGTGACTATAACAAAAAGGTCCCATCTTTTCATTACACAACAAGTAATATAGTTGTAAGTTACAAAGTTGTAAATGTTCAAAGACATAATATTTTCAGGTACGAAATAAATGTAATATCACTACAACAGAAATCCAAAGAGGACAACAACGAACAGGCGGGTACGACACCTATTGCAACATCAACGAAAGTTACAGATTTAAGAATTGGAGTTGCCAGCTTTTGTAAAGCCTTTCCTTGGCACTTTGTCACGGACAGAAGATTGGAGTTGGTGCAACTAGGTACGTAGTGTTAATACTAATGTCAATATCTATTTATACTAAATATAAACTAACAATACATTTTACACACGAGACTTCGAATGAACAAGTGAACATTATGTTTGTCAAGCATACTTGTTTTACTAATTCCTGTCACCATTTCTGAAAATGAATAAGAATTTTTTGAGGGTCATGGCGTTTATAGTGCTAAAGTTAATAACATAAGAGAAACAGTGTTTATTATTCGACTTTATAATCAAAGAGGTTTGTAAGTACATACAATATTTTATTGATAAAAAAAATTTAGATCCACATGGGTTTTGAAATTTGGTTTCTTAAAAGCAACTACCAGTGAGTCCTTAACTCATTCAACGCTCTCCTTCAACACAAATGTTTATATTATAAATTAATTTTCTGACTGCCTTCCTGTCTCTCAATTTAGGTCGCCATAGCGTGTGTTGCCATACTGCATTGCCTGTATTCACAATGAATATGGCGACCGTAGAGTAGTAAGTGAGAGTACAGTTACTTTGGTAGGCTTTTTTTTTAAGAAAATAGTTGGAAAACAATAAGTTCTAAAAGCTTTGAACAGGTTTCCATTTAATTCATGTGAAATTCTGTGTAGTTATAGATCCACTTTAGAACACACTTATGAACTAGATTTTCATAAAATAAGGTCTTATAAAGTTTTCAGTGCCATGGAAGTATTTTTCTGAAATCACTTCAATAAAAAGGAAATAAGGGAATAATCCCAGAACTAATAAAGTAATCACAGCTAAAATTTTAATAAAATATTGGTATTGTTTATTCTATTGCTCGATATTGGGCACTGACGTAACCTATCGACTTTTATAATTAAAAGATATGGAGAGAACACGCAATTTTGTTTGGCTCAAAGCTGTTCATCTTATGATATTGAACGTGTGAAGGATATATTATATATGTAAGTACTTGCTTCTCATGATTAATGATTTTTAGATTATATACGGAATTCGGTATAAGGATTTATATTTTTGTTATTTAAGCAAATTATTAGACTTAAGATACTTAGCACCTCCAATATTTAAAATGTAGCTTCACAATAAGCTAAGCACTTCTGTTTTGCATTTTTTGGTATACCCAGCAAAAGTACATAGTTATTAAAAATAAATTAAAAACTAGTGCAGTTATTTGGGTAACTAAGTCCATTTTCCAAGATTTTGATGTAAATGTATTAGGATTAGTAATTAATATAACTACTATATATCTCTGGCTAGTTTCAAATAGAGAACAATAAAAAAAACAAGTACTTAAACAACATTGTCAAAAAGTCTACAGCCTATAGATTGGCATTTATTGTGTTTTCATGGCCAAGTACATTTAAAAAAGTAAATTTAAAAAAAGAACGCATAGACATTCAATTCTGGGATCACAGATATTCAAAATTATACGTCTTCAATAAGGTTTATTAACAACTTCGTATATGGTGTCCCTGAGTCAATATTGTATCAATGTGACAGTTGTTTACACAATACAATATAATTTTCTATTTCGAAATTATTTTAAGCACAAACTGAATTGTTTACATTTTATTACAAACTTTTCTTAGTGAATGAAGTTTTAAACCGATAAATCTAATAATATCTTCGCCTGACCTAGAGTGGGAAGTATTATTTACACACATATGATTTATGTTTCTAGATCGCGGTTATAAATGCTTCGTTAGGTTGTAAATTAAAAAATGAGGTTTCTCTAAAATTATATTGCTTTCAGATCTCGAACTGTTTTTATCATATTGCGTTAATTATTTTCTCTGTTATCTTAGGTACATCAGATTTTTTTTCACAACGTTTATTTTTGTCCTGGGTCAGTACTACTATTACTAAAAAAATTATGAATTTAGTTACAATTAGTGATTTTTGTATGCTCTCCAGCAAATAGAATAAAATACTTTTCGTTTGTACCTTATATTGCTAATAAAATATGTAATTTTTACCTTGAATAGTTTACATCACACGATATGGTTTTTTTATGAGATACTATTTTCATTTTTATTCTTCTATAAAATTCAATTGATGTATTCATAATCTGAGATAAATATTTGAAGACTGCCTCTGTGGCGCTGTGTGTATGCGACAGCTGCGCTAAAGTCTCGAACTCAATTCCCGGCTCGGACTAAATGTTTGTATCATCATAATCAACAGTCTTCAAAAATCTCTCCTTAGCGAGGAGGTTTAGCTTACTACACCACGCTGGCGAGACTGGTTGGTACTTCTCTTTGCAGTGATGTTATCGTAATACTACTAACAACGCTTATTTTTTCCTAATTTCAATTTTTTTTTTAATTAACAAATGAACGAACAAACTGCAGTATATGCCCCAATTGTTTACTGTTTCTCATAAAACGTATTTATTTAAAAATTATCATTTCATCAACTGTCGACATAATAATATAATCTAAAAAATTAATTCATAAGGTAATCTGTTTAATTATAAGTTAGTAGACCAGAAAATAATATTTTAGCATTTTTTTTAAAGTCTAGAAGGACAATGGCAGGCATGTATGGGACTTTTTTATCACCTTGATTATCTCATGGACGGAATTATTTTTTTATTTATTTAGTGGTCACATCACCGACAAAAACATTATGATTGCCCAGATTTGAAAACTTTGCATTAAAAAGTTATTTCAGTTTGGTGTGTATAATACAATGCATATGCTGTACTAAAGCACGACAGACATGACAGCTTGCTATCATCATTCCTACAAAAGAGTTATCATTGTTTTCAATTAGATACCATTGAACTATATTTTTAAAATTCAAATTATTCGTTTACGATTTTCTATAATAAAATATTACTCTGAATACACTAAAAGCTCATTCATAAATATCAATATACTTAGTCTGGCCATAAATACTGTTACACTTAATTATAAAAAAATATTACATTTGAATTTCGAATCTGTCATTTTTATACGATTGTTCATTGTGTTTTCTCATTTTGGCGCCAATACATTGTAAAATATTTTGCGATATTAAAATGGTGTGGGGTGATAAAGAGAACCGAATCGCTGTGATAGCATTACACAAAGTAGGTATGGAGCCAAATGCAATTTTTAAAACTCTCCATACACTTGGTATTAGTAAAATGTTTGTGTACCGGGCTATTAATAGGTACAATGAGACCTCCTCTGTTTGTGACAGAAAAAGATCTGGCCGTCCACGTAGTGTTCGTACGAAAAAGGTGGTCAAAGCAGTAAGGGAAAGAATTCGAAGAAATCCTGTCCGAAAGCAAAAGATTTTATCTCGGGAAATGAAGATAGCACCTAGAACCATGTCGCGTATTTTAAAAGATGACTTAGGACTTGCAGCCTATAAGAGACGCACTGGCCATTTCTTAACTGATAATTTAAAGAAGAATAGGGTGGTAAAATCGAAACAACTACTGAAGCGGTACGCAAAGGGAGGTCACAGAAAAATTTTGTTTACGGATGAGAAAATTTTTACAATTGAGCAACATTTTAACAAACAAAATGACCGTATTTATGCTCAAAGCTCTAAGGAAGCTTCCCAATTAGTCGACAGAGTGCAACGTGGACATTATCCGACTTCAGTGATGGTTTGGTGGGGTGTTAGCTATGAAGGAGTGACTGAGCCATATTTTTGTGAAAAAGGTATCAAAACATCGGCACAAGTGTATCAAGATACCATTCTTGAGAAGGTAGTTAAGCCCCTTAACATCACCATGTTCAATAACCAAGTATGGTCCTTCCAGCAAGACTCGGCGCCGGGTCATAAAGCTCGGTCCACGCAGTCTTGGTTGGAATCGAACGTTTCGGACTTCATCAGAGCTGAAGACTGGCCGTCGTCTAGTCCCGATCTTAATCCGCTGGATTATGATTTGTGGTCAGTTTTAGAGAGTACAGCTTGCTCTAAACGCCATGATAATTTGGAGTCCCTAAAACAATCTATACGATTGGCAGTGAAGAATTTTCCCATGGAAAGAGTGCGTGCTTCTATTGATAACTGGCCTCATCGTTTAAAGGACTGTATTGCAGCCAATGGAGACCACTTCGAATAAGCTTTTTATATTTTTAATTGTTTTATATTTATGTATTAAACTGACACACTGTAAAAGTAATAAATGTTATTTGCAGTTAACAATTTTCTTTTTTCTTTATTACAATATTTATGGCAAGACTAGGTAAATAGTTTATCATTATCTATGTAATTTGTATTTTACAATAAGAAAAAATATTTTCAGTCCTTTGGCACACAACGCCGTCCAGTTTTTGCTTTAGCGGATTTTAAGTATGACAAGTTTAGAAAACGTAGTAATGCGTTTTATTATTGCAGTTGTAAAAATGTTTGAGAAGAATTTAAATCATTTTAGTAAAGTTCTAAAAATATGATAGCAGCATAAAAATACCTAACGTAATTCACTTTATAAATGGTTTAAATTCATTACATATTGCTAGCGATACAGAGTCTACTTTCTGCTCTTATCATAATTATATGTAAGTGTAAAGTATTTCTTTATTTACTTATTAAAAGACTACTCCTTTCCTGAACTTTTAAATATTGCGCAGGTATTCATTTTTAAAGCAAGATTCTCTTTTTGAACTTCCTTGAAATCGGTAAACGGATCCTTCTAATTCACTGTCTATGGTTTTTGACAGGATTTCAAAACGAAGCCGTTACGTTTGCGGTACGTTAAGAAAATATCATAAAAGATCGTAAATTATATCATTATTTCTGTACCTTTTCCTGTTCATAGAAGAAGGAGATAAGCAAAATTAGTTGTACAGATTAAATTTACGAACTAACTTCATTATACTTTTAATAAACACTGTAAAATAACCCCTTTCTTACGTAAAATTTGGCATCGTTAACCTTGGAAGTTAATTTAGAAATCTAAAATGACACCTGTCCTGTCAACAATACATTAACTTTTTACGCTGCTTACGTAGAACTAAATATAAAATAAATTATTGATGGTATTTTTACATTAGATAACAAATCCGAATCTAAAACTTAAAATTTAAATTAAAATGGCATTTTGACAAATGAACGAAGGTACATAATGGTGACATTAAATTGACACCAACCATCCATTAGACAAATTGAAAAGTGAATATGTGAGCAAACAGACACCTTCATTTAAAATGAGCATATTTTGTAAGAAAATTTTTGTGAGGAACATAGATTGCAAAAAAAATTATTGAAACATGTGGTATCCATAGTACGTTCGATTCGGCTGCTGCACAATTTCTGACATTCAAATTCAATAAAAGTAAGCATTTTAGTAATCAACATCCAATGGCATGGCAACATTATAGCATAGTTCATAATTAATATTGAAAACTCGAGTCAAACTCTGAACGCTGCCTGACGAAAATAAATCCTTCAAATGAATGTGTGAAAAAAGTCTTATGTAGACTAATGTACGTCCACACAGTCTTTTATTAGGTACGGAAGAGATGATTTATTGAGACATGACGGCAGCTGCTGTACGTTAGGAGACCTTGAGACGTCACATTTGCTCAGACCCTGATTCGAGGGAGTCAGGTTATAATACAACCAGATAAAATAGTTTAGGACTTACATTTCTTTCTTCATTCTTCATCACCGTCAGAGTTCTACGTATGTTTTACCTTGTACTATTTTGAGTTTCAGTACCGCTCTTTGCATTACATAGCGGCTTAAACCACTACGCCATGCTGACGAAAGCTATTTGAAAAAGGTCTTTAAAATTTAATGAATATAAGCAAAAAATTATAATATTTTTGACAAAACGATCGTTTTGTGGTATCGATGATGACGATGAAATTCTCCTAGTCGATTTCAGCCACGGTAGCCACACAGGTGCACTCCCTGTTCCCTCATTCTCACAATCCGATGAGACGGCTATCAGGCATGTCTGGGGAGAAATCAGGACCGACAGCTTTACGTGCTCTCTGAGGCATGGGGGTATAAGCCCCAACTTCCAAAATCCGCACTGTTATTAAGCATTTCTTTGATTAGAAAAAATTAATAACATGTTTCAGGCCCGATCCGGGAATCAAACCCGAGACTTCTTGATCGGTGTCGCATATGGCCAGCGGTTGTTATAAACAAAAAGGAACAATAGAATTTATGTACAAAGCAGTTTTTATATTCCTTGGCCTCCTGTTAAACTATAAATAGAACGCTCCACGTCACTGTTAGTCAATAAACCAATTTAAGCTCCAATCACAACCATGTATTTGAAGATTTTTTTCTCATTTCAGTCTTTTGATCTTTTTCTATAACGAATGCCTACACTTCAAACCTCATACCAATGTTGCCAGTCCTTAATCAACCTTACTCAAACAATATATTTGACGTTTTCAAACTTGACACTTGGATTTTTCGATATTTATAGTAAAAAGAATTCTACCTCGAAAACTACCTCGTTGGTCAGACCAAAAAGTGTTCCTAATAACATCTCGTAGTATGGACGTTAGCAGTATTTTAAACTTGTGCATTGTGAGGGTATGTTAAGCCATCGATCCTGGTTGTGACGAACATCTATGGCAATCGTCATTGGGAAATATCCTGACAAATACTTTAACCTTTAAATTCAGTTTGTCATCAGGCAAAACTGGTTGAATTAGTAGTCTACTCTGAATAATTTTAGAATTAATAAAAGCCAGAAAGAAGTATGAAGAAAAGGGTTTTGAGCTAATAGTCCATCTGCAATTCAGGAACATAAATTACAATTTTATGCATAATATAATACAATATTTCACCGTTGGATACGATCAACATAGGAACAGTTATTATAGAGAACCTTCTAAGAGTCCTCTTCTAAGAACCTTCTAAGAGTTCCTATTGCTAATCAGGCCACTGATAAACAAACTGATATATTTCTAAATACTTTTGAGCCATAAATTACTATCTAGTAGCAAGCGTAGTAATAAGGACCTTGATCAACTGCGTTGCCCTAATCATATTATTAATTAAAAAAATATTATTCGCATGACTCATTCAACTGACGAATAGTTAGTGAATTTGTGATTTTTTTCAATACCAACTTATCTGCAAAGTACCTGAACTACACGTTGTTTATTTCATGCTCTGTCAATCCGCAGGTTGCCTGCAAGAGATTAATTTAATATAAGACCGCCTATTGTACATCTTCTTGTAACATTCAACTTTAATATTGTAATTGATGTATAACAACGCATATTCTATTCCAATTTGGAAAAAGGATTTCAGAAATTATTTTATTAATATGGAACTTCATTAAACCTGATTAGAAATAACAACTAGTTTATATTGTTTTTATATTCTATTCTTTAACTACCTCGGTGGTGCAGCGGTAATGAATGCGTCTGCTATGCTTGAGGTCTCGGGTTCGATTCCCGGGTCGGATAAAATGTTTGTATGATCTGCAAATATTTGTTTCGAAGTTTGGGTGTTTTCTATGTATAATATGTATGTATTTACAAAAAATATATATGTATATACATTTATGTGTTCTATCAGTCAGTCTAGTTATCATAGCACAAGCTCTGCTTAGTTTGAAATTAGACGATGTTGGTTTTAAATGCCCAAAATATTTATTTATTTATTATTATTATATTCGGCATCCTAGTGGTTTAAAAATACACTATTTATTACAGATTCCAGTCTGCTCCAAAAAGTTTTTGATTTTTGTTATTAAACCCAATATATGAATATACTTAAAAGTACAATTGAGTATTGTATAATAAAAAAGAATGATATCCTTGAAGTGAATAATAGTGAAGAATCATAGACATACTTATACCTTCTATCAACGTCATCCCTTATCAAAAATATACTTGTCATATTATGGACCTGACGGTTATAGGATCATCTATAACCAGAATTTGTTTAAATATAATACTCTCTTTTAGAAGCTATAATACACACAAACTCAACTCAACTATTTCCAAAGAAGAAAGCATAGGTTTATTAGACGGACAAATTTTATAAACCAGTGTAAAAAGAAGACAACTTCCACCTTAGGAATATATCTTATGCTACAACAAAACATTCAGCCCGGTAGAAAGTGGTCTTTCTCCGTAATTACTACGCCATTTATGAATATAATAATTAGTGTACATCGTGGGAGAGCCATGATTCCACTCTGCTGAGCCAAGTTTGACCGGAGTGATCTCACCACCAATAATTTTATTTCAATTTACGGGTATGTAAACCTAGTACAAGCCCCCTAGTAAGTGCCCTCTGGGCACTTTAATAAGTAAATCAAAAATTTAAGAGAAGATTAAAGGGAACATTATTTATATAGTAGTTATATAGTATTTAAGGAAGGAAAGGAATTGTAGCAAAGAGCTATTCTATATATTGTTTGAGGAATAAAGCAGTAGTATAAGTAGGTAGTCGTAGTCTTTTAATATGGCTCTTTTTTTGGTCTGACCAACGTCCACTATCACTGGGCAAAGCCAGCAATTGACGATCTGTCCGTTCTTTAGCATATTCTTCACTGTGCCTTCTGCTAAATGGAGGAACACTTGAAAAGCCTCTGGGCAACTCTCGGAAAAGCTGTTTACACCTCGGCCGGAATCAGCCGTAGGTGGCAGCATGCCTCCCACTCAATCATCTTTGTAGCGCAGTTTGCACCACGTGATGGTTGCCGTGAACACCGCACCACAGTTTAATATGGCCACTAAAACAATTCTTTATTTTTTATCAAGGTGCTGGATTCATGCGACTGGTTGGAGCGCATCTAGCGTCTCATGGTTCATCGCTAGGCACGTACTTTCGGCTTCTGCGTCCGAGAGGAGTGAGTCTTGACTTTCGTGAGATCTTGAAGAGAGTCAACACACCCTTCATGTTCTGCTTGAAGGTTCCAGGGTCAGCGTCACCGGCTGAGGTGAGTTCTTGAATAGTTTTTCTAAGTTTTATGTATTCATATTCTTAAATTATTTACGATAAATACTATAGTAATATGGTATTTAAGACGATCCATACCAGCATTGTTAAAACATCAAAGTTGGAAGAATATGATTTATTTACCTACTTGTAGATATATTTTGTTAGTTTGTCAGTTTATCAAACTTAAAAATACTTAGTATATCTATCAATCTAAAATATAGCGGTAATTTTTTATGAAATGTAATTTTCACATATGTGTATAAAAAAAGGCGATTTACTGCTAACATTATGATAATAGAAACCGCATAGTATAATATATTTTAGAAAGAATAGAACAAATACTTGATTAAATCCTTTTTTTTATTAAAATGCATTTTTTTTAGTCTAAAAGATTAGATTTATCTTTTATTATTTTTAATTTATTGACTTTTTATAACATAGTTTATCTTTGTGAAGCTCTATATGAAGGTGTGCTCATTAACACATTCGTAAGCACATAAGCGTCTTGATTTAAAAACCGTAATGTTTGAAAGCGAGGACAACATTTTTTTTCAATGAAACCTATTTCAGAGCCTTGTTAATTAGTGGCATATGACTTCAGCATCTGTTTTCAGCATTAACTGTGCATAGTTGCAAAGCTAATTATAAACGCTAATTATAATTTTATTTTATTTTGCTTCAGATAAAAATGTTATTAAACATTTCAAAAACTAAGCTAAGGTTTCTCGATTTTCAAACAAAAATATTGCTATGCATTTTAGACTGAAACAAAGTAGGTTTTGAATAAATAATGGATATAACCAGGTCTGTTTCCTCCTAATCTCATCGTTCCTGGGTAGGCGGTAAAGTGATCCAATTAGGAAGGCGCTTAATCTCGGGCAATATTTAATTATGGACTTAAAAAAGATTATTGTATATCAATTATTATTTGTTAATCTTACTTCTGAATAACACGACACAAGTTTGACGTAATAATTATGAATTAGATTCCTCCTTTTTTTCGTAGATCTTTTAAAACATTCTTAAGTGGACGATACTTAAAAAGACAACCATTTTGGATTCACATTTAAAATGAAAAAAAAAACACTAAATAAACGTGTTAAAATTCATCCAAATTTATAAAAATATTATACTGTATGAACTATTAAAGTTCCGCACAAACTGAACTCGAATTTTGACACGACACACAACGTTCTTATTAATAACAATTTGTAACTTTGTAATTTACAAAAGGATGACAGTTTTGAACTTAAGAAAATCAAATATTTAGTAAATCTACGTAAGTCCTTTACTATATTAGTGAACTTAGTCTCAAATTTAGAGTTTCACTAGAGTGACCTAGTTTAGAAGCTCTTAGATCTTGCACCGTGTGTTAGAGTTATGCTTCGTTTGTTATTCAGTTGCCTTTGTCTCACTTCTGCTGTTTAGTTTGATGAATTTACAATCAGTTTTTGTGCAGTAATTTTAATCATTGTTCTTGGAGTATGCAGTCAGATTTTAAAGGTTGTCGTGTCGACATTCTTATATCGTAAATATTCGTAATTATATTGGATTACAATTCTAAAAAAGGCTTCGAGAATAGGTTCTCGAAACTCGAAATAAAGGATGAAAATGAATAAAAATGCAATTTATTCGTAGGTTCTGAATATAAATGTATAACAATATAAATTATTAACAATTCTAAATAGAAACTGATTCCCCTTGAAACATATATTATGTATATACATTAGGGTGTCCCTTAAATTTCAAGTTCGATATTTTTTTACGCATACCTTCGTAAATAAATAAATATAAGTTCGTTCGTAAATAATATAAGTTCGTTCGTTCGTAAATAAATATTAGTTCGATATATAAACGATAACCCGTGCCGACTTGCTATTTAAACTTGTCGATACAAGTTGCTTAAGTACTGCCCAGTGACCTGTTACGACATGTTTTATTTGCCATTTCGTACGTGATTTTTGAGACTATTAGTGCTTCATTGTGTAGTGCGTAAACATGTCGGTGGAATTACGGAGTGATAAACAAAATATTTTTCTTATCGGATTGACTAGCTACCAAATAAATGGTGCAAAATTACCATCTAATCGACAAGTTCTCTCAGTCCTATTTTACAATATTCGTGAGGTTAAATTGACTGTTAGTGAAAGTGCAAATCTTGTGATTAGGGAGTGCAAAAAGCAAGAATTCCAACAAGGGCATTTCCTAACTGCGTGAAGCAACTTATTGATTTATATCA
This sequence comes from Hypercompe scribonia, assembly GCA_949316085.1. NCBI lineage: Eukaryota > Metazoa > Arthropoda > Insecta > Lepidoptera > Erebidae > Hypercompe > Hypercompe scribonia. Next base: position 12,103,185 of record OX438988.1, read on the forward strand.
TGGTTGGAGAGAGTTGCAAAAAAATTGTAAGAAAACTCAGATTACGTTTAAGAGTCGTGAGAACAATTTTATAATTAATCTTGATAATTTGTTTGATATTGCACATGCTGATGCTTTTGAGAGAATGAAAATAGAGGAAGATAAATTATTTTTAATGAAACAGAGAGAGCCAGGTCGACCGGGATGCTTAGGTGGTGTAGATAAAAAATTGGCGGAAAAAGAACAAAGATCTAGACAACGACGATTGGAAGAAGAGGAAAAGATTGTAAGACAAAGAGAATCACTAGCTGTTGCATCTACTTCCACCACAAATAACTTAGACAGTGTAGAAGATTCAGACGAAGAACAGATCTTGAATTCTGAACTCAGCTTGCCGGACGTTCCCTGCCATGAACAAAGTTCAAAAAGAGGTAGAAAGAATCTTATAACACCTAAACTAGTTGCAGCTTTAGATCGATGCCAGTTAAGCATTAGAGATACCGTTTACATTCTTAATGCGGTGGTAGAAGCGCTTGGTCTGAGCAGCGATGATTTCTGTATTAATAAATCCTCGATTCAGCGAATTCGTACTGAAACTAGAAAATCAAGGGCAGAAGCAATAAAATCTAACTTCCAAAACAATGTACCCGACATAGTCACAGTCCATATGGATGGAAAACTATTACCGGGGTTGGATGTACGGAGTTCAAAAGAAGAACGCTTGCCAGTTATAGCTTCATTTGACGATAGAGAGCAGCTTCTTGCAGTGCCGAAACTAGAAAGTTCTTCTGGAAAACATCAAGCGAAGGCTGTATCAGCAGCTCTCTTTGACTGGAACCTTTATGATAAAGTGCAAATAATGTGCTGCGACACAACAGCTTCCAATATGGGCTGTTTCAATGGAGCTTGTGCTATTTTGGAGCAAACTTTAGGAAGAGAATTGTTGCTTTTCGCCTGTCGTCATCATGTTTATGAATTGGTCCTAAAAGCTGTCTTTGAAACCAAGATTAAGCAAATTACTAGTAGCCCAGATATTCCGATGTTCAAAAAGTTCCAAGAAAATTGGAAAAACATTGATTGTCCTAAAATTGAACCATCTCTTAATTTCGTAAAAGCACGGGTTGCCGAGACAGACATTCAAGCGTTGTTACTATTTTATAAGGCAGAATTAGATAAAGGTTTTGTAAGAGATGATTACCGCGAATTGGTCGAACTGTGCGTAATATTTTTAGGAGGAGACACAGAGGAAAAATTAAAACTAAGGCCCCCCGGAGCTATACATCAGGCACGCTGGATGGCGAGAGCGATCTATTCTTTAAAAATATGTTTACTTCAGTCACAATGCAGAGTAACTGCGAAGGACAAAAAGGCTCTACAAGATGTTTGCTTATTTCTCGTAATATTGTATGTTAAACCTTGGCTCGAATGTACAGTGGCGACCAAAGCACCTAATCAAGATTTGCGCTTCTTGAAGATGTTAAAAGAGTATGAAAAAGTTGACGCAACAATTTCTAAAGCTTCTATAAGCAAGTTCAGCCATCACTTGTGGTATTTATGTGAAGAGACAGTCATTCTATCACTATTTGATGATGAAGTTGACAACCAAACTAAGAAGAAGATGATTGCCAACTGGACAAAATCTCGGATTTTAGCAAACGCTATGACCCGTCGAAGGAAGAACTGACTCAAAAGTTGTTTGGTAAGTTAAATTGACTTTTTGTTGGATTTCAATTTCAATGTCCAATACTTATTTATTTATTTTCAAAATTGTTGTTGATTTTTATTTGTTATTTAACTTATTTTTCTTTTTTTTTAGACAAAGCACTGGATGATTTCGTATCGGAAAAGAGCAAACAATTTTTATCACGACTGCAGATCGACGACAGTTTTCTAAAGGAAGATGTATCTTCTTGGAATAACAATGCTGCTTTTCTGGAGGCTAAAAGAAGAATAAGTTATTTGAGAGTTGTAAATGATACTGCTGAAAGGGCTGTTAAATTAATGCAAGATTTTAACGGACTTATCACGGCTGAAGAAGAACAAAAACAGTTCTTGCTGCGCTGTGTCCAGGAACATCTAAAATTGTATCCAGACTGTAAAAAAACTACTCTAAAAAGAAGTTACCCTGAATGATTCTTATTTCTTTATGTTTTTAATTAAAGATTAATGTTCATCTAATTTATTATTTAATTTTATTCACTTAATTCATTGCATTTATAGTGAAATTATAGCAGACTGAAATTTTAGGACAAAACACGTTTTTTACTAAATTTTGTAGCTCGGTCGGCACTGGTTGCAATTATGCTAGATTGATAAAATTTTATATTTAAGTATCTTATAGCATTAGTAAAAATTATAGAAGGTATGCATTTCGAAATTCGAAAAAAAAATTTTTTTTGTCATATAAGGGACACCCTAATATACATATATGTATATATATATTGTGAGTAGTAGATGTCGGTATTCGTATAGCTGTTGAAAGTAATATGAATATATAAGTATATTATTATTCTTAAGTTACAAATTACCCGTACCTATTTGAGAAGTAAATATGTTAATATGTTAAATATACATTTTATTTTATGTACATAATATTTTTTATCTAAGATTAACATATTATCTGGAAATCAAAAACTTTACAAAAATGTTGTACGTGACAGAATAATAAAATAAGCTATCGGTCCTGAGGTTCTACAAATATAAACTTTATTTGAATGACGTCATCTCAACGTTAAGTTACATGATCAAAACAAAATAATAGAAGCAAGCAGCGAATTTATTTTAAAAAGTTAATCTTTTACGTGTCGTTTGCAAGATATTCTTTCTTTGTAAGCAACGCCCGCACTAGGAATAAATCCTGTGTCTCTGGGGACTTCTTTACAAACAGACAAGAAATAGACACCAAGAACAATCAGACTCAAAACAACAATCTGTGGATCACACAAAGTGTTGTCCCAGGGGTTGAAACCAGTGAAAACAGAGTGGCGCTTAAACCACTAGGCCAAGCGTGCAGTCGAGCAGATGATTGTTGAAACACTCGTATCTTAGCTAGGCCTCCTGTTATACAATGCAATACCTCTATGGTTATCCCGATAGCACTCTTTCTGTTAAATAATAAAATAAATCATCTGAGAACTGGCTTTTAGAACGACCGTGTGCGGCTATAAATAAGTAATTACAATATTTTGCTAAATTTTTATTCAACTGTAATAAGAGAAACGTAAGAAATGGTTTTTGAGACTTCTTCTAATTAATCTTTCTGACTAAGGATTTATACCAAAATAGAAATAGACAAAGCTGTGCAAACGATTTGAAATCACAAAACGTAATCACCAATTTAGACGTAAATGAAGATTTGTCAGCATACTAATTTATTGTTTTGTTGATTTACGTATCAACTAATATAAGAATATTATTTATTTTAAGTGCCTGCCATACTGACTATTCTGACTGATGGAAAGTATGAATGGAATCCAAGAGTTGTGGTCACTATGCTCATTGCAAATGCAGACAATGCAGTATGGTGACCCACTGGTGTAGTAAGATACTTTTTCACGCCTCGCTTATTTGCACAACGCAGCTTCATCAATCATCATCATCATCATCATCAATAGCCTTTTACAGTCCACTGCTGGAAATAGGAATCTCCTTAGCAAGGAGGTTTTGGTCTACTATACCACGGAATAGGGTTTGTTTCAAGTTTTATTTCTCTTCGTAGTGACATTTTCCTGAATAGTTTGTTCCCTTATTTGCCTCTTACGACATCCACGGGATGAATAGGGGCAGTAACACTACGTATTCTTAATCCATCACCACACCGACGCTAGCAGCTTATAACCCACAAATCATAAGTTGAATAAATTACTAATGTCATTCTAAATAGACACCTATAACTTATGTAACTTAATAAGAATTTCGCAGTGGTTTTAGCTTTATGAAAATATGATTTTTACTACTTTTAATTTAAAATAGAACCTATACTTTAAAAAAAAACACGGACCCTTTGCTCTATCGGTTTATGATCTTGACTGCTAAGCCAGACGTAGTGTGTTTCAACACCCTCCCGTATAAATATTGTATACACTGGATGGAAATACTAAATATTTTATTGCTGTAGCCTATGTTAATCAGTGGGTGACAATGGGTTGAAGCAAGCATGAACATTATTTCTAGGAGGGGTTCGAATGTCTAAGAGGGATCAGGAGGTCGTAACAACTATTCCTGGATCCCGTCTATTCCAGGCGCAGAGTGGCTTTCCGTGTGGTTTTAGTCGGTCCGATTTCGACACCCCATCACGCCTCAAACTCCGGTGGGGTAAAGGCCCAGGGAAGTTACCACGCTAAAAAAAAAAGATTTATTAGATAAATATTTAACAGCAGTAGTCTGCTCCCATGTTCCATTAGTAGGGTTAAAAGTTACAATCAACAAATTTTAGACATTTTAATACACTTCTACCTATGCCTGTGGGGATAAAAGACGTGAAGTTATTTAATACAGTCTAATTGAAAAAAAAACCTTTCTCAAACAGAGTTTTATTCTAGTGGAAAACTGTCATCACTTATAATTCGTGGGAAATAGCTGTTACAACATTTATTTTTAGTAAGCTTTTTAATTTCTTAAAAGTAAATCTGAAATTTATTACAAACATCACCTACACATTATAAATTATATATAAGCTGTAATAAAAATATTTTCATCACCTCTTTTATAATATTTCGTTTCGTAAAATGATTTATCTTTTGTTCACAACGTACAACCTTCGCGTAGAAAGAAATTTTTCATTTTCTAAATAACTGTTAAGAGATGAATGTCTAACACATTAAGCGTTTTATTAAATCTTGGCCTGACGTACATTAACATTATAACACATATACTGGTTATAAAAACAAATGAATTGTGGGTGAATGTTTATTTGTTTTATTTTTCATTTTTGTTTATTTTTATTTAAAGCAGCCTTTTATTTTTCCAACCATCTTCAAAGTAGATGTTGCTTTATACAGGATAGATGCGTTAAGTACTTTGCAAGTCACCCACAAATGTTTAATACTAGTTTCGCTGGTGGCTTCGGCTGTCGTGGTAAAAGGTAGCCTATGTGCTATTCTCGCGTATAAGCTGTATTATTATAAAGTTTCTATTAAATCCGTTCAGTAATTTTTGCGTGAAAGAATAACAAACGTTCATACACCCTCAGAAACTTCCACACATATAATATTAGTAGGATTTCAAATCTAAATAGAATATGGAAAACTATTAACTAATTACTGCCTGACCAGCTTGGTGTAGTATCCAGCAATGGAGTAGTAGATGATGATTCCTGAAAAGTCAAAAACTTTATTATTCTAAAATTACTGAACTTTTACTTTAGAAATTTAGATTCAATTAAATTAACTCTAATAATTATGGAAAACTTGAAACTAACTCCATGCTAATTCATCTGGTCAGAGTGACATATTAGGGCAAAACGTAATTGCTAAAGATAGACCATGGTCCAGTAATGTATAATTAAAAGCTGTTGATTTCATACTACTGATACATCGTCTTCTTAACCATTTTTATACCCAAGATTATTTGGGGTGAGTTACTAATTCAAGCAGTTTAAGTTAGCGTGCTCTGCGATACACGAATGTTGGACACTACTACCTGTCATACTCCAGGCTGTTATTAAGAAATTTTTGTTTTTAGAAGAAGATAGAAAAAGAAACTTCTGGCCCGACCCGGGAATCAAACTAGGCAGCCGTGTAGTTGTTTTATACGTATTATATAAATATATCTAACTGGATGTCCTTTTAATTAATTGACTGCCGTCGAGTACGAGATATATGTATGTTTTAAAAATCTGGTGTAATGTATTTTTATCATAAAATAATTAAATTTTATTCTATATTTTTGTTATTTTATTTCTGTATTTCGTGACTTATAATTACTTTTTTTATATAAACTAATTTTTTCTAGATTCATAAAATATTCTTTCCATAAAATTGATAACAACTTTAACTTTAACTTTATAATATACAACTACACAATAGCAGGAAATATTTCTAACTAATAACCTAATTAAATACCAGTGAGAAATTAAAATGAACATGTCACCACTATGATAGTCCTCTAACGTCTTTGTCATTGACAGTGTTCTTACGAGCTCTTCCAACTGGTCCCACTTCCCTTCCTCTACAGGATAACATGAGCTGGCCTTGGAAGTCACTATTTCAGACTGGTAGACATACACTCTCAAACTAAACGATTCGGCTCTTCCTTCCTGTGCAAATCAGTTAAAACGTGGCACTCACTACCAGTACATGTATTTACAGCCCACTATGTCTCCGGGTCCTTCAAGCGGGGCGTGAAAAAGTACCTCACTAAGCTGACATAGTGTAGGTCACAATACTGAATTGTTTGCATTCGCAAAGAGTATAGTAACCACCACTCTTGGATTCTATTCATGCTTTCCACTGGGCATAGTAGAGTCACTTTAGAAGTCTAGAATAAAAAAAAAGAGTATGTGTACTCATGTATGCACGTAAGAATTTATACTTCTTTATGGCAACTAACTTCAGACTGTTGCTTTTTTCTGTCGGTATTAACTAACTTTAGACTGTTGCTTTTTTCTGTCAGTGTGCGCGAGCATTGTAAAATTTCACTATCATCATTTTTCCCAATCGCACAAAAAGTAGTATAACTTCAAAAACCTATGCCTAGAGAGTGTCAGGTACTGCTATGCGTAAATTTCTCTATTCTATTTCACTTTTTAACCTGAAAAAGATTGAGACAACAGTATTACTATTTTGTTAAAATTCTCGCTGCTTAACAGTTTTTGATCTATTTATTGAACTGTACTGAAACAGATCGATTTTGCCATGTGTATCGTTCACGAACTGAAACCCCCGCAGTTGTTAGGGTTTTAATTGCTTAAAACATTTTCATTCTATTTTGGAGTTCATTTCATTTTAAATTGTGAATTAAATTGCAAAGTAAATAATTAAAAAGTCAAATACACTTTCTACTGAGTTGCCTAGTAAATCATGTAACTTTTAATTAAAACTTTTTTACTTTCGTTTTTACCAGTTTTCATGAATAATTTTAAAATAAATTATTTATATTAATTTCTTTGTAAAATTATGTTTCCAAATATTTACAAAGGTAAGGACATTTTCCATTCATTAAAAGAAATAAAAAAAGAATTAAAAATAAACCCACACAATACACACTTAAATACATTTGAAATATATATTAAAGAATATTGCACGAGACAGATTAAACAGAAACCTCAGTTAAAAACACTTCAATAAAGCTCTCGAAAACTGAATTGAATTGAAATGAAATAAGTCAATGTCAATGGATACCCCGAGGTAAATGTTGCGGTAAACCATTGAGAGACGCAACTTGTTAATTTCTATTATTGAAATACGGTACGGTAGGGTGGTGTGCCGGAATCGGACCGACTAAAACCACACGGTGTGCCACTCTCTGCCTGTGATATAATAGGAGGGATCCAAGTACAGCAAACTAAGCAGAACCTGTACTATGGTCAACAAATTATTGATTTTTTTTCTGTATTAAGAACCTGCCAAAGTGACTCTAATCTGTCTGATGGAAAGCATGAATAGAATCCAAGAGTTGTGGTCACCATACTCATTGCAAATACAGACAATGTAGTATGGTGACCCACATTATGGCGGCCTTGTGAGATGCTTTTTCAAGCCCCGCTTGGGGACGTAAAAGGCATGACAGTCATCGTGACAGTGTAAGGCTAACACAGTTACCACGATAACTGTCACCCCTGTATCAATGGGCCTCCGGTCTCACACTCACCAACGAAATATGACAACGCGAATGCTGGCGCTTTAGGTTGATCTTCTGTGGGAGGGTAGTACTACCCCGGTTGAGCCGGCCCGCTCGTGCTGAAATCAGCGTGGCTCTACTACCTACCAAACTTACTTGATTATCATACTTGATTAACATACTTATACATTTTCAAATACATACATATCATATTATTACTCGTACAACAAAAAATCATTGAGATCTATCTAGTTCTTCCAGAGAAGGTACAGTACAAACAAATCTTGTGTATTATATTTACTTTATTCACTAGTGTGTGTAGGGATACAACTAAAGCTTGTGGACAAGTAATCTCTTGGTTGATTTAGTCACAGTCTACACAATGCAACATGTTTATACGCAATCCTAAACAACATTATATATCTTCTTTGTACGTCACCCTTCGCGTTCAAAACACTTCATTTCAAGAGGCGTTTTGTAGGGAGCCACTTAACGTTGTTTGCCCACTATATTAAAGTTAGAATGGACACGGACGAATTATTTGCTTTCTAAATAAATTTGTATAGGTGTTCAAGACCAATATAAATACACTCTCAGCTGTGATTAAAGGACGTCCCAATATTGATCTTTGAAAGCATTAAAATTATTAGGATATGATAGGCCTTGGATTGCTGTCATAATTGGGATCGTTTGGTTTGTAAATTCGGGGAAATTTATGTACAAGTTGACAACACGCAATATTAAATGTTTCTGGTAGATTTTGTGTGTTTGAAAATTTCATCACAACAAAAATTGTATTTGATATCTGTTGTATTTGGGAAACATTTGATTAATTTTGAACTTATTAAATTGTAGTTAAATGATTTTAATGAAATACCTAACAATACTACCGTAGATCAACAAAGTGAAGTGCTGGCTATACAAAAGCCTAGAATAACAGTTTTTCTAGAGACCTGCCGTGAATCTGTGTCACAATGTCACAAGAATGTGTGTCTAACTAAGCGAGATTAAAACAAAGAGCTATTAACGTACTAACAACAGACAATAGGCACAGGAAAAGTATTTAATGGAAGCAATAATATCAATTTTTGTATATACTCAGAACGCTATGGAGGCTTTTTGTAACATCCATTTATAGCGATACATTAAATAAAATTACAAGAACAAAAATTCTCAAGTCATTTCTCAGCCAAGAGACGTCAACTGCTGGATATAAGCCTTTTTTTTTTTTTTTTTTTTTTTTAACGTGTGGAAACCCCCACGGGCCGTCACCCCACCGGGGTTTACGGCGGGGTGGTGTGTCGGAATCGGACCGACTAAAACCACACGGTGTGCCACTCTGCGCCTGAGATAGGAAGGATCCGGGAACCGCTGCTATTACGACATCCAGATCCCTCCTAGCGCCTGCCCGCTACCTCGGGCACCATCTGCGGATAAACTCTCTATTTTAGGTGACGTACGGCACACGCGGACGTCGCCTCCTCGCGGCTGGCCATTGTAGCGGATGGAGGGGAAAACCCGTCCCGTCCACCCGCGACCACACTCAAGGCGGCATGAGGCGCTGGTATGCACGCCTCCGCCGCCCGGCTCGCCGGCGGCGAATTGGGTCCGAGTGGATATCGTCCTCCCGGGCCTTCTCCGCCGCCTCCTTCCGCGAAATTACGTCTTCGCAGAAGGTTGCGACCGCGGTAAATCAACTGTCGCTACTGGCCATGGAGCGTATTACGGCCGGTAGCGAGAGATCTCCTCCAATAACTGCAGTAAGGACCCCACGCTGCGCCGCCCAGGCGGAACAAACCGCTAGCGTGTGCTGAGCCGAGTCCTCACTGCAGTCGCAGTGGTGACAGGCGGGACTCAATTCCCTCCTGGCGACCGAGTGCAGATACTTCCCGAAGTAACCGTGCCCGGAAAGGACCTGCGTCAGTCGGAAGGAAAGGGTCCCGTGCTGCCGCCCTGCCCACTCGGCGATGACCGGCTGGAGAGCCTCCACGGCGGCAAAGCCAGCACGTGGAGCCTCCAGCCGGGACGACCAACGAGCCATCGTGGCTCGACGAGCGGCCTCTCGCCACTCGCGTATCTCTTCGGGCGAGGGCCGTATGCCGCTACCCGCCCGGAAGTCAACCGTCCGCCGATAAACTTCGGCGAGCACTTCCGCCTCCAAATCCCACGGGGGAGTTCCGGCCAAGGCGCACGCCGCCTCCGTCGATACGGTGCGGTAACTGCGTATGGCTCTAACCGCCAATATCCTCTGAGGGCGCCAGAGGCGAGCCCTATTCTGGGCGGTCAGAGCCGCCGCCCACACCGGTGCACCATATAGTGCCATTGACCGGACAACCCCCGTGTATAGCCGTCTCGTCGCGACGCTAGCTCCACCCAGATTGGGCAAAAGTCGCCCAAGGGCAGAAGCAGCGCCGACCAGCTTTGGAGAAAGCTGTCGGCTGGATATAAGCCTCCCCCAAGGTTCTCCACAACAACTTCCATGCCGCCAACATTAAACGGTTGCCGACTTGTTAGTACTTGTTTAAAAGGCTTAAAATAAAAGCACATTATTACTTCATTAATTAATAATAAAATAGATAATAAAGAATAGGTATACTGATAATAATTACTAATGATAAATTGCTGGACAATATTTTCTAGTATTGATAAACGATAATCAATATTCTGTTTCTGAAAACTTGTGTACAATTACCTATCGCAGCCCACTGCTGGACATAGATCTCTTCTATTGTACGTCACTCTGATTGATTTTAGGCTTCTCGCATCCTACTTCATAATACTAATAATCCAATACTCTCTGTTATATAGATTTAGAGACACAAAAATTTATGAATTTTCTATGACAATGTGTACTCGTAGCCCATTTTGGTTACGGTGGTCAGTCTCAATGGAGACTAGCTACTAAGCAGGAGATATCACAGTACATAACTGTGTCCACAAACATTCTCTGTTTCCTCATTCTAACAGTCTGATGGGACGGCTATCAGACCATGACTGAGGAGAGTTCAGGCGCAGGGCTGACGGCTTTACGTACTCTCCAAGGCACGAGGGTTGGTACCCCTACTTCCAAACTCCAAGCTATTGTTAAATATATTTATAACCAGAAAACCTCAATAACACTTTTTGGCCCGACCGAGGAATACAACCAAAGACCTCTTGATCGGCAGACATACGCTAACCGCTAAACTCTAGACCATCGAAGCAATACACTTTATTCGTAATGTATAATACCAAAAGTGTTAATATAGTTTTAGTAAATATATGTTAAAAGTATTGAAAAATGGAAACTGAAAACTACAACCTAAATATGAAACAAAATCAAGTTATAACTACACGGTAACGAATAACTTAACATTATCAATATGATTCAATTAGTGAGCGGAATGCCGTAAATATGCCCAACGGAAAATAATGTGTATTTTCGAAGAGGAGCATGGGATCATATATCGGGAGATATTTATGAGTTGAGCTGAGTTTATTCATCTGTCACACATTTATAAAATAATGAATCAGTATGATGTACTATGTTGGCCAGGTGTAACGATGATTTGCTTAAGATGACTGGCAAGAGAAGGTGGGGATTGAATCAAGTGCCATACAATTGACAGGCTAATATTGATAATGATAGTATACTACTTTTCGAAATTAGTAAAATTAAATACCATTTGTCTAGCCTTTTCCCTAAAGCCTGAAAAATTGAAATGACAAAAATGTAGACAACGGATTTTGTGACTTTAAGATTTTCAAATAGTCAAAGATGTGATTTGCCTATATATTAGTCAAATTGATATTTTTGCGTTATAAAATTAGAACTTAATCTATACACCTAAGTAACTTTCACTTAAAAATTAAAAAATAACTAAAAATAACTTACATAAATTATGAAATCACGTTCACACCATCGTTTTAATTATATTAAGGCATCAAAATTTTTACAAATCTTATTTTCCAACCACCTTTGTACCAGTAATTTATCCCGCTATTCGGTAACTCTGAACCCGTATCAGATGAGCTCGTTTCTTTACACTTATTAGGTAATGCAAATACCCGACCCGTCTGTTTGGACCACCTTAACAATGTTTGGATAAGGAGCTGATCAGAACGTCCAAAATGTTTTACCATAGATTTGAAGAGACTAGATGTGTGTATAGAATCATTTATGTAGAAAGGGACAGTTTTAAAAACCATTTTGGTGAGTTTTACTTAATGTGCTTCTAAATTCTACCTTTTTTAAATTTGCTCAACATTTGTTATTTTACTCTGATGCTCCGAAAAGGGTCTGTTAGATTCACTATGTACTATTTTAAACAGTTAACGTAATCAATGAATTCATGCAAAATATAATTTTCTAGAATACTGATAAGAAACGGTTTTTTTCATTAGGACCTAATTGTTAGGTAATGTCAAGATCACCATATGAAAGTTATCGGTTTTGTTGAATAGCATCTTTTCAAGAATGACGGCATAGTTGACGTCATGACTTAAGCAGTCGTCTCACCGCTTCCTACTGCACCGAAGTGCTGTCGGTCCGATCCCCAAGTTGGACAACACATTATGTGATCCACAAATAGTTGTTCTAAGTCTGAGTGTTCTGTGTGTCAACTTATTTTATGTTTGTAAAGTCCTTTTAAAAAAAATAAAAATATCCAAATCGATGCATGACCTAATAAGTTTGCGGTTGTTGACATTAAGCCTCTGACGACGATCAGAGGTGACTAATTGTATAAATATCAGTGTCACATCTAGTAGGCAGTATTATTTCTATGTAGGTAAGTAAACTCAATCTATAGGCGAATAATACTTCGTAAGTACCCGTCACTCGATTCAATCAAATTTTCTCAGAATGTTTGCCAGCTAGTTTTTTTTTTATTATGGCACAAAATTATCAAGAACTTCTTCAATCGTCCTTCTTAGAATTCAGGTTTCCAATACCTGATGAAGAAATAGACTGTCCACTGTCCCTATGTGATCCATTCAAAAATTCTTAGAATAGTTAAAACATATTTTAGAAATCTGCATCATCATCATCATGATCAACAGCCTTTTACAGTTCACTAGTGGACATAGGCCTCTCCTTAGCAAGAAGGTTTTGGCCTACTATACCATGCTGGCCCGATGGGTTAGAATAGGATTTGTTTCAAGTTTTCCTTCTCTTTGTAATGATGTTGTCTTGCATAGTTTGTTCCCTTAGGCACCTTTTACGATACCCACGGGATGAATAGGGCTGGTAACACTATGTACTCTTAATCCGTCACCACACAGACAAATCAATGTAATGTATTAAATATATATAAATCGGCAATCTCCATACGGTAATTTATTAAGAATACCCCCACAAGTCTTCGCAACCTCTATTTTTCTCATGAGTGTTATAACAGGGTACAAAGGAACAAAATATACAAGATTACAGCACTGCATAGAGAGGAAAACTTGAAACAAACTCTATATCAACTCATCTGGCCAGCGTGATATAATAGGCCAAAACCTTCTTGTTAAGAAGAGAACTATGTCCAGCAGTGGACTGTTAAAAGTTATTGATGAAATGGGCTAACAGATGATAGTAATAATATATACTATAGAATGTATGAGTAAACAAAAGTCAATATGACATAGGTATGTGGTTATAAAAATTAACTTCCGTTACTAAATGATAATCAGTGTAATTTGTTTGTCTTGTGGCGGCTTCTACATTATAAACTCAAAAGTAAAATGTACAACGGCGCCATCTAGCGAAGATACATCGAACTACGAAGTATGAACGAAACGTATGAATGTAATGAACTACAATGCTACTACTAATCCTGCATCGCGATATAGAGATTCGCGTGGCAATTAGCATATGTACAACATCCCAACATCAACCGTTGGGCTGTGGCCCACCAGGCCTGATCACCTCGCCTGGTCGGAGGATCCTCCCTTTGTGTCGGAGGGACACATGCCACACGTCCCTCCACAGTGGTGACCCCGACGTGATTGGAAGCAGCCTTCAAGTCAATGTGAGCAGCGTCACTCCCACAGCGATGATCAGTAATCAAGTCTCAGCCAGCCAGCAACTTCGGCCTCAACAGGGATACCACACGCAGGACGCGCCCGCTTCAGCCTGGTTACCCTACGGCCTCATCAGTGTCTAGGCACAGCGCACCGCACACCACATGCAATGCCGACTCACCGGGATCTGCATACTTCAGCCTCGACTCACTGGGGACTTCACCGCAGCACTGCGCACCACATGCAATGCCGACTCACCGGGATCTGCATACTTCAGCCTCGACTCACTGGGGGCTTCACCGCAGCACTGCGCACCACATGCAATGCCGACTCACCGGGATCTGCATACTTCAGCCTCGACTCACTGGGGACTTCACCGCAGCACTGCGCACCACATGCAATGCCGACTCACCGGGATCTGCATACTTCAGCCCCAACTCACTGGAACTACACACTCCTGGCACTGGCACGCTCCACAACAGAGCATAGACAGCTGACTCATCAGTACATCGACCTCCGGACCTCCGGACCGCAGTCTCATTAAAGGAATAGAAATGATGTTTTATTTGTATTTCACGTAGTAAATAACGTCATCACACATTTTGACATTGTTACATTTTTTTCTTACTGACCATAATTTTTAACGTTACATATTTTAAGTTCCAAACAATATTCTTAGCACACTTAAAATACTGGAGTCAATAAACAGCGTCAAATCCACGTCAAATGTCAATCATATGAGTTCATTCAGTCAAACACATGATGCGCAAAAGCTTTCCTTATATATTCTGACTGCAACATTCAGTAGAATACCTGACTGTCGCATTACAAGTCACTTTGAAATTATTCCACGGAGGAGTTACTATCTCAATCAATAAACGTATACAACTACACTGGTAATAAAGCAATCAGAAACTTACGTACGCACAATGAATAATAATTGTATTATAGATGTAGAAGCTAAGGCAATCAATCATATCGTTGTTTATTACTGTTGGGAGGAAAGTTTCGTGTTTCGAGAATTCGTGCAAAAACGAACAAGATTGATAACATTATTCCGATGTCTTAATGGTACACATATTTCAGGACAAGTTTCTTTGATTTAGTGATGAAAATTAAGTACATAAAACATACATACACACATAAAGTCTTACCTATTTCCTAGAGAGGTGGGCAGAGATAATTGATCTTCCCTTTTTAGAACATCACTATTTTGGCCACTAAATGTTTGCCTTTTGTAATCTCTTCCGACACTTTCATCACATTCGCTCTATAAATATCTTGCATCTTCTATCGTCCATCTCCTCTAAGAGACTAAACTGTTGGAGCACGCTCTCTTCGATCCTTGTCACTATGTCTTCTTTCAGTCCACAACTTTGTCTATCACTGCATTCCTGACTCTGCCACTATTATTCACACCATACATTCTCTTTAGGAAAAGCACATCCACTGCATTAATTGTACTTCGGTGCTTCTTCTACAATATCCAAGATTCACTTCTTAATATATCATCTTCATGTCATTTATTTTCTTAGGTTGAATACTCCATCTTCGAGTTGGTGAAGAGATAATATGTACATCGAATCATCCAACCTGTGAGGTGACGGATTAAAAATATGTAGTGTCGCCAATCTTATTCATTCTGTGTGTGCCGTAAGAGGTGATTAAGGAAACAAACTACTTAGGAAAATATCACTACAAAGAGAAGGAAAACTTGAAACAAACTCTATTCCAACTCGTCTGGCCAGCGTGGTATAGTAGGCCAAAATCTGCTTGCTAAGGCGAGACCTTTGTCCAGCAGTGGACTGTTAAAGGTTATTGATGATGATAATTGATGTAGTTTATTTCTTGTAAACATGTAAGCAAATCATTCGTGCTATTTTCCCTTTCATAGATTATCATAAATTTCGCTTTCTTAACGTTCATTTTTATCTCTTTCATTTTTAATCCCTCATTCACACAAGTGTTACCATTTCCTGTAATTTCTCTGCCACAGGGCAAGTAATTCTTGGTCAATAGCATAGAGAAGGCGTTTGATTGGTAACTCGCCCTTTCTAAATCAATCAAAGAAAATGTAAGTCAGTATATTAGGTGTTAAAATTATTATTATTTGACCTCACAAGTAAAGTAACGTCTAAATTATTGTTATTGAATTTATCTTCAAAATCGTTATAATTCAAAAGCACTTAATGAAATGATCAAGACTTTGTAACATAAGCTAAGATTTCACTTGCTGTACTAGAGTTCTATGTTTCTAGGTTTCTATGTAAGGGCTAGACACATAACTATAGGTACATTTCAATAAAATGTTTTCATATATCCCTTTACCATGTTGTTTCTCTCTATGGTTTAAAATTCTTTAGAAGTGAAGTGTCTATACGAAACTTGACTTCTAAAGAAGCGTTAAGATGAGCTATTATGGAAGGTTGTGTACAGTCATAAGATACTCTAAAACCGCTATATTTAAACAAAAAATATATAACTCCTCTTTTATCATGTTATATTACTTATGTTTATTTAAAGTACTAAAATGGTTACTGTACTTCATAGACATGATAATTATTTTTTTATGAGACGTACTGCTAATTTAGGTTCTTGTATTTATGTTTATTTACTGTGAAATCAAGTATTTTGATATTTTATGAACAACTAACTAGAGTTGATAAAACTACTGTCGCGTGTGTTAACATTTTTATAGTGTAATGAAATATTTACTATAAAATAGAATTATTCTGAAGCACTTCTCAGAATAAAAGCTAACATTTTGAATAAAATATTACACATAAATAAAAAATATCAATTTGAGATTACAAACAGACACTTCAATTTCATTTATTTTTATGCGATAAAATGAGATGGACTTAAGTCAAGATTTAAAATTAAATTAATTTATATCGTGTCTTGAAATATCTCATGTCTTGTTTTAAAGTATATATCTACTTACGTTGAAACTTTCATCTTATAGTATATAATTATATTAGGTATGTATAACTGGAGCATAGCGCAGAGGACAGTAGGTAAACATCTTACACAGCGTAACTAGTTTAGCATTTTTCATCAAAAATGGTTAGTTATGTGTATCCTATAGAACATCGAATCATGACAGATCTCATGAGACTTTAAATCGGCCGAATATTAAAAAAACCACGTCAGAACGCGTTCACTTATCCTAAATTTGATTAAAAAAGTCATAAATAATTGATCGAGATGCAAGACATTTTAATTGTGAGAATCCTCTGAGGTATAGTGAGATCTTAAAATAAATTGGATTTACCAAATCAAAACAGAAAGTATTACAGTAAGAAATAAAAATGCGTATTTGATAAATTATTTCTTTTTTCCTTTGATCAAGTGGTTTCAAGTTCAACACCCATACATCAATATGATTCTATCTATCTGATTGACTTCTGATGGGGTTAACGAGGTATAGGTATTGCCTAATAAATACTTGTATTAGAAAATGTCTATGCTGTATTCTCGTGTCACATACCCATAGGTACATAATATGTTAACGTATAAATACGTAAATTATTAATGTTATGCAACACATAATTTTAAATTAAAGATAGTATACATACTTAAAAAACTGTTAAATAAAAAAATGGATAAATGGTTTTAGGAGGTGCTTAATTATATTTTGTGAAAAATTGGATCAAATAATTATGTATTCATGACAGACATCGAGAGGACTCAAATAAGCTGAAATGCTAAAAAGAATCGAGAAAAAAATTGTGGATCATATAAAATATTGGTAGATTTTTTGTAACGATTAATCGAGGACAAACGCATTTGAACTTTAATGATCTTCTACAAGATGTCGAAATAAATGATCATAAACTAAATCAAGATAGAAAACAGACTTTCATTGAAATAAATTTAAAGATTTTCGTAACTTTCATACTCGAATTGAAGAGAAAACAAACGATTGCTTGGGCTTGTTGAGATATTAATCTGTTTATTTAAGTAATTTATTGTTGACAGTTGCTTTTGTGGTAATTTGTTATAATATAATTGATTAGATCATGTAGATTTGAATAGCACGAAACATTAAATTCTAAATAAGTCCGCATATCTAAGTTATAGTAAACAAGTACTTAAAATAGTCTTGTTAGTCTAGTGGTCATCGTATGTGACTACTGCTCCAGGGATCTCTGATTCATTTGAGTTTAGGACTCCAAATTCGGATCGGTTCAAGTAGAGTTTTTCTAGTTACCTTAATGGGGGCCTTAATTCTTGTGCATCGGATAGCACGAAAGCTGTCGATCCTGCGCCTTATATCTCCCTAGTCGTGTCGGATTGCCGTCCCATTGAGTTGGGAGAGCAAGGGGACAGAGAGTGCACCTGTGTTTGCACACACATTTTTGCACTATAGTAAATCCTACATAGTTGCCTAATTTTTGCTGAGACTGGCGACTGTGGTCGCAATCGGCCACGAACATATGAAGCTTAAAATAGACATAACTTATTTTTTTAACCATACTGGGACAGAGGATGATGTAATGAGGTTTAATTTTTCCTGTTTTTTTCGCTTAAAAATTTACTTGACTGAGAGTATTTTAGCTTTTGTACACCAGAACATAAATTAAAAATTATAACTTCTATTAGTCTGATCAAATAAGAAACTTAATTTGATCTTACGTTGCAACTGGAATCATAAAAAACTAATTCTTCACCAACTATTGTTGTTCTATTAAGAAATGTCCACCTCCTAATAGAACTAAGAACCAATTATATATATATAACCAGTTAACAATTAGTTAACTATGTCTGATATTTTATTTGCTTAAGATATTAAAAGTATAAAATAAATTTTATAAATAGTAATATATACAAAAATAGTACGATGCATTATCAATAGCTACTACAACATAGTTATACACACCAGCTTGAAAAATTTAGATTAAATCAACCTATCGTCGTCCACTGATGAACGAAATTCTCGTCCAAGGAGCGCCAACCCGGTCTTGGGCTATTCGCATCCATCCGCTGCCAGCCACTTTCTTCAAGGCGTCGGTCCTTTGTATCGCAAGACGTCCTACGTTTACCAATTGCGGTCTCTAGTCTAGGAAACTTCGGCTACAGCGACCACCGGTTCGCTGGGAGGCATGACCAGCTCACTTCCACTTCAGCGTACTGTTTCTCCGTGCAATGTCACTTGTTCCAGTCCTCTGTCGAATAATCTCGTTACGAATTTTATCGAACAAAAAAAAGATCGATAACTTATTTTATTCATTTTTACTCCATAATATTTGTTCCTCAAATAACACAAAGAAAATTGACACCGAAGAAGAGGAACAAAGTATTGCAGATAAACAGCGTGAAAGACTTGTCTAGGATTACGGGGCGTGTTTGGAGCTCTGCGGTTATGAATGTTTAACAAACGTGCCGTCTCTTGTGAAACATGACTTATCCAAGTCACATTCAAATTGTGTAGCAATTGTGCTCTTGCTTGTGCACACAAATATGAGAGGAAGGAAACTATTATAAAATCACGACTTTCACAACGTTTTATGCCAATTGATATAAATTGATGACTTTATAAATAAAACTAGCTAGGCAACGACTTCATTCGCGTGATTATTTTCCTGTTTCATGGTTCTAACTTGACATGACAAACTAAAATAGATATATGTCTATATATCCACAGATAAATAAATAAAAATAAACAAAATTTCGTCGAATTGTTCATCCATTATTTCATCCTTCTCAGTGGTGAAATTTCTAAAAATCTTTCGTAGTAAGTGATTAAAAAATATTAGCTACCAGAATTTCAAGGTTATTGCCTTAGGGTTACAGACTTGGGGTTACTGGTCAGTCGAATGAATCAGTCAGTAAGTCAGCGCAAATAATTTTATATGTATAAATAACCTGATCTCCTTACTTTAAAAAGCCAGAAATTCGTCACCATGCCTCAAAACTTTGTAAGCTTAATTAATTGATCTGCAAATATTTTTGCTTAAACGAAAAGCGATTCAATATTAAATTCTGAAGTATATTAATAATATAAATATGTTACATTATGTACATAATACATGAATATGTATTTTGTGCTCGTAAATAAACCATTTAATCTCTTAATGCATCCCCAAAGTGAATGCTGTAACTTTCACAAATATTTTATCTATAATTTATCTACAATGTGGGGTAATAAAATGTAAATCTGCCACTGTGTATGAATTTGGTCTATGTCCTTTTCGGCAACCTGATTGTTCGGCAGGTTCGAAGTAGTCAAATCTAAGTTCGAGACAATTCTCGAGAACAGTGTGTATAACTGTGACTCAGACGAGAGTTGGGTCCATAATTTTGCCGCCACCCGTTTTCAAAAGCTCAGGACACTTACAAAGGTATAAAAAAACAGTCAATTGAAAAGCCTTATGAAGCCATGTTTAAATCGTTACTGTAACAAATTGAAACATAAGATAGGATTGTATTGTCATGTAATAACGAAATCAAAGTATTTTAAACAGAAATTTATTAAATAACTTAATTTAACACGATTTTACATCATCCTTAATAACACATTTTTAAATTATAAATCATTTCCACTCAAGGAATATGCCAACCGCATTAAATAAGATAAATGAACCACATCCTTTGAACTTTAAAACAAACCCCTGGCTTGTGAAACAACGTGCTCAGAAAAGCAAACAGCCTCTAAACCATTGTTTTGCAAAATGGTTTAAAAAGTTTTAATTATTTTATTTGTAGGGCATTTAATTATTTCAGAATAATGGGGCAAGATAACATGTTTTGGAAGAATTTTTAAGGACAGTTATTTAGCAATTTAGCAAGAATATTAAAAGTGACAATGTGACAGAAAAATAACGATCTTGTAAGTACGCACACACGAGTCGAAGAAAAATATGAAATAAATGGAAGGGTTTGTTAAAGAAAACAAAAAAATTACAATATTAAAATGAATAATAATTTAATTTTTTTATTACATAATTATCCTTGGATAATAGTCTATAGTTATTAATTTAAAAAAACAGTAAATTATAATTCCAGAGTTAATCAAACACAGTGAAGCAGGATGACGACCTAGCATAATCAAGATGTTCAGCCACGTCATTATTCTGCCGCGACCACTGTCTGCTTAATCTTATTAAATATCAAAAATATCTTTTGTTGATTTCCTGTATATACTTTTACTTCAAGAAAATACTTCCTATCCTTCCTATATTTACTACCTTCAGTATTATAAATGCGAAAGTTTGTTACTCTTCCACGAGAAAAATTACTGGACGGATTTGGATGAAACTTTACTGTAATATAATCTATATTACAGTCGTCGTACATCGATAAAACATATAGGCTTACAAGTGTAATGATTTTATTGGTAGTAATAAAATCTGGCTTCAGAGAGTTATCTTGGCGTACGCTACCTAAACCATTGAAGTTACACAAAGATGATATACCGTAGGATTGTTAGTATGTTAAAAATATATATATTTATTTAAAATGATCTATTACGAAATTTAATGTGACAGACCAAAATCCACAAGAGCGAAGCCGTGGGCAAAAGCTAGTATGTAATATTTTTCTACGTTCAGTTTAAAAAGCGCTTAGAGTTTTCAATAAAACATCTCGAAGTAACAAAAAACTTGTGGAGCTTACACGTCGTCTTTGCACTTTAAAAAGAACAAAAATCTTTTATATTTGCTTGAAAGCCACATAGAATTTCTGTTCTATTTATATACACTTATGTAGAGTTTTAGCTTTCAACTAGTAGTGAAGTAATGTCTCAGATAAGAGTCTGAAGTAAGTTTCCTATATTTTTGGTTTGTTTTAGTACCTTAAATGTGTTTAGAGTTGTTGTAAGCACTTTAAGTTTGGCATATCTATCAATATTTTATGTCTATGATACTACTATAATTTGAAGAAAACACTACACTCACAAGAAATTGACAGTTGTCGTGGTAAGTGTGTGAGCATTACAATGCCACGATAACTGTCATGCCTTCTACGTCCCCAAGCGGGCGTGAAGAAGCATCTCACGAGAGCGCCATAGTGTGTGTCGCCATATTACATTGTATTCGCAATAAATATGGTGACCACAACTTTTGGATTTGACAGGCTCTTAAAACAAAAGAATATAGGTTCAAATTGAAAAATTATTTTAGTATCAGACAAGTAAAGAACTTGTCTATTGAGGGCTACAGATATTCTGACATCACTCTACAACCAATGGAAATCGCGCATCAACAAAAAGTTCTGCCATAATGAGATAAATTTATTTCTTTTGCGAGACTAAACGCTGGTCAATTAGCCTTTAACAAATGAGAATAATATCGGCCACTAAGCTTTTTATACAAATATTGAGAAGGACTTTTTTTATCTTAATCTTAATATTTAATTTAACTTCAATATTCTGTCAATTTGAGTAACCGTGTTATTATATTGTTAACAAAGCTCATATTTAAAACTGTTTCTTATTTGTACCAGGGCTTGGAGATCAAAGGCCAGATGGTGTTCTGCTCAGAGTCTGATTCTCTATTGTTCGTCGGATCTCCGTTCCTCGATGGACTTGAAGGTCTCACTGGAAGAGGGCTGTTTATATCTGATATTCCTCTCCATGACGCAACAAGAGATGTCATCTTAGTTGGAGAACAAGCCAGAGCTCAGGTATGTTAAATTTCTAATACATAGATTTTGTACATCAGTTTTAAAGCTAGTTTTATTTTATACAGTGACAATTTTTTTCAAAGTTTTAAACGTTTATTTTCTATTCTATACAACAAAAATGCTGTTTCAGGAAAGTATGTGATCCTTTACAAGATGGCTGTTGAATTCCTAAAATTTCAGCCAAATGTATGAGCTGTGCCCAAATATGATAATTTGAATAATGTACAGTTGAGAATCTCAATTGATATTTTCTTGTGATTTAACATACGAGAAATGCGACAAAAAATATTATTTGCCTTTTTTTATCTGAATGTCAAATATATACAATTACTAGCTGACCCGGCAAACGTTGCTTTGCCATATAAATTATTTCTAAGTAATTGGAGCGGGATGAAAAATGATTAAATTACTAAAATGGCTATTAAAAAATACGGGTTGATCGTAGAAGGGTGAAAATTGAGGATTGCATGTATTTTTGTATGTTGTATCATAAAAAAATAGAAATTAAAAATTTTGTCTCAAAATAAAAAAAAAATTTAGGGTTGTACTACCCCTAACATTTAGGGGGATGAAAAATAGATGTTGGCCGATTCTCATAGATACCGGATAAGGACACAAAATTTCATCAAAATCGGTCAAGCCGTTTCGGAGGAGTATGGCAACGAAAACTGTGACACGAGAATTTTATATATTAGACATAGAATGATCACTATAAATATGTCGCTGTATCCGTGTTCCAAAATTAATACTTGATACATACATAAATGATTTTTGTCTCTAACATGTACTAATCGTTGTCAGTCAGACGTGGTAAATATTATGATATTTAATTATATCTATACAAAGAATGAAAGAAATATTCAAGAAAAATATGCGTAAAGAATGGGATGATAGTGAATGCCTCTAAGGTCCATAGTTTCTGGCAACTGCCACAAAAAGCTATTTTACAATTTGGTTTTGGATGTGAGCCAACTATGTCGCAGTGAGATACAGCAAAGGCTTTGTTGTTATCTTGCCTTATTTTTTGACTTTGAACAACCTACCAAATAAACTTTCTTGTTTTGAGAAAAAAAAGATTTTTAAGAGATGTTTGATCATAATATTATAAAAAATATATTTTAAACTTTTAGACTATCACGTTTCATAATTTACAATTAAGTTTATGAAAATTAACGCATTCACGATAAAATAAGTTTCAATCAGTTTGCATTGGCTAATTGTCACGTTGTAATTTCCGTAAATATAGTTATATATTCATTATTAACTTCTAACAATATACCAGTGCTTAAATTTGATACAATAACAAGAACCATTTGAGTAGTGAACTAACTGAACGGCTTAGAGGACCACCTATCGCTAGGTAAGCTCGTTTAATGAATTGATCAGTAGTTCTGTCACGTCACGCATTGTATTTTGTGAGCACGGAAGTACTGTTTTTATGTCCAACATATAAAATATATCAAAATATTATATGATCGTCTTACATTGCGTGCGCCTAATTTTTACGCAGTAATAATGATTGATAAAACCAGGTTTCGGATTTTATCATTAAGAGGAGTGACAACTTACATTTGGTTTTATGCTTTTCAAAAGATACAGACTACTTACATTTCCGAAAACTAACGTTGGCTCATAAAATCAAATGTGTGCTATTGCATTATTGGGGAACGCAGTATTGGCAGTTAGTTGGAACGATCTTGGCAACAATAATCAACACGCTTGGCAATCAGGGCCGGCGTTTATTGCATATATCTACGAAGATCACTTTACTCTATACCTACTATATGTGTTAAATTGATTTCTGCATTAATAAAATTTTCAGGCGTAATGCTCTTTATAATGTTTCTATGGATTGAATTAGATGACTCCACGAACTGTTGTGATTTTTCGAATTCCATGTAAAATTCTTTCCACAACAACTACATAAAATTATTTTTATTTAGATGTTCAGATCGGTTTGTATTAGCTAATGAAATAAATGTTTCATTTATTTAATTAGCTAATAATTTGAAACCTATACTTAAATATTTCTTATATAATGTTTTATTCAGAAATTTGAAATATTATAAATCGATTGGTATAATACATAATAACCCACATTTATCTCACCAGGATGGTCTTCGAAGACGCATGGACAAACTAAAGAACTCAATAGAAGAAGCAAGCAAAGCCGTTGACAAAGAACGACAGAAGAACGTTAGCTTGCTCCACTTAATATTCCCACCTCACATCGCCAAGAGGTTGTGGTTAGGTAAGTTTCTAAGTCAATTACGTGAGGAATTGATTTATGTATAGTTTAATTTAAGCACGCAATGTGTTTAGGAGTTTGAAACTACGGTTTGTAAATTGAGTTGTGAAATTTTAAGTTCTTAACCGGTAACGATAAACATTAACCTGACTAGAATAGACCAGACAAACAGACAGAACAAGACTTGAAGTATCAAATCAACGCCAGTACTTAGAAGCTGCTATAGCAAAATGAACTTACAAGTCTTTATCTAAGAATACGTGGGCAGAAGCCAATCAAATGGACATATAATAAAAAGATCTTGGGTACTTAACCATGTTTAACATATTTGAAATAATTTATACCCATAAGAATAAACTTATTTAAATCTACCTCTAAACTTTTTATCGTAGGATAAAAGTCATTTACGACATCTTGCAAAGACACACCAAGCTACATACATATCAAATCATGATCCATGAACATCAGTGTATCGCGTAATGATACTTCTTATGCAAACTAATGTAAATGTAATATTTCCAGCTAGGTAGAAAAATCATCTGTTTAAACTATTTGGACACAACAAGTACTGCCTTCAACTAGTCACTATAGATTTTAATTTAACGAACAAGTTAACACGTTTCCACTGTGTTTTTTAAATAAACTTAACTCCTTGTTATAAATTTATTCTTCAGAAATTGTACGTTACAAATTGTAATAAAATTTAGATTGTACCTTTAGATAAATGTGTTTGGATTAAATAGGTCATACCTCCAAACAAAAGTAATTATAATAATCGCCTTCATCGTGCCACTTACTTATACGGTGTAGAATAAATACACGAATAACTACGTGGATCAAACGTGAATTGTATTAATAATGTAGGTATTTGTGTGTACTTTGTGTGGTGTTATGTTACATTTCATTAACCTAGTAGTTGGCACCAAGTAAACAAATTATTGGAAAAAATATAGTTCGAAAATGTATGTATATTATTTTTGAATATAGTGTTGAAGTCTTTTGACACGAGACTGTTAGTTTTTATGATTTATGTATTTTATTAATGTTATTTATAGATAATGTAGTTTTGTTTGTGAGTGTGTGTTAATTTAGAATCAACAACTAGAAAATGATATTTGTATTTTGATTTCAACCAGTCTTGAAAGCACCTTATCCATCAATCATGTTACCAAATAGCCCAACTTTTGAAATAAAAATAAATTCTAAGTTTGTATCAAACCACTTTAGTGCTAAAATTAAAGTCGTTTAATGTTCCGTCTCCAAAAAGATCCACTTCCTAAGCCGACGAAATTGGTGCGTCTTATTCCATTCGTAATAGCTAGCCACTTGACATTTTCACAGAATGTCCACAATGACGAGCGCTATCAAAATGAACCATAATAACAATATAATAAGACTTGCAGTTACCAGGTTTTTTTATTACCTTGGTAATCTGCTGGTAAGAGTGCTATTTATTTGCTTGGACAACAAATTATGCGTTAATTTTCTGGAATAAGTGGATTGCTAACAACTTACTGTTAGGAAAAAGTCTCGTCACGGAACAGACATCTAAGTAGAATATAAGTTTTTTTTTCTATATAAAGAGCCTGCCAAAGTGACGCTACTCTGCCTGCATGAATAGAATTCAAAGAGTTGTGGTCACCATACTCATTGTAAATGTAGGCAATGCAGGGACTCACACTATGGCGGCTTAGTGAGATGCTTTTTCACGCTCCGCTCGGGGACGTAAAAGGCATGAGTCATCGTGGCAGTGTAAGGCTCACCTAGTTATCACGATAACTGTCACCCCTGCATCAATGGGCCTCTGGTCTTGCACTCACCAACGTAACACGACAGCATGGATGCTGGCGTTTTAGGTTGGTCTTCTGTGGGAGGGTAGTATTACCCCGGTCTAGTCGGCCTGTTCGTGCAGAAATCAGCGTGGTTCTACTACCTAAAGAAAATAAGTACTATAATCAAGCAGTCTCAGCTTCGTAGTATGTGGTGACCATATTGGCAATCATAATTTTTGCTTGAGACATTATGGGAAATTGTCACAAATAGTCAGAATATTTCCAACCGAACATTCTAAGATTTCAAACCCAATATATGTCAACGTCATGTATTCAACTGCCACTCATTCAATTTCGCTTTCATGTTGTTCCACCCTTTTGAGTTACAAATAGGTGTAAAATTAGGTGTATACAATTGTCGTACATCTAAAGTTCATTATTAAATTTAATCACGTAACCACAACAGTTGAACTCACTAACATTTGATAATCGAAATTTTATAACTAGATTTAAGGATAAAAGACGAGAGAAACTCAGTTACATATATTTGTTTCTATATTCACAATAGGCATTTGGTCCATTTTTGGGGTGAATAAATTAGGTTTTACATATTATTAAAGGTTTGTTTCTAAATTTATGGAGACTAATGAATCTCGTGTTCGTCCTTTGTATTCAGGTCGATGTTTGGAATTTCGCCAGTCACCTCAATGCGTTAAATTTTTAACATCAAAAAACAACAATTTATGTATAAATACCTACTCTATGCCTTTAAGAATAGAAAATCTTGAATATATTCGCGTTTTTATTGTGTATTTCATAGTAAATTGATCGGCAGTCTCATATGCTAACCGTTAGACCAACAAGGCAGTTGATGTGTTGTATATTGATTATTGAAATAGATATTTTTCGGAAGATTTCGAAAGATCAGTCTTGATCACTATTCATATTTCTTTCTTTAAAAATATACAAACTGTGTGAAATTTGATGTCACATAATTTTTATGAAAATTTACCTCTTAAGATGTTTTTTATAACTTTAGGTGAGAAGATCGAAGCAAAAAGTCATGACAATGTAACGATGCTATTCAGTGACATCGTTGGCTTCACATCGATATGCGCTACAGCTACACCAATGATGGTCATTGCTATGCTTGAAGACCTGTACAGTGTGTTTGATATTTTCTGTGAGGAGCTTGATGTTTATAAGGTAGAGATTTTTCTTTCCTAATAATTTTATGATTGTAACTCGGAGAATCAGAACATTTTTTGCGTGGTCTCCTCACTACCACTGGCAAATTGGCTATAAGATGTTCTATTACTTCTAGGTTTAGTAATATTAGTACTTTATTTACTCTTTAGTACGTCACTTTACATTGATAAAGTACATTTCAAGTTACAGATTTCATATTTTAATTAAAATTGCAACGTAAATGAAAATGACTGTTTAGGCATCAAATACTTTAATGTTAATGAGAAATCATAAGATATCTTACAACAGGGCTCTTATTTATTTTGTTTTTAATATTTTTAGAAATGAGAACAGCCATAGATGATTTCTACGATGACATTGAATATAAAACTTTATTTCTTTTATAGTAGAGTACATAAAGTATTTTTATTTAGGTGGAGACTATAGGTGACGCATACTGTGTGGCAAGTGGGCTACATCGCAAAATTGAAACGCACGCGCCGCAAATCGCATGGATGGCCTTACGCATGGTCGAAACCTGTGCCCAACATCTCACACACGAGGGGAATCCCATAAAGGTACATATTTCATATAACGTAATTACATACTCTTGTAATGTATGGTTAAACTTATAATCATAATCCATCGCAGCGCCACCTCACTAGAGCGTGCGCTATCGATGCATGTAGTCCCTATATTTTTATTGTGTGTGGACACACTGCTGTGTAAGAAAATATGCCGTCCTGAATAAAAGATCATTATTTATTATAACGAATATTTCTTTTCAATGTTATCTACGTTCCTATTTAAGACATACAAAAAAATTGTAATTCAAAGCAATAGGAAAGAAACTAAAAATGCGAAATTATTTAAAATGTAATTTGGTATAAGTAATAACTGTTTTAATGCTTCTTTAGAAAAACTACATTTATAAATTAATGGTAACATTCGTCCAACTAAACAGAAAATATTTTTGTCTAATAATTTATTCAGGCGTCTACTTTGAGCCGTTACTTGAATATAACATTTCTTGATTATGGGTTATATTATTAGGTACTTAGTATTATTCAGCATAACGAGGTCAAATTTAGAAATGGAGTCTGGATTTTGAATAAATTCAGAATCAAAAAATATGAATGTTCCGTTAAGTAATTTGTTTAAAGGTTGCCTTTTGATACCTTGACTACGAAAGTCTAGCAGGGAAAATAGATACAGCTTTAGTAGTTTATCTTAAATTAAAAGTAAATTTAAATCATTGGCTTTAAACTCATTTCAGATAAATGCCAAATTTTCATTTATGACAACACACACAGACGGTTGCCTTATTAAAAAATCCAATTCATTTAAAATTAATATCAAAGTTTTTGATAAAACTTCTCTTCGCTATTCTGTAAATTTTGTATATCTTAATAGTGTATATAAAATATGTTTTATATATTATATCTTCGGTGTATTTAAATTATACATTTTTGTGAAATAAAATTAATGTCTATTCGGATTTGAACAATTATTTGTGTACCCAATTTCACAATTGCACTTCGATCATCATCACTTTGGCAATTTTTGTAAACTAATTTGTAAACTTTTGGACAAAGTTTACAAAATTAATCATAATATCCTCGTCTAAGTTTTCAATGTGACTTTAAACGTTCAAGCTTGGTCTCCGGAATCCTTAAACGTTCGTTTGGGTGATCTTAAACTGTTTAAAATAGTAGATATCAACTTTGCAGTATGTGTGTATTCGGTCTCTTCAGTATTATGTAAATAATTGTATTATTTTTTATTTCCTTGTATTTTTGATTACTTATTTAAAAGTATACTTAATATGGTACCTGCTACACGCATCTCTGCATCACCCAAAGGTCGACTGGAAGAAAATGCCTACGGCATTAAGTCCGCCTTATGCAATGTACTTTATTTGCACAAAGTATAAATAAATAAATAAATAAATATAAAACTTATGATATTTACGGGTTGATATTTCTCAATTGATTAATATTATGGACAATTTATTCAGTTTTTTTATAAAGAGAAACTAATAATTGTTTTATTTTAAGTTAAATTGTGATATTATTTTTATTAATTTTAGTGTTATATCCTTAGATGCGTATTGGCCTACACACGGGTACCGTACTAGCCGGGGTCGTCGGTAAGACGATGCTGAAGTACTGTTTGTTTGGACATAATGTTACTCTAGCTAACAAGTTTGAGTCTGGATCTGAACCATTGAAGATCAACGTCAGTCCTACTACATACGAGTAAGTAAATTTAAACATACAAAAATCTTTAGAAAAAATCATGTGAATATATTCATTAAAATATTCATCCGTTCATGAATTTACAGTTAGTATAATAGATTTTTTTTCACTATGTTTTATATGTATCCTTGAGACAAAGACTTAAAATAGTTTGATCAAAGTACGTATACGATCTTGTGTTACAAATAAAGTATCATAGTTCCTTCTCTTAGTTTTTCTTCGCCACTCTGGACGCATCTGTGTTCTTTCCGGTTGCTTCCCACCTTACTTGGGACGTTTTTATAGGCCCCACCCGTTTTACATTTGATTAAATTCAGCGGGACCCATTCACCATGTGTCATCGGTTGTTACCGTTTGTAACTCGTGACACGTCAGATGCCAACCATACGGACAGCGCAGTCACGTAATCAGTGACGATACATGTCACCACGCGTTATAGACGAAAAATCAGGCGCAACGTGACTCGATTCTTCG
Source organism: Hypercompe scribonia (assembly GCA_949316085.1). Lineage (NCBI taxonomy): Eukaryota > Metazoa > Arthropoda > Insecta > Lepidoptera > Erebidae > Hypercompe > Hypercompe scribonia. The sequence continues at coordinate 12,133,496 of OX438988.1, forward strand.
CCAGTATGGGTCCAGTTTAATCAATTCGTTCTTACTTGACCACAACATATTATAATACGTTGTAAGTATTATGTCCAGATCGTAAACCAATATCACAAAAAAAATCATAAATTTATCTGTTTATATCGTCAAGCGTTAACAATTTCTCATTGATCTGACTAAGCTTTTTTATTTATGACTGACCATTTTACGAAGTAAGTACATGCTCGTAACTATAACATAAAGTGATGTTGTCAATAAATATTTGTCTGTAAAGATAGTCTGAACCCTCTTTAGTGATTTCTTAAGGATATTTTTATACGAGGTATAGAATCTATATAGAATACTATTCTTTCATCAATCAAACTATAATCGCTAAAGAGCTACATTTATAACTTGAATATTAGTCTGACGTACTATTGAGTGCAGTTATACCCTATAGGTAGGTTGGGATTTGTATTGCATAAGATCTCTACTGTCCGTAATCTGTTTCTATGTTAATTTCCTAAAATTCCAAAACGGTTTTATCTCCTTAGTGACTCAGAATAGGGTTTAAAATCCCTCGGTTAAGTATCAAATAAATATTTGATGGTGGTTTATCTTTTGTTTCACTGAACACTCATAGTTGTTTATCTATAATTTATGATTAACGCCACGGATGATATTGTTATTGGTAACTGATGTCACTATAGGATGTATAAGGATAAAGTATAAAATTATCGTGTACTATTTTTATATTTATATTAAAGTGAAGGATGATTCAATTACAGTTTAATATTAAATACGAAAAAGATTAAAAGGGTACTACGTTTGTTATACAGGATGTTCCAAATGAACTTATAGACTACAAGAAATTTATTTGTAACAGCTAAGTGAAACTATTCACAAAAACAGTAAAGTACTTCAGTAAGAGAAAGAAGACATTTTGTAAACCCAACTTTTTTGCTTAGGTGGCTAATAAAATTCCCGGGTTTTGAGATGGAAGCTCGGGATCGGTCGTGTCTACCGAATTCGTTCCCCAAGGACATACCGGGAACGTGTTATTTTCTTCACAAGTACGCACACCCGGGCACGGACCCCTCAGCATCTCAGGTGAGTTTTTCATTTCAAGTGGACATCATAACAGTTTGGGTAAACATTCAGTATTGTACTAAATTATATAATAAATTGACACAGATTAAAGCTTCTTTAAAAATCACTTTTATACATATTATTAATGAAATAAATTTATTTTCACATTTTCTACGAGTTTTCTAAATTACTGATATTTACATAATTTTTCAATACTTTTCTGTACATTATATGGGACTCTGTTGACTTAGCCACACTGATATAACTATTCTTCTTCTGTAACAAAACCCCAAACTTCACACTTTGTGTACATATTGGATGAAGTCTATAATATATTGTGAATGTTTGATAGGGTAGGAAATCTATTGGGTGTTTTCACTCACCTATATCATGGCAAACATTTTCTGCCACCAGCGCTGACATCAAAAGTTTGTAAGTGAAAAAGTTTGATAATATGATTTCCTTTGCCAGGTAAAACATATACAAGACGCTTTGAGGGATTTCAAAATCGGACAAACGAAACCTGGTGAAATTGACAGTGAGGAATCTAGTGGACCGACTTAGGTCGAAATGTAAACAGTAAAACTAATTTTAAACAAACCATTCACAATGTAAATATTTATCTTATAATTGCTTTGTGTAACGTTCATCCGAAAGTTTTGTTCATCAAAAATATTTCATTCAAAAATATCACTCTGAAATTTAATACTCTTGATACTTGTTTAAGAATTTTTTCCTTCGACGTAACAGTCTAAGGATTTTATAGTAACTCTAATTGTTAATAATTAAACTGCTTCTAATTACGTAGATGTAATTTTAGGGCATTCATATATCTATAGCTATTCAAACGTTATTTTTTTCGATGAAGAGTTAATATCAAATTGAACTGATTCAAGCATCTTTGATTCTTATTGGCGCTCAGACTTTCACAACTTAAAAAACACAGCAAAAGTAGACTTATTTAAAAGCTAAATATTATGATAGAGCACAAGTACTTAAAAACGTATCCAGAAAATAGTTACAGACAAGTGAGTGAAGATAATGCACATGTCATTATTAGTACATGCGTATTTTGTTGCAAAAGGTAGAAGAAAAGCTCGAGAGATATGATAAAGTTGGCTAAAAGGAGATGAAAGGCAAGATCAAAATCACTCAGATCCCAGAGGAGTTTAATTTATAAATCACGTTAATATAATTGATGTTACTCTTGACGTGTTCGTTAAAACACATTTTCCTATAAGTGTAATAATTTATAGTGATTTGTGTGAAGCTTTACTATGTAACACATAAGAACTATGTATATATAATTGAACCTGGGATAATTACGACTTATATAGAAATAACGCGCTGTAGATATAATAATTTAAAGCAAATGTGTTTTGCTTCTAAGAATATGAATGTACTCAGTTTTAGAAAATAACATTTTATTCAGAAATAACTAGAATAACTGAAATTTAATATACGTAGAATTGATTTTTAAGAAACCAGTCTTTAATATTTATATAACGTTTTAAGTATATTAGTATATATAATTTGCGCTTTATGAAATAAATTGCTGTTTTCTTTAAATTTTCCTTTTCTTTATTATAACAAATTAATTTATATTTCGACATTTTTTTTTTTTTTGAATTAGAATTTAATGTAAAGACCCTTTTAGGCTTTTAGGGAACGCTACTATATTACATTTATTAGATATTTTAAGATTTTTAGTTTTGAAACTATTCTTTCATAGTTTTAATTTGATTAGTCATAAGATCTGTAAATAGTAAAACTTCGGAACAATATACATTCTCACAGAAAAGCGTATGTTCTAAAATAGTTAATGTGCTTACTGCGTACCTTGAATACTATTAGATAATGTAATATTAGACATAAAAATAATTCTCTTGATATTCTGAGCTGCATTTTATTAGGTAAGTGTGAATATTTTTATCTCAATTTTATGAACCAAGACCAAAAATTTTTCGGGTATGTCTTTCCCTCCAAAGTTTTATAAAACTAAGTTAAATATTATTTTAAGTATATATGTGTATATTACTATTTCCTGTTGATATTGTGTACACACGGCAAACGAAAAATCTGGTCGGGTTTCATGTCTTGTTGTTGTTGTAAGGATATTACAATACGTTTACATGTGTCTAAATTACTTACAAATTATTTCTTCACTATTATAAGCTGCCCGTGTGGTAACGGATTAAGAATACATAGTGTTACCAGCCCTATTCATTTCGTGGGTGTCGTGGAAGGCGATTAAGGGAACAAAGTATGCAAGACAACATCATTACAAAAAGAATGAAAACTTGATTGTTTCCAACCCGTCTAGCCAGCGTGGTATAGTAGGCCAAAACCGCCTTGCTAAGGAGAGGCCTATGTCCAGTAGTGGACTGTAAAAAGCTGTTGATGATGATGATGATAAGCTATTATGTTTTCATAATCATTCTGAGTTATTAGATTCAATGTCTCTCTAACAGGTCATCAAATTCGAAGGTACTTCGTACTATTTTACCGTAACTATTTTGTTTGACGTGTGTGTATAATAAAATTCATTTTCATTACCAGACCCATATTTAGCATTCATTAATTATTTTGTCATTAATGCATACCTAATTACTTCTACTCGATTCGAATGGTCCTATTTGTAAATACTCATAAATATATTTTTCTCATTAGGTAAAGTTTGATAGCCTAACACATTCCACACGTAAACATGTGCAGTGTTGTGATTTAGCTACCTAGATACAATTATAAGTCAAATGTACATCCTCGTAAGGTTTATAACGCTATGCTTTAAAATGTTTACGTCACATATCGCTTGGATAACTTTTAAAATTTTCATCTAGTCACAAGTTTTAAGTAATAATATCACCCCATTTGACACTAAAACTCTGCTGTTTCGAATTTTAATTACACTTCTGTAGATGGGCTTATTTTATTTCCAATTGGCTCTGGAGAGTAAATTTTAAATAATAACAGAAAAACCATAGATATAATTCATTATAACCATATCATCGTCATCCACATTCCAAATACTTGAAGCAGGTCTATTATGCTATTTATTATCAAAACATTCAATAGATTTTGTACAATCACAGTTTATAATATTTTAATATTATTAAATGGAAACGGGATGCGTGGAGAAATATTTTTACAGTCATTAATCATGATGCTCTGTACAATAGTTTAATACGACTTTTGTTTCGTAATGAAATATATGTAGTTTTTTTATGAAAATACAAAACATCGGCACTATTATTCGAATGAACTATAGTATCTAATAAATATGTGTTTTTTCTTTTTGTATATTCAATTTTGTATTTGAAGAAACTCGAAACTTGGTGGCATAATTATTTTTGTTCAAAAATATAAATTATTTGCTATGTTAAATAGCTCTCAGAGACTTCCAAATTCTATGGAGAAAAAGTCAACATTTCAGTTTGTCATTTACAATGTGTGTTTCTTTACAATAATTCGGAACTTTAAAGCAGAGTTTTAACGTAGCCTCGGATGAGAATTAACTAGTCACTCATTAGCTTAGGTGTAGAAAGTAAAACAAATATATATGGTAATGTAATTTAACACTTAATAGACAATAAATTATAGATACACTATTAGATAAATTTCTGAGCAAACATCCAGTGTTCTTATAGTAACTACACTACACTATAACTAGGCAAAGAACTTACTAAGAAATGTAGAGTAGATAAACGTCAGATCATTACATTTGTTAAGATTTATTTACTATAAGTACTTACTATGGAAATGTATAAGGCAAAAACGTCTTTTTGAGGGAGAGGCTTCCAGCAGCGGACTGTTATCATCATCATCATCAACAATAGTGATGATGATGAAAACTTATATAAGAGAGATATATAAATTATCTGTTTAGTATTACGTGTATTGTATTTGCGTCATGTACGATCGGAGTAAAACTAAAGAATTGAATTAAAATTGGATTATAAGGTAAGGACTATGTATATGAGTGTGACTGTTATATATTCGTAGATTTTAAATATGTGTGTATAAATGTATGTTATTTAAATGTTCTGAACTCTAAAGAAACGGCGATCATAATATTTTAATCCTGTTTTTTTTATGTAGAAACCTCAGTTCACTGTCCTTCATGAACTGATTTGGAAAATGCTATGAAAAAAGTTAGACAATTTACCTACTAGAATTGCATCATAATACATATTAAATACATTGAAGTCGGTACATTTTTGAAAGTATATTAAGTTCTATTTAAAAGTATATACCTATAATTATATATATTTTATCAAAAATAGGACTAAATGCTCTTCATGTAGTGTATATAATACATTTTTTCCACCTTCACATTATTCTCAAATACATTTCATATAATCGATGTAAATGTAACTACATACATATGTAACTATTTATAGAACGTATTCTATTAGAATTGGACTAAATACTTGACGTTTCAATATGTCCTCGAAAATGTAAATCTATGTATATGTAGTTCTGTGCATGGATAAGTTAAGCATACGTTTCGTTATTTTTAAAATTAATCTATTATATTATTATATAAATGCCTAAGGCACGGCCTTCTGTAGAAATTAATAAATAGTCACAAGTCTTTAAGTCTAATAAAATTAGAGAAAACTATATATTTCACTGTAAATGTAAGCTATTTGTATTTCACGCTGTTTCGAAAATGTATTTCTTTTTATTTTACATTTAAAAGTGTTTCTTGCCGTAAGAAACTTTAACTGTGAATGCACTGTTAGTGGAAAACTTAAAAAAAATAAAATGTTTCTTTCGTAAATAATGGTTTTGTTTCAAACACCCTGATAACAAATAAAGCTCTCCAAAATTAAAAATCTTACTTCAGTAGCGAACTCCATAATAAGTGAACGATAACATCCTCTATTCACCTTCAGGTTTATCGTCAACCATCGTGGCCAAGCCCAAATTGTCGGACTTGTCAGGACAAATTCGAGGGGTTTATTAATGACAGCTATTGAAGAGTTTTACTCTACCGCCCTAACACCAACATCAAATAAACTCCAACCTGCCAAATTATATAAAAGTTCGACATCAAATCTATATAAACTTGAAATATATTTCGTTACCACTATCAAATTCGAATCGATGTCGTTTGCCATCAATCGTGATCAATTGAACTAACATTGGTTTACTCTAATTTTATGACACTTCAGGTATTTTTTTTTTACTAAAAAAGACAACGCTCGCACTCGAAATAAATCCTGTGTCGTGGGCGACTTCACAAACATACAAGAAACGGATGCAAAGAATACCCAGACTCAGAATAACAATTTGTAGATCACACAAAGTGTTGTCCCATGCGGCGTTTGCGCATAACACTCAGCGCAGTAGAGGATGGCGTGGTGACTACCGTCCTCTACAATGCTACTGGGCAGTCCAATCAATTCAAAGGTATGTAACAGCTATCACCATTAGCCTATCGCAGTCCAAACCATAGACCTCCTTAATTATCAAAACTATAAATCACATTGATTACCGTATTAAAAATTACACATCATTAAAAATACGAAAGTCAAATACTTACTGTAGACAACGGTCGAGATCTTTGTATGAAGTTAGTCAGTTAATTAGTAACTAGTGCGAGGGGTGAGGAGAATCATTTCAAAAAAATACACAAAAACCTCTCTACTGTTGGAGACTCACGTTAATGATGGGACGAGAAGCACAACTATATCATTTAGGATTTTTTCCTTCTATTGCCAACGCTCCGAGCCCATTTGTATTTTTCAAATTACTTTCCACAATCAGTTACAAACGAGCTGAAAATTGTTCTGTATCATTACAAAAATATCTTCTCGCAAGACATTAAGGTCTTGTTACCACAGAGCGTCTAATAACTTCTTGCTTCTGTAGAAATTTTACATCACCTTACATTGAATGAATAAATGGTTACCAAATTTAAGCGGGTCAGAATTTACATTTAAACCAGACAAAAATCACGTTCTGACATTGACTTGCTTCAGTGCAATATTTTTTTTCTTAGTTATAAGAGCCTACCAAAGTGATTCTACTCTGCCTTGTTGAAAGAATAAATATAATCCAAGAATTGTGGTCACCATACTCTTTGTGAATGTAGACAACACAGTTTAGTGACCCACATTATGGCGGCCTATTGTGATGATTTTTCATTTCCTCCTTGGGGACGTAAAAGGCTCGACAGTCATCGTGATAGTATAAGGCTCATGCTCTTAACCCAATAACTGTCCCCTCCGTATCAATAGGCCTCCGGTCCCGCATTCACCAAATGAAAGACAACACCACGCATGCTGTCGAATTAGATTGGTATTATGTGAGAAATTCGTACTGCCCCAGTTGTTGACACTATGTGAAACTGAGATATAAAATGCCCAACACTATAATAGCATTATTGTAGCAGTTATAGAACTGAATAAGGATTAAAAATATAATATAAGTATTCTAATAGAACTCAATAATAATATTAGATACAGCAAATAGCCAAATGGTTGCGGCCTTTGTCTGTTGAGCAACCTACGTGTCAGTGCCACCACTTTTTTGGCTGTCAAAAATCCACTTCTACTTGTGTTATATATTTTCAGATAAGTAATATCTAGGAAATTAATTGTATAATTAGTCAATGAGATCACGCATACTTAACCATGATAAATTAAGGGTTTTCTACAAGCAAATACCATATAAATGTGATAACATCCAAGAAGGAGAGTAAATGACTAATAATAATAACTACCTCGGTAGCGCAGTGGATGCGAATACGACTGCTGTGTTTGAGGTGTCGTATTCGATTCCCCGGTCAGACTAAATGTTTGTCGATCTGCAAATATTTATTTCGGAGTTTAGGTGTTCTCTATGTATGTGTTCTTTTTATTTTATTTTGACAGCCTGCCAAAGTGAGTCTACTCTGCCTGATGGAAAGTATGAATAGAATTCATGAGTTGTGATCACCATACTCATTACGAATGCAGACAATGCTATATGGCTATGGCGACCTAGTAAGATGCTTTTTGACGCCTCGTTTGGTTACGTAATAGGCATGAGAGTCATCGTGGCATTGTATTGCACATACATACTACGACAACTGTCACCCCTGCATCAATGGGCCTCGGTCTCACACTCACCAACGAAACACGACAGCACGGATGCTGTCGCTTTAGGTTGATCTTCTGTGGGAGGGTATTACTGTTTTGGCCGAGCCAGCATGTTCATGCTGAAATCAATGTGGTTCTACTACCTATAATCTACAACCTGTAAAAATTCAAAAGAAAAAATTATATAAGTATTCTGTCAGTCAGTTGAAAATTGATTGAGTGAGATGAACAGAAGGTTACTTAAACGATCACAAGTCTATGTAATGTTATTTCAGTAATTTAAATAAGGAAATATAACTATTACACAAACTTAGATTTATTTCTGAGGTAATTAAGAACATATGATAATTAATATTTTTTTCGAGAATACGACTGCAATGCGTTCCTGATTCAGTTTTTTAAGAATACTTTTATTATGATACGTAATTACGTCTTTGACCAGTGTGTGTTGCCAGTGATGACTTAACTACGGCGTAAAGACATGGTCGCTCACTATGAGCTTGATAAGAAGGCTCAAAGTCACCCAAAGAGCAATGACGAGGGCAATGCTCGGAGTTTCTTTGCATGATCGAATCAGGAATGAAAAAAATTACTAAACTTAAGTAGCAGTGGACGGGCCGCATTACACGCAGAAACGATGGCCGATGGGGCCGTAAAGTTCTGAAGTGGCGACCGCGTACTGGGAAACGCAGCGTTGGTAGACCCACAAGGTGGTCCGACGACCTGGTGAAGGTCGCTGTAAGGTGATGGATGCGGGCGGTATGGGACCTGCTGTTGTGGAGAACCTCGGGTGAGGCCTATGTCCAGCTGTGGACGTATTTTGGCTGAGATGATGATGATGATGAATACGTAATCAAAAGATTTGAAATGCTAGTAACCATGAAGATTTATAGAAATCAGCTGAGTTACAGTTATATTTATCAAAAATCTATAGGTTTACGCTCATGACTTTAATGTGGTGTGTAATTATAAAATTATAAATAGCGGGTTATGGATTCCGAAACTAGTCGAATATATCCCACTAGATGCCGGTCAGATAACCCTCTGTGGGGCTATTTGAAAGGAATAAAGCGATGAACACATGAATAAAACCATATTTCTTTATTAAACCCATTACAAATCCCAGTTGCCCTATAAAAGTGGCAGGCAACTAGTAGTAAAGTCAGGTAATGAATTTAAAGGGGCTTATTAAAAGTTCGGCTCATAGTCCACAAAGACTCTAAAGTACCACAGTTTGAGATTTGCAAACTTGGATCTCTATTTGATTAGTTTCATTATTAAGTTTTAATTTATTTTTCTCTTTTTTATTGTTCCTTTGGGAGGGTAATGAAGCTACGACGCGGTTCCGAAAGTTTTTGATCGATGGTACAATTAAATACTGCCTTGAGAATTCTCTCATTTTCCGATTTTAATTAACTTACAATTGTCTAGCAAACCATAACGTCTTAAACAATTATCTGGTCATGGGTCTATTTAAAAAATAAATAAGTAAGTAGAATGACAATGTTATTTTTTGAACAGAAAAAGAAAATGAAAACTGTAATCTCAACCTAGTAACCTAAAATATACACACGCAAGTTTGTAAGTGACCTGTAAAAATCGCGTACAGTGTTATTTTTTTATTTATTAGGTCACTAACAGCTCGTACACTATTACAATGTAACTACAAACATATGAATCTTAAAACTAAGATCTTATCACTTACAGGTACAGATTGGGATATTTTTAATAACCTCTCCAGCTAATTACACATTGATTTTATGTTGGTGTAATATTGGATGGGATGCAAACCCGTACTTACACATATCTTTGTGTTTTTTTTTAATAAAAGACAACGTCCGCACTAGGAATGAATCCTGTGTCACGGGGGACTTTATAAACATACAAGAAACGGACACAAAGAACACCCAGACTCAGAACAACAATTTGTGGATCACACAAAGTATTGTCCCACGTAGGATTTGAACCCACATCACTCAGCGAAGGGCAAAGCGGTGTGGCGACCGATTAAACCACTAGGGCAGTCGTATAGTCGACATTACTCTATCGATGATTAAATATATATTTCAAAACTCATAAAAGGCTTGAAAGACAAGTGTTTAAACAATGTTGATATATCTGTTTATTTTCTGGTAAAGCAACCTTTGTAATAAGTATGTCTGCCCTTCGAGATTAAGTACTCGCTAGTTACGTAAAAGAAAATAGATTTCTTAAATTGTTATCCTTTCTTTACCTAAGTAATAAACATTGTTATTTATTTGTATACCATCTTTTAGAAAACTATAATTTCTCATTTAAACAAATTGAATTTATGACTACGATTTTTCCTTTTTGATTTGTACCCTTAAAAGTGTCAAGAAAACAATTATCTACATGTTCTAAGTATCAAAGTTCTTGAAATTAATGCATAAACATACTACACATTTTTTTTAATTTTATCTAAAATTAATAATAAAATTTGATCGTCAAAATGTTACTTTACAAATTTACTTGCAAATTTTGAAAACGAAGGCTATTGGTGAAACGAAACGTGACTTCAATTTACACTTGACGTCTTCTGTCAAAAAGTAACTATGGTTTCGGGTGATTACTTGTGTTCTAATAAACTACTTATTTTCATTTATACTTCTAATTTTTCACAAACTAGGTCATGTTTTAGTAAAAATCTGAAAACAAAACAAGTACATGTGGGTATCTAAGTACAAATGACATTTAATTATGTTTATCATTATTTAGATGTCTATACTTACGTTAAAATTAACTTAACCACAGTGTTAACAGCTCAAACACTATACACTATCTCTTCTCATTGCTCTGCATTACTTTTTCCTTATTTGCACCTTTCGGCATAACAAAATATACCTTATCAGATGTAGTTTAGATGTTATTTTGGTGCATAGGAGCGACACAATATTTATAATAATTTTTATATGGTAAAAAGTGGATTTTATTACTAAAAAATTGTGAACTTTGAATACCAAAAAAACTTTGAATGAAAAAATGAAACACTATATGGCTGCCTTAGCGTAATCTGACGTTATAGAATAAACGCGCCAAACTGGTCACGTTTAAATCGCCTGAAAATGATATATAGTGTCTTTAATAGTTATTTTTCAGCTTAATGACTTATATTTCGGTAGCTTTATATTTAATTTTGTTAATATAGTAACTAGTAGGAACATAAAAAAAAATGCATATTCTCTGTTTTCTTTTAAGGTAGGCAAAGGTATTTGTTAAAATAAATTCAGTACACCAATTTTGAGAGTTATTACACTCATTTATATACGTAAAGATTGCTGCAATAACTCTTAAACGAGGTGTGATATCATAAATTCTATGTATGATTTACTGTATATAAATATTTATGAGTTTCTGGGTAGTTCCGCAAAGTTATTAGTCACAAATTGTGCGTTTAATGTGTTTATGAGGTTATATGAAATTTGTGTTTAATGAAGTAAGCTTTTCGTTAATATTTACTTACTCAATACCAACGTATGTTCTAAATAGTTCATAAGTATTACGTTGATATTTACTCGATTAATTCTCCGAAACTTTGAATTCAATTTGTAGAGTGGATTTAAATTAGTAAATGGTGTAAATCGTCATTGCTGGTGTTTATAAGCATCTTGTATCTGTTATGTTCAATCAACTTGTATTAGTTTTAAAACTCCTGAATCCGTGTTTGATTCTCAGCTTGCTATTAGGGGTGTGGTAAAAGAAGAAATATATAATTTACAGATTCAACAGAAAAAGTAGTTTGTTTTTTGAAGGACTAAGGTGTAATGTTCTTTTAACGCTCATCATCATCATCAGCTGCATGCTGCTGCAGCATATTGCAGTCCACTGTTGGATATAGCCTCTCTCATTAAATGTTATTTCGAACAACTTTGAACTTCTCGCATCCAAATCCTGCCAGCCATCTTGTGCAAATCGTCATTCCATCTGACCTCCTCATACACTCAGTTAACATAATATTATATTAATATACAGGCCCTTCCTAAAAGCAAACGGTTACTGATGCTGGCTTACGTATGCAATACACGTTACGAAATCATTATATTTTATCAAAAAGTACAGACATGAACATAATTTGGAAGATTAAAATTGAGTAAACTTCTTGATTAAAAACAAATGGTAATTAATGTTACATTGAGATAACCCACTTTGGTCCCTATATCACTTCTTAATTTCCCTCTAATTGGGGTCTACGCGTAGTCCAACGTAACTTGATTATCAGATCCTAATTTTTGTGTCGATACCCGTTGAAAGTTGAGATCCCGAGGAGCAACACATTTATGTCTCTCTTTCGATAACAAATTTTTAGAGCTTACAAAAATGTGGGTAATATTCTTTCAAATTCAATGAAATATTATTAAAACGCTACAGCGGACACTACAGAAATCACTAATAGCTTAAATGCAATAATTTATGATAAATTACATTTTTGAACCGCTTGGGATCGTGATAATCAAGTTCCATGTCCTCGTTTCTTTTGTCAGTTTTGAGCACTATTAAGTGAAAATTATTAAGAGTTCTATAATTAGTCAATGTAGCTTCCTAACTATTCATTTCTACTTATACACATAGTATACAGTGTAAGTATATATATATATATACAAAAGTATATATACTTATACATACCCATAATTTATTTACCTAAATAAATAAATAACTGTCTCCCTAATAAATAATGTAAAGCAAAGTAAATCACTAAACTATTTAAGACACGTTTATACATGAATTATGCATTTTTGAAACTACCTATTACGTTTTACCGTTTTATAGCACCCTTGAGCATTATAGATCCAACCGGTAATCTGTCTGCCAAGAAACCTTGTATAATAAATGGATGCTGGAACAAATAAAGTAGTAAAAGCGCCTTGAGAACTTATAATTTATATCGTATCTTATTTTTATGTTTTAATATTTATGGAAAAGTATTTAGAATATAAATTACTCACATTTTTTTGCAATATAGAAAAAGATAACAGATTGAACTTGAATCTAATGTACACTTATATATATTTTATAACATTTTATCGGTTAGATATTCATTACACAGGAATCAAATTGAATTGCTATAATTTTTACGGTGTCGTTATTGGTTAGGTACAAAGTTGCAACATCAAATATTAACTTACTGAAATGTTATGACACGTCTTTCAAGATTTACGTTACTTCAGTTGTGTATGTTAATTTAGAAATTAACGTAACTTAAGTAGCCAAACTTTAAGACACCTAAAAATTATGTACTCATCCCCGTGAACAAGTTTAGCGGGTTTCTATTTATTTATGTTACGATTATGGTTTAATAAAATAGCAGCATGTATGCCAATACTAACATTTGGTTTCTATCTTTCGATGTTTGTGAAATAAAATAATTTTATTATTTCCTGTCCTATTTTAAAATCGTTACTTTAATAAAATTACATAAAGTTTAGTTGCGTAAATATTGGTATATTTATTTTAATTATTTATAGTGGATGTTCAAATCCTGCAATCATACAACGTGTGTGAGAGCTTTATACACTGGTTCGATTTTTTATTTCGACTTTCGGACACAAATATATACTCACTTCAGTAAATTTTAACGAACTATCGTCCATGAAACATCAAGGTCCACCAGGCGTGGTCAATTTGTATAGTCCTAGGCACTAAGGATCTTTGTCAAAGGAATATAAACCTCTTAAATATATTAACACTCAAACTCCGAAACAAATATTTGCAGATCATAAAAACGTTTGGTCCGACCCGGGAATGAAACCCGAGACCTCAAGCAAAGCAATCGTATTCTGTACCACTGCGCCACCGAGGCATTTAAATAAAATAAATCGAATCTGAATTAAAACACTTAATTTCTAGTAAAGAAAGAAAAATTGACTTTCTATTGTTATAGATATTTCTATAAAATCAAGTGTCATTTCTTCTCAACAGCTAATACTAAATTGTAAATATTCCAAAGAGAATTTGTTAATAAGATTTTCATTCGTTTTTAACAAAAACAGATTTAATAATCTTCAAGTCACTTAAAATATTCTGTGAGCTAAATGAAAATGAGATGAAGTGATAGCCATGAAATATTCAGTTTCTCCTGTGTTTTCGAGCTACGAGTTTGTGAACTATGACATTCTTACAACACGAGGAAGTCTTCAGAGAACATTTGGAGCGTAAACATGACATGTTACATACAGGTTTGTTGTAGGAAGATAATAAACATTAAGCAGTTGTTTTTCTTTTGTTGTGTTGTTTTTCGGACTCTCTTCGGAGTACCTTAAAGTTTATTTGGTATTTTATATTACAAATTATCTTAAGAACTTATTAAGAGAGTCCATCGTATACACTATATCGCTATTTAAGAATATATCTATTGTATAATTTAGATAGCAGAAGAATAGTGGTATAACTCTGAGGTATGGCCCACGCAGAGGAAGGTGAAGGAATGTTACAGCAACTCGAATATATCCACCTAAAATTAAAAAAAAAAACGGTTATTCCAATAAAGATATACATTTATCAATTACCTGCCTTGACTGCCTCGATCACATAGTGATAACGAAAGCGACTACTGTGGTTAAGGTCTCGACTTCAATTCTCGGGTCGGTCTAAATGTTTATATCATCTGCAAATATTTGTTTCGGAGTTAGGATGTTTTCTATGTATAATATGCATGTATTTACTATAAAAAGTATATCAGTATTTTATCAGTCAATCTAGATATCATAGTACAAGGTGTGCTTAGTTTGAAACTAGATGGTTGTGTGTTAAATGTCCGAAATGTTTATTTATTATTTATTTACCTTACCGTTGACATTTATAATTTAAGTATAGAAAAGAAAATTACATTTCTATTTCCTTCCAGCGCTACTATCTTGAAATGGGTAAACCATTTTTATTTTGACTTTATCATTTTTTTCTGATATATATTTTATTTGATAAATATTTGTTGCCCTTTTTCGTTGTAAAATATTTTTTTTTTATGACTATTGAAAGTAAACTATTGTATAATAAAAGTACATTTATCGTTACTTACGTTGTAGCTTGACATTCATGAATAGATGAGTGAGTCTGGCATTTACTACTCTAGTATATTGCCTATATGTCAATCAGATATCTAGCCACGGTAACCGCTGGAGTAAATCATACACGTTTTATATGTAACAGTAACATGTCTTATATTGAGTGCTTTTATCGGAAATTAAACTTAAGTGGGATACTCGACAAATAAATACTTTAGTATATTGAAATGAATATCAGTATATTGTATATTAGATGCGGGCGGCACGGGACCAGCTGTTGTAGAGAACGTTGTGGGAGGCCTATGTCCAGTATTGGACGTATTTTAGCTGAGATGATGATGATAATGATGGTTGAAATAAAATAAATATAACTTTACTAGAAATATATACACAGTAAGTTTTTGACATATTTGATTAGCTTCTTCTTCTGTTTAAGATAAAAGCTGGCCAATTTGAACGGTAACAAGAAAGATGATCAAAAATTTTAACTGTCTTTCAGTACCCACGTTAATGCCTTTGGCTATAAAAAGAAGGAATTTGGGGCACATTTACAAAATCAGGTGTGCAATATGGATTATAGATTTGCTTGTATTTTGGTATAACCTCGATGCTAAAGGGTGGCTGGTAGAGAATCCCTAAAGCGTTAATCCACCCCTGTACATCAGTGTATGAATAAATAAATAAAAATTCTTAAATGTGACTCACGATAATTGAATATAGATAGCAATAAAATTGAAGCGCCAATTTGTACTTAGAACTTCGTATGTTTTCTAGAAAATGATGTTCTCATAAAACCAAAGCAAATGTGCAGATTATTACGTTACAAACATTCTTTTATTGAAAAAATATCTAATTAGTATATGCCATGCAAATAAGAAGAGTGTGGTACGTTTCCATGTGAAGACAGGTTAAGAATACAGAGTGTCATTACCTCTGTTCTTCACATGGGTATTGTAAGAGGCGACTAAAGGAACAAAATATGCAAGGCAACATCACTGCAAGAAGAAGGAAAAAACAAATGCTTTTTTTTAACGCCGTCACACGCTTCATGGCCGGTAGCGAGAGATCTCCTCCAATAACTGCAGTGAGGACGCCACGCTGCGCCGCCCAAGGAAAAAAAAAACAAATCTTATACCAACCCATCTGGCCAGAGTGGTATAGTAGACCAAAACTTTTCTATGGAGAGGTCTATGGTTAGCAGTGGACTGTGAAATACTGTTGATGATTAATAAATAAAACGAAGATTTCTTCGTTTTTTACTGACCCACTTGCGTTAGCTTTGTACTGCAAGTGGGTCATCAGGCTGACGTTTACTTAAAATTCATTCTGTTGAGCTTAGAACATACCTCTTAAGATAACTCGTTACATAATTATAATTGTTCAAGAGATTTGAGGTATACTAATACTTCTGTGAAGCTGTTATTGTTCTTGTATAAGTATAATTTTGGAAAGGAATCTAGAGATCCATACCTCATTTAGCCGAGGGAATCCAAAACACATATTATGCCGTCTTTTATGTGGTCATTTGTGAGAAAAAAGTTTTTTAATAGTATTTACTCATTATTTTAATCAGGTTTTGTACTCTCTACTCCTTGAGTGCTTGTATACACAATCACACGACATCGTTAATGCGGTTATATATAAATAATATATTATATATATCATAATATATAAATAACCTTATTTCTAAAATATTATACATTTATGACAAATTTAATATAAATTTGATTAAGTCTACAAAATAATAGTAATAATAAACAAATCACTAATCATTTGATAAAGTTAGAGTATAAAGCCAGGGATTTGAGCTTTTTAATCTACATAAAGCCTAACATTATCTAGTATTTTTTTTAACATACATTTATGGTGGAAGTTGTGAACTTAAATAAAGTCTACTTTATTTATTTACAAGATTTATTACTCTTAATAATGTAACGGAAAATATAAATTTTACATAAAGACGCACTTGTCTCATCAGGGTTCAAAATAGTTGCAAGAAAGCAGTTATTACAATTTGCGGAGACAGCGTGTTAGTAACTTGTCGCAACTTATGTAATAGAAGTTGTACTTAAGTTAACATATCGCTTAAGCGTATTTACATACATAGAACTTAACCAGCATAAGTTTACGACTGTACGTTATAATGAAACACAGTGAAATTTAGCAAAATGTTCTCGTAAAATTTCAATTTTCATATTTGCTGTGCTGGATATTTATTCATCAATAACCTATTTATTGAAACAGGAGTTATAAATAAAAAGAAACTGTGTTAATTTTATCTTAATGTTATTTCAAATAAGTTTCTTAAGTTAGATGTGTACCTACACAAGAAACTTAAAGAGTAGACATAGGCGTATTTTACGTTTTTATTTTGCCTACTGCAACTGTAGACTCTATACTTACCACCATTTTCCTAAGATATTGTAATGAATAATGACCGCGAGGATGTCGTAGTAGTTTAAGCGATTGCTACACTACTCTCTACACACTGAGTTTAAGCTCTACATGGGACAACACTTTATCTGATTCACAAATTGTTTTTCTGAGTCTGGGTGTTCTTTGTGTCCGTTTCTTGTATGTACGTAAAGTCTCCCGTGACGTCAACAGCGTCGTATAGTAGGTCAAAATCTCCTTTCTAAGGAGAGGCCTATTTCCAGCAGTGGACTATTAAAGGCTGTTGACGTAACGTTTCTTCTATGTTTGTAAAATCCCCCGCGACACAGGATTCGTTCCTAGTGCGGGCGTTGTTTGAAAAAGAAAAAAATATGTGATAATGTGAGGTGTTTAGCATACATACCTTGCGATGATTTACAGTTTAAAAGTCAAAGTCAAGCATACAAATCTTATTTTTGATGTGCCAACTAATACTTAGTCTACCATAGAAATTGTACAAAAATTCAGCATTTTTAAATGACAACTTGAATTGACGACTATATATTAAGACTGTTAATAACAATTTACAGCAAATAGCCTGTGTAATAGTCGGTTAAATTACATTTGTAAGTAAGTTACTGTCTCGTTGCCTCGAAAGATATTTAGAATTCTTGTTTGATCCTTGTTCCAATAAACCTACCCCAGCAACAGGCGAACTACCAAGATTCAGATTAAACTAGTGAGATAATCTTAGATAAACAAAAGATTTGGAGTGAGCGCAACTACGAATATAACATGGTACTGCAAAGCTTCAAAGTAAATATTGAAGGAAACTTCTGTGCACCAACCCGTAATTCACCATAGTGATTAAATCAACTAATATATACGTGTTTTGTGTCTCTTCACTGTCTATTTTTTGTAATTGTGTTTCTATAAAAGCAAACTCATCTTCAAGATGTAATAAAAATATCTAGACACAGGTGGTTCTGTATCATTTCGAAGTCACTTAAGTACATTAACTCTAATAATAAATATTTGCTTACTCTAAATGGACAACTGAATTTAGGTTAAAGGTTTCACATGAATATTTAAAATACTCTATTCTTACGGCCTTTTCACTTGTTGTTACTGTCAGTGATGTATTTTGTTCAAATTAGAGTCATCTGTTTTAGAAAAAGAAATAGTTATCTTGTTTTCTGTTTTTTTGAATAAAAATCTGGCTTTTGTAGCACAGTCCTCATAATGGCTAAGAAAGTGTCACTGCCAGGTGGTTCTTTCAAGTTGGAGTAACTACGATATGTGGCCGGTTTTATACAAGCATCGATTTCAGTAAAGCATCAGGCAAGCAGTGAGTCAATCGGTGAATAGAACCGTAGATACCAGTCCAGCCATACAGGCTTTGTCACAAAAGTATTCTTCCCGGACACGAAAGATGCGTATTGCTTGGTACAGAAGGACCGACCCCAGATGCTGATGAAACACGGAGTTTTCTTCCAATGCTTACATCGCTACAAGTATTGAAAGAGCCCGGTATGTAAATATTTGCGACTTAGCTCAACAGGAGACTGCTCTACATTTCGTTTTTAGTACCCCGTGGTCGGGGGCATTAACGAATAAGGCTGAGCAATGCCTTGGGGTAAAGCTAATAAACCAAGACATACACCTCCTTTTAACAAAAAACACGGACCACATTTATAGTCTTTGCTGAAAAAATGTGCGAAAAAATAATACATAAAAAACGAATTAGAAAACAAAACTTAAAATCTAGATAAGTTAAAAACAAGAAACGCAGAGCTAGAACGCTTGCTATGCAAGATGTTGACAGTGTAACTTAAAAAAAAATTGAATACAAATGAAAACACAGGCATGGATATAATATGTTAAGAGCTAGTGATATTCTCGTAGACTACATTACATAACAGAGAAAGTACAGTAACAATCACTTATTTAGTTAACAGCTGCATCGTCACATCAAATTACCTAGAAGATTTTAAAGTGGGTGTAGTCCGACCTATTGAAGAAAAGGTAATCAAGGAGACTAACAGCTATCGTTTTATCATTATATTGTCTTTCATATTGGTAAGATAGAAGATGAGCTGAGTCTTATTCCACATTACAATAAAATAATACACAACTTATAATCCTGTTTTTAAAAAGGAAAAAGCACCTCTCAATTATTTTGTCAATCAAATTATTCAACGAGATGACGTCACGTACTCGCTAGTTTCGTTGATTTCAGCAAAGCATTTGATATGCTACAACATAAAGCGCTACATATATACGTATGTCTTAAGCAAACTGGTATATAAGATTTATTTCTACAACTCTTTAAGACTTACCATAAAATAGAATACTAAGAAGAATAACACTAAAGAGAAAGTGGGTGAAATGCATACTGTCAGCATAAATCCAGGTGAAGGTACCGCTCAAGGCTTCATAATTAGTCACTATGTATATGTTATACTTGTCAACCAAATAAGTAATACTTTTGCCCAAGGCTCTGTGTACCAGTTTGCAAACGATACTTGCATAATGGTGACAGACAAAAACAGAGATTGCTGAAAGGAAACTTCAGGAAAATTTTGATGAAACGTGTAAGTAGTCACATGGCGTCAGCTTGATAATTAACTCTCAAAAAATCTTACTGCCTTTGTCTGTCTGTCCGGAAATCTCCCTGGATACCAAATGCTGGTAGTTATTTCGGACTCAAACAGACTAAAAACCGCACGCCGTTTTCGGTACTAGTAGATGGGGACCAGGTGTACCCTAGAAACAAAATCCTTGAAATGCCGACGTACCTCGGGCCATTTACGGTTTGTAGATGGCGAACAGTGGAGTACACCGGCCTGGCAGACCGGGAAAGTTCTAAATTTTTCCGTTCTCGCTATACCATCTCCTTCGCAAACATAACTTGCTCACAGAAAGAGATGGCGGAGTTCCACACGCTCTCGCTCTGTGTCATGGCCACAATCATGTCACCGAGCGAGAGAATGCCCAACCTGATGGCCGCCTTAAGGTTACGCCCCTGTGTTAGACACGCTGAACATTCTACCAGTGTAGAATGCCGTGTCCTCAGTCCGGCCATCGCAGTGGTGACATTTAGGCGTTGGCTTCTTACGGGTTAGACATAGGTGATTTTAGAAGCATCTGTTGTTGAATATGAAGAGATATGTTTTGCCTTATTTCAATAACTTATATGGTAGGTATTAGAGTATTTAGATATACATTACCTAAAATTCTCAATGATTTATCAAACAAAATAGTTTGTAAATACATCACTGGCTAGCCTTACCTACAATTAATGATAAATTACTTCCTAACACAACTAGAACGTAAGCACATGCTGGAGTAAATGTATGACTCAAATAAGTATAGCTACATCGTTTACAATAATTTCAGTAATTTTTCATTACGATTTAACGTAATTAAAATGAGATTTAAATGTACTTCATTGACATAAGTGATTTTCTAATATTTTTTCCTGTTTTGTCGTTGCTTTACACAATTATTTTAGGCCCTTAGGCTGTACTTGGATAAATTCATGTAGCTTCGACATGTAATTGCGGTAGGTACTTTAAGAAAGTTCACACCGTTTAATAAATACAATCAATGTGTCCTTTATAAAAGAATTGCCAATCATCGCTTTTCTGTGAGTATGAATCACTTTTGTGCCAATTGTATGTGTATTATAGTATCGATAAAGAATTCACACACTTTGAAATATTGAATTCACCATATTCGTTACCAAATACACCATTTTAGTTTCTGATTTAGTCCCATTACAACTAAAGAGGATTAATTAAGCTTTGTCACTTTTGTATATATAATGTAATTTAAATTAGCGTAACTCAGATTAGACTACAGTTGTCTGGAAACAAACTCCATAAGTTTTGGCATCAAATAGGCGGTGGCCATTAATAATAAAATTAAACTCTTTATAAAGGTACATACGGCGTTGGCCTCAAAATAAACTTAGTAAAATTGTAAGATGACATTTCTCATAGGACAATTCACTTTTTGATATAGTGCAAAATATATTCGATTCTTCCGATTTTCTCCGGTTGCGTCGGGTGAGATCAAAAAGATCATATTCTCTATCAAATCCAACGCTGTTGGTTGTGATAAAATCAGCCGACGTATGATCGTAACAATTATTGACCACATTTTACCTATAATCGCCCATATCATAAACTACTCATTATATTCTGGAATTTTCCCATCACTGTGGCGCAAAGCTTGTGTCATCCCTTTACCCAAAAATCCAAATCCCATACACCCCAACCATTTCAGACCAATATCCGTCCTCCCTTTCCTCTCAAAGGTCCTAGAATCCTGTGTGCACAAACAGTTTTCTGAATTTGTCTACAAAAACAACCTATTGAGCCCGTTTCAATCGGGTTTCAGGCCTGGTCATAGCACTACTTCTGCTCTTCTTAAAGTGGTTGGTGATATCAAGGCAGGTATGCAAGACACTGAAGTTACTGTTTTGGTACTAATTGACTTCTCTAATGCCTTCAACACAGTCAATCACAATATACTCCTGTCTATCCTTTCCTATCTTGTGGTCTCACCTGAAGCACTGGATTGGTTCTCATCATATCTTCGGGGCCGCCAGCAATCTGTTCATGTCGATGGATCTTCCTCGAGCTGGTGTGATCTTGATTCTGGTGTTCCTCAAGGCGGCATTCTTTCTCCTATATTATTTTCTGTGTATATTAACCTCCTGTCCCTGGAACTTCGTTGTGCGTATCATCTGTATGCCGACGACCTACAGCTCTATTCACAGAGTAAAGTGGAAGATATCTCGAGTGCAATACAAATGATCAACCACGATCTGGAAACAATCAACACGTGGTCTCAAAGGTTTGGTTTATCTGTGAACCCCACAAAATGTCAAGCTATCGTAGTGGGAAGTCACCGGTCGATGAACAGAGTAGACACTAAAACTCTCCCGGCTATTACTTTTAATGGGACTATCATACCTGTGAGTGGATCGGTGAAAGATTTAGGTTTACACCTCGATTGCACACTAACCTGGCGTGAACAAGTTGCAAAACAGTGCCGGAGGGTTACTGGGACACTTCGGGCTCTAAATCGTCTGAGAAATTTCCTGCCCGTAAAAACCAAGACTATGCTTGTGCAAACTCTTATCTTCCCCTTAATCGACTATGGTGATGTGTGCTGCTACGACCTGAATGCAGATCTTCTCGATAAATTAGACCGTCTTCTTAATAACTGCATTCGATTTGTTTATAATCTCCGTAAATATGACCATGTATCCTCTTTCCGTTCGCAGCTCAATTGGCTACCAATTCGTCTACGCCGAAAATTACGCGCGCTCACTGTTCTATTCTCTTTACTTAATAACCCATCTTCGCCAACATATTTAAACTCTTATTTCCAACTCTTATGTAGCAATCACGACAGAAAGCTTCGGTCTTCTAAGAATCTTCTCCTTCGTTGCCGTCCCATACATCTGAGTTTGTTGGCTCATCTTTCTTTGTGCAGTCCGTTCTTCTCTGGAATGAGCTTCCCCTCGAAGTCAGGATGGCTAGCAACGCTTTTACTTTTAAGAAAAAAGTGAAGCAGTATTTACTGAAACAGCTGGTAGAATCAACCAATACATGATTATCATCTTATACTTGTTATGATATTTATTTGTGTATGTATGTATATAGACTTACATCAACTTAAGTATGTATATGTATGTATTTATGTATTTGTATTAATTTTAGTATATGAAAGTTTGTTATGTCTACTTCTTCTTTTCAACACCTGAAACGCACCTACTTCCTATTTTCTCTGCATCACCCAAAGGTTGACTGGTAGAGAATGCCTTAGGCATTAAGTCCGCCTATGTACATAAAGTGCATGATGTATAAATAAATAAATAAATAAATAAATATTCAACGCCTACAGCTACTTTTGTGCCCAAAATATACCAATAATATAATAAAAAAAAAGTATTATATGTAAGAAAAAGTATCGCTACGTGATTTGTAGCATTCGGAGTTGTTTATGAACGTACACTGTCCGTAAATATTATTTAGATCCAGATAGAAAGGCGTCGTGTGTCTTTGCAATAAGTCCCCAAATATATCTTAATTTGAACAGAAAGAATAACGTACCTTTCACTTATAATACGCCCCTGACTACGGGACAGTACTGGTATTTACATCTTTACATAGGTCTGAACGAATTTAATAAAGCTCTACGTATTTTTATTTCAAATATTAATATTATAAGCAAAAAACACAATTTTTGTGCTGGATTTAAAATAATATTTTTGCATTTTTCAAAAATATCTAAGACAGATTTTATAACCTTTTTCTGTAGTTTAAATGTCATTTACTTATACTTTAGCCAATTGCCCCTGCCAGTCATGATATTACTGTAATTCTTAACGTCATAATTGATTATATTACTATTGGTATAGTAATTCACGTCGCTGAGATCCTTGAAACTGAGCAATGATTATAAAAGCGATTGGAACTGTGGTAAACAGCTATTTGAAATAACCTTGCTACACCGTTTTCCAACAACGATCACCACTTTGTTCAATGTTATTAGCAAAGACACTATATCTCTTACTTTAAAATATAATATTTAATTTAAACGACGAATATTTGAAATTTCAGTACAATAAAAAACTCTAGTACCGGTTTACCACGTATTTGAAATTCAAACCAGCTCCGTATTTTCACAGCTGTAGGTACTATCCAGTTTTCTATCCTTCAGAGTTATCGCAGTGGTATATCTGACGGGCCGAGACTCGATGTGTCGGACAGATTCAGGTCTCAACACCGTCGGTTCAAAGTTAGCGGTTTTCAAAACACGCTTTCAGAACCCTCGGGTGTTATCTCGGATGCAGAGGCTTTGTTTAGTCTTTTGTGACCCAGATTTCGTAATACTTGGAGCGTGAATACTGATATGTTTTCAATACCTGTTTCATTTGATTAGAATTTGGCTGTTTTAATTTTATACCGATTGAAATTATTAATTTTTTTATGGGAAACGAACAGACGGATGAAAGTCATGGGAAATGGTTACTATCATCGCCGCCGATGGACACTTGCGACTTAAAAGTCATTTAATATATGTCGACACCCTTTCGTGGACCTATGTCAAACATGTGCCTAGTTATAGCTGCAATATTCTCGTAATGATATGTTTACACATTAAAAAAATAAAAAAATGGTAATCATCAATCAATCAATCAAAAAAATAAGTTTGATTTTGAGTTCTTGCTTAAGTGCATGTCGCTACAGTGTATAGGTGAACACGACTATACAGTTCAGCCATAAACCTAAAAAAGTAATAACATTCTAAGTTAGCTTTATATGCAACCTTTTGCAAAATCGAAGCAATCTAGTTTATTTACTTAAAATTAACTCAACTAAATTCTAAGTAACAAGTTATTGTACTACGACCTTCTATTAATATATAGCTTAGTAAGTTTAGATAGGTAACTTTAATAACTTTCTTGTTACGTCATTGATTGCTTGTAACTCAAAATTAAAACAGTGCTATGTAAATGTTAAAAAAGCTATTCACTTAATTATATATGGTTATCATTAAATAAAATGTTCAAACAATATAGTTGCAATCGTGCTATGCTTCTGCCATGAAATAGAAGATTGGAGGATCTAAATAATTTGTTACTGACGATGAGTCTTACGTCAAAACCATTGAGTGTTGAGAGAGCAATTCAATTGAATTCCAATTGAACAGTTGAATTTCATTGAATTTTAACCATGTTAGAGCCACTGCCAGTATTCTATCAATTTTACACGTAGTACGTTACATATTTGAGGAATAAGGTCCAAAATGAATGCGATAAAGAGTTAAAGATCGATTTTATCCATTCGTGTTGTATATTGTGTCAAAATTCGAACTAAATCGGCGCAGAAGCTTAGAACTTAATGTTTTATATGTATATAAGAATCTTTAGTGAATTTCGTCATAAGAACTTATCATTTTCTATTCCCAGTGACTCGTCTTACAACTATTTACTTTTAATCATGTAAACAAAATACTTGCTCTTCAAGGAAACCAATTACGTTACCACAATTTTTAGAACACGGACTTCGGCTCTCGGTTAGAGGAAAATCAATAGGGATATTTCGGTACAGAGCGAGAAAAAGGGTGACCGTGCAGCTGTTTTGAAGCTTTCCGTTCCTGAGATAAATTTAAATTTTGGTGTATTTTGGTCTGGCTATAAATATAATATTTACTTTGACTTTTAATTAATAATAGATAGTATTAAATCGAAATGAATGTGAAAGTTGAAACAAAAAAAGATCAAACCTTAAAACTTGAGTGTATTTCACCATCATTTGTTTTCTGTCACAGACCACTGCTGGATGTGGGCCTCTTTTGAGAGAGGTAAAAATTCAAAAGAAATAATATAGTATAATTGATATGTATTTTAAAAACTTTTTTGCTTCATTGTTTATCAAGATACACGATAAACTAACAATAAGTATTACCAGTAAATATTGCAAAATTTAAAACTGAATTGTAACTATAGTTTATTACGAACTCCGATTGAGATTATCTGGTTCTCTATAAATTGTTGAGTGTAATCGTTCGTAAGCTACCGATTCATGAACAGTTCTCTAATTGAAATATCTCACCTACAATACTAAAGTTTGCGTCAGCAAACACTTGAAATATTTCATCCTACTGTCTATTCAAGCACTTCATCTTGTAGTTTAACACCATATTTGCTTAAGGCAGTGTGCAAATGGTTAATAACGGTTGAATTGCCTTTGGAACATTAAATTAATTGTGTCTTAATTAAAAACATGAATGATTTCTCTTATTATACGATTCATTTTACCACCTGATTCGTAACCATTTTATTTAGCCATTCACTTAGTCATTTGATCTAATACTTAATTACCTTCATCTTTATCTACAATTGAAGAGTCACGAGTGTGTTGCTGCCCTTTGAGTCCGGCTTCCTAGAACTAGGGAGATGGGAGTTTGGACTCCGGTCAGTTCACTTACTCGGTGAAAAGTATCGAAAGATTGGTTAAATACTGGTTTTCTGTGTGATGTGGTTGAAATCGGTTAGAAGTCACTATTATCATATGCAAAAGAAGAATTTAAAAGAAAAAAGATACAAGAATTATGTGAATCGTCACTGCAAGTCAGCGCTAACCCTCCTTTGCTTATAAAAGTAAACATGCAAAATTAATTAGAGAAAAGGAAGTCCAACGATGACGATGAGGAATTATATACCATCAAATGTGACTTGACAGATTTTATCTAATTTTTGTTTTTATTATTTTCTATAAAAATTAATGAAACACCAAAACTTTTTATCATTTGAAATATTGTGTTAGATTTCATAAATATGCTTTCAGCAGCAGCATTAGCATAGCATAGCAGTGTATGAATAAAGAGGCCTATATCTTTTAAAATAAACAAACTATTTACAGGCAGTTGAACAAGCAGATACAGCCAAGAATAAATAATAGTAATTCGTAGAAAACTATATTCATGTTTTAAGAAGCAAAATGAAAGATAAACAGTAAAAAATATGCCACTTTCAACATTTTTTAAAATTAATTTTTACAGTACCGACGGATACGATTCCAATACCACCTCCATTTTTTTAAATTTTCTTTTTACCAGTTCAATTAGCAGTTAATTGGAGATGATCTAATGAAACACGTTGCCTATTCAATAGAAAAAGGTCAATGTTAGCATAAAAATACTGGACCCGTTTAATACATCAAACAGAGATTCATGTAACGAAATTGAGTTTCAACATTTTGATGGGCTTATGTTTAATTATAGGCTTTATTTGATGAATAAATATTCTAAATCGTAATAACATATTCTAATATATCATGAAATGTAACCTATTTTTGTTTCTGAAAAATTTGCCTCTTTATCTGTTGCTGCTGAACGAAGGTCACCCCAAGGTACGCCAACCATTCTGGTTTTGGGCAATCTACATCCATCCGCTGCAGGCCACCATCTTCAAGTCAACGGTCCATCGTGCTGCATGGCGCTCTACACTACGTTTGCTCAATGCAGTCTCCACCCTAGCATACTTCGGCTCCAGCGACCATCGGTTCATCTGGAGACATCAGCGTTATTTGTAATCTTAAGTATCTTTGAGACCGGAGGCTCATTAATGCAGGGGTGACAGTTATCGTGGTTACTGTGTAAGCCTTACATTGTCACGATGACTGTCATGCCTTTTACGTCCCCAAGCGGAGCGTGAAAAAGCATCTCACTAGGCCGCCATAGTGTGGGTCACCATACTGCATTGTCTGCATTTTCAATGAGTATAGTGACAACAACTCTTGGATTCTATTCATGCTTTCCATCAGGCAGAGTAGAGTCATTTTGGCAGGCTGTTAACATAGAAAAAAATAAAAAATCTCACTTTTAGTTATTTTTTTAATAGATCATTTTTGTTATAAGATTTGTGGTTATTCTCTTAGATTACATTTGAAAGAGCTATTCTTAAAGATTATTTCTCTTGTTATTGGTAAAAACTCATAATATTGTTACTGGGCCATTATTCTTCTTAGAATCAATATCACAGCTACACAAGGGACTTTTCCACTAAAACTAGTTATTGTTACTACTTGTTTATTTTATATATCAATAAACTAATACATGATATCTAATGGAAAAGCTTCTTATATAGAAATTGACCGCGGTATTCAAGATATGCCTTGATTTCCCCCGGGACCTTCGCTTCAGCGACAAAGGCCTATAATAGCTTAGATATCAAGCAATATAAATATGCTAATAGCTATATTTTGGAATTTAAATTATGTCAAACAAGGAAACTATAATTATGAATGTATTCAGAATAATTCGGAGTACAAACTGAGGATTATTGCTTTGGTATACATTAATCAAATAGATATTACAGTCAGTAATGGGTATTATGATAACTGGTACTACGATGAAATTTATACATGTAACCTTATGACATTGGTAATAAAGCCTACATTTATATAATATTTGAAGAAAATGAAAAACAGGGACGTTGAGATTGTCATAATGATGGAAATATTTCCAGTCTCAACCTTAATAAAGTAAATTGGACTGAAAAAGTATGCGGAAACCGAAGCGATATTACGAGTGCTATATTGTCGCAACGTGCCATTTTTTTTAACAACTGAAAAAATGAAATTTGTTTTATTCTGTTTTTTTTTTGTGTAGAAGGACTAGCGACGCTAAGTGGTTATCGATGTCCATACACTCCAGCAACTCTCCTTCGAGACTAAATGAGTTATAAGGGATGCAGACTTCATATTTTTTTTTGTTTAAAATTTTCTCATTAAGTAGTGGAAGACACCTAGATTTTAATTTTATCTGTTTTTATATTTTCTTTACGTAGAAAATTAAGTAGTAAGCAAAGGTTTTTTAAAAACTATAAGGTTTTTTTTTTCAAGTACAAGTAGCATTGTCATATATTTTCTCAGGAGTGAGAAAGTATCCTAGCAGTCTTGCATTTATAGGTCTCTGTCTATTTTCACATTGTATTTACAAACAATTCCTATTTTCGATTTTATTGTGGTATTTTCTTTTACCACTAAATTACCGCTAAATTACCACGCCATCCGTGCAGTTATTCGTATTTATATTTTCCAGTACATATATTTACATTACAACACTTATCTTTTAAATTATGTCATTAATGTTATAGTTATAATAGACTAAGTACAGCTAAGCTTTCTAATTGTTTAGCAGTATACGTTATATGTAAATTTAGTAGCCCACCTTTACTGTTAAATGAATATTAGACAAAAGCGGGTAATCATTAAGTCTAACAGTTATCACCGCTCAACCATATTTAGTGTTAATTAAATTGGAACAACTCTCGTCTTTATTTTTATTCACATCAGGGTTTCCTTGTCGATATTAAATTCCTAGTAGGAATCCGATTCAGCTACGCGTTCATTAAGCCTTGCTCAAAAGGAGTGCCGCACATACATAAGTGGTGTCTGTGAATTCCATTGTCAATAGACGTAGTTACTTCAGAGTACATATGTCATCGACATCTCTAAATATTGGAGCCTTAATACTATATACTATAGGAAGAGTTTTGAAAAGAAAAGTCAATGAATTGTATCTTTAATATATTTTAATTTAACTCATGGTTTCGAATAAATTATGTCATTAGGTTTAAACTAATTAAAATTTGGCATTATCATTAAATGAAATTAAAACCGTTCACATAATGTTGTTACGATAAATGTTAGATATAATATAAAATAATATATATTTATATTTTTGTTTTGTTTCGTAATTTATCTAGAATATGTACGTATTAAGTAATATATCGCACTAATTATGTTAAATTTGGTCTTTTGGTTTTTAACTTGTGGAAATCTCGGCTCATTATCCCTCCGGAGTTTACGGTTGAGTAGTGTGTCGCAATCGGGCCGAGTAAAACCACACGGTATGCCACTTTGCGTCTGAGATTGGAGGGACCGGGAACAACGGTTGAGCACATCAAGTGAACTCTCTAATTTGGCAACGTACGGCACACGCAGACGTCACCTCATCGTGGCTGGTCATAGTACCAGATAGAAGAGAAATCTTGTCCCGTCTATCCACGGTCACATTCAGTATGCCATAAGCTGCTGTATTACAACCGTCCTATCTTTAGTCTACTCGGACTAGACTTTACCGCCGAAAAAATTAATAGATTACGTTTATAAATTACATTAATTTTTGGCAATGCTGATGCTCACCATTCATATACTTGTAGTCATTATATATAAAAGAGAATATACCTCATTTTACAATACAGATATTCAGAAAATCAACAAACCTTCATATTTACAGACATCCTTTACGTAAATTATGTTTACTAGAAAACCTGTTTCACACCTCAATCTTACTCACAAAGTCTGTTGCGTGTGTTTCTGAATATAACTTTAAATATTTACTAACAAACAAAGTATGTAAAGGAACAGTAAATCCTATTTATAAAGAACGGGATCACCTTACCACCAACGTTCGTCTATATTAAAATAGAATTATACTTTTTTTTACTATATTAAGAACCTGCCAGAGTGACTACTCTACCTGATGAAAAACATTAATAGAATCGAAGGATTGTGGTCACCATACACATTACAAATGCAGACAATGCAGTGTGGTGACAGTGGCCTAGTGAGAAGCTTTTTCACACCCCGCTTGGAAGGCATGACAGTCATCGTGGCGGTGTAAGGTTCACGCAGTTACCACGATAACTGTCATCCCTGTATCAATAGGCCTCCGGTCTCACACTCACCAACGAAACATGACAGCATGGATGCTGTCGCTTTAGGTTGGTCTTCTGTGGGAGGGTAGTACTGCTCCGGTCGAGCCGGCCCGTTCACGCTGAAATCATCGTGGTTTTACTACCTTAATGGCTATAATACTTGTAATACTTTATTGTTAACAAGTATACCTGTTCCAACTAGACCAGATATTTGTGTAATCTAAATTAAACATTTATTAACATAGTTAAATCGCTTCTTTATATTAAGTCAAGCCAAGGGCAATCCATCAAGTTACCAAAGTTAGTAAACAAAATTATATACTTAATGAATAATTTGCGTTTCTTACCAATATATCAAAGAAACCTCATACAGTCAGTCATGAAACTTTCAAAGAATCACGGTTACACCTACCACACTTCAAGAGTTAAGTATAAAAGAATTGCCTTACGTGGGTTTGTTTGTTTAATATTTCTTTGTAAAATCTTTTGATGTGTATTCAGAAAACAGTTAAGCCGTAGAAGTTTTTGCACTTTGAATAAACTCTACAATCGAAATAAAATAAAAGTTATGTAGGCAGTACTCTAAATAAAAATGATTTGAGAAAATGTAGGTATAGCATGACGATATAGACGTAGAAATCTCACTACTGCTAGAATTAAAGTTTAGGTGAGACATGACACTGAGGATAATGTTCTCCTAGCCGATCAATAACCATGGCGGCCAGTCTCAATGAACACCAGCCAGCTAGGCAGGAGATATTAAAGAGCACAAGTATGGTCGCAAAAACACAAATTCTCTCTCTATTCCCTCACACTCATAATCCGATAGGGCGGCTATCCGACACGACCGGAGAGAGATCAAGCGTAGGACCGACGGCTTCACGTGCTCTCCGAGGCACGGGGATTAAGAAACCAAACTCTAAACACATTATCAAACATTTCTATTATCAGAAAAAATTGATAACACTTTTCTGACCCGAGTCGGGAATCGAACCGAAGGCCTCTTGATCAGCAGTCGCATATGCTAATTGCTAGATCCACGAGGCAGTCACTAACCAACATGATACTAAACAACTTTTAGAATTGGAAATTTTAAGATATTCAGTATTTAGTTTTCTTCTACTTGAAGGGTTTTGGTCAGTAATCACTACGTGATGTGAGAAGCCGAAGATCGGATCAAGTAGCGTATAGTTGAAGGGGCCTATGTCCAGCAGTGGACTGTGATAGGCTGACGATGATGACGATGAATCATACTTCAGGAGCTACGATCGATAAATGTCGATCAATCAGTGAGATAACCAATATTTCATTTGTTATCTCACTCACATATCGAGCCGCGACACATAAAAACTGTATTCTTTATTTATAGAAAATATTGAAACGTGATTACATCTTGAGTTTGATCTGATTCATCTGGAAGACACGAATTGTTCATTTATTTTCTGTGATGTGATGATTGGACTAATTTTTGAACAAATAATTATTATTAAACATAACCTTAATATAAAACACGACGTATTACTGAACCTATTTTGAATTATAAAAAGTTAATTGAGCAATGAAATTGCCTATTAACAAAAACACAAGTAGAACACTCGAAACAAAAAAGAAAAACATTTCATTACAAAGAATAAAACACTTTCAGATTAAAATTAGCAAGGTTTTTACGTTAAATGTCGCAGTAACACTGGCACCAATTCAACATAATTGGATTGAAATGGAAATGATTATTACCATTCGTCTCTTAATTTGTTTTTAAAAAATGTTTCAATTGACATTTTAACTTTCGTAGTACACACTGAAATAATTTAGATTATTTTACTGTTGTAAGGCTATCAGATAGTTGAAAATATTTAGGTATCATTTATAGAAATTTTTTACCCTCTAACTAGTGCTTTAACAAGATAGTACTAATTTTTGTCTGTTCTAAAAAAACAACGACCGCATTAGGAATATACCCTGTGTCGTGGAGGACTTTACAAACATACAAGATATGGACGCAAAGAACATTCAGACTCAGAACAGCAATATATAGATCACACAAAGTGTTGTCCCATGTAGGGTTTTAACCCACAACACTCAGCACAGTAGAGAGTGTCGTGATGGTCACTTGTACCATTACGACATTCGTGTAGACTAAGAGTCATGTATATTATAATATATGTAAGTATCAATACACGTATATTAGGAAAGGGTAGACAGAGGGGTGTTGAATGTTAGTTATTAGAAATGCTTACATCAGAAGGATATTAGATAAGAATATTGCTGACGTGGATATATTAAAGGGGTGTGGGTCATAGCTCCAGAAGGTCAAGAATTAATGTCTATTACACGAGTTAGCAGCTCTTGGACAATCTGTGGCTCTAATGTAAGTTTATTTAACATCGATAAGAACGTTAAGTTACAGAGTTCAGTAGTGGCCAATCGCCACCCACACTGTGACGGTCGAATAGGTTTGAAATAAACCCACCCAAGACCCTGTGAACCTTCTTACTAAAAATGATAGAATATTAGTACAGTTGCAGGTTTTTAAGTAAAATTTTACTCGAATCAGTATTTCTGTTGAACAAGAGGAAAATGCGAAAAAGAATAATTTCCCAGTAGAGAACAAAGACTTGTTTTATTCATTACTGCAATGTCCTTGACTGTAATTTCTTTTTCTTTTATTACATTTTTTATTTATCTGTGTCTTTGACTTTCGGCAGTTGTATGTTAATTTTAATTTTAGCAAATTTCTTGTTCCAAGATTTAAAGAAACTTGCTTTTCATCAGTGTTTTTATTTATTATTACTAACAGATTTATAGATGTCCAAAGTCAAAACCGAGCGCCAGCTTCACTTTGTAGGACGCCAGTGTTCCAGATTTTCTATTATACATAATAACACTTGTCACCGCAGGCTTCGCCTTGATCTACGTATATGTAAATGCATATGCATGGAACAAATATACTGCCCAAATTTGCGCTTTTGGAGCAATTTTCTCCTTTAACTATTGGGTACTGTAGTATCTATAGCTTCAGACTCAGAACAGAAATCGACAAAGGTTTATTATTATTATACATATCTGAACTTTAATCAGAGTATTACATTCATTATTCCTATCATAAAGTTTCTAGTAACAGCTTGTTGACCGGAATCAAAGTGTCGGCCTGTTGCCGGATATCCGTCTTGTTCCAGTTGGGGCTTTAATTAATACGTGAATAGATCATTTAAGTAAGCAAAAGGGATATAATTACATTCGGAAAAGAAATATCAAATGAATGAGTAGTAATGTTACATGTAGTAATGTTACATGTGTAACGGTTATTAAGTCGACTCACTAGTTTTAGG
The DNA here is from genome assembly GCA_949316085.1 of Hypercompe scribonia. Classification (NCBI taxonomy): domain Eukaryota; kingdom Metazoa; phylum Arthropoda; class Insecta; order Lepidoptera; family Erebidae; genus Hypercompe; species Hypercompe scribonia. Next base: position 12,167,601 of record OX438988.1, read on the forward strand.
TACCAAATAAATTTCAGCACTTCAATCACAACCTAACCTGCTGACTACGAGTGAATCGTGAGGGACTTCTTTAAAATTAGTTACGTATTTATTATTTACGATACTATATATTGTAAAGTTGAAATTTCCCCATTATTCAATATTAAAAAAAAATACATTTATGATGTGACTGCTACATAAAATTTCATTGACACAAATCTCCAATTTGAATCATATTTCAATAGTGTTCCAATGTTACCAAAATATATCGAAAATCGTGCAATGACTAAGTTAAATTATTTTCAATAGTTTCCTCATTTTACTATTGTACAGCTTATACACCTTACAGAATATCACAGTTTAAAGCATATCAGAGATGTAAAACTTCTTCGTCGCCTGATATCAATGAAGTTTCTATGTCTATTTTCTTTTATAATTCTATAAAGCGTGGATCAATCTGGAGTTCAGAGATTGATTTATTGAATCACTCCCCTTACCTTATTTGATCTTCACGGGCTTCGATAAAAGAATACATTAAAATATATTTAATTAAACCTTCAAAAAATGTAATAATTGCTTGAATGGAACCTCCGAAGGCTCTTTGAAAGATGTCTTTATAAAATTACTCGCGTCAAAATGTCTAAAATATTTTGTGAAGAACTATAAGGTCTTACATTTCAAATAATAAAGGGATCAGAGTGATTGGTGAAAACTACAAAATATTCGAATTTACTAGAAGCAAAAGCAATCCTTTCAGTCGATCAAGATATTTGTGATTAGTCCTGGCTAGTTTTGACTAAATTTAAAACGAATGATTTCGAAATATTTTGTTAATTGCAAACTTTAGTTTTAATATTTGATTTGCAATATTTGAAAGAGTTTGTCTTGATTTTCTAATGTTTTATTTCTCCTGTAAGGAATTTTCATACTACTGTAACCAATAATAAAGGTTATTGAAGTTAAAAATACAAGGTAACGTTGCTCAGATGAGTTTATTTTTGTTAAAATATTTAAAAAGATATCTTTTATGTTGTAATTGTATTATATGTGTATATATTTTTTCTTTTGAACTCGTGAAAGTTTTTTTTACAATTAACGAATACTCTAACTACGAAATTGTTTGCGTACAACAGCTCGCATTAACATGTCAAACGTCGGTCAGTACCTACTTTCAATAATTGTGTCTACTCCTAAGTTTAGGTACTATCGACGTCAAAAGTTTTAAAGATTATCAATTTTCAAAAGTAACTCTTTGAAGTTATTGAAACTCAGAAATGGTTGTAAATACTTTGATGTTTGTTAGAAATTATAATTAGAACTCGATTATTCTATATAAATCAACGAAAGAAAATTATTGGTAAAACTATAGTATTGAACTTTGTTAACGGTAGTTTGAAGACTATAGATACTTGGACAATCTGTATGCTGGCTTTCTTCTAAGCATGTGTGTAAAACTGTACACATTTTAATTAACTAACTGGCCTTCACTTGAATGGTGAGTATCGTAAAGTTGATTCAATTAAAATAACTTTATTTACTGCCAAGACTTGTTTTGAAATGCATGCTTAATCAGAGTTTGGTCTGATTAGCACACTCGTAAATGAACCATGAACCTCACAGACAACATGTGACACTCACTGTGGGATAGTGACGAAGTAAAATGTGTAAATTAAAGCAAAGGTTATAGAAATATCATTTGTAAAAAGGATAAAAAGAAAACTGTAAGACATTCCTAACTAGTAAATAATGCTGCATGATTAATTTTTAACAGAAAATTAGCATAAGAAATTCTTATAAACTATAACAGTTTTCGACACTTTTGAGTATTACTGTACTGGGTACACAAAGGTCTATTTAAGTGGAGTAATTATGCCGATAATTTAGAGGGTAGTCTGTGTTTATTTATGATAGTTGAAGCGAAAATAATATTGCATGGAGTGTATGTTTAAATATGTATTTAGGCACTGTGAGTTGCGACTCAGCTTTTATTTAGATTTGGTCGATTTGCCTACATATTTCACATACATCCAGTACAGTAATAAATATGAATAATTTAAAAGGTTTTATTTGAAAGATTTGCAACAACGTTTCGATTCATAATCGATTAAAAAACTGTATATCTTATGCCTACAATAAACAAGTAATACACTAATTACAATGATTATTCTGCTAAGATATTCTTGTTTTCGTATAGTTTTTATTTGTAATTATTTGCATAATCGGGTTTATTAATATCGATCTTTTTTAAAAAATATGTAAATAAAATGTTCCTGTGGAGATTCAGCATATGGAGACTAACCGATCCTATTCTTCTCAGGTATGTCGTAAAAGACGACTTAAGGAACAAAGTACACAGGACAACAAAACTGTAGAAAAAGAAATTGAATAAACCCTATATCAGTCCACCTGGTCAGTGTGGTATAGTAGGCCAGAAGATCCTTGCTAAGGAGAGGTTTATGTCCAGCCATGGACTACTAAAAACTGTTAAAGCCAAGGAGCAAATAAAATTACATAACAAAGACGCAGACCAATGTACATATATACAATATCTTAAGTTTCTAGTTGAAATATCTTTGTAAGGACAATATTTTGTTATGAAGTCGTGATCAAAAAGGAATCGCAAACATTTCTGATCATGACTTACAAAATGTTGCTTTACTGGGACATTAAAATTATTTATTTAAGCTTAAAATACACTCACATTAATGTGTAGTTACTAATTAGTGTTATTGTTTTGTGTACATTTTTTTTTAAATAATAAACCTACCAAAGCGACTCTATTCTGCCTGATGGAAAGCATGAATAGAATCCAAGAGCGGTGGTCGCTGTACTCACTGCGAATGAAGACAGTGCAGTATGGCGACCCACGCTATGGCGGCCTAGTGAGATGCTTTTTCACGCCCACTTAAAGTATATAGTGTTATTTACTCAAAAACATTTTGTCGAGGTATTTGTTAAAGATTAACTATAAATTTTAACCGGAACCTTACATAAATAACTAGAAGATTATTAGTTTATTAATCCTTCTTACATGGCATTTACTAGAGGCTACCCTTTAAGGTTTTTTATATTTCAGACATTTGACACACAGCATCATCTAGTTTCAAACTAAGCAGAGCTTGTGCTATGATAACTAGACTGACTGATAGAATACTTATTATACTTTTGTTTTGGAAATACGTACATATTATACATAGGAAACACTCAAACTAAAAAACAAATATTTACAGATCATAGAAATGTTTGGTCCAACCTGGGAATCGAACCCGAGACCTCAAGCACAGCAGTTGCATTCACTACCGCTGCGCCACCGAGGCAGTTAATGACAAGTGTATTGGAAAGGAGTACAATATCAATAGTGACAAGCGATTACTGATCGAAGCATTTTTGCATTTTTAAAAATGACTTTTAAAATAATTGTTTATCACAAACAAAGAAATTACAAACGTCATATTTTAAACATTCGCGAACGCGAATACGAATGCGAATGGAAAGAAAGATTGAGAAAAAAAACAATTTATTCATATTTGTATTAATATAGCTATTATATAGCTTTGAAATAAAATACGAAAGTTTAGTGCTGATACTTTAAAAGAGGGTGATTATATTTCATAAACGACGATTTGCCTATCTTTTGAGACGATTCTAAGTGCTCATACATGAAGTTTGCTACACTGAACTTCAGTGCACTTGGTTCACCTGTAGCCATTGGCGAGCGCAATCTGTCCGTTTATAAAAAATACTAATCATCGCCGTAGCCTGTTGTGTTTGTCCCATTTCTATTGGACGTCACACATGGGTAGGTTTTCACATTATTTATTCTGAATGCGAACCTACGTAATTTGTCTGACCACACGTCCAATGTTAAACATAAAAATTAAATTGTTAATAACCACTTTTCCGTGCAGTTGGTTAAAATTAGTAAAGCTATATAGTATTTTCTTTTATTAAGTGTAATAACTACAGCTGCCAAAAGCCTAATTCAACTAAACTAATCAGACAACTAATCAATCTGTATTTTGAAATTGAATACTAACCCTATTTAAAACTTATGACTAAGTACAAGTAAAATTTGCCAAAACTTTCTAAATGAGTTAGAATGAATATCGGCTAATTTACTGCTACTAATCAATTTACAAAGTCGTAGAATAATGAAATGAGCACCAAGGATCATCCTGTGAAGAGGTGGATGCAAAGGCGTTATAAAGACTCGAGGATATCTTGTAGGGACTTGAAATTTCAATATTTTCAATAATGGAGGGTAAGGTATTTCAATAAACAAGAAAGAAGGGAATGAATTATATATTACAGTGATCTTAAAGTGAGTTTAGATTCGTATGACGAAACCTACGGAAAATGTTAGGTGCCAGAGAAATCTGTTCTGTATTCTTAGAAGTTTTAGCGTGTGTGCGGCAAAATGCAGTCTCTAGACCGTACTGCAGTATTCCAAAACACTACTGTACAGCAGTATTTTTGTTCTACAGGATCGGAAACCAACATTGTTTTTAGAACAAAGTTCAGCATGCTTAAAGATTTTTCGTAACTGATTCAATTTGGAGAATAGTGACATCATCACTTATCATGATAATTTCGACCGAAGAATGTCCACTGCTGGACATAGGCCTCTCCCAAAGCTCTCCACGTCAACGGTCCTGTGCTGCAGGCATCCACCGGTTGATATGTTGGGACCTACCCACGCTCCATCTTCCAGTAGAATGATGAATGTCAACTTACTGTTAAACACGACTACCAGTTCCCTATTTTCGTCTACTCTTTAGATTATATTGGAACCTATGTGATATGTCTCTAAATATTCACGTGATAACACTTTTTGATATTCAAGTTCATATTGTTTTATACTTGTAACTCTTAACTGCAGGTACCCCAACAGGTGACGTTAATCACTTTCGTAAACAAAATGGAACACGAATAACATCAGAAACGTTTACTATCCCGCTCCGTTTTAGATTTGTATAATAACTTTTACAAATAAATGTGGTGAGAACTTAAAAATGATTAGATATTACCTTCTCGCATTTGAAAAGACATATCTTGTCTATGTCGGCAATAAGTATTGTGATATTTCCGATTGTTTGTCATTATTTTTGAACTATAATATCTAATTAAAATTTGTTACTCGTAAAATAATTTAAACGAATTTAATACGATACGTAAATAGAAGTAGAAATAAGGACGAAATGTTTAGCGACCAAATTGGGTAGATGACTGTATCGTAAATAAATACCAATGTCCACTTCATTAAAACAAATACCGCGGAACATCTCAGAAAATACAATTAACATAGCCTTTTATTACATTTAATATACATATTGATTACATTTTTAAATATATAAAAAATAAAAAATACATATTTAAAAATATAAAAAATAGTAGACCACCGACATCGGGTACAGGGACCAAGATACCGGTGGTTAGGGCTCCAGAGACAGGAACCTCCTCACAATACGGGCCGTGTCAAGGAGGACTGTAGCTTTTTATTATTATTACGAATTTCAATCAAATATATAGCAAAATATATTGTTCAATTAAGTAGTCTAAAACAGTGACGTCATAATTTAGTATTTAGTTCATTTTTCATACAAAATTGTCGTTTTGACAGATAATAAAAAGTTACTAACTTGACTAAGGTGTCATCTAGCCTATTGTTCTGCCACGTATGGAGTAAGTTATACGAGTATATACATATAATACATATAATATGGACATAGATACGAATAAAATGGACGTCCACTAGCCCTTTCAATGATTAGCTACCGTGATGCAATTACATAGTTGTGTTTGCTTGGTAGTCACACCCCGTTCACAAGCCGATCACTTTCCATGGGAGCGCCAAATGGATAATTAACTAGGTCATCTGAACCTTGAAAAATAAATATACATAAGGAAACAAAAAGGAAATGCTCTGGACATTTTTTATGTGTGTTTTGTATTGTTTTCTGGTCCCATGTTGGCACCGCGCCTAATTGCTTTCGGTTTTTTTAATAGGTTATATTTTTAAGAACAAACATGTGGAGGTACTGGCAATTAATTTTCTCATAATGTAAATTTGTTTAACCAATTTTAAAGCTGAACAAAATTTAGATTAAAAAAAATGTAAATTTTAATTCATCTTCTAAAATCTAATTTTTGTTCAACGTTTAAAAATAATTAACAAATTTTTGTAAATACTTAATTGTCATATTGTTATAATTACGTAATATATACACACATACAAGTACGCCTGTTTCTTCGAAGGAGTGGACAGAGGTATATTAAATACCAAATTATCGCTAGTGTTTGTGTTCCCACGTAATAGGTGGTAAGTCTATTGCCGCTTATCGTGATATTTTGAATACTAGAGTCTCGTCCGTTAATCAGCAAGTGCACTTCTTTCAGGTGAGGTTGACGTGAGGCCCTAAGTTGTTGAAGGGAACTCTATGCCCCTATATATATATAATATTGGTACATAATATATGTCATGAGTATGGTGGCCACCACTCTTGGATTCTACTCAGGCTTTCGTTCAGGCATAGTAAGCTCTACAATACAACAAAATATATAAGAATTCTTATCTCACAATTACTCAGTTTCTGTGTAAAGTAAGAACTCACTACTTATGACAGGGGAAGAGAGTATAAAGAATCATATTGTTTTGGCATGGCGAGGGCTACACCTCATCTAAATCTAATTATGTATTTGTAAGATAGAAAAAAAAGCAACTTACCATATTGCGAAGTCACTGCTCAATCAATTACCAATAGTGGTGACTGGCCAAATTTTGGGATAAAACTCAATTCATTGAAAAGGGATTCAATTCAACAATAGATTTCCAACACAAGTCAACACTGAAAGATAGACTCACTTTTATCTTTTTGCCTAGTGATTCATAATTTTACAACTAATAAATTTACAAATACGTTGAATAAAGTTTTACTCAACTTTACCACATTTTAGGCAAAAGGTTTTTATGTAATACCTCTATAGAGAAACAGGTGCCATGCCCCTCCAATAAAAACGGAGACTCCTCCGACCAGGCGAGGTGATCACGTCTGGCGGGCCGCGGACCAACGGTTGGTGTAGAAAACTTATGTATCTGGATGTCGTAATAACAGCGGTTCCCGGATCCCTCCTATGTCAGTCGCAGAGTGGCACACCGTGTGGTTTTAGTCGGTCCGATTCCGACACACCACCCCGCCGTAAACCCCGGTGGGGTGACGGCCCGAGGGGGTTTCCACACGTTAAAAAAAAAAAAAGGAAACTTATGTATATATGTACGCGTACATAGGAGCTAATTGGTATGATTGAGCAATTTCTTTATCGCGATGTACAATTAGTAGTTACTCCGTATTTCAGTGTGTCTTCGGTAGATGGTGCTGTAGTTTATAATTTTTGATGCGCTGTTTGTAGAAGTTATAGATATTTTGTATATATTCCAATAACATTATAGATGTACCAGATGTTCCTTCATTGAAGGTATGTTTACTTTATTCAACTCAAAATATGAAAACTTTGTGAGATTTTATCATCACTCATGGACATTTTAGTCTTTTTACGCATGTATAAAAACTAGCAATTAACTTGTTAATCTATATGGGATAGTCCCATAAATAAAAAATTAAAAGCCTCTACAGCACCTAAAACCATTATTAAAAAGTAATCAGTCGAATTGAAAATATACATACATAGTAATAAACATATATAGTTAAAAATTGATGATAAGAAGCAACAGATAACAATAACACATTTATATTACTGTTTGATACCAAGCGTGGTATCGTTGGACTGGGTGTGTGACACTAGTAGGGATTCAAATAAAACCACTGTGCACTGTACTATGGGTTCGTAGGACTCCACGGTTTAATTGGCTGTCGCCTTGTACTAAACAACACGTTTTGTTCTCCTCCAATTTTGTTCTCGTCATACAAAATGTTTGTAGGCCTTATAAACTAACACGTGTAAAACAACGATAGCGCGATCTAAGTTTGTAACAGCTCCCTCTAGGGAACGTAACGTAAACTAATATTTTGGTTTCGACTTTGATCGCACTATGCTGTTATTGGTCTCGAACATACCGCCCACCAAGGACTACATTACACTAAAGTTGCAAAAAAAAATATAAAAGAATTGAACTGTAAACCATAAATAAACTATATAAAAATAAGTTGAACTGTATACAAGAAAACCAATTTGATCTAAAACCTTAACAAATAAAACACGTATTGTGTCGTGTTGTAAACAACAATACAAACTTAATGACTAAAACTTATTCTAGCATATACGTATATAAACATGATTTCATGGATCGCACACCGACATCAATTTAACTTAACATGTGTAAATAATAATAAAATAATTACTTATCCCCTTTGTTGTACAATTCGATAAGTCTATCATCCAATAGTGAATAAAAGATTACAGAAAAACAAGTTCTATGTAGCAACTGGTAATATGCAAACCTTAGATGTTGGCCTTTTAAATGTTGAAGACTGAGTGCGCACAGTGACTACACGGGTGATACCATCATCACCAGGGTGTTTCTCTAATATGCGACCCATCAACCAACGAGTCGGTGGCAAATTATCTTCCTTTATCAACACAATATCCCCAATTTTAGGTTCGGGAACTTGACAAGACCACTTATAACGATTCATCAAATTACCTAGGTATTCTTGGGACCAACGTTTCCAGAACGACTGTACCATTTTTTGAACTAATTGCCAGCGTGACAAATGACCCATACTTGCATTATCGTACTGTTTATCTGGTACACTTACTAACGGCTCTCCAATTAGGAAATGTCCAGGTGTTAAAGGTAACGGTTCGCCAGGGTCTGTGACGTCAATAACACTCATCAGTCTGGAATTTAGACAAACTTCAACTTGGTTGAGGAGCGTGGAAGTCTCCTCATATGTAAGCGTAGCATCACCAATAATCCTTCTCAAATGAAACTTCGTTGACTTTACGCCTGCTTCCCACAGTCCGCCAAAGTTGGGACTATGGGGAGGTATGAAGTGCCATTTTGTTCCACTAGTTGCCAGATGTTCGGCTATTGATGGCTGAACTGTCTCTAATTGCACGAGCTCTCTACTGGCACCCACAAATGTGGTACCGTTGTCACTATACAAATTGGCGCAGTGCCCTCGCCTAGATGTAAACCTTCTAAAGGCTGCCAAGAAGGCTTGAGAGCTCATATCACTGACCACTTCAAGAGCAAAGCAAAGCGCGAGTGGCCATGCACACAAAGAGGCAAATATAGCCTTTGTAGGAACGGTGCCCACGACCCTTACTTGTCCTTACATTAATGGGACCGGCATTATCTACTCCGCTGTTCAAAAACGGTCTTGCAGGAGTACAACGAACAGCTGGAAGTGAACCCATCATCTGATTTTTGATACTCGCTCTGTGCCTGATACATGTCACGCACTTGTGAACATGCTGTTTGACCAGACTTCGAACACCTATGATCCAGTAAGCTGTCCTCAAATAGTTCATCATAATCTGAGGACCTCCGTGTAATGTTTTACAATGTGCATCAGCTATGATAAGGCGAGTTAGGTAACTCGAGTGGGGTAGTATAATAGGATGTTTCCAGCTTTCGTCTAACTGTGCATTTTCCAGTCTACCTCTGACCCTTATAATGCCCTTGTCATCAAAATAGGGACAAAGTGATTTTAATAAGCTGGATTTCTTCTGTATATAGCCATTCTCTTGTAATTGTTTGCACTCCACTGTAAATATATCCATCTGTGTCAATCGTATACAACACTCAAGGGCGGCATCTAACTCTGCCTTTTGTAAATAAGTTTCATGAAATCGTTTGTTTTCTTTTAAGAATCTTCGACAGTATGCCACAACCCTTACAAGTTTGGATAACGTAGAATACCTTTCAAAGAATGAATGATCTGGAACAACTGAAACATGTGCCTTTACGGACTGTTCTAAATTTACTCCAATATTACTTAATTTTTTGTATATAACAATTTTTTCACTCAAAAATGAAGGTCCCTGAAACCACAAATTATGACCAAGAAATAAGTTTGGCACCATTCCCCTAGAAGCACAATCTGCTGGGTTGTTCTTGGTCGTAACATGAAACCATTGTGAAGCTTTCATGGTGGTCAAAATTTCGGAGGTTCGATTGGCCACAAATGTCTTCCATCTACTAGGGTGACTATTAATCCAAGCCAATACTACAGTAGAGTCGGTCCATGCTCTGACTTTGTCATTAGAGATATTCAAAACTGCAGCCGTCTCGGCTAGAAGATGTGACAAAAGTACCGCTCCACACAATTCTAATCGCGGAATACTAATTTGTTTTACGGGTGCTACTCTGGTTTTCGCAACTAGTAAGGACACTTGTACTCTTCCTTCTCTATCAGCTATCCGTAAATAAATCACGGCCGAGTAAGCGGTTTTAGAAGCGTCACAAAATCCGTGCAGTTCCAAATCGTCGTTTGAATTTGTACCCAGCCATCGAGATATCCGTACACCACTAAGTAACGACAATTCCTCACGGTAAGTACTCCCTTCCATTTTCAATTCGTCATTTAGTTCCTCGTCCCATCCGACACCTGCCAGCCATAACTTTTGAATGAATACCTTAGCTAAGACCACACTAGGAGCCAACCAACCTAATGGATCAAATAATCGGGCTATGGCTGAAATAACTGACCTCTTGGTTATAGATGTTGTCGAAGGTGGGAGATTCACCAAATACTGAAAAGTGTCTGTGTTGCGGCACCAGGTAAGGCCTAATATTTTAATTGTACTATCTATTTTTATTTCTAATGCTTTTTTGTCCCTGTATTCTATTTGATTGTCCTTGATGTATTCCTTTGTGTCCTTTTTGTCCTGATTGGTATTTACCTTTGTTCTTGTTTGATCTCGTTGTCCTTTAGTAATATGTTCTATTGATCTTATTTTATCTACTATTTCCTTACTGTTGCTATTCCACTTTTGTAGTTGAAATCCACCTTTACTTAACAAGCCTGTCATTTGTTTGTATATTTCGAGTCCTGTTTCTACGATATGACAACCGGTCATTAAATCGCCCATGTAGAAGCTGCTGAAAACTCTGTCCTTAGCTAACGGGAAGTTCTCACCTTCATCATAAGCGACTTGATGCAGGGTTCTAACTGCCTGATATGGTGCTGATGCGGTACCAAAAGTGACGGTCATAAGCTCATAATCAGTAATGTCTTTCTCAGGACTGTCTCGCCAGAGTATGCGCTGAAATATTGCGTCTTCTTCGGCTATCCTGACCTGGCGGTACATTTTGATTATGTCTGCTACAAGGGCTATAGAATGAACTCTCCATCTTAAAACAGTGTGTCTTAAGTTCGACTGTAGTGTAGGTCCTATCATCAGCGTGTCATTGAGTGAGACTCCGTTACTGTTCTTTTCAGATGCATTGAAGACAACGCGAACCTTTGTGGTACTTTTGTCATCCCGCACAACCGCATGATGAGGTAAGTAGACAGCTACCTCTTTATTTTTGTCCTGCCCTTTTACTGGTCTCATATGTCCTAAACTTAAGTACTCATTCAAAACTTCGGTATAATTATTTTTTAATTGTATGTTGTTACTTAGTCTTTTCTCTAATGCCTCGAATCTTTTTTTAGCTATAGTACGTGAATGTCCTGCTTTACAAGGAGGATCTGCATCTCTAAACGGTAATCTGACTAAATATCTTCCATTGCTATCTCTCTTTGTTGTGGTACTATAGAGCTCTTCGCATTTCTTCTCTTCAGGTGTAAGTAATTTCTTTGAACTAATGACCTCTTCAATTTCCCAAAACTTTCTCAAAAGTTCGTCTTCTCGTATCTGAGCATGCATGACATTTATCCTATTTGACGTGTCGTTTTTTTCAGAGTTCAATGTTCCAGACAGGATCCAGCCCAAGGCAGTGTTTTGTGCTATAAGATTATTGGAAGGACTTTTTAGCATACCCGACCTAATAATGCAACAGTAAACGTCAGCCCCTAAAAGAACGTCAATTTTATTAGGAGTGTTGAAGCCTGGATCTGCTAACTGAAAGTTTGTAACACCTATCCAATCCAAGTTTGTGTGAATGCTACGTTCAGGTAACATTCCGGTGATTTTGCTTAATATATAAGCATTTACACAAATTTTAAACTCTGGTTGAATGCGAGATTGGATGTTGACCTGTACCATGTTCCTAATCATGGTTGAACTTTGACCACCCAGACCTGAAACGAAACCTCGAATAGGTATCTTTTTCAGTCTGAGGGCTTGAACTGTGGCTTCTGTGATGAAGCACGCTTGTGAACCTTGATCCAATAAGGCACGAACTGTGTGATACTCACCTAACCCCGACTCGGCCTTTATTAGCGCTGTAGCTAATAACACCTGTCTAGGTTTGAGTACCTTACCTGTAGACAAACATGAAACTATCGGATTAGACTCCGTTGTTGAACTAGCACTATTGATAGTTTGGTTTGCTGTGGTTTGTCTATTCTTCTGTGGATCTTGGCTTAGATGCAGGAGAGAGTGATGACGCTTCTGGCAAAGTCTGCAAACTGTTGATTTTTTACAATCACGTACGATGTGATTGCCACCTAAACAGTTGAAACAAATATTGTTTTGCGACACAAACTTGCGCCTAATCTCTATAGGTTCTTTAACGAATTGTTTGCAGAAACAAAGTTTGTGATTCTCTGTGCAAAATTCGCATCTTACCTTCATTGTACTAGTTGCCACCATTGTCTTTGTACTATGAGCGTTCAAACTTACACCACTGACCCGATGAACCGTACCCCTGTTTGAACTTGGCTCTAGACATTCTAGAGCGCGAAAACGATTTTCGATAAAAACTTGAAATTGATTGAAACTCGGCAAGTCGTTATTGGAATCGTTGCAAACACTGAGCTCCCATTGTTTTCGTGTTTCATCATCTAACTTGGAAGTGATTATATGTATGATAATAACATCCCATGTAGTCACATTGATACCTAAATTGGTGAGCGCATTTAAACAATCGCTTGTGGTGTCAAGCAGCTCTTTTAATGATGTTGCTGATTCCACATGCATACGTTTTTGACCAAACAATCTTTTTAAAATACAGTTTGTTAAGTATTTCTTGTTGCTATAACGTTTTTCTAATTGAGTCCAACACTGCATATAATTAGAATCGGTTATTGGCGTATGACGGATCAATTGCTCTGCTTCACCACAGAGATGACTCTTCAAATAATGAAGTTTTTGCACATTGTCCAAAGATTCATTTTTATGAACCAACGACATAAAAAGATCGTGGAAGGTTGTCCACTCTCCATATTTACCCGAAAAAGTCGGTATAGCTATTTTAGGCAACTGTACGAACGTATTAGCAGATTTACAAGTACTAGGATTCTGATCAGTTTGTAGGACTGAACCCTTAACAACCAGTGTTTTATTGAGTGTTGTTTTCAATAAACTTTTGTAAATTATATATATATCCTCTACTTTATCATAAATATCACTCGCCTCAGAGTTTTCTATGTCTTCTAGTTTAAAGTTTTCAAATAATTTAGAATTAGTATTTTTAAACATAGCCCAATCTTTTTCTAATAATTCTTGTTTTGTTTCAATATACTCTGAGGTTAATCTATCCTTCCCGCTTTTCTTAAAATTAATCAATCCCTTATTTATGAAATTATATAAACTTTTCATAAGATTAATTGACCCTTCCATTTTGTAGGTATGTTTTAAAAAAGTAAAATTTAACTTGAAAATAAATTTTTGAACTTAACTTAAGCGGTTCTGAGAAAAAACTACAAAAGTATCTCAAAATCAACTCTAAAATCTTCTAAGTCTCAATTATTGGTTAAAATTTTACAAGTGTTTTAAAATTCTAAAAGTCGGGTAGAAATCGGGCATAGGTTCCCCGTTCCCCCGTTTTTCTTAAATTATTCTAAGTTCTAAATCTACCATGCACACGAGAAATTTTACAAGTCCAAAATATTAACAACAAATTTTTACAAGTCCCAAATTTCTTGCGATTCTTCAAAGTAAATTATTTCATAGAAATAAAGTCTATAATAGTTTAACTTGATTGTTTGAATTTAATTACTGCTCAGGAACTAAATAAAATAAAAATTGTACTCACAAATTCACATTTGACACAAACACTTTGTTGACATCAAAGTAGCGACCTCTGGTGGACACTGGTTGATCTGCAAGCGGCTTCCGGTGAAAGGGTCTGCTAACTTGCTCGTGATGTGTTGCGCTTCGCCTGTGTAGCACTGGATATTGCCCGTCCTCTGTGGCGGCAATGTTGAACTAACACGCAGCGGCTGATCTCGCCAACAACGACGACAGACGTAGCTACCGCTGCTGCGGTGAGCGTGTACTCTAGTGCAGCGATCCACTGCGAGTTACACGAGGGAGGCGACGCCAACGGTGACGCCGTAAAGTAGTCCTTAACCCGGCGCGTAGGACCAATGTTTGATACCAAGCGTGGTATCGTTGGACTGGGTGTGTGACACTAGTAGGGATTCAAATAAAACCACTGTGCACTGTACTTTGGGTTCGTAGGACTCCACGGTTTAATTGGCTGTCGCCTTGTACTAAACAACACGTTTTGTTCTCCTCCAATTTTGTTCTCGTCATACAAAATGTTTGTGGGCCTTATAAACTAACACGTGTAAAACAACGATAGCGCGATCTAAGTTTGTAACAGCTCCCTCTAAGGAACGTAACGTAAACTAATATTTTGGTTTCGACTTTGATCGCACTATGCTGTTATTGGTCTCGAACAATTACTTATTTTACTTCTCTACTCGTTACTGTAACGGTTCTAATAACACTTTATCGACAAATAATAATATGGTTATTATTTTCACGAGAATAAGGCAAAATGTTTCTATGCTTATTAGTGCCGAAATTATTAATTACCTTTTATCCAAACTAGATTGCAATCTGCTTTAAGTGCACTACATTATGGCTGAACTTTAATTCTTTACCCGGAGTAACTGCCGTCAGATTTGTTGAACCCAAGTACCCGATGATATCGAACTTCTGCAGAGAAACTGTTGTTGGGATTTTCCAAGATGTAATAAAAAAAAAAACACCCAGAGACTACACTGATTAGGGTTGCTTAGCCTTGCAATGTATAAGAGATAATTACTTGTTTAGTTATATAATGCTAAAGTGTTATTTAGGTATTATAAATATGCTGGAATTAAGTCATTCCCCAAAAAATATTTATCCGAAAATCGACTGCCAATATTCATAATTATGCCAATACCATACAATGGACAAAATGAAGGTATTTTCCATTAATGGTCAATTATCGCATCTTTGTAATCCACTTACGTCATTGAATTAACATTTATTTACAATTCAGGGTAAATTAATTGATTGTAGTGGTAATTGTATTATGACCAAATTATTTACACAATTTCGGACTTGTTGGTGATTATAGTTGCTATATGTAATTTTTAAAATAACTTCTTGCCTGTATTTATTTTTATCTTGATACCTGGAAATATAGTCACATAATTTATTGTTTACTAGTTAAATTATTTAACTGCTGTATGGTGTTGACAGATCAAGACGATTCATTCTTGCTGTGTTACGCTACAAGTATCTTTTGATTTTAGGGACATTGTGGCAGTAGGTATAGTACCTCAAAACCTCCTTTAGAGGCAGAGGACTGTTAAAAACTGTCAATGATGATTATGTGGCAAAAGCTTTGTTATTCTGTCATCATGAAAGTTGTATCTATGACTTAATTTTTAAATTAAAACCTTTTATTTTAAGTAAATAAATGTTGACATGCTATTTATTAAATATTAAAACATAGGTGTGAATTTGGCGATGCCGGGATGGTTTAAGAGACGAAGGTAACCCATTAGAGAATGAACTAATTGACCACGTCGCTAGAATCTGTTAAGCAGTCTTTTATTAACTTTTTATTAGATCATTATACATTAATATGATTAAATCATACATACATGAACTAAGCCGACAAAGTGTAGGTCATCATACTACATTGTCTGCATTCACAATGAGTATGACGACCACCAATCTTGCATTCTATCCATACTTCCTATTAGACAGAGTAGAGCCACTTTAGGCCTAATAGGCTAGGCCCTGAATGAAAAAACAATAACAACAAAGATGATTGTTATTTGTTTTCAAACAATTTCACAAGAATCCTTATAAATCTTTTTCCCTAAAGCAATTTTAAAGCTGTAGTGATCTTTTCACATACCTTTATTTAAATGATTTAGAATTGTAATGTAACTAGTTTGAACGCACCACAAAATTGAGTCTTCCGTAACACGGATGAAAGAAAAGATCCACCGCAATTACTGGAAGCAGAAATAAAACTTCGATTTAATGACACGAGAAAAATGCCCCAAGATATCATTCATACACTATATCTAATATACATACATGGTAAAAGCGACGGCGCGCTACAAACCAAAAAATGATATTATTTTCATTGGAAATCGAACAGTCATGCCATTCCTGCGAATACAAATATGTTACAAGCAAATAGATATATGCAAATGTAGATACTTTTGCATACATTTCATCTTAATACAGTAAACATCGTCTCTATAAATATTTAAGCAACATTTTGAGAGGGTACATATTAAGCTGTATGCAAATATTTTGAGAATATGATTTCTTATTTCCAATTTATTTATAAGTTGAGGCTGAGCGAATCAGGCTAAATGCGGAAGATTCATTGAACCTTAAAAGTTTTATGGTTATTATTAAAAGTCTTCATAGGACCCTTTTTTCTAAGCGTAGTATGACGAATTCTGGAGTTTTCATAATTTTGACACACTGCTAGACCAAATTTCCAAATTTCATGTTTTGAAATAAATAAACAAATCTATGATTTGTCTTCTATAATAGCAGCAGGTCATCATAATTAGTTACATTTTGAATAAAAGAGAGAAAAAAAATAGAATGTTCTAAAATAAAAAAAGAATGCAGTTGGTCAATTAAAATGCTCTTCACTACTACAGAGGGGCAATCGCGACAGAATAGATTTTGTGAACCTTCATAAATTTGTGTAACAAAAGTTATCACTGCGTCGTCATTTTACTTGTTTTTCGTTTGCCATGTATTTATTTCCTGAGTAAATTATAACCAGTATGAGTACAATGAATTTCGGACACATAATATGTTTTTTTTTTAATAACTACGTAAAACGATTAAAGATATGTGACAGGTGTGACAGTTATCGTGGTAACTATGTGAGCCTCATACTGCCACGTTGCAAGCGGGGCGTAAAAAAGCATCTCACTAGGCTGCCATAGTGTAGGCCACCATACTGCATTACCTGTATTCGCACTAAGTATGGTGACCATAACTCTTGGATTCAATTCACGCTTTCACCAGGCAGAGTAGAGTCACTATGGTAGGTACTCAAAAGAAAAAAAATCGAATAGAACGGCACACACGCATTAAAATTTTTAATTTAGCTTCACATCACCTCACATCACATCAACACCCTTATGGTCTACTAATAGACATACGAGTATGACTATCCTTAGAAAGTAGGTTTTGGCTTACTATGTGGTACAGTAACTCAAAACCTGGCCAAAAAGGTTTTGCAGCGCACTTGTCTTACTGTCACGACACTTTAGCTCATAAAGCTAACATAATAAACCATCCGTAGTTGCTATACACATTTTAAAACTTGTAATATGCAATTCTGTATAACTTTAAATTATTTCACTTATTCTACATTAATGTAACCGATAGATATACCTAGTCTTGCCATAAATATTGTAATAAAGAAAAAAGAAAATTGTTAACTGCAAATAACATTTATTACTTTTACAGTGTGTCAGTTTAATACATAAATATAAAACAATTAAAAATATAAAAAGCTTATTCGAAGTGGTCTCCATTGGCTGCAATACAGTCCTTTAAACGATGAGGCCAGTTATCAATAGAAGCACGCACTCTTTCCATGGGAAAATTCTTCACTGCCAATCGTATAGATTGTTTTAGGGACTCCAAATTATCATGGCGTTTAGAGCAAGCTGTACTCTCTAAAACTGACCACAAATCATAATCCAGCGGATTAAGATCGGGACTAGACGACGGCCAGTCTTCAGCTCTGATGAAGTCCGAAACGTTCGATTCCAACCAAGACTGCGTGGACCGAGCTTTATGACCCGGCGCCGAGTCTTGCTGGAAGGACCATACTTGGTTATTGAACATGGTGATGTTAAGGGGCTTAACTACCTTCTCAAGAATGGTATCTTGATACACTTGTGCCGATGTTTTGATACCTTTTTCACAAAAATATGGCTCAGTCACTCCTTCATAGCTAACACCCCACCAAACCATCACTGAAGTCGGATAATGTCCACGTTGCACTCTGTCGACTAATTGGGAAGCTTCCTTAGAGCTTTGAGCATAAATACGGTCATTTTGTTTGTTAAAATGTTGCTCAATTGTAAAAATTTTCTCATCCGTAAACAAAATTTTTCTGTGACCTCCCTTTGCGTACCGCTTCAGTAGTTGTTTCGATTTTACCACCCTATTCTTCTTTAAATTATCAGTTAAGAAATGGCCAGTGCGTCTCTTATAGGCTGCAAGTCCTAAGTCATCTTTTAAAATACGCGACATGGTTCTAGGTGCTATCTTCATTTCCCGAGATAAAATCTTTTGCTTTCGGACAGGATTTCTTCGAATTCTTTCCCTTACTGCTTTGACCACCTTTTTCGTACGAACACTACGTGGACGGCCAGATCTTTTTCTGTCACAAACAGAGGAGGTCTCATTGTACCTATTAATAGCCCGGTACACAAACATTTTACTAATACCAAGTGTATGGAGAGTTTTAAAAATTGCATTTGGCTCCATACCTACTTTGTGTAATGCTATCACAGCGATTCGGTTCTCTTTATCACCCCACACCATTTTAATATCGCAAAATATTTTACAATGTATTGGCGCCAAAATGAGAAAACACAATGAACAATCGTATAAAAATGACAGATTCGAAATTCAAATGTAATATTTTTTTATAATTAAGTGTAACAGTATTTATGGCCAGACTAAGTATTTATGCAGATTTGTTTGGTACTTGGCATTATGCCATAATATCGCGGCTGGCCAACAGTCATTACAGTCCCGACACACAAAACGGAGTAATCGCGTCTATGCTAAGTAGTATATTTATTTGCCAACTTATACCTTTTGTAAACATTTGCTAAACTTAGTAGTAAAGTTTTCTAAGAATAACCAAATATAACTAAAAAGAAAATTATATTTATGCTGAAGAAATACTTCTTTAGATTTTTCTAATATATTTGATAAATAAAAATGGTCAATATAGCAATTCGAAATAAAAAAACATAAGATCCTGATCCCTGTACTTCAATTCATAACTAAAAATTAACTTTTATATATAGTTTAATCAGAGACCATTTCTATTAAAATAAGAAACGTTATATTATTGTATGGGATGCCATTATGATGAATCACTATTTCAAATACAATGTCATTTTCAAAACTCAAATACTCGTGTACAATTTTCCTTTTTCTATTATAGTTTCAGTACGAAATACATTGCGTTGGAGGGTTAAGAATGTCGGTGAAGCTCACAATTGCTATTAGTGTTAGCTTACATTCAATTTTATTTTACTTTGTAAACACTAAACATTCTATTTTGCAATACTTCAACGAACGTACACCATATTCAGGCCTCTATACTGTTCCAGGTAATGCCATTTCACGGATCAAATGACTTTTAAACTCTTGTTATACTGAAATTTTTCGCTTTCTCTCATTCCGTGTTTTGTAGCGAAGGGGAAACTTCAAGAAAATAATACATTTTAGCTCTTGAGTTAGAGACGTTGTAGACAATATAAAAAGTTATATTATTGCACCATTCAAGATTTTTCTATAGGATTCAAGAGGGTAACATGATATTATTTTATCTTAATGCATTTAAAAGAATGTCATTTCAGTTTTACATTGTTAATTCATTTACTTTCATTGAAGTTATTAGCTCTACACATTATTAAGAGGTTTGCTATATTATTTTTTAATATTACGGTGTTACGAATATTTTCTATGTATAATATGTAGGTATTTACAAAAAAAAGTATTTAAGTATTCTATCAGTCAGTCTAGTTATCATAGTAAAAACTCTGCTTAGTTGGAAACTAGATGACGTTGTGTTGAATATCCGAAATATTTATTTATTTGTTTTTTTAGCTAATACAACCTCACTTTTTTATAACACAAGTATATTTAATGTATCATACATAAATTGAGTTCACCTTTGTCAAACAACTCTTTAATCCTGGTATGTATCCTTATAATATTATAATTTCTAACTCGCACTAAACAAATTATACTCACGTAGATACTTTGTAAACAATTTCAAAATTGCTTGTTGGCAAATAATTTTCGGCTCAATGTTAACATCACTTGGAATGTAAACGTTTGCGTGCAAGGACGAGGCTATATCCCTAACCAGGTTGAAAATTACGAGTGTTATAAGAATAAACACTATATATTATGGTTATTCCTAACAAGGTATATATTTGTAAGGCAAAGTAATAGGAACTCTTCTCAAAATAAACACATACAAGTCGCGTACACGGGATTTTAGAATAATCTTAAGAAACGAGAGAGAGAATTCTCTTGTACAGTTATACTGAATGTGTTGTGTCTCAGTGTGCGCTAAATGTGTGAATAAGTATGTTATGAGTGTGTGTTTTGAATGTCTGTCATTTAATATCAAAAGGAAGTTTCATTAGATAATGTTGTCGCGATATTTCCTTAGGCACGCGATACTTCCTTAGAAAACGTTAATGGTACATTTCCTCTTCGTCAGACGACATTTACACGTGTCTAAAAATGTACATATTATAAAAAAATTACACCTACACACAGAGTAAATGATGGTGCTCATCATCTGTTATCATCTTGACTGAGAATCAAACCTATAATCTCTAATTTAGCAGTCAGGATCACCAATCACCAACAGTCATGTTTCTGATGGACTTTTTACTATTTTCTAGTAACGGAACGGCACAGAGCACATTAGGTTGTCATCTCTGGAATTTGTTGTAGGGGATGAGATGTTCTGATAAAAGCTTGTGTGTGACCCAATTACATGGCCCCTTACGTGTACGGGTGTTCTTTAAAGTAACAAGTTGTGACAGTTACTTTTTCTTTCCAAAATATTTTCGATCATTTGTGCTATGTCTAGGAGTAACTTATCTATTATATCTATTTATGTATTTAATACTATTTAACTCTGTTTATAATGATCTCAATATAGGCTCTGTCTAGTTTGGAATTAGATTTTGTATATGAGTCGTGTGAGAATATTTTCAATATAGTTTATTTACACAAAGTGAAGCAACAAATGCATCTCATTCATTGTGTAAAATCCTGGGAGAACGATTTTCTATTTAAATTTAGAGAAAAATCTAAGATGAGTAAAAATGTACTCCTTGCAATTAAAGACTGAAGAATACGGCTTATTCATTATTCATTTCATGTTAAAACATTAAAGCTTAAAAGCTATGTATTTTGTATTTAACTGTTTGTTTAGTCGTTTATTCTCTAATATTTTTAAAAATTAACGTGTAATAATATTTATATCCATAGTCATAGGTGCAAAGGATTGCCACCAAGAACTTAGAGCCCCTAGTCAGCCTCACCTGCAACTGGTAGACCTGCTGATCAACGAACGAGGTTGTGGCAAACAAAACATCCCGTTAGCGGCAATAGTCTCACCATCTATAATGGGAGATCAAAACACTGGCAAAAAGTGAGTGTTTAATATGCATCTGCCTACCCTTCTGAGAAACAGGTGTAATTTTATGTAAGTATGTACATTATAATTATATCAATCGATCATTTTATTACTTGATAATACCGTTGACTTTTTGGTAGACCAAAAATATTTCAATATGTGTTATAATATTTAAAATGATGTGTCAAAGCGCTTCAAGCAATCTAATGAAATGATTACATTTTGACTGCGCGATTGACCTAGTGGTTTAAGCGGTCACCACACCGCTCTCCACTTAGCTGAGTGTTGCGGGTGCTAAATGGGACAACACTTTGTGTGATCCACAAATTGTTGTTCTGAGTGCGGGTCTTCTTTGCGTCCGTTGCTTGTAGGTTTGTAAAGTCCCCCGCGACACAGGGTTTATTCTCGACGGGGGTGTTGTCTTTTTTAAAAAAAGAAAAAAAGAATGAAATAAAACATTCAAAACTCATAATGTCGACTTTTCAATGAAACTGTGAACTGTTCAATGAAATGTTCAAACTAAACCGATTTCATTTGTATGTACGAGAATCTTTCAAGAAGCATAGACTCACGTGTACTCTCTTTTTTGTAATTCATTTCAAAAAAAAATTGTTTATCTACCAAAACAAACCAACCGCTGTTAACTACAAATTTGTTAACAAAGAGGGTTCAACTAAAACGTAGCGGTAACAGACAGCGGGCAATACAAAGGCATTTCTTATCTAACTATAGTTTATGTTTATATGTTATATTACTTTGACATACCCTTTCCCTAGCCCGAGGGAAGCATTAGCTCTGGTTTTGTGTCCTTTACGGTCATGGGCTATTAAATACACAAATATTAATGTTGTATTTTATGACTAAATATAATATTTACACTGAGAAAATGTTATACAAAGCAAACATGTTTTGTATGATTGTGAATAGAATAATATCCAGTTTATATTGCTATATTCTTAATTAGAACAAAAGACAACGGAAATTTTTGATAATCTTTTTTTTGCCTGTGAGGAAATTCCCTTGGATAACACTGGCTGGTAGTTATTTTGGACTCCAGACTGACCAAAATCCAGCATAATGTCTCGGGTACTACAGGGTGGGCCACGAATTAGTTAACATTTGAAAAAATTATATAAATTAAACCATTTGATATATTATAAAAATTGTTTGTTTACAAGAAAGCTAATTAGTTATAATTTATTTTTTTAAATTATATTGTCTAAATGACCACTGTTTCGACGTGTGCACTCTCCTAAGCGAGCAGCAAAATTTTCGAATACTCGTCGGCAAAGAGACCGCGATCTCACCGACATCTCATCACTGATTTTTCTTGTGAACCTAATCTCTAATTTGGATTACGTCGAACAGAAGCGGAAATTTGCTGCACATTCTCTTTGGTCCGAGAAGTCCGTGGGCGTCCAGTTTGCTTCACATTCAGCGTAGATCTCGTCTCTTCGAACTTTTTCACTCATTTCTTTATTTAAGGACCACTCGGACACTGATTTAAGTTGTGTAAATCTTATTCAACGTGAAATAAGCATCTCACAGTAAAAAGCGAACTGTTGTTTAAATAAAATTGTTTCAAGTAATAAGCACGCTACGATCCCGTGATCAATTGCGATATAATTGCCGAGAAACGAGCTAGTGGTCGTCCCCGCACTTGTGCGACGTTTTATTGCGCGGGATGTTAATTCAAATGTTATTGAATTCTCGGTTCACCCTGTCGTAACCGGGAAAGAAATGCCTAGAACTCCGACGTACCTCGCGCCATCTACGTCTTGTAAATATTCCCCTCTTGTGTGAGAATTCCGATGTTACTTTTTCTGCTCTTAAAATTACTGTTAATATTCAATTTTTTTAGGACTTTCCCACTCGACAAACGTTTAGATAAATCACCTGGTGGAAAGTTACTGTTGTCACGCATGAACGTCTTCAACCATGGAGTCACAAACGTGTTGCCGGCCTTTGTGAAAGACATATGTTCTTTTCTTGAATATTTGAAGGTCGTATCGATTAATTCCTCGGAGTTTTCTCTATGATACAGATGATAAAGAGTGTTGGGTGAAGCTACATTGCTATTAGAAACCAAGGGTTCGAGAAAGTCGAAGAGTTTTGGGCTATCGACTATGCAAATCACTCTTTATTGGACGTAGTTCGTAGACAGAATATGGTACTGGGGTGTCATTGCAAAGAAATGAGAGCAGTATTCCATATGTGACAAGACTTACGCCTTACAGAGTTGTAAGTGGTGGGTCGGAGTGAAATACTGCCTCGATCCGTGCAGCATACCAATCTTCTTTGAAATTAATTTGACCACCATCTAAGTGACCATGACTCTGAACTTTGCTCGATACGCCTAGACCCAGGATTCTAATAGTGATTGAGGCAATTAGAGAGGTGTACTCAAACTGAATTGATACGAGCAACGTCATCTTTTTAATGGTGAACACGATAACTTGTGTCTGATGTCTATGTGAAAGTTCCACCAAGGAAGTTTCAATTTCAGGCATGATCTTCTTAAATTCTCTGATTGTAATATTTGTGAGTCGCTAATAATGACTAAATATGAAATAGAATAGAACAGAGAACAGTGAACAGAGAAATATTCCGTTCTAAGGAGCAGAAAATTTATGCGAAGAAAAAAAACAATTTTATTTAATAATAATAATGCTGCTTTAAATGCCCCATACGCTTAATATAATAATTTAAGTAAAATAAACTTATTTTAAGGCTTTGAATAGCGTAACCAGCAATGTTACACACCAATCACTTATTCTGATTCGGATTTTAAAACTACCCAACTAAAGTAAACATAAAGTCAAACAAACAAACCCAAACATTTGTCCTATACATATGTCTACTAATTAAATTTTTATAATATGATTTCTTCAAAGTTTTGAGAATGCAATAAATACTTCCAAAAACTTATTTTAAAACTTTCAAAATCATGAACAACATTTTTAATAGCAGAACAAATGACCATACACAGCACATAGCAGGCTGGATAACTAACCCAAAAGACCGCTATCGTTGAAATAAATTAATCATTGTTTTCCATCTGACATTGCAAAAATATAACCGACAAAGTGCGTGTCGAACCCCACGCAATGTAGGGTTCCGTCGTTGTATGCCGCAGATATTTACTTATACAATAAGTTCATTACTATAATAGTAATCTGATTCTGAAAATATGAACATATAAGATGAAAGCAACTAAAGAAAGAATTATAAAATCTATTTTTTTTTATACCACGACGGTGGCAAACAAGCATACGGCCCGCCTGATGGAAAGCGGTTACCGCAGCCTATGGACGCCTGCGGCACCAGGGGCATCACGTGCGCGTTGCCGACCCTTCAAAAACCTATTTATCCCCTTCTTGCAGAACCCCATACTGTAGTTCCCAGGGAAAGCCTCGGCAGGGAGCTTTCTCTGAAAGGGGAGAAAATTTCTCTGAAACCGCTCTGTGCGCGACCATTTAGTTTCCAATGTATGTGGATGAGCTCCCTGACGACGGCGAACGGTGCGATGATAGAAAGTGGCTGTGGGCATCATATCAAACAATTCTTCAGAACACAGCCCATTGTAGAGACGGTAGAGCACAAACAAGGAGGCAAAGTCTCTCCTAAGACTTAGTGGCTCGATTCCGTCTGTGAGATCAGGATCGTCGACTATTCTCACAGCACGTCTCTGAACTGAATCGAAAGGCTCAAGCTGGTACTTCGGTGCTCCCGCCCAGAGATGACAGCAATACTCCATGCGAGGTCGATAAGGTATAGGTATAGGTATAGGTCGATCTCTATTTTCACGACCCCAAAAAAACTTACTTCTAGACTTAATTTTATCGTTGTGTGGTGGTGATAAACATATACAACCCTCTCAAAATAACAGTTTTCTGGGACTCTTCTGAGCTAAATAACAGACGTACAAACTGACAGACAGACACACGTGAAATTATTATAATCGTTCCTCGTTGACTATGTAATGGTACCCTAAAAATGATTATACTTTGTTAATTTATTAATCTCACTTAGTAAAACTGAGTAAGAAAAATGAATGAAAGCCACATTCATTTAAAGGTTATTGATGTTTTGTTTTCGAGGAGTCATTAATTTTTATTATTAATACCTATAAAGGTAAAAAAATGCAACAATGACTTTTAAAAATAATTGTAAATTATGAGAAAATTAGACTATTGTAAAAGATATATCACACAGAAGTTCTTTATAATATTATAAAGCTATACCATTATAAAATTAATCAACTAGATATGTAAATTAAAAATAATCAGTACATTAAATGAATGTATAAATTAAATTCATTTTTTTTGCGTCGCGGGCGACTTTACAGACATACAAAAACGGACACAAAGAACACCCAGACTCAGAACAACAATTTGTGGATCACACAAAGTGTTGTCTTATGTGGGGTTTGAACCCACGACACTCAACGCAATGCTAGAGCGGCGTGGCGACCGCTTAAACCACTAGGCCAAAATTATTTAATGTATTTTGATTATAATATCGTAAAGTATTCAAACGAATGTATCATAAATATCCTCCGTAGCGTTTGCAAAAATCTAGTAGCTCTACCATGTTGAATGGCAATGCTAAAATTTTTGCTATAAAATCATAATTAATATAGCAAAAAAAAAAACGATCTTTTTGTATTATAGTGACAATATTCACAACCAGTGACAATATTCACAACCAGACCCAGTACACAATAGCTACTCAAACGAAATATAAACTGCTATTTTATTTCTGAAGTAACGCTAAATAAATGGTATTGGGATAATCTAATTCCCATAAATATTTAGCATAAATAAATAAAATAAAAGTGTTTCTTATTTGAAATACATTTTAAATGAAATAAGCTTCGTGACTTGTTAGATTTAGTGATATTAAATAGAATACAAAAGTTATAAACAATTTTACGAAAATAGTAGTTACCAAGGCTTGTTAGACATAATTTTAATCAAATCATACATGCCCACGTTCCAAAGCCATTGTAGTCAATTCCCGAGTGAACAGCGTGCTGCGACAATTGACATTGAAGTTCCAAAGCGACTGGTAATTACCAGTTTATAACTGACATTTGGTTGGTAAAGGTACCATAGACTAAATAACTATAATATTACTACAGTGTAGCAATGCATGTAGTAATGAAACCATTTCATTCCTTTCAATTTTGGGTGTTTACGAAAAAATATAGAAACGTCAGTAAGTTTGCTTCGATGTTGTTTTATTGTAAAACACTTAAATTATTTAATTCCCTTTTTACCTTATATCATAAAAAAGGTATAAACATGTGACATCGATTGGTTTAAGACTCCGCCCTGACATACATTTTCATAATTCTTAGTGCTTTGAGCTTTCGTCTGCACACGACAAAGTATATAATTTGTTTTAGAAACGTGGATCACATAATGAACTGTTGCCATTTCAACTAGGTGTGCCCCACGGCGTGACGGACCCTTTAACTTATTTTCATAGCCACACACAGAGCGATGTCTGACTATTCTGTTATCGAAATCAAAGGGGAAATTTAAAAAGAGGGACTTGGAAAAATAAATAATTCGATTCGAAATGAGTTTTCATTCACATGTTTCATTCACAAATTCCTGAGACGTGCCGGTGTATGCATGTACGTCCGGGAGGATATCTGCTGTCGCCGTCTTCATTTTTATGAAGACAGGGACCTGTCAGTAATGTGGGTGCGCGTAGACTACGGAGGTCAGACTCGAATCTATGCGTGCCTATACAGGTCTCATAGCGGCGACAGGGAGACTAGAGCACTCTTTGAGCACCTGCAAGTGACGACTGACAAAGTTCTTGAGCAGTACCCCCGTGCTGAGTTGGTGATTTTAGGAGACTTTAATGCCCACCACTGTGAGTGGCTAAATTCTCGATCCACCGACTTTGCGGGAAGGTCTACTCATGAATTTGCTCTGGCCCATGGCCTCTCACAACTGGTACACAGGTAACAAGATACAAGATACCTGATATTGAGAGCCATGCGCACTCTTTGCTGGACCTTCTGGTGACGACGCGTCCGGACGACTACACTATCACAGTGGACGCACCTCTCGGCTCATCCGACCACTGCCTCGTCCGGACCGTAGTCCCATGCGCGCGGCATATTCCACCTCGCCCAGCCGACCTGCGCCGCATGTGGCAATATAAATCAGCAGACTGGGATGGATTGCGTGAATTCTACGCATCGTACCCGTGGAGGCAGCTTTGTTTCGCGTCAGAAGACCCCGACCCCTGCGCAGCCGCTGTCACTGAGACGATCCTGGTGGATATGGAGTATTTTATTCCTAACTCATCAGTAGCTGCGGGAAAACAAAAGCGACCGTGGTTTAACCGGCTCTGCAAGGAAGCCAGACTAGTCAAGCAGACTGCCTACAGGGCTTGGACCACGGCCCGTGCTAATAAGGATCCGAACATCTCTGATGTGAGACGCAAACTAAATGCTGCCTCGAGATCCTGCAAAAAGACAATTGCCAGAGCCAAATTCGATTTCATCGGCAGGATTGGTGAGCGACTTACGGGCTACCCCTCTGGGAGTCGTGCCTTTTGGTCTCTTGCTAAGGCGGCCGAGGGAAACTTTTGCCAGTCGTCTTTACCACCATTGCGAAATGCCGATGGTAACTTGGCCCACAGTGCCAAAGAGAAAGCCGACCTACTTGGGCAACTCTTTGCCTCAAACTCGACCATGAACGAGGATGGAAGTGCGGTACCGCCTACTAACCCGCCGTGCCAACACTCTTTGCCGGAAATACACATTTCGCAAAGAGAAGTGCGGCGGGAACTAAACTGTCTAGACGTTCATAAGTCGAGTGGGCCAGACGGCATACCTGCAGTGGTGCTCAAGCAGTGTGCTCCTGAGTTGTGCCCTGTACTAACGCGACTTTTCGCGCTTTCCTACCGCAAAAGGCAAGTGCTGTCTTCGTGGAAGACTGCCCATGTGCATCCAGTGCCAAAAAAGGGTGATAGATCGGACCCATCGAATTACAGGCCTATGGCTATAACTTCCCTTCTCTCTAAGGTGATGGAGCGTGTAATCAACACACGGCTCCTCAGTTACCTAGAAGAGCACGATTTGATCAGCGACCGCCAGTATGGTTTCCGCCACGGTCGCTCGACTGGTGATCTTCTAGTGTATCTCACTCACCGGTGGGCTTCAGCCATTGAGAGTCAAGGTGAGGCTTTGGCAGTTAGCCTGGATATAGCAAAGGCATTCGATCGGGTCTGGCACAGGGGTCTTCTATCGAAGTTACCATCCTACGGCCTGCCCGAGGGTTTGTGCAAGTGGGTGGCTAGCTTTTTGTCCGGCAGACGCATAAAAGCCGTCGTCGATGGTAGCTGTTCCGAAAGCATGGACATAAACGCTGGTGTCCCGCAAGGCTCCGTGCTATCTCCAACGCTGTTCTTGCTGCATATCAATGATATGCTGTCCACGGATGGTATCCATTGTTATGCGGACGACAGTACTGGAGATGCGTATTACACGGGCCGAGCTAACATCCCTCGTACCGTTGTAGTAGAAAGTCGCGAACAACTTGTGTCTCAAATCGAGAGCACCTTACACAGAGTCTCCGATTGGGGTCGGGATAACCTGGTCCAATTTAACCCCTCTAAGACACAAGTCTGTGCGTTTACCGCTAAGAAAACCCCGTTCACTGTGGTTCCACTATTCCAGAATACACCCCTTACCATCTCACAGAGTATTGGAATCCTCGGTGTCGACATCTCCAGTGACGTCCAATTTCGAGCTCATTTGGAAGAGAAGGTCAAGCTGGCATCAAAAAAACTTGGTGTTCTGAATAGAGCGAAGCGATACTTCACACCGGCACAAAGGCTACTACTTTACAAAACACAAGTTCGACCTCACATGGAGTATTGCTGTCATCTCTGGGCGGGAGCACCGAAGTACCAGCTTGAGTCTTTCGATTCAGTTCAGAGACGTGCTGTGAGAATAGTCGACGATCCTGATCTTACAGACGGTATCGAGCCACTAAGTCTTAGGAGAGACTTTGCCTCCTTGTGTGTGCTCTATCGTCTCTACAATGGGCTGTGTTCTGAAGAATTGTTTGATATGATGCCCACAGCCACTTTCTACCATCGCACCGCTCGCCATCGTCAGGGAGCTCATCCACATACATTGGAACCTAAATGGTCGCGCACAGTGCGGTTTCAGAGAAATTTTCTCCCGCGAACAATCCCGTTATGGAATGAGCTCCCTGCCGAGGTTTTCCCTGGAAACTACAGTATGGGGCTCTTCAAGAAGGGGGTAAATAGGTTTTTAAAAGGTCGGCAACGCGCACGTGATGCCCCTGGTGCCGCAGGCGTTCATAGGCTGCGGTAACCGCTTACCATCAGGCGGGCCGTATGCTTGTTTGCCACCGTCGTGGTATAAAAAAAAAAAAAAAAAATGTGTTATGTTTTTGTATAACACAGTGAATGTGATATTAATTCTAATAGTATCTTACAATAAGTAAATTAATCATTAAATAAAGTAAATAAATATTTCGGACATTTGACACATAACGTCATCTAGTTTCAAACTAAGCAGAGCATGTGCTATGATAACTAGACTGACTAATAGATTACTTATATGGTTTTTTTTATAAATACATATATATTATACATAGAAAACACCCAAACTTCGAAACAAATATTTGCAGATCATACAAACATTTGGTCCGGCCTGGGAATCGAACCCGAGACCTCAAGCATAGCAGTTACATTCACTACCGCTGCACCACCAAGGCAGTTGTCACAAGTCTGTTAAAGGCTAAAAATTAATTCAATAAATTCAAAAATATGTAGCCAAAAATATTTTTCTGCCAAAGTGACTTATAATGAATTTGCTATAAAAATATGTATTGCTTGAGTATTAAATTTGGGTTCATAATATCGTCGGTCATCTCGACGTAAATGGTCTGCACAGATTTATTATTGCAACTCGTAACTTTTTAAATGAACTCGATTTTAGTGCTACGATGCGAAACTTATAACTCCATTTGATGGCGGCATAATTGCTATAACTTCGCACGCGAGAGACATTAATGATGATTGCTGAAAATATTACTTTTTATTTTTTACTCAGTATGCAATTTCAGTTTTCATATTAACTAAAGACAAAATTACAAGCAAAAATTAAAGCAAATGTAATCGATTCTTAACTACACAGTTTTTTTTTAAGAGAAAGAATAAAATACCGAGTGTGTGAGTCAAGAATGAAATATATGGCGTGATTTGATAACGTAGACCATTGATTGCACGGTAGGCCTAGTGGTTTAAGCGGTCGCCACGTCGCTCTCTACTGCGCTGAGTGCTGCGAGTTCAAAACCTCACATGAGACAACACTTTGTGTGATTCATAAATTGTTGTTTTGAGTCTGGGTATTCTTTGTGTCCGCTTCTTATATATTTGTAAAATGCCCCGAGACACAGGATTTATATATAGTGCGAGCGTTGTCTTTAAAAAACAAAAAAAGCAAAATTTTTTTTTTTCGTTTGCGAATAAGAAACAACACACTGCAGCGACTAACGAGTTACCAAATAAATATAGGTGATAAAGAAAATACTTAAATCTTGTAATGTTTTTGATATCACATAGTTATATTAGCAACAGGGTTACTTTGTATTTGAAAGGATGATTTACAATTTTCAGCAGGTCCACACCAAATTATTCTGAAGTCTCAACAATCGTTCCCCATTCAGGCCGTTTAATCGTATCGTGGGCTGTTGGGGAAAAACTCCTAACTTTAAGTTTCAACAACCTTCATTTATACTTTTTACTGTTCAGAATTACGACTTAGGCCACCATCATCGTGTCTGGATAAATTCAAAGTCCAAAGTCACAATTTTAGGTTGTTATAACATTTTCACAAAGCTGCGGTAAGTCACTACATATTATTTAAATGTGTGTCGCTATTACCACGATATGTTTTTTTTAATAGCTTGCGAAAGAGACTCTACTCTGCTTGATGGAAAGCATAAATACAATACAAGAGTTGTAGTCACCATACTTATTGCGAACATAGATAATGCAGTGTGCTGACCCACATTTGGAGACCAAGTGAGATGTTTTTCCACACCCCGCTTGGAGACGTAAAAGGCATGACAGTCATTGTAGCAGTGTAAAGCTCACACACTTAATACGATAACTATCACCTCCCATCAATGTTTATATGTATGTATAAAACTTACATTGAAAAGCAACCTATTACTGTGCGTGTTTAGATGTAGTTTACTTTAAATATAAGAAACAGACTGAAGAAAAACAATTGAAGTAGACGAATCAAATCAAAGCAAATAGAAAGGCAATAAACGGTGGCAAATAATTGGTCACTAGTTTCGTGCAATATATAATTTGAATTTGTTCAGGTGTTCCAATATTCATATTCAGATCAAGTCTGTAACTAAAAACAACCACTGCTATAAATTAGTCCTTTATCTATGCAAAGTCAAATTCAAAGCAAAACCCGTCACATTTCTAATTCCGAACTACCCAAGAGCACTTTCAGCGACACAACATAATGGTTTTCAGCGGTTTTGTAACGAGTTTGTTAGGCTCTTGTCAGTGACTGATTCCAACTTTTGTTTGTAGGTGTCCCTAAAATTTGAGTTCATTTATCGAGTTTTCCAGTAAACTGAATTTCCATATTATGTCATTGAACATTTTGTATGTTTCCAAACAGTTTGAAGACCAAACGTCAAAGTTAGTAAAGTAATCTTCTCCATGTTAAGTGTTTAAAATATCTATTGTTTTCTTTGGGTGCGTATAATGTTGGTAAATTGGACAGTTGCAACTTAAGAGAACCAAGTTTTTGGGTCTTCATTGAACTTAATCAGTTACCGTTTTTTTTGAGGCATTTCTCCGGTTGAGCTGACCTATTTACTGAAGCATGGCTCTTCTACGGTAGCAGGTACTTAACAAAATTTGGGGCTTAAACTTGCGCAAATTTGGGCTTACTGGTAGTTGTAGTATAGTTTTCGGGTTGGGAGGTAAATCGTGATAACTTATAAATATTATAGTATTGTAAAGCACTGTAGTGTTAAATTATAAAGTGTCCAGCGGTACAATTTTCAATGAGAAATATATTTTTAATTTTCCGCTGGGGTGACTCGAAATGGATAGGACCCGTTGGGAACGTTCATCTTCATAGTAAAGAGTAATTTACTTATGATTACAATTTACTTTGGATTTTTTTCCCATGAAGTTATAACTACTATGTACCTTAACAAACTTTGTGAGTTATTTTTAAATACTTTAAAAGGTTTAGATGCATTTTTAGTGTGTATGTGTCGTGCAGGAATAAAATTTTTTAATAATAAATATTTCATGTTTTTATAATTTACTTCTTACCACTGATTTGATAATAAACTCACTATAGGAATAGTGGAACTTTTTAGTCGCTATTAGTGAATCCCGTTTTAAAGTCTGAGTATGGGATTTATTTAATTCGCTATGACAAATGTAATATATGTATAAATATCTCTAAATCTACAACCTAATAGTGTACTTTATATACTTACTAACAAAAATATAGTGTTTTGATACACAATCATGTGCTCTTTGTGTTAGAGAATGGACGTAAGGAACTCGGGAAACGAGATCTTTGTAACCTCTAATTGGTGTAGTGGAAATTCTTTGAAGATTTCTGTTTAAACGAACCAATCATTTTGCCTCGTGATTGACAGGAGAAAACGCGTTTTCTGATCCGCTGTGAGATCAAACAGGTACGTTTTTGTTAAATTACCGAGGGGGGAAAGAATATTTGCAATTATATAACTTTTTAATTTCGTGCTGATAAGAGAACAGCTGATATAGTAAGTTTACTTAAGATAAGTTTACTCACAACCAAAAAAGTCATTATCAACGATAAAAAAATACGCTACTTAGAATTCACTACAAATTTATTGATACATATAAAGCATGACAGCGGGACCAACGAAAAATACGGCATATACTAGATTGCCGTTTTACAGTTTAATCATGACACTATCACGATATTATACCTTACATGTCTTCTCATCTTGGAGTTCAAACTGTAGAGGCACCTTCAAACAATTAGCTGCAACATTCTCTTACATAGCATTACTGATAACTAAAACAGTCCAAGCAACATCACTATATTAACGTCCCGTCTCTAGACAACGGATCATTGAAAATGCTACTCAGTTTTATATTATTTGCATTATCAACGTTTTTATCTTCGAAAAAATGAAATGCTTATTCTTTTTTTCTATGAAAAAAATATGTTCGTCACTCTATCAAGTTACGATAACACATTCTCGCTACCCTTGCGCCTCCTTGTCGCTCAATGCCAACAAATATTCTGCGATAAAACGTTCAAGCAATCTTAAAGAAACGTTTTTATAAACATTAAAGAATACACTTCATTTCGTAAATGTTTCGCGTTAATATTTTATAGTATTGATATTAAGAACAATGCTTTGTAGCTTTTGCTTATTATTCAAATTAAAAATAGGTTTTTTTTTTTACATCTGAACCTAAAAGTTCAATAGACTTTCTTTTGATCGTTTGTAGCAACTTTAAATAATAATCAACTGAATATCTGGTACCTTAAGCATATGATCATCATATGAATAAGTAATATTGTATAATATTTTCTACTGAAAAAGTGTGTATGCCTCTGGCTACCGTTCCGGTGAAACAGGCAAGATTTATGATGATAATGTTTAAATAAATAAATAAAATATGTTTCAGACATTTGACACACAACGTCATATAGTTTCAAACTAAGCAGAGCTTGTGCTATGATAACTAGACTGACTGATAAAATACTCATTTACTTTTTTTTGTAAATACATGCATATTGTACATAGAAAATACCCAAACTTCGAAACAAATATTTGCAAACTATACAAACATTTGGTCCGACCCGTGAATCGAACCCGAGATCACAACTACAACAGTCATATTCACTACCGCTGCGCCACCGAGGCAGTTATGATGATCCTTAAAACTTCAAAAAGTCTAAATAATTATTTTTCTTCAGTACAAAACGTCTTCAAATATACTCTCATTAAAACTATATTTCGTTATTAATAAAATAAATATTGTTTAACTTTGCATTTGTTTCTAGATTTACTCAGAGTGAATGTCAACCCATATAACCTGGTGAAACTGAGTAAAGTACACAGTTTCCTTATAATTATAACCAAAAATCGTCATGTTCTGTTAAATACATAAAGACAATGTCAAGAATATATGGAACTTCTGGATCGGTTTTGTGTAACTCATTGTTGGGATTATGTTTATAATACATATGCTGTGTTAAAATTGAAAGCCATGACAACTGGTTATCAGGAATGAATTATCATCATTGATAGTAAAAAGGCGTTATACCATATTTTTTAAATCAAAATCATTTTTGACAATGTTAAAATATTTGTTTAATCTGTATCTGTGCCCTGGCTCACTTTGCTGTGACATATCGTGACATTGATAAGAAATAAGAACTAAAAGTTACACGGAAAACAGATTAAAACTACGTGTGATGTGGATTGTACACTTGTCAAAATTTTTACTGAATCAATGCAGTCGTTTCTGAGTTTATTATAGGCCTTTTATTGTATTTACTGCAAACATAGAGACACACTTGTCCAATTCTTTTTACATTAACTATTTATGCAAGTAATTGTAATATTTTTACATTAACAATCATCATGTAACAATTCAACTGACAACATAAAAACATTTCCCTTCATAATTAACTCTTCGCAAACACACATAATTCATTCTCCGCAAATACTGAATATTCAGAGTTAAAATGAAACGCTAACTCTGGCTACAAAGCCGTGTATAAAACAAAAAATTACCGAGTGTCGAAAAAGTTTATACTTTGTTTGCATTTGCACATAATATTTTAATTATAAAAAGTTGGGGGCATACTGGTCTGACTTGCACACCAAGGGTTCTGCATATTAAATTCTGAAATCGAATCCTAAAGATTTTACGTCCTTTTTGAAATAGGCAAATATAAATTTACGTTTCTAAAAGTACTATCTCAGACATGAAATGCGATATGTACATAAATATTCTAAGCCCATCTATATAAATACATACACACATGTTATCAACTTAAATAGATTAAATTGTGAAAAGCCCAGGGATAAGTGAAAATAATTTCTATCTATAATAAGAGGTTCTTTGCGTGATCAAATCAGGAATGAGGAGATCCGCAGACGAACCAAGGTCACCGATATTGCCAGTAAAATTGTCAAACTTAAGTTGCAGTGGGCGGGACACATTACACGCAGAAACGATGGCCTATGGGGCCATAAAGTTCTGAAGTGGCGACTGCGTATTGGGAAACGCAGCGTTGGTAGGCCCCCACAAGGTGGTCCGAGGACCTAATGAGTGTCGCGGGAAACTGCTGGATGTGGGCGGTATGGGACTGGCTATTGTGGAGCATCTTTGGAAAGGCCTATGTCCAGCAGTGGATGTCTTTTGGCTGAGAAAAAGAAGAATAAAATATAATAAGATTACTGAGTTAAGTTAAGCAATTGTTATTGGATTTGGCGATAGAAAAGCCTTTATAGCAGAAAGGATTCTGTAAACTCATTTCCAACATATAACATGACTAGAAGTTTAAAATTGCTAATAGTTTCAATTTAGAAATTCAAATCTGTTTTGGATCTTTTAGTTTTATTAGTACTTAAAAAACTAGATTAAGAAGCAATAATAGACTTGTCCTTAGCCACGGATTTAAAAAAATTACAATATTCTTCGTCTTCTCAGATGAAAAAACACTTTAGACCCATCGAAGATCATATATTTCACAAGACATCTTAAAGAAAGCATATGTGTTTGTGCACATTTATAATTAAGTATTACTTAAATATATAGTGCCTAAATTATAGTAACTTAATCAAAAGTTAAGTAACATATTTTACAACTTTCAGCAAATCTCCTACCTTTCCGATAAGTCAATGTCTTCACGGGTTGTACTTATCACCAATGCTAACAGCAAAGTTGTATGGATTCAATTCGACTGAACTACCCTTTCAGATAGTTATACCTTTAGATGTACTCTAAAAATAATTAATCTATAAACCGGAGAAAATGCTTCAACCATGCATTATTATTTTACTTAAAAAATTCATTATCCTTCATTTTTAATATTACAAACAAGCTAATTGGGTCAACAACGTCAAGTGTAGGCAAACAATCTGGTTCAAAAACTTCGAGACCAATAATTGTTTAATTGTTTGAAATCCCTTTAGGCGATCAATCAAGTTTTTAATTAAATCATCTATATATCTAGCAAATTCAACTCTGGGGCCGTTTGCATAATTTTACAATTAATTTCTGTAAGCAATTTATTAAACTCGCTAATTTTCAATGCACTTTTTGCTGCGAAATATTGCTACTAAAATTAAATGGAAAACTCATTGTAAAGTTAAGAGCGAGAGTGAGTCATAAATTAGAATAGAGTATTCATATTTTTACATTTTATGACTTACTTGCAATAAATCCAGGATTTTTTGTTTCGATCGTTTATGAAAATTTTATACCAAAAATATATTTTACAAGTGAATGCCGTATGAAGCATATTGAGCATAAATTTGGGTAGCGCTTACATGGGAAATTATTAAGTCCGGTATAAGTACGGTAAAGTAGCTACCCAAGTAATGATGTACTTACTACTAAAGTGCACACAGAATATTTTTCTGGTAATTATAACCAAAAATCATCATGTTCTATTAAATACTTTAAGGACAATATTTGTATTTACGGAACCTTTATACGGGTTTGCATATCTCATGTATGGATTATTGGTGTAGTGTGGGTGTGGATTATTTTTGTATTTAAAGATTATTGTAAACTACAAACTGAAATACAGTTTCTCGTTTAAGATGTAATACATCTGTTGTACTAAAGCCGACAGCCATGACAGCGGGCTATCACAAATGAGTTGTCATTATTGACAGCAAGATGACGTTGTACCATACCTTTTTAAATCAGATAATGTTTAGAAAGAAACCTCAATCCAAACCCTATACCACCTCCTCTGGCCAGCATGGTGTGGTAGGCCAAAACCTCCTTTCTATGGAGAGATCAATGTTCAGCAGTGGACTATTAAAGGCTGTTGGTGTGATGTGATGTGATGTTTTTTATCTTGTCTTTTTCTTTCTTTCATTAAAATCAAAATCAATCGTTTGCTTTTCTTTTTCTTGATCCGTCAATAAAATATTATTCTGCTGCTAAATACGCTAGTAAACACATTCATATGTAAATATAGATTTAATTATTTTTTGTTTTGCTTAGATTTTAATAGTGGCATATTATTGCAAGGATATCTATGGCAATCATTATTGAAAGTAAGTAAATATACTGACGACTAGTTGAATATTCGCCCTCAGGGTTGCGATGGTTCAATGTCAGTGGCTCCGTGGAAAAACTGGTTATTATATATACTATTCAGGCTATACCGGCTGAACTAGTAGCCGTCCCGAAATAACATTGAAAATAATAAAAGCTAGGAAGATGACAAAATTATAAACAGAATAAATTTAGAATAATATAGCTTATTCTCTTATTTAAACATGTGCAATTTTTGTTATTTTCAAAGTGCTAGCAAAAAGATGTCTTTTAGGTGCAAATATGACCAATTAGTCAGATTATTTTCTTCAAAAATGGTGGCTTATAAAAAAATTAAATAGAGTGTCGTATTCGTTGCCAAATAAAATAAGAAAGTTTGTTTTGCAACGAGTTACGATAATACATCCTGATTGCGTGGAGTTCCAAAGTTTTGCAACGTGAACCTCTATTATACAAATTTTCTTAATTTGAGATTTGGTTACAATTAGAATAACTTTTATTTGAGCTCTGAATAAAGCAAACATTTTATGTAAGCTATAAATTAGTTTCAAAAAATACATGACTATATTTTCAAGTAACGAAAAGCAAAATACAGTTTTCTAACAAAATGAATTTAGAAATAGGCTTATAGCAAGTGAAAATTAACGAATATGAAATATTATAACAAATATCTTCATTTATTTTTATTAAAAAAAAATTATAAATTGGGCAAACTTTGGTAAACCTTTCATAATTAGTTTAGTCATTTGTGTCTATGAGTACTGATTAACAAATGTTATAAGCTATAAGGTGGGCCAAGAATTCGTTAACATTTGATTCTAACATCCCGCACAAACATGTTACGGGAGTTTTTGGGACCGATGCTACTGGAACTTGCTGGCTACAATCGTAACACATGTAACACATGGTTTTAACAAGATAAGCCACTTGTCACACATCCAATTAGTTCCTGGCGGTGGTCAAAGTTTCCAGAACAGCTGATTTTCAAACGAGGCGACATTCACGCCGAAGTCCATATCTATCCCCAGCAGACTTCTTTAAATGGAGCTATTTCAAAAATTGTGTCTAGATAAATAAACCAAATAAACTACGTCAACTAAAAGAAAAATCAGCGAAGAGATGTCGGAGATCTCGCGGTCTCTTTGCTGACGAGTATTCGAAAATTTTGGTGCTCACTTAAAAGGGTACAAAGGTCGAAACGGTGGTCATTTAGACGATGCAATTTTTAAAAAATAAATTTCAAATAAATTAATTTCTTGTAAATAAACAATTTTTATAATATATCACATGGTATTTTTATTCAATTTTTTCAAATGTTAACTTCATGGCCCATCCTATATTACAATTGTTGGTTTTTCACCATGTTCAACCACTAGACATACGTAATAAAAGAGAGATGAAAACGCTGTAAACATTTAAAATAAAATAAAATGATATAAAAATGTCATCAAATTACATAATTAAATGATGGAATGATATTCCATAATAATAATATACGTATTACAGTGATGTTAGAGTATTGGTATAGTAATCACCTGACTTTCTACATCCATAATGTTCTGAATCGAATTTTCGTCTATTTCATCAGCTTACTGTACCATCTTCCATTTTCATTATATTGTTTTTTTAATGTATCTATAGCAACTTTTATTACTGTCATAAACATTGATAGTCTCTCAATTCAATTCACGTTTGCGCATGCAAAAAGGTTTTTAAATATTGAATGCAAAGTTTGAATTTGAATTGGCATATTAACTCACATAATTTCATTTAAAATTATCACTACTTATCCAGGATACCATTTTAGTATATTCAGTGAACAAAAATTGGTCACATAGTACAGACGTACGAAAAACAAAATGAGCAATGCTTAAATCGAACGAAATCTCATATACATATCTAAAGCAGAAAAATCCTCAAGGAAAGTAAATCCAAGAAAAAAGCTATTACTCGTTGTCGCAATAAAAAATCCATTATGTTCAGAATCAAATGAATGCAAAACATGTTTCTTTTTCCCCCTTTCGTGTTTCCTTTTTAAAGCATTGCGGATAGGAATAGGTGAGATGAACAAAACAGAGGATGCAGTGAATAGAAAACATCTGCATCTAGACCACTGAAGTAAGAAATTTAATAGAGTTACCTTGTGTTTTCTTGTGGTTTTTATAGTCTCACTCAATCAGGCTAAACCAATAAATTGTTTTATTTTTTTATATTTTATCATTTATCTTTATTTAGACTCTCAGTCTAACATGCAGTAAATGTAAAAAAACAAAAATTTAAATGCAGTTGCTGTAAGCAATATCTCAATATTGCTTATAGCAACTGCATGAAAACTCCTTTTACGTCTTTTATTATAGGTCTTTTGTCAATTTGTAATTGATGGGTGTACATAGATACATATTCGTACATAAAATTATCATTGTTTCCTCAGATGAGGTAGGCATACAAAACGTTCAGTGTTTTGGTTCCACGTAATAAGTGGCGAGCCCATTGCCGTTAGTCGGGATGTTTGGTTTGCCAGAGCCTCATTCGTCCACCACTTGCAGGTTAGTTTGGTTTGGGGCCCTCAGTTCTTGTTGGGAACCCTTTGCACTCATTGATGCGTGTTAAATCCGTCTTTTTGCTAAATCAACAATCACAAAATAGTATTTGACTTGTTTCAAAAAACTACAATCAAAATTTAAGAAAATAAATGCATCATATGTGCAATTCCGTCAGTATGGCTTAGTTACATTTTGATATTCATAACTTCTATATCCACCGCATATTCACATTTGACGTGAACTGTGAAAAGTCAGAAATGAAAACAGTTTCACGAATTCATACAAGACGCGTCAGCTTTAAGAATATTTGTCAAAAGCACTTTGAGGGGTGATCCTAGTATAAAATGTTTCGGTTTAGAGAATTAGTCTTGCATTTATAGCTAGTTGATAGTTTTTTTTTATTATTAATCAATAATTGGCCTTAACATCATATGACACAATCATCATAACGCACATCACACAAAGAATTGTTTAGTTATTGCATATACATAATTCTTAAAAGTGAGACTTATAACGTCAATTTATCATTAAAATAAGTTCATAAAACATATAAACAAAAATATTTTTTGACTTTAACATTCTAATGTTAAAGTCAAAAAATATTTTTGTTTAAAGCAACACTCACTAAGCATAAATCTTGTGTCATGGAAGGTTTTACAAATATCTAACAAAAGCAGTAAAAGAATTTCTGGGCTCGGAACAAGAATGTTTGGATTACACAGAGTGTTTCCTTAGTGAAGTTCTAACCCACAACGCTCAGTATAGTAGGAAGCACTGAACTGACGTCTGAAATCACTACTTCAACCGTAAATTTGTCCATGAAAATGCATAAAAAGAATAAAGAAATAAATTCAGTGTTTAAAGTGTTGTGAAACTGTTAATCCAACATGCCATGTGTCAAAATTATGGAAAAACAGGGTGATTTATTCAAAGAAATAAATATTTATGTCATTCATTTTCGTCATGTCATCAAAGTACTTTTGATGTTTTGACATTGTTAGCATCAACGCCAAAGTTTTTAGAAGCTGAATGTTGATGTTTCTGATTTATTTTAATGAGAAGTGTTGAAAAAGATTTTTCATTAAAATTTTAGATTTTGATCCGGGTTAAATCTATGAGACCAACAAAAATCACATTATTATTACCATAAAGTAATTTGTGTGTTAAAATAATTTATGATTATGTGTTAAAACATTCATTTCGTAATTTATTTCTACCGTCGTCTAGCTCCTATCATGAAAAATGCAATTTAAGTGCACCCCCAATGCTGTTAGAGCTACTCGGATTGCATTATTCGTGAAAATAATTATGTAGTTTTTTAAAAACTTTACTGCTCGTATTTTTGCACAAACACCAAAAATGACTGTTTTAAATAAGAAAGAAGATAGAATAAGATTTGTAAATATAGAGAAAATTTCTTGCCAAAGCATTTTTACATTTATAAAATGACGTCCATGGTGTGTCTACTTATTCGTTTTGCCATTTATTTCTCCGACAACTGACCATTGTTAGCTTTGATAGTTTTTTTCTTAGTAGTGGTAAAATGATAATACTAATGAAACTATAATTAAGTATTATATTAATAACAAATGAATATATTAGTTAAACTAATTAAAGTGTGCGCTTACTTTAACGCCATCATGACAAGGCAAAAAATAGTAGCGCCATTCACCGACGCAGCGTTGCCAGGTAAGGCTGCAACACCTCTTGTATTTTTTATAAGACGTGCTAAGATCTATAAGTTAAGAATTATTATCCAAGAAGAGTAAGGAGAGAAAGTATTTAAATACATCAAAAATGAAAAATAAAAATATATTTTAGACATTTGACACACAACACAATCTTGTACGTGGGTATGGGTAATAAATAAATAAAAAATCATAAAACCATAAGCAGCAATAATAATTAAAATTACAATAGTTCAAACAAATATAAACCAGAAACCACTTCAAACTTAGCAGATTAAAATGTTTATAGCTTGTGTAGCATCCGTTGCTCATTATAACTCCAGTTTTAAATCGTACAATAGGGTACAGAATAGACTGACTTGTTTTGATTAAACACAGAGTTGATGTTCGTGTCGCGTGACACACAAATATCATTGCAGAACTGCTGTAAATACTGACGCCGCACAAATGAACGTTTTTTTTTCTTCGACGGCTTCACACAGAAAGTGTATTAGGGATTTTTGTTTGCTAAGCTTTTAGGTGAAGGTACGTTTTTCTGTCAGCTTTATTTATATTTAATAAACCCATTTATTGTACCAATATATATTTGTCAGAGTGTAGCAAAATTTTGATTTGACTTTTAATAAATCTTAAATAATAATAATGTTAAATCACACTAGTGTAAAATTAATAAATAAATAAAATAGTTTATTTCTCACCAAAAACCGAAGTACAATAATTATAAAGGTTACATAAATTAATGTAATTGTAGTAATTGAAGTAATGATATTTAACTTTACATTTACTTTATCGGCTTGCTGTCAAATAAATAGAACAGAATAAATTTTATTGTACATCAGTAAATATAGTTAACTCTAACTTAACCATGAAAAATTTTGATTTTTCTGTTCAAATCACAAAATATATTTGTTAAAACAGTAAGAAAAATAATGTGAAACAAAAAACAAAAACTTATTTATTATAGGGTCTGAATCAGCCTATTCTACATATACGTATGACATTGAGATCATATGTTATGAAAAAAATATATTATTACGACTTTATTGGCTATTTCGCGTTTAGTAAAGATTTTTCAACAATTTTAGATAATTTGTAATATATAATTACTTTTATCTGTATAGCTATAATTAGCTATATAAAACAAACACTCTTAACGGCTACAAAATATATAAATTTTGAAATTATATATCTAAATAACATCACTGTATTTTTTATCAAAATATTTTTTAACGGAAAAATAGTTTAAAATTTTTGCTATTTACAAAAAAGGCTTAAAAATTAACGCCAGTTTTAGAAAAAAATTGGTAATCTGGTGACCTAATAATA
Organism: Hypercompe scribonia; assembly: GCA_949316085.1. Taxonomy (NCBI): domain Eukaryota; kingdom Metazoa; phylum Arthropoda; class Insecta; order Lepidoptera; family Erebidae; genus Hypercompe; species Hypercompe scribonia. The sequence goes on from OX438988.1 coordinate 12,211,256, forward strand.
TGACAGTGGGAAGTAATGGGTTAATATATGTATAAAAGCATACGAGTTAAATAACCATGTACAAATAGTGGCCTTATCGCTAAAAATCAATTTCTTTCAATAAACCTCTTTTCTGTGTATCTTTTTGTTTTTGTTTAGTGCCTACCATAGTGACTCTATTTTGACGGCACAAGTGGCTTTCAATGCACCAAAAAAGGTGGAATTATTAAGTGGTCACAATATTGGTTGATATTCGTATTACCTAGGAAGGACAAAAAAAACTTATTTAACCGATGAAAACGTTTAACTGACAAAAATATCAACCAACAAAGACTTTTTAACTGCTGAAGTATTCATAGAAGTGACTCCATGTCCAAAACTAAATGCAGTAACTAGTCTCTACGACGTCACTCCGTCATAAATTTAACAGTTTAGTGTTTAAGCTGTCAGATTATAATGCAACTTGTTTATGAACATAGCGTGAGTGTCAGACTACGAAATTTAACCTGGTTTGTTTCAAGCATACGTTATTAAGTTTAATTCTTATGGTGGATATAAAAATAATAATTTTAGCATAACAGTATACAAATTTGAGTTTCTATTTGACGATTTCACAATCAAATTATATAACAGATAGTGGCGACTTTTAAATGTGGCGTTTTAATACTTCTCTGACTACCCCTTTGAGGAGTATATGTGTTCATGAATTATATTTTCTTGGGACACGAACGGTCATCGACTTTACAGGCCGCCATTGAGTGGGTCGAAATACTGCACTGTCTTTATTCTCAGTGAGTACGGCAACCACCGCTCTCAGATCCTATTCATGCTTTCCATCAGGCAGAATAGAGTCAATTTGGTAGGTTTTCATAAAAAGTAAACATGATATTAAAAACAGTAACCGAAACTGGTGTGTTGGTACATAATTCATATGATTATTACCATAATATTGAGGACTAACATGCCACCTGATGGAAAGTTAGTACAGTCAAACCCCATGAACTAAAAGTATGATTTTATACAATCATCCTAAATATGAAATATATTATATACTTCAAAATAAACTATTACACATTACATCATGTCTATGCCCTTTAATAGTCCATTACTAAAGAAATTAACTTCCACTTTCTTTTGGTGACAACGACGGCACATCCCATAAACAAGAATTTAAAGTTCTGCAAGATTTATTTTCACCTGCTTGCAGCAAGCAAGACACTTTCAACTTAGTCGCACATTTTAACTAACGCAAAGTGCATTACCAAGTAGAATTTTTTTTATGTACCTACATAAAAAATATGTATTTTTGCTAACACTTTCTATATACAGCGTGACTGGTGAGATACCTTCAATACTTATGGAGAGTACTCGGTACTCGATTCTCGTTAACTTGATATAAAAAAAATAGTTGCTTATTTTTTATCGAAATGTCTCTAAAAAATAAGTGAAATTTGGATATTATACTCCCTAAGCTCGCCGCACTGTTTACGTTGATCTAGTCACGAGCGGCGCGGCGGCACCCACCCCCGCCCTCCATCCCGCTACATAGGCAACAGCTGTACAGTGTACGAGGGCGGTCCGATAAGTACTTAGCCTACAAAAGAAAAACGAAAATTTTGGAAAAGTGGCGATTTATTTCTCCACATAGTCTCCTTTTAACTCGATACACTTAATCCAGCGATGTTCCAACTTCTTCAACCCGTCTGAAAAATACGTTTTCTGGAGGTCTGCAAAGTAGGCCTCCGTGGCGGCGATAACATCCTCATTCGACTTGAATTTCTGCCCGGCGAGTGACTTTTTCAAGTTTGGAAACAAAAAGAAGTCACACGGGGCCAAATCTGGCGAATACGGTGGATGGGGCAGAAGTTCGTAGCCCAATTCGACCAATTTTGCCGTGGCGACTCTGGAGGTGTGAGCCGGTGCGTTGTCATGGTGAAACAGGACTTTTTTCTTCGCCAAATGGGGCCGTTTTTCATGCAATTCGGCGTCGAATCGGCCCAATAATTCGGCATAGTAGAGCCCTGTGATCGTTTTGCCCTTCTCCAGGTAGTCAATGTAGATCACACCTTGTGAATCCCAGAAAACGGTGGCCATCACCTTTCCGGCCGATGGAACAGTCTTCGCCTTCTTCGGAGCAGGTTCGCCGGGTGAAGTCCACTGTTTCGACTGTTCCTTGGTTTCTGGTGTGTACCAGTGAATCCATGTTTCGTCTACTGTCACGAAACGACGCAGAAACTCCTTTGGATTGCGCTTAAACAGCCTCAAACACTCTTCTGAAGTGGTCTCACGGTTGCGCTTGTTGTCCGGAGTGAGCAAACGCGGCACCCATCGCGCCGACAGCTTTCTCATGCCCAAAATTTCATGCAGGATATGACCCACGCGGTCTTTTGAGATGCCTACTGTCTCAGCTATCTCGCGCACCTTCAATCGCCGGTCTGCCAATACGAGATCGTGGATTTTTGTCACGTTATCCTCCGTGGAAGCTGTTTTCGGAGCACCCGGGCGTGGCTCATCAAATACCGACGTGCGGCCACGTTGAAACTCGTTGAACCAATTTTTGACGGTCGCCATCGAAGGAGAAAGGTCACCGTACACAGCGTCCAAGCGCTCTTTAATTTCGCTACGCGATTTCCCTTCCAAAAACAAGAATCGAATCACCGACCGATATTGCTCTTTTTCCATTATTCTGAAATCCACGGACACGCCCGTTTCCACACGCGATCAAAACAAAACTATTAGTCCGATTCGGCTGAAATTTTGACAGTAGCTGTCTACGGGAATGTGCTACATGATCGTCATTTTCTCTTGCGATAGTGGCGCCATCGGGCATTAAGGCTAAGTACTTATCGGACCGCCCTCGTAGGTACCTATGTATTCTGTGTTAATGGCGCGCTGCGCGACAAGTATTCCGCAGTTAAATACTGGGCTCTCGGTGTACTGTGTACGAAGTTTACTAAGAAGTTATTTAATATTTCGTTTTTATGTTATTTTATTTCATAATATATGTTCGCATACTATCACGTCCTCAAATATTGAAGGTTTCTCACCAGTCAGTCTGTATATAAGGTAGGTTATCGAGGATTATCAAAATAAACCACAAATTGTTTGTCTGAAAATACAAAGTTTTGTTTATTTTACACGTTTTTACGATATCACAACAATTTTCTTTAACTATTACAATTACACTATTATCTTACCTGAAAATACAAAGAAACGACAATATCGATTCCTCAACTATATCCTTTCGTTTATCACTCTATAAGTTTCTATAACAATCAATTTTCACAAAATAATCTAAATATCCTCCATTATTAAAAATCATCCTCCAATCTCTCTATGCGCCACAGACAATTTAAAAACGCGCAGAGCGCGGCAAATTGATGAAACAACATTTCATTACATATATTTTATCAAATCTTCTTTTTACAATATCTTCTTCCTTAGAAGGTTTTAATATCAGTCACTGTTTCATGAGACCAGATAAAGATGTCGTATTAGCTTAATAAGATACTCCATATTAACTGAGGCTTTCCTTCTGATATAAGGAGTAAATCCGCAGATATCTCAGCTTTTGTCTATAGCATATTGATACTTACTACGGTCATGAATTTAGTGTCGGGTCGAGCTCAGCGTGATGTCTAGATATTTCCAGATACCTTGAAGATAATGAAATTGTCTCATGTTATGAGGGATCGCAATAAGTAAAATATGGATGCATACCTATGCTTTATGTGGCAAAGACATAAATAAGTATACAAAAAATAGAAGTAGTTGTGCTATCATGACTAATCTAAGCCATGTGTTAACGTTTCTGTCCTACTGAGTCCTCCAAACAGTAACAGTTGCAGTATTCTTAAACTAATTTGTTTATTTACTCTAATATACCTTTTTCATGCATCCCACCAAAAAACAATTACATTCGGAGGGGGGTAGATGCCGGGCAGGTAGTTTAGGCAGCTGTTCATAAAAATCAGGCGAAATTTTTAACAATACTGTACGTTGCGGTCTCCCAAACGCAATTGATATGAATGATAAGAGAAATCATTTAATTTTGAATTTACGAATTCAATGTTAATGTATAGTAGCTTGATTCATTTCAAAACTTTTAAAACCTAAGAAATAAAAACTAAAATATTACTTTCAGTTGTCATAAATTGAATCATTTAGAAGCTTTACTTAACAGAGTATGCTTATTTCATGTAACGAAAAACAAACAATGATTATAACACGGTTACTATGACCATTTTAATTTTTATTTATTTATTTATTAAGGTTCACCAACAACTGTTTACATCAATTTGTTTATGTATTATCGCTATAGGGCTAAAATTTATGACTCTTCTTTGAAAGAGTTACAGGATGACCGCAGAATCTATATACATATACATATATAAAAGAAAGTGGTGTTAGTTACACCATTTATAACTCAAGAACGGCTGAACGGATTTAGCTGAATTGGAATTAGCTGAATTTGTGGGGAGGTAGCTCAGAACCAGGAGACGGACATAGGATACTTATTATGCCGTTTGACCGCGTTTCAGTTCAAAATCAAAAAAGGCGGAACAGAATTCCCGGGTTAAGCTAGTTATTGATAAAAACTAAAAATCGTTACCCGTTTATATAAAATATCTCGCTTACATTTTAGAATTTAAACTTTCTTAAAGCACGGTGTGTGGTGTTGGATTAATAAAACATAATGTCACCACTCCGATTCATTCCGTTCGGGTGTCGTAGGAGGTTGAGGTAGCAAACTACACAAGACAACATCACTGCAAAGAAAAGAAAAACTTAGTACAAACCCATATTAACCCAGCGTAGTATAGTAAACCAAACCCTCCTTTCTAATGAGAGGCCTATGTCCAGCAGTGGACCGTTAAAGGCAAAAGATCTTAAAGTAAATACTGTTAGGTTAATCGACGTCATATCACCTAGAGTTAACACGTGCCTTATTTGACACATGCAGCGGATATTGTATAAGATGAGGAGTCACAATTTCTTGTATTTGCGAAATAAGTTCTGAAATAAAAAGTTACAAGATGCCTTGTCACCTGATATTATTTCATGAATTATTCAGACAGCCAGCCAACATTTGTTACAAGTTACTCCTTCACCTTTCATATGTATGAAAATGTCAACAAAACGAGGATTCTTGATAAATATGAAGTATAACAAACATAATAAAACGTGAGAACTAAACAATAAAAGTTACAAAAGGGAAATAAAGGTTGTGTATAACTTATATTTAAGAAAATTGACGTCGGAAAGTCCTTTTAACTTTTGGTGAATAGAATCATCCAAGCTTCTAGTAAAAATGATAGAGTTGGTTTATTAAGGAAAGTTAAAGCAAATAAATTTTGGAATCTTGCTAAATTTTAGGCATTTTACTTTCATGACATATAGTTGTGAAGTTCCTAATATAAAATTCTTTATCTACCTGTCACTTTCGCACACATTTAACATTTTTGATTCGCTGTATATCATTATATGCTACCTATGTTCAAAGATGTTGTATGAATTGTTCTAATTCATGAATTTGAGAACCGACATCGTACGTTACATCGGGTCAGTAGAATTATTTCAGCCTGATCTAAATATATATTGTTATAAAAAGCAAAGTAAATATAATTCTCAAAAGGTTAGGTTATTAGAATCACTTATCAGAATCGTTTTATAAAGAAAACAAAACGTATAACGTAATAAAAGAAACTGTTATAACCATCACAAAAATATAAAACAATTATTGAAGAATCCAACTCTGAAACAGCTTCATCTAAAAATAAAAATTCTCGAACAAACAAAAACAAAGAAATTTGCAAATCGTAACGAGAATTGCAGTCATAACCATAGAATAACTGAATAAACTCGAATTTCTCATTTTCGTTTTTGTCATTTCTTACGCCTGAGGAGGCAATATATGTCTTCCAAGTTCACTGAACAAAAGGGTTACAAGAAAAATATTTTCAACGTAATTTAGTTAAGTCCGCCGTAAAAGGAACAGCTGGGAATTAGGGTTGGTATCAACCTTCGTTCTGTGTTATAATATAACAAAAATTATAAATTAATGTTAACTTGTTTGTTTTATTTGTTTTACAAATAATACCTTAATACAATGTCGAAAACTATTGTAAATTAACACCAGCAAAGTCACAGCTCGTAATAAGAATATAAACAACACAGGAAATGAAAATATATGTGCATTTATCTTACGATATTTGGCAGAGGCAGTAGTGACGGCAAAACGCGAGAAATGTCTTGAATAATACTAGACCAATTTGACAAGTACTAAAAATTGCAATTATCTGTTACTAAGTTACTCTGTCGAATGCTAAATATCATTTTCAACAACGACTGTTTAAAAGAAAAGTTTGTATTGAAAAGTAGTGGGATAGTAACTGTTAAAACGACAACCCTGTTTGAAACAAGTGTTCTGTAAAAGATGTTGAAGCAAACAAATCATCACAGCATCAACAGTTTTTAACAGTTCAATACTGGAAATAGACCTCTTCTTATAAAGAAAGTTTTGGCTTCCTATACCATTGCTATTGATGTTATTTTTATTTTAAGAAAAAAATACAAATTCGTACTACCCACAACTAAAATTGATTTAGCTGTACGATTGGCCTAGTAGTTTACACTTCACTGAATGTTGTGGATTCAAATCCCACATGGTACAACACTTTGTGTGATCCACAAAATGTTGTTCTGAGTCTGGTGTTTTTTGTGTCCGTTTCTTGTGCATATGTTTGTAAAGTACCCAACGATTTCACACGATTTACGATCACGGATCAGTCGATCACGCGATCTCAGGATTTACTACTAACGTGGGTGTCTTTTTAAAAAAAAAAACAAAAAAAAGGAAAATTATTTTCCTGCAATTTACACACACACTAATATATCATGTATACCATTAGTATCAAGGTATTTTATTAAAACAAGTACATTATATGTCCAGCGGTGGACTACTTTCTTCATGATGAGGAAGAAGATCATGTACAATTGTTACTGTTTCTTAATTTTTATACATAGTCTTCGTACAAAGAGTAAATTGGTACATTAGATGCAAACAATTAAACAGAAACGTATCTATCTAAATACCAATAAATTGTGTACGTGTGTGTTATACGCTTCTCAATATATGTATATTCATATATTACGAGTCCAGACGGAGCTTGTGCGAATATTGACTATTTGTTTAGATGATACAATTGATTTTGAGAATTAAAAATAAAAATTAGAAATAGCGTCAGAATCTTAAACAAAAGTAAAACTTTCGTCTCACACAAAAATAACGATTCTTTAAATATAATTGCAGTAATGAGGTCAACTAGTAATGTTATGTATAAAGTAATCCAAAATTTTCTTTAGTACGAGGGGGCGTTTTTAACCCAGATAAGCCTGAAACTAAAATTTTCTGAAAATTTTGAAAAAAGTTACATTATTTAGTTTATTAGATCTTATGCAACATAAAAAAAATTATGAAAAAAAAATTAAGTGTAAGGCTTTCAGGGAAACAGCCGTCCTATATGTAGGACAGTAGGATAATAAGAGGAAATAAAAGACCATTTATGACAAAACAGAATGTAATCAAAAAGTGTAGTTTATTAGATAACTATTGATTATATTACCCATTGTTATATGTAATTTACTAGATTAACACTATTTATGAATGATATGTTTCAAAACACTTGACACACACTCCAACATCACATTTCTTGCAACGTGTCAAACATTTTTTGTGACATTGACGACAGTGTGTTTGCTTCGATTGAGGAATAACCAGATGATTCATCTGGTCTTTACGACTATCAGCATGTTCATGATGGGAGGGTCGGCTAGGCCCTCTTTTGGCATTTTTTCTGTTTGATTCAATCAAAGCAATTGCTACCCTTCTGCGAAAGCCAAGATGATCCAGTTTTCCATGATTTATTTTATATAACTGCCATGCATTATGTTCGGCAAGATCAATCATGTGTGTGAGCAACGGCATGTACCATTTCTTACCTCGTATACCAATTCGGTAATGTGAAATATTTTCATCAGACCGATCCACTCCTCCCATATATTTGTTATAGATGGACACCATATGTGGTTCTTCTATGACAATGTTTCTCTTTTCACTTTGTGAGAAGCGTTTGGCAGATTGTTTAGGATTTATTCCTACAGCATTAGAAGCAATACTGAATATATTATTGTCATGCCATTTAGCAATAATGAACGTGTTGTCATGTGTCGTTCTGTAATCGACAGCACCACGTTCCTTTTTTTTCAGTAACTTCGATATAATCAGAGGACAACTAGATGTCCTGTTTTCTCGAACTGTCCCAGTGCAACGAAGGCCTTTCTTTGTTATCTCTTCCAGCAAGGGCGTCCCAGTAAAAAAATTATCAAAAACTACGTGGTAAGGAAGGTCGAAGCCACGTGAAATCAGCACATCGCAAAAAGTGAGAACAACGCTTGCACCCAGCCCCAATTCTTTATATATTGGATTGCACATAATTGTAGCACCTTGGTATGGTTCCATCCATAAAACATACCCTAACCGTGTAGCACCAACCCAAGCTTTGAACCCGTACCTAATAGGTTTACCTTTTATGTGCTGTTTGCAGCCATGTCTACCATAGTAGGGGATCATGGCCTCATCTACACTGTAATGCTCTTCAAGAGGAGAAAACTCTAAGAACTTTTTATTTAGAAGTGTAACTAGGGGGCGTACTTTTGTGTATTTGTCTTGCAAATCCAGATTATCATTGACATGAAGGTGGCGAAAAATAAAGTCAAATCTATCCCTAGTCATAGCCGAGCTGATCAATTCATTCTTTGTATCAGGGGAGTTTTCCCAATACATTATTCTACGGGGAAGCCATGAATAACCACTAACCAACAATATGCCGATGAAACATTTCATATCTTCAGTGGTTATGTCTTCAGGCAAATTCTTTTTGACAGCATATTTATTGCTCTCTGACACCAACAACGAAATAACATCTTCATCTAAGAAGTTTTCAAACCACTCAATTGGGCGCTTATCTTGGCAAGCGCCTTGAACATCTGGCCAATTCACGGGATTTTTTGCCAAGTCCCGTTTTCTCCATGCGTAGGTACGCCTACGTTTAGTTCGACCTGTAGAATCAGAAGGTTCTTCTTCTGTATCACTCACCATAATCTGCCCTTGAATCATTACTTCAGCCGGTTGAAGCAGAATGTTTCGTGGCAAATTATTCAAAGTTACATTATCTTCTTCACCCGAATCTTCGTCAGTGAGACAGTCAGGATCAACAGGAGGAGGTAGAATACATATCAGTCGTTCTCTATAATCTTCTTCATTATCAGAAACATTTTCTAAAGCATCTAAAATTTCATGCGCAGCTAACGGTCTGTAAAGAAAAAGTTGTATTATTGTACTAAAATTATGTATATTATCCTACTGTCCTATATATAGTACGCTAGTATTTGTAACAAGTTATACGTAATTTATTTATATTATTTTGCTAGAATATTTATTTAGTACAAAAGTTAACGTTATCAACTAGATATTAACACAGAAAAAAACAACTCACGAGTAAAATATAACTTTTTATACATACCTGTCATTTGCCATGTCTGCAACGCACTTTTATTACACACTTATAAGGTAAAATATAAGGTAAAAACTGTTAAAATAACTGTCTTTTTATTTTTTCTAATAAAGCTGACACGTTTCTTACTGCAAATCATAAGACTAAATAATCTTAGATAAAGAGGGTATTCTGATATTTTTTTTTATTTCTACTGTCCTAAATATAGGACAGTAGGCTTATCTGGGTTAAGTTCGCGGAATGGAGGGTATTGAGTAATAATAAAAACACAAAATTATTTTTCTTTTTCTATATATTCCCCTGCAACACGAATACATTTTTCAGATCTTTCAATTAGTTTTTTTATTCCCTCGTAAAAAAAAGTTTTATCTTTGTCTGAAAAATACGCCGAAACCGCCTCCTTAACCTCCTCATCAGTTGAAAATTTCTTACCACGTTATTCTTTTTTCATTTTTGGAAAGAGATAATAATCACTCGGAGCCAAATCTGGACTATAGGGTGGGTGATTCAAAATATCGAAGCCCACCTTATGCAGGGCAGCCAGTGCGACTCGGCTCTTGTGAACGGGAGCATTGTCATGCAATAGCAGGACACCTTTCGTTAATTTTCCCCGTCTTTTTTCTTTGATGGCTTCTTTTAACTGTTCTAAGATTGAAGCGTAGTATTCCCCCGTTATAGAAATGCCTTTATCTTTATAATCTATCAATAATATTCCTTCTGAGTCCCAAAAAATCGTTGCCATGAGTTTCCCAGCCGACTGTGAAACCTTAAATTTCTTGGGTGGTGCTGTGCCCTTTTTGTGCCACTGCATGGAGTCTTGTTTAGACTCGGGTTCATAATGATGAACCCAAGTTTCATCCCCAGTAACAATTTGATTCAATACGCCATCCTTGTCTTCATTGCAGAGGTCCAAAAACGCACGTGAACATTCCACGCGCTGTTGTTTTTGCAATGGCGTGAGCATTCTCGGCACCCACCGTGCGCTAACCTTAGTCATGCCAAGATGATCGTGTAAAATTTTAAAAATTGTTGTATCCGATACTCCAACCATTTCTGCGAGTTGTTTCTTTTTTAGTCGAGCATCTTCCAATACAATTTTTTCTACTTTTGCAATAACTTCTGGCGTAGTCACCTCAACGGAGCGCCCCGGCCTCGGGTCGTCTTCAACTGATTCCCTGCCTTGTTTAAATAAACTATGCCACTTGTAGACCATTGTTTTTCCTGGGCAAGAATCCCCGTAAACTGATGACATCTCATTGAGTATGGTTTGAACAGACTTTCCTTGCTTAGTAAGGAACTTTATCACCGCACGGAATTCAATTTTCTCCATTTTTTTCACTTCGTTCCCGATTAAAATACTTGGTCAACGATAGTTTAATAACTAATGATCCAATCACAACAAATTTTACTATGCAGACTAATTATGAGTCACTGAATACGGTAGGCATCAAAAGAGCGCGTTTACCCGCCTTTTTCACTGTCATTCCGCGAACTTAAAAACTTACCCTCGTAACTCTCAGAATGTCCATAGAGAATCGATGTCTAAGTATTGACTGATGCACAAATAGGTATATCAATATAATTAAACGCGTACATAAACAAAAATAACAGATCATGTACTGCTATTTTTATATAATTATTATATATTTTGAATTTTGCTAAATTTAAATTCTTCCCAAAAAAATGTTTAAGTATAAAATTTTAAGCGCTAAAAGCTTAAAATCTTGTTACTTGAAAACTAAACGGCGTTGTGTTAAGTCAGTATTTTTTTTTATATTGTAGTAGAATATAAATTACATAAAAAACGATAATATATTTAAACAAATATTTATGGCTGAGCTTTCTAGGGTATTTAACAACAGAGTAAAATTTTACTGACGTATCCAGAAAATCGTAAACGAACGATTTTGATTTTAAATGTACTATGTTATTTGTCCGTGTGATGACGGATTAAGAATACATAGTGTTACCACCCCTATTCATCCCGTGGGTGTCGTAAAAGGTGTCTAAGGGAATAAAATATTCAGGAAAATATCGCTACAAAGAGAAGGAAAACTTGAAACAAACCCTATTCTAACCCGTCTAGCCAGCGTGATATAGTAGGCCAAAACCTCCTTGCAAAGGAGAGGCCTATGTCCAGCAGTGGACTGTAAAAGGCTATTTATGTCTCTATGACATCATCTTGTTCATAACAATTAAAGTTGCTTTTTGTACCAAAAATATATAAAAAGGTAAAGAAATAGTAATCATTATACATCACCTACTTGTTTTATTTGTGATAACTGTCATGGCTGTTAATTTTAGTAAAACTTATGTCTTACATTATATACTACAAACAGAAGTTGAAATTAATCGCAAAATTTAAAAAATCTACGTCTTTATAATGTTATTGTCGATGATATACACCAAATAAACACAAAACTAATCCCTACCATGAGATACACAAGGTACAAAAGTCCCATACATGTCTGCCATTGTCCATTGAACTAAATTGCTATTAGTTAAGGTCTATTTTTCTCAGAATAAAGTATTCAGTATGCTTTACTACTTTAAATAATTCATTGCTCAAGGAAGGTTGCTGCTCAATATATCAATATCCGCTTCGATAATAACAAATTGAAGTGCGGTCTGATACATTATAAATATTGTATTCAGAGCCGAAAAATTAATTATATTTACATTTAATTGATTACAATTCGGTGTCCGATTCCAGTCAATTTTTAATTCTTTTTGTACTATGTAACTGCCACCCAATTCAAAATATTATTTTTATTAAAAGATGTGATACAGAACAATTATACCTTGACCTGATTAACTTATATTTTTTTAAAAGCCTCTAAAAGTGACTCTACCCTGCCTAATGAAAATCCATGATTTTCGGGCAACAAACTCATTCTGAAAATATTTTACTCTTCAGTTTTTTAAATAATAATAGTAATTCAAGTGGCTACTAATACGTTTTCGTCACAATTTGCATATTTTTTCTCTTTTATGCAGTGTTCTGTTTCATCCTCACACACCTGCTTATCTCAAAAAATGTTTCCAGTTCTTAAAAAACGCGCATTGCGGGGACGTGAGGTCATCGGACATCCGACAAGCACACCTTGCCTGTTTTTAAAAAGCTCGTGAAAAATTGCTATTTGTCATTGTAAACGTTTTTCATTGCAGTTTATATAGTATATATATGTGTGGGTGTATGTATGTGTAATATACAACGGTGTGTAATTGTGTAAGAGTCTCTATTGATATTTAAATATTCTCGTTATAATGTGTTAACACCTGATGTCCGTGTTAAAGTTGTCTGGAAGAAATCGTCGTGAGCGATAAGACCGCCGATTGTTACATTTATATATTTTGTAACTCATTTCTTCCTTTGTTTTATTTATGTATAATGTGGAGGGACGTGTGGTATGTGTCCCTCCGACACAAAGGGAGGATCTTCCGACCAGGCGAGCTGATCATGCCTGGTGGGCCACGGCCCAACAGTTGATGTTGGGATGTTGTACATATGCTAATTGCCACGCGAATCTCTATATCGCGATGCAGGATTAGTAGTAGCATTGTAGTTCATTACATTCATACGTTTCGTTCATACTTCGTAGTTCGATGTATCTTCGCTAGATGGCGCCGTTGTACATTTACTTTTGAGTTTATAATGTAGAAGCCGCTACATATACCATAAAGAGAAATAAATAAAATAATAATAATAGTATATTACCTAAACTAGCATTTAGCAAAGCTGCTACGTCTGTAGCTTGAAATACTTCTTATTATTCATATCTCCGCTTAACACCTGCTGGAATATACGTATAAAATAAATAATAAAAAAGACAAAGGCGTTGCAATTTATATACGGTGTTCACAAAACGTGTTATCGTGCGTGAAACAGTATTAGATATGTGCAAACAGGTACAGGCTGATTCATAAACATGTCTCGCAATCGTGATTTATTTTGTTTGTCCCATAAATATTTATGGTGTCTTAGGCTTTTGGAAGTTATTTTCGTACCTCAATTATATCCAACGCGTATGAAGTCTTTTACATCAAATATTTCAAAATAGAGTGACTTGTTTTATGAAGGGAAAAAGCTTTTTTAATCAAAAAATAAATTATCGGACGGTGAAATAAATTTGAAAATTATTTTAGAAGTAGAACCTACAAAAAGGTAGCTCTTAGTTTTTCTGTAGATATGAAGTTTTATCAGAAGGTGTATATCGGTCTATAATACAGTCATTATCTTTCTAGCTTTTATTATTTCCAAAATCATTTGGGATTGGCTATTATTTCAACCAGTTGTCCCTAGATATCAGTTTTTATACGGAATGGACAAACCTGAGGGCGAACTAAATTTAAGGGTTGAATTAATTGTCAGTGTATTCGAGGGCACTTGATTTTCCAATAACAATTGCTATAGATGTTCGTGACATACCGGAACCAATGGTTTAGCAAACTCTCCAAGGTACAGACGGAACACACCACCAACTTCCATACTCCGGACTCTTATTAAGAATGTCTTGTAAGAAAAACTCAGCAACACTTTAGCTCCGATTCAGGAATCGGACCAGAGACCTCTTGAATGGTAGTCACATACGCTAACCGCTGGGCAAACGAGTCAGTCTATATAATATAGTATAGTTTATATAAGAATATTGACCAAGCAAGTGAGCAGGCAAACAAGCAGCCTGGTCAATTGCTAGGTAGTGACTACCGTAGTTCATGAACGAATGCTGCTCAGGAGTCCTAAGTGTATTATCGGTGTATTGTACATTGTAAGGGTTCGTGCATGTCAAAGTATCGTAAAGTATACAACCTTTTTTATTATTAATAATTCATTAGAGCTCTCAGGTTCAATTCCTGAGCCTGTGTTCTTTTAAACATAAAAAAAGAAACATAAAAAAATAGTAAACCCAAAGGAAGGCATCCAAAGACAGGAACCTCTTCATGTCCTATACGGACGTTCCAAGGAGAACTGCCTCAGATCTTCAATCCAGCCTTCTAACATGAGTGTCTTAAGGTGTTGGTTCTTGGCTATCAGTTTGTGAGTTCAGATCGGAACAATGATCACAGAGTCCACGTTCCATATATCGACAGTCTCGAGAAAATACAAATATTTAATTTGCTTTTCTTTTTCAACTTTCACAAGGCATGTCGCGTCATGAGAAATGGCAATATTGGCAAGCATTAATAGACACTCTAATCGATCTATCATAACCACAATATTAGGCTTATTGGTAACAATGGTCCTGTCTGCAATAATAAATCCATCCGACCGTTCTCGAGAACTGAGTCGGGCACATATATTTAGTACGGATCCCCTAAATTGACAAGTTTGTATTTAAAGACAAGCTGTTGGTGTCCGATCCTGAATAGTTGTGCGTGTGTAAACATACCCCGCTAGCGAGACGAGACCAACCAGAAATAATATACCTGATAGATTGCCCAGGATGACGGCATGCTCTACTAAGGTCTAGTGAATAGTGTTCGCATGGTATGATAGACCTTTGACCTAGAAATCGGAGTTTTATCATGAATGTTCATTAAAAAAAAAGCAGCTAAGGCCAATTCTACTATCAAGGTAAGTGTTGAGTCAATTTGCGAATGCATTTATTGAATCATATTAAAAGTTCAATTAGTAACCAAAAAATTATGACCATACTTATCTAAAACAAACTCGATCTGATAACGTATAAAATATTATTAGTTACATACCATACGCTCTGTATTCTGTCAGTTAATGCGTTGCGGCAAAGTCCTTTAATAACTGGAGTGTTTTTCTTTAAATATTTTTTAAAAGATTTTTTAAATCTCCTGTTTTTTAAAAGGCGTGAGTTGTTAATATTTAAACACAGATAGGGATCAAAAGGTAGCTCAACATGTTTTTGAAACCCTATATTAGGACAACCCTGATTTACGTTCACTTTCATTTCCTCTTCGCCTTGGTAATGTCACATCTACTAAAAAAAATCCTGTATTATTTATGAAATAAAGTACTTAATAGTAAGTAAGACGTCGCATTTATGTATGTATGAATAATTTTAACTAGTTTTCAGAGAGTACTGTTGCCACACATCACTTTATTAGAAGAAATAAGTAATGATCTGATTTTTTAACACTTTAATCAATTTCGTTGTTTATTTTCATTCTAATTTTAAACCAGTCAATCAATTATTGAAAGCACAGAATAGATAATACCGGAACAGAAGGCTAAGCTCACACAAACACTAAATTAATGAAATGAAACAAATATCGATACTTGTGTTCACACAATAAAATACGAGATAGATCACACAACCTTACTTTTATCTAATCGCACAGTAGATAAATCGTCCCAGTGTCATACGAAAGCTTTTTAGCAATAAAACGTTTATATATAACTAGAAGACAAGAACATATTCAAAGAAGCACGAAATAGTTCAGTGAACTCATTTCTTAGGTTGTCACAAAAATATAAAATTCATGTATGTCCGTAAAAGCCTCTTAGCGGTTTTAATACACTGTTTTATTGACTACCCTCGTAAATATTACAGAAACTTACCCGTGACATTACAGTAAACACAGAAATAATCGTAAAACCAAGAGGATTATACTTAAGACCTACGTCCTCTTTGCATTTCCAAGTGCCTACATTTTTGCCACATTTTATGAGCGAAAGGTGTATTACAGTGTAGCTCTAAGGTGAATATTCACCATTCAGCCGACAAAAGGATGGTAATTCATTGAAATACGAACAGTAACAATTTTTTTGATTGCACAGATGGTGTAGTGGTTTAAGTGTCGTTTTCTATTACGCAGAGTGTTGTGGGTTCAAAACTCAAACGGGACAATAAATTGTTTTTGAAATTGAAATTGGATCCACAAATTATTGTTCCGAGTCTGAATGTTTTTTGTCTTCGTTTCATGTATGTTTGTAAACTTGCCCGCAATACTTAATATTTATTACTAATGCGAGATTGCTTTAAAAAAACAAAAAAAT
Source organism: Hypercompe scribonia (assembly GCA_949316085.1). Lineage (NCBI taxonomy): Eukaryota > Metazoa > Arthropoda > Insecta > Lepidoptera > Erebidae > Hypercompe > Hypercompe scribonia. Next base: position 12,227,783 of record OX438988.1, read on the forward strand.
TGTAGATGCTTACTAAGTATATCTTAGTTTTTAAGAGTGTAAATCAAAATTTCCTACTGTATCCATAGTAATAAGGAGAAAATTTGTGGTTTCGTATACATTTTGTACAAAAGCCACCAGTAATGACGGAACACGATTATTTTGGTTCCATATCAATAGAAGATTTTGATTTATTGGTCTATAAACATACATAAAATCACGCCTGTTTCTCCGTAAGGATAGGCAGAGGCACACTAAACGCCACTTTTCGCCAGTGTTTTGGGTCCTCGTAAATAGGTGGCAAGCTTATCGCCGCTAATGGGATGTTTTGTTTGCCAAAGCCTCTTCCGTCGATCAGCAGATGTACCATTAGCAGATTTTTTAGATTTTTGTACTTGCATTTATTGATCTCTGCTTTAAGAACTCTGTGATAAGTTTTTTCAAAGAAAATTTTACGTTGTCTATATAAAACCAAATATAACAAATTATTTATAATTTTTCTCTTCAATTGTTTCAATATTCACGTGTAATTTACTTAATCACTTTTTTCCTCAAACTTTTAAATATATGTAATCTTTGTAATGTATGATATAGGGAAAGGGATTTCGAAAGTTATGGTTGTATGATTATAACAGAAAAGTCGATAACAGTTCTGTTAACAACCGCAGCTTCGCATTCAAGTTTATTTTGGACGATTAAAAGGCCTTATTATGACAACGTATATATAAAATTTAATTGACCAAGTATTAATCCTTAAAATTAGAATTCTGTTGTCTGCCTCGGTGGCGCAGTGGTAGCGTATGCGGCTGCTGTGTTTAAGGTCTCAGGTTCGATTCGCGGGTTGGACCAAATATTTGCATGATCTGCAAATGTTATGTTGCGCGATAGGTCCATAACTTATATGTGCCGGAACGGCGAGGAAGGCCGAAGGGAAGTGACATGCGGGGTTCCCCAGGGGTTAGTCTTAGGGCATCTTCTGTGGAATCTCGCGTATGATGAGGTCCTGAGGACCAGCCTTGCCTCTGGACTGGGTCTACAGGTTAAACCTCATAAGATGGAAGCACTGTGGTTCCAGGAAACGCGGTGGTGCCGTTTCCACCAACTCGTTAATCAGAGTGGAGGGAACAGAAGTCGAGGTTGGCCGGTACATCAGGTACCTCGGCCTCACCCTGGACAGTCGCTAGAACTTCAAGGAGCATTTCGAGCGGATTATCCCTCGACTTTGGGGTATTTTGGGCTCCCTACAGAGGCAATTGCCCAACTTAGGGGGTCTGCTAGCGGAAGTTCGCCGCCTCTACAGTGTGGTGATACGATCCATGGTCCTCTATGGAGTACCGATTTGGGCCAAACGCCTATCGGCCCCTCCCGCTGCTGAGCTATGCTCAACCAAGTGCTGTGGATAGCGGCCATTCGACACGTACTAGTATACCGCACCATTACGTCGGAGGCGGCGATAGTCCTGGCACGTTTCCCTGCTTTTTGCACCCTATATAGACGCGAGAGTTTATGACCAGATTCGTACCATCCGCCGGGGTGATAGCGGGGAAGACAGGACAGTTCGAAATGCGGCGGCACGTTCACCGACAGGAATTAGCACAGTGGCACATGCGGTTTGAACAGACGTGAAACTCGCCTCAACGCGCTGCCGGTGCCGTTCTGCTTAACTTTGAAGCTTGGGTAGATAGGGAGGTGGGTCATGTCATCCACCACCTAACGCAGATACTTTGGTGAGGATCTGAATCAAATCGGACGCAAGGAGACAGCACAATGCTGCCACTGTGTTGCCTCCTGAGGCAGAATAGTTGCTGCGGTAGGGGATAGCATGGCAGCCTGAATGGTATAACCCTAGAGTCGAGCCGCCACGTCAGAACCGTAGGGGAGAAATACTTTTCCCCCAGGGCAGGGCCTAATGGAGCATGGCGTCAGTTTGTGGGAGGACCTGAAATCATATGATATGAGTCCCCTCCCAGAGTAGGGTGCCAGAGGCTGGCCGTCCTGGTGGTTTTTAGTGGGAACACCACATACTCCTGACTCATGCACCCCAAGCAGCAGGAGATTCAAAGGGATTCTTCACCTCGTGCACAAAAAAAAAGATGGCGTTGTATGAGATGTCCAAAATATTTATTTATTTATTTTATATAGTAACAGTATTTAGTAACAAATTAGTCCCGCCTAATATTGACAATCGCAATACCAGGAGCCCTCACACGTTACTAACCCTATCATGCGATAATTGTTGTCCCCAAACCCTCTTTAAGCTTTGAGGACACATTATGAAAACACATTACGCCCCAGTTGAGAACAATAATAATATTATAACTTGAAATATCTCCGTCAACACGTCTTTCTGATCCCAAATTATACAGAGTCTATGTTATGATAACCAGTCTTCTCATAAACATACTGATATGTTACCAAATATTACATACAAACATAAAAGAATAAATGATCATTATAGCATATGAAGGAATGTAGTTCAAGATATATTAGTGACATAATAAGTAGATACACATATATCGGTAATATACAACATCATAACTACAAACAAAAAATAATCTCTAATGGATCTCTATGTTTATACCTTTGTTTTTAAAACATACTCTTTTTATAAGTATTTTATGAGAATACAACGACCACGGCAACAACAAATGTTCATTAATTAGCTAAGCGGTGCGGCAAAAGCATAAAATTCTGTTACTGCCTTATGAAAGCAGTAAACACGAAATGAATAATAAAAGTATTATCTCCCATAAGTCAGAAAACATTTTCCGTTTGCCTCTGATTTCATATTAAATTTTTCAGAGCGTATGTGAGCAGTTAAAATGAATTTTGGCTTACCGTGGCCTGTTGAAGATAAAGGTTACTTAAAATAATATTTGAGGTGTTTTAATTTCTTTATATGTGCTGGTATATTTACTTGTTTTAAATTTAAAACAACCACTTGACGTGCTGATAAAAATGTTGATAAATTATTTTTTTTATTTTAAATAAACCTTTACATATATTTCTACAGATGGAAGATGCAGGCATTTCCGTAGACTTACTCTGGGAAGAAACGCCGAAACAAACGACAAAGGTGTCCTATTTTTTAAGTACGTCAAAAATGTTAAACAAAACTACCCGCTTACATTGAAGGGTCCAGGTTGCTAGGCCTGTCCATACAGACGGCATATCCCAATCATCGCGAATCCAAATCATTATTAGTCAATATCAACGACTCAAAGCGCAACACTACCACCAGCAGGAAATTTAAGTAGGCCCTAAAAGTATTCAAAACCACCTGAAAGTTACTAAATATAAATAAAATAACAAACCTACTTTTTAGTCACATTTACATAGACAAAAACTTACAATACAATTCAAATTGAAAATAAAACATGTAGAAATTGAAAACAAATGAAATACAATAATAAAATAACGATGATAGGAACGTAAATGCGGGAGAGAGCAGCATCAATCTCAAGTAAATTGTTATTTAAATAGTCTAAAACTGTGTAGTAAGCCTATTCACGTTGTTTTTGTTTTATTAAGAACTTACGTTTCTTAATACTTAATATTTATTAGGAAGTAGAGCCACGCTGATTTCAGCACGAACGGGCCGGCTCGACCGGGTAGTACTCACCCTCAAAAAGAAGACCAACCTAAAGCGTCAGCATCCGTGCTGTCATGTTTTGTTGGTGAGCGCGAGACCGCAGGCTCATTGATGCAGGAGTGACAGTTATCGTGATAACTGGAACAGTTTTGCACTGCCACGATGACTGTCGCACCTTTTACGTCCTCAAGCATGGCTTGAAAAAGCAACTCACTAGGCCACCATAGTGTGGGTCACACTGCATTGTCTGCGTTTACAATGAGTATGGGGACCACAACCTTTGAATTCTATTCATGCTTTCCATCAGGCAGAGTAGAGTACCTTTGGCAGGCTCTTAATATAGCAAAAAAAACTTGAAATTTGCTTGAAATTTTAGTTCAGAATCGAACACCCTGACATCGAAAAGGCTTGTTTGTTTTCTATAGCCTATCCGTTGGAAACACAAGTTTATCTTTATTTCTAGTGTTACGATATCGCTGAACTTTATGAATACATATATATATTTCTTTACATACACTATATTTTCATAGATGTATTGAAATGTGACTGTCATGATGCCGATTTCTTTAAGCTTATCCCTCAGTGACAGCCTAAACTGAGATTATAAAATGTGGGAATAGCTTTATTTTGCAACATAAATATACTTTAAATGTCAGCAGCATTTTCCCACAGAAAAATACTCCATTTGAGATTTCACTATGAAAATAGCTAAAATACGCTAGTCTAGCTGTTTCTACTTCGGTTAATTAATGATATTTTTATAAACCGCGAAGCTACAGATCTGAGTTTATTCAACAATCTATAAATGTGTGGACCCTACTGCTATTCTTAGTGTAGAATCTGCAGTTTAGTTCCAAAAAACTTAGTGGTGTATATATTTTGTAAGTCTAATTATTGATTTGAAAAAAAAATGCATTTTCGTCACACCTACATATAATGGTACTACTATAGTTAATTGTAGTAAATCTTTGTGTTGTGTTCCTCACTATAGAGCTAGAAGGTCGAAATCAATACAAATTATCGTCTGGGCTATCGACTAGAGGCTCAGTAATGAACGAAAAGCTCGTTACAGTGAGATACACACACATACACGAAATACAAAGTAAGAGATTGTAAAAAAATTTAAAAATTAAAATTATACGTAAAATTTAATTAAACGCACTAATTTTTTTGAAGAAATACAGTTTATACTAAATAATCTCTCTCCGTTAACTCACAATTGTTGCAGGCTGTACTTTACTTTCTTATAGGAAAACAGGACAATCCTGTCACATGTACATATGTTATTTTAGGAGCTATGAGAATTAAACGCACTTCCTTTTACGGAAATATAATGTCATTATCTTTCAGGATACTGATCGATGAATGAATGAAAATATCATTTGTTTTGTATTTTCACAAGTACATGATGGTGATTTTTTGTCACACAAGAGTTTTTGAGAAATTGACGTTCACTGCAATTTAAAAACATGGAGAAAGCTATAATTCAAACGTTTTTTAATGCTTCTAATTAGAACGAAGTGGCGGTATAGCAATCATGTTACTAATAAACACTTACTGTAAGCGATGATTATTGAAACCACTGCCAATAACCACACTGACTGCCTCGATGGCGCAGCGGTAGCGACCGTAGCTGCTGTGCTTGAGGTCTCGGGTTCGATTCCTGAGTTGGACGAAATATTTGTACGACCTGTAAATACTTGTTTCGAAGTTTGGGTGTTTTCTGTGTATAAAAAAAAATGTATGTATTTATAAAAAAAAGTAACTAAGTATTCTATCAGTCAGTCTAGTTATCATTGTACAAGCTCTGCTTAGTTTGCAACCAGATGACGTTATGTTTGCAAATGTTCGAAAAATTTATTGTTTATTATTATGTAATAGAGTCAAAAGTTTCTAGTAAAAGCTTTTCATTTACATAAAAATGTAATACTTTATAAGGATTAAAAACACCAATGTTTGATGGGACTTTTGTTTTTATATTAAATACATGGAGATTTTTTTTAATAACAATATAATTCTAATACCGTAGTCATCATAATTGTTTTAGTAAGAGATTTTATTATGCCGACCATCTACTCGTATTTATCTATAGATAGCTGGTTTAAGTAGTAATAAGTATGCAATTATTTTGTAGAAGCTTTAAAAATATTAATAAAAACACAAATCTATTTACATTCCAGTTGCGTATAAAGATTATGAAGCAAAAATATAAAATTAAAAATAATCATAACGCTGTTTATTAGTACCCCAAACATTTTAATTACTAGGGGTTGCCAAAATTACTTACAAAGATTTTTTTTTTCATAACAGCCACAGGGTTGGCGCCGAGATGAATTATTCACAAGTTACGCGAGTTTATTTACGTGCACCCTTGAATTTTTAGGAGGACTTTATGAAAATCTTTAACGAACCTGTGTTTATAAATGTAACTCATTTGAAATGTAATGGTAACACGCTATGTTGTGCGTGACGTGACGTTTCATTTGTTTTAATGAGAGACATTTAATTTTAGCTCTTCTAATATTTATCATCATTATTTATTTCATGAGTTTTATTTGAAAAACCATACTTAAAAGTGTTATTAACCCATTAGATTAATTTAGTCTACGTACAGATTTGACACGTGTAAAAATTGTGTCATGTCAATATGCAGCGACTGTGTGTACAAAGCAACGAACCGGGCTCTATAGTGTGCCATGGTTAGAGGTCTATATCCAGCAGTGCACTGCAACAGGCTAGTGACTATAATGATGATATACATCAATCAAAATAAAAGTTACATAATTTCAATTAATATTATCGATTACCTTTCAAAGATTAGCACAATACAATTTTTCCAAGTACTTCCACTGGTTACCGAAACAATTGTAACATGTGTTGCATAGCTAAACGAGTAAAAATAGGTTAATATCAACCATAACTTTAGTTTTCTTAACACCTTATATTGTATTTCAACCTAAAGTTACACTCTTAAAAGAAAATATATACGCTAATACCAAAATCCTAATAATAAACAACAAAGGTTAATTTAGAAATTACGCTTACGAATAAGGAGTAGGAAATAGACAAAAATTCAGAGTTTGACTGCATGGATGGTGTACTCGTAGTGGTTCAACCGATCGATACGCTGTTTTTCACTACGCTCAGCATTGCGGGTTCAAACCTCACGCAAGACAACATTGTGTAGACCAACACATCGTTGTTCTGAGTCTGGATGCTGTTTGTGTCCATTCGTGTATGTTTCTAAAGTATTCCGTGATACAAAATATATTCCCCATACGGCGTTGTATTTAAAAAAAACGAACGGTAGACTATCTCTAGTCGTAAATATATAATATTTTAGTTACATTGTCATACACAAGTTGGTCTTATTAAGTAAGGATTGTACATAACTCAAAACGTCAAAATATTAATACTTTAACTAACTGTAATGTGCTGTCATTCCAAAAACTCAACCTTAATAAGCAACCAAAAGATTATTAATTAAAATATACAAAGATAGATTATTAGAAATTCCAGTAGCACTTTCACGTTGTTTACAGTAACAGGGTTGCCATTTTACCGCTACACGACAGAACTTCCTTATGAGAAAATGGAGTTCAACCATGAAATCGTCCCAACCCTAAGTGTAAGAGGCTGCGTTGGTCAAATATTGGCATACGAAAGAGCTTTCTATTTTATTAAAGTTCTTTGGTTTTATTTTTGCCATTTAATATTTAAATCTAAAAAGGAATGAGTGAACAGACACATTTGTCTTCCTTGCATTAAACCTTTTAAAATAATATTTAATAAATAATTTAAACAGATACTTGACGTAGCAAGGTGAAGAAAGAAGAAAATATTATCCGTTTTAACAATCAAAGGATCAAAGAAAGAAAAAAATACATAAAGAAAAAGTTAAAAAAATTAATCCTCAATAGAAAGTCACAATTTTTGGTTTAGCTAAGATGTAACAACAGCTTTATTTCATTTATTTAGATGTATAAATTACTAGGTGAGACTTAAACCCTAGCTTACCATAGAGGAAACTGGAACAGGCTAAAGCCAACGCGCACAATATACTCTGCATTCGTCTTTTTCTAGGTATGATATAAGTGCGGTCAAGACTTTATAGGATAGATTAGACAGTACTAACTTTACTCGATGAAAGGTTCGTCCCGTGCTATTGTTTATAACTGTTTTTAAAAAAGACAACGCCCGCATTCGGAATAAATCCTGTGTCATGAGAGACTTTATATACAGACAAGAAACAGATACAAAGAACACCCAGACTCAGAACTACAATTTGTAGATCACACAAAGTGTTGTCCCATATGAGGTTTGAACCCACAACACTCGGTGCAGTAGTAAACAACAGCGCAGTAATCGTGAGATAAAGTATCTTGTTGAATTTACAAACCTTTCAGTTCTCGAAGCTACACTTTTGTTATGCAACCCAATTTGCCAGATATTAAAATATTGGCAGTTGTAAAGTCTTATTTTTGAAAAATTAAGTAGTAAGTGGGTAGAATAAGTGGGCTTCTTGTCCTTTGAAGTTATTACGATTTCAAATAACTCGTACACTGATACTCTACAACAATAAAGTTACTTATAGTCATTAAGAGAAACTGTCTAATACCTTCTCTCCAATGCAAGCAGTACTAGAAGATCATTTAACAATTTCAATATATACATTTTTAAATAAATTAAATCGAGTTTTCAACACAAAGCAAAATTACAATTGCTTTTCCTTGCAAAACCGATTACATGTTCCTGATCTATCAGTAATTCGGTCGCGTCTCACGAGTCCCATTGTCTGGGTCACCACGATTATAAGGCTGTTTCTATTATAGTGAAATAAAATTTAATATATGTATGAATACAGATTGTCAATGAATGAATTTTTATCTGCTATTATGGATTTCAGTAGCATTTCTAATGCAGTATTTGAAAATAAATGGCTTTTTTCGAGAATAGTTCTAAGTGTTAAATATTTAAAAATATGGACGCAACATGCATTGACCGTCACATTGACTGGGTGTCATGTCTCTCCAATATCATCATTCCTGATCATTCCACACGGTCCAACGGTTGATGTTGGGATGTTGTATATATGCTAATCGCCACAAGAATTTCTATATCGCGATAAGGTATTAGAAGTTGCTTCGTAGTTCATTACTCCGTAGTGTGATATGTCTTCGGTAGATGACGCTGTAGTACGTATTTCTGCTTTGTACTGTATGTGAAAGTCGACAGACGTATATTATGTCAAAGAGAATATGTATTATATGTATTAAGTATCCTCCGACCAGGCGAGGTGATCATGCTTGGGGGGCTGCGGCCCTGGGTTTGATGTTGGGATATTATATAATATATATGCTGATGACCACCAGAATTTCTATATTGTGATACAGTATTAGTAGTTGCTTCGTAGTTTCTTACTCCATAGTCTGATATGTCTTCGATAGATGACGCTGTAGTATGTGTTTTTGATTTGTGCTGTATGTAGAAGTTGCCACACGTATGTTATGTTAAGGAGAATATGTACTTACTTTTTATTTATCACTGTTGTTTCTAAGCTAAAGTCTCTTTGCTGCATCTGTCTGGTTTACTGTTTTTCTTTTCGTGCTCCGTTTACTTCTGAATCCAAAAGTATGTTGAATTAATTTTCACATATTTTTTTTACTAATGGTTAATTAATTAGTATATTTGTTTGAAAGTTCACATGAATTTGATGAAACATGAGGACTGGAAATAATATTATACTACTAGTAGAGTTTTTTTTAAATAACACCCGTCTACCGTATGGTTGCCTGGAAGAGATTGTTGTAAGCGATAGGGCACATTTCATTAATTAATGCTATTTGTTCATATTCACCATGAAAGACAGGTATACAAACAAGTGTAATATATCAATTAAATTATAAAGCATATATTTGATTTAGCAATAATACTTGAATTAAAAAAAAACAAAAAATATGTAAGTTAACTATATCAAAATATTGTGGTAATACGTATACATACGTATTTATTTTACGACTGTTAAAGAAAAATAAAAGTAACTGAATCGATGATCGTAACAGCACCATAAATACTCGAGTAGGACTAATATAAAACAAATAAAACCTAGTGCCGCTATGTTATTGACACTATAATTTTTAACATGTCCGTAAAACGTTTGAATGGCCGTCATAGCAAGGGTGGGGTCGTGACTTGGAACATAAAGTAAGGCTAGGCTTTCATGATATTGTGAAAGGTATGTTTCATATCCTACAAGTAAATAGATTTAATGTCGAGTATCGACTAATTGAGGGGTTTTTATTTGAAGATAATGCTACCATTGAATCGCTTCTACAGTTCTTGAAGTGACAATAATAATATGTTTATTCATATGCACAAACGCAACCGCACGAACATACATACACACATTTACACACGTACACACACACACACACATGCATTCTCTGGCACGAAATCTCACACACATTTAACTTATAACTATTATTTGCATATATTGTACATGCGGTAATCATTTAATCTCCACAGTATCTTTATCGTCTTAACGCAAAACGAAAATCACTATTGAAAAATTTTACAGCTAAAACCTGTCTCTTAAGATACAAGCAATGCCTAGTGTAAGAGACCAGTTTGGACTATGACGACATTTTCAAAGACAACTACGCCTTAAAGATTACCAACTACAAATTAACTAGCTTTAGAATGAAATAAATGTTTCAAGTTTATATATACAAACAAACTTAAATGATTTTGTAAAAGTTTTAAAAATAAATTAGTTTGGTGTGAAGAAAGTATGAACTATACCGAGAAAAAAAAATCGATATGAGTAAGTTCAATGTCTTAAAAACATAGCAGCTATTAGGGTGTCGTAAAATATGAAAATCAATGGTAAAGAATCCATCAATAATGGTAAAACAATAACATATTTGTTTAGTTCTCTTGTACACCTGCTTTACTCATAAATGTGAACTAAGAGTAAAAATATTTAATAATTTTTTGCTTTTTGTATTTCTCTTTGATGATCCACCACCGCGACGCCACCCTTTACGGTAATCTAAGTCTTATTTTCTCTCATCTTGCGGTATACATTCCTCTGTAACACACTAATATAACATTATTACACGTTGTGTAGACTCTGAATAAAATTGAACAAAGGCTATGGATATTACTGAAAACGAGTAATTTGAAGCGTAATAACTGCATACATTTTATTTTGAAAGAATATTCCCAACATAGTTTTTCTTCAAACGTTCAGTAACTCAGAATAAATACTTATGTATGTATGTGTGAAACGAGGCCAACTACTAAAAGACCTGACCTAAATCTTTGTTTCACAAGTTTAATCACCGCCATCTTAACTGTGTCTACAAGGTATACAAACTTTGTTATGATGTCATCCTGTTTGTATTTACATCAAAGCGAAAGGTATTTAGTTTGTAATAAAAGCTGATAGCATTATTATCAAGATATACACAATTCGATTTCCCATCTTAAATAATAAAATCAGATTTTATAGTTAGTAGTTATATAATAAAAATAGAAAAAAAATAAACTTCGATATTGCTGTGGAAATAGTTTTGTAACATTTAATATTATTCGTCCAACGATCGAGTTCAAGTCAATACTAAAGTCGTATCTGTTCAATTATAGATTCTAAATGACTTTGGTCATTTCAATGTCAACACTAAAGCAAGAAGATACAACCAGAAGACCAACCTGAAGCGCCAGCATCCGTGATGTCGTGTTTTGTTGGTGAGTGTGAGACCGAAGGCCCATTGATACAGACAGTGGCGACATACACAGTCATTGATGGTGATGGATGGTGGTGGTAAACAGCGGTGGTACATTGACACAGAGGGTGACAGTTATCGTGGTAACTGTGTAAGCCTTACACTGTCACGATGACTGTCATGCCTTTTACGTCCCTAAGCGGGGCATAAAAAAGCATCTCACAAGGCCGCCATAGTGTAAGTCACCATACTGCATTGTCTGCATTTGCAATGAGTATGGTGACCACAACTCATGGATTCTATTCATGCTATCCATCAGGCAGAGTAGAGTTACTTTGTCAGGCTCTTATTATACTAAAAAAAAATAAAAAAAAAAATAAAATAAAATAAAAATAAATGAATGGTGTCGTGGGACACCAGGTAGGAACGAAGTTCCTTCGGATAATGTGGAATCGACACAATTTGCAAAAAAAATCGTGCTCAATTTTATGTAGGTTTTCTTGATTTTTCTCTTAAATTTTGCTGATTAGTTTTTATTTAAGTACAAGAAAGTATTTAGGAAATTCAGTATTTTAGGAAATAAAATAATAAATTCCTTAAAATAATAAAATAATAAATTCCTTAAAATAAAAAAACATCATAATTCAAATTTCAACTGAAATAACAAAAAAATATGTATCTTTATTTTTTTTGTCAACATTATTATTAATTAAAAATTATATAGAAATAGAAAAATAGAAAAAAGAGGTAGAAATAGTACGAATGTTAAGTACGTGATAGATAGTATGAAACGTAGCACACATGACGCGCTTTCGCGCCTGCGCATGTCTCATTTAACGGTTTTATTCCACGCACTTTTTTCCACAGATTTATTCCACAGATTTATTCCACGCACTTTTTCCACGGATTTTTTCTTACGGTTTTACTATCACATTTTTTTCAGTTCGGTCCCGCAGCGAAATCCCTATCCCCTCCAAGCCTGCCGTAAGGAACTTCGTTCCAAAAATAATGGTTCTTATCCACATTTGCTTTTGAACATTGCTGTCTAGACGCGAGACTAAAACTAATAATATATATTTAGGCGCCACCTAGCGACCTCAAATGAGCAACCCAGCTCCGTGAACCTATATTACGCTATAGAAGTACATAGTGTTCAGCTTTTCAACATCAACTATTGGATTGACGAAGTTAAATAAGATTTAAATACCCATGATAACATATAAAAAAATGCTTTCACGATCGTTTCTCTGTATCTTAGAAAGTTGTGTCTTCATATCTATCAAATTTATTTAGATGTTTGTAAGCTTTGATATTTCAAAGTAGGTGAAACGTTATTGCGTTACGTTTACAAAATCTAAAAGTCACTGGTGTGAATATAGCCTTTCTAATACAGCTTTAATCTACTACTGTAGAATTATTTTCCTAGTTAAAACCCTACAGATCAGACATAAAATGTGATCATCAATACGCGATTACCACGAATTCTAATACCTTCATGGCTATTTGCAATGCCTTATAGTATTAGATAAGCGTTATACATTGTTTGCCTTCCGAGAATGATCTCATTATCATTACGGACAGGAAAGTGATAAAAACATCACCGTAATAATTTTCCTTTTCCTGTGCTTTGACCAATTTGTTTAAATCCTACGCAATACATAACCTTATTGCACTAGCTTCTTTTGAGGTTTACCGTCTGCCTGACATTTATCTATAGCAGCATATATTTACTATGCAAGAAATAATAATTAGCTCACACATTTCTCATGTGATCGTCTGATTGAAACTAGGCAGTTTCTACAATGATGAAAAATTGCTATTTAAAATACTTATATACTTGTAAGTATATACGTTATTATAGATAAATTACCTACACTTATACACAGTGTTAACGTAATCATAACATAATTATTTTTCTATCTGAGTTATTAACATTAAATACTTGACAGTATAATTTCCCTATGTTTTATATAAATGTAAGTTGAAATGTATAAATAGTGTAAATACATCTTTTAAGGCCTTATTACTTTCAAAACGACAGATTTATTCAACTTAACTTATATCATAAAAAAGACCAAAGTGCCAAAGCCTGTCATGAAGTCACTGATATAGAATTTTATTATCCTTAGTGTAGACAGTAAAATTTCTACGTGCTTTGAATGAAAGGGGAACTTGAACAAAGTTTAAGGATAGTTTATACATCCTAGTCATAGAGAATAATGTCAACTGCACGGTTGGCCTAGTAGTCGCAGAGTGTTGAGTTCAAACCCCACACGGGACAAGGCTTTGTGTGATCCACAAATTGCTGTTTCAGAACAACGGACACAACGGACCGTGTGTCCGTTCCTTGCATGTTTGAAAAGTCCCCCACGACGCGGAATTCATTCCAGTGTGTGTATTTGAAAGTGCAGTGCAGGTGACAACAGTGAGTTGACTTGCCACTGACCAGAAATAATAGAGATGTGGCTAGATAAACTACAAACTGCGTATAAGCGGTTACCACTTTCTATTACACTAAGTATTGTGAGTTCCACACATGGAACAACATAGAATACTTTATGTGATCCAATGACTGCCGTTCTGAGACTGAACTATATAAAAATTAAACCTATCATCGTATTAAACTTAAGCATACCAAAACTGTTTAAATCATGCTCATTACTTGTGAAGAGAAGTAATTACGGTTATTTTATTGCAAGCTACCTTGTAAGTTATTGTGATAAAAAACGTGGGTGCTCAATATCAGCTGTAGAAATATTCCATCGCTACGATAACGATAGAAAGCAACCCACGCTTGTTTACTAAAAATTTTAATTTCCTCGTTAATTATTCTATTCTTCTTTTTAAGAAACATATTACTTTTGATTATTAACCTACTAAGTTTTTAGACTATCGTTCATTTATAATTAAAAATGCATTTAATGATAAATAGTTATGTTGAACAAAAAACATATTTTAGTATCTGGTTTCAAGAGTCAATACTGATTGTAATTACTCTGCGATATTATAAGAGTATACACAAACATTTTTTACATTTAAATATCAGCAGAATCTACATTCTCTGTGTGGCAACACAGAGTGCCACTACCCCTACCCTTCCCATGAGTGTTGTAAGAGGCGACTAGGGGAACAAAATGTGTAAGATAACATCACTATCAAGAGAAAGAAAACTTGAAACAAACACTATACGAACGCGTCTAGCCAGCATGGTATAGAAGGCCAAAACCTCCTTGCTAGGGAGAGGCCTATGTCCAGCAGTGCACTGCTAAAAACTGTTGATGATGATAATGATTATATACGACGATACGACAGACAGAACAAATAAATGTGCTCATAACACAAAAAATTGTGCGGGGTAGGTATCGAACCCACGGCCTACGGTTTTCAGGGCCACTATCCACTAGATTAATAGGCCCACCGAAAAAAAACATACACAAACAAATACGTACCCAAATGTAAATGAAGTTGGAAACATGTCATTCTAAACAATGGACATTTTCCATTATACATTTAAGTCAAAATTGTTAAAAATATCTTCCATCAACCAAAATTTATGTACAGTTTCTAATTTAACACAAAATCAGAGGGAAAAGAAAACATTCTATTTTGATAGCTACCGCCTTGACGAGGCTGACATCATTAATCAAAGTTTCATAATTACCAAAAAACTGAGTACTTACCTAACTTCGAAAGGAACAATTAATCTTTTACTACAGTGTAAGTTTAATTTCGCTACTACCCGTCGCTCTGACTCATTAAATTTGAGGGTTTGGTTCATTAATCGACTTGAGCCACCTATCTTTCTTCTATGGTAGCTGAAAAATATTTTCAAATTGGAAAAAACGATAACAATAGTAATGGAAATGAACGTCCCCACAATAGGTATTGTATATTGACATTTTCCTGACTGTTAGTCTGTAACCACACGAGTCCATATGATGTCATAAGAGTCGACTAAGGAAACAAACTGCACAGGATGACAACACTGTGATGAATAGAAAAATTCAAAACAAACCCTTTTCTTACAATTGGTGTTATTAAGATCGGTGTAAGATGAAATATACGAGTATATACAGTGTTCGATAACAAAAATAATCTTATTAATAGATACACGCTAACGTCTTTTATTCCCTAAGAGGTAGACTTATGTGTATTTCATTTACTACCTTTGCCAGTCCACTGCTGAACCTAGGTTTTTTATCTAAAAAGGATATTTGATGATCACATGTTGCAAATGCCGATACAATTTTAGTCCTATTTTACTTATTAGGGCCATAGGGCCAAGTCTACTTGCCTTAGATTGGCTTAGACACATGTTTCTGACAAAAACATATTGTACTCTTTCTCTACTTACTCTTTTTGAGATTTAGTCAAATCTACATTATTCTACCATAGATTTATAGCTTACAGGTAAAATATACTAGTGGCTTCATAAATTTTAATTGAAAGCAAAACTACATGGCAGGTACATAACTATATATATCAGGTGTGAGTCAAGTCAACGTTAACGTTTACGCCGCTGAGTAATCCCTCCAATTACCACCAGGTCGTTAACTCGCCCGATTACAGTCATAAACGGCGAAATGCTCCGACTATGTAAAGATTTATTTTGTACTAATCACTGAATCTTAAGTATTCTCCACGTATAGAATAATCTCTTAATAGATAAGATGATTTGCGTTAAGTATTTGAGTTATATTATATTCTTTTGAAACTAGTTTGAATGTTGAGTATAACACAATTTTGGTTTTAATATCCAGAAAAGAATGAAATAAAATCAGATCCATTTTCGGTTTTAATAGGCTTTTCATGGTAATAGATTTTCGTCTCCTACCCCGTAAATATTACAGTGGAAATGTGGCATGTAGTTTCATGAAACTACGGTTATTCTAACACTCTTAAACGTGTATTTCTTGTATATATATATAATCTGAATCTCGGAAATGGCTCCAACGATTTTCATGAAATTTAGTATGTAGAGTGTTTCGGATGTGATAAATCGATCAAGCCAGGTTTCATTTTTAGAAAATGTTGTTTTATCCGTGTTTACAAGCAATGAAATGTTTGTCTTTGACACTTATCTATATGATAAAATTAGGGAATTATAATCATTAATAATTATTTTTATTCAGGGAAAAACAATAATTGCAGGATGGCTGGTAGGAGCTGTATGCAAGAAGATTAATATTGACAAGAGAGGCGTGCAATGGGAGAAGTCTATGTCCAGCAGTGGACTGTTAAAGACAGGGCATTTGTGATTCATTATGGTAACTATAGAAGTATTATATTGACGCATTACATTCCTATCAGCGTACCGAGTTATTGTATATTAGAAACGGAAAATGCTAAATATTATTGGGTGTGTGTGTTGGTGTTTTTTTATGACAAAAGAAGGCAAGAAGTTCATGACTTCAAAATTCACGTGTATAACAATTTCAAAATTTCTATTCACAAACCTTAGTACGACTGTTAAATATATATACACAGTTATTGTACAGTATTTTTCCTTCCTATTTATCGTACTTTATCCTTATCAGGCCCGTGAGACTTCCGCTGTTGTATGGAGGTTTCGCCCAAACTTCCACAAACATTTTCTAAGACTTTCCTACCGTCAAGTAGATATAAATATATACCCATATACCACGTATTGTATAGCTGATGTATTTACAGCAAGTCTTATTTTTTACATGGTTTTTTTCTATATTTTTTTATTTACAAACTTTATGCACTACAATTGTACATTGGTGGACTTAATGCCCAGGGCATTCAATTCCAGTCAATCATCGGGTGGTGTAGAAATTTTTTACGGTAGTAAGTGTACAGAGGTTAGATACATATTGTGTATACTTATACACATATACATACGCACAATAGAACACATAATATGTACAAACTTTTCTACTACATATCCATAGTAGATAGTTTTATTGGTAGCATGATAAGTGACAATGTTGGTAGCTTGTATCTGTATTTTATTTTAAAAGAACTAATTTAATACGAATGTGAATAAGGTCGTAAATGTGAGAAACTCAAAAATAGTAAAGAAAATCAGAAACATTAATAATTTAAACACATGTCATTTAAACTACAACCAATTACAGTCTTTCAGTGGTGGGTAAGGAGTTTCAAAGGTAAAAGTAATTACATTATACATTGTATTGAAAGTCTATTCAAATATGAATTAATGTTCTTACAGTGAATAAAGTGACTTTCACAAAATAAATATTTAAGATAATAATTCCAAAAATACAAAAGAGTTAAATGACATAAGCCAAATTCAACAAATTGTGATAATTAAATGAGTCGGATTTATTTCAATTTTGTAAATTGATTTAAATTATTTTAATAATTATGCTTTTAAAATAATATAAACCGAGATTCTTGTAGAACAATAACTATTATATCGAACGTTAGACCTAGTTTTGAGAAAAAATCTGTTAATTTCGAGTTTTGAAACAACAAACCCTGTCAAAGAAATGCCGCCAGATCATTTGAAACGCATTTAATTTTCACATTGAAATTATAGTATCTTTTGTGTTTCAGTCTTTTTTTTTCTATATTAAGAACCTGCCAAAGTGATTCTACTCTGCCTGATGGAAAGCATGAATAGAATCCAAGAGTTGTGGTCACCATACTCATTGCAAATGCACACAATGCAGTATGTTCACCCACATTATGGTGGCCTTGTGAGATGCTTCTTCACACCCCGCTTGGGGACGTAAAAGGCATGAGTCATCGTGACAGTGTAAGGCTTACACAGTTAACACGATAACTGTCACCCCTGCATCAATGGGCCTCCAGTCTCACACTCACTAACGTAACACGACAACACGGATGCTGGCGCTTTAACGAACCTTGATTCTTCTTATGTTATATTAGTGATGTAGTTATCATAGTCACGTTTTAACAGGCTAAAAAGGAATTTCCTGTGTACAAAATGTTTATTACCAACTCTCATTGTATTCTAGAGTGTTCCACATCTACAAAAATAAGGAAACAAAGTATAAAATTACAACTTACTGAACATTCCAAATTTTCAGAAGAGTAGGTACTCGTTACGTAAAAGAGTGTTTAAGTCAACAGCCCCAATAAAAATATAAAAGGAGATTCGTAAAAGGCTTCTAGTTTGAAAAAGTAATTTAGTTCAAGAAATTGTTTGTGTTTCGCAAAAATACGATGCCTTTAGCAACACTAAGCTTTCGCAAAATATAACACTCTAACTAGATGCCTTAATTTAGTTTTTGTATTCGCAATACAGAATTGTATTTTTGTCTTACAGTTCATGCAACATATCTTATGAAATATCTTTTGCTAAAGGTCACATAGTACAAATAAAAAAATCTTTGAAGTAATGATACGTTTCTATAACAACATCTCCATTGTTATTATTACAAATAGTAGCAATCCCCTGTACGTGAAATTGATATGTATATATGACGAATCATTATTCCATTTTCTATATTAGGCTACAGTCTCTTAAAAAGATAAAGTTTAATAAAACAATGTTCTCGTATATACAAATGTATAGTGTATAAATTGTAAATAAATAAAATTGTGACAAAAAGGCTTATTGTGGCATCATATGACAAAGAGCCTCTTTCATTAGCGTGTGGGTATATCAATAATACGTTACACTCATAACTCCATACATTAGTAATATTAAAGTTACGTCTGGGGTATATGTGCTCCCCACATACATATACCCTCATACACTTATATATATATACGAGTATGTATTTAAATTTTTAAGTACATGTATTAGAAAACAATTCTTGAAAATTCATTGCACCATCAACTACTACTGTCTTGCCGAAACATTTGGATCTATCCTAAGGTTGCGTGGAAGAGATTACTTCTGAAAATAAAAACAATATAGGCGACATTACTTCCTACTTACGTAATGAACCAATAAAAAAAATATATTTGCAAAGATACACGAACTGAAAAACAAGTAAGTACAACCGCCAAGCCTCCCCTCAGAAAGCACCGCGATGAGTATAAATGTCACGTCTGCTGCATCTCCAATACAGCTGATCATTGCGAAGATTTACGACTACAACCTTTCAGAGAAATTACTCCAGATATGAAATTGAAAAGAAAAGTAATGAATTAAAAACATATATATATCAACATATGATTGTCAAACATGAAAATACATTAATAAGATTAAAAACAAGAAACAGACATGCCAAAAAAGTATGGTGAGACGTATGATGGAAATACGCAAATTACAGAGAATACCATCCATCATCTTTGAAAGTAGCCAAATATAGTAGGCAAATATTATCAGATTACAATATACACGACCTGAAAACTTTATAAAGCTCATTAAAATTCTTCTAAAGATATATCCAGAAAAATTGAAAATGTAAATACAATATATAATACTTACACACTTATTATTGAAGAATAATAAGAAGAAGCAGAAGAAGCAAGAAATAAACGACTATTTTATTTATTTATTTTATTATCTATCACATTAGGATTATAATAATGTTATGAATTTCGTTCTCGGTTTCATAATGTGATAATGTGGGTAGTAGCGAACAAAACTGCGGTTAATCCAGGTATTTCAAACGGAATTACGTAGATTTATCAAATTCACTATGATAATATTTGAAACGTTGATAAACCTACCGAATATTGTATATTTTTCAATCTACATTTTATAACTGTACTGTTATGTAAAAATATTAACAGATTAAGGATTATATAATGTTCGAAAAACAAATCAAGTAAGCAAAGGACTGGCTGGGCTAAAGTCTAGTTCTTATATCACACCAGCTAACCTGCACTACTTTTTCTTCGTTTCTCAAATATTTTTCTTTTTTTTTCAAATACATCACCCGCACTAGAAATAAAACCCACGTCGTGGAAGACTTTTCAGACAGACAAGGAACGGACACAAAAAGTAGGATCACACAAAGTATTGTCCCTAGTGGGTTTTGAACCCACAACACTCAGCGCAGTAGAGAAAGGCGTGGCGACCGCTTAAACCACTACGCCATCCGCGCAGTGCAATTTAGAAGACTCTGCTTATATTAGCCACAACATGATTTTATATAACCTATAGACTTTCTCAATATTTGGACTATCCATCACTTTAAGATATTTTTAATTTGATCCAATAGTTTCTAAGAGTTGCGTGATCAACCAAATAACAAACAAACACATTCTTCGGCTTTACGATAATAGTATAGATTTATTCGATTTTTTATGATTTTTTACATTTTATGACTGGAGACAATGTACGTGAAAATACTCTTTTAATTATAAAAGTGAGCTTATTTCATTAATCGTATTTCATACCTATGTATGTGTGACAAGCTTCACATGATGAATACTTATAAAGATTAACAATAATTTTAATGGAACTAGTTGCTTTGAGACCTATCCTAAATAGTGTTACTTATGAAGTCACAATTGTTTGGATGTCTTCGAATACAATTTAGATTATATTTAACACTGACACTAGTTTAAGCAATAATTTACGTTTTATAATACTCTATCGTCGACAAGGAGTCGATAATTTTAATGAAAAATCAACTTAAATGAAATACTAAAGCGCTATAAAATCTTTTGATTATATGGAAATTCTAGACATAAATATAATAAAATAATTCACTAGTTCCAATCACTAATTCAATTCGAAAATGGATAAACATAATACTACGCTAATAGTAATTTGCTACATCACTTAATCAATTGCTCAATTAATCGCAATAATAATCCTCTTCACATAATTAAAAAATATGTTACAATCGCATTCAATTATCAAAATAAAAATTCAGATTTAAGAAAATACATCGCTCACTGCATTATGGGCATAAAAATTATATTTATACTAATTAAGAAACTATTGAATGTGGGTTAACAGAAATGTAAGATAAATAAAGAAGAAATATGATGTTTCGTAAGCATTCGTAACAAGTTTATACCAAATAAATGATATGTACTTTTGAATATACAAATAAAAATAACGCGATTGCATAATGTTCACGCATCTCTTGAACGTAGAAACTCTTCCATACAAAGGGCACTTTGTAAATTCCAACAATCAAACATAGTGTAAAAGTAAAGTTCAGTGTACCGGTATTTACAGAACTATCTTCCGAATAAGTTTTGTAAAACTCTTTGTTTAGTAAACATCCTTAGATACGAACTTTGGTTTTGATCGTTACATTGAACTTTTTAATTAAACTCTTAGATTAGAACTGTGTAAGTTTTTTGCAGTTTTCATTTTAAAAATAATTAGTTTGTCGGTTTTTATAATCTGAATGTGAGATCTTTCAGATTATTAACATCAAAGTCTGAGAAATTACACATTATCTATGAGTTACATTGTTTTCACATATCAAGTGAAATGACGAACCGTCAATGACAATGTCTCGTTTAGACAAATTAACTGTTTCCATAATGTGAGTGTAATAGAAATAATATTAGGCTAAAAACATCTTAAATAGACTTTAGCCTTAACATGTTCGCACTCCAATTTCCTCTATTCGATGAAAATAGACGGCCTTCGCACAATAGGGAATGAATGAACGAATGAAATGGAATTGTGACGATCTAATTCGACCAACTAGGTGTCGCTTCAACAATGAAATCGTCCTAACTAATGGGAACGGATCTCATTATTCTTTGAATAGTATGGTTTTAAACCAACTTTATCCGTAATAAGAGTTTCTATACAAACAGTTATATGTTCGTATTAGCTTTGAGAACTATTTTATTAACTATTTCTTCGAATACATATTTATTTATTTACTGCATGCATTACTTTTCGTGGGTATAGGTGTATAAGGTTCCCATCAAGAACTTAGGGCAACAGTCAACCTCATCTGGAAGTGGCGCACTTACTGATTGATGAACGAGGCTCTGGTTCACCTATTCAACCATTACGTATGATAAAACAGTGGCGAAAAGGCCTCTGCCTAAGCCATAACCTCCACGGAAAAAGACGTGATTTTATGTATGTTTGTAATTAATTTACTTTTGAAAAAGGTTTGCAGACTAATAAGACATATAATGAGTACATAATACAACTGAATTGTTTATAACACACCTCCATACGTATGCAACTCATATAATGAAATATTTGTATGTATATATATAAATATATATCAAAGAAGAACCAAATCAAATTTGATATATAAAGAAAACATGCTATTGATATCTACACTATCTAAAATTGATATGTACCTGTAATTGTAATGAATTAATGAATATGAGCGTTAAAGTATTTTCATAAAATGTTATGTTCAGTTAATATATCCATAAATGTTTATCCAAAACAACTACACTGTTAACAAAGAAAATAATGCTATAAAAATAAACCAACTAATATTACCGGTGGCTAATATAAAATGACCGTGATCGACCATAGAATTATTATAGTGTTTGTTGTCATAACAAGAAAGGATGTGCTCGACATTCATATAAGACAAAGCCAAGAATCGGGGCCATATGTGTCGACGTTGCTCGAGGCAAATCTTGTACGGGCTTGTATGAGAGCAAAAACAAATTAGTAAATCAACATTGTTCGAGGAAAATCAACACGACTATAACAGTGTGACAGATACTTTTACGAAAATATATCTTAAACAATTGTTGATTACACATTTGAAATATTGAGTTAAAAATCTTTGTTTAATTGCTAAAGAACGTGGTTTTTAGTAAGTAACAAAGACGTGATAGGTAAAGTCGCAGAGAAAAATATTAGAATATTCATTATATAATATGTAACAGAAAAAAAACTTGTAATCAAGTAAATCTTCGTTAAAGAATGAATATCTGAGATCGCATAAAATCGCTTTCACACACGAAATACTCAGTATTTAAGGTTCGAACAAACTGTTTCTTCTATTTAACTTAGACTATATCAACCTCTGCCTTCAACTACTTACCAGAGTTAAACCCACATATCTGTGTGTTAACTTTTATGTCCCTTTATAAATATATCTTGAGCATTATGTTTTAAACTAGCTTTTGCCCATGACTCCGCCCGTATGTCGGCCATCGCGATAAATAGTAAGTAGCCGATCTCTTCAATAATTAAAGTATTTCCATACCAAATATTATTAAAATCAGGTTTAATCATGAAAACGTAACAGACAGACAAAGTTACTTTAATCGCATCGTGCCAACACATGCCCTCTAATTATATTTGAATAATATCAAAATACTTGTAAATAAAATTTCATATGCCGAGAACTAAAGCAACCCGTGCTGACCTGCATCGAGACATCTCAGTACATGCATACTTTGGCGCATCGAAAGGACCGTATCGAAGTGTTATTACTTGTTAGTTTCGTTGCTGTACATATTTTCGTTCAGGCAAGACAACAGCGGGATTATATAGTTCTGAAAAAGGAATAACTAAAACTACGCTCGATTGGACAGTTGCAGTTGACAGTTGACACCCTCTTGATATTCGTTACATGCCAGCTATAGAGCGATCTATTTATAAATGCATTCATTATTGGAAAACGTCACTTAAACCAATTGTAACTTGACCTTTTCTTAGAAACTAGTTTCTTAATAATAAATTTAAAGAGATTTACAAAAAATACGTGAACAAGAGACAAGAGGTATTTAAGTGACATCGATAAGAGTTTGTTACATACTTGGACAATTTATTCAACATTGCAATTAACAGTGAGCTTCAACTGGTAATGAAAACTAAAGGCAGAATCTTCTTGTCGCACAAGAAAGAGCCAGGCAGAGCTAATTACATAGCTGGAATAAATCAAAAGTTGAACGGCGAAAAGAAAAAAGCACAACTTTGATATATCGAGGAACAGAAACGGTTGGTTTATTATTATGGATCCTTAACTGCTATGACAGGATCTTATCAATTCATCTTCTGAAATAATAGGTAAGATTAATCCTACCAATCTTTCTAATAAATTCAGTTTTTAATACTCTAAAGATCTGCAACTCTAAATATTATTGCAGCTCTAATTGTTGAAGTGATTCTCCCTGCATCTCCCTCTTTTCCGTGCGCGTGCTTTTAGCATTGATCCTTCGATATTGAATGCTTCCTTTTTATGTGTACAGATTGGAGTCAGTAACTATGAGATTTCCCGCACGCGGCAACTAATTTGTTTTCTGTAATTCCAGAATTACGGCATTCTTCGTGAGTCGTGATAGACACTATGGCGGGATAGTGGCTGTATGTAAATTGGTTACAGCTACTAAAACGGTTTTGGCTTATTGTACCAGGAAGTTTTGGATTGCTCAAGTGGATCGGTGTCCAGAAGTTTACCCCAGCTCAATCGCCGTGTAACCATCCTTCTACACACTTACATTAAATAGCACAAATACTTTACAATCATCGGTCTATTATAAGGACAACCAGGTGTACTCCACTGTAGACAGCGGTTTACGATGCGCAGGCAAAATAGCGCTTATTTGCGGCACAAAATTAAGTTATAAAATGTCTGGAACAGCCTTCATGTAAACAAACTTTAAATATATTTTTAATTATAAATTCATAACAAGTTTACTGTAAATTATTGTACCTCTTGCCCAAAAACGTCACGATGGCACGAGTTACCGTTAAACGATACCATAAATATTTTTTATTTTTGGTTATGTTCAATTAGAAAAACTGTACAGGGTAGACGCACCTAAAATCGGAAAGAAGATATTTGCCTTTATAGGCAGGGACACCTTAACATACGAGTACATACATATTAAAACAAAAATCCGTCGCGATTGAGAATTCAAATTCTATTTAACTGTTATAAGTGGAAATTTGAAGTTAAAATTCAAATTTAAATTAAAGTGAGTACCTACGTGTGAATTTAATTACAAACTAAGCGGCCTCAATGTTTGCAAAAGTTGAAACATTCCGTTTGTAATACGCCACACGGAAACATTTTCATTTTCTATTATAAAACTGTGTGTCATGTAATTTTGTGGAGTTTTGATTCAACTTTATACTATTGTTTTAACTAATTTCAAACTTCAGTGTTTTGTGTTTTATTTTGCAGCTTGCTTTTATAAACATTTTTTGTTGTATATCACTAGCTGTAGCTTTGCTGTCGTACACTGTGGTTGTATTAGTTTAGAAAAAGGAACAGTATTGACGTGAAAATTAGATCGGAATAATTTTTGAAGTTGTTTTCACATCGTGTCAAAATTTTTTAGAACCAATTGTGTCAATAAAACATAAACAAACTCAATATTCTTGTTAATAATAAAATATGTTAAGAATAAGGCAAAACTAATTACAACAGATTCTTAAAAACAATACATAGATTTCCCTTTTTGATTTTTTTTTTCATATATATAGTCACAGTAGAATTATTCTTTATTCAGAATATCTAGTAACAAAACATACCAAAGTAGACCAAAAGTTTATTCATATTTTAAACACTTTTTCTCTTCCGAATTCATTTATAAAAACATTTATATTCTTCATATCAAAGACAACGAAAGGCGGGAAAACATAGACTTTTACTATTCGAATTGAAAATGACGATAACATTCAACATAACTAATTTGAAATGCACACTGAGAAACTAGGCGACCTCCTGCTTTGTGGCGTTTTCTCTTTGCAGCATTAATTATGGAGGTAAACTAAAGTATATTATATTATGCTTTTAGTCTTGGTTTTTGAGGTTGGGCCTGTGCTTTGCTTTCTCAATGGAATATAAATTACATGGTTTATTTAAAGCTTGTCGAGTAATATCCTGGTATGAAATTCCTCATTTCAATTTTACCTTTTCAACTCTTTGTGAACAGTTTAATGTTAAAATAAGGGATATATTATTTTTAGATTTAGTTAGCACCGCGGTTCCGTCCGAGTGTTTATCAGTTATCACGGTAAATAGTAACCTAAGACTTTTCTCAAGAATGAAAGAATGTCGCATCATGTCTAGGTTAATTAAAATTGGAGCAACGGTTAAGCAGTGCCCCCACGCCGCGCTCTCTCATGATAGGCGGTTAATGGCACTTCATTCAGTTTAATCTTAGCATGATAACTTTTAAATGATTCGTCTAAATTGTTTGGACTTGGGTAAGCAAATTTGAATTTCAATAATCCGAGATGTGATAACATACATTTTACTACTTTGGAAGTGTTTCTCGTGAAAACTATTTAGTTTAGAAAAAAATGATATTAGAAACCTCAATATCGTTTATGAAGACTTATCCATAGATATCCCGCATGTGTGAGTTTGATGAAAAAAAAATCAGTTTCAGTTCTAAGTATGGGAGACACCCAATTTTTTTTTCTATTTTTGTGAAAATCTTAATATCAGTTCAACAAGTTTCAACAGCATAGTTCGAAAAAAAAAGAGGTTGTGATATACGGACGGACAGACAGACAGACATGATGAATCTATAAGGGTACCGTTTTTATCATTTAGCTACAGAACCCTATTTTACTTATGTAGTACTCTTCAAAACTATGTTTTTTTCGCAGCAATTATATTTTCACTAGGTGTATTGGATTACAGTTAGTACAATTGCTTAACATATTGCATAGTTTATCTGTCTCCAAGGAATAATAGTTCATTTGTAATGCACCAATATTAATGAGCCGGGTATAATTAAA
Source organism: Hypercompe scribonia (assembly GCA_949316085.1). Lineage (NCBI taxonomy): Eukaryota > Metazoa > Arthropoda > Insecta > Lepidoptera > Erebidae > Hypercompe > Hypercompe scribonia. The sequence goes on from OX438988.1 coordinate 12,254,646, forward strand.
CCATTAATTAGGGGACAATGTTACAGTGGGACAGTTTCCGCACATGGGACAGCGTGCACGGCAGACGAAATGGTCATTCATCTCACTGAGACATGTATGTGGTAAATTAAATGTTAAAGTGCCGTAATACAAAGTCACAAGTCGTATAAATAATTGGTTTCTGAATTTATCTCATTACGTTAAAGAATGTAATCATCTTATAATCATTATTACGTTTATAAATCAACAATTTTATTTTATGTTTATACCATTATAATCTTACATATTTACTACTACTGGTTATTTTATATTATAAGTACTCTTACCCCTCCTTCATGAAAAAAAAAGGTAAGTAGAAAAATTACTTTTAAAAAGTAATAATATATAAATTGTTGCATTAGAGCTCTTAACAAGTTCATTAATAGTACCTCACAGTAAGAGAGAACTTATATAAGGCTGTACACGCTTATTGCTGTAATAAAACCTTCATTGTCTTTTCAAAACCGTAACTGAGACTATCGTAGACTATACAGATTGAACATAGTAAAACACACATTAGACAGATTCTTGTTAACAACGAAATCCAAGCCTTAAGAATATCACAAAATATTTTGAAAGTACACTCTTTACGACAGCAGTCTACAAACTCAATGACGCCCATTTTTTATCTCTACCAAATTTAGCGTCATAACGATCCACCATACTTTTCTTTGACTGCGTACAATAAAGATATCTTGCATATTTTTAGTAAACGCTAAAAAAGATTTAGAGATAAAGCATTTGGGCTCTCCTTTGAGTTAGTGTCGTTTTTATGAAGAAGTTGATGCGTTGCAAATGACCTCTTCCGTTGTTTCTTTAGTACGATTGTAGAAACATTTTGTTTTATCAGGCGTTAGATTTATGAGTTACTCAGTTTGTTACGGTTATGTTTCAAGAAGAAATCTTGCTCTAAATATGTTCTCTTTGTTTATTTTTCCTAACGACATCGCGGATATTTGAGTACGCGATCGTGGCCTTTCTAATTGTATCCTGTACCCTAACTTCCAATTCTTAAAAATCAATTTAACCTTTACCCTGCCAGAAAGTAATTATGTTTGCAAAAAAGGTTGGTCTCAAGCAAAATATCGACCGTAAAAAATTTAGTTAAAATCAATTCCAAATAAAATTGAGAAGAGGAAAATGAAGTAAACAGAGAAGAGAATTTTGAATAATAATCAATTTAAAAGTGTACATGTATTTAGTATACGTAATTTTTGACGTTATAATTTTAATTTAGGATTTAATATGTCTTTAGTTATTCCAACTTCTCATAGAATTACAACATCAATAGTCACAGCAGAACTATTTATTCTCGTTACACTTAAACCGAGATCAATTAAATAAATAAACGTACAATTTCTTCATTGAGTCCGTGTATTCTTTATAAAAGGTGCTCTATTCCATTCCTGTAGATAAGATGTTTATCTTTCGTGCACATAAAAGGCTTGAAAACACAATACTTGTCGTTTATACTTCTGAAGCGATACACCGTGTAATAAAGATTGACAAACAATATGTTTTCTATGCAAACGGTATAAAACGGTTTATCTTCTTTTACAATAAGTCACGTAGCGTAAAAAGGGGCCAATTAGGACGAACAAAGGTGTGAAAAAACGTGAGGAAAGAAGATTTCGATTGTTCTCGAACAATTTTATTGTGTTCTTTTGGTCCATAAATGTTTTGCCATTTAATTTCTCCTCAATCTAAGAAAAGCAATGCAAATGTTAAAAAAATAAGTATCTATTTTTTATTTAATTGATGATAAATTTATCAAACAAACTGATTTCTTAACTTTACTACGTAATTTGTATACTCAGGTAGGTTCTTAGGGTAAAAATTTGACTTGTTCGACACGCAAACATTTTAATTAATGAAATTAATTACTTGTTGATTATGACACTCTGTTTTTTAAACCCTATGTTTATCTGTGTGTCTACTAATTTATTTTTTTTAAAATATAAAACCTACCGAAGTACGTCTACTCTGCCTAATGGAAAGCATGAATAGAATCCAAAAGCTTTGGTCACCATACTCATTGTGAATGCAGATAATGCAAGATGATGATCCACACTACGACTGCCTAATTGTTGGTATTATTTTTTTTTTAGTACAAGGTACAAAAGAGCAGATTTGTTACTCTCTGGTAAATAACAAGGAGAGGCTGACGTCCAGCAGTGGACTGTTGGAGCAGAAATTACTACTGTCGCTCGTAGACACCTACTGGTCAAGAGTCACAAGCACGCTGCAACTGAAATCTGAGGCTTCGGTGACTTCAGCCACTCGGTCAAAAGCATCGAAGAGATTGCTTCTGACACGTGTTTATTAGCTTCACCTGTATGTTTTTTTTTTGTAAGTTTATTTGTAAACAGGTTTTATAAATGTGTTTTTTTAATTTTTTAAACAATTTTTTTTTATAATTTAATGGTATTTGTACCAAAGCGCGTCCCACGTATAATATTACAAATTTAATACTTTTGACATGAAATTAAACGCATCGTTTAATGTTTTGTGTTGCAGGATTTCTTGTCTCAATTGTTATTTATTGCATGACCAACCAAATGTTACACACGAGTGATATACAGGATTATTTTACTTCATATTATTTTATTTATATTTTTCATTTCATTACCTCTCGTCTCGCTTTGTTTCATGTAATTTTATCATTTTAAAATGTTTTATTTTCGCGTATTCATCTTACTTTAAATATTAATTCGAAAATCACTATTTCATAGTTATTAGCCCTAAAACTTGAGACGTGTGTTAAATTTAATCTGGACTTATTAATAGCCCGTATTATATACTTTATTAATGTATTCTATATTGAAGTTGAGTTTCAGAGTGAAATGAGTGATAAGTTTCAGAAGATTGGTGCAAGGTTATCACCGCTCCGCTGTTTAAGAAGAAAGGGTCACAGCAAGAGCGCTTAAGCTACAGAAGAATAAGTCTTCTCAGTATCGTTGGTAAATTGTACGCTAAGATATTAATTGAGTGTTGAAAATAACTGATGAAAAAATGTAGGATGCGCAAAACGGATTTAAAAAGAGAATGAGATGTACAGATCAAGTCTTCTTGCTCTGATCAATCATTGAAAAGCACTTCGCAAAATTTTGATCTCGAGAAGGTCTATGACCGAGTCGTGAGGGATTATTTGTGGTCAACACTGTCTGCGAATATAGTGAGCAACCGAATGGTGGATTAGATGAATTAAATCTCTATATGAGAACCCTAGAGTCTGTATTCATTCAAATGAAACCTACGTAGGTTAGTTTGAGGCATTTTGAGAGGTGTCAGACAGAGATGTGTAGCATCTCCTTGGCTCTTCAACTTATGCATGAAAAGTTATTTGATGGCTTTGAAAGATTCTGAATTGGAATTGAGAATGAGTGAGTTACCAATCAAATGCCTTCTGTATGCCAACAATCAAGCACTACTTTTGTCATCAGTGCAGGCACGGCAGGAGGTGGTGACCTTCATGTATGAAGGATTTAAATGAAAGGAATGAAAGTGAATATTAGGAAAACGAAGGTAGTGTTCTTTGAAAGGACATACGAGTATAGCCTTGACTGACTGATTTGAATATTACGTTTGAAGAAAAGGAGTAGAGCAAGAGCTGGAACTTGTATGTATAGATTCCATGTGTAAATGGAATGGAGTACATGAAGATGATATAAAAAGGAGAACGAAAGAGGAAAATAAGGTGAATGGTGCCCTACACTCTTTTGTTCCCAATAAAAACGTGTCTAAAAAGATACGTTTAGCTATGCACATGACGTGTTGCGCCCAACTTTTATATATTGTAGCGAATCTTGGGTATGGCAGAAGAAGTACTAAAGTAGAATTAATGCTATAGAGATGCGTTCCCTAAGAAGTATTTGCGGTGTGAATGTCAGTGACAGAGTTAAGAACGGAACGTTGAACGTTGCGGACTGAAAGAAGATGAAGTCATAAGGATTGTGAAGGTCATGTTTCTATGGTTTGACCACGTAAAGATGATGGACAATAGAAGACTCAGGAAAGAGACTTATACAGTAACTGTGTGTGAAAGTTTCAGCAGTGTTCGTCTAATAGCAAGATGAGATCAATTATCACTACCTACCCCTCTGGGAAATAGGCGTGACTGTATACTTAGTGCTACTAACAACTCCGTATTTTTACTACTTCATCATTAAATGTTGAGACTGCATGAGGCTCCATCGCTTCTTGTGCTGTCTGTGAATAGGATGTGTCCTCAATAACTTTGTTATAGCAGCCAATAGAATACATACGCGCATCTAACTAGTTTATACTGCCCTGTAAACCGAAGTCCGAAGTACAGTTCTATTATTCTCGTTTTATTTTATACTACGGCAAGAGTGACTTACTTGATTTAAATGTAATTATTTTGATGAAGGTTACAATAGTACGCTAACATTTAAAATAAGCTGTTAGTTTAGAAATACAATTACAAGAGGTAAGTAATTAAGTGGATCTATACACATATATCCAATGTGTTCTTAAGTAGTGACCGTGTACTGGTAAACGTCACGTTGATAGGTCCCCGTAGGATAGTGAAGGTCGCGGGGAGCCGTGCGATACGGGCAGCACAGGATCGACTTTTGAGGAGAACCTTGGTCGAGGCTTTTGATGATGATGTGGAAGAACGAGTGGCATTTATCTTTCGTGGCAGAGCCATATTTCGGCAGTAATGGGGAGGAAGACTGAAATAATACTAAAAGGCAATGAGGTCGAATATCCCTGTGTGACTCTTGAGTTATCTACTACTATCTATTTACTATCTACTTGAGTAGTAGATATTTACATCCGGCGATAGTCACTTAAACCACCTTTATACATAATAAAACTCGCCATTTCTATATTTTGTAGCATGAAACTACAATATTCTGTACGGAATATTGTAGTTTCAAATTACAAAATATACATGAAATACATGAAACTACAATATTCTGTACAAAATATTGTAGTTTCACGTGGGAGAACACTTTGTATGATGCACAAATTGTTGTACGTATGATTGAACAGTCCCCCGCCATACAAGATATATTCCAAATAAATTAAAAGTTCAGGCTTTATCTTTCTAAAGATAAAATAAAAGTGAGAAAAATCTATCACACTTATAATTAGACAACAATTAATGTGAACAGTGAAGTAAGGAATTAGGCAACAATTAAGGTTTACGGTTATAGAGAAATATTACATACCAAAACCTCAAGTAAGCCATAGGATTAAACACAATTCCTGTACTTTTCCTGCAATTGAAGGTCGGTGCAGGAATTTCATTAAGACTCAAGCATCTAACCTGTTTTCACGTGAGAATTTTTCAATATCGATGGCTTAGTATGTAGGCTCCCTGAAGTGTTTAATTGATTTACCTAGTGGTTCTTACTTTAATTATTTGTTTTTTCTAAAATTCAAATGTTAACAAAGAAAAAGGTTTCTAAATGCGTTGTTTAGGATTTTTTAAAGAAAGGTTTTTTTTAGCAAAAAAAAAACAATTATTTTGAACCAATTTGCAAATAGATGATTCTAATATTTTTTAATTTACCCAATATCACTTACAAAAAAAAAACGCATGAAATCTCTTCTCTCCATCTAGCTATTGACGTCCATACATGCACTCTAAAAGATAACTTTGACGTAGTCGAGTATAAACAAGCTGTTCCCGAATCCAGGAGGGAGGGAAGGAGGAATCTCAGGCGCAGAGTGGCACCCCGTGTGGTTTTAGTCGATCCGATTCCGACACATCATCCCGCCACAAACCCCGGTGGGGTGATGGCCCGAGGGGTTTTCCGGACGTTAAAAAAAAGTCGAGTATAATCAAACATATTGTTCTTTTAAGTATATGAATATAAGGTTATGAGGATAAATATTGTTATAAGCTTAAAATAATCAGCTCAATAAACATCACCTGAAGATCGAGAGATGCTCCATGGCATTAAGTTAGCCTTTGCTCAACATGTGTATTTAGTTTTAGTAAATCAGTATGATAAAAATGTAACAAAAACTTGGCAAACCTAGAAAATTTAAAAAATTTGAATCTATGATTAAATTAAGAGTCTGCCAAAGTGACTATTCTACCTGATAGAAAGAATCAATAGGATTCACAAGTTGTGGTCACCATACTCATTACGAATGCAGCCATTGCAGTGTGGTCTGGTACCTCCTCTATGGTGTCCGAGTGTGGTGCTTTTTCACGCCCCAATTGTGGACATAAAAGGCATGACAATCATGGTGTCTGTGTAAGGCACACACACCACGATAACTGTCACCCTTTTATGAATTATTCAAACACAAATCGTTTAAAACAGTGCTATCGAATATTTGAGGATTTTTAAATTATCATGACAACTTGCACCCATTTCTGGCATATCTCAAAATCACAATTAGTCAAACCCTTGTAAATTGAAAATATATACTAACAACTTACATTTCTGAGGTCAGAAACGTTTCTTTCAACCCACGTTTGTGTGAATCATTTTTTTTCTCAAAGCTTAGTTATGCTTGAACATGATGTAGTTAAAGAAACAATCTTCAGGGCTGTTAATTTATTAGAAAAAAAATATTCTGATTGGTTCCTGTTTATGAAAATATCATATTACACGATAACGTTAAATCTGACTGTAAAATGGTCTCTATTTTTGTGAGTGAAATCGTTTAAATTAACAACTTACTTCAAAATCCAAAAGTAAGTCTTATTTCTGCATTTTAAATCACGCATAATGTTACTACTTACATTTTCTCTCTGTTAGAAACACTCGAATAGCGTTCATTACATTGTCTCTGGAGTTTAATTTCACCAGATTTTCATATTCCACTCCACTGTCATATTCAACCAAATTTTCATAATTTAACGTCACAAAATTTCATCTCATTTAAGCCGTGCATTATTTCTACCTGGCTACTCGTTACGAATGTACGGTTAATCAATAACAGTAACGATTCCCCTTCAGTGCTGTCGATAAAACTCGATGGGCGATACTGTTTAATTGATTCGATGACGTCGAATCCAATATTTTCCGGAAATATAATTTAATTAAAATGTACTGGATATTTCCTGTAATGCGGTGTTTATAACATGTACATGTTTTCATCCATTTTAATTACTGCGACCAGTTCGATTAATCGCACTGTGAAGAAAAACAAATCTCTTGAGGTTCGATCGAGGTTCGAGCTTCACGTAACTCTTTAAAACCGGTAAGCTTTTTACTAGATTAAGTTAAACAAATATGTACGTATTATATAGTTTTGTGTAGGTATATAAGAAAAATTTACCATTATTTCGTGCAAAATAGGGGTATATTTTGCATTCTTATTATTTTCACAATCTGTTTTTTGTTTCTTACACTTTAAGCGTATAAAATGAAATCTTCAAGAAATATTTAATGAAAATTGAAAAAAACTTCCGAAACTTTAAATACGAAGCTTTTTACAAAATCGTTTATGATTGTTTTACTGTCTACAACTTGAAAAAGTTTTAACAGCCTCCTTGTTAAAAAAATACGTAAATCTCTGACTGGATAAATTCTGTCAATAAAATCATTAGCGACGCCTCACTAACTTTGGTCAAAACATCATGTACTAAATTTGTTTTTTTCCAACAACAGTGTTTTTGACAGTAAACATCTTCATACTTCCGTATTTACATACATTGTTGTCGTATATGGCATGCTTTGTGCACCCTTCTCGTATATATTTTCTGCCTCAGTTGACTGACTTACTTATTAAGTAAGTTTCGTGTTGCTACAAACCCTATTTACGAATAAATCTTGCGTCTTGTAAATCACACAAAATGTTGCCCCTTATGGGATTTGAACCTACAAGACTCAGCGCAGTAGAAAGTGACGAGGGACCCACTAAAATCACTTCACCAAGGCTGTACTATTATTATTATTATGTTTATTTGAATTACAACCAGACATGGAACAAATGATTTTTCTTAGGTGTTAATGACATCTAAGTCCTTTGTCTGAGCAATCAAGATCTTCATCCGTTGTTGTACTAAAGCCACGCTTAAACAACAAATAGGCAGGTTGACAGCAAAGACTCACAGAAAACCGATGTTTTTAAATAGAAAAACCCCCGCTGTCTGATTGGTGATTCAATGTGTGGTATTGCACTTGTGACTGTTGATTTGCAGGTACCAATTCACAGCCTTTTACGTACCTTTTCTTATAAGATTTATGTGAGACGCGGCAATTCTACTAAAACGTTTAGAACGTATATCACAAGAGATTTAGCGAACGAGAAGGCTATAACACTTTAAGTCAAAAATCACCGTTCTTCTTATTCAACCGTAGCATAGTATTTTTTTTAAGAATTTAGGAACTGAGTTCAATTCCGCCGAAGATAAATGATTATGTAATGAGCACTAACATTTGTTTGCATACAGATGTATATTTTTGTATATGTTTTCTATAAGTATATGTATGCACTATAAGTATATAACTGCACGTTGGACCTAGTTTAAGTGGTCGCCACGCCGCTCTCTACTGCGCTGAGGTTCGTGAGTTCAAACCCCACATGGGATAACACTTGTGTGATCCACAAATTGTTGTTCTGAGTCTGGATGACCTTTCTGTCCGTTTCTTGAATGTTTGTCCCCGTGACATAGGATTTACTTCAAACGCGGACGCTGTCTTTCTTTTAAAAAAAAACAGTAATACTAAATGCAGAAGCTTAAAAACTTCAGCAGCAGCAACATATGGACACTATTTACAACCTGTTTCAAATATTGTTTCTCGCCTTATTTCTCATTTTTGCAACCACAATATTCTACAGTAAAGCATGTTAGATATTTTACAAATATATTTAACGGCAATCTGATTACCGTACCAGGCTCTGCTCATTTTAGTATCCCATAACCTAATGCATACTGTATTGAATTATTATTATATTAGTGTTTTACATCAAAATATTTCCGTTGGTTCCATATCCTAAAATACTTGTTACATCTCGGCTATTATAATAGTCAGTCATATCCGATAATGGTGTTTTTGATTAATTATTATCTCCATTAACGCATCGAACGAGGATAGCGAGAGAGAGAGAGAGTGAGAGAGACAATGGAAGTCGTTAAGTCTTCCCAAGATGACATTATGCAATGCAACAATGATAAATGATACATCTCAAAAGAATTTATCGTGAGTACCCTTATATGCTTTGGGGAAATACTTTTCTTCGTTCTTTTAAATCGTAATCTAAAATATTGCTTTACTATGGGCCTGTTAGTCTAGTAGTTGGTGATTGTGACTTTTAAGGTCGTGGGTTTGATACCCACCCTGAATAATTAATTGTGTGTTACACACGATCACTATTTTCTATTTAAGTGTACTATATCTATAAAATCATTACCATCGTCAACAAACTTTAACAGTCTACTGGTGGACATAGGTTACCCCTTAAAAAGGAGGTTGTGGTCTACTATATCAGTTGAAATAGGATTTTCCTTCCTATTTCAAGTTTTCCTTCTCTTTGCAGTGATGTTGTCTTGCATATTTTGTTTTCTTTGTCGCCCATGGGAAGAATAAGGGACACTGTATTCTTAATCCACCACTACACGGAGACATCTATCTATAATCTATCTACAAGTATATATTTATAATACGTTTTTAAACATAAATAGATAATAATATGTTTATCAGTGGTCTGAATGCTACAAGCTTTGTCTAGTTTTAGCCACCGCTGTGTGAGGTGAGGTTATTACATTAGGATTTACACCATCGGTAATAGTTACAATTTCTTTTTTAACAGTTGCTACTGGCCTAATTATACGGCAACCTAACGCTATTTATTTCCTTATAAAAACAATTACATTATCATAAACGCGAATATTTACAAGTTATGTACTAATAATACTTACTTCTTATTGAACAACATTAATGGAAAAAATTAAGGGATCAAAAAAAGTTCCAAATTTTTTTGCAGTTTTCAACAGGCCGTAACTTCGAGAGAAATGGTCATACAGGAAATCAAAAAAAGAAAATTATAGTTCCAAGTGTCTGTCTGTTTTTGGATTCGAACTTGAAAATTTTATAGCCACCGCGGTTTTTGAGTAATCGTAGAAAAACCAGCAACAAAAAAATGTTTAAAAATTTTTTAGTTTTTTTTTTTGGTCTACGGACGTGGAAAAAATTGTTTTAGCTTAACCACTATAAGGATCGGATACCTTGTTTATTTAGCTTTAATTTGCTTTTTTATACACCCTGATTTGCCCACTTCTCGCCGAGATATCGGTTTTCAAATGGAAAAGGATCCTTTTGTCTTTGATTATCGATGTTTCAGCAACCAATGATTCTACAGAAATTTAAAGGTGGGTTTCAAGAATTTGAATAAATTTTCCCTAACGACTGTTTTTCCGAAAAAAAAATTTTACTTTCTGTCACATGAATTTGAAAATGCAACAAAAAAGGGCTTTCGGTAGTTTTTTGGAAAATCAAGCACTGGATCGAAAATATTGAGGAAACCACTAATGTTAAGTGTACCTTTTACAGTTTAATATATCCACAAAAACTCTACAAAAAACCAAATTAATCCAGCCAGCCGTTTTTTTGTTTTACTCCATCGAATTTTGAAAAAATTAAAGGATCACGTTTTTTGCTCTGAAAAGCACGATGCTCTTAATGTGTTGGGCACGGTCACCAATCTACAGATTAACCCGATTAGGATTGCTTAACTTTGCAATATGTTAGCCTACGTGATTATTACTTAGTTAAGAGCACCTCTTCTCTATATATATCATAAATTATTTGTAAACTGTTGGTTAAAATAACAAGTCTCGAATTTTCAGTGGTCGCGAGCACTTCCTAAACCACTCGATAAAGTTAAATTATTGATGAGTGGATCTCGCACGTTCGGAGGTTTGAAGCTCTGATAAATCTGAACTGAATTCTTCATAACTTTCTGATATTGTATTACGGTCATATAAAAACATATTGCTAAAATTATACATCGATAGTTTTTCATCAATTTTATTTGAAAGCTTTTAGGATTCGCTCGTGTACTTAATACTTATTTTATGTAATTGTTATTTTTTCAAATGAAATTTAATTATCAAAGTCTTGGAAAAGACGGCAGGAAGTAGCCTAAGTAACCTAAAGTAAATTAAAAAAAAATAGTTTATCAAATAAGTAGTTATGGAACGCAAACATGAAAAGCAAATTTACAATTAGAATAAAAATATAGAAATTGTTAGAATGATAAGTTTACAATGTGAAAAATAAAAAGAATAGAAAAACAGTATAAATAACTTAAGGAATTATATTTAACTTAAGGAATTTCACAGTAAGTTTGCCAGTAGTTATCTGAAACGTCTGACTCTAACATTGAATTGACCGTGTTCTTACACACAACTAGTACGGTTCCTTCTCCAACATTTCTTGAAAAACTAAAGCTGGCAACTCGAGATCCTGTACTAAGTGTAATTTTCTAACAATTTCAGTGTTGTTTAAGAGCGGAGTACTTTAGAAACCAATATCTTTTGCTCGTCTTTTGATTAACACATTAAATGTCTTACTTATATATATATAAAATATATAAAAGTAAAGTTACAGTCTAGTGGTTAGTGTATACCACTACCGATCAAGAGGTCTCACGTTCGATTCCCGAGTCGGGCCAAAGGTGCTATTAAGTTTACCTGATTATTGAAATATAACAAAAAAGAGCCCTGAGTTTAAACTTTGGGGTCTTAACCAACGTGCCTTGGAGAGGCATAAAGCCGTCGGTCCTAAGACTGATCTCTCGCCGGTCGTGTTGGATAGCCATCCCATTGGATTATGAGAGTAAAGAAACAGAGAGTGCTTTGTTTGTTGTGTTTGTGCACATATTTGTGCACTATAATACCCCCTGTGTACATGGCTGGTCTCTGTTGAGACTGACTGCTGTGACTAGGAGTTCATCGTACAAAAGTTGGTTGGTGCATCCGTCGAAAAGTCAAAAAGTTCCAATACAAATTCAATTTGAATTTTGACATGACACGACCGCTTCAAACACGACCGTTATCTATTTTTGCATGACTTTTTTCTCGTTTCTCATCAATGGAAACACAATGTGCTAGCGTGAACCGTAGCAGTGCACGTAAGTTAGGCTATACGATACAGCAAAGTTACTCGAAAAACCCCTATACAGTTTTAAGCTTATAATTTATATACGACTATTTCTATACCTACATATACAAGCTAAATGCATAATTTAGTATGCATACAAATACATTACCCTCCAAATAGATGACAATGTTAAGTAAAAATGTAATTTATTTGCAGTCTTTTTTTCATTCTGGGGCTACCAAAGTGACTACTCTACCTGATGAAAAACATGAATAGAATCCAAGAGTGGTGCTCGCCACATTCGGATCCCTTCGGATCTCCGGCTCCTCGAGGACGCAGGAACCAGGAGTATGTGGTGTTTCCACTAAAAACCACCCCGGCAACCGGTCTCAGGCGTCCTTCTCTGAAAAGGACCTGGACCATATTATTTCATACATAACAAACGAATATAATATTCTTTATTCGGCAACATCTAATATTTTTTTTTCTGAAATAACTTTGTTTGAAACTCATACAATACCATATGCTAATAGTAATAAAAACATCGATCAATATCGACATCCATTATATACAAAGATAATTTTGTAATGTTATGGCACCTGAATTATTTCAGTAACATCATCAGTCATAGATAACTGCTACTCGTGTTGACTACTAGAACCATATTTACTCTGAACTAAGCGCCTAGTATATTATATTTTATTATGACTGCCTCCGCCCAGTAACAGCTGCTACTCAAGAACCATTCATAATGTTATTCATCATGCATAGTGCACTTTAGGTGCATTGGCGCATTAAATGTCTATGACATTCCAGCCAACCTATATCATACACTAAACATAAGTACATAAGTACAAATACTTAAACAGATGTAAATGTAGAGGTCTTAAAACCACGTTGATTTCAGCACGAATGGGTCGACTCGACCGGGGCAGTACTACCCTCCCATAGAAGATCAACCTAAACTTTAGGTTGTTCTGCTTCAGTACCGTCACATATATATTCCTTACTACGATATCTGACTATTTACATAGAAGTACTGTAACAAGAAAAATTCGATAATGGATGGTGTCGAAAGCACTTGACAATAGGAAGTTTGCCGATCCATTTATGAGCATTTAGTACTTTATATTGACTATCTGGGCAATCTTATCTTTACTGTACTTAATTTATTTCCTATTCAATGTATTCAATTAAATTCGATGTATGTTTATAGTATTTGTAACCAAAACTATATATATAGGTATATATAGGTAGTAGAGCCACGCTGATTTCAGCACGAACGGGCCGACTCAACCGGGGCAGTACTACCCTCTCATAGAAGATCAACCTAAAGCAACAGCATCCGTGCTGTCTTGTTTCGTTGGTGAGTGCGAAACCAGATGCCCATTGATGCAAGGGTAACAGTTGTCGTGGTAAGTGTGTGCAATACAATGCCACGATAACTGTCATGCCTTTTACGTCCTCAAGCGAGGTGTGAAAAGCATCTTACTAGGCTGCCATAGTATGGGTCACCATACTGCATTGTCTGCGTTCGCAATGAGTACCGCGACCACAACTCTTGGATTCTGTTCATGCTTTCCATCAAGCAGAGTAGTCACTTTGGCAGGCTCTTAAAATAAAAAATAAATAAAAAAATCCACATAAACACATACATACGTAAATAAATATCAGTATTAGTGTAAAATGACATGTGTTTTAATAGATACTACTTTACTTTTGTCTTCGATGAAAAAGCGTTGGCGGTTAACCTGTCCAGTGGAAGCTTCAGTTTAAAAGGAATAAATTAAGAATAAGCAAAATATTCAAGCAACCATTGTGCTAACGTCTAGATTAGATTACCATAATATTGCCAAGGCGATTTGGCATTCAATCGATTTTAACGTCAAAATTAGGTCATGGAGCTAATGAATGCTATTTGCCAAAAAAGGCGAAGAATAGATATAAAAGAATTAACTCTACATATACTGCCTGGAAAAAGTATAAGTTTATACATAACATGTATTTTGTTCTTTAAAAATGGAACACTAAGAATGACACTAAACAGAGTGTCAGAGTGCTCTACTTCTGTACTTGGTATCCACTCATGCCGTAAAATGTTTATTAGGTAAGCGTACCAACGTGAAAAATTTATAAGAATAAAAATTTAAACCAATAATTCCATTTCAAAGCTTAACCGCTTATTATTCAAAGGGAATTGTTAGGAGCGTCCCGTGCTACCACTTAAATAATTTTATGCTTTCAATGTTTCTTGGATGAATGAAACCTAGTCCTTATTTTAAATGTGGCGACTCAAATGATCAGTGAGAGCTTTTGCATAATTTAACGATTGGTAAATAACAAACTTTTATTATACCTATTGACGGCTATACATTCGCTTAAATTCCCATTACCTTCAACTCAAATGTCACAGATCTTAAAACAGTAGGTACGTTCTTTTCTTGAAGATTTAAAGGTCGTGTCTGGACTCTATTTTGAGCTGGTTCGTAATGTCTACAAAGGTACGTTGTACAGACCGCTGATCTCGTACAAGTATATAAAATCAATCGTGTGTTACTACGATGCTTCTTGCTCATCCGTTATCTGCACCACTTGCCTTTCGATAGCGGTTCAACTGGTCGAAAGCACTAGCCCACCATGATCAAGACAAGATGATCGAGGTTCGATTCTCGTCACCTGGTGTAAATTGTTTTAACAGGATGATGTACAAGAAAAAAGTTTCCTGAAAAGCGAAAAGTTATAGACTATAAATTATTCAAACTTTGTTAAGAATCAGAACGATTTATGTATTATTAATTCTATCTGTTCTCATTTTTCGTATTTTGTTTTCATTGTATATTTAATATATACAATTCTTACTCAAAGTGAGTCAGATTATAATCGAAGTATATACAAAAAAAATACAGAGCTTCGTTCAGACAGATTATAATCAAATTACAGTTTTATAAGAGCTTGTTTTGCCAGTGTAATTATTTGCACATTGGGGCATTAACGCGATCACGTAATAGGTATTAGATATCGTTAAATTGCCTGGAGTTTGAGCACGGTTTTCTGGCTATAGTCACAGTTTAGCTTAGTGGTTTTATTTATTTATCACATTACGGGCAAATTACAGTTTTACGTCAACGTGTATCGCTGTATCAATGTAAGTGCTGTATATATTTTTCTAGTGGTGCTCATCCTCGACTGTTGAATTTGATCGTCGCCATCGAACATTTTATTATTTTCTATTAGCTATCTTAGAAACCCCACGCGCCAAGAATATCCATTGATGATGATGATATTTTAATTTAATTCAATACTTTCTAATGACTCATTGCCGTCTCTGAATAAATAATAGTAAACCACAGAGTTTGGCAACCTGGCTTTATAAACGTATCGGCATACCGTAATTACGTTTCAGTGATTCACTGATAGTGGATTAACTAGAGATATTGCAGTCAAGTCAACACAGACGACATTAAGATCTTAACGCACCAAAAAAAGTGGTTGGAAACCATTGACTACTGGCAACACATGACCAGTTGTTATGACGAGCCTTGGGTAAAATCTATGACCAGTAGTGGACCTCTTTCTACTGAAAAAAGAAGAAGACTGATATTTATAAACATCGCTAATCGTAATGTACTTTACATCTTACAGAGTAATGAAAGTTAAGTGTACATTGTAATAGAAAAGTGAACTCTTATATCTCAGCTTTTCGTAAAAGAAAGAAAAAATTTACGTCAACTGTCGAATCGACATTTTCTCAAAGTAAAGGTACTGTAGACGATAGCGAAGAAATTTTTATGAAAATTCGTCCGCTTACCTAAGAGCCCGATTCTCATTACAAGCGTAACAGGTAAATTGCTGTTCTGATCCAATAAAAATCAAGTGCTGTACTTGTATATTTCTTTAGTGAAACTTCGTATTTTGTGATATTTCAAGGAAAGAGTTTAAGTCTCAGGATTTCAAGGTATTTAGAAAATAATTTTAATCATAACTAAAGTTACGATTATTTAATACTTGAGTTATGATATTTATATTTATATAGTTATGATAAAAAATGTTTAGAACCTTTTTTTTACTATATAAGTATTAAAAGCCTTATTGGTTGACAATATAAAGTTTATCAAAATATTTTTTATTAGTTTTACGTCTGAATTTTGCTCGACTGGGCACTGTGCATTTTGTCCTTGTGCATGAGATAGTTACGATAAGTTCAATAGTATTTTGTTGTAATTTTTTTTCACTGCCTAATACAATATGAAACTTTTATTTGTTCATAAAATAAAGTTTATCAAAACCTTTAGCTTTACGTTAGAAGCTCACTTGGCTGGGCACTTTGTACAGTTTGGTCCTTGTGCATGTGACAGTAACAATAACTTCACTGGTATCTTATTGTTAAATTTGTTTTGTACTATTTTTGGTACTACCCAAAACACAATTTTATCTGCTTTTAAATACAACTTTTTAAAGTAATACGTCGTTAAGAATCCACAAAAAGACTAATAATTTGTTAGCAATCAGGCATTTATTTATTAAATTTAGAAAAATGTATTTAGGCATATTTAAGTATGTTTGCACTTAAATTTTAAGTACTTAAGTCTCCCTGCAACTGTGATACCGGGTCTATTAAGCGGGGCGTGAAAAAGCATCTCACTAGGCCGCCATAACCTGTCGCCAGTCCTGTCTGCATTCACAATGAGTATGACAACCACCACTCTTAGATTCAGAGTAGAGTAAGTTTGATAGGCTTTTCGTAAAAAAAAACTGAATACACTTATTTATATATCTTTAATAATTAGTTTATTTGTTTATCTCATTTACAAAGTTAAGTACAATTTATCGGATAGGTACAATAATGGTTAAGTCATTCTTATTCCTTTGCGAGAGAGTGGTGTTTGTAGTAGGAAAACTCTGTGTCACAGATCACCAGGCTTCCACCTCCTGGATGAATCTTAGTAACAATTTACAATAAGATTGGGCAATACCATATATTTATATCACCATATATTTTAATTCATTTTTAAGTTAGGTATACAGTAACTGTTTTGCGAATACGTGTTTGAGAGAATGCAGTAAGCTTCTGTATATGATTGTTTGTATATACATATGTAAATACACATATGTGGATAAATATTATAAATCAAGTACACCTCAAAACACAAAAAAAAAACAAATATTTTACTACTCATGATATTTTGTTCTGGGTAGTACATATTCGTATACTCGTATTTACTGCGTTAACTTTAATTTAAACGTCATCTATCATTTTTCTATCTCACATTATAGCACACTTTTATTAACTTCACCTGTGTTTGTTTGTTTCTAACCGACTTTTACAAGCTTTATAGTTTTTAAAATTGTATTTATTATTATCTTGAACACTCTGCATCAGGAATGTTTCAAAATGCACCTTATTCCACCAATATTTTTACGTCAAGATAATGCACTTACATTTCAAGAGTAGAATAAAAAACACATCTGACGGAAATAGTCAGTTACGTAAATACTTATATTTTAATGTCGTTTTAAGTTACGGAAGGTAAAAATGCCGTGAAATGTTGCTTTCATCTTAATAGAATAAAACATGTAACAAGAGATTTAATAAAGAAAATTACACTCCATGTTGTGGATTTGTAATGTTCAAAGTTACGCCGTAATGAAATAGAATTATGAACAATGAGGAAAAGAAGAACAGATGAAAAACTTTGTAAGAGAGTTTAGATTTTTTTATAAAACAGTATGGAAAAATAGGTTAAAAGTATCTTAGAAACCAATTGATCTTTAATAAAATGTAAGCTATTGAGAAATTTAAATTAAAACGGAGAGGAGTTTTTTAGGGTTCCATAGCCAGGGCAAAAAAGGAGCCCTTATAGATTCATCATGTCTGTCTGTCTGTCTGTCTGTCCGTATGTCACAGTCACTTTTTACCGAAACTAAAAAAGTATACTGTTGAAACTTGGTAATTAGATGTATTCTGTGAACCGTGTTAAAATTTTTGAACAAATAAAATAATAAAAAAAATTTTGGGGTCTCCCATACTTAGAACTGAAACCGATTTTTTTTTATTAAACCCATACATGTAGAATATCTAAAGATAGGTCTTCAAAAATGATATTGAGGTTTCTTATATAATTTTGACACTTTGTATTCTTAATCTGTCACCATACACAATAAAGATTGGAAGTATTCCTTTTGGGTATAAATATACATAGGTAAAAACAAAGTCTAGGTGGTCTAATCTACTCCGCATACAATAATTTTCAAGTAATAATAAAAAATTAAATAAAGCCACAGAAAAGGCTTCCAATAATTAAGTTTCTTTGAACACTATTTAAAAAATGTTAAACATAACAAACTTTTTGTCTATGGGTTTTTTTCTAGTTCATATTTTAAATAACTGACATATCTGCTGTCAGCAGAACAATAGTAACTATTAATAGAAAATTGATTGACTGAATTCAAAACATGTTTATACAGCAGTACATGTAGAGATTCAAAAGCGGCTCCCGTTTTTGACATCATACAACAGGCTAGGAAAATATTTGAATGAAGTTTGAACGCTTGAGGCTTAAAAGTGAGGATTTTATTTTATACGTATATATGTATTTCATATGCACACTTTTTTTATTTTATTTTTAAAAAAGACAACGCCTTGTCTATAAATAAATCCTGTGCCGCGGGAGACTTTACAAACATACAAGAAATGGACTCAAAGAACACCCAGACTCAGAACAACAATTTATCGACCAGACAAAGTGTTGTCCCATGTGAGGTTTGAACCCTCAATACTCAGCGCAGTAGAGAGCGGCGTGGCGACCGCTTAAACCACTAGGCCACCCGTGCTATCATCACTCAACTAAAACCTCAAATTCATTTAGGTGGATTATCAAGGTGCATATATTAATTAATAAATAATTGCCAATGGTTTGAAAAAAAAATCATTTCTTCACCATCATTCAATTTTTATTCTATGCATTGGTTCAACTTGGTAGTGTCTCCAGTTTATTTACAAAGGGCTGCTTCCAAGGTTGTCAAAAAGTAATTAAATTAATTAATTTACGTATCAATTACATAACTGACTAAAAGAAACTTATTCCTGGAGCCGTCTATATTGTTCAGCTTGAACTTCTTTATATTTTACTAACAAAAATATTCTTGACAAATTGCTTGAAAACAGGAAAAGAATACAATTAAAAGAGTTCTTTATTGCATAACATTATGTGTTAAACTATTCGCTTACAGTCACGCCAACGTTTACGATCTCACTGCAATACATATGATAATGACGGTCATTATTTTAACGGTAGTGGAATAGATCTTTTCGAAGAACTAGGTGATGGTTGTATAAGTTTATGGAGCAGTTCTTACAGCGTACTCTTAGGTACTTATACAGTTGAAGACGTCATCGTATACAAACGTTGTATGTTTGAATATTATTTAATACTTTTAAAAGTAAGGTTCTTCTTTTTCGCATCAATTTTCGATTTGCATACTTGGTACTATTTTTAATACTTGTTCTTTACTCAGGACAAGTATCTGTATCTTCGTTATTTATATAAACACGGAATATACTTTATATGAACTTACTGTTCAGATGGTACCAATATTCACAGTATTGTCTCCAAGAGTTTGAATTACATGTTTTGTTAATCAGAGTGGCCACTTAACATTTTTGTACCCAACTCTGTGTATAAGAAGTGGGTTCGTCAAAACAGTGCTACCATATGAACGCTACAGTTTGATATATCTGATTTCATGAACACTCATTCATACTTTTTCTATTCAATACTTTTCTGGAATACGCTTACCGATGACTGTGTTATCTATGAGTATGTATCAACAAATGTACACATACACAAAGAATAATGGTGAAATAATAGTTGGTGGGATTATTCAGCGTCTTGAAATGTATTTAGTATGAATAAAGACTAAATTGTTTCTTAAGTCTTTTCCAATTATATTCAAGAATTAAGCCTGAAATCAAAAAAATATATAATAAATGTGGTAATATGGCACTATGTCTACATTTTCATAGAAAAAAATGGGAATAGTCGAGCTGGAAATGTAGACCATTGATAAATCGTTTAATTACAAGACAAACTGTCGGGTGCACAAGCACATACCATGATGTTAGTGTGGTGTCTTGGATGGGTCAGAGATTCATCCAAGATACCACACTTGGGTGGATCTCTAGCCTATTCAGTACTGCCAGTAATACTACAACTATTATAACATTGGTAGATTTTCTAGACGAAATTGTTATAAGAGATGATGAGGCATAAATAATTTAAGAAAATGTGTTGTTTTAGTTTCAAAATATTTTAATATGTATATAACTTTAATTCTATAAAAATATAAGAATGTATTTTTTCATTTTTTAAATTTATATGTATGCATTGTCAAAATCAATTCTGAAATCTGGTCACCAAGTTGTACGGAATAGCGCGAGTGTTGGCGCGGCTGCTGCCTAACGTGAAGAGTCTCCGTCCTCCATAAGCGTGAACCTGGAAAAGACAGATGAGACTATCTGTCACCCTAGCAGAAACAGACCAGGGTGACAGCCTGATGCGCTACGGTACGCGCACGCCCTTTTGGAAGCAGAAGGAAAATATCAGTATTCCAACTCAGGAGGGAGTCATCGGCAAGCTACAGACAGCCTGAAGTAGATTGGAGTTACAAAAATTTTTTAATCACCTGGTTTCCCAACTACTATTACCTTAGACGGCGTGCAGTTTTTGGACAGTTCGAGTCTGACATAACCACCAGTAGTTCTATATCACTAGTAGGTTGTATCTGAGGGGGATATCTGCAGACAAAAAAAATAAGTATGACATTTACATAACATCACCAACCTTAAACTGGAATATCTTTATTTCCAGATTCCTATTAACATTAATGTTTAAGATAAAACTGTTTAGAAATTTAATCTCCATGCTTTCGTATAAGTTTCATCACTAGACGTTAAAGAAATATGCCAACAAATTTTTGTTCAGAGTTCACCATTGTTCAAATGTCTTCATAATGTAAATAAATCTTAAAACTTTCGAGTAAGCATTAAAAACTTTTAGGAATGTGTACTTTTAAGTGTAGTCTTGTTAGTTTAGTCTTTAAATAAAGGTATCTATAAGAATACCACTTCAAACCCAACTCTAAAGTGACTTGCAAAGTATACCCTAGGCATTAGTCATATGTACATACCTTGCCGTTGTTTGTACAATCGATATTTCTATACACAACAAAACAAATCGTATAATTTTCCTCCACAACTCAATTCGTACAGAAATATGTATCTTGAAGTACTTATTCTTGAGACAATACAATGAAAGGTTAATACTGAAAGCTTGATTTAGTTAAAAAGCATCTCTTAGATAATTACTAGTTAGATAAGTCCCTTACAATATTTCTGTACCACCCTAAGGTTGACTGGAAGAGAATGCCTTGGGCATTAAGTCCGCCGATGTACAAAGCGCATAAAGTGTAAATCAATAAATAAGTCCTGCATAAGCTTGACCTTTATAAACCACTTTGAAAAGATTACCTTTCCTTATCAGAGTTTTCTTACGAGTATTGTTTGTTTATTGTATGCGTATACTGTGTTTAACACTTTGTTTTTATTTGTTCCAAGTGGTGTTAATTCAAATCGTAAATTACTAGTTGCCACTTTATACTTCATTTAAGGCTAACTAGCGCAGTTAAGTGGTTCTCTGTTTTATTGCCACGCTTGTTTTAAACAAAGTAGCATTTGTACAGAGTAATAAAATACACTGTAAGCACTATTTTCAGGTGATGCATACTTCTTAGGAAATTGTTTCTTCTCATACATTTTATTATTTCATTGTTTTTATTGTTTAATAGCTATATGGAACTAGATTTATATAAAAGATATGCTTTTTCTTGTAATATTCATATTTGTCTGTTCGTACTATTTCGGATCTGGCCTACAACGTCATCTAGTCCCAAACTAAGCAGAGCTTGTACCATGGATATTAGACAACTGATATAAATACATTTATACATTGTTTTTGTAAAGATATACATGGAAAACCCAAACTTCGAAACAAATATTTGTGATTATACAAACATTTGGTTCGACCCGGCAATCGAACCCGAGACCTCAAGGACATAAGTCGTATACGCTACCACTGCGCCACTAACGTAGGGAAGTAGTACTTCTTTTTAGTTTAATGAGAGTTGCAAGCTACAGTCGGAGCAAAAAATAACGAATCAAAACTGACGTTGGCCTATAACGATAATAAATATTTCTTTTTCTATATTTACTAATTTCAGAACATGATAGATGAAAAGTTTTATTTTATTTTACCTAAGGGGTATAATCAATGCAAAGTTTGTGAGTGTGGATGTTTCTTACTCCTTCACGAAAAAACTACTGGATGAATTTGGCTGAAACTTTTCAGTAATATAGGTTAATACATCGGAATAACATATAGCGATACATGTCAATTAAATCGGAAAAAAATCTGTCCTCTGTGAGTTATCTTGACGTACGCTGCCTAAACCATTGAAGCTACACAAAGTTGATATACCGTAGGATTGTTTACATGTTAAACAAAAAAATAATTTAAAATGATCTGTTAGGAAACTTAATGTGGCAGACCAAATTCCACGCGAGCGAAGCCGCGGGCAAAAGCTACTTATAATATAATAACATTCATCACAAACCGTTTGTGCCATATTTTTCTTTTAACGATAAATTGAATTTATCTAATACCTACACTGGATGATCTATAGAAATTATAAATGATTTACAGCGACAAAGGAAATATATTATATTAAATATGATTAGAAAAACTCTTAAAAATATCAGTTAAAAAAATGTATTCTATAAAGTTTAAACGTCGAAACACCTGTAATTGTTGAACAACTCCGAGAAAAAGTTAATTACTAAAAAGTCTCGTGTCTGTCCCGTCTTCTTGTTAACAATTTACATTAATTCTTAAGCCGTCTTAAAAACAACAAAAGTAAAATCAGCACTTAACACGTACAAGGTAAGTAGAAAGATAAAACACTTCAGTTTAAGTAAGACCGTAAAGTATAAAACGCGATAATGGAAGCAGAAACCGGTCAACTGAAATAAAAAAAAAATAGAATTACGCAATCCTTTTGAACAAGTTGCGGTTTGACTAATTTAGTTGCACAGCGAGAGTAGTTACAGCATACGGTTGCCTTCCACAAGTTTTCACTGGTGATGTTATGTGTCATCGTAACTATAATAATCATCAAAAAAGTTACTGATTCTTAGTGTAGACTCTTTAGTAGAAGATATTTGGAGGATAGGATAGGATAGGATAGGATATCTGCTTAGCCATGCAATGATTTTCTCACATTAATTTCATAATGATAAAGAACAAAATACCAAAGTCTTACAGGAAAGTTGTCAAACCAAGGATACTTCAGTACTTATTATAATTAAAAGCCACCTTTGGAATTATTTTTGGTCCAGTTTGTTACTCAGTATCGGATAAATTGACAGAAATTAACCTACGTTTACGAGAAATGTACGTCTGACAATTACACATTTTGAGGATGACTTGGGACCATTCTCTCCTACTATCATAAAAGTAGGGATGCGCCTAGGGCTTGTCAATACATGGTCGTAAATTTACGGACGTAGAACCACATTTCACGTTCGTAACAAAAATATCTAAAATCTGATTAATTTTGCTATACAAATTTATGTAAAAGAAGGTTGCAGAGTACATATAGTCTTACAGCTTTTGTGAAATACAAAATACGTAGTCCCACTCATCACTGAATAATCTATGTACAATTAAAATGTAAATAGCTAGTAAATTAAATTGCTACCAACAATCAAAGATATCAATTAAACTGCTTTTGGTGTTTGAAAGTTCCTTAACATTGAATAAAAATTATAAATCTTTTAATAATTTTTCAACTGATGTAAAGTGGAGTCTTAGTTACTTAAGAAATAAATCCTTATCTTAACAAGAATTATAAAACTTCAAAGTTTTAGTAAGCAAGGACTAAAAAATTTGTAAAATATTGTTAATTTTCCTTTGTTTGAATAACTTTCACAAGTCTTATCTATACAATTTACATAACACTTGAGTGATATTCCAAAGTTGTTTCTGTCACAACTCACGAGGACTACATTCTGAATACAAATTAACTGTATCGTGTCAACGTAGTCAATAGCAGCTCATGAATCGTTTTGTACTCGTATGTAACTAAAAATATAATAAAGAGCTACTTTGATAACCAACAAGAAAGACGATGTGCTCTTCAGAAAGACCTACATAGTGATATTCTCTTTTTATTTACGATGCTTATTACTAATTTTAGCAACATACAACTAGGTTTCTCCATATGAGAATCACTGAAAGTAGCAAAAGAGCTTGAGCTCAACAACTAATGTTGTCTTTTCTTTTGCATAAATTCACATTAATTTAATTTTATTTTTGCAAATTAGAGCCTAGTAGAATGTTGATGATCAATATTGGGAGAAATGTTAGCCATGTTATAAAATTAGACAGATATCGTTAAATAAGTAATGTAATTCTTGCCCGCAAGTTGCGGCATAGCATTCCTTTATATACATATGTCTACGTTGTGAATATAGACTTTGTTAGATCAGGTGTGCTAAATGTAAATACACTTACATGTTTAAAGCACCATTCGTCCAACGTTAACACACCTAGGTACTGAAATTAAGGAAATTTAATTCCACAAACTAATAAGTACAAAGTAGGCAATGATGTGGCAAAACACGCGAGCCTTGCCCATTGCCCTGTGATTTGACTGACATGATACAGGGTGTGGCAGTAATTACATAAATGGATTAATATGGCCACACTCTATTTGGAGATTACTTCTGATTGTGATATAACAGAGTGTTTATACCCATTATTAGTGTTTTGGCCTTAAATTGAGGATAATTTACAACCTCTGAACGTCGTCCCTTGAAAGACAAATGATAAAGATTACTTGAAGTATAATTTTGAGCTCTTACAGTATACGAACTAATTAAACTTGTATTTTTAGTACACACTTGCATAATACACATATATTTTTTCTTAAAAATATTGTTTGTTTATATTATTAGCGTACGTCGTTACGGCTTCGATGATCTTGCGCATAGTGTATGCGATGACCGATCAAGAGGCCTCGGTTTCGACGTTCGGGTCGGCTCAAAAGCGCTATTTGGTTTTTCTTACAAAAAATTCAGTCAGGGTTATGGAAGTGTGGCGGTATTTCACGTCCGTGATTCAGAGCGCACATTAAGCAGTTGGTCGTAGTTGTCATGAACATCTCAATCGCTATTGGGAAGTCAGCACCCTCAAATATACTGACAAACTAGTTCAATCTTCGAATGCAGTTCGCCTTCAGAATTGCAGCGTTCCAAGTCCCAGCTAGTCGCTCTGTAGAAAAATTGATATTCAAATACAACTGATTGAACAAGCCGACCCTAAATTATCATGAGAATAATAAAGTCTAGGGAGATGATGTATTATTAGTGTATTATCAACAGCCTTTTAATGGTCTATTACTGAATGAACGCCTATCTATCAAAAGAATTGATATAGAATTTGTTTCATGTTTTCCATTATTATTAGTCAAAAAATTCAATTATTTTGGATTAGTATGACAATATTATATTTCTTCAGTAATGGATGTAAATGTACTTTCTAATATTATTGCATTGCGTTCTCTTTAGTGTTTCCTTTTTTCATGTGAACAAAGATTCACGGTTAGATGTATAACAGTAATCTAATGTAGTATTTGCCTATTTTAACAGATAGTACCAACATTTTTCAAAACGGTAATATTGGCTGTAAACACTATCGTTTATTCAACAGCATTGTGTAAACAAAGCGCCGTAACTTCCTTATAAATTTTATTTCTTCGTGTTCTATCATCGAGCGTTGCTTTATTTCTAAATACTTTTTTGTGATTCCATCAATTTATCCAAAGGTATAAAATAAATAGGCTTTTCAACAATATGTATAATAATATGTTTTATGTTCATAATTTAAGGCTTTAGTAAAATATGTGGTCAATACCAATGGAGATAAAATCGTAATTTGTTTCCTATCACACTTTGTTCTATTTTTTATTTCAGTGGAAATATAACCTTAAGGGTGTAGGCAGAAGGAAACAATTATGTATTGAGAGCTATGAGTTTGATGTACTACTAGCTAATTTCGGTCACGGCGGCAGTTCCAACGAAAACCAGCTAACTATGCGGGAGATGTTACAGAGTAGAAGTGTGAACACAAAAACAGGTGCACTCTCTGTTCCCTCACTCCTATAATCCGACGAGACGGTTATCCGAACATGGCCGAGGGGAGATCGGGCGCAGGACCAATGGATTTACGCGCTCTTCGAGACACGCGGATTAATACTTAAATTGCCAAATTCTCGGCTGTTATTAAGTATTATTGTAATCGAAATAAGTTATAACACTTTCTGACTTGACCCAGGAATCGAAACCGAGATCTGTTAAACGGTGGTGGTATATACTAACCATTAAAAGAGACTGTATAAGTATAACATTAGACAAAAAAATATATAATAAAGTTACAAACAACAGATAAAAACCTTCTTTGAAACGTGTTACATATTGTTATATGAATCGGTGCAGAATTTTTAGCGTTTTCGAAACATACACAAACCAACTTAAAATTGTATATAAATAATAATACACAGGAAATGAATAATTGAAGCGGCCACAACGTCGTCATCATGACGCAACATATGGGGGTGAATGAGAAATTGATTAGTAATTAATTCCAACTTACCAAACTCACTCCGGTTAAACCCTGTTAAACAGAGTCTTGCAAACGTTTTGAACAGGGCAAATGTTAAGCTTCATATGGTTCAGCGTTGTGGTAAGTCACTCCCTAATTTAGCTGATGTACTAACCGAGGAGGACTGCGTATAACCCACCGCCTTTGTCGCTGGTCGCTCGGAGCTGGACTTTCCCAAGTTTCACCTGGGGTCTCATCTAGCTCGGGCTGACTGCCGAAGTGGCGTGAAGAGCGCAACAGTCCGACAACAGAAGATGACCAACAATGCCCCAGGACCTGATCTTTTTCAGGGGCAGCAAAATAGATACCGCTGGCAGGGGGCCAAACGCCCGATCCAGCCTCAACGCGCCACTTGCGGGGCAATGTGAAGACTACGAAGCGCGTAGCATATGACTAATTAATTATAATTGAACAACAAATTTATACAATTTTTCCTAACATTTATATTTATTACTGTTTATAATTTTGATAGGATCTGGTCTGATGCTTCTCTTAGTCTGTCTTTATCTTTGTGTTACACTTTACTCGTACATATCAATTTTCTTTTGACATATCATACGTGCTCAGGTCAAAGTAACTAAAAGTTTAAGGGGTGAAATATTCCTTTGAATCTCCGACTCTTTAAGGATGCAGGAGGCAGGATTATGCGGTGCTTGTACTAGAAACTACTCCGACGTTCTACTTTAGACGGGACTCCGACCATGTAGCTTCAGATGCTCCCTGAACGCAACGATACCTCGACACAATGCCTAATTAGGACTTATCGTGTAGAAGGATTCAACCTTCCTGTCGTCAATAATCTAAAATTTCACATCCCATCCTGCAGTTTAATTTACTAGATTCTTCTAATTAAATGTTTGTCTATGAATTATGCAAAATAATATGCACGAAAACAGAATGTTTAAATAATTTTCCTTTTTTTGAAGAACCTCTATTGTTAAAAGATTTTTGAAATTGTCTTTAGCTTTTATATTTTTTTGCTAAATGCTGTATAGAAATAATAATAGGTTTATACAATATCAATTAATACTAAAATACATTTACCAATAGCTAACAAAATTTACGGATTAATAATACGTGGTGTTAATAGTTTATTAATCTCATGGGTGTCCTAAGA
Organism: Hypercompe scribonia; assembly: GCA_949316085.1. Taxonomy (NCBI): domain Eukaryota; kingdom Metazoa; phylum Arthropoda; class Insecta; order Lepidoptera; family Erebidae; genus Hypercompe; species Hypercompe scribonia. The sequence goes on from OX438988.1 coordinate 12,282,593, forward strand.
GGCCGCTAATGAAACAAATTATTCAGGACAACATCACCGCAAAGAAAAGGAAAACTTGATATAAATTCTTTGTTATCCGGCCAGCGTGATACAGTAGGCCAAAACCTCCTTTCTGAGCAGAGGCCTATGTCTAATGTAGACTAGTGGACTATTAAAATCCGTTGATGAAAACATTAACTGACGAGTTTAATATCGTACGATAATTACAGAGACTACAAATACACATTACTCGTTATACATATAATATACCTAGCAATCACTGTGAAGATATAAACGATTTGGTTTCAGCTTCGCAAGCAAAAACCACTCAGAGATTCGCTTCTGTTAATGAAATGTCAGATTTATCTGATTGCGTCACATATTTCTTTGTTAAGAGTTTCCAAGGAGTCTGAGTACCTATGTGTTACGTAACATATTGACTTTTAAATTAACTTGCCCTATTTGTTATATCAACAGTTATGCACACTTCTTTAATATATATAAATACTTTAATTAATACTTTAAATATTCTCAATAATTATATAATAATAATAATTTATTTCATTTCTCATCACAAATATGTACAGTACAGTGTAGATGCTTAATCTAAATTACATTATAATATATATTTGTGAGCTATCGGTGCCCGAGATAGATATTGTAATACCTGTGTTACGGGTCACCAGGCTCTCAACATCATTCTTTAATAGTTATGTTATTAGTACAAAGTATCTATTTTATTTAATTTTAGTTGTATGAAATATGTAAACTGGAACTTTTTCTCAATTAATAAACGAACAGATTGGTCACCTATTGGTGAGTGAGTACCACCGTCCATAGACATTTAAAATTTGAGAGTTACACTGTGCGTTGCTATCCTTTATGGTAAGAAAAGACCGTCCTTTAAATCAAGAATATGCTGCCGTCTAAACCACGGATATATCGCCCTGTAAATCACGCATATGCCGGCTTTTAAATCACGGATATGCCACCCTTTAAATCATGGATAAAGAAGGACGGGACTAGGGCTTTCCCTTCAACTTCGAAATCTTGTAAAGCATCGAAAAATTGGTGCAAAGCTTTGGTCATAGGCTCAGTAACCAGCCTATTTGTTCTAGAGCACAGTTCTTTATAGTTGGAATGTAATCATAATTAAACTTGAAAATATACTTATTTTTCGTAAGCCGAATTTCGGTATCAAATGCTGTCATGAGCAAATATACGCTATTTGGCAGTATTTTACGAAGATCATGAATATGGTTTGGTTTTTTTTTGGCGGTAGGTGCTAAAAAAGTAGACACATACTTAAAAATCAAAAACTTTATTTTAATTTAAATTTCTACATTTCCTGCAAAAATATTGCAAATACAAGTAAACTATGGTTTAACTGTACACAATTCACGTTTGCAACAGTGTATGTGGTAAATTATTGGACTTAACATCACCACCTACTAGCACCCCTCACTACAGTGAAAATGCCGCAACTCTTGAACATTGAGGCAGCACAAAAGACCCTGGAGGAGTGCTTTGCCCTAAGGATGGAAGAACTGGAAGCACAACTTCATTCAGCGGGGACTGCAAAAGACACCGTCGCCAAGGTAGCAGAGGAGTTCCGTACATTCAAAGAGCTAATTTATAACATGCTAGGACTTCTTCGCAAGCAAATCAATGAGTGCTCCAAGGCTGTTGATGCTATTGAAACTAGGCATCGACGCAAAGCTCTTCTCTTTATGGGGGTCCCCGAAGCCGAAGGTGAAGAAAGCAGCAAAACCATAGCGGACATTATCCAAAACAAGCTGCAACTGAAGCACCTCCCTGAGGAATCATTTACCATCTGTCACAGGCTCAGAGACCCCAACACTAAACAACACAGACATGGGTCTGTGTTGTCCTGGTGGTCCTGTAGTAGGATGGCCTGGTAAGGTTCCGTAGCGTGGATCTGCGGGCCTCTGTTTGGAGAGCGAAGACTGCACTCAAGGGTTCGTCGGTTTCAATACGAGAGTTTTTAACTAAAGTTAGGCAGTCAACGTTAACCAAAGCTAGGCTTCATTTTGGTGCTCATGCATGTTAGACACAGGACGGTGTTATAATAATTAAAGCACCTGATGGTGATCGTCACAAAATTAAATCTCTGGAAGAACTAATGCCCTTAATTGCCAAGTATCCCGGTGCTCCTAACGTAGCGGCGTTCCAGGCACGGAGTAGAGCCAAAAAGACTGCCTCGTCCGGTCCACATAAGAACATTGTGGGCAGAGTTTAATTTGTTCGGCGTCATGAAACCTGTGTCATCCAACCAAATCGTAACCTTGGGTTCGCGTAGCCCGCTAGATGGTAGTCACTAGTATTGAGGTAAACACATCTTTTCTTCTCGCTCTGTTTTCTTTTTGCTTAGTAATTTACCCACAAACAGTGTTTAATTCGCCTCACATTTCATATTGTTGATGTTACTTGTAAACAAATGTGACACTTCTCAAGTGACATTTAGTCTGGCGAGTTGCGTTCGGATACACACATGTAACGTTCCGTTTCACGTTTATTCTTTTTTTTTGTTTTGTTATCTTAACCTATGTTTCCTCTGTGTTTGCGATCATTGTTCTTATATTATGTAGTGTGTGCTGGTGGGTGGTGCAGAGAATTTTTCTTACCTATTCACTGGGTGGGTTTAAATAGCACTATCTACTATCTTTAGGGATTATAGTGCATATAGTTATATTTATACATCTTTAATTCGCTGTACATTCTTATAAAATATATAGTTTAAATTGTTTTAAAACCGATGACTTCTGATAACGACGACTCTTGTAGTTCTGTCTATGAGCCTGCATTCTCCAGTGATGAAGACAGCTTCGCTTCTTTACCTGAGACTTTGGGCGATCGCTTGCGAAACATACTTAACCAGCAATCGAAACATTTACTAAATGTGTGTCACATTAATTCACAGAGTATTCCAAGCCACTTTGGGGACTTGACAGAAGCTTTCACTGAGACGAACGTCCATGCCGTTCTGATCTCTGTGAGTTGGCTCAAACCTAACCTCGCCTCCACATCTTATTCTCTCCCTGGTTACATTCTGGTACGCAACGACCGAATTGATAGGAGAGGTGGTGGGGTAGCTATTTATATCCACAGTTCTCTACCGAACAAAATTTTAGCTTCTTCTCCTGCCTCCTACTCTGCTGATTCTGAATACCTTTTCCTAGAGGTGAATGTCAAGGGAACCAAGATGGTCCTGGGTGTCGTTTATTGTCCTCCCTCTGTCGATTATTTCTCCAGCCTGGAAACAGTGCTGGAATCTTTAGGGTCAGATTATACACATCATGTCATCATGGGAGATTTTAATACTCATCTTACCCACCAAACCTCACGTTCTTGTAAACTCCTACAGATAATCGAATCAGCCGGCATGCAAGTCTTACCTCTTCAACCGACTCACCACAATAATCTGGGGAAAGATACATTGCTTGATTTGATCGTCACATCTAACCCAACACTCGCCCGTAAACACGGTCAACTTCCTGCACCCGGTTTTTCAAACCATGACCTCATTTCCCTTTCGTATACCCTGAAACCTCCTAAACATCCTCCCAGAGTATTGCACCGGCGTTGTTTTGGTCGTTTGGATGGGACAGGCTACGTGGTGATGCTTCGGGACTCAACTGGGATAAATTTAATGCGGCTTCCACCTTGGACGATAAAGTTGAAGCTTTCAATAACGCGGTCAGTAGCTTATACCAGACACATGCACCTATTAAAAAAATCAAGCTCAAGAGACCACCTGCACCCTGGATGACAAGGGACATTCTTTTAGCTATAGGGCGAAGGGATAGGGCTTTCTGTAGATACAGGAGGGATCGCACAGATGAAAAATTGAATCTGTACAAAGGAGCAAGGAACCGATGTAACCAGACGATACGCAATGCTAAACGCCGCTTTATTTTAGATAACCTTACCTATTCCTCGCCTGCCGATACCTGGAAATTCCTTGGAAGCCTGGGTATTGGTAAGCAAACGTGTACTCACCAACCGATGATGGTTAGTTTGAACGACATTAATTTACATTTCTCTACTTCTACTTATTTGGATCCCCTAACTAAGCATCGTACTGTCAATTACCTGGCGAGGTTGATTTTTCCTACTATTAACTCTTTTCAATTTGTTCCAGTTACGCAGGATGAGATCAAAAAGATAATCCTTTCCATCAAATCCAACGCTGTGGGTTACGATCAAATTAGCAGACGCATGATCATAAATATACTTGACCAACTTCTCCCCGCCATTACCCACATCATTAATCATTCCTTACATTCTGGCACTTTCCCCTCCCTTTGGCGTAAAGCTTACATCATTCCTCTACCTAAGATCACAAATCCTGTTCTGCCCAATCACTTCAGACCGATATCCATCCTTCCATTCCTCTCCAAAGTTCTTGAAGCCTGTGTGCTTAAGCAGCTCTCTGACTTCATTTACAAAAATGATTTATTAAGCCCATTTCAATCCGGTTTTAGGCCTGGCTACAGCACCACCACTGCCTTACTCAAGGTGACTGGTGATATCAGAGCAGCTTTGGAGGATAAAAAAGTGACGGTCTTAGTTTTGGTTGATTACTCAAACGCCTTTAACACCGTCAGTCACGATATTCTCTTATCCATCCTCTCCTATCTAGCAATCTCGCCCGAAGCACTGGAATGGTTCTCATCTTATCTTCAGGGACGCCAGCAGTCCGTTCATGTGGATGATCTCTCCTCTAATTGGTGCGATGTCGACTCTGGTGTCCCTCAAGGCGGCATACTCTCTCCTCTGCTTTTCTCTTTGTTTATTAACCTCTTAACTCTTGAACTTCGTAGTGCGTATCATCTGTATGCTGACGACTTGCAACTGTACGCTCATGCCAGCGTTGAAGACATAGCAACAGCAATCGATTTTATTAACACAGATCTTAAAGCTATGCAAAACTGGTCGGAGAGGTTTGGGTTATCTGTGAACCCGACAAAGTGTCAGGCAATAATTATCGGCAGCAGCCGTTTGATGACCCGAGTCAACCTAGAGGTGCTGCCCAAAATTACTTTAAATGGTGCCACTATACCCATTTGTGCAACAGTGAAAGACTTAGGCTTACAACTTGATTGTACACTGAACTGGGGTGATCAAGTTACATACGTGTGCCAGAGGGTTACTGGAATCCTGAGAACACTATACCGCCTGAAAAACTTCCTTCCCGTGAAAACTAAGGCAACGCTCGTGCAATCTCTAATCCTCCCTCTGATCGACTATGGTGACGTGTGCTATTACGACCTGAATGCAGATCTCCTCAACAAGCTAGAACGTCTTCTCAATAACTGCATTCGATTCACCTTTAACCTTCGTAAGTACGATCATATCTCCAGTTTCCGGACCCAGCTCACATGGCTACCTATTCGTCAACGCAGAAAATTGCGTGCACTCTCATTACTATATTCTTTTTTCAATTCCCCATCCCCTCCCACTTATTTAACGTCACAAATTCAATTATTGAGCAACAACCATAGTAGAAATCTACGTTCGGCTAATAATCTCCTTCTACTCTGTCCTTCTCACTCCACTGAGTTTGTCGGTTCTTCGTTCTTCGTGCAGGCTATCCTTTCTTGGAACGCGCTTCCCCTCGAAGTCAGGATGGCTAAAAGTCGCGACTCGTTTAGGGTTCGGGTGAAGAAGCTTTTGCTGGCTGAAACGGCGAAGTCTTAGTTCACCACCTGGTATTAGTATATCTTATAGTGGTAATATGTATGCACGTATGTTTATGAGTTGTGTGTATGTGTATTATATATGTATGTATGTATGTGTTATATATTTGTGTTTATGTAAGTATATTTACTTATTTATGGTCTATCTGGTATATATATACTTCTCTGGCAAGTGCACCTATCTCATATCTTCTCTGCATCACCCAATCGGTTGACTGGCAGAAAATGCCTTAGGCATTAAGTCCGCCGATGCATGTATTTGTGCATAAAGTTTTAAATAAATAAATAAAATAAATAAATATGGTCTGGTCTAGTACGAACAAAACTAAATAATGATGAGAAACAGATATGGACAACTTCTAAGCTTTCGTTCATCTAGCTCTAAACTTAAAAATAATATCATCAGTATCAACATTTAGAAACACTACTCTTCATTCTTAAATATATTACTCGTGGACGTTTCTGCAAATTCGAATAAAACCAACCCGAAAGGAAACGCTTAAAGTATAAAAAAAAATTCCAAATCACTTCTTAAATAACGGAGTTTGAGGAAACAAACATGAAAAATATAACTGAATTGAAACCATTTTTGGGTTCCGTTAAAAAGGTTAATGTACCATACAGTAATTATCACCATAATATACCGACTTACGTACCTAATATGTTCAGTCACGAAAGTTTAAAAATAATTTATTTTTAATCAGTATGAAGTAGGTATCTTTTAATTAGCGAGTCAGGGTGAACAGTCGTCGCGCTCTTTATTGGTCAATGTGGACTTAACTTACTTACAATAAAATGAAACAATATGGATTTTGTAGCAGAATTAATTAAATTTATTCGTTCATGGCAATGTGAAATATGCATGTCTGAATGACTGAAATAAAAAATAGTTGTTCGTACTATCCAGTCTAATTAAGTCCAGTTAAGTACAGTTAAATCCAGTGATTTGACTGTATGTAGTACATATTGACAACAGTGTAAGTATTGTATAATGCTATTACACACCGGCCATGGTTAAAATGATATTACTCTGCTAAATATTGTTCCAAAATATTTCGAGTTTCTATCCATATTCTGTGAGAAAATATTAATTTTATTTCGAAATGTCAAGTCTCCTAAGTTAACAATTTTGTTAAGTCAGAAAGTAAGTTAAAAGAAATTTTGATTGTAAACTTGAAGAAAATTATACAGACGTGGGCTTAGAAAAGTAAATTTAATAATCCTACAGCACCCGAAATTATGAAAACGAATAAAAAACTACTTCGCAACAGAATAGTTAGTGTCATCTAGTGCTGAGCAGTAGTCAACTTTTAGTTCTACCGTCGTTAACAGATGTCTCTACTATAGAGTACTACATCCTCTGGTTTTGTAAAGAATGTAATCATAATTATGCGATAAATGTCTAACCTACTTCGTTATAAACTTATTTTAATGTGCACTTCTTAATTTTTGTGTGCATTTCGATGTTATTCAATGTAATTACGCGTCATTGCTTCAGCCAATCGCAGCAGTACGTCAGTAGGCGCCCAACTCGCGGCGCGTGCAGTAATGTGGTTGGGTGTTACGTTAGCCTGAATTGGAAAAACAAGCGATACGTATATATTTGTATGGCTTCGATACGATCTAATTAAAAACGCTGTACGCTGTATATTTGGAAAACACTACCAAAAAGGTAAGTATGTGAGTCAATAAATAAAGTGTTTATTTTGATAGTTTCTTTTTGTTTTTTGTTGGTGTTACTCTTTAAATTTTTAATACAACTCAATAACTCCATATTATCAACTATTCCATTAAAAAAATACAATTCAATGCACTTTTTTGTTTATGTTAAGACATTATTAGTAAGAAATGCAAAAAAAAAACAAAAATCTGCATACTGCTGATATATACTTTTTTATTTAAAGTTCTGTACGTCAGTATGTTTATTTTATGTATTTTACGTTCTTATTTAAATTTCACAGTTTAAAGTAAAATACATTTAATGAAGTTGACTTACACAATATAGAGCCGTGTTGTAAACCGCCATCTACAAGCTAATAGACGTTACGTTTTACTTAGATGACAGTGCTGCTCTCTAGTGGTGAATAGAAGTAGACAACCTAAATGGTGACTACATGAAAATGTTTAATTATTCTTATTAAAGGCTAGCTATGCTCGCGACTTCATTTGTAGGATTTGAATTTTTAGGTTTTGTCTTAGAGACGTAGTTTTTGCTGAGTGAATCTCGATCCCGTTGGAAATCCGGCATAAAAAATAGCCTATATGTTATCCAGTGACTCCTTATGTCTCCTAGTGAAATTCAAATTAAAATCGGTTTAGCTGATCAAACAAACAAATAGACAGACAATCAGACAAAATTTTAGAAAAATAAATTAAGTAAGTTTTAGTATAGTTTAAAAAACACTTGAGAAAACGGAGTTTCTTTTTTAAATCACAGGCAAACATTTCAATTTGATTTATTTGTATTAATGATTTTTTACCTTTCAATGGTTGATGTTTAAAGCATATCTGTTCTTATTTACTATGATCCCGATAATCAAAATTATATACCAGCTTTTTTTGATTTTAGCTTTTTTAATAAGCTCTATTGTGTGTTGTAATACCTTTTTTTTAAATTTTCATTCAAATCAAATCCCTGGATTCGAATGAAAATTTATTTAATTATATTTTATTTAATTATATTATTTTATTTGTTTATTAAATATAATGTATTTAATTTCTCTCAAAAAAGTATATAATCTTACGACAATGCATAATAGCGGCACGATTTAAACCCCTTATGAGAGCTGGAGTCCGCATAAAGTTCTAGACCTGAATTACGGATCTTCTGGCTCACACCTTCCGACCGTGTACAAACATTAACTTTACTATACTTACTGTATACAATGAATTATAAACTAAATCAGAGTATAAAATAAGAGAGAAGGGGTGACGAAAAAAAGTGAAGGGTTTTTGTATTGTATAGTGTGTGTGTGTGTGTATGTGCGTGTATGTCTGTATGCGAATGTGTATTAGTGTTTAATGTGACACAGACGGCAATTTGGATAAATGGTACACATATAATTTTATCAAATCAAATCAAATCATTTATTCACACTGAATGTGTGTAGTTACATAAATAAGCTCTTTAATATTATTTTCGTCTCAAAACATTCTGCCTTTAAGACAGATAAAAAATACAAGACATTTATTTATTACAGATATTTAGTAGTATTTATTATTTTACTAAGACAATAAGGCTTTTTGTCTCCTCGAAGTGTAGGTTGAGGAGCCAGTTAGTAATACTTCTTTTACTGGACATTAACTACACATAAATTTTTTCATTAATTTTATTATAAACAAATGGACTTAAGAAATAAAAATGTTTATCCAAACTAGTGTTGACGACAACTGGCGACCATACCTTATTTGTTATTCTGGAATGAATTGATCTTTCTGGTTTATATACATATATATATATCATTAACAATATAACGTCTGGCTAGGGTGATATAGTAACCCAAAATCTTCTTGCTGAAGAGATGTGCTATGTCTACCATCATCAATCAACAGCCTTTTACAATCCAGTGTTTGACATAAGCCTCTCCTTAGCAAAGAGGTTTTGGCCTACTATACCACGATAGCCAGACGGGTTGGAATAGGGTTTGTTCCAAGTTTTCCTTCTCTTTTAATGATGTTACCTTAGTTTCCTTTTACGACACCCACGGGATGAATAGGGGTGGTAACACTATGTATTCTTATGTCGTCATACGTCTACCCCACTATTAAAAGTTGTTGATAAAAGAACGTGTTTAATATCGCTCTTGATAGATAGCAATACAACTGTGAATTAAAAAATTTGAATCAAAAAACAAAGTAAATCAAAATGAATGCAATGCCACTTTTGCGCGAAGAAAATTAAAATAAAAGGCGCCCGCTTTGTCTTCAAAGTGTTTGTGAGCTTCCGTGGAGAAGAAAATGAGTTTTGTGCAACGCGAAGTAAATGAAGTTTTATCTTTTCTATCTTTGAGTATTTCTTAGAGTATTTATACTATTTATATGTTTACTATTTATACGACTGTCGCGCGGGTTTAGCGGTTACCGTATTCCACTACTTATCTACAGGTCTAGTTCGACTCCCGGGTCGTACTATAAAAGTGTTATCGAGTTTTCTGATTACTTAATAACAGCCCGAAGTTTGGAACTTGTGGTCTGTTTTCCCGTGCCTCAGAAAGTACGTAAAGCCGTCGGTCTTGCACCTGATCGCTTGCCGGTCGTGTCAGATAGCGGATTGTGAAAGTGAGGGAACAGAAAGTGCACCTGTGCGCACACAGTTATCTCCTGCGTTGGTGGTTGGTCTGGCTGGTCTCCGTTTAGACTGGCTGCTGTGGCCAAAATCAGCTAGGCGAACATCATGATCTCTTGACAGTCTTTTAAAAGAATAGATTTTGAGATAACTATTATATCCCAAATAAATACTAAATGTTAACATGTTCTGGCCGATTTAAATAGAAATAGGTCTTATATATAAATGCAATTAAAAGAATGATAAATAATCAAACTTACACCTTATCTACTTTAATGAAAGTATACATATATTTTACCTAATTACTAGACACGACCGTTCCGACACAACTGATATTCAATAGAAGGTATTAATTATATTGATTTTCATTAGATACTTAAATGAATACATAAAACAAAGATTTGATAAAACTTCCCAATTATTTTTCTTTTGTTTTCAGATAAACTCATAAGCTCAACCATGGTAAGACAATTATTTTATCTTCATATCTTTAGAGGATCAATTTGACCGCTAATGAGGTCTTAACTTTCAGTACGGCTTTGTGAATTACGCTCTCGAGTTGCTGGTTACCAAAACTTTTAATGAAGAAACATGGGAGACGATCAAGTAAGTTATATTCTTCAACGAACTAATACGAAATAGCAGAAAACAAATTTAGAGGCTGGCACTCATCACTTATATTTCGAAGTGTGCTTGTTTTTACACAATATACGTGTTTAAGCTCCTTGTTTTAAAATATGAAAGATCTTGATGAGATTTTTTTTGTAAATGTAATTTTGTGAATGTAAAACTTCTTAAAAATAAATATGAACTTAATGTTAACAGGAAAAAAGCGGACGTAGCTATGGAGGGCAGCTTTCTGGTGAGACAGATTTATGAAGATGAGATCACGTACCATCTGATTACTGCTGCTGTCGAGGTTTTGCGTAAGTATAATGTACTGGAAATTAATATTAATGAACATCTGTTATTCCCATAATGTAGAGAATTTTGTAAATTTGCAAAAAATGACATACATTTACTGTATGTGAATAAGAATATATATATTAACATTAAATGAAAATTTAAACTTGTATTCAAATAATTTGGCAGCAAAATTTAATGGATTTTCACTTCGCTGTAGATTACTGCCACTTTATTTGATGTAAAATTTGTGCCGTTAGAAGTTATTTTTTACTATGGTTTAAGTCGGTTCATTCGCAGCTTATGTAGTCTATTAGGACCTAGGAGCTCCACCAGGTGGACTAGATCGTCGTAGTTCGGGGAGTAGGGAGGAGTCTGACCACTAGCTCGTTTCTCGGCAATCTTGTCGCAATGGATCGCTTCACAGGACCGTATTGCGCTTACTGTGTTATACAATTTTATTTAAACAACAGTTTGCTTATTACTGTGAGACACTTAATTTGCGTTGAATACGATTTACACGACTTAAATCAATGCCCGAGAGCTCCTTTAATAAAGAAATAGATGAAGAAGTTCGAAGAGACGGGATCTACGCTAAATGTGAAGCAAACTGGAGGCCCACGGACTTCTCGGACCGAAGAGAACGTGCAGCAAATTACCGTTTCTGTTTGCGATAATCCAGATTTTTTGGAACACAAACCCTTAGTTGAATTAACCGTTCGAGATAACCCTATCTCGTACATCATTCATCATATAAGATCTAGATAGTACAGGAACTAAAACCTAATGATTTAAAGCGCAAGTCGTATGCTGAAACAATGTTAGAGCGATACAGTAATTTTGACAACATCTTATTTTCTGTCGAAGTCCATTTTCACCTCAACGGACATGTAAACAAACAGAATTGCAAGTATTGGGGCAGTAAAAATCCCAAAGCTAAACAGGAGATTCTACTACATTATCCCAAGGTAACTATGGCCTGCAATTTCAGCAAAAGGAATCATAGGACCCTATTTTTTCTAAGATTCTCGCGGCCGTTCAGTTACTGTTAATTCTTCTGAATATGTGAAAATGTTACGGAAGTTCTTGGGGCCGATGCTATTGGAATTTGCCTACAATCGTAACAAATGGTTTCAGCAAGATGTAGCCACTTGTCACACATCCAATAAGTCCCTGCCGGTGGCCAAAGATACGTTTTCAGAAAACTCATTTCCAGACGAGGCGACATTCCATGGCCACCCAAAAGTCTAGATCTGTCCCCAGCAGATTTCTTTATATGGGGTTATTTGAAAAATCGTGTCTACATCAATAAATCAAATACACTACGTCAAGTACAAGAAAAAATCAGCGAAGAGATATCGGCGGTCTCACGGTCTCTTTGCTGACGAGTTTTCGAAAATTTCGGTGCTCGCTTAGAAGAGCTCAAACGTTAAAACGGTGGTCATTTAGACGAAGTAATTTTTAATAAATAAATTCTCACTAAGTAACTTTCTTGTAAACAAACAATTTTTATAATGTATGATGTTTTCAAATGTTAACTAATTCATGGCCCACCCAGTATTATATCCTGTCTTTTGAATTGCACAAAAGAATAAAAAAATGTCTCGAGTAAATTTAAAAACTTTGTACTATAAACGTAAGAGTTAAGAGGCACATAAGCAGCCGGCTAACAATGTTATTGTGAAAGTTTAAATTGAATGTTAGAGATCTTACGGTTGAAATAATGACGATTATAATAATGGATTTACGTATGAGTATTATCCGGGATAGTAAATATTCCGTATTTAGGTTTTGTATACGGTTATGTATATTAATATACATATAGACTGCTCCAGTAACATTTAGCGATATGACAACCAATATGTACCTTTCAAGATCTACTTACTAAATCGCTGGCTCCTCTGTTTAAATTGAAAGAAAATAAATCAATCTCGATGCTCTAAAGAATAACTTTTAAAATGATTTATTACAGAAATACCTGCTGATGCCATACTGGAGCTATTTGGCAAGACATTCTTCGAATTTTGCCAAGACTCAGGATATGATAAAATTTTGCAAGTGTTGGGAGCTACACCACGCGATTTTTTGCAGGTACGTACAGGCAGGTAGGTACGTACGTTTAGTTATATAGTTTACATTTAGTTATATTGTTTTAATGCCTCTAAACATAGTTAAGTTACAAATATCTAAGATTATATTAATTGCCTTAAGTGAAGCAAAAGGAAAACCCACTGCATATTTATTAGTAAATGTAAAAATAAAAAAAGTATGAACCGTATATAATATACTTTTCTGTAAAAACACAATTTTTGTTTCTAACATTTGTATATTTAATAAAAACTGTGATAATATTCATAATTCAACATGAACTTGTAGAGGGAACAGAAAAACGAACGAATACCGACCAGATAAGGTGATCATGCCAGGTGGGCCGCGGCCCAACGGTTGATGTTTTTTTTTTTTTTTTTTTATGATTTTTAGCTGTTGGCCTCAGATGGCCTCTACAACTTTACCCGGTTTAGTTACGGTGAGCGCTGAGGGCTCTCAACCGGCCATTTATTAAGCAACATTGCCCAAGGGCTGTTGCTTAATAAATGGATGGATGTGTTGCTGAAACACTGGGGCGGCCTACTCCCATGTTTTGTTGACGGTTTACGCGGCGCGTGTTCCGCCCCCGCCGACGGGGACGAAAACGCGGACGGTTCGTACTAATTGTGTTCGCTCTGCGTTGAGCGCGTGTAATGTCGTCGTCTAGCTCCCCTAACGCGTGTTTGGGTCGACGTATTTTTGAGATTTTACTCGGTGTGTAGTTTACGGCCGCAACCACTAGAGGGTTGGGGTGAGTCGGAGCAGAGTCAAAGTAGCTAAGGGAGCACTGTTTAATGAATTGCTTGATGGTCGGCAATCTGAGGTCGATGTGAAGATCGACGTTGCGTACATACCACGGTGCTCCCGTAGCTTTGCGCATGAAACTATTCTGTAGTGTTTGAAGCCTATGGATCCTGTGTGGCCTAACGTGTGCGAATACTACGCTGCCGTACGTCATTATAGGACGTATGCATGCCGTGTACAATCTAACTTTGTTTTTTAAGTTTAATTTCGAACGCGCGTTAATTAAACAGTGTAGACGTCCTAGCACGAAGGCAGCCCGGCTGCGGACTGCCTTGATGTGGGGGCCGAAGGATAGACGGTCGTCAAGGGTTATGCCTAGATATTTGGCCTGCCTAGCCCAAGGGATAGACTTGCCGAACATCCTAATCTGAGGGGTAACGGTTGATGTCGGAATGTTGTATATATATATGCTAATCACCGCAAGAATTTTTATACCCTGATTTAGGATTAGTAGTTGCTTCGTAGTTCGTTAACTCGTAGTTCGATGTGTCTTCGCTAGATGGCGCTGTAGTATGTATTTTTGTTTACGCTGCTGTCGCCACAAACTATAACTAGAACATAACCTCCAATGAGAACATAAAATCACAAAGTTATCTAATGTAATTCAATATCAATAAATGTTAATTTTCCAGAATCTCGACGGGCTGCACGATCATCTCGGTACGCTGTACCCTGGGATGCGATCGCCATCATTCCGATGCACCGAGCGACCAGAAGACGGCGCACTGGTACTTCATTATTACTCGGATAGACCTGGATTGGAGCACATCGTCATTGGAATTGTTAAGGTGACGTTTTATTATGTTCTTGGTAACATATAAACATGATGAGTATTTCCAGACATCTTAAACAATACTATACATAAATATTCATGGTGTTCCATAGAATACACGCTTATCTAGGAAAGAAGTATTGAATGCATTTAGAAATATATCTACTACTACAATTACATTTGGCCAAATGTGAGCATTATATTATTTGAATAATATACTATATACTATATGAATACCTAAATTGATTTGTAAAAGTTGACCGACCCCGATGCCATACACCAGGCCATACGTTTAAGCAATATCACCGCTGGTTTTTCTACTTACCTGCTTCTAATACTTATCAATAATTTTCTCATCATACATCTAAAGAGTTCAGTTGACATCACTAGATCAAATATCACGTAAATGGGTGTGTTAGTAGATTTCCAGGTGTAATGTTTCAGGGATACATGCCTAACTAAATATAATCACGGGTGTAAATTACAAGTCGTTATCAATGCTAACATTTATGATAATACATTCATCGGTCTCATCTACATTTTAGTGGCAGGTAAGAGATTCAAATTGATAATATTACTGATATTAATACTATCGACATAGTTTTTTAATCGTGCACGAATTCGCTCAAGACCATTTAAAGGTCAAAGAGGGACCGCGCATTCGGCTTGAAACACTGTCAAATCAAGACCAGTGTTTTTGTGTGGAATACGATAATATATTGCTTATGTGAGTAAAATTACCTGATATTTATGTATTATTTTGTAGTTTTACTTAAACTGAAGTGCCTGTATACTTAATGAGTATTTATTAATCAGTGTTGTAGAATTGATTCTTAGGACGTTATTTGCTACATATTTTTAGATATAACACATATTCCACTTGATTGGACCTCTTTTTAATATACCCATATGATGACGGATTAAGAATACATAGTAACACCACTCTATTCATCCTGTGGGTATGATCAGAAGAGCTAACTGAGTGAGCAATTACGCAAGACATCAGCACTCTAGAGGAAAGGAAAACTTGAAATATTATATGTATCAAAAAAATGACCAGCACGACATAGTAGGCCAAAACTTTGTTTCTAAGAAGAGCCCTATGTCCAGCTGTGAACTATTAAAAACTGGATATGATAATGACACACTATAATAATATTTTATTTGCAGACGGTGGCAAGTAAACTGCACGATACCGAGGTGAAGGTAGAAATTCTGAAGACCAAAGAAGAATGCGACCACGTTCAGTTTCTTATCACCGAAACTTCAACAACTGGTCGCGTTTGCGTTCCTGAGATGGCTGAAATCGAAACTTTGTCACTTGGTAATAATTAATTATTATACACAGTTCTTAACATACTAGCAAAATGTTAGAACTAGTTATCTAGTGATTGTGGATTCGAATCCTACCCAGTACAATATCGATTTGTACCCGATCGAGGAATTATGAAAAATAATAGCGAAGAATGACTGTTATTCTTCCAAATATATAAATAGTTACTTACTTCTCTAAAAATAGTGCAATAAAAATGATAAAATATCTATAGAACTACTTATGTCAGATAAATATGTATGTGAAATCAATCAAAGTAATGTTTTTAGTACTCATACGAGTACTTCAGTAAAAATTAAATTCATTTTCTAGTAGAATATTACATACTAACTGCGTCTCACGGTTTTTGGTTTTTGTTGCTTTTGAAATTGTACACTATTTTATTGGATTCAATTTTGTTTTCGCATAATCCTATTTTTGTCTAAAAAAAATTACTCCTTATAACATCATCATCGAAATCGGTAAAGCCGTTTCAAACATTAACCGAAACAAAAACAAACAGAAAGCCCCACAAAAAATTTAAAAAAAAGGTTCTTTGATGTAAGTACCGTATATGCTTTCATATGCATTTAGTTAAAAACTGTTAATTGGAAATTATAAAGAGGTGAAGTGCCAGATTTTAATCTATTTGTGTAGATTAAATGATTATTTAATAGTAAACGAACAGAAGTGACTACCGCCAACAATAGATAGGTCTTCCTCCCATGCTTAGGTTTAAACCAAAATCTATCTTACATAGCTAGAGAGAGGCCATAATTTAAATGCAAGTGCAGAGCTCAACACTTTTGTGTTCCTAACTGCCCTCGCCTTGCCAGTATACCAGTCCTTTACACCAGCACATTCTTGAGCTCAACCACCTTTTCAACGACCGTACGAATCTTCAATTTGCTCTCATTATCAATTTTCAGAACCAAAAGTGAGCCCAGCTACATTCTGTAGAGTATTTCCATTCCATCTGATGTTCGATCGTGAACTGAACATTGTTCAAGCCGGACGCACTGTCTCCCGACTACTTCCGAGAGTTACCAAACCTGGATGCAAGATTACCGATGTCTTAGATACGGTAAGCTGTCTTTATTCTAAAAGATGTCGTAAATAAATTAAAATACATGAAACACAGCTATTACCGCTTGGATTAAATACTTTTACCAATTATTGGTAAAGATCTGCCTGAATTAAGGTGTTAATTTGATTCTCAAGTGAAATTGAGCTTGCCGGCATAGTGATTAGTGACCTAACTGCTAAGCCGAAGGTAGTGGGTTCAATGCCACCTGGGACAAATAATGTGCAATGTGTCTGGATATATTTTTTTCTATAATGTGTACATATTCAGAAATATATAAGCATATTTATCAGTAATCTGGTAAATAATACAGGCTCTGGCTAGTTTGGAATCAGACTGCCGTGTATGAGATGTGTGGAGTGACTTGTGTGGAGTGTGAGTATTGTAATCTCTTATGTTGTAATCAAAATAAATGTATTTATTTATATAAAGGCGGACTTTATGTCATGAGGCATCCTCTCCCAGTCGACTTTCAGGTGATGTAGAAATAAGATGCGGTAGGTGCAAAGATATTGAGTTTATAAATGCACAATATATATAAACATACATATACTTAAATTTAATATTACGTGAAATAGACAGTTGTCCTTGGAGATTCGCGTACTTTCGACTTAAATACGGCAAATACATTTTATGGATATCCTGCAGGAATTTTGATTATAAGAAAAGAGCTTTGCAATATATCAATAATACTTTGTCAGTAGACGTCCAGTTGAATAAATACACTTGATATACAATTGTTTTAAGGTACGACCCCATTTGGAAATGACATTTGAAAATGTTTTGGCTCATATCAATACGGTGTATGTGCTGAAGACCAAGCCTGAAGAGATGATGACTGTTACTGATATACCTGAGGACATTGCTTCACTGCGATTAAAGGTAATTTAATATTTTCATATAACTTATCATTTTCTATGAAAAACTCAAAAAAACTATTTCATAAACGCGACCTTCGATATAGAGAGAGTAATAAATGCATTTATAAACTTCAGAATTTAAATTTTAATTAGAATAGTAAGAGGAGGTTAGATATAGATAACTAAACGCACTCTACTTAAAGTATGCGTTTTGCAATCGAAGATTTTGATTTATCTATGAACATGTACTGGAACTTGCCTGACCATCGCCTTGTGTCCCTTTTTAATATCTGATCTTATTGGATCAACCAACAATTGTAACTAGAATTTTCTTCCATAATATTTTATTATAGTCTATGGTCAAACTACACACTGGTCATCTCTTGCTTCATACAACTATCTCTACATAGTTTTTTTCTGTACTTGTATCATCAGATATACTTTTACTTTCTTCTCCATGGTCCTTTGTTTAAAAACACGTACAAAGGATCCAGGTCGCGATCAAGGCACTGAAGTTTGTTGCCCGATATTTCAGATTGCTGCTAATCTGATCGTATTTAATATTGCAGGGTCAAATGCTGTACATTCCGGAGACCGACGTAGTTGTATTCCAGTGCTACCCTAGCGTCACTAATCTGGATGATTTAACCAGGTAAAAAACGCTAGCTACTAAATCATATACATATTTCGTTACTTACAGGTAAAGTAAAATAGTTCAAAATTTATTTATTTTGCTTATATTTTATTTGTTTATATGTTGCACAGTGTTTAAAACTTGTGGAGCAGTTTATTACGTATACCAAATTGTTAAAATAATATTTTGTTCAAGCGGTACTTAAAATTGAGCTTTCAATGACACATTTTTAATTTTTACATTGTACAATTATAAATAAATTAATTAAATAGCTATATAATGTAAAGTAACTTAAACTAGTGTTTAATTCCATAAGAAACATAACATACATATACTTCAAAATTCATTAATTTGTAAAAAAAAGAATAATAGCAACATTTTCATTGTCAGACGCGGTCTGTGCATCTCTGACATTCCACTCCATGACGCAACACGTGACCTGGTGCTTATGTCAGAACAGTTTGAAGCTGACTACAAACTGACGCAGAGTCTAGAGGTTCTTACCGACAAACTCCAACAAACCTTCAGGGAACTTGATTCAGAGAAACAGAAAACTGACAGGTATACACTGTAATATTTGAAGAGACTTATTTAAGTTGTTTTGATCAAAAATATGACTTAATGGTTGATATTTAAAACAGCAAAATGTAAAATGCTTACTATATTTTGTTGTTGTACTATTCTGACTATAGAGTCTGACTGCCTCGGTGACACACTAGCGTATGTAAGTGCTATGCTGAGGCCTTAAGTTCGATGCCTGGGTCATACCAAGTGTTTCTATTTGATCGGCAAATATTTATTTCGGAGTTTGGGTGTTTTTTATGTAACATGTCTATGTATGTATATGCAAAAAAAAGTATATAAGTAGTCTATCAGTAAATCTAGCTGGCATAGTGCAAGCTCTGCTTAATTTAGAACTAGATGGTTTTATATGTAAGATGTCCGAAAAATTTATCCTATATAGTAACAAGAAGTGTCATCTTTAAATACTAAAATTTTGATGATTACTCTTCACATGACAATGACCTTTAGTTCATCTCCTACTCTAAAGTAGTCTCATTCATGCAATCTCTCAATCATTTCCTCTTACTATTTTTAAATATGAGTAGGTTTTCATTAATCTGCTCATATTTAAAATTCGTTCCAAAACCGGGTTCATACCCGCTATATAACTTCATACTATAATGGTAACAATATTTAGAAAATATCACTTATTTAGACATAATAAAGGTTATAATAAATGACCACATAAAAGCGCAGATAGAACATTTCATTATTAAATTCATTTTCAGCGGCTATCAGCCGTATTTTGAATCTTGTATCAAAATTTTTACTTTTAGCTTAAGTAAATAATTATTTTGTATTTTATGTTATTTATTTATAGATTTTTCTTAATATTCTTTAGGCTCCTCTACTCAGTCCTTCCGATCAGTGTAGCTACAGAACTTCGTCACTGCCGCCCAGTACCAGCTCGACGCTATGATACGGTCACCTTACTGTTCAGCGGTATCGTGGGTTTTGCCAACTACTGTGCCAGGCATACCGACCATAAAGGGGCAATGAAGATTGTCCGGATGCTCAATGACTTGTATACGGCATTTGATGTGCTGACTGACCCGAAAAGGAATGCTAATGTTTACAAGGTACTTTTATTTGACGAAAGTGTACGTTCTGTTTCTTTATTTCGATTACTTTAAAGGTAAAAAGGTACACTAGACTTATGCACGGTCAAAGAATGCATGAAACGAGATTCAGTAGACCTCTTTTATTCTTTGTTTGCTGTTTATATTTGTTGACTTTTTACAAACTAACTTATGATTTGTACGAGTATGTTGTTGTTGACTTTTTGTCAATCTAGTACAGTCTCCACAACAACAAATCTTAATTGTTTTAAGGTTGAAACGGTGGGTGACAAATACATGGCTGTATCAGGATTACCAGAGTATGAAGTCGGCCACGCTAAACACATTTCGCTACTAGCTCTCGACATGATGGATCTTTCACAGACAGTCACTGTTGATGGAGAACCTGTTGTAAG
This sequence comes from Hypercompe scribonia, assembly GCA_949316085.1. Classification (NCBI taxonomy): domain Eukaryota; kingdom Metazoa; phylum Arthropoda; class Insecta; order Lepidoptera; family Erebidae; genus Hypercompe; species Hypercompe scribonia. Next base: position 12,303,072 of record OX438988.1, read on the forward strand.
TATGGTTTAAGAAAAGGAAGAAGAAAAGTAAACAGTTATTTGTAGAAACATTACTTGTCTTGTTCTATGTACTCGTATACTATTTCATATTAGTGATTAAAGGTAAAATTCTTTCGACAGCTGGGCATCTCAGTTGTATTTTTATTTCATTTTTATAATGTGATATTTATTTTGTGTGTTTTATTAAATCCTTGCAAATTCGTCTGCGTCGCTTTACCAAGTGTGTGTATGTATTTACGCACGCAAGAAATTACATTTCTTTGACGTAACAAGATCTTTCTAAAAAATTTGTCCTTTGCGTTATCCTGTTTGTACAGAAAGCGATACTAATAGTAAAAATGCAGTTATTTAATACATTGAAAGAAATTTTTATTATAACACGTTATGTTTCTAAATAATTTTATTTAAATATAATAAAATAATTATTTTTATTAAATTAATAATATAAAACCTAAAATATTGGCTAGTTAATTTCATGATGTCGGTTTTCGTGGTAAAAATTGACTCTCAATATTTCCTAACGCACCAAAAGAAGTGTAACTTCTAAAATTCCATTGTACTTCAGATCCTACAGTGGCATTATATTATTGTAGCCTATAGTAATCTACCTATATCGACTATCCACCAATGAAATATTTTTTCAAGCAATCAAAAATATCTTCAGCTTTATAATGGTATTGTTACAAAAACTATTATTCAGGGTATCACGATTGGAATACACACTGGTGAAGTGGTGACTGGGGTGATAGGACACCGTATGCCACGCTACTGTCTTTTCGGAAACACAGTCAACCTGACTAGCCGCTGCGAGACCACTGGTGTACCTGGCACTATCAACGTCAGCGAAGATACTTATGGGTATGTATACACATATATTCCTTGGCATCACTATGACACTAGGAAGTCTTACGTTAATGAATTGGGTTTATGGGTTAACCATATCTAAAAAGAAAAACAAAAGTAAAAAGTAATGACATTTAATCTTCACACAGATCCAAATATCGTTTTAATGTTTTAGGAATGGATAATTTCTGGATACCCAATGGTAATTCAAAATTTTGCCAGAGCATCTGCCTTACCATGCATCTACATAGATGTTTTAATTCCACTGGTTTCAAGCTACATCTCGATGCTGGCACCAAATGGCTTTTTAAAATATCGCCATATTTTTCTAACATCAACCGCCTTTGGTAATTGTAATCTATTGGTAGCCCTAAATGTTTCAGTTCCCTTTTACTCACAGTCAAAGTTATGCTTGGAACTGCCCTCATGGCTATTTTTAGACAAGTAACTAATTCATATGGATAGACTCCGTTGTATTCATTCAGACGGTCAAGAATAGATTCGATTGGATTTGTTGAAACTTTATCAGACGTTATTCTTGCTCCAAACCTCAGTAGTATCATGAGCATTTCTGCTGCTCCCATTTGTATCACAACTCTTACTGGTGAAGCTCGACCACAGCTTTCTAGTGGAACATCTATAAAACGATAACACTTATCGTCTTCTTTATATTCAAGATTTGCGTTAGTAGCGTGATCGAGAAAGAAAACTAGAGCGTGAACGTTTTCTTCTTTGTCCATAAAGTCCGACTTCCAACCAGCTAAGAAGTATGGAGCTGATGTACCAAATATTGCCCCTAAAGCACAAAGAAAAGAAAACAAGTTACTAAAGTAGATAGATAGGTAGATAGAAAATTTTTTATTTGTGCGTCGTATTACCGAGTTTATTATTTTTATTATTTATTTATTTAATTCAAACTGACTCATCTCTACCTGATGGAAAGCAAAAGTAGACAACCATTAACCATTAACCATATTTCAAGAAAGTATATACAATGTCAGATATATAGTACATGAAAGGCGGCCTTATTGCCAAAAGCGATCTATTCCAGGCAACCTTAGGATGTATCAAAATATTTCGGAGAGACAGTAGTAGGTGACAGTGCAATGAATTTTGGCGAAGCATTTGCTAATAAATATAATTAGAAATCTATATGTATTCATATATATATTCATACAATGTACACACACATAAAAAAAACATTCTTACGTTTAAAATAATTTATACATAGAAAATGTTATTACCACATAAATATGTAAACGTGAATGTTTACTGTGTACTTATTAGTTAAAAATATAGTAATACAATAGTGTTTTGATGTTTTTCAACAATGCCAGAGATTTTACCGTGAAATTAGACACATCAGTCACAAGTGTTAGAAGATAAACACTCACCCAAAAATATCCTTTCAAATGTTTTTTCACAAGTATAGATCTCATCTAACAATGCCGCTACAGTACCATTATCTTGAAGACTCCAATCGAAGGCCAGTTTCATGGCTATATATAGCAAGTTATGGTACTTGCCCATGAGACAAACATCACCATTACGAGACTTACAATTATTGTGATATCTCAACGCAGACATCACAAAATTTTTGCATGATGTATTGTCCGAGTGGTTTTGGCCTGAAATGGATGTTATTTGAATTAATAATTATTTCTTTTAGCTGATTCTCTGTCCTCTGTGGTCGACAATGTGACTTCATCTTTATCAGTTGTCCAATACACTTATTATACACAAGCAAACAAAGTATTGTAATGAGTCAAATTTACGTAATTTTATAAGACGAATATCTTACGAGTAACATTTTTTTGCTTTGAATATATTTTAGATAGCTATCCTTTTTGCTAAATTCACATGATCTCATCCTTAAAAATTAACATTTTCTTACAGAAATAAAAATAGGACTAATAGAAAAAATAATAATAAACCTCTTGCACATCCCGCAATCACAGTATTGAAGTATTCAACAAGATCTCTCCTTTTCATCCTCTCGTTCAAACAGTCGCGATCCATATTAGCGAACACTTCCTCAAAGTAACATTCCATGAACGTATCCATATTGGACACAATAATTTTATTATAGAAAAGTATTTGTAAAATTATTTGTGTACTAGTACTATTATTGACTTTTGATTGAAGTATTATATTTAATTTGATAAACCTTTTTTTATAATTTACAATAGCAAAGAGTTTTCACTAAATATTATTTAATTTATGTCACTTTCGGTTACCCTTTAATTTGTGTTTAGTGTATTATTCAATGAACTACTGTCCACCGCGGTTGTCTCAACAATAGAAGTGGTTATAAAATCACTTACAACCCCAGTTTTGTATGGAATACTATCAAGTGCACTTTAATCTACTTTACCTTAATGCTGAGAAGCCTTACTAGGTTTCCTATTTTAAATGTTGATATCGGTATCAACTGTTAGGCAGTGGACTTTGTTAACAGTTTCCTTGTCCTGTTTTATTCTTCTGTATATTTATTTAAGTACAACTACTGAACTAACATTGACTTAATTTTATTATGGTAAAGTGTTTTTATAACTTACCATAAATTCGAGTTCAACGATACGAGTGCTTTCCTTCTTACTGTGGCTCTGATACGTAATCTTTAGTTCTTGTAATCGTAATACCTGGTCTTGAGTTATTCTACTTTAATCATATTTCAAATGGACGAAAAGTACATGTGCGTTGTTGAACTACGAGCGATCTCCAATAAAGTTGCTAATAAGGTGAATTAGATAACATCCTAACATGCGGCAGTGACATTAGAAGAATAACGAATATTCTTTGAAACTTTTTCAACTCTTTGAATGTTATTTTCAATTAATTCACGTCACACAATGAGATCCATATTAATTTATGAATTACGGTAATTGTTTGGAGGATGAAATACTATAAAAACCAATTTATTTTCATTATAGATCCTTCTATTTTATCGACTACGTAATGCAAATTAAATGAACTGTATAAATGAAACAAGTCCTTTAAGCTAGCTACTCCCCATGTCTTAAAAACATTCCTTATTGGTCTTTGATTACGATTTGCATTCTACAGAAAATCGTAATCAAAGATCGATAAGAAATAGTAATTATAACAAGGAAACTAGATTTTTAAATGTTTGTTCTCAGATATTTGATGCGCGAAGACAATCATGATGACCGCTTCGAACTGACTTATCGTGGACACGTTTCTATGAAAGGAAAAGCTGAACCCATGCAGACTTGGTTTTTAACCCGAAAGAAGATCTAAATTTGAGTTCAGATCAATTTATATTGTTTAGTGATCATTATTTTTATTGAAATAGCATAAATATATTGTCGCATCTTGCATCTTAACTCAAAAAAAATATGTAGTCGTGTCTAGTTTATAAAGGAATATTACTTTCTTATCTACTATAGCCATTGTACTTTATATGAATTATGTAAATGTTGACATTTGATTAATTTATTTTGTGTTAATTTATTTAGAGTAGTAATGTTTTAAAATATTGATGTTAATAGGTTTAAGATTATTACAAAATAGTCATTCGAAATCAATTTTATTTCATCCAAATTACTGTTTGCATCATGATATGTTTCTACGTTACCCATTTTCATATTTTTTTTTTTGCAATATATTTTTAAATGTTATTTAAAATATTATTCAAATACATGTGTTTGGGCCAGAAAAGTTCGTGATCATCCAAAGTCTTCACCAGGTCACTACTGGACAGTAGGTCTCTCCTCAGAAAGGAGGTTTGGGCCTACTATATCACGCTAGCCAGACGGCTTGGTTGTCAGTTACTAAACCCATTTTTTGTTACTATTATATACCAATGCATGCTATCAAACAGCGTTATTGATTTGTTAAATACGTTGTGTTATTTTGTTACGCGTACTTACATAAAAAATAAAAAAAATGTTATTTTTTTGTAAAGGTTATTTGAATTTCTTTCGTGTTTCTTATAAATTAATTACCTACATTCCACAAGACTACTACTTTTCAAGTTTTCGTTATTATTTTTTTTAATTTAATCTTTATCGATAGATATCTTTACAGATAGATAATAGATGTTATTATATCTAGTCAATGTATGTTACTTGATGTTTTAATAAAATTAGTTAAATATATATAATTTATTGTAGAATGCTGAATGTTGTAATATTATATTAAATATTGTTTTATTCTGTTGTGATAAATATTCATCTCAAATTTATTAGAAACAATAAAAAGGTTATTACTAACAACTTTTTTTAGCAATAAATTTCTGTTAGACGGTAAAAGTGTAACTCCGATCATCATTAGCCTATTACAGTCCACTGCTGGGCATAAGCCTCACCGATTTCATGCCACTTGGTTCGATCCTGAAGTTTGCGGCGGGTCAGTCTGTTGAAATTGGACTGACTACGACAACTCGATGTGCCCCTCTGAGCCTGAGATTGGATCCTTTCTAATAACAGAGTATCTCGGATCCGTCCGGATACAGCTGTTATTATGACATCCAGTGACCTCCTAGCACCTGCCTGCTAGCGTGGGCACCATCTAAGTTAGTGTACCTACTACAAAAAAGTTAACCTTACGTAATAGTTAGAAATGAATAATTAGAAACAGACTTTAAAAAAATTTGCTTGTAATTATTATTATTATTGTACATACAATAATAATATAGTCTTATCTCTTAGTAGTTTTGAATATACACCTGTCACACATAGCTCTGCAACCCTTGACATTTTTTTTAAAAAACATCGCCCGCCCTATGAATAAATTCTGTGTCGCGGAAGACTTTACAAACATACAAGAAACGGACACACTGAACGTCCAGACTCAGAACTACAATTTCTGGATCACACAAAGTGTTGTCCCATGTAGGATTTGAACCCACAACACTCGGTGCAGTAGAGAGCGGCGTGGCGATCGCTTAAACCACTAGGCTAACCGTGCAGTCAAAAATCTATCGTAACCCATCCCATCTTGTATTTGTCTATCAAGAAGTGTAATTTACTAGATATAGTTCCTCGTGTTAGGCAGTGTCACCATACTGCGTAGGCTACAAAACTAAAATGGCTATATACCTACATATTTATCATATCATTGTCATCTATATGTAAATTTTAACATCACCATTTCTATCAGAAACATCTTGTTATCCGGTTTATATCAGGAGCATAAAATTTTATACGAACAAATTGACACGATTATAACTGTAAGTTATTATGTTGTTAAACATATCTACAATCTCCAGCAATACATTATGTATTGTTAAACTCACAATTACTATACTATAAAGTCATTAGTTCTAGTCATTCAATATCCTGTAGCTAGTCACTTTACTAGGTAAGTGCCATGCTTCGGCAGAAATAAGCCAGCTCGAGGGGATCACAACGACATCACGGACAATCAGATTCAATCCATTTTGTCGTAGCTTTTCGAGTGAGTGAGTTTTCTAGTCCTACCGTTCAAAGAAAACATAAAATAAAAGCTTACAAGTCTAAAAGTGCCGTAAGTTAAATATGAAATATACCAAAACATGAGCGATAACAGTTAAGATAACGGTGTTATAGATTGTGTTACGTATTTTTCAGCACGCAACAATTATTCTAATGTTATCGAGTTCGGTGACCCGACAATGATTGGTATGATACATGATAATGCCTTTGGGGGTTTAGTATACAGGGTGATAATAGGTATAATAAAGACATTAATTGTTTTATTTACTGTGGAACCGCTAATGTTAAAGAGGTTTAGAGGTCAATGGATACCAATTAAAATATAACCAAATTTCGATTAATTGTTAGTAGTTTAACATTTTATCCTGATGGTGCTATAACATTAAACAATTAAAAAATATTTAGTTCAGACGAAGACCAAGAAATTACAAAAAAATTGACAAAGAGATATAGACAATAAACAATGTGTGCATTTAATTAAGAGCGATTCGAATAGTCGATAGCCAAAAGATCTCCGATCACCTTAATCCTTTGGTAATTCCACTGTAGGGTACTTCAGTCCGATGTAGTTTCACTCTATATTCTCTATCTTATCGATAATAGAGAGTGATCTGCGGACTAATTTGGACTAATACTGTCAGCAAATTGCCACAATCGTTGTACACGACAAAATTTTCAGCCAGTACAAAACAAAATCACTTGCATAATTGGCACTTCAGTACTGTGCGCTTTCCAAGAAACTTTTTGCCTCGCACAACCAATCTGTGGAACAAATTAGTGTCTGCAGTATTTCCGCATCGATACGACCTTCAAACTTTCAAGAAAAGAGTGTATTTCAAAGGCCGGTAATGTGCTTGTGACTCCTGTATTGCAGGAGGCGGTATTCACTTTCTATCATAGCCTATATGTAGAGAACTTTTTATGAGGCTGTCACTTACCTACAGTTTTGAGTAAACGCGATCTTAACGCTACATAAGCAGCTCCTTGGAGCCAGTGAATTCCTACTAACATTATAAATGCAATTGCAATTTTTTTTTTGGTTTCACTCGAAAACTACTCAACCGATCAGCATGAAATTTTATTCACCTGTTCTTGGAAGTATTAGAAGTAACATAGGATACTTTTTATTAAAAAATAATAATAATATATTTATTTAAAATGATCTGTTACAAAACTTAACGTGGCTGACCAAATTCCAAGCGAGCGAAGCCGCAGGCAAAAGCTAGTATAAGTTAACGTTTTACCAAACATTAATGTGGAGGGTTAAAATTGATCACATAGACTTGATTGCACAGATGGCGTAGAGTTTCAAGTGGTCACCTCGCCACTTTTTAATGCGCTGCGTTGTGGTTTTAAACCCCCCTCGGGATAACTTCAAAAATTGTTGTTCTGAGTTTAAGTGGTCTTTGTATCCTTTTCAGATGTTTGTTAAATCCCCGCGATACGAAGTTGTGTTTAAAAAGAAGAAAAACAATGACAAACACCTGGAAAATTACAAGCGAATTAAATACTAATTACATCGTCTTCGCGTCTGCTAACATGGTTCTTACTTTTACACCTGTTTTACTTTTACCCATCAAGTTTATACATCACAAGCTTTATACGAAAACAAAGTCGATAGCCAATCAACTACATAATATGTTCTGCAGAATATATTAGCGAATACCTAAAAATAATTCGACTCACTCGGAATGCCGTTCCGCGACCTCCACCATCCGTTTGCGTTCGTTCGAACTTGACGATGGTTACAAACGAAACGGGTTTTCGTGATCTGTTCTTACTTTTAGGGGACGTTTAAAGTTCATTTGTATTATCTATTATTGGTTTTATATAAAGTGTGTCAATTACGATTTCAAGTACATCCGGCTGTCGAAATTCAACAATACTAGTATAAAATTAGACATGGCACACAATTGTAGGAATTATTTAAGCAATATTTGTTTAAAGTTATCTTGTATTAAAATAGGCTGTAAGTAATGATGTATTATACATTCTATTTACAGAAAAATATATCTATCTATTAATCTCGTGTGACATTTGTATTTATTGGGATCGGTCGACCGTTCTAATTACGTTATTTGGTTGATAGCAGCAAGTTCTTGTGCGTTCCGTTAAGGCTTTAGCAATGAATTGTAATTAATAAGTCTCATGTTAAGTTTATTTTATATTTTATGATGTTAGGTTTATTTTATTTCTTAGTAATTATGAAAATTTTCAATTGCGGAGGGACGGGTGTGATATCCTCCGACCAGGTGAGGTGATCATGCTTGGCGGTCCACGGCCTAATAATCAACGTTGGAATGTTTTACATTTGCTAATCGCCACGAGAGTCTCTACTTCGCGATATAGGATTAGTAGTTGCTCCGTAGTTCATTATACTCTGTAGTTCAATGTACTTTCGCTAGAAAGCGCTGTAGTATGTTTTCTGTTTGCACTGTATGTGGAAGTCGCCATACAGTCATGAATTTTATTGAGTACAGTACACTCTAGCAGTCTGGAATTATAATTTATAATCGTCATCGGCAATAAATTTATGAATTTATGCTTGTTGTAGTTTATACGGTGGTTTTTTGGGTTGATAGATATCTGTTCTGATTTTCTTAATTTTCTTGTTTTCCAGATGCAAAATTTGTCATGTTAACTGTGGATGTAACCGGAGTTGTGGTTATGTTATCCTTCCTAAATGTTTGCTTTTGAGGTAAATAAATTTCAAAAGAATCGTACAATATGAAATATATTTTGAGTTATATTGGCACTGATGTAAATTTATCCAAAAATCTTTTACCTTTGGGTATCTATTCTAGTGATATTGCGGTTGATATTGGCAAATCCGTGGTGAAGATTTTTTCTGACTAGTAGTCGAAGTCTCAGTTTTTGACTTTGGAGGCATATCGTCACCCTGTACAATATAAGTAATATTACTAATTACTATCAGCGTTAGTTATATTACCTCCTGGCTTAAAACCTACCTAGGCATTCAACAGTCCTTTCACAGATTCACATGATTATAACTAGTTATTGGACATATAAAAAAATATCTATAAAACTAAACGATAATATTTTTAAACAAAATATTTATAAGCCAGTACACAAATATTTGGAAAATCTATGTAGGTATATAAAAAATGTTGTTTGGTATTTTAACATAAAACACTTTCAATAATTCTTACAATGAGCATTTACAATGCAGTGCCGAAGAACAAAAGTTACAACAAAGTAACAACTACGGAAAACCTGAATCAAAAAAGGGAATCGAGACAAAAACCAATTTTCAAAGAGAAGAGCGATATTTACAAGAAATACTATAGAATTCCTTTCTAAATATTAAAGACTGCCTAAAATTGTTTAATTTACTTTATTTTAATATTTGATCCATTTATATACTATCAAATATTTCTTTTATAATGTAAACATTTCAAAGTGATAGTAGTTTGACACTACGAGAATCGTTATAAATAGTATAATTGGCAAAGTTGAACCTTCTTTTCCATTTTCTGCTAGGATATTTCGTTGACTGTTTGTAAAGAGGTTCCTATTTGTTGAATATGCTACGGTATACAATGTTTATTTTTAAATCACATGAATATATTATCTGTAAAGGCTTTTATGTTATAAACCTATAATTAATACCAAAGTTCCTGTCGCCCGACTCATCTTATATGATAATCGCTTCATAGACAAGGCGATCTAATAATGTGTGGCTAGCTACAATTTTGTTAACGAAAACATTTCTTGTATCATCAACAGTATTTAACTGTCCACTGCTGGACACAGACATTTGCTTAGAAAAGAGGTTTTGGCTTACAACATCACACTGGTCACAAGTTTTCCTTATCTTTTCAGTCATGTTGTATTACGTTGTTTGCTCTCTTCTACCTTCTTAATTCATCATCACATGGAGATTTCTTATGTAGTAACATATATTGTATGTGTTAACACAACACACTGTATAAGAGCACCATACATGAACATAAATGGTTACGCTTGGTCGGAGTGATGGCATCATATGAAACTGTGTTAAACTATGCTTTCCTAGCTTTCACCGAGTAAGTGAGGTTGCCGGAGCCCAAACCCCTTTTACCTTTATTTCTGGATAGGGACGGAGACAAAAGGTGAAAGTGCACTTATGATTCCTGTGTTGCAGGTGTTCATGGCTGACGATAGTTACTTGGTATTAACTGACCTGTCAGCTTGTTGGAACATTTAATTATTTCTACACTAGTTTTTGCACGCTTTTCCGTCCATATATTGTATATCGATAATAGGGGTAAATAGCAGCCTATGTACTATTCTGGTGTATAAAGCTATTTTACTATAAAGTTTCAACTAAATCCGGTCAGTAGTTTTGCCGTGCAAGATTAACAAACATTTATCATATAAGTAGGATGGTAGTATTTAAAATTAACAAATATATGGACACCTATGTTTGAAATATCAAAAGGTGTAGCTTTGTTTAACTGCATTACTTACACAAACAGTAGTCGAGGCGTCTGGTTTCTAGAGAGGTATTCGACCCTTCCTATATATCTAGCTTTATGTTGTATAAACTTAATAACAGCGATACTATTTAATGAAAATAAAATTTTAACAAGATATGTATACAGCATGACTAAATACGTATGAATAATGTTTCTTTTTCTACAAAATGATTCAGTACAAAAATTTGTAATTGGATATTATTATTATTTTTATTATTATTCTCTTTATTACATATAAATACACATATTGATTACATTTTTAAATATATATAAAAATAAAAAATACATATTTATTTTTTATTTTTATTATTATTTTCTTTATTTCATTATATACACTTATTTATTACATTTTTAAATATATAAAAAGTAGAAAATACACATTTAAAAATATAAAAAATAGTAGTAGACCACCGACATCGGGTACAGGGACCAAGACACCGGTGGTTAGGGCTCCAAAGACAGGAACCTCCTCACAATACGGGCCGTGTCAAGGAGGACTGCCTTCTGCATCAGACCCCTGATCCAACCTTCTAATGCGAGCCTCTTAAGGTGTTGGTCGAGGCTCTTCGCTATCAATCCATGAACAGATATGATTATCGGAACAATAATCACCGAATCCACATTCCACATGTCGGCAATCTCGTGAGACAGATCCAAATACTTCAATTGTTTATTATTATTATTATTACATTTATCCTGTACAATTAAACGACGTTGTTGTTTTTATTTCTCAGATTAAAAAAGTACTAAAATTGGTAGCTAGTAAGAATTGTGGAACTTGACGTTGTGGTTAATGATTGCTTAGAATCTCATGTATCAGTTTGACACATCTGTTCGACTCTAAAGCAAAGGTCTAGGAATAAATGGAACGATGATAAAGTAAGAAAGATGGAATTGGATCACTGCTATATCAATTGCTTAAGAATGAAGACTGAGAAGACTGATTAAGAATGTAGAGTGACTTTTATTCAAATCATGCCTGTCGTAAGCGCCCACAGGAACAAACTACGAGGAGGAGAAACTTGAAACAAACCTAATACCAATACGCTTGGCCATCGTGGTATACTAGACCAAAACCTCCTTTCTAAGGAGAGATCTATGTCCAGCAGTGGACTATTAAAGGCTGTTAATTAGTACATCGATAAAATTCACAATTAGTAAATGATTGGAGCATACCTTGATATCGAATATTAATAAAAGCGTCGAAACGTGTACAATATAAAAACAAACACCATTAGACATTGTCGACCTAGAACAAGTTCCATTTACAGTTTATGGTTCTATTTAGATCACAATCTAGTATTTATCTTTCTTATTAGAGACACAAATATTTATCCATGACCGTACTTGAAGATTTAATTTACATAACACGTAGGAATGTAATTAAAAATGATGTCAACCTTATTTGATTTGTGAATTATCTCAATAAAGGGTTAACTTTATTCAATAGTTATATTATTAAAATAATAACTCAAGAACGATGCGTTTATCACATACAGAGACAGGCAGATTTGGACTGCATAATCGTGGTCTATAGCTGACTGTGGTAATCTAACAATAAGTAGACATGAGCTGTTAAATATAACCTGTTTTCGAGTAGTGTAAACGATCTGAAGAACAAACCGCCTCTTACAGCAGTTCCGGACGTGCGACAAGAAGGCCGATCGACCAAACTTTCGTCGTCTGTAGACGACAGTAGTTCAATACCACTAAGTGATATGTCTTCTCCTTTGCCAGAGGCTAGAAAAAGGAAAAATCTAATATATAAGAACATAGTTGTGCACAGTTATAGCACAGTTTCATACTATTACGGCTGCCGACGTTAACCTACAAATGTGAGGATTTGTTACAATTGTTAGTACTTTTATATTAGCTCTAAGAAGGAGTGAATAGATAAACTTATTATTATTAGCTTATACATATTAAAATACATAAGAAAAGGAAACAAAAATGAAAAATTAAAAACTTAAAAAATAGTTAACCAAGACCCCTCCAAAAACAGTAATCTCCTTACTATACGTGCCGTGTCCAGGAGCACTGCTTTCTGCATCAGTCCCTTGATTCAGCTTTCTAACGTAAACCTCTTAAAGTGTTTTTATTATATATATAAGCACTAAAAAAAACTAAAATCTAAGCCAGATAGAAGAAGTCTAAATTACTGGAGGAGAAGCCTGCAGCTTCCTGGATAGGTGCGACATCGATTCGGGGGACCTTGAAATCTCATAATCCGGGTCCATACACATTGCTCCACGTTTATACAATATGTAATATTTAATAAACAAAAGATTTGCATTCTACATTCCACAAGCTATACCTATTAGTCAGCAGAAACAAATAGCCAATCAGTGATGTCATTCTTCGTTGTTAGGGCACGTACTGAAATGGCAATAAAATAAAAGGATTTAAACATTACACCTGATTTACGTATAATATATATATATATATATATATATACCTAGTCTTGCCATAAATATTGTAATAAAGAAAAAAGAAAATTGTTAACTGCAAATAACATTTATTACTTTTACAGTGTGTCAGTTTAATACATAAATATAAAACAATTAAAAATATAAAAAGCTTATTCGAAGTGGTCTCCATTGGCTGCAATACAGTCCTTTAAACGATGAGGCCAGTTATCAATAGAAGCACGCACTCTTTCCATGGGAAAATTCTTCACTGCCAATCGTATAGATTGTTTTAGGGACTCCAAATTATCATGGCGTTTAGAGCAAGCTGTACTCTCTAAAACTGACCACAAATCATAATCCAGCGGATTAAGATCGGGACTAGACGACGGCCAGTCTTCAGCTCTGATGAAGTCCGAAACGTTCGATTCCAACCAAGACTGCGTGGACCGAGCTTTATGACCCGGCGCCGAGTCTTGCTGGAAGGACCATACTTGGTTATTGAACATGGTGATGTTAAGGGGCTTAACTACCTTCTCAAGAATGGTATCTTGATACACTTGTGCCGATGTTTTGATACCTTTTTCACAAAAATATGGCTCAGTCACTCCTTCATAGCTAACACCCCACCAAACCATCACTGAAGTCGGATAATGTCCACGTTGCACTCTGTCGACTAATTGGGAAGCTTCCTTAGAGCTTTGAGCATAAATACGGTCATTTTGTTTGTTAAAATGTTGCTCAATTGTAAAAATTTTCTCATCCGTAAACAAAATTTTTCTGTGACCTCCCTTTGCGTACCGCTTCAGTAGTTGTTTCGATTTTACCACCCTATTCTTCTTTAAATTATCAGTTAAGAAATGGCCAGTGCGTCTCTTATAGGCTGCAAGTCCTAAGTCATCTTTTAAAATACGCGACATGGTTCTAGGTGCTATCTTCATTTCCCGAGATAAAATCTTTTGCTTTCGGACAGGATTTCTTCGAATTCTTTCCCTTACTGCTTTGACCACCTTTTTCGTACGAACACTACGTGGACGGCCAGATCTTTTTCTGTCACAAACAGAGGAGGTCTCATTGTACCTATTAATAGCCCGGTACACAAACATTTTACTAATACCAAGTGTATGGAGAGTTTTAAAAATTGCATTTGGCTCCATACCTACTTTGTGTAATGCTATCACAGCGATTCGGTTCTCTTTATCACCCCACACCATTTTAATATCGCAAAATATTTTACAATGTATTGGCGCCAAAATGAGAAAACACAATGAACAATCGTATAAAAATGACAGATTCGAAATTCAAATGTAATATTTTTTTATAATTAAGTGTAACAGTATTTATGGCCAGACTAAGTATATACATACTTTTATCATAGAAGGGGTAGACAAAGACATTCTAATATCCACACCACCTATGATTTGATTACATGTACAGTTCTTAAAATGATCTCTGAGACAAATGGTCTTCTGATTCTTCTCGTGGTCTACGAGAAGAATCAGAAGACCCTTTGGGAGGGATCCTGTCGAAATGGTCCTCCGCGCCGCCTGCGACTACATTCGGGTCACTTGGTTGGGCCCTTGGGCCTGTTGGTATATCTGGGTGTCAGTCCAGGGTGTGGCGCGTCTCTAACGAGGTCAGCCTTTGCGGATGGGTTCCATGCATGGACCAGCATGTTAAGTGCGCCCGGATACGTAGCCGACGAAGTAACTTTGTAGTAGCGATTTTATTTTGTAGCACCTATATTTTCAGTTTTTTACGTGGATATAAACACGTTCTAAATATAAAAATTCACACCTAAAATATACTATGATACAATCATAATGTGAGACATTTTAGGTCAGAACTTATTTTGAGGGGTATACTCGTATAAGAAATTAAGAAGTGAATAAAAAAAACAATAGGCGAATGAATAATTTTTTTATTTTGTAATTAATAAAATATAAATTCCTTGACATTCCTTGTTCAATAAGATCAGTTACTTCAATCACACATCTCACACAACACAACATCGCAAACTGAAACTATCAAAGCCAAAGTACCAAATATATATATACCTACATATGTATTATATTTAAATTTTATACAGACACAGAACAAATGATTGTGATCATCACATAATTGTTTTGAGTGAGAATCGAATCCCCTGGATTTCTACCTACCAAACCGCCTGTAGATTAGCCGTCATGATCACAGCATTACTACACTAACAAAATAGACAAATAAAATTATAATTCTCAGTATTGTATTAAATAAATATCATAGAAATTAGTTCTTCTTTAAATACAACTATGTTGTGTATGTATCGGTTACAGGGATCAAACCACCAGTGATCAGGACTCCCACGTACCAGCGCCTCATGCCGCCTTGAGTGTGGCCGCGGGTGGACGGGACGAGTTTTCCCCTCCATCCGCTACAATAGGTCAGCCGCGAGGAGGCGACATCCGCGTGTGCCGTACGTCGCCTAAAATAGAGAGTTTACCCGTAGATGGTGCCCGCGGCAGCGGGTAGGCGCTAGGAGGGATCTGGATGTCATAATAGCAGCTGTTCCCGGATCCCTCCTATATCAGGCGCAGAGTGGCACACCGTGTGGTTTTAGTCGGTCCGATTCCGACAAACCACCCCGCCGTAAACCCCGGTGGGGTGACGGGCCGAGGGGGTTTCTACACGTTAAAATAAAAAAAAATGCGGCTGCTGATCGAGAGGTCTCGCTCTCGATTCACGATTCGGACCCAAACGTGTTATTGAGTTTTTAAGATTACAGTAACGCTTAAGCTAAATTATTAATAAGAGGTCGGACTTTGGATTTGGGATCCTAAACCCGTGCCTCGGATAGCAAGTAAAACCGTCGGTCCGGCACCAGATCTCTCCGGTTGTGTTGAATAGCCATCTCATCAGATTGTGAGATTGAAGGGAACAGAGACTGCACCTGAGTTTGCGCACACAATTGTGCAGTATAATATTTTTAGCACAGTTGCCCACAATCAGCTTCGAGAACATACATATACAATCGCTTGTACACAATTATGTAGTGTATATGAATAACGTTAAATATAACGCTGCAATGTAGCACGACTAGGTTATAGGTATTATACTGTAGTAATTGTTCTACCAAACATTACTTAGTTTTCGATCTTTATCTCACTGTCAAACTAGCCAGTGTGAAATGAAAAAGTACTGTTTTAAATTCGTCACTTTTGTTAAGCGGTACATATTTACATAAAGTTAGAAATTATAATGTATTGTTATGAATTTTATTAAAGCATTTTACCCCATGAACAAATTAAATAACTTATGCAAGTATGACGCAATGTTTTCGCACGCGTAATATTTTTTAACATTCTAATTTTACTCATTAATATGTCTTGTATTGTTATTTATGGACTTGAAGCTACATGTATAAAAAGATTTTATTGTTAAGGTAGTAAGGTGTGAAATCGACTTGCATATCAATGTTGTAATTAAAGATATCAACGCATTATTAGAAAATGTTAACAAAACTGTGAAGTGTATCAATTGTTCATATTGCACTGTCTTATGATTTTTTATTTATTCATTTGTTGTGTTATCTTTTTAATTACTTAAATATTTAAATTGTATCAAAGGTAACATTTAATTAAACTTTTTCACCTTATGTGTAGTTATGATTTTTAATTAAAATGTAACGTTGCAAAAAAGTTACTCTTGCGCATGTGAAGGCGACAGAGGTGGCAATGTGTGTCTGTTTACTATAAAACGTCCATAACCACATGTTTATGTAACGCAAAATGTACCTTATTCCATAACCCCAAGTTGGACATTTGCTTCTTGATTAAACAATTAACTTGACAGTGTGAATGGAGAAGGCTCGTCAACTACCACTCGTTTGAGAAACTACCTCAGTCTGCGTCAAGCATTCATCGTCATCGAACGCATGCGCGAGCCTGCGCCATTGGCCAATTTGAATTTTGGATTCGAACGTTCTAACCGACCGGCCAATCGCGTTCGATCGTTTGATTTCTTTTCGCGTCCAGTTTTTTTGCATATACGGTGTGTTCCGTTATCGTGACCTGTGCTTGTGACATTTGAAGACAGTGTATTAACAACGGCTGATTGTTCCACGGCAGAAGGTCGGATGTTTTCTCACGTTTTCTGGTAAGTTATTTAAGATAGCATTACTGTTAATTGTATCATTCGTCTAGTTTTTGTTGGTAACTTTTATCAATGTTCGCACGGCTATTGCCAGTATGAATTGCGAATTTTACTTAGACCTTTTGAAATCGTAACTATTCATTGTCATGGTTGGAATTTTTCTATTATTACAATTCATGTATTTTTTCAAATTGCCAAGAAAATTTTACGCTGTGAATACACGACGACATAAAAATGTTTCCGCAAATAAGCTTAGGTGAGATCACCCGCCGCAGTAAACGTGATTTTATACCTACCTACAGAATTTGATGACCTCAACAAAGCCTTCGAAGCTATATTTTTATTTATATATTAAAGAACTCCTGCGCAAAAGTTATTCATTAAGATTCCTCATATGTATCCGTCGACTTGATTTCATCTTTAATGAAAAGTTTTAAAACTATCAGAAGTTACTAAAACGAGTTGGCTGATGTCATCTTCAAAATTGTATTGAACCTGTGTGACGGCCAGAACCAGTTTCTGACCACCTATATGAGCACTACCTGTAGCTTAAAAGTTTACTTTGATATTTCTTCCCTTTTTAGCAAGTTGTGTGTTAATATATACCTGCTTTTAATTAATTTAACCACTAATTTTATATCCATTGGTAATATAGGAAGATAGTAAATTAAAATAAAATATTAATTGAAGCTTTAGAAACAGTTTCGTTTTAGTTTTCGTAAAGTTATAAACTATTTACCGAGTCACCTTAAATTAAACAAGAGATTATGTATTTAAGTGGATTTTCTGCTATATATCATGTCTATAAGGGTATACCAATATTTTTTGTAATTTTATCTGTAGCGTTTACCAGACTTATAACATAAAATGTATAAATATGCTTATAAAGATGTATGCAAGAAATCACTAAGGTAAACACTTTGACCCTTGACAAACGACAAAGTCACTTCATCCATTAGCCGCAATAAATATTCAAAGAAACAATGATCTATTAATTACCGGACAGTGACAGAAATAACCAATAAATGGTTCAATTTGACCGGACAATGTTACAAAGACGTGATTATCTAGGAGGTCGACAGGTGTATCTACTTGTTATACCTACCGTTAAGTACTCTGATCACTTCGTTTGCCAAGTGTGGTAATTATGGCATACTTTCCCCTCCGAGGTCCGTCTCCAATGGTATGTTGCTATTTACATTTTGTAAACAAACATTATCTATTTGACCTACTCATTACTGGTTAGCGGCTTTGGAAATATTTAACTGAGATTGGTAATACACATACTAATTGTTGAATTAAATAACTTGTACTGTTCCACAATATTTATTTTAGTAAACCTGACCGATGTCACCTCACTGCATGTTTAATTTAAAAAAGGCAGTAATTTTAACCAATGGTTATAACTAATTATCCAAACTTAAAAATAGGCTTTTTGTTCCTCTGTATCTATTCAAGAAATTTAGTCACTACTGTTCATAAGTTGAACAATAAAGTAACGTAAAAAATGGTTTGAATTTCTTAAAATCGATCTCAAATAATAAATGAAAAATCAAACCTTCATCGAAAGAATCAGCTAGAGTATCCACCTCAAAGGCCAGCAATTTCCTTGTGATGCCTAAGTTGCCGGTGTTCACGGCAGCCGCTTTACACTCTATATTATAAAAAAAAATATTACGTAGCATTTTCTTATTCTCTATATCCACACCAGTAACCAAATACCGGTTTTGTTTGGAGCAAAACGTAGAATAATATATTACAATTTCTCTTAACACCTTGTTTTTCTTCAAATGTACAAAAAGACACGGAAAGGATTTAACCACAGAGCGCACGTGGTACTACAGTTAGAAGTCAGATAGAGACGTAGCTACACCTGTCCTTTAGTCAAGTTGACATTCTACAAACGTAAACCTTATTAGAAAACTAACAAATGTACGGCAATGACTTCTCTTATTGCTTAGTCACGTGATCAAAACAAAATATTAACCAATAATTTAAGAGAATAGAGGCGTTAGCGATTGTATGAAGAGAATCGACACGAAGTTGTAGCAACTTGGCTAGGGGGCAGATATCTTAAAAGTAGAAGTGTAATAGTACAACTTGCAGTCCATTTTTTACTGTGTAGGAATGTGTATTTATTTATGTACATGTGTGATTTTATGTGTTATT
The DNA here is from genome assembly GCA_949316085.1 of Hypercompe scribonia. Classification (NCBI taxonomy): domain Eukaryota; kingdom Metazoa; phylum Arthropoda; class Insecta; order Lepidoptera; family Erebidae; genus Hypercompe; species Hypercompe scribonia. The sequence goes on from OX438988.1 coordinate 12,322,536, forward strand.
TTACGTCACTTTTATGTATATTATATACTTTACTTACAATTTTTTTTACAAATAACAAACTAACTAACTGACACCGTGATATTTTTGTCGTTTTATATGAAGAAGAAACGAAAAATTTACTTTAAACTAATAAAGTAAATTTTTCGTTTTTACCGTTCATAATTCATATGACTCTGACTTGAGGGGTCTATTCTCAGCGATAACTCAGTTCTCCAATTAAGTTTGTTATTTTATAGATAATTATTAAATAAGCTTGAAGAGTTATTTAAAATGATTCAGACTGTCGGAAAGGAGTGAAGTTTCATTAATATTAATAAGTTATTTTCAAAACCATTTCTCTTTCTGAATGAAAGTTTAAAGCCAATGACGTGTTTGAGACGCGAATGATATCCATTTCCTTTGTTAATATTTATTTTATATATTACAAAATGTTAAATATGAGATTTTTTCTCTGACGCCGTCACGATATTTTTATAACTCTGGCGTTGTAAACTTTCGCGAGTTGTTGCACACAATCTTGCTAATGTTTATAAAATAATTTTTAATTTTTAAAATTTGTTAGCATAAAATGTCATCATGGATTATTGAAATGTGTCTTTTTTTGTTAAATTGCGCTAAGTACCTATAGTTTGACGCGTTTTTAACAAATAATATCGATGGGTGTACTTTGAGACCGTTTCATGCCTGTTTGGACTGTCTTCCATGACACAGGTATGGGGTTTACCTTAGTCCTAATGCAGGAGTTACCTTTTCTAAACGAAGGAAGAAATAGCACATTGATTGTTAAAGTAGTATGGGTACATACAACTTCTGTGCAACTACCATAGCACACATATATATGAATATTAATATTAATTATTCATGAAAAACAAATCTTTTGAAGTATGAAACGAAAAGAACTAGATTTTGCAGTATCCATGAACAATATTACAAGAGGTCAGTGCTCTTACGCAATTTGGCAATACATCAGCCATACCGTTATTGTCGTAAGTGGTCTTCGAGCCGCATTTCAAACAAAAGCTTATGGATCTTTTAATCTTTTGAAATAGCTGGCATTCTATTATATAAACACAAGTTTTATTTGCATTTATTATTTTCAATGTTATGTATTCAGCATGTGTGAGTATGGTGATCACAATTCTCGGATTCTATTCATGCTTTCATCATTTCACAGAACGGATTTAGATGAAATTTTTAGATGTAAGACATATGTACATATATGTATATAAATATATACATAATTGAAATGTCAGATAAATAATTTATTTACAAAATAAATTATTTATTCTGAATATTCTATACTGAATTAACGAATAAATAATTTATTTACAAAATAAATTATTTATTCGTTAATTCAGTGTTTGAAATAAATTTAAAAAAAAAAAAATTTTTAAAACATTTGTTTCGTATAAATTTCAAGAACAAAAATATTTTGAAAAGGAACACCATATAAGCATTTTCTAGAATTAATTACATATCATATTAACTGCGTCATAATTGTGTCGAACCTAAAAGATGTGTAGACTAGTAAAATTTTAAAATAATAAAAAAGTAAGCATATATGTATTATATTATATATATACATATATATATATATAAAAATATATATATATGTATGTGTGTGTATGTGTATGTGTATGTTTGTGTGTCCGTTGCGCTTTCTCGGCCGAACTGCTGCACCTATTTCAATATAATGGCAGAGCCACGGGCAAAAACTATTATATATATATAAAATAATTCATTCGTGATTAATGACGTCATAGGCATTATTCTTAAACATTTTGTATTCACATGATTTCAATGTATTTTTTTTTTTTCTTTAGCCGATTATAATAATATGTTTATACGCAATAAAAACATTGACGTGAACTCTTGAACACGTCTTAACAAGCATCACAAAAACAATAAATGTGTACAACCACGGTCAACACTTCGAGATTATTCTTTTTTATACATTTACTATTTACATTTTAACCTTTAATAATCAACTGCTAGACATAAGCTTCTCCTTAGAAAGAAAGCTTTGGCCTACTATATCAGGGCCGTCTGGGTTGGTATAAGGTTTGTGTCAAGATGTAGATTTAGATGTCACAATAGCAGCTGTTCCCGGATCCCTCCTATGTCAGGCGCAGAGTGGCACACCGTGTGGTTTTAGTCGGTGTGTTTCCGACACATCACCCCGCCGTAAACCCCGGTGGGGTGACGGCCCGAGAGAGTTTCCACACGTTAAAAAAAAGGTTGTATCAAATTTTCCTTCTCTTAGCAGTGATATTGTCTTGCGTAGTTTAATACCTTACTCTTACAGTACTCATGGAATGAATAGGATTGGTGACATTCAATAATCTTAATCCGTCACTACACCACACCACCAGTTTACTGTAATACAAATAAAATTCCTAATTATTTTTAAACTCTTGAGTTCAAAAACCTAGTAAATCAAATATATTTTGTTTACTTACATCGTTAAAAGTAGAAAAATAATGAATACTTACTATTAGTCGGTAATATACATTAGAAAGATATATAATTATAAAAAACAAATGGGTGTTTTTTGCGTTTTTGGTTAAATTATAAAGTTTTGCCACTTTTCTTTGTAACTGTACACCATTAAGCACACCATCCAAACGACCTTCACCTTTGACAGTAGTACCAACATAACAAATATAACGACCACAGTACTAATTATATACTCAGTTCTACCACAACAACGACAATTATCAACACTGATTCTATCAAGGAGGTCATCTCCTCTGCCACATTTGTGAGCGGATTCCTATAAGGTTGTTTAGTTGTTAGATTTTTAAATGCGTTGTTAGCCTAGAAAGCTTAAAGCACTTACTTCTGTATATGACAGCTAGAATTTAGATAGGAATTTGTATTTGTAGTGTTTTTAGCGGCATATAATTAAAGGTCTTTAATGGATGGCAACATTTGTAAGCGGATTCCTATAAGGTTGTTAAAAATTGTTAGATTTGAATTCGCGTTGTTAGCCTAGAAAGTTGAAAGCAAGTATGTGTATATATGACAGGTACAATTTAGATAGGAATTTACATTTGTAGTGCTTTTGATGGAATATAATTAGAGGTCTTTAACGGATAACAACATTCTCGATTTGAACAACTCGAGGATTTTCAACTTTTATAGTTATAAATCCTGTTTACTATTTTCTACTTCTTAATTCAATCTTCATAATTTTCTGCCGATATAATGACTGGCGTGAATTGCCTGTTAGTTTAGTGATTAGTAACCCGTTGGTAAAGGAGGTCATATGTTTGAATCCCATCGAGAACAAATAATTGTACAGCTTTTTCATAATTTTGAGTACCCTGTGACCCTTTCGTAAGTCCTGTAAATGTGTCAGAGAAATTTCATAATAACCAGTTAAGTAGAATGGCACAGGATTATTCTTCTGCTGTTAGAGATCAGATAAGCTCCGATCTGATCACCTTTAAATTCATTCGGTCTATACTCACTGCCCCCCTTTTGAATCCGCTCTTAGCCAGCTGACAGTTCATAATTATGAACTACAGTCTTAGAATCAAAATGTAACATCAGTTTGGGCAGTTTGATTTCTAACCTAGTTTTATTATAGTAAAGAATTTCTCTGTCATACATAGCAATAAAATGTTTTTATATTTTAGAATACATCTTAGAATTTTTACTTCGCTTTTTATTACAATAATCTTCACAAAATCATCGCAATGTGAAAAAACCGTGACGGAGTTGGTAATAAATAAGACTAGGTCGTCTACTTTTGCGCCACTTTTTGTTACTAAATTCTCCCATGCAATTGAAAAAAAACTATTTATAACTATTTATATAAATAAAAATCAAATCAGGGGGGAAATTTAAGTAGCAAATGACTAAAACATAACAGACAGACAGATTTTCATAACATAAAAATAAGAAATATTGCGCTATGTTAACATTATTTTTAATTAAAGCAAATAATTTGGTACATGTACACCGAGTGTCGTAAAAGTCGACTAAATGCCAAAATACGCGGGACAACATCACTGCAAAGAGTAGAAGTGTATACCAAACTCGTCTGGCTATTGTTTTCTCAGAGACTTATATCCAGCGGCAGTTGTTGATGATGAATGAATGAATTGTGTACGTAAAGCATAGCATAGTTTAATGCACACATAAAAAACGTGCAACTGTACTTAGTAAACGTGCAACTAACTGTGCCCATTATACAGAAAAGGATTCAGATGTGACGCACACCTAAACAAAAGTATGTACCTTAGCTATGATATTCACTAACACATACATTCGCTGTTACCGTAGTTTTGTTTCAACGAATCCAAAAACCAGTGGCGGCAAAGGTACATTGACCAACTTATCGCCAGCGCGATCAACACATCGTTTAAACAAAGGTCATAATTACACAATAACTAATGTTTTGCTGACATTTGAATAAGTGCATTATGTATGAATGTTCACATTTCATCTAGTTTTAACCGTTGACAAAGGTTGAGACATCTATGTTGTGTAAATCATTATTTCATTAGCCAAGGTCTTGAGTAAACAGATATTTTGGAAGAGTTTGTAATATTTTGAAACTTTAAATAACCGCACCTTCGTATATGCACACATTCATATCAATATCTCAGGTTTATTTTAACTACTTATCGTAATTCCCCATCGCGGTTTTAATATATACAAGAGGATCTACTGATGCCAATCGGGCACTTTTATGGATAAAGACATAAAATTGAGAAGGTGTAGTAAAAGGAAAGGTTAATAGGAAGGAAAGGCAAAGGCAGGAAATTGTATTGCTTATACGGATAGATTGGGCAATGATTAAGTAATAGCTCGAACGGATACAGGCGAAAACTCAAATTGGCTATTGCTGAAAAGACTATTATTTAGATAAATACGAAAGAGTAAGCTGTATGTACAAAAGAGTAATTTGTTTAGTTTTTTTGAGTATCCGTCGTTTTTAAACATCTTTTAGAGTATAATTATTCCATTGTATTGTTTGTGAAACTTGATTTAAAAACAAATCTGTAGATAATAAATTTTAAAGCATCTATAGGCGAGAATTATAATCATATATATGAAATTTTATTGAATTGAATAAACAACGAATAAAATTATTATTAACTCATGAACAAAATAGGCCTACTAAATGTTAACTTGAAATACTTGCGTTTGTTTTTAAGTAAAATATAATACTTGTAGTAGATTTTTTAAATATATATGTGGCGACTTCCACATACAGCGCAAATAGTAAAACATAGTACAGCACCATGTAGCGAAGATGCGGAGTATAATGAACAACGGAACAACTACTAATCCTGTATCGCGATATAGAGCTTCTCGTGGCGATTAGCATATATACAACATCCCAACATCAACCGTTGGGCCGTGGCCCACCAGGCATGATCACCTGGTCAGGTCGGAGGATCCTCCCTTGTGTCGGAGGGACATGGTTTACGTCCCTCTAACCACCAATAACATGTAATATAATTTTTTTTCAACACATCGTATTTTGTCAATGACGTAATTGTACTATGAAGTCATTTATGACCACTATTTTAAAATAATACTATGCGTTTGAAATTAATATCTACATACGTGAATATAATGTCAAATTCAGTATACTTGTAGCTATAATCTTATTTTATTATCGTCATTTTAACTGCCTCGGTACAGCGGTAATGAATGCGACTGCTGTGCTTGAGGTCTCGGGTTCGATTCCCGGGTCGGACCAAATGTTTGAAGGATCTGCAAATATTTGTTTCGAAGTTTGGATGTTTTCTATGTATAGTATGTATGTATGTAGTTACAAACATATATTGAAAATGATTTTATAAGATCTTGATTTGAAAACGGTAGTACTAATCGTTTGTGTTGCCATGTAGCCAAACAATCAGATTCGGTAGCGAAGGTTATTGAAGAGCAAAATAACTAAAAAATTATGAAAGTGTTTCCAAAAACTACAAATTACAATTACAATTACAATACATTAAAGTACATTAACATACTTTTCCTTAAAATCCCTAAGACTTTTTGCCTTTGCTTTAAAAAAATAGTAAGCGTGTATGTTTTTTTCTATCGTAGCAATACTTGAATAATGTCAACCTATGTTGTTTAACTACGTCACCTGTCAATTCACTATGCACACGGTCGCTCGTACTAAAGTATCCATTTGATACTAAGCTTCATAAAAATACATGTTTTCTGTTGGATAGGCCACTGAAAAATAATATTATTTTAAATAATAATTAGTATATGTTTAGGCCAGGAGCCTCAAGTGCTCAATGTGCTTTATTTAGTGAAAGGGTAAGAAGATGATGGCACAATAAGCTTGTTTTTAGTCGATATTTTTTTTTAATCTATGTTAATAGACATAAAGGAAATATACCTACTTACGTTTTTTTACAAATGTCCTACATAAGCTGCCAGTAGTGTTATATAAAAGAGTTATTATACCTTTTTCAATGAAAGTTAAGTACAAAATCACATTAGTCGTCTAATATCCGCTTATAAACGATACTACTAAAATACAGGTTATTTTCTTAATTAGTCTGAAAATACATTTTGTTAATGGTTTGTTTAGTTCTGCTTTGCCATCGTTTTAAACCAAGCACTAAAAATCTATAAGTAAAATATATTTTTAGGAAACGCTCACTAAGTACGCCAATTTTTTCTCGTATGCTATAGTAGAAATTTTACCTTCTGCGCTGTTCCTTCTTTTACTAGAATAATGTTTAAATTAAGAATTACAAACAAACAAGGAAAATTGCCCAGTTTGTATAATAACGTGAATCGAGCCGTAGTCTTAAATAGTAATCGTTTTGTTGTAATAGAGAAGAAATATCTTTCCACCTCCATTTGAGCTGCAGGTGGAGTTTAAATTTCTTCAAAACTTGCTTTAAACAAGTTTATAATAGTGCTACAATATTTTATAATAGTTTTTTTTATATTACGAGCCTGCCAAAGTGACTCTAATCTGCCTGATGGAAAGCATGAATAGAATCCAAGAGTTGTAGTCACCATACTCATTGCAAATGCATACAATGCAGTATGATGACCCACACTATGGCGGCCTTGTGAGATGCTTTTTCACACCCCGCTTGGTGACGTAAAAGGCATGACAGTCATCGTGACAGTGTAAGGCTTACACAGTTACCGCGATAACTGTCACCCCTGCGTCAATGGGCAATCATCATCAGTTTATAGCAATATTAAGAATAGTTTGTAACAAATCTACTATTTAAACGATTTACACTAGTTTATAAAAAAATATTTGTGGTCCTTTAAGAATTTGTGTTGTTTAAAATTCAAATCTGAAAAATTAAGTAAATCTTTTCGAAGGCTATTTTTTACAGCTTTCTTTGTGCGCACTCCATTAGATTTACATTTTAATTAATAAAGAAACTCACTAATGAATGATATAACCTTTCGTTCGTATATTTTAATTTTTACGAGCAGCTATCAATACGGATTGGATTTCATTTTAGTCATGATTTAAACATGAATCTGTGGTGGTGTTACTATTCAATATTTTTTTCTTTCTCCTGACATTGTTGTTATTTACACCAAAGTGTGGCATGTGTTCTTGCAATTAGACTTGTTATGTGACTCATCAGGACGTTTCTTAAGATACTTAAGAAGTAAATAGATAAACATTTTGCTCACTAGTTTTTTGTAATTAGTGGAAAGGTCCGATCTCGCTTGAATGAGACTGCGAAGGGGACGCTGCAGAGACCGCTAGCTTCCGAATCGTTGCCTAAGAGTCGCGATTCCATCTTAAGGCGATGTGACCGCCGCAAATGGTCCGAAACAGATGACACCGTGGTGCGGCCAGGGGGTGTCGATTTAGGCAGGGTGCTGTTGCGTTCTTACTGTGTATAATAGTGAAGGACGTGGTGGCTTCCCGCCACTAGTATGTTTACATTAGGGGTTGTACCTCATTCATGAGATACGGCAGGAAGAACCACAAAAACTGTCGATACGTCTCTAGAGCTCCTCCCAACTGCTGAGGTAGGTCGCCACGGGGTTTAATGGGTAAACCCTCTGTCTCCCGTGGAAAGGTATAAATTTGGCAGACGGCTCACCTGGTGATGAATGATTATAACCACCGAAAACTTGGGCTCCGGTAACCTAACTCATACTGTGGAAAGTAATGATAAACAGTTTAACACCTGTTTCCTTGAGCCAAGCCTGTGAATACCGAAGCATAGCTCACGCATGATGGTGCTTAACTCCTACTACATCATTTTATGTGAAATTAATTCAAAAGATTACATAAGAAACCTAAAGTAGAAATGTTGAAACTTTCACGCTGGTTTGTCCAATAATACATAAATTATTGTCATCGTCATCATCAACAACCTATAAAAGTCCACTGCTGGAAATAAACCTTTCCTTAGAAATAAGGTTTGGTTTACTATAAGACGCTGGTAAATTCGAAACGTAAAAACTGCTTTACGATCTCTGTAGATTTAATCTGTGCGCTTATTAATCTGTGTAACAAGTTTCAATCTACCATTTTTTATTCTGACATAGAGACCAAACAAAAGCATTGTGATAACATGGGTATATTATATATAAACAATGGTTTTGACGTAAATCCATTGACCATTTATAAACTAGGAATATATCCTGTGCCGCGGGACTCACTAACACGTGGGGATCTCATTCAACGCAGTAGTAAGCGACAACCATTAAACGTTATACTAAAAACAGGCTATAGGAGATTGTTTTACTTTAGAACCTCAAATCATGAGACATATTTACCTTGAGCGATTAGAAGGCGACCTCATTTCGTGGAATAAGCAGACTAGAAAGACGTGACTATTTATTTTTAGCAAGATAAACGAACTTAAGCATTAGGTACCGTGTAACCCTTGAGCAACGGGCTAGAAAATTATTATTGCACACGAAGTAACGGAAAGTAAAGGTACACCAAACTAAATGGCCTTAATGGACATAGAGAAAATAGAGCTACTCTTAATATACAATTTTCGGCTTCAGGTATTTTACCTCGAAGATACCTTTCAAAATATTAGTTGCGCTTACACGATATTCAAGCAAAATAAACACTTTATATTTTAGCGATATTTCTCGCAAAAGATTTTATGTTTCATTAAAGTAGTAGTTGATTATATAACCCTTATGTAAATAAAAGTTTATATATTACAGTTTCATTAATATCCTAAGTCGTCGGAATGCAGCAGAGGTCATCTGCAACAAGTGTCCATCTCGATCATTTAATTCTATAAAAGTCTGTGACACAAGATGCATCATCATCATAAACAGCCTTTAGCAGTCCACTGCTGGACATGGGCCTCTCCTTAGCAAGGAGGTTTCAACTTACTGTACTGTATGGAACACAGTATTTTACAATTAATTTTAGAATTGCAACTGTTACAGTGTCGAACATTTTCGTGTTTTCGAACACAATTGTTAAGCAAATCCAACCGAGTGTGTACGTCAGCTCATAAATATGTCAAGTCTTGAGACACGAAAGACCATTCAAATTCCATATGACAGAAGCTTGCATTAAACGTGCTTTTTTTATGTTATTTACGTCTATGTTTGTTAATCATGCTTTGATTCACTTCAAAATAAGTTATCAACTAGTTTATAACTTCACTTGCCATAAAAATATATCTCTCGAAAGCAATCTGCCATTATTTCTGCTGCAAGTAAATTTCACTTAGAAAATGTAACATCGTGTGTGAGCTAATAGGTCTTCATGTTGAATGTTGAATGCGCCGACCGTACTGAGAAATAGTTACGGCATTTACCATCAAACTGATGATAGATGTTGTTAGCGAAGAAAGAGAATACTTCAGCGTTTTTCTTTTATTTTTCACCTGGCTATTACTGTTATTCCAACAACCTCAATCGCAGTGAGCACGTCAGCATATCAGTGTCAGCAAATATGCTCGTGTCTGATAATGCCAATGATGATCTTATGTATTTACTAGATCTCACTTTAAAGCTTTACTTTCATTATTGGGAAGACGAATAAAGAACTTTTGGAACAGTTGAATTTTGTGCAGATATTTGGAGTGTAATAGATACAACATTTTCTGAAATACCATCCATTATAGATGCAACTGATCTTCTCCAATGTCCAATGTTTTTTTTGTAAATTATGCATACATATAACTACGGGGGACGGATTAAGATGATAAATTATTTGACAACAATGGTATTTCAATTGTTTTTATGGATGCTGGTGATCATTAACTAACGACTGAACATTCTATTACATTATAGATACAATTACACGAGTATGTTAATAGACATAGAGCAATTAAAATACAAGAGTCACTCGTATAAACTATGGCTAAACTATCACATGTGAAAAGTAGTATAACGACGGTAATTTGAATAACTTTGACATTAAAACTGTTTATCTCCAATAAAACGGTACCGTTGGTACATACTTTTTAAATAATGACAATCATAGAGAGTAGTGTAAAACCTTTCTCTGTTCGCAGAAATCTTACTTTACGGATGCACCTTAAATAAATTGCCATTCTCTTCAAGATTGCTTTCTTCAAAATGCATTTATCACTTCACAAATTGTCCAGGAATGTATAGATACTTAGGTACTTATATTATAAACTAAAGATTTTTTTTGGGGTGAAACTTGGAGGATTTTTTAATGAATTTATTATTTCTCGAAAGATGTTCTCTCGCAGAGCCTACAAGTCAATATACCCGCCCATGGACAAGTTTATTAAGTGAGAAGTATTTGGTCGCGAAAAGCAGCATCGTTTACAGTTATTATTGATCCAGATTCTCAGTATCAATAAACTTACAACAGATTGGAGTACTTAAAACTAAATGCAGCAAACACGAGAAGATTTAAAATTATAATATAAATCAGTCTTTGATCCGAGCAAGCCTTTGTCCTTGATATTGTCCTTTTGCCCGAGGCCCTTTCTGCTCGTGAGTGTGCGACCATAAACTGGTTCTGAAAAGCAATAACTTTAAGAGCGGCTCCATCGATGCATAAATTCCTCGGCTTAAAGATGTGACTGCGATAATTGGATTTCAGACTAACAGACTTAACATGTATAGTTCTGACAAAGATATTTAGCTTCAAATAGTACATAAAACAACTGCATAATAAGGCACTTATATAAAACGAACTGTACTCTACTACTGGTGATAAATAATAAATAAAAGTAAAGCGAAAAATGAAAAAAAAAATATTTAAAGCGGGTTGCGTATTGTGTCAGAATTTTGGATCGTTCTTAAAAATGTTAGATATTATAACTAAAACTATCAAAGTGTTAACTAAAAATACACATCATCATCATCATCAGCCGGAAGACATCCACTGCTGAACATAGGCCTCCCCCCTAGAACGCCACGCCGTACGACTGGACGCCAACTGCATTCATCGGCTCCCCGCGACTCGTACTATGTCGTCGGTCCGTCTAGTGGGGGGCTTACCCACGCTTCGTCTTCCGATACGAGAGGTCGCCACTCAAGAACTTTTCTTCCCCAACGGTTGTCGGTTCTACGAGCGATGTGGCCTGACGATTGCCACTTCAACTTGCTTATTCGAAGCGCTATGTCGGTAACCTTAGTTTTCTTGCGGTCTCCTTAGTTTAAAAAAGATACACAATACAATAAAAAATATATGGTATTTAGTTGTTGAACTACCAGATTACCAAATTTATGTTCGGTTTTTATCATTATCTCAAAAGTTCCATTCTTGTAACTGATGTTTTTTACTTTTCATATAAGTATGTCAACAACCTTTAATAGTCCACTGCTAGAAATTGACTTCTCCGTAGAAAGAAGTAAATTTTATTTGAAATAAAATATATTTAATACATAAATACATATATACTGTATATGTATTATGCGTCAAAAGTATCAAATTCATTCAATCTATTTATTAATTACGATCTCTCTATCTCTGCTGTTATCTTTTATTCTTAAAGACATACTGCCTTTCTCATTTCCAGCACTTTTTAAATATTAATTGCCGTATCCATCCTGCCAGATTGCTTTTCAGTTCCTAGAATGGTCGCTTTTAAAAGGTGGTGAAGCAAATTTTTTAGCTTTTTCATTTGTTTTCGAATTCTTAACGAAGCCATACACGGAGGCAGAAGCTTCAAGAAGTGAGATTTTTCGATAAGTTTAATAAATTATTCTTGATTGAAAACTTTGCCTAAAGCTATAATCATCGACTTTTATTAGATGCCATGACTATTTTGAAGTGATTGTTCAATTTAATTTATGAATAGCATGTTATTTTGGAACTTGTACAGAGAATTATTTAAAACCTTTTAAAAATGAAACACTCTTTTTTCGACGATTTTCCCGAATTGGAATTTTATCGTTTAAAACCTAAATACTTATTTAAGTTAAGTTATACTGTTAATTAACGTAAGTACTGGAAACGCCGCGTAGGTAGGCCCCTCACAAGGTGGTCCGACGACCTGGTGAGAAACGCGGGATGTCGTTGGATGCGGGCGGCATATGTGAGACAGGCTGTTGTGTAAAACCTTGGGGGAAGTCTATGTCCAGTAGTCGACGTCTTTTGACTTGACTCTTTGACTTTTGACAGATGATAAAGATGATAATACCGTAAATTTAGTTTTTAAAATAAAACATTTTGTACTCAACAATTCCTACGTTCGTGTAATATTTAATTAGAAATACCAAACCATTCAACTTACAACAATTTACTACATTAGATTCGGTTAACGAATCCAATCTCACTTCTTAGCAATAGTATTACGTACCCATGTCTGATTGTCAACCTTATTATTCTAAATATTGATTTTTTCTGCTATTTATACTAATCAGATGTGACAGAAATGCGGAAATGTTTACCAATAGCGATATAGAACTCCTTTGGTTCCAGTTTATTGGGTACACGATTGTTGAAATTTTTAGGCTCGGGCCTCACCTAGTATTGTAAGTGATTTCGAAAAGTTTATTGGGCAACCATAGAAGAGCTTACCCTAACATCGCTATGGCCACACCTGCCTGATTTGTGAATGGTAACTACCATTCATGAACGAAATAGTTTGGTAATTTGTTAGTTGTAACTTATCATTTGGTCGTTTGTTGGTACTCACAGCTTCGCTTTTTTGTAGTGTTATCTATATTTATCTAATATAACCAATATGATCAATGTTATTATAATTATATTATTTGACGGGATTGCTGGTCTAGTGGTTTAGTGATTAATGAAGCTGACTGCTAAGCCAGAGGTAGTTGGTTCGGTTCCTACCTATGACAAATATTAGTGTGATTGATCACTTCTTCTGTGTCTGGGTGTAATTTAGCTACAACAAGCATATATTTAGAAATATATAAGTATGTTTATCAGCTGTTTGGTTATCACAGTACAGACTCTACCTAGCTTGAGATCAGACGGCCGCCGGATAGTTTTGTGATATTATAGTATTATTATTTATATATCACTAAATATTTTTCAATATTATTTATCATTTGATCAATGAGTAGCCATATAGTTTATTATAGTTATAGTTAATATAAATCTTCTACATGATAGCTCCATTATGAATTAAACGGTTTACGATTTAGTAGCAATTTTGCACGATTGACCTAATGGTTTAGGCGGACCTGGATGTCGTAATAACAGCTGTTCCCGGATCCCTTCTATGTCAGGCACAGAGTGGCACACCGTGTGGTTTTAGTTGGTCCGATTCAGACACACCATCCCGCCTTAAACCCCGGTGGTGTGACGGCCCGAGGGGGTTCCCACACGTTAAAAAAATAAAAAGAAAAAAAGTGGTTTAAGCGCACGCCACTCCGCTCTCTACTGTGCTGTGTGATCCACAAATTGTTGTTCTGAGTCTAGGTGTTCTTTTTGTCCGTTTCTTGTGTATTTGTATCCCCCACGCCACAGGATTTATTTCTAGTAAAGGTGTGGTCTTTTTAAAAAAAATGTAAAGTATTCGTACTACGGAAACCAAAATTTAAAGAGCACTAAAGTTGGATAAAAAATTGAAGATCGCTCATCAACCCATCAAAAAAGAGTAATGGCTTATTAATGCAAGAACCGGTAGTGATTCGGTGGCAGGATCAAGCAGGTCCTGAAGGTTGGGGTGAGTGACCTGAGACCTGTTCATGGTCGGTAGCTCGTAACAATAGTGTTAAGTTTATTATATTGTTTGTATTAGCTGAGGTAAAGTAGTGATTTGGTTCTAAGGACTGGTATTTTAGTAGAACTAAAAGAGAATGTGTTGGTAGAGGAACTTACACAAAAAAAAATTTTTGACTTTGTAAATATTTTTCTACATAATTTTTATTTATTGATGTAGGATACAATAAACAATAACATAAATAATTAAATAATAAATTAATTAAATAACCTCGTACAGCTCACACACGGCTGTCTGATTCCAAATTAGACAGAGCCCGTGCTATGGTAAAACTGCTGATAAATATACTTAAATATTTCTAAATATACACATATTAAAGATAAATTACACCCAGACACAAAACAAATAATCTTGCTCATCACACAAATATTTATTCTGGGTGGGAATCAACCCGCGACCTTGTATTTTGCAGTCAGGGCCACTAGCCACTGGACCAACAGGCTGGTCTATATAAAACTGTATCTATGTAATATATACTGTACTGTATGTCTATGTAAATCGAATAAAATTGTATATTCTTGTTTTAGAGGCACGTCGGTGATAGACTTGAAAGTTTTGTGATATAATTAAATAAAATTAATATTTCAGACATTTGACACACAACGCCATCTAGTTTCAAACTAAGCAGAGCTTGTGCTATGTTAACTAGACTGACTGTTAAAATACTTACAAACATTTTTTTGTAAATACGTACATATTATACATACATAGAAAACACTCGAACTTCGAAACAAACATTTGTAGATCATACAAACGTTTGAAATCGAACCCTAGACCTCAAGTACAGCAGTCGCATTCACTACCGCTGCACCACCAGTTTATTTTATATACCTACTGAATAAATTTGCCGAAGGTGTATGTTTAGTAAAAAATATTTAAATTTATATAAAATTCCTATTTTTACTTTTATACTAGGAATATCAGAACAAAAGGCACGCGAGACAAATAATGAATTTTGATTTTCAAAAACCCATTCACTATCTCGGTCATAATACAGTTATTTTCATGATGGATGTGATGAATCTTCACTTCAGATTGTACCATACGCATCGTCATCAATTTCAGTCTCCATCCATTAGCCACAATGACTGATCATTATACAAAAATACATTAAGCGAAAGTAAATCTAAACACTAAATATTTTAAAACTAATTTCCGACAGTGAAAGTTTGGAAAATGTAAATATGTTGCAACTTGTCTTGGGCAATTAGTTTCCGTACTACTAACTGTTTGTACAAACGATTGTAAGTGTATACTTATTAAATATTCCATCATACAGCAATAGCAAACTAACTGTTGGGTTTGCTATAATTGGTAAGCAAAACCCGTATTTACGTAGTTATACGTAATATTAGATTACTTAGATTTAAATAAAGTGGCAAATTGTATCGATTTTCAATCACAGACTCGTAAAATGGTTACTAACTAATAGTTAACTTTCATCAACAGCCTTTTACAGTTCACTACTAGACATAGGTCTCTCTTTAGCAAGGAGGTTTTGGCCTACTGTACCACGCTGGCCAGACGGGTTGGAATAAGGCTCGTTCCAAGTTTTCCTTCTCTTTGTAATGATGTTGTCTTGCATATTTGGTTCCCTTAGTCGCCTTTTACGACACCCACGGGATAAATAGGGGTGAAAACACTGTATTCTTAACCCGTCACCACACGGACTTGTACACGAACTTAATAGTTAACTTACCTGGGATAATTGAAGAACAGTAGTTATTGAAATAAAATAAATAATATATAAAATAAATACACATGAATGAACATTATCTAGAAAATCCATCTATTTTCTTTTTTTAAAAAAGAAAGACAATACCCACCTTAGAAATACATTCTGTGTCGCGGGGTACTTTACAAACATACAAGGAACGGACACAAAGAACGCCCAGACTCAGAACAACAATTTGTGGTTCACACAGTGTTCCGTGTGGGGTTTGAACCCGCAACACTGCGCATTATAGTGCGGCATAGCGACCGCTTAACACGTTCACTGCGGCTTGAGGTTGATTCAACCTCATAGTAGACTTTACGCTCGTGCGGCGCGTAAAACTGTGTTTTCTCTCTAGTGCGGCGGCTGTTTACACTCAACCGTATGAGGTATGACAAAGACAAATATAGTTTTTTTTATTTCTGCGTAGCATTGACTCAATATTGTAAAAAAAATATTTGAGGTCGAAATACGCCTCAAACGCACTGATCACTGAAATTATTGAATAAGGTGCGGGTTGAGGCCGATTTCGACCTCCAGCGGCGGGGCGCGCGGGCGGCGTGAGAGCACGTAAGTCGACTTTAGTGACGCTACCATAGTCGATACTGGAGCACGTCTCTTTGCGCAATCGTGTTAATTGTTTGTTTTTTATTTTTGTTAAATTCTTTTGTGTGTGTGTTCAGTTATATTTTTATAGAGTGAGAGAGAGATATTATAAAAGCTGAAAATTCTTCTATATATTTATTTATTTACACTTTCTGCAAAACATAATGCACAAGGCGGACTTAATGCCTAGTGGCATTTTCTGCCAGTGTGTATATATATGTCCCCTATACCGATATAAGCAAACCCAGAATATAGAAACTAAAAAAAAATATGACTAATTGTTCACAATGTAAGAAAGCTATGTGCTTGCATTGTTTTAACGAACAGCATGCAAAGTAATATAGAATAAATTAGATGAACCAATAGTTTGTATTTTATTTAACAACACCCCATACTTTTATGCACAATACTATAACAATATAAAAAGCAAAAGAAATATAATATAGACATGAACATTCATCGATATAAATTCATTCCCATCACTAATGCCGCCCCGATTTAGTGCGATGTGTGGTCTAAAACGACCTCAAATATATTTTAGGTGTTTTCTCTAAAACTAAAAATCAGAACCCGGGGCGAAGCTAGGTGTACATAAAACAATACCATGCAAGTAATTTTAGCATAAAATTAAACATCGAATCACGCTCCTGATCAAGTTACAACACATTTACCAAATGATTGAAACATGAGACAGAAAAGGCCTCAACCGCCTTACAAGGAAGTTTAGCTTGGGGCTGATTCGACCTCAGCCACACCAGCTGAAAGTTCTTCAAAATGTGGCCCGCAGTGAACGTGTTAAACTACTACGCCATCCGTGCAGTCTCCATGATGTATAGTTTTAAATTCTTTACTAAAAATAATCATTGTAGGGAAAAATATAAAACTAATCAAAGTATGTTGCTGGTATGTTTGAGATTTAAAATGTGGAGTTCTATGTCTAATATCGAGTTGTTTTTTTTTCGAAACATCCAAAGTTCAATGCCGGTTAACGATCTATCATGACTAGCGGTTTCTGTAGTTCAAAACTAGAAAGAATATTTAAGTGGTAGATAGAATATCTCAATTACGTAAATGACATCTAAGAATTTAAATCACTCAGCGCTTTTGGTGTTGAATTAGTAAGTAATATAAAAGAGAAAAAAGATCCGCTGCAAAAAAAATACATCTAAATAATCTGTGAAATAAAAATCAACCAGATATCAATAAAATTATATCAAAAAGAAAGTCAATCGGAATATATACAATTTTAAAAGAGAAACTAATGTTGTATACAGCCATATACATGTTAGTATGTATATATAATAACGATGTTGGTATGGATAAGGCATCTACTAAAGTAATTTGAAAATATTTAGACCAATGCTAAATTTAAAGTGCTAAAGTGAATAGCAATGCTAAAAATAGCAATGCTATATTTAAGCACTCTAATAAAGAGTGTCTTTGCTTCATAATAATTTTTAAAGTAAAGTTCTTAAACTCTTAGCTAGTAGTCGAGAATGATATTAATGTGTAGAACCTTTTATTCTGAAAATTACTATTCGCTGAGGAGCATAAAATCTTTGTAGCATCTAAATTGATTGAATTTAAATTTTTATATATCAGTGAGATCAATAAGTTTCACACTTCAACAATCTTAACAAAATGAATGAACATTTTTCAAAGATATGTACATAAAAATTCATATACATGTTGGTACCAACGGACAAACAGCTGATAATCCAACAATTTCTATTACACCATAAAAAAACTTCCGCTAATTTACATTTTTATTGGTCGTCTGTCCATTCGCAACAAACTTGCGGCGTTACGCACCGATAGACTAAATACTTTTGTTATTCATTCTTAAGTGAAAGTGTTTGACATTCCCGTTTATTCGTGTCTATGCCCCACAGTTTTTGTCACCATAGTTTCCTTATTGATAGGAAGAGTTATTTAAATCAATCAACGTAATGGAAGCTAAACCCATTTAAGTTTTTAACGAAACCCTATTATATACGAGGCCAATGAACTCGTTGTTTTTAAAGGAAGGAAATAATTATTGTAAAAGGAAGAATGCCTATCTAGTCATAAGCTTGTTTAAAATACTTGGCAATTAAAGTCAATTATTTATATTTGGAACCAATCCTGGGACAAATATGGCTTCAAAGCAATTATATCTCGTTATTTATAGGGAGTGGTTTAAACCCTCCTAATTGCAAAGCAAAAGAAAACAAGATTTGTTTTAAAAGCTCTGGCTGATTACGAAAATTAGTGATCACATACTTTCTGGTTTTTACTTATTTAGAGCTTGCTAAAGTGACTCTACTTCACCTGATAGAGAGCATGAATAAAATCTAAGAGTAGTGGTCATCATACTCATTGCGAATGCAGTATGGTGATGCACACTATGACAATTTAGTGAGATGTTATTCACACCTACTTGAAAGACTCAGAATTATAGTGGGAGGGAAACACATGCGCTGTTAACGAGCTCCAGGTTTTGACTAATTTACATAGGAAGAAAAACCGAACCGTTGAGTTTGAGAGTGTATGTCTATCATTCTAAAACGGTGAGGTGCACCACGCAAACGTGAAATCGGGTCTTGTAAAGAAGATACAGATGCTCAGGTAAGAAAAACATAATGACGAGGCAGCCTTAATAACGCTCTCTTGTACCTCACTCGTGTAGATTGGGAAGCATGTCAAATGTATTGATATTAATACAATTAAGTACGATTTGTCCTATACGGCTGTAGTTTCCCCTTATATAGTAACTTTGTGTATAATTAGAATCTTCATAGTTATACAAGGAGAGAAAACAAAAAGAAATCACAATATTATTACATATGTTTTTTTCCACTTTCACTGTAGTATTTTTTCCATATCCGTTAATTCTTCATACTTTTAGTTTGTTACGCAATCTATAAATCGTGACCTTATATAGTTACGCTAAATTTGTTTGTTTACTAACATAAAAATAGATAATAAACTAGCAAAGTGTAAAATTGTGATTTTTTATTGGAAGAAAGAGAAATAACATTTAAAAAAATGAAATTCTATGGTACCCATTTTTGAAGTATACGATATTTCTCCAAAACTCGTAAAATAAATTAAGGCAAAATGGAACTTACTAGAAAACTGTTTACTTACTTTCGTAATTAGTACAAAAACATATTTTACGTAGTACAAAATTACACAACAGTAGTAGTTTCATCATCAAAATTACAAGTACAGCTCCTTTCGTAATAAGCTCTGTAATACTTAATATTTTATAACGTTTAATGCCTTAACTTTTCTTAACCCATTGCGAATTTAATTTGATTGCGTCTTCTCCTTAATATAATGTCCACATAAGCTTTTCTCAGACGATTCTTCGAAAGGCATGTGAATGACCTCGTTGACCGAATGGTCGTATCCATTCACTCAATATTTAATGTCGAATCGTATTTAGTGCTACTAACTTTCTTCTTGTCTACAATCTGCGAATTACGTATAGATAATTAGATATACTTATTAATAATAATAGATTTCAATACATATTAATTTAAGTTAATTGTAAAGTCACCTTTCGTGTAGTTTTAGAGTTTTAGACTCGCAAGCTCGCGACTTTATTATTTTGGAGTCTTTTTTTTTCAGTTGGAATGTATTAAAATCTGTAACTAATGACTATCAATTATCAACTTTACAACAAAAAGCTTACTTCTTAAAAATAAAATTAATATTCGATGTTATTTAAAATTTTACATACACGGTAACCTTGATGGTCTGTAATAGGAAGACAGAATCTTTGGTTCCGCTCGAAGACTGTGGACGCATTCTGACACAGAGGTATTTGCCTCTTGCCTGCGGACATCAATAAATTGGAAAGCTCCTTCAAATAGTCTACAACTTATCCGTTCGTGATAATTTAATAATTCAACAAGTTTTAATTTCGAAAATTGAATGACGTATAGATTAACAAATTGATACGAAGAAAATATCGATAAATATCTTGTTTCTACATTCATATTGCAAATTTTCTGTAACAGAGAGCAAATTTTAACTATATGTAAACACAAGTTTATCTTTAGTTCATCTTTTTTTAATCTAACAAATGACTAAGTCTGTTTCATTGTTATAGTAACTTACCATGATGTTTAATAAGTCTTACATTACGCACCCGTCAATGTACCAAACGCGTCCAATCCTGCACGTATGTGAAATTCTACATTTTTTGACAAATTTGTAGGATTAGAAGTTTTAACCAAAAAGTTCTGCAGATTTCATAATTTCGTAAAGCACCAAACTACACACTTAGAATAATTTGTAATTGAGTTGCTTACATCTATTTGTTTTTTTTGAAGTTACTTTGTATTTCATTATTGATATAGCCGAATCGATCTTCGGCAATTCACAAATAAATTATTGAACCTTGATGTATAGGTACATTAGTCAATAATTAGTTTTATTACATTTCCAAACATCTTTACTTCTGTTTCCCACATTTTATTTCGAAATATAGTAATAAACATTTAAAGTTTTGCATAAATATTTGATTGGGGTCTAAATGCTTTCTATGCAGTTGCCAAATATAGTATGTATAAATAGAATATATTACAGAAATAATGGCTACTTGCGACTATGATTGGCCTTGCTTAATCGTGAGCACCGATCACCAATGACCAAACTTATTATTAGTTAGTCATATTACATGGCCTATGTTTTGTTTGGACTTCATATCTCATTGAATGAAAATTGCCTCAGAATATGTATTTCACTTTTAGCAGTTCATGTAGTTTGTATTTTATTTGTCTGGGGGTATCAATGCCCCTATTAATCAGATGGGTATCGTACGAACCAATTAAGGAAACAAACTATGAAGAACAATAACACTATAGCTCTGCAAAAATTTCGCTGCATGTATGGCGTAGTGGCTTAAGCTCTAAACTCTCTCCTCCGCTGAATATTGTGGGTTTAACGCCACTTTTTTATTTATTTATTTTCTATATTAAGAGCCTGCCAAAGTGACTCTACTCTGCATGATGGAAAGCATGAATTGAATCCAATAGCTGTGCTCACCATACTCATTGCAAATGCAGACAATGCAGTATGGTGACTCACACTATGGCGGCCTAGTGAGGGCAACACTTTGTGTACACATAGTTTACATATCAACATTTTGTGTGATCCACAAATTGTTGTTCTGAGTCTGCGTATTTTTTGAGTCCATTTCTTGTATGCTTGTAAAGTCCCTCGCAACTTGAGATATATTTTATACGTAATGCGGACGTTGCGTTAAAAGAAAAAGAGAAGAACAACTTCATTTAGACTATAGACAAACTCGTGATATGTTAGGGCTAATTCTCATGTCTGAAAATAGGTTTTTTTTTAATATGTGGATACCCCCTTAGACCGTCACCCCACCGGGGTTTACGGCAGGGTGGTTTGTCTAAAAAGAGGTCTATATGAAGCAGTGGATTATTAAACGCTGTAGGATGTTGAATAAAAATAAATAAAATGTTAGATTTTCAAGAAACCAGACATATTTCTTGCAATGACGTGATTTCATAAGCTACTACACGTACATGAAACATAAAATATTTATTAAAGTATACTATTACTGTATTGGTTAGGAATGTCGAAACTAAATAATCAGCATCTCTGAGCCCAAGTGAGTTGTATAATCAATTTCTTGTTTCGGCGTGCACCCAAACCCGATTTTTGAGGTGAAAGTATTGGCACAGGTGTTACGCGATCTGTCGAATCGATTCATTTGTGTGTGACACGCAATAGGTATCTCAATCAAAAGTGGGTCACTTGAAACTTTGTATATTGGAATCTCAGTTACATTTTGTCTGTGAAGGTGGACCTTTCTGTTGTGTATCGAGTAACATATGGGTCATATTCTGTTATTATCTGCTACAGGTTACATATTTCAAATTAGTGGTTGGTTAGTGAACCTGACTATAAATCCAACTTCGTAGGTTTAGTGCCCACCAATAATTGAGAGATGAGAATGGTTATTTAATTTGTGTCTAGGTGTAATTTATCTATAATGTTTATGTATTTAGAAATATTTCTATTAATCAGTAGTCTGGGTACAAGCCCTGCCTAGCTTAGGATCCATCTTCCAATATATGAACTGTATGAAGTGTAATAATAATAAAAATATAATTTTCTGACATCAATACATATAAATAAAATTGAGGTCTATGTCTGTGAATAAAAAAACTGTTTTCTCAAGTGATTATTGCTCTTTACACGACACTAAAACATAAAAAATGTTTTTATAATTTTTGTCTGTCTGTCTGTTTGTGCAGGCTAATAGCTCGAACCGCTGAATCAATTTTAATGAGACTTTTACTAGGAGATTGATGAAGTTACTAGGCAACATACAAGCTACTTTTATCGCAGATTTCCAATGGGATCGGTATTTACGTAGCAAAAACCAAGTCTCTAGGCTAAAAATGTAATATTCAAATTTTACTCAACCGAAGTCGGCACAGCTAGTACTAAGTAATAAGATTAGTAGAGCTAAACTTTTTTAAAAATATATAACAAAAATGATACATATTTCTTCTCTTTTTGTGATATTGGTTGCTTTGTTATATTGGTATCACTTAAGAGTCGGTCTCTTAAGTGTACAAGTAGGTCGGTGCCTATAATTTTCTTGTGAATAAGATATTTTCTTTTGTTATAATACATTTAGAAGCTACTTATTCGATATTATTTAATATTTCTTCAGAGGTATCTGACTTTCAGTTCATGGTATTTCGGGACATTTTTTGGCTACCCTACAAATAAATCGAGAAACTACTTTAATATTAGATAAAAATTTAATTTTAAACCATTTATTGAAGCTCGTAATTATCTTGTATTATGACTTTGACATATTGTTTTGTTTGCATTTGCAATGAGTATGGTGACCACAACTCTTGGATTCTATTCATACTTTCCATCAGGCAGAGTAGAGTTACTTTGGCAGGCTCTTAATTTAGAATATAAAAAGGATATTAAAATTAAGTTAACGACAGAAAAATAATAAAATATAATCATTTTAAACGACGCCCCTTTTGAAAAAACTAATCGCTTTCATTAAAATAGTTCCTGAATCATTAATATCAAAAATACGAAGCATTAATATCGGATCTACACTTCATTCACTTCTACTATTTATTATTTTACTTCCAAAGGCGATACCCTGCCGTCCGTCCATAGACAGAACATGAATCGTCTCATTATTTTTTACTCACAACTTGCTAAGAAAGGTTACTTGACATGCTCAGGCGCAGGTAGCCAGTGTTTCCGGTCTATTACTCACACAAAGAGTCGGGTAAAAAATGATACACCTTACATTGCGGGTGCATCGGACACATTCTCATATACTAACGATTAAGGCACCGATTATTGTTAGTAAGTGTTAGTAGGATTATTACATGATGTTATTACTCTTTTTAAATGAAAGTAATTATGTAAAATAAAAATGCTTTGTTTGTTTAATTATTTCATTAGTATTATACATATTTGTTGATACTAACAATTTGAAAATAAATATTATTACCAAATTATTTGATAATGCCTACTATATTTATCATGTAAAAGTTTTATTGACATTTTTATATTTTTGATGTATTGTTCTTTTTCTTAAACTTCTTGTTATTGCTTTTTCTTAAGTTGCTAGAAGAAACTTTTACCTTGTGCTTGAAATGGAATGTGAATTTCAAATCCATATGATAAGAAATACCGTATCCGGGTTCCAAATTCAAATGATTCATTCAAAGAGGCTTGGTACAATATTCATGGCCAGTCTACATTGCTTTTTGGTGTGAAAACGCATGACTTTCACAAATTATTTGTCATAATCGTTAAAAATATGGAAGTGTGATGCTAACTTGTTAAAAAATAGTTATGTCATCTTTACGTCTGTATTATAAAAGTCATATCCTTGACATATTGAGTAGGAACTTCATTGCAAACAAAAAAATCATTTGACTAATTTGAAATCTGTACAGGAAGTTGTTTCTCGAAGTTCTCGAAAAATAATTTACATTAACACAATTTCGAATGCCATTACTTGCAAATCGTATTCGAGAACTTATATTTTCTTCTACATATTAAGATATTGAAATTGTTTAGTGTATGTGTCTGTGTATGTGTGCGGTCAATGTTGATGAAAGCAGCGCGTGAGTTGCCTACTAATGGCTCGTCGGATATCAATACACTTTCGAGAGCTCTTCTAGCTTGAGTTGTAAAACAAGTTCGTTATTTGAAAAACGGCAGTTTTTAAAAATTCTTTGGATATGTTATTTTCAGTTATACTAAGACTTTGTTGGTAGATCTAAGTTAAAGAGTGCTTTTAAAATCCCAATAATTAGATGATGAACTTAGATTTCAATTTATTGTTAAACATCCATATGTTTTAAATATATTTTACGCTTATAAACTAATTCTTAACATTTATACGCAGCTGAACTATTAAAATAAATGATCTGATTATCCATACTATTGGAATAAATCTGAAGGGTTTTTTGTTTGTTTGTTTGCCTAAATGCGTTAATTACATATATAAAGTCACGGCTACTTCCCAAAGGTTTAGGCAGAGACAATTAATTTCCGTTTACTCCGGTCTTGATACATCTTTTTTGCTTCGTCCACATTCAACAATCGCTGCATACATGCTCGTCGGTTCTAAATACTTTTCACATAACCCTTCTTCAAAACATCACCAATTTGGCCGGTAAATATTCTACGTGGACGACCTCTTCTGACACACACATGCGTTAATTTACTAATTGTATTTATACTGAATAGAGTTTTATTCGAATAGGTAGTTATAAAAGGAGTGACGTAGGGTAGTAGTGATAAATGGAGACGAGACTGACGTGGAGAACAGTTTGTGCAATATAGTCGAATAGTTTATTAAATTCGTTTTAGTTCGTAGTAGCTGTGTTAACTCTATCTACAATATGAACGTTTTTAGAATTCAAAAAAAGAGATGAAATGGAAAAACACCTTATTAGTATTCATGAAATCACTCACTCAAAGATTTAAATGTACCTACATATTGTTTCACGCATCAAAATATATGAACATAATTTTTTTGCGAATTCAATTCGAGAATGTGGTTTTTCCGTCACAGATTCGAGAAAAAAATATTTAAAATTCATTCAGCAAAAAGTTTTAGCATATAGAGTATACACTTATAGAAAGAACTAAGAGGAGTGGAATCTAGTTTTAATTGAAATTGAACGACATAACTTTCTGGTATGCATTACAGAAGGAGGTAATATTAAAAAAAAACGTTCTTGAACTTATCAAGTTTGGAAAGTTTAATTATCTCCAAATTTGTACAAACATTGAGATTGAAATATGTATATGATTTAAGAGATTACTTTTTAACATTAAGTAGGTATGAGCACAAGTGATACGGTATGGTTTCAAGAAAGTACGGATATGCATGATAAGTGCGATAAATATTAGAACTTTCCTCAAGAAAACTAGGAGTGTCTTTGTGAAGTACCTACTATATATAGACAAAATAAAACTGCGTCATAGCATACAGATTTCACCAGCCATTAATATAGCTTCACATTATCTACCACGTGACAAGGATCAACTGTTTAATGATTCATAAACACTAACGTATAAATCAAGATGGAAACTTGAATCGTAACAAGTCACGTTTTTTCAATAATTTTTCGCATGACGATGCGTAACCGACACGATGTTTACTGTCTAAAAACTCGTACAATCTTCGCAATAACATAAACAAAAATATATATTAAACATGTATAAAATAACTTATTCGACTCGACCGGGGCACTACCCTTTCACAGAAAATCAACCTAAAGCGACCGTTATAGTGGTCAGTGTGCGAGCCTTACACTACCACGTTGACTATCATGCCTTTTGCGTCCCCTAACGGCGCGAGAAGAAACATCTCACTAGGCCACCATGGTGTGGGTCACCATGCTGCATTGTAATGAAAATGGTGAACACAACTCTTGTATTTTATTCATGCTTTTCATCAAGCAGAGTAGAGTCACTTTGGTAGGCTCTTAAAATAAAAAAAGTTGCAAATCAAGTTATCGCAAAGCTTTATAAAGACAGGCACCTGCACAACTTTATATTATGACTGGCACTTTATGGGTTAGGGTTTTAACAATTTATATGGTAATAAAATAATTTTGAAATTTCTGAATTTAGCTTCAGTTTCATGGTCCTTTCACCTTCTTGTAAAAGAGATGCAAAGACTTTATTTTAATTTTATCAAATCAAATCAACCTATCGTTCAAATCAACTTAACCACTGCTAAACAAAGATCTCCCTCAAGGAGTGCCAACCATCTTGGTCATGCTAAATCGCATCCATCCACTGCCAATCATCCTTTTCCAGTCATTAGTCCATCGTGCCGCAGTACTTATATAAATATTTTTTTATTTAATTTGAATAAAGATAATTTGAATAAAGACCTTGCTATTGCTATCGGCACTAATTATAAATTTAAATTTGAAAAGTTATATGAAATAAACTATTATATAAATACAAGTTGTTTTGGTATTTACCAGTTAGTTATTCTGATTTAATTTATTTAAATTACACAAGTGAAAAATGTCAATTGCTTAATGATGATGATATAATGAACTTATTTTTGTAAGTAAGTCTTACAGACTTTACAGTTTGTACGACGGACTTTACAGTTAGAAGGCGCTGGCATTTTCTTAAAACTCACTCTAAGATGTGCCGAAAAAAAACACAGAGGTATCTTTTTTTTTAAGTCCATAACAATGTAAATAAAAATAAAACTTTGCGAGTACAGTGCTGGATCTACTGCTGCTAAAGGATCATAGTTTTGAGTCGACATGTCAAAACAGACAGCATACGAGCCGCAGTCATAGCGAAGCCAAACCGGCATTAGTCAAAATTAACAACCCAAAGTGCCACACTACTGCCATCCGGATATTTAGAAGTGGGAACACTCAAAACTACCAGAAAGTTTCTAAATTTGACCTAAACTTATAAGCCTACTCTATACTCACACACACACACAAAAAGTGCATAGTACAATTGAAATTGAAATGAGCTATAGTCGTAAAGCAAATGAATTCTGTTTCTATAGTCAATGTCTATAGCCAAGATTACAATTTACAAATTTCATCATTTCTCTACAACTTAAATTTTTACTCTGAATAGCGATTTCTCAACAATAATTTCTTTTCATGGCATAGGTCATATCACAATTTCTACCTATAAAAATAATTCATTTATGTCTGTAACATTATCTTCAGATGTTGCCGCTACTTACGTATTATACAATAAAGTATAGCACCTTTGTCAAGTATATGATTAATACGTCGCGTGCGCATCCAAAATGGCCTTGACAGCTTGACTTTTGAGATATGCGTAAATGTCGGGATTGGTAATATCAAAGATCAACTATTATAACATTATAATACGTCAGATGTATCTAAATTAAATGGACAGACATATTAACGAGAATTTAATTGATGCCTTAGTTAGTTCTATTGTATGAAAAATAATTTTATGGCTTATAGCAATAGACACAATAAAGTAATGGATGGCTTTTTAACACGCTTTATTAGCATGATATGTATCTATGAACCTATCTTGATCTATAACGGAATTTTTTTTGAACATACTCTCCCACCCTCTCAAACCGACGAATTCATTTGAAACTATGCACACTTTTCAACGAATGGTGACAATTTTTTTTATATTAAGTGCCTGCCAAAGTGACTCTACTCTGCCTGATGGAAAGTATGAATAGAATCCAAGAGTTGTGGTCACCATACTGATTACAAATGCAGACAATGCAGTATGGTGACCCACACTATGGCGGCCTTGTGAGATGCTTTTTCACACCCCGCTTAGGGACGTAAAAGGCATGAAAGTCATCGTGACAGTGTAAGGTCTACGCAATTGCCACGATAACTGTCACCCCTGCATCAATGGGCCTCCGATTTCACACTCACCAACGAAATACGACAACACGGATGCTGGCGCTTTAGGTTGGTCTTCTGTGTGAGGGTAGTGACCCGATCGAACCGGCCCACTCGTGCTGAAATCAATGCAAGAATTTGTATAGTTTGTTGCATTATTATTAATAGGATCAAAGTAGCTTTTAGATTAATTGTCTCTAAAAAAGTACTTTTTTAATTATTTAAACTATTATTAACTGTCAAAATGACAAATCTTATCAATAACTGTCAAAATATTTATTACAAGTGACATCAAACATCCCACGCTTTTTATAAACAATTTTTTTACTGATCACAATGTCTTTCATTTAAATTTATTGAGAATTATTTGTACCTAAGCTGTCAAGCACCTTTGACAGTTTAGGCAGGCTTCAGCATCACTACCTCACGTTTCTCCATCTTTGAAGAAATGAAGTCTAATTTCTTAATAAATACTTAACACATTGCATCATTACTTTGTAATAATTGTGTAAGTAAAAGAGCTGTTCATGCTATCTGAATAAAAGCCTTCGTGCGATGTGCTTATGTTTATAGAAGACTGAAGTCGTGTATGTATGTCATGGAAAACTATTCCGAACCCAACGGTGGACCTTTTTCTCGATTGCAACCGTCCTTTGCCGTCAGTGTTAGGCATCATCTAAGCTAGCAACTGTGATATTAACAAGTGATTAAAAATGTTTATTGTTAATCAACAATATACGAATGCTCGTGGTATCTCGCCGAAATTATCAATATTATCAGACTACCCACATTCACAGTCGACTACGCGACAGAAACTTCTTGAAATCAGAGTAATCTAGTATATTATACGCAATTCAATCTCCAAACTATTCGTGTAATGAGTGAATACAATAAATAAATACAAAGAATGTCTGTCTTTTATCTCAAGGTTTGAAAGACTACTAACAACTGAGGTTATAAACTTGACGTTTTCAAATTGATTATTATATTATGATTGCAATAAAAAAACAAAACTTTTTATCACTAATGTAGCTTTTACGTTTATTTGTATAATATCTTGTTACTATAAATAGCTTGTAATAATTAGCATTGTAGCACCTTTGAATTTGGAAAATAAAGTAGTAAGTATAAAGTTTCTTAATATTCTTATTTGTCTAATTTCCAAGGCTCCTTATCGACACGACACGATCTCGCTGAATAGTTTTTTTTGCATGTGTACTTAGAGTACGTATTATTTTCAAACTCATCTTTCCCAAACCCAAAGAGCAACATACTTAAAACTCTTGAACTGCAGATGTCACTTACCTACAAGAGCTCCGCCTTCTAGATTGCTCTCTTATATAAAAAGACAAAAAAAGAACACGTTTCTTAGTATAGGTGTATTTGGTGAAACTGCAATGCGCCATTTTCGGCTATAGCAACGTGACATTTCGACACACGTTTTCAAATAGTCTTGGTAACGTTGACAACAAAAGCTTGTCATTTTAATGTCTATAGATATTCAAGGGCGCAATTACAAAAACTGTTAAAATATTAGTTTCTATATTGTGCCTAATATACTAAGTAACACACTAGTAATAGTTATATAGTCTGTGGTGTAAATTCGCACCTTTTTCAATGTTTGTCTATTCCTTTTTATACTCTGTGGGCATCATTAAAAGACTGTTGTTGTACTATAAAACTTTTCATTAATTTCAAATAAATTCTACATAATCCAATAACTCTAACAGGTTATGGGCCCAGTATAGCCCTGATAATCGAAGTGAAAGTCAGTGAACATAAAATTACAGTGAAAATTGTGAAAATATCGCACGCCGGTAAAACATAACCTCAAAGTGACTGTTGGTTTTACGGATCGAAAACACTGAACATTACAAATATTGTGTCAAAAATGTCGTCAAGCAATCCTCTCGTAATGATCGAAAAGCTTACTGGTCGGGAAAACTATTCCATATGGAGATTTGCAGTCAAAACATATCTCCAACACGAAGACTTGTGGGACTGTGTTGAACCCGCGCCCGGTGACTCTGTCGACTCAAAACGCGACATAAAAGCAAAATCTAAGATCATCTTACTGGTGGACTCTGTAAACTACGTTCACATTCAAGATGCAAAGTCTGCAAAAGAAGTGTGGGACTGCTTGGCAAGTGCATTCGACGACTCGGGGCTAACACGCCGTGTGGGATTACTTAGAGATCTGTGTACAACAAATCTTACTGGATGTCTAAATGTCGAAGAATACGTGAGCAAAATTATGACCACGGCTCACAAGCTCCGGAACATCGGCTTTAAAGTAGATGACGAGTGGCTCGGGACACTGCTACTATCCGGTCTACCCGAAACATACAAGCCGATGATTATGGGTATAGAAAGCTCTGGTATGAAAATAACTGCTGACTCAGTTAAGTCAAAAATTCTACAAGATGTCAAAATATGTGAAAATGACTCATCTGCATTTGCCGCCAACCATAACTACAAGAATAAGGGTAACAAGAAACAACCTAGAAGAGGCCCGCGCTGCTACAACTGTAATAGATATGGCCATTTTTCTGCGGAGTGTAAGTCGAAATCTTCTAAAAAGAATCAAGAGAGTTCAAGTTATGCCGCTGCTTTCATAGCTTCAACACATAGCCTGGAACAAGATCCTTGGTATATAGACTCTGGCGCTTCTGTACATATGACCAAACATAGAAATCTATTACAACAGGAAAAGGAGCCACTTATCAAGACTATAAAGGTAGCAAATGACAAGTTATTATCAGTTCACAGTACTGGTCAGTTGACATTAGATGTGTGTAATGATAAAAATCAGTACAACAAAATTCTGTTCCAAAATGTTTTGTATGTACCTGAACTGGCAACAAATCTACTATCAGTCAGTCAGATTATAAAGAATGGAGGTCAGGTAAAATTCAACAGTAAAGGCTGTTTAATATTTAATAAAAACAATGTTGTTGTTGCAAGGGCAAGCTTAATCAATAATATGTACAGGCTAGATATGAAAAGTGAACATGCATACATATCTGAAGTTGACAAGCAAGACATGTACCTCTGGCATCAACGCATGGGCCATCTGAATTTTGAAAGTCTGGAAAAATTAATAGATAACACTGAAGGTGTACAGTTGTCTAAGAAAAATAAGAATATTACATGTGTCACCTGCCTGCAAGGAAAACAAACTCGCTTACCTCTAAAACAAAGTGAAACCAGCACTACTAAAGTACTTCAGTTGGTACACTCCGACATCTGCGGTCCGATGGAGACTAGCTCGCTGAGTGGTGCAAGATACTTTATGACCCTAATTGATGACTACTCAAAGAAAGTTTTTGTTTATTTTCTACACAAGAAATCTGATGCATTTGAGAAATTTAAAGAATTCAAGAGCCAAGTGGAGAAACAACTAGAATGTAGTATAAAGTGTCTTCGCTCTGACAATGGTCTTGAATATATGAATGCAAATTTCTGTGAGTTCTTAAAAGCTGCCGGAATTGTTCATCAAACCACCACTCCATATACTCCAGAGCAAAATGGAGTTGCAGAACGCATGAACAGGACATTGGTTGAAAAAGCTAAGTGCTTGTTAATTGACGCCAAATTATCTAAAGGATACTGGGCTGAATCTATACACACTGCTGCTTATCTCATCAATAGATCTCCAATTAAGTCACTGAACTTCAAGACACCAGAAGAAATGTGGTCCGGAAGCAAACCAAATATCAGTCACTTAAGAATATTTGGGTGTGAAGCAATGATTCATCTTCCAAAAGAAAAAAGAAGAAAGTGGGACCCAAAAGCACAAAAAGCAATATTTATTGGCTATTGTGATAATACTAAAGGATTCAGATTTATTATTCCTGGCACCAAAACAGTAATCAAAAGTAGAGATGCAGTTTTTCTTGAAACAACTGTAGAGAGAAATTATGTTTCAGAGGTTTTGATACAGGACAGCACAATGTGTCACTCATCATCCGAATCAACTGATGATGACACATTTGAGAGCTCTAATGACACATTACAATCTGCCACTGCTGACTCTGATCAAGATCAAGGTACTGACAGTGACTACTCACCAAACCAAAAGGTTGAAATACCGTCTCACTCCAATATAACACTGAGACCAAGAAATAAAGAATTATTTTCAAAACAAAAAGATGATGAAGGAAAAGGTTACCTGTGCTGTAGTGAAGATATTCCTGTACCGCTGAACTATAGTGAGGCGATCTCATCACCTGATTCCGAAAAATGGAAATGTTCAATAGAAAAGGAACTAGAATCACATAAGCAAAATGGAACTTGGGTATTGGTAGAAAAGCCTAAAGATGCGAAGCCAATTGGATGCAAATGGGTTTTTCGAGTCAAAGATGAACCAACAGGCCCTCGTTATAAAGCTCGTCTGTGTGCAAAAGGGTATGCACAAAAAGAGGGCATTGATTATGATGATACTTTTTCGCCAACAGTCAGGTATGACTCCATTAGAGTTTTATTGTCCATTGCAGCTCAAGAAAAGTTAGAAATAAGTCAATTTGATGTTACTACTGCTTTTCTGTATGGGGAGCTAAAGGAAAACATCCTGACGACAGCACCTGAGGGACTAGACTGCAATCCTAATATGAAGCCTGAGAATGTACTGAAGAAAGATTATCCTTACCGAGAAGCTGTAGGATCACTTGTACATGCAGCAACGGTGAGCAGACCTGATATAATGCTTGCTGTAAACCAGGTGAGTCGATACTTACATTCCCATGATGAACCCCACTGGAACGCTGTAAAGAAAATACTAAAATACCTGAAAGAGACAAAAAGTTATGGATTATGCTATACATCTAACTGTGACAGCACGGATTTAACTGGATACAGCGATTCAGATTTTGCTAATGACTTGGAAAACAGACGCTCAACGACTGGCTATGTTTTTTTAAAAAGTGGAGCAGCTGTCACTTGGTCATCACAACGCCAGCCTACTGTGGCCTTATCCACGACAGAAGCCGAATTCATGGCTGCTTGTGCTGCAACTAAAGAGGCTATGTGGCTTAGACAGTTACTCAGTGATTTAGGTGTATTCAGACAAAAATCCGTGTGCATAAACATTGACAATCAGAGTGCAATAAACGTGATTAAAAACAGTGAATTTCATAAACGATGTAAACACATAGATATTAAGTATAACTTTATAAAAGAAAAATATTATAATAATATAATCAGTCTGAACTATGTACACACTAATAATCAGTATGCTGATATGTTTACTAAAGCCTTGTCTAAAGACAAATTTATATTCATGAGAAATAGTATTGGAATGTCAAAACTAAATTAATTTGTATGTGTGTTGTAGAGTATTAGATAGATTACATTATTTAGAAGTCTAGTAAACTTCTGTTGAACTTTTGTTACTGTATAAAACCGATGAAAGGCTTGAATTTGGTAGGAGTGTTAAAATATTAGTTTCTATATTGTGCCTAATATACTAAGTAACACACTAGTAATAGTTATATAGTCTGTGGTGTAAATTCGCACCTTTTTCAATGTTTGTCTATTCCTTTTTATACTCTGTGGGCATCATTAAAAGACTGTTGTTGTACTATAAAACTTTTCATTAATTTCAAATAAATTCTACATAATCCAATAACTCTAACAAAAACAAATTCGCTAAATATAATTACTAATATTTCATTAACCGTATGTCATAAATAAGTAAGTTCTTGATTACTATAGAGGCTAAGACTATTTCTTGCAAGGTCAAGGTCATTAGACAGGTGTAGATTCTATAATTTTTTCTCTTAGTCATTATTTTAATTATGAAGCCAATGGATGGTTAAGCAATTATTGGTATAGACACTGTATTATTATGACTATTCCATTAAAAGTCCTGTACAGTTTTCAAAGCGTTTATAATTAATGTTACAGTCATATGTCGCCTGAAAAAAATTGTGATGTACGATAGAAGAAATGGATTGTTTTCATTAAGGAAATATATGCTGGACTAGATCACAATTTTTTTTGAATAAAGATTTAGTACTATACAATAACTTTGAATGCACGGTTAACTTAGTGGTTTAAGCGTACGCCACACCGCTGTCTACTACGCTGAGCGTTGTGGCTTCAAATCCCATACGGGACAATACTTTGTGTGGTTCACAAACTGTTGTTCTGAGTCTGGGTGTTCTTTGTGTCCATTTCTTGTATGTTTGTAAAGTACTCCGCAACACATGATGTATTCCTAGTGCGGGTGTTGTCTTTTGAAAAAAATAACATACTAGCTTTTGAATTATGATATTGTTATTTCATTTCATACCCTAGATCTATGACTGTTACACAATTAGAAAACTTCTTTTCCATGTTCGTAATTTTAAACACTTGTATTATTTATAAAAATTAATATTTTCTTAACACACAAATTCCGGAGATTTTTATTTTTACAAAAAAATCGGATAAATGTTTTTGTAAAAATATATCCGGTATAGAAATTGTTAATGCAATTTCGGGATATACATTGACTACTGTCAACTACCAAAGTTCTCAGCTACTAGAGCCGAATCGTAAAATGTTCGTAACTGCAGGGTCTCTGCGTTGACTACGTAATTTTTTACTCACATCAACAATCCCCTTTTTCCTTATCCTCGATTAAGCTGATGCCAGTTATTTAAATCTTACTAAAAATCAATTGAATAAGCTTGAGAGCCGCCAAAATCTCTGTATAAGACTCATAACTGGATTACACAAATATAATCATGTCTCCGATTATCGTAAACAGCTTATGTGGTTACTCATCCGCCTTCACTGAAATATACACATACTTTCTCTTCTGTATAACATTTTTCGATCCCTTTACTCCATGTAACCATAAATTAAGAATTAAGACTGTGACATTATGACTGATGAATCCCTTGACTTTCGTATGTATATATAGAATCATTTCTCACTAATTTTAACTCTAACACTGCAGTAAGTATCTCAACTTCTGATAAAAATTATTTGAGATTTTCTTTAAAAGTTAACCAGAGAAGAACTTTTACAATAAGTATCTTCAGTCATATGTCAAAATTGACAGATTTGACTTGCAAATTCTGGGTAAAGCCAGTAAAATTAAGTAAAGGTAATATAATAGAATAAGGTTTAATTTATTCAATAATACCTTATCAATCAGAGGTTTATCTTTTTGAAAATTGTTCAGCTGAAACTTTTATTCCTGAACCTTATTTCAACATAATAAAATCTACTATACCTCGACTTAAACAAATTTAACATTTACTGTGACTGCATGAAACCCTGAAACATTCATAATAACCTGAATACAATTACACTGATTATTCGTGATTAAAAAATTACACATAAATCAATATAAGGCCCATTATAAATCATTTTCTTAATATGTTCCTCGAATTCGGACACTCACAATTTACGTGTTCATGAAATTTTTTGCTTTTATTTTTTAAATAATATGAAAGTCAAAATGCTAAAAATAAGGGTCAAATTAACAAAAAAAAACACAATTTTGTAAGTGTCTACTTTAGCACCTTTTATTATGACGTTGATTATGAGTTTTGGATACATATTTTTACGATTACGATTCTAAAATACTTGACCTTAAGTATTTTTCAATCTATTTTTTTTAAAAAGAAAAGAATTTAATATTACAACGTCTTTAATCATACAAGAAGTGAAGTAAAACTTCTGCCATCTTTGATATATTTTCATCTAAAAAAGTAATGAGATTCCCGATAAAGTCTGAGAGTTTGTTTTTATCTTGTGGCTTTCAGAGATATGAAAATCCCACAAAAATATATTTATTCCAGGATCTTGAGTTTTAATTTGTTATTAATAAATGCATAGCTGGGTATAGAAATAGGAGAGAATGCATCAAAATTCTGGGCAATCATATCAATAGGACAAGTTGTTTTGCATACGTTGCTGATAATTGGCGGATTCATGAATACGAAGTTACATACATTAGATTTCCTTGAATTGGTTAATGCCTATTTGATACAAATTATGTGGATATTTGTTTTAGTAAAGCATAACTATTGTAAAAAAGAATCCGAATACCAAATAAAGTATACAGTGTAAAAAGATTAGTATAACAAAATAAATACAACCAAATATCATGTGGTCATTGATATTACAATTGTAAGAAGATGTATAAGGATCTAAATTGATGACTAAAAACACAAAATGTTCTTCTTATACTAACTTTTAATATTCTAAATCTTATAAAACAGTTTATTAACTAAATCATAAATATGGTATCAATGAAATATTTGGCAGCCATTTTACTTTCTTTTTGCCCAAACTCTGTCGTCACCTATTTGCGTCATATACTTAAATCGTTTGTTATTTTTTTTACCTACTACAGGATATCTTTATAATTTCAAAATGATTCTAATTTTCACATTACATCGTTTATAAATTGCATCCAAGTCTCACTGAGAGTATACATTTAAATATGTAATAACAATTATAATACATGTTTTTTTTATAGTTCAGATTAACCTTGCTATCTGTTTCAAAATATAAGGAAGTGTTTTCAATGTTTTTAACACAGATGCATTTGGTTTACTACAAAAACTCATCTACGAGTACTTACGCTATGAAGGTTAGTCAGGAATGCTCATTTCGGTTTTTAAAGTTCAAGAAAAAACTTCTAAAAAATTTCTTTTATTTCACATATATAAACGAGTACATTTAATTTCTCATATCTTCACTATTTGTATTCAAACTCAGGCTATCTGTGTATTGGGTCTTGGGTATTCTTTCAAGCGGTACCTGTACTGAATAACTATTTTTCAGGAAAATATAGCCAACCGATATCAGAAGATGTACCTTACGAACAAATATTTCATTATTCTTTTCCATACGGCAATCCATTTTTCCATTTTTCATACGACACAGCTACAATAGTACCTGGATATGTTTTTAGGAGGAGGAGGATAATTAGGATTAAAGGACATATCAAAAAAGTTGAAGCAGTGTATCGACTATCATCGTCAGATTACAGAGTAATTGTAGAAATATGATTGGACTAGTCCCTAAAAGTATGCGGTAAACTCACAAATGCATAATTTCATTTTATAGATTTACAAAGCACATATCGGAAGCCTTTGGGCCATTGTTTTTTTTTTATTACATTTTTCATCAAGTAAGTCTTTGCTTAACAATGGTGGAATGTTCTCAAATTAAAAATTACTGCACTTAATAATTTTTCAGACTGTAGAAGCAATGATAGTTTACGGTCCTCTTGTTTACGCAATGTTTCAAGAATTGATTCAACTGTCAGTTATTTTTGAACTGATTGGAACAAAGGTATATCAGTTTTGTAAGTTTAAAAGTCAGTTTCATAATTTTTGGTACGTAAGTATATCATGATTGAACATGACTGATTTCAAATACAATGATTTCGTCATGAACAAAACAATGTAACAGAGGCTATTGAAACCCTTGTTCAATGAGATCCAAGAAAATCGACTGAGAGGGCCAGTTTCAGTTTCTAGTAAGTTTAACAGTCCATCTTGTTGAGGGTCTCTACTTTATTTTTTCTGGACCCACATTTTTTATATTTCATAAATTTAATAAACTTGAATGACTATTCGAAGTACATTGACTATTTCAGAGCCAAGAGTTAAAAGAAGCCGTGTATGGCATACCATGGGAGAACATGGACACTAAGAATAAGAAAATTGTTGCCATATTTTTAATGAATGTTTAAACACCGATTTAAGTGAAAGGTTTAGGGCTTACCCAAATTGGACTAACAAAGATGGCCAGGGTGCAGTATAAAATTTAATACATAGCATATTATACTCCTTAAACAAAAGTAGATGCCTTTTGAAAACAATCTTAGTGTTTATTTTTCAGATAATAAAAACGACACTTTCATACTTCATGTTCCTGTATACTTGTTCGATGTAAATAAATATTTGACACGCCGATTTACTCTTAATTTATTAAATACTAGTTACCTTTCAAGAAACTTCTTTTTAAATATATTATCACAATATAATTAACTGTTATATGATCATCATCATCATCATTATCGTCAACAGTCTTTTACAGTCCCCTGCTGGACATAGGCCTCTTCTTACTGAGGAGGTTTTGGCATACTATACAACACTGGCCAGTCGGGTTGGAATAGGGTTTGTTTCAAGTTTTCCTTCACTTTGTAATAATATTTTTCTGAATAGTTTCTTCCCTTAGTCTTCTCTTTCGACACCCACGGGATAAATAGGGGTGGTAACACTATGTATTCTTAATCCGTTACCACACGGACAAGTATATGATCACATTCGAATAAATAAATAATTTTTAAGGATTTTCATTGATTCTTGTTTTTCATATTATATAGAGAGCCAGAATTGTCTAGTAATAACCAATTATATGTAGGTGAACTTGATCTATTCGAGCTATTTTTTGCATTTCATAATCCATCCATATCAGTAACATTTCTTCTTAGCACTATCTGTCTTTCTTATCTAACTTTATTTTGACTATACTCCCAATTATCACATCTAACTTCTAAAATGCGAGTAAAACCACCTATTACGCAAAAGAAACGACGCAAAACTTTCATTACGTGATTTAGGATCAGTAGTTACGCCATAATTCGGTATATCGTAGATAGATGGCGTTAAACTATGCTTTTGCTATAAGAATTCACTTTTAGACGAGGAAAAACAACAAAAATATTTTTGCAACGCTCATTTTATGAAACTGTATGATATTATT
Source organism: Hypercompe scribonia (assembly GCA_949316085.1). Taxonomy (NCBI): domain Eukaryota; kingdom Metazoa; phylum Arthropoda; class Insecta; order Lepidoptera; family Erebidae; genus Hypercompe; species Hypercompe scribonia. The sequence goes on from OX438988.1 coordinate 12,361,616, forward strand.
AAATAATGTTAAGAAGTAAGTGGTTTTTAATTCATCTGAAAGAAAGTTAATTTTCGATATGAAAGTATAATTTACAGAGGTGTCGCAAAAGTTTAGAATAAACTGAGAAATTAATTTTTTTATCTTTGCAAATGCAAGAAAAACACATTTATAGCTAAAAGTAAAGAATATTTCCTATGAAATTGTTAATTACACTCCATAATCTTTATAGATAATTATACAGGCATGTAATGGTTAAAAGAAATTAATTGCTTTTTGTAGTGTAATTTAATTCTAGAAAAATGCATTTCTAGCCATTCTTGTCTTAGTCTGCTTGCAAATAAGACCATAGATACTCCTTTTGTTACACTTACCACAAGATGCAAAGAATTAAACAATATTTTAAAATTGAACATGCTATAGAGTAAATTTCTAAAAGTTAAAATTATTTTATAAAATATATGCATCAATTTATTTGTAGCCGTGCGTCAGAAAACAAATATCAGTTATAATTTCGCTGTCATAATTAAAAATTTCATTTTAATTCACCTTGACTTTGACAGTTATAAAAATTTGGAACTAATTTCAATTTCTTTGTTCCGTACAAAGAAATTGTAAGAATTAAAAAAACTTAGAAAATATATCCAAATTATAGTCATAATTATAATAAAGTGAGCAGTAAGTCATAAAAATAAATAGTTATTAAAATCTAAAATAAAATTTAAAATCGTTTTTAAAAATCATTTTATTATCAAGTTTAAAACATTTCTTTATTTAGAAATTACCAACGAAATGTGTACATTTTCAAAATTCTTTTAATATAAAAATGAGTAATACGGAACTGACGTGCAGGAACTCCTAATAATAAACTTTAAATTTGTAAGCTTATGCCTTGCCTGTTTGTGTGTCGTTTATGTGATGTGGTAATATAACTTTCAGGGGTATCACTCAACCACTGGACTACCATTACTACAAAACATTGCGTTTTTACTTATTATTAGTAAATTGTTGGCCGTGCGACGAACCCGTCGACAAAATATCTCCTAAAAGAGCCATACTCGGGGTGGCATATTTGATGTTCTATATATCATTAGTGTTTGCCACCTGCTTTTATATAAGAGCAAGGGACTTAAATTTTTTGGAACTGACACAAATGTGTACGATGATAATTTCTTATACAGTGGCCGCGGTAAGAAAGCTTTAATTAACATTTTGTTTTATGACTTCTTAGAGAACGTATCTCTAGAGCATTAATTCTACTTGCATGCCTCTTTATAAGAGGTAATAAGAGTTATGCCCAGTACAATAGAGTCAAGAATGTAGTTTTATAACAGAAAGTTGTGGACTGAAAGATGTAGTGACATGGTTTGAAATGGGCACGCTTCGATGGCTTGGCTACGTAGAGACGATGAATAATAGAAGGCTCGCGAAAGGAGTTTATAGAGCGAATGTGTGTGGAAGTGTTGTAAGAGGTCTTATACGGTAATCGTTTACCGTAAAAATTCATGATGTTTTAAAGATGAGCCGTGTAAAAAGTAACAAGAACCTACGAACATGCATGCAGCGACTGATGAATGTGGACGAAGCAAAAGAGGAATCAAGATCACAGCAAGTGAACATTAATTGTCTCTGCTTGCTTGTTCTCTGGGAGATAGACGTGATTATATTTTTATGCATGTTTATAATGGTGTATTTGCAAATCTAAGAAACTCTATTCATTAACATGCTTTAAAGATAGAGAAGGTTCTCAATTTACTGTATTTTTTTATATATTCTGTCTTGGAACATCATTACTTTTAAATCGTTTTGGCAAGTTATTTCTCTTATTTTATTAATGTTGACCTACAGAAATATCAAGAAAAATCTTCCCTTAAATACAATATACTACAATTTATTCAATTATTTTTATTCAATTATTCATTTATTTTTATGTGATGAACACGATCATTTGTTCTGTGTCTGGGTGAACTTTATCTATAATATGTATGTATTTAAAATATATATAAGTATGTTTACCATACTTATATAGGCTTTGCGTAGTTCGAAACCAAATATTTGTGTGTGAGATTAGATGAATAAAATTATAATTATTAATTGATTCAGTCGCATAACAAATTCATTTAATTGTGAAGGAAACTTCATTATTATATTATAAGTATGTCTCTAACTATTTTTCAATATTTTTTAGTTTACTTACGTTACGATATCTTTAGCATTGGCATATAAAAAAATGCTATTATCATTCTTAAACAAAATGCATCTGTTTTACTTCAAGGATAAGTCTGATTTTGCAATGGCGGTTAGTATGCATTAGTTTTGATTTCTTACACTCATTCACAAATATCCATCATGTGGTGACGGATTAAGAATACAGAGTTTCACCACTCCCATTTATCCCATGGATGTTGTAAGAGGTGATTAAAGGAATATACTACACAGGACAAAATCACTACAAAAAGACGGAAAATTTGAACAAAACCCGATACTGACCCGTATGGCCAGCGTAGTATAGTAAGTCAAAATTTCCTTTCGAAGAAGAGGCTTATGACTAACAGTGGACTGTTAATTTTTTTAGTGAGATAACACTGCTAATTTTTTAAATTTTTATTGATATAAAAATTACTGAATATTTTAATTTCAGACTCACAAACGCGTGCACGTTCTGTCATTTCTCTTTATGAGAATTTCTGAATTTTTAATGTATAGTTATATCATATTGTATAACTTAGGGCCTTTATACACCAACTATGCTGAAGGAAACTATGATCGAAGTAACACACACAATATAACATATATACAAGCCGCTTATTTTTACCTTCCTATTGATATCTCGAGCAGTGTACGAGGTTATGTTATTGGTAATTTAATAAATTGGTAAGTTATTTTATACACTACTAATAAAGTATTACCATAACTCTTAATACTAATAGTTATATTAGGAAATTTAGTAATACCTGTATCCCAAGCGAGATCAGTGAGATATATTCATTGAGTTGTTCATTTAGTACAACAATTTTTCTCTTTTAATGTTATTCTACAATAAGACATGTTAAGAAAGAAGTTATTATTTATTAATTTATTTTATTTATTTCTCTTTATTGTATACACAAAACAAAACAAAAGTAAGATGTATTTTTTAATGGAAAGATTTTTTAATTCATAATTTGACTATACGGTTGGCCTAGTGGTTTAAGCAAGTATTGTGGGTCCAAACCCCACATGGAACAACACTTTGTGTGATCCACAAATTGTTGTTCTGAGTCTGGGTGTTCTTTGTCCGTCCGTTTCTTGTATGTTTGTAAAGTCCCTCACGTCACAAGAAGTACTACTGGTGCGGGCGTGGTTCTATTTAAAAAAAAAGAAAAGAACAAAAGTGCAGTATGTCATTAAAAGATACAAAATTAGGCTTCATGCTTAATTTTGTATCTTCAAGGAGTTAACATTTGAATTAAAATGAAAGTTTTTGCTCACATCTAAATGTAAATTATGATTTCATTAAATTTAATTATAAAGACGAGATAAATTAATTGATTGTAACATAATTTAATTATAAACGTCAAATTTTTTTTGTTCTCAGGGCTGAATCTTATTTTATAGGATCGTTATTTCAAATGGTGGCTGTAATAATTTTCATAATAGTTTTCCACATCTGGGGACATTTTAAGATTCTCCTTCACGAACTGAATTCTTTTCCACTACCAGCTAAGAAGAGCATTTTAATATATAATGGTGTAAATGTTAACGCAGAAATGTACTCCGAGGACGAAATTAAATATGTGACGAAGAGGCTCCATGACTGTATCGATTACCATCGTCTAATAGTCCAGTAAAATCCTCAAACCTTCATATTTCATTCTTTCCGTCACTCATAAAAACGTGTCTATTAATTGTCTGAAGATAACAAATTGTCAACTGAAAAATTCATGCAAAATACCAATTGAAAAAATCTCTATAAAAAAATATTTTCATTGTCAAGAGACTCTATCGCTCTGATTTAGATTTTATCACACAGTATATACCAGTTACCTCTGTATTAAAATTTTAAAATATAAATGTTTGGAATAACATCTTTAGAAACTGTGGTTTTAAACAAAAAAAAGCCTTTTTAGCTCGCCTGGTGGAAAGTGATTACCTTATGAGATTCAAAACCAAAAAACTATCACAATCCGTCTTCATATTACAGTTAATTACTATTACCTTAGTTCTTATTTAATCAAAAAAATGTTTCACTTTTAAATAATGAATAAAATGATATACACATTATCAGCATTTATATGGGCATATCTATGATCATCTTCAAGCTGCACTCGAACGACTGGTACTCAAATATTTACATAAAAAAACACATTTGCAGATTTACTAACGAAGTATCAGATGCGTTTGGCCCACCTCTATTTATTTATTATTCCTACCATCAAGTGAATCTATGTTTACTGCTATTGGGGTGTTCACAAATGGTTAGTTAAAAACACTTTAAAATAAAAACATTTCCTAGTTCAAAACTTTGAACATGTTAATATTCTTATTTCAGAGCATAGAAAATATGACGCGGTATGTGCCACTTACCATTATGTTGGTTTTAGAATTGGTTCAAACTTCAGTAATATTTGAACTAATAGGTACCATGGTATGTGAACTTTGTGTAAAGCTTATATATGTATAATATATCAGACACTAGTCTTAAAAAAATATGACTTAACATAACTGCTTAGGGTTTTTATTACTAATTATTAAATATCTGCATTTTTTTCTTGGAAGCTAAGGGTTCTCTTTTTTTTTGGTATTTATTACTAATCGCATAGTTTTGTTAATGGTATTTATTCGCATAGCTTTGTTGATAGATCCTGGCATTATATTTTATGGAACTTAACACCCGCTCCCCTATAGAAACTTGAAGTAATCAATGGATGTTTAGTTTTGATTGATCATTCATGGGACAGTCACAGGACCCTTAATTCGACATTATTTCAGAGTGAAAAGTTAAAAGATGCTGTATACGGAGTCCCATGGGAGCATATGGATATCAAGACTAGAAGAACAGTGTCAATATTTCTTTTGAATGTACAAGAACCTATATATGTGCAGGCTTTAGGCCTCGTTCAAATAAGAGTCGCTCAAATGGCCACGGTATGCCAAACAGATAAATATTTACGAGAAATAATAATTATTTATGAAAATAATTAATAAATAATAATTATAATTATTTTTTCAGATTCTGAAAACATCATTTTCTTATTACACCTTTTTGAGCACCAGTGCTAAATGAAAACCACACAATGCTAAGTCAAAATAGAATAGACTTACATTTTTAAGAAATAAAGTTAATGATAAAATATAAATAAATCTAATAGTTTCCTTTTTCATATATAAACTCAAAATATAAACTTCCTGTCTGACTGCACGGTTGGCCTAGTGGTTTAAGCGGTCGAAACGCCGCTCACTACTACGCTGATTGTTGTGGGTTTAAACCCCACACGGGACAACACTTTGTGTGATCTATAAGTTCTTGTTCTGAATCTGAGTGCTCTTTTTGTCCGTTTCTCGCATGTTTGTAAAGTCCCCCGCAACACAGGATTTATTCCTAATGTGGGCGTTGTCCTTTTTAAAAGAAACAGAAAAAATATCATCTACCTATAATAATCCACTGTTGACCAGATGGCCTCAAATGGGTTGGAAGTGTTTGTTCCATGTTTCCATTCTCTTTGCAGCTGTTGTTCCTTGCTCCCAAAGTTCAGTTCTTGCAATGTCTGCGAGATGCACAGGGCTAGTGACGCTTCATATTCTATATTCGTCTCCACACGGACGACTAATCAATAGACAAATAATACAATTAGACTACACGGAGGGCGTAGTGGATTAAGCGGTCACATCACCGCTTTCTACTGAACTGAGTGTTGAAGGTTCAAACCCCACATGGGACAACACTTTGTGTAATATACGAATTATTGTTCTGAGGATAGAACATGCATGAAACGGACACAAAGAACATCCAGAAGTGTTCTTTGTGTCAGTTTCACGTATGTTTGTAAAATCTCACACGACATTTATGCCTAGTGCGGGAGTTTTCTTTTATTAATAAAAAATGCAACTAGTTGTTAATCGTTTCTTAGAAGTGACAGTCTTCTACGTTTAAAAAGTAAATTGTTCTGTTTCTAATTACTGTCACTTCAGTAGTCAATGAAAGGAGGAAACGCTTGCTTGATAATGATGCAAATACATACAATGTCATAATTGCTGTGGTTTTTTTATTGTTAACTTTCTTTGTGGTCTTTGACATTTGAAGTTAAACGTGAATAAGAACGTGGAAACACACATTGTGTTCCGGTGGAATTGAACTTGTTTCTTTGAACGTTGATTGTTTCATGTTGGATATCCAATTGCTCATAATATTTCCTATGAAAGCGGATGTTTTAAAGAGACACATCTACATGATATCTTTTTGTTTAGAGCAAGAATAGGGCGTTAAAGAGCAGCACAGGCCAACTGTGGATCCGAGCGATGTAATGATGGTTCCCAATTTTCAATATACGTACAACGTATTTCTTGGATAGTTTTAGTCGGGTTGGGTACTAATTCCTTTCCGTGAGCAACGGTAATCTCTTAGTCTATTAAATTTATTACCACACATTACTAGAATAACACAATACACTTATTGAATTCACACAAGAACATATCTTGTATTGTAACTGACAGTGTACTGCTAACGCGTGCTGTTATTCATTGAAAGAAAGTTTAATAGACTATTGCAAGTATTTTTTTATGATATAGGGGACAGAGAAGTAGGCAGGTCGCCTGATAGAGAGTGATTACTGCTGCTTATGAACAGCTGCGAGTCATTAATAGCGAAATAAACATACAAACATACTTAAACTCGTAATTTTATCTTCTACGGGCATATAAAAAGGCATATTAAACATAGCACTAGCAATATTATGAGCAATCAACATGAAACAATCAACGTTCAACATAGCACGTGTGGGGGTGTATTTATGTGTGAATTTCTATCGATATTTTTAACTATACTCAGTATAATCTGTTACTTGTGTATACTCGTAAATTACCCTGAGATTTTAAAACACCTAATATTTGTATTAAAGTTGTCTGATAGAAAATCACTGTGAGCAATAAGAGCGCCGATCGCTACATTCACATATTTTGTAATACATGTTTTTTTTACTTTATCTTATCTGTATACAATAAAAATAAATAAACAAATAAAATACACATTTCTCAACTATAATTTGATAATCACTTACACATGTAAGATGGGAAATCCTTTAGTCGTTAAGACAATACTTTGATAATAAAATTTGGTAATTGGAAAGTATGTTAAAAGTTTTCCCTTTTCATTTTGACCTACATTTGGTACCTAAAATGGAATAAGCAATTGGAGGTAATAGAAAAATTATAAAGTGATTAAATATTTCATTTTATAAATCAATATTAAAACAATTATGTTATGTTTGCAATACCCATACTGGATATTACACAATACCATATAAACGCAGATATAGGAAACAGTGTACACAAGTGTGCTTAACAAAACCTGAGTTTATTTCCGGTATACCTTGAGTTTTCATAAAAGTTAAAGTCATATACACATGACATACTCGGAGGTGTATTTCTCACGTGTTAAAAATGAACTGTGTTTTTAAACTGATAAATGAACTGTGTCTCGGTGGCACAGTGGTTGTATATGCGGCTGTTGTGCTTGAGGTATCGGATCAATGCCCAGGTCAGATCAATTTTTGTATGTTTTGGTTTGATTCGGCTATTGAGTGTTTTAAAAGTATGCACATATTTATATCAGTTGTATAGTATCCATAGTACAAGCTCAGTTTAGTTTGTGACTAGATGACATTATGTATTAGATGTCTGAAATATTATTATTCTCTATATTTCATTATATACACATATTGATTACATTTTTAAATATGCAAAAAAGAAAAAGAAAAATACATATTTAAAATATAAAAACAGTAGACCACCGACTTTGGGTACAGGGATCAAGACACCGGTGGTTAGGACTCCAAAGACAGGAACCTCCTCACTATACGGGCCGTGTTAAGGACAACTGCCTTCTGCATCAGACCCTTAATCAAACCTTCTAACGTCAGCTTCTTTTTGAGAGTTCTCTTGTTCTCTTGTTATGAGTGAAATTATCTGAATAATGATATTAATATAATAAGTTAGTTAATTTCACTAAGAACATTAAACAAAAAACTATAATAATACCAATCAAACAAATCACATTGTCATTATTGCACAAAACTCCATTAAATTCGATGTTATATAATCAACCATCAACTGTTGACAAATCATGGTACTTTGTACTTTCACTACCAGATGCCCGAGTTGTGGAACCTCAGAAATTGATACAACGACGCAAAAAATCACTTGTGTAAGAAATTATAGACGTTGCTACAAACATACCATTTATAATAGAAAACAATTTCGATGAATTCTTGGGAATATACGCACACAAACAACACATTTAATATTTATGTCTTCGAAGTACTTTAAAGTAATTACCATTGTTTTATATTTAAGTTGAACATTGTAATTGTTATGTCTTACAATTAATTTCATCTTAAATAAAATAAATAACTAAAACAAATAAAAAGGATAGTCGAAAATAAAACCGTTCAGTCCCTTTTTTCTGTGGGGGGAAAAGAATTTTCTTTTTCGTTTAATATTTATTAATAAAGTTCTGTTCTATTAAATATTGACGGCAATGCGACAATTAAAAAAAAGATGTATGAACTATGTAAAGATGTGGTTAAAAAAAAATAGGCAATAAATTGTGCAGTAGGTAAATCAGAATGGAAAAAGAAAACTCATTTCTTCTACTGCAAACAAATTTGAGAACAAGACAAAATTGACGACAATAACCATTAATAAAAGTTATGAATAAGATTTTTGATATTCAAATAATAAAGTGTATATGCGGTACAGTTAACACGTAATAAAATAGGCATACATTTCAAGTGATATTAATCAGCTTCTATAATTATCACCTCATGGTCATTGCTTTCGTGAACCACATATTCTGCTAAATAAATAAGGCTTGTTATGAAATTTCGTTACGTGTCGAAAATGACAAAGTCGTGGGTTCACCTTGAGAGGGACGCCCCACACAGTCTACTTTCTAGTTGTGTTTGAGACATACTTTATTGTGTATGGAGTCATTTTTTATTATTATTTTACCTATATAATCTATACATATAAATAAAATTGGAGTATCTGTTTGTAATATTGAAATAATCGCTTTTTACTACATGCATATGAATTTACATACGATACATAAACTTAATATATAATATAATAATTTTTGTCTGTCTGTCTGTTTGTTCCGGCTAATCTCTGGAACGGCTGGACAGATTTCAACGGGACTTTCACTGACAGATAGCTGATGTTGTAGGGAAAAACTTAGGCTACTTAAATTTTAGAATATGAGAATTATAAAAAAAATCCACCCGGATGAAGTCGTGGGTGCAACTAGTATGTATATATACTTCTACTGTACGTGTGTATGTCACTGAACTCCTCCTAAACGGCTTTTGGTGGCGCCCTGGACGGTTTGGATTCACAAATCAGCTCGGCAAAAAACTTAAAAAAAAAGAATAAATAGTCTTGTATTATGAAGTTCGCCAAGTCAGCTAGTATTATGTATAATTTGAATGCAATATATGTTTTAATACAATTGTGTTTAACGATACAGTTTTGAATTGGGACCCGAATATAACAAGTAACTTAGTACGTACACAATAATTTTTATCAGATTTAGTGTAAGTAAAATATTAACAAAATTGACGGCCACTTAAACAGTCGAACGAGTGACATGATTATTTCCTCAACCGCAGTTTTAGTACCATTCCAAAATTATTTAACGTTTGTTGATATCTCAAAAGTTTTATTTTTATTATACAATAGAAATGACCATTCTTATTGTATGTTACTTTTCTTCTGTAAAACTTTCTGTGAATACAAGTATCAACGATAATTCTGCAAGCTGCCATAGCGAATCTACCATAAAAATTCATTAAAAAATCGCAATCCGAACAGATATTTAAACGAGGGAAAGTGTTTTTTAAGTAACGCTTTGACAAACGTCTCTAACAATTTTGTAATAGCCTAATGATGATTGAATCATCTTCAAGCCGCAGGACAAACAATATTGCAGTCTGCCTGTACCAACATCGTGTAATCAATTTAACGCAATTACGCTTTGGCTGTTGACTTTTTTCTGTCTATAAAGGTGTCCTTTATCGATGAAAAAAGTAGTTTCTTTTTTTAGATTTTTTGTGAAATTCAATAGATTTGTGTAAAATTAGTTAAAAATAATATTATTTTTTTTAAAGGAGACGATAATGATAATAATATAAATCTCATCCTTACTTTACAGTAAGCGCTTTTCTATATTAAGAGCCTACCAAAGTGACTCTACTCTGCCTGATGGAAAGCATGAATAAAATCCAAGAGTTGTGGTCACCATACTCATTGCAAATGCAGACAATACAGTCTGGTGACCCACACTATGGTGGCCTTGTGAGATGCTTTTTCACACCCCGCTTGGGGACGTAAAAGGCATGACAGTCATCGTGACAGTGTAAGGCTTACACGGCTACCACGATAACTGTCACCCCTGCATCAATGGGCCTCCGGTCTCACACTCACCAACGAAATACGACAACACGGATGCTGGCCGCTTTAGGTTGGTCCTCTGTGGGAGGGTAGTACTGCCCCGGTCGAGCCGGCCCTCTCGTGCTGAAATCAGCGTGGCTCTACTACCTAGTAGCGCTTATCTTTACCTATTACGCTATATAAAATAAAACAACATATTTTGATGTTGTACGCCTAAACAATTTTGACCATGGCAGCCTTAACGTAGACTCGCCAAATACGTAGATTATATTATGGTGCACAAGTGTGTGCGCAAACACAGGTGTACTTTCTGTTCTCTCAGTCTCACAATCTGATGGCCGACGGCTAAACATACTCTCCGAGGCTCGGGGATTAAGACCCCCAATTTAAAAACTCTGGACTGCTATTAAGTATCTCTGTAACCAGAAAATTTAACAACAGTTTTTGACCCGACCCGGGAATCGAATCGGAGACCTTTTCATCAGCAATTGCATACAGTAACTGCCAGACAAATTAGATTAAGCGGAGCATTCCCAACACACGTCTGCATTAACAGACTCTATCACACTCAATTTACATTACAATTAGTCTGTATTAATTCTAGACTTGTGAAAGTCCAGTTGTTGAAATATATATTATTTTAATAAATATATTGTCAGCATAAATATATAGTCTTTAGACAGGTAAACATATGAATCAAGTGTTGTTTCAATTGGTAATCGTTACAATAATTGATTAGAGATTGTCTGTTGATTGACATTCTACTATATCTCTTCAAGTTTTCATAAAATAATGGGTATGATTAATGATTTGATCAGTTACGTAGTAAAGTTAAAAATTAGTACGAATGCGGTTATATTTTTTTTTATAGTTTTCAAATCGAAAATTCTTTTAAAGTAATGTCAAAAACAATAAAAAAATATATGTATGCGTAAGTTAATTATTTTAATTTTTATTTTAATCCTGCCTGTTACTTTTTGTTTTTTATTTTATTATTTCATTTAAAAAAGACGACAACTATACACGAAACGGACACATAGTACACCCAGACTCAGAACAACAATTTGTGGATCACACAGTGTTGTCTCATACGGGGTTTGAACCCTCAACACTCAAAGTAATAAAAAGCGGCGCGGTGACCGCTTAAACCACTACGCATCCGTGCAGTCCTTGTGTTAGTGTAAAACTCCTCGAGCCATCATTTATCTGAGTTTTTTGACGATATAATCGAAAACAACATGGTATCTTATATTGTATCTAAACGAAAATGAATCGAGAAACAGTAGGTTAAAACATCTGAACCCTTCTTAGTGGCTGCCTACAAAAATACTGGCAACACCTTAGTAAAATATCTCAACATACAAGATCACGTAGGTCTTGTACTTTATGGCTGTCGCTCCCTGGGATCAGGAGGCGAGTGCGTCTGGGCTTCAGTGACCATAATCACTTATCAAAAAGCACCGTTAGAATTGATATTACTTGCATATTTTCTTTTACTCTACAACCATTGTCTAACGAGGTCCTCTTTAGAATAGAACTTCCCAGAAAATAATAAAAGAGTGTGGCAGATAGAGGGAGAGATAATATAAATAAATGAGTGTGGCAGATAACTGACCAACGTGGAGCCACATTGATCAGTTAACTGCCACAGTCATTTATTTTCATATTGAACAAGCTTTCTTATAAGCTAAACAGTGTTAAACCTTATAACCGATGCTAGTGTTGTTCATGCAAATTTTCTGCCTGATCTGCTTATATTATAGATTTACCCTCTTTGTGTTTACGTGCAGACATGACACGTGAGTAGACTTAAAGTAGGCAAGTGCATTGACTTGTTTATCCAAGTTCAGGAAACACCGTATTTAGCAGTATTTTAAATTTAGTAGTACTTTTATGACATTAGCAAGTTTAGAACAGAACATATCCGGTTGGTAATATCAGTATACATAGCATGTATTTGTTTATGTGTATGTCTATTATTAAACTAATTAATTGAACTATGTATAAGTAAAAGAGATCCGCAGATATTTCTTACTCTATTTTGTCTTTGCCCACCTAGGTAAACGTTTTATGATTTGTTCGACTAGCTTATTACAAATAGTTATTTATAGTATTAAATTATGTGTTTATTTAAAAACCCTATATAAAAACAGTAAACATAGTATGTACATTATTTTAAAGAGCAAAACGCTGGGCGTTAAATATATTATAATATTATCTAGAAGTATTTAATATATATTGAATAGATACCTTTTTAAAATTTTTGTATGAAGCTGAAAGGAAAAAGATAAAAAGTCGTTTAAACCTATACGTTTTGATAATTAAATGAAGTGTAAAGTGAAACAGACGTATCCTTTAGTTTTTTCCAAACTTAATGGAATTTCTTATACAATAAACAATAACACTGCATTTTTTACAATATAAAAATCGTTGTATCCATAAAGATAAGGTCAACTTGACACCAACGTTATACTAAGCCGTCTGGCCAGCGTAAAACAATAAACCAAAGTCTCCTTCCTAGGAGTGACCTACGTCCAGCAATAGACCAGTAAAAACTATTAATTGATTTTAAAAACCAACTCATAATGAATATCAATATGTCTTTATTAATATTAATAATACAGCTGATAATCATGACATCAATAATAGAAAGCTTGTTAAGTTATTTCACGCATATTGTTACGATCATAGCGGTTAGTCCACATCACACCCGACTGGTTAAAATCTTTCGGATGGAAATTTATAATAATTCGATGTATAAATGAATTCCAAGATATCATAAATCTATCGTTTCGGAGAGATTATAAAAATGAAATAGCTACTTTCACATAGACATTACGTAATTATGAATAAACGAAGCCTCTACCGGGAGACACGATAGTAGCTGATTTTACTGCTAATTAATTTTCTATCTTTTGTATAAGACTTCTAGTTCTAGTTAATTAGTGTTCCTAAGAAACCTGCGCTTTGAAGTCGGCTTTATAGAATATATTTAAATCATTCGAATAATTAATTGTGTTAACAAAGAAAAGTACGTGCTTTTTAGGAACAATTATAACTTAAATTAAACCTAAATTAATTGAAGTTTCGTAAGATTAGTTCCGAATAATCTCTGCTATTGTAAATGATGTATTCTTCAAAACCTTTGAGTAATTTGATTGCATTGCAGTGAACGACTTTACGTGACCTTTTAGTATTGACACATACGTTTAAATGCTATGTAGGTTATTAGTGCTATAAGCAATACACGAATATAAAGAAATAGTCATGCACGTATTTTATTTATTATGACTCAAGAATCCTGTATTAATATATGTTTTCTTCTTTTGCAGATGTAAACAAACTATTAGAAATACAGGCCATTAAGCAGATTGTTGACCCACTCACGAACGGTCACCGGAACCATTATGCCTTATATATCTACCACTATCTGAACGGACCTGACCAGCATTGCAAACGAGAAGTTCCGTTAATTATGCCAATTGATTAGCCGTCACAATGATGGAAGAAATTACGACGCGCCCCAGTGTCGAATACATCCCTCCTCTGCCTCCGAAAGGAAAGCAGAGAGGATCGACAACTTACACACAAATTACAAACGACGAACATAATATAAACACAAACGGATTCACCGCCACCAATCTCCGGATGGACTCGCTAAGTTCGATGCACTCTCTCGTCCTTAATTCTAAGACTCCATCTGCAACGGTATTCGTAGCGGCGACCCAGTCAGAACGACCTGCGAGTACGCCTAGTACGGACGCTCTTAACGGCCCACATGTGGTCACAATCAAAATAAACACAGATTCAGAAAAACCTAAGGCTCCTAAAATATCGAGTGTGCATCTTAAAAGTGACGTTGACTTTGATCCGTTTAAAATTCAAGATATTTGCAAGAAAAATAACAGCCTTGTCAGAATCAATGTTGAAGAAAGTGGACCAAAGATTCTTGAGAATGTGGAATCTTTGAAGACGGATAAAGCACCTTATATATATTGCAACTCCTTTGTCAACTCGATGACGAATATGGTAATGTCGAGCGGTCAGTGCTCGCCGAGTGATACGCTAGACTCCGGCACTTGCAGCGACCTTGACGGAACTCCACCACCTCTACCGAAAAAGAAGATTTCGAAATCTAGTTCAAAAAAGAAAGCTGTTTCTGTAACACTAATCAGCTCTACAAATGGGAGTGGTTTAAGCGAAGTGGACTTCGAAGACAACGATTCTAATATATCGTGCGATTCTCTGAATAGCAGCGAACTGAATATAAGTGTGCACGCGGATGAAAGTCATAACGAATATAGTAAAAAAGAAACGAAACAGAGTATGGAATCACCGAGCGCGCCAGTGACGTACAATAAAGTGAACAATAAAGACAGTAGCTTTCTACCTCAAGGTTTGCTGCAAGACATAAGAGACCGTTCAGTTAAACTAAATACGGTCGAAACCGAAAGTGAGTTGCACTCCGAGCCACACAAGGAAGCGAACCAGAATAATAATGAGGATGCTAATATTCCAAAAGAAAGCGCACAGCTCACTTCATTCCGTCTAGTTTCTCAGGTTCATAGAGAAACAAAAAATGCGACGGAATCGCTTCCTGCAACTTTGTGTTCTAAAACGCCTCTTATTAGTGAGAGTACATATGAGGAGCGAAAGCAGCAGGACAAGATAAAACAAGAGCAAATGTTTTACAGTAGCCATTATTTTGATACGGACAAATTTTATGATTTCCATCTCAATGAAAAACAATTTGACGATGTGCAAAGTGTTAGTGTTGGTGCTAAGAGTGCATGTGAAGTGTCTGAAGCAGAATATTTTGCAGGCATAAAGGATTATAAAAATGAAGACATTCCGTCAACGATCAAGAGCTCAAAAGGAACAATAAGAGGCGTGAAGAATCGCGTACGAGCTGGCATTGCAACCTTCTTGCAAATACAGAGCACGACAAAGGTATTTTAATCTCATTTTTCTTATTTTACTCTAACCGTTTTTATGTCCACTGCTCGTTCTACGCGTGCTGATTTTAGAGGTCATAACAACTAAATGTATTCGAAAGTATACACGCGAGCACGTATTCTAGTTTATTTAAATTATTTCTATTATTAAAAAAATATCAATTATTCAGTATTGAACCTTCACGGGTGATCGTTTGCACGAGTACAAAATGTTAAAAAACAATTGTCAGTTTTAATTACTATTCAGAATTATGAACGGACGTTGCTGAGTGTCTGTTCAAAGTCTTTGTCCTACAACAATTGTCATTGTAAGAACGTTGTGTAATGCAACTGTTAGAAAACATACACTAATTTGTAAGCTAACTAAATTTGGCAAAACACATATTTCTAACTTAGAAACTAAAAAAACTACGAGTGAATTTCGCGGTCATTGTTAAATTATAATACATTTAATAAACATGTATGCTACACTGTATTCAGTCTAGTTTTCTAATGATATTAGACCAGTTATGTTACACTTTAATTTTGGATTGATTTCTTCTCCGACAGCTTACTAAAGTGTAACACCTTCCGCTTTTCCACGCTACTTTTAATTGAACTTAAATTGTCGTTTCCTATCGAGAATGTCTCACGTCTGACGATAAGTGTATCGGAAGCATCATTTAGTTTTCTAAGAGTTTCTGTTGAGATAGAAACTTCCAGAAAGTTAAAAAAAATGTTTGATGTTTCCGATTGTTGATACTATTCGTTTTTATATATGTATATATTACTTATTTTTTTGTTTATTTATACATCATTTACTTCAAATATATAGGCGAACTTAATACCTAAGGCATTCTCTACCAGTAACCTTTGGGTGATGCAGAGAAAATAGGAAGTAAGTGCGTTCCAGGTGATGTTCGCTTATATTAAATAAAGTACACATATACAAACTTATCATACACTAAATTTTATACAAATTATACCTACATACATACTCATACACAACCTTATAGATCATAATTTTTAAAGGAAGTTAAGATGATTGTTTTTAAATAATATCACTTATTTTACTGCCATAAATACATTTATATATATTTTTTTCTAAACATTATGGTTATCCCAGGTAGGTTGGTTTTCAAATGGCGTTAACTTATATTCAAAAGTAGTGGGTAATAGACAATTCTTAGTTAGTATATTAGAATAAGCCACGAATGGGTTAACATCTATCACGCTATCCAATTCGGGCGACAATTTCGATTTTAGAAGAATTCATCATATCATCAAGTCGCCGTACACATAGAATACTCTAAACCAAATTTAAACAGTAATCATAAACGTAGTAAATAGTTTTTTTAGTATATGAAAAGTATAATTAATTTAAATAGGTAATGTTGCTTACTCCAGCGTAAACAAGTCCATGAACTTGTTGTTCTGACCTACATTATTTATATACAACTTAGGAGTAGGTATGTTTAGAATGATAATAATAAGCATAAAACACATATGCCAGTTAAACTATAGTTTTACATAAGCTGTTTCATATTCATCCCAATAAAATTTAACCCACCTAAACTCGTTTTCATTTCACATTCATCCATTTTCACATTCAGCCAAGACATTTTTTTGATTTTTAATTTATAATTGGCATTTCTAATGTAGTGTACATGCATTTTAAGAAAATATTGTTAAAATAAACACGCTTATTAAAGTTGATTATAGACAAACAAACAAACATACAGTTGTATGTTTGTTTGTTTGTCTATAATTATTGTGATTGTGGATTGTAGTAATGTCACGAGATTAAATTTTCTCATATGATTTCTCTATACATTGTAGATTTTTACGTAACGTATATAAAAATTTTGAAATTATTTTATGTTTGTAGGTTTAAAAAAACAGGATAAGGTTTTCTTCTATGGCAATAACGTGTGAATAATTTATTTTTGTCAAGTTATTCCTTATGATGTATTACTTCAAATATTTTTTTAGTTAGAACATTTATCAAATATATTATATAGGCTTATTCGTGGCATATTATTTCAAACTGTAGTTATTGATATACGTAACATATTGATATTGAGTTTCTTTCGCTAAAATTTAACATCTACTGAAAACGTTTGGATTCTAAATCTAATATACTATAGCTTAGTGAGGTTTATACACTTTCACAAGACTTGAATATATTCCAGACAATTAATTGCTCGAATAAATAAAGTACAAAACTAACTGTTTTTAAACTTTAATCGTAAAATAATGCATAAACACACTTATTGCTCAAGTCATTGCTAACGCAGTATACACGTTTTCGCAAAATCATACTGCAAAAGCAACACACATACCTACTTACATATTAAATAGCATGCAAGTAGCAACACTTAATACAGAATTATTTGCAAATCAACATTAGCAGACCAGTGCTAGACAAAACGTGTGACTACAACGCAGTTAGCAGCGTTATATGCTTGTTTTATCTTTGGTTTGTTTTCCAGTCTGCAGCGGTTTACAGTAACTGTTTTTACTTTCGCGACTTGTAAAGTAATGCTAGATATATTTATAACATTTAAAAGTAAATAAAGATATTAAAAGACTAAAAGCGAGAACTTAAAACAATAAAAGCCTGTTAAAATGTATTCTTACTTCTAATTTTCACAATTAATACAATTTTACAAATAATAATTTTAACAAACGCTAATACCGAACAATAGTAACAAGTTATGCAAATAAATTACTACCAATTATAAACGATGTTCTGCACGAGATTTCCTTTTTGATTTTATAACTACCCTCCCATAGAAGACCAACCTAAAGCGCCAGAATCCGTGCTGTCGTGTTTCGTTGGTGAGTGTGAGACCGGGGGCCCATTGACGCAGGAGTGACAGTTGTCGTGACAACCGTGTGAGCCTTACACTGCCACGATGACTGTCATGCCTTTTACGTTCACAAGCGGGTCGTGAAAAAGCATCTCACTAGGCCGCCATAGTGTGTACACTGCATTGTCTGCATTTGTAATGAGTATGGTGACCACAACTCTTGGCTTCTACTCATGCATTCCATCAGGCAGAGTAGAGTCACTTTGGCAGTAGTTAGTAGTTCTTAATATAGAAAACAAAAATTTTGGTAATAATAAATTTGAGAAAAAACCAATATACTTAAATTTATTATCTAGCACAATTACGAATATAATTCGATCATCTTATTAAAATAGGTCTAAATAATTTCGTCAAAATTGTGTGTGTGAAGTTCAGGACATCTCGTGTACAGAAGAATTGTAATAGATAATATAAAAATATGTTTCGCGAGGCAGCTTATGTGTAATAAAATTAGGCAATCCGTTAACTAACTGAGTAAAAGTAGTAGTCTGTATTTACTAGAAGCAATCAATTTAAATAAAGTGGATAGTTTTTTACACACTGGCTTAAAGGTTTGAACTACGCCATTTTAGAGAATATAGTCCATCGCCAAACATTTAATTAGCTTACCTACGCGTTATATCTCACACATATGTACAAATACACTCACACGCACACCCCCATACACACACACAATCACACTTGTGGTAAATAAATAAACAAATATAAACATTTAAACTTGAAAATCTATTTATTGTATTGAAATCAATTTTAATCCTTTTATACAATTTATTTTGTTATTTGTTAAATTTTGTTTTGTTGATTTGTAATTGTAATTACTGGATAGTAATAACTAGGTAAATAATTGACTAGAGCGAAAGGCGCTGACGACTGTAACACAATGTACTCATATGTAATGTACGGTCGTCATCAGCAACCTCTTATTACCAAAATTATCTGGCTACATAAAATTTTTAATTTTAATAGTAAATATGGGAAAATTGTGTAACAAACTGGTAAATTAATAAATGATTTTATTCTGATACTAATGCATGAGATAACTTGTGTAAAACACAATTCTTTTCAGATAATACATGTTGATATTGTCGACTAAATAACACCGCGTATGTGTTCTAATTTACACACATAACGTGTCACATACGGCCTAGATTCGATCTCAAGCCTCATACAACACTTATAACTAGTCCAATGCTGCAGTTTTAAGCCCAAAGAACTTCCTCATATCGCCTTCCGTGTGCTTTAGTTATTAACCTTGGCTGTTCACATTCACGTGCTTCATTAATCAGGTTATTAATAATTGTTTCTTTCATTTGTTTGATAATTAGACGTAACACATGATTATGTACTCATAATAAATCAAATGAGTTGTTTTTGTTTGTTAATGAATTATATTTTTAGAGGCTTTTGTAACCGAGACTTTCGTTATTTTTTGTGGAGATTTTTTTTTACAAATACAGAGATTAAGATATCACGATGAGACGGCCTAATAGACAGCCTTAGTTGTAAATACTTTTCAAAATGTCATTTATATTTTATAAATAGTATTGACCAAAAAAATGACATTATAATGAGCACGTTCACGCTGTGCCAGTGTCACCTGGTTGAAACTTCCGGCAATGCGAACGAATGTTTAACATTAAATACTGAATGTTGTTGGATTGTGATCGCCATCTACTTCTTTTTCTTTAGTCTTTTTATACCAACTTGGTATAGAGATCTTTAAACTTGGTGGAAAATTTGTCTCGATGTAACTTTTTTATCCCGTTTGGAACACCTGCTCGGAAGACGTTCTTTCTATCTTCTTTTGCTTAAAAAGGGTGGTCTTTGACTCAAGAACGTGTATGTCACGATATTTCATTCAATAAATAAAATAACAAATGTTCAAGACACACAACGTCATCTAGTTTCAAACTAAGCAGAGCTTGTGCTATGATAACTAGACTAACTGATGGAATATTTATATATTTTGTTTTTTGTAAATACATACATATTATACATAGAAAACGTCCAAACTTCGGAACAAAAATTTACAGATCATACAAACATTTGGTCTGACTCGGGAATCGAACCCGAGACTTCAGGCTCAGCAGTCGCATTCACTACTGCTGCCACCGAAGCAGTTAAATTATATCATTATATCATCCCGGGAAAGATGTCAAGTTCACTTTGATTTTAAATATGAAACTTATTACATTTTGAGTTGTGTATTCTTCTCTCAGCTATTTGTCTTTTTTGCAGCTTATTAGTGACACCTTAACTAACTAGTTCCCTCCTTGACATAGTGCATTCATCACTAAAATTCCTGTAGACATAAACAGCATAAGACGAGAAAGTTTAAAATTGAAATAATCCTTCTTTGCATACACTGCGATTGTAATAATTTATAATTAGCATTAACAACCAGAACTATTGATTAACTTTCATTAAATGAAATCATTTCCTATGTCAGGAAATTGAAGACCAAATATAAGGATGTTACATCACAGACATTCAAGAAATTGTAATTTAATATCTTCTCTAGTACTGATTATAATTATTAATCAAACTTCTAATTAAATTAAAAATCAATACAATTACGTACGTAGGAAGCTTCATAATGTATAAGAGATTTCTTATAATTTTCTAAGTAACTGGTTAGTAACCATCTAACTATGTTATGTATGTATGTATGTGTTATAACTATTTTAATCTACATTTTATTATTGTATCGGGATGAAACTTTGTATGAATTTTCGAGCTGATCTAAATGGTATTTGTAAGGGACTCTAGGTAAGACTTAGATTATTTTTGACGAGTCTCAAAGTTCAAAGAAGCCAGTGGAAGATGCTTTTTTTACCTGTTTTTTAAACATATATATATATTTTTTTAATTGGGGCAGTGGTAGTTACCGTACTCATTGAGAATTTAGACAATGCAGTATGGTACCCACACTAAGACGGCCCAGTGGGATCCTTTTTCATTATTTACTAAACTTACGTAATTTATATATTTCGTTCTTTCAAAGATAGTATTTCTTATTCGCTGATCTGATCAAATTGATTAAAGTTTTTAACGCAAAAAAATTCGTCATTTATTACGAGTCACAATACGGCTATTCAAATATTACGACATAAATCTACACTAAATACAAAATTATTTCTAAAAGTACAATTCTATTTGTGCAATACATCTTGTTGAAAGGTACACAATACTTTAAACAGTATAAAAACCACTTTCAATACCTTAAACGAAAAGCCTTGACTTTTAAATCTTTCGTTTGCAAGTGCCAACAAAAATTCATTTACATTGCTTCATGACCACTCGCCTACAAGCTTTAAATGTAACTGTATATATAAGGCAAGACTAGTGTTTAACAAGTTCTCTACATGATGTCTATTAGGTATATTATTTTATTGTTTCAAGATACTACTGTAAGTATTTGAGTATTAAAATAACTATTTGTACGGAGCTCAATGCCAAAGATATTTAAAATATTTTTACCTTTATTCGTATGGTATGTTTATAAATTAAATAAATAAATAATTATTTCGGACATTTGACACACAACATCATCTAGTTTCAAACTAAGCAGAGCTTGTGCTATGATAACTAGACTGACTGATAGAATTCTTATATAGTTTTTTTTATAAATACATACATATTATACGTAGAAAACACCCAAGCTTCGAAACAAATATTTGCAGATCATACAACCATTTTGATCCGACCCGGGGATCGAACCCGAAACCTCAAGCACAGCAGTCGCATTCACTACCGCTGCGCCCCCGAGGCAGTTGAATGACATATTGACATAATAGTTTATAATAACAAAACACAATAGGAATTATAAAATCATGCAATAACGTATATATGCCTAAAATCACGCCTGTTACACCGGAGGGGTAGGTAGAGCCATGTTAAACGCCCACTTTTCGCTATTGCCTTGGTCCCACGTAACAAGTGGCGAATCTGTTGCTGCTAAATGATGTTTGTTTATCAGAGCCGCGTCCGTCGATCAGCAGATGCACCATATATATATAAAATGTAGATAATGATAAATGTGACGGACAAAAGATAAATAATAATAATAGCAGGAATAATAATAGTAAATAAATAATGTATGGGTATGTTACAAATTGTTTTAAGCTCTGTCAATATTTGTACACCTAAATTTGACAGAAAAATAAATAAAGACAACTTGTGTCACTTACAAATAACAAAAATGTTGCACAGATTCAATAATAATTGTTATCAGTAAAACATAAATCAGATATACGTTCATAATTATATACGTTGGACCAATATACATACAAGAAAGTGATAGCTGCCCATTCAAGCATAGCACTAGAGTTATAACTTTTTATGAGAAATAAACCATAGACTAAGCAATGATAGTTTATTTCTATAATTATACCTACTATGGAATAATGGGAGTCAAGTCCCTTCAACACAAAGGGTTGATCCTCTGACCGGGTGAGGTGATCATGTCCTTATATGATACTTGGGATGTTGTTGCTAATCGATGCGGGAACTACTATATTGCGATACAGGATTAGTTACTCCATAGTTCGGAATGGCTTCGTTAGATGGCGCTGTCTTGACACACCTAATTACACTGACGCGACCTTAGCAAACATAAAACTTTATTACTGTCTGTAGCGTCATAATAAAATTTAATTATAGTAGAGTTACTACCTTACCGTTTACATTAAACCTTTCCAGAATTCAATTTTCAGTTTTGGTCTAAGCTTGGATACCAAATAAGTAACAATTTCTCTTACCCTCTGTTGCTCTTAAATTCCTACTTCCGACGTCAACTCCTCAACGGTCATCGAAACATAACTGACAGTTATCGTGGCAAGTGTGAGAGCCTTATCCACGATGACTATCATGTCTTTTATGTCTCCAAGCGGAGTGAGAAAAAGCATCTCACTAGGCCGCCACAGTGTGGGTCACCATACTGCATTGTCTGCATTCACAATGAGTATAGTGATCACAACTCTTGGACTCTATTCTTGCTTTCCATCAGGGAGAGTAGTCTCTTTAGTAAAAAAGTAAAGCGTAAAGATTTGAAAGTACTTTAAGAACTGGAATTATCAACAAACAATAACCAGTGTTACAAGTACACTAACTATATTTCATTTTTTTAAATAAGTCAACAATATGCCATGTTGCGGATGGATTAGGACAGCGGCAATTGGCACTCCTTGGTCGCGCACCTGAGGGCACCTCACTGATGATAATATTAGATTACTCTATTATAATATTTCTTACGCTTTACAAATATATTTATATGTGTATTTATGACGTATGTATGATATGTGTTCGTGTATGTGTAAGTTTACTTATGTAGGATATGTTTTCATTGTTAATGTACCCTCTGTACACTTCCCTTACAATACTTGGAGACAGGAGGCCCATTGACGCAGGAGTGACAGTTATCGTGGTAACTGTGTAAGCCTTACACTACCACAATGATTGTCATGCCTTTTACATCCCCAAGTGGGGTGTGAAAAAGCATATCACAAGGTCGCCATAGTGTGTGTCACCATACTGTGTTGTCAGCATTTGCAATAAGTATGTTGATCACAACTCTTGGATTCTGTTTAAACTTTCCATCAGGTAGAAGAGTGGAGTCACTTTGGCAGGCTCTTAAGATAGAAAAAAAAAATTCTACACCATCCTAAGGTTGACTAAAGGAAAATGTCCTGGACATTAAGTACACCGATGTTCAAAGTGCATAAAGTGTAAATAAATAAATCTTCGAATAATATTGAATTTTCTTATATTATTGTGTTATATAAATATGGTTTATGGTCTCAAAAATAAACCTCATATCGCGTGACAGATAACAATTAAATAAATATCTTTTCACTATTGTATATTGTTTAAAACTATTTATCACAATTAACCACATAATACGCAAGTCTTTCTGAGTAATAGCGATGATTTCTTTGCGTAACCATTCAATATTGAAGTGAAATTATGTCGATTACGATATAAATAGCAAAAGCTATTTAATTTGTTCAACTGTTTACAATTATTTGTTAAGTAATGCTTTCGATGTTATGAAATACTGAGAACTGGAAGATACTATTGCCGCTAAAATCTCAAAATCATAAACAAAAGTTCTCCAAGATGACATTTCTTTTAGCTGTTTATAAAGAAGTATCAATATATATTTAACTAGCTGTGTGTGCGACTTCGTTCACCGTTTTACCTTGGAGACGCAGTTTTTGCTGAAAGCCGGGATAAAGAACAGCCTATACGTTGCCCAGTAACCTCTTCTATTTACTAATAAAATACCCATTAAGATTAAATGTTTCGGACATTTGACTCACAACGTCATCTAGTTTCAAACTAAGCAGAGCTTGTGCTACGATAACTGGACTGACTGATATAATACTTATATATGTTCTTTTTTTGTGAATATGTACATATTATACACAGAAAACACTCAAACTCCGAAACCAATATTTGCAGATCATACAAACATTTGTTCCGACCAGGGAATCGAACCCGAGACCTCAAGCACAGCAGTCGCTTTCATTAAAATCATTTCAGCGGTTCCAGAGATTAGCCTGAACAAACTAAAAAACAGACAGAACTACAAAAATTAAAAAGGCAGTTTATGTTTTAGTAAAGAACTATAAAGACTTGAGAAAACACTGTTCTTTTTTTAACTACAGACATTTCAACATTATCTATGTATATTGATATGTTAAGAATATTTAAGAAAGATCATATAAATTGCCAGCATAACTTTGAATAGCTAATTGTTGTTATCATTCCGGAGCCCTCTCCTATTTTAGGCATAGTGATACATTGTATTCTAGTAATTTCTTTGTACAGAAACTTAAAAAAAATCATAAAAATATACGAGATTTTTGCTCTTAGCTACCGAATCTCACAAAAACCTTTTTATTTAACAACTGCAATCATAACGTTAAACTATTCACATTTTGGATGCTAAGCATTCCACAACGTGATCTTGTTTATACATTACATTAACTTTCGCATGCCACGATAAATAATTATAAACTTTAAAAGAAAATTAAAGCAATCACACAACTTACCTCTGTACTGCCTGTTGCATTTTCCGTAGTTGCAGATGATTCGCCGAAGTTACTGCGAGTCGAGCTGATGACATTAATACCCATTACAGTTACCATTCTTACAACTTCCAAATTGTTTGCATCTTTATGATAGGCCATCATCTTCATAATGGTTAATAACATTAAATCATTGTTTAGCATAATTAATGTGAAAAAGTTACATTATATTAAATTTTACTTCTCTATGTGGCAGAACAATGCCCAACTGGCAAGTGTGAGTGAATAATAAACTGCACAGTTTTTACGTTGTAATAAAATATTTGTGTCTCATATAATAACACTAGTATTTATACGTGTTGTATTCATAGCGTGTAATTTAATTACATGCATAAGCATCGTGCGTTTTTACAAGCATATAGGAAGAATTGATGATACGCTTGTATGCGTTTGCGCTTCCCAGTTGTGATCGCGACACCGACCGTTCTTGATCGCGGTCGCAACCAGTTGCTGCTCGTATCAAATCGACGATTAGCATCACAGGTTAATTAAGAATTAGAAAGGTCTTTATTATAATTAATTAATGTTTTTATCGCTGTTGAAAAGCCACGCCGTAACCAATATGTGAGCAATGTTTATTGTATAACCACATTCTCGACATAGGTTGTCAAGTTACCGAAACAGGTTGTGAAGATCTGGGGTTTTACGAAAAAAAAAACAAAATCGTACGAAGAAATTGTGTAAACCAGACTGATAGTCAGCAGACTGTAGCAGAGTGAAGTAACTAACTATGTTTTGCGTGCACACAGAGTAAAAAAAGCAACATTTATTACCCTCATAGTCTACCAGGTAGATATTCGAGTTAATTTTAGATTTACGCATAGGATTAGGTAGCCCGATATTCATCAGCAAATACAGGCAAGCAAGCAAATAAATACCCATTTTTCCGATAATAGGTGTAGCCTATTCAATTTAAAATTGAAGAATAGGTTATTAAAACATAGCCAAAATAAATAAAACATAAGGACTGTCTAAATATTTTTTAAAATAACATCAGTAACCAGTTTAAAATCGTTTAGCAATAGTCTAAGCATAAAACGATTTACGTCATATACGACCACGCTGCTGCACTGCCTAAGTGGTTAACATAATAAACTATCTAGAATGTTGTAGAAAATTATCTCACAACCACTACAAGATTACCTCACAACCGTTAAATAAGTGACGATAAATTTTGCCCGTAAATTACAAAGTCAAGAGATGCGCGACAGGAGAATAAACTCTATCTCCTCAGCGTGAGAAACCAACGATTACACAACTCCACTGTCACTTATAATATTTATCAAATTATAATATTATCATAATATCAATATTTAGAATCAAATAGAATTAATATATTGTCAAATCTTGATACGATGGTACTGTCATATGCGCAGCAAGTTTATAAAAATTACCAGTTTTTTCTACTGCGAAGAATACAATTTATTCATTTGAATTTAAATGATTAAAGATTTACAAGGAAATCTGGTACTCGTTTTAAGAGTGAGCTATTTAAAAAAGAATAATATAAAAGGACATCGCTGGTATTCGTAAAAACTGTATTTCTTTTAAGGGTAATTTATAATCCAATTTAAAAAAATATTGTCTAATCTGAAAAGATATACTTTCAGTTTAGTTTCATTCAAATTAAACGAAAAAGATAACGAGTACAGTTTATTTCAACTTTTTTTTTGATTTTTAATAGCCTGCCAAAGTGACTCTACACTGCTTAATGGAAAGCATGAATAGAATCCAAAAGTTATAGACACCATAATCATTGCGAATTCTGACAATGCAGTATGGTGACACACACTTTGGCGACCTATTACGATTTTTTACACCTCACTTGGGGACGTAAAAGACATGACAGTCATCGTAGCATTGTATTGCTCGCATTTATTATGACAACCGTCATTCCTGCATCAATGGGCTTCATCCTTTCACTGATAAAAAATCCACTTGACACAATAATTAATACTTCTGATTCCTGGAATTGATATTTATAATTCCTGCTAGGATGTTTTGGTTAAACAGTACAATTTAAATCCAATAGATCACGATGTGTATACATCGTGTAAATGAATCGAAAAAATGAACATATAAAAATATAATAAACCATTGTTTTTCTTGGCATTTTTATACATAATATATACTTAGTTAGAATGATAATCAGCAAATTATTATTTATCACGTTACACAATTCGCCATTCTATCGTTGACCACCCAAAATAAATACAAAACGAGAAATGGTAAAACTGGTTAACAGATAACGCGCGTAGCAATCTCATTCTATTAGAATGATCATCGCTATATTAGCTAATTTAACCGGTACCTCAGGACAAACATAAATATAAAATTACTCCTGTTTCCTCAGAGGGGAGGTTGAAGCATATTAAATGACTACTTTTCGCAAATGTTTGATCCCATGCAAAAGGTGGCAAACCTAATGCCGCTAATCGAAATATTTTGTTTGCCAGAGACTTCTCCCTGGATCAACGGGTGCGCCACTTGCAGGTTGACTTGAGGCTCTAAGTTCTTGCTAACTTTCTTGGAACCTTATGCACCCACGGAACTATAAACAGATAATCTATTTAATAGTAAACTCCAACATATAATCTGTGATATGATTATGTTTACATAATTACACTCATTTCTGTTCACTTTAGAATTTTTATAGTTATAAAGTCTACAAAACTAATTGTAATTAAACACAATGATTTTGCAAGTCTCATGATGTTTCTTGATGAAAGTTTTACCGACGTAGAGACCTGTGACTTCACGGATGGCATAGTCTCGCTGAGTGTTGTGTGTTCGGTCCCTTTATGGGACGCTCACTTTGTGTGGCCAAAAAATTGTTATTAAATAATTATGTTTTTTTTAACTTGCATTAAGACTGCATGGTTGCAATAGTTTAAGTGGTAACACACGCCGCCCTCTTTGTTCAAACCCCCATGGGACAACGCTTTGTGTGATTCACAAATTATTGTTCTGAGTCTGGGTGTTCTTTATGTCTGTTTCTTATATATTTATAAAGTCTCCCGCGACACAGGATTCTAATATTAAAGCCAGTAAACTAAATATTACTCAAAAGTTTACACACAAATGGCTAATCGTATTAAATCATCAATTTCAGATAGCCAAAAACATATAAAATATGAAAACGAAATCCCAAAATGGACAAGAGAATGACTTGACAATAAAATTGAAGATAGATTACTTTCACCGAAGCAATGTTTATAGCGTTGAAATATTTCTAATCGGTTGTTAAAAAGTATGTCAGTGGAGTAGACAGGTTCACAACCGTTTGGAAATTGGAATTATCGAAGGTTGTGGTTAGAGATTCGCACAGTTGACTACTTTCATAGGGTTGGTAAAAAAGAAACGAGTTTTACATGTATTCGTATTTAATACACGCGTAATACGAATATGTATGATAAAGTTATATAGCTATTTGATTTGACGATAATAATTACTTTATAACGCACTAAGTAGTAGTAAAAAATAAAGAATAGACTAGTTGAATATAATTGGCTGTATAGCTGAAAATATTTTGCACTCTTAGTCATTAACGGACGTAGCTAAGAATTTAAAAATCGAATTTGGCAATGGGAGCCACATCACACTAGACGTCAGAAACTATACATATACTACATTTCTAGGAGTGTATTACCAGCATAGAAAAAAAGATTAAAATAGAAAACTAAGTTCATTTACTTGGCATCAAGCACTTGAAGCTTGACTCAGCTAGCCAGAGACTGTGACCCCACGGCTAGAGAAAAGTAGACGTAAGCCATAATGAGCTATATATTCTATCGGAATATTTTTGGTTATCAATATTACGAAGGTAAACTATGAAGAGTAGAGACTAAGGACAAATCTAGAGCCACCATCTCACCGGTGTCAAAAACAATGTTAAGACCACTCGGCTGTAAATATAGCTATTACTATCAATGATAGCAATATCGCGGTCAAATACACATTATATTTAAAGAACACAATACTACTAAACTATTACAAGTATTGGCAACCATAACTTAGAACAAATATTGAACTAAGATTGTCTACACAGATTGCATGTAACGGACCTCTCAGTCCTATGATTTCTCTATTACAATGCGGTGGGTAACATATAAAAGTAAAGAAAACGTATGGTTACAGGTTATAATAAAATTATGTGGGGTACTCGCGGTCACAAGTCATTTTAGGCGAAAACAGTTTCTTTCTAGTTGACTAGGAGAATGTTAGTTTTGTAAGGCGTCGGTTAATAAAACCAGCTTTTTGTTCCTGTGTAGTGTACTTTGCCAGTAAGCACCGTTCTTCTTTTACTCTTTATCCTAGGAAGGAATAAAACCTGTATCGCTGAGGAGTTTACAAACATAGAAGAAACGGACACAAAGAACACCCAGACTCAGAATAACAATTTGTGGATCACACAAAGTTTTATCCCATGTGGGGTTTCAACCCACAACACTCAGCGCAGTAGAGACCGGTGTGGAAATCGCTTAAACCACTAGGCTAACCGTGCAGTCAAAATAATCATTAATATTAGGTTCTAAGCACAAATTATTGCTTTTATCACAAACTAGCTGACCCGAGTAACTTCTTCTACGTCTCTCAAAAGGAATGTTTTGATCATTTTTTCAGCTGTTGTAGATTGTAGAATTATTTTAAAGATATAACTCGATACTGAACTATCTAATATTAAAATACTTTTTTGATTCGAACTAGTAGTTGCTGAGGTCAGCACATTTAATCTAACAAACACAGTCTTCCAGCTTTATGATATAAGCATAGATTTTGTTCTACGTATATTAAATAATGTAGGTACGTTAAGTAAAACAATAAATAATTGTAACAGTTATATTCCTTAAAAAACTTTTATATACTAAGTGTTTTATATTTTAGCACAGCGTCCACAAAAGAATTTAAGGTTTGGTAATAGTCAGTATAATAGGTTATCACATCTGTACAAGAAAGTAAACAAGATAATACGTATATAGATATACAAAACATTATAATGAATATACAAAATTATAAATAAATGAATACTTAAACTCACCTATACGTACATACACAGAATACGGAGGCTCTTTTGCAGCACACATAGTAACTTATTACTAATGTTTTTTTACATAATTGCGTCTAATAGTACTAACACACTTGTGTTGTACACATAGACGCATATACACTCACTCACACACCCACACTTATATTTATACACGTACACACACACACTCACGTCTTTTTCTTTTATTTTAATTGAAACCATCTGTTGTGGAAGTGCCTTTAAGGATTTGAAACATTCTTTTAAGCCAATACGTGCTTGTATTCAGCACGTATTTGCTTGAAATAATGTTTCAAATTCTAGCCATGTAAGTGCTAAACTTGTTAATGAAATAAATTATTATTACCATTGCAAGGGTCAAATTAGGTCAAGTTTGTTGTTACCAACTTGTCACATAGATACAAATCTCATGTTGCAACGAAACCTGCAACCTTGATAATGTAATTTCATATTTGACAGATAATTAACACGCATTAAACAAACAAACAAACAAACCTAATAAAGCTAGACCTGAATGTTTGTTTGTTTGTTTATAACCGATTTTCGTTAGTGTGTTTTTTGTTTTTAAACTATATTTATTTTATTTTAATACATATTTTCTACATATGAACGGTAATATTTTACCGTAAACATTTTGATAAATTATCAAATTACGTAAAAATGAAAGTGCAAACAAGTACTAGTTTAGTGGTTCCGCTAACTTTTAAGTGCTTGCTGAACCATTATGGCTGGTTAGGAAACTGGGTGGTTACAGATGGTCCGCCGGATACCATCTTGTCCGGATATAATATTGATCACGTCATCTTTCGTCGTCACGTACGATGAACATCTGTGTAGGTACTCTTGTAGGAACATGTCTACAACTACAATATTGTATGACGGTGATGCTGTCCCTAACTAAGTATTATATCTATAGATGCTTGTGCTGATAATGAATCCCCACGAACATACACACATGGGAACTTACAAATTTTGAATCTACTAATCTAAAGGAGTAGTTAAAAAACTAAAATAATATTCTATATTCTATTAGGTAATTTCCATTCATCCTTTCCATCAGGCACAGTAAAGTCACTTTGGTAGGCTTTTGTATGTATGTTACTAGTTGGAACAATAATAGGTACTTTGTAAAACTGTGCTGTATTTCTGACTCCTTTAATTACAAAATAATAAAACATGAAATAATTGTTACTAAAGAAACACAAGTCATAATAAGAATACCTTGTACGTAGATGAAAATCAAATTATAACGGTAGTAAATCTCAGATTAATCATTTTAGAAACGAATGTCATCTGTTTGCATTTTGATAAATCAATATTGGATATTAATTATTTTATACATTTGACCACAGAATATTAGCAAATATAGCTAAAGATACAAAATACAATCGTATAACTTAAATTTTACTTATTTATTATACGATTTGGGTGAAAGTGTGTTTAACTGACTCCTTTCATTTCTTTCTTCGCTTGTTGCTAATGGATGTGTGGTCAGACATTGTTAATGAACACTTTTTATGACGGTATTTTAAAAATTAAACATTTTCAAATTTATTTTAAAACATTTAACCGAGCATGCTTTTCTATTTTCGAAAAAAAAGAGTTTCAGAGTTTTGTCTTTACTTAGAATGATGTGTTTTATCTGAGGAGTAGGTATATTAATCGCTGTAAGCAGAGGACAGGAACACAAATATATTTAATATCAATGTAATAAAATGCTTAAAAGCAATGACTGTATGACTGCACGTTTGGCTTAGTGGTTTAGGCAGTCTCCACGCCGCTCTCTACTGCGCTGAGTGTTGTCGGTTCAATCCCCACACGGAATAACACTTTGCGTGATCAAGAAATTGTTATTCTGAATCAGGGATTCTTTGTATCCGTTTCATATATGTTTATAAAGTCCCCCGCGACACAGGATTTATTCCTATTTTTATGAAAAAATGTACTTTAATTGATAATCGATAAAATTATATTTAACTTATTGATTAATTAATTGAAGAAGTTGTGTCTATAATAAAAAAAATATGTATAACCTCTGGTCAAGCCGTAGCAGCATCTAATTATATCGTAATAATGTAGGTGAGATATGTAAAGTAAATTATAAAAATATTTACCAATCTCTGAGTGGTTAGAACAGTGTAAGTATGAAGCATTAGTTAGTAATTGCAAGGTTCTTGGTTACTTCGACTAGAGTTCCTGATGTCAGTACTTATCGCCTCTGATTTATATGACATCACAGCCGTAGGCGTGCTGTGGAATGTAAATGAACATATTGTATTTATGGGACTACAATATCATGCTTAATATATTAATTTTATTAAACAGTCAAATGTATTCTGTGTAGTATAATTTTAGAGCACAATTTCATTTTATTTGCACGAGATGTTCACCAAACTGAATAAAATTCAAAACTCATTATGTGAATTGTAGCAGTCTAGCAAAAGTATTAAAATAGATATTTTTCGTTTCTAAAAATGCCTAACATTATTTTTTTATTAATGCTAGAGGATAGTCAACTGTGAAACATGCAATAATATTGACTAATGACCAACTACTCGTATACTACGTCGAAATAATTGGTACTAATCAATTTATATTTACATTTCTAATGACTATAATATAACAGTGTAGTTAGCGTTACAAATACACATAGCATATTGATATTTTTGTAGTAGGTTTCTTCAAGTATTATTTTCTATAATAATTTAGCCGATGATTTCAAATCGATATATTCCAAATGGAAATCGACAAAATAACGAATTTCAAGTTGTATATTTTTTGTTTATTTCTTTTCAAATTTAATTTTAAACACAATTATTTCATGATCTCAAGCAACTCTTGCAACTAAATTAATGCAATGAAATCGACACTGAGCCGGCTCATAGCTGTAGCATTAAACTCTTTTCTTAGTATGATAACATTAAAATGAAGTGGTATTCTCCAAAAAGAAAACAATTTCTTTTGTCGGAGTACTTCACTATAAGCTCGGAGCTTTGTCATTCGTTGTTCATTAGACATCGGCACTTAATACAAACGGGGTCTAAGAGGAAGGACAGGAACGTTTGTCCTCTATCGCTGGCAAACTTCCTGTTACTACTGAGGGCCCAGTGTGAACTTTTTCACATATATTCAATCTTCACGGTGACCGAGTTCAGTGATGTGATTAGCCCACACTGAAATATTTACCAAACGCGTTCGTCATCGAGAGCGAGTAGATGTGAAATAAACTCACACTATGCCTGTCTTTTACAATATCGAATGCCTGAATTTTAGCATTTGTCAGTATGGTTCTTTTGTTTCACCTATAGGTGAAGATTTTAAGATAGTACTATAGTACTATCATTTATAGTATTTCACTACAGCTCACTTATATTATAACCTCCACACAATTGATATTCCTTATTAATGCAAGGTGAGCCGCATGCCTGTTATATCTTTATTATGTAGCGGTTGTCTCTAACTAATGAAAGCCAATTTACATTTATTGTTCTGTAATTGTGCGGCTTCTTATAATCTAATATTAAGCACCAATTTAAATGCAATAATATTCCATTTAAAGATAATTGAAGATTTGTTAAAATTAGCGTTTAAATTTACTAACGATGTACATGGACATCATTTTACTTGCGTGTTGCCATCACCACACCAGAGATTATTTATTTGATATTATTATATTAACAGCTCACATACACGACATTCTATTAAACGTAGCCAATATAGATAATACCAAACATGCATGTCTATTCATGTTACACTATTAAAATACCTAAAACCAAAACGAAACTTAAGAGTAGTTTAATCTTAACTTAATCTACTGATCGTAATATGATTGATGAGTAAACAATGATTGAACTACTGTTTATAAGTTAAACAAAATAAAGAGAAAGATAGTAAAACAAAACGAAAGCACATCACGCACATATCTATTACACTTATATTAGTATCTCGATGTACATAAAATGAAATTTAATTTCAATTATTTACTATTGTCTTATAAATATAAATATTATATAAAAGCTTTTCAAAGTATTTTCTCATTCGTGAAAGAGAAATCGAGACCTATAATAAAATAATGTTAATTTACCACTGATTATATATACCTATATAAAATACTAACTTAGTCATCATTTTTCAGCAATGTTGTCATCACCAATTAAATCTCGACTTAGCAGACGAGTTAGAATTTAAAAGTGACAAATGAATTCTGCACGTTCCTTTTTTTCGCGTCTTAAATAATGGATCGCGTTTTAAACCGTTTATTACATCTTGAGATTTGAAATTTTTTTTAATTTTCCGCTGGTTTTATATACTTTTACTTTCGTTTGATGAATACATGTCAGAATCCTAATGGGTTTTTTTAACATCAGAAGGACATGTGTAATATATTTTTTTTATGACTTTTATGATGTTTAAAAGCAATATGTTTTTAAAAAAATCATTTGTCGTTGGAAAAATATTTATTTTAACAATATTTTTACATACAACATTTATATTACAACATTTCATATGCAAATGATTCAAGTGAAAACTATATTTCAGATGTAAAATAAACATCTAAAAAATATATAGCTTTAGTAAATATGAAACATTTGATCAATTCAATCTAATAAGTGACCAAACCCTCACAATTTATACACAACTATTTTTAAGTAACTTCAATGTTAAATTTTTTTAGAATACGTTTCTTTCTGTCTTTAAGAAAATAAAATCGTTAAACATCAACATATGTATTAATGGCACGTAATTAGATATTAGTGTATACTATAAATGAGATATTGTATCAAAGGATTTTGAACCTAAAATACTATTAACTTGGATTGTAAATGACTACGCATTCAAGATCTGCGGTATTTTTTATTGTTCTTATCTGTTTAAATTACAAATTTACTACTACATATATACATAGTTATCAATGATCAAAATTATTCAGCGAAACAGCCGCCGTCTAAAAGTATGGAACGAAGTAGCAGCATTCCGCTCCGCTAGCAAAGACATTCATTTCACATTAATTAAAACAAAATGTTTCTTTCTCACATGAGTGCAAGATGATAAATTATATTTACAATCTCTTGTTGCTAAACGTCTGAAAAGCAATATCATCAAGTTTTATATTACGTAGGCTGCTATTTTAATACTTCTAATGTGTACTAATTCGTGTAAGAATTATGTATTTTTTTAAAGATAGCATCTGATTAGTAAAATTCTAACATACTCTAGACTAACTCTTCAATATTAACTCAGAACTCAGTCGTTTTTAAAAATGAGAAAGATTATTTTTGAGAGAAACGTTTGGATAAAATTTTAAACAAATTATTTATTTATACATTTCTTATTATTTGTATGTATCTTCTAATCATAATTGCTTTATTTGGTTTAAAAACCATCAATGAATTCAAAGATATTATGGTAATCGCATTATAACTACATAAGATCATTCATGTAGTGATGAATTAAGAATACATAGTGTCACCATCCGGATTCATACACTACAAAGAGAATGATCATTGAAGAGGCTAATGATGATGGTGATGATGATGTATAATGTAAAACTTAAGTCTTTCAAAATACAGTAACAAAAATTTAAGCTCTATTTCTAACAATCTAAAGGAATATTCCAACCTAGTTTTAAATCCTAGGATTGCACAACCTCAATTAAACATCATAATGCTGCGAAAAAAATCAGTAACGTGCAATAATAATCACTATAATTAGCTCGTATGATGAAGTATTTTTTCCTCATTAGATAAATACCTAAGATAACAACGAAGACCATTAAGAAAGAAAATGACACAATTACATTTACAAGAATTATCGTGCTCAGGACAAGTAGTAAGTACATACTTTTAGATTGACTGACGTTTCGGCTAGGTTGTACTTACCACGGTCTCTGGAAGACTGGTGCCGCTGTGCACGTTCTTTGCCGTCGAGTCCGTACGATAGAAGTTTCTTCGTCACCCGCACCAGCTTCAGTGTTATTCGTATTATAATTCAGAGTTTTTAGTAATCCACTTCTGGTCATATGCTTCTCCAAAAGAGGTTTTAGCCTTCTATAGATAGGTTGGGATAGTGTTTGCTTCAAGTGGCCCGGGAGGACGATATCCACTCGGACCCAATTCGCCGTCGGCGAGCCGGGCGGCGGAGGCGTGCATACCAGCGCCTCATGCCGCCTTGAGTGTGGCCGCGGATGGGCGGGACGGGTTTTCCCCTCCATCCGCTATAGTGGCCAGCCGCGAGGAGGTGACGTGTGCGTGTGCCGGACGTCACCTAAATGGAGAGTTTATCCGAAGAAGGCGCCCGCGAAAGCGGGCAGGCGCTAGGAGGGATTAGGATGTCGTAATAACAGCTGTTCCCGAATCCCTCCTCTCTCAGGCGCAGAGTGGCACACCGTGTGGTTTTAGTCGGTCCGATTCCGACACACCGCCCCGCCGTAAACCCCGGTGGGGTGACGGCCCGTGGGGGTTTCCACACGTTAAAAAAAAAAAAAGTGTTTGCTTCAAGTGTTTCTTCTCTTTGCAGTGCTGTGGTCCAGCGCAGTTTGCTTCGTTAGTCAACTCCAACGATGCATACTGGTTGAATGGGAGTAACGATCCGTATTCCTTAATCGACATTACACAGACATATTCATAACGAATAGTTGCATGTCAAGACTCACATCCAATCTAGGGAGAGGCACTCGACTGTAAGATTCTTGTGTTATTGAGATACAAGTCGTAAATTATTACAAAAATGAACTAGCATATAATATATATCATATGACGACAAAACCACAGGCAAATTATCATCAAATCAAACAGAGACCGTTTCCAGCGCTACCTGTTCACGAAACACTTCTACATATTCCGGGAAATTAAACAAATGAATGAATGTGAAACAAATCTATACGATATATTTAAATGATTGATTATATTGACATACATGCTACAGTTTGTGGGCCGTTAGAACATTGAGACGGTAATGTAGAGTACCGTTGTTCGATGTGGTTGACTAATCGAATTTTTTATGCTCGTTTGATGACACGGAAGACGTGTTTTTGATTCAGATCAAGTTTAAGGAACCCATTACACTAGTGTTAATATTAATACGATAATAACTGATTCTATGAACGTCTGTATCAAAAGATGTTAATAGTATGTTAGTAATCCTTCAGGAAATATAGTTTTGTCGAAAATGGCAAGTTGCGTGACCTTTAGAGCCAGCTTGCCTAAAAAGATGAGTTATCCAACACTAAAATAATTTTTGAACTGTGTGTAAATTGGAAAAATTCTTTCTTAGTCGAGGTTTACAATTTGAAAATTTTCAAGTTTGTAGCCTCAACCTGATGAATCAGTAAGAGAGATCAAGTAATTTTTTAAGCGTATATTGTTACATATTTCCTAGAAGAGCTATTTCATCTGTGTTTAAGTCCACTACTCAGTTTTTAAATATCGTAACGCGATGTCCATGTGTTGACAAACAAACAAACAAATAAACATGCAGTTGAGTTAATAAAAGTGTGATAAAAAGATAACTGTTTTCTGGTATCTTACAGTCCGTATGGTAACGGATTAAGAATACATAGTGTTAACACCCCTATTCATCCTGTGGATGTCGTAAGAGGCGACTAAGGGAACAAACTATTCACTACAAAGAAAAACTTGAAACAAATCCTAAACCAACCCGTCTAGCCAGCGTGGTATAGTAGGCCAAAATCTCCTTGCTAAGGAGAGGCTTATGTCCAGCAGTGGCATGTAAAAGGCTGTTGATTGATGTTATACATATCCGTGTAGTGACGTTTTCAGAATACAGTGTCACCACCTGTATTCATCTCACGGGTGTCGTAAGTAGATACTATAGGAAAAAACTACGCGGAATAACATCTCTGTAAAAAGTAAGAAAACTAGAGCAAACTTGATATCAGCCCGTCTGGACAGCGTGGTATAGTGGGACAAAACCTCCTTTCGAAGGAGAGGCTTATGCCTAGCAAAAGACTGTTGAAAGCTGTTAAAGTGAGATGAAAATGTCATATAGACCATATACTTATTTCCTCCAAACACAATACTTTGTGTTGATTACGAAGAATTGAACAAATATACCAAATGATTACACAAATTAGAACGTTCATACCAACACACATCTTTCCACGGCTATGCTCGTATTAGATAGTATTTTAACGCAAATATATGATTCATTTAATATAATAACGCTAAGATCGGTTGTAAAAATGATTGTAAGTATTTGATAAAACTTTCATTTTACATAATTTATCTGCTTCGTTGACTCTCTGATAATTACCAAAATTGTTAGCTTTTTATTTTCATATTATCAAGTTTAATGAAAGTAAAAGTAAATAAAACCAGCTGAAAATTAAAAATAAATGAAATGTCAAGATTTATTTGGCGCAAACACACTCGCGTTTTAAATCTAGACATCGTATTTTAAGAGAGATGAAGAAAATTTTAAAGTTGACTAAAACAACTCATTTTATAAAGAGATTAGTAAAACTAA
Source organism: Hypercompe scribonia (assembly GCA_949316085.1). Classification (NCBI taxonomy): domain Eukaryota; kingdom Metazoa; phylum Arthropoda; class Insecta; order Lepidoptera; family Erebidae; genus Hypercompe; species Hypercompe scribonia. Next base: position 12,400,665 of record OX438988.1, read on the forward strand.
ATGTGTTTATTTAACATTTACAATCTCAATAGAACATTAGTCAAAAGATCCTGTAACACCTTTACATGGTTTTTCTATAAATTTTATATCTCATATTAGTAATGAATTCCTTGGGAGTATCGTTTTTTGTGAAGGGAATTTTCGAATGTCTAATAGGTCAAATAAGATGGGGTTCATCTTATTTTGGTCGTAATGTGTATGAAAAATTTCATGGTGATCGAACGGGTGATATAGTGGCACATAAAAATACTAACAGACATTGAATTTTATAAAAAAATGACCTAGGCAATAAACTTGGATTTAATAAAAAGTTTATATAAGAATGACTAACAACTCTAATTATTTAACAATAGCAACCCTGAACTTCCTAAAACAAAGTGAACGGTATATTTAGAAAAAAAAAGAACGATAAAAAATATAATAATTACGTGCATTATCTTGTCCATTTAAAAAAAAAACTCGATTTTATCACACAAGGTTACCAATCGATTTCATCTCATTGTATATAAAAGTGCACAATCAACACTATCGTGATATATCGAATCGGATATCGAATTATTATTAATCGATAGGACTAATGTGTCGTTGAGTGCCATGCGTGATAAACTTAAGAGGGGTGATTGTTTTAGTAACGCGAGGTCAAAGTGTTCTGAATTGCTGTGTTTATATGTAATGAGGAACTGGTATTTTATTACCCTGTTATTATGCGGTAACAAAGAATGGAACTAAAGTGCACGGATATGTGTTAGGTCCCTTGTTAGTCAAATTAGTTGACTAACCGCGTCTTTTTGTTAGGGTTTTGTTTTGTATCTCTCGCTTTTTTCGCTTATTTTAATTATTAATATACAAGAGAAGTGTATTTATATATTATATAAGTTTTAAATAATGAGTAATTTACATTTCTTTTAAATTACTCATGTAGGCATATTACTCTTACATATTAAATCATTTCTACATTAGAAAATAAAGACATACACGCACACACACACTAAATATACTATTGTTATTTACTTCTATGTTTTATTAGGTACTTTTTTTCTGACTTATAACAAGACTATAGAAAGACATTTTGTCAAATAACATTATTCTAATTAATTCATTAATAAAAACAAGAAGTCGAGATTTTATATCTCGACTTTTTGTTTTTGTTGTTGATAATTTGACCTTTATTTTTTTTTGATAATTGTCGATTCTACTACTAAAAAAAAATTAATCGTGAACAAAATTAAGAAGCAAATAGCTCCACTATCGATTTCCGGGATTTACTAAACCATCATTGTTAATATATTTTAATGATATACAAAAGAAGTGTAACTATAAAATAATGCGTAATTAACATTTTTTATTACTTTTAAATATTTCACAAAAAAAATAACACATTGCTGTTATTTTCTTCTACGTTTTTTTATTATTCAGATATTTTAGTTTTGACTTATAACAACAGTATAAAAAGACATTTTGTCAAATTATCATTCGAATTAAATTCATTGATTTATATCTCGACTTCTTTGTTTTGCGTTCTTAATCATTTTTTTCTGATAACTGTCGTTTAGTATCATTAAAAAAATTGAATCGTGAACAAAAAGAGCAAAAAATTCAGCTATCGATTTCCTGGACTTATCAAACCATAGTTGTTCAGCTCAATCTGTTCGACTCGATAAAGAAATCATATATGTCTACACTCTAAAAATTTTGTAGTCTCTAAAGAGTTACCCAAATCACTTCAAATCTCATTAGATCTACGCCAAGATATTCAACTACACTATTGTCAAACAAACTACATACCTACCCGTATTTACAGATTTATTCCAATACGACCAATTGAACCACTAAAATTTACCAAGATTTATTTGAATGATTACTTGTGAAGTTATTGACTAAACCAAAAATATATTAAATAGTGCGCAAGAGCTTACAGATACAAGTATTTACATTTGATAACTAGTAAGATTATATATTCCTATCTTATTTTGTACAAATAAGTTTTATAAACGTGCTAACCTATATTGAGTACGAATATTTCACTTACATCTGTATTTTGTTGACTTTTTGATAACTCCGTGAGAAATTTTCTATCGTACAAACAAATATTATCAAAGAAACATGAACTATTTATCAATATCGCAGTGTATAGTGTACCTGTCATCTCGTTTTTTTGAGTCGACTACAGGACAACGAAGTAAGGTACGAGTATATACTATTTGTGTATCTACTGATCTTACTGCCTCCTGCCTCTTTGCTCCAACGGTTTGCGTATACGACTGCCGGTCAAGAGGTCTCTGGTTTGATTCCCTGATCGGATCAAAAAGTATTGTTTTTCTGGTTACAGAAATACTTAATAACAATCCAGAATTCAGAAGTTGGGGTCTTAACCCCCGTGCCTCGGAGAGCACGTTAAGCCTCCTGCGCCTGATCTCTCTCCGTTCGTGTCGGATAACGGCCCATCGAATTGTGAGAGTGAGAGAACAGAGAGTGCACCTGTGTTTGTGCACACACTAGTGCACTATAATATCTCCTGCGTAGTTACCTAGTCCTCGTTGAGACTACGTGCCGTGGCTGAAATCGGCTAGCATTTTTTAAACCTAACATCAGCCTTTAACAGTTCACTGGACATAATCACCTCCTAAAAAAAGATGTTTCCTACTATAGTACACTAGCCAGACAGGTTTGTTTCAATTTTGTGTTGCCTGTTTGTGACAGAAGATTCTAGAAAAACGAAATGTTGGATAATAACTCAATAACGTATCATTTTATAAGTCCTCTAAAACATATATTTCTAAAGTGACCTTTTCACAAAACGTAATGAATAAAAAATAAAAAAAAAGAAATCATTTCAAGCTTTTTATAATGTAAAAATATATATTTAGTTGTATTCACAAGTATGGTATGTGAATTATCATATCAATTACGTTCACCCTATACCCACACATGCGTAATGCAATAAAAAATTCTTGCGTCTCCATGTCAAGGGCCACTTTTGCAACACACTTGACTTGGTATGTGCATACTTAAAGCATGTGTCGTCATATGCGTGTATTACAAGTACATGAAAACGGTATTCATAGCGTATTCGCAGTAAACGTCAAGTTGAAAGTGTGGGAAGGACGGCGCTATTGTTTATAACATTTCTATTCTATTGCCATGGGCATATTAAAATCAATTTATGTAGATATTGTTTGTATTATATAAGATTGTTCACGTGAGAATTTAAAGAAGCTAGCAAGTGATAGCAGTATAACAATACCTTAAAGTTTTGAAGGCGTTGGTTTAATTGTTAACTGCACTTTATTTTCGCGTTACAATGAGTTTAAGTTTTCAGCTTTTAAACTGAAGTTTTTAACTTAATTCTACCCTTATTCGACACAAAAAAATAGCAATCAAAATGTGTGTAGTTTTTATGTAATTGTATGTTTAAATGTGTGTAGTTAAATACTCAACTAATTCTGAAAAAATAGAGAGGTGGCACTTGACACTTCACAATTAGGTAGTAGAGCCACGCTGATTTGAGCACGAACGTGCCGGCTCGACCAGAGCAGTACTACCCTCTCACGGAAGACAAACCTAAAGCGATAACATTCGTACTGTCGTGTTTTATTGGCGTGTGCGAGACCGGGGGCCCATAGATGCGGGAGTGACAGTTGACGACGACGAAATATATTTAAGTATCATGAATGTACATATTGCTTGCATATACAAACCCATGGCGTACCCATTAACAACACTCAAAATAGAGTCTTTTTGCTATCACAGGATAACCATATAGCAAGTTCTGCCTCAGGAAGTCATAACGTCACCGCTAACGAAAACCGAAAACAAAACAATCACCTTTTTGCTTGACACAATCAAGTATGTACTATGTTAAAACATTGTAGTGATTCTGATATTAATTACAATTGAAAACATTAAGAAATCGTTTTATATCTCAAACAAGGTATCAGTTACAAAAATAAAACGGTTTGGCAATAATATATGTTGCGTTTCTGTCCTTGTCTCGTATTGTAATAAGATCCATTATTACTCATTGATTGGATATGTCTAGGTCTAGTTAACTGTGACGGCTTATCTAACCGCTTTATGTTCTCGTGATAGTTTTATTTTTGGAACAAACCAACGAACAAAGTACTTAACCTCTCACTTGGCAGGTTTTGGACGTCTGTCACAAAATCATGCTAAAAAAATTCGCAAATTTACACTTTTTGAGTTAATAAACTTCTGGTGTCTTCTTACTTCAATTATTTACCCAAACTCGATTGGAATCGGCTGTCGGTCTACTACGATACACATCAAAAATATATTTTTTAATTGAAGCCACGGCCATCAGACCTCCACAACTCAAGTCTTTAAGAGTTATTGGACTTTGTAGGGCTACAACGTCGTAACGATTGCCAAAGATGTTCGTATAGCAACCGGGACAGACAGCTGAAGGGGTCTGGATGTGTTAAAAATCGTCACCCATACATAGACTGACTTGGTTAAATTACTTAACTTTGCACGCGTCTCCTACATATTAGCAGTGAGCCATGAATCTTTTATTTATGTAAAACATTAAAAGAATTCCTCACAAATCCATAAACTTGATATCACATTTAAATATTGGAAAAACACTTGTAACATAAACACCTGTTTTAGACATTTTTTTGCAAAATGTTCATTATAAATTATCAACATAATCATAATATGTCCTTCACATTTACCTAAACATATTTAAATGTTAAAATATACGGACACACAATAAAACATTTAAAATCTTCAAATCATCTTCTATCATACCATACTCAGATATTATACTCATTAGCAAAAGAAAATGGTTTTGCACATCCTGTAAGGTTATCGTACAGCTCATTAATTAATCATCATAAAAATAGTACACATGGTAAACGAGATACCTGGTAAACAGTTTAAAATAACTATAATTTAAATAAATTGTTATTAGAGTAATGGAAACTTGCAAATACGTGAGTGAAGAAATGAGTTATTTAATTTTTTACATACAAGTGTCATATAAACGTATCTACATACGCATAACTTCTTCACCAGGTATTATGTTTGCGTTAATTTCGTTAATTAGACTTGCAACCCCAAAGTGTCTTATTTTGTAGTTGATGATATCACTTTAACATCAGTATTAATGAATCTCATATACCAACATTAGTGTGCATACCTCAAGAACTTTCTCGTACAATTAATGATGTCCACGGTTCCCTAGTTTTCCCAACCGGTACGGACCGGTTGCCGCTTGTGGAAACCTGTTCGCCTCACAAGGTCGTATAGCTGGATCACGACTTATGTAGGTATGTTTGTCTGTAACTGTAGAAGGTATGCCAGTAATGATAAAACTAGTTATTCACAAATAGATACTTGAATATATTTTAATGAATCGGATTATACGCGGTGACGTTCAAGCTCCTCGGGCTAAAACACTAATGAGGGTGTATCAATGACTGAGAAACAAATAGGCAATGTTCAATAACAAGCGGTAAACACATGAATGAATACAGTTGTGAATAATGAATTTTACAAAGATTCTTACATCTATAAATAGCTGCATAGAAGTGTCTGTGTGGTGACGGATTAAGAATACAAAGTGTAACCAGCCCTATTTATCCCTGGAGTATCGAAAGAGGCGACTAAGAAAGCAAACTGTGCAGAATCAACATCACTGCACAGAAGGAAAAAATTGTGAAATTAGTTAACAATTTTGTTCTAAGAAATAAGTATCACTTTGCTATATTTCACGAGACTTCTGACAATGATTTTTAATATAACTCAGAGGCTATAAATGTCCATTTCATTATGTCTTTCATCAATCATACCTTTTAGATGTGAATTAATCACTCAAACGTCTTTCCCATTTCCGTAATACATTTTTGATTCACAACTTTGCAACTATAAAATATTCATTAGTATTATTTTAATAGCAATAAAATAAAGTAGGTAGGTGTTTCTATATAAAATGGTAATGTTAAGGTTGCCACTCTATGACTTATAGGCTCTAATTGGTATCTGAACTGAAAATGGAAATTTTCTTGACCCTGAATGGAATTTTATGATATATAGAAGATCGAATGTTCGTTTATCACATGAATAATATGAATAAACAAATATGTACTTAAGAAAAGTTAAATATATTTTTTATTGTTAACTTGTCACATTGACTTATAAAAACTCTTTGCTTGTTAGTATGTTTTCTAGCAATCTCAGTGTCGATTACTCTAGTTTAGATGGAAACTAGTTGGACAAATTTCTAAACGAGTTTGAACCGTTGAGACGGTATCCACATGACAGTTTGACTTTTTATACACCTGAAAGTAGCGTGCTTAGATGAGCATTTACCAGTTTAACTACAGTTGTACTCGATTGTTTGAATTTTATGAGATTTGCTTTTACTCGACGTAGTAGTAGTAGTAGGGCTTTTCAAACTAGGCTGAGTCTGATAAATAGCTCATAACATATTCAACTAATTATACCGATATTATGCATTGGTTTTGAAGGAGTAAAAGTTAATGGTGTGAATAAATTATACCCAATGACTTATCCCTGATGGTAATCGAAACCAGAATCACTCGCTGTTTCTGTGAATCCCCGTAAATATTTTAAAAAAAATAATAAATACAATTCTTTGACTGATCGGATACTATTATAATCCTGTTGTAAATTAACCTTAACCAAGAGGATTTTAAAGCTTTTTAAGATGGAAAGAAGGCTGACATCAAACTTCGGCAAGCATCAATCAAAGTTTGCAACTTCTTATTTTATAAAAATCGTAAAACTAAATTATTTTAGTTTACAACGTATATGATAACTAGACTGACTGATAGAATACTTAAATACCTTTTTTATACATATTATACAAAGACAACACCCAAACTACAAAAATTTGGTCCGTCCTGGAAATCAAACCCGAGATCTCAATCACAGCAGTCGCACTCACTACCGCTGCAGCACCGAGGCAGTTAGATATACAACAAGTTATGTTATCGTCTGCAAATCAAGGAAGGTTGGCTCCTATAACGGCACTGCCTACATCCAGTAACAACCGGCTCCATTATTTTCCGCTTATTAAAATAGTTAGCGAATGATTTCGTATCCATAAACCATGTCACTGTCAATTTCCTGTAGAACGGTTATTAAGTATTTGAAGATTATTTATGATTATTATATTATATAGATGTATAAATATATAATAAACTTGTAATATGTGATGAATACGACTCGACCGGAGCAGTACTATCCTCTCACAGAAGACCGACCAAAAGTGACAGCATCCGTGTTGCATGTCGTGTTTCGTTGATGATAACGAGATCAAAGGCTGATTAATGCAGAGGTGACAGTTATAATGGTAAGAGTGTGAGTCTTACACTGTCACAATGACCTTTTACATTCTCAAACTGAGCGCGAAAAAGCATCTCACTAGGCTACCATAGTGTGGGTCACCATACTGCATTGTCTGCATTCACAATTAGTATGGTGACCAAAACTCTTGGATTCTATTCATGCTTTCCATCAGACAGAGTAACATCACTTTAGCAGGCTCTTAAAATATTCAGGGTTAATGTCAGAATATTTGTCTACCGTGTCTACGACGTGTTTACATTAATGGTAGTGCATTTGGTTTATTAATGTAGACACGTGAACTAAAACAAAAATCAGAAAAGAGATGTCGGTGATCCCGCGGTATCTTTGCCGACGAGTATTCGAAAATTTCGGTGCTCGCTAAGAGCAGTGCAAATGTCGAAACGGTGGTCATTTAGTCGACGTAATTTTTAAAAAATAAATTCCAACTAATTAGCTTTATTGTAAATAAACAATTTTATAATATATCATATGATTCTTTTATACGATTTTCTCAAATGTTTACTAATTCGTGACTCACCCAATACCAATAAAATGATTTGAGTAATGTTATCTAATATAATTAGTATTGCTTTCGTATGTAAATAATATATACTTTCAATTACATCAACTATACCTATTCTGTAAATTACTTTGTTTCTTTTTTAAAATTCGATAAGCCGTCAATTAGTTACGACCTCAAAGGTTGCCGGTTGGATTAAGAATAATAATCAATTTTATTTAAGACGAATTTTTAATCGATGTAACAAAAGTAAAAATTTAATTCTTGCTAAAAATAATAAACTGGTTTAATGGCTATTTATGTTACTGAGAATTTGTTTTTTGTCTTAACTTATCTTCGATACCTTGACGTTATTTCTCACTGATCAAAATTTACATTAGGAGGTAAACTTCGAAATTATGTAAAAACATACTTTTATAAATAACCTCATTTAAAGCAAATATACACTATTCTCTATTTAAAACAGTTTTAAGTCAAGAACGCTAACAGCTAAATTGGAAAATCAAGTGGTATTCATTTACTGTATATGTGAAGAAACCAGAATCCTCAAACTCATAAAATATACCATTATACGCCTGTACTAAAATCATCTTTATTTGAAATAGCACATACGAACTCACGGGTAAATTGATAATATGTAACTAAACTATCGCCACCTTTGGCAACTTGCAACTCAAAAAGGGCGAGAGATTTCTACCAGGTTGGGCTTCTGTTGACTATTCTCACTCGGTAACATCGACGTCATCAACATATTTTAATAGTTTACTGTTGGATGTAGCTTTCGCGTTAGAAAGGAGGCTTTGGCTTACACAGTGGTCAAACGACTTGGTATAGAGTTTGTCTCAAGATTTATTATCTATATATTTATTTAAATATCTATTAAAAACTGTTGATGATAAAGATTAATGAAGATGGCCTGCGCAACTTACTCTGTGACGTTATTGTTGAAAATCATACGTCCAACTTATATGGCATGCAATTATTGAATGCAATAAATTCAATTATAATAATTATGAGAGAAGTATAAAGGTCTGAGCTATAACCGTATTGTTAATTTATTTTAAAGAACAGTACACATTATATTAGTTGCTCTTAGGAAGCATCTATAACTGTTATATACTTGAACACTCTTAGTTCTAACGGCACCTATAGCATGAAAAGCTTGCAACATTCAACTAAAAAATTATTGCCAGCCCGTATGGACTAAAGCATGTCTATTCTACGGTTAAAGACAGTTATGTTATTTTTTAAGTTAAATGTTGATACAAATTAGCATAACTGAGCCTATTAAATTACTTCATGCAATTATACACGCTTACAATAAGTGTGTCTAATGTTAATTTATTTAGAAAAATTATGAATTTTTATACAACTTACATAATTTTTTACGCAATAGAATACATGTTTGTTTAATTAAGTTTATGTTGTTCAGAAGCATATGACTACAATTTTAAAACTATCTCTGTTTAGCAATTATTGACACCTACATCCACTTGCCAGAAAGTTAACCTTAATATTGTCTGCTGCCGTTCTAGCCATTATTGTCGATCTCTGGATTTTAGTTAAAGAGTAAATTACTTGACCTTATATATACAAATAAAATATCTTAGCCCCAAAGCCGTTAACGGTACTTTTAATAATTTTTCGAACAATTAATTTACACGCCTATTTCTAAGTATTCCTTGATATATACTTTTTATTCTATATTAAGAGCCTGCCAAAGTGACTCTACTCTGCCTGATGGAAAGCATGAATAGAATCCAAGAGTTGTGGTCATCATACTTATTGCAATTGCAAACAATGCAGTGTGGTGACCTACACTATCGCGGTCTTGTGAAATTCTTTTTCACACCCCACTTGGGGACGTAAAGGCATGACAGTGTAAGGCTTACACAGTTACCTATATCGTTATCTATAGTAAATATAAATGAACGACAGCAATGGAACTCCTATCCTCCACACTAACAGACGTAAAACCAGATATTCTATTCATTTACATCTATTTCTGGAGTTTTGAAATGAATTAACCTATCCCTTAATTGTAATAAATACTTGAATACCAAAATATCTTTTCACAATCTTGTACAAACGTTTAACTATTCTTCAAGTATTTACATAATTCTCGCTATGGCTCGCCGGCTGTGCTTAATCTTCCCAACTACAGTGTCACTTAGCTTTGTATGCCAACTGATGTAATAGCGGTTACCAGCTCCGTCTTAATAACACCGACTTCGGCTTCGATCAATAAGGTATCAGCTACATGTTTATTTTGACGACTTTCGTTTACAGTTACGACTGATTATGTAATGGATCAAACAATATAAAGGCAGGAACTTGTAGTACATTCTGTTTCTGTACAATATTCTTAACTTTTTAACTCGAGATGAAGCTGTTGTCAGACCAATCTCCACCTTTGAAATACGACCAATATGCAAATACCATTACAATATGCCATTACACGTTAGTCTGTTGCAAGGTAAATAATTAGTCAGTATATCAGAGGTCAAGAAAATTATTTATCACAATCAAAGAGTTTCCATATAATAGTGAATATTTTCCATAGTAACTTTCTTACGTACTCCTGTGGTAAACAAGAAATGATTAACTCATTCAAAAATCCCTAAATGTAATATACAACTGTCTAATATGTTTAGTCTATGATCAAATGACTGCCCGGTTGACCTAATGGTTTAAGCAGTCACCACGCTGCTCTCTACTACGCTGAGTGTTGTGGGTTAAAACCCACATGGGACAACACTTTGTGTGATCCACAAATTGTTGTATTTAGGTATTTTTTGTGTCCGTTTCTTGTTTGTAAAGTCCCCCGCGACATAGGATTTATTCGGAGTGCGGGTGTTGTCTTTAAAAAAAATTGCATTACTATTATAGAAATTCAGACTACTTTAGGAATTTGAAACTACACATGTTTACGACAATCCACTTTCAAGTTGTTAAGGAATATTACTTAAGCTAAAAAGTTCTTAGTTGTCACAATGAATCTCTCATACATTGTATTTAAACAATGAGTTCCTAAAATAGTTTTCACAATAGAAAAAAGAAATATCAGCTTAGCAACCGCAAAAAAAACTCATGACGTAACTTCTACTAAACTTTGACAAGTCGTTTACCTGTCGTTTTTAAAATCTAATTTTACTGCAATATGAACTTAATTTCTATGCAAAACTAAGCAATTAAAACATTCGTGGTTCAAAGTAGGGTAAGGGGATATAAGTTGGTGATATAAGTAATTTGGCGACTTTTCTTTAACTGAATATTACAGAGCTCCCTATTTGTGGAAAATAATGAGACAGTGATAACAAGTTGTCGGGAGTACCAGGAGGATAAACATATATCGCTTGCTAGAGGAGCGCGTCCTAGAGTTTAATAAACAAACTTTTTAGACAGTCGCGTGTTAATGTCGCTATTGTTTGTTGAATTTGGGTTGTGATTACATATTTGCATAAAATTAAGTCGATTTATAACAGTGTTTCGTGTTAAAACTATATGAAATCAATAAATAAACTAACGAATTATTGATAAAAGCTATATTGGAATCATGATTCAGTGAAGGTAAGTTTTTATTCCTTAAGTTACCACCGCGGTTTCTTAGTGTTTTGCTAACATTTTACAATGCTTTTCTTAGAGACTAACTTTAGATTTAATTTGCTCTTATAATTTAAATAAAACTAGAGAAATTAAACACAGTGTGTAATGTGTTATGTTTTGAGGTATACGTGAACATATTTTATTTCTTAAAATGTCGTATTTTTTTTATCGCTATATAGGTAATTCGACCTAATCAAATTATTTCGATATCACCAAATAGCCCATTTTATTTTTAATTTTAGATTGACAACGGAAAAAGAAAGTAAATATAGAAAATATAGTCAGCAGCAACTTCAACAAGCTGTCATGTTAGTGAGAGATGAAGGGAAAACAATATATAAAGCTGCTAAAGAAGCAGAAGTCCCTTGGGGCACTTTGAAACGTTACCTGAGGATTGAAGAGAATTCTGTAAGAAAAATGGGGAGGACGCCTTTGAATGATAATAATAAACGACTTGAAGAATACCTCCAGCCACAGCCTTCAACTTCGGGCACTCAAAAAATAAAAAAAAGCAAAAGTGAAGATGATTGGGAATGTGGATTATGTAAAGTCCTAACTCTAGAGACGTGAAAAACAGGAATGGAGCTAAATGGATCCAGTGTTCATATTGCTTGACGCCATACCACGAAATTTGTTTGTTTCTGATACTGACATAGAGTCACAAGTATATTACAGATGTAAACGTTGTCTGGAATAATTATTTTTAAATTAAAATTTGGCAATATATTGGCAATATCCATAATATCACCAAATTTCCTACCCACTATCACCAAAATACCGGACTGTGTCGCCAACTTACCTATAATTACTTTGTTAATTCATTTGACATTTATTGTCATTCATGTTAGTTTTTTTTTAATTATCTTTTCTATTTACTTTCTTGAATAAATAAATAGCCTAATAAATAAAACTGACTTTCTGTTTATTTGCCCAATCCCATAATAATAAGATTTGTAATTATTTATCACCAATATACCTTTCTTTACCCTATCTGTAATATTTTTTACGCGTATCTTGTATGCATGTGTGCATGTAATATTCTTTATGACCTCATACCTCTCTATTATATATCAGACAGCCGTATGAGATGTGTGAGTGTCCAGATGTATGAGGTTATTCATTTATTTATCTTCCAAACCGCTGCTTGGATTTATTTAATTTACATACCCTAGATTCGTTTTAGCAACCCAAGGGTTCTTAGAAAATCAACATGACGACTATGAGACGTGATAGTCAAGTAAACCAATTTGTTTTTGGATATCAGCTCATCATGATAAGTTTTCAATGGTAAATCATGACCATATTTTAATTTTAAAAGAATGTTATGTGTTAACTTTAAAGTGATAAATGTACCTCTTAAAAAATAAAATAAAGTAAATACATTTAGATATTAGATATCCACACAATGAAAATTCGTTTAAAGAAACAAACGTAATAAAATAGTAAATTCTGAATCATATTATAATTGAAACGAAAAAGGTAAAAAAATAAAAAAGCCGACTGCTTACAAATGACAAAAAATAACTAATTAGTAACTTTAAATAAAAATGAGAATAAAAAACTAAGTTCAGTTCAAAAACGTACAAAGTAATTTGATTACTAAAAAATTTAAATAATTTCTATAGCAATACACATATAAAATAAAAAAAATAAAAACTTCGAATACAGAACGTATCGATTGAAACGGTCAGGACCCATTTAATAATCTAGACTAAAATCATTATATCTAAAATATAAACAACACAACTCAGTCCCACTCAGGTAATAAGAGCCATGTCTATTGCTCTCAACCGAATACTTAGGGTATCTTAGAAAATATTAAAATAGAAACGGTGGATTAGCGAGGACGGAAAGAATATTACGTGAACAAAATTTGAGATATTCACAATGAATTGTAGTGTAGTCCAAGTCTTTCTGACTGAAGAATTAATTACTCCTAAAAACCAGTACATATGGGGACAGAATAAGAAAAGAGGTACACCTCTAGTCATCTCGTGGGTGCCGTAAGAACCGACTATAAAAGCAAACCACGCAGGAAACACACTACATAGAGAAGAAAAATTTGAAACAAATCCTATACCAATCCGTATAGGCAGCGCATAGTAGGCCAAAATTTTATTTCGAAGTAGAGGCCTATGACCAGCAGTAAACTATTAAAGGCCAACGATGATGATTATGTACTCTGCATGCCGTTAATCTAACCGACATTAAGATGGATTCGGTTTTGAAACAAGGCTTTCGTGTGAATTTATTTTGTAATGCTGGACAAGGTTAACAGATGAGGTCAATTGATTCGATTCGGTTCGTACATATGTGAATGGGTCTAATAACGATTACCGAATTTCATAGAGCTCGGAATAATTTAAAAGCACCTTGGATTTAAATGTTCCTGATTTGGAAGTTTACAAAAATGTGGCAGGTAAAGCTTACAATTAAAGCATATACCGTAATTATTATCTGATAATACCTGCTTATCACAATAATTTAAATTGAGTACTACAAAATAGGTATTCAGATCTGTAGTCCGATTGGGACTGTCCAGATGTCGTAGTGGTTTAAACGGTCAACTCACTCGGTTGCACCAGACGAGGAGCACCAAAAATTTGCTACAATTATAATGCTTTACAATTATTGTCTTTGAATAAATAAAATAAATAAATATTTCGAACGTCATCTAGTTTCAAACTAAGCAGAGCTTGTGCTATGATAACTAGACTGACTGATAGAATACTTTTATACTTTTTTTTGTATATACATATTATACATAGAACACACCCAAACTTCGAAACAAATATTTGAAGATCATACAAATATTTACTTCGATCCGGGAATCGAACCCCAGACCTCAAGCACAGCATTTGCATTCACTACCGCTGCGCCACCGAGGCAGTTATAAAAAGAGGATACTTAAAAACGTCAAAGGTAAAGAAATTATAGAGAGTTAAGTAATATGAGTTTGATTAATGGTGCCTTAAGAGGACGTTATTAAAATAGAGAAAATCTGTTCAACAATTCATCAAGCTAAGGCAGAGCAGAATAATTCATTTAAAATGAATTCAATAATCATAGAAGAGGTAACAATCCGCATTGTTGATTAAGTAACAGTTTACAGTTTTAAGATTATATGAAGAAGACATGAGGAAGTCGGCTTAGTCACTGTCGGTCACTTCTCAAGAAGAAAGTTTTCCAGGAACATTACACACATATTGAAGCGAAACACTACCTTTCTAAGCTATTGAGCTGAGCTATTGAGAAACAGTGAACATTTTACTGACTATAAAAGGCACATATTTCTATATTGAATAACTTTTGTCGCCTTTGCTGTGATGTGGAATTTAGTATTTAATTTTAGTCTCCTCTGTGAACAGTTAGGAAGCCTTTACATTTCTTTTTTTTGTCAAATTTTAGATCCGTTGTACAGTAAAGCTTAAAAGCATCACAAATAAACTCAAATTCTCTTTAACAAAAATGAAAAGAAAAACATTTAGGTAGTTCGGGATATGTTCCATTTTATGATACTACTAACTTGCTTACATTTTTTTTATATTTTAAAAACCTGCCAAAGTGACTCTACTTTACCTGATGGAAAGCATGAATAAAATCCAGGAGTTGTAGCTACCATACTTCGCAGACAACGCAGTATCGACAATATGGCGGTCAGTGAAATGCTTTTTAATGCCCCGCTTGGGAATATAAAAGGCATGGCAGTGTAAGGCTCACACAGTTACCACGATAACTGTCCCCCCTGCATCAGTAGGCTATATGCTCATATTAGGACGATTCACCAAAAACGTCTTTAGCTGAGGCAAAGATCTTTTAAAAGTTTTTTTTTGTAACGAATCTATCTATTTTGATAAAGTATCATCAAATCGAGACTAGGCTGTATTCAAGTCACGTTAAACTTGCAGTTCCTTCTGTCCAAAAAGTATTGTATTTGTATTTTCTTAAATAAACACCCGCACTAGAAATAAGTCCTGCGTCGCGGGGGACTTTACAAACATACAAGAAACGAACACAAAGAACCTAGACTCAGAACAACGATTTGTGGATCACATAAAGTGTGGGATTTGAACCCACAACACTCAGCATATTAGTGAGCGGCGCGGCGACTGCTTAAATCACTAAATAAACCATGCAGTCAAATTTCATGTGTATTGTATTTGGTAATAAAAATAAAATAAGATTTAGAGCAGTAACAATCTTGCATCTGTCTAACTAAATAAATATTTGTCTTATTTTGAAACAAACTACACATAAATTAATATTAGTATTGCAATAGCGTTAATGTTTATAGATTTCGTTTTATAACAAGTCATTAAAGATAACAGTTAAGAGATAAAACTTAACTATTTGTTCACCTTTAAATAACAGATGATTAATTCAGTTAGTTTCTTAAGTGTTTTCTTTAAAAACGTAATCTTTGCAATATATATGGATACATGCACGTGACTCCAAAATGAACAAAATATTTTTATTTGTAAACTTTTCTACTAAAATACAATTTATTGTGAAATTTAATTATAATAAGCATTTCTTTATTTTTTCATGGTAGTAACTTGTGAGGTAAAAAATAACACCGTAACTTTGTGAAACAAATACTTCGTTGTTGACATGAGTGTAGTCTGTCGTTACCGAATAAGCGCGTCAAAATGGCCGCGTTTAAATCATCGAAAAATTATAATAAATTTTAATCTTTTTTTTTAGCTTATTGGTTGTGCTATGTTTATTTTTGATAATGTAGTATCTGGTGACATCGTTTTTAAACATAAAAAAATACATATATATTCTCTTTTATTTCCCTATGCATTCCTAAGACACTGCATTATTCACATTTGAATGTACTATTTATTAGCCACTTCGTAGATTTTTACATGCGTTGTTTCTTATATTGTAGTCGTTTTTAATAGTATATCGTCACCGTCTAAATCAAATAACGTCCACTGCTGAATATAGGCCGCCTCCAAGGCTTTATAATAATAATACATGAATATTTGTCTTATCTTAAAACAAACTCTAGGTACATTAATATTGCAGTAACATTAATGTTTATAGATTTCATTTTATAACAAGTAGTTATAGTGTCTAACAGTTGAAAGTTAAAATTTATTTTATTTATTTTACTATAATATTATTTAATTTAATTATTTTATTATTTGGCCTCGATGATCATTGTTTTGATTGTCGTATTTTTTCATGGACTAATAGCCAATAGCTTCAATTAAAACCTTTAGATGCACACATTAGAAGGCTGGATCTAAGGTCTGATGCAGAAGGCAGTCCCCCTTGACATAGCCCGTATAGGGAGGTTTTCCCTTATCACTATCACCGGTGTCTTGGTTCCAGTACCCGAAGTCGGTAGTCTATTATTACGATGTTTTTCTTTTTATGTATTTAAAAATGTATTGTAAATAAATGTAGTAAAAAGTGTAAGAAGCCCATGATAAATAGGCTCGCGCTAATTGGCTTTACTTTAAAATAGAAGCGATGAGATAATAATAACCTTACACATTCATCATATACTTACTAACTCTTATTGATTCTTGTGACACTGTATGACAATTGTAGCTACTAGGATACCTCTACTTTGTTGAGAGACGAGGACTGGAGATCTATCACACAGGTTTCGAACCTAGCTCAGACTCCAGCTCTCAACAAGGTTCTGTTAACGTTGTATTTATGCATATAAGAATATCATTGTACCTTTTTGAGAGAAATAAACCATATTTATATACGACTGTCTGATCCCAAACTAAAAAGAGCCTGTACTGTAACTAAAGTACAAATAAAGATACTTCCGTATTTTGTTTTCAAAGCTTTAAAATCAAATAAAAGACATATATGATTCATTATGAATAGAGCCTTACACATGACAAGTTTCGCATACATTTCTAATAATTTTCTCTAGGAATTTACTGTTAAATTATAAATATGTTAAATTTAATGTAATGGTTCTTGCATAAAAGGAAAACCACAGGATTGCTGATACAGGGCAAACAAGTTACCTAAGGTAAATATTATGTAAGAGACAAATTAACCTAGTTTAGGTTGCTAGTCAAACACATCTCGGCGAAGTTAAAACGTGTGGATTGCACATTCTAAGCTATTTAGGGCATGTGCTATGTGTACAACATTAGCTGGCCATCGACAATCGTCTGCATCTCTTTAAAGCAATATTTTTTACCGTATTTGCAATGTTTTTTTGTTGATGAGTGGCTAATGTCAATCGTACCGTGACTTTGTTTACCAATTTTTTCGGTAAATGCATTGCGTTATTTATTATGTGTGTGATTGTGTTATTTAATATAATTCGTAAGATTAGCGCTTTCAACCAATTAAACAAACAAACTCTACATATTTATAATATTAGTTTTGAGGGTAGAAAGCTCGGACTTCCCGGCCACAGTCAGTTCGAATTACGTTGCGCCCTAACCACCTTAAGCTACTCACGCTCTCTAATCAATTCGTATTAATAGTATCCCTTTATTAACATTGTTGGACACTTTAAGAACTTAACACACCCAACTTGCCTAAAAAACCCTCCTAACCTGCTAAATGCCCGATTGTCATGTCCATATTAAGTCTACTTATCGAAAGTTTTGTTTAAAGTACCTAAGGACAATTAGCACTTAGTGATTTGTGACGTAAACCAGTGTCTCATTTGTCTTTAGACACCACTTAAAACATTGACTGAGTAGTATTACAAAATGTTAGTGGATTAGTCCTTATCAAATACCACGAAGTCCACCTGTCTAAGTGTCTTACTGTCTTTTATCTTTAATAGTGCATTACACGACTAGAGATAAAGAGACAGGACATTAATTTACTGACCAGGATTAATATACCAGAGTCTTTTTCGATAAAATAGCGATAAAGAGTTAAGGAAAAAGGAATTAACGTTCCTGTCTAATTCCAAGTAGTGTACTTAATCTGTTGGCATTGTTAATCATACCAGAGATTCTGGAATCAAGCCGTCAAGTTTATTTCTATTTAAACTGTAATAGATGTCAGTGCCACCACCCCTATTCATCCAATGGGTGACGTAAGAGGCGACTAAGTGAACAAACTACCCAAGACAACATCCCTGCAATACAGGAGGAAAACTTTAAGCAAACCTTATACCCATCTGGCCAGCGTAGTGTAGTAGGCCAAAAACTCCTTTCAAAGGAGAGGCTTATGTCCAGCAGTGGACTGCTAAAGGCTTGTGTTTTATCAACAGCTTTTAATAGTCAACAATCATTTAATTGGATAGATGCGCATTGCCCAAAACCGGGATAATTGGCGCTCCTTGGAGGAAACCTTCGTTCAGCAGTGGACGGCGAGAGGTTGACTTGAATCATTTAATTAATAGAAACAAGAACGAAGTTGTAATCGATGTCCGTATAACTATGTGTTCTAAATCTTAATCCACAAGGTTTAGTTTAAATAATTTCTACATATGAATATGTGAACAAAAACCGGGTGGTCCTTTTTTAAATTGTATTATTGGTCATATTTTTTCAATCTGTATTCAAAACAAAACTGCTAATAACGCTCAAGCTTTATCCTCCAATAATTCTGATTGCCGTGATCACAATCCATTAGTAAGAAGAAATTCCAATGATTACCCAATTCATTACCAAACACCATAAAGAATCAATAAACCTCAACAGACTTTCGTTTTTTATTTTATTATATCGTCTTAAATCAACGCCTTGCAATAAAACTATATACTTTCTAATAGTGCTTAACGACTTACTCAAAGGCCCTTATTATAAATCCACTCATAGATTAAACTCTAAATCCACCATGAAAGCAAAATAATAATAATAATGAAGTAAATCTAAAAGTGGATCAAATTGATTTGTTAAACCTATCAGTCTTGTGATAGTGACAAAAGCGTCGCTGAATCAATATAATGTAAGAGTAACATTACGTATGCGCAAGAGTCGCGGACATCAAACGTAATTGATTACGTCACTCAAAGTACCGTCGCGCTGAACAGTTTTGCATTTAACTACAATCTAAATTAAATATAACTTTAAAATAAAATCAATTTTTGCTACAGATGGTTTTAATCCAAATTGATGTATGTATACGCACTTGTTTCGTTTGGTAGAGAATTCTGTTATCAATTATAATTAAAATATTTTTCTGGTTGCAAAATAATTCAATGCGCATCTTAATATTAATTTTAAACAAGTTAATATACTTGGTCATTTTAAACATTAAAATTTATAATCTAATATTTAAAAAAAAATTCACACATGCCTTATTTCAGTCTGAACCGATAATTTAATCAATCCCCAGGTTAGGAAAAAATAATAATGAACTAGAATACATTACGAAGATAATGTCCTGTAATTGAAACATTGATTATGAATGTATAATAGGAATAAATTCTGGAAATCAAATTCATTTGTTGCTTTTGATAGTGTCCATAGGCCGAAGCTGTTCAGATTAGGTTAAAATAGTGGAATAATGGTATAATACAGGTGAGTTTGATTTCAAAAATGTATTTTAAAAAATGCCACAAGTTACGACAGCGGGTAGTATTCATTATACAAATGGGAAATATCTTTAATTAAAAAAATTTCAGAACGGAACACAAGAAAATTCTTTTTTAAAGATAACACCTGTGTCAATACCTGTACAGTACCACTTACAGCCAACATTAAATTAAAAGCAGGTGATATAAACTTGTCTAACGTCCAAATGTCTATATTTCAAGACATGTGAATTTTCAATCTTGTGTTATTACATTTGAATATTCTATCGGATAGTGTATAGTGTATGTAACTACCGATCAAGAGGTCTTGGGTTCAATTCCTGGGCCGGAGCAGAAAAGTGTTATTGAGTTTCTCTGACTATGAAAATTTTTAACAACAACCCGGAGTTTAGAAGTTGGGTTCCTAACCCCCGTGGTTCGGAGAGCACGTAAAGCCTTCGAACCTGAACCCGATCTCTCCCCGATCGTGTCGGATAACCGTCCCATTGGATTGTGAGAGTAAGGGAACAGAGAGTGCACCTGTATTTGCACAGACTCCTATGCAATACAATATGTCTTACGTACTTGACCGCCCTCCTTTGAGACTAGTCGCCGTGGCCAAAGCTACAACATCATTATCATCATATTGATATGCATTTCTAGTATGTAACTGGTTATTTTCACACAGCGCAGATGTGAATAGAGCCTAGTGTGAATTGTTGTTACATCCATAAGGTGTCAATTAGATTATGTTCTTGTGTAATGCTGCGGAACTAAATGTTGTTCCGGTACGTTGTTTAGATCACTTTGTAATGTTTAGTTACGATAAATAAAAATATATTTATGAATAAAAAAGTTGGGATTCAATAAACGTAGTCCTTATTCTTTTTTTAGCTTGATATATTTTTGTGAATAGCGCACTCTGTTGTTTACATTTTCAACTACTACAAAAACTAGTTATGTTGGTTATAAAGAATCTGTCTTAATAGTTACCATTTTAAAACATAGATGGCGCTGTTTGAAAAATAATTCAATAGCATGTAAATAGCATTATTTTTATTTAATATATTGAATATTGTTTTCTTTTTATTTCCAGAGTTACAAAGAAAAAGATGCTGGCAAAGTGGTAGTATATACTACAACGATGGGCATCGTAAGAAGCACGTACCAGCAATGTGTCCTAGTGAAGAAAATTCTCAGAAACTTACTGGTGAAGTATGAGGAACGAGATATTTTCATGAGTACAGAGTACCAGGACGAAATTAGAGATAGGATGAGGAGCGACCAGATCCTTGTGCCTCAGATGTTCATAGATGGACAGCATATTGGGGTAAGTAGAATTTCTTAAAATTTGACACGACCAAATCTGACTTTAAAGAAATGTTTAAAGATTAAAAACTTAATATCGTTCAATCAAGTCTACAATATTATTACTGAATCTGGGCTAAAATTTATCTTTCAAATATATGTAGATATTCCTAGCCGGAGAACTAGATTTAATCCTAGAATATTCATGGTATCCTGACGTCCCTTAGGAGGGTAACTCGAACTTTTACAAGCCGTAGATGGTCCAGGCTATCATCCTAAAGGGTTCTCATCCTCACAAAGTCCTGCTCCACCGTTGCCATAACCTACAAAATTTTACACATCACCCTTCTACAAAGTTTTTGAATTTATTGCCGATTACAATCATATTCAAATACATTTTTTATTGTTGGAATTCTCTCAACAACCAAATAAATCTATCCTACGACGGTAAAATCCCTCATAAATAAATCAATAAGTAAACGCGAGACTATTACTGTCTGAAAAAGTTAAATATACCAAACTGCTGCTGAATAATACTTGGTGTTCAGTTGAACACGCATAATGTAAAAGGTCTTTGTCTTCAAAGTAGATCACGTGTTTTGAAGGACATTAATAAATAAAAACATTCTATTTAAGAACCGACGCAGACGTGATGAACAGGTCTCGTTGCCTTACCGTTTATATTCGTAGTGTCTATAGCATAAACACATCTACAATAAAAACAGTTACTTTTTAATAAATAATAAAGTAATTGTATTTCTTTTGCATGCTATCGATAACATTTTTAATTCTAACACAAACTAAACCATGTTAGACATTATGGCGGCCTAGTGAGATGCTTTTTACGCCCCGCTTAATGACGTAAAAGGCATGACAGATGTCGTGGCAGTGTAAGGCTCACGCACTTGCGATGATAACTGTCGTCTCTACGGCAATGGGCCTCCTGTCTCACACACACCTACGAAACACGACAGTACGAATGCTGTCGCTTTAAGTGGGTCTTCTGTGAGAGGGTACTACTACACCGATTGAACCGGCCTATTCGTGCTTAAATCAACGTGGCCCTACTACCTTTGACACAGGCCACATTATGCTTACGAAACTTTTACGTGACTGTACCTACTACTATAATAGTAAAATATTACTGGTCGTGTTGGTTTATGCGTTAAAACTCTACTAGATATACAGTTACATAGCAAGTATAAATTAGTCAAACAAAATAGTCACAAAAATAAACTGAAGTTATCCGTTTGAAGTAACATTGAATTAGATTAAGTGTTATATTAAATAGTTCTGTAAAAACGTAATCTCGAAAATTCGAAATAGCGTTTTTTAGAAAACATCTGATATTTCATGGACTACTAGTTTTTGAAAGATTGTAACTGTTGCTGCGATAAGACCGCCCATTGTACTACTGTTTTTTGTTTGTATCCTACATTGTATGTTTTCTACTTATGGTGTGCAATAAAGAGTATCTGTCTATCTATCTGCTATTTACTGCGCTCATTTTTATAAAGTTCATAACAATCTATCATGTTGTTTCTTTTGAGCAAAATTAGCTATTTAACAGAAAGCAACGACTACCTTTCATTTAAGTGTCTTTTTTATCAATAGTTCAAAGAATTATAATTAATGAGAACATAAGTGCTGTTAAGTAAATAGTTCTAATAATAAGTTACCACATCATAGCTATTTCATATAAATTTCCACAAAACTATGTTAACTAATAAATTCATTCGATTCATTTCATGAAACGACTTGCGCATATCTATAAATTGTGTAATTTATACTTAATGTAAGTTGACAAATGAATAAATACTAAAACTTCTGATTTCCTAACTTTTACCCGCGGTTTCACTAACAATAAACACTATATGGAGACTTTTACACTACTTTTACACTGGGGATAATTATCCCCAGTGTAATACATTACATTGTAGGCCGGCATAGTGTGGGTCACCATACTGAATTATCTGTATTCATAATGAGTATGGTGACTACCACTCTTGTATTATATTTATGCTTTCCATTAGGCAGAGTAAATTTACTTTGGTAGGCCCAGACTAAAAAAAATCCGAGCATAAAACTAGACGTATGACCTTCTTTGCACTCTTAACTTTGTTATCTATCGCTCCTAACTTTGTTATATAATTGTTATTATTCAGATTTATACCAGTGGCAAATATCTGCCGTCGTGAAACGTGACAAAAAAAATCCATAATTAGGATAATTGGTACTTGGAGAATTGGAATCAAACTGTTTGCCTCGCACAATTAACCGACAGAATAAATTGTCGCTTGTGGTATTTCCTGACTGACACGACCTTCAAACTTTTTAAGAGCATACTACGACCTCAATACCGGCAGCGTTCCTACAACTCAAGGATTTCAGGTTCTCCTCGAATAAATCGTCTTTTTATTTTTTTTAATTTATTTTATGAGCCTGCGAAAATGATACTACTCTGGCTGATGGAAACCATGAGTAGAATCCAAGTGTTGTGGTCAGCATACTAATTGCGAACGCAGACAAGATGCTGATCCACACTATGACGGCCTAGTGGTATGCTTTATAATGCCCCGCTTGGCGACGTATAAGGCACGTCAATCATCGTAGCAATGTAAGGCTCACACCTACAGTCACACAGTCACCAATGAAATACGACAGCACTATTGCTGCCACTTCAAGTTGGTCTTCTGTCAGAGAGTAGTACTGCGCAGATCGAACTGGTCTGTTCGTACTGAACTACAGTATTTATTTATTTAAGTTGTATACCTGTAATGTCCTCAAGCGGGACATGAAAAAGCATCTTACTACACTGCGATAGTGTGGTGACCACAACTCTTGCATTTTCATGCTTTCTATTAGACATAGTAGTCTCTTTGACAGGCTCTTAAAATAGAAAAGAAAAGGTTTGGCTAGGTAGATTTTGAAAATATTTTACAACCCATTTTTACATTAAAAGCCAGTCAAATTGTCTTAACAGTACAATAATCATTATTTTTGCTCACTTGACATTTTTTAACACGTTCAATATTTCCAGAAATACTTTTTTAGTTATTTTAAGCCAGAACTGCGCTTTACGAGTATAACAGCGAACTATTGTGATGAACAAAACCTTTGAAATTCAGAACAGTCCATTAGCAACTTAAATACATACAAATGTAAAATCAGTAGGGTATAAATGATGTTATTGTTATATATTATAATATGTTATTTTACTTGAGGGTTTTAGTTTCAGTAATTTTCTATCTTCAAATATCTACGTAATCATTTTATTTACTTTTAATTAGCGCGGAATGGTAACTATTAAATATAAAGGATCATAAATACGATATATGAGTGTATTATGATAATGTCATCTCACAAGTTCTATTTGCTACTGCGTTCGAAGTTCCCACCACAGACATCGTAAAACCTACCTCGCAACACGACGGTGTTTCCCCCTTACGCCGATCGATAGAGCCTCACCTGTTGCTGAAATGTTTGGTTGTTACCGGCACGCGTAAGGTTCACAAACAACGTTTATACTCGTGCCAGTGGAGATTCGAAAGAATTGTACAGACGTTGCTGCGGATTCTTATAATTCTTAATATTAGATTAATTTGTGGATTAGATGAAACTAGGAAGATTGAGTATTTTATTGAATACGTGCGACTAATATGTACGTGCCATAAATGTAATTTCAAAGATTAAGAATTACAAATTGATTACTCTAAAATTTAGATCGTCACAGTTCAAAGGCGAGTGTGCATCACACAACATAATTTGATTCAATTAACAATATGCATCAAATGCATATTTTCATATACATATATATGATGTATTTGATGCGTTTTTAATAGATTTATGTAGGCACTTACAGTTATATCTGCTAAACAACTACATAAAGTATCTCTGTCTTACAAATATATCATCAACAACCTTTTACAGTCCACTGCTGAACTTGGCTCTCTCCTTAGCAAGGAAGTTTTGGCCTACGAGGGGGCGTTTTTAAGTTCGCGGAATGGAGGGTATTGAGTAATAATAAAAACACAAAATTATTTTTTTTTTCTATATATTCCCCTGCAACACGAATACATTTTTCAGATCTTTCAATTAGTTTTTTTATTCCCTCGTAAAAAAAAGTTTTATCTTTGTCTGAAAAATACGCCGAAACCGCCTCCTTAACCTCCTCATCAGTTGAAAATTTCTTACCACGTAATTCTTTTTTCATTTTTGGAAAGAGATAATAATCACTCGGAGCCAAATCTGGACTGTAGGGTGGGTGATTGAAAATATCGAAGCCCACCTTATGCAGGGCAGCCAGTGCGACTCGGCTCTTGTGAACGGGAGCATTGTCATGCAATAGCAGTACACCTTTCGTTAATTTTCCCCGTCTTTTTTCTTTGATGGCTTCTTTTAACTGTTCTAAGATTGAAGCGTAGTATTCCCCCGTTATAGAAATGCCTTTATCTTTATAATCTATCAATAATATTCCTTCTGAGTCCCAAAAAATCGTTGCCATGAGTTTCCCAGCCGACTGTGAAACCTTAAATTTCTTGGGTGGTGCTGTGCCCTTTTTGTGCCACTGCATGGAGTCTTGTTTGGACTCGGGTTCATAATGATGAACCCAAGTTTCATCCCCAGTAACAATTTGATTCAATACGCCATCCTTGTCTTCATTGCAGAGGTCCAAAAACGCACGTGAACATTCCACGCGCTGTTGTTTTTGCAATGGCGTGAGCATTCTCGGCACCCACCGTGCGCTAACCTTAGTCATGCCAAGATGATCGTGTAAAATTTTAAAAATTGTTGTATCCGATACTCCAACCATTTCTGCGAGTTGTTTCTTTTCTAGTCGAGCATCTTCCAATACATTTTTTTCTACTTTTGCAATAACTTCTGGCGTAGTCACCTCAACGGAGCGCCCCGGCCTCGGGTCGTCTTCAAGTGATTCCCTGCCTTGTTTAAATAAACTATGCCACTTGTAGACCATTGTTTTTCCTGGGCAAGAATCCCCGTAAACCGATGACATCTCATTGAGTATGGTTTGAACAGACTTTCCTTGCTTAGTAAGGAACTTTATCACCGCACGGAATTCAATTTTCTCCATTTTTTTCACTTCGTTCCCGATTAAAATACTTGGTCAACGATAGTTTAATAACTAATGATCCAATCACAACAAATTTTACTATGCAGACTAATTATGAGTCACTGAATACGGTAGGCATCAAAAGAGCGCGTTTACCCGCCTTTTTCACTGTCATTCCGCGAACTTAAAAACTTACCCTCGTACTATACCACGCTGGCCAGACGGGTTGGTATAAGATTTGTTTTAAATTTTCCTTCTCTTTGTAGTGATATTTTCCTTAGTTTTTCTCTTAGTCGCCTCTTACGACACCCACGGGATGGATAGGGGTGTTAACACTATATATTCTTAATCCGTTATCACACGGACAGATAATTTTCAAACATAGATAGATATTTTATATACTTAGAGAGACATAGTTACTAGCTAACTACTGATTACAAAATCAAAAATAATAATAATAAATCATTCCTCCAGTTCCTTACAAGATCTACGCAAGAGAAACTCCAGTAACTTTATTCGGCAAAGGACCATAGATGTTCTCTGATAGAAGAGTAACGACTTGTATACGAGAAATAGGAGTTAGATTCGCCTCGTTAAAACTTAATAGCGGGCGCGTCATACTACCCTACGTAAAGCCGTTGATGACACGGTTTTTACGAGCTTCGTCATAATAGAGGAGACGTAATAAAATTTTACCTTTATGTGAATACCTAACCAAGTATGAGATGATGTACACTTGGCCTATTTCGGGAACGGTGGCCAATCTCAACGGAGACCAGCAGACTCTAGAGGTATTATTGCCGAGCTGTTATTAAATATTTCTGTAACCAGATAACTCTGTAACACTTTTTGACCCAATGAAATGAACCCAAGACCTCTTGATCGGGAGTTGCATACGCTAAATGATAAACCAATCAGGCAGTTTTAATTGTTAATAGCTTCTTCAATCAGGGTTCAATTATAGAGTAATCCCTGAAAATGTGATCGTGCTAAAAGATAAGATATATATAAGAAATTTCTGCTGATACTCATTTGCATTTTTAAACATAAAAATGTTGCTACTGAGTTTTGTTTGCATACAAAATACAACGATTCCACTAAATGTTAGGCCATAATGTCTTTCTTTGTTTTCTTTTTTTAAAACATAACGCCCGCATTAGGAATATACTCTATGTCGCGGGGGACTTTACAAGCATACAAAAACACCCAGATTTAGAACTACAATTTGTGGATCTCACAAAGTGTTATCCCAAGTGAGGTTTGAACCCACAACACTCAGCGCAGTAGAGAGCGACGTGGCAACCGTTTAAACCACTATGCCATTCGAGCATGCAAAATTTTTGAAAGTAAGTTTTTAATTTAGCAATAAAGAGTAATGTAGTTATAAAAAGTTTGTATTTTTTGTTTGATTAAACGCATTTATCTCAGGAACTACTTGGTTTGAATAGAAAAACTATTAGTATTGGATAGCCCACTTATTGAAAGGCTTGGTGCAGACTTTATAACATTATACTACAACCAACAAAAGCCAGCAAAAAATTTTACAATTTTTTTTATTCTGTTCACAATGCTTGACCTCAGTTTAGACTTAAAATTCTTTTTGAAAATATCTTCTCAAATGTAAGTAATATTAATCTCTTACTCTGAAAGTACTCTTTCCTAGAAGTATATTAGTAAGTATCATTTAATAACAATAACTATGTATCTGTAACTGCCTCAGTGGCGCAATGGTAGTGGATGCGACTGCTTGATGCTCTCACTAAAATGGTACTTTGGTTTTGCGCTAATAACTTGTTATTAAACAGGAGTAAAACCAAATGTGTTAAATTTTATACTAGGAATGTTAAACAAGTAAAAACTAGTGTTTTGATGAACGGGGAGGAACTGGAATTGACAGACAAGGCTGTCTTCCTAGGTATAACTTTAGATTCACGGTTACAATGGGGCCCGTAAATATAGAAACGTTATCTGGTAGACTTAGTTCTGCAGCTTATGCTGTGAGAAAGATTCGTCAATTGACGGATGTTGATACTGCGCGATTAGTTTATTTCAGTTACTTTCACAGCATTATGTCCTATGGTTTATTGCTTTGGGGTAGTGCCTCTGATATTGATTCAATCTTTGTGCTCCAGAAACGAGCTATTAGGGCTATCTATAAGATGGGCCCTCGTGAGTCACTAAGAAACAGATTCAAAGAAATTAACATTCTCACACTACACTCACAATACATTTACGAGAATCTTTTGTATGTTCATAAAAATCTGTGTAAATTTAAGAAAAATAGTGATCTCCATCAATTTAATTTAAGAAATAAAAATAAACTTGCCTTGCACACTACTAGGCTCCATAAAATATCGAATTCGTTTGTGGGTCAATGTATACAATTTTATAACAAATTACCAAACAACATAGTATTATTATCTATTAGTAAATTTAAGAAATTTGTTAAGCTGAGGTTGTCCAAAAAGGCTTATTACTCAGTTTCAGACTATGTCACAGATTTAGACGTTTGGAAATGAATTGCTCTTTTTTTAAGACCTATGATTGTGAATATAACTGCTATTTTAATATTTAAAAGATTTTGAGTTAAAAGAGTGGTGGTGAGTTTCTTTCCTGGGTTCTTTTCTCACCACTCTACCATGAACAATCTGCGAACCCAGCTAGCTGTAATTTTAATCGACAGATTGTTCATCTTTCATCTTTTATTGTTTTTTTTTTATGACGTTCATAAGTGTCTTTTGTGACCTAAATGAATAAATGAATTTGACTTTGACTTTGACTTTGACTTTGAGTTCTTGGGTTCGAATCCTGGGTCGGACCAAATGTTCATAAGATCTGCAAATATTTATTTCGAAGTTTGGGTATTTCCTATGTATAATATGTATGTATTTACAAGAAAAAAGTACCTACCATAAGTATTCTATCAGTCAGTCTAGTTATTATAGCACAAGCTCTGCTTAGTTTGAAATTAGATGACTTTGTTATTTATTTATTTATACTTCTGTGTGATGCGTCTTAAACTATATTCCATAATTCTCCAATTCCTATTAACTATTAATTATATATTATTATTATTATTCACTATCAATTCCTTTTTATCATCATACTTCTACATTTAGTTTTCTAAGACAAATAAACATTTAGTATTAAATTAATCAAAATAAAATAAATGATTTATAGATATTTTTCATTATATGTATTTGAGACCCTCATAAGAAAACCTTTCATTTTACATGTTACACGAAACAACCACTGGGTTAACTCCTTAATCAAATTTATTATTATTTTTTTTGTTTTATACGTCTATATATAATATCTATCTATCTATAATTACTATCTTTTTTGATACCGAGTCTTAAGAACAATAAATAAATACATAAATAATTAAGTGTAAGTGTAATTATGTAAATCACATTCCTCTTTTTACTTTATGAGATTCAGTACAATTTACGACCTTTGAGAAAACCTTAAGACGGAGTAACTTTGAATTCATGTCTTCACTTACTGTCTACAGTTATTTAAAAACGTTAAAGCCAAAGTGAGATGTCTAGGTCCTTGTAACATTGTAAAGGCTTTGTTTAAGTAACATCTGAGAGATTTAGTTACGTATTTCTTGAGGCAACCTATTGCCTACTTTCAAAAAAGCGTTATAAATAAATAGATATATTAGTTAGGATTAAAATTTCATTGTAATCGCTTAAACAAATTATGTGACAAAAGGATAGAAAATTCTAAGCTTTTTGTTCCAAATTATGGTCTTTTTAAAACGCTTTTAACTGTTAGCTATTTTCCTCATGATGGTAAACCATTTTTTCCATGAATACGGAATTAATTGACAAAAATATTAAATTTATTTTTGTAACATGAACAAAAATGTCTATGAAAGACACCAGAAACCGAAAAAAAAATATGTATCAAGATATTTTTGTTTCATAACATTCTTTTGAAATCGTTTGAAATTGTCTCGTACACAATGACTCTAAAGTCATACATAAACACACATTCATACTCATATCTCACATTCACACATCCATAACATACCTATGTAAAGTTACATCATCCCTTCTTTTCCATTCTGGGAATTATACTCTTAACGGAATTTTAAACCAAAATTTTGTCGTAAAATTTAATTATGATTTAATTGTTTTGATAAAGAAATTAAATAAAATTAAATTTATTCAACATGTCCGACTCGGAAAACATATAGTTCAACGATTTCACGACGAGAAGGTTCTACACAAGTACGTAATGTAAAGATGCACTTTCTCTTCAATTAATTGTGTTACCTGCATACCGACGGAACGAATGTAAATCAAATCGATAATATATAAAAAAATAAAAGAGAGGTGTCAAGGGGCACCCAGATGGAATGAAGTCCCATTCGATTGAAGTGAAGTGAAGGAATTGTAATATTTTTTTTTATTTCTTTTAAGTTATAAAAAAAAAAACAAAATAATCGTCGCGACACTACACTGTTCAAAGCAAAATAGAAAGACGAAACTACACTAGAGCAAAAAGTGTCGAGACAACTTTTCGTCTGATTTTTTT
This sequence comes from Hypercompe scribonia, assembly GCA_949316085.1. NCBI lineage: Eukaryota > Metazoa > Arthropoda > Insecta > Lepidoptera > Erebidae > Hypercompe > Hypercompe scribonia. Next base: position 12,431,517 of record OX438988.1, read on the forward strand.
CTGTCTAGCCTCCTTCGCAACGCGCGATAAGGAACTTCGTTCCAATAATAAATATTTTGGACATCTAACATATCACACTATCTAGTTTAAAACTAAGCAGGGCTTGTATTACGATTGCTATATTGACTGATATAATATTTATTTATTTTTTGTAAATACTTACATATTAATAATTAAATAACCTCACACACGGCTGTTGGATTCCAAATTAGGCTGAGTTAATAAATATGCTTACATATTTCTAAATATAAAAATGTTATAGATAACTTACATAATTATTTATCCTGGGTGGAAATCGAACCTACAACATCTGGTTTTGACAGTCAGAGCCACTAACCACTAGACCAACAGGCCTGCTAACATGCAATAAAATGAACATTCCTATTTCTTTTTCCCTAAGAGAATCACTTTTCTGATGAGAGTCGAAACATTGAAACCTGTATTTCGTAACGTCAAACATGAAATTCGAATTTACGAACAAAATAATATACTTTTCCTGCGTAAAATTAACGGTTATTTGTACTCAGTACATGGTCGTGGTATGTAGGTAAAAATATATATTGCATTACCAAACAGTTTAATCAAAACCATGGGAACACTTCACTCACATAATTAAGAAGTGCTTAAAGCTTGATGTATTTATAGTCTTAATAATAGATTATATTATTGATTCAAGTATGATTTATACTCATGATGTGTTTATTAAAAAAATCCTTCAGATTTTTACGTCGATTTTTCATCAAGGACAGAATTATCTCTTTTGAATCGTGTGTAGTAAACAATTGATCCTACTTGGCCAGGTGTAATACACCTGTCAAGTAAATCTGAAAAATTGGAATTCCATTGAATTCTACTCCTTGTGTCTTTCTATGTTTTTATTGTATATTTTTCTAACATCAGTATCTTAGTCACACAAAAACTTTTTGCTACGGTCTAGTTGTAATAAGTAAATAGTGGCTTTTAAAGTAGCACAGTAAACAATGTAACATAACTAATTAAACAAACAATTAACGCGCAACACCGGTGACACTATGGATAATACTCGTATAGATACAATGACGAGAATGTTCGCAAAATTTAATAATAGTTTTCAATTGAAATGGAAATGTACCGTTAAAAAATTATCTAAGTTATAACCCAATTTTTGATGTCACATCTTATTATCGATGCCTAATAATAACTGCTCATATTACACACGACCATTTGATTACAAACAAGGCAAGGCCATCCAACCATACTATGGCAATCAGACTCATGCTCCCTAACCAATTTGACATTCTACTACCGGAAACGTTATTAGAAAACTAACAAACATTGGGAATGACGTCTCTCAATATTAAGTCACGTGACCAAAATAAAATATTAACTAATAATACAAGAGAATAGAGGCGTTGGCGATTGTAGAAAAAGAATCGACACGAAACACATGCATCTCGGCTAAGTGGGCTTATATATATACTTATACTAGCTGACCCGGCAAACGTTGTTTTGCCATATAAATAATTTCCTAGTAATTTTAGGGTTGTACTACCCCTAACATTTAGGGGGATGAAAAATAGATGTTGGCCGATTCTCATAGATACCGCATAAGCACAAAAAATTTCATCAAAATCGGTCAAGCCGTTTCGGAGGAGTGTGGCAACGAAAACTGTGACACGAGAATTTTATATATTAGATATTTCTAAGTAAATAGGTGCAAGTATAAATAAATTATACCCAAACACACAATCTCTGTTATCAGTTCAACCGCAATTTAAGGAACAGGAAACTCTTTTATAAGCATACGTTTTTTGTAACATAGTTTTGTGATGTTCAAAATAATTTAACCAGGAATACTTTTATTATTTTGTACATAGGTACTTAATAGTGGCACGCGTAACGGCTTTTCTTCCACGTGCCCGCTGTCCTTGACCCACCATTTAAGTGCAGTATCCATACTATGTATTTGTTTTGTTAAGTGTTTTCTGTTAATGGTCTCAGGGTGCGTTTTTGTGTCTTTCATTCTACTATATAATATATTTAGTTAAATTCTTTCTTAATTCGTTTGGATAATGCTAATTAATATGCAGAATTTTATTAATTTTATTAAAAATCCTGAAGGAAATTTGATATGTAGTTTGTGGATTTCTACATGTATTTATGTAAGTAATTTATGAACACTCATTAACTTTGTTTTTATTATATTTTACAGTGTTTTTATGTCCTCTCAGTGATTGGTAATAATGGATTGGTTAAATTAAGTACATAAAAAACAAAATACGGGGTTGATAATAGGTTTTTGTTTTAATTTATGTAAATAAATATATTTAATTATTTTCTTTAGATTTATATTTTATTTTAATTACTGGATTTTTAAAAGGACTAATTAATGTTAAACTTATCAAAACTGTAATAATGTTGCATTTTTATTGTAACAAATAAGAATTCATAATTATCAACAAGAGCTTTAACAGTCTACTGCTGAACATAGGCCTATCCGTCGAAAGGAGGATTTGGGCTACTAGATCACGCTGGCCAGACAGATAAGTATAGGATTTGTTTCAAGTTTTTCCTTCTCTTTGCACTGATGTTGTCTTGCCTACTTTATTCTAATAAGTGTACTCTTAATCTATCACCACACGAAAAAATACATAAATACAATTTGACCGGATTGGAATGAACATGGGATCACGGGACTGGCATCCATAAGTCAAATTTACCAAACATACTATTGCCGTGGTACTACATCTAGACTCTTGTAATTTTATAAATTGAATTATACTTGTATGTTATTCTTTTATTGCTCGAGAATCTTAGCACATTTACTGATATAAAATTAGGTAATTTAATCTTGGTGATAAAGCTTACGTAATATAGTTCGTTCGGCTTTAGGCTTGTTAAAAGTAAGTAAACATTTCCTAAACATAACATATACTCGTATTGTTAGTAGTAATTTAACATATGGCGACATTACCATTAACTTCTTTCACTTAAAATTGAACTTAAACTCGTCAGAATAAGATATATTTTTCCTGTTTTCTAAAATAATAAAGTCCGAAGAAGATTTTTCTGAGCGCCCCCATTTTATGCAATAGAAAAAAAAGTAGATAAAACTTTGTAGTTAACGTCAAACAGATTGAGATCTTAGTAGGTTTAATTGAGTTTTTTAACCGCTTTTAAGGCAGAATACTGAAGTAATTTCTACGCGATAATCAGATCAAAATGGCAGCAGTTGCCTCTTAATATCATCTTCTATTTCTCGCAATAGGCATTAGTTTGTTTTTATTTTAAAAGATGGGGATTACCACAATTCAGAATGAATGAGACCAACGTGGTTACTTCAGTTCCAGTAGTTTATTCCACCGAAAATAATCCATACCAGGAGACTTAATTACAGCGACTAGCCCAGAATTTTTTCCTCTAGTGGATAGCCAAAAGTTAAACCACAGTGTATACGTATCATATTCAAAGCACCGAGACTCGTTTCGGTACCAGTACTTATTTGCCATCGTAGTAGTTTGCCAATATACAATTCTGTTGGAAATGACACCAAATGACTCACTTTATATTATGAAGATCCTGAGATATTTCTAAGTAATAATTGTGATACCTTATCACTCAAAACCACTTGATTAAAATATGTTTCTTTAAAAACGTAATTTAATCAAGTAGAAACTGCTATTGAATTATTTTTGTACAAGGCAGTAATTCTACTGCTTATAAATCCTCTTTATATTCTAAACCACCAGCTAACACCAGCTAACACGAACTACCTCGGTGGCGCAGCGGTAGTGAATGCGACTGCTGTGTTTGAGGTCTCGGGTTCGATTCCCGGGTCGGACCAAATGTTTGTATGCTCTGCAAATATTTGATTTGAAGTTTGGGTGTCTTCTATGTAAAATATGTATGTATTTACAAAAAAAAAAAGTATATAAGCATTCTATCAGTCAGTCTAGTTATCATAGCACAAGCTCTGCTTAGTTTGAAACTAGATGACGTTGTGTGACAAACGTCTGAAATATTTTTTTTTTAAAAAAATATCTTCTTGGCAAAAATAAATAATTAACATGTAGACGACAGTAAGAAACACATCATCGGGGCAGATCCAAGTAGGTTTTATTTGAGTGATATATTTTGTCGAAACTGAAATTAATTTTAGTATTGACAACTCCAATTTTGGATGGTTAAACAGAAATAATGGGAGTATTCTCAGTATTTATCAAGTGTTGTAATTGAACGAGTAACTACGACCTATAGGAATGACTGATATCTTATTTATTACATTTTTATCATTTACTAAGAATTTTTTGTACAATCTAATGACGACTATTCATCCATTTTAATTATTCCTAATCCGTCCAATTCACATTGATAGTCTACTGTTGGTACCTGGTTAGTTAGTGAGTTGGTTCACTTAAGCTCAGATTATTTTATAATATTTATTCTTTAAACTCAAAAATAAGACGAGTTTTATATTATAATAAATTCCTCGAGATTTTTTGATTAATATGTGAAATAATATTTTTGAAATTAATTTATCTTTGTTAGGCAAGCCATAAATAATTTTAGTTGAATTAATGTTTGTTTTATCAAAATTGGTTGTAATAAATTTAAGAGTTGAAATCGCGAGTTTTTCAGTGTTATTGTACATTGTTTTATTACTGAAATTACGAAACCAAAGTTTTTAATCATAGATTCTATTAAATAAAAATATACATTTAACATGATTATATTTAAATTCATCAAATGCTAAAGTACATTTAATGTACAATGATAATAAAAATTTATTTATTAAATGAAAACTAGGTCCAATTTTACATACATGTTACTTATATATTACTAAATAAATATATTCGTTATACGTCACTAAGATATATGTATAACTTAGGTCTTATATTTGTAGTATAATACAGGGTGGGCCACGAATTAGTTACCAAATGCAAAAATCTAAAAAAAAACAACTGGAATTTATTTTTAAAAATTACTTCGTCTAAATAATAACCGTTTCGACGTTTACACTCTTCTAAACGAGCACCGAAATTTTCGAAAACTCGTCGGCAAATAGACTGTGAGATCGCCGACATCTCTTTGCTGATTTATTCTTTCAGTTGACGTCTTGGAGTTGAGTATTTGGTTCATTGACGTAGACACGATTCTTCAAATAACTCCATAAAAAGAAGTCAGGTAACATGTCTTTGACAACCGGCAGGGACTCATTGGATGTGCGACAAGTGGCTCCATCTTATTGGAACCATGTGTTACGATTATAGATAGCAAATTCCGTTAGCATCGGTCCCAAGAACTCCCGTAAAATTTTCACTTGTTCAGCAGAATTAACAGTAATTGAACAACTGTAAAAATCTTCGAAAAAGTAAGGTCTAATGATTCTTTTTGCTGAAATTACAGACCATTGAGAGTTACCTTGGGAGAATGAAGTGGCCTCTCGTGTTTAGCAATACTGATTGATTCCATGTCTGTTGAGGTCTTGTTGTTGAGGCTTGGTCAAAAAATAAGATGTTGTCAAAATTACTGAATCGTTCTAACGTTATTTCAGCATAATATTTAATGATTAAGTTTTAGTTCCTACATTGTTTGGATCTTATATGGGTGTAATTTTGAATGTAATGTCAAAATACGGTGTTATGATGTGCGGGATAACCCTAATTCAGCCGATATATATATATAGCCGTCGATAAATCTGAAGTACGTCGAGCAGAAGCGGCAACTTGCTTCACGTTTGCTTCGGTCCGGGAAGTCCGTGGGCCTCCAGTTTGCTTCACATTTAGCATAGATCCCGTCTCTTCGAACTTCTTCACTAATTTCTTTATTAAAAGAACCCTTGGACACTGATTTAAGTCGTGTACATCGTATTCAACACGAAACAAGAGTCTTACAGTAATAACCAAACTGTTGTTTAAATAAAATTGTTTCACCATAGTAAGTACGCTGCGGTCCCGAGAAGCGATCCATTGCCACAAAATTGCCGAGAAACGAGTTAGTGGCCAGACTACTCGCCCCGCGCCTCGCACGGCATTTATTTGCGATGTTAGATTTAAATTTTAACGAATTCTTGACCCACCTGTATATTTTTCAACTGAGTAGTCTAAAGCAGTGACATAGTAAATCTCTATTTAGAACATTTTTTATAGAAAACGTCGTTTTGACAAGCGATAAAAGAAACAATTTGACTAAATTGTCATCTACCTCATTCTCTTTGTCAAATTCAGTCTTAAAAGAAAGAAATAATTTATTCGAATCCGTTTAAATATTTTAAGAAACATAAATAATGGTCAGTAAACATTACTAAGTCTTCTATAAGAATATATTTGTCAAAAAGGATCAGTCGACCTACAAGGGCTAATCTCAAGATGTAGAGATAATAAACTCAAAGCTTACATCGCCATAATATAATAAAAAAGAAAAATGTTTTCCGTCAGATAAACTCCTTCCGAATACTTTAAGTTTTAGTTCGTGTATTCAACGTGGAATTTTTTACTGTTGTTACATCGGTATTAATAAAGAAAAGTACATCTTTTCTTCTATTTGTAAAGGAAGAAATGAGTCTTAGTCATTGATGTACTCCGTAGCCGATTCCGGCCACGACGGCAGTCTCAACGTAGATATATCAACTGCACAAGAGAATTTAGTGCACAAGTGCGTACGCAAACACAGATGCACTCTCTGTTTCCCCACTTGTACAATTGGATGAGACGGTTATCCGATACGAGCAGAGAGAGAGAGAGAGAGCAATCGCAGAACTGACGGCTTTACGTGCTTGCTGAGACACGTACGTTAAGACTACAACTTCTAAACTCAATCACTCTTTTTAGCTCGATCCGGTAATCGCAACCGAGATCTCTTGATCGGCAGCTGCATACACTAATCGCTAGACCAACGAAACAGCTAGTTAGTCTTAGTCATTATAATATATTCTTAAATAAAATATAAATCAATCACATTTAGGTTGTGACGTAATATGTGGCATATTTACCATATGGAATTACATTAGGCAAAAAAAACCATGCAATGAGTAGCTAATAAACTCTGCCTGAGGTATGATATATGATAATATAACTGTACATATAAATTAATAGATAATATTAACCTAATATAAACGTGGACTATTTACATCTATTTTTTTTTTCTACATGAAGAGCCTGCCAAAGTGACTCTACTCTGCCTGATGAAAAGCATGAATAGAATTCAATAAGTTGTGATCACCATACTCATTGCAAATGCAGATGTGGCGGCTTCTACATTATAAACTCAAAAGTAAATGTACAACGGCGCCATCTAGCGAAGATACATCGAACTACGAAGTATGAACGAAACGTATGAATGTAATGAACTACAATGCTACTACTAATACAACATCCCAACATCAACCGTTGGGCTGTGGCCCACCAGGCATGATCACCTCGCCTGGTCGGAGGATCCTCCCTTTGTGTCGGAGGGACACATGCCACACGTCCCTCCACAGACTTACCGTCGGGTACTGGTGCCCTCAGCTGAGATACGGTAGCCTAGAAAGGTTACTTCACTTGCCCCGAAGACGCACTTACCTGTGTTAATGACTATACCATATTTCTGAAGTCGGGTAAAAAGTTGACGTAGGTGGTCTTCATGGTCTTTCTGGTCTTTCGAATAGACTAAAAAATCGTCCAAATATGCGTAACAGAAGTCCAAACCGCGTACCACTTCGTCGATAGACCGCTGAAAAGTTTGTCCAGCGTTATGAAGCCCAAACGTCATGTAAGGGAATTCGAATAGGCCGCACGGGGTAGTGATGGCGGTCTTTGGAATATCCTCAGGAGCCACAGGTACCTGGTTGAAAGCTTTCACTAAATCTAGCGTCGTGAACACAGAACATCCTGAAAGGCTGTGAGCAAAGTCATGAATGTGCCGGATTGGGTACTTATCCGGCACGGTTCTGGCGTTTAACATACGATAATCGCCGCAAGGGAGCCACCCATTCTTCTTTGGTGCCAAATGCAATGGCGATGCCCAAGGTGACTTCGAAGGTCTGGCTGTACCATCTTTCAGCATGGCTTCAAACTCCTCTTTGGCAATTTTCAACTTGTCAGGGGCCAGTCGTCGTGGTGAACACGAAACTGGAGGTCCAGGTGTAGTGTGTATGTGGTGGACTGTATTGTGTGTTGGTGTACGATGAACGCCATGTGGGCGAGTGATGTCAGGGTAGTCTCTGAGTATGTCATGGTATGGAGACTCACCAAGGATCACCTTCACCGAGGAAACGGCGTCAGACGGTCGTGCAGCCATAGCTGGGGATGCAAGCGTAGTATTATTATCAATCAGGCGCTTGTTCCTGCAATCAACAGTTAAATTGTAAAAAATCAAAAAATCCACACCTATTATCGCCCGCGTGACGTCGGCTACAATAAAACGCCAAGCAAAGTCACGGCGCAACCCAAAGTTTAAATTTAAATTTAAATAACCGTAGGTAGAAATCGTAGTACCGTTCCCCGTGTGTAACTCGTAGTTGGTTTTAATATGTCGTCCTGGTGCCGCCGATCGAGGGAAGACACAGAGATCACTGCCGGTGTCAACCAAAAACTGTACCTTCGAACGAGTATCGGTGTCAATTAAGCGACCTGAACGCGGGCAATCACCGGTCGCCATCACTGACTGCCTCTCGCGTTTCCCACCGTGTGATAATCGCAGGGTCGAGCACATTTCCTTGCCCTGTCACCGAACTTATGGTGGTATCGACATATCGGAAATCGCCTATAACTAGATTGTGAGCGATTGTGGGTAGAACTCGAACGATGTCGAACATGATCACTCGATCTCCCTCGAGTCCGAGACAATCGCTCGACCTTTTGAGTTAACAACTCCACTTGCCTCGTAAGTGCCGCGATCTCGGACTTCGCACTGTCCCCTATAGGCGTTGAGAAAGTACCTGGAGCCATGGCAGATGCTGATGTCACCTGTGGCCCCACGACGTCGTGTATACGGTCAGCCAGCTCTGCCAATTCTTGTAGGCCAGTTCTTGTCTGCGAAGCCATGATGGCTTGCGTACCACTGGGCAGACGGCTTGTCCAAATTGTCCGCAAGAAGTCTTCGGGAACCCCTGGCCCGGCCAGGTTTAGAAGATGCCGATAAAATTGTGATGATTTCCGATCGCCCAATTCTTCATGGATCAGAAGCTGTTTTACTTTGCGTTCCCGTGATGCGGAAAGTCGTTTTACGAGCTCCGTCTTCAGTTTCTCGTATTTGTCCGTTGGTGGAGGGTTGGCGATCACATCTTCAACTTCACTCGCGTACTGTGGGTCCAAGTTGCCGATAACATAAAAATATTTCGTCTCGTCGGCCTTAATATTAGCTATCGCGAACTGAGCTTCCATCTGCGAAAACCATAGGCCTGTTTTTTCAGCGTAGAATTGCGGTATGCGCACGCCGACGCGAAAAGATTCCCGCTGTTCCTCCATATTTCTCTCCGTGCTCATCACGTCGGGGTCACCAGTTTAGGTACGTCGGGTGTACAAATAAAAAATACACTTGTTGATGAACGACGGTATAATGTTTTTTGTTTAGTCACAAAAATACACAGGTACACAAAAGTCTTAACGTACACTTACTACTAAAGAACGGGAGGCCTTCAACGCTTGCAAAGACAGCCTCTGTAAAGCCGCAATGTTAGCTCATCCTGACTGTGAGGCCATACTCGCCTTAGTGACAGACGCCTCAGACACAGCGGTAGGTGCAGTCCTACAACAAACCAAGGATGGTCAACCATGGGAGCCACTTGCTTTCTACTCGCGAAAATTAAGCCCATCCCAGTGTAAGTATTCACCGTATGACAGGGAGCTCCTCGCCATATACGAGTCGATAAAACACTTCAGACATATGGTCGAAGCTCGGCATTTTATCATTTACACTGACCACAAGCCAATATGCTTCGCGTTCCACTCGCGCAAGGAGAATTGCTCACCAAGACAGTTTCGACATTTAGATTACATCTCCCAGTTTACTACTGATATAAGGCACATTTCGGGTAAGGATAACGTAGTCGCTGATAGTCTCTCGCGCATTGAAGAGATCGTCCAACCGGTGAACCTAGACAAGCTAGCTGAGTCACAGATAGATGACCCGGAGCTTCAACAGTTACTAAACGGCGACACCATGCTGTGCCTTATCAAGGTGAAACTGCCGGGATCGTATGCCGAACTGTACTGCGATGAGAGTAGCAAGATTACCAGACCATACATCACGAAACCTTTTCATCGCCAAGTGTTCGGGAGCTTACATTCTTTAAGCCACCCAGGAGCTGCTGCATCAATAAGATTGGTCTCTGAGAGATATGTGTGGCCTGGGATGAGAAAGGATTGTCGCGAATGGTGTCGCGTCTGCCTAGCATGTCAGCGAACAAAAATCACCCGACACGTGTCCGCACCATTAGGTTCCTTTGGACTACCAAAGACCAGATTCGGTCACATCCACATCGACCTCATAGGTACCGCCGCCGCCACAGCAGACAATGTAGTGTAGTAATCCACACTATGGCGACAAAAAAATTCCTTTGCGACTTCGTCACTGGTGGCATCTTCAGAAGGCTGGCAACATTGCTATTTTGAATGACGCAGTTATCTGTGAAAGAGAATAGTCTAACTTGTGATCGTGAGAAATATTCATCTGTTATGAAATTAATTATTAACCTCGCAATCATTGTTTTTTACGTTTAGATAAATAAAATGGCAAAGCACCATTTAAAAATATGAAAATGGCCATGTTTATGTACGAAGCTACAACCAATATGATTTTTTGAATCTTTATAGGTTATTCTTTCTTACCTTATTTTTACGATCAAGATAAATAATTGATATATTATTACCTACATCCACTTACTAGAGATCGTTCTGAGAGTCTTGTTTTAAGATTTTGACTAGTATAACTTGAACTGGCATTATGTAAAATTTTATACTATGACAAGTCAATATATATTGGACCTCTACATTTCACGCAACCATTTCTTACACAATTTAGCGTTATTTGTAACAAATATAGCTTTCTGCACTTGCTTTCCATGCAAAACATTTAAGAATCTGACGATACCCTTCAGTATGCTATACTGCGTAATTAAAAGCCCACAACCCAAGCCTTTAACTGAACCGTGCTACGATACGCTCTGCCACATTGTGGTTGCATTGATGAGAAATTATTTTTACAGGTTCATTTTGTTTACTAACTAAAAAAACAGACTAAAACGATATCTGAAGTTTTTATAATACTGTATTAGAATTAAAGCATAATTGGTGCAGGACTTTTCGAGTTTTTGAAGTATACACAAACCAACTTAACATTTATATATTTATGGATAGATAAACAAACAGGTGTCACTCAATAAATCTTCAAAGCAGTCCGTTATACATTGAATCCCGTCCTGAAGTTTCGCTAATCCAATTTGAAATTATAAGATAAAATTTACATAATCGTTTCAAAGTTTGTCATCCTTTCAACAGTCACCGTATATTTGTTCTGGAAAGTTTAACCATTGCCGTCATTTTAGTTTAATACTCCGAACACATCTGCCTTTTGGAGTTAATGCATGCATTACAAAAATAATTATGACCAACACTAGGGGGCAAACAAAAATTATAGAAATTTTTCTAATTAAACTAGATCAAAGACAATGTCTTCCAGAAATTCAGAAGAATTATTTTTATTTATTTGTTAAGAATTAATTAGTAAAGTTGTAAATGTTGTGATGTATAACACTATAAAACTTTATCAGCGATAACACAGATAGAATTCTATTCAGAAAAATAGAATTCAAAAAGTTAAAAAGGGCGGGTAAAATGGAACTAAGACTCCTATCCTATCCTATCTTGAGAGCCTGCCAAAGTGACTCTACTCTGCCTGATGGAAAGCATGAATAGAAACCAAGAGTTGTGGTCACCATACTCATTGCAAATACTGACAACGCAGTATGGTGACCCACACTATGGCAGCCTTGAGAGATGCTTTTTCACACCCTGCTTGGGGACGTAAAAGGCATGGCAGTCATCGTGACAGTGTAAGGCTTACACAGTTACCACGATAACTGTCACTCCTGCATCAATGGGCCTCCGGTCTCACACTGACCAACGAAACACGACAATACGGATGCTGGCGCTTTAGGTTGGTCTTCTGTGGGAGGGTAGTACTGCTCCGGTCGAGCCGGCCCGGTCGTGCTGAAACCAGCGTGGCTCTACTATCTAATAAAATGACTAAGACTTTATTGTGATAGACACCGTGCACGTCAATGATGTATTACGATAAAAAACAGCTTTATACTGCCAGTTAGCGAAGCTTAAGACACTAAAATGCTGTAGTCGTTACGTTAAATATGTATTATTAATAACTTACTACGAATTCTGCTTACTACAAATAAAACATGTGAAGGTTACTTATAAAGATGCACAAAAAATGAAACAGTTCAATCTCGGTCTCTACTCAAGTACCGTCACATATTCATCCTTACTACGATATCGGACGATTTACATACAAATACTGTAACAAGAAAAAGCCGATAACGGGTGGTGTCGAAAGCATTTGACAATAGGAAGTTTGCCGATCCATTTATGAGCATTTAGTACTTTATATTGCCTATCTGGGCAATCTTATCTTTACTGCACTTAATTTATTTCCTATTTAATGCATTGAATGAAATTCGATGTATGTTTATAGTACGTGTAACCAAAACTATATATATAGGTATATATAGGTAATACATCCACACTGATTTGAGCACACACGGGCCAGCTCCACCGGGGCAGTACTGCTCTCCCACAGAGGATCAACCTAAAGCGATAACATTCGCACTGTCGTGATTCGTTAGTGAACGCGAGAACGGAGGCCCATTGATGAAGGGGTGACAGTTGTCGATGCCACGATGACTACGAGTATCATGTCTTTTACGTCCCCAAGTGGAACATGAAGAAGCATCTCACCTGGGTGCCATAGTGTGTGTCGCCATATTCTATTGTCTGCATTCGCAATGAGTATGGTGACGACAACTCTTTGATTTTATTCACGCTTTCCACCAGGCAGAGTAAAGTTAGTGAGGCGTGCTCCTAAAATAAAAAAAAATTAAAAAAAAGTTCATTAAATATTATTACTGGAATATCAGGGACATTATTGCCATAGGTATAAGTAACATTGCACCAAGTGCCTGAGTAAATATATTATTTACAGTGTAACTGATGAAAAGTCCTTTAATAAGAGATTTTAAACCAAGGAATGATGGCCGATCTTTTCATTTAATATTATATTCGTATATCTTCGATTATCATAAACAAAGAATACCCTAAGCATTCTGATTTAATCTAGTTAGTAGTTAGATATTGAAAGTTATGTGATAATTGGTTAATTTCTTTTTATTTATTGAAAATAAACATGACTACTTTCCATATCATAACGTAATACATCTTCCTTATAACAGCAACAGCAGATGAAATCTTATATGAATTCAATTATGACGGGTTTGTTGGTTCAGTGATTAGTGAAGCTGATTGTTCAGCCGAAGGTCGTGTATTTTTTATTCATCCAGAACAAATGGTTGGGTCATAAGCATCATATATTTTTCTGTGTTAGAGTGTAATTTATCTTATAATATGTATGTATTCATAAACATTTAAGTTTATTTATCAGTAGTTTGAGTACCGTTATACAAACCCTGTCTTTTTTTTTTAACGTGTGGAAACCCCCTCGAGCCGTCACCCCACCGAGGTTTACGGCGAGGTGGTGTGTCGGAATCGGACCGACTAAAACCACACGGTGTGCCACTCTGCGCCTGACATAGGAGAGATCCGGGAACAGCTGTTATTACGACATCCAGATCACTCCTAGCGTACAAACCCTGTCTACTTTGAGCTAATATTGTCGCGTGTGAAATGTGTCAATTGATTTCTATTATTATTCTCACACAGACAAAAAAAATAGGTGAACCAAAACTAATTACATAGAGCCTATGTGACTTTTATGTCTTCATTTTTAAATGTTTTAAAGTCCTACAACAATGTGTAATATCGGATATCTACACGGCGGGTGATGGCATTTACGTGTAACTTTAGAGTAGTTTTACCGGTTCCTATCATATAATCGTCGTATCATCGGTATCTATCATATAACACTGCTTAACAGATAAAAGTTGCAGATAAATATATGTCTATTTAACACACAAGTGTGTCCAAGAACTATAAAACTGAAATCTGTAGTTATTTGGCAGATACCTAAGTTCAAGACAATTTATTAAGGACTTTATCAGCTAGTAATAAAACTGGTCCTAATACTTCTATAAATAATAGGAATTGGGCAAAACGAATTGGTTATTTTGTGTATCTCGGTAATTACTCTGATAATTTTATTGAAACAAACTTTTTATCATTATCTACATGTGTCTTCTCAGGAAAACAAAATCTTCCTTAACAAATAAAATGGTGCGCTTGTCACGATACTGTAGGATCTATAAAGGCATACATCATCATCAGAATTTCATACAAAAAAAAGACATCGTAGTATAATATTAAAATATTTCATAAATTATTATTTAATAACATACAATTGTGTTTGGTTTCAGGATGCCGACACTGTAGAGAAGTTGAACGAAAGTGGAGAGCTGAGAAAAATGCTGAAACCTTATAAGGTACTTTGTATTGTTATTTTTACAATTTATTTTATCATAGTATTATAAATTAATAATTTATTTACTAATAAGTAGTAATTCATATACGTATAAAAATTTTAATCATCAATAATAATACTCGCTTAACTTCAACCATAACGTCACTATATATTAATTAGTATAGAACTACGTATAAATTGGTATAGACTTGAATGAATACTGCTATTAATTATTTCTGCAGTAAAAAAACTTAGCAAGTTACTTTTTTGTCTGCGGTATTTTGTTTTATTGCGTTTCAACCCGAGATTTTCTCTCTATGAGTTGAGTTTTCTTACTTATTATGACTTCTTTTTGTTAGTATAAAACAGCGATTCATGTAAAAATTAAATCGAAAAACGAAATAAGTACTGTGGTATTGCTTGATCTGAAACTATTATTGACTACTGAAATGACATGAGATAGTCTGTATATGAATAAGAAGTAAATTAGAAGAGTAAGAAATTGTTTAAATTAATTGTCAAAATATGTCAATTAACTTTTATGTAAATGCTTAACTTTAAATACATTAATTTGTCCTTCGTTCTATCTAATGCATATATAAAAGTCGCAATGTTTATAACGTCCCAGGAGACCCGCTTAAATGCTGAGGGGAGCAACCTCATAATTACATCTGGTAAATTTTTAATCGCATCGGGAACGAGGAAACCGTACCACCGGAATTTAAAATATCCCGTATACAGATCCTATATAAAAACAAACGAGACCATTCGTACTGCAACTCCTACCGGGGTCCGGACCATTCGGACTGCAACTCCTATCGCTGCTCAATATACCTGAGAAGATACTCTCTAAAATTCTTTTAAAAGCTTCGGAAAATATATTGTCAGAAACTCAATTTGATTGTCGTCCTAATAGGGGCACCGGTGAGGCCACCTTTCAACCCCGCAATTCCAGGAATAAAATCGAGAACAAAGTTATCCTTTGTATATATGCTTTGTGGATTTCAAGAAAATATTTTACTATGTGCCGCAGGAAGGCCATTGGATTATACTGGCAAAATTAAGTTATTCCAAGAAACTAATTCGAATGATTCGCCTTCTTCATGACGAAATGCTGATCATTTGGTCATGAAAAATGTGTAATCTATAACGACGATCAGTCAGAGTTCTTTACTATTAGTTGTGTTGTCAAACAAGGTTGTGTGCTCGCACCAATGCTGTTCACCTTTTACTTTTCTATTGTTGTCTGGGAAACCCTTGAACAGATTTTTGCTGTCACCAAAATACGTTTCTGGACTGATCTGGAAAACTTCAGTGTAGCCAGATGAATAGTTTCTACTAAGGCATTACATGCATTAATAACAGATATCTGTGTTTTGTGTTGTGTGAACTTCAAAATATGGTTATGAACCTACAAAAAGTCTGTTGCTGTTTTAGTCTCAAAATTTTTATGAAGAAGACCGAGGTTATAGTAATGGACTCTCATAAACCAACAAAAACATCAAGGTATAAATAGGCGATACTGAGCGAAAGCAGAGTGATAAATATAAATACTTGGGGAGTACAATTGCGTCTATGTGCGACCTTGATGAAGTAATAAATCATCACATAGATGCTGCATCACCTACTTTCGGTAAATTACGAACCAAGTTCCTACAATCACATCATTTTAGGCTTTTGACAAAAATCTCCGTTTACAAGGCCATAATTAACCATAATCTTTTGTGCTATTAAAAAGGTGGATTCCCTATCGAAAACCCGTATCGATCTTGGACAAATTTTATGTGAAGTGCCTTCGTTGGGACAGGCGACAAAGCGAATTATAAGCAATAATTTGCTTTATATATATACCTGGTGGACCACAAATTAGTTAACATTTGAAAAAGTCGTATAAAACATTGTTTCATATATATTATAAAAATTGTTCATTTACAATAAAAATAATTATTTGGAGTTTATTTGTTAAAAATCACATCGTCTAAATGGCCACCGTTTCGACGTTTGCACTTTTCTAAGCGATCACCGAAATTTACGAAAACTCGTCGGCAAAGAGACAACATCTCTTCGCTGATTTTTCTTTTAGTTGACTTAGTGTATTTGGTTTATTGATGTAGATACGATTCTTCAAATAACCCCATAAAAAGAAGTCTGCTGAGGATAGATCTGGACTTCTCATTGAATGTCGCCTCGTCTGGTAATCAGTTTTTTATAGAAACATGTCGTTGACTACCGGCAAGGACTCATTGAATGTTGTGACAAGTGGTTCCATCTTAGTGTAACCATGTGTTACGATTGTAGCCAGCAAATTCCAGTAGCATCGGTTCCAAGAATTCCCGTAACATGTTTGCGTGGGATGTTAGATTCAAATGCTAACGAATTCTTGGCCTACCTATAGGAGGAATTGCAGCACACATTAATTATAATTAGAATTAAGACTTACAGCTTCCACAATCACAAGTTGTTGAAATTTATCATACTGCACAAGATGATAATATCAGATTGTTTTGATAACAGTGCAATTTGCTCCGAATGAAACCACTTACTGGCCTAAAGAAATCTAATCATATACAAAATGGATTTTTTATCATAAAATATGAAATAATAATATAATAATATAAACTACCATATTTATGAATGGATATACAATGGTTCAGAAGGAGTCTATTGGCTCGTAAAACTAACATTCAATTCGATTTCATGAATTGGCGAGAGATTTCCCGAAACCTTATTCATATTTTGCTCCTTTGTTTTAGATTGATTCATTCAACATCAGTCACTGTTATTGATGCATATTGATAAAAATGTTTTTTGTAGGGATCGTATACTTGACTTACCGGGTAGAGATGGATTAAAAATATATCATCAACCCTGTCCTTTTTTTTTTAATAGCCTGCCGAAGTGACTCTATTCTCCTTGATGGAAAGCATGAATAGAATCCAATAGTTGTAGTCACCATACTCATTGCGAATGCTGACAATGCAGTATGGTGACGCACACTATGGCGGCCTATTACAATTTTTTACGCCTCGCCTGGGGACGTAAAGGACATGACAGTTATCGTAGCATTGTATGGCACACTCTTACCACGACAACTGTCACCCTTGTATCAATGGACCTCCGATCTCACACTCACTAACAAAACACGACAGCACGGATGCTATCACTTTAGATTGGTCTTCTGTGGGAGGGTAGTACTGCTCCAGATGAGCCGGCTCGTTCATGCTGAAATCAGCGTGGTTTTACTACCTGGTAAACCTGTTCACCCCAGGGATGTCGAAAGAGGTGACTAAGGGAGCAAACTACGCAGGGCAACATTACTGCAAAGAAGGGAATACTTGAAACACAGCCTGTGTCCATCTGTCTGGTCAGTGCAGTATATTAGGCGAAAACCTCCTTTCTAAAAAGACTGCTATGTCCAGCGGTGGACTGTTAAAGGCTGTTAATGATGATATTTGAACTTCCATGATTGTGCTTTTACTACATCAAAACAGATATAAGAAAGTATTGAAAAAAAGATATTTGTCACTATGTGAAAACATGTTGTCAACAAAACGTAAAGATATAAAATAAAAGACAATAATATTTTCTATCAGCATAATACAGATACTGTTAAAATGATGTGCATACTTCGTTTTTATAGCGTCGGTAAAGGAAATTAAACAGTTTTGCGGGCAATACCCACCTAGCAAGAGAGCCTAAAACATTTTAACTGAACATTTCACGATGTCTATGTTATTTCCATTGTAGATTGTTAAAATATATCAACAATTGCATTTGAATGTATTGTTTATGGCCAAGTTTGTTTACATGTAAAGATTAGAACTAAACTCTGCAAATCAGTTAAAGCCTGGAATTCATTACCAGCGCACGTGTTTCCCTCCCACTACGATCCCGGGTCCTTTAAGCAGGACGTGAAGAAGCATCTTACTAGGCCACCATAGCGTGGGTCGCCATACTGCATTGACTTTATTCGCAGTGAGTATGACGACCACCGCTCTTGGATTCTATTCATGCTTTCCATCAGGCAGAATAGTCACTTTGGTTAATTTCAATAAAAAAAAATTGATATCCATAAAAAAGAGCATCACATATCAAAACGAACACGCAATTTCATAAAAAAAAATTATAGCAAATGCCACTCACAATAAGCGTAGTGGCAAAAAGACCAGCATTTTACATATGAAGTGGATTTTTGTAATCGATTGAATTGTTTTTTTCTGTATATAGAATGCTATCCGATAGATCGGTTTCCTTCATTTTGTCTATTAAATATAGTGTATGTCTTTTAGTCATACATTCATTCAAATGCTTTAGTTTTAAGTTATATTCTCCTACTGAAACCGTGTCAGGGTCACCTTTACTCCATTTAAAACACAGGGCAGAATCATCATCGAATCACACGAGATTCTATTTTAGAAGCGGAAATTCCACACTCGCTGAGGCAAATAGCAATTACATAGAATCCAATTCATGAAACTGTCGTCAATCCATCACTATCATACAGATATAACTTGTTTAGGGAAAGATAGGCAATACTACAAATAGGTTTACTGAACAAGTAAACTTCACTTAGTGGAAGTTACCACACGTCTGTAATGTTATTGGGTTTAGATATTTTTGAAAGAGTTATAAACATATTTATTTTTATCTTGGGAATAATAAATATTACATATTCTTGTTCTATAAGTAATATTTATATCATACTATTGTATAAAATGACAACCGAGCGGATAATGTTATTTGCTGTTTTATAGAATAAAATAATAATAAAAAGCAATGAAAAATGTTGTTTCAAGACCAGCCAAATGACTTCAAGTAATCTAATGCTTACAGAAATAAATTATGTAATAGTACGATTAAAACACAAGAAACCTATAGTCATCAACGTGATAGCTATTTAAATAGTCAACTATTTGTCAGGATGCTACTCTAGAATAGTTTACGACCAGACAAGTACAAGTCGATCAAATCGTCGTGAATATAATTTAAAGAATCGGTCGCATCCCTTACGTAAAACTAATTACTAAACTTTACTCTTCCCATGGGTGTTGTAAGAAGCGAATAAAGGAACAAAGTATACAAGACAACATCACTCCAAAGAGAAGGGAAACTTGAAACAAACCCAATGCCGAATCGTCTGGCCAGCGTGGTATAGTAGGTTAAAATCTCCTAGCTAAGAAAAGACCTATTCTCAGCAGTGGATTGTTAAAGGCTCTGTTGATAATGATGAATGTTTCTTGTACGCTACACAGATATCTATATAGTAGACAAGAAACATTAGTTTGTCAGAAAATACAAGGTTTTCATCACAACATAAATAAGCTGTAATTAAAGGATCGGATCCCAATATCGGGATCGTATACCAGCCCGAAAGTTTTGGGTTTACCTTTAATCAATCTCGGGTTTTACCGTATTACCAAACATTTCACTATTTGGTAAATAGAAGCAATTATTGTCCGCAATTGTAGTCGTAATTTGAATAAACTTAAATTGAAGCACTTTTTCATTTATCTATTCATTTTACTATTTTAGATTTTCTAAAAGACTTAAGTTGATATTTTTCAAATTTTAAAATTTTTAATTGTCGTAATTTGTATAAATAAACTTGTATTTTAAATGTTAAACAAGCGCTATCGTCAAACCATTTCATCACCGTTTATTGTACAATTCAACAATATTTATCAGCTACCTAAGCATTGGTACTAATAATTAAATAAATATGAGTCTGTCTTAATATTATTGTCATTATTACCTCTTATCTTATTATTTTAAGAGAAGGAAAACTTAAAATAAACCCTATACCTCTGCAGGACAACTCGTGCTGGCCTTGAAAGTCACCATTTCAGAATGGTAGACATCGCTCCCGAACTAAACGGTTCGACTCGTCCTTCCTATGAAAATCGGTTAAAGTCTGAAACCTGTTACCAGCGCACGTATTTCCCTACCACTACTGTCTCGGGTGTTTTAAGCGGAACGTGAAGAAGCATCTCACTAGACCGCCATAGGGTGGGTCGCCATACTGCATTGCCTTCATTCACAATGACTACGGCGGCCACCACTAATATTTTCCATTAGGCAGAGTAGAGTCACTTTGGTAGGCTTCTATGAAAAAAGAAAAAGAAAATACCAATCCATCTGGCCAACGTGCTATAGTAGGCCAAAACCTCCTTATTAAGGAGAGGTCTATGTCTAACAGTGGACTATTAAACACTATTAATGATGATAAGCCTATTTACATTAAACCAAATCAAATAATTTTACATATTTTTTTCGATATAAGCGTTCGGGATTTATATAAATAATCTCAAAATATCGAGAGCACTAATAAAAACGAGCGAGTCCCCGAGGTGTTACACTTAACCCAAAGTGGTTGTTTATTGGAGGGTTTTAGACATACAATTGTGTTCTTAAAATCATAGGTGCGTAAAATAATATCCATGAAAGTGAAATCGAAACCTTTACCAAAAATTGCACTTAGCTGTATTACTTGTGACAATATTACGACACTTTACACATTACCTAATACGAAGTGAGAAATACAAATACAACCTACTAACTTGACTAAATTTGAACTTAAATGAAATGTTTCTCAATCGACAATTTTAGTGACGAAAATATTTGTGTATTCATGATATAATAACGTTGCCACTGAGCGCATCGTCCGCCTGACTGTATTCAGTTACCGGTACCTATAAACAGTACATCAGTGACACTATATAAGATTTTTTGCACTAACAAAAGATGCACTGTTCTAATAGTACTTTCCTTAATATGTTTATTTCTATAGAAAAACATTTATCATGTTATTTATCAGTTGAATGTGTATGAATGCATAATTTTAACTACTCTATCAGCGGTAAAACTCAGCAAAAATTATCTATATAAATAAGTAAAGTTGAAGTGTGTTTGTAATTTCAAATTGATAGCTAAACTTTATCATTTTTAAAATTTTTGTCTGTCTATCTGTCTGTTTCTTCGAGTAGTCTCTGAAACGGCTGGATCGATTTTGATGGAATTTTTACTATATTAAAATGAATAACTTAGGTTACTTTGGTAACTTTATTGTAAAAAAAATGGAATTACGTTAAAACAAAATTAAAACGCACACGAACTTGCGGTAGTATTACATAGAGATAATTGTGATGGTCAAATCAAGGTATTATTATACAGGTACACAAAAATTGATATAAAGAAAAATTAATTTATTAGTAAATTTTAAATCGATTTTTCTATTTATATAACATGTATTGCCTAGAAAGTTTCTCTTGAGAGTTTATTAGCTCCAGAGACTTTTATAGGTCCCACAAATACAAATAACGCCTGTCAATTGTAATGGGTTTTTAGAGAAGTAGGTAGGTACCTTTACTTTCCAGACATTTAACTCGGGTCACGCGTACAGTGATCACACGTGGACAAATAAACTATAACACGCTCTATTCTCATATACAGTTAGCAATAAAATAGACTATATCTACACACATTTGCGTGATAAATGTGACAGCTTGGTCCTACGTCAAATCGTCGGTGTCAGTAGTGGTCTAAAAACGGTGTAATATGCTGATTAGAACTATATCTGTCAGTTCATAATAACAGTATTCAGACAAGTCTGTTTCAATTGGTCACCCGACTGGGAAGGAGACAAAAAATATCACGTAAATATTTCATAGAGTTACTGTTTTGGTAGCACAGTGATACGTCACACTCCCGGGTCGGATTAAATGTTTGTATCATCTGCAAATATTTGTTTCGGAGTTTGAGTGTTATAAATATAGTACAAATATATAGTTATAGTTGTCTTATACCCAGTACGAGCTGGTGGATCTGGGGCTAGATGGTTTTGTGTGAATGTGGTTGAGTATTTGCGCCAATTGGCGGCGATAGTGAGTCATCTGTGATTCGTATCCTTGTTTACCTCTTTTTTTGGGAAATAAATAAGTTTATAAGTAACATCACATCTTCCTTGCACTTTTCAATCACTTACGGCGATTTAGAGTTTTAAAAACCATGTGGAAGTATTCATTTGTTTGTACCTCTATTTTTCAGAGTCCAGACGCCTGCAACACCTGTCAAATGTGTGGCGGGTTCCGTCTCCTGCCGTGCCGAATCTGCAATGGATCTAAGAAAAGCCTACACAGGAACCACTTTACGGCAGAGTTCGTTGCTCTTAAGTGCATGAACTGTGATGAGGTCGGCTTGGTTAAGTGCGAAGCCTGTTGTTAAGAGTTGTGTTAAACTTAAGAATGCCGGTAGACCTTAATTGTATGGCTCAACAATTTATTAATAGATCGATGAATTTAGTTTATTCTACTTTTTCGTCTTGCAATTGCGTAATAAGAGTATGAGACGTACTTACAATTTTAAAGTACGATGGAATGAAGGAATTATTGTTAGTCATCAATATTAGCGCGTT
The DNA here is from genome assembly GCA_949316085.1 of Hypercompe scribonia. NCBI lineage: Eukaryota > Metazoa > Arthropoda > Insecta > Lepidoptera > Erebidae > Hypercompe > Hypercompe scribonia. Next base: position 12,454,528 of record OX438988.1, read on the forward strand.
GAAATTATTATTAATAAGAGCTTAAATATAATAAATTCAAATACAGTATATTAGCATACATCATGGATTTTTATCATAAATTAAACATTAATCATTTTTAATGTTCTCATTTTCATTGTTTTTTAACGATTTCTTTTTTAAATTTAATTTGTAAAGTTAAAGAAGTATACTCAACTCAAAGTATTGGAAAAATCTAAATATTTGTTACAGCGCCATCTAGCGAAAACGCATGAAATGTATTTTACATTTCGATTTTAAAACAAACGTTTTTACTTATTGCTGCAATTCTGGCGACTGAATTGTTTTTGTAATGGAATGTATCGCTCAAAATCCATCGGGCATTTTAATGTTAATGTAACGTTAGATTATTATTAGAAAAATAACAAAATATTTACTAACATTCACGGGTTAAAATAAGATCAACCACTTATCGAACGTATGAGTTTTTAAAACTTTACTAATTAATCCTATGGAGACTACACAGATGTACTTTTTCAAAATTTTGAAATCATTAACAACAAACGGTGACCATAACAGCTAATAAAATTAGCAAAATACATTTTATTGTTTGCAAAAGCATTTAAAGAAAATCATCTTGGTATTTTTTATGTCATTAGAGAGAAACATCTATTTTACTAGCTGTCAAAAATTCTCTGTTCTAGGTATATATAACTTGTATATCTAGAATTAGCGATAATTATTCCATTATACGTACACATAGTGATATTTACAAACACGTATAATATAATTTTCGCTTCTTATATTTAAGAGAAACAGTAAAAATTAGAAGTTAACCCTTTCGTAAAGTTACATAATATTGATATTAATTGATATTATTATTAAAAGAATTGATGTTACGAATTATCTGACGCTTTAAAATTTCTGTTTAAATAATAAAATAAATTTAAGGTTCTCGAAAATTATTTTCACTACAATAAATTAATAAATTTTCTAATTTAAATTAATTTCTTCTTATGTAGATAACATGCAACTATTTGTTTTTTGTCCATTTATTTTCTTTTTACTGAATATTTGTTGTACCAATACCTTGCATAACATTTAACCTTCTCAATTAAAAAATATAAAAGTTTTATACTACAATTTAAGGCAAGATCCACTTACAAAGTAAATTAATTTTTAATATTACTCTTGATTAAATAAAAACAAAGTGACGTTTAAATTTAGAACTAAATTAAACTTTAAATTATGTTACTTTTAGGAATATATAAAGTTAGGTACAGATAATAATATGCCATAAATTAGATGCAATATTTCTTTTCTTTAAATTTATAATATTTTTTACATTCTTTTTTTAAATTTAGCGTAGTGTTATATTAATATATAATATTAAATGAAGCATGAAATAAAATGTATTTATTAAAAAATGAGGATTATTAATAAGCGCTTAGTGTTGAGGTGATTTAAGATTCTCAAGTAGGAATAAAATTTGCATGTTTATTAATGTTGTTTTATTCTTAACCCCTAGTGTTCTATATATTCTAAAGAACAAAGTAAACTATCATAAATATTACTTTTCTTGGGATCAAACAATTGCAAATATTTATTTATTTACTACGAAGAAATGTAAAATATGACAGCGACGTTTTTAATATCTGTAAAAAAAAAAATTTCATTAGATTAATAACCAACCAATATATAATAAACTAGCTTTTACCCGTGACTCTGCCCGGGTTTATGTCGGTTATCGGGGTAAATAATAGACTATGTCCGTCCTTAAAAATCAAAGTATCGCCGTACTAAATTTCATTAAAATCGATGCAGTGCTTCAGCCGTGACAGCGTAATAGATAGTCAGAGTTATTTTCGAATTTATTATATTATTATTAGTACAGATTACTAACAAAGCACGTAGTCAGTGTATAAGTATAACATTACATTTTATGTAACATAATATAACGTATCGTAGCGTAAATAGCAGGTTACTATCCATGTACACAGAAAATAGCTTTACTGATAAAGTACAGAAGGAATGTAATATTAAATATTATAAATAACACTATTAATGTGTTTTTGTTTTTTTAAATTTTGAACGAATTGTCTCTCTATGTAATGTCGTAATAACTATCATTGTCTGGCCCAGGAATTAAATAGAATGGTAGCTGTAGTTGCGAGATTACAACAGAGTCAGAAGCAATAGAGCCAATTGACAAAAACAATTAAACTATTGTCTAGTGGGTAGCGATCTTGACTACTAAGCAGGCACGTATCTGTAATACGTATGTATTTAGAAATATGAAAGTATATTTATTGGCAGTCTAGTTACCATAGTATTATGGTTCTGCCTAAATTGGGATCGTCTGATCTGACCTTGTGTGAATATACTAAAGAAACTGATTGAGGAGAAACGTTCTGATCTTTGTAAATACAAGATACCGAGTGTCGTAAGAGGCAATTAAGAGAACAAATTACGTAGAGAACGTGACTGCAAAGATAAGGAAAATTGGAAACTAACCCTTTTTTTTGTAACGCGTGGAAACCCCGTCGGGCCGTCACCCCACCGGGTTTACGGCGGGGTGGTGTGTCGGAATTGGACCGACTACAACCACACGGTGTGCTACTTTGCACCTAACATAGGAGGGATCCGGCAACAGTTGTTATTACGACATCCAGATCCCTCCTAGCGCCTGGCCGCTAAAGCGGGCACCATCTGCGGATAGACTCTCCATTTAGGCTTGAAACAAACCCTATACCAACCTGTCTAGCTAGCGTGGTATAGCAGGTCAAAGTCTCCTTTCTGAGGGGAGCCTTATGTCTAGCGGTGAACTGTTAGGTGCTATTGATATATGTGAAAGAGCTCCTTCCTTATAGGACCACATTTAGACCCCAAAAGGCACCTCTTTGTAGGATACTTTACGTAAATGATACATTTACTTTCGAAATACTTTCTCTAAATGTTATTGTCTTTTATAACGTTTTCTGCTCATCTTACTAGAGTGAACCTTACCCCAGCCATGGTGGTGACTCCAATATTTGCGATTCCTAAAGCCTTAACATGAATAGGTTCTTGAACGTTCATCAGGAGTAACAAAACAATTTTCCTATTCTTCACATCGACAGATTCCCAAGGAAAGTCGTAAACAGCATGCCTGAGTTTTTCGCTCTGTAAGTATTGGTAAATACGTTAAAAAAAAATTAAGTTAAAAATGCAAAAAGGTAAGTCCAATCATTTCATAAATAAATAATTTGAAAATGTTAAAATCCAACAACAAAAATCTAATTTAAAAGTAATGCACTAAAAACCGAAACAGCACGAGGTCTAATGAACTTCAATACTTCTCAAACCAATTTATTTATCGTAATTATCATCTGCTGCTGGATATAGGTCTTTACCAAAGCGCACAACAGAGTCCGGATATAGCTTTGAAGTATTTATTTACATCACAGAACCGATACCCACTGGAGTTAGCATTTACTGCACTGAACGTTACATCTTGGCAAACGTATGTGGGACATTCAACCTGATGACGACTGACGACTGGATACAAACTAATTAATTATTTTTTATTACATTTATGATTTGTTACCTTCTTTTAATTACCTATTAATATAATATTTTGTGCATAGTTTTTTTTTGTAGGAGCATTTAAACTTAACCTTAAATGTCGACATGTATTTAACCATTTTAAAGATTTGAGGTGAAGAATTTTATGAAGAAAAACATAATCCTTCCTTGGCAGTCTTCTAATCATTTCTTTTTACTTGCTATTTTGTTATATTCCCTTTCTTATTTATTATTAACATTAAATGTTTTAAATCTTTTATTCTGTCATATTCTAAGGAGAAAATTGAATTGCGATGCAAAGGTTTTTTAAAAGTAAAAATTAAAATTTTGTACTTTATTTTACTATAAACTAAAACTCGCACAGTAAAACCAAAGTGCATGATTTCAGACTACATTTATTAGAATCTGCAGAGAGGAAAAATTTATTTATTATTAATGTAGTACTTCTATTAATTTATCTGGTCATTAAAAGAAATATTTAAAAATGAAACAATATCAATGGCTATAAAAACAAAATTGTACAATGCGTCTATCCTCCCATGTCTTACTTATGGATATCAATCTTAGCCTGCTACGAGTAAAAATAACAAAAATCTTTGTTTGTCAATGCAGTATGGAACGAAGCATGCTTATCTTAAGCCTACGAAATCGTTGGGCAACTTTAAAAATAAGAGAAAGAACAAGGGTGCCCGATATATTACAAAAAATCGGCAAACTTAAATGGAACTGGACTGGCCATATAATGAGGACAGCTCGTGGAAAAAAATAGACGAAGGAGGTTATGGACTGGTAGCCTAGAACTGGGAAAAGACGAAAATAACGTCAAATCAAAAATGGGAGGATGATATACCGAGCTCAAGATAGAGATAAATGGAAGGAACTAAAGACAATCTGACTAAGTGGTTGCTAAAAGAAAGAAAAAATGCACATATGTAATCAAGAACTAAGATTTAGGTATAATATTTTTATAAGTAGTATGTAAGTTGAAATCTGTTATACGGTCAGCGAATAAAGGCTTTTATTAGTTTTATTAATCTTATACTTCTATACAATTTTTTTTCGTGTCCAATACTTATTTCTATTGGCATTAGTTTCACACAAAGCTTGTATGGATAAGTGTTTTATTTGGGATTATTTTTTTATGATTTCTATCCAACTTTAACTTGTAGGCCACCAACACAGCCCTCACTTAAGTAATAAATAAATAAATTAACAGAAACATTAACTACGACATATAAATAAATTACACTAACTAACTTTTAACTAACTTTTACCACTAAAGAATAAAATTAAATATCATACCGTACTCCCAATCAACTCGAAAACGATGGAAAGCTGCATCAGTTGTTGAAACAATATTAATGTCATCGGCATGTATCGAACTAAGCTTTCAGCGGTCTGAAATAAAAATAAAACAACTTAATGGCAATGCCTGAAACCAACAATTCAGGTGATTTCTTTCGTTGCGGTCTTGTCATACAGTCTCTTGAAGAGTTAGTGCTCTGTAGTGTCTATATAAAATATGTATTCCTTTATATTAGTTGTATTACATTAGTTTATAAAACTGATACTAACCATTTGTGAGCATTCCAAAAGCAGCAAACACCCACTTACTTGATGAAAGATATAATATACGAATAACATTGCACCGAAAACATCTGACATTTGTTTTGTGAAACTAGAAATAAATTTTTGTTATAAAGATGTAAGCAGAGTGAAACTTTTTTCCACTACTTTAAAACATATTACAGCCTTTAACGTGAACTTTTACATAATCTCATTATAATTCGTAAAGCACGAACCTATGGGTAATACAATGCGTATATTCATCAATAAATTACTACATAAAGAAAGAGGAAAACGGGAAACACAGAATAAAAGAGAAGAAAGTTAATTTGGCTATTCATTGCCATGCTTGCTTATCATTATTTTCCTAAGAAATTTTAAATGATTAGGCAATATTTAAATCTAATATTTACCAAAAACTCATAGGTTTGTCCTTTATGAATAGACTTCCACCTATATAAATAATAATTTACATAATTAAAAATGTACTCACCTTACAATAAGTTTATGATAATCTATACAATCCTTCAAAAAATCGGATATAACCTGCAACTCATTACTTGAGTACCTTTTGTGTACAACAAGCCCTTTATATGATTGTCGAATTGGCTTTGGAAAAGAGTTTAGCCGACAAAGCAGTATATTAAGATGACCATATACATGGAACACCATAACAGATAGGAACAGATCAAACATACAGAACCAAGTTGCTGCCAAAGTTGAATAAATACTGTGAATAGAATATAAAATTAATGAACGGAAAAAAAGAACGAAGCAAAATGATGGAGTCACTTGATTTAGTGTTTCACCTAATAATAAAAAATAATAATAAATATTTCAGACATTTGACACACAAGGCATATAGTTTTCTACTAAGCATAACTAGACTGACTGGTGTTAATGACAAGGTTTTACCACGCTGACCAGACGGGTTTATGTAAGGCTTGTTTCAAGTTTTCACGGCTTTATACTATTTTCACGAAAAATTAGTATTTCAATTATAAATATTCCTATAAATCCTTGCATTAGAAAAGAAAATGATCAATTTAGAAACTCAGACAATTAAGTTACTAGAATTTTCAAAAAATTGTTTAAAACAGTCCCTTACCAATTAAAAAAAGATATGAAAAAATATCCAATGGTACTCGAATAGATATGAAACGGATAAATAATGTATACAGAGATATTGAAGGTTAAGTTCCTGGAGACACTATTTTTGAAGCAGCCCGAAGAGCAGCAGTTATATATCGGCATGACACAGAAGAATACGACTCCTGTTAAAGTCTGTACTGTTAGAAATATTGCGAATATGTGTGATATATTGTGAATTAGTTTGTGTATCTGCAAGAAAAGTGGAACAAGATTAGTCTTTAACCATTACATACATTCAAAGTAGGCATAAATGTTCACCAAACTTACCTTCATTGCGTATTTACAATGATTCTTGAAATAAAATAAATGGATTCGTGTCAGAAATAATTTCGCCAGGTTTCGATATTTTTTGGAAAAAGTCAAAGTTAATAGTCTCGACTAAAAGGCATAACTTCCATTAGAATGAAATCAAAACATTTTTAGATAGAAACAGATATTTTGATTCTCATCTAATACTGTATTTCTTAACGATACTCATATAGACACAGTTAATATTAAATAAATACAAAAATATAAAGATGACTTATACTTTCTATTTACTTAAGCTGGGGCAGAAACTTATGTGTATTTTGGGGTTGTGATTGACGTCAACCCCTTTTGATAAGTAAAAATATAAATTCAATAATATTAAGTATAACTTGAAAATTATATTAGCCAGTAGATTGCCCGTATTTCATAAGTATGTCTGCACTTTTCAGCGTCAATTTATAATAAACAATGTGCTTAAAAGGGAAGCCAATGGATATAGGCAGTAAAAAACGGGTAATTGTTGAGCCTTGAGGCAGGCCTATCTCTAGCAGCCAGACGGGAAACCTGCCCGAGTGCTGGCCCGAGCCCTCGAACACATGTCGGACCGCCTCAGGGAGGTTCTGGACGCTAGCTTGGCCTCCGGGCTCCGGCTACTCCACTACTACGGGGTGCCAGAGTACCTTGAGGAGCGTACCGTCCTGTACGAGGACCGAGATGGTGTTCTGCGGCGGCGGCTCATGTCGTGCGGTGTTCCGCAGGGGTCTGTCCTCGGACCACTTCTGTGAAACATGGGATACGACTGGGCCCTTCGAGGTCCCCTCCCCCCGGGCTGGGCGTAATTTGTTACGCCGATGACACATTGGTCACGGCCCGGGCCCGTGGCACGCCTAGCCACCGTGGGAGTCTCTCTGGTGGTCAGGCGTATTGAGGCGCTGGGTTTACGGGTGGCCCTGGACAAGACGGAGGCCCTTTTGTCCCATGGGCCCGTCGTGGTCCACCCTCCGGCGCCTCCATTGTAGTCAATTCGGTCCTCGTACCGGTTCAGGCCCAGGTGAAGTATCTGGGCCTGATCCTTGACGGCAGGTGGCTATTCGACGAGCACTTCCGACAGCTTTCTCCAAAGCTGGTTGGCGCTGCTTCTGCCCTTGGGCGACTTTTGCCCAATTTGGGTGGAGCCAGCGTCGCGACTAGACGTCTATACACGGGGGTTGTTCGGTCAATGGCGCTGTATGGTACACCGGTGTGGGCGGTCGCTCTAACCGCCCAGAATAGAACTCGCCTCTGGCGCCCTCAGAGAATATTGGCGGTTAGAGCCATACGCGGTTACCGCACCATGTCGACGGAGGTGGCGTGCGCCTTGTCCGGAACTCCCCCGTGGGATTTGGAGGCGTGAGTGCTCGCTGAAGTTTATCGGCGGACGGCTGACTTCCGGGCGGTTAGCGGCATACAGCCCCCGCCCGAAGAGATAAGCGAGTGGCTTTGCCGCCGTGGAGGCTCTCCAGCCGGTCATCGTCGAATGGGCAGGGTGGCAGCACAGGACCTTTTCCTTCTGACTGACACAGGTCCTTTCAGGGCACGGTTGCTTCGGGAAGAATGTGCACTAGGTCACTGGGAGGGAATTGAGTCCCGCCTGTCACCACTGCGACTGCAGTGAGGGCTCAGCTCAACACACGCTAGTGGTTTGTTCCGCCTGGGCGGCGCAGTCCTGGAGTCCTGGAGTCCTCACTGTAGTTATTAGAGGAGATCTCTTGCTGCCGGCCGTCGTGCGCCCCATGGTTGGTAACAGTAGTTGTTTTACCGCGGTCACAACCTTCTGCGAAGATGTCATTACGCGGAAGGAGGCGCTAGGGTGTTCCAGATATCGTAATAACAGCTGTTCCTGGATCCCTCCTGTCTCAGGCGCAGAGTGGCACACCGTATGGTTTTAGTCGGTCCGATTCCGACACACCACTCCGCCGTAAACCCCGGTGGGGTGCCGGCCCGAGGAAAACGTTAACGAAAACAAGGGAAACATCCACACGTTAAGAAAAAAAAATAGGCCATATAATATCTCTAGCAATAGTCTTTCAGTTGAGATGATGACGATAAAGGGTCACATAAACCTTCTAAAAATTTACCATACTTTTCTATTGCCAATATTTAAAACTTTACTGTGACTTTTAGTTCTATCAAAATTATACAAATCAAAACACTTACAATGATAACAACGTTCATGAACGTTGTAATATACGCATATCCTATTTCCATAAACGTTAAATATTTGCCATATAAGGTAATATACATTATGCCACCAATAAAATGTGTAAATGTAAAAACTGATAAAAAAGATGACAACGTTATTGAAAGATAATTAAACTCTTCTTCGGCTCTTTCTACAGAAGGCCATGAGTTTAGAATTCTTAGAGCAAATCTTATAATTTTTATGTATGTATAATCTAACGGCGATCGCACTTCACTGCAAAAAAAGTAAAATAATAATTATAATCTGAGACATCATATACATAGACATCTGGTCCTAAAAGAGACACAGCATCTACTTTGATACAAATTCATATCAATCGAGCAACGGCGGTAAGGTTCAGCATTTGAGAATAAACAAGTAGGCGTTAAAGAAATCTCTCTTACAAGTTGATGAAATTACCACGAGGTACCACATGTGTCGCATAGGCCAAGACCTGACGCACTATCACTGTAAGGGCCAATTGGCATTGCATACCCAAATGGTTATGGATATAGAAAAAGGAAATGGTGCTAATTGTAATATGAAGTAACAGTGCATGTGATTTTGTTTTTTCATTTTACGAAAAGGTTTTGTATGTTACAGAGAAAGTAAAGAAAGTACGTGTCAAAGAGGATGCACTAGATACCAATCGTGTAGAGCACTGCACTACGTATATGAGCAGTGAACCAAAAAAGTCGGCAGGGTAACCCGGCACCAAAACCAAACCAAAAAAGCAACAGAGAATGTGAAGTAACATTCTTTACAGAATCTCTTTTAATCCGAAAGTGCACTACGTCTACTTCCGACTTCGATTTTAGGTATTATTTGGACCGGTAGTGGTAGTCTGCCAGGGGTCCCGGAAATTACTTCCCGTATTAAAAATGAGTTCATACCATGACCATTGACCATATGTGATGAAACGCTACGTGTAAGGTACTTGTTCAATTCCAACACAACTACGGAAGATTTTGACAAAATCATTCCGTCTATAATTAACTCATAATAAAACTTACGAAACTGCTTCATTTTTTAAGAACATTTTAATAAAATGGATCATCTTTCTATACTCTAGACGTTTAGAATGCGTGACGTTTATTTTATAACCGCCTTTACTTGTCTACTGAAAGTATCTAACTAGTGTCACAAGTGGCATTCGTCTGCAAGGCTTGTTTATGTCTTTGAATCGTTTGTTGTCTTTGTGACTAAAGAATACATGATAATAACAAGATAGGGAAACATTGTACCCTTTAATTTAAAAATAACATGTAACCATTAGTTATTTTGTTCTTTGCTTCTCTAATTACGTCCTCAATACAAATAGTACGCTGCTTTAAATTGTTTGTAGTTTGCTTTCATTGGATCATAAATTATTCCCTTTATTTTCTATTTTACCGTATTTCAACCACAGACAATTAGCCGTTTTATAAAGGGTATTCTAATTCTTTGCAGAAAGTTTTGGATGAATAACGTTGTGAATTAATAGGTACATTTTACTTTATTTGCATGAATTAAAAGAAGTTCTATTGTCCTTTCAGTGGCAGAAAGGTTAACCGTGTAATTTAGATCAGAGACTAATCCTGCTTTAAATATGATTAATTGTTTCCATCTCAAATCTTACCTCAAGACGAGTATTGCTCAAAATTTAAATAAAGAATTAGATTATAATGGATCAAATTGATTATATTTACGTATATGTTGATTATATGTCGATAAAAATATAAATAGAAAAAATATGTTACTTAAATATAAACTTAAAACTCAATAGAATATATTGGATTCCCAACTACAAATCTATACGCCGCACGCCGTTTTAACCTAATCAAGTGACATATTAATGAAATTAATATCGGCGATATACAGATGGTTTAGTAGATTAATGTTCTGAGCTTGTAATAGATATTTACTCAATGTAGAAAACAGTATCAAATGTATTATGAGATCAATATTTGCGGCAGTTACAAACGAGATTATAGAAGGACTTCAAAAGCTTGTCTATCCTAGTTAGTTCTTCTTTTTCTTCTCTTCACTTTAGCTTATTTTCCATATACTCCATTCATCATCAACAGCGTTTAGAAGTTCACTGCCTAGATATAGACCTCTCCTTGAAAAGGAGATTTTGTCCTACTATACCAAACTGGATAGATGTGTTTGTACAGAGTTTGTTACAAGCTTTCTCTTTGCAATACTATCTATCTTGCGAAGTTTGTACTCTTACTTAGCTCTTATGGCAACACAAGACGATTAAGGGTGGTGGCATTTCGTATTTTTATCTGTCGCGCTATCTTTACTCCAGTTTATTTTCATACATTCTACTTGTAATTCTATGGAAATAAGAGTATACAGGTGCATTTTGAAATCAATATTAATCTTTAATCATAGCAGATACGTAAATTTTTATTAACGATTCGGGCTCAATCTCCTTAAAATGTCTCATGAAAGAGCACTCTTTTAATATTTACTGTAAAATTTTGATTGTAAATTACTCTAATTTTTAGTACTTTTACTCCTGCGGCCTGAAAAAGCATCTTACTAGGCCACCATAGCAATGGTTACCATATTACATTGTCTGCATTCGCAACCAAGTATGGTGACCACAACTTTTGGATTATATTTATGCTTTACATTAGGTATAGTATAGAACCACTTTGGTAAACTCATAAATTAGAAATAAAAAGGAAAATTATAGCCAGGTGGATTAGTTCTAACAACATATGACTAAATAGCATAATACTTGTATGTATTTTTCTACAATGCCAAATTTTGTTGAAAGAATAAGATTTCTAGTAGACTGTTAAAAGTTGTTGATGATGATACTATATACTCGTAGGTATATTTTATTGCCGTCATAGAGTCATATCTACGCGATAGGACAGTAAAGTTTATCGGACGGAGTGGAGTGAAAAATCGGAGGGAGATGTGTTGCGGGATTCCCCAGGGCTCTGTATTGGATCCACTGTTATGAAACCTCACATACGATGCGGTCCTTCGTACCTGTCTGCCCTTTGGCCAAAGTATCGTCTGCTATGCGGACGACACACTTATACTGGCTAGAGGGTCACGCTTTGAGGAGGTGCGTCGGCTCGTCGAGCAGAGATTGGCTTGTGTTGTGGATAAGATCTGTGAGCTGGGCCTTAGGGTGGCACCTTAGAAAATTAATCAATAAAACAATCTCAGGGGACCACGGGAAGAAGTTCACCGCCTCTACATGGGGGTTGTAAGATCATGGTCCTCTATGGGGCAACCATCTAGTTTAATAACCTAGTGAGTGCCTCCCGCTGCCAGGCCCTACTCAGGAGCCTACAGCGGTTGATGGCCATACGGATCGTGTGGGGCTACCGCACAATTTCCTATGAGGCGACGACGATCCTGGCATTCGACATTCTGGCCGACATGTACCGGATGGTCTACGACCAAATTCGTTCTGTCGGTCAGAATGATGAAGAGACCGCGCCAGATCGTGAGCCCAGAATGTTACAGTAGAACGCGCATTCACAAGCTGAGTGAGTACCCTGAACAGGGTGAGTAGGCAGGTACAGCTCGAAACTCAGGGCTGTGCTAGCAAACGCGCCGTCGGAGCTATTCTATCGAACTTGGAAGCGTGAGTAGAGAGAACCGACTGTGTCACCTATCGATTAACTCAGATATTCACTGGGCACGGCAGCATCGGTGATTATCTGAGTCTGGGTCGCTAGCTAGCTAATCGCCGCCTAAGAGTCGCTGCGGCCACATCTTGAAAGATGTGATCGCTGCATACAACCTGAGACAGGTGACACCCCGGTGCGTCTGGAGGGGTGTCGTCTGGGGCGGCGCACTGTTCTGCCTCTAACTGTATAGAATAGTTAGAGATGTGATAGCGTCTTGCCTCGGGGCATTAGGTGCCCGGGATGTACCTCAATTGTGAGATACCGTAGGGAGGACTCTAGAAGCCGCTAATGTGTTCCTGGAGCTCTTTCCGACCGTCGACAGATTCGACCATCTGTTTGGTGTACATTTTGGGGAACTTCATGCCCTAGGGTAGGACGCTATCACACCACTCATTGTTCTATATAGTAAGAAGCAGAACAGCGCCCTACCTCAGACGAAATCCCCTAGATCATCAATCACCCTATCGCCGTTCATTATACTACGTTTGCATAGCGTTTTTGAACTGTACCAATAGCTAAATTATTAACATGGTAGAAAATATATTGTACAGTTCTAACAATATCTTTTGTGAACTTAAATGGATTATTCAAAACTACAGTCTCTATTAATAAGGAAGTCCCAGTTAGTGAATAATGTAAGCCAACAGAAGTCCCTGAATACAAATCACGTGGTCTGTTCTGGTCTGTTCATTTGCAGCATTATTAAAGTGTCTTATACATTGTCTTCAATGTAGTTGAATATAATAATAATAAGAAATATGGTTTATTTCTCTCAAAAAGGTACAATGATATTCTTATATGCATAAATACAACGTTAACAGAACCTTGTTGAGAGCTGGAGTCTGAGCTAGGTTCGAAACCTGTGTGATAGATGTCCAGTCCTCGTCTCTGAACAAAGTAGAGGTATCCTAATAGCTACAATTATCATACAGTGTCACAAGCATCAATAAGAGAGATAGTTTATAAGCTTTAGTGGTATGTGTGTGTACGTGTGCATGTGTCCGTCCATGTGTGAGTGTGTGTTTGTGTGTTTGTGTGCGCGCGTGTGCGTGCGTGCGTGTGTGTGTGTGTATTTGTATGCGTGTGTCTGTGTGTACATGTGTGTGTGTGTTTGTGTGTGTGTGTTTGTGTGTGTGTATGTGTATGTGTGTGTGTGTGTGTTTATATGTTATAAGTGATGCAAAATAATCACAAGCAATCCACACCTATCGTCCATCTATTGTGTCAATTATACTTTCAACACCATCGTAGTCTAATTCACACAACCAATTAGTAACTTTCTTTTTACACTCAGTTTATTATATACGTAATTCCCCTGGAAGTAAAAACATCTGTGGGAGAGACTAGTTCTGACCGAGATGCAAATGCAATGAAACTATTCATTTGACGACTGTATACAGTAACCTGACTTTGTTTATGCCTTTCCTGTGTACTATTTACTTATCATCAAACGCTTTAAATGAAACACGCTAATGAATAATCATGAATGGAATATATTAAGAAATAATAACTATAAGAAATGAAGTGCCAACTTTGTGCCTCGAGAGTAATTTGACGTGTTCGCAATACAGAATGCAATCTCAATATAGCTGCCTGATGCTTTATAAGCGGTCAAGGTCTACTAGATTTCTTAAGGGACGCACTTAACTGCCATATTCTGCAGTATAGAGGTAATTTGCAAGCCACGTGAAACGTTTTGAGAGGAAATTCATGTAGCAATTTGATATAAATTCCAAACGTATTTGCTTTTCATCTTATGTGAAAATTGCCTGGAAAAGAATTGAAAAGGGCACGCAAAAGCGACTATTTCTGAATTGAACTGTTTATAAATATTTCACATTCAAATAATGTCAGGAGTAGCAGTAAATACTACAGCTGGCCATTAACCTGATATGCAGTATCAATTTCTGATTCTTTAAAGAACGAAAAATTTGTCACTCCTCTCGAACTTACGAGTAACTAATTTGACAAATATTGTCATTTGTTCTCAGTAAGCATAAATAGATTGATTATACAGGTACTCGTATAAATGACCTCGTTGGTCTAGCATTTAGCGGATGCGATTGCCGATCAAGAGATCGCCAGTTCGATTCCCGGCTCGAGTTAAAGAGTGTTATTGAAGTTTTCTGATTACAGAAATACTTCATAACAACCCGGAGGTTAAGGGTGGGTCTTAATCTCCGTACCTCGGAGACAACGTAAAGCCATCGGTCCGGCATCTGATCTCTCCCCAGTCGTGTCGGGTAGCTGCACCTTTGGATTGTGAGAGTGAGGGAACAGAGAGTGCACCTATGTTTGCGCAAACACTTGCGTACTATAATATCTCCTGCGTAGTTGGGTGGTCTCCGTTCGGTTACCGAAATTGGTGAGGAGGAGTACATCATAGGTATAGGGTAACAGCTGAGTGGAGGCCCTTGCCAAAGCATGTCTCGGCCTGTGTCATGTTCTTTTCTGTACTTGATGCGTATGCATAGTCTACTTCTCAATGTCCCGCTAAAGATCTTTTGATCTTTAGCGGGTCATAATTTTTTAAGGTCTGAAAAGAACAGCTTTGAGCTAAAATACTGTAGATTTAAAGAAATTATCCTGTATTCACCTATCTTACCGTCTCTCTACTATACCTTCTTATAATGAAGAAAAAACATAGAAACATTGTCCATCAAAGCCTTTTTTCATAGATCGAACATGTCTCGATCTTACTGAACAACAAAAACAAACTAACTTTTATTAGCCTATAGATTATGGTTAAGTTTGTTTTACATAAACAACTACCGAAAACACGATTTCGTGACTACATTACCTTATAGTCAACTAATTCTACTCAGAATCTCCTTTGTTACGAAAAGCTGCCACCAAAGCAAACGTTATTACCTTAATAAAGCCTTTATGTTTGCCGAAACACGTGAACAGTGTAATATGCCTGTTGCGTTTACAGGAGACAAGAAATCAATGCCCCACACATAAACAAAACCTCGCCTGTTGCACACCCATGCGTATACAACGAACGTAGTTAAAACACTGAAAACACTCACACAAACAAAGCTACTAAGAAAATAAACTCACACAAACTTGTTTCAGGGTCTGGATCACACACACATTTAAAGTTGGGAAGCTGCAGCTAGGTCGGGAATGACGTCAGTGACGGCAAGGTCAATACCATTGTGCTTCACTTCTCTACCTTGTTGTCTGTGTATCTTTTGTTTCAGTCACACAGGGGCTCGCCATCCCGTCTGGGCCGCGCTGCACGCGTACAAGGTCGTTGTGTGCGAAAGGTTCTCAGTTGAAAGCATTTCTTTATACATTTACGATATAGAAAACTGTTGAGTTATTAGGTTTTAGGGGCTTCCTATCAATTATTTTCAGAATTGTTTAAGTATCCTATATTTGTCGTCACAAATATTTAAAATCAACCTTTCTTTGACGTATTATTAAAACCTTGATTACTTGCTTCGAACACGCGTTACGAGGGCGTTTTACGATACGATTGACAATACATAAAGTTTTTGATAGAAATTTATGCTGCGTTTACTATCTGTCTATATAAAATAAATATGGTTTAATATGCTAACCTTACTATAGGGTGGGCCAAGAATGGGGTGCTGGGCTAGAAAACCTCCACGTGGTGCACCCTGGTAACGTTGGCGACGGCACTGTTTCTTCCTGTGCCATTTGGAAGAGGACATCACGCCAACGGCTAATATTCTAGCACGAAGAAGAGGAGGCCATTTTCTTCGGCCATTCGGCTGAGGCTTGGTCCAACAGAGCGGGCATTTTTGTCGATTCCTCTGTTGGTTCTTCGCTCTTTGGAGCAATGAGGAGGAAAACCTCGATAAAAAATCATTAGGGTGGGACCCTTTCATGGGTCGGCGTTTCTCCACTGTCAATGGTGGAGAAAGGAGAACGGGCTCGGTGTGTACTCACACTGCCGCCGAGCAGGCATTGGAAGATTTAATCTTCCTGCCACCGTTGTCACATCGTAATCCCGAAAGGAGTGTCGTGGTTATGTCTCGCGACACCAATCGGGGGTGAGGGTCTTGGCTTAACCGCCTGGACTGCGAGGAAGAAAACCTCTCTAAAAAATTACCCCGAATCCCGTGTTCTGGTGCGTGACCAGGGGATGCATGGCTGATGGGTAGTTCAGTCGTAAGCGCACCCCCAGCCGGGGCACCTGCGGACCCCTCGGTTGGGCACAAATTTACGCTTGCCCGGGTATTGGGGATCTCTGCCCGGGTCGACCTTTCTTCTCCCCATCTCGTGGGTTCAAACATGGATGAAAATAAAAACACAAATAATGAAAATATAGCAGAAAAGAAAGAGAAGAAGAGGAGTGCGAAAAAGAAGGATACAAGAGCGGGCGACCTCTCGTCTGACGTAGAGGATGTAATGGCTGGAACACCTATCTCGGTGGGGCTCCCAGAAGTCATTTTGGCTACTGGGAGCCGAAGAACATCGGAACGATTGCGTTCCAGATCCACTGCGGGCGGTAACTCTAGTGCAAATATGGATGCATTGGGGCTTACGGAAATGGAGTTGTACGAGAGCCGGAAACGCGGACGCTCCAGGGATGATGAGAGTGACATGTCCGAGGACATGTTGCCTCCTAAAGTCACCAGCAGCCGTAGAGGGAGGACACGAACTCCGATCTCGGCCCCGTCAGGCTCCGTCTTTTGCAAGGCGGAAGCCTATAGACGGGTCAGGGCAGACGGCGAAATCTTGGCGGAGGAGGAGATTGCGGATCTCCTGCTGAAAATAAAGGAGCCGATGGTGGGGGATTCAGTTCCTCAAACACCATCGTCCATGCAGGAGAGAGCGAATACGGCGGTGGCCATCATTCACAAAGTGGCCACCAAGTCGAGTAACCTTAAGGGTTCCTTTGTGAAAGCCCTTAAGGACTCCTCTTCCGCTATTGCGGGGGTCGTGGATACCCTCATCGGGGACGTGGCTCGGCTCCAGGCGGCCAACGATCGTCTGACGGGGCAAGTGGCTGAGCTCAGCGCTCAGTTCGCCCAATTCCGGGCGCATCGCCCGACAGAGGATCCGGTCACGTCCCCGTCTCAGTCTGCCCCCTCTTCCAGCCTCGGTGGCATTCCTGATGCCCATCTGCGCCAAATAACCGATGCAGTATGGCGCATGATGGACGGGCGTCTAGCTGGCCTGGAGGCAAGGCTGCCACCAGCTCCTGTTGTCCGGCCGCCGCTTGCGTGCCATAAGGCGAAGGTTGTATCGGTGTCAGCATCGCTTCCCGTTGCGACCGGTCGCGTGTCCTACGCGGCGGCGGCAGCAGTTTCTGCTGCTCCTGCAACTGCTCCGAGGGCACGGCAGGCGGCCAAGGCAGCAGCCCGGACGCCCGCACCGAGGTCAGGATTTAAAACGGCGGCAAAGTCTGGGGCGGAGTTTCCTCCGCTCCCCACTCCAGCCGCTGTATCTGGCACCTCAACAAGTGCTCCCTCCACATCTGCCCCTTCTACGGATGGTTGGCAGGTAGTCAGGGGGGCTAAGAAGTCCCGAAAGCGGGGTAAGAAGGCTGCACAGATAGCAGCCTCTACCCCGCAGGCGCCATCGGCTGCAGTGACTGCCACAAAGACGCCGCGCAAACTACAGGCGCCTAAAAGCGCGGCCGTGGTAGTCACCGTGTCACCGGAGGCAGCTAGCAGCGGGCTGTCCTACGCGGCAATTTTCAAAAGGGCCCGGGACAGTCTCGCACACGATTTCGGGACAGTAGGTGTCAGAGTGCGCCTCGCCCAAACGGGAGCTCGAGTCCTCGAGTTCCCTGGGGCTGAAGGTGCTAAGACGGCGGACACAATTGCCGAGAAGTTGCGAGGTATGTTTGCGGCTACGGATGGTGTCAAGATCGCCAGGCCCACCAAGTGCGCAGAATTGCGCATTTCGGGCCTGGACGACTCCATAACAACCGAGGATGTCCGCGTTGCAGTAAGAGAGAGGACGGGTTGCAACGCGGACAACATTAGGGTCGGCACCATCCGCCCCGGTCCAGGAGGGCTTGGCGCAGTGTGGGTCAGCTGTCCCGTAGCGTCGGCCAAAATGTTGGGCGACGCCGGCAGGCTCCTCATCGGTTTCGTGAGCGCTAGGATCACAGTCCTGGCGGCGAGACCGATGAGGTGTTACAAATGCCTGGCATCGGGGCACACACGCGCCAAGTGCGTCAGTTGTTTCGACTGCAGCGGGCTATGTTTCCGCTGCGGTCGATCGGGGCACAAGGCAGCTGAATGCTCTGCCGCCCCTCACTGCCCGGCGTGTGCGGCGGGTAACAAGCCCGCCAATCACCAAATTGGGCAGAGAGGCTGTAAACCTCCCTACAATTCTCGGCAAGCGTCGGGGGCTAGCCAATCGACCCAGGCTGCCTCTGATGTCGTTCGCATGTCGGCATCGTTGCCCATGGAGGAGGTTGTAGAGACGGTCGAGTAATGGCCCAAGTCTCCAACCTCCTGGTCCAGACGAACCTGAACCACTGTGCCGCGGCGCAGGACCTTTTCCTGCAAACCATGGCACAGTGGTCGATCGGTGTTGCCGTAGCCGCGGAACCCTATTATGTTCCTCCCCGACCAAACTGGTTGGGTGACCGGGACTGTTCCGTGGCAGTCGTCGGCTCCACGGCGGCTCATTCCCCGCCCTTGTCGCTAAGAGACAAGGGCACTGGATATGTTGCTGCCGAGTGGGGGGGAATCACTGTATATGGTGTATACTTCTCCCCCAACCGGAGTTTGAACGACTTCGAGGTTTTCCTTAACAACTTGGAAACCTCGATGCGGCGTCTAGCGTCTGGGCACGTCTTAGTGCTGGGGGACTTCAACGCAAAGTCCATTGCGTGGGGTTCCCCCAGGACGGACGCTAGGGGCGAGGCCGTAGAGGAGTGGGCGGCCTCGGTGGGCCTCTGTTTACTAAACAGGGGCTCCACCAACACGTGTGTGCGACAGCAGGGAGGGTCGATAGTGGACCTTTCGTTCGCTACCCCTGCCCTCGCCGCACGAGTAAGGAACTGGCGTGTCCTGGAAGAGGTTGAGACGCTCTCGGACCATCTCTATATCCGATTTGAGCTCTCCCGGTCCCGGGACGCCAGAAGGGGTCACGCGGCGCGGCGTTCTTCTCGCTTTCCGCGGTGGGCTGTAGCCAAATTAAATAGGGACCTACTAGAGGAGGCGGCCATTATTCACTCTTGGCTGTCTCCGCAGGCCCCGACCGAGGAGGTCGACATGGGGGCTGGTCGCTTCTGCGATGCCATTGCGCAGATATGTGATGCGGCCATGCCCCGCATCCGAGGTTGCCGGCCTCCACGGAAGGAGGTTTACTGGTGGTCCCAAGAGTTGGCGGACCTCCGCGCGGCCTGTACTCGTGCCCGGAGGTCCTATACCCGTAGTCGGCGGCGACACCGCGTAGACGGCGAGGAGGACCAGCTTCATGAGGAGTACCGAGAGGCGCGGAAAACTCTGAAGCTGGCCATTAGCCGCGCCAAAGAAGTGAAGAGGAAGGAGATGCTGGAGGGTCTCGATCGTGACCCCTGGGGTCGCCCTTATCGTGCGGTGCGACAAAAGCTCCGCACGTCGGGCCCCCCCCTTACAGAGATACTCCAGCCCAGCTTCCTGCGGGAAGTGGTCGAGGGTCTTTTCCCGCAGCGGGCGGAGCACACACCCCCGTCGATGGCCTTCATGGTCGAAGACGACGGGGGACGGAACGAAGATAATGTTCCGCCCGTCAGGGAATCGGAGATAGGGGCGGTCGTTCTACGGATTCGCTCTAAGAACACCGCCCCTGGGCCAGATGGGATACCTGCCCGAGTGTTGGCGCGAACCCTCGACCACATGTCGGATCACCTCGGGGAAGTCCTAAACGCCAGCTTGGCGTCCGGGCGCTTCCCTGAGGGCTGGAAGAGCGGGAAGCTGGTCCTACTACGGAAGCCGGGACGGCCGGCCGATTCGGTCGCGGCTTATAGGCCCATCGTGTTGCTGGACGAGGCGGGTAAATTGTTTGAGAGGATAATCTCTGCCCGCATCGTCCGGCACCTCTGCGAGGTGGGCCCCAATCTGTCGGACGCCCAATACGGATTTCGAGCCGGGCGTTCGACGGTCGATGCTGTGTTGCGCCTGAGGGCCGTGACCGAAGAGGCGGTGAGCTGTGGCGGCGTGCTGCTGGCGGTGTCGTTGGACATCGCCAACGCATTTAATAGTCTGCCATTTAGCTGCATCAGGGAAGCACTCCACTACCACGGGGTGCCAGAGTACCTGAGGCGGCTTGTGGCAGACTATCTTGAGGAGCGTACCGTCATGTACGAGGACCGAGATGGTATTTTGAGGCGGCGGCCCATGTCGTGCGGTGTTCCACAGGGGTCTGTCCTCGGACCACTCCTGTGGAATATGGGATACGACTGGGCCCTTCGAGGTCGTCTTCCCCCCGGGCTGGGCGTAATTTGTTACGCCGATGACACATTGGTCACGGCCCGGGGGGCGAACTTTCAAGAGGCGGCGCGCCTGGCCACCGTAGGAGTCTCTTTGGTGGTCGGGCGCATTGAGGCGCTGGGTTTACGGGTGGCCCTAGATAAGACGGAGGCCCTTTTGTTTCATGGGCCCCGTCGTGGTCCACCCCCCGGCGCCTCTATCGTTGTCAATTCGGTCCTCGTACCGATTAAGGCCCAGATGAAGTATCTGGGCCTGATCCTAGACGGCAGGTGGCTCTTCGACGAGCACTTCCGACAGCTTACTCCAAAGCTGGTCGGCGCTGCTTCTGCCCTTGGGTGACTTTTGCCCAATTTGGGTGGAGCCAGCGTCGCAACGAGACGGCTATACACGGGGGTTGTCCGGTCAATGGCGCTGTATGGTGCACCGGTGTGGGCGGCGGCTCTGACTGCCCAGAATAGGGCTCGCCTCTGGCGCCCTCAGAGGATATTGGCGGTTAGAGCCATACGCGGTTACCGCACCGTATCGACGGAGGCGGCGTGCGCCTTGGCCGGAACTCCCCCTTGGGATTTGGAGGCGGAAGTGCTCGCCGAAGTTTATCGGCGGACGGCTGACTTCCGGGCGAGTACCGGCATACGGCCCCCGCCCGAAGAGATACGCGAGTGGCGAGAGGCCGCTCGTCGAGCCACGATGGCTCGTTGGTCGTCCCGGCTGGAGGCTCCACGTGCTGGCTTTGCCGCCGTGGAGGCTCTCCAGCCGGTCATCGCCGAGTGGGCGGGGCGACAGCACGGGACCCTTTCCTTCCGACTGACGCAGGTCCTTTCCGGGCACGGTTGCTTCGGGAAGTATCTGCACTCGGTCGTCAGGAGGGAATTGAGTCCCGCCTGTCACCACTGCGACTGCAGTGAGGACTCGGTTCAGCACACGCTAGCAGTTTGTTCCGCTTGGGCGGCGCAGCGTGGGGTCCTCACTGCAGTTATTGGAGGTGATCTCTCGCTACCGGCCGTCATACGCTCCATGGCCGGTAGCGACAGTTGTTTTACCGCGGTCGCAACCTTCTGCGAAGACGTAATTTCGCGGAAGGAGGCGGCGGAGAGGGCCCGGGAGGACGATATCCACTCGGACCCAATTCGCCGCCGGCGAGCCGGGCGGCGGAGGCGCGCATACCAGCGCCTCATGCCGCCTTGAGTGTGGCCGCGGGTGGACGGGACGGGTTTTCCCCTCCATCCGCTATAGTGGCCAGCCGCGAGGAGGTGATGTGCACGTGTGCCGTACGTCACCTAAATAGAGAGTTTATCCGCAGATGGTGCCCGCTTTAGCGGGCAGGCGCTAGGAGGGAACTGGATGTCGTAACAGCAGCGGTTCCCGGTTCCCTCCTATCTCAGGCGCAGAGTGGCACACCGTGTGGTTTTAGTCGGTCCGATTCCGACACACCACCCCGCCGTAAACCCCGGTGGGGTGACGGCTCGAGGGGGTTTCCACACGTTAAAAAAAAAAAAAAAAAAAAAAAAAGGGTGGGCCAAGAATTCGTTAACATTTGAATCTATCATCCCGCGCACTTGTCACATATCCAATGAGTCCCTGCCGGTGGTCAAAGACATGTTTCCGAAAAAGCTTTAAAAGACGAGGCAACATACCATGGCCACCCAGAACTGCAGATCTATCTCCAGCAGATTTATATTTATGGAGTATCTTGCAGAATGGTGTCTACATCAATAAACAAAATACACTACGTCAACTGAAAGAAAAATCAGCGAAGAGATCCAGGCCAGAGAGAGGCCATGTCGCGGTCTCTTTGCCGACGAGTCTTCGTAAATTTCAGTGATTGCTTAGAAGAGTGCAAACGTCGAAACGGCGATCATTTAGACGATGTAATTTTTAAAAAATAAATTCCAACTAATTAGCTTTCTTGTATGTTAACTAATTCGTGGCCCACCCTATATAAAAAACTAACTAGAATTAATAAAAACATAGTAAAATTACATTAAGCTACACGTTTTTCACTGAATCAATTAAATGGTACAAAAATATTGAGTAATTATTGAAGTTCGACTTCACTAATCTTGAAGACTTTGTTAAAAGAGATTATTAGGTACTTAATCTTTAGCTTCAATTATATGAAAAGAATATAAGATATCAATACGTAAAAACTTATTATCTAACCTACACTTTAAAATACTAAAAATATTTCTTTTTACTTTCAAATTCACGATAGCAAATCTTAAACTTGCATTCGATATCAATATATGTAACATCACACATCATCATCATCATTATTATCATCAGCAGCATGTAACAGTCCATTGCTGGACATCGGCCTATTCTTAGAAAGGCGATTTTGGCCTTTTATTCCACGCTAGTCAGATTACTTAGTATAAAGTAAATATATTTCAAGTATTCTGTCACTTAGAAGCGACGTTTTCTTGCGTGGTTTGTTTCCTTATACGCTTCTTACGACATCCATGGGTTGAATAGGGTGGAAATACCTCGGCGGCTCTGACTGCCCAGAATAGGGCTCGTCTCTGGCGCCCTCAGAGGATATTGGCGGTTAGAGCCATACGCGGTTACCGCACCATATCAACGGAGGCGGCGTGCGCCTTGGCTGGAACTCCCCCGTGGGATTTGGAGGCGGAAGTGCTCGCCGAAATTTATCGGCGAACGGCTAATTTCCGGGCGGGTAGCGGCATACGTCCCCCGCCCGAAGAGATACGCGAGTGGCGAGAGGCCGCTCGTCGAGCCACGATGGCTCGTTGGTCGTCCCGGCTGGAGACTCCACGTGCTGGCTTTGCCACCGTGGAGGCTCTCCGACCAGTCATCGCCGAGTGGGCAGGGCGGCAGCACGGGACCCTTTCCTTCCGACTGACGCAGATCCTTTCCGGGCACGGTTGCTTCGGGAAGTATCTGCACTCGGTCGCCAGGAGGGAATTGAGTCCCGCCTGTCACCACTGCGACTGCAGTGAGGACTCGGCTCAGCACACGCTAGCGGTTTGTTCCGCATGGGCGGCGCAGCGTGGGGTCCTCACTGCAGTTATTGGAGGTGATCTCTCGCTACCGGCCGTCATACGCTCCATGGCCGGTAGCGACAATTGTTTTACCGCGGTCGCAACCTTCTGCGAAGACGTAATTTCGCGGAAGGAGGCGGCGGAGAAAGCCCGGGAGGACGATATCCGCTCGGACCCAATTCGCCGCCGGCGAGCCGGGGGGCGGAGGCGTGCATACCAGCGCCTCATGCCGCCTTGAGTGTGGCCGCGGGTGGACGGGACGGGTTTTCCCCTCCATCCGCTATAGTGGCCAGCCGCGAGGAGGCGACGTCCGCGTGTGCCGTACGTCGCCTAAATGGAGAGGTTATCCGTAGAAGGTGCCCGCTTTAGCGGGCAGGCGCTAGGAGGGATCTGGATGACGTAATAGCAGCTGTTCCCGGATCCCTCCTATGTCAGGCGCAGAGTGGCACACCGTGTGGTTTTAGTCGGTCCGATTCCGACACACCACCCCGCCGTAAACCCCGGTGGGGTGACGGCTCGAGGGGGTTTCCACACGATAAAAAAAAAAAAAAAAAAAAAAAAAACAAAAAAAAAAAAAAAGGGGTGGAAATACCTAATCCGACACCGCATGGTTTACACTATCCTAAGCATTGTACTTAAATGCTGAAAATTGAATCAAGGGTTGCATATGTCTTTGGATCTCGTAATAACAGCTGTTCTCGGATCCCTCCTATATTAGGCGCAGAGTGGCACACCGTGTGGTTTTAGTCGTTCCGATTCCGACACACCACCCCGCTGTAAACCTCGGTGGGGTAACGGCCCGATGGATTTCCACACGTTAAAAAAAAAGGGTTGCATTTGTCTCTTATACTCCAAACGAAAATAGGATACGTGTACTTTTAAAACTTCAAGAAACCTTTGTAAGATATTGATTTAAGTGGTTCAGTTAAATATTTATTAAAAATTTTGCGACGTTTGTTTAAGGGCAAATGTATTGTGGCTTACATAGGTTTTATTTTTTCATTCAATTTACGACTTTACGTCCCCGAAGAAATGGAAGAGTATATTTTGTCGCTGTGCATATTTACATCTGTTTTTCTTAAATTATGACGTGTTTTGGTTTGGTTACCCTAATTTGAAGTATGAAGTACCCTAAAATACAAGTATGTATTTGTAAAAAACGTGTTCTAGACCGGATAGTAAGTAAATGGTTCTCAACTATCACTATCAATTATAAAAATTTGGAAATAAAACTAATATGTTTACAAATTTACATAAAATAAGCGTATTCGAAAAGAAACGCCTTAGGGTATTTTAAAGTTACGACGCTCTCGTAAATCAAAAATTTAATTTATAAATTTTCTTTTTACGTGTGCTATTTGGCATATATCAAGTAGTTTTCAGTACAAATTATGATGATGATGATGTGCCAATTTCGACAGAGACTTAGAGACACAGGAGATACGAGTATTATAGTGTAAAAGTGTGTGTAAACACAGGTGCACTCTCCGACAATCTGATGGGACGGCTATCCGACACGTCTGGAGAGAGATTAAGCGCAGGACTGATCCCAAGACACGGGGTTAAGATCCCAACTTTCAAACTCTGGAATGTTATTACATTTCTATAATCAGAAAAACTCAATAACGCTTGTCTTTCCGGACCTAGGAATCGAACCCGAGACCTAGTTTTTAGCCAGCAGTTGTATACGCTAACCGTTAGACAATCGGTGCGGTAAGTACAAATACTTCGTATTTCAAGCACACCATTATGCTTGTAACAGTCTATTTGAATACATTTATCAAAATTATTTAAATTCATTCATTCAATAGCATATGAGCATTATGTAAGCATATCCATTTACAAAGAAAATCATTTCTCCGATACAGTTGGGTTCATTTAAATATGAATGCTAACGAGAGATATTCAGACATTCACGGAAAGGTTTAGGAATGCTGATATTCGTTCTTTGAGTTTCTTTGTATATTTTATACATACATAAAAACTTGAAAAGAGATTTATTCTGTAAACTTATGTAATAGAAAGAATATTTTTACTACCGCTATTTCAAAAAGTTTTTTTTATATTTGTCATAAATATAAAAAACTTTTACTTAGTTACTAACGAAGTTAAGTTAGGATGTAAAGCCGTCGACCCTGCACGATGTCTTCCCGGTCGTGTCGGATAACCGACCCATCGAATTGTGAGAGTGTGGGAAGAGAGAGAGTGCACTTGTGTTTACGCACTTTTCCATTATAACATGTCCTGCATAGTTTACTGGTCCCTGTTGAAAGTGGCGTATCATCATCAAAGTTACGCATTGACCACTCACACAGAAAAGAAGACGAAGAGATATACAAGTTGCCTTGTTTTACGTTCTAGAAGATGTTAGAATGAAAGGTCAGCAGACTTGTATAACTCTACTCAGAGCTACTCTATTGATTCAGCTCTTGAAACCTACAAAACGTCTACAATACAAAGTGCACCATAGAATAAAGTTAAGTAATATACTAAATATAATTATATAAATCCAATGTAATAATGATACCAAGTCATAGAACCTTTCAAAGCAAACAACAGTGAAAATTTAGTTTAAAAAACATTATGAAAGGGTTAACATTTTAATTAAAAAAAAGAGATATATCTATCACCAGTACGTATTAATCATCGAGTAATCGTTGCAATATATTATTTTCATTTTTTAATTTGTAAAGAAAACTCGTACACTAGGAGTATTCTGTGTCCGAACGACTTTACACGCACATAAAACAGACACAAACAACACCAATACTCAGAATAACGATTTATGGATCATACAAATTGTTGTTCAATTTGAAGATAGAACCCATGGTACCTAACGCAGTAGAAAGCGGCGAGGTATACGTTTAAACCACTACACATGCGTGCAATCCGTTACATGGTGTAATGGTTTGAGTAGAAGTTATAAGATAGTGTGCAGATTGCAAACAAACACATGGCCAGTATTACCTTTAACTTTTCCATGCACTGAGGAAACGTCCAGTATTCTCTTGACATAACTGGAGCATAGACAATACGGTTGTAAGTTCGAAACTAATCGTGTTGTACCAAACGTTTTTATATCGACCTTAACTCGTTACGTTAAGATTCAAATTTAGTTGTAAACTACTTGTGCTCTTGATTATTTTCATCGTTTTGTTTGCCTTCTGGTCGGTAGTTCTTAGAATTGCTTATAATAGTACGAGTATGTTGCTGTCAGTTTGTTTTTGTTATTAACGAAGCTATTTTGACCGCAGGAAACCCTTCAGGGTTAATTGGAAAATAAAGGTTTTCTGGGTAACATAGATACTAATTTTAATTTACTATAAACGGGTCAAACTTTCAGGTTTTTGTTCTGACGCTACTCAAACTCGTTTTACAATTGTATTCATGTGTCTGTGACCCGATGACATAAAGTTAGTAAGGTAAATAACGTCATACATTCTTACACATAACCATCTGATCATAAAATAGGCAAGGCCTGTACTATGATAATCAGACTGTTGATGAACGTACTCTGGTATTTTGTAAATAGGTATATGTATATCTTGTAGGTAAGTAACACGAAGACACGGAACAAAGGATCGTGTTTATTTGTCCTAGGTGAGAATCCAACCAATACCTTCTTGGCTAGTAGTCAAATCCACTAACCAAGGATCAACAGGCTCCTCGAGAAAAATCTCATCACTTCAACTACTCCTCGGTTACCGAGGATTGGTCGAGTATCTAATGTGTTACACATCAAGTTATGTGGTGTGTGTTGTAGCCATGGTTCGGAGCGGGTAAGATTTCTTTTCTAGGGTACACCTGGTTACCCGGCTACTAGGACCCTAGACAGCATACGATTTTTGGTCGGTTCGAGTCCGACATAAACGCCAGCGGATGGTATCCGGGGAAATTTCTACACAGACAAAGAAAAGGGTATAGATAATTTAAATAAAAATTAAATTAATTTAAATTCCCCTGAATGGTAAAATAAACTAAGTACTGAGAAGAAATATTTACAAATGAGTGAATATACACAATCTAAAGCAGTAATCATTAATATTGAGCGATTCTTTTGTATCGACTTAATCGAATCACACAAAACTAATTATCGAGTAATTTGATGGTCAGAGGTCAAAGATTCAATTTCTACTCAGAACAAATAAGTATGTGATGAGCACAAGTTTATTTGTATCGTAAGATGTAATTTATTTGATGTATTCTGCAGCAGTCTGGCTATCATAGTACCGGCACTGCCTGAGATAAATGGGATTTGTAAGGTTATTATTATTATTATCTACGTAAAGACATGTATACTGATTAAATACAATTTCAAGGAATAAGATACATTATATCAGTACAGTACAAGAACATCTTCATTGTAATGAAAGGAAATTTCGCTTTGTGAACATTTCAGTCTACTTCATTTAACAGTCAACTATCCTTTTGGTTTATGTGTGTGTGTTCACTTATGTGTGTATCTGTGTGTTCAGCCTCGTCTTTATTTCCAAACCCCAGTATCAGATACTTTTTGTAACTACGTAACTAGACACGATTCTTTAACGAAATGTAACCCTTACTGATAAAGAATAAAGTTCATTTTACCGTATGTGTTTAGGGTTGAAAGTGGTGTGAACCTGTATAACTGTCAGCGAAATCGTGTAGAGAATTCAGCTGACGAGTAATGGACAAAGCCGTCTGGTGTTAAAGGTGTGAAAGGAAATATAACGTTGATTACAGTAAAATCTAGCGAGAAGTTAGTACGGCATGATTGAAAATGATGACTATTAAATTATATAAAGATCGCGTGCTACTGTTATTCGAGTTTTTATCGAGTAATGTACTACTATTTTAAAAATTTCATTTACCTATGGTGACAAATTAAGAGTACAGAGTGTCACACCCTATTTATCTCGTGGGTGTCCTAAGATCCGACTAAACGAGCAAAATACACAGGAAAACAAATATTACATAGGAAAATTTGAGTCAAATTCTATGACAACCGATCAGACCAGAGTGGAGTACTAGGTCAAAACTTCCTTTTTAAGGAGAGGTCATGTCCACCTGTGGACTACTAAAGTTTGTGTGGTCCATATTTTAAAAGACGCCTCAATTATCCGTTGACCCCTGATTACTTGAAATTAGTTTTAAATTCACTTTAAAACTTGAGCTACATTCGTATTACAGAATGCGGTTTTCACATGTGGTCAATTACATTTCCACGTTATAAACATTATTATTTCGTATCACGCAGCAAATTATATTAAAAAAATTTATAACAAACATAATTTATATGATTTACATATAATACACTATTGGTGTGTAGCAATGTAAATACTTTATTTTAAAAAAATACAGCTAAGCCAAAATGAAATATAATTAATATTTAAAAAAAATTCTAACTATTACCTATAAAGGAACGTCAAATTGTTAACAACACTTGTCATGTTGAAATCTGAAACAATTTTTATATTTTTGTATTATTATACTAATACTATTCTTTTGTCATAAACCAAAAGGTTGTGGTGATTTTAATTAAAAGAAATGTATATTTAAGGGAATTGAATATCATCCTCATGAACAGCCTTAAATATTCCACTGCTGGACATCGACCTCTTCTTAGCAAGGGTGAAATATAAGTTTTGGTTTAATTAAATATCAATTAAGAATAATTAGAGTCTCCAAACATGTATGGTAAGTAATTTTTTCGTAAATAAAGTAAGGTAAAGTAAATCTTTCTCAATTATTTTTTCTTAAAACGCCTCAGAAATCATTACTTGAAGCTAGATGCAGCTTGTCTCACATAATCAAACATCACATTTGTCGAAATCTATACGTGAGTAAAGATTACGATATGAATATCATTCTATAATAAGCTATCACTTACTTGAGTATGAGTCGGTGAATCTTGTTTTAAGTGATCTTTAATAATAAAATCTCTACTTAAAAACAGTTTTAGAATTAGATTCACGACTGAGACACGTTTCAAAATAAAGACATGTATAACGTAAAGAATATCCATTTTACGCATTATATTAGAATGCGTTTACAGGGAAGTAAGTAATTTAATTAAAATTTTATATACAGATGAAGTCGTACGACTTTGCACATTACATCGGAAAGCCATACAATTATATAGATTTCCGCATTGTAGGAGTTCAGTTTATACTGGTATTCAAAGTTCAAGTTATAGTTTGAAGGAAATAAAACACCATTCAAAACTCTAATAAAAATAAGTTTTTTTTACGATGTCAGAGGGTAATCACACGGACAGGTTTTCTGGTTGTAAGCTACTACCGCTGCCCTCCATGGAGGGATACCTGTCGCTCAGGAATCACAAATGCGTTGCAATCCTAATTGTCCCTTTCTCGAGTGAAGAGAATGGGGCGTTTGAACTCCAGTAACCTCACACCTCACTTATCCGCATGGCGACGGATTAAGATTAGAGAGTGTCTCCATATCTATTCATACCGTGGATGTCGTAAGAGTTGTCTTAGGGAGCATACAACGCAAGACAACGGCACTGCAAAAATAAGGCAAACTTGAGACAAACTCTATATCAACCCGTCTGACCAGCATAGGCCATAACCTCCCTTCTAGGTTGAAGTCTATGTTCAGCAGTGGACTATCAAAGGCTGTTGAGGAACCACACTAATTCGAAGCAAAGCAATAAAAAAGTGGTTAACATCGGTTTTCTGCGAGGCCGTGGCATCTCTTTGGTTCCGTCGTCTCATTCATGCAGAAGCTTGGCTTTCTCACGGTTAAAGTTAAATCATTCTGGTCGAAGTTTAGACACCAATAAATTTGCTGTTGACGTTTTAAAAGTATACTGGCGTTTACAGTACCAATTGACAATTCTCGTAATAACATTACGGTCAAAATTCAGATCCGATAGACTCTCGAACTCACAACTGTCATATACAGTATTTTCATAGTAAAAATTAGGGGATTACTGATGTAAATTTCGGTTGTATACAATTATATTCTAGTCAACGTTGGACGTTAAATACTTTATTACGAAAGTAACCTTTATGACAGTGGTGAGATCGAAAGTTGATCAGAACTTAATAAGGCAGTTGAGCCACGCTATTTTAAACTCGATCAGCCAAGCTCGACCGGAGCAGCACTAACTTTTGAGAAAAAACCAACCTAAAGCGACATCATAAAGTGAGTGTGAGGCCGAACAGTTAACATGTGTTAACAGTAAACAGTTAACAGTTAGTAAGTGTGGGAGGCCTTACACTGCCAGGATTACTGTCATGCCTTTTACGTCACCAGGCGGGGCGTGAAACAGCATCTCACTAGGCCACCAGTATGCGTCACCATACTACATTGTCTGTATTCGCAATAAGTATGGTGACCAGAACTCTTGGCTTCTATTCATGCTTTCCGTCAGCCAGATTAGAGTCATTTTGGTAGGGCCTTAAATTTAAAAGAAAAGCTGAATTTTGATTGAACTTTTATTCTAAGTTTTAGATTAGATTTAGGATCATGGAGTATTATTTCTTGAATATTTTTAAATCCTACTGGCTTATGAATATTGTAGTGACAGTATTTGTATATGGTTAATTTTTATTATAGATCTTGGACGACAGACGCTCTGTAATAAAGAAAAGATTTGCTTCTTAGTGTAATCTCTTTGAGTAGATCACTGTCTTTATTTAGACGAACAAAGTAACAGAGATCATACATAAAAAAATAATTATATATCTAGCCGAACATTAATAGAACTTCCTACATTTTCAAAGATGTTTAATAACTAGACCACTTCTATTCTTCAAGTTATTTTACTATCATCTCCGAACTTAAGTCATTCAAACCTATAAAGTGTTTAACTTACTCTTTTAAATTAAGTTAAAACGACTTTGTCGCCTACCTCGGACTTTGTAATAAAGTAGCATCTAATAAAACAATCTTAAAGATGTCTTTAATTAGAATAAACTTTATGCTGATAGATGATTCAAAATTTAATCTCCTTTCTATAATAACATAGCATAAACTCTATGAAATCACCTAAAGTAAACAAAACCCCCGAAACAAACTTAGCAGTATCGCGTCTTTTGATAAATGGAAAATCAATAAGCTCTTCATAATCCCTTAATACGTGCTCTGAATGAATACCGTCTTTGCAAGTAGCTGGGTAGTCTGCCGACGGTTAAGTACCTTTCTTACAAGTATTGGTAGTTGACGGAGTTCCTCAAAAAGTTTACGTGTCATTGGTTGCACCTGCCGCGTCTGGTGCGCTAATGTGTCTGGATATAGAAAATTTTGTGTTTGAAGTTTTAAAACGGTCCTAAGACTGTGAGAGTGAATATACCATAATTTGTCTCATTAATAGTATTAAATAAAACGATTTAAACTTTAAAACGCTTATTAAAATTAATGATTAAAATGCGCCTACATAACGATGAATTATAATAAACTATATTGTTCATTCTTAACTTCCTATCTAATGTTATTCAATCGAATAGGTGTTTTTTGAGGTACTAAACATAAAGTATGCACCCAAAATGAGAACCGTCTCCTCCTTTTTTGGAAGTGAACCAACTTCAATAAAAAGTATAAGATTTCTAGAGATTCAATCTTTTCCCCCTAATTTTGAGGATGGAGATGGTGTTAACAAGCCTCCCAAAGTGATTCTACTCTGCCTGATGGAAAGCATGAATAGAATCCATGAGTTGTGGTCACCATACTCATTGTAAATAGAGACAATGCAGCATAGTGACCCACACTATGGCGGCCTAGTGAGATGCTTTTCCCACCCCGCTTGAGGACCTAAAAATATGACAGTCATCGTGGTAGAGAAAGACTCACACGCTTACATCGTTAAGTGTCATCCCTGCATCACTAGGCCTCTGGTCCCGCACTCACCAACGAAACACGTCTTATGTGAGAGGGTAGTGCTGACCCGGTTGCGCATTTTGATGTAAATCGAAAAATACTGCACATATTTCCACTTTCAACGTTTCTATTCTGACTCGATTTTATATTTAAAGTCAAACATATTAACTATTTACACTGCTGTTTTTATAATTTTAATATAAATAATAATGTTAATATTAATTTAGTATTAACATAAATACATTGCAACGGAAGTCACATTTTAGTACCAAGTATATTTTTTAGACCATATTTTTAAAAAAGAAAAAGAATCAGTACATTTTATTTTTTGGTGAATTAAAAAAGAAACTGTTATTTTCTTATGATTCTAGAGTAATAACTGCATCATTTATGAACTCATTTAGATTTTTTTATCAACTAGAAATATACTGTCCGGCTCTCATAGAGATTTGAAAGATGGCCAGGAAAGCGGAGGGCGGGAGGATTACTTAGTGAAGAGTCGTAAATTACTTGTGAGAGAACCATATCACATCAACAATGGTTTTAAAAGATGTTTTCCTTACTTTCTTCTAGTGAGTGAAATTACACACCATAATTCTGGGGAACTCAAAGAGTGGTCACTCACCGGCGTCTTCGAGGTTGCGAGTGTCAATGGGGGCGGCGGTAATCACTAACCATAACATGACTTGTTTGCTCATTCGTACGCTACATCATAATACAATACAGCTTATTATAATTATCACTATGTATAAGCATTACCGTTGATCCAATCTTAAAAATCTGTTATTCTAAGTCAATAAACATGATTAGTACACTCAATAGGCATCTAATATCTTTAGCACAACAGATGCATAAGGCCTATTAATTAAATCCAAAGACATAGAAGATTATATGGCGTACAAGATTTGACAATAACCCTGAGTGCACAATGGACCGAGTAATAGATAGTCGACTGAGGTGATCATAATTATTGTCATAAGTATTGTGTGAATATAAAAATTAATGAATTAATGTATAAAATTATACGAAGGCAGTACAATCAGAAATTCTGCTGCTTTCGTATAGTTTTGTTTTACTCATATGGTACTCTGCATCTCAATTCCCTATTTACTTTTATGTACGTATAAAGCACACAGGCCTTATTAAACCCGAGGACGTTAAAAAAATAAGGTTTATAAAAAGTGGAACAAGATACTATTCCCGAGCGTTGTAAAATATCTTTTATTTATATTTACACAAAGTGGTTAGCTTGTGTACGCTTCAAAAACTCAAATAGTTCTGCACCGATTGACTTAACAGTTTGAAACGATATACAAATAAACTGCTTCAAAGACTGTTTTCCATTTTTCACGTCAGCAACCACAATTTTCCTTTTATTTATTTTTTTCAAAAGGCAACGCCCGCATTAGGAATAAATGGAATAAATCCTGCGTCGCGGGGGACTTCACAAATATACATGAAACGGACACAAAGAACACCCAGACTCTGAACAGTTTGTGGATCACAGAAAGTTATCCCGTGTGAGATTTGAACCTACAACAGTCAGCGGAGTAGAGAGCGGTGTGGCCACTAGGCCAACCGTGCAATTCAACCACAATGTACTATAGAGAAGCGTGGCAAGGTACAGCTATATTATATATGTATATATTTAACAGTAATAAAAATATTGTTACATTTCAGTGTCAACCCTGTATATGCATATTACAATTCCTAGACATGAGATTCATCCACATATACACTGAAATTTGTTATGTGAACATGAGTGCAATTCACATGTACTCATACATGTGAATTGCGTTCCAGAATGCCACTGAAATCGTACTATTGTACAGTGATTTACAGAAGTATAACTTTATGAAGTATGTATACACTATGACATTCGATCGATTTATGTACAAAAGTCATATAAAAGAGTGATAAAATATCTTGAAGAGAATTTTTTATGATATTTTATCATTCTTTTCTACACAATATAATACAGAGTAATGATTTATAACATTTATAAGTATTT
Organism: Hypercompe scribonia; assembly: GCA_949316085.1. Taxonomy (NCBI): domain Eukaryota; kingdom Metazoa; phylum Arthropoda; class Insecta; order Lepidoptera; family Erebidae; genus Hypercompe; species Hypercompe scribonia. The sequence continues at coordinate 12,489,126 of OX438988.1, forward strand.
AAATTAATATGTATTAAATTAAAAACGATTACTTGATTAAATAATTGGAATGACAGTTTAATAAAATCTGCCTAATATATAGTTGTTCTTCTGTAGTTTATTTACAAGTTGAAAACAGTGCAGTGAATACGTGCGTGAATGCCAATTTACGGTCTACATATGTATATCTATTATAAGGTATGTTACAAATAATTTACATTTAATATATGCATGATTTCATACATTTAGTTCGCGGTAGGAATTTATAAATAAATTTGTATGATGGATGACAAAATAACGCAAAATCACGTGACGAATAGGGTACCACTGTGTTTTCTTAATCCGACACCATACGAACTAAGAATGTAAAGAGCAGATGGTAAAAATAGCACATTAATATCTGTAAATATTTTATAATGTCAATCTGTATTCGTTGTAAATAATACAAAACCACTCAAAAACATATCCGAGTGAAATTTAAAAAAAATGACGTTTCTTTTTTAATGTCATTTTTTTTTATTTCAATAATAATTTGACTTAATTGTTACAAAACCCGTAACACGATGAAAAAAGAAAAAAAAAGACGTGTTTAACTCAATGTTCTTTTGTTATATAAGGTAAAAATTTATTATACAAAAATTATATAAAATATGTAAAATATGTATAATATTCAACACACCTGTAGCCACTATAACTCTCAATGTAACCGGTCAGTTTTGTAACCAGTGCATGAGAACTGCGCCTGTCCGATGAGGATAATCGATAAATTACTGTCAGTCGATTGGTCTGCAACTCAATCATAAAATTCAATTGGGACTAAGATGCAGGTACTACAAAAATTGTTACATTTTCATAATAGTTCTTAGATTTAATGGTACTAAAACCCTTATGTTTATAATACTCATTATAGTATTAATTTTAAGACTATATTTGTAAATAGAGACCGACTGAATATTACATATGTAAATAATAGATCCAAATAATTCAAAAAATATGAAAATTTACGCGTATCGTTTATAAGCAGTTACTTAACATACAGTTACGTAGTACAAATTTAAAGTGTTTAATATTATACAGAATTAATTGTAACAAATGTTTATGGTACAATAATATGAGAGGTGCCAGTAGCTGAAATCAACAAATACCGTTGATTGCACGGTTGGTGTAGTGATTGTACCGACCATCTCGACTAGGTGTTGTGGGTTCGATCCCCACGTTAGTAACACTTTATGCGATTCTGAGTATGAGTGTTCTTGTAAATTGTATCTTGTGTATTGTCGCGATACAGGACATATCTCCATTGCGGGATTTGTATTGTTAAAGAAATTATATCAATATTTCTTTTTCTTTAAGAATTCGTAGACTTGGCTTGAAATCGAAATAAAAATCTTTTAAATCATCTTCTATAATGTCCAAAAATACCCAACAACAATTTAAATGTTGCCAGCTATTTAATTATCTAAATATTTCTATCATAAGTCAAAATTATTAATATTGAAATGAAATATTAATTTACTTAGTCCTCAATTATTACAATACGTGCAACATCGGTAGAATTGAAAGACACGTGATGAACAACATAGAGTTTTAAACATATTTCTAGAAGGGACCAGTAACAATTGATGACATTTTGTTTTTGGTCGCAAATTCTGGATTATTGTGTAATGGTCGATATAAGACCTAGTCTTACATCATTAATATGTCTAGATAAACTGTCGAAAATGTGAAAGCGCCGAAAAAAAGTGGTGTCCAACAATTAGACACTAAGTTTCTATCGCTGTGTGTGTTAGCTTTGTTTGTCCATGTAACTATTAAACAAAAATCTAAATTTTATTAATACTGACTTTTTAGTGTTCTAAATGATATTATTCAAACTGAAAACTTAAGACTAGTTGTAGAATAGCTACTACAAATTGTAGAAAATACAGAAAATATTTGACGACTTCCATATACAGCACGAACAGAAAAATGTACTACAGCGCCATCGAGCGAAGACACATTGAACTACGGATTACAATGAACTACATCGACTACTAATCCTGTATCGCGAAACAGAGATTTCTATGGCGATTAGCATATATATATAACACTAGCTGACCCGGCCACGCGTTGCTGTGGCTAAAGTTTTTGTTATATTACATTATAGTAAACAATCTAAGAGGAACAATAAGAGAACATCAGTCACGGAGTCCACTATGCTTTTTCACACAGATGGTATTTGTAAAAAAATATGGTGATCTCCTTATTTGACTTTCTACTACTATAACCCTTTAGTACAATGAAATTATTTACGAACAAAGACGAAAATGTTGATGTTGGTATACAAATTCACTGGATTGAGATTTGAAGGGGAAGTATGTTGAACACAATTAATTAAAATGTTCTTACACTTGATATTAAGCAGAAATCAATAGGTACAAAATAAAAATTTATCAGATTTATTATTTCCATTTAATTTAAAACAAATATAAGTATGTTACAGTATAATACAGTAAATAACATGTGATGCTTAAACTCATGAATGAGGTAGGCAAGGCAGACAGTCTTAAACTTTTAAACATTAATATCTATTTTTTTGAATTATAAATTTATAAAGTATTTATACTTTCAATTTCAATTTAATTTAACACCAATCGGTGCACAATGTTTTTGGTTAACCTGTCTTTAGCTAACACAAATAGATTCGACGGTTTCCCAACACGTGAACACGCAACATATAGTTGCCCATGAGAAAAACATGGATTTTCCAAATCTAAACCACAAATGGACATTGTTTGACCTTGAGATTTATTTATAGACATGGCGAAAGCTAAACGAATTGGAAACTGTAGCCTTTTGAAGGGTATGGTAGAATCTGATGGTATCATCGGAATACGTGGCAGCAGGACCACTTTTCCTTTAAACTTCCCAGCCAAAATGGTTGCTTCAAGAATATTTCCGGTGATCTTTTTGATGACCAAACGCGTACCGTTACATAATTGAGGTGGATTCAAATTACGGAGGAGAATAATAGGGGAACCAATCTTTAATCGAAGATTATGTGGTGGCATTCCAGGGATATCTAATGAATTTAAAAATTCAATCGGAAACTTTACACTTTCATTTTCATCAACAACAGTATCGATTGATTTAAAAGACATCAGATCGCCTGGTAACAACTGTTGTATCTGGAAGTTAATTTCGTCAACATCAACGTTTTTGGCTGCCAAAATCGCCCGTTGACTAAGCCATTCATGATTCAAATAATTATTCTGTATATCCGGGAAAATACTCTGAATCAATTCATTTGTATCCTGAACAACAGTGCAAAAATTGTCTGGTAGTTTAATGCATTGCGTATTTGGTTGCAGTTCTATTTTACCGTTCCCAATATCTAGTAGTTGTTCGGAAAATATTTGTGCTGATGGATCATTTTGCAATTGTACTCGCATATTTATGGTCAATCGAAGTATTTCAACACTTCGCCATAAGAATGATTGTTTCAAACATGCATTAATCTCATCCGCGAAAGTAGAGCGAGGTATAACCGGTAAGGTCTGCCGGAAGTCACCAGACAAAAGTAAGATAGCACCACCGAAAAGTTTATTATTGCTGTTTAAATCTTGCATAGTTCTGTTTAATGCTTCAAGTGAATATTTGTGTGCCATTGTGCACTCATCCCAAATTATTATAGAACTCTTCCGCAACATTGCAGCTATTCCACTATTCTTTTTGATGTTACACATTGCATCTGGTTTATTATGAACGTCCAATGGCAGCTTGAATGTTGAATGTGCTGTTCGCCCACCATCTAGTAAAGTAGCCCCAATGCCTGCTATGCTAACGGAAATAATTGAATTATACGGTATTTCGTTCACTACAAAATAAATTTAATTAATTTTATAGCGTCAACAACACGTGGTAATTATGCTGTTAAAATGTAGCTTATATCACACGTTCGTAGATTTACCATAGCAGCGCCATCTATTAATTACTTACTCAACCCAGTCGAAAGGTATCGACATCTGTTAGAATCATTTGGAGTTAACAGATAATTGTGACTGTCAAATAATAAAAGACAAATAATTAGCAATAAATTAAAATTGCGACTATAATTTGAGATTTAAACTATCCTATCTCTCAAGTTGGATCGAACTGCACATGGTGTGCGAATTTTATTATAATCGGTTAAGTGGTTTAGGAGTCCATTGAGGACAAACATTGTGACACGAGATTTATATATATTAAGACTAATCGTTGGGTCGTGGCCCACTAGGCATGATCACCTCGCCTGGTCGGAGAATCCTCCCTTTGTGTCGGAGGGACGTGACACCCGTTCCTTTACAAATAATTAAGTTATCTACGTTACTGTTTCGTCTTTACATAATAATATAATGTAGAAGTCTCATCATTTTTCTGAGTAATCAGTATATAATATATATCTTTAAAAAAAAATATTTCTTACGCTCATATTTGGTAATTTTTCTTTATGCCTACGTACGTATATGATAGGCCCTAGACGTATTCAGTATTGCCGTGTAAAAAAACGTCTGCGTAATTATTCCACGAACATAAATATTAATATCTCCAGACATCTCAAACACGGCTCGCTGATTCCATATTAGGCAGGGCTTGTGTTATGGTAATATTTCGGTATGTTTATCAACAGTCTACTTACCATAGTAAGCTAGTTGATAACTATGGTACAGGCTCTGCCTAATTTGGGATCAGACGGTTGTGTGTGAGATGTGAGAGGCTTTTGTTGAAGTGCTGATAAGACACGTAATATGACGATTCTTTAAACTTACTACATTTATTATCTATCAACTTTCTAGAAAGAATTTGGTGTGTTCTGATATCTGTACAGCTAGACAAAAGAGATTTACCACCGTCTGGCAACATAGCGTCTATGGTAGGAGATTCATGCTTCAGTACAAATAAGTCGGCTCGATCGATCAAATTAACCCAGTTTAGTAATTCTTCTATTACTTTTCACCGAATGATTGAGGTTACCGGAGCCCAAACCCACTCTACAGATGTCTTAATAACAGCTGTTCCCGGATCCCTCCTATTCAAGGCGCAGAGTGGCATACCGTGTGGTTTTAGTCAGTCCGATGCCGACACACCACACCGCCGCAAAACCCAGGTGGATGAGGGTCGAAGGTGGTTTCCACATGTTAAAAAAAACCCAATCTCCCCATGACTCTAAGATTAGACATACAAGTGTGATAGTTAAGTTGTGATACCTGCGGTCCAGCTCAGCAGAGACAGTCCTGCACATCATTTTTGAGTGCTCGATATTTGGGGCGCTACAGTACGACGCTACAGAACGTTTTGAGGTATAGCTAGTATAGAACGAGGCTCACAACCTTTTGAGCAATAAGGAGACAAACGACATTTTTGATTTAGCTTCAAACATTTACAAAAAAGATATTTCTATACAAAAGATGTTATGGAAAAAAACAAGTAAGAAAAACATAAGATAAATACTAAAATATAATACATAAGAACTCTTGTCATGTTAGAAGTTGACAGTTTACAATTAAAAAAAAAAGGTACCCTTGAGTGGCGGCAGTTAAAGCTCTAATACACGTGTGACATAGACATAGACGTGTGTAATACATGTGTGACATAGATCTAGGCAGGAATCTACTAGTATTTATATTGTTACAACGACAAAATGTTAAAATATTTCACTGATTAAATTTTACATGCAAGGTTAATACGACTAATCTGTTGGTTATTGGCCCTGGCTGCTAAGGCGATGGTTGAAGTTTAGATGGAACCTAGGACCAATAATGTGATTAGCACGGTCATTATTGTTCTGTGTCCACTCGTAATGTATTCGTAATAGTATGCGTATGTATGTACAGATTTAAAGATATGTTTATTAGTCCTTGAGTTATCATAGCAGATGCTTTGCCTAGTTGATCAGACCGTCGTGTATGAAATGTTATTATTATTATATTACTAGCTGACCCGGTTAACGTTGTCGTGCCATATAAATTATAGCAATTAAAAAAAAAAATATGAGTAGAAAGGTTACAAATATTGCAGTTTGGGTCCCCATGCTATGTACTCTTGGATTCTATTCATACTTTCCATCAGTTAGAATAGAGTCGCTTTGGTGGTGGAATAAAAAATAATGTAGTAGAGTAGAACCACAAACATTGTGATGCGAAATGTTCATATTACATTACATTATTATTTTATTTTTATCATGAATATACTTCTAGGTAGTACGGTCACGCTGATTTCAGCACGAGCGAGCCGGCTCGACCGGGGCAGTACTACCCTCCCACAAAAGACCAACCTAAAGCGCCAGCATCCTTGTTGTTGTGTTTCGTTGGTGAGTGTGAGACCGGATGCCCATTGATGTAGGGGTGACAGTTATCGTGGTAATCGTGTAAGCCTTACACTGTCACAATGACTGTCATACATTTTACGTCCACAAGCAGGGTGTGAAAAAGCGTCTCACAAGGCCGCCGTAGTGTGGGTCACCATACTGCATTGTCTGCATTTGCAATGAGTATGGTGACCACAACTCTTGGATTCTGTTCATGCTTTCCATCAGGCAAAGTAGAGTCACTTTGGCAGGCTCTTAATATAGAGAAAAATAATAATAATAATATAAGCTCTTTAAGCGTAGACATAATATAGATCTATGTATCTGTGCGCATCCATGCCGTCAATGTCATTGTCAGAGTAAAGGAAGTGAATGCGGTATCTGTATCACGTGTCTACAGAAATGCCAGTGCTGTCGAGAATTCTCCGATGGCGATTCTATAATATTGTGTTCACGTATATTGACCTATTTTTTTGAACTGTTCTTAGTATGACGCAGGAACTGCCTGCAATAATTGACGCGCTTATTTTTGAATAGCAATATTGATTTGAGTGTGCGTTAAATTCGCTGTTGTCCTCATTGGAGACAATTATTAAGATTTCGGTACGAGTAGCCGGCAAATCATATATTTTTTTTTATGGATAGATCTGATTATAACTATTTTAGTTTATTCGGAAAGACGCCTTTTTCGAAGTATAGGTTTATTAATAAATAGACCGTTAATGTAAGTTTTTTAGCACATCGTTTAAACAAAAAATGTGGAAGCTCGTCTATGCCATTACTTGGTTTGTTTTAAGGCCTGGTACCTCGACAGATCCCTACGGTTTGTAGATGCCCCTTTCATATATGAGAATCTTTTCCTACTCCCTAAGATGGGGCTCATTCATCATCTAATGTTACATCACCTCATCTTCAAAATTTGGCCAACGATAGTGGATGCTAAGATTCTCATTATCCACCTGGTGGCTCCGATTATAAGTAGTACTAGTCCTAATACTAATGTAATTAGAATTCAGTGGATGCTACTAACTCCTTAATTTGGTTCATATTACTATTAGTTTTAAAAAGTCTAATAGATAGAGCTGCGGAATTATATAACCGCTAAAAAGATTTTGATTTTAGTGGAGAGAGGTGATATTTGGTAAATACATCGGCGAAAAATAAATTAACATTCATTACTTCGGTAGGTATTCTTAAATATTAAGATATATTTCAAAGTGATGTATTTAGGATCCGTCTGAATCCAGGGTAGGTCACTAGTACTTTAGTAAATATTGAAGTTATAAAAGCCAAAGTGTTCAAGAGATAATAAATTTATATAAGATCCATTTATGAGGAACAAAGATGAGAGCTTAGTCAACAACGATTTCGTCAAAATTTCAGTTTCCTTTATATTTCTTAAGATGGAAGCGGTTTGGACGCCGAACGTGGGTGGTTTTGAAGAACCTTCTTTTGAAGACTTCGTGCCGTTCGTTGTTTAGATTGGATTTGTACCTAAAAATTATAGAGAATCGTGATAAGCTATTGATCACATTCATTGCGTAAATATTTAAGGTATTTTTTTTACGAACTTTATGGATTGTTGATAAAAAAGTTGATTTAGTTTTAAATAAATCACTTCTCTATTTGAAATATTTTTACTCATGATGCCTTATATTTCTAAAAAAAAACAAAAAAACAAAAAATTCGTATGTTATTATTTTTCAATCACAGAATTTTGTTATTATTGTTTTATTATTAAATATTTGCAGGTTCTAAACCTTAAATACCTGTAGGAACTAGGCTTGCAAAATATTAGGTATATTGGTTATTTATTTATCATGTTAAATTTGTCCGTTCTAACATAAAAATCTTAAACTATTTATCGTGCACAGCATCTATACATTTTAGCAATAGCTTGTATATACATGATTAAATGATTTTGTGCGCGTTTATCCGCAAGAAGTTAGCATGTTTGTAGTTAAAAGGAAAATCGCTAAACTTTCCAGACAATGTTTGTGGTAAGCACGAAAAACAAAAAACAATGATTAAGTCCGGCTCTCATACTATTCGGTTATTTATCGATGTACTTCACGAACTCTATGAATAATTTCTTACCCTTAGGGATAAAAATCAAAGTATTATTGGTGATTGCAACAAAATGTAAATTTTTTAGAATAATTATTTATATATTTTGTTATACTTATAGTGAATGATTCTTATATAGTGTATTAATATATCATACCTACATATTTTACTGAGTCGTTAAGTAATAATAATAAAATATTATTCTTCAGCGTTTGGTTAACAATATTTCTCATAATCTAAGTATATGAATTTCTTAAGGCATTAAAAAATTGATAAGAGATTACGTTGACGATTGTACGACAGTAAACTGTGGTACAGTCGCCAGCGCCTTCCACCCCAAGATTGTATGAAGTTTTACTCTAATATTATATATGTATTTCAGCCATTTGTCATCAACAGCCTTTTACAGTCTGGACATAGGCCTCTCCTTAGGAAGGGAGTTTTGGCACTTTCCTTCTCTTTGTAATGATGTTGTGTTGCATATTTGGTTCCCTTAGTCGCCTTTTACGACACCCATGGGATGAATAGAGGTGGGAACATTATGTATTCTTAATCCATCACCATACGTACTGTGAGATACCAGAAAACAGTTATCTATTTATCACACTTTTATTAACTCAACGGCATGTTCGTTTGTTTGTTTATTTGTAATAGACTTGACTTGTTGATAGACCAAGTCTCTTGTAAGCGTGATTTTTAGTTTCTAAATTATATTTTTATGGGTTGTAAAAGTTTATTTGGGTAACTAACTTGACAGTAAATGACTATCTTGAATCTACCTATTCCTCAAAAGTCATAAACGCATTGTAGGTGTCCATTTTATAGGGGTTTGAACGGAGATAATCTGACTAACTCCTTAAATACAACGACAAAATATAATTAACGATAAATATAGTTTAAAAAAACTTGAAAACTTTAACGATAAGTCGTGTTCCAAGGAATCCGTTATAAAAGAAACAACAAGCAAAGAAACATACAGACGAAGCTAATAAAGTCAAGGCGGTCCAATTGTACCGAAATATGGCTCTCACACGCAACAATGGAAAATAATGTGATAAATAATGTAAAAATCCTACACATCTCACATATGGCTATCTGATTTCATATAAGACAGAGCCTGTACTATGGTAACCTGACTGCTGGTAAACTTTGATGCAGGGGTGACAGTTATCGTGGTAACTGTGCAAGCCTTGCACAGTCACGATGACTGTCATGCCTTTTACATCCCCAAGCGGGGCGTGAAAAAGCATCTCACTAGGCCGCCATAATATAGGTAACCATACTATGCATTTGCAATAAGTATGGTGACCACAACTCTTGGATTCTATTCATGCTTTCCATCAGGCAGAGTAGATTCACTTTGGCAAGCTCTTAATATAGAAAAAAAAACGTACTTAAGTTTTTTCAAATACGTACATATTATAGATACTCACACTCAGATACAGAATAAATAAACGTGTTTTGAATAGAACCTACGACCTTTTGCTTAGCAGTCAAGACCACTAACCCTCTTGACCATCAGGCCTGTCGACCAACTTCATTTGAAAGTACTTTATTTAATCAGCTCGTTTAAAGTAAATTAATTCAGCAACTTATTTTCTGTTATACCTTTGAAAGTCCCACACATATTAACGTAGTGATTCCATTAATCATTCTTTAATCAATTGCTTCCAACCGCTCTTCTGGGTAATTATTTACAGCGCCCTTTGCAAGGAACTGTACTTGCTACGGCTGATATGATGATTATGAAATTCTTGATTGAGTTTTTGTACGAAATCTTTTTTGTTGTTCCTACAATCTATGTTTCGTTTAGTATTGGATAGCCGTGTGCCACCTTCGTCTTCATCTACGCTTTCCATCAGGCGAAGTGGAAGACAAACGCCTATTCCATTACAACTATAAAAAAAATATCTCAGGCTTTCGTTGTCAGTTATCTTAACTACTCTCATCCTATCTACATATCTCAGTTCTATACCTTAATTTACTTTTTCTTCTTCCCTTTTGAGAATAATCATAACACTTATAATACATAAATTACGTTCTAACTTATAGAACAACATTCCTTTAGGAATATAATTATTATTTTATACTTGTTAATATATACTTTTCCTACTTTCCTTTAAAAGTCTTGTGTCACGGGAGACTTTACAAACATACAAGAAATGGACACAAAGAACATACAGATCCAGAACAACAATTTGTGAATCACACGAAGTGTTGTCCCATGTGGGGTTTGAATCCATAAGACAGCGTAGTAGAGAGTGACGCGGCGACCGCTTAAACCACTGCACCATATTGCAATCGATAAGAATGGGCGTCAGACATTTCACCATAAAAACATTACAGAAAAAACTTTCTACAATGTTGTAATGTCGAAATAATATTAAAAATAGCGCAGAAAGATGATGATTGCAATTTCATCCACGAAAAGTAAACAAAGACAAATTCTCACTCAAGTTTTATAAAATTACACTCTTTGTAAGTAATTAGTTTTAGTTGTTTACAACAAAGAGCCTGTGAAAAATAATTAGTGATCAAACAAATTGTTTTCCAATAAAGTTCCACTACAATGATTAATTACATTATGTTCCATTGATAGACTGAACAATTATCAGACGAACATATTGAATTTAATAACGAAACCCACTCTTACAAGCTTTTAAATAACCGCTGAAATTCGACAATTTCGGATAATAACAACACTGTTATGAAAAGGTAATTAATTAACGAATATGTGTAAATAGATATTATAATAAGGTATATAATATATAGCACTGAAAATTTTACATATTACATATTACGGATATTTTAACGTGAAATATTTTACTAAACAAACAACGCGGATGTTAAGAGAGATCAGAATACAAGTGGAGTCAATTAAACTGTGAGTACTCAACGTGTCGATAAACAAAAAGGCCAAATTCGTCAAATAATATTTCTGGAAAAACAGATTAAATTCATTCAAATTAAATCAAAGGAATTAAATTACTACACTTTTTTTTAAAGACACCACCCGAATTCGGAAGATATACACTAATGGAAAAAATTAAGAGATCAAAAAAAAATTCCAAATTTTTGGGCATTTTTCCACAGGCCGTAACTTCGAGAGAAATGGTCGTACAGGAAATCAAAAAAAAGAAAATTATAGCTCCAAGTATCTAGTTTTTGGATTCGAACTTCAAAATTTTATAGTCTCCGTGGTTTTTGAGTAATCGTAGAAAAACCAGCAACAAAAAAATTTTCAAATTTTTTTTAGATTTTTTTTTTGGTCTACGGACGTGGAGAAAATTTTTTTAGCTTAACTACTATAAGGATCGGATGCCTTGTTTATTTAGCTTTAATTGGCTTTTCTATACACTCTGATACGCCCGCTTCTCGCTGAGATATCGGTTTTCAAATGGATAAGGATCCTTTTGTCTTTGATTATCGATATCTCAGCAACCAATGATCACAGAGAAATTTAAAGGTAGGTTTCAAGAACCTGAATAAATTTTCCTTAACGACTAGCTATTGTTTTTTCGAAAAAAAAACTTTTCTTTCTGTCACATTATTATGAGCACATCAGAGCAAATGTTGTGATGCACGAGCAGGCCGGCTCGACTGGGTCAGTACAACCCTCCCACAGAAGACCAACCTAAAACGACAGCGTCCGTGTCGTCGTGTTTCGTTGGTGAGTGTGAGACCGGAGGCCCATTGATGCAGGGGTGACAGTTATCGTGGTAGCTGTGTGAGTCTTACACTGTCACGATAACTGCCATGCCTTTTACGCCCCCAGCGAGGCGTGAAAAAGCATCTTACTAGACCGCCATAGTGTGGGTCACCATACTGCATTGTCTGCATTTGCAATGAGTATGGTGACTACAACTTTTGGATTCTATTCATGCTTTCCATTAGGCAGAGTAGAGTCACTTTGGCAGGTTCTTCAGGTAGAAAAAAAAAGCGTAGGGTGTTTGATGTTAATTATTATAAATATTTTATTGACAAATATTGGTAGAACTAATCATTTTAATCACATCTTGAAAAACAACCCACGCTTTTTACACTAAAACTAATGTTTTTGCTAATCACACTTCTTAATTTAAATTTATTAAAAAATATTTATACCTACTAGTTTGATATTCTATAAAAGCGTGTTTATTTTAGTTTTTAAACTATTATATATTTTCTACTTTTTAATTTTGTTGTCTTCAAAAATTTTTTTTTAATTCAACTGTCATTTATTTTTGTGACATATGGAGGACACAAAACAAAGATTACGTCTTTCAGATATTAAAAATATCATTAATCCAGAGAATTCTGGTAAGGATAATTGGACACACTATAGAAATTATTGCATGGTCATCAGATTAAGTAGGCAAAATTTTAAATCAATCTAGCGTTTTAAAAGGGATAAAAATCACGTTCAAAGATTCTGTTACAGAGATACATAGATACATACATACATAAAAATTAAATTTAATTGTTGCTTACGTATGTTGTAATGTTATCAAAATGAGAAACGACGTAATTGCGTTTGACTACAATGTGCTAAGTGCCGCTGATGACACAAATGCACACATTTATTAGTCATTGGAGTTCGAACCATGTATTGTGTTGTTGTTTATTAATATAAATAAATAAAAAAAAATGAAAAAAATTGATATTTTATTAAAAAAAAGTAAAGTGCACGCTATCTAATTTAGCGGTGCTAGGTCTCAGATGTTACACATTTTAAATATACGGTTGCTTCTTGAGAAGAACCATCATCATTAATGAAAATAAATACTCAAAAGTAAATCAAGAACCTATAAATAAATAAGAAAATCGCTTTGTTAATTCAACATTTCAGATCCACACAAAAGGACTTTTAATTAATTTTATTACTTGTAATTTAGTTCAAAAATAGACGTATCGTTATTTTTGAACATTTACACAAGGGAGCAGGTGATGAAAATATTCAGATCTGAAACGATACATCTATAGATTTAAATTGTTGAATTTTAGTTTCAAATAGTTTGCAATCGCATGTCCAATTACTGGTGAAATGGGATTATGTACCTAAACTTTAAAACATGTACATTTGACCTCAATAAAATAATTTTTATTTAATTTTTATTACAACATTAACATCTAAACAAGTAAGGTCAAACACAGTAATAAAAAAAAAAATTTTACAACCTTTATCGTTGACTTGTTACATTTTCCTTCTCGCCTTTTAGTTATCTTTAGGAGTGATATAGTAAAAAAGGGACGTAATTGTGTAACTCAAGAACCGCTCACTATTTCATTTGACTAATGAACTCTTGCGGTGCTAGAGTTAGTAATCATATGTTAGAAAAGATGACAGGCGTTGAATATTTAATACATGCAATTCCTGTAAGGCATATTTATTTTTGATCATTTATGCTAACCTCGTTGGTATAGCAGTTATCGTATACAACTATCTATCAATAGGACTAGGGTTCAATTCACGAACGCACAAAGTGTTACTGAATTTTTCTTGTTACAGAAATACTTAGTAATAACAGCCAGCACGTCAAGCCTTGGCTGGATCCCATTGGATAATGAGAGTGACGTGACTGACTTGTGCACTATAATATTTCCTGTGTACACTTCTTTATTAACAATGCATTAACTTATATTTGTACAATTTTATCAGCTTTTATGAACCCTTTTTCGCTTCAAATCACAATGTTCTAAGTCCCATTTAGATTAGACTTAAATATTTTAATCGGACACCATATCAGATATATTCTATTGTTAATAGTTTTTCTATTATTACTCTTTATAAACTGTGGAAACGGACGCTTGTGTGTTTACTTGCCACACAAGCGTCCGTTTCCATAATTTTACCTACTTACTTTATTTGAGTTACATTTTTGAAGAAATTCTTGTACATATTTTTTAACTTTTCATATTATCACGAGATACTAAAAGTAATTTAATATTTTCTACGGTAATTTTACCGTCGATGAATTTATGTTCATTACTATTTGCCTTGCGTAGCTGGCCTATTTATTTTTCATTGCTTAGTTGAAAGAAATAAACGGCGGTAGAAGCTGGGTTACAAATTGCAACTATGAATCCATGTCCTACCTCTCATAGAAGAGTTGACAAATTACATCGGGCAATTGCAGAAATTCCTACCTATTTGTTAAGCTTTAAGTAAACGTGTGTGATATCTTTTACAATCCTATTAATATTATAAATGCGAAAGTTTGTATGAATGTTTGTTTCTCTTTCACGAAAAAACTACTGGACTGATTTGGATGAAATTTTCCATTAATGTAGATGATACATCGACATGACATATAGGCTACAATTTGTAATGATTTTAAATAATTTTGGTCGTAGTATAACGATACATGTTAATTAAATCGGAACAAAAATTTGATCTCTGAGAGTTATCTTAGCGTACGCAGCCTAAACCATTAAAGTTACACAAAGATGATGTACCGTAGGAGTGTTTGTATGTTAAACAAAATAAAATAAAATAATCTGTCACGAAACTTAATGTGGCAGACCAAATTCCACGTGAGCGAAGCCGCGGGCAAAAGCTAGTAAACTATAATTTAAACTACAGAACACTGTTGAAGCAGTAACATTAACGTTATAGTTCGCCCAGAATTCAGTTAACAATATTTCGTGTGGAACTTAAATTGCTCTTAATGCTAAGAATTCGATTATAAGTGATTTGAAAAAAAACTGTAAAACTTACCATTTAGCTATAAAAATCGTCATCTAAAGCATCATATTTACCATATTTAATCTTAAATAACTTTTTGAGAGGTATGGGAGCGGTGAGGACTTTTCACGTTTCATTTAAAATGATGTCGGTACATTAAAAATTATTATGAAACATGTAAATGTCGCTGACATTACAGACCTTCTTTTTAAGTATCAGACAATCATAGAATTTTGTTTTTTATTTATAGTAGCATAATACGGAAAAGAAGACTTTTACTATTTTGACACATCATTACAATAAAAATATTGAAGAAAAACTACTGAAGGGGGTTATTTGCTACAGTTACAAAACACAAAACAACCGTTTTTAGAAATCTGTCTGTTTCTTTATCTGTGTGTTCGTGCGTATTAATCTTAGAAGCTGCTTAATCTATTTGGATGCGGTTTTCACTTACATACGGTGATAAACTTAATTTAATATTTAGTGTTTGTTTCATTACAATCAGTTAACAAATAAAAAAGATATTTCAGCTCAAATAAAATGGAGCTTAAAAGTGACTGCCGTTAGTCTTGTGGTTTTGGTTATCTCAAGTTATCTCCTTTTCGATATCCTCAAATTAAATGCAGTAAAAGGCGAATATTATCTTTGTAAAATTGCTAAGGTAGCAAAACTTTATTTTTATACACATTCGTATAATGTGCGGTAACACTAATACTAATTTATAATTTTATTTTGACAAAAATTACGTTACTCTGCCTTAAATATAGGGTAGACCAAGAATTCGTTCACATTGGAATCTAACAACCCGTACAAACATATTACGGGAGTTCTTGGGAACAATGTTACTGGAATTTGCTTGCTACAATCGTAACACATGGTTTCAACAAGACGGAGCCACTTGTCACACATCAAATGAGTCCCTACCGGTGGTCAAACATGTTTCCGGAAAAACTGATTTCCAGACGAGGCGACATTCCATGACCATCCAGAAATCCAGGTCTATTCCAAACAGATTTCTTTTTATGAGATCATTTGAAGAATCGTGTCTACATCAATAAAGCAAATACACTACGTTAACTAAAAGAAAAAATCAGGGAAGAGATGTTGGCAATCTCGCGGTCTCTGCCGACGAGTATTCGAAAATTTCGGTGCTCACTTAGAAGAGCGCAAACGTCAAAACGGTGGTCATTTAGATGATGCAATTTTTAAAAAATAAATTCCAACTAATTAACTTCCTTATGAATAAACAATTTTTGTAATATACCAAATGATTTTTTGATACAATTTTTTCAAATGTTAACTAATTCGTGGCCCATCCTATATAAGAGTTAGATATATGGCCCCACGCTTTACTATAGATCTACTCACGACTAATATTTTTGTCATCATACTCCTTAAATTGTGTGCTTTCGTGCAACTGCTGAGTTTTTCTCCATATTGTTTTACAAATATTGATGCTTAATATTTGAATATATTAATTTTCACAATTAACTATAACTCATGGCACTTAGGAAGAGCCTAGCTTTTTATCAGTAAAAGGATCTATAGTAGATATTCAGCACTCAGTGGTTCACGGTGAACACACGTATGTCGGAGACGCACAGCGCTCCAATAGTTCAAGTTCAAAAAAAGGTCACAAGTATTTCT
Organism: Hypercompe scribonia; assembly: GCA_949316085.1. Taxonomy (NCBI): domain Eukaryota; kingdom Metazoa; phylum Arthropoda; class Insecta; order Lepidoptera; family Erebidae; genus Hypercompe; species Hypercompe scribonia. The sequence continues at coordinate 12,505,811 of OX438988.1, forward strand.
CATTGTTTCTTACAGCAAATTGGATAGTGTGCACTTCCAGAAGTAGACGGAAAATAATGTAGTTTAATTTTTATGCCATAATGGCTAATGAGTTCACGGGTATCTTGATAGGAGGTAACTACTGTCGACCACGAATACATGAAAGGCAGGAGTCATAAGTGTGTTGCCTGAACTACATTTACTCGGAGACAGGCAATGAAAGGTTTACAACCAGTTCTATGTGAGATTGAGGCATTAATCTTGCCTAACCTGCTCCATATGAATCCCCACGATTATATTGATCGAATTTACTTTATTACATTTGCATCATCATATCAACAGTCTTTACATAGGCCTCTCTGCCACTGCTGGACATAGGCCTCTCTTTAGTTAGGAAGTTTTGGTCACGCTGTCTTGACGAGCTGGTACAGAGTTTGTATCAAATTATCCTTTTCTTTACAGCACTGTTATCTTATGTAGTTTGCTGCAATTGTCAAAAATATGCGAAATTAAATTAATTTAAAACATTACGTTGGAATTATTATTCAACAACGTTAATTAACTTGTTAATCAGCTATTGCTAAGGGCCTCCTAAATGTTTTTAATTAACACAATAAACCATTTAATGGCAGTTTACTTTTTTCTCATGTTTTAATCAGCAACAATTCAGGGTAGCAACAGAAGCCTTTGGAAGACAAAGATGTATTTAGATTTAAATTAGTAGAATAAATTTGTATTAAATTAGGGTAAAATTTAGGTAGAATAACGGATATAGACCTTGTAAAATTTAAATTATGAAGCGTAGGAACAGATGGTAATAGCCTTGAAATATAATAAATACGTGGAATGGTTTAAGTTATTAATTTAAGGGTATAGTAAAGCCTGTCTCATAATTTTATAACATAAACTTAGCCACTAGCCGTAAATAAGTATTTTACAAATTATGCTTATCGTTATTTCCAATGATTTTAATAAACAATGCAGTAAGGTGACCCACACTATGACGGCCTAGTGAGATATTTTTTCACACCTCGCTTGGGGACACAAAAAATCATGACAGTCATCGTGGTAGTGTAAGGCTCACACAGTTACAACGATAACTGTCACCCCTGCGTCAATGGGCCTCCGAATTTGCACTTACCAACGATACACGACAGCACGGATGCTGTCGCTTTAGGTTGATCTTCTGTGAGAGGGTAGTACTGCCCCGGTCGAACCGGCGCGTTCGTGCTTAAATCAGCGTGGCTCTACTACTTTATAATCGTTAATAAATCATAGCAGTGTAAGGCTCACACAGTTACCACGATAACTATCATTCCTGCGTCAATGAACCTCCAGTCTCGCACTCACCAACGAATCACGACTGCGTTTCGAAAATTTGAAAAAATGTGACAATCTATATGTGTATTTTTGATGTATACCAACTAAGACTAAGTTATTGTTGTGGTAGTCTTAGTTAAACGCGTGGAGTATAAAACACCATTACTTCCATAAAAAGTTCAATATATTATAATAAGAAGGTTGTTCGGTCCAGTAACCACAATCGCTCAGTGAAAACCGAACTTTCTTTTAAACGCAACTCTCGCCCCAGGAATACAACCAGTCTCGCGTAGAACTTTACAAATATTACATAAAGTACACTTCGACTTTACGGATTGTAAATTGTGTCCCATGTGGAAATCGATTCCACACCCCTTAGCGCAGTAGGAAGCTCTAACCGTTACTTCGTGTCATTTCGGTCGAGCTTGTCCATTTATATCGAAGTATATAGACATAGTTACCCTATATCCTTCTCTGTTTCCTGGCATGTAAAATAATTCAAGGCGACTCAGTACAAACAAAGAACATTGAATTTTATTTGTTAGAAAATGAATCTGACCGCAACCTAAAGAGGGACCACAGCTTATAACATTGTTTAGTTAGAAAAATAGATTACAAAAGAAATCTTTTGTATTTAATTGGCTTTTAAATTTACTTTGTTGCCAACGTTATAAGCAACTTCTATTTTTTTTTTTAATTGAAATAAGCATTTATATTATAAAGAATTATATTTGTCTAAATAGAAGAAGAAATGAATTGATTTTACTCACATTGATTTATCAATATACACCTGAGACGAGTTCAAAGTTCAATTTTTATACTTAGTCTGGCCATAAATACTGTTACACTTAATTATAAAAAAATATTACATTTGAATTTCGAATCTGTCATTTTTATACGATTGTTCATTGTGTTTTCTCATTTTGGCGCCAATACATTGTAAAATATTTTGCGATATTAAAATGGTGTGGGGTGATAAAGAGAACCGAATCGCTGTGATAGCATTACACAAAGTAGGTATGGAGCCAAATGCAATTTTTAAAACTCTCCATACACTTGGTATTAGTAAAATGTTTGTGTACCGGGCTATTAATAGGTACAATGAGACCTCCTCTGTTTGTGACAGAAAAAGATCTGGCCGTCCACGTAGTGTTCGTACGAAAAAGGTGGTCAAAGCAGTAAGGGAAAGAATTCGAAGAAATCCTGTCCGAAAGCAAAAGATTTTATCTCGGGAAATGAAGATAGCACCTAGAACCATGTCGCGTATTTTAAAAGATGACTTAGGACTTGCAGCCTATAAGAGACGCACTGGCCATTTCTTAACTGATAATTTAAAGAAGAATAGGGTGGTAAAATCGAAACAACTACTGAAGCGGTACGCAAAGGGAGGTCACAGAAAAATTTTGTTTACGGATGAGAAAATTTTTACAATTGAGCAACATTTTAACAAACAAAATGACCGTATTTATGCTCAAAGCTCTAAGGAAGCTTCCCAATTAGTCGACAGAGTGCAACGTGGACATTATCCGACTTCAGTGATGGTTTGGTGGGGTGTTAGCTATGAAGGAGTGACTGAGCCATATTTTTGTGAAAAAGGTATCAAAACATCGGCACAAGTGTATCAAGATACCATTCTTGAGAAGGTAGTTAAGCCCCTTAACATCACCATGTTCAATAACCAAGTATGGTCCTTCCAGCAAGACTCGGCGCCGGGTCATAAAGCTCGGTCCACGCAGTCTTGGTTGGAATCGAACGTTTCGGACTTCATCAGAGCTGAAGACTGGCCGTCGTCTAGTCCCGATCTTAATCCGCTGGATTATGATTTGTGGTCAGTTTTAGAGAGTACAGCTTGCTCTAAACGCCATGATAATTTGGAGTCCCTAAAACAATCTATACGATTGGCAGTGAAGAATTTTCCCATGGAAAGAGTGCGTGCTTCTATTGATAACTGGCCTCATCGTTTAAAGGACTGTATTGCAGCCAATGGAGACCACTTCGAATAAGCTTTTTATATTTTTAATTGTTTTATATTTATGTATTAAACTGACACACTGTAAAAGTAATAAATGTTATTTGCAGTTAACAATTTTCTTTTTTCTTTATTACAATATTTATGGCAAGACTAGGTATTTTACTAGCTGACCCGGCGAACTTCGTACCGCCTTAGCGTAGCGTACCTTATTGATTATAAAAATAGTTTAATTGATAGTAAATATTATTTTTCTCCGTAAAAACCTTCTCCTAATAATAACAAATACCACAAAAAAAGAAATAGTAAAATCGGTCCAGCCATTCACGCGTGATGCCGTGACCAAGAAAAACGGATTTCATTTTTATATAGATAGATAATGTTAAACATATATACATTACACGATATTTCCACACAATCTCATAGGTACATTTGCAAGACGTATTCTAATTACTAAAGTTTCTGTCGCTCGGCGTTGACGCACAATTGAAGAAATTGCTTGTTGCTAATTTGTAACTGTATTAAGCAAGTTACTAAGTTCTTACAGTAGTTGTAGCCGAAGGCATCGTACTTGATACATATACTAGCTGCATGTATTCCGCACTAGCGCGAGGCAGGAAATAACTGTTTTGTAGGCGTCGCTTTAGTTTGCTCATCGCTAAACACCCGTACCTTAAGATCGTAAAGTAATGTTTGATTACACTATCATCGTCATCATTTACAGTTTCAGAAGTCCATTGCTAGCTAAATATCTCTCCAAAAAAATATAATATTGGTCGTCTATACCACATTGGCCATACGTTTTAGGCTTTGTTTCAAGTTTTCTTCTCTTTGGAACCCTATTGTTCTATATAGCTTGCTCCGTTAGGTAGTTCTTACTCAGTAATTTTTATCTATTAGTACTCATGGACTACCATAAACCATGAACCATAGTTTCAAATTATATTATTCTAATAAAATACGGTACTACAGTCCTAAAACTAATAGTAACAAAGAGATACAAATTTATCTAAACTTTTTTGCTCATATTTAAAGGTCATTTGATTAAGACTAAACCCAGTCTTTTGGAACAAAGTAAACTAAAAAGAGTTTCGGCGAATTAATCATAAACTTTGTTATATTTCACCGAACGGTTCTTGGAACTGATACTGAATTAAAGTTGCCTAGGTAACAACATAAGTGGCTAGATTAAAACAAGGTGAGAGTTAATATATCTTTTCTATGATATTTTATGGATAGTGTAGTCTTTAATATATCTTGATACGTATATAACTAGATACAAACTCAAACTTGCTACTTCCAGATTATTTACTAAATATATTTTCAAGCTTAATTTTTACAATAGTATACTTACGATCATAAAACGGTATGATAGTCATGTGATTAAAATCAAGATAGTCATGCGATTACCATCAAGATAGTCAAGCGATTAGAATCAACACTCTTACTTTCCGATAAAGATTTTCTTCAATGTTGTATTTGCATTAAAATCAAACGTCAATGCCAGTAACAATTAAGTTCATCAATTGACATATTCTTTTGATGAATATTCATGAAAAATTAAAACAGTCTTCGAGTAACTTCCTATATGAATTAAAATATCTTACATTCATTCTCACTGCAAAAACATTATAAGGATTGGATACTATTTGATAGTGTTAGTTAAGTGTGATATTTTTGGAAACGTTCTTCTCCTGACAGACAAATTTAATATGTGAAATGTAATGAGCAGATCCACCTTAGACTCCACCATTAGAACAATAATGCAATGAAGATTGAATTATTTTTTAATTCTTTTTTTTCTTCTTTTTTAAAAGGACTCACTAAGAATAAAAAACCCGCACTAAGAATAAATCCTGTGTCGCGGGAGACTTTACAAACATACAAGAAACGGACACAAAGAACACCGAACTCAGAATATCAATTTGTGGATCACACAAAGTGTTGTCCCATGTGGGGTTTGAGCCCGCAACACTCAGCGCAGTAGAGAGCGGTGTGGTGATCGCTTAAAACACTAGGCCAACCGTGCAGTCAATTGTGAAAATCGAACGAATTTCAAACAGATAATTTAATCATTTTCTTTTTAAGGCTCTTTAACTTCTGTAATTGTGTAATAAACGTAATTTATATCGAGTGGTTGGCTTGTATAACTTGACAGACTTATTGATCTAGTGATTAGCCATTCTGTTTACTAAACAGAGGTCGTGAATTGAATTTGTTAATAAATTGCTTAAGTTAATATATTTATAAATATATAGGCCTGATTGACAGATTGCCTTCGCTTAATACATCTTTGTCTATTCCTTCGAAGATAAATAACATGTAGTTTATATCGGTGACTGAGCTCACATTAAAGGGTTTCTTATTATTCGAATCTGAATTTGTTTTTTTAATATTCTTTTTTCGTCTAGTAACGTAGATGGAAAATTTCTCGATAACCGATTGAGATATGAAAGCGGTTCGATAATAAGTGTCAAACTTTCCTCATCATTATTGAAAGAGATATAGTGAACTAACTAATATAATAAATAATAATGAATAAGCTCACACATCTCATACACGGTTGTCTGATTCCAAATTAGGCAGAGCCTGTGCTATGATAACCAGAATGTTGATAAACATATTTAAATTTTTCTAAGTACTATAATAATATATACTATAGATAAATAACACCTTTTTTATACTACTACTACTAGTGGTTATATCGGACTCGAACCGACCAAAAACCGCACGCCGTCTCAGGTACCAGTAGCCGGGGAATTAGGTGTACCCTAGAAAGGAAATCCCTGAAACCCTGACGTACCTCGGGCCATCTACCTACGGCTTGCAGATGACCCCTTTCTGCTACAAAAGAGCGTGTACTCCATAGCACGTCCCGCTGCTATCCTGGCCTACTTCTGCTCGGGTGACGGATGGCCTCACCTATCACCCCCAGTCTAGCGCTTATGGAGGACGGAGATCGTTCTGTAATCTCCGGCGCCCGAGCCGTCTGTGATACCGGACACGTTCCCGGGCCTGGCGGACCGGGAGAGTTCTAAACCTCTCCCGGTCCCGCTCCGACATCTCCTTTGCAAGCATAACTTGCTCGCAAAAGGAGACGGAGGAAGATAAATAACACCTAGGCACAGAATAAATAATCGTGTTCATTGCACAAATATTTGTCTTGGGTGGGAATGAACCCACCATCTCCAGTTTAGCAGTCAGGGCCATCAACCACCAGACGAACCGGCCCGTACCAGGTCAATATTGTAAAATAATGAACACACACTGACTAACTGAATCGCTAGAACAAAGAAATAATGCAAGAAAGGGATATTTTGTCTCATATAAATAAAACACGTGAATAGTCATCAACATCATCACCATCATAAACAACCTTTAACTGTCCACTGCTGGACTTAGACCTCTCCTTAGCAAGGAGATTTTGGCCTGCTATACCACGCTGTCCAGACGGGTTGGTATAGAGTTTGTTTCAAGTTTTCCTTCTCTTTGTAGTAATGTTGTCTTACTTAATTTGTTCCCTTAGTCGCCTCTTACGATAGCCATGGGAACAATAGGGGCGGTGACACTCTGTATTCTTAATCGGTCACCACATGGATCACACTGTATGTGTGAACAGTGTGTGATCGTTAAGATTCTCAAGCAGCACAAAAAGACCTCATTCAACTTACTTAAAGTAGGAATGGAAAGCAATCAAGTTAATACATTTTTCACATTATTTATATATCTATCTATTCCCATTTCACAGTGGGAATAGATATTTGGTTGATGAAGGCTTATTCCTAGTAGTTCCATTAGCAAGTTTTGAAACTGACATAACTTTAAAACTTCAATTTTTCCATTTATTTTTGTTCATTTTTACTACACATTTGACACACAGCATCATCCAGTTTCAAACTAAGCAGAGCTTGTGCTATGATATTTATGTACTTTTTTTTTGTAAATACCTTCATATACATACATATTATACATAGAAACAACCAAACTTCGAAACAAATATTTGCAGATCATACATACATTTGGTCCGACCCGGAAATGAAACCCGAGACCTCAAGTACAGCAGTCGCATTTACTACCTCCGCTACCGAAGTAGTTAAATGAGAGTTACATAGTTCCCACTTTGATTAAATATTTTTTTTTTATTTCTAAGAAATACTCGTATAAGGAAGCTTTTTTTTTTTTTAACGTGTGGAAACCCCCTCGGGCCGTCACCCAACCGGGGTTTACGGCGGGGTGGTGTGTCGGAATCGGACTGACTAAAACCACACGGTGTGCCACTTTGCGCCTGAGATAGGAGGGATCCGGGAACCGCTGCTATTACGACATCCAGATCCCTCCTAGCGCCTGCCCGCTAATGCGGGCACCATCTATGGGTAAATTCTCTATTTTAGGCGACCTACGGCACACGGGGACGTCGCCTCCTCGCGGCTGGGCATTGTAGCGGATGGAGGGGAAAACCCGTCCCGTCCACCCTCGGCCACACTCAAGGCGGCATGAGGCGCTGGTATGCGCGCCTCCGCCGCCCGGCTCGCCGGCAGCGAATTGGGTCCGAGTGGATATCGTCCTCCCGGGCCTTCTCCGCCGCCTCCTTCCGCGAAATTACGTCTTCGCAGAAGGTTGCGACCGCGGTAAAACAACTGTCGCTACCGGCCATGGAGCGTATGACGGCCGGTAGCGAGAGGTCTCCTCCAATAACTGCAGTGAGGACCCCACGCTGCACCGCCCAGGCGGAACAAGCCACCAGCGTGTGCTGAGCCGAGTCCTCACTGCAGTCGCAGTGGTGACAGGCGGGACTCAATTCCCTCCTGGCGACCGAGTGCAGATACTTCCCGAAGCAACCGTGCCCGGAAAGGACCTGCGTCAGTCGGAAGGAAAGGGTCCCATGCTGCCGCCCTGCCCACTCGGCGATGACCGGCTGGAGAGCTTCCACGGCGGCAAAGCCAGCACGTGGAGCCTCCAGCCGGGACGACCAACGAGCCATCGTGGCTCGCCGAGCGGCCTCTCGCCACTCGCGTATCTCTTCGGGCGGGGGCCGTATGCCGCTACCCGCCCGGAAGTCAGCCGTCCGCCGATAAACTTCCGCGAGCACTTCCGCCTCCAAATCCCACGGAGGAGTTCCGGCCAAGACGCACGCCGCCTCCGTCGATACGGTGCGGTAACCGCGTATGGCTCTAACGGCCAATATCCTCTGAGGGCGCCAGAGGCGAGCCCTATTCTGAGCGGTCAGAGCCGCCGCCCACACCGGTGCACCATACAGCGCCATTGACCGGGCAACCCCCGTGTATAGCCGTCTCGTCGCCACGCTAGCTCCACCCAAATTGGGCAAAAGTCGCCCAAGGGCAGAAGCAGCGCCGACCAGCTTTGGAGAAAGCTGTCGGAAGTGCTCGTCGAAGAGCCACCTGCCGTCTAGGATCAGGCCCAGATACTTCATCTGGGCCTGAACCGGTACGAGGACCGAATTAACCACGATGGAGGCGCCGGAGGGTGGACCACGACGGGGCCCATGGAACAAAAGGGCCTCCGTCTTGCCCAGGGCCACCCGCAAACCCAGCGCCTCAATTCGCCCGACCACCAGAGAGACACCCGTGGGGGCCAGGCGCACCGCCTCTTGAAAGTTTGCTCCCCGGGCCGTGACCAATGTATCATCTGCGTAACAAATTACGCCCAGCCCGGGGGGAAGACGACCCCGAAGGGCCCAGTCGTATCCCATGTTCCACAGGAGTGGTCCGAGGACAGACCCCTGTGGAACACCGCACGACATGAGCCGCCGCCTCAGAACACCGTCTCGGTCCTCGTACATGACGGTACGCTCCTCAAGATAGTCTGCCACAAGCCGCCTCAGGTACTCTGGCACCCCGTGGTAGTGGAGGGCTTCCCTGATGCAGCTAAATGGCAGACTATTAAATGCGTTGGCGATGTCTAACGACACCGCCAACAGCACGCCGCCACAGCTCACCGCCTCTTCGGTAACGGCCCTCAGGCGCAGCACAGCATCGATCGTCGAATGCCCCGCCCGAAAACCAAATTGGGCGTCCGACAGATCGGGGCCCACCTCGCAGAGGTGCCGGACGATGCGGGCAGAGAGTATCCTCTCAAACAGTTTACCCACCTCGTCCAGCAACACGATGGGCCTATAGGCCGCTACCGATTCGGCTGGCCGTCCCGGCTTCCTCAATAGGACCAGCTTCCCGCTTTTCCAGCACTCAGGAAAGCGTCCGGACGCCAAGCTAGCGTCCAGGACCTCCCTGAGGCAGTCCGACAGGCTCGTATAAGGAAGCTCAGACAACCTACCGAACGTCAGAAAAACAATAAAAGTCTATCTATTCGAGTATAAAAAGACACTTAGACTGTGATATTCTATGTAATAATATTATTCTCACACATCTCACACAAGAGGCCGTCTGATCATAAACTAGGATAAATAATTAAGAAAATTTGAGAAGTCTTCGTTGATATTAGCACTTGATATGAAATTGTGTAGTGGTATGGTTACGAAATTGTATGAAATCTAAAGTTACGTTCCAATCTGTCTGCTGATTTTACGTAAAATGCACACAAGACACAAGCTTTAAATAAAATTTAACTTATTTTGGCATCTATTACATCTACGATGATCTCCCGTCCTACTTTTTTCTTTACTTCATTTAAATTAAAAAATTAATTAATGTTGGCTGTAAAAGTAGTATACATGGGACTAACAGAAAAAACGAATATAAATGAAGTTATGTGTACATATTGTAAAACAAAAACTCCACCAGCAAAAAATACAATCGTGAAAATGAAAAAACAATAAAAGAAATTGACACTTTATGCCTACTTTCCCTTTAATAAACCAGAACACGCGTAACTCTAAACACTGTTTTCATTTGAACAATACAGAGATGAGTTTTATAACAAACTTCCAATTGTTCCGAACAGTAAGGAATGGTGTACACTGAGTTATATACAATAGCATCTATTCATTGTGTGTCTTCTATCGACAATTTCAATTCGTAAACAATTGGTTAATGGAAATGGGAAAGCGGCACATTACAAGACGACAACCTATTTGATAAAAAGCATTTTTTATGAATGTTATGATTACAAATTTGAAATTGTATGGAAACATTCCACGGCCCCGTAGAAACCCACAGTTTTAGTTTTGTTCAATGTTTTGCGAAGTATTTACTTCCTGGTAGCGAAATAAATGAACAATACATAGAAGAGGAGTTTACTTTCCTGTGCTTTCCTGTACTATTACGTGCCCTGTATTAAACGGACCCCATCACATGTAATGTCACGTGATCTTGACCTACAAAAAGTTTGATAGCTGCCTAGACCATATTTGTTCGAAAGAAACAGTTCGAAAGTTTAGTATATAGTACTTCATACAATTTATTTCATATAAAGCGACAACTATTGCTATTAGTACAACAATGTAATGTTTTGGACATCTGACACACAACGCCATCTAGTCTCAAACTAAGCAAAGCTTATAGTATGAGTACTAGACAATTGATATAAATACATATATATTTTTTTCCTGTAAAACATACATTCTAGGTAGTAGAGCCACGCTGATTTCAGCACGAGCGGGCGGGCTCGACCGGGGCAGTACTACCCTCCCACAGAAGACCAACGTAAAGCACCAGCAGCCGTGTTGTCGTGTTTCGTTGGTGAATGTGAGATCGGAGGTCCATTAATGCAGGGGTGACGGTTATCGTGGTAACTGTCTAAACCTTACACTGTCACAATGACTGTCATGCCTTTTACGTCCCCAAGCGGGGTGTGAAAAAGCATCTCACAAGGTCGTCATAGTGTGGGTCACAATACTATGTTGTCGACATTTGCAATGAGTATGGTGACCACAACTCTTGGATTCTATTCATGCTTTCCATCAGGCAGAGTAAAGTCACTTTGGCAGGTTCTTTAGATAGAAAAAAAATATATTAGATATAGAAAACACCCAAACTTCGAAACAAATGTTTGCAGACAGAAATATTTGGTTCTACCCTCGAATTAAACCCGAGACTTCCAGCACAGCAGACGCATACGCTACTACTACCATCGACGCAGTTGAGCAAGAAGGTTTCGGTCTACGTTGACCAGATGGTTTGGTAAAAGATTTGTTTAAAGTTGCGTAGTTTGCTGCCTTAGTCGCCACTAAAGACACCACCGGGTTGGATAGGGGAGGTAATAACAATGGTTTGTATTCTTAATCCGTCACCACACAGATTGAACGGAATTAAGGAATATCCAGCTCTTATTAACTGGTGTTATTTCTCTAATATATTTTTACTCCATTCATTCTTAGCAAAAAGGAAAATAATCTTTTTGAGATACCTTCTGCTTTACATCATAAAACTTATAGTTTACCATGGTTTTTTCGTATAAATTATAACCCTTTCAAAATGTGGTAACATTTTTCACATATGATTGGATATAATGCTATTTTTTTAATCCCATTGTTAATGATGAGAAAAGATACTTTTTGTAGCAAATTACTTGTTAAGAAATTTAACTTAACTTTTTGACTACTTTACATTAACACTGGCTTTTGCCAAATAAATAAAAAATAAATAAATAAACAAACTTTATGTTCTTAGTGTAGCTATATTGTATCCACAATTTTATTACGTAAATACTTTAAAAGCAAATGAAACTATTGCAATACCTTAATGTGTAGCATAAATGGCAAAATTTCACAAGCGTCACCTACAAACATGTCAAAGATGCAAAAACTATCCGTACAAAAGAAATGTAGAAGAAATGTAAAACTCCATCAAATCTTTGCATGGTACTATTGCTCTATACCAATTGTAAATATTATCACACTTACCTCTACCCTTGAAACTTTGTAACTGCGCACAGAGTCGAGTGTTCATTACCTAACTTCAGCCTCCCGCTTACTCGAAGGGGAGAACAATATATGAGAACAAACTGACTTTTAGACTTGTATACTATGTCCAGTTCAACGTATTAAGCTAAGTAAACGTTAGCTACGATTTGTTCAGAATTTATTTTTCTGGAATTGAGACATCAATGTAAAATTAATCATCTCTTCTAGGTCATCATCGTCATCACATTAACTTCTATTAACTGTACATTGCTTGACATTGACCTCTCTTTAGACAGACACTCCTACAGACCACCCCACCGCGAACACCGATGGGGTGACGTCCCGAAGGATTTTCCACAAGTTAAAAAAAAGAAGAAAAATAGCAAAATTCTCTTTCGAAAGGAGATTTTGGACTACTATAACAGCTAGCCAGACGGGTATAATAGGATTTGTTTCAATACTGTCCTGTCTCTTTGCTGTGATATTGGCATGTATAATTTACTTCCTTAGTTGCCTCTAACGGTATCTATAAGATGAATAGGAATGGTGACACTCCGGATTCGTAATCCGTCACCACACGGGTACAGATATGGTATGATTAAGGAACAAACTACGCAGTGACTGAGTGATATAAACCATTCGTAAGAAGAGATGAAATATCTATTTTTATTTTAGAACTTAACATAATACTTAACATTTCGAGATATGACGCAGTTATTTTATACGAAATCCAAACTTTCTTTTTGCTACAGATAAACATTGTGTTTAGGCAAGGTACCTCTCTTGTCTCTGGTTTATTGTCTGCAAGTTCGTTAAAAAACTTAAAACTGTTTTACGACGTACTTTACGTCTACAACACTGACCTTAGTAGATAGTGCGGTTCTGTCTGTTCAATTGTTCATACATACCTATTATTAAACTGAAATAAACTGAGCAGAGCACAATGTTGAGAGAAGAGTTAAATCTGTCATTTCTTAAGTTAAAATTATCGCAAAGTTCCCTAACAAAACCCAAGCAAAATGGTATTTTTTAAAGCTGTAACTACATTTGTCTTGATCTTATCTTTATAACACGGATTTTAAGGATTTTTGCTCATACGTCCCATTTTCCAGAACCGTCCTTCCACAGGTCAATAAAATCGACGAATCTGCCACTGGCCCTGTACTTTAAACTGTAAGATGAATTTTGCCCCCTGAGGTACAGGAAAATGTAACTGTCTAGACTGCATGCACAGGTAAATCAGAAGCCAGTCAAAAGTCAATGGCCTAATGGAAAAAAAGAAAGAATTTTAAGGATAATTAAGAAACGAGTACTTAGAACACAATTCATTACACCAATAGTGATTCCAATAGTTATTAAGATTTGTTGTTGTAATTATATCACGTTGAAAATATGTATTAGTATTATAAACGCCACCTAATTGCAGAATTAGTGCGCTTTGAGTTCGAACACTTGCACTTGCAATCTCGTGCGCTTATCCCTAATAAGATTTGAGAATCCAACCCCAGTATGTGAAACCTAAGACACAGGTTTCGAATGCTTTTTCTATGCGTACGTCATAACTGTCGTTTTGAATAAACGAATTTGTTTTATCTCAATTTCCAAGTCAGCTCCAACTTTAAGGGTCAAACCCCTGAAGGCATATGTAAAACATTTCAAATAATTTAATCCACAATGATCTAATTCTGAAGTAATAATATTATTTTCTAGCTGCTTTAGGCATTTCAGTATTTACATTTATTCACGTCCAGAATCTTTTACTATGCGAAGATTTCTTAAATATTTGTAGAGGCCAGAATCTGTTTTATATTATTTATTTAGTAAATATCCCTTTCTGCTGGTAGAACACTAAATGTATAGGATGTAGATTGAAGTAGATTGACTGCACGGTTGACCTTGTGGTTTAAGCGGTGATCTGGATGTCATAATAACAGCTGTTCCCGGATCCTTGCTATGTCAGGCGCAGAGTGGCACACCGTGTTGTTTTAGTCGTTCCGATTCCGACACAACATCCCGCCGTAAACCCCGGTGGGGTGACGGCCCGAGGGGGTTTCCACACATTAAAAAAAAAGAAAAAAAAGTGGTTTAAGCGGTCGCCTTGCAGCTCTCTACTACGCTGAGTGTTGTGTGTTCAAATCCTACATGAGACAACACTTTGTGTGATCTACAAATTATTATATTGCGTCTGGGTTTTTTTTGTATCCGTTTCTTGTATGCTTGTAAAGTCCCACACGACACCGGATTTATTCTTAGTGCGGACGTTGTCTTTTTTAAAAAAAAGACGAAATAATGAACTAGAGTCATTGATATCAACTTGAATATTTAATTCATGTCTTAATACGCATACACTACGAAAATCATTTTCTGAACATTTTTATCCAACTATATCAAATATTTATCGGTTACACGAAATTCTCTCAAAATTCATCGCTTTTTCTTAACACCCGACATACTTTTAGACATTGTGCCTACAAGGATTTTTGGTAATAATATTATTATTTTGGCTTTGTTTACAGAAAAATATAGCGATTCTAAACGCTTTAATGGTAAACAAAACCTTTTCTTACCAAATATAAATATTTTATTAAAGTTAGCTGTCCTAAGAGGAAAAAATATTTGAGCTATGGTAAGTGATTCTGTAAGCAAATGGTCTATATTCATTTTTTATGATAAGGATGGAGAAAAACAGATGTGATTTTAATATTAAGTATCTTCAGATGCCCGTGAGTATCTGCAACTCCAAAAACACGAGTCCAATGCCTTCACATAAAGTTCCCGCCTCGCATGTAAGAAATTTAAGGATGGGAAACGAATTGTTCCTCTGTAATCTTATTCATTAAAACTAAAGCTTGTTTGCCAACCGTGTCTTTAACCACGATTACAATAAGATGTGTGTGAGTGGCCGATAACAATGATTTCTCGACTACTAAACATAATATAATCAAAATTGAAAGGACTGCTAATGAAAATTACTAGGTATCGTAGTTCAACGTTGTCACGCTAATACCAAAACCTCTTAGAATTCTTGTATCAGCTATGTTTCCCTAGATAGGTTTGAATTGGATCTTGTTTCACAGCTTCGGTGGAGCTATAACGAGATATAATCTATCTCGCGGTTACTAGGAATATACCTAATAAATATATCAATAAATATTTGCTTTTATGTTTGTTAAATTATATTTGTGGAGTACGAGTATTTAAGGCACGGGAGAAACAAAAGTCTAGAATCTTCTTAGAAAGGAAGTTTGAGCCTACTATATCACGCTGGTCTAACGAGTTGATATATTTGTTTTATGTTGTTTGTTTCCATTAATACTTAATCCTTTAATTTGAATATTAGTTTGTATGTTACCTATAGGATAAAAATATAAATTTGCCATTACACATTTCATTTATAGACGTCAAAAAATCGTGTTATATTAGGAAATATTTTGTAAGAACTCGCTTTTTGAAAATGATATTTTGACAAAATAATTAAAAAAAAAAACAATATTCTATAAAACTTTGAAAACATTATCTATCAGGATCTGGATAAGATCTCTTATGACGTTTTCAAAACTATCAACTAATAGTAATTGCCCTTTAAAACGGATATAAGTTAATTAGTCCACTTGTGACACTTGTAATAGTAGTGTAAGTGAATAAATTAAAATAAAATAAATAAATGGAAAATAAGCAAACTCACTAAAAGAATCAAATTTTTATAACCTCCCCAAATGCTTGAAGACCGAAAGCGAGAATTGATCTCGATGTCATTAGTTTAACACTATCAAAAAACCGGTACGACCTCACTAGATATTGATATCGTTTATATGTCTAACGTTTGGCCCTTGGACCTCCTGCTGAGTTGCTATTCTAACTACAGAGCTAAAAATATACAGACTAGTCTATTTGAGCCTCATACTCTAGTATCAAACGTGATTTATGTTTAAAATCTTTCTCTTTTTTTTATTTTAATAGTCTGTCCAAGTGATTCTACTCTGTTTGATGGAAAGCATAAATAGAATCCAAAAATTGTAGTCACCATACTCATTGCGAATGCTGACAATGCAGTATGGTGACCCACACTATGGCGGCCTGTTATGATTTTTTACACCTCACTTGGGGACATAAAAGTATGACAGTCATCGTAGCATTGTATTGCACAAACTTACCACGACAACTGTCACCCTTGCATCAATAGGCCTCCGGTCTCGCACTCACCAACGAAACACGACAGTACGAATGCTGTCGCTTTAGGTTGGTTTTCTGTGGGAGGGTAGTTACTGCCCCGGACAAACCGGCCCGTTCATGCTGAAATCAGCGTGGCACTACTACCTGGTATGGTTCTCCTTTTCTCCATGCCTCTTTCTCTTTCTTTTTTGTTTTAAAGACACGTCACTGTGTATATACGAGTATTCTATCTCTATACGAAAACCACCCAAACTCAAAACAGCAATTTGTAGATCACAAAAAGTATTGTTTTGCGTGAGGATCAGCGCAACAGAATATCTGAAGAAGATGAAGGTGAGGTGTATATCTTGAGTGCAGGCGTCCATGGGCATAGGTACTTACAATAATGCAACTCGTCTACTCCTTTGTCCCTTAATGCTATAAAAAATATCTGTGTAGAGTTGAGTAGTACAATTGTATAAAAAAAATCATTTGATATATGTATATTAAAAATTGTTTATTTACAAGAAAGTTAGTAAGTTGAAATTTAGTTTTAAAATTACATCGTCTAAATGTAAGGTTTGTACTCTTCTAAGCGAGCACCAAAATTTTACGTATACTCATAGGCAAAGAGACCGCGAGATCAAAGACATCTCTTCACTGATTTTTTCTTTTAGTTGACTTAGTGTATTTAATTTATTGATGTACACACGATTCTGACGCACGAATGTCACCTCGTCTGGAACCAGATTTTCCGACAACATGTCTTTGACCACCTACTGTAGCTAGGTGTTCCTATTGTAGCTAGCAAATTCCAGTAGCATCAGTCCCAAGAACTCCCGTAACCGCAGGATGTTAGATTCAAATGTTAACAAATTCTTGGCGCACCCTATAGAATCAAACTCATGACTGATAAAAATCTTATATTACTTGTGTTGACGTAAAGAGTTCTATATGTTCACAACTCTGTAAGGACAATTACTTTACTGTACGAACTTGATTTCCTCTGTGTATCGACTATGCTTACAGTCCCAAATGTTAAATGTATTTACTGTGTCCTATTCGGATCGCCCGCGGTGATGCCTTTTATTACTTTTTGAAGTGATTGATAAGGCACCGCACCATATCAATTTCCAGAATTGTTTTTTTTGCAGTTATTTCCTTTGAGGACGAAAAAATCAAGGAGAAATGAAACGCTTATGTTCTTTTTAGGAAAATGAATTAGCGTAACTGTTTCTAAATGTTTTTATGGCGTAAAAATTAAATTGCGGCTTCGATCCCGGGTACTTGAAATCAAGTGGTCCGAGTCCTCTCGGGATTGTAATGCCTAAGGTCGGTCGTTGATATGGTTTATAGGGGAACACTGTAAAGTCTTGGCTGCTGCGTCTCTAAAGAGATTTGAAGAGATTTTCCACCCTGTAATCAAAAAAAAGGTAGAACCTATACTATTACCCAAATTATACCCAAATACATATGTACTGTACTTTGGCGCTAACCTTCATACAATCATCAATATCACTTAACTTACTTATTTTTTTGATAAATCAGTTTCCTGAAAAACTTTAAGGAAAAAAATTCGATCGTCCTGTAATGGTTTCCTTCATTTGAATCACCGGCTACATTTCTGGGAAATTAGACTTTAAAAGCTTCCAATTAAATTACAATACGTGGAAACAGAAATTGGTAAGAATTAGTTATTAATGACAACGAAAAATCAGAATTTGCATGAATTTATTCATAGTATTATAGTTATAATATGGAAATTTAGGACGTTTCAATCAATCTGAAAGAATTAATCTAAAATCTGGTAAACCAAACGATATCGTGTTCATATCTGACAAACTTAAACTACAACTTATGTTAAAATTATCAATCTAATGTACTGTACAGATATGTCTCTTCTTCTTCTTCCTAACCTTAACTCTAAGGCGTCGGTTACTAGTTCAATCGTTACCTAAATATCAGTTTTCCCTAGAACGACTGACATCGGACCTATAAAACCCTGAAGGCGAACTGAATTTGAAAGTTGAAATAGTTGTCAGCACTTCCACTTCGCACTTGAGAGCACTGACTTCCCAGTAACGATGGCTATAAATGTTCATGACAACCGGGATCGATGTTTCACATACGAGGTATGGGCGTGAAACAGCGCAAAATACCATACTCTTGGTTGCTCTTAAGAGTTTTCTGTAAGAAAAACCTAATAACACTTTGGACGCAACCCTGAGAACTTCGAACTCGAAATTTCTTCATTGGCAGTCGCGGTTAGCATATACCGCTAAACCAACGAGGCGGTTCAAGTTATTTATTTATTTTATTAGCCTGCCAAAGTGACTCTACTCTGCTTGATGAAAAAATGAATAGGATGGTGGTCTGGTGGCCTATTACAATTTTGTACGCCTCACTTGAGGACGTAAAAGACATGACAATCATCGTAGCATTGTATTGCACATACTTACCTCGACAACGGTCACCCTTGCATTAAGCACTGTAATGCTTTAGACGAAATGGTGTTTCCTTATTAATAACAGTATACTTTGAATACTTGTTTATTTGCAATATGTCTATCAAAATTTTACTCTATATATTATTAAAGAACTATTAAGAAATCACTAAAAATAAATAAATTAGTTTTGCCAGAATCACTAAAAGTGATCACCTCGAAACTTCATACTGCGCTGTGTGTTTTTAGGGTTCTATGGAACCACACTTTGTGGTCTACAAATTGTTGTTCAGATTCTTGGTGTTATTTGTGTATATTTTATGTATGAGTGTAAAGTCGTCCGTGACACAGGAAATAGTAGTGCGCAAGTTGCCTTTTTAAAAAAACCTATGTCCATTGCATACTTGAAAATAGTAACTTTTTTTTATACCAATTTTATAAATATTTTTCTTTGGTTGTAGGGCAACGTGGTTGGCCTGAAAACACTTTGTCGCCAGTAGTATCCAACATTATTTACTCTTTTAAACTGTTTGCTTGTTTGCAGTGACTATCATTTATAACGATCATGAATTAATTTAGTCTGTTTATATTTGAGGTTGTGGACGTTGAATTTATGCTGGTTCTACATAAAATAGATTTATTATTATTGTTTATCTATTGTTTTATATTAAACAGTCAAAGGCTGTGTTATATTTCACAATGCAAAAAGCGTATAACTCATTAAAGCGCAAAGGATGAGAGTGAGTTTATGTAATTTATTAAATCTGACACTTAGTAAAACAATTCGGCTTATTGTTGAAATCTAAAATCATCTCCTCCAGTATCAAAAGCTTATACCAGACCTGCCTTGATATAACCTGGCTTCACATGGATGCAATCGGCGTTGCTTTCTCTGTCACATTACTTTAAAACTATAATCCATGATTCCCTTAGAAAAAAATCTTTGTCTTGACCCTCGAAAAACACCCCTACAGCGGCCATCACTTCACCATTAGCGTCAAATTTCAGTAAAAAAAATATAATATTAATCAATGTTACTTAAACAGAAATGAGAAAAACATTGGTATATTTTTTTTGTTTATGGTAACCTACCAAAGTGGCTCTACTCTGCCTGATGGAAAGCATGAATAAAATCCAAGAGTTGTGGTCACCATATCTATTGCAAATGGAGACAATTCAGTATGGTGACCTATGTCGGCCTTGTGAGATGCTTTTTCACACCCCGCTTGGGGGCGTAAAAGGCATGGTAATCATCGTGACAGTGTAAGGTTTACACAGTTACCACGATGACTGTCACCCCTGCATCAATGGGCCTCCGGTCTCACCAGCATACTCATTGTGAGTGTAGACAATGCTGTATGGCGACCCACGCTATGGCGCATATGAGATGCTTCTTCACAACCCGTTTAAAAGATCCGGGATCACAATTGGAGGGAAACACGTACTCACAACAGGGTTAAAACCTGGAACTCACTACCCGCTGGTAGTGAGTTCCAGGTTTTAACTGATTTGCACCGGAAGAAAGAGCCGAACTTTTATATGTTTATCTATAATGTACATACATACACTTATATGTAAATATTAATAGCTATAACGGAGACTAAATCTAACATGATATTGTAGTTTTTAGGTACTTAGTTGAGCTTGAATAATAATAATATTCTGATAAAACAAGTACTTGAAATGACTAGCTTCAACCGAACTGTCACGTATGCCATCGAGAAAGCTCTACAAAGACTCAAATCAATATTCTTTTCGTACATTTTTTTATAATAATAAGTCATCAAAAGAGTAAATTGAGGTACACATGGCATGAAAATTGCCTACTCATTGCAATACGAGACGTGACTAGTATAATTCTATGTATGCACGCTTCGACAAGAAGTTCAACAGAGTTGAACGAATGACATGAAAGATGCAGACACATATATGTATATATATACAATACTTCGGCATAAACGGGCGAAATCGACTCGAAGTCACTGTCTCTGTCACCAGCCTCGCAACGTCTGACAGAAAAATGCTCTAAAGCAATTCTTTCAATTCAATTCGTCTAAGCAAGCCTAAAATCTCCTCTTCCTGTTCATAAGTGGTGGGAGGGAGAAGGTGGTAAAGTGCTTGTGACTTTCGGGTTGTCACTTTCCATCTGGTACGTCGTCTGTTCAATTGTCATCATCATCTTGCACTAGTATGTAAACTGGCAACTGCCTCATTGGTATAGCGTTCGTGTATACGACTACCGAAAAAGAGGTCTCGGGTTTGATTCCCGGATCGGGCTAAAAAGTGTTATTAAGGGTTTTATTATAGAAAGGCTTGATTTGTCCGGAGGTGGAAGTTGGGATCCAAGCACCTGTGGCTCGGAGAGCATGTATAGCAGTCAGTCTTGTGCCTGATCTCTTCATGATCGTGTAGAATAACCGTTCCATCGGATTTTATGAGTGAGGGCACAGAGAGTGTGTGCGGAACACTCTCTCCATTGTAACTGGCCGCCGTAGCTAAAATCGTCTAGGAGTACGTTAAACTGGTGTAGTGAGTATTTAGTGTTTTATTTTGTTTCATTTTATGTTAACAAAACAAAAGTTTATTTCCTTTTAATTCTCATTTTAAAATCTTCAAATATATGGTTTCAGTGAACTAAATTTCCAGACAGGTACGTCGCAGATAAAGACTACATGTAAGCTCCAAGTTACAATAAGCTTAAGTAACGACAATGAGATGTCTTGAAGAAAATTTCAGTCTTTATAAAGCTTGGCCTAGAAACGTGTTTAACTTGACTTAAATGTAATTTATTGTACACATGTTGTAAACTATGAAATCTAAAATTAAATGTTCTGAACTTTGTTACTATATTATCCATCTCATCATAGAATTATGAAAAGTGGAATAAAGCTATTTACTAATTTTATGTTAGCCTTAGTAATAAGCCTTGTAAAAAATTTAATGACAACAAGATCTAAACAACGTACAATATATTCTGCAAATAAGTTTTAGATTTTATTCGTTGAAAACAGCAATTATTTTTTTATTAAGAAGACGGTACTGCTTCCAGCTATTTCTGATCTGCAATAGAATTAGTAGAACAATAATAAAGTAACTTATTATTTCTTAATAAAGAAACTAATTACTCGACATGAGCCACACTTTAACAGTGCCAATTAACGATAAATCCAACATCAACTACCATCAAAATCTTTGAATTGAGCCGTATAAATATTATTCAAATATCTCTCCGTCAATATGCCCCGATGGCGCAGTGATGGCGTAAGCGACTGCGTGTGAGTTTACAAAAAAAATATATAAATATTCTATCCATCAATCTAGTTGTCATAGTACGAGCTCCGTCTACTTTAAAGCTAGATAGTGTTGTGTGTCAGATGTCTGAAACATTTGTTATTATTATGACTATAAAACATAAGTACCTACTTAGTTTAATATATTTCATGCATCAAATGAAATAGGTTTTACCAACGACGAATCTCTTTTATACAGGGCTTGGAGTTTTACGAGTTGTTTGATAGTTATAAAAGAGATGAAAAGAGTTTTTCTTTTACAACCGGTGACTTTTAGAAGTCAATCTTTTTAAAAGAGTAATCTTTAGAAACTGTCTCACCTTTACTAGGATAGATAAAATATATCGTTTTTTACAGACTTTCACCTTTAATTCTTATGATTTGATAACCAAACTATACGAATAAATTTTATTTTTTTGTAAAACTTTTGTCAAAACACAAACTTTTTTTATTAATAGAAAAATTGATCGTCTTTCAACTTATTATGGGTTCAGACAAAGTAATACTATGAAAATGGAAGGAGAAAACTTTCAAACAAAAGGAAGGATTGGAAACGATTGGCCAAGGACCAATCTCTCTCTATATATATATATATATATACTATGGCGTCCATGGAAAAATGCCAATCATGAGCTGTTGAACAGTGTAGGTTAATTGATTCATGTTGAAATTTTTTTTTCATCAGCTACTTATTTAACAAAATGAATAAAGAATGTAATATCTACTTAGCAAACAAATGTAAGTCCAAACAGAGATTCACATCTTGGCTAATGGAATTAAACTACGATCAAACAGAAGTTTTGATAAACATGGCGCTTCAGTTGCACCCAGTACACAGAACATTACCCCATACACATTCACACATACCCACACAGACACACACAATTATATTGTTTATAAATTAATTAACGATACTATTCTTGGATTTTATTCATGCTTTCCATCAGGCAGAGTAGAGTCACTTTGATCGTTCAAGAATAAAAAAAAACTTAGTTTTTAGTATTCTATTTTAACTGTTCAATTGCACAACTTTATTATTCTTAATACTGAAAACTGTTCCTGATGACGATGATGATTGTGATGATTGATGTTTATTGCACAGTGACGTTGACGTGTGCTTCTTTGGAAATATTATACTTGTATCTCATTATTGGAAATATACATATATACTCGTATGTTATTAATTTACTAGGTTTTCTTACCACATTGTTCTAGGTGATCTGTTATGGATATTCGTACGAATACCCTGAAACTCAAATATTTAAAAACATTATTTGGATAAAATAATAAAATAAATAAAATTAGTTTTCACTGTTTCTTAACAAATGGCGTAGCGTCACTTTGTGCATGGAATTTCGAACAGTAACACATCTGCTAAGTAGTATTTATATGTAACCTCAAATTCTAGTAGATATAATTTACCACAGTGTCAACCACGTGTTTATCTACCTATTGTGAAAATGTCTACTGTTAGGTGTTTTGTGGGTAATTTTATTGTACTGTTTTATCAAAAATAAATCTACAGCTGAAGCACACAGTGTTTGAGTCGAGCTCTGAAAGATAAGCAGCCACTTTACGAGCAGAGACATGACAAAGTGGGTGTGTTACGTGACAATGTAGCAAAACCAGTCAAAACTTACCTGGAAACACCTTGATCGGCAGTTCTACCCCATCCACCGTATTTACTGGACATCGTCCCCTCCAATTACCTCTTGTTTCGGTCGATGGCGTATGGCTTGAGCGAGCAGTGCTTCTAATCTTTCGAACAAATAAAAAAATAGTCAATCGTTTTTACGACGGAGGATTTGATTACTGTCAGAAAGGTGGAAGAAAGTGGTCTCCAATTATAGACAATACTGTGAGTATAAAGATTGTAAGCCTTATATTTTAAATAAAATAAACTAATAAAATAAGTAAAAAAAAACAGCAAGAACTTGCACATACTCGATTCACCAAAAAAAAAAGTACGTGTACTTATAATTGAGGATTTTGTGGCAAAGTAAAACTTTACCAGAAAATTGCTAAAATCCTCTAATCCATTTGACAAAAGGCTTATCGTGAATAGATTCATCTTTCACATGAATTCCATAATCTAAGTAAACAAAGTTAAAGCAAGATATTGAAAGCACATTGGAAATCTTAATTCGCCCAAAGTCTGTTCAAGGTGAGTTCGATGAAAATGTTATTGTATTACGAGGCCGTATCGTTGTAGGCTTAATGATCGACTTAAGGAGTATAAGGCGACTTCAGATTTACATTTGAAGGTACTTTAAAGTTTCCATTGTACCTAACAAACATTGATATTTATATGTCACAAGAAACGAACATTTCCGAAGTGTTTTTGACCAAGAGGAAGCCGTACAAATTCATTTTATTGCTGTGTATAGCTGCTTTAGTGGTGGATTTACCACTAGGCTGAGTAGGCTGAGTAGTAAATATTTATCTCATAGATATATGCACGGCAAAAAGGAGTCTACTATTGAGTGCTCCAAATACAGCATCGTCTGTATATTAAAAATGACTAAATTTTGTGATTATGAATTTTTAGAGTGTTCCAACAGCGTTTTAATATTATCAAAAGAAAGTGGAGGAAGGACTTATATCGTGACGGCTATCGGTGTTTAGATTTTCTTGTTTTGTATCATGATTATGACAATAATACAGAACGTGGAACGTGGAGCTCTATTAACTCGTTCTGTGAATAAATTATTCTCGCAAAAGCGAAGGCAAAGTGAAGCCGTAGAGGTTTAAAATTTTCACTGTTTGCCAGGCTCCCGGAACGGACCATGTACCAAAAAACGGCTCAGACGCTACTGGGCGGCAGGTATTTACAAAAAGCAATTATATTTTTGATGAAAAGAAGGTAACTAAATAGTTTCAACAAATTGAAAATAACTAACAGACTCGGGTGATATAGAAAGAAGGTCTAACGGTTTGAGACTGGCACTTAATTAGTAAGACTTGTTATAGACTTCATGCGATTCATTCATTCTTAATCGTAACGACTTAACAGATACAGTGTCTATCTAACACACTTTACTTTTTTAATACAACTATTACAGACATTGAGATTTTTTTTTAATATGACAGAATGATTACAAAATGAGAAAAAACTACGATTACAAAATCTCACAGCCAGGTTTTTCAATTAACGAGGTTCAATATTTTATTCACAATAAGTGCAATTCAAACATCACAATACAGACACTGAGTCATAAAATTCATTACTTGGAGTTTTCATTTTCTTCAGTATTGGGGTGTTATGAGAAAATGGTTACGAAATGAAAAAGATAATTTATTGTAAAAAATGAAGTAATAAATTGAAACGAAATTTCAGAACAGAACAAAATGAATAAAAATAAACGAGAATAGGAAATACTGACAACATAAGAGTAATTTTAACTAGTAACAGAAAGCCTTAAGTCTTAAGTACTATTTTTTTTTATATTAAAAGCCTGTCAAAGTGACTCTCCTCTACCTGAAGGAAAGTATGAATAGAATCCAAAAGTTGTGGTCACCATACTCTTTGCAAATGTAGACAATGCAGCATGGTGACCCACACTATGGCGGCCTTGTGAGATGCTTTTCCACACCCCGCTAGAGGACGTAATAGGCATGACAGTCATTGTGACAGAGTAAGGCTTACACAGTTACCACGATAGCTGTCACCCCTGCATCAATGGGCCTCTGGTCTCACACTCACCAACGAAACACAACAACACGGATGCTGGCGCTTTAGGTTGGTCTTCTGTGGGAGGGTAGTACTGCCCCAGTAGAGCCGGCCCGCTCGTGCTGAAATCAGCGTGCCTCTACAACCTAGGACAAGTTTAAAAAGACGATTTAAATACAAATGTTGTACTAAATATGAAGGAATTATAATGTTAATTTTGTAGGTGCGGAGCAAAAGGCTGGTTGTTGTGGAGAGCCTGGAGGGATGCTTACATATGCCCATCAATGTACTTCAAGGATCCTTGAGATGATGATGATGAAGAAATTATGTTTGTAAATTTAATTTCTCCACCATTTAATGTTAACTTCTTTAATATACAAGTAATTCATTTATTTTAAAAATTAACATATCTTTTCGCCGGATTTTTTATTGTTTTTATGTTTTTTGTAAATGTAGAATTCAAATTTGACTGGAAATGTCAGTGACCTTGGTTCGTCTGTGGATCTCCTCATTCCTGAGAAGCAAAGAAATTCCGAGCATTGCCCTTTCCATTGCTCTTTGGGTAATTGAAGCATCTTTTCAAAGCCATAGTTAGCGACCATAGTGAGTGACCGGAAGTCATTACTGGCAACACACACTGGTCAAAGACTTTTGTCTTGAGACACTGCCTGCTGTTTAAGCCTGTTTATATAACGTAACGTAATTCTAACAGATGGCTAATACATTGCAAAATTATAAAATGGCTTAAAATGTAATTCATATTTTCTCATCATCATCTCTAATCCTCCTTGTATTCTTAACTATTTAAATCGATAAACAAGAAAATATGTTGACAAGCCCAAGGCCACAACCAATACGGAACCTTCAACTATTGTGTCGTTAGTCTATGGATCCGGTATCAAAGAGGCCATTATTTCAGACAGTTTTCCTGACGACCTCATTTAAACGAAGAAAACTCGAATCAACAAAGTTAGTCTCACATTATGTTTCAGTAATGACAGAAGAGTTTCTATTGATAATCTCACTTTTTAAAGTGATATATTATAAATAAATTTAAGCTAAAAGTTATTTGACATATCACTAAACACATATTGGGACTATTGGGTAATTGGGTATGATACATACATATAGATACAATAGCCAGCAACGAAATCTGCTTAATCTCTAAATCTACTTGAATTGAGTTTTATTAAAAGTGTACAAGATTTTACAAGACATTATTTAACCAAGCAGTTTTATTAAAAGAGTCGATGTCCTTCTTTTCATTCCATTACGTGATCATTTCCGCCTCATATATCTTCATCAATTTATTACCGAGTCTGGTAACAACAAACTTGACTCTCATTTTTATTTTAACAATTTTTAAATCTTGAAAGGTGTGTGATTTTTCTTTTAAATATTGGTTTACATATGAAAAAATATTTAAAGAAAAATATTAGAAGTGTATACAAAGTATGTTTATTACACTGAGTTACATTAGAATCTACAAATACTTAATCGTAAGTCCGATAAATGCGTCATTATGTGCTTTACTCGCATATGCCTAGTACTATTGCTCGGTATTATTGTGTGATAGTCGATTTGCAATTTACCAATTTCTTTTGTCCCCATCCGTAGTTTTATCACATAGATAAGTGTCAAAACAGGCCTATTACACAAACTTTTCATTACTTGAAAGCACGGATAAAACAACGTTTTCTAAAAATAAATCCTAGCTAGATCGATTTATCGGTCCCGAAATAGCTTGCATACTCGTACTATATTTCATGAAAATCACTGGAGCCGTTACCGAGATTCATATTATATATGAATATGTATATATATATATATATATATTTATACATACAGGAATTGCTCGTTTAAAGTTATCAGATATAACTAAATATTTATATTTTAGTTTGCAATTCGATTAGGATATAGGTCTATTCTTGTCACCATGAAAAGAATAAATGAATAATATATTCCGTGATGTCATAATGGAGGGGCTATTACATGATGGAATATTTTTCAATAACCAATGTTGTCAACTCTAAGTAAAATAAAGTAATTGATTCTTTAACGGGACTGGATTCTCAATCTTCAACAATAACAGTTTGACATTTATAATAATTTCTTTGATTTCAGTTATTTTCATTTCTTTGTATAAGAAATTCTCCAATCTGTGTCGATTTCTTGAGTTGCTCTGTAGCTTGGTGTATGGAAAAATATAGAAACCTACCTTGTTATGTAAGGTATTTACTAAAAGTGATCCTCAATCTCTGAATGACGTCAACGTGGACGTCAATTATCACCTGATGTAGTGTTTTTTTTACCTGAATGGTTATTTTAACCCTTAAGAAATACATATATTTTTAAATTAAATCACAAAACAGGAAGAAATATAAATGTGAAAGGTGTTAAAATATATGAAAAGGAATACAAATTCTAGATATCAAAATTTCAGACAAAAATTGCTTAAAAAAAAATTACATAAAATTACTAAAAAGTCGTAATCTTGCATGAAATATGCCAAATGTTGGCCTTATATATGGCATTGAAACATGCAAAGACTGTAGTCAAATAACCCCGAATAGAAAACATTATAAAACAGGACAGGAGGGAAGACAACCATGACCTACTTACACAAGAATGACGTCAAAGGATATTTAGATCACGGATTATAATTGGTTGCGCCTTCTTGAACTTTTGTTTAAGTAATTTTCCATGTTTTTCTGTTTACTTTTTGACCTTGGTGATTTGGAAAAGGTAACTTTTTACTTTTAGTTTAAATCTGAATATTATATAATAATTGTATTATTATACTCTTTTATACATATGTTTCTCTTTAGTTTAAAGTTATAAGGATAGATATAGTGTATTGAAATAGAGTGTATTTGATTGTCTCACATTTTGGCAGAATAAACATTTTAAGAGAGATCAAGGCAAAAGTAAAGGCATAATCACTTTGAGTTTTGAAGTCGGGTGAAATTTCGATCCATAAAGTGCCAGTTTCTGCTTAAGACATATTATGCTATGAAGCACAATTAATACTATTGACACTGTTATCCTATTGTAAGATGCACAATCAAGGTTTGTTAGTACGCGTGTTGCTCAGGCATGTTATTCTATATTATATTTAGCTTTTTTTTGTTATACTTGATGATAAGTGATTACCGCTGTCCATGAATACCTCGACCTCAAGAAACAAGTGACAAGATAAAAGACGACGACATGCTATAAAAATATTTTAAATCTAAGTTCAATTTATCTAACCATACAGATATACACATGTATAGACATCATCAACAACCTTAAACAGTCCACTGCTGGACGTAAGCCTCTCCTTAGGAAGAAAGTTTTGGCCTATTATACCACGCCGGCCAGACGGATCGATATGATCTCTCCTATCTCAGGTGCAGAGTGGCACACCATGTGATTTTAGTCGGTCCGATTCCGACAAGCCACCCTGCCGTAAAACCCGGTGGGGTGACGGCCCGAGAGAGTTTCCATACGTTAAAAAAAGGGTTTATATTAAATTTCCCTTCTCCTTGCAGTGATGTTGTCGTGCACAGTTTGCCCTAGTTGCCGCTTACGACACCCAATGCCTGAATAGGAATGGTGACACTCTGTATTCTCAATCTGTCGCCATACGAAAGATGTATAGTAACTGTAATATTTGAACACAACTAACAACAAAATCAATTTAAAATCATACCAAATTGTTAAACGTCGTTTAAAAATCTTCTGCAAATAGGATACCTATCTATAAGTTTACGACGAATATTGAAACTTAGATTTATATCGTACTTGGACAAACTATTTTAATGGGAACGAACACTAAGAAAACGCATCCAATTTTATTCAGCTGACCATTTTCATTGCTTGCGATCAGTAGTAGCTAAAATACTCGCGAAGTAAAACTTAAAAGTACAAGCTGTATTAGAACTTTCTCTTGTTATCTTTTTTATTTCAAAACCAAAAAAATAGTGTTGTTTATGGAAATTAATGAGTTTATAATAGGTATTAAGTACAAATCTTTGTAATACGTGACATTTCGATTAAGCTGCCCTGGGCAAGGTCACAGGCTGACTGGTGCAGCAGCACGCATTCTCGGCCTTTGAATCCGTGAGCTGTTAGTTTCTTCATCTATCTGCACCACAAAATATTTAATCATCAAAATAAATCTTTTGTGCCAGTATAATTTTTGTGCGTAGTGAAATTATTATTATGATTTAAAGAATGTTAGACGAGTTCGAACGCCAACATTTACAGCTACGGGACTGATCTACTAGACGAATAATTCATACCCACGATACCCACGAGACCCTCTGCTAAATTGAATCTATTCTAGAGATTGTGACGAATAGAAAATAGATCATCATTATCAAACTGGAACTGTTAAGCTCGACAAAACGAAACCACGAAGTGATCCGTCACTAGCCTACTGTTAGTATTTCCAAGTAGAAGACGAGTTAAGGTATGTAATGACTTTAAAAACAAAGTGTAAAAAATACAAAAATTTCGTTGTAGTGAATTACTAGTTACTCAACCACGCTGTACTTGTTTGCTACTTTAATATAGTAATAAATAATCTAATTTTGTATTCTAAATCAAACAAACGCTAAATTACCTTATCAATAAATTACGGTACCACAATAAATAATTTGAAAATTGTTTGAACTGTAAGGCATAACTCACAACATTCAACATTTGATAAATTATAATCCTTGACTGGAGTCATTCCATCAAACGTTGTACAAAATGGTTCTGTACCTTGTTAATAATGTCACAGTTACGTACAATTTATTGTAACCAATATTTTATGAACCAGATAATGTTAATTAAGGTTTCACTATAAAAGTTTAACGTAGAAAATCCCGTGTAGTAACGGTAGTACTACCTAGAATTATTGATGTTATAAGTAAAAACGCGAGCGTCTCGGGACGCCCGACAGAAGTGAAAACTCAAACTAATCTATGTTGAACTATTTAATATTAAAACTTCAGAAAAGCTTAAGTTATTACTTAAATTTTATGTATTATAAATTAATATGATAATATAAGGTAAGGTTATTTATTAACAACGTCTTTTACAATATAGCTAGAGCTGTGGGTTAGAGTGAGAGAGGAGAAGCCTGCTTGCTGTTACTGTATACGTGAGAGAAAGGGAGCCATACAGACTGGTACCGTAACGCGTTACGTAACGAACGTTACGAATAAGAAGTTATCACTTTAAAAATATCATTGTTACAACAATACTACTAATAGAAAATACAATTTTATCAAAAGAGTCAAATCATAATAAAACATCGCCAGTTAAATGACAAATTACTCAGAAGAAATAATTAAATGAAGTTTTTTATAACTGCTTCAAACGTAAGCTAACCTTGTTTATTATCCCTCTTAGTAATACTTGTTTTATACCAAATCCGATAGCAAGTTCAATTTAAATTTAATATATCTGTGTACCAAGGTCGGATTAAGAATGTCAATGTAACAGGAAATTACATTCGAGGTGCCTCGTACCTGCAATGGGAAAGGTAAGATTTACGATGTGTTTGTACTGTTGGTAATTGTCCTTGTCTCGTAGGTATAGTGATTAACGTATGCGAGTGCCGAACTCGGGTTCGATTCCCGGGTGGGGCCAAGATGTTATTGAGTTTTTCTGATTAATAAGACTAGTACCGGACTAATCCAGCCTAGAGTTTGGAAATTGGGGTCTTAACTTCTGTGCCTCGGCGAGTGCATAAAGCCATGTTGGAGAGCCCTCCCATCTGATACTGAAAGTGAGAGAACAGAGAGTGCACCTGTGTTTGAATACACATTTTTGGACCATTATATCTCCTGCATAGTTGGTTAATCTCTATTGAGGCTAGGAGTATATCAATTGCTCTTGTAATACATAATGCGAATATGCATACTACCGTTGTAACCAATTACTTTTAATTTTTATTTAACTGAAATCAAATGTTAATATTATTAAAATATATTTTTTACGAAAACTATTCACCAAATTCTTTATCTATAGTCGAAATTTTTCTATGCAGTTTGCTTGTAAAAATTTGTTTTGACGTACTCTTAGTACGTACGATCTATTAACTGGTGTACTTTTATTTAGTAAAAAAATTAAATTCGTTTTTTATGCGGTACGTATTTATATAACTAACAAATAAGCCGAGAAATTAATCTGTATATTTAGGAAATTCTTGAAGTTTATGAGGAAGTATTTCAAGAAAAATGATTAGTTGTTGTTCTGGTATCAGTATTCTAGGAGTTATGAATAGCCAAACATACATTTTTGTAGTCAGTAATAGTTTTATACTTAGCAAGACAAGAGAAGACAAGATGTGGTTGGCAAAACATTTTCCTGTATTTCTCACCTTTTATACGAATAATATTTTTATGGTTAATTTAACAATAAGTAATTACCACTAATCGATGAAACCTGCAAATTAAAAGTCACAAATGTAATGCCGACCTTTGAAGTGGAAGTACGCAGTTTTCTCGTAGATCGAATCGGTCCAGCAATACTCCAGGCGACAATTTGTCCTACATCCTACATATATTAGCTATACATTCTACTATGGTATGTCATTGTGGAAAACGAAAGAAAACGTAAACGTAAAGTTCTGAATTCATTTTTTAGTCGCACTAGCTAACAGTTATTGGCTTGACTCTACCCTGTGAGCGGATTCAAAGTGAAATAGTCGTAACTTTGTAAGCCACAACTAATTGTCAAAGTGCACAGGAGTCTCAGCCGACGGCACTTCCTACCAAGCGGCCAAACTCTACGAGTTTCTCGCAAAATAACTAATAGCAACTAAACTGCAAGTGCTACAGAACTATGTAGCAAACAGCTACGACAGCAGTAGTGTACGAACAGCTACGACGCTTGCAATCGCCACAAAATATTTAAAAACTTGACACTACAAGTCTTAGAGGGCATAATTAATAATACCACGCGACCAGTGTTTATTTACCAGCACACCTTCCTTAAAGGTTGCACAACACACGTTCAGAACTGGACTTAACACAATTCGTCTCCAAGCAATCACATAACAGTGACGTAGTGAATGTGCTACCTAGAAGCAAGCAACCGCGTAGTAAATTTTCACTGAAACAATGCAATTTAGCGAATTTAAAAACAAAAGTAGTCTTCTAACATAACTGACATGGTGTAAAATGGCAGAAATCCTACTATAATAATCTAAAGGAAATCATAGCAACCTAAAACCTAATTTTAAACATGTTCAATTTTTTAAATAATATCAAGTTACAAAAGGCAGATATTTTAAAAACACACTATGAAATTGAAAAATCGATTAGTTCTGTACATCAATAATACAAAAAACTTAAGATTAAAATAAATTGCTTAGAAAAGGAACGCCATCGATTAATAAATTATAATAAATCTCTGGAAAATAAGTTTAAAGACATACAGCTTAGTTCGCATTGTTGTGGTATAGAGACATGAAATAAGCGTAGACCGATCTAATCTCCATCGGAAAAAGTCATAAAGTTCAATATCTTCACCTTTAACATAAGGGACAGTCTTATTCAGGTGCAAATCAATAATCACTAACTATCAGAACTAGGATTATATAATAAAAAACTTGTACAAAAAGTTAAATACAACCCACATCGGCATTCAAAACGAGCAGCATCCTATTTTTGTCGCCGAGTATCTTCTGCCTACATAGAAGCAGCACGTGTTTTTATAAACACGTGACTTTGTCAAAACTATATAATTTATAAATATAAAACTAGAAAGTTTATGGTAGTATACTTATCAGAAAGAAAGATGGAACTTACATCGTGGAACGTACTCGTACATGTTTAATCGACTTAAAAAAAAAATTAAACATGGACTTACATATATATCTACAATTCTACATATATACATCTCATAGACATCTTTACTACGTTAATTAAATCCCATTGGATTAATTTTAATAGTATTCTATTAACTTTCGTCACTTATCATGGTATCTATCGTACGAATCATAATTTTTTGCATATTTGACACGCACAAATTAATAATACACGAACAAAATCTAAAACTGACACTTACACAACCTCGCCATGACTACTCTCAGTTTTTTTGTCTGTACCTCAGACAAAAAAACTTGCAAAATTTGCACCACACTAGAATGGAGACCTATATAAATTAAATAAACAGTTCACATATAATTCAATCTACAATAACTTTTAAGCAGCGATGCAATCGTGATACATTTAATAAACTTGCTAAGCACTTTTCATCTCACAAGTTAAATTCGTTAGTAATAATTTCTTATAATATATTTATTTTGTTAAAAATGACTAACCTAAGCAACATAAACCGTGAACATCAGCAAATAGCTGTAGGTAATTCATATAATTATAATATACTTGAATTGTAGTATACTTAGCCTTATCCTCTTTCAAATTAATGTTAATAATTAGTATCCGGTGGACTTACTCCACTCCAAGCTATACGCTTATGCTGACGACATGGCGGCCTTCTGTATCAGACTATCCAGCATTCTATTATTATTATTTGTCCCAATAGTATAATAGTTTAAGCGAAAACTGATGTACTTTCTATTTTCTAGCTCTTGTAATCGGCTAACATGGTGAGACGGTTTGTGATGAATAAAAAGCCACGCCTTTCTTATCTTAGTATAATTTGTTTTTTTGCAGCCCAGCTGTGCTTGCACTCTGCTCTTCTGAGTGTTAGTATTAGCTCGTTGCTTGCAGATAATTTGATTTCAAGTATCAAGATCTACTTTTTTTTGAGTTTATGTAAGGTTTAAAATCTTTCAGTCGTGTAGCTTAGAGTCACGAATAGATTTAGCGACGAAAAATTATAGATATCACTGTTGAAGAGCAATTATAAATTTTTAAGCAAAAGTGACTCAAATTTTGTGCCTCAATTGCTCAAAATCGATTATGTAGCATGTTATTTATTTGATATATAATATAAACGATACTCAAAATCTAATGAGTTCTTGTCTAAATTAAATTACCAGGTGATGAATAGTTACAATAAAAAGCCATTACAAATGTC
This sequence comes from Hypercompe scribonia, assembly GCA_949316085.1. Lineage (NCBI taxonomy): Eukaryota > Metazoa > Arthropoda > Insecta > Lepidoptera > Erebidae > Hypercompe > Hypercompe scribonia. The sequence continues at coordinate 12,540,479 of OX438988.1, forward strand.
AACATTTTATTTATATATCAGTATAAGTACATCCACTTACATTTATAGAATTTTACAGTATAAAGACTTAGTAACATATAACACATATTCTACTCATACAAAAATATTCCTCTCGTTCAACCATCTCTTGTACTGTCATTTCCATAATCCACAATTTAGAAGAACTCCTTCAACTCCGACCCAAAAAGGAGGTACTATAAGTTTAATGTGTGTATATATCTGTGTATCATAGCTTCTAAACGGATAGACAGATTTTGAAATCAGTATTATTGAATCAAAAATCAACTTTTACAACACATGAAAAATCAAGATTAAGGTTCAAAAGAAGTAAATAATATTTATATATGTATTTAGCTCTATCAAGCTTTTCTAACCGATTAACGAACTTTTAAGCCTCGTTAGGATAAGGAAATATTTTATCAGATTTATACTCGTTTCGCGAGTGGCAGAACAGCTAGTAGTACAAAATACAAAGTGGTTATTAAGGTTCGTGACATACTTATTCTGTCTAAACCAGCAACATAACATTTCTAAATTCAAACACGTGTTAGAACTACCGCAAGTGAGTTTGTAACAGACGATAGTTCAATCGTTATCGTCTAACAACCGCTTTGTGATCAATTTATCCATCGATAGTTTAGTTTTGTGGTGGTATCCTACTCCCACACTGACTCGTAGTAATTTTATGTGTAAGCCAGAATCGTACAGAAAATGTTTTCTGAAACTGATTGTATTCAAAATCTGCTATACTATAACTGTCGGCCAACTGTTCAGTTTATGAAGAGTGTACATACTTGTTTCAATTACTGTAACCCGCAGACGTCTAAAAGGTGATTGATTGAGTGTTTGCAATCAATCGATCGACAGTCAAGTGATAGTTGAAAGCAGTGCGATGTATGTATATTACTAAATTGTTAGAACGATAGAACAATCGGTTGATTATAAATTATTGGTGTACAATGACTTTTACTGTCGAAATGTAATTTATACTGTACAATGTGTACCGAGTTTCTTTTTATAGTGTTAAATGTAATTAATAAAATTAAATTAATAAATAGACTAGTAATCTTTGGTACCAGATGTGGGCATTTTAATCTCCGGTGTTATTTTTTCTTTTTAAGGTATTACGCATAATCAATTGATTATCTAGTTTTTCGAAACAAGGAATAATATGAAGAAATCTGCGTCTGTATTATTATACTTTAAAATCGGAGAAACTGCTACAAAAATATCATTGGCTTAACAGTTCAAAAGGGTAACCAATTGAAAAGGGACATCGGAAGTGAAAGCCCCGGATTCCGGACGTATTTCTTCAACTAAATCACTTAGATTCTAAAAAAGATACACTTTTTAAAATCTCAATCATCTCTACGTAAAAGTTTGAATCCAATTACATTATAGACTTTCTTGTTGTTTTATGTACTTTATTACTGTTACGAATAATAATAATTACAGTATCAGTTCAGATGTAGGAGACATCTTGATAAATTGACAGAATCATTACATACATAATTCAGAAATTCGGAATCGTTAGCTTTTATAGTTGGAAAATTGTAGGTAGATGTAGAGGTTATACAATCTTATTTCTAATCTTATCTTTAATATATAAGTATACGTCAAAGTTTACAGATCAAATAATATAATATATCTGATTCAAATGATTATACTGAAGTGATATTAAACTACTTCCAATCATAAACCACGATTTTACAATGCTTGTAATAAACTTTTAAATTGAAAAATACCATTAAAATGACCAATATAATATAAGATATAACTGAGCCATTACAAGCATATAATGCAGACAATAAGTACATTATTTTTCAACGCTCATTACTTCAAAAGACATTTATATAACAAAAAACTTATAAATATATATAATTTTAAATACTTTGATATATTTTTAGATATATTTAAATTTTAATACGATTTAAAGCTTCGTTTTCATCTTACAAGTTTTATGTAACATATACATATATATAATTATAAAAAAAACTATATATTTTATATAATTGTTCTGTAACTTTGTGTCAAAATTATACATTAGTATTTCGCATATATATATTTTTCCATCTACATTATTGTCCGCCAATGAATGTTTGTAACATTCGTCCATTTGTAAAATATCATAACTATCTGCAGTTACATTCATATTTAATTAAATTTGACATCAAATTGTTTAAGATATAACGTTAGTTAACATGACTATTGTAAAAGACAACAATTTTACAACAATTACAAGTACAGTTACTCTACATATTATGTACATGACGTGATAAGTCTTGAAATTTAAGTGTGCGTATTTCAGTTTATATAAATAACAGTGTATATTATATAAAAGAAATTGGACAGGGAAGGTAAAGTATATGATATAGACATAGAAAAGGTATGGCAATGATATGACAATACATGGGCTTCTTAACGCTACACTACAAATGATACTTTTAAACATTTAGACCTTTTACGGATAAATTCATCTCTACGCCAACTGACATCTATACAATTTGTTTCTCTACGTTTCAATATTACTTAACATTGATGTGTATCTTTCGTCTACAGTAAATGGACATACAATCGTTAATAATAATCACGTGTACTTACTGTAGGTAATCTTTGGCATCGCGAGAATACTTTGTCTACGTTATATATTTGACGCCGTCTTAATTGATGTTAATGTCATTAGTCCTTTTGGTTTAGTCTCTTCATCTGTAAACAAATAAGCGGAATTAAGTGTTGAAATCACACGAAAAACTTTTACTAGGTGGATACTTTTGATGCTATGAATTTTCAAAGGTAAACGTTTATTAAGACGTTTTGAGGCTAACTTTGATTAGTTTTATCAACTTTAATGGTTTTGCGTAAACTGTGTCGCTGAAATAGAATTTGACGTTAACGACAGGACTTGAATTTCTGATGAAGAAAACGATGCGCGCATGGTCACGCACCTCGTGCAGGTATCTATCTATACATCTGTCTATAGGGAGGTACGTTTACTAGACATTACATATAACAGATCATGAAATACACAGCCTTCGTTCAGTCAGCCTTATTAACGACATTCCACCTTATATGATAATGTAAAAACAAAATACTAGCTTTGTAATTATGTCTCTTCTCTAAACATTTATATTTATTTGTTTAGAATTTATATAAAAATGAGTGCAAAAACTTAAATTTAAACACTCCGTGGTTTAAAATTGGTAGGAACTTTTGTTGCCTCATTCCTTGAGCGAGCGATGTCCACCTAAATGTATTGGAGGAAGCTAGATCTATGGACCCGTTTCTTACATTTACATTAAAGCCAATGAAATCTGAAAAAAAAGTTCAAGAATCCCCAAAAGCCACTCCGACAAAATGTATATACTCGTATGTAAGTAATAGCGTTGACGTATTTAGGCTTTGCATAATTTAACCTCAAAAAGAAGCACATTATATGTTGAATAGCTCACATAATAACACGGGAACCAAATGAATGAGAGCCATCCTAAGAACAAAAGAGAGGTTTACATAGAAATACTTGGATTATGGTTGTCGTTGAGCAAACCAAATTGAAAACGATTATGTAATAAAGCAAGATTAATGTACACAAACTTTGGTATTGTCATATGAGAACAGAGTTCAGTTGAGATCGATAGGCTAATATGTGATTATTCTCAGAGGTGGGGAGGTGTAGCTAGGATAAACTTAATCTGTATAATTTGATTAGATCATAACACTTAACCAACTTCAAGCAGCCCTATTTACAACGTAGAACATCTTACAGTTGAGAAGAATACCACAGGTTATTACAATATAGACAATAATAATGTACTCGCATTCCAAAAACAGACTTGCTTTTTTTTCTATTTTACGAACAAGGCAAGGTGACTCTGCTCTGCCTGATAGTAAGTATGAATAGAATCTAAGAGTTATGGCCATAATCTGTGCGAATGCAGACAATAAAATATGGTGATCTACACTATGATGGCCTAGTGAGATGCTTCTTCATGTCTCGCTTGGAGACATAAAAGGCATGACAGTCATCGTGGCAGTGTAACGCTCACACATTTATCACGATAACTGTTACCCCTGTATCAATGGACTCCTGGTCTCGCTATGTAATGTGCGTCGTTGTGTCACCCAGACAGTTATCGTTCGTGATCGGAGGCTCATTGGTGTTTGCATCAGTCAGCGATGACAGCCAGATGCGAGCAATCACCAGCGAAACACGACAGCATGGATGCTGTCGCTTTAGGTTGGGCTTCTGTGGGATTCATATCATCATCATCTTCCTAGTCTTTAATAATCCCAAGTTTATTTAGGATCAGTTCAAACGGACTTTATTATCATGCTTTTGTTATTGTATCACGTTATTTGTCACTTGCCACAAGTAGCTGAGTGAATAACATTGTTATTAATTTAGTAAAGTAACACTGGCGTTCTCTTTTTTCTTATGTCTGTGTCGCGGGGCACTTAACAAATATACATAAAACAGACACAAAGAACATATCAACTCAAAACAACTGTTTGTAGATCACACAAGTGTTGTCTCATATGAGGTTTGAACCTACAACACACAGCGCAGTATAAATCGGCGAGATGAACCCTTAAACTACTACGCCATCAGAGCCGTCACATTTTATAACTTACCTTCCATTTAAGCAGCTGAGTCCCGCATTCTGAGCATCATTATTGGGTAAAGTGACGTTGTTCGGTGGACTCTTGTTCAACGGGTACCATTGCGCCACTGGTTTCCGAGGATTGTCCAACATTTGCAGCCAATGTTCACGTCCGATGCCGATCAAGGTGGAGCCGATAGCCGTACAGCCGATTAACTCATTCGATCCAATCCTGTTTTTAAAAATAAAGAACTTTGAATATAAATATTAATTCATAAACTTAAATATAAATAATAAAAAGACTTTAATAAATAGCTCTTTTAAATATGTTATTTTAAGCTCCTTGTGTGCATCGATTGACTTTAAATTTTCACATGATATACAAAGCTCATACGCTTTAAAGATAGTTTAAATTAATTATTCACATTACTTTATTCGTCATTTCTAATCAATTCAGCCACAATGTGCCACAGTGAAGCATAACAGAGCACAATTTGCCTCTAAATATTTACAAAGTACCTTGTCATAGTCAGACAATCATCACACAACACAAATATAGTAACTTATATGAACTCGAATCCACATAAAGGTAGAAAAAACACATTACTACATTATTACGGCTGTCTTAGCCCGGTTTCAAGAAATCGGAATAACTGAGTGACAACAGAAATATCTTTTTCTTATTGGCGTAAATCCTACTGCTCTACTCGTTAAAAGAAAAATAAAGATCTTCATTTAACGGGTTTATCAATAAATAAATCACAACATGAAAAGGTTGTATACATTTTCCCCAATCTCTGTAAATACATTGTTATTATTTATACATCTGAATTTGCAAAAAGAGCTTAGTATCGTCTAGTTATCGAGATGTAACAGATATGAGCAGCAGACCATACTGCTAGCGAATTTATCGTCCTTATATAATTGCTACCCATAATAGACTGTAATTTATAACGATCTTTTTCTTTAGAGGACGTCGACTACTTTATATGAGCGCTTAACCTAGACATAGCTTATTTATTACTGAAATAACAATATTATTCTTCAGTGACCTACACCCAATAGAAAACATGCAATTAATTTTATGAAGTTTAGTATCAAGCCAGTTATATAATAAAATAGGCCGAAAAGAAAAACCAAACACAAAGTCACATTTACTGTACAAACGAGCGCGCTTAAAGCGATTGATAGGTTACACAGGCGGGAAACATAGATTGACATTAGTGAAGTGTTGCTAGGATAGGAAAAAAATACTTTTTACGCGTAGTAATTTTATTTACCATTTTTTTATGTTTCATGTTATGAAGGACTGCCACTGTAATTTGCTACACCACTTTTTTAGTGAACCTCTTTGTAAATTAGCTAGTAAGAACCTTCGTCATCATCAACAGTTCTTTACATTCCACTGCTGGACATAGACCACTCCTTAGCAAGGAGGTTTTGGCCTACTATACCACGCTAGCCAAACTGGTTGGAATAGGGTTTCTTTCAAGTTTTCCTTCTCTTTGTAATGATGTTGTCTTGTATACTTTGTTCCCCTAGTCGCCTCTTACGACACCCACAGGATGAATAGGGGTGGTAACACTATGTATTCTTAATCCGTCACCACACGCATAGGTTATTTTTATAAAGTTCTCGAAAAGTGTCATGAAAAGTAGATACTGTTCGTAAGGGGACTATGGAGAAAATAACTGTTCTCTATATTTCAGTTCGAAAATAGTTAAGTATCATTTTAGTATCCATAAAGAATATTACTTTGAAAGAATTTGGTAATTAAATGTTTTTATTATATTCTATTAGCTGTACTCTTATTTTTTTTGCTTTTTTTACATTTTCACATTATTTAAACTTTTCCAAACCCAAATCGTTTGAATTGATCCAGTCATTGCTGAGTTTTAGTGAAATTAACAATCATAATTTTTTGTTATACCTAAGATTATCTTTAGTAGGCTTGCATGGTAAATAAGGAAGTAAAATAAAAATATAACGAAATATCTACCTTTTCTTAAGAAAAAAAAAATATAAACGAAACTGTGGTGAAATAGTTTTCACGCTAGTAAGCAAAGTCTACACATTACAAAAAAAATACTAATATCTATTACATAAATTGAAAATTTGAAAACTGTTCGTGTTTCAATGATTTTTATTTTTCGTTTAATTCCATTTTATAGAAATAAAGCAACACTGTCTTAAGACACTGTATTATATCAAACGCTAAAATGTTATGGTGTAAATCACCTCAAAATTATCTCCAATTTTATGTAATTTAGTTACTATATTTCAAAACCAAATGAAATTTATGCAAAGATATCATCCCAGAACATACTAATACATACATACATAATGTATACTTTTAGGATAAATGTGTATTACATTTGATGTGCAACATCTCTCAAAAGAAAAAAGACAAAAATGTTCAATAGGAAGCAGAAGTATTTGATTTGGCCGATAAGCATATGTGGTACTAAAATGTGTATGTCGAACTCTGTTGTTGAACCCACGATTAGGGATATTATTTTCTCTAATATACTTATAGTACGTAAGTACTTACCTGTCATAGTCAATGACTTTGACAAGGAGTGTGGTGTCAAACACGTTCTCAGAAGGTAAGTCAAAGACCAATGCTTCATTATACACCGGTGTAAGCGTGTTCTTTTTGACAGTTGTCTTCTTTTTCTTGATGCGTTTTCCTTGGCATATCAAGCAGATTTTTACGTATGGATCTGTTGACAAAAATAACTCTTAAGCAGAAGAAATAGTTTAAACCTTATACTAATTATTAACATAACTAAGCCAAGTCGGTGTGCTTAGTTAGAGGCTTACGGTACGGTAACACCACACCGATTTGTGTCTAACTTTACTAATTCAGTGGTTTTTTAACACAAGTTGAAGAAAATTTTGTGTAACGAATACTTTGCTCCATAGTACTTAACATGTACACTAATGTGTTCATTATTTTAATTTGTCAATATAACAAAAATTTTAGTTGGCTATCCTGTAGAACATACTCTTTTTACATTTATTTAGAGCACATGAAGCCGTCTGTTCTGTGCCTGGTCCTCCGGTCGTGTCGGATAACTGTCGGATTCTGAAAGTGATGGAACAGAGAGTATACTTGTGCTTACGTATACATTTGTGTACTATAATATCCTCTGTGCAGTTGGTCTCCTCTGAGACTGGCCGCTGCAGTCGAAATTAGCTAGCAGTACATCATTGTCATATATTTTTTTCAGGTATAATTAGCTGTAAGTTTTGTAAGTTGTAAAATAAAATAAATTTCATTCACATTATTATATTAAGGCAGTCTATGGTTAAGATAACTATTTACTAATTGATAAATATAACTAAGACAGAGCAATATAACCAGCATCTCTGTCTAGCGTATGGGGCGACGAGAAAGCCTTGGATACCGTTGAGACCTGGGCTATCCTGGAGCGTGCGATGCTGGGTGTTTCTCTGTCTTATAAAATTCGTAACGAGGTTGTTCACCAGAGAACTGGAGTAACTGACATCGCACGAAGAATCAGTACGCTGAAGTAGAAGTGGGCCAGTCACATTATCAGACGAATCGATGGTCGCTGGAGCCGAAGTGTACTAGAGTGGAGACCACGATTGGTAAACGTAGTGTAAGGCGCCGTAGTGTATTGCCCAAGATCGGGATGGTTGAGGCTCCTTGTATTAGACATTCGTTCAGCAGTGGACGGTGCTAGGTTAACTTGAAGTATAAATAACGAGATGTTTGCAGGTAAATTCATACTAGGGGTATATAAAATTCCACCAGTACCATCTACGTAAATATTTTAAAAGAAATAGCCACCATTCCACGGGCATATACCTATCAGTTTTAAACCCACCCACCTAGTCACCAACTTTTTATATATTAAAGAGTGTTAGAGAAGTAATTTAGGTCACCTCATAAACGACATTGCATAACCCTACTCGCTCTCATTTTAGTCCATGGTTTCTAGGAAGGTCCTTCACGCACTGGTACTAATATTAGTCTGAATTAAGATTTGAGGTTATTTTGTGTGTGTGTGTGTGCATGTATTTGTGTATGTTGTTCAGTACGCTGCAAGATAACTTGTATATAAAACAAGAAAGCCATTAAAATAATGCATCATAATTTTTAGGAGGTAAGGACAATACGTCTTTATTTTCTTTAGCAAAGATCAAGAAAATATCAACATTTCAAATTTAAAATATCACTGACATAAACATATTATTGCATGTACAAAGTCACTTTATGGCATTATTACAACTGTTCACATTCTAAGCTGTTAATTCCTTGGAAACATATGCCATTTCTCGTCCAACAGCTTTTTAGTTATCGATCGAGGTTTCGCCCAAAAATTTAACATAAAACATACTTGTAAAGAAGGTGATGACATTAAAGGAACTTTAATAGCGCTTTCTTTACTTCCACACCCAAGTTGTACCTTTAAATTTACTTTGTTCGAATCGTGTTTGTTATATTCGTTTAGTTTATTTGCTTTTTCAAGCGCGATTCTATTCTCTGTGATGAGGTTTTGATTTCTATTTGTCTTGATGACTAGTTGAGCTTCCTCAGATTTTATACTTGATTTTGATTTTTGACTAGTGTTTTTAATTTGAATCACTTTTTTATTTTGAGTAGCACCGACGATAGATGATGTAACATGTGAATGCTGAGGGTTTTTAGACTTTGAGTTTAAATTTCGTTGTTTTGCAGGCACAGCTGCTGCCATTTTTTTGTCATAGTCGTCTTGAACCGATTTTCGATACATCTTTAGACGATTTGCCATCCTTGCTTTTTCTGATTGCCTTTGAAGACTTTTAGTTCGATTATATGGTGATTTAAATTGTTCTACATAAGATTCTATCATCGTTTGTGTTGATTGTCTTCTTGAGACTGAAGCGTCCAATATATCCCTAAGGTTTATAAGACTTTGGTGTTGACTACTGGATGCAAATTCGAAATCTTCATCAAAAGATTTATCCATATACATTTGTATATCTTTGCTTACAATTTTTTTGTAATAGGTATCGATGTGAAGTCCATGGTTGAGGAAATTTGTTAAGGAGTTGTTCTTTTCAGTATTTCTTTTTTCGTAAAAATATGGTGACAATGCATTTATTTCCTTATCATCTCTCCTTTTGTCTATATAATTAGATGCTAACTGTTTTCTAAACATCTCCAGATACGTGGGCCGTCTTACCTTTTCTTTATCACGTATTCGATTAAATGGATTTATTTCTTTCTTATGAGGCTTACTAGTGTTGTTCCAATATCGTTTTGGACTACAGTCAACATTAATTAGAACATCATTTTCGTAAAAGGGTACAAGTATTGTATCAATGTAATCATATTTTCGTTTTACTTCACTGCCGTATTTGGAGCTAGTCGACCCATTCAATGAGCTATTAACATCAGTACTACAATGTTTTTCCATTGGATGTGGAAATATAAAATTTAATGTTTACGACGTATTGTCCACCACTTACCCGTAAATGTCAATAATTACTATAGACTAATAAAAATGTTTACCTACAATACTTATTTGTAGTGTATAAGAAAATAAACCTCTTTTACGATTAATATTTTTTAAATCATAACATACTTACAGAATTGAATACTAGCTTTGTATAAATTATAAAGGGACAACAGGATTATAATTTTCATTTCTTTAAATGGTATTGTTTATAAAGAATACATCGTAATGATGTAGTAAAAGTATGTCATTCTGTTGAACGTAGAAGATTGTTTCAGCAACTTTACTAGTTTAGACTTTATTCACGACATGCTTAACTTTACTTACTTTTTTTTTTGTTTTTTAACGTGTGGAAACCCCCTCGGGCCGTCACTCCACCGGGGTTTACGGCGGGATGGTGTGTCGAATCGGACCGACTAAAACCACACAGTGTGCCACTCTGCGCCTGAGATAGGAGGGATCCGGGAACCGCTGCTATTACGACATCCAGAACTTTACCTACTTCGCTCAATCTTTTTTTTAACGTGTGGAAGCCCTTATGGGCCGTCCACCTACCGAGGTTTGCAGCGGGGTGGTGTGTCGAAATCGGACCACTACTAGACCTAAACCATCCGAACCTCTCCCAGCACCAGCCCGCAAACACGGACCCCTGAAGATTTAGGTGACGTACGGCACACGCGGACGTCACCTCCTCGCGGCTAACCACTGGAATGGATGGAGGAGAAAACCCGTCCCGTCCACCCGTGACCACACTCAGGGTGGCATGAGGCACTGGTAAGCACGCCTCCGCCATCCGGTTCGCCGGTGATAAGTTGAGTACGAGTGGAAATCGTCCTCCCGGTCTTCTCCGCTGCCTTCTTCTGAGAATAATGCCTTTGCTGAAGGTTGCGACCGCGCTAAAACAGCTGTCACTATCGGCCATGGAGTGTAACTCGATGTCTGAAGTAAAAGGCCAAGTTCTACTAACCTAACTTCGCTAGGCTGCTATGTAAATGTCTTTATACCTATTTATAGACTACAATTATTCTTTTTTTCTACTTTAAAAAGACAACGCCCGCACTGAGAGTAACTCCTGTGTCTCGGGGCAATTTACATATGTACAAGAAAAGGACACAAAGAACACCCAGACTCAGAACAACAATTTGTGGATCACATAAAGTATTGTCCCCTGTGGGGTTTGAACCCACAACACTGCACAGTAGAGAGCGGCGTGGCGACCGCTTAAATCACCAGGCCTACCGTACAGTCTTACTTTACGGCAATTTTACTTAGCTATATCAGGCCAGTTAACATAAACATCTGTAACTTTAGCATTAGTGAAAACACTTACCCTAATTTCGTTACTTGGTTTGATAACTTAACTTGGGGTAAATAAATGTTAAGATAAAACTAAAAGGTTTAACCTACATTGTGCTATGTGGGTGAATATGAAATGGTTAACAAGAAACAAAAGTAATAACCAGAATCACTTTCGCCGTAGGTTAAGTGTTATCGAGATACGCATGTGCAGTCATTCACTCTTTTATTGATGATGATGATGATGTACTCCTACCCGATTTCGGCCACGGCAGCCAGTCTCAACAGAGTTGTTAGTGTGCACACGTGTGTGCGCGAACACAGGTGGACTCTCCATTCCCTCACTCTCACAATCCGATAGAACGGCTGTCGGACATAATCTGGGAGAGCTCCGACGGCTTTGCGTGCTCTTAGAGGCACGGGAGTAAGACTCCAACTTCCAAGCTCCAGGCTATTTTTAAGTACTTCTGTACCTAAAAAAATTTTTGGCCAAACCGTGTATCAAATCTGAGACCTCTTGACCGGCCGTCGTGTACACTAACCACTATACCTACGAGGCATGCTTCTATTACTGACGAGGTTATTAGATGTTTATAAATCACCCGAGGTTTACCATGTCTTTGGTAACACTCACGTGTTTATCACGTAAAGTAATGAGAGGATATTGAATTTGCGTATACGGATGGATTAGAAAGTATAAATAATGGCTCGAGTAAGGTGCGCAGGGTAGTACACATTGTAAGTTGAATTGATTATTCTGACATCTGAATGAGAAACAGTTATTAATTGGATTTCGACTAATTTATACGCTTTACATGTAATAACGTTTTAAAGTGTGTGTGAAAAGTTTAATCTATATTGTGCTGTGTGGGTAAATATGAAATGGTTAATAATGAACAAAACTTAGTAACAAGAATCAATTTCTGCAGTGGGTTAAGGGTTACCGAGTTCATGGTTTACTATGTATTTCGTAACACTTACGTACACACGTAATGTGTTGAGAGGGTATTGAATTTGTATATGGGTAGATTGAACAATGGTTGCAGTAATGTGGGCAGGATCTTACACATTTTAACTTCATTGATTGTGGTGAAGTCAGAGCGAGAGAAAATATTTAGTTTGTTCTAAGTAATTTCAGCTCTTTACATTCCAGTGTTTAATTTTTAAAGAAATATGTTTATATGACTAATAACTATTGTAGTGAAAAGAATTATAATCTTTACTATTTTTTCCATTCTCTTCTGGCAATTATTTCAAGTTATAGGAAAGAAATGTAACATCATTATCTCTGGATAACTGAGTTATCCTAATTCAAGAACTTTAGAGCACCCGCAATTTTTGACGTGACAACGTCTTATAATTCGATGGAGCCGGCTGCACGCACCTAAAAACATGACTCATGCGACGTTACTTCGCTCTGAGGCGTTCCATTTAAGGCTTGAAGCGTAAGCGAGAGCGCGGAACGAGCGATAAAGAGGCAAAATCGGTCTCTGCGTTCGGCAGCGTTCGACACCTGTCTCTCTCCTACTTGAGTGAGCGATGCGTCCGCGTCGACAGCTGCTATACAATAATACATTTACATGTTTTCGTCAAGTATGAAGATTAAAATTTTCTTTTGAAAAATGCAACCATTCCATTAGTCCTTGGCCCATAGTGCTAAAGAGAAAGCCGACCTACTTGGGCAACTCTTTGCCGCGAACTCGACTATGAACGAGGATGGAAGTGCGGTACCGCCTATTAACCCGCCGTGCCAACACACTTTGCCGGAAATACACATTTCGCAAAGAGAAGTGCGGCGGGAACTAAACTGTCTAGACGTTCATAAGTCGAGTGGGCCAGACGGCATACCTGCAGTGGTGCTCAAAAAGTGTGCCCCTGAGTTGTGCCCTGTACTAACGCGACTTTTCGCGATTTCCTACCGCAAAAGGCAAGTGCCGTCTTCGTGGAAGACTGCCCATGTGCATCCAGTGCCAAAAAAGGGTGATAGATCGGACCCATCGAATTACAGGCCTATAGCTATAACCTCCCTTCTCTCTAAGGTGATGGAGCGTGTAATCAACACACGGCTCCTCAGTTACCTGGAAGAGCACGATTTGATCAGCGACCGCCAGTACGGTTTCCGCCGCGGTCGCTCGACTGGTGATCTTCTAGTGTATCTCACTCACCGGTGGGCTTCAGCCATTGAGAGTCAAGGTGAGGCCTTGGCAGTTGGCTTGGATATAGCAAAGGCGTTCGATCGGGTCTGGCACAGGGGCCTTCTATCGAAGTTACCGTCCTACGGCCTGCCCGAGGGTTTGTGCAAATGGGTGGCTAGCTTTTTGTCGAGACGCATAAAAGCCGTCGTCGACGGTAGCTGCTCCGAAAGCATGGACATAAACGCTGGTGTCCCGCAAGGCTCCGTGCTATCTCCAACACTATTCTTGCTGCATATCAATGATATGTTGACCATAGATAGCATTCATTGTTATGCGGATGACAGTACTGGAGATGCGTATTACACGGGCCGGGGTAACATCCCTCGTACCGCTGTAGTAGAAAGTCGCGAACAACTTGTGTTTCAAATCGAGAGCACTTTACACAGAGTCTCCGATTGGGGTCGGGATAACCTGGTCCAATTTAACCCCTCTAAGACACAAGTTTGTGCGTTTACTGCTAAAAAAACCCCGTTCACTGTAGTTCCACAATTCCAGAATACACCCCTTACCATCTCACAGAGTATTGGGATCCTCGGTGTCGACATCTCCAGTGACGTCCAATTTCGGACTCCTTTGGAGGGAAAGGTGAGGCTGGCATCAAAAAAGCTTGGTGTTCTGAATAGAGCGAAGCGATATTTCACACCGGCACAAAGGCTACTACTGTACAAAGCACAAGTTCGGCCTCACATGGAGTATTGCTGTCATCTCTGGGCGGGAGCACCGAAGTACCAGCTTGAGCCTTTCGATTCAGTCCAGAGACGTGCTGTGAGAATAGTCGACGATCCTGATCTCACGGACGGTATCGAGCCACTAAGTCTTAGGAGAGACTTTGCCTCCCTGTGTGTACTCTACCGTCTCTACAATGGGTTGTGTTCAGAAGAATTGTTTGATATGATGCCCACAGCCACATTCTACCATCGCACCGCTCGCCATCGTCAGGGAGCTCATCCACATACATTGGAACCTAAATGGTCGCGCACAGTGCGGTTTCAGAGAAATTTTCTCCCGCGAACAATCCCGTTATGGAATGAGCTCCCTGCCACGGTTTTCCCTGGAAACTACAGCATGGGGTTCTTCAAGAAGGGGGTTAATAGGTTTTTGAAGGGTCGGCAACGCGCACGTGATGCCCCTGGTGTCGCAGGCGTCCATAGGCTGCGGTAGCCGCTTACCATCAGGCGGGCCGTATGCTTGTTTGCCACCGTCGTGGTATAAAAAAAAAAAAAAAAAAATTAGTATTTTCTTGTGGCGTTGTCACGTACAACTATCATCAGTAAACCGACTTTACAGACAACCGATTTTTTTATAGTTTTTCAGGAATCGAATTTCCTATGAACAGTGCTAGAATGTTCTATTTAAAAATGTTCTTCACATTCATATCATAACAACAAAGAATTTAAACTGACAGTCATTTTCAACGTTGTATTTTGATATATCGTGTGGAATTAATTAAATGTGGAATTAAATTTATATTATTTTTAGTCTGACGTGTTTGCACATCAACACTGATAAACCGCATGGATTAACGATGTTTGAATGATTGTCACGCGCAATATTATTTGGCAAACATACGTAAACATACGCCTACGAGTAAACACAGGCATACTAAACGCCTACATTTTGCCAAATATAATCTTAATCCTACTCACAAGCCTATAGCTATCAGATGGATATCGTAAGAATTAGACAGGAAAGTGAGAGCTTAATGTGAAAGGAAAAGGTAAGATGGGCAGACAAATTAGGCAGGGAGTTTTACTCATAGAAAATGAGCAATAGCTCGAATAAGTCAGTGTCATGTCCGTAACTCGAACTGAATTTCGCATACACCCGAACCTCTTCAATCTCAATACCCTAAAACAGTTGGATTATGACACATACCTAATCATATTAAAGTTTTTTTTAAAATAGCAACCATAATAGAATAGTATTGAAATGAATAATTAACACAGATATCTATTTTAATAATTTCTTATAAGAGATTTAATCAATGTAAGTAGATTCTAGCACGAAATGTAATGCGCTCAATGTTTGCAATTTTAGGTTGACTACATTCAGTACATACAGTAAAAAAGTAATAATGGCAATGATAATGTTCATTATTTTCTATCTGTTCCTGTAATGATTTTAGAAGCTGGATTTTTTTTTTTTTTAATTTTAAAAATATCTGTGGTACACATAATTTTCGTTTCTTTCACACAGTCTCCATTTTGTTGATTATTTCTTTAAAAACCATAAAAATTAATCATTAATTAGTTTATTACATTGATTCGTATGGTGGTGGATTAAGAATACAGAGTGTTATCACCCCTATTCATCCCAAGGGTGTCGAAAGAGGTGACTAAGGGAACAAAATATGCAAGACAACATCACTGCAAAGAAAAGATAAACTTGAAACAAACCCTGTACCAACCCGTCTGGCCATCGTGGCATTGTAGGACGAAACCTCCTTACTGAGGAGAGGCCTATGTCCAGCAGTGGACTATTAAGTTGTTGATATGATATGATATATGATTCAAACATTATATGAGTTGATATATATATGTATAAACTTAAGAAATTGAACTGAGACATGTAAGACTCCAAATTATTTTGACTGCACGGAAAGTGCAGTGGTTTAAGCGATCAAAGCGAGTGTTGACGTTCGTGCGCCATGCTGTTGATGATGAAACGTTAATTACCTTTTACTCAAGAAATTCTTTTTCTTTATTTTTCTTTTAAATCAGAAAAACTAGTGAAAAACATTATAATAAAAACCTATTATAAATTAATAGGTGTCCGTCATTTTAGATTTAGGCACGCAACATGACTCATACCGCAGTACACAACTTTTGGTATATATCTCCAATGAAACAAATTACTTACTATACTCGTATATTGAAACTATTTTAAAGTCAAGTGTTTCAAAGGTTTAAGTTCAGAAACGCTCGATACTTTAGTTGTAAAGTGTAATTGTAGTTTTATAGTCACATGTACAGTTACATGATGTTCGTATTTAATTAGTAGTAGATACATTGTTAATCGTTTTATCAACAAATGTCTGCTACTCAAAACGAATGGTTCAGTACAACGGTATATAAACGTTCCATTAAAATATTTAAGGACTCCCTCAAATTGTCTTGACATCGAACTAATGGTGGCAAATGATCACCAATATGCAGATTAGTTAATAGTTATAACAAAGATTTTTGTACTATTGATCTAATGTGACTGCAAGGTTGGTTAGTGGTTTAAGCGGTCGCCACCCCGTTCTCTACTGCGCTGAATGTTGTGGATTCAAACCCCACATGGGACAACACTTTATGTGATCCACAAAGAGTTTTTCTGAGTCCGGATATTCTTTGTGTCCATTTCTTGTATGTTTGTAAAGTCCACCGTGACACAGAATTTATGCCTAGTGTGGGCGTTGTCTTTTAAATAAATAAATGAAATAAATAAATAGCAAAGCGTTCTGGTTCTTTTAAAAAACTACTACTTAAAAATCTGGATTAGTTATTGATTTATTTAAATTCAAGTTAGATTTTAAAAGTTAAAGTATACACAATTTTTGTTACTATCAAACACACAATAATACAATTTTATGTATGTTGTAATGTTCTCCAAGGAAGAAACTCTGTAATTGTTATTTTGCTACTAAATGGTAAATATTGCTGATAACATAATCATACACTTATACTTATATGGTATGTGTATACATTATACTCATACACTTGTATGGTCTCATTATTTATTTACCTAAATAAAAAGGCTCATAAAAGAGATAAAAAATATATAACACTACTTTTAATTCAGTAAAGTCGGTGTTTATTATTTTAAACAGTTTTGAACGCTGTAAGGCCTAAAATTTACTAAAAAATGATTAAAAAAAGAGCAAATACAGCGCCTCTATAATTTATAAACTACAAATCTAGTACTTTACTTTTTAATCGCAAGTTAATGCCATTTATGGAATGCAATTAATTTATTGTATGGAATATAACCGCAGCAGGTACAAACAGTTTAAGATTTCTCGCAAAAACCTTCAGATGTCCTCGAAGTACATCAGGTGTATATGTCCCAAATACCGAATCCCACGTCCCGCATTAGTATTCTTTTGACAACGGTCCTCAATACAACTTTTGAAATTGCTTTAACGTGAGAAGAAAACCTTTGTATTTATCTTATTGTTTTTCTGTATTTCTTAATCTTTATGCATACTGAACGACCGAATAAAAGATTTTATTTAACAGGCATATTTTCTATATCTTAATAGAGTATGCCTAATGCGTACTCATTTGAATCTTAATCTTTAAAAACCGAAATATTGTGATGCGAAGGAAAAGTTTTAGCTATTTTTGTCTTTTATATTATGTATAAAAGAGCGCAGTGGAAACTGCGTCTCGGCAAACGTGTGGGGCGCCTAGAGGCCAGTTGGAGTGACGATTTAAGCAAGATGTCTGGTATGACTTGGATGCGAGAAGCCCAAAATCGATCAGAGTGGCGTGTAATGAGAGATGCCTAGATCTGGCAGTGGATGCAGAATAATGATGATATTACGTATACCTGAAGTACCACCTAAAAGTAGTGTAGACGTCACAGTATGTGTGAAAAGGTATTGATATCTTTAGTTCTGCCTTTTTTTTTCAAATGAGGTTAAGTCAGCTTCAAGTCTACTGGGGTGCTGGGCTAGAAAACCTCCACGTGGTGCACCCTGGTAACGTTGGCGATGGTGTTCATCACTGCCAACGGCTAATATTCTAGCACGAAGAGGAAGCCATGTTCTTCGGCAATTCGGCTGAGACTTGGTGCAACAGAGCGGGCGTGTCTGTCGGATCCTCTGTTGGTTCTTCGCTCTTCGGAGCATTGAGGAGGAAAACCTCGGTAAAAAATCACGATGGTGGGACCCTTTCTAGGGTCGGAGTTCCTCCGCTCAGCGGTGGAAAAGGTAGGACGGGCTCGGTGTGCACTTACACTGCCACCGAGCAGGCATCAGGAGACATAATCTCTCTGCCGCCGTCGACATATCGTAATCCCGAGTTGGAGTCTCGCGACTCCAATCGGGGATGAGGGTCTTGGCTTAGCCGCCCGGACTGCGAGGAAGAAAACCTCTCTAAAAAATTACCCCGAATCCCGTGTTCTGGTGCGTGACCAGGGGATGCATGGCTGATGGGTAGTTCAGTCGTAAGCGCACTCCCAGCCGAGGCACCTGCGGACCCCTCGGTTGGGCATAAATTTACGCTTGCCCGGGTATTGGGGGATCTCTGCCCGGGTCGACCATTAATTCTCCCCCAATCGTGGGATTAAATATGGAACACAATTTTTCAAATAAAAATAAAACTGACGAAAGAACGAAGGAGAGGAAGGGTAGGAAGGAGAATAGAGCGGACGATTACTCGTCCCACGAAGAGGACGTATTGGTGGGAACGCCTATCTCGGAACGGCTCCCAGAAGTCATCTTGGCTGCTGGGAGCCGAAGAACATCGGAGCGATTACGCTCCAGATCTACCGCGGGCGGAAGCTCCAGTGTGAGGACGGATGAACTGGACTTCATGGAAACGGAGCTGGGTGACAGCCGCAAACGCGGACGGTCCAGGGACGAGGAGAGTGACACATCCCAGGAGATGTTGCCTCCTAAGGTTCCAAGCAGTCGCAGAGGGAGGCCACGAACCCCGGTCTCGACACCGTCAGGCTCGGTCTTCTGCAAGGCCGAAGCCTATAGACGGATCAGGGCAGACGGCGAAACGCTGGCGGAGGAGGAGATTGCAGATCTCCTGCGGAAAATTAAGGAGCCGATGGTGGGGGATTCAGTTCCTCAAACACCATCGTCTATGCAGGAGAGAGCGAACGCGGCGGTGGCCATTATTCACAAAGTGGCCACCAAGTCGAGTAACCTTAAGGGCTCTTTTGTGAGAGCCCTTAAGGACTCCTCTTCCGCTATTGCGGGGGTCGTGGATACCCTTATCGGTGACGTGGCTCGGCTCCAGGCGGCCAACGATCGCCTGACGGGGCAAGTGGCTGAGCTCAGCGCTCAGTTCGCCCAATTCCGGGCGCATCGCCCAGCAGAGGATCCGGTCACGTCCCCGTCTCAGCCTGCCCCCTCTTCCAACCTCGGTGGCATTCCTGATGCCCAACTGCGCCAAATAACTGATGCAGTATGGCGCATGATGGACGGGCGTCTGGCTGGCCTGGAGGCAAGGCTACCACCGGCCTCTGTTGTCCGGCCGCCGCTCGCGGCGCATAAAGCGAAGGTTGCATCGGTGACAGCATCGCTTCCCGTTGCGACCGGTCGTGTGTCCTATGCGGCGGCGGCAACGGTCTCTGCTGCTCCTGCAACTGCTCCGAGGGCACGGCAAGCGGCCAAGGCAACAGCCCGGATGCCTGCACTGAGGTCAGGGCCCAAAACAGCGGCAGAGTCTGGAGCGGAGTTCCCTCCGCTCCCCACTCCAACCGCTGCATCTGGCACCTCCACAAGTGCTCCCTCCACATCTGCCCCTTCCACGGACGGTTGGCAGGTAGTCGGGGGGGCTAAGAAGTCCCGAAAGCGGGGTAAGAAGGCTGCACAAAAAGCAGCCTCTACCCCGCAGGCGCCATCGGCTGCAGTGGCTGCCACAAAGACGCCGCGCAAACTACAGGCGCCTAAAAGCGCGGCCGTGGTAGTCACCGTGTCACCGGAGGCAGCTAGCGGCGGGCTGTCCTACGCGGCAATTTTCAAAAGGGCCCGGGACAGTCTCGCACACGATTTCGGGACAGTAGGTGTCAGAATGCGCCTCGCCCAAACGGGAGCTCGAGTCCTCGAGTTCCCTGGGGCTGAAGGTGCTAAGACGGCGGATACATTTGCCGAGAAGTTGCGGGAAATGTTTACGGCTACGGATGGTGTCAAGATCGCCAGGCCCACCAAGTGCGCAGAATTGCGCATTTCGGGCCTGGACGACTCCATAACGGCCGAGGATGTCCGTGTTGCAGTAAGAGAGAAGACGGGTTGCAACACGGACAACATTAGGGTCGGCACCATCCGCCCCGGTCCAGGAGGACTTGGCGCAGTGTGGGTCAGCTGTCCCGTAGCGTCGGCCAAAATGTTGGGCGACGCCGGCAGGCTGCTCATCGGTTTCGTGAGCGCTAGGATCACAGTCCTGGCGGCGAGACCGATGAGGTGTTACAAATGCCTGGCATCGGGGCACACACGCGCCAAGTGCGTCAGTTGTTTCGACTGCAGCGGATTATGTTTCCGCTGCGGTCGACCGGGGCACAAGGCGGCAGATTGTTCTGCTGCCCCTCACTGCCCCGCGTGTGCGGCGGGTAATAAACCCGCCAATCACCAGATTGGGCAGGGGGGTTGCAAACCTCCCCGCAGTTCTCGGCAGGCGTCAGGGGCTAGCCAGTCGGCCCAGGCTGCTTCTGACGTCGTTCGTGCGTCTGTACCGTCGCCCATGGAGGAGGCTGTAGAGACGGTCGAGTAATGGCCCAAGTCTCCAGCCTCCTTGTCCAGACTAACCTGAACCACTGTGCCGCGGCGCAGGACCTTTTTCTGCAAACCATGGCACAGTGGTCGATCGGTGTTGCCGTAGCCGCGGAACCCTACTATGTTCCTCCCCGTCCAAACTGGTTGGGTGACCGGGACGGTTCCGTGGCAGTCGTCGGCTCCACGGTGGCTCATTCCCCGCCCTTGTCGCTAAGAGACAAGGGCACTGGATATGTTGCTGCCGAGTGGGGGGGAATTACTGTATATGGTGTATACTTCTCCCCCAACCGGAGTTTGAACGACTTCGAGGTTTTCCTTAACAACTTGGAAACCTCGATGCGGCGTCTAACGTCTGGGCACGTCTTAGTGCTGGGGGACTTCAACGCAAAGTCCATTGCGTGGGGTTCCCCCAGGACGGACGCTAGGGGCGAGGCCGTAGAGGAGTGGGCGGCCTCGGTGGGCCTCTGTTTACTAAACAGGGGCTCCGCCAACACGTGTGTGCGACGGCAGGGAGGGTCGATAGTGGACCTTTCGTTCGCTACCCCTGCCCTCGCCGCACGAGTAAGGAACTGGCGTGTCCTGGAAGAGGTTGAGACGCTCTCGGATCATCTCTATATCCGATTTGAGCTCTCCCGCTCCCAGGACCCCAGTAGGGGTCACGCGGCGCGGCGTTCTTCTCGCTTTCCGCGGTGGGCTATAGCCAAACTGAATAGGGACCTACTGGAGGAGGCAGCCATTATTCACTCTTGGCTGTCTCCGCAGGCTCCGATCGAGGAGGTCGACATGGGGGCTGGTCGTTTCCGCGATGCGATTACGCAAATCTGCGATGCGGCCATGCCCCGCATCCGAGGTTGTCGGCCTCCACGAAAGGAAGTTTACTGGTGGTCCCAGGAGTTGGCGGACCTCCGCGCGGCCTGTACTCGTGCCCGGAGGTCCTACACCCGTGGTCGGCGGCGACACCGCGAAGAAAGCGGGGAAGACCAGCTTCATGAGGAGTACCGAGAGGCGCGGAAAACTCTGAAGCTGGCCATCAGCCGCGCCAAGGAAATTAAGCGTAAGGAGATGCTGGAGGGTCTCGATCGTGACCCCTGGGGTCGCCCTTATCGTGCGGCGCGACAAAAGCTCCGCACGTCGGGCCCCCCCCTTACAGAGACACTCCAGCCCAGCTTCCTGCGGGATGTGGTCGAGGGCCTTTTCCCGCAGCGGGTGGATCACACACCCCCGTCGATGGTCTTCATGGCCAGAGACGACGGGGGGAACGAGGACAATGTTCCGCCCGTTAGGGAATCGGAGGTGGGGGCGGTTGTTCTACGGATTCGCTCTAAGAACACCGCCCCTGGGCCAGATGGGATACCTGCCCGAGTATTGGCACGATCCCTCGACCACATGTCGGACCGCCTCAGGAAGGTCTTGGACGCTAGCTTGTCGTCCGGACGCTTCCCTGAGTGCTGGAAAAGCGGGAAGCTGGTCCTATTAAGGAAGCCGGGACGGCCTACCGATTCGGTGGCGGCCTATAGGCCCATTGTGTTGCTGGACGAGGCGGGTAAACTGTTTGAGAGGATACTCTCTGCCCGCATCGTCCGGCACCTCTGCGAAGTGGGCCCCGATCTGTCGGACGCCCAATTTGGTTTTCGGGCGGGGCGTTCGACGGTCGATGCTGTGCTGCGCCTGAGAGCCGTTACCGAAGAGGCGGTGAGCTGTGGCGCCGTGCTGTTGGCGGTGTCGTTGGACATCGCCAACGCATTTAATAGTCTGCCATTTAGCTGCATCAGGGAAGCACTCCACTACCACGGGGTGCCAGAGTACCTGAGGCGGCTTGTGGCAGACTATCTTGAGGAGCGTACCGTCGTGTACGAGGACCGAGATGGTATTCTGAGGCGGCGGCCCATGTCGTGCGGTGTTCCACAGGGGTCCGTCCTCGGACCACTCCTGTGGAATATGGGATACGACTGGGCCCTTCGAGGTCGTCTTCCCCCCGGGCTGGGCGTAATTTGTTACGCCGATGACACATTGGTCACGGCCCGGGGGGCGAACTTTCAAGAGGCGGCGCGTCTGGCCACCGTGGGAGTCTCTTTGGTGGTCGGGCGCATTGAGGCGCTGGGTTTACGGGTGGCCCTAGATAAGACGGAAGCCCTTTTGTTTCATGGGCCCCGTCGTGGTCCACCCCCCGGTGCCTCTATCGTTGTCAATTCGGTCCTCGTACCGATTAAGGCCCAGATGAAGTATCTGGGCCTAATCCTCGACGGCAGGTGGCTCTTCGACGAGCACTTCCGACAGCTTACTCCAAAGCTGGTCGGCGCTGCTTCTGCTCTTGGGCGACTTTTGCCCAATTTGGGTGGAGCCAGCGTCACGACGAGACGGTTATACACGGGGGTTGTTCGGTCAATGGCGCTGTATGGTGCACCGGTGTGGGCGGCGGCTCTGACCGCCCAGAATAGGGCTCGCCTCTGGCGCCCTCAGAGGATATTGGCGGTTAGAGCCATACGCGGTTACCGCACCGTATCGACGGAGGCGGCGTGCGCCCTGGCCGGAACTCCCCCGTGGGATTTGGAGGCGGAAGTGCTCGCCGAAGTTTATCGGCGGACGGCTGACTTCCGGGCGGGTAGCGGCATACGGCCCCCGCCCGAGGAGATACGCGAGTGGCGTGAGGCCGCTCGTCGAGCCACGATGGCTCGTTGGTCGTTCCGGTTGGAGACTCCACGTGCTGGCTTTGCCCTCGTGGAGGCTCTCCAGCCGGTCATCGCCGAGTGGGCAGGGCGGCAGCACGGGACCCTTTCCTTCCGACTGACGCAGGTCCTTTCCGGGCATGGTTGCTTCGGGAAGTATCTGCACTCGGTCGCCAGGAGGGAATTGAGTCCCGCCTGTTATCACTGCGACTGCAGTGAGGACTCGGCTCAGCACACGCTAGCGGTTTGTTCCGCCTGGGCGGCGCAGCGTGGGGTCCTCACTGCAGTTATTGGAGGAGATCTCTCGCTACCGGCCGTCATACGCTCCATGGCCGGTAGCGACAGTTGTTTTACCGCGGTCGCAACCTTCTGCGAAGACGTAATTTCGCGGAAGGAGGCGGCGGAGAGGGCCCGGGAGGACGATATCCACTCGGACCCAATTCGCCGTCGGCGAGCCGGGCGGCGGAGGCGCGCATACCAGCGCCTCATGCCGCCTTGAGTGTGGCCGCGGGTGGACGGGACGGGTTTTCCCCTCCACCCGCTATAATGGCCAACCGCGAGGAGGCGACGTCCGCGTGTGCCGTACGTCGCCTATATAGAGAGTTTATCCGCAGATGGTGCCCGCTTTGGCGGGCAGGCGCTAGGAGGGATCTGGATGTCGTAATAGTAGCGGTTCCCGGATCCCTCCTGTCTCAGGCGCAGAGTGGCACACCGTGTGGTTTTAGTCGGTCCGATTCCGACACACCACCCCGCCGTAAACCCCGGTGGGGTGACGGCCCGAGGGGGTTTCCACACGTTAAAAAAAAAAAAAAAAAAAAAAAGCTTCAAGTCTACTGTAATACGATTGAACTTTAATTCTTTACTGAAGTTATTAGTAACAAGCCTCCACATTCCCTGTATTAGTCGATATCGAAATTCTGTAGAAAGACTATTGTCAGACTCCAACTAAATGTAACAATTGCCATAGATGTTCGCTTGGCAACGGGGACTGCCAGGTCAACGTCTTCTCGGAGATATAGAGGGTCTCGATATCTTAAAAATGATCATCCATCATAGACTGATATAGTGATATCTTTGAGTGAAGTTATTATCACATTAACGTCTCATTTTGTGCTGATCACTTTAATAACAGATCATTGTAACTAAGCTCATTATCTAGAGCATAACATATACAGATAGAGTGAGAGAACCGAAAGTGCACCTGTGTTTGCTCCTGTGTAGTCGACTAATCTCCTTTGAGACTGGCCGCCGTGACCCAAATCGGCTAGAAGTTCGTCATAGAGCAAGAAGTACAAACGCAAAGTATGATATTAGAAATTGTAATTTTACTTGTAATATGGTGAATATTATTGTAAAGGTTCATCAATGAAAAGACAATAATGCTATGGAAACTTTAGCTAACTTGACAGCCTTCTTCGATTGCAAAGTTCAGTTTTCTCCACGTATATAAGAAATGTACACGTGTAGACAAAAACAGCTGATGTGTGCGTTGGTTGATAACTTAAGTCATTAAGCTGATGATGGGCTGAAACAGCTGATGGGGACGCAGCAACTATTACAATCAACAGCCAAATTGGTAGCTAGTAAAAAAATTTGACGAAGATACATAATTAATTTAGCTGTGTAACTATTGCGATACTTGTATCTCATTTTTCCACGGCATTATTCAAACACCACTTCGTGTGGTGATGGATTAAGAATATATAGTATTACCACCCCTATTCATCCCGTGGATGTCGTAAGAGGTGACTAAGCGAACAAACTATTCAGGAAAATATTATTACAAAGAGAAGGAAATTTGAAACAAACCCCATTCCAACCCGTTTAGCCAGCGGGGTGTAATAGGCCAAAACCTCCTTGCCAAAGCTAGATGAAGAGGAAAAAGAAGAGCTTAAACTAAGGCATATAAGACTCCAAATTATTTTGACTGCACGGAAAGTGCAGTGGTTTAGGCGATCAAAACGAGTGTTGACGTTCATGCTCCACATGGGACAACACTTTGTGTGATCAATAAATTGTTTTTCCGAGTCTGGATATTCTTTATGTCTGTTATATGTATGTTTGTAATTTCCCCCACGATTAGGAATATTACTAGCGTGGGAGTTGTCTTTTTAAGAAAAAAAATCACAATGAACCAACTGATTTTTTTTCTCGATGATCATCAATCATCAACAGCCTTTAACAGTTCACTACTGGACATATCAAGGAGATTGTGGCCTACTATACTACACTGGCCCGACAGGTTGATATATGTTTTGTTTCAAGTATACTTTCTCTTTGCATTGACGTTGTCATGAATATTCTGGACCTTTAGTTGCCGCTTACAACGCTTATTGAAAAAAAAGGTGATACTCTATATTCTTGATTCATCAACAATGAAATGCCAATTTTACATCATAACAAATCCACATTCGAATTAATTTAATATTTGTGAAGATGCTCAACATAAATAGAAACGCGCAAGGGAGGTTTATTTCATGTAAGGATAAGATTTTATTGACATGTGTAAGAATATAAATAAAGTAAAGGCTCAATAATATTAAAAGAGATATCTAATAAGAACATTTTTTTAATAGATTGAAAATAATATTAGAAAAATGATATTCAGATATTGAATTTAGTCGCCCGAAATTTGTTTTAAACACAACTAAAGTTTACGTAAGAATATACCATTAGAAGGCTAAGACTTCCTGGTAAATGAAACTGATCTGCTACTGATTTTTTTTCTATATTAAGAGCCTGCCAAAGTGACTTTACTCTGCCTGATGGAAAGCATGTATAGAATCCAAGAGCTATGGTCACCATACTCATTGCAAATGCAGACAATGCAGTATGGTGACCCACATTATAGTGGCCTAGTGAGATGCTTTTTCACATCCCGCTTGGGGACGTAAAAGGCATGACAGTCATCGTGACAGTGTAGGGCTTACACAGTTATTACGATAACTGTCGCCCCTGCATCAATGGGCCTCCGGTCTCACACTCACCAACGAAACACGACAACACGGATGCTGGCGTTTTAGGTTGGTCTTCTGTGGGAGGGTAGTACTGCCCCGGTCGAGCCAGCCCGCTTGTGCTGAAATCAGCGTGGCTCTACTACCTCTACTGAGATACTATTTACACATTTACGTAAGTAATATTTTACCCACCTTTTTTTTACACTACCGAATAGCTTAGCAACTCCTAATGTACCTGGTTCACGGCAGGACACAAAGTGTAAATTAGACTAAACTTACGGTTGGCAAAGTATGGGCACTTAATACGTCTCTGTATACCTTTCAAGGTTGTTAATATGAGTTTATATACATCGTATATGCATGGGATAGGCCTATGTCCAGCAGTGAACTGCAACGGGCTGATGATAATAATGATGATGTACGCATGTACATATATCAAACGAGACTTTACTTTGGTATTACAGATTATTTGTTATTATATGAAATTTCGTATGCCTAATGAATTTTATAAAATACGGCAAGAAATGAATTTAATTGAATGTAATAGATTTATTGATAAAACTGTTTTAGTTTTTATACATACATAAGTACAGCTTTTAATAATAAAGAAATTGAACGATTTTTCTAAGTGTATTGGTATCTGATGTTATGTCTATTTTTTAAACGCTAAATAAAATACAGTACTAAATTACCCTCCATTATAAATGTTTATGAAATATGTAGTAGGCTTAAGTTATAAGTAGATTCCACGTTCAACAATGCGTGGGTTTGATAATATTTGATTTAGTCTTTTGTAAAGTATTAATATCGTTTATTTTGCAAGCGCCGTTTTCTGGCTATTTACATTTACTTTCTTAAAGAGGTAAGTAAATTTTACGATTACGTAATTCATTACAAAGGAAACAGTTAAATAATAAAATTAAAAAAAACTTTGTAAGACATACTTAAATTAATTAATACTCGTTTCCGATATTAAGATTGAATATATTTTAACAAAAATTAAAAACACATGTTTGTAACTAGTTGCAGAATAGGAACAGGTTGTTTTTACTGTTCTATTTTTTTTTTATTTTAGTTAGCTTAAAACTCCGCCATTAATTAGTCTATTGAGAAAGTTATTTTTTATTTGTGAAAAGGCATTATTTCTTACTTTACACCATTCAAATTTTAAGAAAAAATGCATTAAAAAGAGTTCAGTTTCATGAAGAATATAGTTCAACTTGTACTCCTAGACTTAACCAAAAATCTTTCGCTTTTTAATACTGACCTGATGATCCATTGATGTCCATCGCCTTCAAGTTTCTGGCTTTAATGACAGTGACTGTGAGCCGCCCAGCAGTGGGTAGATAGCATAGAGACAGCATCAGCTCTCCAAGATCTTTCTTCTCCTGATAACAATAAAAACATTTTGTAGCTAAACTTGCTTGCAGCTAATTTAACGTCACGTTTAATAGCAAAAGCTATGGTTTTCATTATTATAATATTCATAAAAATAATTCATCATACATACAGAAGGATAGTTCATTTTAAAAATTCAAATAAACTTTAAAAAATATTTCTTTTGAAAGAAACAAATATATACGGCAGGTAGTAGAGTCACGCTGATTTCAGCATGAACGGACCGGCTCGTCTGGGGCAGTACTACCCTCCAACAGAAGACCAACGTAAAGCGACCGCATCCATTCTGTCGTGTTTCGTTGGTGAGTGCGAGATCGGAGGCCCATTGATGCCCAAAAAATAAAAAATATAAGTAATAACCTAGCACATCCCACACACGCAGCCTCTATAGTAACCAACAGTCTGATCACATGCCTGTATATTTTTAAATTTACACATTTATGGACAGAACTCAGACACAGAACAAAGGTCCTGATCATCACCTAATTATTAGTCACGATTAGTAAGGACACTACGCCCTTCGGCTAAACAGTCAGGAACGTAAACCACTGGACAACAACCACCTTTTTTTTTAACGTGTGGAAACCCCCTCGGGCCGTCACCCCAGCGGGGTTTACGGCGAGGTGGTGTGTCGGAATCGGACCGACTAAAACCACACGGTGTGCCACTCTGCGCCTGATATAATAGGGATCCGGGAACAGCTTTTATTACGACATCCAGAGACAACAACCACCTTTGCCAAGCATGCATGTCATTCTACACGTAAAAAGTTAGTAAAAATTAACAAATATATTAGAACGTCATGTTTCAACACCTAATCACGTGGTCAAAACACAATTTTAGTAAATAATACAAGAGAATAGAGGCGTCAGAGATTGTAGAAAGAAATTCGATCGGAAACATTTGCCTCTTGGCTAAAGGGGCAGGTCCGTTAATTATCATCGCCATTACATTATATGTAATATTGATATATAACTAACATTCGTAACCTATTGAAGACCAATATCATCCGTATAATATTTATTTAGTTATTATAATTAATTAATAAATTGTTGTTGATCGTTGTTTTTACTGTTGCGCTCAATAAAACTGACATAAATATGTTTCATTCCTTTTAACTCCGTTCAAATACTTAAATCTTTAAGACCTCTTAAGCATTTTAAGCTTAATTATGTATTATAATTTAATCTTTTGACATTTACATTAAACAGGTCAACGCTCCACGAAAGTCTTAAGTACTGCATTTAATTTTTGAAAGCTTTTTATTTTATTTAACTTTTTTTATATTTTATATTTGTAGTCTCGTCTGTCGCTGTCATTTTTACGTGCTCGACAGAGTACTGTAGTATACATAAATTGATGATGACCTTTGCCATTACCAGTCAAAAAATTTTCACAATTCAACCTTTTGTACACAGATCTTTTTAGCCTAATTGGTATTCTTCGCCACAATATTGTTTAGTTTTATTCGGTTATCATTCTTATTTTTTTATAACTTTAAAATACTTGTAGCTTTTAACAGGTTCTCCGTGTAGTGACGAATTAAGAATGTGGAGTGTCATCACCACCATGGGTGTTGAAAGAGAACAAACTCACAACAAAGAGAAGGAAAATTTGAGTCTAACCCTTTAAAAACCTGTCTGGCCTGGCATTGTAGACCTATCTAAGGAGCAGCCTATGTTTAGCAATGAACTGTTAAAGCTGCTGATGATGTGAAGTGACTATAACCACCCACGGAAACATGCAGCTAGGTACGAGTATACATAAGTGCGTTGTTCCCTGTAGAATGAGGGAAATAATTACTGGGGGCCCACACCCATTTAGGGCGTCACCTCAGTAAGGTCACTTATATTTAAATATAACTTTATAATTTATATATAACTGCTTCGGTGATGCAGCGGTAGTGAATGCCACTACTGTGCTTAAGGTTTCCGATTTGATTCCCGGGTCGGATAAAATGTTTGTATGATCTGGAAACATTTGTTTCGAAGTTTGGGTGTTTTCTACGTGTAATACATTTGTATTTACAAAAAGAAAGGTATATAAGTATTCTATCAGTCTAGTATAAGTATAGTCAGTCTAGTTAGATCTTGTACTATGATATAGCACAAGCTCTGCTTAGTTTGAACTAGATGACATTGTGTGTTAAATGTCCGAAATATTTGTAATTATTATATTATTATAAGCATAGTGCTTAAAATATACATATCCTGTGACAGTAGGCTAGATGACACCTTAGTCAAACTAGTTACTTTTTATCATCTGTCAAAACGACAATTTTGTATGAAAAATGTGCTAAATACCAAATTGTGACGTCACTGTTTTAGACTATTCAATTGAACAGTATATTTCACTGTATATTTGAAATTCGTAATAATAATAAAAAGCTATGTTAATTGTATTTTGCGAGATGCTTCGCGATATTAGTTTTATTGAAGTGGAGATTGGTATTTATTTACGATACAGTCATCTACCCAGTTGTATGTAGTGCCACTTTAGAACTTACGAGGTACATTTTAAATGTGGATTTTATATTTGTACTTACTAATAAAACTGAAAATTAAGATATAGGTGATTCAAAACAAAATCGCTTGCTCAAAGTTACTTCGTAGGTTTCGTGGCCATTTGTCACAGAGATTATGCTGTATTTTAAGCATTGTAGTAAATTACTTAAGACTAATTTCCTGTAAATTGATCATAATTTTTAGACCTTACAGAAACTATTATGTAAAGTGTAGACCAAAATTTTATCATGTAATTTGTGCCTTGTTTCTTTAGTTTATCGAAATATAATACAGACTTCAATTTATTTCAACAAGTTCTAAGCTAGTGTCTAATTATTAGAATCCAATACAATAACAAGATTCTCAGACAGTTCAAGTTTATCGGGCTATTAGAAAACTAAATAAATTATTATTTTTCAGACGAGCTTTGACTTAAGTGCTCTTAGGGAAAAGCATGATCCATTTAAAATGGTTCTATGTTTTACTGCTTGATTTTTATGTGGGTTTCTATAGATATTAATATTAATACACTTTCGATTAAAGCCGTCGCAGGCTACCAAACAGTTTTTAGTTTTTTTAAACTCTATATTCAGATAACTATATGCGTCGGTGAGGGTGAGACCAGAGGTACATCGGTGCAGGTGTGATAGTTGTCGTGGTGAATGTGTGAGCAGGGCGTAAATAAGTATCTCACTAAAGTGCCTAGCGTGTGCCGCCATATTACATTATCTGCACTCACAATGAATTTGGTGACCACAACTTTTGTATTCTATGTATGCTTTCCATCAAGCAGAGTAGAGTCACTTTGGCAGACTCTTAAAATAAAAAGTATAATATTTAGAGTACATTTTTTTTACTTGCATTTACCAATGTTTTACTGTAAAAGCGCTTGTCGTGGTCATTCCGTCCGTCCAAGTGTACATAAATGATAATAACTTATTTGTTCTATTTAAAGTTACCATAATTATGTTATTTTCAAAGATTTAGCTTATATTTGTACTTATTTTATTAATGGCAAGAGTTTTAAAAATGAACCGACTCTTGCCCAAAAACATCTTACGAATACATAAAAGAATTTTGCAAATTCAAGTGGTGGAGTTATGCCTGAATATACATAAAAAAAACATCCGAATTGAGAACCTTCTCCCATTTGAAATCGGTTAAAAACTAAAGAGAAAGATATATAATTTAAGTTTCGTTTATTAAATTAAATTTAAAGTTCTAAAACACAAGTTGTAATTTTGACTAATAAGTTTAATTTTATAATTGAGAGAACTTATTTTTAAAGACATTTTAAAATTTTACACCGTAGTTTACTAATAGTCTATCAAAATATATTACAGCAATAACACTAACTTGGACTCATAAATATTCACAAAAAGTCCTGCGACAGATTTGAAAATTGGGTTTAGCATTATAATAAACTCAACTCAACTCGGTAACTCAATAATAAAATGTCAGAACTAAGAAAAAATATTCAAGATCATTATAAATCGGTCATAATGTGACACTGGCATTATAGCCGAGGGTAGGCTGCACAGAGTAATCTATTGATAAGGATAAATTGGTAAAATATACCTAAGTATTTAAATGGTACATAGGTCCAGCTAAGAACTTAGAACCCCAACCCAACCTCATCTGCAAGCGGTTAACCTGCTGATCGACTGACGAGGCTCTGGCAAATAAAACGTCCCGCTTAGCAACAATCTACTCGCCACCTTATACGTAGGATCAAAACTTACGAAATGTAGGCGTTTAATATGCCTCTACCTAACCTTCCTGGCAAACTGGCGTGATTTTATGTATTACGTGACTGAACTACATACCAATTTCCCTTTAATTTTTCCAAACTAAGCTAAGGTCGGCTTTAAGTCAACTACGATCCGGTTAACATTTAAATTTTTACACCTAATCTTACTTCAGCTAGACCTCCACAACCTAAGTACTAGGCAAATTCTCTATAAAGACTAATATTGGAATTTTAAGGTTTGCAACTACCCGTAACGATTGGCAAAGATGTTTGTATAGCAACCGGGACCGTCGGCTTGATATGCTCCTTAAAGCACAAATGCATTCATTGTTTCTCTTCATTGTCACCTTTATTTTCTTTTGTAAATTTTATTTGCGATCAATGCATAACATTATAAAGGAGTTCGACCAGTCTATTTTACTGACAGTAGCTTTAACGATACTGCAAAATTTAAGATAAGGTAACAGATAAGGTTTCACAAGAGAGGATTTACGGCAAATTTCCTTTTAGTAAATAAATAATAAATAAATTGCATGTTAGAATCATTAATTCGTATTATATTTACTGTAGTATTATTTATCTCATCATTATACCCTGCTGGAGATATAGAAAAGGAAAAATTTTACAGGAAAAACACTGCCCTTATACTAAAGTATAAAATATCTTTGCGTTTGGAATAATAAGAGAACTTTTAACCTTTACCCTTCAACTAATGGTTGTTTGGTTTTTCCTGGAAACCGATCGTCTAGTCTAATTTCATTTAAAGTCGATCGATTTCCAATTTAGTTGGTGACGGTTACTAGTCAAGTAATGTGGCAAATACAACGAGAGTAATACGTTTGCGGATAGTATATCTTTGTTCCAAATAATCAAATTATCAAAGTAATGCGATTTTAAATGATATTTTTACTATAAATATGATTTACGTAGATGTGAACGACAACATTCCCATCTATTTATCAATAGTTTGGTTATCAGGGTACTGGTTCTCTTTAGTTTCGGATAAGATAACCGAATATTTCACAATTTATTTATAATAATATTTAAATATTGTACTTAAGTAAAAATCTGCAAATGTGCTCTTAATTGAAATTTTTTGTTTATTTTTTATGTAATTAACCTACCAAAGTGACTCTATTCTGCCTGATGGAAAGCATGAATAGAATCCAATAGCGGTGGTCGCCATACTCACTCACAAATATATATAATGTGCATTTTCATATCTTTATATAAATATCTATAAAGTATTTTTAAATATATGTATAGATATATTATAATACATTATACAAAACAATTGTACTTTATGTAATAAATAAATGGAAAGGTAAAAAGGTTAAAATTGCGAACATTATAATCTCTCCTTCAGTTCTAAAATTCTGTTTGAGACACTTTCAAAGTTTTGATCCCTACAACAACAGTTATAATTTCAACGGGAAATGATCTTAGCAAATTTTATATTTCAATTCACTCCAAACCAATAATTCTTGTCATTTTACTTTAACTCAATTTAATTAATGAGACGTACAGCCTCAACAATCTCCATGGATCCTGACGAAATTTAAAACCATTAATCAAACGATTCGTCTTACTTCACTTTACCGACCACGTTCCGTGAAACTGATAAGTTCTAATAACAAAATGTTCTCTAAATTATACACAAGATACATTGTAAAACAAATGATTCTAGTTTAGTGTTATGTTTTGTGACCTATATTTTGGGACTCTTCTTATATGTAGTAATTGTGTCCTATTAAGAAACAAGCAAGTGGAAAAACTACGCTATGCCACAAATGGAATTGCTCGACTTCTCATCAAATAAATAGCAAGCGTTCGAACTCGCCTAATATCAAGTGATCACCGTAATTCGAAGTTAGCTACGCAGTTTACTCGTAGTTAGCTGCAGTTAATACGGACTTTTTAAACATTAAAAATGGGCAAAAATTAATGAGATGATCAGGATCAAAATGAGACATGAACAAAAACTATTTTGTATTAGTTAATCTAATTCTTATGCTACTTCTACTCTCGCTTAACGCTTGAAACTATCCCACCTAAAAAGCATTAAACAATCTTACGGACAGTTAGGTTTAAGCACTTTTACACTATATTTCATTAGACAAAATTACGATATTAAATCAAAATAAGGAACTAAAATAAAGAGGCTTATGTAAATAAAGCATTTGAAAAGGTTATGAACAAAATAAAACACTCAAGGGACAAACCCGGCCCCACACTCACTGTACAACCGATCTTAAAAAGATTAAATCCCTGGCCATTGCTAAATTGTTTCAAAAAGAAGTAAAAAGTACATTTTGAACTTTATCGTCCTAAGCAGGTTTTCGACTAACTATTTTCTGACAATATTCATAATTAAAAAAAAAATGTTAAACGAAGTATCAACCATGGTATATTTTTAAATGCGGTCCTAAGTATTTCTCAAGGGTATATTTAAGGCTTTCAAAATTAAGTTTATCTATAAAAACAATAATAAACTTACTATAACATTAATTATATCGATTTATATACGAAATAAGCATTGAGACACAGATGAAATCTTTGCTCAGGCATTTTATTTCTCACAACTCAGGGAACTCCAAAACATACCTACTCCCGATGAAAAATATATTGATATTGATATTGCCATATACTACAATATAGAAACTAATTTTTATAGAGATGAATTGATCATGAAACCAGGCGATGGATAATGGAGCTTTTTAGACCCTTCTAGTATATATCTCAAGTTTTTGGTTCGTTACATTCATATTGATCCAAGAGTTTTCGCTTACTTAAACTGATGATAACATTATATATCTGACCTCCTCCTCCTTCTTATAACTCTGTAATGAACAAGTAACAAGTTTTCTATCTATCTGACTGAGAAGTATGTAGTGAAATTCAATATTACCTTTTCTAATTTATTCTACTTTTAATTTTAAACAACATTCTTTCTAAAGACTACTAATTTAAATCAAATAAGAATTTCTCTTACTTGTGGTGCAGCAAGAATATTCATGGTATACTCGATTTGCTGCTGTAGATCAGTCGACTCCAGAAGACCTTTGAGGACCACGTGGCCGATTAGATCGTGACGGCTGAAACGGTCGAAATCGTACACGGAGAACTGGATGTAACGTTGGCGAAGCTCTTCGTAGGGCACACTAAAGGAGAAAAAAACATGAATAATTAAATGAAGAAATAAATAAACTTGGAGTAGGATATTTTACAAGTAAATAAACTTAAAACAATTTTTATTTCATTTTGAAACTTGAAAGTTTTTTTACCCTCAAACTTTTTTAATACTATAAACATAAGGAGAAAAAATGAAATAGGAAAGTTAGGAGAAATTGTCATCACTGGTGATTTGTCAGATCTGATATGATCATCATTTGGTCAGAAGATTAATGTTTATATATTTGAATGTGTTATGTAGCATTAGGTAGTAGAGCCACACTGATTTCAGCACGAACGGGTTGGTTCGACCGGAGTAATACTACCCTCTCACAGAAGACCAACCAAAAGCGACAGCATCCGTGCTGACGTGTTTCGTTGGTGAGTGTGAGACCGGAGGCCCATTGATACAGGGGAGACAGTTATCGTGGCGTGTGAGCCTTACACAGCCACAAAAAAGCATCTCAAGAGGCTGCCATAGTGAGAGCCAACATACTGCATTCTCTGCATTTGCAATGAGTATGGTGACCACAACTCTTGGATTCTATTCATGCTTTACATCAGGCAGAGTAGAGTCACTTTGGCAGGTTCTTAAAAAAATGTGTATAATCGGCACAAGAAATAAAATTTCGTCATGGAAGAGCAATAGTAACAAAGAACTTTCAGATCGTAGCTATATGAAAGTATAAAAATGTACTGATTGGAAAATGAAAAAAAATAACTACGTGTATAAGGTACTTTTTTCTATCCTAGTAACACTCGACTAATATGTTTCTCGCCCGCGTCGTCTATCATTGACTATGTCCACGCTTGCTCGTACTCTGAGTGTGGCTTTGTGTTTGGTTTTTGTTTCGACCTATTTTATTATATATCTGACTCAATACTAAACTTCTAATTACATTGTAATTCAAATAATACTTATAATATCGGTCGATTTTTGACTGAAAATAAATATCCGCATAAATTGTCGAAGTTTTGTGAACGATTAAACATTTACACGAATTTATCAATTTTGTATTTGAAGTTTTAAATTAATCGTTGAAATCGAAGGTATCATAAACTTGTTAAATTGTTTGCGCAGTTGAAGAATTATTCGCAAATAAAATTGAAGTGATGGAATATTTAATGGGTGGAGTCGTTTCAATCATTTAATAGTATTTTTAAGCGTTTGAGTGAATGGATTTTTATTTTATTTTAAATATTATACTTGGCAATTTTTATGCGTATTTTATTATAGAACTACTCATAAAATACAGCACGTTTTGTCGGACAGATAAATACGACCTCACTGTTGAAAATACTTTAGATACTATGACTTTATAAAATACTAGCTTTTCCCCCTGTTTTCACTTTTTTTCTTTATTTATTGCTGAAACTGCCTTGTTATTCATTTTTAACAAGTACAAGATCTAAATTAAATTGTATTATCCGTATATATGGAAATATTTACTAAGTTCCTCGCGTCTCAGAGTGTACGTTAAGCCGTCGATTCCGGTTGTCATGAACATCTATGGCAATCGATATTGGAAAGTCAGTGCCCTCAAATATACTGATAACTAATTCAGCCTTCGAATTCAGTTCACCCTCTGGGTTGCGCATGATAGTCACTCCGTGGGAAAACTAATATTTAGATAAAACCGGTCAAACTAGTAGCCGACTTCAAAGAATCTTATGAAAAAACAAGCGTTAGGAAAAACATATAATTAATAGGTAACAACAAACCTCTATTGGTTGGCATATATACCTTCGCTTAGATATCATATTATTAGTTTACAACAAAAACTATTTTATTCCTCGAACAAGCAACTCGTTTTTAACTCTCCACGTTGACTTTGACTTTAGATATTTTATATGTATGTCATAAAAACTTCAATATTCTCCGAGATAAAAATAGGAAGGATAGAATTGAATAAGGGGCCGTAACGTAACATGAAGATATGAGTACTCCTACGAAAGCGGAGCCACTTCAACTTTGCTCGGCGTTTAGAAAGCTGATCATAGCTCTACATTAAAATTTTGAAGTCATTTAGTTTATCACGATACGCTTTGATGAAATCAGACCACTGAATCGACCATTCGGATTTTTTTTTTAATTTTTAGCAAGTAATGTACTCTACTACTCTTGAAAATTCAATGTATGTGATCTATAATTACCGCTAATGATATTTGTTCTAAAAGTTGATTGTATGACGAAGAAACTTCATAAAAAGTAAACAGTGGTACACTGCCAATCATTAAAATTTTCATGGCTTTTATTGAAGAATAACAAATTGCTGTCTTTGGTATAAATCCGAAATTCTATAATTAAACTGGGATATTAAATAAAATTGACATCTATTAAGGTCGTCAGCCTCCGCTAAATTTTTGGCAGCTATAATCATTGACAAAGCAAAAATTGTCTTTTAAATTTTACGCATAAATTAAACGTGAATCGAGATTTTTTAATCATCGTTCTTTGTTATTTATTTAGATGCAAATTTCCTTTCGAATATTATAGAAGTGCCGTACCAGACTATTTAAAGATTAGTCAGATATACAGATATAATATATAACCAAATTAAAAACTGTAAAAATTAAAAAGACATGATAAATAGCACTGTAATTGTCATATGATTCGTCACTAGTAACTCGCTCAAACTTTTGCCATGCTGAAGTGCAAGACAGCTAATCTGAACCCATAAAGTGTCCTTTAAAACTCTCAGCGTCAACTATTTTTCACTAACTTTTCTTCAAAACAAATAGATAACTTTATTTAGAATAACTTAAATTGGAATTGCTATAGAAGTGACACTTAATAAAATATATTTTCTGGTTATATTAATAGATTACATAAAAATGAATATTGCGTTTAGTTGCTACAGTGTAACATTATCCAGCTAAGTTATATATCTTTACTTATAAAAAGAAAATATAGAGTACACAATTTAATTCACTTTATAAACTTCAACACGCAAAGGACATGACCACTTTGTATAGACTCCTGCATATATATTTTTTGAAAACTTTGAGTTATTTTATTTTGCCTTTGGATAATTTTCACTACTGCATTAAAATATTTAAGTGGCAACACAAACGATTGCTTATTTAATTTTTAACATATGTTAATTTAATTTTATTGGATTGTGAAAATAATGTATCAAATATTTAAAAAACAACTACGTCTAGACTAATGCCTGTCCATGTTTATGCCAAGATTGTTAGGTGTCTTTTGGTTTTAAAACACAAAGAAAATTTGTGTGTAAACAATTTTATTAAATTTGCGTAAGTAAGGACCAATTATCGTCAAGATGGTTTACTGAAACTCAATTTCACTTATTATTTTGGGAAGTAGGTGGGAGTGTACTTTATTAATACTTGCTGCTCAAAAACAATGTTTAAATTTTAGTTGATTGATTATAATTTGAAGTTAAAGTAATACTATATTTACATAGTCAATAACATATAACCTATAACTAATTCACGAAGGTGCAGTGCAAATTTATTTCCAAAGAAAATTTCACAAAAAAAAATCTATCAACAATTTTTACTGTGAAAGTAAGAAAAGCCATATTTTGGCATAAATGAGTCCGTGACTCTATATGACAAAGTCAGCATCTCTTTTGGTGCCAATTTTAACGGCATAACGCGCAAAATTGTAGACAATTTTTTTATAAGAACCTCACGGATCGAGGGGTTGATTTGAAAATATATGAAAAATGGATCAAGTGAGGAAGCCAGGATGAGGAATCATCTTCTCGGAAGAGGGAAAGAGGTTTCAATGACAGCGGCTCTAACAAACTAGAGTCCTGCATCCGTATACCCATCGCGGGTATTGCTACCTGGAACCATATTTAAAAAAAAAAGACAACGTCCACATAAGGAATATATACTGAGTCACGTGAGCCTTTAGAAACATACAAGAAACAGATATAAAGAACATCGAGATTTTGTGTATCACACAAGTGTTACTCCGTGTGGGGTTTGAACCCACAACAGTCAGCGCAGTAGAGAGAAGGAAATTCTTAAATTTAACAGTCAATCAATTACATACCTGAATAAAAAGGTTTCATTGAAAACCGGGTTCAAATTCTTCCTATGCACTTTCGTTTGGAATTTCTTCTTGCGATCCGGTAGTAGAAATACTTTAATGTACGGGTCACTGCTGCCGGTGACATCCTTGATTGGTAGGTCGCGAGCTTCGAAGATCTAAATGTTAACAATAAACGTTCATATTAAAATAAATGACTGTGTTTTAAACATTTTTTTACAGTGACGGACACTTAAACCCTGTCCTTACAGTTAGCTTTAAAAGTAAATCTATTTTTCACCATTGACAAAACCTTTTATTACAAAAGTTATAGTAAAAAGATCTAGAATTTCTATATTTCTTTTAAAAAAAGACAACGCCCGCTCTAGGAATAAATCCTGTGCCGCGGGGGACTTTACAAACATACAAGAAACGGACACAAAGAACACCCAGACTCAGATCAACAATTTATGTATCACACAAAGTATTGTCCCATATGAGATTTGAACCCCACAACACTTAACGCAGTAGAGAGCGACGTGGCGACCGCTTAAACCACTTTTTTTTTTTTTTTTTCAACCTTTGGAAACCCCCTCGGGCCGTCACCCCACCGGGGTTTACGGCGGGGTGGTGTGTCGGAATCTGACCGACTAAAACCACACGGTGTGCCACTCTGCGCCTGAGATAGGAGGGATCCGGGAACCGCTGCTATTACGACATCCAGATCCCTCCTAGCGCCTGCCCACTACCGCGGGCACCATCTATGGGTAAACTGTCTATTTAAGGCAACGTACGGCACACGCGAACGTCGCCTCCTCGCGGCTGGCCCTT
This sequence comes from Hypercompe scribonia, assembly GCA_949316085.1. Taxonomy (NCBI): domain Eukaryota; kingdom Metazoa; phylum Arthropoda; class Insecta; order Lepidoptera; family Erebidae; genus Hypercompe; species Hypercompe scribonia. The sequence goes on from OX438988.1 coordinate 12,580,751, forward strand.
ATAGCGGGTGGAGGGGAAAACCCATCCCGTCCACCCGCGGCCACACTCAAGGCGGCATGAGGCGCTGGTATGCGCGCCTCCGCCGCCCGGTTCGCCGGCGGCAAATTGGGTCTGAGTGGATATCGTCCTCCCGGGCCTTCTCCGCCGCCTTCTTTCGCGAAATTACGTCTTCGCAGAAGGTTGTGACCTCGGTAAAACAACTGTCGCTACCGGCCATGGAGCGTATGACGGCCGGTAGCGAGAGATCTCCTCCAATAACTGCAGTGAGGACACCACGCTGCGCCGCCCAGGCGGAACAAACTGCTAGCGTGTGCTGAGCCGAGTCCTCACTGCAGTCGCAGTGGTGACAGGCGGGACTCGATTCCCTCCTGGCGACCGAGTGCAGATACTTCCCGAAACAACCATGCCCAGAGAGGACCTGCGTCAGTCGGAAGGAAAGGGTCCCGTGCTGCCGCCCCGCCCAGTCGGCGATGACCGGCTGGAGAGCCTTCACGAGGGCAAAGCCAGCACGTGGAGTCTCCAACCGGAACGACCAACGAGCCATCGTGGCTCGACAAGCGGCCTCACGCCACTCGCGTATCTCCTCGGGCGGGGGCCGTATGCCGCTATCCGCCCGGAAGTCAGCCGTCCGCCGATAAACTTCGGCGAGTACTTCCGCCTCCAAATCCTACGGGGGAGTTCCAGCCAAGGCGCACGCCGCCTCCGTCGATACGGTGCGGTAACCGCGTATGGCTCTAACCGCCAATATCCTCTGAAGGCGCCAGAGGCGAGCCCTATTCTGGACGGTCAGAGCCGCCGCCCACACTGGTGCACCATACAGCGCCATTGACCGAATAACCCCCGTGTATAGTCGTCTCGTTGCAACGCTGGCTCCACCCAAATTGGGCAAAAGTCGCCCAAGGGCAGAAGCAGCGCCGACCAGCTTTGGAGTAAGCTGTCGGAAATCCATCATCCCCGCCCGCAAATCCAAATTGGGCGTCTGACAGATCGGGGCCCACCTCGCAGAGGTACCGGACAATGCGGGCAGAGAGTATCCTCTCAAATAGTTTACCCGCCTCGTCCAGCAACACGATAGGCCTATAGGCCGCTACCGATTCTGCTGGCCGTCCCGGCTTCCTTAATAGGACCAGCTTCCCGCTTTTCCAACACTCAGGGAAGCGTCCGGATGCCAAGCTAGCGTCCAGGACCTCCCTGAGATAGTCCGACATGTGTTACCGCTTAAACCACTGGGCCAACCGTGCAGCCTAATTGAAGGATTGAAGAAATTAATCGCAAAAAAATACAAAACAATTGTTTTACTATGTTGATTCTTGATATAAACAATTATTGTCAACACTACGTGCAAATGTACAAAACCCATTTTATAACGTATAATGGCACATTTTAAAGTGTTATATGAAAAACTTTGGCATAGGTACCTTCTCAAAGGACTGTAAAAGGTAAGACATTTTTTGGATACAAAAGGTTAAATAGCAGGATGAGAGCCCTTTGACATCCACAGACAATGATACAACTCCGGGCTTTCTAAATCAGTGAAGTATTTCTTCAAGACATTCGTGAACAAGAGAGACTATAAATACAAAAGTAAATCTAGTGAATAGATGCCGATAAATACAGATTTCACACGTCTAATCGAAATAAAAATAGCAAAAATTGAACAACACATTATTTTATATCTAAAGTTCAAGGCCTATTTATCCGAAATCTCTGTGCTTAAGAAAACTTCGTGCGTTACTACACAATTGTTTACGGAAACAATAGAGTTTATCCTAGATTTATTATTAATTTTGGACCAAATCCATCGTGGTTGTATGCAATTTACTAAGATTAATTATCTCAATTCGTCTATAATACCCATTCAATCAGTATGAGAGTACAAATTCCATGTTGTTTGTCAAACAAAATGATTATACTATACTGGTAATACTATATAGTCTTGAATCTTCCTATTAGTTTCATTACCTATCAAAGATTTCAAATTTTAGTCAATACGTCAATTAAACAACTTTTTTGTGAGTGAGCTCCTTGGACTCAAATTGAAACATATAGTATATTTGTCGTAGTTGCGTTCCATCACGTAACCCGTTCACTAGTTGTTCTCTATGTCATAAAAAATAAAATAAAAAACACTGTGTTCTATCATCAGATCTTTTTGACAAAGCATCAAAAATACTCTATAAAGTAGATTCCTAAATGATAAAGTTATTAGAACAATAACTGCATAGAGAGTACAGTGGAGTGCTGTGGGTTTAAACCCCGCACGAGGAAATACTTTGTGTGATCCATAAATTGTTATTCTGAGTCTAAGTGTTCTTTATATTCGTTTCATGTATTATATGTTTGTTGAGTTCCCCAGAGACACAGGATATATCCTGATGCGGCGGCGGGGGTTGTCTTTTAAGTTTTAGTTAAAGAGTGATAAGACAAAAGTTTTATTCCGCGTATAATACAACTGAAAGCAGAAAGAAGTATGGTATTTGAATTAACCTTCATTTCAATTCAAATTCTAAACAAATCCAAGTTCAAAGAAAATCTAAAGGTACATTGATACTTTTGTTTAATAGCAATTTAGTTGTGAAATTAAAAAAGTGATTGTTTGTATTTTGTACACTGATAATCATAAAATTTTGCGTACAAGTTACTTGATATAGAAATTAAGCTTATAGCATATTTCATAGAGAAGTAAAAAGCTTTGAGGAAAATTGTAATTTGAAACAAATGAAAAATCTTATACAATATTGAAAGAATATTGACAAAAATGAAGTTAACATTTAAAAATAGTTAATTTTTAATATATAAGTATAATGACACTAATATAATATGTGAGTGTAGTTACACTTATAGACGAACCACCGTAAGCTTTGTCCTCCCATTGGTTTGCAGGACGCGGGGTGTTGATATGCTTAAACAATCAGCTAGAGTGTGGCTGTCTGTTGGTAATGAATGATCAGAAAGCCGGACTGAGCGTATCTTATCACTTAAAATCCGGACGCACATAACATGCAGACTTTACAAAAAATTTAAAAGATGATCAAACTTTAAATTGTGGTTAGGAATTTTTAGAAAACACCTTCGTTGTTAAGGATTGGAATGGAAAATACTGGTGTCCAAAAGAAGACTAATAAAAAACATGGATATCACAGACAGAATTGCTTATATGGATAAAACCTATGTAAATTTTTCTCATGCGATACCTGAATTCTGAGAGTCTCAAATATGAAAAGAAAGGGGACACTTAAAAGAAAAAAGACGCCGGACCAAGGCTAATAATTAAATACGGAGAGGAAGGATTCGTCAACGGTTATTTAAGTCTAAACACAAATCAGGTGGCTATTAATGTCGACATGAATTTCCAATATTTTTAAGAAATGGCCAGTCGAAAGTTTAGTATCGAACTTGCCATCATATTCAACCATATCATACGGATTTGATATCTATTAACTTGAGAGAGCGTCATCAGATCTTACCACCAATTCAACGCAAAAGTGTGAAAAACTACCCACAAGGTCAATGTGCTAAAAGTTTTAAGAATGTGATTAAAGTTGAAGATGAATCCCTACTTAATATTGTAAATGCAAATGTTAGTTTGTTTGTTACGGTTTCACGTAAAAACTATTCAACCGATTATCATGAAATTTTGAACATATACAAGTTATTGCAGGTATTAGAAGTATATATATTTATATTTAAAATCATCTATTACGAAACTTAATGTGGCAGACCAAATTCCTCACAAACGAAACAGCGAGCAAAAACTAATAAAGAAATAATTTAATAGACAAAAACTACGACGACACGTATTGACCGTTTATTGTTAACACTTTGGAAGTCACGTCATCAGAATTTTCAGAAGATAAATATTCGAGTGACGAAAAAGATTCAGATTCATTTTTTAATTAGTTTTATTTTCTTTTGTACTGGAAACCACGGCTCTTGTTCTTTTTATATTACATTTAAAGAGATTAACATTGTATATTTTTCTAATAAAGAATATTTAATATTTAACTTCATTGTTAAATTGTATCTGAATATATACTCGTATATGACAAAATATAGTGACTTTTTAAAATTATTGTTACCTACTCAAGAATTAAATAATAATGGAATTTAATTTATCACAATTATTCACAAAAACTTACAAGGAACGAAAATTATAATACCTACAAATAAACTGTATATTCATTTAATCGTGTATTGATTTCGTTCGTTATTTCAAACAATTAAATCTGTAGATATCAAGTTTGGAATTCGTTTAGTGTGAAACCGACCGCATCACCCGTCCCGCGTCCCGTAAACCATTAGGAGAGCCAAGCATACGACGGTTCGACTACAAACATTATTAATAATAATTGTATAATGCCAGAAAACAAAAATGATGCACGACTACACCATAAACTCACACTTAACTTACATATAATACATATCAAAAATATCAGATTTTTAAACCATGGCCTGGAGGTTATTAAAGCCTACGTTTTATCGAATTTTAAAATGAAAATTTTTATATTACTTTCTGAAACAGATGTGTCCTATTTGTAAATGTTTAAAAGATTTAGAAAAATTACGTTTTAATGAATTTAATTCTTATAACGACTCTTCTATCAATGAATATCAAACAGTCTTTGATATCGCTCTACCCTTATTATAAGCATTTTAAAGACACATTAAACATAAAGTAACCTCTCTATTCGAATGGTATTTACGTACTGTCACTAAAAATGACAAACCTAACCTTCGACACGAATAAAAAGCTGTAACACTGCGTTCTCTCAATCGAGCGTGCCCGTGAACAAATTTGTTGCTGAACCGGATTACAACTGACCCGTAAAAGGTAATAAATCCTTAACTTTAGGAACCATGTTATTCGTGAATGCAGCCACCATTTATTGTGTATTGTTGGCGGAATTTTCACCTCACCGCTCACATTTTTACGGGCCACAATGCTGTGAGTACATCCAAACAATTCAGCCTGACCATGTGTCGCATTGTTACAATAAAACTGTTAATACTATTGCCGTAATTTCTATCGCTTTAAAACCGGTAAAACTTCGTTTTTTCAAGCTTTTATTTCAGTTGTAAATTATGTATGTATGTAACTATTTTTGTTCTGTTAAAATCTTGCTACTCAAATTTAAAACAGATATTTTCAACTGATTGAGCAAAAATTTTGTACGCAAAACACTCATTATTTCATGCGTCAATGTACTATTACGATGACATCGACTGGAAGCTGGTCATGGGAACGCAGCAATGAAACGATGCACCCCCGTTGGGTTTGGGTTCATTTGATTTGTCTTGATGAATACTTTGTCTTTCAAATGGTATCTAGGGTCTGATAATGGAGCTGAAAGTGGCCATAGAAAGTCCATATTAAAACAACACCATTTAATCTAATTTGGACTGATTTGATTGTTGGATGAATATTTTAGTCCTAGATAACATTTATTTGCAAAATCATCAGATTTAGGCAACTAAGTTCATTCCATTTGTAATGTATGTCAATCATGGGATAAATAGAGTAAGAAACCTAACCTGGGATAGCTAAAACTTAAAAAAATAAATTAAATTTAAAATCTACTGTTGTTAAATTAAAAAATGTTAATAGTAAAAGTTTATTTTATTTCTTATAGCGCGTTTAGATAAAAGCTTGTTTTTACAAACCTTTTATTTAAGTTGATTTATACTGCTACTCTTCCTCTACCTATTTTCCTCTATTTACTTATGCTAACCCTACCTCCATCCTCGGTGAGATCGACACTTAAAATATTTCAACCAGTGAGCAGATTTTTTACATTATAAACGTTTATTTAGTAGTTAAAACACCAGAGAAAAACACACAAACGCTTACATTAAGCTTATGACATCACCCTTTTGCGTCAGTAGAACAAAAACTATGCTATTAAGTAAATAAATAACAAATAAATAAATATTTCGCATATTTGAGACCCAACGGCATCTAGCGTCAAACTAAGCAGAGTTTGTGCTATGATAACTAGACTAACTGATATAAATTTTTATATTTTTTTTTTGTAAACACATACATATTATACTTGTACATAGAAAACACCTAAACTTCGAAACAAATATTTGCAGATCATACAAACATTTGGTCCGGCCCGTGACTCGAACCCGAGACCTCAAGCACAGCAGTCGCATTCACTACCGCTGCTCCACCGAGGCAGTTCAATACACTATCTACAAATATTCTCACCCAATGTTGGATGTAAGGTAATTTGTAGAGCAAAACCAGAGTAAAGTGAAATTGGTATCATTACTAGACCTCAACAGTATTTAACAGTCAACAGCTGAACATAAGCCTCATCTTCCAAAAGCAGTTATTACTAGCCCATCATAATTAAAAGAAAACAAGAAAAATTTCAACTTTTAGTCCGTTCAAAGCAGTAGTACTCAGGTTTCTGTTAAAACCGTACACCGTGTAAACTTATCCAGCGCTATTTGAATTAAGGTTATAATGATCAAAGGATTCGTGTGTTTTTTGTTAATTTCTTTTTAATATTTTAAATTCCTAAATATATTTCTAACTAATTATAAATACTTTTTGTCAGAAACAATGATAATTAAAACAGTTATTGTAATCATCATCATCATCATCATCATCTCAGCGAAAATACGTCCACCGCTGGACATAGGCCTCCCTCCAGATTCTCCACAACAGATGGTCCCGTCTCGCCCGCATCCAGCAGCTTCCCGTGACCTTCACCAAGTCGTTGGAACACCTTGTGGGGTGGCCTGCCAACACGGTCGTCACTCCAGAATTATTATATTATTGCAGTTATTGTAAATTTTGTCATAAAGACACTATTTAGAATCCTTTGCCTATTATAACTATGATCGCGTAAAACAACTCCCCTTTATGTCCAAAGTTACAGTATTAAGCAAACGTAATGGGTCATTTATGCCTTAAGATAGGCCTGGGTCAATGACTCGTACTCTTAAAGCAGGGCTATCAAAACGTTTTTATGCTCGCTCAAATCTTAATTTAAGAGAAGACAGAAGCGTATTAAACGACTACATTTTACAAAATGTTATTTTAGTTCAACTTATGCATTAGGACACATATTATCTTTGACTGGGCACACAGAACAAATTAAAGTATTAGTTACACAATATTTGTCCTGGGTAGAAATCGAACCCAAGTCTTGTGTCTTAGCAGCTAGTATAAATCTTGCTTCAAAGTCTAACATGTTAAAAGTAAAAGTTCTTTCATAGTACATATATTTAGGACATATGAAAAACTATCATATATATAAACAGTTCACGTTGTCTATTAAATTGGTATAATGTGAAATCTCAGAATTTAAGTACCAACCATAACGATTAAAATAATAACATAAAAATCGGATCTGATTATCCTTAAGAATTACTTATTAAAACTAACTCTTCTAAATTACAAGTACTTTGAGACGAACGTTAATTAGTTTAAATAGCTCATTGGGGTTGTATTAACATCCAAGAGGTTTATACAGTCATAGAGATATATTTATGCTTTTTGTTTTTGCACCCCTAACATTGTGCACAAGCACTTGGGCTGAATGTCAGAGTAGCAAATGAATATTTGAGTACTATACTTCATGTGACTTTAGCTAGAAAAAAGTTAGACATAGACCAAGGTTACTTACTGGAGATGACAAGTAAAAGGCATTCTAGATGCAGAATTAATAGGCTGATAGAAAATTCCTCTAAGTATTAATTTTAAAGAAATATGTACATATCCTAGTACATTTCGTCTCCAGACGAACCGATGGTCGCTGGAGCCGAAGTGTACTAGAGTGGATACCACGATTGGGCAAACGTAGTGTAGGGCACCCTGCGGCGCAATGGACAGACGACTTAAAGAAGGTGGCTGGCATCGGATGGATGCGAATTGCCCAAGACCGGGATCGTTGGCGTTCCTTGGAGGAGACCTTCGTTCAGCAGTGGACGGCGATAGGATGATTGATGTACATATTAAAATCAAACGTGGGCTGTGTGCCGTTGGTTTTTTTTAAGTTTGGGCTTACCAAAGTAACTCTACTTTGCCTGATGAAAAACAGGAATAGAATCCGAGAGTGGTAGTCTCTATACTCATTACGAATGCAGACAATGCAGTTTAGTTACCCACAATATGGCGGCCTGGAGTGGTGTTGCTTATGAACATATTAATTTTTAAAAAAACGTACCGTAACTTCACTAGTATATTTACTCGTAGAATAGAATATTCTTACTGCCTTAATATAACTGCCACATTGGTCTAGCGGTTATCGTATGCGGCTGCCGATCAAGCGGTCTCGAGACCGAATCCCAAGTCGGGTCAAAACATGTTACTCAGTTTTTCTGATTACAGATATGCTTAATAACAGCTCTGAGTTTGGAAGTTGGAGTCTTAACCCCTGTGCCTCGGAAAACACGTAGAGCCATCGGTTCTACGCCTGATCTCTCCCTGGTTGTGTTGACTAACCATCCCATCGTATTGTGACAGTGAGGGAACAGAGAATGCATCTGCGCTTGTGCATTGTAATATCTCCTGCGTATCTGAATCAGTATATTCCAGAGTGGTTTTTTTGATATAGTTAAATATAATCATAACCCTGGGTATAAATTTGAAGTGTTCCTAGGCCAAATAGTAAATACACACCTTAACAACCAGAGCCTCAACTTCTTGGTCATACTTGACAGCAAAGTGAAGTTTGCCACAGAATTCCAGCTCAGCACTTTCAGTAGACGATTGGCGGACAAGCTCATTCTTGTACAGCTCCGGCTGAAAAGAAAACAATTGTGAATCCACTGACTTACACTTATTACTTATGTATTCGTAAAAAAAAGATAATGAATATTTTCTTTTTTAAAGAACTACCAAAATTGAGGCACTAGTATATTAAAATGTCACTATTCAAACAAGACCTTTTTGTGGCATATGATTCCAGAAAAAAAAAACTTATTTTTTTGTCTTCACTTGAATTGAAAACCGAATATTCTAAAAACAAACTTCATTAGTAAGCATTAAATAATTATATTAAATAGTCTAAACAATTACTAATCTAATACAATCAAATACCAAACTCGTTATAATATAATAACCATTCACCCGGACCGAGACTATAATAATAAAATAGGCTTTATGGCCGCAAACCAAATTGTGTAAAATTTAATTTGCGCGTGCGAATTTTAACGGCTTTAAACCAATAAAATATTCAGACCACCACGACCTTTCAGGTATAAATCGCTTTATGGCAACATTAAAGATGCTTCTAAATAAATGCCACAATATTGTTAAAACGAAATCGTCTTCACAAATGAACTGGAAAGATGAAATGTTAAAGTTTGTGAAATGATTTTTTTTGTGTAATGAAGAAAGATAGTATTGAATTAATATGAATTGAAGTGTAAACAAAGATGTTCTTGACAGTCAATTTATTCAAAACGTATTTATTGATACCATTGTTGATAAGTTTACCAGTCTTCGTTATCTTTTCTCTCATATTTTTTACGATCTGAATATTCTTCATCACGATGTAAAATGTATTTATTACTGAAACTTTTTTTCATATTTTTTTCCTTATTATTATTAATTAATTTAAATAAATTTGACTGAGGTACTTACAAATGTATATATTAAATATATTTATTAAAATTTAGCTACAACTACTCCCTATTATTTTGTAAAATGTTCTGTTTTTAAGAAAAGAGTGAGTGTTTCGTAATCAAAGAACAAAGTAACCTATCACGGGACAATGTTAAACACTAAGTTTCCTGATAAAAGCCAGTTAAGCTTAAAACCAAACAACAGCTTATATAGTTGTAGTGAAAGTTATGCAATAAAACTTAGTTAACAAAACAACGTTTCGAAATGGCATTCATTTACAAAATTCAATGGAACAAATTCTACCACTGCTTAGGCTACGTTCAGCTGTGGCTACGCTCGTAGTGATTCGTAGAGCTGCTACGATCGTCGACAAATGCAGTGTTCAGATAATGAAGTGATTGAATTTCAACTTAAATTCCAGAAACCTGAAGATAATTTATTATACTAATAAAATATAATTTTATTATTTCAGCGTAAAAGTAGAAAAATTTAAAACTTGGCTGAACATAAAACATATGTAAATTTAAATACAAAAGGATGATATTATTGAAAGTTTGTTTGAACGTTAAACTAAAAGAAATTCAATATTTTTCAAAACTGTAGCAACAGTTAATATTCTGTTGTAATTTGATAAATCCATTTGTTTTTATTCCCTGGTTTATTTGAAGTTATTCCGATTATCAAACCTGTAGAAAAATGAAACTAAAATAAATTAATTATAATATAAGCTTATTTCATAAAGTCATTCAATATTATACCCTCTTCATTTACTGGTGTCATTCTTACACGTTTTCTCAGATTGTATATAGAAACGTCACCTCTGTTACTGCCAGGCTTTTCTAATGTCAACCTAAGGTGAAAATAAGTAAGTAAATATAAACTTACGTACTGAAATATTTCAAGATTCTCATATAGTGTTAGGTCTGTATCAAAATATTCAAGCCGTAGGTTTTAGTATCTAGTCCCGCATGTGTATTATCTTCAAAAACATACCTATACATAACTGTCTGGTCATTCCTTTCGGTAAAGTGGCTTTTTTATGAAAATTTTTTAGGTATTTAAAATGACATAACTTATAGCGTGCTCTAGTATACTCAAAGTACACTGCCCATATCTGCATGTCATAAATATGACAAACATATGATTTCTAAGAATCTATGTATTTTTTGTATCATAAATACATGTATGTATGTCGTTATTTATAAAATCTTTGCGACACAAGGTATGTTTCTAATGTGAGTTTAAGAAACAAGCGCCAACCACACTTAACTATACCACACATAAAAATATTTTATTCTAACCGGATATCTTTGATTCTAATTACAATACGTGATCTTATTTAATAATCAATCTAAAAACAGTAACTGAAACGAGAGTTTCCTTTCTAGAAACTACAAACATACAATAAAAACCAAGCAGAAAAAAATATACAGCCTATAATACCGCCGTCAACCATGAGGGCTGTCGTAACGGAAATCGTGTGGAAATAACATGTCTGTGTGTGGCAGTGCGTATTGAAAGCGTAAACAATGATGTTAATTTAGTAGCAGTACACAAAACGACCAGCGCGGTGAAATGATACGTTGAGATGAGTTATTATTTTATATTGCAGCAAGCTAAATGTAAATTAAGGTAGATGAAGGTTTAGATACATTGATTATAATGTTTCCTAGCCGATATCGATATTTCGACCCCCCAATTACCCTGATTTTGATGGTAAGTGACTACCAGAGCCTATGAACACCTTCAACAGGTGACCCGTATCATTAGTATCTGTTCTATAAACAAGTTATCATGATTTAGCCGCTTTGAAGTCAGTGATACTATTTTTTTAAGAAAATTTCTATTGCAACAGAAAAGTATGTAACAGAAGTTACCAACACTTTGCCAAAGCTGTGACCTATTTTGGTCGAGAGCTTCCTCATCACGAAATAAAGTAATTGTGGGAGTTAATGTGGATCTATTTTTAGTGCTTGAGTAATTGGGTTAAAAGACCCTTTTCTCTATTTATTTAGTGAAAATGGTTGTGTTAAAGTAATTGAAAGCTATATTTAAAACAGTTACATAAAACTTTTTCACGAATTGTGTTCAAAGTAAAACAACATTTCGTACGCAAAGATATAGTGAATAAATCTATGTCTGGTACCTTTTGCTGCACATGTGTACAAAGTTTGTAGACGTATATAAACAATATATATGCAAACTCATTTGTATCGTTTCGTCCCGACTATGGCAGATGCTCTGCGAAAGCGTTTATTAAATACAATGTTCTTTAGAAATCTAATATATGTTAGATATGCTCTGTGATTGTGTTTGGACTATGCACTGAGATCCTATCTAAGGAAACGCTTATACTTTTTCCAGTTTTCTTGTATACTCCATATGCAAGAAAACTGGAAAAGGTACAGAAAAAAGTATCATTTAATTTTTAGAGCCTTTCACGTTTGATTTGGAGAATCGATTTATGCTCTATCCTTTTATGACACTTGTGGCTATCGGTATTTCTAGTCTCACAGTCTTAGTGTACGAGGTCTTGGAATGTAATTTGTTGATTTTTTTTTATAGTAGCAAGTTACTCTACTCTGCTTGATGGAAAGCATGAATAGAATCCAAAAGTTGTAGTCACCATATTCATTGCGAATGCTGACAATGCAGTATGGTGACCCACACTATGGCGGCCTATAACGATTTTTTACGCCTCACTTGAGGACATAAAAGACATGACAGTTATCGTAGCATTGCATTGCACATATTTACCACGACAACTGTACCTTTTTTTTTATCGTGTGGAAACCCCCTCGAGTCGTACTATACTTCCCGAAACAACCGTGCCCGGAAAGGATCTGCGTCAGTCGGAAGGAAAGGGTCCCGTGCTGTCGCTCTGCCCACTCGAAGATGACCGGCTGGAGAGCCTCCACGGTGGCAAAGCCAGCACGTGGAGCCTCCAGCCGGGACGACCAACGAGCCATCGTGGCTCGACGAGCGGCCTCTCGCCACTCGCGTATATCTTCGGGCGGGGGCCGTATGCCGCTACCCGCCCGAAAGTCAGCCGTGCGCCGATAAACTTCGGCGAGCACTTCCGCCTCCAAATCCCACGGGGGCTTGAACTCCCCCGTGGGATTTGGAGGCGGAAGTGCTCGTGCAAGGCCAAGGCGCACGCCGCCTCCGTCGTTACGGTGCGGTAACCACGTATAGCTCTAACCGCCAATATCCTCTGAGGGCGCCAGAGGCGAGCTCTATTCTGGGCAGTCAGAGCCGCCGCCCACACCGGTGCACCATACAACGCCATTGCCCGAACAACCCCCGTGTATAGCCGTTTCGTCGCGACGCTGGCTCCACCCAAATTGGGCAAAAGTCGCCCAAGGGCTTCTGCCCTTGCTGGCTGGCTATTTGGCTGTCGTTAAGCCCAGATACTTCATCTGGGCCTGACGATAACTGTACCTGCATCAATGGGCCTACGGTCTCGCACTCACCAACGAAACACGACAGCACGGATGCTGTCGCTTTAGGTTGGTCTTCTGTGGAAAGGTAGTACTGCCCCGGACGAGCCGGCCCGTTCATGCTGAAACCAGTTTGGCTCTACTACCTGCTAAATAACATGAGTGAAAGTATGAACGAGAGGTTTATTAAGAATGCGCGTATTTTCATTCGGCTACGTTCTAGATTACAATTTGTTACACTAAAAAAAATTGTAAATCGTCGAATATTATAATATACAACAATATGAATACCTTTTACCTCGTTATTGAAAATGAATATCAAAGGCTTATTCCCAGAATTAAAATAAATAAACAATATATTTGTTCAAAAAGAGATATTCTGTTAAAAAGAGGCCACAATAAATAAAAATAAATGTCATCATCAACAACCTTTAACAGTCCATAGATAACATACTACTACTTACTATTTCCATACTGGGCTTAGGTTTCTCCTTAGCAAAGAGGTTTTGGCCCTCTATACCATACAGGTTGTATGATATTTGTTTCAAGTTTTCCTTCTCTTTGCAGTGATGCAAAATAAATGTAAAATTGACGAAATGAGCGAAATCATCATCATCAACGGTTTTCAACAATCCACTGCTGGTCTGGGCCGCTTTCGCTTCTTTTTACAGTGATGTTAAATAAATGTCAAACGGGTTGGACTGCTTCTCTATTTTTTAGCTAAATGAGCGAAATATCTTTCCAAACTAAATCAACTACAACTATAATCTTTATATCGTAGGTATATTATTAGTCACTTTATTAACAAAGTCGATGCCGCCTTTTTAATTGAAGCCGTAACTTGAAATATGCCACCGAAAATTATTCGTCTATTTCTATCCAAAAAAATTCTCTCACCAAAGTAACAGTAATTACTGACTAAAATAAATGAAAAAGTACTCCAGCGTCAGAGTACAAAGACAAAAGGATTTGTAATTAAGAAACCAGAAACTGCTATAGGTTTCTTTTACAGATGGAACTATTTTTAAAAAGTTTGACGTACATCAAAATTGAGTTGCGAAAGATTTTGTAATTTTAGGCTCTTCCTATAGGTCTATTATCCTCCTGTTCTTGTGTTCCGAAAATAGTAGTTTTAATGTTAGCTTCATAATTTAGGTATTGAAAGTCATGCGTCGACATTGAATTACATAAGATATTTACAATCCGGTATTCTAATAGGAAATTCCATAGATTCACTTAATATCCTGAAACATTTCAGATTCTACTTTTTCTGAACTATTCGATTAGTTCAAATTTTCAATTTGTGTGTCGACTCTGGTGTCCCTCAAGGCGGCATACTCTCTCCTCTGCTTTTCTCTTTGTTTATTAAGCTCTTAACTCTTGAACTTCGTAGTGCGTATCATCTGTATGCTGACGACTTGCAACTGTACGCTCAAGCCAGCGCGTTGAAGACATAGCAACAACAACAACATATGCAAAACTGGTCGGAGAGGTTTGGGTTATCTGTGAACCCGACAAAGTGTCAGGCAATAATTATCGGCAGCAGCCGTTTGATGACCCGAGTCAACTTTGAGGTGCTGCCCAAGATTACTTTAAATGGTGCCACTATACCCATTTGTGCAACAGTGAAAGACTTAGGGTTACAACTTGATTGTACACTGAACTGGCGTGATGAAGTTACATACGTGTGCCAGAGGGTTACTGGAATCCTGAGAACACTATACCGCCTGAAAAACTTCCTTCCCGTGAAAACTAAGGCAACGCTCGCTCGTCGCAACGTCTAATCTTCCCTCTGATCGACTATGGTGACGTGTGCTATTACGACCTGAATGCAGATCTCCTCAACAAGCTAGAACGTCTTCTCAATAACTGCATTCAATTCACCTTTAACCTTCGTAAGTATGATCATATCTCCAGTTTCCGGACCCAGCTCACATGGCTAGCTATTCGTCAACGCAGAAAATTGCGTGCACTCTCATTACTATATTCTTTTCTCAATTCCCCATCCCCTCCTACTTATTTAACATCACAAATTCAATTATTGAGCAACAACCATAACAGAAATCTACGTTCGGCTAATAATCTCCTTCTACTCTGTCCTTCTCACTCCACTGACTTTGTCGGTTCTTCGTTCTTCGTGCAGGCTATCCTTTCTTGGAACGCGCTTCCCCTCGAAGTCAGGATGGCTAAAAGTCGCGACTCGTTTAGGGTTCGGGTGAAGAAGCTTTTGCTGGCTGAAATGGCGAAGTCTTAGTTCACCACCTGGTATTGTTATATCTTATAGTGGTAATATGTATGCACGTATGTATATGAGTTGTGTGTATGTGTATTATATATGTATGTATGTATGTGTTATATATTTATGTGTTTATGTAAGTATATTTACTTATTTATGGTCTATCTGGTCTATATATACTTCTCTGGCAATTACTTCTTATCCTTAAGTGCACCTATCTCATATCTTCTCTGCATCACCCAATCGGTTGACTGTCAGAAAATACCTTAGGCATTAAGTCCGCTGATGCATGTATTTGTGCATAAAGTTATAAATAAATAAATAAATAAAAATTTGTAGCCCTCAACTATATTAATTAATACAGTCTTTGATAATTAACTTATATTATTGTATTTTACTCACGTATAAATAAAGTCCTGTATCCCATAAATAAAATCCTAATTTTTACAATAATTTATCAAAAAGAGATGTGTTAATCTCCTGTATAACAAGAGAAAACGAAACAAAATAAGTAGCTTATCAAATTACAATAAGTATATTAAAGTTCTCTTTTTTATTACTAAAAAGTTTCTGGATGTTTGCGTTCTGTGTAATCGCAGTTTTATCGGAATGGGTCCCAAGTGTCCTTTTTCATTGTTTAATCTATCTTGTGTCTACTCTTATTGAATCGGTAATCTACATTATTTGTACGATAGTAAACATAGTAAATATTGTATGAATATAATTACCAAAATATGTAATTCTTTACTTATTTTCTAAAACTATGAATGATAGTAGAACTTAAGATTGAGTAGTTTATTCAAAGTGCCTTCGGAGTTTAAAGAAATCTCTACTAATGCCATAAATGCAAACTAAGTTTATTTGTAACGGTTTCACGCGAAAACTACTCAACCGATCATCATAAAATATTGTACACATGTTCTTGAAAGTATTAAAAGTAATATAGGAAACTTTTCATTAAAAAAATAAAATGATCTGTTACGAAACTTAATGAGGCAAACCAAATTCCACACGAGCGAAACCGCGGGTAAGAACTAATAATGTATAAATACGTAAAGAATGACACATCGAGCTGAATGCTTTCTATTAAAAATAAATTCTGTTGTTTAGTAAAAATATTCTAAATATAAAATATATATATCTTACACTATGAATTGAATGTAATAATTATGTCTACCTGCGTCTAGTATAAATGCCACACACAGTTCTACATCATCCAAAGGTCGACTGAAAGAAAATACCAATTTCATATAGATCGCCTTGTGTTTAAAGGAAGTATAAATAAAATCCCCGAAATACATTGGGGATACTCTGGAGAGGGCGGAGGAGAGTAGATGGAATCTCTTTTTAGGACAATACTAATATAAAAAACTAGGTAGTCTGTGCTACGGCAACCACACTAAATGACCAGTAATAAAATATTTCCGTGTGGTGACGGATTAAGAATACATAGTGTTACCAGCCCTATTCATCCCGTGCGTGTCGTAAAAGGCGACTAAGGAAACAAAGTATGTGAAACAACATCATTACACAGAAAAGGAAAAGTTGAAACAAACTCTATTCCAACCCGTCTGACCAGCGTGGTATAGTAGGCCAAAACCTCCTTGCTAAGGAGAGGCCTACGTGCAGCAGTGGACTGTAAAAGGCTGTTGATGATGACGATAATGAATTAAACATTTCTGAATAAATACTGTATTATGTCATAGATGAACTATACAAGAGCACTTTGAAACTTATCGTTCTCATCACATAATTATTTGTCCTAGATCAAAATCGAAACCACGACCTTCCGTTGACAGTCAAGGTCACACCGCTACTCCTATATCCCGACTATTAAATGGAATTAAAAGCAAAAGATGTTAAAGACACAAAGGCTTACAGTGTCTGCTATTCCCAACAGGCGTCACCACAAATGGAACCCTACGTTAATAAATATGACGTTTCCTTCGTCACTCGCTCATAATACACCGTTCACCAAGAGCACGACTACAACAATATTGCGATAGCTAAGTCAATGAATACCTTGAATATTTTGAGAGACAATAACTAAATGTTACAGGTAACTTTTATTAGCAGGTACTGTCACACAGATATCTACAGTATATATTATTAAAACATTGTTGTAGTACTAAGTATTCATCGTAGTTTTATTTGTGTTTAGGGTCACAGTTCGCAGTATAAAACTGATAACGTTATGTTACACAGACTATAAATATTGCCAAATGGATACAATATCCACAACTCTGCTCTAAAAGCACGTTGAAACAAACAAATAAATACCCTGTTCATATTATTTATAGTATCTTAAGAGCGTAAATAAGAGCTGATCTAATAATAAACCATCTCTACACGATAAAGCAATATTATTGCGTTTGAGAAATCTAAACCGGAATATTTACTATGAAATATTCTTTTCGTTCTACCTAACGGCAGTATCAAAACAAAAAGATAGCTATACATATGAATGTAACTACCTGCAAACAACCTTCTTGTCATTTAAAAATAAACTGAAGGTCCCTGCCATCTTGACACGGGGAGCGAACAGTCGATATCAAGCCCCTGTTATGCATTGTAACGGTATATAAACTGTTTTTGTTCTGAACTCACCTATATCGAATTATATTGTGAACATGAATATCTTAAATAATATTATAAAATTGGCAAATTTCTTTGTTTGAATACGCTCATCTCAAGAACTTTTGTAATGACTTCAAACATCAAGTAACCTTTTTCTTAGTTTGAGAGACAAATTGTTTTTTTTGTCAGAATGTATTTTGGTCATGTGTTAAATGAGTTAAATGAATTAAATTGAAGTGTCAGTCATACGTCAAATATACAACTCATTTTAAAAAAGAAACCGAATAAGATAAAGAATATCACCTAGAACAGAAAGAATTGATATTATTAACACCTCGTGTGTCTGCAGTCTTTAATTTTCTTTTATAACAGGAAAACCAATAGGACTAAACAATACACAATTATTACTCTTAAGTATAGCATACGTCTCCCGGTCCATAGGGCCTGGGAACGGACCACAGACAATTCGAGCGCCGAAGGTTACAGAACGATCTCCGTCTTCCATAAGTGCAAACCTGACAGAGGAGGTCATCTGTCAACCTAGTAGGAGGAGGCCGGAATGGTAGCGTGACACTACCAGACAGGCGCGTCATTATGTGGATAGAAAGGGGAACATTGGGGTACTAACCCAGGAGGGGGTCACCTGCGAATCGTCGTTGGGTTCTAGGAATTTTCTTTCTAGGGAACACCTGGTACCCTGGCTACTAGTACCTGAGACGCGTGTGGTATTTAGTCGTTCGAGTCTGACATAATCACCAAGAGGTGGTATCAGGGAATTGCTGTACAGAAAAAAAATATATAATATACTTATATCCTATCAATCCCGTGCATTGATAACGCTTTAATGCGAATCTAAATCAACTTGTATAATGTACCACGAAATTTCGAAACCAACATTTCACGGTAGGCATTTCATCCTTCATGTTTTGTGAGAGAAAATCCGTCATCAGAGGGTTTCTTGTATTATTCAGACGTAGATAATACTAGACAAAATTCATACACTTATATGTAAACATATAAATCTTGTTCAAAACCTGGCAGTTTCCATTTATGAAGCAAAATGAATAATGAATTAGGGACTGAAAGTGTCCAGTATGATTACTACGTTTGTAACGAAATACATTAATCTTATGTTTAAAGTTATAACTTTATTTGGAAAATTAACTTCTTAGAGGAGAAAGGACTAAATATTTTCAAATTTTTACTACAAATATTAATTCATCAGCAACGGCCTTTAAAAGTCCACTGCTGGAAATAGACCTCTGCTCAGCAACTTCATTAATTAACAGGTGAAAATTATTGTAATGGTTTTCGTTTTTCTTTTAGCGTGTTAAGCGAACGAGCTACATAACCTACTACTCAAAAGACACCACCGCCACTCGTCCCAATATTTAAGAAGTAGTGAGGCTAGTCCCGTTTTTGTTGACGGGATGGAAAATTGTGTGTGAAGTGTGATGTTTTCACTTAAACCACTCTGAAGTCCCATTGTAAAGAGAATAGGACGCCGCTTCCAGAATCAACAACTCGCTTATCCTAGAAGAAAATACAGAGGCTTCTCCCTGCTTATCAGCCCAATCATTGTGTTGCAGCCTGATTGCATTTTTGTAATAAAGTCGTAAACCTATCGATGAAGGTTGCGAGTAATTTAACAATCTTAACAAATGTTGTCCTGTGAATGCCAGAATAAATTATTTTCTTTCTGTCTGTCTTTTCTGTCTGTATTTCTCAAGTTTTTGCATAAATGTTATACAAATTGCCATCACGAGTCACAGTACAAATTGGTTTTACTCTAATTATTTTAGAAACTAACCTTAATAAGTCCAATAGAAGAGTCAGCGCGCTCAAGGCTACAGATGCTGAACTGGATGGAAGGTAGGTCGAGGCGGTGTGACAGTTGCCTTTGAAAAGTTTGATGGCGCGTCGGCACTATCGGCAGCGTCGTTTGACGAAGAACCTGAAAATAAAGTGATTACTAAAATCTGCAAGAAACTGTAAACTTTCTTCACATACTCATACATAATTAATTTTAAGTGCCCTTTTTTATTCGTCTGCCTAATAAGGGTTGAATATTTGTTCGTAAATTCCTTTATTAATATGTATTTTATGAAGAGTTGGATGGATTCTGTCTTTTAGTCTTCATAGATCATTTTTGATTTTTATGTTTTCTAAATTATTCAACATAATGTTTTTTTTAAATCAGATTCAAATTTTCGGCACCAAATATTTATTTTGTATCATATAAAACCTACTGAAATCCGAATTAAAAAGTAAAACTAAAGCTTTGAATAATGAATTCAACAACTTGCAACTGTTGATTTAGCGCTGAATCACCGCTTCAAATCTGTATAAATACACCTACGGAGTAATAAGTAATCTAATGTGTACCTTATCATAAGACGTGAGAATACTTTTTACAATAACTGCAGCGTAGTTTTGCGTATTACATTTTGTGTTTGGCCAACAAAGTGGCCTTCGTTTTTCGTAGGTGTTGTTTTGTTTTTTTAATTGGAACAACCTTTACTGAAAAAAATGGACACACTTCATACGAGTATAGTCAAGTAGGCTGTTAACACTCGAACGTAATTCTCTATTGGTTTTGTATTCAATTTAGTTCAGGGGCAAGGGGCAAATTCGGCTTCAAGTCAAAGTTAAGGTTCTGTATCCAATCCATATATAGATATGACGGTTCACGTGCATATTTATAAGTCTGCGATGTTCTGAACGTGCTATTTTTCGAGAATGTATTCTCAATCATAAAAATCAGTTTCGTTGAAATCGGTTCACTTACTAATTATTTATATACACTTTTTTTTAGTGTACATAAATGCTATCTTTAATACTCACAGTACAGTACAGTTCGTAAAAACTAATAACTAATGCTGAGTAACAACTATGGACCTTGTCGGTCACAGCATAGAAAAGACATAAGAGAGAAGGAGAGAGAGAGTCCACTGCTAGACATAGGCCTCTCCTTAACAAGGATGTTTATTTATTCATGTATTTTTCCTAGCCGATTTTCACCAGCCTCAGGGAAGATCAACCAACTATGTTCATTGGTGCACAAATATGTGCGCAAACATAGGTGCACTCTCTGTTCCCTCACTCTCACAATCACATACTCGTAGGATGGTCAACCGACACGACCGCGGAGAGATCAGACGCAGGACCGACGGCTTTACGTGCTCTCCGAGGCACGACTGCCAAGACCCCAACTTCCAAACTCTGTTCTGTTATTAAGCATTTGTATAATAAGAAAAACTCAATAACATCCACGTAACAATAAAAAATATTAAAATTCACAATTACTTTCTCTACCTTAATATTGAGTTAGAATACATCACTATACCCTTATTACAATTATTATTTTTATGTTACTATCTTCTGCCCGTGGTTTTGATTGTCTTATTTAAGACCTTGATAATTCCAAATCATTTTAAATTTCATTGTAATTAGCTGATAATGTAAATAAACTCAGATTCAGTTGCGTATTTCAAGGATTAAAATGTTTTTAGCTCATATTCGTTTCTCAATATCTTTAATAATCTCATAATTTTGATGAACAACGATACCGTTCAATTATTACCGATAAATATAAAAATAATTGTTTAGTTTATTGAAAAAAATTTTTTTGTTTTAATAAGGTCTCCACGTATCTTTGTTCTCTATCTCCACATATCTGATTAGAGTTATTAAACGATCTTGTGGAATATTGTTCCATTCTTGTGAACTTACTATACTATTATTGTGGGCAAAGGATTTTCTGCACATACAGCTTTTTAAAACTGTCCCAAACATGCTCAATGGAATTAAGATCCGGGCTCTTCGCAGTATTGTAGAATGTGCATAATCTTAAATTACAATAAAATTTGGCCTATTATCATTTGAGCTTCTAAAACCACTGTTATATAGCGTTGTACCGTCCAGCAACCTCTACCGTTTTGACTAACCATGTCAATGAACACAAGTTCTGTTCGCCCGATTATCGAAATACCACGGCCATACACGAACCGCTCCCAAACAGTACACGCTCCTCAATACAAGTTTGAGCATACATACCCCCCCTTCCCCGATAGACATCCATTGATGAACAATATGAAGGCTCATTGCTCTTCAGATCAATTAAGATGTTTACACGCAAAGCTTTGTACCATTTGTGGGTTTAAGGAGTGCTTGCTGCTTCTTTAAGCCTCTTTCTTATTTTTTGTCCACTCTCGCTTGCTCCACGCACATTTTTTAGGTTTGTTTTTATGTTTACTGGCGTGCGGAAATGGTTTTGTAGGAAAATTGAAACAATAAATCGATTGGTGCTGCCAACATTGTGATCAACTACCTGTCGTTTTTACGAGTGGTTGATCACAATGGTAGCAACAATAATTTAAAATGGCAAAGAAAAGAGAAACAAAAACAAAGAATTTCAAACTTTACTTTAATAACACTCGAATTTGAGACTAAGCATACATTTTATTTTCCTGCCTATAATTTTATCTTTTGCTGCAGTTTTATTTGTAATTTTCTTTTGTGATTAATGGACAGTCTCGACATTTCCATTTAGCTTAATCTAAAAAGTTTCCATACTCATCAACAATATTAATTCGAAAGTAATCCTGAACTTTGATGCAGTTTATAAGTCCGTCAATGTATTTTGACTGCCTCGGTGGCGTAGCGGTAGCCAATGCGACTGCTGTTCTTGAGGTCTTGGGTTTGATTCCCGGGTCGGACCAAATGTTTGTATGATCTACAAATATTTGTTTCGAAGTTTGAGTGTTTCCTATGTATAATATGTATGTTAGGGTGTCCCTTAAATTTCAAGTTCGATATTTTTTTACGCATACCTTCTTAAAAGTTTCGTAATAACCCTATATTGTCTAGAAAAAAATATTAGTTCGATATATAAACGATAACCCGTGCCGACTTGCTATTTAAACTTGTCGATACAAGTTGCTTAAGTACTGCCCAGTGACCTGTTACGACATGTTTTATTTGCCATTTCGTACGTGATTTTTGAGACTATTAGTGCTTCATTGTTTAGTGCGTAAACATGTCGGTGGAATTACGGAGTGATAAACAAAATATTTTTCTTATCGGATTGACTAGCTACCAAATAAATGGTGCAAAATTACCATCTAATCGACAAGTTCTCTCAGTCCTATTTTACAATATTCGTGAGGTTAAATTGACTGTTAGTGAAAGTTCAAATCTTGTGATTAGGGAGTGCATCATATATTGGGAAAAAGCAAGAATTCCAACAAGGGCATTTCCTAACTGCGTGAAGAAACTTATTGATTTATATCATGTTTGGAGAGAGTTGCAAAAAAATTGTAAGAAAACTCAGATTACGTTTAAGAGTCGTGAGAACAATTTTATAATTAATCTTGATAATTTGTTTGATATTGCACATGCTGATGCTTTTGAGAGAATGAAAATAGAGGAAGATAAATTATTTTTAATGAAACAGAGAGAGCCAGGTCGACCGGGATGCTTAGGTGGTGTAGATAAAAAATTGGCGGAAAAAGAACAAAGATCTAGACAACGACGATTGGAAGAAGAGGAAAGGATTGTAAGACAAAGAGAATCACTAGCTGTTGCATCTAATTCCACCACAAATAACTTAGACAGTGTAGAAGATTCAGACGAAGAACAGATCTTGAATTCTGAACTCAGCTTGCCGGACGTTCCCTGCCATGAACAAAGTTCAAAAAGAAGTAGAAAGAATCTTATAACACCTAAACTAGTTGCAGCTTTAGATCGATGCCAGTTAAGCATTAGAGATACCGTTTACATTCTTAATGCGGTGGTAGAAGCGCTTGGTCTGAGCAGCGATGATTTCTGTATTAACAAATCCTCGATTCAGCTAGTGGTTTAAGCGGTCGCCACGCCGCTCTCCGCTTCGCTGTGTTGTGGGTTCAAATCCTACATGGGACAACACTTTGTGCGATCCACAAATTGTTGTTCTGAGTCTGGGTGTTCTTTGTGTCCGTTTCTTGTATGTTTGTAAAATCCCCCGCGACACAGGATTTATGCCTAATGCGGGCGTTGTCTTTAAAAAAAAATAAAAAAAAATAAAAAAAAAAAACTTCCAAAACAATGTACCCAACATAGTCACAGTCCATTGGGATGGAAAACTATTACCGGGGTTGGATGTACGGAGTTCAAAAGAAGAACGCTTGCCAGTTATAGCTTCATTTGACGATAGAGAGCAGCTTCTTGCAGTGCCGAAACTAGAAAGTTCTTCTGGAAAACATCAAGCGAAGGCTGTATCAGCAACTCTCTTTGACTGGAACCTTTATGATAAAGTGTAAATAATGTGCTGCGACACAACAGCTTCCAATATGGGCCGTTTCAATGGAGCTTGTGCTATTTTGGAGCAAACTTTAGGAAGAGAATTGTTGCTTTTCGCCTGTCGTCATCATGTTTATGAATTGGTCCTAAAAGCTGTCTTTGAAACCAAGATTAAGCAAATTACTAGTAGCCCAGATATTCCGATGTTCAAAAAGTTCCAAGAAAATTGGAAAAACATTGATTGTACTAAAATTGAACCATCTCTTAATTTCGTAAAAGCACGGGTTGCCGAGACAGACATTCAAGCGTTGTTACTATTTTATAAGGCAGAATTAGATAAAGGTTTTGTAAGAGATGATTACCGCGAATTGGTCGAACTGTGCGTAATATTTTTAGGAGGAGACACAGAGGAAAAATTAAAACTAAGGCCCCCCGGAGCTATACATCAGGCACGCTGGATGGCGAGAGCGATCTATTCTTTAAAAATATGTTTACTTCAGTCACAATGCAGAGTAACTGCGAAGGACAAAAAGGCTCTACAAGATGTTTGCTTATTTCTCGTAATATTGTATGTTAAACCTTGGCTCGAATGTACAGTGGCGACCAAAGCACCTAATCAAGATTTGCGCTTCTTGAAGATGTTAAAAGAGTATGAAAAAGTTGACGCAACAATTTCTAAAGCTTCTATAAGCAAGTTCAGCCATCACTTGTGGTATTTATGTGAAGAGACAGTCATTCTATCACTATTTGATGATGAAGTTGACAACCAAACTAAGAAGAAGATGATTGCCAACTTCAACAGGGACAAAATCTCGGATTTTAGCAAACGCTATGACCCGTCGAAGGAAGAACTGACTCAAAAGTTGTTTGGTAAGTTAAATTGACTTTTTGTTGGATTTCAATTTCAATGTCCAATACTTATTTATTTATTTTCAAAATTGTTGTTGATTTTTATTTGTTATTTAACTTATTTTTCTTTTTTTTTAGACAAAGCACTGGATGATTTCGTATCGGAAAAGAGCAAACAATTTTTATCACGACTGCAGATCGACGACAGTTTTCTAAAGGAAGATGTATCTTCTTGGAATAACAATGCTGCTTTTCTGGAGGCTAAAAGAAGAATAAGTTATTTGAGAGTTGTAAATGATACTGCTGAAAGGGCTGTTAAATTAATGCAAGATTTTAACGGACTTATCACGGCTGAAGAAGAACAAAAACAGTTCTTGCTGCGCTGTGTCCAGGAACATCTAAAATTGTATCCAGACTGTAAAAAAACTACTCTAAAAAGAAGTTACCCTGAATGATTCTTATTTCTTTATGTTTTTAATTAAAGATTAATGTTCATCTAATTTATTATTTAATTTTATTCACTTAATTCATTGCATTTATAGTGAAATAATAGCAGACTGAAATTTTAGGACAAAACACGTTTTTTACTAAACTTTGAAGCTCGGTCGGCACTGGTTGCAATTATGCTAGATTGATAAAATTTTATATTTAAGTATCTTATAGCATTAGTAAAAATTATAGAGGGTATGCATTTCGAAATTCGAAAAAAATTTTTTTTTTGTCATATAAGGGACACCCTAATGTATGTATTTACATAAAAAAAATTATGTAAGTATTCTATCAGTCAGTCTAGTTATCATAGCACAAGCTCTGCTTAGTTTGAAACTAGATGACGTGTGTCAAATGTCCGAAATATTTATTTATTTATTATTTATTTATTTTCAAGTAAAACTACAATTAACTGGATAAGATGACCATATTAGCTGTTTACAATTTAATTAAGTGAAGTCTAACGTTCTCTGTGGTACTTTAGTAGCCTTAAAGTAGTGGGTTTCAATGTCAGATTCTGCTTAAAATAAGGTGTAATCGATAAATCGTTACAGGCTGCCAGGCTGGACTTAATACAGTTATCCCATAGTGTAACTTACTTAATAACTAGCAGTATCTAAAAGGTGGTTATGAAATGTTTTTTTACTATGTATATAAATTGATTTTTTGTCAATACTAAGAAGCTTATCTTGTGGCAACAAGACACGATTCTATTCGATACTGCAGTAATAATTATAATTTTCATTTTGTTCGTAGTTTTAAGTTAATTGTAATTTCTTGTTGAAAATCTCTACTGACATTATAAATACAAAACTGACATTACTATATAATAACAACTTCACACATGTCACACACGGCAGTCAGTTTCCAAAGTTAAAGCTTGTACTGTGTTTAACAGATTGCTTATAAACATATTTGTAAATATTTTTACAAAAAGGGGTTGTCAGTAGGGGTTACTAACCGCTAGATCAACAGGCTCTATTTATACTTCCACTACGTATCTATAGCTAATTTTAAACGTAAAATTTACATTGGTGCATCACCCACTTGTTTTCCTTTGCGTCATAATTTACCGCTACTACTACCGCTCTAAAGTAATTTATTTGTTATTAGGGCTATGTTTTTCTTGTTATGCAAACGCTGTTTTTACTATCGGCTGCAAAAGACAGGTATAAAGGTATTAATTTGCCATGTATTGTTGAATTCGAATATAAATAAACTTTACTTTCAAGAACATTGTTATTGAGATCGTACAAATATATCTAAACGACAAAATGTTCTACGTAAATTAAACATCCAAACTGTTTTTACAAATTGCATCAGTTCTGAGTAAATCTTAATTAGTTTATATGCAAATGCAAATGCAATCATAATGTGAAATTATGTATACTATAATTGACATCATTACTTGTCCATCCCCACCCAGATTAAGGAGTAGTACAGATTTGAACTTCCATAACCTAACTAACTCATTGAAAAGCAACGACAACGTTACGTAACACCGATTTTCAGCAAGGCTATGATATCATTCCAATCAAACCTAGTCCACGCACCTCTATCATAGTTAACCTCTCTGGGTTGAATCAGCCAGATGACGTAAGCTCGCTATATTATGTTTTTTCAAAGACTGCTAGACTCTGTTAGCATACATGAAATTGAAACAAAGGAGACCCAGAATCACAATAAAAATTTGTGAATTACACAAAGTGAACCCACGACACTTAAAGTAGATATTCATTTAGTTTCAAGATTCTATAAGTACATAGAATCTTTATGTCCAGTGTAATTACTTTAAATAGCAGTTTTCCAGCAAATATTATCTAAGCTTTTTAGTTATAATTTATGTTAATGTTCTGAAAACTTTCGGTATGTCGTAATTATTAACATTTAAATACTAAAACGTTGAAGAGGTAACCTAGAATATAGATCGTTTCGCTTATTATCTAGATACGGGATTAGTATTTATGTAGGATTACACTAAGTTAATAAATAAAGTCACTTTATCTATTACCATCTACGCAGTAAAAGAAAAATTGCTTATTTTTCTATCTTGAAAAGTTTAAAAGTGTTCTTAAAAACCCTCAGCCATTATTAGCCATTATTTTAAAAAGCACTATAAAAATGTTTTAGCAATACCGATTCAGTGGGTTTTGTGAAAATCATGGATCCGTATGCACATATCCTAAAATGTTACGCTAAATATAGATCTATAGGTTTTTTAATTTTTTTATATAATACATGTGTGAACAAAGATACTATATGTTGTCTTTTTTACTATAAAGAATCTTTTTTTTAAAAAAATTTTATTATACTATACTTATATACCGTTTGTTATTGTCATAACTATTTTTTTTAATAAGGGCTACATACTGAGAGGACTACAAAGAGAGACAATTATGCCCAGCAGTTGATGTTTGGATCTTGTATTTATTCTGTACTATTTGCTAGGAGAAGTTTAATTACATTAAACAGTTTTAGAAGGTACTCCACAATAGTAGGCCAAAACTTCCTTTTTAAGGAGAGGTCTATGTCCAACAGTGGACTGTTAGAGGCAGTTACGATTATGTATGGTTAAAAAATATTAAAGTGTATCTTTTGTCGTATGTAGACACACTAATAATGAGTGATATGTTCCGAAAGCAAAACGCTGTAAGCACTGCGTCTTACTTTGTGAAGGCCACTGAACTCATCTGCATACATATAACCATCTAATGTTCTTGACTGTTGTTGATTCAGCAGATTTACACTATGTTATTCGGTGATCAATATTATCTAGCCTCTCACATATTAAGAGAACAGCTTCTATGTAAAGGTGATATGAATATCTCTAGATAGTATTAAAAATGACTGTTTCTACATTGAAGCTTTAGAAACTAAGGTTGGACTAGCAAAACAACAATAGTAACATAACAATAACTTCGCACATACTAATTAAATACATGTGGCTATACTGAAATTTCGTACAGTGTAATTTATGACAATATAATATGCGTTTTAGGATCTTAATCATTAAAAATCGATGTAACACTTTGAAATAACGGTTTATTCTAATTTATCTTACTAAACAGAAAAAGAGTTCCATTTTACTTCACTACAGCAAGCTCTAGCTAGAAACTTTATAGGACAGTTATTTGTCTCTTTGAGGAGCAAGCTTTATGCCCACTACAGTTTCTTGAACAAATCTCGTGTTCATTTTCAGCAAGAAACTGAAGAAAATGCGACTGCAAGACTACGAGTATAAAACTTGAAGGCGTTTAAGGAACTGACTAATGCTTAATTTTTTTATTTCCACCTTTTCAATTTATTTTATGTTATGAATATAGCTTTTGATAAAAATTAAAGCATAACTACTGTTAAACTGTATTCACATTACATCAAGAGTCTTTATTAATCGGTTGCTGGATATGGGCCTCTCCTTAAAAAATTTTGGTCAGGTGGGTCGGTCTACTGTTTTTATCAAATTTTCTTCTTCTTGCAGTGCTGTTGCCCTGATTAATAATACTAACAATAATATATCTCTCTACAGCAGATTAAATACAAAGGTAATTTAAAGCTGAGAAAGTACAAGTGGCGACCTTATGACCCGACGGCAATCTCTTACAGGCAACCATGGGATAGAAAGTAAAGGGTAGTGCCTGGTGTATTAGAAGTGTATAGGAATAGGAGATCAAAATTATATATATAAATTATATAAAGTTAGAGCAACACGCCGTGTGAATTTTTAATTAAATATATGCAAAAAAACAACTGAAACTTGTGGATATTCCGTACATACCTAATGGAAACACATTTAAGTAATCGAGTGCAGCAAAATTAATTATATTACATTGATAATATTACTTTGCCAGTCTCTTAAAGGCTATCAATGTTTGCGTTCGTCTAATTTTAACTGGTAGTGTGTTCAGGTTCAGGCCCATCATCTGGGCCTGAACCGGTACGAGAACCGAATTGACTACGATAGAGGCGCCGGGGGCGGACCAAATGGGCCTCCGTCTTATCCAGGGCCACCTATAAACACAGCGCCTCAATTCGCCTAACCACCAGAGAAAGTCCCGTGGTGGCTAGGCACGCCATCTCCTCAAAATTGGCCCCTGGGCTGTGACTAATATGTTACAGATGTAAAAAATTACACCCAGTCGTATCTCATGTTCCACTATGGTAGTCCGAGGACAGACCCCTGCAGAACATCGCACAATGTGAGCCACCACCTCCGAATACCATTTCGATCCTCGTACATGACGGTACACTCCTCTAAATAGTCTGCCGGAAGTCGCCTCGGGTACTGTGACACCCCGTGGTAGTGGGGTGCTTTCCTGATGCAGCTAAATGGCAGACTATTGAATGCTTTGCCGATGTCGAACGACACCACCAATAGCATACCGCCACAGTTATTCGCCTCTTTAGTATTAATGCGTAAAACCTAGCGCAACAT
This sequence comes from Hypercompe scribonia, assembly GCA_949316085.1. Classification (NCBI taxonomy): domain Eukaryota; kingdom Metazoa; phylum Arthropoda; class Insecta; order Lepidoptera; family Erebidae; genus Hypercompe; species Hypercompe scribonia. The sequence continues at coordinate 12,610,636 of OX438988.1, forward strand.
TTAATATGCCTAACAAATATTGTCAATGCAAATATGACTGTCCTTGTTTAAGATTATCTGCTGAAATGATCATATTCAGCAGTCAATAAATATACCTCCTAAGAGACAATAACATAAGTATTTATTTTGAAACAAAACACTTGTTTTTATTCAACTAAATAGAATAATATGTCCTTGAGCATGAAGAGGAATCCAGTGGTTTAGCGAAATATATTGTTTAGAATTATGAATACAATATGTAGTTTTATTTATTCCACAAGGCCTGTATATAATTTTTCAAGTTCTCTGTTAACAATGTAAGTAAAAATATTTTGTATTGTGGTAAGATTTATATTGGGTATTGCCCAAGGCAAAATGGTGCAAAGAGGAGGCGTGTTTCGAAATCTTTGGCTTTAATATAAAACCGTAAATAGCTACAAAGATGTTCATTATTTTTTTAATTATAACAGTTATTTTGTGTATTAATTTCATCGTATGTGTGATCAATTTTATTACCACTAATTTAAAATTAATTTATGAAAATTAGTAGTAGACGTCGACATTTCATTCTTCTCTTCCCTTTGCTTCTTGGGGAGGACCGGAGTTGAACCTGCATCCGATACTTATACTTAAAAGTTTACACTAGTATTGCTTAATATTTTTGATGTGTTACATCTTTGGTCTTTGAACGGAAAAAGCGACGGAAATGTGTGACATCAAGACGTGGAAAAGTACGCTATTTGACTTGTCAGATGTCAGACGCTACACATTTTGTGACTCCTCTAAAATTTCTTTTTATTAATGTTCACATTGACTAATAATGGTAAAATTCTTAATTGTACTTATTTAATATTTTTAATGAAATTTTTATATCAAATCAAGTTTTAACCTAAACTTTATATATTTCTTTGGATATACATACATACCAGCATTTCATTGGAATGTTAAGATTATTGAATAAATACCTAAAAAAGAAAAGAGAGTAAGCATATTAACCATTATGTGCTTTAAATATTTCTTAATGTATTGTTCAACGCCCGTCAACCAATATAAATTTACTGTCAAAATTCTAAATACTATTATTAATATTTATATAATTATATATATACAGCCAAGAGTTCGTAAACATTTGAATCTAACACCCGTGCAAACAAAAGCCACGCGGAGCGCGGTGAGGGGTTCTGGCCACTAGCCCGTTTCTCTGAAATTTTGTCGCAATGGATCGCTTCACGGGGCCGCAGCGCGCTTACTGTGTGAAACAATTTTTTTTAAGCAACTGATTTTGCCTTGAATACGATTTACACAACTTAAATTAATGTACTAGCGCTTTATCGACGCGCAAACGACGAGTATTCCAAAATTTCGGTGCTCGCTTAGAAGAGTACAAACTTCGAAACGGTAATCACTTAGAAGATGTAATTTTTAAAAATTAATTTCAACTAATTAACTTTCTCAGAAATAAACATTTTTTTAATATATCAAATTATTTTTTTCATATGATTTTTCCAAATGTTAACCAATTCGTGGTCCACCCTGTAGCACTATGTACTCAAAGAGTTATGTTACAGATAAGAGAACTTCTGAACTAAACAAGTTCCTTGAATTCCTTTAGATAACACATTGTGGTATATTTAATATGGTCCGACAGATTGCAGAGTAATTTAACCCTTTCTCGATACGAGTAATCTTGATCCCATGGGAGATCGTTGAACAGTCATGTAACCTTCCTTCGTGCCGTTTGACTTTTCAAATTGTGATCTTCTATTGTTATCTATATACATTAATTTTAAAATTGAATACAGTGAAGCTTTGTTTTATAAGATGTTTCTTTTTGATTTGCGTAAATATTATGTGGTTATCTTGGAAATAATTACAAATAAAATAGGATTAATTTCAGTTTTTTATAATAGCACATGTTTTTTAACATACGTTTCATGTGGATTCACCTGACCAGAATTAGTTGTGAAGTGGTATGAGTCCAACATCTACTTACCACTTTGCAAGTTTGATTAAATGATTATCTTGACCAGTAGACATTACATTTACAGTTATTTAGTTATATGTTTGCCATTTTTTAACCTGTTGCCAGTTATTTCTAAGTCTAAGTAGTAGACAATAAACTATTTTATGCTTTTACAAAGATCTGTACTTGTTGACAGAGAAATTTATTGCTACGTGGCAGCAACTTTTCGGATGATACATTAAATTAGTTGTAATGGTCATTTTTAAAGAATCATTTAATAATTATTTGATTTTATAGTGAAAAGAAACAAGACATATCACATTTTTTCATTCAATGATCAATGCTTAAAAGACTGCAAAAGTAGCGCAGCGGTAACGAATGCAACTCCTGCGCTTGAAATCTCAGGTCGATCCTGGGTCGGACGAAATGTTTGTATGATCAGCAAATATTTTCTTCGGAGTTTGAATGTTTTCTATTAATAATATGCGTGTATATAAAAAGTAAATAAGTATTCTTTCAGTCAGTCTAGTTATCATAGTTCAAGCTCCGCTTAGTTTAAAACTAGATGGCGTTGTGTGGCAAAGGCCTGAAATATTCATTTATTTATTTATAAATTTTACGTTTTAATTTTCAAATATTCTATTTTGAAAGGTTTAAGTAAAGAGACAAGATGGTAATATTTTGAGTATATTATTGTACACAGGTGTGTAAAACACTGCCATTAGTAATAAAGCAGCTAAGTAAAACATCCAAAAGAGAATATCTTCATAAAACTTTGGTACTCTCAGTAATATATGGCCATTATTTTCCACTTTGAGTCAAGACTGAGTATCATTTACATGAAAACCATTTGCAATTAATTATACACAAATATTTTTCGTAAAGAGTATAGTTTTAATAAATCATAGTATAGTATAATATGAATGGTAGATAAATATATCTATAATAGGTAGATAGTAAATGTAAACCTGAATACAAGACTTTCTTCTGTACAACATTTTAATATCTATGTTTATTATATAATACGCAGAACGTATTGTTAATAAGTAGATAGAATATGGTATACGACCAAATATTCGTACTTAAAATAGATTTGAAAAGACGTTACAGTTCCTATACTTATGGATACATATGTCATGTTTTTTTTATTTATTTGAACAAGAAAAACAGTGTACCATAAAACCACGAAACACCCATAAAAACCGTATTGGTTTAACTTCTTTTTTTTTTTTTTTTTTTTTTTTAACGTGTGGAAACCCCCTCGGGCCGTCACCCCACCGGGGTTTACGGCGGGGTGGTGTGTCGGAATCGGACCGACTAAAACCACACGGTGTGCCACTCTGCGCCTGAGACAGGAGGGATCCGGGAACCGCTGCTATTACGACATCCAGATCCCTCCTAGCGCCTGCCCGCCAAAGCGGGCACCATCTGCGGATAAACTCTCTACATAGGCGACGTACGGCACACGCGGACGTCGCCTCCTCGCGGCTGGCCATTATAGCGGATGGAGGGGAAAACCCGTCCCGTCCACCCGCGGCCACACTCAAGGCGGCAGGAGGCGCTGGTATGCGCGCCTCCGCCGCCCGGCTCGCCGGCGGCGAATTGGGTCTGAGTGGATATCGTCCTCCCGGGCCTTCTCCGCCGCCTCCTTCCGCGAAATTACGTCTTCGCAGAAGGTTGCGACCGCGGTAAAACAACTGTCGCTACCGGCCATGGAGCGTATGACGGCCGGTAGCGAGAGATCTGCTCCAATAACTGCAGTGAGGACCCCACGCTGCGCCGCCCAGGCGGAACAAACCGCTAGCGTGTGTTGAGCCGAGTCCTCACTGCAGTCGCAGTGGTAACAGGCGGGACTCAATTCCCTCCTGGCGACCGAGTGCATATACTTCCCGAAGCAACCATGCCCGGAAAGGACCTGCGTCAGTCGGAAGGAAAGGGTCCCGTGCTGCCGTCCTGCCCACTCGGTGATGACCGGCTGGAGAGCCTCCACGAGGGCAAAGCCAGCACGTGGAGTCGCCAACCGGAATGACCAACGAGCCATCGTGGCTCGACGAGCGGCCTCACGCCACTCGCGTATCTCTTCGGGCGGGGGCCGTATGCCGCTACCCGCCCGGAAGTCAGCCGTCCGCCGATAAACTTCGGCGAGCACTTCCGCCTCCAAATCCCACGGGGGAGTTCCGGCCAGGGCGCACGCCGCCTCCGTCGATACGGTGCGGTAACCGCGTATGGCTCTAACCGCCAATATCCTCTGAGGGCGCCAGAGGCGAGCCCTATTCTGGGCGGTCAGAGCCGCCGCCCACACCGGTGCACCATACAGCGCCATTGACCGAACAACCCCCGTGTATAACCGTCTCGTCGCGACGCTGGCTCCACCCAAATTGGGCAGAAGTCGCCCAAGAGCAGAAGCAGCGCCGACCAGCTTTGGAGTAAGCTGTCGGAAGTGCTCGTCGAAGAGCCACCTGCCGTCGAGGATTAGGCCCAGATACTTCATCTGGGCCTTAATCGGTACGAGGACCGAATTGACAACGATAGAGGCACCGGGGGGTGGACCACGACGGGGCCCATGAAACAAAAGGGCTTCCGTCTTATTTAGGGCCACCCGTAAACCCAGCGCCTCAATGCGCCCGACCACCAAAGAGACTCCCACGGTGGCCAGACGCGCCGCCTCTTGAAAGTTCGCCCCCCGGGCCGTGACCAATGTGTCATCGGCGTAACAAATTACGCCCAGCCCGGGGGGAAGACGACCTCGAAGGGCCCAGTCGTATCCCATATTCCACAGGAGTGGTCCGAGGACGGACCCCTGTGGAACACCGCACGACATGGGCCGCCGCCTCAGAATACCATCTCGGTCCTCGTACACGACGGTACGCTCCTCAAGATAGTCTGCCACAAGCCGCCTCAGGTACTCGGGCACCCCGTGGTAGTGGAGTGCTTCCCTGATGCAGCTAAATGGCAGACTATTAAATGCGTTGGCGATGTCCAACGACACCGCCAACAGCACGCCGCCACAGCTCACCGCCTCTTCGGTAACGGCCCTCAGGCGCAGCACAGCATCGACCGTCGAACGCCCCGCCCGAAAACCAAATTGGGCGTCCGACAGATCGGGGCCCACCTCGCAGAGGTGCCGGACGATGCGGGCAGAGAGTATCCTCTCAAACAGTTTACCCGCCTCGTCCAGCAACACAATGGGCCTATAGGCCGCCACCGAATCGGTAAGCCGTCCCAGCTTCCTTAATAGGACCAGCTTCCCGCTTTTCCAGCACTCAGGGAAGCGTCCGGACGACAAGCTAGCGTCCAAGACCTCCCTGAGGCGGTCCGACATGTGGTCGAGGGATTGTGCCAATACTCGGGCAGGTATCCCATCTGGCCCAGGGGCGGTGTTCTTAGAGCGAATCCGTAGAACAACCGCCCCCACCTCCGATTCCCTAACGGGCGGAACATTGTCCTCGTTCCCCCCGTCGTCTCTGGCCATGAAGACCATCGACGGGGGTGTGTGATCCACCCGCTGCGGGAAAAGGCCCTCGACCACATCCCGCAGAAAGCTGGGCTGGAGTGTCTCTGTAAGGGGGGGGCCCGACGTGCGGAGCTTTTGTCGCGCCGCACGATAAGGGCGACCCCAGGGGTCACGATCGAGACCCTCCAGCATCTCCTTACGCTTAATTTCCTTGGCGCGGCTGATCGCCAGCTTCAGAGTTTTCCGCGCCTCTCGGTACTCCTCATGAAGCTGGTCTTCCCCGCCCTCTTCGCGGTGTCGCCGCCGACCACGGGTGTAGGACCTCCGGGCACGAGTACAGGCCGCGCGGAGGTCCGCCAACTCCTGGGACCACCAGTAAACTTGCTTCCGTGGAGGCCGACAACCTCGTATGCGGGGCATGGCCGCATCGCAGATTTGCGTAATCTCATCGCGGAAACGACCAGCCCCCATGTCGACCTCCTCGACTGGAGCCTGCGGAGACAGCCAAGAGTGAATAATGGCTGCCTCCTCCAGTAGGTCCCTATTCAGTTTGGCTATAGCCCACCGCGGAAAGCGAGAAGAACGCCGCGCCGCGTGACCCCTACTGGGGCCCTGGGAGCGGGAGAGCTCAAATCGGATATAGAGATGATCCGAGAGCGTCTCAACCTCTTCCAGGACACGCCAGTTCCTTACTCGTGCGGCGAGGGCAGGGGTAGCGAACGAAAGGTCCACTATCGACCCTCCCTGCTGTCGCACACACGTGTTGGTGGAGCCCCTGTTTAGTAAACAGAGGCCCACCGAGGCCGCCCACTCCTCTACGGCCTCGCCCCTAGCGTCCGTTCTGGGGGAACCCCACGCAATGGACTTTGCGTTGAAATCCCCCAGCACTAAGACGTGCCCAGACGTTAGACGCCGCATCGAGGTTTCCAAGTTGTTAAGGAAAACCTCGAAGTCGTTCAAACTCCGGTTGGGGGAGAAGTATACACCATATACAGTGATCCCCCCCCACTCGGCAGCAACATATCCAGTGCCCTTGTCTCTTAGCGACAAGGGCGGGGAATGAGCCGCCGTGGAGCCGACGACTGCCACGGAACCGTCCCGGTCACCCAACCAGTTTGGACGGGGAGGAACATAATAGGGTTCCGTGGCTACGGCAACACCGATCGACCACTGTGCCATGGTTTGCAGAAAAAGGTCCTGCGCCGCGGCACAGTGGTTCAGGTTAGTCTGGACAAGGAGGTTGGAGACTTGGGCCATTACTCGACCGTCTCTACAGCCTCCTCCATGGGCGACGGTATAGACGCACGAACGACGTCAGAAGCAGCCTGGGCCGACTGGCTAGCCCCTGACGCCTGCCGAGAACTGCGGGGAGGTTTGCAACCCCCCTGCCCAATCTGGTGATTGGCGGGTTTGTTACCCGCCGCACACGCAGGGCAGTGAGGGGCAGCAGAACAATCTGCCGCCTTGTGCCCCGGTCGACCGCAGCGGAAACATAATCCGCTGCAGTCGAAACAACTGACGCACTTGGCGCGTGTGTGCCCCGATGCCAGGCATTTGTAACACCTCATCGGTCTCGCCGCCAGGACTGTGATCCTAGCGCTCACGAAACCGATGAGCAGCCTGCCAGCGTCGCCCAACATTTTGGCCGACGCTACGGGACAGCTGACCCACACTGCGCCAAGTCCTCCTGGACCGGGGCGGATGGTGCCGACCCTAATGTTGTCCGTGTTGCAACCCGTCTTCTCTCTTACTGCAACACGGACATCCTCGGCCGTAATGGAGTCGTCCAGGCCCGAAATGCGCAATTCTGCGCACTTGGTGGGCCTGGCGATCTTGACACCATCCGTAGCCGTAAATATACTTCGCAGCTTCTCGGCAATTGTGTCCGCCGTCTTAGCACCTTCAGCCCCAGGGAACTCGAGGACTCGAGCTCCCGTTTGGGCGAGGCGCATTCTGACACCTACTGTCCCGAAATCGCGTGCGAGACTGTCCCGGGCCCTTTTGAAAATGGCCGCGTAGGACAGCCCGCCGCTAGCTGCCTCCGGCGAAACGGTGACTACCACAGCCGCGCTTTTAGGCGCCTGTAGTTTGCGCGGCGTCTTTGTGGCAGCCACCGCAGCCGATGGCGCCCGCGGGGTAGAGGCTGCTTTTTGTGCAGACTTCTTACCCCGTTTTCGGGACTTTTTAGCCCCTCCGACTACCTGCCAACCATCCGTGGAAGGGGCAGATGTGGAGGGAGCACTTGTGGAGGTGCCAGATACAGCGGTTGGAGTGGGGAGCGGAGGGAACTCCGCCCCAGCCCCTGCCGCTGCTTTGGTCCCTGACCTCAGTGCAGGCGTCCGGGCTGTTGCCCTGGCCGCCTGCCGTGCCCTCGTAGGAATTGCAGGAGCAGCAGAGACCGCCGCCGCCGCCGCGTAGGACACGCGGCCGGTCGCAACGGGAAGCGATGCTGATACTGGTGTAACCTTCGCTTTATGGGCCGCGAGCGGCGGCCGGACTACAGGGGCTGGTGGCAGCCTTGCCTCCAGACCAGCCAGACGCCCGTCCATCATGCGCCATACTGCATCTGTTATTTGGCGCAGATGGACATCAGGAATGCCACCGAGGTTGGAAGAGGGGGCAGGCTGAGACGGGGACGTGACCGGATCCTCTCTCGGGCGATGCGCCCGGAATTGGGCGAACTGAGCGCTGAGCTCAGCCACTTGCCCCGTCAGACGATCGTTGGCGGCTTGGAGACGAGCCACGTCCCCGATGAGGGTATCCACGACCCCCGCGATAGCGGAAGAGGAGTCCTTAAGGGCTTTCACAAAAGAGCCCTTAAGGTTACTCGACTTGGTGGCCACTTTGTGAATAATGGCCACCGCCGCATTCGCTCTCTCCTGCATGAACGATGGTGTTTGAGGAACTGAATCCCCCACCATCGGTTCCTTTATTTTTAGCAGGAGATCAGCGATCTCCTCCTCCGCTAAAACTTCGCCGTCCGCCCTGACCCGTCTATAGGCTTCCGCCTTACAGAAGACGGAGCCTGACGGGGCCGAGATCGGGGTTCGTGACCTCCCTCTGCGGCTGCTTGCTACCTTAGGAGGTAGCATCTCCTGGGATGTATCGCTCTCCTCATCCCTGGAGCGTCCGCGTTTTCGGCTGTCACTCGGCTCCGTCTCCATGTAGTCCAGCATGTCCGTCCTCGCATTGGAGCTTCCGCCCACGGTAGATCTGGAGCGTAATCGCTCCGATGTTCTTCGGCTCCCAGCAGTCATAATAACTTCTGGGTTGGTTTAACTTCTATGCCAACGTACATTCCTCATTCCGCTCTATTTCGTTTAATGTATATACATGTACTACATAAACTAGTAATTGTTTAAAACTATGATAATTTGCTGAATAATAGATGCAGGGTAGGTAGGCGTATAAACCTTGCTAGCGTTCGTTATATATGAGTACGGATGTACATTTGATTTGGTTGCCGAACCCAACCTCATGTCAAAACTGGAAAGCTTATAAATCAGAGGTGTGCCACTAGATATCTTTGAAAGTTATCCAAGTGGACGTACACAGAGAGTTAAGACACGAGATTACCTCAGCGACAAACGTAGTTATTGTACTTATAATTTCACCTTATACGATACTGGCTCACTTGTGCGCTGAGCTACACAGCATGAGGAGCTCTACCACTCCATTACATAAGACACATAACGCGAAATACTTGGGAGTATTCTTGATAATACTCTAGAATTTACGCCTAAAGTAGTAGGTTACGTAAGTTAATGTATGTATTCTCTATTTCTTTTTTTTCTTTTTAAAAAAGACAACGCCAGCACTAGGTATAAATCCTGTGGTGCGGTGGACTTTACAAACATACAAGAAACGGACACAAAGAACACCCAGACTTAGAACAATAAGTTATGGATCACATAAAGTGTTATCCCATGTGGGGTTTGAACCTACAACACTCAGCGTAATAGAGAGCGGCGTGGCGACCGCTTAAACCAGTGGACCAAACGTGCAGTCATGTATGTAGGTATTTGAGTATGTATTTAAAACGATTAGATGTTTTTTGAGGACTCAATGGCAAAAATCAGTATACTTTGTCCTCGTTCAGTCACTTCTTACTTGTTGTATTACTATATGGGGTGGCGCACTGAAATCTATGTTAATTGACCTAGAGAGAACATAAAGACCTCTCTTGAAAGTGTCATTTTGTAAGCCATATCACTTACCTACATCTTTACCGTATTGTAAATTTTAACGTTACACTAACTGTTCATATTGTAAACGCAACCGAAATAACATTCTTTACTGACATATAGTCCAACTCTCTCCAGTGGCAAATGTAGTTTCGAACCTGTCCAACGCCTTAAGTTTTCAACAAAATACTCCAAGCGATTTTTACCACCAATATTCTATCTCACAAAGGCCAAGTGTAAAAGAACGTGGATTAATTATTTGAAGAAGTTAAACGACGACACTAAAGCGATTCTTTCAGTAATAGTCTAAAGTTTGCCAATGACACGAATCTACATAAACAACACCATATACTCACGCATCCACATACTCACATTCACGCACAACTGCACACAATCATGCACACACAGAGATTCACGATAACAATATACGAGTACATATCTAATTGAGTACGCAATGTTATTACGAACAATATTTTTAATATTGTAATCTTTGAATTTTATATTGCACATTTGTGTAAAATTAATTGTACATCTACTCAAGGGAAGACCTGGTGTCTTCGAACACAGGCCTTAGCCCAGGCTTTTTTTTAACATGTGGCAACCCCCTCAGGCCGTCACCGCACTGGGTGCGTCGGAATCGGACCGACTAAAACTACACAGTGTGCCACTCTGCGCCTGAGACAGAAGGGATCCGGGAACAGCTGTTATTACGACACCCAGAGGTCTCAGCCCAAGCCCAGTTTGGGCATCAGTGTTCCAAATTTTATAAAATGAATAATATGTATGCTTTTAAAGTTAAGTTAACTATATTGTGGTAAAAAATTAATTATTGTTTTTTTACACATAAATATGTGTATCGCATATTCTTAAAATCGAGCCAATTGTCTATTTTATGAGTATGTGAGAAATAATAAACAAGAAATAGTAATAATAAATCTAATTATTATCTCATATAACTTAAAACAAAATTAATTACTTTAAATGAAAATTAATAAAACTAACTGAAAACTGATTTAATTGATGATATATGACAATGTTATTTGGGAGTTAGGCATGTTAAAACGCGGGGATGCATATTTTAACTTAATTCATGTTGAACTACTCTTAATGTATGTTGCAGATGGCATGGCAGGCCATGGAAAAATAAAAAAAAGGCTTTGCTAAAACAACATCAATAGCCTGTGATGCAAGTTGAAAAAAAGATGTGTGTGTGTACTTATGTACCCGCTTAAGAACGAACGTCTTAGGTGTAACAAGGAAAAAATCTAAGAATTATATCCTTCCTTTAACCTGTTTGTAGAGTAAAAGACGTTTGTAGAGTGAAAGTATTTAATACATTGAAAGATAGTTTTATTAAAACGCATCATCATCTTAGCCAAAAGACGTCCACTGTTGGACATAGGCCTCCCCCAAGTTTCTCCACAATAGCCGGTCTCGTGCCGCCTGCATCCAGCAGCTTTCCGCGACCTTCACCAGATCGTCAGACCACCTTGTGGGGGACCTACCAACGCTGCGTTTCCCCGCAGCCCCATCGGCCATCGTTTCTGCGTGTAATGTGCTCCGCCCACTGCCACTTACGTTTAGCAATTTTACTGGCAATATTGGTGATCTTGGTTCGTAAATTGAGCGATCTTATTATACAAAAATTTTATTATTTAGTTAAATAAATTTTATTTTTATTATTATTTATTAATAAAAATTAAAAAGTTGACTACTTAATACCATAGTGTTGAATTGTCGTGGCAGTCTGCGTGCGCATTGTAAAAATTTACTGACATAATTTTTCACTAACTCGCCAAAATAATTATAACTTCAAAAAAAAATCCTATATCTATGAAATCGATTCTAATTTAAAAAGTCTTATTCAAATAAGGCAATGATGTCAACAGCATTCCTAGTTTTAATTATTCCTGCATCTAGACGAGTTCAAAGAAACTTCAGATTAAAATACTTGAAGAAGAAAAAACGCACTTAAAAGTATTCACTGGTAATATTTTGACTTTAATTTTCTGACTTCGAATAATATATTTTTGTATATTGTCTGTATCGTCATGATAACAGATTATTGCAAATATAGCTTTTGGTACTGCAATATTGTTTAGTATACTTCTTTTTATAAAAATTTTTAAACATTATGAACCTGTATTAAGAAAATGTTATCATAAATACGAATCTTTGAGTTAGTTGAGAATAAGCTTTCATTATGTTTAATCTCCATAAATCTCAGTAACCTAAATTCTTCATTTTTAAAAGTTTTTATCTATAAATTTGAATGGGACTAAACGAGAGACACATAAGTTTGATAGATATATATTTATCAGGAATTTCTATCTGCTGAACACTGATATATGTAAAATAACTATCTGAAACTTTATCAGTAACTGGTGAAATTGACCCTTAGGATCATATATGATATCGTAAATGAATCAAAGTAATAATGGGCGGCAAATTTCACAATTAGAAGTAAAAAAATGGATTATATAGGATATTACCCAGTTTTTAAAATCTTTTTAAAATGTTACAAATTACCGTGATAAGAATAAGAATAAGTACAGAAAAAGATTTTTATCTTCTGATAGTAAGAAGAAATGAAGGCATCTAGCAATGCAAAGTGAAAACAAAAATACAAAAGTTGGCAAATACAAATTTTGGTTCTACAAAAATACAAAATCAAACTAGAAAACTGGAAATAATTAAAGAATGAATATATTTTCATAAAAAAATACAAAAATGTGATGTGATTTTGACTGCACGGTTGGCCTAGTGGTTTACGCGGTCGCCACGCCGCTCTCTACTGACCTGAGTGTTGTGGGTTCAAATCCCACATGGGACAACACTTTGTGTGATCCATAAATTGTTGTTCTGAGTCTGGGTGTTCTTTGTGTCCGTTTCTTGTATGTTTGTAAAGTCCCCCGCGACACAGGATTTATTCCTAGTGCGGGCGTTGTCATATAAAAAAAAGACAAAAAGACAAAGAAAAGATCACGCACATAAAAGTATTTTCCCAAAAATACAAAAGATTTTTTAGACCTCCTCAACTATTTTTCTTCAAAACATAACGCTCATGAAGTATGACTACATTTTCATATAACAACTTGTATATAAAAAGAAAATGATACGGAAATGGACGGAAAAATACACACTCATAAAACACAGTAGCGGGAAAAGGATAAATATAACATTATTATATGTTACGTCAACAAATTATGTACGTACGTAACAGGTAATAAATGAAGGAAGATTTGTGCTCGAATGTGGTTTATTTTACATCTGATGGTACAGTCACATTTACGAGTACCAGACATCTCAGTACCTCGAAGAGTACGTTAAACGCACAATCATCTTTGTTGAAGTTGGAGCCCTAAAAAGCTCGAAAACAAGTTTTCTTGCAGAACTTCTATATCACCTAAATCTTGAGTTGTGGAAGTCTGATGGCAGTCGTAGTAAAAATTCAACCGTATATTAGTAGAGTTAAAGTTGACCCTAATCTAGTTTAGGAAAAGGGTTTGAGAGTATATTACTCACGTCAGTAAACCGACTACTATGATACTGATTATCTTAAAACAGCGTGCTTTATTACAACTGTGATATTTTCTAAACAAAACATCTTAGCAAGAAAACAAAATTATCTAAGTAAGAGAGAAAGAAATCCCTTTTGACAACAGAAAGCTTTCAATATGGTTTTCTAAACAGTCTTAGCAATATACACTGCAAACGATTTATATCGCAAAGTGTTAAATCGAAACAATGTTTGTACGTGATATAATAAAATATGTACATCAATTCATGCACACATTTTGTTATGAAACTACAACAAATTTACTTGAAAAAAATGTTTTAAATATCTCAAGGTATAATTGAGTTCGTTAGACTGTTTATTAGTTTGTACGCGTTCATGCTTAAACTACTAAACTGAGTTTGAAAATTATTTCAGCAATTGAATGCTACGTTATAGACTACCACGATATATGCACAGTTAGAGCCGCAAGCGAGAGCTATTTTATTTCATAATTTTTAACCGACTTCAAAAAAATTAAGAGATTCTCAATTTGACTGTGTTTTTTCGTTCAAACTGGAAGATATCTGTTGCTTCTATAATGTTATAATATCTGTTTTATTGAAGGCCGTACATATTTTAGATTTTCAATTGTATTTGTAATTATTTTATAAGTTCGTATCGCTTGTAATCGGTTCAACTTTCTTTAAAAGAATTTTACAAAACATCTAATTATTTAATATTTGTTTGATCATTTATTACTCAGACGGGTCTATTTAAAAAATAAATTCGAACCTTTTAAGAGCTTATTTTCCCCGTTGTCACAAGAAAATGTTTAAATACCTTGTTATGAGTTTTATCTCATTTCTACATATAATTATTAATTTGAAGTAATTTTTGTTGTCACATTATTCACAATAAATATCAATATATTATACTATACCCTAACATTAAAGCAACAATATATTTCTCCAAATAAAAGCACTTTCTTACCTTCTTTGCAGGATCTTTATGCTCTTGAACGTACTCCTCCTTCAACGGTTCGGCTTGAAGATCTGGTAGCGAGTGGCTGATACGGATGGCGGCTTGGCGGGAGAGTGAGTCACAGTTACTGTCTCCATCACGCCGGGTCCTGCACAAACTAAGCGTTGTGTACGAAGATTAGCTTTGTAAACTACTGATTTAAAAAAGTAGAAGAAGTAGAAAGATTTATAAAAATAATTTTAACTATAACGATAATTTTGTTAAACTATAAAGGATATAGAGTAGCATGCTTCAAAATTAAATGAAAAACTACGATATGTTTTCAATAAATATGTATACCACATCTATTAATCTATAATCTAATGATAATATACAGTTTTATGGTGAGGTCTTACGTGTGTGAGCCATGTTTCGACACAAACGGACGACCTATTTGAGCCGAAACATGGCTGCGTCGCAGAAAACCGCTGTTGAGCAATTATTTCGCTGCTTTTCACCGAATGGGGTTACTAAAGCTCAATTCCTGATTCTCTCTAATTCACATAATCAGAGGAAATCTGATCAACTCAATAGATACAAGTGTCTATAGGTGCGTATGTTACTTGTTAGCAAGTGACTCGTTTGTTCGTTAGCCTAAACACAATACAAGAAAAGTCATCAGTTCTTGATTAAAGACTCTGTTGCCGTCGAGTTAGAAAGCAGTCAGGCATCTTTGAAATATTCACGTGAGGTTTACCATAATGTTAATCAATAGAAACAATCATATATGCCTTTATCCCACTTCAAAGATGAAAAGAAAACTTTAGAAAATAAACAACATAAAGTGTATAGTAAATTAACAATTTCAGCTCACCTTCCCATTATCCAGCGCCAAGTGGCAGCGCATTGGTAGCCCACAGCCGCTAGCAGTACGGCAGCCATAGCAGCAAGTAACAGTGCAGCTGCGTAATCCACGGAGCTGCCACGAAGACCCACCTGGCTCTCAAGGCCTTCAGCTGGCCACACTCCTGAATCATAAACAAATATTCTGGTTTTCTTATCACTTAGCGACTGTGTTTAAATTATGTATATGTAGAAACCGTTTTGCTAGTAACAGTTTCTGTAAACGTTAAATACAAGAAACAACCACCAAAAAGACCATTACTTGTAGAAACAAAATAAAAAAAATTAAAAACAAAAGTATTCAACTATGTACATTTTGTCTTCATCGTTAAATTATCATTGCTAAATGCAGTCTGTTAAATCCGTTAAAACGAAGCATAAGAACCCAAACACAAGAAATTCGGTAATGACCATTTTCTATAAGTTTTATTATCTATTTGAAGGCTCTATTTTCAGGTCATGCATAAAGTGTCAAGTCATAGTATTACCATCAACTACAGGAACATCTAACTTAACATACAAAGTTTCCTTTTGAAATAATATTAACAGTAAGTGAAAATTTACTTTTGATTTTCTATACATATATGTATATATATATATATATATATATAAATATAAAATTCATAGTAAATTGTGTGTGTTTGTGTGTATGTGTGTGTGTGTGTGTTGTGTGATGGCTGTTGAAAATGTATAAATAGATTTTATTAAATCTTCAAAATGAATCGTGAGCTATGAAGATTAGTTAAAGCTACAATATTATATTTAAAAAATATATACCACAGGATACGTATTTCGTTTTGGGCACAACATCTAATTTTCCTTAAAACATCTTTCAAAGAAATATGTGACATAATTAGCAAGCAGTCATGTTTGAGAAAGTTCGCAGGTATTTCCTGTTCAATGATTTTGTATATTTACTCTATCCAATTAAGCTAATAGCTATCTTATCTTTGCTTTGCTTTCTACTTCATCCAGAAGCGTGAACATACTTTATAGAAACATATTTGTGTTTGTATTTCTTAGAAACTAGAGAAAAAGAGGTTTGATATAGATTTATAAAAAAATTTGGAGAATCACTAGCAGCTGAAGGACGAACTTTAAGTTTCAGTTCTTGGCTTTATCCGGATAACCGAATCCTGTTGTATTTTAACGTCAAAGTCAAAATATTTTATAGAATTAAAAAAAAACCTATAAAATCGTCTTCGTCGTCACTATACGAAAACTTGAACTTGTGACAATCAACAACTCGTCGTTACACGCTTTCCCCAATTCAATTTACCGTAAATCTTAAGTACTCTATAAAAAGATATACGATCTCATTTTTACTTACATAGAGGTACGACAAAAATCAAGTGACTTCAATCCGAGCAGAAAATTATATAACACCGCAAGAATATGATCCGACTTGCGAAACAAAATATGGTACTTGTTCTACAGAATCAACCAAGAGAGATTAAGGAATAAGCTTTTGTGAATTTTTGTTTTTAAATTTGGTGGCAGTTGAGTAGAAACAGAGAGAGAGGTAGAGTGGGTGTAGGTGGAGCCTAACAAAATTATTCTACTATGTAATAATACCGAATTAAATTATTAAAAATTAAACTTGGTATCTTTAACCAATTACTTTTACAGATGCGATCCTGTTTACCTAGTGTTTGACGATCTAGAATGCTAAGTATTGACGATAAATATTGTTATAAGGTAAGTTAAATCACTCGGGAATGTTTGTTCAGGTACATAGTTATATTCCCGTTAATATCAATAGACTTGCCTCTTTTTGTGGTAATGTACTAAAATTACAGTCAACGCAATGTGTTCTCAGTCAAATGCTTCTGCCTACCACTTTTGGAAAAGAACATGAGTGTATTATTGTACGTACACACGTGCATTATGTTTAACGCCTTTCTTGTTGTTTGCAATTTATCTCGTTACTTTAAAAAGAATGTTATTTAGGACAAACTTCTCTAAGTGAAAAGAAATTACCATTACTTACTATATTCACTTCGATTCATGTGAAGAATAATGATAATGAAAGTGAACTTCGTATTCTACAAAGTTCAGTTTCTACAGAACCATGTTGGCAGTTTATCATTACAGAACCATATTGACATACTAAGATCTATGCTGGGTCGGACAAAATGTTTGTATGATCTGACAATACTTGATTCGAAGTTTGTATTTACAAAAAAAGTAAACAAGAATTCTATCACTCAATCTAGTTTTCAGGTTCTGCTTAGTTTAAAGCTAAAAGGCGTTGAATATCAAATACCCGAAATAATAATTATTATTCTTCTTGAAAATCAGTATCTCATTTAGGTTTTTGAAATAATAAGTAGACGTTGACTAAAGCAAAAGGAATTTTTTTTATAATGAGATGTCAAAGACAATAAAGTCATATTTTTAAAATTGTTTTGCTGTCATGTGAATAATAGGTAAGAATGTTTATGTCATCTCAATATTTTTTTAATGCTTTTATGTAGCTATTAGTTATGTTACACAACTAGCCAGCTAGTAACTTAGCTTGCGTCCATTTCGAGTATCTCAATAAATTTTTGCGAGACAAAAAATAGTGTTTGTGGTACCCCAGACTATATGCACCATGTCCTGTGGATCAGTTATGCTATTCGGACTTGTTTACAACGAAGATCTATCCATCCAACTTTTGTATTTATAATTATGGTAAGACTTGTATCTATCCGCGATTACGCCACCTTTTTTTTTTTTATTTATCCCTGGCAATGGATAGAAGATGTGTAAAAACATTTTTCCATTCGTAATATTACCAACTCAAGACATCTCAAATACAGCTTTCTTATCCCAAATTAGGCAGCGTCTGTACTATGCTAATCAGGCTGCAGACAAACATACTTATTATTTCTGAACACACACATATCACACCTAAATTATACCCAGACACAAAACAAATGACAATCATTTGCTTCTCACACAACTTCATTTGCCCTGGGTGAGAATTAAAAAAAAATCAAATTAGTTCTAACAACAGATTATTTTACTAACCACAAAAAATTCTAGGCCATTATCAAGTTTGCAAGAAATTGTAACAAGTTCATTATCATGACGCTAAAACGTATGTTATGTGTCTCAATTAACGTGTCCCGCACCCTCGTTCGTAAAGGTTCAGCCCTTAATTTTTCGTTAAACACAACATTGCTCAACCTCAAACAGAAACTTAATATATTATACGTAAAATATACTAAGTATATGACCTCAACGTCACTAACTTGCTAACTCAAAATAAGTTAAATTAGTTCTAATGGTATTAATTAAAATTGTGTAACACAAACACATGACGTGCTTGACATCCCGTCCAAAAGTTTTATACTTCGTCAATGTATTCACTGTGTTTTCAATTGTTTTTGTTTAGGTGCCATAATATACTTTTGTTAGTACCTAATGAACGTGAAATTTGTACGCACTACCTATGAACTAATTCTAGACAAATTAAAGAAACCTAGCGACCTTTAATGATATAGTAGTGATTTATACAAATTTATACAAAACCTTGAAACTGAAATTACGATGTTAATTGAAGAAATTCTGAGAAAATTTTCAAAACGAAAATCAATTTGTTTTAGTATCATTGCATCGTCGAATTTGTTTAAAGTTTTCTTTGTAAATAGTTATCTATACATAAAAATAACTCTTTGAATCCTTTTCAAAAGAAAATAACAGGCACTAAATAGATCTCGGCCTTGTGTATTATAACAAAACTGTTTACATATTGTCAATTTGCATGTATTTAGCAAAACTTAATCTGTACAATGATATATTGAGTCTATACAATAACAGTACGAATTACATTGGAAGTATACAATTAGATTATTCTCACAAAAAGACCAGTAAAAATATATAAAACATCATTCATTCATATAAATATATGTAAATCAGTTGTAACAGAGTCTAACGAGTACCAACTAAAGCACCAGACACACTTTCACAAGTGACAATCCAATTTAGTATCCCCTCATTTGTGAACGAGAGGGGAACCTAAATCAAATTGTCACTTATAGACAGACGCTCATTCAACAGTTTTGAACGACTTCGGCGCGATTTATGTATTGTTTTACAGAGTACATTGACGTTTATAACCACCATCCCTTTTCATCCCATGGGTGTCGTAAGAGGCAACTAAGGGAGCAAACAGTGCAGGACAACATCACTGCAAACTTAAAGAAACCTCGAAACAAACCCTAAACCAACCCGTCCGGCCGGTGTGGTATAATAGGCCAAAATCTCCATTCTAAGGGAGGTCTATGTCAAGCAGTAGACTGCTAAAGGCTATTGGTGTAACTTGATGAAATCATCGGTATCGTTTGAATAATTTGAATGTTTTTATGGAGCTGAAAGTAGACGTTTTACCTCAAAAGCCACGAGGATTGGTCCACAGTAACCTCACTCACTAGAAACTGCATGACTCTCACATGATTAAAACTCGAAGGTTCGAGTTTTTCGTTTTAGTTCTGGTTGTCAATCACGAGATATCAAAAAAAATGTAATCTGTATTCTCTTACAATACATGTTGTCATTATTTGAAGCCATTATAAACACAGTAGGTATTAAGGCGAAATTTAAATTTGAATAATATTTCGCAATTTATGTTTTCATGATTACAGAAACAAAGTTATCAAAGGAAAATCAAACATCGCAAAACAAATAACATCTGTGCATTTTGTTTGTTTAATTTAGATGGGTATGGAATATACAAAATCTAATTTCAATAAAGAAGTTTCTGTATAATAAAAAAAATATGTATACATTTCTATTTGTGTACATATAATTTTACCAATATTATAAAAGGGGAAAGTATATATGAATGTACGGACGTTTTTTACTCCTTCAAACGAAAACGGCTCAACAGATCTGGATCAAATTTGGCACATATATAGTTTAATATCTTTTTATCATAATTAAGATGTCCAAGATACAACAATAACCGCGGATAGCATCACAGGGTGCAGCTTGTGTCAAATGAAGTTATAAACATGTTGTAATGTAGTATTTTAACTTTTTTCTTTACTATTATTTTTCTTGAATCCACTCTTGTCTTAATCCCCGAAAGGGGTAGACAGAAGTGTATTAATAACACCCATATTTTGGCGACTTATACTTCTAAATCTACTTACGTAATTGGGAACAAGCCAACTGGGCACATACATTTCTAAATAAACGTATTGTGTACATTTAAGTGTACATCGTAGATAAGTTACATTTTGACCTAGAATGAACGATCGAATAATACGAGACACATCAGACAATATTTCTCTTGGGTATCGAATCCACGATCTATAACTTTTGCATAATTCATAAAAAACTATTCAATCTTTTAAATTCACGGTAAATTCTTAAAAGTTTCAGTCAGACTTTGTAATCGTGAAAAGTTAATTCGTCTGAAAAATAATACCCAACAACATAAAAAATAAAAATCACAAACTTTGTTAATTTCACTTTGAATACATCACTTGTAAAATAAACTTGACAACGGTAATTCGAATTTAATAATGTACGCACTTCTATCTTACAAATACAACCACCTCATTAAAATCAAGAATATTCATATTATTTCGTCTGGCTACTGTTACTGACTGCATGGATGGCCTAGTGGTATAAGCGGCCGCCACGCCGCTCTCTACTGCGCTGAGTTTTGTGGGTTCAAACCCCACGTAGGACAACGCTTTGTATGATTCACAAATTGCTGTTCTGAGTCTGGGTGTCCTTTGTGTCCGTTTTTGTATGTTTGTAAAGTCCCCCGCGACACAGTATTTATTTCAAGTGTGAGAGTGGTAACTTTTAAAAAAAAAGTACAATAAGAAATGCTTTTTATAAATAATTTTAAAACATCACTACTTTAAATGGTTTGTTGATTCACTAATTTTCAGTCACAACTTTTGATCTTTAAAAGTTTAAAGCATAGAGCTCTTAAATTATACGTAAAACGTGACTTTTATACCAAGTTTAATGACATTTTGGTACATATCTAATCTTTTTAATCATTAATCCAAGAGATAAATGGTATCGAAGAAGGATAAATCAACAGATACACACATAAGACCAACCAAAAGCGTACACCATCCATATACAGCATTCGTACCGTCGTACTTCGTTGCTGAGTGCATGACTGGAAGTCTATCGATGCAGGGATGACAGTTGTCATGTTAAAAGTGTGAACTTTACACCGCCACGATGGCTGTCATGCCTTTTACGCGTGAAAAAACATCTCATTACGCCGCCATAGTATGGGTCGCCATGCTATATTCGCAATGAGTATGGTGACTACAGCTTTTGCCTTCGATGCGTTGCCTTGATTCTAGTCACACAGAGTAGAGTCACTTTGGTAGGTTCTTAAAATTAAAAAAAATAAGCCGAATACTCTTAAAGGACACATCTTATGCCATGAATATGAAATCAAAATCAAATTACATTTATGATTTAAAAAATATTTTACACAAATTGTAAATAAATTTTGCTTAGTCACAACCTAAAAAATAACTGGAATAATTATTGATCCTAATTATGCTCAGAATGTTGGGTCTCTGTATTAAGTTTATCAAGTTAATTTGGAGTAATTACGAAAGGAATGTTCTCCTTGTTAATAAAGTCCCTTTGAGGAAATACCTTGTAGGAGCATATTTGATATTTGTAGCAATTCGTAAATGTCATCTTGGAAATTTTTGTATTTAACAGAAGGTTTTACTGCTAGGCAATCCTATAGCCAAAACCATTTTTCACTTTGATCCGAATTAATATTAAATTATATAATTATTCTGCTTGAATGAGCCGGCTCGTTCGAAGGAATATCAAGGCTTTACAGAAAAAAAGTTTAAGCAAGTGAGTCAGG
Organism: Hypercompe scribonia; assembly: GCA_949316085.1. NCBI lineage: Eukaryota > Metazoa > Arthropoda > Insecta > Lepidoptera > Erebidae > Hypercompe > Hypercompe scribonia. Next base: position 12,632,431 of record OX438988.1, read on the forward strand.
GAGTGAGTGAAGTTATCGCACATCAATCTCGCCCCTCTCACTGTTTTTGGGAGAGTGGGAAGCTCAAAATATGGCAGCGTAGTTGTCACTTTTGAGTTCTATGTGGACCGTTGTGCACGTTTTTATATATGTAAAAATTAAATAAAGAGCTAACTTAAGATATCTTACATTATATATTTTAATACATTTAACATGTACAAATATTTACAATTACAAATTTTGTCAGGTAGTAGAGCCATGCTGATTTCAGCACGAATGGGCCGGCTCGACCGGGGCAGTACTACCCTCCGTCAGAAGATCAACCTAAAGCGACAGCATTCGTGCTGCCGTGTTTCGTTGGTGAGTGCGAGACCGGTGGCCCATTGTTACAGGGGTGACAGTTGTCGTGGTAAGTGTGTATAATACAATGCCACGATGACAGTCATGCCTTTTACGACTCAAACGAGGCGTGAAAAAGTATCTTACTAGGCCGCCATAGTGTGGGTTACCATACTGCATTTTCTGTATTCGCAATGATTATGGTGACCACAACTCTTGGATGCTATTCATGCTTTCCATCAGGCAGAGTAGAGTCACGTTGGCAGGCTCGTAAATAAACAAAAAAAACATATATTTTAGTAAGGGGTCGCAAACATTAAGCGCCACTTACAATGCTATGGATTTTCAATATGCACTTTATTTTTATGAATCAATATTTGTATTGTTTTCGATTTGAAACGTTTGGAACAAAACAATATTGCAATGGATAGGAACATTGGTTTTCCTATACAAACATACTAAATCGTACTTAACGGAGCTTATATTAATAATAGAATAATGTACTATCATCTAACTTATCAACAATAGAACTTTTATGACAAGTCATTTACACAAAATACTTGAATTAAACACCATCAAACATGTAAAACAATCATTGAGAAGAAAATATATTACCTAGTGATATATTCAACCTTTAACTGGCCCTAAAACATTAAAATCGAAATAACTTTGCATGTTAAACTAAAAATAAAGTAAATAATAATTTAGAAATGGATTATTGACATTCATGAAGTCGATTCGATTCTCGCCCAGGACAATTATTTGTATGATGAGAACGGTTATTTGTTCTGTATTTGGGTGTAATTTATCTATATTTGTACTTAGATGTTTAAGTATCTTAATTTAGTTACCATAGCACAGGCTCTGCCTAATTTAGAATTAGACAGCCGTGTGGGAGATGTGTGAGTTTATTTATTTGTTTATTATCATCAGAACCATGAAAAAACTTCATTTCTAAGTAGATGTGTAACGATACGCATGTGTAGCGATGGATTGGATTAAAGGATTTTAATTATATTGATACTCATATAATAAAGAACAATTGTTTATCGGTTATTGAAAACAATGGTTCGACATTATTTTTAAATTATTGTGTGAACGAATTTAATCGTAACTACGAGTACGATAGGATAGTTGACTGTATCATTAATAAATACCAATGTTCGTTTCATTAAAGCAATTGTTACTGAACGTGTCGGCAAATATAAGTATTATTGCTTTTTATTACTATTATGAATTTAAATGAAATATATTGTTCAACTTAGTTGTCTAAAACAGTGACGTCACACGCTTTTATTTAGTTTTTTTTTTACACACATAATTGTCGTTTTGACAGACGATGAAAACTAACTAATTTGACTAACCATCTAGTCTATTATCATATTGCTTTACATACAAGTGTGCTCGTGCGCTTTCGTGACTGATCATACTAAATGAAGTTTCTACTTTGACTACAGACAATATTTAGGTAAGCTCTAAAAGAAAATAACTTAAGCTCTATTTGTTACCTATAAATAGGTATTTAAGTATATCACGTCAAGAAAATAACAAAACAGTCCTTTCAAAGTACATTGATTGATTTAGCCTTATGAAACAGCATTATGGGGGGTCAAATCTAATCTACGCTATAAAAATAGAATGTTTACGTGCCCTTAATAGGAATAAAGATAAAAATATATGAGGTGGATAAAAATAACTCTTATAGGTTTACGTCTGACTTTTATTAATGCTATGCTTTGCACGATCTCAGAGCCTAGATTAAGAGGCTTTGTAATACCAAAGACGCAGGTGGCGACATCTATAAATGACTGTAATTGGTGGAGTGTTCTTTGCCAGCATTTATTATTTATTAACATAACTATATCAACTTTTACGTATTCCTATCAGATTTTTTGACTAAGTGCCACTGGTCATAAACTAAGTCAATTTGCGTGCACTCACGGTCAGGATCTCAAAAAGCCTCTCAAAGAAATTAAATAAAAAAAATATAATTATTCTGCGTCACGAAGGTGTTTACAAACGAATATGAAACGAACACAAAGAACAGTAAAACATGCAAACTTAGAACAACAATTTGTGGATCACACAAAATGTTATCCCATGTGGGATCAAACCCACAGCAATCAGCAAATTGGAAAATATCGAAGAGACCGCTTAAAACTTGGTAATTATCATAATATTTTTTAAAAATACAAAGAAATCTTTGAAATCAAGTTCTAGCCAATGTTGTTTTGAGTTGAGTTTAAAACAATTTACTACTAGTAGTAATATTGTACTTAAAAGTTAGAAAATACGAGCACTTCTAATGAAAATGTTATTCTTTTGATCAAGTACTACGAATTAGTTTAAAAGTTTATTCATTTAAGTTTGCCTTACTTCTTTGACAGTGTGAATAGCTGAACAACACGTGTAGAAAGACTACAATAATACTATAAAAGCTAAAAGTTTGTGAGTGTGTTGTGTGTGTTTGTTACTAGACATGATGGAGGTGGCTGAAACCCACGATTGACAAATAGGCTACTTTTATCCCTGAAAATTTTTGTATTTCTAATTTTGTTGAGATAATGAAATATGTTTGATAAACTGCAATAACCACAGGTGTAGCTATAATAGATACTTACTAATTACTACTACTAAAATAGATACTAAATTAGTACAACACTGGATTAATTAGGCATATGTTTAAAATACACAAAGTTACAACACAGTAAATGAGCCACATTCTATCGCAAAGAAATTAACAAAAAAGTAGATGTAACATACATAACCCGGTAGTTTAAATGGCTACCTATAGCAAATCAAGCAACCTTTTATCTACCAAAATTACACTTTCTAGCGCAATGAAAATCTGATTACCGCGAAGAGAAACGTAGTTGACAGAAAATCTATAATAATTTCTGAGATTTTTCACTTGACCCAAAGAGAGTGAATTCATAAAAGCTTCAAAACTACTTAACGATTCCTCGTAAACCTGACAATTTATTACTAACGGTATGGTACTTAACCTTTCACCTAAAGCGCCTTCTTCGCCTATTCTTCGTTTCAAGCTCGTATACAAAGTAAAAATACTTGATACGCTGTTAAACCCATCCTTATAATAGAATCCTTAGGATATACAATAGGGATGACTGACAGTATTGTGTAATATCAAAGCCCTTTAATATCTTTAAGGCATATTAAGGAATTACATCATTATGTTAACGAGTTACGCGATCGCGTACCTATTGTATATCGTAAATTTTTAAGTCCTCTAAAACCTGCTTTTCCAGACAATACAACAAAAATGTTTGCAAAATTCAAAAACAGAAATTTTTACGATGATTTTCGAGAAATTCTTATACACGTCGGCAATTGTATCCAACCAATGCCTGAGGTGAATGATCTGGCCCCAGTGCCGAAGAAAACTCACCATATGTTATCTATTTAAAAAATTCCAGTATTATTTAATGTCTATTCCATTTTTTGGATGACAACTTCTACACCTGAATTATATACTGAGTGTCTATTTGTTATAAAGAATACCCAGACTTACAGCAACAATTTGTGAATGACACAAAGTGTATTCCTATGTGGGGATTGATTCCATCCACAACAATCAGTGTAACTGGAAGCGGCATGTTTGCAATAATTTATACTAATGGTTCCAAGTAAAGAATGGCAGACACTTACTAGTACTTATTTCATATGCTTACAAATTCTTGTCTGATTCACAATTAAATATTTTATAAAACCCTGCACTCGTGAGTACAAATACAATACACATTTAAAATTTAATTCAACTTTTACTATTTATTGCCTACCTGAAACCTGAAACACTTTGAAACTAATAAAGTTCTTGATTAAAAAGTCATTACTCCATAGTATGGTTTAATCTAGTTTTAATAACTAAATAGAACAAAGAAGGACTTATGCCGAACTCACCTGTTGGTTTTCTGTTGAAAACCACCTTAACAGAGCTTTATTGATTTAATAGTTCTCTAAATAAAAGTGTTCTGTATATGGTTATTTATTTTCTAAAAACAATTCAACAATCTTTCTTTCTACAAACCTTTTTCTCGAAGTAAGTTGGGATCGTCTTTTAAACCTGTTATATTATGGTTAAACTTATTTTTTTTACATCCTATCTCATCACTTTGAACAGTCCACTGCTTGACACTACTTCGAAACTTCTCCTAATAAAGTCATTGTTCCGAGACAGTTGGCAGTTTGTGGCGTTTGCGGAAGTTTAGTTTATGTTTTCATTTCAACTTTGTACAAAAAGAAATCACCGAATATGAAAATTTCTGCTAATAAAACAATTTGTCAATATGAAACAGACCTCAAAGGGACTTAGGTATAAATCAGTGGTGTCACTGGCGCTTAAAGGTAGATTGCAGTAAACGCTTACCAACAGGTAGCCAATATAACCCTTGTCATGAAAGCCTATCGCTTAAAAACGCTTAACAATTTTGTCTTATACTTACTTTCAAAACATTCCATATTTTGCTTCTTATAAACCTTTGTTGTATTATTTACATCATACAGGTATATTTCACATAATACGATAAGGCAAATATGATTACAGGCTTAAATAGTTTGTATGAAATATCAAAGTAGTATTACAAAGCTATATAGATTTTACATACATAACTTACTTGCTTCAAAACATTAAGTTGATGGGGCCATAATTTCGTTATATATGTGTATGTACATAAGTGACTGAATCAAACTTAGTAATACGTTGTCAAACTAAATTTGCTCTGAAATTCTGAGCTTCACAGTACAATTATAAGTAATATTCTTCTGTACGTGTACAATTTACCTAAACTGTTGAATTATTTGTGATGAATTTTAGTAGGTTTCTGACTGGTTTACATTTACAAGAAAACCATTTACCAGTGCTACATATGGTTCTCAAGATTCTTATTTCATTATTTAGTGAGGTTTGTTTAGTTCTACATATTTGACTTGTGGCAACTTCCACATACGAGTACAGTGCAAACTGAAAAACATACTACAGCGCCATCTAGCAAAGACACATCGAACTACGGAGCATAATGAACTACGGAGCAACTACTAATCCTGTATCGCGAAATAGAGATTCTCGCGGCGAATAGCATATATACAACATCCTTACATCAAGCGTTGGGTCGTGGCCCACCAGGCATGAAAACCTCGCCTAGCCAAAGGGTCTTCCCCTTGTGTCGGAAGGACAAGACACGCATTCCCTCCATTGACTCTCTACATCAAAAAAGCTGTTACCTGCTCCGCATAAAATATGAACAAATTAAAATTGATTTTATTTATGCCTAATATGTTTTAACATTAAAACATAAATGATTAGACCACATTAGACTACTCTTCCCATCAACTTCGCCCTAAAACTCTTCCATCCATTAAAACTTTTTAACACCGGTTAAGGTAATTAATTACTTTGAATGTTTACATCGCATCATTACCACCGAAATATTAAACAAATATTTGGTGTAACATTTACACCATTTAAAACACTTCCTATATTAAAGTATCGAAAGATTGATTAATCGTTTAGGTGGAGTTGAGTTTTAATATTCAAATACAAGTATTTAACTTAGAATTGCGAAAATAACGCGTCGAACAATATAAAAGCGTATTTCAAAGTCTTCAAAACGTCTTTTAGTCATTTTTCTACACAATGATGATTATAATGTACTCCTAGCTACGGTGACTAGTCTTAATAGAGACCACCCAATGACGCAGGAGATATTATAGTGCACAAGTGTGTGCGCAAACACAGGTGCACACTCTGTTCCCTCACTCTCACAATCCAACGTGATGGTTATCCTACACGACCAGGGAGAGATCAGATCAGAGATCAGTTACGTACTCTTCGAAGCACGGAGGTTACGCCTCCAACTTCATAGCTCCGGGAATATATTAAACCTTACTTAAATTAGAAAAACTCTACAACACTTTTTAACCCGGGAATCGAACCCACGACTTCTTGATCGACAAGCGCATATTCTAACTGCTAACGACACAGTCAGTAATTTGGATAGTATTTGTTACAGTACTTCTCTCATTAGTCTTGGTTGCTTCATTGCAACATTTTTATATTTTATGGTAAGCGGTCATCGTAGCCAATGAGAGTAACTAAAGCAGTGGCTTATAATACTACTGTCTATAGGCATCGTAAAATACTGAAGTAACCTATTTGCTATAAAACAAAAATTCTTGTCGTTTTAATCACTATATTATACAATTTAAAAACTAAACGATGACGTCATAACAATACTTATACGTCATAATAAAACTATTCCCCGAAATTAAACCAATATTCCAACTCTTAATCAAAACGAAATAAAAGTTCTGTTCAACGTTAAGACGGCGAAACCTTATTCCCAAATTAATCACACTAGTATTTAGTTAAACGAATCCCGATGGAAATTCACACGAAATTAAACCCTTTGTTACAGGCCTATCAGGAGAATAGAAGTGAACCAAGCTATGTACTGCCGTTAAACGATCCTTTACCCCGAAAGATAGGAGCATTTTCTGCTCAAAATTTGCGGTATTTTCGTGTTGAATATTCATTACACAGATGCTCATGTTTAGTGCAATTAGCGTTTTCTGCTAGAAGTTTTTATATAGATATTTGTATAGCAAGGAAACTGTTAATACTAACAGCAAAACTTTTTAAAAGTAGCATGAAAAGAATTGAGAAATGTCATTGTCACGCCATTTTGATTTCTAGCTGATAAAGAAGAAATATATTGACAAACTCACTCAAACTTACTCATTATATTGAAGCATGAAAATAACTAAAGAAACGAAATAAAAGAAACAAATAAAGAACTAAAACTATTGTCATACTCTTTTAGTACCTTTTTTTTTATTTTAAGAGCCTGACAAAATGACTTTACTCTACCTGATGGAAAATAGGAATAAAATGTAAGAATTGTGGTCACCAGTGGACATATAGTTTGGTGACCTATACTATGGCATCGTAATAAGATGCTTTTTCACATCCCGCTTGTAAGGCCCACTTATCATGATAACTGTCACTTCCACATCTATGGCCCTCCAATCTCGTACTCATCATCGTCTCGAAAGACGACGACAGCGAAGTGCTGTCTTTCTCTGTCTCTCTTTAGGTTGATCTTCTGTGAGAAGAAAGTACTGCCCCATTTGATGCCCCGTGTCTCTATTGTGGAGTAAGTTGTTTATTGAACTAGTATGCTAGCACTAGCACACCAGTCCAATAAACAACTGAATCCTTTCTGTGTATCGTGTTCATATTTTTTTGAAGACTGCGCTGACTAACTGTCAAAAAAGGGGCGTAAATCTATTATGAAAAAATATTTCTATACAAGTGCAAAATCGTCGTGCATTCCATATTCTCTTTCTCTTTCTATTTATGCAGTTTGAACAATCGATCTCAAAAAGCCAATTTCGATTAGAAACTTAAGAGACACTTTTTTCTCATACACTTTTTTCGATGCCCGCTCTAGTTGCATTTGTAAGAGTTTTGTCATTTAAACCAAAACCTACAAACTTCGTTGGCATAGCAGTTTGCGAATACTACTGCCGATCACGAGGACATGGATTTGATTCCCGGGTCAGATCAAAAAGTGCTATTGAGTTTATGGTTACATAAATACTACATATCAGCCGTTAGTTTGGCAGTTGCGGTCTGAACTCTCGTGCCACAGAAAGCACGTAAAGACATCGGTCCTGCGCCTGATCTCTTCCTGGTCATGTCGAATAACCATCCCATCGGATTGTGAGAATGAGGAAATGGAGATTACATACTTGTGCACTTTAATATTTGCTATGTAGTTGGCTAATCTACGTTGAGACTGGATGCCATGACTGAAATCGTCTATGAGTATATCATCACCTATAGAAGAAAACTTATAATTCTCCTTAAAGCCCCCTTAAACTTACAACAGGTATAAGGTTTGTTCGTTAAGCTGTACTTAGTTTATATTTACAAAGCCTTGGTAATTTATCTAACAGTATTATTATTAATTCAACGTATTTAGTAGAGGTACATTTAATCCACCTCATTTATCACAACCTGTAAGTTTCTTAACTCGAGTGCGAGTCTCCTGGCATATTATCCAAGTTTTGGCAGAACAAAATTTTACCATATTTCTTAATATTCGCGCATGTTTTGAATTGAGGACATTGAACCTTGCTGACAGGAGGTGAATGCCTTAGAGTGACCCGTATATCCTTTCAGGTTCATTAGTAGAGTATTCTATGACAGTTGTAAGTATCAAATTGGATTATTATTTTCAATTTTCGTACATGTTTAATTGCCTTCAATTACATTTGTTTGCATTTTGTAAAAGAAATAAACTGTCCGTAAGTGACGTTAATGTTTATTGTAGACGTAACGATAAATTTGCTTGTAAATTTCATAAATATCTGAGTAGTTTAAATAGCCCTGGCACGATAGAGGTTTATCAAGCCTTTCATGCATCTATGATAACCCCTTTTGCCCTGCATGAAAGGCTAAGGCTAAAGGCTAAAATATATAAGGTCCATATCGTGAGGCATCTATACTTTTGTGCATATGTCATAACAATAAAACAACAATAACTTGCCTTACAACTCACCAATCAACATGAATTTTCACATAAACATTGCTACAGTTATGATCTAAACAACTATCCTAGATTTGCAACGAAATTGTTTCAATATATTTATTTACAAGCACACACATAAGTTAGATAGTACGTAATCATCTATTTAGGTATGTAATTGGCCGTAAAAAAGACCTCTGTTCCTGTCGTGACGGATTAAGAATTTAGAATATCACCATTTTATCCCGTGGGTGCCTATAAGACAAGTTAAGAAACAACACTGGAAACAGTTAAATCAACCACTGTAATATAGTGGCCAAAACCTATGTCCAACAATTGAATATTCATCATTCATCATCATCAACAGCCTTTTATAGTCCACTACTGGACATAGGCCTCTCCTTAGTAAGGAGGTTTTGGCCTACTACACACGCTGGCCAGACGGTTTGGAATGGGAGTTGTTTCAAGTTTTTCTTCTCTTTCTAATGATGTTGTCTTACATACTTTGTTCCCTTAATCGCCTTTTACGATACCCACGGGATGAATTGGTGTGGTAACAGTATGTATTCTTAATCCGTCACCACGTGGACAAAATAAAATCAGTTAATGATGATCAAAAGGAAACTCGATGCCTATTGAAACTGAACTCCTGGACTTCGTTCAATGTACTTATAAAGATCTGAATTAATTTTGTTATATTACGGTCATATTCACCAACTTTAAATAGTTCAGAGTTAGACATAGGCCTGTCCTTAGAAACTGGGTTTAAGCCGACTATACTACGCTGGCCAGTCGGGTTATATACATAGGTAGGTTATATACATAGGTTTCAAGTTTTCCTTCTCTTTGCAATGACGTTGTACTGCGTAGTTTGATTTCTTAGTAGGCTTTTACGACACCCACGGGATGAATAGGGAATCTCATTACTTTAAGAAAAAATAAAAAATAAAAAGTTTTCAATTCCAAAGCCGAGGCAATCTATTCATTTCATGTTAACAGATTTTTTTTATTAAAGACGACGTCAATATTGCTATCTATGACTAGATTAGATATTGACGTGGTTTTTGTGTTGTTAAAAATATCCTTTGCATTTTTCTTTCATTTCATTTAAAATTTATAATAAAAATGTATGTGATATTACAATCATTTCACGTATCACCATTTTAATAAAATAGTGCTTTATTGATGATCACTAACACGATAATTTAAGTATTAAACTAAGATTAAGTAAGGAATTTAACTTAGTTAAGTCAAATTGACAAAAACTTATCGAATATCGTTATTACTATTACGATAAATTCTTATTAGCTTGTGGGATTTCTATTAAAGTTTGCACTAGCTTTATCATTTACAAAACCAATATTCTTATATTAATCTTATAAACGTACTTTAATAAAGTCACGTTAATCTTGGTTAGAGCGTTATTAACGCCTGAGTATGTGCTATCGAGTTCTTATAAATAGATTTTAGGTGTCATCTTATAAATGTCGTACAACGTAATAACTTAATCATATTAAAGGTTTTTGACTCTATAAAAGATGTTCTTATTCTTGGTTTATTATTTAAAATGCCTTTCAATTAAGATGAAATTTTAAAAAACCAAGCACAAAAGCGTGGAAGACGTGATAATACATAAAATAAAAAAAAAAGAAAATTGAATGAATATAATTAATATCGCCGTGAAAACCTGTAGCGAAATCGTGATTTTTATTGCTTTTGAATCGAATATTTTTCTACTTCATTAATTTGAATTTTATTCGTATTATCCTATTTTATATATATATTTATTTTAACATTAACAAAAGAAAGTGAGAAAAATAATTAAAACTTGATTTTTTTATGTAAGTAACTTACATACTTTCATACGCATTTTGACTACAGCTGTTAATTTGAAATTATAAAAAGATATTTAAAATTTGTTATTGGTATTTACGAAACTAGTATATTTTTGTAATAGTAACAAGATATTGCTCCAACGACAAGCGTTTCACAGTGAATAGTAAATTTACAAGCCAGTGCCATTTGCGAATATTGCCCAAGTAAAGTACTCAATTTTTCAATATTCCAGTCCTCGTATTCTTGCAATATCAGTTTATTTTAACGTTAAGGTTCACTTAATTTTATTCGACCACACCTTTGTACAACACATAACACGTGAAAATTTACATTCTTGTAAGTGATTTCGGTTGAAAAGTTACGAGCTCGTAAAAACTGTCCGACGTAACCTTGGTATGTGCGAGTATGTCAAGCATAAAACTATTGCGGGGCGGATTGAGGTCATATTTTACAGTAATGAATATTTGTCTAGCATTTATCACAGTCACAGTAAAGTAAATGACGTGCTGTGTCGGACCATGTATTTAAGTAGATTACCGTTGGGTCAAAATGTAGTGTTATTCATTTTTATTCCAGATTTATTGTACTCAGGCGTGTATTTCAGAGATTAACCCAACCGTTTTTGAGGACAGCGACCGACTATATCATGACAAGCGACGCCTAAACCAAAAATATATACAAAAAAGTTACTCTTAAAGCATAAATATGCCATAATCATAAGAAACCGCTAAGCACCAAAACGCGCTGCGCATTATTATTGCTTTTTAGCTCTTTTTGTCTATATATTTAGTTCTAATTATTGTATTCGGGATACTATACATGCATCGGAACAAGTTCTTTGATTTCTGTCGATTAAAACCTGTTGAGTAGTAGCATTAGGCTAAACTTTCCTTTCTATGGAGATGACTATGTCCAACAGTGGATGTTTAAGGCAGCCGAATTGAAAGGGAACCAAATATTAACATTCAACTTGAACCCCGTACTTCGAAATATCTACCCCGACCTGCACCCCCCTGAGTGAGAAACCGGATGTGCCCATTTGTGCTTCTGGTAGGGTGTCATAATCTCACTTGTCAACCCCAGGCTTACGAAGGACGGCGATTATTCTGTGATCCCTGGCGCCTGAAGTATCTGCAGTACCGGACTGTTCCCGGGGCCAGCGGACCGGCACCTTCACCTATCCCGGTCCCGCTTCACAATTCAAAAACACTAAAATTAAATATAGTTGTGGGTAATTTCTTCATATAGACATGTTTTTTGACAGGTGTTAATTAATCATACTTCAAAAATAAACATTTACCAGGGGACAAGTGTTTGACACGCAATTGAACTTGCTGACGAATGTTTATTAATTGATAAATATAACATTATACAATTGAACACAGTAACTATGTTTTTAATATTAAGAATAAATACTTCAGTATACCTCACTTTTAAGTGCTTAACTAAACAACTTTCTCAGCTCTATGAACACTAAAACCTTAACTATACGAGTACGTACATGAAAAGAATACGTAAATTTTTCTAATACTTTTTTTTTCTATATTAAGTGCCTGCCAAAGTGACTCCTCTCTGCCTGATGGAAAACATGAATAAAATCCAAAAGCTGTGGTCACCATACTTATTGCAAATGCAGACATCGCAGTACCAACACTATGGTGATCTAGTGAGATGGTTTTTCACATCTCGCTTGGGGACGTAAAAGGCATGATAGTCGTCATGGCAATGTAAGGCTTACAAAGTTACCAATATATATAACTCTCACCCCTGTATCTGGACCTGTATATGGATCTCTGGTCTTACACTCACCAACGAAACACGACATCACGGATGCTGTCGTTTTAGGTTGGTCTTCTGTGGGAGGGTAGTACTGTCCCGGTCGAGCCGGCTCGTTCGTGCTGAAATCAGCGTGGCTCTACTATCTAATAGTTTCATAAATGACAAAGTTTTAAAAAGCCAAACCCTCTGCTTTTCTTTAAAGTTAGTTAAAAAGAATCGCAGTCTACTCTTTGTATTCCTTGTTATTATACAACGATACAATAACTATTGAACGTTTGCATGGGTCACGTTAACCAGAAACATTTGAAACAAAGGAGTGACGTATCAACATTGTAGCGTTACTGTGGAAGTGGTCCGGCCTTGCGTGGTACAGTCATAAACATAAAACTCACATTCGTCAGCTACGCCATATGAATAAAGCTCTTAAATTAACACACGTAATATTACAAATGTAACATTTTCGTCATGACTGTACATAACATGGCTAAATGAAGATTTATGACTTTTTACTTGAGTTAGTCAGCAAAAGTAATGGAGATTTAAAATATAACATTTTAATTTTGTTTAAAATGATTTCATTCTCATTTCACAATATTAACATATGTTTCACAATGAAAACATTGTAATCAAAGTTACAAGTAAACAAAATTAAACATAAAAATAACTTTTGATATAATATTCATGGTAATGTACAACATTAAACGCGTCAGTCATACTTAGTTAACAAATAAAAACATGACTATCACTTCAAAAGCGACAAGTACCATTTTTAGTCCTCGAATTTTTCATTTTTTGTCGGAATATCAATCTTCTAAGTTCGACGCCTAAATGTAATCGATACACGTCTATGATTTATGACATAGCTGCTTTAGAAAATTTCTAACATGTCACTTCTATAGAAATTTATGACTTTGAGTTTTTACTTTGGGTTTTTAACATTATACTTATAATAATACTGTATGCTTGGTTCTCTGGTTCGGGTTATTACTTACATTCCTATGTGATTCAATTCAAACTTACGTTATCGATTACCGTTTTTAGTAAGTGACATTTACATTTTGTGCTAGAAAGGTGATTATTTAACACAATACACCTTCTTGAACCTATGTTGGTATTTATGAGTAGTGTTCACACTCTCCTCTGCAGGGGAAAATACCTAATTGTGAAAAATTGGTGAGCCTCTGAAACGATTTCGATTAATAAAATAATTCTAGAAATACGCGCTAAGGAGTATTAGTGCCTTAAACATTCATAGAATAAGAAGTACAATAATACAGTATACTATACTTCACATATGTTTAATATTACTTTTAAGCTTTTTTTTTTTTTTTAAAGAAACTCTTGAAGTAGGAATATATCCCGTGTCGCGGGAGACACAAAAAACATCCAGACTCAGAACACAAAGGTTGTTCCATGTTGAGTTCTAATTTACAACACTAAACGCAGTAGAAAGCAGTGAGGCAACCGCTCAGATCACTATGCCATTAAATTACTTTACATAAAAGATAAAATATAACAATGCCTTTATATAAACATCAAAAGATATTTTGTTAAAAGTGTTATTCAACTACCATTTTTCTACAGAAAACTTCTCGACAAAATAAGGCAGTCGTAAATTAGAAAGTTTACAAATGAATCATCTCGATATCCGGTAAATTAAATCAAGACTGGACAGATAAAGTTACCCATTATTATAATATCTGTTAGAAGTCATATAATTTAATGAAATAGGCAGCGGGAAGTTTGTAGTAACTTGACTTCACGGTTGGCCTAGTGTTTTAAGCGGTCGGGGTGCTGGGCTAGAAAACCTCCACGTGGTGCACCCTGGAAACGTTGACGATGGTGTTGTTCATCACTGCCAGCGGCTAATATTCTAGCACGAAGAGGAAGCCATTTTCTTCGGCAATTCGGCCGAGAGATGGTCCAACAGAGCGGGCGTGTCTGTCGGATCCTCTGTTGGTTCTTCGCTCTTCGGAGCATTGAGGAGGAAAACCTCGGTAAAAAATCACGATAGTGGGACCCTTGCTAGGGTCGGAGTTCCTCCGCTCAGCGGTGGAAAAGGTAGGACGGGCTCGGTGTGCACTCATACTGCCACCGAGTAGGCATCAGGAGACGTAGTCTCCCTGCCGCCGTCGACATATCGTAGTCCCGAGTTGGAGTCTTGCGATTCCAAGCGGGGGCGAGGGTCTTGGCTTAGCCGCCCGGACTGCGAGGAAGAAAACCTCTATAAAAAATTACCCCGAATCCCGTGTTCTGGTGCGTGACCAGGAGATGCATGGCTGATGGGTTGTTCAGTCGTAAGCGCACCCCCAGCCGGGGCACCTGCGGACCCCTCGGTTGGGCATAAATGTACGCTTGCCCGGGTATTGGGGGATCTCTGCCCGGGTCGACCTGTAGTTCTCCCCCACTCGTGGGTCTAACATGGAATCTCAAAGTAAAAACATAAAAATAAATATAGAAGGAGAGAAGGAGAAAAAGGAGAAGAAGGAAAAAGCGTAAGATTGGACGACTTCTCGTCCAATTTAAAGGACGCATCGGTTGGGACGCCTATGTCGATGAGGCTCCCAGAAGTCATTATGACTGCTGGGAGCCGCAGAACATCGGAACGATTGCGTTCCAGATCAACATGTTCGTCGGATGGCACGGGAGGTAACCCGATGGAAGCGGAGCTGTGCGACTCCCGAAAACGCGGGCGCTCCAGGAACGAGGAGAGCGACACGTCCCAGGAGATGTTGCCTCCTAAAGTCGCCAGCAGCCGTAGGGGAAGGTCGCGAACTTCGGTCTCGATCCCGTCAGGCTCCGTCTTCTGTAAGGCGGAAGCCTATAGGCGGGTTAGGGCGGACGGCGAAGCACTTGCAGAGGAGGAGATCGCAGATCTCTTGCTTAAGATAAGGGAGCCGATGGCAGGGGATTCTGTTCCCCAAACGCCATCGTCCATGCAAGAGAGAGCGAAAGCAGCGGTGGCTATCATCCACAAGGTAGCCACCAAGTCGAGTAACCTTAAGGGTGCTTTTGTAAAGGCCCTTAAGGACTCCTCTTCTGCAGTTGCGGGGGTCGTTGAGACCCTTATTGGGGATGTGGCTCGTCTCCAAGCGGCCAACAACCATCTCACACGGGAGGTGGCTGAGCTGAGCGCGCAGTTTGCCCAATTTCGGGCGGATCGCCCTGAGCGAGAAAGCCCGTCTCAGTCGCTTGCCCTTGTCAATCCCGGTACCATCGCTGATGCCCACCTGCGCCAAATCACAGACGCAATGTGGCGCATGATGGATGGACGTCTCGCTGGCTTGGAGGCGAGACTACCTCCAGCCCCTGTCGTCCGACCGCCGCTCTCGGCACATAGACCAAAGGCCACATCGGCGCTTCCCGTTGTAGGCGGTCGTGTGTCCTATGCGGCGACGGCGTCGGTGTCTGCTGTTCCTGCGGCGTCGGTATCTGCTGTTCCTGCGGCCGCGCCGAGGACACTACAGGCGGTTAAAGTAGTAGCTAAGACGGGTGCACAGAGGTCAGGGCCCAAAACGGCGGCCAAGTCTAGAGCGGAATTTCCTCCGCTCCCCACTCCAGCCGCTGTACCTGGCACCTCCACGTCTGCTCCCTCCATATCTGCCCCTTCCACGGATGGTTGGCAGGTAGTCGGGGGGACAAAGAAGTCCCGAAAGCGGGGTAAAAAGGCTGCTCAAAAGGCAGCCTCTGCCCCGCAGTCGCCATCGGTGGTAGTCACCGCCACGAAGAAGCCGCGCAAGCTTCAAGTACCCAAAACTGCGGCGGTGGTGGTCACCGTTTCACCGGAGGCGGCTAAAGGCGGACTGTCCTACGCTGCCATTTTTCAGAGGGCCCGGGCAGGTCTCGCCAATGACATCGGGACGGTAGGTGTCAGGCTGCGCCTAGCTCAGACGGGAGCTCGAGTTCTCGAGTTCCCTGGAGCCGAAGGTGCCAAGACAGCAGACACGTTTGCCGAGAAATTGCGGGGCATGTTTGCGGTCACGGATGGTGTTAAGATCGCCAGGCCTACTAAGTGCGCAGAGTTGCGCATTTCGGGCCTGGACGACTCCATAACGACCGAGGATGTCCGCGTTGCAGTAAGAGAGAAGACGGGTTGCAACGCGGACAACATTAGGGTCGGCACTATCCGCCCCGGTCCAGGAGGGCTTGGCGCAGTGTGGGTCAGCTGTCCCGTAGCGTCGGCCAAAATGTTAGGTGACGCCGGCAGGCTGCTCATCGGTTTCGTGAGCGCTAGGATCACAGTCCTAGCGGCGAGACCGATGAGGTGTTACAAATGCCTAGCATCGGGGCATACACGCGCCAAGTGCGTCAGTTGTTTCGACTGCAGCGGGTTATGTTTCCGCTGCGGTCGACCGGGGCACAAGGCGGCAGAGTGCTCTGCCGCCCCTCACTGCCCGGTGTGTGCGGCGGACAACAAGCCTGCCAATCACCAGATTGGGCAGGGAGGCTGTAAACCTTCCCGCAATTCTCGGCAGGCGTCAGAGGCTAGCCAGTCGGCCCAGGCTGCTTCTGACGTCGTTTGTGCGTCGATATCGTCGCCCATGGAGGAGGTTGTAAAGACGGTCGAGTAATGGCCCAAGTCTCCAACCTCCTAGTCCAGACGAACCTGAACCACTGTGCCGCGGCGCAGGACCTTTCCTGCAAACCATGACACAGTGGTCGATCGGTGTTGCCGTAGCCGCGGAACCCTATTATGTTCCTCCCCGTCCAAACTGGTTGGGTGACCGGGACGGTTCCATGGCAGTCGTTGGCTCCACGGCGGCTCATTCCCCGCCCTTGTCGCTAAGAGACAAGGGCACTGGATATGTTGCTGCCGAGTGGGTGGGGATCACTGTATATGGTGTATACTTCTCCCCCAACCGGAGTTTGAACGACTTCGAGGTTTTCTTTAACAACTTGGAAACCTCGATGCGGCGTCTAACGTCTGAGCACGTCTTAGTGCTGGGGGACTTCAACGCAAAGTCCATTGCGTGGGGCTCCCCCAGGACAGACGCTAGGGGCGAGGCCGTAGAGGAGTGGGCGGCCTCGGTGGGCCTCTGTTTACTAAACAGGGGCTCCACCAACACGTGCGTGCGACATCAGGGAGGGTCGATAGTGGACCTTTCGTTCGCTACCCCTGCCCTCGCCGCACGAGTAAGGAACTGGCGTGTCCTGGAAGAGGTTGAGACGCTCTCGGACCATCTCTATATCCAATTTGAGCTCTCCCGATCCCAGGACGCCAGTAGGGGTCACGCGGCGCGGCGTTCTTCTCGTTTTACGCGGTGGGCTGTAGCCAAATTAAATAGGGACTTACTAGAGGAGGCGGCCATTATTCACTCTTGGCTGTCTCCGCAGGCCCCGACCGAGGAGGTCGACATGGGGGCTGGTCGCTTCTGCGAAGCGATTTCGCAAATCTGTGATGCGGCCATGCCCCGCATCCGAGGTTGCCGGCCTCCACGGAAGGAGGTTTACTGGTGGTCCCAGGAGTTGGCGGACCTCTGTGCGGCCTGTACTCGTGCCCGGAGGTCCTACACCCGTAGTCGGCGGCGACACCGCGAAGAAGGCGAGGAGGACCAGCTTCATGAGGAGTACCGAGAGGCGCGGAAAACTCTGAAGCTGGCCATAAGCCGCGCCAAAGAAATTAAGAGAAAGGAGATGCTGGAGGGTCTCGATCGTGACCCCTGGGGCCGCCCTTATCGTGCGGCGCGACAAAAGCTCCGCACGTCGGGCCCCCCCCTTACAGAGACACTCCAGCCCAGCTTCCTGCGGGAAGTGGTCGAGGGCCTTTTCCCGCGGCAGGTGGAACACACACCCCCGTCGATGGCCTTCATGGTCGGAGATGACGGGGGGAACGAGGACGATGTTCCGCCCGTCAGGGAATCGGAGGTAGGGGCGGTTGTTCTACGGATCCGCTCTCAGAACACCGCCCCCGGGCCAGACGGGATACCTGCCCGAGTGCTGGCCCGAGCCCTTGAGCACATGTCGGATCGCCCCAGGAAGGTCCTGGACGGTAGCTTGGCGTCCGGACGCTTCCATGAGTGCTGGAAAAGCGGGAAGCTGGTCCTATTGAGGAAACCGGGACGGCCAGCCGAATCGGTAGCGGCCTATAGGCCCATCGTGTTGCTGGACGAGGCGGGTAAACTGTTTGAGAGGATACTCTCTGCCCGCATCGTCCGGCACCTCCGCGAGGTGGGCCCCGATCTGTCGGACGCCCAATTTGGTTTTCGGGCGGGGCGTTCGACGGTCGATGCCGTGCTGCGCCTGAGGGCCGTTACCGAAGAGGCGGTGAGCTGTGGCGGCGTGCTGTTGGCGGTGTCGTTGGACATCGCCAACGCATTTAATAGTCTGCCATTTAGCTGCATCAGGGAAGCACTCCACTACCACGGGGTGCCAAAGTA
Organism: Hypercompe scribonia; assembly: GCA_949316085.1. Taxonomy (NCBI): domain Eukaryota; kingdom Metazoa; phylum Arthropoda; class Insecta; order Lepidoptera; family Erebidae; genus Hypercompe; species Hypercompe scribonia. The sequence continues at coordinate 12,651,290 of OX438988.1, forward strand.
CCTGAGGCGGCTTGTGGCAGACTATCTTGAGGAGTGTACCGTCATGTACGAGGACCGAGACGGTGTTCTAAGGCGGCGGCTCATGTCGTGCGGTGTTCCACAGGGGTCTGTCCTCGGACCACTCCTGTGGAACATGGGATACGACTGGGCCCTTCGAGGTCGTCTTCCCCCCGGGCTGGGCGTACTTTGTTACGCAGATGACACATTGATCACGGCCCGGGGGATGAACTTTCAAGAGGCGGCGCGCCTGGCCACCACGGGTGTCTCTCTGGTGGTCGGGCGAATTGAGGCGCTGGGTTTGCGGGTGGCCCTGGACAAGACGGAGGCCCTTTTGTTCCATGGGCCCCGTCGTGGTCCACCCTCCGGCGCCTCCATCGTGGTCAATTCGGTCCTCGTACCGGTTCAGGCCCAGATGAAGTATCTGGGCCTGATCCTCGACGGCAGGTGGCTCTTCGACGAGCACTTCCGACAGCTTTCTCCAAAACTGGTCGGCGCTGCTTCTGCCCTTGGGCGACTTTTGCCCAATCTGGGTGGAGCTAGCGTCGCGACGAGACGGCTATACACGGGGGTTGTCCGGTCAATGGCGCTGTATGGTGCACCAGTGTGGGCGGCGGCTCTGACCGCCCAGAATAGGGCTCGCCTCTGGCGCCCTCAGAGGATATTGGCGGTTAGAGCCATACGCGGTTACCGCACCGTATCGACGGAGGCGGCGTGCGCCTTGGCCGGAACTCCCCCGTGGGATTTGGAGGCGGAAGTGCTCGCCGAAGTTTATCGGCGGACGGCTGACTTCCGGGCGCGTAGTGGCATACGGCCCCCGCCCGAAGAGATACGCGAGTGGCGAAAGGCCGCTAGACGAGCCACAATGGCTCGTTGGTCGTCCCGGCTGGAGGCTCCACGTGCTGGTTTTGCCGCCGTGGAGGCTCTCCAGCCGGTCATCGCCGAGTGGGCAGGGCGGCAGCACGGGACCCTTTCCTTCCGACTGACGCAGGTCCTTTCCGGGCACGGTTGCTTCGGGAAGTATCTGCACTCGGTCGCCAGGAAGGAATTGAGTCCCGCCTGTCACCACTGCGACTGCAGTGAGGACTCGGCTCAGCACACGCTAACAGTTTGTTCCGCTTGGGCGGCGCAGCGTGGGGTCCTCACTGCAGTTATTGGAGGAGATCTCTCGCTACCGGCCGTCATACGCTCCATGGCCGGTAGCGACAGTTGTTTTACCGCGGTCGCAACCTTCTGCGAAGACGTAATTTCGCGGAAGGAGGCGGCGGAGAAGGCCCGGGAGGACGATATCCACTCGGACCCAATTCGCCGTCGGCGAGCCGGGCGGCGGAGGCGCGCATACCAGCGCCTCATGCCGCCTTGAGTGTGGCCGCGGATGGACGGGACGGGTTTTCCCCTTCATCCGCTATAGTGGCCAGCCGCGAGGAGGTGACGTGTGCGTGTGCCGGACGTCGCCTAAATGGAGAGTTTATCCGCAGATGGCGCCCGCGAAAGCGGGCAGGCGCTAGGAGGGATTAGGATGTCGTAATAACAGCTGTTCCCGGATCCCTCCTCTCTCAGGCGCAGAGTGGCACACCGTGTGGTTTTAGTCGGTCCGATTCCGACACACCGCCCCGCCGTAAACCCCGGTGGGGTGACGGCCCGTGGGGGTTTCCACACGTTAAAAAAAAAAAAAAAAAAAAAAAAGTGTTTTAAGCGGTCGCCACGCCGCTCTCTACTACGAAGAGTCTTGTTGGCTTAAACCCTTTATATGACAACACTTTGTGTGATCCACAAATTTTTGTTCTATGTCTGGTTGTTCTTTGTGTCCGTTTCTTGTATGTTTGGAGTCCTCCGCGACACAGGATTTATTCCTAGTGCGACCTCGCACTCACACACACTCACACCTGTTTGTTTAAAAAAAAAGACAAATAAAGTGTGAGAAGTGTAAAAATACAAGGTACGATATTTATCACATGGGTGTTGCAACAGCAAACTAAGTAAGAAAACAGCACTGCAAAGAAAATTTGATACAAATCCTATACAACCTCTATGAATATTAATGAAATAAACCCGAAAGTTTACAATATGTTGTCGCAAAATATGCACCTTCACAAGCAAAAAGATTTGCCGAAGAAAACATAAACAATATTGTTTTTTTTTGTGCTTAGTTAACTTTTTTTGTTATTTTTATTTTAGGAGCCTGCCAAAGTGACTCTATTCTGCTTGATAAAAAGCATTAATAGAAACCAAGTCGTGGTCACCATACTTATTGCGCATGTAGACACTGCAGGATAGTGACCTACACTATGGCGGCCTAGTAAGATGCTTTTTCACGCCTCGATTGGGGACAAAGAACCAAAACACTATAGCGGCCACAAAGAAACAAGTACAAAGAATATTCAGACTCAGAACAACACATAAAGTTTTATCCAATTTGTGGATCGGTCTCACAATACTCAGTGCAACAGTAAGCAGCAAGGTGACCACTTAAACCACTGTCAAATTAATATATATTCTAAAAAACTACAGATTTCACTAGTGCACAAAGTTAACTTTCAGTAAATTTTCAAATTCAATTTATCACAAGACTTACTTACTTACTACAGTCTGTTTGTTAAATGTAAGTGCATTAAGTTGAGAAAGAAAAAAATAAGAAAGAAAAGCTCTTAGCTTGAAAGCTGATATTAAAAGTCAGAGGTTGGTTACGCTAAAGTATACATATGTCTAACACATTTGCGCGCTACTGCGCTGAGTGTTGTGGGTTCTAATCTCACATGGGACAACACTTTGTATGATGCATAAATTGTTGTTCTAAGTCTGGGTGTTCTTTGTGTCCGTTACTTGTGTTTGTAAAGCCCATCGCGACACAGGATTTGTCCCAGGTGCGGGCGTTGGATTTAAAAAAAAAATTATCGGTTCTAAAACTAAATAAAATACCACAATAATTAAACATTTGTGACATTTGTTGGAGCAAAAAATATGAGGTATTATTACTTATTATTTGTACTCATTTCTCATGTGTATTGTTTCGTTATAAATTTTATACCAAAACTTTTTATACCAAAGGTCAAGGATAAATGTATTCATTTTTAAAACTTTTCAACATGTGGAATGATATTTCATAGTTAAGCTATAAAGGTTATACAGACATTTGCAGGAAAGGCCACAAATGGACGAATCACACATTGTCTTGAAATTAAGTTGTGAATTAAAGGTCTGAGGTTTTAAGGGTCACCCTGTATATCAGTTTAAAGTACTTTAAATTAAATTAGTTTTAAGACATTACGTACCAAGATAACGTGTCTCTGAGTGTATATGACTTTAAATTCACTCGATCGTGTTATTTAATAGTTGATAAGTGTGGTACTATTCTATACTTCTCCTAGCTCTATGATCACATCAGTTCTAACGTGCTATTTGGATGTCGTAATAGCAGCTATTCCCGGATCCTTCTTATGTCAGGCGCAGAGTGGCACACCGTGTGGTTTTAGACGGTCCGATTCCGACACACCACCCCGCCGTAAACCTCGGTGGGGTAACGGCCTGAGGGGATTTCCACACGTTAAAAAAAAATTTCTTACGCACTAAATTCATTGCCCCTCCCATACATCTGAGGTTGTTGGCTCATCTTTCTTTGTGCAGTCCGTTCTTCTCTGGAATGAGCTTCCCCTCGAAGTCAGGATCGCTACCAACGCTTTTTCTTTTAAGAAAAAAGTGAAGCAGTATTTAGTGAAACAGCTGCCAGAATCAACCAATACATGATTATCATCTTATACTTGTTATGATATTTATTCGTGTATGTATGTATATAGACTTACATCAACTTAAGTATGTATATGTATGTATTTATGTATTTGTATTAATTTTAGTATATGAAAGTTTGTGTCTATTTCTTCTATTCGACACCTAAAACGCATCTACTTCCTATTTTCTCTGCATCACCCAAAGGTTGACTGGTAGAGAATGCCTTAGGCATTAAGTCCGCCTATGTACATAAAGTGCACGATGTATAAATAAATAAATAAAATAAATAAATAAATAAATTAAATATTGTCATTCAAATTACAAGTAGGTATATAAACTTCTATTAATACTGTTCTAGAAAGATAATTGGTTAACACAATACTCCTCCATAAGTTATTAATATTAGTGACAGTTTATAGAATTCTCTTCAGGTGAAGAGATCTAATTGGAAAACACTAGGTTGTCTCTGAAACATATTTGGTAAATACTATAAATCTGGAAGTCCTTACGCTAAAGAGTAATAATGTCGTACACACTTTCGTAAAATAAAAAGTACAATTATGTATATGTATATAAGTATATACATATTTTCAGTATAACTTCTTTTATATTTTTTTAAAGAAATCATCCGGAAAAAAAAATTGACAATAAAACCTGCCAATTTGTGGACCGCACAAAATGTTGTCCCATCGGAACACCGCATCGTGAATCAGACCCACAACACTTAGCGCTGTAGGAAGTGGCGAGGTATCCCCTTAAACCACTACGATAATTTCAGTACGATAATTAGAAGATTTGTCCACTGTAAATTTATTCTTTATCTAGTTAACCTACAGTAAACTAAAGAAAAGCTTGATTGCGAAAGAAAAAGACTGTACCGAATGACCGTCACGTATTTGTTTTATACTAAATAAATCCAGACAAGTTTTCCACCAACCTACCTCCGTCAGAAGGTCTAAACATTGTAAACTAGTTTTGGCGTTTCATAGGTGAACTACTTTCTGAATAAAAGATCCGCACGTCGGAAACTAAACGTTGTTTCAATTAAGCCCTTACGCGTGTTCCAAAAAGTAGTTTTGAAAGTGACATCATTCTTCATTTGGGACCGTATGGGTGATCGTAAGAGCTAGGTTTCTGTTAGGTTATACCTATTAGGGACCTCAAAAAGTTAACATTAAGCAGGAAATGGGGTTGTAATCTCCGCGTAAGCAGTGATACCCATTTATTGTCGGGTGAATAGTGTGTATTGAACATCTAAGCCAAACAAAAGCCACAAACATTTAATGAGCCTGTAAAATAAAGCGGTATTTACCCATAAACAAACGTTATAAGCATAGAGGTACTCCATATTAGTTTCTTACTACGTGAATTCTAGTACGTCTGAATAATAATGTGTATATACAAAAATTTACTTATAAATGTTATACACAATTATAGCCAATGAATCGAAAGTAGGTTGAATAATTAATATATTTGAATAAAACAAGTTTTTGTGACAAAATATAACGTTGTAGTTGGGTTATACAGATGCTGAAGGTATTCTTTATGCATATTATGTGTTATAATTATATTTTAATACGAAAAATAACCTCGTTATCGGTGACTGTAACCAGAATATTCTGGGACGCCTACGAGGCCTAACATTCCAGTTGTACAGTACAGGAGAGGCATACAGTATTGATAAGATTAAGTTTATGATGTTAAGAGTTCCAGAAACTGATCACCTTACTACTGCTATTAACTTGATATTCAATACCCATAAAACACTATTAAAAGTGTACAAAATAGATTTACGTTTTCTTATAATGCCGTGCTAAATTCAAATTCAGTTGCCAATTTGCATACCAAACCGTTATACAGCAACACATAAATAAATATTTGTAAACAATGAACCTTTTTCAAAGAGTAAAATTTATTTGTAGACTTGTAATATATTAGTTTAGCACAGAGTACCTCACAGCTATACAATATTCTGTATTTCTTAACGGCCAATGGCACGTGGGGGCAATACCCGCTGTATCCTACAGAGATAAAATCCCTTCTGAAACCTGTTGCCTCCGACATTCAAACTTCCAGATTTAATTTGTCAAGCACTGTACAGCACCATTATGATTTCTACAACCTAATTGGTGTCTAAGATATTAGATTAAGAAAGGTTCATGAGGATGAATTATAATGATGTAGTATCTCGACACTTTCATTTCAACTTTTCTGTGATAGAGAGGTTAAACGATAATTATACAAAGTGACTTTCGTAGCTCTAAAACATCTCAACTCAGACGTCACAAGTATGTCGCTGGCCCTTTAAAAGAATAGGAAAATGGAAGTGTTAAGCGATCCTGTCACACCAGCGTCGTGGGTTTCATTCCGCACAAGGCAAATATTTTTTTTAAAGCACAATCATTTCTTCTTTATTTAGCCGTAGTTTGTATGAAATATAAACGTGTTTAGAAACATATTGTATATTTTTAATAGTGTGGTTATCAAAGTACCTACATTTAAGCTATATATACATTGCAAAAAAGTTGCTTATAAACAGACTCAATGTTGATTGATCGCTGATTGCGACTCGTTATTTGATATGATTTGAAAGCAATTGTGATTGACATATGTGTTTATTTATTATGATATTGTTATTTGACATCTATTTGGTACCTTTACAACATCGTTAGTCAAAATTGAAGTTGAAGTATGAATACATTATAGTATTAGTTTGAATTTCTAGGAAAAAATACTGTATTTTACTGTCTCGAAATACGATTACATTGGCAGGGAGGCTTGTCTTTAGTTATTAAAGAAGCCTTTTACACGATTATATATTACATTACATGAATTCTTAATTATTTTTGAAAAAGTGACGAATGATGAACCTGATGATTACAAACGATAACTTTTTTCAAAACTTTAATCATAGTTTTTAATGATCCATCGAGTAAAGAAACATATAAAGTTATAGGAAGTAATTGTCTAGAATTCTATGCAATGATCATTCTATTGGGACTGTTATTATAATTTAGGGGTATAATTCGCCTGCTTTATAGACATCGAACTGCGAAGTTACCAACAGAATAACCCAATTATAGTTTACCATATCTGGAAACTTAATCTATGATATCGTGATGGGACGCAAACCATATACAAGTACGTGCCACGGGAGCGTGTTATATTATGGAACTTCTTCCAGAAGATGGGAAGTTGTACACAGTAATTGATTTTTCTTAAGTATTTAAGTAGTCTGTGGTCTTTTTTCTAATCGTTAAAGTTAGAGTTTTTTATAATTTAAAACTCAATCATGTAATCTACATTCTAGTCTACAGTCTTCATAAAAAAATGGGATGTCCAACACTAAAGAAACTTTTTAAGTTAAACCATTAGTTCCTAAGATTAGCATGTTCAACAAAACAAATAAACTTCAGAATTATAATATAATAATATAAATATAAATAAATGTTATCTAGACAGGACTTAATATTAGACTATGGCAACTTGCTATGCAATTTTGCAGTTTAACAGTTATTAAAATAAATTCAAAACATTAAAATAAGGGAAGCAAAATAAAAAAAACGTAGCTATAATTATAATTATGCAGAAAAAGACTCCATTAGCATTAAAAAGTAAGATGCTTACATTTAATACCGTGATTAAAATCTAAATTAGCAAGGCCCTCGGAAAAGCTTTCAGAACGAATGTACAGCGCAAATAAGAATAAATTCGAAAACAGGAATTATGAAATAGATATTATAGTAGGCTTAGCTTAATGAACGTATCTTAGTAATGAAAAACATTGCTTAATGTATTAAAATATCTATTTTTTTTGTGGATATTGTGTCCCAATCACGGAGAGTAATAAAACCATAAGTAGATATAATTTTAAATACATGTTAGTTTTCTTTCTTTTTTAAATCCACATATGCTTTTTATAAACTTCTGTCATCACACATCATCAGCAAATCACCATCCACTGCTGAACGAAGGCCCATTGATGCAGGGGTGACAGCTATCGTGGTAACTGTGTAAGCCTTACACTGTCACGATGACTGTCATGCCTTTTACGTCCCCAAGCGGGGTGTGAAAAAGCATCTTACAAGGCCGCCATAGTGTAGGTCACCATACTGCATTGTCTGCATTTGCAATGAATACGGTGACCACAGAGTAGAGTCGTTTGGCAGGCTCTTAATATAGAAAAAAAAAATTAGCTTACCAAGATCCATCATGCCGCAGGGCAACCTACTCTACATTTAACTAAACATTTCCGACGGTGACCGCCAACACGCATTATATACAATATAAAATATGTATTTTACTGAATTATATAAATAAATAAATGACAATATGACAAGTATAATGTCTACTGTTTAAGTATCTTACCACCGTTTGTCTTCCCTCATAATGTCATATGTCATAAAAATTGTCGCGGCCTAAACTAAGTTTGGAGTTTGCAAAAAAATACACTAGAAGCTGGCAATTTTTTTGGAACATCTGTCTGGTTCTTAAGCTATAAATTTATTTTATTCTAGTAACGAAGCTGCTAAGTTATCATCAATCAACCTATCGCCGTCCACTGCTGAACGAAGGTCTCCCGCAAGGAACACCAACCATTCCGGTCATGGGCAATTCGCATCCATCTGCTGTAAGCCACCTTCTTCAAGTCGTCGGTCCGTCGCACCGCAGGGCGCCCTACACTACGTTTGCCCAATCGTGGTATCCACTCTAGTACGCTTCGGCTCCAGCGACCATCGGTTCGCCTGGAGACATGGCCGGCCTACGTAAGTAAGTAATATTAAATGGGTAAGTCATATTTTGGCACAATCTTCGAGACAGTGACATAACGCGAAGTCCCGAATCCTACAAAATTAACGTCTTTAAAATTAATACTAGAATTATGATTATATTATTTCCTAAAATCTGATATAACATCTCTTTAAAATAATGTAATACTAATCTGAAAGGTATTACACAGATACAATTCAAGCATGATCGATATCCATCGGCATAGAAAGCTTATAGTAATTTATCTATGTCCGCCAACAGAACGGTTTTCTGTATAGGAAATTGTGCCTTTTATAATAGATTATGATGGGTAAACAACTTGTTGTATTGATATTACCTAAAATATATTCTTATGTTGATAGTATTGTTGGGGAAATGCAAAAATTTTTGAAGGCTTCTCGATCAAAATGGCGTGTTTAGTTATGTCGTTTCTTTATTGTGATAACAAATTGAGACTAACAATGTCCTCTTTTTTTTTATTATGCCACCTTATTACATGATACATTTTTTCTTCTATATTAAGAGCCTGCCAAAGTGACTCTACTCTGCCTTATAGAAAGCATAAATAGAATCCAAGAGTTGTGGTCACCATAGTTATTTCAAATACAGACAATGCAGTATGGTGACCTACGCTATGGCGGCCTAGTGAGCTGCTGTTTCACCCCCGATTGGGGACGTAAAAGGCATGACAGTCATCGTGACAGTGTAAGGCTTACACAGTTACCACGATAACTGTTACCCCTGTATTAATGGTCTCGCACTCACCAACGAAACACGACAGCACGGATGCTGTCGCTTCAGGTAGGTTTTCTGTGGGAGGGTTGTACTGCCCCGGTCGAACCGACCCGTTCGTGCTGAAATCGGCGTGGCTCTACTACCTTTACACCACACACTTTACTTCACTATTTTTATTGTAACTTTTAAATTGGTTGTAAATTATCCCTATGGTTCTTTGAGGCTTTAATGAAATTGTGAATGTTGTGGAGTAAATGTCGGTAAGGAATTCGACTTTCAACAGTTGATTTGTCTCTCCAAGGGTCGCTTGGAAATAATTACTTTTTAGCAATAAGGCCACCACTTGTACGTGGTCATTAAATTAATATACTCTTACATGTAAACTGTTTTAACTGGTCAATAATAAAGTTTATTCTATTCTAGATAAGGAATATATCCTGTCTTGGGAATACATCCTGTATCGCGGGGGCGTTTACAAACACACATGGACACAAAAACATTCAAACCCAGAACAAGAATTTGTAGTTCACACAAAGCGTAGTCCCGTTTGGGGTTGGAACCCACTCAACACTGTTGAACCAACAACACAAAACAGCGCAGTAAAAAGCGGCGTTTCGACCGCTTAAAGCACTACATCACCAACACTAATTGCTCCATCACCTTTTAAATGGACAACGATGATGAATAAACACCTTTATCTATTTGGCAAGGGCGTTGCTATACACTATCAGCTTGATTTCATTCAAATTTGAAGAAACAATATCTATGTCTTTTTTAGGAAAAGTAAGAAACGAAGAATATAGTTTATAACATAATTTAGGTGCTTAAAAGTGAGTGATTAATAACTTACTAACTTCTAAAATGTCATTATACAGCTTTCAGTTATATGAGAGACCAATACAGTAAGCGTGGTAGCGTATGCGACTGCTGTCTCGGGTTAGATTTCCAGGTCGTACCAAATGTATGTACAATCTGCAAATATTTGTTTAGGAATTTGGGTTTTTTCTATATATATATATGTTATATCAGTCAATCTATCAGCTATCATAGCACAAGCTCTGCTTAGTTTGAAACTAGATGGCGTTATGTGTCAGATGTCTTGATTTGACTAAAGTATTAAAGGGTTGTTACAGGGGCCACCAGGGAAGTTTTTTTTTAAATATACAGTATCAATAATTAGAAATGGTAAAACGACATTAAAAAATATTTGCTAAAATTACGTCATCCAATCATTACAATGTAATATTTCGTGGTTTATTTTGGCTGCCTTCGTGGTGGTAGTGTATGTGACTATTATACTAGAGGTCACGGGTTCGATTCCTGGATCGGACTGTACTAATTACTTGATATCTATGCTTTAAATATATAAATACTTTTTTACATAGTTACTATCCCACATTTACCTTCAACTATTGAAGATGCTTTGCCTGTTATATATTTAATCTACTATAGAACATGTTTGAGCACATCACCTAATTTTACCTATTTTCGTAGTTTTCAATCAATTTTTGAAATTCGTTTTGCATGAACAATTGCTGTTCTGAAACCTCATTTAGATATCAAAAAGGCACATAAATGTACCTCTGATTTATATAAATACTATTTTTTTGTTGTTTTTCTTAAATTATAGAGAGATATTTAAAAAACGATGTAATTATCTAAATATAATTTTACAATATTCTATGAAGCCAAACCAGAAATCGTTAAGTTTGTTTTAGTTGTTACTCATTTCTAATCATCGCAAATTCTAATTTATCTAAAACTAATAATAATAAACTTCTCACAAATACGAGTACAAATATACCTAATACGTATTTTATTCACCTTCTCGTAATTCAGTATTACCATGTTATAAAGAATATTATATTAACATAATATCAATATATCAAAACCAAATTCTTAGAGCTCTTTAGAATCACTCACAACTTTATTATCAATTCAAGTTCCCTATTCACAATGTAATTTGTTATCACCATGGCGCCCGTGAACGATGGTATAATATGACCTTGTACAAAGTTCAATGTCGTTATATTAAATTATGTTCAACGAAGTGAATAGAGAGAACTGACAATCCCTGGGGACAAATGTTGTCAAGTGGCTAGAATAGACTAGAAGGCGAACCGAGACACACCCCTACCTTTGTTAGATGGACCGCAGACCTGCCTGTGTTTTCCTGCTGAACTAGCAATTAGTGTATGCGACTGCAAATCAACAGGTCTTAGGTTATTGAAAATTTTCGGTATGAAAATACTTAATAACAGCCTGGAGCTTAAAAGCTGGAGTCTTAACCTCCGTGCCTCGGAGAGCACGTTAAGCCATCAGTCCTAGATCTGATCCTTTCCTGGTCGTGTCACATAGCTGTTTCATTGGTTGTAAGAGTAAAGTGAGAGTGCCCCTATGTGTTTGTGCACATATTTGTTCTTTTTTTATTTTTTCTACATATATTAAGAGCCTGTCAAAGTAACTCTACTCTGCCTGATGGAAAGCATGAATAGAACCCAAAAGTTGTGGTCACCATACTCATTACAAATGCAGATAATGCAGAACGGTGACCTACACTATGGTGGCCTAGTGAGATGCGTTTTCACGCCCGGATTGGGAACGTAAAAGGCGTGACAGTCATCGTGGCAGTGTAAGTTTCACACATTTACCACGATAACTGTCACCCCTGCATCAATGGGCCCCCGGTCTCGTACGCACCAACGAAACACGACATCACGGATGCTGTCGCTTTAGGTTGGTCTTCTGTTCACTATATTATCTCCTACATAGTCGGCTGATTTTCGTTGAAAGTTGTCTCCGTAGCCGAAATTGGCCAAGAGTATCTCATAATGATCATAGCTTCGTAAAAAATGTACTATGAACTTTTATATACTGTGTAACACAAGTTATATTATTAAGTATCAAGTTACTTCCATGTGTTTTATACATATTTATTTATTATCCAGCTCTGTAGATATACAAATATCATAGCTCTGGTGTAATTAAGAGCTTTGTTGTTGTATTTTTGGGAATTTATGTAAGTAATTATTGTTTTATACCAGCAGGATCTGAATGTGTTTAAATTAAAACATGAAATAGTTATTACTCGTTGGAAGCAACTACAATAAAACGAAATTTCGTTAGAAAAGCCTACCAAAGTGACTCTACTCTACCTGATGGTAATCATGAGAAGAATCCAAGAGTTGTGGTCACCATACTCATTGCGAATGCAGACAATACAGGACATAAAAAGCGTGACAGTCGTCGTGGCATTGCATTGCACACACTTACCACGACAACTGTCACCCCTGCCTCAATGGGCCTTCGATCTCACACTCAGCAACGAAACACGATAGCACGAACGCTGTCGCTTTAGGTTGTTCTTCTGTGGGAGGGTAGTACTACTCAGGTCTAACTGGCCCATTCGCGCTAAAATCAGCGTGGTTATGTAACCTATGTAATAAATAACTTTATTATTGTGTAACGTAAGTTGCTGAAAAATAAAAAAACATATCACTTATTTACTTATATTTACATAAATGTTGTAGATACCAAAATCTTTAACACATCACCAAATAAATGTCGATTATATAATACATGAAAAGAAAAAACCTGATCTCTATAAAATGTGCCGATTATGACGTCTTTATTTCAGCCACGTAGCGGTCTCGAGCAGAAGTCACGCGTGTCATTAGCAAGTCGAGCGTATGAAGTTTGCTCTATAAGCATCAGATATGCTACGTGTTATGGAATGAAGGATCAGATAGACGTTGGTGATATTTGAAGGACAAATAGACGTGGGGTCTACAGTAGTTAGAGTAACTTTGAAGATAACAGACGAGAGACAGTTTAATTATCTTCATTTATTTCATAATTAAATATCATTTTATTTCATAGTTAAATCAACATCTTAACTTTTTTTTTTATTTTAGTTAATTTGAAATTAATGTTGAACTTCATTGGATTATACTATTCAAAGTATCAACAATATACTATCTAGTCTTATACAGACGAAACAGTAATATATCAAAGATTATATCTCATTTTACAATTTGTGTTTTATGCACCATTACAGAAAAAACGTTCTGTCGCGTCCACTAGGTAAAACAAAACGTCACCGCCCTTTGACGTCTCCCAAATTGTTCATTATTTTTCGCCTCATATGTATTCGCAGACAATGTGATCATCATAATGACTCATCTGCACGATACGTAATGTAATTTACGTTGAAGGTCAAATCATTTCGATAGCTTTCACGATGTTGTTTCTAGATTCCATGTTAGGAAAGGGAGTTGTCCCGGATTTATTTGAACAATAGATGATCCAGGGGTGACAGTTGTCGTGGTAAGTGTGTGCAATACAATGCTACGATGACTGTCATGCCTTTTACGTCCCCAAACTGGATGTGAAAAAACATAATACCAGGCCGCCATAGTGTGGGTCATCATTCACAACGAGTATGGTGACCACAACTCTTGGATATTCTATTCATGCTTTCCATCATGTGGAATAGAACCACTTTGGCAGGCTCTTAAAATTAAAAATTAATACCATGGTATCCGACATCCTCAAAAAGGTTTACAAACATCTCATTATTATTGCTAAACAATGTACCGACCAATGTCAATAAACATTTGAACAATTATTAAAGTAGGTATTAAACTATTAGTATAATTATTGGTAGGCAATAAATAATTTTCCTCGTCATCTCAGCCAAAAGACCCTAGCTTAGCTTTTCCCTAGCAACCGGTTCTACGCTGCCATCCCACATCCAACAGCTTCCCGCGATCTTCACGAGCTCATCGAAACTACTAGGTAACACTACTAGTACGTGGTCGCCACTCAAGAACTTTATGACCCCATCGTCCATCGTTTCTGCGCGCAACGTGCCTTGCCCACTGTCACTTAAATTTATCAATTTTCCGAGTAATATCGATGGCCTTGATTCGTCTGCGGATCTTCTCATTCCTGATTCGGTCACGCAGAGAAACTCTAAACTACCATTTCCATTGCTCTTTGGGTGACTTTGAACCTTCTTATGAAGCCCATTGGTGAGTTATCACTGGCACGACAATTTAAATCAATATTCAACGTATTTAACATGTTTAGTTTCAGTTTGTCTGTAAAAAGTATAAGAGTGATGTATAAACTTATTGGTGAAATCCACAAGATGAACACCAAGGCATGCTGACACAAACACTACCTATAGCTTCAACACATATAATCGTGTAAGTACTGCTGATAAAATATCATAACTGTAGTTTTTCTCAAGTTTCCTCAAATTATCATAAATAACGATATTGACGAATTAAAATTTTAATAAAACGAAACTCAACCGTAATTTTAACATGTTCATCTCTTGCTTTGAATATATTTTAAAAAGGGATGCCCTGAAAATCAGACCAGATAGGTTATAACAACAACTTCATTATGTGTCTGCTTGAAAAAAGTAATAAAATTAGTAAGAGTTAAGAATAAATATTATAATATTTTTGTCTTAGAAATGAACCAGTTAATGTCTCTGTTCTAGAAGTGATCCAATCATAGGATAAGTATGCGACTCTTGGACTACGACTCTAGGACTTTAAACGGTTATAGTACCAATCTCGTATTCCTATCACAGACTTGTGTTATTCTAAATCCAAAAGTCCTTGACCTCTTTGTTTTCCTAACACAAATGTATCTCTTTCTTTTGTCTTCTGGTCCTAGGTATGTGGTCATAAAATTGGAAAATACACAAGAAAACTACGATAACTAACATATTATACAAATTAAAATTTGGGACAGTTACAAAAGGGTTACTAATTGTACTTTTCGATAGTTTGATTTCTCATTAGCATTCTCACAAAGTCAATATTACATTTTGAGATAAAATAAAGAAGATAGAAGACCAACAAAGATTGACGACAACGTAATAAATGTTTCAATGTCACCAAATCCCATAGCAACGAGCTTTCGAAGTTGATCATGACCGAAAAGTGGGTCACAGTGCCCGGGCGTGATCTTGACCCACGACTCAGTCCCTGTCATACGACGTTGTACGGGCTTCAACAGCCGTGCGCATTGCGCGAATATGACATTGAGGATGGAAAAAAAAAGATTAATTATGGATTCTGAATAGATCCCTGCTGTCATTATAATCGTCCAACTCTGAGCTAAAACGATTAAGCGGTTTATCTGCCGTTGAATTTATTAATAATATCGCAATTACGGATATTATGTCCTGTCCTGCCGTTATCAAAAATCACATTTGACCTAAATATACGAGTTTTTAGATTTACTACTACGTTGAATATCGAAATTTTTTTACACGTCTGCTTAACAAACGCTGCTGGTAAAATTACTAATATAACGAAAGTTTGGCCAATAGGCATCTAGAACAAACCGTGCTGGTACTAAAACCTTATGTAGCCTGTAATAAATAGACCAAAAAAGTTTGATTAAAAGAGTTTTCCTGCTGCCAGGGTGTTGGTTGATCATGACCGCAGAATTGGGTCAGCCCAGCCTCATTTGATATTGACCTATATATTCTCCTTGCTTAAAGTTTCATTTTCAAGGATCTTTGAAAATACGGTATTATGAAGCAATAAGAATATATATTTTGACACCAGCTGTTCTCTTAAGCCATTTTGTTAAGATTATCTACGTAATTGAAAAAAACTTGAACTTTTTAATATTTTTTTATGAATTTCGCTGTTAGTAACAACAGGTAACCCCATCAGTCTTCAGAAGCATGATTTACTTTTCTAGAAAGTATTAGTATATATGTCATAATTTACCTACCGGAAACATAACCATTATGTATATGCTACTTGACCGTTGGTGGATTATATATCCACCCAAGAAGCATGTACGTAAAATCTACCGTAGACTGTGGTTTATCAACATTCGTAAAATTAAAGTTTATGTCCTAAGTTTTACGTTTTAAATTTTACCGCAGTCGCCTAAGTGACGACACAAATATTGGCTAAATGTAATACTTATGCTAATATTATAATTAAGTAAACCCACGCAATTTCTATTTAAATTTAAATATTTTTCAAACACCTTAATCAATCAATGTCAATTAACACCAAATCTATATAATTGTACTAACCAATTACTCCAACGTTAGCTAATTTAGACTTTATTTCTAGCTCTCAAATTGTTAATTTTAATAAATTTGGCTAAAAATTTAGAACGCAAAAAGGTACTGAACCACACGGTGAACTGAATCTCATTGACTGTTTTAGTGAAAATATTACTTTTCTAAACTAAACTATTATTAAAATATTGTATAAAATAACACATACCAAAGAGTATTGCCTCTATTAAAACTTTTTTCATCTAATTTTTTTGAGCGTCTTAGACATAGTCACACAAATATCATATTTACAAATTAATTTTGTACTTTCGACATAATATACTGCAGCTAAGTTTATATAATACAACTCTACTAAACATTAAAAAAACAACGCACCTAACAACAGTCGCATATGATCAGTAATATCTTACATTGGACTTTGGTAAAAAGCGTGATGCTGCTCCAGTAGATCACAAAGCCATAAATAACGACATAAAATATATACCTTATTAATTTAGAAATGAATCTTGTTTGACAAAAGACAAGATCATTGATCTTGCTAAATAATAACACACATCCGTCCCACATTTGACATAAAAATAATACGTATAAAATATAACACGAGTCTAATGCAAAAGTTTTGTAAATCCGATGAACAGTTAAAAAAATTGGTCCAATTTTATTCGAGTCTGTTACCATCTGTGTAACTTTTATAAGATTTTCTTATTAGCATTTGTAAGAAACCAATGTCAAGTAACAAAGTAAGGCGCTTGCCAAATGTTACGGCGACGAAAATTTATAACTCATACAAATAAAAAAGTTTTCCGGCTAAGTGTACTTACTTATTCTCTTTTTAATAAAGGAAGGGTAACAACCCTGAAGGTAAATCTTTTAACTGTACAATTTATTGGTTTATTTTTATGTTGCAAATAGTGCTCTATGAACTATAGCACAAGATTTAATTTGAGATTTTATGTACGTACAGATTTCTCATGCTTCATTTTATAAGTTCTATTCAGAGATAAAATACTTTTTGGTTCTATGAAAGTGCAGTAGAAGTCTAACTTAGACCTCATGGGAAATTCCAGTAGCTTTTAACGTTAGTAATGAAACAGATATATAGGTTTATTCATTTAGGATGAGAAGAATAAAAGGATAAATATATAGAGAAGATGAAAAAAGAAAATTAAATAATTGAAAAAAGTGACAGTTTATTATAGTTTTATTGTGAAGTTTTATAGTTTTCAAAGTCTTATTTTAATTCACTTAATTTAGGATAAGAAGATAAATATATTGTCACTTTGTTAGGTTGCTATAAAAAAGAGAGAATGTTACTTTGCCTAATTTCGATAACTTTTGTGTAAATTTCCTTCAAAAATTTTCCAAGGAGCAAATTCATTAACAACAACAATTAAAAATATTTTTAAGCATGCCAAATTAAAAATCGAACATTATAGTATATATGAATATACATTTGTTAATGGTAACTTACTAGTCCCCTAAATAAGTAGAGTGAGGTACTAAAGTCGAATCACTAGTGCGCTGTCTCCATTTTAATCCCTCCTCTAGAATCGAAGAAAGCGAGACTTGGTAGCTAGTAACCTCATACAATACAAAAAGTAGCATAAGAATTTCTTAACATCGATTTATTTTTAAGGCTGTGATATATCGCCTATATCACGGATCTCTTATAGTCACAGATAGAAATAAAGACATAATAACCTCTGACGTTCATGTTTATAAAGTTTATTTTTCTATCTACTATCATCATCCTAATAACTTCTTTCATATCATTAAAAAATGTATTTCACCTCGAGGTATATTTCAGTCACTAGTCTAAAAAATACATGTCGTGCTGAAATAGTTTTAAGATCTTACGTGGTCTCGAAGGGACCTCAAGATGTTATACATCAAAAAATAAAAACTCAAGAATATCTTCATGTAAAGTTCAGCATAAAAATGTTTTCTACCTATAAAGAAAAAATGTTTGATGTAAATTCACTTTAGATCATTTTTTAAGATAAAGGTAAAAAAGGTCGAGAGTCACCTGATGGTAACATATGCGTTATCAATGAATTAACACGTACTTGTTTAGAGCAAAAAAGAACATACCGTAAAAGACAAACAAAAGTAGTAAAAACAAAAAACAAAAAAGTAAAAAAATTCGGTGACGTAATCAAAGCGTGCACCCACATCATTATATAAGTACAACACTGGTATTTTAGTGAAAATATCAATTACTCGGTTCTTGAATCCGTGTAGAAATTAGAACCGTACGGACAATACATCACGACTATTGTTCAATCACAGCTAATCACAAGTATTATTAAAAATACGCAATAACAAAATGTTTTTCGTACAATTTAGAGTTTTACACCTTTAAGATTTTAATTTATTTTTTATTTAGGTTATGGAAACATTATAATATATAGCCTTGATCTAAATATAAAATAAATTCATCTCTTTTTGAAAATCTTGTTTTGTAACGGGCTAGCGTGAAGCATGAGTTGAACATTATTTTTAATAAACTGCCAGTGCAAACTGACCCTACTGACTGACTGACTGACCCTTTCAGAGAAAAATGACATTAGGTAGAGATAATGATAAGATCAACAAACAAGATAGTAACAAATGTAGAACTGTAGAAGGTACTCTTTTAAAACGAACTTAGTATTCACTTCATTACAACAGCCTTTAAAAGTCCACTGCTGGACATATGTATGCCTCTCCTTAAAAAGGAGGTTTTTGCCTACTATACCACGGTAGTCAGACGGCTTGTTATAGAGTTTAAATCAACTTTTCTTTCTCTTTGCAGGGATGTTGTCCTGCTTATATTGCTCCCTTAGTTGCCTCTTACGACACCCGCGGGATGAATAAGGGTGGTAACACTCTGTATTCTTAATCTATTAGCACACAATTCAGTCGGAACATTCAGTCGGATCTGCCACCACACAATCGGAACCTAATATTAGTTCCATAAAACTTCACGAGATAATGGTTCAGATTTTTCTCAATCTTAGAATTCCATTACTATATAAACTTTACACTAATTGAAACTTATTTTTGTTGTGTTTTCTACATTGAGCACTTTTAAATTAAGAATACGTTAGGATTAATATTTATACAGAATCTTAATCTAGACCTATTGCTGGCAACCCTAACTTCTAGTGTTTTTCTAAACCAGACTCTACTAAGGGGAAAATTGGATTACAAAAGGTGCGACTCGATTATAGGGTTCACAACCATAAGACAACATAAATTTCAGTTTATATTGTTAGATAAATTAAGTAATATTTCAAAAAAAAAATTTTTTTACTTAAGACTGTATTTAAAAGGATCATATTTGCAAATATTAGAGGTTTGTCAGAAATTTTGTTATAAGATTTTATATTTAGTAATAAATGCAAATTGTCGATCTGATTATGTTATGTCTGTATTATGTTGTAACTGTAATATGATTTATTATTTTCTATATTATGTTATTTAAGCGAAGTCACACCGTACAGTAATTTTATGTTGGTGAAGCGTTAAGATAAAAAATATTGCAGTCTTAAAGGTAGCAATGAAATATACTCTATATTATGTAATTCTGTGACATAAAGTTCAGTTAATAGCAACAGTAACTCTTCAATAATGGATTAGCACTGACAGACACTAAATGAGGTTATTCCATTCAAGATCAACGTGAATGCTTCCCACGCATGCGCACTGTATTATCGCCCCACCCGCCAGGCCCGTATGATCTTGACCCGGAAGTGGGTCACGATCGAGTCCCGCGCAGCCTCCGACCTTGCTTCCATTTCCTGCGCCACGTATCGATATTGTTTTATATTTATAAGACCTTGAGGATATTTATTTATAGCAGCGAGTATCAAAATGTTTTGAGTACCTTTTGATGCTTTTTCTGCGTTTATTTTTCTTTCTTTTCTATGGTTTTAATAGGAGACACCGTCAATAGGAGAATCTCGAATGTTATATATATTTCTTATTTTCATTTATTTTTATTGTATTTAAACATATTGCACTTAAAGATTGACTTAATGCCATGAGGCATTTTCTTCCAGTCGACCTTCAGGTGATGTAGAAATAAGATGCCGTAACTGCAAAATTATTGAGCTCATAAATATACTTTAAATATACCTAATATGCATGAATTTACTACTATATAAATAATAAATGCACAATACATATGAACAAAACATACCCAAATTTAATCTCGTATGATACACTGTACTGCCAACTCATTCCGAACAAGTCCGTGAACTCTCGACTTGAATGAAAGGCGGTTTGTGAAAATCCTGATTTCGACAGGGAGCGCATTCCAGAGCAGACTGCATATAGAAGTAAGAGTTGATGAATTTGGAGGTGTGAGAGGTATGTAGAAAAAACACATTGTTTGTTGACCGAAAAAGCGGTTGTTAGATACGAGGTATTAGGGTAATGATGAAGAGTTGAGGAAAGAAAAAAGAGAAGTGAGGACTCGCAAGACTACTTGGAAACCTTGAAAACGAGTCGAATGCAGTTATTGAGAAGACGGCCTAATTTATTGAGGTCTGAATTCAGGTTAAAATAACACACATCACCATAGTCGACCAAGGAAATAATTAAGGACTGCATAAGCGTGGCCTTGATTTTTTTTATATTAAGAACTTACCAAAGTGACTCTACTCTGCCTGATGGAAAGCATGAATAGAATCCAAAGAGTTATGATTAACATACTCATTATAAATGCATACAATACAGTATGGTAACCAACACTATGGCAGCCTAGTGAGATAGTTTTTCACGTCTCGCTTGGGGACGTAAAAGGTTTGAAAATCGTGGCAGTGTAAGGTTCACACAGTTACCATGATAACTGTCACCCCTGCATCAATAGACCTCCGATCTCGCACTCACCAACAAAACACGACAGCAAGGATGCTGTTGACTTAGGTTGATCTTCTGTGAGAAGGTAGTACTGCCCCGATCGAGCCGATTTTAACAGGAAAGAAATTCTTAAGATATAAAGCGCGGAGACACGAGGTGACTTTCTTACTGACCATTGTAACTTGATCCTATCGCTGACGATTAACTTAATCGCTCATACGTCCAGATATTTTTTTTAAATAAAACGTTATCTAAAATACTATTAAATGGTAGTTTTTATCATCATTGTAAAATTGATTGGAGTGGTATATATAAAATACATATATATAGTATCATTTAACTTGTGATCTTTCCCAAAATAATGTTAAAGAAAACATCAAGCAAAATTGACAAAATAGTACCTAAATATATATATACAGTTAGATGCAGAACTGAGTCAGTACCTTACAATTTTTGAAAAATATCTGTATGAAATTGGTATTGATTACTAAATAAAAAATGTATTGTAATATTTAAAAACTTTATTTCTTTAATGTTTAATTAAAGAAATCTTATAAGTTTAAATCTTATTTTGGTAAATAATCATCACAATTACAATTGGTTCACTTTTGCACCAGTTATAAAATATAATGAAAATATATCTTTAATATTTGGTCCAAAGACCTTTTGCTTTTTCAACCGCATGCTACCTATTTACCAAACTCTTTACAAGTTTTTCACAGTACTCGGGTGGAATTTTGTACCACTATTCTTGTACTCGTTCCCACAGAATGTTCAAGTTCGATGGTGGTGCGCTATATTCATTTAAAAGCATGCTTTTCAAATATGCCCACAAATTCTCTATAGGGTTAATA
Organism: Hypercompe scribonia; assembly: GCA_949316085.1. NCBI lineage: Eukaryota > Metazoa > Arthropoda > Insecta > Lepidoptera > Erebidae > Hypercompe > Hypercompe scribonia. Next base: position 12,673,283 of record OX438988.1, read on the forward strand.
TCAGGACTCTAAGAAGGCCATGGAAGGACTTGAAACACTATTTATTTATATTTCTACAGCATCCATCAGATGTGTCTTAAGAATGCTGAGATACATTCTACCATCCATATTTACATCGATTTTGTGAATTGGTCCCACACCAAAAGCTGTCAGACATCCCCAAAGTTTGATATTACCTCCACCATGTTTCACCGTTTGTATAAAATCCTTTGCTTGTAATGGTTCCCCTTCTTTCTTCCAAGACCATTTTCGCCCGTCTGTGCTGTATCTATTAATTTTGGTCTCATCGGACCAAATAATCCTCATCCAGTCACTTTCAGTCCAGGTAATGTATTGTTTTGCATATTCTTTTCTTGCTCTAATATTCTTTTTAGTAAGGAGAGGTTTCTTTTTCTTCTCTACAACTCGCATACCTACATTTTGTAATGCCCGACGAACAGTCCACTTACTCACTGACGTACCAGTGTCTTGTCTTAAAATTGCCGCCGCTTCTGATGCTGAAGACGCTTCACTAGATCTTAGTAGTGAATAAGTTTTCTTACGTCTCTGTCAGATAACTTTTTAACACGACCACCAACGTTACTTGACACAGGAAATTTACACCTTGCTCTTATTCTCTGTAACTCTTGAGCGATAAATCTTGTCGATTTTCCACTTTTGAGTAACTCTTTAGCAGATTCTATAATGGACTTCGATGTCGGTTTCATGATTTCAATAAAGCGTACGAAACGTTCCCTTTGCGATATAAAATTACACTGAGTAATAAACAAAGCGAAATTGTCTTTCTCTACTAATCCTGACAAGTTTAAACATCTTTATACTTGAGCGCAGAGTCAGTAACAAACACAGTGCAAAAGTGAGTCTATCACATTCAAATACCTCAACGTTTTAAAACGCAGTAACTGGATAATATCCATTTCAACTATTAACTTGAGGAATATAGATTTAACTTATGGGATAAAATTCTTTAGACATTTTTATTAAATATTTAAAATTAATAATAATATTATAATATTAATATTATAATAATAATATTTAATATTTCTTGTAATCAAATAATCGCGAAACATTGACTCAGTTCTACACCTAACTGTATGTACATTGCCAGATACTTTATTTACTGAAATAAATGAAAAAATGTTATGTACAAATGAGACTTTATCTGTAAGGGTGCATAAGATACCTAAAACCCCAGGCGATAGACGGACGAGGCACTGACAAACAAAACATCGCGATGGGTGGCAATAGGTTCACCATCTATAATGTGGGATTAAAACACTAATGCAAAATGAGCGCTTAATATGCTTCTGCCTATTTCTTCGGAGAAATAGGCATGATTTATATGTATGTATGCATCAACGGTACTAAGAATATTTCAAAATAACTTAAACTTTTTAAAATGCTGTTAGTGCAACGAAGGTTATGCACCACTTTTGTGTCTTGTAACTTATGGATCGCAGCTTTGGCTAGACTAAGCTTCTACATAATAGCATCTCATGCATATTTTAGTAAGTTGCAGAAAAGTTAAAACTTGCAGAAACGAAAACCACGTGTATTTTAGTTTTTATTATGATGAATGGCAAAGAATCTTATTAAAACTTTTGTTGTTTTTTTATTTTAAATGCCTTCAAAGTGGCTCTACTTTGCCTGGTAAAGCATGGCTTGAATCCGTGAGTTGTTGACACCATAATCATTGTGAATGCAGAGAATGCAGTAAGATAATCCACACTAAAGCGGTCTACTGGCTTTTAACGCCTCGCACAGGGTGATAAAAGCATGACAGTCATCGTAGCAGTGTAAGGTTTACACACTCACCATTACAACTTTCACCCCTGCATGAACGAGCCTCTGGTCCAGCACTAACGAAATACGATAGTACAGATACTGTCGCTTTATTTACGAATCTTGTGCATAAAGCTACTTTCAATTCTCTACTGATAACATATTTACTATATTGATAATAAAATTTAAGTAACAGTATAAGAAAAAATAGAAATAAATTTGAGGATTTACACATACTTTCTTTTTAACCACACTGAGTATGTTTCAAACTCCTGGCTCAAATATTTGGGTGTCTATAATTTGAGAACAATGACTCCAAGCAAAACACTACGTCTGATATTTATTACTATAAGATATTGGTTACATTATAATTATTATTCAGTTGCACGTGACACTCTTTATCGTTATTTGTGTAAAGTCTAGACACGAGACAAATATAATCTATAATATAGGACCTTTGAGATTGAAAAGTTTTCTTATATAATTTAAGAATTGATAAAAGAAAAGCGACCGGAAAACACAAATATCAAATAACACATCTAGATCGTCTGATCCCAGGACTTTAGTTTGAAGATTCTGGTGTTGATTGTAATTTCGAGTAATATATTTTTTTATTTTTTATTTTATATTGTATACACATAAAACAAAAAGAAAACATACGTTACAAAATATTTAAATGTAACAATGTCTTATCGCTGACGGCGATTTCTTTCAGACAACCTTAGTAATCGTAGCTGGTCCGCTTTAGTAAACATATAGTGTGTGTTATATATCTGTTTACCCCTTGAAAGATATAAGGAGGAAGTATACATAATATATCAAAAGCTTATAGAAACTAGTACACAAAATTTTAATAAGGCATACCAAAATTTGTCCCAACGTAAATGAGTAGATATTTAAAAATATATATCTTGACAACTTTTGTCTCTCATTAGGATTAGAAAGAAAATCTAAAATGGCAAAAATAGGAAAACCAACTAAAATGTTGGGCAAATTTTACGACGTTACTAAGGTAAAATAGATGAGTAACATGTATATGAAAGAAAATAGCCAGTTTTAGGTAGCCAATTTTAATAAAATTTGTTGAACAATAGACAGACCACTTTAAATCAGCTCTCTGTCTCTCTTACCTGTCTGTCACATTCAGTAAGTCGTAATGAAACGTGCTCTTTTCACACGTTCCATATTTCTGGTTCTAATTTGAATGCGTAGTTGCATGTTCTAATAACAATGTCTTTAAAAGGCCTTTTCATTTCAGTTTTTGCGTACTTAAGATGCTTAATTTGGCTAGAAGCTAAGCTGGAGTAGAGTGGGTTTTCCATCGTTAAATTTAATTATAATTTATTACTTTGTTTACAATGTTTTCTGGTACCAAACTTTGATAGTAAAAGTGCCACTACTAACCTAATGACACACTCACAAAACACTATTTTTAGATACACTCCAGTCTAATGATAACACCCACACGAACAGGTGTGGGTGTTAACATTACTCGTAGAGTATAAAACTGTTGTTTTTACTATTGAGATACTATGCTCGTGTGTCTCATACTGTTTGTATTAAATACCTGAGTAAGTTAACATAGAAATTACTATCTTCCCATAAAATACATTATATTTGGTATATATGGTATAAGATCCAATTTAATAGTGAAAACTGTTTATTTAATAGTGAAGGGATTCAAAAATTGTGTTTACGCAGAAATTTTTTATTTGTGTTATGAATTAAGTTATTTTACATCATTCTATCAATAATAGAAGAATAGTATCATCGTCATTATCATCATCAAATAGTTCACTGCATTTATTACCCTACAAAGGAAGTCAGCTACGCAGGTTATTAAAATAAAATAAGAAAAGGAGGTTTTGGCCTACTATACCACGCTGGCTAGACGATTTGATGTGAGGTTTGTATCAAGCTTTCCTTCTCTTTCCAGTGGTGGTATTTTTCGTAATTTGCTCCCTTAGTTACCTCTTACAACACCCAGTCTGAATAATTTATTTCAAAAACACTTATAGTGTAAAGTTATATATTGAAATACCCAAGAACAACAAATTCACTAACAGTTTTACGTTTCTCAACTATTATGTTAATTGAAAAAGTTCAATAAAGACTAAATTACGGTAAATGTGTGATTATTATGTTAACTGAAGGCATAAACAGATTTATTTTAATTTTAATTTAGGAATAATAATTGACGATACTCCAGCAAAGATCTTTCAAGTAAATATTGAAAGTAACTAAATTAATGCAAACAATTCGAATTAAAAGTAAAAAAGTTATTCATTAAATTTTAGTCGAAAAATAAGGGCAGTTTCCCACCCTTACTGCAGGTTTTCAAATAACTATAAAAGTAGTAATTGAGTGAGACGGACTTGCCTTTTGAGGGTTTTGTACAAAATTAATCTTCTATTTAGATAACAATTTGAGTCCGAATTTTATTTGCAAAATAAATTTCACTCAAATAAAATTAGCGGTTTAAGAGAAAAGGCAGAAACATCGTTAACCTTTAATTTCGAGACCATTTCCATTCCAAAACTCATTAGTTCCTACTGAAAAACAAAATATATTTCATTAACTATGTAAATAAACCATTATCATAGTAAATATTACTTAAGCCGTCTGATGGTAAGTGGTTACATAGTCTTCACCTCTGTAACCCCTAGGGATTGAAGTGGACAGCAACATTGCCGTCAGGTATATACGATAACTTTATAGCTTATTAGATTTTTAAATTAGTATATTAAGTCACTTTCATTTGAATTCATGTGTTATACATAAGATAACAGTGCTATTTATTGTCCAAATGTCGGACTATGTAGTTAAGATTTCGATTGTCTACGACAATTCATGTCTACGACGTAGCTTGTTCTACGTCGTAGACAAGATAGACGCTGCTTGAGTATTAGGGAGAATTATACTCGTAGAATACAAAAATAATGTTTTACAACTTAACAAAGGTATTATATATTTTTCGTTTAGTCTGTATTCTAAGCATTATTAAGTCACATTAGAAAAACTGTATGAGGAAAAATATTAAAACAAAGATCATCATCAGTCTATCATAGACCACTACTGGACAAAGACCTCTGTTTCTACTGTAGGACGCTCACAGGCTGGACAGACTGAAGATTAGCGTAAGATGACTGGTAGGAGCTGGATGTGAGAAGCTCAAAATCGATCAGAATGACCGAAGATATTCGAATTAATAGGAGAGGCCTTAGAAAATTATTAATTATCTCATGAAAAAAAACAAATTTTACGTATTCATGGCTATTTAATTTAAGAATTTAAGACCCTTATCAGCTAACTTCGAAAATTGATAGATACAAAAACTGAATGATCAAATAAAAAATGTTACAAACTTTATAATTCATTTTAATTACTTTCCTTGGAGTTTTCATTGGGAATTGAAAATATTTTTTACCCGTATTCAAGGTAATAATAAATACATTTTATCTTCCTTGGCTATTACTCTTTACGACGGCTTGCCAATCAATTCCGAACAGTATAAATGAACGCAATAACAACAAAAATATTTTCAGGGTTTCCACGCCAGACAATTAATAAAATATTTTTGGACGTTTAACATACAACGTCATCTTGTTTCAAACTAAACAGAGCTTATGCTATGATAACTAGACCGACTGATAAAATACTTATATATCTTTTTTTGTTAATACATACATATTAATTATAGAAAACACCTAAACTTCGAAACAAATATTTGCAGATCATACAAATATTTGGTCCGACCCGGGAATTGAACCCGAGTCCTCAAGCACAGCAGTCGCATTCACTACAGCTGCACCACCGAGGCAATTTATATATATAAGAATAGTATATATGTATATACTCGTAAGTATAAGAAATGAAATATAATCAAAAAGAAATGAAAAATAAATAAGGTAATTAAATATTGTGTGCAAGTATGTAATCCAAAGTTTATCTGTAATGTTTATACTATATAACAAATCTTGCTCGATATAACCCTTTCTATATAATTTAACCCCTTACAGGTTACACACGCGAGTGTATGTAAGACACACACAATAATAATACCGGTAAACACTTGCCACTATGTGTTTATGTACGAGTATAATTGCTACTGCTTATTTTTGGTTTGCAGAAATTTGAGTATACGAAGAAGATTTCTTCTCGTAAACTTATTTTTGAAATCATATAAGCCATATAAAGAATTCCAAGAGCTGAAACTTTTAAGCAACATATACTACATATTTTAAAATATAAGAATTGATTATAACAGTTTAAGTCACACCAGTCAATACAAAAAGATAAAACATTCAAAATTGTCGAAACCCTCTCGTGAGATGATCTCTAACCAACATTAATCAATATCAATCTACGTGTAACCATGGAACCACCTGTCCTTGTGTACAAGAATGATTTATTGGTGAAAAACCAAACGCCCAATCCCTCTAATAATGGTAGGTACACAGGACAATCCATTACAGGTAACAATAATCCACCTGCTCTCAACGGCCTTGGAATTCAATAAACGGACCCAGAACATTTGAGTACAACTTCCGTATGCTCAAGGACACTGATTTAGATATTCAACCGGAATTTCAGAATTATATTGTGAAAATTTTGTGAGTAATTTTATAATTATTAGAGGTAAGTTTAGCCCCATTCTCGACAGAGTTATTTTTCTGCAAATAGTTTTATTTATTTTTCGAACTTGTTGTTTAGGTATCTTGTTTATTATTTTGCTGTTACGTTTTATCTTCTCATGGATAGTATGTAATATGTACTTGTGATATATAACTGTTTCTGTAGTCATAAGTTGCTTTTACGATAATTCGTTTATGCTTTCAGTTTGTGCTTTCATTCATTGCAATACATATGTTCTGACTTACAATTTATTTCAGAAATAATAATTTCTTAAACTTCATTTGTTGTGAACTATGATATCGTTTCGAATAACATTCCCATATCTTGTTGCTCTCTTACCACACCCAGCTCAAGAAATATGAACCTTATAGCATAATCACTTAAGAGAAAAACCATTAGTTAATTTTGGACGCAGTCCAGATGATTGAATGTGCTTGACGAATAAAATGTACGACTTACCTAATTTTTGTGATTAAAAACGGTCTTTCATTTGTTTTGGAACTACTTTCACTACATATATGGGTTTTTATAATAATATGAAAGTAAACTACAAGATATAAATGACTATCACTGCTTATGGACACTCTGAACTCAAGAGTGACAAGGCCGGAATTAGATGTGGCAAAATTTCTGGAAGAAGAAGGTAAATAAAATGGTCTGTAGTCTTTTTTTTTTATATTAAGAGCCTGCCAAAGTGACTCAACTCTGCCTGATGGAAAGCATGAATAGAATCCAAGAGTTGTGGTCACCATAGTCATTGCAAATGCAGACAATACAGTATGGTGACCCACACTATGGCGGCCTTGCGAGATCCTTTTTCACACCCCGCTTGGGGACGTAAAAAGCATGCCTGTCATCGTGACAGCGTAAAGCTAGCATAGTTACCACGATAACAGTCACCCCTGCATCAATGGGCCTCCGGTCTCACACTCACCAACGAAACACGACAACATGGATGCTGGCGCTTTAGGTTGGTCTTCTGTGGGATGGTAGTACTGCCCCGGTCGAGCCAGCCCGCTCGTGCTGAAATCAGCGTGGCTCTACTACCTAGTCTAAGAGTATTTCAGTATCTTATGGGGAAACATTCACTTCAAGAAACTAATAAAATTACTCTGCTGTTCAAAATGATATAATGATATCACATAAACGCCTAGATAGTCATCGTTATTTGTACAACAATTAATTAGTAATAACTTACCACATAATAACTATAGTGTTATCGATAGAGGTGTACATATCAAACAAAGCCTATAGCAGGGTTAGGTAGTAAACTTGAGAGCCTAATATAAATTCAGTTTGCGTTTTTCAATCTTAGTTATTGGTAATCAATAAACACTAAGGTTTTCTCTTCAAGGAGCTTCCTTTTGAGGTTGATTTCGTTTTGTGAAACAATTGCTTAAGAGAATTCAATACTGGGATAGTTTGAAAGTTTTTACTCAAGATTTCTGAGAGTAGTGTTTTCGCTTGAAACTTTCATTTAAATTTTGGGTCCTTTAAGCGAACCGTGAAAAAGGATCTCACTAGGCCGCTATAGTGTGTGTCACCAATGTAGCATACATTATCAGTATACGCAATGAGTATGGTGTCCACCACTCTTGGATTCTACTCATGTTTTCGATCAGGCTGAGTTGAATCACTTTGACTCTATATAAAAAGAAAGTGGACAATACAATCGTAGAATCACAAATGCATTGCTTCCCTTCGATCTCTGTCTCCCCGCCCCAGGATCGAGGAAAAGGCAGCTTAAGTTTTTCTACTACTACTCATAATACATCATTATTATTTATGTTATGCAATATCTATTAACGACCCGCCCCAGCTTCGCACGGTTCCAAAATATTTAATTTAATTTATTTAATCATAAAATTATAATATATTATTGAAAATTATGTTTAAATCCGTTGCGTAGATTGAAAAATCTAAACGTACGGGAAAGGCAAGTAACTTCATAACATGTATGTCACAAGTAAAGACCAAAATATTTTATACTTTTTACATGCAGTGTCTTTTAAAGTTAAGAAACTCTAACTCTAAATAACAATTATATAAAATTTGCATTATTACACTACTTCATAGTGCCACATAATTTTAACATGACACTTGTACGGCAAATAGAAATGCTCTATTTTAAATACTTAACGTACTATATTCGTGAGAAATAAAGTTTCATTTCATCTCATTAAGAAGGTTGCCAGTACCGCTTTTACTTTTACGGTTAGGTAGTGCTAAGATCGTAAAGCTTTGATTTATAAGAGGTAGGGCACTGGTGATTATTGCTCGTAATTGGAACCGATGACAAGGGAAGTCGATTATCGATACTACTAGCAGAGTTCTTACTTCATATGGCCATAAGGGTGACAATTGTAACTCTATATTTGGTTGCACAGATACATTGATGTCTTTTAAGCTATTTCGTTGTATCTTCTTGTAAACATATAGTAAAATTACTTGTCCTAACTTACTGATCGTTTTGATAACGCAAGCCTAAAATGCTGGTGCTACAAACTTGAAATTGTAGTTAATACTTCTATGTTATGTTTTAAACAACCACAAATAAAATGTTTTTGAAAATTTCCCCTAAAAGGGTCAACTAAGACATAAACTATTCTTTGAAAGTTAGTCATATTTAGACTTGGAAACTAGATATAAAAATAAGAAACGGAAGCCAATAGGTTATTTGTATCACAATGTTACTAGTAACTGTTTGTAGTAAACTGGACTTATTCTCTTAATTGAGTAACTTTGGTATTTAATTCTTAAAGTTTAGATGTGATTAACCTGAAATAGAACTAATAAATAAATTCGAACGATGGCAAGTAAGGCAAACAGAAAGAAAAATAAATTCAGTTAAATTTTAACCTCCTTCTCTTTGAAGTTGGTTAAAAAAAATTAAAATACATAGTTCTTTGAAGCCTGTTAGTTTGTGTCAGAGTTTATTGGCCTCATACGTTTAAATTTACACAGTTCAGTAGTTTGTGATGTTGCGATGCGTTGATTTACTGTCTCCTGAGACTTGAGCTTCATGATACAAATAGTATTTTACATTAGTTTAGTTCCAGGCACTAATTAGTTTATAGTTATATATGACCCACGTCACAAATAAATAAAATATAACAGTCTTAATGAATACATAAAAGATATATTAAACGCATTGAAGACTCCTAAATGTTTAGAAAAAACCTTTCAAAAAACCACAGTAATTGTATTTAACGGAACTCGTCAAAACTTTCTAGGCCCAGAAAGAACTTTTATAACCACACCAAAAACAAAGTCAAGAAAAACTAATACAATAGCGGTTCGTGATTGAGCACAAAAAATAAATATACAAAGTCAACAAATAAACAAAGTTATATCTTGATTGCTAACAAGAAAAAACTTTAATGTAGAAATCATAATTTCAGTTCAACAGTTTCACTAAAATATTTTCGTATGAACACATAAATTATTCAATTTTATTTGCTGTAACTTTATTGGCGACTTATTCACCATGTTACTATTGTTATACTTTCACAACATACTAGATGTGGACGTACTTTATTGCCCGATATAAATTGCAGTAACTAATTACATTATAAACTGAGCTGGGTAGCATACGAGAAGCTGCGTGACACCTTCTAGTCGCCGATTCCACAATCATTAAAGACTAAGGTATTTGGCCAATGTGTCCTACCCGTAACCGAGACGTGTACACTCACCATTGGACTGATCCACAAGTTTAAAGTAGCTCAGCGTGTGATGGAGCGTGGGATACTGGGGATTTCTCTGGCTGATAAAATTCGTTACGAGGTTATTCGAAAGAGAACAAAAGTAAATAACATCGCATGGAGAATCAGTACGCTGAAGTGGCAGTGGGTCGGTCATGTCTCCAGACGAACCGATGGTCGCTGGAACCGAAGGATGCTAGAGTGGAGACCACGATTGGGCAAACAAATTGTAGAGTGCCCTGCGGCACGATGGATCGACGACTTGAAGAAGGTAGCTGGCAGCGGATGGATGTGAATTGCCCAAGACCGGGATGGTTGCCGCTCCTTGGGGGAGACAAAGTTCAGCAGTGGACGGCGATAGGTTGATTTGAAGAAAAATCGAAAAACCAGTTTCTACCAAAATACATAAGTGATTTAATTACCTTTTTCATTTAGTACAACACACAAAAAAATCAAGTTATTGATATGGAACACTAATGTCTACACTTTTCTGGAGGTGGGCACTAATGGTCTCGACACAGTTTATAACTAATGTGGTTTTTTTTCGTAGATAAGTGAATTTGTACACTGGTTTCATGTTTCAAATAAAGATTATAATTATTCCAAAAAAACATGTTACAAGTGCCTATTTTAATACAAGACCTCCTCTGTTGAATTGTCATATAAACCCAGGTTGAAGTTAAGTGGGAATGTGATTTCGGACAAGCAACCACAATTGTTCAACAAGCTCCTTTCTGTTTAAATTCTCAAACTAATCTACGTTTCAACATAAGAGTAAAACTTTTGCAACTAGTTGGTACTTAATATTACAGAGAATCTTCATATAGAAACAAGTACTATATAAAAATTGTTCTTACATGTTTTATTATAAATTATCATTGTCGAAACGATTGGTTTTAAAACTACGCCGAATTTAATAAGTAAGATGCAAGATTTAGTTCGTTATTTGATATGCGCTAATAATCAACAACTAGTTCCAAAAAAAATCTTAGAAACGTATGATAAATACGTTAAATACGGTTACAACCGTTTAAATCTTCTCAAGGAATAATGAAAGTCATGCATTTCCACACGAAAAACGCTTTTCATATTACTAATTATGTTACGTGTTTTGAAAATCATGTAAGGAATACATCTACAATATAATTACTCGTACGAAACATGACACAAATGACCTGATTATGTATATGTCAGAAAATAAGACTTATGAAAGTCAGAACACAAGAAGGTAAACTCAAAGTTACTCGAGTCAATATTTTATTCCTAGGTAATTAAAACTTCACAATTTCATATGACTTTTCTTCTAGCCCTGACCTTTTTTTTATGATTAAGTGCCTACCAAAGTGATTCTACTCTGCCTAATGGAAGGCATGAACAGAATCCAAGAGTATGTGTGGTCACCATACTCATTGCGAATGCAGACAATGTAATAACGTAATTCACACTATTGTGGCCTAGGAAAATGATTTTACACGCCCCGCTTGAGGACATAAAAGGCATAACAGTCATCGTGGCTATGCAAGGCTCGCGCTTTTACCACAATAACTGTCACCCCTGTATCAACAGAGCCCCGGTCTCAAACTCAGTGATATTAAAGTGAAAAGTCACTAAAGAAAGGAAAAAGGACCCTATTGATATAAAAAGGATGTTGCCTTATTAAGTCAACAGGACAAAAGTATATAACACCGACCAGAGCCTTGAAATTGGAGTAACAGGTGCCCGACTCCAATGTTAAATATTAACATAGGTTGGTATGAAAACCCCACAATACCCGTTTCCACCTATAAAAGCTACATAAACAGTACTGTACGCTGCTGTTACTAAAGCAATTCTGGTAATGCGAACCTTTTAACATCAAGTTAATGTACGCTATTCGACGTAACCGCAAGTGTATCAATTCCTTTCAATTTTTTTTTTAAATTATAACGAATTTTCTAAAAGCTTTTGGCATAAATTGACTTTGTATTTATGATTTCAGATAGTTCTATTGAATTACTTTGTAACTTCATAAAGATCTTAAAAGAAACTCTACTGAATATTAATAGTTTCCCGTAATGCGTAAATTCACGCCTAAACCCGGTAGAATTCCACTGAAGCGTTAATAAGTGTTCATGTTTGTAGTAATATTAGTCTCGAGATAATAAAATTAAATGTTAAAATGTGTCAACATCATAATATACATGACAAAATAATATGGAGACACCTTGGTATGGTAAATGTATCACAGTAGAATAACAACACTACAGAAGGTAAATAGTAATGTAACACTAACTGACCATAGTGATCTGGAAACACTTAAACTCTGCCTTCCTCCGAGCTTTTTGCCCAAAATGGGGCGAAGTCAGTTTTAAGACTACTATGATACAATTGAACTTATATTTACTATCCGTAACAATAATAATCCGTTGCCAATAGCAAAGGTGTTCATATCGTAACTGGGACCGACAGCTGAATGTGCTGAACTAGACAAAACACTTTAACAATAACGACTTAAAAAGAATTGGCTCATTTTTTAAATTTTTCGTCTAAAGACATCGATCGTATCCGTTGAGCGCACTGTACCTAATATCTTAAATAATTTTAGGATTTGTAAACTCCGGTAACAATATAACAAACAACGGTGTACACAATAATAGTAGATAATCGAAAATAATACATCTATTTCTAATACGATATTTCTCTAACACAGGGATGGATATGGAGTACGTGAATAGTTTGTGTGTAACTTGTAAGTAATCAACTTAACTGCCATAACCACTAGCTAAGTTGATTAGTTATAACTTAATAGAGAGTATAGTTTCAGCCCAACCTAGCTCGGTTTCTTATTTCAACATACTTCTGGAGAGAATTTGTTTGCTTCAAAAGATATTGTTCAGTAAGCATTAGCTGTTTTAGGGTTAAGATAGAACAACTTTTTTTTTTATTTCTTGTGTTTAGTATTTATTTTTATCTTCAGTAAAGATAAAGAATATTTTCGTTGTATACATCTTTTATCTAAATTTTATATTATTTCTTAATTCACTATTAAACGTCACTCTTATTTTGCTTAAGTTAAGAAATAAATACTTTGGTTTTTTTAATATATTAAAAGAAATAAAAAAAATAATAAAACATCAGCTTTAGCATAGTTTCACATAAATAAAACAAAGAAATAAATAACCTCACACACGGCTGTCTGCGTCCAAATTAGACAGAGCCTATGCTGTCGTAACTAGAGTACTTATAAATGTTTTAAGAAAATCGTGCTCATTACACGAATATTTGTTGTGGGTATGAATCGAATCGACGATCTCTCGCTTAGCAGTCAGGGCCACTAACAAATAAACCAATAGGACCGTCAAATGAAAATTTTTAGTAATTTATTATCAGAACATAATTTAAGCTGTAGTGAGTTTGAAAGGGTCTTAAACACTAAAAAGCTCACATTTTTAAACGAACAATAATGATCCCTTTAAAAATTATTATTTTGTTTATTTTTAGTTTAAGGATCAACATTATTTCAACCTCAATTTTTAAGACCAGTTCAAGGGAGAATAAATCACAGGACAATATGTTTTTCTCCTAACTGCCAACAGCAGACAGACAAAGTTAGTTTCTTATATATATGTACATATAGTAGATTTCCCGTACCTCAGAGAGCACAAAAGCCATCGGTCCTGCATCTGACCTCGCCCCAGTCGTGTCGGATAGTCACTCCATTTGTGAGAGTGAGGGAACAGAAAGTGCACCAGCGTTAACGCACACACTTGTGCACTGTGATACATACTTGGTTGGTCTCCGTTGAGACTGGATACCATTGCCAAAATTGGCTACGATTACGTATATAGTAGCTGGAAACAGAACCCACTATATACTACTGTTTCAAATAATTCCGGAACTATACCGTAAAGTTTTAATTAAATAAGGATTTTGGTCCAACGCCTTCTTATTATTGTAATTAGTTTCAATAACCTGTCATTTTAGATATGAGACCTATGAAAACTTGAATGCAAAGTTTATTTTGATAAGAATTTGCACTACATATCTGTAGCACGACGTTGAAAACAAATGTGATAGTTGATATAAAATTAAATAGATGTAGACAGAAAAATTTCATGCACTGCTGACCTTGTCATTTTTATTTTATTAACGCCTACTAAAGTGACTCTACAATATCTGATGGAAAACATGAACAGAATCCAAGAGCTCAATGCTAATATATACAATTCAGTATGACACCCTAAGAGATGGAGAAATGAAAATTTCATAAAAAAATTGGTAAGAAATTCCTTTCATTTCTGCCACCAAAGCTTCATTAACATAAGAATAGAGGTTGCAATTGAAATTACAACTTCACTAGTGCTAGCTGTGCGATTGTTAGGCGCGGTCGCCATGGCTTTTGTTACACGTGTTACAACAATAAGATTCAATATTACTTTGTAATGACCGTGGGAGAGTCATACTCTGTCACATATGGATGGATTTGGCCGGATCGATACCATGCACTGACTGAGTTGTAGATTTAACTGTAGTCTGAAAAACTCTTTTGTTCTTGCACTCAAAGACTGATTAAAATAAACGATTAAAGTTCACCATTTACAACGTCAATATGAAGCCATTGACAATGGTTATAGATAAAAGAAACACGTGATTTTTTTGTATCCGCAAAAATGTCAAACTTCATTACAATCGATTAAGTAGTTAAAGAGTGAACGCGGAACAAATAAACCAAAATATTTTAAGTTTTATAATGTTAACTTAGTAGTGTATAATCGTATATAGTGTAAGAAGTCTAAACTATTAAAGCTATATGAAATGAATGTAACAAAAAAGCTAAGTGTACAAAGTACAACACTAAGGCTAATTCAAACATTGTTACAAAACGTAGAAATACCCTAGTAAAGTATTATAATAAAATACAGAAAGCATTTAAATATCTCTATCTCTCTATCTATCGATGAAAATAATTGTTAAATCTGTAGAGCTAATCACTTAATTATAAGATAATATAAATCACAGAACTTCGAAAACGTAAATTTGCCAACTGTAATAAAACATATAATTCCCACACGACAAGATTCTAATGATGACGACGTGACGGTTAAAGCAGATTACTATGGAAATAAGTATTTATTTTCAACACAAAACGATTAATCAACTGGATTTTATTGAATATAAGTGGTTTACTTCTCATTTGCATCAAAAAATAAAGAATATTGTATTCTTCATTACTAAATAAACAAAAAAAAAAATTTTAGTAGCAAAATGATAAGCTATTTTCTCTTACTAAAACTATGTTAAATAACTGAGATACACCTTAATAAAAATATGCTTTATATCGCAACAAAAGGACTTTCGAAATATACATCCATTTATAATAACTGAATGGTTAACAAAATATTTTTTTATGTTTTATTTAAGTTTTTAAACGAAAATATGACCAAAAAATACTCACGTTACCACAGTTATTAAATTAAAGATAATAAAGTACCCTTTAAAATACTTTTATTGCGAGTAAGTCCCGCTGAACAACAAAATTATGTGTAGATGTGAAAGTGTGTATAAATCGTGAAACTTTAAAACAGTTAAGAATAATAAAGTTGTTCGAAATTTAAATTTCATTTTTAAATAAAACTTGAGTGTTCTTTTATTTTAAAATTCAAACACAAAAAGATTATTCTACATTTACTTAAATATCAAATTATAATAAGATGAGTTATGCGTAAAAAATTTGCGTTGTCGTAAAAGCTGTCTAGAAACTACGCACAAATTACTCGAACTTCGGCCATGAAAAGAGGTTACTGACCTTTTTAGCTCTTAATCACGCACACACGAGAGGGAAACAACTTTACGAAATATACTTATAATATTTTCTACAAACACTTGTATTTTTTCAACACTTGACACTGCTGTTTTTTCAAACGCTTGAAACAAACTAATAATGATTTATCTCATAACGGATATTTGAACCTACACAATAGTATGATAGCGCAATCCGGGACTGATAATACCAAATTACTATCAATTATAAAAATAATGTATAAAAATTTTTCAAGTCAATAAATAAAATATTATAAATCAAGATTTCAATGAAATTAAACCAGTTTTGGGTCGTTTTGATGCCGCAGTATAAGTTAAAATAATTTTCAAACCTTCCTTTCATTTTTTTAAGCCAATTCATTTAAATTTGATTATATTTCGAGCACTCCCAATTTACACTCACTACAGAAACATTTTTTAAACCCTTCAGTAATATAAGTTTGTTAAATCATATATTCCTTTAACAAATAATTTGAATAAATAACCAACCTTTTACTCCTATGTCAAAGAAATTCACTAAAATTTCACAAAACTGTCAAGTAACTTTTTTCTTAATCAAAAAAAAATATTCTTATTTCGAAAATAAATTTTAAAATTCGAATATCCTATATTTATTTTTTTAACATAGAACTAACCTTCAGCTACTCTCGCTTCCCTGGAATCGTCTACGATCAACAGGTGGGGTCGTCTCGGTCGCTCGAGCTCTTGCTCGGCGGGTAACACAGTCGTAACGAGTCGGGGTACGCCCATCGCGTCCGGCGGTCTGAGCGCGAATGTCGCTTGCTTCGGATATAACCGGGACGTACCTCTACGCAGGTTAAACGAACCTGCATTACTACACCCTTGCGGTCCATAAGCTCCGGTAAGGCTCATTATTGTTCAACAATCAGTATTAAACACGTCGTATAATATATGCCATAATGTGAAAATTAATATGTTATAAAATTTAAAAACGGCTACATAATTATGTATCCGGAAATCAATGGACTTACGAAAAGTGTTCAGTATATGCCTTTAAAGGGTATGACGTTACGTTCAGATGTACGTGCCGTGGTTATAGTCAGATAGTTATCCTGTGCCCACAGATAGTGCAACCTGATCGTAGTCTGGTTGTGGCACGAGGTTGTTATTTAAAATTATATTTTTTTAATTCAGTAGTTAGTCTTACTTTATCTTATTCTTCGCTCTATTAGTATTTTACTCATAAACTCCATTTTAAAAATTCAATTCACACTTTCACAAAAAATATGTAGCTAAGTAACGATCGATTTGTATCACAAATGAAAGTTTCACTATTCAGTTACTCGGAAACGATGACATTCCAAGGAAATATTGTAATTAGGTGCGATTTCTGTGTCGTCGACGGTTTATCTAGATAGACATCATCAGACAGGTACTTTGCAGGAAACTCGATTAATCCAATAAAGCTTAATCTTCTGTACATTTAAGTGCCTACAGCGTTTACATGTAGTACAATCAAACTTCGCTCGATTATTGAGTTTCTCGTACGCACTCGATAAGTTTCACCTTTTTAATCGACTCCTAGGAAGTTTTTAGTACTTTATCTATATTTATTTAGTACGTATATGTGTTATATTGTTTGTTGTCTTATTATTTTTTAAGCGACTGCATGAATTTTAATAATTAATGTCTTACTTACCTCAATACTCAAATTTATTACTACTAGGGTATGATCCGTCGATGAGACCGCGAGCCGCCAGAGAGTGGGGGTCTCTGGGGGCAGAATAGTTGCTGCGATAGGGGATAGGATAGCGGCCTGAACGGTAGTACCCTACAGTCGGGCCGCCACGTCAGAACTGTGGGGGAGAAATATTTTCCCCTGGGATAGGGTCTAACAGGGCATGGTGTCAATTTGGGGGGGACCTGAAATCATATGGTCCGGGTCCCCTCCAGAGTAGGGTGCCAGAGGCCAGCTGTCGGGGCGGTTTTTAGTGGGCACACCACATACTCCTGTCTCCTGCACCCTAAGGAGCAGGAGATCCGAAGGGCTTTTCCGCCTCGTCAACAAAAACAAAAAAAAAAGGGTACACTAAATAAAAAAAAATAGATTTTTTGTCCGCTATATTCTTTACTCAATATTTTTCTTACGAACTTTCTGTAAGTTAAAATATTACAGCAAGAGTTTTTATTATTTAGTCACTATTTTTACTCAATAAAGGATTCATTTAATTGATTTTTTTCACCAATATTGAAATAATATGCGATTGTGAAGGAATTTTACAAGCTTTTTGTAACAGGTGTACGTGGAGTTATTTGTCATCAAGTGATCCGATTTCTTACTTGCGTCCCATTTGATAACGAAATCTTAACTTGGAATCAAAATATTATAGATCTTTGCAAACTTAAAATAATTACAAATTTAAACAAATAAAATAAAAATATTTACGGGTCCTTCAATTTATTCCGAAAAGAGATTCGAACCTACACCTATGTCAGTGTAGTTTAAGGCCACTCAGTTGTAGAAGGTGACTCAGGGATCAAACTACGCACCACTTTACTGCTAAACACTGTAAAACTTCAAAAAAAATCCGACGTGCCGGCGTCCTAGAGTAGGCCAAAGCCTCCTTTCTACAGAGAGGCTTTAGTTTTCAGTGGACTGTTGGAGGCTGATCACGACTACTTCGATTTATACGTATTCTGGAAATTGTCCTTTATCCATGTGATTATCCGTATTGTGATGATATTCGTGTGGTGAGGGATCGAGAATACGGAGTCTTACCATCCCTATTCATACTATGGGTGTCGTAAACGATTAATACAATAAACTACACAGAACATCAGAAACTTGAAACACGCCTTATAACCTTCTTGCTTAGCCAGCTCGATATGGTTGGCCAAAACCTCCCTAAGAAGAGGCCCACATCCAGCTATGGATTGTAAAGGCTGTTGATATGGTGATAGCATACTTCAAAACAATACCTGTTAAAGAGCTTAAAATCATTAAAGCCTTTTTCAATACTAGAAAACCAATAGAAAAATACAAACACTACTACTTATACGTACGCCAAAGGAGTAGTCAAATGAGAATAAACAGCCCTTTGTGATTATACAAACTAGTTGACACGTGTCGAATATTTTCATCAACTGTTTACTTTAGAAATTATCTACGAAAAATGATAATAAAATATTTTTATATTTTCCTTTCGGAAAATTAGATAAGAAAGCTACATTGTAATCATATATACATCTATAACAGAATATACTAGAACTATAATAACATAGTTATACGATAATTATTACCAACACATAATATGGTCACTGTCCGAAAAAAATTATTATTATAAATACAAATAATGTAATCACTACGTCCTTCCCTTGTCGATGTTTTATAAAGAAAATACCATATAATAAATAAAACGAAACTCTGTAACATTATATCATAATCTCCGATCATTATGTGGTTAAGAAAATGAAAAGAAAATAAACTTAGTTAAAGGTATATAGAAGTTAGCTTAACGATACTTCTGTGATTAAGAAAGTTTCTTAGACTCTTAATGTTAAAGGTCAATGAATCATAAGCTTACTATAAACTCGGTTATTTCAGATATATATCAGAAAATGAATAATGTACCTCATTTTATTACCACTGAGAAAGAAATTTAATGTTCATTAGAAGCAATTGTTGTGACTCATATACATAACACCAGTGCATACATAAATATATACTTATAACAGAACTAACAGGATGTAATATTGCTCGAATATAGCAGTTTCTTTTTGGTCTTGTAACTTATAGATTGACCACGGATTAAATGAACTGAAATCTTTAAAAAAGCTGCAACGTCCTCAGCCGAACTTTGCTCATATGATCGAAAGGCTAAAAATTCAGAGAGCTAAAGAATAAAGTATAATAAAGTTTGTTCACTAATTAATACAGTTTATATATAAGAGCCTATCAAATGAATGACCATGTGGTAGCTTTATCGCTAAAAAAGCAATTTCTTCCAGGCAGCCTTGAAAAGTAAAAATTGACTATAAAAAGACGAATTTCAAAGCTCTTTTAGTGTGACAACAAAAAAAATGTAAAAGAATTCAAAAGATTCAGAAGAACAATGTAGCTAAACAGAAGAGGATACTTCATTCTCCCAAGGTAACTGTACGGGATGCGATTTCAGTAAAAGAAATCATTGGACACTACTTTTTCGAAGATTCTCGCTGCCATTCAGTTACTTATAATTCTGCTGAATATGTGAAAATGTTACGGCAGTTCTTGGGAACGATGCTACTAGTATTTACTGGTATTTACTGGCTACAATCGTAACACATAGTTTCAATAAAATGAAGCCATTTATCACACATTCAATAAGTCCCTGCCGGAGGTTAAAGACAAGTTACCGGTAAAACTGATTTTCAGACGAGGTGACATTCCATGGCCACCCAGAAGTTCAGATCTTTGATGTTTAATATACTAGTAATAAACCAAATACACTATGTCAACTAAAAGTAAAAATCAGTGATGAGATATCGGCGATCTCATGATCTCTTTGCTGACGAGTATTAGAGAATTTCCGTGCTCCCTTAGAAGAATGCAAACGTTGAAACGATGGTCATTTGGACGAATGTAATTTTCAAAAACTAAATTTCAACTAATTAGCTTTCTTTGTTAATTAACAATTTAATAATATTTAAAATAGTTTTTTTTACGATTTTTCAAAAGTTAACCAATTAATTGTCCACCTGCACAAACAAATAAATATATAAATACGCAATACCTACATTTTCATTACAAAACATGTTTTAGGTTAGTGGTAAATTAAGATGACAGATAATGTTCTTTTGTTAATGTTTTGTTGTCTAATGTTCTCTAAATATGGTCAAAAATTTGGTACACCTTATAGTCATTGGCAAAGCACTCCATAGTGGGACAGCCTATACAGTAAACAAATTATTGTAAAACCTGGCACAGTGAGTTAGTACTGCCATTTCCAGAGATTTAGAATTTTTAATAAATAAATAAATAAAATAATAAATATTTCGGACATTTGACACACAACGTCATCTAGTTTCAAACTAAACAGAGCTTGTGCTATGATATCTAGACTGACTGATATAATACTTGTATACTTTTTGTTTGTAAATACGTACATGTTATACGTAAAAACACTCAAACTTCGAAACAAATATTTGCAGACCATACAAACATTTAGTCCAATCCGGGCATAGAACCCGAGACCTCGCTGCGCTACCGAGGTAGTTAACGTATATCGCTGACCGTTCTATTAAATAAGGTAGAGTACACAGATTCACCCGTGTACTCGTATGGAAATAATAAAAGCATTCAGATATTCAGATACATGATCATAGTTGCGTAAGCGAAATATGAATCTTACCCAAAAGTTTCAATGGCACTCAAATTTATCAAGTTTTTCCTACTTAATATCGAGGCAACCGACATCAACATAGTCGAGTAAAGGAAGACGTATAAATTGTGCAAGTTCAATTTTAGTGGACGTTGGAAGAAAATGGCGTAGCTTCGTAAAGGATCTGCATTCTCTGAACAAACAAATTTTGTCTGACCTCTCGCGAATGGGAGCCACCGGTTAAAAAGTTATCAATATCCCTAGATTTTTGACACAAGTATTCATTAGCGTGGAGTCCCATTAAACGTTAAATTCGGTAGGCGTGTCCAGTCTATTCTTGATCCCATTCTGGAACTGCCCACTACAATAACTTGGATCTTACGCGACGCTCTGAACGCGAGCCAAATGTAGATTAATGGTGGAAAAGATTTCAGATAATTTATGTAACAGTGTCTGTGTATAAATTTGTAAGACACCTGCATATAGTTGCAAGGATGAGGCTAATGATTTAGAGAATTTCTAAATACAGTGAAAAACTTTAGGAAGTACTTGTATTTAGATAAAACGAAACCCAGTGACGTTTCACACCAAGAAGATAAAGATTCTTCCAGGAGCACGCGCTGTTTTCGTCCAAACAGTAAAATTTGAAACACGACAGAGTTGTTGATTAGGAGGTACCAAAGCAAACGAAGAATCACGGCAACTCATATTGAAGTGAAAGCCAGCTGAGAGAACAGTTGTTGAATTTTAGCCGCCCCAAATACACTTTGAGGATTGGGATTCCCAATGTCGGAATGATCGTTTCTACTTTTACATGTAATATTAAATAAATTGCCCACCAGCGGGAAGACACGCTTTGGACAGTTGCACGGTGAGGATTCGTCATCAGCTATTTTCAGTTTTAACACATTAGTGAGTTTTTTTTTGGAGATCCATCCTGAAGTTTGTAAACCACCCCATCGAGATTACGTTGGGTCTGTCATGTCCCCGGATCCATTGTTGGAACCAATCAGAGGCACGTCAACTGTGGCTCAGGGGTTCACCTCGGGGAGCATACAGTTTCCTCAGCCGAGACGAGTCGTGCCGATTGAACATAACCGTCAACAGTGTCGAATATGCTACCGGGTAGGACATATTATTATATATCATATTATTTAGCATCCAATTCCACCGCTGCGAAGTTAATAAGAAGCGAAGACATGAACGAGGCAGTTAAATATATAGAAATAAAATAGTGCTGTTTTAAAACATCCATCTTTCACAAAGAGATTCGCCCCCAAATTTTAGTCTGATATAATACTAGAAATGGAGTCGAGTTTGTAATTTATTTTTTAAGGTAAATTAAAAGTCAACAACTTTCAGCCTCTAAAAATACTTTAATATGAAAGAAGTTGCCCACACTTTCACACAAATCTATAGAACTAAGGGACATAAGACAGTGTTAGATATAAACAGAGAGTGTAGACTTCAATACAAGAAGGGTTAAACTATTGATCCACATCAACTATATACCTTTAGTAAAGTATTTATTCTAGTGTTTATACGAGTATTATACTCAGAGTGACAGCGTAAGGTGATAAATATTTAACACACACTTGAAGCGTCTCGAGTGAAATGCTATAAACTGGAGTTAAGCATACTTCTGATGGACCTTTGTCGTACCCACAGGAGAACGTCAAATCATTACATGCACAGACTGAATATTAAGTGGGTTTTGTTTAAAGAATTATTAACCCTGAAATGTTTCTTCCAAACAATTAATAACTTTTCTCATGCTTGCTATTGCCTATACCTTCCATTATATTATAACCAGTATCGTGTTAAGTGCCCTATTGTAAAAAGCTTTAGAAATCCACCTTAAAGCTCATTGTTAGTTACATATGCAAAAAATAGGCTTGATAAGGAGCAAACCTATTACATTAACTGGGTATATAAATATTTAAATAAATAGTATATTTCTAAGATTTATTTAAAAATATTATTTTCTTATATGTTTATAAGATTCATAAATGTTAAAGATAAGTTACACCTAAGAATAGAACTATTTGTTCTGAAGCTAAGGAAGCAGCAATCAGGACCTTCATCATCAGCCTATCGCAGTCCTTGCCTTGCTGGACATAGGCCTCTCCCATTGCAAACCACTCGGATCCATTTTTGGGATAGTGGCATCCAACTACTGCCAATCAGGATCGCTAATCACGTAATAATTATATGTAAATTTTTTGTTTCTCATTTTCTTAATGCAAAAGTCAATTTTTATTTCTTTACTGTTCAGTCAATCCTCGTGAAGTTTTGTACTAACGTAGTTATAGTAAAAAACAGGGGAGACACCAAAAATATATTCCTAGGTGACAGTGTAACAAAGACACTTGGCAATATAATCATATAATCCCGAATAATGACAGTTCTCCCTCTGATTATAAGTATACAAGTTTCAACGTCAACTACTAGACCGTGTCTCGCAAGGCATGATCAATTTATCTGGCTAGAGGATCCTTATCCAGTGTTTCAGAGCAACATTACGCCTGATTTCTTCAGTACAGTTTCTTGACAAACTATATAATATAATATCGATAAGAGATACAATATAAAAAAAAGCTCTTATTTCCCTTCACAAATTACATGAACATATTATTTGACAGTACATTTTAGTTTGTACCCACTAGTAATTCGACAATTGCATACACTGTCGTTTAAATTTTTAAATTTTTAATTAATAATGTTAAAATTGTGATTAGTTCTGAACGAAATTGTTTAAATTGAACATGATTTTAATTCAAATTATTGTTGCAGACGCAAACTTGACGGACAGTACTATTTTTAAAACACGAATAACCACGCTTTTATAGTTGTATAGGTATAGTTGTATTGAAGAATATTTAAAAACTTTAAACGTATTTAAACTTTTTCTACAAATCGATAATCAGATGTGAAGATTGATTCCTCGGCTAGAAAGTGTGTAACAGCTGTCACGCTATAGTGGCGCTATAAACGAAATATATTCGAAATTGGCGCCATTGACGTGTGCTCTGGCTTTATACTCGAATATTGGATCCTGTCAAAATAAATCCACAAAGGCGTTGTTGACAGATCGTACCTAAAGATAACATGATTGGTAACATTTTATTATTTGTGGATATTGAAGGCGAAACCAAAAGCTAAACAGTCGAACTTTTTTAAGTAAGTAATAATTTAAAATAAATTTTTAGGATTTAATTTTTGTTAACCCGATCAAGTTAATCACCCGATCAAATCTGCGTACACACTTATCACAACCTTCAGTAAATAAGAATGTTAATCTAAAATTTTTCTTTTATTACGGCATTGTCAAGTCAACATTACATACATTAATTACGACATTAATGATGCTCTGACACCCAGCCGATGCCTGCACAATATATTCTCTATTCCGAGTCTCATTGGAGAGCGGCCAACCACACAGAAGATATTGTAACGCACAAGTGTGTGCACAGACACAGATGCACTTTTTTTTTTTTTTTTTTTTTTTTTTTCCTTTACAGTCACAATCCGATGGGACGGCTTTTCGACACGACCAGGAGAGATTAAACGCAGGTTCGACGGGTTCACGTGCTCTCCGAACCACCTTAGCTTTCGAACTTCACTCTGTTATTTAATATTACTATAATCAGAAAAATTCAGTAACACTCTCTTGACCTGACTCTAGAAACGCAATCGAGGCCTCGTGATCGACAGTCGCATACGCTAGCCACTAGGCCAACGAGGCAATGATTCATTAACATCTGTGTGGTGATGGATTGAGAATACGGAGTATCACTTTTCACGACACCTATTGGATGAGTAGGGGTCTACTCATCAACATCAACATCAACTACATACCTTTATTGGATAAGTAGGGGTCTACTCATCCAATGGGATAATTACCAAACTACGCAGAATAACAGCACTACATAGCGAAGGAAAACTTGAAAAAACCCTATACTAATCCATCACACCAGTGTGGTATAGTAGGCCAAAACTTTCTATCGAAGGAGAAGGATATGTCCAGCTGTGGAATATTGAAGTCTGTTGATGATTACTATGGAATGAAACCAAATTTAAATCTACTTCGCCTTAAGGTTAAGCTACTGGTACGGTAAACAGATATAGCAATGTGGGTTTATTTATACAGCAGACATAGGGCGTAATACTGTGAAGTAAAAATTATTGTTGGTGGTCCATATAGATTTATACGTATACATGTGTAGTTTATACATCTGTTGGGATCCTAACGTATTTAAGAACTTTAAGTTGATTTAAGATTGGTGATGGCAAGTAATTCGTGATGTCATTAATTAGTTTATTATTAAGTTTTATGAGCTTCCTAAGTAGAAACAAGAATTAGAAGAGCAGGAACAGAAAAGGTCCTTTTCTGTACCAGTTGTAGGTATAAAAGAATATTTTGTGGTACACGATACGAGTACACAAAATAGTTGCAGTGATGTAGTTCTACGTGGTGAGTTCCCTCAGTTGCCTCTTACGACACCCACGGGATGAACAGGAGTGGTGACACGCTGTATTCTGAATGCATCACCACATGGATGTTTGTTGTATTATGACATTTTAATTATTAAAATTTTCTCACATATATTTATGTTTCTGACTGTTAAAAATATCATTTTATTATTGCTTAGCTTAATTAAAAAAATAATTTTGCGTATTATTACATAATGATAACAGGCTCGCATATTTGGACATTATTAAGATTTTTGTAAACCTATATTTCTGCAAATAAAAGATTTGATTTGGAGTGCACTGTCAGCTGTGTAAGTTTCTCTTTTCAGTATCAGACGGGGGCAATTACCAACTCACTTATTCGGTGAAAAACTGGGAAAGAATTAAAGAATGACTCACACAATAGACCCATATATGAGCATAGGTTTTTTATATTTTTTTTCATTTAAAAAAACAACACACGCACTAGGAATAAATCCTGTGTCGTGGGGAACTTTACAAACAGAAGAAACGGACACAAAAACACTCTCAGAACAACAATTTGTTGATCACACAAAGTGTTGCCCCATGTGGAGTTTGAACACACCACACTCAGCGCGCTAGAGAGCGGCGTGACGGCCGCTTAAACCACTACGTCGTGCAGTCAAGCAAAAATAGATATGCGTATATAACAAAACCCAATCGTAATTCTGCAATAATTTCTATTCAGACAACTTTATCAAGCGGCTTGTATCACTTTATGTTCTGAACTTCAACTTAGAAAGTACCAACTTTAAATTTGAATAACGTTATTGAAGATTTATTGTATTTAACTTTATTATTATTTCTCGCACTGAATTGTACGATAACAAATGTTTTGAAGTTTAAATGTTCTTTGTTTAAGACTAGCCTTTGCCCACAAATTCGTATAAAATGGTTAAATAATACTAATTGACATTAAGTCCGGCTTATGAAAAATATAATGCAGGAAGTATTGAAAATAAAATAAATTAATTGATGTAAATTTCGTAAATCTATTCGTATACCTATCAGAATTGATTTTTTTTTATGTACAATAGGTGATTTCTGTAATAAGTGACAAACAAACACACTAAAAAACCTGATAGTAAACGATTACCGCCACACATAAACACCTGTATGTTATGGGACACAAGTGCACCATTCCATTTTGACCCAGACATCAATTTAAAAAGACATTAGAAATTATTTCGGTATTGGTTATTTTTTTCGGTATACCTTATCGGACTCGGAACAACCCTTGATGAATCACCCGATTTTTTGTCCCTTAAGGGAATCGAATCCACAATACGACATAATGGTGATGGGCACTATAAAACTATAAATCATCGAATGAAATGAAAATATTTGATAATGTAAAGCATAAACTTATAACAAATAACCAAAAATACTAATATTATCTTTAAGTATATAAAGTTAGAATTCCCATTTTGTAAATCTTACGTCTAATTTAAAAAAAATCATTGAAACAACTTCTATTTTATCAAGTCCTGATAGTATCGATTTAATGCCCAAGGTCAATGGTACATAAAGACAAACAATTAACAAACAATTGCGCCTCAGTGTGTGAGCTGTTTGAAGAGGATATCAATGTCTGTGATATGTGTTTAATGACGCGTTGAACGTATTTCGTATAACAATAAACGAATGTTTGAAATGAGTAATAATAACTTAACGATTGTACGACGGGACGCTAGGATCATGGGGTTCGAATGACCATGCTATATTTAAACAACTAGCTAAGCAGCTGATCGATGCCTCTCATGACCAGAAGGCCGGTTTTTGTCTACCACAGAGAACATTACCATTTAACGTGGCAATGCTTTTTTTTTATTTGAGAGCCTGCCAAAGTGACTCTACTCTGCCTGATGGAAAGCATAAATAGAATCCAAAAGTTGTAGTCACCACAGTGTCATTGCGAATGCTGACGAGGTAGTGTGGTGACTCACACTATGGCGGCCTCTTAAGATGCTTTTTTACGCTTCACTTGGGTACGTAAAAGGCATGACAGTCATCGTAGCATTGTATTACACACACTTACTACGACAACTGTCACCCCTGCATCAATGGACCTCCGGTCGAGCCGGCCTGTTCGTGTTGAAATCAGCGTGGCTCTACTAGCTGTCAAAGCTGCCAGTCTTTTGGGAACGCCACGAATAGACGCTGTGCGCTTATATCATAAACATTTTAATCGTTTTTTTAGAGTACGTTAAAATTTAGAAATTTTAATATAAATAATAATGTATAAATAAATATTTCGGACATTTGACACACAACGTCATCTAGTTTCAAACTAAGCAGAGCTTGTGCTATGATAACTAGACTGGTTTATAGAATACCCACTTATATACTTTTTTTTGTAAATATATACATATTATACATGGAAAACACCTAAACTTCGAAACAAATATTTGCAGACCATGCAAGCGTTTGGTCCGACCCGGGAATCGAACTCAAGACCTGAAGCACAGCAGTCACATTCACTACCGCTGCACTACCGAGGCAGTTATTGAGCAGCAATATTTATTATATTTGTAATTAAATAATAAGTTTATAAGATTGTATATATGTATATTTGTATTCCTTTACAGTGGGAGATCCAAGCTTCAGTTCAAATTAACCATAACCTTATAAAAAATAGTGTTAATGTATTCTTTCATTACTTTTCACCGACTGAGTAAGATTACGGGCACCTTTTTTTTAATACAACCTGGCATGGCGACTGTACTCTGCCTGATCGAAAGCATAAGTAGGATCCGAGAGTGGCGGTCAACATACTCATTGCGGATGCACACAATACAGCATGATGACCCTACACTACGGCGACTTAGTGAGATGCTTTTTTCACGCTCTGTTTAAAGGGCCCGGGTTAACCTCATCTCCTAGTTCACTTATAACTCCTGAGTTACAGGTGTCACAATAGTCACTTACAATAGATGACACGTTTTTTTGCAGTCCTTAATTATGTAAAAACTCAATAACAGTATATAAGAATCAAAGTTATCCAAAGACGGATTTAAAGTTGGGTAAAGTAAAGGCAACTTTGTGTTAATTCCTTTATGTAAGGATGAATGTTAATTATGGGGAAATCCTTCAAACAACTCCTAAATTAGAAGATCCTTGACCCATTTAATAAGATTTTAATGGACCTTTTTTACAGATAACAAAATATTATTCTTGGTTATTTTTGTTTCACGTTGTCGAAACACAAGTAATTTATTTTCAAAGGATGATAAATAGCGGTCTGTGCGAAAATGAAAACTTCATACATTACATGCCGCTATATGAAGTTCAATTATTTTTTTCAATAAATTATAGAGTAGTGTTAGTATTTTTACGGATGATGCGAAAATATTTGCCAATCCACTATTGGACTATGACAAACTGCAAGAAGACCTAAACACATTAGCGAACTGGTCTAAGAAGTGGCTCAAAATGCAGAGTATTGAATATGGGACGTCAGAATCCCCGTTTGGGTTATAGATTGGACAACAATAAGTTGAAAGAAGTCAAGATGCAAGCAGATCTGGGAGTCAGAATAACGGAGGACTTGAAATAGAAAGAACACATAACGTTGATTGTTAAGAAAGCTAAAGATTAATTTATCTCATTAGAAAAGCCTTTGGAGTTCTGACACCAGAAATAACGCTTCGAATTTACAAAACATTAGTCAGATCAATATTGGAGTATTGATTCTAGATCTAGACTCCATATTTCGTTAAGGATATTGAGGCTCTTGAGAGAGTACAACGCAATTTCACGAAGCTACGACGATCCCTGAAAGAATGACCATATGAAGAACGCTTGAAGATCCTGAAACTTACAAGTCTAAAAGATCACAGACAACGGGGAGACTTAATTGAAACATAAAGAATCCTAAGTGGACATTAAGTGGACCTTCAAGAGTTTCATAAGTTGTACATACGAAATGACAATACTCGTCTGAGAGCCCACAATCTTAAGCTTAGTGGCTTTGGTCTTCCGACCAAGAAACAAGGCCCAAGTTTCAGCCGTCGACGGAGCCCCAATTTGTCTAGGTTTTGGATTTGGTAGTCCGTTTTCGTCTCCTCCTTCTTTTCTTCTGTTTAGTTGGCGGCAGATAGTTGACCTCCACCGCCCTTGCACTCTTGGCCTCATTTGAGGGAGTTAAAGGGGAGTGATTCTCTGGGCGTTGCTCCCCTAGCATTCTAGCCCGGACTTCGGCCAACACACGATCTAGTGTGACCGTATATTGATCTCGGTCCGGTATTGGCCTCAGCACGGGCCGACTCGCTGCTTCGCTACTTCTCTTAGAGGGCGTGGCCCTGTCTGTTCCGTCTTTGGACTGTGCCGGGTTATTTTGGAGGAGATTTTGGCCCCCACGGCGGAGTTTCTCTATCTATCTATCTATCTTCTTTTGTAGGGAGGCTATCTGGGAGCGGAGAGTTTTGTTCTCTCGCTCTAATCTCCCTACTGCATCTGTCAGGGTCGATGTGTTCGTTCTTATGAGAAGTTCTGACACATTGGCCCTGGTGGTCATCATAGCCTCTTTGGCGGCAGTTCTTTTGCCACCTTTGGCTCCCTTCAGTACTGCGAAGGCCTTCTCGACTGCCCGGGACAGGGAGTCCCGGATTTTAGTGTCTATGTCGTCAGTGGATTGCCCTTTCAGCTCCACCGCTGCTTTTTCGCAGCACTGCTCTTCTTCTGAGGGAGCCAGAGGAGTAGATAAACCAACTGCACCTCCACGTTCTGTCTCCGTTCCCGTCCCCGATTCACTCCTTCCACCAATTGCTGCACCCATTCTAGACCGCACAACCTTAGTGGGTCGATTCTCTTCCGCCAGACCCGGCTTACGCTTGTGAGCGTGGAATGACCGCGTGGAGACAGAGTAGAACAATGAGGCATCGCTATTCCCTGAATCCTCACGCTGCCATACCATTTCTTGCTCATGCTTCATGCTCTGTAGTTGAGCGCTTGGTTGTTGGCGCCCGCCTATTCTTCTGCCTCGTTCGCCTGTCTGGGCGCGGGATGACGCCGAACTCGACCTTGTGGGTCGCACAAAACTGGACGCATGCGCCCCAATCGTTGTGCCCCCCCAGAGTACGGTGAGCTGAACACTTCGGTATCACCCGGAGTGTTGAAGGATTCTCCGGCCGCGGTGCGGTCGGTACCCTACTGGGGACTACGTTTTTATAGGTCGCGTCCATTGTGTTGTTTGCTCTTTAACGTGAGCTTACGTCATGTTGCCCTAGCGACTGGGATACTCCCCAGCCGTTAACCTCCTCACCGGGCTTCCTCAGCTTGGGTTCGTAATTGTTTATAGACGTTTCTTTCCTCGCGAACTTCTCCACCCTTCCCTTGTTGGAAAAGTCCATCGCTCCCGATATCTCGGTGTCTACGGGTTGGGACGATCGGTTACTGGAGTTCTGCAGTGACTACCGTCAACTACTCCATGCGAAGTTTCCAACGGCGATCCCGTCCCCCTTGTGAGTTGTCGTCCTCCGACATAGCCTTCACATATGCCCTCTGCGCAAGAGACACCTGGAGGCACATTTTTTGATTTTTTGTGTTGTTTTCTATAGAGGTTTTCTCCTCTTGGCCGGTCTCCGACGCAGGTTAAAGGCCCCCGCTCCCAATGAGTTGGCGTCTGCGGGTCGGGCCGTCCGGTTGCTAGTGTTCAGCATAGACAACCGCCAGTCATTGCGCTCAGTGCGAGAACTTTAACGGTTGTCACGTCGTACCTCTCGTGGCCGTCGAGCCACTCTTCCCATGCCAGGAACCACATTAATCGTGCCAGTAATATAAGATCGCGTGTACCGTATTTATACCGTACCGGTGAGCAATTGGTTTTATATCTGAAGACATTTTTCATTTAAAAATATATAAATTTATTTATCACTAGTCTAATTATCATAAGCACATGCTTTGCCTAGTTTGAGATCAGACTGCTGTGTGTGGGATGTGTAAAAAATTCACATTTTTCAAAATCATTCTAATAAATCCTTTACAATTTATGAAGATCTTTACGAAACTCTTATATTTTACTTTTTATTAATAAATACTTAATACTCGTAGCTCTAGAAGAGCCGATAGGGCATTTATCACGTCTTGTATATTTAATATTAAAAATTGAATATTGTCAGTATATAACAAGCCTGTAGAGTAGTAATTAAACATTTGATTACATGTACCTACCGTGAAATTTAAGTTATGGCCTTATCATTCAATACGGACATTTAAAAAAATGAAAAAAAAACCTTATCGTGTATCATTACTAATGAGGTATCATTTAGAATCTGTATACGAGTATTACATCATCTTTCAAATCTTTCCCACAATTTTACCTATATTTACAGGTACACATTATAACTCTACGGTCGGGCCGCCACGTCAGAACTGTCGAGAGAAAAATTTTTCCCTAGTAGGTAGGGTAGGGCCTAACGGGGCATGGTGTAAATTTGAGGGGGGACCTAAAATTATATGTTCTGGGTTCCCCCCCAGAGTAGGGTGCCAGAGGCCGGCTGTCGGGGCAGTTTTTATTGCGAACACCACATACTCTTGACTCCTGCACCCCAAGGAGCAGGAGATCCGGAGGGATTTTCCGCCTCGTAAACAAAACAAAAAAAAGCTACACATTATGTGTACATACTGCGGCAATTTGTAAAATTAATCAAGAGGAGGTTAAGTCTATATTACAAAGGATCATAATTAAAGCAATATATTCGTGAGTTATTAGTATTATTTCACTGGGGCAATCTCTAACAGGCAACCATAGGATGAAGATAACATAGGAAAATGACTAAGAATGTGAGTGTCACCACCTATTCATCCCATGGGTATCGTAAGAGGCAACTAAAGGAAAATTACGCAGGACAACAGCACTGTAAAGAGAAGGAAAACTCAAAACAAACCCTTTTTTGTTTTATCCTGTGGTAACCCCCTCGGGCCGTCACCCCACCGGGGCTTACGGTGAGGTGGTGTATCAGAATCAGACCGGCTAAAAGCACACGATGTGCCACTCTGCGCCTGACATAGGAGGAATCCGGAAACAGCTGTTATTACGACATCCAGATAACTTAAAACAAACCCTGTATCAAGCCGTCTGGCCAGTGTGGTATAGTAGGTCACCTCCTTTTTAAGGATCTTTATTCAACAAGTAATGTTGTGTAAATATTTTAAAGAGTTGGTACCAATAGAATCGTGCGTGTAGTAAACTAAGTGACAATTTACGTGAATAGTTCAAACAGTTTTACCTTGAGTAGGAAGTGAGATGCCGTTATCTTCCTTTTTTTTTGTCCAGCAGTGGACTATTAAAGGCTGTTGATGATGATTGATGAATATGCACACACAGTACTTTATTGAAAAAAATATTATATAAAGATGTACTCCTAGCCGATTTCGGAAACGGCTGTCAGTCTCAACGGAGACCAACGAACTACGCTGGAGATGTTATAGTGCAAGTGTGTGCGTAAACACAGGTACACTCTCTGTTCCCTCACTCTCACAATCTAATAGAACGGCTATTCGACACGACCAGGTAGATATTAGGCGCAGTCCCGACAGCTTTACATACTCTCCGAGGCACGGGACCTAAGACTTCAACTTCCAAACTTCGGCCCGTTCTTAAGCATTTCTGTAATCAGAAAAACTCAAAAACACTTTGCCGACCCGACCCGTGAATCGAACCCGAAACTTCTTGATCGGCAGTCACATACGCTAACCGCTAGACCAACAAGGCAAGTTCAGACAAAAAGAAGAAAATATACAAAACAAACTAACCCAGTAGCAGTCTTATCGGTAAGTAAGTACAAACTTATCCATTATTTACGCCACAAAACTCTATTACTTACTGTCATGCTTACTAATTACTACGAAGGATCAATAATAAAACCTTCAAAGAATATTAAACAAATCCTAAAGATAAATAAAATATAATCTAGGACGAACGGGTGACTACAAGAACTTAATTTCTGTACGCTCGTACATCTGACCAGTATAAACAGACCTATCAATTTTCCAATTTGCTTCTCAGTTCTCCAATAAATCAATTATCCTGAAAATAAGGTGTAGGATCGTATAGAAGTTGACAGATTTTCTGTAATAGCTTGTACGCCGGCTAATGATTAACTTTGTGCTAATGGGGATCTAATTCTCAGTTAAGGGAACGTGTTCCAAACACGTGTGCTGACGACTCACAATAAAGGACGAAGGTTAGCAGTAATAGGGTTTAATTGAATCATAATCATCGAAGACCTACTAAGGTTGAAGATTTCGGAATTGACATGTTTTTCGTAACATCATCAGGGTGTGTTGAATGACATGAGGATATTAAATAATAACCGTATACCTCACACGTGGTCACCTGATCTCAAACTTGATAAAGCCTGTACTTTGGTAACCAGATTGCTAATAAAGACTGGGTGATGCAGGTATGATAGTTGTCGTAGTAAGTGTGTGAGTCTTACTCTGCCACGATGACTATTATCCCTGTTACGTTACGTACGTACTTTTAAGTTCAACAGGGCACATAAACATACCTAAATAAATACATATAATTCAATTGTCCAGCTGTGGACTGCAAGGGACTGAGGATGAGGATGACGGCATACCACTTCCTACTCAAGCGAAAATAAATCCTGTTTGAACTATTCACGTAAATTGCCACTTACGAGTACTTTATACTACACGTACTCTTGAGCGCACGCACGCTCACAAGAGCGTAGCTGACAAGTATGAGCAACAGCGTCTAAAAGAGCTTGATGCGAGAAGGCACTCGTGAAAGACCCAGCCGAGGCCTGTCTACGACTACACGCGCAATGAAAGCGATCAACTCTGCTGCGTTACCTGTGACCGCACATTCAGGACGAAATTTGGTTTTGCCAGTCACATCCGTGCACATGCCAGGAGAATGCCATAGGGTCGCCGTCGGCGGATACGTCGAGGAGGACATCATCACTACACCCACGATTCTATAAATACCAACTTATAAAAGTATTTACACGAAATTATTTGTTGAATAACGATTTTTTAGTTCAATTACAATTGTTGTTGTAATAAGCACAAACTTGAGAAATATACAATAAATAATTTCTATTTGTATTCTTTCTCAGTTTCAAATTTACGATATCCGCTTGCGTGGGTGTTGTACTAGAACACCTACAGACGTTACTCCCACCCACAGTTTTATATTGTCTATAAAACTTCAATTTCTTGTTTAATATTCCAATAATACTGCCATTCCAAACAAAATATCCGCATAACGCGATATAAAATAAAATCTCGCAGTAAACAACATTTAAGACCTTCAGGTTGGATATAACACAAACTTGTTGCAAACTTTCTATTGTACGAGCAATTCATGATCAATAACAGAGAAACAAGATCATAGAACCTTCTTTAATAATCAGACGATTGCCAAATCTTAATAATCTCGAGTTAAACCAACTTTTTAGTATTTTCATTCATATCAATCTTAATATGTACTTTAATATGTTCTACCTTAAATAAGCTGTACGAGATCTAATACTGCACATAACTTCAAAATAATATTAAATTGTAAACCTTGATACAAACGTTACATCGTGGGGTGCTTGGCTAGAAAACCTCCACGTGGTGCACCCTGGTAACGTTGGCGATGGTGTTCATCACTGCCAACGGCTAATATTCTAGCACAAAGAGGAAGCCATTTTCTACGGCAATTCGGCCGAGACTTGGTCCAACAGAGCGGGCATATTTGTCGATTCCTCTGTTGGCTCTTCGCTCTTCGGAGCAATGAGGAGGAAAACCTCGATAAAAAATCATTATGGTGGGACCCTTTCATGGGTCGACGTTTCTCCACTTTCAATGGTGGAGAAAGGAGAACGGGCTCGGTGTGTACTCACACTGCCACCGAGCAGGCATTGGAAGATTCAATCTTCCTGCCACCGTTGTCACATCGTAATCCCGAAAGGAGTGTCGTGGTTATGTCTCGCGACACCAATCGGGGGCGAGGGTCTTGGCTTAGCCGCCCGGACTGCGAGGAAGAAAACCTCTATAAAAAATTACCCCGAATCCCGTGTTCTGGTGCGTGACCAGGGGATGCATGGCTGATGGGCTGTTCAGTCGCAAGCGCACCCCCAGCCGAGGCACCTGCGGACCCCTCGGTTGGGCATAAATGTACGCTTGCCCGGGTATTGGGGGATCTCTGCCCGGGTCGACTTATAGTTCTCCCCCACTCGTGGGTCTAATATGGAATCTCAAATGAAAAATAAAAACCTAAATGTAGAAGGAGAGAAGGAGAAGAAGGAGAAGAACGAGAAGAACGAGAAAAGCGTAAGAGTGCAAGACTTCTCGTCCAACTTAAAAGACGCATCAGTTGGAACGCCTATGTCAACGAGGCTCCCAGAAGTCATTACGACTGCTGGGAGCCGCAGAACATCGGAACGATTGCGTTCCAGATCTGCATGTTCGTCAGATGGCACAGGAGGTGACCTGATGGAAACGGCGCTGTGCGACTCCCGAAAACGCGGGCGCTCCAGAGACGAGGAGAGTGACACGTCTCAGGAGATGTTGCCTCCTAAAGTCGCCAGCAGCCGTAGAGGAAGGTCGCGAACTTCGGTCTCGATCCCGTCAGGCTCCGTCTTCTGTAAGGCGGAAGCCTATAGGCGGGTTAGGGCGGACGGCGAAGCACTTGCAGAGGAGGAGATCGCAGATCTCTTGCTTAAGATCAAGGAGCCGATGGTAGGGGATTCCGTTCCCCAAACGCCATCGTGCATGCAAGAGAGAGCGAAAGCAGCGGTGGCTATCATCCACAAGGTAGCCACCAAGTCGAGTAACCTTAAGGGTGCTTTTGTAAAGGCCCTTAAGGACTCCTCTTCTGCAGTTGCGGGGGTTGTTGAGACCCTTATTGGGGACGTGGCTCGTCTCCAAGCGGCCAACGACCATCTCACACGGGAGGTGGCTGAGCTGAGCGCGCAGTTCGCCCTGAGCGAGAAGGCCCGTCTCCATCGCTTGCCCCTGTCAATCCCGGTACCATCGCTGATGCCCACCTGCGCCAAATCACAGACGCAGTGTGGCGCATGATGGACGGACGTCTCGCTGGCCTAGAGGCGAGACTACCTCCAGCCCCTGTTGTCCGGCCGCCGCTCGCGGCACATAGACCAAAGGCCGCATCGGCGCTGACGTCGCTGCCCGTTGTGGGCGGTCGTGTGTCCTATGCGGCGGCGGCGTCGGTGTCAGCTGTTCCTGCGGCGTCAGTGTCTGCTATTCCTGCGGCGTCAGTGTCTGCTATTCCTGCGGCCGCTCCGAGGACACGACAGGCGGCTAAAGCAGTACCTAAGACGGGTGCACAGCGATCAGGGCCCAAAACGGCGGTCAAGTCTAGAGCAGAATTCCCTCCGCTCCCCACTCCAGCCGCTGTACCTGGCACCACCACATCTGCTCCCTCCACATCTGCTCCGTCCACGGATGGTTGGCAGGTAGTTGGGGGGGCTAAGAAGTCCCGAAAGCGGGGTAAAAAGGCTGCCCAAAAAGCAGCTTCTACCCCGCAGTCGCCATCGGTGGCGATGGCCGCCACAAAGAAGCCGCGCAAACTGCAAGCGCCCAAAACTGCGGCGGTAGTGGTCACCATGTCACCGGAGGCGGCTAATGGTGGGCTGTCCTACGCGGCTATCTTCAAGAAGGCCCGGGACAGTCTCACACACGACTTCGGGACGGTGGGTGTTAGAATGCGCCTCGCCCAAACGGGAGCTCGGATCCTTGAGTTCCCTGGGGCTGAAGGTGCAAAGACGGCGGACTCTTTCGCCGAGAAGCTGCGGGGAATTTTTGCAGCCACTGATGGTGTTAAGATCGCCAGGCCCACCAAGTGCGCTGAATTGCGTATCTCGGGCCTGGACGATTCCGTAACGGCTGAGGATGTCCGCGCTGCAGTTATAGAGAGAACAGGCTGCAACGTGGAGAACATCAAGGTCGGCACCATCCGCCCCGGTCCAGGAGGGCTTGGCGCAGTGTGGGTCAGCTGTCCCGTACCGTCGGCCAAAATTCTGGCCGACGCCGGCAGACTACTCGTCGGTTTCGTCAGCGCTAGGATTACAGTCCTGGCGGCGAGACCGATGAGATGCTACAAATGTCTGGCATCGGGACACACACGCGCCAAGTGCGTAAGTTGTTTTGACTGCAGCGAACTATGTTTCCGCTGCGGTCGACCGGGGCACAAGGCGACAGTGTGTTCTGCCGCCCCTCACTGCCCGGTATGTGCGGCGGGTAACAAGCCCGCCAATCACCAGATTGGGCAAGTGGGGTGCAAACCTCCCCGCGATTCTCGACAAGTGTCGGGGGCTAGCCAGTCGACCCAGGCTGCCTCCGATGTTGTCCGCACGTCAGCATCGTTGCCCATGGAAGAGGTTGTAGAGACGGTTCAATAATGGACCAAGTCTCCAACCTCTTTGTCCAGACGAACCTCAACCACTGTGCTGCGGCACAGGACCTCTTCTTGCAAACTATAGCACAGTGGTCGATCGGTGTTGCCGTAGCCGCGGAACCCTATTACGTTCCTCCTCGACCAAACTGGTTGAGTGACCGGGACGGCTCCGTGGCAGTCGTCGGCTCCACGGCGGCTCATTCCCCACCCTTGTCGCTAAGAGACAAGGGTACTGGATATGTTGCTGCTGAGTGGGGGGGGATCACCGTATATGGTGTATACTTCTCCCCCAACCGGAGTTTGAGCGACTTCGAGGTTTTCCTTAACAACTTGGAAACCTCGATGCGGCGACTAACGTCTGGGCACGTCTTAGTGCTGGGGGACTTCAACGCAAAGTCCATTGCGTGGGGTTCCCCCAGGACGGACGCCAGGGGTGAGGCCGTAGAGGAGTGGGCGGCCTCGGTGGGCCTCTGTTTATTAAACAGGGGCTCCACCAACACGTGCGTGCGACAGCAGGGAGGGTCGATAGTGGATCTTTCGTTCGCTACCCCTGCCCTCGCCGCACGAGTAAGGAACTGGTATGTCCTGGAAGAGGTTGAGACGCTCTCGGATCACCTCTACATTCGATTTGAGCTCTCCCGGATCCAGGACCCCAGTAGGGGTCACGCGGCGCGGCGTTCTTTTCGCTTTCCACGGTGGGCTGTAGCCAAACTGAATAGGGACCTACTAGAGGAGGCAGCCATTATTCACTCTTGGCTGTCTCCGCAGGCTCCGACCGAGGAGGTCGACATGGGGGCTGGTCGTTTCCGTGATGCGATTACGCAAATCTGCGATGCGGCCATGCCCCGCATCCGAGGTTATCGGCCTCCACGGAAGGAGGTTTACTGGTGGTCCCAGGAGTTGGCGGACCTCCGCGCGGCCTGTACTCGTGCCCGGAGGTCCTACACCCGTAGTCGGCGGCGACACCGCGAAGAAAGCGGGGAGGACCAGCTTTATGAGGAGTACCGAGAGGCGCGGAAAACTCTGAAGCTGGCCATCAGCCGCGCCAAAGAAATTAAGCGTAAGGAGATGCTGGAGGGTCTCGATCGTGACCCCTGGGGTCGCCCTTATCGTGCGGTGCGACAAAAGCTCCGCACGTCTGGCCCCCCCCTTACAGAGACACTCCAGCCCAGCTTCCTGCAGGAAGTGGTCGAGGGCCTTTTCCCGCAGCGGGTGGAGCACACACCCCCGTCGATGGCCATAATGGTCAGAGAAGACGGGGGGACCGAGGATAATGTTCCGCCCGTCAGGGAATCGGAGGTAGGGGCGGTTGTTCTACGGATCCGCTCTAAGAACACCGCCCCCGGGCCAGACGGGATACCTGCCCGAGTGCTGGCCCGAGCCCTCGAACACATGTCGGACCGTCTCAGGGAGGTCTTGGACGCTAGCCTGGCGTCCGGACGCTTCCCTGAGTGCTGGAAAAGCGGGAAGCTGGTCCTATTAAGAAAGCCGGGACGGCCAGCCGATTCGGTAGCGGCCTATAGGCCCATCGTGTTGTTGGACGAGGCGGGTAAGTTGTTTGAGAGGATACTCTCTGCCCGCATCGTTCGGCACCTCTGCGAGGTGGGTCCCGATCTGTCGGACGCCCAATTCGGTTTTCGAGCGGAGCGTTCGACAGTCGATGCCGTGCTACGCCTCAGGGCCGTTACCGAAGAGGCGGTGAGCTGTGGTGGCGTGCTGTTGGCGGTGTCGTTGGACATCGCCAACGCATTTAATAGTCTGCCATTTAGCTGCATCAGGGAAGCACTCCAATACCATGGGGTGCCAGAGTACCTGAGGCGGCTTGTGGCAGACTATCTTGAGGAGCGCACCGTCATGTACGAGGACCGAGATGGTGTTCTGCGGCGGCGGCTCATGTCGTGCGGTGTTCCACAGGGGTCTGTCCTCGGACCACTTCTGTGGAACATGGGATACGACTGGGCCCTTCGAGGTCGTCTTCCCCCCGGGCTGGGTGTAATTTGTTACGCCGATGATACATTGGTCACGGCCCGGGGAGCGAACTTCCAAGAGGCGGCGCGCCTGGCCACCACGGGAGTCTCTTTGGTGGTCGGGCGTATTGAGGCGCTGGGGTTACGGGTGGCCCTAGAAAAGACGGAGGCCCTTTTGTTCCATGGGCCCCGGCGTGGTCCCCCACCCGGCGCCTCTATCGTAGTCAATTCGGTCCTCGTACCGGTTCAGGCCCAGATGAAGTACCTGGGCCTGATCCTCGACGGGAGGTGGCTCTTCGACGAGCACTTCCGACAGCTTTCTCCAAAGCTGGTCGGCACTGCCTCTGCCCTCGGGCGACTTTTGCCGAATTTGGGTGGAGCCAGCGTCGCGACGAGACGGCTATACACGGGGGTTGTCCGGTCAATGGCACTGTATGGTGCACCGGTGTGGGCGGCGGCTCTGACCGCCCAGAATAGGGCTCGCCTTTGGCGCCCTCAGAGGATATTGGCGGTTAGAGCCATACGCGGTTACCGCACCGTATCGACGGAGGCGGCGTGTGCCTTGGCCGGAACTCCGCCGTGGGACTTGGAGGCGGAAGTGCTCGCCGAAGTTTATCGGCGGACGGCTGACTTCCGGGCGGGTAGCGGCATGCGGCCCCCGCCTGAAGAGATGCGCGAGTGGCGAGAGGCCGCTCGTCGAGCCACGATGGCTCGTTGGTCGTCCCGGCTGGAGGCTCCACGTGCTGGCTTTGCCGCCGTGGAGGCTCTCCAGCCGGTCATCGCTGAGTGGGCGGGGCGACAGCACGGGACCCTTTCCTTCCGACTGACGCAGATCCTTTCCGGGCACGGTTGCTTTGGGAAGTATCTGCACTCGGTCGCCAGGAGGGAATTGAGTCCCGCCTGTCACCACTGCGACTGCAGTGAGGACTCGGCTCAGCACACGCTAGCGGTTTGTTCCGCTTGGGCGGCGCAGCGTGGGGTCCTCACTGCAGTTATTGGAGGAGATCTCTCGCTACCGGCCGTCATACGCTCCATGGTCGGTAGCGATAGCTGTTTTACCGCGGTCGCAACCTTCTGCGAAGATGTAATTTCGCGGAAGGAGGCGGCGGAGAGGGCCCGGGAGGACAATCTCCACTCGGACCCAATTCGCCGCCGGCGAGCCGAGCGGCGGAGGCGTGCATACCAGCGCCTCATGCCGCCTTGAGTGTGGCCGCGGGTGGACGGGACGGGTTTTCCCCTCCATCCGCTATATTGGCCAAACGCGAGGAGGCGACGTCCGCGTGTGCCGTACGTCGCCTAAATGGAGAGGTTATCCGTAGAAGGTGCCCGCGGTAGCGGGCAGGCGCTAGGAGGGATCTGGATGACGTAATAGCAGCTGTTCCCGGATCCCTCCTATGTCAGGCGCAGAGTGGCACACCGTGTGGTTTTAGTCGGTCCGATTCCGACACACCACCTCGCCGTAAACCCCGGTGGGGTGACGGCTCGAGGGGGTTTCCACACGATAAAAAAAAAAAAAAAAAAAAACGTTACATCGTGCTGCTCAAGCTAAGCTCACAACAGTAACACGAAGAACAGGAAATCAATCTCCTACATTCAGTTATTAAGGTACCTACATACTTATATTTATATTTTAAGGTACTTCATCACTATACATACAGAAAATCGGTTAACATTAGAAGCTGAGAATAAACGTTCATAGGTTATAACGGACGTATTACAATGCTGATATATGTAAATAAATATTTCAGACAAACACAACGCCATTTAGTTTTTAACTTTTTTTAAAGTATATTTATACTTAGACAACACCTAAACTGTGAAACATATATTATACAGATCATACAAACATTTGATCCGACCCAGGAATGAAATCAGAGATCTTTATACAGCAGTTGTGTACACCACTCAACGTGTACCACAGCGCCATCTAGACAGTTAACGAAAGTACCAACTTTTGTGTCATATCTCGAAAATTCGAGGGTTTTTAACAGTACAGCGAGGCAGTCCTATGGAAACCTGTAACTAACAGTTACAAGGGCGATAAAGGCTGTTCTAGTATTGTAGTATATAGATATATTTATTAAGAAATAAAGGGCAGTATATTCGAAGTATAAGTGATTTTAGTCGTTTCTAAACACACAATCTTACATGGCAATAGGATTCATGTAATGTCAAGTGTTTAGAAATGACATCATCATCATTACATCACCAGCCTTAACCAAACAGCTGCTGGACATAGGCCTCTCCTTAAAAAGGAAGTTTTGACCTAACCAGTGTGGTAAACGCTGGCCAGGTGGATTACTATAGGGTTTCTAGGTCAGGCGCAGAGTGGTACACCGTGTGGTTTTAGTCGGTCCGATTCCGACACACCACGCTGCCGTAAACCCCGGTGGGGTGACGGCCCAAGGGGGTTTCCACACGTTAAAAAAAAGGGTTTCTTTCAAGTTTTGCTTTTCTTTGCAGTGATGTTCCGTGCGTAGTTTGCTCCTTTAGCCGCTTCTTACGACACTCAAGAGATGAATATAGTTGATGACACTCCATACTTTTAATCGGTAACCACACGGAAAATACATTTATTTATCTACAATGTTCTACAACAATACTACATACTCTTTGAGTCAAGACTACTTATATATAAATATTTCGGATGTGTGACACACAACGTCATCTAGTTTCAAACCAAGCAGAGCTCGTGCTATGATAACTAGAATGAGTGATAGAATACTTATATACTTTTTTTGTAAATACATACATATTATACATAGAAAACACCCAAACTTCGAAACAAATAGTTGTAGATCATACAAACATTTAATCCGACTCGGGAATCGAACCCGATACCTCAAGCACAGCAGTCGCATTCACTACAGCTGCGTCACCGAGGCAGTTAAAATTGAGAGTTAATTAGAGGGAGGAGAGTTTCTGTCCTCTCACTCACTCCATGAAAATCAAAAGACTTGCTTGGAACTGATTTTCTGTGAAGTTGTCTGTGGTCGAGCCGGCCGTTTTGTGTTTGTTTATTGTTTATTGTTTATTGTTCAAAAGAAGTAAGTAAGTACATTACACAGTATAGGTCACTAGCCTCCACACTAGGATTCCCTGTGTCGTGAAAACTAGTCTCTCTCGTCTAAAACATACATAATAGCATAAGTACAGGTACAACGTTTGACGAGTTGGTAGGGTGTACAGGTAAGATTTTTAGCATTGCTCACTTAAGCTTAACATAAATACAGATTAATAAGATAAAAATGTGTACGTGTGTTTGTGCGTGTGCGTGTGTGTGTGTGTGTGTGTGTGTGCGTGTGTGTGTGTGTGTGTGTGTGTGTTTGTGTGTGCATGATGTGTTTCGATGTTCTGTGTACGTCTGCACGGTGTTTTTATTATAATATAAAGTATAGGTAAGTAAATTTGTCTATAATATCCTAATGAAATTTTCTGTGTTATTATAGTCCATGTTTTTCAAATAATTTTTTATTACATTTTTAGCTTTTTGTCTGGTCAGCTGAGTGATATTCAATATATTATTTAATTTTGAGTATATGTAGGGACCCATGTAATAAAAACATCTTTTGCCAAAGTTTAGGATAGTTTTCGGCTTAGTAACTTTGGGTTTCCTCCTAGAGCGAGTATTCGGTTCCACATTTACGTAGGACGTTTTATGGAATTTTATTGCTACAGCCAAGTAGTATAGTTGGCGTACACGCAAAACACCGGCTTCTTGGTACAGTTTGTCTGTAGGAAAACGAATCGGCATTTTGTTACTAACTTTGAGGATGGCCCGTTGTGAACGTTCTACTTTAATTAGGTGTGTCGTTTGTGCCGCTCTCCATGTCGTGAGACAATAATTTATAACGGATTCGCATAATGTGTGATAAATCATTTTTAGCGTAGTTTTGTCAGCGAATTGTCCCATTTTTTTGAAGATGTGTAATAGTTTTTTGATACGGCTACTAGCATACTCAATTTGTTTTGTCCAGGTTAGGTGTTGGTCAATATAGATACCGAGGTATTTTATAAATGGCACTTGTTCAAAACTTGTACAGGGACACGTTAAACCTGTGCTTTTGCACCTATGAAGTTTTATAGATAGGTGTGAAGGGCATGAGTTCCTTTTTGTGACACTAAAATTTATTATTTTTGTTTTGTCTTTATTGAGTGTCAACAGATTATAATTTAACCAGTTCGCGACCTGATTCATTCCATCCTCAGCAGCCTTATATACAGCTTCCCATGATGTTTCGTAGAAGACTATGGCCGTGTCGTCAGCGTAAGTGAATATCTCAGCTTTATGGAGAGGCAGGGAGCAGAGGGTGTTAATGTATATAATAAAGAGGGTTGGCCCGAGTACGCTTCCTTGCGGTACACCATATCTAAGACTGGCGTAATCGCTTTGGTATTCACCTATGCCAATTCTTTGTGTTCTATCGCTTAAGTAGGACTTGAACCAATCGAAAGAATGTGTGAAGAAAAAGAAGAATGACTGTCAGAGCTTGACTCTTGCGTTGGTGACAAAGACATTCTTTTTTCTTTGTTTTTATTTTATTTAAAGCCAACCAAAATGATTCTACTCTGCCTGATAGAATGCATTAATTGAATCTAAGAGTCGGTCAAAGTCACCATACTCATTGTGAATGCAGCCAATTCATAACGGTAGCCCACACTATGGCGTCCTAGTATGGTGGCATTCTCACATAAAGGAATGTTTGTGTCAATTTTCTCCTGCAAATGAAGTGTAAGAAATATATTTTTCAACAGTTCGATTAGCCAAGCACTGTGAATTAATATAATTTATTTA
Organism: Hypercompe scribonia; assembly: GCA_949316085.1. Lineage (NCBI taxonomy): Eukaryota > Metazoa > Arthropoda > Insecta > Lepidoptera > Erebidae > Hypercompe > Hypercompe scribonia. The sequence goes on from OX438988.1 coordinate 12,718,153, forward strand.
TATATTTTTATAGTATTCATTTAAAAAATAATAAATATAAATTACAAATTTTTAGACGTAACAATTTGCAGGGTTATCACTCACATTTCTTCCAGACAACCTTGACATGAATGTAATATTAGCTATTTAAGATTTAGTTTACACACCAGTAACATACTATTACGTGAATATTGAAATTTATTACAAAAAACATTTATTTGCAAATATACACCGATTCTCATCATACATATATAAAAATATTAAAATCACTACACGTATACACCTACACACACGTGTATATTTCTTTTTTTTTTATATTTACAACCTACCAAAGTGACTCTATTCTGCCTGATGGCAAGCATAAATAGAATCCAAGAGCGATGGTCGCCATACTCCCTGCGAATGGCAACGGTGTAATTTGGCGACCCACGCTATGGCGGCCTAATGAGATGCTTTTTCACGCCCCGCTTAAAGGACCCGGGATCGTAGTGGGAGGGAAACACGTGCGCTGGTAATAAATTCCAGGCTTTAACTGATTTGCACAGGAAGGAAGAGCCGAACCGTTTAGTTCGGGAGCATATGTCTACCGTTCTGAAACGGTGACTTCCAAGGCCAGCACGAGTTGTAATGTAGAGGAATGGAGAAGATGGGATCAGTTGGAAGAGCTAGACAGAACACTCTCCATGATAAAGGCGATAAAGAACTGCCATAGAGGCGACATCTCTTCGCAACTGCAGAGACTCAAGGGATTCAGTGACTTTCGGGTTATTGATAATCCGGACTGCTCGCCGCTGTAACCGATCCAAAGCGTCCAACAAATACTGCCCGGATCCATCGTAAAGATGAGAACAGTACTCCACGCAGGAGCGTACCTGGGTCTTATAAAGAAGACACAGACGCTCAGGCGCAAAGAACCGTCTCACTCTGCTCAGTATACCCAGCTCCCGCGAGGCCACCTTGGTAATGCTTTCAATATATTCTCGCGGATTGAGGTGCCGGCCAATATTCATTCCCAGTATACTAAGATTGTCCTGCAAGGGCAGTTGAGTGTTCTGAAAAGTGGGGAGGGGAGGGAATATATATATATAATTAAACAAACAATAACGTATACTACATACGATGAAAACAAAAGTGTTTGTAACAACAAACAATAATCTTTCAGTAGCTTTTTAAAACAGACAAGGTTTTAAAAACAGACAGAGATAATAAAAATAAAACACTATTTTAAAACATACACAAAGAACGAGAAAATTACGGTGAGTAATCTCGAGAGAGATAACATTGTACTCACATTGTATTTATTGCAATATGTGTTCTTATTAATTTACGCCATAAAATATTCTCTGCGGATTACACGTTGTTTGTAGCTTGGGTCACGTAAATATAAACTTTGTCAACCAAATAAGTTATCTCCCAGGAACGGTACGTTTTCTGGATCACTGGCACATGATTTCTTTTCTATATAATCTATCAAAAAGCGTAAACAGTAAACAATAAATTCGTTTTTGCAACACTTTCTATGGGTATGAGATATTTCAAGTGTCAATAATTATTAATGGAGTAAAAGTGTTAATAAAATTATCAATACATATAATGTCTTAAGTAAACTGTAATAATTCACTAACTTTATTTTTTTTTTTGAGAATGAGATTTTGACAATGGTAAGCGATTGTTTTAATATCAATTTCATAACGAGGGATGTTGTTTTGAAACAAAACAAAAGACGTTTGAAACTATGGAAAAGGAGTTATCTGAATAGGACATTGTGATATAACCAAACAATTAATTAATTTGGGAAAACAAAGGCTTAAAAACAATAACGCCCTTACGTCATTCTGGATTCGGCTTCAGTTAAAAGAATTATCATGGAAGATCCATGTTTTGACATATACGGTTTGAAGAGATGATCTATATGGTTTCACAAAAAACCATTCTGAACTATTTCTACAATTATTTCGTTGTTTTTCATGTAGTGAAAATAAGGATATTGTGTGGCATTATTATGAATGTTACATGTAGCCTCTATCTACATATTTATGCTGCACATTCCACAAGAACATAAAGGGTATACCTCACAACAGCATCTACCACAGAGAAATTTCTGCTAATATAATAATATAACAAAAACCTTCATTGCACTCCATCGTGGTTATTGACTTATATATACTGTCATTTGGCCGAGAAACTTTATTTTCTAGACTTTATGATTGAAGTTCAACGTAGTAAAACCATTTCAAAGGCGGTGTATTCTCCAAGTTTTCCGAGTGGATGCCCACGTTGGAAGTAACCAAATTATTATAGACAATCATCAAATTTATTTAAGCGCTAGGACATGGAGTTACCTTGATTTGTTTACAATAAAAAGATGTTGCATAATGTAAATTCATGTGACGTAACGAGCGTAGTTTAAATAATTTTCTACCTATTTAAGAAACATATGTAATGTTTCTTCTTGTGAGAGAATTCAGCAGTGCCTTGAAAAACATAAAAGGTGTAAAATATTAAACAAAATTTAATAAATTAATTGTTATAACCTTCACATTATGGACACTTTTAATCACGCTTTATTTAATACATCCCTAAAGTTCTCTCAAACACATTTTAATTTTATCTCCTTCTGCACAATCCTGGGGGACTCATCCACTTACAAGTAATTGATTCAATCGAATATCAGTTACATTTAAAGCGAACTTTTATATTAATGTTGAAGTCTATAATTGAATACGAAAATAAACATCTATTGCTATTTTCTTTTTCACAGTTCAATATTTACCAGGGTTCTTGAAGATCAGAAGCGTGATCTCGTGGCGGCCTTCGGAGTGAAATTTTTTTCGTTTAATGACATGATTGTGGCCATGGTACAGAGTGAGAGCGGGTGGAACGCCACCATCTCTGTGTGCGCAGCGGATTCGGGAGAGGCTTAGAACTCTCCGCCAGGCCCAGGATCGGCCCAGGTACCGCAGAAATCTCAGGCATCAGAAATCGCTACACGATCTCCGTCCTCCACAAGCGCAGGCGTAAGGGTGACAGGTGAGGCCATCTATCACCCTAGCAGAAGGCTATGGTGACTATGCTAATGCTACGGACCAGCCCTCTCTTTTGAGGGCAGTAAAGGAAACCTCTAGGTTCTAACAAGGGAGGGCGTCATCTATAAGCCGTAAGAGGCTCGAGGTACATCGAGGTTCCAGAGTTTTTCTTACTAAGATGCACCTGGTTCCCCGGCTACTAGTACCCGAGACGGTGTGCCGTTTTAGACGGTTTGAGGGCAACATAACTACCTACTGGTATCCGTTGGGATTGCCGTACAGGAAACAAAAAACGGGTTTTCGAAAATATTTTAAAGCACAAAATTTGCAATAGAAATAATGCCCAAGAAGTGGCCTTACCGCTCAAAGCAATTTCTTCCAAACAAACTTTAGGTATGCTATCATTGCATCAACAGACCCCTGTTGAACATAAACCCCTTCTTGGAAAGGAGATTTTGGCTTACACTACAACATTTGCCAAGCGGGTTGGTTCTAAGGTTTGTTTTAGGTTTTTCTTTACTTTGTAATGATGTGGTCCTGCGTAGTTTATTCCCTTAGCCGCCTCTTATGAGATCCAAGGGGTGAATAGGGGTGTAAACCCTTGATATTCTTAATCCGTCACCACGCGGTAATAGACAGCAACCAAAGTACTTTATAGTAATATGTGGACAGAGAGTAGTTTTTAGATTTTTTTTAATCTCGAACACATTCTAATTATATATCTTTTTACGCTATCCTGGGGAACCTATCCACTTTATAGCCGCTGTAATTGAGACAATCGAGTATCAGTTACATTTAAAGCGAACTTCTATATTAATTTTGAAGGATATTATTCAAAGTGGAAGTAAACGTTTATTGCTAAGAAAACTCACAGTTGAGTAACAGAATATTTTTATTTACAATTGTCATAATTAAAATGAATAAGGCAAAATAACTGTGCAACAATAAATAAATAAATATATAGATATAACTTTATGTGAATACCGCGATTTAAAAAATAGTTGAAGCATAATGTGTACAGCTGAAATAACGTGCCAGGGACGTCCTTAGTACTTAGAGCCATTCCTTCCAAGCAAACTATTGGTAGGTATATAATAGAAAACTACGTATAAGTTTACATGTAGCTATAAATAAATAAATATTTCAGACATTTGACACACAACGTCATCTAGTTTCAAACTGATAGAATACTTATATACTTTTTATTCATAAATACATACATATTATACATAGAAACTACCCGAACTTCAAAACAAATATTTGCAAATCATATAAACATTTGGTCCGACTCGGGAATCGAACCCGAGATTGAAAGTACAGCAGTCGCATTCACTACTGCTGCGCCACCGATGCAGTAACAAATATGTTATTAAATTAAATATATGTTTATCATATATATGAAATATACTCAATCATAAACTATTGCTGTGGAAAACAAATTACCGCCATCAGGGGCGACAAACGTTTCTCTACGAGAAAAATATTTGTGTACAAACTGGTAAATACAATCCAGACAGAAGGCTATTTATACACTTTTTAAGCTCTTAAACACGTGTCAGTGAATAAATACCAGTTATCACAAATTAGTATCATTTTTATAAACAAGAAACAGTGTCATTGGAATTTTAGATATTTTTACGACTAATAACCATTAAAATTAATTAATTATCGTAAAGAAATTGTAGTAATCGTACACAGAATCCAATTCAAGTGGTGACAAGTTTTATAGAAACCTATGTAAAGAAGTAATAGTCCCGAGTCCCATTTGGCTGTAGATATTATACAATATAGCATTAAAATTAAAACAGAATACATTAAAAAGACATGCTTTTAAAAGAGACATCTATTTTTAGGACAATTACATAAAGTACTTAATTGTTTCATTGTAATAAAGAAAGCACTGTTTGTAGAAACCACAACAAAAATCAACATTTGCTTTAAAATAATTAAATTTTAATTAAGTGCTACCCAACTCTACCCTTGAATCTATAGGTTTGTTACCCACTGCTGCGGTATAAAAAAGACAGAATAAAAATGCATACTAATATGTTTATGCATGAAGCTAAAACGATTGTCTGCTAGTTATAAAGTTATTACCATTTTGAGCTTTTTGATATGCAGAAATTATTCTTTTTTAAATAATTGCCTCAACTTTCTTACCATACGGTTTTCTGAACCCAAATTGGGTAGACTCTATATTCTTACAACCAAAATACTGATAAATATACATGTTTATTTCTAAAATACACAAATTATAACTAAGTTACAATTAACTATAGAAAAAATTATCATGCACGTTACACCATTATTTATCCTGGATGGGAATTGCACCTATGAACTCTAACTCAGCAGCCAAGGTCACTATCAATAAGCTTGTCATAAAAGTGTAATAACCTACTATTTCTACTAATTTATGCATTAATTAAAGCTAAAAAGCTAAGCAATAAACCGAGAGCCAGTCGATGTTACCATCAGACTATTCTTTCTAATAACCGAACGTCTTAATCCCACTTCTCTATCCAAATCTTACGGCATCTCTCACCTTTACTTTCACATATGGGATAAAAACAATAAAGACAAAAGGAAAATATGAGTCAGAAATGTTGATCCTTTTCTTACATTTACCTTCTATCTTTATCCTATCTGGAAATCGATTACAATTCTAAGGAGGGATGGCGTTAGATAGATGTACAGCCTTCAAATAAACCATACAACTATTTGTAATGAGTGAATTCTAAATATATTCGGGGATAACAGAAGACAAATAATATTGAACAATAGCGAGAAAACCCACGACTAGCCCTCAGAAACCAAAGAAAACAAATCAAAGACAAATATTAATTGATAGCTAGTGATTTGTTATTTATACTCAAAAGAGGCTTCGAAACAACGAAAACGCCATTTCGATTTGTTAGTCTTTTTTACGGTGCCGCATCATAAAAAATATCTAATTAGTATTTTTACTTCACCACCACACTAATCGGATCCGCGAATTAGATTACGAACAATATCCGTACCTACAAGAAATAAAAATATTACGAGTTTGTGAGCCACTGCCTTAATGTTATAAGGTAACAAAATGGCCTTCTATCCAAAGTAGGAGTCACACATACGCCACTAACCACTGCGTTCATTGTGAACTTGACATTTAAGAAATAACCCTGTGTTTTATTAGGTACAATAAGTCGAACAACTGACAGGTTAAGATGAACCCTTTTCAATTTACTACGAATAAGGTATTAGGGAACAGGGATATAATATAATATAACCATGTAAACAATGTATCCGTAAACAATGTATGTATAGTGTTGTAATTTTAGAACCAAATAAACATTTTTATTTATAATATAAATCCTTCGTTTGCGATTTGATATCTAGGTTTTTAATTACGAGTTCATACTCGTACCTATATTCTGTTTGAAGAATACTTTGTCAAAATGTTCAATGAAAATATTACAATGTAAATTATTTATCGGAAAAGCATAAGATCAGAGTTAGCAGCTAATCACATCCACACGATATTACTACCTTACTGAGACAACATGTGCTTATTAGTAAGTACTTGATTGAGGTTGTATACTTTATTAGCTTATACACACACAAGTTTTTGTTACATTTCTTTGCATTTGTAAAGACTTATTAAAATAAGGTAATATAGAAGATACATCGAGCTTGGAACAGAGATCTTTTAACCTCGGGGCGAGCGAGGACAGTGTTCCGCCCGTCAGGGAATCGGAGGTAGGGGCTGGTTTGAGAGGATACTCTCAGCCCGCATCGTCCGGCACCTCTGCGAGGTGGGCCCCGATCTGTCGGACGCCCAATTTGGTTTTCGGGCGGGGCGTTCGACGGTCGATGCCGTGCTGCGCCTGAGGGCCGTTACCGAAGAGGCGGTGAGCTGTGGCGGCGTGCTGTTGGCGGTGTCGTTGGACATCGCCAACGCATTTAATAGTCTGCCATTTAGCTGCATCAGGGAAGCACTCCACTACCACGGGGTGCCAGAGTACCTGAGGCGGCTTGTGGCAGACTATCTTGAGGAGCGTACTGTCATGTACGAGGACCGAGATGGCATTCTGAGGCGGCGGCCCATGTCGTGCGGTGTTCCACAGGGGTCTGTCCTCGGACCACTCCTGTGGAACATGGGATTCGACTGGGCCCTTCGAGGTCGTCTTGCCCCCTGGCTGGGCGTAATTTGTTACGCAGATGACACATTAGTCACGGCCCGGGGAGCAAACTTTCAAGAGGCGGCGCGCCTGGCCTCCACGGGTGTCTCTCTGGTGGTCGGGTGAATTGAGGCGCTGGGTTTGCGGGTGGCCCTGGACAAGACGGAGGCCCTTTTGTTCCATGGGCCCCGTCGTGGTCCACCCTCCGGCGCCTCCATCGTGGTCAATTCGGTCCTCGTACCGGTTCAGGCCCAGATGAAGTATCTGGGCCTGATCCTCGACGGCAGGTGGCTCTTCGACGAGCACTTTCGACAGCTTTCTCCAAAGCTGGTCGGCGCTGCTTCTGCCCTTGGGCGACTTTTGCCCAATCTGGGTGGAGCTAGCGTGGCGACGAGACGGCTATACACGGGGGTTGTCCGGTCAATGGCGCTGTACGGTGCGCCGGTGTGGGCGGCGGCTCTGACCGCCCAGAATAGGGCTCGCCTCTGGCGCCCTCAGAGGATATTGGCGGTTAGAGCCATACGCGGCTACCGCACCGTATCGACGGAGGCGGAGTGCGCCTTGGCCGGAACTCTGCCGTGGGATTTGGAGGCGGAAGTGCTCGCCGAAGTTTATCGGCGGACGGCTGACTACCGGGTGGATAGCGGCATACGGCCCCCGCCCGAAGAGATACGCGAGTGGCGTGAGGCCGCTCGTCGAGCCACGATGGCTCGTTGGTCGTTCCGGTTGGAGACTCCTCGTGCTGGCTTTGCCCTCGTGGAGGCTCTCCAGCCGGTCATCGCCGAGTGGGCAGGGCGGCAGCACGGGACCCTTTCCTTCCGACTGACGCAGGTCCTTTCCGGGCACGGTTGCTTCGGGAAGTATCTGCACTCGGTCGCCAGGAGGGAATTGAGTCCTGCCTGTCACCACTGCGACTGCAGTGAGGACTCGGCTCAGCACACGCTAGCGGTTTGTTCCGCCTGGGCGACGCAGCGTGGGGTCCTCACTGCAGTTATTGGAGGAGATCTCTCGCTACCGGCCGTCATACGCTCCATGGCCGGTAGCGACAGTTGTTTTACCGCGGTCGCAACCTTCTGCGAAGACGTAATTTCGCGGAAGGAGGCGGCGGAGAAGGCCCGGGAGGACGATACCCACTCGGACCCAATTCGCCGCCGGTGAGCCGGGCGGCGAATTGGGCAGATGGCGAGATGGCAGTCGCTTTACTTAAAAAATCGAAATTTCCTGTACCGTCTGGGAGCAGACTAAAAGATACTCTAACCTAGTTTATGTATGTATTAATATGTAAATGTATGAATATATATTCATATATGTATGTGTAGTTATGCTATGTAATGGTAGCTAACATACGTAAATTGTAATGTACACCACAAACTGCATAACACTGAAAAGTAGAGGCCGTCTAAAGGTTGCCGTGAAAGAAATCGAAGGATGCGATAAGGCTGCCCATTTTACTACTGTTTTTGTTTGTTTGTATTCTACATTGTATGTTTCCTAGTTATGGTGTGCAATAAAGAGTACCTATCTATCTATCTAGTTTATAGTTCTGACTACTTTGGTTATAATATTTCCCATTGTACAGTTTTGAGTAAGAAGTTTTAAGTGGTGGAGTTTTTAAGTGGTTTCCTCAAGCAGAAGTTAAGTTGTTCTCTATGAGAAATTTATTTATTACGAAGGTTTATGTTCTAAATATATAAATGTTTAATTCCAAATAATAATTCAATCTTACCTTTAGTTTAAAAGCAGCCAATTATAAAGGATATTTAACTTTGAATGGCTACTAAAATTTCAACTTGTGAGTCACATTTATGGTCAAAAATACTAATAATAGAATTCAAATTTTCAATGGGTATTTCATGTGGTATTTCATAGGGTTCCTTTTAAGAACTTAAAGCCCCAAGCCAATCTTCCGATTAGCAGCAATAGACTCGCCAACGTGGGACCAAAACACTGGCGAAAAGTAGACCTACCCCTCCGAGGATACGGGCGTGATTTAAGATGATGATGATGAAATTTTTAATGTAAAAGGAAATCTCGTATTATTATAAAATGATTAAAATATACTGTAAAAAATATAACTGTAAATTTATTTATTTCGGATGTTAAATATAATTAGGTATATCATTCTGATAAATTTAATACGGAAGCACAAAAAAAAAACATTTACAGCCATCCTTTCTATAACCAGCTCGTAATCAGTTACCTTAGAAGCATCTGAACCTCGTCCAAAAGCCACGTGTCGGAACACGTTTTACGGCATTGTAATACGAAGGACAAGCTTCTATTGTGAGTAATATGACAAATTTTATACCAAGTACTTAACATCCATGCTATACACGCGAACGAACCAAAATTCTAAGGGGTAGACAGAGCCTTATTAAATACTGACATATTTCCGACGAGGCATAATTTTAGCTCTATTTAGTTAATAGGAGGCAAGCCTATATCTATATATACATAACTCTAAGGTACATGGTACAAGGACATAGTGATCTATCAACGCACAGCCCAAACCACAGGTCGGATCGGCCTGAAATTTGGCATGTAGGTAGATACTACGACGTAGGCATCCGGTAAGGAAGGATTTTAATAAATTCCACCCCTAAGGGAATTAAATAGGGGATGAATGTTTAGGAGATAAATCTTCTTAGATTTTCGACTGATTGAACTGAAATTAAAGATTCTTTAAGAATTAAACATTGCTTCTCTAATGGACAGTTTTATGTTTTAGCGCCTAATGACAGATAAGTAAAGAATATTGTGTACAAAGATTCATATACCTTAATTTTTTACAAACGCTAAACAAAAGTAGAGCCACAAAAATTGTACCTAATTAATAATAATACTTCTTAACGAGAGCGAAGCCGCTGGCAAAAGCTAGTTATCCATAAGAGTATCCACTTGAAGAGTTAAATAGGAAAGTTGGGGAAATAGAAATAAGAAAATAATGTTGAGTGAGTATTGAGATGTTGATTATAGCCGGTCTGAGTGGCATATTTGTAACTATTGGAAAATTGGAGTCCTATAAATAAGTCCGAAGCCTCTAACCTATGTCACACACACACATACATGTACAACTAATATCGAAATAACCTCTAAGTTTTAAGAAAATTTAAAAAGAGTCAGATAATAGCGTTACAAAATCATTTTCCTCTTTCATAGCCTTGTTGGTTTATTATATTATTCTGTTTTCAGGTAACACAGTAAGTTTATATCAAATAAAATCAAATTAATATCAATTAGAGTAATATAATCTTAATTAGAGTAATAACAGGCGAATCGCCTGTCAGACTAGTATATTGGCAGGCTGAAATTGCTTCATTAAATACTACAATAACTGTCAATTAAGCAATAACCGTGAGGAAATTAATTCGTAAATAAAGACGACCAGAAATTGAAACCGTCGCGTGACATTGGCTAAAAATTAAAACACAAATCGTCGAAATAGTGAGTGTATTATAAAGATACTTATTAAGAAATTAAGCTATATTAAATACTCTATATTTAAGGAAAGTTAATTACGTGAATTTTAGCAGGAGCTAAATTTAAGGTATTGTTTTGATTTTTAAATTTTGTCACTTACCGAAATCTACAATATTTTTACAGATAACTTTTATTTTTACCGTGCGGTATTACTAAAATTTACCCCATAGAACATGTGACCCTTAATATTAGGCCTATAACTTCGTTTTTCGACGTCTAAATCTTTAATATAAATGACTATGAGACCGGAGGCCCATTGATGCAGGGGTGACAGTTATCGTGGTAACTGTATAAGTCTAACACTGTCACGATGACTGTCATGCTTTTTACGTTTAAAAGCAGGGTGTGAAAAAGGTGGTATAAAAAAGGTGTATCTCACTAGGTCGCCATAATGTGTGTCACCATACTGCATTATCTGCATTTGTAATGAGTATGGTGACCACAACTCTTGGATTCTATTCATGCTTTTCATTAGGCAGAGTAGAGTCACTTTGGCAGGTTCTTAATTTAGAATAAAAAAAAAACTACACGAATGCGGTAATAGTTTATACGATCACCACGCCCTTCTCTACTGCACTGAGTGTCGTGAATTCAAATCCCACATAGAACAACACTTTATGGGATCCACAAATTGACATCCTGAGTTTAGGTATTTCTGGGTCCTTTTCATGTATGCTTGTAAAATCCCCCGTAAAATTTATTCCTAATATTTGTTGTGTTGTCAATGAAGTTGTAGTTTGTTCTTTACCGGGAGTGGAGGGAGGAAAAGGTAGTAATAGTAGTTACTAGGTAGTAGAGCCACGCTGATTTCAGAGTGGGTCGGTTCGACCGGGTCAGCACTACCCGCCCACAGAAGACCACCAAAAGCGCCAGCATCCGTGTTGTCGTGTTTCATTGGTGAGTGTGAGACCGGAGACCCATTGATAACTGTCACCCCTGCTGACAGTTATCGTGGTAACCGTGTAAGCCTTACACTATCACGATGACTGTCATGCCTTTTACGTCCCCAATCGGGGCGTGCATAACCACGGCCATTAGACCCCAAACCGTACTATGATAAACGGATTGTTGATAAACATACTTATATATTTCTAAATAATTATAAATAGTCGATTAATTACAAACAGACACAGAATAAACCACCGTGTTCATCACACAAATATTTATCTATCGAACCCACGATCTCTGGCTAAGCAGACAGGAACACTACTTGACGAACAGGCGCGTCATTTCTTGTCAGATATGTAATACACATTAATCACGTTAATATTCGTTATTTAGTCATTTAGATTATAGAAAACATTAGTTTATAAGTTAGTATATACAAAAATTCACACGGAAACCGCAAGCGCTTGCAGGGCGCAGCTACAGCTCCCTCTAAGCCTTTTGCTCGTACTTAAACAAGTACGAGCAAAAGTCAATATAGAAATATAAAAAAAGTCAGTTATATTTTATGTGGCACATTTATTAAAACGAACGCAATCTCTATAAACCTTGACGCCTGGTTTATGAAGCCATCGTCACAAACACCCCTAACGTCGTCTAAATTGTGTGATTATTTTATAGAGTTAATAAGCTCTCCGAGGGTTAATATAACGACGACATAAACGCAAATATGTAAACATTGTAGTACGTCAACAAGTTATTTTATGTAAATTATCAAAATTTATTTTGTTACTTATTACAACATGTGGATTATAAGTGTTTATCGCAACAGGTTGGCAAAGTTACGCAAGCTTACCTAAGAAAGTCCATCCTTTATATTATGTTAAAAACTTTTAAATATAAGTATTTGACACATATTTTTTAATCCGTCATGGAGTAATAGATCAAGTTATGTTGGTTATTCAAATAAAACAAGAGATTCACAGTGGTCGAAATTAGCCCGTCAGGCGATGTTTAGCAAGTATTAGTAAAGACAGAGGTAGATAAATAGATCGATTTTAAAATGAATAAAATTAATATATACCACGTAAAAAAACGTTTTTGCAATTCAATTTGTGTACTTACCATTGAAAACTAACCTTTTCTAGACATCAATAGCATGATATCTGATCTATAGAATGATGAGCAACATTGAGAAGATATAAAGATATGATTGATGAGCACGTATTAAGTTTTTTTTTATATATTTTTACCTCTTCTTATTTACATAAACTTTTGAATAGATTCTGTCGAAAAATGCTGAGACAAGCAATTCAAATTCTTTTTTGTCCTTTTAAAGATAACTTTTTAAGTACTATAATGATATCTTTTGTATCGCAGGAGACTTAGCAGACATGAAATGAATTCAAAGAATACCTAGATTTAGGACAACACACAAAGTGTTAACCCGTTTGCGGATCGAACCCACAACACTCAGCGCAATACAAGTGGTGGCACTTAAACCTTAACGTACTTTCTTATACCTACTAAGTACTGTATTTTCACATAAAATTGGTATTTACTATGTGTATGCAAACACTATGACACCAAGAACATGTAGCGTTCATGTGGCAACACTGTTTTTGACGACGTCACTTTTTATATACAGAGTTGGGTACAAAGAAAAACAAGGGAGTTTAAAAGGTTGAATCTATCTATTATCACTTGTATCACTAGTATAGTCTCATTTGTTATACTAGTCTAATGAACAGAGTATTAAAGACACATGCAAATATACTTGATCTAATCAACTTCACCTCTATGGTGAGTCCTCATCAGATAGACACACATCTGTGTACCTATGTCCGTCCTGTTTCATATATATTCAAAGGTGTGTCTATCGCGTGACTAGAAACCTATGTATTTACTCTAGTTAGTGCTTGTACGTATCTTTCTATTCGCTTGATAGCATATGTAACACTCTTGAGGCAACTAAACTAGATTTTTTTTAAGAACTTACCCAAGTAACTCTAATCTCCATGATGGAAAGCACGAATAGAATCCAAGAGCTATGGTCGCCATACTGCGAATGCCGATGATAACAATGCAGTATGGTTACCCACACTATAGCGGTCTAGCGAGATGATTTTTTTTTTGATAATGATTTCTTTGCGAGATTTTTTTTGAGCTTACCACGATAACTGTCACTAATGCATCCCTAGGCCTCCAATGTTACAGTCACTTAACTTTTAAAATTTTTCGTAGAACAAAACTAAAAACACAAAAAACTATTTATGTATTTCTATCAATTGTCTAGTACCTAGAACTAGATGACGTTGTGTGTCAAATATCCGAAATATTATTTATTTAAAGTATGTAAATGGATAAAATTTGTTGATAGAGCAATATTTTTTCGCTTCAAATTAACACAAAGTCACACAAAAACTGATTAACTAACTACAGCATTGACCCGAATCACTTGCGGCATCACCAAATGTTTACTATCGTACTATTATGTAAACGCTCAATATTCAGCTATTGATAGAAGATTACAAGTGTTTGATAAAAAAACAAAGTCTCAAAGAAAAAAAGTCTGAGCAATAAACACGGATCTTTTCTGGACACAGCATAGTTAATTATATATATAATCAATCAAAAGTTTGGTGACCGCACAACATGCAGATACTGTCAAGACAGAAAAAAATAAAGGTCACGTTCTTGACCTAAAATGTGATAATAGTGAAACTAGGACAGAGTCAATCTTTTGTGGAAAAGATCTGAAGATGTTACAGGGAATAAGCAATAGTCGAAGTCACATTAGACAATTAAAATTGATAAAGAAATATCCAAGCAAAATCGGTATCGCGGTAAACAGCTCGGACGCAAGGAAAACAACACATGTATTCTCCGCTTCACTTTGTTCACTAAAAATGTGCAAATGTATTCAACAATACCTATAGATATATACATTTCATTTACATTATAATGCTAATACTGCCTGCTTTATGATACGCCGGTTGTGTAATAGTGAGACCAACTATTTCAAACTATTTACGCAGAGCCCGGATAGCTCAGTCGGTAGAGCATTGGACTTTTAATCCAAGGGTCCAGGGTTCAAGTCCCTGTTCGGGCGGACAACATTTTGCCATAAAAATGTTTGGTTCTTTTTTAGTTAGTTCATTTCTTAACTTTTTAAATAATAATATCGTTTAGGTATGCACGTAAATAGACGCAAAACAATAGAAAAGAATGAAATATAATAAAATGAAAGAATTATTTATAACATGTTCTGTTACAATAAATATTTACAATTTGTACTTCGTTTTCGAATTCAAAATCTCAATTTTCTCAGCAATTTTTAATTTGTCACAATGGTTAAGTAATTAGTCATACATGTTACCGCAATAAATGCGTGCGTTAGTAATTTTTTTTTCATTTATTCATCTCATTCGAGAATTTAACAATAGATTGCAAATTATAAACACCGTTCCTAGCATGATGAACCAAGACAAAAAAAGGTTTTGTATTACAACTTGCTGATTTAGTCGTGTACACACACAAACGCAATATGACTAACAGTCGTAACTTTTAATCGTAAGCAAATAGCTTTTTAATCTGTTTTGAAATTGAATGTCTACTACAAGCTGTACCATTTTTATGGACACCTGTATCAATATTCTCCGTAGTTGTGTTAAGAAATCTCATCATCTCAGCCAACAGACGCTACTGCTGGACGTAGGCCTTACTCAAGGTTCTGGACAACCACCGGTCCTGTGTTGCCCGCATCCAAAGGCTTCAGCGAACTTCGCCAATTTGTCTGGCTACCTTGTAGGGAGCCTGCCAACGCATTAATATAACTTAAAATATCACAGGAAATTAAAATTGTCCCAGACCTTTTCCTAAACAAACGGCTACTAATTGACTTAGCATTGGGTACGAAATGCTCAGTCATATCGTTCAGTGAATTCCTGCCGAGTATAAAGCCATCACATGAAACCAAGAATACTCCAGTTTTACTATTAGCTAACGGTTACAATCAATAGACAGAGAAATACGTTGAGTCGAAATAAATTTTTTTTGGTTCAATTATTTTATATTGTTTAAGTCTATCCTTTTATTTTTGTTGTAAAATCTGTTTATTGTATTCAATGTGTTGTTAGAGCTTATGAGCTATCGTTATTATTAGCTCGATTATATAAACCAACCCGAGCAGCTAAACTATTAAGTCGCAACGACAACGACGAGAACCTATCATGTTTTATCAATATTATCTTCCTCATTATACCTGTATCGGTAAATCATTAGACTTTTCTTAAATAAATTTAACTCTTGTCACATTTAAAAAACTTATTTTGCCTATTTAACGAAGTCGCAGGACCTCAACATAATAATTCACAACT
Organism: Hypercompe scribonia; assembly: GCA_949316085.1. NCBI lineage: Eukaryota > Metazoa > Arthropoda > Insecta > Lepidoptera > Erebidae > Hypercompe > Hypercompe scribonia. Next base: position 12,734,062 of record OX438988.1, read on the forward strand.
CAGAATCAAAAATAATAAAGTTCTTTTTAATCAGTTCTCTTTCTTATTGCAAAAAGATGTTTGTATTTCACGTGTCTAATCACGAATAATTCCAGAACATCTTCTTGTAATTATAAAAGAAAACTTTTAAGCCTACTGCTAATGGTAAGTGGACAAAAATCTAACTATCTCTACTAATACAATAAGTAGGTATACATGGAGTAGAAGATACCATATTTCACAACCGGTAACGATAATAAAAAAAGAATTTCAAGTATATTTGAGAGAAATATTTCAGCAATATGGAGCAATGGAAATATTCTGTGAAAGTATTAAATATTCTTTGTGACAATATCTCCACGGATGCATGTGTACCATTCACACCTCACTGGTTGTCTGTTCTAACGTTCATTTTGTCTCTATCGCTGGTGTCCTACACAACAAAACAATAAACATCCGGTATCTGTTATCTTTATAATGAAAAGGTCTGTCCTATATTCTGTACCCGAATGTATTCATTTTAAACCTATAATACTAATATAAAATCAGCAACATTGTTTACATTATAGATATAGCGATCCCGAACACACAATCTCCTGTCAATAATTTCAGAAAAACTTTCAAAATACCAAGACCTTACAATAGAATTAAAAACACAATGGAAAGCTTACATAGTACACATAGTTCCAACAGCTCTATCATCAACAGGCATAGTACCTAAAACTCTCACTCAAAATCTTGAATTACTTCACATGCCCTCACACTACTTTCATCTGCTCCAAAAAGCCACCATACTCAATACCTGCCAAATTACTCGTAAATTTCTAACATCTTCATCTACATCATCTATCTACTCTATCTAACGTATCATGCTTGGCTTAGGCACGCATGCCTCGTATATTACCCCTCTAAACAGGGACACAAATCAAAGTTGAAATATAATAATAATAATATTAATTAACGCCAGAATTAAATACAATTTTTCTCATACGCATACGCATTTACGTAGTTGAGGTACACGGAAATAGTCAGGCTCTGGTACTCACGGTAAGATTAAACTTGTGTTGTGAATACCAGTCCCTCTCCTTATTACTCAAACTATTGCTTCGCTGATTTGGTCACAATATTTATATTAAAATAATATGTTTTTATTTTCAAACCTTCTTACGTAAATCCATCTACCTAAATTATTCTGAAGCACTGAATTTAATCTGTAATGTACGAGTACTGTGTGTGTAAACAAATTCACGTAGCTATTAATTAATACCAGTAGGTTCTATGTATACACTATTTTAAAATTATTAAGGTAATTATATCCACTATTCTTAATAACAATAATAGAACTTTTAGTAAATATTAATATTTAGTTATCTATTAACAATGATACGAGATAATTTGTTATTTGTTAGAATAGCACGTTTTCAAAGCAATCAATTTTAAAACAATGATTAGTTTCAATTTATAATCATACGCTACAAACATATTAATTTTTACACAAACATGTGATAATATTACAATTAACACTGTGGTCATAAAACAGGGCACCTTGGACTAACTGGTAACTGGACTAACCAATACAAGCCACAGTGTAGAGGAAATACAGAATAACTATTTCGCAACTTTACTTAATGTGACTTATAGTTTATTTCTTATTTATGTCATTTGGAGAGCCTCACAAAGTGACTTTACTCTGCCTGAAGAAGTATGAATAGAATTCAAGAGCTGTAATCACTTCATTACTCATTCCGAGTACAGACTATGAAGTATTGTGACCCACACTATGGAAGCCTAGTTAGATGCTTCTTCACGTCCCACTCGGAGACGTAAAAGGCATGGCAGTCATCGTGGTAGTGTGAGGTTCACACACTTACCACGACAACTGTCACCCCTGCCTCAATGGGCCTCCGGTTTCGCACTCACCAACGAAACACGACAGCATGGATACTGTCGCTTTAGATTGGTCCTCTGTGGGAGGGTAATACTGTCCCACCTGTTACCAGCATGGCTCGACTGTCTTGTTTTCTTTACAATTATTTTTCATAAATACCGCAGTAATCGAAATAATTAATTACTGTAGTAATGAAACTTATAAGAGTTCAATGTGTTATCGATGTTTAAATCGTACTTGTCGTAATAGTCTTTTTAAAAAAGAAAGAAAAGAATAGGCATTCGGATTCAGCAATCAGTACTTGTGTTTAACGTACTTGTAAGCACAAGCTAAGTAGTCGTATTATGCTGTGTAACTTCTGACATACATATCAATCAGTCAATCAATCAGTCAATTGGTCAAAAATCAAGAGCTAATTGACACAACTTCTCTTACACACTGTCGTTCCTTTTCACGAAATTAGTCTGACAGATTGTTGGGAAGCTGGACGAATGAGTTTATACATCAAAAATACGTAGGTGGCTCCATAAATAACTACGTCATTCGAACAGCGTGTGTGAATACTGTCAGAACTGTGTTATTGTATGAACCTACTGTACCTTTTTCAGCGGTGTAGGTCGTTGGTATCCCATTAGTGAAGTCAATATACTTCTGTCAATATCACTAATTGTGTTTATCTAAATTTTAAGCTCTGCGGCTAAATGGGTGTGTTTTGAAGTCATTTACAGATTTAACGCTGATTTGAAACTGTATTGTAAGTTGTTTCATCTCGATGGACTGTTGCAATTGAATCTAATGAACTGTGATCACACCATTTAGCCGAATTTTATGGATATAGAGTTGTCTCCGTTGTGGCTGGTCGCTATGGCCAAAATCAGCTAGAAGTAATCAAATATAGAACCGTGATTACATATTACAAAAAAAAGACGAAGTTCCAAATTTAAAATATTTATTGGCCAAAGTAAAAGTATATTCAATAAGGGTTGTAAGGTGAAGCGTCAAGACAAATAACTTTGAAAGAGATATTCACACCCAAAATACAAGAAAGACAGCCGTGAGGTCTCGCATGTCTCAATCGGATATAAATAAACTTGTAACAGTACGCCGAAGGTTGGCAACACGTAGGGTTGCCATAAACCATACTTTGTGTTGCCCACTTAAATAATGGATAGAGGCAATGTTTTGTAAGAGACAGTATTCGTACCGACAGTACCGTATTCGGATTTACTAAGATTCCTATTTTACTGTCCAAAAGAAAATGGTAAATTGAGGCATACAAAATAATCACATTTATTACGATGGATTACGATGTCGGTGCATTGCAATCGGCGTTTAAAACTAAATTGTTTCGAGTTTAATGAACAAAACGCAGATTATATCAACATAACTTGACTAATTTAAATATTCTAATTTTATTCAGTATATGTAAATTTAAAATTCTAATAAGATATTAAATTTATCAAGCACTTACCCACATCTGCGTAAATTGAATAATAACTCGTAAAACCTTTTTAGCTTACAAATATATTGTGGTATGAAGTCGGTTAAAAAAGTGAATCTTGCAAGTTTATGTATGTACTTAAATATTTTAAAAAATGGCAGCCAAAATATGCTTATTAGAAAAATTCTTAAACTATTTATGAAAAGGATTAAGATTTATGTTTCTATACTGTATTCTTTTTCATTTCAAATTTTACAGTCAGCAACAGAAATCAGTAGAACAACGATAGTCGACGACATTCGTTTTTTGAACTCCTAAAATCAAACGCCTGTGTTTGTAAAAACAACAAAAGAATACAGAGAATCGTATGACTATCGCTTTAACTGATATTATTGAAACCTTACCACAAATTAAATTTGTACATAGTATATTTGTATCACAATCCGCATAGCGAACATAAAAATGAAGAAAACATAAAAAAATAAACGATACATAACTAAAAATTCTTTAATATTTTTTTTATAATTGTTTCATTTAAGTTATTGTGTAAGAAAGAAAACAGAATGTTATAAATCGTCTATGATATTGATTAACACAGATTACAGACAGATAAAACAGTTCAATTTTTATTCTACTTATTTTCATACATAATTAATACTCTGAATAAAAAAGTTAAATAACATTTAAAGCTACTTACTTATTTTATTCGTTTAAGAAAATCTTATTGGCTATGAAACATCACACTGTGATCCTTGGAAGCAGATCAGTAGCCAAACAGTGAAACTTCCGAGAGCTCTAAACGATAATTTTACATTTTTAATAGCCGAGACGCGACACTACTAAGACGCGTTTCAATATCAGTCACTCAATACTTTCGGAACTATAACATTTTGAAATTTGAAAAGTTCATTAAACGTAAGTGTCTGTACCAAATTAAAACGTGTAATTTTTGCGATCTTAAAATAACGAAACAACAAAATGTCCACACACATCTCACACGCGGCCGTCTGACAGCCAAAGCCTGTGCTATGGTCATGAGACTGCCGATCAATATACTTCTATATTTCTAAATATATACATATTATAGATAACTTACACCCAAACACAGAACAAATGATGGTGCTCATCACACAATGATTTGTACCGGGTGGAACCGAACTCAGGACCTCTGGGTTAACAGTCAGGACTAGACCAATAGACCCGTGAAATTTGATACTATTATTCATTATATCATTTTGAGATATTCTAAACGGATCAAAAGTAGAAACATATTAGATTAATAATAGTTGGAGGAGCTTGAGTAGCCATTACCACACTTTCTCAGATGGAAAAAAACGCTCAAAAGGCGAAGTCATCTCTTTTGGAAGAAGAGGGCATCAGGTGTATGATCCTTACACGGCCACGATGACTTTACATTTAACGTCCAAAAGCAGGGCGTGAGAAATCATCTCACTAGGCCACCATAGTGTGGATCACCATACTGCGTTGTTTACACTCGCAATGGTAACCACAACTCTTGGATTCTATTTCTGCTTTCCAACAGGCGGGATCATTTTGGCAGGCCAATCTCATCACAAGTTAATACTTATCTACAAATGATATATTTAATACTAAACTTCCTATACGGCACTGAATTTATATTTCGTCTGGAAAAACTTGCTGAGATAGAGAAAAGCACCACTTTTATTACGACTGTAGTTTTATTACAAATTATATCATAGATCTAACGAGTGTAATAAAAACTTAATACATAAATGTATAAATTTATTATACCTTTGCTATTTTCTAGTAGAATTGTATAAAGAAATGGTTAAAGCAAACAAGGTCTTCTTACTGTATTATACCAAGGTTTACAATCTTTACGCTGTGGTGTACCAAAGCGTGCCACCACCGCTATTCATCCCATGACTGTCGTAAACAGCGACTAAGGAAACAAACTACGCAAGTCAACATTATTGCAAGGAGAAGAAAATTTTAATGTAAGTCCTATACCAACATGTCTGGCCAGCATGGTATAGTAGGCCAAAACCTCCTTTGTAAAGAGAGGCCTATGTCCAGCAGTTGACTATTAAAGGCTATTGATGTGATATAATAACACTGTAACCTATGAAATTTAATTTCGTCTTATTAAGTGCTAACTCGGTGAAAAAGTAATGTAAAGTTTTACGTCATAGTGTGCCTAATGACTAATATCTCAATATTTTATCAATATCAAAAAGGACCACAATCTCCGTGATAGTACCTAAATGTATACCTAGCCCAAAAACTCGCAACAGACCTTTGTAAATTTGAGACCTTTTCTTTTCTTACAATGAAAAAAGTTTTTCTTGTCGTAAACTTTGAAATCGGCATTTAATGAAAATGATTTCTTTAATGCTGGATTCATGTTTATGAGGCTCATCCTTAAAGTACAAAAACTTGTAGGCACGTTTAACAGCTTCCTCTTTGTAATTGCAATAAGGTATCGTAATATGAATCCTAAGATGTCATAATTATGGGGTTATTATCGTTGCTTAATGAGATAGACAGCATTCACGATTTATACGAGTGTGGTTAGAAAGTAACCCAAACAAGAAACGAACAACCATACCTACTCGTAACTTAGTGATGAATACTTTTAGCGTTGTTTGAACAAATATCTCTTAAAGTATTAAGAACTAATGACTTCGTGTTTAATTTCTAATTCAATTTATTTCCAAACAATAAAGTTGAACAATTATTTTAATTTGCCGAATAAAAGTCTTAATTAAAATTGCTTTTGTCGGAGTTCTTTCTTCTTATCTAATATAGGCAGTAACTGTACAAAATGATTCATTTTATAAATACACAATTCATTATATTATTTATAAAGTTCATGCCACGTGTTCAGTTGCTGATAAGGAAAAGACCGGAATTATGGAATGTACGTTTTTTTTGGCTTCGAATTCAATTTGTGAAGAACCTTTACCACACAGAAGACCCGATAAGAATATTGTTTTTTAATATCTCATGAGCCAGATCATCATTTTGAAAAAGGAACTCATTTAAAGCATGTGAAACGTGCAAACGTATATGAAAAGCATGTTGAATGTGGGAAGCCCTCAAAATCTTGACACATGGTCTTCTGTCGCCTCTATCTACCCTGGAAGGAAACGAGACGTGATTGTATGTATGTATTTATGATATTGTGTTATGTAAGTAAAACACGTCGAAGTGTCGATAAAGATAAGTCCTTTTAACACTCCATTTTATTAGTTTTTATAGTATGTTAGAGATTACGTCTACGAATAAATATAAGATGTTATATGGAGAAATTGCCTAAAAAACTCACTAAGGATTCGCGGTGGCAATAAATACTCAGCGTAATTTACAATCTTTAAAAATAGAATACGTTTACATTGTGGTAATCGGTTATCAACAATAATTATAACAAAAGAACGCTTTCTTTTTTGTATCTGTCTATTTATTCTAAAGCGGGCAGCACAATCTCAACGAAAATTTCTCTAAGAGATAGCTAATGTTATTAAGTTCATCATAATTTTATATAAATGCCGTCCTTAGGTATATAATATAATAAAGCCTTGAAATCGTCATGAAATAAATCTTTAATAAAATTATTGCGTCGTGCACCGCATATTAATATTCTGAGATTGCACACCTACTTTATGTGAATATTAATAATATTAAAACCTGCAGCTAGTATCATTAAATCAAAGAAAATGAATAACTTTGTAGTTACCATGTTTTAAAATGAACTCTTAGAATAACGAGGAGACATATGAAAAATGTGATGCGCGTTATAACACGACAACCCGGTTTCCGTCTCTTATTTTCACTACTTGCTGATAAACTCCCTAATAGACTAATTTGAACACATCTATGAGATAACTACAGGATTCATTGATAAAATTTCAGTTAGTTATCTAACATATGACATTATTTGACAGATACAAGTTGCTGATTTCTTTGTAATTGAGATTTCCAACCTGACTATCCAACTGAAATCTGAAGTTATCTGCCAAATAAGTTCACATTAGTCTTTCAGGGACTTTATCAGCAAACGGTGAAACTGGCGATAAATCTTAGACATATACCACTGCCACCTGGATCAGTTATAGTAAACCGACTTGTAAACCGCCCATCTATTCATTCGATTTAGGATGGATAAAGATACGAAAAGTAATCGTATGCCAAAGTGGCTAATTGTTATATTGCAAAAGCTAAAATTATGATTTTCTCTAATTGTTACTTTCGACGTAACAGTACCCTCGTAGTAAAGAATTGTTCCGAGGCATTGATATATATATAATAACAAATTAATAAATATAATAAATATTTACAAATATTTCAGACATTTAACACACAACGCCATCTAGTTTAAAACTAAGCAGAGCTTGTACTATGATAACTATACTGACTGATAGAATACTTATATAGTTTTTTATGTAAACACATATATATTACATATAGAAAATATCCAAACTTCGGAACAAATAGTTACAGATCATACAAACATTTGGTCCGACCCGGAATCGAACCCGAGGCGAGAGTTGATTAATGATTAAAACATCGGGTAACATCATTATTTTAAAAGAATGTATTACTTATTTTGAGTTTTCCTCATAAATTGTAACCTTATACGATATATTTTCACATTAGTCCTTGTTATTTCACTACAAATATTATTTAATACTTATTCATTTTCAAAATACTCATTATAACGGTAGGAGCAGATACAATGATAAATTATCACGGTAAGATAATAAATGCTGTTTAGGTGTGCTACTTAGAATTATAAGGAATTATTTCTACAATTATTCTAATATAAATTTGCATTCTTGTTTCCATTACACAATTAACCAACAAATATAAACCAATAAACAACAACAATGCCGAGAGTTTGTCAATGATTTGAACAAAGTTCAAAGTTGTTTATCATCCATAAATATGTACATAAAGAAACAAAGAGAAGCCACATTTCAAGTAATTTCAAAGTTTGGACATAAATACACAGAAAATGTGACCTAGAAAGATAAATTTGACACAAAAGAAAAATTCTTTGACCCTTGGGTGTAATACACAACTTTACAAACTTAAAGAATAGTAACCTTCCAATAATTTTATATTCATATGCGTTCAATGACATAAACAGCTCTATCTAAAAGTAATACGGCATCCGCTATTTTAGTTTTGAGTGAAAGAAAATATAACTAAGAAGGAAATAAATCAGATCACTATAAAATCTGTGCATAACTATAAAATAACTTGCCCTGACTATTTTAAACCACTTGGGCTACAAATTTGAAATTTTGGCAGCAGATGCCTTTTAAGTTATAAGCTTTCCACGTTCCTATCAAGAACTTAGAACCCCAAGTCTACCTTACCTGCAAATGGTACACCTGCTGTTCGACGGACTAGGCTCTGGCAAACAAAGCATTCCGATCATCGGACTCACAACCTAATGTATTACGTGGGACCAAAATACTGGTGAAAAGTGGGCGTTTAATATGTCTCTGCCTACACCTCTGGGAAAACAGATATGATTTTATGTATATGCATTATGTATGTAGCACCCACTAAGAAAGAAATTTTGGATGTTGCACACGCAAGGGGATGAAACAAGGAACAAACGGTTCTACGGAAGTTTATCAACTTCAAAGAAAAACGAAATAAAAAATAATACTCGAACGAAAGCGCAGAGAATAGTTAGTAATGTATAAATTGGGATGTTTGACCCCAACAAGACTTAAAATCACATTCTCGAAATTACCGAAACTGCTCTCAATTTAATTTCAGGTTTCAGGCTTGCCACTTTCCACCCCAGCTGTGGGGAATGTTTAAAACATTATTACGCATTGTTAGATGTTTGCATAGATATTGAAAAAGTTGTTTACGTTCGGTACGATTCGAATTATACTAATACGTTACAATTTCTTCTAAATAGTTCTTTATCATATGGTAGAAATAGCTTCTTTTCTATAAAGATTTAATTTATTTATTCTTTATTATCATAGACAACTTATTAACAACTGACAATCAAAGATTTTTTTTTTACAAACTTCAAACTAAATATAACAATATACAATATAAAATATACAAACAAATAGTTAAATAGTGTCACATGGCAGATACCAGACATCCCACCCTTTTAGAGATACGACACTACAGTACCATTACTAGCATTTTATGGGTCTGCTGCTAAACTTTGTATCGAAATCGAAAGTATATCTACTGGTTATTTCTGAGCCCACCCAGGGGTCATATCCTGTGCCTTGGCAACTTTACGGCCCCTCTAGGTCTGATGCAGTCTCGTTCCCCTTTCTCGCACGAGTATTTTACTATTATTTATCATAACTGGCATCCTATCTGTTTCCTTACCTTTCTATTTCTTTTATCAATTTTAAAAATGATTACATACTACAAGTGTCAAGGCAGAAGCCGGCCGTAAAAGAAAAAAATGGAAACTCTTTTTAGAGATACACATCACGTCGGTCTTAATAAAAATTGGAAGGAAAAGCCTAAGACGATGAAAAATTTACACTAAGTGACTACTTGTACCTACATCATTTTACCTTCACGATTCTTCAGTTTAGTCTGCATACACTGCTACTACACGTTTCTAAAATACACAGTAGAAAGAAATAATCACACAGAAAACACATTATTCTATTTCAATGCTATATTCGAGACTAAACTAAAAATTAAAAAACATAAACTTATATGTTGTCCTGACATAAAGATATCGGTGTTATATGACAAAGGACCTACATTCTTATCCATTTATACTATGATAAAACAATATTAGAGAGTAGGTGCGAATAAAATGTCAAGTTTTATGACAAGGTGTGCCTTTATGACGATATAGGTTACGCCTTCGCGTTATTTGCGCCGCACAAGTCGAAGGAAAAAGAATTGTCATTTGATTGTCCTTTTTTTAATATCTTCAAATTTCAACGAAACGAAGGTATGACGTTTGATTATTTATTTTAAATCGTTACATAAGTAATACAATTATCTTAAATATTAGAGGAGACCAACTACGAGTAAATAGGTAGCTACGTTGTTGGTATCGCAGGTAGATTTTTTTGCCATAGTACTACTAAATTGCTTGATAGTGTTACAGGAAAAAAAATAAGAATTTTCTAGCGAAATGACGAATAGCATAAAGTAGCACTGAACTGAAATATCGGTGAAGATAGGCCCCAGCATATCTGCCCCAGCATATCTTCTTTGTCTACAAGGTGGTTTAAAAATACAGTGTAATTAACATCGATTTTTTTTATTAAAGCCTACCAAAGTGACACTACTCTGCCTGATGGAAAGCATGAGTATAAACATGCTTTCCATCAGGTATGCATCAAGTATGAGTAAAGTCCAAGAGCGATGATCGTCATACTCATTGTGGATGCCAACAATGCAGTATGACGACCCACGCTATGGCAGCCTAGTGAGACACTTCTTCAGGCCCCGCTTTAAGGACCCGGGATTATAATGGGAGGGGGACACGTGCACTAGTAGTGAGTTCCAGGTTATAACTGATTTGCACAGGAAGAGCCGTACCGTGTAGTTCGGGAGCGTATGCCTACCATTCTCAAACGATGACTCCCAAGGCCAGCACGAGTTGTCCCGACGACAGAAGACTGCCATAGAGACGACACCTATTCGCTACTGCAGGGACTCGAGGGATTCAGTGATCACTGACAGAGTAATTATAATTGATCTTGATATTCATATTGAACTATCTTTAACCCTACATTAGACGTAGACGCGACACCAAAAAAATCGCGATAACTTTTGGGCGTGTGCGCGAATCTCAGTGAGTCCACCCGTTGCCCTCGCGATGGATGGTAATGCCTTGTGCATAGGGGGCCTGTGCGCACCTTTCCAGCAACCATGGCTCGTCGCATCGACCAAGGTTAGTAGTAACGTAACTTTTTGTATTATTTAGTTAAGTTAAAATTACGTTATTTTATCTTTTCGTGATTAATAATGGTGTCTATTATTTTATTTTTCAGATACAATTCGTGCGTTATTACTAGAAGGTGAAAGCGAGAAGGAAAATTTATCAGATAGTGAGCCTGAAGACCACATTGGGGCTGATCCCGCGTATGAAACGGAGGGTAATGATGAAGTTTCTACTGAGAATAAAGAACAACTTCCTAATCAAAATTATGAGGCAAGTAGTGATACATCTCCACCACGTTTTATTGAAGATACAACACCTAGCACTTCAACAGACTCTAGCTATTTGATTATAAGACCATCACGTACCTACCATTCTTCGTGAGAAAGATAAACACGAATGGTCATCACAACAGTCAAAGCCACAAAGTAGAAGAGCTTCAAGGAACATAGTTCATATAAGACCAGGACCTGTACGCTCCTGCAAAAATCTTTTAGATCCTCTTCAATGCTTTTTATGTGTCATTACTGATAATATGATTGATTTAATTGTAACCCACACCAATGCCGAGATAGCAATAAAATCTTAAAAATATAAAACATTGAAATCTACTCAGAGACCAATCGATGCTAATGAAATTAAAGCACTCATTGGCATTCTCACATTATCTACAGCAATGAAAGATAATACTTTACGTTTACCACGTAGAGAGTTGTTTAACACTACCTTTTGTGGAAATCGATATCGCAGTACAATATCTTGTAAGAGGTTTGACTTACTATTACTCGTAAACTGCCTAAGATTTGACGATAAGTCTACGCCTCAAGAACGGAGGTTAGCCGATGTCTTCGCTCCCTTTCGAGATATTTGGGATCTTTTCTTAGCTAAGTGTCGAGAGAACTATAAACCTGGATGCTACCTTACCATTGATGAACAGTTATTAGGTTTCAGAGGCAGATGTCCCTTCCGTCTATATACCAAATAAACCCAATAAATATGATATAAAAATTGTGATGATTTTAGACAATTCTACAAAGTATATGGTGGATCCAGAGCCTTATCTAGGTTCTTTTACTAAAACAGCTCTGCATCACAAGCGGTTGTAAATAAAAAAAAAATATATACTTTGTGTGATCCATAAATTATTATTTCGAGCCTGGGTGTTCATTTTGTCAGTTTCATGAATGTTTGAGTCCCTCGCAACACAGGGTATTTCTAATAAAGGAGTTTTAAAAAAAAAAACCCATCGATGGTATTGTTACATCAATTTATTACATTAACATCTAAATCAGTTTTATTTTCTAATTATATGGAACAGTCCATAAAGAAATCTTAAAACTTACATAACTAATCCTTAAGTATTCCCTATAGATTTTCTTATTGAAAAATACGAGTCTCGAAAATACATGTATAATTCGTATAGACTATGATTTAAACCACGGTGACGTTATGTAGTTGTAAAAATATTACGATGTATGTGAATGTTTTCTAATGTAGTAATGATTCATAGTTTAAACTTACAGTGAAGATTTTTAGAAAATTCACAGAATTATTTTCCATTTTTAGCAGGTTTTTTGGAATGTCAATTTAATGCAAGTTCTGTGAAATGATTAGCTGTTTAAATTTATAATTTAGTTTTAAGTAGGTACAATTTGACACTATTCAAGATAAATAACGGAAAAAAATGATAAAACAGATTTACACGGAGAGAATAGTACTATATATGTATGTCCTTAAATCGGTATTACTATGATTCTAGCAGGATTAAATATAAGAAGTGAACACCGTCAAATATAAAAAATTATATTATTCTATCTGATGTGACTCGACTGATATGAAACAAAATAGAATATCTGCCTACAAACACGTTAAAGCGACCGTGAAGCGGTCAGAATAAGGCCGTAATAAAGTTCGACCACACACGTCGCATAGACAAACGGTATGAAGATAAAATCGCTTTATCCTAGACACTGAACTGTACAACAGGCGTACGTAAACGCATATATAAACGGCCGCAGGGCAACTGTAGTTCTGTGGCTAACGAGAGATGCAGTATCGCTCGTTCTAGTGGCGGGCGTCACGCCGGTGGTCTCGCTCGCGGTCGCGGTCGGCGGGCGGCGGGTCGCGGTCGCGTCGCTCGCGGTATCGCTCGTCATAGTAGGGGGCGGCGGGGGCGCGCGCCTTCGCACTCGCCGCGTCGCCGGCGCCTGCCTCTGGGGCCACCTCTGCCGGAGACTTGCGGGCCCTGACACAATAGCATGCATATAATACTTGACCATAAGCGAGGCGAACTGTGCCCGATTTGGAAAGTATTGATATAAAGTACATACATGTTTCGAGTATTACAAGAAATACACACGCTTTATAGCAACATTTTTAAAGTTTCTTTTCGTGTCTTTTCAAAAAAATATTTCGCTGCGTTCCTCCCAGTCTGCGTTAGTCGTTAGTAACTTAATAATCTCTAACTACTCATTTAAAACTTAAACCTCGGCCCAAACAGCCACAAACAAAAATTATAACGCAATAACTCACCTTTCCTCCCTACTATGACCTCTGTTGTAGTGATCGGCGCGTTCTCTTTCCCTGGAGCGAGACCTATCTCGTTCACGCTCACGGTAATCTCTGTAATACCTGTAATAAAACGAATTAAACGATCAAGGGATTGCTACTACAATTTGCAATATGTTTGGTGATTCACTACTCCCATTTTTCTTTGTTTCCTACAATCTATGAAAGTGGTTTCATGAAAGGAACGGAAGTACGTAGCACGAAAGCGGGACACAATGAACTCCTTTATTGGACAATTGGGTAGATGGCTGTATCGTAAATAAATACCTATGTCCACTTCATTAAAAGTAATATCGCAAAACATCTCGGAAAATACAATTAAAGTAGCTTTTTATTATTATTATTACGAATTTCAATCAAATATACAGTGTAATATATTGTTAATTGAGTAGTCTAAAAAAGTGACGTCAGTTTGGTATTTAGTGCATTTTTCATACAAAATTGTCGTTTTGACAGATGATAAAAAGTAACTAATTTGACTAAGGTGTCATCTAGCCTATTATTAATTAACCAATATGCGGCGCAGTGTGAACATAATATGCCACTGTGATACGATTTGTCGGTTTTTTTTTTTGTAATATAATGTAAAATAATATTGGTATAAATAACAGCTTGAAATCCCAACCATATGTAGTATTAGAATAAAGACTGTACATTATTAAACATCACACACTTCGGTATTTGTAAGCGAAAAAACGGGGATATGAATCCCCTATTAAAATGAATTACAATTGTCTATGGTTTTAAAACTATAGATGAACGCAAGCAAAATCCAACCATCTACTATCATACATGTGATATGAGACTTTATCGACACATGCTTAAATTATATAAATATTTCTTATTACTAAAAAGTAAAACATGTTCAAGAAGATCATTATTTTATCTCTATTTGTGCGATTACGTGTTATGATGAAGTGCGTGACACTTACGCATCACGGTCGCGTTCACGATCACGCTCCCTCGACCTTTCCCTGTACCTGCAATTAAGGCAAGACCATCATTATCACTGTGTGACATTATACTATATAGCACTACAGTTTATTGTTAAATGGTTTCCTTTGTCGTTTTGTTTATTAGTAAGTTTAACAGTTTGACAAAGTTGTAAATGCAATATATTCAAGAAAAATGACCAATATTCCTTTTATTTTTATTTCCAAAATTTTCAACTAATACATTAAACGTAAAAAAATCTTGCACTGTAAAGTATTCAATAATCCGACGGATAATTGGTTAAGGGATAAGGTACGAGGTGAGCGACCGCAATATACTAAATATGTACTCAAAAGATACGAATTTTTACCTACTCTACGTAGATTAGTTATGGTGTAATGTTAACCATGTAACGTACACGCGACAAACGAAGTGCCTGGTCGTTGTACAAAGTACTTGTGATTTTAATGATCTTAGTAAATCGAGTTAACGACACAGAATGAATTTAACAAAACCAAAGGAGAGGTATCAAGGGACACCCAGATGTAACGAATTTCCTTTCGATTAATTAGTGAAGGAATTTAAGTAAAGAAGGAAGAAACTTTATTTTCTATTATTTTATTATTTGTTATGTACAAAAAACCAGTATAAACTTAACAAAACAAAAATAATCGTCGCGACACTACACTGTTCAAAGTAAAATAGAAAGACGAAACGAAAATAATTGTCTTGCTTTCTATGAGAGAGAGAGACAGACAGCGAAACATGTGCACGCCGCACGGTTTACTACACTATAGTAAAAAGTGTCGTGACAACTTTTCGTCTGAATTTTTACCGTCTAGCCTCCTTCGCAACGCGCGATAAGGAACTTCGTTCCAATAATAGTAATTTGCAAATGCATGAAAATTAACAAACGAGTTTTTAACAATTCATACACACGTAGTAAACGTATAAAGTTACCTACCGTAAAATGATTCCTTCACACTCGTTTGTCCAGCATAGGTGTTCCGAGAAATTAGCGCAGTGTGGTAGTTTATGGATGTGTCGCATTATGGTACGCTTGACAAACGCTAGTGTGAAGGAGATCTAACGCACATATAAACCAGGCATTTTGTTTGTCGTGTGTACATACACATAAGGAACTTACTAGATGAATGAGCGTGACGGTTAAAGAAATCATATCGACGGCATGATTTTTTCCCAGTAGACCTTCAGGTGATGTAAAAATATGATGCGGTGGGATGAAAATATATTTAATTTTTATAGCACATAATATTTAGTTTTCTACTAAGAGATAAACCCACATTTATCGTCATCATTATCATTTACATTATATATCATCAGTATACATAAATTCGCTACTACACATGGCCTTCTTAGATTTGAATATATAAACGTACCTGTCTCGCTCCTCGCGGTCGCGGCTGCGGTCGCGGTAGCGGCTGGCCGAGCGGTCGCGGCGGCGCGGCGTGCGGTGGTGCGCGCGCACGTCGCGGTCCCGCTCGCGCGAGCGCGACCGCCGCGACCGCTCCCCGCTGCCGTACGACTTCGTCTCCACGCCGTGCAGCGTGTCTTGCAACGATGATATCAGTATCTTGCAGCGGTCATCGTGAGCGACCTGACGTCAAAAACGTACGGTTCGATGTTTATTGAAATCTTAATAGAAGTGTTACTTAGTCATAGTCATACTTAGTCAATATATACATTGTAGTTTTTAAAAGAAATAATAAATGAATAAGGTATTATAAACTATGTAATATGTATATCTGTTTCATGGTTGAAAAATATGTTGTATATATTTATCTTTATATAATTGTGTGTGTACAGTATTTTATTTGTATATTATATTAGTAAAATTAATGTGTGACAAATATAAATATTTCTTAGGTTAAGACCCTAAATTTTGCATGACCCTTTTATATACCTATCGACCGTTTCGAATGAAATCCGTCTATCAAAAAATTGTATGGAAAAAATAGCTCTAAACAATGACGTATTACAAACATAACGTAAACGTTTAATTACTGTACAATGTTTGTGAAATTTTGTCTACAAATAAAGAATTATCTGAAAAAGTTGCAAAAAGTCATAGTCACGAGCGTACCTTGCTCTGCTTGATGAGCGATATGGCGGTGACGAGCGTCTCGATGGCAGAGGCGTACTCGCCGGCGGCCGCGTCGCTGACGGCGCGGGCGATGGCGCTGGACGACACGGTGCGGTTGCGCGACATCACCTCCTCGAACTCCACCTCGCTGATGCCGCCGTGCGGGATGGGCAGCGCGCCTCCGATGGGCGCCCCGTGGTGGCCGCCGCGACCCGGCTCCGCCGCGGGCGCGTACGTCTAACGCGACGACAAGGGTTAATTAACTCAATTTTATGAAAAAAATCGTGGACTATCTTGACTAGACTCGACTACTTGGGTAAGTGAAAGCTCACCCCTAAGTTTGGATTTCAATAGACCGTGGTATGTTGTTGCCTTTAAATGTAAAATATTTTAAAGGTTATAAAGAGCAAACAAGTAAACTTCAGAATCACGAGTGCCTAAAATATGGTTAGATTCTGTTGATTGGGTTCCGGTAACCTCACCCACTTGTAGCAAAGGATAGCTTAACGATGATTTTCTGTGAGACTGTTTTTTTTTGATTTATTTGTAGGGGTTCGGGAGGGTACATAACTTTGTCAAAAATGAGCACCTGAAAATCTAATATTACGAATCTGTACTTGATTTTAAATAACAAAAAAAAGTAACTCACCTGTGGCGGTCTTCCATAAGGTTGTCTGGCAGGTGGCGGTGGGCCTTGTGCCGGGGGAGGAGCGCCATGGGCCGGGTGTCCGTAGGGAGCCCCAGGACCTAGGTGAACCAAGTATTATACTACTTTAGTAACTTGTCATTTAAAATTACTGACTTTAACAATAAAATATAATGATATTGAAGAAATAAACAAAAAAGTAAATATGCCCGTGTAGTGAAGGATAAAAAATACGGAGTGTCAAGAACCCTATTCATCCCGAGGGTGTTATAACAGTCGGCTAAGAGAGCCTAACTGCAAAGAGAAGGAAGTTTTCAACAATTCCTATACCAATCCGTCTGGCCAACGTGGTACAGCTACCCAAAACCTCATTTATAAATAAACATTTCTTTTTCAATTTAACAACTTACTAATATTCGTCAAACGGGCATAAAGATCATTTAGACTCAGAAGGAGTACTTGTGGTTCACATAGTGTTATCCTATGTGGGGATTGAAACCACAACACAGTGCCGTAGACGTGACTCCTTAAAACAACCATCCGATAGCCTATGATTTTCAAATCAACCTATCATCGTGCACTTCAGAACGAAGGTCCTAAGGAGCGCCAACTATCCTTTTGCATACGGCCCTTTAGTTACATAACTAGATTACATATTTTATTGTTAATAATATTTTTTATTTTGTGTAGCAGATAAACATGCAATCTAATACCGTCCACACATTTTGTGGACGGTACATTCCTCACGCCCGCGCTTGTGTGTACTTCATACGTTTACAATACAATAAACGCGTAATTATACAAATAACGAGTGTATGTGTAATGTGCAGTTAGCGATAGCACAACTATCATTAGAGGAAGTACAAGGCACGTAAAACGTAAATTTTACGTTTATAATTATTTACATTACAACTAAGTGACTGACAAATCTTTTATTCTACACACTCCCCAATATCGCTGCAAGTGTACAATTGTACAAAACATATTTTCTTTCTATTTCGATCTTGGGCAGGCAGGCTACACGACTTTTCCCTACCACTAAGATCCTGGGTCCTTTAAACGGCTCGTGAAAAAGCATCCCTCTAGGCCGCCATAACGTGAGTCGCTCTACAGTGCTCGCAAGGAGTATGGCGACCACCACTCTTGAACTCTATTCAATCTTTCTATCAGGCAGTAGTCACTTTGGTAGGTTTTCATAAAAAAGCAAGTAGAAGAAGATATGTGTGAGAGTCGAGTGCACGTACCGGGCGGGCCGGGCTGGGGCGGGGGCTGCACGGCCGGCGCGGGCTGCACGGGCGGCTGCTGCGCGAAGAACGCGGGGTTCACGTGCGGGGCTGGAGCGCCTCCGCCCACGCCCACGCCTACTCCTGCGACAACGATATGGACACACCTAGTATACGCTATACTGTCATGTTAACATAGGTTATTTCATAAAAACTATTTTTTTTTTGAGATGACTACGAATAAATCCTGAGCGTTCAGTGTGTCCATTTATATACACGAAACGGACACAATGAACACCCAGACTCGGACAACAATTTGTGGACCACACAGTGTTGTCCCATGTGGGGTTTGAACCCACAACGCAAAAGAAAGTTTCAAGGTGACCGTTTAAACCTCTACGCCATCCGTGCAGTCAAAGGTGATAGATCATTTAATAAAAAAAAGTCTGATTGCCTATACCTCAACATTTGGCAATATTTAAGCAAAATATACATGAAACTGTTGAATAGATTTGTTTTCAAATCTGCTTAGTTAAATTTGCATCACTGAACCAGTTACAATCTAAACTTCTCACATTGATTTTGAATACCTACAATATTAGCAAATTAACGTAATACCAAGGCGGCATAAGCCAGGTTTTTAATTAACATTTAGTTCAGTCTGTGCTTTGAAAGGCATTGTCATCATCTTCAATGGCCTTTGATAATTAACTGCTGGACTTAGACCTATCCTTAGTGAGGAGGTTAACTGTGTATCATTTCTAAGTATTTATGGTAAAAAACGGGCTATGAGAATGAACTGAAATAAGAATATTGCATTATGGTAGTGGGAGCAAAATGTTTATAACGAGTCAACAGTATCATCTCAATCTTTTTATCCATAGTAACACGTCAGTAAGGTTAACAAAATAATAAAAGTTGTGTGCGTACCTGGGTATGGGGGCATACCTGGATGGTGGGGCAAGGGCGCGGGCCCGCGCGCTGCCCCCATAGCGCTGTGGCCCCCGTGCGGCCCGTGGGCGCCGTGACCTGCGTGACCACCGTGACCCCCATGTGGTGGGGGCATGCCACCTGCACCACCCTGCGTAAAGAGAAATGTTATTTACTTACCGCTTTTTAGACACTTAAAAATAAATATAATTAAGGATAATGTTAGGTATATTATAAGCAAACATTTAGATAAGCAATGAATGATAACTTTATATATTGTAAGTTAAGACCATATTTAATGCTTAAACTCGTATATGTCAACCAATAATTTACAAAGATTTCAGTCCATAAAAATGCTACCTCGAAGAATTTGCTCTGAACGACCCTCTCTTTGTATAATACTACTGCTCAATATTTTATACAACATAATAACTGTCGTAACCCTTTTCTTGTTTTTTTTGTGTTGACGAGACGGCAAATCCCTTCTGATCTCATTCATACTCCTTGGGGTACAGGAGTCAAGAGTACGTGGTGTTCCCACTAAAAACTGCCCCGATGGCCGCCCTCTGGCACCCTACCTGGACCATGTTATTTCAGGTCCTCCTCAAATCGACGCCATGCCCTATCCTGGGGGGAAAACTACTTTCCCCCTCAATTCTGGAGTGGCGGCTAGACCGTAAGTTTATGTATATGATGACCGTAGTAAGTTTAGTAAATTTATTTCTGAAGTACAATTAAAATGTTACCTATATATCTATAAGTGTGACCACTAAATAACTTAATACTTATTTAACGATTATACTAACAGGGTGAGGCGGTGGCATCTGATGAGGCATTTGGTGTTGTGGAGGGCCGTATTGTGGCGCAGGATGCGGTGGTAACTGCTGAGGAGGACCGCGTGGACCCCAATCTGGACCAGGGCGCCCGCCAGGCCCTCCCGGACCAGGTCCACCAGGACCGCGCTGCAGCTGTGGTGGACCTTGAAACTGTAGAAAATATGTATCATGTTTAAAACGTGAAAAGTAGTGGAAACAGGCGAATTTAAAAATAATTTGGTATTTTAGGAATGAACCATTCCATTTTGATTAACTTTCTCACAAGCAGTAAACTAGGTAAAGCTTGAAGTACTTAGTTATTTACTTTTCAGTATTTGTTGCGTATTGTTATAAAAGTTATAATTGAATTGTTATTTTACTGTCGTTTAAAAAAATATGAAATTAATTTCCGATTGGATTTAAATTTTTATATATTTATTAAACAATAACCATTTAATTCCTAACTTACTTGCATAGGAGGACCCCTCGGTGGAGGTCCTTGGTGTGGTGGTGGCCCCTGATGAGGTAAATGATGTGGAGGAGGCCCTTGATGCTGAGGCATATGATGCGGTGGTCCATGAGGAGGGCCATGGGGACCATGGGGTCCGTGTGCACCGCCAGCTGGACCGCGCATCTGGTGATGTGCTCCTCCTCCAGGCATCATCATACGAGGTCCATTTGGACCAGGGCCGTTAGGTCCGCCACCGAAGAAATCTACGCAGATGGACGAAGACCTTAGATAAACTCGAGGCTTGAAAGATTTTTGAAGTTTATATCTTAAAGATTGGCTATTAGCAATAGGGTATACACACGAGACTCCAAAATGAACAAAATATTTTTATTTCTAAACTTTCTACTAAAACACATATTTTTGAAATGTATTACAATTTATTAATGAAATTTAATAATCAAATGGTGGCTTTTTCAAATGTCCTCGTGAACGTCCTTCCTAAAACGCAACACTATTGGTGGAACAAAATTTGATTTGGTTATATTTTCGTCGAACTTTGTAAACAAAACAGTGTGTGCAGTTAACTAAGTAAAAAATTCTATTATGTGTATTTTATCACTTTTTTAATATCCTTAATTCTGTTAAAATGATCTTCACAACTATAATATTGTTCACTTTTCATTATATTTTTTTACTTTATCATGATAATAAGTTGATTAGAAAAAAGATAACTCTGTGCATTTGTGAACCAAATTCTTTGTTGACTCGAGTGTAGTTCGTCTAAGAGAATAAGCGTGCCAAAGTAGCCGCGTTGAAATAGTCTGAAAATTATAGTGATTTTATTCTTTTTTTTAGCTTGTTGTTGGTATTGTAATATCTAGTAGAAACGTTTTTAAAAATAAAAAAATATATGCATATTCCCTATTATAAAAAAGGAAAATTATTTTAAACTTTGACCGTTCGTCCGGACCGTTCGTCTTCTAAACTGTCTCATAATCGTTTGTTTGTTGAAATCAAATATTCACCAGCAGCTTGAGCATAGACGTTATTTTGTATAATGATTACATATTTTAAGAACCTTCTTACTTACTACCTGTATGTTTACATGAACATTCTAAACAGTGCTAAGTTTTTATACACATACTAACAATAAATAATTAAAATCCATCAAGAGTATTTGCACTGACGCCCGCAGCACGCAACACTGACCAATGAATAGCTCTGAGGGCCTAGTGTGAGTTTATTTCACATCAACTCGATCGTAACAGTGACAGCAAGTACGCTGTTGCGATTGACAAGCTCTAAAATCTTCGCATCAAACGCGTACGCTCGCCGTCGAGAGTTATATTTGAAATAAATTCACACTAGGCCCACTAAAATCAAAACATGTCATGAGCATTGATGTTGAAATCTACTATTTATGTTCCATAATATCTCAGTAATTCAATTTGAATTACTTAGTACATGTATTTTAGGCATAAAAAGGTAGCAAAATCAAAATTAAGTGGCAGAAAAAGTTTTTTCTCCTTAAAATAGTTATCAGAACTTACCTCCCGGATGCGGTCCAGGCGGGCCACCTGGATGTGGTCCCCTCATACCCGGGTTGTTAGGCCCAGGGGGGGTTGATCTGGTCTTCGACTGACTTTCAAATTGGTTCAGGGCCTGCGAAATACATCGTTAGGTTGTAGCCCAACATTTATTTCTATCACAAAATAAATACAGTAAAAACAGAATTTAATGTAACCGCTTGCAATAGAGTACATTTAAATCATGGTAGTTTAGATACAGTACTCGATCTATTTACAAGCAGGCAAAAACGATATAAGCCTTATCTCAGCTTTGTCAATTTATATTTTTGTTGTTTTTTAATTTGGTTGTTTCTGTAGGTTTGAGGTTTGATTAGACTAGATCCATTTTCTTTCATTTTAGAATGTCTAGAATATTGAAAACCTGACAGTTTTGACTTCGATATCATCCTAGAAAAATTTCTATTTATTCTATATACTATGTAAGTGTAGTGATGCTTCACAAGTATAATTGGATCGTTCGTCGTTATTTTATTAGAAATATTATTAAAATTCATGATGAAATAATGTAATTTCTGATAGGCCACCTTTAATACGACAAGACAAAATGAGTACTGTTATGAGATATAGGTACTCGGCAGATTCCAAGCTTTTCTTTTTAAATAATCTGGATTCCTAATTATTCTTTGAGAAACGTAAAATTGCATTATGCTTCAAGAATATTTTAACTGTAGGTTATTGTAAATTCGAGCGAATGAGCGAGAAACAACTATAGTATTTTTTTTTTCTATATTAAGAGCCTGCCAAAGTGACTCTACTCTGCCTGATAGAAAGCATGAATAGAATCCAAAAATTGTGGTCATCATACTCATTAAAAATGCAGACAATGCAGTGTGGTGACACACACTATGGCGGTCTAGTGAGATGCTCTTTCACACCCCGCTTGGGGACGTAAAAGGCATGACAGTCATCGTGACAGTGTAAGACTCACACAGTTATCACGATAACTGTCACCTCTGCATCAATTTCAAAACCAAAAGCTGTAGAGGCTACTGCTAGGTTAATATATAAGACAGGCCTTGGGTGCTAGCTTTTAAGGGTCAAGGGAGGCTGGTAGTCAGTCACAGAAGGCATCCTACTACCTATTTCCTATATACCCTTTGGGCGTGTTTGTTCAATTCGCAGTTTGTCTAATTCACCTAATGCGCGGTTGAAATTTACGGCGCCAATTTACCTAATTCAATTGTTGGTCCAATTCGCGGTTTATTAAATTCGACGTTTCATTAAATAAAATTCCTTCTGACGCATCAACTACTTAGTTACATAACTAATAGTCCTCTGGATTTTTTTTCTATTCTACTGCTACTAACCAATAGTGTCATCAGTAATTAAAAAAAGGTTGTACACCCTTCTGACCCGCTGCACCATTAAACAATATCGTACGCCGTGCTACAAAATAGTACCAGTAGTGTCATAAGCAATATTTTTTCTTTTTAATTAATTATTATACATTTTAATTATTTAACTAGCTAATCTCGGTCACGGTGCGCTATTGTCGTTTTTCTGGTATTATTAATCAGATTATTACAAATTCCATGCTACATGTTTCTTATATTGTAATGCCTAAAGTTATTATTTAAAAAAATGTATTTTTTTCCGCCTATGTTACACACACACACATCACAAACGTTTGTCCTGTACAAAATACAATGCACTTAAACCGTTAAAACACGGAGGTCACCGTAAACTGGTCATACGTGAATTGGTCGTACCGCGAATTGGAGCAAACGCGTCTTTAGGCCATGCAGTTTCACCTTAATATTACACTTAGCCTAACTTTAGTTTTCTTGCCGTAATTTTCTGTGTTAGAGGTATAATATTAAAATGTATCTAAAAAACACTAGTTATTAAATGTAAGACTCCTGTCTGCCTAATTTCTTTACATTTAGACATCTTTTACAGAAAAGTTATGGAAAACCATTATATTAAAGAAATTATCCTAAATTCATACGAATACAAAAACTAATTAACTTAACAGTTGAATTATATGTTGTAATTTTATTTTATAATATAACACACACATATAACAACTAGCTAAGTATCTATTGTTTTCTCTGATGGTATACCTAGGTATTTATTATTTAATATTATTAATGAATAAAATATTTTTATTATTATAATAAATATTAATAAATAGAATTGGTCATATTTCTGTTCGATCAAATTATAGTGCTGATTAAGTTTTAATTTTGTTACTATCATAAAAGTTACATTTTATTTTATTTTTAATATTTTCTGATGGACTTAATGCCATATGGTATTTTCTACCAGTCAACCTTTGAGTGGTTCAGCAATAAATTAATACACATAAAATTACAATTAATTTTAAAGAAAACAGACATTGATGAAAACACAAATAAATATTTAAACAACAAAATGTAGTATATAAATTGATTAGACTATGAGGGAATCTCTGCTAGCTGCCTCTTGTGAAATTCTGACTATGGCTTTAAATGTATCCCGATTAGTTGTTTGCTTGATCTCAAGTGGGAGTGTATCCCTAAATAGAATAGACAGGACAGCAAAAGAAGGATAAACAAGAGAAGAGATGTGTTGGACATAGGAGTCGAAGATTATTAATGAAGCGAAGATCTCTGTCATGGTTAGAACGTTATTTAAAATGAAGATATTTTTGTAGTAAAATACAAAAGTATTGCTAAGACTAGCAGTAATGCGATCGAAAGTTGATTGGAACTGAATTGTGGCCAAATTTTTTCGTCTCGTTTTCGTCGTATTATTGAATCGTACATTCATTTTTTTTCATTATTCGACTCTAACCGGCCGTAGAACGGCTGCTTTCAGCAATAAAGAATAGGTAGAACAAGATGGAGACCTAAATATGTTATGTGACGCTTTGCTCATCTGTGTGCAGCAAACCGTTTGTCCACATAGGGACAACGAAGAAATACTATAATTCAAAAAAATCTTTACTCTGCAACTCATCTGTATACGACACAGAGAAAGAGGTTTTCCTACTCATAATTCAGACCGCTTTCATCCAGTGGTTGTATTTGCTACTTGGATCTTCAACAAGTATTTTGGCAGTTGTAGTATCGGTAGTTTTCATTTTGTAATAGTGTTACGTATATTCATACCTACCTATAGACATGCAGATATCCCGATAAAGTTACGGACACGAACGACAATGTTGATATTTACTCCAAAAAAGTTTTGATGTCAGCTCTTTTAATGTATCCATGATAGATCATTTTAAAATTCGTTCTTATATTAATATCTCTAAAAGCTTTCATTAAGTGGTGTTTGCAGCAACTCGCATAGGCAATCTAAAACTATGCTCACAATAGCAAGGTTTCTCCAAAATTGTTCCCTAGGAATTTGCACAAAAGTACTTCAATATCTGTCTATCTTCTGCCTGATAAGTACGAGGGTAAGTTTTTAAGTTCGCGGAATGACAGTGAAAAAGGCGGGTAAACGCGCTCTTTTGATGCCTACCGTATTCAGTGACTCATAATTAGTCTGCATAGTAAAATTTGTTGTGATTGGATCATTAGTTATTAAACTATCGTTGACCAAGTATTTTAATCGGGAACGAAGTGAAAAAAATGGAGAAAATTGAATTCCGTGCGGTGATAAAGTTCCTTACTAAGCAAGGAAAGTCTGTTCAAACCATACTCAATGAGATGTCATCGGTTTACGGGGATTCTTGCCCAGGAAAAACAATGGTCTACAAGTGGCATAGTTTATTTAAACAAGGCAGGGAATCACTTGAAGACGACCCGAGGCCGGGGCGCTCCGTTGAGGTGACTACGCCAGAAGTTATTGCAAAAGTAGAAAAAATTGTATTGGAAGATGCTCGACTAAAAAAGAAACAACTCGCAGAAATGGTTGGAGTATCGGATACAACAATTTTTAAAATTTTACACGATCATCTTGGCATGACTAAGGTTAGCGCACGGTGGGTGCCGAGAATGCTCACGCCATTGCAAAAACAACAGCGCGTGGAATGTTCACGTGCGTTTTTGGACCTCTGCAATGAAGACAAGGATGGCGTATTGAATCAAATTGTTACTGGGGATGAAACTTGGGTTCATCATTATGAACCCGAGTCCAAACAAGACTCCATGCAGTGGCACAAAAAGGGCACAGCACCACCCAAGAAATTTAAGGTTTCACAGTCGGCTGGGAAACTCATGGCAACGATTTTTTGGGACTCAGAAGGAATATTATTGATAGATTATAAAGATAAAGGCATTTCTATAAC
Source organism: Hypercompe scribonia (assembly GCA_949316085.1). Classification (NCBI taxonomy): domain Eukaryota; kingdom Metazoa; phylum Arthropoda; class Insecta; order Lepidoptera; family Erebidae; genus Hypercompe; species Hypercompe scribonia. Next base: position 12,760,730 of record OX438988.1, read on the forward strand.
GGGGGAATACTACGCTTCAATCTTAGAACAGTTAAAAGAAGCCATCAAAGAAAAAAGACGGGGAAAAATAACGAAAGGTGTCCTGCTATTGCATGACAATGCTCCCGTTCACAAGAGCCGAGTCGCACTGGCTGCCCTGCATAAGGTGGGCTTCGATATTTTGAATCACCCACCCTACAGTCCAGATTTGGCTCCGAGTGATTATTATCTCTTTCCAAAAATGAAAAAAGAATTACGTGGTAAGAAATTTTCAACTGATGAGGAGGTTAAGGAGGCGGTTTCGGCGTATTTTTCAGACAAAGATAAAACTTTTTTTACGAGGGAATAAAAAAACTAATTGAAAGATCTGAAAAATGTATTCGTGTTGCAGGGGAATATATAGAAAAAGAAAAATAATTTTGTGTTTTTATTATTACTCAATACCCTCCATTCCGCGAACTTAAAAACGCCCCCTCGTAAAACTACCGAATTAATGAGGGATCTAAGCTAACACGTGTGTATTTTTGTGATGATTTAAATAAGGATGTTTTTAATTTTAGACATTTCTTAATTCGAATAACTCATAATTTTAATAATATCAAAATAAAACAACTCCGTTTCCAAAATACAAAGCATCATTCGTTGTTATTTACGTCTGTTTTCAACTTCATACTAAAAAGCATTTTTTCAACACGATAATAAAAAAATCATTTTTTTTTATGTGCAATTGCGTTATTAGAACTGAACTTTCTAGACTTTGTAGAGCTATTTACCTGTTTAGTTGGCAAAGTGACGACTGGCTGCTGCCCATGTATATCTTTCTTGGGTAGACGGTCCATAACCATTCTTATAGACTGATCAGATCCGAGTGAAATGACGCAGAACCCCTTCGATTGTCCATTCGCCCTATTCTCGAAGAACTTCACGTCTTGGAAATCGGTAACGCCAATCTCCGCGATGGCGTTAGCTATATCTTGATCCGTCGCCCACTGAAAAGGTGTTATCCAAAACTAAACCACGGTACAAGCTAAAAACCTAAACGATATTTTGCATACATACGTGAAGACACCTGGGACATAGGCGTAAGGCTCTTCGCCCAACACATACCTGTCCATTGCACGTTTTTTTAAAAACCACCGCATTTGTGATCACGAAATTACGATAACTCGTAGTTGTGTAAAGTGGCAGAAGCAAGCAATACTTAAGTGTCACTCAACGTGTACCCGGTACCTAGTTTTTTTTTTTAATTAGTAGTTCCTATTTTTGCTCGTAATTAATTCCGCGTTTGTTTATAACGTCGTTACTCTCATTTTGTAACAGGAGACGTCGGGAAAAAGGAAACAGTTTTCATTGTTACCATTTGTTTATTAAATCTCATTCATTAGATTATCACAGATAGTGGCAATATCACGGTAAATATAAATAAGGCAGTTTGCAAAACTGCTGAAGCTCCAAGAATTTCTTACGGGAAACGAGATCCTTCGCAACAATAAGAAGGAAAATTAACTCATTTAACAAGGATCAAATACCTTTAGACATTACATTAGGTTTACATCGTTGAAATGCATCACACCTTAAGTTACTGAAATCCAATATCATAGAAATTAGTTGTTAAATACACTAAACAGGAGTTTATTATCGTCTAATGTACAAAAATATTGAATCAATGATTTATTACATTGCAGTATTTTAAATAGGGAAACATTTACATGTTTATTATTATTATTACAAATGATGTAATTATGCTATCATATCCACCTCTGTCCAAATATGTTACAAAAGAGACAAACGATATGTTCTACAAACCTGGTAATCAATTAAAAACGTGATTTAGGACAAAAACACGTGTGACGTCGCGATATATAATTTAATTAACAAAGGTTAAATAATTAAATTTATATACTACCATTGTAGTAATATTAAAATAGCCTTGTTTAGTACACATAATGCATACATGCTCACCCGTAATAATACAAAATTTTAAATGGGACTGATTAAAACCATCCCAAACTTGAAGCTATATCTAACATGTTTATTGTAAACAATTTACGCCAATTTAAAACGAGTACATTTTGCTTACAAAAAGAAATATACCAAGAGCTAGATGTAAACACCACAGGCATGCAGAATTATACTGTTGCCTGCCTGTTGCATAACACCATAAAACACAAACAATAAAAATAATAATCAAATTATAGACACAAATGGCTACATATGTACGCGAAACAAGCTCAAACATCTTACCTCTGAAAACCTGATAAAGAAAAACATTTGTTAGATAAAATACAGTCAAACAAAGCAGAACATTGGGAGATAATGGGTTTGAATTAACATATCATGCATCTATCGCCCAAGATTCCGAATGTCGAGTGACAAGAATATCGAAATGGGCAAGTACTATTTACTACTTTAAAAAAAAAAATGTTATCGATACAACACCTTTCTTCATACGCAAAAACTATATTATTGAGCCTCCACATGTGACATATATTTTCATGTTATTTACTAAGCCAAATAAATAGTACCATATTAATGATATAATAGACAACAATATCAATAATTCTATCCAGTGACGTCATACAGAACGAATCTCTTACCAAATATGTGCTAAGACACAGTGTATGTTTTTATAAAGCAATATTCAAGAAATGTGTAGCCGACATGTAATCACTGTGAAGGTATGCCAAATGTTACATGAGCTAATATATATATAGATATATATAATCATTCATACATCCACTGTCAAAAATCAATATTCTCATTGTATAATAAGAGGATTTACAAAGGTCTTTGAATTTTTCAATGTCGAATTTCAAATGAAATTATAGAAAGAATTATTATTTACTTTTGTAAAATATCCTCTTAGTCACACTTCCAAACATGCATGCTAAATATTTTTTTATCCTATGTATCACAAAGACAGTAGCAATCATGGTTACCGTATCAAGAACAACCCTTAAACAAAAGAGATATTTACAAAATGTACTGGGGTGTGTTTATATTACTTGTACATATGTATGGAAACTAATTACAGCTAATAGGTGACAGATTATTATTTGTAACTTTTGTAAAGTTTACAAAAAGTTAACATCTTTGACTAAATTTAATATGACACACTGGCATGAATTTATTTAATGATTAAATAAAATCATTAGCCAGTCAAAGAGTATGAGTTAAATATACACAATTTGCTAATGAGACTTGATAACTAAGTTTGTCTTATTGATGTGTTATTGATTTGTGGTGTGTACAAATATCAATTATATTCCCATACGCAAATATCTCTTTTAAAACAAAGTATTGCTATAAGTTCAATATATAAAAACATAAAAAACAGTTGAATAAGTTAAGATAATGTCACAAGTTAATAATTCTGCAAAACAGAATAACATTGTATAAAACATCTAAAAAAAACTCCTTTCAGAATTTTTCGTCAATTAGGTGCAGAAATAAGATTTTGAAAATTTGGAAAATTGTTCACAAGGTTTTAATATAACTGGTTATGACGATAGTTATTTAGTAAACAGCTATGTGAACAATTCACTACTATCAATCATATATTATTATTATATAGATTGAAGCAAAAACAAGTGAATAATTTCAGTGCCATTTTAGTCACTACAAAAAATTTAACTTTCCATTCACACCAACAAAACCTATTCACAAGGTAGTTTTATTATTTGAATACCAAAGAGACTGCATGATATATTCTTAACAAAGACATTACAGTTAGATTTTTTTGGAACAATTTACACATGAAAATTGATAATAATGTAAAATTCAAGTTAATTACATGTTCAATAATTTTAGGTTTACTTATTTTTGCTTCATGATATTTAGGATAGCAACATTTACAGATAAAAAAAAGCCAACAAGCATCAGAGAAAAACATGACTACACTAGAAGTATACTGATTCTTGTTTGTCACAGTATTTATTGATTTTCAAAGTGCTGCAAAACCAACGCTAACCTTACTGACATTTTTGCCATAACCTGAGACGATTTAAGCACTGGATAACAGTAAAATTCTGTCTACTAACAATAATCTTTAAGAAATATAAAGCAAGTTGTTTCCTTCACACAGACTTTTATTATTATCAATGAATTTAAAGATTAGAATCAGGTTTTACAGGCTTATTTAAATAATTAACAATTATTAGATTTTGTACCAAGTTAATCTAGGTTAGAATGGTTTCAGGTTACTAAAATCAATATCAATAGATTTTCTTATGATAATTAAATGTTGTATTAAATACTAGTAAAATAATTATTCTAAATAAGTTAAAATACAAACTTAATGCTTGTAACATTTTCTTCCTAAAATCAGAATTTGAGATCATTTACTTATATTGAACAATAATGAATGTTTTATTATTTCATACTAATTAATATATTGTCTTGACTGTCAACTTTAATAATTCAAAATAAATAATAGTTTATCTCAAAATGTTGCTATACTAAGTGTTTTCTTTAAATTTTAGTAAAGATAGGCAATAAGCCGAACAAATATTTTTAAAGGGGACCTCATTTCATTACTACAATTATTACTAAACTGCAAACAAGCATAAAAGTTTAGATAATTTAAATAATAAAATAAGGTCTATATTATTCATGTGGTACTGTGCAAAATTAAATGATACACAGATACACAATTACTATTACATTCTATAGCAATCAAATGAAATCTATAATTGTTACTTAATTGTGAGCAAATGTCTGGTTACTGTATTCAATGCACACTAGCAAAATATACATTTTTGGGTATGAAAAATGGTCAATAAGAATTTCATGTGATTGCCTTAAATATAGGACTGCCGTCTTCTACAGATTTTGATACCCATAAAATAAACAAAAGTAACTAAAACAATTTCTTTAACAAAACATTTTTATAAATATATATAAACTATATAAATAAATATGTATACAGTTAATAATGACAAATTTAGAATGTAATTTGAGACAGTTAAATTATTCTAACAATAAAAGAAGATTTTGATGTTACTACAATTTGTGATTCATGTGCTTAAATACTGCAAATATGCGTATTATCATCATCTATATAAATTCATAGAGTTTAACCTAAGTAATAAGTAAATTTTCACCTAAAAACATTATTTTCTATTATATTCAGTAAACTTAGTTCAAACTCTTCTATAAAATCCGTAAAACTTTAGAGGTTTTGAACAATTTTTACGTACATAACGTACACTGACTGGGTAAAATTAATTTAACATATTATTTTAAGTACACCTACAAAGATACATACTAAACGCCGAAGTGACAAAATCTGCATATAAAACGGCAGTCCCGCATGTTAGTTTTTCTCAGTTTCAAGAGAAAAACAAACAGAAAACAATAAAAACAACTCTCCTATATTTACATTATAATCTAAATAAGTCAAATCTTGTACAAACCCAAGTTAGGTTGCCGACGTATAGTTGAAAACGGCGGCCATGATGTCCGTGGCTTGGTGCGTTGTTGTGATATGGAACGTTGCCGTTAGTTTCCTCCGGTGGATGAGGATGCTGCTGTGCGTTTGGTGGTCCATCATCATCAGGTTTCGACGACGGTGCAGCGATCACATCATCGTATAAGTCCACGTTTTCCCCGCCAAACTCGTCCTAAAAATCCCATGTACAAATGTCATTTAAAAAGTAACAAGCAGGATAAAAGAGCCGGACTGATGCAATATTTATTCTGTATATAAATATACGCCTAAAATTTCATTAAATTGTTAACTAACCTGTCTATTGAAGTCAGATTCAATGTCGTCCGCGTATAAATCTATATCCACGCCTCCATCCGCCATTTTGCGAATACTAAAAGTAACAAGAGACTACTACACAAGTTGACATAACACAGACTAAACTTTAAAGATCACGAAAGTGATGAAGTGATGTTGCCATCTTTAATATTTACAATTACTAATACTTCAAGCACAAAAGATAAAGTAAAATAAATGAGAAATAAAACTTGAGATAACCTAATTCTTGTTTTTGTAGATAATAAAATACCTAAAGAGTTTAAAATTGCAGAGTTCCTGTTTAAAATTGTTTTAACAACTTCAAATTTTGTTAAATAATAGTTTCAATGTCAGCAATAATGTGATAACAAAAGTTAGGCAGCTTACACCCTTTCGTACACGTCGATTTCTCTCTATATGCGTAGAAAAACTGATTGTATTTTAGAAACTAACTTTTTGTAAATCTACCAATTTAGTACACAAAACGTTGTTAAGGGTAAAATTTCAGTTTAAGTTGTCAGTATTGCCATTACTAATTTCAGCATTAGAAGCAAATCAATTAGTAAAGTAAATCAATCAACAGTATAAAAGTGCGATTAATGTTTATAATATATACGTATTTCAAAGAAGTATGTAGTACTCCCTCGTGATGGTAAACAGATATCGGCTTTAAGCCGTCTTATATTTTGTTTTATGATTGACAATAGCAGGTTGTAGTACTGCGTATTATAACTTTATAAACGTTTTGTCACCACACTGGTTTATAGATACTGGGAAGGTTTTAATTATTCCAGATACTCGAAAGTACCTAAGATTAGAATAAGTAGAAGATGATTTTGTCACAGAGCAAGTAAAGATAGAAGATATGGATTTGATTACGTTATTATATAGATTTGATAGTTTATTAAAATGCCAGAAGTCGGTTTTTTGTAAATTTTGTCATCGATATTTCAGCAAACGACGATTATCACAGCTGAACTATATATCATATTCCTAGTTTTGTCATACTGGGAATAAAATAACCAATAATCGTCGTAGAACAAATGAAAGAAAAGTTACTCGACGAAATTTATTTCACTGTGTTTCTTTTTTAGTCGAGTAAATGTTGCTATAGAAAAATAGTTTCTATTTCTATGTAAGCCTATGTGGATTATTCTGACAAATATGAATGCTTTAACATTATAACATATTTTATAAAAGTATGACCGTGATGATTTTCTATCTATAGTATTTTTTTTTGTTTAGTGTAATAAAATTTATTTACTTGAAATTGCGCCCTCTGTTGTTACGATAATAAATATGTCTCAAGGACAGTGTTTGTTATTAAACAGAGCTGCCCTCTAGATTTTTTATAGCAAACATTAATGACATAGATGACACGGGCGGGTGGAGAGGCGGGAGGGATGTCACCCATACCTCGCCATTTTCCGTCAAGCTCGGTTCAATCAAGTTAGCTTCTGTCAGTCGCTGTGTTTGTGTATAGTATCGTGAAAAATTATTTGTGTCGATGAATCTCAATGGGAAATCGTGCTAGCTACGACTCCAAACGATGGGTCGGTTATTGTGTTTGTGGCTTTGATGCATCTGTCGATGAGTGATAATGGCCAAGTGATTGGTAAAGTGAAGTGTTTTGTGTCGTATGCTGGGCTCTCACGGCAACTGTGAGATCCTTTCTCTGGATATATCGCCCCCAAGACGACGTCGGAACACAGAACAGAAAGGTGACACACCATGTCGGCGAAAAACATACCAGGAGATAAGGTATGTTGTGAGGTGGCGAAGTCGCCCAATGATTTCGGTTGTAAAGGTCATATTTTTTTTGTTTCTAAACCCGCACCTTTCTCTCCTCTTTGTAATCAGCATTCACGTTTGTATTATAAATACTTTTCTAGCAACAATACAAGTAGTATTCAAATTTTATCCTTAGTTATAATGAAAATATTCAAATTACTCTTCATGAAACAGTGATTTCAAATTCCAAGTTAAATTTACATTCAAATATTTTTTTCTAATTTTTTGTGGTTACCTACCTGCCAGTTACTTATTTCTAACTGGTCTAGATGTCTTATATTTAAATTTGGCATATTTTTTTAGTATTCTTTTTGTTAAAATATTTAAATGATAACTGTAAAATTTATTTGATTTAATTTCATATGCAAAGTACAAAAATATGCATATAAATGTATTTTATTAAATATTAAAATTGTTGTTATCTAAGAATGTCAATTGTTTTTTTGTTAATTAGCTCTTGCTTTTTTTTTATTGCCAAGAAGACAAACAAAAAAAAGGAAAATGAAATATGTTTTAGTGAATGAATACCTAGGTTTAGTGCGCATCATTTTATTTTCTTTTTAAAACCTTAAACTAAAGAATGAGAGAATGGTACTTAAAAGAACAAATATTTTCTTTATAAATTTTGTAATGTTAAATTGAAAATTTATGTACCTCAGTTATTTCAACCATGCCTTATAAATACCCAACATCTTTCAAATATTTTTATTTATGGGAATACTAACATCCAATAGTTCCTTTTTGAATTTAAAAATATAGAACTTACACAAAAAGTTAAAATGTAGCCATCATTCACCTTCATCATCAACAGCTTTTACCAGTTCACTGCTGCACATATACCTCTCCTAATCTCCTTTACCATAGCAACTGGTCAACTTGTGGCTTGCAATCAAATTTCATATACGATTAAAGAATCTTTATTTCTCAAAAGAATTTACTAAATTCACTTACTGAGAAAACATATACAAATGTAAACAATTTAAGTGAGTGATTTAACCTAACATACAACAAAAGTGGGTAGTCAATAAATACATTTTGAACTAGATTATGAACTTATAAAATACTCAAACAAAGTAAACAAGAATGCAACTGAACCAAAGATGTATGATAAGTTTTTAACTAGATATGACATTCATATAGTAAGTGCACTCGTATTTTCTTTTTGGTTTTTGTTTTTTTTCGTCCTAATTTTTTATTTTACTTTCCTTTTATGTTTTCCCTTTTTTTTTTTTTTTTGCAATGTAATAAGAATAGTAAAATGTACTAATTAAACAAAAAAACAGGTAGCTATTATGTGATTCATCAAATCTTCTTGGAAATTTCATATCCAACTAATATCAGACCACTTTATAACAAATTGTGTTGCCATTTAAATATATATATAAATATACAAACATACAAGTTGGTTCAAGAACCTCTTTAGTTTTGAATCAGTTAAATAAAATTGATAAAATTTTAATGTTTTACAGGTAACAAAAGTCAATTTATAATCAATGGTAATTAATTTTACTATCTGATACTATTAGAAATTATTCTGCAAGCTTTGGGCCATGTTTCACCATAGTGTAGGATAATGGTGCAATACATTATTCAAAGTCCCAAAACTATAGCTGGATCTATGTGACAAATGGATTCAAATCTGACGAAGTAACTTTAATCAAGCAACTTTATTTTCTATTTATGTACTAGTTTTAATATGGATGAAGGACAATACATTATAAATATAAAATTCACACCTAAAATATACCTTACACGTTCGACAATGAAACTTGTCACAACTGTCACAGAGACCAAGCTATTTTAAGTTATTTAGAGAACTATAAATGTCTAGCTTCTCATAGCTAACAACTAACAGCCTAGCTGTCAGAATCGGACCAATTATAACCACATAGTGTGCCACTCTATGCCTGTAATAGAAGGAAACTGGAACTACTGTTATTAAGCCATCTGGGTTCATCATCAGCTGATTGCAGTCTAATGTTAGACATAGGGCTCTCCAGTAGTATATTATAGTACTATTAGGAATTATGTTAGTACAAATAACAATAGCCTAGATACGTTTAGGTTTTGTTTACCTTGTGTTTACAGTTGAAAGATACACTTAATCAAGCATCATCAACTTCATGTTAAATCATTAAGCTCATTTTAAATTCCAATCACAAGTCTGGATCATGGAATATGAAAGCTTATAAAGTTAATGACGGAGGCTGTTACATGGTGTTTTAAACAAAGGACTTTGATACTGAATCAAATGCTGTTCATGAAATGAATAAAAAGTTAGAAATTTTAACAAAGTAGGTTGTATCTTCTTAAAAAGTTTTCAGTTAAAATCTATGTATAAAATCATGCCTGTTTCCCAGAGGGATAGGCAGAGGCATATCAAACGCCAACTTTTCGGCAGTATTATGATCCCACGTAATAGGTGGCGAGCATATTGCCGCTAATCGTGATGTTTTGTTTGCTAAAGCCTCGTCCATCGATCAGCAGGTCCATCGATCGGCAGGTCTGTACCACTTGTAGATAAGTTAATAAGTTCTTGGCGGAAACCCTATAAGTAGTTATAATATTACTTCTATACATTAAAATTCAATTTATTCATATTTATCTTAAGTAGATGAATTATAAGAGTTGTCATTGATTTGTTGTTGAAACTTTCTACTCAGCTTGCATAAGTATGCACCATAAGAATAAACAAACATGCTCATATCATTTTTATTTTTCGATTATTGAGTGTGAAGGTTTATTTAAAGATACCTTTATAGTACAGTTAAACATTAATTTATAAAATCATGCTTTCGAGTTCTTGGTTTAAAAAAAATATCTATGGAAAAATAAATTCGAATAAGTTGTAATTCTTAATGATTTTTTCGATCAAAGAGTTGAAATATTACAAACGTACTTTAGAGAAGCGGGACACTTGTAAAGAGTGCAAAAGTTTATTGGCATCTGTAAACACTTACTATGAGCCATGCTTGTTTTGTATGCTATAAAAAATTGTATATGATTGGAAAATTGGTGATAAGTGCTTGGGAAGCAATTTAAACGATAAATTCTAAGACATAATTAGTAAAATAAACACAGACGAAGTCTGACGTGTATTTTACTAATTGTGTCTACTATTGCTTTTATCTTCAAATGCTATTTTAGTATACTAATGATGTGTAACTACATGGATAACAAGTTTGATGCCACTGAGTGTGCTGCGTTTTCGATCCTTACGTAAAGTTTTGGTTCTCCGTTTATTGTATGTTTACAAATCGTGTCTTTGTTTTCAAAAATAGCCTCACACACTACTGTCTAATCTAATGAAAACCAGACTGCTGATAAACATATTTAAATGTTTCTTAATATATACATGTTATAGATAAATTACAACCAGACCTAACAAATTATCGTGTTCATCACGTTATATCGGCCTCACGAGCTCTGGCTCAGCAGTCAGGATCTAGAGTGTACTGAAATGTATATAGTATATAGTAGTGTAAACCAAGATCCTGCTGTGAGCACTGAAAAAGTAGTTAAAATGACTAAATATTATATAATACTTTGTCTAAAATTAAAATGGAGATAGTAAGATAGGAATTTTACAATTTTTCTTTACCAAAAATACTTTTGACATGTAGTGTAATATGTCTACGTGTTAAGTTCAAACAATAAATACCTCCTTTCAATTTAAAAAAATATTAAGTGATACACTAATTATCTAAGTACTTTTTATTCATCTCATTATGCACAGTGGTTATTTTTATGGCACGTCGCTTAGGGAGCTGACAGAAACGTTACATAGATGTCTATAGAAAGCCAGAACAGACATATAAACTGAAGTGACACCGACGAGCCTTCCATTTGAACGCACCGCTGAACTTTTCCGCCTACACAGAGCAACCATCTCGGCAACCAATAGTAATCTTCTACTAAACCTTATTGGCTACAATATAAAGTTCGAATCTATCAAAAACTGAACCAGATCGACACTTACATAGTAGCACTAATGTGTCAAGAAATAATTTCATCTATTACTTTACGAAAGATAATTTTTATTGCTCCCTATATGATATAAATTTAAAAAAGATTTAGAGCGTTTTTGAGATTATTTCTTCTAGTTTTCTTGTTTGCCCTTCGAATTTCCCGATCAGGTTGTCAGGCTTTGATTACCATAGATGTTTGATTGGTGCTGAAACAATGAAACTAACTTCACTGTATTTAAATTCATTTTAACAAAGTTGTGATATCAGACGGTGAGACTTGTTTCATTGAAGTAGTGAATCAGAATCGCCGATTACATACAAACTGATATACAAACAATAATTACACAATTGATTATAAAATATGATTTTGAATTGTGTTTCTTCTGTCCTTTTCTCTCTTGGGTACGTGCATGTTGAACAAGTACTATGAGTTTAACACGCTCCAATGTCCTAAGTAATATGAGTACCTACGTACATATGTTATACATTGACATTTTTGTATCAAGCAATTGCAAAATTACCGTCGATGTATTCATTCAATGATAACTCATTGAGTCCTTACAAACAGAGTATGGTTGCAACTACTTGACGTGATATTTTTAAGAGCATGTATAACACAGTACAATTTTATTTAAAATATCAGGACCTATTTTGGGAGTCATCGACACCACCTTACAATCGCTATACATTAAAGTTCAATCAACTTAAGCAACTTAATATTCACGTTGACATTTATTTGTTGTTTAGTATATTCATTCAATGATAGCTCATTAAAGTAGAGTGCAAATATTCAATGCGATATTAGTTAAGAAACGTATAAATAAGTACATTTTTGGGTCCATTTAGGACGGGTCCTTATCCACCTTAACTATTCTCAAACTATGCACTATTAAAACTCACTGCAGTTAATTTTCAATATGACTTTATGATAACAAACGAGCGTTCAAAAGCTCCACGCGAGGTCCATTCAAAAAGTAGGTCAACTCGACAAAAGTCGTCCCACTAAATCAGATCTTAAAAGACCCAAAATGCTGAGGTCCTTTTATACAATAAGCCAGTTAGAGCACATTGCGGGTATGAAAGCGAAGTGAAACGTAAGTACAGATTATACCGACATAAATTTACGAATCCGCTGCCATTTCGCGGAGTTTCTTTTTCTTTGAATGTGTAGCACAGCTTGTTTGTACTTTTATGGTTTACTGGAGACCGTCGAAGCAATTTATCTATTCATTAGCCCGTAACATTATAGATATTAATTTTATAATTTCTCTCTTTCAGTTACAATTTGCCATCAAATAATAAGGTCTTTATGATTTTGTTACTCATTAACCATTTCGTGTAGTTCCACGTGGAATTGTTATAAACACCCTACTCTAATGGTCGTAGCGTGGCGTTGTATACTATTTTAGTGTTCAATATAGTAGAAAATTAATAGATAATTCCAGAAAAAGCATCTTTAACCAAATAACAAACAAAAATTTTTTAGCTGTAGACTATTTAATTTCATTTATTTACTAATAAAATATTATAACCGTCATAGTAAAAGTAAGAAGCGTGGTTTATTATTTTTACGGCAAATTACGGTTAGTTCTACTTTTGCAAACAGTTATAAATATTGCAGAGAATTTCGTTTGCAGTGTGCGTTTATATACTGTGTCGCAGGAACCATGACTAAATCTAGCCCGTTATTTATGGAATTTATTTAGCAAAGCTTTTCAGCAAACAAAACTAACTAAAATAGATGTTTATAATTACTATTCGAACGAACATAAACTAGTGGCAAAATATTTGTGTCGTACTTTAAATTTGAAATCAGACATCATTGTTTTAAAATCAAAGTAATGAATGAGTTACATTTAAAAGCTTCTATAATTGTATTACTTAGAGGCGGAGCCAAATATAAGAGCAAACTGCGCAGGCCAATAGCATTCCAAAGAGAAAGAAAAAAACAAACTTAATACCAACCTATCTAGGCAGCGTGGTATAGTAGTCCCAAACCTTCTTTGTAAAGAAAAGGATATGTCCAACAGTGGATTATTATAGTATGTTGGTGATTATGATACTATCCAGAAATGCCCGCAACTTGGTCTACGTTGAAGGAAAGTTAATGTTATCTTCTACAATTTATAGCCAAACTTTTAAAGTATTTTAAAAAAACCTTAAAATGACTACACGGAAACAACATTCCGATATCCGATTATAACGAAATTAAATGTAAATTTTGCTCCTAATTATACTCAGTTCACCTGTGAACACACACATATGTGAATATGTTCAGTAGTTTCGTCGATGTGCGTTAATAAATAAATAGAAAAACAGATGCTAAAAATACATAACAAAAAATAACTGATTCGTTTTTGATTGTATTGTTTTTCAGTCATTCTTATTCTTTCAATGTTCTACGTTTTTATTACATATACATAAAAGGAAAACACTTAACTGATGGGGGTTCTTTGTGTCTATATGTTTCGTAAACATGAAATAAAGTTATTGAAGACAGATGCCTTGTGTATTTACAAGAGAAGCATCTAAATGAGATGCAACTAACCATCGCGCTTTTGATGTCTTTAATCAAGCTTTTGTTATAGAAGGGATCGTGTCGGTTCGTAATCTTTTATTTGTTTTGGGATATTTCTTGATTTGGTATAATGCGAAAGGCCTCGCCGTAAAAGCCTATGTTGTTGAATAATACTTATTTGATATTCTGTTTTGATGTGATGGCATAATGTGTTCTCTTTAATGCTAAAAAGTTTTTTTAATATAAGAAACAATTACTTGAAAGGAATTAACATGTTTTTTTAGAAATATTTGGTTTTTTTCTAAACCTTTTCATAATTTACTGCGTGTCTGAACGAACTGTTCAGAAAGTAGTAAATAGTTTTATAGCTACAATCTATGAATGAACTTGGTAACCATTGAGTCACAATCTATCAAATATTACGGATAAATATACAATTATTAGTATAAACTATCCTCGTTCAATTGTCCTTAATCTACTAGAGAGTAGGCAGGGAATGTATAGTAACTGAATTAAGTAAGAATAGAGTAGAGATGTCAGAATTTTACGGAATCTATTTATGTAATGTGTACTGATCTTATTATGCCACTCATACATTAATAGCTCTTCCTCCCAATTCACTCCATAAACGCCTGGCAACCGTTTACCCCCATTTTAGTACATACATCTCTGGGGTGATCTCTTAGGTTTATTAAATTCGAATAGGTAGATTGTGCCCTTTCTCCTTTAAATTTTTTTTACTCTATTTAGATCTCGTTGCGGCTAAGTCAAAATACACCTTAGTTTTCGAATGTAACCATACATATGTAAATAATAAATATTAGAAAACATGCGGTCACAAAGTGCTGCCTTGTGGAACTACTTTCTCTTGTTTGAATTATGCAAACGTTTATGAATCGATATGAAATTCACTATCAGTATTAGATAGTTTTACGTACGTGTATCAGGCGTATAATATTAATTGTCCATCAGAGTTGTAGGATGATTTTTATTATTGATATCAGTATTATTCTTAAAATGGTTATTTGTTTAGTTTGCTTTCGTTATGGAAACGTTCAACTTTAATTAGTTTAATTAAGCTTTGCTAGGAGCGTGGGCGTTTCAACTCATCCCTGCTTACTGCTTCAAGGTTATAGGTGTGAGTATTTGTACTTTGCTTGATATACAGGAATTATTTTCATGCAGTAATAAATGAAATAGATAGTATGGATTGGATTAAATGTCCAAAAAAATTTTTTGATATCAATTTAATATCAGTCAAACTCTTTATTGTATTGAAATCTTATAAACAGATCAAATCAACCAAATCTTTGTTGAATTTTACGATACCACCGGTATTAGTAAGTGTCAATTTCCAAGAGTTCATTATTCCAAATGAAAATAGTTTATAGAAAGAGTAGAAATGTAGCGTATAGTTCGACGAAAAATTTACTTTTTTGCAGTACTGTTACAACAAAAAGTCTAACACTCAACGGTGTACTTTACCGCTATGTTTTTAATGTTTAAAATAAACGAATTATCAAAATTATTTATTACATGAGCTCACATTGTAAATGTTGCTTGTTTAAAAAAAAAGACGTGATGTCTATGGTTTACACAAAATGCATTATACCTACTTATTCTGTAAAATACTGCGATATTTAGTTATAGATAACACGGTTGTGTGATACAAATAAATAATTTTGTACAGTGTTTCCATTCCTGTGAGGCTGGCCCACAGCCTCAGGTGCTATAATTTAGATCGGCAATTTCTAGAAGTTTACTTAAATATTTGATACACAATTAAAATCATACTCCTAGTGTTTTGGTAGTACCTGATCTCCTGCAATTTCACTCCTTGAGACGGTGCCGAAACTGGTATACCCAAAATAAATACCTGAGTAAAACCATATCTATACATATAAATAAAATTAGAGTGTCTGTTTGTAATATTGAATTTACCGCTTTTTACTACATGCATACCGTATATATACGGTACATAGACCAAAATAACATTTTTACAATTTTTGTCTATCTTTCCATTTGTTTGTTCCAGCTAATCTCTGGAACGGCTGGAAAACTTTGGCTACTTACATTTTAGGATTTCGGAATTATAAAAAAATTCCACGCGGACGAAGTCGGGGGTACAGCTAGTCTTTAATAAATATCAAAAATATACGGGAGCGAATACATTCTAGACCAGACACTCGCTTTATTATAAAGGGAGCTTATGTTTTCACCCCTTTTTGTAATACGGCTTCAGGCTAAAACAATACCTTTTGTCTACTATTCTTCAATTTTAAAATGAATCCGTTTGCGTAGTAGTCCTGTTAGCATAACTAAAATATTTCAACGTAATTGAGCCCGGAGCATAATTTAATAAACTAGTCCGTTATTAAAAGTGGAATAGACTGAAATTAAAATAGAGATATCGTTTGAACTAAATTGAGAAACACCTGCACTACTATTATAAAGCTAGCAAAGATCTTATTATATTTTCGCTTAGGTGAATAATTAAAAAAGGTAATATTTTTAAATCATAAATATCAAGCAAAGGAAACATAACGTGGCGAGCCTAATTGTTATAATGAACCTTCTTTACGAAGAAAGAATTTTAGGAGCTTTCCACGAACACTTCTTTTGTTATCCTGCAATTAAATATGATTTACACACCTTAAATTATAACGCACTTTGTACAAATTTATTGTTCTTAATAACTTTTTCAAAACACTAGTATACAAATACCTACATAATAGCATAGTTTTGACATTTGTCCATTGATTTTGACCGTGACAGTCAGGTAAGGTTCAGATAACAGACGAAGACTGTTTGAACAGATAAAATAAATTCGTAGATTATATTTATCCTTTAAAAATATATTTTTTATTGTTATTACGAACAATTGATGGGATACATTTAGGATAGGAAAAGTCCCTCATTCATTTAGGTCACGGTAACAACTGCATTTAAATGTGGCTCAATTTACAATGCAGAATGCAGAGTTGTTAATTAAAATGTTTATGGTAACAAAAAACTATTACTTTGTGAAAAAAATTATAGTGTTACGGAATTATATTGATTGCACGATCGGCCTAGTGCTTTAAGCGGTGGCCACGCCGCTCTCTACTGCGCTGAGTGTTGTGGGTTCAAGCCCCACATGGGACAACACTTCATGTGATTCACAAATTGTTATTCTGAGTTTGTGTGTTCTTTATGTCCGTGTCTTGTATGTTTCTAAAGACCCTCACGGCACAGGATTTATTCCTAGTGCGAGCGTTGCCTTTTAAAATATACATATATATATATATATAATATAAATATATTCATTTATATAACTTAAATTGTATCAAGTGCATTTTACACATACGTATATTACTGATTTGTGTCTAAGAAGACCATGGCACAAAAATATTATTTAACATTCTGAAAAATATTTCAGACTTTCTTGAAAAGAGGATTCGAAAATATGCCTCTGACATAATTAACACAAAGAGCAACCGTTCAGGATATTAATGAAACTGAATTTCAACTTCGTGATTCATATCCCCCAACAAATATAGACATTTGAACTGTTTTTTCAAGCAAAAAGTTTGTTATTAAAAACTGTTATGTTCGGTCACGGTGTCAGCTTATACCGACCTGAAAATCAAGGGGTGAACGATCTACGAGTATGACGCAGTCTAGATCAGACTGTCTCGCTTCTTGGGTCCAAACAATAGCGTTTAACTGTACGAGAGCAGTGTTTCGTCATGGCGATCATTGCTGAAACCCCTTGATCCACTTTAATGCTTTATTGTGCTTTCCGCAACATTATGGTAGTTGATCTTTTAGTAGGTTAATGCTCTGCCACCATTAACGGATTCGTTTCGGTATTTCACAATAACGTTTATTTTTTTATATCTGCTGTTATGACGGTCGCGCAATCTGCTGTTGAAAGTTCCAAAACTCATGAAGAATATAATTTTTATAAAATGAAAATGATGTACCCGTCTAATGTAGCAATTGAAAGGTGTTAAACCAAACCTTTTTATTGTTAATACGAAAACAGTGTATGGCTCTTGTGTTTGTGGGTTAGGTTGTTAACATTTCTAGCAAGATGATGCTCCTAAGTATTTCGCATTGTATGCCCACATAAATATTGAACAAATCTAATCAAGTCCATCTTGTTCACACTTGTAAACTAAATAATTGAGTGTACTTTGTAACTAAATCTAAAAGAAAATATAACAAGCATCCATACTTGTTACCGTACCAGTACAGCCTATTCACAATGCATAGTCAGTTGCCTGATAAAAGTTTTATACGAAACTTAATAATAGACATAGACAAGTTTGTTTCAGAAGGTATCTCATTTGAATAATTTTCTGTATAGGAAGCGAAAGGTGAAACGAAACGTTTATAACATGTCGATTCCCTTTAACATAAATTTCAGAAAGGTACTTGAACAAATAAGCTCAGTGACTCATCAGTAAGTAGGTGTTTTTGTGTGCCATTATGTAATTATGTTGGAATAATTAACTGAGGCTTGTAAACGACTGTACGAAATGGCACGTGTAATGTAATAAGGCTGTTAAAAAGTTGTTTTTATATATTTTATACATAGTCTATTTCATCCGGTTTGTAACCTTAGTTTACGACTGTGAATGAGGTTATATTTTTTGATGATTACAGTAGTAATTTTAATCGGACATATTTTTAATATCCACTTTGTGAAAACAACATTGGGTTATGACGTCATTACAAAGTAAAGGACTGAATGCAGTTTATTCATATTTTGTTTTTTAATGAGTAAATGATAAGCCTGCCTTGTGAAGTACTGGTATTGTCCATTCAACTAGACTCCAGTATTCATAAACATTACTATGAGATCTTATAGCGCACGAATGCTCAGAGTGACTGATTTTTATTCTTTATTGGTAGAATTTATTGATCCTTTGTATCCATTGATCGTCGGTGAATACTAAGAAGGTATACGGTTATTTTTGCTGTAGCCTTTGTCAATAAGTTAATGCCGAGTTTATTAGGTAAGATGCTGTATATCAGTTTATGCTGTACTTAACTGTTGATAATCTGACTACCGACACTTCTGCCTAGCTATACAGATCGTACTCACTGCGATAAACGTTTGTTGGAACACATATATGTAAATTACTAGCTTTTGCCCGCGTGTGTTAATATGCATGTGTTTTCTCAAGAATCATAATATCTTCATGCCAAAGTTCACTAAAATCCCCGCTACGGTTTAGCCGTGAAAGGGTAATATACAGAGTTACTTCCTTATAAACATTGCATGGACCGCCCACCTATCCCCGCTCCCTTATAGTCTGCGCTTAATGACGCTTCATTTAGGTCAATCTTATCATGAGAACTCAAACTATTAGTCTATCTATCTATATTGAATACGGAAAGCATTAAAAGTATGACATTTTTATCAAATACTTTAAAATGTGCATTATAAAAAGAATTCAATTTAATTGTTTTTACGGCTCACTATTTAGAATATACTGGCTTCCAACAAACAAACCTACGGTATATTATTGTCGTGTAACTTTAACGGTTTACGCAGCGCACGTCATGATCGTTTTTAAACGGCAGGAATTATTTCAACCTACTTGATACTTATTGTTATATTATGGTCAAATTAAACAAAATCTGAATATATTGTAGCCTCTATGTTATTCTAATGTACAAGCTACTTTACCGTAAGTTTCATCTAAATCCACTTTACCGTGAAAAAGTAACAAATATTCATACATCCTAACATCCATCTTCACTAACTTTCACATTTATAATATTAGAAGAAAGTAGGATAGGGTTTTGATTTGTGACGGATATTCTGTTGTTTGGTTCCGTACTGAAATTGGCCGATACGATTGATAAAATGAATACAGTGATACAGTAGTAACATACTTGATTTGGATAACCAGAGTTAAACAGTCAGTTAGAAACTGACAAAAATTAGAAAAAGTAAAACAAATTTTCGTTGCAAACACACGATCCGTTTAATTTCCAGTTACGACAGAGATCTTCAAAATATGTCCATATACCAAGAATTCACCGCAGCATCGATGCAAAGTCTTTCATCTGTTATAAAAAGCTTAAATCTTGCCAGATTGACAGGGGATTTCCCCTTTTTTTACAAGTCAGTTCCAAATTGTATAACTTATACTTGTGTGATATTCTGATGCTAGTTTGTAAATGTTTCTTACAAAATCTTTGCGCAATTAAGTTAATACGATATATTTTACAGCTACACTTAATTTTTTCTGAACACAATCTCGTACGGTGTTGTGTTCTACTAAGATCGAAGACAAGACGTCGAACTTTTTAGCAAAAAAATCGAGTTCTATGTGTCTATGCGCTTTCTACTCATTCACTCCACTCACTCCCTACGCAACTCTGACGTTTTCATGAATCTATGATTGAGAATTTGACCATTAACACACAGATTGTGTAGATTTATAGTCATCTGGATTTATATTTGTGACCTACTTATAACCTCTTTTGAAAAAAGAACTTCGCCAAGTATATTTAACTCGGCTTATGTTTAGATCCGATTCAAAATTAGTGAAGCTTGCTTGACGATACCCGTTTTTATTCTCTTGTACTAGATATTTAAAAAAAGACAAGATTAAAACAAAATAATTAAAAATCTAAATTTTCTCTTTGGCGTTGCAGTACATTTGTATTATTATATTGCTATTCATTTATTTAATGGTCTGCTCAAAGCGTGATTTGCCTGTAACGGTATTGTGTGGTTATTGCTCTGATCTAAAGCGATAATTCTATGATTACTGTTTAGCCTCCGCATATAGTTCATTCAACTGTGATTTGACACACTGTACTTATACGTACAACTATGTTTTACAAGGTTCTATTGATTTAGACTGCACGGCCTAGTGGTTTAAGCGGTCGCCACGCCGCTCTCTACTGCGCTGAGTGTTGTAGGTTCAAACCCCACATAGGACAACACTTTGTGTGATCCATAAATTGTTGTTCTGAGTCTGGGTATTCTTTGTGCCGGTTTCTTGTATGTTTGTAAAGTCCCCCGTGACACTAAGTTTATTCCTAGTGCGGGCGTTGTCTTTTAAGAGGAAGAAATAAAAATAAAACTGCCTCGGTGGTGCAGCGGTAATGAATGCGACTGCTATGCTTGTGGTCTCGGGTTCGATTCCACGGTTCCACGGGTTCGAGTCATTCGGGTCGGACCAAATGTTTGTATGATCTGCAAATATTTGTTTCGAAGTTTGGGTGTTTTCTATGTATAATATCTATGCATTTACAAAAATATATATATATAGATGTATTCTATCAGTCAGTCTAGTTATCGTAGCACAAGCTCTGCTTAGTTTGAAACTAGACGATGTTGGTTTTAAATGTCCGAAATATTTATTAACTTATAAAAAAAAATAGATTTTAAATCTTTATGCTCACTTAACAGTAAGTTAGTTAAGTAACAGATAAATTATTAATATATTGTTCAAGGTTATAATGACGTAGTCGTAACGTTACAATACATACTATATCTAAGTCCAATTGAGTCTTAAGGCCATAAAATCGATTACTTTCAAAAATCTAAACAACACAACTACTTACAATCAAATATTTTATTTCAAATTTCGTTACAAGTAGCCTACCTGTTAATGTGTGATAATAGCTACAGTTCGCGTAGAAAAATAATTTAAAATGCAGGCGGATCTTAAGTGTTTGGAAAATTGAGAAATATAAATATCTACAACATTTAACGTTATATTATAATTTGTTTGCAAACAATTTTAACTATCGATTCTGATTACTGAGGCAACGATTTTGGTGACCATTCCCAATACTTGACGGTACACGTATCACATGCAACAAGCTCTGTATAGCGCATCTATTCATAGATTCTCTATATAACTGTCTTTGCCCAATCAAAAAGGTTGTAACCTCAAAAATAATAAGTTATAGCTACAAAGGTCGTCTAGACGTGGGCGATCACACAAAGGCATCTCAGTTATAATATCTTAGAATCGTTGTCGAGAGACGTTCGCAGCTCGACTGTGTTGTAACCTCCTCCGACTGTTGTACCTCAACACAATGTTCACCTGCACTGTTGTGTAAACTAATTACTCCAATACCCACACAAAAAAGGTTTTTTATCATTCTTAATTTGACTATTATTTCCCCTTATTTATTGTAACTGTTTATTTTAACATCGTTGCACAATCTTTTTCTTTTTAAGACTCGATATAATGTTTTCGACATTAGTCAAACTTTGTATTATATTGAAATTGCATTATTCAACTAATTTATTTTTTCTGTTTGTCTATGTTAATTAATTTACGTACATTATCGTATATTAGCCGTATAGGTATCGATTGTTTTTTTTAAAAAAAAGGTTAGTCTAGTTGCTGGCTACTTCAGCAGTATAAACAGGTTTGTTTATTGCTAAGGTAGTCAAAATTGACTTGAAGTAGTATTATACATATATGATGTTATGAATGTGACATGACTCTCTCGACATCAGTCAGTTTGAAGAGAGCGACAATAAAGGCGAGAACGCTCTTATTAATTTAGTTTATCACGTTAAATTATTTTTTGTATCTATTGAGTAGAGTATTTTATCTTCAAAAAACATACAGTGTATATCTTTGAAAGTTACGTGTTAAATAGATGTGTAACAAAAAAATCAAGTGTTCCATTAAATTTACAGCAGTGGTAAACTTCTGCAACAGATGCTCAAAGATATTTTAGATTTTTTTTAAAATACCTAAACTTATTGAGCTTCCAGAGTAACGGGGTCACGTGCAGTATAAAAATTACAACGAACCAAAGTGAATCAGGAAATTCATTATGACTCATTTGAAGTATAAATGCATGTTTCGTATTTTATTTACGTAACTACATTTCTTTGTTCTGTTTTTTAGTATCCTCGTGCACGGCTGTCTGTGTGTACCTTAGTTCTGAGTTAAAATGTGGCGGATATATAAATATATAGATAAATACATACATGTAACATAACGTCACACCTATTTCAATCACACCGACAAAGTGGTAAAATAAAATCTAAAAAAAATCAAGATAACGGAAGCCCAACCCAAATCAGTTTGAAAGTAGTCATGGTTACATCAAGAGCTGATTAATTCACAATTAAACTTGAAATTGAGTTGTGTTTAAATTGCTACTATTAAAACTACAATAATCAAAGTTACCCAATTCCGCGTGTAATTCTACACTGCCTGATGAAAGCATGAATAGAATCCAAGAGTTGTGGTCACCATACTCATTGCAAATGCAGACAATGCAGTATGGTGACCCACATGTTTAACTAAAAAGATCAATGGCAAATATATTAAAATCATAAATCAATGATAAATATATTCCTAGACGAGACATCCACCCGGTTTTCGGTTCGGCGAAATAGCACAATAAATGAATTCGTTGCATTGTGTCTGAAGTTTCTTCCTTGTTACCTGAAGCTTGGTAATTTGTTAACACAAAATCATTGTTGCTGTTTAAAGCGGTTTGTTAAAAGGCTAATTGGGGATGAGTATAATTTATTACGTAATTTTTATCAGTATGTGTAGTGGCTACGAATTTATTTACACACACACACACACTCTTTCAAAAGCCTTAATCTTTAAAACCTCCAGTATCTTTATAATGCTATTCGATGGATTGTCGTATTTCTTATGCTTAGCTAAGTTCATTGACAATGACATTTAAAGTGTAGTGTGCAGTATTATATAGGTATTTTACGATTAAAATGTCACTGTCTACTGAATACTAACATTTGAATAAATATGTATTTATACACATTTTATCTCTGTTGATATGTATGGATATAATGAATTAATATGATTATTGTTTAGGCAAGGAAATAGACAATTCATGTTCCCATACATAAATCATAGCGCTAGTTCCACGTATCAACTTCTTCATTATATAAAATACCCTTGAATATTATAAATTATTTACTTACCTATTTATAAACTAGAAAACATAATGTAACCCATTCGTAACATTTACCCAAATAGAAATACCTTAAGGAATGCAATCTTAGGCATGGTATTTGGTGTCGTTTTGTTTATAGTAAAAATTTTTACTTGAAAATGTACAATAAAAAACAAAATAATGGACAAAACTTGGTCAGTGTCAGACTACTTATGTGTCTACTAATCGCTCCGGCGTTAATTATTCGGATGCCGTCTTAATAGGTCAAAATTTATATAATGCATACCTGGAGGTATGTAGGTATGGTATATGGAATATCTTAAAGTAATGTTTATCACCTTACAGGTTTTAATAATTACGGGTATGTGCTATACAGTCATAAGAAACTGTAATTTCCATTAGTTACAACTAACAGGTACGGCAGGGAGGACTCCAGAAGCCGCGCTAATGCGTTCCTGGAGCTTCTCACGACTGCCGAGGTAGACCGCCGCGGGGTTTAGTGGGTAGATCGGTTCTCCGGGAGTCCCACACACGCCCTTCGTCCCTCCGGAGGGTATGGTGCGAAAAGTATTCCCTGCGTAAAAGAAAAAGAAAAAAAAAGCAACTAACTTAAGCAAGTTCCTTTTCACGACATTGAATTGTCCGTACGTACCTATGTGTGCATCAAAACACATTTCTGCTCGGTATCTCGAGCACTGCTATGTAAAAAAATATTCAAAGTTCTGGGAGGTATGACGTTATTTACATACACACGTTTTATTTCATATATTTATATATATATACTTTATTTCTTATATTTAATTTTATAATCGTATCAAGATTAGGATTGCATGTTGTAAAGTACTTTGGTCCACATTACTTTATATTTGTTATACCTACAAAATAAACACTATTTTAATGTAGCCACTAAATAGTATTTAATTTCACCATACCTTATCTTTGTTAAATTCTCATACTTATGTAAATATGTAGAGTTAATATAAAGCTGAGTCATTCGCGTACACCTTCAATCAATAATACTGTACACGAAGGCCATGTTTCAAACTAGATTTAAGAGTTAGGTGTAACATTTTTGACATCTCGTTAATAAGAATATTGCACCCTTGTTAGTTTAACACTCACCCCTCGTTTTAGTCTCACACACACGTGTAAATAGATTTTGTATCGTCATTCGGTAAAAACGTTTTGTCGGGGTGATTGTTCCCCTGTATGAAAAATGTCTGGATGGAGCGTGCTTTTCAAATGTTATTAAGCTAAAACTAGAAGCTTTAATGAAAATTACTGTTGTCTGTAATTTTTCAACGCATATTCAGTTGTACTGTCTAAAATCCTAACATAATATTAGATAGACTTCATATGAATTTGGTTAGTAGTTCATTCCAATACTCCGTTTGTGCACACGCTGAATAGTTGATCCTGAGGAACCTTTCTCTATTTCTTGAATAAAGGAAACCTACGTTACTCTCTGGCGAATTAACCATACACCTAACATTAGATTGATTTGTAATCTGTCGCTGTATGAAGAGGTTGATAAAACCAGCAAACTAATAAGCACCTACCTTAAAATAATTTAAAGCTAATTTCAGTACTTCTATCTAAGTACTACCAATAATATTAATATGTGTTTACTGAAAAACCATCAAAAAGCTATACCTATATTATAATAATAAAAAGGAGCTAAAGAAAAATAAAGAGTTAAAAGGCTGTGATCGAACTCAGACGTTTTTCCATTAGCATCCTGATGTCAGTTTCACCCGGTCCATTACATCGCAAATGACTCGAGCAGGAACTCAAAGAATTCACGGAATTCTATTCTACAAGGAGTTGTACAAAGAAGCATCTGAATAACACGTACTCTGTATGATGAATGCTATCATTTAGCATAATTCTTGTGGTGACAATGAAAGGATTATTTTGTGTGTCTCACCCTGAACTAAATTCAGACGAAGTTGCACTAGTGTTAATTTACTTGATACTATAAGTCGCAAGGTTTGTATATTTGAAATGATAAATTATTAACAAGGTTGTTTCAACCATTCGCAATTTCGGGTGCAGTTTTTTTTAAATCTTAAAACGTTTTTATTCTCACAGGTATCAATGTAAACAAATCTTGAATATCGATTTAAACCTACTTCAAATTGTATCAAAAAATTTAGATACATGTGAGTGTGAATGGTATTTAGCATTTCTGTGAACAGTAATAGACGGCGACACTGGATCCTGTCACTGACTTGTCGAAAAATCCAAAGGAAAGGTTAACCCGACACTATAATGAAGATATACAAGACGTATGAGATAAGAATGACTCCCAAAAGTTCAAGAATACTACAAATTTTGACTTTACAAAAATACAAGAAACGGATAAAAAGAACACCAATTACGGCTGAGCTCCTGAAGGCAGGTGGAAAACTGGTCTTAAAAGTCCTTAAGAGGATATTTATTTCCGTCATACTTATATATACGTAGGAAGCTGCCTGAGGCATGGTTCCGAGATGTGGTGGTGCTATTCTTCGAAAGGGCTACAACACACTACTAAGAATTATAAACACATCTCTCTTTTATTTATTTTATTTCGAAAGCAGATTTATCGACTTCCAGCCTCCCGACAAACCGATTTTCGAAAAAACTTCCATACCCTGGACCAAATACATACACAGCAACAGATTATACAAAAGTCCAAAGAACATGACCTTCCACTACACTTGGCGTTTGTGGGCTATGAAAAAGCTTTTAATTCAATCAATAATTAGGCTGTGCCATATCAACTATCGGTACATTGAAGTGTTTGTACTAGGAAACTACTATTTTAGTCCATTTACAAGATCAGAACTCAAAACCTATCCAACTGCAGCGAGGAATGAGGCGGAGAGACGTAATATCTCTGAAACAGTTCATTGCGGCACTGGAAGGAGTTTTTAGGACTCCTAAACTGGAATGAACTTGGCATCAATACCAATGACGAGTATAAAACTATTTGTAACATTAGACACATTTTGTCAGCAAAGCTTTATAACCTCACACAAATAATTGTGGCAGGCAATAGGAGAGACCTATATCCATCAGTGGGCTACGATAGGCTGATTAGCCGATAGCGACAGTTATTTTACTGCGGTCACAACTTTCTGCGAAGACGTAATTTCGCGGAAGGAGGCGGTGGAGAAGGCCCGGGAGGACGATCTCCACTAGGACCCAATTCGCCGCCGGCGAACCGTGCGCCTCGTGCCGCCTTGAGTGTGGTTGCGAGTAGACGGAACGGGTTTTCCCCTCCATCCTACAGTGGCCAGCGACGTCCGCGTGTGCCGTTCTTCGCCTAAATAGAGAGTTTGCCCGCAAATGGTGCCCTCGGTAGCGGTCAGGCGCTAGGAGGGATCTGGATATCGTAACAGCTGTTCCCAGGTCCCTCCTATCTCAAGCGCAGAGTGGCACACCGTGTGGTTTTAGTCGATCCTATTCCGACACATCACTCCGCCGTAAACCCCAGTGGGATGACGGCCGGAGGGATTTCCACACGTTAAAAAAAAAACCTGATGAGAATGATAAAATATGTGTGTTAAGTATTTAGTTTGCTAATTATGAAGTTTTTCTTTAGATAAGAAAACATTAAAATAATATTTAAGTCACCACATTAAATTATAGCATTAACCTGATTGCGTTTTGACGAAACGACGAAAAAATATACAGGTTGTGTTTGATGCTGTGTAAAATAATATTCTTCATGGCATTCAGATTTCATTGCTCTTTCTTTACAATAAGTAATACGCTGTAATATCTTCCGCTGAGAACTAGAGATGTTCATTTCAACCCAAGTAGTTTTCTAAAGCCGATCAACGTTTCTTTGTACCCGTATAATCGGATTATTCTATTTTATCGAGTCATGACTGATCTGTAACTATTATCCGATTATCTGTAAGAGTATTGGGAACTTACTTAAATTTACTATTATACAATAATAAAATAAGACCAATGTTGATAATACATGTAAGAATTTTGGATTAATTTATTGATAACCTAATAGATTTTTTAATCTGCAATTACTAATTAATTATAAAATTGAAGTATTTTATACCCATTAATCTGTTGTTCAAATCCTACAAAATGCAACTATTGCTTTAGGTAGGCGTGTGTATGGAACACTGTAGTTATTTTGGTGTCTATCTTTGTAGATAATATCGAAGATCAAATTGTAGTTTATTATTTTAAAACATTAAGTATTTGTGCCACATTGCGTGACAAAATGCGTTACTTATCAGAACCATCATCCTAACCATAGGACCATCCTCTCCTGGGTCTGCTGTTTCCTAGAGAAATTCTCACAAAAGTCGGTTCAGCAGTTCAAGAGACGAGCACGGACAAACTGACAGGCAGATAAACATTAAAAGAAAAGACAGTTTATGTTTAAGTATTGCGAATATAGTTTTTTTAATCAAAGACTTACATTACAACTTTGTTCATATGTGCCGAGGTATTGAAAAAGGAATTAAAAGTGAAAAATCCTTTATTCAGTTAAAATATTGTTTCCGTTCGCGGTCCTTGATTCAGACATTTGTATAAGTGTAGACTATATCTGTAACCGACATATTCCTTACACTTTCCATTATAATTAGGTTTCACCGCCAATTCTTTTCCGACCGAAATGCAACACAGATAGGCGAAATATCCGTTATTTCATAGTGCAGAGTGTAAATACATTAATAACTTCGTAATACTGAGATTTCATACACATTACGCTTGTGACTATAAAAGGATAGAATGAAACGTAGTGAAGATATCAAATGTACTAGTCAGTGTTATAGTTTTATAATGATGTCAACCCTGAAATAAATATTTTTGCTTCTTTGAAAACCGGAAACCGCAGCTCGAAGGTTTTTTCACACATTTTGATCGTCTGCTGACAGATATTTATTAATAAATTGCCATATGCTTTTTAGAAATGGAAGTTAAAATTATTTTTAGGTTTGGATATGAAAATAAGATAACATTTTAAAGTTACCTTGACTCACATAAATAAGCAAATATATTATAAAATTTGTTTTATTTATTGGTTAACTGTGATGATAATGTACTCCTATCAATCTCCTCAATCTAGGCCAGCCAACTATGCAAGAGACATTATAGTGCACATGTTTGTGCACAAACAGGTGCATTCTCTGTTCCCTCGCTCTCATAATCCAATCGGACGGTTAACCGACACGACCGGGGAGAAACCAGGCGCAGGACAGACGGCTTAATGTGCTGGCGGTTACTGTAATAAGAGGTTGATACATTAAATAAAACTTCTAAACAATTTACCAATAAAATGTATACAAATATATAAACAAGACATTCAATAAAAAAAAAACTGACATCAGAGGACTCTGTATACCTACATCTGTCACTGTTCTTCATCTTCAGTTAAATATTTGAAAAATTGTAAATTAAAACAAGACATTTCACATCAGATTTCATTACATTTTTTTCAAAATACACAATGAATTTTGTTCTCTTTACTATTTCGTATATTAAAATAATCAAAAACAAATTTCCACTAGAATTACTGACAATTTGCTTTTCCATCTACCTAACAGAATTTCACGCTTCATTATCATTACGAAGGGCAAGTAGAACAAATTGTTGTACAGTATGCAACCGTTAAAGCGACATGAACCCTCGCTGGTCATGCTACTCATTTGTAGTTGCCGGTGACTCATCGGAAACTTGGGGATTTAATTTGGTGGCGAAAGAGATTAGTACTCCAGATGACCGAGAAATGACCAAATGTGATCAATGTTATTACTTCAAACTATTCTTGTATTAGAATCCTGCTCCAAACTTCTTGTGTATTAATTATATCAATAAACAGTTGTCGTAAAGACTACTCCAAATGCAATGCAAGACTGCCTCGATGGCGTAGCGTTAGTAAAAAGCGACTGCTGTGCTTGAAGTCTCAGGTTCGATTCCCGGGTCGGACCAAATGTTTGTATGATCTGCAAATATTTGTTTCGGAGTTTAGGTGTTTTCTATGTAAAATATGTAGGTATTTACAAAAAAAAAGTATATAAGTATTCTATCAGTCAGTCTAGTTATCATAGGACAAGCTCTGCGTAGTTTGAAACTAGATGGCGTTGTGTACTTTTTTTTTTGTTGACGAGGCGGAAAATCCCTTCGGATCTCCTGCTCCTTAGGGTGCAGGAGTCAGGAGTATGTGGTGTGCCCACTAAAAACAGCCGGCCTCTGGCACCCTACTCTGGGGGGGACCCGGATCATATGATTTCAGGTTCCCCCCAAATTGACACCATGCCCTGTTAGACCCTATCCCGGAGGAAAAAATATTTCTCCCCCACAGTTCTGACGTGGCGGTCCGACTGTAGGGTACTACCGTTCAGGCCGCTATCCTATCCCCTATCGCAGCAACTATTCTGCCCCCACCCCCACTCTCTGGCGGCTCGCGGTCTCATCGACAATTCATGACGCCCTCGACGTCTTCTTCTCTCGGGATCGGCCATCTCCCGATCCCGTTCAGCGTTCTCTTTTGGAGCATGACAGCTTCGCAAAAAGAGACCACTGCGAGATGGCGTTGTGTACTAAATGTAAGAAATATTTATTTATTATTATTATATTAATTCATGTATGTAAGTGCTATGGTTTTTCCAAATAATCATTATAAAGATTGTTTTTTTTATTTCAAGTCATACTGACTTGGAATAAAGCAATCAATATTTAGTCATTTGCAAGAATTACAAATATTGTAAATTATTTTTGTTCAATAAAGTCGTAAAGATTAAAGCGACTTATCGACTCGTTTCTGTAAAGATATCGCAATAATCCCTAGTAATGTGCTTGGGGTGATCGCCCTTTAGTCCAATATGTGCCGTAATGAGACGTAGGGATGTAGCCCGAAGTGCAGCCAATAATCCCCTTTATCGTAACTGTCGCGTGCGAAACTCCTCAAGGGACATTGTGTAATTTTATTTGCTCCCCGACATAAGACTCGTAAGTCACTCGGGACCGCGACTCACATTCCTCTGTAATATGAGCCCTATTGGTATGCTTTAGCGACTTGCCTTATACAAAAGTAAAGCCATTCTTCCCCATCTATCTATTTCAAACGTTTTATTCGCTCAGAAGTTTTGTGTTGCGGTTGTGTCAAATGACCGAGTAAGGTATTTCCGTTTTACCTCACATTCAGTTTCATCCAACACAGCTACGGAACTGCTTTACGGATTCTTATGGTATGTTATTAAATTTTAGCCTTAATAACTCGTTCTTAGTTAAATATTTGATTTAGGAAGAGTGTTAATATAATATAGGAATGCAGGAATCCGGTTTCTCCGTTTATTAATAGAAACTTATTAGAATCGAATAAAAGCTGAATTTAGATAAGCTAGCATAAGCTAAGATTACACATAAGCTGATAGATTTATTGGAACATCGGATTTGAAGCCATATATCTCGTGTAATGGCACTATAACTCCCGTAAAACGTTCCATACTGACGTACTCGGACTGTCGAAATGCGGGTAGATAGGTAAAATATTTCTACCCAGGAATATTTAGGACATTTACTTACTAAGCAAACATTTTGCTGATACATGAAAATAATCAAAAATATATAAGCTTTGTCTGAATATTATTAAAACCTATAACGTTAGTTGAGTTACAGTTAGTTTGTAGTGAATTTAAACACTTTATTCATCTTTTACTCAACGTTCATCAGTCTCTTAAACACTCCAGATTAAGAATGACAACGCTGTTTGACTAATATCTTAGTAGACTGACCTGTTGGTCTCGTGGTTAGTGGTCCTGACTGCTAAGCTAGAGGTCGTGAGTTCGACTCCCACCCCGGACACGTCTTTATGTGACTAAAAAGATCAATTGTTTTGTGTCTGGATGCAATTAATCTATACCATGTATGTATTTAGACGTGTATAAATATGTACGGGCTTTGTTTAGTTTGGGATCAGGCAGCCGTGTGTGAGATATGTGAGTATATTAATATAATATACTATATCATTTCACTAGTTCCTTTCAGATCCTCCATTGATCAAACGACAACTACGAAACACATTATATGTTAGAGTCAACGAATTGTTCTTAAAACTTTTTACTTACTCAAAGTATGCACTAAGCTTAGTAGGTAGGTTCACTGGGTGGCTAACAGCACAGCCGGTTTCCTCGTTATCGCCGACAGGGGGCCTTAAATCAGCCTTTCATTCTTAAAGGCTTTAGACGTCTCGAGCTGTTCCGTTGGGAACTATGTATTAACTGGCCGCTCTGTCTGTTGATGAACTAAGAAAAAGGTTGCTTGATATTATCTAGACACATTTTAAAGAAGAAACACGAACAGGTTGAAGTCCATTTTCCGTGTATATTTTTTCTTACTACCTAAGAATTTAACTTATGCATAAGTACTGGAAGCCAATATCTGTGATGTTGTCCTTAATTAGTTTCATTCACATTGCGATATACAATATTAAATTATTTTTATTTTGTATATAGGTAATGTGTACGTGTGAATTAAACGAGAGCGTAATAAACATAAATTAACTTTGTTCAGGAAACGCTCTTGAAAATTATACATAAATGTATATAAAATTAAAAAATATAAGTAACTTCTGAATTTTAATGAAATACGTACAGTCAGCATCAGATTCATTTAGTTTTCCAATTATTTAAAATTATGTAAAGATTAATTTAATGTTGTTAGACACGACAGACACTCAAATTGTTGTAAGCATTCAGAGTAGTCAAAATATCTTCACTTTCAGCTGTCAATATTATGTTAGCTGACAGAGTGCTCACATTAGCGATTTTAAATACATTGTTCATGCATTCATAATATGAACAGGATGAGTACTCAAGAAAAAAAAGATAAGCAAAACATTTCAAATTAACAATTTAACTCCAAAGCCTGAGCCAAATGCCTAGTTTTCATTTATTGTAAAGATATTTTTGACTAGTTTCCACGTATAGGTACCATTGAACGACTTATTCGCAAAAAATTAAAAAGAATACTCTGCCAAGTAGCACGATATTGATAAATGATATTTAGAATATTTGAACCACTCTGAATGCCAACAACAATTTGACTACAATGTCTGCCAACATAAAATTGAATTGATTTGACTACTTCGAAAGCTCAAATCAACCTTATCTTGACTGTACCTATTTATGACTTCTTGAATAATTGTAAGTTTATAACCTTCAAATCATATTATTCTCTACATACTTGTATAATAGTTACACAAGTGCTTTTGACATTAAATTTAGCCACTTTAAGATCTCCAATATTTTCATAATTATTATTAATAAAAAAAAACAGAAATCTAAAGTCAATATTAATTTAAAGAATGATATAACTAATAACTGAAAATTTAAAGAAGAATTTAAACAAACTTCTCACTCCAGCTGTAGTTTACAAAGTTCAATAGGTATATCAAAGCAAGTCAAACATTGCACGGAAAGTTGAAAGCTTCTCGGAGGCACTATGCGGATCATCAGCGTAAACTTTAATGACTTAATACAGTTCGTATCCAGTTAAGAACTAACTGTACTGTAATTATTGCCGTTCTCGATGCTTAGACTCCGTAGTCATGCGATACCAACATTAACATGAAGAGGACTAGACGAAATATACGCCCCACATAAAGTGGACCCTTAAGATTGTATTTAACAATACTTGTTCTACTATTTACTCTTAAATTAATCGTAAGTAGCGGTCTATTAATATAAATTTTAAACAAACATTGTTGTTAACGTCAATTAGTCGCCTCGGTACACATCTAGTTTAAACATAACAGTCTAAATATTTTGAATGTGTGACGATAAGTTTTGTCGTAGTAAAAATTGTAATTTCGTCTACAATTATCTAAAAAAATAATATATTTAATATCATCCCAAACCTACTGATGACATACTTATATATTTTTAAATACGTACATATTATAGATAAAATACACGCAGATAGAAATGATCGTGTTTATCACCCAAAGGTTTGTCCTGGGTGGGAATCAAACCCACCACCTTTCTTTTGGCAGTCAGAATCATTAACCACTAGACCAACAGGCCCGTCAATAATATCATTTCTGAAAACACTGTTTTGGCTTAGTACTTACAGAACTAGCTACTTCCTCTATATGAAGAGAGATCAATTTCATTACTGTTTGCATTTTCACTTGTATAGTCAGCGTTTATTTTAAATCTAAATAATTTTCTACCAGATATATTATTTGTTTAATATTGAATGGGCGTCAAAATTATGAGTCACAAAGTGATTTTACCAATAGAACACATTAATCGTGGGAACGTCCTTACTTGTGTTATAGTATAGTGATTATCGTTGCCTACCGTCTTCTATTATAGAAGAAAGTCGACTGTTGAGGAGTTTGCGGTACATCAACATATGACGTCTTGTGATTTTACTTTTAGTTCGGAGGTTAAAACGATATATCTATATTTAAGCGAAAGAAAACTTAACTCTAAGGATTTGGACCCAATTTCTAATTACAATTCCTATGGAACAGTTATCGTATTGGTTTATCTGGGCACCTTGCCAACTACTTTCACGTCTGTTATGTAGGCTTGCAAGATTAATTGTTTATGGGACATTTACAGGTACCTGTGTCGAGTGTAGGTGTACTTTCTATCAATAATTTCTACTTGCTGAATGTTTATATGGTACGAATTGGTATGTATGGACGTGGTACTAAATACTAGACTGATATCGCATTTTTAAGCTATTGCATAGCTTTTATCTTGTCAATTTTTATCGAATCAAGGAATTTTGTAACGAAAATAACACCCCCCACTCCGTGAACCGTGAACCTTGAAAACCCTGCATCGTCTAACGTCATTTCAGTTCGGCAGATTTCGACACGGTGTTTTTATGCGTGCGACTAGACGTATGCGTGTAGACTTCACGAAGCTCGCACGCATCGAGTCCAGCTGCTCCGAAATATTATAATTGGATAAATTGTTAAAAAATGCTATTCTTTCCGTGTCCCTGTGCCCAACCATGAAAATTACTTGACCATAAATTTGTCGAATCTAAAAATAAACTTTAAACGAGGTTAAATTGTCTGTGTGCGACACCGCGTCTGTAAGGTGTCTTTGTAGTTAGCTTGATCATTCTTTAGATATTGGATACTTATAATAATAAGATATGGTTTCCATTGCACATTGAAACGCACTCGCCATAATGCTTAGTGGTTCCGTGTTCAACGTACGTCAACAATGTTTTAAGACAGTATGTAGCAGTAAATTTAAAGAGAAAGTACGTGCGACAAATACTTTGTATTGTCGCAAGCATCGTATGTTTATGTCGCAAGCATTTACTAGGTTGTAGAGCCACGCTGATTAAAGCGCCAGCATCCGTGTTGTCGTGTTTCGTTGGTGAGTATGAGACCGGAGGCTCATTGATGCAGGGGTGACAGTTATTGTGGTAACTGTTACCAAACTGGTAACAAACCATTTAGCTTACTGAAATTTAATTATATCTATTTTCAAGTTTTCACCGACGGGGTTTTTCACCAGAATCTTAGAAAACATATGCAAGTTATTACTTCTCTTTTATTTTAACACATAAGTAGAAGTTTTATACTATTGTCGGAACTTATTTTTAACTTAAAGGGTGCCAAGCAAACGCTAATAATAATACGTAATACGTTCCAATTTCAAAATATTCTCAATAACAGCACGAATAGCTACGGTATTATTCCATTACAATTGACGAGGACGTGTTTTGCACAGTAAACATCTGGCAAAATAAAATATTCATCCGATAACCCGCAGGCGTTTTCTCGTAAAGGCAAATTACTAAGAACAAAAGGAATATCGATATCATCAAGTGATTGGTCGCTCTGAAGAATGAATATTACTTTTGTTGAAATACAAAATGCTGGAGCATAATAGAATGACGTAATCGTGTATCATTCAAAACATCTGACAAAAACCATGTCTTTTTTTGGCACTGTAAGCAAGTGTGTTTATATACCGGTACTAAAGTTAGCCGTACTACCTATGGTTATAAATTAATATAACCTGAACAACAAAATAGACATGTTGTCAGAGAAAATACCTTACACCGCCCGTAGTATGAATATTCCTGTGTCGTGGAGGACTTTACAAACATAGATGAAACGAACACTAAGAACGCCCAGACTCAAAACAATAATTTGTGGATCACACAAAGCGTTGACCTATGAGGGATTTGAACCAAATCACTCGACGCAGTAATAAGCGGCGAGGTGACCCCCTTACAACATTGCACCATCTGTGCAGCCATTGAGAACCAGTGATTTTCGTTTTGTTAGTTGCATTCCGAAGAACGTGATCAATTATATTATTATTCACAAAGAAAAATGTATAACCCAATTCAATGCAATTCAAAAAAAAATCATTCATTCACTTATTCTCAGACCTTAGAATGAAGTCTCTGACTGTGCCATAACCTCTTCTTAACCTTTTCCAGAAGACTACAACTGTGTCCCCTTGGAAATTGTTTGCATCGCCTAGGATTGGTCAGCTACTTTATGTTAAGTTTTCAGCGCAAGTGTGGGTGTGACAGCTTTTGCTGTGCTGCACAAGTTTCTGTTTCACATGATTCACTCGTACACAATTTAGAATAGCAATCAATTTATGACGTATCAATATATCAAACTTATAATTTTGATAGACATCCTCAAATAATAAATCACTTTATGCAAGTACAGAGCAAGTGGAAAGCTTTCAATATATAATTGTATTGAAAGCTTTCTGAACTTCAAAATTGGATTTGTAAACTATTATTAAGAATTATATAAATGATATACATAGCGTTGATAAATACGAATACTTACCCTGTAAAACAAAAAACGACTCGCATTATTTAATTGGATCTTATCGAAAAAGCACGCATTTACGATTGGCTGTCGGAGAAGGACGTTGAGCGTCTCTAATGTATGACACGTTGGGGACCAGCTATTTTAAACATACCATCGTTTGCGCTTGCAATTTTGTCATTATTGAAGCCATATCGAAATAGTTTTCTTACTATAATTTTATTAGGATATAGATAAACTTAGATACGTGAAAACGGGCACATACATATGATGTACTTATATTTCTACTTAGATAAATTATCCATATTAATTTCTGCTTACGTATTATTCATAGACACCAGTGTTATCTATCACTTCAGTAACATAACATTATAAATATGCTGATGACAATAAAATACATTCTTTGAATTGTTATGTCTTAGAGAGGATGCCTTGAGTTGAGACAAAAAAGGCAGTTATATCAACACACTGTCATAAGATATGACCGAGTGTAAGGTTACATGTCCATAAAGTCAATGACCTTATTCTCCATGATATTACACACGTATTATTATTTTAGTTTGTGTCGTTACACCATTCAAAATAAATGAGAGAAGGGCTTTTGGTATCGCGGGATATCCGACATCTTGCTGCTTAATGCATCCCCAGGGATCCCCCTGGCATAATTCAAATGAAGTGAATAAAACTAGGGGGCTTCTTTCATTTTTGCAAAAGTGGATTATGGTAATGATGACTTCGAATCACATACCATGACCGATGTGAAAGAGGGAGATTTACTTAACGATAATTCTTGATTTACCTCGAAAAAATGTAAAGAGTTGGGGCATATATTACACGCCTCTTCTGAAACTAAAAATAAGTTGTCAAAACATTCTATCGAGTTTAATGTATTCGACCTAAACTCACAAAGCACCCCACACCTTTTCTACAATAATACTATAATAATATTCTCTGTTGGTTATTTCATTCCTATGTTTAAATTATTTTTCAACTTTTAGTTGGATTTACAATTGAAGCGTTTTTAATTTTTAATTTTTTGTTCGACTCGTATTACGATCAGTTGTTGATGAGTCAATAAACTCTATAGGAATATGAGTATTCAAAATTGGTCAAAGTAGTTCATAGTAGACGGTTATAACCAAACAAACATACAGGTGAAACTAATAAAAGCGTGTTAAAAAGAGATAGCACACCATTGACCAAGTGTTTGTCGATAAATCACGCCTCGACTAACATCACGCCGTTGTTATATTAAAAAAGCAACACAAGTTATATTCAAAACTCAAAAGAGTCGGGAATATATCTCCTGTAAACTGGCACTACATAGTAATAAAGATCCAAAAATAGTCTCACAAAACCCAAACTTAGTTTAGAGCTTAAATATCGCCACCGGAAGAGGCATTGTTTCACATAATTCTTAGAATAGAGGCGGTTTCTAAAACTATATGTTTTAGCGCGTATTCTTCGCTTTAAGGTGTAGGGTTACAAATCTCTGCGATGGCTCCCATGCGGATCCAGCCGTTGTTCATAAATCTTTTCGACACGCCCTACGATCTCGTACATAAATAAGAATTTCTTGATTCTCTTTTAACAGTTGTTCTCTTTTAACAAGATTATAAGATTTAAAACATATTTATATGTTACTTTCTACATTCCGAAATTGTGTTTAAAAAAAAGTGACGTGAATTAATGTTTGTTGCTTTCAGCACCCTTGGCGGCTGAGTTAAATCCTAATTATTTTTTGATATCTTAATGCATACATTATTAAAAAGAAATTATATTGTGAAATTTCCTCCTATGTATCAGATAATTCTGATAAACAGCAATCAAACTGATTAATCTATTGAACATATAAAAGTATTAACTTTATTGTGTAAATTCAAATATAAATATTTTGATAATCTTGAACGATCCTACTCCATAAAGATCCTTAAGATAACAGCAAGACGTTTATATAAAGCTTTAGGGTATATTGGTTATGCCTCAAATACACAAACTCGCACCACAACAGAATATAAAGTAAGAAAAACAAAACAGGAGATAGGTAAACTTGACAAAATTTCATTTCATCATTCTGGAGACGAAAGGAAATTGTGGTGTTTAGAAAAAAAAAAGTGAGTCGGTACATTCCCTTGCGAACGTGATCTATCGACGAAGGAGTCCGCACGCCGGTTTATGGTCGATAAAACATCTAGGGACCGTCTATTTATGGTGTTTTTTATAAAGGGGAACATGTGTTGATAGTATTAAATAAAGAAAGTAAACACGTGTGGGCGGCACCTGTGACCACGGTGTAGTTATTGGTAACTGTTATCGTTCGGAATATATAAATATTTAATTTAAATTGTTTATACACCCATTTGAATATTTTTTGTTAAGGCAAATCATATAATAAGCCTATTTAAAACTAAACAAAACAATGGTCAATAAGAGCTGTATGTGTTATATTTCTATTTATATTGTATTATTATATTATGTTCTACCACTTTTTTTTCAATTCAAAAATTAAATTTTATAGTGAAACAATTCTAAAAACAAGATTAATTTTAATTGTCAGACAATTTTATCATTATTGAGATTATTGCTGTTTTTTTTTCTGCCTGAATTTCATTATACGTGATATAAAAATGTTACTTTACGCTACACTTAGTCACACAAAGTCTTTATTTATATTTCGTAAAGCATAAAGTGTGGACAAATATTATCTGTTAGTTATTACCATAACCTCTTGTTATAACGACAGCTAGCTTACCTAGATTTCTACTATGTATATCACAATGCCATTGGCATATTTAACAGAGGAAATTAAGTAGGATATTATCTCGAAAAACTTCTAATGAAAAGACAGCATTGCAAAGACATAAAATATTATTTTCCTTGTACTTATCTACCCTCCCGTTAAGTCGACATGTGTTGTTCATTATTGGAAATGACACGTTACATTTGGTTAGGGTGTCATTATATTTTTATACGGTAAACATACTTAGTACGATGAGTAATGAGGGTTTAGATATTAATGTAAATATCTCTTTATTTTTTTCTATTGAAAGGTAAGAACTTAAAGTATGGTTATTGTTTCGTTTAATTATTTTTTCCTAAGTTCGTGCATGCTCTGGTATTAGTTATTAAAGCTAATCTTGATGTTTAAAAGATTTATAACTTGCTACAATATTCTGTTTTTACTGATTTTCGAGTCGTGTTGCAGCCAATAGGAAATGGATCACGTTTGAAATTGACCTGTTTCTCAGCTTATGTCACGCGTTTCTATGTTATTTTAAAATGCGAGAAAACTTGGTTGACACAAGTCTTATATTATTCCCGCTCATATACTATCCGTAAATATAAAGAAACAGCGTTATTAAATGTATGTATACTCCAAAAGTACCACACATGTGGCAAGATAGAATGCCCTGTATAAAGAAAACAACAGTGTTTATATTTGTCTCTGTCCCACCTTTTGTAATATCCAGTACTATCTTATCTTCATCACTTTGATATCATTATCAATTTTATTATTTGATATCTTGTACAATACTTTAGCATGATTCGTATAATAGTTATACACACATGCTACGATACACTGGAGAAGTCAGTCTGTGCGTGTTTGCACGTACCAACTGAAAACAATATATTTATAAACAAATATATCATATGTAAAAGGCTAAAGGCCAGGTATTTTAAACATATAAATGATATGTTTAATAAAAACAATATTATCTTGTTTACTTAAGAGTACAAGACCAGTTGAACCTATTATAGTGTTGTCATATCATTTCCCACGAACTTTGTTATCTAAAATGATATTTAAAGATACGATTGTCTAAATTCCTGTTTGAATTCATTCATGTATCATTGTAACTTGTATATCAATAAACTATTGTGTAACATAGGAATAAAAGAGATTTTTGAATGTCACATAGAATAGATGCCGTATCATCATCATCATCAACATCATCAGAGGATGATGATGATCTGCAAAAATATCGATTGATTAGTAAAAGTTTATAAATAATATTTAATTCCTAACTGACTAAATGACTCATGATTGGCTGGTTGTTATTATGTCTTTATGTATCTTGGTTATATAACTATCTTTTTTTTTTAATTTTGCATATGTGTATGTTTTTGTGAATATAATGTAATTACATTATTCGTAATGACACAACTGGCAGTTGGACAAAATTGTTAAAAAAATAATTATATATCGTAATCACATTTATGCATATATATTTACGTATTTTTAAATATATTATTTTTTAATTGTGTTTACATTTTATAATGCTCAATTTAAGCAAACAGCAGTAATGTTCAGTTTTTAATCAGCTAGTAGTAATAATGACAACTTCGTAAGTATACATTTACTTTCTGGCACAATACAAACCCAGTTTTCGGTGTAATCAGGAATTTTAACGTAGTCCACATAAATGCACGGAGTATGCCGGCCCATTTCCCAGAGACGCTGGCTAACTTTGACTATAATTTCAGCGTCAAGGCTGAAGCAATCTCTTTCTGACTTCCATTTAATAAGAATGACCATGTGCCGCAATAGTATTCCTTTCCAAATTATAGATCTTTCTCCACTACTATCACTACCAGACCCAGATCGGCATTTATTTCTGGAAATAAAACTCTTTCATGCTAAGACACTGCCTTGGTGGCGCATTGAGAGCATGTAACTGCTGTACATGAAGTCTCGAGTTCGATTCACGGGTCGGAATCAAATGTTTATATGATCTGCAAGTGGTTTAATTGGTTTCCATCTATAATATGTCATTATTATGGATAATAAAATATACAGTAGACTAAAGTGTTAAGTGTTTTGTATTCAAATTCAACATGAGGTAATTTATTTGTATGATTTATGAGTAAGCACGTAGTTGACTAAAGTCTTCATATTTTTTATGTCCGTTATATGTATATTCTTGCAAAGACCTAGCAATGCGGCGATGACCTAGAGCGAGTATTAAAAACAACATAAATAATGGTTTAAGACTGCATTTACTTTGCTCACTTTATAATTTACGTTGGCGAAGTCTATGACAAGGTGACATGGCTAAAATTGTTTTAAAGATTGATGTGAATA
Source organism: Hypercompe scribonia (assembly GCA_949316085.1). Classification (NCBI taxonomy): domain Eukaryota; kingdom Metazoa; phylum Arthropoda; class Insecta; order Lepidoptera; family Erebidae; genus Hypercompe; species Hypercompe scribonia. The sequence continues at coordinate 12,802,517 of OX438988.1, forward strand.
TGATTCTAAAGATATTTTTGTTAACAGTGAAGGTATCTTGATTATTTACCCTTGGATTACGTGATACGATAAGAAATACTAAATCTCGATACAGATCTTTTGTTGCAATCGTTAACCTTGCTTTTAAACGTTAGCACTTAAACAATAAAAGATAAAAAAGTATGTTAAGACCTTTTTTCGTTTCGCTTCTTTTTTCTGCAGTTCAAATATTTTGTGTTTCTGTTAACCTAAATATGGGGTTGTGTAAATTGAGCTTAACGTCGTCTCGTCTAATGTGTATAGAAAGTGATTTTGTTGTATAGTTAAATGTTGCTTTTAAAACAATATGTGCTATAAATCAAAATTATTTAGGTCCAAAATATGCATTTTAACCTGTCGTAGTAAAAATTCAATACAATAACCGTTTGAGTGTTACTAATCAATTAAATAAGACATACATACAAAACAAATTCTATTAAAGTCCAAATTCGTCTACCAAACAATCTCGGATGTGATGATTACCCTATCTCCTAACGCTAAGTATTATTATTATAAAATATTCTAACGCTAAGTACAATTGGTAGACTAAGTATAGGCTGTAACTTTATTACTGCCAAACCCAGTTCTAGCAAGATAAGATAAGATGTCAAGATACATCACTTTCATTGCAAGGGATAGATGACAACGAAAAACTTTATTCCATTCGAGAGTCATATTTTAGAGCCTGCGTATCGGCGTTATTATCACATACTAGCTGTACCCTGCGCACGTTGCTACACCACCAACTAAAATAAATTTGAAGGAAAGACAGAAAAAAAAACGAAATAAATTCTCACCAACTCAAAAACCTTCGTGGACTTATGCCCAACAACTTTGCTAAAGATACATAGATATTTGATCAAATGCATAGTTTACTATCATATAAAGGACATACAGACAGACAAACATTCATTTTCATATGAAATCATATACGGCCTATTAAAAGTCCCACCATTAATATTATTTCCGTTTATGTATACTGATATGTCTGATCCTCATTTCAAATCCATAAGCGGAAATGAACTTAAATCGATTTTAAACGACCTCACAATATCGTTAGTCAGTTATCATCATTATTTTTTCTATAAAATAAACTAATTCTGTAGCTAAGAAGATTATTAATATTGATCTTAATGCATTATGTGACGAGTGAATTAGCATTTAAATACGAAATTACAAGTGTTGAAATACGGAAAAATATCGCAAAGGCTTTTTCTTCTATCAAGTTAAATACATACATTGTGAAAGTTAACTAGTTATTCATATTAAAATCAGATTCCTTAATACTCTCTGTCAAGTAAATTGTCCAAGGCCGCAACTATTATATTTGTCGTGTTTTTTGTTACGAGTGATATTAATTGCTAACAATATTTACGCAAAGATACTAATCATACTTCATTATAAAAACTTGACTCCTTAAGCAATTGTAGAAGAGGTCTTCGTTTCAAATGGTGCGCTGCATTATTTATCATCGCATAGTTTTACCTTAACTAATTGCCACATTTTTCAAAGGCCAACACAAACAAAACCAAGGAACACGGTGGCTAGAGACCAACACTGATATTGTACTGGCATTTTTATATTTCCTAAGGCTTCGAAATAGAAATAAAATCTAATGTTTTATACGAGTATTTCTACTCAGTTAAAACACATTAATGTCATTTGCATTAACTTGTATTTTTCCAAGTCATTTTCGTTCTCGGATCACAACCATAATGGTTTATGATTTTTATTTGTTTGTTTTCTACCTGCTTATATGCCCATGAAACCGATAACTTTGCTGAGTTGTTCATACTATTTGTGACCATTGCTATGCGGTCAAGGAATTTGATGTAAACCAACATAGCCATATACGTACATAGACTTACTCTGAACCGAGCCATATTACGTACAAACTTGTAATGACAATGCTATGCATATACTCGCATATAAATGTATAATATGTATACTATGATTATGTTGTAAACCATAATTAAGTACGTGTGATGGTTCTAAAGAGTTGCCTATTGAGCTTCACATTAACTAATTGCCATTGCCTCCCACGATGAGAACAGATATCATCAACTCAGTTACAAAACAAAGGATTTTCAATTGGCCACAACGCACACCGTCGCTACACAATGAAAGCGAATGTACGTCGCAACCAGCTGCGAACTCTTTGTCTGAAAGGTCGCTACCAGGTCAATGGGTCGTCTCTAATGTGTATTTCGTAAATATTTGCTAACAGTTCTACAATATGTTATCATATTGATAATCGATTTTTTTTCGAGTAATTGTGTCTAGATATAGTGACGGTTGATGTTTTTTCGATTTCCTCGAGGTGCATTCGTGCGCTGGCAATATTTTTATCGATGACTGCATCGTAGTAAAGATTTTTTGCCATGCAAGTGATCTAACTTACAACAGTCACGTTATTGGTTCGTAAAATGATCACGCATCCTCTATATCTCGTTATCAGAGTAAATTAAAACATATATATATCATAGTAAATTAATATATCGTTTCTTTTTTTGTTTTGTTTATGTATACAATAAAGAGAAATAAAAAAATAAATAAAACATGAACATAAATGACTCTAGAAATTAATGGTCTGAAAACCGCACCCGCCTAGTAAGGTGGACTATAAATATATACATATATATAAAATTCATCGAATTTTTCGGCATTTACAGTGAATTTACATTAACTTAATGGTAATTATGATCATTGTTAGAAATATAATTATGCGGCGGGCGCGTAGGTGTAGCTATGCAACTCGCTATCGACACAACGTAAATCGGAGATCCCACTCAATTTTGAATCTATTTACATTGTCTAAATACTGGTATAAAATGAACAGAGTAAATGATTATGTCTGATTAGGCCTGCCATACTTATCGGTGCAGTACCGTTGCTCGGCTTGTACACCCAGCGGGAAACGGGTTAATGACATCCATAGCTTTGTCTGAAGTACTGCCGAGCGATGGCAACCAGATCAAAAGCTTTTTAGCAACGTATTGACTAAGCACATATTAGATTAGGTTTACGACCTCTAGGTGCTATAATATTAAGCAGTATTGATGTAAACCTACGGCCATATAGACACGATACGTGGTGTTTATTTTTTTCGTGCTTTGCATCTTTAAAGCATTATAATATAAGCCCACTGGTCAGGTATAAATATTTACACTTATGCAGCATGGCCGCTATCTGGCAGCTAATTTTGTGAGGATATTCGCGTGCAAAACATTGCTCTTTTGTTTCGTAGTAGTAGTACATGTTCATTGTATTTTATTTAAAAACAATAATCATTAAATGGAGTTAAAACTAAGAGTTCAATAAATTATTACACAGTATTTAGTTTATCAACTATGACGTGTATAGCTTTTGGTTGTTTATATTTTAAAAATATAGACTTATCATATTGTGCAACCTATAATTACACAATATGATAATATTTTGTATATTTATTTATATTAATGAACACTCTTGGCTGAAGGCAACTTTACGTATCGCTGCACAGATATGAATCAGCTTATTACTCGACTTAACAAAGAATGTTAAAAATTAACCATTGATAAAGTACAAACTGTTGCCGGTGTAATGCCCCAAGGAACGGATGAACTACTCTTTCATTTTTGAGAATGATGCTACCTATATCCTTCTCTCCCTAGCAACAGAGATTCAAAAAGGGCGTAGCAGGCAACGACAAAAATACAAGTAGACGTATAAATATTACAAATCCTACTAATATTATTACGGCGAAAGTTTGTGTAAATGTTTGTTAATTTTACACGAAAAAAAGGCTGAACAGATCCAATGCTGAACGAGTTTGTAAGTGTCAACTTATTTTTTTTTTCAATAGCATTATTTATAAGTAGAACAGTATCTTTCTCTGGTCCTTGCTATGCCTTCAAAACTTATGATCCTATGACGTGTAAAACTGTAGCATTTGATAAATCAGCATTAATGATATTGGTATGTATTTATAAATAATTGATATCTTATTATGTAACAGTCAAGTTGCATGTTCTATACACATGTAGAATTGTAAATGTGAAAGTGCTATGAGTAAAAAATCGTGTTATACGTAAGAGAGAAATCTCATCGACTAAACGTATTAGACAGCGGGTAGGACGAGATCATGGAGGCTCACAGCATCCACTTTATTACTTGAAGCTTGAAATTGTATTTATTGTGTCGCTAAAACTCGGCTATTAGAAATGAACGACTTGTTGCAATAGAAGATACTTCAGCAAATATAGACCGGTTCCACCACAGCGATACCATGACCTCACAAAAAGCGAATGTAAAGCAATTGTTTTGTAACTTAAGTTATAATATACCCTCCCTCTCTACATTGATACACTCTGGGGTTGGGGGAGGGCAATCAAAGACATCGCTTGTGTCTTACTTGAGTTACAAGTGTCCTTTCTACTTGTTTGCCTACTATACCATCGTCGTCAAGTCTTTAACAGTCCACTACTGGACATAGGTTTCTCCATAGAAAGGAGGCTGTGGCCCATACGTCGATGGTCAGACGAATTGAGTAGGATTTGTTTCAAGGTTTCCTTCTCTATTAGTGAGGTTGTTCTGCATAGTATGCTTCCTTAGTCATAGCACGCATAGCATGGGGTGATGACACTACGTATTCTTAATTTGTCACCACAAAGAGACGCCTATATCACCTGACTACTATACCATAAAAATAAATTACAATCGACGTCACAGTATTGTACGATTTTACAATTTATCAATGATGTACCGTTACACGCATAAACTATAAGTAGTCGATTAGTAACACAAACTACATTGATCGATTGAGCAACTTCCTCTCCTATAGATCGTGTTTCTTAACACTTTCAAAGCATCGCATAATATCCACGACCTCTACTCTGGATAGACTACTTTTTATACAGTTCTTTGTTACAAATTTTATATTAATTAGTATAATCTCTGCTTGCGGTAAAATGTCAAGGTAATTTTTTGGATTATCATAATTGTTTTTATCAACAGTCTATAACAGTCCGCTACTGGACATAAATCTCTTTAGAAAGGTGGTTTTAACCTGTCAAAGAGCCCGTGTTAGGTTTTCTTACTCTTTGCAGTACTGTTGACTGTCTTTTTTTTTATGACGAGGCGGATAGTCCCTTGGAATCTCCTGCTCCTTGGGGTATAGGAGTCAGGAGTACGTGATTTTCGCACTAAAAACCAGCCCGAAGCCGGCCTCTGGTACCCTTCTCAGGGGCACCCGGACCATATGATTTCAGGTCCTGCCTAGTTTGCTGCCTTAATAGGCTCTTAGGTCACTCATAAAATGAAAAGGGGTCATACTCCATATTCTTAATTCGTAATCGTATATCATAATGTAAATGTCAATAAATAATAATAATCAAAGTAATAATTGTGGGATAAAACACTCATATGTTTGAAACCGGAGGCCTCAATGAGGTAAGAAGATAATATTAGGCCAACTGATATTTACTTATTGCACTACCTTGAATAAAAAAAATTCGTAATAAAAAAGAATTCGTGCAGCTTTTAAATAACTGTCGTTACAGTTTTTTCACAGCTGACCGAGTTATTACAGTACAGTTTATGGGTAAATATGATATAACGCAATGTGTTTGGTCACACGTCCATTGATGATACTAGTTACAACATAGATGTTATCTACATTGTTGTGTTGCCTGTGAAAGTGTAACTACGTATAATGGAACGTAATCTTTATTTGCGACCGTTAATCAAGTGAAATAGTTTAAATAATAACGTGTTTAAAACTAACTATCAATGAAATTTACATTACACACTAGGTGTTCCCGCTACATCGTACGCGTGAAATTTGGCTTTTCACATTATTAGGAACTAAAGATATCCATGATAATCAAATATTTTTCACGTCGTTTAAAGTTCTCTCAACTGCCGCAAGTATTACAAAACCAAAATAAACCAATTCGATCCAGCCATTCCCGAGTTTCAGTAAGACTAACGAACAATCATTTATAAGATTTGTAAAAACACGAGTACGTTACATGTATTTAAATTAGTGCTATTGTATTTTTTTACATTAGTTTATTTTGTTGTAAAAAATATTTTAGTTGTGCTTCGACCAAACCCCTCTTCTGTCTGATTCTAGCAGCAGTATTTACTTACCATGAGGACACATCTGCTTTGCTTGAAAGTAAAAAAAGTATCTGTGTGCAATTCATACACGACAGGAGTGACTTCTGAAAAGTACCTTTTCATGACATGTGCACGACGAAGAACACTCGGACCAGGAACAAGCAAAGTACAATGTAGATATATCCACTATCCAGACTGCACAAGGCGCATATATATGGACAATTTTTAGTAGACGAAAGTGGGGACACTACAAAGTATCGCACAAAGACGAGACCGACAATGTAAAATACTGTGTAAAGTATTCTATCTCATTCTCTCGCATTCTTAATCCTATACATTTGTATGTTTATTTCTTTATCGTAACGCATTTTCGTTTCATCAAGTTTTAAATCACAACGATTCTAAAAGAAGTTCTAAAAACGTTTATTTTCAACAAGTAGTGCTTCACCTTTTTTAAATTAGCGGAGCAACTGCACAGGTGATGTTAATGTGACCGCATTGCCAGTATGCTGCGAATGTTGTGGGTTGGGTCTTTGTCAAAAATCCACAAATAGTTGTTCTAAATCTGGGTGTTCTTGTGTTCCTTGTTGTATAACATCGTACGTATCAACATATTTTTGTGTTTCTATATTAAGAACATCATCATGATACACAAGAATTTTGTATTTATACACCATTATAATTATTTATATGATAATATATATAGATAGCGAGTACTATAAACACACATTCCGCTAAGAAAACCAATTGCTGGACCTGTCCAATTGATGGCTATAGGTTGATTTTTATTTGTATTTTACCGTAAAAAAATGACTTACAATGGTACAAGTAGGCCAAGAATTCGTTAACTTTTGAATCTAACATCCCGCGCAAATATATTACGGGAGTACTACGTCAACTAAAAGAAAAAATCAGCGAAGAGATGTCGGCGATCTTGTGGTCTCTTTGTCGACGAGGATTCGAAAATTTCAGTGCTCGCTTAGAAGAGCAAACGTCGAAACCGTGGTCATTAAGACGATGTAATTTTTGAAAAACAAATTCCTACTAATTATCTTTCTTGTAAATAAACAATTTTTATAATATACATATCAAATGGTTTTTGTTTAAACGATTTTTCAAATGTTAACTAATTCGTGGCCCACCCTGTATAAATATTTGTTTTTTTTTATCTTTTATAGAATATATGTAAACTGTTAGAGAGATATAAATGAAATAACATGTTATATTAAATTAATCAACAAGATTGCTATGGACACCAAAACATCAATTTCAGTTGTCTACATTTAGTAACGCTCAAAAAGGAAAGTGTGCAATTTTTATTCTCTTTCTGGCTTTCGTTTTTACCATTGTTTTCTGCAGATTTATTGATGCAATAAAATATTGTAAGTACACTATGCCATTTTGAGTGTAGCATTGTTGGTTACAAACCTAATTCGATTACGAGAATCTTCGGTTTGAAACGAATCGTTGATAAAAATGCTGTGTACATTATTTAAAATATTTTCTCGTATACTTTATAAAGAAGAAAGCCAAATTCTTGTCACAGAAAAAGAAGGTCCAAAGTCGCTTAAGATTTTGGTATTATTAGTTGAACTGCTGTTCTATAATATTATATTAAAACTACAAACTTTAATTATTTTATTTGTAATGTTGGCTTATAGCTTTAAAAAATTCAAAACTAGAAAGTGTGCCTCAAAAAGAATGCGAAAGGCAACAGAAAAATCACACACCTAGAAAAAGTAATCGATAGTGTGAAAAAATTACTATCGTAGGATAGAATACAATAGCTAGTGTTTTATAAGTAAGATTAAAATTAAACACAAATAAAGGGGTTTAGCACAAAATGAGTACTTTTAACTTTAATAAAATTATTATAAAAACATCGATAGCAGTTACTCGGCGCTGTCTTGTTTATCATTGTTGATTACGAGCATTAGTAGATTTTTCTAATTTCGTATCATATTTTGTATAACACGTTTGCGAGAAAGTTATCAATAATAACAAAAGCAAGCAGTAAACAAGTACATTATAAAAAGAATATATGCGAAGAAATCCCATAGGGGATCATTCTTGATAAGGGGTTATGTATGAAGCAACAATCTAAATCGATCCTTAGAGGATTCAAGTGGACAGCCCCCTTTATTACTATTTCGTTTTGTATATCTGGATAGAGTAATTTTTTTATTATTTACATGTATCACGCGTTTTTTATTTCAAACAAAACTTACGAGACATGCCATATTCCTGCGCTTCGAAGAGATTTTGTACCAAAGTACATTATAGCAATGTCCTGGATAAAATCTATTATTTTTGGCTTAAAATGAATTTTGTCTGAATGAAAAATCCAAAGTCGGACAAAATATTACATTCCCGGGTAGGCAATGTAAGCAAAAGAAACTACTCAAATAATGTTTATTTTCTAGAATTGCTCGCTACTTAAAGTATTGTTAAGCAGTCACAGACGTGTGCCTTACTTTTAATTTTCATGTTGCGTAACGCTCGCAAAGTTTTTAAGCCCTCATAGAAAATAACTAAACATTTCTCATACAAGAACACGCTACATCAAAATAGATAGTTTTGCACGAGCCAAGCGTACGAAAATTAACGAGTCTTATTTTTAATGGCAGTTAGGTTTTGAAAATTGGATCCAAAATATTGCCGCCTGATTTCGCTGCAATCGTAACTTGTTAGTAAAAAGTATGAGAGGAAATACAATGACAGTAGTATTTCTTGTTATGCGCAATAATTTTGTTTAGAAATAATGAGCTTGTGAGTGCCATCGCCAATTAGTGACAGTACTTGCGTAAGTTTTCAAGTTTATCGTCTTGTAACACAGATCTATTATGATAATGAATTCATCATATAATTTACATGAGCACTTAAGAGTAATAATCTCTTGTATTTATTATAAATGTATTGGTAAAACGATATTTTATGTAATACGATCGCGTGATGGCGGTCATCGCGGATTCCAACACGACATCAATATGACGTAATCAAGGCTAAAGTCGTATCTCTTCCTGGATTATTAACCGTATACTCGTATACCGGCAAACGGTATCACATCCGTTAAGTTATGAAAAAAAAAGTCATCTTAAAACGACAACGGCCGCACACGTACATATGTAGTTATGTGTCATCAATACATCTTGTCGTACAGATCAAAACTAGAAAGTCGTGAAAAAGGTGCTGACTGCACACGTTGACAAGTGACCACCGTCAATTTTCAGATAGTTTGAATGATCATCATATTAAGTTTCTTTTGAGTTGCGGGGGTTCATGGGCGGCGGTATGCCTGTACCATCAGGTGACCCGTCTGCCTGTTTACAATAAAAAAAATAAGTCACTTTTTTTATTTCTTCACATGTTGTAAACCTCTCTTGTATAGAAATGTAAGTGCAATGACATTGCGGCCTCTTCAATCTTATTAAAAAACCCTTTTGTATTAATAGAAACAAAAAACAGAGTATATATTGATAGTTACAAATAGAATAGTATTAACTGTTAAAACCAGTTTGTAAACTTTATATGTAACCAGTAAGTAAGTAATGTATACACAGTAGTACACGTTTGCACACGCAGTTCCGTTTTTGGCTCGACTTACGTCTCATTTCAATTATTTATAGTTGTGATTTATTTCCTTGTTTAGGTTGCATAGCTATAAAAATATAATCAGACACGAATTTTACAAAAAGATTTTACTTGCAAAGTACGACTTCTCCTAGCGATCTTTCTTAATAAAATGATTAGCTACTGTCCAACAATTCCTATATTCGTATTGTTTCTTAGTCACACGTCTACAGGTTATACTGGGGGATAATCAAGTTTCGGCTCATTTAAGCCGTCTCGACCACAACGATACCATAGCCTTAAAGAAACTAATGTTAAACAATTCTCTCGTTGTTAATGAGTGAGCGAGTACCGGCTTCTTAAGGGGTTATTCTAAGGGCCGCAACACGCTTGAGCCAAGAGGTTCAGAGGTAGACGGCGTCAGTCAACTGCTATCAGGTGATCAATCGAATTGTTTGTCATGAATATGCTTCGATCCTGCGCTTGATCTCTCCCCGGCCATGTCGGATATCCGTCCAATCGGATTGTGGGAGTGAGAGAACAGAGTGTACATGTGTTTGCACACACTCTTGTGCAGTAATAATATCTTCTGTGTAGTAGGCTACTCTTCGTTGAGACTGGACGCCTTAGCCGAAATCAGCTAGAAGTAAATCGTGTCTTGTAGAAAAAAAATATATAAAACACAGGTACAGCATCGTCAATAAAATATCTATTACTAGCACTCACCGCTAAGAGATAGTAACCACGTAGAATTACACTATTTCGCATACATGTTAGCTTGGAAGTGAAAATACAACGTGTTTATATGTGACATAACAGTTACATGCACAATCGTGTTAAGTCCACGTATACCACATAAAATTCAAGAGGTATGTAATATTCCATATAATTACGATCTTTATTTTAGTAATTTTAAAGTGTGTTTTCTTTCGACTCATGCCTATACATATATAACTTCATCATCAACAACAGCCTGTCGTAGTCCAGTGCTGGACATAGGCCTCTTCAATTGCACGCCACTTGGTTAGATCGTCGATATAAAACTAATTAGGTACTGTTTAATTATGTGATAGCCTAGGTAGTACGAGAGACCGCTACTGAGGCCAGGCGAGGAGGTGACATCCACATTTGGCGTACGTCACCTAAACAGAGAGGTCATCCTAAGGTAGTCGCTTGGAGGGGTCTGGATGTCGTAAGAACAGCTGTTCCCAGATCTCCCATCTTAGACCGTGTGGTTTTAGTCGATCCTATTCCAACACACCACTCCGCTGTAAACTCCCATGGGGTGACGACCCTAGGGGGTTTCCACACGTTAAAAAGCTTACAACAGTTTTTTTTGTAATTTATTTTATAAGTGTGTTCTTAATAAGAACACTGTTGTCTCTAAACCAATGGCTGTGAAGTCGAAACCAAAGCCAGTGTTTTGCTAATTACTATTCCAAGGAGTATAATTATATTACATTCCTGTATAATATTAGTCTTTAAAGTAAATTTATTTTACTTACTCCACCTGTAATTATAATTTAAAATTCATCAAACCCTTGCGTGCTCAATAATTATTACATACAATAATTGGATAGAACTTGAAAGTAGATAACATCAAAAGTCATTTTTATTCATCCATATAAAAGGTAATTACCGGTCCTTTGGTCCCGTAGGTAGTTGGAAGGACATGACGTCACTAGGCTGGTTAATTGGACGCACCGACGCGGATGTCACTTGTTCTCTTTCATTAACTCGTTAATTAATATTTTCATTATTTATCACAATGATAACACTACGGATTTTACAAAGAGACGCCCTTCATGCTCATTGAACTTGTTGAGTACTTGATGGAGTAAACTTACAAATATTTGTTAAAAAAAATATAATAAGTAAGTACAGCTTTAGCTAACAAAATTGCACAGTATATATTATGTAAAAATACAGATTAAGTAGTAAAGCCAAAGTAAGGAGAACACATGTGCATAAAAATAACACATACAGGCTCTATAACTTTCAACGGCGAAATGTTTGTTCGTGAAGATTATATTATCAGACAGCCAACAACTACCATACACTAGTTCGAATGGACCTGATGAAGCTGAACTGGCCAGCAGTAGTAACGACAGTATAGATTACCTAGTACAACACCAAAAGCAATATAAAAACACGTTTACAAGAATCGGAAATTATATCAATTTTCTAACAGCACAATCAGTGCTGTTAGAAAATTAAAAGGTGGACCAATTAGACTCGTTTAATTTTGATTTTTATTATAACATCATGCTAATAAACCAATTTAGAAAGTAAAAGTTGTTGTTTTTATTTAATAATTATCCGTTTTGAGGAAATAATTGCCGAATATCTGAAATATCGGAAACTAGTTCCCAAAATGACCATATTGCTTGTCAAACATAACTAGAAACTGCCTTAGCTTCGTGCGGGAGCAATCAACGGCATTGATCGCTCCGCCCGTACATTTTAATCCTCTAATATCTTCTAAAATATTAATTTTAATTATATGCTGAGAAAGACACTTTTGGTCTATAGTAAGAGCACAACGTATTGGTCAAAATTACTTTGAAAGTATAAATAAGTTAGATTTAAAAACAGAGATAGTTATTGTGAGTTATCCGTAGGATATAGACATATACCGTCACAGTTTTTTTTGTGGATATTTGTATGGTATACAATTTCGCTGTACATCATTTATTACGTTGATATTTAAAATAAAGTTTTGTCAGTATTGGCAATAAAACATTTAGAAATTGTAACCTTAATGGTGGTGGAAGCCGTTTTATAATCCGTTGGATTCTTTGAAGATTTAACACAAGAATAGAAACTGTGTATTGTGTTATAAAGATGTTAATATTAATGGTCTGCAATCGCTACTCGTTAGATTAATCACAATCTAGTCTTTAAATTCATAATATTTTTATAGATTATTATACGAATTACTATTTTTTACAAGAAATAAATGTAAATATAGTGTAGATTTGTAATTTTCGATTATATTTAGCAACTTTTTGGTGATTTTGAGTGTTTTTCTAGTCATAGTGTCGTGCTTCGGGTCATTAATCTTGACCAATGACGGTTGCGGTGCCGTCGCCGCATTGTATGCCGTCAACATAAACTGTACTCATTGTTTTATTTTTTATTTAACGCTGTTCACGGACTTAAAAAAAGACACTTCTGTAGTTTGTTTCGACATTTCTTACCAGATTGAGTCTCAACAAATGCCGGCGCCTTTTAGCTGTAAAGTCCGACCTGTAAAAATGTCTATAAAGACTTACATAAATAAATTCATTCATACTCATATAGAATACTCGTATGTGTTAAGAATAATCTACATATTTGTGTTCGTAATAAATAGCATGACTGCATCGAAAGAGTAATAAACTGCAATTATTGTATTATATTTGAACTGTTTCAGTTGACAACTTTTAATTAATCTTACATTTGTTTGTCTCCAGGTACACATCTCAAGGCGATAAGTAAGAAGCAGTCTTCTTACTCCTAACAAACACTTCGAGTTGCGGCCATGACTTACCTCTTTATTTACAAACATTGAACTGGCAAACATCCAGAACCTCGGTACACTACAGTAACCTAGACGTTTTTCTCTTACCATTTTCTTAAGGTCTAAGTACAACAAAAGACGGTTCATATTATCATCTTCTCAGACGAAAAACGTCCATTGCTAGACATAGGCCTTCTCTGAGACTCTCCACAACAACCGGTCCCCTGCTGCATTCATCCAACGTCTTCCCGCGACCTTCACCAGGTCGTCCGACTAACTTGTAGGTAGCCTACTGAAATGACTACACCTGAACTTTAAATAGCAATATTTAAGGTAACCCATCGATACGCTTTGCCAACTTCAAAGTTTAACTTTACGAGTAGGTGCAGGATTAACCTTACACAACATAAATCTGCATGCATGATCAAAAGTAACACAAGTACTTAAATTACCTTTATCAAATCATGTTTTAATATTTCACCATTGCCTTAGCAGTCGAACTTTAAACATAAATCCTTATTCTAATGAATATTAACCGTTATTGGGAAAGAAAAGGATATTAAACTCAAAGTAGCTTTGCCTAAGGTTTAAAGCCTTAGCCTTACAACAAATCGCGGTTAAATAACAGTGTAGCGTGTTGTACTGTTATTATCCAATACAGTTTAGGGTTTGACATATCCATGTTTCTTATATAGCATGCTACGAATAAAGTCATTTGAGCATACATAAAAATCAAGGCTATATGCTTATCTTTGCGAATGTAAAAGAATCTATCAACAGTTTGTCTCCCAATGTATGGTATAAATGAAACGAGTTATTTTTAAGACAAACTATGATGAACAACACCAACGATTTTATTCAAGTATAATTTGTTAATATGACAAAAGGACAAGTATAACTCCCACTGAGTTATATTTGTTGTTTCTTTTAAGGAGTATAGAGTTGAAAAATAGCGTATTTTAATAACAATACACGATTATACGAAAGATTTTATTATTTTTATTGTTTTCAAGAGAGATTTTGGGACTTAAATCTCCGATTAGGGTAGTTAATCGGCGATTGAAAGAAAATGTCTAATTGACCTAAATGCAAAACTTACTGGTGTATAATTGATGAGAAAGGGAAACCTCGTCGAACGAACAAAAAAGTAAATGAGGTGTTGACTTCTTTTTAAATTTTGCAAAAAAAACTAGTGAATTTTTAATTTGTATTGTAAAATCAATGCTTCGAGAAATGAACAATTCACGTAGTGGGTGTTAACGTAATGAAGTATAGAGTGTAACATTTTGGTATCCCAATTGAAAACCAGTGTCAGGCTTTCAATATCAGATATACTATAAAATCCTGCGTCCTTAATACACGCACGATCTTATTACTAAGCGGTAACTTAATTAGTATAATTCCTAAACTTAATGTAATTTCGCACTCACAAGTTAGAATATTTTAATAGTCCGCTACAGACACGTTGGTGAATTGGACCCGTTTTTGGTCCCGAAAAATTGTTTTGTTACCTATTTATTATTCGTTTATTATGTTGACACATTAAATTTAATTTTTCTTTTTATAAGAAGTTTTTCACCTAGCATTTATGTTTATTTCAAAAACAGACAGAATACCCGGGCTTAAAACGACAATTTTTGTATCACATGAAGTGTTGTTCCATGTGGGGTTTGAACCCACAACACTCAGCGTAGTTGAGAGCGGCGCGGCGGCGTGGCGGTCGCTAAACTACTTTTGCCACCCCACTGGGATTTACGGCGGGGTGGTGTGTCGAAATCGGACCGACTAAAACCACACGGTGTGCCACTTACATCCAGATCGTCGCTTAAACCACTAGGGCAATCGTGCAGTCAGTCCTACATATGTCATAACACATACATTTTTAGGTTTATTTAAATTCTAGGAGAGAAAAGGATAAAATTAAGGTGAATCTGTGTTTATTAAATGTTTACACGATAGAGACGTGAAAGTTAGCGAAATTTTTGTCATTTTGAACTCGAGAAGAAGCGAGTTCCATAAGCAAAATACCAGCGGCAAGACCACACTAGCCAGAGGAAGAATCTTCTATACTGACGAATTGCTGACAATCTAGAAGGTAGGAAAAAAGTCCAGTGCTTTCTAAAAGACCGAGAAATAGGATGCAACAACAAGAAAAGGAACACTTCTTACTATTATTTCTAAACATAAGACTTAGTCGGATGCCTAACGTGTGCAAAGTATTTTATTACGGCATTAGTGTGATACTAAATCGTTACGTGGGAATTTGAACCATTTGTTATAGTCGTAAGTAACATTTTAGTAAAGTAATTATATCAATGTATAGTTTGTAATTGTAACCGCATGACTGATTACCGCAGTTCTTCACGTGTAAAGTGAATTGATCGCGGTTCTTTCGGTTAAATAGCACATGAATATGTGTGAAGAAAACAGTCGTATAATAGCTCAATCATTCAATCCTAATATGTTATATCCTTTTGTAACTATTATATATATTATATTGAGTAGGATTACTTAGGTTATTTATAATTCATGCGATATACCACTCATTTCCTACGAGTAGATTTAATCGGCTCATTGGAATCCATAAGCACATGAATAGTTACATCTAAAATCCACGTCAAACATATATGAACTTCCCTATTACAGTACACCCTCATCTATTTGTTTCTTGAATAGTATTATAGACTGTTACCATTAACAATGCTTTATATGTTTGCATTATTTTAACAAACGCTGCCGGACGTACAAAATGTAGGTGAACGGGCGATCGATATCTCTAGACATTGACCTAAATCCTTTACTTTTGTTCTCACAAAACGTTGCACGCTTTTAAAAGAATGTTTGTTTAAATGCAAGAAATTTCAAAATAAACAGTGTTCTGCTGACCTCGTATGCATATTACTCGACGCTGTAGGCCGCTTTAACATCAATGTCAGTTATAGTGTGTAGAACGCACTGTTCAATAAAAAACTCTTAGTTCAAGAAGTCACGATTTTGCTGATGAGTATGCAAGAAGATCGCTCTGGTTTCGCTCTAGTAGCAAAACCTGCACGCCGTACGTAAAACAAGCCAGTAAACATCATTACATTTTAATTAATTTGTACAAAACTCCACTTTAAAGAGAGGTTTTTAAATAAGGTCCTAGAGTGGAATGTTAAAGGCTGTTGACGACTCAAACTTTTAATCTAAAAATACACTAAATTTCCCTCTTGAATTATCTTTTGCAGCATTGGTGAAAACTATTTAAATATTGATAATTACTTTTGGTACTTTTGGAGTTTATTTGATTCAGTTAGAAAAACTTAATTTTATAATATGCAGTGATTATTTATTCAAACCTTTTGCGTGTATAATACAGAGGCGAATTTAATTCAAGGCGTTCTTAGATGGTACCTGTGAATTGGTTGAAGGAAAGATATTTTTTGTAGTACACAAGTATTTGATTTATCCGATTCAAGAATAAATTAGATGATAAAGATAAGCAATTATCTCAAATATTTTGTTTAATCGTTTAATGTATTAAGGATTTGCGCATTAACTTTTTTAGTCTAAACCTTAACTATCTTCTATTAGCCATTTCTCTTCGTTTCCCAGTAGATTTATTGTTTAGTTTTATGAATTCTGTTTCTATTTAATGTGACGTTGAATAATGACCTATAGTAAACAAACGATCACCTCTGGCCCGCATTAAGATTTTGATCGAAATAGAAGTGTTTTGTTCACATCGCAAGCTACAAACAAGCTTTGAAATGTAAACCCAATGACGCAAAAAATTAAACACATTTTTCTCTATTCCAAAGACATTTGAGACTCGCACACTTTAAAAACATGATTATAAATAAGTTAAGTTATGCTGTTAAGAGTGTTTCGACATTAAAGTTCTTTTGTTCTACAAATAAGGTTTAATTTTGAAGGTGGTGCATTGTTACATTAATTACGTTTATAAATTAGTGACTTTTCCATTAGCTGATTAATAATTATATACAACCAAGATTCCGTTCCCCGAAAGAAAAACTACCCCTTTCCTCATGAACGCGTTGAGGTATTAAATTGAAATTCATATCAAATACTCAGGTCTATTATAATACCTTTAAGTTGTAACAAAATCTAATTTCTATGTCAACACAATTTGTACAGAGCCCTCGATACACGAGTCCGACTCGGACTTGTCAAGTTTTTTTTATTTAGGCACGCTCATTGCAGTAAGCTATAATGATATCTGTTGTATTCCTACTTTCTTTTCACTTGCATTTTCAATATTTACATAGACATTCTGTCCGAGGGGTTTAATTAAATTATTACTCGACACTCCTTACAGGATTTAATCACAAACAATTTATTATTACTAAGTACTATAATAAGAATAGTGGTGTAACATAAAAATTGCTTATTTATGCATAACGACGATATGTCGAAACGCGGACATCTAGTTAATTCGATCGATATTCTTGAATTTTCCACTCGATTAAGTTCCGAACGATTGCCGATGAAAAATTGCCACCGTAGTCTAAGCACGATCTTGGCATGCTCTTGAGGTGAACTGATTATTGATTTTCATTTTGAAACACTCCATTCTATGCTTTGTCATGTCCCACGGGTCTTTTTGAACCACATAATCGTTGTTTCGATAGAGATGGAGAAACAATAAAAGGTACATTTTTAGTACAAGGGAAACTGTAAAATGCGCGTATTACATCGAATGTAAAAGCAGAATGTAATCACAGTACCACTTATTATATAGAAAAAAAAAAATAGATACAAAACAATATTTAGCATGTGTTTGCGACTAATGTTGCTAGTTAATGCGACTGCTATGCTTGAGGTCTTGGGTTCGATTCCTGGGTCGGACCAAATGTTTGTATGATCTGCAAATATTTGTTTCGAAGTTTGGGTGTTTTCTATGTGTAATATATATGTATTCTATCAAAGAAAAGTATCTAAGTATTCTATCAGTCAGTCTAGTTATCATAGTACAAGCTCTGCTTAGTTTGAAACTAGATGACGTTGTGTATCAAATGTCCAAAATATTTATTATTATTATTATATTTATAATTAATACTTAAGGCGTTCTCTGCTATTCAATAGAATTTTATTATAAATTATCGTTATATTAACATCTTAATATTTACTGATGTATTATTAACTTAAAGAGTATATTTACAAACTCAATAAACTGAATTAGCAACTAATACTATGACTAACTTAGTGTAACTATCATTCGATACTTAGAAGACAAATCCTAACTAAATATGTAAATATCACTACTTTATATATTATAGGTATAAAGAACTCTTGTTTTAGTCATCTGTTTCGTCATTTTTAACATATAAATAGATTAAAATGACTACTAATATTAGTAGTTGTATTTCAAAAATAATTCATACTAAAGAAAAACTGAATTCCGGAGAGTGTATCCTACTCTTTGTGGATCGTTGTACTCTGCCTCGTTGGTCTAGTGGTTGACGTATGCTACTGCTAATCAAGAGGTCTCAGGTTCGATTCCTGGGTCTGGCCAAAAAAGTCTTATCTATTGTTGTCCGTTGTTTAAGTTGGGGTTTCAACCCTCGTGCCTCGAAGAGCATTTAAAGCCGTCGGTCGGGTAGGTGTCGTATAGTCTTTTTGAATGGTTATTATCATACCAAGTATTTTGACATCCCTGTGGGCTTGCCTTGCATTACTAAATGATTTAAATAACTTCAATTATGCCAAAATTAAAACTAAAATCCTTACTTTCTGAACCAATTTTAAAACGTACGTATAATCTCATCCACGACAAAAAAAAACCTAGCGTCTCTTTCTTCAATATGAAGCATTATGAAATTTAGAATAATTAAAAAAGTGTATTAAAAAATAAAATTAACAAACCACTTGTAGCTATAACATCACTTTATACAACAAATAATCATATTTTCTGCATTTCAAACTGTTTCCTGTAATGTAAGTTTTAAATTAATAAATGAATATTGTAAACAGCGAGTTATTCTAGAATAAATACTGGTTAGTCTAGGTTAGACTAACCAGTATTTATTGCGATAGAGATAGTTGTTTAAGAACGGGTTTTATCTGATTAAAATCTTACATAATTATAATACAATAATTAAACAAATATTTCCATTAATTCTAAATCAGAGAATGACAAAATTATGTACATCATTTGATGTAATAATTAATTACTGATTCAAAATATTAATGTGAAACTTGAGATCAAAGATTGCCAAAATACTTATTTCTCAGATGTTAACTGAAGCTATTTAATCTAAGTACTCAGTAGCCAATATTTATTTAAAGTATCAAAATTACTCTCATATCATTACTTGGTATTTGACGGGCTAGTGTTCTAATCGCGGTGTAGATCGATAATAGAATATACTTCCATAGCTTAAGTAATCCAAGAAACAGAAAACTTTCCTCTTTTCCTGTTCAAAGGTTTTCTCTCGCAGTCCTGAAAAACGTTATACGGGTTTGGCCTGATTAACGAACAAATAGGGAAAAAAATACGAAGGGATCTTTTAGGTGATCCGCGTAGACTGGTTCCCCTTAAATAGTGCCTGATAGGCTGCAAGAGTAATCCAAATGCCTTGCACAAATAAAGAAGCGTTAATACGAGGCGAATTTGCAAGAGTACATTTCCTCTATCGGCACAGTAAACACATAAATGTTTAATTAAAGTTTCCAATAAAAATAAGATAGGTACCTTGCGGTAAAAGCTTTCTGATTATTCATATCAAGGTTGAAACTCTTGAACAAACGAGCACTTTCCAAAATTAATTTCAAATAATGCACTGTCACTGAAGGTATCTCTCACCCGCTCGACTCCCTTAATGGATTTATGCCTCTTTCTGTTCATGTTATTTTTTGCCACTTTTACCATGACTTTTTTGTATTGCGTAGAAAGTCAGAACAATTAACAAACAAAAAATATTTTACGCAATACTCTCCTACATAACAGGAGGTGACGTATAACACAAACATATTGACGCTTTAAACATTTATTACGTCAAATATAAACACGGGCAGCTCTGCGATTGTTTGACCGCGTAAACAACGCTCTGATATCAACAATGGCGAACTATAAATACAGGTGAAAATACCATGAACTAATAATCAGTTAATGCGAACGGTTTTGTAATGTTCAGCTTAAATAATTTACTGGTGCACATTTTAGTGTTTGTTTAAATCGAGTGATCAAAGTAAATATTCAAATTAGTTTATGGTTTATCATAAAATGCATAGAGGCAAATTAATTAACGAACGAATAGTCTCATTCGTTTTCAGCGTTTGTGATTTTTTGAGCGATCTGAATCTGAATATTGAGATGTTTTTTAATTCTTATGTATATATATACCTGGATCTCGGCAAGGGCTCTAATGATTTTCATAAAATTTAGTACGCAGGCGGTTTCTTAGCGATAAATCGATCTAGCAAGTTTTCTTTTTTAGAAAACGTTGTTTTATCCATATTTTCATGCAATGAAATGCTTGTCTAATAGGTCAATTTTGACACTTACATACCATGTGACAAGGTTAGGGATGAAACAAAAGAAGTTGGTAGATTTCGAATCGACTATTACACAATAATACCGAGCAAGTTCGGTTTCCAGGTATTTAAATATTAATTGCTGTCACTTCATTTATACAATCTCAAATAACGCAAGGGAGTTTCTTTTGTAAAAACGATACTAACATGTTATGGCCTTAACAAGAAACGAAGATATTTTTTTAAAGAACAACGCTCGCTTCAGGAATAAATCCTGTGTCGCGTTGACTTTACAAACATACAAGAAACGGACACAAAGAACACCTTTGAACAATAGGTGGATCACACAAAGTGTTGTCCCATGTAGGATTTGAACCCACAACACTAAGCGAAGTAGAGAGCGGCGTGGCGACCGCTTAACCCACTACGCCAATCGTGCAGTCTAAAAAATGAGTTTAAATATAGAGTTTCTAGAAGTGTAGTAAAGATTGGTCCAACCTTGATGCAACTGGAGTAAAGCCAGATTGACGACACGAATGGCATAAAGATTTCACATGTCACAAACATTAATTTATCCGTGCTATTAATAGACAGTTATTTAGAGTCTAGGTTTGTGTCATTCTTCAAAAATATTATTAATAATTTACTCAATTTTTTTGAGGTATAGAGGGCCAAATGGGCACCTCGTAGTAAGTGACTACCGCTGACCATGGATAGCTGCAACTACAAGTCATAATATATAACCAATTCTGTATATGTATATTTCGACTGCACGGATGACGTAACGGTTTAAGCGGTCACCACGCCACTCTTTACTACGCTGAGTGTTGTGGGTTCAAACTCATCACGAAACAACACTTTAAGTGAGTCACAGATTGTTTTTCTGAGTCTTGGTGTTTTTTGTGTTCGTTTCTTGTATGCTTGTAAAGTCCCCCGCGAAACTGGATGTATTCCTAATGCGGACGATGTTTCTTTGAAGAAAAAATATTGTGGATGGGCAGTTGCCTAGTGAATTACCACCTTTTTAGGCCTCCCTCTATCAGAATCACAGTAACAGAAAAAGACTTTGGCTTTAATATCCTCACTTGATCGGGAAAATACAATGAAATAATTATATAACACTGATATTCTGTAAGTTTTAGGCTTCTACGAGTCCATTCCTTACAACCTTATAGGTACTTTACACAAATTCTTCTAGGAAATTGTTTAAAAAACGACATAAATTTTTTCGCAAAAATTTAATCAAATCGCTTATAAACCTTTAGCTTGTGCTACAAGAACTTTTCGTAATACATTTTCTTCTCAATTATTTCAAGGCAAGTATTTTGGCGAGTTCCCTTTCACTAAGTACAAAGTCTGAACCTATTAATCGGTAATGTGGTAAACCATGCTTAAAGTCTTGACTTATTTAATAAAGCAATTCGACGAAATATCAAGTTTATATAGCTATTAATTTTGAAAAGTAACCCTTCCATATTGAACCTTGGGAACTTTTGATACAAAATCGCTCCTAAAATTAAACGCTCAGGAATTTAGTTTACCTAATCAGGCTTACTTTGATATAAAGGACCGTTCTTAAGCCTACATGTGGAAATCAGTGTCCACCACCAATAAAATTAGAGCCTTCTGAACCATATTCTCTTGTCGAAATAGAGCACAAAGTAAAGAGAATGCTCCTGGTGGGTGCGTAGGATGCTGGAACTGTCTTATTCGTTATGATTATAATTCAAGTATATTCTTACCTAAAATGTTACCATTTTGACCTGATGTCACATAATTCTAACTGTGTATATCAGGTTTCTCCACTTTGCTCAATACACATAACTATATATTTTACTCTTAATATCACTTTAACCTTGAATTAATATTCATCATAATGAATTTAACAAGGCTATTTTTAACCCATAAAAAGGTATTGTATTGTAAATTATTTACCGAATCGAGAAAATTCATGTGTACGGTAGATTAATTCGGCGGTGAAACGAGCCTACATCGGTATTTTCGGATATCGCGAGTTATACAAGCAATGTTTTTCACCATCGACAGTATGATGATTTAATGCAGTACATGGAGGATTGAAGCTTGTGTATGAAAATTACGGATTTTAAATTTATAAAATGGTGGTGAATGTTTATACTGAGTGTTCAACGGTTTTAGGTATAGATCTACTTCTACTCTGCTACAGAAAGAATTAAGCTGTTCATCTGTACTAACAGCAGTAACACCAGTAACTGCTTAACAGAATCCATATTTTTTTAATTATTACTTTGTTCTAAATAAATTTGAAAATTTGGCACACAAACACAATGTACCATTTACGTTTGTGTGCCAAATGGAATCATTTACGTTGCTAATACGAGAGTAATGCACCAAACATACTGAAACATAAACTAATAAAGTGTGTTTTTTTTATTCTAAACAGCTTAGATTGGACAACTCTCTCCATGAATTTAAAAAATAAATAAATGAGAATGTTAACAGAATACTGAGTAATGTGCTCTCCACTGATCTTCGGAAAGGTACTGAGTGAGTATGCTGGGAAAGTACTCACTGGTACCTAGTTTTCGTGACTACTTAATACATTGACTACGTAGTCAATATTTCACTATTCTAAATGCCGGGCTACTACGCAACCCGGTATTTTATATACGTATAACATTTTTTTTTCTATGTTAAGAACCTACCAAAGTGACTCTACTCTGCTTGATGGAAAGCATGAATAGAATCCAAGAGTTGTGGTCACCATACTCATTGCAAATGCAGACAATGCAGTATGGTGACCTATGTCGGCCTAGTGAGATCCATTTTCACACCCCGTTTAGGGACGAAAAAAGCATGATAGTCATTGTGACAGTGTAAGGCTTACACAGTTACCACGATTACTGTCACCCCTGCATCAATGGGCCACCGGTCAGATAGGATAGGATAGAATTAGGTATAGTCTATTAAAAATCAGTACAACCATAAACGTTTTTTCACATCTTCAATATTGATTGAATCATATTTACAAAATGAAATAAATTCTATGGAATATTTTCAATTCCTCCTAATCTTTTTTGTTCTTGATGATAAAGTGAAGTAGCTTTTATTATTAATGTACAGTATAAATAATACCACTAAGTTATTTATGGTATAGTCGTAAACGCCTTAACATTTAGAGCCAATCTACTCTCCTTTTTCTTCTAAAAGATAACATCTTAACGTTGTTTGCTGGAGATGACAAACATGCTTCTATTTTTATGACTATCGCATACAAATATAATAGATATATACATGTTGTCTTATCATGGTAAAACTGATAAATTACATTATAATATAGTATTTTGGCGAAGCCTTGTCATTGACATAGTGACATCAATCAGCAAAGATTTCGTTTATCAATTTGTTCCGTTTCCTCTTGTTCTTGAGGATATACGTATATATGTCTTCAAGAACATGAGACACTTTATATAATGGAAATAGCGTTGTACTCGCTCATATGTATCTCGCTTCAGTGTCTGAATAGCAAGAAAATTAAGTATAAGTTTTCCCTAATGAAGTAGTATTTATTTATTATTATCATCAACAGCCCACTGCTGAACATAAGTAAATAAGTATATATGATGAAAATAAAATGTTTATAAAACCTAAGTATTTAATTTCTAATGAGGTACTCGTTATTCGTTAGTCACTTTCACGTGTATTAACAGACAGAATATTTTTGTAAGATATAGGACACAGACGCTTTGGAGCCACATTAATTTTAAAGAAAATCAAACTTGAAATATTTTTATTATTCCACAATTTAAAATTTATGAGACCAATAATGTAGGTCAGTCTGTTTTTAAATCTGTACGGTTCGACCTGAATGTGTATTTTAAGGTGGAATACTTCAGTGACGAGTTTTAAAATTTGAGTGGTATTAACAGACGGTTGCAGACGGCCATATTAACATGACATCAATTTACTGATTTTCGCGCTTATCGAGTATATAGAAATATTAGACTAGGGCTATTTTCATAACTTGCTGATAACTACAGTTACTGCAGTCGATTCGTTTTCAATCTTCGTATGGCGACTTCCACATTACAGCACAAAGAAAAATATACAACAGCGCTATCTAGCGAAGATACATCGAACTACGAAGTATGAACGAAACGTATGAATGTAATGAACTACGATACAACTACTAATCCTGTATCGCGAAATATAGATTCGCGTGGCAATTAGCATTACAACATCCCAACGTCAACCGTTGGGTCGTCGCCCGCCAGGCATGATCACCTCGCCTGGTCGGAGGATCGTTCCTTAGTGTCGGAGGGATATGAGACCCTTTCCCTCCACACTTCGCAAGTGATCTTGTATTTGCTTTATATTCCCAGCTGCAATGGTTTAAAATTCGTCAACACCATAGTTTATGAGCTCCGACTTCTCTTTTTCTTTTCTCAACTCTCCATCGTTACCTGAATACCACGTACTTCACTTCCGTTTCTTATGTTATAATCACGATAGAAATCTTCCATCAACAAAATATTCACTTCTTTTATGCTCCTTTCACGCCTCCACCTTGATCAAGTTTGTCTTCTATATGCAGTTTTCAGTCCTTTTATGTTCTTTACAAACCACCTTACATTCAAGACAGTACGCGAACTTCTTCGGACCGAATTGGCAGTACAGTCACAACGCTAGCAACCGTCTCTGTTTTTATTTATAATATTTATGAATGTGTCTTTTTACGTATATATTGTGTGTATATATATTAATATATATAGTAGTAAATTTATAGACCTATTATCTATTTGATGTAGGATTATATACCTACTACTTAGGCTTAGAACTTTGTCGATGACAATATTTTATCTTTGCACCTACCACATTATGTTTATACATTACCTGAAGATTGACTGGGAGGGAATGTCTCATGACATTAAGTCCACCATTAAATAAATATTCATCTGAAATTTTTATTAGGAACTGGTGAAACTGGACCTAGGTTGAATTGTAGTTTGTAATCTACGGGTATGACTTAGCTAGTGAAACCGAGTATTGACTTAGATTTTTGTGATTTTAAACCATAGATTTTTTTACATATGACTTTCTTGTATTTATTGCTATATCACAGAATTCACGACGGTGAAGGGTTTATTCCAGAGTTAATTCGTCGGGAAAGCTGTCAAGTATAGACCTTTACAAAAGAAATGTTTACATCAACATACCGGAAACATCTCATTTTCTTGGAAAATATTTAATGTTATATGTTCATACTAAGGGGTCATGTATACATGAAACATTAAATATTTCTTGGAAAATATGATGTTTTCGATATGTTGATATAAATATTTTCTTTGTAAACGGTTTTTGTAAAGGAGAAGTTATCTCTATGCTTAAGTGCTTATTATCATAGCATTGTAAGTCGCATACGTTGTTCAAAAACTTGAAAGTTACCAATGAAATTAAGTGGCATAGATGAAAGGAGACCTAAAGAGATCGACAATCTCTTTTGTGCCGAAGATTTTCTCTTGTTACAACGAATTCGGAAACCTCTAGCTCTATATCAGAGAGACTTGTCATTTGTCGAGGATAACATGATAACATACCAATATAGAAAGGGTCACAGGCATCGTTTATAATAAAAGTGATGGGGGTTACACTTACTCTATTTTTGTTACTTAAATAATAAAGGCATAAATTTGTATGACTGTTTGTTACTCTTTCATGCAAAAACGGCTGAACAGATTTGGGTAAATTTTGACTTATACAAATTTTTAACCAGAAAAATAAAATGTTTTCATTCAACATCAACCGCGGGGCACTCCTAGTATAACATATGTGTGTACTTATTAAATAAATCATACAAGAATACATTAAGTACTTTTGATCGATCACTTATATGATTCAAACATGTTATGATAAAAATAAATAAATTCAACGAACGGTATACATAGCTGTCTCAATGTTTTTATCAATGATAGGAATACAACGGCCATCTTAACAAATTCCTTTTTTTTATTCTGTACCTATTATAGTGACCCTACGCTGCCTGATGGAAAATGTAAATAAAAGCCGAAAGTGGTGGTCACCACATTTATTGTGAATGAAGACTGCAGTATTGTGACTCACGCTATAACGGCCTAGAAATACCTTGTAGTATATATTTAAAGACGTGATAGACCGACGACTTGAAGAAAGTGGCTGGCAGTGGATGGATGCGGATTGCCAAGACCGGAATGGGGCCGCTCTTTGGGGAAGACCTTCGCTCAGCAGTGGACTGCGATAGGTTGATTTGATATATTAAAAGTAGAATATTATGTATAATTAAGATAATTTCTTTTAATATTCAATGTAAATACTATTTTTACACCACAAACCTGTGGAACAATTGAGACATAATTATAATCTAATTAAATATAAAAACCGCATAATGTGCGATATCAATCATTAATCTGACAGTCGTTGATATTTTGTACAAAAATAAACAATAGTAAAATACATTATGCGTTAACATTGAAAAGGTAAGTCCGCCGATGCATGTATTTGTGCATAAAGTTATAAATAAATAAATAAATAAAATAAATAAATATGAAAAAAAGAGATTCATTGTCATTATAACGCATTTAATCCAAGCCCACCATGAAAATCGATGGAGATACCGCCAACTCATCGTCTATTCACCAACGAATACCTCATGAATATGGATAAGAGTTTCGCAGCTATCACGTAATCCATCCACGACATCGGTCCCACAGGCTGATTATACCAACCGACCCTCATATTAAACACTATTTGAACTTATATTATTTACATAAAAATACTGCTAACGATAATTACCTCAAAGCTAATCAGTTTTCTATATGTCTATAATTTTAAATCTGCACAAGGCAGCAAAACAGATTTCTAAATAATCGTTGCGAGAATCGTACAAGGAAAGGCACGGTTTTCCAAGGCCTCTTCACTGTGACGTTTTTCTAATTTTTTTCCTATCTGCGCATATTTTTAGCCATGACGTTACTGCACGTGACACTGAGATTTTCTACATTTAAGCCATTTATTTACCACAGGATTTCCAAGTGGTATAACTCTGCGATTACGGGGGACATTATCTTTCCATATTTATTTTATTTACAGTACGCAAAAGCAAACGCGCATCAGAAGCAGTCGGGCGACTGTCTAAAACACAAAAGTTGCACGTGTTGACACTCGAATAGGATTGACTGCATATGAATGAAAAGTAGATATCACAGACGACACATTCATGTTCAGCGCCACACGATAGCTATCGTATTTTGTGTCGGACCACAAAGTACCCAGTACCAAAGGCCTAATTTAAATGGGACTGTAAACAGACTGGATTGTGCTATAATGATAAAAAAAGAATATCTGGTTAACTTGAAAAAATAAAAGAAATAAAATACCAATTCACAGTGTCTCAAATTTCAACTTTTTTGACAGACATACTCAGAGTGTGTATTGTCTGCTGAGTTCATACACAAGTGTTTGTACAGTGAAAATTACGCATAAAGACTGTTCTTTACCAGGTATATTCTGTTATTTTCCTTTTATGTGTTTCATTTAAGAAAATAAACGGCTTCATATCCGAAAAAAGACAAGTTGCTAGTTAGATCAGTAATTATTTTACTTCGTCATTTTAATTAATTTAGCAAACTTTTTGTACCCACAACAAGAAAATAATATTGAATCAGGAACTGCAAGATGAATGCAACCTTACTTACAGAGACAAACAGTGAGGTTTTCTACGTTTTTTTTTGTATTGGAAACGTAATATTTATTAGAAAAAACTGTCGGTAACCTTTTCCTTTAATTCGTTTCTTTTCTGTATCAGTATTTACTTATTTGTGAACATATTTTACTTCAGAACTGTAAATAGAAAAACAATTATGTTATGAGAACAATGAGCATTAGTATACATATAGTTATATTGATGTTTAACAGAATTGTAATGTAACAACTTTAGGCCAACAGTGTTTTTTAACCACAGGCATTAATAGTTTACTTAAAACACTAGCAAATAAAGAAAATTTTTCCAAAATTACACCATTCTTAACTAAAAAGATTACCAGATACGAGCGGGTTTTGAAAGATTTCTTCATCTAATAAGAATTTACATGTTGAACAAAGTCTCAATCAAAATCTGTATGGAATTTAAATTTGTATGCAAATTCCACAACAAAACGAATCCACGATTCAATCGAGTTACGTAAACCTGCAAAGACTCGCAACTACTTAATTCCGAGTGAAACACATTCGAGATTGGGGGCATCGGTCTGACTAATCCGAAACTACTTGCTCGCAGATCGGGATGTAATGTGCCGGTCGTGGACCTCTCATGAATACTGAATAAGGGGTGCTATGGATCGATACTGCATTAATTACATTTGTGGCAACACTGGTAACGCGCGTCAACAAATAACACGTACGCTTTTAACGTGATAGGTCCTCTGAATAAACATGTACATATTAAGGCACAAGTAGCTACAAAGACAATTTTATTCAGCACTTTTCATGACAAGCAAAATTGCAGCTCCCTGTTGTTTTATATTAAAATTGTGAATATTTATTACAAGGGGCTGGTATAAATTAACATTTTAATATGGACTTGATTCGAATGGAGGCATCAAAGGTACCTAGAATGTGCAATAACCTTGGTTTCTCAAAGTGCTTGTTTACATTGCTGGACCTCTGCTGTGACCGCTCTCTAGCTTGTATTTTTTTCGGAGCATGTTGTATTATATAAAAGGATACATATATTACATAACCTTTTTGTTCGATTTTTAACATCGTTTAAAGATGTTGTCATTGCTTGTTAAAATATTTTACAACCTGTTACATAGTGTTGAACCAATACTAACGGCAATACTAAATTAAATTTCCGAGACGTGCCGGTGTATGCATGTACATCCGGGAGGATATCTGCTGTCGCCGTCTGGTGCTGTCGCAGTGGTCGGACGCACCTCTCGGCTCGTCCGACCACTGCCTCGTCCGGACCGAAGTCCCATGCCCTCGGCATATTCCACCTCGCCCAGCCAATTTGCGCCACATGTGGCAATATAAATCAGCAGACTGGGATGGATTGCGTGATTTCTACGCATCGTACCCGTGGAGGCAGCTTTGCTTCACGCCAGAAGATCCTGACTCCTGCGCAGCCGCTGTCACTGAGACGATCCTGGTGGGTATGGAGTATTTTATTCCCAACCCATCAGTAGCTGCAGGGGAAAAAAAGCGACCGTGGTTTAACCGGCTTTGCAAGGAAGCCAGGCTAGTCAAGCAGGCCGCCTATAGGGCTTGGACCACGGCCCGTACCAATAAGGATCCGAACATCTCTGATGTGAGACGCAAACTAAATGCTGCCTCGAGGTCCAGCAAAAAGACAATTGCCAGAGCCAAATTCGATTTCATCGGCAGGATTGGTGAGCGACTTACGAGCTATCCCTCTGGGAGTCGTGCGTTTTGGTCTCTTGCTAAGGCTGCCGAAGGAAATTTTTGCCAGTCGTCTTTACCACCATTGCGAAATGCCGATGGTAACTTGGCCCATAGTGCTAAAGAGAAAGCCGACCTACTTGGGCAACTCTTTGCCACGAACTCGACCATGAACGAGGATAGAAGTGCGGTACCGCCTATTAACCCGCCGTGCCAACACACTTTGCCGGAAATACACATTTCGCAAAGAGAAGTGCGGCGGGAACTAAACTGTCTAGACGTTCATAAGTCGAGTGGGCCAGACGGCATACCTGCAGTGGTGCTCAAAAAGTGTGCCCCTGAGTTGTGCCCTGTACTAACGCGACTTTTCGCGATTTCCTACCGCAAAAGGCAAGTGCCGTCTTCGTGGAAGACTGCCCATGTGCATCCAGTGCCAAAAAAGGGTGATAGATCGGACCCATCGAATTACAGGCCTATAGCTATAACCTCCCTTCTCTCTAAGGTGATGGAGCGTGTAATCAATACACGGCTCCTTAGTTACCTGGAAGAGCACGATTTGATCAGTGACCGCCAGTACGGTTTCCGCCGCGGTCGCTCGACTGGTGATCTTCTAGTGTATCTCACTCACCGGTGGGCTTCAGCCATTGAGAGTCAAGGTGAGGCTTTGGCAGTTAGCCTGGATATAGCAAAGGCGTTCGATTGGGTCTGGCACAGGGGCCTTCTATCGAAGTTACCGTCCTACGGCCTGCCCGAGGGTTTGTGCAAATGGGTGTCTAGCTTTTTGTCCGGCAGACGCATAAAAGCCGTCGTCGACGGTAGCTGCTCCGAAAGCATGGACATAAACGCTGGTGTCCCGCAAGGCTCCGTGCTATCTCCAACACTATTCTTGCTGCATATCAATGATATGTTGACCATAGATAACATTCATTGTTATGCGGATGACAGTACTGGAGATGCGTATTACACGGGCCGGGCTAACATCCCTCGTACCGCTGTAGTAGAAAGTCGCGAACAACTTGTGTCTCAAATCGAGAGCACTTTACACAGTCTCCGATTGGGGTCGGAATAACCTGGTCCAATTTAACCCCTCAAAGACACAAGTTTATGTGTTTACTGCTAAAAAAACCCTGTTCACTGTAGTTCCACAATTCCAGAATACACCCCTTACCATCTCACAGAGTATTGGGATCCTCGGTGTCGATATCTCCAGTGACATCCAATTTCGGACTCATTTGGAGGGAAAGGTGAGGCTGGCATCAAAAAAGCTTGGTGTTCTGAATAGAGCGAAGCGATATTTCACACCGGCACAAAGGCTACTACTGTACAAAG
This sequence comes from Hypercompe scribonia, assembly GCA_949316085.1. Classification (NCBI taxonomy): domain Eukaryota; kingdom Metazoa; phylum Arthropoda; class Insecta; order Lepidoptera; family Erebidae; genus Hypercompe; species Hypercompe scribonia. Next base: position 12,833,928 of record OX438988.1, read on the forward strand.
CACAAGTTCGGCCTCACATGGAGCATTGCTGTCATCTCTGGGCGGGAGCACCGAAGTACCAGCTGGAGCTTTTCGATTCAGTCCAGAGACGTGCTGTGAGAATAGTCGACGATCCTGATCTCACAGACGGTATCGAGCCACTAAGTCTTAGGAGAGACTTTGCCTCCCTGTGTGTGCTCTACCGTCTCTACAATGGGTTGTGTTCCGAAGAATTGTTTGATATGATGCCCACAGCCACATTCTACCATCGCACCGCTCGCCATTGTCAGGGAGCTCATCCACATACATTGGAACCTAAATGGTCGCGCACAGTGCGGTTTCAGAGAAATTTTCTCCCGCGAACAATCCCGTTATGGAATGAGCTCCCTGGCACGGTTTTCTCTGGGAACTACAGCATGGGGTTCTTCAAGAAGGGGGTTAATAGGTTTTTGAAGGGTCGGCAACGCGCACGTGATGCCCCTGGTGTCGCAGGCGTCCATAGGCTGCGGTAGCCGCTTACCATCAGGCGGGCCGTATGCTTGTTTGCCACCGTCGTGGTATAAAAAAAAAAAAAAACGGTACACAAAGTGAATTACGTAAATTGGTTAAATTAAAACAAATGCTTATGTTGGAAATGACTAATCCCACGTTTCACTTTCCGTGTTGTGGTTGCAATATCTTTAATATCAGTGGTCATTATTTCACTTTACTTTACTTTCATAAAAATCTTTAGTACTCTACACTCTACAAGTATTTTTCGTCATGTTATTAATATCTTTCAAAGGATGTTCGCTTTGACGGTTGAACGGATTATAAACCCAAAATTATGACGACTATGTAAGTAGATATTGTGTAACTACGCTACACACACACGTAAAACTTCCTCAGTCGTTCAATCTTAACGGCGGCGTCTTGAATTGTAATGATTCACTGGTGTGGATGATGAAATTGTCGCGATGCATTCCAAGCTGTTGTGCTCCTAAGCTATATGAGAACACTAAATTGTGTTACAGCTATTATCAATACAATTTATTTATCCATTGTGTATGTGGTCACATATTCGAAGAGTTAGAAGTCTATAACCCAAATTCACAATTTACTATTATATTTCCTTAATTTTGAGTAACTTCTGTATCGAAAACGAAACGCTTAGCGCATAGGAAAGTATGAAGAAAACTCTTTTTGTCTCTCCATCTTCACAATATCATTGTAAAATAGGGCACTACCTCCCCGTGGGTGAGCAGGATGACGCTAACCTAATAATTTGTCTTAATTGTTTTTTAGAGTAACGATTTACATATATGTATTATACAATATTATATTATAAAATATGGACGATCGTTAAATCAGGTCGAGGTTACATCTTACGCCCCAATTTTGTTTCAAAGGCCCGCCAGTACCACATGTTCTACATACTTTTATTCAATACATCCTCTTAGGGTCAGGATTTATAAGGCTTCCTCCTCGTATTTATTGTTATATGTCGCATATCAAAAGACTCCCTTTTCATCTTGGTATGACACACTTCAAAACCAACATAAGGCAACCCATATTGCTTGACACAGTTTCATATTTAGTAGTGCTAATGGACGGGTAACGCTAATACTGTTTTGTATAAATTTTGTATCTGGACCAGTTCAAGATTGTTTTTAATGAACAAGGCTACTTAAACCATATTAAATTGGCACTAATAAAGAGAACCCATTCCTGAAAAAAAAACATTCTGCCTGACTTGAATAATCATACAAAAAGTAGATCTTGTAAATACATGCCGAATCACACGCAAATTTCTCGCTACATCCTCATCTTAAATTTCACAACATCCGTTTCTGGTAGATTTATTTAAGGACCATATGTTAGAATTACGCTTTTAAAATAAAAGGTAATCAGAAAGGTAAATAATAATTATCTATCGTGTAGCCCCAAACTACGCTGAGTTTGTACTATGGGTAGTAAAAAGTTGATATAAATACATGTATACATTTAAATACATATTATACTTCTATCGAAACCACGCAAACTCAGAAACAAATATTTGATCGATGCGGAAGTCAAACCCGAGATCTCAAGCACGGTAGTCGAATACGGTACCACTACACCGCTAAGTAAATACCAGAAACTACTTAAGGTTCGAATTTGAGTCCCTAAGCTTATAAGTGCCATGCTTTTACGTCTCATTGGCTGAAATTACAGCCTCCTGTGTCCGTGAATGGGAGACCCTGATCAAAAATAATACGGTTGAGTCATCGAGAATACCGTCCAAAATACTTTGAAGGGGTGCGTCCCCTAGCTTTTTCTTTCCCATGAGACCTAGGAGCGAGCCCTTGCGGCATTATACCCATGGTGCAAAGATTCACTAATCTTGATTTTGTGATACACACGTTAAGAAATAAAAGCGTGAAATGGCCTTAGTTGTACCAGGTTCGAATGGCCTAGTGAAAAATCACCTAGTGATCAAGCGTACGTAATGGAAAGGTCCATTGTGGCAGATTGGTTTTAAGGGTGGCATGGTAGCTTCTCTTATGGGTTAACACAGGTACACAGTACACAGGGGTGCTGGGCTAGAAAACCTCCACGTGGTGCACCCTGGAAACGTTGGCGATGGTGTTGTTCATCACTGCCAACGGCTAATATTCTAGCACGAAGAGGAAGCCATTTCTTCGGCAATTCGGCCGAGACTTGGTCCAACAGAGCGGGCGTGTCTGTCGGATCCTCTGTTGGCTCTTCGCTCTTCGGAGCATTGAGGAGGAAAACCTCGGTAAAAAATCACGATGGTGGGACCCTTTCTAGGGTCAGAAATCCTCCGCTCAGCGGTTGAAAAGGTAGGACGGGCTCGGTGTGCACTTACACTGCCACCGAGCAGGCATCAAGAGACGTAGTCTCCCTGCCGCCGTCGGCATATCGTAGTCCCGAGTTGGAGTCTCGCGACTCCAATCGGGGGCGAGGGTCTTGGCTTAACCGCCCGGACTGCGAGGAAGAAAACCTCTCTAAAAAATTACCCCGAATCCCGTGTTCTGGTGCGTGACCAGGGGATGCATGGCTGATGGGTAGTTCAGTCGTAAGCGCACTCCCAGCCAGGGCACCTGCGGACCCCTCGGTTGGGAACAAATTTACGCTTGCCCGGGTATTGGGGATCTCTGCCCGGGTCGACCTTTCTTCTCCCCATCTCGTGGGTTCAAAAATGGATGAAATTAAAAACACAAATAATGAAAATATAGCAGAAAAGAAAGAGAAGAAGAGGAATGCGAAAAAGAAGAATACAAGAGCGGGCGACCTCTCGTCTGACGTAGAGGATGTAATGGCTGGAACACCTACCTCGGTGGGGCTCCCAGAAGTCATTTTGGCTACTGGGAGCCGAAGAACATCGGAACGATTGCGTTCCAGATCCACTGCGGGCGGTAACTCTAGTGCAAATATGGATGCATTGGGGCTTACGGCAATGGAGTTCTACGAGAGCCGGAAACGCGGACGCTCCAGGGATGATGAGAGTGACATGTCCGAGGACATGTTGCCTCCTAAAGTCACCAGCAGCCGTAGAGGGAGGACACGAACTCCGATCTCGGCCCCGTCAGGCTCCGTCTTCTGCAAGGCGGAAGCCTATAGACGGGTCAGGGCAGACGGCGAAATCTTGGCGGAGGAGGAGATTGCGGATCTCCTGCTGAAAATAAAGGAGCCGATGGTGGGGGATTCAGTTCCTCAAACACCATCGTCCATGCAGGAGAGAGCGACTACGGCGGTGGCCATCATTCACAAAGTGGCCACCAAGTCGAGTAACCTTAAGGGCTCCTTTGTGAAAGCCCTTAAGGACTCCTCTTCCGCTATTGCGGGGGTCGTGGATACCCTCATCGGGGACGTGGCTCGGCTCCAGGCGGCCAACGATCGCCTGACGGGGCAAGTGGCTGAGCTCAGCGCTCAGTTCGCCCAATTCCGGGCTCATCGCCCGACAGAGGATCCGGTCACGTCCCCGTCTCAGTCTGCCCCCTCTTCCAGCCTCGGTGGCATTCCTGATGCCCATCTGCGCCAAATAACCGATGCAGTATGGCGCATGATGGACGGGCGTCTGGCTGGCCTGGAGGCAAGGCTGCCACCAGCTCCTGTTGTCCGGCCGCCGCTTGCGGGCCATAAAGCGAAGGTTGCATCGGTGTCAGCATCGCTTCCCGTTGCGACCGGTCGCGGGTCCTACGCGGCGGCGGCAGCAGTTTCTGCTGCTCCTGCAACTGCTCCGAGGGCACGGCAGGCGGCCAAGGCAACAGCCCGGACGCCCGCACCGAGGTCAGGACTCAAAACAGCGGCAAAGTCTGAAGCGGAGTTCCCTCCGCTCCCCACTCCAACCGCTGTATCTGGCACCTCAACAAGTGCTCCCTCCACATCTGCCCCTTCTACGGATGGTTGGCAGGTAGTCGGGGGGGCTAAGAAGTCCCGAAAGCGGGGTAAGAAGGCTGCACAAATAGCAGCCTCTACCCCGCAGGCGCCATCGGCTGCAGTGGCTGCCACAAAGACGCCGCGCAAACTACAGGCGCCTAAAAGCGCGGCCGTGGTAGTCACCGTGTCACCGGAGGTAGCTAGCAGCGGGCTGTCCTACGCGGCAATTTTCAAAAAGGCCCGGGACAGTCTCGCACACGATTTCGGGACAGTAGGTGTCAGAATGCGCCTCGCCCAAACGGGAGCTCGAGTCCTCGAGTTCCCTGGGGCTGAAGGTGCTAAGACGGCGGACACAATTGCCGAGAAGTTGCGAGGTATGTTTACGGCTACGGATGGTGTCAAGATCGCCAGGCCCACCAAGTGCGCAGAATTGCGCATTTCGGGCCTGGACGACTCCATAACAACCGAGGATGTCCGCGTTGCAGTAAGAGAGAGGACGGGTTGCAACGCGGACAACATTAGGGTCGGCACCATCTGCCCCGGTCCAGGAGGGCTTGGCGCAGTGTAGGTCAGCTGTCCCGTAGCGTCGGCCAAAATGTTGGGCGACGCCGGCAGGCTGCTCATCGGTTTCGTGAGCGCTAGGATCACAGTCCTGGCGGCGAGACCGATGAGGTGTTACAAATACCTGGCTTCGGGGCACACACGCGCCAAGTGCGTCAGTTGTTTCGACTGCAGCGGGTTATGTTTCCGCTGCGGTCGACCGGGGCACAAGGCATCTGAATGCTCTGCCGCCCCTCACTGCCCGGCGTGTGCGGCGGGTAACAAGCCCACCAATCACCAAATTGGGCAGAGAGGCTGTAAACCTCCCTACAATTCTCGGCAAGCGTCGGGGGCTAGCCAATCGACCCAGGCTGCCTCTAATGTCGTTCGCATGTCGGCATCGTTGCCCATGGAGGAGGTTGTAGAGACGGTCGAGTAATGGCCCAAGTCTCCAACCTCCTGGTCCAGACGAACCTGAACCACTGTGCCGCGGCGCAGGACCTTTTCCTGCAAACCATGGCACAGTGGTCGATCGGTGTTGCCGTAGCCGCGGAACCCTATTATGTTCCTCCCCGTCCAAACTGGTTGGGTGACCGGGACGGTTCCGTGATTTGAGCTCTCCCGGTCCCAGGACGCCAGTAGGGGTCACGCGGCGCGGCGTTCTTCTCGCTTTCCGCGGTGGGCTGTAGCCAAATTAAATAGGGACCTACTAGAGGAGGCGGCCATTATTCACTCTTGGCTGTCTCCGCAGGCCCCGACCGAGGAGGTCGACATGGGGGCTGGTCGCTTCTGCGATGCCATTGCGCAGATATGTGATGCGGCCATGCCCCGCATCCGAGGTTGCCAGCCTCCACGGAAGGAGGTTTACTGGTGGCCCCAAGAGTTGGCGGACCTCCGTGCGGCCTGTACTCGTGCCCGGAGGTCCTACACCCGTAGTCGGTGGCGACACCGCGAAGAAGGCGGGGGGGACCAGCTTCATGAGGAGTACCGAGAGGCGCGGAAAACTCTGAAGCTGGCCATCAGCCGCGCCAAAGAAATTAAGAGAAAGGAAATGCTGGAGGGTCTCGATCGTGACCCCTGGGGTCGCCCTTATCGTGCGGCGCGACAAAAGCTCCGCACGTCGGGCCCCCCCTTACAGAGACCCTCCAGCCCAGCTTCCTGCGGGAAGTGGTCGAGGGCCTTTTCCCGCAGCGGGTGGAGCATACACCCCCGTCGATGGCCTTCATGGTCGGAGACGACGGGGAGAACGAGGGCAGTGTTCCGCCCGTCAGGGAATCGGAGGTAGGGGCGGTTGTTCTACGGATCCACTCTAAGAACACCGCCTCTGGGCCAGACGGGATACCTGCCCGAGCACTGGCCCGAGCCCTCGAGCACATGTCGGACCGCCTCAGGGAAGTCCTGGACTCTAGCTTGGCGTCCGGACGCTTCCCTGAGTGCTGGAAAAGCGGGAAGCTGGTCCTGTTAAACGGTCCTGGTCTGTTAAACGGGCTGGTCCTGTGTCCTGGAAGCCGGGACGGCCTGCCGATTCGGTGGCGGCCTATAGGCCCATCGTGTTGCTGGACGAGGCGGGTAAACTTTTTGAGAGGATACTCTCTGCTCGCATCGTCCGGCACCTCTGCGAGGTGGGCCCCGATCTGTCGGACGCCCAATTTGGTTTTCGGGCGGGGCGTTCGACGGTCGATGCCGTGCTGCGCCTGAGGGCCGTTACCGAAGAGGCGGTGAGCTGTGGCGGCGTGCTGTTGGCGGTGTCGTTGGACATCGCCAACGCATTTAATAGTCTGCCATTTAGCTGCATCAGGGAAGCACTCCACTACCACGGGGTGCCAGAGTACCTGAGGCGGCTTGTGGCAGACTATCTTGAGGAGCATACCGTCGTGTACGAGGACCGAGATGGTATTCTAAGGCGGCAGCCCATGTCGTGCGGTGTTCCGCAGGGGTCCGTCCTCGGACCACTCCTGTGGAATATGGGATACGACTGGGCCCTTCGAGGTCGTCTTCCCCCCGGGCTGGGCGTAATTTGTTACGCCGATGACACATTGGTCACGGCCCGGGGGGTGAACTTTCATGAGGCGGCGCGCCTGGCCACCGTGGGAGTCTCTTCGGTGGTCGGGCGCATTGAGGCGCTGGGTTTACGGGTGGCCCTAGACAAAACGGAAGCTCTTTTGTTTCATGGGCCCCGTCGTGGTCCACCCCCCGGCGCCTCCATCGTAGTCAATTCGGTCCTCGTACCGATTAAGGCCCAGGTGAAGTATCTGGGCCTGATCCTCGACGCCAGGTGGCTCTTCGACGAGCACTTCCGACAGCTTACTCCAAAGCTGGTCGGCGCTGCCTCTGCTCTTGGGCGACTTTTGCCCAATTTGGGTGGAGCCAGCGTCGCGACGAGACGGCTATACACGGGGGTTGTTCGGTCAATGGCGCTATATGGTGCACCGGTGTGGGCGGCGGCTCTGACCGCCCAGAATAGGGCTCGCCTCTGGCGCCCTCAGAGGATATTGGCGGTTAGAGCCATACGCGGCAACCGCACCGTATCGACGGAGGCGGCGTGCGCCTTGGCCGGAACTCCCCCGTGGGATTTGGAGGCAGAAGTGCTCGCCGAAGTTTATCGGCGGACGGCTGACTTCCGGGCGGGTAGCGGTATACGGCCCCCGCCCGAGGAGATACGCGAGTGGCGTGAGGCCGCTCGTCGAGCCACGATGGCTCGTTGGTCGTTCCGGTTGGAGACTCCACGTGCTGGCTTCGCCCTCGTGGAGGCTCTCCAGCCGGTCATCGCCGAGTGGGCAGGGCGGCAGCACGGGACCCTTTCCTTCCGACTGACGCAGGTCCTTTCCGGGCATGGTTGCTTCGGGAAGTATCTGCACTCGGTCGCCAGGAGGGAATTGAGTCCCGCCTGTTACCACTGCGACTGCAGTGAGGACTCGGCTCAGCACACGCTAGCGGTTTGTTCCGCTTGGGCGGCGCAGCGTGGGGCCCTCACTGCAGTTATTGAAGCAGATCTCTCGCTACCGGCCGTCATACGCTCCATGGCCGGTAGCGACAGTTGTTTTACCGCGGTCGCAACCTTCTGCGAAGACGTAATTTCGCGGAAGGAGGCGGCGGAGAAGGCCCGGGAGGACGATATCCACTCGGACCCAATTCGCCGCCGGCGAACCGGCCGGCGGAGGCGCGCATACCAGCGCCTCATGCCGCCTTGAGTGTGGCCGCGGGTGGACGGGACGGGTTTTCCCCTCCACCCGCTATAATGGCCAGCCGCGAGGAGGCGACGTCCGCGTGTGCCGTACGTCGCCTAAAATAGAGAGTTTACCCATAGATGGTGCCCGCAGTTTCGGGCAGGCGCTAGGAGGGATCTGGATGTCGTAATAGCAGCGGTTCCCGGATCCCTCCTATCTCAGGCGCAGAGTGGCACACCGTGTGGTTTTAGTCGGTCCGATTCCGACACACCACCCCGCCGTAAACCCCGGTGGGGTGACGGCCCGAGGGGGTTTCCACACGTTAATAAAAAAAAAAAAAAAAACAAAGGTACACAGTACACAGCTGCTTTAGTCAATACCGATAATCTATAAACCGGGAACTAAAGTCAGTGTGCCACCACTGCGAAGGTTGTCTATAGTGTACAGGAGTTTTCAGAGATTTTCTTCCCTTGACTCATGTTCCCTTCAATTGATCCATTTATAACAGAATATCGTGTGATTTTAGTCTGTTGGATTTCTACGTACTAGCTACTATGCCATCGGCTTATACGGTTCTGATAAGTTGACACGGGTATCAACGGATCTAGCCGATTTCACCTAAATCGGTCACAAAAGATGGCCCTGAAACATGCAATGATAAAGTCAATGCAGTCTGGTGATAAAATACGTATTCGTATTATATCAACATCCTAAATCGATAGTGATGACTTAAAAAACTGACATACATATGTATAAAGGGGTCTTTGAATCTAAATTTTTTCTTTATATTTATTTGTTACCAAAGCGTCACCTATAAATCTGAGATTAATATTTGTTGAACTAATCGTAACTGACGGTTAAGCGTGAATATTTAGTCTAGTAATAATTCAATAAATAAAGTAGACGTTATATATTAATCTTATTTTTACTTATTTACAATAAACGCGGAAGGAACTGAAATGTTTAGATTAGTGTTTTATGTAGCTGTGCCAGTGTCGCAGTATTGATTAGACTGTTCGAGGCAAGGTCGCACAATGTCGCTACTTACCTACATGCTTGGCCTAGCACACTACCGGCAAGTAAGGCATCTTTTATTTATTTATTTACCTAACGATTGAAGAAGGAAGACTATCTAAGAGGGGTGATAAGATTTCTGTTATGAGTGTTGGTTCCAAACAAGGCCTACATTCAGTACGACTCTTCTAAGACACCGTTAATAATTTATGCATCTTCTTTTTGAATTACATTCCATTTCTTATAAGTCAAAGTATGTAATTCCTTCTATTCGTTATGTAACATTCTCTTAGTAGACGTTGCTAGTTTTTTTTTTAAAAAAGACAATGCCCGCACTAGGAAGAAATCCTGTGTCGCGGGGGACTTTTCAAACATATAAGAAACGGACGCAAAGAACACCCCGACTCAAAACAACAGTTTGTGGATCACACAAAGTGTTGTCGCATGCGGGGTTTCAAGAGTAGTTTGTAGAGAGCGGTGTGGCGACCGCTTAGACCACTAGGCCAACCGTGCAGTTAATTAGGCATTTTGCATGTTCATTTGATTAAGATTTGTCTCAAATCGTAAATACAAAACTTTTACTCTTGGACTAAGTTTTTTGATGTTTGATTTTGTAAGCAGGCATTGTATGCGTTAAACCTAGACGAGTTTGAATATCAAATTTCAATGTGTGACACGTGTCATTATGCTAATTCGGTCACTACACACATTGTAAATTGTAATCTTTATTGCAACTTAAATGTTTAGTAAACGTCGAAAACTAGTGCTTTTTATGAGTTTTAGCTCGCCGTCAGGTATGCACAATAAACTATTCTGGTAATGCAAAATGTTAGTTTTGGAATTAACTACTTATTTCTAAGGGTAGGGCATAGTGAAATTTGTGAACCTGTAACGTAATGGTGTTTCGCTATAGTGTCTATTCAAATTCATATGATTTATTTCTGACTTATCGGTAATTCCATATTGTGCTAGTAGCAGCGTAACTTAACCTAGTGTTAGTATCATACACATTAAATTAATATATTCGTTTAGACATAAGAGGGAAATCCCACCTATCTAAAAAACATTAAGGATGCTGTTGGAGGATACTTCATTTGTTTTTATTGATATTGATATACTCTATATTATTTATTATTAATAACGTTCCCTTATATAAACTTTCTTCAATTTTATTACGAGTTGTCTTTATTTTTGTGAGTTATCAAGGAAATGTTATGATAAGAAGTGCGGGATGTAGTTGATGACCTACTTCCTTAATTTGTAGTTGTTATTGTGGGTACCAAATATGAAAGTAATTCATACAATTTTTATCTTTTTTAACTCCATTGAATGTCAAATATGAATAGGTATATTTGATCGGTATTAATACCAAGTTAAGGAATCCAAACTTGGTTTTAACATCGTCTAGTAACTGCAGTATGTGGGTAGGTGTCTGACCGTTACCCAAAATATACATAATTAACAAAATTTATTTAAAATCGTTTGAGATAAAGAGATTGCTATCCTAACAATCCTATCAACAAAGTTCTGAGTAGAAATAGTGGGCGTTGAAGGAATTTTGATGAGATGAATATATTTCAAAGAGATTTGAAGGCTAAAATATCATAAATTTTCTAGGTGCTAAGAGCTGTGTAGAACAGTGAGAGGTGCGATAGCGTCTGGCCCTGGGGCATGAGGTGCCCGGGATATACCTCAATTGTGAGGTACGGCAGGGAGGACTCCAGAAGCCGCTAATGCGTTCCTGGAGCTCTACCCGACTGCCGAAGTAGGGCGCCGCGTGGTTTAGTGGGTAGACCGGTTCTCCGGAAGTCCCACACACGTTTACGTCTCTCCGGAGGGTATTTTGCGAAAAGCATTCCCCACATAAATGTAGTCCTCATTATGTAGTTGTAAATGAACATACCGTGCTGTATATGCCACCATCTTTAGGATTATGTACTTCATACCTAAAAGGAACCCTTAAAGTACATATCACATCATTGTAAGTCTGTCAAGACCCTGCTTCTCAGGAACATGGACTGCTTAGGTCTGCAATCTCTTCCAGCAGTAAAAAATTAAACTTCTAAGTCTACGTAACTAATACGGCCTTTTATGCTCGATTTATGCATTTATACACTTAGAAAATCTGTAACATACTTCCAGTTGACCTAGAATAATGAAATTTGTCATGAAGAATGTCATATATGTAGTACAAGTAAAAGGAAAAATTGAAAATCGCAAAAGTTGCTATTAGTAAGTGAACCGCGACCTATGTCGACCGAAGACCGAAATATTTACTTAACTAAAAGTTTGTACGGAACCCTTGTGCACGAGTTCGACTCGCACTTGGCTGAATTTTTTATAAATAATAATATTCTATCACATTCTGATAACTCCTTTTCGACCTAAAGTAAACGGCGTTTGTACTATGAGTGCTAGACAAGAGAGATATAAATACATTCGTTTATACTTTCTTGTTATAAATATATGATGATGAAGATATACTCATAGCCAATTTCAACCACGGCGGCCAGTCTCAACGTAGACCAGCCAACTATGCAGGCGATATTATAGTACACAAGTGTGTGCGCAAACAAGGTGAGAGAACAGAGAGTGTACCTGACACTTCTCTCACTTTCACAATCTGATGGGACGGCTATCCGACAGGACTGGGGAGAGATCAGGCGCAGGGCCAACGGCTTTACGTGCTGTTCGAGGCACATATCATATATAGAAACACCCAGACCAAATCAAACATGAACTGTTCACGCACACAAATGTTTCCCTTGAACGGGCGTCGAACCCGCAACCTTTGGCGTAGCAATCCGTCAGAAACTCTTACACCATCCGACTATCGTCATTTTCTTGTTTCAGCCAGGTTTACTTGTTTTAATACGAATCTTACTTTATAATTACATTATATCCAACATAGGCTGGGCCAAGAGTTCGTTAACATTTGTTACGGTGGTTCTTGGGGCCGATGTTACTGGAACTTGCTGGCTACAATCGTAACACATGGTTTCAATAAGATGGAACCACTTGTCACACATCCAATGAGTCCCTGCCGGTGATCGAAGACATGGTTCCGGAAAACTGATTTCCAGGGCGACATTCAGAAGAAGTCCAGATCTATCACTTGCAGACTTCTTTTTATGGGGGTTATTTGAAGAATCGTGTCTACATCAATAAACCAAATACACTACGTCAACTAAAAGAAAAAATCAGCGAAGAGATGTCGGCGATCTCGCGGTTTATTTGCCGACGAGTATTGGAAAATTTCGGTGCTCGCTTAGAAGAGTGTCAGTTAGACGATGTGATTTTTAAAAAATAAATTCCAACTAATTGCTTCCTTGTACATAAACAATTTTTTGTAATACTTCTTCGATCGATTCGATTTCTTTTTATACGAAATTTTCAAATGTTAACTAATTTGTAGCCCACCCTATAGTACAACAATGTCACGATCTGTTTATCTAGCTGTTGTTAATCAAAGTACTCGTACGTCTCTGACTAGACAGCGATGTCAAATGATGTCTATTCGTAATTTAATTAAACTGTCCTATGTTACTATTATTGTAGTCTTAATAATTATGATTGTTGTAGTTTACGTATGTATGTATAATATATGAGGGTTTTGTTTGAATTCTTAGTCGAAAAATTGGTACTGAATTTTACATTTTATACCTACTCGTAAGTAGTGCTCAGTATACGAGATAAAGTTGCCACCATATTGCGGCAAATAAAATATTGTAGCTGCGTATCAGTTTTCACAGTAAATATTACTCTTCTTTGACAAATTTTTCGTCAAAACGATACAAATGTTTTAGATCTAGAATGCTAGGTTTTATATCCATCCATTAACACACGCACACACACATTTTATATCCATTAACACACGGACAACTAAGGAGAAATTTTAATTTCTCCTTAGTTGTCCGTGTGTTAATGGGTTAAGAATACAGATTGTCACTACTCGTATTCATCTGTTTCGTAAGAGGCGACTCAGAGAGTAAACAAGTTAGAATAACATCACTGCAAAGAGAAGGAAAACTTGAAAAAAAAAACTTAAACCAATCCATCTGGCTAGCGTGGTATAGTAGGCCAAAACCTTTCGAAGAAGAGGCCTATGTCCAGCAGTGGACTGTTAAAGGCTGTTGATGTTTAATGTTTTCTTAGTTATGAACGCGTTAACAAAAACCTTTGAAAAAGCATACGTATTTATTCAGTTTTACATGGAATTTTATTTAATTAAGTTAGTTGGTAGTTGAACATCATTTATTTTTATGGCTTTATCTCCAGTTCGTATCCGTTTTATTATATTCCACTTCAATGACATGTTGCCAATGACTCATGTGCAATGTAATTATGTACATTAGTCGAATATACGAGTACCTACTTGCTGAAGACTAATAATAATTAGTATTATATAAAATGTTATGTCTTAATGTAGTAAAAACTCCTTTCTTAGGAGAGGCTTATGTCCTGTATATGTAATGTGGTATATGTAAATAGACCCTTACATATGAACTCTCTTAATGGTAAGCAGAACCTCCACCCCATTGATGTTTGTAGTTTGTTTGTAACTATCTTTTTTTTAATTCGTAAAGAGTAATTTCAAAGTAGATTCTCTATCCCCGGGTAAAATTACTGTATGCAAAATGTGATAGTCATCGGATGAACGTTACGGCACATAAATTACAAACAAATAAACATGGAATTACATTTGTCGTTTTAAACTGGTATCGATAAGTGCATATCTAATGTTCAAACTAGCATTCCAGTTCACAAGTAAAACACGTTGCTAGGAAAGAGAAAAAACAGATTTTATTTAATATGTAGGCAGAAATAGGTGAAATACAGCGACACGGACGCCCCGTTTAGGAAATGGGTCACAGTGCTACTGTCTTTTCGCGGCCGCCATCCGTCCGATCGATTGTGCGACTTGTCTGACGATCTGCGCTGTCTCCACACCCAGTTGGGCGGAGTTTTAGGGCATCGTTTACAAATAACTTGAGCGCTGGAAAATTTGTACTTGTGTACTTATATATAAATTTAATCGGAAACGATTGAGAAATGTCACAGTCTAGCATTGTTGATTAGTCAAATTCTTTACTTCGAGTTTCCGATTCTGTATAGGAATTTATTTATCAGTGTAAGCGATAATTGCACGTTTCTTTGAAGTTATCTTTAATACTGCAATTGCTAGTAATAGCGGCATTAAATTTTATTGCGATATTATTAACGTAATAGATGTTAATATCGCGATTCTGTTTTACTAAAACCTGTGGGTACACATACTTATGTGTCAAATTATCAGTTTAATCAAGTTATTAAGTTTTATAGCCTATAACTTTAGCCAATATAGATAGCAATATTATAAACGACAATTTTCTCGTCTAAGGACTGAGCGCAATCTTAACTCCACACCTGAGCCATATATGGTACAAACATTAATTTGTATTTTAATTAGTTTTCTTTTTTGCTACCTTACGGCAATTGCCAATTTTAAATACAAAAACTTTACAAAATCCTTTGAATATTTAAAAACTTGATGTTGTTAAACAAGGAACAAAACAACATGAATTATCTTGTGTTTTGGGTCATTAATATTAAGTTGAATCAAAGCATTAATTAAACTTTTGCAGATTAAAACAGCTTCTATACATATATTTTACAATGTTATCTCACCCTTGCGGCAATTTCCTACGCCAAGAGACATGCCTCAAGCCCAAGTGCTTCTACGCTCATTATGGAACCCCTTTCAGCGATCCTTAAGTGTTCCCTTTCCCGTAAATGTTTGGAGGCCAATGGTTTTACAGAGCACATGTGATAAGAACATCAATCGCGAAATTTTTGTCAACTTGCGAAATGATACTTGAAGATGTTATATGACCAAATAAAAAGAGTTTCTTTTGGTGATAAATTTGTCCGAAGATAGCTGTCACGGTCATAGCGGTGCCCTTGTCGTTACGATTATCTCGTCTACGAGCCCCAGTATGTCCATTTTTATGTCTCGTTATGTGTTCCGCGTGGTTCGTTGATGATAAAAGTTAAATTTATCTCACACTAGACATTTATTGTCATGGCTCGTAATGTTTTTAATGTTGAATTTTTTGTTGGGTATATTTCTCATACAATGGACACTTATGGCTAACGTTAAAAGATGTCATCATGGATGTAACTTTACGGTATATGAACTATTACAATTTGTTTCTTCGAATGACACTAATTGCGTGTTCCATCTGCCGGATTTATTTTTTTGCTGTAGATTACTAAGTACCGAAATATTAATGCTTGAGTAGAATATTATAGATAAGTGTTTAGTCACTGTGCGATTTAATCATGCTTTTAAAATAAGTGTTTCGTAGCAGAATGTAAGACTGGACGGTTGACCCGGTGGTTTAAGCGGCCGCCACGCCGTTCTCTACTGCGCTGAGTGTTGTGGGTTCAAACCCTCACATGGGACAACACTTTGTGTGATCCATAAATTATTGTTCTGAGTCTGGGTAAAGTTTATGTTCGTTTTTTCTATGTTTGTAAATTACCCCGCGACACAGGATTTATTCTTAGAGCGGGCATTGTCTTTTAAAAGAAATCCATTCAAATATACATATTTAATAGAAAGTTAAAAATTAATCAATACTTCACACATATAATAACATAAAACTGACACCGAAAAATGACGATTGAAATCAAATGGCTAAAGAGATTTTCTTGAATAAAGGGTTAAAGGTACTCACGTGAAGACATAGATCGGACGACGAGAATTTACTTCTGGAAAATGTTTATTTTAAATATAAAAGAAATGCAGTTCGTGTCGTAGAGAAAAGAGAAATATTGAGCATATTATAATTTATTTGATGCTACAAACTTCAGAAATAATTTTGTTCAATATTTCAAACATAACCACTTGTTATATAATTACTATTTATAAATAATAAGTAATGCAATTATATCTAAAGCTATATAACCTGTATCCCATAAAGTTTGTTTGTCTAATACCAAGCCTATGAAAACTTAATTATGGCAATCCATTGTTATTAAAACAATAGATGCACGCTCAACACCAACTAATGCTTGAACTAGTATAACTTAGTGCACGTAGTCGGTACTGACAAGTTTAAACACGTCCTTTTATAAGTGATCACATAACAAATAACCTATACCAATCAGTACCGCCTCGCTCAGATTTATTTGTAGGTACCTGTTTCTTCATGTAAAACACATAGAGGTGGTCAATATTTATTTTAAATTTGTAACACCCTTCGTTCTTTGCGTGCTGAAATACTGATAACGTGATGTACAGCAGAGGCAAGTTTCACTTAATATTTAGTTACAACCTAGAACAGAGAATGCCCTTAAAAGAATTTGTAAGAATACAGTGGACGCCCGGTAATTCAACAAACGTTTTGCAGGGCAGTGTCGGACTATCGAATTTGTCGGATTATAGAGTACTGCTTAAGACCCCCTATAGCCCGGATGTTTTTACAAAAAAGTACCTTGTAATCTGACAAATTACAGACAAATGATAAAATTCTATATGTTGTCTTCTGGGCTTGTGCCCACATTACTAGGTATGTATAACGAATGCACAATGAATAAACGCTAAGCTGCACCGCTATTGCACGTCGTCAAATTCAAACTAAGCAATCGGAATTGAAACAATACCTACGCGTCGAGCACAAGTTGTAACCTGTTCAATCATGCACGATCTACATTAGCGAAAATTGTTTGATTGATGTTGGATTACGGGGGGTCCGGATTAGACAGAGGCCGGATTACCAAGGGTCCACTGTAGTTATTTATTTGTTTTCTAACGAGTTCTAACACTGGTTAAAGGAAATTTTGCGCATTGTAATCAAATGTGAATCAAAGCGGAGCGTGTTACGAAACTGCTGAATCGTGAAAAAGGCTACGAAATACCAGTGCACTCTATAGTTGTTAGTTGCGGAAATTACGGGGAGCTCCCGATTTGTGCCCGCGGCGATACGTTCGACAAAAACAATGCGATTTCGGAATTGGATCAGCCGATAGTTTTGATTGCTTTTCGAGAAATGGGCTTGTCTTACCTTACTTTTTGCTTATGTTTCGTTTCTTCTTTATGTATTTACAATATTTAGTATTTGCTGATTTTCCTAAACAATATTCTGCAGCTATTCCGATTGCTACGAGTATTGCTTCTCAGTATTTTTTTATTTTGATTATTTAAGTAATATACCAGTAACTCTATAGATTTTGATGTGCTTAAAGTTACAAGAAAATTGATGACATTGGCAGGTACAAAAAAAGGTAAAAAGATTGGAGATTTTTCGTAAGTCAAGTGTTAAATGAAATGGTAATAAGTGTATACTTCTGGAGACAATACCTATAGCGGTTCATGTAATGTTTTGAAAATGATATAATAATGAGAAAAAGATTATCGTTATCATCATCATCATCATTGCGAAGACGAATCAATGCTTAACTGCATTTACCATCCACGCATCCAGAACAAAAACAGTCGCGTTTAATATTGAGTACAATATACATAAAGTATCGATAAAATATAGTGTTTCAGAACTTGCTAGAACTCGTAATTATGATTGGAGTCGAGCGATCGTTAAACGTTTCGAACGTGTTGAATTACACTTTGCGGCACTTGTACGCCAAATCTATTAATTTGACTAAAAAGTTGTAGGGACATAAATTGTAGAATTTTCTTTCTAGTTTAATAACGTAGATATATGTTTTGTCATAGAATGAGTCATAAAGGAGATATCGCCAAACACCTACTTTAAACCGCGATTTTGCCAATATGCCAAATTTATAAAATTACAAATTGTCAAAACTCCAGGAAAGCTTTCTAGGAATTCCTTCTCGTTTATTTTCACTACATGACTGTACTATGGTAAATATAATATATTTACAAAAATTTCAGAATATGTGATCCAATTTACCTATCTTGTAATAAGGTTTAAGAATAAATAAATACAAATAAAATGTGGCAATAAATTATTTCAAAACAGTATTCTTTAGGTTACTTTGTAATTAAATAATCTATTAATTCAACAATGCTCATTGACTTAGACAAAACGAAATCAGGTCAAAGTAAATCACATTGACGTGGAAGAAAACCTTGATTACACTTATTTAGATATCGTAAATCAAAATCTATTGCTATAAACGTCATACTATAAATAAACGGACTGACTTTGCGAATGACGTAGTGGTTAGAGCGGTTACCTCGCTGCTTTCTACTTCACTGAGTGTTCTGAGTTCGAACCACCACAAGCGATAACATTTTGTATGATTCGCAAATTGTCGCTCTGAGGCCAGGTGTTCTTTGTATCTGTTTTATGTATGCAAAGGAATATTCATAATCCAGTAGCTGACTTTAAAAAAAATGATTTGCTGAAAATCGTTGATATAACAATGTTCTTATATATGAACAGGTAAGAAAATAAATCGTGACTATTTTATCTTATTTAAAAACATAAAACCTTTTTGAATCGTGAATTAGTCGACTGAGTTTTCTTTCGTGTTCCTTTTTACAGTATTAAAGAAATGAATAACTTTCTACTGTTGATAAGTATTGCGATGTTAACCTGTTATAGTAACATTATCTAGGTTTTAAAAATCACTAGAAGTTTGAACAACGAAGGATTGCTAAACACAGTATAAGAACTTCCACCATAAACACGTTTATAGACAGTCATGCATTTTTTGTTATTCATAGTAAAAATCACACAGTGTATCAAACCACATATCAAGCAACGGTAAATATTTATCACGTGATTTAACTGCCTTTACCTTTGAGATTTGTTAATCAAATTTTTATAAGCATAAATCACGGCAAGCACTATTAATAGTCTCGACGGTTTGATTAGTTTCATAGTATATACTTTTAGACAGCAGCTATCACGAAAATCATCCTTTTGAACCTTACGGGATAAAAAAACTTAAAGTTACAAGAGTTACAACATTACAAGAGTTACAACATTACAAGAACAGTACAATTCAAAACTTCCTTTTTTAGTCTCATATTGTGTTTTTTTTTTGGGATTATGATCCCAAGCGAGGTGTGAATAACCATTTTACTAGGCCACCATAGTGTGGGTCACCATACCGCATTGTCTGCATTCGCAATGAGTATAGTGACCATAACTCTTGGAATCTATTCATGCTGTCCGTCAGGCAGAGTAGAATCACTTTGGCAGGCTCTTAAAAAAAAAGAAATGTAATATATGGACACATATATAGCTTCATGTGAAATTTGATTTATATACCAGTTTAGACTTAAATTTCTCGAAGTTTAGTAACTGTTATACATAAAATTGTTTAACTTGAAATACCTAAATAAAGAAAAATGTGGTGATTACCTTTTTGTAGAATTAATTGATTTCAGATACGCTAAAAGCGAACTAAAATTTACCTAAATCTATTTATTTCATTATTCATTTCGAAATACAAGAATACATATATATAAGATTACATATATTTGACTGCACGGTTGGCCTAGTGGTTTAAGCGGTCGCCACGCCGCTCTCTACTGCGCTGAGTACTGTGCGTTCAAATTTCACATGGGACAACACTTTGTGTGATCCACAAATTGTTGTTCTGAGTCTGGGTGTTCTTTGTGTCCGTTTCTTGTATGTTTGTAAAGTCTCCCGCGACACAGGATTTATTCTTAGTACGGGCGTTGTCTTTTCAAAAAAAAAGAATTCTTTTATGAAACTTGAAATATGTCATATTAATTGCTTTCACTACTTTGTACAAACTGACTAACGAGCAAAGGTATGAAACTGATCATTATAACAAAGGTACACTTGCTATGTGTTGCTTTTAATCTAGAATTAAAATTACTTAATCACATTTTTACCCAAAAAAATGGTTCAGTATCTTTATGTTATAGAACTAAATTATGACATACGTACTAGAATTTTTCGTATACGCAATAGAACTTATCTTCATTACCACGGCAAACCACAAACTCCGTCTGTTTACTATAACGATTAGGGAATGCCGGATTTCACTTACGGTGTAGAAGTAATCCATTTTACTTTGACCTCTTGTTTTCTCTAGTCACCCAAACTTTCACAAACTTCCCATTGAACGTTAGGGTCTCGTTATGCTGGATATCTTGTTTCCTTTCTCAATGTGTTTCAATTAAAGTGTATTTTGGTTTGTTACAGGTAAAAGCAAGCGGATATGAAGTAACTCCTGAGCCTTTGATCAGGTTAATAAATTAAAGGACAGACAAAAGTTAACATTGATTCCTTCTGGTTTTTTTACTGTGTGAGTGAGGCCTGGGTGAAGAGTCGAAGAGTCTATAAGGTACAAAAAACTCTGAAGACAACTCTGCTTTTATAGAGGGTAGTGTGTTGGAATCGAATCTGTTAATAAAACGCGTAAACAATGTTCCTCAATTATATTTTACGCTACAGAACTGACAAATAGAAAACACCAATGTGAGAAACATCAAAAAATTTTGTACTAATCTGACTGTAAACAGACCTTATTTGAAAGTCATTCTTATTAACCTAACAGTCATAATGTTTATGAATGTTCCATAAACCTACAAATCTTGATTTCTGCCACACGTAAGTAAACGACACTTACATTGCAAGTTTTTTATTAAATGAAATCTTGAAATTGTCTCAAACTGACTACGTAGCTATTTAGTTCCACCAAATACATCCACATTTGCGATCTAGTACAATCTCGATTTAGTTTAGACTTTTAAACAAGTGAAAACAAGTCTTAATTCCAACTCAATTTTCTTTAATCAAAAACGATTTTTTTCCTCAAAGCAATTTGTTACCAAGTTCTCAGTAACGTTAACTTTTCCATTATCACCTGTTGCCAACTACTTGGACTTTCTATCTTCACCTACATTTACAACTCATTTTAACTTCGCTCTAACACTTCCTAAGTTTGCCGTAGGTTCAGCCCTCGATCTTTTTTTCTATGAACTGATACTGGTCATTCACTGCAAGCGAAACTAGCATTTATATTTGCCAGCATTTATTTAATTTTTTTTTGTAAAATTATTATATTCTAGTTATTTTATTTTATCCAGTGCTTATGTAATTATTTATTTATTGGTTAAATACGGATACCAAAAACACCCACGTTAATTTTTACATTTCTGTCCATCCAAAGTTAACTTGGAAGACACTGCTTCTTGCGGTAAGACTGCCTGTTGTGCATTTTTTGTATGTTTATTTATGTTTCTCAATATTTGTTTTTTGGTTTTTAGTTTACTATAAAGAGTATTTATAATTATTCATTTATAGAAAGCACGTCAATTTATCAAGCAACATTCCATCGTAACATCGCGTTGTATGTATGTTAGGGTGTCCCTTATATGACAAAAAATAATTTTTTTTCGAATTTCGAAATGCATACCCTCTAAAATTTTTACTAATGCTATAAGATACTTAAATATAAAATTTTATCAATCTAGCATAATTGCAACCAGTGCCGACCGAGCTTCAAAGTTTAGTAAAAAACGTGTTTTGTCCTAAAATTTCAGTCTGCTATAATTTCACTATAAATGCAATGAATTAAGTGAATAAAATTAAATAATAAATTAGATGAACATTAATCTTTAATTAAAAACATAAAGAAATAAGAATCATTCAGGGTAACTTCTTTTTAGAGTAGTTTTTTTACAGTCTGGATACAATTTTAGATGTTCCTGGACACAGCGCAGCAAGAACTGTTTTTGTTCTTCTTCAGCCGTGATAAGTCCGTTAAAATCTTGCATTAATTTAACAGCCCTTTCAGCAGTATCATTTACAACTCTCAAATAACTTATTCTTCTTTTAGCCTTCAGAAAAGCAGCATTGTTATTCCAAGAAGATACATCTTCCTTTAGAAAACTGTCGTCGATCTGCAGTCGTGATAAAAATTGTTTGCTCTTTTCCGATACGAAATCATCCAGTGCTTTGTCTAAACAAAAAGAAAAATAAGTTAAATAACAAATAAAAATCAACAACAATTTTGAAAATAAATAAATAAGTATTGGACATTGAAATTGAAATCCAACAAAAAGTCAATTTAACTTACCAAACAACTTTTGAGTCAGTTCTTCCTTCGACGGGTCATAGCGTTTGCTAAAATCCGAGATTTTGTTCCTGTTGAAGTTGGCAATCATCTTCTTCTTAGTTTGGTTGTTAACTTCATCATCAAATAGTGATAGAATGACTGTCTCTTCACATAAATACCACAAGTGATGGCTGAACTTGCTTATAGAAGCTTTAGAAATTGTTGCGTCAACTTTTTCATACTCTTTTAACATCTTCAAGAAGCGCAAATCTTGATTAGGTGCTTTGGTCGCCACTGTACATTCGACCCCAGGTTTAACATACAATATTACGAGAAATAAGCAAACATCTTGTAGAGCCTTTTTGTCCTTCGCAGTTACTCTGCATTGTGACTGAAGTAAACATATTTTTAAAGAATAGATCGCTCTCGCCATCCAGCGTGCCTGATGTATAGCTCCGGGGGGCCTTAGTTTTAATTTTTCCTCTGTGTCTCCTCCTAAAAATATTACGCACAGTTCGACCAATTCGCGGTAATCATCTCTTACAAAACCTTTATCTAATTCTGCCTTATAAAATAGTAACAACGCTTGAATGTCTGTCTCGGCAACCCGTGCTTTTACGAAATTAAGAGATGGTTCAATTTTAGTACAATCAATGTTTTTCCAATTTTCTTGGAACTTTTTGAACATCGGAATATCTGGGCTACTAGTAATTTGCTTAATCTTGGTTTCAAAGACAGCTTTTAGGACCAATTCATAAACATGATGACGACAGGCGAAAAGCAACAATTCTCTTCCTAAAGTTTGCTCCAAAATAGCACAAGCTCCATTGAAACGGCCCATATTGGAAGCTGTTGTGTCGCAGCACATTATTTGCACTTTATCATAAAGGTTCGCTTGATGTTTTCCAGAAGAACTTTCTAGTTTCGGCACTCCAAGAAGCTGCTCTCTATCGTCAAATGAAGCTATAACTGGCAAGCGTTCTTCTTTTGAACTCCGTACATCCAACCCCGGTAATAGTTTTCCATTCCAATGGACTGTGACTATGTCGGGTACATTGTTTTGGAAGTTAGATTTTATTGCTTCTGCCCTTGATTTTCTAGTTTCAGTACGAATTCGCTGAATCGAGAATTTGTTAATACAGAAATCATCGCTGCTCAGACCAAGCGCTTCTACCACCGCATTAAGAATGTAAACGGTATCTGTAATGCTTAACTGGCATCGATCTAAAGCTGCAACTAGTTTAGGTGTTATAAGATTCTTTCTACCTCTTTTTGAACTTTGTTCATGGCAGGGAACGTCCGGCAAGCTGAGTTCAGAATTCAAGATCTGTTCTTCGTCTGAATCTTATACACTGTCTAAGTTATTTGTGGTGGAAGTAGATGCAACAGCTAGTGATTCTCTTTGTCTTACAATCCTTTCCTCTTCTTCCAATCGTCGTTGTCTAGATCTTTGTTCTTTTTCCGCCAATTTTTTATCTACACCACCTAAGCATCCCGGTCGACCTGGCTCTCTCTGTTTCATTAAAAATAATTTATCTTCCTCTATTTTCATTCTCTCAAAAGCATCAGCATGTGCAATATCAAACAAATTATCAAGATTAATTATAAAATTGTTCTCACGACTCTTAAACGTAATCTGAGTTTTCTTACAATTTTTTTGCGACTCTCTCCAAACATGATATAAATCAATAAGTTTCTTCACGCAGTTAGGAAATGCCCTTGTTGGAATTCTTGCTTTTTCCCAATATATGATGCACTCCCTAATCACAAGATTTGCACTTTCACTAACAGTCAATTTAACCTCACGAATATTGTAAAATAGGACTGAGAGAACTTGTCGATTAGATGGTAATTTTGCACCATTTATTTGGTAGCTAGTCAATCCGATAAGAAAAATATTTTGTTTATCACTCCGTAATTCCACCGACATGTTTACGCACTAAACAATGAAGCACTAATAGTCTCAAAAATCACGTACGAAATGGCAAATAAAACATGTCGTAACAGATCACTGGGCAGTACTTAAGCAACTTGTATCGACAAGTTTAAATAGCAAGTCGGCACGGGTTATCGTTTATATATCGAACTAATATTTTTTTCTAGACAATATAGGGTTATTACGAAACTTTTTAAAAGGTATGCGTAAAAAAATATCGAACTTGAAATTTAAGGGACACCCTAATGTATATATAGTGATCACCAACAAGCTAGTCTTAACGTTGTGTATCACTTCCATAGCCTTCTGCAATAACTGTTAGCCATCAGGTAAGTCAGAGAAACGAAATAAACTTAGTCAAACGAAAATAATAATTTAACTTTATTTTCTAAAACTCTTTTCGACAAAATATAAATTTTACTGTTTGAAACATATTAACCGATCATAGTTCTAAGGTTTAACGAGTCTTAAATTCAAGTTTATCACCAGTTTATAGCATAGCTTTTATATAGTTTGTCGTGTGCTATTCCTTCATATTGTTCCTGAGGGCGAGTTTTTAATTACCGTCGAGATTGCGGTCTCCGATGTCGAACTACTTTATTTGCTGTAAACAAGTTAGTTTCGCCAACGATATTAATCTTTGAAGTATATTGGAATGAGTTAGGCTACGAAGAAGTTATATGTCTCTTTCACTGATGGAAACATCTCATAAAATGAACATTTATTTATGTGTAACCATGTGTAACCTCTAAAGTGTTAAGTATAATGGGTGACCTTTTCATGGAAATAACTGAGTTTCAAATCGCAAGATCTCTTCTGGAATAAAACTATGGTATTTCCACATTCACTATTTCAATATTTGTAATTTAAATATCTTACAGCTCGTTTTTCTTCCAATCCAAAGTTAAATAAACGATTATATAGTAGGAAGGCTCCAGGAGGTCTAACACACAAATGACATCTCTGGTTCTTAGACTATTTACTGCCACTTGTAAACTTTTACTATCAAATTGACCTTATAAATATTTACTAAATTAGTTCTAAAATCATACTTCTAAGACCAGCAGCACATAATGAAAGAATCATATGTACATTTTAAGCGAGTACCTAGAACACATCATAGTATTAACAGCGTAAATATATCCATAAGATGAAACAAAACATTCCTTGTGTAAGTAAAAAAGCGACCTCGTGACCATTAGGAATTCCTGTAATTTCGTCACGTCCGCCCAGTTCGTGTGTGAGACATTCTCGAGATAGCCGTGCCGTTATGAGAGTTAGAGCTAGGAGTGCAGACATTGTAGAAATTGTGATAAAATTTACATTTCTTAAACATTAATGTAACGTTTTAACTTAAAATTTGTGTTACTGTCACTGTGTGTCAAAGATTCTTAAAGACGCTATAACTTAATTTACACATTCACACTTTAGTTCAATTATTTTCCGATTAGGTTCTAAGTCAGATATGGTACTCATCTACAGTTACGGTGATCTGTTTTGTCTTCTTTCAAATCATCATTATCATCAGCCTATCGCAGTCCACTGCTGGACATAGGTCTCTGCAATTGTTCGACACTTGGTTTGATCCTCTGCTTCTCACATCCAGGTCCTGCTAGCATCTTGCGCAAATCATCACTTTACCTGGCCTGTGGATGTCCTACATTACGTTTACCGAGACGTGTCATCTCTTCAAGAGCACGTTTACCCCGACGATTATCGACTCTGCGGCTAATATGGCCAGCCCACTGCATTTCAGCTTATTAATCCTGTGGGCTATGTCGATGAGCTTGGTTCTCTGCCAGATCACCTCATTCCTGACACATTCCCTGGGGGAAATGCCGAGCAAAACTCTTTCCATAGCACGCTGAGCGACTTTGAACTTGTGGACTAGTCGTACTCTAAGTGTCCACTATTCGGCACCGTATCTTAAAACGGGTGGACGCACTGATTGAAGACTTTTATCTCTAGGCACTGTACTATCGATGATTAAAAGTAACTAGCTAACGTAGCTAACGTAGCTCCCCAAACGCTGCCTAACTTAATTCTTATATTTACCTCGTCCTCGAAGTTGTTTCTATCTAATTACAGTGTTTGTCTAAAATAAACATATTTTAGCCTTAAGCTTTAAGGTAAGCCTAAGGTAAAACGACAGCGTGTACCGCGACCGGCTTTCGTAGTACATGTTCATTGAACATGACCACTGCCGATGCATACAGGAGAGTCAACCAAGTCATTCAGCATCTGTTGTATTTTCTGCAGCGTCTCTGCCATGATGACGATGTCGTTTGCAAATCACAAGTAAGAAATTTATTTACTATTAATGTTGATGCATACGCCCTTACCAGTGCAACGTCTTGGATATGCCCTGCATTGCACTTGTTAACAATTTCGAGGAAATAATGTCGCCTTGTTTTACTCCTCGATGCAACACTATGGGCCTTGTTTGCCGATTCTGTACTTAGGCGGACATAGTGACGGCTTCGTAGAGATATTTCATCACTTGAATGTGTTACCAGTTTACTTGGCAACGCTGCAGGGACTCCTGAACAGATCAGGCCAGATCTCGATCGAATCAAAGGCCCTCTTGTAGTTCATGAATACTAGATAGACTGTTAATCTGGCCCTCTTGTAGACTGTTCTGACTTACTCTGACTGACTTCTGACTCTTGAATCTGCCGGACTGTGTGGATGTGATCTATGGTTCCAATCCGAAACCCAGCTGGCTCCACTGGTTGGATTTTAACGAATCTTCGCGCAAGATAATTCGTGATGACTCTTGAGAACAGTTTGCAAGCGTATGTTAGAAGGGAAAGGGGTCGATCGTCCTTCTACATGCTTTTGTCACCTTTTTTAAAAGCTTTTGGAGCTGACTACATACGTTTATTTACTACTACATAGGTTTATTTCAAGTCTTTAACAGCTCTAATGCAATGCTATCTTCTCCAGGGTGTTGCTTGTTGCACTGGTGACACTGCTGCACGTCACCAGCCTGTTTTATTTAGCTCCGCCCTTTGGGATGTACCAGATCGTATGTACCGTCGTTTAGCAAGATGCACTTCGTGCAAGTGAGGTTGGTTTCTGACAAAGGATTGTGGTGTGCTCCCTTGCATCCCTTCTTTCAAGTCATCACTTAATTTTATTTGATAAAATCTTTCTGAGTAGTAGTCATATTTATAAAAGATTGTATTACTCTCTTGGTATCAGTTTTGGATCCAATTAAATAAGACCCAACCGAAAGTTTAAACAATAAGTAGTAAGTTATAAGAACAGATATTTTGTCTTATTCATACACGAACAACATGGAAAAGAATACATTTACTTATCAGTTTTCAGGACCTTGTCAGTGAACCAATTTTGCTGGCACTTTATTGTTTTCGTCGCCAGCTGAAGTTCTGGCAATTTTAGTATACATAGTATACAGCGGTGACCTTGTGGCCATTAGTATTGTGTTAATATTGGTTTGTACTGGTAATGAAGGTGAAGGGTTAATTTGGTAGCCATGTTGCCTTAACTTTACTTCAACCCATGCTATTTTTCATGTAGTATATTTTATATAAGTGGTATTATTAAGCTTAAAGAACGCTCAAGTTCTTGAAAGTTCAAAATGCCATTACGCCGATGGTTTTGTTTTCGATCTGCCCACTGGAGGACAATTATTTGTATAATATCACATACATGAAAAATGGTTCTCAAGTCTGGGTATGATTTGCGTTCCTTTTTTGAATTTCTATAATGTTGTGTTTTTGAAGCAAAACTACAATAAATAGAATGCCCCGAACAGCAAGGTACACTCTCTCGTACCATGTTTCCTTTGCTTTCTATCTCTTGTTTATAAATCAATATTATTAATATTGAAACTTTAATAAATTATTTGTGGCCATCGTTGATACTTTTTGTTCTAGTAAATACGACTCCAATGCTGGGTCAAGGTCATTTTAGTGGAATTGTGGAATCGATGTAGGCACGTTCTAAATGTCGGACTTGGTTGTCCTTGCTTGCGATACACAAAAACTGTATACTCACAATATCATGTAATGTTCTGCGAAATGTTATATAACGGTATTATAATGAACTTGTACCGGTAAACTTACCGTTTTCATTTAATATACATTAATACCTCAAAGTTTTGGAGATCTACTTATACGTAATGTAAATTTAATTATAATGCAAATATATTGTGTTGTTGTGTACACAGTGTACGATATTGTTTTTTATTTTAATTAATCAGACTGTGTACAATGTTTAAACGAAGACAGAGCGTATACATTATTGAAAGAATCTTTGACGGACACAATTATCAACAATATTTTTTATTAATTTCATGATATTAGATGCCCTTCAGACCGACTGATGTACGAACAGCCTAATTGTTAAATTGTAACGTTTATATCGCTACACTAATCAAATATGGACCGTGATCAATATTAGAGTACAATATTGAACAGTTGTAGTTTTAGTGTAGACTTTACTTGTAATGATATGTTACGCCCTCTAATGACATTTTTTTATTACTTGTTTTTTTTTGTGTGTGATATAGCATTCACTCGCACACACGCAAGATCACAGTTTGAAGCTTAAAGCTTACAGAGGCTAAAGCTTGAAGCTTTGCTAAGTTTAACGTACTTAGCCGTATTCTGCGTGATAGATTTTGATCCTGGCATAATAGATGTTCTACCTAGTAATTATGTACTATATAAATAATGATGATAATGTACGGTGGTCAGTCTCAACGGAGACCAGCCTAATGTGCAGGAGATATTACAGTGCACAAGTGTGTGCTAAAAACACAGGTGCACTCTCTGTTCCCTCCCTCTCACAATCCGTTGGGACGACTATCAGGTACGACAGAGAGATCAGGCTCAGACTGACAGCTTTATATGCTTTCTAATGTCCGTACGTTTAAAGGTTAAGAGCCTCAGTGTTTTGGACCGACCTTGGAATCGAACGCGAAACCTCTTGAGATCGGTAATCGCTTACGACAACCGCTATGTTCTATCTTCACATTTGATTGCTTGTATGTTTTGACTACCCCGTATACAACGGGATAGTCAAAATATACATGCAATAATTTTAATACAAATGAATATTGAAAACTGCTTAATTTACACCGAACATATGGATGTTTTATGTCGGAATAAATAATTATGAAAGAAATCGATAGAAAAGGTCAAGTTTATCGTGTTACATTAAAGTAATGAACTATTCTAGTCAAACACGCGACATTTTGACTAATTAAATAAATAAAAACTCAAATTGTAAATGTACATAATAATATTTACTCTATGTGCTTGGACAATACTCATGTTACATATGTACATAATGTAATTGTTACATATTTAAAGATTTATGGAACGGAAATGAATAGACTTCACAAAAAGGTAAGAAGTTTAACACTAGACGGTTTTTTTTTCATACAAGTTAAATTATATTCTTAAAAATGGCTTCAAGACAATAATTTCAAATTATTTTGAACAAAGTGCGGCAAACTCTCTTAATAATTCGAATGACGTATCGTGGTAGCGAATGAAGCGACGTGATGGAAGGGATACGCGTAAAAATAACTAAACGGTTCATACGTGAGGTGACAGGTTAATCGACACTCCGAATAGGGAATCCTGTGGCTAAAAATAGAGAAGTTTTATATGGTTTTTTTGTAAAAAGATAAATTTGTTCCCTAGAGAGTCGGACTCTAAGTGAGAGAGTCGTGTTAAGTGGGTGCAATACAATGCCACGGTCACTGTCATGCCTTTACGCCCCCAGACGAGGCGTGAAAAAGTATTTTACTAGGCTGCCATAGTGTCGGTCACCATACTGCATTGTCTGTATTCGCAAAGAGTATGGTAACCACAGCTCTTGGATTCATGCTTTCCATCAGAGTAAACACTTTGGCAGGCTTTTAAAGTTAAAAAAAAAACTACTATAACGTAATATTTGTGTTTGTCTTCGAGTTTGAAGTTGCTAAGGATACCTATGTGTGTTTGAACGAACTTCGGATATTCGGGCAACCTTAAGATTGGATTGGCTTAACATTGTCAATTGTCTGCCCTGGATGTCGAGATATCAGTTTACTGTCTTCATAAAGAAAAATATTGTAAAAAAAACTAAAAGATACGCTTAAAAAAGTTATTATAAACAAAGACAGGTGAAGTTAATAAAAGCGTGTTACAAATGGAACTAAGCTAAATGTCTGAGGCGAGGTTGTACCTGAGATTCTAGTAAACACAGAACTTTGAAACTCCGCGAAATACAGAAATGAGTTGTTAAAAGACCTTTTTAAAGTAACTTTATAATTACGTAACAAATTAATAAATTTAATTTATCACTAATTCTATCAAAACACTTCAGAAGAGCAAACTCACCTTGTAGCTTCTGAAGAATTAAAACTTATAGGCAAAAGTTTAATATTTAATTTAAAGTTTCTATAAATTGACTTTCAGGGATCACGTAGTTCACCGGCCTGGAGTAAGTGGAGGTCATGGAGTTGTTATGATTATTTTATTATCAATATAGAAAACATTTAAAGTTTATACATTGGGAATAAGAAATTGATATTGAAAAAAAACGGCTATCCCTGAACCGGATAAATCCGAATTACTACTAGAACTTACAGCTCTGAGTACGATGTTAACCTATCAGATATAATGGAACAAACAGAAAATTATTGTCTGTCGATTATTTTAAAACTTCCTCCGATAATGTAGGAAGGATGTAAATATATTACAGAATCATGAAACATGCAAACATTTAAATGGCTAACTTCTGAGACGCGATCTTTCAAACCACTAACATTCATTAATACAACCATTGGAGTAAACGAGTTCTAGAGTGGAGACCGCGTCTCAGGAAACGTAGTGTAGGGCGCCCACAGGCCAGGTGGAGTGACGAGCAAGATGGCTGGCAGGAATTGGATGTGAGTAGGCGAAAATCAAGCAGATTGGCGTGCAATGGGACAGGCCTATGTTCAGCTCTGGACTATGATAGGCTGATAATGATGATGATTTATACAATCAATATAAAAACGAACATTATTCTATTTTTATGATATAGAGACCAACAAGCAGTTATCTGATGTCAATCCTCCAATTAATAAATAAATTAACCGTCACAAATAAATTAACCGGCTATTCAACCAAGGTTTACCCCACCTTATGAATTATCCTACTCTTTTTTACGTATGGATAACACCTCATGCTCAACAGGACGGGACTATTGTCGAGGTCATATGTTGGACTTAAACTGCACCTGAATAAATTGTTGGATGATGTCACACAAGAACATCATCCTAAGTCATGCCTTACATTGATTTACCAGAGAATGAATGTGAGCAGAAACCTTTTAAAACTCAACAGATGCATTAACTTCATTGATCGAAAGTGACTACTCATATCAAATTTCAATTGAATGGTCGTAACATCGCGATTCGCACTACCATTTTCATTGCATTCCATTTTCATTCGTATTTCAATAGCATCAGAATTTAAAATTACTTGAGCTGAGGTTACTGATTAATTTAATGAATGGACACCAATGATTGAATTCCGTTTATAAGCTAATTGGTATTAAAAGCCATTATTATCGCGTGCTGTCGACTATTTTGTTAAGCTCCTATACTTAAGCGATTATATTTTTGTTATAAACATATCCAAATAAAAAAGTGCAATTAATACTTAATAGCGGTGTCCGTTAGGCAATATTGTGAAATGGGACGGGCGTTTTTTTTGCGCCGCTCTCTTTGACTGCCCTTTGTAGGAAACGATTCCTTGAGTATCAAACACAATAATATTATATTTTAAATGACTTACATAAATCTTAAAAACACTATCCAAGTTAAAAATTATTAATTACAAAATTAATTTAAGTCCTGCAATTTGTAATTTGTGACACTAATAATTAAGATTTAAAGGGACTGATGATTTTGTCAGAGACTTCTTAATTGAACCTTTATATCTGATACCGATTGTACTTACAATTTACAACCTACGTAATGTAACGCATTGCTATTAAATTCAAGCACTCTGAGTGATGTTAGTATCAAAACCCAATGAACCGTACAATAGAACGCTCGGTATTAAGTCGTATCTGATACTAACTCGAATACTGTTGCTTGAAAAATATTCTTTGCGGTAAAGAAAATGCATATGAGAAAATATCTGCGTGTGGTTGCATCGTAACTAAATGAATAAGGTACTCAGAATTTTGGTTAATGGTTGTTCGTGTATTGTTTTTTTTATAGTATATTTTATAGTATTATAGTATATATATTATTAGAGGTAGTAGAGCGACGTTGACTTCAGTACGAACAGGCCGGCTCGACCGGGGCAGTACTACCCTCTCACAGAAGATCAATCCAAAGTGACAGCATCCGTGCTGCCGTTGTTCGTTGGTGAGTGCGAAACCGGAGGCCCATTGATGCGGGGCTGATAGTTATCGTGGTAACTGTGTGAGCCTTACATTGCCACGATGACTGTCATGCCTTTTGTGTCAACAAGCGGGGCATGAAAATGCAACTCACTAGGCCGCCATGGTGTTTGTTACCATACTGCATTGTCTGCATTCGCAACTCTTGGATTCTATTCATGCTTTCCATCAGACAGAGTAGAGTCGCTTTGGCAGGTTCTTAATATAGAAGAAAATAAAAATAGTATCGACACCAGTGTAGCTGCAGCTCAAGTGTCACATAATATGCGTGACAAGTCTCTACAATGGCACCGCCAGATTAAAATTCACTCCGATCAACATATGTAACGAAGAATGGCTCTTTAATTTCAAAGTTGGAACGCTCGTCCAAAATATCATTCGACCGAAATCATCGGTTCAGTAACATTTGACGAAAAAAAATCTCTTATCGTTTAAATAGGTTTACAATTCATACCTTTTTCTTTTAAGAGCATGCCAAAGTGACTCTACTGTGCCTGATGGGCAATACGAATAAGAATCCAAAATTTCAGGTGACCGTACTCATTGCGAATGCAGAAAAATCAGTATGGTAACCCATATGGCGGTCTGGTAAAATGCTTGTGCACTTTGCTCATTAATTCTTATATAAAATAGTGGCACTGTCATTATGTTTAGAGAGAAACAGAAATTGAGTGGGTAGTCCTATTTTAAAATATTAATAGTACTTATACAACGCATATTTCTTCCTCTATCCATCATGATTTACTTTCGTTTATAAAGAATAAATAAACTAAATGAACTGAATTGGGCGTGTTGGTTTTGTGTTTATTCTTATTTAGTATGTTTACAATTCAAACTAAATTAATCTTTCTCTTAAAATATCGAGCTTATTGAGGAAGGCTAGAGGCGGAACAGAAACCGTAAACATCAATCGGTCTCGTAAACCAGAGGCTATTATTAAAAAATTAACATTTAACGAGCGTAAAATTGCTTGTCAAAGTACCTATTGTAGAAAGTAACTGGTTTCAATTGAACGGAGCCTCGATGCAACCGTACCATAAAATACAATACTACATAAAACTATTTTTGTAGTACCCGAGTTGTGTGAGGAAAGTATTTGATTTGCTATACTCGACTTTACTTTTTGGTATTAAAATTAAATATTGTTTAAAAGTGCTAGTGTTAACATATCAACACGTATCTGGCAACCAAGCTTTGATCGGTATTTTTTTTGGGGTAAACTTTTGTTGCCACCCTTAATTTTGTCACATAGAAAAGTGTCAAAACGTGCCTTTTGGACAACGCCACCTACTGGAGTATTTACATAGCTTTTGCGTTGCTGTGTCCGTAACCTTCGTATTCTAATGACATTGTAGCAGTTTCTCATTGCTTAAAAATACGAATAAAACAACATTTTCTAAAAATGAAACCTAGCTAGATCGATTTATCGCCCCCGAAATCCTCTGCATACAAAATTTAATGAATCTTTGGAGCTGTTGCCGAGATTCAGATTATATATATAATCTGACATATACATATACATTTATTGATAAATAAACGTTTTTGTTCTACATAACAGCTGTCAAATATTAATCATAAAGCGCTGTCAAAGGCAGACAGTTTTGTAGAATAAAGGATTTTGTTTATAAAAAGAAAACTTGTGCCCGTGGTAATGTGCATGATAAATTTCTTCATAATCAAAGTAAAAGCTTAAAAACATACTTTTGCATATAGGTTTAACTTTCTTATAACCACGACTTTGGTAGAATAAATATAAATCTGGCACAGTAATCGTTTAAAAACAAAAATGAATCCCTATTTCCTTTGATCATAGCTTCATGAGGGAACAGCTGGACCAATTTCGATAATTCTTTTTTTATTGTGTGTGTTACTTTCAAGTGAAGGTTCTGATTCAAGGTTCATGTTTAATGCAGTGATCAAGTGATTTATGAGGTCTGTTATAATATATAGATACCATTGCTACTTCAATATTCATAGTTTAAACAAGACAACGTCTATAGGGTCAGCTAGTCTTTTATAAATAAAAGGAACTTCGTATCACTCTCTGTTCACTTACTATTTTTATTGACTATAGCGACATTTGCATGTTCAAATGAGTTAATTAGGGTTGAAAGTGTAAGAAACAAATAATTGAACATAGAAACGCTCACTTTGTTAAATTAATAAAAACTTAATGGATTTAAATAACTTTAAAAACAAACTTTTAATTAAGCACGCTAAGAAGTACTAAATAAATTTTGCCTTGAAAAGTTTACTATCGACTTATTATGTCATTACATAGGGGTCAGGGGTATCCATCTCAGCAGCAGCAGCATCATCAATTAAATAATTAGATCTTTTTTTTAATTTTAAAATTTATAAGCTAAGTAAATACAAAAACTCAAATCTCGCCACAAAATTTTTTATCGCATAAATTGTGTAATGTCATTATAAGTTGAAATTAAAAGTTTTCAAAGTTTTTTTTTTCAGGTTTAAATAAGTTTGTTTTTAAAGAAGTTTTATCTACTTTTTAACTAGTTTGTTCATTATGAAATCACAATTTGATGAGGTTGCCTATGGGCATTATCCGGGTTTAAAGTTACCTATCAACATAAATAACAAAAGGCCAAACTCAAGACGATTACCTCGTTTTATTACTGAGTATCATATAATATGAACACCTTCTAGCTTCATCATCAAACCCTGGTTACCATGAAGATTAAAATATTCTTCAAGAAAACACATTCGACACATGCAATTCTGTTGTTTTAATGCGGACTGCTTATGGCCATAATTAGTTCCATTATCAGACCCGGGATACCATTTAGAAACAAAGTACACGTCAAGACGAATCGTACGAGACTAAACTCGATGAGATTTTGTCATTCTATAACTGAGTTCTATGGCTACCTTCCAGCTCTTTCATCCGATCAGGTTCCATTTATCATAGTATTGCACTGTCACGTAATAATGTGGGTGAAAATTGCATTGAAGATATCTGCGTCAAAATTGAATTGCAAAAGTGCACCCGAACAAACATAGTTACATACTTTGCAAGTTAAATAACAGCATGTAAAATATGTTGCGATGTGTTATTGCAGAATGTGCCATATTGTTAGATGGTGAAATTTATTATAACAGTAGGAAAACAAACCACAGTTACGGATGTGAATGTTTAACGTTCCCCTCTATTTGAGGTTTGTCTGCCCATCGGTGGCGCAGTTGATTTGTGGTCACCGCTACCTTTCTCTTATTGTTGCTCGTGAAAGCTGACGTTTATTGCGCTTGCCTATTTCCTTTAAACCGTAAATAGATTTTCATACTGATGTTGAAATATTGAGTAGTGGTATTTTAGGTATCTCTTAAAATTTGCAATAAATGCTAGCTGTACTGCAAGCAGATTTAGAAGGCTTAAAGGAAACCTTTGATGCTCATTATGCGAATAAGAGGAATTCCATCTTCAGTTTATTGTTTAAGGTAATGCTACTTTAAATACTTTCTACGCAATACCTGTTTATATCTGAAATAATAACAAAATCGTTTCGTTTCGTCTTGCAATTGTTGAATCACTAAACTATTTGCAAACATTCGTATTTTTTTTTGCATAAATTTCACGACTTGTCGGTCGAAGGCAGCCTATGGTAGCACTTTCTACTGTAACGGATAAATACACCTGTATACGTTTAACTCTAAATTTTTCTGTTGAAAAGAAAATTTCACGGAACACATCTCGTGTCTCTAGCATACCTAATCAACTTGAATATTATTAGTTTTCTATAAACCTCTTTTTTTTTGTCATATGAATTACAAGTTGTCCTAATATTTTGAACGAATTCTCAAGTTAAGTTCAAGAGAATAATGTATAGGTCTCTTCGATTGCCTTGACGAAGTCGCGACGAGTAATAGCTACAATTCGTTACCCATGCACCAATAAACTGTTTTATAGTAAAAAGGGTTTTCTTCCAAGGTTTTCTCATGTTCAGTTTACTTTTACTAGTAACAGATGAGACGTCTGGAACTTTCCGGAATTAATTTGTTGTTTTCTAGTCTTAAAGAATATGAAAAAGAATTTGTACTCATTTTGGAAGTTACATTTTAGCTCAGACTTTTGTGTTCTGAACTTCAAAGTTCAGTGTTGAAATAAATGGAGTCTGGATCCTCGTTTTTGTTTAAAGCTGCTGTGCAATGTCTCGTTTATACTATTTTCTAAAGTGATATTTAATTAAACACGACAATTTAGTACTTGCAGGATTACGGAGGTTTATGCGCTGTATACGAAATTACAATGTACAGTGACTTTATGATGGCATTATTCTTTTCAAGGCATATTTAACATGACTTGTTTACTTTATAATTATTTATTACATATTATTAAATATTAAATAATATAATGTTCAGCAGTGGACGTCTTCCGGCTGATGATGATTAAATAATATGTTATGTGTTAAAAGTAAATAAAGAGACAATGTAGGTTTTTTTATATATTAAAAACCATCGTATTAATAATGATATTTTTACACAATTCACACACCAGATGTGTGTTTCAAACTAGGTAAAACCTGTGCTTTGGAAACCAGATTTTTTGATAATATACTTTAAAAATATTTCTAAATAAAATATCACAATTTCAAAATCCACACTTCATATTTTTACTTACCAAATTGAATTATGACAGAACTGCTTTTTCAATGTTTGATAAAAATATAATAAATCACTTTGCTTCTAAAAAGCACGCATGCAGAAATTAGTAAGTAAATAAGTTATATAACTAAATAAATTTAAACTATGTTTAAACTTACGACTTTCTTTCCAAAAACCATAAAACCTTCACGCAATTACCTATCATCAACTTTCAAAAGCAAATCGCTGTACAAATAGGGTTTATTGCACTCGAGTGTGGTGTGATAATCTCCCTTAAGCCCCTAGCCCCAGAGATCTCGAGAATACTTGGTTGGGTCCCCCAATCCACACAACGTTAGGAATTTAGATTGCTTTCCATTCCACCGCCAATGAGGAATTTGTCTACTTCAATTAATTCGTTAGCGGCTCCCACTTGGTCACTGTTCAAATTAATTATTTTACTCAGTGGGTCAAGTATTCGTTTCGGTATATTTATATTCCGACTTATCAATTATTTGTACGTCTTATTAAATCCTGAGAGATATTGATTTCAAGGAATATAAATTAAAAATTTTGTAGGAAAGCAAATGGCAATGCAAAAGTAGCCTTCTAGAAATACTTGAGATCATAGTCGGAATTTTCAAAAAAAAATAAAAAAATACCACTTTTTTTTACTCTTTTATGAATTATTGTGGTTTTTTAGTTTTAATATTTATTTTCCATTATGCAAAATTACATGTTGTGTTTTAGGAAGGAGCTCAAATACATTATTTATTTCTAGAAATGAACTCATTAATATAATGCGCAACTCGGGACAGAAGTTTGAAAAACAGTTAATATTTTTGGTTGTTGAGCTGCAAATATCTGACATCCGAATATGATGAAAAAACATTAATTATTTAAATCGGAACTCGTCTAAATTAAAATTCAAATATAGATCAAGCTAAAAGCGATAAGAAAAGAGGACAAATTAACAACGATTTCGTTTCCTAATTTCAACTATTAACTAACTTACGAACTAAAGTTATTAACAAAAGAGTCACAAGAGGCTAGGCGTAGACTTCAAGAGATACAAGGAGCATAACTCAAGGTAATGTAGCTGAGAGCAATTTCATAAGACAAATTAAATTTCTTTCATTGTGTCCTTAATTTCAAGCAAACAAAAACCAAAAAGAAAAATGCTCGAATTCATCCAGAAGAAGTGTTAAATGTATTAATATATCCATTAAGCAACATAATCATGATAAAGAAAAACAAAGCGATGCTGAAAATTATGAAGATCATAATGATGATGTCACATTAGATTACGTCAACTGCCTCGTTGGTCTAGCAGTTACTGTATACCACTGCCGGTCAAGAAGTCAAGTGTTATTGAGTTTTTCTGAGGTTATATGTAGTCTAAAATGTATATAAATTGTATTTAGCAATGACATAAGCAACTAGAGAAAATATTTAATACCAACTAAAGGGTATCTTGCCCCAATGTGCAATGTGTAATTGCAAGAAGAATATTTAACAAAAACTTTACGATCGACTATAGATCTAAGTGTTCTATCTGTTATTTCACACTTTTGTGAGAGAAAGTCAACTTTAACCACTAAATTCAAAGTTCACATTTTATCTCGATTTATTTATTTAATCGATTAAGTCGTTACATACGAGTATGTCTCGAAATGTGTGAAGTTACAATTACTATTATTTCAATCACACAGAGTAAAAACGTAAATCTTATATTTGTGTATGTAACCTTAAAAGGTTAAAAATGAATCTTATCGTTATTGTCTTAAACGTAAGTAACCAAGAAGCCTATTCTCATTATTATAATACAAAGTACTTTGACGCCTCGCGCTAATAGAAAGTGAAGGCCATGTTACGAAATATGACGCTTTTGTATGAATCAGTAGTCATGAATATTTATTAGTTTTTACAGAGTCACTAGAAATTGTTTGGATATGCCTTTTATATGACATGTTATAGATTTTATTAATTTCACGATGTGGTTCATGACTTAATCAAAATCCCTCGAGATAGAGGATTAGTAGTTGATTCGTATGATTTAAACTGAGACGGTACGCATAAAACGCAGCTTTTAAAAAAAAAGATCTGTAAACGACTCGTACGACACAATTTATAAACGTACGAATCGACCTTTCAAAAATTTGTAGCAGGTGATTCGTACATTTTTTTAACGAACAAATAACTTCAAATATATTGTGCGTTCCATATGAGGTTCAAACAATCCATAATTTTTTGGTCTACGTCTGGATATTATTTGTGTCTGTTTCATGTTCATTCGTAAGTCTTCTGCGACACAAGAATATTTGTAATGCAGGAGTCGTCTTTAAAAAAAGTGGTATATGCTCTATCTTTAGTCACTTTGATAGTTTATTAAAAAAAAACGTGCATGTTCGCA
This sequence comes from Hypercompe scribonia, assembly GCA_949316085.1. Classification (NCBI taxonomy): domain Eukaryota; kingdom Metazoa; phylum Arthropoda; class Insecta; order Lepidoptera; family Erebidae; genus Hypercompe; species Hypercompe scribonia. Next base: position 12,873,364 of record OX438988.1, read on the forward strand.
CATAAAAAGTTATACTTCTTTGACGTAATATCTAAGATAAAAATCTTTTTAAAATTTTTCTCTTTTGTGTTATCTCATAATTATAAAGAAAACTAAACTAATAATAGAAAAAAGTATTTAATATATTAAAAGAAAGTTTTATTGTAACACATTATCTAATAAAATTTTTTATTAAATATCGTAAAAGAATTATTTATACATAATACTCAATAAAAAATAAAACTAAGACGTTGACTAGCTAATTTTATAGTATTGGTTTTTCGTGACGGTGTACGCGTGCATCGTAAATATTTACTCTCATTATTTTGTCCCAACGTACCAAAAGAAGTACAACTTCAAAAACCTCGCCCATGTTTCTTAACATTGGGCAACACTCACAAATTGGTAATTTTGTAACTCACTTTAATTTTCACAAACGATTATTTATTGCCCAAATATTTTATTCATATCACTTCCCGCTGCTATAGTTTTTTTAACTTTTTCAGTTTGATAACAAATTGTACAAATTAACAACTAACCCATGATAGAATGATCAGTGGCCAATAGTTCTATAACGTAAAGAAGAGATTGCTGTGGAAAGAATCAACCTTATCGCTACTAGTATTTTTGTAGCGTAGTGTTAACTGAGCTGTTCGCAACTAGATATGAAGATTTCCACTAATTAGGTTCTAATCCAAAGCGTTCATTAAACTCAAAGTCAAACAAGTCTATGCATCTAGGTCACAATGCAACAATTACGCAATCACAAAACTAGTTCCAAATACATATAGCGAACTAACTTTTTTTCTTAGCTCTAGTCATTTGGAAAACAAAAAACACGGTGTTAAACATTCAATAATAATATATTATGTGTTAAGTACAGTAAAACCTGTTTAATATGATTTCAAAGAGATCCAGTCAAAAATATGTTGTAAGCGAGAAAGCGATTCTGTATTCGAATTACCATAATTATAGTGTATTATGATTTATAATGACAGTACTTAAAGTAATCATTTATTTTTGTATGACAAAGATGTTTACAGTGCGTTCCAGTTTTCACCGACTTCAAAAGATGGGTGACATTATAAGTCGCTAATTGTTGATAATGTATGAGCGTTTTAACAAAACCGGAATTACTTCATCTTCATACATAGAAATTTAAATGAGATGATCCTGTTAAGTATGATATAAGTATTTGCAAAGTATCTATTAATTATATGTTACCACTATTTGTCACTATTCTTGTTAGGAAACGTGTCATGAACAGTTTTTAACAGTCGACTGCTGGGCATAGACCTCTCCTTCTTCTTTTGGCTTACTACACCACGCCAGAAAATGGGTTGGCATAGGGTTTTTTTATTTTTTTTTTATTTTTTTTTTTTTTTGTTTGCGGTGCTGGGCTAGAAAACCTCCACGTGGTACACCCTGGAAACGTTGGCGGTGGTGGTGTTCATCACTGCCAACGGCTAATATTCTAGCACGAAGAGGAAGCCATTTTCTTCGGCAATTCGGCCGAAACTTGGTCCAACAGAGCGGGCGTTTCTGTCGGATCCTCTGTTGGTTCTTCGCTCTTCGGAGCAATGAGGAGGAAAACCTCGGTAAAAAATCACGATGGTGGGACCCTTTCTAGGGTCGGAGTTCCTCCGCTTTCAGCGGTGGAAAAGAAGGACGGGCTCGGTGTGTACTCACACTACCACCGAGCAGGCATCAGGAGACGCTGTCTCCCTGCCGCCGTCGGCATATCGTAGTCCCGAAAAGAGTGTCGTGGTTATGCCTCGCGACTCCGATCGGGGACGAGGGTCTTGGCTTAGCCGCCCGGACTGCGAGGAAGAAAACCTCTATAAAAAATTACCCCGAATCCCGTGTTCTGGTGCGTGACCAGGGGATGCATGGCTGATGGGTAGTTCAGTCGCAAGCGCACCCCCAGCCGAGGCACCTGCGGACCCCTCGGTTGGGCACAAATTTACGCTTGCCTGGGTATTGGGGGATCTCTGCCCGGGTCGACCTTTAGTTCTCCCCCACGCGTGGGAACAATTATGGATATATCTACAACTTTCAATAAAAGAAACGAAGAAAAGAAGGAGATGGAGAAGAAAAAGGAGAAGAATAGGAAGGGGAACGAAACAGCAAAAGAACGTGAGACGCCAATCTCATTGGGGCTCACTGAAGTTAGTCTTGCTTCCGGAAGCCTGAGGAGATCGAATCGGTTACGTTCGAAATCCGCCGTTCCGACAGACAGAGGTGACTCCAGTGCAACAACTGAAGCATTGGATCTAATGGAGGTAGAAATCCGCGATAATCGGAAACGCGGACGCTCCACAGACGAAGAAGGTGAAAATTGTCAGGAGTGGTTGCCGACCAAGGTGGCTACTAGCCGCAGAGGAAGGTCACGCACTCCAGTCTCAGTTCCCTCAGGCTCCCTTTTCTCTAAGGCGGCAGCCTATAGGAGAGTCAGGGTGGAGGGTGAATGTGTAGTGGAGGAGGAGATCGCAGATCTGCTCCACAAAATTCGGGAACCAACGGTAGAGGGTTCTGAAGCCCAGGACCCGGTGTCCCTGCAGGAGAGGGCGAACGTAGCTGTGGCCATTATCAACAAAGTGGCCACAAAATCTACAAACCTTAAGGGCCCATTCGTTAGGGCCCTTAAGGACTCCTCCTCCGCTATCGCAGAGGTTGTCACAACCCTCATTGGTGATGTGGCTCGCCTTCAGGCGGCTAACGACCGCCTGACAGGACAGGTGTCTGAGCTCAGCAGTCAGTTTGCACATTTTAGAGCACAAACGGAACACCCTGAGCGGCGGGGCCCAGCTTCAGAACGGTTGGCGACTAATCACGGTCCTGATGACGTCTCTGATGCCCACCTGCGCCAAATACTTGACGCAGTGGGACATATGTTGGACGGACGTCTCGCGGGACTGGAGGCGAGGCTGCCTCCGGGCCCCGTAGTTCGCCCATCACTAGCAGCGGATAGGGCGAAGACTAAGTCGCAGCCGGCTCCACTTCCCGTTGCAGATGGTCGAGTGTCATATGCGGCGGCAACACTTGCGTCCACCTCGAAATCAGGTCGAGCAACAAAAGCGGCAACAAAGAAGGCTGTATCAAAAATAGCCGCATCTGAAACCCGCCCTAAGATCGCCGCAAAAACGAGGGCAGAGTTCCCGCCGCTTCCCACTCCGACACCTGCATCTGACCCCTCCACGTCTGCCCCGTCCACCGATGGATGGAAGGTAGTCGGGGGGACTAAAAAGTCCCGAAAGCGCGATAGGAGGGCTGCCAAGGACGCAGCATCGACTCCGCAGTCGCCACCGGTGGTAGTGGTTAAGAAGACGAAGCCACGGAAACTACAGCCGCCTAAAACTGCGGCTGTAGTAATTACAGTATCGCCGGAGGCGGCTAATGGGGGGCTGTCCTATGCTGCTGTTTTCAAGAGGGCCCGGGACAGTCTCGCCATGAATAATTTTGGGACAGTAGGAGTCAGAATGCGCCTCGCCCAGACAGGAGCTCGAGTCCTCGAGTTCCCTGGTGCCGAAGGCGCAAAGAGTGCGGACACGTTTGCCGATAAGCTGCGGGGTATATTTGAGGCCACGGATGGAGTAAAGATCGCCAGGCCTACCAAGTGCGCGGAGCTGCGCGTTTCGGGCCTGGACGATTCGATAACGGCCGAAGATGTCCGCGTTGCAATAAGAGAGAAGACGGGATGCAACGCGGACAACATTAGAGTCGGCACCATCCGCCCCGGTCCAGGAGGACTTGGCGCAGTGTGGGTGAGCTGTCCCGTAGCGTCGGCCAAAATTTTGGGCGACGCTGGCAGACTTCTCGTCGGTTTCGTGAGCGCTAGGATCACAATCCTGGCGGCGAGACCGATGAGATGTTACAAATGTCTGGCATCGGGGCACACACGCGCCAAGTGTGTAAGTCGTATTGATTGCAGCGGACTATGTTTCCGTTGCGGTCGACCGGGGCACAAGGCGGCAGATTGTTCTGCCGCCCCTCACTGCCCCGCGTGTGCGGCGGGTAACAAACCCGCCAATCACCAGATTGGGCAGGGGGGTTGCAAACCTCCCCGCAATTCTCGACAAGCGTCGGGGGCTAGCCAGTCGACCCAGGCTGCCCCCGATGTCGTTCGCACGCCGGCATCGTCGCCCATGGAGGAGGTTGTAGAGACGGTCGAGTAATGGCCCAAGTCTCCAACCTCTTGGTCCAGACGAACCTGAACCACTGTGCCGCGGCGCAGGACCTTTTCCTGCAAACCATGGCACAGTGGTCGATCGGTGTTGCCGTAGCCGCGGAACCCTATTACGTTCCTCCCCGTCCAAACTGGTTGGGTGACCGGGACGGTTCCGTGGCAGTCGTCGGCTCCACGGCGGCTCATTCCCCGCCCTTGTCGCTAAGAGACAAGGGCACTGGATATGTTGCTGCCGAGTGGGGGGGAATCACCGTATATGGTGTTTACTTCTCCCCCAACCGGAGTTTGAGCGACTTCGAGGTTTTCCTTAACAACTTGGAAACCTCGATGCGGCGTCTAACGTCTGGGCACGTCTTAGTGCTGGGGGACTTCAACGCAAAGTCCATTGCGTGGGGTTCCCCCAGGACGGACGCTAGGGGCGAAGCCGTAGAGGAGTGGGCGGCCTCGGTGGGCCTCTGTTTACTAAACAGGGGCTCCACCAACACGTGCGTGCGACAGCAGGGAGGGTCGATAGTGGACCTTTCGTTCGCTACCCCTGCCCTCGCCGCACGAGTAAGGAACTGGCGTGTCCTGGAAGAGGTTGAGACGCTCTCGGACCATCTCTATATCCGATTTGAGCTCTCCCGGTCCCAGGACCCCAGAAGGGGTCACATGGCGCGGCGTCCTTCTCGCTTTCCGCGGTGGGCTGTAGCTAAATTGAACAGGGACCTACTAGAGGAGGCAGCCATCATTCACTCTTGGCTGTCTCCGCAGGCTCCGACCGAGGAGGTCGATATGGGGGCTGGTCGCTTTCGCGATGTAATTACGCAAATCTGCGATGCGGCCATGCCCCGCATCCGAGGTTGTCGGCCTCCACGGAAGGAGGTTTACTGGTGGTCCCAGGAGTTGGCGGACTTCCGCGCGGCCTATACTCGTGCCCGGAGGTCCTACACTCGTAGTAGGCGGCGACACCGCGAAGAAGGCGGGGAGGACCAGCTTCATGAGGAGTACCGAGAGGCGCGGAAAACTCTGAAGCTGGCCATCAGCCGCGCCAAAGAAGTTAAGAGAAAGGAGATGCTGGAGAGTCTCGATTGTGACCCCTGGGGTCGCCCTTATCGTGCGGCGCGACAAAAGCTCCGCACGTCGGGCCCCCCCCTTACAGAGACACTCCAGCCCAGCTTCCTGCAGGAAGTGGTCGAGGGCCTTTTCCCGCAGCGGGTGGAGCACACACCCCCGTCGATGGCCTTCATGGTCGCAGACGGCGGGGGACACGAGGACAATGTTCCGCCCGTTGGGGAATCGGAGATAGGGGCGGTTGTTCTACGGATTCGCTCTAAGAACACCGCCCCTGGGCCAGATGGGATACCTGCCCGAGTATTGGCACGAACCCTCGACCACATGTCGGATCGCTTCAGGGAGGTCCTGAACGCCAGCTTGGCGTCCGGACGCTTCCCTGAGTGCTGGAAAAGCGGGAAGCTGGTCCTATTAAAGAAGCCAGGACGGCCAGCCGAATCGGTAGCGGCCTATAGGCCCATCGTGTTGCTGGACGAGGCGGGTAAACTGTTTGAGAGGATACTCTCTGCCCGCATCGTCCGGCACCTCCGCGAGGTGGGCCCCGATCTGTCGGACGCCCAATTCGGTTTTCGAGCGGGGCGTTCGACAGTCGATGCTGTGTTGCGCCTGAGGACCGTTACCGAAGAGGCGGTGGGCTGTGGCGGCGTGCTGTTGGCGGTGTCATTGGACATAGCCAACGCATTTAATAGTCTGCCATTTAGCTGCATCAGGGAGGCCCTCCACTACCACGGGGTGCCAGAGTACCTGAGGCGGCTTGTGGCAGACTATCTACAGGAGCGTACCGTCATGTACGAGGACCGAAGCGGTGTTCTGAAGCGACGGCTCATGTCGTGCGGTGTTCCGCAGGGGTCTGTCCTAGGACCACTCCTGTGGAATGTGGGGTATGACTGGGCCCTTCGAGGTCGCCTCCCCCCCGGGCTGGGCGTAATTTGTTACGCCGATGACACATTGGTCACGGCCCGGGGAGTGAACTTTCAAGAGGCGGCACGCCTGGCCACCACGGGAGTTTCTCTGGTGGTCGGGCGTATTGAGGCGATGGGTTTGCGGGTGGCCCTGGATAAGACGGAGGCCCTTTTGTTCCATGGGCCCCGTCGTGGTCCACCTTCCGGCGCCTCCATCGTAGTCAATTCGGTCCTCGTACCGGTTCAGGCCCAGATGAAGTATCTGGGCCTGATCCTTGACGGCAGGTGGCTTTTCGACGAGCACTTCCGGCAGCTTTCTCCAAAGCTGATCGGCGCTGCTTCTGCCCTTGGGCGACTTTTGCCTAATTTGGGTGGAGCCAGCGTCGCGACGAGACGGCTATACACGGGGGTTGTCCGGTCAATGGCGCTGTATGGTGCGCCGGTATGGGCAGCGGCTCTGACCGCCCAGAATAGGGCTCGCCTCTGGCGCCCTCAGAGGATATTGGCGGTTAGAGCCATACGCGGTTACCGCACCGTATCGACGGAGGCGGCGTGCGCCTTGGCAGGAACGTGGTGGGATTTGGAGGCGGAAGTGCTCGCCGAAGTTTATCGGCGAACGGCTGACTTCCGGGCGGGTAGCGGCATACGGCCCCCGCCCGAAGAGATACGCGAGTGGCGAGAGGCCGCTCGTCTAGCCACGATGGCTCGTTGGTCGTCCCGGCTGGAGACTCCACGTGCTGGCTTTGCCGCCGTGGAGGCTCTCCAGCCGGTCATCGCCGAGTGGGCAGGGCGACAGCACGGGACCCTTTCCTTCCGACTGACGCAGGTCCTTTCCGGGCACGGTTGCTTCGGGAAGTATCTGCACTCGGTCGCCAGGAGGGAATTGAGTCCCGCCTGTCACCACTGCGACTGCAGTGAGGACTCGGCTCAGCACACGCTGGCGGTTTGTTCCGCTTGGGCGGCGCAGCGTGGGGTCCTTACTGCAGTTATTGGAGGAGATCTCTCGCTACCGGCCGTCATACGCTCCATGGCCGTTTGTTGTTTTACCGCGGTCGCAACCTTCTGCGAAGACGTAATTTCGCGGAAGGAGGCGGCGGAGAAGGCCCGGGAGGACGACCTCCACTCGGACCCAATTCGCCGCCGGCGTACCGGGCGGCGGAGACGCGCGTACCAGCGTCTCATGCCGCCTTGAGTGTGGCCGCGGATGGACGGGACGGGTTTGCCCCTCCATCCGCTATAGTGGCCAGCCGCGAGGAGGTGACGTCCGCGTGTGCCGTACGTCGCCTAAAAGGAGAGTTTTATCCGCAGATGGTGCCCGTGTGAGCGGGCAGGCGCTAGGAGGGATTTGGATGTCGTAATAACAGCTGTTCCCGGTCCCTCCTATGTCAGGCGCAGAGTGGCACACCGTGTGGTTTTAGTCGGTCCGATTCCGACACACCACCCCGCCGTAAACCCCGGTGGGGTGACGGCCCGAGGGGGTTTCCACACGTTTGTTTTTGTTTCTGGATGTCGTAATAGCAGTTGTTCCCGGATTCTTCCTATGTCAGGCGCAGAGTGGTACACCGTGTGGTTTTAGTCGGTCCGATTCCGTCACACCACCCCGCCGTAAACCTCGGAGGGGTGACGCCCCGAGTGGGTTTCCACCTGATACCTATTCAAAGGGTTAAAAATAATAATAGGATTGTACAACAAGTACCAAGATTCAGGGTCTATTATGCAGGTACTCCGGTCAATATAGCAGCTTACCCTGTGTTAATTACTTTATGATTTAGTGTTACAAAAACATTTTACATAACGTTACGTTAATGAATTAATATAACAAAATTTATAAGTTTGAAATTATCGGTGTCAGGGTCTCGTTAAATAACGTGCGAATTCTCGAAGTGAATATTAACACATCATCTTCAAGTTCAAATATTTTACTTTCACGATATGCATTTGTTCAACAGATATATTTTATTCAACTTTATGGCCGGATGTTAGTTTTTTTATTTTTCCTACATGCTTTCTTAGCTACACACATGTCGCCGTTTAGCGAACGCTCCAACTGTACGTAAAATGTTAAAACAATTGTCAACAAGCATGCCGTCAAAAATATATTTCTTTGTAAAAAATATACGTGTGTAATTAGTGAAACCCAAAATCGATTAGAGTATCGCGCAAGGGAAGAGCTTGTGTCCAACAGTGGACTGCCATTGATTGTTGATGTTGATAATAATGTAATTAGTTTTAGAAAGTTACTTTTATGGTTACCTGAAGAGTCGTATGTTTTGAACTGATTCTAATGACTGAATAGTTGCCGGCAAATTGATCTGTTCGTATGGTGACAGATTAAGAATACATAGTGTTACCACCCCTATTCATCCCGTGAGTGTCGTAAAAGGCGACTAAGGGAACAAAGTATGCAAGACAACATCATTACAAAGAGAAGGAAAACTTGGAACAAACACTATTCTAACTCGTCTGGCCAGCGTGGTATAGTAGGCCAAAACCTCCTTGCTAAGGAGAGGCCTATGTCCAGCAGTGGACTGTAAAGGCTTTGATAATGATGATTGATGAAATTGATTTTTCACTTGAATGTGTTTTTTGATTTGATATGAAAATATGCCTTAAACTAAACAACATCTTTTCATTAATTTTGGATACATGGAGATTGGAGATATTGGGTAACACTGGAAACTAATATCCCTAAATGATATTTCGTCCAAAATTCCAACATTGGATATAATTACGAAACTGTGCAGTGGTGCATTTATCGTCACTCTACACTCTAATTAAATTCGTCTATGCAGCGATGAACTGGCCCCGATGTGTTGGGGTCAAATTTGGGTATTCGGAGGTTACGTCACTAAAATGAAAGCGATAAAATCACCCTTAGTTTCACCATAAAATGACTTTTTTAAGATGGCAAATTCCTTTTTACGTCTATCCGAACAATGCTACAAAAAATCTAATCTGATACAACGCAATTACAACTTTGAACCTTTCGAATACCAAACGATCAATCATAAGTACCTAGTTGTTCTTCTTTTAATTCTTCTTTGTCCAATATTGAGAACTTGATCCCCTTCAACTCAAAGAGGATCAAATTCGACACCCGAAACATTGAGTAACCTTTTTGAATTAACTTCGAAATACTTTAAATGGTTTCTCTTGATTGTTTCTCAACAATTGCTTGTTTAAAATTGTTCGATTAATACCAAGAAATTATTGCTACATAATTTAATGATGACGACGATACTTTAATATATTATCATCATTATCAACAGCCTTTGATGGTCCACTGCTGGACATAGCCCTCTTCTTAGAAAGGAGGTTATGGCCTACTATGCCACGCCTGCTATATACTCGTAAATGACCGTTGCTTTTTTGTTGCATCATCGCTTTATAAGTTTCACCTAGAAACGAATGATGTCGCATGACTCTTGAGGCTTGTTAATTTCCTGCTCTGGAATGGTTAGATTATATTGCCCATATACAAGTAACTCTGCTATAAATATACTGAACATTTAGCAGTATTTAGTGATAAGTGCTATGTTAAGTCTATCTTGCTTCTTAAACTATCTTTGTTACAAGTGCTAACCAAACTTACACAGTCACATCCTGTGTTATCTGCGCATGCAGTGGCTACGTCCGAACCCGGAACTAGTCGCCGGCCGCTGTCCTACAGAGTTCCTGTCAGACAGTACCGTAGTACGGCCTGTACTATGAATGGAACTTGGAACAAAACCTGTGCGCACAACACAAGGAAGTGTATTGAGAGCAAACGAAGCGTGCAACGTAACTAACTAGATTCCTTTGAGAATAGTTTTTATTCGACTTGAAGAGGAAGAGATTTTTGCGTTTTGTTTCTTATTTAAAAAGATATCTTCGCAATTTGTTGCCAGATTTGAAATTAATGTTACAATACTCACAAGGTTAATATCCTAGGATATAATATTAGATGCAAATTCTTATAAAAGCTATGAAATGAAAATTAAGCTGGTTTACATCATTTACTTATTGTAGTCAAATTAGGTACCTAGTTGTCAGATTTTTCTATGTATTTACCCTATATGATCATGTGGTATATTGCAACAACAAATCCTATCGGCACTTTATGAATACAAAATGAATAATTGCAATAAACAAACTCTTAGGGTATGTCTGTTTATTTTACTGAAGAGAATATAAAGACTACGTTCTAGGTTTGTATAACATTGCGCCAATGTAGTATACATACGTAATGTTATTGTCTCGTGAGATCGTGCCAGTTGAGCGGCCACGTAAAATAACAGTACAGCCAAGTGAACTGGAAACAATGTCCGTACACTGCGCTGATGACGCGGGTGACTAGGTATATCGACTGTTGCTGTTCACTTTATGCGATAGTATCTATTGCCTAGGGGTTTGCTCGCATGCGGCGAACTTTTATACAACCCTACATCTCTTATTTTACTCCCATAGAGGTGAAATTTCCAAAAATTCTTTCGTAGTAGGTACTTACGACATAAAGCATCAGCTGAAAAAAAAATCAAGTTTGTATCCCCAGCGGTTTAGGCTCAGTAAGTGATCATCATCTCTCTCTTTAGCAAGGAGGTTTTGGTCTACTGTACCACGCTGGCCAGATGGGTACCTTCTCCTTACGGCTTTCAGTGATATTCTCCTGCGTAGTGTGTCCTTTAGTCGCCTTTTACAATACACATAGGACAAATAGATATAGTGACACTTTGTGTTCTTAACCTTTAACCACACGGAATTCATTTATTCCATCAGTCACCATCAGTAATTCAGGTCAAGTGATTATATTCTTTTATTGTAAAAGTAGCATGTAAACATCCCGGGGGTTTGACTCCCACAGCTAAATACTCGTCGCAAACGATTATCCTTATATACGATACTATAATCCCCTTTAACATAACATATAACATGAAACACAAACGTTTAAAAGCTAGTAAGTATTATAGTATTATTGGGTTTATCAAGTCTTTTATACATATATGTATATATGAACCCATACCTTATGAATAGAGACAAGCACTGATTAATATTCCGTTGAAATCTAATAACTTAATGTAATTAATACAACAAGACGTAAAAGACATAAATAGTATATGTATTAATTTATTCAAGATACGTCATCGTCGATGCTTGATAATATACAGATCGAGGGCGATTGTTTCGTAATCCTAATTATACCCTCAAACGGTATAATTGACATCCAAGTTGCGATTAATAAATCCTATTAAGAACGCATCGGTTCACACGTGAGGTGTTATTTATCAAAAATAAAGAGGTTATGTTATTAATATCGTTATTACAGTAATATAATGTTGTTGTGTTTGTGGGTTGCAATTACACTACATTTTGTACAATCAACGTTATTACTTTATTCATTGAATTTACAGAGCTTGATACCAGTTGAAATAATGCGTAATTAATACTTAGTTTTCCTAGCGTCCACTAGAGGCGCTCGCGAGCCACACGTTCAGAAATGATTAACAACACACGGGCCTAACAAATGTCACCTGTTGAGAATAGGTTTCTTTATTTCCACGAATCTGGCGTGTTTACAATTTTATCTTTCTACCTTATTGAAGGACGTGCTTTATGGCGTTTCTTGGTCTAAGATGGAATAGATCTAAAACTATAAACACTGTTAAATCCTTACTTTTGTAATAACAGTTGATGAAATTGTCTTTCACGTTAAATACGTTGTAAGTGCCATCAATACAGGAAGTCACCCATAACTAATGTATTGGGAAACATTGAAATAATTATTTTTTATCTGTGTTACCATTAGAAAGCCTGAAATTTACTACCTTGAACTTTAGGTAGAACTTAACATCTTTAAAAGAATATTGGAACCATGCTATCGTGTCCATGATTCCTGTACCGAACTGTTTTAAAGTAATATATATATATATTGTTATTACACTCGATACTGTTAAAGTAAAGCAATAAATAAATATTAAATATTTCCTACAGTTGACACACAACGTCATCTAGTTTCAAACGTTTTCTGAACTAGACTGATTGATAGAATACTAATATACTTTGTTTTTGTAAACACATACATAGAAAACACCCAAACTCCGAAACGAATGTTTGCAGATCATACAAATATTCGGTCCGACCCGGGAATCGAACCCGAGATCTCAAGTACAGCAGTCGCATCCACTGCTGCTGCGCGACTGAGGCAAAAACGAAATTAAAATAATAATTTTAAATATTCTTAAATCAAACCTTGCTAAACGCGATTGCAGAGATTGTACATAAAATTCGATTAATAAGTTTGTCAGTGTCCGGCACTTCTCTAAAGCTCCTGATTTTCTAGCCCGAACTTGAATATGTTTTTCCAGAAGACTAATTCAAATATGGACTATAAACTAAGTCCATTGCTGTATCTGACGACACAGTCTTCGCTTCAGTACTGTGACTTTTTATTAAACAACCTTTGGAGAGTTTAACAGTTGTTTTAAAATAGTTTCTAGCTTCCAAGGAGGTATCGTATAGAACTTGAGATATTATAATAATATCATCGCCGTCGCACGCGGGAAACTTATCCTGTGATTTCTTAATATAATCTATTGTGGTGTTAGTAAAACTTAAAGCGAACTATTTTCTTGAAAGGAAACAGATGTAGGTATAAAATTATTACTGGGTTCTGTTTCAGTTATAAAATTTATGGTGTACTTTGTACTGATAGTTTTGCAGACATTATTTCGCATACGTCATTCTGAGCTAAAAAAAATTATCTTGATAACACTAACTATTAACCATGCACACAAATTGGGTACTGTGGATTAAATAACTCTGTAGGTTTTGCGTCAGCCGTAATTTATTTTTAGAACGCAATAATTCTAGCCTCGAGAATACAATAACAGCCAAAGAAATGAAAACTGTTCAGACTACATAAATTGCTTTTCCACGAAATTTCGTTTCTGTTATATTCACACAAATAATTTTTATGTCAGTTCCCAAACGTCTTGTTATATTGCAGCAGTGACAAGTCCTGACAAGTCTGATATTGTTGATTGCTCCCGGATGTAATCCTTCGCAAGAACCCCCTTCCTTCTTGTTAATGAAACAATTTCCTCATCCAATGGGTCGAATGACCGGCACTTTCTATGTAAGTCAAACTTTTACGTAGGTATTTGCCTTCACCTATGTGTGAGTGACTTTCGACTTACCTTCACTTATATTAAATTTTTTGAAATGAAAAATGAAGATTATTAAGAAAATAATTGTCATAATTTAAAAAAAAGCACAGGAGTGCAGTAAGTAGGGCTTGTATCAATAGTACAAATCCTGCTTAGTTTGGCACTAGATGGCGTTGTGTGAACGTAATAGATAAATAGAGTGTTAATGTCCAAATTATTATTTTTTGATTGACGTTTCTCCATTGACTCCCAAGTACGCATAACCATGCCCTTACCATTTCTCTGTTATCCTCTATTCCCGTTTGGAAAAAACTCAGTTTTGGATTAGGCGCGCCTTTGTACATGACATTTCCTTATATCTCATATATGTGTGTTCAGTGTGAAACAAAGAATAAATATAAAATATAAATAACTAATTTAGTTGAAAATAGTAAACGAATAATTACACTGGCCATACCTAAAAATATTCAAGGTCTTTCTCCACTTTGGACCGTAAACCTAGTAATATAGAAGATTCTAAAACAGGATAAACAAACTCAGCAATGGGACACGTGCCTGTTGGTTGTCGGTAAATACGATATGATGTACAATTTTTTTTCTAATAAGGACAATCCGTAAACTTATCATGTTAGATTCGTATCCAGACTTCACAATACCTCGAAAGTCTTTTCTGCTAACAATGTCACGAGGACAAGAGAAAGTCGAAAATCAACATAATGGATTCGTCATTCGTACTCATGCGTGACGTCACAAGAAAGTTCTATAACACCGTAAAAAGCGAATGGCCACGGTAAATATGAGACGTTCAAATATATCACACAAATAGTGTGATGGTAGTGTTTGTCAGGTACTTTACCGTTATCATATTTACGCTCCAGTCGCTACACTGGTAGTAATTTTAATTATCATAATAATACAAGCCCATTTACGTAAAACCGGTTGAAAATGATAGCAGTGTTGAAGCGGTATCTAATGTGCGAGACGTGCCCGTCGTGTGCCGCGGGTCAACGCGCTCTGAGTCATGCGCAGGAGTGGATAAGTCGGACCGTACGCGAGTTGTGGCACGTGACGCGAACCCGCACAGTATTTGATGTAGCTTTTTAAACCGGTACTGTACTGAACGAACGGTCTATAAATTATATGTATAACTGGCCGTTTTTAGTAGGACAATAGTATTTTTAATCATTTACTTTGTAATAAAAAAGAAAAAAAGCTATTCAAGTTTGTATTCCACTTTATAAATATGTTCATTGTAAATATATTTAATCAGCTTGTTTGAAATTTTCGATGAGTAACTTGTACAACTATTTACAATTACTATTTGCAGCACTGCTTTAGTTTCATGTAGATTATTTCAATAAATTAATATTCTTACCTGGGGTAATTTGCCCGAAACGTAAAAAGTACCTTTATTAAGGACAATGGGTGTCCTAGTAAGTAGATAGGTAGTTTTACAACTACCGATTTAGTAATTAGTATAAACTACTAATACACTACACTACACTAAATATACTTCCTAATATGCTGCATTAAATTGTTTAACTTAGACGCATGCTCGTAAGTGTCCCTCAGAAGGCACTTCTAGACAAAATTGCTAAGAAAAAGGATTATATCTTTTGTTCTCATCTTTATAAAATTAATAATGGTTTATAACTGTATAAAAGGACCGACGGAACAATAGAATTTATTAGTATTTCATTTTTTTTCCATTATAAGGGCCTGCCCAAGTGGCTCTATTCTTTCTGAAGAAAAGCTTATAGATCCTCAAGAGTTATGATCACCATACTCTTTGCGAATGCAGACAATGTAGTATGGTGACCCTCACTTTGGCGATATAGTTAGATACATTTTCACGTCCCGCTTGGGGACGTCAAAGACTAATAAATGAATGAAACTATATTTAAAACTTAATGTATAATTGCCTATAATTAGACGAGTTTATTTGCAAGTTAATTCTTTCAGATGTCACAGATTTAAAGTGTGCGAGTGTACCGTTTGTGTTGTCCGCATCAATCGCAATCGCAACACGGTACGGTACAGTGTAAGTGTTCTGTTCCCGTTAGAATAAAATTGACTATATTGTCTATTTTATGATTAATTTCACGAAACTGCATCTGAAATGAGCAAGTTTTAGTAAGATACATATATGAAATAAGGTTACTATGAGTAACGTATCAAATTCTATTTAAATTGTATACCTACTGTAATCTTAATAAGAGAGTTCATTGAAATTCATTATTTCCAATTGAAATTTCCTAAGTGTACATTTGACTTCAGTCCCTTCTAATATTATTTTTTTAATATATTTTAAAATAGGCAATAATTAAATGATTTTTTTTCTATATTAAAAGCCTACCAAAGTAACTCTACTCTGCCTGATGAAAAGCATGAATAGAATCCAAGGGTTGTGGTCACCATACTCATTACAAATGCAGACAATGCAAAATGGTGACCTACACTATGGTGGCCCAGTGAGATGCTTTTTCAGGCCCCGCTTGGGGACGTAAAAGGAATGTCAATCATCATGGCAGTGTAAGATTCACACAGTTACCACGATAACTGTGACCTCTGCATCAATGGGCCTCCTTAAGTTGACTAACCAAAAACTGTCCTATACCAGATATCATCAAACTAACATATAATACCAAGCGTTGTGTTTACAGAAGGTTTGTACAGTTACACAATAGAGACTGCACGATTGGCCTAGTAGTTTAAGCTGTCGTCACGCCGCTCTCAACTTCGCTGAGTGTTGTGGGTTCAAATCTTACATGGGGCAACACTGTGATCCACAAATTGTTATTCTGAGTCTGTTGTTAGGTGTTCTTTGTGTCCGTTTCTTGTATGTTTGTAAAGTTCCCCGCGACACAGAATTTATTCCTAATGCCGGCGTAGTCTTTTTTAAAAAAAAAGATTACAGGAGAATCAATTACATGGTTGAATTATATACTTGTACTTCAGATGCGTTACAATAACTGTCAAAAGTAATAAAAGATGATAATGAAAGAATTACATTTGTAGGTGTACGGAGGGTGAAGTTCTAGTGTTGTTTGGTTAGACCGAAGCCTAAATTTAATTAAACAACGGTCAAAGGATTAGGTAATGAAAGACAAACGTAGTGCAATGTTCTCAGAGGTGTAGTACTATCCTACCTACGTTTTTGGATAACAAGATGAGGTCTGTCTTTATACTGACGTATAATACTCCTATACGGGTTGATTGACGGCTGTCAAAAGCTGTAAACTATGGTGCACTAAAATAGCTAGTTATGCTGCGGTTAAAATGTTCATAAGAAGCATTAAATAATGTTTTATAATTTTTTTTTAAATAGATTGCAGAAAAAGTATTATATTCAGCAATGGATGCTTCACCGCTGAGCTGTTAGTAAAATGAAGGGTATAAAAACATTTGAATGGTATAGTAGTAGTATAGTATATAAATTTAATCCTGGCAAATGAACTTCAATAGAAACAAAGAAAATGACATTTGTGCTAAGCTTCGTATCGCTCAGGCTTAATAGGCATGCCTTCCTGTTTGTAAGCTTCCAAGCGGCTACCCTCTCTTACAGCCAGCAATTGCATCGTCATTTTCTCTCAGAAACAATATGCAAAGATGTGGGCAACATTAAGGATTACTGTAAAACTTAATAGCCTGCGAAAATGTTGACTGAAGACGCTTCAGCGCGTAAAAAACATCTTTCTATTATTATTGTGTCACAAGTATGACGCTTTGCAGCAGAGTGGTTGCAAGATTTAGTGTGTCTAGACTAAAAGGGAAACCTTTATTCAAAACAAACAATTTGGATTGCTACCATAAAGATAAACTGATGGTCTAATAGTTATTTAGCTAGGATATGAGATGGACAAGTAAAATATATATTCCTTTAAGTAAAACACACACACACACAACTCAAAGAAATATACTAAGATCTAGTATTTTTTCAACTTACCCTCTTATAGAAAAGACTCGGTTCAACTATTAAAGTACCATAATATCCAGTGCTCAGATACTCTGTATTAAAAACATTTTTTAGTAAAAAAAAAAACATTATTGTTTCTTTACATTCTGGTTTCAAAACAGGAGTCCTGTAATTGATGCATAAAAGGTGTAATATTGTCCTTAAAACTAATTTAATTCATATTTATTTATTTACTTCTGTGTACAGAGTTGATCAAAAGTGAATTCCTTTTAGTTGTGCCGCAGATTTTACACAAAATAATTGACTACAAAACAAGGGTTTGATACCCGTAGCGTGCAACGTTATTAGCATTGAAAGGGTAACTTCAATGTTTGAAAGAATTATGGGTAGACCGCAGCACTCTATTCAACGGAAATAGAACAAAAACAATTTAAATAATAAATTTACTAAAACATGTTGGACATTTAGATAATTAAGGTATTGTGACTTTAGTGAACAAATGATAGATTAGCAAATATACCCATAATGAATAAGTACTGCGTATTGGAAGTTTGGCCAGCGTAGTAGACCAAAACCTCCTTTCTAAGGAGAGATCTATGTCCAGAGTTAACTGTTGGAAGCTGTTGATGTGATCGGAAGGTCACAAGACAAGAGTAAGGAAATAAACAGGATACTAGTACAAAGGAATGTAAAGTAATTTTTCTACTTTACAATATTATTGCCTCGCATTTATAACAAGACGGAATATTTTTTTTCCTCATCATCATCAACAACCTTCAATAATTCACTGCTGGACATAGACTGACATTACAAAGGAGATTTCGGCCTATTTAATGTAATCAAAAATTAAATTTTCGTTTGTATGTTGTAACAATGAAGTTTTGTTTTAAAAGACGTTAAGATATTTCTTATTAAGATGAATTTTGTGTAAGTAGATAGAAAACTCGTTATTTGCACACCGTGTTACAGATTTAGAAGAGAGTACATACAATACAAAAGACAGCTTTATTGACAAAAGTGACCTCTTCCAGGCCACACTGGGAGGCATGAAAATGTTTCGGTACAGTAGTAGTTGATGGCGCAATGAGTTTTGAAGAATTATTTGCTAGTGAACAATATTAGAAACATATCGATTAAATATATGCACAAATATATTTATACATACCAACTGATGTATATACATATATACATAACTAAAACTGCTTACTTATGTATGTAAAAACATGCACATCATACTCGAATGCGTGACTGACTGGATTATAATGTATAAAATTCTTGAATCATTTCCTTAAAACTATTTACTATTTGCGCTTTTCTAATGTTTATCGGCAACGCATTCCATAAGCATACAGCTTCGGCAGTAAAATACTGGCCATAAAATTTTGTGGCAAACAGTGGTATCTCTCGTCTCAAATTTTCAGATGACTCAAGACATGTTTTATATGTCAGTAAGGAACTTGAATCGTTCTTTAGGGTAGAAAGGGATTCTAGAGTTGATCAAGGTGTTGTAAAGGAAAAAAACTGGAATCCGAAGTCGCTTGAGCGTTTGGAGGAATTCAGAGACTTGATTTTGTAGTCACTTAAACTTATCAAGTTGTGCTTCAGTGAGATTCAGACAAATGACATCGGGAGAGTCGAGGATTGGGAGGAGAAGCGCTTGTGCAGTCTTAGTTGCAGTCGGAAGAAAGTTATGTAGTCTTCGCAGAGACCCGGCAGAAGCAAATACCTTAGCACTATGTACTATAATATACTTATTATATGTAGGCTCCTAATTACTAAATATATAGACCCTTAATTTTTTTACACTAGTACTGGCCTTAAGAGTCTGGAACCATCGAATTGAATTTGGAGCAGTTTATCCAGTCAACTCTGGAGACCATCCTGGATTTGCCAATAACACTTATATGCATTTATGTAGGAGTAACCTTGAGTTCATAATTATGACTCCATTCCCCATGCGATAAGTCACCATTGATTGTGTTGCATGCCTCCGGCAACAAGATAACCGCAGCTTATGTAGCTATTTGTAAATCATTGCCATAAAAGTAGCAGAAGAAACTTAATTGATTAGAGATTGAGTTTATAAAAACAACGAAAAGTAAAGGAAGTAGGATACCACCCTGTGGTACACTAGCAGAAATACTGCACCAGGAGGACACCGAATCTTTAATTCAAATACGTTTAAAATCTATCGATTGTTCTTGGAGATATGTTAAAAGACCATAGTATACAAAACAGAATGTGAAAATCTACAGTATTAAAAGCGTTGCCTGAGGTTAAGTAAGCTAAGTATTCTGATTACTCCACTGTCCATGTCTAGTCGGATACTATCCGTAATGTGTAGCAGTGCTGAAAAAAGATTGAAAGGGATTCAGCGAAGAATTTCTTGTAGTAATTAAAGTTTTGTTTCGGTATCGTAAATACATAAATAACAAAATATCCAAACACTAAAAATAGTTTTTTGTAAAAATAAATCGGTGGATGAATGGGTGTAAATTTCCAGTTTACCCTACAGGTAGACATTTACAAATATCATTGAAAATTTTTATCAAAAGAAATTAAAGGAGAACACTCAACTTATCAAATCAGTTTTCATAATCTGGAATATCAAACGACGGACAGAATCGATTTTAACAAGGCTCAAGTAAAATTTTTAAGTTGCCAAGTTGTTGCAAATTTTAATATAAACGAGCGAAGTTTGAACGGGGCTATCTTATAAATAAAGCTTAATGAATGAAGGGGGATCGTCTCACAGCTCGCGAATATCTAACTATGGCTAAATTGAAAAGCCTTCGAGTATCGTATATTGGTCGACGAGTTTTTACTTCAAAGTTTAGTGAAGTTGGACTCTTATTTTTAGATATATTTTTAGATATTTAGATATATACATATATATATATATGTATATAAATAAGTCCTTATTTCCCTTTGTCACGTCATCACGCGTGAACGGTTGTACCAATTTTAACATTTTTTTAATGTTAGGTAGCCCATTTATAGAGGACGACTACAGTCTATATAACATCGCTGTACGACTAATAGGAACCGAGCATCAATGACGAATGAAAAAAGAGGCGCAGACGCAGTTACGTGGGCAGTTTTTCTAAATATAAATATTTTCCTACGAGAATAACATGTAAAAATAAAAAAAAACTTAAAAGACAAACATAAAAGTTGTTTAATTTAGAATTTTACGGCATTTTGTAACAGGAGGTTGAGAAAGTGCACATTGTTTGTATAATCCTTTTTTGTCAAGTTTTTATTTCTAAATATTTAATTAAATAAATAAAAATTGAATTAAAAAAAATATCCAATTTCATCAATATTAGAATTAAACGAAAAATAGTCTAAAACAACAAATCTTATAAGACACTTATACTTACGTTAAATAATAATTTGAAATATGGATTAAAAAATACTGTATCACTGGGATGTAACGTAATGGCGTCACGTACCCGGCGACATTTTGAATTGAACGACGCAAAAGAAAAACAATTTTATTATTAAGTTTACAATTTATCTTTTTAATTACAATGTACAAAAAGTAATCTTACTTTCATTTCACTCACATATAAAAAAGGTCTTAAGTCCGAAGATTGAATATGGTCGGTTTCTGAACGCGCTTTAATTGTTTCACATCTTTAAGTTTACGTTTTGCCCTCATACTAGAATAAAGAAAACACTAAAAGAACGTTACAAAGTTTGAGATTCTGAAACAAACATATACGACAGATAAGGGTACTATGTTCCGAAAGACATACAAATAAAAGAGAACAGATTTCCTCGTAACAAATGGATACAACTTTTCCAAGTTTATACGCACATAGATACAGTAATAACATCGTAAATTGATGTTGTATGTGCTGCTTAGTTTAATACATTATGTTCAGGACCATCAGATATGGTTGCAATTGTTTCTACAGTATTGGGCGTTTTCAGAATTTTATACGTCACGACATCACATAGAATTTTTGTAAATATAATAACATAAAAATAAAAAAATAAACTGTTTGCTGTAACATTGAAACAGAGATAAGAAAGTCGTTTTTATACAAATGTTTTAACATGTACGTCGCCTAAAATCCCTTTAAAAAACAAAAACACCTTAAGTTGATAATACCGGGGAGTCTAAAAAATTGTAACAAAAGTCTTCCTATGTAAATTAAAGTCGCAAATCCGGCACAATCCTCATGAATCCAATTCGTGACCCGTGGAATGTTTCACAAAGTTTACGGGCTCGTGTGCTAATATCTGTTTAGCATGAGTATTGGGCCTGGCGAAAGTATTTACTCATGGATTTGTAGAAGGTCCCAGAACTTATTACGAAGGCATTCAGGTGGGGGTAGCGTTAGGGTATTGCGTAACAGTTAATACTTTAAACTAGATTATTAGTTAGTTGTAACCTTGTTTATTTTTAAGAAATAAGGCAAATGGAATCTGGTGAGTAGAAAATTTAAGTTGACTTATGAGTAAGTAACTGTGGCGATTTGCAAGTTTTTTGTGTGCCGTCGGTTAATGTTGCTGAGGTTTTATATGATGATAGACAGGGTTATCAACGCACGATTCAGAGCTGGTATTACGTATTACTATTAGATATTTGTATATTACTTATTAGCCTCTCTATAACGTAATAAAGCGTGTAAAATCTTTATATACCTAATTATAGTCACAAATATAACCTTGTTACGAACGGATGATTTATATATTTAATATTTTGGGCCCAACAATAATCGAAACGAACTACCAAGTTCGTGTAAGTAAATACGAGTCTTAATTAGTTGTCCTTACCAAATAATAATTGATAATATTTTTTTTATCTCAAAAATATAGACAGGTACATTGTTTCATCAATAGATTCCAGACTAGGATTATACTCATATTTAAAGAACACAAAAAGGTCTATATCCAATAAATAAAGACCCAAGCTCAGCACGAAGTTAACACAGTTACAAGGGATTCGTCATTCCCATTACCAGAAATAAATGAAACGAAAACTAAGAATATAGGATAGAACCTTTAATTGCAAAAGAGAGATAGCATAAAAACGGGATCTGCTGAGCACGACGATGGGGAATCAACGGAGATTGTTAGACGGAAGGAAATAGGTCAGTGGAGGCTTAACTCTGGCCAAATGAACCGCCGCTACGTCACATTGTTGGATAACTTAACTGATGTTTTAAATCGCTCGTCAAGTTGTACGTCATCTGTGTTTTCTTTTATAGAAAGATATTTTGTCGTTTTTTGTCTTTATAACACATTCGCTGTACTGCAAATTTTTAACGATAATAAATATGATATCGTATAGTTCTAAAGAATTGTATTAACTATATACATATTTGCCGGTGAAAAGTAAGTCCCTGAAATGTGAAAAAAAAACAAAGTAACATTTATCGCAGAGTAACTGTATAATTTTTTTTAAAAATGTTTGAGGTTAACTTTATGCATTTTTGTAAGGCAGTGAGGGCTAGCACAACTCACTAGCAATAGATGTTATAGATAAATTGCACCCAGACACAGAAGAAATGCTCGTGTTCATCACACAAAGATTTGTAATGGATAGAAATCGAACCCAAGATCTCTGGCTTAACAGTCAGGACCACAAACCATTAGACCAACAGGTCCATCAAGATTGTCACTAAAATTAAGTACTGTTACACAAAAAAGTGATTAAATCTTAAGTAATTACGGACCCAAACCCTCTGCCAATCTGTCTTTGCGATAACGTTGTTGTTATAATTTATTTTTACTCACAAAATACACATTCAACCTCCCAAGTGGTATTTTTGTTTACCTTCCTGTTGTTAATTTGTTCACAACACGTTGGTGTTAGGGCAGTTTGGGTGCCGCACTTCACACCCACGTATCCTTAATTATATTTTACATTTCACTCTCAAATTTAGAAATGACCTCGAACTGTCTGGGAAATTTAATTTGCAAACCTCAGCTTTTGCATTGCTCGCCTTGGTAATGGCTGTAATGTGCGTAGTAGCCTTTTTAAACATTTTAAACTAAAATTTCATATTTTTGTGTGGTACTTGCATGCAGCTCTTTGCGGGTTTTACGCTGATTATGGCCAATTGCATATTTTTCCGCCAAAAATATACGCTTCTTTACCCAAAGGAATTCAAAAATACTGTTACACAATGGAACCGCGAGCTAAATATTACCGCTATTCATCTTATCATCTTATTATTCATCTTATAAAGAAACTCAATGACTACAGAATACCTTATCCTCATCAGCATCATCATCTCAGCCAAAAGACGTCCACTGCTGGACATAGGGTTCTCCATAACAACTGGTGCTGCGCTGAGATAGCATAGAACATTATTCTTATGTGAATTAAATATACGATCCATGACGATTAAGATGCTTAGTAAACAGCAAATTTTCTCAACAATTAGCTCCCCTATCTAAGGACGACGAGATAGATGGGTGTTCATTAGTGATTAAATATCGAGATGCTTACGATAATTAAATGTTGGTATGGTATTAATTTAAATTAATCTAATTAGTTTATGCGTGTAAGTCCTGAACTGGTACGTATTAAAAATTATTCAGATTTTATTTAATGAAATAAATATGATCTAATAATGTACAGTTATTTAATATACAATACCAAACCGCCGCGTAAACTTTGATGTTAGCCTTTGAAATTTTGTTGAGTAAGAACTTCTACCTTTTCTTACGAATTTTCTCCTAGTTTCAATTACCTAAGTCTAGTAAAATATTATGATTACCTATCTATTAGAACGTTGATAAATTTTGCAAATAAAATTCTTTTTTTATCTTACGAAAATTCAAACGAAGTCAAGATGAAAAGTAGCTAAATATAAACAAATGTTCACATAATCTCGGTGAACGCATTAGTTGTAGAGTTGACAAAGCCAGTAGCGCCCAACCACGCAATTAACCCTGCGCACGCTGCTCTCGTTCACCCGCGAACAAAGCACTATCCAGGTCAACCCTGATTAGAAACGACACACGCTTCCCGTAGTGGGAACGGGATAATGGTAATTTATACGGTTGGGATTGGAAAGGAATTTGTTTTGTAATTTTCAACTGAATTTTCGAACCGAGGAATATTAAGAATAAGAGAATAGTCACACCTTGCAAATCTTTAAATACTTTACAATTTCATATTATTTCGAAAAGTAATTGTTATTTTTTTTAACTTTGTTAGTTAATTTGAGAGAGATTAGAGTCCTATACACATGTCAAAATTCTTATGTAAATAAGAATTGAACGAATTTTATATTACGTCAAACCCATATAATATTTTATTACATAATACCGAGTTTAACGTTCCAAGGATTAAGTTGAGACGATATTTCAGTTCTGATACTTTCAATTTCCGTTTTACTAACTTGACTTTTTCATATTTTTTTTAATCTAAATACAACTTTTATGGTTAAAACTAAAAACAAAAAATATTATATGCTATCTCAAAAATAGCTGTATTAAAAATGTTGTTTTCATATATTTGAAAATTATTGTATGGTGACTTTCAAAAGATAGAATGCGATGATAAATGATGATAATGTACACCTAACCGATTTCGGTCAGGGCGGCCTCTCTCAACGGAGACCAGCCGACGATACAGGAGACATCGTAGTACACAAGTGTGTGCGCATATACCGTTCCGCTCTGTGTTCCCTTACTCTCTCAATCCCATGGAACGGTTATCTGATACGACCGGGGAGAGATCAGGGGCAGAACCAACGGCTTTAAGTACTCACTGAGGCATAGGGGTTAAGACCCCAACTTCCAAGCCTCAGGCTGTTGTAAAATATTTCTGTAACTCTATTTTTATTCGTATATTATTATCGTTCTGTTACTCTATATTTATTCTACACTCTATTTCTGTAACTGTAGAAAGACTCTAAACGCTTTTTGACCCACCACGGAAATCGAAACCGAGACCTCTTGATCGGCAGTCGCATACGCCAATTGCTGTACCAATGAGGCTGCTGCTGATGCTGATGGTAAATACCTACCGAACAAAACCATACTCACACCTAGTACTTACGTATATTGTCAATAGTAACACGACATGGTGTAATAGTTTTATTGACTTTTTTGTAAAGTCTACAGTAGTGTAAGGCTATTGATACTATTATACATTAGGATATATATACATATATATGAACATTACGTAAACTGCTTTTATTAAGACTAACTCACACTCGGTTGGCTAATTGTCTCCGGGTATCATTATTATAGCTGATAAAACATCTATGCCTGTTACATACTTTGTAATGTAAATGCACCTCACACTTTTACAAAAGTCATGTGTCTATTAAATTTCAATTTGTGGTTCAATAGTATTTAAAAAATAAAATCGATTCTCCATAATTTGCTCTGTAGCTGTTTTCTCTGTGGCAGAAATTTGTTCGTAACCATGTGTTTAGTCTTATATTATAATTATATATTTATACATTATTTATTTTATAATATATTATATACAATACTTTTATAGTAACTATGTATTAATGTCTCTTGCTCCTTTTCTAAAGACAACTCACGCAATATACATATGCTTTGTATCACGAGGTACTCAATACATATACATGAAACGGGCACAGAGTACACCAGAACACAGTGCCACAGTTTCGAGATTGAACACACAACACACAGTTCAGTAGTAACCGGCGAAAGAAATATAAATATAATGTATTATACTATACTTACAATAAATGACTCAATTACAAATCACATTTAGTACGAGTATCCCAATTTTAATCCAATGAATATACTAGT
The DNA here is from genome assembly GCA_949316085.1 of Hypercompe scribonia. NCBI lineage: Eukaryota > Metazoa > Arthropoda > Insecta > Lepidoptera > Erebidae > Hypercompe > Hypercompe scribonia. Next base: position 12,899,302 of record OX438988.1, read on the forward strand.
AGTAAATACTGCTTACACAAGTTTTCGCATAATTTCCCATTACTTAACATTTAGAGATTAAATATTTAGTGAACTAGACTTACGGCAAGGAATTGAATATGTACATATGGAAATATGGAATTAGACATTCAGGAGTTTGAACGATATGAACAGAACTCCTTAAACTAGAATTAACATAACATATTACTGAGTAAATACTAGATATACAAGTTTTGGACGTCTTTCTCATATTTAAACTCCTAATGTCTTTAACCGTCCACTGCTGTATATAGGCCTCTCCTTAACAAGAAGGTTTGAGACTACTGCGCTGGCCAGAGGGGTTGGTATAGGGTTTGTTTCAAGTCGGGCCGGACGGGATACCTGCCCGAGTGCTGGCCCGAGCCCTCGAACACATGTCGGACCGCCTCAGGGAGGTCCTGAACGCTAGCTTGGCGTCCGGACGCTTCCCTGAGTGCTGGAAAAGCGGGAAGCTGGTCCTATTGAGGAAGCCGGGACGGCCAGCCGAATCGGTAGCGGCCTATAGGCCCATCGTGCTGCTGGACGAGGCGGGTAAACTGTTTGAGAGGATACTCTCTGCCCGCATCGTCCGGCACCTCCGCGAGGTGGGCCCCGATCTGTCGGACGCCCAATTTGGTTTTCGGGCGGGGCGTTCGACGGTCGATGCCGTGCTGCGCCTGAGGGCCGTAACCGAAGAGGCGGTGAGCTGTGGCGGCGTGCTGTTGGCGGTGTCGTTGGACATCGCCAACGCATTCAATAGTCTGCCATTTAGCTGCATCAGGGAAGCACTCCACTACCACGGGGTGCCAAAGTACCTGAGGCGGCTTGTGGCAGACTATCTTGAGGAGCGTACCGTCATGTACGAGGACCGAGACGGTGTTGTAAGGCGGCGGCTCATGTCGTGCGGTGTTCCGCAGGGGTCTGTCCTCGGACCACTCCTGTGGAACATGGGATACGACTGGGCCCTTCGAGGTCGTCTTCCCCCCGGGCTGGGCGTACTTTGTTACGCAGATGACACATTGGTCACGGCCCGGGGGATGAACTTTCAAGAGGCGGCGCGCCTGGCCTCCACCGGTGTCTCACTGGTGGTCGGGCGAATTGAGGCGCTGGGTTTGCGGGTGGCCCTGGACAAGACGGAAGCCCTTTTGTTCCATGGGCCCCGTCGTGGTCCACCCTCCGGCGCCTCCATCGTGGTCAATTCGGTCCTCGTACCGGTTCAGGCCCAGATGAAGTATCTGGGCCTGATCCTCGACGGCAGGTGGCTCTTCGACGAGCACTTCCGACAGCTTTCTCCAAAGCTGGTCGGCGCTGCTTCTGCCCTTGGGCGACTTTTGCCCAACCTGGGTGGAGCTAGCGTCGCGACGAGACGGCTATACACGGGGGTTGTCCGGTCAATGGCGCTGTATGGTGCACCGGTGTGGGCGGCGGCTCTGACCGCCCAGAATAGGGCTCGCCTCTGGCGCCTTCAGAGGATATTGGCGGTTAGAGCCATACGTGGTTACCGCACCGTATCGACGGAGGCGGCGTGCGCCTTGGCCGGAACTCCCCCGTGGGATTTGGAGGCGGAAGTGCTCGCCGAAGTTTATCGGCGGACGGCTGACTTCCGGGCGCGTAGCGGCATACGGCCCCCGCCCGAAGAGATACGCGAGTGGCGAGAGGCCGCTCGTCGAGCCACAATGGCTCGTTGGTCGTCCCGGCTGGAGGCTCCACGTGCTGGTTTTGCCGCCGTGGAGGCTCTCCAGCCGGTCATCGCCGAGTGGGCGGGGCGGCAGTACGGGACCCTTTCCTTCCGACTGACGCAGGTCCTTTCCGGGCACGGTTGCTTCGGCAAGTATCTGCACTCGGTCGCCAGGAGGGAATTGAGTCCCGCCTGTCACCACTGCGACTGCAGTGAGGACTCGGCTCAGCACACGCTAGCGGTTTGTTCCGCTTGGGCGGCGCAGCGTGGGGTCCTCACTGCAGTTATTGGAGGAGATCTCTCGCTACCGGCCGTCATACGCTCCATGGCCGGTAGCGACAGTTGTTTTACCGCGGTCGCAACCTTCTGCGAAGACGTAATTTCGCGGAAGGAGGCGGCGGAGAAGGCCCGGGAGGACGATATCCACTCGGACCCAATTCGCCGCCGGCGAGCCGGGCGGCGGAGACGCGCATACCAGCGCCTCATGCCGCCTTGAGTGTGGCCGCGGATGGACGGGACGGGTTTTCCCCTCCATCCGCTATAGTGGCCAGCCGCGAGGAGGTGACGTGTGCGTGTGCCGGACGTCACCTAAATGGAGAGTTTATCCGCAGATGGCGCCCACGAAAGCGGGCAGGCGCTAGGAGGGATTAGGATGTCGTAATAACAGCTGTTCCCGAATCCCTCCTCTCTCAGGCGCAGAGTGGCACACCGTGTGGTTTTAGTCGGTCCGATTCCGACACACCGCCCCGCCGTAAACCCCGGTGGGGTGACGGCCCGTGGGGGTTTCCACACGTTAAAAAAAAAAAAAAAAAAAAAAAAAAAAAGGGTTTGTTTCAAGTTTCCCTTCTCTTCGCAGTGATATGGTGATGCATAGTTTACCTCCTCAGTCGCCTCTTACGACATCCATGAGATGAGTAAGTAGTATACATGTAGTATAATGATAATGATCTTTTAGTATTAATAAGAAGAACAAGTATAATCTATCAGAATAATTAAAGAAGATAATCCAAGCAAATTACCAAATACTAACTGTAGTTGATTGTTTTATTAGAATGATATTAAAATGTCAGTCATTACTTTTTTACTAGACTTTATTTGTATGTTTCTTTTTACTGTGTGCACTTTACTCTATTCCTACGTGATAGTTTATGAATGAATATTTTTGCATTGTTACAGGTAATGACAAACACTAATTAAATACAGTTACTGCTCTGGGGTTAAGGTAACTGCATAACTTATCGTGAGCACGTAAAGACATCGGTCCTGCGCCTGATTTCTACTCGGTCGTGTTCGATACCCGTCCCATCAGATTGTAAGAGGGATGAAATAGAACGCACCTGTGTTTACACACACACTTCTTGTGCACTTGCTAGGTAGTAGAGCTACGCTGATTTCAGCACGAGCGGGCCGGCTCGACCGGGGAAGTACTACCCTCTCAACCAACCTAAAGTGACAGCATCGTGTTGTCGTGTTTCGTTGGTGAGTGTAAGACGGAGGCCAATTTAAATCTTGTGCACTTAGGGCATAATTTGTAACCTTTTTTCATAGACTGTCAGTATATTACAATTTTTTTTAAAGACGCGAGTTGAAACAAAGGAACTGAACCATTGAATTTATAAAAATAGAAGCGTTTGATATAAAAATAGTGAAATGTTAATATTTCTTTTAATACGCGACTTTGATATTGACGTTAGTTATTATTACTTTTCTTATAGTAGTTTATACTAAATGCCAAAGATTTACACTTTTTTTATTTTTAACCATTTTAAAGTTACACTGTGCTGGACTGGCCTGCAGTTGATCGTACACCGACCATGGTCCATGGTCCAAAAATATTATTATACGAAACAGTTTATTTTTTTAAATCTAAAGACACTTTAACCATACACATGATATCAATGACATTCACCTTGTCCTAATGAAACGATATGAATTTCAATATGTGTACTGTAATGCAAACATGTGTAAGCATTATTTATTTTCAATATTGTATATACTAACACTTGAAGGAATTTATTGGCACCGATATCAGCTTGTAAACATGCACTTATGAATAAAATGTTGTTGAATAAGCTTTGTCTGTAGAAATAATTACACAATTTCATCTTTGTATAGTATTGTTTGTTACTATAAACTATACTATGTAACGTCTTCATTGTAGAAAGTAATAAAATTTGCTCATGAATATGACATTAAACCTAATCGTAACTTTTAAATGACGTCACAGGACAAGACAGAAAATATTACAACGGTAATTTAGTGGCAAATATTTTATATGTGAATAAACATTAATTTTCGTATTTTTTTTTTTAATATATTAAATTGATGGATTAATATACGGGCTTATAGTACACGGCCAACCTAATCATCCCAATTTGATTGTAAGAGAGCACCCAGTACACAATCCCGACTACACAGACCGTTAATCCACTCCCAAAGCTTATATCAAACAGTATAATTGGCAAATGCGGTCACATGATCTGAAAATCTCCCTGTTTATTAATCCATGGTCCATCTAAACAGTACCTTAGGGATATGTGGCATCAGTGTAACGTAATATGTGGCTTTGAACGGTTGGATAATAATTCTGATCATGTTTAAATTACATCACAACTCGTTTTAATTAAAAACCTCTAGGGTATTATCGTAATTTTAATCTGGAATAGTGTCTAAATAAATTTGGTAACTATAGCCAAGCTTGTTATAAACAAGTATATATAAATGTGTGGCGACTCCCACGTACAGCGCAAACAAAAAGATATTACAGCGTCATCTACCGAATACGCATCGAACTACGGAATAATGAACTGGGAAGCAACTACTAATCCTGTATTACGATATAGAAATTCTCACGGCGATTAACACATCAACACAACATCCCAACATCAACCGTTAGGCCGTGACCCGCCAGGCTTCATCACCTCACCTGGTCGGAGGATCTTCCCTTTGTGTTGGAGGGACATAAGACACCCGTTGCGCTACACATGTATATGTGTATATATTATATAAATGCTTTCAAAAAGATTGCTATTATTTTAAAAGCATAAAAGGATTAGTTCACTACACATACGAGACTTATCATCAGCTAACAGCGATTTAATCGGTTTTGAAAGCTCACACGTTAGCTCACAATTTCATGAATAGTTTAGATTGCAAAAATATATCAAGAAAGTTGAACTATCTAACGTTTAATATATTCTACTAAATAACGGGAAAGCTTGCACTAACTGAGTGTTATATTTATAAAAAACGGTATAGTGTTCGTAAGCTCGGTATTAATGAATTAGTGTTTCATTTTTTTTACCATTTGATATAAATTACGAAGTTACTTATTACATTCTTTGGATGTTTAATGACAATAACCTCATAGATCTCATAACTTACGGCTGACTGATTCCAAAGTAGCAAAAACCTGTACTTTGGTAACCAGACTGCTAATATCCTACTATATTTATATATTTCTAGATACCTATCTCCTAATTGTAGATAAATAACATCTATACACAGAACAAAACTTTGTACTCTTCACACGATATTTGTCGTGAATGGAAATCGAAACCTCAACCTCTGGCTTAGCAGTCAATATCACTAACCGCTAGACCAAGAGGCTTCAATGTTTAAGTATTCCAAATATCTATAACATAGTAATCTATCTTAATTCATAATCACATTTAATACTGATTTTGTCACCCTAGGCTATATTTAAAAAAAAAACTTTATTACACATCTTCCTACAGAAAGACCAGCTTTGATAATGTCAGTCTTGACGACAAATAGAGCTTAGCATGCATTTGTGTATTCCAACACAGTGATAAAACAATTAAAAGTAAAAAACATTTCAAAACTTGTTGTATACTAATAGTCATGTAATTCATTGAAAGTTATTATCCCACACATTTCTTATTGAAAAACAGCATACTATTCTGATAACAGTATCCAATGCTCAGGCAATTGGCGGTTACTTCAACTATCTTTTTACGTTCAACATAGAGCCTTCGGCCGATAGAACCTTTTCTCTCTTATCAGCAGTTATGTGTCGTTGGTCAGATACGCCCTAACATCGCCGATAACGTTTTATACCTCCCTGCTATGTCGTAGCTACCTCGTATCGACATCTTATAAGATTTAGGTTTGGGATATTGTCCTTTATGAGGACCAGTTGTTTGTGTTGAAAGTCTGCATTTTAAATGTTTCAGGAATAAAATAAAAAATAAATATTTCAGATATCTGACACACAACGCCGTCTAGTCCCAAACTGAGCAGAGCTTGTACTATAGGTACTGGACAACTGCTATAAATACATAAATACTTTTTTTTGGTATATAAATAGAAAACACTATTTTTTATAGAATACGGTAGTTGTAGAGTAAAACTGTTAGCTTTATAAGGCGACTTAGTGGAGCCACTGGCCCTTTTTCTAATTGGCAATAATATCAAAATGATTTCCCAATAAATTATTAATAATTTTCAGGAATATATTTTTATCTTCTGTCTTTTATTGCCTAATAGTAAGAATTGCAATTTTATTTTCGGTAATACCTATTTAAAATATTTTGTTGTTGTATTATATATAGGAGTACATTTGATCTAACCTAAAACTCAACACGACAATATTTAAAAACAAATTCAATGTAAACTTTAAACAACATTCACGTCCCTTCGTAAAATAAACAAATTTGAATACAGTTGTCACGTTGCCAAATAATGTTTTCGCCAGCTGTACAGTTGCGACACGGGTAAAAATTTTTTTAATTGACGATTGACCCCGTACCCGTCAATTGAGTCTAGCTCAATTTGCTGGGTAACAAGACACACCACTCTCACAGATTGAAATTGATTGAGTGTGTCTCTAAAGGGAAAATGTGTTGTAGTCGCATTGCGGTTACCTGTGTAAATTTTTAGATTTTTAACACCAAAAATACCGTCGAAAGGTGACAATGGATTATTAGATATTATAACAATAATTTAACGTACCTTACACACAATACCGTCTGATAAACAGAGCGTGTACTACGAGTATGAAAAGTCGACTGCCTGCTACCTGTTCTGTGTAGCAAGTCACACACCCACATTAACATTATACAGTTCTTTTTTGTTGTTTGATTGAAAGCGGTAATCTCGGAAACTATTGGTTCGAATGGAAAACATCTTTTAGTGTTCGATAGGCTCGTTATCGAGAAAGGCTATGGGTTATATAAAATCACGCTACGACCAATAGGAACCTAGCATTAATGAAATGTGTTTTAAAAAGGGGGAGAAGTTATTATTTTTGAGAGAAGCAGACGAAGTTGGATGGCTCAATATGTTATTGTATCAAGGGGGCATGGCAGGATTACTAAATCTAGTGATAGTGTGAAATGTGAACCTACTTGCTTTATATGACCGATACATCGATATAGGATTATCCTGCGATTTGGCTAAACCTTGAACATTCTACATTTATTGATTATACTATACTATGTAAATAGAAACTGTTTTTCCTATAAAATAGTCAATTTATTTAATTGAGCTGTTTAATAAATTTGTTTCCACCCAATTGTCTGCTAAAACTCGCAGTCTCGAACCAATATTAGACTCGCTATTAATATTTAAATAATTAATTATTCCATTTCTGTAATTTGTTCGATTGGACGCCTAAGGCTTTCATTGCTTATTATTACATGACCTATTTGAAGTTTGATCAAGCTAATGGCTGTTGAATATAATACCATAGACGTCATTGAAAGCGAAGTTAATAGGGAAATTTCTTGTTTATTACTTTACTTTAAGGAAGTATCTATGCCTATATGACTTGCTCTACTTAACATAACTGCCTCGGTAGCGTAGGGATCACTCCCCCAATACGACTGCTGTGCTTGAGATCTCGGGTTCGATACCCGAGTCGGACCAAATGTTTGTATGATCTGCAAATGTTTATTTCGGAGTTTGAGTGGTTTCTATGTAGAATATGTTTACGAAAAAACAGTATATAACTATTCTATCAGATAGCCTAGTTATCATAGTACAAACTCTGCTTAGTTTGAAACTAGAAGACATTGTGTGTCAAATGTCCGAAATATTTATTTATTATTATTATTTATTACTGTTGGTAAATAAATAACTTTTTAAGCTAATGTTTCTCGTATGTCTAATCGTCTTATTCTCAACTTATTCTATCTCCAAATTAAAAAAAAAAATTGTCACAACTCATATAGTAATCCAGCAAACTTAATTTGTATATGTATCACAAATGACTTCATAGACAACTACATATCATTCAATCAAATATCTTCTTCATACTCATGTGATGCATGCGACATCCATGTAAGATATATGCTTACAATCAAAAGTTGACATACTACCGCTGACACACCACGTTTCAGCTGCAACTCTGTTATTGAATGCAAAGTAATATTACATTATTTATGCAGTGAGCGTACAAGTTATAGCTCCAACAAGTGTTGTATGTGATGCAAATTGCATTTCAGACAACGCTGCACGACGATTAAGCTTAACTCAGCGCCGACTTTGATATGTAGTTTTCTATTATTCTGCTCATACAATCTATTCGTTCGTCTCTCGTTTTCTCTCTTTGTGTCTGTGTACACACTTATTTAAATTCCATAATATTTAAAAATGTTAGCTCTCGGTGTTCTGAACTTAATTTTTGATAATATGAACCTACTGTTAATAAAATCAATTCACATACATCTGTTAGTGAAATCAATTAACATGTTATTATTGGTGTAATTGACGTTAATTTCGTTCATTAATGTATTGACTGTGATTTTAATTCTGCTTTTAATGTTGAGTGTAAATAAAATGTTATGATGTATTTGCTGCTGTGTTGCTGCAATTAGTAATTTACAGTGAAAACCGGTAACTAGTTAAATATTACGTAATTTTAAACTCATGACCCATGTATTTATAACTGAACTCAGTTTTTGCTTTTCCTACAGTTTCTCTTAACCCGATATTCCAGTGCACTAACATCATACCTCTTGGCCTCTCAAATCTAATCTTAGAGCTATTCGAGAATCGGTTTCAGCTTCATTTTAATGAAGGAAAGTTCTCAGCAGGCCGTTATCCTACCATAAAGAAACCAAACAAAATCTTTATATCGCGCTGACCACAAATAAAAAATTTGACTTTAGAATAGAACGCAGCTTAGATGTCGGCATATCTCCATTAAAAAAAAAACACAATTATTGCGACATGAGGCTTATATTACATGTTCCTGCGCATAACTATAACAATAAAAGCTTCACTAAGATCTTATTCAACACAGTATACCCCACCATTGTATCTAACCCACGTAAGTTCTAGTGAAATTTCCATAACTATGTAATCTCAACACGTGTACTTCTCCCAACTTACACGTTTAGCACTTTAGCTGCAGTGCAACTTGCTCCAACAGCTGTGCCACTATCGTTTTAAATTATTCTATTGCCACTAGCGTTGTCTAACAACTACCTTCCGTACGTTGAAGTAACTTCTTATCCATCGGAGCTTTCGTCTTTAGAACCTGTTTCATGTTTCCTTTTCTGTTTACCTCTGTTAATTCTCTTTTAACTATGAATTATTCCTATGTTTCTTCAAATCTAGGCCAAACTTGAACCGCACCCAATTATTCTTACTAGGTATCGACTTGTGGTCGAATTTTTTTGATTTTCATCAAGTAGTCAGTAGAGGTCAGTAGAAATACAAAATGTCTCTTTTTTAACATCAGTTACAAACTTTAATAATTTAAGAAATTTTTTCAAATATTTACTTCATCAAAATTAATTACTTTACCTCGAGTTCACAAATTCAGGCACGCATGGAGCAGCCCAATTTACCCGGGGATCGGCAGGGTATTCCATACTAATTATAATTATGTAGGCCGTGAGGGTCTCGTTATGTCGTTAATATGTCATTAAGACAGGTCTATAGCCCTTATTGCTTTGATTGTAAAATTAAATTGTTTTGAAATTATTATATTATATTACTGTGATTAGACTTAGCAGCGTAGTTCAATATTGAAAACCGATGTTGGCTTCTAAAAATCAAACGTTACGAAAAAGGTATCACTTTATACGAATGAAGTCAAAGTTTTCTGATCGCCAGCCCGTATTTATATATATGAGATAAGATATTTATAAGACTGCACGAATGGCGTTGTAGTTTAAGCGGTAGTCACGCTGCTGCCTATTCCGTAGTGTTGTGGGTTCAAACCCCACACGGGACTACACTTTTTGTGATTTGTTTGAAGTTGTTATTCTGAGTCTGAGTGTTCTTTGTGTCCGTTTTTAGTGTATTAAATTGTTGTTATATGTAAACTCCTTTGCGACAAATAATTAATAAACATAATGAAACTGTTTAATGTTAAGGGAATGCTTCTAGTACTCCCTCAACACATAACATTAGCAAAACCACGCAGTTACACATTAGTATACTAATAGTAATGCAATAAAGAGGGACAAAGACCTATTACTAATAGGTTTTGATCCCTCTTTATTAAAACCTCAACCACTTAAATGTTACTTTCTGTTTTCTAGATTAAAAAAAATTTTGACGGTTTTTGTCGATAAATAGAAAGTATAATTTAATATAAATAAATCCTTTTTTTGTCTCCGGAGATCTAACGTTACATTTCTCTCCAAGAAAAAGTGCAGTGGCGTAAAACATACACCGATTGACATATATCTATACAACTATAACCTAACGCAATGGACATATTTATACTACAATATATTAAAGGAAGTATATAAACAGGAAAATACATAAAAACAAGTGTTATTGAGGAAATCTCATAACCAATATTTGGGACGAGGATTATCTTTGTTATAACCTAGACGGCCATCGATATTAATGGTTTGAGGTAGCGCTCCTAAAATAAACTTGTGTCCTTTTCTTATAAAATGTACTGGTAAGTTATAGCTAACCAGTTTAGGTCAAATTTTATGTATTAATAATCAACTTTACCTGTAAACTACCAGCAATAGTGTAGTGTTGAATTTAGAGAGTTATAAATGTCAAGGTACTCAGACACTGAAGTGGTGGGTATATTAAACTGGTATATTCCAGCTATTCCTACGCACCTTTCATCTAACAGTACTAGCAATATTCTATTCCTTTAATCACCACAACCATTACACAACTAAACGACTCGGTACACAACAGTAAAATCATAATTGACTATAGATAAGAGTGTATGGTGCAGTACCTATAATATTCTTACTTCGTTATTCTATACTTTATATTCCGAGTAAGGGATGTGTCCTATATCAATGCTATTGAGCATGTTTTTATATAAAAACCAATATTAATTTGCATCACAAAGGCCTTCCACACAAAATTAGGTTTTAATCATGCTACGGTCCTAAAAACCAGTTCATTATTTATAAAATACTGAGAACATTGTAATATTTCCTTACCACTTTATTTCTTTATTCTAGTGAGTGGCATGTTAAATAAAGACAAATGGAGGTGGTGCTCGCGACGTTATCTTGTCGCCATTTCTTCTAATTCGCGACGACAATGACCCCAGCAGCTGTAGGGTTAATTAAAGAATTAATCGCCTCTCCCAAGGGATGGGGGAATATCGTCAATGAAATTAGTTGTGAGATTTATGTACACCATGTTCATTAAAACGTTTTGTACCCATCCAGCATCTCTCTCTCTCTTTCATTTGACAATAATCCACCAAGTGATCTTGCTTCCTTAATGGTGGCTCACCATTTTACATTAGATTGTCAAAAGTGAAACCTAGTTCTATTGTTTATTGTGCGAATTATTCGTTTTACGTTTTATTGTTTAGTATTGTTGTAAGAGGGTACTCACGTAGAAGGTAGTAGAGCCAGTACTGTCGTAGGTGTGTGCGAGACCTTAGGCCCGTTGAAGCAGGGATGACAGTTATCTTGATAAGTGTGTGAGCCTTACACTGCCACGATGACTGTCATACTTTTTCGTCCTCAAGCAGTGCGTGAAAAAGCATCTCACTAGGCCGCCGTAGTGTGGGTCACCACGCTGCATCGTCTGTATTTGCAATGAGTATGGTGACCTCAACTCATGGATTCTATTCATGCTTTCAATTAGCCAGAGTACAATCACTTTGGCAGGCCCTTATAAAGTAAAAAAAGTGAAACTCGATGTTTTATATATAAATTTCATGCTGATATTGCCCCATCAAATACATTATTTTAATATATGTGTGAGGTATGACACGATGTATATGATATAAGGCAGCATCGTTTATAACTATGATGTGCCTAAATGGGACTAATCTCTCTCTAACTCCTGTACACTAAAATCAAGTGTGTGACCCACAAACATCGAGTTATGGGACTTGGTAAGCCCCATGAAAAATTAAATTGTCTTGAAACCCGCAACGAAATGAATCAGAAGAAAACTGGGGGAGTTGAAAATATATTAAGTCCACTTACCTCCGTCGCACAGCTAGAACAAAATGAAGTGAAGTAGGCAAACAGTTAAGATACATTATTAATATTCAGTACATTAGCTTTCACGATGAATACTCAACGTAAAAATACCTTACAATATCTCAAGGAAACTTACACATATTTTAACACGCGATTTAGCACGGAAACTGAAATGGACGTTGGCGTCGGTAAGCACTATTAATATTGACCTACATTTTCACGGATCTAAAGGAAGCTGTAAACTCGATATCCTCGCATTAATTATGTATGTGCATCTATTGGCTGTGAGGTCGAAAACATCACACAGGCTGAAAATACGGGGTCATTAATTCCATGTTCGAACAAAGGAGCTGTACCTATTGCTTTTATATATATTGGTCATTAGCAATGATTCGCTGTCGGTATTCGGAAGTACGTATATAGGATGTGTTTTGCTTGGAGTACGATGTAGTTAAATGAACGAAATAGTTCTGAATAAAATTACTACACAAATATGCAATATGGATAATATTTCTAGACAAATTATACAAACTGTCTATACTTAGATTGGTCGAAGACTAGGAATAGTTTATAGGTACATAGTTTGTGTTTAGAATTCTGACAGAAAACTTTTTCTATGAATTCCACTATAGACCGCAGCGGGTTCTTTTATATTCTAAAATATCGTTCTGCGTTAGATTATAGGCAATATATAACTTAAATAGGGAACCGAATTAATTATTTCAAGACACATGCACTATGTTACATCAAACAATGATTAACAAACAGTGTCTTCGACCACCGACCGACGACTTGTCTGGCAGCGAATGGATGCGTATTGCCCAAGACCGGGATGGTTGGCGCTCCTTGGGGAAGACCTTCGTTCAGCAGTGGAAAGCGATATATTGATTTAATACGTATCATACTTATGTAGACAGTGAATTAATAATAAAATTCAATATTTAATTATCATTAAACAAACATATTACAAAAATTTGTAATATTTTATCAAAAATTACAATTAACATTTAATTGAAAAATTATTTGGAACTCAACTATATGATTTAACGAAGTTTTTAAAATTCCATATCGATTTAAGCGAACGACCTAGCCGTAAGAATACTTTATGACGTAGAGGCCTAGGGTTAACAGTTAAACCGTCCGCTGTGGTTGGACATATTAACCTACCGGCCATTATTGTACCACCGAAATTGCAATAAAACACCGGAGTTACATATGAAAGATACAATAAACCACAAGAAAAGTTCGCAACAGCGCGCTATTCACTCAGAACATTTCTGCATAATGTCGAACGTCCTGGAGTGTACAGATTTTGGCATATTTAGACGTTAAATTAGACAAGACGTGTGGAAATTATTGCTCATAAACACTGTGGCTGTTATGTTAGATGAAAACTAATATAAACTATGTAGGTAATAGCTTTGTTTACAGTGTCCTATTGTTGAATACGAGGTAAGTTGTTATAGGCCACGACGGCAAACCTCACAAAAAGTTTGTCGAAAATTCTCGAGTATCTGGTTATCTCATGAGGATTTCTTGACTCTTGAAGTGGGTGACGTATATATATTTTTTAAAAAAATCCAAGGATTAAGTCAATATGTTAGATACGTATACACCTCTGTTACAAAAAACGAACTGAACCGTAGTTTTAAATTACGAAATTAATAACTAATTTTGCAACTAATTACTAACATAGAAATTTATTTAATAGTAAAATGTACTCTAATTAAAGAAAAAAAACAAAACGTAATCTATAGTAAATCTATCATTCACAAGTGTCTACATCAAACGGACAAGACGAAAGTTATGAAATACAGCTCCATTACGAATTAGTAACAATAATCACATTTTAAAAATTGCAAATGTTCAATTTACTTCTATTTTTGACATGACAAATAAAAATTTTTATTTAAAAAGGTAAAAATATTTCACAGTCACAGTACTAAAGTTGCTCAATCTAGCTGAAATATAACGAAAGACACATAACACAATGAATATGAACGACGTAGCAGGATAATAGCGAGGATATGAAAAAAGTACAATAAGGAATGAGCCAAATACGTGAATAAAGCCAGACTGTTCCTTTACTAAAAGACAGGGAATTATGAGCACATAAAACCGAGCGAGCGACAGACCCGTTAGATATGAAATGCTTGTTAGAACATATCTTACTGTTAAAAAGTGAATCAATTATTAATAACATTCGACTCAAACATTACTGTTGTTACATGAAAACCAAATTGATCGTTGATCACAGCAGTATGTCTTTTATTGACATTTATTGACAGCTTTCATTTTCGTGTCGTCATGACATTTTTACTAAATATTACCAATAGGAAATAATGTAATTTAAAACAGAAATATACCTGCCATCAATATAGATCTAGCAGTTCTAAAAATATGTAAGTATACTGCATTTATGCTAGAGACACAATTTATAACGAAAAAACCCACACTACACTTCTGAATTTAGCACCACCATATTCTATTAAGAATACACTTCTCGCATACAGAAGATCAATACCTCACTACCCACCCAATATGGAAATGTAAGAATATTTGTTCTAAAATAGTTTTCCGACAATGTACTTAGATAATTGTTTTATACCGTAAATCTTGAACAAACAGACGAAATGATAATCCAAAAGTCAACTTGATGGAGCCAGAGATTAGTAAGTAGAAAAAACAAACTTCTTAGGTTTATGATACTCGTATAATAGGAAGTAATAAAACCTCCATATTCCTCAACTAATTATCCTATGAACATATAATCCTTTTCCTCAAACGAATTAATTATATTGTTCACCGAACGTGTATATATATTCAGAAACTGGTGGTATCTGAGTACATATGTACTGTACTACACGTTTTTGCCAGTGAATGTACCGTTTATTAGCATTTAACTCCAAAAGCTTACTGATGTTCGATAAATAATTTAATTATGGTCATCGAAAACAAAGTCAGACATAGGTCAACGAACCGTAAAACGTTGAACTCTTGGAAACCTAAACAATAAAATCCAATCATATTTCTTTTGTTTATTTAAAAACTAAATTTATCGAAACAAAGTTCAAAAAACATCTGTATAGATGAGATGTTTTGAAAACCTGATAGGTAATTACTAATATTATTTTAGAAATTGTAAGACCTCTTAGAACATTCTTAGAAATGTCTTATCAATCAAGATGATGTCTAATCAATCAATCCATGGTTATATAAAATGAAGATTTATTAGCTTTTTAGGCAGTGTCTCGAAAATAAAAAAAAGTTTAATAATCAGAATGGTCTTTATTAAAGAAATGCATCTCACAGAATAGTGTTTTTATATTTAACATGCTGGATTTTGTATCGTTTGATCATGTTCAAGAGTTTTAAACCTCTCTCGGTCCCGCATAACCTGCTCGCAGGAAACAACGGAGTCCCACGAGTTCTTGCTTCTTACTATAGCCGTAATCGTGGTACCGAGCGAAAGATTTCTCACTACGATAACCGCCACGAGGTCACACCTCTGCTCCGCCCACATTGGGCATCCTGCCAGCGTGTGGAGCGCCGTCTCAAGAACCGGTCATCGCAGTTGTGGCATTCGAACTCCTTTCGGATCAGACACAGGTGATCACCGAAGCATCCTTTACCAGTGCTCACCTACGTTTGCCGGTATGAGGGGGTCGAGTGATTCCTCCCAAGCCAATCCTCTGTAACGTGTCTTACCGCCGTAATGACGGCGTACAAGTGCAAAATAACTCCTAGTGTATTCACTGTACATGTCTTTTATCTTTTCTTTGTAATCAGTGTTATGTTTTGTAAAGCTTTTATGTGACTTGTAACGTTTGTAAGTTTTCTTTAGTTTGAGTTCACTTTTGAACAGTAAATTTAAATTACGTTGCCCTATTCTACGTTATTGAAGTTTGTATTTTGCTTGAACACAACCAGAGCACATTGACCAAGTCACAATGGAGCGGCCAAGAACCGATTACCATTACTGTGTAACTAATATGTTGTGAAATAACATAACACATCAGTAGAGAAAATGTCCACAAAAAGTTATAAAAGAAATAAAATTTAAAAATAAAAGAACAAGCTAAGAATAAAATCAAATCTATCATTTAATTACATTATAAGTACAATTTTAAATCATTAGAAACTTATCACGAGGTTCTCCTGTCCAAGTTCAATTTAAAAGAATTATACAGGTAGTAGCTACGTACTCGTAGAATTATTTGTAGAAAAATTTCTAGCACGCAGAAAGCTTAGATGTAAAATCTGAATAATTTTGAACGCAATTGTACATACCTTTTACATTTCTAACATCCAGTATTACAAAATATTTGATTGTAAAAAGTAGAGTCTTAATTTTGTCTAGTCTAAGACACGTAGTTATTGTACTAATCAATGTGTCTTTGTTTTAAATTTTGTTTAGTTGAAAACACTTTATTGTACTAGTGAATATATTAAGGAGACTAAAATCTCTTGTTACGTATTTGATTGTCTCGACTCCAAAAAAAAATATACTGATAAAGATCGTTACATGATCAAAGCGCAGCCTATAGTATCTACCTTTTTTGTTGTTTAATTTCAACTTAATACGTAAATGAACAGAGGTTATGAGACGCAGTTGTTACGATATTTTCACTTATTTTTTTAATTTCGGAGCCTGCCAAAGTGACTCTTGTCTGTCTGATGGAAAGTATGAATAGAATCCAAGAGTTGTGGTCACCATACTATTTGCGAATGCAGTATGGTGACCCACACCCCCTCCGGTCTTACACTCACCAACGAAACACGACAGCACGGATGCTGTCGCTTTAGGTTAATCTTCTGTGGGAGGTTAGTACTGTCCCGGTCGAGCCGGTCCGTTCATGCTGAAATCAGCGTGTCTCTACTACCTACAAAATCGAAACACTGCTACGAAACCAACAATCTTTATCAATCCAGCACTTTTGTGGTGTCTAATTTTTGAAATAGTGTATCCGAGACTACATGAACACGCCTTAGGGAAGACTCTATCCTCTCCAAGGCACGGCAAGTTGATAAGTGACTAAATACGTAGACAAGTTCTTTTACAAGAATTTTAACCGCACGACGCGATGTGGTGCCTCTTGTGTGGAGTGTTATACCTTTAACAGTTCACTTTTGAACATAGGCCTCACCTTAGCAAGGAAGTTTTTGGATACTATACCATACTGGATAGACAGGTTAGTGTTAGGTAGCAACCTCTAAGCTTCTAAATATCTTTATACATTATCATAATCATCATCTCAGCAGAAAGACGTCCACAGTTGGGCGTAGACCGCCTCCAAAGTTCTCCACAACAATCAGTCCTGTGCTGTCCGCGTCCAACAGTTTCCCATTTCATTATTACTCAATTCTATTCAATTACGATATGACGCATAGCTGTAGGAAACCTATTTACTAATAAAATAAGGCTGTTAGACCAAACCCACTAGTATTTAGGCTATTTTGGTACCATCAAATATTGATGTTTTACTGGCAAAATGACCTACTTAAAACGATAGCTCATTGATGTATACGTGAAGCCCTAAATATAGTTTGGTAATTATTTTTGGTAGATCCCATATTTGCATACTGTTGACTAAATTTGTTTCATGTCGTTAATGTTCAAATCATGTTCTGATTTTATTACTATATTGCTCGTACGTTCTAAGGAAATGTACTATTTTTTCTACTGTCTTATCTATTCATCAAATTTTACATTTAAGATAATACGATGTTCTTATATCATATACAACTTACAGAACCCGTATAGATAGATATACGAGCTCTGTAAACGTATAACGTATGTGAACCAAGATTTTAATTAGGTAAATAAATATACGTATACCGCAAACTCCCCATTATGTATACAGTACACTCCAACCTAAGGCAATTAACCTTTGGTTTAAGAGATCGTGGTCTAATATCGGTACTCCCAAGTAGCAATGCACGCCACAGAATTTCCGCAAGTGAAAATAATTTCACAAACGATGGAAACGTTGGTAAACGGATTTAGATATTGAAATTCCTTTTGAGAATTCATTATCAATGAATTATGAATGGTTTTGGTATTATAATGTACATCTAAATACTGTATTATGTATAAATATAAACGGGAAAGCAAGAGTTTTTCTTAAAGTACGAGGTTTTGATGTATCAAAATTGAACCAATAATGCTGTAAATATTCTTGAAAAAACTTCTGAGTTTGGGTTCATTTTTAAACTCAGCTCGTCATTTATATTAAGTTTTTGTAACAATCTTTTACGAGTTATGGTTATGGCAAGATTATACTGTTTATGGTCGTCATCCAACACTCTTTTTGAAGCAACTTGACTAACGTCTTTTCCCGTACCGACGTTCACTAGCATAGGTCATAGCTTACTGGATAGATGCACATCACCTTTAACCCATTATCGATAGCCTTATTATGACCATACTACCAGGTGAGCCGTGTGGTTATTACCCATTTAAGTGTAGTGTTAAAAAAGGTGACTTTCACCAAACTCATTAATAACAGTTTCACAATTCATCAGAATTGATATTGACTATTTTCAATATCGCTTTGAACTTTCTACTTGCATCGTTCAGTATAATGGCACAGTTCACCGTTAGCCTGACAACCAATCGCTGTACTCTTATGTAACACTGTTCCGATCATGGTATTGGATGCCGGCCAAACGATTAAGTCCATAAATTGTTTTTGAATCTTTCCTAATGATTCATGAATATATCTGAATATATTTCCTCACTTTTATGCTTCATATATACTTTTTACCAACAGGTGTAGATAAATTGAGAACTATTAACGTTACTAATAAAATGAAACATTATATTTACAGTAAATACCTAAAACCTTTGATACCCTTTTACGTACATCTAATTGCTGGAAAAAAAGTGTAAGAAAAGCTGCGTTCTTATTTAGAATCCGAAGAGAAGTGTATGTTGAGTTGAGACTGATAACAGTGAGCTATTTCCTTGTCTCACTCTTATAGAAGTAATACGATATGCGAACACAAACTAAGTAATTATAATGCAAACTCCAAATAGCAGCGCTGTACTGTGTACATTTATCACTGTGCACGTCACGATAACATTCTTAAATACAGTCATATAACACATATATAGCATCACTGTTTTAAAAATATAGTAAGAGTTAATAAGGTGCAATTGTACAAATATACCGTTTAGTCGGAAAACTGTCAATTTTGCGAAATGGGCATTCTACTAACTTCGAGTTCTGCAAAATAAATATTGGTTACCCTTTACGTAAGTCATCATCATCATTGGCCTATCGCAGTCCACTTCTGGACATAGGTCTCACACATTGCACACCACTCTAATCGATCTTGGGCTTCTGGCACCCAACTCCTACCAGCCGTCTTACGTTTCGTATCGGTATTAAGTTTACCGAGACGCGGTCTCCTCTCTCGAACGTAAGTGACAGGCCCTATAATTAAACTTCTGAACACCCATAAAATGTTGAATAATAACCTAGAATGCACATTTGAATTGATAGGGATATTAAAGTAAAATGCAGGAGATGAAAGATAGTTTTAACGACAATAGTAAAGCCAAGTTAAGTTCTTCTGACAAAATTGGATTTGCTTCCAGCGCCCAGCCAGTGTGTGTATCTAATCCAATGGTCTTTGCTCTAACGGTATTTCGTTCACGTCTCCGTTTGATATCGGCTAGCAATCACTTTCCTAGCGCTCTACGGCGAAATAACAAATATTGAAACGCGAGAATTGAATTTAGACAACGCTTATTGTAAAGTATCCGCAGATTAAATGCTAATACTCAGAACATGACAAATGGTTTCAAACCTACTTTCTGTTAGCAGTCTTGACAAAAATTGTGTATTAAAGATGTTTAGATAGTTTCTGTAGGTATAATATAGAAAGGGTACACTTTAAGAAACGATTTATATGGATTTTAATATGTTCTTACATGTTATTTTTTCTGGACTTAGCTATGGGCGCTGCATTTACAGCTTGACTTAATTCGTTGGAGTTAAAGATTTCTATTTTAAATGACTCTTTGAAGCCATTCGGTGTCGTCACTTTGAATAGAAAATGGAACAACAGTTTTTTCTTCGTAATTTAAATCGAATAGCCTAATGGCAACCTTTAACTTAGACACTAAACTTGATAGCATTTTAGTTAACTAAAGGTATAAACTTCCACTTTGAAGCCCATGGCGACGTGACCGTGTAGGGTGAATACACCCATTAAAGACTAGTTTTACTAGCGTTTGCACGCAACTGCGACCGTATTATCTTTAAATTTGCCTATCTATCTTTATCTCTACTTTTTTGGGTGGAATGTAGTTAAAAAATTTTTGGTCTTATTTGAGCCTTTGATAAAAACAATGTTAATTTTGTATTCTAATTTCGTGATAAATTCTTTAATAGTTAAAACACATCACGATCTTATTTACGCATTCGTAATATTGGTTAGGATAATAATAACAAACTGTCGGTTTCATGGACTTTTACGTCTGTAATCCACGAGAAATGGCCAACCCTTTGCCATTTAAATTTTAAGGGCTATGCTATATATACAACTAATAGGAAGGTTTAAACATATTATGTGGTTACCTTTCCTCCAAAACTGTCAATATGATCATTTGACAAAAAGAAAAGCGAGAATAGTACATAACTCTCAATTCTAATAATATTTTATCTTGTTCCAGGTAAAGGATCGATGTACTATTGAAACCGACAACAGTAATGTTTCCTATTTGTACTATCAATTTATCGATATGGTTTGATAGAAGCAGATAGTTTGAGTTTGTCTTGTCATGTCAAATGTATAAACTGCTGGAACTATTCATTTTGTTGGCACTTTGACAGCATCTGATACTGACGTTTCCATAGAGACATTAAATTTAATAATATTCAGTTACGGAGCTAGCGATGTTGCCGCATTACTAAAGTTTTGGTATTTAAAACAATAATTTTATAAATCATCAGTAAGAATAATAATTTCACTAACACGTAAAATGAAGATAGTAGCTACGTAGGATGTGCAATATAATTTGCCTACTATTTCGGTAGAGAAACAGCCGATGTCTGTGTTTTGACGGATTAAGGATACAGAGTGCCACCACCCCTACTCGTCTCAGAGAGCAAGCGACCCTGGTAAATATCACTGCAAAGAGAACAAACGCTATACCAACTGGTCTGGTGATGATGATGATGGTGATGAACAGCCAAGATTTATAAAAACTTGTTGTGCAATATCTGAAGTAGATAGATACATACATAATACTTTATTTATACACCAGGACTTACACATAATATGTAAATTATTCTGACTTCTACTAATATTGAATCTATTTAGTTTTTTTTATAAAAACATACCAAAGTGTTTACTCTGCTTGATGGAAAGCATGAATAGAATCCAACAGTGGTGGCAGACAATGTAGTATGGCGACCAACGCTATGGCGGCTCAGTCTTAAACTTACCTAATTATATTGGTTTATATTTTTTTTTACAGTTTATATTTATATAATAATATTAGTACAAGTAAGTTAAAATCAGCAGCTGAGATCTTAATATCTGTTTGGTAATTTATTAAGGACTAGCTGTGTCCGCGACTTAAATTTTGAATTTTTAACTTAGAGACGTGATTTTTGCTACATAAAGCCCGATCCCGTGGAAATCCAGGTTAAAAAGTAGCCTACATGTTGCCCGATAACTTTATCTGTCTCGTAGTGAAAATCTCATTAAAATCAGGTTCAGCGGTTCCTGAGATTAGCCCGGATTAACACGGTCAGACAGACAGAAAAAAATTAAAAAAGGTAGTTTATAATTTAATATTATGTAAAGAGCCGTCGTGTAAGTTTAAATCATAGACATACACTTCAATTTTATTTATATGTATTGATACACTACTACCGAAATAAATAATCTTAAATTATGCCGTTTAATTGTAACTCCATATTGTAAAAGGTATAGAAAGAATGATATATTATCTATATTATGTATGTATTGTTAAGTATAGGGGAAACGGTACAGTTATTGGCCAGATAAGCGACTTCAAATTTTAAAATCTTTACTAAAATTCAAATTCCTAGTTAGAAAGAAATAAAAATTATGCCATATGGTTTTATATTAATGTATTTATCAAATATGTCATTACACATACATTGTTACTAAACGTTTTAGGAATAAAATTAACATAAAAACATAAAACTTAAAACTGTAGTTATTGGCCCTAACATTGCAGTAATTGGCCATGAGATCATATAGTTATTAGCCACATCGTAAATTATACATAAAATTAAACTTTAGACATGTTTAATTACAAAAACAAGGGTATAGCAATTAAAACATTTCTTCTTCATTATCTTCATCCTCAATAGATTCAGATTCATTATCATTTAAAAGAAAACATTTATGGCATACAAAATCAGAAAGCTCATCATCATCTGGCAAATGCTCTTCGTGTTTACTAGGAATGCAATGACGATGATAGTAGTTTTTACAAGAATCACACAATAGGGACTTATTTTTAGCAGCTAAACGTTTGCACATATTACAATTTACTACTTCTATATTTGATATTATCTTTAGTTTACTGTTTTCTTTTTTAATTTCATTTTTAATACAGTTTTCCTTTTCAGAGTTTTCATTTTCGGTCTCAATGTTAATTTCATTGTTTTTGGTAACTTTTTTTGATTTTTTTCCAACACCTTTAGCTTTATTCGTCTTCCCAGCATTTTTTTCCCGTGTAGCTGCCTTCTCCTCTCTTTTTCTTTTTCTCTCCAATTTCTGATTCTCTTTTTCTTGTTTTTCTAATTCTTTTCTTTCAATAGCTGATCTGAAATTTTCGGAAGTAATGACAAAGGAGGTTTTTTCCGTCTTCCGAATAAACTTTCTCTTATTTTCTGGAGCATTGGGCAGGTACTCAGTTATTGACTTATTAAGATGAGTAGTTTTTGTAGGTGTCATAGTAATTTTAAGCGTGGTCACATTATTTTCATTAGTTAGATTTACATTTGTTGCTGTATTATTATCATAGTGTATTTCAATATCTGTTGATTCCTTCTGCGGGCGATCACATTGAAAAAAGGACCAAAGTTTGAACAATGTAGGAGACGTTTCATTCTTGTTGACACCTTGAGATTTTAATACTTTTAGCTTGTCTATCATTTCGGCTCCTACAATGTTTTCAAATTCTTTTAGGGACATGAGCTTGTTGTCATAACTGTACTCTTCTATATTCTTTGATTGACTTAAACATTTGGAGTAATCTAAAGCATTCTCATCAAAGGGACATAAGCCACATGCTCGAAAACCATTTGCAATAGTTTCAGGTTTCAACTCATCTACAACAGTTTTGAGGATAGTAGCGACGTTTAATTTTGTTACCACTTCTCCTATGTTTTCTGATTGAAATTTTCGAACTGCATTTCGGTATCTTTTTTTAATAGGCCCAAAAACGGAAACATCTGCTGGCTGAGTGATGCGGGTAGTGTTGGGGTAAAGAGCAACTAGTTCAATTCCTAACTCTTTACAAGTCAAACTAAGCTGCAAAGTGATATGGCTTTTGTGACCATCTATAAATAGAATAACTGGTCTTTTGATGTTGCTTTCAGTAAGATATGGATCAAATATTTCAGTGATAAACTGGTTGAAAACATCTGCCGTCATCCACCCTGAATCACTGCGTCCGATACCCCATTTAGGTGGCACTGATGTCGCAATTTTTTCAGGCAGTCGTTTGTAAGGAAATACAATTAATGGAGGACAAGTTTTGCCATCAGCGGAAAATGTAAATAGTACCGTAACATTTTCTTTAGAGTTTCCAAGTTCCACAGAATAAACATTTTTGTCTCCTTTAGCAGCAAGTACGCGACCAGTAGAAGGACACAGCTGAAATCCTGTCTCGTCAGCATTAAACACACGCTTTGGATCCTGAATTGCATCTAACAAGTTTTCACTTGTCAAGTAGTTTCTTATTTCAAGAAACCATTTCTTTATGTCCGCTTCAGACACGCAGGCACTGGCTTTAGTTACTCCCTCGCTGGTTCTTTTAACTAAACTAGGGTGACGTTTTAAAAAAGCTTTCAGCCATCCCGGACCAGGCCGATTATTGACAAAAGGGGTATCGCGTGGATTATCAGTTAGAAATTTTTGAACAGTGTCGAGAACATCATCTGACTTTCTAGGAAAGCCTTTACGGGCCATTTTAATCAACCACTCTGCGATCGTATTTTCTTCTTCATATGTTAAATACGGTGTCGGTCCGAATTGGGATTTCGAAGTAGGATTTTTAAGTTTGAACTGTAAGGTACCTCTAGGTATATTATATTTTTTTGCTGTAGCTCTTAATGACATGGTTTTTGTGTTCACTTTTTCTAGAGCCTCCTCAAGGGCCTCTTTTGTATATTGGGGTATCTTCGGCATTGTCTTTTCACGAACCTGATATAAAAATAAAAATAATTTAAAGATAATTTTTTCAAAATAACCAAAAATAGATTATAGTTATTGGCCTACTTTTTGTATAAGTTAGTTTTTCGAATTACACAGTTATTGGCCTAGGCTATTAACTATTTATAATGATAAGAAAATTCTAGGAACTAAATAGGACACTTATCGTTACGAAATAAGATGATTTATTCATTAACAATGCTAGATAATAATAATCTGTTAAATATAGTAAATGGCATAGAAGGCCAATAACTATAAGCTATTCAAATAATAATGACAGCTATTGGCCACTACAAAATTTTGAGGTTATAACGAAACAAAGTTATTTTACACCCTAAACCTGTTTAAAACACATTACAAGATATTATTTCATAGAATTTAAATAACGGTACTGTTACTTATACTTTTTTAAATACTGCTTTAAAAAAAAGTAGCGGCCTTAATATTTTATTAATAAATATTACTTACGTTTTACCTCCGCCAAAATTTCACTCACCGAAAAGATAACTGTCAACCTATCGGATTTTTGTTGCACCTGTTTGACGGAGCATGAAAGTGTTGCCATTAATGCCGTATTAAATATATTATTTTGGTAGGATAATGCTTATTTTTGCCAATGAAATTTGAAAGGGCTGATAACTGTATAGGGGCCAATAACTATATCGTTTCCCCTATTATGTATACTTTATAATACACTAACAGATCATAAATTTATCCGATGCGTGCATATTACTGCACTTATATTGTGTTACAAATAATATTAATTAATATTGAAGGATTAAAAGCCTTTAAAATAGATGAAACGCTAATCGCATGAATTATTGTCTAGACATCTAATTGAAACTTGTAATACAATACGTTATTAATTGTGACATTAATTTGCCTAGAGTTAAGCATAGATAACTAACAATAAAATTGAGAGAGTACATAGCCTATAAACATAAGTAGTAAAAACAATACTGGTGTAAACAACGCATATTTGAAAAATAACGTATAATTAAAAAAAATAATTGAAACTGTTCCTCAAAACACTGAAACGATTTCTAAACGCATAACCCTGTAATGGTCAAGACCGTTGCCAAGTTCCGCTTTAGACTCGATACCAACATTTATTAAGTAATAAGCGTATAAAAAAGTAATTAAAACTCCCGTTCGCAATTACAAATGTCCATGAAAAGAGGTCGTTACAGACAATGTGATTTTTACGTAAAAGAAACCATGGTGGAACCGCTACAGCCTTAATTAGAGAACCGAAGGTCTCCGAAATCCGGCGAGATGGGCCGAATCAATCTGACGTTCTAGTTATATTGTAAGGGTTTTGTGAACTGTAAAATTTAGACTTTTTGTTGCAGTATTTGGTGCGTGAAGAATCGTCACGATAAAAAGTAGGCGCAGAGATAGCCGTGCTTTACCGCTTTCTGTCGCGGTGACGAAACTAAATCTAATATATAAAATTCTCGTGTCACAGTTTTCGTTGCCATACTCCTCCGAAACGGCTTGACCGATTTTGATGAAATTTTTTGTGCTTATCCGGTATCTATGAGAATCGGCCAACATCTATTTTTCATCCCCCTAAATGTTAGGGGTAGTACAACCCTAATTTTTTTTTTTTTAGACAAAATTTTTAATTTCTATTTTTTTATGATACAACATACAAAAATACATACAATCCTCAATTTTCACCCTTCTACGATCAACCCTTATTTTTTAATAGCCATTTTAGTAATTTAATCATTTTTCCTCTCCGGTCGAAAACTGATCAATCGTCATTTTTATATGGCAAAACAACGTTTGCCGGGTCAGCTAGTTTTAGATAAAATGCAACTGTTACATCACACATCTCATACGCTGCTGTCTGATTTCAAATTAAATCTGCGATGGTAGCCAGACAGCTGACAAAGATACTAAAATATTTCTAAATCACTACGTATTACAGATAAATTAGACCCAGACACAGAACAAATAATCGTGCTCCTCACACAAATGTTTATCCTAGGTGGGAATCGAACCTGCAAGCTCCGGCCTAGTAGTCAAATGATACGTTATCTATTTTTTATGACATTGTTTTACTTTTTTAAGCAAAAGAGATGATTAACGTCAAATAGTTAGCTCATTTGAACAAAATAGTATTTGATTACGAGTTTTCAGATAAACCGTTAATCGTAAGTAACTACTGTCAGTGGTTAGTCTTTAATATAAAAAACATAATGGGTCTAAAAATAAAAATATGATAGTATTAAAAATTATAATTGCTTTAAAAAAAATAAACCAACTTTTTTTTAAAAGTTGTTACGACTTTTTGACGGGTTAGTAATACAGTGTTTGATTGAAATTCCAAGAACATTTGCAACCATGTCAATTTTGTGCTTAAACATCAATACAGTTACCAAGTACCGCTCCAAATCCGTATAACGAAATCAATTTGAGTCCCCTCATCACTCATTGTTCTAGCAAATTGGAATTCTGACGTAAACTGCCTTTGTGAATGCTTCGTTATGCTCTGATGTTGCCGAATCTAATCATTATTGTAACTCAATAATACTATTTAGGTCAACATTATAGTTTATTACTTCATAATGTTATCAGAGGTGGTTGAGTCAAGGATAAAGTTTTTTTTTTAATTTGATAGTCTACCAAAGTGACTATTCTGCCCGATGAAAAGCATGAATGGAATCCAAAAGTTGTGGTCACTATAATGCAGACAATGCACCCACACTAGTGCGGCCTAGTGAGATGCTTTTTCACACCCTGCTTGGTGACGTAAAAGGCGAGGCAGTTATCGTGATAGTATAAAGCTCACATACTTACCACGATAACTATATAACGATGTCACCCCTGCATCAATTGGCCACGCACTCACCAACGAAACACAACAGCACGCATCCTGTCGCTTTAGGTTCGTCTTTTGTGAGTGGGTAGTACTGCCCCGGACGAGCCGGCCCATTCGAGCTCAAATCAAAGTGGCTCTACTACCTTGTGAAGTCTCGAACGAATGACAAAACAGATCATTTCATAAAGTTTTCCTAGTTTTACTTGAGTTGATGGCAGTGTGTAACATTGTAAAGGATTTTGACTGATTTTTTTTACCGACCGCCTGCCTGATGCTAACTTTTCTCCTAAAAGCAACGTACATGGATAGGGTGAAATGGGGTACCGCTAGTTTTGTATGGTGAAGCGAAAATTATTTTAGAGATATTACAATACAAATAAACTGTAGAACACCATTATGTACTGTTTTGACGGCAGCAAACAGCTGCATCCGGCACGTACAACTCCTAACATCACTCTAAAAAAAAAACCAATTCTGCATGCCACAGTTAACGCCTCATATGTGAAAGATAAGAACGTAAGAGTCGGAGGTCTTCTTGCTATTCACGTGGCACGCATTATGGATTACTGAGAGTCCCTGTTACATAAACTCATTTATCAAAACTGTCAAACATTTGCAAACTAATAGACTTGGACGTGCAAACTTTTTGAACACATTTGACTAAATTAATTACAGATGGATGGACTAAATTAATAACGATGTATTTAAAAAGAAAATGAAATACCTAGCAATACATTTAAGAGGACTAGCTTGTATGACGGAGTCTTTATAGATTTTAAACAGTCTAACAGTGTTAATTTGAGGGCGTTCTATTATACACTAAAAGAAAAATTGAATTAAAACGTCTTTAATACCAGCTTCAAATAAACAGCTTTCGTATTCAACGTTGCTCCACTTCGTAGGAAATAATTCCACTTTTGTAGCCAAATTCTTCGTCCGAGGCCAAATATCAAAGAAAAATGATAAAGTTTTTTTTTTAATAAATTCTTAAAGGTTACGATACTACAAAGTACTTATGACACACATACACAAAAAGATCTAACAGTGTTCGAATCTTATGGATATTATGTCGTGAGTCGATCCGCACTAGTGGAGTGATAGATAACATATTTTTTTAACATTGAGTATTGTGTCTTGAAATACAGATGACAGACATAATTTATATGTATATTTACATGTTACAAACAAAATTACATCAGAAGCCAAATAGTTGTGTACGCTTTGAGTGTTTATGTTGTATGTCGGTATTTGAACATTAGTTGTAAAATGCATCAAAAGTGTCAGAATAATCCTGGGATTATATACATCCTTGTCCGTGTGGTGACGAATTAAGAATACATAGTATTACCACCCCTATTCATCCCGTGGGTGTCGTAAGAGGCGACTAAGGGAACAAAGGATACAAGACAAAATCATTACAAAGAGAAGGAAAACTTGAAACAAACCCTATTCCGATCCGTCTGGCCAGCGTGGTATAGTAGGCCAAAACCTCCTTCCTAAGAAGAGACCTATGTCCAGCAGTGGACTGTAAAAAATATATATCCTAAATTTGGTGCGAGACAAATATTTTTCAATCTTCTTCAATTTTTATCTTAAACAAGTTTAACAGATTTTTCACTAGTCTTAAAAGTTCTTAAATCTGGAACACATGTAGCACATATACGGCAACCCGGTTGGGGACGGACCATTAGTGCAAGTGCACGGTGCCGTGACGTAGGACGAGCCACTCGCCAACTAGGCCACTGGAGCTCAGCATTGAACGGGTTATGTTATAAGCAAGATCCACACTAGAGCCGCGAACTTGATTCTATGAATTTATTTATTGATTGTTCATCTTAACTTATTACGTCTTAACTAATTGTTTGGGACAACTACTCGTAATTATAGAATATTATGTCATAGTTGTGAAATAAACCCAGAAACATTTCATATTTTCTGACATTTTTTTATAAAAGAGTAGATTTATTAAATACTTTGTAATTACTATCTAAATATATTTTTCTATAACCATTTGTTAGTGCTTTTTCTGATTGTAAACAAAGCAACAATCACACATAAGATACTTTCTATTATTTTATCTAATAGTTTCTAATATTTGATAATTTTTGTGTAATTAAGTTCGTAAAATAATTGTAGTTGAATAATTAATGAACATCAAAGTGTGGCAATGCCTTTACATTTTAACCCCCTTGCACGTGTCCCATCCCAGGCCCTGGATAAGTATTGCTATTAATTTAATTGATTTGGGATTTATCGTTTCTGCGAAATTTATTGGAGTCGTGCTTTAATATGCTAATGTACATTTTAGAGTGTTTATATAATAAAGAAAATATACATGGGCTAAAATTCTATACCTTTTTTATTTTTTTTTATTCAGAGCCTACCACAGTGACTCTACTCCAGTTAATGAAAAGCATGAATAGCATCCAAGAGTTGTGGCTACTATACTCATTGCCAATACAAACAATGCAGTATGGTGATCCACACTATGCCAGACAAAGCCACAATCTGGCGGCCTTTTAACAACCCCCAGCAGCATTTTTTTATTTATCAATCATATCTATTAATTACAGTGATTTCTATATTGTTCAAAGTGTTAGGGATACTTGTTATAAAAACAATATCAACATTTCTCGTCTTATTGTGTCAGAGTTCGTGTTCAAAATTGATATAAATCTTGTAAGGATTTATTACTGGAATCAGAAATAATCATCATCTAATATGATTCATCGTTACACGTCGAAACCACCTTTCCCTGTAGCTCTAAGTTCCAAGAAACTGAAATTAAAATGCCGTTCATTATAATTATCTTAAAATTATCCACTAAATTATATAAAAGTATACAGGGTTGTTTGTGGTCCATGGAGGGAATTTACCACGATTGGTAGACGGATGGGTGACCGCAGGGGCGAGAATCATTTAAGTGCAAAGTTAAATCATTTATTTCGAAGTGTGCGACCTGCGGCGCGGTTGACCGACGACTTGAAGAAGGTGGCTGGCAGCAAATGGATGCGGATTGTTCAAAACCGGGTTGGTTGGTGCTCCTTGGGGAAGACCTTCGTTCAGCAACGGACGATAGGTCGATTTGATACAAAATTATATAGAGTACTAGCTGACCTGGCAAACGTTGTTTTTCCATTTTTACTAAAATGGTTATTAAAAAATAAGGGTTGATCGTAGAAGGGTGAAAATTGAGGATTGTACGTATTTTTGTATGTTGTATCATAAAAAAAATAGAAATTAAAAATTTTGTCTAAAAAATAAAAAAAAAATTTAGGGTTGTACTACCCCTAACATTTAGGGGGATGAAAAATAGATGTTGGCTGATTCTCATAGATACCGGATAAGCACAAAAAATTTCATCAAAATCGGTCAAGCCGTTTCGGAGGAGTATGGCAACGAAAACTGTGACACGAGAATTATATATATTAGATTTACTTTTTAAATTGTGTTAAAGCTCTTAAGCTTTAAAATAGCTTTAAAAAAAGCACAAATTACAAACATCTCTATTTTTAACCCTTAACCCTTCTATCTTCAAACACATAGTGCGAATTAATTTGAAAATAATCTCACCAAACCACAATGAACCGCTGGCTGGGCGGTGTTGACAGAGACGACGGGTCACAAATTACTCGAGATACGGTTCACAGACTATCCTTCATCGACCTGTTATCCAACCACGTCATCCCTTACAACAAAGAAGGGCTTAGTCGGCTTTTAAATCATATTCTTAAGGTTCTCTAATAATTTTTTGCGAGATTTTATTTACATTTTACTTGTAAGAAAGCTTTATTAAGATGGTTTTTATGTTTTTGTCCTTATTTTGTGTATTTTTTCATTGTAATGGCACACCTATCTATTTTACAATATAGTTATGTTATTTTGGTAATTACTGGAATATTTTTAAGATTAAATAAAATTTAAAATCTCAGAATTAATTTATCCAACATTTTCAGGTCTTAATTACAAAGAAGCTACTGAATAACGTATTATTTAAATAATCTAACTAACTGAGCTTTAATTAAAATATGATCATTTTACTTTTGCCGACTATTTCATACTTTTTGCTGAATATACTTTTCTTAATCAAGAAACGTTAGTGTCTCTGCTACGAACGTAAAAATGTTATTTTCAGTAAAGGAATAGCAACTCAAAACATCTAAATAGAAAAATGTCTACATTTTTAACACTACAAAATCTAAATTTATATTATTAATGATGTCAGAACACCCGTTAAGGTACTAACGGGAGCTTTTAACCGTCCATAACACGGTAACGTTGTTAAAAGTGGCATGTAATGGTACCGTGCGGTTTACCGGCCGCACAAATGATTACTACCAATAAGCATATGTTAGACAATGCGATCATGTCGACCGTTTCAATCTTTTAGTAATCGTACCACGACTGAGAATTGCTTAAATAATTTCATTTAAATTGCAACTTTTAACCATCATCGCTCGGAGGATAGCTGTCTTTCACTCATAAGTTTCCGACTGTACTGCCGTAGCCCTGCTATTGTGTACACCGTCAACTTGAAAGCCCCCTCATCGATCATTGAGCTGTTTGAAGGGGACTGTATATTAATTATGTAACGACTCTAGTACCTGAGAAGGGTTTTTGTTGCCCTTTGGTAACTCGATTACGCCTGCGACTTCCATTGCTTGACCGTGATGGTTTACAGTGTAGTAAATAGTACTTGTGCAAAACAATGTACGTATCTAGAATTAAACAGCCGTGTATACACTAGCTGACCCGCGAACTTTTATAGAGGAAAAATTCTTTTATTGCAAAACTAAACTTTTATGCTGCGCACTCAATTGGAAGTTCCAAAATTTTTTCACGTTTTTGCAACATTTTTTATTGATAATCAACTCCTTTTGGTCGTGCACTATGATATATAGTCTTTAGCCTTTCCCGATAGCTAGGCTATCTAGCACTGAAAGAAATTTTTCAAATCAGACCTACTGGTCTGATTTGAAAAATTTCTTTCACACTACAGGACAGGACAGGAACTACTGTTCCTGAGATTAACGCGTTCAACCAAACAAAGACAAAAGCAAGCAAATAAACTATTCAGCTTTATAATATTTCAGTTAGTTTACGCGAACCATTTTACGACTACTTTTAACCCTTTACAACACAAAATTCAACTGGTTTATTTTATAAAATATGAATAAAATCATTTTGAACCCCAATAAGCAGTAGGAAATGTGCAGCTGACACCAAAATGGACAAAATGTTTTTATTCGTAAGTTTTATTGCTAAACAAACAGTTCATTTTAACAGACATTTGTAAAATTCATCATAATTTAATAGTGTTTAATAGTGACTTTTTAGAATACCCTCGCAAAATTTGAAAACTCAATGCTATTGGCTTAAAAAAATCGTTACGTCAATTAACAATCGACGTTTATTATCAAGAAATTGGCTTGTATGCTTTCTGATGATTATTCTAATATTCTAATATTCTAATAAGCTAATTTTTTTTTTTTTAAAGCCTGCCAAAGTGACTTTCTTCTGCCTAATGGAAAGCATGAGTAGAATCCAAAGCTGGTGGTCATCATACTCATTGCGAATACAGACAATGTAGTATGGTGACCCACACTATGGCGGCATAGCAAGATGCTTTGGGACGTAAAAGCCATGACAAAATGAAAAAAAATGTTAAATGACCCATAGGTAATGTTTGGATAGATAAATTTACCTATGTCTTAGATTTAAGAACCTTAACGATTTTTTTATAAACTACGAGGGTAAGTTTTTAAGTTCGCGGAATGACAGTGAAAAAGGCGGGTAAACGCGCTCTTTTGATGCCTACCGTATTCAGTGACTCATAATTAGTCTGCATAGTAAAATTTGTTGTGATTGGATCATTAGTTATTAAACTATCGTTGACCAAGTATTTTAATCGGGAACGAAGTGAAAAAAATGGAGAAAATTGAATTCCGTGCGGTGATAAAGTTCCTAGCAAGGAAAGTCTGTTCAAACCATACTCAATGAGATGTCATCGGTTTACGGGGATTCTTGCCCAGGAAAAACAATGGTCTACAAGTGGCATAGTTTATTTAAACAAGGCAGGGAATCACTTGAAGACGACCCGAGGCCGGGGCGCTCCGTTGAGGTGACTACGCCAGAAGTTATTGCAAAAGTAGAAAAAATTGTATTGGAAGATGCTCGACTAAAAAAGAAACAACTCGCAGAAATGGTTGGAGTATCGGATACAACAATTTTTAAAATTTTACACGATCATCTTGGCATGACTAAGGTTAGCGCACGGTGGGTGCCGAGAATGCTCACGCCATTGCAAAAACAACAGCGCGTGGAATGTTCACGTGCGTTTTTGGACCTCTGCAATGAAGACAAGGATGGCGTATTGAATCAAATTGTTACTGGGGATGAAACTTGGGTTCATCATTATGAACCCGAGTCCAAACAAGACTCCATGCAGTGGCACAAAAAGGGCACAGCACCACCCAAGAAATTTAAGGTTTCACAGTCGGCTGGGAAACTCATGGCAACGATTTTTTGGGACTCAGAAGGAATATTATTGATAGATTATAAAGATAAAGGCATTTCTATAACGGGGGAATACTACGCTTCAATCTTAGAACAGTTAAAAGAAGCCATCAAAGAAAAAAGACGGGGAAAATTAACGAAAGGTGTCCTGCTATTGCATGACAATGCTCCCGTTCACAAGAGCCGAGTCGCACTGGCTGCCCTGCATAAGGTGGGCTTCGATATTTTGAATCACCCACCCTACAGTCCAGATTTGGCTCCGAGTGATTATTATCTCTTTCCAAAAATGAAAAAAGAATTACGTGGTAAGAAATTTTCAACTGATGAGGAGGTTAAGGAGGCGGTTTCGGCGTATTTTTCAGACAAAGATAAAACTTTTTTTTACGAGGGAATAAAAAAACTAATTAAAAGATCTGAAAAATGTATTCGTGTTGCAGGGGAATATATAGAAAAAGAAAAATAATTTTGTGTTTTTATTATTACTCAATACCCTCCATTCCGCGAACTTAAAAACGCCCCCTCGTAGGTTATGTTTTCGTCAAGGTTTGTAAACAAAACAAGTATGTGTGAGTTACTAAGTACAAATGATATTTGATTGTTTTTATCACTTTCTTGATGTCAACAAGACACACACTATATCCTCTCATCGCTTTGCACCACTTATTACTTATACTTTACACCTTTAGAAATATACCTTACTAGCTGACCCGGCAAACGTTGCTTTGCCATATAAATTATTTCTAAGTAATTTGAGCGGGATGAAAAATGATAAAATTACTAAAATGGCTATTAAAAAATAAGGGTTGATCGTAGAAGGGTGAAAATTGAGGATTGTATGTATTTTTGTATGTTGTATCATAAAAAAAATAGAAATTAAAAACTTTGTCAAAAAAATAAAAAAAAAAATTTAGGGTTGTACTACCCCTAACATTTAGGGGGATGAAAAATAGATGTTGGCCGATTCTCATAGATACCGGATAAGCACAAAAAATTTCATCAAAATCGGTCGAGCCGTTTCGGAGGAGTATGGCAACGAAAACTGTGACACGAGAATTTTATATATTAGATAAATACGACATAGAAACAACACTATATTAAAATAATTATATCCTTGATAATAAGTTGATTTTAACACTGAACTTTGTAAATCAAACACTTCATAACCGACTGAAGACAATCTGACGTCACAGAATAAGCGCGCCAAAAATAGCCGTTCACAACGCCCGAAAATGATAGTGATCTTAATATATATTTTTAGCTTAATGGTTTATATTTCGGATGTGTTATATTTAATTTTGGTAATGTAATAACTAGTAGAACTAGTACAGATCTTCCTACAACAATACTGATTGTAAGTTTGTAGTGTAGTAAGTTTAAGTTTCCAAGGATGTTGTCGTAGGTAACTTAGCCTACCTTTATATCTTTATTCTTGCTTTATTCGTGCTTTTAATTAGTAAACTTGTGACCTTAAACGTATAATAAAGACATTACTACAATAAAGACTTTCAGAATTTGACCTTAGACACTGATCAATAAATTATGCGTAAATGCCGAAGGTCAGATCAGTCTATCAAATCGGACAGGTAACGTAGATAGATGCCGGTATATAATTGTGTATTTAACGGTATTGGTCTATACACTAGGTGAAGTCTGCTAAATATTACTTTGATTTGGGTAAGTCGAAAATTAAACATACATTTTAAAAATATGAAATATTTAAATTAAATCATTGCCCTCAGTCTCTTTTCAAACTAGCTTGAGGTTGTTTAATTATTATATATATTGCCTACTTTTTCTTACTTCCACTTTTGATTAGTTCTTAGGTAGTAGAGCCATGCTGATTTCAGCACGAACGGGCCGGCTCGACCGGAGCAGTACTACCCTCCCACAGAAGACCAAAGTGACAGCATCCGTGCTGTCATGTTTCGTTGGTGAGTGTGAGATAGGAGGCTTATTGATGCAGGGGTGACAGTTATTGTGGTAACTGTCTGAGCCTTACACTGTCACGATGGCTGTCATGCCTTTTACATCCCCAAGCAGTGCGTGAAAAAGCGTCTCACTAGGCCGCCATAGTGTAAGTCACCATAGTGTGTGTTTGCATTTGCAATGAGTACGATGACCACAACTCTTGGATTCCATTCATGTTTTCCATTGGGCAAAGTAGAGTCACTTTGGCAGGTTCTTAATATAGAAAGAAAATACTACGTCACGGCTGAACTTCGCTTTTCAACGTGGAGTAACTGCCATTAGACCTCCACAATTTAAGTAAGGACTACATCACTACAAATATGAATCCGTTTGGTCAGCGTTTTATAATAGGCCAAAACCTCCTTTCGAAAAAGAGGCTTATGTCCAGCAGTGGACTGTTAAAAGACACACAGATGTAAGTCGTATATCCATCTACACTGAAATAAAAATTACTCGTACACATTACTTACACGTAAGATTTTAATAACACTGACAAACCTAAAACAACTTTTAAACAAAATATTAAGTTGATCAATTACTTTCTTCCTTTCGCGACAGTAACACCTTACAAACCTTTTAGATACTACTGATCCCTCCTTACTCTTATTAGACTGCGATCGACTGTTTCCGGGCGAACCCATCTACTGGATGTCTTGCTTCCGTAACCTTCTGCCACCCAAACCGTGTCGGAAATAGTTCCTTTGCTTTACTTTTCACTACCTTTGAGATGAAAGATCGTGTGGAGGGCTGGCTCTTTGTTTAACAATATCACAAATGTGTATACCTATTAGGGTGTCCCTTAAATTTCAAGTTCGATATATTTTTACGCATACCTTCTTAAAAGTTTCGTAATAACCCTATATTGTCTAGAAAAAAATATTAGTTCGATATATAAACGATAACCCGTGCCGACTTGCTATTTAAACTTGTCGATACAAGTTGCTTAAGTACTGCCCAGTGACCTGTTACGACATGTTTTATTTACCATTTCGTACGTGATTTTTGAGACTATTAGTGCTTCATTGTTTAGTGCGTAAACATGTCGGTGGAATTACGGAGTGATAAACAAAATATTTTTCATATCGGATTGACTAGCTACCAAATAAATGGTGCAAAATTACCATCTAATCGACAAGTTCTCTCAGTCCTATTTTACAATATTCGTGAGGTTAAATTGACTGTTAGTGAAAGTGCAAATCTTGTGATTAGGGAGTGCATCATATATTGGGAAAAAGCAAGAATTCCAACAAGGGCATTTCCTAACTGCGTGAAGAAACTTATTGATTTATATCATGTTAGGAGAGAGTTGCAAAAAAATTGTAAGAAAATTCAGATTACGTTTAAGAGTCGTGAGAACAATTTTATAATTAATCTTGATAATTTGTTTGATATTGCACATGCTGATGCTTTTGAGAGAATGAAAATAGAGGAAGATAAATTATTTTTAATGAAACAGAGAGCCAGGTCGACCGGGATGCTTAGGTGGTGTAGATAAAAAATTGGCGGAAAAAGAACAAAGATCTAGACAACGACGATCGGAAGAAGAGGAAAGGATTGTAAAACAAAGAGAATCACTAGCTGTTGCATCTACTTCCACCACAAATAACTTAGACAGTGTAGAAGATTCAGACGAAGAACAGATCTTGAATTCTGAACTAAGCTTGCCGGACGTTCCCTGCCATGAACAAAGTTCAAAAAGAGGTAGAAAGAATCTTATAACACCTAAACTAGTTGCAGCTTTAGATCGATGCCAGTTAAGCATTAGAGATACCGTTTACATTCTTAATGCGGTGGTAGAAGCGCTTGGTCTGAGCAGCGATGATTTCTGTATTAACAAATCCTCGATTCAGCGAATTCGTACTGAAACTAGAAAATCAAGGGCAGAAGCAATAAAATCTAACTTCCAAAACAATGTACCCGACATAGTCACAGTCCATTGGGATGGAAAACTATTACCGGGGTTAGATGTACGGAGTTCAAAAGAAGAACGATTGCCAGTTATAGCTTCATTTGACGATAGAGAGCAGCTTCTTGCAGTGCCGAAACTAGAAAGT
This sequence comes from Hypercompe scribonia, assembly GCA_949316085.1. Classification (NCBI taxonomy): domain Eukaryota; kingdom Metazoa; phylum Arthropoda; class Insecta; order Lepidoptera; family Erebidae; genus Hypercompe; species Hypercompe scribonia. Next base: position 12,937,174 of record OX438988.1, read on the forward strand.
TCTTCTGGAAAACATCAAGCGAAGGCTGTATCAGCAGCTCTCTTTGACTGGAACCTTTATGATAAAGTGCAAATAATGTGCTGCGACACAACAGCTTCCAATATGGGCCGTTTCAATGGAGCTGTGCTATTTTGGAGCAAACTTTAGGAAGAGAATTGTTGCTTTTCGCCTGTCGTCATCATGTTTATGAATTGGTCCTAAAAGCTGTCTTTGAAACCAAGATTAAGCAAATTACTAGTAGCCCAGATATTCCGATGTTCAAAAAGTTCCAAGAAAATTGGAAAAACATTGATTGTACTAAAATTGAACCATCTCTTAATTTCGTAAAAGCACGGGTTGCCGAGACAGACATTCAAGCGTTGTTACTATTTTATAAGGCAGAATTAGATAAAGGTTTTGTAAGAGATGATTACCGCGAATTGGTCGAACTGTGCGTAATATTTTTAGGAGGAGACACAGAGGAAAAATTAAAACTAAGGCCCCCCGGAGCTATACATCAGGCACGCTGGATGGCGAGAGCGATCTATTCTTTAAAAATATGTTTACTTCAGTCACAATGCAGAGTAACTGCGAAGGACAAAAAGGCTCTACAAGATGTTTGCTTATTTCTCGTAATATTGTATGTTAAACCTTGGCTCGAATGTACAGTGGCGACCAAAGCACCTAATCAAGATTTGCGCTTCTTGAAGATGTTAAAAGAGTATGAAAAAGTTGACGCAACAATTTCTAAAGCTTCTATAAGCAAGTTCAGCCATCACTTGTGGTATTTATGTGAAGAGACAGTCATTCTATCACTATTTGATGATGAAGTTGACAACCAAACTAAGAAGAAGATGATTGCCAACTTCAACAGGGACAAAATCTCGGATTTTAGCAAACGCTATGACCCGTCGAAGGAAGAACTGACTCAAAAGTTGTTTGGTAAGTTAAATTGACTTTTTGTTGGATTTCAATTTCAATGTCCAATACTTATTTATTTATTTTCAAAATTGTTGTTGATTTTTATTTGTTATTTAACTTATTTTTCTTTTTTTTTAGACAAAGCACTGGATGATTTCGTATCAGAAAAGAGCAAACAATTTTTATCACGACTGCAGATCGACGACAGTTTTCTAAAGGAAGATGTATCTTCTTGGAATAACAATGCTGCTTTTCTGGAGGCTAAAAGAAGAATAAGTTATTTGAGAGTTGTAAATGATACTGCTGAAAGGGCTGTTAAATTAATGCAAGATTTTAACGGACTTATCACGGCTGAAGAAGAACAAAAACAGTTCTTGCTGCGCTGTGTCCAGGAACATCTAAAATTGTATCCAGACTGTAAAAAAACTACTCTAAAAAGAAGTTACCTTGAATGATTCTTATTTCTTTATGTTTTTAATTAAAGATTAATGTTCATCTAATTTATTATTTAATTTTATTCACTTAATTCATTGCATTTATAGTGAAATTATAGCAGACTGAAATTTTAGGACAAAACACGTTTTTACTAAACTTTGAAGCTCGGTCGGCACTGGTTGCAATTATGCTAGATTGATAAAATTTTATATTTAAGTATCTTATAGCATTAGTAAAAATTATAGAGGATATGCATTTCGAAATTCGAAAAAAAATTTTTTTTGTCATATAAGGGACACCCTAATACCTATACTCGTGTTATAGTATAATGAGAGGAGAACATGGAGCCGGCGATGTGAATGCCTTTGTTAATTCAGGGGGGCATTTTACCTTTTGTTAATCGACTATACCTACGCTTATACGCCTAATTTCAGGTTTAACCTTAATCCGATTATGTTGGTATATAAGTTTGTCTCATATTACTTGTTTACAACAGCATTAGTAGGAGTTATTCACAATCTTATTTTTAATTATCTGTAACATGACGGATTAAGAATATAGAATGTCACCATCGCTATTCATCCCATGCGTACCGTAAGAGGTGACTGAGGAAATAAAAACTTGAAACAAACCCGTCTAGCCAGCATAGTATAGTAGGCTAAAACCTTCTTTCTAAGAAGAGGAATGTGTCCAACACTGGGTTGTTAAGAACTTCATAATGATCTGATGTTGTACCCATTTATAGCAATTATTGCTTTCATGTATAATTTAATTGTAGTTACTTTATAAAACATGTATGAAATGATCACTTTTATCCGTATTTATCAGGTTGTAGAGTCATACTGATTTCAGCATGAACGGGCCGACTTGTCCGGGGCAGTACTACCCTCTCACAGAAGATCAACTTAAAGCGCCAGCATCCGTGCTGTCGTGTTTCGTTGGTGAGTGTGAGACCGGAGGCCCATTGATGCAGGGGTGACAGTTGTTGTGGTAAACGTGTGCAATACAATGCTACGATGACTGTCATGTCTTTTACGTCCCCAAGTGAGGCGTAAAAAATCGTAATAGCCCGCCATAATGTGGGTCACCATACTGCATTGTCAGCATTCGCAGTGAGTATGGTGACTACAACTTTTGGATTCTATTCATGCTTTGCATCAAGCAGAGTAGAGTCACTTTGGCAGGCTATTAAAATAAGAAAAACAAAAGTATAAATTAAAACTTGTCACTATTTCGGAGATGTAGAGACTATATAAAAACATGTATCAACTATATACTCGTGTATATACAAGTATATAGTTGATACATATACATACATAAAACATGTTGTTTATCTGCATTTAAACGTAATACTCTCTCAACAATTTTTCATTTCATTCACATTTCTTCTTTGAAACCCAATATACGTTTTCTTACACAAAGCGTCAGTCATTTAACCTCGGTAACTCAACCCATCGTTCACCTCAGAAAACATGACAAACATGAAATCCAAATGTGAAAGTACCTAGCAAATAACATTAAAGTATAGTGGAGTGCACAAAGGGAAGTTCCAATCGCATCATATTGAAATTGTGGATTCCGGTCACGTTTCTCGACCATTTCTTACCATGTTTCATAGGCAGTGCAACAATAAAACTACGAGCTACTGTCGAACGCTTCCGTGTCGTATTAAAAGAGCAAAGCGATTTGCTAGTGTTGTGTACTTCTTGTCATTATACATCAATGTATAATTACAAATACTAATGACAAGTTATGAAGCCACTTGAAATCATGAGGAAACAGGTAATTAATAGAGCTGTAAAAGCCGGTTGATTTTTTTATGGTTTCGGTTAAATAGGCCTTAAAAATTGCTGAAATCTACTTCGATAATAGAAAGAAGTTCTTAATTTGGCTTTAATTTTTTTATAATTATTAGAATAATTTGTCATGATGTAGGTGGTATTAAATTCAGTGTTTTTTTTTTTAAAGTAAATAATACAACAAAATTCGTTCCGTTTTTGTTTTAATAAAAAACAAAATGAACGTGTTCTGAATCATAAATAAAACCAAGTCAGATAACTCCAACGCAGGCAATACAAAGTTCCTAATTCACAATTATACTGAAGTTTTGACCCTCCTTGACCTTCCATACAATATACCTTTATAGTTTCTTAAGACAATGTTTTAAGAATTCATAGTACAAAGCTGTTCAACAACAAAGGAATGACTACTCAAGTAATAGAAAAAGATAAATCGCTCATAACTAACCTCTTAGCCTTCAAAATAAAAATATGCTTAGCAGTGTTGGCAAGAGTGCATGCTCTTGAGCACGCCCGACAGCCACGGTCGCTATTTGATTGGATACTAGGAGATTTTGTTTTTTTTTTTTTTTTTTTTTTTTTTTTGAGTTGATTTTTAGCTGTTGGCCTCAGACGGCCTCTACAACTTTACCCGGTTTGGTTACGGTGAGCGCTGAGGGCTCTCAACCGGCCTTTATTAAACAACATTGCCCAAGGGCACCCCCTGCGGGGTACGAACCTCGGCTTGGGGTGTTGCTGAAACACTGGGGCGGCCTACTCCCATGTTTTGTTGACGGTTTACGCGGCCCGTGTTCCGCCCCCGCCGGCGGGGACGAAAACGCGGACGGTTCGCACCTAGTGTGTTCGCTCTGCGTTGAGCGCGTGTAATGTCGTCGTCTAGCTCCCCTAACGCGTGTTTGGGTCGACGTATTTTTGAAATTTTGCTCGGTGTATAGTTTACGGCCGCAACTACTAGAGGGTTGGGGTGAGTCGGAGCAGAGTCAAAGTAGCTAAGGGAGCACTGTTTAATGAATTGCTTGATGGTCGGCAATCTGAGGTCGATGTGAAGATCGACGTTGCGTACATACCACGGTGCTCCCGTAGCTGTGCGCATGAACCTATTCTGTAGTGTTTGAAGCCTATGGATCCTGTGTGGCCTAACGTGTGCGAATACTACACTGCCGTACGTCATTATAGGACGTATACATGCAGTGTATAATCGTACTTTGTTTTTTAAATTTAATTTCGAACGCGAGTTAACTAGACAGTGTAGACGTCCTAGCACGAAGGCAGCCCGGCTGCGGACTGCCTTGATGTGGGGGCCGAAGGATAGACGGTCGTCAAGGGTTATGCCTAGGTATTTGGCCTGCCTAGTCCAAGGGATAGACTTGCCGAACATCCTAATCTGAGGGGAGTAGGAGATTTTGCATTATGCATTGGTTTTAATACCATATTGAGCTCCAACAGTTTGTGGGTCAAGGATGCTGCTGACCTATAACCACGTTGCTTTTGTATGTACGTTCAAACTATTCTATTAAAATTGTTGCCTTGTGACTTTGTCACTACATTGTTATTGTTTGGAGGTAGAATAGGAACTTTGAATAGTCTGTTGTTATTCACGACAGTAGATATTGATATAGACACTTTTGGCATATAAAACTAATTTTCGTTTGTTTGCAATTTATTTTACAGATCGAAGTAGTTTTGTAAGTAAAACTTTTTTAATTATTCTTCTCTTCCTTCTTATTTTACTAATACGAATACAAAATTACAAATCTACTGCTCAGGTTGAGATGGGAATAATAATTAGCGACGCCATCTGTAAGGGAACTTAAGTCGATCGCGAGCACTCTAGTACTTGTTACGTAATGGTGAATTCGCGTTACTACGAGTATGTATAGCCCACAAATAAAAAGTGAACTAAATAGAATTTTTCAAAAGTGATCAGTGCCGACTGCTTTCACTTTCTTATTGTCGTGCTTGATCACTTCTGTGTGTATAAGAGCATAGAACTAAATTGTATCGTAGCCGATATCTCTATTGAATTATAACGGGTTTCTTGTGAATTACTGAACAAAAGTCTAATAGAAGTCAGAACATGCACATGTATTTTCATTTTTTTTCCATTTCTTAATCCGTGTTCATATTTATTTAGTACTCACAGACGAAGTGTCATAAACCACATTATCCTACCAGCATTACATATCACACAGAAGCGCAAAAATAAATTGCGCTGAGCCGTAATATAATTAGGGAACCACTAGCAGGATTATAAGAAAGTAAGAGATTTGTTTCCAACACCAGATGGTATTTGGTTTCATTATTCCGTTTTATATATCAAATTTGGTTTTCTTTTGGTTTTCTAACACTTTCACTTGTTTATCAGTTAGGTATAGGTGTTGTCTAGAGTTTAAAATTTAACCCATTACTTCCCACTGTCATATTTTTAGGACACCAGATTACCAATTTTTATCTTAAACTGGTGTTAATTTTTTAAGCTTTTTTTGTAAATAACAAACATTTATAACTATTTTTCCATTTAAAAAAATATTTTGATAAAAAATACAGTGACATTATTTAGATATATCATTTCGAAGTTTATATATCTTGTACCCGTTAAGAGTGCATTGTTGTTTATTTTATATAGCTTATTATAGCTATATCAATAAAAGTAATTATATATTTCAAATTTCCTAAAATTGTTGGGAAACCTTTACTAAACGTGAAATAGTCAATAAAGTCGAAATAATATATTTTTTTCTTAACATATGATCCCAAGGTCATACATATAGGACACGCTGACTCAGACCCCAAAATAAATAAATTTTAATATTTTGCTTCACATTTATTTTTCTTACTGTATTAATAAACATATTTTGTAATGTTAACAGAAAATTTTAAATTTTTCGATGGTTGGGATGTAATGGGTTAATTACGGTTACCACTTTCTAAGATGCCGTCCGTACCGAAGATATAATGACCATCATATTGTTATAATCCGAAAGTGCAGACTTTATTTTCAATTATAAATAAATAAATAATTAGACATCTGACACACAACGCCATCTAGCTTCAAACTAAGCAGAGCTTGTACTATGACAGCTAGACTGACTGATAGAATACTTATATACTTTTATTGTTATACATACATTTTATACAACAAAACACCCAAACTCCAAAACAAATGTTTGCAGATCATACATTGTTTGGTTCGACCCGGGAATCAACCCCTGACCTCAAACACAGCAGTTGCACACGCTACCACTGCATCACTGAGGCAGTCAATTAGAAATAGAACATAGAAACTTGTTCAGCAAACAGTAATTTACTAATTACACAAGGGTACGGCTAGCTAATACATTTTGTTTGAAAAATTCTTAAAAACAACAATCTGTTTTTAGTTTCGTAGTACTAGAATCAAAGTGAAAGACTGCATAGACGAGTGTTCTATATAAATCACTGGAATACGTTTAAAAGTACTCCAGCAGTCTCTGGCTTTAAACAGCTAGTGTATATTAAATTCCTTTCGAGGCAGTTGACACTCCAAGCTGTGTGCATACCAGAAGAGTGCAATTTGTTACGTATCAGATGCATACCTAGAATTGCCTTGTACAGTAGATAATAATAATAATAAATAAATATTTCGGACATTCAACACACAACGCCAATTAGTTTCAAACTTAGCAGAGACTATGAAAACTAGAGTGACTGATAGATATACTTTTTTGTTTTTGTAAATACATACATATTATAAATAGAATACACCCAAACTCGGAAACAAATATTTGCAGATCATACAAATATTAATTTCGACCTGGGTAACGAACCTGAGACCTCAAGCACAGCAGCCGCTTTCGCTACCACTACGCCATCGAGACAATCAAAGATCTTTACGAAATTAAATTCAGTCAGTCATATCACAGTCAGAACAGGTAGATACAAACTATCTCAGACAGCCTATGTAACTGTAAAGATTTATTAATTTAAAAATTATTTGGTTTTCTAGAATATTTTGACTTTGACATTTTTATTGTGTACAGTTGTAAACTTATTAGGCAGGATAGTATGATGATGTACTCACAATAAAATGGACTGTGACAAAACCGGCTAAACACGAAACTAGCGCAAGCCTTAAGATCTAATCTCGTAATCTAAAAATATCATTCTAAGCATGCGTCTGAAAACATAAGAAAAGGGATATTATTTTTGCCTTAATGTATTTGAAGCATTGTGACGAGGTTGGTAAAAACGACAACATTTCAGTGACGCCCTGTTGTCCCTAAGCCCGAACCAAGTGATGTATACATCTTGTATTGACGTAGCACTGACGTGGGTTCTCTCTGGCGTAGCTACACTGTGACGTAGAACTTTCACAGACTATCAAAATAAAAGACGGTATTAAACTCTTGCATTGCCTCTTTATTAAATCTCTTTCAAATCATTGCCTTATTAATTTCAAGTCACTCGTTGTATCTCTAAACTCTTTTTCAACGATTCTTTATCTCTCTCTAATTGCAAGCCACTTGAATTGACATTGCTTTAATTGTTTAAAAAGCAGTTTAGAGATTTAAAATCTGGATTGAAATTCCATGAGATCTGAAACACGACTCTTCTCTTTCTGAATTCTTAATGATATGCGACAGCATTGCAGCGAGCTAAGTGTGACATTATTAACGTCACAATGTTAATTTAAAAGCAAAAAGCTAACATTACTCATAAACCAACAGCCATTAAAGACGAAAACAGCGCTTAATGAATTGAGTGTCTAAAAAAACCCGGTCCTAAAAAGCTATAGTAAGTATAACCAACGTGGATTATGGCTGCAGATATGTTGTCTACGCTTGACCTGTAGATAGATAGATACATACAATGTAGAATCCAAAAAAAAACAGTGATACAATTGGGCGCCCTTATCGCAGTCTGCAATCTCTTCCAGGCAAGCGTTAGACGGACTATACTGTACAATATTATGTAGTTTGTTGTGCACATTACAATTTACGTATATTAGCTACCATTACATAGCATAACTGCACATACATATATAAGTATACCTATTCATACAGTTACATACGTATGTAAATATGAATACATACAGAAACATACAAACACATGTACTTAGACTTATGTTACTTGGATCGTTGTAACTACGGATATTAAAAGATTCTACAAAGGGAAAAAGTTATTAAATAGAGTAAATTAAATTCTGAATCCTTATCGAAGTGACCTATATTGGGATATTTTCGCTTTATCATAGTACATTTTAGGCCAAGGCTGTTACCAACTTCACTGCAGCCAATTAATATTTAGAAATAAATCGATCGCGATAACGTAAACTAATATTATTAGTAGACTCTCTGACTAGAACGACTAGCATTCTACATAAGGCCGATATATGTCAGGTTTTAGGTCAATGGTTTACTTTGAATCAATTTAATCCAAAAATGATTTTTATCTAACAATTTTTTACCTGATTCTAATCATTCTTTATAAAATATTCATAAGTATACAGGTGGGAAGGCGACTTTAGGGCATACCAGTGACAAGTTCGGTTTGTTCATCACCTGGTTTCAGTTCAAAATCAAAGTCAAAATGTGTTTTTTTTCTAACAAGGTTTTAAACATTACAAAATTAGCGATGTTACTAACGCGTTGCCAACCCTATCTAAGAAACATGTGAAAAAGGTTTGAGTTAAGTGGATTGAACGGACGGCTAATATTCAAGGAGAGATTTATTGTAGAGGTCTAATGTTTATTACTTTTTGATATTTATTACTTTTAAAACTTTAGTTATCATAAATTTTAAGAGACTAGCTATATATTAAGGTATAAGAAATGGAATTTCATTTAGACGATTCTAATTTGTACGATTGTATCTAACTTACTCGCCTCATGCAGCTCTTGACTAGCCACGAGTGAATCAGAACTTATTATTTATTTAAGTACTATTATTTCAGTGCAAGGCACTAACAACAAAAGTCACTTCCCCATTCCTTTGTCAACTGCGCAAGGCTACAATTAGCACATCTCTATACAACGATCCGCGTGCTCTCAGAGCTATATTTAATTAACACTAGATAGGCGTCAAGTAGGTCAGGCAGCTTTGCTCGTTGTAGAAAGTTAACATCTCTAGAAGTTTGAGTAATAAGGGTTTACATTACGTTTGTTTTTCTTTTATGTACACGTTGTATATACTCTTGTTTGATAACAGGGGATTACTACTAAGCTGTATTATCTTTTGTTAAGCTTGACAAGCTCTAACCAGTAGGACTTAACTTTCCTTTATTGCTTGTTTAGGCTGTATAATTCAGTGAGACTAATATTATTGATATGTATGGCTTAAAATAAAACATTTTTTTATCGAATAGTAATAATTAAACTAGACATAAACGATTGCTAGCAGTAAAAAACCATACCTCTAACTTAGGGAATACGAGATCGTTTTTTTTATTTTTTAAGTTATTTCTCATAAAAAGGTAGATAAATATATGATTGCTTGAATAAAATACTCGCAACACTATAACGATGGATATAAAGTAACGTTACACAATATTGAACTCATAAATATAACGCGACGAAATTGCGTTACTATACTCATACTTTAACATACGCACTCATAAGTCACAATACGTACCTAGCATATATTAAAAGTTTTAACAACAAGACATAACTAATATCGACAGCGACTATGTTGTCCATAGACACTTCTAAAATACAACTTGCCAATTGTAACTTTTTCTTTGTGCACTTTTCATCTGATGAAAAGTGACTAACACCGCCCGCTGACAACTGCAATGCCAGTCACAAATGCGTTGGCTGCCATTGAGGTAGGATTCTAAATTTCTTTATTTAAAGGTCAAACAATTTTGCAGATGACAATATCTTTAAAAAGAAGTTTCAAAAATACTAGCAGTTCATTGTATCCGCATATGGATTATTATTAATTCTATTTGTTGCATTATAGATTGCTATTAAATCAGCCCCAGATCCTGTTGAGTAAGCTCATCCATCCATGACACTAAGAAATTTTTAGGCATTGTTCGGTTGTATTTATTTCTTAGCGTCCATTGATGCGTAAATGTCACAGGATATATTCTGCAGTTCAGATTGATAGATAAGGTCATTATATTAATGATACATTTGTTTTGTTTCAGGTATTTTTTCATTAACGCGATTATAGATATGATCAAACAACTTGAATAAAAATTAAGTTTAAAAAATAAAAGAAAGTTCTTGAGCATGCTTTCGAGTAAATTAAAAAAATAAATTATGAGGGGGTCACATGAAATAAAACCGCAGATTCAAGGGAAGGTAAGTAAATAGTGAATGTCTAAAAACTAACATGTAAATCCGTGTAGTAGCGGATTAGCACGGAGTGTCACCACGGGTGGTGTAAGAGTCGATTAAGAGGTAAACCAAATAGGACAATAACACTGTTAGGAAAACTTAACATACACACACACGCATGCACACACACATACCCACACGCTAACACATCTATATACACACATTTATACACTAACTTACATATTTACACTCACAAACATACATGCAACCTTTTTTTTTTCTTTTTTTTTTTTGTACTGTGCGGAAATCCCCACGGATACCACCGCAGGGTGGTTATGTCGGACTCGAACCGACCAAAAACCGCACGCCGTCTCAGGTACCAATAGCCAGGGAACCAGGTGCACCCTAGTAAGTAAATCCCTGGAACCCCGACGTACCTCGGACCAACTACGGCTGCAGTGGCCCCCTCCTGTGTGGAAAACTCATGGTTTCTTTACTGCCCTCCTTCCCCCCGAAAGGGTGCGCGCAGTCCGTAGTACTCGGATATCCCCCCCCAACCTGCTTCTGCTAGGGTGACAGATGGCCTCATTTGTGACCACCAGGCCTGCACTTATGGAGGACGGAGATCTTCTAGTGATCTCCGGTGCCTGAGCCTTCTGCGGAAACATACATGCACCCTCACACACACATACACGTAATAACACGTAATAACATCTTTAATGTGTAAAACGTCTTTAATGTTTGATAAATCTCTTTATAAAATCTTTCACTTCTCAATACCAATCAATATGGTAACGCTTACACAAGCTCTGGCTTATCTAGAGATGAAGAAGGCTGATAATCTTTCATACACCCGATCATATTACACTTAGTTTTGACCTGATTTTGTAACTATTCTGTGTGAGTGAGAAATAACAAAAGCTTTATACAAAACCTCCTTTATATAAAACCTCCGTTCTGAGGCTGTAGAGGCCCAGCAGTAGACTTTTAAAGGCTGTTAATAATGATGAACATCTAAATCTAATAATAAGGCGAATTGACCCAATTTCAGTTCTACCTAGCTTCGACTTCTTGCAACATAAATAACGATAAGTTACTGAAGTGTAACCTCAACGAACAACATGTTAAACATGTTGCTAAAAAAGTTTACCAACCTAAATGAAAAGAGGATATGCAAATCACATCGGCGCTTGCCAGTTTCACTAAAGTGTTTCTGTTCGGACCGAACTAGATGGGCGAAGTTGGAAACTTATCGATTTTAGCAAAAGAGAGTTGATGTTTTTTTCGTCATACTCTTCTAAAGTTTTTTGAATATAGTTTTTGTGGAACGTCTGTTAGGAAAAGTTGTAGTTCTTACATAATTTTGAAGTCTTACGCCCTTCTAGTTTATAAGGGAATATTAGACCAATTTGTTATATATAACCAAGTGTTAAGCTTTCATTAAAGGCTTGCACCGTTTATGTGTAGTAACTCTATTATTATGAGTCTAGTCATCCTGTAGTGGTAATTCTAGTGACAATTAGAAGTACAAAACTGCGGTGCTACGTTTCAAATTATTTTTTTTAAATTTATTTGTTCATAACTTGATGCATAAATACCTAGTCTTGCCATAAATATTGTAATAAAGAAAAAAGAAAATTGTTAACTGCAAATAACATTTATTACTTTTACAGTGTGTCAGTTTAATACATAAATATAAAACAATTAAAAATATAAAAAGCTTATTCGAAGTGGTCTCCATTGGCTGCAATACAGTCCTTTAAACGATGAGGCCAGTTATCAATAGAAGCACGCACTCTTTCCATGGGAAAATTCTTCACTGCCAATCGTATAGATTGTTTTAGGGACTCCAAATTATCATGGCGTTTAGAGCAAGCTGTACTCTCTAAAACTGACCACAAATCATAATCCAGCGGATTAAGATCGGGACTAGACGACGGCCAGTCTTCAGCTCTGATGAAGTCCGAAACGTTCGATTCCAACCAAGACTGCGTGGACCGAGCTTTATGACCCGGCGCCGAGTCTTGCTGGAAGGACCATACTTGGTTATTGAACATGGTGATGTTAAGGGGCTTAACTACCTTCTCAAGAATGGTATCTTGATACACTTGTGCCGATGTTTTGATACCTTTTTCACAAAAATATGGCTCAGTCACTCCTTCATAGCTAACACCCCACCAAACCATCACTGAAGTCGGATAATGTCCACGTTGCACTCTGTCGACTAATTGGGAAGCTTCCTTAGAGCTTTGAGCATAAATACGGTCATTTTGTTTGTTAAAATGTTGCTCAATTGTAAAAATTTTCTCATCCGTAAACAAAATTTTTCTGTGACCTCCCTTTGCGTACCGCTTCAGTAGTTGTTTCGATTTTACCACCCTATTCTTCTTTAAATTATCAGTTAAGAAATGGCCAGTGCGTCTCTTATAGGCTGCAAGTCCTAAGTCATCTTTTAAAATACGCGACATGGTTCTAGGTGCTATCTTCATTTCCCGAGATAAAATCTTTTGCTTTCGGACAGGATTTCTTCGAATTCTTTCCCTTACTGCTTTGACCACCTTTTTCGTACGAACACTACGTGGACGGCCAGATCTTTTTCTGTCACAAACAGAGGAGGTCTCATTGTACCTATTAATAGCCCGGTACACAAACATTTTACTAATACCAAGTGTATGGAGAGTTTTAAAAATTGCATTTGGCTCCATACCTACTTTGTGTAATGCTATCACAGCGATTCGGTTCTCTTTATCACCCCACACCATTTTAATATCGCAAAATATTTTACAATGTATTGGCGCCAAAATGAGAAAACACAATGAACAATCGTATAAAAATGACAGATTCGAAATTCAAATGTAATATTTTTTTATAATTAAGTGTAACAGTATTTATGGCCAGACTAAGTACATGCATTCACTGCCAGTTGATCGCCTGGGCGATGTCGTGAGTCAATGATAAATTATAGTGGTTTAGTTGTAATAATTTTATTGAACACTATCTATTTTGACTTTAAGATAGGCAAATATATATAGTAATAGAAAAACATATGTACGTCCATACATAAACAAATATGTATGTATATTTATTATATTAGAATATTTGTTTTAATAGTATTAATTAGAATATTATCCGATGAACGAGACCCTGTTGATTTCTTTATCTTAAAAGCGTACCGATTTCTCGCACGCCTGACCTCAAGAGGAAACACATTGTTAGCTGAGCGAAGTTTCCAGTTACGATTATTGCATAAGAATTAAAAATGTGTGGCTAAATTGTTAGGAAGGGATGAGGACAAATGACAAATAGGTGACCAACCTTACTTACGAAAATTAAAGATAAATCGAATACAATTGTTGAGAATACAATCTAATTTGTTGCTAAGATCTGTATTCAAGTCATAATAGCACGCGTCAACATAGTCGACCAAAGGGAAGATAAGAGATTGCACAAGAGCTATTTTGGTTTTCATGGGCAGTAAGTTTTTTAAGCGATATGATGCTCTGAGGATGCGGTAATCCCTTTGGCATACATACATATGACGTGATCACGTCAATTTAGAGTACAGTCGAGATGTAAGCTTAAGTCTTTCACCGTACGACAAACAGGTGTAGTAATATCATACCAAAACTACTTTAGGAAGCATCCCATAATTGACTCTGTTCACTAAACGCCACTGATTATTATGGCCTGAGACTTTGTTGGGTGGACCGATAAACCGAACCTCTCAGAACACTTTTCAATAGTCCTGAGATCTATGTTAATGTTATAGTTATAGTTAGCCGTTGACATATCATCAACATTTACTTGAGAATGCAGTTGTAGGTGGTCAGATAGATTTATAAGAGATAGAAGATTAATAAACAAAAAAGAAGAAAGTATACCGCCTTGAGGGACACCAGAGCCAATAGCATTCCAACTCGGGGAGAGATCGTCAGCGCGAACGAACTGTTGGCGTCCCCATAAGTAAGATAAAAACATTCCAGACATTTCCATTAAACGCATTCGAGAAGACAACTAGAACTAAGACGGTAACTTTTGTGTCTTCCATGGCTCCCCTCATATCACCAATCGTCTTGAGGAGAGCAGTAATAGTGCTATAGCAGAAACTTAAACCAGATTGAAATGGGCTTAACAAGTTATTTCTGTAAATAAAATTAGATATTATGTACACAGGCTTCAAGGATTTTGGAAGGAAGAGAAGAATTTATATAGGCCTAAACAGATAAGGAAGTGTGAGATTTTAGGAAAGGAATGATATAAGCTTTACACCAAGTCAAGGTTGTATGGATACAGTATTCATTACTCCAACATAAATGTAGTTTCTCAAAGAGACTCCCACTCGTTTGACTAAATACGTGTGTATAAGTATGTAACTAATAACTAACTCATAACTATTCTTAAATTAACTTACGGACTAGAAATATTATGATAAATGTTAAAAATGCAAAAAGTCTCATACAAAGCATACCATGCTTTCATAAATTTTTGCTCTTATGTCAGTTTTCGGGCGTAGGTCACATTTTATTTAACAAAAAAACTAGATATTTATCTTAAAAGTTCAAAGATAAAGAGACTTATTCACCTTACTCTTTAACGTTCTACTCTTCGTCAGCTAGAACCTACATTGAGCACAGTATACACAATCTAAGACAAAACCAAGATGTCTATCATTTTTCGATTGAGAAATATTTTTGACCAGACCAGACGGGTACAATTAAACTGAAATCAGCTGCTACTTACTAAAAATACTGTTACCTGGTAAATTATAAACGAATGAATTATACATATTTTTATCACAGAACATCAATGTTATGTACAGATGACCTAAGATGTTATTATAGAGAGGGCATCATCAATTATATACTTACGTGGCAGGTCCATACAATATAATTAACGTCGTAAATAACGTGTCTTGGCGTGCTACAAGTTGTTATAACTAAATGCTTGATACTCTGACTTTTATTATATTATACCAGATTATCTGGGAGATAAATTACAAGCCACGCCGGAAGACATTCGTCTCTATGGTTTCGTTTTATCAACAATTTATTGTTATGAGGAATATTAAAACAACAACATTATTTGTAGACACATTCTTTTTTATAAGCGGAATTGGTAGTCATCATCTCATAGAGGAGAGCCTGAGAAAACCAAAAGTTTTTCAATTTTGAAAAGTGCTTTATTTTTGAAATGACTTCAAAGAAAAGACGGAGGCTCTCAATTTGGTTGTATTTTTTGTACTTTTGTTAGCCCACAGCTTTGTTAAATATAGAATTAATTTAAAAGGATTTTTTTTATCTTTGAGGGTATTCTCAGTACTGTATTTACTTACCACTAACGGAGAGTTCTTAGGATGCTAGGTAGTTATATTTGCACGTACCAGTATTAGCTTTGCTGCAACAGCTAATTAATGACCTGGATACTTTATTAGTGTGTTATGTTTGTTAATATTTGCAGTATTAAGTGCGTTTAAATTGTTTTATTTTTAAATGCTGATCAGAATTAGAGACAATTGGTTGAAATAAATTGTATGGATTGAACATATACAATATACATATAACATAACTCTTATTTACTATAAACACTCCAAAAGAGGTTTGTTAGTAGAACTCTGAGTAATCACCTACTGTTTGATATCGATACCCGTCCATAGACTAGAAACTCCCTTTCGTGAGTTCGTGCACCCTTTTCTACCCCTCGGGTGTTGTAAAAAAGGCGTCAAACTGAATCTATTAAGATTTTCTAGCGTTAATTACTCATTTAGTTTCGTTATAGGATATAAGGTGACTAGGGTCATGACCTATGAAGGGTCAGAGAGTTCAAACCCGACTGGTTCGCATGTTCGCTAATATGATTTGAATTTTTTTTATGAATCATCAAATTTATGGCACAACTCATGTGTCATATCGATTGCAATTTGTTAAGATAAATTTTACAACATTTTCGAGGTTAACCATTTTTCAAAATGGCGACGGCTGTTATCAATTTGCTTGTTACACATTTATTTTCGTATAATAGAAGTAGCTTTTTTGCTATGTATATTACGATAATTTTAAATAGTGACCGACCGGAAATTATAGCTTCAGTTTCAGCCAAAAAATATTTTATCGTATATTCATTCTTTCATTCATTGCGAACGTACACAATGCAACATGATGACCCACACTATGCCGGCTTAGTGAGATACTTTTTTAAACTCTGCTTCAAAAACCCAGGATCGAAGTGAGTAGTAAACACATACATTGGTAGTTAAATAACCTGAATTTTAATACCTAGATACATATTAGTTTTGATTGAGGCCGAAAGTGAGAGAAAAGGCCGAAAGTTTGATTTCGGATTCGGCGGAAAAACCAGTATAAATTCAATTTCCAATTTTAAACCTTTGTTATATAAAGACGAAAAAGGAATTATGGTTTCTTTTTTGACAACTCAATGAATTCATTTGAGTTTAAACTTTTGTTATAATCCAACTCCTGTCTGTTCTCCCATTTTCTTTAGTCAGTTTTCTGATTGTGATGTTAAGAGGAGCATAGTGTCCATCACTTCGAATTCAGTGGGTTCTGACCACCTGAGCCGTAATATGGTCCTCCCAATCCTTGATGAAATTCTTTCTGTCATCTGTCATATCCTAAATTATTCGATCTCCCATAGCATGTTTTCAAAAGCTTGGAAGGACGCTGAAATAATACCCATTCCCAAAAAGAAAAACCGCGGATCCTTTACCGACTACCGCCCGATTTCAATTCTTCCCTCTCTCTAAGGTCCTTGAACGTCTTATCCATACTCATTTCTCACATTTCCTATCCAGAAATGGAGTTTAAACGGTCGATATGGTCATAGCACCACTACTACCATTGGCTATGTTACGGAGGAGATAAGATTTGCTATAGAGAATAGCTACCTTACAGTTGTAACACTTTTGGACTTTAGTAATGCATTCAACACCGTTGACTTCAACGTTTTGCTGTGCACGAGTATACTACGCTCTCTCAACATATGTCCAACTGCGATTGACTGGTTTCACAACTACCTGTTTTGTCGCCGGCAGCGCATTTGTATTGAAAACACTGTTTCTTCTTGGTGTAGTACTCCAGCCGGCGTTCCACAGGGCGGTGTGCTTTCAACTCTAATTTTCTCTGTTTTTATCAACACCATAACTAATGATCTGTCTTCTTCCTACCACCTATACACAGATGATCTTCAAATTTATACCAGGGCATCACCGGCTAATCTGACTCATGCTGTCAACACCACTAATGCTGACCTGGATAAAATATGTAAGTGGAGCAACCGATACGGCCTGAAAATTAACCCATCTAAGACTCAGGTCATTGTCGTTGGAAGCTTACGATGATAATTGAAAATTTATTGGACAAAACTTCCACTAGTCATTTGCAACAACACACCTATTCCGTACAGTGACAAGGTGAAGAACTTGGGGATATATATTATTAGTCCCTTATCTTGGGGCCCTCAGCTACAAGAGCTGAGTCCTGAAATATTTGCTGCTGCAGGGTCTTTCTGCAGAATTCGTAATATTCTACCTACGCCTACTAAGGTTGCTCTCACACAATACCTTCTTTTTCCTATCCTTGATTATGCTGATGCCACTTATCTTGATCTCTCAGAAAACCAAATGAATTAGCTTGAGAGACTCCAAAACCTATGTATACGATTATATTAATATTTGGATTACGTAAATATGGTCATGTATCCGACTATCGTTAACGGCTAAAGTGGTTACCTATCCGTCTTCGCCGGAATATACATATTCTTTCTCTTTTATATAACATTCTATTCAATCCTCTTACTCCACGTTACCTTAAATCACGGTTTAACTACTTACATGACACACATCCCACATTGTTGAAATCGTTACAAAACTTAAAATTAAAAATACCAGGGCACACTATTGAATTCCTCGACCAGTCCGTTTCTGTCCAAGTGGTCCGGCTGTGGAACGCACTACCAGTTGAAATTAGACGTGCGCAAACATTGACAGCCTTTAAGAGACTGGTAAAGGATTATTACCTGGGAGATATCAATGTTACATAGTTACCTTTGCTGCACTCGATTAGGTAAAGGTGTTCGCATTAGGTATGTATGAAATATCTATAAGTTTCAGTTGCTCTTTTGCATATATTTATTTGAAAATTCACACGACGTGTTACTATTACTATATATAGTTTATATTATCATATACAGACTACTTTAATTAATGCACTTCTAATACACCAGGTACTACCCTATACTTTCCATCCCATGGTTGCCTGTAAGAGATTGCTAACGGGCGGTAAGGCCGCCACTGGTACTTCCTTAGCTTTAAGTTACCTCGATATTTAAACTGGTGTACAATAAACAGATATATAATTATTATTAGACTTCAACGTTCAATGCCATTTTCTCTAAGCCCACCAAAAAAAATATAATTTATACTATGTTCAATGTCAAATTTTGATCATACACCAATTCTTAATTTAATATCTATCTCTCATGTACATATTTGTGAAAATTCAATTATTCAGGTTCATTTCAACTGTCAGCTAACATGAGAGACGGCTGTTGTACAGAATTAATTAAAGCAACATCTGTTATACGATGAAATTAAAAAAACCAAGCTTTATTAGAAATAATACTAGTTGCCCACTTAACAGAAGCAATAATTTTAACCGATATCCTTTCAAGCGATCGAAGTAAAGAGAATCATTCGGGATAATATGATAAAAAAATGACCTTTAATCCATAAAATAAATCGTATCGTAACAGCGAAAAAGTCATTTTCAATTTAAACGAACTAAAAATTTCTAATTTCAAACCTGTTTTAAATGACAGGGCTTTTAATTTTAATAACGCTTAAATATCTTTAATGTCTTTTAACATTCCCTACTTTTATCCCAGGTATAAAATAGCTAATATACTCTACACGCAACACTCGTAAGTAGAGTCCTTACTCAATATAATAATATACAAACTCATATTCTAGATATTGACGTCTTTAGCCAGTCGTTTAATGTATTCAAAACTAAAATATACCATGACCAAACGAATGTATGGTGAGGTATTTTTAATTAGTTCACTGTTTTTACATTAGAGGTAATAATGCTATGTACACTATAACTGTCATACATATAAGATACAATGCCATGCAATTAAAATTAGTTCTGATATTTATGATGTGGTAATACTTTTTTTAAATAAATAAAGCTTTTGCGATATGCATTGAATCTATGATAGTGTAATATGGAAGACCAAATCGATATTTAATTGCAACGACGTCTCCATTCTATAGGGTGGGCCAAGAATTCGTTAACATTTGAATCTAACATTGCGCGCAAACATGTTATGAGAGGTCTTCGGATCGATGCTACGGGAATTTGCTGACTACAATCGTAACACATTATTTCAACAAGATGAAGTCGCTTGGAACACATGGAGTCCCTGCCGGTGTTCAACGACATGTTTCCGGAAAAACTGATTTCCAGACGAGGCGACATTCCATGGCCACCTAAAAGTCCCGATCTATCCCCAGCAGACTTCCTTTTATGGGGTTTGAAGAATCGTGGCTACATCAATAAACCAAATACACTACGTCAACCAAAAGAAAAAATCAGCAAAGAGATGTCGGCGATCTCGTGGTCTCCTTGCCGACGAGTAAACAAAAATTTCGGTGCTCGCTTAGAAGAGGGCAGACGTCGAAACAGTGGTCATTTAGACGATGTAATTTTTAAAAAATAAATTCCAACTAATTAACTTTCTTGTAAATAAATAATTTATATAATATATCAAATGTTTTTTTATACAATTTTTTTAAATGATAGCTAGTTCGTGGCTCATATTATATTTAAAATTAAAGTTCAATATTTCTTCTCCTTCATCATCAGCATCAACAATTTAATAGTCCACTACTGGTTGTACTCTTTTCTATAGATAGAAAAGTACTTTGGCTAACTATACCATGCTAGCTCTCTCCTTTGAAAAAGAAAATTGTCAATGAAACGCATAAGGTATGTTCGTAAATTATACGGTAATTTGAACCAGCCACTCTTATTAGAAGTTTACAAATTATAAATAATGTAATCAGTAGAGAAACGAGCGTAAAGTACGTTTAATTAAAATATCTATCAACCGCAACTTTGTTTTTATTTATTCAGAGCGAATTGAGTTTCTATTTATGTCTTTTATTTTGAATGGTTGAGTAAGTGTGTACTCAACTGTAAAGTTGACGATTCCTTTTACTCTTGTATATTTTTCGATTTCTCTAGTGAGTTCTCAAACATTCGTAACCAGTTAATAATTAAATTGTACTGAAAGCAGTGTTTGTTCACAATCGTTTTCCTATTTTTTTCTGAAAATTAATTCGCATTCCTACACATTAATCAATGTGTAGAATTGCAAAGAAGCTCGTAACTTTTATGCCCGGTCTTTCTGTCACTTGGACGGGGACATAAACTGTCAAATAGAAGGCAGTGTTTATAGCAGTACATGTAATTATTGAAGTAATAACTTCTTATGGGAGGGTACGTCGCTTCGTTATGTAACGCGTTACGGCACCAATCTGTTTGACTTCCCTTCTCTAACGCATACGGTAGTGGTAGACAAGCTCCTCCTTTCTCACTCTAACCCACTAAGTATTTCACAAGATAAACAATTTCAATATTAAATAGTTCAACTTAGATTAGTTTATGTACTCACTTCTCTCGTGCGTCCCGAAATGCACCTGTTTTTTATATATTTTCCTCAATATCTCATATCCATAAAGTTTAATTTGAGAATGTACACTCCGCTTCTTGTTAAAATTTGATTATCTGATTTTCTTGTAAGTCTATTCGATTTCCATCTAAAAAGAATATCATTAAATTCTAAGTCGTATATAACAATGAATCACTAAATTGAAATGTCAAAACACTTATTTTGCCATTTTAATTTGGAATTGAAACGAATTCTGGTTTTAGTATTCACAGCTCTCAACACTTAAAACTGTGAGTAAAAATGTTTGGCATAAATTTTGCACTCAAGTTCCTTCTGATCTTACTGTAGGTTCGATGATAGAAATATACGAACCATTGTCGATAGTAACGTTAAAACTTAAATAGTTTTTGTTAGAACCTTTCACTTTATCCGATACGTAATCTAAGTGTTTAAACCTCTTACGAAGCGAATTTGTGACTAAGACAAGATTATGTCACACTATTGGAAAGTCTAATATTTGGCTTAACACAGCGGATTTTATAGTTGAGTAAATTACACAATGTATATAGAGTTTCTCTCACAACCTGATCTACCTCAGAAGAAAACTAGGCCATACTTTTTTCGATGAAGTCCTAACTATAAAACTAGGAAGTAACTGCGCACAACATTAATAAAATAGCAAAATACTGATAACAGAGCCTTTGCAGGTAATCAAAGCCGACCTATCTGAGGAATTTTGCCCAAACACATGAGAAAGTCAAAACATGTTCATGCCTTAGTTGGCACTGAGCCAGCTTGCATGTAGTAAACTCGGCTACTGTACTCTGATGAAGTTAAACTAACTGTTGTTGTTGGCAGTTTTGTTTATTTTTCTGAGCAATATATTTGGACGTATTAGAAATACGAGAGTTCACATTACAGGGTTAGCATTAAAATTAACTTTAAAAAAGGTTTTAAATGTTCAATAGTCCGTGCTGCTCCAGTACCAGTCAGTCTCTGACCAGTAGTGCATATCTCTATCCTCTGAATTTAATAAAACGTTATAGATTTATTTGTAAGTCTGTGATGGTATTTAAACCTGAAAACAATGCATGTAGACTGCAAGAAGACTTAATGGATACTTCAGTGCTATTTTATATTCACCATCATCTCAGCCAAAAGACGTCCACTACTGGACATAGGCCTTTCCCAGGTTCGCCACAACAGCCGGTCCCGCAGCCAGCAGCTTCCCGCGACCTTCACCAGGTCCTCGGACCACCTTATGGGGGCCTACCAACGCTGCGTTTCCCAGTACGCGGTCACCACTCTAGAACTTTATAATCCCAGCGGCCATCGTTTCTGCGTGTAATGTGCTCCGTCCACTGCCACTTAAGTTTAGCAATTTTCCTGGCACTATCGGTGACCTTGGTTCGTCTGCGGGTTTCCTCATTCCTGATTCGATCACGCAAAGAAACTCCGAGCATTACCCTCTCCATTGCTCTTTACGTGACTTTGAGCCTTCTTATCAAGCCCATAGTGAGCGACCACTGTTTTTATATTATACCAATAGTATTCATCTATAATAAATACGTTCATCCCAGGATTCAGCTCCTTTCTAAGGCTATATGTCAGGATGTAGGATGACATATGTCAATAAACAGTTAACATTTTTTGTATTACGCTTGCCAAAATGATTCCAATCTGCCTGGTGGAAGTGTAAGCAGAATCCAGGAGTGGTGGGCATCATCCTTATTGTGAATATAAACAATTAAGCATGATGACCTATACTATGGCGGCTAATATACAATATTGTTTGTAACATACATTTATAGTGCAGTAATTGACACACATTTTGAAAGGAGTATTTTGACTCTAAACTTCATCTATTGTGAATTTGTAATGAAATTTAATCCAAGTGAGAATTTAATACACGTTTCACGTACGTCTGTTTATCTTTTCACCCAAACCCACTTACATATATTACATATATATAAATTATAACCCGACCGATCGACCCTTAAACCAAGATTCCTAAACGAAAAGGTCTCCGTACTGTTTCTTTAGATAGGTAGTGCCATTATCAACAGTTTGAAACCATCCGTGACTAGAGAGTCAAATGGAATAAAAGGAAGTTTCACTAAAGAAGTTTATATAAAGGATGGTACTAAAGTTTATTGCCGTTTCTTTGGTAAGGTACAATTTGCATTTCCACTTATCTAAGCACAATTCTGGATGACTAAAATAAAAATCAATAAATCTCCAATTATTTCCATATTTTTTTTTCTGTATTAAAAGCCTGCCGAAGTAACAATCGTAGCACATGGTTTCAAGAAGATGGAGCCACTTGTCACATATCCACATGTTGCCGGAAAATCTGATTTCTAGACGAGGCGACATTCCATGGCCACCCAGAAGTCCAAATCTATCTCCAGTAGATTTCTGATGTGGTTATTTGAAGCATCGTGTCTACATCAATAAACCAAATACACTACATCAACTAAAAGAGAAAATCAGCGAAGAGATGCCGGCGATCTCGCGGTGTCTTTGCCGACGAGTATTTGAAAATTTCGGTGCTCGCTTAGAACAGAGCAAACGTCGAAACGGTGGTCATTCGGACGATGTAATTTTTAAAAAATAGACTCCAACTTATTAACTTTCTTGTAATTAAACAGTTTTTATAATAGATGTATATAAATGGGTTTTATTATACGATTTTTTCAAATGTTAACTATTTCGTATGTAACTATTTTTATAATTTTCATAAGTTAAAAAAGAAGGAATTCAATATAAGGATGATGAAAGGACTAGATGTAAGTTTCCTAGACCTAAGTTTCTGTAGAAAAGTTTTACTAATTCTCAACTAAGTTGATTTAATAAGTTGCTTAGCAGTGGTTAAAGCCAGGACTGTATTCTTCAATCCAGATACTAGATGCAATGTTAACTTAGACTTCGAATTCAATAACTGAAGGTTGCAAGAAGTCATTTTTTGTTTCAAGTATTCAACAGAGCTATCTTAGGGCCGTGCTCAAAAAAATTGGTAACTGTGTGCGCCTTTGCCACGCCTTTTACGTCCCTAAGCGGGGCGTGAAAAAGTATCTTGCTAGGCCGCCATAGTGTGGACCATCATACTGCATTGTCTGCATTCGCAATTAGTATAGCGGCCACAACTCTTGGATTCTATTCATATTTTCCATCAAGCAGCGTAGAGTTACTTTGGAAGGCTCTCGAAAATAGATATAATAACAATAGTCAACAGATTTTTATGGCTTTCATCAAATCTCTTTCAATGATGTAAGTACTTTTAAATGATGCAGGAAATTTCCTAGTTAAACTCTACACGAAAATAAAAAAGAAGATGGTAAAATCTTAAGTAACATTGAGTTTAATTTAAAAAACTGCTTCCTTGTAAGTACTAACAGTGAAAACATTTTTAAAGAAATATTTTGTTTCTAGTTTGTTATGAATTCGTGGACTATGCGAAAGTTTCGTGTATTTCGCTACAGATGCAGGCTTATGCCGCCGACACTTGCTTGCCACAAGTAAAACATATTTCGCTGCAAATACACGATGTTACACGTAGTAGTGGCACTTATGTTGTTGAAAGCTTAAACATTTAGAATTTTTACATAACGTACTGAAAATAAATCAAATCCAGTGTTATGGTAACGAGACTGCTAATGAACATGTCTATATACATATATTTAAATACAATCCTGTTACTTTCATAATTAAGCTTAGGGATAAGACAGGTGCTAGTGCTTTTCATGTTCGGGCTCACTAACTAACCAAATAATTTTGTTTAGTAAATACTGAAATACGAGATATTTTTTCATCCTGGTGCCCCCTTCCTATCATAAGGTCTTAATAGACGGGCTGCTTCTATGTTAAACTAACAAAATGAGCATCATTTTAGAGTATGGAGTATGTAAATGAGGTCTTACAGCGGAGTAATCAATTACGTTGGTATGCAGCATGCAGCGGTGGCGGAAGCCGGTCGAGTGCCTGGTTCCGTATACTAACGTCCCGCCGCATTGCGGACCCAACTAGATATATAATTTGTTGTGCTTATTTTGTTGGTTGAACATTTTTCTATATTTATTCCATATTTTAACTCAATACGCCGCTCACGTATGCTAAATGGTAGCACAAACATTTAGTTCGGAGGGTCAATACACAATAATTTGAAGCGGGAGTATTTTTTGCACAAAATAAATCAAACCAAACCCCTCCACCCCTATAGTTGTACTTTATATGTATAGTTAAAAGTATTTCTGACTCTTGAGGTGTCTATTGCCAGTGTTAGATACGATACGGAGACTTGTCTGCATGTTTGCCCCCTACACCGAAAATAATCACTACTGTAAAGTTCTAAGTTCAACCCTAGGCATCTTCGATTCGGGGGCTACGCGAAAGAAAATTGATTGTCTCTTTTCAGTACATGCGGTGATTGTCGTAACAATGCTTGTCAACTCAACTTTCACTGTACTCTTAGAAGCGGCACACAATAGCTCTGGATACGTTGGTGAAAACATTTGATAAATTTATCATATACTAGAAAAAAAAAAGTTGATTTTTAATTAAAAAGTTTTTATCTAAATAATTATAGTATTAATTGTAATTTTCAAGAAGAAAAAGTGTAAAAAACATGTTAATTGTTTTATATAAGAATAGCTGCTAATATACGACACGACACCCCAAACGGAAAATAAAATTATTCAATTTTAAGGTTTGTTATTATCCTACGTACTTTCCTCACTATGACAAATATTTATTTTTTATAAATATGTTTCCTAAAGAAATTATTAAAAACATCTAAAATTCTTGGCGATAATTGACAATAATCTATGTTCCTCGGTTTACATAACCACTGAAAAATTACCCTTAAATGTGGATAAAAAAACACACAGACACATCAACATTTTTACACAAAACATTTTACACGAAGAAAGAGAAATATCCAAATAACTGTCAAAACTTCGGAAAATAAATAAATCTTTATTATTATAAATTATGCACTACATTCGACTCAAATGTATTAGAACGCAATGAACATTAATATCACATCGTTGCGAGTTATTTGGTTCATCTTTCACAGATATATAATGGAATCAATGACCAATTCATGCACACGGCTCCCTATATTTGCTCCTCATAATTGAATGAAAACGAGAGAACATCTACGAGTACCCCAAAACTGTCTGTTTGAACAATACGCACAATAAATAACACACCCCTATAGGGAACCCGTACGATCCCCATAAAAAAACCCTACATTTTTTTCGAACAAAGGACACTGTTGAAGAATTTCATACGAAGATGCCATTTTTCAAAACCGCTTGACCCGCTTACAAGCGTTAACATAAAATTTTACTGCGTTATAAAGTTTTTTTGACAATGACCTCAATAGAAATAACTGTGTGATTGAATGCGGTTGATATTGTTATATCTTTTATGTAGGTCGGCTCAACCTGGCTTATCTCGATCTTAATCACAGCGCCATCTATCTTGACTAGTTCTAACTTATATGAAATATATGAATAAACTTTTGTCATATAAGTTGCCAGGTGTTGGTATAGAAAAGATATTAATACAACAATACCTAAATCTATACATATAAAAAAAATTTTAATCTGTCTGTCTGTCAGTATGTTCTTTATAGCATCGTAAACTATTGATTTAATGCATTTGATCATGTGATTATCTTTAGCAAAGTTGTTGTGCATGAGGCCACGAAGGTTTCTGAGTTGATATTTTTTTTTTGTCGCCTTCAAATTTATTATAGTTGGTAGTGTAGTAACGCGCGAAGGGTACAGCTAGTTAATTTATAAAATGAAACAAAATCGCATCAGTCTACCACAAATCGAAGCTTTACGGAAAGCGCAAGTCTCACGTTATTTGGAAGCCTTTGATGAAAGAGTATGGTCCGATCTGATGTACTAAAACAACGGCTAACATAACAGTACAGTTAGCCATAGATAGGATGAGTACAGGTTGTTAACGATTGTAACAGGAAACTAAATAACTTCTACATGTTATAGTAAAGTAACATGGATTTGTTAAATATCAGGGCTTATACAGTTACAATAATTAGTCATAGTACTCTAATATGTAAATGGTTATCAGCATTATCACCAATTAAAGCGTGGCGTGAAAAAGCATCTCAATAGACCGCCATAATGAGGGTCACCACTCTGCATTGTCTGCATTTGCAATGAGTATGGTGACTCTTTGGATTCTATTCATGCTTTCCATAAGGTAGAGTAGAGTCACTTTGGCAGGATCTTCATATATAATACCATCAATAAAAAACCAACTACTTCTGATAGAGCACTGTTGGACTTAGGCCTCTAAGATAATTTGCCCTCCCAAGGTATACCAGAGAGCCAATTTTGTTCCTTTTTGCATCCAGCCGCCGTCGCCCCTCTTACGCAAGTCGTCCCGCCGTCAAACGAGAGTATATACTCTTGTTACATTATAATTAATGTAACCTTCTAGTTAATTTTTGAGATATAATAGATATCATATAAATATATGAGCACTATAATAATTTGGTTAATGTGTTATTGTTATTATTATGATGCAATAGAAGTTGAACAAATCTCAAGGTTCGTCGAAGCAAAGTCGTAATGTGAGTACATATTGTAATAATAGATTTATTTTGATACATAGCCATATATAATTTGTCTTAATTTTTTTGGCATAGGGAATGAACGAACAGACGTATTGCCTTGGGGGAAACGTACCAAGCCCTTGCGACTCAAGAATCTTAAGTATCCATTTTTAGCACCCAGCTTCATACTTAACACTTTCTAAACAGCATGGGCATAAAATTCTCAAGACATAATATAGGATTCAATTGTCTAAGTGAATTAAAATGGAATGTTAGTAAATTAGGTTATAATTGCCATGCGTAGGGCGGGACTTGCCTATTTTCTAGCCTGCACATATGCGTGCATACATAAATAGTTTAAATATATGTCAAATAATAAGACGGTATTTTATACATAAAAAACATAGAAATGTACAATAGGTATGAGTTTCATGCATTTGGATATGTACGACTAAGTTAAAATACAAAAGTTTAAGTATAAATTGTGCACGTTTTCAAAGCAACAATGAAACTGGCGGTAATTCCCGTATGGCGGGGAAAATGAAATATGGCAGCCACAACGCCTAGCGTCCCTTTTGTGATCCGTTGGCCTACGTAACAATATTCTACCTTGAACCACTAATATGTTTTATTTCTGGAGGTTAAAAAGATGGTGTTTTAACTTTATTGTATTACTGTAAAAAAAAAAACTCTGAATGTTTATTAGTAAAAAACTATTTATCGTAAGAACTCGAGGATTTTAAAATAGTATTATGGATATATATCAATTGAATACTGAAGAAGAAAAAAAAAAAGAGGTGTTCTTTATTGTTATACCGTATTTGCGCCAACTATAGACTATTTTCAACATGATTATCAACCGGCCCTGTGGCGCAACGGATAACGCGTCTGACTACGGATCAGAAGATTCCAGGTTCGAATCCTGGCAGGGTCGCGAGAAATCTTTTTGTCATTTTACTTTTTTATATTTTCTCTAATAGTAAATACTATTTCTGCAAACTATGTATAGACACATTTACGAAACTTAGACATTCTGTAGTTTAATTTGTTTTAGGTTTTTCAGATGATCCGCTTTTAATAATATTCTAAGGCATTAGTAATGTGTTGGCGTTTTTTAATTTTTTTTTCAATTAAAATAAACAATCGAAAACTAGTTGTTTAAAGATCTTAAGCTGGTTCTAAACCAGAAATATATATGGAACTAACAAGTACCTGATAACATACGTAATAAGTATAATTTTTAAAAGACACATTTATGGTCTATACTGTAATCTTTTTTTAGTTCTGTAGTCAATATTATTGTGCCCTATATTATAGGACTTAAGGTCTAATATTATAGGTAGTAGAGCCACGTTGTTTAAGCGCAATCGAGCCATCTCGACGGGGTCACTCTTTCATCGAAGACCAACCAAAAGCGACGGCATCTGTACTGTCGTGTTTTGTTGGTGAGTGCGAGACCGAAGGCCCGTTGAAGGAGTGACAGTTATCATGGTAAATGTGGGGAACTTAACCCTGCCACGATGACTATCGTGCCTTTTACGTCCCCAAGGTAGCGTAAAACAGCATCTCACTAGGCCGCCATAGTGTGCATTGTTTGCATTCGCAATATGTATAGTGACTACAACTCTTGGATTCCATTCAGGTCTCCAATCAAGCAGAGTAGAGTTCTTTGGCAGGCACTTAAATAAAAAAGTACCTTGTATAATCGACTTTATATTGCTGTAACATTAAGCTATCCATGGAACATAACCTGGAATGATGTCTAGGTACAAAGATGTGTAGAATACCGCCTATAAACATCTTACATAATTCACACTAAAAAAATTATAACATGGTTATGGTATTAATAAATATCAAATTTATGACATGCTCGTATTATGTCAAAAGTACATTAGTAATTAAAAGTAATTAAAAGAGAATATTTAATAATGTATCTCGCAACGTATTAAACAAAAATCATCAAATTATTTTGTAGCAAATATCATTAAAATATGCTAATACAATGATGCATCCTAAATACATAAATATGTACTACATCAGACTTATAAATATACATAATTATAATGTATATATTTTTTAAAACTATATAATTATACAGCATTTTAAGTATCTTATTACAAGTTATGGACGACTTGTTCAGAATCAGTTTTTGTCGTATTAATATGTGAAAAATACTTTATACCAGTTTTCAAAGAAATATGACACGGAAGCATGTATTTCGAATACTTAAAGTTTATATGTAGAATTAAAAAAAAACATGTGTGTGTGTGTGTACCTATGTGCGTAAGTTAGAAGTTATACTTCTTTAGTGTAACAAGATATAATTTTTATAAAAATTTAATTCTGCGCGTTCTTGTCCTGTTTGTAGTTTGTATGGAAAAAAAGTATTTAACAGATTGAAAGAAAGTTTTATTATAACACATTATCTAGTTAAATAAATTTCGCGACAAAAGAAGTATCAAAAAGTAACTTTTTAAACAATATATGCTATTGAATTAAAATTTTGTGCAAACAGTTACATAACACGCCTAGCACCTATATATATAGATACTAGGCCCCTATCGTATAGCCCTTTCTTGGTGTGGTCAATAAAATAAAACTAATTAATTCGTATTATATAACGCTAGCTTAGTTTTTAAAATCTAAAACGTTACACAAGATTCAGTTCTCGCTTTACGTGACAATATTTTACACAAATGGGTTTCAAAAGATGTCTACATGAGTTTATCATTTATAAAAACTATCTCTATACTGATATTAAACCTGGATTTATTTCAAAAGGACATAGCTAACTGTTTTTTTTTGACAACTACCGCTTAAGGAATATTCTCATACAAATTTTCGTCATAGAATCGAGGAATATAGTTGACACCACATATGAGTTGCACCTCGTGTTGTTAAGGTTCATGAACCCTTTTATCCGAAATAGCTACTAATATATTCTTTAACTTACATTTCCTTTTCATGAACTGGAGTAAACTATCATATAGTATTTGTAGGTCAAGGTGACCGTAATCCTACGTCATAACTTCCGGGTTTGTGCTACACTATCCTAAATATCGCTTCTTCTACTTTACTTTCATGTATCAATGAACAACTAACGATATTTATAAAGTTTATATGTATAATACGTCAAACGTTTCAACTGTACAGTGTTCCAAGAATTTCTTTTGTATATCTACTTAGAAAATATGTGACGGTTATTTTTATATTATGTAAACATTTCATAGAATAGAGTAAGCAAAAGTTTCCAGCTACACTGAGTTACGGTGGCCCTC
This sequence comes from Hypercompe scribonia, assembly GCA_949316085.1. Classification (NCBI taxonomy): domain Eukaryota; kingdom Metazoa; phylum Arthropoda; class Insecta; order Lepidoptera; family Erebidae; genus Hypercompe; species Hypercompe scribonia. Next base: position 12,968,126 of record OX438988.1, read on the forward strand.
CTTCAAAATATAGCACGTAAATAACGTGGAGAGTGAAGGAACTTTCTACATTTTCTCTGTATTAGAATAAAATGTTTTTGAAAATCTTATTCTTAGCAATGAACGAAAACATATATAAAAAGACGGATACATAGGCAAAGAATGCATAGAAAGGAACATGTAGATTAGACACTTGGATCATCTGATCATATCACGCTGTTTCTTTCGCACTCTTAATTTGGTATAATTTGTATACGACAGGGCTTGAAAGTAGGATTTTCAAATTTTTTTTTCTTTTAAACACATACCCTGTGTTGCGGGGGACTTGACACACATACAAGAAACGGACACAAAGAACACCCAGACTCAGAATAACAATTTATGGATCACACAAAGTGTTGTTCCATGTGAGGTTTCAACCCACAACACTTCGCGAAGTAGAGAGCGGCGTGGCGACCGCTTAAAACACTAGGCCAACTGTGCAGTCGAAATTTGTTTATACCAAAATCAAAAATTTATAATATTTTATTAGACCAAAACCCTCGTATGCAGAACTTTTACATCGCATGATGCCGGTCGTGTTCTGTAAAAAGAAGCTGCCGTCCAGATATATCACAATATGGGTCCACTGTCTCTGTTGTCAGCATAAAAAACAGCTGAACAGACCAGACACGCCCGTAAAAAGTCAAACAAGTCCGACCACAATTGGACATCTGGCGATCCTACCCGTTGCAAAGAATACACGCCTTTAACGTATACGCATTGCTATACTAATAAGGATATTAAATTGCTTAACAGATAAAGTCTTTTCATAACTCAGGAGTGAATTTTGATGAATTTCACAGTAAACATTTATCAAAAAATTTACAACCTTCACAACAAAAATCTCCTCACTACAGAATAAAACAATGACCCAGTTACATGCATTTGAGCTAATCAAGTCCTTGTCTTGAATACCTAAACATTTTTTGTGGTACAAAAAAGTGTAAAATCATACTTTTTCATATAAATAACTGAGTGTTTCTGAGACAGTTGGATTTTATAAGTATGTAAACAATGTATTTCGTGCCATTTTTACTAATAAATGCACGCAATGGTTTAATTTTTTTTGTACTTAAAATTGCCAACATTATTTTCACTTGACTTTATCTTTTAATATCGATGTCGATATACTACTTACGATGTGAAATAATAAAACTTCTATTTTTAAAACTTAAGAATGACCCAAACCGAATGCAATTTAACTGACCTTTGTAAAGAATACCCTTGTATTGCAACATAGGAGCGATAATAATTTTTCCTATTGACATACAGAACGTCTATTCACTAAACAGAATTTTGCAAAAACTTTGTTTTATATGTTGTGGAAGTCTATTCTCTCTCCCCAAACGTCGTTTTTCAAAGCGCTTTCCCTGCGTGACGTACCTTAATATGCTATAATTTTATAATTTCTTCTCCACTGTCGTGTTGCTCTCTACAGAGCAGTCATAATCCTGTTAACATGTTCACGTTGGTAATAGAGACGGAAAGAGCTGCTCGCACAATCTCCCGCTATCTCTGCTAGTTGACAAATTTTGAAACTAAAATTGTGATGTTGTTGTTTCAGATAAACCTGCGATTAATTTTGGTATCCGGCAAGACGAAGGAGTTCGTGTTCAGTCCCGTAGACTCGGCGGGTGATATTGCAATACACGTCTACGACAATTGGCCCGAAGGTAATACATACGCTATAATCTACAATTTATGTACTACGAATTCAGTTCCACGCTTACTACTTAAGAGACACTCACAAAAGGTATTGGCCATTCTTTAATATCACTCAGTGAAAACCAGTGATTGAAAAGATGGGTCGGGGGCCAATTCAATTTCATTATTGTAGTGAGGTTACGCATTTGGACACTTCTGTTTCAATCGTACTGTAAAATGACTATTGAATCGAATCAATTACTCTATCTCCTCCCACATGGCTGGTATTTGAATACTGTGAGTTATTTACAATGTTTCGGGTGCAATAAATATCTTCTGTCTGGGTGGGTGTCCAGAGGATAAACTGAGGTTGTGGGGTGTGCTCGCAACATTTATGGAAATCAGCTCACCGTGATACCGTCATGTAGTATCGTAGAGTTTGTAATGGTGGTGCGAGATGGTTTGCCGAGATATGAATACATTTGTTTACTGTTTACTTGTTTAGATACGAACAAAAAATGAAAGCTTTATGATCATCAGATATTTATGAGTTATGCAGAGCAGATATAAAGTGTAGTTCAAATCAGATTATACTGAGGGATCATGTTAGTTTATCTACACTATGTTCAGCTCAATTGCTCCTATTGTAGACCACTTCCAAAGCCAAGACTACCTTATTGCCAGTTGGAAAGTTTACAAAAATATTATGACTTTTCACAGTGACTAGATCGGATCTAGACTGATCAAGCCACAGTGAAAGATGTCACAGCCGTTACTTTCCAACGTAGAGATATATATAAAGTATATGTAGCGTTTTATAAAACTAAAGTGGTCTAATTAAGAGATATACTGTTTCATGATCTACTAGCTGCACCCACGGTGTTAACCCCATTTATTAATTTCTTACCCCACGGAACTACTATATGTGTTCCGAATCAAAGTAGCTTACGTGGTAATCCAGAGTGTCAACCATGTCAAATTTTATCAAAATGAATCTAGCCGTTTGGACGTGAACTAGTAACGAATATACAAACATACACCCTTTCAATTTTTCACCTTTTTAACTTACATTAGTGTGATAAGTCTTTAATAAATATGAATACTATTTGACTCGACTAAGTTTAAATCGTATTTACATTATCAATAAATATGATAACGTCGTAATGCCGTGGCTCTAAACTTTAGTTATAACACAACTCACATGGATTACACACGAGGTTCGACTACTAATTAGCCTCGTCAACAGAATAAATACTCGAACTTTGTTGACTCCACCGCCACAGTTCCACAACAATTAATAACCCCCGAGAGACTTTAAATTCATTGTTCTAAACAAATTTACCTAGGAATTGACTATGTTAGTTATTTTCTTCTAAATATGTAAATTGAATTACAAATACATATTTCTCTCTCAAACATTATTCGACACCTGAACGTAATTCATGGAGTTTAAGACGCTAGCTGCGCTCCGCGGATCATTTTGCTCACCCTACGGAAACACAACATTTTTTTAAGTGTACAAAGTAGCCTACATGTTAATCCTAGGTATACCTACCTAGTATACGTAGTGTCACCAACCCTTTTCATCCCGTGGGTGTCATAAGAAGTGACTAAGGGAATAAACTATTCAGAAAAGTATCACGACAAAGAGAAGGAAAACTTGAAACCCTATTCCAACCCATCTGGCCAGCGTGGTATAGTAGGCCAAAACCTCCTTACTAAGGAGAGGCCTATATCGAGCAGTGGACTCTTAAAGGCTATTGATGATGATTGTTGTTACTTATGTATAAAATGTAATCAAAGTTTATTCAGCCGTTAAAATGTAAGTAAATTTAAACTAAACAAAAGAAATCCAGAAAATAAATATCTGCAAAGCTTATTGCTTATTTGCACATTTTATAACATCGTATTAAACAAACGTTAACATTGTATAAGGTATGAGCAAATCCAATGTTATTAGTATTAGACCTGTTATTGTCCGCTATTAGACGGAAGGCACAATCCATTTGACTGACATACCCCTCTATAGATACCTAACAAAAACAACGTATGACAATGGTGTAAAAACCCTTAGACGAAGCAATGACTGCACGGATCACGTGTTGATTAATGCGGTCACCACGCTTTTTTCTGCTGCGCTGCGTTGTGGGTTCAAACCCCACATGGGTAAACACTTTGTGTGGTTCGCAAATTGTTATTCTGAGTCTGAGTGTTATTTGTGTCTGTTTCATGTATGTTTGTAAAATCGCCGCGATACAGGAAGTGCGGGAGTTGTCTAAAAAAAAAGAGATGTAAGAAATTACTACAAGCATATTTATTATTCCTTTGTAGAACGATTAAAATTACGTATAGTGGTTCATTTACTAAAATTATTTTATTTAAATATCAAACGTTTTTCTTTCAAAAATTTATATACATCTGAATTCTATGTCTATGGAGCAATTATACATACACTAACTTTTATCTGCTGTTCCGCCCTTATGTATGTCGGTTATTGTGGTAAACAATAACCTAAGCGTTGTTCTAATGAATAGCTATGTTACTGTAAAGTTTCATCTAAATTCGTAAAGTAGTTTTTGCGTAAAAGAGTAACAAACATCCATACATCCTTATATATACGTATATCCATACATACTTTCACATATAAAATAAATTTAAGTCAAAAAAATCTTATTAAGTTCGTCAAAAATAGGTCTAGGTACGTTATCAATATAGCGTCATCGTTCAGAAATCGCTGGTATTTTGTTATAAAGTCTATTGACAAGTTTTGTACCGTAAACAATCGGTCGAAAAAACCAAATAACGCCATCTATCGGTATCTATAAAATTCAGAGTGATTCAATTAAGCAACAAAAGGTAACCTATATCACTCTTCAGTATCTTTACTATCTCCAGAAATAAAAATTATACCATAAATTCGCTCTGTTGCGAAATGAAAGAAAGACAAACATTAAAACAAACAAACACACTTTTACATTTAGAATATTAGCAATGGTATAAGGACTAAAATTATTTAAGTAAGTATTTAAAATCTGTTAACATTCGTAACTTCCTTTCATAGATATACTTAAAAATACTCCAACTTCAAACAAACTTTATATTGCCGTACAATATGATGTTATGGTAATTTTATTTTGAATACCTTTAAAAAGAAATCATTCTTTAAATACGCAGTATAAATAAAACGTTTTACGAAATATTAATCCGATCAAAGATCACAAAATATGCGACGCTGAAAAAAATTGACATTACGTTATAAGATGTTTCTTTATAAGGCAACACTCGATATTATTGGAAATATGATTATTAACGAGAAAACGGTATTCATTGCTATTGAGGCATGAATTTCACAAAGAAATTGAGTACATTTTGTGAAGTATTACAGTCACCTTTCGTATATTTATCGTATAATTTTAAGAAATAATAAATAAACATACATTTTTTATAAGCTACGCTGAATTACCTATTTTAACTTCTCTATGGCTACGCAATTAGTTATTGGTGTTAGATAAGTAGTAGTATGCATACTAAGACTAACTAATGTTGCCAGCTTGAATTTTATATAAAGGGACGAACCTTATTTTAAAGTTATTCTTAATTACATCTTGGCAACTGCTTCAGGCCCTATTGGGATTTCATTCCCATCAAAATAATATTTTTTATTCGATTTACCAAGAGCATGTGTCAGTCAGCATGTGTCGAACATGCTGTATGAAGAATAGTCTGTAAAAAGAACAATTATCACCCTCGATACATGTGTTGTGTGAGGTCAGTTACCGCACGAGTTACTGAGATACAGACCATTTACGGCTTTTAAATTATTTAATTTTAAAATGCTATAGAACTTATATTCGATATAATATACAAACGAGTTTTGATATATTTTTCATTGAAAAGTGTAATTTATTCAATGAAAATAAATTAAAAAATACATTGTATTACCTACATCGCAGGGAGTTTGTATGTTTGCCATGTATAGTATGTAAGTATTTACAAAAAAAAAGTATATGCTATTTACATATATCAGTTGTCTAGTAACTCGTAGTACAAGCTATGCTTAGTTTGGGACTAGATGGCGTTGTGTGTCAGAAGTCTGAAAACAAAAATTGATTTTTTTTTTGAAGTGAATCTTGTTTAGAATCGTTGTGATTTGAAGCTCGATGATACGAAAATGCGTCACGATAAAGAAACAAACACATAAATATCTAGGATTAAGCTGGCGAGAGAATGAATTAGAATACATTATACAGTATTTAATATTGTCGGTCTCCTCTTTCTGCGATGCTTGGTAGCGTCCCCACTCTCATCTGCTAAGCATTGTCCATATGTATGCGCCTTGTGGGATAGTGGGTATATCCATATTGTACTAAGCTTGCTGCTGGTCCGAGCGTTCTACCTGTATACGTTATTAAAAGCTATTTTTCAGAACTTTCACCTCTGCCGTGTGTCAATTGCACACAAACATACTTTTTTATGATATAGGGAGCAAAAGGAAAAGTGGCGTCACCTGATAGTAAACGACTACCTCTGTCCGTGGACACCTGCGACTCTATCTAAGAGTTTAAAGTGCTTTACCACTTTTTGAGTAGCTCTCCTCCCGATTATGGAGAAAGGTGGTTTGTGCTCTTACCTTACTCATTCGGCAATGACAATTTGACGGGCTCGTTGGTCTAGTAATTAGGGGTCCTTACTGCTCCGCAAGAGGTTGTGGGTTGGATTCACACCCAGGCAAAATCTTTGTGTGATGAACATGATCATTTGTTGTTTGTCTTGTTGTAATTTATCTATGAAATGTATATATTTAGGAATATATTAGTATGTTTATCGGTAGTTTGGTTATCATAGTACAGAATGTCTAATTTAAGATGAAACACGGTAGTGTGTCAGATTTGTGAAGATATTATTAATACCCTCTTTATTACAATTGTACAAACATATAAGTTACATTTTTCAATATATAAAAAAGTAAAACAAAATACAAATTTAAAAATAGTAGACCACTGTCTTCGGGTGGAGAGACCAAGAAACCGAGGTAAGGGCTCTAAAGACGCGTATCTATATTTATTTTTTTAAATATCAACAACTTTGCTAACTCTATTTTTCTGACCCAAGCCGCACCCACGATAAAAACTTTAAAACTACTCTAATTGTTCCAAAAGAATATAAACAGCCCAACGTCTGTAGATAGCCAATATTTATCGTTCAGTAACAAAACATTCGGTGTTCCGTTCACGAGTTATCACCGACGCTCGCCTACTTACTAGATAGTGGCGCTGCCTGGTGGCGACTGATTTACGGAGCTTAGCTTCGGACGGTCCTTCGACCATACCCTTCGTGAGTACAAGGCTTTTTGAAAAAGAATTTGTTCTTTTTTTCATAACCTTTCGTATTTCGAAGATATAAAATAAGTAACTAACTTATAGGTAAGCAGATCCGTTAACAACTATAAATACAATGATATAAAAATGTTAATATTTGTCTTAGAAACTCATTAATACTAAGTAGTGCTCGTCTGAATAATACTGTATGTGCAATCTTGTCGTTGTTATTTTAATACACGAAAATTGTGCCAAATAAAGGACAAAAGGTCATGTACAAAAATATAAATAAAGACAAAGGCTAATTTAATGTATAAAGTTAACCTAAACACCTACTTCTAAAGTCAAGGATAACAACGTTATTTTTAATATTAAAGTCTAAATATTACGTCACTTGCTAATTTCTAATAATACTACAAACCAAAATAAGTATAAAATATAATTAGATCGCAAAGTTCATTTTATTAAAAATAACGCCATCTGTGTCATATTTTGTAACTACAAAGTATCTACCTATCTCTGTATGTACGCCTATGTTGTATTACGTGTTATAGTGTGCGTATCAAGCGCATACTCAATAGTAGTCAGTATTTACAACAGTTTAACTGTCAGCCTCCATAGCTCAGGGGTTAGAGCACTGGTCTTGTAAACCAGGGGTCGAGAGTTCAAATCTCTCTGGGGGCAAGAATGAAAAATATCTTTTTGTGTTTTTTTACTTATTTTTACATATTTTATATTAATTTTACGACACGTATATTTCAATTATTTGTCTTTTAAATAACGTTTTGTTGATTTCAAAATTTTTCTTCGTAAAATGTTTACTTACCAACTAGACAGCGCAAATGTTTATTGTTATTATTAAAGAAAAATAAAATTTTAACAAAAATATAAATATATTTTATATGTACGTAACATAAGAAAAAGAAAATTAATTATTGCCTTATTGATTTATTTTTAATATCTATTTTTTGATTTAATTGAGAAGGAAGAAACCACAATACAGATTCCCATAAACTGTTGGTATAAAGTGATGATGAACGAAACATTGACTGAACGTGGTGTCCACTAACACGTGACTTACGTAAATTTCAGCGGACTGGGCATCAGAGCTGGTATCGCGCGCCGAAATTCTGCGGCTGATCTACCAGGGCCGGTTCCTACACAGCTCCGTAACACTAGGCGCTCTCGGCCTACCTATGGGCCGCACCACGGTGATGCATCTCGTACCGCGTGAACATCTGCCCGAGCCCAACTCACATGGTAAATGCACACCCATATTTTCCATCACTTCCGTGTGGTGACGTAAATCGATCAGAGTGGCGTGCAATGAGAGGTGTCCTATTATTGTCCTATGCTTATCTTATGATGGTGATGATGATCTGGTGACGTATAATGTAAATTATCACCAATTACAATATTCGCCCCGTGATTTTCATAAAAGCCGGCTAGAACAGCAAACTACATAGGTCAACAACATTACAAAGAGAAGGAAAACTTGAAACAAACTCTATACCAATTCGTCTGGCCAACATGGTGTACTAAGTCATCACCTCATTTCTTATGGCTTACGTCTAGTTGTGGACTAGTAAAGGCTGTTGGTGATGATGATATTTAGTTTGTGTGTGTACGTGAATTGTTTAAAAGGTGTGAGAGTTTGCACTATTTATAGCTCGTCCAGATATGTTTCCTTTGCCAAACTAAACGAAACAATTAAAAAATAAGATACTCCTGAATTTCTGATATATATAGAAGTAAATAATGATAGTTTTTTGTTCATGCTGCATAGATCTTCAATAGAAATAATTTTATATAACTAACCAAGATTTACTTTACAGAAGTACGATGGAGTTAACCTTACCCACCCCTTCTCTGTTTCCTTCTTCCTTCCTATTAACTCTGTAAGTCCTTGATTAACTTTACTACCTGACTAATGTTCTAGTCCATTTTAGTTAAATATTTCGTTCGTTTGTGTCTATATATTATAAAATGTTTGTGACTTGTTTCGTCTCTACTTCGCAGATCAAAGGCAAAAAAGTAAAGGTGGCTCAAGCACTTGTTGTTCATCATCTTGCTGCATATTGTAATGGCTCCGCGTGCGAAGGTGACGCACATACGCGCGCGGCAATGGAAGCGAGTGAGAGAGGTGACACCGTGCCGGGAGACGGACTCCAATGTGTTCAGTGTAGAAGCCAGGATACCATGTCGCCCAGAACAAAATCTTGTGATGTTTTTAAACGAAGTCTTACAAATTAAATGTTTGCGTAGCTCACTCCATATCTTTTATTGTCAATTTGAGTAGTTTATATTTACAAATGAATACATTCATGCACGAATTTTACGAAAATATAAGAGATGTAAAAAACGCACATACAAGCTTCATCTAAAAACGTCGCAAGTGTACAAACATAGCTGTTTCATTTCGTCAAAATTATGAATTAGCTTTATGAAACGATTCTGTATATCTCACCGCGTAAGTTATAGCTCGTTTTTAGATATCGTGTTGCTGGTTAACGTTAGATAATTGGGATAAGGTGTCGTCGGTATAAGCCTATCGTTTCAGTTCCTGGCCTTCATAGATTTGGCTCCACGTTAAACATAACAAGTCCCGGCTGAACTCGTTTTACAAATATATTAGTATTATTATTTAGGCCATCATTATTATAAATTTATTGATATTTATAAAGAAAAAAATAATGACAAATTATTTACTGAAACAAACGAAGTGTATAAATTACCTTATTTTGCATTGTAAATAGTATAATTGTAATAAGAACAGTTTAATTACTACTGTTTCTGATAAGTTCTTGCAATATTTTTGTTTTTTTTATTCCTAAATTATGCTATTTACTGCGCTAGATGTAGGTACTATGGGAGCATCATCATAGCTCATACATACTGTTTACTTGACTAAACATTGTGTACACTAGCACGACGCGGCGACTGGAGAACTCGACGATGTTAAATTTTAGTATACTAAAAAGCACTAGAGTAAATTTGAAATATTTAAATATGTCTCGCTTATGAAGTCATGCCAGCATTATTTACAAGTCATAGAAGAGGCACCTTTTTACTTACAATAGATGTCTTCTGGCTGTCTGGTTTAGTAGGCTCCCTCTATCCGTTACTGCGCAATTTATTTTGTAAATATCGCTAGAACTTTATCTTTACATAACAGATACAATATATTATATTTTTTATTTGGCATTTTATATAGTTTTAAATAATAATCTTTATTGTGAAATTGGCTTTAGGATTGAGTTGTTATTGAATACCTTAACGGCCTTTTCTTTTGTTATAAGCTTAAAATATATAAAATTGTGTTCATCCTTACCATCCGTATGTAGCAAGTTCGTAACATTTTGACGATAGTACAAATAAAATTATTTACACATTCAGACATATTTGAAGGTATATACTCAGTGATACTATTGAACTCATTAGACAATACCAGTATTAGAGAGGAACTTAAATACACTGACAGGCCTGAATGTCGGACATGTTGCTACATTTGTTCCGAACGCGGAGTGAAAACCGATAAGAGACCTTGAGTGGGCGCTGTTATTACAAATTCCTGATAATTGATCCATAAGGCAATCCTTTATACTTCCACAAATAGTTCTCGAAAAAAGAATTTCTTTTACACTTCCTCCTTGCAAAGAAACAGCTTAATACTCATCATCACCTTTTTTTGGACATAAAATATCCGTAACATCAGAACGCAGACGTCCACACATAAAAAAATAATGTTAACTGAAGAATATACCACCACATAACCATCTCTCTGTCTAAACGACAGACTTTCATCAAAATCCGTATACCGTGGCAATAGGAAACTTTTTCTTTAAGCTGTCATCTTGTGCATGTACTACATTATATATTATTATAATGACAGAATATGCTCACTAACTTAATGTTCAGCGGGCTGACATGGTTTTTTTTAACATTTTACATTTAATATTCTGTTACAGTACTTATTCACAGAGACTTATTTGTGTTATGATTTAGTCCATTCCAGCAAATGAGGATTAATTACAAATGTTTGTGACTTCCATCTATTTTAAATCAATCTCATCTGACAGACTAAATTGAAAATGAATTTATTTAATCTTCTTTAAATTAAATCTTTTTAATGTGTTATTACGCTTTAGGGATTAATATACTTAAGAAATAATTGCTTATTATACTTATCACATTGAGCTTTGATACTTAAATAAATAGAATTGATAAACATTTAAATAACAAATCACAACGAGAATCAAAATTATACGTTCAAACATTTCATTCTGAAGCCCAATTTAATGTCACATAAAATTAATTGTAAGGCTCAGGTCATTATGCATCAATAGAAACAGAGCATGAAATATCTTCACCATGTGCCCTTTGACATGGAGTAGAAATTAGTATACGCTTAATATGTTGAGTATTTCCTGTATTTCTTGATGCTACTTGTCTTTTCCAAAGGTGTTAAAGTTCTGCTTGTGGTTTTTCCATATCATCATACCACAGGCTATAGTAACTTCATCATTTGTATCTATGTCAGATATTTCTTCTATATCTAATTCACTCCTATCTTTTGCATTTTCATCTATATCTTTTTCTAGTTCAGCACAATAAATTACTTGATACCAGAAAGAATTTCGTGTCAATCCAAATTTTTCATAATTCTTCAGAGAGTGTGTTTCTTTTTGTGGCAATTGTTCTGGGTTTTTTAAATCGACTCTGGTAGAAGCATGGCTTTCTATGTAAAGCTCTTAAGATCAATGAATCTTCTGTAACTACTAGTTCTGCATGTATGCGACCGACTGTTCAATCTTCTTCATATGCAACTAGAAATTTCCCTCTTCCAAATAAATGTTTGCCGACTTCCAGTCTTATTTTTAAAGAGTCCTGTATATCTATTCTGATCAATTTAAACACCATTTTCGATGGTAAATAGCTTAAAAGTTTCTGGTACAAGTTTTAAAACAATTATAATGTGTAATGTAAAACACACTTTTGAATGTTAATACAACCCACTATTGGTCTTCAAAGGTTACACCCGTGGTTCCAATGACGTGGTCTAAATAGGATTAAAGACGACTGAAATAGTTCTTGCCAAACAGTGACGGATAAATACCCTGGAATGAATGCAGCAATATGATTTTGCCTCGGCAGTAACGATGCCGGTATGAATGATTTTATTTTGGTTGCTCTGTTTAGTTAATGTATGTATGTATTTTGTTAAGTTGTATAAAATACCTAGTTTTTAAATAAAATAAATACAATTTTAATTTGCACGTTTAATTTTATTTCGCTTTTTCCTTGTGTACATAGATGGCGCTGTTGATAATTTTGTCTTTAAAGTGTATGAGAACCTTGATGGTTACACCTTTTTAAAATATTTTACGTGTAATCTGACAACACCTTTCAATAACCAGTCTTGTTCGGTTGCTATAAATAATATTAAAGTGACACAGAGCTGAGACTCGTGCGTATACACGCTAACGGTTTTATTTTGTATCAATCCTAAATTAAAGTAATGGGTTTTTTGTAGAACGCTTACATTTACATATTTACCTATAATTTTCAGCCCGCCACCAGCTTGTTCGTCGTAATTTTTGAAAATAGTAACACCGTGGACCTGTATGCTATCTGCCGCTTATTCAAATTCACAAAACTTCTTGGCCTCATTTGTTTTTTTCAATAAAAAAGGGCGTAAGAATGTGCTTAGAAAAGCTAGCATTAACTAAAATAGAACCGTTTTTTTTTTAATTTGGTGCAAAAAGTAGTGTCAAATCTGTGTTCAAAAATCTTTAGCAGTGCATACTATCAATAGTATATATTTTTATAGTTTATTAGTTTTGTGCGACATTCATATAATATACTGGACACTTATAAAAACAAAAATCATGTCACGCAATAGTTAGGAAAGTTACAGAGATACTAATGACCAAACTAGGCAGGTGAGAGACAGCACTCAGACAAAATATACACAGTAACAAGATATAAATATCACCGTTATATGTTTTTAAGTGCTTAAGTATATTAAAAGTAATGTCAAATTCTTAAATTCTTTTTTCACATTGTACATAGTGTACCAAGTTCTTAGTTGAATATGTCACTGAGGGTTTTAAGCTAGCTATTGCGTAGGTATTTCTCTTTAGTTGTTGTTTCTCTTTAACATCTTAAGAGTGTATTCATAAATTTTGCTGACTTGATTAAAGAGTATTTAATGTATTGGTATTATTGTGATATATAACCTTATTTATAAGAAGGCCTATATTTGTGGAGAAAACATTTCTCTATACCTTTGAAATCTTCTAACACTCCCCGTGTTAAATTCTTGCAACAAAATCAATTATAAGGTATTTTTTAATCAAATCTGCAAGAATACAATGCACTGTGCAATATTTATATAAGTTTTAATATTAATCTATAAAATAATTCGTTAAATAAAAGGCTTTTGTAAACATCTCCGGTATGTATAGTCGGGTAAGTAGGTCGATTCATTCGGACTAAGGTGATATCTTAGAATTTAGGTCGATGTCTTCACCGTATTTTTAATATTTCCATTGAATAGTTTATAAAATAATCTGACAGCAAGATGTTCGTACCACAACCTCGATTGCAATAACAAGTATTTAAATTATTGACATTAAAAAAAACTTTTTTTGTTGCAATGATATGTTACCCGCTTTTTGAAAATGCATAACAAATTTTGTGCTAATTTAAACCTAAATTGAACTATTCAGTTTACACCTAAGACATTAAAAAAAATACAATATTTATACTGTCATGTGCATAGCTAACGCATTGCATTGCGGAGTAAACCTGTAATTAAGATGCTGTGTGTACTGAGTTAATTAATAAATAAATTTATGCTCTCGCAGGCGTCTTAACTCTATAGTTTAGAGTCAAAACAAAACGCAAGTAGTCTGAGCTTACAAAGTTTTAAAACAATTTGCAACATTGTTTGGTCATTGTACATTATTGTTTTCCATTGAGAAAAACAGTGGTGGTTTAGCCGTTAGCATATGCAACTAGTAATGAAGAGGTCTCAGTTTAGATTCCCAGGTCGGATCAACCGGTTTTATTAAGTTTTATCTGGTTACAGAAATATTTAATAACAGTTCAGAGTTTGTAAGTTGGAGTTTTAACCCTGTGCCTCAGAAAACACGTATGTTAAGTCCTCCACCTGATCTCTACCCAGTTGTGTCGGATAACATTCTCGTCGGATTGTGAGAGTGAGAGAACAGAGAGTGCACCTGTCTTTGCACACACACTTGCGCACTATATCCCCTGAACAATTGGCTGGTCTCCATTGAGAGTGGCCGCCGTGGTCTAGAACGGCTAGGAGTACACTATGTAAATGTGTTCCAAAAAATCGGGTTGTGGTATGAAAAATGTGTAAATAATAAACCAACTAAATTTAGAAAAATTTAGTAAGTGTAATATTTAAATAGCTTGAAATGGGTATCTTCAAAACCGTTGTGTGAGAACTGACAAAGGTTTATTATATATAGACCTAAATAACATTCGAATATGTTTATTTTTAGTTAATTACAGAACTAGATATAACTGGGTGGGAAGATATAGAAATCTGAAATCTACACCTAAATATGTAAAGCATTTTCAATTTGATAGTGTAATGTTGAAAGGGTAATTTTCAGTAATTTGTTTATTACAAAATATAATATAATATCATCTATCTACAGACATGTTGGCATGGCAGTTCGTCAAACAATGACAGTTACACAACAGCTGACTATTGTAGCACAGCCTACTAAAAAACTAACTGCTTAATCTTGAGACATTTTAAATTATGCTTGTTTTACACTGTAACGCTACAATAACTTACTTCAGAGGTTATCACAATAACAAACTAATGATTTTTAGTCTGATGGTTTTTAGGGTCCCGCTGTTTCATGTGCCCATCTTGCCATGGTATGTTATATTGAGACACGCAATGGTTCAATTTCAATTTCAATGGTTCAATCATGATAACTTTTAAATTTTTTTTTAATAAAAAATACCTAATATCGTTGTTTCCCTTAAGGAGTTGCAAAACACACACGAAGCAAATTATGCAGTAAAAATAGAAAGAGTATGTTTACATTTTGTGTATATACTGACACTTAAAAATTTTAAAATTAATAATCTTTGCATCACACAACGGGAGGTCTCATATATTATATTAATGTAAAATAAGAATATTAGGTGTCCCTGTATAACAGTTGTTTAACGTACGTACATAATCTATATACTTGTTAATATTAATTCATAATTATAATGATGTTGATTAATTGTCATTTCCGTTCAAAATGTTCTACGGTTTGTTCCACTGAGAAAAGTATTTTAATTTTATTAGTCAAATTTTTGGGGGAAATTTGTATTCATAAACATTGAGGAGTCACTGGATTGAGTTTTTTAGGATGAAATCATTTGAATAAAAAAAAAACATTTAACTTTGAGATGATGTCAGTGACAATGTACTTAGAAATTACCATAACTATTTCCGTAACTATTCAGAAACTTACCCAGATCTTTATTTTAAATATATTCTTTCTTAAAAATACATTAAAAAAGAAATTATCTATTGCTAAGAAGTGGCAGCCGTCAAGATAAATTCACTGTAATTCGTGAGACTCAACCATTTTTAAGCATAAATGGACACGATAAGTTACTCTCTCACAGAATACCTAAACTATTGGTTTACTATTTTCTAGTTATAACATAAATTTTGTTGTCTCAATAATTAAAATTAAGTTAATCATATTAAAAGATACAAATCTGCATTGCATTGGCAACTAAAATTGACATGTTTAAAATTATTATTATTACATGTATGTATCACGCCTGTTTATTCCAAGCGTGTTCTGAATTATTCGAATGTCAAACTTTTAATTTATTATTTACATTAAGTCATAATAATAGAGGATTCTTTCTCAGTGGATCTACTAATATTAGGTATTTACTGTGGTTTTTATTGATCACCGTGATCGGAAAGTAGTTGTAAATTCGCTTCAAAGTGTAAAGCCATATGTTTTTCTTTTAGTTATGTGTGACGACTGCTCGTGTTGATAGTCGGAATATATTTTATAATTAATAATATAATCAATGAACACTATTGGTTGTACATTGTTTGAACGACTATTGAGTTTCAATGGGGTCAAATAAAGTTTTAAGAACATAACTTGTTGGATTTATTTTCTAACACGCTTCAGCTTTACCTCTATATTTGTTTGTAACTGACCTTAGTAAGCGTGTTTTTATTATTTTTATTTCAATGCACCAAAAAAAACATTTTCCTGTTTTTAGACTTTCGAGATTTATAGTTTTTATTACATAGTGGGACTTATTCACAATGAAATTAATTAAAAGGTTACCATACCTTCTTTTTCCCGACGTTTCGTATAAGTTTAGCGACGCGTTCGTGATAAGCGAGGTGTAACTACCCGCACTTGGTGGCGTTAATTATTTATCGGTACTTCTATACGTCGATTCTAGAGGATAGCACTTTTTCTAAGTGCACAATACAGTCTACGGAACAAATTGTATCACCTCTATGCGATCTCAAAAGAGAAAAAGCCGGTTGCGGTCCCCAAAGGTAGCGGTAGTAATAATATAAAACATGTTGTACAAACGTCATAATCCATTTATTTTAGGACAAATATATAAAAAATAAACAGATAACATATTATTTACACAAGTCAGTAAGTAGTAATCTAAATCTTGTAAAATTTAATAAATATTAACAACGTAATTTTACGATTGATTACGTTTCTGGATACGTGAAATACCATTTGAATATAAATAAGTTCTTGTCAAGCTCGAGCTCTGCCGTGCTGAGTTGCTTCAGTCTCTTCTCTACTTCTTGCAGTACGGCCTGTTCTGGTGGAGTCAGAGTCTCTTCTACCTGAAGTGATAAAAAAGTCTTGTTGATGGTTAGAACGTAGTTTCGGAAGCAGATTGGATCTCTGTGGATCCGTTCTTATGTGAATCATTCGGAAAGAATAAACAAGAATTATTGGTATAGTAGGCCAAAACATCCTGTCTAAGAAAAAGCCTATGTCCAGCAGTGGACTATTAAAGGCTGTTGATGATTGGTATAAGTGATAAAGTAGTTGTCACGTCTATACAGCGCATCAGGTATTGTGAGTTCGATTCTCACATAGACAAAAGAAATATGTAATCAAAACAGCCGTTAGTAAATACAATAAAAAAAAGAAAGTAATGCAACGATGTAAGTGGTGAAATAGACATTTCGATAGCTCTCAGTATATACTCGCAACTTGTTAGACATGCAACGCGACAGACACGCAATTCAACAAACACGCAACACAACAGTTTCGCATTTCGTCAGATATTTGAAAGCATCTGTACAGAGATTTTTTTTTCTTTAGAGAATCTGCCAAAATGTCTCTTTGCCTGATGAAAAGCATGAATAGAATCCAAGAGTTATGGTCACCATACTCATTGTGAAAGCAGACAATGCGGTATGGTAACCCACAATGTGACGGCCTAGTGAGATGTTTTTTCACGTCCCACTTGGGGACGTAAAAGGCGTCATGCCTTGCCAGTCATCGAGGCAGATGTAAACACACTAATTTGTAAAACGAAAGAGTACATTATCAGCATTTTCAATAAATTATTTCAGATAACGACGTTATCGGCATATATGTACATTAAGACATAAATACAGAAAACAAGCAAATGTACCTCCTATCACCTACTTTTTAAACTTAGGTTCATTTCTATAAGAACAAGTATAAATGTTTCGTTATCAATCTGCGTTTAGATGTTTAGAGAGCTTTATGTTATTAATTGATTGACGAGTTGCGTACGTATAACTTTGTATACTTCATAAACTATTCTGATGCATACAAAATTGATCTCGTGTTTAAAATCATCAAACGAAAAATGTACTGACGTCATCGATGTTCTCCTGCAGCTCCCCGCGCAGTCTCATGCCGTGCACGATGGTGCGGACGCGCTTCTGTTTGTCGACGAGCCGCGCGTGCAACGTGCGCTCGTACAACGCGCGCCGCAACACGTTGTGCAACGCACGGTAACACATCTCCTGCGCTGTGTGAGTCACCTGCAAAACAAACATACCTACATTACTTACATACTGACTGCACGGATGGCCTGGTGTTTTAAGCAGTTGTCACGGCGCTCTCTACTGCGCTGTGTTGTGGGTGTACTTTAGGGAGTATACTTTGAGTAAACCTTTCATCAACTTAAGTATGTATATGTATGTATTTATGTATTTGTATTAATTTTAGTATTATAATGCATGAAAGTTTCTATATATGTCTACTTCTTCTATTCAACACCTGTAACGCACCTACTTCCTATTTTCTCTGCATCACCCAAAGGTTGACTGGTAGAGAATGCCTTAGGCATTAAGTTCGCCTATGTACATAAAGTGCATGATGTATAAATAAATAAATAAACCACAAATTATTGTTCTGCGTCGCGATGTTCTTTGTGTCTGTTTCTTGCGTTCGTAAAGTACCGACCTCCCCCCTTCCCCTCAAATTCCTAATGTGAGTGTTGTTTCTACCTCCCTGGCTTAAACAGTGGGTTAGGAACGCGAAGTGTCACTACCCTATTTATCCTGTGGGTGTCTTAAGAGCTGAGTCGGGGAGTATACTACGCAGGACTACAGCTCTGCAAAGAGCAGGAAAACAAAACAAACTCTATCCAACCCATTTGGCCAGAATGGTATAGTAGGCCAAAACTTCCTTTTAAAGGAGAGGCCTATGTCCTATAGTGGACTATTGAAGAATGACAACCTGATCTGAAATCTGAATTTTCTCTCTTTATTAGTGTAGAATGATTGTTAAGTACAAATACATAGATGTACGTACCTCGTGTAGTTTTATGCTATATAAGTAGACAGCTTTTGCCATCCCTCCAGCAGTTGCCGCTTTGCGCATAGGCTGCAAACAAGTTAATATCAATTAACAATTGTAAGTATTTAGTGTGTTAACCATATTCGTTTATACTTGAAACCATTGTACGAAAGAGTAAGATCTATTATTATAGTATTACTGATTTGAATACGAGACTTTTGGATTAGAGGATTCTTGCATAGTAGAGGTTACTAAAATTTATTTTTCTAGCGGCTCTTCGCGGTGACAACAAGAAGTTTCTAAGCACACTGCAGTCTTAATTGATTTTCTCAGAAGATTTGCGCGGCAACTTGAAAATTCTAATATTTGAAAAAAAATGTGTGCGTGTACTAGCGTACACTCGTAAGAAGTGAAACTTCTTTATGACGTTATTTTTCAAAAAAATAATTTAAACCCGTCCGAAGTCGATGCAATCGCCACCTGGATTTCAAAAATGTAACTACTCAAAACGGGCCGCAAAATACATTGGAGACATTTACCAATCCCTACTCCGCTGGAGAAAGTATACTACAATCATGCGTGGTAGGGATAAGAAAAAGATGGCGCGTAACGAAAAAATGTGACGCGTAACGAAAAAATGTTACACTAAATTTTTTTCCAACCCCGATAAAGAAGTTTCACTTCAATAAAAAAACTTACCTGACAACTGATAAAATGTTCCTCTAACAGTTTATATGTCAGTTGTTTGCACTCTTTGTTTACGAGCATAGCATTCTTCTGTATGTCTTCTTCTTCTATGAACTTCTTAGTATATATCAACCTGTAAAGGCCACGGCACATTTTAGCTAGTTTTAGCGTTTAATTGACATTAATTATGAAGCAAAGTGGAGGAAGCTAGCGATAAGAAAATTTTAGAGATTGGAACAACTCAATGCCGTTTCTCTGCGATGCCATTATTGTGTAGTTGTAGAATAAGCGGTCTGACTTTAATTATGTTGCAATAAAACTAGAAAGTTTACTATAAAAGATGCCATATATAGCATGGCATCTAGATTTCCATAAATATTGTTACTATGAAAAAAATTTTTTTTCTGTTATACAAAGCGTTCGAGGGTCTATATATGCTGACGAACGTCTCTGCCTTTCATAATAATTAAATTATAACTAATCAATGCGGTTCGAAGGACCACTACATAGGTTTTACGGTTCCTATACGAGCAAAATAAAGGATAAGAGTTAAGGTAAGTCGGTTTCTGTGACTGGATGTCGTAATAGCAGCGGTTCCCGGATCCCTCCTATCTCAGGCGCAGAGTGGCACACCACCCCGCCGTAAACCCCGGTGGGGTGACGGCCCGAGGGGGTTTCCACAGGTCAAAAGAAAAAAAAAAGTCGGTTTCTGTGAACCGAATGAAATCTATAGCGGTACGGTTACAACTTTTAATGTAACGGTGAAATAACGTTAATTCGAGGTAAACAGCTGAAAGTACACATCACCTGAAGATCCTTGCGGCCTTGGAGCCGAGGCGCTCGGTGACGAGGTGGTCGAGCGCGGCGCGCACCAGCTGCAGCGCGGCGGCGCGCGCGCGCACGCAGTACTGGCCGCCCGCCGCCGCGCCCGCGCGCCGCACCAGCCCGCCGCCGCTCTCCTCTGCGCACACCGCACACCGCGCGTTACACACCGCACACCGCGCGTTACACACCGCACACCGCGCGTTAGGCGGTCCCTAGACGATCTATTATATTGTGTGATATTACAAATTGTGCAATATAATTGATCGTCTAGGACTAATATTGAAAATTGCGCAATGATTGAACAAAGTTTGAACGAGTTTAATTTTTATTGCACCATATTTTTTCGTGAGTGTATTTTTGCCTTTTCTTGTACCGATCTTTCGACCGGCGACGTGTTCGTTTACGTTTACGCTTAGCCACAAGCAATAACACTACAGCTGCAACTAAATCTTGTGCGGACATGTTGCTCTATTTACGCACGATACACACAATCAAACTATTCTCTGACTGAATACGAAAACACAATTCACAGTTCGCATTATTGTACAATATAATTGAGCGTTTACATTCAAAGCGCCATTCAATCTTGTAGTACAATAAAATATATTGTACAACATTATTGCAGGTCTAAGGGCCGCCTTACACACAACACACCACACACCACGCGCACACACCACACACCACGCGTTACACAGCTCGACAAACGAGTATACTACGCGGGCCTAACTGTTCGATATAGTAAAATATATGTCAAATTTCCATCTCTTTACGGAGCTGTTGTCGTGCGAGATTCGCTCCCCGAACGTACCCTTACGATGCGTACGTGTCGAGTAAAGTGATACTTCGTATTACTACGACGCGTGGATTTAATTGATACAACATGTGGGTCACCATATTGCATTGTCTACGTTTGCAATGAGTATGGTGACCGCGACTCTTGGATTCTATTCATGCTTTCCATCAGGCAGAGTAGAGTTACTTTGACAGACGTTTAATAAAAAAAAACAATCCTTTATAATTCTGACGACGGTCTGATCCCGCTACCGGTGAGCGTTAAACCGCTTTGAACGTATGACCCGGAGCCGACCGGATATCCCGGCTGCCTGTCTGATCTCAGAACTCTTATTGACGGGCGGCCTCAAAAGACTACGATGTCGAGTCAGCTGGTAACTGACGTCACCGAAACGTTTCAAAACTGACCGATCTTCAGCGATAAGAGAGCTACGAGAGATTAGTGAGAAGGTCTTATAAACAGAAAACTTTATTCAGTAAATTCCCTATATATACTAAATAATAGTTTAAAAAAACTAAAAAAACACGCTTTTATTGCTAATCGCTAATCG
Organism: Hypercompe scribonia; assembly: GCA_949316085.1. NCBI lineage: Eukaryota > Metazoa > Arthropoda > Insecta > Lepidoptera > Erebidae > Hypercompe > Hypercompe scribonia. Next base: position 12,989,801 of record OX438988.1, read on the forward strand.
AACTAAAAACTAGAAAATAATCTTTAATGACAAAGAGTCTAATATTACATTAGTAGAAGACCGAACAATCAATCATAGTGAACCGCCTCAAAATAAAATTATAATAAAATTTAAGTTATTAACAGAATAATTCAATTCAGAGTAAAAAGCGTAAAAATATTTATTTTTCATTTTTTAGTCTGTGACAAACTTATAAATCTATTATCAAATTATCGCATTGTCATCGGTCCTTGAGACGTGTGCAAAGTTTCAAGTTGATCAGATTTTTAGAAACCGGTGAAAATTAAGCTAAAGATTCCGTTACATATATACATACAACCCAAGCTAATAAAAGCGTGTTAAAAATACACACCTAAAACTTTCAAGTACTGATCGACATATTGCTGCAAGAGTGGCTTGTCATTAGCGCGGCGACATCGGTCTCGTACGTCTAGCGCACTCACGGGGTTCGACTCCGGGGCCCAGGCCGGTGAATTCAGGTACATTTGCTCTAGGAGAAAACGCATTAGTTCTCCCGCTGAAAGTAAAATTATAAACACAATAGTATTTAGCAGAACAGTTAAGTATACGTATAATAATAATAATTTTACAATGCTGTACAAAATCAATTAAAATGGAAGTGAAGCAATAAACTAAAACTTGATGTATAGCGACAGTAGACATACCATTTTCATCGATCCGCCGGGTGATAGCTTTTATCATTAACTCATCTCTGAAATCCTGGTGAAATCTATCGTAGTTCACTTTCCAATAAATATCTATAACAAAAATAATAAAGAGTTTATGTACTGTGTTTTTGTTCGGACTAAGAAAAACAGTCTAAAACAAATTTGTTGGATAATGACAAAATTTCTTGTTGATTATACTCCGTGGTTCGATTTGTCTTCGCAAGATGGCGCTGTAGTATGTTTTTCTGTTTGCTCTGTATGTGGAATTCGCCACACTTATGTCAGAAATTACTATTCTCCAACAACACTTCAACCTTATCAAAGAACCTTAGATATTTTTATTTACATTTGAATCAGTTCAAAGTGATGTTATAATGATTATAAAGACTAAAGTAAAGAGTACGCAAAAGTACTTTTTTAGTCAGTATCACTACTACATAAGGGTTCGTGAGTAAGATAAATAACATACGGGTTATCTTAACTACACGTATATTCCCAACAGAGGTTACCACAATTCGCTATTAAAAATATAATCATCAAACGTATAATCGAAGCTCGACTCAATCGTCAAACATTTATATTAACAATGCAAATAAAATCATACCGTGGTCCAATTTCTTATCAACGCCATCTTTCGAGGTAAGAAGTAACAAATATGATTTGGTGACAATTGTACATGTTTGAGTTGGATACCCAACATACAGCTTGATCTCTGTGACAGTTGATACTAGCGGCATTTTAGAATTGACCAAGTACATATTAGGTGTAATTTTTACGTTTATTACATATTGCACTGCATTTGTGTCAAAACTGGCACTTAAAGAAGGAATATGTACTTACTTTATAGTTAGAAGCACTAGTAAAGACTGATAAATGACTGTGATTGTATAATAAATACATAAAAAGAAAATAAACTCACTGTCTTTAGCGTCGTTAAAATTGCCAGCATTCATAACTTGTTGCAACATCCTAATATCCAAGTCGGGTACAATTGTAGCCACTGGTACAAGTGTGGGGATCTCGCTGCCTTCCTTTAGTTCAGCCACAGGTGCCTGCTGGATGTAGCCTGCTGTAGCCAGACTGATGAACATGTCTTTAAGGCTTATTAATGTAATATTTTTCTCCTGGAAATTTATACATATGGTAGTCAGGTGTGAAGCTAGACAGAGCTTTTGCTATTGTACTCAAACTGCTAGTAAACATACATATATACATATAATAGAAAAAAACACAGAAAAAAGGACTGTGCTTACCACACAATTTGGGAATCAAACTGATCAGACGTTATGGGTTATAACGTCTGATCAGTTTGATCATGGTATCGTGTCAGTCCACTGAATGATATTTAGTATAAGCACATCAGTTTTAATAAAGTAAAGGGGTTAAAATTATGCAGGCTTGTTGAATCAATAAACTTACCCAATAATATTCATGCATTTTATATACAATATATATTGCTATTTCAGAATGTGTAAAAATAGTACACTGAAAATTATATTGTATATTGAAAATCCAGTCCATTACAACAGAACAGGACTAAAATGTGTATGCTAGGAATGGCATGGTGCCGCTAGTCTATTACATTTCAATATAGTCAGACTGTAATACCAAGTGTTTAAGTTAATTAAAAACAGTGAAAAGGAGGTTCTCAATTTAGTTGTATTTGTTGTTTCTGGAACACTACCTATTTGGTCTTGCATAAATAAAACTCACTCATAACTGTGTAGTGACTTATTCCTATTTACTGTGAAAAACATTATTAATTTAATAGTATATCCTTACATTGTTTTATGTTCTGTCATTCTCATGTTTCTATCACTCCTACTGTACTAGTGGAACTTTGGGGTATGTCTTATAAAGCAGCGGCTCTGACCACCCGGCCCCCGCCCGAAGAGATATGCAAGTGGCGTGAAGCCGCTCGTCGAACCACGATGGCTCGTTGGTCGTCCCGGCTGGAAGCTCCACGTGCTGGCTTTGCCGCCGTGGAGGCTTTCCAGCCGGTCATCGCAAAGTGGCCAGAGAGACAGCACGGGACCCTTTCCTTCCGACTGACGCAGATTCTTTCCGGGCACGGTTGCTTCGGGAAGTATCTGCACTCGGTCGCCAGGAGGGAATTGAGTACCGCCTATCACCACTATGACTGCAGCGAGGACTCGGCTCAGCACATGCTAGTGGTTTGTTCCGCCTGGGCGGCGCAGCGTGGGGTCCTCACTGCAGTTATTGGAGGAGATCTCTCGCTACCGGCCGTTATACGCTCCATGGTCGCTAGCGACAGTTGTTTTACCGCGGTCGCAACCTTCTGCGAAGACGTAATTTCGCGAAAGCAGGCGGCGGAGAAAGCCCGGGAGGACGACCTCCACTCGGACCTAATGCGAACCGGGTGGCGGAGGCGCGCGTACCAGCGCCTCATACCGCCTTGAGAGTGGCCGCGGGTGGACGGGACGGGTTTTCTCCTCCATCCGCTATAGTGGCCAGCCACGAGGAGACGACGTCCGCGTGTACCGTACGTCGCCTAAATAGAGAGTATCTCCGCAGATGGTGCCCGCGGTAGCGGGCAGGCGCTAGGAGGGATCTGGATGTCGTAATAATAGCTGTTCCCGGATCCCTCCTATATCATATTATATCACGGTGTGCAGAGTGGCACACCGTGTGGTTTTAGTCGGTCCGATTCCGACACATCACCCCGCCGTAAACCCCGGTGGGATGACGGCCCGAAGGGGTTTCCACACGTTAAAAAAAAATGTTTTATAAAAACTGTTTAATAAACTTTCATTCTATTTCCTATGCACTTTTGACTTTCTTAACTCCCTTTACACCTACACTAATAAGTATAACAGTGCAAATGTAGTAGTGAAAATATAGTTTTTTAAATTTTATTACAATGAGGAATAATGAAGTTGGTGAATTTGAGTATTGCGTTATTGTAGCTATTGTTTGACTCAAATTGTAATACACACCTTATCATCTTTATACTTGGTAGCAATAGTGACCAGTAGGACTGTTGCTGTACAAGTGGCCTGCTGCAGCAATTCCTCTATCAGTAACTCCGCTTCACTGCCGTATTTGCTCTTTACTTGCAATAGGTACCTGCAAATGAAATATATTCGAGATAGTAACATTGCGTAATCACATCACACCAATAGCCTTTAATAGTCTACTCCTATTGGACATAAGCCTGTTCTTTAAAAGCACTGACTGCACGGTTGGCCTAATGGTAATGTAGTGGTAGTTCTGAGTCTGGGTGTTCTTTGTGAACATTTCTTGTATGTTTGTAAAGTCTCCCGCGACACAGGATTTATTCCTAATGCGGGCGTCGTTTTTTTTTAAAAAAAAAAGAAAGGAGGCTTTAGTCTACTATACGTCGTTGGCCAGACAGGCTGGTATGTGGTTTATATTAAGTTTTCCTTCTCCTTGTAGAATGTTGTCCTGCATCGATTGCTCTCTTAGTCACCTCTTACGAAAACCACGCCATGAATAGAGGTGGTGACACGTTGTATTCTTAATCCGTCACCACACGGAATACTAGTAACATATACATAAATGTTTTATTTAAAATTTAAGTTAACAGTTTCCAGTGTAGTAACTGCAGTCTAACAATGAAGCTAAGATATGGTATTTAGTGTCATTTTAAACTAAGTACCTATACTAAATTATAGCATTATAAGACACATAGACGAAGATATCCATCTTACCTCGGGTATCTGATGAGTAAGAGCACATTTTCTGGCACTAATTTATAGTCTGCAACCAATTGGTTTGCTGATGGCTCAAACGTAGCAATATCATATTTAAGTAGAGTGCGAAGACTCTCTATAACCTGAAATAATTATTGGGTCACATTGAAATTGATAAGTTATACATTGATATAATCCGAAAATACCCCAAAAGCGGCATGTTCAAGCTACTATGGAATTTAGTATCAACATAAAGATCTTTGTGTCAAGAAATAATAACTATTTCTATATTTCATAACTCGCCACTTTTCATAGGAAAACATTGATAAAATTCAGAAGTTTAAAAGTCAAACAACATATTATTGATTATAAATACTTAGTTAATGCAAAGTGTGTTAAACTTTCAGCATAATTACCAAAAACTTATGATTGGCTTTCTATTTATCATATAAATAATAAATAAATATTTCGGACATGTGACACACCATCATCTAGTTTCAAATTAAGCAGAGCTTGTATCATGATAGTTAGACTGACTGATAGATACTTATATACTTTTTTGTAAATGTATACATATTATACATAGAAAACACCCAAACTTCGAAACAAATATTTGCAAATCATACAAACATTTGGTCCGACCTGGGAATCAAATCTGAGAGCTCAAGCACAGCAGTTGCACTCACTAATGTTATGACACAGAGGCAGTCAAATATAACCTGAATATTTAAAAAAAACAGTGTAGGTGAGGTTCGAGTAGCCAGAATGTTATACAACACATCAATTATGTATAACAATGGATACCAACATTAATGCTGCAGTTGAAGGGCACAGTAAACATATAGACAAACAAATATTTCTATTTTATGGGCATGGAATCTCACAATCTCACAGTCACTTTTTTAAAGTTAAATATGTGTGGATTTAGGTTTTTCACACACGCTTTTGGTTGCTATATTAACAAATAACGAAAACAGTACAATTTCACGCCAAATGCCAAACTATTTAATTTCCTTATAAAATTTAACATTTATACATTTTACTGGTGATTCTGTTAAATATGGAATGAAAATTGGAATGATGAAATGGAATTTACTTCATTAGTATCGATAATGATGTATATTTATCAGGTTCAGATCAAATTTCACCACCAATAATATATTATGGGCCTATTAGTCTAGCGGTAAGTGGTCCTGACTGCTAAGCCGCAGGTTGCGGGTTCAATTCCCACATACGACAAATGGTGTGAATTAATTGTTGTCTGGGTGTAATTTATTTGTAATGTAAGTATGTATAATATATGTATGTATTTAGAAATATTTAAGTATGTTCAGTCTGGTTACTATAGCACAGGTTCTACCTAATTTGGAATCAGACAGCCATGTGTGAGATTTGTGAGGTTGTTTATTTATACTTGTACTAATTTTTACTCTATGGTAGCAAAAGCAAAACAAACTCAAGTCTTTTAATGCCCTTGATTTTGTTGGTCCATGTATTATATATTTTTTTTTATTGTATTGAATGTTACAAGATATAAACGTAAATGATTAAAATTTAAAACTTGAAGAGATAAATAACTTAAAAGCTTTGAAATGGTCACTGCCCTTTAAACATTTCACGCATCATTGAATGCTCAAATTAAACGTAACGTACATTAAAGAAAACTTAATATATATATATATATGTATTAATTATATATTAAGTGTATATGCATATAAATTAAAGCTTACCAGTCCTCGAGAAAGACCCGTAGTCTTTACTATCATTAAAATCGGCTTCCCACCATATTTATACAGGTCATCACCCACTGTTTGCACGATATCACCAAAATATCGCTGAAGAATTATGGATACAACTTTTCCCAGTTGGAGAGACATTTTATTTAGTTTAAAAATAAATTAAAATTCAAATAAATAAGCATTGCTTAATCACTACTATCTTTCACAACACTGATTGAAAACAAAACTAGGTTATGGAATGACATGTGTTTGGCCCATTGTTTACATCTCAATAAAAACGTTCTGTTTCACACTTTTTTTTATACTAAGACGATTAAGAAAAAAATGTTAAAATGAAACATATAAAAGTAAACAGAACTGTAAATATTATTTATATGAATAGATAAATGATTTCCTAGATAAATCATTTTACTAAATTTTTCAGAAGTGCTTTCACCATAGAGAATCAATCAATGAGTGAGATGAGTCAAATGTGTACAGGGAATCCCCAAAGTTATGGATCTTGTAAGATCAAATTTCATTTTACGTTTCATTTTTCATCTCACTTGTACTTTAAAAAAATTAATACCTACTGCGTTTGCAAGAGTAGCTATGGTCTAAAACTTTATTCACTAGTTCATTAAAATATTTAGAATGTAGCATCAGCACATTGAAATATTTTACGATTCTTTGTTTTAATTGTTATTTCATCTAATTTTAATCTTCATAAAATATAAATTTCAAGATATTGACTTTTCGTTACGAAATTTTCTTCGTAAAAGTCTGTATTAATAACTCAAACTCGAGTACATCAGTGTTTCTCTGCGATTGACGAAACGTTTGTTTATTGTAATATTAGAAATAATAAAATGAATATTGAAAGTGCTGCAGTGAATATTCTCAAGCGTGGAGTTGAATTAGACACTAAGAAGCGATACACAGAAGCCTTAGTATGTTACCAAGAGGGCTTACAAATATTAGTTGACAAAATGAAAGGTTTGAATTTGTGTTGAAAATAAAATCTTTGTACCTTGCCTTCAATATTTAGATTTTAATCTTACCGTTTACAGGCGAACATGACGATTCTACTAAAAGTTATCTACGAAAGAAAGTAGAGGAATATATGAACAGAGCAGAAGTTATTAAAAAAATAGTATTACAACAAAAAGATGCGGGCCAATTTCATGAACAAGTTCACATAGACAATAACTCTACAGGGCATAGTTATAAGACGTTATTTGGGAGATTCCTAGATGATGATGTTGAGTTTGTTGTGGTAGAAGATCCATATATTCGAAGCTTTCATCAGGTTTGTCAAAAAAAAAGTCTGATTGTTTATTATTTACTTTTAAAAACTAATGAAATTACCACTTAATAATGAAACATATAATGGCTTATACTGGCTTATATTTATGTGTAAAGATTTATTGAGACTTATAATGGTGTTATCTTAAAGTAGCAATTTCAGTACCTGATTTGGCCATCTGTGCACATTCTCTACTTGAGATGTGATAATGTAGTATGGTAAAAGCTGCACTTTTACAGATAAGTGAAATATTGCATGTGTAAATTGTGGGTCTGCATATACACAGAAAAAAGGTTACCATTAGACAATATTTAAGTCATGAACACATCTAATTTCAATTAATCACTGGCTTATAACAGAACTTAATTCATCCCAAACTCCTTTTATGAAAATTTATTTTTAAATGAATGACATTACTATTATCATTAACTTTTGCCGTTTAAATTTCAGTGTCAAAACTTCCTTAGACTATGTGAGCTCCTAGTCCGTTCCTGCTCAAACTTAAGACATATAGAACTTGTTACATCTAAAGATAGCAAAACTGAAGATGATCAGAGAAGGTGCTTTACAAGTTTAGCAAATGATTTATTAAAGTACAGGGTTCAGTTAATTGTCAAGTTTTCAGAAACGTTACATGATCGACAGATTACGTAAGTAAATTAGACAATTTAGGGTACTAGTTTTAAGGAACAAATACCTGAACTCAACAGAAGAAACTTGCCATCAATGAAGGCAAAAAAATTGCTATTTTTAAATTGAGTTAAACATATTGATTGATAATACATTTTTGGGATGTTAGTAAGTTGAGTTAATGGCTATGGGCACCGGGTGAGGGGTTGCACTTGCACCCCCCTGTCAGAAAAGAAAATACATAGAAAAAATATACATATATTGTACTTGACTATACCAGTTGGTGCATAATGTTACCTGCGAGGAGGTACAAAGTGCCTTCGAAGAACATGTTGCTTCTCGTCCAGCTGATTTCTTCAAGGGCATCAATAAACTGTCACTGTGTTGTCCAAGATGCAAAGATTGTATGGCTGACTTTAATTAACAGATATAAAACATACAGAAAAAATAAACTAATTATTTAATAAAAAACATCAATTTTATAGGTAGAGACCTAACATAATTCCATATTTTATATTGGTTAATAGTGTGTGTAGGTGTAAATGCAACTCCCTGAAAATAATTCTGGCAGCGCTCATGTATATAACATAGACATAAGTTAAATCATTATATATTAAAATGCAAAGCTTATATTTACACAAATAGCATATTTATCATACAACATACACGTTATATGTATAAAATACTATTTGTAAAATACTAAAATAATGTGAAAACTAAAATTTTTTACACAATAAATGGACACGCTATTCAGTGATATCCTCGTGGCGCTCAAGGTACTTTAAAAATGACAAAAAAGAACTTCATTTCAAATAGTTGGGCGCCACGAGGTTAAATATACAATAGTATTTATTAAATAAAATTTATCAGTAAAAACGTTTCTGGTAACTAATTACATATTAATTGAGTTTGATAACATGACTTAGCACATTAGAGGCTTACTGAGGCTTGTTCGCTTTACAATAGACATTTTTGTTTTGATCAATTCTTTCAGAAGTTGCCATCACATATTTGAAATACGTTATTCAACACACTCTTTAGCGTAGAACACTGAAGTACGATTAGACTATATATGGTATAACACTGTTTTGATCACACGAACCCTATGTTTATGAGACAACAACTTAGGGTGCTGCTAAATTCGAGTAATAAATAATGGTTATGACACATTACTTGTGCATATAAATTCCACTAATTAGCAATGTAATGTAACCATTAATTGTAAAAGGAAAACATGGACAAAATGTGTGTCACAGAAGTCATAGGATCAATGCATTAACAGGCAACTACTTTTATAACTGACCTAAAACTACCTACAATTGCCTTACATCAACCTATAATATTCAGAGTGTTTCTATGATGTTTATAGAAGCTTCACATGACTCTTTGCTTATTCAGTGTCTTAACTGTTTACTAATTTACTAAGTGTGTTTCTTAAATTTTAGGTTAGGTTCCGGATGGATAATAAAAATTGGAAGGGGCCTGGATTTTTTCAAAGCACCAGAGAACAAGTTTTGTTTGGGTGTGTACGATTTAGATCTACGGCCATGTCACGAGACAACAGTGGACATTGTGCACTCAAAAAATGTAAAACAATCCTTTGGATAAAATGATACTGCTCCAAAATATAAAAAATAAGTATGTTTATATGTACATAGATTATATTAAAAACCAATTTTTTTTATCCAATCTTGTATTCTTTATTATTGGTGAATTAAGCTTTAAGTACCTTACGCTCAAGTCTTTTTTGAAGGTACTCAAGAAAAGTGGAAATGTTTACATTTGATCACTGGATCACCAAAGATAGTAGTAGAAAAGGTAAAATATCGAAAAAGTGCATTCTGACCTCTCTCTGTAATTTATTTCCTCCCGATAGAACCTTAAGCAACTTAGGTGTTGCCTGCAGACACTCATAATGCAGATAATTTGATGTCATCCATCACATTGTTTGGAATCTAAAAGTACTAATATAAAGTTAAAGAATTGTTTGTTTGATTGTTTGGTTGAACGTGCTAATCTCGGCAACTACTGGTCCTATTTAAAAAAATCTTTAAGTGTCACATAGTCCATTTATCGAGGAAGGGTAAAGGGTATATAACATCACACTGCGACCAATAGGAGCCGAGTATCAATGAAAAATGTTACAAATTTCCAAGATTCCATTGCATGTGCTGCTTAAACGGTTCGTTTCGTAAAAATAATATGACAATGGTTTCTTCTTACTAGGTGTTTAATTAAATGAGAATCAATTAATTTAACTTTACACAAGTAGTCCTTCTAGGAACGAAACATTTAATTCCTTATGTTTTTAATTTCACAGTTCGTACACATTGTACTGATCCTCATTTTTCGTTAACTATTGAAACTGTCATGTTACACTGATTATACGTCTATGAGACATACTTTCTCCGTCGGTTTGTACACTTTTTCATATTCAGTATCACTAATGATCGTGTATTGGTTATCACGGAATCTCAATAAGTCTTCATACCAGTCTCTGCTAGCGTTTGCGACAAGAGTCGCTAATATTGAAGGAGGTTGAGGAATAGGAGTATTTTCGAGAAGTGTTTTTAAATACTCTGCCTGAAATGTTAAAAAAATAATTACACTAAATCACAAAATATTTTAACTCCTTTAGATTTTTGTTATCATTCAAGGTGTAAAATAGCAAATTAGTATTTTAAAGTTGATCTTTAAAATGAAAAGTGTTGTTTGTCGCAGTTCTAGAATAAATTATCCGACTATCTAGATATATTTCATATTTTATGTGGTCTATGGGTAAGTAGGTAGGTATGCAAAACAATTCCCTTCTAATACCAAGTATAGGTACTTTCCGAAGCAGTAATATCCGCAGAGAGCCTACCTTAGGAAGGAAAAGATCGCGTATTGCCGCCTTGCCCACTTGACTCGATATAATAACTTAATATCACAAATGTATGTGTATGTTATAAACTTACATAAACAGTATTTCCAACAACATTCACGTCGGTGATAGGTATATTTTTCGCATGATTGAACCATTGCTCAAACATATCCTCTTGTGATGGCAACTTAAAATGACCTGCTGCTAGGGCTGCTGAATACTGGCCCTATTTGAGAAGTAAATAATTAGTAAAGATCAAGAAAGGAATCATAAAACAGCCTATCTATTTTCATGTAGCAACATTTATAAATGACTAATAAATAAATGAAGCTGTTATCATTACAAAGAGCCTATACTAGTCAAGGCATCTCCTAAGAATGGACGAAGTTTTGACGTACTATAATATTAAGCTCACAGCCAGGTTGGTGTAGGCTTTGTGTCAAACAGGGACCTGGATGTCGTAATAACAGCTGTTCCCGGGTCTCTCCTATGTTAGGCGCAGAGTGGCACACCGTGTGGTTTTAGTCGGTTCGATTCCGACACACCACCCCGCCGTAAACCCCGGTGGGGTCACGGCCCGTGGGGACTTATACACATTAAAAAAAGAAAAGGCTTTGTGTCAAATTCTCGGATCCCTCCTATCTCAGGTGCAGAGTGGTACACCGTGTGGTTTGGTCGGTCCGATTCTGACACATCACCCCGCTGTAAACCCCGGTAGGTTGACGACCCGAGGGGGTTTCCACATGTTAAAGACAACAAGGTTTTGTGTCAAACTCCCCTTCTCTTAACATTACAGTTACCCTGCATAGTTTGCACCTATATGCGGCTCTTTCGACACCCACGGGTTAAATACGGGCAGTGACACTTCAAAGTCCCAAAGCGTCACCATCAATTAAGCTTTAACAATACATACAAGGAGGTTTTATTTAAAATCCACTAACCTGAACGTCTCGCACTATGCCAGGTACATATTTTGCAATTCCTACAAAGGTCATGGAAGGGTGATTTATATTCACAACTTGATTGTGCAAAGGTAGCACATATTTCTTGGTTGCAGATACCCCGGCTGACTGATAGTCCAGGAACGGTATGTTGAACGTATAACCTGTACAAAAAATGCGTGTATTCTTCACTATGTCACAGTGTAATTTTTCTAAAACACAATACATCTTTAAATACCGGTTATATGTGTATAATATTCGAAGATTATGATATCAGGAGTGAGAATTAATGAAATCAGTGAAGGCGCTAACTAAAAGTAATTTAGATCTACACCCCCGTGATCATCCATCATGGCCTTTGATATTCTTCTTCTGCACATAGGCTCCTCCTTAGAAAGGAGGTTTTGATCTATTATACCACGCTGTCCATGTGGTGACGGATTAAGAATACAAAGCGTTACCACCCCTATTCATCCCGTGGGTATCGTAAAAGGCGACTAAGGCACCAAGTATACAAGACAATATTGTTACAAAGAGAAGGAAAACTTGAAACAAATCCTATTCCAACCCGTCTGGCCAGCGTGGAATAGTAGGCCAAAACCTCTTTGCTAAGAAGAGACTTATGTTTAACAGTGGACTATAAAATGCTGTTGATGACCTCGCTGTCCAAGCGGGTTGGTATAGCATTTTTTTCAAGTTTTCCTTCATTTTGTAGCGATTTGTCCTGTGTTGTTTGTTCCCTAAGTAGTCTCTTACGACACCCACAGGATGAATAGGGTAAGTAGCATTCTGTATTCTTATCTATCACAAGTGGTAAGTGTAAATTACACTTATCACGTTTACTTTTTTAAAACGGTTCATCTACTACCTTCATTAAATAAGGTTCCTATTGGACTAGTTATAGTACATTTTAACTATTAGTCAAAATGTCTTACGTAGCTTGGACTTTGAAGTTATTGTATTAGTACTTATATGTTTTATTTTAGTTTAACCGTACCTGTACAAAGTATGACGAAGTCGAAATCCTCAACGCTGCCATCAATAAAAACAGCTCCCGTTGTGTTAAAGTGTTTTATATCCGGTTTCATTAAATAATTGCCGGGGATCTCTGGCAGCTTGTACATGAAATGATGACTATGCAATAACTTTGAAGTAACATTAGTCAGCTGTGTGGCGACGTCGAGTCCTGACGGGCCAGCTCCCACTACAAGTACTCTTAGGTCTCTAAAGTCTTCGGCATCTTTGTAGTCGTGACTATGAATTATTTTTCCTGGAAGATTAATTGGAAGTGTTAAGCCTTAAGTGGTAAAAAAATGCACAGTTGACATAAGTTTTATATTCATAACCGAAAAACTGACGAGTGGAAAGACTCACTTTATGGAGATTATATAATATCTAACGAACGCTTTATGTGTAGGAAAAAATATTTTATTTTCCTAATAAGTAAGCAAAATTCTGGGTCGAAGGTAAATTTGTGAGTTCAAGTTATCACTCAAAAAAACATGAAAGCCTAGTGTATCGTGCTGCTTTGTAGTATTATAAAGTTACTAGTCCAGGGAGACTATTCTTAACTTAATTTATAAGATTGATCGAACTCTACAAGTGATAACAACTTGCAATCAATCAACTTGATACTTTTATGTTTTTTATATATTTGCCCATTAAATTAAAGCAAATTACCAATTGCAGTGACTTGCCATATGTATTAATTACTAAAATATTTGCCAGAAATAGGGTTGTCACCGCTGACCATTCGCTACCATAATAACATATTATTACCTTCAAATTTTTCTTGTCCTTCAAAGTAAGGTATGTTAGGTAAGCTATATTCTCCAGTAGCTACGACAACAAAGTTGCATTGCTCTGTGACATTCTCTTTGCTATCAGTCTTCAAATACGTGATACTCCAGACGTCGTCTACCCACTGCACCTTGGTTACCAGACTTTGGAACTGAAATATTCAATGTTTCAAGTCCTTAGTTAAGTGACAATGCTTGCATGTATGTGTGTTTGACATGAATCTTAGAAATAACTTAGAATCACTTCCTGATGTCCGATTGGGCTCGAATTTGGAGTCCGTAAGCATCTTGAGTGATGACATATACCTATGTATATTAATATGACGTGGAACAATTCTGATGATAGAGTCGGAAGACGTCTATAGGAATTTCTAAACTAAGCAAGATACATTTCTCAAATTTATGCATATTTATTTGTCTTAGTGAGGACTTTGATGCTGCATGATATCACCCATACAAGCTATGCATCTTTACCAACACAGTGGCAGTTTATTGATACTCTTCTCGAAGACACCAGCTGGACGAGAATAAATAAAATAAATTCTTCAAAGACCTTTTTTATTTCGTCTCAGGTAACATTTTACACCCGCCGGTAAAGTCAAGTAAAAATATGTATTTTATCTATGTATTTTCTTTTCTGACAGGGGATTTAAGCGAATTAATTTAAGGAAATTTACCCCCTAGCATCCCACTCTCGGCGCTCATGAGTGTATTTAAAAGTTTAATTTAGAATATTTTTTTGCAATAGATTATGATAGATATACGAAATTTCCACTTTTATTTTAAAATCTTCACGTGTCTTTTATAGAATATGTGTTTGCATCCCAATTTGGTTCATGGTGTCCATCAAGAAGAAGATAGCACAAACTATAGCCCCAAAAGTAAGTACATACCTATTTTTCAGCTTTCCTTATACAACATACCTGAATATTTTCCATCAAATCGAAGTACTTGACGAAAGACAGTAAATATTTGTAGACGCAGCTCCCTGTTAGGTATGAGGATGTACCTTCTGGGAACGGAAATTTAGAGAATTCCATTGTCTGAGTTATTGTATTTGTTCTGGAACGGAAAATATTTTTTTAAGCTTTAAACGGTGAAATAATCACCATTGGAGACATCAATTCGATCTGCTAAATATCTGAATCTTGGCAACGGCTTCAACGATTTTCATGAAATTTCGTATGTAGGTTTCGGGAGCGATAAATCGACCTAGCTTGGTTTAGCTTTTAGAAAACGTTTAAAAAAATACCGAACAAAGATCGCTTTCCAGGTACTAACATTAAATAGGTAAGATAAACTTGGAGGTCATTTACCACATCTAGAACTAGTTTTACCGGTTTTATGTGAGAAGAGTAATTAGAATTATCTCACTTCAGTATATTTCTACTGATAAAATGTAATATGTAATTAAATAATAGTAATGCCACCCCTAATTTTTAATTATCTATTTACAATTTGCCAATTCGTTAACAGTGATTTCTAGAGTGAAGTTTAAATACAATTTAAATCACTGCGAGGGAACTTTTTATCAAGTTCATAACAGATCATTTAAAATAGTTAGATCCCAATTCGTTTTTTGTAACATATATAACCGGCTGTATGGCCGTATGTGTAAAGTTTTTTATCGCTTTGTAATTCGGTTTTAATTTTTTGCTGGATTTTTTGTCGTTCTTTTTATTTAAGCTCACCTCATATTCTTATACGCGCTTGTAAATAAGGGCAATCCATCGTCATCAGTGCCTACACGAGGATCAAACCTCCAGACGCCTCCTATGTGGCGGGTAGCCTCAAACACTGTGAAATTGAGACCATAGTCTTTCATATGTCGAGCTGTACCCAGACCGCAGTAGCCAGCACCGATGATGCAAACACGAGGATCTGAAACTGGCTTGAAGAGCAAAGGCAATCAGGTTACTCTCTATCTGTTGTAATTCACTGTTCTCTAGAAGTATATATATTATAAAAATAAAGTTTTTTTTTCTTTTTTAGAGAAACTATAGTGTCAAGATGACGGTTTTAAGTAGGTATTTATTTATTCATAAACAATTATTATATTCTGTCGTATAAAAAACAATGTACACATTACAATATTCTTTATTGTACTTCAAAAATATAATACTTGATCTTGATAATACTTAGTTTATCATTATTTGCGATTTCTTAGACAATTTTTTTTCAGGATGACCGTAATGATGCAGAAGGTAATTTTAGTCAAGCAGCAATCGCCATTTCGATATTTTACACTTAGATAATCTTTTCTCTCAGTTCGTCTCCATCTCTACTTGTACAAACTTTCTTTACCATTCCGTACTTAGATTCTTCCGAGATGTAACAGCTTCATCAATACACATATATCACCTGACCTGGATACTATGTTACAATTCTACGAAATCATAATCTAAACTTGATATTTTTCAAGCTGTACATTGGCAAACAAGTGAGACCAGTTTCAATATTTTGAGATCTTTCCTGTTTTTTTATGTCTTCAAATTCAAGTACAATAACAGTCAAGGTCATAGCGCCTCAAAACTATCTCATATTGATTTACTTATCCACTTTAGTTGGACAGAATACCTTGTCCAGCCTCTTAGCCAAGTTGACATTCTACAAACGTGAACGTAATTAGAAAACTAACGAAGTTATAGAAATAACTTCTCTCAACGCTAAGTCACGTGGTTAGCGATTGTAGAAAGAGAATCGATGTGAAGTACTTGCATCTTGGCTAAGGATTTTGCAACTTGTGATGTATTAAGCCTATTAAGAAGTACTATTTTCGATCATCAACAGTTCACTGTCGTTAATAGTTCACCGTTGGATATAGGTTTCTCCTTATAACGGAGGTTTTAGCCTACTGTAGGACGCTGGAGGGACGGGTTGACATAGGGTTTGTTTTAAATTTTCTTCTCTTGGCGGTGCTATTATCTTGCGTAGTTGCTCCCTTAGTCGAATCTTATGATACTCACTGGATGAACAGCGTTGGTGAATTATTGGTGATAAATATTTTTCCAATTTTTTTCTGCCATGGTTATCTTCTTAATAATTAGATCTATCTTTTAGCTCAGAATGAGGATCATTTTTTTGCAGGCAAGACTCACGAAAAGTTGAAATTTCAATTTACCTACTTAGAACAGTACGAACAAGACCTACCCCACGAGGATAAAGATCCTCCAACTCTTAATTCGATTGGTTCTCGACATGAGTCGAGAAGCAATCGATCATCTATGAAGATGATCTTATAACATAATAACATTTTATCCTGTAACTAAATTTATATATATCTTCAATAATAGACGACAGATTTATATTTCAACATTTTCTTTGTTTTTTTATTAGTAGGTAATACATACTCAAAACAACATGCTTCTTCTATGCCCCCCTCACACCTCCAACTTTATCAGTTCCTCCTTCTTTGTGCAGTCAGCTCTTCTGTGGAATGCACTGCCCGCCGATATCAGAATGTCCACAAATCGAAACACATTTAAGGCAAAAGTACGTGATCTACTTTGAGATAATTTGGTAGAATCGTCTTAACGAGTACTCGAGTGAGTATTTATATAGAATATTGTATTAATTTTATATACATGTATGTTTATGTATTGTGCATGTATTGTTTATATAAAATAATATTTTATTAGTAATGTATGCCAACTTCATTATTTTACCTTTGCACCTACCGCATCGTGTTTCTACATCACCTAAAGGTTGACTGGGAGAGAATACCCCATGGCATTAAGTCCTCCTTTGTTCAACACATGCATTAAGTATAAATAAATAAATAATACATAAAAAACTGATGTCAACTTTTTAGTTTCTTCTTAATACTTGCTTGTTATTTTCAAAAATAAAGAGTCGCATATCGACCTACCTCAATTTGCTTTTTGGTTTATTATTTTGACTTATTATTTTATTACTCGCAAGTTCTAAATGTCATTTGGTTCTACACGTAACCATCGTAACACGTCACCTACTCGTAAAATCCTTCGCTATGTACACCATACACTTTACAAGCAAGTATTTTTTGTCAGCTTTTTTGACGAGTTTAATTGTTAAGTTTTTTAACTCGCTTCGTTGCAAGAGTAGCTTTGTATTCGATAAGTATCATTTATTTTGGACGAAGTAATTAAGTTAAGTAATTTGTGTAACCCTAAGACGTAGAATATATATCGTATTAAGGGCACCAGCGATTGCCCAGTTTTCGTCAATTGGTGCAGACCGATAAGGTTACACATTACCCCCGAAAAATACTGCGACATTCTACATCATAGTTGACCTTAATGAGGTGTCAAAGTCGGACGTTTATGGAAGTAATATTATCACATTATCAACAGCCTCTTTTAGTCCACTGGGAAAGTTTTCTAGTGCACCGCACTGGCCTACTTGGTCAGCGTAACGTGGTCGAAATAGGGTTTGTTTCCTGTTTTTTTTTCACTTTACAACGCTGTTTCGTGTTGTCCTACGTAGTATGTTTCCTTGGTCGGCTCTTACGAAACCTACGCGATGAATAGGGATATTGATACTCCATATTCTTAACTTGACACTGTTCGAATCCGTGGTCAAGTCAAAAAGTGTTATTGCGTTTTTCTGGTTATAGATATAACAGCCCCGAGTTTGAACGTTGGGATCTTAACCCCCCTTTACAGCACTTTAAACCGCCGGTGTTGCGTCTTGTCTTTCCCCGGTCGTGTTGGATAACCTATCTATCGGGTTGTGAGAGTGAGGGAACAGAGTGGACCTGTGTTTGCGCACACTGTATAATATCTCCAGCATTGTTGGGTGGTGTCCGATGAGACTGGTCGCCGTGCCCGAAATCGGCAAGAAGTACGTCATTAATAAGGGAGTAGTTAATATAGCCATGTTATGCATATTCTCAATTCTTCGTATTTGTCTTAAACATTATCTAGTGCACTTGCTTATACATTTTTATACCACACTTAAGTCCGTAATTTTCATGAAACCCATGAATAGAAGTATGCATCAAAATATTTATATTCCCTACTAAATGAACCAATAATCAATTTAGAGAAATATTTCTTAGAGTAAACTTAACTTAGAGTTTTTTTTTATAGAAATCAACGTTCATATGTCGAGTTAGGGACTTCCCAGGATTAGATGCGACGATGAACATTATCACTACCAAGTTTCTACCTATAATTAAACTAATTTTATTTCTTTTACGGATAAGGGAAGATGAGAGAAAAAGTCTCAAATAAGGAATAGGAGTGAGACTGTATTAGTTTGAAGGCTCAGGCCACGATCACTATGACTTAATTGGGATCAGAGACTACTAGGACATGGACAACAACTGATCTATCAAGATGACTATTACATTACATAAAGACATTACATTACGAAGAATCTTTTTACGATGTACTTCATGTAACATTTACCTTTCCAAAACTCCATTATAATGGTAAACTTTGTATAGGTAACTAACTAAAACAAATTAAAAAAAAAGATGACTTTAAAGATACTTACTTCTGCGCTGACATCCAACACTCCAAAGAACACGTTCAATAAACACAAGATTATTACACAAATTCGGTCCGCCATTATGTTGTAAACACAATTAATAGTAAAATAAATTGAAATCACAAAAGATGTGCTTATTTAACGATCAGGTGCGGTCGGTGTCGTCCAAAGTTTCTATACTAGTGAGCTTATGTTTATTCTTGGGAGAGGAACCATTCTACGACCTTAATGTACAAGGCTCGGTGATCGCTTAACTAGCGATTACGTTAACATCTATTGGCTAATCACTAAACTGATTACATAAATGAAGAAAGTTGACGTTAACATACATTTCTAATAGATTGTATTTCCTTTCCGCCCTATATATAGGTAACAAGTTTATTTTTAAATGTTATTGAAACATTTTTGAGTTAAATTTACCGTTATTTACTTGTGTACATTAACAAGTAAATTAAATAATTTGATATGTATAATTATTTTTTTAATTTGAAACTAAAAAATACGATTATTTGAGTCTCGCGACAAGCTTTTGTATCATGTACCTAAATTGTGCAATGACATTATAAGTTGATAGTCAAAGTTTTATAGGAATAGACTATTTTATTATTTTTAGCGCGTTTGAATGAAACTTTGTTTTTAAAGATTTTTACAATTAAATATCTACTTTTAACTTCAACAATGAATTTATCGAAAATAACTGGTAAATCAAATCGACGGATCCACGAGCAGTATAGCTTAATACAATCGAGTTACACTGTCTACTTCCTAGCTCCGTCATCAGATTAGCTTCAAAATGTCAAAGTAAAGTATTATCATACCCATTCATATGAATATCTATATTTTACAGAGATATATTTCGATAGCAGAATTGGTAATTAGTTAAAATTGATAGCAGAGATCTTACATGTGCAAACTTCTACGAAAAAAAAACGTATTTTTCCCGTAAAAAATAAAATTTACTAATGTTAAAAATCGTGTCGTAACATAAGTCTGGGTATCCAGACTCTACAGCTAGGACGGGGACTAAGTAAACGTATATCGTACCAGTTTTGCCCGCGGCTTCGCTCATTAGCCCAGTCATATTAGGTAAAAAAAGGAGTCAACCTCGGAATGAAAGATAATAAGCTGAAAATTGGTACAAGCCTTTGTTTTGTCGTTCTAAATATTGTCTCAAAAGTCACCATTGCTATCGTGTCCGCGTCGTAAGATATTGAAGGTCAAAGGTCATCAAAATCGGTTTTTTGCAAATATATCGATTCCTATTGCTCAAATGAGATTTGTATTTATTATAAAAGTTGTAGAATGTAAAATTCTCTACAACTTTTGTTTAAATTTTTTTTGCATACAACCAACCATTTTTGGGGTACACCGCGAAGAGTGCGCAGTGTATAGTCATTAGGGTGTCCCTTAAATTTCAAGTTCGATATTTTTTTACGCATACCTTCTTAAAAGTTTCGTAATAACCCTATATTGTCTAAAAAAAAATATTAGTTCGATATATAAACGATAACCCGTGCCGACTTGCTATTTAAACTTGTCGATACAAGTTGCTTAAGTACCGCCCAGTGACCTGTTACGACATGTTTTATTTGCCATTTCGTACGTGATTTTTGAGACTATTAGTGCTTCATTGTTTAGTGCGTAAACATGTCGGTGGAATTACGGAGTGATAAACAAAATATTTTTCTTATCGGATTGACTAGCTACCAAATAAATGGTGCAAAATTACCATCTAATCGACAAGTTCTCTCAGTCCTATTTTACAATATTCGTGAGGTTAAATTGACTGTTAGTGAAAGTGCAAATTTTGTGATTAGGGAGTGCATCATATATTGGGAAAAAGCAAGAATTCCAACAAGAGCATTTCCTAACTGCGTGAAGAAACTTATTGATTTATATCATGTTTGGAGAGAGTTGCAAAAAAATTGTAAGAAAACTCAGATTACGTTTAAGAGTCGTGAGAACAATTTTATAATTAATCTTGATAATTTGTTTGATATTGCACATGCTGATGCTTTTGAGAGAATGAAAATAGAGGAAGATAAATTATTTTTAATGAAACAGAGAGAGCCAGGTCGACCGGGATGCTTAGGTGGTGTAGATAAAAAATTGGCGGAAAAAGAACAAAGATCTAGACAACGACGATTGGAAGAAGAGGAAAGGATTGTAAGACAAAGAGAATCACTAGCTGTTGCATCTACTTCCACCACAAATAACTTAGACAGTGTAGAAGATTCAGACGAAGAACAGATCTTGAATTCTGAACTCAGCTTGCCGGACGTTCCCTGCCATGAACAAAGTTCAAAAAGAGGTAGAAAGAATCTTATAACACCTAAACTAGTTGCAGCTTTAGATCGATGCCAGTTAAGCATTAGAGATACCGTTTACATTCTTAATGCGGTGGTAGAAGCGCTTGGTCTGAGCAGCGATGATTTCTGTATTAACAAATCCTCGATTCAGCGAATTCGTACTGAAACTAGAAAATCAAGGGCAGAAGCAATAAAATCTAACTTCCAAAACAATGTACCCGACATAGTCACAGTCCATTGGGATGGAAAACTATTACCGGGGTTGGATGTACGGAGTTCAAAAGAAGAACGCTTGCCAGTTATAGCTTCATTTGACGATAGAGAGCAGCTTCTTGCAGTGCCGAAACTAGAAAGTTCTTCTGGAAAACATCAAGCGAAGGCTGTACCAGTAGCTCTCTTTGACTGGAACCTTTATGATAAAGTGCAAATAATGTGCTGCGACACAACAGCTTCCAATATGGGCCGTTTCAATGGAGCTTGTGCTATTTTGGAGCAAACTTTAGGAAGAGAATTGTTGCTTTTCGCCTGTCGTCATCATGTTTATGAATTGGTCCTAAAAGCTGTCTTTGAAACCAAGATTAAGCAAATTACTAGTAGCCCAGATATTCCGATGTTCAAAAAGTTCCAAGAAAATTTGAAAAACATTGATTGTACTAAAATTGAACCATCTCTTAATTTCGTAAAAGCACGGGTTGCCGAGACAGACATTCAAGCGTTGTTACTATTTTATAAGGCAGAATTAGATAAAGGTTTTGTAAGAAATGATTACCGCGAATTGGTCGAACTGTGCGTAATATTTTTAGGAGGAGACACAGAGGAAAAATTAAAACTAAGGCCCCCTGGAGCTATACATCAGGCACGCTGGATGGCGAGAGCGATCTATTCTTTAAAAATATGTTTACTTCAGTCACAATGCAGAGTAACTGCGAAGGACAAAAAGGCTCTACAAGATGTTTGCTTATTTCTCGTAATATTGTATGTTAAACCTTGGCTCGAATGTACAGTGGCGACCAAAGCACCTAATCAAAATTTGCGCTTCTTGAAGATGTTAAAAGGGTATGAAAAAGTTGACGCAACAATTTCTAAAGCTTCTATAAGCAAGTTCAGGCATCACTTGTGGTATTTATGTGAAGAGACAGTCATTCTATCACTATTTGATGATGAAGTTGACAACCAAACTAAGAAGAAAATGATTGCCAACTTCAACAGGGACAAAATCTCGGATTTTAGCAAACGCTATGACCCGTCGAAGGAAGAACTGACTCAAAAGTTGTTTGGTAAGTTAAATTGACTTTTTGTTGGATTTCAATTTCAATGTCCAATACTTATTTATTTATTTTCAAAATTGTTGTTGATTTTTATTTGTTATTTAACTTATTTTGCTTTTTTTTTAGACAAAGCACTGGATGATTTCGTATCGGAAAAGAGCAAACAATTTTTATCACGACTGCAGATCGACGACAGTTTTCTAAAGGAAGATGTATCTTCTTGGAATAACAATGCTGCTTTTCTGGAGGCTAAAAGAAGAATAAGTTATTTGAGAGTTGTAAATGATACTGCTGAAAGGGCTGTTAAATTAATGCAAGATTTTAACGGACTTATCACGGCTGAAGAAGAACAAAAACAGTTCTTGCTGCGCTGTGTCCAGGAACATCTAAAATTGTATCCAGACTGTAAAAAAACTACTCTAAAAAGAAGTTACCCTGAATGATTCTTATTTCTTTATGTTTTTAATTAAAGATTAATGTTCATCTAATTTATTATTTAAGTTTATTCACTTAATTCATTGCATTTATAGTGAAATTATAGCAGACTGAAATTTTAGGACAAAACACGTTTTTTACTAAACTTTGAAGCTCGGTCGGCACTGGTTGCAATTATGCTAGATTGATAAAATTTTATATTTAAGTATCTTATAGCATTAGTAAAAATTATAGAGGGTATACATTTCGAAATTCGAAAAAAAATTTTTTTTGTCATATAAGGGACACCCTAATAGTCATATATGGGCTTATGCAAGGTCAAGCGTGAATTACGGTTATCAGTACGTGGTATAAAGTCAATTACTAAAAAAATTTAGTTTTTTGACCAATATCCTCGTACTAAAAAGCACATTTTATTTTTATATGCGTTTAGTAGATGCGACACGACTGCTGCGCTGTTTAAAAAAGGAATAAAAACTGTTGCTGAGCATTGGAGATAATTCCCAATTTGGATGAACTGGTGGAAGGAAGTATTTTAAGAAGAAAACTGCACCGAACAAACAATATTTTAAAATGGAGTGCGTATCTTGATGGCATTATATAATGCTTCAAAATCTGAGGACAACATTGATCATTTCCGCTACACGGAATTCATGAAATTAACGAAACTAAATAAACCTGTACAATTGCCAATACTTCCACCAACAAGTGTAGCAGCTCATCAACATATCAAACGTGTCTACTATCAAAATCAAACGTGGTTAGGCAAGAACTTAGAACCTCAAGAATGGGACTGGATACTTGATGCACCAGCCGAACTACTTAACATAATATTTTGCAATTGCAAAAATGGTCGTGGGTCCCGCTGTGGATGCAGAAAATCAGGGCTACTATATTCTCTAGCTTGTGGCCAGTGAAATGGAGAACTTGAAATAGAGCCTCAATATTCTACTATATCCAAGTAATCCCGATAAAGAAAGCACATACGATTCTGATATAATATGGCCGATAATGAGGATGATGACAATGAATTGAATATTTTTGAGCGACAACAAGAAGAAAACTACTAAGAAGAATAAGAAGAAGATAAGTGTCGTCCATTGACAATCAATTTTAATATTTAAACTCACATTTAATAAATGTATAATATGCCATATTTAATGATGAATAAAAATATGTGTGAAATCTATTTCCTTACTGTTTTTTTTATTTTAAAATATATAATCCAGAATTAATTGTATACATTTATATTTAACTATTTAACTATAGTATACTATAGTTAAATAGTTAAATATAAATAATTAATAATTAGTACATAAATAATGGACATTGTTTAATAATAATATTTTTAACTAATTGACTTTATACAACGTACTGATAACCGTAACTCACGCTTGACCTTGCATAAGCCAATATATGACTATACGCTGCGCACTTTTCGCGCTCTATCCCAAAAATAGTTGGTTGTGTGAAAAAAAAGTTTAAAAAAAGTTGTAGAGAATTTTATACTCTACAACTTTCATAATAAGTGAAAATATCATTTAAGCAATAGGAACCGAGATATTCGCGAAAAATCGTTTTTTGTGACCTTTGACCTTCAATATCTTAAGACGCGGACACGATAGCATTTGTGACTTTTGAGACAATATTTAGGGTAACAAAACAAAGGTTTTTACCAATTTCCAGCTTATTATCTTTCATTCCGAGGTGAAACCCCTAATATGACTGGGCTACATGTGGAGTTTAGTCTGCCACATTAAGTTTCGTAACAGATTTTTTTAAATAAATATTTTTTTTTAACATACAAACAATCCTACGGTACATCATCTTTGTGTAACTTCACAGGTTTAGGCAGCGTACGCCAAAATAGTTCTCAGAGGCCAGTTTTTTTCCGACTTAATTGACATTTTTCATTATATTACGATCAATACATATACGTGTCCAGTAGTTTTTCGTGAAAAAGTAACAAAAATCCATACAAACTTTCGCATTTATAACATTAGTAGGATTCCTAATTATAATTGTGGGTAGGTAAATTATTTTAATAATCACATAAATAAATATTCCTTTTTTCATTCTTTAAAAAAGACATACCCTGTATATATCTTTACAAATATTCATGAAACGGACTTAAAGAACGCCCAGACTCAGAACAATAATTTGTGTGTCGCACAAAGTGTTGTCCCACGTAGAGATCGAGTCCACAACACTCAGCGCGGATAACATAAACCACTACGTTACCCGTGCAGTCATTGCAAAGTGCAGTCAAATTATTTCTAGCTAACTTTAAAACTTTTGTCTTTAATACGTTCAGTTACGCTGAGTGCCAGTGATCTTGATCTCTGTCATCTAATCTAAAAGGCACACAATTCTAAAGGTTTGATGTCATTTCTATTACATGACTACGTTAATTTCAATTCATATACCGGCTTAAATAATTTTAACACGTTTTTCCAGCCAAATCGATAAGTATCTATTAAGACGTTATTTATTTGTTTACGTTGTGTGTTAATACATAATCACAATCTTGATTCTGTTATACGCAATATATTATGTCATGTAAACAACATTAGTATACTTTCTTATGTCAAGTCAAAGAATGTCAAGTTCATTAAATATTTGATTTAAAAAAATTGTATTAGCTTGTCACATAATGGTTAAGTATTAAAATCGGTTAATAGTTACACCTTGTTTGTGTGTGAAATGTAGAGAATAAGTACATATTTTCTGTTCAAAGAAACGAATTCTGAGAACAACAAGTTCCTTAAATATTAATATTATATAAAGAATGTTTTTTTTTTATAAATTCACTATATAAATTAATTCTATCACTGCTAGAAATGGAATACAATTATAAAAGTATATGTATCTAACTTCCGTAATGTTGACATTATATAAAATTAATCAAATAGGTAGAATTTTTGTATAAAATGTGGCAATACTCTATGATTAATTTAGGTACATATTTAATAAATCTAACATTTTACAATATATATTCTGTCATACACGAAGAGAGAAGAAATTGTCTATTAAATATACTTTTTTAATAATTTTATCACAAAAAGTTTCTCTGTACAATAAGACATGTATCATTCTGTATGTTATTTAGCCAGTAGCTTGTGTACGTAGGTATTTATAGATTAAATGGACAAGTCTTTTTCTGTGGATTTACAATCATTTCATATTCAGTATCATTTAACAAATTAATTTGATAGTTGCGAAACGTTAAAAACTGCGTGTACCAAATGTCTATGTGATTCGTTAGGATGGTTGTAAACACTGGCGCAAAGCGAGGAATATCCGTTCCATTGAGGAGAGTGTCCATATAACTGGCCTGTAATTAAAAATGTAAATTTATATAATTTTTATAGTATTAGGTTTTAAAAAAAGATGGTCACCTTGGTGTATAGTACTTACAACTATTTGATTTTGCCCATGGGTGCCGGGAGGGAAGTTTAAGGGAGTGTACTCGCACTCCCCTGTGAGAAAACAAAATACATCGAAAAAATACAATTTTTTACATGACGACACCAGCGGGTGCATAATGTTACCTGAGAGGCAGCACGCCCGTTAAGAATTTGTTGCCTCTCGTCCAGCTCGTTTCTTCAAGAATGTCTATAAACTGCCAATGTGTTGGCAAAGATGCATCGATTGTGTTAGTGATCTCTTTAATTAATGGATGTTTACATCCCATATGTTATTTCCCATATGTTTTAACATATGGGAAAAAACACATTAGCTTATTTTATAAAAACGTCAATTTCCTAGGTAAAGACTTAGTATAATTCTATATTTTATATTGATTAATAGTGTGTGTAGATGCACCCCTCTGAAAATAATTGCGGTGGCGCCCATAATCTTACCTGTTATCACTCAAACTCATAAGTGCTTAACTTTCGCCTGATAAAACGATGTTCATAGATATTATTGATTTATAATATAACAAAAATTGAGTATATTTTACGACCATATTTATTGTGAAACAAACAGTTGTAGCCTACACTGTTAATTTGAATTAGATAGACCTTTATATTAAATTTTACAGGAAATCAATAACACCAGTATTTACTGAGACCTACCCCTTAGCCAAGGTGTGTTTCGTATCGACTCTCTGCCTACAATCGCTAACGCCTGTATTCTCTTGTGTTATTAGCAAATATTTAGTTTTGACCACGTGTCTCAGCGTTGAGAGACAACATTCCTATAAATTTGATGGTTTTCAAATAACTTTGAAATTGGTAGAATGTTAACTTGGCTAGAGGGGTTGTTCAAATTTAGGGCAAGCGGTGTGTTGACAGTCTTGGAGTATTTCTTTTCTTTGAGATTTTCATATTCGTACCAGTATAGTCAACATGAAGTAGCTCTGCCCAGAAAAGTCACCGATATTGAAGGCAACTCACCGTGTTTTCGTATCCAATAAGATTAATTTCTTTGGGTGTCCGGTGTTTCGTTTGGTCGAACCATTGCTTAAACATTTCATCTTTAGATGGCAGCTTGATCAGTCCTGCTGCTAATTGAGCCGAGTAGTGACCCTGAGAAACAAACAATAGATTATTGCAGAAAAAAATATTCAGATACTGAGCAATAAAACCGTAATTTTATGTACAATTTGAACTATTTGGCTATTAGGTTGTCGGAAACATCTAACTTAATAATGTAAACAAATTCGATTAAATTGGTACATTTGAATTTGGCAATTTTAAGCCTCTATGCAAGCTGCATACTAAGCAGATGTGGTAGTTTATCGTGATATATATTTCCAAGGTGTGTCTAGCATAGAGCAGTATTTCCCTAAGTGTGGGTCGCGACCCACTGGTGGGTCGCGGGTAGATTTTGGGTGGGTCCTGATTGTCGTATAGATCTTGCAATCTACGAGCGCGCGGCGCCTTTAGTTGTGTGAGTTAAACGAAGTGCAGTGAATGGCACATCGATGTCAAATTTCAATTGTCTTGACAAAAGGTGGGCCGCGAACTTTAAACTTTCTTGTAGATGGGTCGCGGTCCCGACAAGTTTGGGAAACACTGGCATAGAGAATAAAAATGAATTAAATTAGCAACTTTGCTATGTACATATGCCTGTGCTGATCATAGATCAATTCAATTGCAAGTCTAATAGTAAATAAGATTTTATCATGTTGACAGTCATCTTGGATGCGCAAAACAAGTATCTCGACTGACTATAGCAGTAACTTATGAGTAATGTTTGACAGGAGAAAATATTTGAATTTCGAAAAAATGTGTTTGTTTTTTGACATTTTACCTTTTAGACATATACAATCGAATTTGATTAATTAATTTACCATTATTATTTTTTTTATTCATTTTATTAAGCTATTGCATAGCTTTTATCGCGGGCTTCGAGCGCGGCGACCAAATCAAGAAATTGCGTTACGAAGATAAACCTAACACCTCCCACTCCGACCGGCAAAGTGGTGTGGTGTTAAAAGGCGTGCATCGCCTAACGTCGTTTTAGTTCGGCAGACTTCGGCACGGTGTTTGGGTGCGTGCGACTAGACGTAAACGTGTAGACTGTACGAAGCTCGCACGGATTGAGACGAGCTGTTCCGAAATATTATAATTGCATAAGTTGATAAAAAATGCTATGCAATAGCTTTACCGCAGCAGTCATTGAGTGCTACACGTATTTTTAATTCATTTTTATTCTCTATGTTAGACGAACCTTGTAAATACACATTACCATAAGCACTCTCTTGAAAGCAGTATCGGCAAATTTCATGATAATAATAATACATAATTTTTTACAGAAAAAAAATTTCAAACAGAAAATATTCTACAACAAATAATACACTAAAATGTTTAAAAATAATGACGTTTTCTTAAGTTTACAATTACTGTTATTTTTAGTCAGTATATGTAAAGTAGTAGTATATAGAGACAGCGCCGTTCAAATGAGACATACGAAGAACGGGAGCATCGCCTATTTCAAAATGGGAAATAATCTATCTATAGGTATTCTTAAAAAAAAATTGTAAAGCTTCGCTTTTTTTCACCGAAGCTTACTTACGAAGCTTTGAGCTTTCGAGCTTAGGAATAAGGGTGCTTCTTTGAGTATTACAGTTGCATAAAACCATATATTTCAGCGAATTTTATATTGTGTGATTGTGTAAACAATTATAACATATATAATTGCAGCATTATACATATGATTGCAGCAACATCGACAGATTTGATGTCATTTATTTAAGAGTTCCATTCTATTGCAAGAGTCTCCAAAGAACTTCATCAGAACATTATCAAAATGAAAAGAGACCATCTCAAAATACTACGAAGATCTTCTAAAGGATCGCATACAGTTTATTTTGTTAATTTTACATCGACAAATGAAAAATAAGAAGCATCCATAATATCGAATACATTGACGATGTTTTCTATTGAATACGTAGGATTGCGGATAACTTAAAAAGTACTAGTCTGACCTCATTCAAATTAAATACGGGACCACGTGATAAATGACAGCTTTCGAATGTAAAAGGATCATCAAAATCGGTACACTCAGTAAAAAGTTATAAGGCAACAAACACAAAAAAACAATACGATTTATGAACTGCCTGCTTTTTTATTGTCGGTTAAAAAGAGAAGTATCGAGAAGACGTATTAACTTAATTAGTAATGCTCTATAGTAGCAACTTGATTAATTACTGGATGCTTAACTTATATAATAATCAGCTTTTGCCAGTGGCTCCGCCCGCATAATGTCTGTAAAAGTAACCTATGTTCTGCCTCTAGTATCAAAATCGGTTCAGCGGCTTAACAGTGAAAGCATATCAGACAGATAGAATTACTTTCGCATTTATGACATAGATACATACAGTAGCGCTCAAAAGTATTTTTACAACTCAATTTTATTCCATATCACAAAAAATGATAACAAAATTGTTTCCAATCAAAGATTATATTTGAAGTTATGATACGTTTCACAAATTAGGACACTTAAATGTAATATATTTCAACACAAAAAGAAAACATAAAGAAAAATTACTTACGACACGGCTCAAAAGTATTTTGACAAGGAAAGTTTTTTAATTTATAAAATATTTTTTTTTATTAATTTTGATATTAACTATTAGTATTTTGTTGCATATCCATTAGCCTTCAAGACTGCTTCACAACGCGCCGGCATCGAGTCAACTAGTTTCTGCAAACGATCAATGGGTATTCGGCTCCATTCGTTACTTAGTGCTTCATATATATAAAGCATCTTTATTTGAATAGTTTCGACATCTTACGCGGCGATTCAGTTCTTCCCAAAGATGCTCTATCGGGTTTAAATCGGCACTTTGACTTAACCAGTCGAGAATTTTGATTTTAGCGAGTTTCACGAGATCGTTAACATGTTTCGATTTGTGTTTTGGGTCATTGTTTTGTTGGAAATACTAACCAGGTGCCATATTTGCTTTAGCATAGGGTAGCATTTGTTGCTTTAATATATCTGCGTACATAAAGCGATCCATAGTACCTTCTATCCTAACTAAAGGTCCGACTCCGCGGCGAGAAAAGCATCCCCAGACCATAATATTGCCACCTCCATGCTTTACTGTGGGTATTTGGTATCGAAAATCAAATCTTTTGTTTACAGGACGTCGCACGTACCGTATACCATCAGATGACACTAAATTAAATTTGCTTTCGTCACTCCACAACACCTTGGACCATTCTGAACTCGTCCATAATCTGAACCGTTTCACAAACGCAAGGCGCAGCTTCCTATTCCTTGCAGAAATTAGAGGTTTCTTAGTTGGACGTCGTCCATGTAATCCGAAGTCCTTTAGTCTGTGTTTTACAGTTGAAACGTGTAAATTCACGTCGTAATTTTTCTGTAAATCGTTTTTTATTTGCACAGCCGTTTTTCGGACATCACTTGTCGATAACCTTTTTATCAAATGGTCTTCCTTAGCGCATGTTTTTTTCAGACGGCCACTTCGAGGCTTATTTCCAATAGTTTTACGTTTATTATAAGCTTTGTTCCACGAACTAACAAGTTGTCGTGACACTGTACATACATATATAAAATCAGGTCTGTTTCCCCAGTTTTGGTCCCACGTAATAGGTGGTGAGCCTATTACCACTAATTGGGACGTTTTGTTTTGTTTACTACATGATTGCCCAAGACCGGGATGGTTGGAGCTCCTTGGGGAAGACCTTCGTTCAGCAGTCGACGGCGACAGATTGAGGTTACAACATGTCACAGTTACTGACGTAGAATAAATATCTTCTTTTTCTATAGTTACACTTGTTACTAACCTGTCTATCCCGAACTAATCCAATGGAATATTTTCCAGTTCCTACGAACGTCATGGTGGGGTGATTAATGTTAATTAGTTGATTGTACAGTGGCATTATATATTTCGCTGATGATGTCACCCCAGAAGACTCGTAGTTGAGGAAGGGAAAGCTGTATTTATAACCTGCAAAAGAAAAAGAATGACTGAAGACGACAAGGTGCAATAGATAATGTTAAACTGTTGAAAATTTTCCCCTTCATTCTTCTGAATATTACCATTATCCGGTATTACGATATCAGTGACTTACACCGACTTTAATGAACGAAAGTTCTAAATTTGGTTTTTACGTTTGTTACAATCATTTCTTTTATTTGGGAGGGTAGCAGTAAAAACAAGAGTATGTGGTGATAAATTAAAAATATGAAGTGGTACAACCCCCATTCTTTCCGTGGATGTTGTAAAATCTGACTAAGAGATCAAATTATGCAAGAAAACAGTGCTGCAAAGTGAAAGAAAATTTGATACAAATGCGATACCAGCCCGGCTGGCCGGCGTTGCCAAATTCTCCTTTCTCAGGAGATGTCTGTGTCCAGCAGTGAGCTATTAAAGGCTGTGATAATGTATTGTGTAGTAAAAACTTATCGAAATACAAATATACAAAAATCCGTGGTACTTTTTACAAAACAAAGAACTTTCTATATACTATGCCAGAATCAAAAAAAAATATACTATGCACAACTTGTGGTCTAAACTATTATATGAATATCATCACATTTATTGTCCAAAACTGTTGAAATTTAAGGAAAACAGTTATTCACTCTCAATTTTTCCCTCAAATCAAATACCATCACAATTTAGTAAAACAGTTAACAGTTACACGCTTGTTATGATGACTTTTTTCTTAGACTCTATTAGTGCTGTACTGAAAGTATACACATCGTACCTGTGCAAAGTATTGCAACATCGAACTCTTCAGTACTATCGTCTACAAAGACAACGCCCGTCGGAGTAAAATGCTTAATGTCAGGTTTCTTTGTATAATTTCCATAAACCTTCTCAATATTAGCGTTTAAATGGTGACTATGTATGAACATAGAAGTCACGTTGATGAGGTGCGCAGCGAGGTCAAAAGCCGATGGGCCGGCTCCTACCACCAGTACTCGTAGACCTCGGTAATCTTCAGAATCTCTGTAATCGTGACTATGCAGTATCTTTCCTGCAAATCAAAAATAATAATATTATTGTAGCTATTTCTCTTTTAAAAGACTTTACTTAGTATTTTTACTTAGTATTCTTATAAATCATTCCAGTTTAACTGAAATCTTGAGTTATGAAATTACATGTATTTGATATGATACATATCAGGTAGTAGAGCCACGCTGATTACAATACGAACGGGCGGGCTCGACCGGGACAGTACTACCCTTTCACAGAAAGCCAACCTAAAACAATAGCAGCCATGCTGTCATGTTTCGTTGGTGAGTGCGAGAACGAAGGCCTATTGATACAGGGGTGGCAGTCATGAAGTTGTGTCTGACTGGCATGCATTTCACGTTCCCAAGCGGGGCATGAATAAGCATCTCATTAAGTTGCCATGTTGTGGATCACTGTGTAATATTGCATTGTCTGTATTTGCAATGAGTATACTGACCATAACCCTTGGATGCTCGTCATGCTTTCTATCAGGCACACTAGAGTCACTTTGGCAGGTTCTTAACATAGACAAAAAAAGCATATATGCAGATACTTGTAAACATATTATTGTAATCTCTTTGCTAAAATGAGAAAATTATGTTATGCAGTGGACTGTTAAAGGCTGTTTAAGATATTATTGCATATAGGCAGCACAAGACCATTTGTTGTGGTGAACTTTAGTAATGGATGTCTTTCAGCTGAGATGTTGATATTATGGCAATTGTCTTTTAAACATGTTTATGGGAAACGATATTTTTGTTAACTCTGTTAGTAACGAACGGAAATTTCCATTTTGCCCACCATTATTATAGTTTTATTTACATAAAACGGGATATGTCTGTTGCCGTAATCGTGTACTTTAAGAATTATATGAGACACTTATTATATTGAAAGGAAAGTAAATTAGTAAATAATGTTTGTTGTCATTTGCAGTACCTTTGAAATCTTCTTGTTTAGCGAAGTAAGGTACATGAGGAGAGATGTACTCCCCGTTGGCAACGACCATGAAGCCACATTCCTCCGACACGTTCTGTTTCGTATCAGTCTTCATATATGTGACCTTCCAATTGTCACCCACCTTCTGCACTTTGGTTACCAGGCTTCGAAACTGAAATAAATCGTTTTGTACCATTTAAATTTGAAGAAAACCATTTCTTGGTCTAAGCCAAACAGGTCCAATGAAGACAAGAGATTTGATGTTTTTTCTTAATTACTTCTTGATACTTTTTCTAAAATTAATTAATAGTAGTAGTGCCTCTATTTATATTGTTGTGCTAAACAAATAAAATTTAAAAGTGTAGGTAAATGTATATAGAATATTACATACTTCAAGTGTAGAGTATTAAGTACACAAATTGTCTCTGTTTAATATAATATATAATGGAATGTGCAATTCAGCGTTTGACTGAGAGCATTTGATTATCTTTACATAAATAAATTCGCCGTGAGCAAATGCTGACTTTTAATTTAAATTAATTTTACGTTAAACGAAACATAAATTTTATGTTCTTATCTCTCATTGTGAATATTTATAATTATACAAATCAGCTGAAGGATACTATGTATAAACATAGAAAAAAATGTTTTAAAAACAGATTTTGGGCAAACACAATTACAGGGATTTGTGCTACACATCTTGTTTCGTATAAACGAACTATCTGAAGTTTTAGTGCGAGTGACAAGGTTACTACATTCATGATAGCGATTGACCCGGATTGAATCTTCACCAATCACTACACCGAACAAGCTCGCTTATATGGAAAATAGTCGCACTAGGCCCTCTGTAACAAACATCGTATCCAAATTCGTAGATGCATATATCACCGACTGCACTGCGCGTATCTCTTAATGCGTTTGAATAAATAATATTTCTTATTCTTAAGGCTGGAATTTTACCTTGATATTTGACCAATGCCAAATGGGAAGTGTTCTTACTTTTTTACTAATATTATAAATGTGAAAGTACAAACGCAATTTGTATGAATGTTTGTCTTTCTTTCACGTCGTAACGGAGAGATTTTATGACATGATTTTTGCGTCTGGAGATAGTTAGAATGCTGGAGAGTGATATAGGCTACTTTTTACCGCGGTAAAACATCACATTTCCATAGGAAGACCTATTATGATGCATATTTGTTTCATTCCATGTTTTATAAATTCACATAGATGGCGTCATTAAGTTTTTTCGTTCGATTTTATACGATACTAAATCTTTGTCATTAGACCTTAGTACTCACAGTTTCTTATAGATGGCGCTATAGGGAATAAGGTACGTAGATTCTTTATCGATTAATTTTTCAACAGTTTTTTTACTTTTAAATATAATAAATATAAAAGTTTGTAAGGAAGTCCTTCCATAAAGCACCATCCATAAAAACTGTGGTACTTTCTATACAATCTAATGACAAAGATTTAGTACCGTGCGGTGCGGATTTAGATGAAATTTTACAGTAGTATAGCTTATATATCAGAATAACGCATAGGCTACTATAACCTATGATATACACGTAGGCGGAGCCGGGGGCAAAAGATAGTTCTCTCATAAATAAAGAAAAATTTTTTCAAATTGGGTTACAAGTACAAATGTAGGTACTGCGGTCCAAAAAAAAATGCTGAATAGAGAACCTCCTTTGTCTTTCGAAGACTGATAAAAACCAGTTAAATGAAGTACTTTTTGCTTATATTTTTTTAAAAAGATTGTTTAACACTGATACAACAAATATATTCACAACAAGAAACATGATTAAGTAATTTACTCTATGGGTCTGTCGGTACTACAATAGAAAAGACTGTTAGAACTACGGACGTAAACGCTTACCTGAATATACTTAGCCAAATTGAATTTCTCAGTATAACCTTCCAGATACTTGTAAATACAAGGCCCAGAAAGAAATGAAGATACAGGACCTGCAGGGAATGGATAGCCGGGCAATTCCATCGTCTGATAGAACGAGTTCGTTCTGAAACAATATATTATCCTATAAACAGTGTGACATCTTGCTTAGTGTAATGAAGTAACACTGATTTTCTTTGAGGTTCAGATATAATACCTGTTGATTGAGCCGGTATATACCGAATCATGAGGCATGATGCTCTTGGTTGGTAAAGTTTTTTGAGTAAGAAACGGCTTACCTCAAATCCTTGTACGCGCTCGTGAACAAGGGCGCTCCATATTCATCAGTGCCCACTCGCGGAGTGTACCTCCAAGTGCCTCCGATGTAGTTGGAGGCCTCAAACACGGTCAAGTTCAGGCCATAGTCGATCATGTGACGGGCCGTGGCCAGGCCCGAGTAGCCAGCACCAATGATACATACTCGAGGTCTTGAGGCCGACTGTGAGAACACAAATATTAGTCAAATATGTATTACAACCGCGACTGCTCTATATACCCCTACTAATATTATAATACGAATGTAAGCTTGTTTATCACGATTTCACGCGAAAACTACTCAACCGATCATCATGGAATTTTGTACACATGTTCTTGGAGGTATTAGAAGTAACATTGGATGGTTATTATTAAAAGAGAAAAATATTTATTTCAAATGATCTGTTACGGAACTTAATGTGGCAGACCAAATTCCACGCGAGCGAAGCCGCGGGCAAAAGCTAGTCTATAATGAGGGAAAGTTGAATTTTATTTGTTCAACCATGCCATTAAAACTATTGGGTTTATGTAAGTGTGGTTAAAATGTGGGTGTTTAAATACACTTCTGTCTACCCTTTCGGAGACCATCGTCACGATTAACAGCCTTTAAGCGTCCGCTGCTGAGCATAGGCCACAAAAACTATGTATATAATAACGATAATAACGTTAAAAGGGTAACTGGGAAGCGATTGATAATATCTTCCGCAAAACAATAATGTTTACGAGTACATCTTAGTGGAAACTCAGAAATAATTACTATAGATTTGGCAAAACATAAGAACAATTGAAAAACACATTTAACCGATTTCACCGCGCCTGACATGGATAGAGATGAAATTTGTAATTTTCCAATTAAGTATTTACGAGTATAACTACTCACCGGCATGGAATCTTGACCAAACTAATAACATACGACAGAATTTTTATCAGTGTTTCTAACTTCGTTCTTATCATGTAGGTAAATAGAAATAAGGTGAATGTTAATCCAAAGGGTAATTAACAAAGTTGAAATGCATTTTGTTCTGTTTTTTAAAGTTGCATTCCAATTAAAATTGTGTTCTGGAAATTGAAAATGTTAAGTTGTCAAAACTTTTTGGTTTTATTATGATTACTGAACATTTAAAGGAACCTTAGAATTCATAAAAATGCCTTGGACATCAGGTTAGATAGCACAAGCAATGGAATTAATAGAACTTGGGTTAATTCACCGTGATGCAAGAAGTATACAGTGAAGCGGTTGCAAAAGATCGGCCTCTACACCCAGACCGGTTGCGGTGGATGTTGCACACCAACTCGTGATCATCATTTTTTCATATTAGGAATTTTCTTTTTCACTTTCTCACCACCGCCGAGGTCCATCAGTGATTTCAAACCTCTAGAGCGGTAAGTGTTAGTGAGCGTACGGTGAGACGACGTATAGAGGAAGTTAATTTGAAAGCAAGAAAATCAGTCAACGGACCACAGCTTCTCCCATAACATAGAGCAGCTTGACTTGGAATTGGCCGAGAGCAAGATTATATTTACAGACGAGTACAGGATGCTTTTGAATACACCTTGCAGTCGACAACGTGTGCGAGGAAGAAAAGGCTCATTAATAATACGGGGTAGCATTAATTCTGATGCTCGTACACAAATAGTCATCGTTAATAACACTTTAACTGCGACCCGATATGTCGAGGAAATCTTTCAAGAACATGACAACATGTTCTTATTGCAAAGTTTATTGGGTATAACCAATTCATTTTATTAAACGATAATGGACGTCCACACGTCGCTTAGATCGCAAATAAGTTCCTTCAAATGGGTGATAATCAAAAATTGCAGTGGCTAAGCTTGAAGCCTATTTGGGACAAGCTTACAAGACAAAAAGAAGAATTAAGACAGCATCAAACTCACCATAAACTCTTAACCAGCTTCGGATACTGCATTGACTGCCTGGTACGACTTATCGTAAGATGACATAAAAAACGTGATCCAAATCCTGCTAGACCGAACTCAGGCGGTTATTAGGGGTAGAGGAAATATGCGATGTTAAAAAGTACAGGAAGTCAAGAAAAATAAAACATTTTAATGTTTAATTTTGTATAAACATGAGATCTTGTTCAACCTTAATTTTAACTTGAAAAATCGTTATTAGTGAAAAATAAGTTATGAAAGCGTTAATTAAATCAATTCGGATCGACCTTGACCTAAATTTGTAGATTCAAATGAAAAAATTGAGGGTATCACAAACTTAATACTTTACTCAGTTTCCGTGTCGATGAGTGTTGTCCAACTCAGTCATTTCAACACCATATTGTTTATATTTATTTTGAATTAGATAAATAGACAGATAAAGAGAGTTTCACGACCATTTACATAATTTTTTCATAAATTAATAAGAGCTTCAATAACACTATTAGGTATAAATTGTTATAAAACGTTGTATCTTCTCTTGAGTAAGATTTTTTTTTCACATTGGGATTAGTACATTAAGTTAAGATAGCTAATTTACTTAAATTTTTAGTTCAATAATACCAACGAATGGTTACTACTAGCTATTCTAAACAATCTTTTAACACGC
Source organism: Hypercompe scribonia (assembly GCA_949316085.1). Classification (NCBI taxonomy): domain Eukaryota; kingdom Metazoa; phylum Arthropoda; class Insecta; order Lepidoptera; family Erebidae; genus Hypercompe; species Hypercompe scribonia. The sequence continues at coordinate 13,028,031 of OX438988.1, forward strand.
TTTTTTTAGCTACATCTGTATATTTGTTTATTTGTAACCGACTTTTATAAGTACATTTTTATGATATACGGACACACAAGTAGAAGAGTTCCCTGGTGGTAAGTAACTACCAACAAATCTAACGCATTTTGGGTCTTTAACCTCGGACAACGTGTAAATTGTTATAAAACGATAGAGGAAAGCTACGGTAGGTGTAAATATGAATAAATGTGATTTATGATACAGATTCAATTCAAAATGTTTTGGCAATTGTCATTCTTGTAAAGACGTCTCCCGCACTAGAAATAATCCGGAGACTTTATAAACATACATGAAACGGACCACTTACTTTATGAAACTGTTCTTCGATTTCATCATCTAGATCTTTTTAGCACATCCAACTTTATCGAAACTAATTTGTCCTTACCTGTAATGTGACCGCGCCAATCGCCTGAGGATGCCAATACTGCTTGTGGTAGTTTAGAAAGTAACCTTAGAGTGAAGTTATAAACATACTTTCATTCTCAAATAAAGAATCTGTGTCCTTGGCGAGGCCTACAACTTATAGTTATCATTTAAGTATATACAATTGTTATCAATTATTATTTTAAGTTTTAATCTATTGTTTACATAGACATCGGAAAATTTGTCAATCTTTAGTTCACTTTTAAAAGATTATATTAAATTTTATTATTACTTGATCTATAATACATACATCCATCATTATTCATTATGGAACTGTTACAGAAATCGAACCTTTTCCGAATTGATTTTGGGTCGGCGCAGTGTCTAATATTACAGAGTTCACTATTTTATTTAGTCGTTGTATTTAGGAGCAAATATTCACAAGTAATTGTATCCAAATTAAGTGTAACACCCGTTTTTGCGACAAAATCCCATAATGGAAAACACATAACCACGTACAGAAATAAAATTCAACCGGAATCGAACACAGATAATTTTAAACTAAAGAAAAGTTTACTTACTTGTGGTAGCAAATAGCCTCCTTGTAACCAATTTAATAAACATAAAAATATTGCACAAGTTCGATGTTCCATTGTTAATTAGACAACAGTAAACATTAAAACGAAATTGTGAATGTAAAGCAGACGTAGGCGATCGGCGATGCCTTGTAAAGAATACTGAATTGCGTGACGACGCTCAACATTTGACCCCTATATCAATTTTAATAGTAATACTTTAATGATAACCCTACATGTACGGGTTACGAGTAAATCAGACAAATATTAATTGAAAATGTACTACGTGTTATTATGTGCTAACAGTGTGCAATGTACTGTGTTCACAGCTTCGTCTGAATCAGAAGCAGCGTAAGCCGTTAGACTTACGCTCGAGTGCTTGCGGCTGTAGCACTCTAGTACTTGTACATATGTGATTGCAGGTTCATACCGCGTGCAGTATCAATGTCATCCCATGGTAATTGGTTGCTTTCTTGCCGATATCTGTACTGGAATATCTATTCTTTATCTGTTACCTACGAGGCTTTTTCAGTAAATTCTGAACTTCGGGAGTTAAGTGTTATAATAAGCACTTTGAGGCCGATGTGTTAATCGGTAACTGTGGTCCTATTTTTAGGATTCCGTAGAAATGAAAAAAGTGGCAAAAAAAGAAACCCTTATAGATTCGTCATGTCTGTCTGTCTGTCTGTCTATCCGTATATTACAGTCACTTTTTTGCGAAACTATAAGAACTATATACCATTGAAACTTGGTAAGTAGATGTATTGTGTGAACTGCATTAAGATTTATAACCGCATAAGAATAGAAAAAAATAATAATTTTTGGTGTCTTCCATACTTAGAACTGAAACATATTTTTTTTCATGAAACCCATATATGTGGGATATGTATAGATAGGTCTTCAAACATGATATTGAGGTTTAACTGCCGATATGGACTTCCTTCCTTCTCCCCTGTAACTTCTAAAATGAGAGAATGATAAAACTAAGAAAACATATGATGTACATTACAATGTCTACCAAAAATTGATTTAGTAAGTAGTTTTTTTTTAATACATCATAAATCGCTGCTACGGAACCCTTCATGGTGGAATCTGACTCGCACTTGGCCACTTTTTTTAAAGTTCAGCAACTTTATAAAACACTGCTTGGATTAACGGCCGTCACGGCGGTAAGTGCAAAATAAAACATAGTGTAGGACGTCTTAGCAGCGGATGGATGCAGACTGCCCAAGACTGGGACAGTCCGTTCTCCTTGTGGGATGCTTTGGTTCGGTAGGTAGTTGACGGTAATAGGATGATAAAGGATGTGGAATGTTACACTTTGGCTGTCTTTAAAAAAAATTTAGATAAAGGCAGAAAGGTAGTGTCGACATTTAGATAGGAAACAAACTTATAAATCATAAAAATATATTTGCAGAACAGGAGTCTTTGTTATATAGTCAGGTCTTGGTTACATTTTTTTTATTGTTATATTCTTATACTATATTATATGTATAGATAAGGCTTAGTCATAAGACTATATAAAACTAATACATGGTTTTTCTTAAGTTTGTAACAGCGTATATTGAAAAGTGGACAAATTCTTTTGCAATCGGCCTCGGCTAGAGAACTTGTGTATCAGGCAGGCGCTTGACTGTGATGTGACTGACTTTCCTATACAGGACATTAAATATTGTAATTTTGTTTTATATATGCAATACATATATAATTTATTGTTAATAAATTAATTGCAGTTAAAAATTATATTATTTAAAAACGCTAATACATTTTCTGTGTCCTCATAAATGTACCTATTTAAATATTGCGGTATACTCTAGAGTATGACACGATAAGACATATATTTTTGAATAGGTACTTTATTATTTTATTACATAGATAGAGGGCTAAGAATAGATAGAATTTGTTAATATACGCAATCTATGTAACTACATATCAAGACACTTCGAGGGCACAATTTACATGCGATACAAAAAGGTTTTCATTGAACTCCAAGATCATGTGTACCTACTCAAATTTATACAAAAGGAAAGGAAATAAAACAAACATGTCTTAAAAAAAATATCTCTAATATTACATCGGCTTAATTAATTTTAAGTAAAGAAAATTATCATTTTGAGACATGATTCTTATTCATATCTTTACTTTGTTGTTGTCTAATGTACTTCATATTATGTTACGCAAACAATATTAACCGGATACCGCCTCGCGGTGGTTACGTCAGACTTGAACCGACCACAAACCGCGAGCCGTCTCAGGTACTAGTAGCAAGTATCTACTCTGGAAAGGAAATATCCCTGGAACTCCGACGTACCTCGGGCCATCTACCTAAGATGTAAATAACCTCAGTAACCTGCTTATATTAAGCCAAAAATACGATAGAATTAAAATCAAGTTCATTACATATTTGATTTAAATAAATTAAAGTTATCACAAAGTGTCAAAATGCCAAAAGACACGACATAAAGTTATCGTGACTTATGACGTTTTATTTTTCATACAATTTTGGCTATTTTAAATTTATCCATAAAAAACAACAAAGTATCGGTACACCTAACTTTTATGTGTGTTGTGTGAGTGAGTAATAAATGTTTCTGCAGGTATATTGTGTAATAAAGTAGAAAATATATATCTAGGGTAGGTATATGATAATTTAAAATAAAACACGAAATTTGACTAGTGAAATCTTTCACTGTGTATGTTGAATCCAAACTTTTAAGTGTGGTTACAGACTTTTTAATGCCATGTAGCTTACGTAGTTTTAACTTTGTATCCAATCAATCAATTTGGTCGAATTTTTTCATAAAGTCTGGCAATTCGACTATCGTCGTGGTATTTTTTTCTATGACATATTGACAGTCACGTTTTAAATATCAAATGGACAAGTTTTCTTCGCCCTATCGACAACCACTTCATAATCAGTGTCATTTATTAAGTTTACTTGATAATTACGAAATGTTAAAAACTGCGAATACCAGGCAGGTACCTGGCTCCGTAGGATGTTTGAGAACACGACCGGAATGCGTGGAATATCTGTTCCGTTGAGTAGAGGGTCCATATAAATGTCCTGTAATTACAAATATGTGCATTCGTTAATAACATTGCTGGAAAAACTCTAAATAAACCCGTCTGCCAAACCTCCTAAAAAAAAAAAATGTCAGCTGTAGACTCTTGATGTGATGTAAAGGTTGGTAATGTTTGTAGGACACGTAGCTTGCATTAAAAGTACTTTATATAATATTCAGTCAATCACTACACCCTCCTTTTCTTTTTTTTCCAGAGGCGGTAACTTACTTGTGACTATAGAGTTGCAAGTATCTATGAGTGACGGTAGTCACTTACTAACAGGTCTTCTCATTTGCTGTCTTATACCATAAAATAGTAGTGATTTGAATCCACTTTTCCATGTGGTGACAGATTAAGAATATTGAGTGTCATTACCACTATTCATCCCATGGGTGTCGCAAGTGCCGACTAAAGAAACAAACTATGTAGAACGATATCTTGATACAAATCCTATAGTAACCTGTCTGGCAATAGTAGACCAAAGCAGTACTGAACTATTAAAGGCTCTGGATGAACCTTCTTTTGACACGGTAGCAGGTAGTAGAGCCACGCTGATTTCAGCACGAGCGGACCGGCTCGACCGGGGCAGTACAGCATCCGTGTTGTCGTGTTTCGTTGGTGAGTGTGAGACCGGAGGTCCATTGCTGCAGGAGTGACAGTTATCGTGGTAGCTGTGTAAGCCCTATACTGTCACGATGACTGGCATGTCTTTTACAAGCATTTCACAAGGTCGCCATAGTGTGGGTGACCATACTGTATTGTCTGCATTTGCAATGAGAATGGTGATATGGTATTCATGCTTTCCATTAGGCAGAGTAGAATCACTTTCGCAGGCTCTTAATATAGAAGAAAAAAAAACGTACAACACTGTTTTAGTGGAATCGATGTAAAAGAACACTTACCGTGTTACCGTAACCAATGACGTTAATTTCCTTGTGTGGTCGACGTTTCGCGTAATCGAACCATTGTTTAAACATCTCATCTTTAGACGGTAGCTTAATTATTCCCGCCGCTAATTGTGCGGAGTAGTGACCCTGTGATATATACAATAGTTTTTAACAGACCTATAAATATTCAAATTTATTAGAAGTTTGGTTTTTAAATAATAATATCAGGTGAGCAGAGCCATTTTCAATTCAGATAGACTTGGATCGTTGGATGTTTCGACTGTACTTATCATCATCATCATCATCATCATTGTCGTCGTCATCATCGTCATCATCATCATCATCATCAACAACAGCCTTTTATAATCCACTGAGACTTTGTTGCTTATATATTTAGTTAAAGTATACGGTATTTAATAAGTGATCTATTTTTGCGTTTGACTAACCTGTCGATCTCGAACTAATCCGAGAGTATATTTTGCAGCTCCAACAAAGGTCATAGTGGGGTGATTAATGTTTATAAGGTGATTGTACAGTGGCATTATATATTTCTCTGACCATGTCACTCCAGAAGACTGATAGTTGAGGAACGGAAAGCTGTACGTATAACCTGCAAAAGAAAAATATAAAAAGGTTAGGTTGTATCAAACATTTATTTGGGAAGGGAAAAGAATTGACCTTTATTCTTCAGAACATCACCGTTATTTAGCGCTAGCTTAGTAATGATATTCTTGTAGATTAGAATTGGCGATATACATCTATAGCAGATTTGTAGTTGTTTACAGTAAATTGATAGAACAAGTTCAATGACAAAGAATAAGAAATATTCAGATGCTGTGATCGTAACAGCTGTAGAGGAAAAAGTAAAATAATTATACTTAATATCAACTTCACGCAGATAACTATGTAGAATTGTATATAATATTTGAACACAAACACATTGTAGATTAACAAATATTACCCAAAGTGCTTACTACACTCACCGGCACGGAAACTTGGCCAAGTACAAAACGTATGACAACTTCCTTTTTTTTTTCACTTAGCTCTACAAATTTTGGCTAATTGTGATCGGAGTCTATCCAGTTAACGTTCCTGAACACTTCTTTTCACATTAAAAGGTTTTTCGGGTTCATAATGAAGTTTATGCAAAAAATCACGTTTTCACAAAATTTTACACTAGAGTTAAAAGCACTACGAATTTAAAATTGTTTGATTTTTTGTCGCTTACTGTCCTTTTTAATAGCGTGTGTTGCTTCCTCTAGCCCTAATGACCGCCTGCATTCGGTCTGGCATGCTTTGGATGACGTTCTTGATGTTGACTTGTGATAAGTCGCGCCAGGCAGTAAGTGCAGCATCTCGAAGCTGGTTAAGGGTTTGTGGTGGGTTCGATGATAACTTTATTGCTCGTTTCAGTTTGTCCCACACGTGTTCTATCGGATTTAAGTCCGGGCTGCGAGCTGGCCACTGCAATTTTTGAACACCAACCTCTTGAAGGTAATTATTCACGATGTGAGCGACATGTGGACGGGCATTATCATGCATTAAAATGAATTGGTCATAACCAATAAACCCTCCGAAGGGCACAACATGATCTTGAAGAATTTCTTCGACGTATCGAGTTGCATTTAAGGCGTTATTGACGATGACTAATTCCGTACGAGCATCAGAACTCACGCCACCCCATACCATTATAGAGCCTCCGCCAAAACTGACCGTCGGTGTGGTTGTCATCGCCAAATAGCGTTCCCCTTTCCTTCTCCAGATACGTTGTCGACCATCAGGTGCATTTAAAGCGATCCTGCAATCGTCTGTAAACAAAACCCTTGCCCATTGCTCAAAAGTCCAGTTAGCGTGTTCGCGGGCGAAGTGAAGTCGAGCTACTCTGTGCTGTGAGAGGAGCTCAAATTAACTTCCTCCATACGTCTTCTCACCGTACGCTCGCTAACAATCACACCTCTGGAGATTTGAAGCCGCTGACGGATCTCAACAGCGGTCAGGAAGCGATTTCTCAAAATCTCTAACACAATGATGCGGTCGTCACGAGCTGATGTGCATCTTACACCGCCACTACCTGGTCTTTGGGTGTAGCGGCCAGTCTCTTGATACCGTTTTAGTGCATATTGCATCGAAGAACGCGGCACGTTTAGGACAATAGCCACTTCACGATGGGTCAAACCTTGTTCGACTAATGCCACTGCCTGTGCTATCTGACTTGATGACAAAGGCATTTTTATGGATCCTAAGGGGCCTTTAGGTGTTTATTAACCACAATAACAACAAAAGTCTTTGTCAAATTAAAACTTAAAATTTTTAGAGCACAATTAAAAACTTCGACTTCGTCGGATTAATGACACGATTTAACTAAACTTTAAAACGCAGACCAAAATGCATTTCAAATTAGTGAATTACCCTCTTGAGATGAACATAAACATTTTTTCTACTCACTTACACGATAAGAACAAAGTTAGACACCCTTCAAAAAATGTTATCGCATGTTATGAGTTTGGCCAAGATTCCGTGCCGGTGTATCAAATTTACACCTTTTTTGGCTTGATTTGACTCTCCGTGTGGTGACGGATTAAGAACACGCGATATCACCACTCCTGTGTCAGTGAGTGTCGTAAGAGGTGGTTAAGGGATCAAACTACACAAGACAACTCACTCACTCTCAACTGTCTCTCTCTCTCTCTCTCTCTTCTGTCAACACTCTCTGTCACTGCAAAGAAAACTTGAAAGAAATCCTATGTCAAACCGTCTGGCTAGCGTAGTAGGCTAAAACCTCCTTGCAATGGAGTGTTAAAGGCTGTTAATAATGTTGTAATATAGATAAATTACATCCAGACAATATTCGAATTTATTACACAAATAGTCAAAACGCAAGAATGGTATAAGGCCAACTCACAGTTTATATTGTACATAATATGTATAAACTCTAATTACGATCATATTTATATGGTAATTCAAACCTAAAGAAAAAGCCACCATTCTAAGAAGTAAAATATTTTCCTGACGTTCAAACAGAACCAACCTTGAGTAAGACCGAAGAACTACTACTTCGATTTCACTGTCAGTTTACACAACATACCTGTGCAAAGTATAGCAACATCAAACTCTTCAGTACTGTCGTCCATAAACACAGCACCTGTTGGTGTGAAATGCTTTACATCTGGTTTGCGTTTATAATTGCCGTAAACGTTCTGAACATCAGCAACTAAATGGTGACTATGTATGAACATAGAGGTCACATTGACGAGGTGTGAAACGAGGTCAAAAGCCGATGGGCCTGCTCCTACTACCAGTACTCGTAAACCTCGGTAGTCTTCGGCATCTCTGTAATCGTGACTGTGCAGTATCTTTCCTGCAAATAAAAAATAATAATAATATTGTAGCCATCTCTCTTTTAAAAGAAGATTTCAGATTGTAGGTGAAGTGGTACTACTTAGTATTCTTATGAATCATTTCAGTTGAACTGAAGTCTAGTTATGGAATTGATATTTGCGTACATACATACACACAATTCTAAATCTTCGAAGGGATAGACAAAGGTATCGTATTTGAGTAATAGGGGACAAGTCTGTTGTTGTGATTTGGACAATTTAAGGGTTAGCTAGTTAAAAAATAGGAAAATGGAAACCATATCGTAACTAAAGTAAATTGACATATATTACCATTGAAGTCTTCTTGTTTCGCGAAGTAAGGTACATGAGGTGCGCTAAACTCCCCATTGGCAACGACAACGAAGCCGCATTCTTCTGACACGTTCTGCTTCGTATCAGTCCTCATATATGTCACCTTCCAATTGTCACTCACCTTCTCAACATTGGTGACCAGGCTTCGAAACTGAAAGAAATATTTTTCATCAATACTTTCAATAGCCTATGGCTGTACATAAACCTTTCCTTAGAAACGAGATTTTATCCTGCGTTGGCTAGACGGGTCGGTATAGTTTCGTTTTCGATGTTTCGTTTGCTGCAAAATTTGCTGCTTTACGTCACCTATGGGATGTATAGCAATGGTGATACTCTGTAATGGTAATACCATACAGATTGTTTAGCCTATATTTTTTAAATATTTGTCGAAACATTAACAAAACAGTCTTAGAAAATTCAAGAGAACAGCCTTACATAAGCTATTCTATCAATTACTGAACGAATATGGGTGTAATTACTGACCTGAATATATTTTTCTAAATTGAATCTCTTGGTATAACCTTCCAGGTACTTGTAAATACAGGGCCCAGAAAGATATGAGGATATAGGAATAGCAGGGAACGGGTAGTCGGGAAATTCCATAGTCTGATAGAACGCGTTGGTTCTGAAAAAAAATGAAATATTACAATCTCTATTAACATGTCATACAAATTACTATAACTGTAGAACAATTAAATTTTCAGTTTAATTTTTCCTGACACTTTTCGAGTGGCAAAACTCAAAAAGTTCTCATCACTGTTGATTCTTGTGTACAAGTGTTACAATAGAAGGTATGTGGTACGGATAAATTCCATAAACTATGCTTTTATTTATGCTATAATTTCGGGTGAGCTGGGACATATGTGTCGAAACATGGCTATCGATACGGTATAGATATCCTTATATATTTAATTTTCTTTTTATTTTTTACAACAAACAGCCCACCTCAAGTTCTTATACGCGCTCGTGAACAAGGGCGCTCCATACTCATCAGTACCCACTCGGGGAGTGTATCTCCAAGTACCTCCGATGTAGTTAGAGGCCTCGAATACAGTCAAGTTGAGGCCATAGTCAATCATGTGATGGGCCGTGGCCAGGCCCGAGTAGCCAGCACCGATGACACATACGCGGGGCCTTGAGGCCAACTGTAAGAACAACATATTACAAAACATTAGTTAGATATGTGTTACTGCTCTATGTGGAAAAAAAGAGGGAAGTTCAGGTTATTTCTTAAATTTTTCAAACACGCAATCATCATTTGTGTGGTGATGGATTAAGAATATATAGTGTTAACACCCCTGTTCATCCCGTGGATGTCGTAACTAAGGCAACAAACTATTCAGGAAAATATCATTACAAAGAGAAGGAAAACTTGAAACAAACTATTCCAACCCGTCTGGCTAGCGTGGTATTGTAGGTCAAAACCTCCTTGCTAGAAGAGGCCTATGTCCAGCAGTGAACTGTAAAAGGCTGTTGATGATGATGATGATGAATCATCATTTCTTAACTTTCTGTGCGTAATGGTAAAATTACAGTTCGCAAAATATGATGTGAATGTAAATTTGTTAAATCACTTAAGTTATATGGCAATAATGTTAAAACGGTAACTAGGAAGCGATAGACAATGTCTGTCCGCATACAAGTTTAGCCGCATTAAGGGTTGAAACAATATAGTTTACCCACAGATGGTGCCTGCTGTAGCAGGCTGGCGTTAGGAGGGATCTGGATGTCGTAATTACAGCTGTTCCCGGATCCCTCCTATCTCAGTCGCAGAGCGGCACACCATGTGGTTTTCACATTCCGCTACAAAACTCGATAGAGTGACGACCGAAGGGGGCTTTCACACTTTAAAGTAAAGGTGTTTTTAAATAATAAAAATGTTATACTTACTTGCGGTAGCATATAGCATTCTTGTAACCAATTTAATAAAAATAAAAATATTATACAAGTTCGATTTTCCATTGTAATTTACTCAACAGTACACATTCAAACGAAATTGTGAGTATTAAACAGATATCGGTAATCGGCTCTGCGTTGCGATCAGTACTGAACTGAGTGACGGCGCCTAAAGCTTGGCTATAATATCATTTTTTATATAAATACTCAAACGATAACCCTACAGATATGGGTTACAGGAAAATGGAACACATTTTAATGGCTTAAAACAATGTTATATGTCCCAAAGTAGCGCAATGACAGATCCTCCTGATTTGATCTCAAATGGTTGGAACTCAAACTCAGGAAAACATTTAGTTTAGAGTTTAGAGAGAAGAAGGAGATAATAAGTGTTAACGAGGAGGAGGAGGCCGTATATAGTTCTGAATGTCTAATCAACAGTGTCTAACATTTTATAAACAATAAATAACAGACGTGATGCGTTTTCTTACTAACATTTTTTTTAGGATTTTTTTCTGTAGTAAGCCAGTTACTTCTCAATATTACTATGCCGTTGCTATGGTAATCTATTATTCTTAATCAAACACATATCTATTATATTATTCAGAAAGTTTTGACTACAACTGTAGTATGGGCGTGGGTACTAACCTGGGTGGGAACCTCAGACTTAACTTAGAATACACTGAAAAACAATTGCAGCTCCAACAGTAAGCATACACACACGCACGCACACACACGCAAGCACACACGCACACACGCACGCATGCACGCACGCTCCCACGCACGCACGCAAACACACACACATCTATTTGCACACTCACACACATCACAATTTCATTTTTATTTCTATCTTTAAAACCTATAATCTCTCTCTGTAACTGAGGAACACTAACTTCTTAGTCACCGGAATACCTAGTTTGAGAGTTAGGGTTCCTTGAATTGTGTGACCTTTTGTATTTTGTGTTCTAAGAATATTGTTAAAAGTTAGTTACAGCAATAAAGATTATTATTATTGCTTTACCAATGTTTATGTTGCTGTAACCTCAGGTCGCTTGGTAACAGACAACGAAATAATTACTTAACACCGAATTTATGTGAGGTCGTAGTGTCATTGCGGTGGAACAGAGCCATGTGTCCCGTACAGTTGTGTGGATTAGTTGTTCTTACACCAATATATTCTTTATAAAAATATATGTTAGAGCATCTGTTAAATTTCAAATGCTTTCAGTTCTCCTTCGACTTGACAAGGCCGAAGAAAAACGACCATCTTGGATCTGGATGTCTACGAGTTTTCCTACAACTGGAAATTGTAATAAAACGAGGTGAAACTATCAAACGCATGTGACGTCCTACTAGAGTGAGATGAATCTTTAGAACGTCAATGGTTTGGATGTTTGGACGTTAAAAGTAATTGCGTTTCCAAATTTCGTAATTGATAAAATAACTGTGTGATTCTTGTGTAATCCGAGTTGTGTAACCTGACAACCATTACTCGTCTGAATGCTCACGTGCATGAGCATCCTAGATAACTCCCCTCCTTTCTACACATATAATATCTACTTACTTTAAAATAACATAAGGGAAATAACCCACTATAATACTAAGAGCAAAGATTTTATTAGCCGAGCAACAATATAATAATAGTATCATCTCCAGCTAAGGCAAGATCACACCAAGACGTTTGACCTCTGAAATCACATTATTATCGTATAAATAAACTTATATATAACTTAATGATAACTTGAAACGACTTATCTAGACTGCTGATTTATCATACGTGCAGATAATTACTATAACATCTGTGCAGTTACTCATATACACTCGGTCAATAAAAATTTTCTGTCAAGTACCCTGAGATTTTAAACTTCCTTTTTAAGGAGAGACCTCCTTTAACAGTCCAGCAGTAAACTGTAATAGTAGTCTCTTTTTTTTACCAGGGGATTACGGCGGGGTGGTGTGTCGGAATTGGACCGACTAAAACCACACGGTGTGCCGGGAAATCGATCCAGCAGCAGCAGGGATCCGGGAACAGCTGCTATTACGACATCCAGATCCTTCCTAGCGCGTGCTCGCTACCGCAGGTACCATCTGCGGGTAAAATCTCTATTTTAGGCGACGTATGGCACACTCGGGCGTCGCCTCTTCGCGGCTGGCCATTGTAGCGGTCCACCCGCGGCCACACTCAAGGCGGCATGAGGCGCTGATACGCACGCCTCGAGGAGGCCAGTTCGACGGCGACGAATTGGGTCCGAGTGGAGATCGTCCTCCTGGACCTTCACTGCCACCTCCTTCCGCGAAATGACGTCTTCGCAGAAGGTTGCGACCGCGGTAAAACAACTGTCGCTACCGGCCATGGAGGGTATGACGGCCGGTAGAGAGAGATCTCCTCCAATAACTGCAGTGAGGGCCCCACGCTGCGCCGCCCAGGCGGAACAAACCGCCAGCGTGTGCTGAGCGGGTCGTCGCAGTGGTGACAGGCGGGACTCAACTTCCTCCTAGCGTCCGAGTGCAGATACTTCCCGAAGCCACTGTGTCCGGAAAGAACCTGCGTTAGTCGGAAGGAAAGGGTCCCGCGCTACCGCCCCGCTCACTCGGCGATGACCGGCAGGAGAGCCTCCACGGCGACAAAGCCAGCACGTGGAGCCTCCAACCGGGACAACCAACAAGCGTACAGCGTACATCGTGGCTCGACGAGTGGCCTCACGCCACTCGCATATCTCTTCAGGCGGGGGCCGTATGCCGCTACCCGCCCTGAAGTCAGCCGTCCGTCGACAAACTTCGGCGAACACTTTCGCCTCCAAATTGCACGAGGGAGTTCCGGCCAAGGCGCACGCCGCCTCCGTTAACACGGTGCAGTACACGCGTATGGCTCTAACCGCCAATATCCTCCGAGGGCGCCAGAGGCGAGCCCATTTTGGTCAGAGACGCCGCCCACACTGGTGCAACATACAGTGCCATTGACCGGACAACCCCTGTGTAAGTCTAAAGTAGCCCCTAGTTACTTCGTTAGCTGCCTACAAGTGCTGAAACAGCTTTAGGTCTTGAGGCAGCTTTTTACGATTAACATAGTACACCAGGACCTAAGGAAATAGATTCCCAACAGATTTCCTTGCAAAAGGAAACGAAAAGAATTAAAATAAGGTAAAACAAAGACAACAAATAATCGGTAATATACTTTATTATTAATAGATAACAAGTGAGGGCGGGATGCCACATATCGTATTATTTTACAATCGATTACGTATACAAATTAAATCTTAGACTATGTTCCATAGTAGGGATGTTATAAAAAAGTTTAAGTAGATAATATGCAAACAATTTAGTAAGAGGGTATGAAGTAGTAGTGCAAGAGTAACAAAATGTTAAATAAATAAAGTTATAAATAAAATTGATATTAGATAATTCCATTGACCATTTAATGTTCATGTCCTCTTCAGCCACGAGTCTGGCTTATTCAAGCTACAGCGGTTTGATTTCCAAATCGATAACAAAGAAGTTACGCGTCATTTAGGCGGCCAGTCATACGGATATGATCCATAGTCATTTGTAATTTTATACATTGCGACGCCAAATTAAATTTGAAAAAAAAACCGCAGAATTGGATAACAAACACTACATTACTAAATTACAAATCATTTTACGGATATACGGATATCCGTATAGTGGTAGTTACAATCCAAATCTTAGTTGAAGAGGGTTTACAAAAATAAAAGTAATGTGTCATCTAATGAGTATTAAGTTTGATAGTTTATATTTATCGAGTTTATATTTCTGAAGACCTTTTAGTATTTTATACATTACCTAAACTACTTCTAACACATATTGTTCTAGTTAATAATGTGCAAAAAATAGCCCAAAATTTGCTTCCTAAGGAGAGGCCTATGTCCAGCTGTGGACTATTAAAGTGGACTGTTGATCTGGTGTGATAAAAAAGTACATCAGAAGATTTATTCTTATATTCTTTTATATCTGGTTCGGTTACGGTTTTAGATAGATTTTTATTTCTAATTATGTTAGTTTGAGTTACGGTAACAAAGAACTATTATATCCCTGGTGTGTATAAACCCATTGTTATGAAGCTATTTACATACATGAAGGGACCAGCAACAAAATACTTCTAAAATGCTATTTAAAATACTAAGTATTTTTATTCAATTTTATAATTCTGAATTGAAATTTATCAGTACCAGTTTATTTATTGATTTTTAACCGAAAAAGCTTTGCTCCGACCGCATTTCCCTCTCTTCATTAATAAGATTAACACCCACACAAGTTCCTACTGTTAAAAGATAATATCTATAGATAGACTAGTAATTTCTTGATAGTATGGCCTCTGAGCTTAACGAGTACAGTAAAAAATCTAAAACAAATGCGATATTTACAAAGCCAAACCTTACTGTAGAAAATGGAATGTATGGCATGAAAAGTTTAAAAAATATCGGGTTTTTAAAGGCAATATTTTTTACGCCACCTGAAAAATGCAATAAAGGAAACTGGAATCTCTTCCATTTTTCTTGAAATGCAGACATCTCGTTAAATACAGAAGTACTGATACTTAAATACTGCAAACAACAATACTCGTGTACTTGTACAAATACTCATACATATTTTTTTCACTTCGGAAAAGTACTTGTACTTGAGACAGTTTTTAAAGCAGTATTAGGGCTTACAGGAGTCGCAGGTATTTGTATTTAACATAATATAAATTTTCGGAACAAAAGTTCATGATCCTCATTAATGATAATATAATTTATTATTAAATAATAAAAGTCCACGAGGTCAATCGATTTTATAAAAAAAAAACAATAATTTTATCTAACGTAATCTGTTTATACAATACAATGACTTTATTAGTGTATACTATGTATTTATATAAATTGATAAGTTTCTTTACATTTTAGACTTAAATTTAAGTCTAGTCAAGTCGTTATAAGATATTATTACGATATATTCAGTCTATGCTTGTTGAATTATATACTCAAGTTAAACACAGAAAGTATGGAGTATATTTACAATACGTAATACTTTACAGCACACATCTATACAAAGTAGTTTCTTGTGATTAAGTAACTGCTTACTTAGTGACGTGAGATAAATACCAACGCGTTTGCTTTTCCGAAGAAAAACATGAATGCTTATTTGTCACGTATACGTGACAATGGCGTACAAAGCTAATATGTTAGATTACACATAACTTTCTTGCTTAGCCGAGAAGAGCATCAACGATTCCATGAGATGCGGTCGGATCATTTCGTCGACATCTTTCTTGTCGTCGAAAGCTTCAGGACAATGTTTGTATATCGTTCTGAGGGCTTTAAGACAGTGTATGAGGGTTTGGTCCGGGTTTGTGTCGTGAATAGGACGGGTTCGCTGCAACCTTACGAGTCTAGTAAGGTGCGGAACTCCTTCCAATTGGACTATCTGATGTGCTACGTCCGGCATCACTGTTAACCTGTAGAAATAAAAATAAGATTACAGATATACAAGATGTTACGAGATATTAAGATATCACAGTTTACTGTAAACGAGTAGATGGGTCATCGATAGGGAGTACGTTGCCTTCCTTCAAGGAGGGGAGCCCCTTCCCGTTTGTGGTTCGATAACCTCACTCACTCGACGAAAAGCAACAAAAGAAATGTTCAACATCGGTTTTATGTGCGGTCCTGATATAAACTTATTATCAAAATATAGTGGACAAATACGGGAATCGACCACGACGGTACCATAGGAAAAAGTAATACCATTCGTTCGAATAATCAGAAAGCGGGAGCGCTAGTTTTAGAGCTCGCAAATAATGCGGGCCCAGTACCTGGCGATGGCTTCAGCGGCGTGGCAGTGCAGGCGCGCCTGCGCGCGCAGCTCGGCGGCGCGCGGCGCGGGCGCGGCGGGCGGCGCGGCGCGCGCGAAGCACACCAGCGCCACGCACAGCGGCGCCGCGCGCGACAGCAGCAGCACGCAGCGCGAGATGCGCGACAGCGACGCCAGCAGCGAAGCGCTCTGCTCCTGGTTACAACGCGACTGAGTTTAGTACGTGTGTATTAAAAAAATCTGGCTGGGTAATGTGCTGGAATTGGAATTTTACTTCTAAAATCCAACATAAGGTAACACTTGCAGTCCTTTTTACATACTCAGATATACAGGAGGGGCGCAAGGGGTGCAATTGTATACCCCCAGTATAAAAGAATATACATAGAAAAATACATGTTATTAACTTATTACATGAAAAAATCGATTTTACAGGTTGTTTAAAAAGTAGATTTTATAGATTTATCCAGTAATTCTATATTTTATATTGATAAATATTATGTCTGGACGTAGAGGCACCCTCCTGAACATAATTCTGGTGACTGAAAATAATTCCATGCTCGGATATCCGCGAAAACGGCTATTTGGCACATCACTACATATTTTTAACGTTTAGACTACCAAAAGTACCAACTTGTATTGGCACTAGCCAATACGTACTAGTAAATCTAGTTTTCTTTCAATAAAAAGTAATTAAATATTATTTCATGCTACATATATTACAAAAGCCTGACATATATTATAAATGCAAATATTTGTTATTTGTTACGATTTCCAGCCTTAACTTAGTTATTCCCATCACTTTCTATTGTATAAAGTGGGCCACGAATTAGTTAACATTTAAAAAAATAGTATAAAATCCATTTATTATATTATAAAATTGATTATTTACAAGAAAGTAAATTAGTTGATATTTACTTTTTTAAAAATTACATCGTCTATATGACCACCGTTTCGAGGTTTGCACTCTTGTAGGCGAGTACCGAAATTTTCGAATACTCGTCGGCAATGAGACCGCGCGATCGCCGACATCTCTTTGCTGATTTTTTTTTTAGTTGATGTGATTGGTTTATTGATGTAGACACGATTGTTCAAATAACCCTACAAAAAGAAGTCGGCTGGGGATAGATCTGGACTTCTAGGTGGCCATGGAATGTCGCCTCGTCTGAAAATCAGCTTTTCCGGAAATATGTCTTTGACCACTGGCCCATTGGATGTGTCACAAGTAGTTCCATCTTGTTGAATCATGTGTTACGATTGTAGCCAGCAAATTCTCCCGTAACATGTTTACGCGGGATGTTAGATTCAAATGTTAACGAATTCTTGGTCAACCCTATACAATATATTCGCAAATAATAAAGAAAGTACAAAGCACTAAGAAACTTACTTGTAGAAACACCGAAATGTTGGGTCCCCGTCGTTTCACAGCATCTAACAGTCGTTCCACAGTGCGGTGTTTCGTGAATACTTCAACAATATCCGACTGCATTTCCTCTTCCTTCCTTTCGAGCTCCAGTTCACGAACCAAGTTCACGAGACACGCCACGCAGAGCAACAGAAGCTGACAGCATTCAGTCCTAGATAGAATACCTAAAAGAAAGCGTAGATTTTGTAAAAGATGAAACGACATAAGTATAACATTAACATTTTAATTTTATAGTATGCTTATCACTACAAAGCTTTAAAATTTATTCAATAGATGGCGCTAAGCTAAAAATGTTTAGATTATTCTAATTTTAAGTTTTTTATTTTAACGTATTGGGTAAGTAATTTTAATTAAATTGCCATATACTCATATTTCAATTGTAGGTGTTTTACAATTTAAGAACATTAGCAACCACTTTGTTAGATAACAAAATATGCGTTTTTTTTCTGTTTCGTATAACATGTTGTCATTTCTACAACGTTTCAATAACAATTTTTTTCTGGTCTTTAAAGACCAAAAAAAATTTAGATTATTGTTATAATACATTTAATAACTCTTTTTGTTTCAAGATGGTTCGACTCGCATCTATTTAGTCTATTTGCTAGTAGAGTAGTAATATTTAGAGTTTGTAGTATAATTTAATTTATTCAATTAATTTATATAACTGATAAAACGAAGGTAGTTTCTAATAAAAAATAATTGAAAATTCTATTTTTAAAAATTTACACAGGAAAACAAGAAGTGTACGAATAACAATTTTAGGTGACACTTCTCATCAACAGATGGCGTTACAACCTAAAACTATACTCGTCGCCGCTAGATGTCACTACTTACCAGTAATGTTCTCCACGATTGTGTTGAGATACAAATGGAGCTGAGTAAGGTCGTAATGACCTCTGAGCCACGGTGCTGTGATCTGAGTGAGCACTGTGATTGCTTCACGCATTTGCGGCTCAGGATTAGAACGATCTGACAGGATATCTGACAGGATTTCTATACCGCCACCCTGCAAAGAAAATATGTATTCCTCTTATGAATAACGTCGAAAATCATTGTTAATCAGTAAATTCATTGAATCAATCAACCGCGAAGTATGAATTAGTTAAAAAGTTAAAATAAAAAGTTATATTGGAGGCGCCGGGTATCGATCCCGGTACCTCTCGCATGCTAAGCGAGCGCTCTACCATCTGAGCTACGCCCCCTACAAATGCCACGATTGTACATGAGTTTCTAGTTTAAATCGTGATCAACGCGAGATTTTCAGTAAAATTAAAACAATAAAAAAATAACGTCGAATGTACTTTCTCCTGATAAAAGTCGGTCAAAAATAAAAGAATATTAATTTATTAGTTGACTATTACAAGAAAAAAGAAATATTATCAGGTTCTCACTGATACTAGTAGGTGAGCTGTAGCGACCGAATGTTTCTTAACCAAAGTTATTTAAAGAAAAGGTTATACAAGTTTGGTTATATTATAGGGTATAGCACTGAATTTATCTGTCTAATATATTATAAATGTGAACGTCAATTTGTCTGTTTGTCATTAAATTTGCAAGCGTGAGTACTCCACCGACCATCATTCTGTTAAAAGTGCGTAAGAAAAACACCGTTTCTGTTCCCGTAATCTATATTGCCACGAACAAAACCGCGTGCGTATACTAGTAAATAATAAAAAAGGCTAAAAAACTCACCTCTTCAAACTGTTTCACAGCGTCACCCGTCACGCAGACAGTCGCAAGCGCACGCAGCGACAGTGCTTTTATAGAACTCTTGTTCGATTCAATGATCGCTGTCAGCAGAGCCCTGGGCACCGCGCAATCAACAAAAGGTAACTCGGTGATGCATTTCATGATTTTTGTACATTCTTCGTGTAATGAATCCTCTGTCGATTCACTCAACATCGCTAAGTGACCGATGGAGGTCAAAGTACTTTTGAGGATCATGTCTGATGGCGGTTCTTCGATTATGGACACTAGGGTCTGTGGAAGATAAAATGTGTATTAGTGAATATTGGAGATACCATGACCTTACGGAAAACGTGGTTGCTTTTGTGCTCGTGTGTGAGATAATCGGAGATCTGTTCTAGGAGGAGGGTGCACAAAATCTAGGAATGGACATAAATTGAGCGTCGGAAGATGATTAGTCTAATTTGCCCCTATAGCATATAAAAACTAAAGATTACTTGAAGAAAAACATGTACAGCTTGTCCAATTTTGTTTAATTAGAAACAGCTCATTTTGGGTACACTTACGGTAAACAATTGATATGACCTGACATCTATATCACTGTTAAGTAAACTACAGGTAATGTTAACGCTAAATGTGTTAATTTACGCAATTACGATATTGTACTTCACTTGTTTGTTTAAGTTTTCGGTCAATTGGTTTGACTACATGGCAATGTAATGCGGACTTGTGTGACTAATATTCTAGGCATTAGTCATCTTCTGTATGTATTATATATTAAATACTTTAAGTAAATATTTAGTACTTAGACGTTTTTGAACATAAACGCCATATGAGAAAATTAAATTTAAAATATTTTTAGTATAAAATTAATTACATGTATAAGATTCGAATCACATTGGTTAACGAAAAAAAATACAATGCAATCTAAATTGTTAACGGTCGAAATTCAACCTTCATGCACTCTCTAGTACATAAAAACATCTAAAAATTTATTTAATAAATCCACCAAAAATAATAAAAATTTGCTAACACAAAGTGACTTGGAGCCTCTATATCAAGATTGGAACATTTATAAGCAAAATATATTATTTACCTTCATCTGCTGCACAAGAACAGCCTTAGTCGTCTCCAAAAATATCTCAATAAGTGTATTCAGATGCTTCCGTACCAAAGTCCACTCCGGATGGTTCTCATTCAACTCAACTTTAACATCTTCGCCGATGTCTATCAACTTCTGCAAATACTGCTGCAGGGATTTCTTAATTTTGTCCCATCGTTCAGGAGATTCTCCAGGGGGCTTGGTATTCAAAGTTATGCTGTGTGCTAACACAAACTCATTTATATTGGCCACTAAAAGACATATTTGTTCCTCATTTGACTTTTCAGCTTCGATTTGCCTGTAAATATATTTATATGAAAGTTTCATGCCTAATGTGGTCACGAACTACATGGAATTGAGGGAAAAAATATTTCCTTCACTAAATGTGTTTGTATTGGAGTGAATATATGTATTATTTTACATTACTGTGTACAAACGTGTATATTTAGTAAATCCGCAGTTAAATTTACTAATGATGTGTCATAAATTTGCACTTACGTCAAAAATTTGAAGCTCTAAGATTTATCAGATGCTACTGCTGACGTGTACGGTTAATGAGGGTTGTCGAAGGACAAATTATTGTAATTAATCCAATAATTGGTCCTTCAAAAATCCGGATGAGTTAATATAACTCATTTAGTTAGCTTTTAATTTAATATGTATAAATTTCCTTACCTCAATACATCGCTATACTGATGTACTATAATTTGTCCATGTGTTTGCACTTTCTTTATGTTGCCCGTTATCGTGGCAGAGCTTGCAGATACGAGAGCTTTCATCTCGGCACCTAAAGGTTTACTCTGAAGGGTTGTCATGCACTCATTTTCACATGATCCTACTAAATCACAGAGCCAATATTGAACAGGCTCTGGCTTCCTCTCGCAAAGACGTTCCAAGCATGTCTGGTCTATGGAACGTTCTCTGTATAGGATTTCGTTCTGGTTGTTTAATACTAATCTGAAATGAGATATGTTTGTTTTTAAATCTTTGTTAACAGTTGATTGTTCAGAATTTATTACTTTACAATGTTTTTTTCCATGCCATTCTCACTGTAATTTTATATGTACAGTTTAGAAGTTATACTAATTCATGTCGTTTTGGGAATTATTTCTAGAAATTAAGATAAACTATGAAATAAAACGGATTGCTTGCGTTTTAAGAAGACAATTAATACCTTTCTCTTAAATAAAGGTATATCTTCTTGAAAGACAACACCCGCAAAACAAAACGTATCCAGTGTCGCGGGCGACTCTACAAACATATAAGAAATAAACACAAAAAACGCTCAGACTCAGAACAACAATTTGTGGATAATATAAAGTGTTGTACCATGTGAGGTTTGAACCCACGACACCCAGTGCAGTAGACAGCGGCGTGGCGACCGCTTAAACCACTATACCATCACTGTAGTCACATCTTCATGACATTTGATGAATTATTAACATATAATAAGCGGTTATAACCTTTGGCTAACTCTACTCTAGATAGACTGTAACGATCACAGAGAAATATGTATAATTTTTGTCGACATTTCTGTGTCATAGCACTGTCATTACAGTTATAATAATTGTATATTATTATGTGGGTCATTTTATATTGAGAGTGTATACAATGATGGTCATCATTTCTTTACACTCGTTGTAAAGTGCTAATATGTAACAAACTTGTAGCACAATAGTCTAACACAGAAGTTTTTAATCGACTGCACGGTTGGCCCAGTTGTTTAAGCGGTCGCCACGCCGCTCTCTACTGCACTGAGTGTTGTGGCTTCAAACCCCACACGGGACAACATTTTGTAGTATCCACAAATTTTTATTCTGAGTCTAAGTGTTCTGTGTCTACTTCTTGTATGTTTGTAAAGTCTCCCGCGACACAGGATTTATTCCAAGTGCGGGCGTACTCTCTTTAAAAAAAATGTATCTTACATTATGTAAAAATAAACACTTACCCGCCATTAAAATTTTCTATTAAATTGACCCTTCGCGTACTCTTTCTATCACCTTTTGGCTCATCCATGAACTCATAAGGAGTCAACATCTTAGGTGTTGAAGTACAGGCCAAGTTTAACTGGACATCAACAAAATCCATTTCACCTTTTAACTTCTCTCTCTTGGAATCATGCGTCAAATTCTTATTTGTTCCAGAATTAGTTTCATAAGGTATCTTTTGTTTATCTTGAAACTGTGGTGGAGGAGTAAGCCTTTTGACATAATCTTCTTCGTGTTTGTCTTTAGTTTTGGCATTTAGTTCACTTTCTGTAGCAACTAGCCTTTCATTGTAGTGTGGTATTAGCATTTCCCTCTCAGGGTACCCTACTTCTACCCAAGTATCTCGATCTTTAGCTCTTGGAAGACCTAAGGAAGGAACACGACTACCGTTTATATGCCCACCGGCATGGGTGTCAACTATTGTTGGTTTTTCTTTCTTCGGAAATATTCTGAATAAATCTTTTGACTTTTCTCCTTTATTCGCCATTCGTTGTTTGGCTTTTAGTCCTGCCTTTTTGTTGGGTTTCAGATTAAGACTATCCATAATGTTTTTACCTAGTATGGCTTTTGCAGGTGTGTGGATTTGTTCTTGGTCATAAGGCATTGCTTCGTTTACAATATCGTCTTCGTCGATGTATCCTAATGAATGATAGCCTTCTTGAATGTCAAGTATTTGCTGGTCTAATTTCTGAGCTTCAAAGTTTAGTGATTTGTTTAGCCTATTTCTTTGGAACTTGGGTGTTACTGACATTGGAAGATTATACTCGTTAGATATACTCCGTTTGATAAATTCTGCTTTTTGTGTAGTTGTTCTTTCTGATCGTATGTAAGAAACATTTGATATCGGTGTTCGATTTCTAGGTTGATTGTTTACTGCTATTTGGTTGTTGTCTTCTAATTTCAAATACTCTAAACTCTCTTCTAGTTTGTTTTTGCTTGTTTCTAAGTCCTTTACTGTAGCTAATTTGATAACTTTAGTATTATCACTATCTGTACTCGATATAAATGACTTTTTGACCGGATACTTTTTGGAAGGACTTATGACATTAATGTTTTTAACAGGTATGTCTTTGGTATTTTTTTCTATTGCACTATTCTTGGAAATTATATTTTCCTTCTTACTTGCTTTAGTAGGTGGTAAGTCCTTAATATCTTTATTATTTTCCACCTTAATTGAAAACTTACCATTAACTTTATTATTTAAAGCATTTATTGAGTTTTCTTTATTCGATATCGCTTTGTTAATGTTTTTCGGTGCTGGATACTTTGGTTCTGTTTTATTAAGATTAACATCTTCATCGTCTTTATCTTTTAATAGTTCCAAATGTTCTTCGTCTTGATGTACTTCACAATACTTCTGTAAGTCATACGGAGTTTCTATAACACTGCTGCTTCGGAGGCGCGGTTTTGGAGTAGGCATATCAACAGGAAAGCTATCGGGTGTACAAGAATCGCAAACATCTTGACTTTGCGGTGAAATTTGGAAATTACTGGCTTGTTTCACAGTTATGTTTTCATTGTTGTTTGAATCGCTACTACTAGATGATTTATTGCTGTCGCTGGACTCTGGTGGCTGATAATATTGAGATGGTGGAGGTGAGCTGTCAGAATCGGAGAACCCAGAATCTTGACTCTTATGACTGCCTGGACTACCATGACGCAGAGGCCATTGATTTATTTGAATAGGTTGTGCAATATCTTCGGTGGTTTTATCCTTCGATTTAGGTGGGTTTGCGATCCAATGAGGCAATTGAGGCTCCCAATCGCTACGGTTCGCATTACATTCAACTTTGGCTACCGGGCTTCCTACAGTCGGCGGTGAATCATTCCACCACACTTTACTGCGTGTCCGTTGAAAATTTGTCATCCTGGAAAAGAAAAAAAGATAGGTAAATGACCCGTGGGAACCTTAAGGTGTAAGGTTTAATGATCGATGTCAGTGACGTAATGACGTGGTCCATTATAAGGAGTATTGGAGGTGCGAGCCCGTGGCGCGTGACGACCAGCGTTCGAGGCCAAATTATCTCGTATGTTAAGTTTGTTTTGTTTTTGTTTGAGTAGTCATGGGAATTTAGTACGGCTATTGTGTTGATTGCTTACAATGGTTTAAGAAAAAAGTAGTAAAATACCGCTCAAGGTGATATGACGCGTAGATTCGAAATAATAATAATGGCATATCATGAAAGTCTTAGCCGGGCAGATGTTAAAAACCGTTGCGGAGCCTATTGTGCACAAAATGCAAGGGCGTTCACATATGACTGTGATTCTCCCCTTTGATTTATCGTGCATAAAGTTATAACACTCTTAGCATCCGTTTGGTCAAATTTGATTTTTAGCAGACTAAGATGACATAATTCTAAACATACCTTAGAATTATGTGTATGTTATTCAAATGAGTTATTGTTTACGAATAACTTTATTTAAATGTTGTTATATATTTATGTAGTAAATGAATGGTTCTTTAAGTCCTACAGTTAAGTAACGACATTTCAATACTTTACCAAGAAATCTTTTGGATAATGGAAATAATCTTATCAAAAAGTAAAGTTAGTAGCCGCTCCTTTTTAATATTATTATATCTAGGTACTTATTGATGAAGTGACACATTCAGTAATAGTCAACAATATCTGTTAACATAACATAAAATATTACATAGTTATGGTACCGCATGATTACGGATCAAAAATACAGAGTCACAAGTATTACCTTTCCATAAGTGTCGAAGAGGTGACTAAGGAAACAAAATATGTCAGACAACATCACTTCAAACTTGAAACAAATTCTTTTTTTTTCTGTTTTTTAACGTGTGGAAACCCCTACGGGCCGTTATCCCATCGGGATTTACGACGGAATGATTTGTCTGAATAGGACCGACTAAAAGCACACGGTGTGCCACTCTGCGCCTGATATAGGAGGGATCCGTACTAACCCGTCTGGCCAGTGTATTATAGTAAGCCAAAATCTCCTTGCTAAGGAGAGACCTATGTCCAGCAGTGGACTGTTAAAGGCTATTGATAATGGTGATGGTAGGTCAATAGGTCAGTAGTTTAATTAAGGTACTCAAATAGGAAAAAAAATAGTAAAAGATTATATTAAAGTAGAAGGATCTTGCGTTATCCCTGCTTATGGCAAATATTCACTAGGTTTACTATAGTAACCTAACTGCTTGTGAACATTCGGTTAGAACTTCACATATTGTGTACACATACTACAACCAAATTATTCCACTTTGAAATTCTTCCCAAAGCATTAGTTTCCCAAGTGCGTGGTGCGTGACCTAATTCATCAATTGCTGACAATGTCACCGGCGATAAACGATGACACTAGGTATATATTCGACCAGATTGATAGGCTGAGAAACCTTTGTGGCCTCCTCAGGATAGGGCTCGACTTGGTTGGCGTTGATTCTGGAGGGGTAATGAAATAATATGGTCCAGGTACCCTTCAGAGTACGACGCCTGAGACCGGCCGCGGTTTTTAGTGGAAACACTACTAAACCGGCGCCGACGTCTCCAAAGAGCGGGAGATCTGAAGGGATTTTCCACATCCGTATATATTTGACATGTTTATTTCTAAACCGTAAACTGTAACAGTTACCTGAATTGACCTGATTAAAACAGTGATGTTGATATCATTATGGAATTATCTATTGTTGATAATCCCCCAAATTGTTAAGTATAACTAAATTGTTTGATTTTTATTACTAACTTTGTATCAATACCAAAATCATTACTTGAACCTAAACTTTGAGAACAGTGTTTTGCTGTAGATTTCTCCCCTTTTGAATTTATAGGAAAAAGTTACTGGTACTGTCAATCTGACATTAGTGAAATTCTTGTTACTATCTTTGACTAAACAATGCTTGTGTTAAACGTCATTTTTTTGACAGGTGAGTTCTTGTGGGTTACCCCAGTCGATGTCTCCAATTCGCATAGAAATTTGCCGTTCTTTAACTAATACAAACTCCGCGGTGTTCTATTTACTAGATGGATTTTCATATCATACCTTATTGAAAGCCTAATTATGATCACCAGACTAGCAAATAAAACTCCATATGAGCTACGGCTCACATTGAGCTGGTCAGAATAATTGTTTATCGCCTTAGTATTAAGAAAATTGTATCAATCATACGTAAATCGGTCACGATTTGCGGTCATCTGAGTCAACGCGCGCTCTCTCCTATCTGATTCATTCTTACAATGCTTTATCTAACTCATTACCGGACGTTATTATAGTCCGTAATGGTATAAACGTGTATGTGAGTTTGTTTGTTATAACGTCTTAATTAAAGAAACGATTTTCTTTAAACTTACTGTTAAGGACTTTAATAAACGTAATGATAATTTTGTTACTGGACGTAGTGCCGACATTTATAAGTAAAAATATAGACATTTGTACATATAAAAGGATTTTAATGTTTCGATCGTCTACTACATGTATTTATTTTTATTACTACCAAGTCTGCCAACATATGTATTTTTTACTAGAAACGTAATTATTACAACCTTCCATAGTTAAGTGGTAATAATTTCGCTGACACGTTTTCTCGATCAAAAAATTGACACATGACATATCTTCCTCTGAAATTTCATTTAAGATTAAAGAAGTAGGTTATAAATAGATACTGAATGTTGTCATACCTTGTTTGATAATTGACTAATATTAAAAAAAAGCAGTTACAAATACTGTATCCAAGGATCATGAATTGATTAACAAATTCTACGTTAACGCGACCAAAACCACGGCAAAATAAAGTTCTTATACATAAATCTAACTTATCACCGGACATTAGTCATTTTAAATTATAGATATATCTCTGTGTAGTCACTGATTGATAACTTGCTCTATCGGTGCAATTGTTTGTTATTCTTTTTGTTTTCGTTTCTTGTTACTGTTTTGGAAGTTCGTTTCTTATGCTTTATGGAAATTCCATGCATATTTTTTAAGGAAAGAAATCTTTTTTAACACATTTGGAAAATAGAGGAGATTGTTATTTTCTCTGTATGTTTTCTTTTATATTTGTCACTTTACAGCACTGTTATTTATGAATAGATTCGAAAATAAATATTTGAATATGTACTTAAGTATTTTATCAACAGCCTACAATAATACAGGCTCAGTGATAGTACCTAGTTTAGAGATTGGACTTGTGTGAGATGTATGAGGACCCATTCAAATGTTAAGAAAAAAAATCACAATATTTAAGAATGAAAAGTATACAGTTTAATATATTGTTAATTATGATTTCATGACGTAGAACCTTGAACTTGTTTTTTTTTTATCAATGTTAATTAATTAAATTCTTACACTAAGTAAAACAGTTATAAATTAGCATATTATGATTATTTTAGTATGCCGGCAACATCTATTGTGACACACAGTCAGTGTTGTCATACTCAAACGTTACTAATATATACTTGCTAATGAGTTTCAGTTATGAAGTATATTCAAATACGTAGCAACAATTATTGCGAAATAATCACGAGGACCAAATATGTGACAAAAAGCATAAAAGAAGTTACATTATTTAAAAATAAAATGTAGATCCATGAATCCTTTAGTACCTTCTGCGTACCAGAAGACGGAACTTGGATAGTCTCCCCACCAAGCAATCTGACACTCTGATGGAAAACTGTGTGATACGGGCCGTACGTAACGTACGATTTTTTTGCATATTTTGTTCCCTTAGTCGCCTCTTACGACACCCATGGGAAGAATAGAAGTGATGACACTCTGAATGATGAACGAAAACTTGACGCACATTTTATACCAATCTGTGGGGCGTTGTATAGTAGGCCAAAACCATCTTTCTAAGAGTCCTGTGTCCAGTGTATTAAAGGCTGTAGATGATGATGATGATGATGAAAGAACAATAATGGAGTCTTGACTTGCGTTAAAAGTAAAATACATGTAAGAGTAGCATTAGTATGCCGCTCAGGAATTTGTATGCGGGCTAACGAATTTTGACCTGACCGCAAACGGAACATGCCTTCTGATATTTGTTTAGTTTTTGTTGCAATTCTCTATGGTACTACATTTAAATTTTTTAGAAATATCAATCCGTCTGGATTTTTTTTTATATCTATGCAACTTATACGATATGTAGAAGTTAAGCGTATTTGTAATTTTGAATAAAAGTCGTTACTCGCCCATTTTCTTTTAAAATCAAATTATCTTTTAAAAAAGTATCACGGATTCCATGAACCTAGATCATAATGAGTTTTAATTAATAAATTTGTATTCAGCTTTTCTTAATTTCCATCACAAATTTGAATTTGAATTGAGAACCGTCTCCTTTTTATAAGCTGGTTGTAAAAAACATTCAAAATTTAATATAAGGAAAACAGTATTTGTCTAATAACGATAAAAAGAATAAATAAAATAAAAAAGATAAATAGCAATGGACAAAAAATATATGTTTTCATGACTACTTTATTCTTGCACAAGAAAAATACGTTGTATACCGCCAAAAAAGTAAATTGTCTACGTAACGTAAATTATTTACTTATCACCACAAATAATGGTGACATTCCAAAACCTTGGAGATATCAGTAATCCTTCAAATTGACAGCACTTGTCAGTTTCCTACATTCCGCACTAACGTAGGTACATTTAAACTTCGATACGCTTCAATGGTAGCATTGTGAATTTTGCTCGACTCGACTTTGAAGTTTATTTCCTTTCTTTTAACACGTACCTAATTTGTTATCTTTATATTTTGCATTGTATGCTGCAATACTAAGGGACTAGAATAGCAAGGGTAAATGATAGACTATCAGAATTCTTTTGTTAAAATGATTAGGCAAAAGAATACGTACATACAGTCTAAAGGTTTTAACTGTTAGGAGATTCAAGCTAAAATAGTATACTGCTGTCAATACAACCAATTATTATTAGTAATTACATATAAGTATTGATAATAACCGTATCAAATGGTAATTATAATAAATACGAAGGTATATCAGTTTTATTCGTAATCATGAATTCTGAAGGTTTTGGTTAATAACAAAGAGATCTTGACACATCGAAGGTCAGGTTAGTTTAATTGCAGTCTTTACCATACATACTGAATACATTGGTTGGTATTCCGTTATTGGGTACTAGTTAATGTTGAAGTAAAAATATAAAAAAATAAAGTAGTGGTAATTTTTTTACGATTTTACATTTCTGACAAAACATGTTTCGACAAAATATTTATTCGTTTGTCAATTGACTGGCATAATACTCATACGTAATATATTTAATTAATTCTAATTATTAATACACACAGTTACTAATTTCAAGAACAAAAAATATTAGTGTGTAGTTCTTTTTTATTTTATAATTATATAAAAAAATATTTTATTTTTGTGTCGTATAAAGTTTGCGAGATAAAAATGACTTGTAAAATTACCTGCACCCCGCGGTGTTACAAGCTATTGTCCATTTACACATTTTTATTCCGTTGAGTAGCATTTTATATAAAATTAGAATCGAAGATATATAGGTGTGGGGCTATTTTTATAAAGCCTACTTTTAAAACATTAACTATACAAATAAATAACATTGAAGTGTCTGTTCGTAATTTCAGATTAACAGCTTTTCACTAAATGCATATGAAAATATATAACGTACTTTCATAAAAAAAAACAATTTTAAAAATTTTTGTCCGTCTGTTTGTTCGGACTAATTTCTAAAATGGCTGAACTGATTTTGATAGATTCTGACGTTAATGTTATAAGGGGTAGGGTAAGCTAGTTTTTTTTAAAAAAAATGTGGTCAATGATTACAAAAAAATCAAAATCAATTATTTAGTGAATAATATCCGATTCAAATGGTGAAGTATGTAAATTCCATGTGGACGAAGTTTCGGATAACAGCTAGTAGTAACTACAAAAGCATCTGCTATTCGCAAGCGAGGAATAAGTTCCTTTCTACAAATTCGAGTCAAGGGTAGGCCATGCCTTTTAACTTAGTGAATGCAAAATTTATAATTTCTGTACAAATATACATAGTTGTTTAATAACATCAAAATTTCATGTTATTGGAAATGACAGTCCTACTGCAACTGGTCCTTCGATTTATTTTATGTGTGTATAGATATGTAATTATATTGTTAACAATAGTGTTGGTTATATCAATGATTGGCTCATATTCAAGCTTATTTTTTCCTGTTATTAGTAATTCCATATTCTGTAAAAAATCTAATTCTTATGATATTGACTTAAAATATATAGAAATGCATATCATGTCGTCATGTCCGGATATAAAGTATAATTTTTAATATTTATTACATACACCATTTATTTCAATTTATTCAAAAATATTAACTTTAACATAAGTATGCGGATAGAATAAAAAAATATATTTTTTGGTATAAAACACATCGCGTGTATTCATCTCGCATCTTTCCCACTACATGGATAATTACATGTTTGCAGTTGATAAATTCCTATGAGACTATATGGGGGCTCGTGCACCTGGTGTAACGGTCGCGTGTCATCTGCGCCTCATACGCCACGGTCTACCAGACACACAGTACGGCACGCGTACGCGCCTCTCCTGTCAAAATTGAAAATCGAACGGGATTCAAATATGTAGATCCGGTTACGCCAAAATAACGGCTATGTATCCTTCAATACTTGCAGCTGCCAACGGAATTCTATTTTTAAACTCGTTTGAAGTTTTTCTATTGCAATCAGTAAAAACTTGCATAGTTTCTACACGTAATAGCTAAATGCCTGTAAAAACGCAGAACGTATAAAATATAATGAATATTTCCATGTAATTGAATAACAACATTTGTTCCAATAAAAAATAGACCTTTAGACTAAGAAAATTCGGTAGATTATTATAAAACAATGTAGGTTTCCTAACACTATGTTGTTGAAATATAAACAAACGAAAACCGTTATGGTTCACACGAACAATCGGATAATATCGAGCTTTATTGATTTTTTTGAAGTGAAAATGTAAACTTAAAGTCAACCTTATTCCCTAGACGAAAAAGACTAAAATAGGAAACTGATTTTGAGAATTTCAATGTTCATAATTATTGTAGTGATTTGATCTCTATGGTTACGGCCAGGTGTGAAGCGCTGCCGCTTTTTTTCTGCGTACGCGCAAGGGTCGTAATCGCGAGGCGCTTGCACCGCCCCAAGTTACGATAATACGATTCGAATACATATACATGGTGCTGCATTTCGAATTAATAAATATACTAAAGTCGCATTAATATAATAAGTGATACTTTTATATAAATATATTATTTAATATAAACATATTTTTACTTTAGTAAATAATATCATAATTCGCATTCAATTTAGTAATACACTTTCTTTTGTACTTAAGACTTCTACTAAAACAAGAAAACATTTCAGTGCCATTAAATTTTATCTACAGCAATTACAAACTATCTATAAATATATTCAGGTATTGGCAACCTGATTGAAAAATAAAAGTAAGTAAATCAATGATACAGTTATTTTTTATTAACCTCTGTAACAGGTACTAAGAACGACGTGTCACAAATCCTCCAAGAACGGAGACCAACTAGTTTTTGTTTGATATACCTGGCCGTGCAGCTGACAGATACTAAACGACGATAAATAAAAATACAGCCTTACGTGTGTCTATGAAACTATTTGAATTAATTGCAGGAGTCAATCTCAGATCTATGGGCTAAGATTATAAACATCTGATTAATAGGAACCTGCTCAGAATAGGCATGATAATCGATTTGTGTTTCAAAAGACACATGCTGCATTAGTTCCTGTATCGATTACCGGTTGAGTGATAGATCATGGTGATATCTTGGTACTGTTATAAACGTGAAAGTTGGGATTGATCACACTAAAACGGCTGAACGCACCTGGGTGAAATTTAGCACAAATATAGATTATAGTTTGGGATAGAACACTGGTTGCTTTTCAACTGGCAAAAATAATTGTAATATTTTTAAATATTTATTACTTATACAATTGTGTCTAAAATGTGATGAAAGCATGTTCTCCGCTCCTTAATATTCCACCATTGGCCCTGTAAATTTTTCTTCAAATTTGTAAGCCAAATGGGAACATAAAAAAAAATTAAAAAAAGTACTCTTATTTTAAATAGAATGGGTCCGCAGATAAAATCTAGATCAAACATAACAAATAGGTGTGTCACAGGTAAGTGACATAATCCATTTGTAGTCAATGAATGTTCAATTGCTATTGTTAAACGTTAGCGTAATGCAACGAATGGTGTCGTAGTAATGCTTGTCTTAATTGAATTAACATAATATAAAAGATCACGCCTTGTGTAGTGTGGGATGGTGTTGATGATACGTGAACGCCTTAACAAGCCTTAAACTATTCATTTCATAATGATTCTTGTGATAAGGTGTATGTAACAGTAAATGGTATGCGCCTTAGGCGGTATATTCTAGAGCTTACCTTACTGTTGAAGATCTTCTATCTGGTCAATAGACCGTAATGATACACTCACCACTTTGGGCGATAATTATGACCTCCGGGATAGATCCGTGGTCCAACCTGGTTTGTTTGAAACTACTGTTTAAGTGCATTGAAATAAGTAAAAAAGAATATATAAGGACAAACATGAATTGTGTTTTTAATAACTCTTAAAGAAAATAATGTATTAAAGGAATTAAGATAAAAAAAGAGGAAAAAAAAACGTTATACGAATAATTTTCGCTAAACAATTTTTAAAGAAATAAAAACAGCCTGTATAAGACACGTTAGTGAGGTCCCCTATATTCGACACAACAGTTACTTACCAGTCCCAAGACATCTGTCCATATTGTATTTTCTTTCGACAGTATAGTAACATACCGGGACTTCCGCACCCGGTTGTACAAAACGAACCGAGTGAAAGTATCGAATTTACGTAATCGAAAGCGATTATGATGAGAGGTCGATTAAATATAAATAATTATGTAATTATATACACAAGTGTGCGTATGGGATTATTGACACTTTCATTGGCTAACTATATTTCTTTTAATAAGTATATAAATATTTACTAACGTAAAAGTCAGGACACGAGTATAGAAACAAGATTTAGTCACACAGAATAAATTATTTTATACCTTAACACAGCATGAGTGTCATACTGCTATTACGTAAAATGGTGAACACCATTTTATTAATGTTTCCTATAAAGTAGATTCGTAATGTTTGTTTTTCAGACCTGCAGCTTTATATTTAATCTCGTAGATAGCTGAGGATGTGTAAGATATACTTTTACTCATTATTTTGGTGAATTTTTCCTCCGAGCCTTTTTACAAATTACGTTAGGGTCGGCTTTAGTCCACTACGATACGTCTGAATTTCGATTTTTTATGCGGAACGATTGCCATCAGACCTCCACGGTCTAGTACTAGTCGATATTGAAACACAGGATTGTAACTACCCATAACGATCGCCAAACATGTTCTTATAACATAACAACAACTGGGACCGACGACTTAACGTGCTCTTTGAGGATTTGACAAACATTTATAACTTATTCTTAAGAGATGGAGTTGTTGAATGTTTCATTGACGCTCCAATAACACTTTATATTTCTCACGCGTAGGAATAGCATTAAGATTCCAGCCGCGGCTGTTTTTCACCGAGAAGTCGCTGTATAAATTTCGTTTAGCAGAATTTTAAAAAACGAACGACTTCAGTTTTTGTTTTTTAATCGAACACGAGCGAGATACGGTTTGTTGAACATTGTAAGG
Source organism: Hypercompe scribonia (assembly GCA_949316085.1). Taxonomy (NCBI): domain Eukaryota; kingdom Metazoa; phylum Arthropoda; class Insecta; order Lepidoptera; family Erebidae; genus Hypercompe; species Hypercompe scribonia. Next base: position 13,062,239 of record OX438988.1, read on the forward strand.
AGGTTCTCATAGGGCACGCGTTGGTGGCATATGGCTGATAACACCCGTGCCTTGAAATAAAAAAAACATTAAGCCACGTGGCGGCAGTTAAGTTCTTTTATGTTGTTTTTTTTTAAAGCATTGGAGTGTGAAAGTGATGTAGATGTTTAGTTTTAAAAGTTGTTTGTTAATTTAAGAACATTTATTATTGGTCCAAAGGTTATTTAAATCTTATTTTTAATTGCAAATAGCCTACAAAAGTTTATATAGTATATAGTACATAGTACTATATTTTTTGCTACCTGTGGCTAGGTTATTGTGTTTGACACAGGTAAGGGATATCTTTTTATCGTAGAATGGCCTAATAAAACTAGTTTGTGTGTGATCAAAACGGTTTAGAATTTAATCCTAAGGTTAAGGTTAATGGATTAATTTGGAAACAAAACATTACCAATTTAGTAGCCAAAATTTTGTGGGTACGTTTCGTGTTTAATAATATAATTTAAAAATATTTTTGGGCACATGACACACTCATCTAATTATCCACTAAGTAGAGTTTAAGGATAGTCAGTTTAGAATACGAAGAATTGCGTATTATTATTGCAGTTGTAGCAACCTGAGAAGAATTTAAATTCTTTTATGAAAGTTCTAAAAATATGATAATTACATGAACACAGTTAGGATGATTTCTTTCATAAACGTAAATATAAATCTCATAACCATTCAGTACATATTGCTAGAGGTAAAAAAACTGTCATTCTCCTTTGGAAATACTAGCAGTTAGAAATCATGGTATTTCTTAACAAATAAAACACATTCCCCATAACCGTTTAAAATTGATCAGTATAAACTGATCCAACCTTGCCTTCTGCTCTTCACAATGAAATGATTACAGGTTTGACATTTAGCTTTTAACGGTAGGCCAGGGCAGCTGCGAATTACACGCAATTAACAATTTACTTTAGCTGTGCAGATGTCTAGCCGTGTATGGCATGCTTTATATTCTCTATGGCCGTTTGATTTGATAGTTAGAATTCATTGCAAAGTTGATACTGGCCGCACAGGTGATCATAAACAAAATTTACAGCTGGCTATATAGTGGAAAACGGGCGGTGTCTATTTAAAATATATTATCTTGTTTGTAACATTTGTTAGACATTTTTAGTGTCGTTCACATCAATAATGTTTATTTAGGAAAACATATTTATGAATATAAAGAAAATTACAGTGTGGTGACGGATTAATAACACAGTGTCACCAACCCTATTCTTACCATGAATGTTGTAAGAAGAGGCTGACGAAACAAAATATGTAAGACAACACCACTTCAAAGAGAAAGAAAATTTGAAACAAACGTCGTACCAACCCGTCTGGCCAGCGTGGTATAGTAGGCCAAAATCTCCTGGCTAAGAATTGGCCTATGTCTAGCAGTAGCCTGCTAAAAGCCGGGGTAAGGGCAAGTAAGAATAACGATAATGAAAATGCACTTACTCAGGTCTCAATACTTAGGTAATAAAGTATAATTTAGAGTGGGTATTTCAGCTAATTTCAGGAATAATTTTAAAAGGATATAAAGTCATCTAACTATAAAAAAAATTGTTTTAAGAATCATATTCTTAAAACATCTAGACATAACAAGTTAAAACAAGGATAGACATACTAACGGAGGTAACCAATTTTATTGTCTTCTTACGTTTAGAATACATGATTATTTAACTTTGGATCTTCTGTACTACATGTTTACTCGTATAGTAATGTTGTAAGCGAATTTACAACCAGAGACGGTTCTAGCACTAGGGTTGTCACTACTGGTTTTAAAGAGAAAAATCTCACTTATTTATAAGAAAAAAATTGTTTGTGTCAACAAAACATTTATCGATGAAAATAGGTACCTAATATTAAAAGATGTATAAAGAGCAGTCAGGGTTTTATATAGCCTTTAAATGTTAGAGTAGTCTGCAGCCAGACAGAAACTAATTCGTTGTCTACAATATTAATTATCCGTTGGTTATTTGAATAAGCACTTGCATTTTTCTTTAATCTTCAATTAGCCTTAACGTCATTGTATTACGCCTGTGTACTCACACACAGAAGTAAGAACACGACAAATATTCCCATACGTCTGTCTAATTCAACACAATGGAATGTGCTTTGTTAAATCTTTACCAAATTGGGAAAACTAATCATTGGGACGGAATGTTTGAGACACGTGCATTAGTTTCTTTACTGTACGCCACTTTATTTAGATAGTCGCTTACTGTTTATGGAAAGTTTTAATTGGTGAACTGCATTAAATTGTAGTTTAAACCCATAAAGTTAAAAGAGGTATAATCATTACGTTTTTCTCTATGGTACGGCATCGCAGGTGGAGAACGTATTAGATGCAATTCTTTTAGAAAGCCATTTTAACCGGTTTTTAACTATATTTGATGAAAATCTGTACAGCTGTTTAGAAGATTATAAACCTTTGATGTTGTACATTTTTATACGTGTCTTTTATTTCTTTTATTAGTAGTTTAATAACGACGTATAATCTTGCCAATTACTATCTACGGTGCGCCTTCACCAGATTAATTGCGTTAACAAAAAAATTCTTTTGTCTTTTAATATTTACATGTTTCGAATGTGTCTTTTTTAAGTGGTAATGTGTATTACTGTTTGATAATTGACTGATTCTATATTCAGAATTGTGTAAATTCTGCCAATTTGGTGGTAATTTTGGTATTATTACTGAATAACTTTCCTTCACTTAACTAAAACAAACACTTAAAGCTAACCTTATCTTCCTAGCCCTTATTAATCCAAAGATAATTTGGAGTCGGCTACTAGTGGAATTGGTTTTATCTGAATATCAGTTTTTCCACGGAGCAACTGGCATCAGACCTCCGTAACCCTGAGGGCGAACTGAATTCGAAGGTTGAACTAGTCGTCAGTATATTTGCCGTAGAGGCTCTCCAGCCGGTCATCGCCGAGTGGGCAGGGCGGCAGCACGGGACCCTTTCCTTCCGACTGACGCAGATTCTTTCTGGGCACGGTTGCTTCGGGAAGTATCTGCACTCGGTCGCCAGGAGGGAATTGAGTCCCGCCTGTCACCACTGCGACTGCAGTGAGGACTCGGCTCAGCACACGCTGGCGGTTTGTTCCGCCTGGGCGGCGCAGCGTGGGGTCCTCACTGCAGTTATTGGAGGAGATCTCTCGCTACCGGCCGTCATACGCTCCATGGTCGGTAGCGACAGTTGTTTTACCGCGGTCGCAACCTTCTGCGAAGACGTAATTTCGCGGAAGGAGGCGGCGGAGAAGGCCCGGGAGGACAACCTCCACTCGGACCCAATTCGCCGCCGGCGAACCGGGCGGCGGAGGCGCGCGTACCAGCGCCTCATGCCGCCTTGAGTGTGGCCGCGGGTGGACGGGACGGGTTTTCCCCTCCATCCGCTATAATGGCCAGCCGCGAGGAGGCGACGTCCGCGTGTGCCGTACGTCGCCTAAAAGGAGAGTTTATCCGCAGATGGTGCTTACGGTAGCGGGCAGGCGCTAGGAGGGATCTGGATGTCGTAATAATAGCTGTTCCCGGATCCCTCCTATGTCAGGCGCAGAGTGGCACACCGTGTGGTTTTAGTCGGTCCGATTCCGACACACCACCCCGCCGTAAACCCCGGTGGGGTGACGGCCCGAGGGGGTTTCCACACGTTAAAAAAAAAAAAAAAAAAAAATCAGTATATTTAGATCTGACGGTCGTAATAACAGCTGTTCCCGGATCCCACCTATCTCAGGTGCAGAGTGGCATACTGTGTGGTTTTAGTCGGTGCGATTCTGACACACCATCCCGCCGTAAACCCCGATGGAGTGACGACCCGAGTAGATATCCACACGTTAAAAAAAAAGTAGTCAGTATATTTAAGGGCACGGATTTCCCAGTAATAATTGCCATAGATGTTCATGACAACTGGGACCGATGGCTTAACGTGCGTTCCGAGACACTGGCATGAAATATCATCATCTTCCATACTCCGGACTGTTATTAATATTTAAAAAAAACACATTCCTGATCAGCAAATCGCATTAGCTAACCGCTAAACCAACGAGGCAAATAAAACACTTAAAGTGATACATAAATTATTATTCTGAATACATGATTATGCATGATTATGCTTCATGTACGATTGTAAGTACATGACATATTCCTAGTGAGTCAAATCTTTTTTAGAAAAAGATCCAGGAGCTAAGATTGTTTAAAATCAGAACAGTATTTTTTTTATAATGAATGAACTGTCGGTATATGTGGTTAATATTTTCCCTATACATATGGTATATAAACGTGGCCTAATTCACTGCTTGTTTTCATATTATAGTAATTATCCTTATTCGTCATCTTATTGGTATGACAGAATAACTACAAACTTAGAAATAACTAGGAACTTATACCATTATAGTGCCATAATTTATTAGTGTTAGCATTTAAATTGTTTTTTTTTAATGACTTCCAAAATTTTGGAAACTTGAAGACACTTATAAATAAAGAAATGAGTTCAGAAAAGGTTCTGTGGTAAAAGCCTCATACTTACACCAGGTTGATTTCACACTGGCTGGTAAAAAAAGACAACGGTCTTAATTCCGTTCCACTTGAATATTGCTGAACCAAACTGAATAATTAGCTGCTTTTGGTACTAAAACATACATGTAGATATTAAATTTTCTGTTATAATTTCTTTATAAGTATTTCAAGTATGTATTGAGTTGTAGACAACCCTAGCGTCGTTCTTTACTGCACCGCCAACTTTCTTTACAATAACGATGCAAATAAAATTATGACAAATCTCACAGCGATTGAGTATTAATGAAGTCGTCACTAGAACACCATAATCAATACAGAACATACATTAATCTAATACTATACTGTACTCATTTTATAGGCTTCGTTCGGTCATAATTAATAAGTATCCGACTTAGCGATCAATATTGCAACGTTGGGACGGCGAGACCACTTACTACTTCCTTTGAAACTGGTAAATGGTGGTCTTTCTGTCCGATAGCGTACAAATTGACCGATGTGAGCATTAGTATATCTGTGTCGCAATATATGGGAACGGTTGGAAAATCAAGTAACATTTACATTTGATGTTGGTAAAATAAAACTGAATATAATGTACTTTTACATGGATTATATAAGTGGTTCGGGGTCTAATCCTGTCTCCAGTGTACAGTCTAGTGTACAGTTTTCTGCCGTATATCTTTGGACTGGACTTTCGGGTCTGCTGACAACCAGGACCTGAACAAATAGGACAACCACACCGGGATTAAGGGGCAGAGGAAAAACCTGATAAGGCGTAGAGTCGATTCTGAGAGAATCTGAAATCACATGGTCGGGGTTCTTTCAGAGTCAGAGGCCGGCTGTTGGGTGGCTTTTAGTGGAAACGCCACATATTCCTAACTCCTTAATGCCCAAGAAGCAGGAGATCTGAAGGGATTTTCCACACCGTCAACAAGAAATAGTATGGTAATTCAATTAAATTTAGGGTTATTCACTCGTAACTAATAATTTTATTTTTGCAGTAACCATTAGACAAGATTTGTGACAGAAAAGGTAGGCGAAGTGATCTCTCTTGGTAAACTACCCAATTACCAGATAGTCGACAAATAGTTCCTCCTCCCCTCCCGTCTTACCGAAACTTTTCACATGTCTAGAAATCATAATTCAGAGGCTGTTACAACATACCTTTACACACTACATTGCAAATTGCTAAAAGACTGTAAAAAATAGTATAAGAGTAACTATTTTTAAACTTTCTCAACTTTTACTCATACACATAGTGGGACTTATTCGTCATATAGGTAGACTCAGTAGTCTCAGAGCTACGGGTAATGTCGCTCGTGGTCAGGGGTAAACTTCGTATACTCAGAGTCTATCCGTGACCACAGAAGGCATCGTAATCTTTCAATATTTTTTTTAATAAATCCCGCGGTACAGCAAACACTATTAATATAGGAGTAAGTTTACATTTACAAAACAATGCAAATGTAAAATATATGTAAATTGAACGCATAAAAACCTTTTCTTTATCTACACCGCTACCTAATAATCAGATGACATCTCGTTATCTAATCTATAGTTTATCGATATCTCGCGTCAAGATGCGATTACAATCTTATAATATACATTTTGTAATGTTCTACACACTATACAACCGTAATTTAGCAACTGTTTTGAAAATGCTTTTACTCAAATTTATTTGTTTTACGTCAAATGCGTACGTAATTACAAACTAACTAAATTACAAATTGAAACGGCTATAAAAGGGCTCTATTTTGTTACTCGCTGGCGTGGAATAGTAGGCCAAAACCTCTATTCTAAGAAGAGGCCTTTGTCCAGCAGTGGACTATTAAAAGTCCATCTCCTTTCAAACAAAAAAAAAACAGTAGCTGTCGTGGGACTGCCGATAGAAGTGAAAACGGAACTATTAAGTTGAGAGTAATTAAAACTCTATGCAAAAATTATATGAAATTTTTTATGTTTCATATATAGCTATATATAATATATAATATCATATATAATATATAATAATAATAAATTTCATATATAATATATAATATCATATTCTCCATAGCTATAGATATACTATTATCATTAGCATTTCGGTGACACGAACCGAGGATTTTACCCTCTACCAAAACGCTCAACGCGCCTAAAGAAGTTTTCACTTCAAAAAAGACAAAACAGTTCAGTTCATTTAGTAGTTATGACACCGCTGACAGAAACACTAATATACACATTAAACTTGCAACACCTATTTTAAAAATATTTAATCATACAAATAATTTACTACACTTTTTGTAGTGACTGTGTTATGAAAATACCAGCGCTACTAATCTATTTATTTAGCTTTGATAATAATTAGTATCGTCACATTTTGTGCCATAGACAAATTTTATGTTCCCAATATCATCGTTATGTTATACGAATCAATTAATTTGTAATGACATAAATAGTGAAGCACAAAACCAAGCACATAACGAGTACAATAGTAATTAAGTCGATTCATATCGAATGGAATGCGGCAAGTGGAGTGTGGTAAAGATCACCTGCTTAGCTGCTAGCTGTATGCTCATTGAATATTAATGTGTAATAGGAGTTTCGTACGTAAGTTTATCTTACGACGTCTGACACAACAAGGTTTTTACGATAATGAAGTCTGAAACTTTGAGTGAACTGTCAGGTGAAAGATATCAAAATAAAAGTAACATTTTGATAGCAAAAAATACTCAAGGATTATTAGTTAGTTAAATATATATAACTAACTAACAACTGTTATGAACACTAATTGTATCATAATACAATTAGTCTTCCAAACAGTTGCGCAAATAAACTGAAAACAGTTTGGAGAATTTTACGTCAACGCTTATTAAATAAATGTGGCAGCAAAGTACATAAGTAATGCGTTATACGAAGAATTTTAAGGTTAGCGTGGCGAAGTACAACTATTATAAATAGGGCTTATAAATACACACAGTTAAGCAAATACAAAATAAAACGACAATTATGAATTCTTGTTTAAGTACAAACACAGCAACTGTAATTTTTAATTTATTATTGTGCTACATTGTACATAGTATTGTATATATTAGGGATATCAGGATGTAACTACTAGGTACTTTAAAAATGACTGAATATAAAATTAAACCAAATGAAATGTTCTGAAGTCAATTGTATCAATGGTGTTTCAGTATTGTATATAGTAACTAAACTAAAATACATTGTCACTATATTTATTACTTAATATTTAATTTATATTATGTAGACTTGAAATTCTTATTCCTGACACAACTGATGCAAAAATATCAATATTCATTTATATTGTGCCTTAATCTACTTTATTAGGTAAATAGTTTTATGATGAAAAGTGTATGACATAAGATGACACACGGTATGCGTTAAGAAGGAATTATAAAGTAAAGCACTTACAAAGTTTACCTTTATCCGATAAGGGATGGTCGATGAACTCAAAGAACTATTAAGAATAATGGTTAGATGGTTGATTGAGTTTTGCAACTATTCCAAAACAAAAAAAATGACTAATAGAACAAAGTTCTAAATGGCTCTCAACTATATGACTATTAAACTAGTTCTTTATTAAAAATAAAAATTGAGGCTAAGTAAAATAATACAGAAACATAAATACTGATGATTTAAGACAACTGCATAAGCCTTATAATTTGTTATGTATTAAATCAATCATATATGTTTTTTATTTTATGTACTTAGGTACTATTAAGTCACACAGAAGTGAATTATTAACAATATCTATAACTGCATTAGAGTACCACTAACTATAGCATTGAAACCTAAGCTTAAAATGTAAAATACGCTCCAAAGGTTTCAAATTCTGAGTTTCAAAAGTATCTATCTATCGTAATAAATAATAAATAAAATATCTATCGTATTATGTCATGTGTAAACACCTTGTAAATTCATTTCGCATCCTTAGTCGAGAGGCAGCGGAAAATGAAATCGACTAAAATTGAAATGACGAACTTCGTTAGTTTCCGAAAAAATTTACAAAAAGAATAATACCGTGATTAAACTCTTTTTACTAATTACTGAAGTGATTAAAGTACTTTGTAGCAAACCTATGACACGATTCGGTCTAGAAGGTTTGGCGTTGGTTTGTTGATGAAACAAGGGCCAAGTTTGGTGTGACTTCTTAAAATAGTAATCGAATGTTCCATATAGGATAATTAGTTTCATGAAATCACACTTAACATATATGGAGAATTAAATAACGGCGTCACATTACCATATTGTAAGTCTAATTTAAAACAATGAGATGGAATATAAAAAGAATTTACTGTTATTTAATATAACAAATTTATATTAATAAAAACTATTTACAAATGATTGAATAGCAATGTTTTATTTAGTTATAAATATTATTTTGTAGCATATTAATATTACTTACCAATATATTTAAAATCAACTCTTTATTTTTATCACTAATTAGTCTAAAGATGAAGATCACTTAAAAGTTTTATCATAATTATATAAAAACACATTCACATCACAATTACATTGAATAATAAACACAAAATAACTCACAAATTCAAATTAACCATTCTATTTAAACTTCAATTCGTACAAAGTTACCCTCCATCACAGAGTACAACAATTTAATATAATATATAATACGTTAAATATAATTAGAACGTCAACCGCTTTAAAATCTTAAGGATGAATAATGGGGCAACATTGCACAGTCTTAACCGTAATAGGTGTCTATTGACGATGAGTAATATGCAGGTGGTAACATACTATATTGAAGTGTATATGTGTAGTTCATTTTCTGTAAATTAGGTACCTATATTATTAAAATAAACACTCTAAAAGGCTTTTGGCTATGTTAGCATGTAAGCAAATAGGTTTTTTTTTAATTTAAAGGACATATTTTTAAATAGATACCTAATCAGATTTATTCTTCGTTACTCAATTTACACCCTGGAATGAGTTTTCCCTCTCATATTAGGATTTTTTCAAAGTCTTGTTCTTTTCTCTAAAATTCAAGTAGAAATAAGCAATATAGTGTCATTTTCTAGGTAGAAAAGGAAAGCACAAAATTGTTATTACTTCTATGTATTCAAAAGGGATATAAATACAGTAAGGATGCTTCATGATAAGTCGAACTACAATTGAAAAATAATTCTTAACGTAATGAACAAAAATTCATAGTATTATTGTGAAAAAACAAAAACAAAACGTTTCATACACTTTTAGGAAATATCGTACCTTTTTTTTTCAACTTTTACGAGACTTTTTCACAAAAACACTAATATTTTTTGTTCGTTATTTTATTCCTATATCAAGAATTATCTTTCAATTTTTAGTTTTACTTATTAATGATTAGCCTGTTTTTTAGTTTTTTAAACAATTTTTATATGTATGTGGAAACATTAAGTTTCAAAAGCTTAAGGTCTCAAGACGATCCTTATTTACGCACATGCACTTTACAGAAGCCCAATTAAAGTGGCCTAAGTTATGTATACGAGGTAAAGGTTTTGTGCCAATGGTACAGAACCTTCGCTTAACACAAATAACTGTAACCTACCATTATATACGGCACATATTTTTGAAACTAAATCTGAATAAACAAAGTGGAAGGTACTTTGGCAGCCATGTTGGAATACTGATGAGTCAGTATACAGTCCAATCACGTACGGCGACTATTGCCACTGTGTTACGACGAAAGGTTCTTAGATTGTTACTTGTGTACGAGGAAGTACATCCAACAATTGGCACATTGGAGTTGTTTGTGACTGTTGGATTAATGATTGAACTGACCCTTAGGTGGAGTGTTATGTACACACATACAATATCGTATATTCCAACATACATATATGTATATTTGAATATTTAATTGTCTATTGCTGGATATAGACCTCTCCTTATAAAGAAAGTTTTGGCCTACTATACCACGCTGGTCCGACGGCCTGATAGCAATAATAATATAGAATTTCCTTTTCTTTGCCGTACTGTTATCCTGCGAAGTTTGATCCCTTAGTCGGCTAGTCCCACAAGTACACTTGAATGGTGTGACTAAAGTAAATTCAACTGTAATGGAGTCTTCAGACAATAGATTTCGCTTTAAGAAGCTAATTTATTTTTAATTCAGTAGTTAGATATGTCAAAAAAATGACTGATTATAAACAATGGGTACTTAAAATTAATCATGAATAAAGATGTTTTCGACTTCGTACATTTGTCATTCGTGTTATTAAAAAGTAACATCTGCTCTATGTCTGCTGAGTGTATATTCATGTAGATAAATGTATACAAATAACCTACCAGCACATAATACAAAAGGCCTCCATACCACAGGGATGATTTCATTCATCTAGTCTTACAAAAGCTTTTATGAATATATATACTTATCTATAAAAATAACTCTCATAAGAATGTCCAAGAACAAATGAGAACAACTATCTGTGAATCACGCAAAAATTTATTCTTTATCAACATACTTGGCTAACGAGCTAATTTGTTTAAGCATATTTAACATTATGATTTTGTAATAACAAATAAACGATCGAAAGTAAACCAGTACTCATCATCAATAAATCAATTTATGCAAATATCCATTATTAGCAATCAATCATTGTACAATGAGTGAATTCCTTAAATACCTATACATTACGTGTTTTCATGTAATGATCGTCATTTATGACCGAAGAACTTAATTAAACGATCGAAAGTAAACCAGTACTCATCATCAATAAATCAATTTATGCAAATATTCATTATTAGCAATCAATCATTGTACAATGAGTGAATTCCTTAAATACCTATACATTACGTGTTTTCATGTAATGATCGTCATTTATGACCGAAGAACTTAATTAACTTATCGATGTAACCTGTACTATTACGCAAGGTAACAAAAAACAGCTAAAAATGCTATAAATTGGTCTGAACGTCTCCATGGCTTGCATAACAAAGAGATTTAAGAGAATTTGCAGGTATCAAAAATTTAAAGATGTCATACTATGCAAATGTAAAATATTTGCCTATATTTTAAAAATTTCAGTATAGACTTGGTGGTCTCACTAATCAACGGAGGAACATATTCTCCAGACCACTTCGAGTTTTCCACTTCTCTACCCCAGTAGGGCTTTCCTTACATACATTTATTTTCTGCCTTTGTCACGTTTAATAGCAGTTCCTATAGCCGCTTTCAATCATATAAACAAACACTTGGATTTAGAATATAAGTATACATTTCGCAGTAACTTTCTTACTATGCAATACGCACGGCCTAGTCGTGACTTGTCCCTGTCCAATGATATGAAATTGACATGCCATATTGAAGTGTCAAGCGTGACCTGATGGCTATGTTAAAACTGATGCTAGTAGTGTCAATATATGGAATAACAGAGCATCTAGGACAAAGTTGGAAAGAACCAATTGTTTTACTTAAATCGTTGGTTCTTAAGCGATTACTTTGCGTAATACAAAATATTTAGTAATATACTGGACTCCCTATAAAGAAGAATATAGATTACTAGGTGCGGTGTTGCAATTTTTCAGAACAAAAACAATCAAATACACCCACAAACTTTCGCCTCTATAACATTAGCGTGATATTTTTTTTTTGAAGAACGGGCGTGGTTGACTTGATATATTACGTACACGCATATTTTATTATTCGCAGCTGAAGTTGGTCTAAATTGGTGCTGTAATACAGATTTTTATAGGCTTACACCTTTTAAATCGTTTTAGTTGTGGTATTTGCGTATTCAGGTGTATTTATTGTATTAGTATTTTGTAATGTAATGGAATGTTCAAATCCTACCCATAGTCTTTAAAATATTGCTTAATCTCTGACAGTTGTCACGATATCATGTTAGAACTTACGAGGCACATTTTAGATGTGATTTTTTATATTTATAATGTACTTATTGCACTTTATTTGTGATAAAACTCACATGTAAATAATGAAAATATAGGTGATAAAAATAAAATTGCTGTTCGAACTTACTTTATCGGTTTCATTGACATCTGTCAGAGTTCAAACTATATTTTAAGGACAGTAGTACAACACGTAAAACCATGTCCTATAAAAATCCTAAATGATTATTGAAACATCTATGACAGATGTTTTTATTTCCTCCAGCGCCCGCTTAAATTAAAAATGGCCGCAAAAATGGCATGTAAAGTTTGAAGTTTGCGGGACAATCACCCCGTTTCGGCCAGTGAGCCATTAAATCGACCACTATAAAAACACAATGACTATTAAACTTAATTTACGCGAATCATTGGATGATGGCTCAATTCAGATTAAGTTTTTAAAACTCAAAATAACGATGAGTCTTATCCTGAATCATTAGTTACGGTTGCCTATTATAACTGAATAAATGTTTTTAGTAAACCAATATGGCGCACGAAAGCATATCGACACGAAAGACCATTGTGTAGAATTCGTAATCGTAAATAGACGGATAGTTTTTTTTGAAAGTGACCTGATGGAAAGTATGAATATAATTCAAGAGTGGTGGTCGCTATACTCATTGTGAATGCAAGCAGTTCAGTATGGTGACACACACTATGGCGGCAAATAAGATGCTTTTTCACGCTCCACGTAGTAAGTTCCAGGTTTTAACAAATTTGCACAGGAATTAGTTCGAGAGCGTTTGTCTACCATTCTGAAACGATTTATCTCTTACGAGATGACACAACCCCTGGTTTGTCTTACTTTTTTCGATACTAAACTACTAACCTACTACTACCTACGGTACTAATCAGTACTAAATTGTTTATACTACCTGAATAACAAAATTATTAATCAAGTAGTATATACGGCAATGTTGTTGTTATTGTCATTTTAAAATATAAGCAATAAAGATATGAAAGTATACAAGAACTACCTATAATGTATTCAAATTAAAAAGAAACAAATTGAAAATCAATTGGCGATGTCGACGTTTCCTGTTCGACGTTCGTTTGGATTGACACCTCCGGTGATCAAAATACCATTATTTAGGTATTAAAGAAAAAAAAACGATATTGAAAGGGAGTCTATGATTGTTTATTTTTTTAACGATGGATTGAAAAAGCTCGGCAATGTGTCTTTCACTCGCTTTTTTATGTGTATGTTTTTTTTGTTTCGCTTTTACTGTGTAACTCGTCAACCGATTTGCATAGCCAGAAAAGAAACGATTCCCGAACATAGATGGAAATTATTTTTACACCAGGGTTTATAAACATACAATTACAAAACTAACTACAATTGTGATGTACAAAGGGCGGCCATTTTGCTTATAGCAACTTCTTCCAGTTAACCTTTGGATGGACTAATTTCATTTTAAGCTGGTGCTAGGTACGTACGAGTATATCTATGAAATATTTATATTTATCATTCTACTAATCTTCATTCTTTATTATTCTGCCAATCTAATAAATAAATATATGAAATATTCATTAAAAGAACATAAATAAAATATATATTGCTTAACATAATTTATGTATTGACACCAGATTTCGAACTTTCTGAGGCTGTACTGTATAGTAACTACCCTCTTTCCACTGCTTAAATATATTAATGGTAAAATTATAACTATAACCCATCGCACTAGAGTGTGCGCTCCCGATGCCTCTAGTCCCTATATTTTTATCGTCTGTGGATACACACCTCTATATAATAAGAAAATATATGTCCTGAATAAAAGTTCATTAAGTATAATAACGGATATTCCTTGTAAACTACGGTCCTATTTAACACATATTCCAGATAAATTCACCCTGACACAAAATAAACGACCATGCTCATCACAAAAGTGTTTTCACGCATCCCATGACCACTGACCCAACAGGCCAGCCAGAATAACATCTCCTACACGAACGAAGCCACAGTCTAAAACTAGTAATTATTTAATTAAATTGTATATTTATTTCTATTCATTTGATCTGATATTGTTGAACTGGTTGATAAAGCTGTGTGTGGAATAGGAACACAATATACCAGTTACTCCAGCACACACAATGACACAGTTTTTGTTCAGATTAGAATGTACTATTGTGACAGTTCGTATCTCATCCGGTTAGTTTAGCATTTAGATGAGTATTTATAAGTCTAGTATTGAATGGCGTAATATTGTCAACAATTAACTTTGTACGTTAACAATATTGGTAATCGAAGTTAGGTAATACGAGTATATGCTCAATATTTGATAATACCTAGGATCTAGTGATTATCTTTTTCGTGTTTTTAACTTTGCAAATTATAAAATTCCATACAACTGTTTAGGGTGGTGAAGATTAAGAAAACATAGTGTCACCGTCCCTATTTGTCTCGTGAGTTTCGTAAAAAGTGACTAAGGGAGTAAACTACACGGGACAAAATCACTACAAAGGGACGGCAAACTTGATACAAACCCTATAATATCTGGTCTGTATCTGGTCAGCGAGGTATAGTAGGTCAAAACCCCTTTCTAAGGAGAGGTCTGTATCCAGCAACGGATTATAAGAGATTTATGATATGACGATTCTACAACTTTTTATCCCTTATTTAACCCCTAAGGGGAGAAATTTACAACAGTCCCAATATAAAAAACTGCCAAAATTGGAAGTTTACTAATCTGTCCAAGTAAGATCAAGCTATGTTATATTACTTTTCTAATAATGTTCACGTTTTCATATCCTAATGTACTCTCATGAACTTGGCATTCGGAAATATTACAGCCATTGTATTAAATATAAGATAATTTCAAATAACGAGAATACCTGTAAACGTTATGCCAAAAAAAAGCAAGAACGTAAAAGTTGTAGTCGATGACTCACCGATGACTCACTCCATTCATAAAGTGAGGTGGTCCTTTAAAGAATGTCGGAACTGTTCCGAGAACATTCAGTTATCTGTGAGGTTAAGAGGTAGCATATACACTGACTCATATTGTAAACCTCTATACCATAAACACATATATTTAAAAATGTGAAGTGGGTTTGTGAACACTTCAAAAACTCAAAAACTCCTACACCCGAATGAGTCAAAATTTTAACCCTATATATAACTAAACACGCTTTACTTGGTTTTTATTTATTTATCGGAGATATAATGTACCACAGGGAAGTGTGACAAGGTAGGTACAGCCAGGTTATTATAAAAGGAAAATTAAAACACTAAGATTCAATGAGAATTTAGAAATTATATCTGAATGACACTAATTTGCTGCTAAATTAAACAACAACAAGTGGAGACTGCTAAAGCAATGTCTTGTAAGTTGTTGAAATAAAAATTCTCTTTAAAAACCCCATCCTCAAGGCATTCGTAGTAATTTTGACGGTGAGATAAAAAGAGATCGTTTGTTTTAGTTATTCTTATGTTTATCTCAACCAAAAATGACTGCCTCTTTTCGTAATACGTAAAAATATGAGTATGCACATAAAAACAATGTCGTCCAGAAGTAAGAGTGTCATTTACTTTTATGATTTTATGCTCTACCTGTAACATATTTCAACTCTTGGCAGAAAAATACTGTAAACAATGAAAGAACCGGTATCTTATTTTTCTTACATACTTGAAATATTTTTCGGTAAGTCTTATCATCACTTTTTACCTTGAAATCCTTGTATTTAGTTCAATGTAGCGCCAAAAATATAAAACCCGTCAGAAGTGTTGATAACTCTATATATATATGTATAAAACTTAGTTTACATATGTACGCACATTTTAAGATCATCCAAGACCTTATAAATATATAAAAAATATTTATTTTCGATTACGAATAGCAATAGTAACACATGTTGTAGAACTGGGTTTTTCCTAATTCCGTGTGTTTTTCTTTGAAGCTTATTTGATAACCAAGGCTTTTGGTTAACTTGTTTTAATTCCCATGCTACATAACAAAAACATTTATACTTTTATAATAAAACATTAATACACAAATGTTACAGCTTGATTTAATTTAGATAAGGTCATCATGAAATTAATTTCACAGTGCAGATGCGCTTATAGGCGTTATAATTTTGAGTGTTGTAACAAATGAATGTCTTGGATGTTACAAAAGGCATCTTAGACGAACTTATTGTACCCGAAGGGGTGAAAAAAAGTATATTTAACGTACAGATTTTCCTAAATTGACTTTTATTTCTACTTTTACAATACGTTTCTTTTACAACATTCACACATAGCCATCTTGTCCCAAACTAAGCAGAGCTTGTACTATGAGTATTTTTTTTTTGACTGAGAGCCGATTTCTGCAACGGCGGCGAATCAGATACAACCGAACAGATACCAGCGAACTACGCAAGAGATATTAAAGTACACAAGCGTGTACGCAAACAGAGATTCACTCTCTGTTCCATTACTTACACTATCGATGGGACGGCTGTCTAACACGACCGTCGAGAGATCAGGCGCCGAGACAAAAGAGCACGTAAAGACGTCGCTTAACGTGCTCTCCGAGGCCCGGGAGTAAGGACCCAATTTCCAAACTCCGGGCTGTTTGTTAAGAATTGCCACATTAAACCTAATAACACTCTTTGCCCAATCCGGGAATCGAAACCGAGATAATCGACAGTCGCATACACTAACCACTAGACCAATGAGGCAGTACAATACATACATATTATATTTAGAAAACACCCAAACTCCGTAACAAATATTTGCAGATTGTAGAGATATTTGGTCTGTACAGAAGTACCATTCGCTACCTCTGCGCCACAGAGGCAAGCTTACAGATATCAACCAGGAACTAATAATATTAGACGGGACAATTGAGAATATATTAAAAGTTAAGATAAATGAGAATGGCAATTAATGTCTATTTACACAAAGAACTTACGTTATTATGGTACAAGGTTCGAATCCTAAAAAATTAAAGTTCAATGTCCTATTCTTGACACTATGGATGTATTGGGTATTTACCTTTCAATGTGTCAGTCATGACTTCATTATGTTAAGGATTATTCATCATAATAGTCATCTTTACTATGATTATTCATCAAACAAGACATTTATTCAATTCAGAAACCTATTGCAGACCCGCAAAATATTAATAATCTGTTATACTATTCTTTAATCTGTGGTCATACTTTCTCAGTTGTGCTGTCCCTCAGTTGATTCTCTTACGACTATGATATGAGAGATCAGACAGAAAACCTTTCTTGATATAAATAGCTAGTTATATATTTCTAAATCTATATAAAAGCTATACCCAGAAACAACAAATCATAACTCCTCTGGTTCGCCAACCACTAGATCAGTATAGTTTAGTTTTTCTATTCTGTTCCCTATACTTATTTCATTTATAAGAAGAAAGTAACAAATGTTTTAGAAACCCCATAAACACATCCATTACGTAATGACGCACCAGGTACTTAAAATTATTTTATCACTTTCTAATGACTCACCGGGCAAAGATTCCCACGAACCTTACTGAATGAAATAAAACAAAGCGCCAAGGAGTACAGTAATAAGTACCATAAATATAATCAATTTATTGGGTACTTATTACATTCCATTTTTAAAAATATAAAGCATTCGCCAATTTGAAATAGTTTTTTTTAAGAATGAAAAGATTGACTCTATGCTTTGAAACAAACTTGCAACTACTGCACTGTAAGAAAAGAAATAAATTAATTGGCGTTCATTCTCGACCTTTTTAATTGCAAAACGATCAATTCTCAGACTGAACCCAATTGTTTAGATATGTTCAAATGTATGTTCAATAACCTACTTTTGTCTAATGTTAACTTCGATTGCGAATCTCGAAGAAAGCGTGTAAATTGTATACCTATACGTCAATTATTTTATTGAGTAATATTTCTCGTGCCGTGAATAATTAGGAACAATCCTATTTGCGTTGATAATCGAAACAAATTTGTAATCCATCTTTTACTGTGTAATAATAGTGATGTAATATGATCATTTTACTAATGAGAAATTAATTAACTTTAAATTATACATGTATCTGATTATGTATACAGAAATGTGGTTCTAATAAGTAGAGAAATTAAAACTTAATCGGTATACTTGCTTTTTAACTTTCAAGTTGTTCGTTTATGGTAGTAAATCATTCTGATAAATACATTTATTTCTAGAACATATCGACTATATTTCCTTGTTCAAATGTTCAAATCTGAAGTACCTATTGCATAAAAGTGATATGTTTCTTCATTACGCAACGACCTTTTATTTTCAATGTATCAAAATAACAAATTAATAAATTTGTGAGAAATGGAACATTAAAAAATTCTAAAGGATGTAAAATTTTGTTATAATAATATATCCTATGTAATTGATACTTTATATTATGTAAACACATCGTACAAAATTTTATACGGTACGAATGCATTTCAGTGAATTCAGTAAAGTTAGAGTCACTTTTGATACTGTTGCTCAGGGTTTTAGGGTTCCATAGCTAAAAAAATGAAAATAAATGCATATAGAATTTAACTTCGGTCTATATCTACCAGTCTGTCAATGTCCGTTGTCTTAAGAATGATCGGAAATATCTACTTTTAATTAATCAATAGTAATTATCATCATATGCTTGCTTTCGCTTCAAACTTAACAGAAATTCCACTTTTCTCCCTGAACAAGATTA
Source organism: Hypercompe scribonia (assembly GCA_949316085.1). NCBI lineage: Eukaryota > Metazoa > Arthropoda > Insecta > Lepidoptera > Erebidae > Hypercompe > Hypercompe scribonia. The sequence continues at coordinate 13,081,301 of OX438988.1, forward strand.
AAAGATATTGTATTTATATGTATGATATAATTTAGCCTTACGTTTAAAACCAGACCACACAATCTTAGAACTCAAGTAAACGTAAAAATTTCAGAAATCGTTTTGTTTTTATGTTTATATTTTTTTTTGAGGAAATTAAACATCAACTTACCTGTCTCTTTAGATGGCGGCGGGAAACGAAATCAGTCCGGACCTGCAAAAGAAATGAAAACCAGATTAGCGGTTACAATTAACCGTAAGTTTCATTCCGTGCATAGCATAAAATATTGCTGCCATCGAGATACTCCGTAGAAAATTGTATATTTTAATATTCTCGTAAATAGAAGTCTGTTATTTTAAGCGAAAACTAGACAACAATTTACAAACTTATAAAATAAACTTAATTTAACAATCACAAAAGCTTTTCGAATATTACTTTCAAGTTATAATCCATCTAATCTACGAGGTATCGCATGACAGTTCGGACAGATTGAACAAGAGAGGGTGTTAAAAACATCGATCACTGCAATATCCGTCTCTCGATATCATTTCCTTGTCCAAAGCGATTTGAATTTCACAGATTTATGCACATATAGAACATATTGGAGTAAATTGATGTTACATATTGTTAAAATAAACAAAGCGAACTCTCTCTCGATAAAAACCTCTATGGTTAAAATGAGGGTAATAAAGGAAAGAAAAAATTATTTTCATTATGCGTTAACATTGACAGTTGGATGTCTAGCGATTAAATTATACATTATTAAAAAATGTTAAGATTGAAAGCGGCTGGTTACAGCTCATTATTTGTACTTTTTAACCACATTAAAGTGAATTTGAAGTGGCTGAAAAAAACCGAAAAAAGGAATTTATATCTTTAAAAGAAAATGTACGTTAGACCTTATTTGTTGGTTGTATGTATTTCTGGATTTCTTTCCGAATTATTTTTATTTCGTCCCTAAGACAGACGTAGTCGGGTCGTAGTTTATACAGTTTATTTTATTCAGTAACTGATACCTCATTGAAACTGCTAAGAATAAGAAATAAATAAATGTGCATTACTTCTAGGACAGAAAGTTCTATGCAATGCAATACAGTTTTTGTGGTAACTTGTCATCTTTATAAATGGTATCAACTTATGGGTCGGGACAAATACGTCTTGATTTATTGGGATTTCTTTATCATTTATGATTGACATGTGATTAATTTTACACATTGTAGATGAACATTAAATACGTTGGACGTTGTGAGAACATTTCTTGTGAATGGCGTTTAGTCTATTCAATAGTCACTTAAGATCACTTTATTAGTTAATATTTAATTTTAGTACCAGTTTTTTTGCTATTCTTTATTATTTTTTTTATTTAAAGGCAGCGCCCGCTTCATTCTTATATCCTGTATCGCGTGGGACTTCACAAATATATATAGGCGTACACAAAGAACACCTAGACTCAGAACAATAGGTTGTAGATCACACAAAGTTTTTTCCCCTTGTAAGTTTTGAACCCACAACACTCAGCGGAGTACAGAGCGGCGTGGCAACTGCTTATACCACCACACTATCCGTGCAGTTATAATTGTAGTATATATACCTCTACGTTGATTTTCATCACATTTTTTTCGTTTCAAACTATCGTTTTTATAAAATTAATGGTATTTACGTGTAATATGCTACAAATATTCCATTAACAGTTACAAATGTAGACAGTTTTCTTCTCCAATAATGTTGTAAGGTGGTTCCTACTTTCCCTAAAATCGCTTTAAACTCATTACGTGACTCCTAGAACTAAAATGTTTAGAAATGCCAAAAGACATACAGATTCTTTTACTAATTGATTAATTAACTGTTGAAGTATTTTATACGGTTTTTTTCCTATTATAAATTAAATAGTTTGTATCTATAAATAGTTTGGATATGATTTAAAACAAATATTACAAATTACCGCCTATTTTTAATAATATTGAAACGCTAGAAGAGCAAAATTTTGAATATGGAATCTTGCTATTTTTTTTAATTATTACCTATCCGGTTGCGACCGAAACACATACAATATTCAGATTTCTTAGAATATTATTATTAATTTTTAATCCGAGACCAGGTACAATTTCCACACATCTTTCTCTGCAATGTTTATAGAAGTTCATATCAGCAATAAACTAAACTATAGAAACTTGTGATATCGATAAAACTAATCAGTTTACTGTTTCACGAGTTATTAGTGTAATGTAATGGTCGGTTCATGTTTCACGATAATTTAGCAGAGAAAAGATTCATTTTCAATTATTTTAGATGCAAATTGACCTAATTCGCAGTCATCTTTTTTTTGTGACAGTATGTTTTTTTTTCTTAACCATTGGAATACTGGCGAAAGAGCAATACTAGTCTTTGTGACACTCGAAACCTTTGAAAGCATATAACAAAATGTAAGAAAAATTCTAGAGACCAAAAGATACAAATCCAATCTTCAGTTGCAAATGTAATTATAATCAATAAGTGTCACAGGTCTTACGGGCAACCTGTCTTACGTACAGGGGTCTACGAAGTGAACCACCGACACGTATTTAGTTTCTGTGTAAGGCATCTCTAAATTACGCAATACAGGTTTTACAGAACCCTGCACCTGGTCTGATAGTATTAGCTGACCTGCCAAGTACTTAAGTTCTTGGTGCATTTTGAGATATCACTTTCCTAGAACGAGAATGAGAAAAACCAAGACCGATAAAGTGCTTACATTCAAGATCTTTCTAGAACACCAAGCGTAAAAAGCTTTTCACTGTTATAATAGCTCCCCAAAATATAATTTAAACTGTTTTAAGCCACAGTTATTTTCTATGAGACTTAGATAAATAACTTGATAAGTTGTAGCGACACCAATTGTTCGTATGCTTACAAAACATAGTATTTTCACCGTTTATAATGATTATTTTAATGCAGTGATTGTATGTAAAATGAAATAGGTGCGTTAGTTATTTCAATACTTGTTTGAGTCACTGACAGCCGGTGACAATGCGCGCCATTATAAATTCATATTTTACTGGCAACATACTTTGAATCACCTCTATTAAGAACTTCGTCGTTCGAATTTTAATTGTTAGTTTTTTTAAACAGATTTTTCGTTTTGAGTTTGGAGCTTTTAACAATTGGGACAATATACCTAATTATTACTTTATTCAAATCACTATACTATTTAGGTACACATTAAGAAACCACGTTTGTGTAAATATGTATATGTAAATTACAAAAAAATCAACAAATTGTAACCACAATTCTCTGACTTAATTTATCTGTAGTTATTATTGTTTTTTTTACCTAATTTTTCAGCCAAACGCTTACTCACTTGTAATTTTGTTTATTCATGGAAAAATATGATGGTATTCAAATAAGAGACTATTATATCTTTTGTGGTGCTAAGGAATCATTTTTTAAAATGTATTTTCTTGTGTATGTAATTTATTTTTGACTCTAGGAAGAATATTGTTCTTATACGTCATAGAAGACATGCCTTCTGTACAATATTGATAGTGTACATGACATGCTTCATAAAAGAAAACGGCAAAAAAGCGCGCGTAATCAAAACATTCGATATTCAAAATGATTAAACCATAGAAAGCTGAGATATAAACAATAATATCACCGGAAGCGGAGGCTTGATACTCTATGGCCACCCATAAAGGTTAAGATATTGCTAAGTTGTAACCTAAGCTTACGCACGGCAGAATATACTATATCATGTTACATATATGAGCGGAAACAGGAGCTTAACTTATGATAACAATATGACTGTAGCAGTTTGCATAAAACAATACAGAGATATTTCTATTTATTTATTATTAAGTTAATATAGCATTGTATTCTACTTAGTGTTGTTATATACGTATCATCATCATCATTAACAACCTTTTACAGTCCTTAGGAAATTTCGGCTTACAATACCACGCTGGCCAGACGGGTTGGAATAGGGTTTCGTTTTAAGATTTCCTTATCTTTTTGTAATGATACTTTCCTGAATAGTTTCTTCGTCGTAGTTAGTCGCCTCTTACGACACCCACGGGATGAATAGGGGTGGTAACACTATTTATTCTTAATCCGTCACCACACGGACAATATTGAATATATATATATACACGTATAACACATATATATGTTATATTCAATCTATTGAAAATTAAAGTTACATCATCTTTGGAAATTTACGTGTGTTCAAACGTCGAACCAAGAGCGCGCGCGTTTGCATCCAGAAATTGCATAATGTGAATAAACCCATCACAATACATAAACAATACTCGGTGTATACACACAAACTCTAATATGTAGTAAAATTAAGACTTTGGTTACTGTAAAAGAAAAAAATCATTCCTTACTTGTTATCTTGAGACTCTCACCGTGGGAAAAAGTCTAAATCAATATGTATTTTAGCTCTTAGAAATCTATATCTATGTAATATTATAAAGCTGAAGGGTTTGTTTGTTTGAACGCGCTAATCTCAAGAACTACAGGTCGGTTTTGATTTTTTTTTTGTATTTGATAGCCTATTTATCGAGGAAGGCTATAGGCTATATATCATCACGCTACGATCAATGGGAACGGAGCATCAATGAAGAATGTTTCAAAATCGGGAGACTGTGTTCCTATACAGAGCTTGCGCTGTTTGCGCTGCGTGTACGGTTAAAGTTTCGCATAAATCATGTATGACAGAATTGTTCCCTTACTCGCCTATATAAACGAAGTCGTGGGTTAAAGTAAACGTCAGCCCAAAGTAACTATTCCACGCGGACGAAGTTGCGGGCGGAAGCTAGTACTTAATATGAAAACAAGTTTAATACGCATTTGATGCCTTCTAAAATCTATTTTACACAATTAAGTATTCTTCACGTGAAAATAACCCTTAACTGTACTAAGTAAAGTTTAACTTTAAAACCTTTTCAAGGGAAAAAGCTATAAAATATATAACGATTAAAAACGTTATTGAATATATTTTTAAATGCAACCGTTTCCTCCTGACCTCCTGACTATTAAGTTTACAAATAAAATATTTAAATAAATGTTATGTCATATACGACTTTTATATCACAAACTGGCGGTAGAACCCGTTCTGTTATCGGAACAAGATGGACGGTCCACGTAATCGTTACGACAAATAATTTATCACCATCTTCTAGTTTCTGGTTACCGTCGCAAGAAACCTGGTAAGTTTTTGAACATATTGTGTAAGATTATTCAAGACTGTATCTGAGTTATGAGAGCGGCAAAAAAGCAGCCAGGTCTCCTCGCGTTAAGTGACCACCGAAGCCGATGGACACCTGTAAGTAGAGTCGCTGGTGTTTAGCATCTTTTGCAGCGTTCGAATATCTTCAACTCTTGTAATCCTAGAGTGATATGGTATTTAAGCACATTGGGGAGTGTCAATGCCGGCCATCGATAGAAAATTGTTTTTTTTTTTTTAAATCAGTCAAGTATCTAAAATGAACTTTCTATAGGAACATCATCAGCCTTTAATAGTCCACTGCTGGACATAGATTTCTCCTTAGAAAGGAGGTTTTAGTAAATTACAATAGTCGTCGTCATATAGGTAAGCATGAGATACGTAAATTCTTTTTACTCACCTGACACTGTATCGTAAGTAAACACTGAATTTATCTAGAGATATCAATGGCCTAAAATACCACAACATCGCTTATCTTATCAGACTAACTTGGTCCATTTAACTGTCCTGAATCATGATCATATGTCCATCAAAATATTATTTAAATCAAGATTGATTATCGAATGGTCACTTTTTAGACATCTACCGACAAAGAATAATCTTAAGCTACCCGCAATAATACACTATCAAATATTTTACTTATTTTACTGTGACATCTATTGTTTATACGGTCTTTTAAATCTACTAATAAAAGATTAGGATAGCTCTAGTTTGGTGATGGCAGCGCTACGGACCACGTCCGCTTCTTTGGGAGCAGAAAAGGGGACATTGAGGTTTCCGCACAGCTGTAGGTCGCACATCTAAACGCTGTAGGTGACCTGAAGTACGTCAGAGTTTTAGCAATTTCCTTATTATGGCGCATCTGGTTTCCCGGTTACTCCTACCCAAAACTGTGCGGTTTTTGGCCGATTCGAGTCCGACATAACCACCTACCGGTGGTATCCGAGGGAATTTCCGTACAGAAAAAAAAGGGTAGCTCTAGTTTCTATTTTCACGTGTAGAATAGTTACCAAGCATATCGGTTAAGGCAACTTAAGGAAATCTGCTCACCTAAGGTTTCTGTATTTCAAATTTTTGTACAATATTGCATTCTTACACAGAGGAGATGTTTTTACGATTTTTATATAAACTTTAAATTTAGAAACAGCGACACCAAATTTTAATTTGAAGATCGACGATCGAAGAACTTTTTCGAAGAAGAAAAATATTAAATGCACATGAAAAACGCATTCGCTATTTACAATAGTTGTATGATAAATCTGCAATGGGAAACTTAGAGAGCTTCGCATGTTGCCTACAGCGTGACAAGCTAATTGTTTAATGGCATTAGAAGCCTTACTGCATGGAAAGCAAAAGCCCGCGATCACGAATGCCTCCACAACATTTCATAACATGCGAATGGAAATAGGATTTAAAATTTACGCCTAGCCTGCATGCTAGAGACTATTGGGTATTGTTAGGTATCTAGGTTTAGTTTTGAGGTCGTTTTTCTTGACAAACCGATAAATTATTTGATACGACCGGGAAGAGATCAGGCGTAGGACCGACGCTTTCACGTTCTCCGATGCATGAGGATTAAGACCCCACCTTCCATTCCCCGGGTCGTTATTAAATTTTTTCACCTAAATAACCGTGTCATTAGATTGTGAGAGTGAGGGAACAGAGAGCGCACTTGTGTTTTGCGCACACACTCGTGCACTGTAATATCTCCTGTACTGTTGACTAGTCTTTATTGAGACTGGCCGCAGTGACCGACATCGGCAAGGAAATACATAAATTATATGTTTATCAGCACGAAAACCATAAATCGTTTGTTGATGTTTACCAAAAATAGACATTAAATCACAATTTTATTAACGTTTTCCTGGTACAGAGTTTCAAAAAACAATAACAGAGTTTATTTTGTTGCCATGTTCATCCTAAAATTTTCCACCGCTAAGAGATTATACAAAAACAGAGATTCCTTCTCCCAGTTGGTTGGACTCAGAAGTTTATACAAAAACAAACTACTTTAAAACTGTGATACGTTGTTTTTTTGGTAATTAGGGAAATTTCTACTGCACCCTTCTTACTAGGGCAGTAGGGCAGGTGAAGTTCATCTTGCAAAACACTGATTGCTTGATTACTTTCCTCTTATCCGCTTATCTATATATTACCTACAATATGAAAATGATTGCAAGTGATATTCACACCCAATAAAGATTTAAATGATTTCGTTTCTGGTTCAATTTATATTGTAAAGGAGTAACAGGAAAACCAAAACTAACATTAGAAGCTGCTAAATCTAGAAGCAATGTTGACGTGGTGAGTTAAGATTTTCCTATAAAATATTAAGTGAAAAACAAACACAACTTTTAATGAAATAAAATTGTTATGAACAATAATCATAAGTTTATGAAAATGTTAACTTTAAGTCTTACTTAGGAACAATACAATTTGTAAATATGAATGATGAATCACACGTGATACATGAACGTGAGCAGTGTGCGTGTTTCAGTTTTAAACCAAAATAAAACATTTTCTTTATTTTTTTAAGACAATGCCTGCACTAGGAACAAATCCTGTGTCGCGGAGGACTTTATAGACATACAAGAAACGGACACAAAGAATACCCAGACTTAGAACAACAGCTTGTGGATCACACAAAGTGTTGTCCTGTGTGGGATCTGAACCCACAACACTCAACGTAGTAGAGATCGGCGACCGCTTAAACCATTAGGCCAACCGTGAAACATGCAACATATCTCTCAAAATGATTTAGAAAAATGTTTACTTAATCGTACGTATCCCACATACATTGCTATTGTTGTTTTATTACATAAGATTACCTATTTAAGATTGTTTTATAACATAATAAATAGCTCCATTTTCCCTTTATTTTAGTTATTTATTAATAATTATTAGCCCGCCAGCTGAATACCAACTTGATGACTTCATAGTTGCTCGATAAATTATAAATAGAAGTTTACATAGAAAACTAGACCTTGAGAGCATGGCAGCAAAGAATTAAATAAATTGTCATTACTGTGATACGTTAACATTTATGCCTAGACGTAAAATAAATATTGAAATACATTTATTTGAAAATTTTAAGCTGTAAACATGGACAGTAGCAATATTGAAAGCATTTGTAGTGTTTTAATTAATAATATTTCATCTTCTTTGTTACAAGTTGGTTCAATTCCGGTACAATTGTTATTAAAACTAAGTCTTTAAAAATAATTATTTTACTTGAAATAAATCAACTTGTAACAAATAACCTAATAAATAAATATTTCGGACATTTGACACACAATGTCATATAGTTACAAACTAAGCAGAGCTTGTGCTATGATAACTAGGCTGACTGATAGAATACTTATATACTTTTTTTTTTAAATACACACATATACATAGAAAACACCCAAACTTCGAAACAAATATTTGCAGATCACACAAACATTTGGTCCGACCCGGAAATCGAACCCGAGACCTCAAGCACAGCAGTCGCTTTCACTACCGCTGCGCCACCGAGGCAGTTGGTTAATAACGATCAAGAAGTACTCAAGGTACTTCAATTATTACACCCAGCTATGGGAATTGTTTTGAAAATTGAAGCGACCCCCATAGCGGCTTGAGTTTTTTTTTCATTTGTTAGTTTTTTTTTTAATTATATTGCAAGTGGATTTAGCACGTCTTATTTTCAGTTTACCCACATTTCGATGTAAGTTCCTGTCTGAGTAGAAGTGCCGTATAAAATTTATTGGTTAAATTTGTTTTTAAGACCTAACTTTAATATAATAAGCAAACGTGCAGGCTGACAGACTTACGGTTGCATACTTATTCGTAAAAACTCTTTTGTTTCTTTTGCATCTTGTTCTGTACAACAAGACTTTTTTAAAAAGAAAAAAGGAAAGGAACCTTGTAATTAAATCGATAATTAAAATAGATTTCAACCAATTAATTCAGTTTTTGTTGAATAAGATGTTTTTAAAGCTAATTTAATCCGTAAATGGATAAGCCGTGACCGTATTACAGGTTTATGGGTGCAATGGACACAGGAAACCATATCGACATGTAGTCGGTCACGCAACGGTTGTCCGATAAACCGAACGCCATAGATTCAAACGTAACTAAAAAAATAACTGATGCAGGTAGCATTTAGTTACAGCGTATGCGTAACTGTTCAGTATGCAGGTTCTCTTGCTACTGGTGTCTTTCAAAATGTACATACAAATCTATTGTAGTTTTAGTTTTTGGTTGTCTACGATAGATAATTGTAACTTTAAGAAATCCCTACACTATTTTAGAGTTAGTGTAAATGTTCCAAGATTGCTCCTTGCGGTATACCTCTACATAATCAATGTCTTTTGTATGATACGAAACTGATAATCTAAATAGAAAGAATTATTTATCAAATTATTCAAACCTAAATTGCACTTGGCTATTGAATCCTTCTTTCTCAATTGAAAAAATAAAACCTGTAAACGATTACGTTTAGAAATATATAAACATTATTGATATTAGGTGTCGAACGCTTTTGAAAAGTATAGTAACCGCGCATTGATAAAACAATTGAATTCTAAGTATGGTAGCATTAAGTCCTTTTCCAACAGCTTTTAACAGTCCACTGCTGGACATAGGCCTTACCATGGAGGTTTTGGCCTACTATGCCACGCTGGCCAAAGGTGAAATTCTTTTTACGTGTAAAATATTAAATAAGACACGGAATTACAGGAAGTTGTTAACGTGAAATTACTACGAATAACAAAAATTGCTTTACATATTTACATAATATTTTAAATGTCATTAGATTATAAAGAACTGATTTATCGGCCATTTTATTTTGTCCTCAAAAAAATGTAACAAACAACATAATTTATTTAAACACGGAAGTTAATAAATCCGTTAACATATAAATGCTTTCAAATGCAAATTATTCAGCTGTTTTTCGGATATGATCGACTACGAATTAGATTCAAAGTTATGTAAATATTACGATATTTGCAGTAACTTTCGACTTCCAATTTTCTCGTATATATTTGGTGTATTTAGTTAATAATCTATATCTATATATTCGATGTTTAAAATTAAAGATTTACATACTCAAACCAAAACCTTTGTGACTCCAATTAAAAAAAAAAAATTTACAAATTAATTAATATTCTATATTTTAAAAAAGAAAAAATGAGCTGAGCAAAGATGACAACCATAAACAAAAAGAGGTTTATACCTAATACATAATTATAGCGCGTCGTAACACGATCGTGATGATGTGTGAACTAGAATGTTGCGTAAGGGTCGTATATTAGGTCAATAATTAGTCGAAAAACAGAAAACGGTTTAAATATTAGTTATGATAATGTTAGTTTTGCTGTATAAAATTATAGAGTATCAGGCCGTGAGAAAGATTTGCTCGTGTATATCTTTAAGAAATTGAAAAGTGGAGAAGTTCTCTGTTCGAATCTGACTATAGCAAAAAGTTAACACGCCAGTCAGTGAGTGGGAATATATAATCACAGATAAATACCGGCAAGTCATGAATTATATGACGAATACATTTTGCCAAAATATTATTTTTAAGCGAGTTAAAGTTGCCGCTTGAATGAAGCTTTTTTAGCATACGATTATAGATGATACTCAAAAATCTACAGCAAATGAAAAAAAAAACGTATTTTACTCTATTGTTTAGAATATTTATGTGACACAGTTATGCGTACATCCAAAATATTTTATTGTGATTGATAACAGTCTATTTTGTAACAATCAAAGCTTGTTAAATGAAATATACACATAGAAATTGTTATACGTTTATAAGGATTATTTATTAATTTATTTGCAATTTTAGCTTGTATGACATAGTATCTGGACATAGTTACCAGTAGTACAAAGTAGTGCAGTATAAAGACATATTCCTTTATGTCAGTATCCTGTTATTCCGAACACAACAACATCAATATAATTTAGGAAATCCATTCACGCGCTTTTTTGTTCAAAACACGATCTTTTCTTGATAAAATGTTTACGGATACGATTATTCAAAGGAATGCGACTTTGACATATCTACCGTAGTGTCATGAAGATAAAATTGATTCACTTGAGATCAGAATGATATTGTGATCTGTTAGAATACAATATATGCATAAGTTGTTTACATTAATTTTTAGTAAACTTAAAATTATCTTTTATTTGAGTAGACATTTGTTTTTTTTCTGTAAGTCCTGTCTAAATATAAATACTTCGATATTGAAATATTTGTCAAGCACAGGAAGCAATTGGTATGGTTTAAACGGCAGCATTCCAGATTATTTACAAATAACCAGCGACAGTCAACCCGTACTAGAACGGTCAGGTAAAATAGTTAAGCGTAGATTGAAGAGAATGGAATCTTAGAGAAAGCCCAGTATTGGCACAGCTGATGAGCAGAGTGGCATTTTCATACAAAAAAAATTGAAAAAAAAAAATGATACCTATTCTTTTGCTACCATTGCCTGCGTTTTAAAATGGCAGAAAAGTCTAATTTGAATCACTAAACCTATTTATTATTATATTTTAGGAGATTTTAATAATCACTTGAACTAACATATTCCTTACAGCCTCATAGGACTTACATATAAGACATATACCAAATGAAACTAAAATGCTCAAATGACAACTAAGTTCTTTAGTTAACAATCAAGATAATTTTCAAACTAAAAAAATCAACTCAAAAATATATCGTTTTATTGATGGTGACATTTGTGATGTTATCTGTCTTATTTGACATTTAATGTTTCAAACAGTAGCTTAATATAATAATTTAATATTATATTCATTCTTTTTTAACTTAAACGTATAAAACCTCTAGGAAGTAAATACCTTTTAAATTACGTACGTATACATATTATTTACATTTATTCTGTATTTTATGAAATAGTGTATAGCTAAAAAATTTGGTTAGTAACATTTTCCGAAAAAAATATAGGCAAGCTTGGCTTTAGACATAAATGTTTCTTGTAATTACATCCAAAATTATGGGTAACATAAATAGGACTGTCATACTAAGAATATGTTAAACATGGCTTCTGCCAGCATCCGTGTTGTCGTGTTTCGTTGGTGAGTGTGAGACCGGAGGCCCAATGATGCAGGGATGACAGTTATCGTGGTTACTGTGTAAACCTTACACTGTCACGATGACTGACATGCCTTTTACGTCTCCAAGCGGGGTGTGAAAAAGCATCTCACAAGGCCGCCATAGTTTGGTTTACCATACTGCATTATCTGCATTTGCAATGAGTATGGTGACCACAACTCTTAGATTCTATTTATGCTTTCCATCAGGTAGAGTCACTTTGGCAGGCTCTTAATATAGAAAAAAAGCATACATACATCTTCTTATCAAAATCTACTTTGTAAGTATTTCGGATAGCATTAATAGTAAGTACCACGGCTGTGGGTTTTCCAAAACGTAGCTATGCGTTATACATGAAATTCCCGTTTTTATTTATCAATAAATAATACGGATATTTTCCTGTATAACGTTCAATATATTTACTACTATAGTAAACCTAAGTACCATTTACTACTGTGACCCAAAGACTTAGTCGGCGATGAATCACTTACGTCTCCTTCATGACGCATTCGAGCTCAACAAAACATAAAAACATTAGACGTTGAGTAAAGTAAATTTTTAAACTTGATGAGAACAAATTAAAAGGTACTCGAATAACTTGTTTTGTTTTTAAAAAGACAATTCACGCGCTAGGAATATATATTTATTTTGTATTCCTTTAGTCTTTATAAACATACATTAATAGGACACAAAGAACATTTACATTTAGAACAATTTGTGGATCACACAAAGTGCTGTTCCATAGGGATTGAACCCACAACACACAGCGCAGCAGGAACGAAGAAGTTACCGTTTAAGCCGCTGCGTAGTCCGAGTATAATAAGTGTATAAATCTGGGACTAACAATATCTACATTTTATTAATAAAAGTAGAATATTACATTTAGTATTCGCATAAAATTAGTCTCTGTGTTACAATTTTATGTAACATCAATGATTTCCCATAAATTTTGATTATCATTTAGTTTAAAGGTCGCATTTTTGTGTAAAATACGTAAATATAACTAGACTATATTACGATAACTGCTAATTAAAAACCAGAAGGATAGTAATTAAATGGTTGCTTTTCTTTTATTTATTATAATTGCCTTGATAAATAAAGAAAAGTGCCAGCAGGTCAATAAGTAGGTACCAATCTACCTCCTTTTATCATATTTTATTTGTCTGAATCTAAGTTTAATTAATATTGTCTATACCCACATTGTCATGCAAGTCACTTTAAAATAAAGAAAATTTTCTTAAAAAAGTTTGACAAAGAATTTAAATTAACAAATTACAACTGCATACGAATATACCGTCACGCAATAAATAACAAGAATCGGAGTAGTCAGTCACGTTTAACTTCATTTTTTTTTACTTTTATATTAATCATTCCGTCAATTCTAAAAAACTTCGTTTAATTTATCAATAATCAAATATTTCGATTATCAAACACATATTTTACTTTATTACACATAAATTAACATGAACAAGTTAAAAAAAATCCATTCCGTTGAAGAAAATTATTTAAATAATTATTTGTATCTTACCCAAATATACAGTAACTGAAATTCGTAAGTTGTAAAAAATCCAGCTCATACTACACAAAACTTTTATGACATAACAAACAATATTCACTAATTTCTCTCGTGCAATAACTGATTCACACTGTTTTGTTTTAAGTTCCATACACTAGCGCGGGAATGTCAGTGTTTTTCGCGGCGTATTATAACTATACGTGCTGTACCGACGCATATTCCGCACGACTCCACACCAGTGATTACGTTTTACGAATACTAAACTAAACAAGCTCACTTATTTTGTACGTGCGCGACGGTGATAGATAGTCGTTGAGTCACTCATTTAGTATTCAAAATTATGTTTGCAGCCATCTTGTAACTATCGTTAGAACTTAAAACAAACGATATTAGCGACATCTAGTAATTTTATTATGTCTTAAAAGTTCAAACTTTCTAATTGACAACAGATGTCACTGTATTACTTAGTTTTAATTTCCGTATTACTTTATACAATTCAACTTATCGCAGCAAATTCAATGATTAGAAATAATATCACACCTTTTTTAGTTGTAAATTACTTAAACATATATATTCAATAAATTGTTACTTAGTGTTCAACTGTTAATATTATCTATTATCGAGAATGACTTCCTGTCATGAACTAAAGACTGGCGTCATTCGTTCATTTTTGTTCATCTATAGCTGAGCTCCATACGTCACTCGCGTGAACAGTCTTTCTTAGTTAAAATGGCTACCCCACAAGAGGTTCGTGACGATAATCTCTCTGTAATACTTTTATTTTATTATTGAAATGAGTGAAATATTTAAAAGTTGATACTGTTTTACTTATTTATTATTAAAACTTTCAGGCGAGGCGTGAACCTACCCAGGCCGTACAGGTCTTCGGTCGCAAGGTTAGTATTTGTTACGTCCACGTGTTTGTGCCGATTTTCATGTAATTTTAATCATTATTTCTATCAAATTTTGTTTTATGTTCATAATTTTTGACCAGAATCGTAAAACGCTACTTATTCTATTGATTATAATTGTGACTCTAAAAATCATAAAAACTTTAAAACCGTGGTAACATATCGATTGATCTCTCCTGTTTTAAATCATATCTTAGGATAAATTGTTTTATTTTAAGGGACTATTTGTATAAACATGGGATTTGTTAATGGTAAATGAAAAACACATTGTTTTGAATCTACATAACCTTAAATCTCTAACTAAAATTTCAAATTAAAACTTATTTTGAGTTGTCAGATTGCGAATTTTTAAGTGCGATTGTTCGTGTATTACATTATAATAAACTGTTTTAGAAAACCGCAACAGCAGTAGCATATTGCAAGCGCGGACATGGTGTACTCCGTGTCAATGGTCGCCCACTTGACCTAGTGGAGCCCCGACTCCTGCAATACAAACTCCAGGAGCCCATCCTACTGCTCGGCAAGGTAAGCAGCTTCCTTATGTTAATTGCTATGCTTCTAAATTAAAAGTTTTCCAGCAAGCTTAGATCTTTACTGACAGAAAGCAGGGTGAAACATGTATACACTTCTACTACTAAGATTATTATGATATTCATAATTATCAAGTACACCTTAAAATGACATGTGAACATGTACTTCGATATAAGCATGTTATGATGTGTTGATTATGTTAATATCTTACAACTTTTTTCATAAACATAATCATACTTTAAGCTGTGGTTTTGTTATTTTTACATTAAGACTTAAATTTACATTTAGGACTTTACAATTTTATTTGAAGTAGCCGTAAACACTTAACTTTGTTTATATTTTATGTCACTTCTGTGCTAAACTACAGTTATAACATACACTTTAATGTTAAAGGAAAATATTTTGCTACAATGGCTTATATTAAGTGATATCCTGTGAAAAGCTATTATATACTCAGTTTATTTTGTTAGTGTGACCTTAATTTAACATAATAATTCATATTTTGCCTTATTTCTAAATCTATATATATTTGGAGGCTTATTTGGTCATGGTGGCTATAAAACAAATATGATTTAAGAATAATCATTCTTATCACTCAATATGTTAAATTAATATTTCACACTAACATAAAATAAACTTAAGTACAGCTTTTCACAGTATGTCATGCATTTAAGATAAAATTCAGTCAACTCGTAAGAAACTTAAGGAACATGGACTATTTTGTTTTGCAACTGGTGTATGTTATGGCAATACTATAGAATACAGAGTCACCACCCCTATTCATTCCATGGGTGTCATAAAAAGTGACTAGGGAAACGCTATGCAGGACAACATCACTGTAAACAGAAGGAAAACTTGAAACAAACCCTATACCAACCTGTCTGGCCAGCGTGGTATAGTAGGCCAAAACTTCTTTTTGAAAGAGAGACTTATGTTCAGTGGTGGTTAACGCTACAGTGTTTAATACAAACGCTATTGCTATACATAGCCACTACGCTGTGGGGGTGTATTATGCAGTGCCTACATGTAGAATAATATAGCATTTGGATAATGTGTCATGTATTTAGAATGTTGTTTATCATTTTACTTAGGCTCTACATACAGTTCGTGGTGATTATGTAAATCACCTGCTGATATATCAGTAAAATGGACAGTAACTTCTTTTTGACACATTTTTATTTAGGTGAATAACAATTATAATGTCAATATCTACCTACTTTCATAAACAATTACTGAAAATTATAAACACATTATATGCACGGACTGCACGGTTGGCCTAGTGGTTTAAGCGGTCGCCACTCTGCTCTGTACTTTGCTGAGTGTTGTGGATTCAAACCCCACATGGGATAACACTTTATGTGATCCACAAATTGTTGTTCTGAGTCTGGGTGTTCTTTGTGTCCGTTTCTTGTATATTCTTAAAGTCCTCTATGACACAGGATTTATACCAGGTCCACGGGTTGTTTAAAAAAAAAAATTGTTGGAGTTTTTGTCTAAAAACTAATTTTATTAAAATTACCATGTGATACTTGCAAGTTCACAATACTTAATTACTACATTTATTTTATGTTACAAGGGAGCACATGTACACCCATTAGTCATTCAAGACATGTGCTCTTTTTGTAATTAAATGGAAGCAAGTTGCAGAGTAAGTCCTGCCTACTTGTCTCGTACAAAATTCTCGTTTTTACATAGTTAACAAGTGCTTCATTTACTATTGTATAGAATACCTACTTTATAATATAGTGTTACCTACGTTAGCTGAACATGTTAGAAATTCTGAACAATTAACTAAAGGTACATTTTGTACTTTGCCAACAATAAGTGTGTATATTTCTACAGTTCATTGTCATAAACAATCAACAAAATAAGTTGATGTAGTTCTATTTTAATGATGATTATCACTTATTCCGAACCTGAGCATCTTTGGATGTGAAGTTAAAAATCCATCTGAATTGACTGCTGTACTTGCAAAGCAAAGCTAAATAATATTAATGCAAAAATATATTAACATTTTGTGTAATTATGCTTTCAGGAGAAGTTCTCCGGAGTTGATATCAGAGTGACTGTTAAGGGTGGTGGTCATGTAGCACAGGTTTATGCCATCAGACAAGCCATCTCCAAAGCACTCATTGCTTTCTACCAGAAATGTAAGTAAATTTTCTTGGTTTTTTTCTTTTTTTAATGATGTACTCTTGCTTTACATGTTAGCTTGATTGTTACACCCTTCTTCCAAAGCTGCGTTGCTGTCTTGCAATGCAGTCATTTCACGGAGGGTAGAGGAACGGTGGCATATTACCAAACGGCAATGAATCTTAGTTTCTTGCTTGTTTGAAATGCGCACAACATTTTTTTATAAGTACACAATAAAATATTGCATTCAAATTACATATGCGTTATGATTATATGTACTTGGGCTGTCCCACAATGTATTTGTGATCAGATAACCACATGTTTATTTTTAACTAAACTTATGTTCCAAGTATTAAATATTTACTAAAGGATATTTTGGGCAGGTCTGTTAATATTTTGTATGTTAATCAACAGCTTTTAATAGTCCATTGCTAAACATGAGCCTCTCCTTAGAAAGTTTTAGGCAGTAGGCCTAAAACTTTCTAAGGAGAGGCTACCACACAGGGCAGATGGGTTGGTTGGTTTGTTTCAAGTTTTCCTTCTCTTGCAGTGATGTTGTCTTGCATATTTTGTTGCCTTAGTCACCACTTACAACACCCTTGGGAAGAATAGGGATGTATGTTAAACACCAATAAAAATTTAGATTCATCATTGAATTAACTATTCATAGGCAAATTGAATGTTTCCTTCTGTCAAGATGTTCCCTGTTTCCTCAAGAAAGTGCCTTTAGCTCTATTAGAAGGTCACAAGCTTAATTGCACCAACCAACCAGGCCTATATCATTCGCTCCAAGCCAGCTTGTAGTGTATGGATAGATTGCAGTCACTGACAATTACTTCTTTTGTTACTTATTTTAATGTATTGTCATATTTATTACAGATGTAGACGAAGCGTCAAAGAAGGAAATCAAAGATATCCTTGTCCAATACGATAGGAGTTTGTTGGTAGCTGACCCTCGGCGCTGCGAGCCCAAGAAATTCGGTGGTCCAGGCGCCCGCGCTCGCTACCAGAAATCATACCGTTAATATCTACGTCGGTGCCACGGAGTGGTATCGAATTGTTTTTGTATATTATTGCAGTGCGATATCATTGCGTGTCTTTAAAATAAAAAAAAATAAAAAATATTTTAGGTATTTTATTTAATTATAGAGTAAGGTTTACCAAAATGCTCACTACAGTTAGGTTTGCCCAATATGTTTGAAATTGAGATAAGTACATATAAAATAATTAGTACATAAAATCTCAAAAAAGAATCATTAGATTCTGTGATTGTTTGTTTAATGTGATTTTTTTCTGACTCCACTAACATGGAGTAGAAAAGAAATCCAACATAATAGGGTAATTCTACCTATTCTTAGGATTTACCAAATCTGGAAATTTCGTTATAACTGAAAAAATAGAAACCCCAAACCACGTGTCGGAAATAGTGTATATTTGGTGAGTCAAAATGGCGGCATTAAATTACATCTATTACCAGAACGATGTATCTGGAACATGGTATTTTGTGCCTAGCTTTAAAAACTCGGTACCTCATTCAGAATGAAATCATTTCGGAATTAAGGTAATATGGCGGTTTTTATATGTATATTTATTTTTTAAATATGTGTACACAAGTCCGCGGGAAATATAAATTGGCAAGGCAACGATTCGGTTCAGCTAGTTTACAACAATAATAAAAGTAAGTAGACGAGACGAAGTTAAGTTTTAACTCTCAGGAACTATCCAACTAGACATGTGTTTAGGGTTCGAAAAACGGAACCCTTATATTTTCGTCATGTCCGATCGTTCGTCTGTTCACACTGACTAACGTACGTTCATACGACATTATATTTTTAGTAAGTATTGTATCATACAGTGTTATAAACTGAGAAAGTGAAATACAATGTCGAAAAATATGTTTTTTTTATTTTTATGACAGCTGTAATTCTTAGCTAGGTAGTTGAATATGAGTACATGTGTAATCAATAATAGTTTTTCACGGTAAACACATGAGGTGGACGCATTTGCTAATAAAAAAATCAATCTGATTGGTAAACATTGAAGCGGTATATTAATGTAAAATGACAGCACAGTAGGTCTAGTGGTTTAAGCGGTCGCCAAGTCGCTCTCTACTGCGCTGAGTGTTGTGGGTTCAAACCCCACATGGGATAACACTGAGATCCATAAATTGTTGTTCTGAGTCTGGACGTTCTTTGTGTCTGTATCTTGTATGTTTGTAAAGCCCTCCGCGACACAGGATTTGTTCCTAGTTTGGGCGGTGTCTTATAAAAAATAGAAAAAAAAGGATATTATATTTTATTTTGGTTTAAAAGAGAAACACGCACACTCACTCACATTCATGTATCACGTGTGATTCATCATTCATGTTTACAAATTGCATTGTTCCCAAGTAAGACTTTTAAACTTAAATTTTTTATAAACTTATGATTATTGTTCATAACAATTTCATTAATTCCATAAACTGTTGTTCTGAGTCTGGGCGTTCTTTGTGTCTGTTTCCAGTATGTTCGTAAATTCCCCCGAGACACAGAATTTATTTCTAGTGTGGGCGTTGTCTTACTAAAAACAAAGAAAATTTGGAAAAGAAAATTAAATAACTGATTACAAAAATAGATAACGTAAATAGGTAAGTCAAGAGATGTTATATAACTCTATATGTGTATGATTATGAGGTGTCATTGAAAAGATCTTATAAAAATAATAAGGGTTTATGAAGACAATATTTTGATTAAGGTATCCATTTATGCGATATTAAACATTTAAGGTGCTGATTTTGATAATAAAACGTCCTTATCTTATTTATATTTTAATTACACTTCTGTTTTACAATAAAAAGTGAAATAAAATATATGATACGGCGTACTATACACAGTGACTGCCTTATCAATTAGCGTGTGCTACTATTGGCTGGGAGGTCAATTTTAATTTTTCAAATTCTAGGTCAGGTGAGTGTTGCTGGATTTTGCTGGACCCTAAGTAACAGGACAGAATCTGGAAATGTGGATTCTTCTATACACTAAGCAAAGCACCAAAAATTCCTCGTACTAGTTCTCATTATTGTGATGGGTAACTACGAAACCCTATATTGGGAGTGGCTCGACACACACTTGGCCTTTTTTTAATTTTACTTGAAGTACTTTATATATATTCTCGTTCTCTTGAAATATACAAATCAATATGATATATGAAGAAAGTAAAAAGGGTTATTGTGATAACCGTCTGTTGTTGATACACAAGTTGTGAAACTATTAAGACTATAAAGGTCATGGAACTGCGAGTGACCTGTATCACAACTGTGACTGTTACTACACAAAAATCACTGCGACTAGGTGACTAATTATTATTATATATCACAGTAGCGATTTATTAAAGGTGATATGGCAGCGATTAAAAGCAACAATATAGGTTTTTATCTCATGAAGATTTAAAAGTAGCAATTTTTTTATCACTATTGTCCTGGTTAGGTTTGCACACGAGAACTCAGCTTGCCAGTCAGGATCTAACAGTACATTAACATAAAAAAGTTTATAAATAAATAAATAAAAAACTTTAGATGCAACAAAATTTATTAATCAGGATAGAAATTTCGTTCACAATCCTAATGTCTTTATTAATTTTAATTTAAGTGAGAAATTAAATGCAATTCATGACTTATTTTAACACACAATTTAGATAGTTACCACAAAATTAGAATAACATCGTTGGTAATAAGAACTATTAGCACTATTCTAATTACAAATACTTCGTAAGATATGCCCTCACTGTACTGAAATTGTCCGAAAGTTGTCTCTGCTCCATTGGCGTATTTAACTGTCAAAATTTGAAATTTGTAAATTGCGTGTCAAAACGGAAGATAATTTTAGTTTCTTTTTATGCCATTAATTTATTACACTAGATTACAAACAACATTATCTGGGCATATCTGACTTATTACTTTTTTGTACAAAAAGAAATTTCGTTTTAGTAATACTTTAAAAAATTCGAGGACAAGCAATGGCGGTCAAGAATTTAATTGGCTTTATTTACCCCTAATCTCATACTACAGACAACAGAATTTAAGAGAAGAATTTGAATATATGTTTTAAGGTATGGGATAGTTTTAAAGTCATAGCAGTTGAAAAAGAAGAAACAGAAAACCATTTTATACTGTTCGATGGATTTAAAGCAATCCAGTATAGTCTACTTAATGAGTTCACCCACACCTAAATATAAGCTTTTAGTGGTGGAAAATTTTAGCATTTTTTTTGGATATTTCTTATTGCCATTGGTCTGTGTTTGAACAATATTTTGCCTCAATTAGGGCAAAAAGCAGAACCATACTCATGCACAATAATTTTGGCGTCAGTTCTTAAGAGATAGGGGGATAACATTTCTAATCTATATAGATGAACTAAAAATCGTCGAGCAAGCAATTAAAATTTAAAACTTCGAGTTAAGACGCCATATTGAGCGATGTCCTCTAGATTATTAGCACAAAACTTATATTAATGTTAGAAGTTAATGTCTTTCATTATTTCACTTATATAATAGTCGATAATATCCTCATATACAGATCTCAACAAGATTTATTAGTAATTACAATCTATATATATTTATTTATAGGCACTGTTTTTCTTACATGTTACTGTGTTAGTATCATTTTGGCACCATTTTATTTAATGTAAAACCAAAAATAGGTTTTTATGGCCTCTAATTGCTTTGGAAATTCGAAATTAATCTTCAAACTTTTTTTATAAACAAGGTTTAGATCATTTGAGGCAGATACAATATTTTCGATAGTGAGATTTATGAAGAAGCTGCTTAGTCAGCTAGTAAACAACAGACTGGAGTAATACTGTTATACGACAAAATTTAGTTTTTGGTGTCTAGTCAGTCCAAAAGTCTTTGATTTACCTACACGTTTTATCTAAAGTAGTTCTAAAGGATATGTCACGATTTAAAAAAACTGTAGGTAAAATGGCTAATTATTATGTGCAACAAGCAACTCTTAAGATAACATAGAACACTAGCGTCAAATTATTACTTAAAATTAACAAATAAAATAATTAAAGAAATACTGTTAAATTCCTAGAGTCCACATACAGTAATAAACCTTTGTAATTTTACGGCAATTATGTTACGTATTATGTGAGTTTTATATATATGTATATATATGTAACACGCAGATATTTATGAGATGAGCCATTTAATTTAAAAATATTTTTTCATAAAAATAAAAGCTGATGTACCTAAATGGATACCATAAGCTGCAGGAAAACTAAAAATTTAAATTAAAAAAAAAACAAAAAAAAAATGAGAGTTGTCAGTTGTCGCCATTCTTGTTTTCTTCTTTATTGTGACAATCTTCGAATTTGGCGCCCATTCGCTTCAAGGCTATGACAGCGGATACAGCTTTAGCCCAGCGTTTCTTAATCACATAACGCTTTAGCTTGGATTTCGTGACGTGAAGTTCAGTGCATAAGGCGGACTGAATCAACCAGGGATGCGTGAGTGTAGACGATGCTGGTAGGCGATCACTGTGAAAAATTAGGGTGGTGGATAAATGCTTAGGTATTTTTGGTTTAATAATTCTCCTTAATTGGTAGATACTACCAGTCATGTAAAGGTGGTATTTTTTCTCCGCTCGCACTAATTCAAAAAGATAATTTTAGCTAGTTTCATTCTTTATCGAACTAAATTTGAAACGCATAATAATTATGTACTCAATGAGTGCTCTTGTACTAAGCCAAGTGCGATTGCTATTTAGTATTTGATAACATCTTGATATCAAAGATTGTAAAACAATAATACTTAGACCTAGATTATAAAAAGTGTCATTCTTCTCTTTAACCGCTAAATTAACATTACTTTATGTGAAAAAAATAAATAAAACGAGTTTTTAATAAAGCCTTATATTTTAACAACATTTTATAATAACAAATAAATTACATTTAAGTTATAGATAAGTTAAGATAAGGAACAATCATAATTTACGTTTAAAACCTTATTTCATCAAAACATGTCTTATTTACAAAAAAAAAAGTAATAAAAAATACATTAATTGCTGCTTTTCCATGGGCTGATATAATTCGTTCTCAGTCTTAGATCCAAAACGATTAAAAAAGTTGAAGACTAGATTTTATTATTGTCATTTCGTTTGCCTGTTTTTGGCCTAACGCATACAAACAAAAATTAATGGCCAAGATTCCAGTTAAATGGAAATAAGGTAAGAATTACCAGAGCCAATTACGGCAGTAAATTACACAGGAAAATATTGCAGAGGGAAGGAAAACTTCACAAACCTTAAACTAACCCGTCTGGCCAGCGTGGTATAGTAAGCCAGAACCTCCTGTTTAAGGAGAGCCTTATGTTCAGCAGTGGATTATTATTATAGGTTGTTTGAAAGTGATAAAACCATACTCGTGTCAGAAAAAAAAGGAAGAAGTATGAGTACCTTTTCCTTTTTTCAGCACTCGTGTTAAAAAAGATTTGATCAACGTTAAAAACCATCTCTTTTTATCTTTAAGAGACTCACGAGTTTTTCTATAACATTGTCAAAAGTTTGTGAGGTCGACCAATCCGCCCTATGGTCTGGTACTGGACTATTAGACTACAGTTCAATTTTTGTTATGTAAGCAAAATGAATACCTTCTGTATTCATATTCTTCTTGTGAATTTTTATACTACGAGGGTAATTTGAAAATTCACATAATAAGCATAGATTCTTTTTTTAAGTCTGGTTTAAAAATGAGTATATTATTTCGGCGAGTACTCGTATACAGACCTCGCTTTTTTATTCCTATTTCAGTGGAACCTTGGCCCTTTTAAATTAGGGATCAAAATTATATCAATATAGCTCAGTCAGATTTTCTTAAAACTTCAGACACAAAAATTAAGTACTATGTGCGTAATATTGAAATTTTTTACAAAGACTCTTGCACCTATGTTTTAGAACGGAAACTGATATATTACGTCACTATGCTTACGCGATGCGTCTAGGAATGCGGCTTAGTAAAATTAGGACAAAAAAACGAAATTAAATGCTTATTGTTGCTTCTGAAGAATTTTTTTTTGCCGCTGATGTTAAGTCGCTCATCTAGTCAATGTGTAAGCATAGTGTAACACTTACACAAAGTTACTTTAACTGTTTCATACATAAAAGAGATAGCACTATAATGCTGTCTTTTCGTACACGTATATCCAAGCTTATTTTTATACAGAAATAATAAAGCGTGGTGAACTATTTAATAGAAAGTAAATGTCCTTTTAAGTCTTTTCTAATGTTAAGTGTCATTGGACTATATAGTTGTCTCTCTTTTAATATGTCAAATTGAAGAATGTTTGTATAAAATATATTTTCATAGGAAAATAAAATAGCTTCCAAACTTGAATCACTCATCTAAGAGATACAGTATCACATAAGTTGGCATGCAGCAAAAAAAAAACAGTAAATTGAATAACTTGACCGGCTCACCCTGTTAACTAATTCGTATACGTATAGTAATGTGCCACAATAGTGCCAAAATATTGGCATTTGCGGATAGGAAGGAGACAAAATATCTGTATCTATGTCCGTATCTGTTGTTACATTTTGGTAAATCTGCAACGGATCTTTTACATTAAGTATATTCTATTACGTAAACAAAACATAGATAAGTTTTACTAAAAAGTAAATTTTTATATACCCAATATTAAAGTAAGAAAGTTCAAGATGACTATTTGACGCTTCATAACGAGATACAAAATATCCTTTCACTCAATCTCTATACATAACCTAAATCTTTGTAATAATGTTTTTAAATAATTAGTTGAAGCATGTCATGTTATATTCCGTAACATAAACTGTCTTGACATTCATTGAGAAAAACTTGAACTCGATACTCATATTTGAGGTATTAGATACTCAATAATCGGTATGCGTATCCGCGGATATACATTTTTAACAAATCGGCACATCACTATTGACCCTCTTAACGTCTGCCATGTGAACATATTCTTATATATGCTTTTCTGTATTGTAAAAGTAACATTAATTCTACAGGATCTATTATTTAAAAATGCCAATTCCAAAAAAAAATACTACTTTGCCAACTTATGTGTAATGTCTACCAAAGTATCCTGTGGTCGTGCATATGCGCTAGGCTTTACTTTAGAACATTATAATCTCATACCATTACTTTGGTAACATAGTGTCATGGCACTAAAGTCCCTGTATTATGACTCAAGTCACTTAGTTACGTTTGTAGTCACTTTTTTTCTTTGGGTCTTTTCGTCTGACGTCTGCCTTTGGAAGAAAGCGTGGAGACTTGACATAGAAGTCTGACCTAACTGGTTCGACGGAGACCATTCTAAAGATATAGATTGATGTCTTCCACCATTAGAAGTACCCCCTGCCGATCTTTCTGCTTCAACTTCCTCTGTTTCTCCCCATTTTTCTAACAAATGGAGCAGGAGATCTTTTGTCCTATGAGCATTGTTTTCATCCCCTCCTCTTCTATAGGGCATTTGTCTTCCATTTTCTGAACCATTGACAAGTTTATCGATCTTCTCCCTTCGTTTGTCGAATTCTTGGAAGAAAGTGTTTCGAACTTCTACGGGTTGATCTGGGACATCTCGACTCATGGCTGTCACTCTTTTAGACCTGCTACTACTAGCAGTTTTCACCCATGGCATTTTACTTGTCATTGGTGTCTGCGATTCCCTTTCAGTTAAGAAACTCGAAGATATTTTGTTCGTTGATTTGGAAGTAAATATCCTTCTTACTTTTGTTTGGGTATCTCCATTAGTTACTGCTGTCGTCGTTACCTTCGATTCCTTCTTGAAACCATTTGGCAGTTTCTCTTCTTTAAATGATTTAGTTTCCGTGACATTTTTATCTAATTCCTTGGTACTGTTATTATTAGCGAGATCAGTGTTCATAGTTGAAAGCATATAAAGGTGATCGGACAGTTTCTTTATTTCTTCAGCTAAGTTTTTCCTAACAAGTACATCTTGTCTTTTGTGTAAGAAACATGAGCTATCAGATGCTCTTCTTTCTACTGGATTGTATCTGGGCGCTAAGAAGCTTGGCTCTTTAGGTTCTCTTAATGGTGGAGGTTCTAAATCTTCATCACTAAGAACACCATCTGGAGAACTATTTAACGAGCTTCTAGGAGACGGTGAACATCCTCCAACTGAGGATCTTTCATAGTTACCGTTTGCAAGACACGTAATTTCGTGTGCATGATTATCAAAAACGTAAGGTGAATTGGGGTGTTCGCTCCATCTTTCGACGAAGAGTCGAAGATTATCTTTTGCGACGTCGAGCTCGTGTTTGGCTGGCTGCGGGGTCGGCTGGGGCAACGGGGGTGGCTGTCGTCGTGCAAGCCAGCGGTGGCGAAGGCACTCCGTCGCACCCGGTCGTGACCTGCGACAAAGACCCTTGTTACTAACGCCCAACACCTTGAATTGAAGTTATGGGAGTGAAATGGGGATCTAAGTCTACTTTTAAAAGCGAAAAGATATTTTCAAAGGTACAATGTTTTGGAAAATACTCATCAATAGAGTATGAAAGTGAGCGTGCAGTTTGGGAAAGGAAAATTTGAAATGGATTTCGGGGTTAGCTGGGTGAGGAGAAATAAACCGTGTGTCATACGCTAATCAGGAGTAAGTATGGGTTAGGTATATAATATAATCATAACTCTACAACTAAATATGTACAGTATTAGTATTAATCTAAGAGAACAATTGTGCAATGTTTATAAATGTTGTGTTAGTCACTAAGTGTTGGATAAATACAGTAACAAGGGGTCTTTATCGAGGCTGGTTTGATACAGCTTTTTATCAACCGCTATTGATAAACGGATTTTGTAAGTTACAACGGCGGCAAAATTGACGATTAATATAAAAGATTTCGTATCGTAACAAAGATTTTATTTTTTAATATCGATTATACAGATTTATATTTAATTCCTGAACCTTTCAAAACAATAGCTAATAAAAACATTTTTCATCATTATTGTTTATTCGAATTCACACCAAGGATAATTCCAATAGTTTATTCGTATGGTAACCTGGTGAATTCTAATTGACATGTTTATAAAGTGGTAAAAAGAAATTAAATAAATTGGTTGTAAGTAGGTCAGGTATTTTGGCTAAAAGCCTTGTATATCACATCTAAAACATCGAAGTTAACTTACTCTTTGTCCTTCACGAGCAGTTTTTGGATGAAGTCCTTGGCGTCTTCCGAAATTTCGTTGAAGGCTTCATCGTCGAAGTCATACTTGGCTACTGTGACGTTTGCCATTGTTTCTATGTCTGTCTCGCCCATGAATGGTGATAGGCCTGATAGTCTAGAAAAAGAGAAGTCGTATAGTAGACAAAGATTTGGTATGTCAGATGAAGGCGTGTGTCACGGTAAGTATTTTTTTCAGACGATGATTATGGCAGATCTTGGCGTATTTTAGCGGTGAAAGGACTTGTTTAGTAACGTGATTGCAATTAAAAGGTAAATCGCATTGAAATAATAAAAAAAATCTTTAGCAATTTGCCAAATTATTTTTCTAACAGATCTGATTCCTGGAGCCTGTCGTTTTCTTCAAATAGGTCTACTTTTAAAATTGTTTAATTTTCTTTTAGGAAGTGTTCAGAAGTGTAAATGACTCTCGTAATGGCCTGAGTAAAAGTTTTAGCATGGATAATGTTGATTATATTATCAATTCTAGAACACACGCTTATCATCAGTTTTATAACGGTAGTACTCGTTAATAGACTTTTTTCCTTCGAAAGAAAAAATCATCTCGGGTCTCATTTAACTCATCTGTTTGAGTACATTCTGGTTATCTACACTACTAAGGATTAAAAGCAAAATAAATACTTACAGAACATAACAAATAACTCCAACCGACCACATGTCAGTACCATAACCGATCTGATCGAAATTCACGACCTCTGGGGCAACGAACTCGGGAGTACCGAACAGGACCTGTAGCTTCTTCTCGGGGTCGTAGAATCGGGCGAGGCCAAAGTCAATGATCTTGATCCGGTTACCTGACTTTGTTAAGCATAGAATGTTTTCCGGCTGCAAAAGATGCGGCAATGTTTTATTCCATTGTTTGAATAATGGTTTTTCTAACGGAAACACACTATTTTTGGGCAATCACCAATTAATTTGTCAACGACTTTTAGAATGTTTGTTGAAAATAATATGTTTGCATTTGACAATGCAGTTATAAGGAAGAATTACAATTTTGGCTGTGTTGCATGACTCATTCTTAGGTAACCATCTGAATATTTTTATGAGTGCTCATACAACTTTTAGTTATAATACAATATTATTTGCCTGTTTTAAAGGTCAATCGGTGTAGGTAGTTGAGTCATCTTACGTAACTATTTTTTTCAACTACCTATATACATCACAGAAGAATGTGGTGGTAATGGATTTCAAATTTAGGTATATATATCAAGTCGAGATGATGATTTCTGGCAGTAGATAGAAAGGAGAAGTCGTAAAAGTGGAATATTTCTCTGGTTTCTTTTTTAGATAAAAACAAAGTGATTGAAATTTGAACTGTAATCAAGATCAATAGCTAAAGAGTAATGTGTGTTACAAGTTGGTTATTTATTTCCCTTATATAGGAAAGGATATTAAAGTATTGTAGCAACAAATAAATTATAATTTATAGACTTATAGAGTCAGAAACTTATATGACAAATAATTGGTTTTCACTGACCACTGTAGATTTAGCTCCTGCTGTTTTTATTTAGGACAACTGGGATTAATAAATACTTGACTAGAAGCTAGCAGCGCCTAAACGTAAAGTATTCTAATTCAATTAAGTTGAAACAAATGGTTTATTAATTTCTGCTTCATCGATCAACAGCTTTAAACAGTTCACTGCTAGGCAAAGACCTCTCTTAGAAAGAAGGTTTTTGCCTACAATACCTCGCTGGCCATTTCATTTCTCTTGTAATTTGCTATCTTAATCGCCTCTTACGACACCCATTGAATGAGTAAGGATGGTGATACTCCGTAATCTTAATCCGTTATCACACGGAGAGTTGAAACTTTTCTATTCTCAATTCTTTCTTCTCTTCACATTAATTTTTGCTTAAATAAGTTAGCATCAACGTTCAATACTTAAAAGGATCAACATGAGTATTCTTTAAAGTATGTTTGATGTGCGAATTAAAGTCTTTAAAAATATAAGTCTTGCTAAATCAAATACCTTCATATCCAAGTGTAATATATTCTGACGGTGCACAAACTCGATACCCTCGCAGATCTGTCTCATAAACACCGTACACGCGCGCTCAGTTAGCACGAAGTCCTCATCTATGACCCGCTCGAATAGTTCCCCACCAGTTATACTGGAAAGAAACAATTTTTCATTAGCCAAAGATTTGATTTTGACATAGACAGTATAAGATGAATCACCTAATAATATAATCATTTTCAATCACTCTTTAAGCCTATAACAGCATAACTTCTTCTATAAGCACGACTGATGTGTTGAACAAACTATCTATGAGTATATTAGCAAACGTCTTTCCAGAAACCTAATCACCTGGTGAAACCTGGTCAAAGAGCCATCAAGCTCTTGAATGGAGGCTGTATGAAACCATATTTTAGATATTTAAGGCCTGGAAGGTTTAGTTCGAGTTGATATAACGATGAAAATTAGAAATAAAGTGTCATGGATATGCAATTATAGTTATTTCTTTGTTTGCCAAAAACATGGAGAAATGTTACGCTTTACATTTGAGTATCGCAATAACAGACGAAAGAGTATTTGTGAAATTATTTTATTTTTTAGTGAAATTATTCTCAAAACACACGGTGAAGTTTTTGGTTAATCTACCATGTTTCTGGATGTAAATTGTATAGATATGAATATTGATAATACTTTTATCAATGTTTATAAAACAGCTGTTATTGTGTATAAATTAATGTTGATTTATAAGTATCGAGTTAATTAGCTTTTTGTGTTATCGCTACAACTGAAAAGAAATTAAGTATTTAGTGATAATATTTCCTGTCTTGAGTACACCACCGGGTATTGCGTGTACCGTAAAAGCCATTTATATTAATATGATACAAATACAACTCGCTTTCAAATTATAAAATTAATAGATAATGAGTTTCGTTGTACTTATTGATTGTAAGAATAGAACGTAAACATAAATAAACATATTATTACTGAGGAAAAACATTCAGAAACACAGAAACGTACATTATTTTTAGAAAACGCGCGAAACGTAAAAAAAGAAGTATGGCGTCGTATGTTTGCCAAAAAACCGTCATGATTCGAAATAAGAATCGACGCGTGAATTGGCGCCAATATAAACTCGGTTTATAGAGGTGGTGTAGGTCGATGTCAGCTATTCATTATGTATTCTTTAGTCGATGTGTTCGTAACAATGTTCATGTTATTTATATATTATTTTACTCATGAGAACCAGAATATTTCTGAGTAATGGGTAGCTAGGTAATGTAATGTCGTCTTCTTCCTGAAGTGTGTGTTTAGTATTTAGGTGTTCTAGATATTATCGAGAATACTAAAATCGGTTTATACAAAATAAATAAATAAAGGTAAACTTTCAACGCACATGATTTTAATCAACACGAAGACTATCCTGAGATCACTCTGCGCTCCAGTGATTGGCTAATTTGATCTTTATATTCATCGCTAGTTATCTAGAAATCATAAAAATCATAAAATCCTGTTATATAAAAGTTAACATATTTTTACTTTTAATGACCTAATAACATAAGTCATTGAATCTTTGTGGGGAGAGCTACATTATTTAACTTTTCCCCTGTAGTTTAAACCCATGAAGGCTCATTCGTAAAAAAGAAAAGGCAAGGCGATTTAGGGAAACCGGTTACAATATTGATGATTAATTCTGTGATACAGTCACAGACTACGCAACAGCAATGGCATTCCCTTGCGGTCTGTATAATCACAGTATAGATGCGATGATCAAAGACAATGTTCTACCTATTGGTCGATTCATATTTAAAAAAAAATTCATTGTTTAAGTGTTGGGTATACTATGGATTATTTACATATACATACATCAAAATGTAATCAATAATCGTAAAATCGAAATAGTCAATAAAACTAATACGGTATTTGAACACACAGTATACACTTCATATTGTGATTCGGAGATTTTCACCGAAGCATGTTTAGATTAGAATTTTTTAAATGCATTTTTAATTAACTGTAGAGGTCTATATTTTTCGTTACTGAAATACATCTCAATTTGAAAGCTGCAAAAAAAGTAAGCCATTATTAGTCCGAGCTGTAAACAAGTCACGTCAATAGAGTACCGTTTTCGAAAAAGTGGTTTAAAATTAATTTGACACTCAGGGTAGAGCTGTGTTGCCAGTTATATTTACCTAAAAATGGTTAGCTGCCAAGAAAAAAATAATGTTTTATAAAAAAAGGCTTAAGCGACGTATAAATAATAATTTTTCACAAAATATGAATGTAAACGTAGCCGTTTGGCTTATTGCCGAGGTTAGATGTTACGCATCACTAGATACTGATTACTGCAACTTATTTGTAATTGATGTGTGTGTATGTGTGTATGTGTGCGCATGTGTGTGTGTGTGTGTGTTTGTTAGCAGTTGTTTTCATAGCAGTTTTAATACGCCTCTTGGAAGAACTCTAAACTGATGGTACTGGTTGTCATGATTCTGCGAATCGTTATTGGAAGCCTACAACTGACTAATATTGGCCTTTAGTTCAGTAGTTCAATCTTTGAATTCAGTTCACCCTCAGTCGCTTCAATCATCCAGACTGATGCCAATCGCTCCGTGGAAAAACATCGATTGAACTGGTAGCCGACCTCAAATAATCTTGGGTTAATAAAGGCTAGGGAGAGGAAGCTGTTTTAATACAAAAAATATTCTTAAAATTAGTCATTTTCGAGGGAGATTTACGAAAATTTATTACTATATTGGTTTTACAATAACTTGGTAAAGTACGAAAAATTCTATGTATCCCTCAATTTAATTATGCTTCAACCTATCTCAAGTGTTATTGTTAATAATTGGTAAAGTAAAGCAGTAATCCATGTTTCAATTTATTTACGGCAACTAGCGATGACATAGCCATTGAGGTGTCTTACACTCATTAATAAAGCAACTGTGTAAAGTTGACTAGTTGTAACACAAATATAAATTCCATGGCAGGCCCGCAAGTGGCATTTTTGCAATTTATTATTTAAGTACTTATAGATTGTTTCACGATTCAAGATAAATAGCATTTCACACTCGTATTAAAACGTCAATGGCGAAGTTTTTAAATGTATTCGGTGCTTCGTTACGATACAGGGGATAAAGGACAAATCTTGCCAAAACTACTACGTCCAACAGTGATTGTGACAATTAAATTAATTTATAGCATATTTAATGCTTACAAACTAATTAAATTATAAGAATTTCAAGATAGACTGGTCTTTGTTATATCACTCACTCTGACTACTTGTTATATACACATGCGCACTGCTACATGAATTTGTAATATATGTGTATTTTCTTCTTGGTGTTGAAACGAATGATCTATACGTTTTATGAGCTGTCCAGGGTTCTATTGCACTGTACAGTCCTATCTGCAGTGCAAAGGAGCATTAAAAAGAAAATTAGATCATTTCAAAACTTGTCCCGTTTCAATTTAACGTCTTAATGGAGGATTGCAAAACATTCGTCTACGCGGTTCACCAGAGCTCTGAAATTTTGCCTTGACCGGCATTTGAGTACTAAAATACACATTCTTGAAATCTTTGCAAACTATTTTTTTCATCAACATTATCATTAAAAGTTCGACGCATTTACCAAAGTTTCAGATATTGAAAATAATGGAATTTTCCGATTCCATAGATACATCTGATTTTGTTTACATCGTGAACTATCTGCTTCGGTTTAAATTTAGATTTTTGAATGGGTTTCACGTCACCCAATTCCTTCAATGTGTTTTATTTTGTAGTACTATGACGTAAGAGGTGCGTATATTTGTTGTTAGTTTTGTTGTTGAATTCATGAACAATTTTGACGTCATTATTGACGTTAGTTTATGTGTGAGTAATGCTCAAATTTGGTTTTATTGCTGCGAAATTAAGCCAAGTTTACTACTGACGAGCGGTACATGCATACGTAAAGCTATTTTTAACCATATTCCTATTGATTTAACAAACAGAGAATAGCAAGTTACTAAACTTTCGCGTATTGTGTAGATGTAAAGTGTTGTGCTGTATATCACGAGGGCGGTTCAACAAGTACCCGTGTTAGAAACGAAGACACCATTTTTTTCAAAAAAAGATTATTTATTTGTCAAAATAATCTCCATTTTTTAACCCCTCCAAAAAATAGGATTTGTCAAACTCTCCTAAATACGCCTCTGTCTCGGCAATGGCCTCCTCGTTTGAGCTAAATTTTTTCCCGCGAGTCATTTCTTCATGTTAGCGTACAAGAAAAAATCGCAAGGAGCTAGATTAGGTGAATAAGGGGGATGCGGCAGCAATTCATAACGCAGTTCATGTAGTTTGGTGGCGACAACTCTGGATGAATGTGCTGGTGCGTTATAGTGGTGAAACAGCACCTTCTTTTTCACCAAATGCGGCCGTGTCTCCTTCAGTTTTTTTTTGTCTAAGCGGTCCAATAACTCACTGCAGTATTATCCAGTTATCGTGCTTCCTTTTTCTAAAAAATGCGTGAGGATGGCACCGTTCGCATCCCAAAAAAATCGTTACCATGACCTTTCCGGTCGATGGCACCGTTTTCGCCTTTTTTGGAGCAGGTTCACCGGGAGAAATCCATTGTTTTGATTGCTGCTTAGTTTCTGGTGTGAAATGATGAATCCAGGTTTCATCAACGATGACAACTCGACGCAACAACTCCTTCGGATCTCGCTTCGGCGCAAGAAGGCACGTGACCACCCTTTGGTAGATCACTAGTAGTGATAATCTAGTCACTTTTGCTAATAGTTACCTCTTATCAGCTAATTAAAAACTAGTTTTCGGTCTTGATTATTCTTAAGAAATTTTATGAAACATAACAATAGTATTTATGATTTAAGTTCATTCTTCAGCAATCAAGAATAAGTACGTCTCTCAATAATTTGCTGCACAGCATAAAATATAAACGTTTGTCTAAACAGATTTATTAAAGTCATAAAAGTAAAAATGGCGATCCTCTTTATTACATTGTTTACTTAATAAAATACCTTAAATGTGCTGATTTAATTGCTTTTAATATTTGTTTTTGAGTAGGACCAATTTTTGTAAGACTCGATGTCAAAATGAAACAAAAAGTCTTGAAATTTGGCTTTTTGCTCATTTTGATTTCTTTGGATGTTTACACGTGGAGCTGTATTTATCAATATTATTTACTTTCCTTATATTTTACGATAATAATTGATATAGATTAAAATGGCACTTTAAGAACAACAAGGGATGGTGTTTAAATCGACTTCTTTTTACTATCCTTAATTTATTTTACGAGGGTAAGTTTTTAAGTTCGCGGAATGACAGTGAAAAAGGCGGGTAAACGCGCTCTTTTGATGGCTACCGTATTCAGTGACTCATAATTAGTCTGCATAGTAAAATTTGTTGTGATTGGATCATTAGTTATTAAACTATCGTTGACCAAGTATTTTAATCGGGAACGAAGTGAAAAAAATGGAGAAAATTGAATTCCGTGCGGTGATAAAGTTCCTTACTAAGCAAGGAAAGTCTGTTCAACCCATACTCAATGAGATGTCATCGGTTTACGGGGATTCTTGCCCAGGAAAAACAATGGTCTACAAGTGGCATAGTTTATTTAAACAAGGCAGGGAATCACTTGAAGACGACCCGAGGCCGGGGCGCTCCGTTGAGGTGACTACGCCAGAAGTTATTGCAAAAGTAGAAAAAATTGTATTGGAAGATGCTCGACTAAAAAAGAAACAACTCGCAGAAATGGTTGGAGTATCGGATACAACAATTTTTAAAATTTTACACGATCATCTTGGCATGACTAAGGTTAGCGCACGGTGGGTGCCGAGAATGCTCACGCCATTGCAAAAACAACAGCGCGTGGAATGTTCACGTGCGTTTTTGGACCTCTGCAATGAAGACAAGGATGGCGTATTGAATCAAATTGTTACTGGGGATGAAACTTGGGTTCATCATTATGAACCCGAGTCCAAACAAGACTCCATGCAGTGGCACAAAAAGGGCACAGCACCACCCAAGAAATTTAAGGTTTCACAGTCGGCTGGGAAACTCATGGCAACGATTTTTTGGGACTCAGAAGGAATATTATTGATAGATTATAAAGATAAAGGCATCTCTATAACGGGGGAATACTACGCTTCAATCTTAGAACAGTTAAAAGAAGCCATCAAAGAAAAAAGACGGGAAAAATTAACGAAAGGTGTCCTGCTATTGCATGACAATGCTCCCGTTCACAAGAGCCGAGTCGCACTGGCTGCCCTGCATAAGGTGGGCTTCGATATTTTGAATCACCCACCCTACAGTCCAGATTTGGCTCCGAGTGATTATTATCTCTTTCCAAAAATGAAAAAAGAATTACGTGGTAAGAAATTTTCAACTGATGAGGAGGTTAAGGAGGCGGTTTCGGCGTATTTTTCAGACAAAGATAAAACTTTTTTTTACGAGGGAATAAAAAAACCAATTGAAAGATCTGAAAAATGTATTCGTGTTGCAGGGGAATATATAGAAAAAGAAAAATAATTTTGTGTTTTTATTATTACTCAATACCCTCCATTCCGCGAACTTAAAAACGCCCCCTCGTATATACAAAACATCTTGTCAGAACGAAGTTAATAAAAAACTGCATATTAATTACTCCTACTAATTTTAGTCCATGTTCATCACATAAAAGGATGTAGTTAATATCTGCCAGATGTCTATTAATAAACACTCCACTGAAAATCAAAATTAAAATAAAAAACTATAAGTGTTTAATGTTAATCATTTTTGAACGTATCAACACATCGCATAGGGCTGCCAACTTTTACAAATAAAAATGGCTGCCAAAAATTTGAAGCAATTAATTTTTATAGCAATTATTTTTATTTGTACTGATCACGAGTTTGATGTGCTTTGAGTTGGCAGAGACGGTAGGAAGAGTTTCAAAGTTTGAGTAGTTTTAGAAAAGCGACGATCAGAATGGCAAACTGTCGTATTTTACTGACGAAGAACCAATCGTATGATATGGCAGTAATTTTATGAAAAATTTGAACTAAATGTAATTTAAAAATAGCCGGATAATTCGAGATTTCATCACCAAAGTATTGCATTAGGTAAGTGTCTCACCCCATAATAAACAATAGATAAATTGTACTATTTTTTGCATTCTTGCTTCTGCATTGGGTTGCTTTTTCTACGCGTTATATTAATATTTACAAGTGTATTAATGATTCAAAATGAAAAATTCTTTATTAATATTTAGAAATAGTTTCTATGACAAAGGTTACATTTGTACTCTAAGTGCAGGAATCGAATTGAAAAGTTGTTTACAACAAAGTTCTTGGCGATCAGTCTGTTTGATGACTGGATCATCATTTCAAATCAATGTGGTGTGCATTTTACAAGTACATGTGTGTGAACCTTAGGTATGCATCAGGAACAGCATATATTAAACAAGTAGTGATTGTTTATATTTGCAATAACACCGAACATCCCTAGCATGAGTCGGCGTCGCATGGCCAAGCGCCAACTATGCGCTGTAATATCTGACGCGTCTTGACGCCACAGCTCATACTGTATCTGTGGTACGTCGCCATTTGTCCATCCTGTCTTAGAATACTGACTGCCACTCCAGTTTTGCGCACTCTTGGTATGCGTCACTGGCTGGTAAAAACTACTTTAATAAAATATGTACGTATGTTTATGGTTTCATTCAGTTTAAATGAGTATACACATTTCTATCTTTAGAAATATTTACGAGTACTTGACAGGTCTATGGTATAGAGGTTAGCAATTCTGACTGTTGAGCTAGAGGTTATAGATTAGATTCCCACTCAGGACAAATGTTGTGTCATTATCATTTAATATTGTGAGTACAATCATCTGTCTCACAGAGTTTATTGTTTCACATGAAAAGATTCTCAGAATTTATTGTTTTATAGTTTTTGGTTTTAGGCAGTCTTATTCATATAGTTCATCCAGACAAAGAAAATATACAAAAAAAATACCAAGATACAAGATGCAACACAAGCATATGAAGTTTCAACTTCCATCGCTTGTATTGCATCCTTTTACACAAAAATCAAACATTTTTGAACTCAATGGTGACAAGAGGTGGGGGTCGGATTCAGACACTGACCCTAGGAACGAGACAGTGATATTCGCTGACCCATTCTCTCTTTAAGATATGTTCAACCGTCTGGATTGTCCCAATTCAATCTGGTTAACTTTTAAACCGTGAATTATGTGTATAATACAGTTAATTTTGCATATATTTGGTTCATTAAATATCTTACCTAAAACTGAGTCATTCTCTATAATATTTAAGTAAAAATAAAGAATGTTCTTGTCAACGAATGACTGGGTTATTCCGAATTTCATTAAAAGACGCCAAACCGCAAGCGGCAGACGTACGGTCATATTTGTGTAACAGTACATTTGTGTCACTTTCCAATAGCAAAGCTGTATAATACAGTTTCTTGTGAGTCATCACACCACTTGCAGCTTTCACCCTTTTGACATGTCATTGATCTCCTTTTTGTGTGCATAAAAAAGCGCTAAATTGATTAGATGCTGATGTATGTTCGTCTGTCTATTGAACCGAGTTTCGGTAGATATATTTGCTCTAGTTTAGAAACAAGAATTTTATTTATACACTAAATTAGACGCAAAAGATTAACGCGTCTTATTACTAGTGTAATTGTACCTGTTATAGTGATAAATATTAATAAAACGTAATTTAAAAAGCCCTTATCTAAATAGAACACATTGACTAAAAATTTTTTTAATGAATCTCACATTTTTTTTCAGAAGAGGAAAGAAAATGTGTACATAGGTCCCAGAAACTATATTCACTCGGTGAATTGCAACGAAAGAGATAGTTAGCATCAGTTTTCAATGAGGATGTTGAACAACTCCGATTACAAAGGCCCAAATGTACAATCATGGCTTTATCAGTAAGATTTAAAAGATCGGCCAGGTACTTTATCTGGCAAGAATTAGACTGAAATTTGTTTGTGTAAACTGTTTCTTACAAATTTCTGGTTTAAAATTTTATTGTTTTACAATTTTGCCAAGATTTTAAAATTTTAATGAGCGTTGTTAAGAGTTACGACGATAATCTGTGAACCTTCAGAATAGAATTACACACTCTTAAAATAAATTGTAAATAGACTTAATAGAAATATATGTAGAGTGTCTTATTTTTAAATTAAAGTCGACACGGTCTTAGATTTGTAATAAATTACATTGTAGGTACGCAAGTCATTTGAGATACATTGTAAATAATTGCAAATACCAAACTATTAAGCATCTCTCCTAAAATATATAATCTACGTCACATACACAGATTATAAATCGTAGTATGTCACGAGAAATTCTATAGTTAGTGACGTCAAGGTATAAAAGTGAAAATTTCCATAATAAATGTCAACTGGGCGTTGTCACACCTGTCAACGCGCACTCGGCCTGTCAACGACCGGTCTAATTACACCTGGATTATTCACAACCACTATTAATAGGCGTCTTGTAGCGGAAGGAGGAGATTCCACCGTTGCGAGAACATTCTCATTAAAAGTGATGATGGTTGTGCATAAAAAAACACAAATTCCAGTGTATGTCAACAAATTGTGTCTTAAATTATGTGGCAGTTCTAAATATTAGAAGAAGTGGCATCAACTTTCTGCAGAAGACAGTCGGTAAATAGAATAGCACATGTACCATAGTCTTCGTTGTTTCGATTTTCTGAACAGCGAATCAAACGTCTAATTATATCAGATGAACGAGATGTCAAATCTCTTGTCAAGTGTTGTGTCGTTAAGGTGTCGTGCACTGATTTAAGTTCACTTTACAAAACTGACAAATTTTACTTCAAAATCTTACTTAATGTATTTTTAAGACAGCTATAAACTTAAAATCTCTGTACCAAAACTATTTCGACTTAATGCACCCATAAAGTAATTTTTAAAGTACGATATTTTTAATAATTATGACTAAGATTGTGAAGATTAAGAATAATAAATTACAGGATAAACAAAAATTTAAACACTATCAACTTAAGCGAGTTAATTTTATCAAACAAAATACATTTTTAGACACCATTTCACGAGCCAGCATCTGCTATCAATCTAAATTTGACATGTTTGAAACAAGACATTTTGCGAATATAAAAGAAAAAGTGGCAGCAATGGTGATCCATAATGTTAACTTATGATCGTTTAGTAACATGATTAATGATAACAAATGGCCTAGAATGTCGGTCTTTTAAATTTACGAGAACCTTAACCTATATTGTCGAAAGATATTATCCAGATTTTTAAGATGAGTCACAGTCACAGGATAGGTACAATTTGAATGAACTAGCAAATCCGATGCACCCGGTTGTGTATAGAATCGTTAGAATCATATACACCTACGTCGCCAGTAATAAATAAAGTGATAGTAAAAATAAATCCTCGAGACACTGATTCAAAGTCGTTTCAAATAAACTTCTATGACGGAAGCGTGTGAGGAGGCAAAGTGCCATAATTATAATTTGTAAAGATGTCATACGTATATTATAAGTTGCTCCCGCATATACAGTCATTCTGAACAGTCATTACATTCGTTCAGTCACAAAGAAACTGGTCAAAAAGTACCACTTTACTCGCGTTTGTTAATGGTACTTAAAAAAGTGCTATTAATAAGTGTCTAAAATGATTGAGTTATAATTAATTTAATTTACGGTAACAGATAGTTTGTGTAATGCGCGACCTTGGACCTCATATTCCCATAATTGCTCTTTTTTCTTACATTTCTTTTCTATATATTTCCAATTTTTCTAACAAATTCCTTCAGTGTCCAGTTGACGGTTGTAGGATTAAGTTGTGGTCGATAGTGTGAGTTTTGAAACGCTTCTGTCGATCTCTCTGAGAATATAGGTGTAAAAATACGTACATGCTAATGATTCCAGAAACGAAAATAATCATTCGAATAAATGAATTGCGGTCCTCTACTTGTTATAGATACTTTTATTTTTATTCTATTCTTATTTTATTTGTTGAGTGGGTAAATAAAAATAAACATCACCAGAATTACTCATAGAATAATGCACAAACATATTAGCTACTCCCTAATTTTTTAAAAACAAGTGTGAATTAGGTTTGAACAAAAATATGATCAAATAGATATGTAGCTAATTTACTTATACACTGGAATTATAATGATCATGTAATGTGTATTACATACTTTTAAATTGACTTGAATCGCCTTACTCGTACATCAGGTTGAAAAGTAAACCAGACTGGCAGTAGTCACAGGTTGAGTGAGATTGTGTCCACGACTTGTAATTGTTTAAATTGCCGAACATACGAGTAATTGTGTGTCATGACCCATGAAATTGAAGGTTAGTAGGTAACATGATAGGTGTGATAAATAAACATAAAAAACGATAGTGAATTCCAGTCAATAAAGGGTAAAATAGGGAAATGCCTAGAGCAGTGCATGACCTACAGGCGAGCCGATGATAAAAATTAAGAA
This sequence comes from Hypercompe scribonia, assembly GCA_949316085.1. Classification (NCBI taxonomy): domain Eukaryota; kingdom Metazoa; phylum Arthropoda; class Insecta; order Lepidoptera; family Erebidae; genus Hypercompe; species Hypercompe scribonia. Next base: position 13,122,338 of record OX438988.1, read on the forward strand.
AGAAAGAAACTCTTAGGAAGAGAGCATGTTTGTTCGAATAACCATTGAGAGTGCAAGTCAGCAATGGATCGGATACATAATTGTATGTTTTATATACATATATACATATTTATATAAATATATTATACATTTATTTTAATATACAGTCACTAAGGACGTGTGAAACATGTAATAGTGTGTTATTTGCGTGTGTTATTATAAAAGAAATACCATTGAAATAACATTAAATCAGCATGTGTCTGACGCATGAACAGGACAGATATTATTGTGGGTAGGTAGATAATTCTTGGCATTGTAGACTTTTGCAATCCAGAGACAACTTGTTATGGCTTTTTAAGAATGTTCATAATCACGTATGTATGTCTGTGGTTTTAATTTAATACGAAATTTATTGGACGTATTTATTACTGGTTGTAGCCTCAATGTATAAGCTTGTCCTTCTACACAGCCTCAGAATTAAAGGAACACAGATGTCAGTTTGTTGTGTTTTTGATTAGTATCTTCGATTAGTAGTAACTTTTAGAACAAATACAACAGTTTAAAGTTCTAGAAAAGAAAAGGTTATGACGAAATACATACAAACAAAAAATATACAACAGCGCCATCTAGCGAAGATACATCGAACTACGGAGTATAATGAACTATGAAGTAGTTACTAATCCTGTATCGCGAAATAGAGATTCTCGGGCATCATATATGCAACATCCCAAAATCAACCGTTGGGCCGCGGCCCGCCAGGCATGATCACCTCGCCTAGTCGGAGGATCCACCCTTTGTGTCAGAGGGACATGACACTTGTTACCTCCACACCTACTACATTTTTTAAAGAAATTAAGTTCTTAGCGATCACTGCAGATATAACCCTTAAAACCTTAAGATCAAAATAAAAGCTATGAAATTCACTTACAGTTCAAGCACGACACACATGTATTTCCCCCATTCATAGGCATCATATAGTTGAATCAGCCGAGGGTGTCGGAGGCGCCTCATCACCTCAACTTCTCTCTCAACGTTCCGCCTTTCATCACGTCTGTTCACCATAACCAACTTTGCAGCTAATTCTAGACCCGTGCTTCGCTCCCGGCAGAGGTATACCGTCCCGAATTTGCCTCTGAAAAGAATAGGTATTTGTAAGGGTGTTTATTTCAAAGATGTAGACTTGTTATATGAATACTTGAATAATTCCATCATTTACAGGCTTTAAATGTCCACTGTGGGACATAGGCCTCTGCTTTGAAAGGAGATTTTGGTCTATTATATAGCCAGATGAGTTCGAATAGAGGTTTGTTCAAGTTTTATTTCTCTTTGGAGTATATAGTAAGCTGAATAGTGGTGGTGAAACTCCGTATTCGTCATCTGACACCACACTGACAGCTAAACACTTGACTAAATTCAGGTCTAATTTATAAGGGTGAGAAGTAATATGTCGCATCGTCGGTGTTAAGCGTCATACAGGCGACGCGGACTGTAAAATATTTGATACTTTCTCAAATACTTTCTAATCTTTCTAATACTTTTAAATTCGACGATACATCAGAAAAATAAAACGTAAAAATAAACTAGTCACATAATAAATCTTATTTAAAAATAAAAAACTTCATTAATACTTCCGTCTTAGTGAAGTGACCTTAAAGCCATCGTTCGGAAATAACTACTCGATCATATCTATTCACATGTTACATCATTTTTTAAATGTAATATCTCCTTACTTTTGTAATAGTAACAGTGTGAATCATATTATCAATAGCTCTAAAAATACTGTCACATATACTTAACACAATTAGGTTACGAATTACGACGAACACCTCTCTTCGACAAATATCACAATGCTTGCTATTTTGAATATAAATTTTATACATTAGATTTAAGGTCTTCTGAAGGTATCGGTTAAGGTCTTGCAAATCGATCACCATTTCTGCTTCAGAACTTTTGATAAACGTCTAATAATGAATGAAAATGTTTAATATTATGCCATATATACTTGAACCTGCCTCAGACCATGTGTGAATATATGACATATCACTATCATGAACAAAACCAAGCTGAAGAGCTGGAGTAACCGACTGGCAATTCTTGAACTAACGCATCTGATGATATGTTAAACTGTGTTTAAAACAATTACTATATTGTTACTAGATGTTCGTCATTCCATTCGGACTCATTTATCTTTAGTAAACGCCCGGATTTTGATTAATAATATATTTTAACGAGTACAATACATTCATATGCGAGCTGATAGCATTGATAAGCGTTATCATAATCATTGTTTATCACCTAGCCTCCGTTGCGAGTGTTGGTTTAATACAATATACATAAGTGGAACACACCTGCCGATCTCTGATAGCATTTCGTAAAAATCGTTGACATCCGTGGCCCGTTTGATGTTGACATCTCGGTAGGAGAATGGTGGCTCAATTTCTGGAACAAAATATATGGAAATATGAATTATGAGAACTGAAAAGTATATTTGAAGGAGTGTACATAAGTATTATTTAATAACAGTTTAATTCAAAAACATTTGGATTTACTACTATACTTAGTCTGGCCATAAATACTGTTACACTTAATTATAAAAAAATATTACATTTGAATTTCGAATCTGTCATTTTTATACGATTGTTCATTGTGTTTTCTCATTTTGGCGCCAATACATTGTAAAATATTTTGCGATATTAAAATGGTGTGGGGTGATAAAGAGAACCGAATCGCTGTGATAGCATTACACAAAGTAGGTATGGAGCCAAATGCAATTTTTAAAACTCTCCATACACTTGGTATTAGTAAAATGTTTGTGTACCGGGCTATTAATAGGTACAATGAGACCTCCTCTGTTTGTGACAGAAAAAGATCTGGCCGTCCACGTAGTGTTCGTACGAAAAAGGTGGTCAAAGCAGTAAGGGAAAGAATTCGAAGAAATCCTGTCCGAAAGCAAAAGATTTTATCTCGGGAAATGAAGATAGCACCTAGAACCATGTCGCGTATTTTAAAAGATGACTTAGGACTTGCAGCCTATAAGAGACGCACTGGCCATTTCTTAACTGATAATTTAAAGAAGAATAGGGTGGTAAAATCGAAACAACTACTGAAGCGGTACGCAAAGGGAGGTCACAGAAAAATTTTGTTTACGGATGAGAAAATTTTTACAATTGAGCAACATTTTAACAAACAAAATGACCGTATTTATGCTCAAAGCTCTAAGGAAGCTTCCCAATTAGTCGACAGAGTGCAACGTGGACATTATCCGACTTCAGTGATGGTTTGGTGGGGTGTTAGCTATGAAGGAGTGACTGAGCCATATTTTTGTGAAAAAGGTATCAAAACATCGGCACAAGTGTATCAAGATACCATTCTTGAGAAGGTAGTTAAGCCCCTTAACATCACCATGTTCAATAACCAAGTATGGTCCTTCCAGCAAGACTCGGCGCCGGGTCATAAAGCTCGGTCCACGCAGTCTTGGTTGGAATCGAACGTTTCGGACTTCATCAGAGCTGAAGACTGGCCGTCGTCTAGTCCCGATCTTAATCCGCTGGATTATGATTTGTGGTCAGTTTTAGAGAGTACAGCTTGCTCTAAACGCCATGATAATTTGGAGTCCCTAAAACAATCTATACGATTGGCAGTGAAGAATTTTCCCATGGAAAGAGTGCGTGCTTCTATTGATAACTGGCCTCATCGTTTAAAGGACTGTATTGCAGCCAATGGAGACCACTTCGAATAAGCTTTTTATATTTTTAATTGTTTTATATTTATGTATTAAACTGACACACTGTAAAAGTAATAAATGTTATTTGCAGTTAACAATTTTCTTTTTTCTTTATTACAATATTTATGGCAAGACTAGGTATAATGATCTAATACTTTCTTGAATTACCTCTGGCAGTCTTTTTTCAGGTCATTAGTTAGTAAAATCATTAACAATACACCATAGGATATAGTATAAAATAGGGTATATGAATTTTCATTTATAATACAAGTTTATTTTTTTTCCAGATACCAGTTGTGCGTTGGTTATTCTATTTTCTCTAGACAGCTTTGGCAAGAGATCATACAACGTGCAAACCACTATTAGTTCACTACTAGGCATTCGCTCTTTACTCGAGTTCTAATGAGCGGTAAATTATTTTTTTACAGTTAAATTTCCATTCCTTCCTCTGGCTTTATGTACACAAATGCTTGCAACGTTTTTATGCGATGCATGAAAAATACGTCCGGAATTTGTAGCAACCGAAACATTTTGCAGCATCTGGACATCATTTGGCTGCGGATGAACGGATCAAGTTTAAAGAATGTGCGTCAAATGGTATGTACATTATATCTATACCAGATATGTTTTTTTATTTTAGCCTGTATATGTATCGTTTTTTTATTACTGACAAATGGCCGTACTAGCCGTTTATTCAGGGATGCTCGATTAGTTTCGAACCTTATTGAAGACCTTTATCAAAGGGTGATACGACCTTCCACGTCGGAGTTTCATTGAAGTCATTGGTCCTTTGGAATCGTTCTACTGGTTATAACGCAGATTATATCAATTAATTTCTAATACGCAGATTAGGGTGTCCCTTATATGACAAAAAAAATTTTTTTTCGAATTTCGAAATGCATACCCTCTATAATTTTTACTAATGCTATAAGATACTTAAATATAAAATTTTATCAATCTAGCATTGCAACCAGTGCCGATCGAGCTTCAAAGTTTAGTAAAAAACGTGTTTTGTCCTAAAATTTCAGTCTGCTATAATTTCACTATAAATGCAATGAATTAAGTGAATAAAATTAAATAATAAATGAGATGAACATTAATCTTTAATTAAAAACATAAAGAAATAAGAATCATTCAGGGTAATGTCTTTTTAGAGTAGTTTTTTTACAGTCTGGATACAATTTTAGATGTTCCTGGACACAGCGCAGCAAGAACTGTTTTTGTTCTTCTTCAGCCGTGATAAGTCCGTTAAAATCTTGCATTAATTTAACAGCCCTTTCAGCAGTATCATTTACAACTCTCAAATAACTTATTCTTCTTTTAGCCTCCAGAAAAGCAGCATTGTTATTCCAAGAAGATACATCTTCCTTTAGAAAACTGTCGTCGATCTGCAGTCGTGATAAAAATTGTTTGCTCTTTTCCGATACGAAATCATCCAGTGCTTTGTCTAAAAAAAAGAAAAATAAGTTAAATAACAAATAAAAATCAACAACAATTTTGAAAATAAATAAATAAGTATTGGACATTGAAATTGAAATCCAACAAAAAGTCAATTTAACTTACCAAACAACTTTTGAGTCAGTTCTTCCTTCGACGGGTCATAGCGTTTGCTAAAATCCGAGATTTTGTCCCTGTTGAAGTTGGCAATCATCTTCTTCTTAGTTTGGTTGTCAACTTCATCATCAAATAGTGATAGAATGACTGTCTCTCCACATAAATACCACAAGTGATGGCTGAACTTGCTTATAGAAGCTTGCTTATTGAAATTGTTGCGTCAACTTTTTCATACTCTTTTAACATCTTCAAGAAGCGCAAATCTTGATTAGGTGCTTTGGTCGCCACTGTACATTCGAGCCAAGGTTTAACATACAATATTACGAGAAATAAGCAAACATCTTGTAGAGCCTTTTTGTCCTTCGCAGTTACTCTGCATTGTGACTGAAGTAAACATATTTTTAAAGAATAGATCGCTCTCGCCATCCAGCGTGCCTGATGTATAGCTCCGGGGGGCCTTAGTTTTAATTTTTCCTCTGTGTCTCCTCCTAAAAATATTACGCACAGTTCGACCAATTCGCGGTAATCATCTCTTACAAAACCTTTATCTAATTCTGCCTTATAAAATAGTAACAACGCTTGAATGTCTGTCTCGGCAACCCGTGCTTTTACGAAATTAAGAGATGGTTCAATTTTAGTACAATCAATGTTTTTCCAGTTTTCTTGGAACTTTTTGAACATCAGAATATCTGGGCTACTAGTAATTTGCTTAATCTTGGTTTCAAAGACAGCTTTTAGGACCAATTCATAAACATGATGACGACAGGCGAAAAGCAACAATTCTCTTCCTAAAGTTTGCTCCAAAATAGCACAAGCTCCATTGGAACGGCCCATATTGGAAGCTGTTGTGTCGCAGCACATTATTTGCACTTTATCATAAAGGTTCCAGTCAAAGAGAGCTGCTGATACAGCCTTCGCTTGATGTTTTCCAGAAGAACTTTCTAATTTCGGCACTGCAAGAAGCTGCTCTCTATCGTCAAATGAAGCTATAACTGGCAAGCGTTCTTCTTTTGAACTCCGTACATCCAACCCCGGTAATAGTTTTCCATCCCAATGGACTGTGACTATGTCGGGTACATTGTTTTGGAAGTTAGATTTTATTGCTTATGCCCTTGATTTTCTAGTTTCAGTACGAATTCGCTGAATCGAGGATTTGTTAATACAGAAATCATCGCTGCTCAGACCAAGCGCTTCTACCACCGCATTAAGAATGTAAACGGTATCTCTAATGTTTAACTGGCATCGATCTAAAGCTGCAACTAGTTTAGGTGTTATAAGATTCTTTCTACCTCTTTTTGAACTTTGTTCATGGCAGGGAACGTCCGGCAAGCTGAGTTCAGAATTCAAGATCTGTTCTTCGTCTGAATCTTCTACACTGTCTAAGTTATTTGTGGTGGAAGTAGATGCAACAGCTAGTGATTCTCTTTGTCTTACAATCCTTTCCTCTTCTTCCAATCGTCGTTGTCTAGATCTTTGTTCTTTTTCCGCCAATTTTTTATCTACACCACCTAAGCATCCCAGTCGACCTGGCTCTCTCTGTTTCATTAAAAATAATTTATCTTCCTCTATTTTCATTCTCTCAAAAGCATCAGCATGTGCAATATCAAACAAATTATCAAGATTAATTATAAAATTGTTCTCACGACTCTTAAACGTAATCTGAGTTTTCTTACAATTTTTTTGCAACTCTCTCCAAACATGATATAAATCAATAAGTTTCTTCACGCAGTTAGGAAATGCCCTTGTTGGAATTCTTGCTTTTTCCCAATATATGATGCACTCCCTAATCACAAGATTTGCACTTTCACTAACAGTCAATTTAACCTCACGAATATTGTAAAATAGGACTGAGAGAACTTGTCGATTAGATGGTAATTTTGCACCATTTATTTGGTAGCTAGTCAATCCGATAAGAAAAATATTTTGTTTATCACTCCGTAATTCCACCGACATGTTTACGCACTAAACAATGAAGCACTAATAGTCTCAAAAATCACGCACGAAATGGCAAATAAAACATGTCGTAACAGATCACAGGGCAGTACTTAAGCAACTTGTATCGACAAGTTTAAATAGCAAGTCGGCACGGGTTATCGTTTATATATATCGAACTAATTTATAAATTTAATAAATTTTTTTCTAGACAATATAGGGTTGTTACGAAACTTTTAAGAAGGTATGCGTAAAAAATATCGAACTTGAAATTTAAGGGACACCCTAACGCAGATACAGTATGAAAAGTTAAAGGTGGCTAGAGATCAAACCAATTGACCTGAGACTACCTACTTACGTTTTCTCGCAATTTAAACATGTCTACATTAGTGATATCATAAAGTTTAAGTCTTATACAGTTTGCTGTTTGAGTAGGGGAACCCCGTTTATTGATAAAGGTTATAGATAAAACGCGAAATGTATAATCTTATTTAAATGTAGCTAAAACTGAAAAATTACTACTTTAAAATTATCGAAAACTTTAACAATTTATTCACAGACGGCGTTATAACCCGTATAACAATAATTTAAAACCCGTCAACGCATTTCAAACTAATGGGTAAAATATTTTCCAGGACATCGTCGACTCTATGAGTCACAATATAAACGATATTTTTCTCTGAATCCAGCACAGATACCTGGATTGAATACTTAAGTAGAAAAGGACATTTTAAGGTCACTGCCGCTTTGCGGTTATGACCTAAACCAATATCAAGGGCTGTGAAACAGATATTGCATTGTTCGTCATTTATTTCAGATAGAAATGAATAAAGAAATTGTGTAAGGATATAGGTATATCCTTAAAAAGATTTATCTGTTTTGTAAGGTGAAACCTATGTCCAGCTGTGGACTATTAAAAGCTGTTAATGTGATTAGGATCATCATCACTATCATCAACATAATAAACAGCCTTTCGCAGTCTACTGCTGGACATAGGCCTCTCCTTAGCAAGGAGGTTTTGGCCACTATATCACGCTGGCCAGACGGGTTGGAATAGGGTTTGTTTCAAGTTTGCCTTCTCTTTGTAGTGATATTTTCCTGAATAATTTGTTCGCTTATGATTAGGATACGCTACCTAAATTCGAATTATTTCATTCTATAAAACTGGTTATTAATTATCATCCATTTATAATATTAAAAATAAATTCACAGTACAAATTTCTTTGCAATTGTGTTTTGTTGTGCACTATTTTACAGGTAAATAAACCTAAATTGGGTCGTAAAAATAAGGAAAGTATGAGGTTGAGAAAAACATAAGAAATATAAAGTAAATAACACATTAGCTAACATTACACTTTTTCTGAATTTTTGAAATAGCCTGCGGAACCTAATCCCAAGCGTTTTTATCGCAGAACTATGAATATATATATAGATATTATATATCGTAGTTCTCTACTGACTATGTAACAATTCAAACAAGCTGATTGAAAATAAAATCTCAATTGCGTTAAAATGTAGAGGTTGTTAAAAATTTAAATTTTTGTAATATTCACATTCAAATGGGGTCATTCTCACAATAATTAAGTCGTATTTAAGAAAAAGAAAAATCGATCTAGTGTTTCTTTCTTCTTTCTTTATAAAAGGTAACGCCCACGTTAGGAATAAATTCTGTGTCGCGGGGGACTTTACAAACATACAAGATACGGACATGAACATCAATTTGTGAGTCACACAAAGCATTGTCTCATGTAGGGTTTGAACCCACAACACTTAGCGAAGTAGAGAACGGCGTGGTGACAGCTTAAACGGCTAACCCCCTCGAGCAGTCACCCACCTGGGTTTACGGCGGGATGGTGTGTCGGAATCGGACCGACTAAAACCACACGGTGTGCCACTCTGCGTCTAACATAGGAGGGATCCGGGAACAGCTGCTATTACGACATCCAGAACAGCTTAAACGACTAGGCCAACTGTGCAGTCAGTCTAGTCGTTTAGACTACAGTTTACCAAGGAAATTTAAAAACAACAGCGCGCAGTCGGTTACAAGCGAACTTACGTGTGATGGTGATTAATAACATGATTAACACAGATGTGATAGGTCTTTTTTCCTGTTATTAATATTTTTTCCATTTATTATCACTTTCTACACAAGTTTGTTCATCGACAAACACACCTACTTCCCTTTTATAATCACTTTGATGCAGATAGATAAGTATCTTTTAGAACCAATGAGTTCGTTAATTGTATTTCGCTTTTTGGGTTAGAAATATCAAATATTCTATTGGTGTAAGAGTTACTTAATCATGTCTTTTTGTCTGTAACACTATTACGGCTAAACTACTAAACCGATTTTAATGAAATCCGGCTAGCAGATGTATAAGGAAGGATATAAGCTACTGTTTAGCTGCAATAAACCAGGCTGTGATGAAATTCAGTTGATTTAATAATTACTCGTATTAATATCTGAAAATATTCATCACAATAGTTGATTTATGTATCTTTTGTAGAGTAATAAAGATCCGAAAGTGATAACTATTGTGATAAAAGTTTAACGATCAATATTACATCATCACTTGTCGCATGTGTGCGAAGGTTTTCGAGTTTCGAGTCATAGTCTTTCATATGTCAAAATCATGAGGTATAACTGAAATGGTGGTATTTTTCCTACAAAAAAACTTTTGAAGAAATTTTGAGTTAGCGAACATAAAAGAACATAACATTCTTTTTTTAATTTTATATTACTAATAAGCACAGCATCCGTGTGGTGACGGATTAAAATTAAATACATAATGTTACCACCCCTATTCATCCCGTGGGTGTCGTAAAAGCGACTAAGGGAACAAAGTATGCATGACAACATCATTACAAAGAGAAGGAAAACTTGAAACAAACCCTATTCCAACCCGTCTGGCCAGCGTGGAATAGTAGGCTAAAATCTCCTTGCAAAGGCGACGCCTATGTCCAGCAGTGGACTGTAAAAGGCTGTTGATGATGAATAAGCACAAGGATTAAGTACTCTTTGGTATCAGAGATAAATTTGGATCTTGATTGCAACACGTGATGCTGCGGTTTACGGGTATCAACAGTCTATGTTTGTGACTTGATTTTACTGGTGCTGAAAGGTAGGCGGAAAGGTCTATGAGAGGAAACTCTATGAGATTTCTGTTAATGGTGCTATGTAATACATACATCATATCATTACTCTACCATAGAGTAGAGAGATAGTTAACATTTACCATTTTCGTGTTCTCCCTCGTTTTTTTTCGTTTAGTTTTGTTTTAGTTTCTAATCATTTTCAAATGAAATGAAACTAATCTAATAACAATATTTCTATTCATCTTTTTAGTCTTGAAACGATGAAATTATTATGCCAAAAGATTAACTTACCTACCTTGGATAAACACACAAGATCCTCTGAAAGCTACGTTATGGTATATTTTTAGCGATGCACAAATCGTAAAAAAATATATTCATGACATTGCCATTTCCGTATAAGTGTTGTTTAGTATTTTCTTCATAATTTTGAGTTTAATATTATGTACTTCTTTTTACCCTCACATTTATACTTTTTTTAAGCTGATAAGCAGGGTTCTTTTTATTAGGATTCTTTATGTAAAACATATACACAGATTAAGTGTCAGATTGTGAATGAAGGATTGATGCTTGGGACGACGCAAAACTAAACTTCTCCGATTACGCTCCGAGAGTTCAAAGTTGCTCTGATGAAGAAGTGGCAGAGGAGTGGCAGAAGTTGTCCAACAACGGGTAAGAAACTTAGTACTTAAACGTGAAGTTAGATTTTGTTGTTTATTTAAATATTAGTGGAACTTATTTGTCACACACGTATGTACATATCTAGGCCGCCATAGCGTGGGTTGCCATATTACATTGTCTGCATTCGCAATGCACGCTTGGTTCTACTCATGCTTTCCTTCAGGCAGAGTAGAGTCACTTTGGTAGATCTGCAGGCAGCCGGAATTCATTTAATAATGATTACAATCACCTTTTTGATCACACACCTAAATTCACCCCTGCGCCAATAATTATTTATACTCGTAGTGAGTACGTACAATAGCGCTAATTTAGTTTAACCTTACGACAGCCGAGTTGAATGTACGATGGGCGTCTCACCGATGCGTTCGTCCACCTTTACTATTGTCGATTAGTCATCGAATTCAAATGGACAGATATTTATCGTTACTTCTGACTACATATAAATATTTAAATTAATCTAAGGAAACCATATTACGGAAGGTTCATCCTCGACTTTATCATCAGTGTTACCTAGAATAAAAATTTCGACATCTTTATCGAAATACGAAATATTTTTCTTTTAAATGTAAATATGAGTTATGGATTAGAATTCTTGCCTGTTGAAAAAGATGGCAACAGTTTTTTTTACTTATTTTTTCTAGAATCATCATCAGCATCATCGACAGCTTTTAACAGGTGACTGCTGGACTTTTTTCTTTTGGTTTGTTAACGAGGTGGAAAATCCCGTCGAATCTCCTGCTCCTTGGGGTGCAGGAATAAGGAGTATGTGGTGTTCCCACTAAAAACCGCCCCGACGGTCGGCCTCTGCCACCCTACTCTGGGGTGACTGCTGGACCTAGGCTTCAAATCAGAAAAGAGGTTTTGGCCTACTATCCCACGCTGGCCAGCCCGACTTAGAACATGTGTGGTGTATATATGTATATATTTTTTGTATACATTTGCTTATGTGTTATTTATCTAAAACAAAGACGTACTGAATAGAAATATATCGATATACAATAGTATGCTAATTTAACGTCAGAATGTTATATGGTTACCCTTAAATAGGAAAAAACATAATTTTCTCACATTTATATTGATGTGATAACTGTTATGTGACTCAGTCGCTTAACAGAGAATATCATTATCGTTAATTATTAGGTCGGAGGCAGACAGCGGGCGTGACGAGGTGCACTCAGCAAGACCTATGAAAATGTGTTAGGGCTGACCGGAGGATTTTGTGTGACATTTTCTACATTACCTAGTACGTAAGAGCATGTTCACATCGCGTCGCGTTACCGTCCCGTCCGCAGTATATTTCGACCTATAGGTAATCTGCCCTTGACCGTTAAACAATTTTTCTTAAAACAAATATCATTGGAGTATATTTGTTTGTTCTGACGCAGCTATTATCAGTGATGACGCACCTGAGTCGACAGCGCCTTTTAAATATGGTAATAGACAGAGACAATTACTAGCCGCTTATGCAATTTTAGCAGTAGGTGAACTATACTTCGGCACATTTGGAGTGGCTCGAGCGGGGTGATACCAGTGAATACCGGATAACTGATGTTAAGCAAAATTTTCGTTGTAAGTGAGTAAGATTACCAAAAAACCTAATCCTTTAATTGTAGGGGTAGGACGCATTAAAGAAAGGCAAGACGCTTGTATCTTTTGAATTGCAAGTGTCTGTATCTTTTGAATTCTAAGTGTCTGGCTGCGGTCTCGAAGTGAGCACGCGTGGAAGTGCAGCGTTTCAAGAGCGGCGGCAGTGACTATCACCAGGGGTCTTGTCCACCTCCTAGACTATAAAAGAACCTCAACTAACATCTTCTAGTTTATTAGAAGAAGAATTGTAGAATCGAATTTTGGATCACTGATTCTACAAGTTTACAGTTTTTTAGAAATAAAACAAGGGAAAGATAATACTTTTCGTTTCTTTTTTGTTTTAGGGTTGGTAAAAAAAACGATAGAGTAACACGTTTCAACATAAAACATAGCGCGCCTCTCCCTACACCTTAAGATATGTTAAGAGCGGTTGTACGTACGTCTCTTTTGACCAGGTTTCAGGATTAAAATCAGGATATTTAAGATCAGAATTAAGAAGCCGTTTCCACTTGTTCCACAAGCCTAAATTTTAACTGGCGTAACTGGTAACTGGCACCACTGTGCGCTTTTCAAGACACTTTCCCTTGCACGACCAATTTGTGAAACTAATTATCCTCTGCAGCATTTTCGGTGCGATACGACCTTCAATCCTTCAAGAAAAGAGCGTATTCCTTTCTCATACACCCCTTCCAAAATGTGCCCCGTCTACTCCTTCACCCGTTGTCATATTTTTTTTAAGTCTAAGTTTTTCTAAGTCTAAAATTTCCTCACTTATGAAGATAAGTGTAGCGTGAATTCTTTTTACCTAATATACAATGGTCAAGTAGACCAGAAAGCAGAACTAAAGAAGATGTTATTATTATGAAAAATAGAAGAGTCATAAACTTTTGATTCTCTAGGTATTTATTGTGAGTAAAATATTTGGTATTCAACAGAGGTGACGCTTAAAATACGTAAACGTTTGAAAATTAGTACACAATAATGCCAACATATGTCTTTAACCCATAACTGCGTCGTAATTACTTCAAAAATAATCTTCGGGCAAAGCTATCGCATCCTTCTCCCTACTCCCGTACTTCGGGCAAACGACACGTGTTTAGTAGTTTATCACACATTTAAATTGAGACTAGTACAAGAAGTTTGATAAATTTAGTTGAGAGCAAATCCTGGATTAACAATAATTCATGCGAATTGTGCATGATTTCGTATAGTGATAGATTAAGAATACGGAGTATCACCACATATACTCATATCGTGGGTGTCGTAAGAACCGATTGAGGACACAGCAAAGAGAAGGAAAACTTGAAACAGACTATAAATCAACTAATCTCGCCAGCGTGGTATAATATGTAAAAACCTCATTTCTAAGGAGTAGGATTAGGATGGCTGTTGGCCTGTTTCAGGCACAAAATGGCACATCTTGTGGTTTTAGTCGGTCCGATTCCGACACACTACCTCGCCGTAAATCCCGGTGTTGTGACGGCCCGAGGGGATTTCCAAACATTGAAAAAAAAGATGGCTGTTGAAGACGATGAACTGTGCATGGCATTGCGTTGTCTCAGTTTTAGAGAGACCTTGGTATAAAGTTGCGTTCATTGATTCAAGAGTAAGAACATAGTAAAGTTCTGGAATGTAATTGACGCAATAGCATACATTTTACAGAAAGATAACATCATTAAATCAACGAGTTTAGAGCATTCTAAAATATGATCATCGCTTTTGTTGCTGTAAATTGAATCAAATTGTGATATCAAAATAGCTAGTCTGAAATATTTTGTCACTTATTTTCGCTCAGAGTATGTATTTATACTCTGAGTTAGTTGGCCTCTGAGATTAATTTTTATTGTTCGAATATTAAGTATTTCGCTGCGTGCGAACACCTATTCGATGCTGTAAAGCTTTCAGTCGTAGTAGTACAAGTTTATTTGTTTTAAATCTAAATTTAATGGTTTCATTGCCTATATTCTGCCTTACATACCACCTTTGCCTCCCATCCATCTATATAGGCATTCCGCATGGATGAAGTGTGCAAGAAAAATTTACATAAATTTACATTCGGTCTCTTCTATTTTATTAATGTGCCTGGTGGCTACGGCTAATTTAGAGTCGATGTTTAGATAATAAAAAAAATCGTTCTAGTTTTACTAGCAATAGAACGTAAAAGGAAGTTAAAAACTCTTTTTTCCTACCATACTGTGCTTTCGAGGAGGTCATAGACAAAGATTAGAAGTGTATAAGTTTCCCCGTATAAAAAACCGTAATATAAATTCTTGAAAATTATACAAATACGTCTATAAAGAAGTTCTTGCCCCCTATTTCTTCTCTTTAATCTTTATTTTAGTTCATACAATTTAATATTAGAATGTTTAAAGACATGAAAAGACCTGCAACAATTTCAAGAAAATTAATAATATATTGTGTGTTGGTCAAAGCCCCTAACAGTAAAGCATTTCTCGAAACATTCTTATTCCATTATACATTACACAAACTTTTTACACGTACGAAAATTTGAAAACATTAAGTTGCATAAAAATGTGTTTGTCTTCAATGTCATTCACCTTTCACATTTTTCGAACGAAAATAATGCATTTTGTAAAGATAATTTTATGCATAAACAGGAGGCGAGTACACAATTTCACCCACACATGTACACAGATGTTTGGAACTCTGGCTTTTAGCTTTTGAACGACGATGAGGCAGCAGCATTTGTTTATGAGTACCTGCTATGGTAACGAGTAATTTTGTTTTTTTTTTCTTAAATGGAACCCAATTTTCCCAAAATTAACTAAATTCATCCTTGTAACGTCAGCTATCTAAAAAGAATCCACGTGAAAAATTATAATATCAGATTTGAAGTATGAAGACTTCAAATCCTAAAACTTATGCAAATTTTTTTTGCACATTTCATCCATGCAGGATGCACTTATGGATAGATGGACATGAATAGTGGTAATGATTGCATTTAAAAGCAGCACCGGACAAGGAAGGCCAAGGTGGTATGTAAGACAGAATACAGGCAATTAAACCAATTTATATTATTACGAAACTAATTTACATTTATTGTGAAAACGATAAATTCATAAACTTAACATTTTAACGAGCTTTATTAGCCTCACTTGTTACTAATTTACTAACTAAAAAGGGTATGTAAACACATTTTGAAGTATTATTTCATTCTTTCATTCATTCACAGTTTTAAAACGGTCCATTGCAAGACGTAGGCCTCTTCTAAGAAAGAAATACAATTTTGTAAGTATATAATGATGATGATAATGATGATATTGTGTTATTTAGATGGCAGTACCATAATTTAGTATTTAAAAACTGATCTGATATTAGATTCAAGAGGATAGTGAACTTCACTTTGCTGTTTATATCGTCTCATGTAACTCGTTTTAGTTATAACGTGTTAACGTATAACGATAATCTAGTGTTAACTTTTAGTTTTATTAATCTCTGATTAATACTAACTTTTGTTCTAGTCTATTTAGCCGTCTCCTTACTGTGTCCTTTACATATGTAAATTATAATCAATAAAATGATATATGTATAACAATTTATGTCAAATAAAGGGAATGAAGTCATTTTATTGGCCAATGTTATCTTTGTACAACGCTAGTGGTGACGTAGGCAGTGACATTTAATGACATCAAGCCAAAGTATATCTATGTATGTGTCAAATGTCTAAATTGCATGGTTTCGTGACGACCATCCGGCTGTCAACAGCCGAATATTCGAAATATTCAAACTTCGACTAAGTCAGAAATAAATTTGAATTCCGAGCGGCTGCCAAATACTTTGTTTATTTATTTTATTCTGTATTCGTCCATTGTGATAATAATCTTTAGGTAAGGTGTGATAAATAATTTTTTCAACATCGGAATCCAATTCTTTTGACACATTTTTTTATGAATTTATGAAGGTGTTTGGTGTTTTGGCGTGTTTGGGCACAAACCAGAGTTAATTTCTTATGGAAATATATTGTCTAAATGTCTTAGTATCATCATCATCATCAATAGCCTTTTACAGTCAACTGCTGGACACAGGCCTTTCCTTAGCAAAGAAGTTTTGGCCTACTATACCACGTTGGCCAGACGGGTTGGAATAGGGTTTGTTTTAAGTTTTCTTACTCTTTGTAATGATGTTGTCTTGATAATTTGTTCCCTTAATCTCTTTTACGACACCCTCGGGATGAATAGGGGTGGTAACACTATGTTTTCTTAATCCGTCACCACACAGACAGTTAGTACCATGGTTCCTACGGAACTAAACATAGTAACTGCACAAAACGGTTTAGTCGCTTGAATTGTAGAAAACTCTAGTAATAATGGTATTCATAGACTTTCTCAATTGAATTTAGAGTGGTATAATTTAGCTAATACCAAAATGAGTTATAAAGTGTTTCATAATTCTAGTTGATAAATAATTACCTCCAACCGGATCAGTTTCGTCTACGTGGATCATCTCGGTCGATCTGTAAAAATAGAAAGAAAAATTAATAAAAAGCACAACAATGACAAGAAATTAAAACGTTCAACAATAAACTGTTCTGAAATTGATTTATGATACTACTAATTTCGTTCAGAAATATTGTCATTTTGTACGAGAATGTTTATTACAATCGTCATTTTAATTTTCGAACACAAAGCTGTAGGCCGCGGCAGTTATCTTTAAAAATAGTTCCCTGAATTTTTTTTTATTTTTACACGAATATTAACGTCACTTAATGTGTCAACTTAGTATCAAAGTGAACTTGTCAACATTTGAAAAGTATACTTACTTAATATAAATATACAAGTCATAATGAATGTGCCAATTTTATATAATCTAGTTTTGTTTTGTAAGTCTCATTTGTTACGAATTCTACATAGGTGTAACATTTTATGAGTTTACTATTCATGCGAATAGTTTATTACGGTTTTGTTTGAACTAATTAACGTTAATTAGTCTGCTAAATACTATGTTTATTGTCATATATTTTACACGAGCCACTCAAGGTTTTTTTTCTACATTACTGAGTTGTTTGGTATTATTTTTAAATCAGGGTACCTGGTTCATTTATTACTTTTTTTTTTCTCTAATAAATCCCAATTTTTCATATTTATAACAATCACGAACCTCATTCCTACACACAACTGATTGAGAATATTTATTACTCCTCTAATTTGAATGTCAATGGTTAAATACAAACACTAGCTGATCTGCGAAACTTTTACTGCGTGTCAAAAGGAATTATTTTCCCAATTTTTACAACATCTTATATATATACGCGGCTCCCATTGGTAGTAGCGTAATACTATGTACCCTAGAGCCTGCTTTGATAAATGGGCTATCCAACACTAAAAGAATTTCTTAATTCTAATCAACAGTTACCGAGATTAGCGCATTCAACCAAATTAACACTTCAGCTTTATGATATTATTACTATAAAACAGACTATCATATTTTTTTAAAGTTTTAAGAAGGTGTGAGTGACATACTCCTTTAATAGAATATAGCAGTTGCTGCTGTTATCTGGTAAATTATCAGAATTAGTGTACTGTTTCTGATAAAAGTTGATAGTTTTGCTCCACGAAACATTAACCATTAGGAAATTCGCGAACTGTGTTACATGTATACATTGCACTGCGTCTTTGAATAACAAAACAGGTTGCATTTAAATACCTAGAATTGCTCGTGGGTGGGACACTTAACATGGAAGTCTAACAAGAGTCCTCCCCAATAAAACCATCAACCTGGTTTTGAAGGGCAAAGACTTTATGTGTATGTGATGTAAGTTTTGGTGTAATAAAAATAAATTATCAAAGAATACTCCGTGTTGCGATAGATTAAGAATACATAGTGTTACCACCCCTATTCATCCCGTGGGTGTCGTTAGAAGCGACTAAGGGAACAAACTATTCCGGAAAATA
This sequence comes from Hypercompe scribonia, assembly GCA_949316085.1. Classification (NCBI taxonomy): domain Eukaryota; kingdom Metazoa; phylum Arthropoda; class Insecta; order Lepidoptera; family Erebidae; genus Hypercompe; species Hypercompe scribonia. The sequence continues at coordinate 13,140,800 of OX438988.1, forward strand.
TCATTACAAGGAGAAGGAAAACTTGAAACAAACCTTATTCCAACCCATCTGGCCAGTGTGGTATAGTAGGCCAAAACCTCCTTGCCAAGGGGAGGTCATGTCCAGCAGTGGACTGTAAAAGAACGAGCTTGATATGGGGCGAAAGACAAAGTTTTGGTTATTTGATACTTATTACAATGTATTCAAGATTCAAGATAAAATATAATAATCCTACAATACACATACATTCAAATCTAATGAATATTGTTACAAAATAACAATGTAGGTAACCCTAAAATGTGGGTGGAGTTTTATAATTGTTTAATTTTTAGCAGTTCCAACAGACAATAAGTTTAGTTAAGTCTTAAAGATAACCCAATAAGACTACTTTTATTTATAATTACTTTACGAATCTCACACACGGTCGTCTGATCCCAAACTAGGCAGAGCTATAAGTCACATAATACAATAACAGAGTTTGTGTACGATGTTCAATGAGTAAGATAACCATAACTTTTGGATTCTATTCATGCTTTGCATTTATGCTTTAAGTCACTTTTTGGGGTTCTTAAAAACACAATTCTATCCCACAATATTTGTCCTGAATTGGAATCGAACTCTCGATCTTCAGCTTAGCAGTCTGAATTACTAATTACTCGGCCAACAGGTCCGTCAAATAAAGCAGTTTTTGCTGTTTTGAATTGAATGGTGTACTCCACGTTTAGTTGTAGTAGAGACAATGTGATTAAAAGCGACATTTGTCATGTCTTACTAAGACTTGATGATAAATTCTGCAGTCCAGCAGTGTGCAATGTACCTATGTGGGTCATCTATTTATGCACTAACATTTGTGGACCATTATAATATCGTTGTCGATCGCACCAAATGACTGCAGTAGTTACATTTATATTTTCGATGGTATTTTGTTTTCATACGCACACATTAAAGTTATCTTTGCAAAAATGTTATTAAGTTTGCGTAAAATTATTTTTTTTGCGTGAAAATGAACAATTACGAGTCTCGTCTTTTATTGTTTGGAAACAGATAAAAATCTATCATTTTTTTTCTTGAGTAATGTTAAATTTTTAGTACTATGTATGATTTTAATTGATAAGCAATATTTTCCGATAATAGCGCCCGGAGCGATAAGCCACCATTAATACTTCCGTAGTTTTAGGTTAACCTTTTAATTAATTTCTACAATAGAGAGATATATTATTATTATTTTAGTTTATGGTAATAAATGTTTATGGAAACATTTTGGAACATGAAAGGGTCTATAAACATAAAATCATTGTATCTATTTTCGTCTCTATCTTTCTTATCTTATCTGTTATTTATGAATTTTCCACGTAAGTAAAAGTAAGTTAGTAGTTCAAAGAATGAAAAATTATACTATTTTCAGAGAAATCTGATTTGTAAACAGATCATCATTTTATAAAAAAATTTATTGCACTAACCTTGCCCTATTTGAAAATTGAATCAACCAGAATTTTCAAATGGGGCAAGGTTAGTGCATGGGGCATTTATATGTGGGGTGCTGCGCTAGAAAACCTCCACGTGGTGCACCCTGGTAACGTTGGCGATGGTGCTCATCACTGCCAACGGCTAATATTCTAGCACGAAAAAGAGGAGGCCATTTTCTTCGGCCATTCGGTTGAGGCTTGGTCCAACAGAGCGGGCATATTTGTCGATTCCTCTGTTGGCTCTTCGCTCTTCGGAGCAATGAGGAGGAAAACCTCGATAAAAAAATCATTATGGTGGGACCCTTTCATGGGTCGAAGTTTCTCCACTGTCAATAGTGGAGAAAGGAGAACGGGCTCGGTGTGTACTCACACTGCCGCCGAGCAGGCATTGGAAGATTTAATCTTCCTGCCACCGTTGTCACATCGTAATCCCGAAAGGAGTGTCGTGGTTTTGTTTCGCGACACCAATCGGGGGCGAGGGTCTTGGCTTAGCCGCCTGGACTACGAGGAAGAAAACCTCTATAAAAAATTACCCCGAATCCCGTGTTCTGGTGCGTGGCCAGGGGATGCATGGCTGATGGGTAGTTCAGTCGTAAGCGCACTCCCAGCCGGGGCACCTGCGGACCCCTCGGTTGGGCACAAATTTACGCTTGCCCGGGTATTGAGGATCTCTGCCCGGGTCGACCTCTATTCTCCCCTAATCGTGGGTACAAAAATGGAAAATATCTCAAACAAAAATAACAAAAATATTGTAGAAAAGAAGGAGAAGAGTGCGAAAGAGAAGAACGCAAGGGCGGGCGACCTCTCGTCCAACGTAGAAGACGTAATGACTGGAACACCTATTTCGGTGGGGCTCCCAGAAGCCAGTATGGCCACTGGGAGCCGAAGAACATCGAAACGGTTACGTTCGAAATCCACTGCGTACTCCAGTGCGAGGACGGACGTGCTGGACTTCATGGAGACGGAGCTGTGTGACAGCCGAAAACGCGGACGCTCCAGGGATGAGGAGAGCGATACATCCCAGGAGATGCTACCTCCTAAGGTAGCAAGCAGCCGCAGAGGGAGGTTACGAACCCCGATCTCGGCCCCGTCAGGCTCCGTCTTCTGTAAGGCGGAAGCCTATAGACGGGTCAGGGCAGACGGCGAAATCTTAGCGGAGGAGGAGATCGCTGATCTCCTGCTAAAAATAAAGGAACCGATGGTGGGGGATTCAGTTCCTCAAACACCATCGTCCATGCAGGAGAGAGCGAATGCGGCGGTGGCCATTATTCACAAAGTGGCCACCAAGTCGAGTAACCTTAAGGACTCCTCTTCCGCTATTGCGGGGGTCGTGGATACCCTCATCGGTGACGTGGCTCGTCTCCAGGCCGCCAACGATCGCCTGACGGGGCAAGTGGCTGAGCTCAGCGCCCGATTCGCCCAATTCCGGGCACATCGCCCGACAGAGGATCCGGTCACGTCCCCGTCTCAGCCTGCCCCCTCTTCCAACCTCGGTGGCATTCCTGATGCCCATCTGCGCCAAATAACAGATGCAGTATGGCGCATGATGGACGGGCGTCTGGCTGGTCTGGAGGCAAGGCTGCCACCAGCCCCTGTTGTCCGGCCGCCGCTCGCGACCCATAAAGCGAAGGTTGCATCGGTGTCAGCATCGCTTCCCGTTGCGACCGGTCGCGTGTCCTACGCGGCGGCGGCAGCGGTCTCTGCTGCTCCTGCAACTGCCCCGAGGGCACGGCAAGCGGCCAAGGCAACAGCCCGGACGCCTGCACTGAGGTCAGGGACCAAAGCAACGGCAAAGGCTGGGGCGGAGTTCCCTCCGCTCCCCACTCCAACCGCTGTATCTGGCACCTCCACAAGTGCTCCCTCCACATCTGCCCCTTCCACGGAAGGTTGGCAGGTAGTCGGAGGGGCTAAAAAGTCCCGAAAGCGGGGTAAGAAGGCTGCACAAAAAGCAGCCTCTACCCCGCAGGCGTCATCGGCTGCGGTGGCTGCCACAAAGACGCCGCGCAAACTACAGGCGCCTAAAAGCGCAGCCGTGGTAGTCACCGTTTCACCGGAGGCAGCTAGCGGCGGGCTGTCCTACGCGGCCATTTTCAAAAGGGCCCGGGACAGTCTCGCACACGATGTCGGGACAGTAGGTGTCAGAATGCGCCTCGCCCAAACGGGAGCTCGAGTCCTCGAGTTCCCTGGGGCTGAAGGTGCTAAGACGGCGGACACATTTGCCGAAAAGCTACGAGGAATGTTTACGGCTACGGATGGTGTCAAGATCGCCGGGCCGACCAAGTGCGCAGAATTGCGCATTTCAGGCCTGGACGACTCCATAACGGCCGAGGACGTCCGTGTTGCAGTAAGAGAGAAGACGGGTTGCAACGCGGACAATATTAGGGTCGGCACCATCCGCCCCGGTCCAGGAGGACTTGGCGCAGTGTGGGTCAGCTGTCCCGTAGCGTCGGCCAAAATGTTGGGCGACGCCGGCAGGCTGCTCATCGGTTTCGTGAGCGCTAGGATCACAGTCCTGGCGGCGAGACCGATGAGGTGTTACAAATGCCTGGCATCGGGGCACACACGCGCCAAGTGCGTCAGTTGTTTCGACTGCAGCGGATTATGTTTCCGCTGCGGTCGACCGGGGCACAGGGCGGCAGAGTGCTCTGCCGCCCCTCACTGCCCGGTGTGTGCGGCGGACAACAAGCCTGCCAATCACCAGATTGGGCAGGGAGGCTGTAAACCTTCCCACAGTTCTCGGCAGGCGTCAGGGGCTAGCCAGTCGGCCCAGGCTGCTTCTGACGTCGTTCGTGCGTCTATATCGTCGCCCATGGAGGAGGCTGTAGAGACGGTCGAGTAATGGCCCAAGTCTCCAACCTCCTGGTCCAGACGAACCTGAACCACTGTGCTGCGGCGCAGGACCTTTTCCTGCAAACCATGGCACAGTGGTCGATCGGTGTTGCCGTAGCCGCGGAACCCTATTATGTTCCTCCCCGTCCAAACTGGTTGGGTGACCGGGACTGTTCCGTGGCAGTCGTCGGCTCCACGGCGGCTCATTCCCCGCCCTTGTCGCTAAGAGACAAGGGCACTGGATATGTTGCTGCCGAGTGGGGGGGGATCACTGTATATGGTGTATACTTCTCCCCCAACCGGAGTTTGAATGACTTCGAGGTTTTCCTTAACAACTTGGAAACCTCGATGCGGCGTCTGGCGTCTGGGCACGTCTTAGTGCTGGGGGACTTCAACGCAAAGTCCATTGCGTGGGGTTCCCCCAGGACGGACGCTAGGGGCGAGGCCGTAGAGGAGTGGGCGACCTCGGTGGGCCTCTGTTTACTAAACAGGGGCTCCACCAACACGTGTGTGCGACAGCAGGGAGGGTCGATAGTGGACCTTTCGTTCGCTACCCCTGCCCTCGCCGCACGAGTAAGGAACTGGCGTGTCCTGGAAGAGGTTGAGACGCTCTCGGACCATCTCTATATCCGATTTGAGCTCTCCCGGTCCCAGGACGCCAGTAGGGGTCACGCGCTTTCCGCGGTGGGCTGTAGCCAAATTAAATAGGGACCTATTAGAGGAGGCGGCCATTATTCACTCTTGGCTGTCTCCGCAGGCCCCGACCGAGGAGGTCGACATGAGGGCTGGTCCCTTCTGCGATGCCATTGCGCAGATATGTGATGCGGCCATGCCCCGCATCCGAGGTTGCCGGCCTCCACGGACGGAGGTTTACTGGTGGTCCCAAGAGTTGGCGGACCTCCGTGCGGCCTGTACTCGTGCCCGGAGGTCCTACACTCGTAGTCGGCGGCGACACCGCGAAGAAGGCGGGGGGGACCAGCTTCATGAGGAGTACCGAGAGGCGCGGAAAACTCTGAAGCTGGCCATCAGCCGCGCCAAAGAAATTAAGAGAAAGGAAATGCTGGAGGGTCTCGATCGTGACCCCTGGGGTCGCCCTTATCGTGCGGCGCGACAAAAGCTCCGCACGTCGGCCCCCCCCCTTACAGAAACCCTCCAGCCCAGCTTCCTGCGGGAAGTGGTCGAGGGCTTTTTCCCGCAGCGGGTGGAGCATACACCCCCGTCGATGGCCTTCATGGTCGGAGACGACGGGGAGAACGAGGGCAATGTTCCGCCCGTCAGGGAATCGGCAGTAGGGGCGGTTGTTCTACGGATCCGCTCTAAGAACACCGCCCCTGGGCCAGACGGGATACCTGCCCGAGCACTGGCCCGAGCCCTCGAGCACATGTCGGACCGCCTCAGGGAAGTCCTGGACTCTAGCTTGGCGTCCGGACGCTTCCCTGAGTGCTGGAAAAGCGGGAAGCTGGTCCTGTTAAGGAAGTCGGGACGGCCTGCCGATTCGGTGGCAGCCTATAGGCCCATCGTGTTGCTGGACGAGGCGGGTAAACTTTTTGAGAGGATACTCTCTGCTCGCATCCTCCGGCACCTCTGCGAGGTGGGCCCCGATCTGTCGGACGCCCAATTTGGTTTTCGGGCGGGGCGTTCGACGGTCGATGCCGTGCTGCGCCTGAGGGCCGTTACCGAAGAGGCAGTGAGCTGTGGCGGCGTGCTGTTGGCGGTGTCGTTGGACATCGCCAACGCATTTAATAGTCTGCCATTTAGCTGCATCAGGGAAGCACTCCACTACCACGGGGTGCCAGAGTACCTGAGGCGGCTTGTGGCAGACTATCTTGAGGAGCGTACCGTCGTGTACGAGGACCGAGATGGTATTCTAAGGCGGCGGTCCATGTCGTGCGGTGTTCCGCAGGGGTCCGTCCTCGGACCACTCCTGTGGAATATGGGATACGACTGGGCCCTTCGAGGTCGTCTTCCCCCCGGGCTGGGCGTAATTTGTTACGCCGATGACACATTGGTCACGGCCCGGGGGGTGAACTTTCAAGAGGCGGCGCGCCTGGCCACCGTGGGAGTCTCTTCGGTGGTCGGGCGCATTGAGGCGCTGGATTTACGGGTGGCCCTAGACAAAACGGAAGCCCTTTTGGTTCATGGGCCCCGTCGTGGTCCACCCCCCGGCGCCTCTATCGTAGTCAATTCGGTCCTCGTACCGATTAAGGCCCAGATGAAGTATCTGGGCCTGATCCTCGACGGCAGGTGGCTCTTCGACGAGCACTTCCGACAGCTTACTCCAAAGCTGGTCGGCGTTGCCTCTGCTCTTGGGCGACTTTTGCCCAATTTGGGTGGAGCCAGCGTCGCGACGAGACGGCTATACACGGGGGTTGTTCGGTCAATGGCGCTATATGGTGCACCAGTGTGGGCGGCGGCTCTGACCGCCCAGAATAGGGCTCGCCTCTGGCGCCCTCAGAGAATATTGGCGGTTAGAGCCATACGCGGCTACCGCACCGTATCGACGGAGGCGGCGTGCGCCTTGGGCGGAACTCCCCCGTGGGATTTGGAGGCGGAAGTGCTCGCCGAAGTTTATCGGCGGACGGCTGACTTCCGGGCGGGTAGCGGCATACGGCCCCCGCCCGAGGAGATACGCGAGTGGCGTGAGGCCGCTCGTCAAGCCACGATGGCTCGTTGGTCGTCCCGGCTGGAGGCTCCACGTGCTGGCTTCGCCCTCGTGGAGGCTCTCCAGCCGGTCATCGCCGAGTGGGCAGGGCGGCAGCACGGGACCCTTTCCTTCCGACTGACGCAGGTCCTTTCCGGGCATGGTTGCTTCGGGAAGTATCTGTACTCGGTCGCCAGGAGGGAATTGAGTCCCGCCTGTTACCACTGCGACTGCAGTGAGGACTTGGCTCAGCACACGCTAGCGGTTTGTTCCGCCTGGGCGGCGCAGCGTGGGGTCCTCACTGCAGTTATTTGAGGAGATCTCTCGCTACCGGCCGTCATACGCTCCATGGCCGGTAGCGACAGTTGTTTTACCGCGGTCGCAACCTTCTGCGAAGACGTAATTTCGCGGAAGGAGGCGGCGGAGAGGGCCCGGGAGGACGATATCCACTCGGACCCAATTCGCCGCCGGCGAACCGGGCGGCGGAGGCGCGCATACCAGCGCCTCATGCCGCCTTGAGTGTGGCCGCGGGTGGACGGGACGGGTTTTCCCCTCCACTCGCTATAATGGCCAGCCGCGAGGAGGCGACGTCCGCGTGTGCCGTACGTCGCCTAAAATAAAGAGTTTACCCATAGATGGTGCCCGCAGTTTCGGGCAGGCGCTAGGAGGGATCTGGATGTCGTAATAGCAGCGGTTCCCGGATCCCTCCTATCTCAGGCGCAGAGTGGCACACCGTGTGGTTTTAGTCCGTCCGATTCCGACACACCACCCCGCCGTAAACCCCGGTGGGGTGACGGCCCGAGGGGGTTCCCACACGTTAAAAAAAAAAAAAATGGGGCATTTATATGTACACAGACTATACATTTTTTGAGATGGCAACTCACCGCGTACAAAGTATTATATTTGACACCTATGGCTTTTTGCTTTTATATTTACTGCCAGGCCAATCGGTAGAGGATGTGAGAAAAGTTTTATTGTCAGTTGGCAATAAAAATTCACGACCGTTCAGTCTTAATGGGTGATAATTATAATTTACTCGCAAATTACTAAACGCTAATATCTTTTTTATCACATAAACTTAATTAATAAACTTATTTTTACTTACATAATGTTTTAAATAATTTTTAAAATAGGAAAGAGTAAAACGTAATATGTGTTTTATTTAAAAAAAAAAATACTCTCGTGCTTGGAATAAATTCTGTGAATATTTTAAATGTAATATATATGTATAAACATTTAAGTTAAAGAGGTTTTATTATGGTACATTATTTATATTTAATTGGAGCAAATTTCCATCAAAACCTGCTAAACAATCTTATGATCAACAAGTATTTCTTGATTCAAATAATTATTTTTATAGTAATAGAGCTACATATTTTTTACATATATTTATTATTTATATTATTTTTACCATTAATAACGGATATCAAATCTAGATTAATCAAGTACGGTTAAGCTTGTATTTCTTTATTACCAAACAGTATCTAAATATGGAAGAACAAGAGCCTAGTAAGGAATTGGCATATAACTATCCATTACTAAAATAAACTAATACCTGTATACTCGTTTAACTACAAATAAAAAAAACTGAAGACTTGAATTTAGAACATAGCACTGGCAGGCGCAGGTCACAAAATGATTTTGCCTGAGCAGACAGCTTTCGCGGCTCAAGGTGAAATTCTTTTTAAAATCAAGTTATGTAGCCGTATGTAGGTTTATGCGACGTTTAATTGAATATGCATGTAAAAGTATTTACGTTTGTAAAGTACTAAAATATAAGATTTATTGAAATGGCTAGCCGTTTATCTAACGTTATAGTAAGTTTAAAAAACGAAAATCTTAAAACGTGAAAAATTATACAAACTAAACATATACAATTTACTTACACAAAATGTATCCACCTTTGAATATCTTAATGGCATAAAACAGGAATATCATTGTAGCTATTCATATAAAAGAAAAACTATTTTTAACGACTGCATTTTTGAAGGTGTGCTACATTTTTGTACATTCATATTTCACTATTGCCTGCTAGTAGTGTTGCCATACGGAGTGGATCATCAATGGTAGAAAAAGTTTATATATACGATGTGGAAAAACTTGTTACTAATTACTAATAATCAATGATAATAAATTTTAAATAACCTGTCCCCGCTAGCAATCATTACTGCCATGCTGGCGGGTAAGGAGCGCTAGGACGCAGTGGTCTCTTTCTGTGAAACTGTTATGCTTCAGATGGAGACCGCTGAACGGGATCAAGAGAGGGTCGATCACGACCGAAGAAGACGTCGGTGGCGGTATGAACAGTCGGCGGGATCGTGGGCCGACAGAGAGTGGTGACCTGTGGTGGCAGATTAGTAGATGATAGTAAGGGATGGGATAGCTGCCTGATCGTGTAAAGGTACTGTTAGGCTGCCACGCTTGAATTGAGAGGAGAAAGTATTTTTCCCTCGGAATGGGACCTGATAAGATAGGTGTGAATTCGGGGAGGACCTGAAATCGCATGGTCCGGGTAAAGAGTAGGAGATTTGAAGATTTTCCACACCATTAACAAAAAAATGTGAGTATTGTGACATCATATTTAAGGATAATATTAAAAAGAGAATAATTAGGATTACTTACATTTGGCGATTATTTTTTTTAAGGGAAGGAATTTCGTCTCAAGGGAATCTATAAGTGCCTCCTTTTCAAATACTTTTCAAATAAAATAAGACCTATTACATAATTTGTATTCTATTCTACGAGAATACGTTCTATTCAAAATTGAAAACAATTAAAAATAAAACAATATTTTGAACACGAAAATTGTTCCAAATTTGAATGTTGTGTAATTTATTCCTTTTTTAATTTGTTTTTAAGCCATTGTTTAGCAAATTACTTTGTATATTATTTTTTTGTAATCTAAAAATTTTCTGTCACAATTTTTACGAGACTTTGTATGATTACACATATTTTGAACACCGATAGCTATTATCACTATACTGATATGAATTGATTAACTATAAATAGGTAACAAAATCACTTTTATATTCTAATTATATGCCAGTATACAACACAATGCACATTTTATGATTATCAACAGATCGAGAAACAACAATTAGTGGAAATAGATATTCATACCGTGGAATATTTCAACAATATTTTTATACGTTGCTCACTCAGGAAGTGATAATACTAGACTGATTTGATTAAAATTCGACATTCAAGATACGTGAAGGAATCTATTTTATTGGCAATGTTCAAGGAACGTGTATGGAGTGGTCTCTCGCTGTTGTGTATTTTTAATCGTTTATACATGTATAATAGCACTAAAGTCAAGCAGGATTTGTATATTACGCCTTTTTAGGCACTCTGCCGAATATGTCGCAACTTAGCTACTCTATAAGGAATTTGTTTCGGATAAATATGTAAAGGATTTTGTAGTGGGTGTATGTGACAATAAAAACGAGTTGTCTCACTATCATTTTGGTCATAATAATCATATTGACTGTAAGTCAAGATGTTTAATAAACAGAATTAACTTATTTAAATGCAAAATCAAAGACTATCTTTTTTTCTTTAAGGTGATCGATTTAAAAAGTATATAAGGCCATCAGGCATAAAATCGAATAACTCTTGAACAATTCGCGTATTGACATTGTACGTTATATGGAAAAAAATATAATTCAATTCTGTACGAAATGAACTATTTTAAAGCACGTGTGATATTGTTTAAACATTTGAAAACGTTCGAAAGGTGACATTTGTTAAATGTCATGGCGGCCACGAACGATGTCGCTAAAATGCGAGACACAGAGATAGGAGAATGTTTACGGGTTCGACGACCGGAATTAACTTTCCAAACTTGTTTCTGATAAAAGGCTCACACGAAACACGCTACATATGTGCCCACGTTCGCGGGTAAGAAATTGTCGTACTACATGGACAGTAAGTTGGAAACATTTCTCCGGCTCGCTAAATCCATTTATAAAACCGTGGTTCGTGATTGCTGGGAACTGTCATTTATAACAACCAAAAGAGGTTAACTAATAGAGTAGTTGACACCTTACTTTTATCATCTGTCAAAATGATAATTTCGTAAGAAAACTTCTAACTTCAGTATTTTAAAATACTCAATTGAAGAACAGCTGCATTTATAAAAAGTTAGAATAATTATATTTTCCGACATGTTTTCTTGTATTACTCTTAATAAAACGTATATAGTTGTTTATTTATGACACATTCAACCTTATTGTGTATAAGGCTAGTATGTATATCAGTATACAACTTATTTGGCTAAAAAAATCAATATCGATACAATTATGATTTCAAATTAAGTAAAAGACTAAAACCACATAAATAGTTCACTACTGAATTGACTAGAAAAACACCGTAGGTATATTTATCGCGTGGCAACGACGACAAATTTCGCATTATACCCTATTTTTCAGTTAACATTAAAAAAGTGCAAATAAAAAATAAATTCTGATACGAAAACATGTTAACAATTTTTTTGTGTTCATTCAAATTTAAAAAAACAAACAAAATACTGGCACTTTGACTAGTTATCTTAAGGGCGAAAAAAAAACAACAAATGCCATTAGAACAAGAAATGTCATTCCATTACCATAAAGGGTGGAGGTTCTATAATCTCTCCATGGCTCACTTTAGTTATCAGAACCGAAGATATTTACTTAATGGTCTTCTGTCATTGAAGTGCCGACTAAGTGTTGTTGAGTGTACTTATTCCAGGGATGAAGTGGAAAGGGCTCTTGTAATAAAATAAATTAACCAAGTTAAAATATAATGACATGAAACTGAATTTTATGTGACCCGTAATTAATGAGATTGTGTATCTACTCGGTCTGCTTTTGTATACAAAATGACTGATAAAACTGAAAAAAAATATATTCGATGAAGGTCATTAAGCAGGTAATAATAGGAAAACTGGCTACGTTTTTTAAATAAAAATGGATTATTGTGTCTATGGTATGTTGATAAATATTTTTACATGCAAAATTTAAGTCAGTCACCATTATATTTATGTTAAGATGTTACATACATTTTATATGCATTTAGGGTATGACAGGGAAGGGGTTTGCAGTTATAATTTTAACATAACAGGTATCAAATCTTCAATTAAAAGAGTCAAAGTCTATTTTTTGTTGCACGCATTTGGGGTTGGTCTGATTGAATAATTATTTTCGCTAACGCTCATTCATGAGTAGATTATAGTTCGTTAAACATTACTTTAAGATTTATAGATAAAAACGCGGGAAAACGTCTTATATTTTTTGTAAAATCTTCAATCCATTTTACTTTATAGAAAATATAGATATAATAAAGACAGGTTTTTCCAAGGTGATTGTGAAACACAAGCTGTGCAAATTGAATATAGTTTTTGTGAGCGTAGTTACAGACAAAAATACAATATTTGTTTACACCGAATCGAGGTTTTAAATTATACATAAATATATAGCCGAAAGACTACAAGTTACTAAATTTTTTATAGCTACGATATCTTTCTTTCTGAAGTTGACTATAGTTTTTGCCACTTTTGTTCCTACTTTTTTCTTTGTTGACGGGGTGTAAAATCCCTTCGGATCTCCGGCTCCTCAAGAACACAGAAGCCAGGAATATGTGGTGTTTCCACTAAAAAACCACTCCGGCGGCCGGTCTCAGGCTCCTACTCTAAAGAGGACCCGGGCCATGTTATTTCCGGTCCCCTCCAGGATCAACGTCATGCCTGGTCAGACCCTCTCGTTACAGCTGCGTCCAGATCCCGTTTTTGCGACCAGGCCGCATTGCTGTCGCCGACCACAGCTTGCGGTCACGTTTGTTTCTATCTACTTCCTAATTACTTTCTACTGTCGAAATTAGACTATTTTAAGTTATCACATCACCAGTTTTTAACAGTCCACTGCTGGAATAAGCCTCTTATTCGAAAGGAGATTTTGGTCTACTATACCATGCTGACCAGACTGATATTATAGATTTTGTTCAAGCATTTTTTCTTTTAGCAGTGATTTTTCCCTGCGTGGTTTGTTCCTTCAGTCAAGCTAGTCATTCCTGTTGATCTTGTGGGTGTCGTAAGAAGCCGCGAGAAGTCTTTTAATGCGGTCAGCATGGGGCCGGCTGTTATGAAGAACCTTGGGGATACCTATGTCCAGCGGTGGACGTCTCTTGTCTGAGATAATGATGATGATAAGGATTGTAATTGAATTTGAAATGAATTTAGTTTTCACAATCTAATAATCTAAAAATAAAAACGTATTATGTTATATAGGACTGTTCCTATTTATGAGTTAAGGGTTCAAAACGTGTTTCGGCTTTGACTGGTTTATAGTAAGAAATCCTTTTCTGACCATAAATCGAATAACGCCAGAATCCAGAAAACTACAATATTTTAGTTAAAATATACATATATTATATATACATATATCACCACCAAATATACATTTTATCACCACTATATAATTAAAAGGATTTTCCAGTTAAAATGTTACAAGGATACATATCCTTAAATTAAGAATGATGAAATTATGATGAACACAAAATGTCACCTACTTTAACAAACGACTCGTATTTGTACCCTGTATCCTATAGGCAGATGCTCGTATCTTGGACTCACTATTATATAAATTCTCTTACATTTCGTGCAATTATCACGTCCAGATAACGTATTATAGCAAAGAGAGTTTTATTTTTATGTTTTAGTTATATAATCTTTTTTCCTGGTTGGTGTTTAAACAACATCCTTCTCCACACAAGGACAGCCAGTGATACGTACACAACACAACAATAGACTCACAGGTATGGCAAGGCACCATGTTTGGTACAAACGGCGGAATATTACGCACACTGTTCGGTGACTCCGGCGATGGAAGCTTTTGGTGTACGAGGTCGTCAGACCAAACGCTTACAATATTAACAGATGATTAGTGTATTTTAATATTGAATAAACTGCTCCTTGGCTACAACTTAACGTCATTTTATAACCCAGGAGACCTGGTACCATGTAACAGGGAACTGGTTTTTTTGCCACGAGTTTAATCTTTCAAACTATTTTTAATAATACAATTACTTTTTGTAATACTCTGCAGTAAAATTAAAATACAAACTGTAAAACAGGGAAAACCATCAAAGAGTTGATTTGATTCAGGAAAACGAAAATGTGTGAAAATTTTTGTAAGAGATATTAAAATGATTTAATCTCCTCCATTATTAAACTTGGTAACTTTGCATTGAGATGCCAACCTTACTGTTACTTCATTTTTACTATCTGTCTCTTTCTGCCAGTATTTGGGTATAATAGTGTGGTTTCTTTACTACTCTACCCAGGAGTTTGTTCTCATTAAATTTTATTCCTATTCTCTTTGCTACAGTCAGCGTCTCGTCTTTAGTTTATCAACTCTTACGATCAACAACTTTTAATAGTCCACTGCTAAACTAAAGCCTCTCCTTCGAAAAGAGGTTTGATGTACTATATCACGCTTTCCAGACGTGTTGGTATAGAATTTATTTCAACTTTTCCTTCTTTTTGCAGTGATGTTGTCCTGCTTAGATTGATATCCTTCTTAGACGCTTCGTACGACAACCATGGGATTAAAGGGGGGTCATGATAATCTGTATTCTTGACCCGTCACTATATGGATAACAAGTTCTATAGTTCCATCAGCATTCATATGTCAGGCATATGCAGACGTCTTATGAGATATATTACCGATCGATTAGGTCTGATTATTGACTGAAAATCTGCAAACTATTTTACAGAGACTTTGGCACTTACATGCTGCCACTTCATTTAACTCTTATTGAATCGATGCTGTGCAGTTAGATTTGTGTAGTCATTTCTTCTGGAGTCAGAGCCAGAATAGAACAAAATCGCTATGTAAATGAGTAAAATGGTTTTAGGGCTGGAGAGACCGCCAAATTCACATTCCCTTGAATCGTACAAGTGAAATTTTTTCATCATATTTTTAAAGAGCATAATATATGCCCGTTGTTGTGGCGCACCTTGAGAGAGGCCTAAGTCCAGTAGTGGACCTCTTTCAGCTGATATGATGAGGAATATATAAGATTCTTAGGGACTCTTATTCAAATTAAAAAACTGTTCAGAATGTTCAAAAGAAGGTCAGTAAAATGCTATAGATGATATCCATTATTTCTAGGTGTACGCTTAATTAGCGGTCCGATGACTATATGGCAGCTCTCTTGTGTACTCGCTGTCAATTTCGTCTCACTGGAGTTGCGAGCGACTCGTACTTTTTCTGTCCACCAAATTTATCACATTTCAGATAATCCTTCAAATAAATAGCCAAAGACTACCTAGAATTATGTACAATGTAAACATTTATAGTAGAGTCACAATAAACGTGACTTGTGCTTAAACTGGGTTGTTCCGCAACGAGTCCGTAGCTATGTGTACATGCGCAAGAGTGCGTCGTGTCAGTCGGGCGGCGCGCACCAGCCGAGGCCACGCACTCGCCAGCCAGACAGGCTATTTCCGAACGAGATCCGAGACGTTGCAAAAAATCATACTAACCTACAGATCGGAGACGAGATAAAAGTATCAGACGCTTATCTATAACACTTTTGATACTATAACTTGAATGAAGAACGCCAGTAATGGGTAATTAATTCTCAATAGTATTATAAATTTGTAAGTAATGAAATTATGAAATTTGGTATACGTATAGCCAAGAGTACTGGAAAGGAAGATCTGGGTTATCCTTTATCCATAAAAAGTACTGTATCCAATGACTACACGAAATAAAGTTTATAACAGTGGAACTAGGGGTAATTTGTGGTTTGGACAGACTGACAAACCTAGGACAGGTCGCACCATCATATTACATCAACAGCCATTTACTCATGCAGTCCATTGCTATCCATAGACCGCTGCCTGGTTTTGGCCTGCTATTACTACTAAAGCAGGTAATTAAGAAAAGACAACATATAAGAAAGCATGCTAAAATATACAAAATACAAGCGTCCATTTAATAGATCACAATTTTACCTAAGACTAATAACATTTAATACTAAAAGTTATCGTCTAAACTCATAAACAGAGTGACTAGGTTCGGATTTTGAGGTCAAGGAAACCCCTAGTTGACTATTTCTCTGTACATACGTTTCAAATCCCGTAATCACTAATTCAGAGAACTGTTATTTTGTTAAGTACCGTTGTTTTTTACATAGGTAAGTTAAAAAAGTATATGGATGGTTAAATGTATGCAAGAATACCTAATATAGTATTATTTTTTGACTGAAGCTTTCCGCTCACTGAGTAACATAGCGTTTAAGTACAGGAAGAGTACAGTAATACATACAGTTATAATACAAAATAAACTACATTAACGGGGAGTAATGTTGTGAAAGATTTTGATGTGTTTTTTTATACCTACGTATCTTTTACTGACGTTTCTAAAATATTATTCCTTTGCGACAACGACAACGTTTTTATGTTCAAACAGCTATACCTTGTCTTAATTTCTTTCGACAGTTGATGTCATAGTAATTTACTAATGAAACAACATGTTGCCGAGTCGATTAAAAAGACCAATTTATTTAATTTACACACGTGTGGTGACGGATGTTTAAGAATATGTAGTGTCACCATCCCGATTCATGATATGGGTGTCGTAAGAGGCGACTAAGGCAGTAAACTACACAGGACAACATCATTGAAAAGGGAAGTAAAATTTGAAACAAACTCATTTTTTTTTTTTTTTAACGTGTGGAAACCCCCTCGGGCCGTCACCCCACCGGGGTTTACGGCGGGGTGGTGTGTCGGAATCGGACCGACTAAAACCACACGGTGTGCCACTCTGCGCCTGAGACAGGAGGGATCCGGGAACCGCTGCTATTACGACATCCAGATCCCTCCTAGCGCCTGCCCGCCAAAGCGGACACCATCTGCGGATAAACTCTCTACATAGGCGACGTACGGCACACGCGGACGTCGCCTCCTCGCGGCTGGCCATTATAGCGGGTGGAGGGGAAAACCCGTCCCGTCCACCCGCGGCCACACTCAAGGCGGCATGAGGCGCTGGTATGCGCGCCTCCGCCGCCCGGCTCGCCGGAGGCGAATTGGGTCCGAGCGGATATCGTCCTCCCGGGCCTTCTCCGCCGCCTCCTTCCGCGAAATTACGTCTTCGCAGAAGGTTGCGACCGCGGTAAAACAACTGTCGCTACCGGCCATGGAGCGTATGACGGCCGGTAGCGAGAGATCTCCTCCAATAACTGCAGTGAGGACCCCACGCTGCGCCGCCCAGGCGGAACAAACCGCTAGCGTGTGCTGAGCCGAGTCCCCACTGCAGTCGCAGTGGTAACAGGCGGGACTCAATTCCCTCCTGGCGACCGAGTGCAGATACTTCCCGAAGCAACCATGCCCGGAAAGGACCTGCGTCAGTCGGAAGGAAAGGGTCCCGTGCTGCCGTCCTGCCCACTCGGTGATGACCGGCTGGAGAGCCTCCACGAGGGCAAAGCCAGCACGTGGAGTCCCCAACCGGAATGACCAACGAGCCATCGTGGCTCGACGAGCGGCCTCACGCCACTCGCGTATTTCCTCGGGCGGGGGCCGTATGCCGCTACCCGCCCGGAAGTCAGCCGTCCGCCGATAAACTTCGGCGAGCACTTCCGCCTCCAAATCCCACGGGGGAGTTCCGGCCAGGGCGCACGCCGCCTCCGTCGATACAGTGCGGTAACCGCGTATGGCTCTAACCGCCAATATCCTCTGAGGGCGCCAGAGGCGAGCCCTATTCTGGGCGGTCAGAGCCGCCGCCCACACCGGTGCACCATACAGCGCCATTGATCGAACAACCCCCGTGTATAACCGTCTCGTCGTGACGCTGGCTCCACCCAAATTGGGCAGAAGTCGCCCAAGAGCAGAAGCAGCGACGACCAGCTTTGGAGTAAGCTGTCGGAAGTGCTCGTCGAAGAGCCACCTGCCGTCGAGGATTAGGCCCAGATACTTCATCTGGGCCTTAATCGGTACGAGGACCGAATTGACAACGATAGAGGCACCGGGGGGTGGACCACGACGGGGCCCATGAAACAAAAGGGCTTCCGTCTTATCTAGGGCCACCCGTAAACCCAGCGCCTCAATGCGCCCGACCACCAAAGAGACTCCCACGGTGGCCAGACGCGCCGCCTCTTGAAAGTTCGCCCCCCGGGCCGTGACCAATGTGTCATCGGCGTAACAAATTACGCCCAGCCCGGGGGGAAGACGACCTCGAAGGGCCCAGTCGTATCCCATATTCCACAGGAGTGGTCCGAGGACGGACCCCTGTGGAACACCGCACGACATGGGCCGCCGCCTCAGAATACCATCTCGGTCCTCGTACACGACGGTACGCTCCTCAAGATAGTCTGCCACAAGCCGCCTCAGGTACTCGGGCACCCCGTGGTAGTGGAGTGCTTCCCTGATGCAGCTAAATGGCAGACTATTAAATGCGTTGGCGATGTCCAGCGACACCGCCAACAGCACGCCGCCACAGCTCACCGCCTCTTCGGTAACGGCCCTCAGGCGCAGCACAGCATCGACCGTCGAACGCCCCGCCCGAAAACCAAATTGGGCGTCCGACAGATCGGGGCCCACCTCGCAGAGGTGCCGGACGATGCGGGCAGAGAGTATCCTCTCAAACAGTTTACCCGCCTCGTCCAGCAACACAATGGGCCTATAGGCCGCCACCGAATCAGTAAGCCGTCCCAGCTTCCTTAATAGGACCAGCTTCCCGCTTTTCCAGCACTCAGGGAAGCGTCCGGACGACAAGCTAGCGTCCAAGACCTCCCTGAGGCGGTCCGACATGTGGTCGAGGGATCGTGCCAATACTCGGGCAGGTATCCCATCTGGCCCAGGGGCGGTGTTCTTAGAGCGAATCCGTAGAACAACCGCCCCCACCTCCGATTCCCTAACGGGCGGAATATTGTCCTCGTTCCCCCCGTCGTCTGGCCATGAAGACCATCGACGGGGGTGTGTGATCCACCCGCTGCGGGAAAAGGCCCTCGACCACATCCCGCAGGAAGCTAGGCTGGAGTGTCTCTGTAAGGGGGGGGCCCGACGTGCGGAGCTTTTGTCGCGCCGCACGATAAGGGCGACCCCAGGGGTCACGATCGAGACCCTCCAGCATCTCCTTACGCTTAATTTCCTTGGCGCGGCTGATGGCCAGCTTCAGAGTTTTCCGCGCCTCTCGGTACTCCTCATGAAGCTGGTCTTCCCCGCCTTCTTCGCGGTGTCGCCGCCGACCACGGGTGTAGGACCTCCGGGCACGAGTACAGGCCGCGCGGAGGTCCGCCAACTCCTGGGACCACCAGTAAACTTCCTTCCGTGGAGGCCGACAACCTCGTATGCGGGGCATGGCCGCATCGCAGATTTGCGTAATCGCATCGCGGAAACGACCAGCCCCCATGTCGACCTCCTCGATTGGAGCCTGCGGAGACAGCCAAGAGTGAATAATGGCTGCCTCCTCCAGTAGGTCCCCATTCAGTTTGGCTATAGCCCACCGCGGAAAGCGAGAAGATCGCCGCGCCGCGTGACCCCTACTGGGGCCCTGGGAGCGGGAGAGCTCAAATCGGATATAGAGATGATCCGAGAGCGTCTCAACCTCTTCCAGGACACGCCAGTTCCTTACTCGTGCGGCGAGGGCAGGGGTAGCGAACGAAAGGTCCACTATCGACCCTCCCTGCCGTCGCACGCACGTGTTGGTGGAGCCCCTGTTTAGTAAACAGAGGCCCACCGAGGCCGCCCACTCCTCTACGGCCTCGCCCCTAGCGTCCGTCCTGGGGGAACCCCACGCAATGGACTTTGCGTTGAAGTCCCCCAGCACTAAGACGTGCCCAGACGTTAGACGCCGCATCGAGGTTTCCAAGTTGTTAAGGAAAACCTCGAAGTCGTTCAAACTCCGGTTGGGGGAGAAGTATACACCATATACAGTGATCCCCCCCCACTCGGCAGCAACATATCCAGTGCCCTTGTCTCTTAGCGACAAGGGCGGGGAATGAGCCGCCGTAGAGCCGACGACTGCCACGGAACCGTCCCGGTCACCCAACCAGTTTGGACGGGGAGGAACATAATAGGGTTCCGCGGCTACGGCAACACCGATCGACCACTGTGCCATGGTTTGCAAAAAAAGGTCCTGCGCCGCGGCACAGTGGTTCAGGTTAGTCTGGACAAGGAGGTTGGAGACTTGGGCCATTACTCGACCGTCTCTACAGCCTCCTCCATGGGCGACGGTATAGACGCACGAACGACGTCAGAAGCAGCCTGGGCCGACTGGCTAGCCCCTGACGCCTGCCGAGAACTGCGGGGAGGTTTGCAACCCCCCTGCCCAATCTGGTGATTGGCGGGTTTGTTACCCGCCGCACACGCGGGGCAGTGAGGGGCAGCAGAACAATCTGCCGCCTTGTGCCCCGGTCGACCGCAGCGGAAACATAATCCGCTGCAGTCGAAACAACTGACGCACTTGGCGCGTGTGTGCCCCGATGCCAGGCATTTGTAACACCTCATCGGTCTCGCCGCCAGGACTGTGATCCTAGCGCTCACGAAACCGATGAGCAGCCTGCCGGCGTCGCCCAACATTTTGGCCGACGCTACGGGACAGCTGACCCACACTGCGCCAAGTCCTCCTGGACCGGGGCGGATGGTGCCGACCCTAATGTTGTCCGTGTTGCAACCCGTCTTCTCTCTTACTGCAACACGGACATCCTCGGCCGTTATGGAGTCGTCCAGGCCCGAAATGCGCAATTCTGCGCACTTGGTGGGCCTGGCGATCTTGACACCATCCGTAGCCGTAAACATACTTCGCAACTTCTCGGCAATTGTGTCCGCCGTCTTAGCACCTTCAGCCCCAGGGAACTCGAGGACTCGAGCTCCCGTTTGGGCGAGGCGCATTCTGACACCTACTGTCCCGAAATCGCGTGCGAGACTGTCCCGGGCCCTTTTGAAAATGGCCGCGTAGGACAGCCCGCCGCTAGCTGCCTCCGGTGACACGGTGACTACCACGGCCGCGCTTTTAGGCGCCTGTAGTTTGCGCGGCGTCTTTGTGGCAGCCACTGCAGCCGATGGCGCCTGCGGGGTAGAGGCTGCTATTTGTGCAGCCTTCTTACCCCGCTTTCGGGACTTCTTAGCCCCCCCGACTACCTGCCAACCATCCGTGGAAGGGGCAGATGTGGAGGGAGCACTTGTTGAGGTGCCAGATACAGCGGTTGGAGTGGGGAGCGGAGGGAACTCCGCCCCAGTCTTTGCCGCTGTTTTGGGCCCTAAACTCGGTGTGGGCGTCCGGGCTGCTGCCTTGGCCGCCTGCCGTGCCCTCGGAACAGTTGCAGGAGCAGCAGAAACTGCTGCCGCCGCCGCGTAGGACACGCGACCGATCGCAACGGGAAGCGATGCTGACCCCGATGCAACCCCCGCTTTATGGCCCGCAAGCGGCGGCCGGACAACAGGAGCTGGTGGCAGCCTTGCCTCCAGGCCAGCCAGACGCCCGTCCATCATGCGCCATACTGCATCGGTTATTTGACGCAGATGGGCATCAGGAATGCCACCGAGGCTGGAAGAGGGGGCAGACTGAGACGGGGACGTGACCGGGTCCTCTGTCGGGCGATGCGCCCGGAATTGGGCGAACTGAGCGCTGAGCTCAGCCACTTGCCCCGTCAGGCGATCGTTGGCCGCCTGGAGCCGAGCCACGTCCCCGATGAGGGTATCCACGACCCCCGCAATAGCGGAAGAGGAGTCCTTAAGGGCTTTCACAAAGGAGCCCTTAAGGTTACTCGACTTGGTGGCCACTTTGTGAATGATGGCCACCGCCGCATTCGCTCTCTCCTGCATGGACGATGGTGTTTGAGGAACTGAATCCCCCACCATCGGCTCCTTTATTTTTAGCAGGAGATCCGCAATCTCCTCCTCCGCCAAAATTTCGCCGTCTGCCCTGAGCCGTCTATAGGCTTCCGCCTTGCAGAAGACGGAGCCTGACGGGGCCGAGATCGGGGTTCGTGACCTCCCTCTGCGGCTGCTTGCTACCTTAGGAGGTAGCATCTCCTGGGATGTATCGCTCTCCTCATCCCTGGAGCGTCCGCGTTTTCGGCTGTCACACAGCTCCGTCTCCATGAAGTCCAACATGTCCGTCCTTACACTAGAGCTTCCACCCGCGGTAGACTTGGAACGTAATCGCTCCGATGTTCTTCGGCTCCCAGCAGTCATAATAACTTCTGGGAGCCCCACCGAGGTAGGCATCCCAACCAATGCTTCCTCGTCGTTGGAAGAGAAGTCGTCAGACCTTTTTTGCTTCCCACCATCTATCTCCTTCTTTCTTTCCACAGTTTTTAAGTTTTGGTTTTTGTTTGATTGAAATTCCATTATTGAACCCACGAGATGGAGAGAATAAATGTCGACCCGGGCAGAGATCCCCAATACCCGGGCAAGCGTAAATTTAAGCCCAACCGAGGGGTCCGCAGGTGCCTCGGCTGGGAGTGCGCTTACGACTGAACTACCCATCAGCCATGCATCCCCTGGTCACGCACCAGAACACGGGATTCGGGGTAATTTTTTATAGAGGTTTTCTTCCTCGCAGTCCGGGCAGCTAAGCCAAGACCCTCGCTCCCGATTGGAGTCGCGAGACTCCAACTCGGGACTACGATATGTCGACGGCGGCAGGGAGACTACGTCTCCTGATGCCTGCTCGGTGGCAGTGTAAGTGCACACCGAACCCGTCTTACTTTTCCACCGCTGAACGGAGGAACTTCGACCATTGAAAGGGTCCCACCATCGTGATTTTTTACCGAGGTTTTCCTCCTCAATGCTCCGAAGAGCGAAGAACCAACAGAGGATCCGACGAACACGCCCGCTCTGTTGGACCAAGTCTCGGTCGAATTACCGAAGAAAATGGTTTCCTCTTCGTGCTAGAATATTAGCCGTTGGCAGTGATGAACACCATCGCCAACGTTACCAGGGTGCACCACGTGGAGGTTTTCTAGCCAAGCACCCCTTCCTCTTCGTGCTAGAATATTAGCCGTTGGCAGTGATGAACACCATCGCCAACGTTACCAGGGTGCACCACGTGGAGGTTTTCTAGCCAAGCACCCCGAAACAAACTCTACATCAACCCGTCTGGCCAGCGTGGTACAGTAGAGGCCTATGGCCTGCAGCGGACCGTTAAAGGCTGTCGATGATTCAATTTGTGATTAATGATTCCTTACTACTGGACTGAAAAAGAAAACCAACCAGAATTTCTGAAAATTCCACCACTAAGGGGGGTAAAATAAGTTATATGGAAGTTCGTACTTTTCAAAGTTGAGAACACAAAATAAGAGATAAAGGTAAGATCACAGCACAGTATACACAATTTCTCACGCGCAAAAAAAGTTCATAAAACGTACAAGTATTTCGTCGAACATTACCTTCATAAAATATAAATATTGTTCCAAAGGAAAAATCAACAACATTGTTTATGTAATTTTTACGAGTTATTCAATGCTAAGACAATACGGGATTTGTAAACAAAAAAGAGAAATAACCATGACAAACACACGGGTACTCGCATCTGGCGTCTTAAAGATATTGTCTTAGTTCCGTTTCCCCACCTGATCCTTGCCATATAGGACAAGGTAACAAGGTTAATATGTTTTACCTTACCCCAAATTACCGTCTCACCAGAAAACTATTTCATTAACAAGAAGGATGTGTATCAGACATGGAATTGACCTAATAAAACCCAATAAAAAGGTTTGTAACATTATAATTATATTGCGCCGAATCCAGAGAGCCATGCATCACGTGAAAGACTGAATAATATAAAAATAAATTTCAACTTGGGGAAAAGCTAATATATAATTTAATATTAAATACCTAACATACTCGTGGATGAGCAGCTTCGGTAGAATAAATGGTGACAGATCAAATAACGTTTGAAATACAATCGGTACATTGCGGTCGATTTCTAGCAGACGTTGGAAAAAATATTTCTGCTCTCTTGTATTTATTTATGTATGAGTAGGACGATGTTAATGTCCTACTTTTTATTGCGAGAATTAAATCTGACAACTATCACTAATACACATATATATATATATTATATACTTATGTTGAATTTTTTTCGTGTAATCGTAGTCTACTTTGATTGGTATAGTTCGGTTGGCAAATAACCCAGTTTTTAACAAGTTTTAAGATTGACATTGCACAAAAAACGATACCGTAATTAACAATGATGGAATTCTTAAAAGTCGATATATCATATGGTATCATGGCCTATGTCCAGCAGTGGACTATTAAAGGCTGTTGATGATGACGATGATGACTGCCTCGATGGAGTAACGGTAGTGAAAGTGACTGCTGTGCTTGAGGTCTCGGGTTCGATCCCCGGGTCGAACCAAATGTTTGTATGATCTGCAAATATCTATTTCGGAGTTTGGGTGTTTTCTAAGTATAATATGTATGTATTTACAAAAATAAAAATATTTAAGTATTCTGTCAATCTTGTGCTATGATAACTAGACTGACTGATAGAATACTTATATACTTTTCTTTTTGTAAATACATACATATCATACATAGAAAACACCTAAACTTCGAAACAAATATTTGCAGATCATACAAACATTTGGTCCGACCCGGGGATCGAACCCGAGACCTCAGGCATAGCAGTCGCATTCGCTACCACTGCACCACCGAGGCAGTTACTGCCAGTAACTGTACAGTTACTGACTAAATGTCTGAAATATTTATTATTATTATACTTGTGAATATTTTATCAAAACGTTTCGTCTATATTTGATTTCGACAGTATTAATAACTTTACCAAACTAATACTTTACTTGAAATTATTATACATAACAATTTTAGTTTTTTTACAAATACCTTCAAATATGTATCAACTTAGCGACTGAAAATTATTAAAAAGTTCATAGATGTTTGAGTCATGATGTCCAAACTATGCATACTAAGACAATATTAATCTAAGATAGTAAGTCCGTGTGTTAATGGATTAAGAATACACAGTGTTACCACCCCTATTCATCTCGTGGGTATCGTAAAAGGCGTCTAAAGCAACAAAATATTCAGGAAAATATCACTACAAAGAGAAGGAAAACTTGAAACAAACCCTATTCCAACCCGTCTGGCCAGCGTCGTTTAGTAGGCCAAAACCCCCATGCTAAGGAGAGGCCTATGTCCAGCAGTGGCCTGTAAAAGGCTGTTGATAAGATAATTAAGATACTTGTACAAAATCTATGATGCTTGTGAAAATGAATAAAGTAGTAGTTTATGGCTTTAAATTTTGAAATTCTATAATTATTAGTATACTTATATTCCGTATGAAAATAACTAATTTAGTTAACTTAATATATTTATTATAATTTAGAAAAAGATACGGGATTAGTGACTAATTGTTTTTGGACTTATTATTTTTAGTACTGTAGAATAACGAGGTAATGACCTACTTGGGCCTCACATTCTATAGCCAGTTTTGAGCTATTTACGTTCAGCCATGAACTTGAACATAATATTATTGTATTATAAAATAATCATAATTCGTATTGAATAATTACTCATTAATTAAGTAATTTTAAAACAATGGACGGAGCGTGGGTGGGGCAACCAAAAGATTGTCCGTCGACCCGGTGAAAGTCGCGGAAAACCGTTGGATGCGGGCAGCACAGCATCGGTTGTTGTAGCGAATCGTTTTTTAAGCCTGGTGTGAATTCAGGTTCAAATTAGTCCAAGACAGTGCTAATTCAGTAAATTTTTTTATTTTCTTTGCATTTATTATTGAAGTAAACGCTTGATAAGGAATATAAACATATAGAGACATAAAGACAAGTTTGTGATAAATCGGATCTATTAACGGTCGTGCGGGTTTTTTTTTTCTATAGAGGCCTGCCAAAGCGAGTTTATTCTGCCTGACGCAAAGCATGAATAGAATCCAAGAGCGGTGGTCGTCATACTCACTGCGAATAAAGACAGTGCAGTATGGTGACCCACGTTATGGCGGCCTAGCGAGATGCTTTTTCACGCCCCGCTTAAAGAACCCCGATTGTAGTGGGAGGAAAACACGTGCGCTGGTAATGAGTTCCAGACTTTAACTGATTTGCTCAAGAAGGAAAAGCCAAACCGTTGAGTTCGGGAGCGTATGTCTATCATTCTGAAACGGTTACTTCCAAAAGCCAGCACGAGGTGTCATGTACAGGAACGGAGAGGATGGGATAGGCATTTGTTTCAGATTTTTCCTTTATTATCCCCCTGGTCAAACCATAAACAAAATCATCACACCACCTGAATCAAATCAGGTTATCTATTTATATAATTAACTGAACTACTAAAACAACATAAAGACTATTGTTAAGAAAAGAATAACTTTTTAGACAATGGTTTCTGTGCATGACATATGTCAATTAATTACCTTTTGTTACCTAGAACAATACTGATGTGTCGGCTGCAATATTTGCTGGACAGGATATAGATAATTTCTCTTGCGTGTGCGCCGGATAATGGACGTTAAGGCTAATGGTATTTGCTTCCCATTCAAGAATGGGAGTAAGGAATCTTTAGATAAGCATAACTATGGAATACGCATTAATAAGGCATGTGCCGATGTTGTTATTTCACTGATTGTGAATACTTACTGTGTTGGTTTCCTAACAGTCATACTTTAATGAGACGCGTTTTGTTTTTTACATTTGTGTACAAATTTATTTTTACTCACTAAATTGGCAACTAAGAAGATCTGTAGACACTTTTTCACATTGAAACCACAAATAAATTATTGTATTTACAGTCCATATAAGAAATTGCTTTTAGTTACAAGGCCGCCATTTGAACATATTGTCTATTGATTTGATGTACTTACGCTTGTAAACGACAACAAAAAAAGTTTAGATATTAAAATATTTAGCCACGAGCAACCATTTTTTTTTTTGCTGTACGTCTGCTCAAGACTGTACCGAATATTTTGCAAAAAAAATATGCTTAAAATATTTTGCAACGAACGAATTGGAGTATACAATCGATTTGATACATGCAAATACCATGAAGACAGAAAATTTTTGTCAAACTATACCCTAGATCCTTGTTTTAGGCATGAGCATGATACAAGAAAAAGTACCTAAGTGCTGACACGATACAAGATTTTTAAAAAATTCAGAAATAATGATGTAGGACGTTTATTAGCAGTTTCAGACCCGAGAGGTGCCCTATATCAAGAGGTTGACCTTCGCTTCTATTAAGGCAGTGTGCGCGAAGGTGTAGGGCGCCAGCCAGAAAAAGGCAAATATATTACGTGTCCGTAAACATCATTTACATTTCTTTAATTAGAGTAATCAACAATACTGTTATAAAATGGACTTATGTCATTATCAATGTCACACAAGAGGTGATGCAATGAAAAAAAATCTTATTTAATTTAATCTCATAGAACAATGGTTACGTGTTACCCGGTTTTAATAATAAATTGTTTTAATTATTAATTGTCTAGCGATTGTTTACAAGTTTTTTTTTTCATCCAGATGACATTATGAAAATGTGCGCATCACATTATTGCCAGAACGGAAAATTTGATTTTTTTCATTCTTGTCGTCATGATCATTTGTTTTGTGTCTGGGTATAATTTATCTATTATGTTGTATGTATTCAGAAATATATGTTAATCTGCATTCTGGCTACCATAGCGCAGGCTTTGTCTAGTGTGGGATCAGACTACTCTGTGTCAGATGTGCGAACTTGCATACGTAGCCGTATTTCAGTACCACTAAAGTCCTTAAATATTTATTACCTTCAACAGTTTATCTACGTCGACTGTTGAACATACGCCTTTCGCAGAAGGATTTGAAAACATAGCGATCGGTCATTGCTGTCATCCAAAGATCTCAGTTGCTTTCAATCCTCTATGCGTTATTAAAACCTTTTTTTCATGTTATATCAACATCGTTCATAGTTATTTAATTATTTATGTGAACGTGATCCTATACTTACTTATAAACTACGATGTGTAAAACTTCGTCCGTTTTATGTTTCAATTTATTTTTCGCAATAAGTCGGTCACAGATAGAGCAACCCTTTCCTTTCAGTTACGAGTGATATAAAACATCAGATATAAATTCCACGTTGATTTTGGTACACGTTCTCGGGTTCAGACAGCAAATTGAGCGGCGCGAAACATTTATGAATTTCGGTATTGCGTATGTTATTGCTATTTGGTCATACGTGTTTTGCAATGAAGAGAAACTCTCTCTTCGGCTAACGAGTCATGACTCAGGTTTGTTTCTGTGTACAAACTTTTGCTGGAGTTCAATGTAGACTTTAAAAACTATACCACTTTAAAAATTATACCACATTAGCCAGGCAAGTTCGTATCGGGTTTTTTTCAAATTTTTCTTCTCTTTGTAGTCGACTTTGTAGTTGATTTCTTAAGTCGGGTCTAACGATACCCATTTGATGAAGAGGGGTGATGACAGTCCACACTGTTAATTTGCCACGGTACCGAAAACAGCAACAGTTAGATTATATTATATCATAAAAATGTTTAATATGCTGAAAATAACTGCTCACATTTACGGTTAGTTTTTCTGCTCAGTAGAGTGTTTTAAATATGTGCATGAATTTTGAAACGGTCTACTTTTCATTGTCGTAATTTATGTAATATAACATTACGTATAGTTCTTAATTGAGATGTATAAAATATCCTTCATTTTTTCGTGAATAACTGTAGCTGAAAACTGACTATAAATGTTAATAATAAAGAAAGAAATCTATAGGTAGCCGGATAAAGAAATTGATTATTTCAACATAAGCTATTACTTATCAGCGGAATTCCAAAAGTGTAACGTGTTCCGACACGATTTCATGGTACATTGTTATTGTTTTATCGAAGATATTTCATTATATCGATGTGCTAATAACTGTATCTAATCAACTGCAATGCAGCACTAATCTCCTTTGTCAAGAAAGTTTTACATATACATAACACTCATTAAATATAAAATGAATATGGAATGCTTATGAGTTTTCTGGAAACTTTGAAATATGACTTACTTGATACCTTTGGAGAGTAAGTCATATTTCGAAGTTGCCAGAAAGCTTCAAAGAAACAATTTCAAAGTAAAAAAGAAACACGATGAATCGTATTCTTCATTCCTTAATTTACCATCTTTAGGGGATGTATTTTTTTCTTTAAATTGGAACCGGCACCAAACGAACGGATAAAATGAGCTTCGAATGGAACCAAACTTGCAGTATACGCTCTGATAAAAAGGAAACAGCAAGTAGGGTCATAAAAAACGGACTTTCGATTTGAAACATCAAAAAACCTAAATCGGAATCAAGGTTCTTTTTTTAAAGAACTAGATAGTGTTGCACTTTAAAAAAAAACGATTGCAAGCAAAAAGTACAACGTCTAACACATCAAGTAGATGGGTAAATGTAGAATACACGTGTCATTTTGTGTTGTATTGCAATGTTTTTGTTACATGTAACCCTGAAATGGCCATTGGGAATATGAATTTAACAGTATCTACTCTAATAATAATAATTAAATTATTGTTTCCAATACTCAACAGAGAAGTCTAGCTTAATATTTTACGATGTTACGGTTTTCTGCTAAACAATTACAGAAATTTGTTATGCTACAGTTCAAACATTAGTATTTATAGTAAAATCTTTACAGATCTAAGACTTCAGTGTTTTAAACAAAAAAAATAAGTTTTTTTTTTGGGTAAAACCTATATTTTTAGATTTTTAAATAATATGCTTCAAAAGACGTATTTTCTGACGTTAGAGTTAGTGTTCTACACATTCAAACTAGAATTTAATTATTTTTTAATTAATTTGACCGATTTGTTGGTTTAGAAGTAGAGATGCAATACAAATGACTAACGAAAATCATTGCTTTTCTGTGCCTCAATATAATATATTCATACTATGTAAATTTCAAAATGTATGAGTATGTTCATAAATTTCAATCACATGTCTTTGTGTGGCAAGTTATTGTTATTATTAAATCTGTTCGGTGATTAGACGAAAAGTCAAACTTCACAGAACGTATCAAAAATTAACTTTGTAAAATGTGGGTTGGGAACAGGCTTGCGTATCGTTATATGAACATTTTAACCAGTTTGACATGAGTTTTTATAAATAAGATCTAAATGTGATCCGTTATACGTACTACTTTTGCTATAGTTTTATAATAGATTAAATGTTGAAAGTAATCGTAAGTTACAATCAAAAAATTTGTAACAAACGCAACGTTGCTATAAAAAAAATACACGGACGGGTACGTGTAGAATTAAAATCTGCATAAATAATTCTGAGCATATGTTTTATATGATATTTAAAATCATACCACAATATAAAAACCTAGATACCCAGCTTACTCAGGTGTTTGATTAATACAAAATTCTTTAATTTAAACTGTAGTTTTCACTTCACACAAGTTCAGTAAAAATAAACGGCAATTTTGACTAAAACTCACCTCAAATACACATCACAAATGTAAGTATCCAACAAATAATCCGTCTATTGAATTAAGAAAACTCACAAGAATCACATTCACCAGTTAAAATAGCATCGACACAAAATAGTTTCGTCACTAAACACTATGTTGAAAAACAAAAGGGACAAGATGAAAAATGCTATATTGTAACTACAAACGTCCGTTCGCCACGAAGACGAGCCCGCGACTGGACGAACTGCGGCTTCGTACTTCGTACGTTTCTAATTTTATAACGTACCAGTAACACGAGATAAAGCCGGACTTTATAGAGGCTTTTCTTTTTGGTAAAAAAAAATAACAAAATCAACGATTAAAGAGTTAATGAGGGCTAGATAAATTCAAAAGTAATTTGAGGTTTAAATTAAGTAAGTTTAAGAATCGTATCTTACTAATTATATAGCTTATTACAGTTATAATTTTAAAACTAAAGAGAGAACTTCAAGAGCGAATCTTTATAGAAACATGGACGTTGCTTTTACATGATGTTAGTAGTCATTAGAAAGTAAACAAAATAAATTTTGGCATCCATTGATATTGGCACTATAACTAATATGTCTGCTACTTCCTACTTGACCCATTGTAATTGAATGTGTTCTACTGTATACAGTGGCGTAGCTATCAAAGAGCTGAACAGCAAATCTCGCATTAGCGAGCTAAAAATTCTCTCATCTTTGGACTGTAATTATAATACGACTTTAAGGAAGCATCGTCGGTCAGCAAGGTACCGTTAAAAATTTTCAAAAATTTGGCACACTGTATATTACCTACAATTACATTTACAATTACAATTACAATTTTTCAAAAACTACAGAGAACTTTTAAACTTTTTTTTATTAATGTTCTATTTTTTTGGTATTTAACTGTGAGAAATGACAATTTTTGTACCATTTTATAGAAAATACCGTTTAGATTTCATTAAAACTGAAAAATAAGATAACTTGAGAACATGTGGTGGTAGTAACAATTTATACGTCTATATTGTAAAATAATTTGTAACAAGTCGACATTTATAACTCTGTGCATTATAGATATTGAAGAAAAATTAATGAAAGGAGTCTTTGTTAAAGTAAGAGAACTTAAAAAAAAAACAGTTTTAGAATTTTTATTTGATTATCTGTGTTTGTACGCGCTAACTTCAGATAGGGCTGATTCAATTTAGAAGCGATTTATACTTTTGTATCGTAGTAAACTTCGTTTAAAACTTAGTGTTTATTTTAATCAGTTCACAAATTAAAATTGTAATAGTGATAAATGATGTTTATTTTTGCAAGTATATCTTTCACGGATACTTTTAGTCGTCCGACTTTACAAACAAATCACAGAGGCGCCTATTTCGCATGACGAGAATCATGTCAAATAAATGACTACCGTTTGGCTTACGCTTTTACTTATATTAGGTTATTTAGAATGTTATGCTCAAATTGAATGCAGTAATAGGCAAATTTTAGTCTGATAAAATTTCAGAAGTAATAAATATCTTTGCTTTTCAAATACACACGCATATAATGTCCGTTATAAATTCACAAAACATTATTTTATAATTTTACTTTTAACAAAAAATCTTATAACGAGTTTTACATATGAAGTCGCTGAATATATTGTAGATCTACTGAAAACTTACTTTGATAATACATTATATTCTTCAAATAGGAAATGTTTACCCAGCGCACTACAATAAAGCGTAACTGTTAAATTTCTTCTCCGTCTGGGTTTACAAATGTTCACATTTTACATTGAAACACATTACTTATCCAAATTGGCTAAAATCTATATCACTCAAGAAGAGTCAAGTTTTCTATCAATGAAATAATTTTTAGAATCGGATCAGTGAATCTAGAGATTTATATAGCTCAACAGGCTGGATGGTTATGGCTTGCACACCGGCATGTGTATTTAAAGCACGCCGAGTGCCGCACTGTTACCTACTGCGCATAAACCGCCACTCCTGTCGCTGGTCGTTCGAAGCTGGACCTGCCCAGGTGTCATCTGGGGTCTCATCTGGCTCGAGCTGACCGCCGGAGTGGCGTGAACAGTGCAACATCCCGCCTCAAAACACCAGACGTCCAAATACAACCCAAGGACCTGCCCTTTTCCAGGGGCAGTCAAACAGGAAACCGCTGGCAGGGGGCAAAACCGCCTCGATCCAGTCTCCACGCACCCCTTGCGGGGTGATGTGAAGACCTCGAGTCGCACTGGTACCTACTGCACTCAGTTATTCGTAGCGAATGCACGTATGACAGATACGCGCATCACTCGATGACACAGTGTGTGGTTTATTCGTACCAACCTACTAAAATTATAAAATAAAATATTAATAATGTGAAAGCGTCTGTCTGTCTGCTAGTCTGTTGCGCGATTTAGTCGTAATTTTTAAAGAGATAGTTCGACTCTCGGGAAAGATACAGAATAATTTTTATCCTAGAAATCATCCTTTAAGTACGTGCGAGTTTGTGTGACTCAATAACCACGAAACAGATTTAGGTGTTTGTTTGCTTGAGTTGGAGGGAAGGATATAGAAAGCTGTTTTATCATAAAATTACTTTTCTTTTTAAACATATGCAATATTATTTTCTACTTTATAGTGTCATTAGTGTGTTTTGTTTTTGTTCTTTAAACTAAAACTCTTTTTTATTTTGTTGACAGTACTTGAGAGTACTGTCAACAAAATAAAAAAGAATTTTAGTTTAGTAGTTAAGTATTTTTTTGAGGGATACTTGCCTTTGACCTATCTGTGTATAGAGTTTGTAATATTTTATGTACAATAAAGTGTTTTATATAAATAATTCTGACTGTATAATTCATTCATATATTATGTATAGTCTATCTAATCTAATAGGTACCGTTTGACGTATCGTCTCAATACGAAACAACTTTGTAAAGGCATAAATCGCATAATTTCAATCTCTTATATAGCTATTTTTGTTTTATCACAAGATGTATAATTGTTTGTAACTAAATTTAAATGTTTATTTATAAAACAAATGTATACACATATACACATAGATTTTTTTTCAGACGTCATTTCAAAGTGTTGTATAGTGCGCTTCACGAAAGAAGTCCTTTACACCCAGGGCTACAGTCATGCGACAGATTGTTGCCAGACTTTACTTCAAAAATATCTAGCTAAGTTAGCGGTTGGATTCCTGGTAGTATTATAATAAAATTAAATACTTCGCTCTTGTGTGTTTGTTTAAACGTCGTACAAATTCTAAGAACATAGAGATCATATAAAATAAAATTCAAAATTCTTGTTCTCATATAATGTATTTTAACAATATAATTGTGGTCACCGATTGGGTTGCAGACATATTACTGTAATTGTCTGAATTATAGTCATCCATATCACTATCGTCATTTGGCTTGCTCTATCATCACTTGCTGAAGATATAATTATGCGGTCCATTTCTTCAGTTCGTTTTATATGTTTGCACTTAACAAACAAATCTTCTGCAGCCACATTTCACTTTCAGAGCAGAAGGTCCTAAAACGACCATTCACATTATTTTCTACCACTCTTTTCAATAACCTAACGCTGAAAACATGTTATTACCTATCTAATTAAATTTATAATAAACCACAGCCTTTAATCATATCAAAAAACTCTCATCTAATTAAAAAAAAAAAGTAAATATTACTATCACACAACGCTTTTACTAAGGGTTAGTTAGGAAGACATGTTGGCTTCATCACACAAGGCGGAGATCACTAAAAATGAAAATGGTGCCAATAATTTTGTCAGTGGCGTGTAAAAATATAGTAAATAGCATATTACAATCATTTATCAAAAAGTTAAACTAAATTGTCAACACACAATATTTATTATTTATGTTTTTATTTGATAAATCTTGTGTAATGGCTAAATGTTGACCAGTCTACATCGTCTGTTCAGTCCATCGTCAGCCAGTCTACTCACACTGTTCAAATTTTTTTTTTCTACATTAAGAGCCTGCCAAAGTTACTCTACTCTGCCTGATGAAAAGCATGAATAGAATCCAAAGAGTTGTGGTCACCATACTCATTGCAAATGCAGACAATGCAGTGTAGTAACACCTACACTATGGTGGCCTAGTGAGATTTTTTATCACGCTGCGCTTGAGGACATAAAAACATGACAGTCATCGTGGCAGTGTAAGGCTCACACAGTTATCACGATAACTGTCACCCCTGCATCAATGAGCCTCTCGCACTCACCAACGACATACGGATGCCCGCACGGATACCAGCACGGTTGCTGGTGCTTTAGGTTGGTTTTCTGTGGGAGGGTGCCCTCTATCTCTGCCGCGATCGAGCCAGCCCGTCGTACTGAAATCAGCTATGCTCTACTACCTAATAATTTAGAAGAGAGAAAAACATTTACTTGGTTAAATTTCTAATGTTGGCACCAGTGGACTATTCGACTTACTATTAATGTCTTAATGACATTTAAGACAAAACCGTTACAGTTCTTGGTACCGTTAGCACCGAGTTAAATCAATCGTATGTTACTCACGTATCACATATACGTGGTCTAGTTACTAGATTCAAGTAGAACCATATAAATAAACGGTGTTTAACCTTATCTGGGACGCCTGTTTGAGAAAAAGGTTGGTATAGCCTAAGAAGCAAACTTTTGCGTCCTTCACTGTTGGAAACTAGCATGATTAGGTAATTTCAGAGCTTTTATAGTGCACTCTTTCTTTATATACAAAATAAATAAGACAGTCTGCTTACATGCTAGGCAGAACCTATGTTATGGTAACCAGGCTGCTGCGGTGTTCCATTGAAGCCTGTTCTCGGATCACTCCTGTGAAACAGTGTGCACGAAGCTCAGTGATCACAGCCCTGGAGTATCGATTTTAGGAAGCGGTGCGCCTGGCCGCCATGAGAGTCTCTTTGGTGGTTGGGCGCATTGAGATGTTGAGCTTAAGTGGAGCCTTAGATAAGACTGAGGTCTTCTTGTCCCATGTGCCCCGTTGTGGTTCGCCCACCAACACCGTCATCGTGATCAATTCGGTCCTAGTTATTATTCCGGCCCAGTTGAAATATCTGGGCTTGATCCTTGACGGTCGTCCTGGTTAGAGGCTCTACGTACTGACTTTACCACCGTGGAGGTTCTCCAGACGTTCATTATGGAGTGAGCGGGACAGCAACACGTTACTCGTTCCTTCCGGCTGACGCTACCAGTTGACGTCAGGGACGACTGCCACTTAAATCCAATTCGCCTGCGCTTTTTAGCCTGGTGGTGTGGAGGCGTTATGAGAGTTCAGATGTCGTAATAACAGCTGTTCCCGGAATTCTGCTATCTCAGGCGCAGAGTGGCACACCGTGTGGTTTTAGTCCGTTCGATCCGACACACCTATCCAACACAAGCCCCGGTGAAGTGATGGTGATTTAAACACGTTAAAAAAATGGTAACCAGATTCCTAATGGAAATACTTATACTAATTGCTAAATAGCACAATTATTTGCTCTGTATCATGTATTTTAGGTATTAGGTATAATTCTTAGTAGTCTGTTTACCATAGTGTCCACTCTGCCTAGTTTAGATGCGAGAACAGTGTGTAACTTGTCATAAAATATGGAAAGTAAATAGTATGCCAATGTGATCTGACCTTTAGTTTGTCATTGATCTTAACATATTAAAAAATTGAAAAGTGATTTCACGCATTTCTTGCAGGAATATGTCTACTTAAAATTTTCTTGCAAAAACTTGTACCTTAGGCCCTAGTAGTGAAAAGAAATTGTGGTATTTTATATTGTGTGATTTTGTTCTCGTATTCAATGATAGGCAGTAATTAGTTTTCCATAATAATGGGGTAAAAATAAATGATTTGTTACAAGGTGAACACGGATGTGTCTTGATGACATGTCCGTGGGGCACACGGAATTAGCGGGCGTCGAGCCAAACCGACCAGCTGGATTTTAATACCTAGTTTTATATTCGTACTGAAATCATCAGAATTAGTCGCTTTGATGACCAGGAATGTGGTGGGTACCAATGAGATGAGCATGTCCAATTGTTCTTTTATTATCTTTTTAATTGTATTTGTTTTGTATGTTGTAGTACCTAAACGCTGTCAATTAGTATTTAAAAAAAAATTTGCATGTACTTTCCATAAGACTTCACAATAAATGAAACGTAGATTTTGTAGTAATAATATTATATTTGTTTAAAAATCCTTTAGTGTACTCGAGTTGTGTTTACTTTAAATATTTCCTTAAAACAAATTATGAAAATGTTGTATACTATTGTTTACAGAATTAATAGGTATATATATAATATTTGCTGAAAACAATTTCGATGTTGCTATTTTATCTATTTCTATACAAAATTCTCACGATTTATCAACAGTAAGTAGAACTCACATTGACTAAAAGCAAATTATGTTAGTCTAAAGCGGCAATCTGATTAATAATTTATATCTGACTTTAAATTAAATTCTCAACAAGTTTTTTCCTACTGTTCTAATTAAAAATAAAATGATCAACATTAACGTGTAATATTCCTTGACGCCGACATGTTCGTGTGTCAGACTATTAGTCATACGGCCTTTACCAAAGATAAATACAGCGTGGTTTTCGAATTTAATTATGTAAACATTACATACATAACTTTATCATTGAATGTGTCGTAGTTTTAAGCGTAATCCTTAATTTAGCACGTTACGAACAATGCAAAATTTTAATGTTTCAAACACTTGTACAGAGGCGTGAAAAACAAAAACGTACTTTTTTCAAACAGCATTTAACGTCTCTGACTTAAATAAAATATTACTTTAGTTGAGAGAGGGACTGGTTTTCAGAACACAAGTTTAATCTTACCGTGAGTATCAGAGCCTGACTATTACCGTGTACTTCAACTACGTAAATGTATGAGAAAATTTGTATCTAATTCTGGCGTGAATCAATATTATTATTATTTTATTATTACTCTATCTACTACTGTTAGCAGTTACACACTCCTATTTGCATGTTTGATCATTTTCATGTACGTAAACTTAATTAAACTGTTAAGTTACATTTACTCTATGTAAAAGGTTCGTAATTGAAGTAGATATATAATTACGAGAAAAAATCCCTGGAAAATCGTCATAAATTCTCCTTAATACGAACCTGTACGGCATAATCGCTGTCCATTGTTGGACAAAGGCCTCCCGCAAGGAGCGCTAAGCTTGCTATCCCAGTCTTTGACAGTTTGTATTTTTCCGCTGCAAACCACTTTCCTGAAAACGTCGTCCATCGTGCCGCTGGAGGCAGGGTGTCAGAAATAGTAACCAGTACGTTTTATGAGCTACGTACGTTTTAGTATACTTGTTTGGATTTAAATTGACATCTGCACTTGCATTTGCAAAAGTTCACAATAGATAGGTAGGATTACATAAAAAAAAAGTTTGACATATGAGTTGCTCTCTGCTTATGCGTCATAGGTACCTAAGCTACGACGATACCCCCTTTATATTCAATATATGTATGTCAGTCAGTATAAAACCAGCAGGCTACATTGTTGTCTAACCTTATATGAGAATTAACGACTCAATTAAGCGATCCTACCTAATATTGTACATTATATGCAAATGTGAGTTTGTTTCTTACACACGGCCTGATCCCAAACTAGGCAGAGCATGCATAACAAGGCTGTTGATGATCATAATTATGTACTGCTAAGTATACATTGTGGACTAGCTTTCCCGTACAACATAATTTCCGTTTTTTTTTCTATATTACCTATGAAAGTGACTCTATAACAAGAGTTGTGGTCACCATACTCATGGCAAATGCAGATTGTCTGCATCGCGAATGTAGATAATACAGTATGGTGATCTACACTATGGTGGTCTAGTGAGATGCTTTTTCACGCCCCGCTTGGGGACGTGAAAGGCATGACAATCATTGTGGCTGTGTGAGCCTTACACGGTTACCACGATGACCGCAGGGGTGACACCTGCACCAGTGGGCCTCCGGTCTCGCACTCGCCAACGAAATACGACAGCATGGATGCTGTCGCTTGAGGTGGGTCTTCTATGAGAGGGTAGTACTGCCGCGGTCGAGGCGGTCCATTTGTGTTGAAATCAGTTTGTCTCTACTACCCGATGACGACCAGAATTATTTTCAGGGGGGTATATCTACATCTACACATACTGTTAACCTATATTGAATTATACTAGCTATGAAATTAACGTTTTTAAGTAATCACACATATATTCTATGCGCCTATGGCAGTTCAGTGGCAGTTTATTGATACCCTTCTTAAAGAATTCAGATGGACGTGAGGCAACAAATTCTTCAAAGGAATATTGTACTGCCGTTCGGGTAATACATTTTCTTTTCTTGCACCCCGCAAGAGCACCCTCCACCTGCGCTCACGTATGTACACACCCACTTTCCAAAAATTAAACTTTTTCTCTACCACTCACAGTCTACATGACAAACATATCAATTGATTATTGATGAGGAAAGTTTTTTAAAATACAATACTCAATACTATCAATGGATTTATGAAGTTGTGATTTTACAAAGTAATTATTTTCGATGTATTTTATTAAATAAAAGTGTAATTCTATATGTCTATCTAAGATTTAAACACTTAAATGAACACAATGACTCAAAGGCAGGCATTATACTTATGCCTATTTTTTCTGGAAAAGACAACTTCCACACTAGGAATATCCCTGTGTCGCGGAGGACCATACAAACATACATGAAAAAAGGGACACAACAAACACCCAGACTCAGAATAACAATTTGTGGATAACACAAAATGACGTCTCATGTAGGAGTCGAATCTACAATACCCAGATCAGGAGAAAGTGACGAGGTGACCGCTTAAACTATTACACCATTCGTGCAGTCGCAAGAAAGTTTTGAGTTGCAAGTCGTCTGATTAGTTGCATCCCTATAGGGATCCCTGTAAAAAAATTTTTAATGATATATCATTAAAAATTTTTTTTATTGGAATATTTAATGATATATCATTAAAAATTTTTTTACAGAAATGTACAGTTTTTCTCTAGAAATGCTTAATAATACGGAATAAACAATTCATTCCCGAAAGTTCCAATTTCCAACAGAACATTCGGACACGACCGCTTCCGAGAAACGCTTTTGAATGTACACAAGTTAACCACGCGACAATTAATCTATGTTCAACCTTATGTATATTGCGATAAAGTATATCGTTCTCTGTGACGGAACATTATTAGAACGTAATCTAGAATTCTAAGGTCAAATCGACTGATGCTTCCTTTCTCGCATCTTCTTGGCATTTCGTTACATTATATTAGATTGGATAATAAACAGAATCACAGAACACTAAATAAAATATAAATAATGATTCATCTTCTATTTCATTAGAAATATTATTTTAAGAAACTGTTATTCTCTAAATTAATTTATTTATTAATAAACAAATATATGTACATTAATAAATTACAAAACGTGCATGCGTGTGTGCCAAAACAACGAGTGAGTAATTCTCTATGCTAATAGAAGTAACTACCTAGGAAATGACGAGGCTAAGATGGTTATTAGGAAATCAAAAAATATGAAACAATATTCTACGTAAAAATAAAATGTAAAACAGTAAATAAAATTGTATACTTAAAATTGAATGTAGTTCTAGTGGCTAGTGATCCTGTTTCTTAAACCGGTTGGTTCGGTTCCCATCTAGGACAAATAATTGTGTGATGAGTAAGATCATTTGTTTTGTGTCTAGTTGTATTTGTCTATTATATGCATCTATTTAGAAATATATGTTTAACAGCAGTCTGGCTTTTCTCACAGTACAGGTTCTAGGTAGAGCCTTGGGCAGAGCAGTCAGGAATCAGACAGCTGTGTGTAATATGCGTAAGGTTATTATAATTATAATTACTTTTTTATATAATAATTATAAATATTTCGGATATTTGACACATACGTCATCTAGTCCAAAACTAAGCAGAGCTTGTACTGTGGGTAGGCTCGACAACTGATATAAATACATATTCACTTTTTACCCAAATTCGGCAACAAATATTTGCAGATCATGCAAACATTTAGCTTGACCCGGGAATCGAACCCGAGACTTTAACAACAGCAGTCATATAAGCTACCACTGCGCCACCACTGTAGGTATAACACGTAAAGGCGTCTCTCCTGCGCCTAATTTCTCCCCAGTGGTATCAGATAACTGTTTCTTCAGCTTGTGAGAGTGAGGGAACAGAGTGTACCTGTGTTTGCGTACTATAATATCTCTTGTATCTCTGTTGAGACTGGTCGCCGTGGCCGAAATCGGCTTGGAGTACATCACTATCATCAATTACGGCTAAATAATGAAAACCAATTGTGTCATTTCGGTTAAACCAGCCTAATATGTTAGTAACCGTAAGCATGAGCGTTGGTAATATTCGAATTATATTTGTAATATATCAATGAAAACAGAAAAATTGGTTCCACAGAAACACAAACTCAAAATAATATCGTCTAGCTGTCAGAGCGATTAACGATGATAATTATCGATTTCCTGGCGACTGGCGACCTAAATGATATTTAAATTTTAGACTGTAAATTAACAATTATAATGTCTTCATTTTCTTTTTAGGAAATACCTGATTTAGTGAAACAAGTTTTATTCTCGATCCATATATATTTACGTAGGAATTATGTCAAGGTGCTCGTACACTGTTAGCACTTCACACCGCCCCGACTCTAATTGCAGTTAATTCCACATTCAATATTTTGTATTTGTTACACCATTTTAACAATTACAAAATATAACAATGTTATTTATATACTCACCGTCATTTGACAAAATGGCATTTATTTATCATAATCATCAACAACCTTTTACAGTCCACTGTTGGACGTAGGTTTCTCCTTAGAAACGAAGTTTTGGCCTACTATATCACTCTGGCCAGACGGGTTGGTATAGGATTTGTATCAAGTGTTCCTTCTCTTTATAGTGATATTTTCCTGAATAGTTTGTTCCCTTAGTCGTCTCTTTCGACACCCACGGTATAAATAGGGGTGATAACCCGATGTATTCTTAAACCGCCACCGACGTATTTATTTATAAGTAAATAAAAAAAATATATCTTTTGTACGTTCGGTAATTTTTTTATGTTAAAATATGATTACCACTTGTTGTAATATTTTATTTTGACATGTATTTATTATTTCAATCTTAAGCATAGAATAAAAAGTGTAAAACATTTATCTGGATCATTTTCAATTACTTTATATTCTTGTTCGGTTGATTTTTTGTTTGCGTCATTGGTCGCAATTGCCACGCGCGGCGTTGCCATGACAACACAATACAAACAAGTCGCTCTGATAGCATAGAAAACACAATAGTACAAAAGTAATTTTAATTGTTGTGTTTGACAAATATGGATTTAAAACTAATAGACAAGCTTCGCATATTAAAAATGGATACAGAACTTCGCCCTGTAATAAAAATGAAACCAATTAGTAGGTATTATTTTATTACTGGAACTAATCCTGGTGAACAATTTTACGTTTTTGCTTCAACTGCTGCGTGGCTTATAAGAAAAACTGGCAAAGACTTCGAGCAACCCAATGAAGAGGATGATCCCAACAGCATAATTGCAACTATACTTGACGTGCTCAGAGAAAAAGACATCACTGTTGACTTCTCGTCACACAAACTTAAACAAGGTTATGGCGAACAAGTTTGCTACATTCTCAATGTATTAGCAGACGAAGCTTTGA
Organism: Hypercompe scribonia; assembly: GCA_949316085.1. Taxonomy (NCBI): domain Eukaryota; kingdom Metazoa; phylum Arthropoda; class Insecta; order Lepidoptera; family Erebidae; genus Hypercompe; species Hypercompe scribonia. The sequence goes on from OX438988.1 coordinate 13,182,853, forward strand.
AGAAAGTTGATTTCGAATGGCAGAAGCCGATTGTAGATATTCCCGATCCTGAAGAATCTCCAGATGACGTTGACCAAGTTGAAGATGAGACGGAAATTTTCTTAGATAAAGTAGAGGAAGAAATGGCAATATATTCTGGAGAATCAGATGAAGAGTTTAATGGCGAACCAGAATCTACTGTTGTTAAAAAAGTTCACGATTGGGAAGCATGGAAGTTGGAATTGGAAAGAGTGGCGCCTGCTTTGAGATTAAAGATATCTGCAGATGGTCGCGATTGGCGGGCAAGACATTCTCAAATGCGAACATACAGAGATGAATTATTTGACAGATTTAAATCTACTGGCACCCAATTGAATAAATTGCATGGAAACATAAGTTCTTTTATGGACAAGATTACTGCAAGAGAGAATATTCTTAATGAGCAGTTTGATCCCCTCATAAAAGAATATATTTCTTTACTAGACGAATTGAACAAAGTGACTAATGAATACAAGGAAGTTAGTGTGGGGGTGACAGAAAGGCAAGAAATGTTGAACGAACTGACTAATAAAGTGGAAAATATAAAGCAGAGAACAGAATCGAAAGGTTCCTCGATGAATGATAACTCTCCACTGGTGACTGCTAAGAAAGCAGTTGCCACTCTGAAGAAAGATATTCAGGACATGGATTTCCAGATCATAATTTTGTTGTGGTTGTTGACATCGAAAGAGAATCCTAATAATAATAACCTATTTGCTAATGAATCTAAAATGGTTGGAATTGAGAGTTATTAAAGATGTAAATGTTTATTGCTTTTTTTTATTAGTAAGAATACTTTGGTATTTCAAGTTTTTGTTCATTTTTTGCTACCGTCCAGGGAATATTAAACTGGGGTGACATGTGGTCACGACAACTCGAAAGAACAAATGAAAACTGTTAACAAGCGTATCTCACCAACAAGCTATGTAGCGTTTCTATATATTTTTAAATTTTTACCAATAAATATTCAACAAAATAGTTCCTTGCTTGTTACAATTTTTCAACTCTGGTCTTTCGAGTGTCTACTTTAAATTTGTTCCTGATCTCCAAAAAGACACGAGCACAACCATATAATACAGAAAAGGCACACTGTCGGAGAGCTATGTTTCGGCAGAACAGAAATGTTGAGAATTTGACGACTCAACTCGACTGTCTCGGTGGCGCAGTGGTAGTGTATACGACTGCTGTGGTTGAGGTCTCGGGTTCGATTCCCGGGTCAAACTAAATGTTTGCATGACTTGCAATTATTTGTTTCGGAGCTTAGTTGTTTTCTATGTATAATATGTATGTATTTACAAAAAAAAGTATATATGTATTTATATCAGTTTTCTAGTACCCATAGTACAAGCTCTGCTTAGTTTGGGGCTAGATAGCGTTGTGTGTCAAATGTCCGAAATATTTACTAATTTTTGGAACGAAGTTCCTTACGGCAGGCTTGGAGGGGATAGGGATTTCGCTGCGGGACCGAACTGAAAAAAATGTGATAGTAAAACCGTAAGTGGAAAAAGTGCGTGGAATAAATCTGTGGAAAAAAGTGCGTGGAATAAAACCGTTAAATGAGACGTGCGCAGGCGCGAAAGCGCGTCATGTCATTTGTCATTTTATTATTTTAAGGAATTTATTATTTTATTTCCTAAAATACTGAATTTCCTAAATACTTTCTTGTACTTAAATAAAAACTAATCAGCAAAATTTAAGAGAAAAATCAAGAAAACCTACATAAAATTGATTGAATTTTTTTTTTGTTTTTCTATTTAAAGAGCCTGCCAAAGTGACTACTTTGCTTGCCGGAAAGCATGAATAGAATCCAAGAGTTGTGGTCACTATACTCATTGCAAATGCAGACAATGCAGTATGGTGACCCATACTATGGCGGATTTGTGAGATGCTTTTTCACACTCCGCTTGGAGACGTAAAATGCATGACAGTCATCGTGACAGTGTAAGGCTTACACAGTTACCACGATAAGTTTCACCCCTGCATCAATGGGCCTTATTTATTATTATTATAATTTTGTCATTGCTTTTCACCGAGTTAGATTACTGAAGTCTAAATCCCTCCCCTCTTGACCCGATACCCTCTTTCAGTTGAAACTCGTGTACTTCATACTCGTGTACGCCCCTCTATTCGATAAAAATGCACCTGTTCTATCTAAACTATCGCCACTAGTGGGGATACATGGAACCTTCAACTCACGTATCACTACTAATTGAAGTGGTAGGAATAATTGCATATATTTTTCTGTTTATCCCTACCAGTAGGAAGTTTTGACTTTATGCAGACTTGTGGTAACCAATATTAAAAAAAAATGCGTCAGTGGGACATCAATTTTTTTTAATATCTATAAAAAGTTTCGCTTATCACAAGTAATTCAAAGACATCTAATTAATCATAAAAGGAATCCTCTTAAGCAAATCCTCTGAAAATTAGCAATAATTGGAAAAAATCCAAGTATCTACTAATGGGGATATTGAACAAGCTAAAAAATGTACCTGAATTAGGGAAAAGACTAATAATTAGGAAACGACACAAATAAAAGCCAAAATCTTTGCATATTATGTATTGTTGTAATTTTAAAAATTACATAAAAATATATAAACTTAAAACATATCGTTTAGTCTATGATTACCTAAAAATGATATTAAATAATTAATGTAACATTACTTACTGAAGTTAAAAAAATAATAAGGCTGTGGTCGCTTGAACCGACCACTTCGTCCGATTGGTCCGATCGGACTACACAGACTTTTTTTGTTACTGTTCCGATTGATTGGACGGCGTGTATTTTTTTCTGTTATGTATCTCATTGATTAATGGATGATGAACGGGTCTCTTTTAACGATTACGAATACCTCAAATCTGTATTTTTTAATTATTTGATTAGTCATGTATGTTCTAGAGAAGAGATGCACACATTCATAATGTAAGATGGATAGTTTCCATTTCAATTTTATTACCAAATAAAAATTTTAATTTTAAGCGTTTTTAGGACCAATTTTTGGAAATAAACTTTGATGTACTAATACTTAAGAGTTATGTCTTGATTTATTAACTACTCCTACGAATGTTATCGAAGGAAAGCAGTCTGCGTGGTCGATCAATCGGATCAACAGGGAGGAAAAGTGCGTGTCGTCCGAACAATCGGACGAAGTAATCGGACAATGTGGTCACAGTTAATAATAATACGTCTTTGGTAGTAAAAGTATAACAAGTAAATTATAAATATATTCTTAGATAAGGCAGTATTCTTATACTTATAATAGTGTTGATTTTACCTACAGAATAAAAAGGTGTAATTATTTTTTCGGCTATTATCCTAAATTATCTCTGACTATTCCGCACGGGAAATTAAAAAAACCAGTTTTCTTTTGTGATCCACTTATTAGATATAAAAATAATCTCTAAACTACTGAGGCCTAAGTAAACAGCTGTTCTGAAAAATTGTACTTAATCTAATAATATATTTGAGATAGCATATATTAAAAAATAATAAATAAATATTCTTACCAGCAAGATCTAGGAATACTTGTGAAGGAAATGTTAAATTACTAATTAAAAAGACATTAATTAAAAGTACTTAAAATCGAAATGTTCAGGAATGACAAGAACACAAAATATAAAAAAATAGAGATACTCAAAGTACTTGTTTTTGACATGTAACATCTCACTTACCATCTGACAACCAATTACCAATGCGCTTATTGGACAAATCAACTAACAAGCGGAGATTTCCCATCTTTCTGTTACACACTTCCGTCCCTTTTTTACGTAATCGCTCGCACAGTTTACAGCAAAGATGTTACATATCAAAAATTAATATTATGCATATACATATATAGTACCATTTCTTTCGTGATTTGTGCCTCAAACATTAGTGATAAATCCAAACTTATTCACAATTTCTCTATCTATCTATTAACACATTAACGCGAATAAACATGAACAGATCGTGTAACCTAACCTTTATAATTAATCCAGTGCAACAATAAAAAAGTAAATTTAACAAAAATATAAAATAAATATATTTTCTGTCACTGGAATTTTTTTAACAATATCACCATCGTGTATTCTTTGGTTATAATAGCAAGTCAATAATTATGTGGCCATACCTTTATTACAAACGGACGTAGCCATATTTGGGACATTATTGTGTAATAACACATGTTTTTAATTCACAGTGCTTACAAATTTAGATTACTTTTTATTTTTTAAAAAGACAACGAACGCACTAGGTATAAATCCTGTGTCGCGGGGGAATTTACAAACATACAAGAAACAGACACAAAGAACACCCAGACTCAGAACAACAATTTATGGATCACACAAAGTGTTGTCCCATGTGGAGTTTCTCACAACACTCAGCGCAGAGGGTGGCGTGGCGACCGCTTAAACCACTAGGCCAATTGCGCAGTTATTAATGTTTTGAGTAAGGAGTTTGAACTGGATATATTTTTAGAAACTGTTATTGAGTGTTGCCAAAATTTTGTACTTCTCCCATGGTAGAAGAATTTAGTTATGAAATAACTGTCGCTTTAATGACTCAACAATGATCCAACTTTAAAGTATACGTTAATTTTTGGGGGTTTGCAATCGTTTCGATCTAAAAAAGTCGCAGACGACAATTGGTAATGAAAGTAAGTTAGGAGTGTATCGTGTGTAGCTATAACTTACGACTACATATTTTCTTGTTATTCTCATTACAATGGAATATAAGAATAAATGTCAAGAAACTAAAATATTTTTCTTTAACGAGTCTGTACTTCTTTTTTTTTAATAGTGGGTTATTTAAAAATGTACTTATGTGTAACAAACGTGCGTAATATATGCTTCAGTGTTGCCACCTGTGACTTTAATAATTTTAAAAACTACATTAATAGGGGTTTAAAAACGACGAAACGAGAAAATGATTTAGAAAGAAATCCAGAAACGTAGGTACGAAAATGGTCAAGATAGAGCTGCGGTTGCACCTACTACACCTACTATTAAAATTAGTCACCTCATGGATTAAAATCAATTCAGTAGTTTAGGCGCTACGGTGGAACATACAAACACGTAGACAGCCGGTATCATCACCCTTTCTATAGGCTTCGCCGTGGTCGTGTAAAAAAGCCCTAAACTGCTAAAACGTGGCAGATTTTAATATATTGAGATTCAGCATATGGATGAAGTGCCGAAAACCTAATAGTCATGCCCTTAACCCCTGTGACGAAGCTTGGTATTTTGAAGACCTTGCCCCTTTGAACAGGTGACGTTCCCTAGCGCTAACTTGCTATATTCGGAATCCAATTGTATCATTTATTTTTACTTATAATGTTATTGACTTTATCTCACACATGGTACGATCTCAAACTAGACAGAGCCCTTACCATGGTGTCAAGACTGGCTAATACAGATACTAAAATATTTTTAAATATATACATATGTATATGGACCTGTTGGTCTTATGGCCTTGACTATAGGAAGTCATGGGTTCGATTCCAATAAATTTGTATTCTAAAATAATTAAATTAAAATAAACGTAAAGAAATTGTGTATAAGATTATCACAGTTAATGGAATAACATTCATAATTAGTGTCACAGTTACGACCAAAGAAATAACTAAATACGGTCGTCGGGCTTGTGATCAAATGGTTGTAGGTTTGAACCCCATTGACTTTTAACAACTTCGAGCATAACCCTTTAGCTTACCTACTTACTAAGAGGGTTGCTGGGAGTGTCAAATAAAATTTCTAAAATTATACATACATGCAAATGAAATACAAAACAAAAAAAATCTAAAGATACGATAAAAAAAAGCGTTTAAAATTCGTTTTGTTACGTACAAACTAAATTGTACTTAATTGCATAGCACTGAGTGTCACTACTTGTGTAAGTGCACATAAACGTACATAAAGTATTATTATTGTAACAAGTAAATACTAAAAATACAATTGGAAACCAAATAATTAATTAATTGGGTAGATGACTGTATCGTAAATAAATACCAATGTCCACTTCATTAAAACTAATATCGCGAAACATTTTGGCAAATACAATTAACATAGCTTTTTGTTATTGTTACGAACTTCAATCAAATAAACAGTGAAATATATTGTTCACTTGAGTAGTTTAAAACAGTGACGTCATAGTTTTGTATTTAGTACATTTTCATACAAAATTGTCGTTTTGACAGATGATAAAAAGTAACTAGTTTGACTAAGGTGTAATCTAGCATATTACAACAGTTTCGTTACATTGATATGCAGGCTGTCTCACAACTGTCAGTTTGTGACGAGTGATACTGTGAATTAAATTATAATTTAATAACTGAAATATCGATTTGGGTTTAAATCCTAAAAAAATAGCTTACACTCATTTTTTTCTGTCTCCAGCTATTTCAAGTCTATTGTGCATACTCTATGAAACACGATTTATAATCTTCTCGATTACTTAATAAAATGATTAGCCAACACTTTTAAAACTATCAGAAGCTTACAAAATATAAATTATGCTAAATTTTCGTGTGTTGTTACCATTTTGTTACTTAAAATTGACAATTCCTAACTTCTAGTGCCACATATCGCTAATAACATAAGTCGTTATGTCACATTTCAAAAAACATTCTTTTTGACAGCTTGTTAAAAATACATTAATTACTGTTTACCTCGTTGTCGTTGGCCTGGTTGAGTATAAGGCTTTTGGCTTGACCTAAATAAATTCCGTCAGGTTTCGGCGAATCATCGAAAGTAACGTTGTATTTCCTTTTCAAATCATCCATAAATTCTTGCTTCAAGAGTGCCAGACAGCTGAAATTTGATTGCGATCATAATTATTCATAACATTTTATTTTCCTTGTAATAAAAGTTGTTTTTATATTATCATTAATTATTATCAATAGCATATAAACCTCTCCTTAGAAAGGGAGTTTTGGCCTACTATACGACGCTGGCCAGACGGGTTTAAATGGCATTTAACAGTCTACTTCTGGACATAGACCTCACTTTAGAAAGGGGGTTTTGGCCTATTACACCACACTGGCCAGACGGGTTTAAATAGGGTTTGTACTGATATTTTGCTGATTAGTTTGTTCTCTTAGACGCCTCTTACGGCACCCACAGGATAAATAGAGGTGGTGATGTTACGTATTTTTAATCCATCATCACTGTATTATGGCCTACTTTGCCACACTGGCGAGACGGGTTGGTATAGTTTGTTTTGACTTTTCCTTTTCTTTACAGCGCTGTTGCCTTGCGTAGTCTAGTTCTATTGAAAATACCATGTCTAGGGTGAAATGGGTATGGTGAAACTGTGTGATGGTGTCATTATGTGTTGGCATTGTTTTAGAAGATTATTTTCAGTTTTCTCGATAGTCCCCATTTCAATCTATCCACATTTTTCATATTTTCATTACGACGAACAAAAGACTTTAGAATACTTGAGATTGACATGAACAGCTGTCATTTTTCGGCTGGTTTCCATCTCCTCAAAAGAAAAAAAAAGATATTGTTTTAAAGGGGGAGTGTAAATATGTAGTTAGTGAGTGCTTACATGCGATAGTGAGGGTCGGCTCTGAAGGCTGTGATGTCATGGGAGGGAGCATGTGGCGTGTGCAGGACGAAGGCTCCCGGCAGTACCACGGCACGGTACCCCTGGGCTCGGAGTTCTACGCTGTGAGACACCTGTGGTAATATAACAATACTTATTAACTGCTTAGCCGTTATGCTTAAGTCTGGGGGTCGATTCCCGGGCCGAAGCAAATGTTTGTATGACCTGCAAGTATTAGTTTCGGTGTTTGAGCGTTTATAATGTGTAATAACTGCCTCGGTGGGGCAGCGGTAGTGAATGTGACTGCTGTGCTTGAGGTCTCGGGTTCGATTCCCGGGTCGGACCAAATGTTTGTATGATCAGCAAATATTTGTTTCGAAGTTTGGGTGTTTTCTATGTATAATATGTATGTATTTACAAAAAAAAAGGCATATAAGTAGTCTATCAGTCAGTCTAGTTATCATATCACAAGCTCTGCTTAGTTTGAAACTAGATGACGTTGTGTGTCAAATGTGTAATTTTTTAAGCGTTGCTTAGTTTGAAACTAGATGGCATTGTTAATGTTCGAAAATATTTGTTTAATTAATCTCATGATAATTTCCATTTTAACTTAATTTTAATTTTGCTATTAACCCATTACTTCCCACCGTCATATTTTTAGGAAACCAGATTAACAATTTTTTCTAAAACTAGCTCAAATTTTTTAAGCCTTTTTCGTAAATAGCAAACATTTTTAACTATTTTTCCGTTAACAAAAATTGATACAAAAAACTGACATTATTTAGATATATGATTTCAAAGTTTATATATTTCGTAGCCGTTAAGAGTGCATTGTCGTGTGTTTTATATAGCTAGTTATAGCTATATAAATAAAAGTAATTATATATTTCAAATTACCTAAAATTGTTGGGCAACCTTTACTAAACGTGAAATAGCCAATAAAGTCGTAATAATATATTTTTTTCTTAACATATGATCCCCATGTCATACATATGGCACAGGCTGATTCAGACCCTAGCATAAATAAATTTTTATTTTTTTGCTTCACATTATTTTTCTTACAGTATTAACAAATATTTTTTGTGATTTGAACAGAAAATTCTAAATTTTTCGATGGTCGGGAAGTAATGTGAGAGATACAAACACTTCAGTAGTTTAACGTGATTTTATGAGAGCTTGGCGTTTTAGGTGAATGTCGCTTTACCTTGTTCCAACCGAAGCCAGAAAACCGCGTATCATACTTTGGTATCGATCTATGTACTACTAAATAGGGTTCATAGTCAGGCTGCCACTCGACCTGTAATAATATCAAAAAAAACATACTTAAATATGTCCATTTTTAAGAGTACATACATCGTGAGAGAGCCACATGCGCCAGAGTTGATCGGAGTGATCTCACAAATATGCAAAAAAGCCGTGTTGAGCAATTATTTTGTTGCTTTTTATCGAGTCAAAAAAATATTGAGACAGAGAGAAAAATAAATTGTTTATTCTGCAAATAGATTACAAAACTTTTATAAATTATTGTTTTTTAAAGCAGATGTGTTCGGTTTTCCCTCGTTGGACTACCCTGAGAAAGGTCTTGCCGGACCTCTAACCGACATTTTACCCGAATATGGAGGGACTGAAAAGGTGGGAACGCACGTACTTATAATTTGTGAGTTGCAGGTGTCGGTAATCACTTAGGATCAGAAGTTGGAGGACAGAGGCCTCTACTTAGAAAGAGAGGCCTATACCAAGCTGGTCATACGGGTTGGTACAGCTTGTTTCAATTTTTTTTCTTTTTATATTTCTGTGCAGTTTGCTTTCTAAGCCTGCTCTTACAACACTCACGGGATGAGTAGAGGTGATGACACTTCATATTCGGTTGTAACTTGTGCTAGATATTTCTTTTAAAACGTAGTACAATCTTTAATCGCTTTGTAGTGTAAGGAAGGTGCTGAAAACCATCACACTGTTCACACTAGTGCGGTTGACAATGTTTGTTGAGCAACTGAAGTATAACTGTATATGTTAGGAATGTGGAGTGTCATCACTTCTTTTCAGCAGTCGTAAGAAGTGTCTAAGAGAGTAAAGGACGCAGAATAACATCTCTGCAAGAGAAGGAAAATTTAAAACTAACCCTATATCGACTTGGCTGGTTGGTGTGGTATATGTAGTATGCTAAAACATCTTTTACTAAAGAGAGGTCTGCACCTAGTTGCAGACTGTTAAAGGTTGTCGATGTGATTCTTAATCTGTCATTATACAGACAGTTGGAGTACCTTTACCACAATATAGGTAGTAGAGCTACGCTGATTTTAACACAACCAGGCCGGTTCGACCGGGGCAGTACTAGTCTTTTGCTGGTGAGTGCGAGACCGGAGGCCCATCGACGCAGGATGGTTATCATGGTAAGTGTTGGGAGCCTTACACTGCCACGATGAGTGTTATGCTTTTTACGTCCCCACGCGGGGTGTGAAAAGCATCTCACTAGGTTGAAACAATGTGAGACACCAATTTGCACTGTCTGAAATGAGTATGGTGACCACAACTCTTGTATTCTATTCATGCTTTCCATCAAGCAGAGTAGAGTCACTTTGGCATGCTCTTAAATATAAGAAAAAAAACACAGTAGAGAAAATTTTCATTTAAAAATCAAGCCAAACAACGTGCATTCGCTTCGAGGGCTAACGGCTGACTGGTGCGGCGAGGCGGCACTTATGCCTCCTCTACACGACTCGCGAAGAGGCGGCACTTATGCCTCCTCTACACTACTCGCGAAGTTAGTAGTAAATAAGTAACACACAGGCTGTAGTCCGAATCAAGCTCACAGCGCTCATAGCGTACCAACGTGCGGTCCAATTCGTGCTTTTCACGCTCACCGTTAGCGTTGTGGGTGTTATGACGTCACATGTGACGTCACTCCCTAGCGCTCACAGTACTGACGGGTCGGATCGTTAGCACCGTGAGCATTGACGTTATTTTGCGCCATTTATTTGAATCTATGAATCTATGGTTGCGGCAAATGCTTGAATTATGCGGAGCGCTGGGAGCGTGTACGCGCAGGTAACGGTTGTTCATATGAAAAAGTTCCCTAGATCCTTAAAATTAAAAAAAAAACAACAAGAGCTATACCTCGTAGGCCGCGCTGGCGGCGGCCCAGCGCGCGTAGTCGGTGGCGCGGTGTCCGCGCGGCCACTCGCGCGCGCGGAAGGGCGCCACGTCCGACGCCAGGCGCGCCAGCAGCGCCGCCTTGCTGCGCGGCGGCGACGTGCGGTAGCGCTGCGTCTCGAACGCCGCCACCACTAGGCACTGCCGATCGACGTTTCATCATCATCATCCCAGCCCAAAGACGTCCATTGCTGGACGTAGGCCTTTTTTTTTTACGTCTGGAAACCTCCTCGGGCCATCACCCCACCGGGGTTTACGGCGGGGTGGTGTGTCGGAATGGGACCGACTAAAACCACACGGTGTGCCACTCTGCGCCTATCATAGGAGGGATCCGGGAACAGCTGTTATTACGACATCCAGATCCCCGCTGGACGTAGGCCTCCCTCAAGGTTCTCCACGACAACCGGTCCCGTACCCGGCAGCTTCCCCCCTTGCGAAAGGCCTACCGACGCTGCGTTTCCCAGTACGCGGTCGCCGCTCCAAAACTTCATAGCCCCGTCGGCCATCGTTTCTGCGTGTAATATACCCCGCCCACTGCCACTTAAGTTTAGCCATTTTACTGGCAATATCGATGACCTTGGTTCGTCTGCGAATCTCCTCATTGCACGATTGACATTCACCCTTACTATTTCTACACTTACACTTTAGTGTATGTGTAAAATGACATAACCCCTTTTGAAATATCGCCAAACATGATGAAGATATGGTACCTTCTAAAAAATTTTATCGCGAGTATGTCCCGCTGTACAGCAAAAACTATGTGTACACTTCAATTTTGAATTATAAAAACAACTAATACAACAATGTTACAGTAAATTGAAAGTTTTGATCGTCAACCCACATGGCCTATAGAAACTTGTGAGAACCCTTTTAGCTGAGATAACTTGACTTGAGACTACTGGAAGGAAATACTGAGACAATCCACTCTCACGGTCGCTGTTTATTCTATCTATACGTACAAGGCAGATTCGACCTTGTCTTACGACATAATTAGTCACCGTTATTATCATCATACTTAGTAAGTGGTTTTTTTATAAGAGATACCAAAAAACTGACCTTTTTCTGTGGGTAGGGGTTGACAAGTTGTATAGCATTTCGTAAATGTTCGTAAAGTCCCGGCATCGGTACAAAATCTACGTCCATCAGGAACACGTAAGGAGTATTTACATTCTCTAAAGCGACATTGCGGAGATAATTAACTGGGTAATGAACCTAAAAATAAAACTCATATTAGTTATGGAAAGAGATCAAAAATATAATCTCCTAAAAGAATCTCCTTAAGACGATAAATAAGAAAATAAATAAATAAATATTTCGGACATTCAACATCAACATCGTCTAGTTTCAAACTAAGCACAGCTTGTGCTATGATAACTAGACTGACTGATAGAATACTTATATACTTTTTTTTGTAAATACATACATATTATACATAGAAAACACCCAAACTTCGAAACAAATATTTGCAGATTATACAAACATTTGGTCCGACCCGGGAATCGAACCCGAAACCTCAAGCATAGCAATCGTATTCATTACCGCTGCACCACCGAGGCAGTTTTCGATGCCAACGATGTCTAGATAATGATAAACCTTTTTTTTTTATTGACGTGGTGAAAAATTCCTTGAGATCTCCACAGGGACGCAGGAGCCAGGAGTATGTCGTGTTTCCACTAAAAACCACCCGACAGATGTTCTCAGACGTCCTACTCGGAAAGGGACACGGGCCATATTATTTTAGGTCCCCTCCAGGATCAACACCGCAAATGGTCAGACTATCCTGGGGGATGCCACAGAGGTACCTCTGCTAATGATGAACCTAGGATACGGCCATATAAGTCTATATATTTCTTTATACATATTATTGATAAATGACACCCAGGCACAGAACAGATTATTGTTTGCATCACACAATTATTTTTAATGGTGTAGTGGTTTAAGAGGTCACCATGCTGCTGTCTAGTGCACCAAGTGTTGTAGGTTCAAATCTTACATGAGACTACACTTTATGTGATCCACAAATTGTTGTTCTGAGTTTGGGTGTTCTTTGTGTTCGTTTCATGTATATTTGTAAAGTCTCACGTGACACAGGATGTAATGTGGGCGTTGTCTTTTATAGAAAAAAAAAGAAAAGAATTGAACTCAAAATCTTTAGCTTAAGATTATTAGAGAGTAGGCCAACAGGTCTACACTTTGTTTATGTCTGTACCTCAATAATAAACTACACATATCTATACTAATATTATAAAGGTGTACTGGACCGATTTGAAAGAATATACAAGCTTAAAATTTCGCAAGGAAGGCTATAAGCTATATATCATCACGCTGTGTTCACTAGGGGCGGAGTATCCATGAAAAAGGTTGCAAAATCGGGCAAAAGTGTTCCTTTTGAGAGCTTTCGTTGTGTGCGTGCAAATGTTTAGTTTCACAAAGTAATGAACGACAGAATTGTTTCTCAGTTCTCAAAATGTCCTCGGAAACACATATTATCTTTTAAAGTTTTTTATGCCAAAAAAACTGTTTAACATCACGCTACGTTCAATAAGAGACGCAGACGAAGTTGCGCGTGTCAGCTAGTTAACTTATAAAACACGTACTTACCGCATCATGTTTAAAAACCAAATGGTAACCAATATTCTTCCTGATACTAAGCGTGTCTGACCAATCTCGGATGAAGCTTTCCAGTTTTGTTACTTCGCAGTCCGACAGATAGATGGCGACACTTAAGGGACCTGGAATAGACAATTTGAGATATCTAGAGCAGTGTGTTATTTATGATAAATAGCAAATACATTTAAGACATATCAAAGAGAATGTATACTTGAAATAAAAATTATACCAAACCGTCTAGTGCCGTAAATTAGGCCAAAATCTTTTAAATGAGAGATCTATGACCAGCAGTGGCTGTAAAAGGCTGTTAATGACGTAAAGACAATTCAGGTAATCACAGTCAGTGAGTAGTTAAATACAAAATAGTAAAAATAGTAGCTAAAAGGATTGCCTCATATAAAATGTAGTCTACCAACTTTTCCATAATATAACGAAATTATTGAATCTGGATGAAAAATAGATCAAAAATTAAGATTAGGAATACATATGCAGTTTAAGGTCATCATCATCATCGTCATCATCACCCTAATAGTCCACTACTGGACATAGACGTCTCCTTAGCAAGTAGGTTTTGGCCTACTATAACACGCTGGTCAAACTTTCTTTAGCCTAGTTTCCCATTAAAATAAAGTCATACCATCCCAATATTTGACGAGTCTTTCCAGAAACTGGAGTCGGTCCATAGAGAGCTGCAGCACGAGTGTGACGTCAAAGTCTCCAATGTCCACGTGATCGTACTCCATGTAGTAGAGGTGGGTGCGTAGTTTGATACGTTGGGCCGCTCGAAAGCTTATGCACAGATCTGAGTGGTTCATCTGTAGAAACAGAGCTGGATTTTGGGTTTAAGTTATAAAAATGCTTTTCACACTTTTCTATTGTTATTTCAGTGCCGTATGATGAATATAAAACTGTAGTTTCAAAAGAAAACTGCAGTCAGAGTTCTACTAGAGGTGTGCCACCAAGAGTTAACAACGGGATATTGAATAAGTTCATAAATACCAAAGGTTTTATTATAACCCAGGTCAAATAATTGTGTGATGAGTACAATCATTTTATTCTGTGTATTATTTCATATTTAATAGCTCACTAGTGGACACTGTCTTTCCTTAGAAAGGAGATTTTGGCCTACTATACTACGCTGACCAGACGGGTTGGTATAAGGTTTGTTACGCTAGGAGGGATCTGGATGTCGTAATAGCAGCTGTTCCCGGATCCCTCCTATGTCAGGCACGGAGTGGCACACCGTGTGGTTTTATTCGGTCCGATTACGACACACCACCCCGCCGTAAACCCCGGTGGGGTGACGGTCCGAGGGGGTTTCCACACATTAAAAAAAAGGTTTGTTTCAAGTGATGTTGCCCTGCTTATTTTGCTCCCTTAGTCGCCTCTTACAACACCATGTATCATATGTATGTTTATCAGCAGTTTGGTTGTCATACCACAGGCTCAGCCTAGTTTAATAAATAGGTAGAAGACCCACGCTGATTTCAGCACGAACGGGCCGGTTTGACCGGGGCAGTAGTACCCTCCTACAGAAGATCAACCTAAAGCGGCAGCATCCGTGCTGTCGTGTTCCGTTGGTGGGTGCGAGAGCAGAGGCCCATTGATGCAGGGGTCACAGTTATCGTGGTAACTGTGTGAGCCTTACACTGCCACGAGGACACTCATGCCTTTTACGACCCCAAGTGAGGTGTGAAAAAGCATCTCACCAGGCCGTTATAGTGTGGGTCACCATATTGCATTGTTTGCATTTGCAATGAGTGTGGTGACCACAACTCTTGGATTTTATTCATGGGTTTTATCAGGCAGAGTACAGGCACTTTGGCAGGTTTTTAATATAGATTGCTGTGTGTGAGATGTAGTTATTATTATACACTAACCTTATATGTAACGGGTTCAATCTGTGAGCATGTGTGTAACTTGTTTCTAAGTAGATTGCCATCAAAGTTCACATATGATTGATGGATCTTTTTGAAAAAATCAGAGTCCTGGACCTTTATATCATACTTCATTGGTGAGTTCCAGTGGATTATCTATAAAATATTAACTAAATATTAAAAAATAAATAAAAGTAAGTACTTCCTTTCTCTTTATCAATTTATTTAAATAAATATTTAATTTACTAAGCTTATTGAGGCTAGACGGCGTTGTAAGAATGTGATATATTATTATTATTTTTATTATTGCTTCTACAGTGTTTTACCTACGGTAGAGTCATGTAGTTTTGAAGGTAGGGTAGGCAGGTTTTGAAAGGCACTACTACCCTCACAGAAGGGCAACCTAAAACGACAGGATCCGTGCTGGTGTGCTTCGTTTTTGAGAGCGAGACCGGAAGTCCATTAATGCAGGAGCGACAGTTATCATGGCAAGAGTGTGAGTCTTACGCCGCCACCATGACTGTCATGCTTCTTACGTCCCCTAGTAATGCGTGAATAAGCATCTCACTACGCCGTCACAGCGTGGGTCACTGTAGTGTACCTATTGTCTGTATTCGCAATGAGTATGGTGGCCACTACTCTTGGATTCAGTCATGCCTTCCATCAGGCAGAGCAGAGTCACTTTGGCAGGCTCTTAAAAAGAAAAAAAATAAATGGACTAGGTTCCACCATGTTAGCATGGCCACAGTAAAACAAGTATTAAGAAATTTTTACATTGCCGTTTACCGAGTGAGTGAGGTAGGGAACTAAAAGAGCGATAACGCACTTGTGAGTCTCGAGTTTCAAATGTCCATCTGCGATGATAACCACTTACCATCAGTTGACCCACCTGCTCGTTTACTTCTGTATACCATCATAAAAAAATTAATAAGCCTATTGTACTGACCTTAACATTATTTCTATCTTCTCCATAACACTCCTTAGCAATCGTCTTTGTGGACATTTGTATATTATACTGGCAACTCATGTTATATACGTAGTTCGGATGACTCTTTATAATAGCATTGATGACATCCTGATCAGCCAAAGTGGTTTCTTTAAGCGTCTCAATGTTAGAGTTCACAGCATCCCGCCACAGACTATTCCAGTCAGTGTTGCTGCGTAATTTTTTTAAGTCTAGCAACATTACACCCGTGTTAAAACCTCGGCCTAACGCCGGCCAGCGTTTACCATTATAGTAGTACCAATTGCTTTCATTTTCTACTAAACCTATAAACTGCAAATTAAAAGAACAATATAAAGTAACTTATATTTTTTTGGAGAATGGGTGAAAGATACTAATTAGCTCTAAAACTACCAGATTCTATGCTTTTGTACATTTTTATTTCCTTATTCATAAGCAGTTTATATTCCGTGCGGTGATAGATTAAGAATGCAAAATGTCATCACCCCCATTCATACCATGGGTGTCGGAAGTGACTAAGGGAGCAAATTGTGCAGGACAGCACTCTAATGAGAAAGAAAATTTGATACAAATCCTATACCAATCCATTTGGGTAGCATATTATAGTAAAATAAAATCTCCTTTGTAAGGAGAGGCCGTTGTCCAGCAGTGGACTACGAAAGGCTGTTGATGTGATATTTATAGGTATAGGCATTGGTAGCCATGCCCACATATATGTGGATACTTCAACTTGAGTGGTAACATAACTTAACAGAAAACTGTTCTTGAGTAATTCTTACATTGCCTTTCACTAAGTAAGTGAGATTACCGAAAAGCTCAAACTCCCTCCCTCTCATAACTCTGAGGCAGAAGGGCACTTAAAAATACCCACTCTCTCTCAAAAGAGACAGTAGCAGCTACAGGTTCTTATCAACAAGTAACCAATTTATCCACTTACCCTCTATTTCATAAAGAAAATAAATCATTTTTAAACTATTTACCTTATCATCAGTCATATTCTTAAACATATTCCACAATTCCGCCACATCACATAGAAAAGTCAGATCAGAATCCAGCACAATAACCTGTTTTAAGGAACTGGGTAAGATATCTGGGTAAAGTAATTTTGCTAACCCAAATACTCCAGAATAGTGAGCATTGGGAATCCATTGTACTTCAGACAACTTGCTTTGTGCATTGTAGCATGTGTATTTCACTGTAAAACAGACACACACACAATTAATATGCATAAAAAAATGAGTTGCAATTATTACCACTTGTAGAAAGTATCAATAATAATAATTAAAGAATAATATTTATTTGCAATGAGTATGGTGACCACAACTGTTTGGATGCTATTCATGCTTTCCATCAGGCAGAGTAGAGTCACTTTGGCAGGCTCTACATATAGAAAAAAAAAATGAATGTAGTATATGACAGCCCAAAAATTTAATAAAAGTTGTTGGCAGTATGTGGGGGACGGACTGTATGGTTAGTGCTATTTAAGGGAGGCCTGCATTCGACAATGGATGGTAATATGCTAGTGATGATGGGTTTGTCACAAATACAAGAAGTGTACGATTCATACCATGTGTAGTTAGTGTTTTGAACAGCTAAGCAAAAGTTGTGAGTTCAACTTCTACCTGGGGCAAATCATTTGATTTGTGTCTTAGAGTAATATATAATGTAAGTGTGATTAGCAGTAGTATGGTTACCATAACAGACTGCCTAGATTGAGATTAGACAGTCATGTAAGAGATTTTAACACTATTATTTAATTTGTAACACCTATTTGATAGGTAGTAGAGCCACGCTGATTTCAGCACGAGTGGGCTGGCTCGACTGTGGCAGTACTCCCCTCCCACAGAAGACCAGCCTATCCGTGTTGTCGTGTTTCGTTGGTGAGTGAGAGACCGGAGGTCCATTGATGCAGGGGTGACAGTTATCGTGGTAACTGTGTAAGTCTTACACTGTCACTATGACTGTCATGTCTTTTACGTCCCCATGTGGGGTGTGAAAAAGCATCTCACAAGGCCGCCATAGTGTGGGTCACCATACTGCATTGTCTGCATTTGCAATGAGTATGGTGACCACAACTCATGGATTCTATTCATGCTTTCCATCAGGCAGAGTAGAGTCACTTTGGCAGGCTCTTATTATAGAAAAAAAAACCTATTAGTTTGAAACTAAACTATTTTCTAAAAAATAAATATGACTAACCATCAGGTAAATCCCATGTATCAAACAATACACTAATTGCATGTTGTGAAGTGCTGTCCACCACAAAATGAAAGTGCAGGGGGTTCTGGCGGTGATGCAGCAAAGACTTCAGCATAGGTGTTATGAGACGAGTGCATTTGCCCATACATACTAATGCTACATCCACTGTTTCACATAAGGTACCCAATGCATTAGGCCTCTGAAATAAGTTTTAAGGTTGTTATATTACACATCTGCGGTTTAATAAATTTAACCTTCTATACCTATCTAAATAATAAAAAAATAAGAAATATTACAAATTTTAGCAGAAAAATGGCATCAGGTAACAAATAAATATTAAGTATTCCATGAAACCATTACATCACTGAAAAAGATTTTTACTGTACTTTCATTGTTGTTTATAGACCGGTCTGGCTCCATACATTTTGTCCAAGTTTTGTATTCACAACAAAACTTACATATAGAAACTAACATGTAAATAGAGATTTAGTGTGTTATATAGTGTGTTATATAGTTATAAATAACACAAAAGATATTTAGGTAGTAGTACTATGTTGATTTCAGCAAGAACGGGCCGGCTTGATTTGGGCAGTACTACCCTCTCACAAAAGATCAACCTAAAGCAATCATGCTATTGTGTTTTGTTAGTGAGTGTGAGACCAGAGGCTCATTGATGTAGGGGTGACAGTTATCAAGTGTACAAGCCTTTCACTGCATATGATAGTAGTCATGCCTTTTAAGTCTCCAAGCGGGGCATGAAAATGTATCTCACTAGGCCACCATAGCATGGGTCACGATACTAGAATCACTTTGGTCGGCTCTTAAAATATAAAATATAAATAAACAACGTAAAGAATATTTATTAATGCATCATTTTTAATAAATTTGAAAATTAAAAGTACTGTAAGATACTTTTAGTGATGATTTCAAGGACTCCTGTTCTAAAGGATTATAGTTTATTATTTTAAGTTTCCTCAAAATAATTTATTACAGCGACGCAACATAATAAACAGGTACTTACAGATGGAACATCATATTCTTGTGATAACTTCAACTGTGATTTAAATACTTTGTTCTGTGTTTCCAGCAAACTTATCCTAGATATAAGCCACCAGTAATACACTACAGATACAGCTATCCATAAGCTTAATGGTATACCTAGCCGGGGTCGAAAATATAAGCAAGAAAACACATTCTTTGATCTAATAATCATCTCTGATATTTTTCAAACATATTAAAAAAAAAACTAATTTTCCAGCAAGGACATAATTATTATATTTAAAAGCTTGCTTAATTA
This sequence comes from Hypercompe scribonia, assembly GCA_949316085.1. Classification (NCBI taxonomy): domain Eukaryota; kingdom Metazoa; phylum Arthropoda; class Insecta; order Lepidoptera; family Erebidae; genus Hypercompe; species Hypercompe scribonia. The sequence continues at coordinate 13,202,496 of OX438988.1, forward strand.
GTTATTTTAAGTTACTTGAAATTTTTAAATTATTCCTTCACTATCAATTGTTATACCATTGTTAATTATAAATGTATTTGTTTTATTTACATCGATTTTGATTACTTAAAGTAAGACGTTATGACCACAACACATGATTCAGTGTTGCCAGCTCCTGTCAGAAAAAAAGTGTAATGTGTTTTGATATCGTGGTTTGATTGATTGGTTTTTGTCTTTTTAGTTGTAATGGTGAATACAAATTACATTCCGATATTTTTGTGTAATCATTATTTTAAATGTAAATTTTGATATGACAAGGTGCGAAGTTTCAGTCTATTTTGATGATAATAAATGCAGAGTGGGGTCTGTAATCGTAGGTATGGATATAAATAATAGACTTACATTTTAAAAACGATAATTAAAAACTGTCTGACGGACTGCCATTCTATTTATAACCATTATCAACATCTCAGCTGAAAGATATCCACTAGATGACATAAGCCTCCTTTAATGTTCACCACAATAACCGGTCTTGTGCTGTCCAAATCCAACGGCTTTAGGTGATCTTCACCAGCCTCTACATTTAAGTGACTACTTTACATGATAAATTCTATTAGTTACTTTGTTTAACAAATGCAAATAAAATACAGCTATGTGATTGATACTCTTATAAGTTACACTATTTATTACATTGTATAAAAATATTTCGATATAATTTTAGGATAATGTATCCTATTCGACAACATGTACAGTACAGGAATCTTATCAAATTTCTGTAGCCTTATCTATGTCTCTAATGATAGAATCATACAGTATTTGGTCTACAGTAGTTCGAATAGTAGTAGATAGAGTAGGTATATTTCTTCTACCATCAATTGTTGGATATAGACCACGAAGAATTCTTCTTCGGTTGAAATAGTCTTTTTTCACAGCGTTACGATTAAAAGATTTTGCAATTTCAGGCAATGCTATCTTTACAGTTCCTGGAAAAGCATTTCGACGTGAAGGGCGTGGTACTAAACTAACTGTACTGTTATCAAAATTAAAAGGCACGAGTTGAGGATAGTCTGGTACAGGAGGTTCCAGGTAGTAGTCATCCCAAAATTTGTCTGCTAACGACGTAACAGCTTCATACAGATCTGCATCAGTCGTTGGTGTAGTCACCATACCTAAATTTTTATCAGTCAGCATTCTTCTAAATTCATCAGGTTCAGCTGTACTATTTTTGAGTATTTGTATATACATTTCCGAAGTCACAAACTTTTCCCAGTCAAATTCGCCATCGAACCTTTCAAATGTTTCAAAGTCTTCGTGAAGGTCAAAGATACTGGGAGTGGTTTCTGTTAAGTTCTCAACATTTCCTTCATTTGAAATGTGTTTATAAATTGTTATATATGCTGTACCGGATTTGCCTTTGGAAGTTAAGTTTCGTGAATTTTCATTTTTCTTAATTTCGTCAATATAAAAATCTTCGTTTAGGTCATTCCCCTCAATCTTATTTGTGCCAATATTCTTTGATGTGCTTTTTAAATAATCTCTTTTTGTAACGTTACTGTGTCTTCTATACTTGTGCAATTTGTGTGAATCTGAACTAGTGGTTTCTGAATGGTTTTTTTCATTATTTACTTGATGTATGGAATTTTTCGTTTGTTCCTGTAGTTTCTTGGCGGTTTCATCAGAGTTAAATAGATGATAATCTTTGTTTTTACCTGTAGTTATGGTTTTATAATTGTTAAGGTTCTTTAAAAGCACTTTTAATGTGGGTGTTCCACTGACAGTATTTGATAAAATTGTATTTTTTTCATTCGTGAATTTCAAATTTTTTCGTTGTTCTTCTTTTTGACGTAATTGGTTTTGTAAGTCTTCAATTGTTCGACTATCATTTTCTATTTGAGCCTTTACTACTTTTATATCATGTTCGAGCTGTTGTAACTGGGTTAAAACTTTCTTTTTAATATTAAAACTTGCCCTAGTTTGATTTCTATTGCTTTTTTGGTTTTTATTTGACTTTCTGTTGTCGAACTTGGTTTTTATATCTTGAGGAGCTAACGACGTTAATACTTTAGCGAAAACTATAGGTTCTCTTCTAAAATAAATTTGATTTTCGAAGTTTAGTTTTGATGATAAATTTTTAAACGATTTGACAGAACTTTTAACAGTCTTATCAAATTGAGGCCCTTTACGTTTCTTTAAATGTCTGTGGTGCCTGAAATAGACAGGAAGCAGTATTTTTATAAATTTAATAATAATGTTTTAAGTATTTTTAAATATAAAATTTAAAATACCACCATTTCAATGGTCGTCTAGCCTTACTGTGGTTTGAAAGTGCTCGTAAGTACTAAGTACTTAAGTACTTACGACTAGGTATTTTAAAACTGTATTTGATATCGATAGTTCGTAGTGCTTAATGTACAATTTACTTACATATATTCTTTTGATCTTCCTTTCCTCCTGATGGTAAAGGGTCTAAACGTATCAATATCTATAAAAATATTGTGCTTTGTCTTTGATTTTCTATCATCTGTGTTATTTGTTAATCTTTCTACGGATTTACTCAATGTATGTACTTCTTGTCTATAGTCACTATTTAGTAATTGTCCATTTCTTGAATGGTCTGTTAGTATTTGCAAGGCTGTAAAATGTTTAGGAAATAATGTTTCAAAAATCGATCTTAGTTTTATCTTACTAGTCATTTTTACAGCAAATTTAACAATCAATATACGTAAAATAACTTAAAATGCTAATTATCTGAAAAGTAATGATTCGTTTTCTGATCCCTTTATAGTTTTAATAACTCAATAGTAAATTTACCATTGTTAATTTAGTTCATTAATTCAGTTAAACTAGTCAATTACTGATGTTTATGTTTCCTTGTAACTGACTTTTGTAAGCGTGTCATTTAGTTTTTTGAACAATTTCTTTTTCATTTAAATTGTTCCAAATGATACTGTCGTTTATAACTCAACTTTTTGAGTTATACGTAGCAAATGAGTAGACAGGCCAACTCATGGTGAGTAAGTGACCACCCATGAACACCTAGAACTCAATGGACATAAATGAGTGGGTATCTCTTAAGATCACCTCAAAAAATAAGGAAACATAAAGAGCCCCAAATTCCCGGGTAGATCGCCGGAAAACTCACTCATTTGCTGGTTCACTGTGGAAGCATACCTCTCCTACAATAACTATGTTTAATAGAAAGTTAACAATTTTAAATAAAAAATTATCTGACGTACACATAATTTGGCAACTACTTACCAGTACCGACATAAGCAAAACGCACCTTCAGTGTTTAGTATTTCGAAAATAAGAAACCAGCTGTACAACATTTTATAACAATGTGATATGATTTGATAGCCACAAACTGTAGAATGAAGCATTTATGTGTTTGCACAAATAATAAAAAAATGAATTACGTTTTGCCTATAAAAATAACTACGACCATTCGAAATGTTGTAACACTTGTACATAATATTCGGGTTAAATGCACACACTTCGGTTAAAAATAATGGCAACACCGAATATCGCAATTAAATATGTACAAAAATATCCACTATTATGCCTCCTCTACACTACCCGCGAAGTTGGATGATGTTAAACGCCAAAACAAGTAACTTAAGAAAAAGGATTTTTTATTAAAAACATTTTTTTACAAAAGAAAGTCCTTAAAACTAGTATTATTTTTATTACATTTGTATTAAATGTCTGCTGCTGAATTATATATGATACCATTAAGTTTTCTATCCAAGTAATTTTCACAAATATTTACAGGGATGCGGAATATAAGTACAAAAACTATTTTAACGCAATATAATCATAGGTATAAAAATTATATTTAAATATTGTTATGTAATATAACTTAAATTGTTAAGAATTATTATATAAGAGCTTAGGATAAAAATATATCCTCGATATTAAGTGTAAGTACAATAACTCAAATTAAAATTTTATACCGATAACTGACTACTGTTGTTTGAATGACGTCATAATGAATTCATTGAAGTCAATATAAATGACACTTTCATTTGAATCCAACACTTTAAAGTAAGTACTCTTTTCAAATAAACACATTCATTCATTAGTAAAATATTAATAAAAATCCTGGACTTTTTCAGCACTTTATTTAATGACCTCCGATCTTACCCCAGATACCAAGAGTGAGGGTTACAGTTCAACTTTTCTTTTTAATATTATCTATAAATATGAGCCACAGGTTAAAAAAGCAATAAAACTTTTCAATCCGACTGTAATCTCATTTTAAAAAGGTGGGAAACTTGAATCTATATAATAACAAAAAAGTTTTCATTAGAACTATTTCATTGAATACTTATTTAAAATTTATTAATTAGTAAGTAAACTTATTAGTATAGTAAAGTAAATACTAATTATTTGTACTTAGTTAATTTCTGTTTCTCCGCTGTACTGTCGGGCCTGCCTCGGATCATAGGGTTGTCCATACGGTACGAACGGTTGAGATACATCATCATTTCTAGTGTCCAGGTTGTCAACATCTTCAGTTCGAATGTCCATGTTGTCAACATCTTCAGTTCGAGGGTCTATGTTGTCAGATAGTTTTACAGGAATAGGACTGTCATCTGAGATGTCTTTTTTGTAAGGTAGACTTTCGTCATCGGAATTGATTTTCACCGACTCATCAGCGTCTAACGGTCTGTAAAAACGTAATTAATGTTTATTAGTTAGAGATGTGTTGAGCTTTGAGTAATTTTTAGTTCAATCATTAACATAAACAACCTTTAACAGTCTACAGCTGGACATAGATCTCTCCTTAGCAAGGAGGTTTTGGTCTACACTACCACGCTACCCAAACGGGTTGGAATATGGTTTATTTCATGTTTTCCTTCTCAATGTAGTGATATTTTTCTGAATAGCTTGTTTCCTTACAATACCCACGGTATGAAAAGTGGTAGATACACTACGTATTCTAAATCCGTCACCACACGGGCGGTTCAATTAATGAGACAAATAACTGTTTGTACATAATATTATACCTTGAGGTAAAACTGATTTGTCTTTCAATCCAAGCAAGTTTGCATCCATTTGTTTTTTTGTAGCCCACAATTTGTGCAAACTTTAACGATTGCGGTGTGAGTATATAAAGTAAATTAGGGCTGTGAAGCAATTGTGTCTTATCTTTGTTTTAATCTAAAAGGTTATGAATAATGTTAAGAAACTTATTTTAATAGTAGTTCGAATTATTTGAAAAAACTCTTGTACTATACCAATTTTTCCAGAATAAACAAATATATCCCCAAAGTTGACTGAAATTAACATTTCATAACGATAACTGACTATTGTCGTTTGAATAATGTCTTAATAAGTATCATTTGAGTCCAACCCTTTAAAGTAAGACCCTATTTCTTGTTAGAATTTCCTCCTTTAACCACGCTCTCTATTTTTACAAAAATATGTGTACACATTAAAGTATCCATTGCATTTATCCAAGACACTGTTTTTTTTTTTAAATAAAATCTTTACCTGATTGTCATAAAGTCGTTCTCCTCTTTCTCTTCTGCCTTCCTCCTTTTCAGTATTCTCCATCCGATGCAGATGAATACAATCACAATGGGCACCATGATGGCGCTGATGATGCCCCATGTTGCTCCCAAAGTACGAGCGGAGTACTCTTGCTTACCTGGAGATTTGAAATAGTAATGATAAATTATAGGCCAACTAGTTTTTGTTCGGGTAGTTTAGACATTGATAAAGACATAAAGATATTTATTTGGATATTTTCAGACGTACGTAAACTGTTCAAGGAAAAAGGAATGACATTATTGAATTTAATTTTACATGTTGATCTTTTATGGTACGGAATTCTATACAAACATAATTCATGTTGAAATTTGCCTATCGGGCAATTTCTACTACTATATAATTGGTACTCTGGGATTTGGTACTTTCCGTTCACCACTTAGCCAAAATTTAGCGTAACGAATTTTAAAGAAGGGATTACCTAAACATCATTACCGTTATGTACCTAACAAAATCGTTTTAACCTCGAATGACTTAGAAAATCAATAAACCTTAGAAAAAACGAATATCGCAGCTAGAAGTGTCCTTAACATATTTTAACACTATAAATGTTTACCAACGATAAAAAATACGTAGCCCTTATAATGCAATTTATCAAACAGATATGCTATCAGTGTGCAAAGCTCTAAACTTATCTCTGTAACACAAATAAAAAAAAATATTACACTCACCTGTACGCGTGACCTCAATCTTTTATGTATTCTAGATAAGAAAGCAAGTAATAACTCCACAGTTTAGGAAATAGCAAAACAAAATAAATCACAATTCAGAGAGAAATTTCTATTCCACAAACAACGTGGTAAATGTAATTCCTTGCTTTCTTATATCAATAAAAACAAAAAGTCAAGTGGATGTTATTCTACCAGAATAGGAACAGAAATTTCCCCTTCATGTGACTTGTTAATTACTTTAAAATAACTTTATTTATATAAATACGATTTACAAACATTCAACAACGATGGGAAACTCACGAGAGCCTAAAATCCTAACACGATAAGTGCGAAATACTAATTTGTGCTTTCTTAATCTCTTAACTAATCTTATACTTCTATAGAATATTAAATAATTAAGGCTGTGGAATAATACTACTGCCTACTACCTGTTTTTATTCCAAAAAATACTTCTAGGTTTTAATTTTTAAACATTCAGACCATAGTCGAACGAGTACTCATTGTGGGGACTTCGATTGTTGGTGGATCAATGAGGGTCTCCATAGATTTACCCTTTTCTGCGGGCATAGTGAATGTCTTTACAGGTTCTGAAGGACCGCTTTTTTGAGGATCTGGTAGTCCAGAATTGTTGTATGTATTCCTAGGACTATTATCAGAAATTGGACTTAACGGTGGTGAATAAATTTCCGAATAAGTTGGAGATGGAATAGGACTATATTGACCGTCATATCTTGGTGTGTAAGGATCGTCCGAATCCTTTGCAGAATAACCAGAATCACTAGGCAGAGCCCTACGGCCTAACTGGCGTGGTTTACTCACGTATTCAATGTCTTTGGCAGGTCGAGTCAGGGTTGAATCTTTATTTGATTCTGTGTCGGAAGGTGATGTTATTGAAAGCAAGTCTTCTTCGGACAAGTCCCAAGGTTTTTCAGGGAACTCGACCTGAGGAGCGTTTGGCAAAGGTTCATTCGTTCTATAAGTTTTATCATAATTTCTTCGCTTTTTGGGGTTAGAATTATCTGACTTATCGCTTTTGCTAGAACCTGGATACCCTATACCAGAGCTATCGCCTACATCGTCTTGTGGAATAGGAGGCGCTGCCCTAGCAATACCGACGGGCCCTGTCATTGGTGTTACTTCTGTTGGAGTTAGAGGTACTTTCTCATTGTTGCCAGGTAACGTCGAGGATTTCATGGTATCTGTGAGATTTCCCATTGAAGCTGATCTAAGATTAAGTCGAGATGCTGATTTCGATCGCGGTATATCTTCGAAGCGGAAGGTTTCCTTGCCCTCGGATCGTGGTTTGTACCAGCACCAGAACCAAAGTAAGCAAAGTAAGAGGCCTAATGGTAGAATAACTGCCACTATGACTCCTCCAACCAGGAATAGAGCACGTTGCGAGAACTCTTGGTGACCTGAATTACGAAATATTGAGGTCATAATGATGTATTGATACAACTAGTGCAGTTTTTAGTATATCATGTTGGTCATATAAAATTATATGGTATGTTATGTTCGGTGATGTTTAATAATGAAATGTTTAATTTATTGAACTTTATGTAGTGATGTAGTATGCATAAATAATATGACAAGCTTTTACTAAATATTTATTGTGTAATTGTATTACTAAATTCAGGCTTTAAATTTACAACTGTTTTGAACATATCATTTAGTTCAGGGTACTATAAGTTTTTAAAATTTAAATTTATAGGTTTCATAGTTTTCACGACAATGTGATTAATTAATCTTATTTGGATTTATACAATGTATAACATATGAAAAATACGCAACACTTTTTTGTAATTTAAAAAAGGATTATTAAAAAAAATTGAACGAATCAACATAAAAGATTAGTGGTCAGTGACTGTATTATTAATTTCTAAGTGGTATGAAAGCAACAATATTTCATTTTGTATATTCTCAATAAACTCAACGCATGTTCCTACTTTGGATTTGGCATAAAATGTACTGTTCTGAGTTTTAAATTAAATTTTAATAAGTGTATATCAATGTTTTTTAAATGGAGCTATAGACAAATAAACAACAAAATAAAGCAAATAAACAAAGTACTCACGTAGACACTCAGTGTAACCATAGTCCGGAAGATTCCACCTTCCATTCAGCTCACATGTACGCCGGTTGTCACCAATAAGAATGAAGCCTTGGTTACACTCGAAATTGATCTAAAACAGGAAAAATACAATTAATGATTTAATAGGAAATTTTGCCGCACAATGAACATTTTTCCTGGATCTCTGACGAATTGTGGTTAAGTTCTGATAATCAAATATGGTGTTGTTTATGGGTTAAACATATGCGTATACATTGCATAGATCGATACGAATACGAAACTATGATTATGAAAATCGATTTGTATTTGCTAAGGGTACAAGAGTAAAAATTATTACTGAAAATATCTCATACGGTTGTACGATTCTAAATCAGGCAGAATTTTTTCTATGTTTACCAGATTGCATTTTGATTTATTAATACACATACTCTAAAGTAAATATTGTGCTCATTACACCATTATTGTTTCGGAGTGTGAATTGATTCCATAAGTCAGTATCGGACTATTAACACTGTATGCAATTCTTACTTATATTTCATTTTGATATGTTGAAACTTTATCATATAACTCCTTAAGTTCGTTGAAAGGCAATAGGCATGCTTTATAATGTGGGCGTTTTAAAATCCCCTTGCTTTACCTTTCGGGGCTAGAAGGTTGAGTGTATGAGTGACCTGAAATTCATCTTTAAAAATACTTACCCTCGTTCCAGGTGTGAAGAAGAAATTACTCTTTCTGCCGAAACGAGGAGTTGCTAATATACCGCAACTGATCACCCTGCGAGCTGTCGTTTGTTTTATGTTCGTCTGTAAGAGAATATCATTACTTTATTTACTCTCCTTTCTTTCTCCTTACCCTCGACTGTTTTAAGGATGATTCATTGTCTGAAGCGCGCTAATGGAAGGTTATAAGGAAAAAACCTAGGCTTTCAGATATCTCTGAAAGCCTAGGTCTTTTCTTTCTTCTTTTCTGATACTTGAGTAGTGCACGGTCGGCCCTATTCTGCCTATAAGGTCCCGTTATATCTTAATAAAGAGTCCGAAGATAGTTGAGCATTCTCAATATACATATGTGAATAAAACTGTATTATTATGTACTTTAATATGTACATATATGCTACCTGTTAAGTTTTCTGTTAAAAGATAATATGGGCAATTCTAATTTTTAGACGACTGACTGTAATTTTACTTTCTACGAAGTATTATAAAAATAACCCTTGGCTGTAGTGTTACATTAATAATTATGTGACTAAATTAATGTTTTGTGGCCACTCACTTTGATAAATTATTCCGAGTTTTTGATTTCTGTTCTGTTCGTTTTGATTTATTAAAATTTTACACAGTTAATAATATAAGTACATTTTAACGACAACTTTATGGTGTGGAGTTTGTGAACGAACTAAGCCTTTAGACTAAGTGACTGTAACCACCATTGGGGACCTTGAGAGATGCATTATAATCACGAGAACAATGGGTCAACGCATCATAGTCTTGCATGCGAACCTAAGCCAGGGTTATTTTAACATAGCGAAACTGCAATGACATAGGATTTTATTTAAACATGTAATTCGAAAATATAAGTGGTTATTAACTATTTATCTACTTAATTAAGTCAAGAAAGTAATCAACCTTAAGACCTATTTTACTATGATTTTTAGGGTGCCGTAGTTTAATTAAAGTATCTTCCATGTTTGGAACGTTTGCCGCGGGAGTTAGCAAAGAGCAATCAAATTAATTCAGTGCTATGTTAGATAGTTTTAGTATGCCATAAGTTTTAGTTTACACTACAGACTGTCTATAACTCATTTTACGTGGTTTTGAACAGAAACGACTTCTTCACTAGACTCTGAATTCTATAAATTATCTTACTTGAATAGGTTTTTTTTTCTGAAGTCTGCATGGGAAACAATTAATTATGACTAGTTGACATTGTGTTTCATCCATAATTTACGTAATGATATAAGATGAATCATGATTTTGTCGTCATCCTATACAAAGCGATGATGGCAAAATCTTCACAATAGTTTTGATAACCTCTTTCTTGATGGAACTTTAACTCACACGGTGTGTTTTTATGTTTTTTCTTTATCTGATTGTGATACATAAGTACAAAAAATTATGATCCGTAAGGAACACTGTGTTAAGTTAATAAATGATTAATTTAATTTTCAAAAACTTTTTCCTGCAATTTTGTTTTCAATTTCTTCAAATTTGCTCATTATTCAAAAATGTACAGAAAAAAAGACATTTCATCAACATCAAGATTAGAGTAGAAGATTAGAGAATTCTTTTGCGACTGCAGTTAGTAGGTATTTGCTGTAAATCTTATATATATATGATAATAGATACCTACATGAAATATACATAGTTAAATGTATAACATGTTCACATAGTGATTTATATACTAAATGGTTTTTTTACATTCTAAGTTAAATACAGAGGGGACAGAAAGACATTACAGTTCGTATTTAGTCTAATTTCAAGAGTCATCTATCCTAAGGAATTGATCAAATTTATACTCTAAAAATACTCACAATAGACGCTAAATAATTCTTAGTAAACTCGGCCATATCTCGATTTAACGTCATTCCAAAATCATATCGACATTGATACGAATCCTGACATAATTCCGTGGCTCGCCGCACGTCCTCCGATCTATTTGCTGGTAAAAAGTCCACCGGTTCTCGAATAAAGTTCGGTACAAAAGTATTATCGTTGAAAAATGATGCTGTTCGACCATATTCTCTAAAGAACATTGCCACACCTATATTTTCTTGATCTCGATCTGTCAGTTGCCCTGAAAATACGATAATTCAGAGGTTAATTACAGAAGAGTCTACAATCAAAAGCAGTTTTTGGACAGCCTATCAGATGACAGAATTTAAACCGTACTAAATGGTGTTCTATTATCTCTGACTATCTCAGACATGAAAAAGGCATGAGTGTTTAAAGAAAATAATTTCGTTGAGTTAAAGTTATCCGTGCAGTGAAGAATTAAGAATATTCCGTAGATGTCGTTAAAGCCGACTTAAGAAGCAAACTTTACACGTACTACAAAAAGACGGAAAACTTGATATAACCCTGCGCCAACTGGTTTGGCTACCGTGGCCAAAACCACCTTTCTAAGAAGAGGTAATTGTCCAACAGTGAACTACTAAAGGTTGTTGATGATGATATATATACGTATGTGTTTTACTTACAAAATTGTGCAAAGTCTCGATGTGCCGACTGGAAGTTATTCAAATTAATGGGAACTCTTGTGCCATCCGGTCTCGTGAAGTCATCATTAACGTCCAAAGACCAATTGCCGAATAAACCTCGAGTTTGATTCTGTTACAACAAAGGAAATAATATCATAATAAAGCAATCTTTCAAAGTTTGTTCAATAAGGACAAACAGAGCTGGAAAGTAGATTTATTTGTGAGCATTGATAACTTGCATAAGGCTTTTGGGTGCTAATATATTTAAAAAAATGTAAAAAGATCTTCAAATGTAGAGTTATAAATATGCTATGTTAAGTGCCAGTTTCAAAAATTGCTGATAAGTCTCTGGTAGATTTATAGCAACTGTGAAATAACTACAGATTTTGGTTTCACTAGTTTTGGATAAAAACATATTGTATCAGATATACTCGTATTCATATATCAGCAACTTTTATCTGTCAAACAGTATAACATGACAGACCATCTTAAACGTTGTCAGGAACTGGTAAAACTGCCTCTAAGTTTTAAAAGAAATAATAAAATTTACAGCAATGACTGACTCTCTTTTTAAATAACTTCAGAAAAATAAACAAAAAACAAGAAAAATAAATGAAACTGAAAAAAAAAGATAAAATTCTGAAGTGACTTACCATATAAGTCCAAGGGAGATAAACTCTAGCTGTCATAAAGCCTCTGTTCTCTATCACCTCTACACCAGCCCCGGAGGGGAACATTATCACAATTTCCGACTGGTTCAGAATGTACAAAGGCTGGTATACAGTCACACCTGTATGATAAAGACAAGTTTATTAATTAGAAAGAGAAAAAAAACGTGTGTGTATGCATGTAAGAAATTATACTTCTTTGGTGTAACAATATAAAAATGTCTCTAAAAACTTTATTTTTCGCGTTACCCTATGTTTGTAGAGAAAACGACACAAATAATAGGAAAAAAGGTATTTAATACGTTGAAAGAAAGTTTAATTATAACGCATTATCTACTTAAATAAATGCTATTTAAATATCATACAATAATTATTTGTACATAATTAAAATAAAATGTTGACTAGCTAATTTTATGGCGTTGGTTTTTTGTTAAGGTGTGCACCCGTATCTTAACAATTTACTCTCATCATTTTTTCCTAACGCTCCAAAAGATATCGAGTTATAAGGAAATAAAGTATTTGCTACTTAAAGGGCTGTGAGCAAAATGTAATTGAGTAGATTTAGCAGGCGTTTAGATATTAGCCGCTGAAAAAAATCACCAGAAACAGGTAAAATTATTTGAATTTGTTATCCCTTTTATAAAGAATTGGTTATAAAAAGATTGAAAACCTAGTAAAGAATATATGTAAGCTTAAAATTTAATAACATTTTGTTACGTTTAGTTTATAATCGATATAATTTCAGTATTACTATAGTAGTTTTCTTTTTAGTTTAAATTACCTGGGAAGTATTGCATCCTGAGAGCAGGTTTGTCGAAGTAGATCCTTCTGTTGTCAGCGAATACGTCAAGCCTGTATCTCCATTGAGCATACATTGGACGGAGACGTACCTGCGATATGAGAAAAGATTTCAGCTTTACTATCAAAAGCATTTTTTTTTGTACTAAGAGCTAATATTAAGTGCAAGCGGTCATCAGATAAGTGATTTCTGACGCCAATGGACATCTGCTCTGTAGGACAGCAGTAGATAGGAAGTGTATTAAAGCCAATAAGAGTCCTCTGTCTTAAGTTAGATGGTGGTGGGTGAGTTGAACCTCCAACAACCTCCGATCACTTTTAAAACTGCTACGTAAACCCTAGTTAACATCGAGCTCCTTCGAGGTCATGGTGCCACTCCGTTCAGAAGCAAGGTCTCACAGTAATCTTATTATTACCTATTTGTGCTTAATTTTTTTGTTAGTAACTTTTTAATTACCTCAATCGGCACAGAGTTGTTTGAAGCAACCACGATGGAAGTCAAGTGGGTAGCGTTTACCTTCCCGTGAATATTTCTGGGTACCTGTTCAAACCGACCTTGGACATCTAATCTTAACTGTGGATGGTCCGTTCGGACTAGCACATATTCACCTAATGAGAGAAAAAAAAATCATCTTAATTACCAGAATTTTATATAATGTTACCAAAATATTTCTCCTATTACAAGTAAATATTACAGACCTTTAAAAATATGCCAATTTCATTAGAGTCATTCTTAAAATTTACTACAAATATTTTGCAACTGTCTTGTGAATAAGTAAGTGTTTACAAATATGCGTTATTATGTATATTTTAATTTATTTAAATATGCCTGCACTTTTCTATAAAACCCAAAAAGACTATTCTACAATCGAATAGTACTTACCCTTTCCATTGAAGGTATATTGAAGATCGTCAAATGTAACAATGTGCGGGTCACCGAAAATACCAGCTACTCCAGGAGGCTGATAGGCAACGCAGTCTTGAGATGGACGTCGTTCGAACCTGATTATAAGAGTAAATATTTTCATTGAACTGCCTAGAAAACCAATGCTTTGGTGCCTGTTGAGGTCAGTTGCAGTATTAATTGTTAGACCTCATGTAGGCTTAATTTTTTTACTGCCCGAAAAATATAAGAAAACTTTAAAAATAAAACGTAAAAAGTACTTGGTATTGTACTCAATATTTTCAAAGTTGAAGTTAAAAGTTACTAAATTTGGCTAATCGATCAATAAAGAATAAAACCTGTATCGATACAAACCTGAAGGTTTCGCATCCAACAGCTTGTTCTTCCTGCCACGCGCAACACTGGTAGAAGGGAATCATATCATGGAACCAGTGTGATAGCGAAGGTACTTTGTTGGCTTCGTTGTAAGGAGTAAATCCAAAGTCATGGGATCTCGATGGTCGAGAGCCCCACATCTGGTCGTAGGACAACATGAGGAAACCGTTTTTGTCGTAGCAGCATTGTTGACCAGAACCTTCAAGACTAAACAAAAAATGCGAATTAGGAAATGAATTATTTTGTGTTCTATCTTTTTATACTATTTTCTACTAACTCTTGGGCATTTAGCATATTAATGAATTTTTAAACTGTTGTATCTTCATTAAGATATAATATTGTAAGACTAATAAGAATAAAATTACAAGAATATATCCAGATAACATGATATTCTTTTGTTAGTTTAAATGCGGCAATGTTTTATTTAAGAGATATTGTGTATTGCTATATCGAATATAATTATCTTTTTTTGAGACGTCTTATGTTTTTGTTTTCAGATAACTGTTTCCGAAATTTTATGAAAGCTCTTATTCTTTTAAATCTATAGTAGTATCATGTTATCTTATCTGCTTTTTCATATTGCATTATTTTTCTCTTTACGAATTTATCGTCAATCATTAATCACGGAGTCTACCGTTCACCTCCAATAATTTTTCTCTTTTTCTTAAATACATTGCGTGTAACGTATATTTACCTGGGTGTAGCACTCTTAACGCAATGAATACCTCCCCAATGGTATCTACACGTGGGGTTGGTATCTCTGTCACAGTTCACATCAGGCATGAATCGACCTTTGTCCAACAGAGCATGCTCCAAAGTACAAGGACAGACCCATACTTGGGCAGCAAAGTTTCTCAAGAAACGGTCTGTTCGCAACCAATTATTGCACATAGTGTTTGGCCAACGTGTTCCATGGAGTCTTTCCCATTGAGGTGCAAAATACCAGCCTAGTGGAATTGGGCGACTGAACAAGATCCTGTAAATGTGAATTAAGTATGTTAGCAGCTATGAACACGATCAGTAACCGCTGAGTACAGAAATACGTAATACTGGCCTTGCGCTAAAATGGATTGCTCAGAATTTCAAGAGTTTCATCCTACGTGGCTTATGCAATGTTAAATAGATATTTTTTAACGAATGTAACACGAAATATTTTTTTGTCTTTCTTTTTCACTGGTTATATACAATATTCTACTTAATTTTCTTTTTACTGATAGCTGATGACAACTATGACTCTATAAAATGAAGGTCACATTAATTAAGATTATAGTTTAAGGACGTATCCGTGATACTTAAGATTGCCAGTGGAATAATCTGTATGTGTAAATGTAAAACTTATCATAATTTACTACCATATCAAAAATATACTCACGGGGAAACTGAGACGCCTTTAAATATTTCAGGTGTAGTCAGATTAATCTGTAGGAAACCAAATTGCATATCGTTATGCAGGAAGTTATTTCTGTTCCTAAAGTTTTGGGGATTGATTACATATTCGCCAGTGTTAGCTACACCAGTCTCAATCATGTCTATGTATTCAAACTGAGGTCTAATAGTGACTTCTTTGTACCCCCACAAACTGATCGCGAGTTGGACGTTTAGATTTGTCGTAAGATTGAAACGGTCCCAGGTTATACGTATTTCCTGAGGGTAGCGTTCATGAACTGAATCACCAGTGAAGAATATTTTTTCAGCAGCCGTAGCGGGAGTTTCTGTAAATTGAAAAGTAAGTCTTTGTACTGGATTACATTATTTTGCTTACCATTTTTCATCCTTTACGCTAATTTATTATTTAGTAACTACGTTCAAAAATAATAAAGTCCATGCGTCAAACTCCACCCAAAATCATAAAACTGTTTAGAGAGCTGTGAGGGTCTTTCTATACAGTTTATAACTAACTAATATAACTAATACTAACGCAATTGTTGAGACAACTTGTAATACATTTCATAATATAAACAAAACACCAGAAGATAGTAAATAATTAAATACTTACCAACAAAGAACCGTCCCTTCCACTTGAATGGTTCGTTATTAATAGCGATTTCGAATCTGGCGTATCCGTTATGATAGAATCTGGGTGCCACACAGATAGCCCTGTTGATATCAACAACTGCACCGATCACAGCCTCGGTATCGAAACGACAAGTGATTCTGTCATTTGGATTAAAGCAAGGACCAGTGATATTGACGATTGTACCTCCTAACATGTTTCCACTCTCTGGAGCAAACACAAGGGGAAGATGCGCTGCATCTGTAAGAGAATACAATTTGTTGCGTTTAGAGTCCGTGCTCGTACGTGTGTACGTATCTATCACTAAAAGCAACGGAATACAACAAAAACTATTTTTATAAGTCAGCTTAAAGCATGACCATTAGCGTTAGCAAGAGCAGATATTTCTTTGGAATATTTTCTTCATTCAACTTATTCAAAACAGTAAAAACTTCATACAAACTACCGTTTATCTAAATTCTTGATAAATGACTATCTTCAGATTTCTTACCTATATCCTTATTACATGTTCCTAAAAGTATATTCTCATCTATTCGGAATATGTGCCGTCCAGGAAAACCATTAGCCCATCCTCTCCCTGTCAAGTCCCTAAGAACTGACGCCTGAGAGTAAGGTTTGTATTCGTAGCTTCGAGTTCCGTTACCAGCATTGAAACCGATCTGAAAAAAAACTCTTATTTTAGTAAACGTACGATCAACCATTTGTCAGGACACAGTAATATGCTACGAAAGGAAGTTACGAGCTTTCGTTTGGTATCACAGTCCTGTCTTCAACATTGAAAGCTGAGTCATTGCAAAGTAAGTAAATTTGCTCAAAAGTCTTGCCTGGTTTAAAAGAGATCTAATAAAGTTGTTGGATCTGGATTTGCAATTCAGTTGTTATACACACATGTCTTACACTTTCTTTGCAAAACGAATGTACTTATGACTTTGAGCGAAGTTCAATTTTATCGTTATTTCAATTATTTAGATACTTACATAAGCAGGTACACCACCTTCTCCAGTTGTGGTATCACCACCTGCCTCAGTGTGAGCACTCCAGTTGATTTCCAGATAGTTGAAAATTGCATATGTAAATACTTCATCAGTCGCCAGCACCATTTGGAAAGTGTTCGTCTATAATATTTATAAGCATATGAAGTTTTAAGAAGAAGAATAGTTTTTTTCTCAACAAAAAGAACTCATGACAGCGGTCAAATCTAAATTCAATTTTAAATTTCAAAAAATAAATTGATATCATCACATATAAGAAAATTAATACAAATGTTAGTAGATAAAGATAATGCATTCCCTAATCGAATAACCGAAACATTTAAGATATAGATGACTGAATAGGGTATTTTAGTGCTGTCAGTTTAAACTATTCCAAAGCCAAGCTGAACTTTAATTTTTAGATGCATGTTTTGAAAAATAATGGTGTGCAAATAAAAGTCTCGTTGGAACTTACCACAAACAATGAGTTATCGATACCACCAGCGAAGGACATATTCTTCCATGTGATAGTGACAGCGTGTTTTGGGAGGAAAGTGTTGGAACCAATAACACCAGTGCGAATGTCCCACATGACACGCTCTCGCATTTCCACTCCGAGTTGATCTGTACGTGTCTATAGACGATGATGAAATTGATTAATTTGAAAAGTACTATCAAAACTTTAGGTATGGGTGAGGTTTTAATTTGCAAGATTCAACAAGAAGACTACCATTTTAGCTTAAATGTCAAAACACCAAAGTCAAAGTCAAAGTCAAATTCTTTTATTCATTTAGGTCACAAAAGACACTTATGAACGTCATAAAAAAAACAATAAAAAATGAAAGATGAGCAATCTGTCGATTAAAATTACAGCTAACTGGGTTCGCAGATTGTTCATGGTAGAGTGGTGAGAAAAGAACCCAGGAAAGAAACTCACCACCACTCTTTTAACTCAAAATCTTTTAAATATTAAAACAGCAAAAATTTTTGACCACCACCAATTGAATATTCACCCTGAAGTTGTCAAGGCCAGGATATCAAATAAGATAATTAATGACATAACAATTAAGTAGGGTAAGCCAACAACGTAATATGAATAAGTTTGGATAATAATTTCCATGTCACTTACAGTCTACATTTATTGTAGCCAGAAATTATATTACATAGTTATTTATCATCATAATATATTTATTTACCGGTAAATCTCTGTCCATTCTAAAGTACACTCCAGGTCTCCTCTGGTCGGGATCCTCAGGCCGCATACTGCCGATACGGCACTTGCTGAAGAAGATACCGATGAACGAAGGATCGTTGACATCTGGCCAGTCCCTCATCGGGAAGGACAGAGGGTACGTGTAGTGATCTGGAGGGTCACTGAAGTAAATGTATCCATTCATAGAGAGCTGTTGAAAAATAAATAAAATTAATACTTTCTTTCTTGCTATAAGTAATTATACTCTAAAATTTCAACGACATCTGAAAATTTTTTAATTTCATTTTTTTAACAAAATTTCACCTCAATAAGAAATATCAAACAGATGTTGGTGCAATATATCTTCCAACTGTTATACTTAAATGGCTGTGTCTCCTAGTAAATTCAAAACCTAGCAGCAATAAAACAAACATCTGAGAATCTAAATAGTCTTGTAATCTTAAGGAATGTGACCGAAAGACAGATGGAAAGAAAACAAAGTGAAAGTTTAGCAGTCTTATTTTGAGGAATGGAACCTCAAGAATAATATAATGTATAACGCAAACTTACCCGAGTATAATTAAACCTAAATCCAAAGAACGGTAACTGGAAGTTGAAGTTCTTATGGATTTGTGGTGTGCTGGTGTGTATATCTCTCTGATAATCTCCGTGGTTTTCATTGCCACCCCTGTCGTAGAACCAGTACATGAAATTCCCTCGAATCTGAGCCAATCGTTGCTGAGTAATAACGTATGGCTGGCCATTGTTCTGGAAAGTTGTGGAAGGCAGATAGCGGCCATCAATGTGATCTGCAAGGTTTAAAAGACACTGTACTTCTGACTAACTTCCAAGATGTTTTATCTTATAGGTGTACATACAGCCTATCAGTGCTGATATTTTTTATGAAGAACTGGTCCAGTGAAATTCAAAGAGAAAATTGAAGTTCTTTAGTTTTGGTTTTGGGATTATATACTTTTTACTTGTCATCTTTCTAGCCTTTTATTATTCTCAAGACTATTTGGGGTCGGTTACTAATTCAGCCGGTTTTGTCTGAATGTTAATTTTTCACGAAGCGACTGCCTAAAAAAACTTAAAGTGTTCTACCCACCACTTTAAATTACGTTTTTAACCCTGAATTAGATAACCAGTAAAGTTCAAATTTATTGTTTACGTATGGAATAAGCTATAGGAAAAGGAGTGTAGTTTCTGATTATTTCAAGTCTGACATAATCACCAGTGTGAGGCGTAAAGGAGAATAACGCATATACAAAAATATGGGAGACGGCATTCTTTCCAACGACACGTTGATTCAATGAAAGAGGTAAATGAATTGAGATAACCAAACGGACCTTTAGGGTTAAATAAACGAAAGCAAAAGCAGAAAAATTCAGGCTCAGAGTTTACAAATTCATCCCAGAGTAGAATTGTTTCAATTTATTCTATTGAATAGCAAATTTATCCATAAAAGATTTCATAAACGAGTTATCAACGATTCTGTTTTACCCTTACATGTGTTTCATCATTATCATCATCAACAGGCTACTACTAAAAACTAGGAAACATATATAGGCTACGTCTAAAGTATATAATGGTCCACGGCTGGACTATTATATTCCTTAGAGAGAAGATTAGGAACTACTATACTACGCGCGAATTTGTTTCTAGATCTTCTTCTCTTTACGTTGACGCCGTTCCGCGCATTTTACTGTTTTAGTCGCTTCTTACGACATTCACGGGATGAAGAAGAGTGGTGATACTATGTGTGTATTCTTGATACTGATCAGAGAGAAGAGAGAATATTTACTTCAATCTGCCTGTAAGTATGTTTTTTCGGCGCATCTATATTCAGTTTGTCGTTATCAATGAGGTTCTTTTGGGTATAAAAACATACATTTCGGTCATATACTATCGGTATGATATTATTTTAAATAAGTGTATATTGATATCTACTTTGTGGCAGTTTGAGTGTGTATCAAGCTTCAATACCATAGGGCTCCGATATCATTGAGATATGTTATCACATTATATCTCGATTCCAGTAACGGTGATGTCATTTATCGCCTCAAAATAGTTCTTTGTTTTAAATGAATTATTTATACAACCTTTCGTTTTATTTTATGATATAGAGGCAAATGAGACTATGACTAGGACTAGTGACTAACGCCATATGACTACCGCGATTCATAAACACCACACAAGTGCTTTGGCGGTTTCAAGGAAAGAGTACATTTTTTTCTTGAAGGTTTGTGGGTTGTATCGGTGCAGAAATACCGTAGCCGACAACTCATTCAACAGATTGGTTATCCGATTCAAAAAGTTTCTTGGAAAACTTGGTTTATATAGTTTCACTCGGTTAATTGTATTGATTGAGATTTCACCTTGTCATTGTGAGTCTTTTAAGTTTTGCCCAACACACCCTAAAATGCGTTGTTGCTTTTATGTTTTAAAGGGCAACAACAACAATTTCTTTTGATAACATCTTAAATTCCCCTATTCGTTCTTTGTATGTGACCATTTTAAAAACTTTTGCAGTAAAAAACCGATTCCAGATTGTGATCTTTAAGAATATTGTACAATCTTGTTAAAAATAGACATAGGTAGAAATTAAACTTTCCTTTTAACTTATTTGATTCACAAAAAAAATATTTACAATTTGTATCTACACGACGATTACTGTAATCATATTGAGTACCATACAAGTGTTACGTACATCTGTTTGTGACCATGACCAGCGTGGACCTGTTCAGAAAGTCAAAAACTCCAAGAAACCAGAAGTCATGGGTTCCATAGTATCCCACCTAGGACAAATATTTAAGATTCATGTTCGATGAAAAACATTATAGAACTTCAAACTATTGTCATCAAATTCTAGATTCAATAGTCTTTAAATATAGGTGGTTAAAAAGATTTTTCAAATTCTTCTTAACTTAAGAGTACAAGTGTAATACAAGTAAGTTTGAATGTCAGCAGATAGTAAAAAAATGTAGGTTCGTAAAGTTTTGTAACATACGTGTACGCGCCAGACTTTTAAATGAGACCATTCGCTGTGTTGACAAAAGGATTAAGATTTGGGTCAAACATAGTGAAGTCATGTTACGGCGAACGAAAAGTTAAGTAGGTATTTTATATTGAGTTAAGAATTTATTAGATATAAATCGTAAAGTGAATTTTGTGATTAACTAGATCGAAAATTAACTAGGTATTATGTCTGGAATCGCGGTTCAAATAGCCTAACCTTCCTCAACGATCAAAGTGTCTTCATACCAAATTTCATTAAAAACGGTTCCACGGTTAAGCCTTGCATGCGTAACAGACAGACAGAGTTAGTTTCGGATTTATAATATTAGTATGCATTAATTAGTTAAGGACATTGTTAAGGTTAAATATGTTTTCTTAAAATAGTTGTTTGATTTAGAAAACTTTACTAATTGTATCTTCCACAGTCACGAAAATCATAATATAACGATTTTACTTGTTGATTATCCAAAAATCGACCTAAGGATCTCACAAGATTAACTAACTTGACCACCTCGTTGATCTAGCGGTTAGCGTATGCGACTGCCGACCAAGAGATCGTTTTAATTCCCGGGTCGAGTCAAAAAGTTTTGTAGAGTTTTTCTGATTAAAGAAATATTTAACAATAGCCCAGAGTTTGGAAATTGGGGTTTTGACCCGTGCCTCTGACAGCACGCTAAGCCGTCGGCGCCGCGCCTAATCTCTCCCCTGTCGTGTCAGATTGCCGTTCCATCGTACTGTGCGAGTGAGGGGACAGAGAGTACACCTGTGCACACACTTGTGCACTATAATATCTCCTGTGTAATTGACTGGTCTACGTTCAGACTGGCCGCCGTAGTTGAAATCGGCTGGGAGTACATGTTCATTAAGCTTTATTTTTTTTTTCGAGTTATTCCTCGAGATATTTCTATAGGTTACATAAAATAACGCTGAGATTAATTTAAGAACGAGGAAAATTTTGTACTTTGCATGAACGCAGACGGCGTTTCATGGGTAAGTTAGAAAACTATATCCTTCATTCCACAAATTTTCACGCTTAGTCGTGTTATGGATGCATTAAGAAATGCATGAGTATGTGTAGAAGCAATTTGATTATTATAGCACGAGGTTTATCTAGTTTGTGATCGGATCATGCGTTAAATTATCATTACAATATTTTTGTACAATTATTGTAATTTGCCGTAATTAGTATAGTTGTATTCCGTGACAGGTGCTGAATATTCATTATTCAATAACTGACTAAATTTTTCTTTTTCTCTTTCCTCCTTAACCATTTTAACTTCGCGCAAAACAAATACAACAATAATATTTCCTGTTAAATTTCTAAATAAATATTGTCAATCTAAATATCGCGGGTTATTTCAGTACAATTCGTCGAAAAAGCACTTGTATTAGCGAACAGGTAGACGATCCGTACTTGACCAGTTTCGTTATCTATTGATAACATGTTGGGCCCTTATCAGTGTTTAATTGGTAACATGTCGTATAACCCGACAAGTTTTAATAGCGTTTTATCACTGCAAATTGTTAAAAAAATATGCACTTCTTAATTTGGTTCGGCAGTAAGGTGCGGCCCTTATCTTAATTCTTAACCAGTTTGATACGGCAAATGAGAGTTGTTTGCCAGTGTTTTATGGATTAAAATTTTGATACTTTAGTTTTTTTTGTGTTACTTGGTATATATATTATTATTTACAGAATAATGCTACTTTATTTGATGATTAACTATTGTTAATACCTTTCTTGTAGATTAAGATAAGCTTAAACTTACACAAAATTATCTCCGTCTGGCAGTCCGTAGTCTAGCAATAGATCGTTAGAGATCGTCTTACTGGAAGTCGAATTTTAGCCATAATTCATGACCAAATTTCTTTACCATTAAACAAGTAGTTTCTCGCTTCTCATATTTTCATGATAAACAGTTATAATCTATCTTTGTACTAGAGTTAATCCAGATACGTTCAGCTATTAATACATCTCCTCACAAGACTGCGTTTACATAGTAAATATTAATAATAATAAATAAGAGCCAAATAAATTGATTGAAAAATAAGAAAATGATAACTTTGATTTATACTAATAAGTTAACAAACAAACACATAACTTGTTTGATCTTATTGAGAACTAACAACGCAAGCAGAAAAAAAGGGCCATGAAATTCGAACTGATGATATTGTCAAGGCGTCAAATTTATAATCACGTGATTGTAGGTTCGAACTCGAACCACACCCACACTACTACCGATATGATTGTACTTGTAACCATATCTTCAGCTTCCACGTGTTTTATTTCATTAGAATGTTAATAACAATATTAGTTATGGTTAATTTTCGATATTAGAAAAAAAATGAATTTCTCTTTTAGCATTCATAAGATTAGCGTTTAGCATGTCCGATTAGAGCAAAGGTATTTCACTCGTTTCCTAGGATACTCTTTTTAGATGTAAGTATTCGTATGCTATTGTTTTTATTTATATTTTTTACTTTTTAAAAAGACAACTGCTACACTAAGAATAAATCTTTACAAACATACATGAAACAGACACAAAGAACACCTAGACTCAGAACAATAGTTTGTGGATCACACAGTGTTGCCCTACGTGGGGTTTGAACCCTCAATACTCAGGGCTGTAGAAAATGACGAGGTGACCGCTTAAATCGCTCCACCATCCGTGCAATCAACTACCGCCGCGGTGCTTCAACCTTAGTATACACTCAATGAGATAACGTCGTCATTATGTACATTGTGACTAAATACAATATTACTCACTACAACCATGATTCACACAACAACAAGACAATAAATTCTTGATTATACAAATTACCTAAATCCAGCCACTCCTGGTTCTCTTAGATATGCTAAAAAAGTAATCAAATTTTGCCCAAAAGCAAAACTTACTTACATATAACCTGTTTTATTAATATTTTCCTTGCGATATTTGAACTAGAAACCAGTTTTAGACGAATAATAATAATATTTATAAAGCAATTAAAAGTAAAAAATGTTTAAGTATAACAAAGAAAGGCTTCAGATCTAGTTGTCATTTAAACAAAGCCCCAAAACATCGTCTAATTATTCAGTATCACATATTTTGTCCATGGTATCTGTTAGCAAAATGAGGTCGCGATACGACAAAACTATAAGCGTTGAACTCACCATAATCATTATTCGTTACTTGAGTTGTATCTGGCGGAAAGAGAATCTGATTTTCACTTTGTGGTGCAGTATCAGATGCTAAATTTACTGCAATTGTGTCTTCCCCGGCCGCTACATCTCCAGCAACTTGATAATTCCCACTTCGTATTTGTAATTGGTCTGTAGCATTTATAATTTCGATGGGCGCTGCATCAACTTCATCTTCTAATAATTCATCTTGAACTGGATTAGCTTCTGTACTAGGTACTACTACTGGAGCATTCTCACTTATAAGTGTTTTCTCTTCATTCACAACAGATTCTTGTCCAATTACACTAATTACTAATAGTGTAACTAAACCTAAAACTTTGACACCCATTTTCACACTGTCATGTCCATCACAGTTTTTTTTTTATAATTTGTTTTACGTCAGGTTACTTCCTATTGTACTGGAAGACTAACGTAGTGGTACATTATGTGGCCGATGATATGCTATTATCTTTAGAGATACGATAAGATAGCAAATAGGAACGTTAGGTGTGCCAAATTCTTTGTCCTAATCATAGCCCTGTACGCTGGGCTCTAATAGTGATACGGTTCGTATCAAATTAAAAGTGATAGTATGACATTTTCTTTTTTTAAGGGCCTGCCAAAGTGACTATTGTACCTGATGGAAAGTATGAATAGAATCCAAGAGTTGTGGTCACCATACTCATTGTGAACATTGAAAATGTAATATGATGACCCACACTATGGCGGCCTAGTCAGATGCTTTTTCACGCCTCACTTGGGGACGTAAAATGCATTGCATTGTACACTCTTACCACTACAACTGTAACCCCTACATCAATGGGGTCATTATCAATCATCATTTTGATTTAATAATAAGCGTGTTTAGGTAGTTTTAAGCTAAATAGCGCTTAATAGTAAATTAGGCATGACTTATTAATAGTAATGGATACCGTAGCCTTTACTAGCTCACTATATCTGTGACGTCAGTAACATGGTTTGTGAATAATTCTTTAAAACTTAGCTACAATTCAATTTAAGAAATAAAACCTAAACTGCGTAAGAAATCCATGCTGTTTTTTGTAAATGCTACTGTAAAGACAATATCCTGGAGCGATTAAATATAAACCGAAGCAAATATAGTGTAGGGCGGCACGATAGACTACCGATCAGACTTGAGGAAAAATGCTAGCAGCGGATGGCTGCCCAAGACCGGGATGGTTTATGCTGTGTAAGCAAGGCTGTTATTCAGTACTGGGCGGTAAGACAGATGGTAAGTCCTAATGATCCGAATAATTAGGAAAACGATTTTATTGACTAACATTGATATTTGTGTCGGTATGACCAGTCTATTCGTGCTTTTCATCATCATCATCATGGCAGAGTAGAGTCACTTAGGCAGGTTCTAAAACTAAAAAAAAATAAAAAAAAAGTAACAATTATTTATAATTTTTTCTGAATTAAATTAAAATAGTTTGTTTATAATATTTTTGATTTATTCAAAATAATCTAAGGATCTCTTGGTTGAATTTGTTACGGGTTCCACGCTGGTTTAACCTGGGACTGTCATCACCTCTGTTCATCTTATGACTATCGTAAGAGTAAAGGGAGCGAACTGCTCAGGACAACACCACTGCAAAGAGAGGGTAAAGTTGAAACTAGACCGACTAGACTAGTCTAAGCCGACCCATCTGACTAGCGTGGTATAGTAGGCTTTAATATTTTTTCTAAGAAGAGGACTAAAATTAGGATTAAGAAATAAAATACACAAGACAACATCACTGTTAAGAGAAGGAAAACTGGAAACAAATTCAATACCAACACGTCTGGATAGCGTGGTATAGTAAGCCAAAACCTCCTTAACATAGAGAAGCTTATGTCTAGCAGTGGACTGTTAAAGGCAGTTGTTGATGATGATGATGATGATGATACCTTTTAAGTAAATTTGAATTGGATACTTTACTTACTATACACATTTGTATTAGTTAATGTTATCAAATTTAATTACTTTTATCAATTTTAGTATTTCGAGTAGATAAACTTTGTCCTTTAAATCATTGACAATATAGAATTACGCTTATTTCTTTCTAAACGTCTACCCTAAAGATAGTGGAATAGCGATACACCTGTGTATAGGCATCTCTTTGGTAAATAAAGTTAAATCTAATACCAGGGCCAAACTAAGATAAAATCAGTTACAGAAGTAGAATCCGTAGATATCTAAGAAGTGTAAAAAGAGTAAAAAAAAATATATTAGAGCATCTGAAATGGATCTTTTACGTTATTACTAAGGAAAGAAAATAAACTTCTTTGTGATATACGTAATAATTTCCTTTTAGAAAAAAACAATTGCAGTGAATGGCAAAGTACGTCATGTTATTTACGCCTGAAAGCTATTTCAAGGTCATGAATAAGAGATCAACACAAATAACTCAGTATTCGTATCCGTATTGACAGATTTACCTATTTCTTTAACAATTCAGTAAGCGAGTGAAGCTGGTACAAAAGCTAGTAGTGATATATATAGGAAAGCAAAGAAACCACAAATTGATCTGAAAAGTAATTCCACAGGTTTATAATTTCTCCTTTCAATTCTTCGTATATATTTCAATATTGCACGTCAATAATTCTTGCGACATTTCACAATATTATCTTGTTCGACGTGTAAAGTAATCGATATGTAAGTACATACCGTTTTATCACAAGATAACGTTTGTTTTCCAGAGATCCAATTTGATTCACCGTTCGTTAACTAGGAGCAGTGACTCAGGCTTGTGATATTTGACATAGAATATTGTTTTCCGAAATATATTGTGTCATAACGGATATAGTATACTATTGTTTTGAAGTTATTTTTATCGGAATTGCTACTAAATTGGTACTAAATAAAAGATAGCTATAAGACTGGTTTATTTATCAGTCGGCTAAAACCGAAGGTAGTTTCAATATGCATGGGGCTATCTTACTTTTGTAAATGTTAAAAAAAAGAATGAAAATGAAATGTTCGTGTGGTGACTGATTAAGAATTTGTAGTGTCACCACACCTTGATCGCAGTCGGATGATCAGACACAGATGATCTCCGAAGCATCCTTTTCCAGTGATCACATGCGTCAGCCGATATGAAAGAGTCCCGTGATTTCTCTCGAGCCAATTTTCCATAACTGTTCTTATCACCACAATACTCCGCTCTTGGTTGTTTAAGTAGTTCCTTCCGCTCCTCCACTAGAACCTGATAGAGTTGGGATTTTTGATCTTCAATTTCTCGAATCACAGAACTCCAACTCAACTCTCGCGCCGTCAACCACTGATAAAGAATCACAAGGGATCTCGTCTTTAGGTTCCATGGTGGAGTGCCGGCGAGCAGACTAGCCGAACAAGAAGATCGTGTGGTACTCTATTATGACTCTGATGACCGGCACTTGCTGCAGTCATCGTAGTGGCGCGATATTACTGGTCTTCAAGGCCTCTTCAGTTCACTGCGTCGTCCTTTTCGAACCATTTTTTAAAGGATAACTCCCGCACAAGTATTATATCACGTGTCGCGGGGGACTTTATAAACATACATAAAACCAATACAAAGAACACCCAGACTCAGAACAACAACTTATGAATCCAAGACCAATCTAACACGGTACGCAGTAAGATTTGTTTCCAACTCTGTAGCCCGAAAATATGCCTGCATAACATTCTCATTTATGGAATTTGTCCACTTCATGCGGTGCATATCACCACCGGTAGCGGAGACCCTGTGTGTTGTCCCATGTGAGATTTGAATCCACTCAGCGTTGTAGAAAACGGCGTGGTCGTCACACTATCGGTACAGTCTATCTATCTTTTCTATGAGGTTCTCTTAACCCTAAGTTTAAGGTCCGATGAAATCGACCATGAAGTTCTTTGCCCTTCCATACTTCCCTGCGATCAGTAGTATTAATTACTACAGGTTTGAGCCAATTATCTTCAGCAGAGCGAGCTAACTACATTATGATGCACTGCCATATCAGTCTGTAGAAAATATTCTCTGAGATTGTATATCTGAGATATTTAATAGACCAGGACCCTCAAACTTTCGCGGAATATACAACCTCATAACCGATGAACGTGAGTAGTGCATGCGGAATGTAGACAGCAATGTAAAGACTGCTCTTTTAAGGGCATCTAATTTGGTCTGAGTCGATCTAAGGACTTTTTAGTACTTTTTTAAGCGACCAAAGAAGGGTTCCTGTAACTTTTGTTTCACGCCAGATTTTAGTGTTCCCAAGGACTGTGGAAACCTAGGTACCTCTAAATTTCGATCGCAGACAGAGATCTGAGTTTTATCGAATCTGAAAGTTCTATTCCTTCAGATTCTACAATCGCGCCCTTCTTTACACACATGACTACACACTTGTCTACATCAAATTCCATCTTGATAGAATTACTAAAGATTTCAGTGACCCTTAATAACGTCGTCAATTGTAAAATTGTGGAGGCCATTAATTTCAAATCATCCACACAAAGAAGGTGAGATATAACTTGATCATCTGCCTGCAACCGATAACCTAACCCTGAACCCTCTAACAGAGTACTGAGAGGGTTCAAAGCGAGACAAAACCACAAGGCACTCAGACTGTCAATTTGAAATATACTTATCTCCGTCGATCTTTAGTAGTAGTAAACGAAAAGTTTATCGCAGTCTACGGACTCTTGGCCGTGTAGTGCCACTTTATAATTAATTTACTTACTCTTTGTAATAAATTGTGATAATAGCAAATCCAGGGCACTCACAAGCTCTAAATTACGTTTCGATTGGTTAACCGTGGTATACTATTATTATTTACAAATCAGTATTTTGAATCGCATCCTCCAAAGCGCTCTTTATCTTATCGTTATATTGGGTCCTTACGGATATGTAACTTTACTCTCCACTAGTTCTTCATTACATCATGTGTGCTATCAGCTACCACAATGTGTGACGAAGAAGGGATAGTAAAGCTATTCCCTATGTCAAAACGTATCCTCTCAAGTACAGCAGTCTCATCCAGCAGGTGACAGCGCTGTATAGCTCTTACTTGATCCAACAATCGTTGTACTGATATGTTGATGGCTAATTCAAGCTCCTGAAACAGAGAGACTAGTCTCTAACACGGCACGCAGTAAGGTTCGTTCCCAACTCTGTAGCCCGAAAATATACCTGCATAACATTCTCGTTTATGGAATTTGTCCACTTCAGGCGGTGTACATCACCACCGGTAGCGGGGACCCTGTTTGAAGTCAGTGGTCTTCAGGATCCAAAGTTGGTCGCTGGCTGGGTACTTCCCTGCCGACGTATAGGTATTGGCGACGTCTGTGAAGAAAAAACTCATCACTGGAACTAGAGCTCGACGCTTCTGCAAAAGCCGGCACTTACATTGTTGCTTCCCGGGGACGGCAAGGCAGAGCGGAGCGACAAGTCCGAAGATGTTAATTGTGATTTTAAACTACCTCTTGTTAACATTTTGGCATTTCTCTAAAAAAAAAATACTGTATTAACATGACGTTTAAACGTCATATCTTCGGTAACAGATATTTTATGAAAAATTCAATTTTATTGCAGTTTTATTCGAATTGTTTCTCGCACACATGTTCATTTCCGTTCTGGTTTTTATTTAATATTCTGAGATAATAAATTTGTAGTGATATATTAAGTATTTTAAAAATATGGATGAGAAATTCCAACTGCTTCTTGTGTTGCCATTATTATTACTATAGCAATCAATTTCTCACTACAAAATTTTCGTCACTATATTTTGCTTATTATACGCATTACATATCTATACCTTGCTTTTCAACTTTTACCTATTGCCACTGTCATTTTCAGACTACCTCTAATGTAGTCATTTCTCATCTTGTCTGTACTACTTACTACATAAAATAATTGACTAAAGCCCTCTTAGTCAAGTTTGCTGTAATTTCTTTGCAAGGCGCTTTATGCAACCAATATTTACAATACAATATCTTCTTCTACCACCCTCTCAATGTTATTTGGTGATTCTGGTCAATTTTATAATCGGTCGTCAGTCTTTAATTAACCTGCCTTGAGAATGTAATCGTTTTCGGGCATAAGTTACAAAGGAAAAAACGAAATCCATTAACAAATCTAAACGAATATAATATTCTAGCTGACCCGAACAACTTCGTCTGTGTCTCTTACAAGGAGAAAAATTCCCATTGGTGTAATATTTTTCAATAATGCTAAGCTCCTATAGTTGGCTATGTGATGAACATATCATACATTTATTGAAGAAAGTTATTGACTTTATAAAGCCTTTTTCGATAAATGGGCAATTAAACTCTCAAAGAATTTTTAGCACGTTCAATCAAACAAATAATCTGTTTAGCTTTTTAATACTATATTAGTAAAGTTAAAATATTGCCTACATTTCACGAGGTAATGTGGTTTTCACCTGCACCCCATTCCATTGTGTTCCATTTTCTACCATAACTTCTAAAACGTATTATAATACAATGGTGATTATGATCCATTGTGATCCTATATATGAAGAAGTCTTCTAATACTAATGGGAAGAAAATACCAGCATTTTTTAAGAGCCCGTCATAGCGATCTACTCTGCCTGATGGAAATCATGAATAGAAACCAAAAGTTGTGGTCACATACTAGTTGCGAATGCAACAAAGCAAAATGGTGAGCGACACTATGGCGTCCGAGTGCGATACTTTTTCACGCCCTGGGTGGGGACGTATAAGGCGTGACAGTCATCGTGGCGGTATAACTCTCACACACTGTCACCCTAGCATCAATGGACAACGTGTGAATGAATGAAACAACTAACGTACCAGCTTAAAATATATATTTAACCGTAGTTGATTATGATTTTATTCCATCCCTACAGGTATCCATAACAATAGATGGTTACTATTGGTTACTAACCATTAAGTAACCCGTACGCAAACTTGTTCTCTTATATAAGGTGGATCAACATCCCGTACAAACATGATACGGGAGTTCTTGGAACCAAAGATACTGGAATTTTTAGACTACAATCATAGCACATGGTTTCAACAAGATGGAGCCACTTGCCACACAAGCCCTTGCACACATTCAATGAGTCCCTGTCCAGAAGCCACCCAGAAGTCCAGATAAGACTTCTTTTTAAGAGATTATTTTAAGAATCGTGTCGACATCAATAAACCAAATACACTACATCAATTAAAAAAAGATCAACGAAGAGATGTCGGCGATCGCGCGGTCTCTTTACCGACGAGTATTCAAAAAATTACGGTGCTCGGTTAGAAGAGTGCAAACGTCGAAACGGTGGTCATTTAGACGATGTAATTTTAAAAAAATAAATATCAATTAATTAGCTTCTTGTAAATAAACAATTTTTATAACATATCAAATAGTTTTTTTTATACGATTATCAAATGTTAACTAATTCGTGGCCCACCCTATATTAAAAAGTAAGACCTCCTTTTGCGATTGAAGGCACAGGTTGAAGAGAAATATCATCTAGTCTATTAAAGTGCCTCCAAATGTAAATTTGTCTCTGTTTGAAGCTTGAGAACCACAAATAAGTATATTTATAGAACGTTCTAGATTCATAGAATGAAACATTGTCTTTATCAATGTCCTTAATGTCGTTCTTCAGATACTCACAAGAGTCCTTTTGTACGGCGAAGTGCAAAACAAATACGCCACACGGCACTGCACTTAAATAGTTGAACTTAAAATTTTGTAGTATATCCATTGCTTGCTTAGTAAGGCTTGGATAAAGAAAATTACATACTTAGAATCAATTGTACATCGGTTTTAGAAACATTGTCTATATATGCATGGTTGTGTGTTGTGGTAAAATGGTTGGAAGATTATATAATTAACTGCTTTAGGGATATTCTGAACTTTTGGTTGTAACCGTGTTTTGCAAGCTTGTTCTTTTGTTTCTTTTTATTTTCATTTTACAGAAAGTTCAAAACAAAGACTTTAGTTATCATTTACAGACAGGATTTCGTCGTAGTTTCATAATTACAAAGCAAAGAAGCGGTCACGGACAATATCTATCTAAGAAAACGGGACACCTTACGCTGAAATTTTCCGTGTGTGACCTTGACTAAAGTACATTTATAGGTGTGTATATGCAGGAGTTATGAGAGTTATTCAGTCTAGATGATTGTAAAACAATGGAAATGTAGATGTTCAAATTAATTTCCCACATCAATGACGTGAAATGATAAAACAAATAAATTAAACAAGTGATCGTGTTTCAGAATGACCGTTTCTAAATTTATCGATAACATGCATTCGCTCTTTGTATAAAGAGCATTGCTACTCCAGCGCTCGTGCGAACACAACGACTTCCATTTTAGAACACATTCGTATTTTGAATTTGTTTTTTCAAATTTCGATTGTCAAGATGCCTTGCGGAGGTTGCGGTGACAGTAAGTTTTACTTTTTTATTATTTTACTTTTAATTTTTCGAATTAATGCACATACTACTTTTTAATTTTCTTTGAGTGGAACAATAGTTGCGTTCATTTGTTTCTCTTTATTTTAATTATGCACGGCTTTGTTTTAATTTAAGAATTATTTTGTACGCCTTTAAAATTTATATCCTGAAAGGATTAAAGTTGTATTATTAAATACCTGTATTTGCAGGTAATGTATTATTAGATTCTATACTTGGATTTTAATCATCATTTTAATGAACAATAACAACTTCATCAAATTAACAAAAGAAACAAGCATTATTCTTCTAAACATTAATCTTATTTAGAACTTAAATGAAATTTATATTAGTTTTAGAAATTAATGTTCTGTTACGCTCATAAATGTTTATGGTTTTTTAATAATTCGATCGATAATTTAGTCTAACCTACTAAACTCTGCTTAAAGGTTAAATAAGTGTACCTCTCTATATATCTCATATAGAACGAGTAAAAGCTTACGGATTCTTAACATTAAAATAAATTATGCAACGGTTACAGTTTGAAATTAAAATTAGAAATTTAATCTTCAAATCTAGAAAACAATTCAATTCACTTTAGTAGAAAACAATTATCGTGTTGCTTCCTACGGCTTTAAACTCATTAAAACTTAATCATTTGGCAATACTTAAAACTAACGTCATAAGTTATTAATATTTAAAAGCTAAGGCAGATAGAATTTTGACTTTTGAGACAAAAAACTTGAATTGACAAACTAATACTGTGTTATTGGACAATCTTTCGATTTCAATAAATTTTTACATGCTGGAAAATTTATCTAATACGATTATAAATCATATATTACAATTATGGTAAATAAAGCACACTACTTTGGAAATACTGATCGTTAATAAATTTAACTTAACTTTACGAAGACACAGCTAAAAGAAAATCGTAATATGATCCAAAAATTGTATTTATTACAAATTATATTTTTATTAATTTTAAATCCTAAAATAAATGAAAAGATTAGATGAAAAGATTTTATTATACTAAACTTTTAATTATTCTATTTGCATTGTACATTGTGTGTGTTTAATGGAGTTAATGCGTTTACGCAGGTTCCTAATAGGTAGGAAAAGAAAGGTACATTTAAATAATACCTTTATATAAAAGGAAAAGTATTTGCTATTGATAACTTATATTGATAATTTTTATTAGTATGTCAGAGGGCTCTTACTTCTCAGCAAGAGCCAGTTCAAGCAAATTTCTGACCTTCATCTTCTTGAGCTCAGACTCTCAATTTGTCCGAGCAAGCATGTTTCTTTTCTTTCAAATGTCTACGTTTCTCCTTCCCAATCTTCTTCTGTTTTATTCTTGAAGTACCTTTTTGATGGCAATAAAGATTCTTACCAAAATGAGTGCCAAATGATACTTAGAAAAATACAAGAGCAAACAAAGAGGCGTGCAAATAGAGAGGCCTCTACTTATCCCTTCAGGGATCCAAATGTGATTTGGTATATTACCCATACTAATATTATAAAGCTGTAAAGTTTCTTTGTTTGATTGAACATAGTAATCTCTGAAACTACTGGTTCTAATTGAAAAATGCTAGTATTGGCTAGCCCTTTTATCAAAGAAGGCTGTAGGCTATACAACAGCATGTTACTATCAATAGGAGCTGAGCACCAGATATTCCAAAAAATGCTTTTCTCTTAGTAAGGATAGAGGTTTTAGCCTACCATAAAACGTTGGCCAGACGGATTGGTATAGAGTTTGTTTTTAGTTTTCAATCTCTTTGCAGTGCTGTCGTTAGGTTTGTTTTCCACTTATTATAGAAAGTCTAAAAAAGAAATTTTCACGATTCTCAAATCCCAACTCAGATTCAAGTAAACAAAAAACCACGTTCAGAAATATTATTAAACAATGTTCATCCTAATGTTTTCGTTCGCTCTCCATTTATTTAGAAACTACGTCAGCCTTGAAACCTCTTCGTGTTTTAATTTGCTTAGTTATTGAATTAATTGTACTATTTTTGTGGTTACCTTGTAAAAAGCCGACGATTTTTATAGATTTTTAATGTATATTAAACATAAGTTTAAACAAAGAGATTTTTTATCCATCCGTTTTCAAAAATATATTTCATGACTATCCTTAATGAAACACCCAAGCCCTCCTAAAATTACTTTTCCGTTTTCGTCTTACATCTTATCTTTTTGGTACCCTATTCAATGAGACATTGATTCTCAATGTGGTACTTTGAACGTAGTAAATATATGTGTTGAGTGAGTATTCTATTCTCGGGTAGGTCAGACGCATCAAATCGAACAAAGGAAGGAAAGGACAGTTAGGATAAAGAAAGAAAAGGTGTAGGTCTATGGAAAGGTTTAAGAGACAGCTCTCATAAGAGATAGGAGATAGGTAGACAGCTATATTTTATAAAATTTTCATGCGTTTAGTAATAGCGTTTTCGATGTGTAATATCTTTACCCTTGTTTTCCTACAATCTGTGAAAAAAGACGGATACATAGTCTGTTCGATTTAACCAATGAACGCGCTCTGTTGAAGGGTTGGATGTCAGAAGAAATCATAATGAATGAACAATGAATGAGCAAGAACTCTTGCGTATCATTAAGTAATCCCACATGTTTTAAGTTCCCTTTTAAGATTAAACATGGCGTTTCCATGTTATCTTATCTTAAAAACTTGTTTGTTTTGCAGGTTGCAAATGCAGTGCAAGCCAGTGCTGCCAGTCTTGTAAGTGTGACACTTCTTGCACATGCGCCTGCAAGAAGTCAACAACTTCAGACGACTCTAAAACCAAGAAGTAATGAATTATCCAGCATGAAATCATTCACAATCAACTCCATAAAACATAATCAATAAAAAACTGGACAAAAAATGACAACAAAAAAAAAATTGAAATATTGTATTTCAAATTATTAAAATTTAAATATACAATATATTTTTCACATTTGTCACACAGTATATCGACAATTATACAAAAAGTATATTTGTTTAAATATTCTGTTTAAATACCATTTGTACATTCAAAAACGTTATATAATATTTATTATACTTTAATAAATTTGTTTCATCTACATAAATAAAAAATAAATTGTTTTATTCATAAAAATTTACAACTTTTGACAGGTTACTGGCACATGAATGGCACGAAAATGATAGAAAGTGTTCAAAAAGAATTAGTATCTATGGCAACTGTAATAGTATGAAAGTTTTAATTATCTATGAATACTTCGATTCAATTTATGGGTTTTCGGTAGCTTAAAACTTAAATTTACCCTGTTTGAAGTAATTTAACTTTTTTAAATATGACGGTGAACCATTGGAGGTTCATTTTAATCTTTTAATATTTTTGAATTTTAATTTTCAAGTTATTTGAACTCTTATTCAATTAGTACAAAATATAAATTATGTAATGTGTGCTTATCATTAAGTCCTCGTTTTTTGTTTCCTTTGATAAACACCATATAATTATTTTTTGGAGTTTACTCCTCAAGAATCGGTTTTTTGATATAAGGCGCCCGGTATGAGAAAAATGTGAGGAGTAAAATCTACTGAACGAATGACTTCGTTACGTTTTTGGTGCGGCTGCACTGGTTTTGGTGCGGCTGCACTGGTTGTGAGTGTATTAAGACGTGTATAGAGTATGCTGCAAAGTGACTATATCTATATGTTATTTTCATTAATTTGTTAATTTACCCTTTCATACGGTATTGATCTTTTTTTAGTTAATTTCAGTTAAATAAGCTTTTTATGCGTCTTTATTGACATTCGTACTTAAGGAGTAAACTCCAGTTGTGCGTCGGAGCTGACACACATAATTTCTTTTCCTTATTATTAATGTTTATATTGATGAGTACGATAGATACGTTGATATGCAATAGTGCTATTTAGTTCATCATTTAAAAAATCTGTATTTTTTATATTTAATTAGAAATAACTTAATTACTACACTTTCTAGCTTAGTAACATTTATAGTCACTATAATGGAGCTGTTTGTTCTTACGTTAATTATGATTTTATGTCTTTCAATACACACAAACGAAAGAAGGATCTAAAGGTTACTTAATGTTCGAGTTCAAGTAGGTTAGGTCAAAAAAGACTACAGAGGTCAGATCAAGATAAGTTGGACATGCCCTTGACCACGACCAACTTTTAAGTGAATAAATAATATTTACTCTACATCTCTTTATTATAGATAACAATGAACATATTTTATAACTTTGGTATAACTATTACGACCAAAACCTGAATAATTCTAACAAAAACTTACAACGATCAAATAAATAATACATTTTCAAAACATTGTACTTGATAACAGTGGAATTATTAAAATTACTTAAAATATGTATTAATTTACTTCATACAGGAACCTGGAACAAAAAAAAATACTTGAATAAAAATATTTTTGAATTATGAATTTGGAATAATATCTAGCTACTAATAAATAAGTCCATAATATAGAAATTAGTAATCTTATCGTGGAAAAACTATAGCTTTAGCACATAGAATCCGTGCTGTCGTGTTCCATTGGTAAGTGCAAGACCGGAGGCCCATTAACGCAGGGGTGTCAGTTACGGTGGTAGGTGT
This sequence comes from Hypercompe scribonia, assembly GCA_949316085.1. Lineage (NCBI taxonomy): Eukaryota > Metazoa > Arthropoda > Insecta > Lepidoptera > Erebidae > Hypercompe > Hypercompe scribonia. The sequence continues at coordinate 13,240,059 of OX438988.1, forward strand.
GTTAACCTTACACTGTCATGCTTTTCATGTTCCCAAGCGGGATGTGAAAGAGCATCTCACAAGGCCCGACGTGGTCGCCGCAATATGGGACCCATACTGCATTGTCTGCATTCGCAAAGTGTATGGTGACCTCTTGGATTCTATTCGTGCTTTATATCAGGAAGAGTTGAAGCACTCTAACAAGCTCTTAAAAACATGGGATGGTTCAACTAGAGTAATACCAAGCATCACAAAACAGTGTTGAGCGCTTGTTTCTTTGATTTTCTGAGTGGAGTTACCGGTTTCCCAACCCCTCTAATTCTGAGAATATGGGAAGAGCGGCAGCGGCCCTGGCAGCGTTTTGGCGCCCATATGATTCTTAGGTTGCGTGTACCCATGTGTGAAGATAGTCACTTACCTCTGTCTCTAGCCTGTTCTTTGGACCATGAAAATATACTCTCTTGACAACCAGACGTATTCATTTTTAAAGTACTTAAAGTTTAAAGAAAATATTCAGTATGTTTACAAAATATACAATAATTTAGTTAGTTCAAGTGACAGTTGTACGCATTCTTATCAAATAAAACTACATGTAATGTTAAATACCTATTCAACATCAAGGTTGTTTATTATTATTATTACCGTTATAAATCGTCATTATTCTAACAATGCCAATAAATCATTGTATGCATGACATATTGTTCTTCATTTGTTCAGCAATAAACAGATCCTTGGGTAGTGGTTTTACTATTTTAAGGTACCATTCATGAGAATCAGATTATGTATGTATATTATTATTTCATGTACCAACAACATTATCATTTCTTTGGTGACGCAACAACGAAGTTTCTATTGTTCTATCGTACAGGCATTTACCGTGAGGATTTAGTCCTTTTGCATAGTGTTTTCGATTACAATGACATAAAAGGTACAAAGACAACAAAAATATACCTAAGTACTAAGTTTTACAAACATAGAAAGAGGTATAAATTTATCTTTATGTATTTATAAAAAAAAACATAAGTATTCTGTCAGTCAGTCTAGTTATCATAGCACAAGCTCTGCTTAGTTTGAAACTAGATGGCGTAGTGTGTCAAATATCCGAAGTGTCTATTATATCTAAATCTGTGGTTTAAAGAACTTTTCCAGCGTCACTTACTGTCAAGGTATACATTATGGCAGTCACAACCTGGTACACAATTAACGCTGCTAGGTGTATCCAAAGACGTGTCTGAAAAAAACAAATTTTAAAAATTATAAATTTAAATCTGAGATTGTTACCAATTTTTTTGTCGTTTGACATAAAGGCTTTATGTAGTTGGATGTCGTATATTTGATTGTTACCGAAGTGTGAGCTAATTCTATATTTTCTAATGTAAACTATATGCCAAAAAGTAAAATAATAAGAAAACAACCTCCTTTTTAAGGTTGTCCTGGTATCCAGCAGTGGACTACTAGGGGCTGTTGTTAATAAAGGATATAAAATCACTTTTTTTTCTATAAACTACACCTGAAGGTATGTTTGCAAGGAAACTTCTAAATATGAATTAACTTGTATTTATTATAAATAATCTGAAACATAGCGAAAGAATGTATTATTATGTAGATAGTAATTAAAAAACTTACCCGAAAGTTCATCGTAGATTATCATGATTAAAATTAACTGCAGTCAACTGGAGTTGCAGTGTGTAGTGATTTCATACAACAATCACGTCTTATCTATAGTAAATGCCGTTTGGGAATAAATTGAAGTGCATTCTAAAATGCAACCAAAGACAAAAAAAATCTTTGACATTGACAGTATGATCAAAAAAATGGTTTATTGTAGCGTAACAATTTAATGGTGATTAGGTTTGAGACTAAAAAATTTTAGTCTATGATACCTATTAGCTGAAATTGTTTATGATTTTAAATATTTTACCCACTTACACATAATATCGGACATAATTCGACTTCGATCGTGTTTTTACGTTCAACTTCACGAGTGGCTTGTTTTATAAAAGAGTAATTTAAGTATTTCCCGGTCAGTTCATATGCATAACTTTATTAGATTGTGTTACACTTTATTCCAATAACTTAAGTGCTTAACAGAAGTCCTTTATATTCGTAAGCGTGACTGATTAATTGACTCATTTCATTTACTTACTAAGAAGCTTTTCACGGTCTAAAATGAAATCGGGTTATAAGACGAACTAAATCTAGATACAAAAAACCTGTGAGAGTTTCTTGGAGTCGACTTGGAGTAGGTACATCCTCTTTCATATCTTTTATTCTGTAAAAAGACAATCCAAAGAAATATTCTCGATTCACTTACTTCGCTACCTACGTTGTCTGTTGCAGTTGACATAACATGATACACAAAAACGATCGAGGTCTTTAGCTAGCCTTGCTGACGCTTTGTACAGTTTTTACTGCTGTAAAATATTCTTAACTATATAAACTAATACGACACCAGTCGAGATACAGTTTACTTGGAGTTTCTTTCGTTTAACATTGTTATTTTATCGCAAAATATATCAAAATGCCTGCTCCTAGCGAACCATGCAAAGGTAAGTACATGTTATCAACATTAACCTTTCGCAATACATTGCTGGACACTATCCTATCCTTTCTAACTTTGAAAATGATCCCTCATTTTACTTTCTTGTGATGAAATTTCTTAAAATCTTTTCTAAATGGCTGCTTGCAAATAATTCCTGTCCTGTGAACTTCTATTTCAATAAGAGACCCTCGTTCATATTCCATTACAGTATATTTTCAATATAGTTCTGCTATATTACTTTTATAGAACATCGATCATTTTGCATGTTAAATAAGACTAGTGGTCGCCTACTGGTCGAAATTCGACCACAACTTACAGTACGTAAACTTGTATAAGCGAGCGGTATTTCACGTGGTATTTTTATATTAAATAGGGCAAATAAAACTTTTCTATTCTACGTATATGTCAGTACTCAATGTCAATAGACAAATGATAAACAAACGAAACAATTTGACCACAGAGTATGTATGCGTGTAACAAATACTTGTATGTGTGTGTCAAATGCATGGTAGTATGTGTAATGTTTTATTTATTAATAAAACATTACACACACTACCAAAGTACATTAAATCAATAGATTTAATGTACTTTATAAGAATTATTATAGAAAAATATTAGCGTTCTGCACTTCTCCTACATATAAACTATAAGTGTGCTAAATTGTATGCTCCTGCGACCGCACAATTTTTGTAAAAAGGGGTCCAAAGTTTTTGCATCACGTATTAATATATAGATTTACAAATAATTATTTATCTTTCCGTGCATGTGTTCAGATTCCTGCAAGGATGCCGATTGCTGCAAGGATAATAAATGCGACTCTGATTGCTCTGACTGCACATCTTCTGGTGGTAAGTCTTTTTATCAGACTTTATATATAAAGAGAATTTTGGAAACAATCAAGCTTGTATATAAATTTTTTAAAATAAATAACAAAACTTACACATTTCACACACGGCAGTCTGATCTCCAGTCTTAGTCTTTGCAATGGGCGAGGGCTATGTTCAGCAGTGGACTGCAATAGGCTGTTGATGATGTGATGAGTCTGATTGCAAACTATGCAAAGCCTGTATTATGGTAACCAGACTGCGCATAAATACGCATATATTATATATTTTGAAATATATTTATATTATAGATAGTTCATCACACAATAGGTCCGTCTAAATTAAATATATCTTTTTTTTTCAGGAGGTTGTTGCTAATCAAGATGAATCCTGATCTTGTCATGATGTCATCATCTATATCAACTACACCTACGTTGAATATTTGTTCTTGAACTGTTCAATAAAATTGTTGATTTAATTATTTTTTTTATTCTATGCATACGTCTGAATTTTATAACATTACTCTTTGCGCCCTGAAATGCTCTATTGTGGTTCATTATGGTTTTTAAAAATGAATGAAAATCAAGTGCACATTGAAACGAAATTAAGCTCAATCGTTGCTGAACTTTTTGAGTTTCTGAAGCGTACGCAATGCAACTAAAAAATTTTATGCAATATAGATTACTTAAAACTTATATTGTTACATTTTAAATTCAAAAATTCGCAGTAATATTGATATGTTAGAAAAATAATAGAATTATTATAAAAGTTACAAAATGATTTGCAGAAATAATATTCATTTGTGTGAAGTTTAGTAGATATACTCCTACAAAGCCATCTGATCTTCAATAAGACATTACATATCTGACTACTATATACAGATTTACTACACGCAGATACAGAAGAAATAATCATTTTCATCACCTAATGTGATCTTTCGTAAAAATCGAACCGACAAACTCTGGTCTATCAGTCCAGATCAACCATAGACCAACAGGCCGCTGATGATAAGGAAACGCCCTTTTCTTTTTTTTTTTAACATGTGGAAACCCCCTCGAGGCGTCACCCCACCGGGGTTTACGGCGAGGTGGTGTGTCGGAATCGGACCGACTAAAACCACACTGTGTGCCACTCTGCGCCTGACATAGGAGGGATCCAGGCACAGCTGTTATTACGACATCCAGATCCCTCCTAGCGCCTGCCCGCTAAAGCGGGCACCGTCTGCGGAAAACCTCTCCATTTAGGCGACGTACGGCACACGCGGACGTCGCCTCCTCGCGGCTGGCCACTATAGCGGATGGAGGGGAAAACCCGTCCCGTCCACCCGCAGCCACACTCAAGGCGGCATGAGGCGCTGGTACGCGCGCCTCCGCCGCCCGGTTCGCCGGCGGCGAATTGGGTCCGAGTGGACGTCGTCCTCCCGAGCCTTCTCCGCCGCCTCCTTCCGCGAAATTACGTCTTCGCAGAAGGTTGCGACCGTGGTAAAACAACTGTCGCTACCGACCATGGAGCGTATGACGCGAGTAGCGACAGATCTCCTCCAATAACTGCAGTGAGGACCCCACGCTGTGCAGCCCAAGCGGAACAAACCGCCAGCGTGTGCTAAGCCGAGTCCTCACTGCAGTCGCAGTGGTGACAGGCGGGACTCAATTCCCTCCTGGCGACCGAGTGCAGATACTTCCCGAAGCAACCGTGCCCGGAAAGGATCTGCGTCAGTCGGAAGGAAAGAGTCCCGTGCTGTCGCCCTGCCCACTCAGCAATGACCGGAATAATAATAATAACAAGGAACGGAACAATAAGGAACCGCCCTGCAGTATACCTAGATATACAATAGAATATCCCTATCCCTAATGCCAAGTCGATTCTCTTTCTACAATCACTAATGCCTCTATTCTCTTGTATTATTAGTATAACATTTAATTTGACCACGTGACTTAGCGTTGAGAGGTCGTTCTCATACAGTTATACATTGTAACGTTTAGGTTTGTAGAATATGAATTGAGTGAATGCTTTACATAGTGTGAATTTATTCTCCTTTCTTCCAACACACCAGTTTACTTTTAGAGGTAATTCTTTTGCTTAAGGGAAGGGAAGTGGTTTAAGCTTCTAAAGAAAGAAATAACTCGCATAAAATTGTTGACAAACAAGAAAAAAAACATTTTTGTAATAAGGTACGTTATTTTATACATTAATACACTAATGGAAAAAATTAAGGGATCAAAAAATAATTCCAAATTTTTGGGCAGTTTTCAACAGGCTGTAACTTCGAGAGAAATGGTCGTACAGGAAATCAAAAAAAAGGAAATTATAGCTCCAAGTGTCTAGTTTTTGGATTTGACCTTGAGAACTTTATAACCTCCGCAGTTCTTGAGTAATCGTAGAAAAACCAGCAACAAAAAGATTTTTAAAATTTTTTTAGATTTTTTTTTGTCTACGGACGTCGAAAAAATTGTTTTAGCTTAACCACTATAAGGATCAGATACCTTGTTTATTTACTTTTAATTTGCTTTTTTATACACCCTGATTTGCCCACTTCTCGCTGAGATATCGGTTTTCAAATGGAAAAGGATCCTTTTGTCTTTGATTATCGATATTTCAGCAACCAATGATTCCAAAGAAATTTAAAGGTGGGTTTCAAGAATTTGAATAAATTTTCCCTAATAACTGGCTATAGTTTTGCCGAAAAAGAAATTTTTCTTTCTGTCACATGAATTTGAAAATGCAACAAAAAAAGGGCTTTTGGTGGTTTTTTGGAAAATCAAGCACTGGATCGAAAATATTGAGGAAACCACTAATGTTAAGTGTGCCTTTTACAGTTCAATATATCCACAAAAAATCCTACAAAGAATCAAATAAATCCAACCAGCCGTTTTTTTGTTTCACTCCATCGAATTTTTGAAAAAATTAAAGGATCACGTTTTTTGCTCTGAAAAGCACATAATTTTTAAAATGGAAAAACTTTGAGTTAAAAGATAAGGATTCATGAAACAATCACCGAAAAGCGTATGAAAAAGATTGAAATTCGATTAGGAGTATTAACTTTTTTTTTAATTTAATTAAAAGGAAATCAAAATAATCAAGGAATGCAGCGGCGGAAACGTGATAAAAATTATTAGGTGATGGTTTTTTGAATTGCCTTAAATTGTTGAGAAAATTTTTTTTTTTTTGAATCCTTCTTTTTTTTTAATTTAAGCACTTTCTGGAACAAAATTGTGGGAAAGCTCGGAAAAAACATTTATTTTCCTCATTTTTAAAAATTATGAGCTGTTCAGAGCAACAAACGTGATCCTTTAATTTTTCAAAAATTCGATCGAGTGAAACAAAAAAACGGCTGGTTGGATTAATTTGGTTATTTGTAGAGATTTTGTGAATATATTGAACTGTAAAAGGCACACTTAACATTAGTGGTTTCCTCAATATTTTCGATCCAGTGCTTGATTTTCCAAAAAACTAGCAAAAGCCCTTTTTTTGTTGCATTTTCAAATTCATGTGACAGAAAGAAAAATTTCTTTTTCGGAAAAACTATAGCCAGTCATTAGAGAAAATTTATTCAAATTCTTGAAACCCACCTTTAAATTTCTGTGGAATCATTGGTTGCTCAAATATCGATAATCAAAGACAAAAGGATCCTTTTCCATTTGAAAACCGATATCTCGGCGAGAAGTGGGCAAATCAGGGTGTATAAAAAAGTAAATTAAAGCTAAATAAACAAGGTATCTGATCCTTATAGTGGTTAAGCTAAAACAATTTTTTCGACGTCCGTAGACCAAAAAAAAAAACTAAAAAAATTTTAAAAATCTTTTTGTTGCTGGTTTTTCTACGATTACTCAACAACCGCGGAGGCTATAAAGTTTTCAAGTTCGAATCCAAAACTAGACTCTTGGAGCTATAATTTTCTTTTTTTTGATTTCCTGTACGACCATTTTTCTCGAAGTTACGGCTTGTTGAAAACTGCCTAAAAATTTGGATTTTTTTTTGATCCCTTAATTTTTTCCATTAGTGTATAATAGCGTTAATAATATAATGAAGCTCACTCACAGTGATCTCTATTCATTTATTTCTATTTAAGAGCTTGCCAAAATGACTCTATTCTGCCTGATAGAAAGTATGAATAGAATTCAAAAATTGTAGTCACCATAGTCATTGCGAATACAAACAATGCAGTATGGTGACCCACAGTATGGTGACCTAGTGACACCAAAAACCATTGCTTTTTTACGCACCGCTTGGGGACATGGAAGGCATGACAGTCATCGTGGTAGTGTAAAGTTCACACACTTAACTCGATAACTGTCAATGACCTTCCGAATTCGCACTCACCACGACAAACACGACAGCACAGATACTGTCATTTTAGGTTGATTTTCTTTGAGAAGGTAGTACTGCCCCGGTAGTGCCGGCTCATTCGTGCTGATTGCGTGGCTCCACTACCCCGTAATTATTGGTCATATAAAAACAAACACGTTTTTCTCGATGTGAAAATTTGTCACTGCTAATCTTATTGATTGTTTTAGGGACTCCAAATTGTCATGGAGTTTACCTTACTCTCTAAAATTGACCATAAATGACAACACCAAGAATTAAGATCGCAATTAGATTGCGGCCGATCTTTAGCTTCGATGAAGTTAGGAACATTCGTTTCCAACCACGCTTGGTTGGATCAAGCATTATGACCTGGTGATAAGTCTTTCTAAAAGGACCATTTTTTATTATGGAAAATGATGTTGTTAAGAGGTTTGACAGCCTTCTCAAGAATTGAATCTTGATACGCTCGGTAATTTAATTAAGTTTACTATTTGGCGATTCATTGTTTCATTTGGGGTCAATTTTAACATACTAAGGGGACTCTGAATTTTGACTTCGGTAAGTGTATTTTTAACTTCTGCACTTATATATAAAATATGTCCCCGAATGCAGGTATCTTTACTAACTTAAGAAATTTTAATTACATTAGTTTGTTAATTATATTGACAAAACTAGTGGTTAAATTTTGTCAGAGATACAGTAAATATTACTATTTCCAAGAGGTATGAAATTGATGGAACAATTAATGTACATTATTGCATATAATAGCGCGAGCAACTTCTGTGTATTTAACCGCAAAAAATATGCTAAAAAATCTCAACTTTAAATATTATGCGTCTTTAAAATTGAAATGTTTACTATTTAGTACTGTTTTAATAAATTATTTAATGTTATATCCTAGTAATTTTTTGTCCAAAAAAAATATTTAAACACGGACATGCACCACTCAAAAATTTTATCTATTTTCGCAGCTATTTTGACCAATTTTATCTATTTCAGTTCTATCTTTATTAATATTTTTGAAGTTATGACTATGAGTGAGTGAGAAAGTCTTAAATCTGTATTTAAAAGACTTTCTCATACTTTCTCGTTGCTTTCATTCTCAACTACTATGTGGAAAACTACTTTCCTAAAGTATCATTTCAAAGCAAGTTTACTTAATTCGATTAGGGGTTTTTTTATCTTTCTTTAGGAATAAAATTAAAGAAGTAAAGTCAATTCACAAGGCCGTTTATAGAAGACAGTAGAAGAATACAATAGTGATAAAGAACACAGCACAGAAGGAAATAGGAAAACAGGTCTCGAAGAAGCCGCTCACTCGAGTGAACAACGAAGGTCTACGAGGGTGTCTCTCACGGTCCATTGTGAATTTTGTGGGAGTTAACAGCAACCACCTGAAAAGAAGAGAAATGTTAAAAATAGTAATAAATGCAACCTAAAGTGGTAAGAGATTGTTGACTATGAATCTTAATGCGTTGATTGAAGAGACGAACGCAAAGCAGGTTAAGATGTGATATTTTTCTCTTTTTTTCTAAAAAACAACTCGTTGGAGTGAGTATTTTACAATAAACCAAACAGTAATATATAACCAGGATATTAATAAAAAAAGTAATGAAAGCATAATAAAACATTGAAAAAAATTCACAATGAATACATTTATATTTCTTTTTTGGATTTAAATTATTTTTTATATTTTTATATTATAAATTTCGTATTACTATTTTGTTGAAATGACATTAACTTCTTTTTTAATAGACCTACCTTTTGAAGTGCAATCGTTACAGCCTTTATCTTTACAAGCGCAATTATCAGCGCATTCGCCGCCTTTGCAGGAATCTGGAAATAACACATATCATTGTAAAAACAATTTCACATAGATTGAAAGTACATAGAAGCAGCAATAAACTTTAAGTTGCATTAAAAAGTATTTTTAAATAATGATAAATTTATGAAAAAGAAATACTTCTATCTATCCCGTTCAGAACTATGATTTTATTAAAAGAAGTCACAAAATGGTAAAAAAGTTGTTATACCAGTTATAAAGTTACGGTAAAACTAATCCAACAGACTCTTTTATGACGGTTTATAAACATTAAAGAGAAGGTCTCTCATTGGAATGAATTTACACCATACAAGGACAAAAAAAATATCTTACAATTTATTCATCAGCAGCCTATCGAAGTCTGTTGCAGAAAACTCAAAAGGATTCACCAGTACAATATAATTAAAAAAAATATTAGCGTCTAATTGACTAAGTGAGCTCTTTCAGTTCTTAAAAACACAAAAAATGCTTTACTAAAAACAATTAAAGTTAAAGAACTTAAGACAGGACAGGACAGGAATGTTTGTTAAAAAATTGACAAAATCAATAAAGCTTTCTTCAAAATTTTTATGCTCTACCAAATGCAATCTTTCAAAAAATACATAATTAAATTTTAAATATAAAGTTGGAAAATAACTACCCGAGTTAAATAACCCTATTTTTTTTTAAATTCTATTTAAAAAAGATAGCTTTGATTTACGATAAAAAAAAACATGTGAATATGTAATTCGAAATTTAAAACAGTACTCTTTTATATAATACTATGAATATTAATTGAAAATACTGTATTTACGAATCCATATTTATGGCGTATATCTTTTTCTTAATATTGAAAAAAGAATGGTTACCTTTGCAGGGTTCACAAGGAGAAGGCATGTTGCTTGTTGCTGTTTAAGTCAGTTGTCAAACTATGCACTGCTTTAGGAGCAACCATATTTTATACTACACAGCCATAGCAAAAACTGACGAGATCTAGAGCAAGGCTGCAGGAAAAAAATGCTATTATAATATCGAAAAGAGCAATATTATAGAATAAAATGAAATAAAAGGCAGTTTTACATTATAACTAGTACACTCAAACAAATTGGTAAAAGTGCGAGACTTTCAGTTTTATTGGACACACGTTTTCAATATTTTCATTTTTTTTTCAGTTAAAAGTTCAAAGCTTTTGTGAAAATAAATGCTTTTGTGCTTATTTAAGTGGTTTTTGTCAGTCTTTATTTAAAAAAAGAAAACTAGTAGTGTATAGCAATGGAAGTAGTAACCTCTAAGTCTCCTAATACAGAGATATAATGCTAATCGGACTTACAGACACCGATCTCACAAAATATTGTTTTTATTCACTGTATAATTGATATAGCTGAAAACCGTTTCAGCTAGTGTAGCCACACTAAAAAAATAGACGTGAAATATATAATAATGTTTATATGTATGCAACTGTACACCAGGAAAGCAGTTCAAGAGCGGTTCAGACGCAGGAATTTAGAGTTTAGCCATAGTTAATCATTTTTATCTATATTTTTTTACAATTACACTACATATTTTACTTTGCTAAAAGAAAATGGAACGACACTTTCCTCATCATTATCAACAGTGTTTAACAGTCCACATCTGGACATAGACCTCTCCTTAGCATGAAGGTTTAACAACACTTTATTATTGTGACTGGGCGATGCAGAGAAAATGTGAGGTAGGTGCATTGAAGGATAAGAAGTAATTGACTGAGGAATTAATATATATAGACTAGTTTGACCATAAATAAGCAAATATACTTACATAAACACAGAAATATATAACACATACATATATAATACACATACACACAACCCATACATACATATACGTGCATTTACTCGTGTACGTATTACTCGTATACTCGTATCCTAAATATTGTATATAAAATATAGATATATTTTAAGTTTCGTAACACAACAAGCTAATATAGATCTAGGTGTAACTTCAAGGCCCTATAAAACAGTCATCACTGTCGTAGAAATATATATTAGCTTTTTTTCTACTCGTTCGCCTAATTTTTAGTACCTATGCCTCTGTATGCCACTATGTAAGTATATGATACTAGCTGACAGGCGTATCCTCGTATGCGTCTTCGATTTCCCATACCTCCCAGCGTGATGTGATACAACGTTGCCATAAAAAGGTTAAAGTGAACCAACCTTGACAGATAAACATATGCTACCGAATTTTTTTAAACTTTTAAAAGAGAACAGTTTATACATAAACAATTTTTATTTAACTCTAACCGTTTACGCAGTGCACACAATGGAAGTTTTCAAAAAGAAAAATTTTCTCTCGTTTTTGCAAAATTTTTCTTTCATACTTCGCTTCTTTCAGTCGTAGCGTTATGATATGTAGCTTATAGCCATCCTTAATAACTAGGCTCACTAACAATGAAAGAATTTTTCAAATCGAGCCAGTATTGCCTGAGATTAATACGTTCAACCAAACAAACAAATAAATAAATATACATATAGTAAACATTGTATTTATACCTAAGAATGTTTGTGTTAGTACAATCTCAAAATCTTTTTCTTTTATTTAAGAAAGTATCCTTGGCGTGTCTCGTTTCAAGGTTACAAGTTCTGAGAAGCGTCCACTTACCGACAAAAGCTTGCCCTTGACTCGAAGATACCCGCTAATAATCTTAAAAGTATTTCAACTTTTTCAACCTGTCCCTAATTTAGCAAACTCGCTTCAGGTAGAACCTAAGATTGAGGCTCGTTTGACAAGATATAAGAACATAATTATGGAAAGATACTGCCAGACGCTGTTTTTTTAACTTCTCTCTAATGTTATGTCATTTAGAAACTCATGTGGCACTTTCCCATGAGTTTTGTAAATATGACAAATATAATTGCAAAACGATCTAAGTTTTAAGCCGTTTATAAGTTTCTTTTGCTTTGATTAAAATAAAGATCGATACAGAATCAGAATTAATGGGACAAAATTATGACATAAAACTGAAATTCTAAGAAATTATAATTGTGTATGAAAAAAGGAGAGAATCTAAATCTGTTCGAGTCGCTCAGTAGGGTCCTAACACCAGTACTGCATCAACTAAAGAGTAATGTGAGACGATTAAAGTCTATTTACATTTATTTACAAACGTTTTAGTCTAGTAATTAGACGAATTCTTAAATTCGATTCCTATCTACGAAAAGTAACAGTATGATGAACGCGATGACTATCTGGGTGAAACTAGTTTGGAGTAATAATATAAATGACATAATAACGTACAGAAGCATACAATCCATACACACCAAGATTATATACTTTAGTACAATCACCATAACCAATGATTACTTATATTATTAAGACCGCATTCTAATCACGCTCAAACTGTCAATTGGGTATATCTAACACAATTAGTATAACCACGACGCGTAGGCGATGAAGCATATCTTTACATTTTTTATTTAATTCTTCCGGTATCTCATCAATTGAATCAAGTTCTGCACGATTACTTTAACTAAATGCAGCAAAACCCTCAGAAGGTTCTTCCTCCAAGTCCGACAACCTTCAGAAATTTGGTGATAACTATATTAAGAGATTTAACATTAATTTTGATATCATTCTTCATCAGGAAACTCGAAGATACAGTGATGGCGACTATTACACAAACTGTGGAAGGTAAATATTGTATATTTACAATTGTTTAGGTATAATTTATTAAACTAACCAAATCATCCGTTTTAGTTTAACCGTTACCTTCCCCCTTATAAAATAAAATTGTTTAGTTATCTTATAAATACGATTTTATTGAAGACTGAGGAAGACTGAAGAAGAACTGCAAAATTTATTGTTGAGTTGATATAAGAAAACTACACATAATACAGCCTAATTTGATTGAGAGAAGTATTTCTCGATGTGAGATACATGTCATCTTTGATTTACCCGTTTTTATAGTATATTAAAGCATTTTATATTTGAAATAGTTTACATTTATACATGTTATACTATGTATTGTATATATATATACCCCCATATATACAGCCTTGCAAGAAATTGATTATATTTTGTGCGCCTTATAATATTATTATAGCAATACTATCACAAAAGACAACAGATTTTAAATTTGACAGGCGCTTGATGCTAAGGTAAATAACGCAATACAGGTTTTATTTTCTTTGAATTTAATAGAATTATCTTTATTTACCTATTCTAAATATGAAATTTAACTAAATAATATTAAACTATGTTTATAGAATTCCTGCCAACCACACTTACCAAGGAAATCACGCTCTCTAAATCCAAGATGAACTTACCTTCAAAAACTAAGACGGATCTACCGCCACAAGCTCTCGGATGTCCACCCGATTGTTCCTGCAAGAAAACCTCCTCTTACAAAGGCACACAAATCTTATTTAATTTTATAGGCATATTAGTCGCTCTTATCGCTACGTATTTGATAGTCACGACCAACTCTAATATTTATCTGGTGTTTTGGGTTGCGTACTCAGTCCTAAGACGGCTCTCGAAGTCCAGGGTACATGTGAAGCAAGATTAACAAGTTTTGAACATAGTTGTGGCACTGCACTGAAAGATATTTGTTCACTAATTAAGGACTACTTGTAAGATATTTATTCACTATTTATTAAAATCACTGAGCATGCTTAAGTAAAATATATTGTTTTCGTTCATATTTTGTTTTATTGGACACAAGAGGTATAACTAGTTACATCTCAGGCCGGATACCAAACCTGGCTGAGCCTGTATTGTGGCAATCAGACTACTTACAAACAGGCTTAAAATACTGTTAAATACATGCGTATTACCGGTAAAACTTCACCTAATTTCAGAAATTCAACGTGTTCAGAACATAATATTTGTAATGGGTGGGAATCGAAACTATGGTCTTTGGTAATAGTCAAGATGGCAAACCATGCTCAAATGATTTTCGCATTGTGGTATCACAAAAATTAGAAAAAAGGGAGTTAATTTTTGTGCGAACATGGGTAGCCACGATCGGGTGATCCCACAGTCTCTTAAAAATCTCTAGATAAGTATTTTTCTTTAGCTACTTTCCACGGCATTAGACACTTATGTACCATCCATCAGTTAATTCGTCTGCTCGTTTGTACTTAAATTCCTTTTTTTAATTTAGTAACTAATATATTGAACTTGATAATTCACCGATAAAGTTATTATTCTGTAAAAGAACTGATAAACGAACTGATGGACAGGAGAAGCATATTCAGAATAAAACAATCGCAAAAGTAAGCGAGTTTGCTAATATAAGTCTTTCTAAGTCGATGTCCTTTTTTAAAGTAACTATTGCTCTCGCACACATACTGCTTACCAAAAAACAGCTCCTTTTGGTAACGTTTTTAAGCAACTTCAAAAAGGAGGAAGTTCTATGTTCCACTGTATGTATTTTTTTATGTATGTTCACGGATTACTCCATCTGTAGTGTACCGATTTTATTTAATTTTTTTGCATGCGAAAGGCTGGTCTCGATGTGGTCCCATAGCCCGTGTGTTAGGATCTGATGATGAAATCCCAAGGAAATCGAGGGCAACCCTCAAAATTTTAAGGCACGTACTATATTTTTAATATATTTTCGAAAGTTATTCGAGTATTTGCGTCCAAAAGTGCGATGATGAGGTGAGGATGGAAGGTCCTTAACGGTTAGGAGTTAAAGTATAATTCTTTATCTTTAATAATAAATAAAAGTGAATAATTAAATATGTTGCTACGCGCAAAACTCGAGATAGAATGCACTGATTTTACTAATTATGTTTTAAATAATCTGAAAAAAGTTTTCAAACTAAAAATGAGTTGTAATTTTTTTCACAAGTAATGGTGAATTTAGGGAAAATAATTTATAATCACGCTACTAAAAAGTTTATGGAGTGCTCTCTATAACATAAAATATAACAATAAATCCTTATTTCCAACATAAGATTCTGAGAAGTTTAAAATAATAAAATACCTACACAAACTAAAGATGCAAACACCGTAATGCTTCTGAGGATTCGGCGAATCCAATAACACATTTGCATCTAAAATAAATAAATAATTAATCTGATTATTAGAGCATGATATAAAATGTTAATAAACAAAACTTTGGTAACTTTTTGTTACCAAAAAAATGAAATGCAGATCTAGATGACTCACCTAATTACCTACTAGTATCAAGTTCCTCCGAGTTTGACGGTGTTTCTCATACACACACATCTGTGGTGAATACCTACTCTCGAGTTTTTGCTATAATTAGTGCCGCCACACGGGTTCACTGATCTCTTATTAAGACCCCCTTACATACTAAGTATTTTGATGGTATTAAAGTATGTATATATACCTATTATTGTTACTTTGGTGAAATAATAGCGTGGAATACACCTTAGGTTGTACCCCTCTTAAAAACGCTAGGATATCTTTTTAGCATAGGCGTTAAGAAGCCGAGTTACCTTCGAGAAGGAGACGGACCATGATCACCTGCAGCTCAAGTATGCCAAGGGCGGTGCCACCCTTTGAGCCTGCCTTGTTAGTTATTCTAAAGGTTCCAAGCGATTTTCATTCTAAAGTAGGTATTTAGTTTTCAATTATCATCATAATTATCTATGCTAGTGATGCACTCACAGCCGATTTCAACCACGGTTGTCAGTTTCATCGGAGACCAGACACACATGAGATATTATAGTGAACAAGTGTATGCGCAAGCACAAGTGCACTTTCTGTTCTCTCAATCTCACGATCCAGTGGGATAGCTATCCGATACGACCGAATTAAGACCACAACTGCCAAAATCTTGGTTGTTATTAAGCATTTCTATAATCAGAAAAATTAACAACAATTTTTGACCCGACTCGGCAATCGAACTCAAGACCTCTTGATCGGCAGTCGCATACGCTAATCGTTAGACCTACGAGACAATTTATACTAGTAATAATAGTAATAAATAAATAAATAAATATTTCGGATATTTAGCACAACGCCATCTAGTTTCAAACTAAGCAGAGCTTGTACTATGATAACTAGACTGACTGATGGAATACTTAAATAGTTTTTTTTTTTGTAAGTACATACATATTAAACATAGAAAACACTCAAACTCCGAAACAAATTTTTGCAGATCATACAAACATTTGGTCCGACTCGGGAATCGAACCCGAGACCTCAAGCACAGCAGTCGCATTCGCTACCGCTGCACCACCGAAGCAGTTAAAGTAATATTATGACAACGTAGTAAGTTCAGTAGATGTTATTGTCTTGTAGCCCTTTACCCATTTTTACATTTCACCTATTCTAGAGAAACCTATTTACTCAGCTATGAAATGATTAAGATCCTATTTTGTCTATAGTTTACGTTATTAATAAATCATTCGCAAACTGGAGTCGTGTTATGTGTATGTGATCTAACAAAGTACTTTTTTTGTACAACCTCAAAGATTCCGACGCAAAATCGAGATAACAAACTATTATAAGTTTTTACTGAACTGGAGTTTATTCTATTTTTTGCTACACGACGTCTAATTTTCTATTGTATGCCTACACAGTATTTTTTAAATTGACTTAGAGTTACCGAATTAAATGAAAATTGTTTTAAAGTAAAGTATCGTGGGTTGCAGAGCCACGCTGATTTCAGCACGAACGGTCCGGCGCGACTATGGCAGTACTACCCTCCCACAGAAGGTCAGCGACAGCATCCGTGCTTTCGTGTTTCGTTAGTGAGTGTGAGACCGGAGGCCCATTGATGCAGGGCTGGCAGTTCTCGTAGTATGTGCAATACAATGCCACAATGAATGTCATGCATTTTACGTCCCTAAACGAAGCGTGAAAAAGCATTTTACTAGGCCGCCATAGTATGAGTCACCATACTGTATTGTCTGCATTCGCAATGGGTATGGCGACTTCAACTCTGGGATTCTATAAACGCTTTCCATGAGGCAGAGTAGAGTCACTCTGACAGGCTCTTAAAATAAAAAAAAAAGTAAAGAATAATTGTCCAACTTCCAACCTAAAGCGCCAGCATCCATGTCGTCGTGTTTCGTTGGTGAGTGTGAGACCGGAGGCCCATTGATGCAGGGATGACATTTATTGTGGTGACTGTGTAAACCTTACACTGTCATGATGACTGTCATGCCTTTTACGTCCCCAAGCGGGGCGTGAAAAAACATCTCACTAGGCCACCATAGTATGGGTCATCATACTGCATTGTCTATATTTGCAAAGAGTATGGTGACCACAACTCTTGGATTCTGTTCATGCTTTCCATCAGGCAGAGTAGAGTCACTTTGGCAGGCTCTTAATATAGAAAAAAAATCCAGTCTTCCTGCGAATAACCAGCTATTACCCGAAAGGTAATATGAATCAAGGGCTAATTAATGATACTTCTTTAATTATGCGGATAGAATTGTGGCTAAGCGCTAAAAATAAATAGCTAATCTACAAAACTTCGGCTGAGTACAACAAGAAATAAATTTTCCAGATTTCTTTCCAACATTTTTCATTCATTTTCGGTCATTTGTAACGTGAAATACCGTACTCGTAAAGTCATTTATTCAGATCACCAACAAAGAATAAACCCTTAGTGCTAGTTTTATAACAAATTAAATAAAATTTTACGTCGTATGTTTCCTCAATTATGATAGACCACATGTTCATTATAAAAATAATTAAATATTAAATAAAAACAGTGGCCACAAACTGCCTATGTAGATGAAAGAAAAAGTAACTAATAAAATAATAAAAAATATAAATTAATGGCATTCACACACACATATATATGTACTCGTATATATACATACATGCAAACATACATGGACATCACCGCATCGATGGCGCAATGGTAGCATATGCGACGGCAGTGTTTGAGGTCTCTGGTTCGATTCCCGGGTCAGATCAAATGTTTGTATGATCTGCAGATATTTGTTTGGAGTTTGGGTCTTTTTTATATGTGTCATACTCGATAAATCGGCAACACTAAAAATGTTTAAACCAAGCAAAAAACTCATGTCGCCTATGGAATTTTTAACCCATATTATAAAATCTTTCAACACATATATTTTCGATGCAGTGTCAATTTATCCCATGAATTTAAACTAGTGCTTTAGTTGCACTTGGTATAGGTGTTTCGTCGGACTCATAGACATCAGGTGAGAACAGTCAGTACAGATAAAAACACCGCAAAACCCGGGTCGTTTTCATATGCACAAATAAAGGTCAACTATATCCTTGTTGGAAACAAAGTTCAATGTTATCTCTCAATTAGAAAAAAATACAATTATAGCAGAATGAAAAAATAACCTTCTAAAACCACCAAAAGCAGGAAGCGAGCTACTTTCACATCATCGTTTTGGTCGGACGTAGAATAAACTAGATAATGTAAAATATAGAACATTATATTATCTAGTTCTTGGATAAATTCCAAAGTTACCGAGCTCAGTGCATTGTCTGTTCGTGCATGACTCAAAGCCACGATCGTAGTGCTCGACGTTACTTGCGCAATATTTGTTACAATCAATTTATTTACGATCTCGGACTGTTCTTAACTTATTCTAGTTAACATTTGTAAATCTAGTAACGACGCGGCCCAGTCAAACTACAGTCTCTGATAAATGATGTTTATTTCTGTAAGTAAATCTTTTGCAGAAATTTTTACACGTAGTATTTTACAGCTTGATGGCGCCGGCATTTCCTAAGACTTGCTCTGGGAAGAAAGGTCAAAACAAACCATAGATCCTTTTTTTTAAGTCCGTGAATATGGATTAAATTAAAGCACAGGGTTTGGATTGACCTTATGAAGAAAGGACCATAAATTTGTATCAACCTGTCAATACAGACGGTATACGAGCCCCAGCAATCGCGAAACTTTAGTATATACCTACATTAACACTCACTTGCGACTTATTCCGGGCCAGAATAGGCAGAGACGATAGAATGCCATTTTTTAAGATCATTTTTGACTGAATAAGGCTCCTCTTTAGTTATGATAGTAATACTCTTTATTCTTTAGTATATCTTTATTCGCCAGTATTATTAAGTATCGGGATTTGTCCATGCCGTTTTCTTACCTCATCATTCTTCATTCTTTCAGTCACTGTTTTAAATTATAATGCTTAAAAGTAATTTCTGCACAAATGTTATCATTCATATAAAATGTATTACTTGTATTTATTCAAGTTAGAGAAGAAACATTATGACTGGCTTCGAATAAAAAAAAGTATCCGCTATTAGAAGTTACAACAGTAAAAAGCTCAAGAATCAAATTATCCCCATGTCAAACTTCATTAAAGTCGGTAAAGCAGTCTCGCCGTAAGCGCATAAGAAATAAACTGACATTCCCATGAATAATATAAGTTTAAATTCAAACCAAGACTCCATGAGGCAGTTTGAAAAACAAGAAACAACAAGACTTACCTATTTAATTCACATTCGGTAGGACTTATAAAACATTTACTTGTATTCCAAGCACAAAAACTTCCCCTGGAACCGATTGCGTTGATTGCAATAAGGGCCCATTTTATGAGTCACAATTGCTGACTTCCTTTGATTGAAGATGCAAGTGACAGGATGCAACTGACAATTTTGATATATTCAATAAGCTGTGCCAATGTCGTCTTGAGTACTTTAGTATGCAGTATGAATCGGCTGCGTGCAGCGAAAGAGTAACTCGTATATGGTGTGTCTCAAGGTAGTATTTTGGGGCCACCTCTACGGTAATATAGGCTATAATGCCATATTGGTAGATGTAATTATGGTTCAGATTGATCTGAGATTAAAAAATCGCGTTTTTAGATGGTATAAAGAGCAAAGGAACGCATGAATATTCTGATGTAAAATGAAATAGTTGCTGAGCAAAGATTTTCTATGAGACCATTTTGCCAAAACATGTTTGGGTCGCGATCGTTGTAACATGCTCTCCGAGATGCGGGTGTTAAACACCACCAAACTTCCATACATCGGGCTATTAGGAATTTTTTAAAAGAAAAACCCAACAACACTTTTAACACAACCCGGAATATCGAACCCGAGACTTTTTGATCGGTAGCCTCATGTACAAACCGATAGACCAACGAGGTAGTTTTTTCTTTTAATTTTTTTAGTTCAGAATAGAAATATTATAATACTGGTCGGTAAAGCAGTTCCAGTAGGTAGGTAGGTACGACTGTGAGTAATACAATTCAGATCACGATTTTTATTTGATCATTTTTTATTTCAACTGGGAAATGGGACAAAACATGCCCGACTAGTATGAGATTTTTTGTTCAGTTTTATTCTAAAGAAATATGTTTTTATTGAACATAACTTTGTAGGTGTTTTAGTAACAATATTTCGCAAATTTATTATACGAGTATGATTTTCGTTAATCGGAGAATCAGTATGCTGAAGTGGAAGTGGGCCGGCTATGTCTCCAGACGAACCGATAGTCGCTGGAGCCGAAGTTTACTAGAGTGGATACCACGATTGGGCAAACGTAGTATAGGTCGGTAACGTCGGTCCGTCGTCGTCCGACTTGAAGAAGGTGGCTGGCAGCGGATGGATGCGAATTGCCCAAGTCCGGGATGCCTGGCGTTACTTGGGGGAGACCTTCGTTCAGCAGTGGACGGCGATAGGTTGATTGATGAATATATATTTTGAATTGTGCAGTATGGGACTCGTGATCCTTCATGTTAAAACGTAAAGGAAATAATTCCTCGACTACCTAGGGATTATAATTTTGAACTCCAGAGACTCAAGTGTGATGGCAACCGTTCAGTTCGGCCCTTAAAATCACTTTATCTCCAGACCTCTATCCTTACTCATTACTTGAAAAGCAACGTGAATCTTTTGGCTACACATTTGATGAAAATATCTTAAAGTAATTAAAAATAAGTTATCGTTTTCATTTATTTTTGACCAGCAAAAGACATAAATTGGACAATAAAAAGACTTTTCTCTGCACATAAAGTAAGGAAGTGTTTGTAGAGCAGTCTGTAATTATTTGAAAAGCGATAATCAGTGTGTTTAGCTGGCACAACCGATTATCGTTCACGTAAGCGTATTGTCGAACTGTCATTGTGTCATGTAAGTGATTTAGAAAGTCGTTATATACAGCTAACACAAGCTCTAAAGCTATTCATATATCAAACGAATGAAAAATTGAATGTGAAGTGGAGACTGTCAAATTTGCTTACCGAATTTGACAGTTATCCATTCACTATTATTTTAAAAAGGTATAATTTATAATACCCCGTTCAAACTGGATGCGTTGCCGATCTGAGTATCACTGCGGTGGCCAGTACTTGGGCACGTTGCTACACACGCTTGCAGTATCTATCTAGGGTACAGCTGATTTCACGGCTAATGGTACTGGAAACGGTGTGCGCTTTTTAGTAAATTCTAGTCCAAAATAAACCTCCTAACGGTTGTTCAGGATTGGCCAGTGGATGGTGTTTTCGCATAGTAAAAAGAGATATTAACTCACAGGTTGTCAAATTGTAAATGTACTGGTAACCAATGTTAATTATTACTCACACATATTTTTAAAATTCTTAAAAAATGAAATACTTTTTTCAGAAGTTCGATTCACAATGTGTTTTTCCATTATTTCTTAATTTTTTTTACCATTCAAATAAGTTAACTGTAACGTGTAACGTTCCAACTAGCACACATTAGTAATGTACATCATTCATATACCTCAATAAAGACAACCACAGTATCTATCTTCACACAATCATGAAACACTCGTCACGGTAGCTAACTACCTATTCGCAATTAGATATATATATAATTATGAAATGTGCCTATTCCTAACTTTATACCATAGATAGAAAATTCTACAATACGTTTATGCATTAATTGTATCTTGCCACGCTTTGCTGTGACGTATTGTATTTCAATTGACGCAAAATAATAAACAAAATACCGCGAAAAACATCACCATCATCTTTAAAGCGTGTTGTACATCGTATTTAATTCTGACCTCAATCCATCCAAATTTTTATGATTTTTCAACGTACACAAACCAAGTTAACATTCTTTATGTAGATATATGATCATCATTAACAGTTTTCAAAATTAACTGCTATCTCTTCTTAAAAATGAGGTTTTAGGAAGCCCACTACATCACTGACCAGATGAATTGGGTATTTGCATGAAAATGATTTTTCAAATAAAGTTCAGTTAATAAATTCTTTGATACACATAAAATACCTACGTAAGATTAAAATTTAATTTTTACAAATAATTTTTAAATAAATAAATAAATAAAAGTGGTCAAATATGATGTAAAAATCACGTGATGTGAAACGTGATGTGATTGGTCTGACGTCATTGTGCATATTATTGGTGCGTCATTTGAATGCATGATAAACGACAAATGATAAATTATTGAAAAAAATTTTAAGTTGGTTTTTATTTAAAGTGAGTTTAATTATATTTTATCAGTAAGATTAAAATTTACTGAAAGTATCGTAAATAACAAATAACAAATTTAAATGGAATATGCACAATGACGTCACATACGCAAGAGGGAGCTACCTGTACGTTTAAATTTTAACAATTTTTTTATTGTTAAATAGTTTAAATGTTTATAAATTAAAAAAAAAAATTTTGTTTTTCAAAAATTTTAATTTTTTTTTAAAAATAATAAGACATAACTATTTAATGGATTGGAAAATCATACAAATACCCAATTGGTTTATGGTTTATGTCAAGTTTTTCTTCTCTTTGCAGTGATGTTGTCCTGTGTAATTTACTCCCTTAGTCGGCTTCTACAACATCCACACGAATCCACTGTCACCACATAAATAGTATAAATACAAAACTAACACGGAGTCTCACTATAAAACTAATGAATCAGTGGTATGTTCCAGAAGGTCGTCGACACCAGTCGTGGCGTTCCGCTTCAGTCAGAGATTGTAACTTTATAAGATTATTAATCTTGATACGTATCGTCAACGCTTCCTTTGTTTACCTTCTAATTTCTTTTTTTATGGATTTAAACTGCGGTTAGAGCGGTGCGAAATCTCTTTACTAAGTTTACTGTTTTATCTTTATGTACTTATTGTTTACATATAAATATAAATTCTGTAGACTCAACGGATTCTAAAAGAAGTTTCCTAACACTAATATATTTAAAACTATAACAGTCCAAAGACAATAAATTATTTTTATTGCTTTCTTTTTAGTAAAGACAGATGTTAAAGTTAGATGTCACTTCGCCTGTATTTATTGAAATAAATAATTAAAACTAGTTTATTACTTTTGCAGTTAAACTACTACAAACAAGCAAATCTACCCTCGTTTTCTTTAAAGTCTACGCATTTATTTACTTGTAAGTTAGTTTATACAGATCATACATAATTAAGATCTATTTAATGAATTCATTTTTTTACAATTTTTTGATCACCTAGGACGATGTCCCGTTTTTCCTTAAGGCATGCTATAACGTGTACAAAAATCATATAGAGCGGTTCCACCTCTAATTTATTAAATTACTATTTATATTAAAATTTTAGTGGTTAAACTATAGTTTTTTAGTCATGATATAACTAGACAGCAGTTTATAATTTTGTGACCGCCAGCAGCTGATAGTATGTAAGTGTCCTCCTACAATACCTGCTAATCTTAAGTCAGAAATGCCGTTTTTGAAACCCTTCCCCCCATTTTCAAATCAGGGAGGAAGAGAAGTTGGTTACACCCAGATCAACAAACAATCATCATACAATTATTTGCCGTGACAGTCGAACCCACGACCACTGTCTTAGCAATTACAATCATTAATCACTAGACCAACAGAATTTGTATATCTGATAAGAAAATTAATAATATATAAATTGATTGTTCTCAAATCTGTTTTTATTTTTCAATTCGTGAAAGTTTCACACAATTTTTTTCCACATCATCTGTACATATGTATTTTGTGAATTGTTCTTAATTTCAAAATCCCTCTAATTTATACGAATCCATAGCAGCGCACAAGCCAAGAACTTCATTACCACTAAAACACTCATCATAAATCAGAGACATATACAGGTCTGTTGGTCTGGTGTACCTAACTGCTAAGCTGAATAAAACCCACGGTTCGATTCCCACCCAGAAAAAAACTTTTTGTGATAGTCTGGTTGCCTTAGTACAGGCTTTGTCTAGTTTGGGATGAGACAGCCGTGCGTGAGATGTGTGAGCATATTATTGTTAGAATATTATATTATTGTTAAACTTCCTTGGCGAGGAGAGCTGTTGATGATAATGAGCATAAGAAATACTAAAATATTATGCAGCATTAAGCACTTAAAATACTTTTAAACATTTTATGGACTGTACTTTACGGCAATGAACTCTTCACTGTCAAATTTTTCTTATAGTTTAATTTTTTTATTCAAAATTTTATGGAAACGATATGCAGAACGATGTTTTTTCTTTGTAGGAAGATATACTGCCGTACTAAAAAGAAAACTCTCAATCAGTTCTGAAATAACGGAATTATGAGGTCAATTCATGAAGACTGCCGACAGAAGCAAAAAACCAAAGAAAAGACATGAAACATTCTCCTTTTTTTAAATCTATTCAAAAAGAATCCGTATACAGAGTATATTTACATAAAGTAGATAATATTATTTTTGCAAGCATGGACAACAACAGCCACCTCACCCGCTACAAAGCCTTTGATCCCGTCGAGACCATAACGCCTCATACCGCTTACATTGCACGCAGGTACAGGTGCCTCAGCTAAGTGTTCGTAGAGAGAGCGCCATGTGTTACGTGCTTTGTTTAATAGACAAAATATGGAAAAAGTTTAGTGACGAAGTCGCGAGTTGCATGATTTTATTTATCAAAAAAGTTCTCAACGTGGTTAAATACATTTTCACTTCAAAAGTACAATTAAATTGTGAACAGCCTGCTTTTTTTAATAGTAATGTTATATTTATCGATTATATTCTAACGGAAATCATTTGTGAGCTTAGACCATCATAAAGTTTAAAAAAAAGTTTTAGGAAATAGGTTGTTTATACTTTTAAGTATTTAAAATATTTCAAAATTTAAGTGCCTGGTACTGAAGTGATAATAATTAGTGACCGTGTGGTGACAGATTAAAAATATGGAGTGTTACTACCATATTTTTCCGTGGGCGTCGTCAGAGTCGACTAAGGTAACTTGATATGACAAAGAAAAAAAACAAAACCCTTTACATATACTAAATACCAACACCATATCCTATGTAGGGCAAAAGTTCCTTACTAAAAAAGGACCTAGGTCCAGCAATTAGCTATTAAAATGATAGTAGTGGATGTGTCAGGGAGCTAACTTTAAAATTACCCACATCATACATTGTCTGTACGGTGGATGATCAAGTGCAAACAAACAAATGATCGTCATCAACAGCCTTCAACAGTCCACTGCTGGACATAAGCCTCACCTTAGAATAGAGCTTTTGGCCTACTATACCATGAGTAGATATAGCTGTGTTTTAACTTTTCCTTCTCTTGGCAGTTGTGTTGTCTTGTATATTTTTTCCCTTAGCCGTCTTTAACGAAATCCCGTAACACTTTACATTCTCAATCCGTCACCAGAGGGAGTCATGCAATAATTTAATCTTTTTATTAGTCCAAACACGCTTTAAAACACCTTAAATTTCGTTAAAGTGTTACAGTTTATATTTCATTAGTTATATTGAAACGAGAATACGGTGTTTTGGTATCTCCTTCCTGTGGTGTTGTCTGAACCGGTCCAGATGGCAATCTTGTTTTTATTTACGGTGCTCTGATCATTTTCTGTACTTATACGATACCTGCGCTGGCCACATCACTATCTTATTATAGTTTAGGAGATGTTGAATACGAGAGTTATCGATTAATAGAAAAAAATGTTTTAACGAAGTAAATTTCTAAAAACAAAACATTAAAAGTAGTTAAAGTAGTATTTTTTAGTTTAGATTTCTTTTGCTTAAATAGATTTTAGCATTTTCTGTTTTTTTTTGTGATACTAATTATGAATAAAACATCAATTTTTTGTATACGATTTGTTACTTGGTGTGCGCGTATCTACATACAATTGTAATGTAATACAAAGTACCTAGTTAAGAAACTATTTCTGTGACGTTTGTTTACCGATTTTCTTCGTCTGTTATTTTTAAAGTGAAATAATTTAAAAGCAACTACGAAACTAGAAAGACACTGTCAACCTGTTATATACAGAAAGTCTATTTGATGACAGTTTAAGCTTTAAAACAAAACAAATAAAAGTTAATATAGTAAATTATAAATTATTAAAAATTTGGTCTAGTACAAGTACTCGTATGATCTCTCAGTTAACAAAATCTAACCTCAATTAATTTTTTTTTTAATCTTATAATATTATTTTCATTTATGAAAAGTTACCAGCACGCTAAATTACAGGTGCTACTTAATTCAGAATCCGACGACCTAATGGTGTCCACTGCTAAACGAAGGTCTCCCCCAAGGAACGCCAACGATCCCAGTCATGGGCAATTCGCATCCATCCGCTGCCATCCACCTTCTTCAAGTCGTCGGTCTATCGCACCGCAGAGCGCCCTACACTACGTTTGCCCAATCGTGGTATCCACTCTAGTACATAGAAAAAATATCGTATGTTAATTACAAATCATTGCCTAATCGACACATATTTAAAATAACCTTGGTTTCGAGAGAAGTATCGAACGTAGATTGTTCGCATACATTAACTAATATTAATATTCAGTTAACCTATTACATTTATAACAATGAAAGTTTCATTTAAATTCTTCACCCAAACCATTTTCCGGTAATTAAAATACAGACATGTTTCTTTGTTAATTTATGAATAATTCACACCATGAGTTCTCCAAAAGGTTATCTTGTATTTCTTAACAGTACAATTTATTCTGTTTTTTTTTCGTAAAATATACGATACACAGTTAAATGCGTCATTAAAAATTTTAACAGCACTCTCTCACCCTCTAAACCCTAATAGTTGGTATTAGGAAAAAAACCACTCCTCAAAATTATTCAAATAAAAATCTCTTGTTCCGACGCAATAAAGTGCAATTTAGATTACAGGAAATGTACCTATCTTACAGTCATATACACCTAAACATCTTTTTGTTCGGATGTCTTGCTATCGCGTAACTCGTATACTGACAAAATTCAGAGGGTTGTCTTTTTATCAGTAGTGTGGGTCACTGTACTGAATTGTCTGCATTCAAAATGATAATGGTGACCACCACTCTTGGATTCAACTCATGCTTTCCATCAGACAGAGAAGAGTTATTTTGGCAGGGTCAATTTAAAAAAAACGGGTAATTTTGTTCTACACTAAGTCCACCACATATCTAATGTATTCAATTGGATAAGGATTAATATATATTAGCCTATGTAATATATTAGTAATAATAATTAATAATATATTAGTCAACATTGCTTTGTAAGTAGAACCCACAAGTAAATTTGAATCTTGAAACATAAAAATGGTTATATGGGTTATATGGGTGGGTTATTCTGTAGAATATAGACATCTATTACCAGGGACTTTTTTGAAGATATTTTTTGTGATATAAATTATTTTGATATATCTAGTAAAGTTTCAACAGTTTTAAACATTAACATTCTTATATATTCTACAATTATTATTTATATGTTTTATTTACATATATAAGACTGGGGTATTATATATATAAACTTCCCTTAACTTAACCTAAGTGATGATTAAAATAATATTTAAATTCGTTGGGTACTTTAGAGGAACTAAGCACACAAGAAAAAAGTTCATTTTATACCACGTAAACATCAATCTATGTAAGCTTGAGAGTGGTAGCTGTCTCCTTACCTATAATCGTGGTCTTTATTCCCCTCCAGTCGCGCAGTTATTGACCCAACAAGCTCCCACCGCATCAGTCGTATATGCGCGCGCCTACCCACTGCCGTACCCAGTCTAGCTCAGTCTAGCCTAGCAATGCCTGCTCCGTGCGAACCTTGTAAAGGTAATTTCTTTTTTTAAATTTCAATTTTGGAATTCACATTTTGTGCCAGTATATTTTTGTTTGTCATACATGGTTTAATTTGTTTTTGTTTTCATAAAGTAGAATTTGTTTCTTTCAATGGTTGACAAATTACGCAGTTTGGTAGTTACATTGTTTATATGGAATTTCTTTTTAATCTATTTGTTTGCTCACTTTTTTGATGGTATTACAGTGATTTATATATTGTGGGCATAGAATGTATTAATATTCTGTTATAACGTGATACTTATAATTCTATTAGCGGTGTCGCAGTTAACGTTTTGAAAAATTACGTGATCTTATTTAGAAGATAAATACTTACAGTATGCATAATATAATATTATTTTTTCTATTAAAGTGCTGTAGTTAGTGCATATTGTTATAGGTGTAGACCTTTTGTTAACTAGGTATTTATTGTTGGATTATATTTACATAGGAAACTATAATGAAATGTACACATTATAGTTTAAAAAGCAATGCTAGATACTGTAGATAATAATATTAAAGAAATATTTGTGTACGTGTACTAATTTCCCATGGTAAAATAATTTTCAAATATTTGAAATTATTGACAATTGTTCATTCGAAAACAATCAGCTTTTTAAAAATTTGTTTTAAATTAACATAATCTGATTGTAATGCGTAATTTTAGTTTTCAATTTATAAACACCACGTGGTGCCGCCCTCAACATACAATAACTACGAGAAATTTAAAACATACATGTACTTCAATTTATTCATGGCTTTTATTAAGTATGGGTTAAATTACAATATTTGTTGTATATTTATTTTAAAAAAAGAAGGTAATTTTTTTGGAACGAAGTTCCTTACGGCAGGCTTGGAGGGGATAGGGATTTCGCTGCGGGACCGAACTGAAAAAAATGTGATAGTAAAACCGTAAGAAAAAATCCGTGGAAAAAGTGCGTGGAATAAATCTGTAGAATAAATCTGTGGAAAAAAGTGCGTGGAATAAAACCGTTAATTTTTATTATTTTTTTCTATTTTTCTATTTCTATGTAATTTTTAATTAATAATAATGTTGACAAAAAAAAATAAAGATACATATTTTTTTGTTATTTCAGTTGAAATTTGAATTACGATGTTTTTTTTATTTTAAGGAATTTATTATTTTATTATTTTAAGGAATTTATTATTTTATTTCCTAAAATACTGAATTTCCTAAATACTTTCTTGTACTTAAATAAAAACTAATCAGCAAAATTTAAGAGAAAAATCAAGAAAACCTACATAAAATTGAGCACGATTTTTTTTGCAAATTGTGTCGATTCCACATTATCCGAAGGAACTTCGTTCCTACCCGGTGTCCCACGACACCATTCATTTATAATTATTTAGCAAATAACGACGCACGAAATATTATAATTTCGATTAATTTCAGGTCACATTAGGATTTGCCGTACCATTATTAAGAAAAATAAAAAAGTAGCGTAATCGACACATATTTATGACATAATAAATAAAATTATATTAAATTAACTATTAGATATGTTAGGGGTATATGTTAGGGGTAACAGTTATAGAACTTTAGTAACTAGTATGACATTTTGTCATAATTTTGACATTACATTAATTGCGCGCCATTTTTCTGAAACAGTTAGTTTAAAAAAGAAGACAGTCAACGAAAATCATATACATAAATTGTAAACATTGTTTCTAGGCACAGTATGGTCCATCTGAGTATAGACTTGTGAGAAATTGTAAGCTTACAAGAATTGATTAAAACCTCTATTTAATCCTAAGTGAGATCTAGAAAAAAATTAACATTTCAGCTGAAATTATAGAGCCAGTTAATTTATTGTCGTGCAATTAAACGCATCCATATTTATAATTATAAAGCAAATAGCGGTACCGCGCCACAGTTCACTGTGACCAATTGTGATAGCTTTGATGAGAACTGAGGAACGTGTAAATTCATGTAAGTGACGTGAAATTGAGAAAAACACTCTTAGAAGCGGGCAATAATCGTGACATCGGCGAAGAACTATTAAGTTTTTTAAGCTTTGGTCTCACTTTTGAGTGATGTACTAAGCTTTATTAAGTTATTGTGTTAAATATTTTTAATAAATAAAATCATCAATTTTACGTAAATTTTCGTCATCATCATCGTCATCATCAACAGCTTTTAATAGGCCACTGCTGGACATAAGCCTTCCTTCAAAAGGAGATTTTCACCAACTATACCACACTGGCCAGACGAGTATAGGGTTTCGAGGTTCCTTCTTTTTCCTTCGATGTTATCCTGCGTAGTTTGTTCCCTTAATCGATGATACTCATGGGATCAATAGGGAAGGTGACACTCTGTATTCTTAATCCATCACCACACAGATTTAATTTAAGATTAATAAAAAATAAGACATTTTCAACAGTACCCAATGAATACAGTTTTGCACAAAACGTATTGTATCATCTCAAACTTCACGTGACGAAGCTTTATAAGCAAATCTTTTTTTTTTCTTTAATAAATAGACAACTTACGCTACAGGAATCTCTTATTCTGTGACGCGTGCAACCTAACACATATATGGTACGAACACAAAGGAAACCTTTGACTCCGAGCAACAATTTGTGAATCCCAAAATGTGTTGTTATATGCGGAGACAGAGCCCACAACACGCATTAATCAAACGAAACAGTCCGTTTTAAATTAAATAGTTCAGTTTAATGCTTTATTCATCAACGACTACACCTGCTTGTAACAAATCTACAACTTGAACGTTTAAAGTAACTGAGTGCAATAAACTCTATTAAGTAATTTCTGTATCGACTCAAACCGTTAGATTCATCGCTATTTATTCGATTACAAAATGTAAAGATTTATTTCAAGTATCGTACGTTTTAAAAGAAAGTCCATTAGATAGATTAGATATGTAAGCATATATAAGCATAGCATATTTTGTTGATGATGACGATAAAATAAATTAATATTACGTAATAATCGATTAAAGTCGATTCTTTCTTTGTCAAGGTCTCAAAAGTTTATTGACATGGAAAATAAAAAATTAGGCGCACGTGATTGCGTGGTCAAGTTCTCGAAGTTAAAGTATTTTTGTAAAGTGATTTTATGCTCTCATAACTCTCAAAAAAACCCTTTAAAATGATCTAATAAAGATTAGTTGCTGAATTTCAATTTTTGTAGAAGATTGACATATTTTCTTCTTCCTAGCCTTTATTATTCCCAAGATTATTTGGGGTCGGTTACTAGTTCAACTGGTTTTATTTAAACATCAGATTTTACACAAAGCGGTTGGCATCGGACCTCCGCAACCCTTAGCGCGAGCTGAATTCGAAAGTTCAAGAAGATTGACAGACTATCAAGATAATTTTTTTCTTCATCTGGGTCATATAGAAGCGTGGAATTTGGTACAAGAATAGAATACATCAAACACTCAAAATTAACACCTTAAGTAAAGTTAGCTGTTATATCAATGGTCATCATACATGATTGCTGTAGATGAGAATTTGTGAGCGAAACATCATACTCATTGCGTTATCTGCTCAGACGTTGTGTGGTGACGGATGTGTGTGTGCTGACGACTAGTTACCGTGTAGCTTAAGAATGCATAGTATCACCATCTCGATTCATCTCATAGGTGTCGTAAGATGCGACTAAAGAAGCAAACTTAGGATACCATCACTGAAACATACCAACTCATCGGTTCAGCGTGGTAAAGTAAGGTTAAAACTTCCTTTATAAGGAGAGGCCTAAGTCCAGCAGTGGACTGTTAGAGGCTGATGATGTGATCTACTCAGACGATAATATGTGTCTCTCATAAGATTAAAAACACAAATGTGAATGTAAGAGCAAGTTTCTTGTTTTAAAAAAGGAGACATAATCGAATTCAGTGTTAAGATCAACCATGTAGTGATAAAATAAATATGTTTACTAAAGTATATTTACTAAAGTATATATATATTTTATTAAAATAAGCTGAAGAATATGATATATAAAGGTGGTTGCGCATTTTTCGGCAATTTAATTAAAAATTCCTTTGTTTTTGATTTCTTGCTTCAGATACGTGTGGGGGAGGTAAGGCTGCGTGTGGCACGAACTGCACATGCGGCCCAAACTGTCTTTGCGGCGATGGCAAAGCCTCTGGTACGTTAATTCTCCTATTTCTTTATTTCCAATTGTTTTTCCTAATATTCACAGTAAAAGTTTATACAGAGTAGTATAGTGAAAGGTATGGAAAACGCACAGGCAAGTCACCTGAGAGGCTAGCTGTGTCCTCATTGGAACTTTTAAAAGTTGATCATTCCGAGATAAAAAAAATCAGTGCAAAAGTCCACATTAACAGTAGATCTCTGCATGCCGACTATAGTAAGACATTTGAGTGGTCACCACCATACAAACTAATGCATCGATATCAGCGATTTGTGAAGTGGTGATAACGTGATTTTTTATATTTGAAATGTCCAAAAGCTACTCATCCCAAACAGATTTTTTGTTTTTATGGTCAGACAAATATATGAAATAATATTAATATCATGTTGAAAAGTTAAAAAAGCTGCCCTTTCAGTTCAAATAAAGCTAACAAATCTCTTTCTCACACAAGCGCAGCCCTACTTTCGTAATGAGCTATGTTAATTCATTAAGTCTATTGGTTACGACTTAAACAATTCACCATTTTGAAACCAGGTAAAAAAAAAACGGTTTTTTTTTTCAGGAGCTAAACCATGCTGCAAAGGAGGCGAGAAAAAATAAACAACCTTCTTTCACACAACTTCCCAAATGATGTTCCGTAAAAAAAAAGAAAACTATACTTTTTAAATTAGTTAACTATAGATGTAACTTATATAATTAAAACTATAATGTAGTTGATCTTTAAAAATATTTAACTTGATAAGAAAATATTGTGCTGTCATGAAATGAAATTAGTATAAGAAAAAATAAGGTAGATATTGTATGAGTTAAATATAATTGTTAGCTTATATAGAATTAAATTCATCTCTGCTTATGTTATAAGTGTAGTATTTATCACATTCAGTGTTTTAAGCTTGTCTCAATGAAGAATTTGATCTAGTACTTATAATACTCATTAGCTTAGTGTCAATGTATGTGAGCACGCACACACGCACGTCCTATGTATGTGTAGTGTATCTACTAATACGTAAATAAAGTGTAAGCAAGTTCATTTTCATTTCAATCAACCCACCTGTCTTACCATAAATCCGTTAGTCGAGGTTCTCAACGCCAATAGCCACCCTCACGCCATTCCAAGAATTCAGGTGTGACAGGGGATGTTTTCCCTGTTACAAGCTTTCGAGACTATCTGTAGATTTAGACTCCTGATCAGAATCTCGAATTTACGTGGAACCGGCACGACCCATCTGCTTGCCTTACATAACAGGCGTAAAATGAATTAACCTTTTTTTTTATATTAAGAACCTGTCAAAGGGACTCTACTAAGCCAGATAGAGAGCATAAACAGAATCCACGAGTTGTGGTCACCATACTCATTACAAATACAGACAATGCAGTATGGTGACCAACACTATGGCGGCCTAGTGAGATGTATTTTCACCACCTGCTTGGGTAGTCATCGTGGCAGTGTAGGGCTCACACAGTTACCTAGATAACTACTTAGACAGCCTTTAATATCCCACTGCTGGACAAGGGCCTCTCCTTGGGAAGGAGGTTATAGTATACTATACCATGCTGGCCACACGAGTTGGTATACTTTGTTTGTTTCAAATTTTTATTGTCTTTGCGATGCTGCTATAAACTATGGTGTAGTTTACTGCTTGAGGTAATCATAAATCATAAACTGATCAAATGAAATCCATAATTTAATTACAACATGTTTTATTTCATTTTTCAAGTGTATATGAATACAATAATTATATGGAAGCAATTAATGGGACTTCTCGTTACTAGATAAAAATAATTCATTCTTATTCTAACATATAGGAATCACTCTTACAACTAGCGCGTACACGAGCAATACAAAATAAGTTCGTTACAAAACGAAAATATTGTGAAATTAATAAAAAAAACCTTACAATAGTCTCACATGACGTAACATCTGTCATCTCACCTGTCATCTGACAACTGACACTAGCATCGCAAGAGCTTTCTCAATTCAAATTGCGCGCCTTTTACCTATTTTCTTTTTTTTTCTACAAATTGCTGGAAAGTAAGAGGAATTATGTTACACAATAGAATTAAAAATGAGTCCATTCAAAATTCAGTTCAACATCAAAAACAGGGTCCATTTACGTGATGGTAGTTTTTCATCTGTTGCGTAATATCTGACCTCTCACCTCTCATTTGACAGCAAACTTTCAAATATACGCGCTCATTTGTAACTAAATAGAAGTACTTCTATCTCTTTCTGATATACTCACATAGACATAAAAGCGAGAAGAAAGATATTATACTAAAAAAAAAAATACTTCGCCTTAGCATCATACCATCCGTCAAATTATAACTGCTGTATTAGCAGTTTAGGCAACTGATTATTGGTGTATACTTAAAAAGCTAATCTTTCACACAATCACACAATCGTTTTAAAAACGTGTAAGTATTTTTTTTTTCATCAGTGAACATATGTATACACTTCTCCTCATGCCTCAACAGAGACCAGCAGCCAGCTACGCAGGAGGCATTATAGTACACAAGTGTGTCCGCGAACACATGTGCACTCTCTGTTCCCTCACTCTCACAAAGCGATGGGACGGCTATCTGAAACTCCCGGGGAGGACCAGGCCCAGGATCGACAGTTTTATGTGC
The DNA here is from genome assembly GCA_949316085.1 of Hypercompe scribonia. Classification (NCBI taxonomy): domain Eukaryota; kingdom Metazoa; phylum Arthropoda; class Insecta; order Lepidoptera; family Erebidae; genus Hypercompe; species Hypercompe scribonia. Next base: position 13,275,219 of record OX438988.1, read on the forward strand.
TTTGCACGGGCGTTACGACTTCAACTTCTAATCTCCGGGTTAAATCGACTCCAATTTAACCCGAAGTTTGACCCGGAACCCTTAGTCGGCACTCGCATACGCTAACCACTGACCCAACAAGGCAGAACTGAACATTTAAAAGTTATGCGTCATATAAAAAGCATAAATCCTAAATCTACGTATTTGTACAAATAACATCGTTGTAACCACTACTTTTGTATATCTGTATAATTAATATCTCTTATAATTACTATTATAAACTTCAGTTACGAATATTTTAGGTACACAAACCTAAAATAAAATCAGTATAATATAATAAACACTTGAATATAATATAATTTTTATTAAACAACTGCAGAATAAATAGTTCTCATAATACAATACATGCGTTTTTAACACTCAATACATACAACTTTAAAAAATATATCTCTTACATTACATTAACAGACTGTAACAAATGCACACGATCAATTCCACTCGTAATAATAAATTGTACCTCAGTATTAATAACAAAATTATCGTATCATATCAACATGGCGCTTTTAAAAACTAAAGAGTCAAATTAAAAACTTTCATTCTTATACTTGCCTTATAAACTATATCGAAAAGTAATAAAAATACATTTAAGTGGCCTTGTAATAAAAAAAAAAAATTGAGAAAGGAATCAACTCAAAAATAAAAAGTAAAGAATACCCTTACTTTTTAAAATCGTATTTTTTTCTGAATCAACGACATTAATAATTTTTTTTAATTACACGTCATGATAACCAAGGAATCACTATATAAAGGCTTTCTGAGCCTAGAATACAAAACTTGCGAGAATATCAACGTAATTCAAAATTCTTTCGAATGAACAGAGTATGCCAAAAGACCAGAGTTGTTTAAGAATTAATCGTGAACAGAGATGTGACGCCGATTTCACAACAATGTTCACTAGAAACAAAAGGAAATTGTTATTCATTTGAACAGAAATACAAATTCATTACAGTCCTCAAAAATATATAATTTTAAACTCCATCGCTATTCCCGCAAAGCATAAAAAACTAGACATCCTTTTCAAACAAGCATATCTTAAATATAATGACAATTTTGGGTTCTTAGTCCCCACCTACGAGAAAAGGTAAACCTTAAAATCTAGAATAATCTACATTCACTGTCAGTTAGGTAACTGGTATACCCATTAGGGGACACAGTGATCATCATAAAGTTATACAAGTTGACGACAATAACAAAATATATCATACATTAACACAATCACACATTTATATGTAAAACATTCAAGTAAAACCAATCATCATGATTATCATGCGATTTCTTTCTTTCTTTCCGTTAAAAGGTTAATAAGAGAAAGATATCATTAGTTTTCTCATAATAGATAAATGGCACCGATAATTACACTGGACCTTCAAATGGCTTCAAGAGTTACTCAGCCATAGTCTTTGACACTTGGGTCGCGACCATGCACCAATATAATGGCTTTCTATAACCGAACGTCATATACTGGTTTTTGATTATCCGAAACAGGTGGAACCTGTTATCCATTACTAGTCATCACCTAGGGCAGTAACTCTTCTTCAATGTCGTCATCAGACTCGTACACAGGTTCTCCGTTGCGCATTTGAATAACAGATTTTTTCCTGTGTCTCTCTTTTTGGTCTTTGTCGATGTTTCTGTAACTGGACACAAAACTTCTTTTAGATTATAAGGTTATACTGGTATTTCTTAAATGTTAGAATAGATTAAACTTTAATAATAATGTACTCCTAGTCGATTTCAGCTAAGGCGGGCCTAGCCAGTTACTCAGAGGATACTACAGTGCACAGGTGTGTGCGCACACGCATGTGCACTCTCTGTTCCTTCACTGTCAAAATTCGATTGGACGACTATCCGATACTACCAGGGACGGATCGGAGGGAAGATCGACGGCTTTACGTACTCGGAGAGCCGAGGCACGAAGGATAAGACCCCAACGTCCAAAATCCGAGCTCTCATTAAGTATTTTTATAATTAGGAAAACTCAATCGAACCCAAGACCAAGAGGTCTGCATCGGCCGTCGCATTCGGTAACCGCTAGACCAACGAGGCAGATTACAAACCTAGAAATCCCCATACAACTTTTTTAGAGATACATAAAGCTTTCTTTTTAAAACGTTAAACTAGTGTTCCATTGTTGTTACGGTATAAGAGAATACGCTAAACCTCATACGATATTTAGTTCTATTCCAATGAAATAAGGTTTTATTTAAATTTATTAACATTTAAGAAGTGCTAATTTACCCTTACAATGAAATAAGGCCTCTTTTACCTTAAAAATTGGAAGGAAATATCTAACAAATAATAACTGAACTAACCTGCCATTGATCAGGGGCCTCAGAGCACTCTTCAAACTGGTAAAAAGATACGGATGCAGTCTCTCCTGACAATCCAACAGATCCTTTACGCTGTCCCACGTATCTGGAAGAGAACTCGCCAGAGGTTCCTCAAGAGGTTCATCCATTGAACGCTGAACTGTAACTCCTACTCGCTTCTCTGATGAGCCGATTGGTTCCGATACAGACCGATCTAGGTGCACTATTGGTTTACTGTGGAGAAGAAAACTGTATGATAATTGAGGCAGGTTAGTTTTCTTAGATATCAGATACGTACAGATTAGAATGTACTACCAAAGTACAGAAAGTTAGCCAATTAATGACACTTGATTGGAATAACGACTTTTAGAGACTTAAAGACTTTTAACGAATAACGACTTAAAGACTTTTAACGAGTTAAGTTCAAATAAAAAAAAGAAACTTTTGTCAGTCCTCATGACTCTCCGTTTTTATCGAAGTTTCAAGATATTAAGATATTTGAGTGATTTTTTTTTTATATAGCAACCGACCTACAAAGTAATTCTATTCTGCTTGATGGAAAGCATGAATAGAATCCAAGAGCGGTGGTCGCCGTACTCACTGTGAATGATGACAGTGCAGTATGAGGATATATATATGTTATGTTTATAACATTTATATTATTGAAATGCTACATTCGTCATAGAAAAATAGTTAGACATCACTTTTAAGATCTTGTAATACTAGTTCAGATTATAGTCCCATTGATCGAACTACTGCAATTTTTATTGGCTCTTTGTAGATATCAGTATAGATTTGGATACCAGTTTACGAGTAAATCATATTATAACTTCGGTATTATTATATATTGATGGTGTTTAAAAATTTTAGAAGTGTTTATTCAATTCTTACCCATGATCATCACTATTATCACTATGCACGGGGCTCGCGGACACGTCCCGCAGGCGGAAGTCGGGCAGGCCGCGCGCACACACGAACGCCTCTAAGGCTCGTTCGCGGACGTAAATGAAAGGCCTTATTACACGGATATCGGGCTCCCTGGAACGTAATAAATAAGTATATAATAATTAATATGAAATAAATATTTAAATAATTTACATGAATTTATAATTAATATCTTTTAGTCATCGAGTTTGGAAATCTGCCAAATTGAAAAGATAAAGTAATAAATATTTTTCTTTTTAATTAATAATAATAATGCAATCTATCAGTCTCTATTTTCTTATTATATTTACTTCTAATAGGAAACTCTAATTCTACGCAGTTACGCACTTATCCATCTGTTTCATATCGAATTTTATATCTACAGGTGGGCCACGAATTAGTTAACATTTGAAAACATCGTATAAAAATCATTAGATATATTATTAAAATTTTTAATTTACAAGAAAGCTAATTAGTTGGTAATTATTATTTTAAAATTACATCGTCTAAATCACCATCGTTTCGACTTTTGCACTCTTCTAAGCGAGCATCGAAATTTTCGAATACTTCTCGGCAAAGGGACCGCCAGATCGCCGACATCGTTCTAACATTGTTTCGGCATACAACTTGTACAAATTTAAATCATTGGGTTTTAGTTTCGCACTATTTGGATCTTATATGGATGCAATGTAAATGTAATTTCAAAATACGGTGTAATGATGTGCGGGATGAACCTAATTCAGCCGAACGTGTCGCGTCGTATGCTCATCGATACATCTGGATTACGTCGAACAGAAGTGGAAACTTGCTGCACGTCTTCAATCCGAGAAGTCCGTGGGCTTCCAGTTTGCTTCAGATTAAGCGTAGATCCCGTCTTTTCGAATTTGTTCATCCATTTCTTTATTAAAAGGTCACTTAGATACTGATTTAAGTCGTGTAAATCGTATTCAACGCGAAAAAAGCATCTCACAGTAATAAACAAACTGTTAATTTAACAAATTTGTTTCACACATTAAGCACGCTGCGGCCTCAGTGATCAGATTCCTCCCCGCGCCCCGCGCTCTTTTGTTTGCGTAGGACGTTAGACTCAAACGTTAACGAATTCTTAGCCCACCCTGCAAAACGATCTTCACAAAATTTCGCTCTCGCTGCCGAGTAAATAATATATAATTACCTGAGGCGGTAGTGCGCTCGCAGCGCGGCGAGAGCGCCCTCGTGCAGCACGGAGGCGAGGAAGCAGCGCGCGGCGCGGTCCAGCGCCTGCGCCAGCGCCGCCACGCCGTAGCCGTGCGCCGCCGCGCCGCGCAGCGCCCGCGCGCGCGTGCCGCGCCGCGCCCAGCGGCTCGCCTCCCGCGGCGGCGCGTCTGCGCACCCAACGTCACTCGCTCAAATAAATATACCTAACGTCGACCGGGAGGTCTAGTGTGGATTTATTTCACGTCGACTCGATTGACGAGGCGATCGCCAATCGAGCCGGGTCCCGATTCTTACAGTCAAAGGAGTCAGAGAGAGGTAGTCAGGGTAATGTTAATTAGGAAGTCGTCACATCTGTATATTGTGGAATAGAGAGGATTAAAACTGAGTAGTTTCTATCGAGTCTTCTTTCCCGCTTTATATATACCAGCATTTGTTACTTTAAATAAGGTTTGAATCGCGGAACTCGTCTCAAAGTCCCGAAGTACTTACCTTCAGAGTCATCGTCTTCTATTTTATCCTCGTAAATGAATTTAACACCTAGAGTTCTGCAGTACGCCATCAGGTGCAGGGGGTCCACTTGCGAATCCTTCTCGTGTACAAATAGAGCACCTGGGAAAGACAACGACGATATTATTATTTCATATCATCCGCAATTTAAAATCCCTTCAAAGATTAAATAAGAACTATCACAAACACATCAACTTGCAAAGACAAAAAAAAACATAATTGGTTCATTTGCGTAAAAGATACGGTACCACAGACAGTTATACAGAAATATACAACTGTTGTCTCTTGCGTTTGAGGCTTAAAAGAAAAATGTATTAAAACTACAGTCATTAAACCTGCATGCATACTTAGCTTCTTGCAGCTATTAGAGTAATAAATTCAGTCTTTCTTCTTTCTTTATTTTCCACAAAAGTCACGAATGGGTTATTACAAGTATCTATTGTTAAAATACTCCAAATGGTTATGCGTAATGGTTACTCACCGATACTGAAGTGGATTCCCTTGGATCTTGCGTAAAATTGATACTGATGCATGGTGTGCAGCAAAGCGATAGAACTACTGCCTCCTGACAGACACACGAGCACCTTGTCTCCCTGACGTATCATGTTGAACTCTTGGATGGCCTATAATCGATGCTACAGGTTAAATTTTAAGCAAATAAAGAAATAAGAAAAGAAATCCTGACAGAGATTTTTCACGCATGTAAATTGTAGTTGATGCGGCAACACTGGTCAAACTTCATGATTTGATATAAAGAAATTGGAGACAAAATTTGAAATGGAACTTGCACCGAAGACATTTTTAGGGTAATTTTTTATGATAGTTTACTTTTATACATACCTCAACAGTGGGTTTCCAAACAGCTCTAGGCGGACATTGCCAGTTTCCATCATCATCTAAAGTGAAGTCAGTCAGAGAGTTATCACTACACGCAGAACTGTCCTCAGGCTCTTCTCTTTCTACTTCCCATTGAGTCTTGAAAGATCTGCACTCTGATTCACTGCAAAAAAAGACATTAATTTATTATTATAAATTACTATTTATTCGACAATCTATTAATACCATCAGTGCAGATATTAAATGCTAAAATTAAAATTGAGTCTAAAATGTAGAAGCCGAGATCATGCCAAGACTCGCAAATATTTTGGCGGGAATTCAGTTAGCAACTTGCTCGTGATCATATTCACCTTTGATCATAAAACCGCTCATCTAGCGTAGATGGCTGATCAGTTCCATAGCCACTGGACCTGGAACTTCGGTCTGAAGAGCTGGAAGAGGCATTGGACGAACGACTGCACCGCTTTGAGTCCACCACCGTTGTCGTGCCCCTGGACATGCACACACATTTAGGAAGAGAGAAAGAGCATACAGACACAATACTAGGGTGGACTCAAGCTAAGTGTTAACCAATTAAGACTGAAGTTGACAAGCCTAGAGATTTCAGACAGGTCTTAAATGAAACACAAAGATAATAAGTAGTTTCTGAACGTTTGCTAAAACACTCCGAACATAAATCACCAAAAACTGAAGTCAGATAAACATCTGATGAAAAGAAAAAAGTTTGAAATAAAGAAGTTAAAAAAAGAAAACTGTAGAAAAAACTTACAGATTTTAAATATACTAAGATTAAAGAAAGAATGAAATTATTGTTTATGATTGAAGATTACACAAAAAATATAATGTATATATGTTAAAATGAAACCAAATAGAAACAAAGTTTGTTCATACTCAAATTACAAAAATTCTAAAAACAATATTATTTACTTTAACACTTTAACCGATACAATGACTTTCAAAATGACTAAGTGTGTTAGTCATTTTAGTTTTCAGTTTCAATCTTTCAAATCATAAAAATATTATTATATGTATATTTTGGAATGAAATATGAACGTTATAAAGATAGATTCTGACTCTGATTTATTGCCAAGAACTTCAGCTGGGAGGTATCATGAACTTGATCTCTACTAAGATCTTGCCAACATTCCGTTTCACCAAAAAGTTTAACGAACTTTTGTCCAACTTTTTGTAGCAGTAACAGAGCTACTACATATTCTGTGTTGGTTTAATTTGTTACCTTTTGCCAGTTCATCTGTCAAAAAAATCTATACTATTTCTGGTTTTCTATTTTCCTCTTTACAATTTAAAGTGTCAATATTAGTAAGACTAATTTTATATTAAGTTTAGACCTTCTGGATAAGCTCTACCAGTATCTATTAAAGTATTTTCGTCACGGAGTCTTTCAATTTATTTTTCATTAAATCCAAGACGTGCGAGTTACTAGTTCAAGGATAGTTTTTTTATATTGTAATATGGCAACAATCTGTCGTGAAAGGCATCAAACTATTCAAAGAGAAAGATACTTTTTTAATGTTAAGTCAGACTTGCTAAATCTTGATTGTTGAGTATTTTTGAACATATGTTTAAAGGTAGGTGACGTCACAATAAATATTAAACTAGGCAGCTGTTTTACAAGTTTCCTTACCTATTTTGTCTGTCTCCATCTTCAGGCATTCTGAAAATGACTCTGCTTGGATCACTGGTATCGTAGCTCTTGATCTGGCGAACGTGGTCACCCGAACACACGGGCACTCCCTCAATTATGTCCGGAACTTCACTCTTCTCATGCTTCTGGCATACGCGATAACGACCCAGACCTTTTCTGGATTTGCCCGATGAATCTGAGGAAGTTAGCCGTGATACTGTAATTTTTTAATAAAACAGAATGTTTATTTGTGTGTATGAATAATATTTGTTTGATTTGGTCTGGGTGTTTCTATTTACAATATGTATGTTTTTAGAAAATAGTATTTATATATTGATATCAGTTATCTAGTACCCAGAGTAAAAGCTTTAATAATTGTAATAGAATATAAATATTTAGTTTTTTAAGAGCGATCTGAGATTAATTGAGTAACTGAGAGGTATATTCAAAAACATAAATCATGATTGTTTTTATTCAGTAACATGTGGTTTGAAAGTAATAAAATACTAGTCAATAGCGGGTAAATACCAAAATCTATAAATGTCTTCATTAATTAATATAACTGGATATTGACCACAGTCAATGTCGTTCGAATGAAAACGGAAGCTGAAAATGTATTTTTGTTATATCAAAACCATCTGGGATGTATGTATTAGCTGAAAACACATTTATTTTTAACTTACCGAAGTCTAAAAATGATTCTGTTTCCGCGAATGTCATGTTGATACCACTGTCTTGTGAACTGACAGACGGATTTTGACACCAGCTCTTCTTTATACAACAGTGTTTGCAAGCTCCATCGTTGCAGCTTGCTTCATCATCAGACAATTTATTTGAACTCAATGATTTAGGCAGTACTGGTGAATTTTGATTTGTGACAACTTGAATTATAGTGTCTGGTGTAGAAGTTTCACTGGAGTTGAAAGATATACTATTAGGACCAGAATTTTCATGTAAAGGTGTTCCGTGGGATGATTTTGGAGATGTAGCACTTGGAGAGCGCTTTAGAAATCGGTCTTCGTCATCGAATTGGGTCGGTAAGATAGGGCTAGTAGGACATTTCTTCAAGTACTGAGTAGTCCTTTTAAGGTCCAATCCTAAGTCCGCTGCCGATCCAATCCTCTGTCTACTAGGTTTAGGTGGAGAACTTTTTCGGGAACAAGACCCATTGAAATCTGGTGAAATCATTTCATCTACTTGACTGACCATTTCACGAATTTCATGTTTCACTTCTGAAGCCATCTCTCTAGACATTCCCATCAAATATTCGGCTACATCTATGACTGAAACGGAATTATTTTCTCCTTGACTAGACATTGAATTCATGCTTAAATTTGATTGCTCTAGAGCGTCTGAGTTTTCTAAAATATCATCTACTTTTGATATAACTTCACGAATTTCTGATTTAATTTCAGTTGCTATTTCTCTGGTCATTTCCTTAACGTAAGCCTGTAGATCCTCGGAAGTGTGAGAATTTAATGAAGTAGTAGGTGAAGTTCGACCAACTTGGCTACAATCTGAAGCTGATGTGCTACTGTGTGTTCCGTACTGGTATGATTTACCAGGTGAAATCATTGGGTCATCTAAAGATTGAAGATCCGTTTGACTTCCGCAATTACAAAAGTTTGATTTCTCTATTACATTGTTCGGGCTAGTTTCTTTTAGGCCTAAATTCATCTTTGTTTTGGCACTGAGAGCCACTGCTGGAATGTCAGAACCCAAACTGTAGCACCTTGATCTAGATAGAGGTTGTTTGGACTGTGATATCATACGTAACGGTGATACTGATTCACCAACTGCAAATTGTACTGGACGAGACGTTTCTCCATCTTCTTTTTGTGTTTCACGAAGACTGGATTCTCTCGAGAAGAACTTTTGCTTTTGTTTCAGTCTAATTATTTGACAATCGTCTATAGCTGATAAGCTAAAATGCCTTGCTGATGTTCCCAAAATTGGCGATGAGGTGTTGGAACATCTCGATACATTCAAGCTTTTTCTGGCTCCGGTGAAGCCCGAAGGATCAAATGGCACAATATGTTTGACATTAGCTGATCTACCTAACAAAAGATCATGGGCTTCTTTTGGTAGCATAAACCATCTGAGATAGTCTATACGAGGATTGAAACTGACTTCCGGTTCGGCCGTAGAGCATTTCATTGCCAATTTTCTCGCTCTATTAAACAGATTTCTGGCAGTTTGCAGACACTCTGTGTACGTTTGCGGGAAAATACCTGGACCTAAAAATAGTAGAAGTCATGAATTATTTTCTTTTTTACTAGTTTGTAATATTTACTCTTAATTAACTATACTGACCAGAGATTCTTCTTTCATTAGCCGTCATCTTTCCATCGTTGAATCGTATTGAATGTAGAGACTTCCTATCCCTAATCACCGAACAGCTATGGTGTCTCCATTGTCCAGTCTCTGCATTGACTAAATATTGTGGTAGAATCTTCCACCCTTCCGTCGCAACCATCTTCAAAGCTTCAAGAACGAATGCCAGTTCTGCATCTGACATGAAAAACGGTAGGGAAATGCGGCAGAATCCGGGTCTTAAATGTTCATTATAAATGGGAACATCCGGTGATTTCACGACGCTGAGTTTTCGAACCCGAGCTATTTCTTTTTGTCTGGAACATAAATCAGTATGATAAATATCTTCGTGTTCATATTAACAAGCTCGTGCAAATTATTTGACCTTCAAGGACTATTTATAGATGTAGATGACGTAAACCCGTCTTTGAAAATTTTAAGAACAGTGTAAGTCATCGAATTGAAATTGTATACGATGTAAAATTTAAACATAAGGTAAACATCCGTTTACAAATACGATTTTTGAACTAAACTATATAGTTCACTTGCTGTGGTATATACTAAAAGACAAAAAACTAAGGTAGCACCTATTTCGTTCAACTGTCAAGCACTGTATTGTTTAATAAGGAACACATAAAATGCACTTTGATATCCCACTATTCATCTTTCAACCAGTAAAATTACATTTATTACACCTACCAGTTTTTAAACAAAATTCCCCTTTTAGTTAAAATCATTTCTTCTTTAGTCAATTGATATCGTTTATGGCCAAATTTCAGTGTCTTGTTAATAAAAAAGTACTTACGCTTCAACATCCAGCAATTTTTCGTATTCTTTCAGAAGTTGGTTATCAATTCCTAAAACGTCCGATCCATAATTTAGATTGCTGGAAAGTCCACCTCTTGCTTGGATCCCAAAAACATCATTGAGGATTGCGCTGACAAAATTATGGTGGAGAAATGTTCCTCTTGGATGTTTCACCATTAGAGAGAAGATGGGAAGTCTCCTGACCGTGGGAGATACATGTCCAAGAAGAATCAGTTCTGGGATATTCTTTATGTGTGAGAGAACTTGTCTGAAACAAATGATAACGTAATGGTTAATGAGGTATATATTTTATGAGACAGACACCTTAGAAGCTTGACAGCTGTCTTATTGACTAAAGGCCTTGGACAGTTTTAATTGAATCTATTAACATATAAATTTAAATTTAATATTCTAAAATTTAATGTTATTTCTCTACTTATAGACTGGTAAATATTAATTATTTTATATGTTTTCAAATACAGTACTTAGCTACCTTTTTACTTACTAAGACATTTTTAAAATTCATAAAAGTATAAATCTAATATCAGATTTGTCTAGCTTGTCATCGAAATGAGTACTACAGTATATTTGTGTTTCTGTCCAAGTTGTGACAGTATCGAAAAAAATAGTGGCCAACTATTGGCCCTTATATACACACACAAGTAAAGTAGAGTGATGTTTCGTGAGTTTAAAACGAACCTGTAATTCATATTAGCGTATTTAAGTAGGTCAATTTGATTGGATTATTTGGTAGTGAAACTTCATCTAGCCATTGCACCTATGCGCAAATAACGTCAGAACTCAAACAACCCAGATATTTGAATTTTAATCCAACTTTATGTTATACTTTTAGAGTTTTAGTTTTAAAATATTACGAGAAGGTTACGAGCAAGTTAAAACTTGTTTGGACCATTTACAAACACATTTCCAGCAGGTAAGAAACCTCATTGAGCTAATATTGTCGCTCTAATAGTTATCTAGATGTCTTTACAAGTTCTTCTAACATTAGAATTATATTCTATGCCTTTGCCTGGACAATATGATTTTTAAGTTGGAGTTTTTTTGAGTTGATGCTCTAAACTGAAATTTTAACGAACTAAACTGGACCATTCTTATGATAGAATTTTCTTTCATTATTCGTCACGTGTAATAATTAATGAGTTTTCTTTATTGATTTTGCATCAAATCATTAAGTGTTCGGATTAACCTACTTCAGGTTTAACGATGTCATAAATGCAAAGGTCAGGTGTAAAGTAATGGCTGGCATTCACGATCGATATAATGCAGACTGGGACAAACGCCTGTTAGGTCTAACGCAGGCTTTTAAAATATTAAACACTTTAGTGAATAGGCTATATTAGTTCATATAATATACTTGTCCGTATGAAATAAAATAATAATAATAATTTTACACGTCTCACACACGGCCGTCTGTTTCGAAACTAGTCAAAGCCACTATGGTAACCATACCGCTGATAAACATACTTATATTTTTCTAAATACATATTATAGATAAATTACAACCGCATACAGAACAAACCATCGTGCTCATCTCACAATTGTTTATCATGAGTGGGAATCGAACCCACCTCTGGCTAAGCAGTGCAATTTCTTTTGATGCACTTACGACCTATACATATATTATACATACTTGGCTGATTGGTTCATCAATGCAGAACCCAAGCCGCTTGGGTTAAATAAACTTTTGCCTAATTTAATCGGTAGGGTTGGATAAAACGTGAACCCTACCGGATGTTTAGAAATCATTTGTTCTGTTCGTAAACCTCGATTAATAAGCATAATATACTTCTAGTTATTTTTGTACTCAAATCACCTACATTTACTCGAATGGCTATTTTAAGCGACCAATTTAAGATGAGCTCTGCTCAAAAACTACTGACTGCGAATCTATTAAGCGAGCATGTTATTGTAAATTAAATAAGTTCCTTTGGTTAACATAAGTTTTTGTTTATATGTCCAAAAGGCAAGATGACACCTTAGTCAAATTAGGTACTTTTATCGTTTGTCAAGACGACAATTTCGTACGAAAAACGTGCTAAATAGAAACTTGTAACGTCACTGTTTTAGACTACTCAATTGAACAATATATTTCACTGTATGAATATATTTGATTTCAATTCGTAGCAGTATAAAAAGGGATGTCAGTTATAAGAATTTTAACACTAGATGGCGCTATTTTAATGGATGTACATATAGTCATAGTCTATTTAGTAAATCTATAGATTTTCTAATAAATTAAATCAAATTAATTTATCGTGCTTCGGTTCATATAGGTCAGTTCCACCCATGGGATACCATGACTTAACAGTAAACAGGTGTCAAAAAACTCATTCGTTCCCCAATTCGTGCCTTCTCTCCCTAATTTTAATAAACTTAAAGAGGGAAAGAGAATTAAACAGAAGACGGCAACACACTGCTATCTTTTGAGTTAGTATTTGAAGTAGCCCGACTATAAGATACTATTATGGGCGTCGCCAGAATTATTTTTAGAGGGATGCATTTACATCCACACATACTTTTAACCAATATAATATATATAATTACTAAGTCTTTACCTATGAAATCTACTTTCTTTTATGAAATAAGTTAAAATATGTGAACTTGAACCTCTCTCCCGGTGCCAAAGGGTACCATAGAAAAATAAATAATCTTATTCACTGCTATATCCGTAAGATATTGATGACATACACACACATACACACACAATACCACACACACACCACCAGCTTATTTAATTTTAAAACAAATACTAGTTTATATTATAACATGCATATTATTTCTTTACAAATGAATGTTCGATTATTATTGAATTTAATCAAGTCTCAATAAAACGATTATTTATCGTCTAAACGAAAATATTTTAAGAATATTAAATAATCATAGGATTCCTTTAAAATAGTGCGCTCGACTTTACACTAATTTATTAATGTACGAGCAAAAATACGGGCCGTATTAGCACGTAAATAGCTCTGACAAGGTTTGAGGCGCGGAGGCCATTGCAAATAAAAAGTATCAAATCGATATGTGGCGCGAGTGAAATTTTTCTATGGTGAGATAAAATGTACTTCAATAATAATTTGACTACCAACTCTAGTTATCGAGATTTGCGATGATCATGCCACTAACTTAGTAAAATGCAACAAAAATATGCGTAACACCAGTTTACAAAAAGTCGAAACACTTATGGGAAAATAAAAAAGTCAAATGTCTTACACAAACAAAAGTATTGTAAGTTTAAAGTCAAATTTGAACAAATTGTATTCTATAGAATATTCATTGAAGAAAGCTAAGTCGATATTTAGCCTATAATAAGTAACATCACGCTATGACTCTTAACAGCGGAATAGTGACAGTAAACAAAACAAATTTTTTATGCAAACAAAAGAAAAACATAGCATACACAGGGAAGAAAAGTGCACACACAAAGGCGATCTTAATCCATGGTTGAGTTTTCTTTGAAGAAACTCAAGGTTTCTTGAGTGGAGAAAGATTTGGTTGCTTTGGGGATGGAGTTGTCAAACAGCACTGAACTTTAAGATGTAAAATCTGATTGTGGTACTACAATTCACCTTAAGATGTTAGTGACGTTGCAAGATTTAATGACGTCATGATAATGTCACGTTGAAATTTTTTTGTTGCATTTCTTCTTAGTTATACCTACATGTTATGTAATATTGTGATAAGCTAAGTAGTTAAGCAGGGCTGCACGCCACCGTCGCCTAAATAGAGTTTCATCCGAAGGTGGTGAACGTGCTATTGCGGGTAGGTGCTAGAAGGGGCCCAGTTGTTTTGATAACAGTTGTTTTCGAATCTCTCTTAATTCAGGTGCAGAGTGGCACACCGTGTGCTTTTAATCGGTTCGATTCTGACTCACCACCCTGCCACTAACCTCGGTGGCAGGATAGTCCGAGGAGGTTTCCTCACGTAAACAAAAACTTTGATTAGTTTCTAGTTTTTAGTACTATTTCTTGAAACTTTAAAATAAACAAGCAAATAATTTTTCCATGAACCATACAAATTATCCAAGTGAAGTACAAGTAGCCAAGTTGTCGACAATTAGGTCAAACTCGCGCAGTAACAAAACAAGTAATTGATTGAAAAAACATTATTTATAATGAACCTATGTAATACAGCTTTGACCTTCCGTTTAACGTTATCAGGAATAAAGAATATCTACTTTATTGACCTACATTTAATTAGTAAAAAAAATTGAATTCAATAAAATAAATCCTATATTGTAAAATGTCTTTTGGTATTCGCTAAATAGCTTCTATTTACCCTATGAAATCAAAGTATTCATTTATACAAAATGCCTACACGAATTTATAAAGCCAGTGTGAGTATGCGAGCGGTTGTGGGTGAACCTCGAAAGATACTTACTAACCAGATCGGCAGTATACTTAAGAAGGGCTTTGTTAGAAGTACAAGAAAGGTCTTTTTTGCTTGTGCGGAATTCCTATCGGATAAAACTCACTGGTCGTCGTCACTACCAGTAGTCGAGGAACCAGAAATACCCTGGAAAGAATCCCCAGAACGTCGACTGTTTGAAAGGCCTGGAAGGGTTGCGAGTTTTATGTTAGGATCGTAGAAAGTGGCGTACCATCGTCTTTGCTCTCTCTCATCATCATCTGTTCCAGACTGATAAGAGATGTATGTACGAATTTAAATTAGAACAGAATATTTAAATAGCACTAGTTGCACAAAGATCTAGTCTACATTCGTCAATGAAGAGGAAACAGCTGATAGCGAGCTGTAGACAGGCGGAAACGTCGAGGAAGTGACAACGTGACTAGAACACAAACACCTTACTAACACACTAAATATAACCGCCAGTGGATCCAACCTTGAACTCACTAACTTGGTTTGAATTCATAATGTGGGTGACGAAAATGTTAGCTTTCAAGGAAGCGAATAAATACAGTAACTTACGGTCGGTTTACATTAGATTAACTTTAGCTATTGAAATAAATAATTCATCTAATTGTAAATCTTATCACAGTAGTTACAAGTGTTTAATTTTTAATTCACGAACAATCTAATGATCCAATCAATTATGATAAATTACAGTACATTAGAATATAAGCAAACAAATTTGCAGAGTGTAACATAAAGATGTCATATTTAAGATCTTTGCTGTGGGAGATCCATGCTTTGTCAAATTTCGACTGTCTTGACTGTAATAATATCTCAGATTAAACAAGATTACCAGACCCCAAAAGTCTTGAAAGAGAAGTATACTCAAAGAGTGAAAAGGAACTTGTCTCTATAGTCGCAGATGTCTACGAGTATATGCGTCGTTAGTTGCTTACCCTGAAATAATTCGTCAGCTTGTTTGCTTTCAAAACCGTAAAAGAAAGTTGAGCAAGATATTAGAATTATACGAGTACAACTAGAACAATTAAATCTGTATTCCTAACACCTTTCTTCCTAGCCTTTATTATTTGAAATATTACTGGGGGTGACTACTGTTTTTTTTAATATCAGTTTTTCGATGGAGCAACTGGAGTCGAACTCCACATTCTTGAAGACAAATTGAATTTAAAAGTTGAACTAGTTGTAAGTGTATTAGAGGGCATTGATTTCCCAATGACAACCGAAACCGATGGCTTAATGTGCCCTCTTAGGCACGGGCGTCAAACATCGCCAGGCTTCCACACTCCGGGCTGTCATTCAGAATTTTTTGTAAGAAAAACCATACAATACTTTTAGCCCACAGATCACCTCCTAATCCTAAGGAGGTAATCTCTGTTTTAGCCTGACCCGGAAATCGACCTCTTGATTGGCAGTTGCATTTGCTAGCCGCTAGACTAACTAGGCAGTTACAGGTAGTTAACAATAAAATGTTAAAATGGAATTTTCTCTCTAGGCATCTTTTTTATTTATACAGGAAATATTCTAAATTTTATATCAAACGTGTTCTCTGTTACGGATCCTATTAAAAACGGATTGGCGCCTAAGGCATCATATATCCTGTACCTCAGAATAGAAGCGATGTATTCTAAGAATCGTTAAGTTTTAATGAGCTCCCACTTAAGATGAAATATCTTCTACTGTTAAAGTGACATAAACATTGAAAGGAAGAGGAAATTATTCCACAGCTATAAGGAGTTACACCAATCATAATAAAATGTTGAGCAGTTAGTGTAGTAACGGAATATTTCGATAAATAAATCAAACTGTATTCCATTATCTCATAAAAACAGTAACCCCACACGTTGTAATAACTTTTAAGTGGATGTAAAATCCGGTTTACATAAAATTAAATAATTCAAAAACTGATAACAATTACTCTTGACATTTGTTAATTTCAGATTAACAAAAACAGTAATAAGAGACATCGTCGCGAACAACACAACTCATTTGTTTGAAGAAATGGTCAATACATTACCCTGTCAAGTTTCTGGGACAATAAATTTGTATCTAGAACATCTCTAGTAATAGATCCAATGATTTAGTGCTACTCGTTTACAAAACATACATTTTTATTCTGTAAAACAGTTTATGTTTCAATTAAAACATGAGTGGCGTAAGCTATTTCTTGTAAAGTTGTATTTTTGGATCCAGTTTTATGAGTCCTAATCAAGAATGATTGTCGTTTGGGTATTGTTAAATGGGAATATTTAATAATAGAATTGAGGCTGGTTTTTACCGCCAAACGTACTTTAACCAGATGCCTTCGATGTCGACCCCATATTTGCTGATTACAGCAAAATATCTTTGATTAGAAAAAATCTTTGAGCACGTAATAGGTGCGTTCTAAAATAAACTTCGCTTTATTTAGAATGCTGGAACATATACCTAGAAACCATTAGTACATGTTGCGCATTTCACATATTTCTTTAACACTGTATTACATTTATTTTATAAGACTATGAAAACTACAGTAAACCAACCAATTGGCCTATTCTCAGGAAACATTCTACTTTTCGTATGAATCCAATATCTTACATCCAAAGTAATTTTTCACCTGCAATGTAAAGCAATTACACTTCACTTTCCACGATTACTGTATAAATCTGTTCGTCGGACGTTGGCGCAAAATCCTATTAAATTGTACTTTTACCTATTCACGTATGTTAGAACTTCCAACTTTGGAAAAAAAAATGGAAGCCCTGTTTTACAAGATGAGTGTTGTGGTAGCTTTCCATGTGGTGAGGGATTAAGAATATGGTGTGTCATTATTCATCCTACGGGTTTAAAAACCACCTAGGGGATTAAACTACACAGAACAACATCACTGCAAAAAGAGAAGGAAAACTGAAGACATACCCTATAACTATATATAGCCAGCGTGATGTAGCAGGCACAAAATATCCTTTCTAAGGAGAAATCTGTTGATATGAATGATGTGAAGTAGTGTACTGCTTGGTACGGTGCTTCAGCGCTTCGTTCATAAATATTCTTCATAATATTTAGTAAGTTCTACTAAGTTAGTAATACTAGTTATTAAAAGGTCGTTCATTTGGACGTAAACATTTTTCAAAGCGCAAACAAATTGCGTGTACAATCAAAATGTTATTATTGCAGTTAGTACAACGTGTCTATACAGACAAAACTTAAGCTGTTAAGCGATGTTTGGCAATCTTCCAATCGAGATATGTTGTCTCGGTACCTCGGCTCCCTGGATGGCATCGCTTTACTTATCCAGTGACCTCCTTTCCTTGCTTTAAAATGTGCATAACACATCTACAGTGGCGCCGCTGTGTCGACAAAATTTTATTAGACAAAAGTTGCCAAAGTATCTGTGTGTTACGTATTTGTAGAGTAGAGTCACAAATTACTATTGTTTTTACCATCTACAAAA
Source organism: Hypercompe scribonia (assembly GCA_949316085.1). Classification (NCBI taxonomy): domain Eukaryota; kingdom Metazoa; phylum Arthropoda; class Insecta; order Lepidoptera; family Erebidae; genus Hypercompe; species Hypercompe scribonia. Next base: position 13,293,622 of record OX438988.1, read on the forward strand.
AATACGTGTGTACGTGTTGATTACGGCAATTTTCGACTTAGTTTTGACTTATGGATTACCTCCTCTGTCCAACTACGACACAAGGTCTATTTATCTAGCGATTAAGGACTAATTAAAGATGTTCAGAAATTGCACTCTTATGTTACTTTTTTTATCCTAAGCAAAAACAACAGCACTTTGAGTATCAATACCGCCCGTATGACACGGTTTTTACACAAGTAGGTATGATACTATGAGAAACCTAACCTGACACACTTCCTCTACTATAAATAAAAAAGCTCATCAGTATATACACAATACTCTCAGAAAAAACCAAATGCAATTAGGTTTCCCAAACGACATTCCAAATCAGTCCAAATAATTGTTGTTCTAATTTCTCATTCTAATCAATTACTATCGTTTGAAGCCTTGTAACAACCAAACCAAAGTAAACCATTTGGTTGAAACCTTTCGTGAGTACAGACAATTGTTTCATGTCGATAATAATGAAATATTTGTAATGGCGTCGACCATACGAATCTACATATAACAATACATAGACTGACGGAGTTGCCACGTGTATTGATCTACATTATAGTTTTAAAAGAGGGTGTTGGGAACTGTGGATTTACTTGAGGTGTTCTTTTGTGACATGATTTCAAAGAGCTCTTGAACGTTGATAGTTTATCTTACGAGTTTTTTTGCATTAATCTTGCTGAGTGTTTTGTTACTGTATTCATACTGAATAAAAATAGATTGTGATATGTGTGTTCTATTCTTATTATAGCATGTCAATAAAAGTATTTTTATTATTAAAGTTCAGTAATTTTCGAGATTAATGTCTAATAGAGATCATCTCGAGATGATCGAAGTCGAATTTCTACCGTTTTCAACGTCTTGCTTTATTTTTAGACCATTATAATTTGAACTGTCTTTGTATAAGTACTTTTATACCACAACAGGCCAAAATATAGTGAACTTCTATAGTTTCATAGCATATATTGTTAGTATTCCAAATATAACATGCATTCGTGACCCTTACTTGTTTAACACATTAAATGGCATGGCAGCCAATATGTTAAAAGTTAATAGAATTATATTTGCGCATAAAGTTGAGCACAAAAGTATTGCTTTACACAAATACATATTGATATTATATGACTTTGATCGAGTTACATTGATTAAGAAACGTGTAGAAAGAACGTTAAGCGAACTCGTGCACCCTAGACGCGTGCAATATCAAGTTTGTACAATATATTATAATATGAGGATTGACCTAGTTGTTGCCAAGGATGGACTATGGAATTCTTATTGTACTGTGAAGCGCCACCGAGGTTACGCAATATTACTAACTTGTCTATATGCGGTAATTTTACTATCAAGGCTCTAGGACGATTAGTGACTATCACCTTCGCTGCCTTTAATGAACACTCCTTAGTACACTCAGTCGACAAAAAATTGCAAACTAATGACTTAGCACTGGTTGCCGAGGATGACATTTTTTTTTGTAATGTAGTGAAAATGAATAGACGGATTACAAGGTATAGTAAGTGATGTCTTATTACATGCAAAAGAATTGTTTCGCACTAGTTGCCGATAATCATACAAAATCGTCAAGATGAGTAAGTATATTTGAACCATGTAGACCCACTTTGAAGAGACTACATGGTGTTAAATCGATGTTAAAAACCTGTTGAAGGACGAGGAAATTAGTCCAAGGTAGGCAAACTGTTTATTTTGTGAATACGAGACTCTTAAAATAGGTATATACATAGCATTAACTAAGTAAGTTTTGAATTTTTTTGCTTAATACTTGTGAAAACCAATTACAGACTTTATGCCCTTGCTAGTCTCTTACATATGAATCTCAAAATAGGACAGGTCTTGAAAAATATATGTGAAATATATCTATAGACGTATTGTAACATAATAAGTATGAACATACCTACGTATATACAAAAAATCACACCTGTTTCCACGGAGGGGTAGGCAGAGGTATATACAACGTACATTGTTCACTAGTGTTTTGATCTCACGTAATAGGTGGCAAACCTATTTCCGGTAATAGAGACGTTTTGTTAGCTAGAGCCTCGTCCGTCGACCAGCAGGTCCACCATTTGCAGATGAGATTTCTTGGTGGTTACCCTGTACCCGTGGATATCGTGGTGGTAAATAAGAGCTTAGTAGAAATAATAAAATAAGCTGATCTAGCTCCGTATGTCAAAAGCCTTGACATGTTGGTGATTGCGGGATGGCACGTTCTCACTTTACCGATGCATATTTTGATACGTACTTTACCTTTTAACTGTTATAATTTCTATGTAGTACAAGTACATATTAATATGTGTTAGATTTAGAATTTTGTATCAGCAGATGCACTACTCGTAGGTGAGGTTGACTTGGGCCCTAAGTACTTGGTAGGCAGCCTATGCACCTATAGTATGTTTATAATATTAACACAAATTTATTAATACACATAAAACAACTAAATGCATTGCAAGAATTATATTCCATTTCGAACAAATATTAACTAATTTTATGACTAAATTGATTGACTTTAAAGGAAAATATTTTAGACATTTTTTACGTGGTGACTTCTGTATACAGTGGAAACAAAGATATACTACAGTGCCATCTATAGAAGATACATCGAACTATGGAGTAACTACTAATCCTGTATCGCAATATAGAAGTTCTCCGCCAAACATGACTATCTCGAATTGTTGAAGGATCCTTTCTTTGTACATGATACAATACTTTTTAGAGAAAAAGAACCTTTTTATTGTAATTGAAAAATAAAAAACGCACAACCTCGACGTAACAATTATAAATAGCTATCATTGGAACACAATAGCATAAGTAAACAACTCAGAAACGGTAAAAGAATTCATTAAAATAAACAATCAACTCTGTTAACTAATTCAAGTTCAACATTACAACATTATTGGTCATCAATATGTTTACAACTTTGGTTTATTTACACAAAATTGTCAGTTTACCTTTCCATGTAACATTGAACGTAACTGTAAACATTGAGTCGTTAAGACAGTACTCGTAGAGCCATGACATGGTCATGTAAACACCCTTAGAATCGAGGTCATTATGGAAACAAATGTTTGTGTTGCCGATAAGTCCTTTATCCAAGGCTTAGAGTAACTTTATGAGAGGATAATAATAAGAGTTGTTTTCGTGTGTTCAACACCATCTAACAAAAGTAAGTGGAACTACTTTGTAACTGTTAATCCTGTGCCGCGTAATAAAGTACAGTATCACATTGATAATTTGAAATATCAACTAAAGGTTTATTTTTACTCATTTATAAACAATGCAAACCTCCTCCAGATAATAGACAATAGTCTTTGCAATTGAGTACGATTTCGCGACTTCAGATGAGGAGAATATTGGCGATGGTTTGGTGACACGAGTTTGTTTAGGTAGTTTCTAACACCAGACAGATATTATCGGCTCTTAATCGCCGGCTCCTTGAAAGAAACAAGAAGCATCTAAACTGTATCTGTTTTGTCTTCGTTAGTTAGTCTTTATCATCATTTATTATTCTATTTGACCAGAACTAACAAAATTTAGTTTAAATAAAATCGAAAATCGGGAAAACTCTTTCCGACAAACAAATCTTACTTATCATTGAACCAGGGTTAATGAGATTCAGAACCACACAAAATTTAACAAAAGAGGTAATTTGCAATACGTATACAGACAAATTAGTACAATTTATTAGCTATTGTTGCATATTCACCCGTATTTTTAGTCCGAGACTGATTTACTATACACTCGTTTAAGGAAATGGTTAAAATTGAGGACAGGAAAAGCTTTTGTCGTCGGTTCTTTGACATTACGAAACTTTATATCCGGAAATGACGAATAAATTCATAATGTATAATAATAATAGCATCCTGTATCACTCAGTTTAATCTGTAAAGGACAGAACGTCACACAGAAGATATAATGGAAGGGAAGCGTGAGATCTTTTCTGATTGTGGGTTGGGCCACGCCATTCCGCAATCAGAAGAATTATTAAAAGCATGTTCGGAGTTGTCAAAACCATAATTAAACGTATCATACCGTTACTAGTTTTAGTAATTAATACTAATGTTAATTCATTTTTTAATATCTTTAAATAAACAGTAAATAAAAATTATTTTACAATACCTTTACGATTTGATTTGACAGTTGTTTGTACATGAAGTCCCTATGACATGAGTAACTACTGTGGAAATTTTCTCGCAATAGAATTTAAGTCGAATTTCATATACAGTTAATTTTGTTATAAATTAAAACTCGACAAGACATAAAGCAAACATATTTGACAATATATCAATAGATATATGACTTAAAGAAATTACATTTTAATAATTAAATATCCAGCATTTGGCTGAATATTTTCTATCCTTTTAAAAGCCCGGATAAAATAAGGTCGAATACCGGATAGTTAGTAGTATATTCTAGTTAGGTTAGTATTAAATTTTTAGTAAATATACATAAGGAAAATGTGTTTGTAAGTTGCGATTGCAGTATAATAATGCAATGTTTATGTAAACCACATGTGGTTTCCGCAGAGGAAACGATTAGTACAAAACCTTGCGTTTTACTTCTGTGTCTGATTGTAGTTAATTTCTTATTTATTTACTATAAAGGTACAAGTTAGCGATACAATTAATTTATACAATTAATTTAATATAACTCTGTATACCATATCATATGAGAAATTATTCTTCGTTTTTGTATGTGGAAGTATTTAAAATTCTGTTTTTTTTTTTAAAGGCAACACCCACACTAGGAATAAATCCTGTGTCGCGGGGGACTTTACAACCATACTAGAAATGGACACAAAGAACACCCAGACTTAGAACATTACATTCCAACAAAGGTGTTGGTATTTAAAACTTGTAACCGCCATGTAGATCTTTAAGGTGTGAAATAATTTCATCAACCTATTGAAAGTCCACACATTACAGACTTAAGAAAAGAATTCCTTTCGAAATCAAATATTAAAAGTTTTAATAAAAAAATACTTAAAACAACCAAATGTACTCGTAAAGTCGCGTTATGTGACAAATGTCAAATCTAAATGCAGGGATCTTTCCCTCTTTCTTATATCTCTTCATTTCTTTCGTCTTCTCTTTGAGCTAAAGGATACAAGTGACAGTTGCAAGACATGTCATTCAGTTACAAAAAAGGTTACCTCGTTGCAGTTGCGTATAAACAATTACATATACGTAGATATATAAATTCTTACTACAATGTGTAACCAATATATTTGTAAATATTAGATCATGAATGAAAAGCAGTCCATTTTTGAATTAATAATTGTCAAAATACTTTTAAATGTCAAGCAGGTTTGTTTGTTTATATCTAGGGTTCGTCGCTCTCGAACACCCAAACGTTGTAATCATTAAATTAATTTTATTAGATTTCTCCTCTATAAAAATGTCACCTCATTTCATTATGAATTACATTAGATAATGTACTCTAAATCAGCGACTTAGATAAATATTTTTTTTATGTTTTCATTGCGCGTTTTTATTTGGACTTGTCATCACGTAAATTATTGAAAACAAACTTTATGTGTCAAGAGGCCAATGAACTACGTTTGAACTGGGAACTTGAATGTTATTTCCGATAATTAAGCAAAAAGGTTGTAAACAAATACGATTATTTGTTGTTTTTAATTGTTAGTTATTATTTAAATTAATATTATTGCTAAGTGTAACGGAAACATGCTTTACAATATATTATATTAAACATTTGTATATATATTGCAACTAAAAGATATTTTCTATAGGGGCCGTTCAATTATTACGTAAGCACTATGGGGGGGCGGGGGGGTCTTTGCTTTGCTTATTTTGGATGACATGGGGGGTAGGGGAGTCTAGATGATGATTACGTCATCGGTAGTTATTTTCTTCTTTACACGAATGGCAACCCACACATTGTCTTTACTTGAAAACGAAAAGCATTTTCGGGGATTCCCGCAAGTAATACATACATTTAGTGAACAGTGCGCGGTAATTCCCCTACTCGCTTTAGAACCGAGTAAGGGAATTACCGCGCGCTGTTCACTTGTCTAAATTTCCTCTATCAGTGTATTGTTTCGTTTGGCTGCTATAGCGAGTAGACGTATTGTAAGCATAGTAAAGCAAGTTAACATTTGTGTTACCATTCATTCCATTATCCAAAGTTTAATGTTTAAATAAGATGTCATTTCAAATAGACAAATCTAAGTTATACCAAAAATTGTTTGAAAGTTTTAAAAAATCTCATACAAGTACGAAAGTACAAAATGTACAAAAGTTAGTTAACGAAGTGTGGCGAAATTATAAATTACAAGCAAAATCCGACAAGGAACTAGATATTATTGGATCTAAGAGAATCGAAGAAGAATTGCAAGCAGCGACTAAGAATAAATCCAATTTACTACATTTTTTTTCTAAGGTGAGTGACGAAATCATTTTAGGTACCTATGAGTACCTACTAGAAATATTAGAAATCGCCAAAAAGTTTCTCTTTGCTAATTAGAAAATATTATGGCCTATCTTAAAGTATAGAGGTAATATTCATTATATAGATTTATTTCTTATAATTGATTCCGTCAATTGGTCACAAAATACAGTATGCCAGTTTTATACATATATATATATATATATATATATATATATACCTACAGAAAACTATACTCTATTCAAATAGGTATTTAACAGAATGTAAACAATCTTTATATGTCTTTTTATTGAAATATGTGGTTTAAAATTGTAAACTGTGTAAAATCTGTTGTGATTCATTTAAAAACTCAACCAATATTAAAAAATTGCTTTTCTGTAAGTACATAAAGGTGCGTACAAACATCGTGAGGCGTGCGCCGCGAATGGTTCGCACGTATACATGTGCCGTAGCATGCCTCAGGTTGATGTATTCGAGACGAACCATTCGCGGCGCAAGCCTCGCGATGTCTGTACGCACCTTTACAGATATCTGATTTTATAATTGCATATTTCAATAAAAAGACATATCAAGATTGTTTATATTCTTTTAAATACCTACTTGAATAGACTATAACACCCTGTATTTTGTGACCGGAACGATTTGCTCGTTTAAAGATATTAGATTTAAAGCCATAGGGTTTTGTATTTACCATATTTATTGCCATACTTTGTATTTATGTAGCTTAATAAGAGAATCTTTAGCAGAACCCATAGAAAGTTTTTATTTTTAGGCAACCTGTAAACCTGCAGAAAAAACACAAATTACATAGCCAGCTTCAAATATTAAAAAACAGGAAGAAGATAAAATAAAAACCGGTAATGAATCACAACAGCAATGCGAAATTAATAAAAATACAGATAAACAGAGACCAAAACCTTCTCAGGAGGCTATGAAAAATAAGATTGCTCTACTCGAAAAAAATTTGAATGCTTTGTATTCTGCCAGAGATACTATGTCAATCCGTGCTGAAGTTGATAAACAGATCATTAAGTTGCGCGAGGAAATAAAAACAGCAAAACAGTCTTTAAACAGGAAGGTTCAAAACGCAGTTGCCCAGAAGAAACACAGGGATGGTATGAAAAGAAAGTTAGAAGATATTTGTCATGAAAATCCAGAAATGAAAAAAAGACTGTCTCTGAGGGATTCAGTGGGACGTCCTAATCTTGAAAGCAATCAACCTTTACTATTGAAAACAATCGCGGATATAGCTTTATTTGGAAGTGCAGCAGATGATAGAAGACGAACAGAATCAATTCGCAGCGTAAAAACTCTTGATGAACTCACACAAGAATTACGTAAAATGGGATTTGACATTAGTCGCAGTGGGACATATCTTCGTTTGATTCCCAGAAAATCTAATTCTGCAGAGGGACGAAGACATGTATCGACAGTCCCTGTTAAGCTCATTCGGGCTCAAACTGATCACCACAAGAGCCACTTAGATAGCAAGTTCGCTGAAACATCAATCCATTATTTAGAGAACATAGCATCCATACTAGGACCAGATCAAGTATTTTTCATATCTCAAGATGATAAAGCTCGAGTCCCTATTGGCGTAACTGCGGCAAATAAGCAAGCACCTCTTCTAATGCACATGGAATATAGAATCAAATTGCCTGATCACGATTGGGTAATCGCTGAGCGTCATAAATTAATACCATCTGTTTATGCTGGTATCAAAATCACTTCCAATATGCTAGGACAACCGCAAGCCGTTGGATATTCTGGACCAACATACATCGCTATTCGAAGTGGAAAGCATAGTTCATCTACTGCTAATACTCATGCTCAGGATTTCGAGACGCTTCTCGAACTTGAAGAGTTTCGACCATTAGCTAAAACTGACCATGGACTAGTAAAACCAGTGGTAATCATGACGGTTGATGGAGGGCCAGATGAAAATCCGCGTTATCAAAAAGTCTCGATGCATTGTTTTTAGCTACCAATGCTCCCGGAAGAAGTGCGTATAACAGAGTAGAGCGCAGAATGGCTCCTCTTAGTCGGGAACTGGCTGGTTTAATATTGCCTCATGACCATTTTGGGTCTCATTTGGATGAACGTGGCGTTACAATTGATGAACATTTAGAAAGATCTAATTTCGAATTTGCAGGAAAAGTATTAGCTGAAGTATGGAGTTCAATGGAAATTGATGGCTATAATGTTAATGCAAAATATGTTGGGGCAGGTGAACAAGATCTTCCTGATTTTCCAGACATTAAATGGTATTCAGAACATGTGCGTGAAAGCCAATACTTGCTCCAAATTGTAAAATGTAGAAATACAGAATGCTGTCGTCCAAGAAGTGGACTATTTAGATTACTAGACAACAGGTTTCTTCCACCACCTGTAAAAGTAAAACAAACAGTTGATGACTTGGTTTTAGATGAAGGAGGGCAATTTCTTAATCTTCCAGTCAATTTAGCTCTACGCTTAAGTGCTTCACTCAAAGATTTCCTGCAAATGCCATACGATTATTTTTGTCCGACGGTACAATTGAGGCTATCAAGTCGAACATGCAAAACGTGTGGTCTTTATCATGCTTCCGTCAAGTCACTAAATCGTCACATCGAAAAGATCCATAAGAAAGTAAACACGCACACTGATAGGAAAGTTGGACCTGTAAGAGTCGCTGCTCGTCGTGCTAATGAACTGATGTGCATTATTCAAAATTTAGAGCACCATGATGTTGAATGGCTCGATGAGAATGACGTAGACATTCCAAAATCGGATGAAAGCGAGCAGACTCACAACACTGAGCAGCAATCAAAGCAATCCAATGTCATCGAAAACTTAGAATCATGGATTCGGGTTTCATGGACTGAAGACTGTTAATTTGAATTTAATATATGTACCAAAAATTTAAAATAAGTTTGTTATGTTAGTAAGATATAATATTTTTGTCCTTTACTCTATGTTGAATACCGTTTCAGTAAAATATAATCTCTATCCTAAATTTATTTTCTTATTTTTCAAATTATAATTATAACATTATAAAATTAAAAAAACAATACATTAATTGACAAATGTTTACGTAAGCATGGGGGGAGGGGGTAAGACCTTTGCTTACTTTTGCTGACAAGGGGGATGGGGGGGTAAATAATTGCAATAAATCTGCTTACGTAATACTTGAACGGCCCCATAGATTTATTTAAAATATTCTGTAGGTTAGGAACTTTTTCCATGCTTCTTGAAATAAGTAACGCGTAAAGAGAATTCACATGATTTGTGTAATATTTTCGAATTCATTTTCATGCTACTTTGCACAGTAGAGATTGTATGTTACCGCAAAATAATTTTAACCCTTTAACACCAGAAAGTCGCGACCTAAGATTCTTAAGGAAAATTAGGAAACATAAAAGTCTTAAAGCATGAGTGAAACTTCAAGTTGAGGTTTTAAAAATGTTAATGTTACAATTTTTCTTTTTCTTTTTTTTAAGGGTAGTGTCCCTAATAGGATATGTCAGCCCACTACATTACAACTTAAGCAATAGATAATTAAGAGATGTTGTATTTTGTCCGTAATTTGCCAATTACCAACATTTTACAAAAATCATAATAATCGTAGTCCCTAGCTTTGTTCACTGTAGCCTTTTGCATCATATACTCGTATTTGGCTTATTAGCTTTATTGGTTAATATTAAAGTTCAATCTTATCAGAATCAATACAATTGTTTACATTGTGCGTCTATTAAATATGAACACACTTTGCAATATCTTTATCGATATGATAATATTTTTAGCTAATACCTAGCTGTTTATTAAAAGAAATAATTTATCAAGAAGAGAGGAACCTCGCGTTCGAGGAAATTGATTAACATCTACCGCTTACGATTCCTTCTTCCAAATCCATGAGATCCTACTACTGAATCTTGCACGTCTGTACTCTCTTTGCGTTGAAGTCCCCCATAACAACGTTGCAGTGGGTCTTAGTTGTAAAGTGGTGGGCCCTCGATGTGTCATCAAACATTCCCTTGACCTCATCATCTGGGTGTGCTGAAGTTAGTGCGTATACTTGCACAACCTTGAGGCTATACCTCTCGTTGAGCTTGAAAATGAGGTACGGTACCCTGGCTTAGCATTGGCAATTTTCACAACGTTATGAGAAAGAGACTTGTTTACCAGACACCCAACGCCACTTTGGGATTGTCAGTCGCCATCGTGGAAGTACATTAGGTGACCTGACTTGAGGGATATGGTGTCCTCCCCTCTCTTCGGACTTCAACTAATCCTAGGATAAGTCATTTTATTTGCCCAAATTCCACTTCTAGTTGAGTCAGATGTGAATCTAACCGTATCGTACGTCCCTCGTAAGTAGTCAGAGTCAGTAGGTTGTTGCCTCCCGTAACTTGGAGATTCTTTGCAGCCCCTGCCCAAAGTAACTGTGGTCACTACTATAATCAGGAATAGCAGGACCATCGAGAACTATGAGCCGTGGCATTTGTTGAGTCTACGTTGGAAGGTTTTTGCTCAAAATCGCCACGCTGTGCAGGTGGGTTGGCAATCGCAGGGTGAAACTCGTTGCACCGGTAACGCTACTGTAGTATTTAACTACACCTAAATGTAGACATACCCCGATTAATCGGTCGAAAAGGCTTTGTTCGTCGTTCAGCAGGATATATCGCGTGCAGCTTAGGTTGGATTGGGGGTGAAGGATGTTGGTTCACCTCCTTACGTCCTTATATGCATATATATTTAAATAAATGTTTAACTCAGTGCGTTTTAATTATAATTATTATTGCACATTATCGCATAGTACAAAGCTCATCACTCGTTGATCACGCAAATTACAGACGGTCGCAGTTCGACAGATCGCCATAGTAACTAGATCTATTTCAGCTGTTCCTGCGTGTGACCCATTTGTCGAGTATTTCGAGGACAAGCCGCTATAATGACCCCAATTCGTAACTCGTACATGAACATTTGCGGAAACGTGAAACTGAGACGTTGGTCTTGTCTTAAGTAATTGTATGAGAGGGAAATAGGTACATATTTTGTTTAACATCCTACTTGGTTCTAGTTAAGGTATGGGAGCGTTAAGCAAAATGAAAGTGTTTGTATACGTTTCGTCTTCATTAATTGTATTTGTATCATTATTTTACACCTCTTTTTCCTTTCTGTTACAATACTGTTGGTTATTATGATGTATGTAACCTAGTTTAGAGACTTTAAACTACTTGATTATTTTACATAGATAGATAGGAATTTAATTTCTATTTTTGTAAGGTTCTGTAGCACCTCGGCGAAAACCCAGGCTTTTATTTAAAATTGAATTAATCAGAAACAGGTTTAATCGGATTATTAAAAAAGTTTCTAAAACCTACACGTAAAGGTTATAGAAACTTTTTTAATAATACGTTTTCTTGAAGATTGTTTCAAGGAATAGTTGAGAGGGAATTAAATTAGGATATTTATGTAATTGTGTCTTCCCATTGAGAGGTACTTCATTATAAGGAAATGATTAATTTGTTCATCCGGCGTGATTCCCCACTTAGCAGGCAGAAAAGAAAACTGAATATTAAAAAACGCATTTGTAGCAATGGCGTAAATCGTGTGATTTCACTTTAATATGGCTCATTTTTTGTTGCTATGTTAATTATATCCTAGCCAAGTTTGCGTGTTGCCAGTATATCCTTTAATTATGGGATAAAGTAGCTTATGTGATTTACTACCACCCTAGGTTAAATTTTGTGCCGATCCAGTTCCTTACAAGCTTTTATTAGCTTCACTTGTATATTTGCTTTTTTTATAACAGACTCTTTTGAACTCGATTTTTTATTCGAGTTACCATTGAAGCGTGTTTTTTTTGTATTTGGAACTTTATTTATTTTATAATTTAAGAGGGCGAATGGGCAGACGTGTCACCGGTTACGAGACGGATTCTAAATGATTACCAACACTCATAGACACCTGCAATTTTAAGGGTCACAAGATGGTTGCGCTACTTTAGTCTCTGCTTCCAGAATCAGGAGAGGAGGATTATGGTGTTTGAAAACAAAACCTAACACCAGTTGCTACGGCCTATATGTGTGAAACATTGCTCTACCACGACAAACACACATTGTAAAAGTTTGGATCTTTGGATCATCATAAAAAAACTATCTAATTATAGTACTCAGTATAATCTGTGCGACGATAGATTAAAAATACAGTGCCACCACCCGTAATAATTCCACCGATGTCGTAAGAGTCAATAAAGGGAACATGGTACGCAGAACACCACACTGGAAAAAGAAGGAAACCCGAAACAAACCATATACCAATAGTGTTATAGTAGGCCAAATCTACTTTCAAAGTCTCGTTGTCATTACATTATTAAATCTTCAATCCATATTTGGTCAAATGTGAATACAAAGAAAATGGTGGATAAAATTATGTTGGAGGTTACAAATGCAATTCTACACCGAAGTAAAGGAAACAAAACCATGTTTATATTGCCTCTATTTTCTGTTTTATTTTATTCTTAACATTTTCAGTTCCGTAGGAAACGATAACCGCCTTTGTTTAGGTGTCCTCAGATTAGTTTGGCATGTTTTTTGTTGAACGAACGCCTATTAGTTCGTTCTCCTTTTTGTCTTTGGTTTATTTATTATAAACAACAAGTGACAACATTAGTAACCATAGATGATACATTTGTCTGTCACAACTCAAGCGAAATTTTTTTTGAGAACCTAAAGAGAGAAAACTTTGAAGTTAAATCAGAAATTATAGAGAATATTATATTACAATGTGATATATTTTATAAGTAAAAATACTTCCATGGTAGAGCCATGTCTCAGCACATGTTAACGGCCGGCGCAGCACCACCACCAGACCACGACCACACAGAGCCGTTGTTAAGTGACTCTTTCATTGCTTTACTTAAGGTGAAAAAACACAACTTTCTTCTTCCTAGTCTTTATTATTCTCAAGATTATTTGGGGTCGGCTCCTGGTTCAATCGGATTTAGTTGCATTTTAGTTTCGCGACTGGCATCAAACCTTCGTAATCCTGAACTAGTTGACAATATATTTGAGGGCACTGACTGCCTAATAACGATTGTCATAGATGTTCCTAGCACCGGGACTGAAATCTTCACATGTTCTCCGAGGTATGGAGGGAACAAATCGAAACAAAAGGGAGACAAACAAAAATTACTTGCAACTCTTGGGTTAGAGACAGCCATGTGTGGTGGTGAACACATACCGTTTGTCCGAAGTTTGGAAGTTATGGTCTTAACCATCCCTGTCGGATTGTGAGAGTAAGGAAACAGAATATGCATCTGTGTTTGCGCCCACACTTGTGCACTTTAATATTTCCTGCGTAGGTAGTTGGTGTACGTTGAGACTGACCACAGTACATTGTCAGCATAATGAAAAATAATAAAAAAAAATCAAATGCATGAAGATATCCAGTGACTGTTTACCAAGTGTGATATGTGTTGCTTTGACACCTTAGCTACTAAACAGATTATCATAAACATTTTCATCCGTGTGGTTAAAAGTACCGAAAAAAAGCGTATTTTTCATTTAGAAAAAAGTTTCGGTGCCCGAGGGATAAAAATAACTCCACCACCAGCCTCGTTATGTTCGAGATATAACTGTCTTTCAGAATAAATATTTACACGCCGCGTGTTGTTGTTACATAGATTACGCTGCCAACGCGCCCAAAATACTGAACGATTTATTGCTCGCGGAAGACTGCAAAATAAAAACTGGTATACGCAGGTTTTGCTAATCTGGAATGTAGCGGCAAAATAGAAAAATCCGTATAGTTACATTATTTTCCAATGACAAAATATAAAAGAAAAAGGGTTTTAAAACTTAGCTGCGAGATGTCTAAATCGAAATGACACAAACACACGGTATCAAGTATGTTGTGAGTGTGTCAATGGGAAGGTACTTTTCCTCGATTTTCACTTACGTTTTTTATGAATAATTTGTACTAATTTCGTAAAAACAGAAAACTGTTATAAGTTTTCCATTATGACTGACCTCACCGATTACGAAAGTAGGATGCAGTAAAAGAGCTTAATATTATTGTTTTATTTTGTATTTTTAACTGTGAAGCTAATTGTTTAATATAATGTAACTCACAATATGATCTATTTTTGTACCATAGGTATTTTGTACTTGCAAAATCTGCGATTGACAGAAAAAAAATCCTTCCATCCAGAGAAAATAAAAATATAAATACATAGACATGTCTAGTAACTCATCTATTATAGTTTTCATTTCAAAAACAATTACAGCCGTATTAAACCACCTCCTTAATGCTATTTTTGTTGCTCTAGAATAAAATAAATGTTACATTATTTTCGTCACAAACCTCATTTCTATCTTTGCCTACGACACTAGATATAAGTATTAAGCGTGACGCACGCTCTCCTATTCGCAATGCGTTGGTGTGGCGCCTTCCTTACTTAATTTATCCAACAGTTGAGATATAAATGATGTAATAATATGAACACCACAAATAAAATTGAAAGGTTTATTGTCATATGTAATTCTTACTAAATGATGTGTTTGTTTATCTAGGCTGTTGTTTGATGCGTATAAAAATGAATGGTATAATCACTCTAACGAGTCAATTTATTTTAATTAGATTTATTACAGCGCCTTTTGGTGGATCTCTTTTTATAATAGTTGAAGGTGATAGTATTTTTAGTTTGGTTATTAGTGACTGTTAGGCGCATTTCTCATTTATTGCAAATATTACTATGAGTCTGTTGTTATGTGTTTTTTTTTCATAAATAAACAAATTTTGCAGACATTTAGCAACCATCGTCATCTAGTTACAAACTAAGCAGAGCTTGTGCTATGATAACTAGACTGACTGATACAATGCTTATATACTTTTTTTTTTGGTTAATACATATATACGCATTATACATAAAAAAACACCCAAACGAGAGCGAGACTGGAGATCTATTGATGCAGGGGTGACAACAGGGGTAACAACAGTTACACCGCCACGATGCACCTTACATGCCTTTTATGTGTCTAAGCGGCGTGAAAAAGCATCTCACTAGGCTGCCATAGTGTGGGTCACCATAACGCATTGTCTGCACTTGCAATGAGTATGGTGATCACAACTCTTGGATTCTATTCATACTTTCCATCAGGCAGAGTAGAATCACTTTGGCAGGTTCTTAATATAGAAATACTCCGAAACAAATATTTGTAGATCATACAAAAATCTGGTCCAACCTGGGAATCGAACTCGAGACCTCAAGCACAGCAGTCGAATTCACTGCCGCTGAGCCACCAAGGCACCTGTGCGCTATGATTAATTTGACCTTCAGATAGCGATGTGCATTTTTACTTATTTATTATGAATTTTCGCGTGGTTCCATCGTCACCCCACTATGGACGTTTTCTCAACTCGTCCCAATTTTTGTCCCACATGCATCCCAGGACACTTTTTATTACCTACTATTCTTAGCTGATCCCATTTTGTTTAATCTACTATCCCTTATGACAATTTACTCTGTATTTGAATACAGTTTGCAAAGGAAATTGAAACGATTTTGAAAAAAATAAGTTCATTGCAATTTTGCTGCACTGACAGAGTAAAGTGAAATATTATTTGTTTAGTGCAATAGTTTGATTGGCGCAATGATCTTACCAAATAAAACAAATAAGAGGTGTTATCAAACGTAAATATATACAAAAAATCACTTCTGTTTCCCTGAAGGGGTAGGTAGAGGCACATTAAAATATTAAAATTAAAAAACTAATCAACATTAAATGCCAAACAAAATAAAAAAATCAACCCCTAAACACATATATAGTCTAACACATAAATAAATACTTGTAATTGAATATCAATATATGCATCGGTAAAGTGGGAAAACGCGATCCTGCAATCACTAACAGCCAAGGTTCTTGACCAATGCGTCCTACCCGTAACGACATACGGAGCTAAATTAACTTATTTTATTATTTCTATAATGCTCTTATTTATCACCAGGATATCCACGGCTACAGGATAACCACCAAGAAATCTCACCTGGTGCACCTGCTGTTCAATGGACGAGAGTCTAGCAAACAAAACGTCCCGTTTAGCGGCAATAGGCTCACTACCTAATACGTGGGACCAATGCACTGAAGAAAAGTGGGCATTTAATATACCTCTGCCTACCGCTCCGAGGAAACGTGATTTTATGTGTGTATGTATATCCATGTTCTAGAAACATACAATATTGATTTCCTCATCATTCAACTCACTCTTTTAATTCTAGCTGAATTGACAAACGGAATTTGGTTTATCAATTCAGCTGGGATTCGGGATTCCAAAGCATTTTCTTCGATTTACTGAAACAAAGTCCTACATAGACGGAATTTAAAGTAGAAATAGAACTGATTTATTCGCTTGTTTGCGTGACATCATCATAAACTTTACTTGATATAGTATTGGGATTAATATTATTTCCTATTTTAACCTCTGATTTAACATATAACAAAAAAAATATTACCCTTAAAGAGCTATCTACATACATAAGCAGCTTTTGCCAGCGACTTCATTTGTGGCAATATCGATTTTTACGTTTAATATTTTCGTGATAAAATTTAACACAATTTATACCTACATTGCAAAACACGAGTAGAACCTAAGAGTGGTGATCACCATTTTCATTACGAATAAGGACAATGCAGCATAGTGACTCACACTGGCAGCCTAGTAAGATGCTTTTTCGCGCCCCGCTTAAAGGAAATGTGCTATTCTACGTATATTCCAATTTTTTAGATATTGAATGGAATAAGAGTGTAAACGAATACACATGATGGTACTTAGGTAACTACTGCCGCTCCTGGACATGTACGACTCGAGAGACATGAGTGTGTTGCCGCCATTTCAGTTCTCCCCAGAATCAGGTAAAGGATATGCTCTGGTAACGAAAGAAAAGCTTAATATTTGTCTTTGTGAGGTATCACTCCGATCAAGCTTGTCCATTTATGCCGAAATATGAATCTCCACGTTTCAAGGATAAAGTCTGTTTCCAAAATAATTGTATAAATGTCAGTCTTGATGACTAAATTGCCCAGATGAGTAACGAATACGACGCGACGCTAAGCGTCGCGCGACTAGCACGACGACATACCTTGCTTGTGTTCTATGTGACTGCGGCGAGATGCGACGTAACGCGTACTTGTTAAATATGTTTCTTAGTAAAAATATTATGTTTGTCTTCTTTCTGTTTACATTTATTTTTTAATCCGTGCTTTAATTATGAGCTTCCAAGCAAAATTATACTGTACTTGCCTATGATTCGAGAAGTAATGACCAAAATCACGTAGGACAGGTATCGCGTGTAGCATCGCGTCGCGTCGTATTTGTCGCTCACGTAGGATACCACATAAGACTGTTTCTACCTAGCTTATCTATTTTTAAACTAATTACTGAACAGACCGAATTCGTTATTGAAATCGAACGTGCCTGGGCTACAAATTGAAATTTGGTAAACGACCTTGTCTATTTTTACTGAGAATCTATAAAATGTTTATACCATCTAATTTAACTGTTCAAAATTTATCTATTTCATCAAAGATATTTGATTTTACTCACAGATTTGTATTTCGGGATGTCTGAATTTTGTGACGAAGGTGACATCTATTCTATTCGAAAATGGGTCCGGGCTTAAGAGTACGGGCTATTGTCAAGGGAAGAACATAAAATTAAATTCCCTTCTAATAACTACACTAATGGAAAAAATTAAGGGATCAAAAAAAAATTCCAAATTTTTGGGCAGTTTTCAACAGGTCGTAACTTCGAGAGAAATGGTGGTACAGGAAATCAAAATAAAGAAAATTATAGCTTCAAGTGTCTAGTTTTGGATTCGCAATTGAAAATTTTATAGCCTCCGCGGTTTTTGAGAAATCGTAGAAAAACCAGCAACAAAAAAATTTTTAAAATTTTTTTAGTTTTTTTTTTTGGTCTACGGACGTGGAAAAAATTGTTTTAGCTTAACCACTATAAGGATCGGATACCTTGTTCATTTAGCTTTAATTTGCTTTTTTATACACCCTGATTTGCCTACTTCTCGTCGAGATATCGGTTTTCAAATGGAAAAGGATCCTTTTGTCTTTGATTATCGATATTTTAGCAACCAATGATTCCACAGAAATTTAAAGGTGGGTTTCAAGAATTTGAATAAATTTTCCTTAACGACTGGCTATAGTTTTTCTGAAAAAAAAATTTTTCTTTCTGTCACATGAATTTGAAAATGCAACAAAAAAAGGGCTTTTGGTGGTTTTTTGGAAAATCAAGCACTGAATCGAAAATATTGAGGAAACCACTAATGTTAAGTGTGCCTTTTAGAGTTCAATATATCCACAAAAATCCTACAAAAAACCAAATTAATCCAGCCAGCCGTTTTTTTGTTTTACTCGATCGAATTTTTGAAAAAATTAAAGGATCACGTTTTTTGCTCTGAAAAGCACATAATTTTTAAAACGGAAAAAAAGAAAAATCCTAGCTTTTCCCACATTTTTGTTCCAGAAAGTGCTTAAATTCAAAAAAAAATTCAAAAAAAAAAAAAACTGTTGAGATCAAAAGAATCAAGAAATGCAGCGGCGGAAACGCGATAAAAATTATTAGATGATGGTTTTTTGAATTTCCTTAAATTGTTGAGAAAAATTTTTGTTTTTTTTGAATCCTTCTTTTTTTTTTAATTTAAGCACTTTCTGGAATAAAATAGTGGGAAAGCTCGGAAAAAAATTTTTTTCTCATTTTTAAAAATTATGAGCTTTTCAGAGCAAAAAACGTGATCCTTTAATTTTTCCAAAATTCGATCGAGTGAAACAAAAAAACGGCTGGCTGGATTAATTTTGTTATTTGTAGGGTTTTTGTGGACATATTAAACTGTAAAAGGCACACTTAACATTAGTGGTTTCCTCAATATTTTCGATCCAGTGCTTGATTTTCCAAAAAACTACCAAAAGCCCTTTTTTTGTTGTATTTTCAAATTCATGTGACAGAAAGAAAATTTTTTTTTTCGGAAAAACTATAGCCAGTCGTTAAGGAAAATTTATTCAAATTCTTGAAACCCACCTTTAAATTTCTGTGGAATCATTGGTTGCTGAAATATCGATAATCAAAGACAAAAGGATCCTTTTCCATTTGAAAACCGATATCTCGACCAGAAGTAGGCAAATCAGGGTGTATAAAAAAGCAAATTAAAGCTAAATGAACAAGGTATCCGATCCTTATAGTGGTTAAGCTAAAACAATTTTTTCCACGTCCTTAGACCGAAAAAAAAACCAAAAAAATTTTAAAAATTTTTTTGTTGCTGGTTTTTCTGCGATTTCTCAAAAACCGCGGAGGCTATAAAATTTTCAATTGTGAATCCAAAAACTAGACACTTGGAACTATAATTTCTTTTTTTTTGATTTCCTGTACGACCATTTCTCTCGAAGTTATGGCCTGTTGAAAACTGCCCAAAAATTTGGAATTTTTTTTTGATCCCTTAATTTTTTCCATTAGTGTATTATACATAGTATTAGCGTAATGAACTGACTAACTATTACATAATTATGTAGGAAAATTAGATGCGTACACTGTCTACACAAGAAAAGTTATCAGCTTGCTCACAGCCCGAGAAGATAGACGACAATCATGATGATAAGTATATGTCAATATATCGCAATCTGGCAATTAAGTATTTAACTCTAACCAGAACTTATTGAACTAAACCACTTATACTGTTCCACAATATTTATTTTACTATACCTAATAACTTTCCCTTCACGGTATTTAAAAAAGAATTTAACAAACTTCTCGGGAATGTAAAATTTTGCGTTTTGGCAATTCTTCAGACCTATGCCAATGTTTACACGTATATATAAGTATTAAAGCCACGAAATATTTCGTGACAATTACATATACAGCACTTTTCTGTCGTCCACATATATTCTTAGTGATTTAATTTTTAAGAGAAATTGTTGTTCCTGAGAATTCTGGGTCAATCTGAATTTAACCACATTGTAGTGAAATTATGAAGATTTGTTAGTGTCAAATTTTCTGGGTATCTGACACGTTCTTTGTCAGAATTTGTTAGAATCTACTTTTGTCTTTGTAAATTTTATATTTTGCATTATTCACTGTAACATTACTTTAGTATAATACCTCATTTGCGTTTCTTATAATTTTTATTTTCCGTTCTCCTAGTTCAACGTTTAACAACACACTTTAAACTTACCTGGTGATATTATCCTGTCTGTCTGCTATGGCCTGAAGTCCAACAGCATCTCTTAGCTGCAACACTAGGGCAGCTCTTACACCTTCCGTGCACTTCAACTCTTCTATCCTCTCGCTCAGGACCTAATATAATCATAAAATGACATAATTAAGGTCTCAGTAGATATCTCAAAATTAATTTGATGTGATGATTCTGACGCGGCGAGGTGAACATGCCCATCGGGCCGCAGCCTAACAGTAGATGTTGGGATGATGTCTATATGTTAATTGTCACGAGAATTTCTATATTGCGATTGAGGATTAGTAATTGCTCTGTACATTAGTCCGTACTTTGGTGTGTCTTCGCTAGATGGTACTGTAGTACGTTTTTAGTTTGCGTTGTATATGAAAGTCGCGACTGCATTTTTAATCTCTCGTCTCGTCTCGTCTCATCTTTGCCTTAAATTCTTTTTGTCTAGATTTTCTTTGCTTGCAAGTCCCTATTTACTTTCGATATTACCTAAAGAAATGCGTTTACAAGTCAAAATATAATTGATTGTTTCCACAATCGATTGTTTAAAGCAATGATAACTCACACTTTGACAAATATGGAAATATTTTTGACGCCAAATCGACAAATTATTTTTGTCAAATTATTGTTCCTTTTGACTTATACCAAGTATGAGCTCATTACTTTTATGTATTTATATATTTTATTCTATTTCAAAGAGCCGAGATAACTCACTAGGGCCACTCAATAGTGACAGATCTCTTTGATAACTCATAACTTCAATTACTCAGTGAAAAACTAGGAAAGAATTGCATCAAGGAGTACGAGTACTCGTAAGAGTTTGAACATGTTCAAACTCCAATCTTATTTCTTATAAATGTTGATAATACTGACGAAATACATGTTTAGTTTACTGTGTTATCAAACAGGTGCTACTTGAAACAGTTCACTATTTTGAACTTTAACTACGTGTAAACAATAGCAGTGTTATCATATGTCATAATTCGGTAAACCACAATGAGATCAAAGACTTTTAGCGTGTAATACGACGCAATAAGCTGCGTAGCCTAACCGCGGACAATTTGGAAGCGTGCCTATTTCACATTCACGAAACACAATATAATAATTCATACTTGAAAACATAAAATGTAAAACAGATATCTGGCTTTTTTTTAAAATAGCGCTAAAATTAACGGGCTTGAAGACACAATATCGCAAAAAATGTCTGTTGTGTGTTATGTGAAATCTTCGTCAATTTTGGATCAATTTAATTAATTACTTCTGCTTAAAGTGGTTGTAAGGACCCAAATTTTAAATTTTAATAATTGCATTGAAAGTCCATCTAACATTTTTTAAGTTGATCATCTTACCTCAACGTCATCAGAATATATCGGTGTATCCTCGAAGACGTTTTTCTTCACAATCACGACGCATGGTCCTTGCACTCCGCCCACGAACTTTTCACAGTTGAAGAACAAGGCATCTTTCTTTACCATCTCTTCTTCAACTCCTGGAAAAGTTGGGTTCATATCCACAGCAGATGACGGGGCTACCAATGTATAGTCCCAGAACGACCACGCTCCATACTGATGCAGAAGTAAGGTGGTAGCAACATCATCAGTCAAAACTCCAGTCAATTTCGAAGCAGCTGGAAAGAATCCTATCATTCTCTTTCCTGTGACAGATTTTTGTTGAAGTTTCTGCTCCAAATTATTTAGATCTATGAAACCTTCTTTTGTTTCTGGGATCTTAATGACCTGCAAACAAACAAATTATTTGAATGATTTTGAAGCTGGTAAAAGACCTAGTCTTATTACGTAACTAGACATACATCTTAAGACCAAAACTGCCATAATTTCTTCTTAAATTTGTTTCGAAGAATATTGTCATTACCACAAAATCCAAATTCCTACCCAATAGATAATAGGCCTAAACTTGTGAACCTGTGCTGGCAAATTGCAATTACAATGAAATTTGAGGAAATTTAAGTTTCTCAAAAGTCCATTACGCCACAAACAAACATATGTAAAAAAAACGCTGAACAAGTCCAAACTCGCAGACAGCATAAATACGTTAACAAAGTGGATAATTCATAAAACGGTCGGACAGAGGTCGGTTCTAAAAAATAGTCTACAATACTCCAAAATCTGGCATGTACACAATAACATAATTACACAACCGAGTATATAGGAATTTGAAGAAAAAACTGGGTCGACCCGCCTCGTGGATACAAAATTACCTCAGGTTGTTGAACCTTTGAAATAACCTTTTAGGGGCACGGAGCCAAACGTACAGAAGTAATTTATTTTATGATGTTAGAAATATTTCTATATACAATATGATGAATCCGACACAAATATACCTTACGAATAACCATGTCGGATTGGTTTTTAGAAACTTATCATCGACTTTGGAGATCTATCTCAAAGTGTGACTAGAATTCACTAATGCTTTCCAATGCTAAACGAAGGTCTCCCTCAAGAAGCACCAACCATCCTGGTCTTCGACAATTGGCATCCATTCGCTGCGAGCCATCTTTTTCAAGTCGCCCTACACTACGTTTGCCCAATCGTATTTTTGGTATTGACTTTTAGCTGTTGGCCTCGGATGGCCTCTACAACTTTACGGTGAGCGCTGAGGGCTCTCAACCGGCCATTTGTTAAGCAACATTGCCCAAGGGCACCCCCTGTGGGGTACGAACCTCGGCTTGGGGTGTTGCTGATATGTTGGGGCGGCCTACTCCCATGTTTTGTGGACGGTTTACGCGGCGCGTGTTCCGCCCCCGACGACGGGGACGAAAACGCGGACGGTTTGTGTTCGCTCTACGTTGAGCGAGTGTAATGTCGTCATCTAGTTCCCCTAACGCGTGTCTGGGTCGACGCAGTTTAGAGATCCTACTGGGTGTGTAGTTTACGGCCGCAACCACTAGAGGGTTGGGGTGAGTCGGAGCAGAGTCAAAGTAGCTAAGAGAGCACTGTTTAATGAATTGCTTGATGGTCGGCAATCTGAGGTCAATGTGAAGATCGACGTTGCGTACATACCACGGTGCTCCCGTAGCTTTGCGCATGAAATTATTTTGTAGTGTTTGAAGCCTATGGATCCTGTGTGGCCTAACGTGTGCGAATACTACGCTACCGTACGTCATTATAGGACGTACGCATGCCGTGTATAACCTAACTTTATTTTTTAAATCTAACTTCGAACGCGCGTTTAATAAACTGTGGAGACGTCCTAGCACGAAGGCAGCCCGGCTGCGGACTGCCTTGATGTGGGGGCCGAAGGATAGACGGTCGTCAAGGGTTATGCCTAGGTATTTGGCCTGCCTAGTCCAAGGGATAGACTTGCCGAACATCCTAATCTGAGGGGTCTTCTCCAAAGGATACAAGCTTAGCTGTCTTCTGTGAAACAGCACCGCCTGGCTTTTCTCGGGGTTGACCTCTATCCTCCATTTCCGGAACCAAACGCCCAGTGCGTTGGCTGCGGTCTGGAGTTTTTTGGCTACTGTCGAGGGGTTCACTCCTGAGCAGTAGATAGCCGTGTCGTCTGCGAATAGTGCCGTCTGCACGTACCGATGCTTCGGAATGCACGAGTACCACGTATTTAATCAGCTACCCGCACAACACCAGAAATAAAGTTGTTTTTCTTTACCGGGGTTCTAAGTTTTTCATTCACTTTTGGATAGTTACCAATTTAAAGTTCTTTGGATTAATCTTTTCATTTTGAGCTTCAGAATGGACTGTTAACTGTTGGTGCTGTTGTTACACAGGTTTGGACGTCAGAAACTAATTTGAGTATTACGTTTCAAGGCGAATGTGTTTTGAAGTTCTGGGATTTATGTTTGTCAGTATTCGTTGTCTGTATTTTTTGAGTATTCTAGATTTTTACTGAAGCTTTCTATCTCACCTATATACGTCAACCAAACTACATTCAAATTAATATAATCTATTATCGTACATAATCAATTCTAGCTACAGCGATCGAAGCGATTACTTTGTTTTGAGCATTTTTGGGCAAATATGTTGAACACTATTAAAGATCTTGAAACATATTTGTACACATCACACTATAAAGCGTGCTGTTTACGTGATGTTTCGCTGTAATTCTTTGTCCTTCATTAATTAAAAAACACTGTGATGACATCATCACAATAAATAACGTCACATCCATATTTTAGCAATGAAAGTGTGATTATATTCTTAATCTAACATAATTATGTATAATTATGATACACTGATAGGTATCTATTATAACAAAGAATGATTGTAAATGAGCTGCAGTCGACAACCACTTATTGTTTCATTTCGACGAGTATTTGCTATTAACTGATTAAAACACCCTACTGACGTAGTCTCTTGCTACAAATAATAAAATTTAACGAAATGACAATGGGCGATCATTCCATTTTTGCAATATTAGTAACTAAATTTTTCAAGTCAAATATCTTTCCCGCTTTCAGTTACACATTTCCGGTTCTATTTACTTAATCATTCCCACAGTTGCAGGAAACCGAAAGATTATGAATTTGAAGAACGATAAAAATAAAAGAAAGAAAGGAATTTATGAATCTAATCAAAAAATGCTAAGAGTTGTAAGTTTCAACAAAACAAAAACATTACTTTGATGATGTCATTCTCTGCCCCTCAAACAAGGCGTGCTTAGAGTCCGTAGACACGCCACTTTTCTACGCCACAATAGCCACAATGGCCACTATACAAGGTCATGGCCAAATGTATGTGAAATGAGTGTTTATTCTTAGAATACATATATATTACAGAATAAGGTGACATTTATCACATTTTTTTTCGAAATTGGAATAGAGAATTTTTAAGTGCTTTAATTTTCAAAACTCAATTTGGAACTATTCTGGGAGAAATAATTAATTCATTTAGAAAATTAAGCTATTCATTTTTTTTAACATCTATTTAAATCATAGCGCAACAGTGAATTGTGTTACTCTATGACTTAAACAATTATAAGTTTTTACAAGTACGGCACAGTCCAAAGGAAACTATACTCGATGTCTCCATTCTGAAAATCAACATCCAATTATTCGTGTGGTTACCCAGTTTTTTTGGAATTATTGTTATGTAAACAATGTCGTTTAAGTAATGCTGGCACTCAGCCTAATTTGGATGAATGACTTATAATTCAATTTTGGATTAGGTATTATAAAATAAAATATCTTGAAACATTTACATCCGCATATAGCCCATATTATTTACGAGCCTACCCAATTTTGCTGCGTGGGTATAATATTAATATTTAGGACACATTATACCAAAAATGTATTAATTTGTAAAGTATAATCACACATATATTTCGACGATATTTGTAAACAACCGCGAAGATGTAGCCAGGTCATAAAGGTTTTATTGGGTATTTACTTGTAGTTATTTCAATAATGTAATTGCAATTACTGCATCAGCATCATCATCTCAGCCAAGAGAAATCCACTGTTGAACAAAGGCCTTTTTTTTTTTTTTTTAACGTGTGGAAACCCCCTCGAGCCGTCACCCCACCGGGGTTTACGGCGGGGTGGTGTGTCGGAATCGGACCGACTAAAACCACACGGTGTGCCACTCTGCGCCTGAGATAGGAGGGATCCGGGAACCGCTGCTATTACGACATCCAGATCCCTCCTAACGCCTGCCCGCTAATGCGGGCACCATCTATGGGTAAACTCTCTATTTTAGGCGACGTACGGCACACGCGGACGTCGCCTCCTCGCGGCTGGCCACTATAGCGGATGGAGGGGAAAACCCGTCCCGTCCACCCGCGGCCACACTCAAGGCGGCATGAGGCGCTGGTATGCGCGCCTCCGCCGCCCGGCTCGCCGGCGGCGAATTGGGTCCGAGTGGATATCGTCCTCCCGGGCCCTCTCCGCCGCCTCCTTCCGCGAAATTACGTCTTCGCAGAAGGTTGCGACCGCGGTAAAACAACTGTCGCTACCGGCCATGGAGCGTATGACGGCCGGCAGCGAGAGATCACCTCCAATAACTGCAGTGAGGACCCCACGCTGCGCCGCCCAAGCGGAACAAACTGCTAGCGTGTGCTGAGCCGAGTCCTCACTGCAGTCGCAGTGGTGACAGGCGGGACTCAATTCCCTCCTGACGACCGAGTGCAGATACTTCCCGAAGCAACCGTGCCCGGAAAGGACCTGCGTCAGTCGGAAGGAAAGGGTCCCGTGCTGCCGCCCTGCCCACTCGGCGATGACCGGCTGGAGAGCCTCCACGGCGGCAAAGCCAGCACGTGGAGCCTCCAGCCGGGACGACCAACGAGCCATCGTGGCTCGACGAGCGGCCTCTCGCCACTCGCGTATCTCTTCGGGCGGGGGCCGTATGCCGGTACTCGCCCGGAAGTCAGCCGTCCGCCGATAAACTTCGGCGAGCACTTCCGCCTCCAAATCCCACGGGGGAGTTCCGGCCAACGCGCACGCCGCCTCCGTCGATACGGTGCGGTAACCGCGTATGGCTCTAACCGCCAATATCCTCTGAGGGCGCCAGAGGCGAGCCCTATTCTGGGCGGTCAGAGCCGCCGCCCACACCGGTGCACCATATAGCGCCATTGACCGGACAACCCCCGTGTATAGCCGTCTCGTCGCGACGCTGGCTCCACCCAAATTGGGCAAAAGTCGCCCAAGGGCAGAAGCAGCGCCGACCAGCTTTGGAGTAAGCAGTCGGAAGTGCTCGTCGAAGAGCCACCTGCCGTCTAGGATCAGGCCCAGATACTTCATCTGGGCCTTAATCGGTACGAGGACCGAATTGACAACGATAGAGGCGCCGGGTGGTGGACCACGACGGGGCCCATGAAACAAAAGGGCCTCCGTCTTATCTAGGGCCACCCGTAAACCCAGCGCCTCAATGCGCCCGACCACCGAAGAGACTCCCACGGTGGCCAGGCGCGCCGCCTCTTGAAAGTTCACCCCCCGGGCCGTGACCAATGTGTCATCGGCATAACAAATTACGCCCAGCCCGGGGGGAAGACGACCTCGAAGGGCCCAGTCGTATACCATATTCCACAGGAGTGGTCCGAGGACGGATCCCTGCGGAACACCGCACGACATGGGCCGCCGCCTTAGAATACCATCTCGGTCCTCGTACACGACGGTACGCTCCTCAAGATAGTCTGCCACAAGCCGCCTCAGGTACTCTGGCACCCCGTGGTAGTGGAGTGCTTCCCTGATGCAGCTAAATGGCAGACTATTAAATGCGTTGGCGATGTCCAACGACACCGCCAACAGCACGCCGCCACAGCTCACCGCCTCTTCGGTAACGGCCCTCAGGCGCAGCACGGCATCGACCGTCGAACGCCCCGCCCGAAAACCAAATTGGGCGTCCGACAGATCGGGGCCCACCTCGCAGAGGTGCCGGACGATGCGAGCAGAGAGTATCCTCTCAAAAAGTTTACCCGCCTCGTCCAGCAACACGATGGGCCTATAGGCCACACTGTTGAACAAAGGCCTACCCCAAGGTTCCAAACAACAGCCGGTCCCATGCCGTCCGCATCCAACGGTGACCCTCACGATAATTTGATGACCTAATTGTAATTGTTTACGTGTAATATTTACTATGTTATCGGCTTAAACTGGACCTGGACTGGAGACGTGATTGTACTTAATGTGCTGAATAGATTTTCTAAAAAGACTAAGAAAATACACGCATGTTAAGCTTCAAACGATGATAATGAATGAAGATATGCTGGTATATCGTAATCTGCCTAGTTTTATCTCAATCAATGAATTAACCACTATATAAATATGAAATTATCACATTGATATTCATATGCAAGACTTTAAATTAATAAAGAGACAAGAATTAAATCAATTTGTCCCCAGTCTAAAGAATTAATGACTATCTATAATATAAAACCTTCAAATAAAGAACACACATATTAAAGAATATTATTACATACATATCTCTCTGTTGTGTGCCACCCACGATGTTTTTCAAATTAAAACACCTTTGGCATATAATGTTTATCACTTTATTGTGGGATTTATAGATGGTTCCAACTCGTACGTCTGTCATTGTGACAATTTTATCATACAAATAATAATATCTCGAGCTACATTCATTTCTGTAATCTTTTTTTTAGTTTAAATTTTAATCAATGTGTTTATATCTTTTATAATGTTATACAATATGGTCACCACGTTCGTGTGATGACGGATCAAGTATACGGAGTCTCTCTATTCATCCCATGAGTGTCGTAAGAGGCGACTAAGGAAGCATTCTACGCAGGACAACATCAATGTAAAGAGAAAGAAAATTTGAAACAAACTATACCAATCCGTCTGAAGTGTGGAATAGTAGGTCAAAATCTCCTTCATATAGAGACGGTTACGTCCAGCAGTGGACTGTTAAGTGGTGACTTAAATAAACTACGTTTTAGTCAATATAATACAGTTATTTTCCAAAAAGAATATCCGTGAATTTGATTTGTTGCAATGTGGTCAAAGAAAACTTAATCGATTTAAAGTTAATTGTCCACATAAGAAGTATTTTAGTTTGGAGCCGATCCACATTGTTTTTTTTTTATCAAAATAATAGTATTTGTGACGGTAAGTAAAAGTCAATAGCGAGGGTCTTATTAGTGTGACTGTTAATGGGTATGAAATACGTATCACGTAACCTGCACGTGTCTACATCTATGTAGTGAACAAAAATGTAAAACGATATGAAAAAGTTGTCATGAATTTTTTTAGCTTAATTCAATGCAAAACTTTCTACGTACGTAAAAGTTGCGTCAAACTTAAAGTAAAGGTCAATGACAGAAACTTAGTAAACTGTGGAAGGGCGCTGAAATTTCAAAATATAACTTCAAAGTTTTGTAAGATAAACTCAGTTGTTTAGAGTTGATTTCGTGAACGTTTTCAACATGTTCTGGTTTTAGGGCCCGTTGGTATTTTGGTAAGCGACCCCGGCTATTAAACCTCAGATTATAGATTCTATTATCATTGAGTTAAGAACATTAGTTAGAACTTAGTTAGACCGAGTCCTAAATACTCAGTAGTAACACTACTTATCTTTAAAACATACTAAAATGGGTAGGTGTCGTAAGAGCCGACTAAGGAAACTACGTAGGCCAAAGCACCTTAAAACTTATGCCGGTAATATTGAAACAAACCCTATATCAACCCGTCTGGCCAGCGTAGTAGGAAAAAACCTCCTTTGTAAGAAACGGTCTACATCCAGCAGTCTATATGAGATTGTTGATGATAATGATGATATATATACTTAGTTTAACCTTCTCCGCCAGTATATGATAGAATATGTCAATCTATTACTCAACTCGACAATTATGCAAGGTTATGAGAGTCGATTTACTATAAATGCTGTACTGGATCACGTGTGACTAAATAGTGTAAAATATGCTAGTGTTTGTTGATAACTAACTATTGGAACTTGCCGTTCGTAAACAGTCGGCCGCGTACGCAGCGCATAAACATCGAGCGAGCGTTGAGTGTTTTAATATGAGCAGATTAAATGGTTCATCAACTGGTACTGTGACTATATATATGTTTTTTTATTATACCACGACGGTGGCAAACAAGCATACGGCCCGCCTGATGGTAAGCGGTTACCGCAGCCTATGGACGCCTGCGGCACCAGGGGCATCACGTGCGCGTTGCCGACCCTTCAAAAACCTAAGTGTATAAGTCATTTTGAAATTCTGCACTAGGTTTGGATACATACTCGTCTTTTTTTTTTATAGCAGCCTACCAAAGTAACGCTATTCTACCTGACGAAAATCCAAAAGCGGTAGTCGCCGTACTCACTGCGAATGAAGACAGTGCAGTATAGCGACCCACGCTATGGCGGCCTAGTGAGATGTTTTTTCACGCCCCGCGGAAAGGACACGGGATCGTAGTGGGAGGGAAACACGTGTGCTAGTAATGAATTCCAGGTTTTAACTGATTTGCACAGGAAGGAAGAGCCGAACCGTTTAGTTCGGGAGCGTATGTCGACCATTCTGAAATGGGACTTCCAAGGCCAGCAAGAGTTATATAATCTTATCATCGTTTCAAAATATTACGTTATTAATATTCAGTCTCAAACATAGTACATTAGATGTCATATATCTTTTCAGATGTTCAAATATTATTTGAAACTAGTTTTGTTAATTGATGCTAAAAATTGTTCAGTAATTCACCAATTTTCAGTGATTTTTTATATCACAAGTTGGTAAATATAGCTATGTAGGCAAATTAAAAATAATTAAAATATTACAGTTAAGATTTTCTAACCTAGCTATTATAATTACAAGTTTCAGATTAACTTTTCAACTACCTCGGTGGCGGTAGTGAATGCGACTGCTGCGATTGAGATTTTAGGTTCGATTCTCGAGTCGGACCAAAAGTTTGGCTGTTGTCTATGTATAATATGTATGTATTTACAAAAAAAAAGTATATAAGTATTCTATCAGTCAGTTTAGTTATCATAGCACAAGCTCTGCTTAGTTTGAAACTAGATGACATTGTGTGTCAAATGTCCGACATATTTATTTATTTATTAACTCGCATACCAACCTTATACAAAAAAGAACAATGTACAACCAAAGCTATCAAGAGATGATAAATCTTCAGTTACAGTTCAAATCCTTTACACAATAATATTGAACCGAGTGATTCAATATTAAACACAAGAGATTTATACCTACAGCTCCCGTCTGGACGGCGCCCACATATATCCCATACATTTTTATTGAATGCACAAATGTACATAGAATAAAACTTACGTAAGTCAAGGCAGCATTATCTTACGTTGTAGTTGCAAAACAATAAAATGCAGAAGGCATAATCATCATCACCATCAACAGCCTAACAGTCCACTGCTGGACATAGTCTCTCCTTAGTAAGGAGGTTTTTACCTACTATTCTACGCTGACCGGACGGGTATAAGGATTGTTTCAAGTTTTCCTTCTCCTTGCGGTGAATTAGTGAAATTTGGCAAATGCATTTCATTAAAAATGAACACTATTACTTCATATCTGGAGTTGAGTCAATATTTTATTGAATACAACTTCCAGTTCATATATTTCTTTTCATAATCGGCGGCCATATTGAACTCCAGCCAAATGTCCCACGACAATTCGGCTATTTATGTTACTTGTTCTACGTTCTATTGCCCAAATTTATACTTATGACGTCAGTCATTTTAATTATTATTTTCGTTAAATAGTCGGGCATCATCTAAATATGATAAATGTGATTTATTAGATTTTATTAAGCAGGTGTGTACTCATTGGGCAAACACTTACAAATTTGAATGTACGGCGTAGTAATTAAAGCGGTCATCTTGTCGCTTCTCACTGCTCAGAGTGTGGTGGTTTCGATCTCTACACGTGGGGAAACTACTTTGTATGATTGATAAATGGTTACTTTTATTCTGAGTATTCTTTGTGCCTGTTTCACTGATGTTTAGATCGCCAGCGACACAGGATATACTTGTAGTGTGAGAGTTGTTTTTTAGGAAAAAAAAAAGAGAATGTGTCAGAACGCCTCCAGCGAAAGTTAAACTGTCTTGAACCTTGAACCTCGCCACGAAAACAACCAGAAAAACATTGGAGGAGTTAAATGGAAATTAATTAATTCCAGTTCTATTTATCTTCACGGTACAATACTTAAAAGCGGATATGTGACCATCGACTAGTTTCAAATGAAGATGCTTACCTCAGTGTCGTATTCTCTCCAAGGTGAGATTTGTGTCTCTGTCTCCCTGGACGATACAAACAATATGGTGTTCTGAGGCCGTAAGGCTCGCAGGAAACGAACTAGTGTTGCTCCGACTACCGTCACATCTTCAGGACAGGCTCCTACTGATGATCTGATGACTGACTTAGATTCTGATCTGTTGGCAAAAATATACGATTTACCTAACTGGTTAAAATCATCGAATTTTCTCAAGTTTCGATCAGGATGCACTGACGGTTGACCTACCTACCTTGTGGGGGAGTTGATTCCCGTAATAAATAATTATACACATATTATAAAACTCGATAGTACAAAAGTTAATTCATCATCATCATTCATCAACGCCTTTAACAGTGCACTGCTGCACATAGGCCTCTCTTTAGCCCGGCCATAGCCTCCGGGCTAAGGAGAGGCCAAATTAACTTTTGGCTATATCATATAGCCAAAAGTTAAAGATGAGAAACAATTTTCGTTTTGATTGCTGTTAAATTTACCTGTGTTTTTAGAATTCTGGAACTTGACTGGACAAAGCTAAGTACCAAATACTATTACGTTATATCAAAACTATAAATTGTCAAGTACGGATGTCTCAAAGAAAGCATTGGTAACTTAAGGGCTTCAGACAAAACATTGTTGTAAAACTTTGATTAAACTGGTGCAAGTTAATTTACCTGTATATTTGACTTTGACCAGACGTGTACGAAAGTCCAGTACACCTGGTGGCGTGTGTCGGCAGTACATTATTCGTCAAGTAATCTTCTATCCATTGAAGAGCTCTGCCCGATCCATTGTAGTCGCAGTATACCACTGTATAACAAAAGATAATTCATTGTTAAGAAACTACTCAAAAAATGATAGATGAAAACATAACAGAAGAGACTCAGGCGGTGTTTTCTATTTCCTTTTTAGATCTTGGATACATGGCACAAAAGAGATCTAAAGATGATGTACCTATCAACATATTATATTGTTGGGTCAAACTTCTCTGTTCATGAACACATCATGGCAATCTTATACCAAATTAGGAAAAGTCTGTGCCGCAGAAGCCAGACTACTGATACATATATTGACTGCACGGTCGGCCTAGTGGTTTAAGCGGTCACCACGCCGCTCTCTACTGCGCTGAGTATTGTAGGATCAGACCTCACATGGGATAAAACTTTGTGGGATCCACAGATTGTTGTTCTCAGTTTGGATGTTCTTTTAAAAATAAGAAAAAAGATATACGAGTATTTTTATATTTCTGAACACCTAGGTACATATTACAGAAATATATACACACATCCTGGGTGGGGATCGAACCCACAACCTCCTGTTTAGCAGTCACAACTCTCACTAACCACTAGACCAACATTCCAGTTGTCTATTAGTAATGCTATTAGATATCATTAGAGTATTGCGTGACAATGAATAGTTTATCAAAATTTTATTTGATTTAGCCAGGCATGTTTTAATAAGGAATCAATACGCATTATTCTTTGCATACGTATCATGCCATAGTCCTACTCCTAAATAAGGGATACACTCATTTCTACGTGGGGACGTGAAATTAATTTTCATTTTAGTACAAAAAATATTCTAAGATGATATTTGTTCGTATGGCCGATGGGGCCATAAAAGTCTGGAGTTGTGACCGTGTACTGGAAAACGCAGCGTTGGTAGGCCCCCCACAAGGTGTTCCTACGACCTGGTGAGGGTTGTGGCAAGCTGTTAGATGCGGGTGGTATGCGACCGGTTATAGTGGAAAACCTTGGAGAAGGCCTATGTCCAGCAGCGGTCGTCTTTTGGCTAAGATGATGATGATAATGATTTGTCTGTATGGTGACGGATTCACAAAACAATGTCATCACCTCTGCCATCATTTTAACTGCCTCGGTGGCGCAGCGAATGTGACTGCTGTGCCACCGAGGCATTTAAAATGGATTCGATGCCCGGGTCGGACCAAATGTTTGTATGATCTGCTAATATTTGTTTCGAAGTTTGGGTGTTAACAAATAAAGTATATAAGTATTCTATCAGTCAGTCTAGTTATTATAGCACAAGCTCTGCTTAGTTTGAAACTAAATGACATTGTATGTCAGATGTCCGATTTTTTTTTACCTATTCATCCCGTGGATGTGGATCCCGCAGGGCAACATCACTTCAAAGAGGAGAACTTGAAACAAATCTGACACCAACCTGTCTGGTCGGTATGTTACGCCAAAACTGCCTTGCTATGTCGAGGCATATGTACAGCAGTAGACTGTTAAAGACTGTTGAAAATTACTTTCATTCAGTTAGTATTACTTATTTAAATCCCAAACTGCACATGGCCGATTTTAGGCAGCGTATGTAAGGCTTAAAAGTAGTAGTTTTCCTGCATGTAAGTTATACATAATAAAAGGAGAAAGGATATTTTACTGATCACTGTGAATAACAGAATTGATACAGTTTCTAGATTTATTTAACACCTGCTAAATGCTTAGACGACTCTTCGTACCTGGAAACCAAGCTTTGCTCGATATCATTACATACCTATGTGATAGTCGATTCGCAATTTACCAATTTCTGCTGTTTCCATCCCTAATTTTGTCACATGGATAAGTGTCAAAACAGGCCTATTAGACAAACATTTCATGGCTTGAAAATATGGATAAAACAATATTTTTGGAAAATGAAACTTAGCTGGATCCATTTTTCGCCACTTTAACCTCACACATACTAAGTTTCATTAAAATCGTTGGAGCCGTTTTCGAAATTCAGATTACATATACATATATATATATATATAGAAGAATTGCTCGTTTAAAAGTGGCAAAAGGCAATATCAGATAGTGATTGTTCACACCGCACTATCCGGACACCCGCACCATTTACTAACGTGATACTCACAGCATCACGACAGCAATAGTATGTTAAATGAAAAATCATATTATTCTTTTGGTATATACGTGATAATGAATTAACGAATTGACGAATTCAGTGACAAAGGTTCCTGTAAAATACAATTCCTTTATATGGTGTGGAGGCACGGGTTTGATGTCCCTTCAACATAAAGTGAGAATCCTCCGATCAGGGTAGGCAAAGTGATCATGCCTGAAGGAAAGAAAGAAGGATGGCCCAACGGCTGATATTGGGAAGTTGTAAAGTTCGGTTACTCCTTAGTTCGGTGAGTCTTCGGTAGATGGCGCTCTAGTAAGTTTTGTTGCGCTGTATGTGGAAGTCGCACATACGATATAGGATTTAAACGAGCAGATGAATCAACTGAAGGTAAGTGACTATCGTCAACGTGGACATGTGCGGCTCAAAAGGGACAGGTGCATTGACTAGAGGACGTGCCGCCCTTCTAGAAGAATATTCCGGGAACTGCATTCAGGCGGTGAAAAGTAACAAAAGACTTGCTTACTGCCATTTTTTCATGAGGTCATGGTATCACTCCGGTCATTCCAGCTAATATTCCACGACTAATTTTATTACTTTTTAATTTTTGTCATAAGGTCAATTTTTTAATATTAAACCGTATTTATTTTTTGAATAGGCAACATTTAAACGTTATTTTATCATAAAAGATCGGTCATACCGCAAGGTCTTTGGCCCCAACTACCAATGTCAGACTGTCTGGTCCCTAACAAAGGCATAGTTATTAAAGATACTATCGATAACAACCTCGCTTCAATGCAAATTTATGTATAGACGAGTATTAAATACTAGCAGTTCAAAGCAGTTTCAACCGCGTACTATGATGTTAAAACTTCTTAAGAATTAGATATAAACCTCTTTCCCGAATGGTAATTTCAAAAAATTCCCTTTTCTAAATACCAGTTTTATAAAAACTGACCTTACCAAAAAAACACATTGCGCGGCAAACAGGCGCCATATTGGATTTTTTTTTGGCATTTTTGCCAGACACATGATACGATGGCAGAATTATACAGATAAAACTATAAATGTTCAAATATGTCAAAAATATATATGTAGGAGAGCCCTAGAAGGGATTTAGGGATTTACTAGAGCGTGGCACATTAATGTAAGGTAAGGTGGATTCAAGGATAATTGAACTATAAATACATTACACTTCTATTTAGAGTAATTGTATATAAATAACACACATGTAACTTTTTCTATTAATTTTTCGTAAAAAAAATAAACAAAAATCGTATGCTCATTAGAACACAGATCAAAAAATAATCAGTGAGCTGACAATACTCAAATACACATTACGGAATTTATTTATACAAAAAATATATAAGTAATAAATTTACTTACGTGTTCATAAGGAACAAATATATGTTGTATGTTTTAACAACAAAAAATATGTATATATATCTGAATGAATACATATAACTTAGTTGAACCAATAATTTATTGTTAAAGGTGACTTCATTTCCGGCCAACTAGACTAGACTTTGAAAACTTATGGCCATCGCTTGCACAAAAAAATATGATTCAGCAACAAATTGTCTAAATGATGAAAAAAAAACTTAAACTTCGTAATAGGAACGTTGCATGAAAAATATTATATTAGACCTAGTTTTGTTGAACAGTAGAATTTATTCGCAACAAAATTATTTAAAAGATTACTATACCTTCTATTTCCCGCCGTTTTCCGTATTTATGGATAGACCTTTTTTTTTTTTTTTTTTAACGCGGGGATTGCTTTTCGCACCATACCCTCCGGAGGGACGAAGGGCGTGTGTGGGACTCCCGACAAACCGGTCTACCCACTAAACCCCGCGGCGGCCTACCTCGGCAGTTGGGAGGTGCTCTAGGAACGCATTAGCGGCTTCTAGAGTCCATCCTGCCGTACCTCACGAGTGAGGTACATCTCGGGCACCTCATGCCCCAGGATCAGGACGCTATCGCACTCCCATCGCCCTGCGCAGTAAGAGGCAGAACAGCGCCCCCCCCCACACGACACTCCCCGGCCGCACCGGAGTGTCACCTGACTCGGGTCGTTTGCAGCAGTCACAACGCCCCAAGATGTGACCGCAGCGACCCTTAGGCGGCGATTAGGGAGCTAGCGACCTCTGCCGCGTCCCCTTCGCCGCCTCCTTCGAGCGGGATCGGCCCTTTCCCGATCTCGCTCTGCAGTCTCCTTCCGGAGCATAACCTGCTCACAGAAGGAGATCGCGGCTTCCCATCCTTCACGACTCGCCAGCATCGCCGCGATCAATGCTGACGGTGAAAGGTTACGTCCGATCCGTCCGACCAGGACTCGACGCTCAGACTCCCAAGCAGGGCAGTCCTCCAGCGTGTGCTGGGCGGAGTCCCGTTCTGACTCGCAGTGGTGGCATTGTGCCGTAGCCTCCCGTCCTATTCGATTCAGATACTCACCGAAGCAGCCGTGCCCGGTGAGTACCTGGGTCAATCGATAGGTGACACAGTCGGTCCTCTCTATCCACGCTTCGAAGTTCGGCAGAACGGCTCCGACGGCGCGTTGGCTAGCACAGCCCTCAGTTTCGAGCCGGACCTGCCAAGCCACCAGAGCTTGCTTATGCGCGTTCTGCCGTAGCATTCCGGGCTCATGATCTGGCGCAGCCTCTTCAGCATTCCGACCGACAGAACGAATTTGGTCGTACACCATTGCGTCCATGTCGGCCAGAATATCGAAGGGCGGAGATCGCGCCAGGATCGTCGCCGCCTCATAGGAGATTGTGCGGTAGCCCCGCACGATCCGTATGGCCATCAGCCGCTGCAGGCTCCTGAGTAGGGCCCGGCAGCGGGAGGCACCCGCTAGATCATTAAACCAGACGGGTGCCCCATAGAGGACCATGGATCTAACAACCCCCATGTAGAGGCGGCGAACAACTTTATGGATAGACCTACGGATAACCTTTTTAAACAATTTTATCGTGAATAAGTCCCACTGTACAACAAAATTATATTTTTTTTTATAGAAGCTTACCAAAGTAACTACTCTGTCTGATGGAAGGCATGAATAGAATCCAATAGTGGTTTTTGTCATACCCATTGCGAATGCAGTCAATGTAGTATGACATGTTTGACATGAGATGTTTTTCACGCCCAGGATCATGTCATGTGTAAAAAATGTCAAAGTCAAAAAACCGTTATTCTTTTATTAGATTTTAAAATAAGATTTATCTTCATATTTAATTATAAATCAGATACTAATATAATATTTACTTTTTATGAATACTAGCTTTTGCACAAAACTTTGGTCGCGTTTAATTGTATTATTTCTGAACAGGGTTCTTTCATTTCTTTATATACGTGCTTTTTTGTGCCCCATGCGAAAATTCTAAAGATGATAAATGTAGTACCTATTATTATAATATGAAATGAACGTTCAACTTCAATATAAAAAAATAACACTGTTCTGATTATGAAACATAAATTCAGGCCACAGAGATAATTACAACCGATACACCAGACACATTCTGTCTATACATGTATATGGAAATATTTTAACATAAACAATACAAATTTATTGGGAGATAAAAAGCGCGTGATCTGTTGCACATAGCATCAATTTTTAATTGTTACTCATAGATATAATAACGTATGTATAAGGTTATCCTTGTGGTGATGGATTAAAAATACAAAGTGTCACTACTCCTATTCATCCCATGAGTTTCACTAGAGATGACAACAAGACAACTAGAACTGAAAAGAGAAGGAAAATGTGAAGCAAACAAAGGAGAAGGCTAATCTTCTTTTAAGAACATTAGAGGCTTATGTCTAGTATATATAAAGCAATATACTTAAGTATAATATAATATATATCTCATATCACATCACATCACATCAACAGTCTTACATAGTTCACTGCCGGACATAGGTCTCTTCTAAGAAAGGAGGTTTTGGCCTACTATAACACGCTGGCCAAACAAGTTGCAATAAGGTTTGTATCAAGTTTTTTTTTTAATATATCACATATATATACAAAATATGATGGCACGGTAACCAATGTAGAACACAGGCAAAACATTTTATTTTACAATTTAAAGTCAGTTCTATGGAAGTGAAGTTGAAAAGGCAATACATACTCGTAGGTAGGTACTACTAGCCATTATCTTTTATTTTATAATAATATTCTTATATATCTAGGCAAAGTCTGTACTGTGGTAACCAGACTGCTGATAAACATACTTATACATTTCTAAATACATATATATTATGAATGAATTACACCCAGACACAGAACAAATGATCATGTTCATCATACAAAAATTTGTTCTGGAATCGAACCCTTGGTTTAACAGTCAGAATCACTAACCACTAGACCAAGAGGCCTGTCGACATCAGCTAAGTAAGTGTTAGGAGGGTGGTTTATACCCAGTGTTGACTATTGATTAATTGAAAAAACAGTAAATACTAACTAGTATTCTTTATACAAGTATGAATATCTACAGAAAAGACAACAGTGTACTTAATAGCTCACGTAATACATAACCTAAAATACTGCAACCCGCAAGATCGTAAATTAAGAACAATACAGTTAAACCCTGCATTTTGAATGCCTTCTCCTGTTTGAGGACAAAATCGAAAAAAAAACAAAACATGTTTATTTGGTAATTAAGGTCAGCGAGACAGTTTATAAACTGTCACGTCTGAGAAGAGAAACAATTGTTCTTTTAATAATACTTGGGACATTTTATATATCGCTTCTTAGTCTTACAACACGATTACCCCAAGCTTACTTTATCCACATTATTTTAATAAATACAAAGTTATTTAATCATTAATAAATACTACATTAAACATTTGCATACACAGTAAAATTTTCCATAAGGCTCTGTAAACCAATTGTAAGCATGTTAATATTAATATTGTTTGAACGACTTCGAGAATTTGTAATTCAATATTTCCGCTTCAACGCAAAACAGTTGACAGTAATTGTATTACATTCTGAGTTTACATCCAAATACAAAATAATTTTGACGTTTACATGTGACACTACGGCTTAGTTTTTTTTTATCTTTCGACTCTTTACCATAGATATTGAATAGTGTAGTAAGCCAAAACCTCCTTACTAAGGAGAGGCCTATGTCCAACAGTGCTAAAGATTAAAAGGTTAAAGGTTATTGATGATGACACTTAACTGAATAACAATACACAATAGTAATAGGCGGTTAAATAAAATTAATTACGAAAACAATAATAAGGAAAAATTAACCTTTTGTGTGTTATCGATGACTTAATGTTTATTTATTGTACAGTCTAGCAGCATGGTTACACACGTGTTAAAATCATATTTGTTTAAAAAATATTGCAACAACAAAATGAATTAAACATAGCTGGTATTCTAGGTAAGTTTGTTGATTATTAGCTTATAATAGGCTTAACAAGTTTCAAAGAGAGAACAGAATGAGAATATAAAAGACCTAGTGAGACAATTGTCGATCATCACCTTGCACTCGCACTAAAATCTTCACCAATCACAATATCGATTAATCTCCTTCTTAACGAGATTGAAGAATCGTCTTATCGATAGTTGGCTCAGCTTATAGTCAAGTTGTCATAGTGTACGAATATAATCTAAATGTGTGGGTATGTGTTTTAATGATGTATGCATTGTATGTGTTCATCTAACCTCTGTGCACCTCCTTACAATATTTCTATACCACCCAAAGGTTGACTGGAAGAGAATGCGTTGGGCATTAAGTCCGCCGATGTACAAAGTGCATAAATTGTAAATAAATAAATAAATAAATAAATATCGAACGATAAGAAACTTGGCTAGGCATTTTAACTTACTACTAGCTCATCAGGAAGCTGTTTCGTTATGAGTACCAGATGTTATGATCACGATTTCAATAATACTTCTGTTGATATCGAGTGTAACAGTAGTGAACTGTTGAATTAATAGCGACAAATCATGCGCAAGGCTATTTAGAATAGTTAATGAATATATGTTATGTAAATGTGTTGCTTATACTAGGCCGCCATACTGAATTGTCTGCGTTCACAATGAATATGGCGACCACCACTCTTGCACTCTATTCATGTTTTCCATCAGGCAGAGTAGACACTTGGAGAGGCCAAGAATAAAAAAACCTAAAATTATTTTTTTAAAATTCGTTGTATTTGCAATAAACGAAATATTTCAGTACATCGGGCATACACACAAAAATATACATGGACGCTTTGTTTCTCTGTTATTTTTCGGGATAACTTTACTCCTGAACGTCATTCTTATTTAAATTGTTAGTATCCATGAATCATGACGACGTGTGTCCGTGGTACATGAGAGACATGATAATTATTTTTTTCTTTTTTAAAAAGACAACGCCCGCACAAGGAATAAATCCTGTATCACGGCAGACTTTACAAACATACAAGAAACGGACACAAAGAACACCCAGACTCGGAACAAAATTTGTGGATCACACAAAGTGGTGTCCCATGTGGGGTTTGAACCCACAACACTCAGCGCAGTAGAGAGTGGCGTGGTGACCGTTAAAACAACTAGGCCAAACGTGCAGTCAATAATCAATAATTAAAAATAATTAATTGAACACTTCAACACTTTTGATTGGCTTGTTGGTCTAATGGTTAGTGGACTGGTATACCAGTGATCGTGCGATCGATTCCCATCTCGGACAAATTATCATGCGATGAGCACAATGTTACCTAAATATAGTTATGAAACTATTTAAACAAGTTCATCAGCAGCTTTGTTACTATAGCCAAGGCTCTGCCTAGTTTGGGATCAAACTCGTGACCTGTTTTGTTTCCTATATTTTTATTGATGTAAAAATACGTTATATATTTCCAACCTTTTCATACTGTTCTAACCGTGTTGTCGTAATCGTAATTAAATTTAAAAAAGGAACACGAAATAGTTCGCAAAGAAAGTAAACAAGCTTATCAGTGGTGGCGTTTTTTTTTTTCTCCGTAAATAACATGCAAAGCCATCACGTTGATGTAATACACTACGCGGCGAGGAGGTTGTATTATGTGAGTCTATAGTTTCGTTCAATAACGTTGCATATCGGTCTAGCTCACGTGTTTTAGCACGCATGCTGTCAGACATGAAGCGCCATTTTATGATTGAATGCATTTTGCATTTTAGACGCATGACTTATTGTCGTGAAGAATCGAAGTACATTTTGGGAAGTTTAGACACTTTCGCATTTTATTTTAGACATTGGACGGTTGAAATACTAGTAACAAAAATTATCAATAAACAAAAATTGGTGCACACTAATATCATTGCACTTATATACAAAGTATGAATTTATTTAATGAGTAAATACTCTTACTTTTGTGCTTGTCTATGGCTTCGCTCGCATTAAATATTTTTAAAACTTTTTGTAATTAAGTGATTATACTTTCTATCCTTCACTTCGTCACCAACCACGTGTGTGAATTGTAACCTCACTCGGTGAAATGTGGCCTACTTCAGTCAAGTTTTCTCAAATGTGCCGAAGTACGGCTCTCCTACAATAAAATATATCTATATAATAGGTACTGAATCTCATGATTTCATAAAAACAGCAGGTATATGAACACTTTTGTATGAAATTTTCGAAACGGGCAGTGACTATAGCTGCCTCGGTGACGCAGCGGTAGTGAATAAGACTGCTTGCTTGAGGTCTCGGGTTCCCTTCCCGGGTCGGACCAAGTGTTTATATGATCTGCAAATATTTGTTTCGAAGTTTGGGTGTTTTCTATGTATAATACATATGTATTTACAAAAAAAAGTATTTAAGTATTCTATCAGTCAGTCTAGTTATCATAGCACAAGCTCTGCTTAGTTTGAAACTAGATGACGTTGGTGTTAGATGTCCGAAATATCTATTTTTCTTTTTTTTTAACAATTTTGTGAGATTTGAAATCATGAAGAAATAAACGTTAATTTTAAGTATATTTATTATTAAATCATTTTATAGTACACTAAGGTTAAGAATAAATTAAAATGGCATTCATATTCAATGTATTAATATTACACACTGCATTATTTGAATTAATATTCATAACAGATTATGAATACATTATTTTAATTATCTATTGTTTTCATTATTATGCAGAAAACGTTAAAGATATTATAAATTATGTACAACAAGTTTATAAATACAAAACAAATATTAATCATCAGTATTTTTTATTGTTTTAATATACTTTCGACTAAAATGTATTTATTAATATAGAGATTATTATAAAAATGATTACTTACAGTTTATATGATATATTAATAAAATAAAATTAAAATGTAACCTAAGCTGGTTTTTAATTTACCATAATATAATATTTTACGAATGGAGCACTGAGGAGACACATATTCTTCACACTCCCATAATATATCTTAAAGATGTAACCGACGAGACTCTCTTCTCCCCCCCAACGACGCAAAATGAGAGAAAAAATGAATGGTGTCGTGGGATACCAGGTAGGAACGAAGTTCCTTCGGATAATGTGGAATCGACACAATTTGCAAAAAAAATCGTGCTCAATTTTATGTAGGTTTTCTTGATTTTTCTCTTAAATTTTGCTGATTAGTTTTTATTTAAGTACAAGAAAGTATTTAGGAAATTCAG
Source organism: Hypercompe scribonia (assembly GCA_949316085.1). Classification (NCBI taxonomy): domain Eukaryota; kingdom Metazoa; phylum Arthropoda; class Insecta; order Lepidoptera; family Erebidae; genus Hypercompe; species Hypercompe scribonia. Next base: position 13,337,435 of record OX438988.1, read on the forward strand.
TATTTTAGGAAATAAAATAATAAATTCCTTAAAATAATAAAATAGCACACATGACGCGCTTTCGCGCCTGCGCACGTCTCATTTAACGGTTTTATTCCACGCACTTTTTTCCACAGATTTATTCCACGCACTTTTTCCACTTACGGTTTTACTATCACATTTTTTTCAGTTCGGTCCCGCAGCGAAATCCCTATCCCCTCCAAGCCTGCCGTAAGGAACTTCGTTCCAAAAATGCCATTCATATTACTAATTTAAAATCTCGCATACACATGGTTAAGAGTGTAGAGAAGGCGTTATCATTCATAAAAAAAAACGATCAACCATACAACCATACAATCTATAATAACACACATATTACGATTATATTAATTGACATCTTACACTTAAGAAACTCCGCACCGCGCGCGCTTTTCCGACTTCCTTCAACATACTTCCGTCCGTTTTTATGAAAATCCCACACAAATTGTAAGAAAGCAAGTTATTTCATATCAACAAGCACAGTTAACAAAAGGTAGAAAAGTTACTTCTACACGTGCAAAGCACCGACTAATTATGAATATAAATTAGTCGTATATTGTTATTGTGTTTTAGTTAAGAAGTACTTCATGTGGAAACCTTCCAAGCGATACTTTACCCATTATTTTTCTTTATAACACAAATACTTTTGTAGAAACGCGCTTTGTTATAACAACTGCGCGGTTACGAAACAAACGTAAATAAAATAGAATTGAAAATCTTTGACACTCCATTTTAAAACACCTAAACACGTGACAGCACTCGTGCTGCGAATTTCAATAATATGTATGATTATTCTAATTCTAATTTGCCGCGCTCGGTCGCATTGACAACAAGGTATTGCCATAACTAATAATAAATAAATACCTTGTATATACCCTTGTGTGCACACTGAATCATAAATACTTAGCGGTCACACTAAAGTCTTAATAGGTATTTGAATAAATACTAAATAATAAAAATGCAACATTAGTATATTTGCGCACTCAAAATACAAAGTAAAGTGTGTTTTTTGTGACTATGTTATCTGATAGGCCAACCCACATCTAAATAGTCCACGTCTTTAATACATAAGGCACACAGGAAATTTATGTGTTTACCTAAGGCATATGTACTTTGGTTGGTATAAAAAAATGAGCACAAGTTCGCATCGCAGGCGATTAGCGGGAAGCGAGTTATGTTATGAAGAACTTGCGTAAACCAATTCTTTAGCCTTCGTATTGATTAATTTTATTTTTCGAGCGCCAAAGACGCTTCGAAATTAATATAAGCAGCAATGTGTGCACTGAGATGACACTGACACTGTTAGTCATGTGATGATAGGTTTTTAATTATGGAAGATATTATATAGAGTACATTATAAAGTACTACTAGGTTGTACAACATACGTATTAATAAATAGCTGATATTGATACCATTAAACGAAAAATTAATTAATACAATTGTCAAACGCTACAAACCATTCCTTCTAATTGCTACATTAGCTTCTAGATTGGATTCTAATGCAGTTCTAGAAAGAGGTACAGGACAGAGGGATGTTTATACACACCAGTTTCAACTAAACCAGATTTTTTGCACCAGAGCCAGCAGTTTCTAATAAACTAGGTTAAAAACAGTAAATTACAGATGCTGATAAGTTATAATTGGTGGAAAATTATAGTATAATATTTATTTAGTTTTTAAAAATGATATTAATGTTAAAGTAAAACCAAATCGCTCCTTAGCATACGACGGCACCTTAGCCTGTGTTTGCAAATAACATTTAATCTGTCAATATTGACACATACGGCTTACATAGATCAGCTGTCATGCTCATGATGAGTGTTATGAATAAATTACGTTTTATAGTTGCCATCGTAAAATTAACTTTGTAGCAAAATTTAAAAAAAAATAACTACGACGACACAAAACGAATAAGATACTTAATATTATATTTTATTTTATTACATCAATTAATTTAACAGGTATTGCTAGAATGAAAATAGAGTAACATAATAGTAAATTTTCTTAGCTTTTGAATTTAGAATTTCTGTTGGACTTTTTATTATTTTTTTAAACGTTATTGAATTATTTCTTGCAGGGTCTTCTCCTAAATATTGCAAGACCCAATTATATGACAATACATATTAAAAGGAAAGGTATATCGGAAAGAAAGGTGATGGGGGTAAGAAAATGGAGTAAGGATTAGAAGAGGTTCCTGTTATTCGAATCGGCTGTTACCGATCAGTTACAGATCTCTTAACATAATACATTATTTCTATCTAAATTAAAAACATATATATTTTTTAAATATAATCATACAGGTTCATACTTAAAATGTGATATAATTGTGTTCACTTTTCAGAAGAAAAGGTGTTCATAAAATCGTTAGGTGACAATGGACTTTAAAATAACTTTAATATGATTTCCTTTTGAAAAGGTCATTCTTATTTTAATTCTATGCATTTTTTTAATTAACTTCCCGAAGCTCAATTTGTGACTCGTTTAATGATCTCGATTTTTAAAAGTATAAGAAACACAAGAAGGCTCTGCAGAAGACTAAGTTGAAATTCGTGACTTGCTAATTATGTTACAAAGAAATATTTCATAAGAGAGCCGTTTCACCGTTTATTTCTAAAATTTATTATATGTAAGTACATCCAAGGGTACTTAAAAATTGAGGCTTTAGAGGATTTCTGGACAACGGGTTTTGAACCTACATATTTATTATGGTTGATATGTAATAAATATTTAGGAATTTATTCATATTACGGAATATACGAGCAATTACTTACAATAGGGCGGGCTGCTTCGTTTCACTAGCTTAATATGATAAATCCAGAGTGAAATAGCGTCTCTTTTGTCTTACATTGGATACAGTACCAGAAGTTTCGACTACTTAACAATAATATGCTGACACATCGCACATGGCCGTCTGGTTCCAAATTAACTTACCAGACTTAAGACATAAATATGATCATATTTGACCATGTGGGTGGGAATAACCCACGACCAATATGAAAGTCGGTACAAAGTCGAAAAACGCAATGAACAGTAAAAAAAACACCTTACAAAGAGATGTAATTTATTTCATAATGAAATATGTACACTGTATATAATCTTACGTTAACTAAGATTTTTTTAATGATGATATCATTGTATTATGTAAGAACTTTAATGTTTTTATTGATGTACATCAGACGATAATATATTGTGACTAACTTGGTAGTGATGTCTGAAATTTACTTGCAGAAATATCGAAGCATCGCAGACCATAGAAATATAAGTTTATGTCACTTAAAAAATCAAACATTAACAATGATATAGTAGCCCATGTGCGTTAAAGCAACTGTAATTTAAAGGTCTATTTGTAACAAGTAATTTGTAATTTCCATTCGTATTTCGCGATTGGGTAAACGTACTCGACTTGAAGGTGGTTGCGAGCGAATGGATGTAGATTGCCAAGACCGGGATAGTAGGCGAAGGCTATCGTTCTGCAGTGAACGACGATAGGTTGAAAGAAAATTTCTACGTATCCGTGTGGTGACAGATTAAGAATACAAAGTGTCATGATCCCTATTTTCATCTCAGGGTATCGTAAGAGGCGACTAAGGGAACTGCCTACGAAGGACAACGTCACTTCAAAACCTCTTTTCTAATAAGAGGCCCATGTCTGGGCTGTTGTTTAACCTGCCAATAAATACTCGTTTTGACTGTAACTATTGTTTCATTTTTAATTTATTTTTTTTAACAAAGAGTCCACTTTATGGAATGCATGCTCATTGCGAATGCAGACAATGCAGTATGGTGACTCACACTATGGCGACCTAGTAAGATGCTTTTCAACACCCCGCTTGAGGACGTAGAAGGCATGGGTCATCGTGGCAGTATAAAACTCACACAATTGACACAATAACTGACAGCCCTGCATCAATGGGCCTCAAGTCTCGCACCCACCAACGAATCATGACAACATTGTTGCTGTCGCTTTAGATTGGTCTTCAGTGAGAGGGTAGTACTGCCTCGGTCGAGCCGGCCCGTTCGTGCTGAAATCAGCGTGATTCTACTACCTAATAATTTACTTTATATTTAGAAACAAAAAACTACCATTCAAGATAAATAGAGAAATTATAGATACACATGATAAGTTTTCATGATAGAAGTAATCTACAATTAATCGTCTGTAGGTCTTATATTGTGGGGGAGAAATATTTTTCCCCCGGGATAGGATCTAACGGGACATGGTGTCAATTTGAGGGGGGACCTGAAATCATATGGGTCCGGGGTCCCCCCGCCAGACTAGGATGCCAGAGGCCGTCGCGGCGGTTTTTAGTGGGAACACGACATACTCCTGTCTCCTGCACCCCAGGGACAGGAGATCCGAAGGAATTTTGCGCCTCGTCGTTTGTTGAGTCTAAGAATCGATTGATTTTCGTTTATCATCAACAACCTTTAAGTATTCCTATTTTTATCTGTCTTTTAAGAATTACACAAAGCATGTGACTGATAACCTCTAATCTATTGATTGAACAGACGCCTAATCTATTCAAATAATATAAAACCTTCGATATTCTTAATCTTTTATTTGACTTTTGCTAGTAATTTTATATTTGATCTAATTCCACTATTAGCATTAGTCATTCGCTCCCATAAGTTTCTTACAGATACCCTCCCCTTTTCAAAACTAACCACTATTTATTACCATGATCCACAACCTTTAGTTATCCACTACTGGACATACACCATTGGTAAGGAGGTTTTGGCATAGATACTATACCACGCTGGCCAAACGGCTGTTTCATGTTTTCCTTTCTTCACCGCACCGAACATTATTATCATTTAAGTTTTATTTCATTTTTAAGTAATATCTGAGTATGTAAACAATCTCTCACTGATCATTTTATACTTCTAATGGTGTCTTTTTATGTAAACATGGTATGTTTTCTCTCTATTGAAACTCAATATGACGTTTCATTTTGTTTTTGCACGTGTCCTGTTTACAGTTCACCCGCCAGGGCTACAGGATGTATCATATAACACACGTGTAAAACAAACGTGAACTACAATTTCCATTTGTGAACACTTGATTACATATTTACTTTATTCAACAAAAATATATCACGTTTCTCCGTTGTCATCAACATAATCACTTCCAGTTTTAAAAAAATAGGAGCATCCCTTGTCTCCGGGTCTGCCAACTTTATTACTCCATCAGGGTTGAGATTACATGCTTTAATAATATTACCATAATTAAATTTTAATAACTGCGAATAGGCTAAGTAGTCGTCTTCACTCACTTCACGAGCGAGACAATCGTCCGCACGTCTATCGTCGGATATTCTCTATGAACGAGCGATTACCGACTTAACCAAACCGCTACGTTTCCGCGACAACGCTTCATGCAAAAGTAAAGAGCCAGACTACATCTCGTAACACCTAGTATTAGACTGCTAAAATAATAACAAGGTTACATATGCTTGTAATTCATAATACTAATCAAAACTACATTGTTAAAAGACACAAGAGTCACGCAATAGAAAGAGAAGTGGTTTCTAAAACTGTAGGTAACTAAGGCTGCGCGACCTGAATGCCACTTCTCGTTAAAGTTTTGTCTCAAGTCAATTGCGATTTACTCTTAATCTCACAAATGACATAAAAGGTATTCTCGTAATAAATCCAAAGTTGACCGTAAGATAAAATTATTTTGTCATTAAATGTTAAAAATCTGTATTCTGCTAGTCTCAATAAGTGATTATTAATAGTTCGTAATGTGGTTCAACTGAGATTATAATGAGATACTGATACTAGACTGTATTTTTGTTAACAGAATACCTATTTTCTATAAATTCATAGTTCAGTCTCGATACAATTATATTTGGTCTGAGATGTTTTAAAGTGCGAGGCTGAACTGCTCTTATTGCGCCGCAGGAGTCGCTATTTATTTAAATGACAGAATAGAAATTTGTACTCGTACTATTGTACAATAGACAAGAAAATTATTTCCTCGGTTATGTTAATTTTATAAATAAGGTAGGTATTGTACAAGAATCATTTCAAATGCAAACAATTCTAATCTTTGATACGCGAGATTTGCATCTGATGCGTCTGTGTGTTCAATCCATAGATTATAGGTTATCAGTCACATGTTTCGTGTAAATCTTAAAAGACAGATAAACATAGGAACATGTAAATGTAAATATGTGTGGGAAACACTTTCAAATAAACATGTTTGATAAAAAGGTCGGTTGTTGATAATAAACGAAGATCAAGGCGGTATTGAAAATTTCCGAGGATTATCAGAACCGAACTAGGAAAATAGGCACAAGGCCCACATTCGACTGATTAAAGATGACTTATATCGTGAAAACTAAAAACAACAAACAGGTCTTAACGCATCCAGTGTTTGGAGATAAGAGTATTTGATTTACAAATTGTGATATTTGTTCGTAATGAAGTGTAAACAAAGGTGTAAAAATAGTTATCTAGTTACGATTATCATCCTATTTTCGTTTATATCTTATAAACGTATGGGCAGTAGAGAAAAGCCACGCTGATTTCAGCACGAACGAGCCGGCTCGAGAGAGACGGTACTACCTTCCATAGAAGACCAACTTAAAGACGACAGCACGGCTGTCGTCTTTCGTTGGTGAGTGCGAGACCGAAGGTCCATTGATGCAGGGGATACAATCATCGTAGCGTGTGAGCCTTACACTGCCGCGATGACTGTCATGTCTTTTATGTCCACAAGCGGGATGTGAAAAAGCTTCTTACTAGGCTGTCATAGTGTGGGTCATCATACTGTATTGTCTTATTCGCAATGATAATTTGAATTTTATTCATGCTTTCCATTAAGCAGAGTTGAGTTACGGCTCTTAAAAAAATATTGATCGCGATCGGCAGTGCTGATATCGTAAAGGGTTGTGAGCAAAGAAATTACATTTGAGGTATCACATTACATAGCTATAGATTTTAGAAATATTTTTCATCTAAAATTTAATCTCACGAACTCTTAAACAAATGGTAGAAGGACAATATAATTATAAGTAGTTTGTAATGAAATTTATTTGTCAAAATATTATTCTAACTAAGACGTTTGATATCTAAAACTTTGTTCACTTATGATTAGATAACCTTATCACCATTAGACGATTCTATGTGCTAGACGATTTGTAAACAACTATTACTAAAACAATATACATGTATAGGTAAATACATAATAGACAATGTACTTATATTGTGAACGTTACGTAACAGTTGAAAACGCGCGAAAGAAAATCCTTTCGCAGAACGAAAAAGTCCTTTGTCTATGGTTTGTTTTAGCATGCAGCAACACAGGTTATCTACCGTGTTGCTTTATGGTTTTGTTGCTTACAGTAATAAAACGATGTACGCCACAAAAGTTGTTTTGACTAAAGTCATATTAGTAAATAATCAGATTAGCTTCTGACAGTGGTCTTAAAGCCCGTGACTAACTTGGAAATGAATTTAATTGTGACTACCACAGTTAACAATGGATTAATCATCAATTAAAATTGATTAATTGTTAATCATGACCACTATTATGATTTAAATAGGAAATTATATATGTAAATAAGAAACGAAAAATATTTGTTAGTTTTGCCCCACAGTTCAAGGGTCAAGTAAACACTTGAAATCGAATCTAAATAAATTAAATATAAAGTATAATTAATATAAGTTAATCTTTATAATTGAATTAGATACCATAAGTAACGTACGAAATTATTTTCTCAATTAATTATTAGATTGTTTTTTTTTTAAAAACCACCAACTTTGGTTGAAAGGTGATTTCACGTTCTGTGAAAAACGAGTATCCAAGTAAATTAGACTTTATTAGTTGACAGCTAGGGTATAAGATTGCTTAACATATGGTCTAGATGGCGCTGTTCAATATTAGCAATAGAATTATATTATCCTACATTAAGTGAAACAATAACATCTGTTTAAGCGGTTGTTTTGGTTAACCTCATTGTTGTTTCGACATACCACGTGGAATATTTTGTAATTCATCCATTATTTATGACTGCTCATATTAACATTAAATATACTAATACAGTTGGTAAAGTACATGTACTCATGTACTCATGTATATGTTGGTACTGGGACTCGTCTAAATTTCGTCGTGTAAAATAGATTTGCAAGTTGTTGGTATGTTTTATAAAGCTCTTAACTTAAACACACAAACTTTACTGTTCACTAACATTTAATACGTAACAAAATCCATGTATTTGGCGCGGTGTTAAAACGATTTCGTGAAAATAAATTTTGCGTTCGCCTTTTTGGGGTCTGGAAGAAAAAGGAACATCAGGGTTCACACCAGGAGGGGTAGCGGGTTATCTACAAGTCGTAAGTGGCCGGTCCCGGTCGAAGTCCGATTCGGGTCCTACATAACCACCTTTCGGTGGTATACATGGGGATTTCCGCACAGAAAAAAAGAAGGAGTACACTTTCCAACGCTACTGCAGCAAAATCTCTTTCCCCGTACTACTTCAAATCTACAATTTAAACAAATTTTGTTTAAATATAATATATAAATTATTCCCCACGTTGCCAAAATTTTCTGTTCTACTCGCACCTCTGTAGAGCACAACTTATATAAACATTTTGCTGCGGTAACGCACACCTTTACTTTACCTTAATTTACCGAAGAAGGCCATACTTAGCCATATGGACCGGTTTAACACGTTGTTTTTCCTCAAGTAACTGCGGTATCTTCCCTTCCATGATACTTCCAATTTTCCCATCCTTCTATCCCTACAATGTCCCAGACCCTGGTGCCCTATTACGTAAGTGGCACTATGTTTCACAGAATATGAGTTTTTTAATTCACCCCCCTCGAGGATACACATGTGAGTAAATGTATGTATGTTTAAAGATGTCTATTATAAGATAAGATTAATAAGTCAGCCATGTTTTAATGACGCAGTTCTGACGGCCTGCACATTTCAAGTGTAATGTAGATATATAAACGAACAGTATCTGGGTTTTTTAATCTTTAGGAATGCTGTATTTTGTTTGTCCTTGTAAAATATTACGTAATCCATACATTTATGTAAAATATTTGCTTGACGATTTATTTACACAGCACCGTATCATTATTTGACAGACGATAAAAGTTTAGATAGATTAATTCGTAAATATAAATCAATATTATATACAATGTATATACTGGCAACATTCTGATCTGTTTGAAAATGTGCATATCAATATATTTTTCATGTGGATAGTTGCTAGTGTAGTGTATTGTGTGGGGTTGATGTTGCAAGAATGAAGATGGAGTGAGAAATAAATAGTCCAAGGTGCACAAGAAACAGAATGAAAGTTTATTGTAAAGGATTACACACTACACAAGTTCAGTTTGGAAAAGAAGGAGTGATAGAAACGACAGATCGAGAGAACGTAAAATTAATAAGGAATTAACGTATCAGCGCGCGGCGAATTATCGGCGGTAGGACCAGGAAGGCACTGTCCGTCCTCAAATCTCGCGCTGGCGCGGTGCGTGTGCGCAAGCGCAACAGTGAGATATCACCGTCTCGCCCACACGCATCCGGCTCGCGTGACGTAGCCGGTCGATGGACAATAGACCATAACTACGCCGGCCGTTGTCAACAAAATAATATCTACTAATAAAGACAGTTTGTATACTTAACATTTAATTTAAATAAATAATATATTATATATACCTAGTCTTGCCATAAATATTGTAATAAAGAAAAAAGAAAATTGTTAACTGCAAATAACATTTATTACTTTTACAGTGTGTCAGTTTAATACATAAATATAAAACAATTAAAAATATAAAAAGCTTATTCGAAGTGGTCTCCATTGGCTGCAATACAGTCCTTTAAACGATGAGGCCAGTTATCAATAGAAGCACGCACTCTTTCCATGGGAAAATTCTTCACTGCCAATCGTATAGATTGTTTTAGGGACTCCAAATTATCATGGCGTTTAGAGCAAGCTGTACTCTCTAAAACTGACCACAAATCATAATCCAGCGGATTAAGATCGGGACTAGACGACGGCCAGTCTTCAGCTCTGATGAAGTCCGAAACGTTCGATTCCAACCAAGACTGCGTGGACCGAGCTTTATGACCCGGCGCCGAGTCTTGCTGGAAGGACCATACTTGGTTATTGAACATGGTGATGTTAAGGGGCTTAACTACCTTCTCAAGAATGGTATCTTGATACACTTGTGCCGATGTTTTGATACCTTTTTCACAAAAATATGGCTCAGTCACTCCTTCATAGCTAACACCCCACCAAACCATCACTGAAGTCGGATAATGTCCACGTTGCACTCTGTCGACTAATTGGGAAGCTTCCTTAGAGCTTTGAGCATAAATACGGTCATTTTGTTTGTTAAAATGTTGCTCAATTGTAAAAATTTTCTCATCCGTAAACAAAATTTTTCTGTGACCTCCCTTTGCGTACCGCTTCAGTAGTTGTTTCGATTTTACCACCCTATTCTTCTTTAAATTATCAGTTAAGAAATGGCCAGTGCGTCTCTTATAGGCTGCAAGTCCTAAGTCATCTTTTAAAATACGCGACATGGTTCTAGGTGCTATCTTCATTTCCCGAGATAAAATCTTTTGCTTTCGGACAGGATTTCTTCGAATTCTTTCCCTTACTGCTTTGACCACCTTTTTCGTACGAACACTACGTGGACGGCCAGATCTTTTTCTGTCACAAACAGAGGAGGTCTCATTGTACCTATTAATAGCCCGGTACACAAACATTTTACTAATACCAAGTGTATGGAGAGTTTTAAAAATTGCATTTGGCTCCATACCTACTTTGTGTAATGCTATCACAGCGATTCGGTTCTCTTTATCACCCCACACCATTTTAATATCGCAAAATATTTTACAATGTATTGGCGCCAAAATGAGAAAACACAATGAACAATCGTATAAAAATGACAGATTCGAAATTCAAATGTAATATTTTTTTATAATTAAGTGTAACAGTATTTATGGCCAGACTAAGTATAAATATATAGGAAGACACATAATGTTAAGGCAAGTCACTACATCACCCCCTTCCAGAGACCATCAAGGGCGATAATAGTCAGGGAATTTAACGCGACGTCCTGACCGCGTCATTCCGATGACGTCATTGTCAGCAGAACGTAGGTCCTGATTATCCGCGTTAGGTGTGTAGTGATGAGTGTTAGATTTGAGTAGTGACTGTGGTGTGTTGTGGTGATTGTTGATGGTATGTGGTGAGTGTGATATGCTGTCAGGGTCACGCAGTATGAAGGCCGGCTTAACGCGGTCTATGGATACTGTAACCCGCTTTCCATTTACCAACAATTTAAAAACTTTATCACCTCTTTCAATAACAAAGTGAGGACCAGAGTATGCTGGGTTTAAACTACCACCAGCAGCGCAGTCTCTAAGAAACACATGTGTTGAAGTAGCGCCAAATCTTTGAAAATAAAAATTTTGTTATTAGTTTTGTGTCTGGCTGCTGGTGATGGTTGCAAGTTCTTGACAATATGCCGAAGCCTTGACAGGTAGTCGGTAATGTCAAGTCTTTCGTCGCTGTGCGGGTCGAAAAATTCGCCAGGGAGTCGCATTGGCTGTCCGTATACTAATTCGGCAGTTGAAGCCTGAGCGTCCTCTTTGAAGGCGCTACGAACACCTAACAGGACTAGTGGAAGAGACTCCACCCAACTATCGTTACCATGGCAGGTGATAGCAGCCTTGAGTTGCCGGTGGAATCTCTCCACCAGTCCGTTACAGGCTGGATGGTAAGCAGTTGTTCTGCGATGTTGAAAACCCGCCATGGTCGACAGACATTTAAACAGTGCGGATTCGAACTGCCTACCTCTATCGGTTACGATATCCGATGGGCAGCCGAAACGAGCGATCCATCCACTTAGTAAGGCCTTTGCCACTGTTTCTGCAGTTATATCAGCTAAAGGTATTGCCTCAGGCCATCGCGTAAAGCGATCGATGGCGGTAAGACAATAACGATAACCTTGGCAAAAGGGTAACGGCCCTACAAGGTCTATGTGGATGAACGCAAACCTTGATTTTGGTAAGCTGTATGAGTGTATTGGTGCGGAAACGTGCCTTGTGGTCTTTGAGCGCTGGCAAGCCAAACATGAACGAACCCACTCTCGGCAGTCTTTTCTAACACCAGGCCATACATACCGGTCAGCAACCAACCTCGCGGACGCTTTGGTACCTGAGTGACTCAAAGAGTGTAGGCTAAGAAAAATTGACCTGCGCAACTCTTTGGGTACATATGGTTTAGGCGTAGGAGTACTGACATCGCAGTATAGTTGCTTCTGTGAACCTGGTAGACTTACCTGTTGAAGTCGCAGCGATGTATCTCCGATAAGCAGTTGTTTTAGCTCTTGGTCTTCCTGTTGGGCTGCAGCGATTGTTTCAGCGGGCACAGGTTGAGTAATCTCCTCAAAGCGCGAAAGGGTATCCGCCACGACATTGTTTTTTCCAGATATATGGCGAATGTCCGTTGTAAACTGGGCTATTAAATCCAGATGACGGAACTGTCGTGGGGAGCAATTCTCTTTACGAGAGTGGAATGCGAAAGTGAGAGGCTTGTGGTCTGTATAAATCACAAAGTCGCGAGCCTCAACCATGTGCCGAAAATATTTGACACTCTCGTAAATAGCTAGTAACTCGCGGTCGTAAGGAGAGTACTTAACCTGTGCCTCACTCAGCTTTCGTGAGAAAAAGGCAAGAGGTTCCCATGCTCCTGCTTTTAACTGCTGCAAGACTGCGCCAATGGCTTTGTCAGAAGCATCCGTGATCAACGCCAACTTAGCGTTGCAATCAGGATGAGCCAACAGTGCTGCTTGGCAAAGACTGTTCTTGCAGTTCTGGAATGCCTCGTACTCCTCAGGTGAAAAATGTATGGGGTGTGAACCCTTAACGGAGCCAACGAGAAGAGCATTCAAAGGTGCTTGGTAGGTAGCTGCGCCTGGAATGAATCGCCGGTAAAAATTTAACATACCTAGAAATCTGCGCAGCTCTCTGACTGTCTTAGGTACTGGGAAATTTTGAACTGCCTCGACCTTGGTAGGCAGTGGCCTGGTACCTTTGGCTGATATATGACAGCCCAAAAAATTAACTTCTGATGCTCCAAAAACGCACTTGGAACTGTTGATGACCATACCGTAGTCTCTGAGCCTGGTGAAAAGCTGACGCAGGTGGAGCTCATGAGTTTTCTGGTCTTTTGAGAAAACCAGAAAATCGTCGCAGTAGGCGTATGTGAAGTCTAGACCCCTGAGCATTTCATCCACAAAGCGTTGAAACGTCTGCCCGGCGTTCCGAAGTCCAAACGTCATGAATGGAAATTCGAAAAGACCGAACGGTGTTGTAATCGCTGTCTTTGAAATATCATCAGGATGTACTGGGATCTGGTTGTAAGCCTTCACCAGGTCAATTTGAGAGAATACGGTACATTCAGACAAACTATGCGCGAAGTCCTGAATATGCCGGATGGGATACTGATCCGGGATGGTTCGTGCGTTCAGCATCCTGTAGTCGCCACAGGGACGCCAACCATCATCTTTCTTGGGTGCGAGGTGAAGAGGCGAAGACCAAGGTGAATCAGACAAGCGACAGGTGCCACACTGCAACATTGCCTCGAATTCGGCCTTGGCTATTTTTAATTTATCCGGAGCCAATCTGCGTGGTGTACACGATACTGGTGGCCCTGGTGTAGTACGTATATGATGTACAGTATTGTGTGTGATAGTGCGGTGTATACCGTGTGGACGGGTGATGTCGGGAAATTCCCGTAGTATGTGTGTATACGCGGAATCACCAAGACTCACCCTCACTGAAGAGACGCCATCACAATGACGGACAGGCGACGCCGGGGTGGACAGCGTAGTATAGTTGTCAATCAAGCGTTGGTTTCTGCAATCAACAACCAAATTATAAGCAGATAGAAAATCCACGCCTATTATCGCCCTTGTAACGTCGGCAATAATAAATCGCCAAGCGAAGTCACGGCGCAACCCTAGATTCAACGACATATTAATGAATCCATATGTTGTTATCGGTGTCCCGTTAGCCGCACACAGTTGGTAGTTAGACTTTTCCAGTCGCTTTGATATTGCTGATCGGGGGTAGACACAGAGGTCACTCCCGGTGTCGACCAAAAATTGTACTTTGGACCTTTTGTCGGTGATAAATAAGCGACCAGCACTTGGACAATCGTGGGTCGCCATCACTGATTGCCCCGCACATTTCCCGACGGAGGGTAGTCGCACGGCTTCACGCACTTCTTAGCCCGCTCCCCGAAATTCTGATGGTATCAGCATAGTGGGTGATCGCGGTAACTTGATTGCGACCTAGACTTCGAACGGTGGCGTCGACGGCTACTTGATCGTTGTCTCTGCGCTGGTCGAGATCGCCTGACCTCGTTAGACAACGCTTTGACTTGTTCCGTGAGCGCAGCTATCTGGCGTTCCATGGCCGCAACAACATTGTTAGAGGTTGAGGGTATTGAAGTATTGTCCCTACATGTCGATGCGACGTATGTGTTGGGTGTTATGACGTCGTGTACCCGATCTGCGAGCTCTGCTAATTCCTCTAACGCAGCTTTCGGTTGAGATGCGATAATGGTTTGTGTGCCTTGAGGTAGACGGCTTGTCCAAATGGTCCGTAGGAAGTCCTCAGGCACACCGGGGCCTGCCAGGTTTTGTAGGTGACGGACAAATTGTGATGGCTTCCGGTCTCCGAGCTCTTCGTGGATGAGAAGCTGCTTCACTTTCTTCTCTCGGGATGCTGAGAGACGCTTTATCAGCTCAGCCTTGAGCTTGTCATACTTGCCACTTGTTGGCGGCGAGGTGATGACGTCCTCGACTTCGACGGCGTATTGTGGTTCTAGCTGGGCGATCGTGTGGTAGAACTTTGTGCTGTCGCTCGATATGTTAGCGAGTACAAACTGGCCCTCGAGCTGAGCAAACCACAGTGCAGGTTTTTCAGGATAGAATGGGGGTACCCGCAAGCCGACACGATATGACTCGCCGAAAATTTTCGCGTCGTCTTGCTGTTCAGTCGGTGCAGTCATTTTCTAAGTTCTTCGTGAACTTATCGGGGTCACCAATGTAGTGTATTGTGTGGGGTTGATGTTGCAAGAATGAAGATGGAGTGAGAAATAAATAGTCCAAGGTGCACAAGAAACAGAATGAAAGTTTATTGTAAAGGATTACACACTACACAAGTTCAGTTTGGAAAAGAAGGAGTGATAGAAACGACAGATCGAGAGAACGTAAAATTAATAAGGAATTAACGTATCAGCGCGCGGCGAATTATCGGCGGTAGCACCAGGAAGGCACTGTCCGTCCTCAAATCTCGCGCTGGCGCGGTGCGTGTGCGCAAGCGCAACAGTGAGATATCACCGTCTCGCCCACACGCATCCGGCTCGCGTGACGTAGCCGGTCGATGGACAATAGACCATAACTACGCCGGCCGTTGTCAACAAAATAATATCTACTAATAAAGACAGTTTGTATACTTAACATTTAATTTAAATAAATAATATATTATATATATAAATATATAGGTAGACACATAATGTTAAGGCAAGTCACTACACTAGTAAACTCCATATATGTATGTAGAATTTGAACTAAGCATATGTCATAGTTTTGCCGAATCCAACAGACTAAGTACCTTTCTATGATATTATATTTTGTAGGAGCAGACTGACTGTCTGACAGTCCTGAGGAAGTGTAGTGACTACCATAGACTATGGATATCTGTATCTCAAGAATCCTAAGTAAGCAGAGTCAGAGAGAAGTGGAACTTTCCTTTTAACCACGACTGAAGTGTTGATGCTTGATGTCGCCAATAGTCTAGATATTATAAGAAACTGTAGTGAAGGATAAGTGCAAATTAGATTATTGCTTACGTCTACTGAACCTATGTCACTACTAATTGTGTACCCAAACTACGTAATAATTTTAAAGTTCATAAAAATACTAGAATTCGTAACCTGCCTCAATGCCGAATTCATTCAACATATTTAATACTTCATAGACTAAATTATCTTGAGCGTGACTATCTATTTGATAAAAAAAATGTTGCCATCACGAAATAACAATATTAATGTATTATCTAATGGTAATAATAGTTATTGAAGTTGCTAAAAGAGGACAAATTTAAATAGGTAAATAATTATAATTTTATTTTTTCAAGATCATTGTGTGAGATATTTTTCAACAAACACAGACACAACCTGTCAAATTAAGCGAACAAATGTATCGCGAGAGAATGCCCGCCTTAACGAAACTTTTTAAGTTACTTAAGTCGCTAAAAGTAAAAATTTTTAGACTGCACTAGTGGTTTAAGCGGTCACCACGTCGCACTCCACTTCGCTTAGTGTTGTGGGTTCAAATCCTATATGGGACAACACTTTGTGTGATCCACAAATTGTTGTTCTGAGTCTGGGTGTTCTTTGTGTCCGTTTCTTGTATGTTTGTCCGTGACAGAGTAGTCGCCCGCGACACAGGATTTATTCCTAAAGAGGGTTTTGTCTTTTTTAAAAAAAAGTACATAACGATCATAATTTCATTTTTTCAAGATCATTGTGTGAGACATTTTTCAACCAACTGAGACCCCAACCTCTCAAACTAAATACATATATCTCGAGAGATAATGCCCGCCTCAGCGATACATTTTGAATACAAGATTATGTTTTGATTATTATTTTAAAAACAAAAATACAACTGCTTACGCTTGAAAGTAATGAACTGAAAAGAGAAAAACAAATACCACAATATCTATTTGAAATTCGACTGACTAATGTATTGTTTTGTAAGCTTACTTAATCAAATAATAAAATAACTACAAATGTAGATTCAAAGTAGTCACACTAAATACTTCATGGTGCCGAATGTGGTGACAAACATACATTTGTTAGATTTTTCTTTGCCCGTAGGTAATAAACAATTTTTTGTCCCCATCTGCAGCACCATTTTATTTCAGAGTTTTCAGTTTTATTACCCGACAAGTTATTCAAATATCAATTTGTAGAGTTTCAATTCTGTGCTCGCTTTCGTGACGTGGCCGATCTAATAATTTTTGACAATTTGTGGTTAAACAGTAATAAGTAGCAGTAAACCGTGTGGTGACGGATTAAGAATACATAGTGTTACCACCCCTATTCATCCCGTGGGTGTCGTAAAAGGCGACTAAGGGAACAAAGTATACAAGACAACATTATTACAAAGTAAAGGAAAATTTGGAACAAACCTTATTCCAACCCGTCTGACTAGCGTGAAATAGTAGGCCAAAACTTGCTTGCTAAGGAGAGGCCTGTGTCCAGCAGTGGACTTTAAAAGGCTGTTGATGATGAAGTAGCAGTAAGCATGATACGCTACACATACTTTTTAAATGATCTTTTCACGATCTTTCAGTTGATACCTATTGTTAAGGTAATATATTGACTGTCCGTTTTGCGAGCACCATTTAAAAACAATTCTGATGAATTCAACGACACTTCATATGTCAAAAACCACCCAGCCTTTTCGGTGGTAGGGTATAACAAAGAAATGAATATACATACACACATATATACGCTCGAAAAACGTTGCCTCCTTTCTGACACAGTCGGATAAAAACTAGTGTCTTAAATGGAAAATTGTTAAGCAATTTTATATTTATTTATGTGTGAGTGTTTGTTTGTGAGTTATATCATATCACAATTTGAGGGATTTCAATTTGTAATTTTGAGGTTAATTAGGGTTTTATTTATGTAATTACTCGAAGTTAATTATCCGTGTATTGGTACGTTAATGTACGAAGCAATAACTAGCCGTTTTCAATACAAACAGTTTTTTAGTATGACGTAATACTTAAATTTCAACTGCCATCCAACTGTCAATGAAAACGCATGTTGATAATAAGTTTTTCCTTTATTAACCATTTATTAACCACAGAGGTTTTTATCGAGAAGGAATTCGCTTTGTTTATTTCAACAATATGTAATATCTGTTTACTCTAGTATGTCTTATATGTCTAGTACATAAATAGACTTCCGATACGACGGTCATCCGACACGATGCCGTCCCATCTGACTGTGAAAGGGAGGGAACATAAAGTGTACCTATTTATATTGGTGCTTATGCACTGTACTATACATGTAACTGGCCGCCGTAACCGAAATCGGCTAGGAGAACATCATAATAAATACAGATTTATGAATACAACTTTACAGAAAACTCAAAGCGATTTTGTAAATATAGGGATTTTGGGAATCGGATATTATAGTGATCTGTCTTTGAGACCCTCCCTATTCTTCAATCTGTCAGAACTGTTACACGATACCTCTTAGATTAGATGGACAATAATTTTCTTGTGCGAGAGCTGAGCGTTTCAATATATTTACTCCACAAAAAACGCCAATCTATGTTTTCCTAGATACTTTATGGTACTTACAATATATACACAACAATACATATTCTGTTTGACATCTTCTCAAATTAGAAAAATGAAAGATGTGTTTTAAAAAGATGAAAATAAATCATAGTTGAGCCTTAAGTGTCAAGCGACAAGATATCTCTTTTATTTTCGTTCCTTCTGTGGCATAATATACGTGACAACATATTAGATTATCATATAAATGTATAAGTACCATAGAGTAAATTTTTTCTATGTTTATTATTTGGCGGGAACGAAACCGAAGCTTCCAGACAAAACAAAGTAACTAATGTCATTTATAATACAGTACTTCACAGTATCGAATTAAACAAAAGACCGCTTACATTTAACTAGTTGTATTGTTACGTGACCCGTACTCAATACCTACATAATCATATGACTAATGTTCCCTCTAGTTCTATTTAAAATATAATGAAGTAAACCGATAGACAAACCACAGTAGCTCACGTGCGTATAATGTAAAATATATTTCTTTTTTTTTATTCAAACAACGAACGTCGGCCTATCGTTGCGATTCGATGTACAAAAATAAACAGCCACGAGAATATCAGGAATTGACCTTGAACGCTACGAGAACAACACTAGCAATAGTATAAAATAATATTACACTCATTTTATATAGTTTTTAAAGTGCAAAAAGGTTTTATCTTTGATGTAATATTACTTTAATATTATAATCACACAATTTCCGAGTTGCTAATAGATTGTAGCAAATTAATTGTGCCGTTTTCAATTATTTCTAATTGGTTGGTAGCCATTGTATTTTTCATACCTATTTAATATATAATTCATGTTATATATTGACATATCGGATATTATATTGTAGGCTTATATCCAGCAGTAAACTGTTAAAAGCTGTTAATGATATCGGGTATTTTTATTACATATGAAAGAATTTGCTACTGGAACAAACAATTTCTTTCAGCGGAGTCGTATAATATGAAGCGCCACGTGGTTAAAACGGTGATAAACATATTTTTATTATTTAAAACCATGATATGCTATTCCTGTGAATAAATGGTTTGTTTATCTACGACCGGTAGCTGGAGGCCTCTATTATGGGTTCATTCGTTTAACGCATAGAAAAAAAACGTATGAACTTCAGTCAAGATATTCCTCTGAACGAAGACCTCACTGACTCATAAAGAGCGATTTTACTATTCTATTATTCTAGTAGTTTGCAACAATGACTACTGATCCAAATAGTCATGAATTCGTTTCTTACTGAAATCGACATTTATTCTGTGTAGCTATACGAATGTATATATCGAGAAATATTATTAAATTATATAAGGTTACAATAGTACAGGGTCTGCCTAGTTTATGGTCGTGAGCCATGTGTCAAATTATTGATTAAATGACAAGGACCTCTGCCTTATCTAGACATCTGTTAATAGTCAGGTAATACTGTTTGGTTTAAGTGGAGGAAGACAGGAAATGCAAAGCGCAAAATGGAACGTGACCTATTTAATATTAGTGGTAACATTGAACACATTAAAAGGCGCCATGTTTGGTGGTCGACCTCATATGACGTCATGTAATTACTGCAGTTTATTAATATTTAGGGATGCTCTATAGATCTAATATGTCGACATATAGCATTGTCAACAGGTTTGTATCGATGTGTGACAGCATATGTATGTATAGTAGGCCAAAATCTTTTTTCTAAGGCGAGACTTATGGCCAGCAGTGGATTATTAAAGGCTGTTAATTGAGAAACCTACGAGTAAAAAGGCGTAGCATAAAAAACGTGGCAAAGTGTTTAAACTCATAGATTAAATCTGAAATACCAAAATTCCTGTTGTACTATAGCATTGCCATTAGAAATAGTCTATGGTATACGGTGGATAGATTATAAAATGGAGTCATCACCTCTATTTATCTCGTAGGTGTCAGACGAGACGATTAAATGAGCAAATAATGCATGTCAAAGAGAAGGAAAACTTGACACCAACCCGTTTAGCACGCGTGTGTGGTGCAGTAAGTCGAAATTTCCTTTCTAATGAGACGCCAATATCTAGCAGCGAACTACTGATGGCTGTTGATGATGGCGCTAATAATTGATATAGGGTAGCGTTTTAGTCTTTGTACATTTTTTTTAAGAAGATCATTTATGGCCAATATTATATGTAGCACTAGGTATCGATATATCACGTCGTATTTATTTTGGCAACACTATTTAAAATAACACTTGCGTAATTTTACGACTTAGTTTACGATGTACTAAATAAATCTATTATTTTGTGTTGTTGTGGAGGAAAAACAAGCATTGGAAGGGGGCTTAAATAGTTTTTAACTTGCTCTGTTTGATGACTAAGCATCCATCAATAAGGAATTTAATTTTTTTTTTTTTAATTCTCTGATTTATGACATAATCATGACTGCATGCTCGGTGCAGTAGTTTAAGCGATAACGTTGCTGCTTGTTATTGCGTTGAGATGTTGTGAGTTCGATCCCGACATAGGACAACACTTCGTGTGATCCACAAATTGTTGTTCCCAGTCTGGGTGTCCTTTGTGTCCGTAAAGTCTCCTGGGACAAAGGCTATGTTCTCAGTGTTTATTCTATTTGAAGTATCTTTAACTGGTTCTTATACATATTAATGTTATAAATGCGAAAGTAACTCTATCTAACAGATAGAAGTCTGACGCGCTTTAACGGCTAAACTGCTGAATCAATTTTGATAAAATTTGACATCGAGATACTTGGATTCTTGAGGAAGTACTTTTTTTGTTGTCTAGGCGGCAAGTCCCTTCGAATCTCCTGCTCTTCGAGGTACAGGAGGCAAGAGTATGTGGTGTTTCCACTAAAAAATGGCCGGACAGCCAGCCTTTGGCACCCTATTCTGGGGAGAACCCGGGGAAATTGATGCCATGCCCCGTTAGACCATATCCCAGGGTAAAAACATTTGTTTATACATGTTGTGGAAGTCTCTGGTTCTAGTGTTTACCGTGATAACTGATATATACGAGCAAAAGCTAGTAACACATACATATGTAGATGATTTGAGACTTGTTTTTTGTTATTACGAATATCAGATATGATTTATTTAGAATGTAGGTATTTTTGTTTGAATTTGAAAATCGTTAGAATAGAATTACCGATATATTTAGAATTTAGAAGAATAGAAATACACAACCTTGAAATGTTTATATTTCAACACGAGTTGTAACGCAAATTTATTCTTAAGTAGGTAGGTATTTTAAATTTAAATTTTATGAATAACATATGAGTGAGCACGGCTACTTACAGTGGTAAATAAAGTTGGAATAACCTATCCATACATATATATATGTAAATGTCAAAGATAGGTTGGTGCGTAATTCTATTTTTCGCCTCAGTTTTGTTTCTCATTTCTCATCAATGTGCTACAGGGAAACAAGGAAACGTGACGGGGTACAACTAGCTTTGCGTCGGGAGATGCTAGGAGGGGTCCGGATGTCGTAACAACAGCTGTTACTGGATCCCTCCTATTCCAGGCGCAGAGTGGCACACCGTGTGTTTTTAGTCGGTCCGATCCCGATACACTAACCCACCGTAAATCCCGGTGGGGTGACGGCTCGAGAGAATTTCCACGTGTTAAAAAAAGAGGTACAACTAGCTTCTAATACAATTGACGTGTCTGTTTGTAATTTTTAATCAGAAACTTTTTCACTTAACGCATTTAAAAGTAAACACGGATTTATTTATATATTTTTGTAGGTACTATGTCTGCTAGTTCTGGCTAATCTCTGTAACGGTGCTGATTTTGACAGAACTTTCATTGTCAGATAGCTGATGTTATAAGGGATAAGTTGAGCAATATTAATGTTAGAAAAAAAAGAACGAAAATGGTGGGTGACACCGTGAGGCGCAGCTTGTTTTCAATGAAAAGATAGATACTATTTTACCTAATGGTTTTTAGTTTATTAATATAGCCACAAAAATAAAAATAATGTTATTATTTAAAAGTAACAGTAACAATGTCTATGGAATACATAGATTCGTGCCAAAACATTTTTTTTTATTAGCGGTATAAAAATAAGTAGGTATATATCGTCTAAATATTACGGGTATACAAACCATATCACTTGAACTCTGTCACTAACTACTTGAAATAGTATATGTAGAATTACCTGAAACAAAATATTAAAAATAATGAATAATCTTACCAATACAACACTGATATCTGTCCATAAACAAATATAAAAGGCAAAGATGTTTTACTGATGTTCGGCCTAAATCATTTGTACTATCAAAACATCAAAACACGATGACATCATCTTTATTGATCTGTACAATACGCATGTATGTATACGCATACCCACAGAGGCTGAATGCGATGTCTGTGCGGTTTAAAAATATTGAAAAACTATTTTACTATCGCCTCACCGCAATGGCGACGTTAGCTAGTCCCCATAAGAAACTAGGGTTGTCAGATTACATAATATATATTTACAGTTCTTAAAATATGGTTCGCTCTCTGGAATAGGTGACTACGAAACTGGTAAAGTAACTTTGAACATGCGATTTGCCAGTTTTATCGCAAATTAAGTACAATACGATATAAATATAAAAATTTACTCCTAAAATATACGTCGTGTGTACTAAAATGACACTAATGACATCCGTCACAGAGATCATACTACATGTTAAGGACTATAATACCACGACTGTCAAAAAATATTTCATTCCTAGCTGTAGATATTGTAAGCATCATAATTGTGCGTGCATGGGTTGGCTATGTGAGTGTTTTTGTAAGTACCAGCAATAATATTACACAACCCATTGAAGCATAATAACATATGTTCGTTACATTTAAACACAACACATTTTCTTTTTAATAAAATTTTCACTACCTGTCAACCCTCAATGAAGCGTGCTCTATGACGTCAAATGGTTGTGAGGCAAGATGTTTTGCTTGAGGAACATTTAGACCTTGAATACACTTGACTCCCGATAACGTGGGAAGAAGGTATGAAACCTGTTCAATGTCTTCCTTAATTATATTTTAATGTAAAAAGCTTTATATAACTTTTATGATATAATAATCTTTTGAAGTTTTTGTATTCTCAAAGCCAACACAAGATATTTTATACATTTGACATGGTCTTAAATACAATCTAAATATTTATATGAAAATGTTAACTTAATTTGTGTACGCTCAACAAACCCAAATTCTGCAATAGTTTGCGCAAATTTTGACACGACACAACACATATACAGGTTTTCAACCATTTTGTACAACAACATGTTACAGTGAAGCGTGGGGAGAACAGTTAATTTATTAACCATTATTATTTACCATTCTATGATCGAGTATATTGATTTAAACGTATATTTCTTTGAATAAACTCAGGGTATAGACACAATAAATGAGGTTTCATGACTCCAAGGTTCAATAGCACGAATAAAAATTATTTATCTAACAAAAATATGCTATTTTATATTTTGCTGAGAATGACATCGGCAAGGAATACGCAAAGTTGCAAATATCTGTCACTTTATGTGCAATACTCTTTGTTGTATATTTTAGCTTTCATTATAATAATAATGATAGTTTTATGCCATCTAAGTTTCTTGCAATTGTGGCATTTTCATTAATTATGTCTGATCAACGATAACCTTCAAAGGTATTCCACCGTGTCCTGTAAGTTTCTTAAGTAATTACAAGTATAATTTATTAGTTAATTATCGTTTTATATTATTTAGGGCTAGTTTCACAACTTGCTAATAAACTATTCTAAACTTATCTGCCAAATAACTACAGAGTTCGGTTACACAAGTCTTGGATAGAGCCACACATGTCAGATAAACATATCTATCAGATACTTTTATCTGTTGCAATAGATGTTATATGGCACTATATCAAGAACTAGGCCCTTACATTTTTAATGCAGAAATAAGAAGTTAAATGTGATTACCCTCAAATAAAAAGGCGCATGTTAAAATTCAACGCATGCCTCTTTACAATTAGTACTCAAAAGTAAAATAACCCAAGGAGTCGCAACTCACTACTATCTTTTGAGTTCTGTGTTCGGCGACAGTCACTTGCCATTAGATTGGCTCTTATAAGTTCAACAGACCATAGACAACTAATAAGCGTTATGTCAACCATATTACTATCAACACTTTCCGTTACACGCTATTCTCGATAACCTTGGCGCTCGGAATTTATGCTGAACACGTGGCACGTGTCGTGTTTGCTGCCATGTTGACTAGTAATAACAAAGGCCCACTCAATTTGAATGTAGCAAGATATCTATGGATAATTCACTGATAGAATAGAAAACAAAGATGTGCAGAATATTGTACTAACGACACGTCTTGATTTCACACGACTATAAAACACCAAAAAAAATTGTTAATCTAATTACTCCTAAATTAAGCTAATCTGCCGATTGTTTCAAAAGATCGTGAAAATCAGTCCAGCCGTTTTGTAGTAAATAGGCATACACATACACATAGTAGGTACATGCACAACGATTTTATATTTGGAATGTTAAATATTTTTATTATTCAAAAATTGGTCACGTTTAGAAATCTAGTAAACATCATCATCATCATCAGACTTTAACAGTCCACTGCTGGACATAAGCCTTTACTTAGCAAGGAGGTTTCAGTCTACTATGACACGCTGGTCAAACGGACTGGTATATGGTTTGTTTCCAGTTTTCCTTCACTTTGCTGTGATGGTGTCCAGCGTAGTTACGGGATGAGAAGAGGTGGTACACTCCGTATTTTTTATCCGTCACCACACGAACAATGATTATTATTCCAATCTGACTAGAATAGAACCACAATAGAATAGTTGTCAAGAAATTCCTGCTAACTAATGAATACGTTTAAATAATATTATGCTGTAATTTATCTACTTATAAAGCATAAATTGCAAAAAAAAACATTCAATTGTCTATGTTTACATTAACATCGGCAAAAGTACTGATGACCACACGTCACATCTATGCACGCTATTACTAGAAACTGTTCTATTGTTTAGTAAAAACAAATGCATGATTACTTATTTATTTTACTCTGATTAGTAGTAATTTATTTTTTTCATCAGCATCCATAGGTTTTAATGGTCAACTTCTGGCCATAGACCTCACCTTAGTAAAAAGGTTTTGGTCACAATATCACGCTGGCCAGACGAGTTGATACACTTCTTTTTGCAGTTCTGCTGGTCTGCTTTGTTTGCTAACTTAGTAGGCCTTAACAACTCTTTCGAGATGCATAGGGTGGTGTCACTGCGTATTTTTAATCCATTAACACACGTATCAAGACCAACAAATCAATTGTTCTTGGGCAATGTTGACAAAGAAGTGACATGACATAAAGTGTATTCGAGTGTGGAGTAATATGCGAAAAATGAAACAATAACTGATGTTTTGCCAGTGTTCATTTCAATATAAGCGTTAATATTTAAAAATATATAAGATCTCATGTTGCCAAAAACATTTGTGTTTGGAACTCCAGATAGTGTAGAAGCGCTTGCCAAATCTCAATAGTAAATTTAATTAAAGTATCACCTACTTGCTCGAAAACTGCATAAAATTTACTGCTCTTTAGAGACTTTAAAAAAAATATGAGGTGACTATATTCGTGCTATATATTACTAATGTCCTACCCTTCAACCATTGCGGCAAACACAGCATAAAAATGATAAATTGTCTTTGAAAGTTTAAGAACTCCTTTTTCAACATTTCTTCATGGAATTTTATAGTAAACTAGATCTTATCTATTACACCTCGCTGTAGCATATCGTGGTTACATTCCTAAGAAACGAGGAAGGACAGAAGCCATCTTTGAAATGGGCTGTGTATCGTATCTAAACTTGAGTTCAATTGATGCAGTACTTGTCAACTTAACGTTTTCTTATAAATAGACGTCAATATTTCTCAACTTTCATATAGTAACTTTAGCAGTTAGATTTTAAATTTAGAACTAATAACTAAACATACATATATTAATTTATATTGCTAGAACACTAGAATTTCATTTTCGTTTACTGCAACGAAACTAATTCCTTTAGTCCAAGGAATTAAGAAAATAAAATATCACCAGTATTATTTCATAAATAATTGCCATTTCTTGTATTCTAAATTAGCGCGTAAATACAACAATCTCATTGCAATATGTCACTCTTCCCGCCAATATTCTTGTCAAAATAATTATTACAATCCATCTTTCGATCGATTACGTATTTGCCCGATTTTAAAAAAATAGTAGGAAAAACTTTTTATTGTGATGACGTGTAAGCTTCTTTGATGGAATCGAGAATATACGAATTATGATTCAAGCTTCCAAGTTAAAAAAAATAGTTTCCAAAATCTAACTGCTTGAAAATTATAATACGAAAACTATAATACATTCTTAAAATTTGCATTAATAAGAGTGTTCTTAATGCTACGAAACAGCATGTTCAAAAACTTTTGTGTTTTTTCTTTTGCCGCTTTCTCGTTAGTTATATATGGGCTTTTGTGCATACCAAAATGCCTGTGAGGTGTAAGATAAAAGCAAGTATACGGCTGACCTTACAACATTTTTATGATAATATTATAGTTATTTGGCGCAGAAATGTAGGAAACGATTTCTGGATTCCGTAGGGTCGAGGTTATAACAAGTTTTTCTAATTTCAAATGTTAAATGGCTATCAGAAATTGTTCGTTGAAGAAAGCAAACAAATGGTACAGGATAAAAGATTTAGAAATATAGTTAAGATTTGTTACGATAATGTAGAGTTTATAATTAGTGTTATGAATTGTCAGCGTAGTCACGTTGGCAGGCTCTTACAACAAAAAAATGTTCGTAGTTCAAATAAACAGTAAAGCTAGAATGAGATTTAAAACTTTTTAAATTCGTCGTTCGCCAACTTAAAAGAAAATTACTAAAAATATCTGCTTTTATTATGTTCATGACAATGATATAGGCAGAAGTTTGAATGTGTAATGAAATGTGTATACCTACAATGATAGACCAGTGTAGATATACACATTATCAATAAATATTAATAATGATTAGGTTAACACAACAGTGTCACTTTTCTCCACATTTTATAATTTTTCCTTGAAACCGAATATACTAATTGAAAATTTTACTTCAAACGCGTAAAAAATTGACTACGCTTTTACGATAGATCAAATAGACATAGCACACATATACTTATAACCTAACCTTAAAAGCAATGAGGAAGCGTTCTGGAACAACGCAGTAAGATTTTATATAACCCCCTAAGTAAATAGGGAGGGAGAGATGAGATCACCGTCCTTGTTACGTAATTCCCAAACCGGTTTCCGTGTTGACTTGCGTACCGTTGCCTCTTTCATCCCACTATTGATCCGACCCGGGACTAGGCCACATTTACGTTCAGGGTCACTCTTGTTTTCTGCCTATCCCTTTCTGTCCCGCATTTTGCATTCCTTTCTTACATTGTTGACGAGTTCCGTAATCCTATAAACCTTCTGGAAGTAGTAATAGATTTGTTTAAAATAAATTTGAAATAGGAACAGTTTTTTTTTGTTTTTATTATTATGTTGGTATTGGTTGTAGATTTTTAAAACGTTCTTTCCGTGAGCAATTGCGTCCTTCAAATTTAGAATTGAGTTTCGTATTTTGTTATCCTAAATAAACGATTAGAATGCCTAAATAAAGAGGAAATCAATTATTCGTATAATATTAGCACGGAACAACATAGAACTTATCGGTCATTGACATAACCTCACTATTATTTTTAACATATCATGTTTACTTTGCACTCTTTGATAATGTAAGTGTATTTTTGGTAATTATTTTAATAGAATTTTTAGACTGGTATATTTGTGTCTGAGTGTGGTACTAGTATATTTGTGTCCTGTATCATGATTACAGACAATGATGTACTCCCAGCCGATTTCGGCCACGGCGGCCAGTCACAACAGAGACCAGCCTACTACGTTAGAGATATCAAAGTGCTCAAGTGGGACGGTTATCCTATATTATGGGAAGCATAGGGATAGAGACACCGATTTCCAAACTCCAGGCTGTAATTAAGTATTTCAATAATCAAAAAAACTCAATAACACTTTTTGAGCTGACCCAGGAATCGAACCCGAGACCTCTTGATCGGTAGTAGTAGACATACTAACCGCTAGGCCAACGTGGCGGGCCATAAATACAACAAATATTACTTTGAATATGTGTATGTAATACTTATTCAACACGGGTCTTGAGCCTTATCTGAGCCTTCTTATGTTACTTGGTTACATAAGTGTATTACGTAAGTTAACACAGGTTTTATACATCTGTTTTCTTGAATAAATATTATATTCAGATGAATATAATAATTTTAACATTACTGTTGTCATAAAGACAACAAACCTTGTAGACTTATGTCTGCAACGATAGCGAGATCTTTACAATTTATGGTTTTTCCTGTAACTCCTTTTAGGCAAGGAACCATTAATGCGTTTTTAACACGTTGACGGACAATTGCGGCTATAGCCGTCAAAGCGAAGTTCACAATGTGGCATGACTGCTATAGCCGTCCAAAACGAAACGGTCGTTTTTAGACACTACGGCTATAGCAGCACAAATGTGCACTTACTGGCGTATACGTAGAAGCATAGTGTCGTGTTTTGAAAACATCTTTTTAGGTTGAAGTTCATATTTCACCTGTTATACGAGTTGCAGATTCAGTATGCACGTGGTTGTGAAGGGAGTAGTGCGATCGTGTTTTCTATTGAATTTATAGTTCTTATTGATACGTTTAACGATATTTATTATTATTTATATAACTATACTGGTATGTATTTGTTTTACCTTACCTACCCTACCAACCTAATTAAAGGTACTAAATTAATCAAAATTAAGTTTATTTAAGCAGAAAGAGTAAAACTATACTTCTAACATTCTAAAAATCACAAAAACATATACTGTCAATTTTCGAACTTCGCTTGTTCCTACTGTCCGTCAACGTGTTAAGAACATTACTTTATTTTTAAGCACAAAACGTTCTCTAAATAGACTTTATGATTATTTCCCAAATGTCTATGGTAAAAAAAAATTACAAATATTTTTTATAAATATCCAGCCAGGATTTTTTTGAGCAATGTTCTTATTTTAAATTAATATAAAAACTCTAGGAATTGGGAAGCCTACGCAAAACAATAACACCTTTAAGTTTTAAAATAACCTCTCCCAGACTTTCTGTAGCAATAAAAGCCAGACCGCAGATAAAAATAAAATATGCCTATTTAGTAAAAGTAAACTATAAGAAGTCTAAAAGAATAGTAAAAACGGTAATATAATGTCGTTCTTCATTTGATACTTTTAGAAAATAGTTTTTTTTATGCACCGACTAACAACCAGCCCCGGCTTCGCATTGGTGCAGTTGGCGGCTTTGGCCACCATGTCTGTGCATTGGTATTTCTGATACCTTCTAAGATATTCATTTTAATGATATGTTGTAAGGTAATATTGGTCTACAATTAGTGAACCACATACTCGTATCTAACGTACTTATTTGTACGCACATACGTCAAAATAACTTTGAAAATATAACTCACATATAAGCTAAATCTTTAAACATAAAAATGGTTAGCGTGGGTCATTCGTGCACGATAGACACATACCATAGCGGACTCAAGTACATCAATTTTATATATCTGATAAGGTTTAGTCAGTATGAATGGTAGCGAAAATCCCATTTAAATTAATTTAAAGTTGCTTAGTTTAAAAGATCTAAGCGAACAAGAACGAAAAGTGATTTCATTTTCTATTATGTAAATATATACCGACTAAAGACGTAATGTATTGGTGTCTTTTTTGGGTCTGTCTATGGTTCGGTTCGTGGTAGTACCAGCTTGGCTTTTTCACTGTAAGGACAGATTACGTAAATAGCTACTGTAACAGACAAAACCTTCACGTAACAACTTTAAAACAAATTTTGTGAATGTACACACAAAACCAATTAGTTTATTACGTTGAAAACAATGCAGGATATAAAAGTATAGTTCAAAGTTTTGTACAATTCGACAAATTGACACTTGATTAAGCAGCTGTTCTAAAAAAACTGCATTAGGAACTCTTTAAGTTTCCGATATTTTAAATTTGGAATTTGCATGTTCTGTCACTCATCATTCAAAATTGTCTTCTTAAATATTTTATACGTTCGAAAATAGGTTTATCGCTGTTCCTATAGCATCAAAGCAATTCACGAGACAAATTCTGGAGTATTTCCAGACGACCAATGAGACCACGACGAAAATGCATTTATTTTAATGTAGTACTTTATGGCTGATTTACTTTTTAACATGCTTTTGGAAATAGAACGCACACAAAAACTGCACCAAAGAATATTATGGCAGACAACATCAGTTAAATAAAAGATGTGGCTAATATATCATTAGGTTTTTTGTGTTCGTCTGTGTTATACAAAAAACAAATCGAGACGAGTTTTGTGTGATCACAATTTTGAATCGAATAGAATGAATAAGTTTATTTGCGTTTTTACTTGTTCTGTAGTAATTGCACCGCATATTTATAACTAGTAACATTAAACCTACAATAATGGTGTACAAATATTATTTTATTTTATATATCTAAGAAACATTAAGTTTGCTAAAGATTAATCTCTTTTATTGTAATTTTTTTATTCTGCTAAGGGAACAAATAGTATACAATTTGCGTAATGGTATTGAGTAACCGAAAAATGTAGTAGTTTGCGATACCACCATGGTGTTACCAATAAGTGGAAGTCCTTATCTTTAATTTTAAATATTATTCAAACACTATTATACTATTAATATAGCTGAAAAAAGGCCATAACAATCGCAAACTTTGCGTCTTAGCTGAGTTTAACGAAGAGTTTGAAATAAATTTAATTGTAATATAAATTGTTTATGATATACACTGGTTATTGTGTTTTATTCTGTTATTATTCATATCTTAAGAGTATGTAATTCTTTTCATTGCAATAAAAACTCATTATCCAAAGAGTTGCGGCGAACCACAGCACAACAACGTAACTGGGTCAATTCAATATGGCTACGCATCTTTTTCTTTCATTGATCGGCAAATTGTTATTATATGCGACATAAATTTAGCTTACGTCGGTTACAACGTTGTAAATAACGTATACAATTTCAAAAGTCTTTCTAGGAATGTAATTTTTTTTCAAATCTTATGTTTATGAGGTTACACTAATGGTAAGTAGGGGTGTATTAAAATAACCTCAGTTCCGTCACCCGGGCCCGTAAGAATTCAAGTGGGATCACTTGAAATATTTAAATTTGAGCCTATGCAAGAAACTGTATTTTGAATCTTATAAAAATCTGCCAACAGCTTGCCACAAAATGTACCATTATTATGCTACTTTAGTAGTGGGGAATAAAGGGGGAAGTTTGTAATTCTTGATTATAAATTGACATTCATATTAAACCTTTAATATGATACGTTAGCTCTTGGTCACTCGAGTGTCGAGGTTAAAACTTGCATTTATTACAAGGAATGTACCACAGACAGAGAATGAAATAGAAATGTAGGCGTATCATGCGTGCTTTGAGTGCGATCGCTCATGATACCCGTATTTCGGTACATATTTGAAAACGATCGTACTTGAACTGTTATGACCTAATCTTTAAAAAATATATACATTACGTGTTAAAAATAAGTACTAACTACGTTGTTACCAGGGGAGCACGCAATGAACTGCATTTTTTGTGCCAATTTTTTGCAATATTTCACAATTCTTTTTGTTATTTTTATATCACATAAATATGCAAGTAAAACACCACCGTATTTGCAAGACGTAAGATTGTATTTAGTAATATGGTAAGTCACGTTTAGGATTAATATTCATTAAATACTTTGGATGAATTAGCATAGACTTCGTCATGTGTGCATAATATTATTATTCGTTTATGTGTGCGTCTATGCGACAAAGAATGTCTTGGAATTTACCGTTGAATGCATTTTTAATGTTAATTTCTCTGTTCTGTAGAATACACATACATATATAGGACTATAAAATCAGGTTTTCTTCTGGTATAGCATGTAGGTATTTACAAATATAATAAAACTAAATGTTTTTTACATTGTTAAAACGTGTCAATCCCAGTAATTATTTTCTTCTGGGCGCAAATCCCCACATATACCATCCGTTGGTGGTTAAATCAGACTCGAACCGACAAAAAACCACACACCGTCATGGTTACTAGAAGTCGGGGAACCAGGTGCACTCTAATAAGCAAATCCTTGGAACCACGACGTATCTCGGGCCACCTACGGCTTGTAATTGACCCTCTACTGTGCCAATCTTTGTACCTGTCACTGAGATTTGTATTTAATACTGTGTATTGGTGGGAAGATATTGTAAAATGGTTTTGTACAGCTCATAAACGGCTCTAACATCTCACAAATCATATACTTGAAAGATTGATTGACCTATTAGTCTAATGGTAGTACATACCACATAGTAATTTACCGAGAGTAACTATGTTCTCTAAACTATTCCAGAGATTTAGTTTTTTTTTTATTTCAAAATATTCAAAGGCAATTTACAGTGTGCCAGCCATTTTACTCTTTATTTACTTTAATTACTTTCTATCTAACCTCACGCACTACGTCTATGACTCGATAATTATTTGTATTACTAAGTTTAATATCGAATAACCTCTCTCTGTATCAATGAAGACCATGGGTGTGCATCTCCTTTGTTAGTCCCATTCCAAATAGTGGAGTATTACAGCAGTGATCGTCACAAGTTGCTATTGTTTCCATTAACATGTACAGAAAGCTGGCAGGCGTCCATCTGGCGCCAAGGACGGGTGATTTTCCGCTTTTCCAAATTGGACAAACGATTCATTTATTTATCAAACACACACATACATGCCATGAATGCCGATTAATAATATTATTTTTATTTTGGGATGATTGTAATAAAATAAAGTATTCAATTGTATATACCAGTATCTCGACTGTAAGGTTGGTCTAGTGGTTTAGCCGGTCGCCACGCCGCTCTCTACTGCGCTGAATGTTGTGGGTTTAGACCCCGCATGGGACAACACTTAGTGTGATCCACAATTTGTATTCTTAGTGTTTCTTTGAAAAAAAATGAAATGAGATGTTTTTGACGACTGTGCATATTATGCCTGACTATTATTCACTAATTAGTCAGCATGCAGAATTCTAAGGATAACATGAACGCATAAATATTTTTATAAACATATATGTATACTTATAATATTCTTAGAATAATGATCTTGAAGACAATGAGAATGTCTTTTAAAAAAAATGCTTTTAAGAACTTCACGTAACGCTTTTAATCAGAATTATTACATGCATTATTTTCTGATTAATGGACGCATATAACATTCAAGACGCCAACCGAATAATAATCGAGTTATAATAGACGTTTCTCTACGCTAAACCATTCATAACGAAAAAAACATAACGATAAAAAAAATGCATGTATATACTGAGTGATAATGAACATACATTATGTATTTAGATCTAAAAGGATTTTATTGTACGTCTGTTGGTCAAAGTTTATTGGACAAAAAATTTCAAGTCAGATCGACACAGAGATACCTACTCGGTATTTACGGTTTTTTATTTGATCCTATTCCCAGTAAATTATCTCCCAATTAGACCATCCGGCACGAAAATCATTAATCGTAGAGATATGTTTTAGTCGTTTCTTCAAGTCCAGAATAGTTTAATTGATGTTATTAATACGTTTTTGAGTTTGTTTGATACATTTGTCGCTGTGACCCATTTCAAAAAGACTGTCAAAAGTTTAGGCAAGAATAACGAGTACCAACTCAACTGACCGTTATCAGAAGTACAGAAAGAGAGACAAGAAGAATCCTTCATCTAGAAAAAAGGTACTAATCCCTCAGTAGAATAATAACTTCAAAGCTGCAAGGCCACATTTACGACTGGTTTATTTTACCTTCGGATCGTTAAGTTTATTTTCAAATTAATTGTGATTCTGATTGCAAATTACATCTGTGAAATTCAAATCGTTAACCATTTTGAATTGACGCCAACCTATTACTTCCAACCTTGATAGCTAGCAAGATATTTAAGACCGCATTGCTGCCTCATCAGTAAACGCAGTCGTAAGGTAAACAGCTATTAGTTGTAGAAACCTAGGTAGCCTAATGAACAAACTTTATGGCAACATTAATGAAGCCAAATATTTTATAGCGAAAGCAATGAATTATAAACGTAAAGGAGGAACAAATAGAGTAGATATGATGTCTCAACGGAGACCAGCTAACTAAGCAGGGGATATTATAGTGCACAAGGGTGTGCCCAAACACAGGTGAGCTCTCTGTTCCCCCACTCTCACAATCCAATGGAATGGCTATCAGATAAACCGGGCCGATGTCAGGTGCAGGATCGACAGCTGTGTCCTTCGAGGATTGAGGTTTAAGACTTCAACTTACAAACTCCAGGATGTTATTAAGTATTTTTGTAATCCGGAAAATTTATTAACACTTATTGGTCGGACCGGGAATAAACCGCTAGACAAATGAGAGGGAGTATTTTTAAATTTACATGTTACAAAGATTCAGCCAAGTTAGTTCTCAGGTTTTCTGAGCATGCTAAAGCTATAACGGGCCAGGCCTAGTGGTTAGCGATAAAGACTTCTCTAAGCCAGTTTTTTATCTATCACTACCATTGTTTGATCATGTTTTCTATGCCTACGTGTAATCTATCCATAGTAAGCATGTATTTAGATGCATAACTCACATATGTCTTTATCCTTCGAATAATAATTTAACATTATGTCCGTCAAGTATCAATAACATAAATTCAGCTTGCCCAACAAGATACCAACGGATGTATAATTTATTAAATTCAAATTAATTACAACCGAATTAGAAATGCAATTCTTAAAACACTTTGAGGTAGGTCACTAATGAATAATAAACAAATTTCGCAAACTTTCCGTATAATAAATATAAACTGCGTAACAAAACACTCGAAGCTGTTATTTAACACCAATAATAACAAAATAGTTGCCAAACAGGTCAACGAAAATGGTAACAACAAAGCAGCTACCTACGAAACACAGCTAATATCTAAATCCAATGTTCATTCACGTTCAAACTCCACGTGTCGGCCTCATTATATTGATATAACTTAGCCATTTTCTGTAGATAATGGTTTTGAATTTCATAAGTTAATTATCATGCATTCTCTTTGCTACTGCGCCTCATGTCATTCGATATAACGTCGAACAAACAAAAAGGTCCCAGATGAATTCCTTGCGGTACACCCATGTTTTCCCGTTACTATTTTATACGGCTTCCTATGATCGCTGTATTATTGGTTTCGTAGAAGCAACTGGATGAAATAACGAGGTATCGTTGTGACTGGTAGATATGGGCACAGTTTTTGAAAATGAATCATATTGAAAAGACTGTGGAAAATTTCAAGTATGTAGGTCAGTAACGCTTACAACGAGTAACAGTGTTTTATGAGATGTGGAAATATGCTCATTCGAGGAATTTTTTGTGAGACAAGAGTCGACTCTTGAAGTGAAGTTTCTTATTCATACGAGTACACAACATGGTTCGTTTAGTTGTCCTATTTACTTGGAAATTATTTTTGTAATATGAACTAAACAAAATGTGATAGGTGAGTATAATATGTTTTCTGGACAGATTTTCGATGGATATAATAATAACCCGGTATTTATAGTTATCTATTAGTATTATAACTTTTTACTAGTAAATACTTTCAATACTCATCGCTATCTCGACTAAACTAAGCCGAGTTTGTACTGATGTGTTAAGGGCACGGATAACCACACAAAGGTGCTATACGGCCATTGAGCATCGAATAAAAACTTGAATTTTTTTATCTTCTTTTACCACAGTAATCAGTCATTCATAAACCGATTTGGAAAAACATATGGAAGGGTTCACATTCGAAGGGATGACGGTAATTTTTTTAAAAAGCTAATTATTCAATATAAAGCTTATTACATTAATATATATAACCGAGTGTAACTCGTAAATAATCATCAACAGCTTTTTACAGTCGAGTGCTGGAAATAGACCTCTATTTAGCTAGTAAGTTTCGGCCTAGTATGCCACACTGGCCAGACGGATTGGTACAGAGTTTGTTTCATGTTTTCCTTCTCTTTATGATGATATTTTCTCACGTGTTTTGTTTCCTTAGTCGCCTCCTATAGCGCCCATGAGAGGAATAGAGGTAGCGACACTCTGCATTCTTAATGCGTCACCACACAGAGAATCGTATGTAGTATAGAAGGATAATTAAAAACTTACTTCATGACATCAATTATGATTGTAAACATACGAAAGAAACTGTTCATAAAAAAGTTGTTATTACGCAAGCCCTGCCAACTCTTGAGAACTGTTCGCTATACAACACACCAGAGACTACCAGTTACTCTATATTTAGCGCGCCCTATCACTATTCCAAGCAGTTTTTTTTCTCAGATATTTGGCACACAACGTCATCTAGTTTCAAACTAAGCAGAGCTTCAGCTACCATAACTATGTAGACTGACTGATAGAATACTTATATACTCCTTTTTTGTAAATACATACATATACATAGAAAACACCCAAACTTCGAAACAAATATTTACAGATCATACAAACATTTGTGACCCGAGAATTGAACCCGAGACCTTAAACGCAGCAGTAGCACTCACTACCGTTGCGCCACTGAAGCAGTTGATATTGAAGATGTTATTTTAAATTAAAACTAAAAAGCATGGTGAAACCAAAAATAGACTTATTAAGCTAAACAATTTTAAACGTCCTAAAAAAATGTATGACAAAGTTTTACGACTTCATGTTTTAATATTAATTATAACTTTGTACTTAAATATGTTTATACAAAACGAAAAAAAAAAACAAAAAATATCGACTTCAAATAGAAAACATTCAAAAACAAGAAATGTACTGAAACGTAAAAAAATACATGTTCCTGTATTTACAATTATTGTTATTTTTGGAGTTGGACCGTATGACATATGGTATGCTAAGAACCAGCTTTCAAATATAAAAAGAACCATCAAAATCGGTAAACCCAGTAACTAGCTATGAGGTGATAAAAAGAAAAAGAAAATGCAATCGAATTAAGAACCCTCTCCTTTGGTAATAAATTTGATAATTATGTGGCATAATCATACAAACCATTTGATGAAAAATAACAGCTAAGATTTCAGAACGCAAAAAATGTTGCAAAAGAAAAATGACAAAGGATTTCTTTCAGAGACACGAGTGTTAGAGTTTTCTGTCTACAAATCATACTTGTGATTGTATTTGGAACATATTTACTCGTAAATGATGTTGATTTTATCGCAGTTACTGTGGCTCTTAAAAGATCACGGTATCGATAGAACCACTAAAGATTTTCTAATCTTATCAAAACCTCACATATGTAACTACCATACCATGTTTCAGCTCTTCATTGCTCTAAGGATGACTGGTAGAAAATACCTGCGGCATTAAGTCAAGCTTTGTCACGTTTACTATGCAGAAAGTATAAATTAATAAATAGAAAACAAGCTGGGAAATATGAGACCATAACAAAGACTTAAAAATATTTAACAGAAACACTATCCCGTTGTTCCCTATGCCAGTTAACGAACACAAACAGAGTCGTAAATCTAAGTAATCCACACGTTGTCACACACGCGATACGTAAACGAGCTCCTTTAAACAGCAAATTTTCATTAATACCCAGTTTATAGATTCGAAGAACGTGATCCACAAGTGATTTTGTTTTATCGACATGTTTACTTCACTTGATAAATACAGCAGCGATCGTTTCAAATCAAACCATTTACAGTTTCCCATATTTATACGATTCATTCAATAAATGATCTTGCCGAATGACTAATGAGATATTTTTGAATGAACCTTAACTCCTTAAACGCATCACCGTGATCTGAAAAGTAAACAATGGTAATTGTGGGCTGTCGAACTGAAAACCGCCCTTCTTATTCTTTTTAATTCTAGTGAAAACTTTGAATCATTTCAATAAACTATAGCGTAGTTCTTTACTACCGTGCAAGTAAGCGAAAATGTTCAGCTTGTCATCACCAGGAGAAATAGTGACTTTTTAAAAGATACGTACAACAATTATAGTCAATTTTTCTCTATGGTTAAAGATACAGACTATCTAGCTGGCCCAAACATTTTCTGCTGTTGTTTTGGTCCCACCAAGGCCTGCACTATATCACACTCATCAATATAAAAGCCTCTGGAGTCGGCTTTGATCTTTTACCTATCATAAAGACAAGCAGACAACATAAGATCCAAAAACACAGACCATTTGCCACCCGGAAGCAGTAACGAATATCAGATACATAAACACAACATATTACGCACATAAATTGATTAATTTTTTACTGTTACCAACCGTCCTATCTGTGAATCATTTTATTTTTATTATAAACATCTGCTGTTGTCGTTTCAACTCCGTATCTTCGAGCCTTGACTTACTTATTCATAAAATTGTAATTACTAACTGCCTACAGTTCCTAATAAGAACGGCCACTACAGAATTGCCGAACTCAAGGCTTGCAAAACATTTTTAGCTCTGTCGATCAACATTGACCTTGATCATCGATAAAGGATGTATATATTATGATACCTTATGACAGGTGTTACATAAATATAACGCAAAAGTAAATAAGGAATTAATTGTAATATTTATGGTATCATAAATGTGTGATCAATGACACTTATGGCTGATCACATTAAGACCGTAGAATTCATTCTTTTCATTCTATGAATGAATCGAAACAAGTCCATCCAAAGCATTCGGAATAGAATAATAAATTTAACATATGCAAAAACAAAAAAAGACAAAATTTATGTAAATTAAAACTATTTTTCAGTAACCAACTATGTTTTTAATCGTCAAGTTTTTTGTATTCGTCTCCGAGCAGAAAATAATATAAGATGTACAATTTTAACGCTGGTTTCAAAAGCTAATTCTAAATAGTATCTTTGTTCTCATTTACAGATGAGACAAGAACTTCATCGCTCTTTGTTTTCAAGCCATCAAGAATAGAATGAGAAACTTCATTACTAACATAACAAATAGTTTCTTTTAGCTATGATCAGCAGACGGTTCACCTGACGGTAATTGAAAACCGTGTAATCGACAAGAAGTATGTTACCAGCCTTTTAGTGTACTTACTTTGGGCCTTTGTTAACCTCACTCACTAGCCGAAATGTTAAACACTTATTTTCTTCTTTTTTTCTTTTTTTAGAGACAATGAACGCACTCAGAATAATTCCTGTGTCGCAGGGA
Organism: Hypercompe scribonia; assembly: GCA_949316085.1. Taxonomy (NCBI): domain Eukaryota; kingdom Metazoa; phylum Arthropoda; class Insecta; order Lepidoptera; family Erebidae; genus Hypercompe; species Hypercompe scribonia. Next base: position 13,377,151 of record OX438988.1, read on the forward strand.
ACTTTACAAATATACAAGAAACGGACACAAAGAACACCCAGATTAGAACAACAATTTGTGGATCACACAAAGTGTTGTCCCATGTAGGGTTTGAATCTACAACACTGGGCGCTGTAGAGAGCGGCGTGGGGACCGCTAAAACCACTAGGCCAACCATCACATCCATTGACCCATTGCTGGATTAACAACCTAGGCTTATCCTTAAAAAATATAAAGTAGGCTAGATGACACCTTAGTCAAATTAGTTACTTTTTATCATCTGTCAAAACGACAATTTTGTATGAAAAATGTACTAAATACAATATTCGTCAAGACGTCACTGTTACTGTTTTAGACTATTCAATTGAACAACATATTTCACTGTATATTTGATTGAAATTCGTAATAATAATAAAAAGCTATGTTAATTGTATTTTCCGAGATGTTTCGCGATATTAGTTTTAATGAAGTGGACATTGGTATTAATTTACGATACAGTCATCTACCCTGTTACAGCTTGTATCAGCCGGTAATTTTCCGTATTACCGTATTACTGATACTAAATAATTGATGTCATAACTGAAAATATTTAAAAAATCAGATCACATCAGCTATAAAATATGCAAGAATCCTCCTCTTCACGTAATTGTGCTAATGAGACATATCCAAATATAAGTTCACGAGAGGTTATGACGTCATAGCCATGTTTGAACAACAGACGTTAATTGATTACAATCACATGCGCTGGCAATATGATAAGGTTTCTTTGAATCTCGCAATTTATTCAAAGTTATTCAATTATTCTGGAGTATTTACAAATCTTATGGATCATATGGAATTTGTTTTATGTATAAAACAGTCGACAAAGTATACACAATATATCTTCTCCTTTTCAACATATTTTAAGATATATATGAAAACGCATATAGCGGTAAAAGAGCCATGATTCCGCACGAAGTGGCCAGCTCGACCGTAACCTTGGACTCACAGAAAAACCCATATTCTTTTAAAAACTCATGGTTATTCGATAACCATTTAATACTTACACCTATGGTCCCCTAGTATAGCATAATTATTAAAGCACTTACTGATATATTAAGGTTAACATCTAAGCTTGGCTCAATAACACGTTTCCATTGTTCAGTATACTTTGATCTCTAAGCAAAAGATACGAGGACGGTATCTTCAAACAACAGAACAAACTAATAAAAATCAAAGAGTTCTCTTAACTTAGAAGCCAAATGTCTTCTGAATTATGTTAATCAACTAATGTCATCATTTCACAGACTGTTAAAGTTTACTTCTAGACATGGTCTCCTCAATAAGGAGGTTTTGACATACTATACCACGCTGGCCAGACTTATCAGTAAGGGTTTTTGTCAAGTTTTCGCTCTTTTTGCAGTGTTGTTGTCATGAGTAGTTTACTGACTTAGTCGATTTTTACGATATCTACAGATTGAATACGAGTGGTGACACTACATATTCTTAATTAGCCACCACACGGACTGTCTTAACTTAGAAACTATGACAATATGTTATGATATTACATTATCAATTAAACTGCGCCCCAGCTAAACTCTGTTTGTACATACGGTGATAAAATATTAAGTCTTCGAGAAAACCTACATTTCCATAATTGAAATTCAATATTATCGTAGACAATAATGTTTTTGTTACGCAAAGATATGAACATTTATCAAAATGACAATGTGTTTATGATTCTTTAACTAATACGTATAACAGATATCTACGTTAATGTGAGATATTTAATGGAGTTGATACTGCGAAACGTATCTGTAGTGCAATCATCACAAAACATAAACACGATTTCGTGATAAATTGATAAGATTATTTTTGGAATCTATTACGTAAATTTTGAGATAGGCAATGTTTTCTTCGTCGTAGATTTGGTTTTATTCTTAGTATTATATTTGCAAGTAACAAATACTTAAATTTTCATAGTAGTTTCGGCATATAGTAACGTCGTTTTTATTGCTAAACATAGTTATTATGTGTATTCGTAGTATGGCTGTGATTGAAGTACCCTATGTGTGTCAAAACGTTTAAATTACGATAACAGATGATTAACCTGTATAATTTACGAAGAAACTATGCGATGGATTTTATTGTGGTTTTCATTCGCAGACAGAGTGCTTCAAGAGAAAGGATTATATGTATGTATACATCTATGTTATAGTAGAGAAAATTCGAGAATTTCAAAGTCATCTGCATCAGTTCGAAGCCGGCGCGTTTTGCTAGTATACAATAAAACCACGTAAAAATATAACATGTTGTGGAAACTTCGATACAGGATCTGATGGGATATTGACATGTTGACTGTAATAAATATTAATGCCAACCTCGTTCAACGGATTTACGCGTCCTCAAAGACAGGTGTGATGATCTAACAAGACAGAGCATGTCTTGCTTACTAATCTGTTAATAAGGTATGCAAGTCAGCACTAGTTTGGTCAGTTCGATATATGGTAATCTGAACCAGTATTAGAAAGTTGAAGTTACATATTTGGACATGTTAAACTACAAATCTGAGTATTATTTTTAGGTTAATTTATTAAAGTTGGGATTATCTTGAGTATTATACAGGTGGGCCAAGAATTCGGTAACATTTGAATCTCCCGCGCAAACATGTTACGGGAGTTTTTGGGACCGATGCTGCTGGATTTTGCTGGCTACAATCGTAACACATGATTTCAACAAGATGGAGCCACTTGTCACACATCCAATGAGACTCTGCCGGTGGTCAAAGCATGTTTCCGGAAAAGCTGATTGCCAGACGAGGCGAGATTCCATGGCCACCCAGAAGTCCAGATCTATCTCCAGCAGCCTTGTTTTTATGGTGTTATTTGACGAATCGTGTCTACGTCAATAAACCAAACATACTGCGTAAACTAAAAGAAAAAATCAGCGAAGAGAATGTCGGCGATCTCGTGGTTTCTTTGCCAACGAGTATTTGAAAATTTCGATGCTCACTTAGAAGAGTTCAAACTTCGAAACAGTGTAGACGGTGTAAATTTTAAAAAATAAATTTGAAGTAACAAGCTTTCTTGTCAATAAACAATTTTTTTAATATATCAAATGGTATTTTTCATACGAATTTGTCAAATGTTAACTAATTCGTGGCTCACCCTATACAACATGTCTCGAATCAATTTAGAAGAATGATCTATAATATACTTCTAAATAGAGTTTTTACTCTCTTAGGTGTTATCTTGTAAATTATACAACATAATATATATACCCTTTGCGTGACAACATTTTGCCTATTTTGGCGTTTTTTGGTATACCCTTGATCATTTATATATTCTCCATTTGATGATATTGTATCTTTATCATCTTCATGAACAGAGATCTCGTAATCATAAAAGTATTTTTGTTTTCTATTGAAATGTATTCATTATTAGAAACTTTTTAAACAGGAAAATCTGTCGTAGGCCAGTGGACACAGTGCAAACTGTGTCTTTAAAATGCATCAGTGAATTCCCAGAATCTGGCGCGCATCGAATAGAAGCTAACCGTGCCAGTTTATAAAAACTTCGTTAATTGTGACAGATACTGGTATTTTTTAAATGGATGACCAAGAGTCTAAGGAAATACTTAGCCTCAATTTGAAGAATGTTCATCTCTAGACCAGTTCTATAGACAAACTAGAGTTATACAAAAGTCTTTTCAAAATAAATATTTCCTGAGTACAAATTATGAGTTCCAAAATACCTTTATTACAGACACTGAATAAATATCAAATGGAAAAGTAATTGCAAATGACGAAAAACAACAAAAATACAAAACGACCTGACTAGCTGGACTTAACTTGACTCTGGATTTAACACTAAATAGTGCACCTATAGCAACGATGACAGCGATTAACAGAACACTGAAATTGACTCAATACCTGAGTTATGCCTCGGGGCAGGGACATAGGTAAACTGCACTGGCAGTTGTAATTAGAACTAGTTTTGCAGGCAGAAGAACCTAGTTAATGCTAGAGTTTTTCTTTTTTTAATAGGAGGTGAAACAGCCAGTTCTCATGATATTAACTTTCACACCCACAAACACCTGTGAATAAAGAAACACACCGTCCTATGAGTCTAGACGGGAAGGCAGGGGCTTCAATTCTCTGGTACTTACTCGGTGTAGCGTATGCGAATACCGATTAAGAGGTCTCAAATTCGATTTCCGGTTCAGATCAAAGACTACAATTGAGTTTTTTCGATTATTGAAATGCATAATAACTGTGCGGCGTTTAGAAGTTGGAGTCTTAACCCCCGATCCCTGGAGAGCACGTATAATCGTCAGTACTCTACTTGACGTCTCCCCAGTCGTGTCGGATAGCCTTCCCATTCAATTATGAATGTGAGGGGACAGAAATTGCACCTGTGTTTCCGTACCATTTGTTTCAGCTAGGAGTATATATCATCATCACATACTAGGCGAAAAGTAATGAAAACATCACTAAAATCGATTTTACTATGAGGCTGTGGTAACACTCTGCAACGGTTTTTTCTCTGAATCTGTTTCCTAAACTAGTGTAAGGGCGGCTTTCTCAATATTTAAGACTATTATTTCATTCTTGTTTACCAAATTAAATTAGCTATCATAAACTAAATATCCCGGTGTTATTGCTTTATATCAAAGGTTAACAACGGCAGTTTAACTATCCTCTAGTTTTATTTCAAGGTGACTTTGGACAGCGGCATTGACATTACGCCAACTGTCGTCAACGTTCGAGATTTCACTTGTAAATTAATTAAGATTTTATCACTCTACCTCTCATGCACAATCTGGATGTTATGTAACATGATTAGTCACGTATTCCGTGTGTAAATATTATCATCGTACGAGAGGTAAGTTGTTTCGGAATGGGTTTGCGTTATACTTGTGAGCGTGGCGCCTCCACATATGATGTGTGAAATGAAATCGTCAACGCTCAAAATGTGTTTACGCAAGCAGATGCTTCGATATTTTTAAATGGTTTTACTATGACTTTAATTGGATTTCTAATAACATTAGCCTTTGTCTGTTTAATGTTATTTTTTATAACACATCTCAGCCACAATCATATGAAGCCTTTAGTAGTTCACTGCTGGACACAGATCTCTCGTTAGAAAGATTTTGGCCTTGTATACCACGCTCACCAGCTGGATTGGTAGGTATAGGATTTTATCTTGTTTTCATTGTAAGCCTACTTGATACTTGCAACTAATTTTATCTTCAACTTTTCTCAACTATTCTCATCTTTACAACGTCCGCAATGTGGTATGGTATACATAGGAAGGTATATACTTCTTATCTATGATGATATAAAACAGCTGATGTTTTTGTTTGTTTGCTTAAACGTGCTTATCTCTGGAACTCTCAGACAGATTTTATAATTCTTTTTGTATAATATAGATAATTCTTTATGAAGGTGATCGGTGCTACTTTACTACACGACCTTTACAGCACTACAAATGTATTTTAAATCAGGAGCAGCCACTCCTGGTTACATCTATGTGAATGTACGTACATACGGTAACATCTCTTAACTGCGAACGAGAAGATAGATGTATTAAACCCAAATTTGGAAAATAAGGCCACATATACTTCTAAATAGTAATTTAACATTTTCAGAATATTCTCACACACGGCCGTTTGATACCAAACTAGGCAAAGCCTTCTAAGTACATATATATTATAGACAATTACACCCAAACGCAGATCAAATGATCGTGTTCATCACACAGAGATTTACACTAGGAATCGAACCCACGACCTCTGTTTAGGCAGACGGAATCAATAACCACTAGGCCAACAGGCCCGCCGAATCAAAATAAATATTAAACACATAAATATTTTATTTATAAACTTTACGCACTTCATTTAATGCCCGGGGCATTCTCTTCCAGTCAACTTTCGGGTGGAGCAGAGATTTATAAGGCAGTAGGTGCACAGAGGTTAAGTTTTCCACGGGAGCGCCTTCCAGAGTAGTGCCGCTTGAATAAAAAACGAATAGTTTACGAAGTCGAAGTTGTGAGAGGGACATGAGACAGGCAGATTAACAACTGAGCGAAAATTTCTAACATGGTTAGAGCACAGGTAACGGAAACACGAAGAAAGGTAAGTTGATAAACTCTGTCGACTTCAACTACTTACATTAAAAAATAAAATGTTACTGTAAACATGTCAAACTGACATATGTATTCCACTTTCAAATTGTTGTCAAATTTAAGTCTGTTAACACCTGTAAATAGTGAAACAAGAAGTCTATTTGTCGAGCCTACTTGCTAATTATCTGGCCACAATCTACACGCACAAATATTTCATTTAGGTCACAACACACAAACCAATAAAGTAAGTAACTCACTGAACCTCTAATTCAGTCACTAGTGCCCTTTATTGTTTAGTTTTATTACTATTCTGGTATGTTATTTACTATTTTTACGACCCGCCATATTCTTTCTATCTATAGTTTCTTTAAGTGCGAACTATTTCCTAGAAACCTATTTCGTACAATCTAGAATTTCAGGGCGGAAAGTATTTATAACTTACGTCACAACAGTTACAACCAAAGAATTTCCTCCGGTTGAGATGATGATGATGATGACGGTGATGTGAATGACGATGAGTTACTTACGGTACGAGTATGCAGCACAATATGGAGTAAAATTATTAGACCAGTAGAATTACCTGCAACAAATAAGATATTGTTTAGTTCAGTCACAGTCATACCAAAATTATTTTTCTTTTTATCGTATTATAAAAGAGAACGCTCACATTTATGAAACGATTTTAGAACTCCTTTTTTCTGTTTGGGAGAATATACCTCCCGTTTGGCCCTAGCCCTACGTAGGAGTATTTTTATCTCTTTATAGTCATATATTTGTGAAAAACTTTTGTGCTAGCTCGCGCTGTTTATTTGTACATCTGTCTATATTTTAAAATAATTTTAACCAACTTTTAAACATCGAATTCACATAACAATTTGCATTTATCAAGAACCAACAACAATGCAAGATTTAAATTTAGAATTATAAATGAAATAAAAACGTTAAACAGCTAAAACAACAACGAGTTCATGATGAGATGAGAAAAATGATTATATCATTTTATCAGCTATTAAAATACTCAGTAATCATCAATTGCCAAGGAGCGATGGAAGAAATCCAAATGAACGCCGTCGCCGCCGTTTCTAGCTAAACAATCACGTTTTATTCGTGAATAATTTGTTAAATGGATTTTCCGTTGAATATTACAGTAAATACGTATAAATGTGCATACTGGCAGAACAAGAATTGGTTGCTAAATTTTTATTTTAAAAGCCTGCCAAAGTGACTCTATTCTGCCTGATGAAAAGCATGATTCCAAAAGTTGTGGTCACCATACTCATTGCGAATGCAGTCAATACAGTATGATGACCCACACTATGATGGCCTAGTGAGATGCTTTACGCCCCGCTTGCGGACATAAAAGGCATGCTTGCTATGTTAAGTTGCTGTTAAAAGAGAACAGTACATAATTATATGTAATATGTAGCCTATTTCCACAATTGAGCTATCAGATCAATCCTTTCCATAACACAAACCTTGAACCGTAAATATTTCATATTTTCTGTGTAATATAGTTTATAACTTCAAAATAAAAAGTTACGTAAATAAATCTGAGACCACATCTACGTGAGAATAAATGATTTAAAAATCAATTGCACATTTTCTTAAATTATCATGACTTACATTATTCATTAAGCTTACTATTCCGAGACACCTTTCCGCTACAATTCTCTGTATATTTTAGAAGTCCGTACCTCAAGAGACCTTGAAGTCTATGCAATAAATATCCAATTTTCCGCATGCCGATAACTGATATCGTTTGTGAAGTTGACCAATGACACCATCTGTCAATAGTGGCGGCAATTAAACAACGAATTAACTCGCTTCCTTCTGCATTGTAAGCGATTACGGGAACACGACAATTGGACATATTAATACAGTTTAATAATTCATAGCATGCCATACAGTATTTATTTATGACGCTTCCTAGACAGATAAATGCAAGTTCATAGTGCATTTTCTAATACAATATAAATATAATAATAATTATAGCTAATAAAACTGAAAAATACACTTATAAATGTCGGTTATAAAGAAACAAAGATACTGGTGACGTTAATAAAAGCGTGTTGAGAATATAAATATTGGTTACTGGTTTAGCTGCCTCGATGACGCAGCGCTAGAGAATGCTGTGCTTGAAGTCTCGGGTTCGATTCCCGGGTCGGACCAAATGTTTGTATCATTTGTAAATATTTGTTTCGAAGTTTGGGTATTTTCTATGTATAATATGTATGTATTTAAAAAAAAAGTATATATATGTTCTATCAGACAGTCTAGTTATCGTAGAACAAGCTCTGCTTAGGTCTAAACTAGATGACGTTGTGTGCCAAATGTCCGAAATATTTATTTATTATATAATTGCTTTTTCACGCAAAAACGACTAAGCAGATCTGGGTGAAATTTGGTACAGAGAAAACAATAATATTATTTTGAACCCTAACCACCGGTGACTTGATCCCTGTACCCGAAGTCGGTGGTCAACAGTCTTTTTATATTTATAAACATGTATTTTTGTTTTTCTTTTTTATGTATTTAAAATTGTAATCAATATATATATAAACGTAAGAAAGAGAATACTAATTTTATTTATTCAAGAACGCTGTATTCCGAAGAAATATAATATGTGTATATATGTATACACATATATTTTATAATATTAAAATAGTCAGATTATATACACTTTGGAATAGTGCATAGGCTACTTTTATTCCGACAAAAAATAATATTTCCGTGATATGAGCAAGATACACAAGAACGCAAATAATCTAGGTAACATAATGGTTGCGTTGTTTGATAATGGTTTGTTATGAGTGGGCTTTGGTCCCATTAAATCTCTTTAATTCGAACTCGAAATATGACAAAAATAAACTACTGAGACGAGACGAACACTGGAAACAGTTTCTTAACATTTGTTATCTCCTACGCATCTTTGCTGAGAAACCAGTTAATTACTTTAACGAGTCTATCCAGCTGTTCTTTGGCTTCCAGCTTCAAATTTACTGAGTTTTATCCTTCTCAATCAATACACTTTGTTATTAAAATACATTTTCCTTATGAATATTATTTAAATTTAAGTTTCCTTATCCGTTATTCATTTAGGGTCACTCTCTGCAAAGAGCTCTTTCTCTGATTTGATTAATATTATAAATGCGAATGTAAGTTTGTTTGTTACGGTTTCATGCGAAAACTACTTAACCGATCATCGTGAAATTTTGTACACATGTTCTTGGATGTATTAGAAGTAACATAGGATACTTGTTACGCAACTTAATGTGGCAGACCAAATTCCACGCGAGCGAAACCGTGGGCAAAAGCTAGTATAATAAATTGAAAAAAAAAACACTTATCTTTTTTTATAACATTGTTGAAGACTGGTGCCTAAGGTAAGCTCGTGGTCTGTGTTACAGGACACCAGGTCTCTCATCTGAGTATGTACATTTTAATTTTACACAAATAGGCACTGTGAAATTTAAGTTCTTCTTTCAAATATTGCATACACAAACGGATACATGTATTATTGTTGTTTGTGCCTATGATACATATGATTTAGTTAATTTGATTTGGTGATGTATATATTGAGCTGGCTTCCAATTCACTTCTTAAACGTTTCCTATGTATAAAAATGATAAGTGGATTTTTGTACACTTCAAAAACTCAAACAGCGGACCTGTTTTGACAGATTGAGCTCAAATTTTAATGTGATATGCAATCTGTTTCAAATCGTTTTACATTTTTTGCGATAGTTTTATTTCTCATTACATTATATCAACAGTCTTTACAGTCCATTACTGGACATAGACCTTTTTAGAAAGACGGGTAAGAAAAGCGGGTAGATTATAGGGTTTGTTTTGTTCCTCATTTATTATTAACACAATCACACTGTGCCACAGCATGGCAGGGTACAATAGCAACAAGTTGCATATAATTAACGCTTTTACCCGACTTCGTCAGAAAGAGGTTAATGTTTTTCGAGCGTAAATATGTAGTTAATTTCTTATCATTTGTCATCCTCAGGTTAGGTCACCAACGAATCATGTTATCGGTACAAACATGTTATCATTCTGCTCTTTACTAGCACTTACTATCTCGTTTTTATTAAAACATTATACCTCTTCTGATGAACAGTATAAACAAATACAGATTTGACTAGAAGTATGGGCAATGATAGTGTATTATTTTGTTTTTTTTATTTTATTTTTTTTATACCACGACGGTGGCAAACAAGCATACGGCCTGATGGTAAGCGGCTACCGCAGCCTATGGACGCCTGCGACACCAAGGGCATCACGTGCGCGTTGCCGACCCTTCAAAAACCTATTTACCCCCCTCTTGAAGAACCCCATGCTGTAGTTCCCAGGGAAAACCGTGACAGGGAGCTCATTCCATAACGGGAAATTCTCATTCCTTTGTTCCCACAAAACAACTCACACATCCCGCCCATATGTTATATTGATATATATTATATGTATATGTTACAAATTAAAACAAAAACACTTCACGCCATGGAAAACTTGTCCTTTTGGCAGCAGCGAGAGGAAAACAGTAGCGTAATGACGTGACATTTAATAGCGTGTGTTGCCAAAACGTCTCCCTACGTTCCATAACATCATGTCAAGTCGATAATCTACAACAATTTATGTTAATCATTTAAACACTTGTTTATGAAGTGGAATAACAGAAAATATACAATTAATAATGTGAGTGTGACGCAGCGGTTCATTGTGTCGCTTGGCACCGGGGTCAACATGATTCATAATGTTTAACTTGACACTAGCCAGAGACAGAACAAAATTGTTATCTCTACATGCCTTAGACACAATCGTTTTGTTCTGTTTCTTCATTGTTCTTTTTAAGATAATGACAAAGATTCTGCTAAGAACAACGAAAACTCTTCATTATGTATTATGTCACATAAGAGAAACAGTTATAAGTCCATTGGTAATTTATAAAAAAACATCAATATCTTGAAAAATCCGTACATTTTTCAATTTTTTATTGATGTGACAATTTATGTGGGCACTCAAGTAACTACACTGGTACTAAGCAGATAATTCTATCGGTATTTTTTTTCTTTTTTTTTTCAGTCTTAAGAACCTGCCAAAATGACTCTACTCTGCCTGATGGAAAGCATGAATAGAATGCAAGAGTCGTGGTCACCATATACATTGCAAATGCTGAGAACGCAGTATGGTGACCCACACTATGACGGCCTTGTGAGATGCTTTTTCACATCCCGCTTGGGGACATTGTAAGGCTTATATAGTTGCCACGATAACTGTCACCCCTGCATCGATGGGCCTCCGGTCTCACACTCACCAAAGAAACACGACAACACGGATGCTAGCGCTTTAGGTTGGCCTTCTATGGGAGGGTAGTACTGCCCCGGTCGAGCCGTGAATGAGACCATGAATTGTTACAGGTCTTCAAGTCAAACGCTATTTAAATCATCTAACAAAAATGTAACAGCCAATAGACAGATAAAAAAACAAGTTCAATTTCTCTGAAATATGTATTTGGAATTGAAAGAGCGTCAACATTTGTATTCATCGTTCTTTGAATATGTCAAAATTGGAACAGAATATGCATTTAGTTCGTCACTTGGCACTCTCATCTGATGTGAATACCGCTAAGTATGCATAATATCCAATACTATGAAACTAACTGTAGGGTACCTGATTAAGTGTAGATTCATAGTAGTTTGTTTGAGTGATCTCTTCGACGTTTCCTACTGCAATGAGTGTTGTCGGTTCAATCCCTCGTGAGAACATTCTTTGTAAGATCCATAAATTGTTATTCTGAATTTGTATGTCCGTAAATTCCTCCTCGCCACTATACATTCCTAATATAGGTATTATTTTTAAATTTTGTTTAAAAGATAACAAGACACTGAACAATAACCTAATACGTTTGGTATTGTACCAGTCGTTTATCACGGATCTTCAGGCAACAGAAGTGGTCACAGGTAACATGACTTTTGGTATGTTGACGCCACAGTGTAGTGCCAAAATATGCAGAGATTTTTTTAACCTTGATAGCTGCAACTACACCTGGTTCCACAGGAGAGGGAAAGGGAATGCGCCTCTGATGACCTCACTCACTTGATTAAAAACAAGGAAAGAATCACACAATATCGGTTTTCTGAAAGGCCGTGATATCATTCCTGCTATACCAAAATTATTTGCTGATGTATGACTCTGCTGACTCTCTCACAGTCTTTCGACTTGCTGGCGGTACATCTCTGATTTTTTACAACTTTGTAGACTCCTGACAAGTAATGACAGTTGGTATTCCACAAGTGTGCCCATTTTCCGTAAAGAAGGCGGTAAAACGAATACGAAAGAAACATAATATCATGATTAGACAGTGATTCATGCATTTTAGATGAAAAATATAAAGTCAGTTCACTTTCAGTCGACCTAATTTCCATATTATGTCACCAGACGCCCTCATTATCCAACTTTATTATGTATTACTAAATAAAAGAAAACAGATGTGTGTTACCGAAGCAACACACATACAAACTGAGTTTCGTTGTATGAATATAACATACAATTCTTTATATAATGTTGACTACCTGCCAAGAATTAGACTTCTTAACAAAAAACCTAAATAAATATCAGACATTATTAAACTATCTGTTTGCTGATTCTTGTTCAAAGAGAAATCGCGGTCACAATTGGGTCACAATTGTTTGCGTACACACGTGAAGGATCAGAAGTTGGTGCCAATACTTTGTCTTGGAGTTGTACCAGAAAGTGCAGTATAATATGACCTACATTACTAATAGTCTTTTAAACTGACTAATAGTCATATTTTTGAAGTGAGTCATATTGAACAAAACCCTAACAGTTACACGTATATTACAAAGGGATGTCATCAAAGTATAACTGATTATTTTTAGGTTGTGTCAAAGTCGCGTCAGATCTGTTTGTGTCGAACCCATCGCATCATGGTCAATATGTGATCTGCGAGTAACAAGATGGATAGCATCAAATGTGGTCAAATTAGATAATATAATAATAATATTGTATAATAATAAATGTAAAATTAAATTGCAGTAAAACATCGTAAGAGAACTTAGCATGACAAAGAGCAATTTAAATGCAACTTCCTTATTTGTTTATGATTTTTATCAACTAGAATTAATATTAAACGTGTAAACCATACGTATGGTCAGTTTTTAACTAAATTTAAAAAGAAGGAAGTTCTCAATTAACCTGTATTTTTCTATTTTTCTTCCCACTGATTCCTTTTAATTTTTAGAAAAGGGTAGGTATACTTCTGATTGGATCCTACTGTAATTTGAAGGAAGTTTCGATCTTAAGGGTGACAATTAAAGAATAAAAAACCCAACGACGAGTTGAATCATACCTTTCAAAAGTTTATTATATCGGACCATATCATACGATATGACCATTTCATGGTCGGACGCGTCATGCTGCAGTCAATTCTAAGATCTGTCCACGACATTGACACAGTCTCACTTAGCAGTATTTAAATCGTCATTCTATTAAATTAAATCATTCTAAATCAGTTATAGCCTGGAACTCATTAGCGCACGTGTTTTCCTTTCACTACGATCCCAGATCCTTTAAGCGGGGCGTGAAAAAGAATCTCCCTAGGCCGCCATAGCTTGGGTCGTCATACTGCACTGTCTTCATTCGCAGTGAGTATGGCGACCACCGCTCTTGGATTCTATTCACGCTTTCCATCAGGCAGAACAGTCACTTTAGTAGGTTTTTATATAGAAAAAAATAATTAAAATACATATTTAATCGTGAACAATAAGAGTTAACTCACAAAATTGAGTTTTCGTTCTGATACATAAGTGCTCAGAGATAGACATCAATAGCTATAACAGTCCACTGCTGGACATAGAAATTGACCTCTCTTTAGAAAGGAGGTTTTGCTCTACTACTCGTATGTTATTCTACGCTGGCTATATTATTTTATATATAGGGCAACATTCCTATTTTGTCCTGTGTAGATTGCTTCCTTCGTCGCTTTTTACGACACTCATGAATTTAATCACTTGTAAGTTGTACAATCCAACTAATATGAATAAAAGGTTTATATACCTAGTATATGTTTAATGAATTTTAAACGAAATATTATATCGAGAATTGACCTTCTAATTGCAGCCAGTTTTCTGAAGGTTCAACCTAGATTTAACCTTATGCGATCGGTTACGGCTATTCATGTCAAGAAACCTCATTGCATCGTCACGATTTAATAACACAACAAGTTATTTCTCATATATTTAACAATTTAAGGCACTCAAGAATTATAGTTAATAATTAAAGAAATACAATTAAATTACTAATTGCAGTATTTGTGTAAAAGTATTGGGTTTTTTATGGTTTAAAAGCTCAAACAAACACACGGGTTAGACTACAGAACAGAAAAATAAACATTAGAAGGACGATCAACGGTAAACCAGAGATCCTTTGTTACCTAGACGCACATTTAAACGATTAATAATATTATAGACACATAAGGAAGTACATACTAACTCTTGCAAAGGATTTAATGAATATTAATCCTAAGCGCCCCTCAACAATGTTACTAAATACAACCTTAAGTCTTTTACATAAGATAGCGTTTCACTTGCATGTTAACGTTCTACAGTAAACAGGGCCTTTGCGCAAAATATTTTGAAATATTCCCACAGAAAGGTAGTTCATTGCGTGCTCTCCTGATAACAATATAGTTAGTGCTCAAATTATGCAATGTATGATTATTTTTGTAAATTTTTTTTTTAAAGAACGCCCGCACTACGAATATATCCTGTGTCGCGGGGGACTTTACAAACATACAAGAAACGGACACAAAGAACACCCAGACTCAGAACAAAAATTTCTGGATCACACAAAGTGTTGTCCCATGTAGGATTTGAACCCACAACACTCGGTGCAGTAGAAAGCGACGTGACGACCACTTAAAACACTTTTTTTTTTTTTTTTTTTAACGTGTGGAAACCCCCTCGGGCCGTCACCCCACCGGGGTTTACGGCGGGGTGGTGTGTCGGAATCGGACCGACTAAAACCACACGGTGTGCCACTCTGCGCCTGAGATAGGAGGGATCCGGGAACCGCTACTATTACGACATCCAGATCCCTCCTAGCGCCTGCCCGAAACTGCGGGCACCATCTATGGGTAAACTCTCCATTTTAGGCGACGTACGGCACACGCGGACGTCGCCTCCTCGCGGCTGGCCATTATAGCGGGTGGAGGGGAAAACCCGTCCCGTCCACCCGCGGCCACACTCAAGGCGGCATGAGGCGCTGGTACGCACGCCTCCGCCGCCCGGTTCGCCGGCGGCGAATTGAGTCCGAGTGGATATCGTCCTCCCGGGCCTTCTCCGCCGCCTCCTTCTGCGAAATTACGTCTTCGCAGAAGGTTGCGACCGCGGTAAAACAACTGTCGCTACCGGCCATGGAGCGTATGACGGCCGGTAGCGAGAGATCTCCTCCAATAACTGCAGTGAGGACCCCACGCTGCGCCGCCCAGGCGGAACAAACCGCTAGCGTGTGCTGAGCCGAGTCCTCACTGCAGTCGCAGTGGTGACAGGCGGGACTCAATTCCCTCCTGGCGACCGAGTGCAGGTACTTCCCGAAGCAACCATGCCCGGAAAGGACCTGCGTCAGTCGGAAGGAAAGGGTCCCGTGCTGCCGCCCTGCCCACTCGGCGATGACCGGCTGGAGAGCCTCCACGAGGGCAAAGCCAGCACGTGGAGTCTCCAACCGGAACGACCAACGAGCCATCGTGGCTCGACGAGCGGTCTCACGCCACTCGCGTATCTCCTCGGGCGGGGGCCGTATGCCGCTACCCGCCCGGAAGTCAGCCGTCCGCCGATAAACTTCGGCGAGCACCTCCGCCTCCAAATCCCACGGGGGAGTTCCGGCCAAGGCGCACGCCGCCTCCGTCGATACGGTGCGGTAACCGCGTATGGCTCTAACCGTCAATATCCTCTGAGGGCGCCAGAGGCGAGCCCTATTCTGGGCAGTCAGAGCCGCCGCCCACACCGGTGCACCATATAGCGCCATTGACCGAACAACCCCCGTGTAAAGCCGTCTCGTCGCGACGCTGGCTCCACCCAAATTGGGCAAAAGTCGCCCAAGAGCAGAAGCAGCGCCGACCAGCTTTGGAGTAAGTTGTCGGAAGTGCTCGTCGAAGAGCCACCTGCCGTCGACCACTTAAATCACTAGGCCAACCTTGCAGTCGATTCGATTATAACGATTTGAGTACGATCGTTTTCTGAGATGTACAGAAGTATCAGCCATTATGAGCGATAGCACTCAAAGTTCTGGCGCGATAGTCACAGCCACATTGCATTTCTATCTTTATTGTCTGTTCTGCGGAACACCCGATGGCAAGTGACTAACACTGTATTTGAAGACCTGCAATTCAAAAGTCACAAATACATTATCGCTCTATTTTAGTCACCTCCGGAATCGAGGTTTGGGCTCCGATATTCCATCTAACTCAGCGAAAAGCAAAAGAAGAATTTGCTTAACACCGGTTCTGACGCATCAGTCCCGACTGTTCTACCACGGTCTCAGTATACAAGATAATATACTACACTCACTTAATAATCTTCACATGAAAAAAATATTAATAGAATAGTAAAAATGTTCTCAGAAATTATCTAATTTTCCGTGTTTAAAAAATAATTTAAGCATTTACTTTTAACAAAAACCCAATTGTGTTTTCCTCAAAAGAATATTTTTGTCTTGTGGATGTGCCAATCCAGAATATAGATTAGGTCACACTTCAAGACGAATGGCCTGTATCATTTAGATATTTTCTTGACTGAAATATAATGATTTTGACTTGGACAAACAATAGGTAGTAGAGCCACGCTGATTTCAGTAGGAACGGGCCGGCTCGACCGGGGCAGTACTACCCTCCCACAGAAGACCAACCTAAAGCGACAGCATCCGTGATGTCGTGTTTCGTTGGTTAGTGCGAGACCAGAGGCCCATTGATGCAGGGGTGATAATTATCGTGGTAACTGTGTGAATCTTACACTGCCACGACGACTGTCATGCCGTTTACGTCCCCAAGCGCGGCGTGAAAAAGCATCTCACTAGGCCGCCATAGTATAGGTCACCATTCTGCACTGTCTGCATTTGCAGTGAGTATGGTGACAACAACTTTTGAATTCTATTCATGCTTTCCATCAGGCAGAGTAGAGTCACTTTGGCAGGCTCTTACTATAGAAAAAAAAAACCTTAGGTATTAAAATATTAAGAGGAATCTTTTCATTCCGTGTCGTAATGGATTAAGAATACTAAATGTCACCATCACTAATCATCTTGTGGGTGTCGTGAAAGGTGACTAAGGGAGTAAAAGACAATATCACTGCAAAGAGAAGGAAAACTCCATACAAACCCTATAACAATTTATCTAGATAATCGTGGTATAGTGGGCCAAAACCTGCTTTCTATTAAAGGCTATTGATGTGATGGGGTCTTTTGATTTATAAAAAAAAACGAATGTTAAAAAAAATCTCAGCTCTCCGTTCTGAGATTTTACAGTTTTAGTATGCCAAATGGAGGACGCACAGCAAACCTGAATACAATGATTAACAGAATACATACATACAAACCATTGAATGTCTTACTTCTAGTTTGCTTTTTTTTTTCTACCTTAAGAGCCTGCCAAAGTGACTCTACTCTGCCTGATGGAAAGCATGAATATAATCCAAGAGTTGTGGTCACCACACTCATTGCAAATGCTGACATCGCAGTATGGTGACCCACACTATGGTGGCCTTGTGAGATGCTTTTTCACATCCCGCTTGGAGACGTAAAAAGCATGACAGTCATTGTGACAGTGTAACATAGTTACCACGATAACTGTCTCCCTTGCATCTATTGGCCACCGGTCTCTCACTCACCAACGAAACACGACAACGCGGATGCTGGCGCTTTAGGTTGGTCTTCTGTGGGAGGGTAGTACTGCCCCGGTCGAGCCGTTCCGCTCGTGCTGAAATCAGCGTGGCTCTACTACCTTTCAAATTGGATATCAAAATAAAATAATCTAACTTTAAGCGTATTTCAGTGTAACTAAATACCATCATACTATTCGTGGCAATAGGCTGATAGTCACAAGTATCTAATAGTTTCACACACCTCACACACCGCAGTCTGCTCCTTAAGTAGGCAGAGCCATGTATGGTAAGTATGGTAGCCAGACTGCTGATAAACTTATATATTTCTAAATACTTACATATAATGATAAATTACGCCCAGACACTTAACAAATGATCGTGCTCACCTCGATAATTTATTTTGTTTCTGGTAATTTAGCCATAATATATGCATTTAACATTTATTATATATACAAATAAATAAAATTGAAGTGTGTGTTTGTAATTTCAAAGTGACAGCTTTTCAGTAACTACGTATGAAAGTATATAATATATATCAAAAAATCTACTTTCAAAATTTTTGTCCGTCTATTTGTTCCGATTTATCTCTAAAACGGCTGGACGGATTTTGACGGGACTTTCACTGGCAGATAGCTAATATCTTAAGGAGTAACTTAGGCAATTGTTATTTAAGACAAAAGTAGGTTTACGCGAAAAATAACAAAAGCATGAAATAACAAAATGAAATAGTGAACAATATTCAATTCAAATAGAAAAGTATAATATATTCCAAACGGACGAAGTCGCGGGGCACAACAAGTTAACCATATGTTTATTACTATGTATAATTTACTTTTAAGCTCTTACATCCATTATATGCAAAGTTACAGCTTAAAAAATACACGGAAGTATATTCGTATTTAAAGACAATGCAGGTAACCTTATCAGTGGACATAGAAAGGTTGTCTAATGGCATTGACAGTATACTAGAGCGGCACAGCCTACAGCAAACGTAATGTCAACTAGTCTGTTCTAGATCACCATGTACTAAGTTTAGTCAGAGATTTAAAATAAGGACAAATAATGACGTATTTTCAATGCTAATGTTTAAAAAAAAAAAGAACAAATTTGTTAGTTGCTAATACTATATGCATATTATTCTTTTCTTTCTTTTCTGTTTTCTTTCTTTTTTTTAAAAAGACAACGCCCGCTTTAGGAATAAATCCTGTGTCACGGGGGACTTTACAAACATACAAGAAACGGACACAAAGAACACCCAGACTCAGAACAACAATTTATGGATCACACAAAGTGTTGTCCCATGTAGGATTTGAACCCACAACACTCAGCGAAATGGAGAGCGGCATGGCGACCGCTTAAACCACTAGGCCAATCGTGCAGTCATACACTCATATTATACACTCTCCCAGAGGCTTGTGGCTCAGCGGTAACCATGTAGGTTACATTAAATCGCGAAGTTCAGCAATTTGCCCCATGTCAGTCTGTGGATGACCTGGTTAGGTAGGAGGTAGACCTTTGTCCTCTAGTCCATAATTTAGCGACACTGGAAGTTTAAATCTACTTCTGTCGCCAGCTCACTCTTAATGTGAAAAGACTGTCTGTTTTAAAGGAGATTGAAGGTATGAGAAATTGGAAAATTTATAAATATAAATGGTTTTTCAATACATTAGAATCATATTTCTTTCTTTCTACCAGAATTGCTGTTACCTACAGGATTAGCATTAACAAAGTATGAAAGTATCTTTTGTAATATCATTTCGCGCTTGTATACTTCTTAGCTACTAATTAGTTGCGACTGAAATGTGTTTACAGTTACATGCAACTGTTGGTCACAACTTAACGACATTTTACTATACAATACTAAAGTCTTACGACTCATGCAGTAAAGTAGTGTAGCGTTTTAATCGTCATGTCAAAAATGACGTACCGGATCATGACAGGATTCTCTTAGTTTTTGAAATTTAAATTTTAGGACTAAAGACTTTGAAGATATTAAAATTATAATTTTATTTGCTCCAATATTACATTTTTTTTTATATTTACTACCTGCCAAAATGACTCCACTCTGCCTAATGGAAAGCATGAATAGAATCCAAGAGTTGTGGTCACCATACACATTACAAATGCAAAAAACGCAGCATGGTGACTCACATTATGGTGGCCCAGTGAGATGCTTTTTCACGCTCCGCTTGGGGACGTAAAAGGCATGACGGTCATCGTGGCAGTGTAAGGTTCACACTATTACCACGATAACCGTCAACCCTGCATCAATGGGCCTCCGGTTTTTAACTTATAGTCTTTATTAGTTTACCAACAAATGTGACATTTTTCATACAAGTTCTTAAAAAAATTTAAGCGTACAATGTCAAGTGGCAAATATAACTTTCTCAGAACAATCATTATTATCATCATCTCAGCCAAGACGTCCACAGCTGGACATAGGTCTCTCTCAAGGTTTTTCACAACACCCGGTCTCATGCCGCCCACATTCAACGGCTTCCCGCGATCTTCATCAGGTCGTCGTACCACCTGTTGGGGGCCTACCAACACTGCGTTTTACAGTACGCGGTCGTCTCCAAATCTCAGAATAATGTAATTCATAATCTTTTGGAAGCATAGCTCTATTCTGGAGACAACACTTTTGTTGTAAATCGAAAGTAGAATATAATGGAGCGCTACACGAGAAATCTAACGCTAAAATCGATACCTTGACTCGTCAATCTCTTCAACCAAAAGTCAGATTTAAATAAATCCTTGAACCCTAAAAAAGTTGATTAAATACTCAATGATACATAATATATAAAACATCGTGGTGCTATTTATAACATTAGCACCTGTCTAAACTAGTTTTTATTCATATAATGCAATTATTATTCTTAATCGCATGTGCTTAAGTATCTGATTACATTGTCAAACGTTCAAGGATGATTGTGGACAATTTACTATACCACTTCATTGACAATCCAGCCAGGCGTGCCCTTCGTTACCAACGGGAAATGGAACTATAAGGGCAATAACCTCACAATTGAGTAAATCGTGTATTGTTTAAACCAGATCCTCGACCGAACTGGTCGAAGGGTGTGACGACGAAGCTTAGCAAAGCGATTTTTCTATAGAAATTGAATTAGTTTTTAATTTTACGTGATAACCGCTTCCGCTTATCCACCCGCTACTGTATAAAACACAGTCTTACGGATGTGGCTTCGAGAGCATGGATTTATTTCATTCTATGCCTCGTTATACGACCCGACCAAGTATTTAACATCAATGTGTTTTATAACTGTATCTTTTTTACATTGATTTGATGGAACAGAAATAGCAGTTGATATAAAAACTTGTTTTATTATATGGTGGCAAAAATCACCAAGTCTTATTAGATAGGTAAGCAAGCGAGTGAGTAGAAACCTTTAATAATCTCCAGCAGACTTCTTTTTATAAGGTTATTTGAAAAATCGTGTCTATATCAAGAAACCAAATACACTAAACTAAAATAAATTAAAAGAAAAAATCAACGAAGAGACGTCGGCGATCTCGCGGTCTCTTTGCTGTTGAGTATTCGAAAATTTCGATGCTCGCTTAGACGAGGGCAAACGTCGAAACGGTGGTCATTTAGACGATGTAATTTTTAAAAAATAAATTCCAACTAATTAGTTTTCTATTAAATAAACAATTTGTATAATATATCAAACATATCTCATATATTTTTATGAGATTTTTTCAAATGTTAACTAATTCCCAATCAAAAGATGACGTGAAGTACAATTCGGAAGAAAAACACTAATGTATAAAACCGTACAAAATGATTACACATCGCGTTGATACAAAATATTAAGACTGACAGGTGACAGCCAAATACGAATAGCTTGAAGTTCATCAACCTTCGTCGCATGACATACGATCCCTAAATTGTCAGTTTTAATCATGTATTTTTTCCTAGCTGGCAAAAAAACACCAACTATTATTAGAAACGTGAGTAGGTGTGTGTAGTGTAGACTGCTCGACGCCGCGCCGGTCCACTGAACTTTTAAGATTAATGAATGAACTCACAACCTTACGTATGTGAAACCAGCCCTGGTAGTACGACAAACACAACACTATGTACAAGTTTTACGGTTCATGTATCAATGGTTTTGGTTATCGTCTGGTAATTATTGTTACCTGTTAAATTATTTACTAGAATCTGGTACGGGTTAATGTAAAACTTTTTACACTGTGTTTTTTATATCCGTTGTCAGGCAATGCGACCGCGATGGAAATATTTAAATTGGTCAAAGGCGGCTAATTGAAACGTTTAATGGTAATGTCATAATCCCAAGTAATGGCGTGGACTTAGTTACATGGAAAAAAGGTTACATGATTTGGAAAAATATTTTTCTTACGAGCCGTTTCTCTTAAATTATGTAAGGGTCAGCTTTGAGTAAGCAACCATGTTTTGCTTCCACTCAAATATACAAAAGACATTTTTAAACTTAGTACAGCGACAAGTAGTTACATTTTTGATAGAGACGTTTCATATCTAAATGAGCTTGAAGCTTTTATAATTAAATAAACTATATAAAAGTGTTGAAGCGAAATTGGCTTTCTGTTAACCGTTAGGTTGCTTAACCGGTATTTAAGTCCACTTGATACCTTTTCATCATAAAACTTGATATGATTTCGGAACCTTGAAGCACATTATGGTAGAATTCTCAACAAATTTTAAGTGCACGTAATCATTCTCTTGATAATATACAAATTAAAAACACCATTAAAAAGTTAAGAAATATTTTGGATTCGGTCAACTCAGGGTGTCGAACTTGCCACGTCACAACTCTTGGCTTGCGTGAGATTGACGAACTGTGAGGCGCGTCCGTGGAACCGAATGCTCTTCAACGTCATGAATATCGTTCTATTCTATCGTGTCGTTCATCATCAGTGATAGACTGATGATGTAATGATCCAATATAGCGAGTCGCTCTCAGCTCAACGAAAGCCTCCTCCAAAGAGCGTTAACTATCTGAATACTGAGTTCGATTATCGCAAATTATTTATGCATGAATATATTTGCATAGCTATCGGTATTTATATGTCATATGTTTTTATCTGTGTTCTAGAAACGGCAGCATAAACTACTTAGTTTATAGCGGTGATATCGTTTTAGACGTCACTGAATTTTTTAAAAAAAAAGGTTGTGCTGCAAATTTAAATCATCAATCAACCATCACCAATAGCCTTATTGTCTATAACAGTCTGCTGCAGCAGCTGTTGGCCAAAGGTCTTTCCTTGGTGAAGAGGTTTCGGCTCACGCTAGTAAGGCGGGTTGGTATCAAATTTTCCTACCATACAAACGAATTTAAAAATACCCAGAGTTTATTTATACAGTATGTATAGTTTTGATATTAAAATGGCTAGTCTTAATTAAAAGTTTCGTTAGAGTCAATTAACCGGGACAATTAAAACCATAAACACATCTATAAATTTTATTGGCAACACCAAGAATGGAAATGATGAATTCAGACGAACTGAGGCGATTAGTAATCATACATCTTTAGACACTAAGGCCAGACGTTCAGGGGAATGTTTGGGACAAAAATAGCAGTCTTAATACTTTTGACAAACATGACTCCTACGGAATAACTGAGGTGGTGTTAAAATTAAAACCTCACGGATTTACTCATACTTTAAGTCTACTGAATATCGTAGTAGCTGTGAATAATTCTTACTAATGTGGGGTGGGGATTTTACACAGGAAAACCGGATATAACGTCCGGTAACAAACAACTGTAATTTTTTTATGGATTTCTGCAAATTAAATATTTGATTTCTTATAAAAAACGAGAAATAAAGTTGAGTCTCTTTCTACGAGATATTTTTATAAATAACTCGACGACTCTTTTAAACTTTCATACAGCTGATTTTTGTACTAAACGCAAACCGGATTCAGTCGGATTAATGTGGATACCGACCGGATTGAAATTAATGCATAAAAAAAAATTAAATTGCAATCCTTACACGTAAGTTACTTAGTTTCATTCATTTTCTTTACGTTTATGTACAATATTCACATTTTTGATAAACAATTACAGCTTAATTGAATCACTGATATCTTATCAAAATGTAAACATATAATGTATAACAACATGAAGGACGTATTCAAAGAAGTTTCTGATAACAAACACCCAAGATGTTATTGATTTTTATAACATTGACCCATTTTAGAATTATCAAACGTATTTCTAGCTTTAAGCAAAGTTGATTTCTCCTCTTAAATAATTGAAAACAATTTAAAATGAACAAAAAAATGTATACCTTTAATAAAATGGATATAAACAAATTTTTTATCCAAGTTTAATGCCATTAATGATCGGATTTAACTAAAGTCAGTTTCATCCACTGTTGTACTCCAAACCTCCTCAAAAAACCGGTGCTTGACCGGAACGGTTCTAAATATATTAAGACTCAGAAAATCTGAATCAAATTTCCTATTCAAACATATGAATTTTTGATGGTCTGTCGAAGTTGTAAGCGTGGAGACCTATCATTATACTTGGATCAAAACCGGCACCATATTAGATACATAATATTACGTCTAAACCGAGACAGCATGTCTAAAAAGGTCACTGAACTTAAACATTATCTAGAGTTGATCCACTTACTAAGTAATATTAATAAGGTGATTACGGTCCGTTACATTAGGTGAACTAATACAGAAAAAAAACCTGATTGATTACTTATGAAAAGTTCAAACGTCTTGTGCAGAATTAAACGGTATATAAATAAATTAAGCTAAAAAAATGGTAACAATTTTAGGAAAAGAAAATGTTGCCAAGATTCAATACTTGAGTTACTTTTTTAATTGTATGACTCAGATGTTTAGAGAGGTCTTTCAACACACGTCGAGTACACTTTGTAATTGGTAAAGTAAAAAAAAAATTAATAGTGATAAAATTGCCATACGCAATATTGTCGGATAAGTGGATTCTAGTGTCATTATCCTCACAATTGGTGTGTATCAAATGACTTGTAGTTTTTCATCAGTTTGTTCATGTTATTAGTAGAGACCGTTTAATATTTAGAGGTCATGTGAGAATATGAATGAATATTTAAAAAAAAATGTTATTGAACTTGTTTAGTTTTTGAATTTAGAACGTATGTATTTATTTTTTTTAATTCTATGAACATATTCATTGTGGATTTGTTCAAATAAACACAATTTTTTTTTTTATGAAAATTCGAATAGCATATCAGTTTAGACAAATCCGAACATCTCAACGTCCGAGTTGACACTTAAATAAACCGAACAAAATATAGTTACTTATTTTTTACTTTTACTACTTATATAGTGTGCATTTTCATTGACAATGTCACCTCTGTACACCTCCCTTACAATATTTTTATACCACCCTAAGGTTGACTGAAAAATAATACCTTGGGCATTAGACCCGCCCACGTGCATTATGCATAAAGCTTAAAATAAATAAATAAAACTACTAAACAGAACCATGATGGGCACCACTTACTAAAATATATTTAAATACGTTATATTGTAAAAATAAGTTAGACTAAAACAAAGAACACATGATGGTGCTCCTTCAATTATCGGATGATTGGAAAACGAACCTAAGACTTCAGCGAAGTACAGAATCATCAACAGCCTTTAACAGTCCACTGCTGGACATAGGCCTCTCCTCCCTCTCCAAATGGCCAGCGTGGTATAGTAAGCCAAAACTTCCTTTCTACAGAGACGCCTACCTCGAAAGTATATATATTTTTTGTTTTTTTTTTTACAATATTCACAAACTTTATTCATGGAATGAAAATATTAAAATCTCTCTCCACTCAAATTACGTCTAGACATTTAGAGTAAAAATAAATTTATGATATTCCATAGACACTGCAATAGAATAATTCACAGTAAATATAATAAGCACTTGGGAGGTTGCCGGCCAGGGTCATACGTGGGGTCACATGGAGGGCATTAACCGACCTTGTCCTGTGCCCTGAACGAATTCACACTCATGTGACCCGCCCACCGGGTTCGAATAAATGTATCTTTCATCGTTTATTCGCATACATTGAAGCAAAGTGCGAGCCCTAACGATCATTCAGGTCAAATCTATTTCATATTTTTAAAGTGTTCAAATAAAAACCTACTAGCTGTAACTAAATGTTCAATATTTATCCACACATACATATCTGTCACTAAAATAGATTTACTTACCCTTCAGTTAAACTGTTAGGTGGGCAATGTATTTATTCCTATGTGTAATCAAATTATAACAGTTTTAGGAAATCATACACTGTAAAAATAAAAAACAGTAGCAGTCGTGGGACTGCCGATAGAAGTGAAAACGGAACTATTAAGTTGACAGTAATTAAAACTATATGCAAAAATTATATGAAATTTTTTATGTTTCATATATAGCTATATATAATATATAATATCATATATAATATATAATAATAATAAATTTCATGTATAATATCATATTCTCCATAGCTATAGATATACTATTATCCTTAACATGTCGGTGACGCGAACCGAGGATTTTACCCTCTACCAAAACGCTCAACGCGCCTAAAGAAGTTTTCACTTCAAAAAAAAATATCTTGACAAATTAGATAGCAAATAAAATATACCTACATCTCTCAAGCTACACTCAAAATACTAATAATATGAACACGTAGTACTCTTTACTTCAGAACTCTCCTACCTTACCTAAATCTACCTATTAGGAGTAGGTACTCATGCACTGTGGACAGTTATAAGGAACTACGGAAGCCGTGAACGACTTTGTTTCATTCTATAACAGAAAGTGTTAACACGTTAATTCATCGTCAACTAAGCAGAACAGAATAGCTGGACTGGTCTTTACAAAATTCTACGAAACACTGTCATAAATCTATCCTATACTTTTCTAAAGCTGAAGAGTCTATTTATTAAGTTAAACGCGCCATTCTTAGGAGCTACGGGTTCCTTCCTTCCTGCGGTTTGTTGGATAGCCTATTGATCAAGGACGGCTATAGATTACATTATATGCTACCACCAATATGTTTTTGTAACTTTGTTAAATAATAGAATTGGTTGGATGGTTGCGTAATCTGTACTTTTTGGTACTTTGTAATGTAAAATAATTATAAAGGTAGGACGAGTAAGGAATAAGAATTTGAATCATTTGTTCTAAACTCCTTTGATAGAAATGAGATAAGATTAAGTGGTGTGAAGACCAAATAACTCGTAGTTGTGCAGGTCAGCTTGTTATGTCTTAGAAAAGAGATTAAGAAGTTATCCTCATATCTGTATGAAATTATTTTGAATTATTCGAAAACAGAATTTTCAAGGAATTTTAATAGGAAAATACACGTAGGTATTGACGTTATTTCTAGGTCATCGTTAGATATTAAAATGACAAAATAACAGTACTAAATCTTATAAATGATTACATTATTATTGATATAGGCATGTAGATATCAAGTTTTATCTGCTTAAAAACGCGAAAACAAAACAATAATATACAAATAGACAATATTACGTGGTATAGAAGTAATAAAATTCTACTTTAGGTTGTATAAATGGTATGGATTCAAAGTATAAAACGCGATATATTACGTATATTCCTTAATATCAAATTATCGTATTTTTTTATTTTAAGACCTTGCCAAAGTGACTCTACTCTAATCCGAGAGTTGTGGTAACCATAGTCATTATAAATGCAGACAATGTCTTATACTGACCCACATTATGGCGACTTGTGAGATGCTTTGTCACCGGACGGGGACGTAAAAGACGTGACGGTCATCGTGGTTAACAAATTTGTTCAGCCTATATTTACACCTTATAAATACATTTAATTATTTTTGTTACACACTGGTCCCTGAAATACATTTTACACTAGTTCAGGGACCAGAGTTCCTTTCCAGGGATTTACACCTGGTTCCCCGACTACTGGTACCTGAGACGGCGTGCGGTTTTTGGTCGGTACGAGTCCGACATAACCACCAGTAGGTGGTACCCGGGGGGACTTCCGCACAGAAAAAAAAAGGGACCAGAATTCCTAATATAAATGCTAACATTATATGAATTAATTAATAAATAAAAAAAAAAATCTCCAAACTACGAGTATATACGAGTATGGTGTTCCTTGGTAAGACCTACAGGGACGTAAACACATTTGTGTTATTCTATGGTTTGCCGTCTCTTTCCCTTGAAATAAATATAGTATAGTATTATAGATAAATACTTGTGGAAATGTACTACGTGAAAAGCCACGCATTTTATCAATTACCCATTATTAATATTACAAATGACGTAATAAAGATAAAGATAAAACTCTCAACTTAAAATCCTTAAAATATAACTTGACATCTGTGACAGTTGTCATTAGTGTCATTTAAGAACTGCCGAGGTATATTTAAGGTATGAATTTTTATGTTTATACTTGTACTTTATTTGTGATAAAACTGGCACGTAAAAACGAAAATATAGGTGCTACAAAATAAAATCGCTTGTTCAAACTTATTTTGTCCGTTTTACAGAGATCGTGCTTTACTTTGAGGACTGTAGTTACTTAACACTCAATAACTGCTTCGTTGGCCTAGCGTTTAGTATGTGCGACTGCCAAATAAGAGGTCTCAGGTTCGATTCCATGGTTAGGCTAAGTGTTATTGTGAGTGAAGTGTGGAAGTTTAATGATGTTTCACGCATGTGCCTCGGAGAACACGTTACGTCGTCGGTTTTGGATGTCGTGTACATCAAGCAAACGTTATTGGGAAGTTAGTACCCTCAAATATACTGATAACCAGTTGAACCTTCAAGTTCAATTCGTCCTCATGGTTGTAAAGGTCTGACGTCAGTCGTTTCGTGGAAAAACTGATAGTCAGGTAAAACTGCAGATCCCAGATAATTTTGGGAATAATAACAGAGTTATTTAACATACATAGATAGGTTATTATCTTCCATGATATAGAGGTAAACAAGTAGGGTCGATGGATGTTAGATTGTCCCCTTTCAGCAGTAGAAGAAAAGGTTTTTGTGGCTTTGCACGAAAAGAGAGAATTAAATGCCGGTAGCCTCACACACATCCTAAAGCAGCAAAAGAATCGCTTGACAGCAGTCTTCTGCCGTGCTATCAATGTGATCGAGGCGGCTTATATCCGCAGAATTATGATTCTTCTATAAGGCTTGGTGATAAATATCGAAGACAAATAAAGCACGATACATTATTATATTATATATATCAACCATTACGTAGCTTAGTGATTAAAAAAATATATAATCACTTGTTTTTAAACAAAGCTCTGTCTGATCAACGAACCATGAAACCAGATAACACTGTGTTATCAGTTGCCATGTTGTCTGTATGTGAGTATTATGTCAGCATACAATACATTACATATTATATTATAAATAATTCTTTTTTTTTTAAAGACAACGCCCGCTCTGCCTCACAATCCTGTGTCACGGGGGACTTTACAAGCATACAAGAAACGGACACAAAGAATATCTAGATTCAAAACAACAATTTGTGAACCACACAAGGTGTTGTTCACAAATTGTTGAATTTGAGGTTTTAACCCAACACTCAGCGTAGTAAAGAGTGGCGTGCAGTATATTCCTACTAATATGTTTTGTTTTCTAATCGAGGGGGAATTGCAGGTGAGTGCTAGTAGTGCATGCGGTTTTCGGGCGGTTCGAATCCGATATAATCACCAGGTAACACCACCAACCAGTATATTCAGATATTCGGGACAATTTCAGCACAAAAAACAAAACAGAAGAAACAGTCTGGTTTTTATCTGTTAATGGCATTCATCGCGCTATGTTTATGGGCTCTAGCGGCAGCCTAACATTTGCTTCGCCGTTACTCGCTTTCCAATGCAGTTAAAAATAAGTTATTGGAACATTTCCAAACCGGTTTCAATTTTAATGATATTTGATTAAAAATTAAACTTGTTTATGTGATTAAAACTGGCTAAACTAGCCTTGAGATCTAATGCTAACATATTACATTGTTTTTTCAAACTTAACACACCCTACACAGGGATGTCTGATCAAAAAATAAGCAGAGACAGTTCTGTGTACATTCATTATATTATAGATCAGTTACGCTCAGACACAAAATAAAAGGCTATGCTGGTCACATTACTTCTCTTAAGTGGGATTCGAAACCACGATCTCTGGTTTAGCCGTCAGAGTAACCTAACCCCGACCACCAAGAGCAACAAATCATTCAATTTGTTTTCCTTTATTAATCTACAGAACTATTTTCGAAATAAGAAACATTTAAATGCCTCGGTGGCGTAATGGTAGTGTATGCGACTGCTGTGCTTAAGGTCTCAGGTTTAATTCTCGGGTCGGACAAAACGTTTGTATGATCTGCAAATATTCTTGCCGGTGTATGGGTGTTTTCTATGTATATTATTATGTGTATTTACAAAAAACAAGCATATATGTATTTATATCAGCAATCTATAACCTATAGTACAAGCTCTGCTTAGTTTGGGTCTTGTTGGAGCTATCCGTGTGGTGACGAATTAAGAATACATAGTGTTACCATCCCTATTCATCTCGTGGGTGTCGTAAAAGGCGACTAAGGGAACAAAGTATGCAAGAGAACATCATTAGAAAGAGAAGGAAAACTTGAAACAATCCCTATTCCAAGCCGTTTAGCCAGCGTGGTATAGTAGGCCAAAACCTCCTTGCTAAGGAGAGGCCTATGTCTAACAGTGGACTGTAAAAGGCTATTGATGATGATGATGAATGTAGTATATTATTATTATTTGACACATCAACTGTTGGGGCAGGTTATTGCAATAAATACATTAACTTTACGACACAGCAGAGAGCATCAACGCCATCGTGGTGTAGGAAGTGACTAACAAGTTATATGGTGGTAATAATTACTCATTATTAATAGTATTATTATAACACTATTTCATATCAAGTACTTAGTTAAACACGTGTCGGTACGATACAATATAAAATCTTCCGTTATAAATATACGTATATCTATACTAATGTTATAAAGCCAAAGAGTCAGTTTGTTTGTTTATCGCACTCGCTAATCTCATCAAATACTCGTCCGATTTAAAATAATATTTTAGTATTAGATAGGTTATCAAGTCCTCGACACTATATGACTACCTCGGTGACGCAGCGGTAGCAAATACGACTGTTCTGCTTGAGGTCTCGGCTTCGATTCCCGTGTCGAACCTTAATGTTTCTATGACCTGCAAATATTTGTTTCGGAGTTTGGGTGTTTTCTATGTATATAATATGTGTGTAATTACAAAAAAAATCTATGTAAGTATTCCATCAGTCAATCTAGTTATCGTAGTACAAGCTCTGCTTGGTTTGAAACTAGATGCTGTTGTGCAAAATATTCTTTGTATTTATCCTTTAGAGTTGGCTTCACGCAACATCACGCTACGACCAATAAGTGATGTAGACGAAGTTGCGTTCGTTAGCTAGTGCACGAGTATGTATATTAGTTGAACGTGCTTTGATAACGAGGGCTATTAAATAATAGAATAATATGACAAGCGGTAAAACATATGTGCCAGTTCGTATCACTTGTTTTCATGGTCAGTACAAATCAACCTGCTGTGTGACACACATTTTAGTAGCACGATATCAGAAGTAAACACGTTATACACACACACACACACACACACACACACACACACACACACACACACACTTCTGCCAAGCCCTTATTATTCAAAGATTTTTTTTTAAACTTGCCAAAGTGCCTCTACTCTGCCTGATAGAAAGCATAAGTAGACTCCAAAAGTTGTAGTCACCATACTCATTGCGAATGCTGACAATGCAGTATAGTGACCCACGCGATGGCAGCCTATTAACATGCTTTTTTACACCTCACTTGAGGACGTAAAAGGCATGACAGTCATCATAGCATTGTATTGAACATACCACGACAACTGTCTTCCCCGCATCAATGAGCCTCCGGTCTCACACTCACCAACGAAACACGACAGCACGGATGCTGTCGCTTTAGGTTGATCTTCTGTGGCACGATTAGTACTACCGCGGTCGAGCCAGCCCGTTCATGCTCAAATCAGCGTGGCTCTCCTACCTGGTAGATTAGATTACTTGTAGTCGGCTACTAGGTCAAACTATTATACCTGAATATCAGTTTTTCAACGAAGCAACTGGCATCGAACCTCCGCAACCCTGAGGGCGAACTGAATTCGAAGATTGAACTAGTTGGCAGTATATTTGAGGGCATCGACTGCCCAATAATAATTTTTAGAGACGTTCATGATGCCGGGACTGACGACTTGCCGTGCTTTCCGAGGAACGGGCGTGAAACACCGTCAAACTTCCATACCCCGGTCTTTAAGAATTTCTTGTAAGAAAAACCGTAGAACACTTAAACACGCGGTAAACACGTTATACATCCATTTTATGGTGCAATATCGGGGTATATAGCGGATATTGGGTATATAAAGACTATGGGGTATAATGGCGTACATGCGCATAAGTTTAAGGAATAATTCATAATATTCGAAGAAAAGACTGTGTATTTTATTACAGTACAATATTTTTTTTATAAATATATACTCTTTTTTTCTGTTCCAAAATTCCCTACAATATCACCGTAGTGATGTGAATTAAGTTGACAAATTTAAAATCAATATTAGACTCATAGGAGTGGCCACACAGTGGCCTTTATTCATAATTTACACTACACTAATATAATTAATATACACTATACTACCTAATATTCGTTTATACACAGTTATCTCGAGAAGAACCAATCGAATTCGAATAATGTCTTTTCTACTTAAGTTTTCATTGACAAGGTTCTAAGTCTATTTAACAATCCTACGACCGTTATGAGCGAACCAGTGACAATTAACGTGTGTGAAACTGTGATAAATGGCTTAGTACATATGCATATGAGTACAATTATATTTCTACAATACAGTTTGAATGTAAATAACTGCACGAATGGCGTACTTAATGGTTTGTGTAAATATTTTGCAGTTTCTTACTGCGCTGAGTGTTGTGGGTTCGATCCTAACATGGGGCAACACTTTTTGTGAACCACAAATTGTTGTTTTGAATCTGGGTGTTCTTTGTGTTCTTTACGTGCATGTTTGTTGGGTCTTCCGTGACACGTGAGAGTTGTCTTGAAAAAATAATACGTGGTGGTAGTCACTGCCAAACGTTTTCGTGTTAATCTGATTCTCAAAACATGGAAAAGTGAACTATAATAATAGCGCAAAGGAAAACTAGGGCAACAAGAACCGACAAAGTAAAACAATATTTAATTTTCAGAACAATATTCATTGTTCTTCAAAGTTAAACAAATATGTCTTATCCTTAGTGTTTTGAATTTAAACTTCTTGTTTTAACTTCAAAGTGTTTTATCTGTATTATTCCATCGTACTTAAACAGATAAAAACACGACATAAGACATAATCACATAATTATATTGCACTTATAAAAATAACGATTATCTTCAACTGCTGTACTTTGATCATAAAGACAAAATTATCTCAATAATCTTTCAATGTTTTCCTGCAGTTAGAGAACCGATTTATTTACAGCTTCTAGTTATACTCTCTGAACTACGTAATAACTTCATACATTAACGTTTTTATCCACTAAGAGCTAGACAAAGGAGTATTCAACATCTTAATTTTAAAAACCATAGTATTCGTTTTTCGTACAAAACACAGAGTAAACGTATTGCCAATGCAAAAAAACGAGAATTTAAAATGTATATTAATTCGTCGGGAAGAGATATCAATTTAAAATTCAAGCACACTCCAGTCACAATTTAAACAAAAAATACATTAATATATGATTGATCTACAATATGTAGAACAATTAATTCAATATATCATGCATTCATTTAATAAAAAATAGGGTTGCAATGCTACGGAAAACATGAGACTAAAATGGCTGCCATGACATATGTTTAGAACTTCTTAATACTTAACTCTAATCTATATTTACTTTCTAGGTACTCTAATCAATGCAAACACAACATATAATTATCTTAACTAAAACTAATAAAATCAATTGAAGTATTATAGCAGACATTTTAAAGCACAACACATAACAACAACGTTCGCTGCGATAACTTCAATCTGAAGATTGAAACGAAATTGGTTACTGACATTCGTTATTGATAAACATTTCTTGACATAAATAACATGTTGATACGAATACCCTTGACCACTGACACTATCTTTTCTCATATATGTGAAAGAGATGACACGATGTATGTTTCGCAATACGAATATACATGATTATAACGTGCATAAATTTGTTTTTTTTTTTACCGATATCACAAGGTCAATAGACTTTGGAAATTCAATCTAAAAAATCTGTGGTTTATCCTTTTTTATCGTGATTGAACTGATATGCGGCAGTTTATTGAGTAGTGAAGATTGAGTTCTGGTTTCAAAGTCACAATGCCGACCATTTTTCTCAGCACTGTGTTTTATTTAATTTTTATTAGCCTGTGGACAACGCAGATTAGGTAAAGGTCTTTCTTTCTTAATTCTACATCTCTCTGTCACTTCCTAAGAGGAATTTCATTGAGTCCTTGGCCTAAATTAGCGTGGTATTGTAGGCCAAAATCTCTTTTCTAAGGAGCGGCCTATGTCCAGCAGTAGACTAGGAATTGCCTATCTTACTTTCAAGTAACGTGATGGAAAGTGACGTTGTAAATAAAAGTATTGACACACATACAACTGCCCAAAAGAAACCTTTTACTCTTCAGTAAAGTTTTAGCAGTTCAAGGATTATAATCGTCTGGTAAAATAAAAACATCCGTGTTGTCATGTTTCGTTGGTGAGTGCGAGACCGGAGGCGCATCGATGCAGGTGTGACAGTTATCGTGGTAACTGTGTAAGCCTTATACTCTCACGATAACTGTCATGTCTTTTACGTCCCCAAGTGGGGTGTGAAAAGCATTTTACAAGGCCGCCATAGTGTGGGTCACCATACTGCATTGTCTGCATTTGTGATGAGTATGGTGATTACAACTCTTGGATTTTATTCATGCTTTCTATCAGGCAGAGTAGAGTCACTTTGGCAGGCTCTTAATATAAAAAAAATATAGTATCCTTACTCTTCCTTTGGTATCCCGATAATTAAACGCTTTTGCGTCTAAACGTCTGTAAAAACAGAGCTTAGCTGTTTTAGTGCAATATTATACTTAAAATCCAATCAGAGAAGATTCTATTATTTATCACGTTCTTGAAACGTGTGTGTTAATTTATTGAGTGTGAGTGTGTGGGTGGTGCCATATGTGGTAAGGTATAAGGTTATTAACATAAACAGAATGAGTGTTAATGTCTGCCTTTAATTTCACGTGATTTCTATGTATAAATAAATGATGTTTTGTCATAGAGTAGAAGCGTCTGTTTAAACATTATAATTAATCCAAAATTAAACAAAAGTAGTTTTGAATCAAGTTCTTGAATTGCAAGTGTTCAAAGACGATGGTGGAGACATTCCAGCAGGTGACGCGACTGCTGGTTTATCCCTCTAATCCAATAATAATTCGGAGTGTAGGTAACAAACAAAGTTTTCCTACTGTCCGACGCGCCGAAAGAAAGGAAGAAATCACCCCTGTGAAGGGCCGCGTGACCAATCTTTCAATGATACAAATCAACTGATGAATGCTAACACTTTTTTTTGCGTGTTAGACTTGTACGAGTAATCTATTATACACGTATCTCTTTCCGGTATCATATCTTTTCAGTGGATTCGCACTCGACACTTGAAATAATATTTCAATTATTACATAACACACTTAAGTAAATGCGTTTACTTTTCACGCGCGTCTGAGAATTGCCGTCGGCTTCTGCGTCCCGGAGAAAAAAGGCTAAAGAGAAGGGAGGAGGTCTGGACAAAAAGAGACTCCTTTATAAATATAACACTCTTATGTGTCGTTTGGTTAATAAAAGAAAATAACATAAAATTGATAATACAAAGATACAGTGCGAAAAGAATTTTTTCACAAATGAATAAAATGGCCGACTTCTGCCATTTTATAAAACACTAGCTGTACCCTGCGCTCGTTGCTACGCGACCAACTAAAATAAATATGAAGGGAAGACATAAAAAAAATCCTACCAACTCCAAAACTTTCGTAGGCTCATGCACAACTTTGCGAAAGATATTCACATGATTAAATGCATAGTTTACGATTCTATAAAGGACATACAGACAGACAGACAAACATTCATTTTTATGTAATAGAAGTGTCACTTTAACTTTTTAATCTTTTTTTTTTACGACAATGAATCTACCTTTCATTTCAGACATGGTTTCGATTACCGTGAATTTTTATGAAGTACTAGCAAATCGCATCGGCTTTGTCCTTATAAATTCTTGTAAGACACCATTTATAACAATGTTTTACGTCATTGTGTGTAAAAGATGGATATGTTACATTATAATTGCTCACATTTCCTTTTTTGGGTGGTAAAAAACAGCAACTGACATGGTTCGAATGCTTCAGACATATTGACATATTTCGTCATCTTATCAAAGTTAAACAAGACCTAAATGAATTGTCTATAGATTCGTAAAAATTTGTTTGATAATTTTAGAGTTTATCACGGTCAGATAGACAGAAAAACAGATAAAAACACATACATCACCACCCTTCAGACAAAACACACCTTCCAGGATGTTTTTATATGACTTAAACTATGCAAATATGTAACAGAATATTATATACTAGCTTTTGCCCGTGGCCTCACTCGCGTGCCATGTTAAGTTTCGTAACAGATCATTTTAATAAATTTTTTTAACATACATATAATCCTACGGTACATCATCTTTGTGTCACTTCAATGGTTTAGGCAGCGTACGCCAAGTTAACTAACAGACGCCAAATTTTTTACCAACTTAATTGATATGTATCGTTATATTACGATTAAAATTACATAAAATCATTACGAATCGTAGCCTATATGATATTTCGATGTATAATATATATTACTGTAAAGTTTCATCCAAATCCGTCCAGTAGTTTTTTCGTGAAAGAGTAACAAACATACACACAAACTTTCGCATTTATAATATTAGTGGGATACGTTTCTTTAGTATTCATGTTACGTTTTAAAATTATATGTTAATATCCACTCGACCGTCTGATCCTGAACTAGGTAAAGCTTGTACTACGGTAGCCAGACTATTCATAAACATACATGTAATAACATTCAACAAAGCCACTCTTATTACTATATATATCAGTTAACGATGGGCGGGGAACCCGTCATTATTTAAAGCAAAATTTCATGCGAAATTTTGAACAAACCTGTTTCACTTAAGGAAAATCATACACATGAAAAATAATTTACTACGAAATTCGATTGAATACAACTTAACCGGTTATGGAATTACTTACACTTTACATATATATATTTTAAATTTTCAAAATGGAATTTATTTAGGATTCCGTATATCGAGGAGAGAACGAAAGCAGCCAAGAGGAAGGATACCTTATGAGTGATAGAGGAGATCAGGGACGCGACGACGCAGCGCTGACGAAGAGGTCTGCTAAGGTCATAGATACTGCCGAGGGTTGTAACGTTTGAAAACTGATCACTCGAGGGATTGTTTGTAGAAGTCTCGACATTCAGCAGTAGAGAGAACGTCATGAAGGAGAAAAAAAGAAACTCTTGAAGAAACTCATTCAATTTCTTGTCTATACACCGTTTTGTCTGCCTACCCATCTATCAGTCTCTATTCTTACTTAATATTTCAATAATAAATAGGCTTTTTCTTCGACTTCCTTTATCTGTCACAACTAAATGTTGCATTTGACGAAAACAGCTGTAACAAGTTTAATAAAGTAATGAAGAACTAATAGGTTCTTTACTATTTTATTAACTTTTAGTTTAAAAAGCTTTTCGCGTAGAAAAGTCAAAGGACAAAGTTAAAAAAAAAAAGTATTATATGACTTAATTAAATAGCTATAATGATCTATTATGCTACGTAAAAAAAATAATTAAATCATTTATACTGTAGTGGAGTGCAATAACGATGTATATAAACCTATAAATAAAAAAGAACACCACATGTCTTCCCACGGGTGAACTATAATAATTACTTAGTACTTCGAAATGTGCCCGCATATTAACTGTCTAATTAACAGTGACTTTAACTCATTTCTGAGTGTTACTAACATTTTAATAGTAAATGTTGCTCTGCCTAAACTATTTTGTCGTCGCCTGTACTCCAAGACTAACAACAGTGACTAATATAACTGCACGTGACTCCCCACGTGGTGAACTATAATAGCCACTTAGTACTTAGCATGTTTGCAATGCGTCCGCATATTAACTGTCCAATTAATATGCATTTTAACTCACTTTGTGATTACTAACGTCCTGTACACAGTCAACTGTATTTTTGTTAAGGAACTAATTGTAAAATGTAGGTATTATTTGCATCGTTATTAAGATGTTTCCCGTTTAACTACTTTTTGTTAGTTAAGTGGATTCTATCACTTGTAGGTATCCGATTATTTACACTGCCAGATAACAAGATTTACTTTACGATTTAAGGGAGCTAGTATGACTACCTACCTGCAACTCTACAGTCGCAAATGGCATGTCGTCCTTAAAGCCTTAAAGAGAGAGGGAGTGTTAAGGCTCCAGTTACCTCACACGGCAAAGAGCAACAAAAGAATTTTTAACTGTCGATTTTCGAACCGGCCCATTTCTGCCGAAGCGTGGCACTCCCACAGATTTTTAAATATGGAATAACAAAAACGAAAAAAAAAGTTGAACTGTTTGCTGTTTTGTTACCATAGCTTTTCTTTTCTTTTTGATTTCAGTAACCTGTTTGTGTTGTTAGTCTAATCATGTTAATTGTTTTTTCTGAGTATTCGAAAATCACAGCAGCATGAGACCGGCTGTAGTGGAGAAGCCTGGGGAGGGTCAAGTCCAACAGTAGACGTCATTTGATGATGATTCGAAAATCGATACTTTATTACATAAAAAATATTATATATGTGTAAGTAAATATCAGCCTGCGAATTGATAAGACTAATACTGAGAAACGGGTACTAAGGTAGAAAAGGGACGGTTTTCTTGGATTTACGTATAGCTAAGAATAGAAAGTTAAAAGATAAGGAAAAGAAATGAAAAAACAAATTTTGATATCACTGAAATAGGATTTTTGTTAGTAAATGTAAAATCTATATATGTAATAATTTTCTTAATTCAGGTATATTAGGAACGCCAACCATCCTGGTCTTGAGCAATTCGCATTCATCTGTCCTACACTACGCTTGCCCAATCGTGCTATCCACTCTAGTACACTTCGGCTCCAGCGACCATCGGTTCGTCTGGAGACCTTGGGGGAGATCTTCGTTCAGCAGTGGACGGCGATAGGTTAAATAGGTATATTAGACTCAGGAAAATTGTTATACTTAAACAAAATATTAGTCAGGTATTGTTCAATAAAAATACTATGCGAGATCTAGAACTAATAGTTACTACATAACAGAGCTTGTCATCGATAGATGACGTTACGGTGTATTTTTGTAATATATTTGTGTCGTTACGTATTGAAGAAGTATAGTCACGATTATAAATACATTTGCAACAGGATCCAATTTCTTTATTTATAATTGCAGCAGAGAGAATACACGTGCCTAATAGGTATACAATATTCTAGTTAATGTCATTGAAGGTGAAATTTCAAGTGCTTTATATTTAGTCAAGTATTTAGTATAAGTATTATAATATCTGTGTGGTGATTAAGAATACTGAGTGTCACCACGTCTATTTAAAGTGCGAAAGGGAGCAAACTACACAGAGCAGGAATACTGCACAGAGGTGGTAAATTTGAAATCCCCTCGGGCCATCACCCACCTGGTTTTCGGCGAGGTGGTGTGTCGGAATCTCACCGACTAAAAATCACACGATGTGCGTCGTAACCACGCAAGCGACGCTGATATCGCCTCCTCGCGGTTATTTACTATAACGGATAGAGGGGAAAACCCGTCCCGTCCGCCCGCAGCCACACTCAGGAGTCATGAGGCGCTGGTAATTGTGCCTCCGCCGTCTGATCCATCAATCATCATCAACAGCCTTTAACAATCCACTGCTGGACATAGACCTCTTCTCAAAAAGGAAGTTTTGGGCCTACTATACAACGCTGGCCAGACGGTTTGGTCCGGTTCGCGGTGATGTGATAACAAAACTTGCAAAATACTAAGAATTTATTTCAGTCCAACTTCTGATAACAATCATGACCGAAATTATTTTCTCAGACAGCTTTTACTTTCAGTTTGATTTTTAAAACGTGAACTGTTTTGGAAATATTTAAAACCTTCTGCCTCTCTCCGCCTTTCCTTTAACGTACAATTTTTGTTTAACTTCGTACATCAACACACGGGTCGACCGTTACTGTACCTTTTTAAACACATATGTTACAGGTAAACAATACTCAGAAAACAAATTCTTGTGCTCATCACACAATAATAGTCTGTGCCCGAGTTTTCCAACATTAGTCAGAGGTACCCAATCTTTGGCCTAATTTAGTCTTTTTGTATGGAGAGCAAGCGAACAGACGGGTTACCTAATATTAAGTGATAACGCACACCCATGCACCTGTAAAATTTAGTGCGCAGGCAACTTAACATAATGCAAGAATATATTACTGGCTCTCATTGTTTTATCATCTACGTCAACTTCCTAGGCTTTATTATTCCCAAGATTATTTAGGATCGGCTACTAGTTCGATCGGTTTTATCAGAATATCAGTTTTTTCACGCGACTGTCATCGGACCTCTGCGACCCTGAGGGTCGAATTAGTTGTCAGTATATTTAAAAACACTTTCTAATAACGATTGCCATAGATAGTCATGTCATGACAACCGTGATCGAATGCTTAACGTACTCTCCAAGGAATGGGCGTAAAACACCACCAAATTGCCACTCTCTAAGCTGTTACTAAGAAGTTCTTGTAAGAAAAACCCAACTAAACTTTTGGCACGGCTCGTTAATCGAATCCGAGACTTGTTGATTAGCAGTCGCATACGCTAACCGATAGGTCAACAAGGTAGTCACTGGCTCTCTTTGTTTCATTGCGATTATTGACATGACTAGCACTGATTAACTTTATACATTGTACCTGATGGCTAACGTCAAGCCAGGCGTCCTTCGGGAAGTGTATAAATAATTAAGATTATTTTATGTACATAAATCATTTATACATATCGTACAAGTACCCGACTTTCTTCAAAAATAGAAAGAATAGATCAGAATTAAACCGATTATAATAAGAAACTGGAGGGAATTAATTAGCAAAGTGTTATGAAACTGTGTATTATAAACACTAATTATTATATTTCCTAAAATATGAATATACGAAACCTCGATAATACACTATCTAAAACATATTTCGTTTATATAAAAAATACCGATATAATTCGAGGAAAATTTCTCAAATAAGCCTTATTCCTTGACGTTAACGTACAAATCAAAATGAACAACAGTTCATTGATGTTTGTTCCAGCTGGCTGATAAACCTGTGTTACAAGAATATTAAGCAACATACACGAGAAATGATACATAACAATATCTATGCAAATTTATTAAAATTGAGTAAACCTCACATGATCACTTCACAACAGCCTCTCCTCATAAAGGAGGTTTTGGCCTACTGTACCACCCTGGCCAGCCGGGTTCGCAAAGGGTTTGTATTTAGTTTTTCTTCTCTTCACAGCGATGTTGTCTTGCATAATTCACTCCATTAGTCGCCTCTTACGACACCCATGGGATAAATACGGGTGGTGACATTCTGTATTCCTAATCTGCTACCACACGGAAAGTGCCCTTAGGATGGTTCGTTATTTTAAGGAGTTGCATGCGACCCAAGAGTACAAAGACGCACGAGATAATTCGTAGTTTCTTTTTTATTTATTATAATCGTAATATTGTAAGAAATTATATAGTTTGGCTTACAGGGTTTTATAATTTGATAATTTCAAACTGACACATTCAACTCAAGCAAAATAATCTGTGTTTAAAATATAACTTTTTTTTTATTGTTGCCATTAACTAGCATCAACCGTGTACCATGAAGCAGTTCACATATCTACCACTTATCTCCGCCGTAGCTTAACTTTAATTAGCAAGTAAATTAAAAAAGAAATTAAATCTAAAATAACCCATACACACACAATTAAAACTGATGAAATATTTTACTTTAACTATTATTTTCAATCATAAATGGTATACATTTTTAATATGAACTTATTTCATTTGTTTTTATAAAAAATAACTCACCTTTTCTCCGTCCAAAGGGACCACAAAATGCAACGCCTTTGCCAATTACGTTCTCATCAATGCATCTTATTAATTTGGCAGTATCTTCCGACTGGCTCTCGTGGGCTACTTCCCCCCATCTCGATGGCAAATCTTCTTGCATTGATTCCGATTTACCTTTAGTGCCTCTAGACTTTTTTAAAACACTTGTCATAATTTTGTCACAAAACACAATAATAATTTATACAAGTATAATTTGAAAAACACAACACTGATCAGATAATGAAAGCTTAGTTTATATATTTTTTAAAACACAAAAAATACAGATATTTAATACAATATCACGATTTCAACGCACATGCAATACGACGCGATTGTTCGCGAGCGTAAGTTTTAACCTCGTGTCGTAGCCGTGCAGCATATAACTGTGCTGACTAGCGACTGGCGCGTCTTGGTGACTCGGCCGAGAATTGCGACGCACCTCATGTTGCCCGCATTTACTGTTACCAGCTCTAAAATATTATCTACTATGGGTATTTTATTCAGTTTTAGTAGGAATTTCAAAACGCATTTTAGTTTACTGTATAGTATTATATTGAAATCTCTGTCGTTTATTTTTTCTTTTTTTTTTTTTTTTTGGTAATTGTTATTTTTGGTTATTATTATTGGTTACTATTATTATTCACATTATTGGTTAAAACTATACGTTGTTGACTTTTTTAATGTTGTTAGAGTTTTAAGTTTTAAATAGTTATATTACAATTATTCGTCACTTAAATCAAGTGTGTAATACAAAACTACATACCAGTGTTTTTTTGTCCCATCTTGGAATGAAATAACAAGGGTTGTGCATTCGATTCCAACCCTAGAAAAGTATATAATAAATAATAATAATATTTTTGGAAATGTGACACACAACGCCATCTAGTCCCAAATAAAGCAGAGCAATAATTGTGTGATAAGCACGATATTTGTTATATGTCTGGATGATATGATGTTCTGAAGGAGGGACATATGAAAAGTACCAGAAACCGATGCATGTATGTATGCAACGATTGATAATAACGAAGCAAATGAAATGTGTCAGGATCGTAGTAAGTGACGTCAAATAGGCGTGACTTTATTTATTTATGTATGTTTGTCTGAATAAAATTTATTTATTATATGTACATACATATTATAGATAAATTTAACCGATGATTAAATGTACTTGAATATTTCTAAACACATTTAAACTAGACTACAGTAGCAGACAAGTCTCACTTGTTAAACTACCACGACACAAAGCTATACATTTGAATGTTTACTACGTACCATGCAAATCAAATAAATATAGATCTCTCCTAAAGAATTTGTAAAACCTCTTTAATATACACATTACCCCATTATGCTTGCAACCAGTTCTGTTAAATCAATATTTATTAAAAAAAATAAACTGCTGTCACTATAGCAACGAGTTTCGTTAAGTACGTCTTTCATTACAATTTTGTATTACTATATACGTTTCCAGTTTTTGTTTTTCTGTAATATTGAGCTGTGAAGATGATGAAAATGCAGATATCTAACGAGCAGGATAGGAGGGAGGCTCAGAATAGAGAAAGGAGGAGACAATGTGAGCTCGAGAGAAGGTCGAGGATTTTCAATGCGAGAAACAGGAAAATTGGTGTAAGTTCACCATTTTGAACTGTTATCAATTTTATGAACCATACAAAAATATCAAAATTATATAGTGATAACTCTTAACAAAGCTACAATATACTATATAATATATTTGTGGGTGACATATCGTTTTCTAGACCAAAATAAGTATAGCTAGTTACATACCACGATTTCTACAATATGGATAGGTTTTACATATTACGTTGAACTTATAAACTAATACATCACATAGAAATCGAACCCGA
This sequence comes from Hypercompe scribonia, assembly GCA_949316085.1. Lineage (NCBI taxonomy): Eukaryota > Metazoa > Arthropoda > Insecta > Lepidoptera > Erebidae > Hypercompe > Hypercompe scribonia. Next base: position 13,421,292 of record OX438988.1, read on the forward strand.
AACCTTTAGAGTTCCAGAAGAAATCGAATCGTTGCGCTACGGCCGCTGAGGTCGCCAGAAATATCCAGTTCAGGAGAAGTTAACACAACTTGATTGTCAATAAATTAGTCATGAGTCAAATAAATTATACTACATAACTACTTGTGTATTCTCGTTTCAAAACCATTTTGGACTGTAAATCTCTATCTTCTATAACCCCTTAATCCACGAAGAGAAATAAGGACCCTTTCGTTATTATCCCCACAGTAGTGATGTTACCTGTGCCTATTTTGATATTATACACCATTGTAAGCTTGTTCCAATTTTAAAAATATAAATTTTCAGGTGGATTTACCGTTCCTGGAGCGCCAAGTGACAGAAAAGAGAGCTGAACGCGATGACCAAAATCGAAAAGACCTTGCGTTTGCAGCACAAATGATCAAGGACAGTAATCTCGCCGTGGTCTTGGAAGCTAGGGAGAAAGAGGTATATTAGCAGAAAGGTATATTGGTGATACAAGTATACGGATGATACCATCATCAATCAACTTATCACCGTTCAATGCTGACCTGAATTTAAATTAAATTTAGTTGAAACTAAATTCAATTAAAATTAAATTCAAATAAAATTTAAATATTTAAATTTAAATTAAAATAATAATTTAAAATTTATTTTATGTTTTACTGTGATACAAAAGTTTATTTATAGCTAATTGGGAGGGTTGACGGAGCGAATAATACATTGCATCTCCGTTCAAATTACGACGGACTGCATGAATGTGTCATGGGTTTTACATGGGGCAACACTGCGTGATCCACCAATTATTGTTTGGATGTTCTTTGTGTCCATTTGTACGGGTAACACAGGTTATATTCATAGAGCGCGATTGTTTTAAAAAAATAGAAAAAAAGAACTTCACAATCCGGTCTACTTGTCTCATTTAAAAGAAAACTTATTTAGCAACTTCAAACTCTTTGCTTGAAGAAAGTTTTATAGCTTTTGCCATTTTCAACAAAAAATTTATGATACCTAATATCTTTATACAGTATCCATCATCGTCCCTTGCCTTCCCTTAACACTTACGATTTCCAATCTTAATCTCAATTTTCTAACCTTTAATTCCCAAGGTACCCGTTGACGTTATAGGTTTGCGTAACATATCAGTGCCCTATCCTTTTGGGAATATGCCCAAAGGAATATAGTATATCTATTGTATTTAATATTTAAAAGGTTTATCCAATATCCAACAAAATCTTTCGATAAAGGCAACTTGCAATATGAACAATTGGATGTCTGTGACCTCACAGTTCTTAAGAATTGAATTCAAGAGTTGAACTGTCACGATTTACTCAGAAAAAGACAATTCCATCTATTACTGAAAATAACACCATAGCGTTAATTTGTCGAATTGCAAATATTTAGCATCTCATGCAAAATTCTTCCAATTTTTATTATGATTCAGTGAATGTTATTGAACCTGCAATTTATGACTTTATTTTTTCCACAGCAAATATTTTTATTTCTATTCTATTTTGACTATTTCAATAAACAACAATTTTAGGACGAAAAATTGTTTACATTCTCATAGTAAAACGCACATCAACAATGGCAATTAATATTTAATTATGTGTTTTAATATCCTACATGTGTAATGGCAGCTTAAGAATACAGAGTCTCACCACCCTTGTTGATCCCGTGGGTGTTGTAAGAGGCGACTGAGGGAATAAACAACACTGCCAAAAGAAGGAAATCTTAAAACAAATCTTATACCAATCCGTCTGGCTAGAGAGGTTTATGTCCAGCAGTGAAGTATCAAAAGCTGTTCATAATGTTAGCATAATTAAATAGTCGAGGTTTCGGTTAGTTACATTAGTTTTTATATTACATTGAGTATATATAAATAATATTATAAATAATAGGATAAAATAAAGTTAAACGAAAGATAATTAGGAACGAGAATAAATACTGGTCAACTTAGAAAATAAATATGTATGTTCTGCTAGCCGATGTCGGTCACGGCCAGTCACAACGGAGACCAGGAAACTACAAAGCTACGCACACAAGTGTGTGCACAAACATATGTGGACTCTCTGTTCCCTCAGAATCCGATGGGACGACTGTCCGACACGACTGAGGAGAAATCGTTGCATGTACATGTACGAGTATCATAAACAAATTAATAACCTTAGACCATTGAAATGTTTCAAAAGATTGTCGAAGCTATGAATCATCAAAGAAATAATGGCAGCTATCAGCCACTATGCACACATAGGTAAAGAATAGTATCATTTCGTGAACATTTTCCCGAGAACAAATGATGTTGCTCATCACACAATCACCGGGTTATAACCGAGCCCATGACCTCTATCGCAGCAGTCAGGATCATTAGCCACAAGTCGTTAATGACATAATTTTTTATTTAATAGGAGCGTCGTCGTATTGGCGAAGGAATCGATAAGTACCGTAAAATGTACCAGCGTTTAGAAGACAGACGCGAGTATGATCTCAATGATCCTGACGTACTGAAGAAACAGCTACCACCACGAGCTAGTGATGGAGAACCTGTCGGACTATCTAGCGCTCAGAAGTTAGTTACAGGCTTATATATTTATTTATTTAAACTTAATGCGCATGTTGTACAAAGGCGGACTTAATGTCATGAGGCATTCTCTCCAAGTTAACCTTATGGTGATGTAGAAATATGATGCGGTAGGTGCAAAGGTAAAATATAGAAGTTGACATGGTACATAAAATAACCGATATTTTAGGGAAATGTTGACATTAAATATTACTAATAAAATATTATTTTATAATAGAAGTCAAAATACATAAACAACGCACTGTATATAATGTAAATATATACTGCCTTGCTGCATATTTCAGGACTATAATACGTACTTTGAAACTGTTGTTATTTGTTGGTGAAACTGTTTTCAGAGGATATTTGCAAAAATTACAGTTCACCCTAACGATCGATAAAAAATATAAGACGTTCACTACTTTCAGATTTTCCCTACGTGAGTTTTTTTACTCGTCGTTCACAGTTTTCGGTTCTTCATTTAAGAGGTTCATTACTTTCTCACTTGTGATCTTTTATTTTTTTAATGCTCCTTAATAGATCAGCTGTCTGCTGGGGAAGTGCCGCGAAGTCGAATCGTCACGGAAATTAGCCGCAATTAATAGCAAGAACTTTAGAATAGTTTATAGAAAATGAAAACTACTATTAAAGTTTTTGTCAAGTGTTCTATAAAATACTTGTAGTTTTATATATTACTTATATATTGACGTTACAAATATATTCAAACTTCAATTCTTTGGCCGCGGAAGGTATGACGCGCAGCAACATGACAACCGTTCATCTACACTATGTATAATGTGTATGTATGTATTTACAAAAAAAAAGTATGTATGCATATATTTACATCAATCGTCTAGAAGTCATAGCATAAGCACTGTTTAGTTTGTGTCTGAATGGCGTGCTGTAAATGTTGTAAAATTTTATTATATTGAATTCTGTTTCTTTTTATGTGTTCATTAAAAATTGAGGTGAATACTGTTTTTGTAAATAGGTAAGTAAGTGTATGCCAAAATATTCAAAGTTTGTTGAGACTCAATACATGTATTTTCGATACGTCATCAGGTTTGAAGGAGAAGACTTGGACTACGAAGAACGCAAAAAAATTATGGCGGAGCAGAAAAACTCATGGTTGGAACAGCAGGTTCAAGAGAGGAAGGCTGCCCAGGAGGAGAGAAAGAAAGCTGAAGCTGCTTATATGGTAACATATCTTATGCGTTATACGCAAGGCACCACCTTCTTGTGTCGAATGCTGTCATGTATAGGTATGTTTCAACATACGTCGTTATTTCCTAATCAATAACTGTTTGGGTAGTATTTCTAGGTTTACTTTAAAATAAAAATTTTAATATTGCACTTTATTAGGTTGCACTTCTTTCCTTAACTTTTAGATGGCGATAAAAGCTCGTGATGACCGCGCTGGTGAACTCGACAGGATGGAGCGAGAATGCCGATACAGGCTCGGTCAAGCGAACTTGAAGTACAACGAGGCATTGGTAATCTACAAAATGGCTGTACAATCTCATTTGCTTTTGCCAACGATTACGATTGAAACAACTTTTGCTAACACCAACACAGAATTAATTTCAGAGTAACTTAAGCAAAATACGCGCTTGCCTGTTAGATTGTAGTTAGATCTATTAAATTAACTCCAAGGCCTAACTCACCTATCCGAATGTGAAATAGCCTGGCATACTGTGTAGTAACAAGTTATCAATCAATTTACCTAAATGAACTATTTCTCTTGTTTATCTCTAAGAAGCTATCCGTAGTTGACACATAACCATAAGTAATTATTGCGTACAGTACAACTTAAATATTAATTCAATCTTTTTCATTCTTTAGGCTACAGAGAAGAAACAACTGGAACAAGTCATGAAGGCTCAAGAGGAAGCCGACAACACCGCGGAAATGTACAATAATTTGACTTCGGATATGCTTACCGAGAACCCTGATGTAGCCAAGAGCGCTCTTGGAAAAGACAGGTACAAAATATAATGACTAATAGTTGTGTTATTGGTAAGCAGTCATTTTTAAAAACAAAAACTGAAGATCAAGCATGCAGCCTGCCTTATCTGAACGCTTCTAATACCATAAGAGTCAAATGCATTATCAACTCTTTCTACCAAAAGGATAAAAGAAACTAAAGAGGAATAGAAATGGATGATTCTTCACTCTTTTTTACTGTTAATAACACCCTATTGGTGTATAAGCGACATAAAATCTTAAAAACAGTAGACATTCAATCTTTACATTAAGTCATGTTTTTAATATTACTAATATATTATTTAAAGATAACTAAGCAGTTGATATCTCTATCCTTTCATAGGACGTATATAAAAGTAGTTTATTCCTGTTTCTTTTAGCTACTACAGTCTAAGTCACAGTCACTAATAATTTATAAAAATTTCAGGGCTATCGGTTTCATGTACAAAGGCATGAATCAAGAGGAGCTGAAGAAGTTTTATGCTGCGCAGAAAGAGCAAATGGCTGCCGCAAAAGTACGTTTTGAGACTTTTCGTATTAGAATATTTTATATTCTGTTTAGTGGCCAATCAAGAATAGGGATTGTCACCACCCCTGTTCATGTAACAGCCAGCTAAGGAAGCAAACTTTGCAGGATTAGAGCAGCAAGGAGAAGAAGCACTTGAAAAACACTATATCAAGCTGTCTGGCTAATGTGGCTTAGTAATTCTAAATCTCCTTTCTAAAATGAAGCGAATATCCAGCAGTCCAGCAGTAACTATTTAAGGCTCAGTACTAATATCATTATTTTGTTTCCCAGGCTAAACGCGAAGCTGAGGAGAAGATGGAGGCTGAGTGGCAAGCTCTGGCAAAAGCTATACAGCGTGAGGTTGCTCGCCAAGACATCAGTGACCAGAGAAAGAGAAGGTAAAAATGTTATACACTCCCTGATCCTCTATAAAAAGGAAGAAATTCTCTCATTTTAAGTTTCTTACCTCGGAATTCTGTCAGTTATGAAGTAATGGAGAAAATCGTTTTTCTTTTTGGTAAAGTATACTCTTTTATAATTTCATTTAAATTTGTGCAACCCATTTCCTTGTTTGCTCTCTACACCACAAAAATAGATGATGACTACTTTCCAATAGTAGAGCCATTTGTTTGTCTATTTGTCGTTACTTTAGGGACATAAAAAAGTAGTGTAAAAATCCAAAGACATAGGACAATTGTGTATGTATCATTCTCTATACACGCTTATGTTTGGCCAACAGAGAAATAGCTCGTCAACTGATGGAGGAGAATCAGCTAATGGCTCTCCAACAGAAGGAGAAGCAAAAGTACTTCAAGGAAGTGGTGTACAACAACACACCGACGGATGCTTACTATTTGCAATTCAACACCACTACGAGATAAACAGTTAAAAGTTCTTTTTAGTCTGCCAAGTAAGGTTAAGTTAAGGTATATTGCCAGTCTTAGTGGATAACTTCGATTATCCCTATTTAAAACTGCAGTGGGCTGAAAGACAATTGTCTTGACTAGAGCATACTTTAGAGCTATTTCGCTAACAATCGCTATGTACCTAAATACCTCGGTTCATCGGTTCAAGACAATTGTCTAGACTAGAGCATACTTTAGTGCTATTTCGCTAACAATCGCTATGTACCTAAATACCTCGGTTCATCGATTCAAGAAAATTGTCTTGACTAGAGCATACTTTAGTGCTATTTCGCTAAAAATCGTTATGTACCTAAATACCTCGGTTCCACATAAAATAAATCGACTAAAAACTACATGTAGTGAGAATATTACTTAGTCAGCAATAACTGACTGTTGTGTGATAATAGCGCGTGCTGTGTTAATAAAGTATGCCAAGCTTAAATAACATAAACTTGGAATTAAAAAAATATGCGCACTTGCGTCTCTTTTGGAGCAAAATTGAAGTCGGTTTTGTTGACGCTAAAGTTTCAATTTAGCTTCACTCACAAATACTTAACGGAGTAGCCACTAAAATTGGCAATGAATAACTGAAACTCTAAAATTACAGTGAAATACTCTGCAACTTTGAGCTAAGTACTTATGTTTAGGTATATTATCTAGTGGCATCAATAATCTAGATCTGCTTCGCTGGAAATCCTATAGTTGTACTTACTGCTGTCACATTCATTTAAAAAAGTTACTGTACCTGTCAAGATTCTGCTGTTGTCTGTTTAAATACTATTCGGCATTATTACCAAGATTAATATGTTAGTTCAAACATCTTACTAAAACTAAGCGATAAAAGGCCTGAAAGGATAAAACTATGATTATTTTGTCAACAATAATAATAAAAAGCAACATGGCTCTCTATAATTCCCGCCAAAGAATATGAATACTTAAAACCTACAACATTTAAAACATCCAATGTATGAAATATTCTGAAATGAAACACAAATATATCTTTGTCTGATGGGAAATATCCTCATATTGCCTTCAATATCGCAGGAGAATGAACTAAATACACTTGAGATGAATTGAATAATTCCAGCTGTCAAACTTGTTGGACATAAGTAGTTGTCTTTGGCACAGGTTTCTAGTCATACTGTCAATACTGTCATCACCTTTTATTAAAAGTAGATTAACGAAAAACAGCTTTGAATACTAAGATATCGTGTGGCTAATTTCGTTAGTCTAGTTCTTTAAGCTTAGAAAATATTTGAATATTTAAAATTCAAAAGGCAACTGCTTAGATACGTAAGCACACATGCTGAGTAAAAATCTTTTGCACCTATATTTTAAAAGTGAAATTGTGTACTTATGAATATTCTGAATGTAGTTCGTTATTTAGTTAATAAAGCTCTTAAATGTTTGACTTTATTTTTTTATTCAATTGCTTATTACAGCTTCAGAGTGTATTTTTATAACCAACCGAAGTGCAAAGGTTGGAAAATAGCAATTGAAATCCAGTGACGTTTACCATTTTACACCAACGAAGCATGAACTATAGCCTTCCCCAGAGAGCGCCAACCGTTTCGCTCTTGGGCAGTCCGCATCCATTCGCTGCCAGTCATTTGCCGCAAGTTGTCAGTCCATCGTGAAACAGAGCGTCTTACACTACAATTACCTTCGATCTCCACTCCAGCACTCACCGGTTCCAACGACCATCAGTCTGCCTGGAGACTTGACACACCAACTTTAACGTGCTAATTCTCCGTGTGATATCAGTTACTGCACTGTCGAATCGTGCATTGCACACCATCGCACGCAGAGCGACATTAAACTTATAGACCAATCCAACAGTGAGTGTCCGTGTGCCGGCTCCGTATATCATAACAGGTAGGGTGTACTGGTTAAACGCCTATGCTTTCAGCAATTGTAGAATCAGCGACTCAAAGCTTTCCATTTGCCATCCATCCTAGACGAATTCTTCTATCGACCTCCCTATCGAAGTTGTTCCGGCCGAGTTGGATAGTTTGGCCTAGATAGACGCGTTATAGTCACTCTATTAACGGCCACGGGACTCGGCGGCACATGTCTACTATGCATGATTTTGGTCTTGCCAATGTTCATCCCAAGTCCCACTCATCTTGAAGATTGGTCAGGTTTATTAGGTGTGCGGAGGAGGAGATTGCCGATCTCCTGCAAAAAATTCGAGAACCAGCGGAAGGGGGTTCTGTCCCCATAACAACAGTATCTTTGCAGGAGACAGCAAATGCGGGGGTGGCCATTATCCAAAAGGTGGCTACCAAATCTCGGAACCTTAAGAGCTCTTTTGTAAGGGCTCTTAAGGACTCCTCCTCTGCAATTGCTGGGGTCGTTGAGACCCTCGTTGCGGATGTTGCTCGCCTCCAGGCTGCCAACGAATGCCTGACAGGGCAGGTGGCGGAACTGAGTGCCCAGTTTGCGCAGTTTCGGTCGCAGATAAATGTTCCGCCTTCGAGGCAACCTACCTCTACTCCTGGTTCCGGTGACGTCAGCGATGCCCAGTTGCGCCAAATTTTGGACGCAGTGGGACGTATGCTAGACGGGCGTCTTGCGAGCCTGGAAGCAAGACTACCTCCAGCCCCTGTTATTCGACCAGCACTCGCTGCAGACAGGCGAAAGGCTGCATCAATACCGATTCCGCTTTCTATAGCAAATGAGCGCAAATCGTATGCGACAGCGGTCTCGGTGTCTGCATCTGCGGTTACCACGAAAACACGACAGATGACCAAGGCAGCAACAAAGACAGCTGCATCGGTGGCAGGGCCTAGAATGGCGGTAAAGCCTAGAGCAGAGTTCCCTCCGCTCCCCGCTCCAACACCTGTACCTGGCACTTTCACATCTGCCCCCTCCAATAACGGTTGGCAAGTTGTCGGAGGGGCTAAGAAGAAGTCCCGAAAGGGGAACAAAAAGGCTGCTCAAAACGCAGCTCCTACCCCGCAGTCATTATCAGTGATAATCAACAGCAAGAAGAAGCCACGGAAACTACAGCCCCCAAAAACTGCGGCTGTAGTGGTCACGGTGTCACCGGAAGCGGCCAATGGCGGATTGTCCTATGCGTCCTTATTTAAAAGGGCCCGGGACAGTCTCGCCACTGAATTCGGGATGGTAGGGGTCAGGTTGCGCCTCGCCCAGACGGGAGCTCGGGTCCTCGAGTTCCCCGGGGTTGAAGGTGCAAAAGTGGCGGACACTTTCGCCGAGAAATTAAGGGGAATCTTTGCAGCCACGGATGGTGTAAAGATCACCAGGCCTACGAAGTGCGCGGAGTTGCGCATTTCGGGCCTGGATGACTCCGTAACGATCGAGGATATCCGCGTTGCAATTAGCGAGAAGACGGGCTGCAACGCGGACAACATTAGGGTCGGCACCATCCGCCCCGGTCCTGGAGGGCTTGGCGCAGTGTGGATCAGCTGTCCGGTAGCGTCGGCCAAAGTACTGGGCGACGCAGGCAGAATCCTTGTCGGTTTTGTGAATGCCAGAGTCACTGTACTGGCAGCAAGACCGATGAGGTGCTTTAAGTGCCTAGCATCCGGACACACACGCGGACTCGGATCACCTCTACATCCGAATGGAGCTCTCCCGGACCCAGGACCCCAGTAGGGGTCACGCGGCGCGGCGTTCTTCTCGCTTTCCGCGGTGGGCTGTATCCAAACTAAATAGGGACCTACTAGAGGAGGCGGCCATCGTTCACTCTTGGCTGTCTCCGCAGGCCCCGACCGAGGAGGTTGACATGAGGGCTGGTCGCTTCCGCGATGCGATTACGCAGATCTGCGATGCGGCCATGCCCCGCATCCGAGGCTGTCGGCCTCCACGGAAGGAGGTTTACTGGTGGTCCCAGGACTTGGCGGACCTCCGCGCGGCCTGTACACGTGCCCGGAGGTCCTAGACTCGTAGTCGGCGGCGACACCGCGAAGAAGGCGAGGAGGACCAGCTTCATGAGGATTACCGAGAGGCGTGGAAAACTCTGAAGCTGGCCATCAGCCGCGCCAAAGAAATTAAAAGAAAGGAGATGCTGGAGGGTCTCGATCGTGACCCCTGGGGTCGCCCATATCGTGCGGCGCGACAAAAGCTCCGCATGTCGGGCCCCCCCCTTACAGAGACACTCCAGCCCAGCTTCCTGCAGGAAGTGGTCGAGGGCCTTTTCCCGCAGCGGGTGGAACACACATCCCCGTCGATGGCCTTCATGTTCGGAGACGACGGGGACAACGAGGACAATGTTCCGCCCGTCAGGGAATCGGAGATAGGGGCGGTTGTTCTACGAATACGTTCTAAGAACACCGCCCCCGGGCCGGACGGGATACCTGCCCGAGTGCTGGCCCGGGCCCTTGAACACATGTCGGACCACCTCAGGGAGGTCTTGGATGCTAGCTTGGCGTCCGGACGCTTCCCTGAGTGCTGGAAAAGCGGGAAGCTGGTCCTATTAAGGAAACCGGGACGGCCAACCGAATCGGTAGCGGCCTATAGGCCCATCGTGTTGCTGGACGAGGCGGGTAAACTGTTTGAGAGGATACTCTCTGCCCGCATCGTCCGGCACCTCTGCGAGGTGGGCCCCGATCTGTCGGACGCCCAATTCGGTTTTCGAGCAGGGCGTTCGACAGTCGATGCTGTGTTGCGCCTGAGGGCCGTTACCGAAGAGGCGGTGGGCTGTGGCGGCGTGCTGTTGGCGGTGTCGTTGGACATCGCCAACGCATTTAATAGTCTGCCATTTAGCTGCATCAGGGAAGCACTCCACTACCACGGGGTGCCAGAGTACCTGAGGCGGCTTGTGGCAGACTATCTACAGGAGCGTACTGTCATGTACGAGGACCGAGACGGTGTTCTGAAGCGGCGGCTCATGTCGTGCGGTGTTCCACAGGGGTCTGTCCTCGGACCACTCCTGTGGAATATGGGATACGATTGGGCCCTTCGAGGTCGCCTCCCCCCCGGGCTGGGCGTAATTTGTTACGCCGATGACACATTGGTCACGGCCCGGGGGGCGAACTTTCAAGAGGCGGCGCGCCTGGCCACCGTGGGAGTCTCTTTGGTGGTCGGGCGTATTGAGGCGCTGGGTTTGCGGGTGGCCCTGGACAAGACGGAGGCCCTTTTGTTCCATGGGCCCCGTCGTGGTCCACCCTCCGGCGCCTCCATCGTAGTCAATTCGGTCCTCGTACCGGTTCAGGCCCAGATGAAGTATCTGGGCCTGATCCTCGACGGCAGGTGGCTCTTCGACGAGCACTTCCGACAGCTTTCTCCAAAGCTGGTCGGCGCTGCTTCTGCCCTTGGGCGACTTTTGCCCAATTTGGGTGGAGCCAGCATCGCGACGAGACGGCTATACACGGGGGTTGTCCGGTCAATGGCGCTGTATGGTGCACCGGTGTGGGCGGCGGCTCTGACCGCCCAGAATAGGGCTCGCCTCTGGCGCCCTCAGAGGATATTGGCGGTTAGAGCCATACGCGGTTACCGCACTGTATCGACGGAGGCGGCGTGCGCCTTAGCCGGGACTTCCCCGTGGGATTTGGAGGCGGAAGTGCTCGCTGAAGTTTATCGGCGAACGGCTGACTTCCGGGCGGGTAGCAGCACCCCGCCCCCGCCCGAAGAGATACGCGAGTGGCGAGAGGCCGCTCGTCGAGCCACGATGGCTCGTTGGTCGTCCCGGCTGGAGGCTCCACGTGCTGGCTTTGCCGCCGTGGAGGCTCTCCAGCCGGTCATTGCTGAGTGGGCGGGGCGACAACACGGGACTCTTTCCTTCCGACTGACGCAGATCCTTTCCGGGCATGGTTGCTTCGGGAAGTATCTGCACTCGGTCGCCAGGAGGGAATTGAGTCCCGCCTGTCACCACTGCGACTGCAGTGAGGACTCGGCTCAGCGCACGCTGGCGGTTTGTTCCGCTTGGACTGCGCAGCGTGGGGTCCTCACTGCAGTTATTGGAGGAGATCTGTCGCTACCGGCCGTCATACGCTCCATGGTCGGTAGCGACAGTTGTTTTACCGCGGTCGCAACCTTCTGCGAAGACGTAATTTCGCGGAAGGAGGCGGCGGAGAAGGCTCGGGAGGACGACGTCCACTCGGACCCAATTCGCCGCCGGCGAACCGGGCGGCGGAGGCGCGCGTACCAGCGCCTCATGCCGCCTTGAGTGTGGCTGCGGGTGGACGGGACGGGTTATCCCCTCCATCCGCTATAGTGGCCAGCCGCGAGGAGGCGACGTTCGCGTGTGCCGTACGTCGCCTAAATGGAGAGGTTTTCCGCAGACGGTGCCCGCTTTAGCGGGCAGGCGCTAGGAGGGATCTGGATGTCGTAATAACAGCTGTGCCTGGATCCCTCCTATGTCAGGCGCAGAGTGGCACACCGTGTGGTTTTAGTCGGTCCGATTCCGACACACCACCTCGCCGTAAACCCCGGTGGGGTGACGGCTCGAGGGGGTTTCCACACGTTAAAAAAAAAAAAAAAAAAAGGTTTATTAGGTGTATAAAATAAAATACAACAATAGGTCCTCATAAAATCTTTCGACTTCAAAGAGAAGCCCTGTTTTAGAGATGATCAAAGATAAACTACAGCGCCATCTAACGAATACATATCGAACTACGGAGCAGCTAATCCTGTATTACGATATAGAAATTTTCGCGCCGATTAGCATACATTCAACTTACCAACATCCATTGTTAGGGCCTTGTCCCGCCAAGTACAATCATCTAGCTGGTCGGAGAATCCTTCCTTTGTTTTGGAGGTGCATAACATCCGTTCCTCTACATTATCATAAACATTCGTCTATATTAAATTAGACGAATAATACAATTGTATTGTATTATTTATTTTCTGTATTTCACATATACACATATTAATTAGGCAATCTCGTGAGACAGATCCAAATAGTTCAATTGTTTTTCTTTTTCAACTTTCACGAGATGCTCGTCCTAAGGAACGGCGATATCGACAATCATTGCGCGGTGCTCTAATTGATTTATAACCACAATATCAGTCTTATTGGTAACAGTGGGGTAAAAGCAGTATCCACTGCAACTACTGTGATGCACTGCTACATCAGTCTGTAGAAAATATTCTCTGAGATTGTATATCTCGCGATTGTAGAGTCTTGATATTTACTCGTAATTGACCACGACCCCCAAAACTTTCGCGGAATATATAACCTCATAACCGATGAACGTGGATGATGTCAATCACTCTCTGTATGACTGACAGGCACTGACCAGATATTAAGTCTAAATGAATTAGTGGTATTTTCATCTGGAAAATGTTCATCACTAACACGTGGACTCGGTTCCTCCTATTTATTTATTTTATTATTAATTTTTGTATAATATATTTTTTGAGTACGCAGCTCAAGCAACGTTGCCATTCCGTAATTTATTTACCTACTCCAGGCAAAGACGACTCTTGCGACGTTGTCGTTCCGTTCGACTGTTGCAATGACGCAATCAAACAGTAATATTTATTAAAAATCGTTAGAATCGAGTCGGTAACCTTTTATATTGGGCGTCCAAATAAGATTGAATTGTTATAATTGCATTTTTTCAGGAGTTAGAACGGTGTTGTTGTTAAGTTGAAACTATTGAGACTAGAGGTTTAAGTTAGTAATTATTTTTAATGATACTAGTGACGTTAAAGATGGCAGTAGCACTGTCAAAGGTACTGATCAATGACGTTTCTGACATAAAGGGTCAAAGTCCGTTTCACAATAGAATAGATAGCTAGGAATTAAAATATTTTGAAGCACAGATGTATCGCCAAGCTTCTTTGAAATTACTGTTAAGTACCTAATTAAATACTACTAAAGAGTTTCGACTTCTTCATGCAAACACATAATAAAGTTTTACGCGGTATTATAATGTTATAACGCTTTGATATTTTAGAACTTACCAATTTCAAGTTTGTGAAATTTCCTCTCATTGTAAAAACGTCACGCTTCCCTTTAGCCGACTTTTAATCATAAAAGTATCCAATCAACAAATAAGAGCGATCATTGATCAAAGAAAGATGACATTTGAGACTCTGATAAACATGTCATCTTTTTCATTTCTCTTTCTTTCTTTCTTTTCCTCACTCTCTTCCTCTCACATTTCTATCTTGGTAACTCAACTGCCATAAGAAAAAAAACATGTATAGGATGAAAAATAGATATTTATTTATAAATAGTCGACAACAAATGCAATGATTTAATAATTATTTCTCGCTACGTAGCGTTGGGAGCTAATTGAATAGCCATAGCCCATGATATAAAAATAGCAAATCTAATTTGCTTTAATTTACAATAAAATTGGCACTTCTGAGATCAATACAACACAACAATGTCTTAGTGAATAGTATAAAATTATTTGCTTCTTCTAAAACTACTGATTTTTGTACATACTAATTATACATTTTAAATTAGATACTAATAGAACTTTAAACTTTCGAATAACAAAGTTTTATTTTGCTAAACCTACTTTGAATACAATCTATTAATAAAAAGGGAAAATTCTGAATTTTCCCAAACACTTCATTCTCTTTAAATTCTCTTAAATAATGTTAAACACATGTGAGAACTGTGGAAAGTACAGTCCTACAATATATTTTTGATTATATCTGATTTATTTATTATCATATTATATTAATAAATAAATAACTAAATAAAATAATAAATGAATCAACAAGAAAATCACAAAAATAATATCACAAATAGTTAACGATCACATTTAATAACATGGAATTATTGACACCATGATTTTTTTACATACTACTTATATTTTTAATATTTTGAAAACTGCACGGTTGGCCTAGCGGTTGAAGCGGTCGCCACGCCACTCTGTACTACGCTGAGTATAGTGGGTTCAAACCCCACATGCGACAATACTTTGTATAATCCAAAAATTGTTGTTCTGAGTCTGGGTGTTCTTTGTGCCCATTTCTTATGTTTGAAAAGTCCCCCGAGACACAGGATTTATTCCTAGTGCGGGTTTTTTATATATTAATAATTGTTTTTTTTTAAAAGACTGTTGTCTTTTAAAAAAAAACAATTATTATTATTATTATTATAAATAACAATCCTTCGGCTATACGTGATATTTTTTTTTATCTAAAATTGTAATGACTTACTGCCCGTGTCTGTGTGTTAAGAGATTAAGAACATGAAGTGTTACCACCCCTGTTCAACCTGTCGTAAGAGGTGACTAAGGAAGCATACTGCGCAGGACAACATCACTGCAAAGAGAAGGAAAACTCGAGACAAACCTTACACCAAACCATCTGACGAGCGTGGCATAGTAGGCCAAAACCTCCTTGCTTAGGAGAGGCCGATGTCCAGTAGTGGACTGTAAAAGGCTATTGATGATGATGATAACGATGTGCAGTTAGGTTACCAAAGTACAGGTTTTGCCTAGTTTGGGATCAGTTAAGTTATTATTATTATTATTTTATTTTATACCGCTTTTGTAATAGTGCCACTGATTAACCCCTTCTCGTGCAAGTTCATGATGGAGTCGGCGATGATCTTCGCGGTCTTCATCAGATATCCCCCACTGGTTAGCATCACGATTGGAACATGTTTCTCTTTGCACATCTCGAAAACGAATTCGTCCCTTCTTATAATGCCCTGTGGAAACAACAGCTTAGTTTTTTATAAGGCTTTCGAAGTAGTTTGTAATGCTGTAGTATCTAATCTATGATTTTAATAAAAGTAATATACACAAAGGAGAATTAAAGGCTTACCACGAAACTAAATAATAAAAGTAATGACAACAATGTTTCCGGGTTTTCAAACCTTTGCTTCGTTGTTATCGAAACGAAACAACCTAAACACACACTGAGAGTAATTTGTGGCCCAATTTGTACTAATCTGTGCAAAAACTATTTATATCGCCATACAGGATTAGCAGTTACTCTGCAGTTCGGTGTGTGTTCGTTAGATGGCGCTGTAATATGTTTTTGTTTAACTGCATGTGTAAATTCAATTTACAATTTACTAAATTGTTACAAATCGTTCTAAAAACTCTTAGCAAGTTGATCTTGGACATAGTTAAGTTTAAAGAAAACAATTGTTTTTTATACTACTAAAGATTACGTAAAATTACTTAAGAAAAAATACAAACAATGAATGTTCTTCCAAAAAGCAAACTGAATTCACTCAACACATAGAACGTGATACATAAATGGATAGTAAGTGGACTTAATACCATGAGGCATTCTCTTTCAGTCGACCTTCAGGTGATGTAGAAATACGATGTACTCGTATTATATACGAGATATTGAGTTTTACGTAGTACTGAATCATTTGCTAAGTAAGAGTTAAACCTACATGAAATATAACCAATATACATAAATTTACCACTACAAATACATTGTGATCTATACTTATTTTTAATAGATGTTCAATACCGCAGGTGACTTCAACTTAAGAAACTGCCCGCAAAATATATGTACACTCAAATATTTTTAAAAATAAAATTATAATTTTTTCTATCTACTTACGATATCGCTAATGTTCATGCATCCAAGTGGATCGGACTCGAGGATGTCTGTGCCGGCGTTGTACACCAAAATGTCAGGTTTAAATTCCGACAGCGCGATTTTTAAATGCCTGTGAAAAACATTGAGTTATACTTTATCAACGCCATTTATGATGCTGTTAAAGACGCTTTTTGCAATAGGATAGGCGGTAAGCGACCAGAGCCGTCACCTCATGGTAAGTGAATACCACCTGCAAGTCAACCGATAGTGTACTCTTTGGCAACTCCGCCAAGTTGTTAAGAGGGCGAGTAAGAGCTGCATATAACCCACAGTTTTATAGAGGCTTACGTATATCATGATAGGGATTATTTTTATACTTATTTGGCTGGTAATAACATCGATAATAACATTTTAAATTGCCAGATATTTAGAACTGTGCATTAAAAAGCTATCATAGGTTGTACAAGTCGACAGACATGACAACTTATTATCATGACAGTTGTCATTGTTGTCAACAAGATGGCGTACTATATTTTTAAAATGAAAAGAATTCGTTTACCATTAAATATTGCTTTTGTGCCAAAATACACCATTAAGCTCATTCATATATATCGATTTAAATATTTTATTGTTTTTTGTGTAATTTATATTTCACCTATCTATATACATAAAAGTAAATGTTTATCTGTCTGTAGGTCCTTTATAGAATCGTAAACTATGCATTTGATCAAATGTTTATCTTTAGCAAAGTTGTTGTACATGAGCCCACGAAGGTTTCTGAGTTGGTATGAATATTTTTTTTATGTTTTTCTTAAAAATTTTAGTCGGTGGCGCAGTAACGCGCGCACATCTGCCGTACAACGTCATCTAGTTTTCAACTAAGCAGACTTTAAGCATGGTAGGTTTAGAAAACGTAGCAATGCGTTTTGTTACTGCAGTTACAACTTGTTGAAAAATTTTTTTTTTTTAACGAATCCTATTATAAATAGTAAGGATGATTCACTTTATAAACGGTATAACTCTCATAACCATTCATCACAGATTGCTAGCGGTACAAGATCTGCCAATCTCCTTTTTTACTAATTAATGTATATATTACTATAATTTAATGTTTTTCCTCATTTTTCAATGTTAGTACCCATTATAAGATTTTTTATTTTGTATTGTTGAATTATTTGTTAATGCATATTTAACTGTACCAAAAAAACTACGATCACATGTCATTGTAAATTTAATTACTATTTAGTACACATTTTCTTCCTTGTTCACCAAATTACTTGGATGACAATGTCATAATAAAAACAGTAAAAAACATATCTTTTTATGAAGATCTAAAAATAAAGAATTCTACACTAATATTGTAAGACTGAAAAGTTTGTTTGGTTGAACGCGGTAATCTCAGGAACTACTGGTCCGAATTAAAAAATTCGTTAACTCTTGGATAGCATGGATCTTTATTTATCAAGGAAGGCTATAAACTACTTAACATTGCGCTCCGACCAATAGGCGCTAAGAATCAATAAAAATGTAGCAAAATAGGAACGCAGACAAAGTTACATTCGTCAGCTAGTAAATTATAATATTTTACGTACTGTTTCAATTTTGTTAAATATTCCTCGTCTTCCACGTTACATGAGAGTTCCACCTTCCGTCTGATGGCTTTCTTAGCCTCCCTGTCTCTGGGGTAGATGTCTCTGTTGTACATATCCATTATGTACACTTCTGGGACGCCTAGGAAGTCGTGTTGGTAGCCATTACCCTGCGTTATAAATACATAAGCTATAAGTAAATAAATATATTATAAAAATGTAATAAGTTTTTTGACTAAAGTGCCGCAACAAATAGACTCAAAACTTGGTTCAGTATCTTCATAGTTTATTATCCATGAACTTGAAAATACTTTATGTCGGTAGATAATTTCAATTTTAAGCTATTGCATAGCTTTTATCGTGGACTTCGAGCGCGGCGACCGAATCAAGAAATTCCGTAACGAAAATAAACCTAACATCCCCCACTCCGACCAGCACAGTGCTGCGGCCGTGCCTCTTCTAACGTCGTTTCAGTTCGGCATACTTCGGCACGGTGTTTGTGTGCGTGCGACTAGAGGTATGCGTGTAGACTTCACGAAGCTCGCACGCATCGAGTCAAGCTGCTCCGAAATATTATAATTGCATAAGTTGATAAAAAATGCTATGCAATAGCTTTACCGCGGCAGTCCCTGAGTGCCAGACGTATTTTTTTTATTAAAATCCATAGGTCAGCAGAAAAGTTATATATGAGGAGACAGGGGCGAAGGAAATTACATTAATAAAGATGCATTTTGTTTCCTGAAAGTCAAGTCAGAGTTGTTGTCAGTTTCCCGAAAAACAATGAATTTATTGACAAACGGTTCTATTTATTTTTGACTTAGTAGGATTAAAACTAATCTGTACAATGTAGGCATTCCAACACCTCTATAGTTGAACAGGAATACAACACATCCAGTATATATGTATGATTCACAAAATTTACATTCACGCAAGCGAAGTCGTGGGCAAAAGCTAATTAACTTTACTAAACCTGGTGCGCATCCAAATCCACAATCATAGCGTTCTGTATCATCTCCGCTTGAAAGAGAAACCGAATCAACATGGTGATGTCCGCATAAGGGCAGAAACCTCCCCCTTTATCACCACTGCAGTGATGGAAGCCACCCCCGACGTTGATAGCCCAACCTTTGTCAATAGCCAGCTTACCGGCTAACACGGAGCCACCTGTTTGTAACCTATAATATCATGTCATGGTTATATTTCTAACTAACACTCCTATTCATTCCATGGATGCTGCAAGAGCCTACTCGGGGACTAAATCAAAAGCAAAAAGAAGGTGAACTTAAAATAAACCTTTTTTTGTCAACATCGGACCGACTAAAACTACACGGTGTGCCACTCTGCGTCTGAGATAGGAGGGATCTGGGAACAGCTGTTATTACGACATTTGATCCCTTCTAGCACCTGTTATCTATCGTGGGCACCATCTTCGGGTAAAACTCTTCATTTAGGTGACGTACGGCACACACTTCGCATCGCCTCGCCTCCTCGCGGCTATGCACTATAGCGCATAGAGGGGAAAACTCATTTCGTTCACCCGTGGCCACAGAGGGCGGCATGAGGCGCTGGTAAAACATAAAACAAACCCAACACTAACCCATCTGGTGAGTGAGATATTATAGGTCAAAACTATCTTTCTAAAGAGAGGCCTATGTCCAGCACTGGACTGTTAAATGCTGTTATGTCAAATAGGGTTCTAACTCAACACTTGAAGTAGTAGAAGTTGGTCAAAACAATTACTTTAAAAGTAACATTGCTTTTGTTTTAATAGTCCCACACTCCTAAAGACCTGTGTCGCAAACTTTACGAACATACATAAAACAGACACAAAGAACCCACAACACTCAATGCTATAGAAATCGGCGTGGTGACTGCTTAAACCACCATCTTTTTACCATGCAATACAGTGGACCCGCGGTAATCCGGACCCCCTTGTAATCCGACATCAATCAAACAATTTTCGTTAATGTAGATCGTGCATGATTGAACATGTTACAACTTGTGCTCGACGCGTAGGTATTGTTTCAATTTCGATTGCTTAGTTTGAAATTGACTACGTGTGATAGCGGTGCAGCTTAGCGTTTATTCATTGTGCATTACGTATACATACCTAGTAATGTCGTCACAAGCCCAAAAGACAACATAGAATTTTATCATTTGTCTGTAATTTGTCGGATTACAAGGTACTCTTTTGTAAAAAAATCCGGTCTATAGATCCTATAGGTATAGGAGTCTTAGGCAGTACTCTATAATCCGACAAATTCGATAGTCCGACACTGCCCTACAAAACGTTTGTCGAATTAGCGGGGGTCTACTGTATTACGTTCCATAGGGATAGAAAAATATAGACAACTGAATGGTTTTTCTTTTTTTCAAAATTCTCAAATACATTAATGCTTTAGAATTTGGAACGATTTTATTAGTTGTTTTAAAGTCACGAGCTTACCTCATTGGCTTCAGATACGCGCGCTGCACCCAGATGTTCGGTACACAGGCAATTATTGGAACTTCAGCTATAATTGCTACCTTTGCACTCCACTAAAGAAATAATTTAAAAAAATATTACAATTAGTCAATTGTGGGCTTTTGTCAGCATCTCTTTCTCATCCATTGAGGTTAATCTCAATGTTCTCATCTTCCTAGCCGTTTCTAATCACAAGATTATTTGGTCTTAACCAATTTTACCTGAATAGTCAATTTTTCCACTTAGCGATTGTCATTGGACCTCCGCAACAGTGAGTGCTAACTGAATTCAAAAGTTGAACTAGTTTTGAGTAAATTTGAGGATACTGACAACTTCATGACAAACGGGTTTAAGGTACTGAAACGGGCGTGAAACACGACCAACTTTGGACAGTTGTTAAAACTTTCTTATAAGAAAACTCCACCAAAAGTTTTTAGCTTGACCCGGGAATCGAACCCGAGATCGGCAGTCGCATACGCTAACCGCTTGACCTTTTTTATGCAATAAGGATACACCGAGTAGACGAGTCACTCATCGGTAAGCGACTACCGCCGACAGTTAATCACATTGTCTACGATCAAAATTATCTTACAATCAGAAGAGAAAGGTCTTGTCACTTCTGACTAAGTGTTTGTATGATCTGAAAATATTTGTTTCGGAGTTTTGGTGTTTTCTATGTATCATACATATTGTATGTATTTACAAAAAAAAGTATATGTGTATTTATATCAGTTATCTAGTACCCATATTATAAGTTCCGCTTAGTTTGGGACAAGATGGCGTTGTGTCGAATGTCCGAAATATTGTTAAAAAAAAAGTAATCAGATTTAAATTCACCACCGCCACCCAATTCGATTTTAGTACACGATCGATAAGAAAATCGATTAGTTATTTTTATAGTAATCGATGTTTATAAAAAGTACGTACGTACGTAAAGAGTAATCTTTCTCATTTACTGGTGTCAGCACAAAGTATAGCCTGTACTGTTACGCTTTATAGCGGTCTTGCATTATTCTAAATTTCGAGAATATTCACGAAGCACATCTGGCCATCATCGACAACTATGTGTACATTGTGGATGTTATATTCTACGTACTAGATATCAAATCCTTAATACTTATAAAGAAAGAAATACATATACAAAATATAATAAGTGAATGGATAGCACCCTAGGATGTAAAACATAGCAAACTAAATTTCCATCATTTCGCTTTGTGTTAACGTTCATATCATAGTGGCCAGTTTCAAGAGACCTCAGCTAATAAAGCAGGAGATATTATAGTACACAAGTGTGCGACATGACTGGGGAGAGATCAGGCGGAGAACGACCTCAACTTACACTCTCATCCCCAACTCTGAGCTGTTATTAAGTATTTCTATAGTGAGTAGAATTAAATACCACTTTTTGACCTGACCCTGGAATCGAACCTCAGACTTCTTGATCGGCAGTTGCATACTCTAACCGCTCTATATGAAAGACACAGTAGCTCTATATGAAATTTATAATGGCAGTTGTGTTTTTGAAATTGTACTTGTTAAAATACAATTTATTTTAGGTGCATGTATCAGATTGTATCTGCCATCCATTCTGGCAGCGAGCTGCGAGCAGCGGCACCGGCGAGTGGTTATGGAAGCACTTAACTCATCAAATTACAAATTACCTGATATGCAAGCTAATTATTTTTGACCAGATTGTGGATCAACACAGTAACTTACTGCACCATTATGGTAGAGAGTGAAGTTATTTACTAAATTTGATTATTATATCCCAAAAAAATGTAGAATACACGGTTTTTATCTTCAAATTGATGATTGGGATGATATACCAAATATTTCACAGCCAATCCACACATTAACCGTGTTATATGTCTATTTTTTTTTATCTCAGAAGAAATATATATATTATACTGTGGAAATAAGGGCGAATTTCCTATGTTCAGTTTCTGATGCTCTACTTTGCTCTAGTATGAATGATTCTAACATACACAGTAGATAAGAGGAAAATAAGCTTACTTTCAAAGACTTCAAATATCTCTTGGTGTGGACGACTAGAAGATCATTTTTTGTTGGTTCAACGGGAGTCACGAGTTGTTCATCTGTTATAAATTTTGCTTCTTTCAGGTACTGAAAAATTAAAAAATTCCTAGGCATATTCCATTACTTAAATAATTTTCTACTATGATTTTAAGTATTTAAAAAATAATAAAGTGTTACTGATATTAACTATAATATCGCAGTCAGTATAAGTTTCAATATTACAAAAAAAATAATTTTGAAATTTGTTGAATGCATCACATATGTATTCCAAAAACATTGATGTGTTACTGTTGTTACATTTAATACATAACTGTTGTCAAAAAACATTAAAGTCACAGGCTAGGAAGTTACAAGATCAAGTGTGTGAGCAGTTTGTTCAGAGAAATAAAAATATGTACTTATGCAACTGATAGTTTTGTCGTAACAGAAAATAACTCAAATCTGTCTTTCTGTTTTTCTTTTATAAAAAAATGTTATTTCTACTCAAGAAAAAAAAATTGTAATGTCCAAAGAAACCTCAGTAGGTTAGCTGGATTTATTTTAAATGCTCAAACTGATTTAAATTGAATAAACAAAATTGAGGTATATATCTTATCACAACAACGCAATCTTATCTGATAAAATTGGAACAGTCGAATCTACACAACAGATATTGGTGTTGAAAATACAAAATGTCAAATTAAAATATTTTAAGGTTTCAAGAGCTTAAGGCCTATATTTTTACGTATTCTTCAGGTTCTTTAAAATTACCCTGCTGCTGTTTTTGACACAAATCACTCGTAAAAAAAGACTTTCGCAGTGATACATATGTCAAACAAGAAATTTATTTGCGTATATTTCTTTAACATAGATACTGACCCGTATTATGTTGCGCCACTTTTTGGAATCAAATACATGTAACTTTTCCAAACCACAGAATGATACATTATACTTGTCGTCGTAAACAAGGGGCCACTGATCTTCTTTAATATCGAAATATAAACTATAAAAAACATGATTTTTATTAGTAAATAATGCAAGGTTTAAACTACACCTTTAGAAATGTGAAATAAATTTAAACTACATAAACAAACCTTGTCATTTTACTAACACAAACTTTACATATTACATTATATTTGCCCAAATAATTACATTTTGAAATGGATTTACCAAATCTCCGCAGGAATTAATTTCGATTTTCGCGGATGTCAAGATAAACTATTTGTGACAACTAAAATTGCGTTCTGAATCTCCATTAAGTCACAGTAAGATTTTTAACTACGTATCGAATGTACACAGTATTTATATAATAGACGTACATAAATATATTGAATATATTTAATTAAATAGTAGATTATTTAATACATACAAATTATAGAAAAATATTTGAATACTTACGTACATATGTTTTTGGAATTTCCTTTTTTAATTTGGTTGCCTGGCAACGAAATGTGACGTTGCTGAGGCGCGAAATGTAAACAAAACGTGTGCAAAAAGTTATCAATATTTTTATTAAGTTTTATACAAATTTTACTTGCATGTTATTAGTTGTACAGACGATCTATATATTATTCCAGAAATAATTGAATTCATCCTATCAGGATTTTTAAATGTAATGATAATATTATGGAAAATAATACGCTGCATGCTCTACAGACTGAAGTAGAATTTTACAGAGTAAGTGTGTGGTTAAAAGTGTAATGTTAAGTTTATTTTTAGAATTCTACTTGTGACATATGTCGATGTGCGTAAGGGAGCCATGTCTCGGTAAATAAATAAATAGACATATGGGCGTGCTCGACCACACTGATGCTACAGACGGCGTCACAGAGACCGGTGTTAAGCATTTTTTCACCGAATGAAGGGAGGAAGAGTGTCAAACTCCTTCTGGGGGAAGGGGCAAATCAAATGGTGGCAAGGCACTTGTGACTCTTGGCTCACAGGAACCGGCAGGTCACATGATTGTAGTTGATATCATTATCTTCAGAGGCTTCGATCACTCTCACATCTCATCGACCTATATATAGCCCATAAATAGATTACATATGCATACATTTATAACCTATTTTTTTCTAATTATTCATTTCTCAGCAAAACCAAAACGCTGTCGAAGACGAAATAAGGACTCTAATCTCCGATAACCAGAAGTTATCTCATCAAGTTGGGATGCTGTTGAAAGAGAGACTGAACAACGCTCGACAAGCAAATGATAAAGATGACGATGTCAGCAAAGAATTGGACGAATTGAGAAAACAATTATCTTTACTTACTAAGGTATTGTTCATACGTTATTGCACTTTAAATTCAGGAGTGAGACTGAAATATTTTTACCATGCAACAAATGGAAAAGGTAGCGTGATATCCTCCACAAGGTGGTCTGACGTCCTGATGAAGGTTGTAGGAAGCCGTTAGATGAGATTGGTATAGGGCTGGTTGTTATGGAGAACCATCGGTGAAACCTATGTCCAGCAGCGTACCTCCTTCGACTGAGATGTTAACAATGATGTTCCAAACCCATTAGTTTAAAAAGCTAACTATATATAACGATGTTAAATTGATAAGTTCGAAGTATAACCTCTGCTTGGTCACATCACTCCAGTAAATTTATTAAATATCAACTTTTTAAAGTGCGCTTTCTATTGTGCAGGAAAGAGATTCATTACACGTTTTGTGGCAAACGTCACAAAAAACCATTAGCGCCTTAGAAACTGAACTAGAAACTTACCAGAACTATGACAAAAGAGGACAACAGCAGGTAATTTTAGCAGAAAGAGTAAATAAAGAAAGAGTTCCTTTTGTTTATTATGTTGAGTGAAGGTTAGAAAAATCATTACTTAGTTGATCAGGAATGATGTACTCCTACCTCTATTCCTTCACTCTCACTATTCAATGGGACGGTTAACCGACACGATCAGGGAGAGATCTGGCGCAGGACCGATGGATTGACGTACTCTCCGAGGCACGGAGGTTAAAACCCCAAGTTCCAAATGCCGAGCTGTTATTAAATATTTCTGTAACTAGAAAGACTCAGTAACACTTTTTGAGCCAACCTCGAAATGGAACCCGAGACCTCTTGATCGGCAATCGCATACGCGAAACGCTAGACGAGACTGTTTGTCAGTATTCAGTTAGTTCATCCACACCTCATCTGCAAGTAGTACACTTGCTGATCGACAGCCGAGACTCCGGCAAACAAAAAATCTGATTAGCGGCAATAGGATCGCCACTTATTATGTGGGACCAAAACATTAGTGTGCGTTTAATATGCCATTGTCTACTCCTTCGGGGAAATTGGCGTGATTTTATGTTTGAACTAGTATTTTAAACGTATATTTTCCTCTTACGATGGGAAGTACGTATATTTCCCCTGAATCATGGGATAGAATTCCAATATCACCATTTCTCGTACAAAGTGGGATACTTACGTCCGAGTTGTAGGGTTTAAAAACTGTTCGTCGTCTGTGGTACTAAATCCAATATCACCTCGACTTCTTTCACTTCTGAGCTCCTGAAAGAGGATTTTATAATATTCTAGTCATTAACTACAATGTTTAAAACCTGACTGTATGTATATTTACGAACTACATGCTTTTCTGACATTGTTTAGAATACGGCCGGAGAAAGAAGAGAATTAGAACTAAAACTAGAAACCGCATTAACAGATTATATCGATTTAGAAAAGAAGTACAACGACTTACTCACCAAACACACCGCTTTAGAAAATGACTTGAAAAACAAAGACAAAGAAATAGCATCTTACAAAGAGAGAGGTAAAGAAGCAGAAAAAGAATTTAAAGACGTGACGAAATCTTTAGAAGAACATAGGATAAATCTTGCAGTAGAGAAGAAGAATAACGAAGACTTGAAGGCACAATTGGCTGTTTGTCAAAAAGATTGCATGCAGAAAGTGAAGAAGGAAGCCGAAGCTAAATCGAAGTTAAGTAACTGAAATGATTAATTGTGCAAATTTGTCGGTGTAAATTAATTTCATATTCGTATTTTTGATTAGAATTTTGAACTCAACATTTACCTAAACTAAACGGGAGCACCTCTTCTTCACATCCAGCTTTGTGTATTAACGGATAATTGGTAACGCGTTATGTGACTTATTAGTAATAGCACGATTTTCAAAGTCTCAGTTTTTATGCACTTTAATGATCTATGTTTTTGAGTATTTAATATCATCCGCCTGATGACGTATTAAGAATATAGAGTGACACCACCCCTTTTCTTTCTATAAGTGTCGTAAGAGGCAACTAAGGCAACAAATATGCAAGACAACATCACTGTAAAGAAAAGAACCAACTAGAAACAAACCACCCCGTCTGTGTATAGTAGCCCAAAACCTTCTTGCTAAGGAGAGTGCTTTTGATGATGATGGTGATTTAATAACAGAACATTTAAACTTTTCATACGTCTTTATAGGTAGCAGAAGCTTTGCAGTTATATGACGTGGTATCAGATCAGAAGAACGAGGCGTACAAGACGATACAAGAACTAACCAGTTAGTAGTTTCAAACATTTGATTAAATTTGCCCGTTTTAGTTGCATTGTCGTCATGCCTGCATGCGGGGTTATCAAGGGATTACAGTGAAGAAACCATCTCAGTACGAATATTTTTTTGGGATTTTGGGTTTGATAGTTCATCTACGGCCACTACAACCAGATCCCCTAGCCAAGTTGGCATTCTACAAACGTAAGCGTTATTAGAAAATTAACAAATGTATGCAAATGACGTTTCTTAATGAGTCTCGTGTTGTGTTCTTGCTGAGTCACGTGGCCTAAACAAAATATTAGCCAATGTACAATTACACAAGAGAGTAGAGGCGTCAGCGATTATAGAAAGAGAATCGATGCGTAGCACTTGTATTTTAGGTAAGGGGTCTGATCAAAGCGGTTAACTAGATATTGTCTGTTATGAGACTACGTTAATTCTCACTCAGTCTTTACCAAACATACAGTTTCGACATAATACAATGAAAACTGAGTATGGTGATTCTTGGACTCTTGGATTCTATTCATGCTCTTGATCAGACAGAGTGGAATCACATTGGTAGGCACTTAAAAAAAAAACTATTCGACCAGTAAGAATTAATATCCAATAAGTATATATTTATTGCTATTAATAATAGAATTATTTTTAAAATGATTTCAGGAGAAATCGCTCAACTGAAACGTATCCAATCCAATATCAGACATGAAATAGAAACATCATGCAGAAAAGAGATGGATGAAGTGAAAGAAAAATACAACGAAAAAGTATCAGACATGCTGCATCATATACGGAACTTGGATTCTGAATTGGTAGAAAAGGGACTGTTGCTGAATAAAACTCTAAGGTAAAATTTTATCTCTATGATTTCTTTATGGTTCCCAAGTCCCTGCCATAGACAAATTAATACGGTATATGGATCTACCTTGTGCTCTGGTGAGAAAATGATCTATGGAATGAATAGAGCTTTTTTAAAGATATCGCCACCTTACAGAAAACCGATTCCAAGCAATTCCCTCAATGTTCAGGGAGTCAAGGTTGCCAGAGTCCCGCTTGAGTAGTATCTGTCAATCGGTGGCCGTAATTACTTACCATCAGGTTATCTATATAATCGTTTGTCTCTTATACCCTAAAGAAACTACAGTGTGTCACGGCTTCGATCGATTAATTGTGTCTATCGATTCCTAGTATTTTTCTAAAGACAACTCTGGGTGCCGAAGACATTATCTTGTGCTACAGACGACTTTACAGACATATATGAAATGGACACAAAGAACATCTATACCCATAACAGCAATTTGTGAGTCATACAAAATGTTGTTCCATGTTTGCATTGAAATCACAACACTCAGTCCAGTAGCATGCGGCGAGATGGCCGTTTAAAATACTACGCCACTCCTGCAGTTGAATATAAATTATGTATAAATAATTCTAAGACATAGTACAAAAAAGAATTACCTTTTGCAGAGAAAACAAGGTACTACAAGCGGCTAACGACAACTATTTGAAACAACAAAAAAATGATTTAAAATCAATTGATCCCAAGCTGGCTCTGGCAGAACAACGTTTAGAAGCGATGTTTCAAGAGCTGGTAAGAACTTTGTGATTTTTTGAAGTGAAACTTCTTTATCAGGGTTGGAAAAAAATTTAGTGTAACATTTTTTCGTTACGCGTCACATTTTTCCGTTACGCCGCATCTTTTTCTTATCCCTACCACGCGTGATTCGAAGTATACTTTCTCCAGCGGAGTAGGGATTGATAAATGTCTCCAATGTATTTTGCGGCCCGTTTTGAGTAGTTACATTTTTGAAATCCAGGTGGCGATTGCATCGACTTCGGACGGGCTTAAATTATTTTTTTGAAAAATAACATCATAAAGAAGTTTCACTTCTTACGAGTGTTCGCTAGTACACGCACACGTTTTTTATTTTTATATAAAAAGACATCGCCCGCAGTAAGAAAAAATCCTGCGTCGTAGGGTACTTTACAAACATATATGAAACGAACACGAATAACACCTATACTCAGAAAAACAATTTGAGGATCACACAGTGTTGCCTCATGTAGGGCTTGAAGCCACAACACTCAGCGAAGTAGAAGTACTCATAATAGTATGGCAATCATTAATGGTATCCAGAATGGTATATTATTTAAGTTGGTCACCTTTCCTTTGAGCACTAGAGGTCTTATTAAGAGTATCATCGCTCTGCCAAAAGATGTCCACTGTGGCTGCTATTAAATTTTTTTTTTCTGAAAAAAAAAACTCCCGTGTTAGGAACACAAAGAACACCCAGACCAGACATAGAATGACAATTTGTGGCTCACAAATTATTATACCATGGAGGGTTTTTTTTTTAAATCTTTATTTGTTAAGAGGCTTTTATATATAAATGTATAAATAGCCTCATCGTAGCTTATTCTAAAATACTAAGAGACAGAGGAAATCTTTGTTGTGCAAATATCTCAAGTACGATGATTTCCTAAAATTGTTTGGGGGAATCGAACCCACAACACTTAGCGCAGTAGAAAACGGCGAAATAATCCCTTAAATCACTACTATCCGTGCAGTCAATCGTAGACTATCATTACTGCACTGCACACTATAGACTTGCTAATACCTGCAGCTTTGCTCATGTCATTTTTTTATATATGTATGTATATACAGTGTACATATATATGTAACTTTCTTACGAGGGCTTATTTCTAAATGGCACCTACCTTTCCACATAGGTAGCATCAGAGAGACGCAACATCCAACTGGTCTGCGAGAAACAATGTCTCGCAGTAGACATGCAGAGAGTACAAGATACCCACACGAGGGAAACTAAACGTCGGGATTGGGAAGAGAAGCTGTTGAAGACACAGTGCGAAGAGTTAAAGTGAGTGTTCCGTTTTACTATCCCCTCCATCCACCCTATTTGAATTTTATTGTATGTACGTCCCGTGGGGTTCGTAAAAGCAAAATGTGCAGGACAACACAGAACTGTATAGAGAAAAAAAAACTAAAAGAAAGCCTACACGAACACATCTGACCAGTTATAAGAGGCGACTAAGGAAACAAAATATACAAGACAATATCACAGCAAACAGAAGGAAAACTTAAAAAAAAAACTCTCTATTAGTCCGTCTGGTCAGTGTTATTCCATAGGTCCATAACCATCTTTCTAAGAAGAGGCCTATGTCCAGCAGTGGACTACTAAAGGCTGGTGATGATGATGGTATTTACCAATTATTTTCGTGTAATATGCTTTGGCGTTATGTCTGTATCAATGTAATTTATCGCGTGCTTTTATAGCTTCAATACAGTTAGTATATGACTATGCTGTGCTTGAGGTCTCACGTTCGATGTCTAGCTCAGATGTTTGTAAGATTTGTAAATATTTGTTTCGGAGTTTGGGTGTTTTCTATGTATAATATGTATGTATTTACAAAAAGTACTTAAAATTCTATCCGTCAGTCTAGTTATCATAGTAAAAGCACTGCTTGGTTTGAAGCTAGATGGCTTTGTGGATCAAATGTCGAAAATATTTCTTTATTTATTTCATTTATAACAGTTTCAGT
Organism: Hypercompe scribonia; assembly: GCA_949316085.1. Classification (NCBI taxonomy): domain Eukaryota; kingdom Metazoa; phylum Arthropoda; class Insecta; order Lepidoptera; family Erebidae; genus Hypercompe; species Hypercompe scribonia. The sequence continues at coordinate 13,451,807 of OX438988.1, forward strand.
AAATAAGATTATTATGGTTTTCTCTATTATACAAAAAACAGTGTTAACCGTGAATCGATTAAATTGTAAGATTGCAGGTGGAACATCTCCAGAAGTCATTAGATGAAACACACGAGATGGTCAACAAGCTGCAAAACATGTTATCGTCAAGAACAGAACTGAGTCTAAAGTAAGTAGGAAACAAAGGGACCCAAGGCTCTTTTAAAACTATAACTTGGCCATAGGGATTTGATCTGCTGGATGAGACTAGGAGTTTAGTGACTACTAGGATACCACTTCGAGTTTGAATTTATTAATGAAATTCCTATCATTTAAGAGCCTGCCAAAGTGACTACTCTACTTTTGAAAAGCATAAATAAAATCCAAGAGTTGTGGTCACCATACGCATTGCGAATGTAGACAATATATTATTATAGTGGCCTAGTGAGATGTTCTGCACGCCCTACTTTCAGACGTAAAATGGCAGTCATCGTGGCAATGTAAATCTCAAACACTTGAGATAACTGTCACTCCTGCATCAATAGGCCTCTGGTCTCGGACTCACCAACGAAACACGACAGCACGGATGCTAGTGCTTTAGGTTGGTCTTCTACGGGAGGGTAGTACTTTCCCGGTCGGCCTGTTTGTGCTGAAATCAGCGTGGCTCTGCGTCCACTGGACATGACGTGTTCGCTATATTGTACTGTCGTCATTCATAGTGAGTATGGCGACCACCGCTCTTGGATTCTATTCATGCTTTCCATCAGGCAGAATAGAGTCACTTTGGTAGGATAAATTAAAAAAAAAAGTCTTCTCCAATTGCACGTCACTTGATTCGATCCATATACCATAAATAAAATCAACATACAATTTAGACTCTCGATTGTCGGCACATGATCAAATTTACTTAAAAATATTCTTGAAATTGAATTCACTTAGAGAATTGAAAGGATCCAAGATGTAAATAGTGAAATAAAAGTTCAAGTGAGTTTAATGTCAGGAATAAAATTTACACTTTGGGTGCATGCACCCTTACAAACGAGGAGACGGATCACCATGACTGCCATCGTCGGACACAGGCAACTCAAGAGCCAGAAAAGCGTTACCGGGTTCTTGGATCCTCGCGCCTTACCCTCTCTCCGGACGGGAGATCATGCTCCGACAAACTTACTCACTCAGTAAATCACGAGGAAAATTGCTGACACTGGTTTTCTGTAAGACCCTGGTATGGAGTCGGGCTATGTGTGCACACAGTATAGTTAAATATTCTCACTTATATTGACCGTATACTTTTCCAGAATGGTATCCACTAAGGAAGAAGAGTTGGTAGAGCTGAATAAACATTTGCAAAATCAAATGGAACTTAGTAAAAAGTGAGTGATTTGAGGTATATTTTACATTCGTGTGTGTGCATGTGTGTGTGTGTGTGTGTGTGTGTGTGTGTGTGTGTGTGTGTGTGCGCGTGTTGAATAGGCTAGATGACACCTTAGTCAAATTAGTTACTTTTTATCATCTGTCAAAACGACAATTCAGTATGAAAAATATACTAAATACCAAATTATGACGTCACTGTTTCAGACTACTCAATTGAATAATATATTTCACTGTTTATTTGATTGAATTTCGTAATAATAATAAAAAGCTTTGTTAATTGTATTTTCCGAGATGTTTCGCGATGTTAGTTTTAACGAAGTGGACATTGGTGTTTATTTACGATACATTCATCTACCCAATTGAACGCTCTTTTCTCGATAATTACTGGTTAAAATTGAAATATTACTTTATTGTTGGATGGTCTAATATTATTTTATTTTTCCGTGGTAATTGTTTAATTCTGAGTTTTCTAAGTATTTTGTGTTTCATTTCCCTGAGACTTTACTGTTAACATAGGTTTATCATTATTTCTAATTAATTAATCTAATTATCTTAGCTGCCTCATTGGTATAGCGGTTAACGTATGCGACTACTGATTAAAGAGGTCTCGGATTCGATTCCCAGGTCGGCCCAGAGTGTTATTGAGCTTTTCTGGTTACAAAAAACTTAATAACAGTCCGAAATTTGGAAGTTAAGATCTTAACCCTCGTGCCTCGGAGAGCACGTAGAGCCTGCGCCGGATAGCCGCCCCATCAGATTGTTAGAATAAGGGAACAGAGTGTACCTGTGTAGTTGCCTATCTCCGTTGAGACAAGCCGTCGTGGCCGAATTCGGTTAAGGGTACATCATCATTATTATTATTCTCTTTTATTACAGATGGAAAGAATCATATCTTGAGATGACGGAGAAAATGAAAAAGAAATTAGAAGATTTACAGAAGGAGAATGAGGAACTTCGCGCTAAGTTTAAAATTGCTTGCACCGATTCACCAGAGGAAAGTGTTAGTTAGCAAATAAAACTGCATTTTTGTCTATAGATATAATTGTCTATAGAAAAGGAAAGAGTATTTATATGTTTATAATATTAAATAAAAACTGCAGTGCAATATTATTAAAAAGTATAAAATAAAATGTGTTTTAATCTAACGTTAAATTCGATTTTTTTTTACTGTTAAAGCAACGACAATTATTAGGATAAGTGATAAAATACCAGAAATACAAAGATATAACTTTATTAGAATTAAATATAATAATAAAAATTTAAGATGATCAACACAATATTTTGCACATTTTTTTACACATTATCACAATATAACTTATCCCTCCACAGTTCCTTACGCAGAAACACACTCGGCAAACATGCTCGGAAACCAATATAGCGTCTCTTTGGAGTCTTGGTTGTCGATCCACGCAAGTCCTTCCTTCACCATGTGGTCTAGAGCGTTCTGTGCTCTGGTCTCATTCCACCTGAGAAATAAAGTATACTAATTGCTTAGTAGGTTAATATACTCCTGCCATGTCTCAAGGATCTAGACATAGCACCTGCACTTAGAAGATAAGTTAATTATGTTGTCGAAATGATTTTAGAGGTAATCCTTATAATGTGTAGTGCCTGGAAACCTAGCTTTGTTCAGTATTATGGTTTGACAGTCAATCCACAACAACAACTTGTTTTGTTTCCATCTCTAGTTTTGTCACATAGATAAGTGTCAAAACGGGCCTATAAGACAAACGTTTTGTTGCTTGACAACACGGATAAAACAATGTCTTCCAAAAACGAATCTTAACTAGATCAGTTTATCACTCCAAAAACCCCCCAAAACCGGTTATTGGTACTGTTTCTGAGATTCAGATTACATATATATACACAAGAATTATTTGGTTAAAGGCATTAGATTTAAATTTGATTAAAAGGATATGACTTTCTATATATTGGTAACATGCACCATTAAGCAAAACAAAGACTCGATATTTTTAAATCTCTTGCAATGAAATTTGTTCTACCCAACCATGAGTATGTATTCAGTAACCAGTAACCAGTGACAAGCATTGTAAGAAGCTTATTTTACTGGATAATGGATAATATGTATTTCACCCAGAACTATCTATATCTATATATACCTAGTCTTGCCATAAATATTGTAATAAAGAAAAAAGAAAATTGTTAACTGCAAATAACATTTATTACTTTTACAGTGTGTCAGTTTAATACATAAATATAAAACAATTAAAAATATAAAAAGCTTATTCGAAGTGGTCTCCATTGGCTGCAATACAGTCCTTTAAACGATGAGGCCAGTTATCAATAGAAGCACGCACTCTTTCCATGGGAAAATTCTTCACTGCCAATCGTATAGATTGTTTTAGGGACTCCAAATTATCATGGCGTTTAGAGCAAGCTGTACTCTCTAAAACTGACCACAAATCATAATCCAGCGGATTAAGATCGGGACTAGACGACGGCCAGTCTTCAGCTCTGATGAAGTCCGAAACGTTCGATTCCAACCAAGACTGCGTGGACCGAGCTTTATGACCCGGCGCCGAGTCTTGCTGGAAGGACCATACTTGGTTATTGAACATGGTGATGTTAAGGGGCTTAACTACCTTCTCAAGAATGGTATCTTGATACACTTGTGCCGATGTTTTGATACCTTTTTCACAAAAATATGGCTCAGTCACTCCTTCATAGCTAACACCCCACCAAACCATCACTGAAGTCGGATAATGTCCACGTTGCACTCTGTCGACTAATTGGGAAGCTTCCTTAGAGCTTTGAGCATAAATACGGTCATTTTGTTTGTTAAAATGTTGCTCAATTGTAAAAATTTTCTCATCCGTAAACAAAATTTTTCTGTGACCTCCCTTTGCGTACCGCTTCAGTAGTTGTTTCGATTTTACCACCCTATTCTTCTTTAAATTATCAGTTAAGAAATGGCCAGTGCGTCTCTTATAGGCTGCAAGTCCTAAGTCATCTTTTAAAATACGCGACATGGTTCTAGGTGCTATCTTCATTTCCCGAGATAAAATCTTTTGCTTTCGGACAGGATTTCTTCGAATTCTTTCCCTTACTGCTTTGACCACCTTTTTCGTACGAACACTACGTGGACGGCCAGATCTTTTTCTGTCACAAACAGAGGAGGTCTCATTGTACCTATTAATAGCCCGGTACACAAACATTTTACTAATACCAAGTGTATGGAGAGTTTTAAAAATTGCATTTGGCTCCATACCTACTTTGTGTAATGCTATCACAGCGATTCGGTTCTCTTTATCACCCCACACCATTTTAATATCGCAAAATATTTTACAATGTATTGGCGCCAAAATGAGAAAACACAATGAACAATCGTATAAAAATGACAGATTCGAAATTCAAATGTAATATTTTTTTATAATTAAGTGTAACAGTATTTATGGCCAGACTAAGTATTTATCTATGATGTATGTAGATGGATGTGGTGGCTATGGCTATTGATCCTGCGGGTGTCATAGGAGGCAAATAATAAAGTAAATTTAACTTATTTGCTGCAGTTGTGAACAGAAATTTATAGTAAAAATAATCTTTTCTGAATGATAAATATGTCTAGCAGCTGTACTATTTGAAGCTCCAGGATTACCCATTATTTATGATTTACCAAACATTAAATAAGTAGAACTGAAATAATTATAGACAGCAAAGCCCACACATTTAATATGCCTCAGTCAATCCCTTTGCAGAAAAAGATATAAATATATGAATGTATAATTACCCTAAATCTCCTGTGAGGATTCCAGCAGACACCCACGCAGTCCCCAGTGCGTTTGCCTTTTGCAAAACTAAAGTTTGGTCCAAGTTCAACTCTCCTGGGACTGACTGCACCAACCATTTCCCTTTGCCGACCGGCACCATCGTGAATCTATAAAAGTATTATAATCTTCATAAGAATATGAAAATTTTCAATATTGAACAGAGTCGTGCTTATATTATACTGTTTTATAATTTGGTGTGATATTAATGACATTAAAAACGTCATACCCATTGCCAAATATTTTCAATTTCTTAACAGCAGCCAATAAATCCTCATTTGTAATATCTTGGTGTTTCTTAGCTTTGCCTCTCGCAGCTATAAGCCTTGTTCTTAGTTCTTCTAAAGTTATCAGACCCCCATTTTTATAATTTGTAGCTAAACATACTTCTACTATTTGAACTCCAAGCTCGTAGTAGAAATCTCCAATGCCTGGAATTAAATTCATAGCTTTTGTTAATCAACTTTTATCATCATTATATATCAACAGCTTTTAGTGGTCTTTTGTTGGACATAGGCTTCTCCTCAGAAAAAAGGTTTTAGTTTAAATCAATCAACCTATCACTGTCCACTGCTGAACGAAGATCTCCCCCAAGGAATGCCAACAATCCTGGTCTTGGGCAATTCGCATCGATCTGCTGCCAGCCACCTTCTTCAATTCGTCGGTCCATCGCGCCGCAGGGCGCCCTATACTACATTTGCCCAATTGTGGTATCCACTCGTTTTAGTTAATTATATATAAACTTCTTTCCTAAAATAGTTGTCAAATACATTAAGTACTTTACTATATTGATTTATTTAATCTATATTTGTTTCTGGCTCACAGACATATATCAGAAACATCACTTGTTTTTGGATTTAAGTATCACTATCACAAATGATGACTGTCATTGCGTTATTAGATATATTTATCAATCTATATAATTATACGAAGATACATAATTGCAGGTGTCTGCTACAAAAGAAAAAGAATGCACTGTTTTATTTAATACCTACTCTTTGTCGTCAAAACAACGATATAGATTGAGGATAGAATGTAAATAAAGGCATATTCCTACCTAAAACAGACCAAAACCCTTTCCCTGAGGCGAGTGGATCGACTCCTATAGCAGCACACATTTCTTGAAATTGTCTCCTAAACTGAGCGTTCTTCTTTATTTCATTTTTATGTTTAGTAGCAAAATCTTCCAAGTTGTCCCTAAACACTTCTAGCTGTTTGGACATTTGTTGAAACTGATTTTCTTGGATTTCAGACCCCTTTTCTCTGTATTTCTCTTGTTCTAGCCTTTGCTTTTGTATAGCCCCAACGCCAGCTCGTCGTCTCATCTTTGTTGATATTAATATTATGAAAATAAAATAGAACTAAATTCAGAACTCCAAATCCCAGCCCATAGACCAAAATGTCAACAATGTCATCATAGTTGCCTACAATTCGTTCAAAATATGTACCTGTGTCATCTGGAATATTTAAAAAGTATTGTCACTAATTTTAATGTTATATTTAAATACGAAAAAAAAAAATATATTTTATGTCTCAAACTATGAATGCATAGTTACTTAAACAATCCTTAAAAAAACATATGCTTATCATTAGTTTTCTTTTATCCAATAGAGGACACTGTCATAAATTTTATAACAGACGAAAAAACAGGTGTAGCTTTCAGGAATTTTGATCGAATTTAACTCACCTTGAGTTTGATACACGTATTATATTTATGATTAACAAAATTTTACACCAACGTTACTAACTCTTATTCAGTATTAATATTCCACTTAAACTATACTATTCTAAGGAACAGCATAAAATTAGAAAAGTAAAAACAGTAGGGTTTTAAGAGAAAATAACTTTAAACGGGCCCTTAAAGTTAATTTATTTTAAAAACTAATTTCAACCTATATTGTGATATTCTTGCCAACCTTAGTACATTTTTAGAATGTGATATGGTGAAATTTAAATTTATTTGAAAAATTAATTAATAAGTCCTGCAATATGAGAAAAAGCTACTTCCTATCTACCTTTCTAATCGCTAAACAGTAGGTTAATTTCAAGTGATTTTAAAATGTTACCTACATTTGATTTTAAATGTCTGTTCTTTTTCGATAATCTAATTCTACACATACAATTAGCTTGTTGAATAAGGTATTATTTGAAAAATGTTTATAAGTAAGTACATAGTTGAAAGAAATTAAAAGTGAAATACAGTAAAAAAATATTGCTAGTAATTAAAAAAGGAATGCATCCCTGGTGGGGATCGAACCCACGACCTTTGGATTAGAAGTCCAACGCGCTATCCTCTGCGCCACAGGGACATATATTAGTGATGTCAAAATACATGTTTAATTTCACAGTCCCATGGAATTATATTCTATTAGTGGTAGTATTTGATTTAATTTATTGCAAAATACTACTCACAATGCCTACATTTTTTCTTAAGTTGTAGTTTATTAAGTGATTATAATAAATAATTTAAATAAAATCTCCTTTGAGCAGTCATAAATATCTAAAGGACATACAAACTTGAGATGTCAACGAAACAAGTAATGTCAAAATTCTATGTTTTGGAAAGTTTGAAATTTCATGTGAGGATAAATTTCTAACAAAAAATAATGTAGGAGAAAAGTTTGTGACGGCACTAGATAAAATAAGCAAAACAAAGATGAATAGCAATGTTATACAAGATGCGCAGGAACCTTGTGCGGGTACTCAAAACACTGACAATGCCGAATCGGCAGAACATTTTCAAAAATTTATATGTGAATTGTTTGAGAAAAATGGTATACTGAATGACTTGAGAACTTATTTACGTAGACATATCGTAGCTGTCTTAAAATGTGCAGAAGCAGGTAAGAAGAAGTCAATATAATTCTGAAAACACCGACAGGAGTTTAAAATGTTACAAATATTACTGTACCTACCATTTTCTTATCTATATTTTTTTTTTAGAAAATTGCCTTGTTTTAATAAATTCAGTTTTTTAAAAACTCTACGTGAAAAGAGCCCTATTTTCCTTAAGGAAGTCTTTACTACTATTACCTATTATTTCTTATTTCAAAGTTGCATTGATAATAGTTGTTTTTTTTTATTTTAGGTAACACACCTGTATGCCATCAGAATTTTACACAACGCTTAGAGCTAACATTTCAAGCACTTAATATTCTCATTGCTGAATATTTACTAAGCTTAGTAAGTTCAAATAAACTGAATAAGTTGAAGAACTCGAACCATAGAATTATCAATAATTTAATTGACAAAACTATCACCCATGATAGTACCCAAAAATAAACATGTTAAATAATATTAATGTCTCACATCTCGCACACAGTTATCGGTTACAGATGAAATTGTCATTCTCATCATACAAATAAATCTACTTTTGAAATGTCTTTAATAACTTTTCAAGTGAATAGGCCATGGTAGTTTAAATCAATAAGTATAACAATAATTTATCATAACTTTCAGGAGTTCAGCTACACACTATCAGTGTTTGTGTCTGAGATACCATTGGCAAATATGGTATTTGACTTTGCAAAATCATTGATGGAAAGTAACATTCAGGATGTATCTCAAGTCAAGTTCACGGACAATGATGTATGGTCTATACTTAATTATTTAGGTTCGTTATTTAGTTTCTATTGAAGTTTTTTATACCAAGAGAAAGTTTATATATTACAAAGTTTTATATTCTTATGGTAAACTCTCTTTTGCTCATGGCTCAGACCTTGTGAAAGTCGGTTAAAGCGATAAAAAGTATAACAATAATATTTGCAGAGAATATTGATGCTGTAGGTCAATATTTAAAGCGAGACACATTTCACTATATTTAGATAGCATTTAAATAGTTAAACTCAAAAATAATATAAAACTACATAAAATATTAGATTAATAGTTATTTTGGTTTAACAAATATCGTTACCATCATTACAAACAGCCTTTAACCGTCCACTACTCAACATAGACCTCTCCTTAGCAAAGAGGTTTTGGCCTACTATGCCATGCTGGCCAACTGGATTGAAATGGAGTTTGTTTCAAGTTTTATTTCTTTTTGTAGTGGTATTTTCCTGAATAGTTTGTTGCCTTAGTTGCTTCTTACAACATCCATGGGATGAACAGGGGTGGTGATACTACATATTATTTATCCGTCACAACACAGGTCCTACAAATATATTACATTACAATTGATGGAATAAGCAGAAAAATAATACATACTAAAATACTCACTACACTAATGCATTTCTGAAGTGATATGACTGAGTGGAGTAGTAATAGTGGAATAAGAGTTCTCTGCTATTAGTAAATTCTTTAAGTTAGTACAAAATTTGTGATAAGGAAGAGTTGCAATATCCTCCGACAATACGTTATGAATAAGTGATGCTACATGAACAACCAACTCTGAAATCTCTAGCCAAGGTACTGGTAATTTAAAACTCCAGTGAGTATTTTTCCTTTAGTGTTGTCCACATGTCCAAAGAAGTCTTTATTATACTTCGCAAACTACTTCGTAAATGGACAAGAGAAGGTAAAAAGCTTGTAAGATACAAAAATAGACCTGCATGAACCTGTCCATTTCAAATGTAAAATTTCACGAAGCGATTTCTTTGGCGCTAAACCACTACATTGCCGTAACGAATTACGAAGTAAACAGCCGCGGTTTGCTCCATAATTTGTCAGTAGACCATTAAAACAGTTTCCGTTGAAACAACATCTTGAACTTTTTTAAAGTAAATACAAACTTATTGATCTTTTTGCAAACATTTTATACTTCCCTGCTAAATGTTCGTCACTTGTAACACTCAAAAATGATATGCTCTGTATTTGTTCTATTTTCGCTGTTCTAAAATGAATATGTGTTGTTTTGTCCATGCTAATTTTTAAAAACTATCCATATCAAGCCATTTGAGGATATTTTAAAGTGTCTCATTTACTACATGTTCATATGATTTTAAGTTATTGTTGTAATATCGTCTGCAAATAACATATTTATTATTTTGCATTGCTTGGGCGAGATCATTGTTATAAGGAATAGCAATGGCCCCAAGATACTACCCTGTGGTACTCCGTAATTATTGAACCCTAAGTCCAATTCCTAATCGAAAGATTGTAAGCAATTAGTGATACTATTGAATTTAGTTATTCTTATAATTTGTCTTCACCTGCTTAAATACGCATCCTTATAGCGACAGCGATATCTTAGGAAAGAACCCAGCGATCTTGGCGATTAAGGATGACTGTTCAGTATCATTTGAACGTTTTTAATGGTGTTTATAATAAAGTTTTTCTAGTCATCATAAGATTTATTTCTCCAAATAAAGGAATCCTATCACATAACAATTCACAACGACTGCACGGTTGGCCTAGTGGTTTAAGCGGTCGCCACGCCGCTCTCTACTACACTGAGTGTTGTGGGTTCAAATTCCACAAGGGACAACACTTTGTGTGTTTTACAAACTCTTGTTCCGAACCTGGGTGTTCTTTGTGTCCATGTCTTGTATAGTTGTAAAGTCACCCGCGACACAGGATTTATTCTTAGTGCGGGCGTTGTCTTTTTTAAAAAAAAAACAAAAAACAAGAATTCGATGTTAATTACAAAGTCAATAACTCTATTTATAATAGTATATTGTTAGGTAAAGAAACAGACCAGTATTCTTTTGGTAAGTGACTACCGTCCTCAGAAATCTGCAACCCATCAGCCTATGTTGCCACTACACAATATTTTTTTCAGCACCTGTAATTGTAAAATTAGTACTATTTCAATTAGAGTTTCGTTGTGTTCTTTGCAGGAGTACAGTGCGATTCAGAACATGCTTTTCAAATATTGGAAATGTATAAGAATAATGAACAATTATCCCTGTTGTTGTGTATATTGAAATGTTTACCCATGTATCAGAAAAGTTCAGCGAAAGCTACTCATGGTGAGTTTTTGTGCTTATTGCCAAAAAAAAAAACTTAAGAATAATAAAAGTAAAAAAAAAACAAAAAAAAACGACTTGTAATGTGTCGGCCTGAAAAGTAGAAATTAATTTTTAAGTCGGTTATTGTGTCAGAAAGTCAGAATAATTGTAATAAGTCATTTTGCGACTTTAATATATTTATACCATTCAAGAATAGTTGTGTCTATTTCTTCTGTGAGACCTATGAGAAAGAAGATAGCAAACCCATAAAGCCACATTTTGTTAAAGCTGACACTGCGTAAGTAAACCTACACGAAAAATATAGTGGTCTATAAAGGAAATCAGTTCTGAATATGTTCAAAACAGTTTATTTTATTTTTTTATGGCAACCTACCAAAGTGACTCTATTCTGCCTGATGGAAAGCATGAATATAATCCAAGAGCGGTGGTCGCCGTACTCACTGCGAATGAAGACAGTGCAGTATGGCGATCCACGCTATGGCGGCCTAGAATTATTATTGTTACTATTTGTTTAGACACATACTTTCTGCAAGTAAGAGACTTCAAGAAGAATAAAAAATGTAGTTATTAGAAAGACAACTTTTTGTAGCATAGACAGAGAGTGCCCGATCTACTGCCTATTATAAACCTGATATCTACTAAACTATAGGTTTAGTAACCATGTCCGTTTTGTATTTTCAGAGTTATCTTCTGTCGAAAGTTTATTGAGTGAAAATAGTTCCGAAATGGAAGGCAAGCTCCCGCATCGAAATCACCCCGTTCAACATAAGTGCAAGCACTTCTTACATTGTAAGACATGCCAGACTCGTATGTCGAGGATCACAGAGAGGTTTAAAAAGAAAAAGAAGCAGTATTGCAAAGTAAGTTATATTCTGATGTCTTTTGCCTGTTTAAATCCTAATACTTGAGTAAATTTGACCTAACTGATATTTAAAACGCATAATTCTATCACGAGAATGTTGCCAGAAATAAAATATTATAAGTATATGACCAGAAAAATAATGTTTAATTTTTTTTTAAAATACTTAAATTATTTGTGTCCACTATGAGAAAACACGTTAAATAAAATTGTCGAGGATAAATTTGTTTTTTTTTTGGATTATGTAGTATTTATGTATTTCGTTCAGTACTACTGGAAAATAGGGACAATATAGAATAATGTGAAGTGTTCTATATACTTACACTCACGCCTTTGTTTTTCAAGGGGTAAAAATATTTGCCCCACATTACTAATTTGGATCCCAACTCCTTTGCCATCACCCATACCTTTCTTCTTTTGTGGCGTTTCAAAACAACACGGTTATGTTTCACCGAAGATTGGCTGAGAGGCTGGCTGTAAAAAAACATTTAATAGAAAAAAAGGAAATTAAGTGTAATTTTAACTATGACCACAAATAAAGAATTCCCTAAAAGTGTTTTCATTTCAGAAAAATAACGAAGAAGTGAAAACCGTCAAATTGGAAAATATTCTGAGAAATATCGGCGTTTTGGAACGCACCCTCATTGATGAGGTTTATTCATTTTGTTGTTTTAAGTGGCTCTTCATCATCATTACCCTCAAAAGCCTTTAGTAGTTCACAGTTGGACGAAGGTCTCTTCTTAAAAATGAGGATTTTGTTTGTAGGCGCTCATAGTGGTGGCCTAGTGAAATGCTTTTTCGCGCCCCGCTTGGGGACGCAAAAGGCATAAAAGTCATAGTAGCAGTGTAAAACTCACATACTTCCACGATAACTGTCACCCCCTTTTTTTTTTTTTTAACGTATGGAAACCCCCTCGGGCTGTCACCCCACTGGGGTTTACGGCGAGGTGGTGTGTCGGAATCGGACCGACTAAAACCACACGGTGTGCCACTCTGTGCCTGACATAGGAGGGATCCGGGAACCGCTGCTATTACGACATCCAGATCCCTCCTAGCGCCTGCCCGCTACCGCGGGCACCTTCTGCGGATAACTGTCACCCCTGCATCAATCAATGTTTCTTTATTTCAAGTACTTTTGTACATATTTAGGACAGATTAGAGCATATTATTGTACTTAGCGTCGTTTTTTATACACCATTGTAGTTATAGTACAGTAGGATATTAACGTATTAGTGTGTTTATTATTTTTATATTCAACTAGTTGATCTTCGCATCTTCGTCTGTGGTCCTCAAAAGGAATTCCTTTCACCCGATTTTGCACTATTTTTCATTGATGCCCAATTCCAATTTTTATAGATGTTCCAGCAAGTAAGATCCGTATACGAAGCAGAAATGGAGATGGTAAAAGTAGAAGAAGGTAAGAAAGTGAAGCGTTCCATGGCGAACCACGCGCTGCAGTTGCAGAAGGAACGAGAAGAGGTAAGCTTGAGTTTTCAACGGAGTTTATCCATTTTTGTTTTTACTGTTATTCGCGTATGCGACTGCCGATCGAGAGGTCTCTGGTTTGATTCCTGGGGTCGAGTCGGAAAGTGTTAGTTTTTCTAAATTCAGAAATACTTAATAACAGCCCGGCGTTTTGCAAGTTGTGGTTTAAGCCCCTTGTGCCTTGGAGAGCACGTAAATCCGTCGATGGTGCGCTTGGTCTCTCCAGTCGTGTCGGATAGACGTTCCATCGAGTAGTGAGAGTAAAGCCGGGTACACATTGGTGCAATGTAACATGTAATGCAACATGCAATGCAAGAATTTGACGTCCACATTGCTGCAATGTATCATGTAAAGTAACAGAATTCCCATAGTGTAGACGCTTTGCGCGCACGAACCGCGTCTACTACGCGCACGAACAGATTGTTGCAACTCTTGCGCGTAGCGACCCGAAATTTGTCGGTTTTTTCCCCGAACACAAAGAGGCGCGCAGTATGCGCGGAGCGTCAGTGTGGACAGGTTGTGTGGTGTGTACGGCTAGACGCGCGCGAACATGGAACAAGACGACGCTACTGCGGCGGAGGAGGCGGTTACATTTACGTGGAGTGAAGAAAAAGTGCTTCATTTAATTGAAGTGTACAGATCAAAGGAAATTTTGTGGAATCCACAACATGAGAATTTTTATAAAAAACATTTTAAAGAGGATGCATGGATGGAAATTGCTAATTTGATGGAAACAACACAAGAAAAATGTTACAGTAAAATGATTAGTATTTTATCATCCTACCGTCGTGAAAAAGCGAAGGAAAAGAAATCGAAAGGAACAGGAAAAGGTAAATAAATAATAATAATTTACTATTTATTATTTATTCATATACTTTATTCTTAGTACAATCGTAGGTTGGAAACCGCAAAAATGTTTGTGTATTGAAATGTAAATTGGCATAGCCGACTAATATTGAAATTGGCTTTTTTCTCTACAAAATGACAACTTTGACAACAACTACAATATTTTAATGGATTGAAATCACAAATTAATTATTAAATATTATTAATTATTATTAGTCAAGTTTACTTAAAAACAACTATGTTTAAAACTGACTGAATTATGTTTTTTATTTAATTTTTTTCATGATTATTATTTTATTTTTTCAGGTGCCTCGGAGACATACAAAAGTCGATGGTTTGCCTTTGATTCTTTGAAGTTCTTGGACAACCGTAACAAACCGAGAAAGAGAACGAACACGGTAAGTAAAACTGGATTGATTCTTTTACGAACATCTGTCTTGCCAATGAACCTTCCCTTCTTTCATAAAATAATCGGAGAGCTCATCTCTTAACGCATTCAAATGTGCAGGCGATCGTCGAGGAATATTTGTCATAGGTAGTAGTGATCTCATATCTTCATTATTTTGCCTACGTGTGTCTTCATTCGTAACTTCATCTTCAGTGTCATTCATATATGTATTTCTAGAGTGACGTCTCAAATAATTATGTAAAAGGACAATTGCCATAACCACTAGCTCAGCTTTATCAGGCTGTAAAAGCATTGGTTTTCTGAGAACTCTAAAGACAGACGATATGATACCAAATGCATTTTCAACAGTTCTTCTGGCTCTGCTTAGCCTGTAGTTGAATACTCTCTTTGAAGTGCCTTTTGGATGTGCCCCAGCATATGGTTTCATCAGATTTTCACTTAAAGCAAAGGCACTATCACCCACAAAGAAATATGGTATTGGAATATGTCTCCGTGGGAGTGAATCAGGTGATGGAAGGTTTATTGTAAGATCTTCTATCATTTCACAGAGTTTTGTATCTTTAAAGATGCCACCATCTGAAATCCTTCCTTGGCATCCCACATCTACAAATAGAAAATTATAATCGGCGTCAACCAAAGCAAAAAGAACGATGCTAAAGAAGTTTTTATAGTTGTAGAATTCAGTTCCACTTTTGATAGGTGCCTCAAGCACAACATGTTTTCCGTCCAGTGCCCCTAAACAGTGTGGAAAATTCCACTTCTCTTCAAACTGTTTGCTTATGTTCAACCAAGTTTCTTCTGTCGTTGGAAGCTAAAACAAAAAACTTTTATTTACTTTATGGCTACGAGACAGTCATTGTACTTAGTAGCCCAACACTCGCTGGTGACAATTTTTGAGGTGCCATTATAGTGAGCATCTCTTGATTTTATTGCTAGCTATATTGAACTAGACTAAAAAACGAACTAAATATTTAGTCGTTTCGACATTTGTCCATCGGTGCCACGATACCTACCTTCCTGGAGAGTTATATCTACTATCTAGTAGTTTATATCAAGAGATGGGACCTACAGTTATAAATTATTTTTATGTTTTTCAGGAGGCGGTTCAACAACCGATTAATGAAGAAAATCTGCAGAACGAATTTGCTACTCCACGTACACGGTATGAACCTACGCGAGCTAAACAAGCAAAAAAAGATGAAAGCAGCAGTGTACTGGCCGATGTAGTGGGCATATTACAAACTACTGCCAATAAGTTGGGAAATTCAGGCGCTCCAGATTTAACTACAACTTTCGCTTCCTATATATCAGCTAAAATGAATACTTATTCCCTTCAAACCAGGAATTCGGTCGAACATGGAATTTTTGAAATTTTGATGAAGGCTGACAGAGGTTATTATGAATCATCATATCGACAGCAGGATAACTACCCCAGTTCATACCAAGAATCCTATTATGCATCACAGAAGAAAGGACAAGATTATTTGGATCTGACCGGATATGTTAATCGTCCTGGAACTTCCGGATTTAATCGTCCCTCGCCTTCCGCGCAAACTCCAGATACAAATCAAGCCGGACGCTATGGCTATACCACGGCAAGGAACGAAGAATATATGAACCAACAGCCATCGTCTGTAACGTCACTAGAATCTAACCAATCCTATGACGACTTTAATGATTTGATGTGATAATACTGTTCTTTAATTGACTTATTAAGAATAAAACTTACCTTGATATAATCTTTTAATTCCTCAATTATGGCGGAGCATACTTCTGTAATAATGCCACTTATGGCTTGTTTTGATACTCTGAAGGTATACTGTAAACTTGTGTAAGTCACCACTAGCTAAAAAACGAAGTGTTATTGCCAGTCTGTCTTGGATTGAAATTGGAGCCCTTAACTGTGTGCGATTCCGAAAAATTCTTGGTCCGACTAATCTGAGTAGATCTTCAAATGTCGTTGGACTCATCCTTAAGAAATTTTGAAATTGTCCAGTTAATCTCATATCGGCCATTAGTTTTGCACCAGCTCTCTGACTATACAACTCTGTACGCCACCAACGTCGATGTCTTCTGCGTTTTATCACATGATTCACTATTAATAATGAAGCACTGACTATCATCAGAGCCCGCAATTGGTCGTCACGATCCATTCCTTTGCGTGTTCTTTTGCAGACTGAGCGATCCGTTCGCGCGCATCTCGGAAACAGATGTGAGTAGGTACATGCGCGGTTCGTGCGCACGTTGTGCGCGCCCCGCGTCTACACTGATGCAATGCTCGTTTCGTGTTGCATTGCATGTTGCGTTGCAGCAGTCTGTACCCGCCTTAAGGGAACAGATTGTGCACCTTTGTTTGTGCACACACTTGTGCGCTATAAATTCTCCTGCAGAATTGGTTAATCTCCATTGAGACTGGCCATCGTGGCTGCAATCGGCTAGGAGAACATAATCATTATAATATTTTTATTTACATATATAATATAACTTGCAAGATCATAAAAATATCTCTAAACATCCTTGTTTGGATCATGCAGATGGTGTAGTGATTTAAGCGGTTACTTCGCCGCTTTCTACTGCGCAGAGTATTCAGGTTCGATTCCCACAAGAGACAACACTTTATGTGATTCACACTGTGAGGGTTGAGTGCAAATTATGTTTGTTTTGAGTCTGGATGTTCTTTGTGTCCGTTTTAAATATATGTATTGTGGCGACTTCCACATACAGTATAACAAAAATATACAACAGCGCCATCTAGCAAAGATACATCGAACTACGGAGTAATGAACTACGAAGCAACTACTAATCCTGTATCGCGAAATAGAGATTCTCGTTGCAATTAGTATATGTATAAAATCCCAACATCAACTATGTGGCCGTGGCCCGCCAGGCATGATCACCTCGCCTGGTTGGAGTATCCTGCCTTTGTGTAGGACGGACATGAAACGCGTTCCTTCCATAATGACTTTATAACTTACTTTTTAACACATTTTCATAAAAAAATTGTCGTTTTAAAAATCAAAAGTAACTTATTTGGTTAAGGTGTCGACAAACCTAAATATCTCAGTCTAATCTAGCTACGTTTGGCAGTTAGAAGAGTCGTTCAAAGCTCGTAAAGCAGAGTTGGAACACAATGTGGCAGAAAAGAAAAAGTTCCTCTGGGGCCTGGCCCGTGCGTTGCGCGAGCAGCACAAACACATGACGCGCGCCATGCTCGACGTACAGGCAGAGACTAAACGACTCTCAGCTAAGGTACGAAAAGATATTTAATTATAATTATCTATTTAGCATATTGGGTGATCGAATCAGGAATGAGGAGATCCGCAGAGGAACCAAGGTCTCCGATATTGCCCGTAACATTGCTAAACTTAAGTGACGGGTCGCGAGACACGATGGCCTTTGGGACCTTAAATATCTGGAGCGGCGACCGCGTACTGGGAAACGCAGCGATGGTAGGCCCCCCACAAGGTGGTTTGACGACCTGGTGAACGTCGCTGGAAGCCGTTGGATGTGGTTATGGAGAATCTTCGGGAGGCCTACGTCCAACAGTGCACATCTTTTGGCTGAGATGATGATGATGATCTAGTATAGATATTATTACTAATGTTGTTTTCATGCCTTAACACCTGAACCAGTCTTCTAGGGTATCAGGGTTTTATCAAGAGATATACGGGTTTTTTTTACGGACCTGTTGGTCCAGTGGCTAGTGACCCTGACTGCTAAGCTAGAGGTCCCTCCAAACAAATAATTGTGTGGTGAACACAATAATTTGTCTTGTCTGGGTGTAATTTATCTAAATTATGTATGAATTATTTAAGTATGCTCATCAGCAGTCTGGTTACCATAACTGTTATAGCATATATATATATATAACAAATTTGTGGAGGTGTGTGAAGTTATTTACTTATACATATACATATATAAATATACATATATATGTATATATATAAGCGTGAATAGAATCCAAGAGCGGCGGTCGCCATACTCACTGCGAATGAAGACAATGCAGTATGGCGACCCACGCTATGGCGGCCTAGTGAGATGCTTTTTCAAATATGAAATACGTAACGACGTACTTAGAATTTGTCCGTGTGGTGATGGATTAAGAATACATAGTGTTACCACCCCTATTCATCCCGTGGGTGTCGTAAAAGGCGACTAAGGGAACAAAGTGTACAAGACATCATCATTACAAAGAGAAGGAAAACTTGAAACAAACCCTATTCCAACCCGTCTGGCCAGCGTGGTATAGTTGGCTAAAACCTCCTTGCTAAGAACAGGCCTATGTCCAGCAGTGGACTGTAAAAGGCTGTTGATGATGATGTACTTAGAATTCAACTTGCCAGTTTCTAGATAATTCTTAAGCGTGACAAGTTCATTCTTGATGTTATTATTAGATCTGATATTATTATTAGTTATCATTATTTTATCTCGAAAAAGAAACTTATAGAGGGCAAAATGTGGTGGAAGAATGTTCGAAGACATTGCAACAAACGAAATTGTAGGCAGATTAAGAATACAGAGTGTAACCACCCCTATTACCGCGCGTATCGTAAAAGCCGACGAAGGGTGCAAAGTATGCAGAACATTGTTAATTCACCCCGTCAAGTCAAAACCTTCTTTCTAAGGAAAGCCTAAGTCCAGCAGTGGTCCACTAAATACTGTTATTGATGATAATGGCAAACTACACGACCAGTTCTTATTTGTTACGATTTTAGGGCTTGTCAAATCCATAATCACATTTAGTATAAGACTCCCTTAGAAAGAAAATATCGACTCACAATACCATTTATGTACAGGAAGATCACTTAAAAGCTCGACTAGCGGAAGCAGAACAGATGATAAAGAAGCGTGCAGAAGAGATGCGCACGCAGATCGCAGAAGAGTTGGCCACGCTCGAACGACTCCTATCTTCTATCAAACATGAGCGTGACAGCATTAACAAGGAGCGTTCCGAACTTGAAACCATGAAAAGCGTAGAAAATGACGCAAACAAAGTCATTAAAGTGCTTGATATGGAAAATAAGGAAATTAAGTCGCAATATGATTTAATCAAGAACGAACTTGTCACCCTTAAGAATTATCTAGAAACAGGCAAGTTGAATACTAAGTGTGTCACGGAGAAAGGCACGCTCACGGATTTGAGGAATGTGAATTCAAATTTGAATGTCAGTTTGAATAACTGTCAGAATGTAGGGAAATTCAGGAGCGATGACTTTGATGATCGATTGAAGAATCAAGTTGTAAATGACTTTAAGAAGAAAAATGTTAATTTTACGCCGGTACGTATTTCATATTTACGTTTAGTACATATTCGGTTCCTGTACACAGTATGAAATACCTGCTAATAGTCATAATTTTGTGTTATATCATGATGATGATATTGATGAATAGGTGAATAGCAATTATTATTATTAGTTATCATTATTTTATCTCGAAAAACAAACTTATAGAGGGTAAAATTTAGTGGACGAATGTTCGAAGAAATTGCAAGTAAACAAAATTGTAGACAGATTAAAAAAGCGGAGTGTAACCACCCCTATTCATCCCGTGGGTGTCGTAAGAACCGACTAAGGGAGCAAACGTACGCACTGTGAATTCACCCCGTCAAGCCACAACCTTCTTCCTAAGGAAAATCGAAAGTCCTAAAGTTCAACATTTATGTTAAGTGCATCCTATTAACATGCAATATTTAAAAAGTATCTTTTTTACACAACTTCGCCTGTTTCCCTCAAAAGGAATAAATTGTTCAAATTTTACAAAAAAAAAACAACAATATAACTTCTTATGTACGTGCACGTGTACTCGTGCACGTACGTAAGAAAGAAGTTATACTTTTTCGACGTAACAAGATAAAAAAAATTCTAGAATTTTTATTGTTTGCGTTATCCTATGTTTATGGAGAAAAAGACACTAACAATAGAGAAAAAGGTATTTAATACGTTGAAAGAAAGTTTTACTATAACACATTTTCTAGTTAAATAAATTTTAAATAAAATATTAACTAACTCATTTCAAGGTGTCGATTTTTCGTGACGGTGTGCGCGCGCATCGGTAAAATTTATTTTCATTTATTCGCACCAATAGTTCATGAGGTTGAGCCAATTAAACTCTTCAGTGAAACAATAAATTTAGTTGGCAAGTATGCCTGCACAGATATTTTTACACGTCCCGCTTTAACGTATTTGTGTGTTACCCTATTTTCATACATGTTTGTAATTTCCCCAGTCAAAAGTGGACGAACTGTATCGGGAGCACTCGTGCGTGCACACTCGTTCGTCAGAGTCGAGCGAGGTGGGAGACAGCGCCCACCCCTCCCAGCCACATCGCAGTGACGACGTAGAGGCAGACACCGTGCACCGGCTCAAGGAGGAAAATAGCAGGCTGAAGGAATGTGCCAGACAGGTAGTGTTACGCTGGTATAGCGGTTAACGTATGCATCTGGCTATCAAGAGGTCTCGGGTTCGAACCCCGGGTCGGGTCATAGAGTGTTATTGAGATTTTCAGGTTACAAAAATAGTTAATGATTGAAGAGCACGTAAAGCCGTCGGTCCTGCGCCCTCACTTTCACGATCCGTCCCATCGGATTGTGAGAGTGAAGGAACAGAGAGTGCACCTGTGCTAGCCCACATATTTGCGCACTATAATATCTCTTGCGTAGGTAGCTGGTTTGCGTTCAGATTGGCCACCGTGGCCGAAATCGGCTAGGAGTACACCATCATGTCGATGAAGTAACCAGTGTTTTTGAAAATTTGTAAAATGTTACTAAGAAATGTCTGCTTATTGAAACACATGTTTTAGAAACTGATAATTTATTTATCAGCTAAAGCCTCTTCGAAAACAGTTCAAAAAATATGTTATTAAAGTGAAGGAACGTACCCATACTATGTGACTCGTTAGAGTGACGTCAAAAGGGGTCGTGGCTTAGGTTTTCGTGACAAAGTTAATATCCTATAGAGAAATCTTGTCTTTTATTAATTATTTTCTAATGCAAAGCAAGCGTTGTCATTATATTTTTGCTTATATAGAGGATCTCGGCATACTCGTATACTACGTCACGGAGTTACAATTACAAAGTAAAAAATATGTCACTCAGTATGGGTATGTCATTTTAAAGTTGTCGACAATTACTAAACGAAGTAAGTTGTCGCGCAGCAACAGTCGCACATCGAAGCGCTATCCCGCGCGGCCCGGCCCTGCGCGTGCGCCGCGCTACGGGCGCCGGCGCGCGGCCTCCCCACTGTGTCCACGCCCACGCCTGCGCAGCCGCAGTACTTCCTGCACAGGTACACCCCGTCTGGCACACGAGAGCCGTCTGTAGGCCATTCGCGTTACAAAAATACTGATGAATTCATCAAAACCCCACCTTTAACTAATCGCAGTAACTCTAGTCTCTGTCTAGCAGACAAGAGCCCAATCGTAAGCTATTCGCGTTAAGAACATACTGACGTATTGATCGAGCCCCGCCTTCTGACCGATCGCAGTGCTTCCTCAACAGGAACGCCCTATCTGGCACATACGAGCCAGGCTACACATACATAAATTAGTACTTATTATATTAACACTGTCTTTCATAAATTACAACAAAAAAAATAGTATCCACATTTTTTTTATTTCAATAGCCTGCCAAAATGACTACTCTACTTGATGGAAAGCATGAATAGAATCCAAAAGTTGTAGTCACCATACTCATTGCGAATGCTGACAATGCAGTATGGTGACCCACACTATGGCGGCCTATTACGATTTTTTACGCCTCACTTGGGGACGTAAAAGACATGACAGTCATCGTAGCATTGTATTGTACACCACGACAACTGTCACCCCTTCATCAACGGATCTCCGGTCTCGCACTCACCAACGAAACACGACAGCACAGATGCTGTCGCTTTAGGTTGATCTTCTGTGGGAGGGTAGTACTGACCCGGTCGAGCCGGCCCGTTCATGCCGAAATCAGCGTGGCTCTACTACCTGGTAAAATATCATACCTTTAACAGTCCACTGCTGGACATAGGCATCTCCTTAAAAAAGAGACTTTGGCTTACTATGCTGGCCAGACGAGTTGGTATAGGATTTGTTTCAATTTTCCTTTCACTTTGCACTGATGAGGTTACTCTCTTAGTCGTCTCTTACAACACACTGCCTTAGTCGGTCATGTCTGTCTTTAGTAACGAAATATACCTTACTAATTTTTTTATGTCTTTATGAGACACTGCATATTGATGACTTTCAATCGTTTGTTTTCACGATTTAAAACTTATCCGTTAGTTTCAAATCCTAACAAAGGATGCTCTGCCATACAATATTATTCTGATTACATCTACAATAAAGCAAAATCATCATTTACCATAATTTGGTGATACCTTTTGTATTATTCCGTCCGTGTGGTGACGGATTAAGAATACATAGCGTTACCACCCCTATTCATCCCATGGGTGTCGTAAAAAGCGACTAAGGGAAAAAAATATGCAAGACAACATCTTTACAAAGAGAAGGAAAACTTGGAACAAACCCTTTACCAACCCGTCTGGCCAGCGTGGTATAGTAGGCTAAATCCTCCTTGCTAAGGAGAGGCCTATGTCCAGCAGTGGACTGTAAAGGCTGTTGATGATTTGTATTATTTCCATGAATTATAGAAACTTTCACCCAGGAGTCCTTAGACTTCAGCCTTAACCTTAACATGTATGTTCTCCCTTCATCTTCAGCGTCAATACATGTGCGTCAGCAAACACTGTTAGTATGAGCTGGTACAAGGGGGCCGGCGAGGAGTTGAGCGTGTTCAGCGACGCCCAACCAAGGATACTGGTGCCCGGTGACAGCATACCTTTTGTAGGAGTAATAAGAGATAGAGAGAGACATGTTGGCAGGAGGTATGTATTGAGATGTGGTCAAAACTTCGATGTTTTCTTTAAATGGTACTTGATTAACTTTTTTTTTACTCTCGTTTGACCTAGGTTCTCAACTTGCGTGACACATGTTGACTATATAAAGTCTTATGCTCCAACTGATGATACTACACAATGATGCAGTTTTATTGTTTTCCCTATAGATTCAATATATTTATATAGGGTGGGCCACGAATTAGTTGGCATTTGAAAAAATAGTAAAAAAAAACCATTTGATATGTTATAAAATTTCTTTATTTACGAGAAAGTTAATTAGTTGTAAATTTATTTTTTAAAAATTCATCGTCTAAATGACCACCGTTTCGACTTTTGCACTTCTAAGCGAGCACCGAATTTTTCGAATACTCGTCGGAGATCGCCGACATCTCTTCACTAATGTTTTCTTTAAGTTGACGTAGTGTATTTGGTTTATTGATGTATACACTGGATAAATATGAAATAAAAGTAGATAAATAAAGAATATATGTATTTTGCTTCATTACTTGACTGTACTTATCATCAGTTGGACCATATAGTCCTCATGCTTCACTCAGATTGAGAACCCAGGTGGAGAATGGGTCTGTCCTCGTTTTTAAGGTATTACAATTTTAGACAAAAGTATAATTTTGTTCAGATTTGAGACCCAATCTGTATACATACTGATTACCGACTGACAATGCGCGTGCGCCGATATTTAATTTGTACCTTTAAATTACGTGTTACTGAACATTGACCTTTCTAATTAACAAAATATAGGAAACTTGTTCTCTTTTAACCACACTACTACTTTATTATTTATTTTCATGTACTAGCTTTTAACAGGACTGTTGGTCTAGTGGGTAGTGACCATGCTTGCTAAGTTGGAAGTCGTCAGTTCGATTCCCCCCCAGAGCAAGTATTTGTTTGATGAGCACGATTACTTGTTCTGTGTCTGGATGCAATTTATCTATATTATGTATGTATTTAGAAATATTTAAGTATGCTTATTAGCAGTCTGGTTATCATAGCACAGGCTCTGCCTAATTTGGATTCAGACCGCCGTGTGTGTAGGGTGTGTGAGGATATTCATTTATTTTATTGATCGTATAAAAATGGTTGACATTCTTTAAGGGTACATAGTTGGAACGTGAATAAACAAATGTTTTTGGAACGAAGTTCCTTACGGCAGGCTTGGAGGGGATAGGGATTTCGCTGCGGGACCGAACTGAAAAAATGTGATAGTAAAACCGTAAGAAAAAATCCGTGGAAAAAGTGCGTGGAATAAATCTGTGGAAAAAAGTGCGTGGAATAAAACCGTTAAATGAGACGTGCGCAGGCGCGAAAGCGCGTCATGTGTGCTACGTTTTTTTTTCTATTTGTCTATTTCTATGTAATTTTTAATTAATAATAATGTTGACAAAAAAAATAAAGATACATATTTTTTTGTTATTTCAGTTGAAATTTGAATTACGATGTTTTTTTTATTTTAAGGAATTTATTATTTTATTTCCTAAAATACTGAATTTCCTAAATACTTTCTTGTACTTAAATAAAAACTAATCAGCAAAATTTAAGAGAAAAATCAAGAAAACCTACATAAAATTGAGCACGATTTTTTTTGCAAATTGTGTCGATTCCACATTATCCGAAGGAACTTCGTTCCTACCTGGTGTCCCACGACACCATTCATTTCATTTATTTTATTTAAATATTGATACAGGTTTAAATACCCACGTGAGCATACAGACGACTGCGTCACCAAGTGTACATGAAATGCATGGCGGGCCACGGCCCAACGGTTGATGTTGGGATGTTGTATATACAACATCCCAACATGCTAATTACCACGCAAATCTCTATATCGCAATACAGGATTAGTAGTTGCATCGTAGTTCATTACATTCTTTAATTGCGTTCATACTTCGTAGTTCGATGTATCTTCGCTAGATGGCGCTGTTATATATTTTTGATTGTGCTATAATGTGGAATCGCCACAAAATTTATAAATAGAAGTTAAAATAAATATGGAATGACATATTAATAACTGGTGTAATATTCAGAACTCTCCTGAGCCAGTGGCGAGCTCTTCGCTCCCGAGCTTTTCCCCAGGCGCGGGTGACCAAGCGCACACCTTCGCCCGTGCAAGACAGACCTGGTGAGCTTCACACTGATATATCTATGTTAATATACTGACTGCCGTAGTGACACAGTAGTAATATATGCGACTGTTGTGCTGAGGTCTCGTGTTCAATACCCAGATCAAACCAAGTGTTTGTGTGATCTGCAAATATGTACTTCCTATGTATGTATTTATAAAAAAAATGTATAAGTATTCTGGCATTCAATCTAACTTTTATAGAACCAGCTCTGTTCAGTATGAAACTAGGTGGCGTTGTATGTCAGATGTCCAAACTATATATAGGTGAGACACGAATTAGTTAACATTTGACAAAATTGCATAAAAAACCATGTGAAATATTATTAAAATTGTTTATTTACGAGAAAGCTAATTAGCTGAAATTTATTTTTTAAAAATTACCTACATCGTCTAAATGACCACCGTTTCGACGTTTGCACTCCTCTAAACGAGCACCGAAATTTTCGAATACTTGTCGGCAAAGAGATCGCGAGATAGCCGACATCTTTTCTTTTAGTTGACATGTAATGTATTTAGTTTATTTGAATCTTCAAATAACTCCATAAATAGAAGTCTGCTGGGGATAAATCTGGACTTCTGGGCGGCCATGGAATTTCGCCTCGTCTGGAAATCAGCTTTTCCGGAAACATGTCTTTGACCAGCGGCAGGGACTCATTGGATGTGTGACAAGTGGCTCCATCTTGTTGAAATTATGTGTTACGATTGTAGCCAGCAAATGCCAGTAGCATCGGTCCCAAAAACTCCTGTAACATGTTTGCGCGGGATGTTAGATTCAAATGTTAATGATTAGGCTAGATGACACCTTAGTCAAATTAGTTACTTTTTATCGTCTGTCAAATCGACAATTTTGTATGAAAAATGTACTAAATACCAAATTGTGACGTCACTGTTTTAAACTACTCAATTGAACAATATATTTCACTGTATTCTTGATTGAAATTAGTAATAATAATAAAAAGCTATGTTAATTGTATTTGCCGAGGTGTTTCACGATATTAGTTGTAATGAAGTGGACATTGGTATTTATTTACGATATAGTCATCTACCCATCTTGGCTCACCCTTTATTTATTTATAATTACTGCTAAAAAGTATAACAGCTGACTAATTTTCATTGTAAGTTTCTAGACAAAGTTTTATTGTATTGTAAGTAGAGAAATTGTCGTTGACTTACTTAAGAATATAGAGAGAATTTTTATCCAACTTCAAAAAAAGTAGGAGTATTTATTTTTTAATTTAAAATCTCTTTATTGATCATTAAACTCGGCAATACACATTTAAAAGTTATTTTTAAATTTCGCAGCCAGCAGTGGTAAGCAAGCAACGGTGACCCTGCACATCGATAACGTACAGCAAGGTCATTCCACGAGGTAATCTATAATTAGTTTTTTTTATATTTTTTTTTATAAATCGTTATGCCGAACTCTGGTCGGTGCAATTGTAACGTTTGGTTTAATGGATGGATGGGCGAATGTGCATATGTGCTACCTCATGGTAAACGACTACCGGCACTCACGGACCTAAAATCTAAGCATTACAAATGCATTATTATAAATAAATAAATTATCATTCTTTGAACCTCTATTCGGCGATAAACTCACTACTCGGTGAAACACGATGAAAAAATTGCTGACACCCGTTTTCTGTGACGAATTTCTGTAGACCACTTGTAACGAAGCATGGTTCTCCTAGCATCTCTTTCACCTCGCATCACGAGAAGGGGGTGGCAAAGTAACGAAAAAATTTCGTTAGGTAGTAGAGCCACGCTGATTGACCGGAGCAGTACTACCCTCCCACAGAAGACCAACCTAAAGCGTCAGCATCCGTGCTGTCGTGCTTCGTTGGTGAGTGAGAGACCGGAGGCCCATTGATGCAGGGGTGACAGTTATCGTGGTAACTATGTTAGCCTTACACTGTCACGATGACTGTCATGCCTTTTACGTCCCCAAGCGGGGTGTGAAAAAGCATCTCACTAGGCCGCCATAGTGCGGGTCACCATACTGCATTGTCTGAATTTGCAATGAGTATGGTGACCACAACTCTTGGATTCGATTCATGCATTCCATCAGGCAGAGTAGAGTCACTTTGGCAGGTTCTTCATGTAGAAAAAAGAAACTAAATTACCACAAGTTTTTTTTTGAGAGTATAGCTACTAGGCCATGTATTACGCTAAAAATCCCTACCACTAAGATCAGTTTTAATTCAACACCGATTTTCTGTGCTTGTGAACTTGCTATATACATGTAGCAAGTTTGTGTTATCTCATTATAGTCTCATCAACAGCCTTTTACAGTCCACTGCTGGACATAGGCCTCTCCTTAGCAAGGAGATTTTGGCTTACTATACCACGCTGGCCAGACGGGTTGGAATAGGATTTGTTACAAGTTTTCCTTCTCTTTGTAATGATGTTATCTTGCATACTTTGTTCCCTTAGTCGCCTTTTACGACACCCACGAGATGAATAGGGGTGGTAACACTATGTATTGTTAATCCGTCACCACACGGACGCTATTGTAGTATGACTTATTTTCATTAATGATTTAGGGACAAAACCGAGCGACACAAATCAGTCACTTTGGACATAAGCAGAAACCGAGAAAAAAGTCCGAAGTCCGTTTTACGGGAAGCTAAAGAGAAATTACGCAAGTTAGTATCTATTTTTTTAATTAACAGGAATATTTAATGATATTAATCAAAGATGTCAGCTATTTTGTGATCTGTCACAAACACATACAATGTTTTGAGTAGTTTAGTGATTGAGCGAGCGGGTTTGACCCTTATTACTGGTCGGACAGGAGGGAGGGTTCGATTCCCATACAAGACAGATCATTGTGTGCTTTACCATTTGTTTTATCTAGGTGTAATTTATTTGTAGTATGCATGTATTTAGAATTATTTAAGTATGTTTAGCAGTTTGGTCATTATAGCATTAGCATTATAGGTTACAGCATTATAGGTCCTGCCTAGTTTGGGATAGTTAGATAGATAGTTAGTTAGTTAGTTAGTTTAGATAGTTTGGGACTGTAGTGTGTGTGTGATATGTCAAGTATTTTATTATTATCAATGGTTTAATGTTCTCTTTTTTCAAACTTCGATGTGCTGTATTAACCAGACCCAATTACAATTGTAGCATAAAAGAATTAACAGTGGCGGCTCGTGAAACCAACTCCAACGTGATTCTCCGCGAAGCCAAGCTCCGCCTCCGCAAGCTGGAGATAGAGGCGGAGGCAGTAGAGAAGTCCTACCTCGACTTCCGTCGGCGACACTCCGAGTTCAAGGCGGGGAGAAACGCTCACGCTTTGGTTAAAGATGGTATTTTGAAGTCGACGGTGGTCGACAGGAACTTAGGTGAGTGCTGGACTCTGAATCTGCCTCGAATCTTACTGCTCATTTCTTACAAGTCGAAGTCGTAAAGATTTTATTGAATATATTATAAAATACTTAATTTCTAAATAGTAATTATGACTCCAAACAGCCAAATCATCCTTAGAGATGTATTATTTTCTTTAACTTACGTAGGGCCAACATTCGGTTTAACAAAGTTTATTTAAAAAAATAACAAATAATATGAAACTTACCATAAATATACAAATCAGTCGAATGAGTGCCTTTTCTTTTGAAGGCATTGGCTGCCTTCAACTGTCCACTGCTGGACATAAGCCTCCTTTAGAAAGGACGCTTTGATCTACTATATTACACTGGCCAGACAAGATCTTACAGATGAAGAATCCCCGACTTATTCAGTAAGGGATCTACTAACTGGATTCAATGGCTCCAGTGTCGAACACCCGGACTTGGGTTGATGCAGACCTTCATTAATCTCAATTATTTATTCATTTAGGTATCTAATTTTATACATTATTGATTAAGCTATTTTTTCTTAGATGCAAATGGAACTCGTTTACAACAAAAATTAGACAACATTAGCGCAAACGAAATTGACGTCCCATTAACAGACTATCAGAAATCTATAAGATGTGACTTCGATAAATACTTACGCGAGTATCAGACGAGTCTGAACATTGGAGAAACGCATTTTAAGAGACACACCGCGACGGACTTCACCAAACCCATACCTGAACCACACTCGTTCGTGTCAACAGATAATAAAGAAAAGAACAGTGACTATCTAGAAACACCGTTGACAGAGTTCAGAAAACTTTACCGCTCTAACAGACAAGCTGGTCGAAACGATGAAAAAACAGAACAGAATTTCAAATATGTAGATCCCAAAACAAGCGGTGCTGACGAAGAACCAGCAGAATGCAGCAGTTCTCGTCAAAACACACCTACCCACAATCGAGTACAAAGTATTCACAAGCACAAAATAAATGATAAAGAATTTTCCATTAAAGAAATCGAAAATTCAAATGATCAACATGCTACGTCTGAGAACGCTGAATCGAATACTGAGGACAAAAATTTGCTTCGAGTCGAAGTAGAAAGTGTGAGCGGGGTGCGAGCGGCGTCTGAAGAACTACAAATTGTCGTGAAAAACACTATTGATATTCGAGAAGTGTCAGTCGAACAGAACAGTGGTGGTTCCCGCTACACTCCCAATCAAATGACAATCGTTATCAGTCCAACTGAGAGCATGAATGGTGGCGTCGAAGATATTGATGTGGACGTAGACTTAAAACGTCCTGACCATCCTAAAAAGAGTTTATCACCAGAAGAGGAGGCGCGTTTGGTCAGAAATGATATGTTAGATGCTATTTTCAATGCAGACCAAGAGTATTTCAAAGTTCAAGCAGTAAAAGACCCCACGTCCAAAGAGTCTGTTAGCGATTGTGAGAAGGCAGAAGTGGACGATTATTCAGCTGATGTTGACATCAGTAGGTTCAGTTCACCGGTGTCTGTGCCCAAGACTTCAGAAGATGAGAATTTGTGGGATAGCTAACTAATTGGCAACAAAAAATTGTGTCTATGTCGTTGAGAACGACATTAATTTAAGCTGCACAATTTATATTTTGTTGACAATTATATAAAACATTGTACACAATTTGAATGTTACTTGTAAAATGATTAATTCGTTATCCATTGAGTCGTAAAATTAACAAATGTGTATAAATATTTGGTAATAGGTAAATAAAAGCACCCGTGTCAAGAACCAGTCATTATATATTTATCTCTTGTCTACGCGAATTAACACATATATCATATAAAACATACATTTTACATCTCTCGTTACGCATATAAAAGTACAAACATTCGTAATATCAACAACTCACAGCTTTTGGCATACAAATTTCCGCAACTAACTACATACGTGTAAATGCTACACAATAAAACGTTATTGTCGTACAACACTGAACAAACATCCAACTATGGAACAATAACGTGTAGTTTACACGGTGACGTCATCGTACACCGTCAACGAACAAACGAAATGACGTTACACTAAATATAACTACTATGTTTTATATCTAATATCTTTATCTCAAATTCGTGTTTGAAATATGAAATTTAACAATACAAATGGCGAAAGGCTTTCAACCTTCTTACTTAACCTCAATATAAATGTTTGAAATATCGTCTAAAATTAAGATGGCGCGAGTTTCATCACAATTTAAAAATTAAAACAGGTTAAAGGACAGGAACAAGACAGAGGAAGACAGGAGTAAAGAAATTTTTAACGAAAATTGACATAAATCTTTTATATATAGTGTCATTCCTTGTTTATGGTCAGTTTTTAAAAACTTTGTTTTTAAATTATCATTGACAACAGAGGAATAATTTTTTTTTTCAACCCTGTCATTTTTCTAATTTGCTTGGCTACATTACTTTTAAGACGACCCGACTATGTTGAACTCTGATATTATGTTGAAGAGTTCTGAAAAGATGGAAAGACTAAGAATCTGTAATAAAACCTGAGTTATATTGAGTAAGATTTGTTGTGTGTAACTTTAAACTTAAAACTTTTACTGAAATAAAAATAATTTTGAATGATAAACATGATATCAAACTAATTCTAACATTTTTTTACAGTAACTTAGCGTCAGATGAGAAAAATATAATAAGGAATTAAGGCACAGAAGATTTCTTTTTACAATTGAAATGATGAAAGTACTTGACAAGTAGAACTTGCTAGACATACTTAGAGAAGTACTGATTTCTGCTGATAGCACCCTAACTAGGTTCCTGCTTAGATATTTTAGGGTACCTAGGCAACAGTGGGTGCTGACTGAAAGCTTACAAAGTGCGTTAGCTCAGTTGTACAAATTAAATTACCCAAGTTTTATATAATCACCGTTTTTCAAATTACTTTTAGTTCAGTTAGAGCGAGAGAGGAAGAGTAAAGAGTGAGAGAAATGAGTACTTTCTGTATGTATGAAAGTCATGTAGTGATTTTTTTTTATTCTCATCTGACGATTTTATAATTACTAGCGGGTCTAAATGTTCAAGAAACTATTTATATAATAAAAAATTGTCAGTAAAGTGCTAACATTTAAAAACGTATTACAGGAGTGGCACCTATTTACACGGATAGAAAATTATTTTCTGTAATGAGTTTTTACTGTAGCAGTGGAAAGTAAAGGAAAAAAAATTGAAAGTAACAAAATATTTAAACATGTTAGAACCACACCGATGACACATTGATAGTTTCACTGTCAATATGTTATTGTAATATAATATAATGTAATATAATGTATATAATAACACTGTTATTGTAATAAGCAATTTTATTATATTTTTACATAATCACAGATAATCTAAATCAACGAATTTTAAGGTTAACAACACTAGAAGTAAAGCGCCGAATAACAATGTCAGTCCACTTTTTGTAAAGGCTTCGACAGAAATTATACAATCAGGTTTATGCAATATCTTTTGAACACGAACTCCTTAAATTATAAATTAATATTTGAGTTTCTTTCGCTTTTACAATTAAAATAGTAAAGAATTTATTAGCCTTGTTAAGGTTCTATTGAAATAAAATGTCTTTCGTTACTATTAAACTAAAGTACTTCGCCAACCCACATTATATGAATTGAGAAATAATTAAGAACTAAACATTATTGAAGTCTATTCAACATAAAAATATCGTCATTTGTGTGTTAAATACGTTAAATTAATGATTTAATATTACGTACCGTTTAATATATTTGTCAGATTTGTGTATTTAAATCATATACATACACATTACACACTACACAATCAACAAGATAAACAAGATATTAGCTACCTCGTCACGCACAAATTGCTATCATGTCAGAAATAATGAAATATAAATAACTCCTTGAATATAAACAATACAAATTAGTAACAATATATTTTAATGAAAGATGCATTATAAAGCCGTAAAATGGCGATCTTTGCCATGCCCAAAAAAATAAGAATATGACTCAATTTTTATCGATATAACTATTTTAATATGGCTGCTTTTTAAAAAAAAAGTACAAGGAATTGGCATTCTATTTTCGAATTGGCTGTATAAGATATCGAATTTCAAATATGGAATAAGGGCATAGGTAATGTAATGTTATTTTTTTAAAGCGTTGACATGCACGATAAAGAAGGCTTTAATATTTCAAACCTCCTAACAGTTCAATGTAAATATTGTATACCGATATTAGGGCATTTAAAACTTGAACTATACAATATCGAACTTGGATGATGAGCTCTCATTTTAAAATAGGACTTCAACGGTAATGTTTTTTTTCTGTTATCAAAAGCACTGACGGTATTCATATTTAGAATCAGAAATTAGTAATAAGAGTTGGATCAAAATTCAGTACCGATCATCTCTTGATGTAAAAGATAGAGCAAAATTTAATTGGCCTTCAGGTAAATTAATTAGAAATTATTTACAAACCAACTTAACTCATAACAGTTGATTAAGCTACCAACTATATTTATTTCAACAGAAGAAAGTAACTTACCTATAAATCTATTGTTTTCTATATAATACATTAATTAATTTAAAAATGTAAAGAGGGACACACGAAG
The DNA here is from genome assembly GCA_949316085.1 of Hypercompe scribonia. NCBI lineage: Eukaryota > Metazoa > Arthropoda > Insecta > Lepidoptera > Erebidae > Hypercompe > Hypercompe scribonia. The sequence goes on from OX438988.1 coordinate 13,485,421, forward strand.
TCGCCACGTGCTCGTTCAATGTGTGTAGTGTGATGTGTGCACGTCTTTGTATAAGAGACGTATCTCAGAAACCGAAGCTCACATTGTGATTGATGCTTTTAGAGGCTAACGCGGACCGCGGCGAGTTTGGTCCAGTTACTCTTAGCCATGTCGATACCTGGAAACAAACCATATATCATCAGTGTTTAATGTAAGCACCTGTTATAAACGAACCTTACTTGTAATTTTTTCAGGGTAAAAATTTCCTTTCCGAAGGTTGGACATTAAATACACGACACGATGACTGTCATGCCTTTTACGCCCCAAGCGTGGCGTGAAAAAGCATCTCACTAGGCCGCCATACTGTGGGTCACCATAATGCATGGTTTGCATTTGTAATGACTATGGTGACCACAACTCTTTGGATTCTATTCATGCTTTCCAACAGGCAGAGTAGAGTCACTTTGGCAGGCTCTTCATATAGAAAAAATAGATGCAACACGCATCAAAATGTTAAACCGAAATATATTGAAGAAAGACTGACCCCTCTTTCAAGAAAAAAAAGAGACAGGGTCCACTGAGATCAGTGGTGGATCTTGCCAAGCTCACTGAGCGCTATTCGATTTACTGGTTGAGCATAAAAGAAAGATCAAGTATCATTTGATCAACCCAGACCAATGGTGGATCACGGTGAACTTCACAGCGCTATTTGAACCATTGGTGCATTGACATAGAGGACTCTAAAGAACAAGGTGATAGGCAATAGTTTTGTAATTACATGTACACATATTTACGAAATAGACTAATTGTAATAAAACAATATGTCCTGTAGTTGGGTTATTTTTAATGGTAAACTGCAACTAGGTACAATACAATAAATCATATTACCAGAGTCTCAGAAGACTACGGAGAAAAACTAAGTAAATATTTTGTCAGTGTATACCTGTAATGGAACACCCCTGGAGTCGTCGCGAGCATCTTTGTTAGGGGTGGAACAGCGCGTCGCCCTCGCTGCGAGGTGAGGGGAGGGCGCCGGGCTGGAGGGGAACCCGACCCGCCCCGACATCAGACTCGTGTTCGGTCCCCAGAATCCGCTTGTCGAGGCACTGTCGTCTAACGTCGGCGGATTTGCTGGCAGCCAACTGTAATGGGAAACAAAGTAACTTACTATTTTATAGCTTAATACAGAACTTATCGATATCAAAGATTCCATGAACGTTTGGTATATACAACCGCTATACGTATTACAGTAATCAAAGCTTTTTTTTTTATAACCTGTGGAAATCCCCTCGGGCCGTCACCCCACCGGGGTTTACGGCGGGGTGGTGTGTCGGAATCGGACCGACTAAAACCATACGGTGTACCACTGTGCGCCTGAGATAGAAGGGATCCGGGAACAGCTGCTATTAAGACATCCAGATCCCTCCTAGCGCCTACCCGCTAATGCGAGCACCATCTATGGGTAAACTCTCTATTTTAGGCGACGTACGGCACACGCAGACGTCGGCTCCTCGCGGCTGGCCATTGTAGCGGATGGAGGGCAAAACCCGTCCCGTCCACCCGCGGCCACACTCAAGGCGGCATGAGGCGCTGGTACGCGCGCCTCCGCCGCCCGGCTCGCCGGCGGTGAATTGGGTCCGAGTGAAGATCGTCTTCCCGAGTCCTCTCTGCCGTGTGCTGAACTGAGTCCTCACTGCAGTCGCAGTAGTGACACGTGTGACTCAATTCCCTCCTGGCGACCGAGTGCAGATACTTCGCGAAGAAAAAGGGCCGTGCTGTCGCCCTGCCCACTCGGCGATGAGCAATCACTATATGCCTTACAGTAACCAAAACACCTATTAATCTATTTCTTTCAATGACTCCCGATTTCTCTCCAACTATGACCCCGGGTCCTTAAAGCGAGATGTGAAAAGGTATCTTACTAGACTGCCATAGTGTGGGTCGCCATACTGCACTGTCGGCATTAGCAATGAGTATTGCGACCACTACTCTGTGATTCTATTCATGCTTTCCATCAGGCAGAGCAGAGTTGGTAGGCCCAGAATAAATAAAAAAAAAACAACATAAACGTCAAGTGAAAATAGCGCGTGCTATTTGTTTTGACCATTGAGATCGCGTTATTTAATTTGACTAATAACTACAAATTATTTAGTTTGTTACATGAAAGTGCGCTATTAGAATAGACCAATAAGGCGCCCTATTTGTTTTGACTAATGAGAGCGCGTTATTTGACTTGACTGATGACTCCCATACTATTTAGTTTGTCGAATGAGACTGTGCTTTTAGACGTGACCAATGAGCGCACCCTGTTTTGATCAATGAGAGCGCGCTATTAGTTTTGACTAATGAGAGCGCGCTATTTGTTTTGACTAATGAGAGCGAACTATTTCTTTTACCCAACGAGGGCGCGCTATTTTTTTTGAGCAATGGCAGCGAGCTATTTCATTTGACTAATGACCCCACAATATTTAGTTCGTCGAATGAGAGCGCACTATAAATTGTGACAAACGAGCGCACGCTATTTATTTTAACCAATAAGAGCACGCTATTAGTTGTGACCAGCAAGCGCACGTTCTTTATTTTGATCAATAAGAGCGCGCTATTAGATGTGACCAGCGAGCGCACGCTACTTGTTTTAACCAATTAGAGCGCGCCATTAAATGTGACTAACGAGCGCACGCTATTTACTTTGACAAATAAGCACGCACTCTGATGTGGCCAATGAGCGTATGCAGTATTAGTTGTGGCTGTCAGATGTTAAGTGATGGTACATATATTATAGAGGTGATTTATATATGGAGCGAGAGCGCGTTAAACACCGCCGTCTTTTTCTACGAGCAGATTATACTTCCCAAAGAGATGGCGCAGCGGCACCGAGAGGTTTAGAACTCTTCGGTTTGCCAGGAGCCTCAACGGGCCAGGTACGACAAACGACTCACTAAACGATCGTCGTCCTTCATCCGAAGTAACATGAATTGGATTTCCATGGATTTCGTTACCGGGGTGTACCTAGTTCCCCAACTACTAGTACCCGAGAAGGCGTGTGATTTTTGGTAAGCTCGAGTCCGACATAACCTCCGTGAACATACACATATACCTATATATGTCGATACTAACCTGTCTCTCTGCTGCGGTGTGTAGAGAGCTATGCTGTGCCTCCATCTATATACGTTAGGGTACTTTTCAGCATTAATAGCCAAGTCATACAACGCATCATACACCAAACGATCTATCTTCGTTGGCTCTTCACTGAAATCAAATTATTAACATGAAAGGAAACTTTGTAATTAGATTTATGAAAAAAAATATTTTACAGGCAGACGTGGTCACATAAATTTTTTGTACGCCTGTTCAGAAGACTCACATATTTACACAAAGTATAATTCAAATAAATATCAACTCTCACCACGTCACTATAAAGTGTAATTCAGATCACATCAGTCTTTAAGTCATTGAACATTTTAGGAGATTTTGGCCTACTATACTAAAGTGGCCAGACGGATTGGTGTAGCATTTTTTTCAAGTTTTCCCTCTCTTTGCATGATAATTTTACGAGACCATTTTACGACTCATTACGATCATTTTACGAGAGACCCATGATTCATCCCATGGGTGGACATTGACTTTTAATCCGAAGAGCAATTCAGGTCGCACAGCGGTAATGCCAGTTACGTAGAACCGCAATTTTAATGGTGGCTTCGCGCCTACAATGTTACAAATGAATAAAAAAAATATCTCACCCGTAAATAAACGGTTCAGCGATGGCTCGATCGCACGCCTCGGCCATCTCATCTCGGTCATCCTTCTCCGAGTGATCAGAGGCTGAATGGTACACCTCTTCGTCGGAGTGGCTGGACCCTCCCGACTCGTCCTCGGATATCTGCTGGAAATACACACGTCACGGATCAGTGTGTGGGGTCAGTTTGTTAGTATGTGCATAAGGATTGTATAAACTGTGATGTTATAATAAAAGAAAAGGAATACAGTAGAATAAAAAGAATAAATGAAGATGGAACATAGCAAAGCTGGTATTTTGATTACTAAATACAACATAGGATTCGATTTAATCATGTTAGTAAGAAAATGGTAAGTATTTACTAAACTCTATCTGGTCCAACATATATTTAACATAAGTCGATGATCAATGTGTTCTCTAAAGTGTGTGTGTGTGACATTTTTGACCATGATAATTACTGTTTTTTTTTTAAAGAGGTGTAAACGAGTAGGCAGATTACTCATTAGTAAGCAAATGGCCCATGGACATCTGTAACATGTAGGTCACGAGTGCGTTCCCTACTCGATCCAACATCAGGGTTTCTCCGATAACCTCTCTCACTCAGTGATAAGCAACCAAATAATTGCTTAACATCGGATTTCTGTGATGATATAGTCATTTTAATAGCAATTGATATAAGATTTATGTAGGTCTTGAGCAGAAACTAAAGAATCGATCGAATCGAATTACAAAGTCTGGTGTCAGTGAGTATGCACATGAAAGCGAGCAGGTACCTCGGGCTGCAGGACCTGGCACTTGGCCACGTCCACGGTGAAGAGCGCGGGAGCGCCGTCCCCCGCCGGGGAGTTGTTGCTCACCACGCTCTCGGCCTCGTTGTGCTGTAGCTTGCCATCACCTATCGACGACACAAACAAATAATAACGATTTCTACAGATATTCTTATAATAGAAGCTGCTAAATGTAACTAATAATTATTATTGACATAATTTTTTTTTTTGTGATCGAGAGCAAAAAAACTTGAGAATGTTTCAACTGATAGAAATTGACAACTACCCTCATGGACGCCTGCAACTCAGGAGTGACAAGCGCGATACCGGCCTTTGAAGTGAGAAAACACGGTTTTTTTTATATGCAAGAATAACCATTTTTAAAGGCTCAGTAAAATGGCCATAGTGTAGTGTATTTGTTTAGTAAATAAACACCCAGTCTAGTTTGCTTTTAAATAATATGAGATTACTTCAAAATACAAACAAAAAAAAATAGTTTTAAATAATAAATGTTGCACTCACCAATATCATGATCAAATGTTAATCTTCTAACGAAACCGTCACTCTTAGGGCTCGTCGACAACGTAGACCTATTCTTTCTAAACGAAGCGTTCTTTTTGCTGTTCCTCTCCAGCGCCTCTATCTTCCATTCGCACCTACACTTGGACGCCTTCGTCCACAGCTCAGTACACTCCCCCTCGGACATAGCCGGGGCTTTGACAGCCTCACCCTCAGTCACCTCCTCACATATAAAGCTCGCTAAACATCTAACGTGAACATCAATTACATACGTCATTTTGATTCTACTCGAACCTCTATAAGAAGGTTTTCGTTCGTCATCAGAACTAAATATGTCATCGTTCGGACAACGCAATTTAATTAAAAACTCCAATAAATTATTTAGGTCGTCTAAGTCAGTCGTCTGCTGCTTCAGTTTGTAGACGGCTAGCTGTGCTAATCTAGAATGTATTAAGGCGAAGTCTATATTCTGAAATCTTTCGTCGTCCATATAAGTGAATATTGTGTGTTGCAAATGTTTCGCTTCCGACTTGAGAGATTCGCCTGCCGTTTCGGGTTCAGCGTTTAATGAGAACGTTAGAGCGTCCGCTATTCTTTTAGCGAAGACTTGGCAGGTTCGTTCGATACACAGTAACTGGCTGACCGTATGATTGACCGGGGGAGGCGTTTCACCGTTGACTAATTTCACGTTCGGCTGCCTACACAGCCTCTGTCTAATTGGGTCTGTTTTTCTCCAATGCGGTCTGTCCGAGGATATTACGCAAGATTTCAAAGCTACGCAAAGCTCCGAGACGGGACTTAGGGTAGAGTCTTTCGCTGGACTCTGTTGAATACTTAAACTTAGCCGTGAGAGCGTGAGATCGTCTGCGTGTTGAGATTGTGCGCAACTGTCGCTGTACGCGAAGGAGCAGGCGCTTTCGTATTTAGCTTTTAAATAGTTTTCTAATAGAGTAAGTCCTTCTGACGTTCGTAAGTCCGTAAAAGTGTCTAAAAACGGCCAGTATTCTTTCCAGCCTACTTTCATTTGTTCTGCTAAGGTCCTGTGGGAAGGAAACACACTGAATAATAAAGATGTACAATTTGAAATATGATCTCAATGTGCTGGTACTAATTGAAACGACTGCTTGAAAATGTTAAATAAAATAATTGTCATTCGGCCAAAATAAAAACAATTTTTTTAAATTTATGATTCTTTAATTACTAAACACGTTTATGTAGTTGTTACGTGTGAATTGTTTGTGTTGTCCGATCTTTTAAACGTTCTATAACTGTTTTGTATCCAAAGAATATTTTCAAGCAACTACTTATTAACTCGTGATGGTAGGTAGGTAGGTATGTTAGTTTTTTACAACATTGACATAAATTAAAATTTACGACTTTAGTATGATTCAATTATAATTTTTCCTTCCTTATGTATTGAACTTTTTGTTTGTATTAATACTTATGTAAATGTAACTAAAGAGTTTTATTTTTATTTTTTTAATGTGATTTAGCAAACTAAGACATACTTTGCATATGGACGTATCGGTCAACTAGTTAGCGATCTTGATTAATAAACCAAGGGTCGTCGCTTCGATTCCCATCTAAGACAAATTTGTGTGATGAACATGATCATTTTTTGTCTGGGTGTAGGTAATTTATCTATAACATGTATGTATGATCAAACGGCCGTGTGTGAATTGTGTAAGGAAATTGTTATTATTCCAAAACTGACCTGCCAACAGTCTCGAGCCCCTTGGTGGTCTCCCTGAGGCGGAAGGCGTGCGGCGCGGGGGCGGGCGAGGGGGAGGCGGAGGGGGGCGCCCCGCAGCGCGGGGGGGTCTTCCAGCGGCGCCGGAACACCTCCGCCGCGCGTGGCTCCATGGGACCCGCGTACGCACGGATCTCGTACCGAGGACTCAACGGGTTCGAGTTTATTTCCTGAACGAACACACTTTCTACATTCTACCTGCTGCTGTACGGTTAGATGAATTCATCGACAGCCCTTAATAGTCTACTGCTGGACATAGGCTTCGCCGTAGAAAAGAGGTATTGGCCTACTAAACCACGCTGGCCAGACAGGTTGGTATAGGGTTTTGTGTCAATGATCTGGATGTCGTAATAACAGCTGCTCCCGGATCCATCCTATGTCAGGTGCAGAGTGGCACACCGTGTGGTTTTAGTCGGTCCGATTCCGACACACCACCCCGCCGTAAACCCCGGTGGGGTGACGGTCCCTGGGGGTTACCACACGTTACAAAAAAAAGAAATGGTTTTGTGTCAAGTTTTCTGTCTATTTACCGTAATATTGTCCTGTGTAGTTTCCCGTCTCTTAGTAAACTCTGACGACACCCACGGGATGAATAGGGACGGTAATATGATAACACTCCGTATTTCATTATCCGTATAAACATAGATAAATTGATCTTAAAATAAATATTTATATTGTCCCGCAGATGTAAGTAGTACTATTGCTCACATGCTAATTAAGCTAACAAATTTATTTATGTAGCGAAAATCAGAGAACCTTGACAAACCACTCTTATATATAATACATGTTGTTTGCAAACATATCATTGATAAATGATCTCCATTGAAAATGGCATTTCCAAAGACTATATTATTTTTTACGGAGAGGTATGTTCAATGATTGAAAAAAGCAACAGTACCAAAAACATAGACACCAATGTACGGTATATAATATCCGACTCCCATTGTGAAATAGACCCTTTTGTGTTTTGTCCCATAGTAAGTGGCAGCGTACCTATCTATAAAGAAAGAAAAAACTACCTTGTCATTATACCCTTAGAGATGAAAACTGTATGTCGTGAGTTTAACACGCTAAATGCGAAAACCTTATTTGGTTTAAAGTCATCTTTGGCAATAAAGTAGCAGAAGTTATGGCTGTCATACTATAAATGAGAAGAATTGAAATTGTTTGTTAATCAAAACAAAATATTTGAAGTAATCTCTGTATTTCATTATGTTTGAACTTCAAAGGTACTGAAGGAGAAATAAAACTATGATACCTTATTTTTACTCTATGGTTACTCAATGGGGAGTCGAGCAAATTCGAGCTTCAATTCTTAAAGTTTAAAGTTTTTTTTTTAGGTACTGAGACCAAAAGAATGTGAGAGATGTCGACGAGAATTAATTAGAAGCCCGAAGTTGTTAAATGTGTAATTTAAGTTTATATATTTATATCATGAGAAAATTTGCTAATGGTTGGCGTTCCTTGGGGGAGACCTTCGTTGCTCTAAGAACACCGCCCCCGGGCCGGACGGGATACCTGCCCGAGTGCTAGCCCGAGCCCTCGAACACATGTCGGACCGCCTCAGGGAGGTCCTGGACGTTAGCTTGGCGTCCGGACGCTTCCCTGAGTGCTGGAAAAGCGGGAAGTTGGTCCTATTAAGGAAGCCGGGACGGCCAGCTGAATCGGTAGCGGCCTATAGGCCTATCGTGTTGCTGGACGAGGCGGGTAAACTGTTTGAGAGGATACTCTCTGCCCGCATCGTCCGGCACCTCTGCGAGGTGGGCCCCGATCTGTCGGACGCCCAATTTGGTTTTCGGGCAGGGCGTTCGACGGTCGATGCCGTGCTGTGCCTGAGGGCCGTTACCGAAGTTGGCGGTGTTGTTAGACACCGCCAACGCATTTAATAGTCTGCCATTTAGCTGCATCAGGGAAGCCCTCCACTACCACGGGGTGCCAGAGTACCTGAGGCGGCTTGTGGCAGACTATCTTGAGGAGCGTACCGTCATGTACGAGGACCGAGATGGTATTCTGAGGTGGCGGCCCATGTCGTGCGGTGTTCCACAGGGGTCTGTCCTCGGACCACTCCTGTGGAACATGGGATACGTCTGGGCCCTTTGAGGTCGTCTTCCCCCAGGGCTGGGCGTAATTTGTTACGCAGATGACACATTGGTCACAGCCCCGGGAGCGAACTTTCAAGAGGCGGCGCGCCTGGTCACCACGGGAGTCTCTTTGGTGGTCAAGCGTATTGATGCGCTGGGATTACGGGTGGCCCTAGATAAGACGGAGGCCCTTTTGTTCCATGGGCCCCGTCGTGGTCCACCATCCGGCGCCTCTATCGTAGTCAATTCGGTCCTCGTACCGGTTCAGGCCCAGATGAAGTACCTGGGCCTGATCCTTGACGGGAGGTGGCTCTTCGACAAGCACTTCCGACAGCTTCCTCCGAAGCTGGTCGGCGCTGTCTCTGCCCTCGGGCGACTTTTGCCGAATTTGGGTGGAGCCAGCGTCGCGACGAGACGGCTATACACGGGGGTTGTCCGGTCAATGGCGCTGTATGGTGCGCCGGTGTGGGCGGCGGCTCTGACCGCCCAGAATAGGGCTCGCCTCTGGCGCCCTCAGAGGATATTGGCGGTTAGAGCCATACGCGGTTACCGCACCGTATCGACGGAGGCAGCGTGCGCCTTGGCCGGAACTCCGCCGTGGGATTTGGAGGCGGAAGTGCTCGTCGAAGTTTATCGGCGGACGGCTGACTTCCAGGCGGATAGCGGCATACGGCCCCCGCCCGAAGAGATACGCAAGTGGCGTGAGGCCGCTCGTCGAGCCACGATGGCTCGTTGGTCGCTCCGGTTGGAGACTCCTCGTGCTGGCTTTGCCCTCGTGGAGGCTCTCCAGCCGGTCATCGCCGAGTGGGCGGGGCGGCAGCACGGGACCCTTTCCTTCCGACTGACGCAGGTCCTTTACGGGCACGGTTGCTTCGGGAAGTATCTGCACTCGGTCGCCAGGAGGGAATTGAGTCCCGCCTGTCACCACTGCGACTGCAGTGAGGACTCGGTTCAGCACACGCTAGCGGTTTGTTCTGCCTGGGCGGCGCAGCGTGGGGTCCTTACTGCAGTTATTGGAGGAGATCTCTCGCTACCAGCCGTCATACGCTCCATGGCCGATAGCGACAGTTGTTTTACCGCGGTCGCAACCTTCTGCGAAGACGTAATTTCGCGGAAGGAGGCGGCCGAGAAGGCCCGGGAGGACGATATCCACTCGGGCCTAATTCGCCACCGGCGAGCCGGGCGGCGGAGGCGCGCGTACCAGCGCCTCATGCCGCCTTGAGTGTGGCCGCGGGTGGACGGGACGGGTTTTCCCCTCCATCCGCTATAGTGGCCAGCCGCGAGGAGGCGACGTCCGCGTGTGCCGTACGTCGCCTAAAATAAAGTGTTTATCCGCAGATCGTGCCCGAGCGGGCAGGCGCTAGGAGGGATCTGGATGTCGTAATAGCAGCGGTTCCCGGATCCCTCCTATCTCAGGCGCAGAGTGGCACACCGTGTGGTTTTAGTTGGTCCGATTCCGACACACCACCCCGCCGTAAACCCCGGTGGGGTGACGGCCCGAGGGGGTTTCCACACGTTAAAAAAAAAAGAAGACCTTCGTTCAGCAGTGGACGGCGACAGGTTGATTGATGATATTATGAATGAGAAATTTTCAATAGATGAAACATCATCATTACTAACAGCTCCCAAACTATGTCCGCTGCTGGACATAGCCTTTCCAAAGAAAGAAGGTTTTGGCCTTCTATGCCATACGAGCCAGAGGACCACCCCTTTTATATGGTTTGTTTCATGCTTTACTTCCATTTGTCGAGCTGTCGACTAGTGTAATTTACTCCCTTAATCAGAATAGAGGTGATGGCACTCTGAATTTATTTAAATCGTTACCACACGCAATAGACCCCACGGAAGATAGACGGATGGGTGTTTTGCTACTCAATTATGCCAGAACCAGGTAGAAGGAAAATAATATGAGCTATTCTCATGTGTAAAAAATAGCATATTAAAGTCTATCTACGGTTTAGAAACCATAATAAAAACCCCATAATGTGTGGGCATATATAACAGGTACAGACGACTCAAAACGTAAAATCGTTTTGATTCATAACGAGTCTTGGTCAGACGCAATAAAGCACAAATCAGTTTGCAGAGAAAATACTTACTTAAGGTTTTATTTGCTTCAGTCGCATTTTTCTCTATCGTGTAACTCTTGTGTTTTTTGACGACTTTAGAAGAATAGACCTAGAGTACAGTGACATATACATATACCTGAATCAGGTCCTAAGTATTTTTTTTTATATTAAGAGCTTACCAAAGTGACTCTACTATGCCTTATGGAAAGCATGAATAGAATGCAAGAGTTGTGATCACTATGCTCATCGCAAATGCAAACAATGCAGTATGGTGACCAACACTATGGCGGCCTTGTAAAATGCTTCTAAACACCCCGCTTGGGGACGTAAAAGGCATGACAGTCATCGTGACAGTGTAAGACTTACACAGATACCATGATAACTGTCACCCCTGCGTTGGGCCTCCGGTCTCACACTCACCAACGAAGCGCGACAACACGGATGCTGTAGCTTTAGATCGGTCTTCTGTCTAGTACTGCCCCGGTAGAACCGGCCCGCTCATGCTGAAATCAGCGTGGCTCTACTACCTAATTATCACTTCTTAAAAAATTTTGAAACCTAATTGATCCCGGTGTGTGTGATTGATCGGTGTGTCACTATTTTCTTAACACGAACGAAAGATAGTATATTTTGGAAAAGCCCAAGTTCACCAGGGGACCATTAAAGGCTGTCGATGTCGATGGTAGGTGGGGGTGGGGGTGGTACGTACGGGCGGCGCGGCGGGCGTGAAGGGGCGGCCGATGGTGGGCGCAGCGCTGCCGTCCTCGCAGTGCAGCACGGGCACGTAGTAGCGCTCCCGCAGCATGCCCTGGATGGCCGCCGACACCTCCGCGCTGATCGTGCTGGCGCGTTTGCAGATTATCTGACAAATTATAATTATATAAACATTTTCCCTCCATATTTTAAAAGAGAAAAATCGTTGCAAAATAGTATTTAAGATATCATAGAGTATTAAATTGTGATTATTAATAATTTTAGTTTTAACACTTTCATGGTATTCCTATTATTAAAGATTAACCTACATTTCGAATATATACTTCGGGGATACTCTATTAGTTTCTTGTTCTACAGAATCCATAAGATATGTCGTTTTGTATATTAAAAAGAAACCTCTGTCGGGAACGTTACTAATCGATCATGCCATCCTTAATAAAATAAAAAATATGTAAGTTAATTTATGCAACTTTATTTTGTGGAGGTCTATGGCTACTACTTGAGCCGCTGCTGACAAGAATCCGGTCTAATTTCTTGTCATGAGATATGTTAACACGTAAGCAATCATATGATAGGAAAATATAATGTCAAATGGCAAGCAAAGTCCTCAATTTTGTTTTTGTGGGTAAGTTTACGTCGAATTCAAGTCTACTAACATCTTTAGGTTGTTCACCAAACTTGTTGACAGCTGTTGTGTTACACTGCGGGAAAGACGTCAACACGTCGACCACGTGCTCGGCGCCAAATTTTGCCGCAAAGTGGAGGGGCGTCTCGTTCATCGCCTTATCGGGCGTGTTCAGGTAACGGTCCACGAGAATCGCCGCGAATTCCTGCAAATAACATAAGAATGCTCAAATGGTTATCGATAATATTAATCGAATATAATCCGATTTGTAACTTGTAGTGAATTCTGAAAATACTAAATACGGTAGTCTGCAGTTAATTGGTCAATATGGATCTGATTAGTCAGGGGGCAGTCTTTGTTAGTGGACCACGATACATCACTATTTTCTTAACGCGAACCGACAGTTATAAACATCAAACTGTTTTTTTTATTTTTTTATTTCATTTACCTTGCAAGATTCAGCATCAGCGTCCATTCCGTACAGAGTCTGCACGAAAGTCGGGTTGCCGACCGTGGTAAGTATGAGGTTGCAGATTTCCGCATTCTTTGCTTTGGCAGCCACGTGCAGAGCGTTGTAACGAGAACCTTCCTGTAAATTATGCATGATCCTATTACCAAACAATCATCATTTAGTCTACTGCTGGATATAGATTGAGATAGCAGTATTCGTGCGGTTTAAATATGATTAGCATAGTTTGAGTTTCGATAGCGCTCTATCATATGACCACAACTATTGGATTCTATTCATGCTTTGCATCACTTTGGCAGGCTCTTAATATAGAAAAAAAAATCCCTGGTCCTTTAAGCGGGGCGTGAAAAAGCACCTCACTAGGCCACCATAGCGTGGGTCGCCATACTGCACTGTCTTCATTCACAGTGAGTACGGCGACCACCGCTCTTGGATTCTATACATACTTTCCATGAGGCAGAATAGAGTCACTTTAGTAGGTTGCTATAATAAAAAAAATAGACGAGTTCTGGTTGCCAAGTTGTCAACCTAATTTGTAGCGGCCACATTTCTAATTAAAATAATATTGATTGACTTTTTCCAAAAATATTATTACTATAACTATGCTACAATCCACTTCACAGGAACATATTTAAAAAATTTGAAAAGTCAGAGTTACACACTGGGCCCCACAAATACGAGTAGATAATATTTTGTTACATTTATACGTTTTTCAATCAACCTATCGTCGTCGACTGCCCAAGGAACGCCAACCATTCCGGTCTTGGGCAATTTGCAAAATATTTATTATCAATAAATGAAATAAAAAAAAGGCTATTCGTATAATGGTAGTAATTAGACCATCAGACGATGTTATTATATTTATTATTGACTAGTTGTGCCCGCGACTTCGTTCGAGCAGGATACGCGGGTATTGATAATATTAAAACTGAGGCCACACGTTATTTTAGATCTACCTCGGTGGGCGGTTCTCATTAGTTAAGATGTGGTTTTTGCTGCGTAAATCCTGATCCCGTGGGAAATCCGGGGTAAAAATTAGTCTAAATGTTGCTCAGTAACCTTCTCTAACTCCTTGTGAAAGTTCAATTAAAATCGGTTCAGTGGTTTCAGAGGTTAGTCCGGACAAACAAACAGACAGAGAGACACAAAAATCAAAAAAAGGAAGTTTACGCTAGAAGCGCTTGAGAAAGCACAGTTTTTTTTAATTACAGACAGACACTTCAATTTTGTTTATCTGAATTGAGTATTGATGTATTGATACAAAAAGGCTAGTTCTTACGCCCATAAAACAATCTCATTAAAATACTAGGTGACTACTCAAGTAGGTACCCATGGCGATAGAAATACAATAATTAGTCAAAGTAGAATTAGGCACATATAATCAATGACAACAAAATAAAGAGGTAATAATATAGCACTTCATGAAAGAAAGTAAATTGAGCAATTGCTTGGTTTCAGAAGAATTTGGGGCAGTAGTGACCAACATCAAGGTTACCCGGAGTCACAGCCCAGCTCAATGTGCATCTTATGTTTTGTTTAAATTTTTGGACAGACCGACAACTAAATAAAATACTTCTATTTTTAAAATACAAACATTTACACTGCCTCTTTGTTCTAGCGGTTAGCATATACGACTGGCGTTCAAACGGTTTTGGGTTGTCGAGTCGAGCCAAAATTGTGTTGAATTTTTCTTAGAAGAAATTCTAAACAGCCTGGAATATGGAAAATTGCCCCGGACCGGAGATGTTGTCATGAACATCTATGACAGTCGTTATTAAGCAGATAAAGAAGAAATGAAAAGTGCATGCTGTGAAATATTGAGAACTAACAGTTACAAATGCAAGTAGGTACTAAGTTATTGAGTCATTTACGTCTACTCGTTAAGTAAGCCGTACCGATAACCTATTGTATGATAATGTAATCATTAAATACATTATGAGTGATGTCTGTTGAGTACCAGAACACATTCCTGAGACTATAATACATCAATTCTTTAAGCTTAAGATGTTGTCATTTTTTAAATCACATGAAGTATTAAGAGTGATGTGAGTCATGTAGTATTATTAGTAGTCGTAACCTGTGCCGTGGGGTACTAACTCTTGAACGCCATTGACCAGCTAAGTCGCAAAACGATCGCGTGACTAAAACACCACCGATCACTAAAGTTGTCTGATATTGCTATTTTCATAACATTTTTTTTTGTACGAGGCTCTATACTGACTAATAATGGAGTGGGAAAATATATTTAGAATAAATTTTCTGCCAAACGAAGAAAATATTATCTGAAGTAGACATTGAATACTTAACTACTTCATTTTTTTCTCCCCGATGGCGGTATCTTTTGCGAAAATGCCTACCACATTTAATTTTTACTAGGCTTGGCGTCTAGTGTGAAGTGACGTAAAAAGAGGCTGGCATGCAAAAGGTTTACATACATTTTTGAAACGGGTTCTAATAACGTCCAGGCTCTGAATAACAATTTCTGGACCATACATAATATTGATCGAACCCACTTAATCCGTACCGGCGATCTATGCTAGTACAGCTAAACAGAATAATGCGTACCTGCAGTATAGAAGGTGTGTTTCCACTGCTCACGAGGAACCTCGGGTTGTCCCAAACCCTGTCTCGAACAGTAGCTGCAAGCCCTGCTTCTATCGACTTACGAAGTGCTACCATTTCTTGTGGTGATGGCGCTTTAAAGGGATACGGCTTTTCGCCCATCACTGCTGCAATGTAACACAATATTACACAATTATCATTTTGTTTGATTACGAGTATAGGTCAAGATTGAGCGCGGATCTGTGTGGTAATGAATTTAAATACAAGGTGTCACCAGCACCGAGTAACCGCACCAGATAACAGCACTGTGAAGAGAAGGTAAACTTGAAACAAATTTTATACCAACCCATCTTGTCAGTGGTATAGTAGGCCAAAACCTACTTTCTAATTAGATGTATATGCCCAGCAGTGGACTATAAAGGCTATACTAAGGACTATAAAGTGCAAGTCAGTGGGTCAGTCACTTCTTCTGAGCTTCTTCTGAATCAGTGGTTGTATCTCAGCTGTTTTTTAATCACAAATGTTGGTCCTTCCTCAGTGCTTATACACCATTCATTTTATTATCTCTAATATTCTCTAAAATACACTAAAATTTGCGCACCTTGATGTAAAGCCATGTGATTTTTCTGAATAAATATGATCACTGAAATTTTCAATTTATTCATATTATTCGAGGGAATTAATTATAGGAATCGAAAGCCACAATTACGTGACTCAAGGCCGTTTGTTACTAGAGGCCTAAATTAACGAGTTTATTATATTTAGCTAAAGTATAGTACCGGTAGGTTTGTCATTAAATATAAAAATGTGGGGCAGACACCGTTAAAGCCAATAAAACGTTTAATAACCTAACTGTCATCTAAAAAAAACATTAAAATAGTGAAAAAAAATGTGAGACATTAATACTTTTAATATTGTAGATACTTTTTTCTAAAAATCAATGGATTTTCTTTCTTTTATTGTTAGTTATAAAAACAAAGTGCCCAATTTTTCCACATTTTTTATAAAATTTATTGGAAAAGAATGATGTCAAAGACGTTATCGTAACTGAAATATCACTAAAAGCTGATCAAAGCAACGTCGTACGAGTCTCACAAAAAGAATATATTTTCCCCGTTTTTGCAACACTTTTTCATTGATACTCAGATCCTGCGGTTGTAACGTGATGTTATAGCCTATATAGCCTTCTTCGATAAAAGAGTTATCCAACACTAAAAGAACTTTACAATTCAAACTAGTAGTTCCTGAGATTAACGGATACCAAACAAACTAACGCAATAACCAAACAAACTTTTTATCTTTAAAAAAAATATATCACTAACTAATAAAAGAATCGTACAGATTAAAAATATTTTTTGATAAATATTGTTATCGTCAATGGAGCAGGTATCAAAACGCACACACAAGATTACATTCACATTTATAACAGTTAAAATTGTGTTGCAAAACCCAGGAAACACCAATGTCGTCCGACCTAGAAATAAAAACTACCTTATGTTGTCAATTCTACACAATGTGTTAATAGCATTTGATAATACTACGTTAAAATAATTACATTTGATTTCAAGCTACTGTAATCATCGACTGCAATCTTACAAATCTTCCTCCGTATGATTCACAAACAAATGTCATGTCACGTTGACATTGACTGGCCGCAGTTTACAAATATCTCATCATATTTTTTTACTCTTTGGCAAATTTATCTGGGGTCGGCGCAATGTTTTGTTTGTTTTTAAAACGACAAAGCCCGCATTAGGAATAAATCATGTATTGCGGGGGACTTTACAAACATACAAGAAACGGACACAAAGAACACCCAGACTCAGAACAACAATTTGTGGATCAATTTGTCCCGTGTAGGATTTGAACCCACAACACTCAGCGAAGTGAAGAGCGGCGTGTTGAAGTTATACTTTTTTTGGCGCGATAGGGAAAAATGAGAGTGGATTTTAAAAATTACGATGCGCACGCACACCGACAGAAAAAAGCAACAGTCTGAAGTTAGTTGCTAACGTGTGTCGTATCAGTACAAATAATCAGTGTGAATAAATAAAAAATATATTGGTGTTTATATTAATTCAATCGTATTTATGACGGTGATAGTTTTTCTTTTGTTATTTTTGGATTGTTACGCCAAAGAATTGTAACTCCTTACGGTGCATACATGAGTACACACACTCTGTTTTTTTTTTAACTTTATAGCAATGTTTACTGGGTATTTGATCCCTTAATTGCCTCTTACCAAACTGGATGAAGAGGTGATGAAGTTAAATATCCTTAATTCGTAACCACACGAAATATTTTCCTCTATACTAATTTAAAAAAAAAACTGTTTCTTTGTTTTGTAAGAATCAACGCAATCAACTTTACTAACCATCAAATTTGAAAAAAAAATCTATTTGCATTTGATAGCTCAATTCTTGAGGTAGGTTACTTAACATAATTACACTGCTCTTTGTGGTGTGGAGTAACACAGTGAATGTAAATTAAGATGTGATTGCGGAGAACTGAAGGCCAATTCTTATAATTTTAAACATCACAGACTGAAATCTTATTGTAACAGAACTGAATTATGAACTGACTGAAAAGTAGGTTGTTCTGTTAACAAAAAATTCAATCCAGAATCAGTAATCAACATAATCTTAGTTCATTCACATCACGAACTATTAAAATATCAATTACTAAGACTAACAGTTCAACACTTGATAATATTACGACATCTTCACATTACAGTTAATCCGTCTGGTAAAGCAGGTCGATACCTACTAGAAAAAGGAAATTAGAAAATTAGAAACATATCTCCAGCGGTGGACTATTTAAAGGCTGTTGAGGATTATGAGTGTCAGTGGTTTTTTTCACAATCTGGTTGAAAGAGTGTAAGATAGTCGTATATCTATTGAGCTACTTCTCAATCCATGGTGGTTTCTCAACGTGGTATGACGTATATGTAAACGTAGGCCACCATCAGTACTACAAGAATACCTTTTATAACGATTGTAAGATCGAGAGTAGATTGAAATAGAATTGAGATCGAATGTTTGTAACTAGAATTGGCTTCTGGCAATAGCATTTTGCACAGTTTTTTAAAATGTGCCAAGTGTGAAAGATCGTTATGACGTTGTTTGATTTCGTTTTTTTAAAGCAAAGTAAGGCACGGCTAGTATATCCTGTGTCGCGGGGACTTTACAAACAGTCATGTAATTTCCACAACGCCCAGTTAGATTAATCTTAGGAATAAGAATTTCTGATTACACAAAGTGGGATTGAATCCACAACACTCAGCCCAATGGGAAGCCGAAAGGTGGCTCCTTAAACTATTATGCAATCCGTGCATTTATAACTGTGCGATTTTAAATGCGGCAAAAATGAGGTATCGTTAAAATATTGATAATTTACGAACAGATATCAATACATTTGACAGATAATTCTATAATAAGCATCATAAACGTTGAAAGGTGTTCAACAATAAGCTGGTGAATATAATGAGGCCATTGACCCAGACACGCGACTTTCTATATGTCGTATTCAGGACAGCTGTATTTCTGAAACGTGTGACGTATTAAGTAATTACTGTTAATTATAATGACCCTGGTGTAATGTACGGTTGATGTGACATGCTGTGGATTAATGCTTCTTGGCAACTTTTCTCTCGGATATCGTCTAAGCGACAGATAAAAATATTTTTGCAGACAAAGCATGGTAAAACTTTATTTTTTATTGTATAAGGGTCTTGACAAGTAGACTCGCCATCTGATAGTTAGTAAACTAAAAGCCAGCCATGGACACAACTCAAGCCGCCGAGTAAAACTGTAAACTCCCTCCCCCTCCCCAAATAGCGGATCATTCAGTAAAAAGTTACGGAAGAAATACCAGTTTTCAAAAATCTAGAACAAATTCCCAAAATGTTTTATTTTTTATGTTCTGACAAAATAAACCTTAGTTATTCGAGTCTCTTAGCTTCTTTTATCAGTGTCATAAGATTTGTTTTGCTGGAAGCAAATAAAATGCTAGTTTCTTTGTTGAATAATTGAATAACGCCAACATTTATGCAATAATGCCGTTTATCTAGATTACACTATACGACATAGTAATCATAAACCAATATGATCAACACCGCAAATTCTTTCGTTATCTCGCAATAAAATTGCCTTCCTTATTTTCTCGCACTGCCAAATAGTTTTTATGGCTTAATAAATTTACGCAGACTGTGTGTTTTGCAACCATGTTAAACATTAAATCGTAGTTTTTTTTTTTTAAATGTTAAGTCTGACGACGATTTTTGTACGCGTTTTCAATTTTTAAAGATTTCGTTTATTATCTATGGATATGGCTTTCACAGATCACTGAGACGGACTATTGGCACTTAGAAGTTCTTACAGATAACAATAATCTTGTTACATAATATTATTATTTAAAAATAAAATACTGCACTGATATTATGCTCGTGTATCGTGTTATCAATTATGCGTTTACTCAGAATTTTCGTATAAATATTTTGAATTATTTGAAAAAGTGGCCTGGATTTTCAGGTAAAAGTTGAATTTGGGTACCAGGTTTTATTAAACCTATTCTACTCTAGTTTATTCTCAATTCATTCATATAAGCACCTCAATTATCACCACGATTGACTACATGGCTGGTATGTTAAACACGATATGCTAGTGTGACGCATGCGCGTTAACGTCTCTTGGATGACGCCACTATCGCGCCACCTGTAATTCCGGCAATACTATCTATTTATAGCTTACTATAGTTCCGTGAAAACGCGAGGGTAGGCGCGAATGTTTTAATTGGATCTTTCCTTCATAAGATATGGATATTGGGTACGTGGATTTAGGTCAGTCGCACACAGTTAATACTAATAACAGAGTTAATAATCTACAAAGATCTTTTATCGACTAGGCCCAGAAGTCTGTTGTCGAGCAGCATAAGTAACGCGACACGATACTCAGTAAACAGTTATCACAAGATTATGTGTGTTATTTTGTCATTTATATTACATATTCATACAACTTATTAATGTTTATTGACGTGTCTTATTCCTGACCATGCCCACAGTAAATAGATTTGATTTATAAAACAGAAGTGTTTGTTTATTTGTCCACACATGCTTCACACCCATCTTATTTTTTTTATTGTATATGTTGCACTTGATATATTTTATTGAATAAAGGTATAGATCACACACGCATACCCATAAATCTGTTAACATGGCAACAACGCCGAGTATATTGGAAAAAATATAATTGCTGTACTGTGTAGTTTTATAAAACCTCAAAGTTGCAGAATTCAAAAATCTGGTTCGATTTTTAAACCGTTCAAACTCTATGGTAAACTTAAAAAAGTATGGACTAAAAGAGGTGATAAGTTAGAACACAGATTGTAAAGACAGTATGGAAAGTAGGTCGATAGGTGTTTGATAATTTAGTAGACATTGATGATAACAATAGGAAGCTAAGTGTAAGCTGATAACAAGGCCGTTGCTCTTTATTTATATACAAAAAAGATAGTGAAAATCACGTTATTACTAAAAAGTAAACAGAACTTTACTTTTAAACATTAACGTGATCCGTGTGGTGACAACTTATTTTTTTTGTTTAGTTAAAAAAGACAACGCCCGCATTAGGAATAAGTCCTGACTCGTAGGGACTTTGCAAATATACATTAACCGGACTCAAAGAACACCCAGACTTAGAATAACAACTTGTGGATCGCACAGTGTTTACCCATGTGGGATTTAAACCGACAACACTCGGTGCGATAGAATACGGCGTGGCGACAGCTTAGGCTGTTGGTCATTAAGAGTATAGGGTCACTACCCATATTCATTCCGTGGGGATTGTAAGAGCCCGACTAAGAGAGCAAACTATCTAAGACAATAGTACTATAAATACGAAGAAA
Source organism: Hypercompe scribonia (assembly GCA_949316085.1). NCBI lineage: Eukaryota > Metazoa > Arthropoda > Insecta > Lepidoptera > Erebidae > Hypercompe > Hypercompe scribonia. The sequence continues at coordinate 13,506,593 of OX438988.1, forward strand.
ACTTGATACTAAGTCTATACCAACACGTTTCACCAATGTGGTATAGTACGGTGAAACTTTCTTCTTAAGGATAGACCTATGACCAGCTGTGGACTACCAAAACCAGTTGACGTATTCGCAGATACTTTTTGTGCTGAGTTTTATTTATTTTCGTCATTTGATTATCTTGTAAGTGCTTGAGACATTGGATTTTCCATTTTTTTTTAATTGAATGTTAACGCGGCAATAATGACAACCTGTCAGATGAGAACATAAATAATTCTTTCTGATAACAGCTTTTAATGAAGTAAATGGACATATTAATTCCTCAAATTTGAGGATAAAACCATACCATAATTACGTACACTGAAAAACACAAATGTTTTGACCAATTTGTATGGGTGATTTGACCACGAAAACCTGGCCAAATGTTAGGTAATTCAAAGGTATTTAATCTCTATCACATTAATACACACACCTGTACCTTATATTATAAAGGCAAAAGCTTATGAGTGTGTATGTTTGTTACTCGTTCACAATCAGATGGCTGAATTAACTTTGATAAAATTCTGCAATGATGTAGCTGATAACCTGGATTAATACATGAGAGCAAGGAGTAATGCGTAATTTGGGGCACACAACATACGTAATTACAGTGTCAGTGGAGGCAAATGGTAATAAATTGATATTATAACTGCTTCAATAAAGATAACAGATAAATAAAAACTCACAACTGTCATTCCCATCGGTGGTGTCAGTTGGTTCAGCACCCCGCAAAGCGAATGATACAGCATCCTGACGGTTCCGAAAGGCTTTAAATCTTGAGGACTTGTATCTTCGCACCAATTCCAGGGCTTCACTCTTATTCTTGTAAACATGGAGAACTTCTGTGTACAATAAATGAAAATATGACATACAAAATACAGTTAAAAAATTAACAAAACCTTTGCCGAGTATTTTATGAGAATAGTTTGTTTTTGTATCCATTCAGGCATTATAAGAGCTGTGGGAGAGTCAAGCTTCACAATAAATAGGCTGGTTTGACCAGAGTTGCAGCATAGTCTTACAGAAAACCAATGTTAGCAAGTATTGTTTATATAACATATATTCTCAATGATAGATATTATAGTTCTTAATGCAATTTAAACAATAACATACAATTTTATGAAGTGACAGTACATTGATAAATTACTAGCTGACCTGCACAACCACATCTGGTCTCCTTTTGCCCGTAGTATGCTCTTATATATAGTGAACAAATTTGTTTACTATAAAAACAGTTAAAGTTAACCAGCCTTTAAAGACAGACATATGCTGTCATAAACTTTTTTTAGAGTTTACAAAGGGGAATAGTTCTTTCATACGTTATTCGCAAATTAGATCAGTAGTTTCTAAGATTAGCGCATTTAACCAAACAAACTTCAGCTTTATAATATTAGTGTTGTATAAATAGCCTTTTTTCTATGATAATAATTATTTTTTTACAATAAATAACACTAAACTTCAAAAATTCAACTCGGTAGTTAGTTCTCAGTTACATTAATAATCAGTTCATACGTAGATGTTATACATTAGATGTGGATCAAATTATTGATTTAAAAAAACTTTAATTTTTTAACATTATTGAAACCAGGCTCTTAAATAGAAATGATTAATACTTTTAATCAATTCTGCAGTACATTATAGCATAAATAATTAAATATTAACACATCAATAAAAAATGAATAAGTCTATTATAATTCACTATTTTTAAGCAAAATGAAGTAAACACTTCCTACTTTGAGTAGATACTTAAAATTACAAGAAAATAAAATGATGACCTTACTACCTTAATAAGAAAAAACAAACGTTCTTGAAATAAATGCTGTGATAATAAGTAATTAAACACAAACAAGTAGTTAATAGATGTTTCGGCCAAGACAAGATGAATAAATAGTACAAGCAGATAATGACAACTTACCACGGTATCAAGTGTGTATGTACGTATCAAAGAGACACATCTAGTGACCTAAATTGCCCATTATCAAAAGAAAGTATGATAAGACTAACAAAATTACAAAAAACTTGTAGTTAGGAGAAAATGTATAAAATAAACAAATACAGGGTTAATATTTACGTTATGAAAACAAACTTTTTGTAAACGCGCAAATATGTCAAAATAAGTTTAATAACAAACCTTCATCAGGTCCTTTTTTAATTTCACACGGTATATAAACTCCATAGTACGTAGTCGGTGGTTCATTAGACGTTGGACTTTCTGGCATACTGCTTTTCTTCGTGAGAGAATCAAAACGGAGCAATCTACTAAATAATCCTATAGCACCTTCCCGTTTCTCAGTTGGTGATAAAGATATATCCTCCCTTATACCTCCAATATCTTTTTTACACTCAGGTATAGCTACTGCCTTTGACATTTTCGTCTTCTGAAAATCGTAAACATTTTACTGTTTTGTTTGTGACGCAAAGCGCTACATGAAGTTTATTTTTACAATCATCATATTGCTATCCAGCTTACCTGACTCGTTAGGCTTGTCATAAAATCATACTCATTACTTTAATAATAAACTATATTTAGTTATTTTAGCACATTTTGTATAAAGTTTTAATCACAGCTAAATATCGGGCGTTTTTTTAAACGGAAGATCGAAATACGTTTGGAAAGGTGGATGCCGTGGATGACGTTTTGATATGACAGTTGTTTTCGCAATTCCGTTTGAAGTCTGTCACTAGAGACGCGACGTGTAAAGAGTACTAATAAAATTAACGACAGAATACAGCTATCACTTTGTTTTTAAAAATACTCGGCATCGCAAATTATAGTCTTTATTTTATATCAATATAAAAAAAACATTAAGATCAGGGTCGATCACCTCTATTCATGACTGACATAACTCAAAATATAGACTTAGTTTAAAAATGTTTTTATTTTTGACTTGACAACGTCTAATAATTCGATGGATTCGGCTGCACGCACCAAAAAACATGACTCATGCGGCGCTACGTCGCTCTGAGGCGTTCCATTTAAGACTTGAAGTGCAAGCGAGAGCGCAGAACGAGCGGCAAAGAGGCACAATCGGCCTCCGCATTCGGCAGCGTTCGACATCTGTCTCTCTACTACTTGAGTGAGCGATGCGGCCGCGTGGACAGCTGCTATACAATAATACGTTTACATGTTTTCGTCAAGTATGAAGATTAAAATTTTCTTTTGAAAAATGCAACCATTCCATCAGTATTTTCTGATGACGTTGTCACGTTCAACTAGCGTCAGTAAACTGACTTTACAGTCAATCGATTTTTGGTTCTTCTTAAGATGAGATTCGCTACCTTTGACGATACAGTGCCATTATTGAATAATGGAATTACTTTAATTAAAGATTACTTTTTGACAGTTGTATTCAACTGTATACGACCGAAGGTAAGCGCTTTCGCACCTCCGCCGCGACTTGGGATTCCAACCCATCGGTTTCCTGTGTACTCAACCCGCTATAAAAGTTAACCCACCTACAGACCTCCGTGCATTTGCCCTTTAAGACTCCTAGCACTCAAACACACGGCACACACTCATACACGCTGTAACTACAATATAAATACACCACAGCGACAGATCACCAAGATATAATCGTGTAACGGAGCCGACCCGCTGATCAGCTGGATAGCCCCGTTCGGTCATAAATCAGCTCTCCACACCGCAGAGACTTATAAAGAGTTCTACTCATTATCTCTATCAAAAGTACCGGTAAACCAAAAGCAATGCATAGCGAGAATAACAGAGAGATTACATCTGATTATTCAGCGATTATTACTATACTCAGACCGTGTTATGAATACATATAAATCATTATCCTATGAACATTTTTTTTTTTTATATTAAACCTACCATAGTGACTCTATTCTGCCTGATAGAAAGCATGAATAGAATCCAAGAACGGTGGTCGCCATACTCACTGCGAATGCCAACAGTGCAATATGGCGACCCACGCTATGGCGGCCTAATGAGATGCTTTTTCACGCCCCGCTTAAAGGACCCGGGGGAATAGATAACAAAGACTCACCTAGCTACTTTCAGCCTTATTCACCCAGTACCCTGACTGACTCCTTCACCGACTCTCTTTGGCTCCCTAAAACCCTGTCCTTTTATTTTATCCCGCGCCCCACTACCTGCTGCTTCTTATTAACAATTAATTCCCTCAAACTCTATGGCATTCATCACTCACGTAATGATTAAAAGATGTCTTGGAAATCGATGTCCAAAGAGGTCTGTTAAGAGCTCTTTCCAAGGATTTCGTGTTACGAGTGCAATAAATCTTTTGTTTATAATTGCACAAGGGTCCCTTATGAAATCTGTTATGAAGTTTGGCTCTTTTTTATTGTCTAGACCTTTTCTTCACATGCATGTGTAGCCAACGGATAGGAATATAAGAATATATTGTTGCAATGCCATGAATGTAACAATAATTATAAATTCTTAATTACATAATGATAATACTATCACACTTAATATTTATAAGGAATTTGTTAAGTTTTTCCATCCTAACAAATTTCATTACTACATTATTGATTCAGAAATTTGTTTCATTTGTTTCTGGTTACTGCACACAGGCTCTGCTTTTGCATCTTTGAGATATCACTTTTATATAAAAGACGTGACTGGCAAGGATAATAAATAAACTAATTTACAAATAATAAGTTTAATCTTTCCCAAAGTATAGGTAACGCTATACTAAAAATATCACAATAACAAGGCTTTAGACATTTCTAGTTTTAGGATATTTGGCATATTATCTTTCTCTATTGTTTTAGAAAGTATTTAGGATTACTGTATAACTACACTTCAGTCTTGAAAAAACAATACTACCTCTCAGGTTTTATTAAAAAATTTTGAAATGCAAATTATAAAGTCTAAACATAACTAACCTCATTTGTCAAAAATCACAGTCATTAACATCTGTTCATAATATTCTACACAATGGTAAATTTAGATTAGCATAAATAATTGTAACTAACAATTAAAAGAATAACTAAAAAACAAAAATTGTTTACAACACATTTATTAATTTGACACAGGCTTGACTTATTTCTTCTTTTTTTTTTTATTCTTCTTAGGTACAGAAACTAAAGTCCTCTGTACAGCTATTGAATATATATTCGTATTAATTGTCTGGAATTTGTTTAGTTGTTCTTGCAATGCTGATTCTTTGAACTTGAATTCATTTTCCAATTCCTTTGTTGAAATACTAAACTCAGACTCGGAGTGTTGTTCTGGCCAGAAATCATGTTTTTTATTGATCAGAATGTCAATTTCTGTCACATCATCAGAATCTTTTTCCAACGTTCTTTCAAGACTGTGCAGGATGATACTTGGTGAGAAATCTTGCTTATAAATAGCAGAAAAGTTGGTTGTGAAAAATGCATTTAATACCGGCCCTTTGTGACGAATTATTCTTACAGGTTGTTTACTAGGAATATGCCAAAGAATGACTTGTTCATCATTAGATCCCGACATTAACGTTTCACCATCAAGTGAAACGGATAAACAGTTTATTGTTTTTGTATGAGATTTGAAGATGTTTTGTTTTTCTTCAGTGTTTACTAACAAATCCCTGTTTCTTGGTGGATTAGTTAGACTAAGTTGATAAATTTGTCCTTCAGTTGTCCCCACAAAAAGATTCAGTTCTAATACATCCATCGTAACAGAACTTAAGGGTAATCCAAAGACTACATTTAACAGCATCTCTCCTGATGACAAGTCATATACTTTACATGATCTGTCACTAGACACAGTAACTAGGCGGCCATGAATGCCCGTTTTACTTATACACAAACCAGTTACAGGCAGGGAATGATCAGAAAATATATAAATTGGGTCATGATGACCAGCAGACGACTGAGTGATTAGATCCATTTCGGAATGTGCAGACACTGTAGCTACAGACCACACCATAACCATTCCATCTTCGGCTGCAGAAATGAAATAACATCCATCGGGAGTAAATCTCAATAGAATAACCTTTTGATAGTGGCGGTTTATAATTGTTAATAGGTTACCAGATGCAATTTGCCATAAATATATTTTCTCATCTATGCCTGCGACTAAGTAAGCACCATCTCGAGAAACTGATAGAGCAGTCGCTTTGCCGGGCAAAATAAAACGCATGCCTTGAACTGTTTGGTACGAGTTTAATGGCCATACGTGTAATACTGGTTTTGTTTTTTCCACAGCTGCCAAATAGTCATTTCCAACAAAGGTAAGTGTATTACATTCAGCTGTGCCGCCTCCTTTATAAGTCATTAGGCTGGTGCCGGTGTGTGGGTCCCACACGCAACTGGTCCATAATGTATTATTTGAGTCACTTGTAACTAGTACTTCTAGAAGCGAAGTCATTATTATATTTTAATGGTTAGTATTTTGGTTAAAATTTTTGTTTACTTTTACCAACACGTGCTAGCCACACAACAGATATGAAAAAAAACTCTCTGAATTGACATCGGCGAGGAACTTCAATGACAATTTATGTACATCATTTTATAGTGTTGCCAAATGTAAAGTTAAACTTGGGTCTTGAGCTTTATTTCTGTTTTATTAAAAATTAGCAAATGGTCTTGAGAGAAAACAGATTTGCAGTGTCTTTTGGTTGGTATATATGTATTATAATACAGTTTTAGGTAAGTAGACGTTACAGTGTTAAAAAGAAAGGTTCATCCAGTAGAAGTAGTATTATACAAGTCAGTGTCAATAATTTAATTGTAATACAAAAACAAAATAATTTGTAATAAAGTGTTTTAAAAAGATCTCGGTTATTGCCAACGTATTATCTATGGGTAAAAGAATGAATGAACGAATGAAGACTTTCAAATTGCCACAAGCTATGTCAAAGTATTTTGACCAATGCCGTGCTGTTTAAAAAGTTTTTCTAACCTATCTTTTTGTTATTGGTTAAAATTGCGAGGAATTCTATACGCAAGTTGTGCTTGATCGCTTGAAGTGTCGTATATCTAAATAAACTCTGTTATTTTTGTATATTCAGTGATCCAAGAAAGAAGCTCTGCAACATGTTTAAAAAGTAAGTATTAATTTATAATTTTCAATGAAAGGTCTTGTGCAGAATTGTAATTTATAATTATTTACAAGAACATTTCATAGAGGTTAGAATGTCATTCATTCGTTATACTTGGAGTTCATTGGTTAGTTTGGTTATTGACGTAAAAATTTAGGAACCAATCGGCTTGTAGTATATAGTGATGGCTAGTGATGGTTTACTTTTAAATCGATGAACACTGTTGTAATTGTTTACTAAATATACTAAGTAAACGACGATAATCTAACCGAAGTTGCTAATTTATTACCATTATCATCAACATCATCAGCAGTCTTTAATAGTTTATTGTATGGCATAACCCTCACCTTAGAATGAAAGTTTTTGTTCTTTTATAATTACTTTATATTAAATCAAGCTTTCGTAACGTTATATTATGACTCAATCTAAAACGCTAACCTTTTTCAGTAAATTATACTATTGGTGATGCTCCACTGTAACTATTCCGAGAATTTTCTTCTAAATTTCTTCCAGTCAATGATAAAATTTAGTTTCATGTTCTTATTTAGTTTTTTCCACATTCTGTTTGCGCATCACTATACGTGGTGACGTAGCATTTGTGCGAATGCGAAGCAATGCTATATTCGTTCTGTGGCTGGCAAAATCATTACAGGCTAGAAAGAGACGGACAGTCTGATAAAATGGTAGAATGACTAGATTAAATATTAGTTCGTTCGTCACATCACACATTCAGTTTTGTGCAGCTGTTCTGGTTAGATTGGTCTGTGCATAGTGATTTTTCGATAAATACATTTTAAATTCTCGTGATCACAGACAACTTAAAACCTTTTCCGAATATTTGCGCCGCACATTTCGAAACAAAAGCGTATTAACTGTGCACCGTGCATTTTTTAATGACGTAACTGGATTTGTAACAATTGTGAAAAGCGGTACTGCGTATGTACCGCTAACGCTGACAAAGGTCGTGGCGGTCCATGGTTGTGTTTGTGTCATGCTGTGAAGTTTGACGGTGTGAATATGTGGGAAACTGATTCAGACACAGGATCTCGCAGCGCGTCTTCGGACGGGCTGCGGCGACGTCAAGGATGGGATCCGGAGGCAGAGAGTTTGGCATCGCAGATGGATGAACTGGATGAAGTCCTTGCAGAAGAAGAGGATGGATGTCCACTGCCCTCTACACCAGAGGACCAACATCTGCTTGACGCGGAAATGGCCGAAGTACTGAAAGCAGGTGTTCTCTCAGATGAAATTGACCTTGGTGCATTGGCCCACAATGCTGCAGAGCAAGCTGAAGAGTTCGTTCGTAAGGTGTGGGAGGCATCATGGAATGTTTGCCACTTCAGACATCTGCCGAGGTGGTTGCAAGACAATGATTATCTTCATAAAGGACACCGACCGCCGCTGCCGTCATTTAGCGCATGTTTTGGGTCTATATTCCGTATCCATACAGAGACAGGCAATATCTGGACACATCTGCTCGGTTGTGTAGCATTCATTGGAGTGGCTATTTACTTTTTGTCGCGCCCGTCAATTGAAATACAAATGCAAGAGAAAATGATATTTGGTGTATTCTTTGTAGGCGCCATTGTGTGCCTTGGCTTTTCGTTTGCTTACCACACCCTTTACTGTCATTCGGAGATGGTCGGTAAATTGTTTTCTAAGTTGGATTACTGTGGCATTGCCCTTTTAATTATGGGCTCTTTTGTTCCATGGTTGTATTATAGTTTCTACTGCCACTATAGACCTAAAATCATATATTTATCTGTAGTGGTAGTTTTAGGAATTTTGTCTATTATAGTTTCTCTTTGGGATCGGTTCTCAGAACCTAGATTGAGACCTCTCCGAGCGGGAGTGTTCATGGGCTTTGGTCTGTCAGGTATAGTTCCTGCAATTCATTATGGCATTACAGAAGGATGGTTTAGTCAAGTAAGTAAAGCATCACTCGGTTGGCTAGTGCTGATGGGCTTGTTGTACATATTAGGGGCCATGTTCTATGCCCTACGCGTGCCAGAACGGTGGTTCCCAGGGAAATGTGACATCTGGTTCCAGTCCCATCAGATATTCCATGTTCTTGTGATTGTTGCTGCGTTTGTCCATTACCATGGTATCAGTGAGTTAGCCTCTTACCGTGTAACAGTAGGGGAATGTTCTATGCCTCCATCATCAATTGCATTCTAACCACTCCTTATACCAAATGTGATAATAGACCATAGATAAATTTAAGTAGAATTACAAACATTCAATAGCTTCACTATTTTTTAACAAAAAATCTATGAATTTTGTAAATTTTATAATGACAACAATATTAATGAATAAATGGGTGCACCAGTGAGGCTGAAAAGAAAGCTGATGATAGGCTGTTTACTGGGGATATTTACTATAAATTAAAATATGATTATAATTTGGCCTTTATGAACAACTTCACCACAATTGTAAGATACTGTTGTTAACTAAGAAAAGCCAATTTGAGAACCTAACAGTGTCTTACATTTGAGTGGCATTTGAATATTTGGCAGTAATAATAGATTCTTATTTATTTTTAAACTTAGTAATAGTTTGTTATTAGTAATTATGTTTTAGTCTTTCTAGTTAATATATTTGCACCAAGGACTGCACATAAAACAATATTTAATTTTGTTACAGTTTTTTTTAAAAATTTACAAAAAAAAATCATGCTGTGTAAAGTTAGTGTACTTAAATTTATACTTTGTTTACTTATTATTATTTGTTTGTTTTACACTAAAATTTAGTACAGAGATAAGTAGTACACACAGCATAGACCACTGTACATGCACTTGACTATTTGATTATTTCTCATAAACAGTCATTGTGTGGCAAGGAGAAAGCATAACTGGCTGATACATAGTAAATAGCTTAGCTATTAGTCAGAGAAATAATATAATAAAATCCTTGTAGTATTGAAGATGCTTATAAGAATTAATCTGTGCAATTGTATAGAAAAAATAGTTCTTTCAGTGTGATCTACTGTATTTCTTGTTACTTTCTTAGCCCAATTGTTTTTCTATTAAAAAATAATTTTAACATCCTTATGAGGGACAATTCAATCGCTACTTTCTAGTTCAGTTTTATTGGCCTTGTATTTCTTGTTTGAGGTCTTTTTGGAACCATTGCATTCATGGTTTTCGTGATGTAACTGTCAATCATGTCTCAACCACTACTTGCCCTGAATACAATTGAGTACATTGTCGATGTAACATACAGTGTTGAGTTTGATACTCAAATGTTGCAAGTTTTTTGTTTCTAAGTAATAGCAGTCACACATTCCATCAATACAACAGAATTATTTTTATTTGGATAATCTATTTTCTGAGTTGTATACAGTACAGTCTATTGTAAGTAACACTTTGAACAATTAAAACTACATTGAAATGTGGTATATCCATTAGTTATAAACATTAAAAGTAATTCAAAGTATATTCTAAATTGTTATAAGTGTTCATAAGATAGAGTAAAGATTTTATGAGACAGAAAATGTAAAAATACAAAAAGATTTTGTGAAGTATATTGCGATTTGAACCATGGAAAGCTTAGAGATTATGTAAGTAGAAATGTTGATATGGTAATATAGAGAAATCTCATAAAAATATTGTAAAGACAATGTCTTACATAATTGTAAAAGTAAAGTTAAGGTTCAATTTGAAGCTTTCTTTTAATTATTGTAAGATTTTAGTTAAACAGAATATCTAAGATTAAATATGTAGTGTACAACTAAATTGGTTCCCGACTAATGAACAAAGACAATACTATTCGAGATTAGTTTGTTCCCACTGTTTATTTTCAAAGAAAAATTGTTTTATAAGAATTTGAACTCATGCAGCATCTTTAACATTTTGAAATTGACATCTCAGTGTTCTAAATCGATTTGCTTGAGTTTATGCTAAAATTTCCTAATCAAATATGTATCATAACACAAGCACCAGCCTCAAACGTTATTTCTGTTTTCCATAAAATCTTACTGTTTATTTTTGCTGATCTTGACATTTGTTGAATACTTGTTTTTGGTGGAAATAAAAATATGCAATAAATCAAAACGAATCATGTCTTTTATTTTTAACAATTGTTCTAGTTTGGAATTCTCTATACAATTTTCGAACAAATGAATGGCTAGTTAATTTTTTGGTGGGTTTTACGAAGGTTTATTCTAGTATGGGTTCTAATCATCGAAAGATCTTTATGCATTTTCCTTTTTTGACTATTGTTATTTCTAATTCGTAGCTGCGCGTCACGTACAACATTTTCTCTCGCATTCTAGAACATGTGTGTCATACAGAAATTATTCTCTGTATTAAGGTCTTTTGACGTACGTTCTATTCACTTATTACATGAAGTATTCTGTTTAATAATTACTTGGAACCCGGCTCGGCACGGGTAGACGAGGATTTTTAAATGTTAAGTATTTTGTTCAGATTGAAATTTTTAAATTTGTAATCTATTGAATGGAATGTTCAATGTGGTTTATTCAAAAGTAATAAACAGGTATTAAGACACTCGGCTATGAAACGATTTATTTAGATAAGGATCAATACAAGGTACGGATAGTCTAATTTTGGTCAACATTTCCATCAACTTTGAAAATATAAAAATTTGTAACAATCATATAACTACAATACATGGACATATGGTATCTTGAAGTTCTTTAGTAATAAATATAACCTATAATGACTTGGATGATGTAGCATTTATAATAAGGTAAAAAATATAGAAATCGGTCCATTAATTTTTGAGTTATTCATTGCAAACAAGCAAATATTTTCCTCTGTATAATATTAGTATACATTTCCTAGATACTTTCAAAAAATTACCTCCAAACAAAATCGCTGACTCTCGTTCAGATAATCTCTATCTCCAATGTTTAACATAAAAGTACTTAACATTTTATACACATTATTGTATACTGGATCGTGCAGATTTCTGACGTTTTCTGTTTAATAATTATATGGGTACGTTGGTGAAACTATATTCAGTAAATTATATCTACACGAACTGCAATCAATTAAACTGGTTACAAAAACCGCGGACTTATCCGCTCAACGTTACGATGTTAACATGGTGTAACTTTTAAAGCATACATACAAAACAAAGCGTTTTTTTTTAAAAAACAACACGCTACGGAATTTATCACCCTGTCGCGGGGTTTTAACAAATACTCATCCAATTGTCTCAAAGGACATCCAGACTGAACAACAATTTGTTTTTTTTCTATAATCAAGCCCACAACACTCGCACTACAGCACAATAGGAAACGGTGAGGTGACCTCTTTAAACTAACTACCACACCATCCGTGCAGTAGAAGTTGCCTTGAAATGTTTTAGAATATGTTAAGTTTAAATTTTTTATTGCAAATATATATTAAAAAAACTTTTTTAATAACTATAGACAAAGAGTTTTCATTAAAAATACCACGTATAGTGATTTGGTTGAATAAAGAACATGCGGCAAGATTCTTAACCGAAACTTCGAATACTCTTCAACCAAATATTCGGTGACACTTAGTACTTTTCCTGGATGGTAGATTTAAGCGTGTCTTGGACGCTTTTGTTTCATTCGTGGTTAGCTCGAGCCATGTCATGTGTGTGGTGATTTGTGTTTCTATGGCGCTGAATGTTGTAGGTACAACACTGTGATTCACCATTTGTGTTTCTAAGTCTAGGTATTCTATGTGTTAGTTTCATGTGTTTGTAAAACCCTCCGTGACAACTCGATTCACCACAAGATCGACAGCCCACACCAAATACCTAACAATTATTTTATTTAGTATTTTCAGTATTTTTATGCCAAATCTTTTTCAATTAAATTTTCTCTTAAATATTTGAATGTTGACTGTATTGAATCGGCTTGACAACAGTTTTGGTCATTAGTACTTAATTAAATAAAATACAAAATCCATTCAGTTTAATTCATGGTTGACCTTTGTGTATTTACTGAATGTCAGTCAAATTGGAGTATATGCAATAGCTAGTGTCATGTATGCCATAGACAATTTCTATAAAAGTTACTCTAAGTCGCTTATTATGTAATACTTTCTTCTTCCTAACCTTCATTATTCCCAATATTATTTGGGCTCGGCTACTACTTCAAGTAGTTTTACCTGAATATCAGTTTATTTCGGACATTTGACACAATGCCATCTAGTTTCAAATTAAACAGAGCTTGTACTGTGATAACTAGACTGACTGATAGCATACTTATATACTTTTTTTTTGTAAATACATACATATTATACATAGAGAACAAATTCCGAAACAAATATTTGCAGATCTTTCAAACATTTGGTCCGACTCGGGAATCGAACCCGAGACCCGGGTTACCGCTGTGCCACCGAGGTAGTTATGAGTATCCCTAAAAAGTTACGTATTAACTACGATATACATTTTAAAACTCACAATATTAGAGAGGACAGAGGTGTAGGCAGTAATCTCAAAAACCATTGTACTTAGGCACGTATTTGAGAAATCATTCACCGCAAAGTACATAGCAGTTAAAGAGATCATCGTGTCTCGCGTGAGTTGCGACTGTGTGGGCTGCTTAATATGTCGCTCTAATAAAACTTTCGGCTGAATTGTTTCTCGTAAGAAGTTCTATAAATATACACACAGCTATGAAGTACATCCCACGTAATTACTTTATAAAAAACAACATAATTAGGAGAAAGTACGGCGGCTCGGTCGTTTTTTCAATATAAAATTTTACCTACTTACATAGTATGAAGTATAAAAACATTGAAAACTTTATAAAGTCTCTTCTGAAATAACCTTCAAGTCCCGAAAATCTTGAGAGAAATAAAAAGAAACAGATATTTTAAAAAAACTAAGGTACTTTTAATACTTCTGGTAACCTACGTATAGCAATACAGTATAGTCTATCAATGACCTGCTCTTGCTAAGAGTCTTGGGGGAGATCTATGTCCAGCAGTGGACATCATTTGGCTGGCTGAGATGAATGAATGAATGTAAAGGTAGACTTGCCGAGGCGTGCAATAAAGCCGTCCATTGTACTATTATTGCTATTTTTAATATTCCATCCCGTATGTATTTTATTGATAATGTGCGATAAAGGTTATTTATCTGCTTCAAAAAATCACAAAGTGTTACACCAGCACATGTAATTGTGAAGCAATTACAAGTTTTGGGGTGCTTGACTAATTTTGATTACTTTAGTGTACTTAAAACCCTAATATTGACAATGGAAAATTTTCTCGTTAGAAATAACCATTATTTTCTAATGTGATTTGTGACTTACGATCGTTTTTCATGCCAAGGTCGGTAAATCGTAGACTAATCCTAATTACCTTATTGTCAGTCGTTTGTGTATTGAGGACGGTTTTGTAGTTTAGGACTGTCCCGGCGTCTATTACCACACTAGCCGACTCGGTGAACATTGTGTTGCCATATGAATTATCAAAGACATAAAATCACGGTAAAAACTGTGTGGGAGTGGGTGGGCAGTTGAAAAATACTTCACGACTTAGTCTCCTACCTACGCAATGTACAAAAAATAACCATTAAAATCGATCGAGTCGTGTTGAAAGATTGCGACCAAAAACGCCATGACACGAGAAACTTAAAATTAGATTGTATTCTAACAACTTAAATAGAGTTGAGAATAGAAAAATCGAACCATACGAGTAGTTCATTTTCCTTTAAAAGCAGCTGTATTTTTTTTTTTTTTTTTTTATACCACGACGGTGGCAAACAAGCATACGGCCCGCCTGATGGTAAGCGGCTACCGCAGCCTATGGACGCCTGCGACACCAGGGGCATCACGAGCGCGTTGCCGACCCTTCAAAAACCTATTAACCCCCTTCTTGAAGAACCCCATGCTGTAGCTCCCAGGGAAAACCGTGGCAGGGAGCTCGTTCCATAACGGGATTGTTCGCGGGAGAAAATTTCTCTGAAACCGCACTGTGCGCGACCATTTAGGTTCCAATGTATGTGGATGAGCTCCCTGACGATGGCGAGCGGTGCGATGGTAGAATGTGGCTGTGGGCATCATATCAAACAATTCTTCTGAACACAACCCATTGTAGAGACGGTAGAGTACACACAGGGAGGCAAAGTCTCTCCTAAGACTTAGTGGCTCGATACCGTCCGTGAGATCAGGATCGTCGACAATTCTCACAGCACGTCTCTGGACTGAATCGAAAGGCTCAAGCTGGTACTTCGGTGCTCCCGCCCAGAGATGACAGCAATACTCCATGTGAGGCCGAACTTGTGCTTTGTACAGTAGTAGCCTTTGTGCCGGTGTGAAATATCGCTTCGCTCTATTCAGAACACCAAGCTTTTTTGATGCCAGCCTCACCTTTTCCTCCAAATGAGTCCGAAATTGGACGTCACTGGAGATGTCGACACCGAGGATCCCAATACTCTGTGAGATGGTAAGGGGTGTATTCTGGAATTGTGGAACTACAGTGAACGGGGTTTTTTTAGCAGTAAACGCACAAACTTGTGTCTTAGAGGGGTTAAATTGGACCAGGTTATCCCGACCCCAATCGGAGACTCTGTGTAAAGTGCTCTCGATTTGAGACACAAGTTGTTCGCGACTTTCTACTACAGCGGTACGAGGGATGTTAGCCCGGCCCGTGTAATACGCATCTCCAGTACTGTCATCCGCATAACAATGAATGCTATCTATGGTCAACATATCATTGATATGCAGCAAGAATAGTGTTGGAGATAGCACGGAGCCTTGCGGGACACCAGCGTTTATGTCCATGCTTTCGGAGCAGCTACCGTCGACGACGGCTTTTATGCGTCTGCCAGACAAAAAGCTAGCCACCCATTTGCACAAACCCTCGGGCAGGCCGTAGGACGGTAACTTCGATAGAAGGCCCCTGTGCCAGACCCGATCGAACGCCTTTGCTATATCCAGGCCAACTGCCAAGGCCTCACCTTGACTCTCAATGGCTGAAGCCCACCGGTGAGTGAGATACACTAGAAGATCACCAGTCGAGCGACCGCGGCGGAAACCGTACTGGCGGTCGCTGATCAAATCGTGCTCTTCCAGGTAACTGAGGAGCCGTGTGTTGATTACACGCTCCATCACCTTAGAGAGAAGGGAGGTTATAGCTATAGGCCTGTAATTCGATGGGTCCGATCTATCACCCTTTTTTGGCACTGGATGCACATGGGCAGTCTTCCACGAAGACGGCACTTGCCTTTTGCGGTAGGAAATCGCGAAAAGTCGCGTTAGTACAGGGCACAACTCAGGGGCACACTTTTTGAGCACCACTGCAGGTATGCCGTCTGGCCCACTCGACTTATGAACGTCTAGATAGTTTAGTTCCCGCCGCACTTCTCTTTGCGAAATGTGTATTTCCGGCAAAGTGTGTTGGCACGGCGGGTTAATAGGCGGTACCGCACTTTCATCCTCGTTCATAGTCGAGTTCGCGGCAAAGAGTTGCCCAAGTAGGTCGGCTTTCTCTTTAGCACTATGGGCCAAGTTACCATCGGCATTTCGCAATGGTGGTAAAGACGACTGGCAAAAATTTCCCTCGGCAGCCTTAGCAAGAGACCAAAACGCACGACTCCCGGAGGGATAGCTCGTAAGTCGCTCACCAATCCTGCCGATGAAATCGAATTTGGCTCTGGCAATTGTCTTTTTGCTGGACCTCGAGGCAGCATTTAGTTTGCGTCTCACATCAGAGATGTTCGGATCCTTATTGGTACGGGCCGTGGTCCAAGCCCTATAGGCGGCCTGCTTGACTAGCCTGGCTTCCTTGCAAAGCCGGTTAAACCACGGTCGCTTTTTTTCCCCCGCAGCTACTGATGGGTTGGGAATAAAATACTCCATACCCATCAGGATCGTCTCAGTGACAGCGGCTGCGCAGGAGTCAGGATCTTCTGGCGTGAAGCAAAGCTGTCTCCACGGGTACGATGCGTAGAATTCACGCAATCCATCCCAGTCTGCTGATTTATATTGCCACATGTGGCGCAAATTGGCTGGGCGAGGTGGAATATGCCGAGGGCATGGGACTTCGGTCCGGACGAGGCAGTGGTCGGACGAGCCGAGAGGTGCGTCCACTGCAATAGTGTAGTCGTCCGGACGCGTCGTCAGCAGAAGGTCCAGCAAAGAGTGTGCATGGCTCTCAATATCAGATATTCTTGTTGGAGAATGTACCAGTTGTGAGAGGCCATGGGCCAGAGCAAATTCGTGAGTAGACCTGCCTGCAAAGTCGGTGGATCGAGAATTTAGCCACTCACAGTGGTGGGCATTAAAATCCCCTAAAATCACCAACTCAGCACGAGGGTACCGCTCAAGAACTTTGTCAGTCGTCACCTGCAGGTGCTCAAAGAGTGCTTTAGTCTCCCTGTCACCGCTATGAGACCTGTATAGGCACGCATAGATTCGAGTCTCACCTCCGTAGTCTACGCGCACCCACATTACTGACAGGTCCCTGTCTTCATAAAAATAATGGAACGGCAATGTGAAGAAAAAAAAATAAGTTTGCAGGTCACAGAAACCGTGCTACGATCACACTGGTCGCATTAACCTAATAACCTAATCAAAAAACCGGTTAGTTATCAATTGTGTCGTGGTCTATTTGATCAACAAATCAGTTATTGTTTAAAATGAATCGTAAGGGTCAAGGATACCAAACCCGTTGCAGATAAATGACAGTGGAAAATTTTGAGGAAACATCAGATTGATACGATTTTCTTTCTCACAACGGACGATTTCCAAGATGAGGGGAATAGAAACCGCATATACACTACAAACTGCAAAATATTCGAACCTTACAATTTATTCAGAAGCGATATCTTTCTTGTTCAGTCTTAATTTCTTTTTTTCTATATTAAGAACCTGCCAAAGTGACTACTCTGCCTGATGGAAAGCATGAACAGAATCCAAGAGTTGTGGTCACCATATTCATTGTAAATGCAGACAATACATATACTGTTGCCGTTTACCTTTGATCAAAGTTTCTATTGAACGACCATATGTCCATGCCAGAGCATTTCCACATCTCCATAGAGATTCAGACACCGTGAATTGCTCCAACGTCTTGTAATTTATTATATCCCGGGCAAAGAAGGGACAAACACGGCTGAACAAAATGTGTTCTATGCTGACAGGTATTAAGGCTTCTTCACGCTATATCGCCTCTGCAATAGAAAAGAAAGAATGATAATCATTTTCTGTTGAAATACGTAATGATTTTGTTCTTAAAATGGAATTCAAATTCATTATTTTTTTCGTGATTAATGATAGCCTTCTTTCAATTGTACACAAATAGCATGAATATCGATCGCGTGCCCTTGACTTTGTTGGCACAAGGTCAGACTTGTGTGGTTTAGTGTTTATGTAAATATTTTTCATTACATAGCCACACAATGGATAATTTATGAAAAAATTCAATGTAGTATATACCTAAGACAACACATACTTCAAGATATTTCTTACGTAAGTTAGTGTGATATCGTTTAGCATGTTCAGGCTACATATAAACATAGTTAGATATTCAATATGGATACTAGTGTTTCTTAAATTTTTGGTAGAAATACCAGAGAAGAAATACTAAAGCCTTTAGAGCCTTAGAAGTCTCATAAAATGTTGCTTCTGCGTCGAAAAATGTTCAAGATTTTTTCGCGATTATCTCGATTTCTACAGCTCCAATAATATTAAATTTGTTATAAAACTATAAAGCATGAAATTTACGACAAGTTTTGTGTAAAAATTTTTTTCATATGGTCAACCGTTCTTGAGATAGACAGCGGAGAGCCCGCATCTCTCAGCCATACTCACTGTAATGCAAGGTCAACCGTGAATCTCACTGTTGTACATCATAATGTCTTGTATAAGGTTATTAAATTAATAAAATATTATTAAAACAAATATTTTGTGTTATATTAAACAGGTAACATGCAGATAATTAATACATTTATAAGAACATTTAAATCTCGGGATTTCCCCAGCTTTACTTTTGTTCTTTAACATCTTTAATTTAAATTAATCAGTGTGATAAGAAAAGATTGCAGTAATATATCTTTATTGAGTATATCAATTTGTAAAACGTGCACAAAGCCAAGGTTATTACTTGGCCTTTTGCACGTTAATTACTTTATTGTTTATATTACCTTTTTTCTTCAGTGCACTTAACTCTCCTTTCTCTGCATTGCCCAATAGGCGGATAGAGAATGCCTTAGGCCATTCCGCTGATGCATTAATTTGTACATTAAATTTGATAAACACGGCTGTTGGGCAGAATTCGTAATCTTTTATGTTAGTGAGTTATTTCAGTAATATGACGTACACTTCTGGGATCTCTTTCCTGATTACCGTTCGAGAATCTTCCTTCTACTGCGGTCGACCGCTTCTTCTAGATTGGGTTTATAATGTATACATATATCAAATACATAAATACGTACATACGTACAACCACGCCTGTTTTCTGAGAGGGGTAGGCAGAGGCATATTAAACGCCGTCTTTTTGCCAGTGTTTTGGTCGGCGGCGGCGGTACGATACGGTGGCGAGCGTATTGCCGCTAATCGGTATGTTTTGTTTGCCAGAGTCTCGTCCGACGATCAGTAGGTACATCACTTGCTTCTTGGCGGGAAATCTATGCACTCTATGCGTTCATAAATACTATATACTTTATTATAATACTAATAATACTTATTGCTGAAGTGTCAAACTTTTTGTTGTTGTGTTCACGAGTGGACTGTTGAATCGGTCTTGTGTATCTAAATTCTTCATCGTCATCATCATCAACAGCCTTTTACAGGCCACTGCTGGACGTAGGCCTCTCCTTAGCAAGGAGGTTTTGGCCTACTATACCACGCTGGCCAGACGGGTTAGCATTCTTTCTTTTTGTAATGATGTTGCCTTGCATTCTTTGTTCCCTTAGTCGCCTTTTACGATTCCCACGGGATGAATAGGGGTGATAACACTATGTATTCTTAACCCATCACCACATGGACATTCTTAGCAAGAACTCAAGAGGTACATTTAGGTTTTTATATTTTAATACACATATATTACAGTGCTTATCTATCTTTAGGCCTTAATCTAATACTAATGTTCCTATCTTTTACATTTTTTATGGTTTAGGTTGTCTGTATACGTATATATACAATATTATCAATGCAACGATACGTATCTAATGTTTGTACAAGTGATTCACAGCTGTTTAGGTATTAAACAGTAAACCTTTGTTCACTTGAAAGGGACTGGAGGTACACAATGGTTAGTTGTATCTAAACAAAGTTTGCACGCTCTACCAATAAGTTAATCAGCTTAGATTCTAATGAAGTATGTCCACATTGATGTAGAGGATATCCACAGAAGTTTATGGCATAATAACAAAAAAATAAATTTTGCTGACATTTAACACTCAACACCATCTAGTTTCAAATTAAGAGAGCTTGTACTATGATAGACTGATTGATAGAATACTTATATACTTTTTTTTGTAAATACATACATATTATACGTAGAAAACGCCCTAACTCCGAAGCAAATATTTAGAGATCATACAAACATTTGGTCCGAGCCAGGAATCGAGGTATATGTAGGTATATCTACCTACATATGGTAATGGAAAGCTAGATTCATGCTAATGGTTACACGGAAAGGTTACAAACTTAACACACTAGGTTCTATTCAACCTATCGCCGTCCACTGCTGAACGAAGGTCTCCCCCCAAGGAACGCCAACCATCCCGGCCGAGATGGCTTTTCTTAACGTACTGTAGGCCGCTCTACAGCGCAATGGACCGACGACTCTAAGAAAGTGGCTGGCAGCAGATGGATGCAAATTGCCCAAGACAAACTAGGTTATTCATTCATTACTATTACCACTTACTGCCGCTTTTGAAGTCTCAGCTTTTTAAAACATCTAGACAAAGCCTGTATCGCGAAAGACGTACAACGGTAAAAAAGGTATGGTCACAAAGACTACTCTTTCGACGGGCCTGTTGGCTTAGTGGTTAGCGATCTTGACAGCTAAACCAAAGGTCGTGAGTTCGATTCCCAACCGGGTCAAATCTTTGCGTGATGAGCACGATCATTTGTTCTATATCTGGGTATATATTATGTTTATCAGCTGTCTGGTTACCACTGTACAGACTTTGTCTGGTTTGGGATCAGACAGCTATGTTAAAAAAAATAATTAATGTGGCAATTTTGACATAAGCCTCGCTTATTGCACACCGCCCAGGTCAGGTAATAAAAAAAAAAAATATTACATTCTTTGTTTTTGCTACTGGTGGGCAGTAACGAGAACGTATTACGGTGCCCTGCTGACACAGTAACGTAATTAAATTATAATTGTTATAGAAATTAAACAAAGATATAATAAATGTGTTTTGATAAGTACTTGTGTATATGGAGCAATCTTCTGCAATTTGTGAAATCCCGGATATCATTTCATAGTTCACAGCACTATTGCGATATACAGGACGAAGCTAAAAAACGATTCATGTAGTGAATACAATACTTCATCTATACAATATCACTATAATATCAAATACATAAACATAAACTACCTTTTTAAAAAAAAAAATCTGTCTGTCTGTCCGTCTGTTTGTCCGTGCTAACCTCTGGAACCGCTGTATCGACTTTAATATTACTACCGATAGGAAATAGAGGCGATTACTGGGCATTTAGGTTACTTTTATTTTGCCCACGGGATCGGGGTTTACACAGCAAAAAACATGTCTCTAAGATGAAAATTCAAAATTAAAATCCTACACGAAGGAAGTCGCTGGCGCAACTAGTCTTAAATATTTATATACATATATACAGGGTTGCCTGTTCCATAATTTAATTAGTTCACTATTATTCTGAAATCTTCGCTTAATCGTTGCCATTTATAGAAATACGTTATAACAAAGTTCAATGCGTCCAGTCCTATAAATGGCTAATAAGTGCTCAATAAATGTGTGAAATTTGCTAATAAGTCTTAAATTCCTATGTAAATAGGCATTTAAAGACAAGATTTTTAATACATATTAATATAGAACTACAGTATGGGGCTCTTCAAGAAGGGGGTAAATAGATTTTTGAAAGGTCGGCAACGCGCACGTGATGCCCCTGGTGCCGTAGGCGTCCATAGGCTGCGGTAACTGCTTACCATCAGGCGGGCCGTATGTTTGTTTGCCACCGTCGTAGTATAAAAAAAAATATGTAAATTTATATTCAAACTCGCAATGACCTCTGCAAGGTCTCAGTAAAAAATGATTTGTTAAGTGCTTTATTCAACAATTTATATCAAAATCACTTTTGATAGCAAAAATCTTAGTTGACTAAAACTTTCGAAGGTTAAGAACCGAGGTCTTAATATTGAGAAATTCGCCAAAGAAAAGGTCCTAAGGGCTATAGCACACGGCGTATTTTATACGCGCAGGCGACGCGCTGATGACGCGCGTATACGCACTTCACACGAAATTTGAACGCAACCTTGTAACTTAAGCACACAATGCGGTCGTGAAACGCGCTTCTACTGCGCGTATACGAGCTGTAGTCGTTCGTAACCTTTGCTTTTTGATCAGAGACTCCTCTCTCTAGTTGTACAATGGCTTCCGTTGTCCTCCTCTATCTCTACTCCGCTCATTTGTACGCCCGTATACGCGCTTCATGCGCTCGCTTGTATCATCAATGCAAACGCAACAATCGGCGTCTACGGCGCCGATAATGCGCGTTCCTAATACACGTTTCGCCTGCGCGTATAAAATACGCCGTGTGCTATCGGCCTAAGTTACACCGAAAATAAAAATGTTGTCAAAAGTTTTACTGGTCATTGACGTAAAATCAATACCTCGACTGTACGAGTACTGCTTTTACGCAAGAGCACTAAATTATTAAGAATTTTATGATTTCAACGAGGCTTTAGTGCTTGTTATTTTATTATTGCCACATAATTACTAGAATTTGTGTTTAAGCTCAAAAGGCTAAAGGTACCGTTAAAATTTGTACTTTATCGCTCTGGAAGTTACATTAGTTCGCAGGTAAATATGTAGAAGATACTCTCTGGATTCCCCAATTGAATGCGCGGTTGGCCTAGTGGTCCAAGCGGTCGCCACGCTGCTCTCTACTACGCTGAGTGTTATGGGTTTAAATCCTACTGTGATCTGTGATCTACAGATTGTTGTTCTGAGTCTGGGTGTTTTTTGTGTCCATTTCTTGTATGTTTGTAAACTTCAGTACAGAATTCATTCCTAGTGCGGGTGTTGTATTTAAAAAAAAAAACAAAAAGAAATCTATTTGCTGGCTGTACCATCCACACTTTGGTGTGGCACATAGTGCTTACTTTAATAGGGAATAAGACTGATGTGAAAAATAGATATGACCAGTCTTTAAAACTTATTCGCGTGGTGACGGATTAAGAATACGGAGTGTCACCAGCCCTACTCATCCCTTAGGTGTCGTAAGAGCAGACTAAGGGACAAATTATGCAAGACAACGTCCCTGCAAAACGAAGGAAAACTTGAAATAAAACCTATACCAACTCATCTGACCAGCGTGGTATAGTAGGCTAAAATCTCCATATTAGGCAGAGGTCCATGTCCAACAGTGGGCTATTGATTTTTTTTCCTTTTTATAAATCTTAATATATATAAATTACGTGTCACGGTGTTTGTCCGCGATGGACTCCTAAACTACTTAACCGAATTTAATCAAATTTCGCTTACGTGTGCAGTTTGATCTAACTTGAAAGATAGGATAGCTTACATCTCAATTTAATGGTTTACTACAATGTAATATAACAAAAAATTTAGGCACGGCATCGCGTGGCCAGTCTACTAGTAGGTATATATGTTATTTTTGCGTTATTGTTGACACATTGACACATAAAGTGTAATCAAAAGATAATATTACTTATATTTTGACGATTTTACCTCAAACTTTACATAGGCACGTGTCTATATTGTGATAACAGTTTGATATCGTTATTTGTGGCATACCAAATATTCGCATATCTTGCGAAGATAGATAAGTATTTCCTTACACCCACGGGTGTTTATTATATCATTAAGCCGTGACATTGTGAGACCTCACGTACTAATAAAATCTTACTATTACCCAATTTACATTAATTTACATAAAGGAAATAACCTTGGCAAACAAATCGTCGCCCGAGGTTATTTTATGAGACTTCCAAATATGTATGTCTTTTAAAACGTATGCCATATTTGTTTCTAAACGCGTTCATGTGGGTGTTGTATGTCAAATTTCCTAAACAAAAAGGTAAAGGATAAATGAACAACCGAGTCACCTTATGGTAAACGATTACCATTGCTCATGTGCGCGACTAAAAAATCCCAAGTGTTTTGCTATCTAGTAAGTAAGCACCCCTCGCTTTTCACGCAGTTAAAACTGTGGTTAACTGCGAAGTATATATGTATAATAACAATATTATTAGTATTGTTTCAGTTCCATTACAAGTCCCTGGTTCTCAGATAAAGAAATACAATAAATTGTGGCTTTCCTCAACACTCAACATTTTATACATTGCTAGTTTCCTGTCCACTATATTATGTAAGGTTATTATTACTTATATTACAGTTATAGGTGCAATTATTAAACGATAATAATTCCGTTGTCTATAATAATATGTTTACATTAAATAAATAAATAAATATTTCGGACACTTGACACACAACGCCGTCTAGTTTCAAACTGATAGGATACTTATATACTTTTTTTTTGTAAATACATACATATTATACATAGAAAACATCTTAACTTCGAAACAAATGTTTGCAGATTATACAAACATTTGATCCGACCCGGGAATCTAACTCGAGACCTCAAGCACAGTAGTCGCATTCACTACCGCTGCGCCACCGAGGCAGTTAGAATTATCACATCAACAGTCTTGAACAGTCCACTGCTGGACATAAGCCTCTCCTTAGAAAGGAGGTTTTGGCTTGACTATCACGCTGACCAGACGGGTTGGTGTAAATCTGTTTGTAGGTCGCCTCTAATAATAATATATTACTCGAAAGCTCGATAATCAGAAGTATACTCACACTGGATACGAATGTCGACCAATTAGTATTTTTTGTTTTTACACCTGACCTACTTCTGTTATCCTGGTGGTCCTGTTTCGGTCATTACCGTGAAACTAGGTCGAGAACGTTCAGGGAAAAAGTTCTATCGCTCTCATGACAACTCATGCTTGAAATACGTTATTACCGTAAACATGAAATGGGTACCTTTTGTTATGGGGTACAAGGGTCACCTGATGGTCAGTGATTACCACCGCCCATGGACGCTTGAAACTAGAAAGGATTAAGTGGATTGCTAACTTTGGTATCCCTTTCAATTTATATGGATCTTTTGGTACCTGTTACATTATTAGCTTCGAACAAAAAAACATATTCTGAGACATGATATATACAATACAAAAAAAAAAAATATAGAAATCATAATTTGCTGGGTTTGGTAGGCAAATTGAGCAACCTTCACATATTTTAAAGTAAATTAAAAATGTTTTTAAAGCTTTTCAGGTTTTTTCTATACGTTTTGATCGATCTTGCCTTGCATACACTTACGTAATAGTATGCTAAACAAATATACTATTTACGACCTTTTTTCTGTCTTTTTTACGCGGGGAATGTTGTTCGCACTATACACTCGGTTGAGGAGACAGAGAGCGTGTGTGGAACTCCCAGGGAACCGAATTAAGCAGTCGGGAGGAGTTCCAGGAACGCACCAGATATCGATTTTTACAACAACGTGTGTGACGTCACAGACATCAGTTCACTGTTTCTCTATTTAGTTATTATAACTACCACAAATGTAGAAGTTATTCTTATACATTCGAGCTACAATTCTGTTTTCAAACAGCAGGCTACAATTCTTATCACGGTTTTGACAAATTTATCAGCTCTTTGCTATCTAAAAACTGTATTATATAGTGCGTAGCATGGATTGTTGATATACTAAATTCAAGGATACGAATAAGTAGTGTTGTATAGCATAGTTAGTTTTAGTGATGACAGTTCAGCTTTAAAGTTTCCGGAATTCAGAAAAAGTCCTTGATCTTAATAGTTTTTTCCGTCTAGTTTTCAGTTTGAACAGCTATGACTTAATTTGAAGACTAAAAGTTGTAATAACACAAAAAAATCGGCCAAGTGCAAGTCGCACTCGCGTACCGTGGGTTCCATACAAATTGTTTTACTAGATATTTTTTGCTAAGCCACAGAAGCCCACTTTACACTTATGGGTACTCTCTTTTGACAAAATTTTCATTTTGGACTCTGTCTGACTTTTTCTCTCTGGGTGCGCTGTGATAAAGAACCCACTTTTGTTATATCTGTGTGCCTATTGAACACGTTAAGAAGCAAGCTTCTCTTATATAGACCAATAGTATTTACTGAAACAGCTGGCAGAATCAACCAATACATGATTATCATCTTATACCTGTTATAATATTTATTTGTGTATATATGTATGTAAATAGAGTTATATCAACTTAAGTATGTATATGTATATATTCTTGTATTTGTATAAATTTTAGTATATGCTTGGTTTGTATATGTCTACTTCTTTTATTCAACATCACCTGAAACACACCTACTTCCTATTTTCTCTGCATCACCCAAAGGTTGACTGGTAGAGAATGCCTTAGGCATTAAATCCGTCTATGTACATAAAGTGCATGATGTATGAATAAATATATACGTGTGACGAAAACTCTAATTGCTTAATTGCCAATGCTTAATTGCTTCTTACAACTTAAGTATTGTGACGATATAATGATTCTACATGAAAAACAATGAGGTGAATACACTTCCGAAAAAATATTCAGCCTTGTAAGTTAACTTACTACACTACATTGCGATACAAAACTTTAATTTATTATAATTATTTTGTATAACTGTATCACGGAAAAAAACGTGATTGTGCTGCGTGATATTCATGCCATATACTTGTTACGTTTTCCTCTACATAATGTGTCACCACAGATAACCTAATGTATAATTATTTTTACTATTTTATCGTTTGCTATATATGTAATTTCCAGCACATGTTATTGTACTATTTAATCGTCTCAATTTAGCAGTCAGTCATTTACTTATTTCGTTTCTTTTTTCTATATTAAGAGCCTGCCAAAGTCACTCTACTCTGCCTGACAGAAAGCATGAATAGAATCCAAGAGTTGTGGTCACTAAACTCACTGCAAATGCAGACAATGCAGTATGGTGACTCACACTATGGTGGCCTTGTGAGATGCTTTTTCACATTCCGCTTGGGGACGTAAAAGGCATGACAGTCATCGTGACAGTGTAAGGCTTACACTATTACCACGATAACTGTCACCCCTGCATCAATGGGCCTCCGGTCTCACACTCACCAACAAAACACAACAACACGGATGCTGTCGCTTTAGGTTTTCGTTTCTAATAAAGAATAAATACATACCTACACAAATATTACATAACTCCATTTTTTTGTATTTATTTTTCCAAGGTTCGTTCTCTCTTTACACTTTTAATTCAGATGTACTGAGAAAACGAACCTTGGAATATTAAATACGGACAAATTTAAATATGTTATCTCTGCTAGCGAAAAGAGAATAAAAACCGTACATTTTTAAAAGTATCATTATATTTTACAAGTGTTGCCGACTACAGTGTGCCCCAACCATGATAAATTATAAAAACCTTCGTTTTTCGTCTCTTTATTTGACGGGCAACTTGCGTTCATATTCAACTCAACTGCACACCATATTTTACGTTGTGTATTTAATGACGTTAATACTGTCAATACTGAATTAGAATAACAGAACTGCAAGTATATACCCATAAGCGCAAAGAAATAAACGACTGAAAAGTGAAAGTTCAAAAACAATCTTGCCGCGTGTGCTAGAAACGTAAGCGGAAACATCGACCGCCTTTTCGGCTGATTGTCATTAGTTTAGTTTTCTTAAATCTGAAATAGAAAATAAGCGACCCGTTCTAGAATATTCGAGTCCTTAAATTGACCGAAATTAGGTTACCTTTAGAGTTGAGCTACTTTACGTTACTATTACTTTATATAATTTATATATATGTTACTACTTTAATTTCCTTTTCCTATGCGCGTCTAATACACCATACTTTCCATCTCATGCTTTTTTTTCTATCTCATGGTTGGCTGTAAGACATTACCAACAGGCGATAAGGCCGCCACTTGTACTTCGCTTTAGCTTTAAGTTACCTCTGTATTTAATCTGGTGTACAATAAAGAGATTTATTATTATTACTTTTTGTGGAAAAATATAAATAAAATAAATAAATAAATGCGGATAATCATTCTAGCATGGTTGTTTATACCGCGACTCATAAGGTGGCGACGCGTCGCTACTCTATGTAATAGTTTAGTAATCGCCAATGTAAAAAATCTGAATATTACTTTTTAATTCTACAAGTAAACCAATCACGAAATAAATCCAACACAGAGGGAATGTGTGTGAAAGTGTCGAAAGAGGTCGTTCACGAACAAATTTGTGATTACGAGCCCATACGCCCCACAAAATTCACCTTCTCAGTTTTATTTTGTTGTGAGATTTTTAGAGCCCATACTTTTGAAGGGATATATGAGTTCAAAATTAATTTAATTTATTTTAAAGTATATGAGCAATATATACCTATTTTAAATCAGCTTAATTGTTCAATAAACCTATTTACCTGGATATGATTTGCTTCCTTGTCAAATACGTAATAGTAGTAGAGCCACGCTGATTTCAGCACAAACGGGCCGGCTCGACCGGAGCAGTACTACCATCTCACAGAAGACCAACCTAAAGCGACAGTACCCGTACTGTCGTGTTTCGTTGGTGCGTGCGAGACCGGAGGCTCATTGGTGCAGCGGTGATAGTTATCGTGATTTGGGTTTTTATTTTTACGGTGTTTTAAATGTACTATAACCACACCACTAATACACATACTAATACACACCCATATGGTACGTTTCACGAGGCGAATGGGTATTAACCTAATATCGGGCGAATTTTACGGGGCCTATGGTCTCGTCACGTAATTGATGATGTTCTTAAAAAGATCCACGTAAAATGCACCAGGAACTGTCGAGCACTCGTGAAGCCATTGTTGACTGTGGATGAAGTAAAAGAGGTGTGTAAGTGGAAATCAATTGTCTCTGCTTACCCCTCTGCAAAATAGGTGTGACATTATGTTATGTTAATTTTGCAATATTTTTTTCGTAAACTGTCTTTAATCCTCATATTTTCTACAAAATAATTGCGATGTTTCACAACTGTCAAATGTCCCGCGACGGCTTTATTTTTTCTTTGTTAATGTTCATGCGTTCCCTATTGTTACTCTTTTATTTATATTGTACTCTTATCACACCCTTGGGAAATTAGTGTCAAGAAATTTTGTGAACATTGCGTGAGTTCGTCACATGTGCTTCCGTATTTATAACATCAGTGTCTATTTGCGATGCGTGTCATGCGTGGGCCTGTTCTAACACATGGTCGCTTTGCATTTAAGAAGTTCATTTTATCCATATTTTATGGATGAAATAACGAATTTAAATTTTGTAAAAAGACGAATGAGAGTCCATCAGACGTACTGAAACCATTAAAAATATTGTTTATCAATATATAGAATGCTTGGTTGATATTGCTTTCGTGTGTTCCTTTACTAAATAACAAACGCATTCGTATAAAATAAACATAACATACTCAATTATATAAATAGTCCATCTTTAAGAGGCCCCATATCCCGTGATAAATAAATTTATTTTTTTTATACATATATTGTACATAAGTATCATTACGAGCTTGGCCTATCTAGTCTCACATGTCCATTAGTGCCATAGGTAAAACAGATTATCGAAGATTCTAGGCTTATCTTACTTAAATAAACTGTTATCAATTAGGTCATTCGGTTTTAAATTCAGAAAAATCGTGCTTTCGTATTGCGTATTTTATGTGGTGGGTTTTTTAGGGATTGACCTTATCCTTATTTCTAAATAAATACATTACATAAATCTTGGCAAGATGGGCTCGCCATATCGTTTCGGTTGCAATTTCTTGATGTTTACTTTATGTGATGTTTTTTTTTAAATTACAATTAGTATAAATTTATCATAAACCAACTCCAGTGTGCAGTCTGATCAGACGAGTCTGCATATGAGAAGAGGAGTAGATTGTTGGAGACTGTTGATGATTAATAACGATTATAATGAGTTTCTATGACTACTTTAAAGAATTTTAAATTGCAATTAGATTAGATCGAAATCGTGCTTTACTTCTGAAAAATATTGTAAAGTAACCACATACCATACGGTAGTGAACTGACATCTACTGTTGAACGATCTCCCCCAAGGAGCACCACCACCTACCTAGAAAGTTGATAGTTTATGTATGGTTGTTAATAACAACAAGAGTAAAGGATGACCAATGAAAAGCAATCTGCTGCGGTTTTCAAAGAATTTCTTTTTACAGTATTTACATGTACCCTAGTCCCTTGCAATAGACATTGACTCGTCGGAGTTTTTATACAATAAAAAAAACAAATTCTAAAACAATTTTTGAGGGATTGCTGGTTGGACGTGGCAAATTTGATGCATTCGATCGTGTTTTCACGCGAATCTAGGTCAGTCGCAGCAGACACGTAATATCGGCATTTTACATGAAGTGTTTGTAAGAATATTTGCAACGTGAAAATGAGATCAAATTCACCTTTTCTTCTTTTAAAATAAAGTAAATAATTTATTAGCAGTTTTATATGAATTTCAACGTTATGGTGAAATCCATTTTAGTAAATTTTTATCTTTGCTTCTTCATATATTCCAAATATTTACCTAAAAAAAGTTTTTTATTTTTTATTTAAATATTTATCTATAACAACACCATTACTATCATTACAGGTAAATCTTATACGATAGAAAGATATAGATAGGTACGATACGTACGTACGATAGATACGATAAAAACAAAATAAAAAATCAACTACACACTATAAAAAATCAAATCAAAAATCAATAAAATAACAATCCATTTTAACACTTTCCTTACAATATAACAAAAAATATTAAAACTGTTTTAGGTCTCATAACAAATAATATTTCAGACACTTTGCCCGTACACTCAATTGACACGAAAAAGTGTCAAGTTCTTGGTGAACTGTATTAATAATATGAATAATTCGCGTAAGGGGTGCTTGCCCAAGTAATTTAGTCCTGGCTACTGGCACGACCAATCGAAGTGACCGTCGGCGCCTCCACACATATCGGTCAGGCACGTACAAGTTTAGGTGACCCAGTACCCGAGGGTTATGTGTACTACCACGTAGTAACTTTTACTACATACATACGCACCGAGCGCGTATTCACCTCATACTCTAAGTTTTTCATCTTGTGAACTTATACTGAATTTTGAGTCGTGATAACTATGTGAGGCTTACACTGCCACGATGACTGTCATGCCTTTTGCGTCCCCAAGCGGGAGTGTAAAAGCATCCCACTAGGCCGTCATAGTATCCGCAGTGGTCTCTTTCTGCGATGTTGTTATGCTCCAGAAAGAGACCGCTGAACGGGATCGGGAGAGGGCCGAGCCCGAGCAAAGAAGACGTCGGCGGCGTTATGAGCCATTGACGGGACCGCGAGCCACCAGAGAGTGAGGACCTCTGGTAGTGGATTAGTTGTTGCGGTCGGCGATAGGATAATTTGTTGCGGCCTGGTCGCAAAAATGCGATCGGGTCGTAACAAATTATAACAACCGGACTGATAGGTGGGGAAGCCTTTGTGGCCTCGCCAGGATAGGGTCTGACTAGACGCGGAAGACTGAAGGACGCCTGAGATTGGCCACCGGGGTGGTTTTTAGTGGAAACACCACATACTCCTGGCTCCTGCGTCCCCGAGGAGCCGGAGATCCGTAGGGATTTTCCACCCCGGCAACAAAAAAAAGGCCGCCGTAGTATGGGTCACCACACTGCATTGTCTGCATTTGCAATGAGTATGATGACCACAACTCTTTGGATTCTATTCATGCTTTCTAATAACTATATATAAATTTCTAATACTATTTCTAATAACTTTTTAATATGGGTCCTGCACTGAGAAAATTCATAGTAATCACTTATGAGTTTAGTTTTTTTAAATCTTTTGTAAAGTCTGGCTTATTTTCTGGATATCTTGAAAAATTTGTTTAGAGTACCAATCGGGGTACATAAACTGTGAAGAAGCTTAGCAACCGCTAAGCTTTTACGCGGCACACACAAGTCTAAAGCATTGTCAAACTTATTATAGAATATATTCAACGTCTCTTCAACATCACACGACTGTATGTATGTAGTAGTAGTATAGTGCTCCAATCAATGGAAGTGAGCATGTTATAGAATAACTAGTCGCCTTTAAAAAATTCCATTGCGGTCTAATGTTGCAAATCTTATTGTTGCCGCCGATGACATCAGAGGATGATCATGACGCAGGTGTAGTGCGTAAAGTTTTTCAAATGCTCACGCTAGAAGCAGGTGGAGCGGGTCCACGCACATGACTGCTTCGTCTGCCGTTACCAGGAACACCCCTACATATAACTAAATCCAACATACGGCCTAAACAATTGCGTACGGCGTTATTTTGAGTGTAAAAAAAATGTAATGGCGAATCTGGCTCCGTCTTGTTCGGCTCAAATTCTTGTGTTTTATTCCATTCAATGGACAACTGGTTTATTCCATTTTATGTTCTCCATTGAGTCACTGATAATTAGAGTTTTGAATTTGGTGGTATTTATTAATATTACTTTGTTTATAAAGGAAGGGATATGATCTGAAAAAAGATTTAACAATTTATTATTTGTAATATTATTGTAGCTAAGCGGAATATTTACGTCAACAAGAATAAGTAGTTACAAAAAAGAAAGTAAAATAAAACATTCTTTTCATATAGTTTTAAAAAAACAAGTCAGAATTAATACCTACCGAATAAATCTCGTATTTCTCTGTATAATTATGTCACATAAACATTTGCTAATTACCATTTCCGTGTTTGTAAATAATCAAAGGTTACACTTTGCAATTTTAACTATTGCTATTTAAAACTATTGACTACATTTGCATGGATGGAGTGATTAATTAGGAATCTTCGAGGCTTACGTGACGACCACATGAAATTAAACGATAACATTAATTTAAATACCTTGTGACAGGTCTTTAATATTAATTGAGAGATCTATCAAAAGTATCTCACCCACTTTTAATGCAGACGTTAGAAATAGTAAACTCATATTCAGCCTAGAGCATCCTTGCTTGAACAGTTGGAAAATTTCATGGTCGCTTCGCGTAGTTGAAGGATTCTCCATTATCCACCTTTATTGAATGTTCAATTAGAATCAGAGATATTGGAAAAAGAAGCTACGAAAATGTTAGAAAAATACACGAGAGAATTGTGTTAGAGTAAATACTCGTATAACTTCAGAACATTTTAAGTTCGATAGTTTTCAATTCTTGAAATGTATCTCTGGGATACCTTTAATTTTAACCAAAATAAGGAAATTAGTTGAATGTATATGAGATTCAGATACAAGAGATTAACACTTTACTACAAAATACTCTTTTTTGAAAGAAACTTTGTCAAGGTTGTGCAATGGCAATGAAAGTAAATTATTTTACATATATGTAAGGCCCAACAAATTAAAATATCAACGTTATGGTAATTTCATAATTGGCTGCAGCAGCCTTGAATCAGGGCTGACCTCTGATTCTATACGTAACGCGATCAATATTTAAATTTGGAAGGACAGATTGGATTGACACCTGATACATTTGACACCTCAGTTGAACACTATGAGGTTGGCACCGCCGGAATGCTGACGCCAATAAAGAATTTCACTGTTAATATTACTAGACTCTGGTTACTGTAAAAGTTAAGCAGTTTGGCGGCTTGCCAAATGTCATTAGTAGTGTAAATTTTCAAGCAGATGATACTGTAGTATTTACGGCTCGGTGAGAAAAACCAAGACTATGCTTGTGCAAACTCTTATCTTTCCCTTAATCGACTATGGTGATGTGTGCTGCTACGACCTGAATGCAGATCTTCTCGATAAATTAGACCGCCTTCTTAATAACTGCATTCGATTTGTTTATAATCTCCGTAAATATGACCATGTATCCTCTTCCGTTCGCAACTCAATTGGCTACCAATTCGTCTACGCCGAAAATTGCGCGCGCTCACTGTTCTATTCTCTATACTTAATAACCCATCTTCGCCAACATATTTAAACTCTTATTTCCAACTCTTATGTAGCAATCACGACAGAAAGCTTCGGTCCTCTAAGAATCTTCTCCTTCGTTGCCCCTCCTATACATTTGAGTTTGTTGGCTCATCTTTCTTTGTGCAGTCCGTTCTTCTCTGGAATGAGCTTCCCCTCGAAGTCAGGATGGCTACCAACGCTTTTTCTTTTAAGAAAAAAGTGAAGCAGTATTTACTGAAACAGCTGGCAGAATCAACCAATACATGATTATCATCTTATACTTGTTATGATATTTATTCGTGTATGTATGTATATAGACTTACATCAACTTAAGTATGTATATGTATGTATTTATGTATTTGTATTAATTTTAGTATATGAAAGTTTGTGTCTATTTCTTCTATTCAACACCTGAAACGCACCTACTTCCTATTTTCTCTGCATCACCCAAAGGTTGACTGGTAGAGAATGCCTTAGGCATTAAGTCCGCCTATGTACATAAAGTGCATGATGTATAAATAAATAAATAAATAAAAACCTAAATGAAGCTGCGCGGGGTCATGCATCACTCTATGGGCTATTAAGTCCAGTTTGTGTGGTGACGTATTAGGAATACGAAATTTCACTGCTCTTATTCATCATGTAGATGTCGTCATACCGCTCTAAGGAAGGGAAAAAACTATGTAGGACAATTGAAAACTTCCTTGTGGCTTCATGCTTTAGCATTTCATTGAAATTTTATATTCTCATAATCAGGGATAGACAAAAATGCAAAAAGTTTTTTTGTATCCGTCAAAATTACGGCAATCTTTAGTCACCTTGAAATTGGAATTAAAAGTTTCATAAACTATATATTTTTAAGAAAACGGCAGTTCGACTTTGAAATCAATGTTATAGTATTTTATGCAATAAACATTTACATGTGTTACAAGCGGAAGTGTTTTTAATTATTCGGAAGTGATTTTGTTACTATTTGGCAAAGACAATCTATTAATATTTGGGTGATTAAGTGTGCAAATAAGATCTTCAAGGCCTATTGTTGTTTCCGCAGTTCCGCAGTTCATTTACGAAAAATTTTAGCGTGAACTGTTTTCACTATTGAGGTGCGTTGTTGAGCAAGATATACAAAAGAGTTTAGTTAAGATTTTAATAAAGAGGTCTCTCTTAAGTATGGACTGACGGAGTTTTTCTGTGGCATTTCAGGGAGTTATTGAGGTTACCGGAATTGAAATCCAAGGGGAATCCCCTTGATTCTAGGGATTCGGTAAAACTTTTAAAATCCTTGAGTTGCAGCTATACCTTAAAATAGAGTCTTTGAGCCAACGTGGCTCGATTCGAGTGAAATCGAAAGTATTTCGGCTCTTTGAAAGTTTAATTTATTAATTTCTTGAAAATAAAACTTTCGTTTTCTAATACTATGCCGTGTAGCAAAGAAGAAGCATTTCTTATTATTCATATTTTTTCTTTTTTGAATCCAATGAAAGTAAATATTATAAATGTATAAGCACTTATATCATTTACTCGAATCGATGAATCGATCATAAAATTAACATTAAAAAACGGGGAATGAAAATGACTATGCCATGGAATGGTGTGAAAATTACATTAGTATGAATGCCTTGGTTTAAAGTATGTTGCGAGCCATTAAAACCTCATTAGAATCATTGGTAAAAAGTATGTGTTCCAGTTAAAAGTTCTAATGCTTTTATTACTTATATTAAGTGGCAAGTAATTTATGAGAATTAAAATAATTTCTTTTTACGATTTTTTTTATATTAAAATGGGCAAACGAGCAGACGTGTCACATGGTAAGTGATCACTGTCACCCTTGGACACCTGCAACTCAGAGTCACAAGTGCGTTGTCATCCTAAGAGTCTATCTCCCTAAAGTCAGGGCAAAGGTGTGATTTGGTTGCCGGTAACCTCCCTCAGTGCCAAGTGATGAAAGAATAGGCATGATGACAAATT
This sequence comes from Hypercompe scribonia, assembly GCA_949316085.1. Lineage (NCBI taxonomy): Eukaryota > Metazoa > Arthropoda > Insecta > Lepidoptera > Erebidae > Hypercompe > Hypercompe scribonia. Next base: position 13,542,759 of record OX438988.1, read on the forward strand.
TTTAGAAACTGTTCTATAATGTTGGGAAATATATATTACATGTACAATAAATATTTCTGCTAAAGATTAAAGTTTAGTATTTAAAAGTTACTTGTTAATTCATAAATTTAAAATTCGCACCAAAACGCTTCAAAGTGTCATGGCGTCGCTTGCTACGTCACTTTAGAGTACAAGGATCACTCGACAGTTGTAAACATTGAGACGCTCTTAATTAATTTTGAAATTACAGTTATATTGTTATAACTAAATTAAAAGCATGTAGGTGGCGTTCCCTGCCTCTGTGTACCAACACGTCTATATAAACTCCTGAAAAAATATTTATTTTCGTTCCTTTCAACAAGACAATTCGAAATAAGTGGCTTAAACTTGCAAGGCCTGATTTAAAAAGTATATTACCCACTATTCAGCTCTATTTTTGTAAAGATCACTTTGACGTAAGTACTTAAGTACTTTACATAAAATACCTATTTATTTTAAGTTAAGTATGCAAACATTGAATGATCAACTTTTTGGAGGTTAGGTTAGTTTTGTTAATACTTTAGTTAAATCCTCAATAAGCTAATGTATAGGTATTTTATTTCAATTTAATTAAAATATTACACAAGATAGACCTAAGATGGCAATTAAATCCATTCAAGTGTACATGACAAATACGTTCAGAAGTGAAACTGTTTACACTGAAATCAATTCAGTAGATTCTTAGTAAATTTGCGCTGGAAGCCTTTAGAAATCCTTGTTCCATGACTCAGTAGATCAAATTCGATTTACATAAAACAAATTGAAGTTGATAACAAAATAAAAACGGCGTATTCAATGGTAAAAACGAGGGAGTGTATAATTTTTGTTGAATTGCAAGTAAACAAAGAGAAATCACTCTTTTGTGACGTCACGCGCTCTGATTGGCGTTCAAAATTTCATGGCGGATTGACATAAATATTTTGTGATTTTGTTTTATCAATAAAAAAATAATCTTATATATATCTACACCAGATTAAGTATAAATGTAGCTTAACACTAAGGGACTACAAATGGCGGCCTTATCACTAGGAGGTATTCACAAGGTAGAAGAGCCACACTGATTTCAGCATGAACGGGCCGGCTAGTCCGGGGCAGTACTACCCTCCCACAGGAGACCAACCTAAAGCGACAGCATCCGTGCTGTCGTATTTCGTTTGTAAGTGCGATACCGGAGGCCCATTGATTCAAAGGGGGATAGTTGTCGTAGTAAGTGTGTGCAATACAATGCTACGATGACTGTCATGCCTTTTACGTCCCCAAGTGAGGCGTAAAAAATCGTAATTGGCCGCCATAGTGAGTCACCATACTGCATTGTCAGCATTCGCAATGAGTATGGTGACTACAACTTTTGGATTCTATTCATGCTTTCCATCAAGCAGAGTAGAATCATTTTGGCAAGCCATTAAAATAAGAAAAAGGCAATTTCTTACAAGCTACCATGGGATGGAAAGAAAAGCATGGGTTGGAAAATATAGGGTAGTGTCTGGTGTGTTAGAAAATGAATAGGAAAAAGGAATTTAATATACATATATAATTATATATAACACATAGTGTGGATGATTAAATAAGTATATGTAAATAAATAGGTGAAATTTACATATGTACCATACATGTTAAGACGAATTCCTTGATCTAATTGAGTAGAGCAATAGTATAGTTATTTAAAGGGCAGTAACGTCACCCAGGTAATATTCTTTTACCAGGCTTAAAGGTCTGTCTGCGCACGTGTTATTGCGCCTGGTAAGGCGTTCCACAGCCGAACTGCTTCGATAGAAAAGGAGTGGTCGAAAATTTGGTAGTATGGCCTGGCATTTAATTTTATATATAAATGTAACTTATTGGCAATGTGACTAAAAATCTCATTTATGCACATAAATGGAGAAAAATTGAATAAATAATGTTTGGAAGACCTTGAGACAATTACGAAAAACGTCAGTCATAACTAATATCGGGCAATATATTATGAAGATACTTTTCTTTCTCACATCAAACCTAAACCTTATTTCAATGTCATAAAGCCTACTGTTAGTTGCCAGATTCATGTTATAGCTGCGTCTATTCTCGGAACATGATGTAACTCAAATCTTCGGTCGTTCAAATGAATATTTTCCTTAGGAAGAAAGTAGTGTGCTTGTTATTGTCATTTATGGTTCCGTTCTTTGAATAGAAAAATCATTCGTAGAATATTCTTCTGTTATTAACATACTGCATATTTTAACACAAGCTAAAATTAGAATTTATAAAGATCTATAGTAGTAAAAGCGATTGTAAATCCTGATCATCAACTCACGTTCCAATATTTTACTACAGTCGAAAGTAGTGTTTAAAGCTTTAACCTGAATAAATATTCTAAAAAAGCTATTTCCCGCGCACCGCCATTTTAGTTTTTTTTATCTGTAATTTTTTTAATCTGCTGACGTTCTGCTGAGGTAGTGTTGTACTTGTGAGGTAGTGTAAAAAAGGACGCAAAGTTCTAACTGTATATTAAGTCGTTCTGCTGACTTAATAGAAGCACAGAAAAAGTCAAAAGCAATATTGTCGTTATTTTGTTACATTTTGGAGAATCAGAAGTAATAGGAATACGTATATAGTTTGTGTATAAGTATAGTATGCCTGCTAATGTAAATTGACGCACCTGAAGCGTGGGTGAAAGAAAGGTCAGAAGTCATCAGCCATAAAAAGACTATGCCTGATACTGTGTCCCAGTTTCCTATTATTTTAAATCACATACTAAAGTAAGTAGGTGTTTTCCTATAGTTAAGAGTGACGTCAAAATCCATTATTTCATACAAAGTAGAACGGCAAATCCGGTACAGCTTGCAATATACGATAGATGGTTATGAAATTTATATGGTTTATAAAGTAGAGCATCCCAACTATTTTCACATTATCATATTTTTAGAACTTTATAAAATAATTTTAATTCTTCACAAAAACTTGTTACCACTGTAATAACTAAACGTTCGCGTTGTCAAGATAACACGTTTCTACACGTCTTTTAAACTATCTATGGCGTTGTGTGTCCAATGTCCGAAAATGTTATTATAAAACTTAAATTACTTAAAAAACGATAAAATATTTAAATCGATATTTATGAAGGACTTTACTAGGCAGTATTTGCTAGTATTTGGGAGTAGTCATATGTTAACCGTACAGATTATATGAAGTAATAAAGATATGAATTATATTAAATCAATTAATTTAAGAAAGATTTATTAGTAATTTTTGTTAAATCGGTTGCGTTCATCGAGATTAAATGTTAATGTAAAAATGTAAAAACGTAATTCAAATAATTATACTGAACGTCATTTTATTGACGGATCAAGAAAACAAATGAATTTGATTAAAAAAATGGTGCTACGCCATCTTGATGACGTCAAGGACCACTCATTTGTGACAGCTAGCTGTCATAGTCAATAGTGGGACTTTAGTACAGCTTAAACGTGAACTGTAAATTGAAATATTTTTTAATGCAAACTTGTAACTGTAATTGTCGATGATATTACTAGTCTAATAAATAAATATGTAAATAAATATTTATCATAAGAAACACAAGGTGGTACAAATGTTCCATACATGCCTACTATTGTCCGTTTTATATGATATTCAGCTTTGCCATTTGCTAACGAAAAGTGATTTATGTCAACAGTCAAATGTCGTATTGGTGTGACGTATCGTAATACCGTAGAGGCGCTTAAACCATTTAATATTTCCAGGATATACCAGTTGTCAACACTCCGTCTAATTAAATTAGTTAGTATAGAAGCCTTTAGGGTGCGAGATTGTGTATTTACGTACCAACACTAGGCTCTTTATATTATTTTTAGAATGAATGACGTACCCAATCCCCCAAAAGGCATGACGGAATAAATACGTTGAAAATTCTCTGAAAATATCCTTGACACATTGTTACATTTTTAAGCGACTTCCAGAATGGAGGTTCTCAATTCGATTGTATTTTTTTGTATTTGTTACCTCATAACTTCTTACTGGCTTTACCGATTTTGATGATCCTATTAATATTCGAAAGTATGGTGACACCAGATTTCCAGAATAAAACAACATTCAAACTGTATTTTCAAGTAACCTCACTTTGTGGGAAGCCTATTTTAGCGCTATTTAAGTTTTTTTTTTAAATGGCCCTAGAGATTGATTTATTATTTTGAGATAGGCAGTGCCATTGACTTAAATTGCGTAGTAGGTACACATACTACGATGGGCGGTACTCCCCTCCCCCTCCCGAACAATGCACTTAGTAGGACTTCCTATATTTACACAGATAAAATTACTTATCGAACTACAGATTCATTAAAAAGCAAGAAATAAAATAAAAAAAAACTAAAATGCACTAAAAATTATTATAAAAAAAAGATTAAATATTCTTGAGTCTACAATTATTCTGTTTAGTTTAGTTTAGTTTAGTGCTTTTTATCGCAAATGTTAGTTTTGAATTTTCAAAAATGAGGTGTAAAGTGCGTATTTGAGATATTTCTTTAATGTTTTCTTTTAAGATAATTTATTTTCGACGCATTTAACAATTCTTAAATTTCTGTGTCCGTGTCGTGACGGATTAAGAATACGTAGTGCTATCACCCCTATTCCTTCCGTGGGTGTCGTAAAAGGCGACTAGGGAACAAAATATACAAGATATCATTACAAAGAGGAAGAAATTTGAAACAAACCCAATTCCAACCCGTCTGGTTTAGCGTGGTATAGTAGGCCAAAACCTCCTGGCTAAGGAGAGGCCTATATGGGCCAGCAGTGGACTGTAAAAGGCTGTTGATGATTAAATTTGTCAACTTTTTGTATAAAAATCTATTAAAGAGAAAGTCAATTTCTTATCAAAATTTGTAGAGAATTATTTTTATTTTGCGCTCCCTCGGCGCACGAAGCTCTGCTCGGTCGGATTTTTATTAAATAAATTACTGTAAGTAACAACCACTCCACTGATAATGCCATGTTAATAAAATATACTCTCTGTAGCTACGTATCTTATTATCCGACTTCAAAAAGAGGGATGTGCTTTTTTTTACATTTATTACTTCAGAAGTCCGATATTATGAACCGATTTGGAATATACTACTTTATTTATATTTCCTTTCCGTTTCTTTCTGTTCAAATTACAAGAGTAAAAAAGTATCCTGCAGGGTGAAAAAGGAATAAACCTCTATCTGTTTTTCCTGATTCAAGTTCAGGGCCTTGATAGTGGAACAATCGCTACTTCTCTCTACTTTCGGCAATATACCCTGATTCTAGACTTTCCTTGTTTTCGTTAACCTTATATTGCAACAACACTTTGGTAGGCTTTTACAAAAAGAGAAAAAAAAGACATAGTTTCAATGAGGAATAGCCTTATTTAAAAAGAGAAATGCAAAATAATAATAATAAATAATACACGGAAGCAAAATAAGCTTTTTTTTAATTTCAAGCGCTGTGTTTAACTACACTATAATTGGGAACGTGTTCTAATTTTGAATTTATTCGTTCAAAATTTTTCAAAAACAATAAAACTACTTTTAGTTAACCTTGATTGATGTATTTACACAAAAAAAAGTAAGAATAAAGTATGTACTCTTCATTTTTCGATCTTAGTCTTTCCATCCTGGGAATAAGATCGAAAATCACGAACAGTTGTGCCCTAGTCAGCCTATGAGAACGCAGAACTCACAAAACATAGTTAGTCTCCATTTAATCAGGCATATATTGTACGCAAAGATCGATAAACAACGTTATTCCTACTTAATGCGAACCTGAACATACGTTTGTTCAAAATCAGCAGTAGAATCGATTACATTAATTTTAAACTATCCTAAATGTCTATCAAAAGGTATTAAAATAGGACACACCAATTTACACGGCTTTCGGTAGTCATTTACTAAACAAACGGCGTAAATCATATACGTAGGTGTTTAGTAAGCTTCACACACACGAGTACACATATATAATAGTAAGCTTCACTCTTAGTTTACCGCCACCACTGCTACCCGCACCCTCGTCGTGGTCTTGTAGACCGGGCACAATAGTCGTTGACGTATTAAGTAACATTATGCGAGAGCAACGATGACACTAAATCAGCTGATGACTTATTGAGGTTTTTTAATTACAGATTCATTTTTTGTTTTAGTTATTCTGTAAATATCGAGGTGTTTCGGCTTTTATACTAAATAAGAATGACCTTAAAAAGCTTAATTTCTCTCTAAAAAACCTCTTTTACGAAGTATTATTAACTCGTCATAGTTTTTAGAATTCTAGTTTTGTATCATATACCAAAAATCTCGATACGGTCATTTACGGAGAACACGTTTAGAAGGAAAATGATTTACTGCTGTTATTGTTTTCGTTAATCCTTGTCGTTATTTGTGTTTGTAATAGCGTGACTTGGACCACATAAGTGGTGTGTACTTGTATTTTTCTAGTGGTATACTGGAAACATAATATGCCAAACAAATCAATAGTTATTTTACGTACATCGCAATTAATTGAGAGTCAGTCTAAAGATTATTATCGTTTCTTATTTGTTTTTTAAAGGCAACTTCTATACTAGGAATATATTCTGTAGGGGACTTTACGAAGATACATGAAACGGACACAAGAACACCCAGACTCAGAGCAACAATTTGTGGATCACACAAAATGTCGCCCTGTGTAGAGATTGATGATCCGACACTGTGGCGTGGTATTAAGCGGCTAGGTGCGTACCGATAGGCAATCCGTGCAGTGAAAACATGAAAATTGAAATACCTAGCTATTTGAAGTACACATTTATAAACTTAAGTATGTTTTCAAAACTCACATCACATGTCAATTACTTCATTAATAGGTGACATCAAACTTCGCTCACTGTCTGAGTTACAGAAGAGACTTAATAATCAAGTTAACATCTTCCGCTGTTATCTTAAAACTCAATTTACACCAATTCTCGCTCTTGTCTCGTATTTTATTTTAAATTTATATGTCGACGGCACGACTTTTTGACGTCGATATTTATTTAGAAATATCGAATCCCGGCAACTGGTCTTATTCTAAAACTTTCTGGCATGTAGTTAATTTAAGACACCCATCGAAAAGTCTATGTTTTGTGTATCTCCAAAGACTAAAAAAGTTAATAATATATCATTATAGGATCCTAGATGTGTGGCTAAAAGTAGGCTACGTCCTTTCACAAGCATCTGCATGCTAAATTTCATTAAAATCGAGGGTGTAGCCAGGAAACATAGCAGATAGACAGAATTACTCTCGCACTTATAAGTATTAGTAGGGATATAGAGATACGGCAAAGTCCTAAATACATAAAATTCCTAAATATTTTATCAAATATAAACTGTGACGATGTAATATAGTCGTAATGCCAAGCAATCATAAAGAGCTTGAACACAGTTTAAAGTGTTGATGTGAACTTTTTAACGGTGCGTTGCTTTATGACGTGAACTTATCTTGCGATTAACTTTCCTTTACCTTTTGTAGGCTAAAGTCTTAAGTGAATTGAAATATTCAGGAGTTCAATTTTAAGAACTCTGACTGTATATAATATTATGTAGAACTATATACAATTTTTGCTCAATAGTATGTGTTCTGCAATCTCACCCTGTGTAAATATAATTGTCAATTTATGTACGTTTATTTTTGTATATATGATTTGTTCTATTGTGAGTATGTATATATGTATATGTATACACAATATGTACCTAACCTCTGTGCACCAACTACTTTACCACCCTAAGGTTGACGGGAAGAGAGTGTCCTGGGTATTAAGTCAGCCGATGTACAAATGTAGTACATAAAGTTTGTAAATAAAATAAATAAATAAATGATACGTAGTGTGGCAACTCTGGAACTTAAGCTAAGATTTAACTTGAGAAAAGCATTAAAGACCTAATAATATTCTTGAAATCGCTCTATATAAACACAATATTATGTTTCTTCGCTGAGGAACCGAAAAAAAAATTGTGCTTGTTTGTTTGTTTGTATTTGTTTGTGGTTTTTTAGTCTATCAAACTATCGTTAGTGGGTCTGATATGTCAGAAAATCTGTACATAGGTACGATGTAAGTCAAATAAACCATTTAAAATTTTCCCACGGCTTTGGTTGTTTGTGAGCTGAGATAAATTCCCACAAAACTCAGTCGTGAATTCACTAATTAGACACGTGCGATGTCATGTGATTAGGATAAGTAGTCGCAGTTGTTATCGTAAATAACATTATTAGAATTATGTAGATATACGTACGCATAAACAACACGTGAGATTAAAATGTAGATTGCGTACCAAAATAGTCGCAAATTCTAAAATATTCGTATAAATTTTGTCTATTAAGTGAGAAGGATTGTAAAATTAATTTTTGTAATGTTTTCAATTTACGAATGGTCATTTGCGCTTCCTACTGAACATTGGTGGTTGAACTCCCACCTGAGACAACACTTTGTGTGATTTACAAATTGTTGTTTTGAGTCTGGGTGTCCTTTATGAGTCAAAAAAGGGTACTGAATACGTCTCAAATACAGCTAGAAAAAAGACGTGTCAAAATATTATTAGAAAATATCATTAATAATGTTCCACTCCATTTAAACGCCTTTTCGTTACTCTTTATATATTTTCGTTTTATTGTGCCATTGAATTGTAAAACTGAGTCTCAACCCTCTCTTTAATTCATATGAGTCGATAATGACCTAAAATCAGGTGACCTGCACGTTGGCCTTATACACCATAAAAATTACCTTATTGAGGGATCAGAATTTAAGGTCAGATTGAAAGGGACTGTCTGGGTAGTCTATTCTGATAGAATTACTGTTTACGTGTTTCTATTTCAGGCAAGGTTTGATGTGACGGGTTTTGTGAGATGCACATCATGTACAAAACTATAGATCTTTCTCGAGCCTTGTGTGTACGGATTACGATATCGTTGTTTTAAGACAATAGTCACAGTACATGTAAACTGACGGATTAAGGATATAGAGTGTCACCACTCATATTCATCTGACGGGTGTCTTAAGAACCGACTAAGGTAGCAAACTACGCAAGACGATAGAACTGCAAAGAGATATAAACCCTATTTTTTTTAACTTGTGGAAACCCCCTCGGGCCGCCACCTCACCGGGGTTTACGGCGGGGTGGTGTGTCAGAATTGGACCGACTAAAACCACAAGGTGTGCCACTCTGCGCCTGAGATAGGAGGGATCCGGGAACCGCTGCTATTACGACATCCAGGAAGAGATATAAACCCTATACTGAACCGTTAGGCAAACCAAAACCCCAGTTTTAAAGGGAAGCTTTTGTCCAGCTGTGGACTATTAAAGGATGATGACGATTATGACATTAAAAGTTACTATCCCAAAAGACACATATGATGTATTTACAGCCTGTGGTATATGTCATATCTTTATATAAAAATATTTTTATAGAGCTCGTAAACATTATAGATCCCGATGTTCTGTATGCTCGGTGTTATCTGATATTTTATGACTTCGTTTACCTATCGTTTTATGGTTATGGTAACCATTTTTCACCTGTACGGCTATCTTACAGAACTATTTGCGTTGCGAATTGGTTGTTTAAAAAAATGTCTTTTAAACTATTAACTAGACGATCGTGTCTAAAGCTTGCTTTTTGAAAGTGATCAAAGGATTCTCTTTACTAAGAAATTAAATAATAAATTGTACGTACGTAAGAGTTCTTTGATTTGTTTATTTGTGTGGGTAGTACAAAAATAAATGTTTTCTCTATGTTTAACTATTAGTAAATTGTTTGCAAACATTGAACAGTTACACGCATTGTTTATCAAACATTGAAGATCAAAGATGTTCGAACTTCTGACGCAGAGGAAAAAGTTTAATCTTTATCTTGCTATAATAGGGTATGAGCACGTGACTCTAAAATAGGCAAAATGTTTATATTTCTAACCTTTCCTGTTAAAAGACACACTTTTTTAATAATTATTGAAATTTATCACAATTTAAAAGTAAAATTTAATAATCAAATTGTGTTTTTTTACAATTTCCTCGCAAATTTCTAAAACGCAGCGCTATTGGCGGAACAAAACGTGACGTCAGTTTACCCTCGGACGTCTTCTGATCTGTCAACAACTTGTTTGTATGGTTTCTTATGAATACATTTTGCGATTGTTTTTTCATATAAAATTATCAGTTTTGTGTGTTAAATTATTAAATCTATTTACATGAATATAAATAAATATAAAAATAGACAAAATTATGTTACTCGTTATGTTAATTATGTTAAATGTTTTTATTTATATGTATGTTACCTATATATAATAATATACTAAGATATTTTTACGAGTTTTTCATTAAGCAGGTTATATTTTCATCAAGGTTTGTGAACAAAACAAGTATGTACAGTTAACTTAGTAAAAATATTCTTACATTTATTTTATCGCTTTTTTAATAACCTTACTTATGTGCTAAAATGATAAACAGTTCTAAGTATATACTTTGTTAGGTGATATTTGTGTTATGGCCGCACATAGAAACGATACAATATTTAATATTATGAGTTTTACTTTACTTTGCCATGGTAATAAGTTGATTAGGTAAAAATAACTCGATAACTTTGTGAGTCAAACACTTCGGTGGTGACGTGTGTTCTCTGTCGTCACAGAACCATCGCGCCAAAATGGCCGCGTTTAAATCATCCGAAGGTGATGCCGATTTTCGTCTTATTTTTTAGCATGTTGGTTTATATTTTGGATGTGTCATATTTGTTTTTGATAATGTAATATTTAGCAGAACCGTTTTCAAAAATAAAGAAAATACATGCATATTCCCTATTGAGATATGCTTCACTGACACAAAGATGGGTTTTACTGATCCTTAGTCTTGGTTCAAAATGTCGCTATTATCTAACATAAATAGCAAACTGTCTATTACAGTTGTACTTGCCGAGGCATGTTTTTTTAATTAAAAAGCCTACCAAAGTGACACTACTTTGCTTAATCGAAAGCATAAGTAGAATCCAAGAGCTGTGGTCATCATGCTCGAATGCAAACAATGCAGTATGGTAACCCACACTATGGCGGTCTAGTGATATGATTTTTCACGCCCCGCTTGGGGATGTAAAAGGCATGACAGTCATCGTGGCAGTCTTAAGCTCACACGCATACCACGACAACTGTCACCCGTGCACCAATGGGCCTTCGGTCTCACACTTATAAACGAAAGAAGACAGCACGGATGCTGTCGCTTTAGATTGATTTTACGTGGCTAAACGTGGCTACCAACCATTATACTGGCAATGCCTATACTCTCTTTGAACTGAGATAGATATCATCAATCCGCACTTATTGTCGAAAATATGAAAAATGATGTCTCTTTTAGCTTATTTAGATACATTTATTCGTAATTGGAGTACAATAGAAAGAAATTACCTCAAAATAATATTCAAAACAATACATTGTGCGAACCTTAAAATATTCCGCTTTTGCGTCAGAACACCGTTTTTCCCTCCACATTTACTCGCAAGGTTTCTCGAATACGAAATAAGTATTTTTGGATTAAAAGTTTTTCTCGAGTTGCCAAGAAAAACTTAAAGTACTAATATTCTTAATAGAATTTAACAAATATCAATGTGTAAATTAGATGTAGGTTAAGTTAACGTCACTCCTACAAAGTAACTTAACTTTACATTCTCTTTATTTAAATTATTATTTCATATTTGTAACTTTAAAGTGACGAACTTTGGTACTAGGGTTGAACTCTTATTTAACTAGTTATGCAATTTATATCGCTTTCTAGTTAGTGCTTACAAAATAAAAAAGAGTCAGCTCACACACTTTCAAGTTTGATCAAGACAAAATTTCAAATTTGTAAACCCAACGCAGAACGCGTTTATGAATTCATCAGTCGGTCTTGACAAGTAACTTTATATGTACGAGTATCTATCGTTTATTGCCTTCGAGCCTATGATCTTAAGAAGCAGACAGGCGCGTATTATATGCCAACATTTTGTCAACTATGATTGACCCACTTACGTGTTAGGAGCCAAGCCTATTGACGTCAACAGGGTACTTTAGGGATTAGATGGGAAATTTTCAAGTATATTGAAAGGAAATTGATTATGCGTATAGATTAGCTAAAGTAATTAATACCTATGAAAGGTCAAGGACATACTTGTAACTCGATTTGGCTATTGTCAGTCTGTACTTTCTATCTAAATAATGCTCATATAACATGCAACATTATTCAGCATGATGAAGTGTTATATATAATTATAGGTATTTTATATAAAGTAGACCTTCCACCAGATTAAAATAATTCCAGTCCATTTAACAGTCACTTCTCAGAACATTATTTCTGCTGTACAGTTTATGTTTAAAACCCCGGTGTACAAATAAAGTAGTCATCTATTTATACAAAATAGTTATATAGGATAATTGATTTCTATTCTTTTGCTATCAAGCCTTGACCTGGATAGTGCTGAAGTTATTTGTCAAAATGCCAACTGCTCGTGCCAAATATCATATGTGATATTTTGTTTAGCCTATGAGTTTTATACTTCATCTTGAACCTGACATTCAGATCACATATCTCTTTGTTTACTTGTGGACGTATTGAACCTATTGTGGTTACGAGCATGATGGCTTGAACAGCCACCGCATGATATTACAGCGATAAATTTTAAACTACGTCTAATTTAGGAAAACTGTTTACTTTTGTTCTATTGTTTATTTAAAAGTGCACATCAATTACATAGCAATCTTAAAATGACAAATCGACTGTAAATGGGTGAGTTTTCATTTTTTATGCATGTGTGGACTGTGATAGTGATATAACATACCACTATTGATCGTAAGCCTCTCCTCAGAAAGAAGCTTTTGGCCATGTAGGCCAAATGAGTTGGTATTGGATTTGTTTCAAGTTTTTCCTCTCTATACGGTGCTGTTGTCCTAATTTGGTCCCTTAGGCGCTCTTAAGACTAAAAACATTAACAACAGACATAAACCAATTTGCCAACCTTGACTTCGACCCACTCTCACGTAGTATGTAGGCGTGTAGTCGGGTGGGGATTGGGTTAACAAGTAAAAAATTTCCTGGGACATGAAAAGAAAAAATGAAGTAGTGGTGACTAATGAAGGGGATATTGCTTGTATGATTGTTTTGAATTTATGTAAGTAGAAATTCGAAGGTCACGGTCGTATTCTTGCAACTTGAACTGGCTGTGGGCTGGAAGTTTGAGCCTATAAAAATTATCTTTAATTTAAACAAATGGTAACACCATTAAGTATTCGTATAATGATATAATTTAACATGGTTTTTCTTTTTGATCGACTTCGGAGATAACAGTTTAACTTGCGTTTTGATTTGACAGTACTGAATCCTAAAAAAGATACAATCTGACATTACTATAAAATTACTTATATTACATCCTCACAGTTCTCGGAGTAAATATCACGAAGTTATTGTGATGTAATCGATGACGCAATAATTAATTGACCGCCATGATGAAACATCTTTCATACTGCTGCGCTCCTAGTACCCAGTCTCAAAAACTTTCTAAATTATAGGATGTCCACAAACCGTGACACTTCAGCATCATCATGAATAGCTTTCAGTAGTTCAGTGGTGGACCTCTGCTTAAAAAGGGGGAAGAACTCACATATATGTATGTATGTATCATTTTACCTCTCACACCATAAAAAAATCTCTGAGATTGGCTAGCACATTATTCTACTTCATAATAGCTTTTGCCCGCGGCTTCGTTCGTGGAAATTTAGCCTGCCACATTAAGTTTCGTAACAGATCATTTTAAATATTTTTTTTTAGCATAAACAATCCTACGGTACATCATCTTTGTGTAAACTGAATGGTTTAGGCAGCGTACGCCAAGATAACTCTCAGAGGCCAGATTTTTTTTCCGACTTAATTACATGTATCGTAAAATTACATAAAATTATTACAAACTGTAGCCTATATGTTATTACGATATATAACCAATATTACTGTAAAGTTTCATTCAAATCCGTCCAGTAGTTTTTTCGTGAAAGAGTAACAAACATTCACAAACTTTCGCATTTAAAATATTAGTAGGATTTAAGTCCGCTCAGTGCAATGCAGGAAATATAAAACCAATAAATAAATATGTAAATCATCTAATAGGTGTTAGGTAATACTGTATCTATAATAACATACCTCTACTCGTAAACACATTACTTGAAGGACCTTTTGACGTTATCCTTATCGCCTAACGATAATTGATTACCTATATTTAATAAATTATAAAGTGGTAACAATAGAATATAATACAGATACTAGATATATAGCGTTTTCTACGATATAAACATTATATAACCATTTTTAGTTGTTTTTCCAGACCACTGTTTCACAAAATACTTATTGCCTTGTCGTGGCAATTATGGATTCCATCGGCCACGTGGCAAAAGTAGGAAACATGGGAATCTACTTGTATAAAATATCAATAAGAAGTGTTTAAGAATTTCGTCTGTATAGTAGATTTTTGTTAGTACATAGTTTATGAAAATAATATACAACGTAATTTTATGCTTTCATTAATGTTAAAGAAGTGGCACTGAAATAAGTGGACTGTCAGTACCAAGTCCGTTCTCAACTATGTTGTCAGACACATTGACGTCACTTTCTAACACCGTTTGCGCATGGATGAATTGATGAACGCGATGAAAAAGTACGTCCACGTACCAGATCAGTATCCATGGACGAAATACAACATATTGTGTTGTATGCGTCGTAACGGTATAAATAAATACATTTATATTCTTTGAAACGTTCAACTCCATTGCTGCTATAGTTAAACTAATTTAACGACACAGTTATAGTTTTGAAACTGTGTCGTCAATGGACGCGGTGCGTTGCAATGTAGTCGTGGTTGATAAAACTATTTGTAAAAACGTGATCCAACACGCACGTGACTAAACGACGTTGCTTCATTCCGTTGCGTGTTTATAGGGTTACCTCGTAATAAAACAGATAATATCGAAAAATAAAATGGCGGCTACTAAGTTACAGTTGGTGTTCACGTACGTTATACGTGAGGTGGTGACCTTCAAATATAAAAGTTTAAGTTTGTAAAAGTAAAGCTAATAATAACACTTTTAGTCCCAAATCGACATTCAGATTAAGGGCTAGTCTAGATTGATTTTAATAATACTTTTATGACACAATTTATTACGATTTTTAAATGACTTTAAAATAGGAGAAGGTTCTCTTATTTGTTTGTTTTTATGCTTGTTATTTTAAAACTGTGTCATTTATGAATTGATTTTTTTTTATATTAAGAGCCTGCCAAAGTAGAGTAGAGTCAAGAGTAGAGTCCTACTCTGCCTGATGGAAAGCATGAATAGAAACCAAAAGTTGTGATCACCATACTCATCGCGAATGCAGACAATGCAGTATGGTGACCCACACTATTGCGGCCTTGTGAGATGCTTCTTCATACCCCGCTTGGGGACGTAAAAGGCATCACAGTCATCGTGACAGTATAAGGCTTACACCGTTACCACGATAACTGTCACCCCTGCATCAATAAATATTATTTATTTTCGAATATATAAAAAATGATAAGCTTGAAATTATTTCGTCATACATTTTATTTAAAGCTATTTAACAGCGTATTCATGAAATAAACGATTTTAACTAACGAAAACCTATATTTAAGTAGATATAGATCTAAGTAACTTTAATATCAAAGAATAACGAACGATATCTTAATTTACATTTTCTGTCATTATTTTTTGAAAAACGTTTATATGTCAAAACATTGTGCCAACCCTAATACATAAAGCGGTGATAGCACCTGCAGCCATTACAACTGTTATGGCTAAGCGGTAAAAATAAATTCGAACAGGGAATTTTAATGAAATAAGGTGGACAGCCCTAAAGCGCCTTGTTTATCCTGTAAACCTACATAATCACTACGCAAAACGAGTCTTTATTGTGTATTAAAAACGGTATTCAGTTTTATCTCTGACGACATAAGGTTGAAAATGCTTAATAGGTTTAAGTATTACGCCGTTATATACATAGTGCGCAGGCTAATTCAGACAGTCGACAGACGAAAACATATTTTTCAACATGTTCCTACTAAACATTTAGGTATGTAGGGTTACGTAACGCATAACACATGTTGGTATGGACTTTTTGTATGTAACACTATGTTATATTACGTCTTACGTATTATCGTAAGTGCATGAACCTCTTTTTTTAGTTTGTGTGGCAACTAAAGAAGGTCACTTCTCGTTTTATAACGTGCAAAATTCACTTTCGATCTATTTAATCACACAAATATCAAAAGGATTTCTCTAAGTAAAATAGTAATCTCTGAAACTAGCAGAATACTGATCACATTACAGTCAATGTTTACTGACTGACAGGCTGAACTAACAGTAATCACTAAATGACTGACCTGGTCACTAAATGGTGACCCTATTACCACGGCCAGTGTAGCCTGGTTCGAATGTCAGGCCATTCAAAGGCATGTAACACCTATTGATCGCGTTTACTTAGAGCATTCATAAAACGAAAAACTGAGTGTATTGATCGAATAACCATTTTAAAGACTAAACCGACTCTAATTAGTTCTTAGAATCAGATCACTACTGCCATAACCATTCGGGCCTTTATTGCCGATTATAATGACAAGAAATAAGATTAATCGATACGTTTCTACCGATTTTAAATAGGAGAATAATCTGAATTCGATTGTTTTATGTTTATAAGGATCATTTTAAAAATAATTTAACATAACTTTGGCTGTAAACAAATGATAAAAATGGTTTTTCCCAGCGGCAACCACTAAGAACGGCTCCAGCACGAGCGTGTCCCGAGTGCTTACTATGCTCCCTTACTCAAAAGGTCTCGGAGTGGCGGTTGGGAACAAATAGAAAAATTTGTTTCAGTGACCACCAGTCGTGGCGTGGCATTTTAGCGGTGGCCGATTAAAAACGTGTGAAATCTCCAAATTTACTATATAAATATAATAGTATGATTTTATATATAATAATATCTATATTAATACTATTAGATTGAAGAGTTTGTTTGTTAGATTGAACTAGTTAATCTCAAGAAAATGATAGTTCATTATTCCTTTTGAAAGCTTCCATTGCGTGCGCTTAAATGGTTAGTTTCTCAAAAATAATGTATGTAAAGTAATTGTTTCTCTTTAAAAGTTCTAAAAATAATGTTCGCGATCGGGTATACTTATTACTGAAAGTTGGCTCTAATAATCTTTTTTATGGCAAACAAATTTCTTAACGCTGTAACACATCACATTACGGGCAATAGCCGACGCGGACGCGGTCACGGGTCAGCTAGTAGTGGGTCTGGAGGTCGTAATAACTGGATGGGTTTTAGTCCGATTCTGACACATCACGCCGCCGCAAGCCCAATGGAGTGACGGCCCGAGGGTGCTTCCACAGCTTAAATAAAAATAAAGGCTCAACTAGTGGTACAATCTACGACACACATAATCATACATACGACACCACGGGGTATATTATACATACTCAAAAATATTTGTAAGTAATTATATCTAGTTTATTTATTCTGCAACTGTAATTTTGTTACATATTACCTGTAAGTAGCTTAAATTTTAATGAGCATGTCCACGATTCCATTTGAGTTCGATCCCACAATTTTTGAATGTAAGTTCGACGCCTCAACCATTATGTGAAAGTAAAACTCTAAGACCTTCACAGCGATTGGTCATGAAAACAAGGTCTATTTTACACGACATATTTACTAGCTGGTGATAACGTCAATTTAAAATTTTACACGTTAAGCATGTAACGGAGTGGAACGCTCTCTTTTCCAGTAGCATTTGAGCGAAAGTAGACTAAGATTTCTGCATCTCGAAAGGCGCAAAACATTGATGTATTAAAAGTAAGTATACATACATATGTATTGCATTTACGTTATACTTGCGTGTTGCCTCTATCGAGGCGTTGATACAGTGTTATTGATTTTTGTGGTTCTAGACTATTCTAGACTAATATTCGAGTTCTACTGTTGACATAACTACTACACTACTCTTACTTTTCGGTTCACAGCAAAGGTTAAACCTATTACATAACTATTACGTTATAGTTTTGTGGTACAGCGGGACTTATTGAAAATTCTTTAAAAAGGTTACGATACCTTCTGTTTGCTGTATAAACAGAGAGAAAAAGAAGCTGTTGAAGGTGGTGGCTTTAAATAATTTTATTCCAAATAAGTCCCGCTGTACAAAAAACCTATGTCTATGTGTAAATGTATTACAAAATGCCGGAACTACACGACTACCGAGCTATTCCATGCAAAAGGAATTTACATAAACAGAAACTTGAAAATAAAAGTTCGTAAACAAAAATCGACCTATTGTACCTATCAGGCAAAAGCGACCCCTTCCGTCTGGTATCTTGATATACCCGAGTCCCATACAATAGATTGATATGTGTCACAAAGCCCTATATTTTGAGATGCTTCGATTACGACATACCATTTTACCGTGAAACCCGATAAGGTGAGCCGTAGAAATTTCCACAGATTAACAAAGAATACAATCTGACCATTCTTATATACCTATTTGCCTTCACCTTTACAAAGAAATGCGTGACTTAAAAAGTCAGTTATGTACATACTAACATTATTTATCGCTCTGACAGTCGCGAGGGTCCTCGCAATTATATTATAATTACAGGAAACAGGAACTTCGCATTTGGATCTGCTATGCTTTTAATATCTTTCGACAGAGCTGTTTACGACATAACAAGTCTTAAGGAGTACCAAAATAATTAATAGCAAACTTAAGGTATTAGAAATGAAGCAATATTAAATGCTATTTACGCTCAAGAGCAACAAAGATTATAGACTAATTATGGAGGCGAAAACATATTTATTTTGTTTACACGTATATCGATTTAGTATCTGTCGAATAGAATTCAAAGCCCTTGTGGAGGAAACGGTTGTCATGTCTCTCCGACACAATGGGAGGATCCTCCAACCAGGCGAGGTGATAATACCTGGCAGGCCGCGGCCCAAAAGTTGATGTCGGGATGTAGTATATTTGCTAATTGTCACGCGAACTCTATTTCGCGATACAGGATTAGTAGTTGCTTCGTAGTTCATTATTATACTTCGTAGTTCGATGTATCTTCGCTAGATGGCGGTGTTGTATATTTTTGTTTATATGTGGATGTCGCCACACCCTGGTTATTGCAGTGAGTAAAAAGCTAGTAACTCGTTTTTACTTACATATTTGCGATTCGAAAAGGTACGAGTGTTGCGTTCCTTGGTTTCTTGGGAAATTAAAAACAACATGCCATAACAATTCTTGCAAATCCATCACGAATATAGAAAGACATCGCACTCACTTAGGCAGACGATTCCAGCGATACATATTTTTTTACCTGATGTTTGTCTTTCTACCTATTTTATTTATTCTTAAAATAGGCTGAACAAGTTTATGAGTTACCTCTATTTGTTTATGTCATGTCTTCATCGTTACGAAGCTGTTAACCTTTGTCTATAATAATAATAGAATGTGAGGTTTTTTTTGAGGACAAACGGCACTAGGAATATTCCTGTGTCCCTTACTTTATAAATATACATGAAACGGACACAACTCCCAAACTCAGAACAATAATTTATGAATCACACAAGTGTTGTCCTACATAGGGTTTGAACTCACAACATTGCGCGGTAAAAAGTGGCGAGGTAACCACTTAAACTCGCACATCATCCGTGCAGTCAAATTGGTTCATAATATGTATTAAAATTACTGTCCGACCGAAAGTGGTTTTTCAGCCGAAACGGAAAACGAAACTTTGGGTACGTTACTAATTAAAACACTATTATTGTTTTACAACATTTGTTCTTTTTCAGCATCAGTTTTATAAAAGTTAAAACAAATAAATAAACTAGTTAAAATGGGTATATTATAATTTTTTTTCTTATACGTCATAATGAGATAGAGGCAAATTTGAATAAGAAATGTGAAAAATGAAAGTTTATTTGCAACTACATATTGTTTCCGCGGTTTAAGCAAACAAAGAGAGTATTGTAAGGCTTTATTTCAAGTACCAACAGAACAATGAGCGTATGTTATTGATAAAACAGCTCAATTTCAAGAAAGACAAACTGTTTATAACACTTACAAGGCAGAAGTCTAACACTATCACTTTAATAGTTTTTAGTTTTGATATACAGGTAGGTCAAGAATTCGTTAACATTTAAAAAAATCGTATAGAAAAAACTGTACAAAAAAGCTAATTAGCTGGAATTTATTTTTTGAAAATTACATCGCTTAAATGACCACCGTTTCGACGTTTGCGCTCTTCTAAGCGAGCACCGAAATTTTCAAATACTCATCGGCAAAGAGACCGCGAGATCGCCGACATCTCTTCGCTGATTTTCTGACCTGTATAAAGCGTTATTATGGAAGACGATGACAGTAAACTTTTATGTGACTAGGAAAGTTGTGATTTGTAATTGTAGCTTTAAAATTTATCACTAATGGTTATTACGCTTATTCACTTACAGAAGAATTTCGTTAACCTAATATTTTTAGATAATTTTTAACATCAAATCTAAAGGACATCAAATAAGTAATTACACACATTTAATCCGCTTAAGATTATGTTTCATTTAAACATCAAAAACAAAAAACAAGTACTTGAGGAGAAATATGGAGGTTAATCAAGATAGCAAAAATATTTGTATTAAAACCTTTATTTAATTACAGACATAGATAGTAGATATAAACACAAAAGGCCGTCTGGTAATTCGAATCCGAGTTATGAATTGAGTGACTCTTAAATAGGTGCTCCATAAAAGTATACAGCATTGCAGGTTATTCATTCAGTTATATTTTTTATGAACATTAAAGTAATATAAAAACAAAGTACCAATTTAAAATCTTTCCAGTCTATCCTAAGGTTGGCTGGAAGAGATTGTCCTAAAGTACAAGGCCGCCCGCGAGTACAAAGATGGAGCGTGAGTATGCCTCTCGTTCGTTTCATTATGTCGGCCGAAAGACGTCTGCTGCTGGACTTAAGCCTCCCCCAAGGCTCTCCACACAAATCGGTCTAATTTTTGTTCGTTTAAACATTTTAAACTACCCTAATTTCAATTATTTGTGTCCTTGTTTAACAAATACGGTGTGGATGTAGGTAATTGGGCAAGTGCGTAAACCTTGTTTTCGCACATGAGCAATTACTGATAATGAGCTCAATTTGTTATAGCAATAATGCCTCGCAAAAAGTTGGTCGCTGATACACTTTGGCTTCAATGAACATCAATATGATAATAAAAAAATCGAAGTCAAAATACACATTGTGTAGGGACACAATATATAGGCACATACAATTCTTACTTTAACCTGAAAACTGTCTCGTTCGTTTAGCAGTCAGTGTATACGACGGCCGATGAAGAGGAGTCAGGTTTCATTCTCGGGCTGGGCTAGAACAGTGTTATTATCTGGATGTCGTAATAAGAGCTGTTCCCGAATCCCTCCTATATCAGGCGCAGAGTGGCACACCGTGTAGTTTTAGTCGGTCCGATTCCGACACACCACCTCGCCGTAAACCCCGGTGGGGTGACGGCCCGAGGGGGTTTCCACACGCTAAAAAAAAAAAGAACAGTGTTATTGAGTTTTTCGGAATGGTTAATAACAACCCGGAGTTTGTAAGTTGAAATCTCAACCCCCGTGACTCGCCTGCCTGCTGTCAGTCGCATTGTCGCATCAGGTAAAGCTATCGGACCTGCGCATGATCTCTGTCCAGTCGTGTCGGATAGGAGGATTTTTAGCTGGGTTACAGAAATTTCCTTTTCTGGGTACGCCGGGTTCCCCGACTACTGGTACCTGAGACGGCGTGCGGTTTTTGGTCGGTTCGAGTCCGACATAACCACCACTAGGTGGTATCCGGAGGGATTGCCGCACAAAAAAAAAAGAGGAGGATTTTTAGCACAATTCTGTTTTATGACTAGTTTAATGCCCAAAGTATCCTGTAAACAGAATTATACCAAATGACCACTAAGTCCACAATGTCATACGTTGCTCCAAATAATGTTTTATTTAAAATACTCAGAACAAACGCTCGTTTGTTTTCGTGTATTTATCTATTGCAGAAATTGTTACGGTATCATGTAGGTACTGACAAATAAGCTAGCATATCAATAAAATGGTAACGGATTTCGGCTAAAAACAGATAACAATAGCCGATAGTCATATACATTTCCAGCAACTATCCGAGTGACACAGTCACTAACTCCTCATTAAATATTTCTATAATAATAATATATTCTATAAAAACGTCTAAAATAAATACTCGCAAACGTATACAAACACACACACACACACACACACACAAGCACGCACGCACGCACGCAGGCACGCACGCACGCGCGCACGCACGCACGCACGCACGCACGCACGCACGCACGCACGCACGCACGCACACGCACGCACGCACGCACGCACGCACCGACGTACATACACAAACACATGCATGGTGGTTAAATTTTAATTTTACATATATTATTTTTTTGGATTTATTATTGATGGATCTTACAATTACTGCGTTTTTAGAATTTATGCTAGACATTTATTTTGAAACATAGTACAGTCTTAAATGCTTTGCAATGTAAGGGAAGCGCTGAATGCCGTTACACTATTCATACTAGTACGGCTGACAACGTTTACCATATGAGCTGAAACACAAAATATTTATGTTTTAATCCAAACTTGGTGATATGTTTCTTACTAATAAATTTGTTATTAATAATTGGAGCTCATCGATAGCCATTAATAGTCTACTGGACATAGGCCTCTCCTTAGAAAGAAGGTTTTGGCTTACTACACCACGCTAGCCAGACGGGTTAGCACAGTCACTCGTGCCAAGATTTCCTTCTCTTTATATTACTTACTAATTACGACATCCACGGCATGAATAGGGATGATGGCACTTTGTATTAATCCATCATCACACGGACTTTCATTGTATATATATCGGTATTTTAGTAATTATTACAAAATAAATATCTTTACTTAAAATTTATATTCAGATTTTAATTTTAAATAATTGGTCTTAACTTGAATATCAAATTAATCGTTATAAAAGTATCTCAATTCAGCGGGTAGTTTGTTAATAAATGGAACAATAAAATAATTATTTGGTCATTCACCTCAAGTTCATTGTATAATATAATACTTATGCCTATTGTTTGTGGTGTCAGGCCAGAGTTTCTAGACTGTTAATGTCATTTGTAGTTTTTAAACGATTAAAAAAAAGGGACAGTTTCTTAATTTGAACGCATTTTTTTTATGTATGTATTCGTTTACTCGAACACACTTTGACATTTGCTTTTGGTTGTCTAAGTGATCGTATTGTCCTTATGTCAGGCTCTGATGACGACATCCTCGAGATCCTTGTAAGAATTTGAATGTATCGTGTCTTTGGTGTTGAAAGGCACTATTTGATGTAGGCGTAGCTTTGGTATATTCAGGGTCGACTGTAATATAAAACATAAGTAGATGCCAATAAGTCCCAGCAGTCTCCTTGTTTCAGTAACATTCCGCATCTTGACGTCAACTAAAATTACATCATTTTGTCATAACAAACAGTATAAATTACAAACAGCTACCGTCACTTAAGATGTGTTTTCGTCTAGTTATTTAATACCAGAGATCGCCAAGCGAGTTTTAGAATGTTTTGCCTTATTGACCACTATAACTTCTGCTATTATCTGTAGATTCTCCACTAATTCAGGTCTATTTACTGGACTCTTTTAATAATACAACATATAAATATATTTTTTTTCTGCACATCGCAATTTACCAAAAATTTAATTTGTTTTTTTACGATGCGTGAAAAAGAAGTTTCTTCACACGTTTATTGCTTTTTATTACTACAATTGTATGAGTAATGACGCCAGACTGCCCATTGACGTTTGGACCATTAAATTTGACACACGCGGTGACTGATTTTTAAGTCAAAGAAATTTTCGCCAATCCAGCAACTACCAGCCGGGTTAACGAAATAACTCAGAAAACTGATGTTGGGCAACACTTTTCTTGCTTTGCACCGAGGGGAGAAGGTTGTGGTCATTCAAAGCAGTTAACGCATTGTGACCCCTGAGTTGCATCATTATAGGTGTTCATGACCGACGGTATTCGCAGGCTCACAATGATATATCATAAAAAATCACCACATTAAACCACCAATTAGACTTTTTAATGATTTATTTTCGCAGTTTATTTATCTCCTATACGTTATATTATTCTGCACTCATTGTTTTGTAACCAAAGCTACAGCTACTAAATTATATTCCAAATTGTATATTTACTGTGATGAAACAATTCATTTCCATATTTTTTTCTATATCTTAATTAATGACTTGACGCAACTTAATTATACAAAGAAAGAAGAAGTTACCTACATCGGTTACAGTTCTTGGTTTCATATTAAAATAAAAATATTATCCATTATAACATTTAAAAAAAAAAGGAGTTCTGAGATGCAATCATTACGTTTTATGCAAAATTAGGAACGGCAGAAAAAACGACATTGCAGAAAGTCAAATCCTAGAATTAAATGTTGTGTTAAATTGAACTTGTTCTTCTATACTGAATTATAATCATCATTGTCATCTCAGCTGAAAGACGTCCACTACTGGACACAGGCTTTCCCTTTTCTCTTGTTTCTCTGTCTCTCCTTTCAATACGGACAGCACAGTAACTATAAAGGCAGTATCGACTTATGTCGTGATGAAACATATAAAAAATTTGAGTACCTTGTACTAAGTCACTTTTACTCTATTTCCAGATTCGACGAGAAGGAGAGCATATCGGGTGTGCAACAGCTCAAGTCCTCGGTGCAGAAGGGCATCCGTGCTCGTCTCCTGGAGCTATACCCACATCTTGAGAACTACATTGACCAAGTGCTTCCGAAGAAGGATACCTTCAGAATTGTTAAATGGTAGGAGTTTTCATTAAAAAAATTATAATGGAAATAATGATAAATTATTGATTCCATAGAAAGTCTAAGGCTGCCCTTAGACGTTCTAAGGAATCAATTCAATGTATGTAAAGTTCCTTACAACACAGGATATAGTTTCTAGTGCGGCAGTTGTCATTAACATGTAATAAGCAACCAAAATGAAACAAAAACTAATAAAATTTGCCTGTCTTTTTCAGCCACGACCACATTGAGATTATGGTAAACAGCGCTGGTGAGCTGTTATTCTTCAGACATCGCGAGGGTCCTTGGATGCCCACCTTAAAACTGCTGCATAAATGTAAGTTCCTAAAAAATCTACATATATAAAAATGAGTGAGCCGTCAAATGTTGCTAAGCGCAAAACTCTTGAATGACTCCATCTATTCCACCGATTTATTTTTTCATATTTACGTTGATATAATGAAGGTTCTTATGAAGAGAAAAACGTAAATAGTAAAGCAAAACTTTCATTTCTCATACAAACCACAGAGTAAATTAAAACATCCGCTTCCAGCTGTCAAATATTTAACATCAATTAGAATAGAACGTAACTGAGGATAATCTTTGGTATGCCTTCAAGTTGATTAAGCTGTATTGATATTAAACTATGCTAGCCCAATTTTTTTTAATAATGCATGCTTATAATTTTAGACAGAACGAAGTCTGTCAGGGCATCTTGTTTGTTATAAAAATGTTTAGAAAGAAAAACAGGCCTGTGTATATAGCCATATGATAGCCAATGAAAGATGAAACTGCCAATATACACTTTAACCCACATATGAGCGACGGAAAGGTTAGAAGACTGTCAGATTTTCGATTGATGATTGATGATGCTGTTAGCGCTAGAGGATGGGGAGTTTGAACCCCCGCATTTCGTTGAAAAACATATACATGTGACCGGCAATCTATATAATCCGACATTCTATACAATACATAGGCAATGTGTACAATATTTAAAACGTATGAAATATGATTTATTTTAGTACTTTACCTAGATATTCTATACAATGCCCAATGCATAGCCGGTAATGTGCACTACAGGGACAGGTCAAAAACAATCTGCTCAAACTCATCAAACAACATCAGAGGGCATCTGACGCTTCACTGCTGCTGCCTTCATTTACACTCTTTACAGTCACTGTTCTATCCTAACCTACGTAATTCTAATTAAAGTTGATTTTAAATAAACAGAACATGTTTCACATATAATACAGATCAAAATCTGTATATTTTTCACATTGCCTGTAAATATTCAATACAATCCCTGGGGATTGTATTAATTATCTAGGTAACGTGTGGACAATAAGATTCATAAAACTTTTATACAATGCTTGAAGGCTCCAGGCATTGCATACATTGCCTAGATATTGTATAGAATACTTGAAATATACAAACTGTCAAATGTGATTCTTTTCGTTTCTGATCTTCACCGTACGTTTTTTGGAAGTAGGTTGATAAGATATAAGTTTTTTGAAAACAAAGTGCCAATGTTATACATATAGTTTGTAAACCTATTGTACATACTTTTTTAAGCGACTACCACCGCCCATAGTCCCCTGCAACTCGAGAGTGACAACTTCATTACCGCTTTTTGACCTTTCCCCCATTATCGGGGGAAAAGTACAAAAATGAAGGGGCCCAACCCCTTCTTTTTTTTTGAAACCCAAAAAATGCATTAAATGCAGAAATTAAAAAACATTTCCTTGCTTTGAAATGATTGTAGTTAACTTATCATAGCGCAGTCTATTATTGTTAATTCACAAAACTTTAATATTTAAAGTAAAAGGTCAAATCGATACGAGTCCTTTGAGGGTCATTACTAATCTCATGTTCCATGCGCTCTCTGAATGCTCCATATAGTATGCGCTTTCTTCACGCACACACGCACACACACAAATGCTAGCTTTACCCCGCCCTGGGGTATATTTTACTTTCATTAATGACAATTTAAGAACAAACTGACACGCAAAATAGATAAAAACTATTTCCGAAAGTATACATGTTTTATAAATGGAGCGAGGTTCGGCTATCGCTTAGGTATCTATACCTAAATCAATCAGAAATGGGTCCTCATGTTATCTTTATAGTTTCTGACTTGGGTTGGGCAGACAGATATCTTGAACACAGCTGCATTATATATATTGGTTTGGAATCTATTTCATGTATTATACATATATACGAGTATGTTAGGTACAGACTATGTCTGACTAATAGTTATCGATCCCTACTGTCAGACATGGTAGGTTGTTTATCTGTCATAGGTGTCAAGGTTACTCAACTGTGACACCTATCAAAGATAATCGACCTGTATAATGTCTATATAGGTATTACGTTAGGAGATTTTTTGTACTTTTTAAAAGGCTACTAGTTTACATAGAGTAAATAGTCAATACATATATAATATAATATATTAATACAAGTGTCTTTGACCAGTGTGCGTTGCCAGTGATGACTTACGCTCAAAGTCACCGAAAGGGCAATGGAGAGGGCAATGCTCGAAGTTTCTTTGCGTGATCGAATCAGAAATGAGGAGATCCACAGATGAACAAAGGTCACCGATATGGCCAGTAAAATTGCTAAACTTAAGTGGCAGTGGGGGAACATTAAACGCAGAAACGATGGTCGATGGGGCCATAAAGTTCTGGAATGGCGACCGCGTACTGGGAAACGCAGCGTTGGTAGGCCCCGCACAAGGTGGTCCGATGACCTGGCGAAGGTCACGGGAAGCCACTGGGTGCGGGCGCCACAGGACCGGCTGTTGTGGAGAACCTTGGGAGAGTCCTTACCCGCAGTGGACATCTTTTGGCTGAAATGATGATAATGATGATGACATCGCTAGCCAATAGAATAACGGAGGTTTTGGCTCACCATACAAAACGATGGTCAAACGTTTGGGAGTGGGGTTTGTGTTAAGTTTTCCTACTCTTTACGTGCTGTTGTCCTACTTAGTTTGCTACTTTAGTCGGCTCTTACGACTCCCATTGGATGAAAAGGGTTGAAGATATTGGGTGGGTTGTACAATCTCTGATTCTAATTATAAATTCTTGCTATTTCAGACCCCTTCTTTCTACCGATGCAACAGGTCGACAAAGGTGCCATTCGTTTCGTGCTCAGTGGGGCCAACATCATGTGCCCTGGGTTGACCTCTCCGGGGGCAAGAATGACTACGGTGGACAAAGGTCAAGTGGTGGCAGTTATGGCTGAGGGCAAGGAGCATGCTCTAGCGATTGGCACTACATCGCTTTCAACTACTGATATGTAAGAATTATATTGTTTTTTTTGATTTTTCACCAACAGTTATTACAGGAGGAGGAGGTCTATATTCAGCAGTGGACATCTTTCGGCTGTGATGATGATGAAGAACGGTTATTATAAACATGCTAAAAACTTCAACTAACAAGCATCACAGCATAACTGTTGTTGTTGCTTTGTTGTCCCCATTAACATCACGGAAAGTTCCAGAATTTATTTTCCGTTATCTAACATTTTTATTCATTAGTAGTCTGCCAGAATTCTGAGGATCCTCAGATACCTTATCTTTTTTTTTAACGCGGGGATTGCTTTTCACACCATACCCTCCGTAAGGGGACAAAGGGCGTGTGTGGGACTCCCGGAGAATCGGTAAACCTACGAAACCCCGGGGCGGCTTACCTCGGTAGTCGGGAGAAGCTCCAGGAACGCATCTCCTCCTCCTCCGGTACCTCAGTACGTATGTACGATTGAGGTACATCCCAGAATGACCAGAGTAACCCTCGGGGCCGGACGCTATTACACCTCTCATTGTTCTACACAGTAAGAGGCGGGAAAGCGCCCCGCCTCTGACGACACCTCCCGGCCGCACCGGAGTCACCTGTCTCGGGTCGTTTGTAGCAGTCATATCACCTTCCTCAGATATCTACTGTGTAAAAACTGATAAATATACGAGTTGTATATAAACAAGTTTGTTTAAAACTGTTTGTTTAACCTTTAGTCATGACGTGTGAAACTGTATTTTTTTTTTATCTTTATGTTTCCAGAGCCAAGGTGAACAAAGGCGTAGGCATAGAGAATTGTCACTATCTGAACGACGGTCTGTGGCAAATGAAACCAGTCAAGTAGTTCCACGTATTTAACGACGTTTAACGTCTTTTATTTATTACTAAGCTTTCTTTAATTTAATAAAAAGTATATTCTTAATTTATGATTTTATTCTTTACACCTGTATTATCTATGTTAAGGTAGACAGTTACACCATGAATTTGTATTTGTTCTAACATGTAAAATATCAATTAAATAAGAAATTATTTTATACCAAATAATTTTTTAATCTTTTTTATACAAGACAATTATCCTCTATCGGACAGCTAGTTCAAGATACGAGTGGCACTAAATTTGTACTTCTTGTGTAACAGATAACTCGTTAAATATTGCTGTTATTCTAAAATTGATCATAACTCTTGGATACTATTCGTGCTTTCCATCAGGCAGAGTAGTCACTTTGGCAGGTTCTTAATATAGAAGAAAAAAACAAAAAAAATAAGTTTAAAAAAGGTTGTAGCTTCAGAAGGTATTAAATTTAGCTGTCACATGCCAGCACACATTTTTATCATTTTTAAATATTACTATTCACTACCATACTTTCTTTTCCGTCTTCATATCCCAAATCTAAGAAGATTGGTTACAGACAGTATCTTGTAATCCAAATGATAAAATTGAAAAACAAACTAGGAAAGTTGGAAAAGAGAAAATACAGTTAAATACTATGTCAAGAGATTAAAATAATTCCGAAAAAATACATTGTAATATAGACAAGTCAACTAACTGACAATGGTAAAAGAGTTCCACCACACCCTGCCCTTAAAATCAATAATCAAATACTGGTACTCAAACTATATCAAAAATATCTAGGCTTTAAGGTTAGGTTGTCAGATAAATTGTAAAATTCCGCCAACTTATTTCCAATTCACTAGTAAAGCCACACATTATATTCTTAATTGAAGTATGGGATAATGCAGCCAAAATAGACCTAAACGAGTTGCAAATTGCACAAAACAAAATCATTAAAATGCAGGGTGTGAGATCTTCATAATGACACATCATTATGAAGTTCTAACACCTAGAAACATAATCAAAAAACTACATAAATTTCTACGAGTATAACTGTATACTTACAAAAAAATACTTACTAAAACTATACATTCACACTTATTTTTTACCAAAATACA
The DNA here is from genome assembly GCA_949316085.1 of Hypercompe scribonia. NCBI lineage: Eukaryota > Metazoa > Arthropoda > Insecta > Lepidoptera > Erebidae > Hypercompe > Hypercompe scribonia. The sequence goes on from OX438988.1 coordinate 13,572,935, forward strand.
TTAAGTAAGTAACCATAGCAATTAAAGAAAAGACCATTTTTAGTACCTCATGCATGTACTTCTTCTAAACATATAATATACCGAGAGAATGCACCTTTTTAATAAACTACCCAAAGACAAGATATGCGCACTCGTTTATTATTTTTAAAAGTAAACTCAAAAATATCTTAACCACCATTTTTTTCTGTGCGGAAATCCCCACGTATACCACCTAAGTGGTTATGTCGGACTTGAACCGACAAAAAACCACACGCAATCTCAGCTACAAGTAATTATGGAACTAGGTGCACCCTAGTAAGGCAATCCCTGGAACCCCGACGTAATATCTTACCCACCCAACATTTGTTTTTTGTGTAAGTGATTGTAACCTTATTACATAAATACAAAAAAGAAAAGAAATAAAGCACCTCTACTGCCTATGGTCCTCACTTGTATTCTTATCGTATATTCTATTCGTATCATAACTTCGTCTCTAGTTGGTCATAACTTAAGTACACATACAAATTTTTTGAAGTGAAAACTTCTTTAGGCGCGTTGAGAGTTTTGGTAGAGGGTAAAATCCTCGGTTCGCGTCACCGACATGCTAATGATAATAGTATATCTATAGCTATGGAGAATATGATATTATATATTATATATAGCTATATATGAAACATAAAAAATTTCATATAATTTTTGCATATAGTTTTAATTACTCTCAACTTAATAGTTCCGTTTTCACTTCTATCGGCAGTCCCACGACTGCTACTGTTTTTTTTCATTTTATTAATATCAAAATGTAAATGTATCCGTCAAAGTTGAAAATTATTTACATGTTGAATTGTTTAAGATTTTAATGTTTTACCTAGTGTATAATATGTTCAGCGTATCAAGCGCAACGCATGTTTTCTTGTAAGCGGTAAATAGATTAATTTTTGACAAAAATTAGTTCTTTACCCACAACTATAGTAGCGAATAGCAATAATTATCCTTGATGAAAGTGTGCTACGTAACAGTTAAATTAAATTTCTACTTAAACTACAAATTTTAATAAAGGTATTTTTAGGATTAACATCAATATTTACGGACTTATCTGTTACACAAGAATTACAAAGTTGTTGCAACGCGTGTTTTAATCACAAACATATTGATAAAAATCACCCGAAGCAATTTGAATAGTATTTAATCCATCATCTATAACAACAATGCTTTTCAAAATAGAAAGCCTGGCCGCACACATCTCCAGATTGGCAGCCACTATGTTCGAGCGCGCCGACAGCTCTGCCTGGAACATAAGAGGCCTGGCACCGTAGCATGCGCGTCCACCGGACAAAAAGCGGCCACCGCGCGTCCTCGTTACGAATTAAAAAGCGGCTTCAGAAGGGGTTAAGGCGGTCCCGTATTTCCCAGAAGAGATAAACGACGCCTCACAGACCGCCGCGCGGTGTGAGACGCCGAACAAACCCGAACTATACCGAGGCGGACTGCGTATAAGCCACCACTCCTGTCGCTGGTCGCCCGGAGCTGGACCTCCCCAGGTGTCGCCTGGGATCTCATCTGGCTCGAGCCGACCGCCGGAGTGGCGCGAAGAGCGCAAAAATCCCGCCTCTAAACACCAGACGTCCTAACACAACCCCAGGACCTGCCCTTTTCCAAGGGCAGCGAAACATGACACCGCTGGCAGGGGGCAAACCGCCCCGACCCAGCCACCACGCACTCCTTGCGGGGTGATGTGAAGACCACGAGAGAACAATGCTTTTGTAGGAGATATTATAAATAAATAACTAAAAGTGCAGAAAAGAGAGAGATATCTGCACGGACTAACAAATTAAATTCAGTTTTGCGTAAACTCAAGTTAAGCAAAAGAGCCAATTCTAGCGAACGTGAATCTCATAGTATATTTTTGTGCTCATATTCACAAATAATTTAATCAAACTGCAAGAGTGACTTGTTGTTTTTTTACGATAGAAAGGTGGTTTGGATTTTTTTTTTGATATGATGATAGGGTTCCTAATAGAGTAGGGACCCTAGTGGGGTACATTCTTGTACATCATAAGTCAAAATAAAATTCGCAAATTGACATCCATTGAGAAAAAAAACATCACAGTAACCATTGAGTTAAACGTATAGAGAAGCATAATTTACGACCAAAAAGCGAAAAAAGCATAGCCGCTTTTGGACTAATTTGAACTGTAAGCTTTGAAACCATTAGAAATTTGATACGTATTTGTTACTTATACACGTCACAAGAACAATGCCATCAATATGATAATTGAAAGGAATGAGCATGACTAACAGAATAGCTGGTTAATTTTTGCTGAAATACTTTATGTAAAAAATAAAATCAAACACCGCTGTGAAGCGTTAGTTTTGTAAACAATTATCTTTTCACTCTTTTTGTAAATTTGAGTGAACATGTTGCGTTCATTTTCATTCATTTATACGTATATTTAAATAATGACATTAGTATAAATGTAAAACTTTTACGTCTGAAGCGTTTGAATTTTGCATACGTGTTAATTCAAACATTTGTGTTAATTATCAATTCACAATTAAATCCCCGAGTCCCTTAAACCTTTGCAGTTACGAAGAGGTATCACCTCTATAGCAGTTCTCTATCGGCTTTATCATGAATTATTCTAACGAGCTTTTCTAACAGGTCCCATCTTCTCCTTTTCTCTGTACGATAAAATGTGCTGGCCTTGAAAGTTATCGTTGTCGAGTGGTAGATACGCTGTAGGACTAAACGGTTCGGCTCTTCCTTGCTTCCCGAGCAATCATGCCGAGAAAACTTGGAATTTACTACCAGCACATGTGTTTCTCTCCCTCAATGATCCCGTGCCCTTTAAGCGGGGCGTGAAAAAGCATCTCACTAGGCCACATCGCTGCATTGTCTAGGTTCGCAATCAGTGGCGTAGCTAGGTAACCTGGGGCCCTGGGGCAAATCGAAAAATAGGGCCCCATTGCTATCAAAACTGGTAAGGTTTTATGAAGTAAAATCATTAAATATACAAATACTATAAAATTGCTAAGCTACTTTATCATCAGCTCCTTTTCGTGCATTGCAGGGCAGGTAATAAAAATATTAAACTCTAACAACATAAATTACAATTATTTTAATAATTGGAGTAGGTATTTATTTATTTTATTTATTTATTTATTCATTTACTTTCAGGCTACAAGGCCCATAGATATAATAAGTACAAAATCATAGACAAAATTAAACTTATACCATATAAAAATAAAAACTATACATAACAATGATTAATAAAAACAATATAAACTAATATATATAAATCTATATACTAAACAATTATTTAACTTTTAAACTACACCATTCACGTTTCACTTTAGAGTGTAGTATGTGTCTTCGGTAGTACAAGGGATCCGTGGTCGCTCACGAAATCGCCTAAACACTGCGCCTTTCGGCCAAAAGTCTTCATTTGTAAGGGTTTCCCAGTCTCTTGTCGGTACCAACGCCACGAACGAGTTGAATGTCCGTTCATGGCTCGATGGCAAGGGCTGGACCCTCACAATGTATTGGGCAATAAAACGAAATAGAAAAGATTCAAGGGTTTAGAGACATTATATAATAATAGAAATCGGACTATTAATCGAATAAAAAAGATCGGACTTACCAACTGATAAATAGCTATTATATTCACAATCTTTTCCTAGCTTTAGTTTTCGCAAAAGTATCAATAACTTCCATTAAATCCAGATTTGATGCGGTTTTGTTCTCAATTGCTATTAGCGATAAATGTCGGAGTCGAGTTTGGCCCATACTATTTCTTAAATAATTTTTTATTATCTTTAATTTGCTGAATGACCTTTCAGCTGCTGCAGAAGTGACAGGAATTGTAAAGAATAACAACATTGCTGTAAATACTTCCGTTAGATCACATTCTAGCACTCCATATTTACTCATTATTTCTTTACATAATTGGTGAACAGTCCATGCTTGAGTTAATTGAGGTATAAGTAGGTGGTAAATATTAACAAATTGAAGTGAAAAGCTAGGGCCTATTATATCTGAATATTTTCTTTGGAATTCGTCACACTTTTGTAATAAAGTTGCTTCATCAACTTGTAATAAAAATGTAGGTGTTAGAAAATCGAATGTTTGACAGACTGCACTCATACCAGTAAATCGAGTATTTAATTGAGCTATTAATGTATCAAGTACATTATTGAAAATCTCAATTTTAAATATTTCTTCTCGGTTTGAAAATCGGTGATCAGCAGTTAATTCATCAAATTGTTTTTTAACTTTCCTTTGCCTTTTTTCTTGAAAATGGGTATCTATACCATATTTCTTTGCAGTTTCACAGGCTTTGCACTTGAATGATTCGAAATCATTTCTATAAACTTGCAACTTTGCTTTGGTCTCTGCTAAAGCTTTACTTGCCTCGCCCAAATTGATGTCGCATTTTTGTAAAATTTTGGATGCATAATTGATGTCATTCAATACATTGTGCATGAATTCACAAAGCAACACGAACTCAAAATTTAGCATTTTTGTTTTGAGACTCTCTGCTTCATTACGCTCATCTTTATTAGGACTCTTTAGAACTATTTCTGATAATGCTTTGATAATATCAAAAAAACGAAGTTTTATTGCAGATATTGTATTGACTCTACTGGACCATCTAGTGGGATTTAGTTTTTTTAGGGTGATGTCCGATTCGCCTGTGAATTTTGACAGTAGATCCCAACGCTTGATGCTGTTTCCGAAAAAGTTAAACAAATCTTGCAACGTTGCGAAAAAATTCTGTATTTCCACACAACTGCTAATGGCATCATTTATCACCAAATTTAAATTATGAGTGGCACAATGTACGTACTCTGCGTTAGGCTGGATATCCTTTATATGTTTTTGTACACCATTATACACACCACTCATTACATTGGCTCCATCATAACCTTGCCCCACACATTTTTTTAAATCAATATTTTTCTCTTTAAATAATGTAGTTACTTGATTAACTAAATCCGCTGCGCCATGTTTGGTGGCTGCATAAAAGCCTAGAAACACTTCTTTTACTTCTATATCGATTGGCTGTCTATTTTCCGATCTAGTTATTACTGCATACCTCACAACAATGCTTAGCTGATCTACCTTCGATATGTCCTGTGTCGTATCCATTATGATGGCGAAAAATGGTGACGCCCTAATGTGTTCTAGTAGATGGGTTTCGAGATTGGTCCCCATGCTCTCAATCATTTCATTCTGAATCGTTGCACTCAGATATCTTGTAGATCCTAAAAACATTTAAAAAACACAATTTAAAAAATCCCTTACATTAAACAGTTAATAATTATGAATAATATTAAAACAAAATAAAATTATACCTTTGGGCATATCCAAAACTTGCCGCAAAATGTGATCATATCGGGCGACAAGCTGTACAAAGGACAAAAAAATTCCATGGTATCCTTCCTGACTTAAGTCTTCTCGATGTCCTCTCAAAGCCAAAGAACTCTTTGCTAGGGTAAGTATGATATCAAATAACCTTTGAAGAACCATTTTCCAAAAGGATGTTTCTTTGCGAATTTCATTTTCAAGTTCCTTGTCGATAGTAGTATCATTTTTTTTCCAAAATTCATACACAGCACATGCTTCCGTATGGCCACTCGAACAACTGTGTTGTTTAATTCTTTCGGATAAATGTTTCCAATCACGAATTCCCGTACACCAGACATTATTCCTCTGTGAAGCAAATAACCAGCAGGGTTGACAATAGGCAGCGTCTAGAATTTTGGAATAGCACAACCAAAAACGATTAACTGGTCCATATTTTGAACTTAAAACGTAGTATGATTTTGAAAAACACCTATTATTCTGGTTGATATCAGGTGGAAAAGGTCCTGAAGGCTGTAAAGGTCCCATATCAAGAATTTGACGTCTTTCATTATCATTTAATATTTTGTTCGTGAAGTTTCCCAAGTCATAAGACGATTTATCGTACACATTTTCGATAAATTTAGAGGTCTGTGGTCCCTCCTGTGGTGCCACACAAACATCATTCACGTTCACATGATCGGCGGCGGAGGTATCTTCAACTGCAATAATTGTTGCATTTTCTTCAGTAGGATTATCAACCAACACTGAAGTTACCACATTAATTGAGTCACTATACTCACTATCAATAGAAATATTTTGTCCAGAAGTACTTCCAGAAGCCTGACTAAAAAACTTGTCAATTTTGGGCAATTTTTGTTTACCTTCTTCTCTTTCTTGGCGTTGTTTGCGTTTAAATGCACCACTGGGTTTCTTCTTTTTGTCCATAATTTTAGTTTTCTAATTTATTTACGCAATATTTATATAAGATTGTGCTCAAGTAGGTACTCACTGCGCACTGACAACGTTTAAAGTAAAAGGAGGGAGAAACGTAATGATACGATACAAGACGTCGTAGGGGAATCCCCGGCAAACATTTTATCGCCGACAGTGTTACCACGGTGGAGACCAAAAACAAACTCCTCGCGCCTGAATTAATGTACCTTTTGCAGTTGACTTGTATTTTTCACAGTATTTTGCGCTATACAATGAGTAGCCGAAATCTATAGATTTATTTACGTAACGGTCATCAATATGAGTGGTACTAAGATCAAATAAAACTGAAACTTTGTTTAAACCAGTACCAAAAAAATTTACATATATGCTTTAAGTAAGCCTGATACAACATTAACTTTTTAACCATTCTCGAAAAAAATCTCACACTCGCGAATCACAAAAACGCACATCGCTACATAATAAAACGCACATATTGATATCCGTCAAATTGATAACACTGTCAACCCTCAGAAATAATTTAGGGGAATCCCCTTTTTATAACTTTCGAATTTATCTGAAACTGAGTTGCCATGATTAAAGTCGTGTTGCCACCTGTCATAATTATTTTGAAAATGGAAGAAATTTTCAAAAGTTGAGTTCGATTGAGATTTCTGGTAAGGATTCGAGGGCCCCCTGAGCTTGAGGGCCCCGGGGCACTGCCCCGCCTAGCCCCTTAGTAGCTACGCTACTGTTCGCAATGAACATGGTGGTCACGACTCTTGGATTCTTTACACGCTTTTCATCAGACAAAGTAGTAAAAACAAGTGTAAAGTAGTAGAGTAGTGTAAGTGTAAATAATTCAGTGCTAGTTCTTAACATATTTTATTCTTATTATTAAAACATTTTAAAACAGAACAAAGAAATTATTTCGTAAACTACAAATTCTTACATTAATTTGGGGAAAACAGATGTGTTAATGACAACACTATGTAAATTACAATCGCAAAATTTTAGGGTTATGGACAATAAATTTACTTATGAATAGTATTTCGGTTTGATTTATGACAATTTTGTGACCTTGAATGGCATTCTTTCACTTCACATTTATCCATTTTTAATGATTGTTGTTGTCACCTGATTGATTTTTAACGATAATGGCAGTGACCATTGATTTAATACACTAGATTAGTAATTACGGAGCATGAATGGTGTCAATACAATCAAGAACTTGATCTTGATAAAAGCAAATGTGAGTTTAGTGTTTAATGTGGCGCCAACTGAGGTTAACGTAGTGACAGATGACAACAACAATTAAAATGGGTATGTGTGTAGTAAAAAAATGCGATTCTATGTCACAAAACTATCATAAACCAAGTAGGGACCGGAGGCCCATTCATGCTGAGGTGACAGTTATCGTGGTATGTGTGTGAGCCTTACATTGCCACGATGACCATCGTGCCTTTTATGCCCCCATGTGGGTCAAGAAAGACATCTAACTGGCTGCCATAGTGCAGCTCTTTACTGTATTGTCTGTATGCATTCACAATGAGCCACCATACTCATTCACCACAACTCTTGAATTCTGTTCATGCAGAGCAGGCAGAGTAGACATGTTGGCAGGCTCTTAAAAAAATCGGTATTGTTCTTGTAAGTAAAGCATATAAGTGAGAAATACGTGTGTTTATTTTCAAATATCTAAGTAATACTCTAAAGATCTAAGGTTTTAAAACTATGTCGTCACAGTTCAAATTAGTTCAAAAGTAGATACGCTTTCTTCGTTATAAGGTAAGTTAAAAGTTCGTGCCTCAATAGGTTTAATTCAATGGCTATGACGCATTTACGCCTGCAGTCTGCTACTTTTATGTGGATATAAAATATGGATGTATTTTTTTTAAGTAAATGAAATTTATGCTTATTATTTTTCAACTATTGTTTGTATACAAAATATTTCACCGTATTTGGGTATACTTCTAAATACAGTAAAATTATACAATGCTCAAAACGATGTATCGTTAGGTTCGTCTTTGCGTTTATAAAAGTAACTTAAAATTAACTTGAAATTACCGCAAATATATAACGTTCCGTTCATACGTCACTCGCAATTCTGCTGCAGTTTACAAAATGATTCTGACTTGTTATACAGGTAAATATTTTTTAAAGCTAAGTATATTTTTCATGTTTTTAATTATTTATATATTGCTACTCTTATTAAGTCCCGAAAATATTTGCTTTGTTAAAATGTTGAATTCCATTGTCGTTGACGAATCGGAACGCATATTGTTTTTTAACTATGGCGGCGGTACTTGTTAGTTCGTCTCGTCAGGGTAAATAAATTACATTTTTAAATATAATCCAATGTTTTTCATTATTTATAAATTGTGAATTAAATCTTAGATTATATATATTATATTTAATGCCAGTTTTTTGTGTATAAAGTCACGTTTAAAAAGTTTCTTGCATGGAAGTTACCTATCAGCTGTTCGTGAGTTGGATTTTTAATACTTTTGCGAATTTTCTACTTGAGGTGTATTATTTAATTAATTATGTCATGCGCGCAGTGATAATATTGTTTATATGACCTTGTTTAGCATTGTTATGCAATAAAGATACTAAATATAAAAGTTCAAAGTTCATTGTTTTGGTTAAACTTGTGACGTTTTTTAAAACTTTACTTTTTTAAACAGTGGGGAGGCTAACAAGCGCTGCAAGAAGACTTTATTCAGATGCATACCCTAAAATAACTACTCACTACACAATCCATCCCAGAGACAAGGATCCAAGATGGAAAGGTGAGTGTTAAATAATTTGGTTAACAACGACGTCTTATTTTACCGTTTTTATTGTAACAACCCGATAACGATAATTAATGATATGGAGCACCGATAAACGTAATGAGACAATGTTAATATTTCAATTAATGATTTTACTTTTATTCAAAGATGACTCCAGATGATGTAAAAATTAAATAAGATATATTTCTTTTTTCTATATTAAGAGCCTACCAAGATAATTCTACTCTGCCTGATGGAAAGCATGAATAGAATCCAAGAGTTGTGGTCACCATACTCACTGTAAATGTAGAGAATCGGGTATGATGGCCTAGTGAGATGCTTTTTCACACCCCGCTTGGGGACGTAAAACATATGACAGTCATCATGTACAGTCACTGTACTGTCACCCCTGTATCAATGGGCTTCAGGTCTCTTACTCACCAATGAAACACAACAGCATGGATGCTGGTAGTTTAGATTAGTCTTCTGTGGGAGGGTAGTACAATTCATTCATGCTGAAATCAGTGTGGCTCTACTACTCTTTATGGCATTTAACTTTTGAATATGAGTAATTAATCTTGGATTGTAATGTTTAGATATAAATATGGAACGAGTGGCGGAAGAGACAGATATCTTAATTATTGGAGGAGGTCCAGCTGGTATGGCTGCTGCCATCAGAGCAAGACAAATAGCAGAAGAAAAGGGAGCTGTAAGTAGAAATATATTACATAGTAAACATACATACATTTATTTATTTGTGAATTAATCTTATTGTTACTAAATTTCACAATAAACTTCTCTTTTTTGTATCAATTGAGTGTACTCGCCAATTGTCTTTTAAAGAGAATTTGTTACAAGACCTAAAACAGATTAAATACTTTTAGTTTTAATGAAGGAAAGTTTATGCATTTCTTTATTCATTTTAAAGCAATAGGTGTAATAATAGGTATTATAAGATTACCGGTGATGATAGTGAAGGTGATGTAATATATAAATATTCACTTAATATTTTTATCTTACTTGACTGCACGTTTGGCCTAATGGTTTAAACGGTCGCCGCACCGCTCTCTACCGCGCGTACCGCTGGAGTGTTGTGGGTTAACGCAGTGCGTCTGCATGTTCTTTGTGTCCATTTCTTGTATTTTTGTACAGTCCCCCACAACACAGGATTTGTTCCGAGCACACGGTTGCCTTTATTAATAAAAAAAAAAAATCTGCATATTAAAATGCCATTATAAATTTGCCCAGTTTCTGGAATGGATCATTTTTTTTACAACACAGCTCTTTACAATATTTACTTGTTGTTTCAATCAATCATCTCTATTCATTGCTTTATAAAAATACTGTGATCAAATTTTAGTAATTAATTTTAATTAATGAAAAATAAAGATTCATAAAATCTTGCAATTTTTATTTTGAAAATCATGGTTACACTTGTTTACAGGAAGTCAGAGTAACTTTGCTAGAAAAAGCAGCTGAAATTGGAGGACATATTTTGTCAGGGGCTTGTGTAGACCCCATAGCCCTCAACGAGCTGATACCAGATTGGAAAGACAAAGATGCACCTATGAATACTCCCGTCACAGCAGACAAGTTTGGTTTATTAACCAAGACTGGAAGAATACCACTGCCTGCCTTCCGTGGTAACTTATTAATTTTTTTGTATGTAAATAGAGGTGTTTTTCTTAGAACCTTTGACCAGGAATCATACTAGAGAGTTTGTCGAACCAACACCCGCTTATTCTACACCGCACACTCACTCTAGCTTATTCTAAACGGGCATGTAGTAGAATGTTATTACCACAAATTGTTAGCTGTATTTCTATTTTCACATAATAACGCCCAACAAGAATGCCCAACTTCAATCAATTTTCTAGATTTTAATTTTTTTTTAAGGTTTACCTAACTATAATCATGGCAACTATGTTGTGAGACTTGGACATCTCGTGAAGTGGCTTGGAGAACAGGCAGAAGCAGCTGGTGCAGAGGTATGATATTATTCAGGTTTTTTTTCATGGTTCTGCCACATTTATAATATGTAAAGTTAAAAAAATATTAAAATGTTTGTCTATAAAGAGTCTATATACCTTATTCAAAATAGCGCCATCTATCAGAAAACGTAGGTATTTTTATAAAGGCTAATGACAGATTTTGTACCATGCATGTAATTGGGCGAAGATACATATTAGCACCATCTGTCGGATTTCTAAAGTTTGAAGTGATTTGAATACGCATCATAATGAATCTTCCTATGGAAATGAGATGTTTTACTGCAGTAAAAAGTAGTCTACATCACTCTCCACCATCCTAACTATCTCCAGACACAAAAGTCATATCAAATAATCACTTCATTGCGACGTGAAATTATGATAAACATTCAAACAACGAAACGCACTTTCGCATTTACAATATTAGTGAGGATTACTTTTCCTGTATATAAGTTATCTTTAATGTAAATTTTATTACTTTCCTGGAATATTGACAATTTATAATTGAAAAGAATTTGACATGTTGAAACAGCTAGGTTTCAACTAATTTGGTTTGGTATAGTCTAAACTTCATTCAATGTTTTCATTGTCCTTAACAGTCGTTAATAGTCCGTTGCTGGATATAGGACTTAAAAATATGATTTGAAGGAAAGTAAATCTGACAGCCTGAGAATACTTTTTCAGTTCTCTTTCTCTATCTCGGTCATTAATGTCTTGTTTTTTTTAGAAAATAATTTTTTTACTGTTTAACATAGAGTGTAGAAACAAAATGCTATTCCTTACTATTGTAGGCTAGGGTTATCTATATTTTGACCTCATAGTAGTCTGTAAATCCAAATAGAAAAAAAAACAAAGGGTTGTTGGTTCTACTGTACTCTTGATACAGACTTTTACTGTTTGATAGTATTTTTTTTAGTAACAGTTATAAATTATATTTCTACAATATAATAATAAAACATAAAATATTACAGAAAAGAATATTCAGCTTGTAAGTTATAACTTATTAGTAATTTATACTAATAATAATTTAATACTTTATTTAAACTAAAATATTATTATTTTTGTGCACAAAAAAAAAGTAAAAAAATAAAAAAAATGTTTTCTTGCGACCCTGCCAGGATTCGAACCTGGAATCTTCTGATCCGTAGTCAGACGCGTTATCCGTTGCGCCACAGGGCCAGTTGGTAGTTTATCAAAATAAGGGTACTTATTAGACGAGTAGTTACGGCCAAACATTTTTTACCACTAAATTCGAAAACAAGCTTTACCAGTAATTCTATAAATATAATTTATACTCTCATTTGCACCAGAAATACCTTACTCAAAAATGTTACAGGGTAACATTTGATGTACCCTTAGATGTACCCTTACGACATCAAGGGTGCTATTTTTTTTTATTAATTTATGAAGTTGTGTAAACTGTTTAAAAAGTATAACTTCTGCTCCCATGCCTCTAATAAAACATGTTGAATCTTGTTTACGTTTTGATATGCAGTTTCTGATAAGATAAAAGAAATATGGAGATTACATAACGATTCATCCGTAAATTAACGCGATCAATATGCATTAAGTACCTTCAGAGTTATGTTTTACCTATTAATACGCAACGGAATAAATTTGTTATCTATCTTTGAAATGCTAGTTTAAAAGTAAGATGATTTAAGTTAGGTTTTTTTTCTTTCAAAATGCAGAGCCTGCCAAAGTGACTCTACTCTACCTGATGGAAAGCATGAATAGAATCCAAAGAGTTGTGGTCACCATACTCATTGCAAATGCAGACAATGCAGTGTGGTGACCTACTATGGCGGCCTAGTAAGATGCTTTTTCATGCCACGCTTGGGGACATAGAAGGCATGACAGTTATCCTGGCAGTGTAAGGTTCGCACACTTATCACGATAACTGTCACCCTCGCATCAATGGGCTTCCGGTCTCGCACTCACCAACGTAACACGACAGCACGGATGCTGACGCTTTAGGTTAGTTTTCTTTAGGAGGGTAGTACTACCCCGGTCGAACCGACCTGTTCGTGCTGAAATCAGCGTGACTCTACTACCGAAAGTAAACTCAAGACATGTCAAAAGTATAAAATATATACACCAATGTTCAGAAATTATATATGACACACTTATATATAATTTCTAAACATTAATTTTCTTCGAATATAACAATAGTTATAATTTTATCTCGTAACTTGGCTCACCAGTACTTTGACGACAACACAAACGGAATATTAAGTATTAATAAAGAAACTGATATACAGAATGAGGTTTAACTTGTGTAAAGGTACTTTAATTACAAAAAATACTACAAAAAGAAGAAATAAACATGTTAAAACTACCACTTTTGTTAACTTCAATTTTCTACTTAGACTTTGAAATCATAGACACAGAACAAGGAAAAATATCTTGTTTATGACAATATAAATGATAATTCGAGGCAGGACCTCAAAAACATGTCCAGACTTCTAACAACCGACTGAACAGATGGTAATTTGTATGTCAAACAGACATTTCAAACACTTCTCTCCTGCAACTCTCCTCCTTCTCAACTCCTGCATCGATATCTGTTTTGGTATTTAGAAGTTATAGTTAAATAGAGAGACTATACCTACATCCAACGACGAAGACAGTCTCCAGACCTGGAAAACTACGTTCGTATAGTTACAAATGTTATATAAAAAAATAAGTAAATATTTCGGACATTAGACACACAACGTCATCTAGTTTCAAACTAAGCAAAGCTTGTGCTATGATAACTAGACTGACTGATAGAATACTTATATACTTTTTTTTTGTAAATACACACATATCATACACACATAGAAAACACCCGAACTTCGAAACAAATATTTGCAGATCATACAAATATTTGGTCCGATCCGGGAATCGAACCCGAGACCTCAACCACAGCAGTCGCATTCACTACCGCTGCGCCACCAAGGCATTTAATATAGTTTGACTCCTTGGAGGGCGTTTGGTTTAAGCGGTCACTTCACCACTTTCAGTGTTGTAGGTTCAAATCCTACATGGGACAACACTTTGTGTGGTTCATAAATTGTTGTTCGAGTCTGGGTGTTCTTTGAGTTCGTTTTATGTATATTTATTAAGTCTCCACAGGAATATTCCCATTTAAGTTGACAGTCACTCGAACTGGTTGATATACTGGTATTTTTAGCTAAGTTTGCCTGTCACCAGGTATGGCCAGGTTGCGCAGCCGCTGACCTGATATACCGTGACGACGGTTCGCTCAAGGGAGTCGCGACAGGCGACGTGGGCATCGCCAAGGACGGCAGTCCCAAGGACATGTTCGAACGAGGCATGGAGTTCCATTCCAAGATCACCATTTTTACTGAAGGTTTTTATAATTTTGATTATCGAGTACTCTTCACATTCAGATATCGTTTTGTCAGTAATATTGTGGTGATATAGTGATAGTCTTTTGGTAAAAATAATTAATAAAATGCTAGCCTAAAAAGAAGCAAATGTACTTAAAATTGAATAAAAAACATTTTACATTATATAACATATAAAAACTAAATGTTATGGTCAAAGTTACTTGTATACATGCATATCTTATAAAAAACGTGCTTTATGCTTTAATATTATAGGTATAACACTGACCGGGCATCAAACGCGTGGCTCTGTCTCACTATTCCCATGGTGTTGACGGTAGTGGTGCTTCTGGGATCAAATACTGGTGTCATGTATCATGAGATTACTGAGACGAAAAAGTGCTAATTTTTCCATTCTGGGACTAGTGGGACAGACCCGAACCCGCATCTTTTGACGTTACAATGGAATGTCTTCAATCAAATGTACACACCTCTTATTACATTCCAGGCTGTCACGGCCATTTGACCAAAATGGTTTCAAGTAAATATAATCTACGTGAGAACAGCGAGCCTCAGTCTTACGGTATTGGATTAAAGGAACTGTGGGAGGTCAAACCAGAGGTGAGTAAACACTTTACTAACTTGATGAGATACTTAGTTTTAATTATTATTAAATTATTTAATGTATACGAATATTTACGGAACCCTCGGTGGACGCATTTGACTCTCATAAAAAAAAAATCCCCTACGTTTAATATTTCCTTATTCAATGAAAAAGGTACTTAAAAATACGAGGATTTATGCCCGACATAAACCAGTAATCTACATATAGGCTTTGTAACCTAACCATAACCCTTTTTGATTCCACTAAGAACCACCCCGGCGACCGGTCTCAGGCGTCCTTCTCTGCAGGGGACCGGGACCATATAATTTCAGGTCCCCTCCAGAATCAACGCCGCGCCTAGTCAGGCCCTATCCTGGGGAGGCCATAAAGGCTTCCTCATCTATCAGTCTTCTTCGCTCGGGATCGGTCCTCTCCCGATCCCTTGTGCTTAAAGCCTGCGTTAAACAGTTAGATTCTCATTTCTTTTTTTTGTTTATTTAAATTCTTCTCAAGCCATGAACATCACACGTCATCATCACACCCACAGCCTTAACTGCTCACTGCTGGACATAAGCTTCTTCAAAAATAATTTTGGCCTGCTATATCATGCTGGCCAAGCAGGTTGGTAGAGGGTTTTTTAAGGTCCCCTTTTCTTTGCAGTGCTGTTGTCGTTGTCCTGAGGAGTTTGCTACCTTAGTCGGCTCTTGCGACTCACACCCAGTGCGAGGTTATTTCAAATTTATGAGATCGTCATTGACTAGCAGGGGGTGGGACAAAGACACTAGGAGGGGTCTCGATGTCATAATAACAGCTGTTTCCGGATCCCTTCTGTCTCTAGTGTGATTTTAGTCGGTCTGATTCTGACACACCACCCCGCCACTAACTCCAGTGGGGTGACAGCTCGAGGGGTTTTTGCACGTTAAAAAAATGTAATTTTTTTAAGTTTTCCCTTCTTTTTGCAGTCTTGCATAAATTTTGTACTGAACACTTTGTGTAAGATTTATAATTTTTATTCCAGAACCACAAGCCTGGCCTTGTGGAGCACACAGTTGGCTGGCCCCTTAACAGGAATACATACGGTGGCTCATTCATCTACCACTTAAAAGTACCAGAAGGTGAACCTCCCCTAGTGGCCGTGGGCTTCGTAGTGGGTTTAGATTACGTCAACCCTTACCTGAGCCCTTTCAGAGAATTCCAGCGGTTTAAGACGCATCCGTATGTCAGGCCGACGTTTGAAGGTATAAAAAAAATAATTCTGTTTTAAATTTTCGTACTTTCACCATTATCAATCACCATTAACAGCACTTCACAGTCTGCTGATAATATTTTTTTGATTGATTTAACTAGTTAAAATAATTTTTATTGGTTAAGATTTTTTAAATGCAACATTTTTTTTTGTTTAGAAAATTAAATAGAAATTATTTGTTTTTTTATAATTTATTAGATTTTTGTATTGATTGATATTTACTACAGATTATGATCGTGGTCACGGGAGAAGTTCGTCTGTAATAATGATTATTCAATATTTTATTAGGTTTATTACGTATACGTATACGTAATAAGTATATATATATTACGTATTTGAGTAGATTTAGCGTAAGCTAGGGATTTTTAACAGTTATAATTATAATTATACAATGTTATAATGAAGGTTTAATCGGTCGAGAACACTGTAGACGTCTGTAGACTTCTCGATAGTTTTTCATAAAAGAATGTGATCAGTACGTGGTTCATGATTATAGGGGGCAGTCGCATCGCATACGGTGCCCGTGCCCTGGTGGAGGGGGGGTGGCAGTGCTTGCCGCGCGTCGTTTTCCCCGGCGGAGTGCTGGCCGGGGACTCCGCTGGTTTCCTCAACGTGCCGCGCATCAAGGGCACGCACAATGCCATGAAGAGTGGTACGTACACTTCATCCACCACACACAACACACAATCTATAGCACCCTATTCACCTTAAAACGCACCCTATTCACTTTAAAGCGCACTCTACTCATCTAAAGCATATATGGATTGATTTAACATCAAATTTAGTAAAAAAACCAAACCATAGTTGTTTTAATTTTTTTACGTATTATTTTCTATCAACACACAAATTTTATTAATTTCTTTTTAACATTAAGAGCCTGCCAAAATTACTCTACTCTGCCTGATGGAAAGCATGAATAGAATCCAAGAGTTGTGATGACCATACTCGTCGCAAATGCAGACAACGCAGTATGGTGACCCACACTATGGCGGCCTAGTGAGATGCTTTTTCACACCCTGCTTGGGGACGTAAAAGGCATGACAGTCATCGTGACAGTATACGGCTTACACAGTTACCACGATAACTGTCACACCTGCATCAATGAGCCTCCGGTCTCACACTCACCAACGAAACACGACAACACGGATGCTGACGCTTTTGGTTGGTCTTCTGTGGGAGGGTAGTACTGCCCCGGTAAAGCCGGCCCGCTCGTGCTGAAATCAGCGTGGCTCTACTACCTAGCAGAATATAATAATGTTTATATTAATACTTAATATAAATATTCACTTCATCACAGGTATGCTGGCCGCCGAGGCAGCTATGGATCTCATAATATCTGGCGAGGCCACACATGACAAGGGGGTCACCCCTACGCTGTACGTGGACAAGTTGAACGACTCTTACGTATACAAAGAATTGAAGGTTAGTGTCTGAACTGTTGTGTGTCATAGAACTAAGTTTAGAAAATAGTGTAATGTTTCTAAATTTGAAGTTACTAATTATTTTATCCCCTTAAGCAGCACAGCTCAGCACTAGCTAGTAATATAAATAGCACTCGCTGCTATAAATTCTAGTTTGTAGCCTCAGCTAAATATTTTTATATCTATAGATAATTTGATGTTGCAAGAACAAAATTTAAAAACTACTAATAGAAAAATATTTGTATTTAAAAAAAAAAAAATTTAGTAAAAACAGTAGTTTTATCGGGTTTTCGCAACATTTTTCCTTGGCATCATATTTTTATAGTCTATAAGTCTTCCTCAACAAATAGGCTATTCAATATTAAAAGAATTGTTGGGATTGCTCCAGCTGTTTACGCGTTATACTGTGACCATGAGAAATGGGGATTCATCTTTATATATTACATATAGATTTTTGGAGCGAATTTCCTTATCGCGCGTTGCGAGGGGGCTAGACGGCAAAAATTCAGTCAAAAAGTTGTCACGACACTTTTTGCTATAGTGCAGTAAGCCGTGCGGTGTGCGCATGTTTCTCTGTGTGTCTCTCTCTCTCTCATAGAAAGCAAGCCAATTATTTTAATTATTACTAAAATTGAACTTACTGATTAAGTTTATATTGCATTATATTTGTTAATAATAAAAAAATATTATTTATAACTTAAAAGAAATTAAAAAAAAATATTACAATTCCTTCACTAATTAATCGAAAGGAACTTCGTTCCATCCGACATCCATCCCTTAACACCCCTCAACTTTTATTTTGATTACAGCAAGTCCGCAACTGCCGTCCTTCCTTCCATACGTCCCTGGGTTTGTACGGAGGTATTGCGTACTCCGGCTTCAGTACCATCGTTCGAGGGATGGAACCTTGGACCTTTAGCCATGGAGGTCAGTATTTTTATATCTTTTGTACACATTGTAACCTATTCATCCATGAACACGTGGTAAATATAAAAACTAAGATTTATAGCATACACTTTATAGTGTTAATATCAAATATAGTGTAATTCACTTCATTTAAAATATTTATTGAATAATAAAGGTTTCCAAATATTTTTATGTTCGTTTTGTTTTTATTTAAAATTATATAAACTACAACCTTCCCGCACTTCACTGTGTTGTGATAATGAAATATGAGAAAAAAACTAAACAAATAAATAAAAGCAATCTTTTAAGTGTTTCATATCATCACCATCATCATCATCATCAGCCTGCAGTCCACTGCTAGACATAAACCTCTCTTATTGTGTTTTAAATATCAAGACAAAATTCACAGCTCAAAACTTTTTGAGTTTTTTAAATGTACATAAACCAACAAAATATTTTATATATCTATCTACTTATATATGTATATATATATATATATATACAGAGTGACTGGTGAGATACCTTCAATATTTGAGGACGTGATAGTATGCGAACATATATCATGAAATAAAATAACATAAAAACGAAATATTAAATAACTTCTTAGTAAAGTTCGTACACAGTACACCGAGAGCCAAGTATTTAACTGCGGAATACTTGGACACCGCGCGGACTTATTTTTTAGAGGCATTTCGATAAAAAATAAGCACCTATTTTTTTTATATCAAGTTAACGAGAATCGAGTACCGAGTACTCTCCATAAGTATTGAAGGTATCTCACCAGTCACAGTGTATATACACACAAAATATTAATATAATAATAGTATATATATTCATTAATTCATGCATTGTGTCTATTACAGGCGCGGACTACGCCAGACTGAAGCCTGCCAAAGAAAGCCAGCCCATAGAGTATCCTAAACCAGACGGTGTTGTCACTTTCGACTTGTTATCATCAGTGGCACTCACTGGTGAGTCACAGATTATAGGAATTTGTTTTTAAATGAATAAAGCAAAAAAAAAGGTCCCCACAGAAGATTATTTTGCGGTTTTTTATACATACAACATATGTCTATGGGCGTCGCCAGAATTATTTTCAGAGGGTGCATCTACATCCACACATATTATTTATCAACGCAAAATGTAGAATTAAACTAGATTTTTAACTATGAAATCGATTTTTTTATGTTATACATTAAAAATACGTATTTTCTTTTCTGCTAGGGGATGTCCCTTTGCACCTCCTCCTGAGTCCATGCCCGTGTGTCTTTATACACGTGTAGTAATGTATATTGTTATCACCAGTCTGGCAATATTTTTTTTTAACAATTGCAACACTGCCTAGTTCATATAAAGGGTGTTTTAAGTTATTGTTTATTGTCTATCTACCCTGACGTCGCTTGTTACCTGTTAATTTTGTAGTTAATTCATAAAATAAGTTATTAATTACTTCGGTGGCGCAGTGGTAGTGAATGCAACTGTTGTTTTTGAGGTCTCGGGTTCGATACCCAGGTCGGACCAACTGTTTGTAAGACTGCAAATATTTGTTTCGAAGTTTGGGTGTTTTCTTTGTATAAGATGCATGTATTTACAAAAAAAAAGTATATGAGTATTCTATCAGTCAGTCTAGTTATCATAGCACAAGCTCTGCTTAGTTTGAAACTAGATGACGTTGTGTGTCAAATATTCGAAATATTTATTTATTTATTATATATCTTCTCAGGTACGAACCATGAGGCGGACCAGCCAGCCCACTTGACTCTGAAAGACGACACCGTACCAGTCAAACGTAACCTCGCCGTGTTCGATGGACCTGAGGCTCGATTCTGTCCTGCAGGTTTGTAACTCCACACATATACCCTATTGTTGGTACCCTATTGTTGGTTCTCCGTAAATAAACATTATGTGGATACATAACTGCCTCGGTGCCGTAGTGGGAGCTTATGCGACTGCTGCGCTTGAGCTCTCGTGTTAGATTCCTGAGTCGGACCAAAGGTTTGTATGTGTAAATATTTATTTCTCAGTTTGGGTGGTTTCTATGTATAACTAGCTTACCCCACGAACTCTGTTCCGCCTTAGAGCCAATAAATAAGCAAATTTTTTTTTTACTTAAACCCGTTCTAACGGGATAAAAAGTATCCTATGTCCGTCTCCTGGTTCTAAGCTACATGCCCACCAATTTTCAGCTAAATCCGTTCAGCCGTTCTTGAGCTATAAGTGGTGTAACTAACACCACTTTCTTTTATATATATAGAAGATATATGTGTGTACAAAAAAATGTATATATTAGTATCAATTGCCTAGTATCCATATTGTAAGTTCAGCTTAGTTTGAGACTAGATGACGTGATGTGTCAGATGTCCGAAACATTATATTGATCACATTGATGATTCAAAACTTTTTGATAAGCATCAAATATCAGTTTATTTGTTAGAAATAACTAAAAGGCCCCTGCCTCTCCCAGTCTTATTATTCCCGGTAGCAAATGTGGTAACAGTGGGATAATGGCACGGGGTTGTTAAAAAAAATACAAGTTATGTCTGATCGCTCTTCTGGACATTATAAACCACCAGGTGGAACCAAACCTACTTTGTAACAAGAGGCCTATGTCCAGCGTTGGACTATTAAAGACGATGGTGACGATGTGTAATTGTTATAAATATCTGAATAATAATTGGGTATTTGTCTTGTCTGAACGTGCAAAATTGTAAACACAAATCAGGATTTGAAATGCATTAATATTGGAAAAATCTTATTTTATTGGCTTAACAATACTTATTTTAAATTATGTAGTTATAAATTAAAATTTTATCAATTCTCAGGTGTGTACGAGTTTGTACCGATGGAGTCCGGCGATGGCCAACGTCTCCAGATCAACGCACAAAACTGTATCCACTGTAAGTAGCAGCGGCACATCTCTATAAGAAATATCTTTTTTCTTCTTTTCTACTATGTTCCTCTATCCTTAAAGTTAATCTCCTGATTCAAATCGATAGCGCACAAACAGAGTAGTAGCTTAAGCAATCACTTTGCTTTTTACTGCACTGAGTGTTGTGGGTTTGACCCCCATATGTGACAACATTTTGTGTGATCCACAATTATTGATCTAAGTCTGAGTGTTCTTTGTTTCATTTTCAAGCATATCTATTTATTTAATTCACCAGTGCACTACTGGCAGTTGTCCTTTATTTAAAGAAAAAGATTAAAATTGGTAATTCGAATATAATTTATTTAAAAACACTTCTTTAAAACTGAACCGGTTACAAAAGAAAAATAGTTATTACTTTTAGTAACGTCCATCTTATAAGTTAAGACATAAAATGTCTACAATAACTAACCTATTATATTTTCCCTTCAAGATCCTACTAACTTTGTTCTTGTTACAGGTAAGACATGCGATATTAAAGACCCCTCACAGAACATCAACTGGGTGGTCCCAGAGGGTGGTGGTGGCCCCGCGTACAACGGCATGTAGACACAGACCGCCTGACTCCACTACACTCAGCGAGTTCATATTAGTGCATTCAAGTACAAATCAAGTACACGACTATTTACAAAGATTATATAGTTTGTAAACAGATACGAAAGCGATCACGTCCCGATCACGGAGGCTAGTGCGACTCTCGACAGTATGATATATTTGGTAAACGCTCTAGGTGCCTAGTGTGAGTTTATGGCTCGCACTGAACTCTTCATCAATTGCAACGCCGAACGCAGTCAACGTGACGATCGAGTTGATGTGTAATAAACTCACACTAGACCCTCAGGTTGCATTGGCCGTGGTATTAGTCTGACTTAACCTAACTTAATTTCCGTTAACATAGTTCTAAATCATGAAAAGTGAAAGTTTTAAAAATTTGTCCACAATTAACTTCTACAATAATTCAAAATTAGTTAATAAAAAATAAGATTGTGTTAAAATATAAATAACCGAATGAAATTAGACAAACTTAGAAACCTTACCAATAAAAATACAGAACAAATATAACTGTGCGTGTCTGTATCTTACACACACACATTTTTATAATTTCTGTACAAAGTATGGCTACTCTATGGTGGTGTGCATGAAGTACAATCGCGCACATAAAAATAAGTAATGAATTGTTTGAAAACAACCTACAGTTTTTTTTTATTTAATTCAAAAAGATACTTCAAGTGTATATATTATGTATATAACTATTCACGTGTTCAATATTTATAGACTAGAATTGAGATCTTTGTATAAGCGCAAACAAGGTTTACCTTTTTTATACATTTTTAAATATTTACATATAACAAGAGTGTTTAAAATCAAACTTGTGCAGGCTAAATCATGTTAAAATAATTGTATTATTTTCAACCTCAATCAATAAACTTTCGATATTTAAGTATAGATAATTCTTTTAAAATGGTAATTTACCAATAGCTACCGTAAATAAGACCGTTTTTCATTATATTTAACAGAAACTATTTTCAAACACCGCTACACTAAATGTTGTAAATGTAAAATATTTTTGAGCTTGAGTGAGGATACACTTGATAGTTTGACTTTAAAATCTAAACTTAAGCATAAAAGAAAGTGTAAAAAGAAACTTATACCACGATTATCTTTTTTTAGATCTTTGCTGTAATAACAAAACGATGAATACTGGGTGGCTATGAGTTGCCAATTTAAAAAATTACCAAAAACGCTGCTATAGTTAAAAATATTGCATCATGGTATGCTTAGTAATTAATTCCTAAATTGTTTTAAATAGATTAATTGCCACAAAGATGTTTTGTCTTGAGTCTTAATTGTACAAGAATGTCTGACTCGTGAGCTTATTTATAGACTTCGACGAATGTGTGAAGAGCCCATTAGTTTGTAAGTGTTAATTTTACATGAGAAATCAAATATATAATTCTATTGATACGAGTTGTTCTTATTTCATCCCTATCTTTAGCAAATAACACAAAATAGAAGGTAAGTTATATATTAAATAAAAAAAATAATAATACTAAAATTTTTGTTATCAGCTCTAGCTCTGACTTCCTATTGGCGGTTTAAGGATATACACCTTTTTTTCCTGTGCGGAAATCCCCACGGGGACCACCGGTAAGTGATTATGTCGGACACGAACCGACCAAAAACCACACGCCGCCTCGGGTACCAGTAGCTGGGAAACCAGGTGCACCCTAGTAAAGAAATCCCTGGAATTCAGACGTACTTCGGGCCACCTACTGCTTGTCGATGTCCTTGCCCGCCCCCCGTGTGGGAACCTCGTTGTTTCTTTAGTGCCCCTAAAAGGGCGTGCGCAGTCCGTAGCGCTCGCATCGCCACCCCGGCCTGCTTCTGCTAGGGTAACAGACGGAAGGATTTACACCTGCAAAATGTGTTCAGTTTTGTTCAAATGACTATATTTTTGTAGAAATACTCTTCGTCTTAGAGTTACGGTGGGGCGATTTGTCGAGATCGAACCAATTGGGGCCAAAATAGGGCCGTATAATCTTGTTATGTGATCTATGTCTAATACGTGTGTATAACCTATATTACGTAACATAAACCAATATGTAACTGCCAGTGTGCACAATGCCTCCTTCCTCCTGAACATTCGCATTGTCTACTAAAACCATGTCATTCTATGTCCTGACGTATTGTTCTTACGGATGGGTTGTAAAATCATTTAGTTAAATAGTTCAAGACAAAGTCCGAAGTCGTTGTCACTAGTCATAACAATTTGCTGCTTATTATGAATGTGAAAGTGTAAATGTAACTATTTATACTAGCTATATATATAATACTAGCTGACCCGGCAAACGTTGCTTTGCCATATAAATTATTTCTAAGTAATTTGAGCGGGATGAAAAATGATTAAATTACTAAAATGGCTATTAAAAAATAAGGGTTGATCGTAGAAGGGTGAAAATTGAGGATTGTATGTATTTTTGTATGTTGTATCATAAAAAAATAGAAATTAAAAATTTTGTCTAAAAAATAAAAAAAATGTTTAGGGTTGTACTACTACCCCTAACATTTAGGGGGATGAAAAATAGATGTTAGCCGATTCTCATAGATACCGGATAAGCACAAAAAATTTCACCAAAATCGGTCAAGCCGTTTCGGAGGAGTATGGCAACGAAAACTGTGACACGAGAATTTTTTATATTATTTAGATACCAACTTTTTTCAACATATGGAAACCCTCGCGACGTCGCCGACCGTGTTTTGTGGCGGAGTGGTGTGTCAGAATCGGACAGACTAAAACGTTACGGTGTGCCACACTGCGCCTGAAGTAGGACGAATCCGGGAACTGCTGTTATTACGACATCCAGGTAATATACTAACCAAACTTAACCTCTGACAGGTCTACTAAATACTAAGTGTACAAAACAGTTTCTTTTCGCAGCATTAGTCACTATTTGTCAGGTTAATTTTCTCTATATTTCTGCTTCCTGCAATGTCTCTCCTATTAGCGTAGATCGGCAGTCAGCTATGCGTACTTTTTTCAGAGATCGGAAAATTCTCTTCACTATGCAAATAAAAAAAAACTACTTTTAGTCACGTTAAAAGAAGAGAGTTTCTCAGTAAGAGCTATTTTCTCAATGGTTATTTTTGACAGACAAATCCATAGCAGTCAACAATAAGTTTGACAGTTTTATGCTTTATGATAAATAATGTCTGGTCGAATCACAATTTTTCGTTCATAACATGTGATAAATTGCCGTGAAATGTAATCGAAATGATCTCTTTATTGATAGCTGTCGCACTTTTATGGGCCATGGTATGTAATTTATGATTTTTATTGAATCTTTTTCTTTCATGTTGTGTAGTTACAATTTCATATTTTTAACTTATGAACAACTGAATATTTGTATTAAAGAAAATTTTAGCAGATTGTATGCGAAGAATGTGAGACTGCGTGCGTTTTAAGAAAGAGCTTTCGTATTCCCTCGCGTTATTCATCTACTTTGCGTTTTCGTCAATGTTGCGTTTACACGGAGAATCAGTACGCTGAAGTTGAAGTCGGTAGGTCATGTCTCCAGACGAACCGATGGTCGCTGGAGCCGAAGTGTGGAGATCACGATATGACAAAAGTAGTGTCGGGTACCCTACGGCGCGATGGACCAACGACTTAAAGAAAGTGGCTGGCTGCGGATGGATTCGAATTACCCAAGACCAGGATGGTTGACGCTTCTTGGGGGAGACCTTCGTTCAGCAGTGGACGGCGATAGGTTATATGGTTATATGTGCATATATTATATGGAACCGGTGTTCAAGTTAAATATAGATAAGATTTTGAAAGACTTAAGTTTCAGAAATTTTATTCGAAGTTTACATACACGTCATGTAGATCTCCTTAGTTCTACTTAGTAAGTCTATTTATAATTATCAAATACACGATAACTGTCTGTGAATCTAACAAATTCTATCAAAAATAACTTAAAAAACCAATGTCCTATAAATCACTACGCCGCAAAAAGTTGTGAGATCAAATGATACTTTATTCGTTAGCTAAAATATTTTATAGTACGTTTATTACTAGAACCGCTTTCTGTCTCTAATATATAGAATAACTTAGCATCATATTACAAGACAATCATATTGGAAAAATGTACTTACTATTCTCTACACTCCTCCTTATTGTATAGTAAATACATATATAGTGCCAATGAGTCTTCATACATATATAATATCATTGCCGTGTGCTATTGTCAACTCATTCGATTCATTCCGATGCATTATTGTCCTATATGAGGATTGTACGCCACATTCCGTTGGTGATTCATATTTAAACTACTTCAAGAGCCGTGTGGTGATAGATTAACAGTACAGAATAATACGAATAAATAGCACTAAGAAGCGAAGAAAAACTTGACATAAACACTATACTAACCAGCGGGCTAACGTGATACAGTAGGCCAGAACCTCCTTTCCAAGAAAAGGTCTATTCACAACATTGGACCATTAAAGCCTGTTCATGATGATAATGAAATTAACGTAAATAATTAAGTAAGTACGTAAGTTGCAAAACTTTTCAAAATTAACTTTTAAAGTTCATTCTATAATCGATCTTGGTCTATGGCCGACAGTCTATGGTCTACAAGCGTGAATATTTCTATAAAATGTCATTATATATTTGTAGATACGTGACCTACACGTTACCAATATTCTTCTTAATCTTGGGTCATAAGTTAGATGTTTATGTTATCAGTAATAGAGCAAGAGCCCGTGAGTGCCAGACCTTCGTCATTTTATAAAAGCTGAAAGTTCTTCTATGTGTGTCCCTAGTACAGGTAAGAATGATCCCCAAACATGAAGCTGAGGCAGCGGTGGCTTTGGCAGATAACAGGCAACAAAGGTATGTAAAATTCCATCTCAAATTCGTCATAATATAAAACTTGATTTTTTTATATTTGATTCATAATAATATCAAGACTCGCGTTGCTCATTGTCAGACAGTTAGTATGGTTCCAACCCTCTGCCGGACACCCCTAAACTATTATAATTTATAATTATACTTACGTTATATTATAAAACCTAAATTTAATATATAATTTTTTGGGAGCCTATTAAACTATGTTTACATAGTAGCCGGACAGTTTCGAAGGTTCTATCATCTTGCCAGGCGCATTCAAAGTGAGCAGTAATCAGGAGAGCAAGGAGCGTATACAGTAACTAGTGCGAATGAAACAGAGCGCTTAGTCTATTGCGGGATTTCACTGCGCACCCATTGTTATTAATTTCAAATTTTGCAGTTTATTTTTTTCTTAATCCAGAAATTTCATTAATTAATTTTTACAATTTCAATAACAAATATTTAAAATAATACTGAGTAAAATGTTTCTCATACAATGTCAATCATATCGAAAATCTAATAATTTAATTGATATTATTTTTCATTTTTAAGAAGTTTATTATTGTCAATGCTATTAAAATTATAAAGCCATTGAAACAAAGTAAATCAAATATTAGTGTTTATTATACCAAAGGACACATTTTTTTAAGATAAGAAATTTACAGAGAAATTAATTTATTTTAATTGAATCTAAATATTTTCATCATTTTCATCGTTATCGCGCGCTCACTAAATCGGTCCACACGTTAGCAGTTTAAACGTCGTAAGTGCTGCGAGTACAATTCGGACCGCCTTTGAATGCGTCTGGCAAGATGATAGAACCTTCGAAACTGTCCGGCTACTATGTAAACATGGTTTAATAGGCTCCCAAAAAATTATATATGAAACTTAGGTTTTATAATATAACGTTTAGTTACTGTATTCGCTCCTTGCTCTCCCGATTACTGCTCACTTTGAATGCGTCTGGCAAGATGATAGAACCTTCGAAACTGTCCGGCTACTATGTAAACATAGTTTAATAGGCTCCCAAAAAATTATATATGAAACTTAGGTTTTATAATATAACGTTTAGTTACTGTATTCGCTCCTTGCTCTCCCGATTATTGCTCACTTTGAATGCGTCTGGCAAGATGATAGAACCTTCGAAACTGTCCGGCTACTATATAAACATAGTTTAATAGGCTCCCAAAAAATTATATATTAAATTTAGGTTTTATAATATAACGTAAGTATAATTATAAATTATAATAGTTTAGGGGTGTCCGGCAGAGGGTTGGAACCATACTAACTGTCTGGCAATGAGCAACGCGAGTTTTGATATTATTATGAATCAAATATAAAAAAATCAAGTTTTATATTATGACGAATTTGAGATGGAATTTTACATACCTTTGTTGCCTGTTATCTGCCAAAGCCACCGCTGCCTCAGCTTCATGTTTGGGGATCATTCTTACCTGTACTAGGGACACACATAGAAGAACTTTCAGCTTTTATAAAATGACGAAGGTCTGGCACTCACGGGCTCTTGGACCATAAGTTCAACACATTAATACATATGCAATGAGCGCACGCTAAATTCGTTACTGGTTCGACGCCTCGCTTTGTTATGGCTAATTACGCGTCCGAAAATTCGTTAATTGAATTGTTTCGCATTAAGTGAACTTTCACCAAGAATTCTAATTTATTAAAAGATATACGTTTTTAACTGCTATCATCATACTTCAAGTCTTTTTCCTGAACTTGGTTCGGATCGGTTTTCTTAGTCTATAATGTGATGGTTAAATTAAATTTTTTACGCAGAACAACTACCTTTAGACTGCCACAAACAAAGTACTAGGTGATACTGAAGTCCTGTACATAGACTATTGTCGAATGATCTCCAATTACCCGCTAAACTTGCCGCAGATGTTCGTATGACAACCGGGACTGACGAACTTTTTACTCCTATAAAAACAGAAATTACCACCTTTCTGTCTCAAGTTGATTGCCAATAAAATGTTCGGCAACAAAACGGTGGCTTCCATGTATGTAAAACAAATCTCTATCAGTAAACGCAGGTGTCGAACGTCATAAAGGGTTTACGGGTGAAGTTTACGTACGAAAAATGATTTTAATGGGCCCACATTGAATCGGGTTTATTGTCAACATAAAACACTCACATTTTTAATGGCGTACATTTATGAGCGTAATTTTTATCACTAGAGAACAGCTGAGGGTTACCTGAATCATATGTTTAATTTTTTAAGTAATTTTTAAAGTGTCTACTAATATCCACTAAATTTCAAATTTGGAATCTTTTTTTGTGTTTACAGTAATGTCAGTTTTATCAATTAGTTACTTCAGTGCCTATGTGCTATCTGTCTTTACAAAATGTCATACAGATTCACTCAGACGTCCTCGTGTTATTCATTATTATTTTCATCAATAGCTTTTATAGTCCACTGCTGGACGTAGACCTTAACTAACAAAAGGGAGACTATTACCCTTTATTATCTCCATCAAACTTTGGCATTCATCATCGTCAGACATCTATTTAAACAACAAATAGTGTTTTGTCTTACAAATTCTTCGTATATTAATATGCATATATGTGTGTAACTGTCGCCAAAATATAGTTGGAGAATATTCTCATAAACCCTTCAGCCTCATTAAGTTGGCTATGTGATATACTGGCAGGAAAGACGATCCGGAATTGAGTCATGCGACGGGTTTATGAAGCGAGAAATTAAACTGTTAATAATGTGAGCATCATAACGTAGTACAGAGTCGTACTTGACTTAGTTTTTTTACTTCAACTGGCACATCTATACTAGTTTTATATAACTGAAGAGTTTGTTGAACTTGCTAATCTAAAAAATCATTAGTTTGAAATGAAAATTTAGTAGAAAGTCGAGTCACTTTGTCCGGTTCTTAATAGAGAAAAAAAAACTGTCTAAGTCAATGGCATATTGTTCAACATAATGATTATTTTAACCGGAGAATATCCATTGCTGGACTTAGTGCTCTCTTAAATGTCTTACTGAACTCGCAAGAACTGACTAGATCGATTCTTTTTATAGCTTCTTGAAATCATACTTAATTAAACCAACAATCAACGAGTTCAGAAGCGATATCAGTTGCACACTTATTTACAACTTTGCTCAAAGAAAATGTGAAGTTAGAACCTTACAATTTCTTTACTTTTCACTGAATATTTTAAACTCATTTAAACCGTCATTCAACTTTCATAAAAAAGGGAATTGAAAAAGTTGAGGAAAATTAAATTCTTTCTTTTCACAAAGCCGTTCTGAGGTTTTACTTTGGCTCTTTCACTTAGCCATTTTTAAATTATTTACTTAAACTTGTTGCGTTGATCCCAATGTGTAGGAATTTTTTCATGATTCAAAACACTCTTAATGATCATTTTCCAATTTCTATGATCGGTGTAAGAAGTTCCGAATACACAAGATAATTTATTTACTAATCGGGTAAGACAAAGAGTCTAAGAAATTAGAAAAAATAATTTAAGAATTATTTTCTGCTCTATTTGGCAACTTCGTTTCTTTTTTTTTTAATTAATCGAACCTTTAGTATGTGTGTGTCATTATCATCGTCATCACAGCCAAAACACGTCCACTGCTGGACATAGGCCTTCCCGTAACCTTGTGTGTGTGTATTCTCTATAAATATTTTTTAATTATACATTTGTTCTCGTATAAGAGTGAAGTTTTTTCTCTACTCATAGTTTTATTGTATTCTAGCATGAATAGAGAAAGCTTGACAATTTTGTATTTTAAAGCCAAGAATAGTGTTGTTATTTATATTTTAGTGTCACGCAGAAGATGATTACTACTATCGACCAAGTAATATTACACGTTCGACATTGTCCGGGATACAAGCTTACAGATCTGCATTAACCTTGGACTGGCTGGCGGCTGAAGACATGAGGCAGAGAGAGCTGGCTGCGGCTTTTGAGACAGAGGTCCCTTCACCCACCAGGATCATCAGTACAGACTGCATAGATTACGCGAGGCCTGCTTCTGGGAAAATCGCTAGATTAATGCTGGAACTGCTCAAGTACGTATACATTTTAGCGTATTTTGTAAATTTTTTTTTGGCTCTAAACATCTAAATCTAACCAGTCTTAAAGTCAATTTATCCTGCTATCCTATTTTCATTATAAATGCAAATGTTTGTGAGGACGTATGGATGTTTGTTCTTCTTTCACGCAAAACTGAACGAATTTTAATGAAATTTTTCAGAATAATCAATTAATCAGAATAAAACATAGCCTAGCTTTACCGTTATAACCGACATAAACGCGGACGTAGCCGCAGGCAAAAGCTAGTATAAGTATAGTTAGACACAGATGCCACACCTTTGTACTATAGCCTTTTTTACTATCTTGGTTAGTTCCTTCAAGATTTTATATTCCTCTCGACTTTTTCTACATTTTTGCCAAAGACTTCGAGAAAATGTTTTCAATATAAGTTTAGGTGTCATTTGGTTGCTAGACTTTGATATTTTAAACAGTTGCATTTTTACAAAAAAAAAGCAAGTCAAATAAAAACATCTAGACAAGATGTGTCCCGTACACATCCACAATTGATAGCATGGTAGATTGAGGCATATTTTTAGTTTCCCATGCCGAACAGAAAAATATCTTCGTAGAGTCTTCTCTGATCCAGATTTTTCCTTCACTCAGAAATCTAGAAGGTGATGAAAGCCCTGTCATAACAGACATGATAGGAGCGTTGGTCCGTGCAAAGTTACTGGTAGAAACTTCTATGTTGGACGCGGAACCTGACCTAGATGCGTTAGTTAAGACGCCAGGGGTTATGATGGGAGAGCCTCACACCACGTTCCCTAGAGTTCTGGCAATGACTTGGATGACTGTCACTGATCCTGTCACTACAAAGAAATACGGATGGTGCCCTTTACAAAAGGTGAATTTCTTGATCGTATTATGATATTGTCATGAGCTGTAATGTAGGAGAGATCATATTTCAAGGAGATGTAACGAACAATTTCTATGTATATACACTGCAGTCATCATTTTCCCGTTTGGACATTTTGAGCTGAACCTGACTTTCTTGTTTACGCTTTGCTAAGGTCAAAATTTCACGTGATAAGTCTATTTGCCGTGCGTTTATATGTCATATCCTATCGTCACATACTATTTTTATTGGACATTGGTATTTTATTGTAAAAATTAATGAAAAATGATTAATTTATAAAATAATGAATCGTAAAGTCTTTTTACACCAGGTGAACCAGTATCTCGCTGCCACGAAGCCTATGTATATAGCTAAGCACATGAGGGCTTTAGAGCCCATTATAGCTAGAGCTCGTTTTATTATGGAAGAGTTCATACAACATGTCACTCCACTCAACATGTATGAGAAGAAAAGTACACCAACCAAACCGGTATTTGATTGTTTAGTACAGAGATTCTGAGTAGTGTGAGTGATTCGTAGCGGTCACTATAACAAGAAAGAAAACTTAGAAATTAGGATATTTACTACGACTATCCCGTCTGACTAGAGTGATATATTAAGTCAAAACTTCCCTTTTAAGTAGAAGCTAACGTCCAGTTATAGACTATTAAAGACTGCGATGAAATGATGAAATGATTTTAAATTTTCTTTAATTTAACCGTCTCGGTGGCGCAGCGGTAGTGAATGCGACTGCTGTGCTTAAGGTCTCGGGATCCTGCAATAATTAACTTAAATAAAAAATTAAATAATGTGCTACAAATATTTGTTTCGAAGTTTGGGTGTTTTCTATGTGTAATATGTTTGTATATACAAAAAAAAAATATATAAGTACTCTATCAGTCAGTCTAGTTATTATAGCACAAGCTCTGCTTAGTTTGAAACTAGATAACGTTGTGTGCCAAATATCCGAAATATTCATTTATTTATTATTTATGTATCTTAGCCACTGAAGACTGAGTGACTAAGCTTGAACTTACCTTACCGTACGTATTGTAGTCATATTCTTTAGAATGCCTGCTTATTGCCGCCTGTATCTTAATATTTGGAATGTTGAAAAGCAGTCCTTGTAATTTTTTTTCGTTGTTGTATTCCACCTGATTGCATGCCAGCTTGAGAATGCATTTTTTTTTCTATATTAAGAGCCTGTTAAAGTAACTCTACTCTGCCCGATTGAAAGCATGAATAGAATCCAAGAGTTGTGGTCACCATACTCATTGCAAATGCAGACAATGCGGCATGTGACCCACACCATGGAGGTCTAGTGAGATGCGTTTTCACGCTTGGGACGTAAAAGACATGACAGTCATCGTGGCAGTGTAAGGCTCACACAGTTACCACGATAACTGTCACCCCTGCATCAATGGGCCTCCGGTCTCGCACTCACCAACGAAACACGACATCGCGAATGCTGTCGCTTTAGGTTGGTTTTCTAAGAGAGGATAGTACTGCCCCGGTCGAGCCGACTCATTCGTGCTGAAATCAGCGTGGTTCTACTACCTAACAAATTTTCTGTAGTTTTAAGGTTGAATACGTTTTATATCTTAATTATCAAAATCAACGGCCATGAAGTTCTTCACATCGTTTAAGGTAATGTAAAGTTTTAGCTCTGTTAAATTTAGGATGTAAGATTGTTTTGTAATTTACAGGTCTCTCGAGGTAAGCACTATGGTGGTCCCAGGAGAGCCACTTACCCACCACCACTCGGGACCCCTAATGTGGTTAGTGTATTCACAGTTTGTTTAGCTAAAGCGAAATTTACTATTGCCATTACAATAATAACGACAGACCTGTTGGTCTAATGGTTAGTGATCCTGACTGCGGCTGAGGTCGTGGGTTCGATGCCCACCCAGTACAAACTTTTTTGTGATGATCTCAATCATTTCTTCTGTGTTTGTGTGCAATTTATCTAATAAGTATGTATTAAGAAATATTTGTTATAATGTAATTGTAATATTTGTTGGGCCGTGGCCCGCCAGGCATGATCACCTCGCCTGGTCGGAGGATCCTCTCTGTGTCGGAGGGTCATGAGACCCGTTCCCTCAACATATGTATTTGTATCAGTTGTCTAGTACCCAGTTACCCATAGTACAAGCTCTGCTTAGTTTGGGACTAGATGGCGTTGTGTGTCAAATGTCCGAGATATCTATTATATCTAAAGGAAACCTTTACCTAATCGAGTGCAGCAAAGTTAACTATGTAACATTGATAATATTCCCAGGTTATATTCCTTAACCAATCTCATAAAGGCTGCCAATGTTTATACAATAATATCTAAAAATAAATATGAAAATTTATTAGCAAGTCTGGTCATCATAAAGGACTTTCTTAGTGTAGAATCAGACGACCGTGTGTGAGATGTGTATTATGGATATAATTCATTATGTTGTAATTTATAGTTGTTTACGGTTACCTTTACTTCGTGTGTTGACGGATTAAGAATACATAGTGTTATGGTAGGCGACTAAGGGAACAAACTATTCAGGCAAATATAATTACAAAGAGAAGAAAAACTTGAAACAAATCCTATTACAACCCGTTTGGCCAGCGTGGTATAGTAGGCCAAAACCTCCTTGCCAAGAAGAGTAGGTCTCTCGTATCCAGTGGACTGCAAAAGGCTATTGATATGATATGTTATGATATGATACGGTTTCCATGATAATTAAGTTTTTGAAATTATGTGAGTCATGGCTCTTCTGGGTGATGAAGAGCCTGAACGACGTCTGTCTGAACAAGATAAACGAAGTATAAATTATTGTACATGGATATTCTATCCTTAGAATAACATTTTTCTTTAAATTTGAACAATGGTAGATAAACTCACAAAATAAAAAAAATTATTATTCAAATCTGTTCATAAATTATGGAATGCTCAGGTGCCAAAAACTGAATTGAGATCTGCCGCTTTCTTGAAGCCGATAAAAAAGTAAACATAACACCATTTTTCAGCGAACTGCCCAAGTATTACTGGTCCAGTCGGCCACAACGACGACGGTCACATACCACATGGAGCATCAACGTCAAATTCGGACCGAACCAGAGACTTTACCAGATATAATTGACACTGACAGAATAGTTTTATTGACCTCATTCTCCGCACCCGTTCTATATTCACATCAATTATTACTTTTATCTCTTATATTTATTGTTTGATAAATGTTTTAAACTGCAATCTTGTATTATTTTCAACATGAAGTTGCCTATTTCTTAAATCTCAGTTAGTTCTCAAAGACGACAGAGTTGACTACAAAATGAATTGGAATAGTTTAAAGTCATTTATTAATCAGGCTGTAAAAAAAGGTACGCAAATCATAAACAACAAGACGAACGACAATGTCTTTGTCTACTATGTTTTTGAACAGTTTTAAAATTGGTAAGAAACAAATTGCCTAACAGTTATTTAAAAATTTAATCTAAAAAATGCTTAAATTTATTAAAAACAAATCACTTAACTCCGCTTGCAAAACACGAGGACAGAAAAAGAAAAGAGTAAACTTTGATGTTCAAAGTCAAAAACACCTTTAATCAAACAAAACCATATTGTGCAATACTTTTAGTAAACAGAACATTAATTATTATATTATATTATACTAAAATTATTCACAACAATAGGGATAAAGTGTAACTAATTGACAAAACGATGTAATTATATAACATTATCATAATTTACAAAGAATATAAATTCATAAACAAATAACTTGTATTTAAAACCTTACTGACTAATATTGTGCTTACATATAAGCGTTTCTTTGTTTGACATAGTTTCAAGCCTTTACTGGATATTATAAAACAATCTTTCAATCCATGTAATTATTTATTAACTTAAATTTTAAGAAATATCTATCTCACTAATTATCTCAGATATCGCACAAATCACCTGCGATATGTGATGTGGCAACTCATCTACCAATTTGATTAAATTTTTATTATTCTCACTAATCTCAACTATTTTCTTTTTGATCATATTTACTGGTTCAATGATAACCTCTTTAATTTTGTCTGTTATATGATTCCCTAACTGAAATAAATTTAACAAGTCTATTATAGTTTCACCATCTAAATTCTCAATATCTCCAATAACAACCTCACTTAATACTGACCAACCAGGTCCCAGTTCCTCTAAAATCCCTACAGCTTTTCCCATGATCCTCGTCACCAGATCGGTACTATCTTCGCTGAGGTTTTTACGAAGATTGTTTAGTAAATAATTTATAATATTAATTAATCCTTCATTAATTGCTGTATTAAGAGCGTCATCAGAATCTAAAGGACTAGTGTGTCTGTTTTCTTTTAAAATTAATTCAAATATAATTTTATTGCAGTTATTAACAGCTGTGGTGGCTGGTGACATCGGGTCATATTTTAATCTATACTTGAAGGCATTTCTCAAATCTGGCGGGCTGATGGCCAGTATTACATTTACTATTAAGTCGCAAATGGAGTCGAATTTAAAATCACTGAAATTTTCATTTTTTAAATATGGTATTAAGGTGGATAACGTTTCAAGAAAAAAATATTCAGCAAATATTAAATGGACTCTAGGCTCTGTACCTACGACAGTGTTAATAGAGTCTGCTCTTATTTCACCGGATTCTATCATATTGATCGTTTTGGCTATTTCGTTTATATCAGACGTACTAAGAATTTGCGTTACGTCATCCTCCTTATATATTGCATAGAGAAGGAATTTGTTATGATTATTGAAAAAATTATTACGCAGCAAACTTACGTCAGATTTTATTGCAGCTTTGATATTGCAAATTTCTTTAATATTCAATATAAGAAAATATTTGTATAATTTTAAGACATTCATAAAATCATTTGACCTGTCGAATATCACGTTATGATTAAGTTGTATTTCAAATTTAGCACCTATTTTTAATGTAAAGTAGTTTTCAGCTACGTATTTAATGAAAGGAATACCACTTAATTGTGAAGTTTCAATTTTCTTAACATTTTGAAGGTAGCGATCGATTGCTGTATAAGTATGAATATGCCATTTCTTCTTAATTTTTTCACGTATATAAATCCATGATAGGCTGTGTACTTCATCCTTAAAGTAATCGACTAACTTTAAATAAACTATATGAAGTACGTTACTCAGCAAGGCAAATTTATGTCGGTCACTAACGTCTTCAACGTCGAGCTCAAGATTAAAGAAATTTAGTAAGTAATTTAAGTATATTCTTATATTGTTATACTGTTCGTGATTTAACTTTTCAAGCTTGACATTAATTGCCCAAAATCTATCAAGTACGCCTTTTTCTTCCGAATATACGAGAGGTTCAAGTTCGTATGGTGGACCAAATATTTCTGTAAGATTCTTAATTGTGTAACAGTCGCTTGTTATCCAAATGCGTTTGTTCGCTTCTCTGAGAGTTGTAAACAATGTAATAGCCTCGTTTGTGTATCGAAGGCAAATTTTGTCAAAACCATCAAATAGAAAGACAATATTGTCTTGATTGTAGAAATGAATAAAAAGTCGTAATTCTAATGGGATATTTTCTATCTCTCTACTGTTAATGGCAACTGTTTCCGTATTTACTTCAGTAAATATAACTTTATCTGTATCTACTGGGTTTATAAGGGCTACATTAGATAAGAAAGTCATAACGTTTTCTATGCTTTTACTTCGCAGTTTTTCAAGATTTGTAACGCAAGAAGCCATATCAATCAACACGATCCATAGACTACGGTTTACATATTTTGTTTTTAACGATAAATGCGTCAAAAGCAGTGTTTTCCCCATACCCGGTTTTGATGAAATTAATATAGTTTTATCGTTGGTGTCACATAGAGTATTTATTACATGCTCTTCACCGTTACGCTCTAACCTTTGATTGATGTAATGACTTTTGATTTGATTATAATTTTGAGTTTCAATGTTTTGACCAATATAAATTTTCTCTTTCTTTAGTAAAGATAACAATAGTTTTCCATTTATATAGGCTTTTGAAGTGTCATCAATGACTTTATTTAACTTTGTTCTCTGTCCTTGGTAAATTACATCATACGTATTGAGAATAAATGTTTGTGATTCAATTGTCAAATCAGTTAAATTCACACAATCGTCTTTTATAGTAATACAATCATAATCGTCCAATTTTAAATGTAATATCTCATCTATAATAACAATGATATGATTTTCAGAAGTTATGTTACGCCTAGTAACAGCATTGAGAATGTTTATAAAGGTATCTTGCAGTTCGTCTTTTATGGGAGCCTCACTAACGATAACGATAGTAGCGTCTTTTAATAATTCAAGTTCCTCTATCATAGTTTTATAGTCTTTTTGTGGTAGCATGTGAATATACTCTAAATGAATAAATGAACAGTGTTTTTGGTATTTTTCACTTTGCATTATTTTAACTGCTGTTAATATAACAGCGTCGCTTTCAATATTATGAATTTGGAGTTTATTTTTTATACTAAATTTGTTCCAGTTTAGATTATTTACCGCGTTTATTTTAAATAGGATACCAAATGCCTTAATATTTCTCAAGAACATATGAGTTAACACAGTCAAAATAGGACGGTCTACAATATCTTTTTTCGCGTCCTCATAAAAAGTTGTATTTTTGGTTAAATATAACGCATCGGTTGGCGATTGCCACCATTTTTGTACTTTGTCATGAAATCGAAGAAAAATGGCATCTGACTGTACATGGAAGAGAAATTGATTACTTTGTGTGTTAGAATCATATTCTGTACTTATTTCACTTTTAATAATAGTCTCAACTGACTCTTCTTGAGCTTGATTGGTGTAAAACCAAAGTTTGCTCAAAAATTCTCGCGCAATGTTTTTATTGTATTCATAAACATCAAACGATACTCTTGGAAATCCATCTGTCATCACATTGAATTTATACTCACTCAGATTTTTATCAACTAATTCTTTAATTTTATCTCGAACATACTTGGCATTCTCTGCGAGTTCGTTTTTCATATTAAAGGTGAACAATTTACTTTCCTCGTCAAATTCTAGTAAATTGCCTACAGCCCCGCCAATACCCGTTACATCTAAATGCGAAAACTCAAGAATCTTGCCGGGACCTACAACATCATTGTTAATATTAATAATACTTTTATCTTCTGTTTTATTTTTTTCAACGGAGTATTCAATTAGCTTATGAAACTTCTCGGCGAGAAAATTTAATCTGTCTATTCTTTTGTTATTCTTAACTTTTATATCGGTATTGTCGAAATATTTAGGAAGTTGAAAAGTAAGTACTTCTAGTTTTTTCTTACCGGCTGAATAAACAGCATCATTAATCATTGCTTTTGTAATTTGTATATTTTGCAAGGAAGATGTTATGTCTTCAATTTCATGTGGTCCAAACATATTTTTTGGGCATTTTGAAGTATCAAAAAAAAGTTGATAGTTTTTATTATCAAATGCTATAGGTGAACCAATTAACTCAGCAATCGTTTCAGCACACGTATTGACGATTATATCTTGTATTTTTTCCCTCAGTTCATCCCTTGTGTATTTTGTTTCTGGACTATGAGTGAATATTATTTCTTTGCAAAATGCATCTTTCAGCTTTATTAAATAATCGTTATTAGAAGAAAAGAAATCATCTCGAAATTTACCCACAACTATACAACTGTTGTCTGAAATATTTGAAGAATTTTGTTCTTTTGGGTTACCCTTTTTTTTATGAGTCTCTTTAGAAATAGTTATAACTTTTTGAACTAGTGCCGGGTAATATTTTTTAACTAATTTACTACTCATCAATCCATTAACGTTATTTAGTATAATACATTTCAAGAATGTTTTACCCAAAGCTTTTATATCTTTATATTTTATAAACTCTGTTAAAAGATCTAAATCGCAATCTTCAAAATTAAATTGAAAAATGTCACTTTTAGGTTCACTTGCTTTCTTTTTACCTGTGTATATGATATCGTGCAGCTTACTGCATATCTGTTTATTTGCCGGTAATTTTCGAGTAAACTCTTCTTTAAGAGAAGTATAAATAACAAAATGACTGCTTATTTCATCAAATTTTCCTTTAAACAGAGGATCCACAGAATCTGGAGAAAACAATTGTCTAATTTTTAAATAACTATCAAAATATATGCCTAAAAAAAGCTTGTCTTTATTGCTTCTGATACTGGAAATGGTAAGTTTTTCTTTACCTATGTTTTCTTTATGCTTGCATTGCATAAAGCAAGCCACATTATCATACCTGAAACAGACGTCATCAAAACCTCCTATGTCCTTAATGTTCGTTGCCAAATAAAATTCTTCAATTTGCTTATCATGTAAAGCGCGATGTAGCACTAGAGTTAACAATTTAGTTTCGTATAATTGTCCTTTAACTCCCGATGTCCCCTCGCGCTTTATGTACGTGTATTTTGTATTACCTGTTTTGTTTCCAGCTGCTTTGTTTTCTGAGTTTTCTTTAGATTTTGTTCGTAGTATGCTTTTTTCTGTAATAGAACTTGCGAAAGTTGTTTGTTTAGAAAGAATTTCTGTTATTTCTTTCCCGAGCTTTGTATTTTTTTGTGTAGCTAACTTCAAAGCTTTTTGTCGATCTTTCATAGAAAATAAAGTACCGTATTTCTGCAAGAGATATATAACAACATCCTTTTCTTCTTTTTGAACAGCAATATGTAAGACATTGTTATTATTATCATTATTGTCACAGGCGTTGATGTCAGCGCCGCATTTCAAAAGCTCTTCAATTTTTTCAATGATTTCAGCACTTGTCTTTTTTTGACGCATGAATTTGCGTATAGAATAGAACATTTCTCCATTTATTATTAGTTTATCCTCATCACTTGGCACTGTTTCCATTTTGAGCATGCAACACTTTATTAACAAGACGAGAAATTGATTGTAACGTGTTAACACATAATTTAGTTGTACTTGTTTATCGTCTGGAGTCTGAGTCACGACTATACACAAACTTGATATTGCGCGTCAAAATCTGTTTCGTAGCATTGTAATGCAACACACGTCATGTATAACTGGTTTCCAAAAGAGAATGAAGTCTAAACTGAAGTATACTGGATTTAAAAACGGTTTATCTTTCGAGAGCGCGGTACGTGTACGTATCAATGTTAATGTTCTAAAGGATACATCATTATTAGTAGCTCTTTATACCGTAAAGTTCACTTTCCATACTTTTCGGGCCTGAAATGTTGTCTATAATCATTTATTATTTAGTCACCTTAATTTGAACAATTTTTTAATGTTTATTAAATATTATCTTAATTTAAATACACATGATGGATAAAACGTTTAATAGTTATCAACGTTGTTTTTTTTTCATTTTAAGAGCCTGCTAAATTGACTCTACTCTGCCTGATGGAAAGCATGAATCAATGCCAAGAATTGTGTCCAAGATGATCTTTAATTAGGCTATTTTATACGTATCACCAAAGTACTTAAACAACCATAGATCCACAGAAAAAAGAATAAAATAAAATATTATTCTATTTTCTGTGCATAGATCATTTCACCACCCACAAACAGAAATCCATTGGATCTTAGAGCTCTAAGGTCTATCTCCGTTTAAATATTATTTAAACAAAGTGATTTACTTGTGTTCCCAATGAAATAAAAAGTAATATAATCACTTAAAACAGAATTCGCTGCCAAGTATTAATGATATTGATGTGTGATGTACAATGAGACAGCAGATTCTTAAGAATACTTTTTTCAGTGAAGGTAGTAAAAGTTAGATTTTCACTATTGTTTATGCTCACTCGCTATTATTTACTCTTGTATTCAAGAGTAAGCCTGTAAATAGAAGTTGTGACATTCTCATAATTTGTTCAATCTTCATAGATACTTTTAATTTTACTGCATATTAATAGTTCGTGTATCTCAATATTAATTTAATTGTAGATACGGTTTTCATTCCAAGATCTGTCACATATATATATGTCAGTATGGTCAAGAAGAATGACATCTGTCCCTTTTGCACTCATAGCTCTTTCTTACTTACTATTATCAGTTGCAGTAAATAAATAACTCGGAGTGTTATCAAATTTTATGCCTTGATAAATTCATAAAAGGATAGTATGACTTTCTTGACTTTTACAAGATACTAATAATAATGGTTGATAACTACGAGTATGTAGTGACCGATTAAGAATACGGAGCGTCAAACTGCCCGTAGATTCCATGGATGTCGTAAGAGCGACAATGCAAAGAGTGAAAGCTTGATACAAACCTTATACAGTTGGGTTTCGATTTAGTTTACATTAAAAAAAAATCATATTTAAAAACCATTTCATATATTATCTATAAAAATTGTTTATTTACAAGAAAGCTAATTAGTTGGAAATTATATTTTAAAAATTAAATAGTTTCATAAATTTAAACACATTTTAAACACACGAAAGAGTTTTATATATTTCACCTCTAAGGGGATAAAATAAGGGATGGAGGGTTGTATCTTAGTTTATCATCTTCAAAGGTAGAAACATACATAGAATAAGAAGTGACCAAGAGATTGAAGCCTCGAGAAACATGTAATATAATGCAATAATAGTTCCTCAAGCTACTTCATCTGCACAAAAATATTGTTAAATGAGGTTTTGCCTACTTTTGATAGAAGGTAGCAATTGTCAAATAGACATTTAAGTGACACCAAAGTATCATGTAATTACAGATTGTATGTTTTATAATATTTCTTTGTGATAGTAAATTGTTAGCGATGTTGAAAATCTGCTAACATGAATCAGACAAATAGCCGGAAATGGCACGGAATGTATGGCATATGTTATTATGGCTCGGAATTTTGGTAAGAAATACCTTCAATTTAAGTTATTGAACGAAAGAGCTGAAGTAAGTGAAAAGGCTAGAAGCAAATTGTAAGCTGTCTCTGTACCTATGTGTAGTATAGTGAAAGAAATTTGATACCTCTTTCTGCACGATTACCCAAAATTATTTATTATTTTCAAACGCGTAGGTCGCAAGTTCTAATGAAATCAGATAAGTAATGAGTATGATGAAAAGGGCAGAAAATCTTTCAAAACTGTTAAACCTCTAAAGAGGTCGTGGATAGAGGTCGATGATAGAGGTTTATCTACCCTGAACACTTCATGTAATTATCTAGAGTTCTGATACCGTAGGTATTAAATGTGTTCTAATTTCAAAAGATATTTTTAATGTTTCAGTGGCTCGTGGTATGCCAAGAAGTGGATACAGAGGACGTAACGGAAGACCGGTGGATATTTAGACAGAAGCATGATAAGATAGATCACTGTTCAGGAATCCAGCCGACTGCCAAGGATATAGTCCGAAGGATTTATGCCATCCTGCCGTAGTAAGTTCTTGGAATATATAGAGTTGTCTCTGCCCTAAATAAATATACTTTTTACAATACATTATAATGTTGTAAAAATTTTAACTTTGTATTACAT
The DNA here is from genome assembly GCA_949316085.1 of Hypercompe scribonia. Classification (NCBI taxonomy): domain Eukaryota; kingdom Metazoa; phylum Arthropoda; class Insecta; order Lepidoptera; family Erebidae; genus Hypercompe; species Hypercompe scribonia. The sequence goes on from OX438988.1 coordinate 13,616,129, forward strand.
ATTATACTATTATATTTTATTATATTATATAAATATATGTAATGAGAATGAATAAAATTTTTAAAACTTGATATCTACTTTGCCTTTTAACAGGTTTTTTCGCGGCAAAAACGTGGAGTAGTTAAGCATGTTGAAAAATAAGAGCAACAAACAAGTAATGTTTTATATTTATATTCAGATTGGCAGCTGGTGTAGTGGTGGCTAGCGGATTCGATGCCCGTCCACGATAATTTTATTATATCTTCTGTGTCTGTATGGGTGTATCATGTATGACTATAGAACTCTCATCATCATCTCATCTCAGCCAAGAGACATCCACTGTTGGTCGTAGGCCTCCCCCAAGGTTCTCCACAACAGCCGGTCCCGTGCCGCCCGCATCCAGCAGCATCCTGCAACCTTCATCAGGTCGTCGGACCACCTTGTGGGGGGCCTACCAACGCTGCGTTGCCCAGTACGCGGCCGCCACTCCAGAACTTTATGACCCTTATCGGCCATCGTTTCTGCGTGTAATGTGGCCCACCCACTGTCACTTAAGTTTAGCAATTTTACTGGCAATATCGGTGACCTTGGTTCGTTTGCGTATCTCCTCATTTCTGATTCGATCACGCAAAAAAACTTCGAGCATTGCCCTCTCCATTGATCTTTGGGTGATTTTGAGCCTTCTTATCAAGCACATAGTGAACGATCACGTCTCTGTGCCGTAAGTCATCACAGGCAGCACACACTGGTCAAAGACTTTTGTCTTGAGACACTGTGGAATTTGTGACAAGAAAATGTTACGTAGCTTCCCGAACGCTGCCCAACCTGGCTGGATTCGACGATTCACCTCTTTATCGAAGTTGGACCTACCTAACTGGATAGTTTATCCTAGATACACGTAGTCGTCAACCACTTCGAGGGTAAATTCTCCAATTTTCACTGGACTGGGTGTGACATGGGCATTCAACATAATTTTTGTCTTATCCATATTCCTTTTAAACCCACTTGTTTAGAGACGTTACTGGGGTCATCAAGCATTGTGCTAGGATCTGCCACGGTTTCAGCCATGACGACTATATTATCAGCAAATCGAAGGTGGGTGATATACTCGCTATTGATGTTAATGCCAAGTCCATTTCAGCCTAGAAGCTTGAAGACGTCATCCAGTGCTACGGTAAACAGTTTCAGAGGTATTACATCTCCCTGTCTTACCCTTCGCTGTAATTTCATAGATTTTGAGTTCTGATCTTGTAAACGGACTGACATACTGGCGTTTACTTATAAACACTTTAATACTTCGATATACCGATAGTCAATTCACCGCTCTGGAGACTGTAGTAGAGCCCAAGTTTCGATCGAATCAAATCTTTTTCATAGTTCACAAACGTCAAGCATAGTGGAAGGTTATACTCTTCGGACTTCTGTATAACCTGTCGCAACGTATGAATGTCTATGTTAGTAAAGCCTTTTCGGCAATCGGCTTGTTCGGGAGGCTGGAAGTCGTCAAATCTGCGTGCGAGACGGTTCGTGATGACTCTCGAGAACAGTTTGTAGACATGACGCAGAAGAGAGATGAATGAGAACTACACATGTATATTTATCAGCAGTTTGTTTATCATAGTCCAAGGTTGTGGCTAATTTGGAATCAGACGGCTACATGTGTGATGTATGAAGTTTTTATTAAGCTATTATCTGTACATAGTTTTGTCGTACAGCACGACTTATTCCCGGTAAAAATTTTTTAGACACCGGTAGAGTCTACCCGTGTGTGTATAAAAATTGTGAACGTCTTTTAACAGGTATTATAAATATATTTAATTTATTTATTTATAATAATATTGTAAACGTGGCAATATTACAATTTAGAATCAATTGACCAGACCTAACCCTGTTAAAAATTTGTTTTCCAACGTATTTTTTATTTTCTCTGTGTTTATAAATCTACTCCGTATCATTACGATACAATAAGTTTTTTTCACATCCGTCCAGCCGTTAGTTCATCCTCGTAGATAACGTCATGTTCGTTGGTTTAATTCGTCAAGGTTATATTACGTCACCAATGTCAGACCCGAACTGTTAGGCGGGTATTCCCCAAATAAACTGTGAAACAGTTTTTTTTGTTAATTTTCACAATTTAGGCATCTTCTCAGAAGTGTGTATTGTATTACGTTTATTAAAAAGAAGAAAGTTTTGTCATACTATAAATATGTATAAAATAGAAATATGATAGTCAATGTAGAACTTTCTACCATTTACCAAAGTAATTCTTTCGTAGTGTATCAATGACTAAACGTGGTCACTGGTACCCAACCCAAGAGGGGGGAGGATTCAAATACCTTTTTACCTCTTGAGTTGCAAGTGCAACCTTTCTGCTTGTTTTCCGTCCACACAATAAAAAAACTTACTAACCTTGTTTTATATATAGTTTTGATAAAGACCACATGAACTCCGCCTTCCTCCACAAGTACCGGGGTACGATCTACGGCATGTCAGATAGTGATGACGTGTTGGACCGGGAGGCTGGCTTCTACGCAGCGGTGCTCACTCCTCTCGTCTTCTTACAGCAGTACAGAGATTCTTGGTGTCTACTAGAGCGTGTAAGTTAGCAATTTAGAGAATTCTGCTATATTATAAAATCTGTTTTTTGTTTCATTTTTTCTCTTTACTTTCTGTTAAAAAACACCTCCTACGTTAGGAAAATATCCGTAAAAATAACTTTACAACCACACATAAGGAACACCCAGACTCAGAGTAACAATTCGTGGATTACACAAAGTGTTGTCCCATATAGGGTATTATCCCATTTCAGTATGAATGGACCGGCTCGACCGGGGTAGTACTACCCTCCCACAGAAGACCAACCTAAAGCGCTAGCATCCGTGCTGTCGTGTTTCGTTGGTGAGTGCGAGACCGGAGGCCCATTGATGCAGGGGTGACAGTTATCGTGACACTGTGTGAGCCTTACACTGCCACGATGACTGTCATGCCTTTTACTTCCCCAAGCGGGGCGTAAAAAAGCATCTCACTAGGCCGCCATAGTGTCACCACACTACATTGTCTGCATTTGCAATGAGTATGGTGACCACGACTCTTAAATTCTATTCATGCTTTTCATCAGGCAGAGTAGAGTCGATTTGGCGGGCTTTTAATATCGAAAAGAAAAGCAGGCTTTGAACCCATTGTATTTAGCGCAATATAAAGCGGCGTGGTGACTTTTTACACCATTAGGCTAACCTGGCAGTCAATGTATGACTGTATCATGGTATCATATCTTGTTTTCTACTTGCCATTTGGATCAAATAACTGATATGAATATGTTTGTGATCTCGGGTAGACTGAGAAAAGTTTTAGAACAAATTGTACCACTTGACGTAGTTTCTCACTCGCTCGCTAAAAAGTAATGAAAGACAACAAGACTCGTTTTCCTGTGAGGCTATTTTTAGTCAATTATCATGTTTTCCCAGTAACTTCTCAAATTTTGTTTGGCGTTCATAAAGGAATACTGGATTGTTTTTATTTTACAGTTTCATAGAGCAATACGGTTATATCAAATATCACATCCCACCGAAAAGAGATCTGCCTTGAAATTACTGCAAAACTTGAGATCTGTTAATCAAAAGGTAAAAAAAGAGTCAATGTGTAATTTAATTTGAAAATCATTTGCTTTATATATAACACATATACAGATATACGCGTATATGCGCATGCATGAACGTTAGCATGCACTCTCGCACTTTTACACATACTTACGCACACACTTCTCAGTCTAAGCTGCCAAATTCTACAACAGTTGCCAGCAGCGAAAAGGCAAAAAGACGACTTCACTATTTAACCATCATCCATGATCATAATATTTGTCCTTACGCTATAGTTGTATGGCTGCAGTTACGTATATATTTCGGGAGAACCCCTGATCTGTATAGATTTAGCACCAAGTCGAGTTTGCCCCAAAATACCTAACCTTGTTAACAGATTAACTAGCTGAATAATTTGTGAAGAAGAATGTAACTTCTTTAAATAAATCATTTACTTCTGCTTCTGTTTTTAGGTTCGAAGTTTCATTTTTGACTTACCGGGACCCATTTCAGCGGTTCGCACTACATCACTACCGGAGTTTGATGATGATGATACATTGAGCGACAAAAAAGACATCAAATACCTCAAGGAATTAATTAAAAATCTTGGTTAAACGATTTTGATTTTTATTTATAAAGTAATTATAGTTCAAATTATTTTTGTCATTTAATACTGTTTAATAAATATAAAAAACTATGTTCTAAAAGTTATACGTCCGGGAGTTTTGAAAGTCGAAGATATAAAAATATTGGACAGTCGAGAACAAAGGAACACTTGTCCTCTATAGCCGAAAGCCGATTCCGAGTATCGTTTTAGCAAGTCTTGGGGACAGGTGACAATCAATTCCGAGAACTGCTCTCGGGGAAGTCCCGATTACAGAGGTGGGTGAAGATAATGTGATGTGTAAACGCTTTTGAAATTATTTCGGTGTGTATTACGTCATGCATGTGGATGGTATAATTTTTTGGGTAACGGAAATGCTTTAGAGATGTGGTTATCGTAGATCTTTGTATCACTGGAGGCGTCACCTCTTTCTCGGTGATGTCCAGGTTGAAGTGGAAAAGCGTACTTACGATTTATTGCTTTCAGTAATTTAATTATTTTCTTTACTGCATAAATTAAGTGAATGTACAACGATATAAGAGTTTTTTATCTAATCTATTTCGATATATTTATATATTATTATTTTTTAGCTTAAAAATAATCAAAATTCAAGTATAAATTTACAAAATCAAACAAATAAGTCAAAATATTTTTTATACATTTTACTTATAACTATTGTTTTGTATACATTGTACCGTTGATAATATAATTTAGTAAACAAGTTAATTTTGTAGTTAATATGAACTTTTTAGTTATTATCTACTAATTCAATGTAAATTGAGTTATTAAAATGAAAATAAGTAAGTGGACTTACTCTTATCATCACCATCATCATCATCATCATCATCATCATCATCATCATCATCATCATCATCATCATCATCATCATCATCATCATCATCATCAGCAGCAGCATTTAACAGTCCACTGCTGGACATAGGCCTCTCCTTAACCAGGAGGTTTTGTCTTACTATACGTACCACGCTGACCAGGCGCGTTGTAATAGGGTTTGTTTCAAATTTTCGTTCCCTTTCTAGTGATATTTGCCTGATTAGTTTGTTCTCTTAGTCGCCTCTTAGGATTCCCACGAGATGAACAGGGGTGGTAATCGGTATCGGTACCGGTACCGTATGGTAACGTGTAGATGAATATGAAGCTCGTATTTGCTACAAAATTGTACTTGTTTATAAAATTACATAAGTGACCCATGTTAGCTTTCCATTAACAATACTAAATTATTAAATATGACGTAGATTTCCTTATTAATTAAGCTAACAATTAATTATTAATTAGCATCATTAAATTATCATATTTTCTTATTCTTCTGCTATTAACCACTCTCCACAAAGTTATTTTAATTACACTACACTGAATTATTTTGATTTAAAACATAAAATTAAAAATAATATACTGGTATATAATTTTCTAGAGTACATACTAATCTAATGTTGAACATATTTACATAAGTAACTTGCGATAAATAAAAATTAATCCTCAGGGCGCTTCCAGTGATTTATATTAATAGTTTTCAGTCAGCCAGGGTTGCCCCGTTCTTGCTGTACATCAGAGGGCCTAGTATGAGTTTATTGACGCCATCGTCACTCTAAGCCCTCAGAAATGTTTGTTGAGATCACAAAGGAGTGCCTTAAAGCAAGTGGAAGCTGTCGTTCCTGAAGCGTCGAATTAGAGAAACATATTGCAAATATGGTTCCCAGAATTATTTTTATCAGTAATCGAGTTTACAGTTGCTGATATGAGTTAGATATCAGAGGAGATGACTCGTGGAAATAACAGGTAATAGTGAGTAACGTTATAGCGAACATAATTACTACAAACATGAAATATAAGTACACTGCGTGGTCGCAGGGCTTTGAGAAATTATTTATTTTTGCTATACATTCTCTTTGATCAGGAACCTTTTTATTGAACGGTGCCTTGTTTGTTACCACTTTACTAATTACACCGTTGTTTCTTAAGTATAGTTTGGATATTTCTTCATTCCAACGTTTGATGTATGCCACTGAATCTGGAGGTATCTTTCTCGCCATTGCTTTTGCAAATTGCCTAAAATTACGTTGAATAATTAGTATGATAGTGTTTGGGACTCTGTGTTTTAACATTAAATTTTAATATTCATATTTAGCTATTTCTTCATTACAATCGAAAACGAAAAAGACAAAGTTACTTTCACATTCAAAATTTCAAAAGATGATAACGGTACTACCTACAAAAAATATTCTTTGTAAGTATGGAGTTTTGAGCAAATATAGCTTTAATATTACCTATAAAATGTTGTTCTGTGTAAGTCCTCGTCGCTCAAGAACTGTGCGTGAGCATCAGCAACGATTCCGAGACTAAGCATGATTTCTGAGCAGATGGAGTTCCGTTCAACTTCACATTTTTTAAAACTGGGTTCTGAAGGATCCATAGTTATGGAAATCCAGTTCTGAAACTGAATAATTTAAACATTATTATAGGTATCACATTTAGAGCAAAAAGACCAGTGTAACGTGTAATAGTGCAACCAATAGATATCAAGTTGCATTTCTTCTGATTATTATCAGAAATATCATCACTGTACTCACCTGTTCTTTAAGCATTTTAATCTCACTGATCTTCAGAGTTTCTAAGGCTCTAGCCAAGTTTAATGTTATTAGAAAATTAATCAAATGTATAAAAATGGCATCATCTCAATTGGAAAGTAGGAGGAGATGGAAAATGGCGACTATGGAAGATTAAGAGATTCGACGCGAAATACTTGAATCTTGGCCACCTAGGTCAGAACAGACATTCAGGTTAATGTCCCAAGCTTCAAGCAACTGCAAAATCAGTGTTATTTCCCTACTTGTGTCTTATGATGTATCTTATTTATGATACCGGTCGTAAGAGACACCAAGACACCTTCGTAGTTGTATTGAACAGAAATATAATGTAGCAAAAAAGTTAAGGAGTGACAATAGTCAAAAGTTCTTTAAGATTATATGGATAAAGTTTTAATATTATTACTTAACCTTGGTTTCGTGCATAGGTTTATACGTTGCGCAAAATTGAGTTGTTCTTTTTAATTTATGATTAAGTATATCCAACTGCTTGGAAGACTGATTTAGTCTAGTCTAGTGAAGACTAAACCTGCTTGTAGGTGCTATCACTTTCTAACCGGGTGGTACTTCGAATGTACTTACGCAAATGCAAGTCACACTAGTATTCCTATCAAAAATACTTATAATTTGAAAACTGTCACTTGTAACTATTTACTGCCATAATTTAGGTAAGCTTATTCCAAAGTGATACTTTGGGAATCAAAAATGGAAAAACTGTGAGTAGGTGTAATTGAGAAGTAATCAGACAAGGTGTATAGTTCAAGTATTAGTCGTAAACCCACCTTATAATCAATCCAATCCCAAAATGGTGGTACACGAAAGAGTATTATGAACTTTGTCTTGTGTGGGTCAACTATTCCCGCCAGTTTCCTTGCGTTTGTTTCGTTCACGTTTGCAATAATAATCCTTGCGTCCACTTTCACAAGGTATTTTATGGCCTGTAAAATTTTGATTATATCATTTACCTGTAGCTTAAAATGGATTGGATAAATTTAAAAATATAGGTACGAAAAATTTTGGTCTATATTACGAGAATAATGTTTTGGTAAGAGCGATGATTAGCCAATTAGATTATCCATATATTATAGATATGGAACTTTGGAATTTTGACTCTATAGAGAAGAGATGATGTGAGGTTATAACCAGAACACATTTACCAGTATCGTGGTGGATGCTCCTTACAATTATAGTCAGATCATATAAAGCGTACTGCATTTCCTTCTAGAATTATAATTAGTTATTCAAATACAATTTTTTGTATGAAATTGATAATTTCGTAGATAGAATTGACATAGTAAACGATCTCTTTAATTTTTGTACATCTACAACATAATAAGATGAACAAAAAACTAGAATAATATAAATATAAACGTACCTTTTCAAAGTCAAGTTCATTTATACAACGATGTACATTGTATAGCATTTGCTTTCCGTGGAAGAACTCCAGCATTTCCTTTTCAAAATCCATGCTGAATTGTGTGTCATCTGATATGATTGCCACTCTACGCCAACCGGCTTCATTAATAAACTTCATAAATACATGTTTTAACAACAAACCTGATATCAAATTCATTGAATTTGGAAAACGTGATTTGTGCTCAGTATACAAGTAAGGAGTTTGATAAAAAATCGTTGGGATGGATATTTCAAAGTCCATCTCAAATGGTGCAGGAGCTAATATTGCCAGTATGTTATTTTGGTAGGTTTTTGTAAACTCGCCGCATGCTAATGTTGGTTTAGATTTAAACTTTAAATTCTTTGCAAAAACTCTGTTACTGTTCAAACAGTATTTCCATTCATCAGAACAGATTAGAACTATTTTTAAGTCGGTCGTTTTAGTGGCCTGTGTCATGCACGATAGTCGAGATGTGACTGTATTATTTTGATATTGGATAGATGATATGAAATCCACGAGGTCTCCAGAATTTGTATTGGCCACACTGTTGCTAATAATTTTTGCTATGCGTTTTTCGTTATTTTCATATTTAGAGTTACTGCAGGAATCAGATTCTAGTTCATTATTGAAAAAATAGCCGAATGGGTTGATAGGTTGGTACATTACGTCGCCAGCGTAGACAAGTTTTGTGTTATTACATTCATTAGAGGAGTAATAATCACGAACCCATAAGTTGATAATATTGCTGAAATTATTAAAATATAGGTATAAGTTTTTAAAAATTATGTTTAATTAATTCTAATTTGCTTGCTTTCATAACATCGAGACAGTATTACTGAAGTGCTGTTTGTATACGCTTCGTTTGCTCAGTTTATAAGGTATCAAAGTAAGTACACATTACAAATATTAAAGTTAGGGTATAAAGTTATCTCGCATCTACCTTAGTGGTCCTAAGGGACATAAACATAGGGTGGGCCACGAATTAGTTAACATTTGAAGAAATCGTTTAAAAAAACTATCTGATATATTACAAAAATTGCTTATTTACAAGAAAGCTAATTAGTTGGCATTTATTTTTTAAAAATTACATCGTCTAAATGACCACTGTTTCGACATTTGTACTCTTCGAAACAAACACTGAAATTTTCGAAACTCGTCGGTAAAGAGACCACGAGGTCGTCGATATCTCTTCGCTGATTTTTTTTAATTGTCGTAGTGTATTTGGTTTATTGATGTAGACACGATTCTTCAAGTAACCCCATAAAAAGAAGTCTGCTGGGGAGAGATCTGGACTTCTGGGTGACCATGGAATGTCGCCTCGTCTGGAAATCAGCTTTTCCGGAAACATGTCTTTGACCACCGGCAGGGACTCATTGGATGTGTGACAAGTGGCTCCATCTTGTTGAAACCATGTGTTACGATTGTAGCCAACAAATTCTAGGAGCATCGGTCTCAAGAACTCTCGTAACATGTTTGCACGGGATGTTAGATAAAATGTTAACGAATCGTTGGCCCACCCTATATATTAAAAGGACAATTTCTGATTTTAAATATAGTAGATATCTTTTTGTTTTACGTGTTTTAAGTAATGCACTTCAAGGTATAACTTAATCAATATTACATGCTTGCTTGACGCAAAATGTAAATGAATGATGTAAAGTGGACATATAATTTCATACACACGTGCCTATTCAATTGCTTAGTATACTCACTTTTGTATAGTAATCGCTTCAAGTGTTTCCTCGATACTTGTGTCAAATTTCGAATATTCAATATTGTAGAAATGTTGACACTTTTCTATTAATTTCGTGTTCATCGCTTGGAATGCCTGTTGTTCGTCACCAAATCTATCCGTAAAAGTTAGCTCGAGCGATGGTTTGTTGATTAAGAAAATTTTTTTTTCTTCTAAAATAGGAGAATTATAAGGTAAAAATGTTATGCTATATAAATAAGTAACAGTTGCTTTTATTACACCTCTGTCTATTCGTTACGAGATTTAACCGTATGTAAAGTCTCTACGTATGTAAAGGCATGTCCAAAAGGCGTTTTTTTTATTTCATGATATGTCTTTATTTGTTAACACGTATATTTTCCGATTTTTTTGCTAAGTTACGAAATAAGATATGAAAGATAAGTTATTTATTCTCCTTGCACTTAAATGCCAAAACTTGATGATCAAATTGTAGAGGTTTCTGCAGTATGAAAATTTTTTAAAAGGCTAAAGAAGTGTCCTGAATAAGGTACGGGTGAATTAGCGACTGCAATTATTTTCCAAAAGACAGATCGTATACCATCGGAGAAGTATAAAGAAAATATAACTTTAACTTGATAAAAAATCGGCGTCTTGAGAGCCATAGACTAAATGTTTATACATAAATTATATGTTTGTGTTTTTAGACACAGTGTGTAACTTTTTCCATAATTTTGTAGACAGATTTAAGTTCAATATACACACACACACATTCGAAACATTTTGACGTTGTGTACTGTGGCTCAGTTCCAATAATACCTACAGGACGATATCAACACGTTGGTTAGTAATCACTTATAATATATGACCTTGGCTGCCTTTATATTGTTTGAGTGTATGAACACAATATATATATATAATTATAACAAGCGTAGATAGAGAAAAACCTTACCATATCGCGATTTGTCGCGACACTTCAATTCAGATCGAACAACATTTGTCACAACGAGTAAATGTACACACATGAATATTATAAACATTATATTTAACATAACATACGTTATACACTAATAACAGTCCCGATACTAATGAATTCGCATCACAGGAAAAATAATATGTTGTTTTTGTTGTATTCATTTATTTACCTCCTGATAATATTTTCAGGGATAGTTATAGTTTAACATTTATAAATATATATGCACATACATACACAGGCGCATATACACGCATACACGTTTGCATATATACACGCATGTTTGCAGACATGCGCACACGCACATCTCATGTTCTGTATGCTAGACCAAAGTTCTATACATCCTGTACATACTTTATATTCCTATATCGTAGTTTTATTGTTTTATTTTAACACAAAAGCTAATGGTGTCTGTAAAGCTGTGAACCTGTAGAAATACAACACGTTAGTCTGGATGATTAATTGAATTATATATAAAAGAAGATAGATGTTTTCACTGGTACGGCACCGAATGTAACAGTTATCTGTTGTCCTCACCTATCTTGACTTTACATAATACAAATAAATACCAAAGGGTTCCTACATTTCCTTGTAATATTCCAATAAAGGGTGGTAACATAGTTGTGGCTCTTAAATCGTGGATTGTCCATGGACAGTAGTTTGCTCAGTGTAACATAAAAACAATACAACAAATTCTAGTTGAATATTAATTATTATGATTGAGTTGCACCTTGGCCGGCTGTCCTACGTACGATATGGAGGCGGCAGTGTTTGCCGAAATTTATCGACGGACGGCTGGGTCCCGGCGGGTCGTGGCATTCGGCCCCCGTTCGAAGAGGTATGTGAGTAGCGTGAGGCCTCTCGTTGAGCCATGATGGCTCATTGCTCTACGCTCTGTGGCTATCGACGACAGCGGTTTGACCGCGGTCGCAACATTCTGTGTGGTACACGCCACCCCACCGCAAACCTCAAAACCGGAAAAAAATTAAATAAACCCTGTACCAACCTGTCTGGTATAGTAAGCCAAAACTTTATTGCTAAAGAGATACCTATGTCCAGATGTGGACTGTTAAAAACTGTTGATGAATGGGTTAGGTTGGTGTTACTAAATCAGAAACAAATAATTATAATTATATTGGATACATCTTTATTAAAAAAATCAAGTCCGAAAAACAAAAAAGCCCAGTTGTTTGATGTTTATTATGTCCACCTATATTTATATACAAAAGTATCTAACTATATCAAGAGTTCGCGTGAAGTGATCTTGATGTTACGGTCAAAACCTTTAGTTTAGTTGTATAATGTATACATATCTAGGTATATTAAACAAAAGGAGATTTATAAATGTGTGTAGTATATAAACTAATATAATTATACACAAGTGTTATAAGTATTTAAGCCAGGTTATTAGCTGCAGAGATGAGAGCTTGTTGGGCAGCTTTGGCTGCTTGTCCAGCCTGGGAGCTTCCAGAAGCGACTGCTTTCAGGAACTGGAAAAATACAAATAAATAAATTTTTCGGACATTTAAAACCAACATCGTTTAGTTTCAAACTAAGCAGAGCTTGTGCTATGATAACTAGACTGACTGATAGAATACATACATATATTTTTTTTTGTAAATACATACATATTATACATAGAAACATCCAAACTTCGAAACAAATATATACAGATCATACAAACATTTGGTCCGACCCGGGAATCGAACCCGAGACCTCAAGCATGGCAGTCGCATTTATTACCGCTGCACCATCGAGGCAGTTAAATTAATTAATAATTTATTAATAACAGATGTATAATATATTACCTTTTGAGATGTATTTTAAAGGAATACTGTATACCTTTTCTAATAGTGTTATGAATGTGAATGTTTTTAAACATTTTTTACACGATTACAACATAACTACTACTATACTGACATGAATGAAATTTGACAGACAGATGAAACTTGTTGCAAAAATGCAGTTTTACTTTAGTTTCATTAGGTCGTGGGGCTTTCTGAACCAGAACCACGGTCCTGAATTTGTCTACAGTACAATAATATCTTTTAAGTAGTATAAATTAAATAAAAAAACAATAGAAACAATACAAAAAGAAATTAAGTCTTAGGAAAATAGAATCACCACGGACCGGACTCAAATTACGGGCCCGTTCCTTGTCTTGCGATAAGATTGGTTTGATTTGATGGATTTTTTCGTGACGTAGTTAATCTTTTATAATTGCAATACAATGTATCAAACGACTTATTTTTAAGCATTCCTAGTGTCCGAAAGTTTTTATATCTGAACTTGATCTGGATTCATTATTCGAATGCATAAAAAATGCATTTTCAACCTGTTACTAGACATAAAAAAAGGCGAAACTCTAACAAGTTTGGTAGTGTTGTGAAGGTATACTTACGTTAGCCACTGGAAGTTGAGCCACCCGGAAGGCTTCTGCAACGTGCAATTGGGCAGCAGCGGTGGCAGCTGCACCTACATTTCTGCTGATTGCGCTGAACCCGTTGTAAAGACGTTTAGCTGCGCAATATTGCTCTTGGATGAGACTGAAAAGTTCATTATTAGGATTATAAGATAATTAATCAAACATCGATGCGAATTCTACGAATATTACTAAATTGGTGTTTCTTTACCCTGGTGATCCGGCATTGGAGCTGATAAGGTCCCAAGCTGCTTCAAATTGATAGGTTGCACCACCACCTTGGCAGTTACCCCTGCGGCCATTCTAAGGACAAGGACTTTCAAATTAAAAATAAAATAAACTCTAGCACATTATCTAAAACCTTTAAACGAGTAATTCTTGTATATATGTACATATAATCTGCATCTCGGAAACGGCTCTAACGATTTTCATGAAATTTAGTATGTAGGGGGTTTTGGAGGCTATAAATCGATCTAGCTAGGTTTCACTTAAAATGAACTCACTAGAAAATGTTGTTTTATCCCTGTTTGCAAGCAACGAAATGTTTGTCTAATAGGTCCGTTTTGACATTTATCCATGTGATAAAATTAGGGATGGGAACAAAAGTTGGTAAATTGCGAATTGATTGTTCACTTGATATTGAGCAACGCTCGGTTTCCGGATACTATGATATATTTGACATAGGTTAGGGGTTAGGGAAAATCAAGGTCTAAAACTGTTTGTAGATCATAAAACACAATCCTTTGATAAAAAAGAAATGTCTAATCACTGCATTTCAGATACGTAATGTAACAGAGAAGTATTGTAGCAATATCTGTGACAGCCGTCCATTCAATACTTACAGCATACTTTGGAGAAGTTCGTTTTTTTGTAATATTTTGTTCTGAAGTTATTTTAAATTAATACAAATGTTTATGCCTTAAATAGTCAGAGTTTTAAATACCTATTTAACTATTTAGCTCTTCGATATATAGGAAACAATAAACTGTAAACAATTTCACAGCGGCAAACAACTTTACGTTGATCGATCAAACGATCTAAACGTATACGATATCAATCTTAACCGATTATCTTGTAAGTGGAAAGAATCTCTTCCATATTTAAACCTGTCTGACGTCTCTCACGTGAACACGTTTTACAGAGAGCCTAGTGTGAGTTTATTTCATTTCAACACGCTCTCGATTTAATATCTAGATTTGCTCACACATCATTCAATATTTTGAGTTTTGCAATGAGAATATTTGTTAAATATGTGTATTATTCTTATTTATAAATAGTTATTTTTATTTAGACGCTGTAACTTCGTACTGCACGGCTTTGCGCTGCCGCCTACTATGTTCGGCTACTTTCACACGCTACTCAAAATAACATCGTGTTCGTTCGTCTGTTACATAGAGCACACAAAACCAATTAAATGTATACATATCATTTAACTACATTACAATATATAAATATAAAAATAAATCCCATCAAACAAACAACACGCGTTATATATTACTTCAATACAAAAACTCCACTTGGAACCATGATTCAACATTTCTTCTAAACTTATTGTCGGATGTGACGGTCCATTAAAAGCAATATTTCATACGAACACTCCTGTCGATATACTGACAATTAATCATAGTCCACGACGTGTGAGAAAAATCATTTATATCAATAACAATAGAAGAATAGTTGTCTAAATTGTTTGGGCGGAACGTTGGTGATCTGCACCCAATGATTTATGGTAGTCATGCCTTGTTTAATATGCATTGAGTCTGCAAATCGTTATGCAAACGTTGGTTGCAAACAGTGATCGAACTGTGTCAGAGATTGATTTTATGGTTTTATGGATTTTTCAAGAAAATTATGTGTAACCTAATAGATCTGCTGTTTATAATTTAAATAAATTTAAGATGATAACTCATCTCAGTCAAGAGACGTCCACTGCTGGACATAGGCCTCCACTAAGATTCAAAATATTAGTTAAAGTTTTGAAATATCAGTTCAAAGTTAATGAGTTTCTCGTTTTGTTCCTAACAATTTTATTTACATTTTTTTCCTCACGCTTCAGAGAATGATGTTTGACATAACCTCCTTTCTAAGGAAATGCACATTGCCTGTAGTGGACTTTCTAAGGCTGTTGATTTCTTTTTCTAAAATTTAGGAATATAATAGGAAACATGAAAAGGTTGCGCAGTATAACAGTATTATACACGATGTTTTTTCTAAACAATCTGAGTATTCTAAGTATTCTTATATATTTCTTGTGTGCTCAAAACGAACATGTGTCGCTTTGTCGTAATTAATAACAGCTCAAGTGATAAGTAAAAAAAAATTTGTATTAAGCTTACCGCAAAACGGGCAGTTACGGGGTTGAGAGCCAGTTGAGTGATGGAGTTGATTCCAGAGGCGAGTCCTCGGACGTAGGCAGCGGCTGCTGCACGAGCGCCTTTGTTGTTACCGGAACGGATGGCGTTAACGTAGGAATCGATGAACTGAAACCAAAAATGTTTAGATATACATCTGTTTACACCTTAGTCTTTTCTAGAACAGACGGGGACTTTAACGCTCTCTCACACTTCTGCTGCGTGTACTTCTTCCAGATTTCAGCCACGAATGAATACTTTGTTTTACTTGGTGTTTTGTGGTGCATTTTCTAGTTGGACGCTATATTACTATCAGAGCTCACTATCCAGTGAGTTTTAATTACTTTGTTTTTCTGATTTGAAAGTTTTGGATCTAAATTGATTTCTTAATTTAATAAGCAGATATTCTACGTTACTTAGATAGTTTATATTATATATATTATTTAACTTTAACTTGTCTGAACATCCTTATTTTTGGAATAGAACAGCATCCATGTATTTCTTATTCAGATTCTTTTATTTTCAAATACTTAAATATTTGTAACTGGCAATAAAAATGCTAGTTCTTATGACTTTGAGAGTTAATAGTAACTTTATTACTATGTTAATACATACATTATGACGAGTGTAATCAGCTGCGGTAGTTGTAACGATAATATACAAATGTTGCTATTTACCGTTCCTTATAAGCAACCAAATATGTCAACATATGACAACCACTCTTCATAGTGTTATTAAATCAAGTAAAATTACACATTTGAGTGTTTATATTATAAATATATTATACTGTAAATGAAGAAATTCATTGAATAATCATGTAGATGTTTGTATAAAGCTGAAGGACAACAATAATATTTATGCCTATTGATATTTTATGTTTACTTCAGCACTCTTTTATTTATGAACCAATTTCAAACCATTTTTTGATTTAAGAAAGATAGATAAAAATATACTGCCCGTTTGAAATACTGCTCTTATGTGTAAAATATTATTATATTGTTATAGTTGTGTAACATGATTACATAAGAGTCATTAATGATGATGTCAGACTCAAAATATTGATGACTATTTGTTCAGACTAATGATAAAAGGTTAGTGTTATATGAGCTATCTCTTGCCACTGATTTTTAAATCATCATTAGAAGGTTACGTACGTTTGCATTTGCACAAGCATCTCCAGGGTACCCTGTCGAGACTTCAATCAGGACTGCTACTGCTTCTGCGAGGGCACGAGCCTGGCTAGTTGGGTTAACCGAATTGGCAATATCGGCTAAGTTTTGTAGAAGATATTGGACGTAGACATTCTTGTCGCCACCGTCCAATGCGTCGAAAGCGTTATTTAGAAGATAACTGAAATAACATGATAAGGAATTATGTATTATCTGGTCAATTAATACAGAAATAGTGGTCAACAGGTCAATTGCTGTTAAGTGATTACCACCTCCTATGGATACATACAACTCAAGATTCACAAATGACTTGCTGCCATTTGAGTCCCTCCTCCAGAGGGTAATGAATGAATGAATGAATGAATGTTTATTTACATGAATCTATGTTACATTAATATAGATTACAAATTTCTGAGAAACAGTTTGTTGGCAGATTCAGGCTGCATTTTATATCACCTTATTAAAAATTTAACATATATTTTTAATTTTACATTACATTTGTAATTCAACACATAACTAAATTTATTTTCATTTAACCAATAATCTAACACATTCAATTTTGTTAAATTTGATAATAATACAATACAATTCAAATTCATTAAAGTAAGGCGGGGCGGTTTGTCGTTAACTTAGGGAGATTATCCGAATCCTTAACCCCCTTGTTCCACCATGATATCACTTCGTAATAAAGTGTTACTGTCAGTATATTCATTACTGACGGCATTGATATAGGGGTTCGTGCAACACAACACATTTTCACTGTTATAAACTATTGAGTGTCAACTTGAATCCTGTTTATACATGTTTGTACAGATATTTCACTGCCTTTTAAATCAAACTAAAAAAAATAATTAAAATAGAATTGAGAAAGGAGTGCAAAATAAATGACTTACGCTCCAACTGGTCTGCCATTGCTGGGTTGAGGGGCGATTTCGTTAATGCTGTTTAGGTTTAGTTGCACGGTGGGGGCGGCCAAAGCGCTCTGTAACAAACATAGGAATACAGAATATAATAGTTTGCTTTGTCTATGCAAAAACAAAATATCATTTGAGTTAAGAAAGTTTGAAAAACGTGTCTGAAACGTTTTAAAAGGTATATATATCGACTAAAGCGACTGAGTGACAGTTTTACTCGTATATATAAAATTTTATTGTGCCCTTTTGTCAATAGATAATACAAAAAATAGACACATAGAAATATAGAAAACACTTTATTTGTACACCATTTTACATACTCGTGTGTCGTGTCATATGGTACATATAGATTAAAAACAACGTTCGGCCATATTGCAAGATGTAATTTCTTCTACTAGTTGGAGAATATGCGGTGTAGAAATATGCTTCTCTCTCTAAATTTAAGAATCAAGCTCGGTAAATCAGTCGCAACGTCACTCTGTTTTCTGCTATCTATTTCACTTCTAAATACCCTACGACTCCCATTTTCTGCTACACTTAGTCTATGTACGTTGATTTAAGTCTTTCTCGTTTAATAAAAGCTATTCCCGGATCCTTTCTATCTCAGGCGCAGAGTGGCACACCGTGTGGTTTTAGTAGGTCCAATTCCGACACACTATCCCCCCGTAAACCCGGTGGGATGACGGCCCGTGGCGGTTTCCACATGTTAAAGGGCCGTCCTCGTTTTTCCTTGTCTTCTATATTTCCTTTCAGTGTTATTCTGAAGAAGTTGTCGTGTCTTATCAAGTGGCCAACTATTTCACGCCCTTCGTCTTCAAAAGCATTCAATAATTCATTTACATAAGCAAAATTTCTTCATTGGTTCTCTGTCTATATGTTTATATAATAGTAATCAAAACAAATTCGAAATATTACATCCTCAATTTGGCAATTATAGTACGAAATTGGTTGTCAGACCCGGAATTCCCGTCACGTTATTATCGTATCGAACGTTCCGTCATTTACACAACTCAATTTCAATATATTATACTTTCAGAACCCTTGGAACCCTGTCTACCTCACTCTCGCTATACATTTATTCATACGAAAATACGGTAACCATCAAATTGTGACAGTAACGGGACTCTTTTATTGCTTTTTTTTATTTTGAGCTTGCCAAAGTGGCTCTACACTGCCTGATAGAAAGTATGTGCGGATTCCAAGAGTGGTGGTCACCATTTTAGTTCTGTAGTTTATTAGTTTTGAAGTGAATATATTAGAATATTTAATTTATGAGTACAAAATTAGTATTTTATTAGGTTTCGTTTAATTTTTAACACTAAAGTATGATTTATTTCAAATTATTAGATACTATAAGATACCTTTTTGATACCTCTGATAATTTGTATTTAAAATATGATAAACGGTTCAGTAGCTAAGATGCTCAAATACAATAAAATATAAAACAAAGAAATAAACTCAATTTCACGTTTATAACTTTATATTAGTGAGAATTGTATTTACTATGATAAGACTATCCTTGTTTTTGTATTAATGACATTTATTTTTGTAACTGCCATGTCTGTGTTTAGAGATAAGGAAAAAGTAACGCACAAATTATAATAATTATAATTGTTTAAATTATGTTACGTTTAGAGTCCAAGTTTAGTTATTCCAGATTTCGTGTTAACCAAATATTCATGCCGTGTCTATTTTAGCCGTTTCAGTCTTTAGAAAAAAGCATTGATGACTGGAATCATTATTATCATGATAACTGTTATACTAGTCTGTAAATTTGGATGATTAAATGACGAAGACGAAGATTAAGAATAGAGAGAAACTCACCTGTACGCTAATGTCTCACGATCACATTTCAATTTATTTTCCACAGACGTCCAGGAGTTTCTTTATATTATTCCAATCACTATTAGGTTTTTAGTTAGAACTTGTGATTGATAATATATATATGTACTATTTGATATGTACTGTTATTATGATATTGCCCGGAAAATTGGTAAACTTAAATGGTAATGGGCGGGGCACATTGCTCACAGAAACGATGGCTTATGGGGCCATAAAGTTTGGAGTCTCGCCCGTGTACTCGAAAATGCAGCGTCAGTAGGGCCCCCACAAGACGACCAGACGAGGATCACGAAAAACCGTTGGTTGCGGAAAGCAATGGACCGTTTGTTATGAAGAACTTTGCAGCAGTAAACGTCTTTTGGCAGATATTTGAATATTTATATTACTCGTAGGTTCAAAACTAGTAGTGATAAAGTACGAAACATGCTAGTATGTAGTAGTAGTATGTATTGACAAAGGGGATGCAATGGATTTCATATATTTTTTATTCCAGGAAATACAAATTTATTGTCACTATATGTAAATCCGAATATTCCCAGGTGGACGCGTATAGAGACTTCTGATAAAGTTCAGCGAGCGTTTTTAAGAGTTAAAATATACAATTGGTGTTTACACCAATTGCTAAAGGTACTCACTTTTCCTTTGAGATGTGATCAGTTCAGATATTTTCTACCTTATCGTGACAATCTAACCATTGGTATATGGACCATATCCAGGTATTAGTAGAAGAACAGTTCTACTTCTTCTAAGAAGCTTTTTGTGATGATGAATGATCACTCATCATCAACAGCTTTCGTCAACATCACTGACCACTCATGTAGAGATATTTTTCTAAAGCTATGACTTTAATTTTTTTGGTTTTGTTTTCTTTATAACTCTAAAATCTGCGTGACTATCATGATGTCACATATACGATGCTTTCGGATGAAATATCGTAAAGTTATAAAATTACTTATTACTATATGTTAATAACACATAGAGGAAAAGACATACAAACTTACATAATCACAAAGACTGATAAAAAATTCAATATGAAAATAAGTATTGAACTATATTAATCAGTACGACTATTTTTTTTCTTAAAAAGACAACACCCAAACTAGGAGTAAATCCTGTGTCACGGGCGACTTTACAAACATACAAAAAACGGATACAAAGAACACTCAGACTCGAAACAACGATTTGTGGATCGCAAAAAGTGTTGTCCCACGTAGGGTTTGAACCCACAACACTCACCGTAGTAGACGGGCGTGGCGACCTCTTAAACCACTAGGTCAACCGTGCAGCATTTTTATTGAAAGTATAAAACCTCATTTCTGAGGTGGACTATGTCCAGGTACTGTCAAAGTCAGTTTATAGTTATGATTAAACGTACCTGCTTTAAAGCGTTCAACATTAACGGTTCAAGTTACCCTGTTCAGAAAACTGACTTTTAAAGTTCAACTTGGGAATTAAAAAGCGTGTACACGACCCTCATATACAAATAAAAACAAACTTCTCTATATCAGGGCTCTTCATAATGTTTTAAGTGGCATTTAGTAAGATTTTTTCAATAGTTTTTTTTTGTATAGTCGATGCCCAGCAGTGGGTAAAAGAGCGGTTAAATTAATAATAAAAAGCAGGAATATAAGAACACTTACTGTAGCGAAGAGTAGAACCAGTACTATGGGCAGCATTTTGTCGGTCTTGTGCTACCAAACGGTATATACTATACACGTCAGATTTCATACAACACCGATATATATACATCTGCAACTATTGTACAAATTGTACAACATTTGTTTAAACAGAAACAGATTTGGAAACAATTGATTTACAACTTATGCATGCATAAATTATGTACGCTCTTATTGCTGGTAAGTTAAGGTTGAAGTTTGAAATAAAATGTGATTTTCTTTTGGTAAAATAAAGTTGTAATTAAATAGATTCATAGATTTAAACAAAGGGATTAATTAAATCGTTTCTTTGTTCATTTGTTTTGTTGTAAATACTTTATGTAAATTATCTTTCATACATTCACAATGTCAAATTAAGATATATTTTTGTTCAAGCGTCATCGGCTATGTAAATACAACTGGCAAATGTTGTACTTTGTTTTGTTTCAGGGTTTGATAAAGGTCTAATATTATGTCAGTTGTAGTTATAACACAGTACCTTGAAAATCAATGAAAAGTGTGATAGAAGCTTCATCATTGCTATCATCAGGGTTTAGCAGTCCACCGTTGCACATAGCTCTCTCCTTAGCAAGGAGGTTTTGGCCTACTATACCACGCTGGCCAGATGGGTTCGTATAGGGTTTGTTTCCAGTTTTCCTTCTCTTTACAGTGATGCTGTCTTGCATATTTTGTTCCCTTAGTTGCATCTTACAACACTCATGGGAAGAGTAAGGGTGGTGACACCCTGTATTTCTTTTTTTATTCTTGGCGTACCAAAGTGACTCTGTCTGATAGAAGGTATGAATAGAAAACAAGAGTGGTGGTCGCTATACTATTGCGAATACAGATAATTCTGTATGGCGATCTACAATGTGGCGGTCTAGGCCCACACTATGGCGAGCTAGGTTGTATTATGTATTCTTAATCCGTCACATGGAGATGAAAAGGATAACAAGATATGAACTTAAGCAAGATAAAATAAAAGGGCTATGAATTCGAGTGCTATATGTTAATGAAACTATACTTAGAAGACAATTTAGTATTTCTAAAAGAAAGTTAAAATACTTAATAGGTGATAAGGCATTTGTCTCTTGAGTTGACTATGTCCACGGCTGTCTGTTTTCATTTACTAGATGCCTTTCCACTAGTTAGTTGTATGTAGTAGAAAAAAAATTAGTTCCAGTGAGAAATAAGTTTGTGTTGTAACTATACTAACTGCGAAGTTGGCTGGTTTCCGTTGAAATTGCCCACCGTGGCCGCCATCAGCCTGGAGCACAAAAAAATACTAATCTCTGATAGTCCTCATAAAAGTTCTTAAACATTTATTGCTTGCTTCGTCCCAGGTGCTGTCAATTTTTAGTCCATTTTCATCAAAAATCATTTTATGTTCATACTGCATATTACATAACAGTTACTACAGTTTATGTCCGATATAAAATTTGAAAATGGAACAAAGTTGTGTCAGGACGAAATAGCTTTGAGTGACTGGAAAACAGTATGAGGTAAACGGGCAAGTCACGAAAACAGCGGCGGTCAGATTTTAAAGTCATAGCCTTAGCACAAATCATTACAGACTTAAGTCAAAGGCAAAAGTTATAATATAAGGCACTGCCCAAAAATAAGTGTTACATTTTAAACTAGAAGTTGGGTTTGTAACTGTTCGAATTGCAGTTATTTGTCGTCCATATTCCTTGTAAGTACTTCTTTTACGAGTTTTTATACGCTGAAGTACCTTGGATTTAGTTTTACCTCTGAGAAATTGTGGGTTTGCTTAACTCCAAATTATCAAATAAATAATTAATTAACCAAATAATAATAAAATATTCAAGACAGTCAATGTTCCCTAAAGACGCCATGATAATAGTCTGATGCAATTGAAACCTGATGGTTTTTAATAATTCCTCATAGAGTTGGAAATCATTAACTTAGTTAAATTACCAGAATTTTCAGAATTAACAAGAAGTGAACTCCGTTCGACAAAGTTCTGTCTACTTTAAAGGTGCTTATTAAAACAAGCCACACTGATTTCAGCACGATTGGATTCATTATATTGGGCTATTACTACCCTCTCCTAGAAGACCTACTTAAAGTGACAGTTCATCGTGGCAAGTTTCAGTCCAGTTTGTGGAAGTTCATTTTACGTCACCAAACTGGACGACGTGTGGGTCACCTTTGTCTTGTCTTTGTCTACATTCGTAATATGTCTTTTATTACAATTACACGCATGTCAACCCTTAAAAAAACGCTTAGTTACAATTACATCACAATCGCTGTATTAATGGCCATGCGACAATAGCTTTCGTTCAACGGCTTCGGATCATTTGCAGTAAAGCAACAAACTAGAATGAAACCAACGATGGACTCTAAACTACTATGTTTGCTTTATGGTCGCTTTAGTCACGTGATCATTATCTTTATTACTCCGCATTTATCTCCAAATCTTTGCGTTAAAACAATGTTGCTAATACTTTGTGTACAATTTTTAGACTTTAGATGTAACGGACACTATACTAGTGTACTTAGAAGTACGTAAAAAAATAATTGAAAGTATTCTCTGTTTTTTGATTGCGTGTAATAAGCTACCTCGTGTCATAGTCGTCGCTAAGGAAAAAATCCGCAAAACAACATCACTGCAAAAAAAAAGGAAAACTTGAAACAAACCTTGTCCCAAGCCGTCTGGTCGGCGTAATATAGTGGACAAAAAACCTCCCCTTTGAAGGAGAGGCTCATGTCCAGCATTTGATTATTGCTGTCGATGTGAAATGACGTCGTCGATGCTGTTAAGTATGACGCATAAAAATACGACTTTTTTCTTCACTTTCGATTCACGAGGGCTCAGACTTTTGGGTTAAAGGTATGTCATTTAACCCGTTCTAGCTATTGTTTTTATTCGTCAATACATGCGTAAAAGCAATACCTTACACTACACGAGGGCAGTGTGAAAACCCCGCGCGCTGTGTGACCCAATCTTATAAGTATTCAAGGTTTCAGAGGCTCAGTCTATTTGCTTTTGATATAAATATTTAGATTACGAACTCTGTTCGAAGGTTGATGTTAAAGAAGATCTCACCTAAGTAATTTATTCTGTGTTTTTGCATTAAGTAAAGGGCTTTGACGATAAATATTATAGCTACGTGTACGCGAGGGTTCGAATGAAATTGTTATGTCTGCCTTTTCTATTATTTGATTTTTCAGTATATCTTCAGATTGTAGGTTATAATATCCCGCTAAGACTGTGTTAGTAGAGATTCGACACATGTGGGCTGATTTAACTTCGAATTTGTGTCTGTTGAGTTTCCATGGGTGGTGAAAGCAATTTATTTACCTTCTATGCTATAAAGTAGTATAAGAGTAGTAGAGCCACTCCGATTTTCAGCACGAACAGGCCGGCCCGGTCGGGACAGCACTACCCTCTCACAGAAGATCAACTTAAAGCGACAGCACCCGTGCTGCCGTGTTTCATTGGTGAGTGTGAGACCGGAGGACCATTGATGCAGGGGTGACAGTTATCGAGGTAAATGTGTGAGCCTTACACTACCACGATGACTGTCATGCCTTTTACGATTACAATACGATACCAAGCGGGGCGTGGAAAAGCATCTTGCGAGGCCACCATAGTGTGGGTTACCATACCGCATTGTCTGTATTTGTGTTGTTGTTGTGTCTGATTCACAATGAGTATGATGATCACAACTCTTGGATTCTATTTATGCTTTTTAGGCAGAGTAGAGTCACTTTGGCAGTGTCTCAAAAAATGAAAGAAAAACGACTAGTGAATAGTTAGAAATTTTAATAATTTCATAATTAAAATGTATGTTATAACTGGTGTACTACTAAACAGGTTCTGTGTGTCCCTGGAAAAGGCAGCGTAGTTGAGTACAGAATACGCTTATTTGCGCTGAAGCTGAAGGGAAAATTAGCCTTTAAGATTACCTAACCAAAGGATCAACTTTGTCCAGGTATAGGATTTGTATAGGTATCTTTTAACACTACGCAACCACAGACTAACTCTCCGAAGAGCACTTTAGTCGAAAGTATTTTAGTAAGGGGTGTGTCGTGGGTACTTTAGTTTCACAGAAAGTAATCGTTGTTATTAAGGAAAGGAATAATTTTTTTTGCACTCACTCCCTTGAAATACGTACAGATTATTAAGCAACTATTACGAACTACAAATCTCCTGATTCATGTAGAAATACTACACTCGAAAGTACAAAGTATTATTGAAGTCTTACGAATACCGGGAAATGGGCTTTGGTTACATTAACAGCGGATAGGATTACTTTTATGAACTTTTAAAGAAAAGATATCTTTGGGTCACGACGGCCATTCTATAATTTTGTAATGTAGGTATGGCTCTTCTTAAAAATCTATAGGCTCTTCTTTAAAAAGACAACACCCACATTAGGAATAAACTCTGTGTCGCGAGGGACTTTACAAATGTACAAGAAACGGACACAAAGACCACCCAGATTCGGAACAACAATTTGTGCATCACACAAAGTGTTTTCCCATGTAGGACTTGAAACCACAACATTCAGCATGTGTAGCGCGGCGTGGCGACCGCTTAAACCACTAGGCCAATCGTGCAGTCAACATATCTTCTGTGCTATTCTACGTGTATTACTTTTATAAGTTCCAATTTATGTTTTAAACGGTATTGTTTATCCTACACACGGTTACTGATAGAGACCAATGAGGCTCAACCCTTACTTGGTCGCAGTCGAAGGTAAGCCAGTAGATAATCCTGTCTTTGGTGGGATGTACTTTTCGTTTGCAAACGAGAACTTGGAGACAAAGAAACTAAAGGAACAGTTCGCTTTGTTGGTTTTACTGACAGGTGACTTAGAGCCAGCAATGTGTGGGTAAGTGAGTACAATAAGGTATGTTCTCTTTAGCTCTTAATACGTGAATTTCTTAATTAAATATGCCGCTTGTAGACTATAGACTGCACGGTCTTGCTATTGTATTGTGGGTTCGATTCCCATACGAATTTTTTTCGTTTCATAACACAGGATATATTTCTATGTCGTGGTTGACTTTACATATGTTATAGTCAGAATTCGATGCACAGTCTCTTCGCGAAAGGGCTGGTTTATCCTAGAATTGGCCAAAGCCTTCAGGTGATCTGTAAAATGTATTTTAATTTCGACTGAAGTATTTTTAGTCAAACGTTTTTTTTCTTAGCATGTGTAAACCCCTCGGGTCGTCACCCCACTGGGGTTTACGGCGGGGTAGTGCGTCGGAATCGGACGGGCTAAAACCACACGATGTGCCACTCTGCACCTGACATAGGAGGGATCCGGGAACACCTGTTAGTACGACATCTGGACCCCTTCTAGCGCCTTTTTAGTCAAACCTAATCTAACCAAATTTGTCTCTTCTAGGTTTGACGAAAATTCCTTAGTCAAAGGCTGAAAAACTTAATTTATTTGAGCTTTGACAAAGTTATTAAGTCAGACCTGTGGATTGACCAGGTCCAACCTAGGAGCGCCGGCACTTCCGAGTTTGCAAATAACATATAAATTAAATTAAAAATAAAACGATATCAGTACGTTACAATGTCGCATAGATTAAGCTTAATTTTTCCTTACGATGATTACAGATTGATTACATAATAATTATCTTTTTTTTTTGAAAACAGACACGGGGAATAAATCTTGTATCGCGGGGAATTTTACAAACACACAAGAAACGGACACAAAGAACATTCAGACTCAGAACAGTAATTTGTGCCATTACACAAAGTGTTGCCCCATGTAGGGTTTGAACCCACAACACTCAGCGCAGTAGAGAGCTGCGTGGCGACCGCTTTAACCACTAGGCCAACATTGCAGTCAATATCTGTATGTACTATGGGAATACTTGACCGCTATGGTGTCGTGGATTTCTCATATAACATACACATAACATAAAAATGCTAGTATTCACGACTGCATATGTTTTTGTTAAATCAGAAGACTTGGTACAACACTACAGTTTTGTCGAGCTGAATGTGTTAATCCAGGATGTAAGCCATCTCAACTCTAAATATTATCAATTGCTTCAGCAGTTTAAGCGTGAACATGTAACAAACTCACAAATTTTCACTTCTATAAGAATCATTTGATATTTAGTTATTCGTACTTTAGCATTCTCAATTATTATTATTTTAAGTCTCACCGACAATAATGAAAGCATTATAAAATATTTTTTCGCCTCATTTATCGCTGTGACGTCATTTTTAATGGCTACGGATTGCCTTTGCCTGAAAAAATAAATTCCTTCGTCTGAGCAGTGAGAAATCGCACCAACTCAGATAAGCCTCCGACACCGTCTATAAATTATTTATTAACTGCTTCTTTGGGGCTTGGACCCCGAAAACAGCGTTTTATCATAACAGGGCTTAATGAATTTTAAGTACAACGCCAAATATTTTGTGTAAAAGACTATATAAAACAACTTTTTTTTTTAACAACGCCGCATTAGGAATAAATCCTGTGTCGCAGGGGACTTTACAAACATACAAGAAACGGACACAAAGAACACCCAGACTCAGAACAACAATTTGTGGATCACACAAAGTGTTGTCCCATGTAGGATTTGAACCCACAACACTCAGCGAAGTGGAGAGCGGTGTGGCGACCGCTTAAACCACTAGGCCAATCGTGCAGTCATCTCAAATTAACACGAAATATTTAACAAAGCTTTAACTACTTAACGAGTTAAGAACATGCCCGCTTTGATTCGTTTTTTGTCAGTATAAATTCAGCTGGCCTTTTGGCGCTACCATTTCTTGAATTGTTCGCAGATAGTATATGATTCTATTACGAAGTACTTGTCTCTCTCTCTCCTGAGTCATCTTGGTTTTCTAATTCCAATTAATGACTCTGTTATTAAGATCCATAATCAGCTAGAAGGCATGGATTATCAAAACGATAAGCAGTTTTAAAAATACATAAAGCGATTAAATGAAACTTATTCTGATAATTAGAATTTAATCGTTAACACCCGCTGTTTTCATGGCCACAGTTTGACAGTTGTTACAGTGCTTCTTTGTTCAGGAATTTTATGTTTCAGTAAACTGGGGACGGATTCATTTTAATAATTTTAAATAAAAAATATTTCTCTTTGAAGAAACAAAGTTGGTTTAATTTTAAAAGAAACTCAATTTCTTTTGTAACTAGTTTGTGTTTCTATTGTTTATTTTGATGACGTAATAAAATGATTTCATTCGAATTAGTTTCATCATAAGTTAAACGCTCGTGATGAAACTTATTTTTTTAAGCTGTGATGATGATGGAAGCAGAACTGAAGAGTAAAGAGACGGACGTAATTTATTTTTTTTCTTATATTATTATTTTTAAAACTCAATAAACAATTTAAAAAAGGTGTATACTTAATTTTTTCTATTCAATTTGACGATATAATCAATGAGATTAGGTATTTTACGGTTAAAACAAGAACTTTGGGTATATTTATGGAGTCCTGGATAGTAACGTCAAACTAATATAAAGAACGGGGTAGACAGAAGGCGAAACGGGACGACCAACGATATTATGTGAGTAGTAATTGTAGTGTATGAGTTGTATACAAGACAAGCAATGCCGTAATGTTCGAAGCCCAGCTTTAATTCATTTGATATGTGTTGAAAAGTATGAAACGCACCTCTTTTGATACGATAGATATGATTAAATTGGCTATAATTTATTTATTTACACTTAATGATGATGTTGTACAAAGGCGGACTTAATGCCATGGCGCATTCTCTCCTAGTCAACCTTCAGGTGATGTAGAAACACCGCGTCGTGTTTCTGCAAAAGTAAAATAATGAAGTTGACATACATTATTAATAAAATATTATTTTATATAAACAATACGGTTGGTCCGATTCCGACACACCACCCCGCCGTAAACCCCGGTGGGGTGACGGCCCGAGGGGGTTCCCACAAGTTAAAAAAAAAAGTTGTTTAAGCGGTCGCCACGGTGCATTCCACTCCGTGTGTGTTGTGGGCTCAAACCAAATATGGGACAACACTTTGTGTGATCCACAAACCGTTGTTCTTAGTCTGGGTGTTCGTTGAGTCCGTTTCTTGTATCTTTGTAAAGTTCCACGCTACACAAGATGTACTCCTACAGAGGGCGTTGTCTTTTTTGAAAAAAAAAAAAAATACGTGACAACTCGACAGATTTGTACAAACGAAAGACAAAGATCTTATGAAAATCAGTTTAAATATGTTATTTTTGTACTATTGAATGTTGGTCATAATTTATTTAATATTTAAACATAACTATTTATCCTCATCCTCATCCTCAACAACCTTTTACAGTCCACTGCTGGACATAGGTCTCTCCTTAGCAAGGAGGTTTTGGCCTACTATACCACGCTGGCCAGCCGGGTTCGAATAGGGTTTGTTTCAAGTTTTCCTTCTCTTTGTAATGATGTTGTCTTGCATACTTTGTTCCCTTAGTCGCCTTTTACGACACCCACGGGATGAATAGGGGTGGTAACACTATGTTTGTTCAGGCCAAGATTGGTCGGTGTCCTTAGTTTTTTTTTAGAAACAGACCCTGCCAAAGTGACTCCACTCTGCCTGATGTAAAAACATGAATAGAATCCAAGAGTGTTATAATAAGTGTTACCATATTTAATGGTTTCTTTAATCAGCATAAGCCGTAAAACGTTTCACGGAAAACAAGACCCCAACTAAAACAAGACCCTCACTTTAATCTGTCATTTCAATTGGTTCCATCTTAGTGCAGATAGTTTCAAATAGCATAATTTGGAGTTTCAAAACGTCTACTTAGTTATAGTGTCTACTAACTCGACTGCCAAAGTCCCGAGGACTTGCGAACCACTTCCTGACTCTTGAAAATACCTAATTGGCACTAAACTTTGACGACGAGACCTAATTTGGGTAGTTAGCTTAGTAGACCTTTGCAGAAACGTTACTATTTTGTACCTATTAGATAAATAGATTTAAGGGTTAATAGGCTAGATGACACCTTAGTCAAATTAGTTACTTTTATCATCTGTCAAAACGACAATTTTGTATGAAAAATGTACTCAATACCAAATTGTGACGGCACGTTTTAGACTACTCAATTGGACAATATATTTCACTGTATATTTGATTGAAATTTGTAATAATAATAAAAAGCTAAATAAATATTTTTAGACATTTGACACAAGGTCATCTAATTTCAAACTAAGCAGAGCTTGTGCTATGATAACTAGACTGACTGATAGAATACTTATATACTTTTTTTTTGGTAAATGCATACACATTATTCATAGAAAACATCCAAACTTCGAAACAAATATTTGCAGATCATACAAACATTTGGTCCGACCCGGGAATCGAACCTGAGACCTTTCTCCGGTTGCGTCGGGTGAGATCAAAAAGATCATATTCTCTATCAAATCCAACGCTGTTGGTTGTGATAAAATCAGCCGACGTATTATCGTAACAATTATTGACCACATTTTACCTATAATCACCCATATCATAAAGTACTCATTATATTCTGGAATTTTTCCATCATTGTGGCGCAAAGCTTGTGTCATTCCTTTACTTAAAATTCCAAATCCCACACACCCCAACCATTTCAGACCAATATCCGTTCTCCCTTTCCTCTCAAAGGTCCTAGAATCCTGTGTGCACAAACAGTTTTCTGAATTTGTCTACTATAACAACCTATTGAGCCTGTTTCAATCGGGTTTCGGGCCTGGTCATAGCACTACTACTGCTCTTCTTAAAGTGGTTGGCGATATCAAGGCAGGTATGCAAGACACTGAAGTTACTGTTTTGGTACTAATTGACTTCTCTAATGCCTTCAACACAGTCAATCACAATATACTCCTGTCTATCCTTTCCTATCTTGCGGTCTCACCTGAAGCACTGGATTGGTTCTCATCATATCTTCGGGGACGCCAGCAATTTGTTCATGTCGATGGATCTTCCTCGAGCTGGTGTGATCTTGATTCTGGTGTTCCTCAAGGCGGCATTCTTTCTCCTATATTATTTTCTGTGTATATTAACCTCCTGTCCCTGGAACTTCTTTGTGCGTATCATCTGTATGCCGACCAGCTCTATTCACAGAGTAAAGTGGAAGATATTTCGATAGTAATACAAATGATCAACCACGATCTGGAAACAATCAACACGTGGTCTCAAAGGTTTGGTTTATCAGTGAACCCCACAAAATGTCAAGCTATCGTAGTGGGAAGTCACCGGTCGATGAGCAGAGTAGACACTAAGACTCTCCCGGCTATTATTTTTGATAGGACTATCATACCTGTGAGTGGATCGGTGAAAGATTTAAGTTTACACCTCGATTGCACACTAACCTGGCGTAAACAAATTGCAAAACAGTCTCGGAGGGTTACTGGGACACTTCGGGCTCTAAATCGTCTGAGAAATTTCCAGCCCGTAAAAACCAAGACTATGCTTGTGCAAACTCTTATCTTCCCCTTAATCGACTATGGTGATGTGTGCTGCTACGACCTGAATGCAGATCTTCTCGATAAATTAGACCGTCTTCTTAATAACTGCATTCGATTTGTTTATAATCTCCGTAAATATGACCATGTATCCTCTTTCCGTTCGCAGCTCAAATGGCTACCAATTCGTCTACGCCGAAAATTACGCGCGCTCACTGTTCTATTCTCTATACTTAATAACCCGTCTTCGCCAACATATTTAAACTCTTATTTCCAACTCTTATGTAGCAATCACGACAGAAAGCTTCGGTCCTCTAAGAATCATCTCCTTCGTTGGCCCTCTCATACATCTGAGTTTGTTGGCTCATCTTTCTTTGTGCAGTCTGTTCTTCTCTGGAATGAGCTTCCCCTCGAGGTCAGGATGGCTACCAACGCTTTTTCTTTTAAGAAAAAAGTGAAGCAGTATTTACTGAAACAGCTGGCAGAATCAACCAATACATGATTATCATCTTATACTTGTTATGATATTTATTTGTGTATGTACGAGGGTAAGTTTTTAAGTTCGCGGAATGACAGTGAAAAAGGCGGGTAAACGCGCTCTTTTGATGCCTACCGTATTCAGTGACTCATAATTAGTCTGCATAGTAAAATTTGTTGTGATTGGATCATTAGTTATTAAACTATCGTTGACCAAGTATTTTAATCGGGAACGAAGTGAAAAAAATGGAGAAAATTGAATTCCGTGCGGTGATAAAGTTCCTTACTAAGCAAGAAAAGTCTGTTTAAACCATACTCAATGAGATGTCATCGGTTTACGGGGATTCTTGCCCAGGAAAAACAATGGTCTACAAGTGGCATAGTCTATTTAAACAAGGCAGGGAATCACTTGAAGACGACCCGAGGCCGGGGCGCTCCGTTGAGGTGACTACGCCAGAAGTTATTGCAAAAGTAGAAAAAATTGTATTGGAAGATGCTCGACTAAAAAAGAAACAACTCGCAGAAATGGTTGGAGTATCGGATACAACAATTTTTAAAATTTTACACGATCATCTTGGCATGACTAAGGTTAGCGCACGGTGGGTGCCGAGAATGCTCACGCCATTGCAAAAACAACAGCGCGTGGAATGTTCACGTGCGTTTTTGGACCTCTGCAATGAAGACAAGGATGGCGTATTGAATCAAATTGTTACTGGGGATGAAACTTGGGTTCATCATTATGAACCCGAGTCCAAACAAGACTCCATGCAGTGGCACAAAAAGGGCACAGCACCACCCAAGAAATTTAAGGTTTCACAGTCGGCTGGGAAACTCATGGCAACGATTTTTTGGGACTCAGAAGGAATATTGTTGATAGATTATAAAGATAAAGGCATTTCTATAACGGGGAAATACTACGCTTCAATCTTAGAACAGTTAAAAGAACCCATCAAAGAAAAAAGACGGGGAAAATTAACGAAAGGTGTCCTGCTATTGCATGACAATGCTCCCGTTCACAAGAGCCGAGTCGCACTGACTGCCCTGCATAAGGTGGGCTTCGATATTTTGAATCACCCACCCTACAG
Source organism: Hypercompe scribonia (assembly GCA_949316085.1). NCBI lineage: Eukaryota > Metazoa > Arthropoda > Insecta > Lepidoptera > Erebidae > Hypercompe > Hypercompe scribonia. Next base: position 13,649,281 of record OX438988.1, read on the forward strand.
TCCAGATTTGGCTCCGAGTGATTATTATCTCTTTCCAAAAATGAAAAAAGAATTACGTGGTAAGAAATTTTCAACTGATGAGGAGGTTAAGGAGGCGGTTTCGGCGTATTTTTCAGACAAAGATAAAACTTTTTTTTACGAGGGAATAAAAAAACTAATTGAAAGATCTGAAAAATGTATTCGTGTTGCAGGGGAATATATAGAAAAAGAAAAATAATTTTGTGTTTTTATTATTACTCAATACCCTCCATTCCGCGAACTTAAAAACGCCCCCTCGTATGTATATAGACTTACATCAACTTAAGTATGTATATGTATGTATTTATGTATTTGTATTAATTTTAGTATAGGAAAATTTGTATATGTCTACTTCTACTATTCAACACCTGAAACGCACCTACTTCCTATTTTCTCTGCATCACCCAAAGGTTGACTGGTAGAGAATGCCTTAGGCATTAAGTCCGCCTATGTACATAAAGTGCATGATGTATAAATAAATAAATAAATAAATAAATAAATAACGCACAGCAGTAGCATTCACTACCACTGCGTCACAGAGGCTATGTAAATTGTACTTTCTGAGATGTTACGCGATATTAGTTTTAATGAAGTAGACATTGGTATTTATTTACGATACAGTTATCTACCCAATTCTTGGGAATATGTTTCATATTGATATATTTTTTCTTTTAAGAGTCAAACCAAACCTTGTATTCCGTTAGATTCTTTCTAGAAGATCAAATCTCGTAATGACTCCCTGATCCCTGTCTAGTCGTGTCGGATAGCCTTCCCGACGGATTGTGAGAGTGAGGGAACAGAAAGTGCACCAGTGCACGTTTGTGCACTTGTATGCTATAATATCTCCTTTGTAGTACTGATCTCTGTTAAAGCTGGCCGTTGTGGCCGAGATCGGCCACCTTTGATTGGATAAAAATTTGTTCAAAATTCAGTTCTGGTCTATTGTAGAAGTTATTACTAAGAATAGTATGATACTGATTAAACTTTCGAACACAAAATGATATAATCACATCATCACATCAACAGCCTTTTACAGTCCACTATTGGATAGGCCTCATCTTAAAAAGGAGGTTTTGGCCTACTGTATTACGTTGGTCAGACGGATTGGTCTGGTGGTATACTGTTTGTTTCAAAGGTTTCATTTAACGACTAAATTATGCAGAACGTGCCTTGGCACTGATGCTGCTATACGTAGTTTAGTCGTGCGTAGAGACGTAAAAGGCGACTAAGGGAACCTTAGTCGCCTCTTACGATTCCCATGGGATGAATAGGGGTGGTGAAACTCCTAATTCTTAATTCATCACCACACGGACGACAGTCAGTGTTGGATGTTTAATACTTAACTACCAAATTGCTTTCTATGACACTTGTGAGTTTACAATTTTATCTATATTTACATCAAGTTACTGAGTACATATATAAAGTCACGCCTGTGTCTCCGGAGAGATAGGCAGAGGAATATTAAACGTCTACTTTTGTAAGCGCTTTGGTCCCACATAATAGGTGGCGGGCTTATTGCCGCCAATCGGGAGGCTTTGTTGCCAAAGCCTCGTCCTTCGTTCAGTAGATGCACCACTTGCAGGTGAGGTTGACATAAATCAGTAAATGAATAAAAAAGAGGTTTCAAGGGACAGCCGGATGGAACGAAGATCCTTTAGATTAATTAGTGAAGGAATTGTAATATTTGTTTTGTTATTATTTTCTATTATTTTATTATTTATTATGTACAAAAAACCTGTATAAACTTAACAAAACAAAAATAATCGTTGCGACACTGCACTGTTCAAAGCAAAATAGAAAGACGAAACGAAATAATTGGCTTGCTTTCTATGAGAGAGAGAGAGAGAGAGACAGAGAGAGAGAGAGACAGAGAAACATGCTTACTACACTATAGCAAAAAGAGTCGTGACAACTATCCGTCTGAATTTTTTTCATCTAGCCTCCTTCGCAATGCGCGATAAGGAAAATGAAAATAGAAAAAATAGTAATATTTATGCAAGTTTTGTGAAAGAAAAAAAATACTTTTATTGTTTTGCGTGGACAAATATACTTGGTGCAGTATTTAATAAACGTATTTAAACTTTTCATTTTGTTCCAACTATTGTATCGATAATCACCTATTCTTATATATTGACGTTTTATTTGGTCTGTGTAAATATACGTAGGTGGTATCGGATTTTCTTTTGAGCAACTGATATATAACACAGAACTGTTTGTTTTCTTCTGTAAAGGAATTAGGGATCTCGCATTAGGAATATTCCTGTATCGAGGGCGACCTTACAAACTTAACTTAAAATAAGACCTTACAAACAAAATAAGAGAGATACAAGGAACACCCAGACTCAGAACAACAATTTGTGAATCACGTGTTGCACTATGTGGGGTTTGAGCATTTAGCACAGTAGAGAGCTGTGTAGCGACCGCTTATATAACAATATCCGTGCAATCTAACTATGTGACATTTGTAACTATACAATCGTAATTTGGCAGGTTTAGTTCTGGGAATTGTCTTCGTCGTTGGACGACGAAGACAGTTCCCTGAACTTCGAACTTCTGACGTTCGAATACAAGTTACCCCAATAAACGAAAATAGTGCCGAAAAAGAAACATCCAAAATAAAAAAACCGATATGAAACCCAAAATATATATTTGTCAGAGCGTCAGAAGGGTCATAGCGGTCTTGATTGTAGCTATCCATCATCGCTGGTGTAACAGAAACTTTCAAAATAAGAGCACACTTGTGTAAACACACAACGTCTCATAAATTGTTATACAATTTCAAATTAAATTTCATAGATCAAAAAGCTTTAAATTAAACGGAAAATTAAAGAGCCAATAGGCTAGTATGTGTGCATCTCGTTACAGCTGACCAACTCTAAAAAAAGTGACAGCGGCCTTTACTCGTGGCAACACCTGCTACTCTATTCGTAGTTACTGCTCTTATTTCAATAACATTATTTCAATATTATCGTATACAGAATCAACTTACTAAATCGAAATGAATAAATCGAGTTATGATTAAAATAAATCGTAATTTAATAAGAAAGTAACTTATAAAAGAAACTAATCCATAATTAGCGCTCTGTCTTGTAAAATCAAAACCAAGAGCCAGTCAATATTTTCAGTTACATTATAATCATTTAACAAGTACAAAACTAAAAGCCAACAAAATTTTGATATCATATTTTCCAAGATTATGGAGTATTTATATGTTTAGCACAAACTGTGTACACAGTCGACGCGATTTAGCCGCGGACAGGTTATTAGAATTTGATAAAGCACCTCTGCATGGATTATATTGATAGGATGTGCTTAGATATAAGATCACCTGGATTGATGTTGTTTGAACTGAGTATAAACCAGAATATTTTCAATTTACCTCTAAAATTATTCATCATATCAACAGCTTTCAACTGTTCATCGCTAGACATGGACTTCTCTTCAGCAAGGAGTATTCGGTCTGCTATACCACGCTAGTCAGACAGGTTGAAACTGGATGTTGTAATAACAACTGTTCCCGGATCCCTCCTATGTCAGGCGTAGAGTGGCACACCGTGTGGTTTTAGTAGGTCCGATTCCAACATACCATCCCGCCGTAAATCGCGGTGAGTGATGGTTCTTCACACGTCAAATAAAAAGAAAAAGGATTTGTTTCAAGTTTTCCTTCTCTTTGCAATGATGTTGTCCTGTGTCGTTTGCGACACCTACAGGATCAATAGGGGTAGTGTCACTTTGTGATCATAATCCGTCACCACACGGTGAGAGAAATATTAATAATAAATCTTTATTTGAACAATATAGTATACAAACTTATGTGATGTTGTCCTGCATAGATTGCACCCTTAGTCGGTTCCTACGACATCTACGGGATCAAGAGGAGTGGTGTCACTCCATAATCTTAATCTGTTACCACACGGATGTAGTTCAAAGGTACCTTTTTAATATATAACATTCGGAAATCCAATTGGTTTCATCGACACGTGTTTACTCTCAATTATTCACACATTCCCGCCAAATCGTAAAAATACGAATTGAACATATTTCATTATCATTTGAAAATGAATTTTTGTATAATCATCAAATATTCCCCTCGATATAGTCTCTGATTTAAAACCATATCGTAGAGTTTATATTTCTGCGGAGTAAGCAAGGCATTATATAATCCTTTAATAAAATTTTGTATGTTGAAGTTATGACTGTCGTAATGAATTAGCTTTATCGCGATTTATGCATTATTAGTACCGTTTATGAGATTAATAAGAAGAAATTACCATTTATAAGAAAATTAGAATGATTTTTTTTATACTTGGACTTTGTTCAGTTGTTTGGGTTAGTGGTTTAGTAAAATTTTATATGGATTTAGATCATATTTTCTCACTCACGGTCAAAATTTTACTGTATAATTTTATTTTTATTTAATGGTCAAAGTCATCAGCATAGGCCACAGGATTATTAAGCTGAAGTGGCAGTGGACTTACAATATTAGCCGCAGAACTGACAACTGTTGGGATTAACGAGTTCTAGAGTGGAGATCGCGTCTCGGTAAACGTAGTGTAAGACGCCCACAGGCTAGGTGGAGTGACGATTTGCGCAGGAAGGCTATCAGAAGTTGCATGCGAAAAGCCCAAAATCGATCGGAATGGCGCGCAGTGAGAGAGGTTCTTGTACAGCAGTGGACTGCAATAGGCTAATGTGAACTGTGATGATAATGGTGATACTTAATGGTCGTGCTTCGTTTTAGAGATTGTGTATATTGAAAACAAGTGAAAATGGTAGAGAAGATCGGCGTCAAAAAGATGTTATATCAAGTATGAAGTAAAATTTACGATGAGTTGAACCAAAACCTTCATTTTCTATTAAATTTGGTTTCAATGTAGTACAACCACTCCTTGAGTTTCCTTCAAAGTGAATGACCCAGAATAATAGCAGTTCAACGAACGTACAGGGCACCAATGGGTATAACTGGAAAGGTACAGAAAGCTTAGCAGCTTGGGACCAATTTTTTGCACTGGAAATTACTAACTCGTAGAATTATAACATGACTTTCTAAAAATACATAGTTCTACCGGCTACAATGAAATGTTAAAGTGGTCTATACATTGTAGGTTTTGAACATATAATAAATTCGGTTAGCTTCTTATTTAAATCACTCCAGGTGTTACAATGGGTACGTAGCGCTGGTTTATGAAAATTTAACTGAAAAGCTTGCCGTATCATAATATGTGTAATACAAAATCTATTAGTTGCTGTCAGCACGGCGTGCTGGCGTCACTCCACACCTGGGCACGTTTTATTAAACTGCTGAAATTGCATCGTCTCATATCAGGGGCACCTGTGAAATTGTACTGTTAATTTATTTAACACTAGTGGTGCACTCCGGGCTTACATTGCCCAAGCAAAGACTTACCGAGATTGGATTGTAAGTTTAATGGTACATCTAAGCTTACGAACTTAAAATTTTTGAACAATGCTTTTCTAAAGATATGTGGTGATGAATTAAGAGTACCAGATTTAGAATAGGAGTGTCACTATCCTTACTCATCCTTCTTTTTGACACAGTGAATTCTTTTCACTCCATACCCACCGGAGGGACGAAGGGCGTGTGTAGGACTCCTAGAGAACCGATTTACCCACTAAACTCCGCGGTGGCCTACCTCGGCAGTCGGGAGGAGCTCCAGGAACGCATTAGCGTCTTCCGGAGTCCGCCCTGCCGTACCTCACAATTGAGGTACATCCCGGGAACATCATGCCCCAGGGCAAGACGCTATCGCATCTCTCACGGCTTTACACAGTATGAGGTGGCACAGCACCCTGCCCCAGACGACAGCCCCGACGGCCGACTGTGTCGGGTCGATTGCAGCGGTCACATCGCCTTAAGATGTGGCCGTAGCGGCCCTTAGACGGTAATTAGGGAGCTATCGACCTCTACCACGTCCCCTTCACCACCTCCTTCTAGTGGCCCTTGCCCGCTCTTGCTTTGCGGTCTCCATCGTCATATCATCCTATGGGTGTCGTAAGAGGTGACTAAGGGAGCAAACTAGGCAGGACAACATCACAGCAGAGAGAAAGAAAAAATAAAATAAAACCTATACCAACCCGACTGGACAGCGTGGTATAGAACCTAAGCCAAAATTTCCTTTCAAAGGAGATGCCAATATCCAGTAGTGGATGATTGTGTTTTAAAATTATTGGTGTTTTCATAGACTAAATTTAATTCTTATGATTAACTCGATATTTAAAAATGTGATTTATATATTTTGTCGATTATTTCCAATATTTCAAATATCTATATTACTTCACGACGGTCACAGGAGCATAAAAGTGTTTCCAAGGCTCTTGCAAGGCTCAAAACAGGTGTAATATTGTTTATAACTATAAATTTTCAGTGGCACGTACAGCCGGCTGTGGTATGCAATAAAAATATTGTTTCCACAGGCGCAGAGCTCGTTTCTGCTATCCAATTTATTTGCGTTTTGCCATTATATTTATAGCAGTACACTAAAATATATCTGGCGGGTGTGGCCGTTGAGAGTCGCAATGCGTTTTGCACTGCTGTCCTGTCAGCGGTAAAAAAAAATGCATTTATTTGTTACATCTGTTACCGTTTGTCTAGCTAGGCTTTATTCCACTAGTGTACTTCTGAGTGTTTTTTTTTAAAGAGGTTAACAATAAATTTTAATATTGACTGGCTTTTTTTTTCTAACAATATTACATATATTAAGTATGTATTCGGTATGGATATGTGTGTATGCGTTAGTATAGGCATGTATTTGTGTATATATCTGTGTATATGTGTGTATGTGTGATTGCCACTGGCTTACTATTTTTGGCTTAATTAATAGTTGTTTTTTTTTTAACATTTTATTGATTTCCTTTTTCCCTCGTCTACATACAAGTAGGCCATTAGTGGCCTTTGTTTGTGTTTAATACTTAATTATTTTTGTATTGGGCATGTTGTGTTCTCCCATAATTGAGGAGGCACAAGACATGTAGGTATGTACGGTGTAGCCCTTGTCGAAGATCAAATAAATGATTAAATATATACTCAAGAGATTGATGAAGAGTCAGTGTTTCATTTGAAATCGGGCGAAAAAGCCATAGCAGCTCATATCTTTTGTTTCTGAAATTTAAAATTGTGCTGACTATAATAACTTCAAGGAATTACTACAAGAGTGCTTAAGTGGTGTAGTATAATGCATAATCGTTTACTGACACGGAGGGTTTTACCACTGCACGAAGTATCTTCCAGGTGTAATTTAATTTAATAGATTTAAGAGTAAAAGAGTTTAAGTCTATAGAATAAGGGATGTTCATTATTTTATGAGCAGAACCATTGCCCATCAAGTAACCATTTGCCCACTTTATGAAGTTCGCTTTATGAACTGGTGTAGAAGAGAGAATGTTGCTGGTTATTCAAAAAAAATTGTTTAAAAGTTTCCAACGTTTTACGACCGTATTCTGAACAGAAAGCTGGATATGTAGCTTTCTGTTCAACGAATTGTCAATCTCATTTTAAATATTTAACTATGTGTACATAATTCGTACTGTCGGACAGACAAACTTTATTCCTATGTTAGTAGTTTTACACTGCATTCGGGCAAGAATTAAACATTCATTTTTATTACGTTTCCGGAGAATATTGCCAAGCCGGGCCCAGCTTACAGCTTTTATTTTGGAGACCAGGTTATTTTATTTAATAAAGCTTTGCAACATCCGTCATTATCCGTCTACTTAGTAACTTAATCCATGTGTTATTTACAGCAGTTTTATTGGAAGGCTTTTGCTTTTGGAAATAGGCGACCAAATTTAAATTACCATGCTGCAAACTGCCTTGGTGGCGCAGCGGTAGTGAATGCGGCTGCTGTGCTTGAGGTCTCGGGTTCTCGGGTCTGACCAAATGTTTGTATGATCTGCAAATATTTGTTTCAAAGTTTGGGTGTTTTCTATGTATAACATGTATGTATTTACAAAAAAAGTATACAAGTATTCTATCAGTCAGTCTAGTTATCATAGCACAAGCTCCGCTTAGTTTGAAACTCGATGACGTTATGTGTCAAATGTCCAAAATGTCCGAAATATTCTCCTTATTCTTACTTTTATAATTACATACTCGTATAGTCCAAACAGCATCACTGCAACAACGTTTGTCAGTCGATTATTGGATATGTCTAGATATCTAGATTAGAAATAGATCAACTAAATACACCATGCTGACCAGTGCTAGCTAGATAATTATAATCCTACTAATATTATAAATGCGAATGTAAGTTTGTTTGTTACGGTTTCATGCGAAAACTACTCAACCGATCGTCATGAAATTTTGTACACATGTTCTTGAAGGTATTAGAAGTAATGCAGGATACTTTTTATTAAAAAAAAATAGATTTATTTAAAATTATCTGCTACGAAACTTAATGTGGCAGTGTGTGCAGGATAAAATGTTTTTTATGTAGGTTATATAGATATGTACTCCAGTGCGATAATTAGATATCTATTACTCCTTTTTATCTCGACTCTCGTCTTTGCGTAAAAGGGCCAAATTTATTTAAGCTAAAAAATAATACAAAGTTGACGTGCGATTTTAAATTAAGTATACTCCATCTATCTAAACGACATTTGATGAGATATAACTCCACTGTTCACATATTTAAACGATACGAACCCAAGGGCAATAGTTTATAACTAAACAATTCTCTAACAAAGTGAGTTGAATATGCCAAACACATGGGAATACGAATAATTGAAAGACTGTTGAGAGCTTCATTAGTGCTGGACAATCCCTGGACACATCAGATACTAAATCATGTAAACAGACTTCACCTACGTATATACGTAAATAATGTAACAATTGCCAAAGCAAAACAAACGCTAATTACTCAACCATTGGAGTTTTGCAATTTATGAAGGCACGATATTATATGAAATTAAAAAAACGTATATTAAAATAAAACTTAGCAAGTTTTATTAACAATTGAGGATTATATCATCATCATCATTATCATCATCATCAACAACTACTTCCTTACATAGTCTTCTGCTAGACATAGACCTCTCCTTAAAAAGGAGGTTTCAGCCTACTATACCACGCTGGCCAGACGGGTTGGTATGGCGCTTCTATCAAATTTGCCTTCTCTTATTTATTTATAACTTTATGCACAAATACATGCACTGGTGGATATAATGCCTAAAGCATTTTGTTGCCAGTCAACCGATTGAGCGATGCAGAGAAAAGATGAGGTAGGGACACTTAAGGATAAGTAGTAATTGACAGAGAATTCAGTATATATAGACTAGTTTGACCATACATAAGCAAATATACGTACATAAACACATACATATATATTTTTTTTCACAGTGCTCTTGTCCTTTATAACTTCCTCTCTTAGTCGCCTCTTACGATTCCCATGGGATGAATAGGGATGGTTATAGGTACTTTGTATTCTTAATGCGTCACCACACGGAATAAGGATTATAATAACATGGACAAATAAAAGTATTTGGTCTCAATAGTTTATGTTCCGATGTTGTTATACACCGATTGGTAGTTATTATACGGCGATGGTGATTGGTAGTACGGTGTAGCTTCGTTAGAAGGTGATAAAATATATTCTTGTTTAAGAGAATGATTCTTACCATGTCATTATTATCTCAGCCAAAAGACGTCCATTACTGGACATAAGCCTTCCCCAATGTTCTCCATAATAGCCGATTCCATACCACCTGCCTTTAATGGCTTCTCGCGTCCTTCACCAGATCATTAGACTATGGGAGGCCTTCATAGCCCCATCGGCCGTCGTTACTATGTGCAAGGTGCTCCTTAAGATTCATTTGCAAATTTTCCTCATTCTTGATTCGATCACATAAAGCAAATACATAAAAAAAATATGTAAATAAATATCTTAATATGTAAAACAAGAAATCTTTATAGATTATAGTATAGAATAGTAACTGTTCTTGTAATGTGGCACTAGCAATCTATCATAGCAAAATGTAAAATGAAGTAGCAAATGCACTGAGACTTGAAACTTTATAAATTAAAAACCATCTGCTAGACGCGATCTCAATAGCAGAAAGATTTTGAAATTGAAACTTGCACCTATTTAAACTTGAAAGCAGTACGCTTTGACACTGAGGGAATTTCAAAAACATCCACGAAGCAAAATGGAAAAAAACACATTTATTTCTACACTTTCAAATGCACTGTTATTCAATATTCTGTCTTAGTGTTGGTAGGTGTGATTCACGGTAAATGTACTTTGAAAGGTGGTTTTTGAAGAGAAAAATATATTTACATTGAGAGAACGAACAGTTGGTTGGAAAATTGTGCGGCTTTTATCCTGAAATAGTATGCAGCAATACATTTTGTAAGAATACCAATTACTGTTGGAATCGAATCAAATGGAATACTGGAATACTGGTGGCATGTACTAATTTCAGGTATGGCTTGCACTGCCCAATAATAAAAATGGTTGATACATCTAACACATGACGAGTTTTTTTTTAGAGTGTGCTGAACCGAAACCTCACCGTAATCGCAGTAGTGACAGGTGGGATTCAATTCCCTTCTAGTGACTGAGTACAGATACTTCCCGAAGCAACTGTACCCGGAAAGGACCTGCGTCATTCGGAAGTAAAGGATCCCGTGCTGTCGCCCTGCCCAGTGAGCCATCGTGGCTAGATGAGTGGCCTCACGGCAGTCGCGTACCTCTTCAGGCGGGGCCTGAATGCCATTATCCGCCCGAAAGTCAGCTTGACGGGCTGTACTAAAGGTAAGCAGCCTACTGATAAACGTTTATGTAGTTTAACAGACCTTTATATTTGTTTCATCGGACACAAAACAAAATAATTATTGTTTGTCCTGGATGTGGACTGCACAGTTGGCTCAGTGGTTTAAGCGGTCGTCACGTCGCTCTCTACTGCGCTTTGTGTTATCCACAAATTGTTGTTCTAAATCTGGGTGTTCTTTGTGTCCGTTTCTTGTATGCTTGTAAAGTCCCCCGCGACACAGAATTTATTTCTAGTGCGGGAGTTGTTTTTATTAAAAAATAAAATAAAATAAATGTGAATCAGATCAAAGACCTGCTAACAACTTGTCTTTTTTTAAGCACAACAGCCATTGAGCATGGTTACTGTTCTTTTTAGATGTCATGAAAATTTAGCAAACACATTATGAAAAAGTTTAAACATCTAGATTTAAACAAAAAAGTCTAAATAAATAATTAAGAAAAAGTTTATTCAACTTAAGTTAATCTGATAAAAAAGATTGAAACGCTCAAAAGTCAAACCTTCCACTATGTTTTATTTCTCTCTTTCTCAATTATAAGATAAACAACATAACTTTAGAAGAGCCCTAGAAAAGTCCTATATTATTTCGTCAATGAGTAAATGATCAAATATGTTTAACGAAATTCTCCTTTGATGTCTAACGAAGGTACCGTCAGCAAACATAATCTGAGACGTGAACTCAAAGCTACGTTGGAAAAATAATCTCTTGTATACAAAGTAAAATGATAATGAGATATTTTGTGATAAATTAGAGAGCTTCTATATTAAATATTACATAGTATATGTTATTACTTCAAACTGTTTAGTATTAGTCTGAGTGAGTGAGTGAGTGAGTAAGTCATTTATGAAATGAAAGTGTTTAAAGACGTGTTAAATAATTACGTCTCAGTACGTACTCTTTGCGAATAAACTGAAATAAAATTTTAATAGCGTTACATGTATTAATCATTTGACTAGCTTCTTACTAGTAGTTAATGATTCTAAATTTTGAGCCAAAAATCATGGTTTTAACAATATGAAATGATACAGTTTTCAAGCAAATTACAGAAAAAAAAATTGAGGTTTCATTCCCTGTCCACGCAAATAATGTGTGTACAATAAAAACCAAGGGTGCATAAGGTTGCCACGAAGAACCGTGCAAGTGGTGAACCTGTTGGTCAACGGACGAGGCTCTGGCAAACAAAACATGCCGTGGGGGGCATAGGCTCGCCACCTATAACATGGAATTGAAACACTGTCGAAAAGTAGGCGTTTAATATGCCTCTATCTACCCCTCCCGGGAAACAGACGTGATTTTATGTACATATGTATGTAATAAAAGCCATTTTTTCGGGATATCCGTCTAATTACTCATTAGTCCTCAGTTAGTAGTGTCACGCTGATTTCAGCACGAGCAGGCCGGCTCGACCGGGGCAGTACTATCCTCCCATGGAAGACCAACCTAAAGCGCCAACATTCATGTTGTCGTATTTCGTTGGTGAGTGTGAGACCGAAGGCCCATTGATGCAGGGGTGACAGTTATCGTGGTAACTGTGTAAGCCTTACACTGTCCCGATAACTGTCATGTCTTTTGCGTCCCCAAGCGGGGTGTGAAAAAGTATCTCACTATTCCGCTATAGTGTGGGTCACCATACTGCATTATCTGCATTTGCAATGAGTATGGTGACTACAACTCTTGGATTCTATTCATACTTTCCATCAGGCAGAGTAGAGTTACTTCGGCAGGCTCTTAATATAGAAAAAAATACTATATAACAAATTAGATTACATATAATAAAATATGTAAATAGTAAATATTTATGTATTAAAAGACATGTTATACGATTAGCTGTATTGTGATTACCGCAGTAGTTAGTAATTAGTTTGAGATCAGATACCCATGTGTGGCACTTATCAAATAAATCTGTATGCTAACTTCCATTTTAAACAAAACAACCTTGAAGTGTTGAACTGATAGAAATCTTTTAACATTGATGGATCTACAATCTAATCAGGCTAAAAATATGCTACATCCATGGGTGTCGCCAGAATTATTTTCAGGGATATGCATCTAAATACATCCACACATACTATTTGACAATCCTACTAATATTTTAATTGCGAAAGTTTGTATGGATGTTTGTTTCTCTTTCATGAAATACCTACTGGACGGATTTGGATGAAACTTTACATGAATAAGGTTATACATCGTAATAACACATAGACTACTTTTTGCTACGGTATCCGATAAATAAGCGGACGGAGTCGCAGGTAAAAAATAGTATAAAATAAAGAGTCATATCAGGTCTTTACCTATGAATTCGACTATGTTATGAAGTAGGTCAAAAATATGTATTTTTGTATGTATTTTCTTTTCAACCAGGTGAAGGGTTTTTTCATCCTTTCACACCCTCCTCCCGGCGCCTATGGCTATATCCTTGACACAGAAAATGCTAGTATATTTACTTTTATGTCGACTGACCTAAACCGACAGACCTATAGAAGAAACTCACTTAATTTTTCCCTTTTTACCGCTACTTTTTATTCTATAGCCAGAGGTTAATATGTGTTTCATCATTTTGCTGTGATTGCGACAATAACGAATGGTTCACAATTACGTGAAATTTATCTGCGGGCTGTACTGAATTATGACCCGTCCGTGTCTAAATTTCGTGTACGATTTAATTTTCCACCTCGTTCGTTCTCTCTCTATGCAAGCGCTTACTCTTTGCTAACGATGTACATCATTTATTTTACCACCTAAGGTATGAAATTCTCAAAAAACTTTTTTTTTGTCTATATTAAGAGCCTGCCAAAGTGAGTCTACTCTGCCTGATGGAAAGCATGAGTAGAATCCAAGACTTGTGGTCACTATACTCATTGCAAATGCAGACAAAGCAGTAAGGTGACCCACACTATGGCGGCCTAGTGAGATGCTTTTTCACACCCCACTCGGCGACGTAAAAGGCATGACAGTCATCGTGACAGTGTAAGGCTTACACAGTTATCACGATAATTGTCAATGGGCCTTCGGTCTCACACTCACCAACGAAACACGGCAACACGGATGCTGGCGCTTTAGGTTGGTCTTCTGTGGTAGTACCGCCCCGGTTTGTGCTGAAATCAGTTTGGCTCTACTATATCCTTACTGGGCGCTTGCAATATAAAAAGTACCAAATTTTTGAGTTTCAAGCCCCAACGGCTTAGATTCTGCGTCTACGAATCATTCAGTGCAACTAATCTTTTATAAATTGATGTCTAGAGCAAATAATTTACAAGGTATGTGTTGCTATAAAGGAACAAACAAATATAAAATTTATGTTACCTTAGCTTGTGCCTATAAAACTATACTGTGTAGTTAACGTTTTACACAGACTTCAAAATTTACAACACTTTTAGTAGGTATAAAGTTTTAGAGCGTAGTAACTTAAAATAGCTTGACTGCATTCAGCTAGTTTGCGCAGTAAATTGACGATATACTCATGACTATTATTTCAAAATGTGTTAAATTGCAATCAATCTGGTGTGTATGTATGTTCTCCTAGTCGACTTCGGCTACGGCGGAGAGTTTCAACGGAGACCAACCAACTATTGCAGAGCACAAATATGTGCGCAAACGCAGGTGCACTCTCTGCTTCCTTATTTTCACAATCAAATGGAAAGGCTGTCCGATACGACCAAGAAGAAATCAGTTGCAGGACCGATGGTTTTATGGGTTCTCCGAAGCACGGGTTAAGACCCTAAGTGCCAAACTCCGGGCTGTAATTAAGCATTTGTACGATTAGAAATTTTGATGGATGATATGATGAAAACTAGACTGTGTGGTTCATTCAATCAATCTATCGTCGTCCACTGCTGAACGAATGTCTTCCCCAAGGAACACCAACCTCCCGATCTTGGGCAATTCGTATCCATCTGCCGCCAGCCACGTTCTTCAAGTCGTCGGTCCATCGCGCCGCAGGGCGCCCTCCACTACGTTTACCCAATTGTGATATCCACTCTAGTACACTTCGGGTTCAGCGACCATCGGTTCGTCTGGAGACATCGCCGGCCCACTTCCACTTCAGCATACTGATTCTAGAATACTTACATATATTTTTAAGGAATACATGTATATTATATATAGAAAACAATATATTTGCAGAGCCTACTAACTTTTGGTCCGACCCAGGAATCAAACCCGAGACCTCAAGCACAGCAGTCGCGTTCACTATGACTGCATCACCGAGGTAGTTGTTGTAAGTGGCCTTAAAAATACCCTGTTAATAGAAATTATATTGAAGGTAAGTGAGTATGCTATAGAAAACATCTATAATATGTATTTCTTTTTACAAAATTATATCTCATCTTGTAAAATCTCGGTACCTGTAAGAATGATTAAGCTGTATATTCAATTACCAGTTACGTACCTTTCTACGTTTAGTAAGCCGAAATTATTATTTTTCTTCTTTTGAAAAAAGATAACGCCCGCACTAGGAATAAATCCTGTATCGCGGGGGACTTTACAAACATACAAGAAATGGACACAAAGAACACCCAGACTCAGAACAACAATTTATGGATCACACAAAGTGTTGTCCCATATAGTATTAGGCCAACCGTGCAGTAATTAGATGCTTATAAGAATATAAAGTTCCATGTGGTGAAAGATTAAGAATACATAGTGTTACCACCCCTATTTATCCCTTGGGTGTCGTAAGAGGCAAACTACGTATGATAACACTACTGCAAAGACAAGGAAAACTTGATATAATTTCTATACTAACCCACCTGGCTAGCGTGGTATAATAGTAGGCCAAGACCTTCTTACTAAGGAGAGGCCTATATCCAGCAGTGAATTACTAAAGGTACAATATTACAGATACGAAAATAGGCCAGGCCCCTTTGAAGAATTTCTTAATCTAGAGACAATGCCGTGTGCATCCTGATCAAGATTATTATAATACGCTGTCCACAAAACATTAAGTTACATAACATTTTAATTTCATCTATGTATATATTAATACGTGATGCAAAAACTTTGGACCCCTTTTTACGAAAATTGCGCGGACGCAGGAGCATAAAATTTAGCACACTTATAGTTTATGTGTAGGAGAAGTGCAGAACGCTAATATTTTTCAATAATAATGCTTATAAAGTACATTAAATCAATAAATAAAACATTACATACACTACCACGCATTTCACACACACATACAAACACAAGTATTTGTACACGCATACATACTCTGTGGTCAAATTGTTTCTTTTGTTTTTCATTTTGTCCACAGACATAGAGTACTGACATAGATATAGATTACTTTTTTATGTTTACTATGGTCCTACAGAATGTTAAACAGAAAAATTTAAGTTGCCCTATTTAATATAAAAAATACTACGTGAAATACCGCTTGTTTATAAAAATTATGTAATATAATTTATGTTGTATTATGGTCGAATTTCGACCTCTGGGCGACCACTAGTAACATTAATTCACCAAAGTAGTAGATATGCAGGTGACTTTAATTCAGGTTACAAGGTTCGATCCGAACTAACAAATATTAGAAGTTAAGGCTTTTAAAATGTCACGTTTGGCCAATTTCATTCGCTAGTTTGTGCAGGTTTTATAAAATAGTGAATAAGTGAAATTTTGTGGTGTTTGGCGGCGCTCGGCGGCGTTCCTCCTTCGTTCCAACATTTACACCAACGGCTTGTTTTACATTTTCAGAACGTTGCATCATCTATTTTGGACATAACGTGGATATTCTAGGTAAATATTTTAGCAAACAATATTTTATAGATATGATTTACATATTGTACACATTTATTGATTACCAGCTTCGTGAAATATTCACAGAAAAATGAGAAGCAAATATTATAATAGATAGATTGCGCCTGCAAATAACCACGAAAGATATGGTTGTTTGTCTTTATATATGTTACATAAGGCTCGTGGCGACTTCGACTTTAAGGTATGTGGAAGTCGCCACAGGCTTTTCTACATTTTTGTATATGTGTACTTTATAAAAAATACGCACATCCAAATCGCATTTTTAGAAGTTAACACATGCGCAATAGATTTAAATCATAACTATAATTTAAAAATGTGAAAGTAAATTCTTTTGGTTAGTTACGAAAAGGATAAAAATATCTTTGACAGGGAAAGAAATACTTCCAGCATTGATTGATCGCAGTTAAGCTTAGTAAAGCTAGTTAATCTTTTTGTTTATATTCTTTGATCGATGACATAGTTTTTTTAATTAAAATTAGAAATATTTAGTAGTATATCCAATTATCCATACTATTGATATCAACGTACTTGAATGTTACTCGGCCCGGTAGCCAACAAATATTTGAAACCGAGCACAGAAACGTTCAGACCGCTTGTTATTATCTTGACTTCCCAATAAATTATTGTGCCATATATAATATTATATTCTGTAAATTTAAAAGTAAAAATACTTGTGTGTACTTATGTGCGTACACAAGAAATTATACTTCTTTGACATAACAAGATTAAAACATCCAAAAATTGTTATCCTTCGTGTTTTCCTGTTTGTAGAGAAAAGGAAAGTAATACTAGAAAAAAAATATTTAATACATAACACATTATCTAATTAAATGTATTTTATTTTAATATCACAACAAAATATTTGTACATAATTAATAATTAATTCAAAAAACTAAACCGTCGACTAGCCAATTTCATGGTGTCGGTTTTTCATGAAGGTGTGCGCGCGCGTTGTAACACTCATTCGATTTTTTTTTCAAACGCGCTCAAAAGAAGTGTAACTTTAAAAATATTAAGTTGGCTAGTGTATGTTTCAAAAACTCGAGAATTTCTAGACAGTTTGAGCTCTTTGATACAGTGTACAACCCGCCTCAAAGGTTGCTTTTATCATGAATTTTTGTTCCAGTCTTATTTCTCAACAATGCAACCAGCAATTGTTCATACGGGTCCTTTAAGCCGGGCCTGAAGAAGCATCTTACTAGGCCGCCATAGCGTGGGTTGCCATACTCCATTGTCGGTATTCGCAATGAGTATGGCGACCACCACTCTTGGATTCTATTCATGCTTTCTATCAGGTAGAGTTGAGTCACTTAGGGAGGTTTTTATAATATATACGTATAATTTTATTTGATCTATTCTTGATTTCTCAAATGACATAGAGTATTTTTTTAGTAAAGTGTTACATATCCAACGATTACATCTTATTGTGATTGAAAATTGAGTTGGTATTTTGCTAGTGTTAATATTATCTTACTAAGAAAATTCATTTTAAAACATTTGTGGAACCAAGTGTTAATCAGACCAGAATTTAATTCCTAGAGAATTATTCCTTAGATGGTGCTTATTCACATTGTACTTTGTATCAAAGACAAGCGCTAGCCAGCTATTCAGGTCACTTCTAAAATTATTTGGATAACCCAGAACAGATTCCTATTTATGCACACAATATGGAAGTTATTTCTTGAACCATAAATTCAGAACGGTACAATGGACTGCTCAAGGTTGCATTTTAGCGTTGCACTGAGCATGGACGTAAATTAATATATTCACTGCCGTAGTTGTTGTTCTAAATAACAACGAAATAATTTGATATTCAGAACCTGCCAAAGTGACTCTACTTTGCCTGATGGAAAGCATGAATAGAATCCAAGAGTTGTGGTCACCATACTCATTGCAAATGCAGACAACGCAATATGGTGATCCACACTATGGCGGCCTTGTGAGACG
The DNA here is from genome assembly GCA_949316085.1 of Hypercompe scribonia. NCBI lineage: Eukaryota > Metazoa > Arthropoda > Insecta > Lepidoptera > Erebidae > Hypercompe > Hypercompe scribonia. The sequence continues at coordinate 13,667,780 of OX438988.1, forward strand.
CTTTTTAACACCCCGCTTGGGGACGTAAAAGGCATGACAGTCATCGTCACAGTGTAAGGCTTACACAGTTACCACGATAACTGTCACCCCTGCATCAATGAGCGATTGCGACCACGGCGGCCAGTCTCGACAGAGACCACCTAACGACGCAGGAGATATTACAGTGCACAAGTGAATGCCAAAACACAGGTGCACTCTCTGTTCCCTCATTCTCTCAATCTGGTAGGATAGCTATCCGTCACGACCGGAGAGAGTCAGACGCCGGACACACGGACGGCTTTACATACACTCCGAACTGACTGTTGCTGGGAAAAGAAAAATTTAAATGACAGAACTACATAATTTCGTTTCTTCATCAAAACAGAACAAAAATATATGTTACAACATATTCAATTGATTTATCCAAACCCGATACCTAAACCTAGATTAGCCGGTTAAACTCTGCCAATCAACCTTTACATCCTACATAATTATTATCCTAAATCCATATTTCATCTTCCTGGTTCTCCTTATAAGAAGATTCGTCTGTAATCCTTCGAGATAGTTCTTGAAACAGAATATTAATCCTGTCTTAGTAATGCGGCCTGCAAGGGTGCCGAGGTCTGAGCTGCACGAAGCCTCTTTATAACTAAGGTGGGTGTACACGGACTTTGGACAATGCTAATATTGAATTATCGAGTATATCGTTTCGAATAAATATTATTTTCTAAAAGAAATCTATTGATACATGTTTTTGTGAAGAGAGTTGTAAGTGTAAGAAGTGCTTTATATGAATACAATAACTTCATCATAATCGTTAATTATACAAGGAACTGTTTATATACGAGTAAGTCTAAAACAAAGTTAATGGATCCTTTTAATCAAATTACTGGCTAAAGTGTTAAAGTCTTAATTTAATACTAATGTTTTTAGTAAATCACTTCCTAATTCAAGGTGGTCCGACAACCTGGTGAAGGTCGCGAGAAGCCTCTGGATGAGGGCGGCGCGGGACCAGCTGTTGTGGAAAACCTTGGGGGAGGCCTATGTGTAGCCAGGGTGCTGGGCTAGAAAACCTCCACGTGGTGCACCCTGGTAACGATGGCGATGGCACTGTTTCTTCCTGTGCCATTTGGAAGAGGACATCACGCCAACGGCTAATATTCTAGCACGAAGAAGAGGAGGCCATTTTCTTCGGCCATTCGGCTGAGGCTTGGTCCAACAGAGCGGGCATTTATGTCGATTCCTCCGTTGGCTCTTCGCTCTTTGGAGCAATGAGGAGGAAAACCTCGATAAAAAATCATTAGGGTGGGACCCTTTCATGGGTCGGCATTTCTCCACTGTCAATGGTGGAGAAAGGAGAATGGGCTCGGTGTGTACTCACACTATCGCCGAGCAGGCATTGGAAGATTTAATCTTCCTGCCACCGTTGTCACATCGTAATCCCGAAAGGAGTGTGGTGGTTATGTCTCGCGACACCAATCGGGGGCGAGGGTCTTGGCTTAGCCGCCCGGACTGCGAGGAAGAAAACCTCTTTAAAAAATTACCCCGAATCCCGTGTTCTGGTGCGTGACCAGGGGATGCATGGCTGATGGGCAGTTCAGTCGTAAGCGCACTCCCAGCCGAGGCACCTGCGGACCCCTCGGTTGGGCATAAATTTACGCTTGCCCGGGTATTGGGGATCTCTGCCCGGGTCGACCTCTGTTCTCCCCATCTCGTGGGTTCAAATATGGAATCAATTATAAATAAAAATAAAAATACAGACGAAAAGAAGGAGAAAAAAAACAGAGGGGAAAGGAGTGCAAGAACGGACGACTTCTCTTCCAACAAAGAGGAGACATTGGTTAGCACGCCTATCTCGGTGGGGCTCCCAGAAGTCATTATGGCTGCTGGGAGCCGTAGGATATCGGAACGATTGCGTTCAAAATCTGTCGCGGGTGGTAGCTCCAGTGCGAAGGAGGACACACTGGAGCTTATGGAAACGGAGCTCTGTGCCAGTCGGAAACGTGGACGCTCCAGGGATGACGGCAGCGATACGTCTCAGGAGATGTTACCTCCCAAGGTTGCAAGCAGCCGTAGAGGGAGGTCACGAACTCCGGCCTCGGTCCCGTCAGGCTCCGTTTTCTGCAAGGCAGGAGCCTACAGAAGAGTCAGGGCGGACGGCGAAGCATTAGCGGAAGAGGAGGTCGCAGATCTCCTGCTTAAAATCAAGGAGCCGATGGTAGGGAGTTCTGTTCTCCAAACACCATCGTCCATGCAGGAGAGAGCAAACGCGGCGGTGGCCATCATCCACAAAGTGGCCACCAAGTCTAGTAACCTTAAGGGCTGTTTTGTGAAGGCAAGGACTCCTCTGCCGCTATTGCGGGGGTCGTGGAGAGCCTTATCGGAGACATGGCTCGTCTCCAGGCAGCCAACGAGCGTCTGACGGGGCAGGTGACTGAGCTCAGTGCTCAGTTTGCTCAATTCCGGGCAGATCGCCCCGAAAGAGAAGGCTCGCCTCCGTCACAACTTACCCCCTCTTCCAACCTCGGGAGTATTCCTGATGCCCACCTGCGCCAAATCACGGACGCAGTTTGGCGCATGATGGACGGGCGTCTCGCTGGCCTGGAGGCGAGGCTGCCTCCGGCCCCAGTTGTCCGACCGCCGCTCGCGGCAAATAGACCTAAGACCGTATCGGTGCCATCAACGCCTCCCGTTGCGGGCGGTCGTGTATCCTATGCGGCGGTGGCGTCTGTGTCTGCTGCTCCTGCGGTTGCTCCGAGGGCACGACAGGCGGCTAAAGCAACAGCCAAGACAGGTGCACCGAGGTCAGGGCCCAAAACCGCGGCCAAGTCTAGAGCGGAATTCCCTCCGCTCTCCACTCCAGCCGCTGTACCTGGCACCTCCACGTCTGCTCCCCCCATATCTGCCCCTTCCACGGATGGTTGGCAGGTAGTCGGGGGGACTAAGAAGTCCCGAAAGCGGGGTAAAAAGGCTGCTCAAAAAGCAGCCTCTACCCCGCAGTCGCTATCGGTGGTAGTGGCCACTACGAAGAGGCCGCGCAAGCTGCAGGTGCCCAGGACCGCGGCGGTGGTGGTCACCGTGTCACCGGAAGCGGCTAACGGCGGACTGTCTTACGCGGCCATCTTCCAGAGGGCCCGGGCTAGTCTCGCCAACGACATCGGGACGGAAGGAGTCAGGTTGCGCCTCGCTCAGACGGGAGCTCGTATCCTAGAGTTCCCTGGAGCCGAAGGTGCAAAGACGGCTGATACGTTTGCCGAAAAGTTGCGGGGCATGTTTGCGGCCACGGATGGTGTTAAGATCGCCAGGCCCACCAAGTGTGCAGAGTTGCGCATCTCAGGCCTGGACGACTCCATAACGGCCGAGGATGTCCGTGTTGCAGTAAGAGAGAAGACAGGGTGCAACGCGGACAACATTAGGGTCGGCACCATCCGTCCCGGTCCAGGAGGGCTTGGCGCAGTGTGGGTCAGCTGTCCCGTAGCATCGGCCAAAATCTTGGGCGATGCCGGTAGGCTGCTCATCGGTTTCGTGAGCGCTAGGATCACAGTCCTGGCAGCGAGACCGATGAGATGTTTTAAATGTCTGGCATCGGGACACACACGTGCCAAGTGCGCCAGCTGTTTTGACTGCAGCGGATTATGTTTCCGCTGCGGTCGACCGGGACACAAGGCGGCTGAATGCTCTGCCGCCCCTCACTGCCCGGTGTGTGCGGCGGGTAACAAGCCCGCCAATCACCAAATTGGGCAGGGAGGCTGCAAACCTCCCTATAATTCTCGGCAAGCGTTGGGGGCTAGCCAATCGACCCAGGCTGCCTCTGATGTCGTTCGCATGTCGGCATCGTTGCCCATGGAGGAGGTTGTAGAGACGGTCGAGTAATGGCCCAAGTCTCCAACCTCCTGGTCCAGACGAACCTGAACCACTGTGCCGCGGCGCAGGACCTTTTCCTGCAAACCATGACACAGTGGTCGATCGGTGTTGCCGTAGCCGCGGAACCCTATTATGTTCCTCCCCGTCCAAACTGGTTGGGTGACCGGGACGGTTCCGTGGCAGTCGTTGGCTCCACGGCGGCTCATTCCCCGCCCTTGTCGCTAAGAGACAAGGGCACTGGATATGTTGCTGCCGAGTGGGGGGGGATCACTGTATATGGTGTATACTTCTCCCCCAACCGGAGTTTGAACGACTTCGAGGTTTTCCTTAACAACTTGGAAACCTCGATGCGGCGTCTAACGTCTGGGCACGTCTTAGTGCTGGGGGACTTCAACGCAAAGTCCATTGCGTGGGGTTCCCCCAGGACGGACGCTAGGGGCGAGGCCGTAGAGGAGTGGGTGGCCTCGGTGGGCCTCTGTTTACTAAACAGGGGCTCCACCAACACGTGCGTGCGACAGCAGGGAGGGTCGATAGTGGACCTTTCGTTCGCTACCCCTGCCCTCGCCGCACGAGTAAGGAACTGGCGTGTCCTGGAAGAGGTTGAGACGCTCTCGGACCATCTCTATATCCGATTTGAGCTCTCCCGGTCCCAGGACGCCAGTAGGGGTCACGCGGCGCGGCGTTCTTCTCGCTTTCCGCGGTGGGCTGTAGCCAAATTAAATAGGGACCTACTAGAGGAGGCGGCCATTATTCACTCTTGGCCGTCTCCGCAGGCCCCGACCGAGGAGGTCGACATGAGGGCTGGTCGCTTCTGCGAAGCGATTGCACAAATTTGTGATGCGGCCATGCCCCGCATCCGAGGTTGCCGGCCTCCACGGAAGGAGGTTTACTGGTGGTCCCAGGAGTTGGCGGACCTCCGTGCGGCCTGTACTCGTGCCCGGAGGTCCTACACCCGTAGTCGGCGGCGACACCGCGAAGAAGGCGGGGAGAACCAGCTTCATGAGGAGTACCGAGAGGCGCGGAAAACTCTGAAGCTGGCCATCAGCCGCGCCAAAGAAATTAAGAGAAAGGAAATGCTGGAGGGTCTCGATCGTGACCCCTGGGGTCGCCCCTATCGTGCGGCGCGGCAAAAGCTCCGCACGTCGGGCCCCCCCCTTACAGAGACACTCCAGCCCAGCTTCCTGCGGGAAGTGGTCGAGGGCCTTTTCCCGCAGCGGGCGGAGCACACGCCCCCGTCGATGGCCTTCATGGTCGAAGACGACGGGGTGAACGAAGACAATGTTCCGCCCGTCAGGGAATCGGAGGTAGGGGCGGTTGTTCTACGGATCCGCTCTAAGAACACCGCCCCCGGGCCGGACGGGATACCTGCCCGAGTGCTAGCCCGATCCCTCGAACACATGTCGGACCGCCTCAGGGAGGTCCTGGACGCTAGCTTGGCGTCCGGACGCTTTCCTGAGTGCTGGAAAAGCGGGAAGCTGGTCCTATTGAGGAAGCCGGGACGGCCAGCCGAATCGGTAGCGGCCTATAGGCCCATCGTGTTGCTGGACGAGGCGGGTAAACTGTTTGAGAGGATACTCTCTGCCCGCATCGTCCGGCACCTCTGCGAGGTGGGCCCCGATCTGTCGGACGCCCAATTTGGTTTTCGGGCGGGGCGTTCGACGGTCGATGCTGTGCTGCGCCTGAGGGCCGTTACCGAAGAGGCGGTGAGCTGTGGCGGCGTGCTGTTGGCGGTGTCGTTAGACATCGCCAACGCTTTTAATAGTCTGCCATTTAGCTGCATCAGGGAAGCCCTCCACTACCACGGGGTGCCAGAGTACCTGAGGCGGCTTGTGGCAGACTACCTTGAGGAGCGTACCGTCATGTACGAGGACCGTGACGGTGTTCTGAGGCGGCGGCCCATGACGTGCGGTGTTCCGCAGGGGTCTGTCCTCGGACCACTCCTGTGGAACATGGGATACGACTGGGCCCTCCGAGGTCGTCTTCCCCCCGGGTTGGACGTAATTTGTTACGCAGATGGCACATTGGTCACGGCCCGGGGAGTGAACTTTCAAGAGGCGGCGCGCTTGGCCACCACGGGAGTCTCTTTGGTGGTCGGGCGTATTGAGGCGCTGGGTTTACGGGTGGCCCTAGATAAGACGGAGGCCCTTTTGTTCCATGGGCCCCGTCGTGGTCCACCACCCGGCGCCTCTATCGTAGTCAATTCGGTCCTCGTACCGGTTCAGGCCCAGATGAAGTACCTGGGCCTGATCCTTGACGGGAGGTGGCTCTTCGACGATCACTTCCGACAGCTTTCTCCAAAGCTGGTCGGCGCTGCCTCTGCCCTCGGGCGACTTTTGCCGAATTTGGGTGGAGCTAGCGTCGCGACGAGACGGCTATACACGGGGGTTGTCCGGTCAATGGCGCTGTATGGTGCGCCGGTGTGGGCGGCGGCTCTGACCGCCCAGAATAGGGCTCGCCTCTGGCGCCCTCAGAGGATATTGGCGGTTAGAGCCATACGCGGTTACCGCACCGTATCGACGGAGGCGGCGTGCGCCTTGGCCGGAACTCCCCCGTGGGATTTGGAGGCGGAAGTGCTCGCCGAAGTTTATCGGCGGACGGCTGACTTCCGGGCGGGCAGCGGCATACGGCCCCCGCCCGAAGAGATACGCGAGTGGCGAGAGGCCGCTCGTCGAGCCACGATGGCTCGTTGGTCGTCCCGGCTGGAGGCTCCACGTGCTGGCTTTGCTGCCGTGGAAGCTCTCCAGCCGGTCATCGCCGAGTGGGCGGGGCGGCAGCACGGGACCCTTTCCTTCCGACTGACGCAGGTCCTTTCCGGGCACGGTTGCTTCGGGAAGTATCTGCACTCGGTCGCCAGGAGGGAATTGAGTCCCGCCTGTCACCACTGCGACTGCAGTGAGGACTCGGCTCAGCACACGCTGGCGGTTTGTTCCGCCTGGGCGGCGCAGCGTGGGGTCCTCACTGCAGTTATTGGAGGAGACCTCTCGCTACCGGCCGTCATACGCTCCATGGCCGGTAGCGACAGTTGTTTTACCGCGGTCGCAACCTTCTGCGAAGACGTAATTTCGCGGAAGGAGGCGGCGGAGAAGGCCCGGGAGGACGATATCCACTCGGACCCAATTCGCCGCCGGCGAGCCGGGCGGCGGAGGCGAGCATACCAGCGCCTCATGCCGCCTTGAGTGTGGCCGCGGGTGGACGGGATGGGTTTTCCCCTCCATCCGCTACAATGGCCAGCCGCGAGGAGGCGACGTCCGCGTGTGCCGTACGTCGCCTAAAATAGAGAGTTTATCCGCAGATGGTGCCCGAGGTAGCGGGCAGGCGCTAGGAGGGATCTGGATGTCGTAATAACAGCTGTTCCCGGTCCCTCCTATGTCAGGCGCAGAGTGGCACACCGTGTGGTTTTAGTCGGTCCGATTCCGACACACCACCCCGCCGTAAACCCCGGTGGGGTGACGGCCCGAGGGGGTTTCCACACGTTAAAAAAAAAAAAAAAAAGGCCTATGTGTAGCCGTGGATGATTATGATGATGAATTGTCCCTTACTATCACCGTTTTTGTAGCAAAGTCAAATAGGATTTCTGTCGTGGTATTAACGTAACATCTAAATGATTGCACTCTTTATTTTGAGTTTTTTTTTTAAAGACCACACCCGCTCTAGGGATAAATCCGGGGGACATTACAAGTATACAAGAAACGGACATAAAGAATACCTAGACTCAGAACAATAATTTGTGGTTCTCACAAAGAGTTGTTCCATTTGGGGTTTGAACACACAACACTCGACATACGCAGAAGAGAGCGGCGTGGGGACCGATTAAACTACTTTTTTAACGTGTGGAAATTCCCTCCAGCCGTCACCCCACCGGGTTTTATGGCGGGGTGGTAATCCAACCGTGCAGTCAAAATTTACGCTCTAAAAATTAAACACCTCTGAGACTTTTTACATATTCCACAACTACAAAAAACGCTTACTCATCAGGCAGTTATCATAAAAAAAGCTTCTTAAGAAAATGAAGAGAAATATTAATATACTATCGACCGTGTACCCAGTCTTAACAATCTATAGAACAATCCTTACAGCAATGCAACAAAGTGCAAAGGCGAATGCAAAACGGTGACTAGAGGATTACGCAAATGATTTCTAGAGGATTACGCAAATGATTCCTTCAGCTGTACGAGAGGGCACTAGGTAACAATTTATATTAATAAACCTTAAATACACCTCGAATCGTTAAGTTATAACCGTAGCTTTAATCTAGTTTAAATAATGGAGGGCTTTGTGTAAATTGAACTGGGAAATTTATACGTACGTCGAGTGTTTGGACTTTTAGACTGTTTTTTTTTTATTTTGCAAGGGCAATAGGCAACGGTATTAAATTTTTGAATGCTGACCACCAATTTGACATAATTGTACTATCGTTTTTAATTTAATTGACTCCAAACCTGTCAAATATCTCTTGAGGGGCAGGTGTTCATGGCCGGTGGTTTGCGCGACCAATTGAAATTGAAAGTTTGAAGCTGAATTAAATGTGTTTTTGGAACAAGTAATTTAAGTATGTAGGAACATGGACCAGGGAGAGAGAAATAAATAGTTTTATTGTAAAAAAACTGTGAAAATCATAATGGTTCGAACTCATTTGTTCATCATTTATTTTTTCATGTAATTCGTAAGTCTTTCGCTCTTACACCTTTAAGTGGGTTAAAATAGTAATTGGATGTACGTGAGCGTTTAATAACCTTTCTGCCTTACTCTTCGAGGATGAAGGTGTGATAGTATGTATATATTATCTATATAGAAAATTATTTTTTCTGTTACATCCTTCACTTTAGTTATCCAGTTATATTTTACTCTCTTAAACAAATAGTATTTGAAGCAGGGGTCATTAATGTTTCTGGAATCAACTTAACAGCACAAGTGCTTTAAGTGCTGACGAGTAAACCAAACCAAAACACAGCTTCAAAATTTAAAATACGAACGGGTTTGGTTGTGTAATTCAGCCAATTAATAAGTTAATATAGCTCTCTCCGAGCTCTTTTAGAGTATAAAATGATTCAGTGTGGGGTATTCCCCGGCTTCTGCCAAATCCACTTATACTAAGAGCTCTCAGCCGAGTTTTTTTTTCAACTTTTTCTTTACACGTTGCGGCGAAAAGACTAATCGGCTGACTTAAGCACGAATGCAGATTAATGCTGGCGCGTAAATTTTCTTTTATTTAAATTCGAAAAACCGTGAAAAGAACGGTTTTTATTAGCGTTCGCAAATAGTTGGCGAGATTAAATGAGGCTTCATTTTAATGTGAGCAGCTTACGTAGATTTTGTTCGGATACTATTAAAATGTTTAATATTTGTATAACAATATTTAAGTGGCATTTTGTACGGATTTATAGCTAAAATGACCTTTATAACTGTATTGAGTGAAGTACTTTGATTTACATATTCGTTACTATGAGTACTTGAATTTAATATTTTTAATGAAATGTCTGGTAATTATTTGCTGTAGAGCCTCTTTTTTCCTTTTAATCATCATTATCATCATCAATAGTCTTTAACAGTCCACTGCTGGAAGTAGACTTCTCCTTAGAAAGGAGGTTTTGGCCAACTATACCACACTGGTCAGACGGGTTTGAATAGCGTTTGTTTCAACTTTTTTCTCTTTGTAGTGATATTTTCTTGAATAGTTTGTTATTACATATTCTTAATCCTTCACCACACGGACATTTCATAATAGTATAATATACTAAAAAACGTACACATTTCACACATCGTAGTCTGATAGGGAATTAGACACGAAAAAAACAATTTTTCGTGGGAACTCGCCACTTGAAAATTTGTTTTGGTCGGGAAACGAACCCATGTTTTTCAACCAATTACACTAACCACTGTACCAACAGACCAGTTGGGTGAAGTTATGTGTTCATCTTTAACTTTCCTTAACTGGCAATAGTATCAATTATAGATTGTTACTATGTCTAAAGTTAAAATATCGCCAGCACCTTACACCAAAAGCAATGGCATTTAAAATGTTAACTATGAAATGCGCTCAACCTCAAAGTTAGTCTTAGTTTGTATCTACAACGACTTTAATCACAAGTAAAGAAATAAGTTAAAAAGCTGTAAGATTCTTAAATTATTATATTTCTCTAAAAAAAGGTTTCAAAAATTCAAATATTGTCAGCTGCAGAAATCAATAAAGACAATACAATAAAATATGTACCCTCTAACGTCGGCCATTGGGGTTCTTGTGACATACATATGTAGGTGTTTATACCTGTCGGTAGTCACTTACCACCGAGTAACCCGTGTATTCACATTACAATAATAGAACAAATAGTTATCGTCATTGTCGTCATCATCAACAATCTTTGACAGTCATCTGCTGGACATAGGCCTCTCCTTAGCAAAAAGTTTTGGCCTACTATACCACACTGGCCAGATGGATTCGTGTCAGGTTTGTTGATATATAAAATATTTCGTGCTTCGTGCTAGGCAAGTACATAGATTGTAGAGTACCCAATGCATCGGGGTGTCCTAAGTAAGCGACGATAACGACGCGACGCGACACTGCGAACGCGACGAACACGATCAACACCACGGCACCTTTTTTGCGTCTTATGTGGCAGTTTTAAGTGAAATGTAACGTAACACGTACTTGTTTTGAGGGTGATCAGTCGCTACGACGTGGTTGATTTAGATCCAAAATTTTTTATTTTTTAAATATTGTGTTTGTCTTCTTACTGTGTTCTGTTTCTACTTTAAGTAAAACTTTTAAGGAAAATTGAACTTTTCCCATTATTCGAGAAGGAATGACTAAAATCACGTAGGACACTTGTCGCGTGTAATATCGCGTTGCATCGTGTTGTGTCACGTGACGTCTTGCAATTTTATCTATATAAATTTAGCGATTAAGAGACCACATGATGGTTATATTATTATAAGTTTTCTTGTAACAAAGAAAAGGTGGTTTACAATAAAAACTCTTAAATTTAATTTTTTATATATCAGTTTATTTGGAATCCCTGTTGACTTGGAGACACTCTTGCACGTTTTTTTTAAGGTTTTAATTATTCCTATATTGCTACGATAACATATTTAAATCTGAACGGTTTTTTCTGTTTTTCTCGTTTCAAAATGCACCATCTGTCTGAACTCTCCATAAGTATAATTGTCTGACTCACCAAAAAGTTTGTCATCATTAACTACAAAATTGAATTACCCAAACTTGAATGTACCAACTTCAGCTGACAGATTACCTCTCCAGATCACACAGTATTATTTTCTTCTTTGTAAATTATTAGAATGGAGAAATAAGGCATTAACTCAGCGGCACTATTAAAACTTTCCTCAAGAAAAATTGATTATCTCCGGACTTGTTTGCCGAGCGTCGGAAACTTCACCAGTCTCCTTAATATGGGACTTATGGTTTTTGGATGAGAAACATTCAAACTTTGTACCGAATAATAAAAAAAAACGTTTTATAAGAAGGCCTCGTGTCGTTACTATACTTACAGAAAAGTTATAATATGAAATTGAGAACTGGCTGGACTCAGCGAAATGCTTTTGAAGTTGTTTGAGGGAGAATGTTTGGCCGAATGAAGATACCTTTGCTTTAAATATAGATATTCTAATGTTTTATATAAAAAAAAATGTCAGACATTTTGTTTTTGGTTAAAATTCTAGTTGTCATTTTGTTTTAGTTTAACAATTCAACTTTCCACATATTATCTTAAAGCATTCCTTTGTTATAACAATTCTCTTCAAACTATTTGTTTTTGTGGAAAGGTTTTGGGTTTACCTGACTAGATTTAGGCCTGATAAGGGGTTTTCATGGCATTAAGTCATCTGCTGTGCCAGTATTTTGAGGCACCAAGCTATAATCTTTACTTTAATTTATTTAATTCTGCAAATACATTATACATTACGTAAGTACAAATACAATTTTAGTTTGATAAATTTGCACGTACTCCTTCCGAATTCGGTGTGATAAAAGCAAAACTTTAATTATTTCAATTTAAAGCCATCGATTTCCAATCAATTTGCGGTTCAGTTGAACGAGGATAGAGCGACAGGAGTGTTGTGTGTCGATTAATTTGAAACTCGTTTGTACTGGAAGTGCATTGAGAATTTCCAATTTGTTTGCTTTGGTGTTCATTGGAAAAGGATTGCTATACGCGTTGACAGATAACGAAATGTGATTGACTTTGATTGGCTCAAGATGAACTGTTTTTCAATCGAGTTAATTTAAAAGATTTTTACACCGCACTGGAGATTATTAATGATTGTGTTATATAAGAACTTGAGAACGGTCTCGGAATAAAAGTTCGTTGAAAATATAATAACGATCTATTTTCGATTTGACAAACGCTAGTTATATTTATGCCTTAGAAAAGAGGTTTTTGCTTACCGCATCACGATGGCCAGATAGGTTGGTACAGAGCTTGCATCAAGTTTACCTTCTCTATGCAGTGATGCTGTCTTGCGTGTCTTACTCTCTTACGACATCCACGGGATGAGAAAAGGGTTGGTGACATTTGTATTCTTAATCCGTTACTACACAGACTTCAGTAGCTCAGTACAGGAGTTTAGTACAGAAATATTCAGTATCATGTGAATAAGGCTTCCGCCAATACACAGGTAATGATATCATGTACGAGTACAAGTGTACGCGCAAACACAGGTGCACTCTCTGTTCTCTCACTCTCATAATCTGATCAGTTATCCGACACGGACAGAGATCACGTTCAGGACAACGGCTTTACGTGCTCTCCGAAGTACAGGATGTAATCCTAGTAGGGGCGTTGTCTTCTTATACTAAAAAAAATCAATTCTGTAATTAGAAAAACTCAATAAGACTTTTTAGGCCCAAGGCGGGAATTGAACCCGAGACCTCTGGATCGGCAGTCGCACACCCCAACCGCTGGACCTATGAGGTACTTAGCTTCACTTTACTCACTCAGTAGCATACCTCCGGTCGAGCTGCATATTTGCAAAAACATGGCTCACCTACGATATCAGAATTTCATTTAAAATTTTCTTAGAGCTCTGAAAATGGTCCTTAGGTTCAACCATCAAGCGGTAGCAAAATGCTAGAACAGAATCTTTGATGGAATTAAAGTGCAAACGGAATACTGTTAATCGTCTTACAAAGCGGGTAAATGCATTTTCTTTTCTATTACAAAGCGATGCTACGTGCCGCCGATGGGTTTAGGGAGATCACACATTGGAGGTTAGAAAAAAAAATGCAACAGTTCCTTGACATGTATACAACTTGTTATTTTTTTGACGTTTATAATTTAATTTTTAGGTAATCCGAAAACCTGGTGAAGGTCGCGGAAAGCCATTGGATACAGGCAACACAGAACCGGTTGTTGTAGTGAGCCTTGGAGATCTATGCCCAGCTGTGGACGTATATCCCACGTCTACTAGACGTTATATTTTATATTAATTAAAGACGTCAGGCATCTGTTCCGACACTGTACGACAGAACGATTCACTCTATGAATTAAGATCACTACCAGGTTCTTAAAGTCAGATGACCCCGTAACACTTATTTTTTTGTAAGTTAGTATTCAGATACATTTTATTCTGCGACATGTATCTTTTGTTGTTTGTAATAAGGGGACCACTCCGTATTTTTAATCCGTCGCAGTCACCACATGGTTAATTGCTAGTATGTACTAGTATTATTTTTTCTCTTAAATCGAAGACCTTACATCATAAGAGTATGCATAGCAGCTTGGATTAGACGAGAGCATAAGTCATTATCTGGTTTAGATATTCCACTGCTCGACATAGGCCTTTCCTTATCAAGGAGGTTTTGGCCTATTATACCATGCTGGCCAGACGGGTTATTATAGGGTTTGGATGTCGTAATAACAGCTGTTCCCGGATCCCTCCTATGTCAGGTGCAGAGTGGCACACTGTGTGGTTTTAGTCGGTTCGATTCCGACACACCACCCCGCCGTAAACCCCGGTGGGGTGACGGCCCGAGCGGGTTGCCACACGCTAAAAAAAAAGGGTTTGTTGAAGTTTTTTCTAATAGTGATGTTGTCCTTTTTGTTTGTTTCTAAGTCGCTTTTTACTATAACCTTGGGATGAGTAGGGGTGGGGACACTGCATTCTTAGTCCGTCACCACACGAATGGTAGATTTAAATGAATAGTGTTTATTGTGCTTTTTATGGCCCATTTTTGACAACGCCCACATTAGGAATAAATCCTGTGTCGTGGAGGACTTTATTAGGACAAGAAACGTACACAAAGAACACACAGACTCAGAACAACAATTTGTGGATCACACAAAGTGTTGTCCCGTGTAGGATTTAAATTCACAACATTCAGCGCATTAGTGACCGGCGTGGCGACCGCTTAGACCTGTGCAACCGTGCAGTCCTGTGACGTCGGTGTTAGTCTAGCCTAGTGCTTAGTGATTTCTACTAATAAGCTAGAGATTGTGAGTTCTAGTGCGTCTAAGAACAAATATTAGTTCTTTTTGAGTGTAATTTAACTATAGTAAGTGATTTAACTATTTAGATGTTTATCAGCAGGCTACTATAGTACTATTAGTTACTATAATACAAGCTCTACTTGGTTTGCTATTAGACGGCTAAGCGAAAGATGTCTGAGGTTATTATTATTAAACAATTCGCCATCCAGTAATATTAAGACCACTTCAGACCTGTTTTTGACAATGAGAATTGTTTGCAATTGAATAGCAAGTGTAAAGGAGGCTTTATGAACTTAAGAATCAAATTAAATTTTATTACGAGCTTGGTATAAGGTGGTAGGATTTTTATTTAAGTACACTTACCTTGTACTGGGAAGGTAGAATAACAGAATCGAACAGACTGAATTTGACTGTTAAAAACTAGGGCAAGTATATTTTATTTAATATTGCTTAGTATATGTATTAAATAGCTATCGCTTGGTATATACAGAATCTTTTTTTATGTATTAAAAGCCTGCCAGAGTGACTACTATGCCTGATGGAAAGCATATATAGAATTCAAGACTTGTGGTCACGATACTCGTTGCAAATACAGACAATGCAGTATGGCGTGCAGTGACCCACACTATGGCGGCTTTGTGAGATGCTTTTTCACACCCCGCTTGGGGACGTAAAAGGCATGACAGTCATCGTGACAGTGTAAGGCTTACACAGTTACTACGATAACTGCCGCCTTCGCATCAATGGGCCTGCGGTCTCGCACTCACCAACGAAACAAGACAACACGGATGCTGTCGCTTTAAGTTGGTCTTCAGTGATCAGGTCAGTACCACCCTCTCATGGAAAACCAACCTAAAGCGATAATATCCATGTTGTAGTGTTTCGTTGGTGAGTGTGAGACCGGAGGCCTATTGATGCAAGGGTTATAGTTATGGTAAGTATGTGAACCTCACACTGCTACGATGTCTGTCATGTGTTTTACATCCAGGCAGTACATAGTGTGGGTCACTATACAGCGTTGTTTGCATTGGCAGTCAGTATGGTGACCACTGCTTTTGGATTCTATTCATGCTTTCCATCAGGCAGAGTAGAGTCACTTTGGCAGGCTTTTAAAATAATAAAAAAGCAAAATTATGAACTGTGTATCGAAATCACGTTAAATACGAGGGGGCGTTTTTAAGTTCGCGGAATGGAGGGTATTGAGTAATAATAAAAACACAAAATTATTTTTCTTTTTCTATATATTCCCCTGCAACACGAATACATTTTTCAGATCTTTCAATTAGTTTTTTTATTCCCTCGTAAAAAAAGTTTTATCTTTGTCTGAAAAATACGCCGAAACCGCCTCCTTAACCTCCTCATCAGTTGAAAATTTCTTACCACGTAATTCTTTTTTCATTTTTGGAAAGAGATAATAATCACTCGGAGCCAAATCTGGACTGTAGGGTGGGTGATTCAAAATATCGAAGCCAAGAATATTATGCAGGGCAGCCAGTGCGACTCGGCTCTTGTGAACGGGAGCATTATCATGCAATAGCAGGACACCTTTCGTTAATTTTCCCCGTCTTTTTTCTTTGATGGCTTCTTTTAACTGTTCTAAGATTGAAGCGTAGTATTCCCCCGTTATAGAAATGCCTTTATCTTTATAATCTATCAATAATATTCCTTCCGAGTCCCAAAAAATCGTTGCCATGAGTTTCCCAGCCAACTGTGAAACCTTAAATTTCTTGGGTGGTGCTGTGCCCTTTTTGTGCCACTGCATGGAGTCTTGTTTGGACTCGGGTTCATAATGATGAACCCAAGTTTCATCCCCAGTAACAATTTGATTCAATACGCCATCCTTGTCTTCATTGCAGAGGTCCAAAAACGCACGTGAACATTCCACGCGCTGTTGTTTTTGCAATGGCGTGAGCATTCTCGGCACCCACCGTGCGCTAACCTTAGTCATGCCAAGATGATCGTGTAAAATTTTAAAAATTGTTGTATCCGATACTCCAACCATTTCTGCGAGTTGTTTCTTTTTTAGTCGAGCATCTTCCAATACAATTTTTTCTACTTTTGCAATAACTTCTGGCGTAGTCACCTCAACGGAGCGCCCCGGCCTCGGGTCGTCTTCAAGTGATTCCCTGCCTTGTTTAAATAAACTATGCCACTTGTAGACCATTGTTTTTCCTGGGCAAGAATCCCCGTAAACCGATGACATCTCATTGAGTATGGTTTGAACAGACTTTCCTTGCTTAGTAAGGAACTTTATCACCGCACGGAATTCAATTTTCTCCATTTTTTTCACTTCGTTCCCGATTAAAATACTTGGTCAACGATAGTTTAATAACTAATGATCCAATCACAACAAATTTTACTATGCAGACTAATTATGAGTCACTGAATACGGTAGGCATCAAAAGAGCGCGTTTACCCGCCTTTTTCACTGTCATTCCGCGAACTTAAAAACTTACCCTCGTAACTTGGCTGTTTAACACAAAAGAGTTTTTCAAATCGGGTCATCGGTTCCTGAGGTTAGCCAGAGATTCAACCAAGTAAACAAATTCTTTTCAGCTTTGTAATCTGTTTATGTATATAGTATTATTATTATTATTTAATGTACGATCACTTGTTCTGTGTTTAGGTGCAGTTTTTTTACGCTCAATCGGTGTAATATTTTGTGAAACGTCTAAAAACCAATTTATAAATAAATAGACATTGTTTTAGAAATAACAACTACAACATACAAAGTAAATTAATCTGTATAACAAGCTAATTTATTAAAAACTAAATTCCTAGCTGTGTGAAAAAACAAAGGTATATTTCTATGTGACATTTACAAACTACCCATTTTAATTATTATCGTTTACATATGCTAAGTGTCACTCCCAATTTTGACAAATCTAACGTCACCGTGAATGGCAAAAGCAACCAAGCCTGTAGAGCCTACCAAAAAGTATACATACACTCATACATACCTTAAACTAACATTGTCCTTCTTCAAGTACAGAATAGTAAAAATTGTTTTCTGTCGTGAGTTTATTAAAACAAAACATTGTTTCAAAAAACAAGGGTTCTACTTTTTATTATTTTGGCTATAGAATCCACCTAGTAGTTTCAATGTTATGTGTGTTTCAAACGACACTTATTTTAAGAAATCCTTGCATTCGTTTAGTAATATTTAATAATAAAGTTCTTTACACTACATTATGATTAGTGTTTATTGGGCATAGAGCTCATTTCATGTGTTAAGATGTATAAAAGAATCCTATTTTGGTAAGAATATGTATGACAGTGATAGATTACTGGGTTAAAAAGAGAAATAATATTACGCTGTCATGCGCAGTGCGTCTTTTGTAGATACTACTTAGCTATTTCAAGTGAATATATATCGGTCCCATGGTGTAATGGTTAGCACTTTGGACTCTGAATCCAACGATCCGAGTTCAAATCTCGGTGGGACCTGTTCTTTTTGAGATTTGTTTTTAAATATTTTTGTGTAATGGTTTGTCTTTTTAAAGTGGTTTTTTTATACAATTATTTTATAAATGGGTAATTTCAGTTTTAATATCAATATAGCCGACAAGAAAGTTCTTATTATTTTGCCACTTCACAAAATAATATTAAAAAGCAAACCAGTTCTTATCACCGGCAATGTTTAGTACTATATGTATACTTAGATCACTGCAGACCGTGTTTGTCCTTTCAGAGGTTAAAGAGCATGAGTAGGTACTTTTGAAATGCAAAGCTCATTATTTATTTTTCTTGTTATCTTGGAATACATGTGACACACCAATCTTTAAAAAAGGGGACCGTAAAAAATGTTAAAAATCAGAATTAAAACGAAGTACTCTAATAAAAATATTGCTATGTGAATATAAACTACCGTAAGTCGCATAATATAAAGTAATTAAAATGATATATTACTTTATAGAGGTTTTTAACTCAACAGGTAACATTTATCAAGGAGCATATATAATGAAACTAGTTGTACAATTCTAAATCAAATACACATTTTCAATCGTATATTACACCTACAGCAATGAAATGATTTGTCAACACGTTGCTAACAAATTAATGACAGGCGCTAAGATGAACAAATACATTCGCTCACAAGAACTTTGGTATGAACGTGTTTTTACGTAAGTACAGTAGCCAGTGTTGCCAATGAATAAATATATCAAACGTAATGGACTGGCTTAAACAGAATGATACCATGGCCTTATAGATAACCGATGTTAAGCAATTCTTTTGTTGTTTTGAGAAAGGTTACCAAAGTCCCAACCTACCTTTGCACCCTCTCTTTTCTTCATTGGGAAGGGATCAAAGGAAAGACACACATTTGTGACTTTTGAGTTACAGATGTCCATGATCTGCGGTTACTTACCGTCACGTAACCATTCTGCTCGTTTACCCTGTGGCGACTTCCATATTTAGCACAAACAAAAATATTCAACAGCGCCATCTAACGAAGATACGTCGAACTACGAAGTATAATAATGAACAACGGAGCAACCACTAATCCTGTATCGCAAAACAGAGATTCGTGTGGCAATTAGCATGTATACAACATCCCAACATCAACCGTTGGGCCGTGGTCCGCCAGGCATGATTACCTCACCTGATCGGAGGATCCTCCCACTGTGTCGGAGGGACATGATACTCGTTCCCTCCAGAACCCCTTACTAAAATACGTAAATCGTTGTTGTTTCTTCTATAGAAGTAGGTGTATATACTGTTCGGTATCATCAAGTCACATTTGAATAAGAAGATGTTCTTCAAAAACAAGGATGAAAATTAAAATAACAAAGTTCAATAAGAACTGCCGTCACACCGTACCGTACAATTATCGCTCCACTCCAAATCACCAATGGAATTGGAAAAGCGGGAGAGCTAATGCTGGGTAAGTTAGGTCCCACTGCTAGCGATTTTACTGTTGGAAACTTAAAATTATTTTCAAACGTTTCTTATCGTTTGAATTTCTGTCATGGTTTTAAATTTGGGCACTCCTATTATTTTTGATCATTTACTTATTACTATTATCACAAACATCAAACTGTTTGGGGTGTATAATTTGAAATGAGGTAACAATTATCTAAAACTTTTAAAGGATATTGTATTTATTATTGAGGTTTTTAGAACAAAAAAAGTTAAAATATCTGTGCTACTTGTCAAAGTGAAAGAAACAGTTCGGTTTATTTAATTGTAATATTAGTGCTAATTGACACTTTACCCTTTTGTTAAAGTAACTGACACGAATAATGTTGTTGTAAGAATTTGAGCTGCTTAAATCAGAATAACGTTTTTTCAAGTTACTGTTCAATACAACTTTTTCTTGATGACATAATATTAAATTGTGATAGGAAAACATACAAACATCATCATCCAATACTGAATGAAAGTCTGTCGCAAGGAGCGCCAACTGTTTCGGTCTTGGACAGCTCATATCCATCCGCTGTCAGCACAATAGCGACAATCTCGCTAAATTTAGTAACGTCGCTGGCAGTGAGACTGCATCTCACCACGGCTATTTAGTTAGTAAAGAAGAAAGAATAGGTGTCTCTCTTTGCATTTTTATTGGACATTTTCCTTCGTTCCGACATTGGATTTGAATAATACTGTTTAACACTGGCACAAGCTAAATTCACGCCAGTACTGAGTATTGTAATATTTGTTTTAAAATATACGAAGCGGGCGTTGTTGCAGTGGAATTGACTACATTTAAAGTAGGTCGAATGTTTCTTTGAAACGTGTTGTAAATGATACTTTGTCTTGAAATAATACGTTTTAAAAGGAATGTAGAAATGGCGTTAGGAATACATCCTGTGTCGACTTCGCAAACATACGTGAAATAAACAAAAAGAACACAGTCTCAGAACTACACTTTGTGAAACACAAAAAGTGTTGTCCCATGTGAAATTTGAATCCACAATGCTCAGGGTAGTATGAACGGCATAGCGATCGCTTAAACCACGACGCCATGTAGTCAATATGTACTTGTATATTTATGAACAAAGTATTTTTTTAATTTAAATGCGACCAAATGCGAAGTATATTCTTGCCAAATAAATAAAATATGAGTTCTGAGCTACCTCCAAATATAAAAAGACCTAATATTGAACTTCGTCTTTATTTTGAAGTCGGTTTAAATGTATTTTTCCTTCGCACCGAATATTACTTTAGAATTGTGTACATAACAGGTGGCAAGCTTATTGCCATCAACCAGGCACATATATTTCACAATAAACATACTTATGTACTTCTAAATATATGACTATCACAGGTAAATTACACCCAGATACAGGACAGAAGGACGTCCCTGGTTCATCGTCATAGTTATAGTCAATAGTAATATAATATCTTTAGCCTACAGGTTTTTTGTTTGTGTTATCAGTAAAATTTACATCACCACCATCACTCTCTCAGCCAAAAGACGTCTACTACTGGACATAAGCCTCCCCCAAAGTGCGTGGGATCCTCATTGCAGTTATTGGAGGAGATCTCTCGCTACTGGCCGTCATACGCTCCATGGCCGGTAGCGATAGTTGTTTTACCGCGGTCGCAGCCTTCTGCGAAGACGTAATTTCGCGGAAGGAGGCGGCGGAGAAGGCCCGGGAGGACGATATCCACTCGGACCCAATTCGCCGCCGGCGAGCCGGGTGGCGGAGGCGCGCATACCAGCGCCTCATGCCGCCTTGAGTGTGGCCGCGGGTGGACGGGACGGGTTTTCCCCTCCATCCGCTACAATGGTCAGCCGCGAGGAGGCGATGTCCGCGTGTGCCGTACGTCGCCTAAAAGAGAGAGTTTACCTATAGATGGTGCCCGCATTAGCGGGCAGCAGCTAGGAGGGATCTGGATGTCGTAATAGAAGCGGTTCCCGGATCCCTCCTATCTCAGGCGCAGAGTGGCACACCGTGTGGTTTTAGTCGGTCCGATTCCGACACACCACCCCGCCGTAAACCCCGGTGGGGTGACGGCCCTAGGGGGTTTCTACACGTTAAAAAAAAAAGAAAAAAAAAGACCTTCGTTCAGCAGTGGACGGCGATAGGTTGAATAGATAACACATTCCGCTATGACTTTCCGCGTTAAAATTACTTGAAATGGTTACGGTAACTTCTATTTCTCGATGTTTCGAACGAGTTACACCATTTGTGGTCACAGGTAGACTGGTGTTAACTTAACGACGTTTTCGTTATGCATAAGTTGTGACTACCCCCCGCGTTTGGTCGTGCTGTTTCTAATGTCGGTACTTCTACACAAAATACAATGTTTGTACGCTTAGTTTCGTCCGTACTGTGGTGATTGCACTCGCTGATAACTAGACTCCATGGTGTTGGGACACCGGTAAACAGAAGGTATCGTAACCTTTTTAATAATTTTATCGTGTATAAATTCCACATTACAACAACATTACATGTATGTATGAAAATTGAGAAAGTCTAAAAATAGTTATTCCGCTATAAACGCAGAGAGAAATTGCGGGCGACAGCTGGTCGCTAATATATCAATGTTTAATGTATTAAATACACCTTAACTGAAATCTTCTTATCCATTTTCATCTCGAAATGTCATTTAACAGAATAAGTATTTGCCATCTTTAACTTTAATCATTGCAAAGAGTGACGAAATTGACTTTTTTGAGTGGATTTTCTTGGATACACCTTAATTTATGGACCCTCTGTGCGTTATTGAAAAAGCTCTCAGTCTTTCGGGTGTCCTTTTAAAGATAGGACGCATAAATATTCATGAGATCGTCGGACTAGTCCTAATTTTGACTAGATATGCATATTATGTGCATATCTAATTGAATTTTATATGTATTAACTTTGTAGACAATTTGCATAGCAATATATTTAATTCGATAAGTTTATCTAAGTGTTGATGTTTCGATTAAAGGGGTTTAAAATAACTGAACCCGAGATGCTGACTTTATTTTCACATTGAAAGGTATTATTAAATTCATTTTTCAAGAAAGAGGTAAACGGAACATTAACATTTAAAGCACCACTAAAACTGCTGGACATATCTAATTCACTACATAAATACATATTCTTAACAGTTTGCAGTAATTAAAAATGGAAGACTTTAATAAATATCTGAGAGATAGCAGTGGACAGATGGGTCTGCCCATTGCTACTCACTCACTCACTCAGACTGTATAACTCACTCACACGTCCTATGACTAAAATTATGTCCTCTGAATCTTAATTTGACTGCCTCGGTGGCACAGTGTTAGTGTTGCTTGAGGTCTCGGGTTCGATTTCTAGGTCCGACCAAATGTTTGTATGATCCACTAATATTTGTTGCTGAGTTTGGTATGATATGTGTGTATTTACAAAAAAGAAGTACTTAAGTATTCTTTTAGTCACTCTAATTATTATAATACAAACTCTGCTTAGTTTGAAACTAGGTGGTGTTGTGTGTCAAATGTTCGAAATATTTTATTTTTATATTTAAATGTCTGAGTGTTTTAATTCTTTGGGGTTCGAATCAGCAAGTTGAAATAGCAGAGGACACTTTATTTAACTGAAACCTCTGAAACTTTATTTAACTATTTATATATAATTTTTTACAAGATTCAAGATATTTAAATCAAAGTTTAAGCCGTTATAGCATCGAATATTCCTACCAATATTTTTTGACATTTTATATTTCTAATAGACGTAAAAGGCAACGATTTTTGTTTAAATTGTTAACTATACTACAAAATGACGAACAATTCAGATGCAAAAAGATGATTGTCTCGTCACCATTGTGCTTGATGGGCATCCTACACAGAGATGACGCTCTGATTTTATATTAACAGGAAAGTCTTGAGGGATTAGAACTTTGCCACACTACTACGCAATTAATATGTATTTTGTACAGAACTCGAGAAATTCTAATTTAAATTTGCAATTTAAATAGTTATATTCAGATTTATCCTGTTTCTTACAATATATAGGTTAGTTTCTTTTGTCTAGATTCTTTTTTAAATTCTCAAAATTTAATTCAATAACATTCGAACAGCTGAACAGATTTTCTTGAATTGTAAATAACAAATTCTCGGTCTACCCGACTAGCAGCTATAATGTTACAAACATACATACATAAAAAACACACATTTAAGAATCACTAAGACCTATTATAGACGGCTAGAGAGGCGACCTTTTTAACAGATCTCTTCTTCAACTGCTGGACACCACTTTTGTGAGACACAGCATGCATACCCTCGCAGTAAAAATCAAACACTACCAAAATGACTATCATACCATTTTCATCTCCAAGCGAAGCGTTAAAAAACATCTCCCTAAGCCACCGTAGTGGGTCACCATACTGCATTGTGTAAATTCACTATGACAAGTTCTTAAAAGAAATATATAAATTCTTAGACAACCTCCTTTTTTGAAGTCGTATAAAATTTTACTTCAAACGCTCCACAACAAGAAAACAACAAAACATTATGCTAAAGCCACAAATCCATTAAGGGCTTTTATTATTGAGGATCAATATTGTCTTCTCAATCGCATTGTGCGAGGTTCAGAGTACAACGCAAACAACGCTACCCGATGCCACAGTACTCTTCTTTTTTGTCCTACCGTCACAGCGTTATGCAAACCAGCTCGATTGCGCCTGGAAACCTGAACTGGAAAATGGGATATTAATAAAGATGGAGCATGCTAAATAACAATGTTACATATTAATAAATTGCATTATTAACGTGTCTATTCTGCATCTGGGTGTTTGTGACCATGTGTGACTATTGGATTCTGGCGTTTGAATTGTCAATGTGTGTATGAACAAACGGTTACAGTGGCAATAATATGTGTGTTGTAAATGTGTGTTTGTTTTTATATCATAGCATTTGACAGTCCGCTGCTGGACATATGTCTGGCGAAACTAATTGGCTAAGTATTGATGTAGTTCTGCATATTTTGCTCCCTTAGTCACCTCTTACGACACCCGCGGTATAAATATTTAGTGACGATCCGTATTCTTAATCTGTCACCATACTGTAGGTATTTTTTATATATACATATGTATGTTTATAAAAAATATTCAAATATATCAATATTTTTTGTAGGAGTTGTGTGTGTGTAGTCTTGTTATACGCAATTTGGTTTATTATGTATTACTGCTATATATATCATTGATCTGCAAGCCTTCTTTAAAAGTAAATAATAATAATGTGGGTGTCTAATATGCCTCTGCTCTTTTCTTTAGAGATGTAGGTGTGACAGTGTATGTCTTAAAATAAATAAGTCATAAGTTCATTATCTATGGTAAAGGTGTCGATGTAACTTCGGTTTCTTGTCGTGCTGCCTCACAGATGTTTGCATAGTTCGTTCATTAAAGCACTCATATATTTATACTAAATATCTTAATCATAAATATACCAATGTAAGTCTTTATTAACTTTAACTGGAAATAAGTGGAGATAATTATACCTATTTTAATTATCAGGTAGTAGAGCCACGCTGATTTCAGTATGAACGGGCTGGCTTGACCGGGGCAGTATTACTCTCCCACAGAAGATCAACCTAAAACGACAGCATCCATGCTCGTACTTCGTTGGTGAGTGCGAGACCGGAGGCTCATTGATGCAGGGGTGACCGTTATCGTGGTAACTGTGTAAACCTTACACTGTCACGATGACTGTCATGCCTTTTACGTCCCCAAGCGGGATAGTACTACCCTCCCACAGAAGATCAACCTAAAGCCAGAGCATCCGTGCTGTCGTGTTTCGTTGGTGAGTGAGATCAGAGGCCTATTGATAGAGGGCTGACAGTTGTCGTGATAAGTGTGTGGAATACAATGCTACGATGACTGTCATGCCTTTTACGTCCCCAAGTGTCATGCTGCCATGGTGTGGGTCACCATACTGCATTGTCAGCATTCGCAATGAGTATGGTGAGTACAACTTTTGGATTCTATTCATGCTTTCCATCAGGCAGAGTAGAGTCACTTTGGTAGGCTCTTAAAATAAAAATGACTTGGTTGGCGTCGTATACGAGTATTTGTCTATCTGTTACCGTACTACAGCTGTATGGCTTAGTGATTTTTGTAACGGACTGCTAGGTCACGAAGTTATATATATATATTTGTGTTAGACGTTTAGTACCCTTAGTACAAACTTTTCTTTGTTTGGGACTAGATGACGTTGTGTGAACTTATAACCCGACTGCGCTGGAAGTGTATGAATGTCTAAAAGGAAGGTTTAATGGATTTTGGTGTTTGAGTCGTCTTAATTGTGAGAGTGGCTTTTTTTTTTAAATTAACTTGTTTAAAAATGTCTTTTGCGAATAGTGTCTTCTCCAAACGTTGTGTAGACGTGATATATCGATTTCGAATGTGTTATCCTTGTAGTAGAGTAAGGGCACAGCAAACACAGTTAAGAGAATTCGAACTTTTCTTGAAACAAATACTTTGTCGCACCATTAGGGTTGTTTCACAACACTACATGTTTTTTTTCTATTTCTATGAAAGCAAGTTTCAAGTGACGCATATAATAATAGTAATAATGTTAATTTTTGATAAATTTATTAAGTTTTTTAAAAAGTAAACAGTAGTCATTTACAACTTGCTTTTGATTTGAGATTATTGCTTTGCGTGTTTACAATATCGCGATAGAGAAATCTACAAAAAAATAGTATGTTTAATATCGTTTATGTTGCATGAGGTTGGTGAAACATTTTTACTTAATTAACCTTAATAGATGAATAACGATTTAAATATATATTTTACACCTTTTTTTTTAACAAATACAGAACTCAAACGACACTGAACACAACACAAATACAGCTGTGTTCATCGCCCGGCAAACGTTGAAAGAAAATATTTTTTTAACAATAGAAATAATATTTCGGGCATCTGACATACAACGGCATTTAGTCCCAAAACAGAGCTTGCAGCTACAAGACAACTGATACAAATACATATTTACTTTTTGTTTGTGAATATATACATATGTCACATAAAAACACCTAAACTCCGGCACAAATATTTGTAGATCATACAAACATTTGATCCCGAAATCGAACTTGAGACCTTAAGCACAGCAGTCGTGTACACTACCACCGCTCCACCGAGCCAGTCAAATAATATTATTATGTAGAGTAAAGAAATAAATAGAAACATGAGAAATGTTCTTATCTAGTCTTGTGATAAATATAATATTTATACAAATTTCTAGTTTGAAATCTGATAATTTTATATTGAATCTAAAAACACTTTCACGATGAGTTTTAATTACTTTTGCTAATTTAACTTTTATCGAAACTTTGTTTATTTTGAGCTACTTTCATTACTCTTCTATTGTTTTAACAACGCAAACTTTATCAAGCAGTCTGGTCTTATTTAGTTAATTATAAATAGCCTTAAGGGTTGTTTAAATATTCAACTTTCAACATATCACTCGAAGCTTACATTTATTTTATTTTGTTATTAATTATAATTAATTAATACGCTATTTTATTTGTTAAATGTACCTGTTACTTGCCACGGTCATTGGTTTTGCAATAGCAACGAAATTATTAAAATAATTCAATTAAAAATGAAATCTCAATGATATTATTTATTAATATGTGGCATTTCACTTTCACATTAATTCTATTTTCTGTCATGAAGTCCGACTCACAAACAAAACTTTTTAATTTATTTCACCAAACTCGTACTAAGTCACTAATTCAAACGAATTTTTAAAATATATTGCTAAATTTAAAGACGCAATGACGTCACGAAAGTTTCACAGTAAAATTTACTTATGCATCACCTAAAATAAAACCAAGGTTTCAAACGACATAGAAACCTATTTACACGTAGCGGACGTGACATAACATAGGCTATATTCTATATACTGTCTGTACAGTCCGTGTGTACACTTGCTAACCCACCACGCCCTAATGGCGTTCAAAATATTCCACCACCTTATATATACTACGCACCTTTTTCACTGTGACTTCAAAAAATACCGTGAGAGTTCTACTAAAACCACATTCACTGTGAGCTTTCAGTGAAAAAACTGTTCCTAAGACCTTAACAGGATGGTATAAGGTCGTTTTTGTACGTTTTTGCAAATCTTTTTTGAACGATATCACTACGTGACCGTGGGACTTTAAACGCGTGGGAAATTACTGAACAGGGTATTATTTTCTGTTTCTTAAACTAAGGTTGTCTAGTTTATTCAGATCGTGTTATCACTGAAATTAATGTAAAATTGTTTTTATTTGTTTTGTAAAAATGGGATGGGAAATTAAGATTAAGTGTGTTAAAATGTACTTAAATACACACATCACACGCCAGTCAAACACACACAGACAGACAGTCTGTACTATAGTAACCAGATTGCTGATAAACCTAGTTATAAAAATCCAAATACACTTTATTGATTAAATCATCATGCTTATTACATAATAGTCCTG
Source organism: Hypercompe scribonia (assembly GCA_949316085.1). Classification (NCBI taxonomy): domain Eukaryota; kingdom Metazoa; phylum Arthropoda; class Insecta; order Lepidoptera; family Erebidae; genus Hypercompe; species Hypercompe scribonia. Next base: position 13,695,444 of record OX438988.1, read on the forward strand.
GGTAGAAATCGAAAAGATGAACTCCAGCTTAGTGTTCAAGGTCATTATCCACTAAATTAACAAACTCGTCAATTAACATCCTGCTAAAAAAAGTGGATGAAACTATTAACGCCATCGGAAATATTCCCACGTCCCTTTCACATAGGACAGACGGAATCCCGTGGGATAGCGAAAACCTTGTGAGTTGACCTCGTGATGTTGGTATTTAGGGCAAAAAATTAAATGGATCTCCTGACAGTTGGATAATTTCACACGCACAAACAAATTGACTGAGGTGAAAGAAATTGTAGAAAATGTATTTTCAAACTGTTTTACAATTAAATGCTTTTATATTTTGAAGTTTGTATCATAGGTGTGTATAATAGGAGTATGTCCAAAAGTATTCGTTTTATTTAATGGACTTGTTGTACAGTCCTTAAATTATTGCTTGATCGCTGTGACAGTTGTCATTACTGTCATTTTAGAACTAACAACGTACATATTAGGTGAGAATTTGAATATTATAATGTATTTTACTTTATTTGTGATAAAACTTTCACGTAAAGAATAAAAATATAGATGATATAAAATAAAATTGTTTATTTAAAGTGATTTCGCCCATTTCGTAACCGTCTGTCACAGGATCAAGTAAAATTTAAGGGCTATAAGGCTAGTTAGGGCATTCGGAACCTTTAGTAATCGTTATACGTATGTCTTTTTTAATGAAATAAAATGCCAACTCATAGTTTTTTTGTGATTTGACGGGACACCTGATGGAGAGTGTTTATCGCCACCCATGAACACCTGCAACTCAGCTTGTGATTGACATCACAAGCACGTTGCTGGTCTTTTACACAAAAAATAGTCTTTTCATGAAGGTTTTAATGTGAAATCAGTCAGCTTATGTAACGTTGACATACTGCATTCGTAGCCATCTGATCTCAGTGCAAAGCCTGTGGTAATAATGGTTAGTGAATCTTACTGCTAACTGCTGTTGCTGCTGCTTTTATATTGCATTGTATAACACATATATTTGGAAAGATGTTTCTATATATGTACAGGGCTGGACAGAGTCCAGAACCCGTAGCCATGTTGACATTCTACAAACATAAGTGGAAAACTAACAAATGTACGAGAATGACGTTTCTCAACGCTAAGTCACGTGTTCAAAACAAAGTATTAGTCAATAACATAAGAAAATAGAGGCGTTAGCAATTGTAGAAAGAGAATCGACGCGAAACACTTGCATTTTGGATAAGGGGGCAGTTTGGAATTAGCCCCCCTGGCCAATTTAAGATTCTACAAACGTGAACGCATTCTACAAAACGCTAAGACGCGTGGTCGAAACTAAAGATTAGCCAATAGTAGATGCACAGTTGGTGCAGCGGTTTAAGCAGTCGTCTCGCCGCTTCCTGCTACACCGAAGTGTAGTAGGTCCGATTTCCACACGGGACAATACATTGTGTGGTTCACAAACAGTTGTTCTAAGTTTGGATGTTCTTTGTGTCCGTTTCATATATGTAAGTCCTCCACGACACAGGTTTTATTACTAGCACGGAAGTTGTCTTTTTAGAAATAAAAAGAGAAAAGAACGTATTGGATAATAGAAGTGTTAGCGGTTGTACAAACAAAGAGAATCGACGCGAAACACAGGTATTATCATAATGATAGACGGTGGACCAAGAATTCATTAACATTTGAATCTAACATCCCGCGCAAACATGTTACAAATGGTTATTCTTTTTTTACGATTTTTTCAAATGTTAACTAATTCATGGCCCACCCTATCAGAACTTCTTATTGCGATATTTAATCTTTTCTTTTTTATCATTAGTTTTTTCATTGTGTTCTTTAATCATAATATAAAATGATCACACATTGCTCTATTAACTTATCACAACACAGTAATGATAGAATAAATTAACGTAAGAAGGCCCCTCTGGCACGTGGCGGTTCGCCTCAATTCCCACAAATTATTCCCACAATGTTAATGTTCCCATATGACCAAATTCATTGTGGGAAGATATAGAGCTAACACATCACCCTTAAATAATGCATTCAATTGTAGAATTTCAACCATAAAGTCATCAGAATAAGGTTGATTTTTGGTGATTATGAGATGATTTCAAATGTTTGTTGTTGCTGATAAAAGTGGTTGCAGTTTTTTGCTGGTGTAAGGTTATGTCAATTTCCTAGTAAATCTTGAATAGTTCTATTGACAGATGTTTTACATTGTTGACAGTTACATCTTAGTAACTTTATTTGACGTAGGATTTTTCTGTTGAATTTTTAAATGTTATTTGTACAGTATTGATGTTTGTAATTCATTCCTTACGTATCCCAGAAGTATAATAAGATTAGGGCTACCTATTGTTGAATATGTCAACCTGACACATTATCTAATATATAAATAATTAAGAGAAATAACATCTAAATTTAGCACAAATGATGACATAACATTGTGTTCATCACACAATGTTATGTCTTGTGGTGGGAATCCAACCCACGACTTCTGAATTAGTAGTCTATATTACTGACTACTAAACTAATTGTTTCAATATTTCTGGTTAACTAATATCCTTACTAATGTTTCAAATTAGAAAGTGTGTTTGTTTGTTTGTGTGTTTGTCTTTCTTTCATGTCGCAACGGAGCGATTTTATTATATAATTCTGATGTCTAGAGATAGTTAGGAGGCTATAGAGTGATTTAAGATACTTTTTACCGCGGTGAAACATCTTGTTCCCATGGGAAGATCTATTATGACACGTAAATGAATCACTTCAAATTTTATGAATTTCAATAGATGGCGCTATTAAGATTTTTGAGTTGATTGCATACGTCACAAAATCTTCGTCATTAGACTTTCTAAAAATATCTGCGGTTTTTAATAGATGGCGCTATATTAAATAAGGTACCTAGACTCTTTATCGATTAACATTTTAACATTTTTATAACTTTAAATATTACAAAAGTGAAAGTTTGTAAGGATGTATGGTGATTTGTTACACATGTACACAAAAACTAAAGTATAGATTTAGACATGGGCGCCAGGAGAGGGTTGCAAGGGAGTGCACTTGCACCCCCTGGCAGAAAAGTAAATACATATTTTTTACTTATTTCATAAAAAAAGTCGATTTCATAGATAAAGACTTAGTGTAAGTTTATATTTTATATTAATTAATAATATGGACGTAGATGCACCCCCTGAAAATAACTCGGGCGACGCTCATGTATTTAGATGAAACTTTACAGTCATATATGTAACTATACATCAGATTTTTTTTTTATAGAAACCTACTTAAGTGACTAAGTGACATGAATAGAAACCAAGAGCGGTGGTCGCCATACTCGCTACGAATGAAGACAATGCAGTATGGTGACCCACGCTAGTGCGGCTTAACGATGCTTCTTCACACCCCTCTTAAAGGACCCGGAATCGTAGTAGGCGGGTAACACGTGTGTTGGTAATGGGAATAACGCATAGGTTACTATTTACAGTAATAACACACACGGCTGCTGCCACGGATAAAAGCTAGTATTCTATAAAAGCGTGTCTATATCCTAAATATTATTACGTGAAAAAAATTTTATACCTTATTTAAAACAAATATGGGCCTAGGAAGCGTAGTTTTAAAGCACTTAATTTACATTTAATACATCGATACGTGAGGTAAATTTAGAAAATGTTTAAACACTGCCATACGAAGTTGCTTCTAGTATATATTTTGATCTGTTACGGTACAAAGTCTATACAATGACGTTTCAAGTTATACTGGTCCAGTAAATGAAACAAGACGTTCAAATAGTTGTTATTTAACTTCGAGTTGAACTCGAGTAAATATATAAAGATTAACTTTGGCTCATTGATTATTTTATACTATGTGTTTTTAGCTGTTTAAACTACAAATTTTCATACAACAGTTCACCTTTGTTTTACCCTTTAAGGGAGAAATTACCATAAAATTTATTAAAAAAAGTATGATCATCATCAACTGCCTTTATCGGTCCACTGCTGGACATAGACCTCTACTAAGAAAGGAGGTTTCTTTGTCGAATTGGAAAATATCTTCGGATCTCCAGTTCCTCGTGGACGCAGGAGCCAGAAGTATGTGGTGTTTCCGTTAAAAACCACCCCGGCTTTCGGTCTCAGGCGTCCTTCTCTGAAGAGGACCCGGACCATATTATTTCAGATCCCCTCCAGAATCAACACCACGCCTAGTCAGACCCTATTTTGGGGAGGCCATAAAGGCTTCCCCACAGTCCAGTTGTCGTTGATTTTTGCGACAAGGCTGCAACAAATTATCCTATCGCCAACCGCAGCAACTAATCTGCCAAAATCTCACAATCTGGGTAATTCATTTAATATCTTAGACTGATAAAAGTTAAATTCACTAACTTTTTTTTATTAATCTGAGTTTTATATCTATACTAAAGTTGTAAAGCTGGTTTTGCTTGGTAGAACGCACTAATCTCAGAAAATGCTAAAGTAAATTAAAAAACACTTTAGAGTTGGATAGTTTATTTGGCGACCCGGCACTTTAATAAAAATACAAATTCCTCTTAGGAATATGTTTTATGTCGCGGGGAACTGACATATTAAGGATATAAAGAACACCCGCACTCAGAAGAAACAGTGCTAAAAGGTATGGACCCTAATCTTTGTTAATTTACTTCTGGAGAATGCTAACAGATTTATCTGTACTAATGAAACTGAAAAAAAAATCGGGTGAGGCTGTGTCGGTACACACGGCCGTTGGTTTTAACATGAAACGTGGTTTACTGAGCGTGCCTTCACAGCTTTGAGACGCTCCCGAAATCGCCTCGCTCGCTCTGCGCCGGACATTAGGATACCTGAGCGTTGCCCATAGCCCTCTCTTTCCGAGGATACCCGTGTTTTATATTTCTTGCTGGCCCTTGCACGGGCTGAGGCCGACATATTGATTTTTATTTCAAAGTTTAACGCTTATTGGTCATTTGTATCTAGTACTATCGCCCCAGTCACATTTATTATTACTTAAATTAATTAGTTTTGATAAACTCTGTAAATACACGCAGGAATCACCGCGCTATCACATATGAGTCGTACTGAACAGAAACCAGCGAGAGCGACGATTTCCGTTAGTCTATGCAGTGCCCCTCCCCGCTGTCCCGCCCGGCTCCGATGCTAATTCAAGGTCTTAGTAGCGAGCTGACAATATACGCTAAATAATGACACTAAATTCATGTTTCTACGAAGAATCATTTTGTAGTTATTAAAGTCAGACGATATAGACCAATTCATTACGGTCGGGTTTTCTGACATGGTACCCTGTGTATGGTATCAACTTTAATAACTTTAGTATTAGATAGCCCAGTTATCAAAAAAGCTTCCAGTACGAATGAAAGAATTGTTTCCGTAGAAAAGTTCTAAAAAAAAGTCAACGACAACATGTCTATCGAGACGTGATCTTTTACTGCTGGTCTCATGGAGAAGCTCAAAGTCGCTCAACGAGCTATGGAAAGGGCAATGCTCGCCATTTCCTTGCGTGATGGGATCCGGAACGAGGATATCCGTAAGAAATCTAAGGTTACCGACATAGCTCTTCGAATAAACAAGCTGAAGTGGCAATGGGCAGGCCACATCGCTCGTAGAACCGACAATCGTTGGGGAAGAAAGGTTCTCGAGTGGCGACCGCGTACCGGAAGACGAAGCGCAGGTAGGCCCCCCACTAGATGGACCGACGACATAGTCCGAGTCGCGGGGAGCCGATGGATGCAGTTGGCTTCCAGTCGTACGGCGTGGCGTTCTAGGGGGGAGGCCTATGTTCAGCAGTGGACGTCTTCCGGCTGATGATGATGATGATGAACATGTCTATCTGTTAAGGTTGGCTCATTCTAACCTTTTCTATGGTAATTAAATTACTTCATGCTGTATAAAATCACGCTACGGGCAATGGGAAACGCAGACGGGATGACACTGGTTGGTAGTAATATATACAACTTAAATACATCATCAGCAGCCTTTAACAGTCCACTGTTAGACATAGGCCTCTCCTTGGAAAGGAGGTTAAATACATAATACAACCAAATTGCTTATAAGAGGCCTCAGACATAGATCACATTTCAAGTACGTAGTAGAAGTTTGGGAATCATAAATAGAATTTGGAGACCTTTTCGGAAAGCAAATACCCTAAAAATCTTATATTTTATGTACGGTCAACTTTTGATTTTGGCGTATGGTGTAAATGTGAAATAAAGTGACGCAAAACTGGAAAAATGCATTCTTTTTGAGTAATACAGATAAAGTTGCGGTGGTCAGCTAGTGCGTATATTTGTTGTTAAAGTACCATCATCATCACCATCAATATCATTACCTTCAACAGCCTATTGCGTTCCACTGCAAAGTATGTTTTGAGTTGTAAATATTTTTATACCACAGATATTACGTTTATGTGTTACGTGAACAAATATGTCGAAATAACTAAAATTACATGTCGGCTTGCGGGTATCACGTAATAAAAATGTGAACCCTCCGCCTGCTCTAGGTGGTTCATAAAAATTCCTACGCGCCGGGCGCTTCATGCCAACTTACGAATAATATCTGTTACGAAAACGATCCAGAAATATTTGATTTCTGTTGAAGTACATAACATGTAAGCTATCTAAAAGGTTTTTGTTCAGGTTTTTGTCAATGTAAGAATGACAATCTAACGGGTGCGCCATGACGTGGCACATATGGAGCAGGGCGTGACCTGAGTGACAGCCTTAAAAAAAACCGATATAAAACAGTTATTTCGTTGCTTTTCATCACTCAACTCTATCTCCTACCTTCTCCTGATTGGAGATGGATTAAAAGAGTGACTATGCACTTCGGTCTGTTGTGTTGCTAGTGTCTATGGGTGGCGATGGTCACTTTACATGAGGTGAGAAAGATACCTGGAACGTATCACATTTTACAATGAAATACTACTTACAAAACGGTTTTGTTGATTGAAAAAATTACTTCGACAATTATTTTTATATTAAAAAGTAAATCCATTGAGTTAATATTTATATACAGTAAAGAATATAATTATTACAGAGATAAAAAATATTATACAAAATAATTCTATAATGAAGGAAGATCTGTTAAAACCATGTTCGCTACATTTCGCTTATATTGATTTATTTCATTCACAATTCAGTTTAAAACGTGTAAAATAAATTTTTAGTAACGCTCGCTTAGCTCAGTTCACTGAAGTCATTGCTTTGTAATGGATTTCTCGCTCGGGGCACACGACCACAAATGAATGAAAATTGTACAATGATATGCCATGATCATAGACGGGTTAACTGAACAGTAAGCGATTTTTCCAATTTTTGGTAACTGATTGATTCCACTTTTTATACTCTTTTTAAAGTTAACCAATTAATGAATTCTAAGGAGAAGTCTATGCCCACCCGTGGACAGGCTGGTGATGATGATGGTGATGAAATAATGAATTTATTTTACCATGATGATTTCGTGTCCAGATTTTTTAAGTATATAGCTTAACTAATCAGACAAACGGTTTGTGTAAGACTGCACGGTCGGACTAGTGGTTTAAGCGGTCGCCTCGCCGCTCTCTTCTGCGCTGAGTGTTGTGGGTTCAAACCCCACATGGGACAACACTGTGTGATTCACAAATTGTTGTTCTGCGTCTGATTGCTCTTTGTGTTTCTTGTATGTTTGTAAAGTCCTCCGCAACATAGGATTTATTCTTAGTGCGGGCGTTGTCTTTAAAAAAAAAATATAACTTATGGTCCCTAACCGGAGGAGACGTTAATAAGGCATAGTTTTTAACTAATACAGTTATATTCGCACACAACGTTACTGTTCCCACTCTTTTAGATTCCAAAGAAGATTTTTATAAAAAAAAAATTACAATGTATATTAAACCACCCATGTATACATATCTTCATAACAAATTGAACACAATAAACACAGTTGAGCTATCTGAAATTATCTCAACGAACCAATTACATCACAAAAACCTCCCACAAAATGGTATTCCCACACAATATAAGTCAATTTCCCGTGTGAGTTGTTTTTTTTGTCGAGGGTTTGTAACAGTATACTGATTATATCAGGGAGGGTGACAGGAGCGGTCTTTATTCAGATATCTTTTAATTGTACAAAGGATATCTGTGACTTCCTTCTTTAACATTAAGCTGTCATAATTATTTTTATGGCCTCGTAATCAATAGATAAGAAGGTTTAATTTAAAAAATCGTAATAGATTTGGCATTAAAATAAATACTAAAAAAAAATGTAAATTGTAAAAGAGATTCAAAAAGTTTTTTTTTTTTTTTCATTTTATGAAACTGCCGGAAAGTGTGAATAGAATCCATAAGATGGAGTCGCCATGTAACGCACTCTATAGCTTACTAGTAAGATGTTTTTCGCGCTATATCCTTTTATTTTTTATTTTTTTATGATATTTTTTTTTATTTGTAATGGAATAGGCATTTGTCTTCCATCTCACCTGATGGAAAGTGTAAACGCGTTGAGGTAAACGAATAGTCTGGTCAGTTTTGTGTGTAACCTCATATAATCCATCATCATCAACAGCCTTTAATAGTCCACTGCTGGACATAGGCCTCTCCTTAGCAAGGAGGTTTTGGTCTACTATACCACGCTGGCCAGACTGGTTGGTACAGTGCTTGTGTCAATACTTCCTTCCCTTTTGCAGTAAATAAATAAATAAATATTTCAGACATTTGACACGAAACGTCATCTAGCTTCAAACTAAGCAGAGCTTGTGCTATGATAACTAGACTGACTGATAGAATACTTATATACTTGTTTTTTGTAAATACATACATATTATACATAGAAAATACCCAAACTTCGTAACAAATATTTGCAGATCATACAAACATTTCGTCCGACCCGAGAATCGAACCCGAGACCTCAAGCACAGCAGTCGCATTTACTACCGCCGTGCCACCGAGGCAGTTATGTTGCAGTGATGTTGTCTTGTTAGTTTGTTCATTAGTCACCACTTACGACACTTATGGGATGTACAGAGGTGGTGACTCTTATGGTGGTCCATATTCTTAATCCGTCACCACACGGATAAAATTAACGTCATATTTATAATTACATAACAAGTTACATTACGAGAAGAAAACAAAAAATCCAATTGCGTATACATATGTCCCACTAACACCTATTATTTCATCTTTAATCTATCGATTATAGTCCATCTAATCTAAGAGGCATCGTTTGACAGCTCTGACAGATAAAATAATAGGAAGGGTGTCAAAGAAATCGATTACTATAATATACGATTCTTATGAGATACCAATAACGTGTCTTTATATTTACAAATCGATTAGTTTTATAGATGTATGTATGTTACTATAAACGCCCGTATATTATCGTCTCTATCGTTTTGACATTTCGTTCTACCAATGTCATTGTCATGTTGACTGCATTGTCAAAAAATGTGCAAATTAGTAAGGTTCACACTGAAAAAATCGTGTCCATGTTGACTGCGAGTGATTCTCTTGTGAACTAATTTCGCATTTCATACCGTGGGATAGTGGTGAAGGATCGTTTTTGTGGCTATAAAATGAACGTTTAAATATTTAACTTACTTTTAATATGTATATAATATTAAGAAATAGTCACTGAACACATAAACTAAAGATTTTTAGTTGCCTAATAATTCTGCACTCATAAGTTTCAATTTTAAAGTTGGGTGTACATCGAAAAAAACATTAATAAAATATTATTATTATTGTACTCTTTGTAATAAATCGCAAATAAAAGTGACTTCAAAATCTTCATTTTGCTGGAGCAGTAAAAAATAATAATTAAAAGACATATGATTAACATTTAAAAAGTATTAGGTAGTTTACTCGTAGATTTTGTCAGTAATAATTAAATTTAGACTGCACGGATGACGTTGTGGTTTAAGCGGTCGCCACGCCGCACGTAACTACACTGAGTGTTGTGGGCACAAACCTCACACGGGATTACACTTTGTGTGATTCATTAATTGTTGTTCTAAGTTTAAGTGTGAGTCTGGGTGTTCTTAGTGTTCGTGTCTTGAATATTTGTAAAGTCCACGACAGAGCATATGTTTCCAATGCGAGTGATGTATTTTCTCAAAAAATATGGATTACCCGCTTACTTCATGGCCATGACATCGATTTAAAAAAATATTTTCGTGACATTGCCGTAACGATATTGTCATAACATTTTAGTGGACTGTAAAAAACAAACAAGTTGTCGTTAAACTAACAATATTACTGTGTTAAACTAGCTACAAACTAGCTAGTTTACAAACTAGACTTAGATATGACCACTTATAAATTAGTTTTTTTTCTTAATTTCCTCTTTGAGACAATCATATCATAATGAGTAGGTACGTACTTACGTACTTCATTTTTTCTATTCGTGGCCTGCTAAAGTTACTCTACTCTTATAGAAAGTATGAGTAGAATCCAAGAGTGGTGATCACCATACTCATTGCGAATATAGACAATGCAGTATGGTAACCCACTCTATGGCGGCCTAGATCCTTTTTCACGCCCCCCTTAAAGGTCTTAAAGTATTTTTTGAGGTTTGAACACATAAAAATATTACAAAGGGCTGTAACTCTATGGTTCTTTAAGAGGCGAAGAGAGTGATACAGACCCTACAAAATTAAAACTTAAAAAAAAACGACAAACAAAATTGGTGAATCAGGTAGCAATTTAATTTGTTTGTCCCTGTGTCGTTCTCACGAGGTTTTTTTTCCGACATAGTTTGGTAATAAAATTAGTTTTGGTTCACGTGAGAATTCTCTGGTTCACATCGGAAACGGCTTCGGTGGGAATCGAGGGAGGCACGTGACGCTTACAGGGTTAAGTAGATAAGTGTTTACTTGGGGTATCAATTAGAAAATTATCTGACCCTCGCCATGAATAATGCAAAGATAAATAGAATGGGAATCGTTTTAAGAGGTTTAGTGTAATGTTACGTCTCTCATTTTTTTTTATTATTATTGGCCTACCAAAATGGCTGACTGATAAAATTCGTAACGAGGTTATTCAACAGAGAACTAGAGTAACTGTCATAGCACGGAGAATCAGTATGCTGAAGTGAAAGTTGACCGGCCATGTCTCCAGACGATGATCGCTGGAATCGAAGTGTACTAGAGTGGATATCACGATTGGGCAAACGTAGTGTTGGGCGCCCTGCGGCGCGATGGACCGACGACTTGAAGAAGGTAGCTGGCAGTGGATGGATGCGAACTGTCCAAGACCAGAATCGTTAGCGTTCCTTGGGGGAGACCTTCGTTCAGCAATGTACGGCGATAGATTGATTGATACCTAAATGACTCTACTCTGCCTGATGGAAAAATAGAATAAATCCATGAATAGAATCCAAAAGTGGTGGTCGCCATACTCATTGCGAGTGCAGATAATTTATTCAGTATGGCGACCCACACTATGGCGTTCTAATGAGATGCTTTTTCACGCCCCGTTTAAAGGATTATTGTTCCTTTTTATTAGTAGCCATTGACGAGTTTTAGTGTTATTGAAAGAAATATTTTGAAATTATTCTTATCTTATATCAATAATAACTACCGATCGCGTGAAGTTAGAATTTCGGCCACAAATTCATAAGTTACAGATAATCAATATGATATACACATTTGCGGGGGTGTTGTGTTGTTTATGGTATTGATTGTATTGGTATTTCTTATCTTTAATAGTAGTAGTGCACACGGACGTGTTATAATTGCGAGGGTATCTGGCAATCAGTTCAGCACAGACATATAGCATTTAGCTAAGATGTTCTGACCCACATTCTTATACAAATCCTTTTATGTTTTTAAATATCATGTTTTAATCTGTTTTGAATTATTATTGTTACTTTCAGCGGCAAGTTTTAAATATATTTGGAAACTGCCTCGCAGCGCTTGTGCTTGAGGTCTCAGATTCGATGCCCGGACCAAATGTTTGTATGATCTGTAAATATTTGTTTCGAAGTTTGAGTGTTTTCTGTGTATAATACGTATGTATTTACAAAGAGAAAGTATATAAGTATTCTATCAGTCAGTCTAGTTATCATAGCACAAGCTCTGCTAGTTTCAAACTAGATGACGTTGTGTGTCAAACGTCCGGAACATTTATTTATTTACAATATGATAAACTTTTTTGACAACCAACAAGTGTTCATCATCATCATCATTAGCAACAGCCTTTTACAGTCCACTGTTGGACATAGGCCTCTCCTTAGCAAGGAGATTTTGGCCTACTATACCACGCCGGCCAGACGGGTTGGAATAGGGTTTGATTCAAGTTTTCCTTCTTCTTGTAATGATATTGTCTTGTATACTTTATTTTCTAAGTCGCCCTTTTACGACACCTACGGGATGAATAGGGGTGGTAACACTATGTATTCTTAATCCGTCACCACACGGACACCAACAAGTGTTACTTAACTATGTATTGAGAATTAAAATTTCTCTTAAGTAGCCGTCCTTTATAATTATTTCCGTATCGTTACAGAATACTGAATTATAAATAATATCAAGTTTCTAAGTTTCTAAATAATTTGTTTTAAAAGTAATATAAAGAGTTCTAATCATATCAAGTATTAATATTTAACAGACCTGTTGGTCTAGTGGTTAGTGATGTTGACTGCTAAGCCGAAGGTTGTGGATTTGATACCCGTCCAGGACAAGTATTTGTGTGATGAGCACGATTATTTGGTCTATGGCTGGGTGTAATTCATCTATAATATGTATGAATTTATCAGGAGTATGATTATCATAGTGCAGGGCTCAGCGAAATTTGCAATTGGTCTGTACACAGAACAAATAATCCAGCTCGATACACAAACATTTGTCCTGGGTGTGAATTGAACCCACGACCTTATTTGAGATGTGTCAAGTTATTTATTTATTTATATTAATCATAAATAAGTTAAACGTTATTTACATTTAAATGATAATAATCAACAAAAAACGGATCAGTTTCACCGAATCAAATTCAATAGTAGTATAGAGTGTCCTTTATTTGTACCTCGTGACAAAGCTCTCACGCACTGTCGCGACGTTTTTACAAAGTTCGTTTATACTTCACACGAGAAGCTACGAGTTCCCACTGGAACTTTGGGATGACACGTGCCAATAAACGTCTCGATTTAGGGTTAAGTACGTTTGAAGTTTTTTTTTAATACTTGTGTGTGACCATGATAATGGATCGTAAAATGAGAGGGTAGATTTATTGCGACAATTATTAGTTGTATAGCTTCAAGCGAAAAGTTTTACTATCTAGCTAAATAAAAAGTAAGTTTTTTTATTTTTGTCTATTGTTATTGACTGTTTTGTTGGTCTAGTGGTTGGCGTAAAGAGGTCTCGGGTTTGATCCTCGGGTCGGGCGAACTATCGACATTGATTTTCTGGTTATAGAAATGATATATAACAGCCTCAGAGAGCACGCAGAGTCGTTGATCCTGCGCGTGATATCTTCCCGTGCGTGTAAGACAGCCGTCTGATTGGATTGTGAGAGTGAGAGAACAGAGTGCATCTGTACTTAAAACGTCCTGCGCAGTTGGTTGGCCTTCGTTGAGATTGGCCACCGTGGCCAGAAACGGTTATTAAGTTAGCTATTTAATTAAATTATTACTAAAAGAAATGTACTAAAAAGAATTTTTAACATAATTAATAACGACACATCATAATTAGTAATGTCTTATAAAAGAAATTATACATTTAAATAATTTAAATATACATCCGTTTGACACTACGTACCTCCCCTCACTATAACAAGTTTAGTTAAGGACCCATCACACAGTATGTAAAAATAAGTAGGTTCCCATGAAACCGGACCGTTTCTCATCGGAAAGAACTAGGGTGGGAATTTTGACGTCGCGTGGCAATACTTATCACAGCGGCACAGTTAATCACATTTAAATATTGATAATTACGCGTTAACCAATTCGTTTCTGAGACTTGTAGATGGTTTTACATATATTTTGCTCTTTAATGTTGAATAAAAATCTATTGTTCTTTCATATCACCTTGCGGGGATTCCCACTGGAATATTTTAGCGAAACTATGCAGTGTATGTTATTTTGTGACGGCTGCGGCGCTAAGTAGATGTAAATTAGTTTTAAAAACATTTTGAATTTCTAAATACAGTAACTTAACACACGGCGGAGAAAATAAACTGTAGTTATTTTGTATTATTTTAATTATTACATGAATATTTAAATGGCGATGAATACCTGCAACTGAGTTACAGGTGTATCTACCTTTCAAGTATCTGAATTTGGGAGTCATGGATACAACTCCGTGTGGTGACGGATTAAGAATACATAGTGTTACCACCCCTATTCATCCCGTGGGTGTCGTAAGAAGCGACTAAAGGAATAAACTGTTCAGGCAAATATCATTAAAAAGAGAAGGAAAACTTGAAAACTGGAAACTGTATTCTAACCCGTTGGCCAGTGTGATATAGTAGGCTAAAACCTCCTTGCCAAGGAGAGGCCTATGTCCAGCAATGGACTGTAAAAGGCTGTTGATATAATTTGAGAGTGAAGGATTTGGGAGTCTTGTAGTTGAACTTTTGTTTTTCAATATTGAGCTTGCCAAACTGTTTCTTCCCTTTCTCTGCTAATGAAAAGCATGAGTGCTGGGAAAAAATTGTTGAAAACTCACAAAAGAGCAGCTTAACACCAGCTTCCTGTGCGACTGTGGTGTTATTCTGGTCAAACTAATCTTTACGTCTATTTACGTCTAAGTACAGACTTTCTATTCGCATGAAACTACATCCACATCTCATGTTTACAAATTTTTACATAAAGCTAAAAATACTTTAACAAAACAATCTATTAAACTCAAGAATTACCTCACAATTCACTCGCAGAGTTCGTTACCCACCGGAAATAAATTAATACATGTGGGAAGTGAGAGTCCCGTGACGAGTGGCACGTACCAATACCGGTGTCATGTAAAGGGTTTGTCAACTGAGAAGGGAGCGTGACATGAATAATTTAATGTTGTGTCAAATTAATGACGTACACAGTGACATTTATCTATTAATAGCAGTTAATTTACCTTGACCCAGTTAAAATCTTTATGTTACACAAATTGTACAAAAATTTAGAAATTATGTTTTTTTTTGTATACATAATATCAATTGACAAAAAAAAAATCAAATATATATACAAATCAATTCATCATCTGTTAGCTGAAATAAGTCTATTGCTGGACATAGACCTCTTTCAAGGTTCACCGCAACCACAATGAATTAATTATAAATAATTATTGCAGTAAAGATATTTTCTCATCATTATCACAGTCCACTGCTGGACGTGGGCCTCTCCAATAGCACACCACTTCAATCCTTGGCTTGTTGCAATCAGCTCATAAATTATTATAAATATAATTAAAATTAAATTAAATACATAATATTTTGACTGTTTCGATGGCGTAGCGGGGCCGAAAGCGATTGGCGTGCTTGAGATCTCGAGTTCGATGGCCAGGTCGGACCAAATTTTTGTATGATCTGCAAATATTTGTTTCGGCGTTTGGGTGTTTAAAAAAGTATATAAATATTCTACCCGTCAGTCTAGTTATCATAGCACGAGCTCTGCTTAATTTGAAACTAGACGGTGTTGTGTGTCAAATGTCGGAAAAAAAAAATATTTATTTATTCATATATAATTAGAATTTATAAGTATAATCTCCTACTGGATAGCGTTACAGGTTTACAGGGTTGTGGAGGTCCAATGCCAGTCACTCCGTAGATAAACTAATATTCAAGTAAAACCGGTTGAACTATTAGCCGACCTTAAATAGTCTTGGGATGAATAAAGACGAGAAGGATTTGCCCAGCTTCCTAAACTCCTTTGAATATATATATAATGAAATTAAACTATATAAAACACAACTTTGAATCAGCTGATATATTTATCATTCATTGATGTACGGACAGGTGCCTTGCTAAACGCGTTAAAGATACGTTCTATTGGGAACTTGCTATATCCGTATCTTTTTTCTATGTGATTATAGAACGGACAAAAGCTCACCCTCTGGCGTGGGAATCTTCAACAGGAAAAGATATTGATGAAATCATTAATCACCACTTTTTTATAATATTAAAAAAAGTGTTTATTCCTCAATTTTTACAATTAGGTGAAATTATAGTTTTAAATTTGAATAGACCCAATCGAGAAGTAGATTTCGTCCTTTTCTAATAATAAAATTTAAGGGATTCATAAATGACATCATTCTAAATTAAAAAACAAATAAAAACATTATAGTAAAGTTGCTTTTTGTAGTCGGTTAAGTAAAGGTTAAAAAAGGTTATTTAGATTTAGCACATCCTAGTAATGGTGGATGTGTTTTATAAGCAACAAAAAGAACGAAATAAGACAAGTTTAAAAAAACAGTAAAGGGTAAATGTGTGTAAAAATTTTGGTGCATACTTTCAAACACCGGCAAAGAACAATATTATCGCAAATGGTGAAAGAATATTATTTTCATGCACAAGTTACTTAACTTTTCATTAAATTAACAAAACTACACCAATGTTAATCAACTTTTAGGATACAACACTTTTTTGTTGTAGGGTTGTAACTTTATTGAGGGTTCCCACGCCCTTGGGATAGATATTGTCCGTTATATATTCACACGGACTAACATCAGTTCCCACAAGAACGCAGAGCGTGTTTGGGAAAGCACGTGCCAATGTATCTTCATTAAAGTGTTCAAATTCGATTAAAATTATTGAAATTATATTGTATCTCCTTAAATTATTCAATTAAGTGAAATGAAATCATTTATTTTGCAATTATTTTACAAGAAGATAGGTTACAAATGAGTTTGACCTTTCCTAAGAAAAGAGGACGAAACAAGCTCAGGGATTATCGTCTATTTTAAAGTCTTCTTAAAATGTAAATTACATTATTTAATTAAAGAATAAAAGACAAACAATTATAATTTGATTCACAATTATAATAATTGGATAAAACTACCAACTCTTTGGAATTTAAAATTAATTTACACCTTTACAAAATAATTTGTATTAAATAAAACAATACATTGCGTTTCTTAATTCATCGAATATCAAATGAGCTGTTATTTTTTTTTCTTTTCCTTTTTTTAAAACGACCACACCAGCACTAGGTTTAAATCCTGTATCGCGGGGGACTTTACAAACATACAAGAAACGGACACAAAGAACACTCAGACTCAGAACAACAATTTCTGGATCACACAAAATGTTGTTCCATGTGGGATTTGAACCCACAACACTCAGCGATGTAGAGTGCGGTGTGGCGACCGCTTAAACCACTAGGCCAACCGTGCAGTCATAAAAAATCAATAAATAAATCATCATCATCACTAACAGCCTTTAACAGGCCATTGCTGGTCATAGGCCTCTTCTGAGAAAGGAGGTTTTGGCCTACTATACTACGTTGGCCTGGCTGGTTTTCATTTTTCATTACAATGATATTGTCCTTTGCACTTTGTTCCCTTGGTCGGCTCTTATGAGACACATGGCATGAATAGAGGTGGTGATAATGATTATTAAATTAAAATATAACTTATCACTTAAAATCTCTTTAAATACAATTTATTTCATTACTAGGTACTTTAAAAACGCAGCGTATGAAGAGACGGAAAACTTGTTCACGACACTGACCTAAGATTGTCTTGGTGTACACTACAATGCTCACATAAACACACACCACAAAAAAGCGCTCATGCATACATTCATTCAAAATGGCGTGCATACAGTTTTACACTACGAGTACACACTTGATCTCGTCTCAGTTGTTTACTGCTATGGAACTATGTACTTATTAACCTTGCATAGATAGAGTACTACATTACCCTCTAAATGTCCTAAATTGTATTATATCACTGTAGTAAGTTGGAGGAAGGTGTCAATAAAAAAAATAGAGAGTTTACCCATAGATGGTGCCCGCATTAGCGGGCAGGCGCTAGTAGGGATCTGGATATCGTAATAGCAGCGGTTTCCGGATCCCTCTTATCTCAGGCGCAGAGTGGCACACCGTGTGGTTTTATTCGTCCGATTCCGACACACCACCCCGCCGTAAACCCCGGTGGGGTGACGGCCCGAGGGGGTTTCCACAGGTTAAAAAAAAAGAAAAAAAAGGTGTTGATATCTGTCACACAGCTTATACTGCACAGAAATCGCCGTTAACATTATCTTCAGGGTGTCACGTGTAAATTAATGTTATAACATTAGTTTAGATTTAAGATAGAAAATATTGTACTGTTAATACAGGTTAATAAAGAATTATTATTATTATATATTATTAATAGTTCGATAATGATTTCAGACGTCTCACGCACGATCCCAAATTAGGCTAAGCTTGGGCTGCGGTGACCACACTGTTCATAAACAAACTGAAATACTTTTAAATACGTACATAAATATATATACATACATAAATCATCATCATTTCAGCCAAAATACGTCCACTGCTGGACATAGGACTCCCCCAAAGTTCTCCACAACAGCCGATCCCGTGCCACCCGCATCCAGCAGCTTCCCGTGACCTTCACCAGGTCGTCAGACCACCTTGTGGCGGGCCTACCAACGCTGCGTTTCCCAGTCGTCGTATTTAAATAAATAAATATTTTTAACATTTGACACACAACGCCATCTAGTTTCAAACTAAGCACAGCTTGTACTATGAAAACTAGATTGACTGATAAAATACTTATTTTTTTTTGTAACTACATACGCATTACACATAGAGAACATCCAAACTCCGAAACAAACATCATACAAACATTTGGTCTGACCCGGGATATCAACCCGAGACCTCAAGCACAGCAGTCACATGCACTACCGCTACGCCATCGAGGCAGTCAAACTTATTGAAGATTTCGTTTGCTTTCATAAAAAACCATATATATTGTAGTTAAATAACAGTCGGACACGGAACAAGTGATCCAGCTCATCATATAATATAATTTATCCTGGGTGGGAATCGAACCCACGACCTCTCGTTTAACAGTCAGGATCATTAATTATTATTAGACCAACAGATTCGTATATTATTAAGAGCCAGTCTCATCACTTGCTAATAAAGTCTCCGATACACTAACGTCCACTTATCGGTCAAAAAACTAGAGATTTCAGTTTCACAAGTCTTGGATAGAGACATACTCGTGTATGTCAGATAAGCATGTACCCATCAACACCTTTTATCTGCTAAATATTGTTATATAATAGATAACTATCTGAAACTTAATCAGGAACTTGTAAAAATGGACCTAAATATCATAAAAATAGCTTTACTTGTCCGTATGGTGACGGATTAAGAATACATAGTGTTACCACCCCTATTTATCCCGTGGGTGTCGTAGAAGGCGACTAAGGGACCAAGTATACAAGACAACATCATTACAAAGAGAAGGAAAACTTGAAACAAACCCTATTCTAACCCGACTGGCCAGCGTGGAATGGTAGGCCAAAACCGCCTTGCTAAGGAGAGGCCTATGTCCAGCAGTGGACTGTTAAAGGCTGTTGATGAATGCTTTATTTACGGTCAATTATTATATTAAAAGAGTTATTCAAACACAAATTTACGCGTGATTATTCATTCCGACCATTTATAAACAGTTTATGACATTTATCAGTATGTGGCGCCGTTTCTGATAATATAAAATGATAACACGTATTAACAGTTCAAGGTGTGTCAATAATATTTTCATAGTACAGAGAGTTAAAAAAGAAGCCGAATCATCTGCGGCTGCTGTTCTTGAGGTCTCAGATTTGATTTCCATGTTTGAAACTTTGTAGAATCTACAAATATTTGTTTCGAAGTCCAAACTTCGGAACAAATGTTTACAGATTAACCCAAGTGTTTTCTATGTATGTATGTGTACATATACATGTATTTATATCAGTTATTTAGTATAAGTTCTGCTTTGTTTGGGACTAAATGGAGTTGTATGAATGTGGTAGAATATTATTATAAACGATAAGTAATTAGCCCCTCTATAGGAACCTGCAACTCACGAGTGACAATTGCGATATAATACTTGAAGTTCTTCTCAAAAATATGGAAAGTAGGATTTGAGGTTCTGGTAACCTCTCTCACTCGACGAAACCCAATGCAAAAATTAGTTAGCACCAGTTTCCTGCTCGATTGTCCCATGTATATACCATACAAATTAATAGCATAGTAAGCACACTTATTGACAAAATTAGTATAATTTAATTTAACAAAAATTTTACTCATGATGTTATTAGTAACTAAACTTTTCCTGTTCTTTCATAATCATGAGCACCGGGAGGAGATGCAAAGGGTGTGCACCCCTCTGGCAGAAAAGAAAATACATTATAAAACACATTTTCAACTTGTTTTATAAAAAAAATCGATTTTATGAGTAAAGACCTAGTATTATTTTATATTTTAAATTGATTAATACTATGTGTTTATGTAGATGCACCCCACCTGAAAATAATTCTGGCGACGTCCATATTAATAACTAAATACATTTTATATCTTCATATTTATACTATAAAATTTATAAACCTTAACTTACTTAAGATATTATAATATTGCCATATAAGCCTCAGAAAATACCTCATCATCACCTACTGGAACCGTTCCGAAAAGACTCGCAGCATTGCCATTTTGTGCTAGAAAAAAGTCAACCATCTGGTCACGAAAAGTGGCAATCAGTTGCTAAGCTCGATGTTTAAACAACACTCTAGTTACCATGACTCATATTTTCCATCCATTAGTAACTGGTTTAAACATTATTACGAATTGGAAAGTAACGTAGACAACCATATTTATTGCTTCCAAAGTAATAACACGCAATGAATAAAAAACACTGTGATAGTGATTATCACTGAAAAAGTAAAACAGTTTTATAAACACATTCTGGTACCGTAGAAACTGAAGAGTTTTAGTAACAATCGCCCTCTTCTTGAGTGGCTCACCAGATCAGACATATCAAAGTATAGTATTGTCATTTGATATATATAGGTATTAGTTACTAGTAAACTTTCATTTCGACATGATAATTTAAAAGTAGGTTAAAATTGGCCACAAAGATTTGCTTACATAAGTAGATAAAATGAGTTTTTACAATAAATCGATATTTGTTATCTATCGTACGATACAACTGATAAAGTGATAATTATTGCGGACACTCTATATCCAGAAATAAAGTTACATCATCATATATTTACTCGTATATACATTTTATATCAGATCCGCATTTCCATCCTGATGTACTTCTAACCAATTTCAGCTACAGCAGCCAGTCTCAACAGTAACCAGTCATTTACGGAGAAGATATTACAGTGCAAGTGTGTGCGCAAATACAGGTGCACTCTCTGTTCCCTCCCCTCTGTCCCCCGATTGGACGGTTATCCGACAGGATTGAGGACTGATCAGGCACCTCCAGATCACTGGGTAGTAGAGCCACGCTGATTTCAGCATGAACTGGTCGGCTCGTCCGGGGCAGTACTACCCACTCACAGAAGACCAACTTAAAGCGACAGCATCCGTGCTGTCGTGTTTCGTTGGTGAGTGCAAGACCGGAGGCCCATTCATGCAGGGGTGACAGTTGTCGTGGGAAATGTGTGCAATACAATGCTACGATGACTGTCATGTCTTTTACGTCCACAAGTGAGGTGTAAAAAATCGTAATAGGCCCTCATAGTGTGGGTCACCATACTGCATTGTCAGCATTCGCAATGAGTATGGTCACTACAACTTTTGGATTCTATTCATGCTTTCCATCAAGCAGAGTAGAGTCATTTTGGTAGGCAATTAAAATGAAAAAAAGGCGCTGAACCGATGGCTTTACGTGCTCACCGAGGCACGGGGGGTTGAAACTCAATTTCGAAAATCTGGGCCGTTGTTAATTATTTCTGTAACCAGAAAAACTCAATAGTACTTTTTGACCCAACCTGGGCATTAAACCCGAGACCTTTTTATCTGCAATCACATACGTTAAACGCTAGACCAACGAGGCAGTTAGTTCAATCCAATTCCATCATATCGCCTCATCAAATCCACTTACAAGGAGATGCCCTTACTTTTTTATAGGAAACTAACAAACAAGTCACCTGAATCTGAGTAGCTAACCGCAAAACGTGACCACCTTCAGCATAGGAGACATAGTCTAATTTGTTGCTAAACGACCACACGAATGGCGTACTGCTTTAAGCGGTCATCCTGCCACTTTCAACTGTGCTGTGTGCCCAAACTCCATATGGAACAATACTTTATGTGATCCACAAATTGTTGTACTGTGTCTTGGTGTTCTTTGCGTCCATTGTATTAACTTTGAAAGTCCCTCGCTACACAGAAATATTCCTAGTAAAAAAGACTTACCAACTTTTGAATGCTTCAGAATTATTACCAGTACCTGTGAGACTGTTTTATCACACCAGCCCGGCCGGATCATAAATAGTAGTGTGTTAAAATTAGTCATACCACATCACATTAACAGGCTTTAATAGGCCGCTACTGGACATAGCAGCCATCCTTTTAAGCCACGTTGACCAAACGGTTTGGCATAGTGTTTGCTTCATTTTTTCTCGTCTCTGTAGTGTCCTACGTAGTATGACACCATCACTGCAAAGATGAATAGGGACGGTGACGTTCCGTATTCTTAATCTGTCAGATCAAGGAGTGCTGACAGGAAATAATTCAAGTACGCTCACGTCTCTTTATTTATTAAACTAAGATTTTATTACAGTGTTTTACGAACCGTTTTACAATGAAGATGACTTATTAAAGCATCTCACAAGGCCGCCATAGTGTGGGCCACCATACTGCATTGTATGATGTGTACAGTATGGTGACCACAACTCTTGGATTTTATTCATGCTTTCCATCAGGTAGAGTAGATTCACTTTGGCAGGCTCTTAATATAGAAAAAAAAAATTATGAAAGAAAAACCGCGATGGTTGTAGGATGCGATGATCACTCATGAATAATGCCACTACAAACTTTGTTTATTTACTACATTTAGTAATTGGTGATAAGAGTAGCTTTACAAATACTTCTTTTATAAATCGACAATGTAAAACGAAGCAACAAATACCGACTTGTTACATTTTTATTGCACCATTATTGAATCTAGTTGTGCCGTTTTAGGTACAAGTTTCGAATCCGAACAGTGACTTCTTTCTCACTATATTTGGAGTACAATTTGCTCTCCCGTATACATCTTACGCGTGAAAGCCTCGTGAAAATCCCTGAAGTATCAGCTGTCGAAAAAGGTGCTTTATGTACAACTGTTAAGAGCTGACATTTCGTTGGTGGAGGTTAAAAATTTTCAAGTATGCTATATGCCTTCAAGTAAGAAATTTCATTTGAGACGATTTCGCGATTTCACCCACTTGTTCCCCTGAGGACAGACCGTTGATTTATCAAAAAGCATTCTCTTTTTTTATTCAGAAAAATATTGTTTCACGTGAAATTCGTCTGTGTGGATATTTTCGACATGTAATATTAAAATTGGGTACAATAATAGAGTCGGCAGAAATGAGATGTTTTAAAAGGATAATATCGAGGGTATTTTGTATTCTTTGTCTCCAATACCAATAATTTTTTATTTAGATATTTTGTGTTAGCTTTTGATACATGAGTGCTTGAACCACCGTTCCCGCCAATGGCCGTACTTGTCGTCAGTGTACCACTGGCTGACCTATTGGTCTTACGGTAAGTGACCTTGACCACAAAGCGAGAGGTCGATTCCCACCCATGACAAACAAATATAACATAAAATGATCATTAATTCTTTATCTGGGTGTAATTTATCAACATATATATAAAAATACAAGAGGATGTTTATCAGGAGACTATTTATTTTTGTACAAGTTCTGTCTAATTTGGGATCAGACGATCGTGTGTGCGATGCATGAGGTCACCACCATAAACCAAGTAGATGTTTAAATAAAAGAGTTTTTCATAGTCGCAACCTTGAAACCGACCACTTGATTGAGAGTGTTTACATTTACAGTTATTTTTAGACGGCGTCTAAAAGAATCTCAAACTGAATGAATTTATGTTTCTTATCAAGAAGTTTCTCGTTCACTCAGTTTTGAAGTCCCGTCGCCCTATGTGACCTGTGTGAGAAAGAGAAAGGAAGGTCAATTGAATAAGGAAAGGATAGGAAACTCAGGAACCTCAAGTCTCAGAATGGAAATTGGGTTCCCTCCAGTAGCTTGAAAAGCCAGGGTCACATAACAACACAGAACAACCTTAAATGGTGGTGAAGTTTTCAGTAATCTAGCTTGAAATAGGTTTTGTTTTCAAACTAAATGAACCATCAACTTTCAAACTGACCATGTTTTTCTTTTATACTATGTCATCATCATCATCATCAACAGCCTTTTACAGTCCACCACTGGACATAGGCCTCTCCTTAGCAAGGAGGTTTTGGCCTACTACACCACGCTGGCCAGACGCGTTAGAATAGGTTTTGTTTCAAGTTTTCCTTCTCTTTGTAATGATGTTGTTTTGCATACTTTTATGGAGGGACGAGGTGTCATGTCTCTCCGACACAAAGGAAGGATCCTCCGGCCAGGCGAGGTGATCATGCTTGGTGGGCCACGGCGAGCAATGCTCTACCTTCGCGTTATACTATGTATAATACGATAATTATTCTGATGACTTAAAGTTAGTTTGTTCGAGTTCTTTATAACCTAATACACATAATTTTATAGTTTTATTTCTATCTGTCAACAAGGTAAAATTTTACAATGTTATGCATCCTATATTAAATAAAACATGAAAAAGGAAGTAGGTCCCTGTAGAAATTTCGCAGATATGATTCGGCAAGCCCCCCGAGACACTGCGACGTGGATTACGTTCGACAAAGCTTTCTAATAAAATAAGTCTATTTACTGTCGTGGAAATAAGTCAGGTTTGTTTAAAAATCTTTTTATACATTTGTACGTGTGTATATTATCGTAGTCTCTGTTTTGAGAAAAGTGATTATAATCTTATTGCTTTGGACGTAGTTTAGATTATCTCTAAGAAATACTACAACCTAGTATTTTTGACAGGAGAAAAGAGGTTGCATCACGTTACGACGTCACTACCATAAAGTGTTTGGATTAAATCAATATAATCTGTACAGTTACATATATGTATGTTATTATGTACAATGAGATCTCGTTAGTTTATTTACAAAATAGGGACTGTTCGTGTAATATGTCACGTTACATGGCTAATAGAAAATAAGAAAAATGTCAACGATATGTGTTTAGATGAACAAAATACGACGATTTATTCAAGACAATGAGTACAAATGTATTTGATGAGTATAGCAGTTTCTTTTACGTCTGGGTATAACTTATCTATGTGTATGTATAAGTACGTTTGTCAGCAGTCGTTTACTATTGCACATACTCTGCCTTTGTCAGCAGTCGTTTACTATTGCACATACTCTGCCTTTGTCAGTAGTCGTTTACTTTTGCACATACTCTGCCTTTGTCAGCAGTCGTTTACTATTGCATATACTCTGCCTTTGTCAGTAGTCGTTTACTATTGCACATACTTTGCCTTTGTCAGTAGTCGTTTACTATTGCACATACTCTGCCTAGTTATAGATCAGAGTGGTCTCTCGTGATCATGTGTAGGATGTTTGAAGTTATTATAATACTAACGAACCGTACTTTCTACTCTTTGTTGTAGCGCGCTGTGCTTGCAAAATTTGAGCTTAATCGATTGAAAATTTTTAATTTTTTTAAACGTACACAAACCAACGTAACTTTTTTGTATTGATATATAATACATAATAAATAAAACGACTCTACTCTGCTTGATGGAAAGCATGAACATAATCCAAGAGTTGTGGTCACCATGCTCATTGTAAATGCTGACAACGCAGTATGGTGACCCACACTATGACGGCCTTGCGAGATGCTTTTTCACACCCCGCTTGGGGAGGTAAAAGGCATGACAGTTATTGTGACAGTGTAAGGCTTACACAGCTACCACGATAACTGTCACCCATCAATGGGCCGCCGATCTCACAGTCACCAATGAAACATGACAACAAGGATGCTGTTGTTTTAGGTTGATCTTCTGTGGGGGGTAGTACTGCCCCGGTCGAGCCGGCCCGCTCGTGCTGAAATCAGCGTGGCTCAACTACTTAGATAGATAAGGTAGGTACATAGCCTGTAAAACAGTTTTATTGTGTTAGACAATAAATATTAAATTTTGAACTAATAATAGTTTCGCTCAATATAATTTCGTTTTCAAATTTAAATTCAGAAATTGTCAAAGCGTATTGAATTGCGTCTTTCCCAAGATTTCGTAACGTACGTCGTAGAAGCCTTCTCGCTCCTGTAATATACATTCAAGAACACGTTCATTAACGCTTTTAAGGCGATTAGAAAAGATTAGGGTAGAATTGTACCCAGAAATTCGTAACAGTATTGCTAACAAATTGCGGGTTTGTTTGCAAGGACGGGTAACATTCCGTTATTTTGTATCTTTAGTATCCTGCTATTTTGTATCTTTACTTTAAATAGACGTCTTACTTAGACTTTCCTAAATGGTTATCACGAAAACTGACTAGCTGAGTGGCTTGTATATATCATTGTTGAGCTTTTTAAGGTTATCTTTTTTTACCTTACGGCTTGATAACTTCGCTACATTTACTTAGAGTGACTGATTTAATCTCCGTTTGAGGGAATATTACTTCTGGCCATACTTCGCACAGAGACCCTCAGCAAAGACTTCATTATACCTCATTTTGCGAATCTGACCCTGCTTTACCAAACATTAGTGGCATTAGTGCTTTAGTAACTTTAATCAAGAAAATTCTTAAGATTTTGATTTTGAGAAAGTATAGGCAAAGACTCTGAACTCTCAAATATATTATTATATAAACTCTATTTATTTTGTTTTTTAAATGACAAATCCCGCAAAAGTGATAAATCCTAGGTTATGGGGGAGTTTACACACATACATGTAACCTACACTAAGAACACTCAGGCTCTGAAAAACAAATTTATGTATCACACAGTGTTGTCTCATATGGAGTTTAAATTGACAACACTCAGCGTAGTAGAAAACGGTGAGGCGACCACTTAAACTACTACGCCATACAATCGAAATTGAAGAATTGAGATTATATTTATGAATGTTCTTTGTGTAGTTCGGTAAATTTAAACATTCGAAGCTACATAAATTCCCATCAAGCTGAAAATCAGTAAGGTTGTTAAAAATATGATTAAAAATAAAATTTGAAAGCTCCTCATCTTTCCCCTGTACGAAAAAAATTTTATTTAAGATCAAAGGTTAAAAAAATGAGTTTTTCGCGATTTTCAGCGAAATGGTAAGTTTTATCATAAAAATATTTTTGACAAAAAATGTAGATCATAAAATAATCTACAAAAAATGTATCAATACTTTTTTTCCTACGAGCCACCGTTTTTGGGATATAACGATTCAAAAAGTTGTACAAGTTACAATCGTCATAATATGCACACGTTCCACGCCCTCTATGAGGTAGTGTACTTAGCGCGTTTTTTTAACGTGGTTTCCCCCGTCGGCCTACTCCACTAGTCAGTTGTGATCTTGTTTAATTTGAAACTATTGCAAAATTACAGAAATTTGTAAATATTGAAAAAGATAAATAGCGATGTAATTAAAAAAGTGGTGAATTTTATTCGTCTGAATTGTAACCGTCAAACTCTTCTCGTTCTTCTTCTTCTTGTTCTTCTTCATTCTGAGTGCAAGTAAATTGCGTCAATAGCGATGTATCCTCGTAGGAATCAAACAAATCCTTCTTTGTTAGTGATTCAACATTGGAGCACGACCGGCCTTGACAGTTTGTACATATCAGAGAACAAAACAGACGACTTTTTTGCAACCACATTTAGCACTGCATCCCTTTTGGCAGTTGCAAAAATTTCACTACCCACACGGACCGCGGTAGCGATCAGTCGTAGGCACGTTTATTAATATTCTTTATTTTTACTCGTTACCCTTGCGTAGTATTGACCCGCACGTATAAAGTGAATAAAGTAAAGTATAAAGTGAATAGAACGACGACGTGATAGAAAAAACTTGTTTGTTGTTGTTGTGGAGATCAAGTGTATTGTGGCCACCGTAACTGTGAACCTAACAATTTGAATAGTAAAAATATCAACCATGACAGCACTGAGAACACCTCCGGGTAAAAAAAACATTCCACAACACGTATCATCTGAAAATGATATACCGAACCTCGATCCTGAAACTACTTTGAACTTAGCTGGGCGAAGACCAAAAAGACCTAGAAAGGAGGACAAAGAGAAGTCCGAAGATTCTACCTTCAAGGAGGAGTTACTTGCATTGCTGACTAACTGGAAAAAAGATCAGGAAGCCACCCTGAGTAAATTGTGTGCAGACATGACCGAACTAAAACAACAAAATTGTAACATTCAAGCTACTAGTGATGAACTAGAAAAGTCCATTAAGTTTATGTCCTCACAATACGAAGACATAAGAGGTAAACTTCTCGAAATGGAACGCGAACGCCAAGAAAACTTATCTTACATCGTGACACTTGAAAACAAAATAGAGGACATGCAAAAAAAGATCAAGTCTACAGTTATTGAGTTCCGTAATTTGCCTCCACAAGTAAAGGATGAGACACAACAAGACCTCTGTGAACTTGTACAAAAAACTTGTAATTCGATTGGCACTCCAATCCAGTCATCCGAGATAAAGGATATATTCAGGCTTAATACAAAGTTGGGCACATCTATAGTTATTACTGATTTGACCTCTGTTATGATTAAGAACAAGATATTGAATGGCGTAAAGGAATTTAACCAGTCACACCCTAATAATAAATTATCGTCACTAACTATCAGACTCCCAGGCCCCGCTAAACCGATCTATATCGTGGAGAGTCTCACAAATGAAAATAGAAAATTATACGCCATGGCTCGTGAAGCAGCAAAAATTATGGACTATAAATATTGCTGGAATAAAGGTGGTAATGTATATATGAGAAAGAAGGACGGAGACACGCGATTAGTGATTAGAAAGGAAAGTGATTTAACCTTACTTAAGAAAAAATGACTCCTGTTCAATTTACTTACATTATTATACTACCGTAGGAATAGGTGTACCGCTCGCCTTAAACTGTTACTAGCGGTTACATCTCTTATCTATTACACGGTATTGTCTTTCGTATATTTACCCACATATTACCCTGATACTTTTATATATAAGTTGTATCTGTATGATTACTCTAAAATATTAAACACTTCCACTTTACACTTACAAAAAATGACCAGAAAGACTTATATGTATTTCTGCAAGTTATTTTCTTTGTCTATACAACCACAAATGCGAGTGTTAATCTGTTTGGGTTACTGTTTGTTTACCTACCCACAAGTGGCTTTAATTATTATAATCGTACTTCTTCTGCACGAGACAAGGAAAACATTTTATAAGTTAGATGTAAATATTGATGAAGCTTGTATGGGTGGCCTATGTCGTCGGCTTTGCTATGGGGGCGCGTTCAGCTTGATGGGTGACGGGTTTCGAGTGTGTTTTCGACTGCAATATGAATGTGACGGCTGGATCATATTATTTATTCTACATTCATTAGTAGAACAATTCGTTAACGACTGTTTTGGTCATCGAAATGAGTACTTTTTATCACCGACTAGTCTTCGGGTTGTTATAGGTGATGGTACAAGTCTTTTATTTACACGTTCCTGTCTCCCTAATGGTAATTAGATTTTTAATTTCGCAGCTATAAATGATTTGCTGTCTGATTTGGACAGTGTTTCGTTTTGCGACTCTTTGGTATGTGATCTGAATACTTGCAGAAATTCATTACCTACCTTCCATCCAAGTATTAATATACTATCGCAAAATATACGTAGTATAAACGCAAATTACCTGGAACTCTTAACGTTATTAACGGGACTAGACAGATCCGTCGATTTTGTGGTACTGTCTGAGTGCTGGCTGTCATGCGCACCCGACCTTCCACAGCTCGATGGATTCGTCGCGTACAGAACATCATTAACACACAACAAGAACGATGGAGTCATTGTCTTTGTTGGGACAGGGTTGTCTAATATCAGGGTAAGTGAACCAGGTTTGTCCGACGCGAGCTGTTTATTGGTCACTGTGGGCTCAGAATTGGCTATAATTGCAGTATATAGACCATACGCTTTTAATGACCCGACACGATTTTTGCAATCCCTAGACTGTCTTCTTGATAGTCTAAAGTTTTGTAGAAACATTATTCTAGTCGGAGACATTAATATAGACATTGCTCAGGGTAGCGTACTTTCCTGTACAATTGATTACTTGGATACTCTTGCTCGACATGGACTTTTCCTGGGCCATGATCTACCAACACATGGTTCTACGTGCCTTGACCATATGAACTTGAAGACAACATTGCCCTGTAAGATATTTGTATTGGAAACTACAGTTACAGATCACTTTGCGGTATTGCTTACCATGTCTATGAAAATGTCAAAAAGCGAAATATGTTCTACGTTCACCAGAATTGACGATAGCAATCTCTCCGATAGTCTACATAATATTGACTTCATAGCAGTCTACAAAGCTAAAGATCCCGACGTAGCAGTGAAACATTTTATTGAGCCTATTCTCTCTGCGATAACGAGAAATACAAAAATTATTAAATTGGCTCGTAGGCGGCGCCCTATTAAGCCGTGGATTACCCAGGGACTTCTCAAGTGCATCCGGCATAGGGACAACTTGTACAAAAAACTCAGAAAACAACCCTCGAATGAAATATTGTCCATTAGTTACAAACGTTACCGCAATTACTGCACAAATATATTAAGAAAAGCTAAAAGAGATTATGAAAGGTTAGAACTTAAGAAAGCTGGCAACAACTCTAAGCAGATATGGCAAGTAGTTAAATCGGTCACGAGTAGAAGTATACCCAAATCGAGTGCGATGAACCTGCTTGGGTCTAACAAGGATAGCCAGGAGTCCATAGACAGCATTAACATGTATTTCGCAGGCATAGGTGGGCAACTTGCTGAGAGCATATGCAGCGCTGCCCCCTATTCTTTTACTAGGGATCCACTTGATCCACCACTGAACCACTCTGTGGATTCTTTTGTCCTGCTTGAAACTGATGAGTGTGAAGTGGAGCGCCTCATTATGTCTCTGAAAAGTAACTGCGCAGTTGGGAGTGACGGTGTGTCATCCGGATTTTTGAAGAGATATAAGACTATTGTTGTAGCTCCACTTACATATATTTGTAACCTTAGCATTGTAACAGGGAAATTTCCTACACTCTTTAAGAGGGCACTTCTTCATCCAATACACAAATCGGGCGATCGGAATTATGTAGAAAACTATAGACCCATATCTATACTACCAGCAATGTCAAAAATTTTAGAAAAAATTATTAACTGTAGGCTTATGAGTTATCTTGAAAATCGTAAATTACTATCTATTAAACAATTTGGCTTTAGAAAAAATCTTTCCTCTGAAGATGCTGTGCACAATCTGGTGGACGCTATAGTCAGTAAACTTGACAATGGTCGGAAATGTGTTGCATTATTCTTAGATCTTGCAAAAGCCTTCGATACGGTCTCGACAAAAATACTTGTGAAAAAGCTGGAATCCATGGGTATTAGAGGTACTCAACTTTCTCTATTACGTAGTTTTCTGACGGGCAGATCACAGTCGGTGAAAATCGGTTCCTACACAAGTGCTGAAATCTGTACTACTTACGGCGTACCCCAAGGAAGCATTTTGGGCCCAACTCTATTTTTTATGTATGTGAATGATCTGTGCAACATTGAACTCGACCATGGAGCAATTTTCTCTTATGCTGATGATACAGCATTGGTTTTTTCATCGGACGATTGGAAGGAGACCTACCGTTTCGCTCAGAGGGGCTTCGATGAGGTTAATGGTTGGCTGAGAGATAACCTACTCACATTAAATGTAACGAAAACTAAAGTGCTTGATATCTCTATCCGTTCCTCATATCTGTCGGACAGTTCCTTACAAATAGCTTTTGGTTTACCTGGTAAGAAATCCTATTCAATAGAAAAAGTAACTTCAATTAAGTATCTAGGTATCATTATTGATAACAACCTAACTTTCAAAAATCATATTGGATACATATCGGGTAGAATACGTAAACTTATCTACATGTTTAGAGAACTCAGACACTCCGCCGACGCCCACGTGCTAAAAATGGTCTATATGGGTCTATGTCAATCCATCCTAAATTATTGCATTACCACATGGGGTGGTGCCGCTAAATCTCACATCTTACAAGTTGAGCGTGCCCAGAGAGCCGTGCTAAAGGTTTGCTACTTCAGGCCTCGACTGTACCCCACTAAAGCACTCTATGAATTGTGTCAAGTCCTCACTGTAAGGCAACTGTTTGTGAAAGCCACTGTGCTCAGACAACACTCCCAAACCTT
This sequence comes from Hypercompe scribonia, assembly GCA_949316085.1. Taxonomy (NCBI): domain Eukaryota; kingdom Metazoa; phylum Arthropoda; class Insecta; order Lepidoptera; family Erebidae; genus Hypercompe; species Hypercompe scribonia. Next base: position 13,727,839 of record OX438988.1, read on the forward strand.
CTACATCCCTGAGATTACACGTCGCGGTCATCTTGTGGTCGTATCGTTACCAGTTAAAACTTCATTCGGTCGTAGATTTTTTATGTTTTTGGGACCCTATTTGTATAAAAGACTTCACAAAATATTGTCTCTGTTTAGATTAAATACACACCAATGTAAAACCATTGTTTCGGAATGGCTCTCAAAGAAATCTTACAAGGAGACAGAGGATCTCCTCATGGTCCTACGGTGACACGTTAGCCCACCCAACACTACCAGGATAAATGCTGGGTGTCATATGGCAAGTCGGGGAGTATGTTTGTCTTTACAACGGCAATTCCCCAACACAACTGATACATAAAAAAAAAAAAAAAAAAAACCACACACACACACGCACTAACACACACATATAGCTGTATTTTATTTTATTTTTTGTATTTTAAAGTTTTCACGGTTACTGCTACCGTTTTGTTTTCTGTTAGTTACTGTATTTTCTTGTTTATTCTAACAATCTAAACATGACATTGTGAAATAACAAATCGTGATCCGAGTGGGTACCTGGTGTCCAGTAACACAGGTTTTATACCTATCTCAGGCACCAGCGATCCACAAACCGAATTTATCAAGTTTCTTAAATGTTGTTACGTAACCTTTATAATTATTGTACCTCGGTTTTTGGTGAGAAATAAACTATTTATTATTATTATATATTATTATTATTATTCTAGAACGTACGATGACTTAAGTCGTAAGGGAAAAGCTTAACATTAGGTTTAAAATAATGTGAAATGGAATCGTACTGACTTAAATCACAAGGTACGCTATACAGCCCCTGAACCCCTCCAGACCTCAGCCATGTCTTATTACTTGGATGCCTCATCTATAAACCTCAGCGGTCATCTAAAATCTCAGGACAGCGGTCATCTTAACTCTTTTCTCACGATATTGTCGGCAAGTGGAATGTGAATTTGGTAATCCCGGGTCTTTTAAGCGGGGTGTGAAAAAGCATCTCATTAGGCCGCCATAGCGTGGGGTCGCCATACTGCACTGTCTTCGTTCGCAGTGAGTACGACGACCACTGCTCTTGGATTCTATTAATGTTTTCCATTAGGCAGAATAGAGTCACTTTGGTAGGTTTATGAAAAAAAACAGTTGGACGCTTCAATAGCGTTTCCCTACCAGGAAGTAGGTGTGAGTGTATATATGTGTGTTTGTTTAAATATAGGGAGTAAAGTACATCACACTGTAGTAGATTAAACAAACATTGAAACAAAGTGTATGAAATTTTACAAGTAACTGTTTATTTATCCATAGCGTAGGATTATTTTACCATTTATGTAAGTAAACACATTTCCACTTATCAAATTTTTCTAATAGTCAACATAGTTAAACGATATAAATGGCAATACATTCAAACGTAAAATTTTTTTTCTGTATTTAGAACGTATATAACAACTTATCAATATTATACGTAAAATGCATAATTTTCATGTATCATCTGTTTTTAGAACAAACCAAACTCAGTGAAGCTGTTAATCAACCCGATGACTTTAGTTTTAAACATTTCTTTAACTTCAGAACCTCCGCTCTGAATACTCATGATCTGTGCTGTTTCCATCAATCTTTCCTGTGACTTGTCCAGATTCATCATCTCCTCCAACAATTTTTCAGCTTCTTCTGACTTCCTGGACATCATATTGGCCATAAGTACGCAGAAACCGAACACTAACTTTCCATAACGCTTTAGGTCAGCGTCTAATTTGTCCCGAGGATATATGTAATTAGCTTTTAGAGTGAAGTTAGCCAAAGATTGATCTAATTGCAAGTGATAATAATCTAACCAATCGTAGAAGTTTTGTTTCCTTGTTTCATAGTCTGTACAGTTGAACATCAAACCCAAGATATCACTCACGGGATTGTAGTTCTTGGTCTGTTGGAAGTCAACCAACATTGAATCTGATACTTTGTCATCCTGAAATTAAAATACTTAATTAATACTCTAAGCGGGCGTGATCAACCATCTCACTAGGCCGCCATAGCATGGGTGGCCATACTGCATTGTCGGTATTCATAATAAGTATGGCGACCACCACTCTTGGATTATATTCATGCTTTCCATCAGGTACAGTAGAATCACTTTGGTAGGATTCCATTCAAAGAATGAAATGAAAGAATGAATGAATGACTAACATCTTGACTTAGGTTCCTAAAAAACTGTTTGATGAAAGAAAGTTAAAATATCAACGAAATAAAGTTAAAATTTTGCTATAGATAGTGTGGAAGACAACAACACTACAGTCGTACCGAACCCGATGGCGTAGTTTGGAACTTCCATATTAACTAGTACATCACATTCTGTTCATCTGTATGTATGCTCTGCGTTCTCTCTCTAAAGATACTGATGTTGCACATTCTTTAACAAATATGGAGTTCTAACTTCTTTGTACTAAATTGAAAGCAATTTTAAACCTCGAGTAACATCATTTAACTTTAATAGTCCACTACTGAACATAAGCCTCTCAACTGAAAGAACCGCCTCTCAATGGAAAGAACCTTAAACTTAAAAACTAATTAAACTGTGGTTGACTATTTAAAATTATTTCTTAATAAATGACTCAACAGCTATTTATTTATACAATATATTTATTCACTCTAAGAGATACCTCAACAACAAGAAATATAAGTAAAAATATCGCAATTTCTTAAATAAATATCCTCGTTATTCAATATGTACAATAAATATTCTAATGCAACACGATAAATCAGTGTAGACATGCTCTTGTGAACAAGTACACATTGGTAACTTCAGATAAATATTAATTATATGACAACGAGACATTAACGAAAAACGTTCAATATTTGAATTACTTGTGTCTGGAGTTTGAAAAAATGTATATATTCGCTTTATTTTATGCGATTTTTGTTAAAAACTTTAAGTCAAATAATTACCGATGTACTTGCCTTAAACTTGAATAAGAAGTTGTTTGTCCAAGGATCACCATGCTGTATCACGTTATATTTGCAAGTACTATCCGATTTCGACAACTTTATACCACTTTTCAAAGCCTCTGTAAATTTGCTCTTAAAAATGCTTTTATGTTCGGGATCTTCTAGGATGGAAAGCGTGTCGTTTTCGATTCCCATGATGTACATTTTCATTAAATCATTTCCTGTCATAAGTTGAAAAGTATCAACCAAATTTGCTTTCAGAGCATCAAATTTTTCTGGATTCTTGTGTTTCAATACATACGACAAGGAGTGCAGTATGGCAAAATTCTTCAAGACAGCACGTATACAATCATTTGAAAGCGGCTTATATTTGTCCAACATTTCGTATTGTGATGTATTCAAATCTTCCAAAAGAATGACTTCATTTGGTTGATCTAATTGAGTGCCATAACATTTTGCATGTTTTAGATGCTCGGATTCAGGAATACCTGCATCTCGTTGTAACTGCTCAAATACAGGTAAGACTTCTGTATACAGGGTTGCCTCGTTTCCAAACGCTATGGAAGTCATCGACATTTGCCGTACCATTTCATCTGTAGATGCTATTTTTGCTATCATTTGTAGATTACCGTTTTCGCCTTCAACTTTAATTCTTTTCACATTTGCACTAAAATTATCACCAGCTTTGCCAACTACCTCGAAGGTTACTTTACTATTTTCAAATCCATTTTCTACGATGATTTTGTGTATGAACTGTAGTTGAGGTTCAGCTATAGTTTCTATTGCACCTTCGAAATTGTATTGTGACATTTTGGACGGAATAAAGCTACGTATACAGCTTTCTCAGAACGTGGCGATGTGACTGTTACATGTATTAATGCACTTGATAAATATATATATTGCTGTTGTGTTGTAGATTAGATTTGGTTTGCGCAATGGAACGTCTACCAGGACATCCGTGAACTTTATCATTTTTAATACTACGTTATTATGGTTGTTCGATTGTATATTAAAGAAAAACCAGTTTTGACTAAATAAAAGAGTATAAATGAAGATTCATCAAATGCAAAATTTGATTGAAGGAACCTGAAAAAGTTAAATTTATACTTTGTTAAAAATGTAAACAAACAACGTCGAAATATCGCAGGTTATATCAATAACCTTGTAAATTTAACTAAATTAGTTTATCGTTGTTCTTTTTCCTATCAGCAATACAATGATAAACTAGTCTATAAATATACATGTCTACAGATACAATTTGTTAATTCGGATTATACTTGTGTTGCCACCTTTTGAATAGACCACACCCTACAGAGGTTCGATTTCGGTTACTTTAAATATGAAGAAAAGCCACGAAAAATTATTCTACTTATTATTATTAAATCCCTATCAGGATGTATGTGTGAGTGTACGAGGGGTGATAAATAAATAATGATAATCGGGTACTTTGCAGGTCGCACAAAAATCGAAAAAAAAAATTTTTTTGCTTGCTAGTTCAGCATAAAAAAATCATATAAATACGGCGATACATTCATTTGAATTCGAACTGTCGACGAGATAACACCGTAATGGAGGAAAACGAAATAAGACACGTCATTAGTCATTTTGGTCAGTATTAAGTCATTTCAAGCAAAGACACGCATTTGCTTGAAAAAAGTGTCTACATTGGGGGAGACTGTTTCTCCATATTCCACAGTTGCACGTTGGGCACAGGAATTTAAAATGGGCAGAACATCTACTGAAGATGAACACCGCGAGGGATGCCCATCAACGTCCCTGACTGAGAACAACGCGAAAAAAGTAGAAGAATAAAAAAAATAATTGTAAATGAATTGCACATGAAAAAAGTCACGGCGCGTTAGGTGCCACGAATATTAAACGAGCAAAAAAAAGAAACGACTCGACATTTCGGCTGTCACTTTCGAAAAGTTGCAGGCCGATCAAGAAATTGTTTTGAATCGTTGCATGACCATGGACGAAAGCTGGATTCACCATTTTGATCCTGAAACCTAACAACAGTCAATGACCTGGAAATGAGCCTCCTCACCAACGCTAAAGAAATTCAAGGTGTCAAGTTCAACAGGAAAGGTTACGGCGTCTGGTTTTTGGGACGCAGAATGAATTATCATGGTGGAATATTCGGAAAAGTCACCATAAAACCGACCCTTACTACGCAGATCAAATAAGAAGATTGCGATAGGCCAGTAAGAAAAAAAGTAGCGGCAAACTGCGTGCTGGCGTTTTGTTTCACTAAGACAATGGCCCGGCTCACAAAGCCGCAGTTGCGATTGCTGCAATGCAAGAAACGGGATTCGAACTGCTCGAACACCCTCCTTATTAACCAGATCGGTAATTTGAGGGTAATAGTGTAATGATGGCCGCTCAAGAGGCTTTTTTGGAGGAACAAGACAAAAACTTTTTTCTAAAGGAATCATGGATTTAGAAAAACATATACTTAATTTATTAATTTTGTTAGCAGTCTATGTTGAAAATAAAATATATATTTTACTCTAACCATTGTTTTATACATTTTATACATGTTGATCACCCTTCGTATTTACATGTATGTTTATATAAATATAGCGAGTACAGTACATTACACTATAGTAGGTTAAATAAACATTTTCGGCAGCGGGCGGAACACATGTCCCCCGTTGATAATCTTCTCGATCAAAAACAACGGGGGAAACGAGATTAATATTTCGCCCGTCAGAGAATCGGAGGTAGGGGCGGTTGTTTTACAGTTCCGCTCCAAGAACATCGCGCCCGGGCCAGATGGGATACTTGCCAGAGTGGTGGCCCGAGCCTTCGAACACATGTCGGACCGCCTCAGGGGGTTCTGGACGCCAGCTTGGCGTCTGGACGCTTTTCTGAGTGTTGGAAAAGCAGGAAGCTGCTCCTACTAAAGCAGCTGGGACGGCCTGCAGATTCGGTCGCAACTTATAAGCCCATCGTGTTGCTGGACGAGGCGGGTAAACTGTTTGAGAGGATACTCTCTGCCCGCATCGTCCGGCACCTTTGCGAGGTGGACTCTGGTCTGTCGGACGCCCAATCCAGTTTTCGACCGCAGCATTTGTCAGGTTTGCCGCCGTGGACCTCCACGGCGGTAAACCTTCCCCAGCCGGTCATCGTTGAGTGGGCAGGGCTACAGTGCGGGAGCTTTTCCTTCCGACTGACGCAGATTCTTTCCGGGTACGGTTGCTTCGAAAAGTATCAGCGCTCCGTCACTAGAAGAGAATTGAGTCCCGCCTGTCAACACTGCGACTATAGTGAAGACTCGGTTCAGCACACGCTGGCGGATTGTTCCGCCTGGGGGGCGTAGCGTGTGGTCCTCACAGTAGTTATTGGAGGAGATCTCTCGCTACCGGCCGTTATACGCTCCGTGGCCGGTAACGACATATCGCGGTCACAACTTTGTGCGAAGACGTAATTTCACAGAAGCAGGCGGCGGAGAAGGCCCGGGAGGACAATCTTCACTCGGACCCAGTTCGAGAGTTCTGAGAATTCTGAGTGTGGCCGCGGATGGACGGTACAGGTTTTGCCCTTCATCCGATATAGTGGTCAATCCGGGTGTGCCGTACAACGCCTAAATACAAAAATTATCCACAGATGGAGCACGTGTTGGCGGGCAGGCACTAGCAGAGATCTGGATATCGTAATTGCAGCTGGCAGCTCCCAGATCACAGATCACACATCACACTCCTATCACAGGCTCAGAGTGGCACACCGTGTGGTTTTAGTCGGTCCGAGTCCGACACACCATCCCGTCGCAAACTTCGGTGGGATGACAGCCTGAGGACTCCCCTCACGCGTTAAAACAAAAAAAAGGTTAAACAAACATTGAAACAAAAAGTGTGAAATACAAGACACTGTTTATTTATCCATAACGTAAGATTTTTTTGCCATTTAAGTAAACACATGTACACTTATAAAGCTTTTACTTCTAATAGTTAAAAATTTACACATAATATTATAATAAAATTATAGACTAGTTTAAAAAGATATTAATGACAACACATGCATAGGTACATTTTTTTTTTGTTTTGGTACGTATACAACAACTTATTAATATTATACGTAAAATACATCATTTTAATGTACCATCTGTTTTTAGAATAAACCAAACTCAATGAAGCTGTTAATTAACCCGGCGACTTTAGTTTTATAGACTTCATTAGCTTCAGTACCCCCGCTCTGAATACTCATGTTTTGTGCTGTTTCCATCAATCTTTCCTGTGACTTATCCGGATTCATCATCTCCGCAATTAATTTTTCAGCTTCTTCTGACTTCCTGGACATCATACTGGCCATAAGTACACAGAGACCAAACATTAATTTTCCATAACGCTTTAGGTCAGCGTCTAATTTGTCCCGAGGATATATGTAATTGGCTTTTAGAGTGAAGTTAGCCAAAGATTGATCTAATTGCAAGTGATAATAATCTAACCAATCGTAGAAGTTTTGTTTCCTTGTTTCATAGTCTGTACAGTTGAACATCAAACCCAAGATATCACTCACGGGATTGTAGTTCTTGGTCTGTTGGAAGTCAACCAACATTGAATCTGTCACTTTGTCATCCTGAAATTAAAATATTTAATTAATATCGTTGAAATGACAGAACAGCATCTTGACTTAGTTCATTGATTCATGAAAATACTGTTTAATGCAACAATTAAGTGTCAACGAAATAAACTAAAAATTTAGTGGTAGACAGCGTGGAGGACAACAATACTAACGTCGTACCGAACCCGATGGCGTATTTTGAAATTTTTATAGTAACTAGTACAGGGTGAGCCGCGAATTATATAACATTTGAAAAAAGGTGTATAAAAAAACCATTTGATATATTACAAAAATGGTTTATTTACCAGAAAGCCAATTAATTGGAATTTATTTGTTAAAATTACATCGTCTAAATGACCACTGTTTCGACGTTGGCGCGACGAAATCAGCTTTTCCGGAAATATATCTTTGACTACCGGCAGAGACTCATTGGATGTGTGACAAATGGTTCCATCTTGTTCAATCATGTGTTACGATTGTAGCTAGCACATTTCAGTAGCACCAGTCCTAAGAACTCTCGAAACGTTTTCACATATTCAGTAGAATCGACAGTAAGTAAACGTCGCGAGAATTTTCGAAAAAGTAGGGCCCAATGATTCCTTCTGCTGAAATTGCAGCCCATAAAGTTACCTTGGAAGAATGAAGTGGCCTCTCATGTTTAGCTTTTTGATTTTAAAATTTCAATACCTGCAATTCTGTTTCTTTACAATTCCGTTGAGGTGAACATATTCACTTCCCATAGGCTTCGTCAGAAAATAACATGTTGTCAAAGTTACTGAATCGTTCTAACATTGTTTCGGTAAACGACTTGCGCAAATTGAAATCATTAGATTTCAATTCCTGCACTATCTGGATCTTATATGCATCTGATTTCAGATGTAGTTTCAAAATACGGCGTAATGAGGTGTGGGATAACCCTAATTCAGACGAAATTTTGCGCGTCGATAAATTAGGATTACGTCGAGCAGAAGCGTAAACTTGCTGCACGTTCTCTTCGGTCTGAGAAGTCCGTAGGCCTCCAGTTTGCTTTACATTTAGCGTAGATCCCGTTTCTTCAAACTTCTTCATCCATTTATTTACTAAAGGAGCACTCGGACAGTAATTTAAATCGTGTAAATGGTATTCAACACGAAATAAGCGTCTCACAGTAATAAGGGAACTGTTGCTTAAATAAAATTGTTTTACACAGTAAGCACGCTACAGCCCCGCGAAGCGATCCATTTCGACAAAATTTCCGAGAAACAAGTTAGTGGTCCGACCCCTCCCTGTGCCCCACGTGGCAGTTTGCGCGGAATGTTAGATTCAAATGTTAACGAATTCCTGGCCCACCTTGTACATTATATTCCGTTCATGCGTGCATATACTCTTGCTCTTCCTGATAGAAGTGAACTCAAATTTAAATGAAATATACATTTGATTAAGCGTTCTGTTAGGCATAATGCACGTTTTCTAATAAATATAGAATTCATGCTTCTTTGTACTACATTGAAAGCAATTTTTGATAATCCTAATTAATACTACTAAGCTTCAGATCACATCATTGACCTTTAATAGTCCACTACTGAACATAGGCCTCTCAACGGAAAGAACCTTAAACTTAAAAACTAATTAAACTGTGGTAGAATATTTAAAATTATTTCTTACTACATGACTCAACAGCTATTAATTTGTACAATATATTTATTCACTCTAAGAGACTCCTAAACAGCAAGAAATATAAGCGAAAATATCACAATTTATTAAGTAAATAATTTCTTTATTCACTATATACGATAATTATTCTACTGCAACCCAATAAGCTAGTGTAGACATGCTCTAGTGAACAAGTACACATTGGTAACTTCAGATAAAAAGGAAATGTACGACAACGAGACAATAAAGAAAAACGTTCAATCTTTAAGTTACTTTTGTTTGACGTTTAGAAAAATAAATATATTCACTTTATATTAAGCGATTTTTGTTAAAAACTTTAGTTTAAATAATTACTGATGTACTTGCCTTAAACTTGAATAAGAAGTTGTTTGTCCAAGGATCACCATGCTGTATCACGTTATATTTGGAGGTACTATCCGATTTTGACAACTTTATACCACTGTTCATTGCCTCTGTAAATTTGCTCTTAAAAATGCTTTTATGCTCGGGATCTTCAAGAATGGAAAGCGTGTCGTTTTCGATTCCCATGAAGTACATTTTCATTAAATCATTGCCAATCATAAGTTGAAAAGTATCAACCAAATTTGCTTTCAGAGCATCAAATTTTTCTGGATTCTTGTGCTTCAATACATACGACAAGGAGTGCAGTATGGCAAAATTTTTCAAGACAGCACGTATACAATCATTTGAAAGCGGCTTATATTTGTCCAACATTTCGTATTCTGATGTATCTAAATCTTCCAAAAGAATGACTTCGTTTGGTTCATCTAATTGATTACCATAACACTTTGCATATTTTAGGCGCTCGGATTCAGGAATACCTGCATCTCGTTGCAGCTGCTCAAATACAGGTAAGACTTCTGTATACAGGGTTGCCTCGTTGCTAAACGCTATGGCAGGCATCACCATTTGCCGTACCATTTCATCTGTAGATGCTATTTTGGCTATCATTTGTAGGTTACCCTTTTCGCCGTCAATTTTAATTCTTTTGACATTTGCATTAAAATTATCACCAACTTTGCCAACTACCTCGAAGGTTACTTTACTATTTTCAAATCCATTTTCTACGATGATTTTGTGTATGAACTGTAGTTGAGGTTCAGCTATAGTTTCTATTGCACCTTCAAAATTATATTGGGCCATTTTGGACGGAATAAAGCTACGTATACAGCTCTCTTACACAGTAGCGATGTGACTGTTACATGTATGTGCACTTGTTAAAATATATGTATACTAAGTTATAATAACTTTGCTGCTGGTTCGCCGATTGTATATTAAGGAAAAACCAGTTTTGACTAAAAAAAAGTGTAAAAGAAGATTCATCAAAAGCAAAACTTGATTAAAAGAACCTGAAAAAGTTCAATTTATACTTTGTTAAAACGTATACAAACAACACAAAAATATCGCAGGCTAAATCAATCAACCTTGTAAATTTAACTAATTTAGTTTATTGTTGTTCCTCTTCCTATCAGCAATACAATGATAAACTAGTCTATAAATACACATGTTTACAGATATTTGTTAATTCGGATTATTCTTGTGTTGTCACCTTTTGAATGGTCCCCGCCCTACAGAGGTTCGACTTTGGTTATTTTAAAAACAAAGAAAAGCCACGAAAAAAACACTTAGCGATGGTTTATGTGTTAAGCCATTATCACTTTAGTCGAACCGGCCGGCATTTGCCGGAACATGTTTTTCCCCACAGTTAAAATTATGAGTAATATTGAAATGCTGATACAAAAATTCTACAAGAATTTTATAATACATAGAAAGTAATAATTAGAATTTGACGTGCAATACAAGTACTAAAGGCAGAAAATTAAAAGGTCCAAAACAAAAAAAAACATGAAAAACATTAATATTAGATTACCTAATCTGATGTTAATGTTTTTAGAAACCCCAACAACAAGATGTGTAATGGTATGTCGGGATCGCACTGACTTAAATCACAAGATATTCTAGACAGCCCCCTGTACCGCGGCTGACCTTAGCCATGTATTATTTAGATGTAGTCCTAAAAATGTTAGTTGGATGTCTTCTCTTTTTCCATCAGTCTCGCGTGGAACACTTTGCAACCGTTCTACTACAGGGTAACGGGCAACAAAGTCAAAGTCAAAGTCAAAGTCAAATTCATTTATTCATTTAGGTCACAAAAGACACTTATGAACGTCATAAAAAAAAACAATAAAAGATGAAAGATGAACAATCTGTCGATTAAAATTATAGCTAGCTGGGTTCGCAGATTGTTCATGGTAGAGTGGTGAGAAAAGAACCCAGGAAAGAAACTCACCACCACTCTTTTAACTCAAAATCTTTTAATATTAAAATAGCAGTTATATTCACAATCATAGGTCTTAAAAAAAGAGCAATTCATTTCCAAACATCTAAATCTGTGACATAGTCTGAAACTGAGTAATAAGCCTTTTTGGACAACCTCAGCTTAACAAATTTCTTAAATTTACTAATAGATAATAATACTATGTTGTTTGGTAATTTGTTATAAAATTGTATACATTGACCCACAAACGAATTCGATATTTTATGGAGCCTAGTAGTGTGCAAGGCAAGTTTATTTTTATTTCTTAAATTAAATTGATGGAGATCACTATTTTTCTTAAATTTACACAGATTTTTATGAACATATAAAAGATTCTCGTAAATGTATTGTGAGTGTAGTGTGAGAATGTTAATTTCTTTGAATCTGTTTCTTAGTGACTCACAAGGGCCCATCTTATAGATAGCCCTAATAGCTCGTTTCTGGAGCACAAAGATTGAATCGATATCAGAGGCACTGCCCCAAAGCAATAAACCATAGGACATAATGCTGTGAAAGTAACTGAAATAAACTAATCGCGCAGTATCAACATCCGTCAATTGACGAATCTTTCTCACAGCATAAGCTGCAGAACTAAGTCTACCAGATAACGTTTCTATATGTGGGCCCCATTGTAACCGTGAATCTAAAGTTATACCTAGGAAGACAGCCTTGTCTGTCAATTCCAGTTCCTCCCCGTTCATCAAAACACTAGTTTTTACTTGTTTAACATTCCTAGTATAAAATTTAACACATTTGGTTTTACTCCTGTTTAATAACAAGTTATTAGCGCAAAACCAAAGTACCATTTTAGAGAGAGCATTGTTTACATCGTCAATTACCGATTGCTGTCTGTTAACTTTAAATACTAAGGATGTGTCATCTGCAAACAACACTATCTCATGGTTATCCCTCACAAGATGAGGCAAGTCGTTGATGTACACAAGGAACAGAAATGGACCCAGAATAGACCCCTGGGGCAACCTCACATATAATCCTCAGCAGTCATCTAAAATCTCGAGTCAGTGGTCATCTTTTCTGACGATAAATTTGGCAAGTGGTGATCTTCTTAAAAACGATTGGATAAAGATAAGCATAATATGCGTGTTTCATTAACCCATTCCTACCAGGATGTTCACTAAATCATTTCCACCCATAAGTTGAAAGTCAAAGTAAATAAGGTAAAGATAAGTCAAATTTACCTTCAGAGCATCTAATTTTTCTCGATTCTTGTGAATTTGGTAATCAGCTTAAAAAGGTTTGGATACCTGGTAGGGATGGGCTAATGAAACGTCATTAGCCCATCCCTACCAGGATTAAGGTGTGAGTGTATATACATGAATGTTTATACAAACATAGCAAGTACAGTATATCACACTATAGTAGGTCAAACAAACATTGAAACAAAATGTGTGAAATTTTACAAGTTACTATTTATTTATCCATAACATAAGATTATTTCACCATTTAAGTAAACACATGTACATTTATGAAGTTTTTACCTCAAATATTTAAAAAAATACAAATAATATTTGAATAAAATTATAGACTAAGTAAAAACATATAATTGGCAACACATACAAAAGTACATTTAAAAAAAAAACATGTATTCCAATGTATACAAAAACTTATCAATGTTATATGTAAAATACATTATTTTAATGTATTATCTGTTTTTAGAATAAACCAAACTCAGTGAAGCTGTTAATCAACCCGATGACTTTAGTTTTAAACATTTCTTTAACTTCAGAACCTCCGCTCTGAATACTCATGATCTGTGCTGTTTCCATCAATCTTTCCTGTGACTTGTCCAGATTCATCATCTCCTCCAAAAATTTTTCAGCTTCTTCTGACTTCTTGGACATCATATTGGCCATAAGTACGCAGAAACCGAACACTAACTTTCCATAACGCTTTAGGTCAGCGTCTAATTTGTCCCGAGGATATATGTAATTAGCTTTTAGAGTGAAGTTAGCCAAAGATTGATCTAATTGCAAGTGATAATAATCTAACCAATCGTAGAAGTTTTGTTTCCTTGTTTCATAGTCTGTACAGTTGAACATCAAACCCAAGATATCACTCACGGGATTGTAGTTCTTGGTCTGTTGGAAGTCAACCAACATTGAATCTGATACTTTGTCATCCTGAAATTAAAATACTTAATTAATACTCTAAGCGGGCGTGATCAACCATCTCACTAGGCCGCCATAGCATGGGTGGCCATACTGCATTGTCGGTATTCGTAATAAGTATGGCGACCACCACTCTTGGATTATATTCATGCTTTCCATCAGGTACAGTAGAATCACTTTGGTAGGATTCCATTCAAAGAATGAAATGAAAGAATGAATGAATGACTAACATCTTGACTTAGGTTCCTAAAAAACTGTTTGATGAAAGAAAGTTAAAATATCAACGAAATAAAGTTAAAATTTTGCTATAGATAGTGTGGAAGACAACAACACTACAGTCGTACCGAACCCGATGGCGTAGTTTGGAACTTCCATATTAACTAGTACATCACATTTTGTTCATCTGTATGTATGCTCTGCGTTCTCTCTCTAAAGATACTGATGTTGCACATTCTTTAACAAATATGGAGTTCTAACTTCTTTGTACTAAATTGAAAGCAATTTTAAACCTCGAGTAACATCATTCAACTTTAATAGTCCACTACTGAACATAAGCCTTTCAACTGAAAGAACCGCCTCTCAATGGAAAGAAACCTTAAACTTAAAAACTAATTAAACTGTGGTTGACTATTTAAAATTATTTCTTAATAAATGACTCAACTGCTATTTATTTATACAATATATTTATTCACTCTAAGAGATACCTCAACAACAAGAAATATAAGTAAAAATATCGCAATTTCTTAAATAAATATCCTCGTTATTCAATATGTACAATAAATATTCTAATGCAACACGATAAATCAGTGTAGACATGCTCTTGTGAACAAGTACACATTGGTAACTTCAGATAAATATTAATTATATGACAACGAGACATTAACGAAAAACGTTCAATATTTGAATTACTTGTGTCTGGAGTTTAAAAAAATGTATATATTCACTTTATTTTATGCGATTTTTGTTAAAAACTTTAAGTCAAATAATTACCGATGTACTTGCCTTAAACTTGAATAAGAAGTTGTTTGTCCAAGGATCACCATGCTGTATCACGTTATATTTGCAAGTACTATCCGATTTCGACAACTTTATACCACTTTTCAAAGCCTCTGTAAATTTGCTCTTAAAAATGCTTTTATGTTCGGGATCTTCTAGGATGGAAAGCGTGTCGTTTTCGATTCCCGTGATGTACATTTTCATTAAATCATTTCCTGTCATAAGTTGAAAAGTATCAACCAAATTTGCTTTCAGAGCATCAAATTTTTCTGGATTCTTGTGTTTCAATACATACGACAAGGAGTGCAGTATGGCAAAATTCTTCAAGACAGCACGTATACAATCATTTGAAAGCGGCTTATATTTGTCCAACATTTCGTATTGTGATGTATTCAAATCTTCCAAAAGAATGACTTCATTTGGTTGATCTAATTGAGTGCCATAACATTTTGCATGTTTTAGATGCTCGGATTCAGGAATACCTGCATCTCGTTGTAACTGCTCAAATACAGGTAAGACTTCTGTATACAGGGTTGCCTCGTTTCCAAACGCTATGGAAGTCATCGACATTTGCCGTACCATTTCATCTGTAGATGCTATTTTTGCTATCATTTGTAGATTACCGTTTTCGCCTTCAACTTTAATTCTTTTCACATTTGCACTAAAATTATCACCAGCTTTGCCAACTACCTCGAAGGTTACTTTACTATTTTCAAATCCATTTTCTACGATGATTTTGTGTATGAACTGTAGTTGAGGTTCAGCTATAGTTTCTATTGCACCTTCGAAATTGTATTGTGACATTTTGGACGGAATAAAGCTACGTATACAGCTCTCTCAGAACGTGACGATGTGACTGTTACATGTATTAATGCACTTGATAAATATATATATTGCTGTTGTGTTGTAGATTAGATTTGGTTTGTGCAATGGAACGTCTACCAGGACATCCGTGAACTTTATCATTTTTAATACTACGTTATTATGGTTGTTCGATTGTATATTAAAGAAAAACCAGTTTTGACTAAATAAAGGAGTATAAATGAAGATTCATCAAATGCAAAATTTGATTGAAGGAACCTGAAAAATTTAAATTTATACTTTGTTAAAAATGTAAACAAACAACGTAGAAATATCGCAGGTTATATCAATAACCTTGTAAATTTAACTAAATTAGTTTATCGTTGTTCTTTTTCCTATCAGCAATACAATGATAAACTAGTCTATAAATATACATGTCTACAGATACAATTTGTTAATTCGGATTATACTTGTGTTGCCACCTTTTGAATAGACCACACCCTACAGAGGTTCGATTTCGGTTACTTTAAATATGAAGAAAAGCCACGAAAAATTATTCTACTTATTATTATTAAATCCCTATCAGGATGTATGTGTGAGTGTACGAGGGGTGATAAATAAATAATGATAATCGGGTACTTTGCAGGTCGCACAAAAATCGAAAAAAAAATTTTTTTGCTTGCTAGTTCAGCATAAAAAAATCATATAAATACGGCGATACATTCATTTGAATTCGAACTGTCGACGAGATAACACCGTAATGGAGGAAAACGAAATAAGACACGTCATTAGTCATTTTAGTCAGCATTAAGTCATTTCAAGCAAAGACACGTATTTGCTTGAAAAAAGTGTCTACATTGGGGGAGACTGTTTCTCCATATTCCACAGTTGCACGTTGGGCACAGGAATTTAAAATGGGCAGAACATCTACTGAAGATGAACACCGCGAGGGATGCCCATCAACGTCCCTGACTGAGAACAGCGCGAAAAAAGTAGAAGAATAAAAAAAATAATTGTAAATGAATTGTACATGAAAAAAGTCACGGCGCGTTAGGTGCCACGAATATTAAACGAGCAAAAAAAAGAAACGACTCGACATTTCGGCTGTCACTCTCGAAAAGTTGCAGGCCGATCAAGAAATTGTTTTGAATCGTTGCATGACCATGGACGAAAGCTGGATTCACCATTTTGATCCTGAAACCTAACAACAGTCAATGACCTGGAAATGAGCCTCCTCACCAACGCTAAAGAAATTCAAGGTGTCAAGTTCAACAGGAAAGGTTACGGCGTCTGGTTTTTGGGACGCAGAATGAATTATCATGGTGGAATATTCGGAAAAGTCACCACCAAAACCGACCCTTACTACGCAGATCAAATAAGAAGATTGCGAGAGGCCAGTAAGAAAAAAAGTAGCGGCAAACTGCGTGCTGGCGTTTTGTTTCACTAAGACAATGGCCCGGCTCACAAAGCCGCAGTTGGGATTGATGCAATGCAAGAAACGGGATTCGAACTGCTCGAACACCCTCCTTATTAACCAGATCGGTAATTTGAGGGTAATAGTGTAATGATGGCCGCTCAAGAGGCTTTTTTGGAGGAACAAGACAAAAACTTTTTTCTAAAGGAATCATGGATTTAGAAAAACATATACTAAATTTATTAATTTTGTTAGCAGTCTATGTTGAAAATAAAATATATGTTTTACTCTAACCATTGTTTTATACATTTTATACATGTTGATCACCCTTCGTATTTACATGTATGTTTATATAAATATAGCGAGTACAGTACATTACACTATAGTAGGTTAAATAAACATTTTCGGCAGCGGGCGGAACACATGTCCCCCGTTGATAATCTTCTCGATCAAAAACAACGGGGGAAACGAGGTTAATATTTCGCTCGTCAGAGAATCGGAGGTAGGGGCGGTTGTTTTACGGTTCCGCTCCAAGAACATCGCGCCCGGGCCAGATGGGATACTTGCCGGAGTGGTGGCCCGAGCCTTCGAACACATGTCGGACCGCCTCAGGGGGTTCTGGACGCCAGCTTGGCGTCTGGACGCTTTTCTGAGTGTTGGAAAAGCAGGAAGCTGCTCCTACTAAAGCAGCTGAGACGGCCTGCAGATTCGGTCGCAACTTATAAGCCCATCGTGTTGCTGGACGAGGCGGGTAAACTGTTTGAGAGGATACTCTCTGCCCGCATCGTCGGGCACCTCTGCGAGGTGGACTCTGGTCTGTCGGACGCCCAATCCAGTTTTCGACCGCAGCATTTGTCAGTCGATGCCGTGTTGCGCCTAAGGTCCGTGAGGTGAGGTGCTGAGCTGTGGTGGCGTGTTGTTAGCGGTGTCGTTGGACACCACCAACGCATTTAATAGTCTGCCATTTAGCTGCATCAGGGAAGGACTCCACTGCCACGGGGTGCCAGAGTACCTGAGACAGCTTATGGCAGACTATCTACAGGAGCGTACCGTAGGACCGAGAGGGTGTTATTGGCCCGTGGCTCATGTCTTACGATATTCCACAGGGGTTTGTCCTCGGACCACTCCTGTGGGATATGGGACTGGGCCCTTCGAGGTCATCTCCCCCCAGGTTTAGCGTAATTTGTTTCGCCGACGACACATTGGTCACAGCCCGGGGAACGAACTTTCAAGAGGCAGTGCACCTGGTCACCAGAGGAGTATCTCTGTTGGTCGGGTGCATTGAGGGTCTGGATTTACAGGTAGCCCTGAAAAAGACGGAGGCCCTTTTGTTCAATGGGCTCCGTCGTCCCCGGCGCCTCCATCGTAGTTAATTCGGTCCTCGTACCAATTCAGGTTGGTACTTGACGGCAGGGGGCTCTTTGACGAGCACTTCCGACAGCTTGCTCCAAAGCTGGTCGGCGATGCTTCTGCCCTTGGGTGACTTTTGCTCAATTTGGGTGGAACCAGCGTCGCAACAAGACGGCTGTACACGGGGGTTGTCCGGTCAATGGTACTGTATGGTGTATCGGTGTGGGCGTCGGCTCTAACTGCCCAGAACAAGGTACGCCTCTGACGCACTCAGAGGATTGACGGTTAAAACCATACGTGGTTACCAAACCATGTTGACGGAGACGTGCGCGTTGGCCAAAACTCATCCGTTGGATTTGGAGGCAGAAGTGCTCGCCGAAGTTTATCGGTTGACGGCCGCCCGAAGAGATACGCGAGTGATGTGCAGCCGCTCTTCGGACCACATTGGCTCGTTGGTCGTCCCGGCTGGAGGCCTCACGCGCTGGATTTATTTATTTATTTATTCAAACTTAATGATGATGTTGTACAAAGGTGGACTTAATGCCATGGGGCATTCTCTCGCAGTCAACCTCATGGTGATGTACAAATATGATGCGGTAGGTGCAAAGGTAAAAATAAAGGAGTTGACGTGATACATAAAATTACAAGCCTTTCACGTAGATGAGGACATTAGTCGTTACTAATAAAATATTATTTTTATAGAAACAATACGTTAGCCGGCAAACCTTCCCCAGCCGGTCATCGTTGAGTGGGCAGGGCAACAGTGCGGGAGCTTTTCCTTCCGACTGACGCAGATTCTTTCCGGGTACGGTTGCTTCGAAAAGTATCAGCGCTCCGTCACTAGAAGAGAATTGAGTCCCGCCTGTGAACACTGCGACTATAGTGAAGACTCGGTTCAGCACACGCTGGCGGATTGTTCCGCCTGGGGGGCGTAGCGTGTGGTCCTCACAGTAGTTATTGGAGGAGATCTCTCGCTACCGGCCGTTATACGCTCCGTGGCCGGTAACGACATATCGCGGTCGCAACTTTGTGCGAAGACGTAATTTCACAGAAGCAGGCGGCGGAGAAGGCCCGGGAGGACGATCTTCACTCGGACCCAATTCGAGAGTTCTGAGAATTCTGAGTGTGGCCGCGGATGGACG
The DNA here is from genome assembly GCA_949316085.1 of Hypercompe scribonia. Lineage (NCBI taxonomy): Eukaryota > Metazoa > Arthropoda > Insecta > Lepidoptera > Erebidae > Hypercompe > Hypercompe scribonia. The sequence goes on from OX438988.1 coordinate 13,747,132, forward strand.
GTACAGGTTTTGCCCTTCATCCGATATAGTGGTCTATCCGCGTGTGCCGTACATCGCCTAAATACAAAAATTATCCACAGATGGAGCACGTGTTGGCGGGCAGGCACTAGCAGAGATCTGGATATCGTAATTGCAGCTGGCAGTTCCCAGATCCCTCCTATCACAGGCTCAGAGTGGCACACCGTGTGGTTTTAGTCGGTCCGAGTCCGACACACCATCCCGTCGCAAACTTCGGTGGGATGACAGCCTGAGGACTCCCCTCACGCGTTAAAACAAAAAAAAGGTTAAACAAACATTGAAACAAAAAGTGTGAAATACAAGACACTGTTTATTTATCCATAACGTAAGATTTTTTTGCCATTTAAGTAAACACATGTACACTTATAAAGCTTTTACTTCTAATAGTTAAAAATTTACACATAATATTATAATAAAATTATAGACTAGTTTAAAAAGATATTAATGACAACACATGCATAGGTACATTTTTTTTTTGTTTTGGTACGTATACAACAACTTATTAATATTATACGTAAAATACATCATTTTAATGTATCATCTGTTTTTAGAATAAACCAAACTCAATGAAGCTGTTAATTAACCCGACGACTTTAGTTTTATAGACTTCTTTAGCTTCAGTACCCCCGCTCTGAATACTCATGTTTTGTGCTGTTTCCATCAATCTTTCCTGTGACTTATCCGGATTCATCATCTCCGCAATTAATTTTTCAGCTTCTTCTGACTTCCTGGACATCATACTGGCCATAAGTACACAGAGACCAAACATTAATTTTCCATAACGCTTTAGATCAGCGTCTAATTTGTCCCGAGGGTATATGTAATTGGCTTTTAGTGTAAAGTTAGCCAAAGATTGATCTAATTGCGAGTGATAATAATCTAACCAATCGTAGAAGTTTTGTTTCCTTGTTTCATAGTCTGTACAGTTGAACATCAAACCCAAGATATCACTCACGGGATTGTAGTTCTTAGTCTGTTGGAAGTCAACCAAGATTGAATCTGACACTTTGTCATCCTGAAATTAAAATATTTAATTAATATCGTGGAAATGACAGAATAGCATCTTGACTTAGTTCATTGATTCATGAAAATACTGTTTAATGCAGCAATTAAGTGTCAACGAAATAAACTAAAAATTTAGTGGTGGACAGTGTGGAGGACAACAATACTAACGTCGTACCGAACCCGATGGCGTATTTTGAAATTTTTATAGTAACTAGTACAGGGTGAGCCGCGAATTATATAACATTTGAAAAAAATTGTATAAAAAAACCATTTGATATATTACAAAAATGGTTTATTTACCAGAAAGCCAATTAATTGGAATTTATTTGTTAAAAATTACATCGTCTAAATGACCACTGTTTCGACGTTGGCGCGACGAAATCAGCTTTTCCGGAAATATGTCTTTGACTACCGGCAGAGACTCATTGGATGTGTGACAAATGGTTCCATCTTGTTCAATCATGTGTTACGATTGTATCTAGCACATTTCAGTAGCACCAGTCCTAAGAAGTCTCGTAACGTTTTCACATATTCAGTAGAATCGACAGTAAGTAAACGTCGCGAGAATTTTCGAAAAAGTAGGGCCCAATGATTCCTTCTGCTGAAATTGCAGCCCATAAAGTTACCTTGGAAGAATGAAGTGGCCTCTCATGTTTAGCTTTTTGATTTTAAAATTTCAATACCTGCAATTCTGTTTCTTTACAATTCCGTTGAGGTGAATATATTCACCTCCCATAGGCTTCGTCAGAAAATAACATGTTGTCAAAGTTACTGAATCGTTCTAACATTGTTTCGGTAAACGACTTGCGCAAATTGAAATCATTAGATTTCAATTCCTGCACTATCTGGATCTTATATGCATGTGATTTCAGATGTAGTTTCAAAATACGGCGTAATGAGGTGTGGGATAACCCTAATTCAGACGAAATTTTGCGCGTCGATAAATTAGGATTACGTCGAACAGAAGCGTAAACTTGCTGCACGTTCTCTTCGGTCTGAGAAGTCCGTAGGCCTCCAGTTTGCTTTACATTTAGCGTAGATCCCGTTTCTTCAAACTTCTTCATCCATTTATTTACTAAAGGAGCACTCGGACAGTAATTTAAATCGTGTAAATGGTATTCAACACGAAATAAGCGTCTCACAGTAATAAGGGAACTGTTGCTTAAATAAAATTGTTTTACACAGTAAGCACGCTACAGCCCCGCGAAGCGATCCATTTCGACAAAATTTCCGAGAAACAAGTTAGTGGTCCGACCCCTCCCTGTGCCCCACGTGGCAGTTTGCGCGGAATGTTAGATTCAAATGTTAACGAATTCCTGGCCCACCTTGTACATTATATTCCGTTCATGCGTGCATATACTCTTGCTCTTCCTGATAGAAGTGAACTCAAATTTAAATGAAATATACATTTAACTAAGCGTTCTGTTAGGCATAATGCACGTTTTCTAATAAATATAGAATTTATGCTTCTTTGTACTACATTGAAAGCAATTTTTGATAATCCTAATTAATGCTACTAAGTTTCGGATCACATCATTAACCTTTAATACTGAACATAGGCCTCTCAACGGAAAGAACCTTAAACTTAAAAACTAATTAAACTGTGGTTGAATATTTAAAATTATTTCTTACTACAGGACTCAACAGCCATTTATTTGTACAATATATTTATTCACTCTAAGAGACTCCTAAACAACAAGAAATATAAGCGAAAATATCAAAATTTATTAAGTAAATAATTTCTTTATTCACTATATACAATCATTATTCTACTGCAACCCGATAAACCAGTGTAGACATGCTCTTGTGAACAAGTACACATTAGTAACTTCAGATAAAACGGAAATATACGACAACGAGATTTTAAAGAAAAACGTTCAATGTTTAAGTTACTTTTGTTTGGAGTTTAGAAAAATAAATATGTTCACTTTATATTAAGCGATTCTTGCTAAAAACTTTAGTTTAAATAATTACTGATGTACTTGCCTTAAACTTGAATAAGAAGTTGTTTGTCCAAGGATCACCATGCTGTATCACGTTATATTTGGAGGTACTATCCGATTTTGACAACTTTATACCACTGTTCATTGCCTCTGTAAATTTGCTCTTAAAAATGCTTTTATGCTCGGGATCTTCAAGAATGGAAAGCGTGTCGTTTTCGATTCCCATGAAGTACATTTTCATTAAATCATTGCCAATCATAAGTTGAAAAGTATCAACCAAATTTGCTTTCAGTGCATCAAATTTTTCTGGATTCTTGTGTTTCAATACATACGACAAGGAGTGCAGTATGGCAAAATTCTTCAAGACAGCACGTATACAATCATTTGAAAGCGGCTTATATTTGTCCAACATTTCGTATTGTGATGTATTCAAATCTTCCAAAAGAATGACTTCATTTGGTTGATCTAATTGAGTGCCATAACATTTTGCATGTTTTAGATGCTCGGATTCAGGAATACCTGCATCTCGTTGCAGCTGCTCAAATACAGGTAAGACTTCTGCATACAGGGTTACCTCGTTGCTAAACAGTGTGGATGTCATCACCATTTGCCGTAGCATTTCATCTGTAGATGCTATTTTGGCTATCATTTGTAGATTACCCTTTTCGCCTTCAACTTTAATTCTTTTGACATTTGCATTAAAATTATCACCAGCTATGCCAACTACCTCGAAGGTTACTTTACTATTTTCAAATCCATTTTCTACGATGATTTTGTGTATGAACTGTAGTTGAGGTTCAGCTATAGTTTCTATTGCACCTTCGAAATTGTATTTTGACATTTTGAACGGAATAAAGCTACGTATACAGCTCTCTTAGAATGTAGCAATGGCACTGTTATGTGTATTAATGCACTTGATAAATATATATATTTCTGTTGTGTTGTAGATTAGATTTGGTTTTTACGCAATGGAACGTCTACTAGGACATCCGTGAACTTTATCTTTTTTAATACTAAGTTATTATGGTTCTTCGCACACAACGCAAAAATATCGCAGGCTGAATCAATAACCTTGTAAATTTAACTAAATTAGTTTATCGTTGTTCCTTTTCCTATCAGCAATACAATGATAAACTAGTCTATAAATACACATGTTTACAGATATTTAGATATTTGTTAATTCGGATTATTCTCGTGTTGTCACCTTTTGAATAGACTCCGCCCTATAGAGGCTCGACTTAGGTTATTTTAAATACAAAGAAAAGCCACGAAAAAAATACTAAGCCACGGTTTTTGTGTTCAGCTGTTATCACTTTAGTCGAACCGGCCGACATTTGCCGGAACATTTTTGTTCCACAGTTAAAATTATGAGTAATAATGAAATATGCAGAGATACAAAAATATTATAACAATCGTATAATATATAGAAAGTAATAATTAGAATTTGAGGTGCAATACTAAAGGCAGAAAATGAAAAATTCATATAAAAAAAGACGTGAAAAACATTAACATCGGATTAGGAACAGCCATTTTTACTTTCATTTAGAAACCCCAACAACCAACAAGATGTGTGGTATGTCGGGATCGCACTTACTTAAATCCCAAGATATTCTAGACAGCCCCCTAAACCACGGCAGAATTTAGCCATGTACTATTTAGATGTAGTCCCATAAATGTTAGTTGGATGCCTTCTCTTTTTTCATCAGTCTCGTGTGGGATACTTTGCTACTGTTCTGCTGCACGGTAACGGGCAACCTCACATATAATCCTCAGCGGTCATCTAAAATTTCGGGTCAGCGGTCATCTTAACTCTTTCTTACTAAATTTTTGGCAAATGGAAGGTGAATTTGGTGATCTCCATAAAAACGATTGGATAAGAGTGAGCATCATGTAGATGTTTCAATAACATATCCCTACTAGGATGTAGGTGTGAGTGTACGAGGGGTGATCAATAAATAATGATAATCGTGTTCTTTCTAGGGTGCACAAAAAGTGAAAAAAAAATTTTTTTGCTTGCTTGTACACCTGTTAGTTCAGCATAAAAAAATCATATAAATAGGGCACGATTCCCGGGAGATACATTTTAACTGTAAAGACAGCTCTGAGGCCTAGAACGACAAGTCTGAGTAATCGACAGCTTTGAGTTCAAACCCTGACTGGGACGCGATCTACTTTTCTGCTCCGACTCACCCCAACCCTCTAGTGGTTGCGGCTGTAAATTACACACCGAGCAAAATATCAAAAATACGTCGACCCAAACACGCGTTAGGGGAGCTAGACGACGACATTACACGCGCTCAACGCAGAGCGAACACACTAGGTGCGAACCGTCCGCGTTTTCGTCCCCGCCGGCGGGGGCGGAACACGGGCCGCATAAACCGTCAACAAAACATGGGAGTAGGCCGCCCCAGTGTTTCAGCAACACCCCAAGCCGAGGTTCGTACCCCGCAGGGGGTGCCCTTGGGCAATGTTGTTTAATAAAGGCCGGTTGAGAGCCCTCAGCGCTCACCGTAACCAAACCGGGTAAAGTTGTAGAGGCCGTCTAAGGCCAACAGCTAAATATCACTACAAAAAAAAAAAAAAAAAAAAAAAAGGGAGATACATTCATTTGAATACGAACTGTCGACGAGATAATACCGTAATGGAGGATAACGAAATAAGTACCTTTGCTTGAAAAAAATGTCTACATTGGGGGAGTCGGCTCCTCCATATTCCACAGTTGCACGTTAGGCACAGGAATTTTAAATGGGTAGAACATCCATTGAATACGAATTCTGCGAGGGACGGCCATCAACGTCCTTGACCGTGAACAATATGAAAAAGTAGAAGAAATCGTATTGGCCGATCGAAGAGTGACCGTAAGGCCTTTTCCTGAGGTCATAGGGATCTCATATGGCAGCGTTCAAACAATAATTGTAAATGAATTGCATATGAAAAAAGTAACGGCGCGTTGGGTACCACGAATGTCAACTGACGAGCAAAAAAAAGAATTGACTCGACATTTCGATTGTTAATCTCGAAGAGTTGCAGGCCGATCAAGAAATTTTTTTGAATAGTTGCATGACAATGGACGAGTCCTGGATCCACCATTTTGATCCTGAAGCCTAACAATAGTCGATGACCTGGGAACGAGCCTCCTCACCAACGCCAAAAAAATTCAAGGTGTCAAGTTCAACGGGAAAGGTTACGGCGTCTGTTTTTTGGGACGCTAAATGAATTATCATGGTGGAATATTCGGAAAAGTCGCCACCATAATGGGCCCTTACTACGCAGGTCAAATAAGAAGATTGCGAGAGGCCACTAAGGAAAAAAGTCGCGGCGAACTACGAGCTGACGTGTTGTTTCACCAAGACAACGCCCCGGCTCACAAAGCCGCAGTTACGATTGCTGCAATTCAAGAAACGGGATTCGAATTGCTCGAACACCCTCCTAATTCACCAGATCGGGCTCCCAGTGAGTTCTATTTCTTTCCTCGGCTCAAAGAATACCTTCGGGCAAGAAATTTGAGGACAATGGTGTAATGACAGCCGCTCAAGAGCCTTTCTTGGAGGGCCAAGACAAAAACTTTTTTCTAAAGGAATCATGGGTTTAGAAAAAAGATGTACTAAATGTATTAATTTTGTTAGCAGACTGCAGCCAGCAAAATAAAATATATTTTTTACTCTAATCATTATTGTATGTGTGATGTACATGTTCATCGCCCTTCGTATATACATGTATGTTTACATAAATATAGCGAGTACAGTACGTTACACTATAGTAAGTTGAACATTTGCTGCAGCGGGCGGAACACATGGCCCCCGTCGATAATCTTCTCGGTCGAAGACGACGGGGGAAACGAGGTTAATGTTTCGCCCGTCAGGGAATCGGAGGTACGGGCGGTTGTTCTACGGATCCGCTCCAAGAATATCGTCCCCGGGCCAGATGGAATACCTGCCGGAGTGCTGGGCCGAGTCTTCGAACACATGTTGGACCGCCTCAAGGGGTTTCGCTTTCCTGACTGTTGGAAAAGCAGGAAGTTGCTCCTACTAAAGCAGCTGGGACAGCCTGCAGATTTGGTCGCAAGTTATAAGCCCATCGTGTTACTGGACGAGGCGGGTAAACTGTTTGAGAGGATAGTCTCTGTCTGCATCCTCTGGCACCTCTGCGAGGTGGGCCCCAGTCTGTCGGACGCCCAATCCAGTTTTAGACCGCAGTGTTCGTCGATACCGTGTTGCACCTACAGGCCGTGACCGAAGAGGCGGTGAGCTATGGTGGCGTGTTGTTGGTGGTGTCGTTGGACATAGCCAACGCATTCAATAGTCTGCTATTTAGCTGCATCAGGGAACCACTCCATTGCCACCGGGTGCCAGAATACCCGAGGCGGCTTGTGGCAGACTATCTACAGGAGCGTACCGTCATGTACGAGGACCCAGACGGTGTTATTAGCCAGCGGCTCATGTCTAGCGATATTCCACAGGGGTCTGTCCTCGGACCACTCCTGTGGGACATGGGACTGGGTCCTTCGAGGTCGTCTCTTCCCCAGGTTGGACGTAATTTGTTTCGTCGATGACACATTGGTCACAGCCCGGGGAACGAACTTTCAAGGTACAGCACGCCTGGCCACCAGAGGAGTGTCTCTGTTGGTCGGGTTTTTTTGATTTACAGGTGGCCTTGAAGAAGACAGAGGCCCTTTTGTTCAACGGGTCCCGTCGTGGTCCGCCCCCCCCGGGACCTTCATCATAGTTAATTCGGTCCTTGTACCGGCTCAGGTGGGTACTTGACGGCAGGTGGCTCTTCGAAGAACACGTACAACAGCTTGCTCCAAAGCTGGTCGGCGCTGCTTCTGCACTTGGGCGACTTTTGCCCAATTTGGGTGGTGCCAGCGTCACGACAAGACGGCTGTACACGGGGGTTGTCCGGTCAATAGTACCGTATGGTGTACCGGTGTGAGCATCGGCTCTTACCGCCCAGAATAGGGTACGCCTCTGGCGCCCTCAGAAGAAATTGGAGGTTAAAACCATACGCGGTTACCGCACCGTGTTGACGAAGACGTGCGCATTGGCTGGAACTCATTCGTGGGATTTGGAGGCGGAAGTGCTAGCCGAAGTTTATCGACTGACGGCCGCCCGAAGAGATATGCGAATTACGTGAAGCCGCTCTTCGAACCACAATGGCTCGTTGGTTGTCCTGGCTGGAGGCCTCGCGCGCTGGACTGATTTATTTATTTATTTATTCAAACTTAATGATCATGTTGTACAAAGGCGGACTTAATGCCACTGGGCATTCTCTCCAAGTCAACAAATATATATGTATAACAATGGAAATATGATGCGGTAAGTGTAAAGAAAAAATATATAAGTTGACGTGGTACATAAAATGACAAATCTTTCCCGTATATGAGAACATTAGATGTTACTAATAAAATATTATTTTTATATAAACAATACATTTGCCAGATTTGCCACCGTGGAGGCTTTCCAGCCGGTCATTTTCGAGAGGGCAGGGTGGCAGCGTGGGAACCCTTCGTTCCGACTGACGCAGATCCTTTCCGGGCACGGTTGCTTTGGGAAGTATCTGCACTCGGTCACTAGGACAGAATTGAGTGCCGCCTGTCAACACTGCTGCACTGTTCCGCCTGTGCGGACCCAGCGTTGGGTCCTCACTGCAGTTATTGGAGGAGATCTCTCGCTACCGTAATAAGCTCCATGGCCGGTAGCGACATGTCACGGTCGCAAGTTTGTGCGAAGACGTAATTTCACAGAAGCAGGTGGCAGAGGCGCGGTTATCACGCGGAGCACCTCATACCGCCCTGAATGTGGCCGCGGATGGACGGGATAGGTTTTGCCCTTCTGCCGCTAATTATCCTCGCCTCATCGCCTAAATAGAAAAATTACCCACAGATGGTGCCCGTGTTAGCGTGCAGGCACTAGCAGGGATCTGGATATCGTAATAGCAGCTGTTCCCAGATCCCTCCTATCACAGGCGCAGAGTGGCACACCGTGTGGTTTTAGTCAGTGCAAGTCCAGCACACCACCGCACTGTAAACCCCGGTGGGGTGACAGTCTAAGGGGGGTTTCCACGCGTTAAAACACAAATAAGGTTAAACAGACATTAAAACAAAAAGTGTGAAATTTTACAAGTAACTGTTTATTTATCCATAACATAAGATTATTTTGCCATTTAAGTAAACAAATGTACACTTATAAAGCTTTTACTTGTTATAGTTAAAAACTTTTTAATTTTTATTATTAAAATTTTTATTAAAATTTATTTTTTAAATTTACTATTTACAGTTAAATTATAGACTAGTTTAAAACGATATAAATGATAACACATATAAACGTAATATTTTTTCAATTATTCTTATTTTCTGTATTTAGAACGTATACAACAACTTATCAATATTACACGTAAAATCATTTTAACGTGTCATCTGTTTTTAGAATAAACCAAACTCAGTGAAGCTGTTAATCAACCCGATGACTTTAGTTTTAAACATTTCTTTAACTTCAGAACCTCCGCTCTGAATACTCATGATCTGTGCTGTTTCCATCAATCTTTCCTGTGACTTGTCCAGATTCATCATCTCCTCCAAAAATTTTTCAGCTTCTTCTGACTTCCTGGACATCATACTGGCCATAAGTACACAGAGACCAAACATTAATTTTCCATAACGCTTTAGATCAGCGTCTAATTTGTCCCGAGGGTATATGTAATTGGCTTTTAGTGTGAAGTTAGCCAAAGATTGATCTAATTGCAAGTGATAATAATCTAACCAATCGTAGAAGTTTTGTTTCCTAGTTTCATAGTCTGTACAGTTGAACATCAAACCCAAGATATCACTCACGGGATTGTAGTTCTTGGTCTGTTGGAAGTCCACCAAGATTGAATCTGATACTTTGTCATCCTGAAATTAGAATACTTAATTAATATCATTAAAATTAATATCCTCTGAGCGGGCGTGAAGAAGCATCTTACTAGACCGCCATACTGCATTGTCGGCGTTCGTAATAAGTATGGCGACCACCACTCTTCGATTCTATTCATGCTTTCCATCAGGCAGAGTAGAATCATTTTAGTAGGATTCCATTAAAGAAATGAAAGAATAACATCTTAACTTCGGTTCCTAAAAAACTGTTTGATGAAAGAATTAGGTATCACCGAAATAAATTTAAAAAATTGCGATAGACTGTGGGGTGGACAACAACACTAGAGTCGGACAGAACCCGATGGCGTAGTTTGGAACTGCTATATTAACCAGTACATTACATTATGTTCATCTGTGTGTATACTCTGCGTTCTCTCTCTTAAAGAAGTGAACTCAAATTTAGAGTGAATATACTGATGATGCATATTTTTTAATAAATATGGAATTCAAACTTCTTTGTACTACATTGAAAGCAATTTTTATTATTCCTAATTAATGTTCCTAAACTTCGAGTCACATCATTAACCTTTAATAGTTCACTACTAGAGCTAGGTTTCTCAACAGAAAAAAAGGTTAAACTTAAAATTAATTAAATTTTGGTTGATAATTTTAAATTATATCTTACTACATGACTACCAACAGTTATTTATTGATACAATATATTTATTCATTCTAACAGACCCCTAAGTAAAAAAATATATAAGAGAAAATATTGCTATTTCTTAGTACATATTCTCTTTATACAATATATACAATAATTATTCTAGTGCAACCCGATAAGCCAGTGTAGACGTACTCTTGTTGACAAGTACACATTGGTAACTTCAGATAAAAAGGAAATATTCAACAACGAAATATTAAAGAAAAACATTCAATATTTAATTTACTTTAGTTTGGAGTTTAGAAAGATAAATGCATTCATTTTATTTTAAGCAGTTATTGCTAAAAACTTTTAGTTTAAATAATTACTGATGTACTTGCCTTAAACTTGAATAAGAAGTTGTTTGTCCAAGGATCACCATGCTGTATCACGTTATATTTGCTGGTACTATCCGATTTCGACAACTTTATGCCACTGTTCATAGCCTCTGTAAATTTACTCTTAAAAATGCTTTTATGCTCGGGATCTTCTAGGATAGAAAGCGTGTCGTTTTCGATTTCCATGCAGTACATTTTCATTAAATCATTTCCAGCCATAAGTTGAAAAGTATCAACTAAATTTACTTTCAGAGTATCAAATTTTTCTGGATTCTTATGCTTCAATACATACGACAAGGAGTGCAGTATGGCAAAATTCTTCAAGACAGCACGTATACAATCATTTGAAAGCGGCTTAGATTTGTCCAACATTTCGTATTCTGATGTTTTCAAATCTTCCAAAAGAATGACTTCATTTGGTTGATCTAATTGAGCACCGTAACATTTTGCATATTTTAAATGCTCGGATTCAGGAATACCTGCATCTCGTTGCAGCTGCTCAAATACAGGTAAGACTTCTGTATACAGGGCTGCCTCGTTTCCAAACGCTATGGAAGTCATCGACATTTGCCGTACCATTTCATCTGTAGATGCTATTTTGGCTATCATTTGTAGGTTACCCTTTTCGCCTTCAACTTTAATTCTTTTCACATTTGCCATAAAATTATCACCAGCTTTGCCAACTACCTCGAAGGTTACTTTACTATTTTCAAATCCATTTTCTACGATGATTTTGTGTATGAACTGTAGTTGAGGTTCAGCTATAGTTTCTATTGCACCTTCGAAATTGTATTGTGCCATTTTGAACGGAATAAAGCTACGTATACAGCTCTCTTAGAATGTAGCGATGCGACTGTTACATGTATTAATGCACTTGATAAATATATATATTTCTGTCGTGTTGTAGATTAGATTTGGTTTACGCAATGGAACGTCTACCAGGACATCCGTGAACTTTATCTTTTTTAATACTAAGTTATTATGGTTCTACGATGTATATTAAGGAAAAACCAGTTTTGATTAAATAAAAGAGTGTAAATGTAGATTCTTCGAATGCAAAACTTGATTGAAGGAACCTGTGAAAGTTAAATTATACTTTAAACAACGCAAAAATGTCACAGGCTAAATTAATAACCTTGTAAATTTAACTAAACTAGTTTATCGTTGTTCCTTTTCCTATCAGCAATACAATGATAAACTAGTCTATAAATATACATGTTTACAAATAGTTGTTTATTCGGATTATACTTGTATTGCCACCTTTTGAATAGACCCCGCCCTACAGAGATTCGACTTCGGTTACTTTAAATATAAAGAAAAGTCACGAAACAAATACTTAGCCACCATTTTTCTGTTGCGCCATTATTACTTTGGTCGAGCCGGCCGGCGTTTGCCAGAACATATTTGTCCCAAATTATGAGTAATAATAAAATATGCTAAGTTACAATAATATTATAAGATTCGTATAATATATATATTAGAATTTGAAGTGTAGAAAATTAAAAAACCATAACAAATTATTTTAAATAAATTTAGTACCTTTCTCAGTATTGAAGTTAGCCGTAACCACGTCAGGTCCACATAATAATTGTTTTGTTTCAAATACACAGAACACTGTTTATCACATTAATTGTTACTGATTTCTTGTTTGACAAAAGTATCTGAAATCCACTTATATCGTTTGCACGACTTGATAAGCAATTATTGATCGAGAAACGAGTAATTGCGTACTAAAACGTATGTTTTTCGATGCAACGTTGTTATCTGACTCTCAGCGAGCTCGAATAGCCGCGTCGAATGAATTGAATAATTCCAGTCTGTTCTTGCGTTACGCAGGCGCAAGAGTATTATGTGTTATCTATTTTGGGTGCACGATACTTGGTTTAGTAGAACCGGTAACCTTGTGGCTTTTTGTGTTCATCAAAGTAATGTTTTTAAACGTTGATTTGGTATAAGCGAAAAAATTGATGTTGTTTATCGCAAGTCATTTTCTGTCTTCTATATTTAAATATTATAACTAAGGTTATAAACTGAGTAAATTATTTTCTTAATTCCTAGGTACATGGGCGCCGGGAGGGGAGTGCAAGGGGGTGCGTTTGCAGCGCCTTGTCAAAAAAAATTACATACCATATTTTAACTTTATTTTACAAAATCATCGAGTTTCTATATTTTGTATTGGTATGTGTAAATGTAGATGTGATGCCTTTAAAATAATTCTGGCGGCGTCCATGCCTGGATCATTTCATTTCATAAGTATAAAACCTACTTTTTATTTTAGAGAAAGAAGATTGTATTGCATAACGGTTAAATTGTTGTTTATAACCATTTATTTTGTGTTAAAATAAATGTTATTTTGAAATACAATTTAACGCAGTTTTGTTGATTTCGTTAATGATAAAAGGCAAAATTATATTTACATGTTTTACACGCACAAATTAAGTTTTCAAATAAAATTGTCACAAATGTTAACCCCATATGTCTTTTCTTTACCAGGGTTATTCTCGAGTCACATACATGTATAGACGTATATACATAGGTAGGTACATATCTTAATACAACGACACTTAACTAACCCTCAATGTTCAAGACGTTTTTGCAATAAATAAAATAAATATTTCAGACGACTGACACACAACGCCATCTAGCTTTGATCTAAGTAAAACTTGTACAATGACAGTTAGTTGACTGCTAGAGTACTTATATCCTTTTTTGTATATTAAATATACACATCATAAATAAAAAAAACTCTGAAATAAACTTTTGAATGGACCCGTAAGTCGTACCCAAGACCTCAAGTACCATAGTCACATTCGATTCCACTTTACCACCAAAGCAACTAAAGAAATATAACAAAAATTGGTTTTAGTTGTGTATTTTAAAAAAAAAACAACACCCGCACTAGGTATAAATCCTGTGTCACGGGGGGCTTTACAAACATACAAGAAACGGACACAAGGAACACTCAGACTCAGAACAACAATTTGTGGATCACACAAAGTGTTGTTCCATGTGGGGTTTGAACCCACAACACTCAGTGTAGTAGAGAGCGGCGTGGCGACCGCTTAAACCTTGGTCAACCGTGCAATGAAATGTTATTTTGCCTCCACGTATCCTTGTTACAGATTCTAATCAGTTATGCATAGATTTGATTAGGGTTATTAAACAGAAGATTGTTCCATTCTCGTGTAATCGCTGCTCTTAGTGTTGTACCATACAGTACTGTTGAGGCACAGGATTTCTCAAATATACAGTTTTGTAAATTGTCCCAAACATTACCAACGGGATTAAGATTCAAGGTCAGTTCGTGGTCAAAGTCAAAGTCAAAAACGAACGTAATAAACATATGTTTGCGCTAGTAATTAAAGTTCGGTTCAGAAGCGTGACGTCAGCTTCGACCAAATGTGACCCATAGGCACGCAGAGTTCCTGACAATTTAAAAAGAGATTTGTCTTCAAAATTATAAGTAGCTTCCTGTAAAGTAAAATGAAGTGGTGAGTCAGCTAAGACATTCAGTTATCAAAAAAGATGGCATAACATTTGAACAGCTACATTTTGTTTATATTATGTTAACGTTTTTAAATAAGAGCACACGAGAGTTCAACTTATATTGGTGACTTAATAGTGCAAAGTAATAGTAATTAAGCAGCCGTTGATGTCTTTTTAAATGTCCCTTTCAGCCATCACGTAAATTACAATAGTTGTCTTTGTCTAATACTGCACGTGTACCGCTAGTGTTGTGTTTCACAAGTCCATATTTTTCGGACATCTTTTGTTTTTTTTAAATAGGTTTTTCTTAAAGAAGTGGCATATTATTGCGGAATATTTATGATAAGAATCTCTTAATGCCCCGAAAGGAAAAAAATGTGAATGACACGCACTTGTGATACTCCGCAAAATAATTAACTTTCTCGTAAATTACTGGTTGTGCAGTTTTAAATCGGCTATATTGTTTGTCGCCGAATGCCTGTAGGTAGTATTTTTTTACGAAGAATTTACGTGTGTACATTTATTAGCACAAGGTACTAAAACCTGTTAAAAAAAACGCCAGTACCTCAGAGCGAGTTAAATTTATTGATAAATGTTAAAAGTTTATGTATATTAACGAGCAATCTAACCATTACGCAATCTAAACTCACGCTCCTAACGCCATCTGTTAACAACATTACAAACAACTGTATTAATAGGGTGGGCCACGAATTAGGTAAAAAAATATATGAAAAAACCATTTGATGCATGATAAAAAAGTTAATTATTTGGAATTTATTTTTTAAAAAATACATCGTCTAAATGACCACCGTTTCGACGTTCCCACTCTTCTAAGTGAACGTCGAAATTTTATACGAATACTCATCGGCAAAGAGACTGCGAGAATCGATATCTCTTCGCTGATTATTCTTTTAGTTAACGTAGTGTATTTGGTTTATTGATTTTAACATGATTCTTCAAATAACCCCATAAAAGAAGTCTGCTGGGGATAGATCTGGACATCTGGGTTGCCATGGAATGTCGCCTCGTCTATAAATCCGCTTTTCTGGAAACATGTCTTTGACCAGCGGCAGGGACTCATTGGATATGTGACAAGTGGCTGCATTTTGTTGAAACCATGTGTTACGATAGTAGCCCGCAAATTCCAGCAGCATCGGTCCCAAGAACTCTCGTAACATGTTTGCGTGGGATGTTAGATTCAAATGTTAACAAATCCTTGGCCCACCCTATATTGTGACCACGGGAATTGAATAAACATGAACAGCGCGAATTTTACAAGTTAAAGCTATTGTTAATGGATGTATATATAAACGTACATATGCTAAAAAGTTGTTTCATTCCAATTAAAGGTCCATTATTTTATTGTATTTTTTTACAAATATTAAAAAACATAAAATAAATTATCCAGATTATCCAACCATATTTATCGACAACATTATCACATTGTCCAATCACTATGCTTAGATGCATTCTAAGTTTTACCTTGAAATAACCAATCACAGCGCATTTGAAACGTCACACGCATCCCGTGCGTACCTCGGAATCACAACAAATTTTTATTAATGCGGTATCTTTCGGGGGTTTCTGTGGATCGGGCATTATCTTGCAGTAGAGTAAAAATTTCGCCTACTAATCCCACATGAGTTTCTGAAACCTCTGTCTATGGCGTTGTGCCGTCAAACCATCTCTTCTGGCGTTTTAACGAACTATGTCGATTAACACAAGTTCCATTCGCACGATCATCGAAACACCAAAGTCAAAGTCAAAGTCAAATTCATTTATTCATTTAGGTCACAAAAGACACTTATGAACGTCATAAAAAAAAAAACAATAAAAGATGAAAGATGAACAATCTGTCGATTAAAATTATAGCTAGCTGGGTTCGCAGATTGTTCATGGTAGAGTGGTGAGAAAAGAACCCAGGAAAGAAACTCACCACCACTCTTTTAACTCAAAATCTTTTAATATTAAAATAGCAGTTATATTCACAATCATAGGTCTTAAAAAAAGAGCAATTCATTTCCAAACATCTAAATCTGTGACATAGTCTGAAACTGAGTAATAAGCCTTTTTGGACAACCTCAGCTTAACAAATTTCTTAAATTTACTAATAGATAATAATACTATGTTGTTTGGTAATTTGTTATAAAATTGTATACATTGACCCACAAACGAATTCGATATTTTATGGAGCCTAGTAGTGTGCAAGGCAAGTTTATTTTTATTTCTTAAATTAAATTGATGGAGATCACTATTTTTCTTAAATTTACACAGATTTTTATGAACATACAAAAGATTCTCGTAAATGTATTGTGAGTGTAGTGTGAGAATGTTAATTTCTTTGAATCTGTTTCTTAGTGACTCACAAGGGCCAATCTTATAGATAGCCCTAATAGCTCGTTTCTGGAGCACAAAGATTGAATCGATATCAGAGGCACTGCCCCAAAGCAATAAACCATAGGACATAATGCTGTGAAAGTAACTGAAATAAACTAATCGCGCAGTATCAACATCCGTCAATTGACGAATCTTTCTCACAGCATAAGCTGCAGAACTAAGTCTACCAGATAACGTTTCTATATGTGGGCCCCATTGTAACCGTGAATCTAAAGTTATACCTAGGAAGACAGCCTTGTCTGTCAATTCCAGTTCCTCCCCGTTCATCAAAACACTAGTTTTTACTTGTTTAACATTCCTAGTATAAAATTTAACACATTTGGTTTTACTCCTGTTTAATAACAAGTTATTAGCGCAAAACCAAAGTACCATTTTAGAGAGAGCATTGTTTACATCGTCAATTACCGATTGCTGTCTGTTAACTTTAAATACTAAGGATGTGTCATCTGCAAACAACACTATCTCATGGTTATCCCTCACAAGATGAGGCAAGTCGTTGATGTACACAAGGAACAGAAATGGACCCAGAATAGACCCCTGGGGCACCCCCACCGCCACAGCTGATCCCTGGGATAATTTACCATTAACATCTACTCTTTGAATCCTATCACTCAAATAAGAAGTAAGAAGATCCAAAGCACTGCCTCTTATTCCATAGTGGTGTAATTTCCTGACAAGTGTTTCATGCTGCACACAATCAAATGCTTTAGATAAGTCACAAAACACCCCGTAGGCGTCACGTGACTCCTCCCAAGCCTCAAATATATACTCTAATAATTTAACCCCAGCATCACATGTTGACCGACCATGAGTGAAACCAAATTGTTTAGTATGCAGCAATTGATTTTCATTAAAATAATTAAGCAACTGAGTAAGTATCAGCTTTTCAAAAACTTTACTAAATGTTGGTAGGACCGAAATTGGTCTAAAATTTGTGGGGTCTAATGGACTACCTGATTTAAACAAAGGAGTTATCTTGCTATACTTCATCAGGTCAGGAAACACACCATAATCTATACATCTATTAAATATAATAACTAAGTCAGGTACAATAATGTCAATTATTGAGTGAACGACACTTACAGAAATTCCCCAAAGATCAGCTGTCTTTTTTATATTAATAGATTTGAAGGCAGCTGAAACATTAAGTTGATTTATATACTGAAAAGTAAAATTATTAAAAAATTCTGGTACATTTTCTCTGATCAATGATTCTGCAGTGGAGGTGGAAGAGCCTAAATTACCTGTAAGTGCGACTGGGAAAGTGGAAAAAAATTTTTCAAATGTGTTGGCCACTTCCATGTCATTCTTGGTAATGTGACCATCAAAATTTAATTTAAAATCAGACTCCTTTGTTCCACTTCTCCCAGTCTCAGCATTAATAACTTTCCAAGTTGCTTTAATTTTATTACTACTGTTTCTGATTTTAGACTTAATAAACAAAGATTTGGCTAATTTACAGACACTTTTAAAAATCTTTGAATAGCATTTTACATATTGCTTAAAGTCCTCACTAGTATTATATTGTCTTTCATGATACAGCCTATACAATGTTTCCCTACTCTTATAAATTCCTACTGTTGCCCAGTTACTAAATATAGGACAATCAGTAACAGTAACCGTCTTGGAGGTAAATATTGAATTAAATAGACTAAGGAACGAATTAAAAAAGGAACAATATAGTGCATTAGGGTCTAATTTGTTATTTAAGGAAGGTAAATTATTAATTAAGTTAATTCTCATACGTTCCAGGCGATCAACTGTTACTGGTACAAGAGTAATGTTTTTTTTAAGCACTGTTTTCTTTTTACTTACAAAACTAACTAACTGACCAGAGTGATCAGAATCTAACTTATTAATAATAGATTTATGTCTAGGAACAATATCTGTATAGATGTTGTCCAGGCAAGTAGCTGTAGTAGCGGTTATTCTAGTAGGCTCCATGAACAAATTTAGCAAGATGTGGGACTTAAAAAGACTAAGAACTTTAAGGGTGGTATTTGATTTATCAAGAATGTTAATATTAAAGTCACCACAGACTAGTACGCTCTTACCTGAGATGGCAAGTTTGCTTAGGGCTTCATCCATTATTTCTAAAAATAGTTTCAAATCCGCGGAGGGAGGTTTATATACACCTATAACAATGAATTGCTCTAATTGCACACATGCGAATTCTATAGAACATTCTATAGAGAGGGACACAATATCTTTCCGTTCCTTAAACTTAAGGTTTTTATGTAATAGAATAAGCGACCCACCATGTATTGTGTTGACTCTACAGAATGAACTTCCAACTTGGTGGTTGCTGAAATTAAACATGAGTTGATGCCCCTTTAACCAATGCTCAGTAATACACATAATATTAATATTCTCTGAATTCATGAATAATTCCAGCTCAAGTTGCTTGCCCTCCGTCAAGCAACAAATGTTTTGATGACCCAGATTAATTACATTACATTTATTTAAATTATTATTTTGTTGATATTTTGTGTAGCATGTGTTATAGTGTTCATTTGACTGTACTGCTAACTTAATTAAAGGTGAGTTTAAAAAATTGGAGCTAGAGGTTGCTACCTCTATTGTCTCACAATTCAATTTAAATTATTAGAAATGTCAATAAGAATGTTATTGGAACAAGACTGCTCAATAGAAGCAGGTCTTGTAGTCAAATCTTTGGTCAAAGTTTGTAAAAAAAAGGATAGCGAAGATGCTATCTGTCTAGTAAAACTAGGAGTGAGGTAATGCTTACCCTTTGTCTGATAAAAAGACTTACTAACACAGTTAGTATCTATCAAATGAAATTTGTCATTGTAAGTGCATATGGTATGCAGTGTAACATTAAGCTTATACCTAAGTCTATTTTCTACATCTGGCAACATTTTAGAGTAGGGGAATGTAAACAATATAATTTTATTAACACTTAAAGATAACAGAGACTCACAATATTTAATTAAAGCTTTTTTGTTAACATTACCCCTGTACCCTGTTAAAATTATAAGATTATTGCAATCAGTGAAATCATAATTTACAATCCTTTGCATAATAACATCAAAGGGTGCAGCTGGTAGGCAAATATTTAAAACAGACTGACCAGTAAGATTAGATCTTAATTTAGAGCCCATGTTTTTTCCAATGTCATCGCTGAACATGATAGATTTTTGTGGTGGTGGTGCATCATTTAATGTACTTTGTACATGAAATGATGCACCCAATGACTGCTTTGTTCTCTTATTGGTATGTAAGGTGTCACATTCAGGCGTACTAAAAGGAAACCACCCACACCATCCCACATTATACACGAACTACTTTAAAAAGGAACCTAATTTACCCACGTCGACGATAGACTCTTCTGTGACCGTCTGCACCATTGAAACATGTTCCTAACTCATCAGTGAACAAAAAGAAGGCGCATTGCGCTCAGTCCAATTAAGATGTTCACGTGTAAATTTTAAACAAACTTGTCTGTGAGCTGCAGGCAGTTTTGGACCATTTGCTGATCTAAAATGAGTGATTGCTACTTCCTTAGACATCCTTTTTATGGTTCGTGCACTCATGTGTACTCCGCGCACATCATTCACCTCTATTTTGACGCTTACTGACCCAAGAAACGATTGTGTAAGGAAGTTGGAACAATAAATTGGTCGTCACGACGGGTGGTTGCTTCAGTTCTGTCTGTACTGGGTCTTCCTATGTAAAAACCTGTCAATACAAACTTTGATATATTCTAAAAATCGTAGACTGGTTCAAATTTATAGCAATCTTTCGTTGATCCAAGCCTTCCCACACCAATGCCACAATTTGTGCGGTTTGTTCGTACAAAGTATCCCTAATAATGATAATGAAATATTTGTTGAGTTTAAAAGCCTAATAATGAATACTATTGCTAGCAATAATTAAAATCACAAATGAAAAAAAATGATGAAAATAATTCATTTTCAACTTACTTTATTTATTTTATCTTTTACTGCAATTCTATTAACGAATTTTGTTTTATATTATGAATACTGGACAGCCTCGACATTTTTATTCAGTATAACCTAAAAAGTTTGCTTTATCAAAAATATTAATTCGAAATACTTTCATAACTTGGATATAGTTTATGAGTCCGTCCGTGTATACATACTCAGTATTGTTGTGTATTTGTTACCTTACTTCTCATGACTTGCTGGACGGTTTCGGATGAAATTTTGTGTGTACACTGCAATGGGGCCCTGGAAAGTTTGAAAACACAATTGGAGCTGGAAGACCAGTGTGTCATCAAATTTGATTTACTAGACTTTACATATTGTTGAGCGGTACTTTTTATCGCATAGCTAGAAAAAATGAAAAATTATAATTTACTACATTTTTTTATTAGAGGTTACAAGTAGATGTCATTCAACCAACATTGTGTTGTTAATATCTAAGCTAAGGTAAGCCGAATAAACTCTTAAGCTGCTAACATTCTTTAGTCCTTACCTATCACATCGACATATGTGTTCGTTAGAAAGTGACAAAAACTATTATAATTAGAACAGTATTATGAATGACGAGACTAGTCACAACCGGCAAGCAATTGAGCAAGAATACCTGTTTATACTGTTCAAGCTTTCTGAATTCCTTTTGCGGCTCCTAAATATGCAGACCGTTTAATGTTTTGGGAGTCGACATACAAACAAGTCACTTACCTCGGTGTCATTTATATAATTAATTGAATGAAAGTTTATTATTGTGATATCATACTATTATAGTGATACTATTTTTTTTATTGTGATGGTTCGTTAAACAGTTTTATAACACGTAAGTACACATTACGGTACAAAGCCACTTAAAAAACAGAAATCAAAGTTACTTAACAGCAAAATAATGTTCAAGAAAAAATCTTTTCACCAATACTTCCAACATAGAAGGCTTGGAAGAAATAGAAGACTTAGATAAATTAGAAATTGAGACAAAAATAAACCGTGAGTTTAACAGAGAAAACATTGGCTAAATCGAAGATTCGTTAAAATTAATTATGCAATCGTAAAATGAAAAAAACATCTTTATCGATGCTATGCGGAGTATTTATCTCTCATTATTAATGTTTTTTGCTGTAATTTAAAAAAAATCTGATAACATAATATTAATTCATTCTTAGGCGTTACAAAGTTCTCAAAGTCATTTAGTAATATATATATTATATTGTATATATTACTCTGGCCTTCACAAATCATCGTTGTTAATTCACAGTACCGGTCAAACAGCTGAACGATTTAGTAGTCACACTTGGTTAGAGCGTGTCAACTGTTTGTTTAGTTGTGACTAGTCGGTGTTAGTGAGAACATTATTTGAGCTATTCTAACTAGAAGAATCCTAGTAAAGACGTGGCCCTCGTGATCCAAGGTATTTAGTCTGATATTCTATAAACTCCCTGACAATATGTTATCACAGCACTTAAAAGGGTGGTTCAGGAAGAACCATGTCTTGCTCTTATAACTTTAGTGCAGTAGCAACTACAATGGATGACTTTTGCTGGTGGGGAGTGTTCTTGACCTTGAGTGCCAAAAGACCTCATTTTGGTGTTGAGCTCACATATATACTTAGTCTGGCCATAAATACTGTTACACTTAATTATAAAAAAATATTACATTTGAATTTCGAATCTGTCATTTTTATACGATTGTTCATTGTGTTTTCTCATTTTGGCGCCAATACATTGTAAAATATTTTGCGATATTAAAATGGTGTGGGGTGATAAAGAGAACCGAATCGGTGTGATAGCATTACACAAAGTAGGTATGGAGCCAAATGCAATTTTTAAAACTCTCCATACACTTGGTATTAGTAAAATGTTTGTGTACCGGGCTATTAATAGGTACAATGAGACCTCCTCTGTTTGTGACAGAAAAAGATCTGGCCGTCCACGTAGTGTTCGTACGAAAAAGGTGGTCAAAGCAGTAAGGGAAAGAATTCGAAGAAATCCTGTCCGAAAGCAAAAGATTTTATCTCGGGAAATGAAGATAGCACCTAGAACCATGTCGCGTATTTTAAAAGATGACTTAGGACTTGCAGCCTATAAGAGACGCACTGGCCATTTCTTAACTGATAATTTAAAGAAGAATAGGGTGGTAAAATCGAAACAACTACTGAAGCGGTACGCAAAGGGAGGTCACAGAAAAATTTTGTTTACGGATGAGAAAATTTTTACAATTGAGCAACATTTTAACAAACAAAATGACCGTATTTATGCTCAAAGCTCTAAGGAAGCTTCCCAATTAGTCGACAGAGTGCAACGTGGACATTATCCGACTTCAGTGATGGTTTGGTGGGGTGTTAGCTATGAAGGAGTGACTGAGCCATATTTTTGTGAAAAAGGTATCAAAACATCGGCACAAGTGTATCAAGATACCATTCTTGAGAAGGTAGTTAAGCCCCTTAACATCACCATGTTCAATAACCAAGTATGGTCCTTCCAGCAAGACTCGGCGCCGGGTCATAAAGCTCGGTCCACGCAGTCTTGGTTGGAATCGAACGTTTCGGACTTCATCAGAGCTGAAGACTGGCCGTCGTCTAGTCCCGATCTTAATCCGCTGGATTATGATTTGTGGTCAGTTTTAGAGAGTACAGCTTGCTCTAAACGCCATGATAATTTGGAGTCCCTAAAACAATCTATACGATTGGCAGTGAAGAATTTTCCCATGGAAAGAGTGCGTGCTTCTATTGATAACTGGCCTCATCGTTTAAAGGACTGTATTGCAGCCAATGGAGACCACTTCGAATAAGCTTTTTATATTTTTAATTGTTTTATATTTATGTATTAAACTGACACACTGTAAAAGTAATAAATGTTATTTGCAGTTAACAATTTTCTTTTTTCTTTATTACAATATTTATGGCAAGACTAGGTATACTCGTTTATATAATCGTTAGTTAATGATAACTTTCACCTTCGTTTGCATTATATTCTATTGTGTTACAATAACACAATAATATAAGATATCATAATGGCCTAGTTTATCGGTTGTAGATATAATGGTGATATTACAGGATTATAGGTAGATTTCGTGTACTATAAACAGCTCTCAGTGGCATCTGTTGAGCTGATATGTTTTTGTATTGTATTTACTGAATCCAAAGTTGTGTTAGTACTAAGAAGTACTGCTAGATGGTGCTGTAGTAATTTATTTCAGATTTAACGGATAATGCAGTGATCTACTGTACTATGCTTTATGTGCCTGGATTGTAAAATTTGCGACGTCTATAAAGTATCTGTGTTGATTGTCTATCTGTACTTGAACTTATACTTAAAAAAAATAATTGGTAGATACGTAAAATAGTTGCAACAGTTTAATGTCGCCGAATCTTAAATTCTGGAAATGACGTACAAATATTATTTGTTTAGTTCTGAGACACGTAAGTTTGGAATCCTTTTAGAAAAAAGAATTAAACCAACTTCAAACGATACTAAAATGAGAACTAAAAACTAAAAAGTTATCAGAAATCTAATTGAAAAATTTAAATAAATGCAACCCTTTAAAGTACCAGGTAACATTTTGATAGCAATAGATACCTCGTAGTCTGAGTGAAGTCAGATTCGATTCTATTATGCTCTAATACTGCGTAAGAAATTACGCCCACCCAGGGGGAAGATGACCATAAGGGCCCAGTCGTATTCTATGTTCTACAGAAGTGGTTCGTCGACAGACTCCTGCCAACACCGCACGACATGAGCTGCCACCTCAGGACACTACCTTGGTTCTCGTACATGACGGTACGCTCCTCTAAATAGTCTGCCAACAGCCACCTCAGGTGCTTTGGTAACCTATAGTAGTGGAGTGCTTCCCTGATGCAGCTAAATGGCAGACTATAGAATGCGTTTGGGATGTCCTACGACACCGCCAACAGTATGCCGCGACAGCTCATCGCCTCCTCTGCCACGGCCCTCAGGCCCAAAACAGCAACGACTGTCGGACGCCCCACTCGGAAACCGAATTGGTTGTGAGACAGATCGGGGCCCACCTCGCAGAGATGTCAGACAATGCGAGTAGAGAGTGCTCTCTCAATTGTTTGATGGACCTATATCGTGTCATGACCAAATCGACAGACCGTCCCGGCTCCCTTCATAGGACTAGCTTTCCGCACTTACAGCGCGGAAAGCTGTTCCGCCTGCTGTTGGAAAAGACCCTCGATCATTTACTGCAGGAAGTTAGTCTGGAGGGTCTCTGTAAAGAGAGGAGAGGGCAGACGTGCGGAGCTTTTGTCACGCTGCATGATGTCGGTTATGATTAAGACCCTCCAGGATAATAACCCGTCTGGCCAGCGTGGTGCCAAAATCTCCTTACTAAAGAGAAGCCTATGTCCAGCAAGCAAGCTGTTGGTGTTAATAATAATGAGTGTACTTATGAGCCTTGAGTCACCAGTATTCATGAGTAATCGTAATATTAATTTGTGTCTTCCTTCAATAAAACTACAACCGTAAATAATGTTTGTTTATGTTGGTATGGCTATTAAGTATGTCAACGATTAGATAAATGTTGTATTGTAACGTGACGATTAGGTACTAAAATAATTGTGTAAAATAGGTAACTCTTCTATCTTTATGTGATCGCGCAAGTCATGCAAACATGACTGCGGAGGTAAATCATATCAATTGGCATATTTTGGAGCTATCAGAAGTCCGAAGACAGGGTGAGGATATGATAGCCCTAGATTCTGGTCACCTCTTCTACTTCCGACAGTGAGACCAACCATCTCAAGGCGGTGTTGGATTTATGATTCATAAGTCGTTCAAGGGCAGCGTGGAGGAAGTTGGCAGTGTATCGTCGAGGGTAGCTAGACGTATACGAGACATTCGCCAAATAAACACTCGAGCGATGGAGGACACAATTGTCCGAAATAAGGGCACAATAGTCCTTACCAAGCCAAAAATCTCATGTCACCGGACTAAACTAAAAACTGCACAATGCACCAGCGTCACCTCTAAGTCAGAGGTTCTCGCTGAAGTCACAAAGTTTTATGAAGATCTATACACCGCACAATTAAAGACTAAAGTATTTGACCAGTGCGTTCTATCTGTAATGACATACGGAACCGAGACATGGACACACATGGCTGATAAAATTCGTAACGAGGTTATTCGACAGAGAACTAGAGTAACTAACATTGCACAGAGAATTAGTATGCTGAAGTAGAACGAACAAACGGACCGATTGTCGCTGGAGCCGAAGTGTACTAGAGTGGATACCACGATTGGGCAAACGTAGGGTGCCCTGCGGTGCGATGAACCGACTACTTGAAGAAGAAGGCTACCAACGGATGGATGCGAATTGCCTAAGACAGGGATCGTTGGCGTTCTTTGGGGGAGACCTTCGTTCAGCAGTGAACGGCGATAGGTTGATTGGTTGATATCGTGATAGTAGTGTTTATAGCATTAGGGTATAATTTACTATTGTGCGGCAATAGTACTAATTCTCAAAGAGTATTTCTGTCTCAAAGGACATTAGTGACATTCTTGAATTGCAGGTGTTCATGTTTTGTTGTCCATGTGCCGATAACAGAAGAATATTTGTAAAGTAAAATCTTTACGTAATCATGCAAGTCATGGTTGCATGACTAGACAGAAGAGATACCTATTTTACACAATACCTAATGGACATGTTACTAATACAGCACTAAAGATAGTCTGCACTGTGTCTCCCCTTGGGTTACTTTTACCCAATTTGGGTGGTGCCAGCGTCGCGACAAGAGGACTTTACACGGTGTTTACTGCTAAATGATACTACTTGGTGCACCGGTGTGGGTGGTGGCTCTGACCGCCCAGAATAGAGTTCAGCTCTGGCGTCCTTGGACGATATTGGCAATTAGAGCCATACACGGTTACCCTACCATGTCGACGAAGGCGGTATTCATTAAGAGGTGGTAGTGGGCGCCGAAGCTTATCGGTAGACGGCTGACTTCTGGGCGGGTAGCGGCTTATGGCCTCCGTCCGAAGAGATATGCAAGCGGCGTGAAGCCGCTCATCGAGTCACGATTGCTCGTTAGGCGTCCTGGCTGGAGGCTTCGCGTGCTAGCTTTATCGCCATGGAGGTTCTCCAGCCAGTCAAACAAAAAAGGGTTTGTGTCCTGTTTCCCTTCTCTTTGCAATGTTATTTTCTTGCGTAGTTTAATCCCTTAGGCGGCTCTTAGGGCTCCCATCAGATAAATATGGATGGTGAAATTCTGTATTCTTAATTTCTAATCACACGAACAACTAATTTTTATAAAAATGTCCAAAACATACTATACGCATTTAGTAGATAGAGAAATATCTGAGCATACATATATAGAATGTAGAAAAGTTTCCAGCTTATCAAACTTGAGAAAGAAAATAGGTGAAAGTGATCAGTCGTTATTTTGATATTGCTGTGATTGTTGTATAACTGTGTAATTGCTAAAGTCACAGTTTTTGGAAAAAAATGTTATATATGATATAATAATATTTTTGTCGTAAAACAATGTATAGTAATGACTTTATTAAGTCATACACGCTTACACTCTTATCAGATAACTGTAATAAATAAAGCATTACTTTATCTTTTAACTCAGATAAAATATTGCTATATAATAATTACAATTGCAAATTATAACCAGTACATGTAAATTTACAGCAATGGCAGCGTACAATTTTGAAGGAGACATAGATAACATATCTGAACATCAACTAGAATCCATTAATAATATAATCTTAGAACATGGTTTTAAGGACAGTAAAGTATTCTTTGAACCGGTTGGCAAAGCTGGTGATAATTATGCAGCAAATGTGAAAAGGATCACAATTGAAGGAGCAAATGGAAGCATTAAAATGATCGCAAAAATAGCACCAACGATTGAAATAATGCGAAAATCCATGAACACACACATACTGTTTAAGAACGAAAGTTTGATGTATTCTGAAGTTTTGCCAAAGTTAATACAGTATCAGAAAAATGCAGGTATCCCCAGAGAAGAGCAACTAAAATATGCAAAGTGGTTTGGATCGTCTTTAGAAGAGCCAAACGAAGTCATACTTCTAGAAGATTTGACGGTATCTGATTTTATAATGTTGGATAGGTTTACTTCGCTATCAAATGATTGTGTGAAAAATATGATGAAAAATTTTGCTGTGCTGCATTCGCTATCATTTGTTTTGAGGCATAAAGAACCAGAAACATATAGCAAATACAAAAATAGCTTGACAAACATGTGGACACTAATAGTTAATTCGGATGATACAAAGGGTTTTTTCCAAGTATTAGAAGACGATACGTGTGAAATCGTCAAAGACCAAAAATACAAAGACTTTGTGCAGCATAAAGTTGCAGAGGTTCCAAAATTAGCTGTAAAATGTGATAAGATTGATGCTGACAACCAGTACACTGTAATTCTGCAGGGTGATCCTTGGACCAACAATATTTTGTTTAAATTTCAGGTGCGTATCTTTATTTTAAGCAAAAGTTTATTGTTGTGATAATTGGGCTAAAATATAGTTTTGAACCGAATGATATTCTAGAGAAGTCGTATAAGATGTTACTAAAAGAACTACTACTGAAGAACTCGTTAATCAATATTTCTTGAATTGAACAAATTGTGATTATACTGTTTCAGTTACAGACTTTTTAGTTGCTATGAACAAAACACAACTTATAATTATATCGTCATTGAAAACCGTCACTGTTTACCTACCAATTTTATGTATAAAAACCGTCTCTTTTTCAGGAGGAAAAATTAATAGACTCAATAATGATCGACTACCAAATATCGAGGAACGCAAGTCCTGTAAACGACATAATGTACATGATCTTTAACTGCACGGATCACGAGACAAGAAAAAACAACTTTTACGATTGGATAGACTACTATCATTCAGAATTAGAAAAGTCTCTTTTCAACTATAATCTAAAATCTAGCTTAGTGTACCCTCGAGACAAATTGGATACTGATTTAAAACAATATGCTAAGCTTATTTTTGGACTCTCTATACTTTTAGCCAGTATGCTCATAAGAAAGTCAGAAGACGCAGCCAAGATAACTGATGCCATGAAAAACGACTCTAAACCAGATTCCCAAGATTTTGTAGTGTCATCGTTAGACGGAGATTCTACAACTCGGTTTAGGAATAGAGTTATTGGTTTAATTGAAAGTTTTACTGAGCTAGGACTTATGTAACATTAATACAGCATTAACTAATTTAATTGGGAGATTAAAAGTTTATATGTTTGCTTGGCTCTCATTTTTAAGTTTAGATGAAGTAGAGAATTTTAATAAGTTTGTGAGTTTTTTTTGTTGTTTACAAAAGATTCACTTGACTCGATGATTGCGAGATTGATTGTGAAACATTAAAGTCTTTAAAAATTAATTAATGTACCTCTTAAAATTGAGAAGAAATATTTGAATATTTGTCTTAATGTCACATTAAGTTAAATAACATAAAATTTAGGAGTATAATACTTTTTTCTAGACCATTATCACCATCATCATCAACAGTTTTTCATGGTAAGTACCCAGTAGTTGAACATAGAGTTCTCCTCAGAAAGGAGGTTTTTGTCTATTCTTCCAAGCATGCCAGACGGCTTTGCATGGGATTTCTGTCAAGTTGCTTCCTTAGTCAGCTTTTACAATATCCACGGGATAAATAGAGGTGTTGATACTCCGTATTCTTAATTTACCATCACCTGAACATCAGCTTCATCAACTCTACCTATACTATTATTATATTAATATAAAAAAACTGAAGAGTTTGTTAGGTTTACTCACTAATCTCTACTACTGCCCGTAAACATCTAGCATCAAATTGTGAATAAAAATAAGAGAGAAGATGGCTACGGGCTACCTTCAATGCCTGGCGATTATTTCAGGAGTGTATACGATCAAATTTATAGGCACAAAACGAAACTGTAGCAGATTGTCTGTTTAGGATGTGAAGTATACAAGAGGATGTTAAAATACGAATATAATAACAGCTCTGGGCTGCCTCGAATTAAAAAATTCTTTTAGTATTGAATAGCTCATTTATCGAGAAATATACTATAAAACATCCCTCTATGAACAATAGGAGCCTTCAACGAAGGTTATTGGAAAAACGAGGCAAATTTCCTCCTTTGAGAGAGGCCGATGAAGTTGTGCAGATCAGCTTCCGTTAAATAAGCGAGTTACTTAAATACCAGCCACGTTTCATCAAAACGGATTGGCAGGAAGCTGAATATTTTCTTTTGAGCATTATAAGCGTGCCTACGATTACATCGCATTTTGTATTGCAGGCTTGTTTTTGACAGGCATTATAGTAAACGACGTACTGAATTGTTAAGATAAATTATAAAACTATTCTTAATTCAACATTGTAAATGTTTAAACGACTTTTTTGTTCCAACATTTTGATAGCAATAGATATCTCGTAGTCTGAGTGAAGATAGATTCGATTCTATTATGCGGTGTAATTTGTTACACAGTATTAGATACTGCGTAACAAATTACACCCACCCAGGGGGAAGATGACCATAAGGGCCCAGTCGTATTCTATGTTCTACAGAAGTGGTTCGTCGACAGACTCCTGTGAACACCGAACGACATGAGCTTCCATCTTAGGACACCATCTTGGTTCTCGTACATGACGGTACGCTCCTTTAAATAGTCTGCCAACAGCCGCCTTAGGTGCTTTGGCAACCTATAGTAGCGGAGTGCTTCCCTGATGCAGCTAAGTGGCAGAGTATAGAATGCGTTGGTGATGTCCTACGACACCGCCAACAGTACACCGCTACAGCTCATCGCCTCCTCTGCCACGACCCTCAG
This sequence comes from Hypercompe scribonia, assembly GCA_949316085.1. NCBI lineage: Eukaryota > Metazoa > Arthropoda > Insecta > Lepidoptera > Erebidae > Hypercompe > Hypercompe scribonia. The sequence goes on from OX438988.1 coordinate 13,777,633, forward strand.
GCACAAAACAGCAACGACTGTCGGTCGCCCCACTCAAAAACCGAATTGGCTGTCAGACAGATCGGGGCCCACCTCGCAAAGATGTCGGATAATGCGAGTAGAGAGTGCTTTCTCAATTGTTTGATGGACCTAAATATATCGTGTCATGACCAAATCGACAGACCGTCCCAGTTCCCTTCATAGGACTGGCTTTCCGCACTTACAGCGCGGAAACTTGGTAAATAGCAACGAAAACATAGGGTGAGCCACAAATAAGTTAACATTTCAAAAAATCTTGTACGAAACTATTTGATATATTATACAATTGTTTATTTACAAGAAAGCTGAAATTAGTTGTAATTTTTTATTACAAAATTACATCGTCTAAATGACCACCGTTTCGACGTTTGCATTCCTCTAAGCGTGCACAGAAATTTTCGAATACTCTTCGGCAAAGAGACCGTGAGATCGCCGATATCTCTCAGCTGATTTCTTCTTTTGGTTGATATAGGGTATTTGGTTTATTGATGTAGACACGATTCTTCAAATAACTTCATGAAAAGAAGTCTGTTGGGGATAGATTTGGACTCCTGTGTAGCCATGGAATGTCACCTCGTCTGGAAACCAGTATTTCAGAAACATGTCTTTGACCATCGGCAGGGCTCATTGGATGTGTGACAAGTGGCTTCTTCTTGTTGAAACCATGTGTTACGATTGTGGTAAGCAAATTCCAGTAACATCAGTCCCAAGAACTGCTGTAACATGTTTGCGCCGGATGTTAGATTCAAATGTTCTTGGCTTACTCTACACTATCTGAGAAATAAATGTAATACTTAGTCAATTAAAGCACATTGACTAATTTCCACATACTCCATTATGACTTCATTTTTAAACGATTTGGAAAAAGAGGAGGGTCTCAATCCGGATGTTTATATTGTTTCTTTGTATATTCTGGCATAACTTTGTCTGCAAATCCATCTATACATGACAGAGTTATACCAGAACATACATACAAAAAATAATATAAACATCTGAATTGAAAACCTCTACTTTTTTCAAATCAATTGAAAATAATGGAGTGTGTGGTAGATAGTTAATGTGCTTAATAGACTAAGTATCACATCCATTTCTCAGATAGTATCTCTTGCATATCCTGTTCGTACAATTTTCTTACTTGTATATCGTGATAGGAGGGGTGCAAGTGGAGCCACCTACCATCCCAGGCCCTGTGAAGCCAACCTTACCTTCACGCGGTGCACCCTGGCAAATAACGGACGAGGCTCAGGCGACCGATTCGTGGCGGTATAACCACACCACAGCGAGAATCACTAAAGTTCAATCCTGGTGGCGGGCAGCAGCGCCATCAGAGAAATAATTCTCGCCACTGCGATCACCAACCCGCCTGCCAAGCGTGGTGAATATGGCAAATTCCACCCTTGGACCACAACCAAATTTCATGACCCTCAGTTCCCGGCAGTCGCACTATTCCTGGCCAAGATACCGGCCATGGTAACGGTGCGGCGCGGGGTGTGATGAATCCCCGGTATACAGCAGGGTACCACCGACAACTCGACAACTATACCTGGCGTATAATGGGCGTACGTTGCGGCTGGACGATCACCTTTCCGAATTGGAAGCGGAGGTAAATCATATCAATTGGCATATTTTGGAGCTATCAGAAGTCCGAAGACAGGGTGAGGATAAGATAGTCCAAGATTCTGGTCACCTCTTCTCCTTCCGACAGTGAGACCAACCATCTCAAGGCGGTGTCGGATTTATGATCCATAAGTCGTTCAAGGGCAGCGTTGAGGAAGTTGGCAGTGTATCGTCGAGGGTAGCGAGACGTAGACGAGACATTCGCCAAATAAACACTCGAGCGATGGAGGACACAATTGTCTGAAATAAGGGCACAATAGTCCTTACCATGCCAAAAATCTCATGTCACCGGACTAAACTAAAAACTGCACAATGCACCACAGTCACCTCTAAGTCAGAGGTTCTCGCTGAAGTCGCAAAGTTCTATGAAGATCTATACACCGCACAATTAAAGACCAAAGTATTTGACCAGTGCGTTCTATCTGTAATGACATACGGAACCGAGACGTGGACACACATGGCTGATAAAATTCTTAATGAAGTTATTCGACAGAGAACTAGAGTAACTGACATCGCACGGAGAATTAGTATGCTGAAGTAGAACGAACAAACTAACCGATTGTCGCTGGAGCCAAAGTGTACTAGAGTGGATACCACGATTGGGCAAGCATAGGGTGCCCTGCGGTGCGATGAACCGACTACTTGAAGAAGATGGCTACCAGCGGATGGATGCAAATTGCCTAGGACAGGGATCGTTGGCGTTCTTTGGGGGAGACCTTCGTTCAGCAGTGAACGGCGATAGGTTGATTGATTGATACCGTGATAGAAGTGTTTATAGCATTAGGGTACAATTTACTATTGTGCGGAAATAGTACTAATGCTCAAAGAGTATTTCTGTCTCAAAGGACATTCGTGACATTCTTGAATTGCAGGTGTTCATGTTTTGTTGTCCATGTGCTGATAACAGAAGAATATTTGTAAAGTATAATCTTTACGTGATCATGCAAGTCATGGTTGCATGACAAGACAGAAGAGATACCTATTTTACACAATACTTTATGGACATGTTACTAATACAGCACTAAAGCTAGTCTGCACTGTGTCTCCCTTTGGGTTACTTTTACCCAATTTGGCACCACCGTGCCAGCGTCGCGACTAGAGGACTTTACACGGTGTTTGCTGGTAAATGATACTACATGGTGCACCGGTGTGGGTGGTGGCTCTGATCGCCCAGAATAGGGTTTAGCTCTGGCGTCCTTGGACCATATTGGCAGTTAGAGCCATACACGGTTACCCCACCATGTCGACGAAGGCGGTATTCATTAAAGACAGACTAAACCTACTGCATTCACGACTGACAATGCACTCTAATAGCCCTTTAGTTATGTCTATTAAAGTATACAATAAACTCCCTAATAGCATAAAAAACGAGAATAATTTTATTACTTTTGTAAAAAAAGTAAAGGTTTTCCTAATTGATAAATGTTATTATAGTATAAAAGAATATTTAGATGATAACACCACATGTAAATAAAAAAATACCTAATAAAAATACAATAAATAATTATTTTCTGCATCTTTAATAATTAAGTATAATAATAATGAAATATAAAATAATGACAAAATAAAATAAAATAATATCGATATTAGATAATATAATAACAATGACATAATATAATAAAATAAGAATAACATAATAATAAAACATATGGCATGAACATAGAACAATTAAAATTTAAAACTGCAACATAAAAGGCATTCGTTGACAGTAAGTATAAAAAACCTGTAATAATGAATGGAGCAATGAGTATGTAATTGAATGGGTATATAAGTGTAATCGTAGGCATCTTCCTCTCTCCCACCAACACAAAATAAATATAAGCTGTGCCCGACAGGGTCCATAATTGATACTGTACTATTTTATGTTGACTATCTGTGAGACATTATGGTAAAGCAATAAAGTATTGAGTATTGAGTATTGAGTATTAAGAGGTGGTAGTGCGCGCCGAAGGTTATCGGTAGACGGCTGACTTCTGGGCGGGTGTGTATGGCCTCCGCCCGAAGAGATATGCAAGCGGCGTGAGGCCGCTTGTCGAGTCACGATGGCACGTTAGGGGTCCTGGCTGGAGGCTTCACGTGCTAGCTTTATCGCCATGGAGGTTCTCCAGCCAGTCAAACAAAAAGGGGTTTGTGTCCTGTTTTCCTTCTCTTTGCAATGTTATTATCCTGCGTAGTTTAAGTAATCCCTTAGACGGCTCTTAGGGCTCCCATCAGATGAATATGGATGGTAAAATTCTGTATTCTTAATTTCCAATCACACGAACAACTAATTTTTATAAATACGTCCAAAACATACTATACGCATTTAGTAGATAGAGAAATATCTGAGCATACATATATAGAATATAGAAAAGATTCCAGCTTATCAAACTTGAGAAAGAAAACAGGTGAAAGTGATCGGTCGTTATTCTGATATTGCTGTGATTGTTGTATAAGTGTGTAATTGCTAAAGTCACAGTTATTGTTATTAAAAAAATGTTATATATCATATATTAGTATTTTTGTCATAAATAATGTATAATAATGACTTTATTAATTCATACATGCTTACACTCTTATCAGATAACTGTAATAAATAAATAATTACTTTATCTTTTAACTTAGATAAAATATTGCTATATAATAATTACAATTGCAAATTATAACCAGTACATGTAAATTTACAGCAATGGCAGCGTACAATTTTGAAGGAGACATAAATAACATATCTGAACGTCAACTAGAATCCATTAATAATATAATCTTTTAACATGGTTTTACGGACAGTAAAGTATTCTTTGAACCGGTTGGCAAAGCTGGTGATAATTATGCAGCAAATGTGAAAAGGATCACAATTGAAGGAACAAATGGAAGCATTAAAATGATCGCAAAAATAGCACCAACGATTGAAATAATGCGAAAATCCATGAATACACATGTACTGTTTAAGAATGAAAGTTTGATGTATTCTGAAGTTTTGCCAAAGTTAATACAGTATCAGAAAAATGCAGGTATCCCCAGAGAAGAGCAACTAAAATATGCAAAGTGGTTTGGATCGTCTTTAGAAGAGCCAAACGAAGTCATACTTCTAGAAGATTTGACGGTATCTGATTTTATAATGTTGGATAGGTTTACTTCGCTATCAAATGATTGTGTGAAAAATATGATGAAAAACTTTGCTGTGCTGCATTCTCTATCTTTTGTTTTGAGGCATAAAGAGCCAGAAACATATAGCAAATACAAAAATAGCTTGACAAACATGTGGACACTAATAGTTAATTCGGATGATACAAAGGGTTTTTTCCAAGTATTAGAAGACGATACGTGTGAAATCGTCAAAGACCAAAAATACAAAGACTTTGTGCAGCATAAAGTTGCAGACGTTCCAAAATTAGCTGTAAAATGTGATAAGATTGATGCTGACAACCAGTACACTGTAATTCTGCAGGGTGATCCTTGGACCAACAATATTTTGTTTAAATTTCAGGTGCGTATCTTTATTTTAAGCAAAAGTTTATTGTTGTGATAATTGGGCTAAAATATAGTTTTTAACCGAATGATATTTTAGAGAAGACGTATAAGATGTTACATAAAGATATGAGACTGAAGAACTCGTTAGTCAATATTTCTTGAATTGAACAAATTGTGATTATACTGTTTCAGTTACAGACTTTTTAGTTGCTATGAACGAAACACAACTTATAATTATATCGTCATCGAAAACCGACACTGTTTACCTACCAATTTTATGCATAAAAACCGTCTCTTTTTCAGGAGGAAAAATTAATAGACTCAATAATGATCGACTACCAAATATCGAGGAACGCAAGTCCTGTAAACGACATAATGTACATGATCTTTAACTGCACGGATCACGAGACAAGAAAAAACAACTTTTACGATTGGATAGACTACTATCATTCAGAATTAGAAAAGTCTCTTTTCAACTATAATCTAAAATCTAGCTTAGTGTACCCTCGAGACAAATTGGATACTGATTTAAAACAATATGCTAAGCTTATTTTTGGACTCTCTATACTTTTAGCCAGTATGCTCATAAGAAAGTCAGAAGACGCAGCCAAGATAACTGATGCCATGAAAAACGACTCTAAACCAGATTCCCAAGATTTTGTAGTGTCATCGTTAGATGAAGATTCTACAACTCGGTTTAGAAATAGAGTTATTGGTTTAATTGAAAGTTTTACTGAACTAGGACTTATGTAAAATTAATACAGCATTAACTAATTTAATTTGGAGATTAAAAATTTATATGTTTGTTTGGCTCTCATTTTTAAGTTTAGATGAAGTAGAGAATTTTAGTAAGGTTGTGAGTTTTTTTTTGTTGTTTACAAAAGATTCACTTGACTCGGTGATTGCGAGATTGATTGTGAAACATTAAAGTTTTTAAAAATTAATTAATGTACCTCTTAAAATTGAGAAGAAATATTTTAATATTCGTCTTTATGTCACATTAAGTTAAATAACATAACATTTAGGGGTATAATACTTTTTTCTAGATCATTATCACCATCATCATCAACAGCTTTTAATGGTAAATAGACCACAGTAGTTGAACATAGAGTTCTTCTTGGAATGGAGGTTTTGGGTCTATTATTCCAGGCATGCCAGACGTCTTTGCATGGGATTTTTGTTAAGTTGCTCCCTTAGTCAGCTTTTACAATGTCCACGGGATAAATAGAGGTGTCGATACTCCGTATTCTTAATTTACCAACACCTGAACATCAGCTTCATCAACTCTACCTATACTATTATTATATTAATATAAAAAAACTGAAGAGTTTGTTTGGTTTACTCACTAATCTCTACTACTGCCCGTAAACATCTAGTATCAAATTGTAAATAAAAATAAGAGAGAAGATGGCTACGGGGCTACCTTCAACGCCTGGCGATTATTTCAGGAGTGTATAATTATACGATCAAATTTATAGACACAAAACGAAACTGTAGCAGATTGTCTGTTTAGGATGTGAAGTATATAAGAGGATGTTAAAATACGAATATACTAACAGCTCTGGGCTGCCTCGAATTAAAAAAATCTTTTAGTATTGAATAGCCCATTTATCGAGAAATTTACTATAAAACATCCCTCTATGAACAATAGGAGCCTTCAACGAAGGTTATTGGAAAAACGAGGCACATTTCCTCCTTTGAGAGAGGCCGATGAAGTTGTGCAGATCAGCTTCTGTTAAATAAGCAAGTTACTTAAATACAAGCCACGATTCCCCAAAACAGATTGGCAGGAAGCTCAATATTTTCTTTTGAGCATTATAAGCGTGCCTACGATTACATCGCATTTTGTATTGCAGACTTGTTTTTGACAGGCATTATAGTAAACGACGTACTGAATTGATAAGATAAATTATAAAACTATTCTGAATTCAACATTGTAAATGTTTAAACGACTTTCTTGTTCCAACATTTTGATAGCAATAGATACCTCGTAGTCTGAGTGAAGTCAGATTCGATTCTATTATGCTCTAATACTGCGTAAGAAATTACGCCCACCCAGGGGGAAGATGACCATAAGGGCCCAGTCGGATACTATGTTCTACAGAAGTGGTTCATCGACAGACTCCTGCGAACATCGCACAACATGAGCTACCACCTCAGGACACCGTGTTGGTTCTCGTACATGACGGTACGCTCCTTTAAATAGTCTACCAACAGCCACCTTATGTGCTTTGGCAACCTATAGTAGTGGAGTACTTACCTGATGCAGCTAAATGGTAGACTATAGAATGCGTTGGCGATGTCCTACGACACCGCTAACAGTACGTCGCTGCAGCTCATCGCCTCCTCTGCCACGGCCCACAGGCACAAAATAGCTACGACTGTCGGACGCCCCACTCGAAAACCGAATTGGCTGTCAGACAGATCGGGGCCCACCTCGCAGAGATGTCAGACAATGCGAGTAGAGAGTGCTCTCTCAATTGCTTGATGGACCTAAATAGTGTAATGACCAAATCGACAGACCGTCCCGGCTCCCTTCATAGGACTAGCTTTCCGCACTTACAGCGCTGAAAGCTGTTCCGCCCGCTGTTGGAAAAGACCCTCGATCATTTACTGCAGGAGTACTGCAGGAGGCTGGAGGGTCTCTGTAAAGGGGGGAGGGGGCAGACGTGCGCAGCTTTTGTCACGCTGCATGGTGAGGGTTATGATTAAGACCCTCCAGGATAATAACCCGTCTGGCCAGCGTGGTGCCAAAATCTCCTTACTAAGGGAGAGGCCTATGTCCAGCAAGCAAGCTGTTGGTGGTAATAATAATGAGTGTACTTATGAACCTTGAGTCACCGGTGTTCATGAGTAATTGTTATATTAATTTGTGTCTTCCTTCAAAAAAACTACAACCGCAAATAATGTTTGTTTATGTTGGTATGACTATTAAGTATGTCAACGATTAGATAAATGTTGTATTGTAGCGTGACGATTAGGTACTAAAATAATTGTGTAAAATAGGTATGTTAACTCTACTAGCTTTATGTGATCGCGCAAGTCATGCAAACATGACTTGCTTAATCACATAAAGATTACATTCCTATGTTATTTATGAGCATCCTGTAATACATAAATAAATTCATCGTAGTAAAAACATTGCCACCCCCTCTTCAAGAGAGTCTATGGAGGGGTTGTTGCTTTTTCTGTGCTTCCCTTCCCCATCACAATTAGGCAAAGGTGGAAGAATTTACTCAACACCTAAGAAGATGTGGCATCTCTCCGCTGATTCTTCTTTTAGTTGACGTAGGGTATTTGGTTTATTGATGTAGACACGATTCTTCAAATAACCCCATGAAAAGAAATCTGCTGGGGGTAGATTTGGACTTTTGTGTAGCCATGGAATGTTGCCTCGTCTAGAAATCAGCATTTCAGAAACATGTCTTTGACCATCGGCAAGGACTCATTGGATGTGTGACAAGTGGTTCCTTCTTGTTAAAACCATGTGTTACGATTGTGGCCAGTAAATTCCAGTAACATCGGTCCCAAGAACTGCCGTAACATGTTTGCGCCGGATGTTAGATTCAAATGTTCTTGGCTCACCCCACACTATCTGCGAAATGAATGTGATACTTAGACAATTAAAGCACATTGACTATTTTCCACATACTCCATTATGACTTAATTTTTAAACGATTTCGAAAAGGAGGAGGGTTTCAATCCGGATGTTTATATTGTTTTTTTTATATTTTCTGGCATAACTCTGTTATGTATAGACGGATTTGCAAAATTATTTTTTGTTCACAAAAAGTTTATACCAAATCGTTCCTACTTAAATTTTTTATAGGTCTTATAATGAGTTGCTAACAAAGACAACGAAATTCTTTAAAAATGTACAATAAATTAACAGCAATTAATGCTATCGTGTAAATATGCATTGTTCACGCAATCATATAGTTATTGTAAGACTACTATTAAAATACTATTTCATTACTATTAAAACTTGTTTGATAATTAACATATATACTTGAGCTACGACAATTTTTTTAGTATTGTATTTTTTACCATCGTAATTCCTAAGACAGATAAAACATAATTTTTATTTGTTTGTTATCTTATCCGTAACGTGTTGAGTGAATAATATATTTATCGCGTTTTATTGTGAGGATTAAGTATTTGTGTGTTTTCCATAATAGTTTCTATGACAACTTAATAAAATAATCATAAACTCTCGGCAGATTAAATAATAATAGAGCAACAAAGCACATTTACGCGATAGCAGCAATTGTGGTTGATTTGTTCTACATTTTTGAATAGTTTCGTTGTATTTGTCCGCGACTCATTATAAGACCTTCATATATAAAAATTAAGTAGGTTCATTTTAGAATAAAGTTTTAGTGAAAAAAAAAAAGAATTTTGCAAATCCATCTATACATGACAGAGTTATGCCAGAACATGCATACAAAAAATAATATAAACATCTGAATTAAAAAACCTCTACTTTTTTCAAATCGATTGAAAATAAAGTCATAATGGACTGTGTGGTAGATAGTTAATGTGCTTAATAGACTAAGTATCACATCCATTTCTCAGATAGTATCTCTTGCATATCCTGTTTATAGCATTCGTACAGTTTTCTTACTTGTATACCGTGATAGTAGTGTTTATAGCATTAGGGTACAGTTTACTATAGTGAGGAAATTGTAATAAAGGATATTTATCACATGTTCTGTTAGTTGAGGTTGCAGTACAAACTCCGTCCTTCATGAACGCAAGCCTGGGGCTGGCAAGTGAGGCTATCTTCGAAATTACCAGACGACTGGAAAAAAACTGATTGGACCGGAGTGATCCCCGGCTTATTAGATGTTGAGCATATTCCTCCACGCTCTTCTTAATTCTAAAAGGAACGGGTCGGCATACAAAAAGCAGCAACCCATTCGTGAGATTCTTGAATTGCAGGTGTCCATGGTATGTTGTCCATGTGTTAATAACAGAAGAATAATCGTAAAGTGTAATCTTTACGTGATCACGCAAGTCATGGTTACATGACTAGACAGAAGAGATACCTATTTTACACAATACCTAATTGACACGTTACTAAAACAGCATTAAAGCTAGTGTGCACTATTTCTGCCCTTGTGTTACTTTTGCCTAATTTGGGTGGTGCCAGCGTCGCGACAAGAGGACTGTACGTGGGGTTTGCTCCTCCCCCGTGGCATTAAGAGGTGGTAGTGCGCGTCGAAGCTTATCGGTAGACGGCTGACATCTGGGCGGGTAGTGGCTTATGGCGTCCGCCCGAAGATCACGATGGCTCGTTGGTCGTCCTGGCTGGAGGCTTCGCATGCTAGCTTTATAGCCATGGAGGTTCTCTAGCCAGTCAAAAAACAGGGTTTGTGTCCTGTTTTCCTTCTCTTTGCAATGTTATTATCCTACGTAGTTTCATCCCTTAGGCGGCTCTTACGACCCCCATCAGATGAACATGGATGGTGAAATTCTGTATTCTTAATTTCTGATCACACGAACTATTAACTTTTATAAAAAATGTCCAAAACATACTATACACATTTAGTAGTTAGAGAAATATCTGAGCATATATAGAATATGGAAACAATTCCAATTTATCAAACTCGAGAAGGAAACAGGTGAAAGTGATCGGTCGTTATTTTGATATTACTGTAATCGTGGTATGAATCTTTAGTATGGAGATAATAAGGTCTTTTACAATTTAAAAAGTGTACAAAAATATAAATAAGGAAAAATCACTTATCAATGCGTTAAGTGTAATTGCTCATAGTTATTGGAAAAAAATGTTATATATGATATATTAGTATTTTTGTCGTAAATAATGTATAATAATGACTTTATTAATTCATACACGCTTACACTCTTATCAGATAACTGTAATAAATAGAGCATTACTTTATCTTTTAACTCAGATAAAAATATTGCTATATAATAATTACAATTGCAAATTATAATCAGTACATGTAAAGTTTCAGCAATGGCAGCGTACAATTTTGAAGGAGACATAGATAACATATCTGAACGTCAACTAGAATCCATTAATAATATAATCTTAGAACATGGTTTTACGGACAGTAAAATATTTTTTGAACCGGTTGGCAAAGCTGGTGATAATTATGTAGCAAATGTGAAAAGGATCACAATTGAAGGACCAAACGGAAGCATTAAAATGATCGCAAAAATAGCACCAACGCTTGAAATAATACGAAAATCAGTGAACGCACACATACTGTTTAAGAATGAAAGTTTGATGTATTCTGAAGTTTTGCCAAAGTTATTACAGTATCAGAAAAATGCAGGTATCCCTGAAGAAGAGCAACTAAAATATGCAAAGTGGTTTGGATCGTCTTTAGAAGAGCCATATGAAGTCATACTTCTAGAAGATTTGATGGTATCGGATTTTATAATGTTGGATAGGTTTACTTCACTATCAAATGATTGTGTGAAAAGTATGATGAAAAACTTTGCTGTGCTGCATTCTCTATCTTTTGTTTTGAGGCATAAAGAGCCAGAAACATATAGCAAATACAAAAATAGCTTGACAAACATGTGGACACTAATAGTTGAAACAGATGATGCAAAAGATTTTTTCAAAGTAATAGAAGACGATACGCGTGAAATCGTCAAAGACCAAAAATACAAAGATTTTGTGCAGCATAAAGTTGCAGAGGTTCCAAAATTAGCTGTAAAATGTGATAAGATTGATGCTGACAACCAGTACACTGTAATTCTGCAGGGTGATCCTTGGACCAACAATATTTTGTTTAAATTTCAGGTACGTATCTTTATTTTAAGCAAATGTTTATTTCTGTAATAATTGTGCTTGAATATAGTTTTTTTTATTGAAATGAATGATATGATGATGGTATCCGAATGATATTCTAGAGAAGACGTATAATATGTTACTAAAAGAACTAATACTGAAGAACTCGTTAATCAGTATATCTTAAATTGAACAAATTGTGATTATATTGTCTCAGGTACAAACTTTTTAGTCGCCATGAACGAAATACAACTTATAATTATATCGTCATTGAAAACCATCAGTCACTATTTACCTACCAATTTTATGCATATAATCCGTCTCTTTTCTAGGAGGAAAAATTAATAGACTCAATTATGATCGACTACCAAGTATCGAGGAACGCAAGTCCTGTAAACGACATAATGTACATGATCTTTAACTGCACGGATCACGAGACAAGAAAAAACAACTTTAACGATTGGATAGACTACTATCATTCAGAATTAGAAAAGTCTCTTTTCAACTATAATTTAAAATCCAGCTTAGTGTACCCTCGAGACAAATTGGATACTGATTTAAAACAATATGCTAAGCTTATTTTTGGACTCTCTATACTTTTAGCCAGTGTGCTCATCAGAAAGTCAGAAGACGCAGCCAAGATGACTGATGCCATGAAAAACGAAACTAAACCAGATTCCCAAGATTTTGTAGTGTCATCGTTAGACGAAGATTCTACAACTCGGTTTAGAAGTAGAGTTATTGGTTTAATTGAAAGTTTTACTGAACTAGGACTTATATAAAATTAATACAGCATTAACTAATTTAACTTGGAGATTAAAAGTTTGTATGTTTGTTTGGCTCTCATTTTTTAGTTTAGATAAAGTAAAGAATTTAAGTAAGTTTGTGAGTTTTTTCTTGTTGTTTACAAAAGATTCACTTGACTCTTTTGTAAACAAGATTGATTGTGAAACATTAAAGTTTTTAAAAATTAAATAATATACTTCTGTAAATTGAGAAGAAATATTTCGATATTCGTCTTTGTTTCACATTAAGTTAAATAACATAAAATTTAGGGGTATAATACTTTTTTCTAGACCATTATCACCATCATCATCAACAGTTTTTCATGGTAAGTACAAAGTAGTTGAACATAGAGTTCTCCTCAGAAAGGAGGTTTTTGTCTATTCTTCCAGGCATGGCAGACGGCTTTGTATGGGATTTCTGTCAAGTTGCTTCCTTAGTCAGCTTTTACAATATCCACGGGATAAATAGAGGTGTTGATACTCTGTATTCTTAATCCACCATCACATGAACATCAGCTCCAACTCTACCTATACTATTATTATATTAATATAAAAAAGCCAAAGAGTTTGTTTGGTTTACTCACTAATCTCAGGTACTACTACCCGTAAACATCTAGCATCAAATTGTAAATAAAAATAAGAGAGGCTATCTTCAACGCCTGGCGATTATTTCAGGAGTGTATAATTATACGGTCAAATTTATAGGCACAAAACGAAACTATAACAGATTGTCTGTTTAGGATGTGAAATATACAAGAGGATGTTAAAATACTAATATAATAACAGTGGGCTACCTTGAATTAAAATATTCTTGTAATATTGAATAGCCCATTTAACGAGAAATATACTATACAACATCCCTCTATGAACAATAGGAGCCTTCAACGAAGGTTATTGGAAAAACGAGGCAAATTTCCTCCTTTGAGAGAGGCAGATGAAGTTGTGCAGATCAGCTTGTGTGAAATAGGCGAGTTACTTAAATACAAGCCACGTTTCTGCAAAACGGATTGGCAGGAAGCTCAATATTTTCTTTTGTACATATGTATAATCCCGCCTACGATTACATCGCATTTTGTATTGCCGACTTGTTTTTGACAGGCATTGTAGTACACGACGTACTGAATTGGTAAAATAAATTATAAAACTATTCTGAATTCAACATTGTAAATGTTTAAATTACTTGCTTGTTGCAAGTTTCATTATTATCAACCGCCTCATTAAAGTACGCTGCTGAACATAAAACTGCCTCTATAAAAGAAGTTTTGATCTACAATGCCACACTGGCCAGATAGTCTATGCGGTTTATGTCAGGGTTACCTTCTCTTTGCATCTTACATAGTTGGCTTTCTTAGTCAGCTTTCACGATGGTGGGTACCATTGCAAAAGACATGCAAAGTAACATCTATACAACAGGAACAGTTTTTAACTACGAGTTATGATCGTTCCATTAATTTATATTTTTTACCCATTATTAAGTATATCCGTTCTGTATATTGGGTAACCTAATTTCGTAAAGTGGTAATACAATTTAAAATTTTGGGGAAATCCCAATAAACTGTTTGCGTCAAGTGACCTTGATTTGGTAAGTGAACGAACTCGACGTCACATTTACTGGACTAGATATTTTTAAATGTGGTTAATTGTTATACAAGTGATTGCTATTTTCCTTAGTATTTGAGTTTGTTGTATAAATTCTATGAATGTCAACTAAGTACTTTATATAATGACTTTGTGCAGGTTTTTTAAAAGGTTTCTGTATGTTCGTGAGATAAAATGTGTTATGATTGTGTTATTTTAAGATTATTATCAAACAATAATTAATTTGGTACAGAGTTAGGCTAGGGTTTAATTACATACATTACGGTTTGATTTAAACTAGGTAATTAAGTAGGTAAGAGGTTGGATAGGAAGAAATTTATATTAACACTTTCCAGTAGCTAAAAAGAGAGATAAAAAAATAAGGTCACTGGAAGCCTCACATCCTAGACAAAATGGAAAGAGGTCTTATTGGTCGATAAAATACTTTTTACTTGACATATGCGTGGGTGATGTGGTCGCTTCTCATCAAATCTGCATTTGACTGCAAGTTTAGCACACAAACCATGAAAAAGATACATTTTATTGTATTCATTCATTATAATCACTGTTCTGAATCTTGTATATTTTAAATATTACTATGGAACTACAAATAATCCCTTTATCCACTTTAGTACTTAATTTTCTGATGACTATTACGGACAGCAATACGAACAAACCCTAAAGTTGCGAATATTTATCGTCAGAGCGTCTAACGCACACATGCAAACAGATTTTATTTTAAGAATATTATAGCGCTCAAAGAGTTGTCATCGTTAAAAAATATTCGCACGGTAGTAATTTTTTTAAAAATGTACCAAAATAAATATTGCACGTTTCAAAACATTACTTATTTCTATTACTGCTCAAGTTTAAATATTTCTGATGATTCCTGTCCACTAATACAAACCACGAGCAAATCTATTTTTATCGTAACTATTAGAGGTAAAGTAATTAAGCAAACGTTAAGTTCGTAACAGACAGTAAGATGTTAAAGGTATCCTTTTCTCACTGTATGTGCAGATCTATTATTGTTTTATAATTTTATATATTATTTTACAAAAGTTTAGTAAACTTTGTACATTAAAAAAACTAGTCTATACAGAATTTAAAAGGTGCTACTACTACGACTACTAACATGTGTAGTGTTAAATTTGAATCCATGTCTGGCAACACAAATTTATTACTAGCAAAGCGTTGAACTCTGAAAGGATTAAACGTGCGCTTGGACACATTCAATTCAAATTATAATTTGTTTGTGTTTTATTTGATATCACACCTGTTCGTGCGAGTGACCTGTGACTGTGACGTTAGGAGTCAAAAACATGTTCCAAATTAAAAAGTGAAACTTTGTGTGACTAAGTGCGAATAAGACTCTATTTACTGATAAATTAAATTAAACAGTACTCAATATGGAGAATAATGATGAAGATAAACTTATATTAAACGGAGAAATGTTTTTCTCTGTTCGAAAGTATATGCGACAGAAGAAAGCTAGCATTGAAATTATTGCAAAAATTGAGGAATTTGTGAAAGAAGGTGCTGATATTAACGCCTGCGATGGGAACGATAATAATAACACTATTTTACACATTGCTGTCCAAAAGGAGGAAAAAGATATAGTTTTGTATCTTTTACAAAAATATGAACATTTATTTTCTGTTCAGGACAAACAAAGAGCTATGAATTTAGCTTTGAAGAAAGATACAGTTGCTGGGAAAGAGATAGCAGAAATCCTGTCTACTCAAGATAATCAACTAAACCCAATAATGTGTGAAAATTGTTGTAAACAATTAACCTCATCTGGCGAAAGCCAAAAGTCCCACAATAAGAGCATGCTTAAAGATCATAATTATGAAAAGCGAGCGGGAACGTCAGGAGTGAGCGGCCAGTTCTACGAAACTAAATTGTTAAGTTTAATTCTATATCGAGCTTTACATGATAAAGACATTAAAGAGTTTTATCTGGCAGCAAACATCAAAGATATCGGTGATTTCGATGATGTGTGTTTTCGATTCAATGATGTTGCCTGCTTTATACAAAGTAAACACAGAGAAAATACCGACAAAGCAAAGCTAACTGTTGCTAGTGTCAGAAGCAACACAGGTAAGTTAGGTTTAGGCATATATTTTGATAGTTTTTTAAAAATAAGGAGAAAGTTTTCAACGAACGCTACAGACCCAATGTTTCATGGAGCTTTTGATGAAATTGATAGTTATTTTATTCTTTATACTCCCCTTAAAGAAAGTTTTGATAGAAAACTAAATAGAAATAAAGAAATATGCGCTAAACTACATGATATTATTCATTCAAGTGAAAATGAAAATAGTAAAACTACGGACATATTTCAATTTGATTTCGAAGAACGCGATTTAGATTTTTTAACCAATTATATAAAACACGAACAAATAAAGACTTTGGCAAAAACTTTTTTGGAATTTATATTATCAAAGAATAAACTTGAAGCGATGATGGCAAGTCAATTAGTGAAAATATACCACCCTGCTCTTGCTAGACAAGTCATTTTTATTTCTCAAGAAGATCAAATGTCTCCTAATAACATTAAAAACGGTTCAAACAACAATTGTATTCATATTGGTAAATTTCGTTCTGAATTTTTCAATTCTGAAAACGTTTATTTATTGAAACTTAAAGATACCTTTTACAGGGAAATAGTATACACTCATAGCACGAAAACAGGACTCACGAAAGATGAACTCAAGCAAAAAATAAAGGATATAGTTGATCACACATGTGCCGAAACTATCAGTCAGCTAATCGGTTCTCCTCTGAAATTTGATGAGTCCAGTGACAAACTTAGTCTTGATTTAAATAAGCTCCCAAAAAATAAATTCAAGCAAAGTGAAATTCAACAAATAATGTTTTCTTTGCAAAATGTACAAGTTTCGAGGACCACAATTAGGGATGCTGTTTACTTAGCAGGTAGAAAAAAATTACAAATGCTCACTTTCCAACTTCCACAGAGCTTTGGTAACGTTGACTTGACGATAAATAAGAAGAAAGGGTTGGATAGATTAAATTTTCTCGCTAACAAGTTTCAAAAACTTATTGAATACTATACTGAAAAGAATAAGAATCAAGACATCAAGGTTATTTCTATTAACAGTGATGTTGTAGGGCCCGGTAAAATACTTGAGTTTTCACATTTAGACTCAAGTGGTATCGGTGGAGCAGTCGGCAATTTACTAGAATTTGATAAACAAAGTGAATCATTCACCTTCAGTGAACGAGGTAAACTTAGCGAGAATGCTAAATATGTTTTAGATAAAATCAAAGAAGGAATTAGCGAAGATTTAAGCAAATACAAAATCAATATCATGATTGACAGTTTTCCAAGAACTTCTTTTGATGTTCATCAATGTGACAAAAACATTGCGTCTGATTTTTTGAAAAGACTGTGGTTTTACACTAATCAAGCTCAGGAAGAAGTAGTTGAGGCCACTTTAAAACGGGAAATTAATATCAACTACAATACTGACAAGCAACGTAATCAGTTTCTCTTTCATGTTCATTCAGATGCTATATTTCTTAGGTTTCATGATAAAATACAAAAATGGTGGAAGAGACCTACAGATGCACAGTATCTAACTAAGAATACCACAATTTATGAAGAAGCTAAGAAAGATATTGTAGATAGTCCCCTTCTTACAGTACTTAGCGTTATGTTTATAAGAAAGATCAAATCACTTGGAATTGAATTTACCAAGAATGCTATAGATAATCTTAATTTGAACGAGTGGTTGACAAACAAAAATAATGAGATACTAAATATCGTTAGTGATGTTGTGATATTAAGCGCCGCGAAAATTATGCAATGTAATATATATCAAAATAAGTACACATATATAAATATAGATTATGTCCATGTCCTTCCACCGAATGAATACGATACAATGATATCGGAACTTGAAGAATTAAATGATGTTACTCTTGTTATTATTAGCGAGACTCCTTTAAATCAAACATTAGAAGATACATTGCTTAGAATTGTTAACACATTTTTTAAGCACGTCACGAACTTTAAAAGGCAAATAATTATTGTCACAGGCGCCCCAATAAATGATGAATTTAAACAAACTTTTCAGAATTGTGATGATATTAATGTGAAAGATGATAATCTTACCTTAACTGATTTGACTTCTCAATCACAAACGTTTGTATTTAACACATGCGAAATTGTTTATCATGGACAAAGAGTAAAACTGAATAAATTTATTGACGACGTTTCAGTAGAAATGATTAATGGTAAACTATTGTGGTCATTAATAAATAAGGAAAAAGTTGAAATTGGTAAAGCAATTGAAAGTCATAAATACAATGAAATAAAAAAATACTACATTAATCGAAATTTAAAGCGGGACGGAGAAAGTTACGAAGTCAACACATTTAATGATATAGACGATAAGATCGTGTTAATTTCGTCAAAACCTTGTATGGGTAAAACTGTTTTATTAACACGTCTCTCATTAGAAACGAAAAAAGTAGATCCTAAGCTCTGGATCGTAATTGTAGATATGGCTTCTTGCGTCAAAGAACTAGAAAAAATAGAAATTAATAATACAAAATCAGTTATTTCATTTCTGAGTAAGGTAGCACTCAAAAAATCTAAGGAAATAGAAAAAGTTTTAATTACAGAAATTAACGAGGAAACAGTCGTCATTAATAGTAAAAATTCAGAAAATATTTCATTTGAATTACAATTATTTATTTCCTTTTATAATAATGGGAATATCATATTCTTATTTGATGGTTTTGACAAAATTTATCCTCAAAACACAAACGAAGCTTTGGAATTATTTACAGCACTTAAACGGGCTAAAAAACGTATGTGGATTACAAGTGACTGTTATGTCATAAAGATACTTAAACGTAAGTTCGGTGTGCCTTACGAACTACAACGGCTAACGACCATGCAACAAAAAAGTTTTCTTGAACGTTTTTGGAGTACTAATCTTCAACTAGAAAAACTTAATTATGATCAGTGCAACAATTTAACAACGTTACTTGAATATATACTCAAAGCTTTTAATAACAAGCTACATATTACTGAGGATTTTGGTGACCGACATAAGTTACCTTTTCTAAGTGTGCCACTACATATTATATATCTGTCACTGCTACATTACTTTAAAAATGAATCACACAGCCTATCACCCTGCTATTTTCGTGATAAAATTAAAAAAGAATTTAAACTTAATTCTTTTACAGCAGTCGATCGCTATCTTCGCAATTGTGAAGAAAATGAATCTTTAGAATTAAGTGGATCACCTTTACATGTGTACATAGCTGCTAATTATTTTGTATTTCAAATAACAGATAAATTTGATTTAAATTTAGAGAAAAACATGATCATCAATAAATCAAACATTTATATAAATACTGTAATATTGTACGAACGCTTCCTCAAAGGAAATATTAAAAGAATTTGTGAAATGGAAAACGAAATTGCAAGTGGAAGTGAACAAGATAGACGAATAGAGTTTTATGAAAATCATAAAAAACTAGCTCTTTATGCTATTTACAAAGAGAGTGATATTGTAAAAATCCTTACTCCATCTGAGATCAATGAAGTAAAGAAAACAATTAATATGATAGAGTCAGGTGAAATGAAAATTGATTTTATTGACACTGTCGTGAATGGTGTTCCTAGATTCTACCACTTTTTATTTGCGGAATATTTTATCGTTGAAACTCTGTCCGATCTACTGAAACGTATAAAAAAGGGAGACTTTGATGATATACAACTTCTTTCTGTGTGGGACTTTCTCGTAAATATAGTATTATTACATAGTCCGCCATCTTTAAGAAACGTTTTTGAATATAAATTGAAATATAATCCTGAACTAGCCGAAGCAGCATCTAATCAAAATTGTGAGAAAATTATTTTTGATTTAATTTTAAAATCCAACACAAAGAGAGATTCCAGTACCGCCAATATCGATGATGCTTTAAGTATTGCTATTAATGAAGGATTAGTTAATATCACGAACCTTTTGATGAGAGGTGTTCTTCAAAAGGTGGACAAAGATAACGCAGATAAACTGATGACTATTATAGAAAGTAGTGCTAAAATAGTTGCGGCTGTAGACCCTTCCAAGTCAGAATTGAGCGAAAACATAATAAAAATTATTCAAAATCCAGATGGTGAAACTATACTAAAAGTTTTGAATTTATCTGAAGGTAGTAAAGCTGTAAATGATACAATTAAAGTTAAAATAGTTGAACCAGTTCAAAAAATAACAAATGAATTAATTCAAATTAGTGGCAATAATCAAAATTTAGTTAGGTTGGTAGAAGAATTTCCCTATCATTTACCTGATTTCATTCGTCAAATTTTCAAGTAAATTTTATACATGTTATTTTAAACTGTTTTATTTAAAATGGATGAAGAATGACAAGTTTGAGTCAATCGTGTTTTTACGTGCTTATTAAAAAATACAATACAAACTTACTTTATTTACGAAAAAATATATTTATATATTCAAGTCAAGTCTTCAATTACGCTTAATTGAGAGTCAGTTCTAATGTGAAATTTAGTCTAAATTCAAGTTTAACTATTTATTAAAATTAATATCACCACAATCTTTTGATCTATCACGAAAGTATAACATTATAAAAACAAAAACATAGCTTAACAATTCAATATGATATATGTTGATAAATTATAAGTTAATCGTTCCTTTGTATTCATTTTTATTTTAATATTTATTCGTTTTGGGTGACCAACCAGCTTGTCACTGTTATATTGCTACCACTTTTTTTTGTGTTTTAAGAGCCTACTAAATTGACTCTACTCTGCTTGATGGAAAGTATGTATAGAATGTAGGGCATCGATAGGCCTCCCGTCTTGCACTCACCAACGAAACACGACAGCACAGACGCAGTCATTTCAGGTTGGTCTTCTTTGGGAGTGTGATACTGCCTCATCGAGATGGCCCCTTTGTAGTGAAATCATCGTGGCTCTAGAGAAATAAGCATCTGCTCTGTAAAGTCTATACTAGTCAATAGTATATTATAATACTTTTATTGAAATTAACCCAGGTACAACATACAATGGAACAATAACGTCGATTACGACGAAACGTAATTGAGAACAGACTATTAGTTCAAATCAGCACTTGAGATTAGTTGGATCTAATTTAATTAAAAAAAAAACAGAGTAGAACTGATACGACATCTCTTAAAATACAGGTCATAGTCTACACCGTGAAAGTTTAAACATTGTTTTATTTTATATCTTTTACTATCATAAAATGTAAGTTTTTTTGCATTTATCTATCTTAATTATATATTGTGAAATAATATTGACAAGATTCTTTTGTTGTGTATTCGTATAATCGTTTTTAAAGCATGAAACAAATGAACAATGAAGCTACTTTCGCATTTCCTATACTTTATGGTTACGACTTAAGTACAAACCTATATGCTACCTCAATATTTTTTGTTTTGATATTTTCTTTAATTTGTTAAATAAGATTATTTATAAGTAATATTACATAAGGGTTCAGATGTTTTTTCATTATATTATTCTTAGCTGAATGCTTTAAAATAGTATCTTCACTCTTTTTATGAAGTACAGAAATAATTTTAGATCTAATTTTATTATAAGAAAATAAACAGTGTTGTTTTAATGCATAATAAGTTTTACGAAGTTAAGAAAAATCTTGAGAAATGCAAATTATTGTTTTAAAACTGTTTTTAACTTACTCAACAAGTAACAATGGTATTGTTTGGTTAATAAATTGTCTTACAAAATACTATCCTCTTTTTTATTATTGTTTAATATATGTACAATCTTTAAAAGTGTTCGTGAATTAAAGTGGAGCTTTTGTTTAAATTTCTGCACTATTGTACACGAAACTATCAAGTACAACAGTACTGCAAAGGGAAAGAAGCTAGAAATAAACCCTATACCAAGTTTTCTTGCTAGTGTGTTACTGTAGACCAACCTTCAGTAGGTAACCTCTTGTTTCAGAGGAGGCCTATATCTAGCAATAGACAAAAGACTGTTAATAATGATAGTAAAAAGAAGAAACGCCATAACAGCTTTATCTTTAATGTTATTTTATCTATATGTTATTTTATTTATAAATCGTAGGCTTTACTAAATCATACGACAAGTGGTTACAAACAGTATAAAAGTGAACTTCACTTCACAAAAAATACTAGATAGGAAGTAAATAATAGCCATCAATTTTTAAACCTAATCAAAATGTGTTGCAAGATAAAGTAGAGTTTACATTGATTACTTAGTTAAATTATTAAAAAAAAAAGTATTACACATGTTCAGTTTTTTTCTTTTCTATATGAGGAGCCTGCCAAAGTGACTCAAATTTGCCTGATAGAAAGCATGAATAGAATCCAAAGAATTGTGGTCACCATACTCATTGCAAATGCAAACAGTGCAGTGTGGTGACCCACACTATGGTGGCTTAGTGAGATGCTTTTTCATGCCACATTTGGGGACGTAAAAGACATGACAGTCATCATGGCAGTGTAAGGCTCACACAGTTATCACGATAACTATTACCCCTGTATCAATAGGCCTCCGGTCTCGCACTCACCAACGAAACACGACAGCACGGATGCTGGCGCTTTAAGTTGATCTTCTGTGGGAGGGTAGTACTGCCCTGGTGGAACCAGCCCGTTCGTGCTGAAATAAGCATGGCTCTACTACCTATTACATTACATTAGTTACCAAAACATCAATACCGTACAGTTTGAAAGGCTAGTTTAATAGAACAATCTTGTTGGAACAAGATTTCCAGTTTTTTGTAAAATGGCTTTACAATGTACATTTTTAAAAATAATTTATTTAATCAAATACAATTATAGTCCGTTATAACTTGCTAAAACTGTTTTATGTATTTGTACTTAAACGTTGTATCAGTCAAGTAAAATATTTATCATATGATGATGTACTCAATATGTGATCAAAGCAAAATATTAGCCAGCAACACAAGAGTGGCGTTAATGATTGTAGAAAGAGAATCGGCGCGAAACACGAAACAAAATCTTAGCTACAGGGCCGATATATATTATGTCAATAATTTATACCTAATTTTATAAGTGTAAAATTATCTACAATATATAAATAAAAGTGATGATCATGACGATGATGCTGGTGATGATGGTTAGTCTCAACGGACACCAGCGGACTACGCAGGAGATATTATAATGCCATCAGCTATTTGTGCACACACTTTGTGCGCAAATAGCTGATGGGACGGTTATCTACCACGACCAAGAACGATGGCCTTACGTGCTCTCCAAGGCTCATGGCCTAAGACCCCAACTTCCTAACTCCGGACCATGATAAGCGTTTCTATAACCCGAGAAACACAATAACTCTTTTTGGTTGGACCTGGGAATTTAACCCAAGACCTGCTTATTGGTAGTTGCATACGGTAACTACTAGACCCAGGCTAAGGAAAAGTATTTTTTCAATTTAGAAGTTAGGGTCGCTAGCCACTGGAGTAACAGGCTCATCGGAGATGTCACAGTAAAAGAAGCAGGTATAGCGTTATGTAAGTGATATCCCCAAAGTTACAATTTCTTCATTCCTAAACAACTATTTGTGATATGTATCTACTACATCGAGTAGTTATACAAATTATACTAATCTAACGAGATTCAATTTCGGGGGATCCCCGAATGATAACATAGAAGCGAGTTTGCCAAAATTATGTATGACGTAATGGCCTTGAGTTTGTTTCACTGGCCAATTGAATGTGAATCATTGAAATCATAATTCATTATTTTTATAACATTTAAAACCACAACTAATTATATATATGTATATGTATGTATTTGTTAAAGATATTAGAAAATATAAGAATAGCTAGTCTAGTCTAGTCCAGTCTAGTCTAGTCTAGTCTAGTCTAGTCTAGTCTGGTCTAGTCTAGTCTAGTCTGGTCTAGTCTAGTCTAGTCTATACGAGTACATGTAGCAGAACTTCACAGATATTGCCAACGTTTGCTTAATTATTACTCGATGATATTTCTTTCGTACACATAATATTTATACACAATTATTAAATTGGTCTGGCCTAGTGGTTAGTGACTTTCATGGTTACACCACAGTTCGTGGGTTCAACATCCACCTAGGGTAAGTGTGATCACTGTGATCTGGATGTCGTAATAACAGCTATTCTCGGATCCCTCTTATGTCAGGCGCAGAGTGGCACACCGTGTGGTTTTAGTCGGTCCGATTCCGACACAACACCTCGCCGTAAACCCCGGTGGGGTGACGGCCCGAGGATATTTCCACACGTTAAAAAAAAAGTGTGATCACTGTACGATCATTTCATTTATAATTTACAAGATATATGTTTCCAGAAATTTACTATGTTTATCAGCAGTCTGTTAACCGGTACATGCTCTGCTTAGTTTGAATTAGAAAGCCTTGAAGTTTGTCAAGTTATTATAATTTGAAAAAGAAATTTGTTAACAATTGGGCGATTCCAGTATTCGACATGCAACTATGTCTGTCCCTTTTCCACCCGAGGCATTTAATTTCTCTTACCTTAGTTCTCTAGTATTCCTGCGTTCCTACTTTCATCTCTGTTCCTTACCTCAGATTAACCTTGTTGTCCTATTTGTAAAGGAATGTATTCTCAAAAACACTCGAGTCAGGCAGGCGGCCGACAAGTAAAAGTGAAAACTGCGCAGTTTGCGGACACTGACTCTGTGGTACTCTACTTTCCACTGTTCTAACTCACCCACTTACCTTAAATTTCACCTCCAATATCTCTGCTCTGACCATGACAGAAATCTTCGCTCATCTGCCTTATCCTTCACCCAATTCCCGTATTTATTCATTTTCCTATGTCTAAGCTATAAATCTCTGGAACATTCTCCCCCAGATATTAGAACATCTACCAACCTTCTAGATTAGAGTACGCAAGCAAGAGTCATCTTATATCTGTTATGTTATGAGGAAGTATGTAGGTTTGTGCTTTTTATAGTGTTATACGTAAAATTATGAGTAAATTGATGTAAACAATCCTCGCTCGCTCCAATTATACGCCTTTCACACAGCTCTGCTATACTCATGGAAGAAAATGGCTATGGCGTTCAGTCCAATATATTTGTGAACAATTTAGATATATAATTATAAAGTCGAACAGTGCATGTTTTTTAGAATACATACATCTATTACGTCATTTGCACATTCTCATACTTTTTCTTTCTAGTAGTACACATCTCGAATAAATGGTGCCCACACAGTACATAAAAAGCAATATATATTAGTTTGCATTTTATACACTGCTGAGCCGTTAGACCACCATAAATTTTAGCTAACAGATCAAAAATACTTATAGGTGAGCGCAGCATCTGGTAAAAAATATATATTTAAAAATATGTGTATCTATGACGACTGTATTGTGTTTTTGTATATGTGTTTATAAGTTTTTGTATGTAGTGAACTGTTTATTTTTATTTATTACTAAAGATATAACCTCTGTGGATCTACTTTAAAAAAAATGTAGACCAGACCACCTTTTGGCATTAAGTCCGCCGATGTTTAAAAGTGAATAAAGTTTAAAATAAGTAAATAAATATAAATAACTTCAGACTAATGTAAGATATAGCAGTAGTTATTTGAAAAACATGGGTGCTAATTGAGCCAATTACCGGTGCTAATAAATTCACTTATTGAATTCATATTCGTTAAATATGTATATAGTGCCGCCAGACTTGTAATGATCGTTGAATTTTTAAAGACAAAAATGGTTATTTTGATACCTAAACTTTGGTGTGTTATTGTTATTATTAGAAACAGTTAACGCTTAGTATATAGCTCATCATGTCACTGATGTATAATCCCTTCAACTAGATCAAATAGATTATAAAAACGTGAGTGATTTTATGGGCGAGAAAATGCAAAAAGCTCTAAAAAAAAAAAAGGTTTTAATTCACAATGGTAATAAGCAATAAGACATACATAAAATTAAATACATGTATGTACTGAATAGTAGAAATTAAATCACAAAATCTTTGCAAAGGTTAAGAAACTTTGTAATGATGGTCTTGAAGTCAGCGCCTGTGATACAAATGATAATAACACTATTCTACGCATTGCTATAGAAAAGAAGTTTGTCGTAAAAGAATGCCAGCTTAATCCTTATCTTACCGTACATACATAAAATCACGCTTATTTCCCAGAAGGGTAGGCAGAGACAATTGACCTCCACTTCCTACTGTCCTGACACACCTGTTTTGCTTCGTTTACATTCATCAATCACTGCATGCGTTCGGATCTTGGTAATTTTTAAATGTCCCTTGTTCAGAACATCACCAATTCTCGTCTTTACACGGTATAAAATGGAGACTCTTAGATCTTTTACAATATTTATATACTCGTATATAACCGCATACATATTTTAGTATACAAGAGAATTGCAAAGATAATGCACCTGAGGCGGGTCGCTAGTTTAAAATAAAAAAAGAGAATTGAAGTAAGTAATGAAATGAGAAGAGATGCCAGAGAAATCGTTTTACTGTAGAAGTAGGTGTATCTGAACTTAAGAAAATCTATTTCTATTAAAGGAGATAAAAATTAGAAAACATAAACAAAATATCCCAAAACCTCTTCTTGATATTTTTGTAATGACAATTCTTTTGTAGGCTCAGCTTTCGACTTCAATGTCAAATGTTTTGTTTCCACTCTGTTTTTTGTTTTATTTTTAATATTTTACTGTTCTGAAGGTAAATATCATGTTTCTCTAACCTAATTTATTATTTTAATAAATATATACATATCTATATAAAATGGTAACTAAAATAAAAAAATATTGGAGGTCATCCTGAGTCGTCTTGGCCAATGTACGCGTCAGTTTTTGTCCCCTCTGAAACAAAATGATTGAGATTAAAAACACATAAATTTTCTTGGGTATTATATTTTAAGTTAACAGAAATGAATATATCATCGGATTCTCGTTCAACATCTATACCTCTAGAGGGCAGACACTGAACGAGGGGCATCACTTTTTTGAGTTGCAACTTTCGGATGTAGTTAGGTAGTACCTGGTGATCTTACGTCTGCTTGCTTGCTTCTTATACCACAATAAATATATATGTTTGTTTAAGACAACGCCCGCACTGGGAGTAAATCCTGTGTCGCGAGGGACGAAAAACGGACGCAAAAAACACCCAGACTTAGAACAGCAATTTAGATGGACCACACAAAGTGTTGTCCATTGTAGGGTTTGAAACCACAACACTCAACACAGTACAGAGAGGCGTGGTGACCGCTTAAAACATTAGGCCCACCGTGCAGACAGGTCAGATCAATATATATTATATATTTTCGATGTTAGTTCTGACGTATCCTGAACATGTTGCTATGTTACTTATCGTCATTATTACTTTAACACAATCGACATGAATTTGAAGAGAGCTTTGGCGTCATTCCTATTTCCTTCCGATAGAATATTATGAAACATTCCTACGTGGACTTCATTGAAAGATGGACACTAGGCTATTTTTACTAGACTCATATCAAAAAAATTGAAATTTTCTTTTTTTCTTTTTTTCTTTAGAAAAAGACAACGCCCGCACTAGGAATAACTCCTGTGTCGCGGGGGACTTTACAAACACAAGAAACGGACACAAAGAACACCCAGACTCACAACAACAATTTGTGGATCACACAAAGTGTTGTCCCATGTGGGGTTTGAACCCACAACACTCAGCGAAGTAGAGAGCGGCGTGGCGACCGCTTAAACCACTAAGCCGACCGTGCAGTCGATTTTATTTTCACTAGATTTATTTTCAATCTTTTGTATATAGTAACGTTTTGTATGACCATATGTGTTATTCATTTAAGTTACCTATTCTGGATCTTCAACTGATTACCTTATAATTTTCATAAGTTATCTTTTAAAGTTAGCGTCGTAATGCTTCATCATTATCGCTCTTCACTATTGATGCTGTTTGAAAATAAAGCGGATTAAAAACTATATAAAAATTTCTTTTTACTTGTTTAGTACATTTTTATTCAGAAACATTAATCGTACCTTTTCTTTTCTTTTCCTTGTGAATACGTTTACCTGATTTTCTTTTTTGTTTTATTTCTCCTATTCAAAAAAATTGCTGTGAGAATCCAATTACACTAATTTATTGAGTGGACTGAAGTTAATTAGTATTTAAAAGAGCGAGGGAATACCCATGTGGTGATTGCCACATACAGCACAAATAAAAAGACATGTTACAGCGCCATCTACCGAAGATATATTGAACTACGGAGTAACTACTAATCCTGTATCGCGATATAGAATTTCTTGCGGCGATTAGCATTTATATGCTAAGTTATAGTTGTTATACAGAAGAGTTGTTTATACAACATTCCAACATATACAGTTGGATACACATATAGAATACTTTTATACTTTTTTTTTGTAAATACATACATATTGTACATAGAAAGCACCCAAACTTCGAAATATATATTTGCAGATCATACAAATATTTGATCCGACCCGGAAATCGAACCCGAGGCTCAAGCACAGCAGTCACATTCACAACCGCTGCGCCACGTAGATAACTTAAAAATAGTTAAAATGGTCACTTACCCTCGCTTTTGTCCAACATGTCGTCTTTATTGATGCATAACATTCGTGTGCAAAATGCAGTACCATCGGCACTACAAACGCATTTGTTGCAATTTATCATTCGTGTTGTGAACGGCTCACATTTGCTGGGCTCAGCTAAAACAAAAAAAGACTAAACTTTTAAAAAGTTAAAATACAGGTGCAAATAAAAGCACTGATGGAACGAAATACATATAACTAATATGCCATTACTGGTATCATTTAAAATAGGATGAACTATGAACAGATTACTTTATTTTTATTTATTTATAACTTTATGCACAAATACATACATCGGCGGACTTAATGCCTAAGGCATTTTCTGCAAGTCAACCGATTGGGCGATGCAGAGAAAATATGAGGTAGGTGCGCTTAAGGATAAGAAGTAATTGACAGAAGATTTAGTATATATAAATTAGTTTGAAAATAAATAAACAAATATACTTACATAAACACATAAATATATAACACATACATGTATAATACACATACATACAACTCATACATATTCGTGGATACATATTACTACTATAAGATATAATAATACCGGGTGATGAACTAAGACGTCACCAATTCAACCTGTAAAAGCTTCTTCACTTTAATTTTAAACAAGTCGCACCTTTTAGCCATTCTCACTTCAAGGGGAAGCGCGTTCCAAGATAGGATAGCCTGCACGAAGAACGAAGAACCGAAAAACTCAGGGGAGTGAGAAGGACAGAGTAGAAGGAGATTATTATGATATATAATTTTGTATCTGTCATCTATGGTGGACTAATTGCCTTCTAGGTTAGTATAAAATCGTAATTAAAATTAAAGGAAAGGTGTAAATTAACAGTCCACTGGTGGGCATAGGTCTCTTTTTGGCCTAGTATATCACAGTGATTTGGTTTTGTGTAGGATTTGTTTCAAGTTTTCCTTCGCATTGTAATGACATTGTCCTGTGTATTTTGCTCCTTTAGTCGCCTGTTACGACAGCCACGGGATGAATAGAGGTGGTGACACTCTGTATTCTTAATCCGTGATCATACCGAGGCTCAAACTATGATTGAACATAGTACTAAAAAATAAAAAACACAATAGCATTCGTCATTAGATATTAAGAAAGCCTATCTTTCAAATAGGTCATTAGTTTGTCTATTAGTTCATATCTCATAATAGTTTCAAATCAATACTTAATAGTTCCAAATCTTTTGTAATTTGGGACGGGCCAAGAATTCGTTAACATATAAATCTAACATCCTGCGCAAACATGTTACGGGAATGTTTGGGACTGATGCTACTGGAATTTGCTGGATAGAATCCAAACACATACTTTCAAGAAGATGGAGCCATTTGTCACACATCCAATGAGTCCCTGCCAGTGGTCAAAGACATGTTTCCGGAAAAGCTGACTTCTTGACGAAGTGACATTTCATGTCAACCCAGAAGTTCAGATATATCCCCAGCAGACTTCTTTTATGGTGTTATTTTAAGAATCGTGTCTACGTCAATAAACCAAATACACTATATCAACTAAAAGAAAAATCAGTGAAGAGATGTCGGCATTCTCGTGGTCTCTTTGACGCCGAGTATCTAAAAATTTTGGTGCTCGCTTAGAAGAGTGCAAACGCCGAAACGGTGGTCATTATGATGATATCATTTTTTACCAAAAATCCCAACTAATTAGCTTTCTTGTAAATAAATTATTTTTATAATATATCAAATGGTATAGTATTGTATATAAAATATATGATTTTTCAAATGTTAACTAATTCGTGGCCCACTCCTTATTAAAAAGTCCAGTTGATGGAAATAAGTTTGCACTTAACGGAGCTTTGTCTAAAATTACGGTTCGCTTAGGCAATAATGTTCGAATTTTTCTACATCTTTGATTATAAGTTAATATACGAGTAAGTATGTGTAGGTATTTCTATATTGGATTTATTAAAATATTCCAACGAGTTCAGGTAGACTTTACGGCGTAAAAATTTCAATGCACACGATTACCCTACTTTTGAGGACATTTGCCACGCTCTACTTGAGATACAGTTGTGAAGTCTTTGACTGGAGGAAATGATGCGCTATTTGTATTGATACAGCCAAGAATACACTATCTCCCGGAGTACTTACGGGTCAGGTAAGATAAGATAGGTTTAATGTTGAAGAAAAATGAAGTTTTACATTTTAGAAGCAGTTTCTACACGAAGATAAAGTGCTACATTACCTTCAACTTAAACCTTTGTACTTATAATGTTGCGTAGTTTATCAATGTAATAACAATATTTATTGATTTTATTGTGTTGTTGGATTGGATATAGATTATCCCTTTTATGATTTCCTTTTTCTTTACCCCAAATTACTCTTTTCCTTCTTTTATCAAGTCTGAAAACGATTATATTCTCAAGAAGGGTGGTGACAGCTGTTAAATGAATCGGGTAGAGTAAAATTATCTTTAATATTAGCAAATCAAATAGTGCAAGTATTTTTTTAAGATTGTGTCAAACTTAAGATGCGATCAGTCTTTTTTGTGAGATATTGTAAAACTATAACTAAAATCTAGCACATTATATTTGTATTATATTCCTAATAATTTAAATATTGAAGATAAACAATAAAATAAATTAAAAAGTAAGATATTTTTAAACTCACAGCGTCTCCAATACAAGAACATGTCTTCATCTAGAGGTGCCTTCATCTTTGCGAATGAGAGAGCCTGAAACGTATTATATCAACATCGTGTATAATTATATTACTCCCTTACTATAACGAATGCGTCAGAAAGAGGGTTATACTCGTATTTGGACAAATAGCAATTATAGCAACTTGTTGGCAGATTCACCTTCCTCTAATCGTTGATTAAGATCGTTTTTAACTGTTCAGAGGACAACACGTTTACGTTTAGCCATTTTAAACGAGTTTACTTTCACGCGACAAAGTTTAGTTAATCGCAGCTATTATTATAAAACGACTATTATAAAATAACGTACAACTATCAAGTGGAGAAAAACTCAGATCGATAGGTGTTCGGATAAGTGATCGTTCGGTTGATTGACGTTCGGATAATCGACGCATTTCTGTACGTATCATTTTTTAGATTTGTCTTAGTTGTGAGAGTGATATCAATAAATAGTTATTGTAATAATTGAAATCCTCAGTTTGTTAATTTTTAGAAAAAATGTTTTGCACAATTCATAATTTAAGTTTATCTATGTTCAAACAGAAAATCCTGGTTTGAGGATCAAAGGTCTCTTATAATTGTTCGCCATACCACCTAATATACTCGTAACTTACTGTTATAAACAGGATAACTGTAAGTTCCCTATTGTATGGTTATAATATTATTAGTTTGCCATTTAGCTGCATCAGGAAAATACTCCACTACCACGGGGTGCCAGAGTATCTAAAGCCGCTTGTGGCAGCGTACCGTCATGTACGAGGATCCAGATGGTTTTCTAAGGTGGCGGCTCATGTCGAGCGGTGTTTTCCTGGGGTCTGACTTCGGGCCACTCCTGTGGAACATAGGATACGACTGGGCAAGGTCTTCTCTCCCCGGTCTGGGTGTAACATGTTACGCCGATGACGTACTGGTCACAGCCCGGAGGGCGAACTTTCAAGAGGCGGTGCGCCTGGCCACCAAAGGACTCTCCGCGCGGAGACCACCAGGTCGGGCGTATAGAGGCGCTGGGTTTACGAGTAGCCCTGGATAAGATGGAGACCTTTTTGTTCCATGGGTCACGTCGTGGTCTGCTCGCGGCGCCTCCATCGTCAAAGTCAATTCGGTCCTCGTACCGGTCCAGGCCCAGATGAACTATTTGTATAATTATGTGTCTTGCGAATGACTGAAGAGATCTGTGTGTATTTATATGCGTGTGAATTGTAAATGTGTGTGCACTTTTGTCTTTGAAAGCCTTTTTGTTGTTGCATGATTTTAGTTGTGACTTGACATGAATTTAATTTAAAATACCAGGTTTTCATGGGTAGCGGTAAATTTTTATCATAAGGTGGCAATCAACAAGTTACTATAATCGCTAGAAAATCCTTTTTCAAACCGTTAAAACAAAACTTAAAATTATACACTTTATATAACTGATTCTTCATGCTCACAGACCACTTCACTCATTTGAAAAACAAAACAAAAGAAAAACAATTTTAATTAATAAACAAGTTTAAGAAAACTCACAGCAAAAGTAAGAAACGTTATACCAACTAACATCTTGATTAGAAACTAAGTTTTACGAGTAAAAAAATAATCATTTTCAGTACATACTTTTCATTATAACGACCGTAATATTAAATCGATTATGCACAGTACAAGTGGTTCTATTATTAATTTCTTTCACGAATTGCAATATTATAAAAATGCCTTCGGTCATAATGGATTTATAGTTTATTTTATTTTTATTGTAACTGCCTCGAATTCGCAGTGATAGTGAATGCGACTGCTGTGCTCGGGTTCGTTTCGCGGGTCAAACCAAATATTTGTATGATCTGCAAATATTTGTTTCGAAGAGTGAGTGTTTTCTTGTGTATAACATGTATGTATTTACAAAAAAAAAAGTATATAAGTGTTCTATCAGTCAGTCTAGTTGTCATAGCACAAGCTCTGCTTAGTTTGAAACTAGATAACGTTGTGTGTCAAACGTCCGAAATATTTATTTATTTAATTGCCAGAGGAGAATTTCTGATTTCAGTGCCTCGATGGCTCAGCGGTAACGTACACGTACTGCTGTATAGATATCTCAGGTTCGATTATGAGGCCGGACCAAATTTCAAACGAAATAAATACATAAGTATCTTGTCAGTTATCTAGCGATCGCAGTACAAGCTCTGCTTAGTTTGAAGTTAGATGGCATTGTGTGTCAGATATTTGAAATATTTATTTAGAAAAAATGATACGATAAAGTTAACTACACTCGTCACAGTAGAATGTTAAATTTACGTTAAGTGTTGCCAATAAACAGAAAATTTATATTAAAAATAAACTTCCTTTGAGCCTTTTTTATCAAATTATGTTTGGGTAGATTTTAAGTCCACTATAATAAGACTGAATATATATTTAAAATGAACATAATCATTATTTTCCTGATGTAACTAGAGTTTTTGATTACTAAACAACTAATTTTCTATCTTTTTTATTTCTAGCCTGCCAAAGTGAGTTTACTCTGCGTGATGGAAAGCATAAACAGAATCTAAGAGTGGTGGTTACCATACTCATTGCGAATGCAGGTAATGCAATACGGTGATACAATATGACGGCTTATTTATTTAAATTATATATTTTCTTAAGCTGCCATATACATAAAAGAATCATTATCTAAGAAAGCGTACACAGAGTGCCTCCTTTTCAATATACGAGTATATATATTTTCTTGTGTCGCAGGGGGCTTTACAAACATACAAGAAACGGACACAAAGAACAACAGAAGACACTAGACTCAGAACAACAATTTATGGATCACACAAAGTGCTGTCCCATGTAGGATTTGAACCCACAACACTCAGCGAAGTGGAGAGCGGCATGGCGACCGCTTCAACCCCTAGGACAATCGTGCAGTCTCAATTTTACATCTATATACTAAATATATACCCTACAAGGACAGTTTAAGTTATAATGGTCAATTAAATAAAACTTGAAATGAAAAAAATTATAGGTGATCTCCACTGTGTATACGTAGATTACTTGCAATAATAATTTATAATCAACATCACCAACAGACTTTAATAGTCCACTGCTGGCCAAAGGCCTCTCCTTAGAAAGAATGATTTGGCCTACTAGACCACGTCGATGCTGACGTTGGTATAGGGTATGTATCAAGGACCAGCGTTACATGCCGCTCTGAGTGTGGCCGCGGGTGGACCGTACAGGTTTTCCCCTCTATCCGCTACAGTGGCCAGCTGCGAGGAGGTGACGTCCGCGTATGCTGAACATCGCCTAAATAGAGAGTTTTACTTGAAGATCGTGCCCGCGCTGGCGGGTAGGCGCTAGGAGGGGTCCGGATGTCGTAATAACAGCTGTTCTCGGATCCCTCCTATCTCAGGCGCAGAGTAGCACACCGTGTGGTTTTAGTCGGTCCGATTCCGACACACCATCCATCTCAAAACCCAGCGGGATGACGGCCCGTAGGGGTTGCCACACGTTAAATAAGAAAGGGTTTGTTTCAAAGTTTTCTTTTTATTGCAGTGCTGTTCTCCTGCGTTGATTACTTCCTTAGATTGACATGGAATAAATAGGTGTGGTAACCCTCCGCATTTTTAATCTCTCATCATACGGACATGTTTTTAATAATTGTACTTCAACATTCCACATACAAACGTAATGCAATTCAATTTACAATTTCACTGAAATATTATAAAGACAGTATTTTACAGAAATTTACATTTGAAAACTAAATAATTGCAAGTAGAAGCTAATCTATGTAATAATGTATATTTTTATTACAGACTTGTAATAAAAATGAAATAAATAACATTCTTATTATATACACAACAAACGATTACGTTATCAATGTGTGTCTAAACATAAACACGGTTGAATCGTTGTTGCTATATTTAATAATTTAAAATAATGCTGTAATTATTGATTTAAATACAATTTTCAAGTCTTACTCCTTAATCTATTAAGACACCAGAACACATAAAGAGAGACACCATAATTTGTTTAGTTATTTTTTTCTATAACATTGTAATATCAAACTGAAAATATCTATGTAATTGACAAGAAAGCAAATATTTTTAGGCATTTGTATTTAAATGGCAGTTAAACGATGGACTCAACATAGTTAGGAACCTGGCGTCAATGAGAAAATACGCGTTTCAAAAATTTTTTGCCGTACAATATTGACACTGTTTGGCGGGTGAGTTTGTCTCGTGGTTAGCGTACCAGGAATGTTAAACAGGAGGTGCAGGTTTGATTTAAACACATGATATGTGATTTTGTGATGAGAACGATTATTTGTTCTATGTTTATCAGCAGTCAAGCTCTGCCTACGTTATATGTTAAATTATTGCAGTTTACTCCTTAAGAATCGGTTTTTTGATATAAGGCGCCCGGTATGAGAAAAATGTGAGGAGTAAAATCTACTGAACGAATGACCTCGTTACGTTTTTAGTGCGGCTGCACTGATTTTGGTACGGCTGCACTGGTTGTGAGTGTATTATGACATGTATAGAGTATGCTGCAAAGCGACTATATGTATATGTTATTTTCATTAATTTGTTAATTTACCCTTTCATACGGTCAAATCTTTTTTCAGTTAATTTCAGTTAAATAAACTTTTTTGCATCTGTTTTGACAATCGTACTTAAGAAGTAAACTTCAGTCGTGCGTCGGAGCTGACACACACACAATTTTTTAGTAATTAAATACATAATGTACCTGTTAACTATACACATACACTACAATACAAATACTT
Organism: Hypercompe scribonia; assembly: GCA_949316085.1. Lineage (NCBI taxonomy): Eukaryota > Metazoa > Arthropoda > Insecta > Lepidoptera > Erebidae > Hypercompe > Hypercompe scribonia. Next base: position 13,813,852 of record OX438988.1, read on the forward strand.
GTATCTGAAGTCAGTCCCTATCATTAATGAATTACGTTCACGAAAGATCAGGGCTTCATAAAACAGGAATACGTGGGTACAGAATATAAATGTACTATGTGACCTAGTTCAGACCCTACTCGGGAATTTAATGCGTGGTATAATAAATTACAGTATGTAAAACAGTTGGAAAGACTATGTTACCTTTAGTAGGTGTAAAACTATGTTTAGTGTTAGTTATATGGAATAAATACTATTTGCGGGCTTGGTAGTGCTCTATCATGTCGAGTAAATAGAAATATAAAGACACGTTCTTGACATCTTTTTTAGAAGTTATCTGGAATATCATCAACCTCTATTACATTACTAAACTTGTATTTTATGCACCGCACCCGGGTTTTCTTCTTCTTCTTTTTTAGACAGTGCCCGCATTAGAAATGAATCCTGTGTCGCGGGGGACTTTACAAACATACAGGAAACGAACACAAACAACAACCAGACTCAAACCAACAATTTGTGGATCACACAAAGTGTTGTACCATGTAGGTATTTGAACCCACAACACTCAGCGAGTTGGAGTGCGGCGTGGCGACCGTTTAAACCAATGGACTAATCGTGCCGTCTTTTGCCTGCGGTCTGTCTGCGGTTTATGTCTTTTGTTTTTGGTCTATAGATCCTTTCCTCTCATAATCAAGTATAAAAATTTGAAAATCTGGCTGCGACGAATCGAAATACTAAAAATATACTGGTATTTTATAAATTCGTCCATTATGAAGAGAAGGAGTGACTCCAGTTTCCTGACCCCAGTGTTAACTCAATCATACTTGTTTTATTTATACGAGTATACGAGAGATAGATAGAGATAGAGATAGAGAGATATGTATACGAGAAGGTTTCAGTGAAAATTTGGGGATATTTGGCTATTCAGAAATGAAGTTATGTGAACTTGAGGTTATGTACGTAGTTTTTTGATGTTCTTTACGAAATGTGTAGGAATGGCTTCGGTTGTGGACCATTCTTATCCAGGGAGCGATCAAAGATCTATCACGCTTGACATACTCTGGACAGTCGCTACAGTCGAAGACGAGACTTTAGGTATACCTGTGGGTGCGCGTGACAATCTTCTATATCATTTATCAAATATTTACTTATTATATAAAAATTATCAAATTAAAATTAAAATCTTTGTAATAAAATATTAAATACAAAATACTTTATTTCCTTCTTATCTGTTCTCAGCTAAATTTCTATTGTATTTTTAGCATAAGCATACACTAATTTTTTGTTTATAGTACACGTGGTGCTTACCTATAAGTAATTGTAACACTATGTCATCTCATACTTTTAAAAAATGTCTTTTAATCATGAAACAGTGTATACAATCGTTGATGAGCCAAATAAATAAAATAAAATAAAATAAATAACCACATGTTGCAACGTATGCCTTCGTGATATGGGCAGAGGCACTAACCTATGTGCTGACAGATATCCATATATCCAATATCCGTTACGTAGAAAGAATTGAATTACTTTTTAAAGAACGGAAAACTGGATGTAAAATATAATTCTATTACATGTTAAAAATATTTATTATTCATCTTCAATAATTAACCTACATTGATTCTTCGGTTTAACGATCTTTATTTCCCATTAAGACAATTGTCACTTACATGAGAACAATATTAAACAAATAACATAACATTAATATCTCGGTGCGGGTAGAACAAAAATAAAGTTGAACAAATATAAAGGTGCTACCGCGTAAGGAGCGAGTTTTCTGCATTCCTGTGATAAGGTGGTGGTCCAAGTGAAAAGATGTTGCTTAAAATGTTTCATTATTATATATCTGAATAAATAATTTATTTTTGAATGTTTTTAGAGAATTCGCTTCTTTTACATCCGCGGGAAGTTTGTTGTAAATCTGTGCTCCCCCAAACGTTAAGTTGCGTTTTCCATAGTTAGTTCTTATGTTAGGCAATACGAGGTGATTGGCGCGACGCGTGGCGTATTTATTGGCTTTACCTTTCATTATGAAACTAATTTGTGAATGTATGAGTTTATGATTTATTTTATAAATTAGTATACATGTGTTGTACATAAAAAGTTGTTTTATGTTTAGTAGTTTAGTGTCTCGGTAAATAGTTTTAGTTGGTGTAAGAAAGTCATAATTATGTAATACTTTGATTATTTTATTCTGTAAAATTTGAATTGGTCTTAAGTTTGTATCAGATGCATTTCCCCATAACTCTATGAGGTACAATAAATGAGGCTTAACAAGGGCATTGTAGATTAGAGGCCGAACTTTTTTGGGAATACATTTCACTATTCTGTGTAATGAGCCCACAAGTGTGGAAAGTTTATTTGTGATATGTTGTATATGGGCGTTCCATGTTAAGTTGCAATCCAGTATCAATCCAAGATATTTTTCTTGTTTACTAATTCGCAACACTTCCCCGTTTATTCTAAGTTGAGGATAATCGGCAAGTTTTTTATTTTTGGCTTTAAATATTATGTATGATGTTTTAGAAGTATTGACTGTAAGGAGATTGTGCTGAAACCATTTTTGTAGTATGTCAAGATCAGACTGAGCACGCTCAGCGATTTCAGTGATATTGCTTCCAAAATAAAACAAACATGTATCATCTGCATATAAAGTTATATGTCCCTGTAGCCCTGCTTGGTGTATGTTGTTAATGTACACTAGAAACAATAAAGGTCCTAGGACAGATCCCTGAGGTACCCCGCAGGTCAACCGTTCACGACTACTTTGGTATTCCTCCCACATTAACCACCTGATATCGATCACTCAAGTAAGATTCAAGGATGTTGTAGGCGGAACCGGCAATACCAATTCTCAATAGTTTCTTGAGTAGCAGAGAATGACTGACGGTATCAAACGCTTTTTTTAGATCAATGAACACCCCCAGTGCTATCTGTTTTTTGTCTATTTCGGTTTTGATATTGGTAATTAAATCAATAGTAGCACTGAGTGTGCTAGATTGAGGTCGAAAGCCGTATTGTTGATTGTATATAAATTTAATTTTACTTAAATACTCATCCAGTCTTTTATATATAATCTTTTCTAATATTTTGGAAAGTACCGGCAACACTGAAACCGGTCTGTAATTGCCAGGATTTGATTTAACACCTGACTTGTAGATAGGAGCGACTCTAGCAATCTTTAACTTATCCGGAAAGGTCCCACTCTTCAGAAACGAATTTAAGCAATATGTTAGGTTTTGAATGACAAGGTCTTTTATACATTTTAAAGCTTTCGTACTTACACCATCAATTCCTGTACTTGTATTGGGATCTAATCCATCAATAATATAGGACACTTCTTTGATAGTACATGGGTGGAAATAGGTTAGTTCATAGTGTAACAAATTTTGGCTAAGTTTAGGTAGTGTATATGTGTCAGCATTGCCGTTAGTGGTAGGTATCAAGTTTGCTAATTGTGTTCCTATGCCTGCAAAAAACCTATTGAAAATCTCACATACCTCTGTGGGTGTAGTAGCTATAGTGCCATTATCAAGCCTCAAATTTGGGGGAGTACAACTAGCAGGTGCCCTATTATTCTTCGACGTATTTATCAGTTAATTAGCTGTCAAAAAATAATATTTTAATATACCTATATGGTTTCCAGTAAAATATATATGATACAAATGACGTTGGACACCTTAATAGTAGGTAAAATAGTCTGCTTTTGTGAACTTGGCCGATGCACACCACCGTAAAACTGATAAAATTACCTCATTATCCAAGACTCTTCTGCTGGTTACTACAGTTCACACAGTGATTAATTTTTTCACTATCTGATCGACAAGCGTGATTATTTCTCCAAAAAAGAGAGTCAGTTTATTGAAAGTAGCAGAAGATGATAAAAGAGACAAATGTCAGTCGGGGATTACAGTTGCCAATTGTAAAAAATATAAAGAAACTTAATTCTCCATGAATTGATATCACTGTTCTTATCTTTACAATGGATCCGCACAGTATTTGGTGGACGTTTTGGATCGGCTACAGCGGCGAGCAGTCCGAATTATCAATAACCCCAAAGTCACTGAATCCCTTGAGTCTCTGCAGCTGCAAAGATATGTAGCCTCTATGGCAGTCCTCTATCGCCTTATTCATATAGAGTGTTCTGACGAACTCTTCCAACTGATCCCATCCTCTTCCATCCCAACTCGTGCTTGCCTTTTAAGTCACTGTTTCAGAATGGTAGACATACGCTCCCGAACTAAACGGTTCGGCTCTTCCTTCCTGTGCAAATCAGTTAAAGTCTGGAATTCATTACTGGCGCATGTGTTTCCCTCCCACTACGATCCTGGGTTCTTTAAGCAGGGCGTGAAAAAGCATTTCACTAGGCCGCCATAACGTAGGTCGCCATACTGCAATGTCTTTTTTCGCAGTGAGTATGGCGACCACCGCTTTAGGATTCTATTTATACTTGCCATCAGGCAGAATAGAGTCACTTTGATAGGCCACTATAAAAAAAAAAAACTAAACAATTGTGAAGCACTTGTCATTTGACTTTTATATAACATATATTTTATTAATTTCTTCACAATCTATTACCAAGAATTCAGACATGTCGTTTTCAATTAATTTTTTAATTACGTGATTTGTTTTAATTTTCTCGCTTTCTAAGTAAAAACATGGTAACACATTTTGTGATTTCGTATAGAAAAATATAACGGGTCTTTTAACCACTAGGCCCAAATTGTCCGTCGCAAAAACACGATCAGGCCGCAATTATAACTATAGCAACCAGATCAGCGGGGGTACCTTGTAGCGTCCTTCAGGAGAGGGTCTGACTAGGCACAGCTTTGATCCTGGAGGGGACCTAAAATAACATGACCCGGGTCCCCTTCAGAGTAGGACGCCTGAGATCGGCCGGCCGGGATGGTTTTTAGTGGAAACACTACATACTCTAGGTTCTTGCGTCCTTGACGAGCCGGGGATACGAAGGGATTTTCCACCCCGTCAAAAAAAGAAAAAAGCCTAAATTGGCCGTTTTCAAGGACGGTTAGTTTGTCAAGGTATTCATTTCTGAGCATTCCAAGGACGTCGTTGATTTATCTTCGTGTTTTCATATTAATATAGTTATTCCATTCATTTTCCTAGCCTGCCCTTTCTACACAGTATGTTGAATACAAAGTAACCGCGAGTCCAATCGTATTGAAAATCAATACTATTGTGGAATAATCCAGTGGGTTTTGTTTGAACTGTTGAAAGGGTTACAAATATACATGAACCTTTTATACTTTCCATTCTACGGGTTGCCTTGTTTCTATTTAGATGTGCCCTCCATGAGTTTTATTTTGTAATGGGTGGTAAATATCGCTATATTTACCACCCATTACAAAATAAAACTCATGGAGGTAAATATCGCTATATTTACCACCCATTACAAAATAAAACTCATGGAGGATGCTTGTTGGATGCTTTTTTGGTTTGTCAAACTTGGGCAACGTTAAGTGTATTCATATTTTCTGTACAAATTGTGTTATGTACATTAGTTTGTAAAATTTAATAGAAAATATACCTTGTGGCCTGTATCAGAAGGTATATAATCATGGTGGTATCAAGAGAGCATGGGTCTTTTGAACTTTCACCGGTTTACAGTCTAAAACTCTATTCAGCTTATTTTTCGAAAAAAATCAGAAAATTTACTTCTTACGTGGAAATTATTTAAGGTATTTATGCTTAAAATAACTTATTGGTTGCGCTTTTTATGATGCTCTAGACTTTTTGTAGATATCGATATCTTCTATAAAACGGTAGTACACAATATAGCTCTATTATCAATAGTTTCCACAGTATACGCGATATAATTATTTTTTGCTTTTTTTTTCATACTTTTGTGTACATTATTGAAGTTTGAATACGGATCTCTAACTTTTTAAAGGAATAATGTAGGATTCTTATGGTGAAAGAATGTTTCAAATCGGTCTAGTAATTTCAGAGTCTATTCAACGCAAACAAACTATCAAGTCTTTGAGTAAAAGAAATTTTCAATCCATTTTGAAGTTGGATAATAAGAAAAATATATAAAACTGTAAATAATAATAAAATAATTGTAATGCTGTAAATAAATTCACTGCATAATTTAACATTATTTTTAAAAGATGAAGAAAGTCTAAGAACTCGTCATCAAACATGGATTGTGATTTGATTCATATGTAATTAAATTTTACGCTTGTAATCTTACTTTTCAGATACATTTGGTGGTTACATTTTCTTTTTTTTTATGTAAAATGTCCTTGAAATTATCTTTAAAAAGTTTTACAAGGTATTAAAGCACAGACCCGAATGAAATCATCTTTCAAAAGTCATTTCGAACATCTTAATGAATTTCAGAACTAATTAAAAACATTTCTTTAAAATAACAGAAAAGTTGTAATTGAAGATGTCGGAAACCGGTAGATGTTCAAAGCAAACAGAAAGTTTCTACTAAGATGAGGAAAAAATAGAAACTACTGGGGTATCTTCAAGTTATCGGCATCTCGCCTTCCTAGGTTTTAACTAAGAATGATTGCTCGAGGTCAGGGCTGTGAGCTCTAATTAGTTGGAACTTGTTGAAAAATTATACACAGCTCGATGCTGTAGGTGTGCTTTGAGTGAACACATCGGTGATTGTATAGAGGGGTTAATACCATGTTTTCGAGCAAATTAATCATTTTTTAAATGAAGGCATAGGTGACTTACGTACATACACTTAATAAATTCCACATAAATTACACTTACACATCTATTTAATATATCTTGTTTTCCTTTTTTTAATAAAAATGACAACGCCCCCACTAGGATTAAATCCTGTATCGCGGGGGTCTTTACGAACGTACAGGAAACGGACAAAAAGAACACCCAGACTCAAAACAACAATTTGTGGATCACACAAAGTGTTGTTGACGCCGCCTTAACCACTAGGTCAACGCAGTCAATATATATCATCCAATATTATTTTTATACAAACAAACAAATACCAGTAATAGTATTAATATATAAATATTTTCTACACATTCAATAAAACTATGGAATGCGGGTAGACGTAATACATTATACTTTTCTACGGCACGACACCAGTCACGACTGACTACCGCGAATAATATTTTCAGTGCCGTATGTTTATTAAGTGCAAATAAAAATATACTTGAAACGTTTGAATACATTTGAGTGGCGTAAATTAAATATGGGTTACTTTTATGGTGTGTTGTGTGTTTACTATTTTTCAAACTTTTATTGTGCCTTCTAGCAATAAGCTTGTGTGTGGTGGACATTAAAGTGTTATGATAAGAAAGGATTGCTTATTTTTCTTATAACCGTAAGTAAAACTACAGCCTAAAAACCTAAAGTCCATATATAAAGTTCTAGCTTTTGCCCGCAGCTTCGCTCGCCTGGAATTCGGTCTCTCACATTATGTTTCTTAACAGATCATAGTAACTTCAATTGTTTAGACAGCGTGCGTCAAGATAACTCTCAGAGGCAAGATTTCGCCCGACTTAATTGACATGTATCGTTATATTACGATCAAAATTACATAAACTCATTACAAATTATAGCCTATATGTTATTACGATGCATAATCTATATTATTGTAAAGTTTCATCCAATTTCGTCCAGTAGTTTTTTCGAGATAGAGTACCAAACATTTATACTCACAAACTTTCACATTTTAAGTAGGATAAAAAAAATGTAAATTATTTTACAAAAAACTCGAAGTAAATTACAATCACACGTTTTTTTTTATAAAAGTATCGACCAATACTTATCAAACTTCCTTTAAATTGGAGAGTATTTCCAATAAGGAGATCTCTGGGAAGCCTTTGTAATACTACGAGAATTACACTAGCATATAAGCAATATCGATTATGGTTCTGTTCATATATATTTAAAATAATGTCATTACGTCAAAATTGTCAAGTATAGTTGAAGTGGCTTTCTATACACTGTTTTATCCAAAAAATGGATGAACTGTGTAAAAGAAGAAGAAAAGAAGTAAGCGATAAAGTGTAAATAAATAAAAACTAAATATTTCGGACATTTAAAACACAACGTCATCTAGTTTCAAACTAAGTAGAGCTTGGGTTATGATAACTAGACTGACTGATAGAATACCTATATACTTTTTTTTTATAAATACATACATATTATACATAAAAAATACCCAAACTTCGGAACAAATATTTACAGGTCATACACTTAGTCCGATCCGGAAACCGAGACCTCAAGCACAGCATTCGCATTCACTACCGATGCGCCACCGAGGCAGTTAGAGGTACTGTCAAGTAATAAAGCAGAACAATAATAATAATAAATCTCTTTATTGTACACCAGCTTAATCACAAAATTAACGTAGTACTATGGAGTTCAAGTGGCGGCCTTATCGCTCGAAGGCAGTCTCTTACAAGCAACCATAGGATGGAAAGAAAAACATGTTGGAGAGTATGAGATAGTGTCTAGTGTATCAGAAAGTGAATGGAAAATAGAATTAAAGTGATATATATTCATCTACTGTGGATGAATAAATAAGGAAATACACAAAAATAGGGGAAATTTATGGACAGTCCATACATTTTAAGATAAATTTCAAGACCTTGACATAAATGAGTAATTCATGTATTGCTAATTAAAGACCCTGGCGTCACACAGGTAATACTTCTTTACCAATCTCTTAAAGGTAGTCAATATCTGTGCACGTCTTGTTCTGACTAGTAAGGCGTAATAACGAATGGGGAAAAGAACTCATTGTGTCGATGTCAAACAAATTTGGACAAAGGGCAAGATGATCATAATCATAGAATGTGAAATAAAAGAAAACGAACCATTTTATTTGAAGAGAATTGATTTAGATACAAAACAGAATCATTAACAGAAAAACCACTCTTAAACATTCCCAATTAGTAGGGGCCATTATCGAACTTCTGTGGGGAAGCTACTACGTGTTTTATTGCCTTTCAGACGGTCTGTTCCTGCTGACTATGCTGTTAAAGTACCTCTCTACGTACATAGACTGCAAGAGGAATATTCTGATAAATTAATGGCAGGCTCTATTTTTAACAACTCCTTCAAGAATATATAATAATATTTCAGATATTTGAAACACAAACTACACAGAGCTTATAATATGGAAACTAAAAAACTGATATAAATACATATATACTTTTTTTTTATAAATGCATACATATAATACATAAAAATGTCCAAATTCCGATAAAGATCATACTTAGACCGATCCAGGAATCGAACCGGAGACCTCAAACACAATAATCACATAAGCTACCATTGCACCACCGAGGAAGTTATATATGACTTTACAAATAACATGTAATTATTATCTGTGACTCTCATCAAGTGGTCTTGCCTTCGATTCCCGGGTTAGGTCAACTAAGTGTTTTTCGAAATCAAAATCTCGTTTTTTCGGGACATCAAGGGCAGGAAACAGATCACCAAGTAATCCCATAAAAACTGGCGTGTCATCAGTTACAATTTTCGGTACGTTAAAATCTCTTGAAGCCCTCGTAAGTGCCTGATCCTCTGGTCTGAATCGGTCACCTCTCTATAAAGCCAGTAATAATGATGAAACACATTGTAAATGTTTGATAAGAAATTTGAACTAATGAAGTACCTTTAAAGACCTAGCAACCACCAACACAGATTTGATAGCTCTCAAGCCCCAATCGTAATAGTCCTGCTAAGAAAGCAGCTCTCGACATAACGTATAAAGTGTTATGAATTTGCGAGATGAATGAATGAAGAACGTAGAGCCGTGACAGCGCCTGATCTCTTCCCGGTCATGTCGGATAACCTACCTATCAGATTGAGAGATAAAAAACAAAGAGAGTACCTGTGCTTGTGCACACACTTATGCACAATAATATTTCCTGCGTAATTAGCTAGTTTCCATTGAGACTGGCCACCGTGGTCGAGATCAGTCAGGTGCACTCCAATATTCAATTATTACCTGTATATTAACATAATTGGCACTTCATCGTTCTTTGGTTCCCATAATCAATCTGTAGAACCTTTTATCGTCTATGGTATTATATAATCAGAATGACGTGACTTTTGACCTGCCAAGAAAGACTGTATCCCTTTCTCTCTAAGACTGGCACCACGCTTGCGATTCGTGAGTTGCAGGTGTACATAGAAGCGGTATTTATTTTTGCACGTTTGCCCAAACAAAACGATAAAAATACTCTGTTATGATATTAGTATTTGAAATAAAATATGTAACGTCATTTCTCACCTAACAAAACATGAGGTCCTGAAATGAGATGGATTATCACAGCAATAAAAGTTGTTAGTCCTCGTAAAACGGTTCTCGATGTCACATTGGACCTTAGGAAGGCTCGGAGGCTTCAGAATGAGGAGATCTACAGGTTTATTACAAGATATAAAAGAAAATACGTCTGGACGTCGTTCTATTTCGAGCATGAAAGATTAGGAATCATAGTCCGCTTGTAAAGTTTTGATGTTATGTGACATAGTTCAATGAAAAAGTGTTTTTATAAATTCTTCTAGATAAAATGATAGTACAGTGAGCTAGTCTCACTGTACTATCATTTTATCTACTATCTAGGTACTTAAGCAGAACTTGTTTTATGGTGGGTGAAACGAGGGAAGTATTGTCGAATTTGAGGATTCTGGTTGGAACTATTTTGTGAATAGTCTTTCTAAAGAGAAGCTTAAGTCCACTGCTGGACATAAGCCTCTCTTTAGAAAGAAAGTTTTGGTTTATTGTTTCACGCTGGCCAGATGGGATAGTAAAGGATTTGTTTCAAGTTTTCCTTCTCCTAACAGTGATGTCTTGCGTAGTTTGCTCTCTTAGTCGCCTGTTACGACACCCATGAAATGAATAGGGGTTGTGATACACCCTATTCTTGATCCGTCATCACCTAGACATTTGAAATTTATTTCAATGTTGGAAATAATATTCTACCTCATTCACACAACGTCATCTAATTTCAAAATTAAGACAGCTTGGACTATGATAATATACTCAGAAAGTTGTACCTATATTTTTTATTACTTATTATACATAGAAGCGCCCAAACAAAATCAAACATTAAACGCACAAAAAATATGTACACAAATAATAATAAAATATCAATATTAAATATTTCAGACATTTGACACGCAACGTCATCTAGATTGAAATTAAGCAGAGCTTGTGCTATGATACTGTCTGACTAATAAAATTCGAGTACTTATATACTTTTTTATAAATGTTTGACTTAAGAGGGAATCGAACTTGTAACCTTGCTGTAGCAGTACGTTTTACAACAACTACATCATCTGAATAACAAATTTACACTCCAAGGTTTTAAAAATTATTAATAACCAATAAAAAACTTAGAGATTAAAAATATCTTAAAACAATGGTTTCAATCTTGTAATATTTTTAAATAGGAAAGTATACGAAGTTATATAAATATATCAACAGTTAGATAACAACATGTCTGTCTGCATTATCAAATATTCCCTGTGAAACATAGAAACACAATTCCCACACCTCGAAGAACCTCGTTTCACCGAATGCAGCTGAAATCCGTACACTTCCGATTCAGTGGGCAGTTGTCAAGAATTACTTCCGTGACACATGTTCCGGTAGTGCGCTCCCTAGCGACACTTACATCCGTTTATTATTGAATGCATTTTGAATATCCTATATCAATTTGTTCGCGATAAAATGGCGAACAATGTCAGTATTTTGAAATAAAAGTAATAAGGAATTCGAGTAAAAACCTAGATGAGAATTTTAAAAACAAAATGTGGTTGGTGCTTGCTATGAGTACTTCTCTTGCATAAATGTCGATTTGTCAATCAATTTGATAAAAGAAACTTGTAAGATATTTCATACTGTAATCTTCCTTCGATGAGCATATAGATTTTTTTATCTGGGAGAAATTTATGTCTAGTAAATGACGACTTTCCGCTAAGAAGAAGGTATAATCTATCTCCTTGCCAAATTTCATCTTGATCTGTTGAGCTGTTCTGACGAGATTAAGTGACAAGCACAATATAAAATGAAAACACAAATACTACATAGAGTATTGAGTTTGTTTGTCTTTTGTTTTAGAAGTAAGACATTAAAAACAAATTTTTGACATCAAAGATTGCTTTAAATTCAACTTTGTTTGATCCTTTGGCCAACGAAGGTCATACCAAAATAAATACCTATTTATATTGTTCACAACAGTGATATTTATAGCCTGAATGCGTGATGAGCAGTTCTGAATCTATTTGTATTTCTATTGATACGGATTTAGACCGCACTTTCACGGCCATTGAATCGTGAAAGTAGTTTAACAACAATTATATTGAAAGCGAATAGATTGTCAAATAACATTTTTTAAGAAGTCTATTCAAGCGTAAGTATAGACGAGTGTTCTATTCAAATTTAGCTCAATAAATAATTGAGAATTTGGAGTATTAACTCTTGTGGAATACACATAGTTTTAACTCTAATGGAATAGTTTCTAGGACCTAAAGAAATATAGCCACGTTGTGTACTATCGGTTCACGGTAAGCGATTACCGTCGTCCATAGAAGCTTAGAGCAAGGCCGTTGGAGTCCTTGAGTATGCCTTCCAAAATTAAGAGAAGGGGAGGATTATTCCTGCGGCCGGGGATTGCTGAGTACTGACATCCTGGTGGAAAATTTCCTTGTGTGACGAAGCAAACGCTACCCACGATGTCAATTTTTGTTCTTTTATGTCTTTAGATAGATAGGTACTCTTTATTGCACACCATAAGTAGGAAACATACAATGTAGGATACAAACAAAAAATAGTAGTACAATGTCTTTATTTCATAAAATTCTATGTATTTGTTCGTACTTAATATGAGTGAGAGTTTTCTGTTACTGGTCCTACGTATTTAGTTTAATGTTGACACTTATAATCGTTAGCTGGCGGGAATATCATTGAATTTCACCACTAATAGCTCTAAACTGTCTAGGTTCGTGGTTTTAGTTCGATATTTATTTATGGACAGTTAGCAAGTGCTCAATGTTCAGTGCAGTCTTATATTAAATTTACATTATGATTGTTCTACATAAATAAGGGCCACGAAAACTCTGTCAGTAAAGTTTCATGAATGTTTCGGTAAAGGAAAGCACGTCAATGATTCATTCCAAAAAATTGAATGGATTTCTGCAGATTATCAACAATATATTTTAAAATACTTTGAACACTTTCTGCCTGGGGTTTTTTTAAAAGACAACAGCCGCATTAGGCATTCATCCTGTGTCGCGGGGGACTTTACAAACATATTTACAAGAAACGGACATAAAAGAACACCCAGACTTAGAACAACAAATTGTAGATCACACAAAGTGTTGTCCCATGTGGGGTTTTGAACCACCAACACTCAGTGTAGTAGAGACCGATATGGTGACCGTGCAGTCAAGTGATTGAGTTACTCTATTCACAAGATGTAAGTACAAATGCTTGTAAGCGTAGACGACCATGGCGATACTAATGATCAGATCGAAAAGGACCGGCGTTTATGGAGTCTTCGTTACTTATCAGTTTTCCCTTCACTTTTTCATTCCATTCCGTAACAATTTAAAAATGAATTCTTTAACCGTGTTTTGTTTCCAATTTAATTAAAAACTTTTTCGACATAAAGTTTAAATTATTAATTGAATAAATATTAAATTGCTTTAGATGTCGCCAATTTTGAATCATATGACTAGAATGAAATCGCAACTACCAACGATGATTGTTGAAAGTAAATTATAGGTCCTTTTTTTAATTTTTCAATTTTTTTTTCTGATTTTATACTAAAGTGTAAATATCGTTTTTTTTCAGTCCTCAAGTATTTACACCAACCAAGACCGCAACCACGACTTCAGATATAGCAGCCCATTTTTCTTTCACCGTACTATATGGTATATAACTTTCTATTACTTTTATTTTAACAATAAAGATCTCAATAGATAAATAATAAAAAGGTTATATGTTTGTTTATAAAAAAAAAAAAACAAAACGTTATAAATCACAAAGTCAAACAACTCGGAATAAAAATTATAATTGACTCAAAATACTCAATAATATTCTGACACACATACTTAAGTTTCACACAAGTCGTTACCCCATTTCCAACTCCGTATAGGAAACGGGGTATTCACAATTAAACAGCTTCAAAGCAGTTATGAGTTGTTCCAATACAATTATACAGTACTGCATGTATGGAGAATAAACGAACGTTGTAATTTCATGGGCGACTGTGTACACTAACATTGATTTCGAAACTAATTATAAGTTTTGAAGTTTCTCTAGATATTTGATACGCAACGGGTTCTCATGTAACATTGTTGTGGTGTATACATCCCTAGTAGTATTTGTAGATGTTCGCTAATTTACTTCTCTACTCGCTTACTTTGTTAATCAAATGTCGTTTGCTTATTTGGGCGAGGCTAAAGCTGCGGACTAGCAAAAGTGAATAAAGTCACTGGATTAGAAATGTTTAGTTTATGTTTAGTTGAAAATAAACCTATAACAATGATGAACGCAGAATGAAATGCAAGTTCTATTGTCTTTTACTAACTAGATGGCACTGTACTACTTCTCTGAATCGCGATATTGTTTTGTTATCGGGCTCAGTGTAAAAGTTATCCCGAGTATTTTAATATTCACACTTAATAAACAGCTTGTCAGATCTTCAGATCTGTTCACAGTTGTTTTATTTGGAATTCAAGTTACCCCCTAGTATACACATCACGTTAATTGCTAGTACGGCATTTAACAGTTTAGTTGAGGATTGACAAAAATACTCGTACTAAGGTAATGTTATTTTCGTTTTACTACAGGTTACATTTCATTATTCACATTTTATGACAGTATATTGTATAGGGTGGGCGACGAATTAGATAACATTTGAAAAAATCATATAAAAAACCATTTGACATATTATAAAAATTGATTATTTACAAGAAAACTAATTAGTTGGAATTTATTTTTTTGAAAATAAGATTGTCTAAATGACCGTTCTTCTAAGCGAACACCGAAATTTTCGAACACTTGTCGGCAAAGAGACCACGAGATCGTCGACACCTCTCTTCATTTTTTTCTTTTAGTTGACGTAGTGTATTTGGTTTATTAATGTAGACACGATTCTTCAAATAACCCCATAAAAAGAGAGCTGCTGAAGATAGATCTGGACTTCTGGGTGGCAATGGAATATCACCTTGTCTGGGAATCAGCTTTTCCAGAAACATGTCTTTGACCACCGGCAGAGCCTCATTAGATGTGTGACAAGTGACTCTATCTTGTGGAAACCATGTGTTACGATCTTATCCAGCAAATTCCAGTGGCATCGATCCCAAGAACTCCCGTAGCATGTTTGCGCTTGATGTTAGATTCAAATGTTAACGAATACTTGGCCCACTCTACTCGTATAATATTTATGCAGCCTGGTCGAAAAAGTGTGTTTTACCTTTAACGTGATCGTGTTTATTCCCAAAGCAAACTGTAATAACTAAAAGAGCGCATAAAATTTGTTCACATTCTTAAACCTTGAAATGTTACAGCATAAAGAAAGTATGCGATTATAAAAGAAGAAAAAGTCTCTAAGTTTGATATTATTCTTTTATTATATTTTAAGTTGGTTTGACCTGACTACTTCGGATAGGATTTGAATAAAGTACTTAAGTTTAAAGTTGATGACAACGCCATCTCTCTTAGAGATCATAAAACAAGTATGTAGAATTCTACTTTAGCTTCGTGGCAGTGATACAGACCTGTTGCTAAAAATTCAACATTGTGCAGTTACACGGAGTTCAGTACAATCGAAAAGTCATGCGCTTGCACTTTTAAATTATGTACGGCACCTGGACGACCAACTCAAGCTCGCTATACACACGCACTGAGTTATTGAAATGCTTACGTTTGAACGCTCTTTTCGATGAACTACTATGCTGTGCTTCGTTGTTCTGCTTTCTTTGATTATTGATAAACAGTACATAAAACAATACATAATACAAATGCAATCTGATTGCAAGATTCCTATGAACTTCTGAACGTATTAAACTAAAGTTCCTATCGTATATATGTAAATGAAGCCCTTTCGTTCTTCCTTTATATTTAAATATGCGCGCGTTTACCTTTGACGTTTTGTCTACGACTGGTTTTGTTGAGGTGGCAGCACTTGTCTAAGTATGTTTTCTCCTCGGCTTTGTACTACGGAATGTATAGTATATAAGATTTGTAAAATAAGGTTAATTGAAGCAATAGCTTTTAATGTTGTTTCTTTTTTACAGGTTAGTAAATGTTATTAATTATTGTGTAGCTAAGCATAGATTCGGTTAGACAATGATTGTTATAAAAGTGACTTGTGATTTTATAACCAAATACATTAATCTTTTTTACAGAGCAACAACTTGGATTTTTGTTTCAATAAATAACTGTCCTATTACATATATATAATTGTTCCTATCGTAATGTCGTCAAAATAACCAACTGATGTATGTAAATAAAATAATAGTAAAAAAGATATACGTAAATGTATTAAATATGTACGAAATCAAACTTTAAACGTAGCAATAATCAATAATAATGTCATGGCAAAAGTAAACTACTTTAAATATGTAAGTGTATAGGGTTCCCAACAAGAACTTTAGATCCCAAGCCAACCTCATATGTAAGTGATGCACATGCTGATTGATCCACGAAGCTCTGGCGAACAAAACTCTGTTTACCTCTTCGGGGAAACAGATGTGATTTTATGTAGAAGTCTGTCAACCGCGGCGTTAATCAGTCCGAGTGCATAGCCCCTCAATGTTTCATGTTGTCGCTACCACATTGTGTAGTAACATTTCATTATCAATTCATAACGACTACGTACCTTTTATGGACTCTAACTACCTGGAATTCTATGCTAACTGCACTGTTTGGACGGTTAGTTTGTAGGTAGTTATTGTTGGTGCGATATTGTACTAAAGTTTCTACTGACATACATAAATATTTTACAAAATTCGTTCGTGTTTTAATTAAAACAGTGTGTATTATTTTACTCGAAGTGTCGTGACGTAAAAAAAACTCTAAGAGAAGAAGACTAAGGGAACAAACTACATAGAACAACATTACTGCAAAGAGGCTGTCGTGTCCGAATTTTTTTTTCAAGAGCCTTCCAAAGTGACTCACTTTTCTTGATGGAAAGTAAGAGTAGAATCCAAGACTCAGGTCACCATACTCATTGTGAATGCAGCTAAGGCAATGTGGTGGCCCACATTATGGTGGCCTAGTGATCCTAGGCCTAGTGAGTTTGACTTTTTGAATCGTGGCAGTGTCAGGCTCACACACTCAGCACGATTACTGTCACTACCGCATCAATGGACTACCAGTTACTCAGCAACAATTGATGCCAGCATGGATGTTGTCGCTTTAGGTTGGTCTGCTCTGAGGGGGTAGTACTATTCTGGTTGGGCCGGCCCTTTCATGCTGAAATTAGCGTGGCTCTACTAACTTCTGTTTAATGAGTGGCCTATGTCCAGCAGTGGCCTTTTGTAGGCTGTTAATTACGATGCTATTAGTTTTTTAAAATTTGATGGTCAAGGGAAATTAGATATATACTTTAACTAAAAAAATATTTTAGTTACATCTATTGTAAGACAACTGTTTCTCTACATTGCTTTATAAAACGAATAAGATGCATTAAGAATGTGATATTTTGACACGAGTACCAGTTTCAATAGTAAAAGCCAAAACTTCCTTTCTACGGAGAGGTTTATGTCCAGCAGCAAATCATTGAAGGTTGTTGACGACTAGCATTAATAATTAAATAATGAAAAAAAATCTAAGATTTCCAGAACTCTTGCCTTAAAATTACAACAGTAACTCGAAACTTCAATTATATCATACTAAATCATATCATCATCTAAACTTCGACAGCGCTCTGTCACTGAAAAGACAAGTTTCACTACAATGGAACTGCACTGTTCTGATAAAATTACGAGGCTATTTCTGTTCAAACGGATCATTATGCTTGACAATCGAAGTGGAGATAAGGTCCTCTATAAAAAACCTTTCATTGCCGGCTTATGCAACCTTTGCTCGGCACATTCTTCAAAGATTTCATCGTTCCAGCGCACACACATAAAAGTTGTAAAAATGATAACGCACTTTTGGGATCGTATTTTGGTGTTGTACGATTTAGGAAGGGTAATTGTGTGAATTGTTATCATGTATTAAAGTTGCTTTATTGGAACTTATAAGATTGTCGCTTAATTTACAGTTACACATATGAAAACACTTATGAAAATTGTAGAAGGCTTGTGAAGGAAAAGGTTCGTTCTTCACAAGCCTTCCACAGTTTGTTCCAAGTTTGTGTCAATTCGACTTACAAATAATTTGGTATATAATTATGCTGCCTTCTAATTGTGGGATGTACCCCAGTCGAGGGATACGGCAGAAAGGGCTCCAGAAGTCGCTGATGCGTTCCTGGAACTCTATTCAGATGTCGAAGTAGACCACCGCGGGGTTTAGTAATATGGTGCGAATAGCAATCCGTAAATAAGAAAAAAAAAGTACCTAGAGAGTGCGTTCTTACCAAAAAACGTGTATATAGATGACTTACACACACTAGACTTCAATCCAAAATATAACTTCCCAATTGACTTTATGAATCAACTTGTGGGTAATGTAATAAATTTACGAAAGATGTTTTGGGAATCCCTGTTAAGCTGATTCATGAAGCGAGTGACTCACAAGTTTGAAACATATTTTTATTATATAAAAGCACTCATATCCAACTTGAGACTTTTACTATTGAATTATCACAACAATTAGCGTATTATTAAAATAAGCAAACGTGTGCAATGTTATGTAAAACAGTAGTAAAAAATAAGGTTGTAATGACACAGCTAAAATGGTTCGTCTGACTACCACAAAAAGCCCCCCAGTACACTGACAAACTAGAGATATTTCCTTTTCATTTATTTCAGTTTTCCTTATAACCTTATGTTGCAGAATAGTCAGAAAAATATATAGTTATTGTATATGTGCCAAAAAATGTTTTTTCTCAGTTCTAAGAATACTTTAAATTGATTAAATAGACGAATATGATTGCAACTGAACCTTTCGATTCGGTTGCTTATTTCTCAAACGGCGTGCAGTGTGGTGAACTATTGTTTACTGTTTGTTAAGTTTCAATAAATTGAATCAAAGCTAGTGCCGATAGCAATTCTCTAAACAAAATTTAAGCTGTAGATGCTGAACTAAAAATACTATAATTGTCACACAATTATTAAAAAAAACTGTGGTCATATTTATTTTCAAGAAATTTGTTTATTCACTATTTGCTGCAGTTATTCTTATTCCTTAAATGTTAATCTTATCTTAAATAACAAAACACATACATATATAAAATCACGCTTGTTCCCACGGATGGGTAGACAGAGGCATATTAAACGCACACTTTTCACCAGTGTTTTGATCCCACGTGGTGGCAAGCCTATTGCTACTAATCAGGATGTTTTGCTTGCCAGAACCTCGTCTGCCGATCAGCCACGTGCAGCGATGTTGCCTTGGGGTCCTAAGTTCTTAGTGGGTACCGTATGCAACCCAGAAAAGAAAAAAAAATGTAATTTTGAAAAGACTAGGATAATTGGCGTTGCGTTGGGAAACCTTTATTCAGTAGTGGACGGTGGCAAATTGACAAAGAGTATAATCAAAAATAGCATTGTACAAAATAATAAATAAGGAAACTGTTCGTCACATAATGGCTAAAAGTTTGATAGTCGTCGTGGCAGCGTAAAGTTCCCTACGCTTACCACGATACCTGTCACCGCTGCGGCCCCTAGTCTCGCACTCACCAACGAAACACATTTATTTTCTCAACGCTTTACAATTCAAGCAGTACACAAAAGTCACTCTCAATTTCAGCCGAGTAATATCGAATACCTACAGAATAGTTCCCTGTAGACTCATGTATAATATGCAACGTTGTGAATTTCCATACGAACGGGTTTGCTTTAAAGGTGGCCAGTGATGATGACACAAATATTAATATTCTAAGTCACTACCCTAGTTGTATGGAAATTTTTATTATCTGTTATATTTGTATCATTAGATACACATACAGATACAGTACACAGATTAAAGAATACGTGGCAAAATCGCTTGATACTGCACTTTTTGACTGAATTTGAGGAATTAGGTGCAAAAGAACAGACACCTCATCTGATGCTATGTGACGACAATGACCACAGACGTCTGTAATTCAAGAGACAAGTGCGTTGGTGCCCTTTGAGTAACCCCGTCTAGAAAATAGATCGACGGGGGTTGTTAGCTGGGCTTTAATCAACTTCATACACTGGGTTAAAAGGGAATGAAATAACCCCACACACCACAGTCGAAATCAATGATTGGAAACCAGTGTCAAGTTCAACAGACAAATACATATGTACAATCTAATAAATTCATCTGTTCAATATATTGATCTGTCATATTACGGAAAGTCAATATAACCGTAGTTCAACTTATACTGGGTAAAAAAAAGAAAAGGCGTTGAAACAATGTTACTTTTTACCATTTGAGTGAGTGAAGAGTATCGGACCTTAAACTTCCTTCCCTTCTAATTTTGCAGGAGGGGTCCATTAGCGACGGCTATCACTTACCAACAGGTGATCTGTCTGTTTAATATTGTTTAAAATTTAAAATCTTAATTGAAACACTATTAGTCTATTGAAATAAAAAAATAAATTAAAAAAAAACAATTTGCCAACCCCACGCCCTACTTGGTATTGTGACTATTTTTTCTTGAAATAGAATCTCATCATATCACATCATATAAGTGAATGCTCTATTCAAACAGAATGCCGTCTAAACCAATTTACTTAAAGACAACCCATGTAATATAATAATGGAACTTGTAAGTAGTAAGTGCCTTCAGGAAGTTTGAATGCTTTTCATATAAGGCCTTGAAGTTAGATGTCAAAATAACTTTTAAAATTTTCACTTTCAATGAAGGTGTAAAAAAGCAAAACGTAGAGTGTTCTGATGAACTCTTCCAACTAGTCCCACCTTTTCCCTTCCTCTACAGGACATCTCGTGCTGGCCTGGGAAGTCACCGTTTTCGAATGGTAGACATACGCTCCCGAACTAAACTCTGCCTTCCTGTGCAATCAGTTAAAGACTGGACCTCATTATCAGCGCACTACACTACACTACAACCTTGGATCCTTTAAGCGGGGCGTGAAGAAGCATCTCACTAGGCCGATATAGCGTGGGCTTGAATTAATATTATATGGTACAAAGTCTACATAATAACGGTTCAATTTCTATTCACGAATTATTATTATTAATTATTCTTTCCAGTTATGACTTATGACAAAACCTTTCGTGTTAGAAGTATTTTTTCACGAAAAAAAAAAATTACTGGACTGTGACTATCACCGCGTATGGACACCTGAACAACCAAAAGTCATAAGTGCGTTGCCGCCAATTCACTTCCTTCCTGTGGTCATGGTATCACTCCAGTCGGGCCCGGTGCATTTGTACCAAAGCATGGATTATCCACGATGAAGTGTCGTATAAACATTTCACGCGTTCCTCGTGGCCATACTCTCATACTTTCGTCCTTTTGTTCGTGAACGTCACATTTATATTTTCATATGATTCAGTTGAGTATATTTTACGTTCGCTACCTGATAGGTTCTAATTTTTAACAAAAATATGTGCGCCTATCAATAAAATTTAACAGTGACATTTCAACCACCGTATATCTGACTATTTGATCCGCGTATATATGTCTGCGTCTCTCAATTGGATTACTTTAGCCTAAGGTCTGCCTCGATAAATTGGCTATTCAACACTTCAAAACTTTTTTCCCACGGCTATTATTTAGCACATTAAATAGGACTGTACTTTGACCGCCTCGTTGGTCTAGCGGTTAACGTATGCGACTGCCAATCAAGAGATCTCGAGTTAAATGCCTGAGTCGGACTGAATAGTGTTATCGAATTTTCCTGATTTTTTTATACTTTTATTAATAACCCGGAGTTTGAATGTTGAGATCTTAATCCTCGTACCTCGAGGATTGAGACCTGGTACCTCGACGAGAGTACGTAAAGCCGTTGGTCCTACGCTTGATCTCGTCTCAGTCGTGTCGTGTAACCATTTCATCGGATTTTGAGAGTGAGGGAACAGACAGTGCACCTTTATTTGCGCATACACTTGTGCAATATAATATCTTCCACGTAGAAGACTGGTCTCTTTTGGGACTGGCCGCGTTTAGTTTCATTTAAGTCAATGTATTGCAGTTCAGCAAACTTTTGTGAAATATTTTTTTGTAATTATTATAAACATCACTTGCTATGTGATAAACATGTATATTCATTTTAAGAATGATATAGAGCTGTAAAATATCATTTAAACGAAATAAAGCTTATCCAGGTAGAGTTAAATAGAGTCATGCGATCGAATATAAAGTGAGGAATCGCTAGAAACGGAAGCACGGGACATAACAGAGCGCACCACCACCGGATATGGAAGGCCGCGGGATCACTTTCAGCCGGAAACAGCGGCCATTGCCGCGCGGATCTATTTCCTGTAGTTTGGACGTCAAACTTTATTCTGTATATTGAATAAGGAATAATGTTGTTTGGTTTTTTAGAGAACACCGTAGAGATGTTATGTAGAGTCGTCTCTATATTTAGTCTTTGTATTATTACGAAAATTTTTATTTGATTTCTAGAGTTAGTACCGCCATGTGAAACAAACTATATTGCCATTCAGAAATTGTAAGATACACCATCTACCAATCAATCGACCAACTAAATTTATGTTACTTCTAAACAACTTGTTTGACATTTACAAAGAGAAGTGACGTAAGTAATGTAATTATCTCTGGATACAATTTCCGTCAAACAACACTAATATTGCATGAGTATGCTCATTTAGATACAAATACTATGTATGTAATTGTAATAGACGAAATCGATCACATCATTTTGTGTCAAAGAGGAAACAAAGCTTTAAATTAATATTTCAGAGTTCAAATTGTGATCCTATTTCAATTAAACTAAGCTTGATTATTGCTCGTGGTTCAGACTCAATTCCATCACAGTTTAAATGTAATGTCAACAGTACTTAAATGTGTTTCAAGTACTACTTATGTAGATAATTACGGATATAGCGTAGGACTAGAACTGACAACAAACATATAACAATATTCCAGTGTTATGAGATGAGACACCTGATTTGCTCTGATTAAACTGCTAGGATTTCTGCAGAATTGATTGCTTGATTGATTCTTTTTTCTTTTTTTTTTGTTCTATATTCGGAACCTGCCAAAGTGACTCTACTTTGCCTGATGGAAAGCATGAATAGAATTCAAGAGCTGTGGTCACCATACTCATTGCAAATGCAGACAATGCAGTATGGTGACCCACACTATGGCGGCCTTGTGAGATGCTTTTTCACACTCCACTTGGGAACGTAAAAGGCATGACAGTTATCGTGGCAGTGTAAGACTTACACTGTTACCACGATAACTGTCACCCCTGCATCAGTGGGCCTCCGGTCTCACACTCACCAACGAAACACGACAACACGGATGCTGGCGCTTTAAGTTGGTCTTCTGTGGGAGGGTAGTACTGTCCCGGTCGAGACGGCTCACTTGTGCTGAAATCAGTGTGATTCTACTACCTAGCGTAATTTTAATTTAAATTAAATCCTAGAACACTAATTTATTTATTTATTTTCTTTTTGTTTACAGGAGCTCCGGTACTCAAAAACGTATGTTTTTACACACAAATAAAATCGCTTATCTTTTATATGTATACACGTTAGTGTGACTGCCTCGTTGATTTAGTGGCTAGAGTATATGACTGCCAATCAAGAGGTCATGGGCCTGATTCTCAGATCTCGTCAAAAAGTATTATTGCATCAATAGCAACGCAGAGTTTGACAGCTTGAGTTTTATTTCCCGTGCTTCGGAAAGTACACTAAGCCGTCAGCCCTGGACATGATCTATTGTGTCAGATATTTGCCCCATTGGATTGTGAGAGTGAAGGAACAGAGATTTTACCTGTTTACGCACACATTTGTACACTATAATGTATCTTACGTAGTTGGTTGGTCTTCGTTAAGGTTGACCGTCGTGGTCGAAATCAATTAAGAGTACCTCATCAATTATTAGTGTGTTGACGAACAAAGAAAATAAGGTATCACTACTTCTATTTAAAGGAGTAAATTACGCGGGATAAGAGCACTACAAAGAGAACGAAAATTTGACACAAACCCTATGCAAACCCGTCTGGAAAGCGTGATTTAGTAAACTAAAACCTTATTTCTGTCGAGAGAGGCCTACCACCAATGGAAATTATTATTCCAAAAGATAATAGTTCTTTAGCAAACAAACCTTAAATTAACAAATAATAGCTAAAATCAAAATTTACCTTCAATCAAAATGCAAATCCTAACAACGTCGTTGTTCAATAGTGTTATATAGAAATTACGTCTGTGTGAACTGGTCTCGACGGCTGATCCTAAAATCTACGCAGGGATGGGAGATTGTCTCTTGTAGTATTCATTTACATTTAGGTAAAGGATAAAGAATAATTATAAATTTAAATATTTCATCCCTTTTATAAAAAGTGTTGGTAATAATCAATTTTTTTGGTATTTCAAGTTTTCTGTTTAAATCGTATCGTATCATATTAAATATTACATCTTTTTTTCTATATAAAAAACCTGCCAAAGTGAACTTACTCTATCTGACGGAAAGCGTGAACAGAATCCAAAGAGTTGTAGTCACCACACTCACTGCAAATGCAGACAATACAGTGTGGTGACCCACACTATGGTGGCCTAGTGAATTGCTTTTGTACGCCACGTACGCTTTTGTATACACAAGGGATTTCAATCCACAAGGGGTGAGAGAGGTTTACAAAAATCGTAATGCAACTTACAAAAGGAGGTTAACCTATTACAGTCAACTATTGCATATATTTCATTTGGAACGACCTGCCTGGGTCTATTTTTCCTGATGAGTTGAACTCTCGAGCCTTTAAGAGTAGAGTGAACAGTTTTCTTTTGGATGGGCGTGTACCACCTTCGTCTTCTTTTATACTTTCCATTAGGTAAGATGGAAAACAAATGCCTATTTTATTACAAATATATATTTTACAATAAACATGCTTATTACTTATGGTATTTTTAAAACTTCTTGCTACTACTTGCTGTACTCGGCGCTGTAGTACCCTGCTCGACCTACGTCTGTCTGAATCATCAATAATATATAAATAGAAATAAATTATCCGTGTGGTGACGGAGTAAGAATACAAAGTGTTACCACCCCTTTTCACTACAAACTACACAGGACAACGTCCCTGAAAAAAAAGGAAATCTCGAATAAACTCTATTCCAACTCGTCTAACTAACACATACCACGTAGGCCGAAACCTCCTTTCGAAGGAGAGGTTGGCAGTGGATTGTTTAAGGTTGTTGATGATGATAATAAGTAGTTTTGTGTGTGTGTGTGTTGTGTTTCTAATGCATTTCATAGACCGATCGACATTTAGGAAACTTAGTAATCTCTATTCGCATCCACTTTCACAGTGTACAACACAGAATATCAAAATTCGGTATTAACGCATACCAAGTAGCCCTGTTATGAATATTATTCGAAGTTAAAATTGTTTTCTTGTTTCGCAACAATAATTTCGTTTTAACTAATTTATATTGAGTTCTTAATTCTTAAAGTTCTGTTACTAAGACGCTTTTGTTGTCAAATGTTTAATTAATACCCCAAGGTAAAACTTGAGTAAAAACGTAATGGAAATTTATACAGTTTTAATTAATACACATTTACTTATCAATATTTATGACCTTTTAATAAATATTTACAGGCGTTAAGTCAAAAATGTTTGGTGGCTTTATTAATGAAGCTCGACCTTGATAAACTGAGGTTTACGTACTAGATCTAGCAAGTACGTCTCAGTTTATACGCACTAAGTAACATTTTCGAGTGATAACACCTAGATTAAATAGGTATAATGAATTCAAACGAACACACACATACACATAAATAACAATTGATATTGTTGTGGAGGGACGAGTTATCATGTCCCTCCGACACAAAGGAAGGATCCTCAGACCAGGCGAGGCGATCATGCCTGGCGGGCCACGGCCCAACGTTTTATGTTGAGATGTTGTATATATGTAAATTGCCATGCGAATCTCTGTTTCGCAATACAGGATAGTAGTTGCTTAGTAGTTCATCATACTACGTAGTTCAATGTATCTTCGCTAGCTGGCGCTGTTATATATTTTTGTTTGTGTTTTATGTGGAATTCGTCACATTGTCATGATCATGCACACACATTAACACAATTTGTAAAAGTCAAAAATACTGTCACAAATACAATCTGTTTATTCAAGTTGAACATATAAATAAAATTTTAAGATACGTAGTATATTTAAAAAATATGTTTATAAAGGATGGGCCAAGAATTCGTTAACAATTGAACCTAATATCCCGTGCAAATATTTTACGGGAGTTCTTGAGACCGATGTTACTGGAATTTGCTGGCTACAATCATAACACATGGGTTCAATAACATGGAGCTACTTATCATACATCCAATGAGTACCTAATATACCATGCCATGCCTATAATATATGTATATATGCTTTTTGCATCAAGCTTTTTATTCATATGCCTCAAAGGGCGAGACTGAGTAATCCATTAATGAGGTGATATGATGATATCCGTCGACACTATACTCTTAATTGCTATATCCACATCGTACAATAAGTTCGTCTTCATTTTTTTTTTCAGACGTTAAGCATCATGGGGAGTGGTTATAGTAAAAACAATTGATCAGTTGCAGTTGAACTATGAGTATCCGGTAATGTCCGTGCAAGTACTCGCCGTAGGCAAGACAAGAACAACCGAAAATTGTATGCCTCAAGCTTTCCCGATGACATATCATGTCAAATGTCTATTGTGCTGTCTTTCAGAATATATGTCGAACATAATATGTCTATTATGCGTTACTATAGAAACACAACTTCCGCTTGTTTGTCTTACATGACGCTACATTGTTGTTTAAAATATGCATCACTCATCATTGAATAATGATTAATCCTTAATTGTTATACGTTGTTGAATAATCATTATTCAATCACTAGAATAATTAATTACATCTAGACGAAGTTTTGGGATAGACAGAGACACTTTTTTTTATCTTGTGTAAACTGAGAAATCCGGGAACAGTTATTACGACATCCAGACCCCTAGCACCTTGCGAGGACTCCATCTTCAGTTAAAATTATCTATTTAGGCGACGTACGGCACACGCGGACGTCGTCCCCTCACGGCTGGCCACTGTAGCGGATGGAGGGGAAAACCCGGATAGACAGAGTCCGTAGTGTGTAGATGTCCATTTGGTACATTATATCCCGAAAAAACCGATTCATAAAATTTGTACTCACAGGCCGCGGATAGAAAAGATTCAGTAAAAAATATTTCGTATGTTTTAACATCGGCAATCAGCCGCCACGTTTCTTTGTTACACCCAAGGTAAGGTTCATAAAAAAGATTTTGAAATCCCCTCAAATGTTGAGTGAATTCGACCGCTCCTATTCAAATAATTTAAGACACTTAAATGCTTATTAAAATTCATTTACTTTGAATAATCGTGTTTCATTTGAATACGAATGCGCTAATGAATTAAAAATATATTCAGTGACGAAATGAGGTTACCTTTTCCCAACTGTATAAGCAAAAAGATGCTTTTGGTTTGGGGACGATAATTGAATTTTTACATAATAAGCATTACGATTTATTTTTCTGAAGGTGAATAGGTAGATGTGTCTAACTTCCGTGTTTCATGTTTTAACTTATACTCAAACCTCCTATTATTAGGTGCCTTTTAACGTAAAGCAGTCTAGGTCTATAGACACGAAATTAAAGACTTAGTCTATATATAGACTAAGTTGAATATACACTTTTTAAGTTGAATATACACTTTTTAACAATAATCACAGTGGGCTGGTGCGAACACAGCGACGACTACGTGAAATGGGAGTTTCGGGTACTACCGACACAACATCTTCATTATTACTTACATTATTATTCACTTAAGGTAGTAGAACCACGTTGATTTCAGCACGAACGGGCCGGCTCGACCGGGGCAGTACTACCCTCCCACAGAAGAACAACTTAAAGCGCCAGCATCCGTGCTGTCGTGTTCCGTTGGTGAGTGCGAGACCGGAGGCCCATGTGAGGCTTTTACTGCCACGATGACTGTCATGCCTTTTACGTCCCCAAGCGTGGCGTGAAAAAACATCCACACATTGCATTGTCCGCATTTGCAATGAGTATGGTGACCACAACTCTTTGGATTCTATTCATGCTTTCCATCAGGCAGAGTAGAGTCACTTTGGCTGACTCTTCATTAGAAAAAAATATAGAGTGGGCCAAGAATTCGTTAACATTTAAATTTAACATCCCGTACAAACATGTTACGGGAGTTCTTGGGACTGATGCAACTGAAATTTGTTCGCTACAATCCTAACACAGAGTCTCAACAAGATGAAGCCATTTGTCACCCATTCAAGGAGTCCCTGCCGGTGGTCAAAGACATGTTTCCGGAAAAGCTGATTTCCAGACGAGGCGACATTTCATGGCCACGTACAAATCCAGATCTATCCCCAGCAGACTTGTTTTTATAGGGTTATTTAAAGAATCATATCTAGATCAGTAAACTAAATATACCACGTCAACTTAAAGAAAAAATCAGCGAAGAGATGTTAGCGCTCCCGCGGTCTCTTTGGCGACAAGTATTCGAAAATTTCGGTACTCGCTTAGAAGAGTGCAAACGTCGAGATGATGGTCATTTAGACAATATAATTTTAAAATAGCTTTCTTATAAGTAAACAATTTTTATAATATATCAA
Source organism: Hypercompe scribonia (assembly GCA_949316085.1). NCBI lineage: Eukaryota > Metazoa > Arthropoda > Insecta > Lepidoptera > Erebidae > Hypercompe > Hypercompe scribonia. Next base: position 13,842,746 of record OX438988.1, read on the forward strand.
ATGATTTTTTTTATACGAGTTTTCAAATATTAACTAATTCGTGGCCCACCCTTTAAGTTTGTCCACGCAACAAGTGTTTTATGTAATTTTCGTGAGTAATAATGATGCTAGGTGCTAACTGTTAAATGTTAGAAATGTATAATCAACTCCACTTAACACTTTCTTACCATCGACGCGGGTTAGTAACATCAGTTTTCCGCTCAATTTTGGAAACCAATTTACGTCACTCAAGAGTACACATATATTTTTTCCTATGGAGTTGAACATAGTAATCTAAGATATATTAGGTTGTCAGTAGGAAACGTCAGAGCGGAGAATATTTCCTGAAACGGTTAATTTTCTTTAACTAAGTTTTTTAAGAGTGTAGAAAAACAATTTCTCTGTTTACTGGTAAAGATTTTTAAGATGAAGTATGAAGTACTTTTAAGACTGATAGCAATTTATTGTATATTTGGGGTGAAAATTTTTAAAAACTCCTTCTGGAATAGCGGAGAAGTATATTTTCAAAAGAATCTAAGAATTTAAAACAAGATGCTAAAAAGGTTAAAATAAATGTAACAATTTTACATATTTTCTAATTTTAAAACCTGTCACAGTTTATAAATCACACATATACACAATGATAGTTCCAGTTATGCTGGTTAATTGAATAAAAACAAAAAAAAACAATTGAGATTCAATCACCAGGCGAACTCTAATCACTATTACGTTAGAGCCAAACATCCTATTACTAAAATACTCGAAAAATTACTTTATTATGTCTTATCAAACGCATTTTCTGAAATATCACCTACTCGTAATTCAAACTGATACTGACGACACATTTATCCAAGAATTTGATGACTCAGCCGTATTTCCCAAGTAAGTTGTCATCCCCATACTCGTGGAGTTCCGCACCCCTACCGATACATTTACTTCAATCGTGACTCATCGACGTAACAAAATTTAAATATAGACTCCTATATCTATGATAAATTTCGAATAAATACACTATCGTGTTTGGAATATCTACGAGTATCTACAGCGTTTGGAATAAAATTTCAGGAATAAACTACCGAATTTAAAACTTTATTAAGGTGTAGGGAACCGAATTCGGTATAAAATAGAGTAAACTCTTGTACTTACGCATATAAACTTTTTATTACAAAAAAAAATATAGTACAACATATATTATGTCCATCAATTGTTTACGATCTGTACAGAAGCATAATTCTCCTTCACTCAGAATACGCCTCTTTAAACCAGGTAAACAAAAACTATTTCTACGTATTACAATTTAAAGTTGAAAGTTTCCAATCAAACAACTATGGTCGGTCCCAAAACTGACATAAAATAATGAACCATTGTAGCATAAGGGAGCGTTAATGATTAAGTTTTCAATATTCGGAACAGGCACAAAACCGCGGTTGCCGCCGCCACAGTTCGGACAAATTGGTCGAGCGGTAACGAAAACCTCAAATGCCATTGGGAAGTAGCCCTTGTGGTATTGATGTAGGGTCCTAGTATTAGCGATTATAAGACAACAAAAAGCACTATCTAATAAAGTGTTTTAATCATACGTTTTTTATTTGATCAAAATTGATGTTTTTTTGCAGACCACAGCCGAATACGGACCTCTTCCAGTCAGTTTATTTAAATAGGAGCATTTTATCAAACAAATTAATATTCTAAAGTTGTTGATTGATGAATTTATAAATTCTAATTTCGTTCACTACGAATAGATCTAATGGTTTTCACTATGAGTACCTTTAGGTATCATAGCAAAAATATTACAGAGAAATAACAATTAATCAAATTTCGTTTATGTGACGAATAAAAAATCGAATCTTAAGCAACAAGGCATCCGTTGATTTTTACATTAACTTAATACACCAAACGATAGCCATTGATGTGCGCCTGCTTGTTTGTTGACATGGGCTACGTGTGGCGCGTGCTGCTCGGTCAGCTCTCTCACTCAGTGTGGCGGTGGCAAGAACCAGTTTATTTAAAGTCCCCTTATCGCAGATCAGACGAATTATAAACGTAATTGTTGCCTATATAACTATTTATAACTGTAGTTTGTCAAAATTCAGAGAAATAGCGCAAAGTCGCATTTTTTGAAATAGTATTTTGTTAATATATGTATGTTCATTATTTTAATTAATTTTGTTTTGGAATGTTGCTTGCAATATTACCTCGAGGGTTGATCCTGTTAAAGTATTATAAATAAATACTGGTCACACTAACCTTTAAAAAAGTAGTTACATAAAATTGTTAACTAAATTTAAAATAGCATGGGCAGTTAATAATGTCAGTCTGTCAGTCAAGTCAGCCATATTGCAGCCATAGAGCCGCATCGTTGGCCGCGCGGCACCAAACAGTTTACATACATCAGCTAATTCTACATGAAGTGGACTTGATTTACGAAATTACACGCCGATTTATGTTTTAACTCTGTTTGTGTTTTATAAATGGTTTGGTCATTGCAATGCATTTGTATATACACACGGCGTAGTGGTAACGAAAGCGACTCGGATCGGACCAAATGTTTGTATGATCTGCAAATATTTGTTTCGGAGTTTGGGTGTTTTCTATATATAAAAAAAAAGTATATAAGTATCTATCATTCAGTCTTGTTATCATAGCACAAGTTCTGCTTAGTTTGAAACTAAATAGCGTTGTGTGTTAAATGTCTGAAATATTTATTTATTTATTTACTTTTCTACGCTTCTGAAATGAAACTTAGAGTTTTTCTATCTATGTCAATGGTGATAGTAATATTGGCAATGGACACCCACAAATCAATGGTCACGAGGGCGTTGAAGCCCTTTGAGTAAGTATTTCAGAGGAGAGTGGCATGGCGCTTCTACAGCAACCAAATACCTTGAAACCGGGTCCTTTAAACTGGACCTGGAAAAGCATCTTACTAGGCCGCCATTACCCGTGTCACCATACTGTATTTTCTGCAATCACAATGAGTACGGTGACCACCACTCTAGGAGTCTATTTGTGTTTTTCATCAGGCTGAATAGAGGTCACTTTGACAAGCCATAAATAAATAAATTGCTGTTGAAGTGGCTTACGAAGTAGATCTCAGAAACTACTCTAAATGTTAAATGAGTTGGGCAAGAAACTGTTAATTTTAAAGCATAAATATTTATAATATTATAAATAATTAAATGGAAAATAGCGATACCCGAATTTTCTTGCCTGCGTACAATGTTAAATTGACGTTACCAATAGCGGTTACATATGTAATAATTTACAAAAGTTGGATATTTAATATGAACAATTCTTCAACGTATACCGCATTTTGTTCTCGTACAAAGTCAAAACAATATAAAAGTAATACAAAACATTACGACGACCTTTTCAAATTTGTACATTACGTCATTTCTATGCTTAAAGCTTTTGTTAATAAAAAACAAACGTATAAGGGCTGTGAGTAGGTACCCCACGCCATCATCACAAGTAAGTGCTTACAATATAACTCGTACATTATATATTATAGCAACTGGCATAATACATGAAGCCATAGCTTCTACACAGTAACAATACTAAAATGAAACCAGCATGAACAAAGCTAACAAGGCAATATTCTACTGAATCGCACTCACAGCGGGTCGCCACAAAGAGAACGTTTGAGCTTGACATTGAGGTGACCGCATGACTGCGGGTTGACGCATTTTCCTGCAATAGTTTTCGGTTTATTCTCCTCGTGTATTTGTAGATTAATTATAATAATATGTATGCTAACTGACCTGACAAACGTTATTCAAACTATTCTCATACCTACAATAGACATTAAAGTAAGTGTCGTTGGAAAGAAGCTACAGTATGGGAAATTTAGGGAGAAAAATTAGCAATCATAGCAGTCCTGGAAGGAGGTTTGTTTCGAGGAATCGCAGAGTATTGTCCAATCATTATCGTATAGAAAGAAATATTATTATAGTATAAAACTTTGCAGTAGTATATTGTGTATTTTGTAGAGGTCTCAGATTGTGGTATGGTTAAAAATAGAACAAAAAATGATTTCAAACAGATCTTCAGAACATGGCAGGCGATCGAACACATATACTAAGGGTTAATATATACATATCACTTTATATTTGTATTCAACGATGTCTCGTAAGGCAGTCTGCTGCAGCATTAACCGTACAGCCAACGTTAACACGATGTTGTACAAACCACGAAGCATATATTAAGTTGGACTATCGCCAGAGCCAGCTGGCCTGCTGTGCGGTTAGTTGAACTCAATTTACTGTTTTCCTTCAGGTGCTTTGGTCTGCTAATATGCTCGGCTTAAAGAATATCCTGTTAAATCGAGGATTAGGATAAAGAATGAAATTTTTCTAATTCAATATTTGATATGCATACCATATTTTACAACCGCTAGTAATTGGATAGATGACTGTATTGTAAATAAATACCAATGTCCACTTTATTAAAACTAATATCGTGAAACATAAAAAAAATACAATTAAGATAGCTTTTTATTATTATTACGAATTTCAATCAAATATACTCGTACAGTGAAATATATTGTTCAATTGAGTAATTAGTCTAGAGCAGTGACGTCACAATTGGGTATTTAGTACATTTTTCATACAAAATTGTCGTTTTACATGTGATAAAAGTAACTAATTTAACTAAGGTGTCATCTAGTCTCTTTAAACTAAGACGTAAAGTCCAAAAAAAAACATAAAAAAAGATCACTTGTCCAAGTTGAAAGGAAAAATGAAATATTTGTATAACGTGTTTGTTGGTGAGTGTCAAGTTATACTAATCCGCGCAAAAACTTTGAACGCGCGATTTAGGATTAAACGAAATTTCGTAGTTCAATGTATTTTCGAAAATTAATAATTAAATAAATATTTTTATTGTAGATGGTAGTTAAGCATGTAGTTATGGATTAAGAATACAAAGTATTACCGCCTCTATTGATTCTATGGGTGTAGGAATGGCGGACTAAGATCGTAAAGTATGAAATATAACAGAACGATAAGGAGAAGTAAAACTTGACACAAACTCTATACCAACCCGTTTGGAAAGCGTGGCATAGCATCTTAAAACCTCTTTTCATTTTTTCAATATCCAGCAGAGGACTATCAAAAATAGTTGATAATTAAATAGTCTGTGGTTTAGATGTTTCATCAAAATCACAAAATGTTATACTTATGTTTAATGATTATTTATTTCACAGTTTTCATTATAAAGTTATATTTAGTGGTGGTCTATTATATATGTTTGAATATATTTGCTAAAGCTGGGTAACTATGTATATTTATGTTCAATAATTAACAACCCGATAATCCTCTAGTTGGACCCTCTATTCAGGGCTGAGATACCCTTTAATTAAGACGGTGATATTAATGAGATACCGCATCCGTATTGTTAGCAGTCAATTTATGTCTATGACCTCACTACGGGCATAGTTTACAAGATTTATAGTTTACAGACAGTAATGAATAAATGACATTAAATACTTGTATACTTGACTTGACTTGAATAATACTTGACTGCACAGTTGGCCTAGTGGTTTAAGCGGTCGCCACGCCGCTCTCTACTGCGCTGAGTGTTGTGGGTTCAAATCCCACATGGGACAACACTGTATGATCCATAAATTATTGTTCTGAGTCTGGGTGTTCTTTGTGTCCGTTTCTTGTATGTTTGTAAAGTCCCCCGCGACACAGGATTTATTCCTAGTGCGTGCAAAAAAGACTTGTACACAGATTAAGTGAACTATTATAAAGTTTTCCCTTGATAATTATTGATATCGAGGTAAACAATTACACGTTTATTAAAAAAAAATAATTTTAGAACCCCATTGCGTTGCTTCATAGGAAAATTAAAATCTTTACTGTACTGATTTGTTTTGCATCTGTTTTTAAATCGTTTTACATTCCATATGTACATAAGGTTTCATCATCAAACTCGACCAAAACGGCTGGTCGGCTCTTACGACAACCACAGAGTGAATATCAGTGGCGACAATTTGTATTTTTCACACCCGTACATTTTAATATACATACTTATCAAAAAGTTTAAGTATAAATTTAAATGTGGTACCTATTAGAATGACGGCGTGTTGGTTTCCTCTCATTTACCTCTATTTCCCTCGCAACGTACGACCCCTGTACCACTGAACCGCAGATTTCGATCAGTAGTAATATTTACCGTGCACAGTCAGCATAGGTTTGTTTGGGAATATAGAAGGGGACTTTAGTTTTATCGCTTCATTTTGCTGTTAACAATTGTATTCTTCATCCAAATCTTTTTATCAATCAATCATTTACCTTTTAATTTAGCAGGTAAGGGTCATTGTGATATCACAAAAAGTGTTGTTAAACTTAAGTAAAAATGTATAATAAGAACGAAAATAAAAATTCAGAGAATAGAAGACTGTTAAAGTCTGGAATTCATTACCAGCGCACGTGTTTCCCTCCCACTACGATCCTGGGTCCTTTAAGCGGGGCGTGACAAAGCATCTCACTAGGTCGCCATATCGTGGATCGCCATACTGCACTGTCTTCATTTGCATTGAGTACGGCGACCACCGCTCTTGGATTTTATTCATGCTTTCCATCAGGCAGAATAGAGTCACTTTGGTAGGTTTCTTATTTAAAAAAAAAGTAAAGACGGATATAGAAAATTCCTGTCTACTATTTACTGAATTATTTACCTTTCTCCATGTGGTGACGGATTAAGGATACAGAATATCACCATCGCTACTCTACCTATTGTAAGAGGTGACAAAGGAAACAAAATATGCCAGACAACATCACCGCAAAGTGAAGGAAACCTTGAAAAAAAACCTATACCACCCGTCTGGCCAGCGTCGTATAGTAGACCAACATTTCCTTGCTAAGGACAAGTCTATATTCAGCAGTAAACTGCTAAAGGATGATGATGATGATTATGATGAATAAAACATTATAAAGTTCGTATAAGGGAGTAGTAACTAAAGTTGAACGGAGAGGGCGAGACGCTGACGCACACAAGAGACTAGAGGCGTTAGCTGTTGCATAAAGAGAATCGTCGCGAAACACTTGCATCTTGGCTAAGGAAGCTTATAATACTGTAGTACCTAATATTAGTTTTATGCTTGTTAAGTAATCGCTTACTATTTGTTTCACAAAAGAAACTTTATGGTCATTTTGAAAAATCATAATGCTCGTTGACCAATCTACCATAGAGCAAGTGATTCACCATACGTAGCTGTTACTACACTCATGAGCTAATATAATTACGTCATCACTAATTTAAAAGCAAATACATCTACTTTTTGAGCAATATTAAGATAGGTGTATATAGTTTGCGTGTTTTCTTGGTGAATGCGAGACCGGAGGCCCATTGATGCAGGGGTGACAGTTGTCGTGGTAAGTGTGTGCAATACAATACCACGACGAGTGTCATGCCTTTTACGTCCCCAAGCGAGATTTGAAAAAGCATCTTACTAGGTCGCCATAGTATGGATCACCATACTGCATTGTTTGCATTCGCAATAAGTATGGTGACCACAGCTCTTGGATTCTATTCATGCTTTTCATCAGGTAGAGTAGAGTCACTTTGGCAGGCGCTTAATATGGAAAGAGAAAAGTTTGTATCTGCTTGTTGTTTTCAAATCCATTGCGTAATCTAAGTTACATAGCATGCATTCACCAGGACATTCATTTAAATTTCTTGAATACGTGTTTCAAACCGCTCCATTGGCTTTCATAAACGTTGTGGTTAGATTAACACTAAAAGACAATGGGTCATAGTGTTTTCATATGTTGAAAGCAACTTTCTGCTTACTATAGAAACCTCCTTTCAATTTCATCAGACTCAGACAATTTACTGAATTTAGTGTCCAATGTTTATTGGCAACGACTCGTTTGTTTAGTGGTTCATGTATGTGACTGACAATCGAGATGTCGCGGGTTTGATTCCCAAATAGTCCCAAATGTTGTTGGATTTTTTACAAGATATTCTAAATAACAGCAGAGTATAGAATTTTGGGTGTTTTATAGGCCGTGACTCGGAGAGTATATTAAGCTATCGGTACTCGTAGTCATGAATATCTATGGCAATCGTTATTCGGACGTCAATGGTCTCAAATATACCTACTGACAGATAGATCAACTTTTGAAGTCAGTCCGCCCTTAGGGTTGACCAGGTCCAATACCAGTCCCTCTGAGGAAAACTGATATTCAAGTAAAACTGGTTTAACTAGCAACTGACCCTAAATAATCTTAGGAATAATAAAGGATAAGAGAGAAAGAACTTTTTGGCAAAGCAGAAATTGCCGTACTGATGTGAGAGAATGTCACAATGGATAGAATTTACCAGCGCACGTGTTTCTCTCTCGCTACGATCCCGGGTCCTTTAAGAGGGGCGTGAAAAAGCATCTCACTAGGCTGCCATAGCGTGGGTCGTCATACTGTACTGTCTTCATTCATAGTGAGTACGGCGACCACTGCTCTTGGATTCTATTCATGCTTTCCATCAGGCAGAATAGAGTCACTTTGGTACCTACCAAAGTGACTCTATTCTATAGCTACGATATAATATATATAGCTATAAAAAAAAACCTTTTATAGCATAAGGGAGTAAAGCAGCGAGAAGATGAGTCACTTGTGGGGTGGCGACTATAGCTGTAACTCAAGTCTAAAGTATGTAGGCACCCCTAGAGCACTCTAACTCACCTGATTTCAATGACGATGAAGCTCATATAAAATATCCAAGGAAGATCCATTATGATTTGCCTCAAAATAGAGTATTATATACGGCTTTCTATTCATAATATAAACTCCAATAACTAATAAAGAATATTTTACTCTTCAAAATCCCTAAGTTCACAAACGAGTGCCAAACTTGACGCATTTCGAAGCATATTGTCAATCACTTCCAACGCCTGTCCAATTTCTTATAGCAATAATCAGTCACACGCCAAGCTATTTGCAATAAAACTTTGATATTGCAATAAAATATGGAGCAATGGATTTATCCACATAACTCTTTGTGTTTCTTGTGAAAGTCTTAGCTTGTGTTTCTTATGTTGACAGTTGTCATAAATTATTCACACGATAAATGACAGAAGTGTGAATTTGCACAAGCAATGAACAGTGGTATTGAGAGCGTTAAAAGAATTATTGTGACTAATAAATTTTTGCTTTATTTGTAAAAAAAAAAGGAGTATATTGTTCATGTGGTTCATTTCAGCTGACTGCAATAATGGTACAGTGGTTTAAGTGGTCACTTTGCCGTGTGTTGTGGGTTCAAACCTCACACGGAATAACATTTTATGTGATCTACAAATTGTTGTTCGAGTCTGGGTGTTCTTTATGTCCGTTTCACGTAAGTTTTAGCGTGCTTTCGACACAGGACTATTCCGAGTGTGGGAGTTGTCGTTTTAAAAAAAGCTAATAAAGAGGAGTTAAAAAAATTGATCCAGTTAAATATTTTACTCACATAAATAAAAATATTCTTTAAAAAAAGGATTATTAGATTTTATATACTTTTTAAAATTATTAAATAGAAAATTGCTTCGTTAATACAATAACACAATGTTGCTACTTTCACGATCTCCTAGGAGCCCACCCCGAAACGGATAAGAGAGGTCACCAGGTATAGCAGGACCCTTTATGTCTGCGTGGTTATTTCTTCTCAAAACACCTGAAAAATAGGAACACCACAAACCACGGCTTCAACAGTTCGACATAAAACTCAAAAATCGTAAAACTTTTAAGTTTAATTAAGAAAAGTCTAGCAAAAATCTTACTAAAAGAAATTGCATTCCAAAACCATCACATAACAGTCTATGTAAATTAAAGTATGGTTAAAACTTTAGTTGTCATTTAGTATTTTAGTGTTAACTATGATTAGTTTGCATGTCATTTACTTTAATAGGGTTCCTTAATGTGAAATGTTTGATTAAAACTTTACATTAACGCGAGGTCGTAATTTCAGCGATCAATTATCATTTTTGACAGCATTAAGCAAGTGTTATTTGATACGCGATGTTTGTGTTACCTAGTGGTACTTTAACATAAACTAATGTTAATACGTTATTACTCGTTATATTTTAAATTGGTTGACTGCCTTTGTGACGCAGTGATACCGTATGCGTCTGCTGTGCTGAGGTTTTATTCTCACGTCTGTTGTGTCACAAAATGTGACTTACAAGTATTTCTTTTGGAATTTGGGTATTTTCTATGTATAATATGTATGTATTTACAATATAGTATTCAATCAGTCAATTTAGCAGACATAGTAAGGCGCTGTGTGTCTGATAAATGCAAATTGAAACCTTCCTTCGCAAGTAACCTTCTGAATTGCATCTGAGCTGCACACAATTATGTTTCGTCCATTAGTTAGCGGCCCCATTCTTGCATTTCGTGATCTCTAGAGGTCGGTGAGCGGAGGAACACAAGGACAGTCTAACCACAACCCATTATTATCCACCATTTGACAATTAAGCTACGCCATTTTAATGCGTTTTCATGTTTATTTGACGCTTTGTTGTTGATGAATCACAATGTTCACTGACGGACTCATAAACTGCATCAATGTTCAAGTATTCAAACTTTTTATACAAACTTAAATTGAAACGTATATTTTGGTTCGTTAACTTCGTAAGCGTATGTTTGTAGACTGGAAAGAACCATTCAATTTTGAAGTTATACTTATTTGGGAGCGTCAGGGAAAAATGATGACAGTAATTTTTTACTGAAATTTAAATCGAAAGTCGAATCTATATGCATATATATAAAAATGAATGCTTGTCTGTCTGTTTGAATGTCCTTTATAGAATCGTAAACTACTTATGCATTTGACCATGTGATTATCTTTAGCAAAGTTGTTGTGTGTGCGTGTGAAGATTTCTGAATTGATAAGGTTTTTTTTATGTCTTTCAAATTTATTTTAGTTGGTGGCGTAGCAAAAGCGTCTGGGTTCGCCTAGATTTAAATAAAAACTGAAACCAATCAGCTAGTCAACATTTTATTTTAATCACGTACAAATAGTTTTTTTTCTGTCCGATCGTGTTATTGCCACCCAACATCATAGACGAGCCGCGTCTAAAAGGAACACGCTCCTTAATGCAACTTTGAGCATATCTCTCCCCACGTCAACGATAGACTCTTCTGTGACCGTCTGCACCATTTCAACATGTTCTACACTCATCGGTGAACAATATGGAAGCTCATTGTTCTACAGTCCATTTAAGATGTTAACACACGAGTCTTAAACGAGCTTGATTGTGCTTACTGAGCTGACTGACGCGCTATAGGCAGCTTTGGACAATTTGCTGCTCTAAAAGGGGTGATTGTCGTTTCCTCAAATTTGTTTGTATAATATAAAGCTCCAGTATACTCTGAAAGTCAGAGACTGGATTCAATTTAAATTTCTAGCAACCGTTCGCTCGGGTTCGATGCCCGGGTCGGACCAAATGTTTGTATGATCTGTAAATATTTGTTTGGAAGTTTGGGTGTTTTCTACGTATAATATGAATGTATTTAGACAAAAAAAAGTATGAGTATTCTATCAGTCAATCTAGTTATCATAGCACAAGCTCTGCTTAGTTTGAGACTAGATGGCGTTGTGTGTTAAATGTTCGAAATATTTATTGTTTACTAGCTTTTGCCCGCGGCTTCGCTCGCGTGGAATTTGGTCTGCCACAAGTTTCATAATAGATCATTTTAAACAAATATATTTTTTTATGGCTAAAAGAGTATTCTATGTTACTTCTAATACCTCCAAGAACATGTGTACAAAATTTCATGATGATCGGTTAAGTAGTTTTTGCGTGAGACCGTAACAAACAAACTTCATTTGCATTTATAATATTAGAAGGGATTTATCCAAGTCTTCCAACACCAATGTCACCAATTTGAGCGGCTTGTTCGGACGAAGTGTCCGTGTCTATGGTAACGAAAATTTTGTTGAGTTTAAAAGACTTATAATCAATACTATTGGTAACAATAATTTAAATCGCAAATGAAAAAAAAAACAAAAATAATTAATTTCGAATTTTAATAACTGCGGTTCTATTTCTAAATTTTGTTTTATTTTTGTCATGATTAATCGACAATCTCGACATTTTCATTTAGTTCGATAGTTTGAAAGTAATCTTGAACTTTGATGGAGTTTATAAGTCCGTCAGTATGTATTTGTTTTTATCTGTAACGGTAATCATGTACTCGTGATACATGTTCAGAGTTGATTGTTATTTAAGATAACTTTATTATTATTATCTTTATTACCACCGTATACACATTTATCTATTCAACCTATCGCCGTCGGCTGCTGAACGAAGATCTCCCAAGGAACGCCAACCATCCCGGTCTTGGGCAATTCGCATCCATCCGCTGCCAGCCACCTTCCTTAAGTCGTCGATCCATCACGCCACAGGGCGTCCTACACTACGTTTGCCCAATCGTGGTATCCACTCTAGTACACATCGGCTTCAGCGACCATCGGTTCGTCTGGAGACATGGCCGGCCCACTGCCAATTCAGCATACTGATTCTCCGTGTGATGTCAGTTACTCTAGCTCTCTGTCGAATAACCTCGTTACGAATTGAAAATAATACATATTAATTGTTAATTACATAGATATTTTATTTTCATTTTTACTTGTTTAAAAAAAAAAAAAAATTAAAAGAATAGTAGACCATTGACTTCGGATAAAGGGACCAAGAAACCGATGGTTAGTACTAAAAAGACAGCGACTTCCTCACAATACGGGCCGTGTCAAGAAGGAATACCATCTGCATTACCTTAGATCCAACCTTATAATGCGAGTCTCTTAAGTTATCAGTCAAGCCAGCTCCAAAACTTCAGCTCTAGGAACATTTTTAAGTCGCAGGAGACTTAAAAATATTCTTGAAACGGACACAAAAAACTTCTGGACTTAAGATAACATTTTTTAAACGACACGAATTATCTGAGATCTACCATCTGAGATAAACCATCTGAGATTTGAACCCACAGAAACGCAGTGGAAAGCGGTGAGATGTCTGCTTAAACCACTGTATCATTTGTGCAGTCAACTGACTGTGTTCTTATGTTGTTAATGTAATAAGTATAATTGTTCATATCCATCAAAAAAAACCATAGCTAATTAGGTTATACTCATGAATTTTGTAAACAAAAGAGTCAGAATAACAAAGGATGTACCCTCCACCTGTACACCATTCCACAGGTTACTTAACCTCTGTCATAATTTAAATCTGCTCAACACCATTTGATCATGCCAGAGAAATCACGTCCTTTGATTAACAATTTTTAATTTTATTTTTAGGACATCTAACACACAAGGCATCTCGTCTCAAACTAAGCAGAATGTGTGCTATGAAAACTGAACAACTGATATAAATACATATATAAACTTATGTACCGTAAATACATACATATTATATATAGAAAACACTCAAACTCTGAAAAAAATATTTGCAGATTACACAAATATTTGGTTAGACCCGGGAATCGGGCCTGACACCTTCAGCACAGCAGTCGCTACCATGCAATCGCCACCGCAATCATACTAACTCCGTTACTGGTTTACACGGTTGGCCGTACATCAGTCGGTTAATTATGTTATTTAAGGTTACGTCATACAAATACTACAAAAAACTTAGAATCGTTACTCATATCACCAGGGAAAATTTTGTAAAAATTTTTTTTGTACCATCGCACCGCACCGGCCACATCGGGACTTGAACGAATACGGTTGGAATTTGAACCGGGTTAAAGATGACCGCACGATATAGTGCACAAAGGTTCTTGGATCCTTTGGAATATGAATATATTTTCAATTATATATTCTCTTCTCTTGCGTCGCTCTTGGCAGAGCGGTCGTGGTCACATTCACATCATTAAACGAACACAACTGTTCGTACAATCTTCTAACGTATCTCCCTAATAATATATTAAAATATTATTAAATATTATTATCGTGGTATACAGTATTTTCAGCGATAATTAAGTTTCCAATTTACATTAAATGGATTGAAATTTCCTCCTTTAAATAGAATACATTATTTTTCAAATTGAATTGCCAAACATTTTCATTCAGGATTTATAATTGAAAAATTTATCAAAGTGTTAAAATGAAGTGATTGCACGGATGGTGTAGATTATATAAACGGTAGCCTCGCCTCTTTCTACTACGCCGAGTGGTGGGGGGTTTACATCCCATATAAATAAATAAATATTTCAGACATTTGACACACAATGCCACCGAGTTCCAAACTAAACAAAGCTTATACTATGAATACTAAACAACTGTTATAAATAAATAATACATATATATGTTTTTTTTGTAAATACATACATACTATACATAGAAAACACCCAGACTCCGAAACAAATATTTGTAGATCATGCAAACATTTGGAACGACCTGGGGATCGAACCCGAGACCTCGAGTAAAGCAGTTGCATACGCTACCACTGCGCCACCGAGGACAATAGTTTTGTGTGACAACCTTTCATGTATGTTTGCCAGTCGTGAGCAAACACACGAATATTCCCAAAATGGGAGTTTTCTTTAAAAAAAATACTAAAGTCGTCATCGAACCGACTCAAGTCCTAAGATTATTTTATTCATTGATTTTTATCAAGAAATTTTCAGCAAACAAATGTGATGCCGCTTTTACAGAGACAGTTGGCATCAGCAAAGTTAGGTTTTTCCTTATTTAGATAATGCATATAATACGCTGAAAAGAACAATAGGTAAAACACTTTACTTAAGGTCAAATTGAATGTACCAAAGAGAAATGAGACTGCATGAAAAAAGGTCACGTTATCGATGTTTTTTTTGTGATTGTTGCCTCATAACTTATCACAGGGTAAAACGATTTTTTCGAAATTCGAAAGGAGGTGGGTGGCATGTTGGTTCCATTTAAATTAAATGAGATCTACGAGTAATTTTTAAGTTTTTAAAAATAATACTAATTGTAGACACAACAATAGGTATGTTTTTCAAGGCTGTTTTGTTTTAGTATATTTTCTGTTTTGAGTCAGTTTATAAATGTTATTATTTAAAGTAAAACTCCCGCACCTTGCATGACATACATGAAACGGGGACCTTACAAGGACAAAGAATATCCAGACTCAGAATAATTTGTGGACCACCACACAGAGTGTTGTCGTATGTGGGGTTTGACACACAGTATTATGCACAGTATAAAGTGAAGAGGTGACCTCTTAAACCTCTTCGTCATTCGCGTAGTTTTTCATACGCGTGTTGATTTAAAACCAGCAATATTTTAATGATGGGGAAAAACAATCTTATGATTTCAGCAAATTTAGTTTGGGAAAGTGTTATTAGCTGAAAAGGTTCGTTCTACATGCGTCTCTGTTAATTTCATTTTGCTATTTGTTTCTACAAATATTTGTACGAGTATATTTCGTGTTGAAGTAACATTCATTTTCAGTATACAAAGGTAATGATTTTTTTTCTAATTTTTAGGTATTTTATTTTATTCCTTATGTTTTCCTTTCCTATTTCTAATTTTATTAGGGGTCGGTACAATCTGTTTCGCTTATCATCATATAATAATATGTCTGTTTAATTGTCCCCTTTTGTATCATAACATAGACAAGATCATTCGAACACCGTGGCCTGGTTGATTCTGGCTAAAGAATCTGTAACCTGCTAAGAATGGTGTTAAAACAAGCTCTTGAATTCCTCTGACCTTAAGGGGTGACTTTATAATCAGTAAACACATATCTGATTCCTAGAATACTCAAACATACTATCTACTGAGAAACTAGTGCTCATTAAATAGATGATACAGAACACAAATGTTCTACAAGTACCTAAGTAAATATTCAGCTCATTGTACCATCTAGGTAAGGAGAATGTTTATTAAATAGGCACTCTTCTGGATATATAACAGGGAATACCACAGTTGTAGACGCTGATGACTAAGGTTAGTACTAAAATCACGTTGCTAACCGGGAAAATGGTCTACAAACACAGTGTGTTAGAGCAGGACGGACTCAGTTTTCCAGCTACGCCGTGCTTACAGAGCTGGTTTGTTTTTCGGCCGCTCGGTTCAGTATTGGCCGCGCCACCGTCTGATGCTGTGGTGTATTGCGAGCAATCAGCATACGATAACTCGTTGCAACCACAATAATATTAACATAACATCTGTGTTTTAAGTTTTTAATTGCATAATTATTGTCTGGAACTTATAGAAGAGGTTATAATTTATGTCTGAATGTTTTATTTTTGTTATGTTTTGTGTTGGAACCCCTTTATTTTGACCGGGAAAAAAGCCGGTTGTATGAAAATTTTGTGTGTATATACACGTAGTGAAATCCTATTTTAAAGTGACGTTTTAAAGGTGAAGACTTCTGTTGTTATCGTGTTATCGTTTTGTTTTGTTGTAGTTATTTTTTTTTTCCGTGTATCGACGGAGCTTGCTTACGTGTTATATCGATCGACTGACTGTCGCGTAAAGGTAAGTTACTGAGTAATAAGTTCGAATACTGTATGATTCTCGCTCATGTAATGATAACACGAAGCCAGACAACACACTCTCTATTCATATGATACTAAGAATTACGAAGTTTACGAGCTATGAGTCGGTTTTATTTCCTTACAAGTGGGCAATTTAGACTCTGTTAGGTACTTTTTAGTGCCATATGTTAGGTGACGTATCTACTCGTATGTATGTACGATAGAGTGGTTTCTACATGTGTTTATTTACCTCGTCTCTCGGTTCGTTGCGTAAACTTGTTCTAACATTTACCTGATACTATAATATTATGCGCAATATTTTTGGTTTTAGTGTTTTTTTTAATTAATTATAATTAAATTCAGAATATCGCCATGTGTTTTGAGCTCTATTGTAGTTTTTTGTTTGTATGAATAATTCTGTATTAAATATTCATATATTCGGTAAATAGAATTAGTAAATGATGAAACCTCATTGAGTTAAACGCTATACTAGTGTAAGTAATCAGTGTTTATTACACATACATTTTGCGCGCAAAATTTTTGACGTTTCCTGTAGCAACAATAGTTTTTGTGAATACGAAGTTGATATCATTTATTTATTTAGATTGTACAGTAAGTTAATGACGTAAGGAAACCTTCTTTTTGTAATAATAAACGATTAGTCACAATTATAACTTTGACTGATATTTAACAGACATATTGTTATGTTTGCGAGTTTATAACAAATATATTTATTGAAGATTCAGGTACTTATTTACGACTGCCGATGCAGTATGATTACCTGTATACCCACATATATAAATATATGTAGCATAGTACAAAGAAACTATATTATATATTTATTTAAAAATGAAAAAGAATTTGAGTTGACTTTGTAAAAAAAAGTTCCGTAATGGATTCGCGGGAAAATCGACCACAGTCTATAAATCCTTATCTATGGACATTTTATTTCTCTACAAGATGTTTCTATTAAAAAACATGATATGTTAATGGGATTGTAATGCTTTTATGTTAACTCTTGTTTATCGTTCTTTATGGAAACAGGTAATGTCTTTCTGATAATTTTGTATATCAAATTTCACTTACTAATATTAAATAAAGACAAGACCTTTTGTTTGTTCGTACTAAAGTGATTATAACGGGCTTTTGCATTGATAAGGATGCAGAAAAGGATAAATATGCATCCAAAACTGTGATCGATAATTATCGTAACTGCTTAACTAAAAACTTTTGTTTTATAGAAAAAAATATACTTCGCATTGAGATTAGAAACAGTCTGAATGTAATATTGAAAGAATAAAATAAGTTATTTTTGGCATAGTACACACATAAATATATCCCTTTACGCTTCTATTTCCAAAAGGGGAAACAGAGGTGTTCTAAAGCCTAGTACGTACATCTTGCTGCCTATAATTTCGATTTAACTACGTAACTAAGGCCAACCAACCATCAACCAGACCCTTTAAGAGTTAGATGAGAGATTTGCAAGCTCAATAGTTTGAAGGTTAAGGAAATGTGGAACTTTTTATGGTTTAGTAGATTTAGTAGTAGCAAACGAACAGACAGGTAAGGGGTAAGTGATTATGGTTGCCTATGGACAACTGCAAAACTAATGCTTAACAACTGAAGTTGGATTGACTGTGTGCTGGAAAGTTCGAATCAACTATTCTAATAGAATGAAAACATTGATTTTGTTGTTGTAATTTTATTTTGGCTCTAATTGTATTTCAACTAACAAATGAGAGTTGTACCTATTTGTTAGTTAAAATGCAGTTAGAGCCGAAAATAAAATTGCAACAACAACATCAATGTGCGCACGAGCACAGCTGTGTAAACTTAATACGTAATACACTACGTATTAATATTTATTTGTGATTTTACAAGTTTTACTGTCTTTTTCTTCTTAACTCACTTTAAAATATTTTTTTAACTTCACACCTCTCACAGGGCAGACGGTATTTTAATCCAAACTAGACAGGGCCTGTATATATTTACCACATTTCTTACAAACGTTCTTATACATATAGATAAATTAGTTGTACCTACCCAGACACATCACAAAATTATTTTGATCGTGAGAATCGAACCCACGATCTGTTAGGATTACCAACCACTAAACTGACTGGCTAGTCGGTTCTTTTTTTGCATCTAGCTAGAAAAATACCTTTCATAGCGTACAAATAAGCTTGATATACGTTTCTATACATTTTTTCGTACCCCTGATAACGATACTGATTATTTTAATAGTTTATAGGTGAACATGTTATAAAATAATATGGTTTATGAATTGTCACGTAATCAGGCAAGAACATTCAATTTCATTTATTTAATTAAATATAAGCGTTACAGTTTACACTAAATCGCTTATATTTATACTAATTGAAACACTAAAAAACAAACGCTATTACAATTACAAAAGTTAAAAAGTGAAAAAGAAATAAAATAAAATTTACAAACAAAAAACAACCTTACACCAACTTAATAAGCATAAAATTGGTTTTAAACATTTAAATACAAATTAATGTCTTAAAATTCGGGTATAAGGAGTCAAATATATGTCTGCATCTGGACTATATTGAAAGAACTCATTGCTAAGTCTTAGGGGCTGTTCTCAAACTTTTTGTTTTTTTTTGAAGTTTATCGGTCGGAATGGAGTAGAAAACCAGAGGGAGATGTGTTGTGGGGTTCCCCAAGGCTCTGTATTGGGCCCATTGCTGTGGAATCTCGCATACGATGCGGTCCTTCGTATCAGTCTGCCTTCTGGCCTAAGTGTAGTCTGCTATGCGGACGACACACTTATATTGGTTAGAGGGTCACGCTTTGAGGAAGTGCTTTGGTTCGCCGAGCGGGGGGTGGCTTGTGTTCTAAACAAGATCTGTGAGCTGGCTGTTCTCAACCTGGGGAGAGCGCCATATAGGCGAATAGCACAGGGGTCTATGTTGTCGTCTTGCAATGTCATGCATAAATTGGTCAAAAACATAATAAAACTGATATTTGAATGTGAATTTTTAGATTCTTTTTGGATTTGGCAAAGGAAGTGTAGGCCCCCTGTCGCACAACGGATTGGCGACTTGAGGAAAGTGTTTCGTAGTGGATTCGGACATGCCGAGATAATTAACGTTTCTCGGGGTACATATACGTTCAAGGGCGACTGGTAATGGCCTGATGATGATGATATCTTATCTGACTTATCAAGCCTGGCCATAATCTGGTTTGCTATTTCTGGTTTGCGACTGCCTCGGTGACGCTGCGGTGGTAAATGCGACTGCTGTGCTTGAGGTCTCAGGTTCTATTCCCGGGTCGGACCAAATGATTTTATGATCTGTAAATGTTTGTTGCAATGTACGTATTTACAAAAAAATATATATAAGTATTCTATCAGTCAGTCTAATTATCATAGCACAAGCTCTGCTTAGTTTGAAACTAGATGACGTTGTGTGATGTCCGAAATTTTTTTTTGTTATTTAGTCTCTACTAAGACATACATTTAGCATCATTTCCTTGCAATGATTTTCATATAATTTTTAAATAAACAATAAATACTGTTGAAAGTATGCGAATATTATATAGAGTATATTTTACATAGACTATGGACTATGGACTATGGTTTACAGAACAAAACACTAGGAAAAAAATTGTGAAAACTTTTTAATAGACAAACGAAGTGTGGTGACGGATTAAGAATACAGAGTGTCACCATCTCTATTCATCTCGTGGGTATCGGTAAGAGGAGACTAAGGGAAAAACGACACAGGATAACATGACCGCAAAGAAAGACCGCAAGGAAAGAAAACTCGAAAAAATCGGCACATCAACCAGTCTGGCCAGTGTGGTATAGTAGGCCATAACCTCCTTGCCTAGAATACGTAGGAAGTAGAGCCATGCTGATTTCAACACGAGCGGGCCGGCTCACCCGGGCAGTACTACTCTCCCACAAAAGACCCACCTAAAGCGCCAGCATCCGTGTTGTCGTGTTTCGTTGGTGAGTGTGAGACCGGAGGCTCATTGATGAAGGGGTGACAGCTATCGCGGTAACTATGTAAGCTTTACACTGTCACGGTGACTGTCATGCCTTTTACGTCCCCAAGCGGGGTGTGAAAAAGCATCTCACAGCCGCCATTGTGTGGGTCACCATACTGCATTGTCTGCATTTGAAGAGAGTATGGTGACCATAACTCTTGGATTCTATTCATGCTTTCCATCAGGCAAGAGTAGAGTCACTTTGGCCGGTTCTTGATATAGAAAAATAAAAAAAAGAATAGGTCTCTGTCCAGCAGTAGACAGATAAAGTCTGTTGATACGATTATGTGAGACGAAGTTGCACAGGGCAGCTGGGACCAAATTTAAAACTTTTTTTATAAACAAGAGTATCTTGTTCCCTTAGTAACATGTGACAAAGTAATACGAGTCACTCAATGTTTATTAAATCTCCGACTCCAGCAGACGTCCTGTTTGTCCTTAGCAATGAAGGTTAAATCTAAATCCCGATATATACAACAATGTGCCGGCTATAGTGAAACAAGTTTGTATTAAAAGTGATAATAGGAATAAATAGAAATAAATCCTGTGTCACCGGGGACTTTTCAAACATACAAGAAACCAATACAGAGAACACTCAGACTCAGAACAATTTTGTGGAACACACAAAGTGTTGTCCCATATGGAACTTGAACCCACAACATATGGCGAAGTAGAGTGCGGCGTGGTGACTGCTTAAACCACTAGGGCTGTAACTAATTAGTGCAACTAATCTACATTATCTTCCTTCTTTTTGTTATCACGGTGGAAAATCCCATCGGATCTCTGGGTCCTCAGGGACGCTGGAGTCAGGAGTATGTGCTGTTTTCACTGAAAACCACTCCAGCGACCGGTCTCAGGCGTCCTTCTCTTAAGGGGACCCGGACCATATTATTTCAGGTCCCCTCCAGAATCAACGCCGCACCTAACTACATATTATTTTCCTAGCCATTATTATTCTCAACATTATTTGAAGTCGGTTACTAGTTTTACTGATTTTACCTGAACATCAGTTTTTCCACGGAGCGACTCACATCCGACCTCCACAACCCTGAGGATCATCTGATAGATGATATGTGTTAGAGCCACCCTGATTTCAGCACGAACAGGTCGGCTCGACCGGGGCAGTACAACCCTCTCGCGGAAGATCAATCTAAAACAACAGCATTCGTTATGTCATATTACATCTGTGACTGTGAGACCAGAGGTCAATTGATACAGGGCTGATAGTTGTCGTGTCTAGTGTTTATAGTGTATGAGCATTACAATTCCACGATGTCTGTCATTCCTTTTACGTCCCCAAGCGGGCGTGAAGAAGCATCTCACTAAGGCACCATAGTGTGTGTCACCACATTATACTGTTTGCATTCACAATAAGTATAGTGACCACACCTCTTGGATTCTATTCATGCTTTCCATCAGACAGAGTTGAGTGACTTTGATGCTCTTAAAGTAAAAAAAAAAAGAAAACTGAATTCAAAAGTACAAATAACTTTTTTTTAATGTCAGTTTTGTTTTAAATTGTCAGTACATTTGAGGGCACTTGACTTCCCAATAACGATAGCCATAGATTGTTAATGACAACTGGGACCGATGGCTTACTCGTAACATGCTCTCCGAGGCACGGGTTTAAAACAATGCCAACTTCCATTCACCAGGCTGTTATTAAGAATTTCTTGTAAGAAAAACACTCAAGGTTCGACCCAGGAATCGAACCCGAGACCTCTTAATTTTCAGTCGCATACGCTAACCTCTAGACCAACGAGGTCTATACAAATACCTATTTATTAAAAATTGTTACGATATGATTTTACAATGATTATTTGTTTGTTATTATTATTATTTTATGATATACCGGGCAATTAGACAAACAGGTCGTCTGGTAGTAAGCGACTACCTTGGTAACTCATAATTCTAAAGCACTGTTTCCCATTTAGTGGTACACGTGCCACCAGGGGTACGTGAGATTGCATCAAGGGGTACGCGAGCAATCTCTTAATTAAAATTTTACTTTGACTTTGACTGAGGGGTACGCAAGATCGAGGTCTTTCTTGAAGTGGTACGTAGAAAAAACTAATCGGGAACCACTGTTCTAAAGTCAAGTGTACTGTCGCTCCCCCTTTGCCGAATAACAGAGGAAATTGAGAGTTTTAGGCTCTAATTATCTAACTCAATCGGTAAAAACCAGTGAAAATATTTACCCTGGTTGGACCAGCCCATTTGTGACAAAGCACAGTTCTCTCACGACAAAGTAATAAGTATGTTAATTTTTATATAATGTATTTATTTGCCAATTATAACATTAAATATTCATCATGACATCAATTTGGCAGTATAACTATATTGTTGCATTTTTATACATATTAAATAATTTAATGTTGTCATGATTCACCGTCTAGAAACGTTTTGAAATAACGAAGTCTGCCGCTTTATCTCTACCTTTAACATAACATAAAAAGTAAAGAAATTCTTTTGTAAATTCTTAGTAATAATTATAATGTTATATACAAGACAACTAATATAAGTACCTAATACACTTTTTGTAAATGTGTACATCTATACATATAAATAAAATTAAAGTGTCTGTTTGTAATATTGAAATAACCACTTTTTACTACATGCATATGAATATACATACGATACATACACCAAAATAACATTTTTTACAATTTTTGTCTGTCTGTCTGTCTGTCTGTTTGTTCCGGCTAATCTCTGAAACGGCTGGACCGATTTCGACGGGGCTTTCACTGACAGATAGCTGATGGTACAGGGAATACATTTTAGAATTTCAAAATCATAAAAAAGTTCGGACGAAGTCGCGGATGCAGCTAGTACTATATATAACTTCATACATATTTCTCACACACGGCTATTTAATCCTAACTTGGCACAATCTACATTATGCTAATTAGACTAGTGATAAACATGCTTACTTATAAGTTTCAAAACATAATGATTTAAAATAATTGTACATAAATAACACCTAGACACAACAAATTTTCGAGTTAGTTATTGATTGATTGTTGATAGAACGAGATGTCCGAATTGCTACTTCAATTTTTTTTTTCCTTAGACGACTCGTATTAAAGCTATTTATTAGCGTACTGTGTCACATATGTATGCTAAATATGCGAGACAAAAAATTATCTCTAACACCAAAAAAAAGCGATAAAGACAGTCTGCACGGATGGCGTAGTGGTTAAAGCGGTTACCTCGTCGCCCTATACTGCACTGAATGTTCAGTATTCGAACTCCATATGGCACTAAAAATGTTCTTCTATGTGGGGTTTGAAATACCACAAACTGTTGTTCTGAGTCTAGATTTTCTTCGTGTTCATTTTATGTATTGACTGCACGGTTGGCTTAGTGGTTTAAGTGGTCGCCACGCTGCTCTCTACTGCGCTGAGTGTTGTGGTTCAAACCCCACATGGGACACTTTGTGTGATCCACAAATTATTGTTCCGAGTCTGGGTGTTTTTTGTGTCCGTTACTTGTATGTTTGTAGTCCCCCGCAATACAGGATTTATTTCTAGTGTAGGAGTTATCTTTAAAAAAAAAGAAGTATATGTTTTATCTCGCTTCATGCTTCCTAACATTGAAAAAAAAACAATCATAATTTATTACCATATGTTTTGTTTTTACCACTACTTTGCGCCACAGTTTTTTTTCTTAACTTTTTCTATTTAAAAATAAATTTTCTACTGACTGACACTACTGAGTGAAATTTCTGAAATGTCGTTTCGTACGCTAGTAAATTGGTTTAGATCAGGTTACCAACAAAAATTCGTACGCCTGAACTTAGTTTAAATCGTACGAACCAAAAACTAACCCAATTGTTTTGTTTTTTTCTTGTTTTTTTTAAAGAATTGATAATACTCAACACACAATATTTGGTCCTAGATAAGAATCAGTTAAAGTCTGGAACTCATTACCAGTGCATGTGCTTCTGTCCCACAATGATCCTGAGTCCTTTAAGTGGGGTGTGAAAAAGCATTTCACTAGGACACCATAACGTGGGTCGCCAAATTCATGCACTACTGCACTGTTTTCATTCACAGTGAGTATGATGGATTCACGCTCTTGGATTCTGTTCATGCTTTCCATCAGGCAGAATAGAGTTACTTTGGTAGGCCTGTATAAAAAAAGAAAAAGAAAAAACTTACCACTTCTGACTCGACGGTCATGATACATTAAATCAACAGACTCGATAGGTTTTTAACGAATGAACATACGAGCATATAAGTGCTCCCATAAGAGTGTTCAGATACTATTGATTTGCAGTCCTGACCAAGAAAGTTCTTTTACTCTTTTGTTACTACTTTTTACCCCTTTTTACCCTTTTTACCACTCTTTTACCCCACAAAAGACCATTATTTAAAGTGCTAATTAAACAACTACTAACAAGTCGTTAGTGCCTACGTAAGATATAAACTTACAAAGGCCCTAAGACACGGTTACTCCTTAACTGCAGGCGTTCTGAACGCTCATTCATCTTAAACAGCTGTTTATGTTTAGAGCCCTTTAACATTCTGAGGAAAAGGGACACTATTTTCTGCGTGGTAATGTTCTAAACAATAGCAGCTGATCACTCGCTAGCTAAAGTGCATTAAGAATCTTTTTATATAAAATACTAGCTTTCGCCCGCGACTTCGTCCGCGTGGAATAGTTACTTTGGGCTGACGCTTACTTTAACCCACGACTTCGTTTATATACACTAATGGAAAAAATTAAGGGATCAAAAAAAAATTCCAAATTTTTAGGCAGTTTTCAACAGGCCGTAACTTCGAGAAAAATGGTCGTACAGGAAATCAAAAAAAAGAAAATTATAGCGCCAAGTGTCTAGTTTTTGGATTCGAACTTGAAAACTTTATAGCCTCCGCAGTTTTTGAGTAATCGTAGAAAAACCAGCAACAAAAAAATTTTTTAAATTTTTTTAGTTTTTTTTTTGGTCTACGTACGTGGAAAAAATTGTTTTAGCTCAACCACTATAAGGATCAGATACCTTGTTTATTTAGCTTTAATTTGCTTTTTTATACACCCTGATTTGCCCACTTCTCGCCGAGATATCGGTTTTCAAATGGAAAAGGATTCTTTTGTCTTTGATTATCGATATTTCAGCAACCAACAATTCCACAGAAATTTAAAGGTGGGTTTCAAGAATTTGAATAAATTTTCCCTAATAACTGGCTATAGTTTTTCCGAAAAAAGTTTTTCCGTTTTCTCGAAGTTACGGCCTGTTGAAAACTCCCCAAAAATTTGGAATTATTTTTTGATCCCTTAATTTTTTCCATTAGTGTATATAGGTGAGTAAGGGAACAGTTCTGTCATACATGATTTATGCGAAACGTTAACCGTTTATGCAGCGCAAACAGCGAAAGCTCCCATTAGGAACAAAGTCTCCCGATTTTGAGACGTTCTTCATTGGTGCTCCGTTCCTATTGATCTTAGCGTGATGATTTATAGGCCTCGATAAATAGGCTATTCAATACAAAAAAAAATTCAAAACCGACCTGTAGTTCCTGAGATTAGCGCGTTCAAACAAACAAAACAATCAAACTCTTCAGCTTTATAATATTAGTATAGTTAACAAATGTCTCCTGTTTCCCCGGAGAGGTAGGTAAAGTCATATTAACCACTCACTTTTCGCCAGTGTTTTGGTCACACGAAATAGGTGGCAAGCCTATTGCCGCTAATCAGGATATATTGTTTGCCAGAGCCTCCTTCGTCAAATGTCATTGACATAATACAATCTTCTGTACTAGAGTTGCGTGATACACATTATTTTAAAGAATTGAGATAACAAATGAGTCAATCAGTGAATTCCATGCTGGATATAAATGTATACAGCATTGCTATTATATAATATTTTGTTAGGCATAAAGTGGGCTAGTAGCCTATTACAGGCTGTTGCTGTAATGTGATGAGATGTAACTCGGTTCTATGTCTTTCGCATTCAAAATAAGTTTTTTTTTTATAAAACGCCCACGTTGGGAATGTTTTCTGTGTCGTGGTCTCTACAAACATGCATAAAACGGACACAAAGAACACCCAGACTCAGAACAAAAACTTGTGGATCACACATAGTGTTCTCTCATGTGGAGTTTGAACTCATTACACTTAGCACAGTAGAGAGTAACATCCTAGTTAGAACGATTCATTTTCCATTTCTATTTCCAATCTTCACTATGAAACTAGATTGCGATTAAATATGTAAAAAACTCGTATACTTAGTTTTAGCTATACATGATACGTAAATTATATATATTTGCAGATTTATCAATGCATGCCTTTCATTCCGAACTGTTATCTACATAAGTAGTTCTAATGATATTTCAAATAGGTCAAACATCCACATAGGTAAGTTGATACAACACTAAAATCAGATTATCTTGTTACTTCATTTTCTGCTTATCTTCAAACTAGTGTCAACGGTCTCTCGCTGATCGACTAAGTGACGTAATGTATTCTCGCAACTGCGCGCACGCCGATTTCTCATGCATACACGTGAGCACGCAGCATGCATACGATGTTTGTTAATTAATACATTCATGCATATATATTGGTTTACTTTGTTGCGATTTAGCAGTCAGCATGTATATTACAAAATTAATTTTGCGCCTCGACAGTTTTCGTGATATTTTTTTATCGTACTAGTCGAGAGAGGGGTTAGATCATGTCAAACTGGTTCCGTTTATATACGAGTATGATCCGATTTTAGTGATAATACGTGAGTTTATCTATACTAATCGTATGGACTACCCGAATGTCATAACTCACTGTATTTGTGATTCCCTGATGTTGTTTTTAGTGTACAGGAGTTAAGGTTTTGTAGACGGATTGGTTCCATTATATACTAATAATATAAAATGGAAGAGTTTACTTGATAGAACATGACAGTTTCAGGAAATACAGGTACGAATTAAAAAAAAGTTGGATAAATTTGGGTAGCCCATTAGCTAAGAAGACTTCTAGCTATTAAAGAATACGCTACCACCAATTGTTTAACATAAACTCTACAAACTGTTTTCACAGTACAACAATCTAGAGTTGAGTAAAGAAATTAGATTTATAAAATATTTCCTTTACAAGAAATGTAAAAAAAGAACATGTTTCCGACAAAAGGGTCATATACTTAAAGTTTATTTAATACCTTTTATCACTTTTGTAACAAGGAATTATCTTATCATAGCAAAGCAGGGGTTTTGTAGAATTAGAACCCTAAAATGAATTGTGTAAGCTACTTATAGTTCTACACAATACAAAGGAAATACACAAATAATGGTTTAGACGAAATCGTGAAGCTTAACATAACACAGCATTATTTATCAATCTATTGATGGTATGGAAGTTTATAAATAATAAATAACAAAAAAATATTTTTATTGTGTCAATATTTTTGTATTTCAACTTCTATGATATAGGTAACGCACAAGTATGTGGTTACACTTTCCTAGATTTCGTTTTCGTTTTGAATTTTGTAATTGTTGAGACTGAAGACTTAAATTTCGCCTTCAACATAAAATTATTGATAGAAGGATCTTGAGTAGGTATTCCGTATGGTGATGGATTAAGAATACGAAGTGTCATCAACACTATTCATCCCATGGGTATTGTAAGAGGCGACTAAGGGAGTAAGCTGCGCACGACAACATCACAGCAAAGAGAAGGAAAACTTGAAGAAAAACCTTATACCAACCTGTTTGGTCAGTGTAGCATATTGGACCAAAACCTCCTTTCTGAGAAGTGGCCTATGTCCAGCAGTAGACTATTAAAGGTTGTTGATATGATGATGTGATGTAGAAGATATCATTTGAATAATAAGATAGATATGAAAAGTTGTGTATACATGAAAAAATTACAGAAATTTTCTTATGTAGGTAGTAGAGCCACGCTGATTTCACCATGAACGGGCCGGCTCGTCCGGGGCAGTACTACCCTCTCACAGAAGACCAATCTAAAGCGACAGCATCCGTGCTGTCGTGTTTCGTCAGTGAGTGCGAGATCGGAGGCCCATTGATGTCGGGGTGACAGTTGTCGTAGTAAATGTGTGCAATACAATGCTACGATGTCTTTTACGTCTTCAAGTGAGGCGTAAAAAGTCGTAATAGGTCGCCATAGTGTGACTCACCATACTGCATTGTCAGCATTCGCAATGAGTATGGTGACTACAACTTTTGGATTCCATTCATGTTTGCCATGAAGCATAGTAGAGTCACTTTGACAGGTTATAAAAAAAAAACTATGTTTTTGGGCACAACAGGGACTGAAAGGGCAGCAATGCACTTGATAATCTTGATATGCAGGTATCCACGGGCGTTGTTTCTTACTTACGATCAGTTGACCCGCCTTTTCGTGTGCTGCCTTGTACCATAGAAACAGATTATTTATTTTTTTCCCAAACCAACAACTGAGGGACAGAGTACGCCACGTAAGTTACATAGAGTTAACTGTGCCTCTTACAGAGGTACGGTTCATCTACTGCATCGTGTAAATAGATAGCATTGTGATGGATGCAAATGTTCTCGTCTTAACTTCAATTATGGTATCAATGCGTATTAAAATAAAAATGGCGCTTAACTTTACGATTAGCTAGCTTTATTGTCTGGGTAATCACAGCCTTTTGTGTAAAGATGATTCATCAGAAAAAATTCTGACCTTAGGAGCATAAATAGCTATTTCGAGTGAGTTTTTTGGTAGTGCTATCTAGTTAGAAAGAACACTGAAATAAACTTAAAGGAGTATATATTTCTTTGTGAGTTTCAGCCGGTACAGTATCAGTTTAGGTTTTGTGCTCACTACGATTGTATTTAGTGAAAAATTCTTGGACAAATATATTTTTCACCGACTGTAAAAAAGTGTTGATTATCGATTAGGTTTTATTTTTTTTTTATTATCTTCATATCTGTCATTTATCAACCAATTTGGAATACTTGTTTTCAAATTATTTCATAAATTATAATTATATGATTTTATTATTTAAAATTTCTATTTCATCTCATTCTTTGACCGATTTGGAACACTTATTTCAAATTATTTCATGAATTATAATTAAATATTTTAATTTATTAAAATGCTTATTTCATCTCTATTTTGAAGAGAATATACCACTTGTAAGAGTGGAAATTTAAGGAATGAAGAATAGAATTATTGCAATTCATCGTGATGAAAGCGAATTAAATAATCAATTATTTTGTTTAGTAATGGTTGCGCTTAGTTTGATATCATTTGTAAATCTAGACGCATGTAACAATAAAAAAATAAACAAAAGAGTGCATTTAGCGCGAGGTTGTGCAAACGGGACGGAAATTCATTATTACGGACATATTAGCTGGTTCGAGATCACGCAAATACGTCCGTTTCAAAAATATGGTTGTATTTACAGCACATTGATATGTATATCAGTAAATATCTAAACGGGTTTACTTTTTTATTAAGACGAGTTACCTGATGAACTCATAGGTACCTGCAACGCAAGAGTCGTTAATACGTTGCTGCACTTTGATACTCCCCCCTCCACTTAGGTGCGAACATTTAGGGCTATGGTAAAAACGAACAAATGAAATACTTTGTGCCAGTTTCCTGTAAAGCTATATGAAGTCTTACATATGCTTTTGATGTAACATTGATGGTGATTGTCAATAATTGCAGCGCGTTAGCGTGATGCAACAGTGCAATAATTTAATATTATTGATCGCTTATTGCATTTCATTTTTGTTGTCAAATACTACAAGTATCATCTGAAATCTCTAGATAAAAATCCAAATACATCCTTAAAAGTCCACTCCTGGACATAGAACTCTTCTCAACAAAGAAGTTTTGGCCTACTATACCACGCTGGCCAGACATGTTGATATAGTTTGTTTTAAGTTTGCCTTCTCATTGTAGTGATGTTCTCTGGCGTATTTTGTTCCCTTAGTAGCCTCTTACAAACTCCATGGGAAGAGTAGCGGTGGTGACATTCTGTATTATTAACCTGACACCAAACGGAGAAGAGGAAAATAAAAAAATACCATAGAGTGCTTCTATATTTTGTAAACATAATTGTAGAGTTGTTGGATATCGATCTCTTCTTAAATTGGAGGTGTTGGCCTACCGCACCATACTAAAGAGATGGGTTCTTTTGGTTGGGTGGGGTTTTTCTTGAATATATCTGGGTAATCAAAAATCTCAGACTATTTTTTCTAAATGTATTGATAACCATGGAATGCTCCTCAGTCCTGTGATGTGATAATCATGCCGAATATAACTATACCTTTTTTATTCTTGATGTGTTCCTAATATTTTTTCTTCATGTAAATTATAATAACATTATTAGAGTATTATGATTATATCTCTATATGCCGAAAAAATGTTATTTATTTACTGTACTTTATTTTATACTAGTTCTTGCCTGCAGCTTCGCTCGCGTAGAATTTGGTCGGCCACATCAAGTTTCGCAACAGATCATTTTAAACAAAAATATTATTATTATTTTTTATAAAAGTGTTCTATGTTACTTCTAATACAAAATGTACAAAATTGCTTGAGGACCGGTTGAGTAGTTTTCACGTGAAACCGTAAGAAACAAACTTACATTCGCATTTATAATATTAAGTAGGGATATTTAGTAGTTATAGAAATCTGATTCTGTTCATAAGAGTATTTCAGAGAGCCAATTTGTCAAAGAATGTTATTAATGCCTTAGCCTTGATTTTCACTAAGTCACTAACCTCATCAATAGCAGATCTTTCCGGACGATTGCCACAAGGAGGGATAATTACTCGATGGTCATATAACGCTGACTCAGTTATCAATGTGTCTAGACGTACTTCTTTAGAATGTGAATTATGACTTAAACATTACAAAAGTGAAAGTCTAACTCTTTACAGTGACATGTGTCTGTCATGTGTGAAATATTCACTCTAACGAGTTCACATTTTACTGTATTACGTTTTAGATTGTCGACAAAAAATTTAAATTACTAGTTGTTTGATGAGGTAACGAAAGTACGTAATAAATGATAAATAAAATACTTTTTTTTTATCACGTCATCTAGTTTCAAATTAAGCAGAGCTTGTGCTATGATAACTAGACTGACTGATAATATACTTACATATACATATATACATATACATAGAAAACACCCAAACTTCGAAACAAATATTTGCAGATCATGCAAACATTTGGTCCAACCCGAGAATCGAACCGGAGACCTCAGGGACAGCAGTCGCATTCACTACCGCTGCACCACCGAGGCAGTTAGGATTTAAAGGCACTATTCGACAGTAATAGATAATATAACAATTAGTTGATATATTTCACGCATGTTTGGTCTCAAATTAGGTAGAGCCAGTGCTATGAACAAGATACAAAATATAGAACCAATTTTCATGTTCATCATATTATTTTTTCTCCGTGGGAATCGAATATACAACTAACCACTCATCTTTAGATTAACAGACCCGTCACTTGTTGTGCTACACTAAGCTCTATGTCCTCTGGTAAGTATATTTGAAGTTCATCTTCAAAAAAATCGGGTCCCGCGTGTAATAATCAATCTTCAACAGCCTTTTACAGTCCACTGCTGGACATATGCCTCTCCTTAGGAGGAGGTTTTGGCTTACTATACCACCCTGGCCAGACGGGTTGGAATAAGGTTTGTTTCAAGTTTTCCTTCTCTTTGTAATGATATTTTCCTGAATAGTTTCTTCCTTTAGTCGCCTCTTACGACACCCACGGGATGAATAGGGGTGGTAACACTATGTATTCTTAATCCGTCACCACACAGACTAGTAATCAATATATATATATATAAATAAAATTGATGTATCTGTTTGTCATTTAAAGAAACTGTTTTCTCAAGTGCTTATAGCTCTTTACACGATATTAAAACAAACTACCTTTTTTTTATTTTTTATCTGTCTGTCTGTTTGTTGGTCTGGGCTATCTTTGGCACCATTGAACAGATTTTAATGAGACTTTCATTAGAAGATAGAGGAGGTTACTGGGCAACATCTATGCTACTTTTTTACTTTTTATTGCGGATTTTCCAATCGGATCATTCACAAATTATATAATCAATTATATAAAAATAAAATAAAAATGAAAGGGAAGCCCTCCAATTTCTTTCAAATTCGGTTTCATTCAATCGTTGACTTTTGAATTGATTATTATTTCGTTTTAATGGAGTTTTTTAAGATGGTCTAGATTTCTTTTTATTTTAGAAAAGCATTTTATTTTATTTTTTATTAATGCTCATACCTGCACCAATATCGTAATCTGAGTTATATTATATGCAGTAGTATACTAAATGTAGTCGATTTGATTAATCTCTAGTGTTCGTAAATATAAATGCAAGTGTAAACTGTTTACCTAAAATTGACACACAAGGAAAATGTAGTCATAAAATTGTATTTAACATCTTGGAGAATGTCTAAGATACTACGTAATATTAGGTATAGGGATACTAGATAAGTGAAAATTTGTAATTTTTTTATTAAATTGGAAGTGAGCTGATGATTTTAACTTAACTCAATTTTTATAAAATTTCACCTAAGAACTATACCAATCAGTAATAACCCAAAATTAATCCACATAGAGACAGATAGATAGATACTAGAAAAATTAGCGTGGGTTGCCATACTGCACTGTCTTCATTCGCAGTGAGTACGGTGACCACCGCTCCTGGATTCTGTTCATGCTTTCCATCAGGCAGAATAGAGTCACTTTGGTAGGTGTGTTATTTAAAAAAAAAAATTATAACTTCCCTCTTTTTACGTCAGGGGTTAAAGTAATTGGTCCGTGTGTTGACAGATTAGGAATATGTAGTGTGAGGTGGTGCCTATTCATACCGAGAGTGTCGTAAGAAGCGACTAAGTGAACTAAGTGAACTAAGTGAACAAACTATTCAGGAAAATATCACTACAAAGAGAAGAAACACTTGTAACTAACTCTTTTTTGTATTTTTTAACGTATGGAAACCTCCTCAGACCGTCACCCTACCGGGGTTTACGGTGGGGTGGTGTATCGGACCGACTAAAACCACACCGTCTGCCGCTCTACGTCTGAGATAGGAGGGATCCGAGAACTGCTATTATTATGACATCCGGACCCCTTGTAGAACTTGAAACAAACCTTATTCCAATCCGTCTGGCATTGGCATCGTAGACCAAAATTTTTTTTCTAAGGAGAGGCCTATGTCCAGTAGTGGACTGTTAAAGGATCTTGGTGATGATGGTGAAGATGATATAAGAGCCTATGCCTACCCCTTTAAGTAATAACGTTACAGAACTGATTTTAAGTATAAAGACACATACATTGTATCTAATTATCATTAAGATTCATGACACCAGCTCCTGTGTGACATATTGTCTTCGCATAATAGAAGTTACGCCCATAAACTGTAATTGCTTGCTTCATTTATATTCATTTGCGTTAAAATGTTTAGAAACGTACTCATAATGTTGTTTACAATGAATAATTAAGTAAAAATTAAAGCAGATTATTATACTAATGAGATTTATTGAGATATTTAATAAATAATAATAAATAAACTCAAAAATCTCACATATTGTGAACAGGACCAGACTGCTGATAAATATACTAAAATACTACAAATACATATGTATTATAGATAAATTACACCCAAGTATAGAAAAAATAATAGTTTTCATCACACTAATATTTGTCCTGGTTGGGAATTGAACCCATGATCTCCGGCTTAGTATTCAGGGCACTAACCTTTAGACCGATAGGTCCGTCAACGCCACTTCTATAATTAAGATAATATACGTTTATTTGAAGAGACAAGTGTAAATGTACATGATTGATGCACATTATTGATATTACATATTAATTAGAATCAATACGTTCTACCAAAACTGGTATACGGATCTGATCAGACGGACATATATAAATCCTACATCAACAGCCTTTTACAATCCACTGCTGGACATAGGCCTCTCCTTAGCAAGGAGGTTTTGGCCTACTATACCACGCTGGCCAGACGGGTTGGAATAGGGTTTGTTCCAAGTTTTCCTTCTCTTTGTAATGATGTTGTCTTGTGTACTTTGTTCCCTTAGTCGCCTTTAACGACACCCACGAGATGAATAGGGGTGGTAACACTATGTATTCTTAATCCGTTACCAAACGGACATATAAATCTTGCGGTTTTACATAATTATCATCAAATCAATTTAAAATATTTTTAAAGACACATCCCTCACTAGAAATCCATCGTATAATGTGAAAAACTTTATGCACCAACATGAAACCAAAGTGTTATCTCATGCGCGGATCAAACCCTTAACACTTAGCGCAATGGAAAATGAAGTGACCACTTAAACCACTGTGATGTCCGTGTTAATTGTACATAATTATATTTCTATTTTTTATGTTTTTTTTTTTTTTTTTTTTTTTTATACCACGACGGTGGCAAACAAGCATACGGCCCGCCTGATGGTAAGCGGTTACCGCAGCCTATGAACGCCTGCGGCACCAGGGGCATCACGTGCGCGTTGCCGACCCTTAAGTTCAGTAATTTACACACAAGCATTAATCTATAGATAAAATATACGTTGACAAACTTAATATTTTTTAACCGGACACGTTTTAGAGAAAAATACACTCTAAAAACAATAAATTTCACTTTATTTTTTCTTTTATCGTTTGTCGTTAACACTTCAATTTCCCGGTGTGAATGTTTCACACAATTTTACAAAAATATTGTAAAGAAATTTACAAAACAAAATGAAATTCACTTTGTTTTCCTGAGGCACTACGTGTAAATGTCTATGACTCCCACGGGTGTCAACACGGAGTCGACAAGAACAGGACAAACTTTCATTTCTTTCAAAAATAAAGTATTAGTACCATAGACAATGGTGGTCTTCTGGTGATTTCATATTTAAATGTATAGGAATTCTGTTATTACGTCTTTATTGGACTACCTTGGTGGTAGCATTTGGGACTGCTGTGCTGAGATCTCGGGTCTGAAACCTAGATTGGACAAAACGTTTGTATGCATTGTGCATAGTTTTTTTTTATATACTTACTAAAAAAGTATATAAGTATGATCAACCAATGTAGCTTTCATTGCACAAATTCAGTTTAGAGAAACTAGATGGCGTTGTGTGACAAATGTCCAAAATATTATGGTTCAACATAATTTTACATTCATGAGTCATCTTACCTTTACTGAGTTGTATGTCGAAGACAAGTCAACCAAATAGCACACTCTGTTTTGTTTCACCAAGGTTTATCACAAAGAGCCTATTGTACCCTAAGTCATATGCTTTTTTGGGGTATAAGAGCGTAAATCGGTAGGCGAGTCACCTACAGTTGGTGACTACTGCACCTGAGATACTCATAGATATCTTGCAAGAAGTCAATCAACGAGTGCGTTATGATTATTTTGTTACTCCTTCTATAATAAGGCAGAGGCAATAAGGCAGAGAGTGGTTAAATGATATTTATTTTTGTAAGCAAATCTTTTACAGATATGTTTATAAGTCGGACTTTATAGCTAGAAGACGCTGGCATTTTTAGGACTCACTCTGGAAAGAAATGCCAAAACACACATGTGTCTTATTTTCTGCGTCAATGAACATTGATTTAATAAAAACTATGCGTATGTGTGTATAAGGACTGGGTTGGCCGTTTGATAAAAGGACCATACTTTGGGTCGACCTGTCTTTATAGATGGCATACGAGTAGGAACTCCAGCCATCGTGTTACCTAACTGATATAAGGCACGACTTGAAGCACGACATTACCGACAGCTTTATATGTAGGCACGACGTAGACTCTCTCAAAACACTCAAAATCACCAGAAAGATACTAATATGAATTTATATTACAAGCCTAGGTTACACACACACGGCTCCGGTAATCTCACTCTTTCGGTGTAGAGCAACGTCAAAATTACTCAACACCGGTTTTTTCTAAAGTCGTTTAATTACTCCGATTGGACGACCCATTTGTGCCTAAACATAATTTTACCCGCCGTAAGCATGCCTTTCTCACCGTATTTCTAAATCACATAAATATACAAACTTATTTAAACTTTTAGAAAATTTTGCAAACCTAAAACAATACTGTTCAATTTTAATTATCTAGATAAGTTATAATTATTCAAACAATATTTCCAAAATGGCTAACACTAGCCCCTAATCCTTTAAAATATTATCATAAAGGATGAATGATGTTAATCTCTTTGTTTTCCTACGCGTTAATTACAAAAGTTCCAATACAAACTAAACCCGACTAACTAACCTATTGTTCTCTATAAAGATACTAGCTATAGATTCTTGTTAACAACCATTTTAAATTGTAAAAGTACTAAATTGTTTTATTTAACATCTTAACTTTAACAAAATAGTGTCGAACACTAAACACTTAATCATCAAGTTCGTATCTTTTCAAATTTTGATTTGGGGTCGGCGCAATTTGTAACGATGCTAAGGGTTTTGGTTAGTTGCTTTTATGTCCAGTCGTCTGTTTAAGCGTCGTCGATCTTTGAAACGTAATCATTTTAGACGGACAAAAGTGGTGTAAAGTAAAGGATAACACAAATTTCTGATGTAAAACAGTAATGATGCTGTAGTTTATAAAGACGGGGATAATTTTAGTTATAGAAATAAGTAAATAAATTTGACTTATGTCTTATATCTAGGATTTATTAGTTTCGATGCCGCACAATACTGTGTAATGAAATACTCTTATATATAAAAATACTAAGAGCAAAATGGTAATTCAATAGTTTTCTAGAAATTTATATATAAGAAAGTTCTTTCAAAGTATGAAATCTGATTCAACATTAAGATGATCTAATTTGCAAATAGAAATAGGTATTTCTTGATAACTTTAAATCTAATCAAATTTTATTTTTTTAGTCTATTTAAGTTTCGATAGACTTGAGAAAGAGTCGATATATTTTTATGTATAGTTTTATGACGTTAATAATGTGAAACGAACGAACGCGAATGTTTATGTAATTTCATGGAAAATGAATTTAGAGAAAAGTGTACTCTTCTTTTATCAGAATAAAGTAAAAGTATTTCATATACGTCATCATCATCATCACCAATAGCTTTTAGTAGGCCATTGCAGCTGGACATAGACTTCTCCTTAGAAACGAGGTTGGTATGTGGTTTGTGATTCGTTTTTCTTCTCTTTGTAGTGTTGTTGCCCAGCGTGGTATGCTCCCTTAAGCAGCTCTTACGTCACCCACGGTATAAATAGGAGTGGTGACTCTCAGTATTCTGAATGCGTCATCACATGGTGATTCAATTAATTCAAAACACTGTCTCATTGGTCTAGCGCGTCTCGGATTCGATTCTTGAGTTTGGCCGACATATTGTTACTAAATTTTTCTGGTTACAAAAATGCTTAATGACACACGGAGTTAGAAAGTTGGAGTCTTAACCCCCGTGGTCCTGTGACTTATAATATCTCTCCCCGGTCTTGTCCGATAACCGTCCCATCGAATTGTAAGAGTGAGGGACAGAAAGTGCATCTGGATTTGCACAGACACTTGTGTACTATATATCTCCTACTTAGTTAGCTCCTCTCCGTCGAGACTAGTTGTCATGGTCGAAATTGGCTAGGAGTATCATCATCATTTAATGAAAAGAAAAGGAAGGAAAGAAGTAATTCTCTTTCTTTTTATTTTAAATCTTCTCGTATAAACATTTTTAAATTGAAGTGATTATGTGAAGTATACATGTCCTAATTTTAAACATTCAGGAATATTACATAATGAAACCAAATGCACAGTAAAATACAATAATTTCACTTTAAAAAACCAGAACTTAGCTTATAATTTTGATGTTCTTAAGTACAGGTTTTTATAAGAACGAAATTGTATTATTGACTTGAGACATCTCACGCACGGGTTTCTGATTTCAAATTAATTTGAACGGTACGGTCCGTTCTATGATAACTAGACTGCTAGAATAGAATATTATGTTATAAAAAGCCAGCTATCGAAAGTATTAACTAAATTCGTAATATTATAAACATTAAATTTAATTACCATGTCCGTGAAAACCTGAGTGAAACCTATCGAAAGAGATCAACGTAGCTCTTTATTTAAACTATCTGTATCGTAATATTATATTTCACGTTCATAAATAGTAAATAAAAGCTAGAAAGCACTTTATCGTTTGTAACTTCGTAACCTTTTGTACATAACCTTTTAGAAATTTTCATAACTACTTAAGCTCATATTGCCGTAAGAGAGCCATATTTCGGATCGAGGTATCTGGACGGAGGGAAAACTTGTGTTAAGTAAGTCCGTTGCTTATCATCGAGTGAGTGGCGATATCGGAGCCCAAACTTCCTCTGAATCTGAGGGAATTTAAAGGTCGGCAGCGTATGTTTTTAAGAGTTTCAGGTGCCTATTAGTGGCGATAATAGCTTGTCGTCAAGTATCCGTCTGTACACTTGCGTCCTCATCTTCATTCTTAGTCTTTAGCATTCCTCAGATTATTTGGGGTCGGCTATTAGCTCAACCGGTTTTACCTAAATATCAGGTTTACCACGGAACGACTGGTATCAGACCTTCGCAACCCAAAGGGTGAACTCAATTCACACTAAATTCTAAGGTCGAACTGAATTCAAAGGTTTAACTAGTTGTCAGTGTATTTGAGGGCACTGATTTCCCAATAACGATTGCCATAGATGTTCATGGTAACCAGGAATGACAGCTGAACGTCCTCTCGGAGGCACGTGCTTGAAACGCCGCCAAACCACACTCTGAGCAGCACTCTGAGCTGTTGTGTAGAATTTCTTGTAAGAAAAACCAACAACAGTTTGGGCGTGACCCGGAAATCGAACTTGGCAGTCGAAAACCCTCTTGATTGGCAGTCGCATATGTAAACCGCTAGACCAATGAG
This sequence comes from Hypercompe scribonia, assembly GCA_949316085.1. Classification (NCBI taxonomy): domain Eukaryota; kingdom Metazoa; phylum Arthropoda; class Insecta; order Lepidoptera; family Erebidae; genus Hypercompe; species Hypercompe scribonia. The sequence goes on from OX438988.1 coordinate 13,882,068, forward strand.
ACAGTCTGCACACTTGTCACTTATAAACTTATAAATAAAATGATTATACCCCATTATATGAGTATATTTTTTTGTATGTTTATTAACGACCCTGCCAAAGTAACTCTACTCTGCCTGATGGAAAGCATGAATAGATTCCAAGAGTTGTGGTAACCCACATTATGGCGCCCTAGTAAGATGCTTTTTCACGCCTCGTTTGGGACGTAAAAGGCATAACAGTCATCGTGGCATTGTATTGTACAAATTTGCCACGACAACTGTCACCCTGCATTAATGGGCCTCCGCTCTCGCACTCACCAACGAAACACGACAGCACGGATGCTGTCGCTTTAGGTTGATCTTCTGTCGGAGGGTAGTACTGACCCGGTCGAACCGGCTCATTCGTGCTGAAATCAGGGTGGCTCTACTACCTAACTAATACGTCACATTAACAGCCTCTACTAGCCCACTGGTACCTTAATCAAGACTTTTTGGAAAGGACGTTTGGTCTATTACCACGTTGGCCAAACTGGTCGGTATTATGGTTAAGGGTTAAGGTTTTATGGAAGTGGCCTGGGTGTCGTAATAACAACAGTACCCGGATTCCTCCTATCTCAGGCGCAGAATGGCACACCGTGTGGTTCGTCGGTATGATTGCGACACACTGCCCCGCCGTAAACCCCGGTGGGGTGTTCCACTCGTTAAAAAAAAAATTATGCAAGTCTTCCTTGTCTCCAGGTCAAAACTTCTTTGCTAAGGAGAGGTCTATGCCCAGCACTGAACTGTTAAACGATCAGCAGGATGATAAAGTAACAGTTACATATATATTATATGAGAGTAGTATGCAGTGCAGTTGTTAGACATTAAATGACCATTCCACAAATACTTAAACCTATTGGCTCACGTACGGCAGTCCATTAGTCTACATCGTGTCGTCTGTAACTTGAATACTGGCTCTCTGTACATCGGGAGAAACGGTAATAAATTGTCTTCTTGGTAGAAACCAACAAATCCATCAATTACGATAAAACTAATACATTTCTTTAATAAGATGTGTAGAATACAATTGATTAAAGTCGCATTAATGTTGAGTTTAAGTCCATATGAGATGTTATAGACAACTTCTTGTCAATTAAAATCTATGAAGAAAATTCTTTGTGTGTGGCAATTTCTGGTTAATATAAACCATTTCTTTAATTACTGTTTATCACGTTCAACTTTAATAGACACGAGTATGAATAAAATACTGTGCTGTGAATGTAGTTACTTATACGTAAATATATAATTCTGCAAAATATTTTGTCTGAGGGACTTAATCACTTAGTTTTTTTAAGATAAGCCTAAAATACGCCTCTGCGTGATATCTCTAATGAATTAAAAAATAATGAATCTAATGGTCTAATGAAATCTAACTTAATGAATAGAGAAATAAATGAAACTTATTTAAGCAGTAATACATACTGCATTACGCAGTTTTTCAGCAAGCATACTTGCACGTCATTTTGTATTTTTATTCAAGTTTTTTTTCTGTCACGTTTTGTAGTCTTTTTTACTGTTACTGTATGTCTACTTTACAGACTGCTAGGCAGAGGGATTTATGTCAGTCTTACTCAGCAGTAGCAATGAAAACAGAAATGTTAATTGGCAATTCAGATTTCCTTAAAAATTATAAAATAAATTTGGCTTTGTTAGACCCGGGTTTAGCTGCGAAAATTATAGTAAATGTTGACTGACAATAAATTCTCTGCTAAAATTATCTTTTAATGAAGGACAAATAAAATTATTAAACATACATATAATCAGGCAATTAAAGACACCGTCTAAGACACTCAAGAATGAATCTATAATTACGACAATTACGTGCAAAACATTGAAGAGTCTTGTTTTCTTGTTTTTGTTCGGCTTTACTACGTAATCTTAAACGGACGGAAGGCGCAAATACTTCATCTTATTAGTGACAATGTATCAATCTGTTTATGGTTTAAATACTAGATAGATGCTCTCAATGCACGCTAGACACATAAGCTTTACCATCTCGTGCCTTTTTTTAAAGACAGCGTCTGTATTAATAATATATCCTATGTTACGGGAGGCATCACAAACAACTTTGTAATAGACACAAAGAACACTCATACTCAGAATAATAATTTGTGGACCAAACAAAGTTTTTTTCCCATGTGCGGTTTGAACCCACAACAGTTAGTGCAGCAGAGAGCGCCGTTGTGACCGCTTAAATCACTACGACATTCGTGCTGTAGAAGGACAGGTGTCATGTCCCTCCGACACAAAGGGAGGATCCTCTGACCAGGTGAGGTGATCATACCTGGCGGGCCACGGCGCAACGGTTGACGTTGAGATGTTCTATATATGCTAATTGCCACGCGAATCTCTATTTCGCGATACAGGATTAGTAGTTACTTCGTAGTTCATTACATTCATACGTTTCGTTCATACTTCGTAGTTCGATGTATCTCCGCTAGATGGCGCTGTTGTATATTTTTCTTTGTGCTGTAATGTGGAAGTCGCCACAGTGCATTGGAAATATGGTCAGCCGACCAATTTTTGGCTACATGTTGTGGTGCTCTGTTAATCCACCCACTATACCCTAGGTGTCCTAAGAGTTAGCTAAGGAAGTAAAGTACACAACACAAAAGAAATGTACTGAAAAGGAAAACTTGAAACAAACCATAGATCGGTCAGTCTGGCCAGCGTGGTATAGTAAGCAAAGCCTCCTTTCTAGAGAGAGGTCTATGCCCAGCAGTGAGCTTTTAACGCTGCCAATGTGTAAGATTTATTCATTTAAAAGCAAAGGGGTCATTCATGGAACACTTAAAGGGAGCCATGGTAGTAAACGTAGTGACTTGTCTCGTTTCAACAATAAAATTTGAAAAATCACCATTGAATTCTTTATAAAGCTGTAATGAAGGCAATATCGACGCAGTTCAAAGTACGAAACTGATAACAAATATTCATACCTACAAGTATTTACGCTAAGTGACATTTAACTTGTGACCCGTGAAGTTGCAGCTATATATCGTGTCGACTCGAGTCGAGTCGTCTGTCAGAATGATTAATTTGTTTACTAAACAAGCTTATTAAGTAGGTATTAGTTGATCCGTGGAACTTTGTCTGTGTCTATTTGAAGAAATAAAAAGATTTATTTTTTTGAAATATTTCTTATTGAAGTTGGGTCACGTTATAACACTTAAATATTTTTTCAGTGATTCCTGAGATTAGCACGTTTAACCAAATAATTTTTTCGACTTTTTAATATACTTAATATACATTAAAATAATTAAAAAGTATAACAAAAACGATATATTTAAATATTGTTAAAAAGTTAAACACGAAAGTACGTGCAGTGAGTTAATAAAACGAACACAACTTTGCCCTAAGTCCTTTTCAACATAGACTCATGTGTCTAACAGAGCGTTAAACCTTAAGCTTGATAATGTACGCTATTTAAATGTTCGAATATTGTATAAAAATAGTGAAAGTCAACTTGGTAATGAATTTAAAGACACATGTCTGGCAATAGTCCATAGTTAAACAGTTTTATACAAGCAAACCCACGAATCCAAGCTAGCGGGCAATAGGTACCAATTCAATTACAGCGTGACTACTCAGTTTGCCCACTTACCTAATAACCGTACATAATATCCACTCGTGGTCCTTGCCGCCATCCGCTGGCTACGGAACCATTCACCTAAGATTTCGCAACGCAATTGTCTCACCTGGTCGACTGACTATGTATTTGACCCAAATATCTTGTATTGTTTATTATAATGAACCAGCTGTGACCAAGTAATAGTAAAGCGGGAAGCGAGTTTTATTGTTCAACGGGCTTGTTGTAAAAAATTGTTCGGAACAGTAAAAATGTTACTTTCAATAACTAAACGAGTGAACGAATCACGTGCTGATAACTGATAACCACGGGTCATGAACACACCCTTCACATACAGCAACATAACCATACTACAGTGTCATCTATCGAAGACACACCGAACTACTAAGTAACTGCTAATCCTGTATCGCGATATAGAATTTCTTGCGCTTATTAGTATATATATATTACCGAACGACAACCGTTGGGCCGCGACCCACCAGACATGATCATCTAGTCAGAGGATTTTTCCTTTATGTTAGAGGAACATGATAACTGTGCTCCACAAATACATACATGCAGCTCTCGACTGAGTGGACGAAGGGTAGGGTTAAGGGTCCGGTAACTTCGCTCGCTCGGTGAAAAGAAAAATTGCAATAATCTTCTGATCGTAGTGGACAATGGACATACACGGCGTTAGTCCTGTTCTATCAAGTAACCCGTCTTCTCATTAGATACGTACTCATTTGTTAATTTGGAAACTTTTCAAAATGTAGTGTAATAGCTTACGTCGTGGTATATTATGGTTTAGTCATACTCAACTCAGCTTCGAATTGATTTCTGCTTTTCAGATACGGTATTATTAAATAAATTGAAAATTACTAAAACAACCGATTAGAATACTGTGTTAGTTAGACAACATGATTAATAGACTGGTAAATTCGTAACAGTAGCTTGCTCATGCCGCCTCCCAATTATGTTCAGAAATTTGTAAATGGTTTGTTAACATTATCTAAAGGTTTGTGTAGAAAATTACTTCCCCTGACTGACCAATTCATCAACGCAGAATCTGAACTGGTGCTATTATAAACTTGTAATAATGACAGTTAATTCTTATGCACTTAGAAATCGTTGGAAATTTCACACCTAAGCATAAGAGATGAGTGGCTGTATCTTGAACGCTTTCAAAGTTAGAAACACGAGATAAGAAATAATCTTCCAAGTGATGAGCGAAAATGTGAAGGTTCTAAGACTTACAGTAATTGTAATGACGATAGTGTATTTAATCTTGTTAAACCTTTGAATCTTGAAAGAAGTCCAATTGATCATCATCATCATTAGCCAAAATACGTTCACTGTTGGACATAGCCCTCCCCCAAGGTTCTCCACAACAGCCAGTCCCGTGACGCCCGCATCCAGCAGCTTCCAGCGACCTTCACTAATTGCTCATAATATCAAAATTTACCGTAATTCATGGATACTTAGGACTTTTGAGTCTTCTCCTTAGAATCCGTCAAACTTTGGGCTCCGGTAACCTTAATTGTTTAGCACCGGTTTTCGTAAAGACAACACCATTTTACTTTTTTTTATTGGGGCCTGCCAAAGTGACTCTAGCCTGCGTGATGGAAAGCATGAACAGAATCCAAGAATTGTGGTCACCATAATCGTTGCAAATGCTGACAACGCAGCATGGTGACCCACACTATGGCGGCCTTGTGAGAAGCTTTCCACACCCCGCTTGGAGACATAAAAGGCATGACAGTCATTGTGACAGTGTAAGGTTTACACAGTTACCACGATAACTGTCACCCCTCCGATCACGACTCTTACTTCGATCAAGCTGTAACATTTGTTTCAAGTATATATATATATATATATATTTGTATATTGCATTATATTGCAATTACATTACGCAGGGATTTATACATGATTAATCATTATTCATCATGAATCGTAAGTACAATAGGTGGTCTTATCGTTAAAACCGATGCCTTTCAGACAACCTTCGTATCAATACAGCAGACGAAATCAAGCATAAAAAAAACGTAACGAAGACTTGAAAAAACAATTTACAGTACAGTTTTATAGGTTACAACTGGTTACAGATTTCGAAGTCATTTTTGTTATGATACGGGGGCAAACGAACAGACGAGTCACTTGACGGAAATTGACTGCTGCCACCCATTAAGGCAACACAGAAGTCACAAACACATTGCTGGCTTTGAAGGAAAGAGTACGTTTTTTGTCCAATCTGGCGAAAAATTGTCAACAGATTACTTGATTCAATTGATCATCTGCTGCTTACAACAATATCGAAATACAAGAAACTAATTCCTGAAAATGAACATTGCAAATGTCCAGTGTATGGTTAAACTTTAATATTAACGAACTCAGCTTCGCAATGGACTCTTGCTGGCTGGCTCTTGGTTGGTTGCCGCCACATCCTTCCACAGTTATGGTGCAGTCCATCAGTCAGTATGGAACGCCATATGGTCAATCTGTCCTACAAATCGCTGATATCTTTTTTATTTTATTTATTTTGTCTGCCTCAGTGGTGCAGTGGTAGCGTATAAGACTGCTTTGTTTGAGGTTTCAGGTTCAATTTACGGGACTAAATGTTTGTACGATTTGTAAATATTTGTTTCGGAGATTAGGTATTTTATATGTATAATATGTTTGTATTTGCAAGCTCTGCTTAGGTTGGGACTAGATGGCGTTGTGTTTCAGATGTCCGAAACTTATTATATTATTATTACTTTGAAATAGGTACTTAACTAATTAGGTATAATTTAATATTTTTTAAAACCCGTGGGGGTTTTTATTTTTACGTTCGTTGTATGAAATTAGGTGTTGCTCATTTGTAAATAGAAAAAGTGCTAAAAATACTGTGTCTGTACTTTTCCAACTACTATAGTCTGAGTGTTACGTATCGTATTGTTAACTAAACAAGACTTAGGTCTCTATTCTCTAAAATTAATTTGTGAAAATTAGATTCGTGTTTAGTGTGTTGTTATGAATAAATCGCGTTAAACACTTATCAGTTCAAGGGCACCGACTTCAAATTGCTGTATGTGTTAATTACGCGTTTGTTTGCAAATGTGTTTAAATATTTGTTTTTCCTACTGTTGTTATTCCTTTTATTTTGTTTTTTTTTTGTTATTAAATGTACATTTTCATACCTGTCATTTCATTTTATTTCATTTAAATATGCATACTTTTATTTTTTTATTTAAGAGCCTGCCAAAATGACTACGCTACCTGAAGGAAAGTATGAATAGAATAAAAGATATTGCTAGTAATTATTGTGTTCAACTTCATTGTCTTTTTAAATACGTGAATGGGATATGTTAATATCAATATTAACTTTATAAGATATTGCCCCTTCACAGCTCCCGTGCTAAGATGATATATTATTCTGTGCCGCAGAGGAGTTTCCAAAACAATCATCTCATCACCTGCCATTGCTAACCTTTTCAGCTCCTTCCAGAATCAGGGGAACGGAGAGTTTCAGGCTCCAATAACTTTCAGTTACACTCCAATAACTTTCACTAGTTTTCAGTGAGACTGTGGTATTATCCGGATCGTGCCGGTCCTGGTGCCGCTTACTCACCTACCAATGAGATGATGTTTTTTATTGTAAGATTAAATGACGTTTCAACTAAAGCTTTTCTGACTTAAGTTCCCATAAAGCTTAAGCCTGCATTATCTATATTGCATTTGCATTGGTATTCGATCTCTACATTTGTCAATCCAGAATAGAACCTCTTTGAATAATTTCTTCCAATCCGGTATGTGTGATTTAGTGCGTCTATTTAATTAAAATATCATACTTAAAACGTATTAATTTTACCCATTTTTAGTATTACAGGACCTCAAACATTATAGTGTCATAATTATATAGGTACGATATATTTGCATGGGAGCCGGGATAGTGGTGGAAGGGATCCCATAAAAGAAATCACATAGAAGAAATACATATTTTTAATAGACCACACCGTTGACTTTGGTGTGTAAAATATTACCGAAGATTTATTTTATTTTTTATTTATTTCTTTCGGACATTTGACGCACAATGTCATCTAGTTTCTAACTAAGCAGAGTTTGTGATATGATAACTAGACTGACTGATAGAATACTTATATACATTTTTTTTTTGTGAAAACACTCAAACTTCGAAACATATATTTGCAGATTATACAAACATTTGGTCTGACCCGGGAATCGAACCCGAGAACTCAAGCACAGCAGTCACATTCACAACCGCTGCGCTACCGAGACTGTTAAGATGTAGTTTAAAATGCCTTTAAAGATTTCGTTCACTCTCATCCAGCTGATTTTTTCATGAAGGGTATCAATAAACTGCCACTGTGTTGCCAAAGATGCATTGATTGTATGGGTGGTTATTTTAATTAACAGATGTAAAACATACAGAAAAATAAGTTAATTTATTAAAAAATGTGAATATCATAGGTAAAGTGTAGCATAGTTCTATATTTTATATTAGTTAATAATTTGTGTAGATGTAAATGAATCCCTCTGAAAATGATTCTGGTTGCGCCCATGTGTATCAGTATCATCTACAGCCTAGAACAGTCCATTGCTGGACGTAAGCCTCTCCGTAAAAAGGAAACAAAGTATATATGAACCTAGATTACAAAATGTTTTCAATTTTATTTATTTAAATTTCATCCGATTTTATTTTATACATGGTTTCTGCTCGAAAGAATACAAAAATACATTTTATGTCAATAAACATATAAAACCCCTTACACGTATTCATTAACAAGACTACTTATACTGGTTACTAAAAATTTTATTGAAACAAAAAAAAATATCAAAGAAATACAAACTTAATATGTAATTTTCATAGAGCGGAAATTTGCAACTTCAGCCCTGACCGCATGAACTGGCTTGAACCGGCTCGAACTGCTGTGAACTAGAGGTCAACGACATGAGGCGATAGTGCAACCCGTGGATTCCCGCTACACACACTGTGCGCGCCATTAGAACGAAATTATACAACACGGGTGACTCTGTGTTTAATTTTCTGACAGATGAAAATATGGTTGTAGAATGCACCGGATTTTATTCATGCACTTTTTCCTCCTGAGCAGTGCATAGCATTATGAATTTAAAGTTGATTGGGTTAGATTTCTGTTTTAAAACAATGTAGTGGAATTTTTGGTTACTTTCAATTTGTATGTTAAGTTCATTTTGAAAATTAAAATGAATTATTGAAAAAAAATGGTAAAAATATGAATTTCGAACGAAATAATTTCGTGAATTTATTTTTAAATGTGATATTAAATTTAAAAATAATTATCACTTCATTTAAATTCTGCAGGAGTCGACGCTCATTCATTTGAAACAGGAAATCCGAAGGGGTTTACCATCCCGCCACCGTCAGAAAGAACTCTAATGCTATCGGTATTTAGTGTGTACTAAGTTATTAAGAGTTTGTATTACCATAAAAATAATTAATAATAATGATACCAAAGAGAAGGAAAATTTGATACAATCCTTTTTTTTATGTTTGGATTCTCCTTCCTAGGTTTGCGGTGGGGTAGTGCGTGGAAATCGGACCGACTAAAACCACACGGTTTGCCATTCTGTTCCTGGAATAGGAAGGATCAAGGAACTGCTGTTATTAAACGATCCAGACCCCTCCCAGCGCCTGGCCACTAGTGCGAGTACTACCTTCGTGTGAACTCTATATTTAGACGACGCATAGCACATGCGGACGTCACCTCCTCGTGGCTGGCCTCTATAGCGGATGAAAGGGAAATCCGTCCCATCCACGTGCAGTCACATTCAGGGGGGCATGAGACACTAGTAAACGAGAGAGACTCCCGTGGTGACCAGGTGCGTGGCCTCTCGAAAGTTCACTCCCCAGGCTGTGACCAGTATGTCATCCGCGTAACAAATTACTCCCAGCCCGGGGGGAAGACGACCTCGAAATGCAGACCCTTGCGAAACACCACACAACATGAGTCGGAGCGTTTTCCTGATGCAGCTAACAAATCATCTTCACTCATTTATTTGCTCCAGGTGGGAATCGAACCTGCATTATTAGTCAAGGACGCTTGGTCTTAAATTAACTAAAACCCACCCACAAGGTTTTTTTCGGCCTAAATTTATTCGAATACGAACATATTGTAGATTTAACATACCAGCAAGCACAAAATACTAAATCTACTTTTGTCTGAAGAAGTACAAAGTCATATTATAATATTATACTTCCTGTTAATGTAGGTCAACAATTTCTTCAAGCGATATTGTTCTAGTGATTTATTTATAAAACAAATCTACCTATTATATTAACATATTATAAAAGATATCTAGTTTCAGATAAAGGAAGGATTGAATCTATCTAATATGTTACGATATTTTTCAAGGGTTGTGGTCACCATATTCATTGTGAATGCCAACGATGCAGTATGCGACCTACACGATGGCGGTTTAGTGAGATGCTTTTTTACTTCCCGCTTGGGGATGTACAAGGCATAATAGTCATCGTGGGGTGGAGGGTCTCACACTTATTTGATAATTGTCACCCCTGCATCAATGGGCTTTTGGTCTCACACTCACCAACGAAACACGACAGTAAAGACGCTGTCGTTTTAGGTTGATATTATTATTTTGTGACAACTTCCATACACAGTGAAATAAAAAACATACTATAGCGCCACCTAACGCAGACATACTGAACTACAGAATAACTGTTAGTCCTAACGATATGAATAATTCTCTCACCGACTTACATATAAAACAACTTCCCAACATGTACTCTGTAACTACAGACCGCAATCCAGCAGCGGTGATAGCCTCGCCTGGTCAGAGGATCTTCCCTTATGAGGGTCATAAACCCCATTCCTTCACAATTTAATTCACTCGGCTTTTATTTAGCGGCTGTAACCGAATTACAGACAGGTATGCGACCTTCAGCTGCTCAAGTTATTTACTTTCATTCTATTCATCTATAACCGTTAGAAGCCCACTGCTAGACATAGGCCTCTCATTAGAAATTCCTCGCTCAGAAGCGTTGCAAACAGTATAGGGTTTTTATAAAGTTATCTTCACTTTGTGTTTTTACAGTGCTGTCTTGTCTTGTCTTGTTGGCTCTATACCATCTAAATTCCTAAGTAAATTAACTTACCTATATCATAAATTCTAAATAAATACATACTTTGTGACAAAGCCGCCTGCATTGACAGCGGTATCGTTTGATGTTATGACGATCGATTAATAAATAAATATTTAAATAAAAAGTAAGGTGTGTTTGTGTCATTGATTCCAGTTCGATCCCTGGTGAAACTTCAAATTTTGGGACAGACGGGTCACCTGACAGTAAGTCGTTAGCATTGCGCATGGACACCAGTTTTCCCTGTCTTCTATAGTTTCGCTCACGCAAAATTCATATTTGTATCACTTATGCACAGGAATTAGAAGAAAATCATCAATGTAGCTGGAAGATAACGTGTTTAATATTTTATCTCTGTTTAGCTTAGCTTAACGTGATTAAACTATTGTGGAGGGACGTGTGTCATATGTCCCTCCGACACAAAGGGAAGATCCTCCGACCAGGCGAGGTGATCATGCCTGGCGGACCACGGCCCAACGGTTGATGTTGGAATGTTGTATATATGCTAATTGCCACGCGAATCTCTATATCGCGATACAGGATTAGTAGTTGCATTGTAGTTCATTACATTCACACATTTCGTTCATACTTCGTTGTTCGATGTATCTTCGCTAGATGGCGCTGTTGTATATTTTTCTTTGACTATAATATGGAAGTCGCCACACTATTGTACAAGTTTTGTAGTTGTTATATTTTGTTTTCATCCCCATCACTTTAATAGTTAATACTTAACTTTGCAATTCTTTAAAAACGTTTTGTCTCGTACAACCAATTTAAGGAACAAATTGTTTTTAAACCTTCGAGAAAAGAATGTATTAGGACCTTGGATAAGTTCTCACTGTTACTAAAAAGATGGCAAAGTGGCACTCTGTGCATGGAATTTCGTACGGTAACGCATCAACTAAGTAGTACTATGTGTAATCTCAAATTCTAGTAGATACAGTTCACCACAATGTCAACCACGTGTTTATCTACCTATAGTGAAAATGCGGGGGGAATTTTATCGCACTGCTTTATTCAAAAGCAGTCTGCAGCTGACAGCACACAGAATTTTTGTCGAAACGTATGGTGACAATACTCTGTCTAATATGACATGCAGAGACTGGTTTAGAAATTGTAGCGTTCATGTGGCAACACTGTTTTTGGACGACGCCACTTTTTATACACAGAGTTGGACACGCAAAAGAATGTCAAGTGGGCTCGGATTAACAAAGCGATTATAAGCGTGTAACTCATCTTCTTGGAGACAAAATACTGTGAATATTGGTACCACCTGAACAGTAAATGCCTATTAAGTTTATACTGTGTTTAATTTACCCATTCAAGTGGTAGATGCATCAGATAAAAATATATTGTGGAGTACCAAACATAGTAACTCCCAAAAAACTTTAAATATAATAACTTTGACCTTGAAAATAAAGAACGTTCTAGAGCATCGACAAAGTTTGAAGACGAAAAATTGGAGGCACTGCTTGAACATGATCCATGTCAGACGCTATTACTTTTATCAAAAAGGCCACCAAAACGTCTGTGACTCTTAAGTTAAAGTTACTAGTTTGCTACCTAGATAAAATAAAAAATGGAATACATAAGTCTACAGCGTTAATAACATGTTATTACAATCAGTCACAATCCATCCAATACTCTTAAACACTCACAAACAGTAACGTATAGAGAAACAAACATTCTCGTTAACTCCGATAAGAGTTTGAACAAAACTCGTATGAAGTTCCCCAAAGCGAAGTAAGTTACGTATACGCCACCTTTATTTACTTAAACGTACACAATTTCAAGTTGAGAAATTTCAAACTTCGTGGAAAATGGTGTACATACGGACACAGATGTGTTCCGTGCCCGCGAAGGTGTACATACGGCAAACAAAACATCTGTGATTTAAATCGACCAAATATTATGAGAAGTTGTTTCTAATAACGCATAATGATATAAAAACAAAAATAATTTGCAAATGTAGGGGTGAAGAAACAGGGGCTCGTGGTAACCGAGGCTTAACGCATTGTAAAGATAAGTAATAACACACTCAACACATAAACACTTAATGATAACGAACTTATAAACATGTTTAATAGTCTGAAAACATCGATAAGTATTCATGTAGTTGTTTAACACGTAACATTATTCATGCGCTAACATTTTTTTTTTCCTAGGTTTGTCTCTGTTTGAAGATACTTTGTTCATGAATTTTTCACACGCCACATTGACAGAAGATTGACAGAAGTTTAGACATTTAAACAAACAAACCCGCAATCACGTTCAAAGACTTGTAACGATTAGAATTTCAGCGTTCCAGCTCGTATTACGCAACTATGTGTTTACAGACACCCCTCGCGTTTCTCACAAATTTTAATATGACAGGTCGGTATTTAAATTGCGCATGAAAAGTTAACATCTAAGTTGTGTAATTTCTAACAAGTCCGTAAAACACGGTGTGTGTGGGGTACATGTAGAACCACTCATTACAACACACAGCCAAATTATTCGATTAACTTTTGTGAAAAAGATTAGCTTTTACCCGCGGAGATGTGTCTACGCCCATGTGTGTGTGGGTTATCGTGTTTAAAAGTAGATTATATCCTTCTTTTAGAATTAAAATATCTCATGTAAATATAATTATAATCGCTTCCTTGGTTTTGGCGTAAAAGAGTTACAGACTTTTGAATTTGTAATATTAGTAGTATTAGTGGAGATTAGACAAATCTATCTCGGTGGCGCAGTGGTAGCGTATGTGACTGCTATGCTTGAGGTCTCAGATTCGATTCCTGGGTCGGAACAAATGTTTCCATGATCTGCAAATATTTGTTTCGGAGTTTGACTGTTTTCTATGTATATTATACATGTATTTATATCAGTTGTTTAGTACTCATAGTACAAGCTCTGTTTAGTTCGGGACTAGACGCCATTGTGTGTCAGATGTCCGAAATATTATTCATCATCATCATCAACAGCCTTCACAGTCCACTGCTGGATATAGGCTTCTCCTTAGCAAGGAGGTTTTGGCCTACTATACCACGCTGGCCAGACGGGTTGGAATAGGGTTTGTTCCAAGTTTTCCTTCTCTTTGTAATGATGTTGTCTTGCATACTTTGTTCCCTTAGTCGCCTTTTACGACACCTACGGGATGAATAGGGGTGGTAACACTATGTATTCTTAATCCATCACTACACGGACTATTAAATAATATTATTTCAACGAATCGTTAGATAATATGTTTAACTATTTTGAAATAAAAAAGTAGGTTCTCTATTTCTTTTTGTTTTTTATGTTTATTACCTAAAAATTTTGTCATTTTAAAAATAATAAGCTTAGTGAGATGCTTTTTCACACCCCGTTTAAAGGATCCGAGGTCGTAGTGGGAGGGAAACACGTGCTTTGGTAATGAGTTCCAGGCTTTAACTGATTTACATAGGAAGAAATAGCCGAACCGTTTAGTTCTGGAGCGTATATCTACCAATCTGAAACGGTGACTTCCAAGGCCAGCACGAGTTGCCCTGTAGAGGAACGTAGAGGATGGGATCAGTTGGAAGAGTTTATCAGAACACTCTCCATGATAAAGACGATAGAGAACTGCCATAGAGGCGACATTTCTTCGCAACTGCAAAGGCTCAAGAGATTGAGTCTCTGCAGTTGCGAAGAGATGTGTGCTCATGACATAAATATTTGTCCTGCGTGGGAGTAGAATCCACGACCTCCGGATTAATAGTCAGGATCACTAACCACTAAATCAACAGGTCAGTCAATAGTAAAGATTAATTGCAACGTTAATTATTTTTACTTGAAAAAACATCTCCAGACCTCTATTAGTTCGGGGTACTATTCCGATTGAGTCGGCCCATTAGTACTGAAACATGACTTAATAAAAAGAAGTATGAATTACAATTATTTACGTGCAATGCGTTATCGAAAATGTTAATTTATCAACATTATTACGCTAAAATGTCTAAATAAACCGCACTATCTAGTATCTAGCCTACATGCGCGCACGCTTCCGTCGCACAATTAGATCGCGACATTTAATTGTGGGTTATTACGTCTCTTCTGTTACGTTTACTCGTACATTACGATGTTACACAAAGAGTGTAAAAATAGGACTTATGTTCTTACTGTGAAGGGACGAGGTATTATGTCCCTCCGGCACATAGGGAGGATCCTCCGACCAGGCGAGGTGATCATGCCTGGCATGCCACGGCCCAACAGATAATGTTGGGATGTAGTATATATGATAATTGCCAAGTGAATCTCTATTTCGCGATACAGGATTAGTAGTTGCTTCTTAGTTCATTACATTCATACCTTTCCTTCAAACTTCGTAGTTCGATGTATCTTCGCTAGATGCCGCTGTTGTACATTTTTGTTTGTGCTGTAATGTGGAAGTCACCACATTACATAACACATACGTGTTAATATATTAATGAGAACTGTATTTGTGAGTGACGATGAAACGTGATATAAGGAAAGAAAATACCTTATATTATTCTTACTAATATGAGAATGTGTTTATTTATTTGTATGTTTGTCTTTTCTTCGTGTCGTAATGGAGCAATTTTATGATATGATTCTTGTGTATAAAGAAAGTTAAGAGCTTGGAGAGTGATAAAACACCTCATTCCAATTCGAAGATCTGTTATGATGCGTATTTGAATCGCTTCAAATTTTAATTAATTCCGATAGATGGCGCTATTAAGGTTGCATGCATACAATACAAAATCTTTGTCAACTTGACTTTAATAAAAAATACCCACGGTTTCTGTTAGACAGCGCCATATTGAATAAGGTACCTAGAATCTCTATCGATAATCTTTTAATATTTTTTTAACTTTAAATATTATAAATGCAAAAGTTAATAAGGATGTATGGATATTTGTTACTCTTACATGCAAAAACTATTGTATGGAATTAGATGAAACTTTGAATTCGTACAGATGATGATGATGTAAACATACAAGCGGGCGGAGTCATGACTAATAGTAGTATTTTATAAAGATAATTCATTTAACAAAAGACTTTTTGCAGTTCAAAAATCACTTTATTTCTCAAGATTAGACAACTTATAAGAAGAAATGAAATACTACTCACAAAAGATAAAAATAA
Organism: Hypercompe scribonia; assembly: GCA_949316085.1. Lineage (NCBI taxonomy): Eukaryota > Metazoa > Arthropoda > Insecta > Lepidoptera > Erebidae > Hypercompe > Hypercompe scribonia. The sequence goes on from OX438988.1 coordinate 13,897,898, forward strand.
AGTGCATTCACAGGTAGTCCATTCCTAATTAATTTTAATGCAATGTAGGTAGTTCTATAAAAATTAATAAATCCATTCCAATGTAGGCTTATAAAATATACTCGTAGCATAATTTCATAACACTTTCTTTTCGCTAGTGTTTTGATCCCACGTAATAGGTAGCGAGTCTATTATCGAGATGTTTTCTTTGCCAGAGCCTCGTCCGTTGATCAGTAGGTTTACCACTTGCAGGTGAGGTTGACTTGGGGCCCTAAGGTTTTAGTAGGAACCCTATGCACCCTTTTTCATATTAGTTCATGTGATGTAGTAATTGTCTCTGTGAAGTAAACGTAACATTATTTGTATATGTTATAAAGTCTGAGATTACCGATATAAAAATATCGAAGAGTGCGTTTTTTTATTTTTCTGTAGTAATTTTAAAATATGTTTTGTAAAAGTATAAATAAAAACAAAACCTTTTCTTTCAGCGTTGGTTTTCAGGGATAAATTATTCAAACCTCACGTATGAATTAAGGGTTATTGCACTGCTATGGTAGCATATTTTATTTTAACGTGTAACGTATAAGAGGACCTTGTAATGGTAGGTTAATATTTAAGGTTATGAACTATGTTGTCGACTAAATGCATTTTTGACAGAAACGTTAAATTTAATTGTAGCTAGTACAGGGACAGAAGTTTTAAATAATCACCAACAGCTGTTGTACATAGTGATCAACATTTTGTCTTCCAACTCATTTTTTTTTATATGAATAGCGTGCCAAAATGACTCTATTCTGCCTGATGTAAAGCATGAATAGAATCCAAGAGTTGTGGTCACCATGCTCATTGCAAATGCAGATAATGCAGTATGGTGACCCACACTATGGCGGCCTAGTGAGATACTTTTTCACATCCCGGTTGGGGACGTAAAAGGCATGACAGTCATCGTGACAGTGTGAGGCTTACACAGTTACCACGATAACTGTCATCCTGCATCAATAGGCCTCTGGTCTCACACTCACCAACGAAACACGACAACACGGATGCTGGCGCTTTAGGTTGTTCTGTGGGAGGATAGTACTGCCCGGTCGAGCCGGCCCGCTCGTGCTGAAATCAGCGTGACTCTACTACCTTTCCATGTACTCGTATGTCACCTTTTAAGTAATCTATATTCCATTAGTCATTCATTTTCTCTGCATTCAACAAAACATACAATATGTCTTTCTATACTGACAGACTGTGAAACATACAACTCACCTGACATTTGAAATTAAAGAAACAAATGACAACCAGAACGATTTGGTTTTCATAATATATATTCAAAAATATGTAAGTATTATTTATCAGCTCTCTGGTTATCGTAGAATAACCTAGTTAGGCATCCTACGGCCGGGTTAAGCCGTTCACTGTTGAATGAAGGTTTCCCCCAAGGAGCGCCTACCATCCTGATCTTAGGCCGTCCGCATCCATCCTTTGCCAGACACCTTTTTCTTGAGAGTATTTATTTTACATTATATATGTTTATCAACAGTCTGGTTACCAGAGTACAGGTTTTACATTACGAAGAATCAGACGGTCGTGTATGTGATAATAATAGTAATAATTTGAAACAAGAAAACAAAACACAATTCAATGATGTTTAACTTTAAAAAGCACTTGTATTAGAAAGAGAGTAGGATTCATTTTCAATGTTCCTATGATTTACTAATATTAATTTTAGAGTTGGGCTGTTTTTTTTTGTGTATGTATTTATAAAAAAAAGTGTATAAGTATTCTATCAGTTAATGTAGCTTTCAAAATATAAAATACTAAATGGCTTTGTGTGTCAGATGTCGCAAAATAAATATTTATTTATTTACAGTGGAGCTAGAGTATCCAAGTTTCAACAAAGTTCTTTAATTCAATATAAATAATGTAATTAAACTTTTTAAGTAAATCAAAAACACTTTTCAATTGTACTAATGAAATAAAGAATTTATTTTTGTAAGTGAGTAACAGCTAGTAGGCGTAATATGTAGTAATAAACATTTGAGAAATCGATAAAAAAAGGGCCAACCTTACATATTTTGTGTACTACGAATGAATGAATGAATGAATGAATAAGTGAGTGAGTGACGGAAAGAGTTCATTCGTTCGCACGAGAAGTGCGATTCTGTTACGTGACTCGACCTCATTTCGAGTCATTCATAATACGTCAATTTGCTTTCGTACGTTTCTATTAAATAAAATTCTTAATTTCGTTCACTTCTAATTAATGACATTAACTATAAATAAATAAATAAATATTTCGGACATTTGGCATACAACGTCATCTAGTTACAAACTAAGTAGAGCTTGCGTAATAATAACTAGACTGACTGATAGAATACTTACATACTTTTTTTTGTAAATACTTAAATTTTATACATAGAAAACACCCAAACTTCGAAACAAATATTTGTAGATCATACAAACATCTGGTTCGACCCGGGAATCGAACCCGAGACCTCAAACACAACAGTCGCATTCACTACCGCTGCGCCATCTAGGCAGTTAGTTCATGTATTTCTTTTTAATAATGTCACTCGTTTAACGATCAGAGGTATAGGCGTTTTATTAATTTCCTGTGTTCTCGTATAGTCATATATAGTTGGATGTTAAAATGTCATATAAGTCACAAATATAAACACAGTATTTAGACATCTATATCTACCAATTAAAATAACAGTTTCGACAGATGTTACACCTAAGCCGCTGACATATTGAAACAGTGTAGAGTCTGGTTAATAATATGTTCATAACTCTAATAGCCCCTTAATAGTTCAGTGTTGGACATAGGCCACTTTTTAGATAGAAAAATTTGGCCTACTTTACCATGCTGGCAATAGCTCAATTATATAAAAATACGAGCTTTTGCCCGCGGCTTCGTTCCCGTGGAATTTGATCTGCCACATTTTAAATATATGTGTATTAATAAAAAATATCCTATGTTACTTCTAATACCTCCAAGAACATGTGTACAAAATTTCATGATGATCGGTTGAGTAGTTTTCGCGTGAAACCGTAACAAACAAACTAACATTCGCATTTTTAATATTAGTAATAATTAACATAAAAGACTATAACAAAGTGTTTATATATCCGCTCCGCAAGTTAATTATATTTTTGATTAAAACACGAACTTTTAAATCGACTTCTATCCGCCGTTGTTCGTAGAACTTCACCTTAAATAAAAAGCGAAGATGAGCGGAGTTGAGCTATCAGTCCGCACGACTGAGCATTACGCGAGATCTTCCGTTTCACTTCGGTTTATCTCACAGAAAAGTTATATCAAGCTTGGCATACTCTTTATAAATTGGGATCAATTTATTTGAGACACTGTTCTCAGAAAATGACGGTAGTTTATTTTCAGCTACTTAAATAGATTACTTTTAATTTAATTAGCCTCATAACAAGGTAAGATTTGTAGTTATCATTGAATATTTTGGCTCGTTCAAAGTTAATCCTCTAATGTTTTTCTGTTATATATTTTATCAGTACAAATGTACTAGCTTTTAACCTTATTGGAAGAAATAAGAAAAAAAAAACACTAAAAAGCCAAAAACAAAACCTTACCGATGTAATAAATACCGTAATGAGTTCGTGAATATTTTACTTACTCTTAACGTCTCTTTATTTGTATACTTTTTAGAAATACACTCCCGAATTAAACTATTTGGCTCTCCCTTCTTGTGCAAATTAGTTAAAACCTAGAACTCACTACCAGCGCACATGTTTTCCTCCCACTACCACGGTCCTTTAAACGGGACGTGAAAAACCATCTCACTAGGCCGCCATAGTGTGGGTCGAAATACAGAATTGTCTACACTCGCAATGAGTATGGCGATCTCCACTCTTGGAATCTATTCATGCTTTCAGAATGAAAGAAAAGAATAGGAAAGTAAAAGGTCCATAATAACTGTATTGCTCAAAGAATTTTGGTTCTCAAAAAATATAAAAAAAATATACTTGGGCGCATATAGCCGAGAGCAGCGTTCTTTTTTTTCTATTATCTATATATTAATACGTAAAGCAAAAACTTTGGACCCCTTTATATAAAAATTGCGCTGACGGAGGAGTATGAAATTTTGCACACTTATAGTTTATATGTAGGAAAAGTGCAGAACGCTAATATTTTTCAATAATAATGATTATAAAGTACATTAAATCAATAAATAAAACATTACACACACTACCATGCATTTGACACACACAAACAAGTATTTCTTATACGCATATATACTCTGTGGTCAAATTGTTTCTTTTGTTTATCATTTTGTCTATAGATATTGAGTACTGACATAGACATAGATTACTGTTTTATATGTTTACTGTGGTCTTACTGAATGTCGAACAGAAAAGTTTTATTTCCCCGATTTATTATAAAAAATACCACGTGAAATACCGCTCGCTTATACAAATTTATGTACTGTAAGTTGTGTTTCAGTAGGCAACCACTAGTTAATATTATTCTTAAGTTTTCGTGTTTCATTCATAATTACTAAGGATCGGGCATCAATAAAATTAACGGATGAGTACATTTCAACTGCGTTACACTGTTCGTTGTCACAGACGAACGTCAGACAATTAAAAAGTATGTGGTATCTACTTACCGCGTTAATAATATTTATTAGTAATAACTATGTGTATATCTAAGTATAGCAGGACATGGTAACCAAGATACGTAGACGTTCTCTGGGACTTCCTTCTTTCGGTATACCATGTAGTGTTATTCATTCATGTCTGTACCTAAATATTATAATACTAGCCAATATATCAAAATTAAGAAATTCCCTCTAAAATTGATACAGCACATACGCAATATACAGTACACACACTTCCTCCCAACAGTGTGAACCCCTCTACAACTTATATAACTAAATTTCTATAAACCTGTTTAATGTCGTTTATAGAAAAAAATGTCTCTAAAATACCAAATTCACAACGTAGTAGAGCTAGGCTCGATCGGGGAGTACTACACAAAAGACCAACCTAAGTGTGCATCATTTCTGCTGTTGTTTCGTTGGTAAGTGCAAGACAGGGGTGACAAATATTGTGGTATACGTGTGAGCCTTATACTGCCACACTGACTGTCATGTCTTTTACGTTCCTAAGCGGAGCGTGAAACAGCATCTTACTATTGTCTGCATTTGCAACAGGTATGGTGATCACAACTCTTGAATTCTATTCAAGCTTTCCATCAGACAGAGTAGAGCCACTTTGGCATGCTATTAAAAAAAGGTCATAAACTTTTCTATTGTTTCTCAAAACTTAAATAACTGAGAAATACACATAAAAATAGAAAAAAAAAATGAGAGGTGTCAAGGAACACCCGGATGGAACGAAGTTCCTTTCGATTAATCAGTGAAGGAATTGTAATAATTTTTTTTTAATTCGAGAGAGAGAGAGAGACAGACAGAAAAACATGCGCACACCGCACGCCTTACTAAACTATCGCAAAAAGTGTCGTGACAACCTTTCGTCTGAGTTTCTTCTGTCTAGCCTCAGCACGATAAGGAACTTCGTTCCAATACCCCAAACTCATTCAGCCGTTTTCGACACTTATCAACCAACTGCATTTAATCTTCTTGAGTACAATATGTACAATATTAGCCATGAGTTTTTCTAACTGATCCCATCCTCTCCGTTCCTCTATAGGACAACTCGTGCTAACCTTGGAAGTCACCGTTTCAGAATGGTAAATATACGCTCCCGAACTAAACGCTTCAGCTCTTCCTTCCTGTGCAGATCGGTTAAAGCCTGGAATTCATTACCAGCCCACGTGTTTCCCTCCCACTACGATCCCGGGTCCTTTAAGCGGGGCGACCACCGCTCTTGAATTCTATTCATGTTTTCCACCAGACAGAATAGAGTCACTTTGGAAGGTTAAATATATATAAAAGAAAACAAAGAGTATGTTGCAAATATTGCAGCTATCAATAATTAAATAGCATATCTGAAACAAAACCGCAGTACATATATACCTACCGATCTTTCCTTTGATAGCCGCAGTCAGGATAAATGGATTATAACCGTAGCGATGGCGAACGGACAGCCTCCAGGCTTTCAGCACGTTATCGAATTACTCACGTTTCAGAGCAGGACAGCTTAATTCTGTTACGTTTGATTTAGAGTTCAGTTGGCGGCGGGAAAAACTGATGCAGCATGAATATGTGTGACAGATATATGGAGATTTTTTAAATGATTAAGATTGGTTTAAATTGTTTAAAGTACTATTGGGTGATAACTTTTGTTGGTTTTGAAAAAAGTTGAACTGTATTTTGAAACTGTAAGTGTAGGGAATCTTACACTGTCACCATGATAGTCAACATTTTACATAAAACGTCGTATGGGGCCGTGGAAGAACCTGGATGGGGGATTTCCCCAAGCGGCGTGTGAATAAGCATCTCACTACGCCATGATAGTGTGGTTCACCGTACTGCATTGTCTCCATTCACAATAAGTACGGTGAAGTCAACTGTTGGATTTTATTAATGTTTGAAGATCTTCTGCTGACATACCTTTTTCCGAACAATCTGTTACCGTTTTTATTATAGTAAATACAGAATTTGGATGAATGTATGTTTGCAACTACACTAAAATGACTAAACGGATCTGAATATAATTTGACACAGATATAGATTGAAATTGAGAGTAGTACATAGGCTACTTTTGATTTATAAGTCGTAGTAGGTAGTAATTAAATACACGAGTGGAATATATTAACATGCTATTATACGTCACAGTCCTCTCTTTTCTCATTGCTATCTGTTGGCGTGTTACATATCCACGTGATCACGCCCGATCCCTCCCTGATCATCTCGGCTTGCATTTCTATCGAGTTATAAGAGTCAGAGTACAGAGAGTGCACCTGTGCGTGCCTACGCTTTTGCACTATAATATCTGCTATGTAGTTTGCTGGACGTTGAGACTGGTCGCCGTGGTCGAAATCAGCCAGGAGTACATTATCAGCTTTATATATCACACTCACACATCAGGTGATGAGGTAACGTAATTTCTTTTTCTATGTTAAGAAGCTGCCAAAGTGACTCTACTCTGCCTGATGGAAAGCATGAATAGAATCCAAGAGTTGTGGTCACCATACTTGTTACAAATACAGACAATGCAGTATGGTGACCCACACTGTGGCGGCCTTGTGAGATGCTTTTTCACACCACGCTTGGGGACGTAAAAGGCATGACAGTCATTGTGACAGTGTAAGTGTAAGTGGCAGTGTAAGTGTGTAATTTATTCGTCAAAGCATTATAAGTAAACATAGAGCTTATCGAGCGGTAACATTACGGCAGGTTTGAATGAGCAGCGGTAGTCACTTACCATCGCACGACCCGTCTTTTCGTTTGCCACTTATATCATAAAAAAGTAAAGATAAAGAGCACTTTATCACCTTTAAGAGATATCAATCAAACGCCATCACATTTTAATTTAATTTACGAAAAAGGTTTCGAATTTAAAACGAGCAGCCCTACATCTAAATGATACCATTGTCTCGTAAATCGATTTAACGACGCACCAAACTCAAACAAGCGAATGAAACGAACCATAAAATTAAATAGAGCCTTTATAGAAACAAGTAATTGGTAATACTCAGATTATTAATATTCTAGTCTTACTCTCCGGCGAAACTTGTATAATTACTTTGCTATATTAATCTACGTAAAGTCGCTAAGAATTTTATAAAGAGTGCCTAAATAATACCCATCGTAAAAGTTGAGAGAGTTTTGTAACAATTTAGAATGTAAATGAGTTATTATGGTAGGGGACGGTCGAGGGACAGGGGTGTGCGTTGAAAGTTTTTAAACAATCTCATTGATGTTGTGATCTGGCTTCTGAGAGTGGAATAGGATGGGTTGAAGGAAACACTTCAATTATGAGTTAATTACGTTGTTGAATATATAATACGTGTATTTTTTTAAGAATAAGTGTCAACTCAATTTATACCTTTAATCTATGAGGACTGCACGTTTGGCCTATGGTTTAAGCAGTCACCACGCCGCTCTTTCCTACGCTGAGTGTTGGGTTCAAACCCAAAATGGGATAACACTTTGTGTGATGCATAAATTGTTGCTCTGAGTCTGGGTGTTCTTTGTGTCCATTTCTTGCATGTTTGTAAAGTCCCCGCGACATAAGATTAATTCATTGTCTTTTAAAAATATGCCTATTTTGCTTATTGTACTTGGTACTAAAATATATGTTCTCTATTTCAGGTACAACTTTTAACATCTGAATCTACGTATACACAAATCTACAAACAGGTAATTGGAATATTAAAAGAAGGGAAGCAACAATATTACCGGTAAATACAAGATAACGTAAATAACTTCATATTTATTAAAATGTTATAGTGAATACAAATTGTAAAAAAACAAAACAAAAGGGACGTTGGTCACTCAAAAGGCAGCCACACCTTGAGACTCTTGACTTAAAATTGCCCATGGGCGACGTTAGTCACTTACGACGAAGTAATCCATCTGCTCTTTACCAAAGACACAAAAAATAATAACAATCTATTGTTTGTCTCTCTTTCTCCTATTGTACATTATATCATCTCGTTCACCTCCACCTCATTCCATCTTTATGTTACACGACTAATTTTATTTAATACGATTATTGTTTGAAAAAAACAGAAATAATAATTCTCAATATATTTATTTTCAATTTTCATTTTGTCCCTTTACTGTTGCTATTGATATTCGCTAACCATAAAACATACACTACAATTTTAAGAGGTGTCTCAAGTATCGATTAAACTCTGATTACCTGAAACTAGGTTTAAGTTCAGATAAATACTAAACGTCTTTTATTACAGAATGTATTTTAAGTGGTATTCAGCTGAAACTCGTCTCAATAATTGATTATAACTTACAGCTTGTTCTCGATTACATTTTCGCCTTATTGACATTATTATACCGTATCACGCAGTAGATCATATTTATATAGATTTATTTACTGTTGGCTAGCGTAGCAATTTAAACACATTAAAAAGAATCATATATAATAAAATTAAATATTAAAATAAAAATGACTAGCTATTAGCTATCACGGAACGTTCTCATTGTTTTCAAAACTTGTCACGTTGAATTATCGAACTATGTTTTTGTTTTTATATTTAATGATAATGTTATACTTTTGTCTAAACCAAAAAGTTGTGGTAATGTTTAGTTAAACAAATACTTGAAACAATTATCTTAAGTAATTCTTTCTTAAATAAACTAAGTAAAGTTTCGAAATTATTCAGAAAGAAGTCATGGTAAACACGTTTATTTCTCCTAAAATCACCTTAGAAATCACTGCTGAGTTCACATCTATCAAAATCTATACTTAAGTAAAGATTTCGATCTAAACATTGTTCTGTGATAAGCTATCACTCAATTAACTAAAGATCGGTGAATCTTGTTTTAAGTGATGTTCGGTAATAAAATCTCTACTTAAATCAATTTTAAGGTTAGATTCACTCCTGAGAGACGTTTTAAAATACAGGCTTAACGAATATGGCAAAACTGTAAAGAATTTTCGTTAGACTACACACCGCTAAAAACTAACACTAAATGTAATTAGCGCAGATCATTTCTATTTAAAAGTGTATCATCACTTTATATAAACTGTTCTCTTGACTTGAGTGTTGCTATAAATAAATACATCCATCATTTAATCTCCTTAAAGTCTTACTAACAACGTACGACAATTTAGTTTTAAGCTATACACACAATAATATATACACCCTAAAGTCAGTTTGGTAGAGTAGAGTTTAGTAGAGCCACACTGATTTCAGCACGAGCGGACCGGCTCAACCGGGGCAGTACTACCCTCCCACAGAAAACCAACCTAAAGCGCCAGCATCCATGTTGTCGTGTTCCGTTCGTGAGTGCGAGACCGGAGGCCCATTGATGCAGGGGTGACAGTTATCGTGGTAACTGTGTAAGCCTTACACTACCACGATGACTGTCATGCCTTTTACGTCCCCAAGTGGGATGTGAAAAGGCATCTCACTAGGCCGCTATAGTGTGAGTCACCATACTGCATTGCCTGCATTTGCAATGAGTATGGTGACCACAACTCTTGGATTCTATTCATGCTATCCATCAGGCAGAGTAGAGTCATTTTGGCAGGCTCTTAAGATAGAAAAAAAAACTGTTTCCTTGACTTGAGTGTTGCTATAAATAAATACATTCATCATTTAATCTCCTAAAAGTCTTACTAAAAACGTACGTCAATTTAGTCTTAAACTATACACACAGTAATATATACACCCTAAAGTCATTTGTACATTGATTTCCACATAATCTGAGAAAGTGTGAGTCAACTCCTCCTTATAAATTGCTTCGCTTTACCTCCACAAACTGATGTAACAGTTTCATACACCGGTGAATGAGAAATAGCATTCGGTTACTCCCATCCGTGTGTTTAGTTACAAATCTGTTTGCTCCAGTTAAATCGCTCCAATTTGTCGCCAGTTCAAGCTGACTTACTTAAAGTCGAAGAGACGTGGTACTTTGAATGGATAACTTAGTGATTTTCTGTCCGTGACATAACTTATTAACACTAATGTTGAAAGATCACTTTCGGAGCAATGTTGAAAGGTACTTCTACTGTGTACCTTAAATATTTATTTGTATTATTTGTTTCATATGGGATTCAATTTTTTTAAACATTTTTTTATATGTTTTGGACATTTGACACACAAATTCATCTAGTTTCAAACTCAGCAGAGTTTGTGCTATGATAGCAAAAATGGCTGATAGAACACTTATATACTTTTTTTTGTAAATAAATACATATTATACTTAGAAAACACCTAAACTTCGAAACAAATATTTGCAGATAATACAAACATTTGGTGTCCCCAGGAATTGAATCCGAAACCTCAAGCATAGCAGTCACATTGACTACCGCTGTGCCACCGAGGCAGTTAAATTTCATAACTCTAACACATGCCTATTGCCCTTGTACTACTCTACGTTTAACCATAAACCCTGATCAAAACACAAATATACTTATTCAAAAATCAATTGCTCCTGACCTTGAAACATGACATCTGACTCCGGTATCACCTTGATATTTGAACAAACAATTGTAGAATCCACTCATTGGCTTCGCAGATTACTTTGTCAGGATCGAGATGATTGATATAGTAGCGAGCTTGAGTTACGTAACACGAATCCCTGTTAGAGATGGGAAATATCGATAAAATTTAAATTAGCAAGAAAAATATTTAAAACGTTTATTTGCCTTGTATTTTTTTGTCATTCATTTAATTGTAAAGAAATTGTATTGTATTAATCTCTAATTAAATCCTATGTCGTATAAGGCAATTGTTGAACCGTATTTTAAGAAATAAATCGAAAGGAAAGAAGATAGTATTTACCAACTTGTGTAATTTCTAAAGTTCCGTTTCTTTTTAATTTACTCTTAAGTTTAGTTTTACAAGGAAAACAATAGATAGAAATAAGTTAATAGCATTCATAGTTTATTAAGTTTTTTACCATTAATAATTTTGTTATTTTTGTTTTGAATCGTGTTACAAAACATTTTTCTTATCTTTTTAGGTATCAACCCAAAAAAATAAGTATTATTTTTGGCTTAAGATTCGTCCTTATTTAGCTTAAGAGAAATAACGATAAATGTATAAGCTAATAAATATAACCTTATATTTAGTTCATAGAATTCGCAGACAAATAAATATACTCTCGCTTTTCAGCAATATGAGAGCAATTAAGATTTTGCGACCTGATGAACCATTTAATGTCAATGTTGAATTCATTCTTAGTTTAGAAGTATATAGAAGTTATTTTTATAACATAAGGGGTTATCCAGTCACCTGGTGGTCGTGAATTGTAGTCATAAAACTGGCGAACTAGTCACACCCATAGCAAAAACAAGATACCTACACATCATCTTTCTAGCTTTTATTAATATAATATCATGTAGTATTTATTTATTTTCAAAATACCTTAACACTTAGATTACAAATAACTTGTGAATGTTTTTACAAGTCAATTAATACTGCATCTGCAATCAAACTTGGCAAAGCCTGTAGTTCGACTGTCATCACATTTATTTTATTGCAAAAATAACTTATGATTATTTATTTTCTAGTTCTACTGTTCTATATATTATTCACAAGATTATTTAAGGTCGGCTACTAGTTAACTATTTAGCCTGAATATCAGTTTTTGCTCTCCTGATCTCTAGAACCCAGAGAGTGAACTGAATTTAGAAATTCAACTAGTTGTTAAAATATTTGAGGGTACTGATTTCCTAATAACGATAGTTAAAGAAGTTCATGATAACTGGAACCGACGGCTTAACGTGGTCTCCGAGGCAGGTAACTAAGAAAAAATCTATAACAATTTTGATCCTTTGCGAGAATCGAACTCGAGACCTCTTGATTGACGAAGACGAGATACAGATATCCATAGCAACACCTGCTATCAACAACACCTACCAGTCAAGCGTCACAAACGTATTGTCCTTATTTGAGGTGCGAGAACTTTTCTTTCTTCAAAGTTTGAAGGTCGTTTTGTTTCAGAAATAATAGAGGTTATAATTTCATCTACAATTACTGCTTATATAAAGTTACAAAAGTTTCCAGTCACGTTTTAATCACACTTGGACTAACTTACAAACTAACTAATAAAGAAATGATAACACACGGCGTAATGTGTGCAAGGCCAAATATGTAGAGTTGAAATAATACGCACTACATAGCAGGTACTATTCGCAAATACATTATTGTGACCTAATATAAATATTTATCCTTGAACTTGAACTCATAATGCGTTTGAAATCAGATTGGACGGTTTGTAATCGTCACTTTATTAGACACTTACAAGGCGTACTGACCTTAAATCATCCAATAGGTGGTTAAGTCTGCTGTGGAATTACAAGGGATAGTTTAACTAGGACATACCAGAGGCCCGGTCGTATGGGACTAAATTAAGTGTTGTTTTAGTGCATTCTAATACAAAATAATTTGCTAAAACTTACTCTACTTTTGGTGTTGTTGAGGTAACGACTATTGCAAAATACTTTGTTCTTTGATAAAACTAAGGGAGACAGACGTTAACACGCGACTAATAGCTTAGTGGTCGAATTTCAACCATTTTGAATATGTTGCTGTGTTTGATGGAGCAATCTGTCCCAATATGCCGTGGACCACTTGTATTTTCAATATAATTTTTAACTTTATTGCAGATACTTAACATATTTTAAATATATTTCAGCATTTTTTTTTACATTTAGACAAAAAATAATAAAATACGATATACTATGACGTCATTTCAGATAATAAGTTACTTTTACTTAGGAGTAATATTAATTTATAATTCATTATCATCATGAAAATGCCTCGGTCGATTGTAGCGAATTCAACTGTTGCTCGATATTTCTTTATTTATTTCGATTATTTATCGATACAGTTTTCTTTTATCGATATATCTACATCACAGCACTACAGCCGATAACAGAGAAGCTTTCACTATGTAATGTTCTCTTATCTCGAGTTTACCTTAAGATGTCTGCCGCGTAAATTATCTATAAGAAAGTTAAAGCTCTCCATTTTTAGGTGTGTGACTGTCAAGAGATATGATTCATAAACGGATGTTCTTTAGGCATTAGAAATAAATATTTTTTTAAAACGGGTTTTTTTTAGTCATTTGTTTATGTTATTGACTTCAAGGAAAAACACAAATTAAATGGGGTGTGAAAAAGCATCTCATTCGGCTGCCATAGTGTGGAATGCCATACTGAATTATCTGCATTCACAATGAGTATGGTGACCACAATTCTTGGATTTTATTCATGCTTGCCATCAGGTACAGTAGAGTCACTTTTGTTGGCCAAGAATATAAAAAAATATAACTAACGAAATAACCTATTTATGGTATATTATTACTTTGCACAAATATATAATTTGGTCAACTGAATACCTAAAGAATTCTCTGCCCGTTGATCGATTATAACATAATATAATATTTCAGACATTTGACACACAGCGCCATCTAGTTCCAAACTAAGCAGAGCTTCTATCATGGGTATTATAACTGATATAAATACATAAATATTTTTTTTGTGAATACATACATATTGTATATAGAAAAACATTTGCAAGTCATACAAACATTTGGTCCGACCTGGGAATCGAACCCTAAACCCTCAAGCACAGCAGTCGCATACGCTACCACTAAGCCACTGTTTCCCATTTAATGGTACGCGTACCCCTGGGGGTACCTAATACCTATTTATTAAAAATTGTTACGATATGATTTTACAATGATTATTTGTTTGCTATTATTATTATTTTATGATATACCGGGCAATTAGACAAACAGGTCGTCTGGTAGTAAGCGACTACCTTGGTAATTCATAATTCTAAAGCACTGTTTCCCATTTAGTGGTACGCGTGCCACCAGGGGTACGTGAGATTGCATCAAGGGGTACGCGAGCAATCTCTTAATTAAAATATTAAATTCTTAAAATCAATACCTAATGATTATTTAATCCTTCTCTCCCGACTCCTTAAAGTTATTTGTGGTCGAGTCATTTTCTTAATGTTAAATTAAATGTCACTTTTACATAAGGGTTCTTAGAAACCTCATTTCAATAAACGCATTTTACTTTGACTTTGACTGAGGGGTACGCAAGTTCGAGGTCTTTCTTGAAGTGGTACGTAGAAAAAACTAATCGGGAACCACTGCACTAAGCCAACGAGGCAGTTTAAGATTATGTATTACGATGAATTATTTATAGTTACCTGTATGTCACTTGTATGTTTCATAGTGTTCTTTAGAAATGAGGTGATTAAAATATTTTATGGTTTTGGACTTATATAATTATATTAAAATTTTCAATGGTTATGACTTTTTAAAATTACTCTTTCTTTTGTTGGATGGTGACCTTTAAAAGTAAATGTTAAGACCCTAAGAGCTTTTTGAATTTCACAACAAGCTTACATATTTTTTTTGTAAAAGACTCACCTAATTTATTTCTTTTTAAATTTCTAAAGAAGTATTTACAACTTGGCTACGTCACCTCCTTTTGACTAGATGGATGTTGCAAGTTAACCATAATATTATTATTTTATTGACATTTATTTACCTCGATGGCGATGGGCATGTCACTGCTGTCCTTGAAGACTCAGGTTCGATTCCTGTGTCGGACCAAATGTTTGTATGATCTGCAAATTTTGGCCTTATGCTGCATGGTTGGCCTAGTGTTTCAAGCGGTCTCCGCTGCGGTCGACCGGGGCATAAGGCGGCAGTGTGTTCTGCCGCCCCTCACTGCCCAGTGTGTGCGGCGGGTAACAAGCCCGCCAATCACCAGATGGGGCAGGTGGTGTGCAAACCTCCCCGCGATTCTCGACAGGTATCGGGGGCTAGCCAGTCAACCCAGGCTGCCTCCGATACTGTTCGCACGTCAGCATCGTCGCCCATGGAGGAGGTTGTAGAGACGGTTCAGTAATGGACCAAGTCTCCAACCTCCTTGTCCAGACGAACCTGAACCACTGTGCCGCGGCACAGGACCTCTTCCTGCAAACCATGGCACAGTGGTCGATCGACGTTGCCGTAGCCGCGGAGCCTTATTATGTTCCTCCCCGTCCAAATTGGTTGGGTGACCGGGACGGTTCTGTGGCAGTCGTCGGCTCCACGGCGGCTCATTCCCCGCCCTTGTCGCTAAGAGACAAGGGCACTGGATATGTTGCTGCTGAGTGGGGGGGGATCACCGTATACGGTGTATACTTCTCCCCCAACCGGAGTTTGAGCGACTTCGAGGTTTTCCTTAACAACTTGGAAACCTCGATGCGGCGACTAACGTCTGGGCACGTCTTAGTGCTGGGGGACTTCAACGCGAAATCCATTGCGTGGGGTTCCCCCAGGACGGATGCCAGGGGCGAGGCCGTAGAGGAGTGGGCAGCCTCGGTGGGCCTCTGCTTATTAAACAGAGGCTCCACCAACACGTGCGTGCGACAGCAGGGAGGGTCGATAGTGGACCTTTCATTCGCTACCCCTGCCCTCGCCGCACGAGTAAGGAACTGGCGCGTCCTGGAAGAGGTTGAGACGCTCTCGGATCACCTCTACATCCGATTTGAGCTCTCCCGGACCCAGGACCCCAGTAGGGGTCACGCGACGCGGCGTTCTTCTCGCTTTCCGCGGTGGGCTGTTGCCAAACTAAATGGGGACCTACTAGAGGAGGCGGCCATTATTCACTCTTGGCTGTCTCCGCAGGCCCCGGCCGAGGAGGTTGACATGAGGGCTGGTCGCTTCCGCGATGCGGTTACGCAGATCTGCGATGCGGCCATGCCCCGCATACGAGGTTGTCGGCCTCCACGGAAGGAGGTTTACTGGTAGTCCCAGGAGTTGGCGGACCTCCGTGCGGCCTGTACTCGTGCCCGGAGGTCCTACACCCGTAGTCGGCGGCGACACCGCGAAGAAGGCGAAGAGGACCAGCTTCATGAGGAGTACCGAGAGGCGCGGAAAACTCTGAAGCTGGCCATCAGCCGCGCCAAAGAAATTAAGCGTAAGGAGATGCTGGAGGGTCTCGATCGTGACCCCTGGGGTCGCCCATATCGTGCGGCGCGACAAAAGCTCCGCACGTCGGGCCCCCCCCTTACACAGACTCTCCAGCCCAGCTTCCTGCGGGAAGTGGTCGAGGGCCTTTTCCCGCAGCGGGTGGAACACACACCCCCGTCGATGGCCTTCATGGTCGGAGACGACGGGGGAAACAACGAGGAAAATGTGCCACCCGTCAGGGAATCGGAGGTAGGGGCGGTTGTTCTACGGATCCGCTCTAAGAACACCGCCCCCGGGCCAGACGGGATACCTGTCCGAGTGCTGGCCCGAGCCCTCGAGCACATGTCGGACCGACTCAGGGGGGTCCTGGATACTAGCTTGGCGTCAGGACGCTTCCCTGAGTGCTGGAAAAGTGGGAAGCTGGTCCTATTACGGAAGCCGGGACGGCCTGCCGATTCGGTAGCGGCCTATAGGCCCATTGTGTTGCTGGACGAGGCGGGTAAACTGTTTGAGAGGATACTCTCTGCCCGCATCGTCCGGCACCTCTGCGAGGTGGGCCCCGATCTATCGGACGCCCAATTTGGTTTTCGGGCGGGGCGTTCGACGGTCGATGCCGTGCTGCGCCTGAGGGCCGTTACCGAAGAGGCGGTGAGCTGTGGCGGCGTGCTGTTGGCGGTGTCGTTGGACATCGCCAACGCATTTAATAGTCTGCCATTTAGCTGCATCAGGGAAGCACTCCACTACCACGGGGTGCCAGAGTACCTGAGGCGGCTTGTGGCAGACTATCTTGAGGAGCGTACCGTCATGTACGAGGACCGAGACGGTGTTCTGAGGCGGCGGCTCATGTCGTGCGGTGTTCCGCAGGGGTCTGTCCTCGGACCACTCCTGTGGAACATGGGATACGACTGGGCCCTTCGAGGTCGCCTCCCCTCCGGGCTGGGCGTAATTTGTTACGCCGATGACACATTGGTCACGGCCCGGGGAGCGAACTTTCAAGAGGTGGCGCGCCTAGCCACCGTGGAAGTTTCTCTGGTGGTCAGGCGTATTGAGGCGCTGGGTTTACGGGTGGCCCTGGACAAGACGGAGGCCCTTTTGTTCCATGGGCCCCGTCGTGGTCCACCCTCTGGCGCCTCCATTGTAGTCAATTCGGTCCTCGTACCGGTTCAGGCCCAGATGAAGTATCTGGGCCTGATCCTCGACGGCAGGTGGCTCTTCGACGAGCACTTCCGACAGCTTTCTCCAAAGCTGGTCGGCGCTGCTTCTGCCCTTGGGCGACTTTTGCCCAATTTGGGTGGAGCCAGCGTCGCGACGAGACGTCTATATACGGGGGTTGTTCGGTCAATGGCGCTGTATGGTGCACCGGTGTGGGCGGCGGCTCTGACCGTCCACAATAGGGCTCGCCTCTGGCGTCCTCAGAGGATATTGGCGGTTAGAGCCATACGCGGTTACCGCACTGTATCGACGGACGCGGCGTGCGCCTTAGCCGGAACTCCCCCGTGGGATTTGGAGGCGGAAGTGCTCGCCGAAGTTTATCGGCGAACGGCAGACTTCCGGGTGGGTACCGGCATTCGGCCCCCACCCGAAGAGATACGCGAGTGGCGAGAGGCCGCTCGTCGAGCCACGATGGTTCGTTGGTCGTCCCGACTGGAGGCTCCACGTGCTGGCTTTGCCGCCGTAGAGGCTCTCCAGCCGGTCATCGCCGAGTGGGCAGGGCGGCAGCACGGGACCCTTTCCTTCCGACTGACGCAGATTCTTTCCGGGCACGGTTGCTTCGGGAAGTATCTGCACTCGGTCGCCAGGAGGGAATTGAGTCCCGCCTGTCACCACTGCGACTGCAGTGAGGACTCGGCTCAGCACACGCTGGCGGTTTGTTCCACCTGGGCGGCGCAGCGTGGGGTCCTCACTGCAGTTATTGGAGGAGATCTCTCGCTACCGGCCGTCATACGCTCCATGGTCGGTAGCGACAGTTGTTTTACCGCGGTCGCAACCTTCTGCGAAGACGTAATTTCGCGGAAGGAGGCGGCGGAGAAGGCCCGGGAGGACAACCTCCACTCGGACCCAATTCGCCGCCGGCGAACCGGGCGGCGGAGGCGCGCGTACCAGCGCCTCATGCCGCCTTGAGTGTGGCCGCGGGTGGACGGGACGGGTTTTCCCCTCCATCCGCTATAATGGCCAGCCGCGAGGAGGCGACGTCCGCGTGTGCCGTACGTCGCCTAAAAGGAGAGTTTATCCGCAGATGGTGCCCACGGTAGCGGGCAGGCGCTAGGAGGGATCTGGATGTCGTAATAACAGCTGTTCCCGGATCCCTCCTATGTCAGGCGCAGAGTGGCACACCGTGTGGTTTTAGTCGGTCCGATTCCGACACACCACCCCAGCGTAAACCCCGGTGGGGTGACGGCCCGAGGGGGTTTCCACACGTTAAAAAAAAAAAAAAAAAAAAAAAAAAGTGTTTCAAGCGGTCGCCACGTCACCCGTTACTGCGTTCAGTGTTGTGGGTCAAATCCCACATGGCACAACACTTTGTGTGGTCCACAAATTATTGTTCTGAGTCTGGCTGTTCTTTGTGTCCATTTCTTGTGTATCTGTAAAGCCCCCGCGACACAGGATTTATCCCTAGTGCGGGCGTTGTTTTTTTAAAGAAAAAGAAAAAAAAAATGTTTCGAAGTTGTGGTGTTTCTTTGTAAAGTATGTACTCGTGTGTATTTACAAAAAATATATATATGTGTTTATGTCAGTTGTCTAGTACCCATTATACAAGCTCTGTCTGAAAATGAGCCGTTATCAGTAAGCTTTAATAGTCCACTGCTGGACATAGGCCTTTCTTTGGAAACGAGGTTTTGACCTACTAAACCTCCCTAGGTGATTTAAAGTTTCAAATAGAAGTAGCTTCACTGCGTATTTTAATCCATCGCAATAATATGTCGAAAAGATAATATTAATTTAAGTTTAAAAACATACTGCTAATATTTCATGACACAACAGAATCTGAGAAAAGTTTGCCGACTTCACTCAAGTAAATATTCTTTTACCATAAAGAAAACACATATATGTTTTCTAAGAAAGCATTTTCACGCCACACGTAAATAAACAGAGACTATAATATTACTACCCGTATATAAATGTGCACAGTACCCGCTGTACCTACGAAGAAATTACCCCGCTAGGGTTGCCTGTAAAAAAATGTTGGTAATAAAAATATATATGACTGGTGTGAGTTATAGCAGGTTTGTGTATGAATGTAACGTGTTTGGTTGTTACGAATTTAAAGTGGTTAATATTTTTGTATTTCTATTGTTCATTTTCGTTCCCGATTTTCAACAGTGGCTCTGGTAAAATCTATTCTAATAATAATATGTCTTTACACATCTCGTATACGGTCGTCTAATCTCAAATGAGGCAAAGTCTGTACTGTAGTAAACATACTTACATATTTCTAAATACATATGTATTATGTTAGAGATAAAATTACACCCAGACACAGGACAGACGATCGTGTTCAACACTCAAAGATTTGTTAGCTTAGTAGTTAAACTCACTAACCATTAGAGCACCAGACCAGTCAAATTGTATCCTTCACCACTTTAAACTACTCAACGGAAGATCTTTAAGTCTGTGACTACGGCAAGTTTAAAGCATCGTATTAAAAGTATATTATTTTGCATATGATAAGTAAATAAAACTTAAAATGTACATAAAAACACCTCTCCTCCTCCGACCAAGGCGATCACGCCTGCCTACAGCTGATGTTAGGATGTTGTTTAGTTATACCTGTAAATATACATTGTATGTTACTGGTTATATAAGAATATAGCGTACTAGAGTGGATACCACGATTGGGTAAACGTAGTGTAGGGCGCCCTGCGGCGTAATGGACCGACGACTTGAAAAAGGTGGCTTGCAGCAGATGAATGCGAATTGCCCAAGACAGGGATGGTTGGCGTTCCTTGGGGAAGACCTTCGTTCAGCAGTGGACGGCGATAGGTTGGTTGAGACATAGTGAAATAATAATATCCATAGTTTAATGTGTTTACTTTAGATAAATTTACTTGCTTCCATAACTCGCTACAAGTTTTTTTTCTAAATTTTCTTTAAGTTTCAGGGACAATATTGTCTTTAAATGACAATAATATAAAACTATGTTAAAAAATCTGTGACACCTTGTAATAATTCTAAAGTCAAGTTGATTAGCAACCCTACGAACGGTTTCTAAATATAGCCACCTGTAACGCCAGCTTGCCTGAGGGTAGATTAAGGTAGGGTAAGAAGTACCAATAAGATGAATATCTCTTTCTGTTTGAGTGACTTGAATAATGATTCTTTGTTGCGATTCTCACTATTGCCACCCTATAATATTTTTGTAGGTATATTTTCTGAAAGGGCTAAATAAATATTCGGATCGTATCTTATTTTTTTGTTTGTAATGATATTCAGAGTTTGGTCTTTAAAAGTTTTGATTATTTTTTTTTTCACCTTACATAACATTTATACTTTTTATTTATGCTTTTATAAAATTGAAAAAAAAATGTACAAACACTTATTTAAGTTTAGATATACATACATATGTAGATACTATAAGTTTTGTTCTTACTTTATTTTATTTTTTTATTTTTAAACTATGGAAAATATGATAGTGGGAAAAAAGAACCTATGGAAAATGTTTTCATAGTCGTATCTTTGATATATGCAATATTATCCCATGCCATGTATCCAAAGTAACTTTGTAAGCGATCATTTGTATTTTTACATTTGCAACCCTAAAAGCCTGCCATTTTAATTTATTTACTGTTCAACATTCTACTTTTGCTGACATAAAATACTAAATCTTAATAATAGATGGTGAAACACAACAAATAGTTGGTGGCTGTCTGAAAAATGAGAGCTTGCTTGTTTGGAAAGTAGGCGGGACCCGACAAATGAGAGGTCACGCCACCGCAACAATATTGTATATTTTGACCCAAACTTTAACCCGAGCTGAGGTGTTATTTTTGTGCGGTTACATGACACAAATTACAAAATTTGCTTTGGACTGGTTTTGGAGCGATACAATTTTCAGTTTGTTTCTTTTTTTTAAAGAGACAACGTCTGCTTTAGGCATTTATAATGTATTGCAGAGAACTTTACGCCCTCTTTTTTTTCTTTTTAACGTATGGAAACCCCCTCGGGCCGTCACCCCACCGGGCCTTACGGCGGGGTGGTGTGTCGGAATCGGACCGACTAAAACCACACGGTGTGCCACGTTGTGTCATCCGGGAACAGCTGTTATTACGACATCCAGATCCCTCCTAGAACTTTACGCCCTGACCCAGACTTAGAACAATAATTTCTGGATCTCACAAAGTGTTGTGCCATGTGGGGTTTGTGCCCACAACACTCAGCGCTGGCATTTACGCCGTCTGTGTAGTGTTTAATAGGTACTTTAAGTATGGTAGCTGACTATAAAGTCATATCAATTTTTTTTTCTACTACGTCATATTGGCAGACTGCATGAATGGCGTAGTGGTTTAAGCAGTCGCCACACCATTCTCATTTGTACCGAGTGTTGTGGGTTCAAACCTTACTTGGGACTACATTTTGTGTGGTCCACAAATTGTTGTTTAAAGTCTGGGTGTCCTTTGTGCTCGTTTTTTGTGCAGCACAGAATGTTTTCATCTAATTTTGCTTATATTTTCTGGCGAGAATTGGTAGACACTAAAGTAGACCTCTTACAGGTTTTTACATAAATTTCTACAAAAGTGAATTGAAGTGTTAGGAAAAAAGATTAGTTTCAATACTCAACCCTGAAACTGCCACCTTAATCTCCTGCTAATATCTGTTAAAGAGAGATGTAATCTTAATTATAGTCTCCTTTGAAACGTGATCCAACGACCATCAAAGGGTTATTTGATTAATATTAATCAGGTGTTGCAAAGTTAGGAAGGATTGCTCGTAAAGAGGTTAACTTGAAGGGAACTTAGAGGATATTTGGTTAGTTCTGCAATTAGTTGTAAAGTTTGGAAGATGTTGAAACTAGAAATTTAAATGTGTATAATTTACGTTTAAAATGATAAGTTTTTTGTCTAGTCTGGATTAATTTTGCTACAAGCTGTAAAAATATTATTAGGTATACAGAGCAACACAGCAAATAAGTCGCCTAACGGTAGGCAACTAACAAGGTCCATATCAATCAATTCATCACTCATTCAGTTTTCCAAATCGATTTATAAATGAGGAAGGTCTGAAAATAACTAACTTAAAAATCAACTATTCTTCTTCAAAGTCGGTTAAATATCAAAGAATGCCATGCTTTAGTTTTAGTACACATGTATATGTAGTACTCGTAAAAACCTAATGAATAGTGATAGTGTTACACAAATGCTTGACTAACGCTATCAGTTTGTTCCATGAATTGCTCATTACGCATCCGCTTTGTTGCCTTGGATCATGATCCAAATGTTAAACTGTAGCGGGTGAATATTGTTCCGATTGAAATCATGTCTTTTGCCTGTAATTTCGTAACTATATATTTAATATATAACTTGGCTTATAAATTTATTTTCAATTGATAAGCTTAATTATCATCATCAATAGTCCACGGCTGGACATAGGACTCTCCTTAGCAAGGAGGTTTTCGCCTATTATATCACGCTGACCAGATGGGCTCGTATAGGGTTTGTTTTAAATTTTTCTTCTCTTTGCAATGATATTGACTTGCATATTTTATTTCTTTAATCGCCTCTTACGGCACCCATGGGAAGCATATGGGCTATGACATTCTGTATTCTTAATTTGTCACCACACAGAGAAGATAAGATAATTAAAAAAAAATGAAATTTCCTAATAAATGTTTCAATAACTATTATAGTCTGTTACTAATGTCAGTAAGCTGAATAATTGTGGTTTTGAAAGATTTGGTCAAGCCTAGAAAAACAAATTATTTTTATATTTTCCTAACACAGACACCAGTCTCTCACAAAGGAATGATGTAGTTTGACTAAACTGTTTTATACTTCATAAATTAAACCTACCTTTGTGTTGAGAGAAATAAATACCATATTATTATTAATTTTATTTCAATTATTTCTTGAATTTTCTTGTTTATACAACATTCTTTAGAAGTACACACAATTAACAAATTGTTATTAATTTTGTTCATTTCTAAGATAAATACTAGCCTACTTTAATTTAAAGCAGGCTGTAACGCCATAGTAGTACATATATTATCGACTTATATAGACACTTATCACATAGAGTCGATATTCTTTTCATAAAAACAAATTGAAGAAAATATTAGACGGCCACCTAAACTTGTCGCTATAACTTATCAGTTATACCCACCGTTAAGTACGTCACTTCGTCTGTTGTCGCTCCAACTTATCTAAGTTCCGCAGGCCCTGTAGGTATTGTCACCAAGTGTGGGGTAACCTTGCTTGATAGCCTTCCTATCAGACACCGGGTACTGTGATAAGCCACTAAATTTGATGTTATATGAAGGTGTAAAAAGAAAATGAGTGTAGTGACATTTTGACCCACTAACACTATATTGGAAGATTTATCTACGTGGATGGATCATGATGGTGATGGAACAGAAATTGTGACAGGGTAGTATCTACAGTTAGAGCTTTAACGACGGATATTTTGTAGTTATCTGGCGTTATATCGACTGTACGGGATGGTGCAATACATTAGGCGTTCGCCATGTCGAACTCTACTGCTATCACTGGATAGGACAACACTTTGTGTGATCTTCAAATTGTTGTTCTGAGTCTGTGTGTTTTTGTGCCGTTTCTTGTATTTTTGTAAGGATATGTTCCAAATACGGGCGTCTTGCTCCAAAAAAAAGGAAAAAAGATTATGGTTAACTTAATGTGTGTAGTTAACATAACTTCATCGTTATTAATAACCTCAAAGACTACACACCTTTCTGGACACACACGCTACATGTTAGCCACGTGCACTAGCCCACCGTAAGCCACTGTGTGGTGAGGGCCCGTGAGGATTTCCACGCGTAAAATGAAAAGGTTTGTTTCAAATTTTCGTTTTGGTTGAAGTGCTGTTTTGAAGTTTACTCCTTTAGTCAGTTTTTAAGTCAACCGCGGGATGAAATAGTGTTGTGGAGGGACGTGTGTCATATGTCCCTCCGACACAAAGGGAGGATCCTCCGACCAGGCGAGGTGATCATGCCTGGTGGGCCACAGCCCAACGGTTGATGTTGGGATGTTGTACATATGCTAATTGCCACGCGAATCTCTATATCGCGATGCAGGATTAGTAGTAGCATCGTAGTTCATTACATTCATACGTTTCGTTCATACTTCGTAGTTCGATGTATCTTCGCTAGATGGCGCCGTTGTACATTTTTACTTTTTGAGTTTATAATGTAGAAGCCGCCACAGTGTCATAATTTTTCTATCCGTCACCATACGAAACTAAACGAATATGACTATTTATGTTATATGTTTGATAAGGTATAGAAATGTTTCCTTTAGTATTTAGTTTAGTATTTTACAGTGAATTAATGCGCCAAAGTTGAGAAGATAAGGAAGGATGTAGTCTTTTCTTTTTCTCTTTTTTTTTAAGATTAAAGTTTAATTATTCATCTACTTAAAAATTCTTGCCCATGAGAGCTAGTTGGCTATACCTCTGAAAGGTTTATTTTCAATTTTCCCACGTTCTTTTTACGATAATACTAATTCTTTTGTTCATTATTTTATCCTATGTTAAGAATTGTTTTTAGATTTTTAGTTCAACTTGTTATTAACATAAAGTTTATTTATTTTATATTTTATTCTAATTTAACTAAAGTATTTCATTTAGTACTAGAAGTGAAGCTTATAAGACCCGTTTTTCTGATATAAAAGTGTTCAAAACCTTTGTTCTACGGATTTAAAACTAAACCCCCGCGGGTAGCCTAAGACTGCATAATAGAAAGCTCGGTCAGAAAGTTTTGATGAGAACCAGTAGTTACAACCGTGTAATTAAAACTAAAGTTTTATACAAATTAGTTGAGTGCTTTCAATTTAAAAATGCGCGTTAAAGAACTATTTTTTAAAATACCATATTAATGTAAATATATTTCTCCTAAAAAAAACTGCACGCCATCTCAGGTACGAGTACCGGAACCAGTACTAGAAAAGACAACTCTCGTGCTAGGAATATTCCAGTGTCGCGGGCGCTTTACAAATATATAGGAAACGGACACAAAGAACGCCTAGACTCAAAATAATAATTTGAGGATCACACAAAATGTTGTCCGTCGTAGGCTTTGAATCAACAACACTCAGCGTATTAGATAACGGCGTGGCGACCACTTAAACCACTACGACATCCGTGCAGTCTAGAATTTTTTCTAGAAGGTATATTATTTTATGGCGACTTCCACATACAGCACAAACAAAAATATACAACAGCGCCATCTAGCGAAGATACACCGAACTACGAATGAACTACGATGCAACTACTAATTCTGTATCGCGAAATAGAAATTCTCGTTGTAAATAGCATATGCACAACATCCCAATATCAAATATGGCCCACCAGGCATAATCACCTGGCCTAGTCGGAGGATCCTCCCTTTGTGTCGGAGGGACAAGAGACTCGTTCCCTACACAGATTTAACAGATCTATGAGAATGCACAATAAAGTGTAAAAGGAGCTGTAAGTATGTGCTTTTAAGGACTAAGGACTCTTTAAATAAGGTGAAAAAAACACGAAGTAGTCTTATTTGTTTTAAATAATAAGTAAAAAGTAAGTTAACAGGGAGTAAGTAGTGGAGTGGTGACGGATTAAGAATACGGAGTATCATCACCTCCATCGATTCCGTAGGTGTCGTAAGAGCCAACTAAGGAAGCAAGTAACACAGGACAACATTACTGCAAAGAGAAGGGGAATCTTGAAATAAACCCTGTACCTCCCCTTCTGGGGCCAGCTTTGTATAGTAGGCCGAAACCTCTTTGCTAAGATGCGGCCTATGTCCAGCAGTGGACTGTTAAAAACTGTTAGTGCGCAAATGAGAAATCTTTATAAAATAAAGTAAGTACTGTTTATTTTATATGAATATTATATGCTGTAGCGTTCATGTGGCAACACTGTTTTTGACGACACCATTTTTATACACAGAGTTGGATACACAAAAATGTTAAGTGGACATTTTGATTAAGAAAAGTGTATTTCAAGCTCTTGGAGACAATGCTATGAATATCATCTGAACAGTAAATCCATATTGAATAGATGTATATTGTGTTTAATTTGATCATTCAAGTGGTAGACGCATCAAATAAAAAATATTGTGGAGTAACATAAACAATAACTCCAAAGTGCTAATATGTTAAGACTCTTAAATTGAAATAGCTATTTTTAATAGCAGCTTTGACAATGTTAATATAGGGTGGGCCACGCATCAGTTAACATTTGAAAAATCGTGTAAAAAAAAATCATACAAAACAACCATAAAAATTTTTGGAATTTATTTTTTAAAAGTTACATCACACAAATGACCACTGTGTAATTAAAACTATTTTGACGTTTGCACTCTTCTAAGCGAGCACCAAAATTTCGAATACTCGTCGGCAAAGAGACCGTGAGATCGCCGACACCTCTTCGCTGATTTTTTTTTTTTAGTTGACCTAGTGTATTTGGTTTATTGATGTAGAGAGGACTCTTCAAATAATTTCATAAAAAGAAGTCTGCTGGGGATAGATCTGAACTTCTGGATGCTCATTTAATATCGCCTGGTCTGGCAATCAACTTTTCGGGAAATATATCTTTGACTCATTGTATGTGTGACAAGTTGCTCCATTTTATTGAAATCATGTGTTACGATTGTAGCCAGCAAATTCCAGTAGCATCGATTCCAAGAACTCCTCTAACATGTTTGCGCGGGGGGTTTGTTTAACATTCAAATATTAATAAATTCTTGGCCCAACCTATATATGATTCTATAACGCCTAGAATGAGATACATTGAACAATATTTTTTCATGTTGAAATATGATCTATATGATGATATAAACAGACTTAGATTGTATTTTCCTTGTAACAAATTATAATTTTTCGGTTGCGAAATGTATTCTTTCTTTATCATAATAAATATATTAGAGTATTTATTTATTTTGTAATTCTTATATCTATACTATACAGGGCTGACTTAATGGCTTTTGATAATATCAACATTTGAATTGTTGAGCGCTGGATGTAGAGGTGGGCCTCGGTGACGCACTGGTAGCGTATGTGACTGCTGTACATGAGAACTCGGGTTTGATTCCCATGTCAGACTAAATGTTTGTTTGATCTGCAAATATTTGTAACAGAGTTTTGGTGTTTTCTATGTATAACATGTATATATTTACAAAAAAAAGCATGTAAGTATTCTGTCAGTTAAGCTGGATGGCGTTTTGTGTCAGATGTAGGACTTCAATAAAAGGGTAACCTTCCACTGGTTATAAGTAACAAAAATACTTACTTATAATAAACAGCTATAAAAAGGTACAGTAATACGAATAATAATCAATACAGATTCACCTAACTCCTTAGTCTAATCTCACAACAGAATACAAAATGAAATAAACCCATTCCGTGTATTTCCTTCACTAAACAATCCATTTATATCCATTAGATTTTCAATTCTGGACTCTATGGAATATACGTAGGTTCCTAATCCCTTTATCCCAGTAAATTGGTAGGAAGGAAAGGTGTGATGGTCAAAATTGTTTAGGGTGTGACTATAACATGAGCGTAGCGTTTAGCAGGCTGACAGTTTGTGAAACGCTACCTTGATTTTTACAGATGTTAAACACCCTTTTTTATTTTTCCATAATCTATGAGGCTGTCTTCGTAATAAAGGACAGAAATAATCCAGAGAGAGGTATGCTATTTGATTTGTATGATAAGCGTATGTTGCTAGAGTTGCTCGTGAGATTATTATAATTAATATATGTAATTTACACACAGCCGTCTGATCCCAAACTAGACAGAGTCATGGTAATCAGACTGCTGATAAACATACTTATGTAAATCTAAATATATGTTATAGATAAATGACACAAACACAGAACCACGTTGAACCAGAGTTTGCAACGCCACATTTCTCTACTGCGCTGAGTGTTGTGGATTTAAACCTAACACGGCACAACACTTTGCGTGATCCATTAATTATTGTTCATACCTAGGGTTAAGTGAATACACCTTTTCTTGTATGTTTTTAAAGTCCCCTGCGATACAAGATATATTTCTAATGCTGGTCAAAAGTTGAACTTAGCCGATGAGCTGTAGTATGACAGTTCTGAGTGTCGAAACAAGCATCAAGTATCTTAGATATCATTTCGGTATCAGGTTCTAAGGTATGAGTGAAACCGGTGACAAGAAACATGATCCCAAATGAAAAATAAAGGTGGAACATTGGTATATTCCTTTTTGATTACTTTATATATAATTGTAGTACCTACAGTCTTTAACAGTTCACTATTTGGACATCAGCTTGTCCTTAGCATGGAGATTTTGGCTTACTATGCAACGCTGACCTGACGAGTTATAGGCTTTGTTTCAAGTTTTCCTTCTCTTTGTAGTGATATTGTCCTGTATAATTTGCTCCCTTAGTCGCCTCGTGGGGGTTGACACTTCGTATTCTTAAGCCACACTCATCACCACACGGTTAGTTAAACGATTTCTTCCATTTTATGAAATGAAACGGCAGTAAGCGGCAGTAAATGGAACTAGCGAAATCGACATCAGAGCTTGATTTAACATAGCCATATTTTGAATTAACAAATTTTCAACAAAGTGTAAGAATCTATCAAAAGAAAATATGATCAAAATTGCTACTGAAGTTTAATGATTAACAGTGGAAGAGATAAATAATAAATAAATAATAAATTATTCATAATTCTATTTACAAAAATATTTTGATCCATCCTAGGGTTGTGTGGAAGAGATTAGGTTTAGCCATAACGCCATTGGTACCACCATAAGGTATGTAACTTATCAAACATTTGTGTATGAAAATATTCTTTTAAATATCAATAATTTATGATTTTACAAACAAAACGCTAATTCATCCGCTCTTTGTAGTAATATAACACCAGATTTACGTGTAGGTTGAAAGGACAAAATATTGCCAAGATTTTCGCCCTTCCTTTAGGCGTATTAAATGGTCGAAATGAAGCATTTCTTGTTGGTTTATATATGGAGACCTACCGCGCTTTGTTCATACGTCTTGTACAGATATCTATATTTATCTTATTAGTTTGCGTAATGAAAATGATTATTATTTTGGACATTATGACGGTTTACGTTCTATTTAGTTATTATAACTGGACTTTGTACAAATGATTTGTATTATATTATAATCACATTAGTAGAGCCACGCTGATTTAAGCACAAGCGGGCCGGCTCGACCGAGGCAGTACTACCCTCCCACAGAAGACCAACCTAAAGCGCCAGCATCGTGTTTCGTTGGTGAGTGTGAGACCGGAGGCCCATTGATGCAGGGGTAACAGTTATCGTGGTAACTGTGTAAGCCTCACACTGTCACGATGACTGTCATACCTTTTACGTCCCCAAGCGGGGTGTGAAAAAGCATCTCACAAGGCCGCCCTAGTGTGGGTCACCATACTGCATTGTCTGCATTTGCAGAGAGTATGGTGACCATAACTCTTGGATTCTATTCATGCTTTTCATCAGGCAGAGTAGAGTCACTTTGGCAGGCTCTTAATATAGAAAAAAAAACAAAAACATCTACACCCTTTAACCGTCCACTGCTGGACATGTTTGTTTCAAATTTCCTTGTCTTTGCAGTGATGTTATCCTGCGTAACTTGATTTCTTAGACGCCATTTAAAACGCTCGCGTGATGAATTAGGGTGATGATAATGTATTCTTAATCCATCACCACATGGGCTTGAAGTGAATTAAACGTTTATATTTATCGTTCAGTAGTAAAGAATTATTGGAGGTTTTATTTCCCTTTGAAAGTTGTCACAAAAATAATTTAATTACATTTACGACTGCCCCGATTTCTGTAATTATTTAACTATACTTTGCGGAGTACCAATGGTACCAAATTATTTTATTTATATTGTATATTTAATGTTAATTGACTGTTTGTGATAAGTACTCGTGCTAGGTGAATTAAAAAAATTACGTCGTGAGTTACGTAGATATAATAAGGGTATTAGATATTATAATCAGGAGATAATGCTCCGTATCATGTAACTTCCTGGTACTGCGAGGACAGGAAACATTAAAACGATTGTCATCCGAAATTAGTTTTAAGTTTCGTATTAACAATAAAGTTAGTCTGATTTTGCTCGTCAAGTCGAGCACATCTTGTGTTTCCTTTTTAAAAAGCCTCTCGTCCTCGCCCACAACCTAACTAGTGTTAAAACTTTTTTTCTATGCACCTTTATGCTTCACCCCTATGCTGTCAGTATCGTACAACCTGAGTGTCGTAAAGGTCAACTAAAGAAGCTAGCTATGCAAGACGGTAGTAATAAAAGAAAAACATGATACAAACTCTTTTTTTTCTTTTTTTTTTTTAACGTGTGGGAACCCCCTCGCGCCGTCACTCCACCGGGGTTTACGGCGGGGTGGTGTGTCGAAATCGGACCGACTAAAACACACGGTGTGCCAGTCTGCGCCTGACATAGAAGGGATCCAGGAACAGCTGTTATTACGACATCCAGATCCCATGATACAAACTCTAAACTAACCTAAGCATATTTAAGCATGTATATATAGACTTGAATAAATATAAATTGTACACATAAATCAAATTGTTTAACATCTACTTAAACAAAATACGGTTACGTAAATGTCGACTCTAGATAATATCGTTGGACAATGGTACCTAATACATATATAGTAGTGTTTCCTTAACAGTAACTATATACAATGATTTAAGTATATTACTTTGCATACAATACACTGTTACCTAGAAAACATAGCCTTATTGGCAAACTTCCCGAATTTAGTCATGTGACTTGTTCGTGCTGACTTTACAACTATTATTTGGTAACGTAGTCATGATTTACCGCATTTATAGTTCATCTAATATTATAATTATAAAAGTAAGTTTGTTTATATCAGTATTACTATTCCTACTCATGTTTTAGGTGTCGTAAGGGATGATTAAGGGAAGAAACTACGCAGATCAACAGCAGTACAAAGTCAAGGGAAACATTTTTATAAAAAAAAGACAACGTCCGCATTAGGAATAGATCCTGTGTCGCGGGGGACTTTACACACATACAAGAAACAGACACAAAGAACACCCAGACTCAGAACAACAATTTGTGGATTACACAAAGTGTTGTCCTATGTGGAATTTACGAAGTGGAGAGTGGCATGGTGACCACTTAAGCCACTAGGCCAATCGTGCAGTCAGTCAGTCAGTCAGTGCGTTTACACAAACTCTGCACCAATCCGTCTGGCCAGTGTGGTATGATAGGCTAAGATCTCCTTCTAAAGAGAGGGTTATGTCCATCAGTAGAACATTAAAGGCTGTTGATGATGATGGCCAATTGAGAAGACACCCTTAGAGCTAGGAGGGGGACTCCAGTGATTTCACTCGGTCGATGAAAATCAAAGAAAAAATATTTAAGAACTGGCTAACTGATATATTTATTTGATAAACGCAGGTTTTTTTCATCCAAGTACAAGTTATTTCGGTGAATTTAAGCGTATCTCTGACCATTATTATGAAACAAATGATTACACATGGCGATTTCAAAGCATAAAAAATATTGACAACAAGCATTAAACATACATTGGACGGTTAATTCAAGAAAATTGCTCTGTGGACACCTCCGGGCAGCCTCTTTACGCCCACGTCTAGGTCAAGGTCAAATGTTGGATATGAAAGGGAAAATGTTATCGTGACCTTTACAGAATCAGATATATGTATCTAGTTTTTACGAGAGTTAGTCTGGACTATCATCTTCAACTAAGGACATTTTATTCATTCGTATATACACGTCTATATTCCCGAAGGGATAAGCAGAGTTTCTTTTTCTTTAAGAATTATAATTCCTGCGTTATTAATAAAATCTGAGTTATGGGCGACTTTTATATATGTTTCATCACTTTTATGAAACATGAAAGATACATGAAACACACAGAAAGTGTTGGTTTCCATGTGAGGATTAAACCCACAACACTCAGCGTAGTAGAAAACTGCGTGGTGATACCTTGAATCACCGCGCTATCAATACAGTCAAGTACATTTGCAGAATAGGGGGCAAACAGTGCCGTCAACTGGTTACTAAAGGCTAGATAATTAATAGCATATTGACCGATTAGGCATTAGATAATTAATAGCATATTGACCGATTAGGCATTAGATAATTAATAGCATATTGACCGATTAGGCATTAGATAATTAATAGCATATTGACCGGCAAGGTAGATAAGAATATTAGGAACAGTTGTTTTTTGGACTTTATTTTTGTCTTCTACGCGAAGATGAAATTCAAAACTCCGAGTGGAAACACATCTGTGAATCATCAATCATTATCATCATTAAAGGTTGTAGCCTTTAATAGTAAACTATAGGAGATATATCTCTTATTGGAAAGTAGGTTTTGGCCTACTGTTTTACGCTGACCAGAATCAGTACAATGTGCCTTCTAACCTGTTCTTTTTCTGTCAGCCGTCTTTCTCCAAATGATATCGAAACACATTCTATAATAAATTACTAATACTCTTTCCTCCTAGCCTTTATTATTGAGAAATATGTGAAACACACACAAAATTTAACCCAATTTAGTCACAAAACGATCCCACGTAACAAACATTAGACTACATTACGATCTGACTATCAATTTGTCGCTCAAAATGCTTCTGACTCCACGCTTAGAGCTTATTTTCCATTTATATTGGTGTTTTACTACCAAATCTTTTCGTTAATTATGTAAGTTAACTATACTACACTCATATTCAAACGGAATTAGTGTGTTTAGATCTTTAGTAAGAAATATTACAGGTTTAGTTAGTTGTAACGCGCTATTATTATTTCTTCGTTTCAAAGCAATATTAACTAAAATAACTAAACCCCTTGAACAAACGCTTTTACAATTATCTATCTAAAGCCTTAAACAAAGTTGTTGGTATAAAGTAGGGTAAAAATTTTTGAAACAAGTTCTATTTTTGTATGCATATTATAATAATATTTAGTAATTGACGACTTGATACTTGGGGCTAGTCTTACAAAACTTACAAAATCATAATCAAATCTTCAGTTTTAGACTGACCTGTGACTGAAGTAACTTACATTATTTATATATCTATAAAATGCTTGAAGTTTTTCTAAGTTATCATTTAATCAAGACATTTAAAACACCTTTTACAGTGGCATGATTCATTTTTACTGATATTTTAACATTATTTTACGGTTTTCTAAAACTTATTTTACACTAGTCCAATGATAAAATATTTTGTGTCAATCAAATTCACGACTGAACACTGTCAGTCAAAATGTAGGTTTCTGCCTAGATTGATAAATAATATTGGTACCTTGAGTGAAATTCATACTGTTTTGTGTCTAGCGATGATGTGTCTACTGCATGTATTGTCTTCTCTTTGCGTCAAATAAATATTTCCTTATTTATTATTATGTATATATTCTCTTATCCGTGTATCCCCAAGCCCATGTGGTGTGGGGTGTGGTGTGTGTTGGCTGTGTGTGCGGTGACCGATGAAAAAAACATAGTGTTATCACCTCTATTCATCCCGTAAAAGGCGACTAAGGGAACAAAGTATGCAAGACAACATCATTACAAAGAGAAGGAAATCTTGAAACAAATCCCAAAAAAAATGTATTTATTGAATATGGTCTGTTATGAAACTTAATGTGGCAGACCTAATTCCATACGAGCGAAGCCGCGGGCAAATGCTAGTATAGTACAAATTTAAGTGGACCTACATATTTGTTCATAATTTCGCGGAAGTAGTGTTATTACATATTTTTGGCGTATATTAGTTTAGAAGCCATATTGCAGAGTTCCTCTTTGACATTAAGCGAAGTGGACGAAAAGTTTCAGTGGTTGAACAAAGTCTAACTTACTTCGTTTAAACTCTAGTCAATGGTAAAAACCCAAAGTTGTTCGTACTTTACTCTCCTATAAATTCGGAAAGTCGATGTTGTAATTTTTGTGAATTCTAAGAGTCTGGGGGTGGTGAAAGTATTTCCTTATTGTTGGAGTTTCATTTTTGTTCAACTTACCAACTTTTGTTCTACTTTTGTAATAAAAGCAAATTATTCTTATTTTTACTAGACGAGATGACTATATAGTTTAAATTCCATCTAGCAATACTTAGAACTGTATAAAAGGTAATAAAAACTTAAATTATACATTTAGGAGAAGATCCTTGATACTAGTAATATGTAGGGTGGGTCAAGAACTTGTTATTTTTTTTTCTATATTAAGAGTCTGCCAAAATGACTTTACTCTGCCTGATAGAAAGCATAAATAGAATTCAAAGAGTTGTGGTTACCATACGAGACGTACCAGACGATGCAGTATGGTGACCCACACTATGGTGGTTTAGTGAGATGCTTTGTCACGCCACGCTTGGGGACGTAAAAGTCATGACAGTCATCGTGGCGGTGTAAGCTTCGCATAGTTATTACGATAACTGTCACCCCTGCATCAATGGGCCGTTAACATTTGAATCTAACATCCCGTGCATACATGTTACGGGAGTTCTTGAGACCGATGCTCCTGGAATTCACACGCTACAATCGTAACACATGGTTTCAAGAAGATGGTGCCACTTGTTACACATCCAATGGCCCCCTGCCAGTGGTTAAAGACATATTTCTGAAAAAGCTAATTTTCAGACGAGGCGTCTTACCATGGCCATCTGGACAGCAGACTTCTATTTATGGGGTTATTTGAAGATTCGTGTCTGCATCAATAAACTAAAACACTACGTTAGCTTAAAGAAAAATCAGTGAAGAGATGTCGACGATCTTGCAGGCTTAAGAATTTCCGTAACATGTTTGCACGGGATGTTAGATTCAAATGTGAACGAAGTTTTGGCCCACCTTTTACCATAACAGATGCTGGCATCACGAACCCGTATAGCCCTCCATTGGTATGAGAAGCTATTAGAAGAAAAAAATAGCTACATCTGTAAAATACTCCTTTTCCTTTTCCTTTCTTTTATTTATCATTTATGTGTTTATTAATCATTGTAATGCTAAATACTCTTAATTTGAGTTTTAAGACTAATTAAATATCGCTTAACATAATTTAGTACCCACTCATTATTCTAAAGCTTCATATTTCTTGATTTAATTTTTGTCCGTGAACTCTGATTAAACTATTCTACTTTTTTCTGTATGATGACCCGTAGGTATCGAAATATAAATATTTAATAATGATCAATTTGGTGATATGAGTGTAAAGAAGCACGTTAAGCCATCGGTCCCGAATATTTATGGCAAATTCAAATTTTTTGACTACACGGTTGGCCTAATGGTTGAAGTGGTCACCACTCCGCTCTCTACTGCGCTGAGTGTTGTGGGTTCAAACACCACATGGGACACCACTTTGTGTGATACATAAATTGTTGTTCTGAGTCGTGGTGTTCTTTGTGTCCGTTTCTTGTAAGTTTTTAAAGTTCTCCGCGACACAGGACTTTTTATTGGTGCGGGCGTTGTCTTTTAAAAAAAGAAAATGTATTGACAGCTAGTTTAATCTTAGAATTTAGTTCGGCCTCAGGGTTACGGAGATCCAGTGCCAGTCTCTTCGTGTAAGAACTGACATTCAAGTAAAACTGGGATTCAAGTAAAATAATTTGCTAGGTAGTAGAGCCACGCTAATTTCTAGTAGCAGTACTACCCTCCCACAGAAAACCAACCTAAAGCACCAGCATCCGTGTTGTCGTGTTTCGTTGAGATGAGTGTGAGACCGGAGGCCCATTGATGCAGGGGTGATAGTTATCGTGGTAACTGTGTAAGCCGTATACTGTCACGATGACTGTCATGCCTTTTACGTCCCAAGAGGGGTGTGAAGAAGCATCTCACAAGGCCACCATAGTGTGGGTCACCATAATGCAGTCTGCATTTGCGATGAGTACGGTGATCACAACTCTTGGATTGTATTCATGTTTTCCATCAGGCAGAGTAGCGTCACTTTGGAAGACTCTTAATATATAAAAAAAAGAATAAAGGCTAGGAACAAGGTGTAAAAACGTAACAACAAAAACCTAACATTCGCTTATACTCTGTGATATCGTTCTGTAAGTTAATTGTTATATATGTTTCAGTATCAAGGGTAAGAATTAGTTTAAATCACTAGGGCATGTGTGACAGAGTGTGCTTGTTCTCGAGATTTCTTCGAACATCAGTAATCAATTTATTTTACCTGAAATTAAGGGAACACTGACAATGTGACTTTGGAAAAATTTCGACTCATAATAAGCCGTGACTTGATCGACAACAATTGTTTATGTTTTCACCATACCCTTCATTATTATTCTTAAGAACTTCCTCGAAAGTTAATTTTTCCTTGAAATTTTAGGGTTACTCACTGCTTTATATTGAATTTGCTAAGATATTTACTGAGTTAATTGGGATTAAATTTTAACTTAAATATTCAAGAGTTTGTGGCTATAAATTTAAAGTTTATAACGTTGTTTTCAATGAAAATCCGATTACTGAAGGAGTTTCTTAACGGGGTAATGATCAAAGGGATTGCCTCTGCGATTTAGTTGCTTCGTCTTGGTTTGATAAGAAATAAATTTCTTTTGGATGATAAGGATAAAGGGATCCCTGTAACTGAAATTAATTTAATAAGGTTAGGTTTTCGATCTAGGAGGTAAAGAATGAAAGTTTTTTAATAGCAGTTATTCTATGGGTGGTTTAAAACTTTCTTCAATGGTTTATCGTTAATACTTAGTGGGGTGCGTGTTTTTGATTTAAAACAACTTAGAATTGAAAATCATTTAGTTTCGGTTAATTGAATACTGACATACAATGGCAATAATAACCTCTGGAGAAGGTAAACTATGATAATTTAAATACAAAAGAACAAAACAAAATAACACTAGAATAATGCCAAATGAAAATACAAGTAAATACAAAAACTTTATGAAAACAAAAGAAAATGAACAATTCTCTTTAGCGCCACCCAAAATTCTCATGCAACAAAATGAACAACACCAATGCTCGAGAGATTAAAACGGGTGTACCAAAAATAACCAAACAAACGAAACTGTAAGTGACTGCCGCTCTAACGGCTAGCCTTTGAAAACTTTTTCTGAAAACTGTATCTGACAAAGAAATGTAGACTGTGCATGCAAGCCAGTACTAAATGTTACGTAGGTACAATTTGCTGTTGTGATTCTTTTTGTGAAGCCAGAAATTGAATTACAGTTTCATTTTACAGTTTTTTGATACTGTTCAGAGCAATTGAGAGTAATTTGAAGCTGCCCTTTATATTTGGAGTAGGTGCAATTTAAATTTAAGTATTTTGTTATAGTGAATTTGGCTTTACAATTCGTGTATGTGTTAGCGATAGCTTGTTTATCACAAATATCAGTTTAACATAAAATACATAACTACGTGTTATATGTTATATGTTGTACGTTAAACTTAACAAACTAAAATATTTTTGTGACCACTTTCAGAATCCGAATCGAATTTGATTTATTTGATTAATAATCAATTTCTTTCCAGTATTTTGAATTTGTATTGAGTTATTTTGTCATGAAACGATGCAAGCAAAGTAGTTACTTAATATCGTCAAACATTTTCAGTAAATTGTTTCACCTGAGTTCAATAATGAACAAACTGAAATAAAATAAAAGCTAGATCTTATATAGAGAGTCTTCAAATATAGTTTATTTTTGTTACGTTATATTAAGGTTCCCCTCTCTAATGTCCTTCTCGCTCGACGTCGACTTAATCTCACAGTTCAAGAGTATTATAGTATATTTCTCAAAATAATTTACAAAATTGATTTACTGGGAAAACATACACAAATGTAAACAAATTGATTAAACGTTTTAAACTAATATAAAACTAAAGTAGGTACTAAGTAGAGATACGCTAATTTCAGCACGAGCGGGGGGGCTCGACCGGAGCAGTACTACCCCTCCCACGGAAGACCAACCTAAAGCGCCAGCATCCGTGTTGTCGTGTTTCGTTGGTGAGTGTGAGACCGCAGGCCCATTGGTGCAGGGGAGACAGTTATCGTAGTAACTGTGTAAGCCCAACACTGTCAGGATGACTGTCATGCCTTTTACATCCCCAAGCGGGGTGTGAAAAAGCATCTCACAAGGCCGCCATAGTGTGGGTCACAATACTACATGCACACGCAATGAGTATGGTGACCACAACTCTTGGATTCTATTCATGCTTTCCATCAGGCAGAGTAGAGTCACTTTGGCAGGTTCTTAATATAAAAAAAAGGTAGTCAATGTATTTTGAACAATATCATAAACTTATAAGATATTCGAACAAAGTAAACTCGAAACTTATGCAACTGAACCAAAGATGTACGATAATTGAAGTGATTGCCTCGCTGGTGCAGTGGTAGCGTATGTGGTTCGATTCCCGAATCGGACCAAATATTTGTATGATCTGTAAATATTTGTTTCGGAGTTTGAGTG
Source organism: Hypercompe scribonia (assembly GCA_949316085.1). Lineage (NCBI taxonomy): Eukaryota > Metazoa > Arthropoda > Insecta > Lepidoptera > Erebidae > Hypercompe > Hypercompe scribonia. Next base: position 13,937,006 of record OX438988.1, read on the forward strand.
TTTTCTATGTAATAATATGCCTGTCTTTATAGAAAATAGGTATAAATATATATGTATGTATATTAGTTGTCTAGTACTCATTGTACAAGCTCTGCTTAGTTTGAGACTACGTCTAGTCTTAGGTCTTGTGAGTCAAGATAAGGTCTGATTGACGCGGCGTTGATTCTGGAGGGAACCTGCAATAATATGGTCCGGGTCCCCTTCAGAGAAGGCCGCCTGAGACCGGCCGCCGGGGTGGTTTTTAGTGGGAACACCACATACTCCTGGCTCCTGCGTACCCGAGGAGCCGGCGATCCGAAGGAATTTTCCACCACAACAACAAAAAAAAACAAAAAAAGGTCTTGTGAGTCAAATGTAGGTATTAAATTGTTTAACTAAATGTGATATTTGGATCTTAAATAATGAAAACTGCAATACCACTGATAGACTCCGAAATTTTTTTTTAAAATTATTTCAATAGTTTTCTAGTTTCTCAACTAAAACCGAAATGACATAACTACCAATAGTCGACTCTGAAAATTCACGTAAGTTAAAAATATGAAGTTCAAAGGAAAACCTGTAAAGTATCCCACTAATGTTTTAAATGTGATAATTTGTATGGATGTTTGTTATTCTTTCACGAAAAAACTACTGGACGTGTTTGGATGAAACTTTACAGTAATATAGATTATACATCGGAGTAACATATCGGCTACAATTTGTAATGATTTCATGTAATTTTGGTCGTAATTTAACGGTACATGTCAATTAAGTCGGAAAAAAAATCTTGCCTCTGAGAGTTATCTTGGCGTACGCTGCCTAAACCATTGAAGTGACACAAAGATGATGTACCGTAGGATCGTTTGTATATTAAAAAAATATATATTGATTCAAAATGATTTGTTACAAAATTTAATGTGACAGACCAAATTCCACGCGAGTGAAACCGCGGGCAAAAGCTAGTATTGTTCTAAATGCAAAGTTTTTTTCTATAAAATACAAGCAAGATAAAATTCAGTACCGACAATGCATTCCAATTTAACCAACCACACATTTTATCTAGAAAACTTGATCAATTGCTTTTCTCTTGTTTTAAATTTAACTGGAAATAAGAAAACAAGAAAATTCTACAATTTATTTATTTTTATTTTTTTATTTTAATTGCCTGCCAAAGTGACTCTACTCTGCTTGATGGAAAGCATGAATAGAATCCAAAAGTTTAGTCACCATACTCATTGCGAATGCTGACAATGCAGTATGGTGACCCACACTATGGCGTCCTATTACGATTTTTTACTCCTCACTTGGGGACGTAAAAGACATAAGAGTTATCGTAGCATTGTATTGCACACATTTACTACGACAACTGTCACCCCGGCATCAATGGGCCTTCGGTCTCGCACTCACCAACGAAACGCGACAGCACAGATGCTGTCGGTTTAGGTTGGTCTTCTGTGAGAGGGTACGGTCCCGGACGAGCCGGCCCGTTCATGCTGAAATCAGCGTGGCTCTACTACCTGTAACGTAAAAATTATATTTAATACATTAATTTATTTACTTTTTTATGGCAAAATTAAAAAATAGAGTAATTTATAATGTTAAAAGAGTATACACAACGGTTAGAAAACTTGTTGTCTAATTGCCTGTGACATTAAATTCCCAAAAGGGCAATTTTAAAATAGTGTTCAGATTTGCAAAGAAAACTTTATACAAAGGCTAGCTTTAGATCGTAGAAGTAGAGTTCGTTCTAATTTTTATTAATATGTGGACGTATGTCGTCAAATTAAGGTTTTTTAGAAGCAAATAACGTAGGTTTCTGGAGATGCTAAGAAATGGCGAGACAAAACGAAATTGACTTAATTAAAATTTCAGTTTTATTTTCATCGCCTTTCATACGTTCACAAACACTTCTATCAACATCAATATTAAAAGATTCGTCTTGTTCGCCGGTAATACACCCTAGGGCTACCACAGTACCTTGCAAATGAAATGTATGCCTTACTTGAAAATTCTAGATTAAACTCCAAGCTCCAGGTGTGTTTGTGATATCCAGAAAACAGTCCAATTTTTGGGATAAAGAGCACACTTTTACCTCTTTTATATCTCTGCCAAATTGTTCATTTTAAAGTAGTATTATGGCTCAAACGAGTGGTAGGAAAACCTAGTGAGTGACTACTGCTGTGGTGCCACATGGTTTCGTGTGTACACTACGTTCCTCGATCAATTGACTGCCTCGATGGCGTAATGGTAGCGAATGCGACTGCTGTGCTTAAGGTCCCGGGTTCGGATTCGGCATCGGACCAAATGTTTGTGTGAGACACCCAAACAACACGAAACAAATATTTGGTCATACAAGCATTTGGTCCGAAGTTTCCACATGTGTTATTGTTGTATGTGTGCTTTTATCAACTGCGAAACCTTTGATCTTGCCGTGGTAATAATGTATCAAGTACGTCTATCCTTACTTCCTTACTAACATTGTAGATGCGAAAGTGTGTTTGTTTGTTTGTATGTTTGTCTTTTTTTCACGTAGTAACGGAGCCACTTTATGATATCATTTCTATATTTAGATATAGTTAGGAAGCTGGAAAATAATATAGACTATTTTTTACCGCGGTAAAACATCTAATTTTCACGGGAAGATCCATTATCCGTATTGAATAACTCTAAATTTTATAAATTACAATAGATGGTATTATCAGATTTATACACTCGATTACATACAGTATCAAATTTCTGACATGATACTTTATAAAAATACATGTGGTTTCTGATAGATGGCGCTATATTGAATAAATCGATAAATGTTTAAATATTTTTTTTACTTCAAATATTATAAATTCGAAAGTTTTTAAAGATTTATATATGGATATTTATTATTCTTTCACGCAAAAACTACTGCACGGATTTAGATGAAACTTTACAATAACATAAGTTATGCATCAAAATAACGCATACTATTTACCGCGGTAACCAACATACGCGCGGGTGGAGCCGTGGGCAATAGCTAGTAAAGGTATATATATAAAAAAATGCTACATTAATAACAGATGTCTAATGTGTTTTAATACTAGTATGCAAGTCTCTTCTATAAATATTGTGTTTGCAGATTAAAGTTGTTCTTAACTTCACGAGGGCGGTTCAGATAAGAAATCATTTTTTTTTCAAATAAAGTTCTTTTTAGTTTTCAACATAACCTCTTTTTAGGAAAATACACTTCTCCCGACGTTCCTGCCATTTTTCAACCCCTCCAGAAATCGTATTTCGTTTCATTTGTAAGTAATGTGTAACAATTGTAATCGAACCCATAAATAAATAAAAAAATAAATATCATGGTCCTGTTGATCTAGTCGTTCGTTAGCCTTACTGCTCAACCTGAGGTCATGGGTTTGATTCTCACTCACAACAAATATTACTATGTTACCATTTGTTCTATATAATTAATCTATGATATGTTTCTATTTAGAAATACATAATGATGATGACCTGATAGCCGTGTCGACCACAGTGGCCAGTCTCGACATAAGTTGATGGTACGGTTATCCGACATGACCGAGGAGGTCAGGGGCTGGGCCGACTCAGAGTCGAACTCCCAAACTCTAGGTTGTAATTAAGCATTACTATAAACAGCCTACAGCCGGGTATCGAATCTGAGCCCTCTTGAGTCGCATTCGCATACGCTAACCGCTAGACCTACGGGGTAGGCATAAGTTTATTATGTTTATCAACAGGCTCTTTACCATTATACTGGCCCTGCCTAGTTTATTGGAACGAAGTTCCTTATCGCGCGTAGCGAAGGAGGCTAGACGAAAAAAATTCAGACGAAAAGTTGTCACGACACTTTTTGCTATAGTTTAGTAGGCCGTGCGGTGTGCGCATGTTTCTCTGTCTGACTCTCTCTCTCTCTCTCTCTCTCTCTCTCTCATAGAAAGCAAGCCAATTATTTTCGTTTCTTTCTATTTTGCTTTGAAGAGAGTAGTGTCGCGACGATTATTTTTGTTTTCTTAAGTTTATACAGGTTTTTGTACATAATAAATAATAAAATTATTGAAAATAATAACAATAATGAATCTTGACAGTGTTACACAAGTTCTGGATATTGCTCATGGAGTTATGTAAGTAGAGATTTTATATAAACAATAATAAATGCTTATGTATTTTTTTTAGGACCAGACTACCGTGTGTAAGATATACGAATCTTATTAATATGTATAAACATTATTAAACATGTACATTTATTTAACTAATATCCTATTATTCTTATTTTACCAGTTATTTTAATTAAATTGAAAGAAAATTAATTGCAAAGTATTATGCACACAACTCCTAATAAAATATTCACGTTAATTAATTATTTTTAGAGAAAACAATACTTACATTCGATAGCAAGGGAAGTGAGTCTTTCAGATAAAAATAACACTAAATAAATAAAATTTTAATAATAACATTTTCAATGAATATTTCGGATATTTTTTGAAGTGAAAACTTCTTTAGGCGCGTTGAGCGTTTTGGTAGAGGGTAAAATCCTCGGTTCGCGTCACCGACATGCTAATGATAATAGTATATCTATAGCTATGGAGAATATGATATTATATATTATATATGAAATTTATTATTATTATATATTATATATGATATTATATATTATATATAGCTATATATGAAACATAAAAAATTTCATATAATTTTTGCATATAGTTTTAATTACTCTCAACTTAATAGTTCCGTTTTCACTTCTATCGGCAGTCTCACGACTGCTACTGTTTTTTTCTATATGAAGAGCCTGCCAAAGTGACTACTCCGCCTGATGAAAAGCATGAATATAATCCAAAGAGTTGTGATCACCATACTCATTGCAAATGCAGACAATGTAGTGTAGTGACCCACACTATGGCGGCCTAGTGAGATGCTTTTCACGCCACGCTTTCGGACGAAAAGGGCATGACAGTCGTCGTGACAGTGTAAAGCTCACATAGTTATCACGATAACTGTCACCCCTGCATCAATGGGCCTCCGGTCTCACACTCACTAACGAAATACGATAACATGAATGCTGGCGCTTTAGGTTGGTCTTCTGTGGGAGGGTAGTAGTGCCCCGGTCGAGCCGGCCCGTTCGTGTTGAAATCAGCGTGGCTCTGCTACCTAAAAAACGGATATTTGACACACAGCACCATCTAGTTCCAAACTAAGCAGAACTTGTACTATAATAAGTAGATTGACTAGTAGAATAAGATATGTTTTTGTAAATACATACGAGTAAATATTATACATAAAAATCAAGCAAATAAGTGTTCTATCACTCAGGCTAGTAACACTGTTTAATTTGAAATTAAATGGCATTGAGTGCCAAATGTCTGAAATACTTATTTATTTTACTATTATTGTTTAGATGTTGAAATGATTTGGTGCAACTAAATATACGTGTTACAATTGCTAGATTAGTTACCTTTCTTAAGGATACAATTTCACCAAGAATCCAAACAAATATCTGTTCGTTCGATCGCTTTAAAACCGAAACCAATCACTGTCAGTTTGTATGCGTCCTGCAATATTTCTTCTTGTTTATACCCCTTCACCTGTCGAGGTAGGGTTGCCACTCATTTATTTCGTTTACCGACCCGTCTTCATTGGCAATGGCTTTATTTATTTACGTTAGTATATTGTGTTCTATTGTTTGATGATAAATTGATTAGTTAAACTATTTATAAAAAGATTTTTTTATGTTAGGAAAGTTTTTGGGTTAGAAAGTACGTAATAAAATGAAAGGTATATAATGTTGTTTATTTTTCATATATTCAAATTAAATAACAAGTGAAAACGTGCAGGGCTTTTTATTTATTTTTTAATTACAAGAGAAATATTAAAAATAAATTACGTAATTATTTTTCATTCGCTTTCAAAAAAATCTTTAAATATTTTAAAAATTCGGATGTAGGAAACTGTTGATAAGCTTTAAATAATGATATGGTACTATAAGTACTCTTCGAAGTATGGTTGGATAATTACAGAAATTAGAGGAATCTAGAATGTAATTAAATTATTTTTGTGATAACTACCTAAGAGAAACAACACCATGCTATTCATCCCATCGACATTGCAAGAGCCAACTGAAGGAACAAATTTCGGTGAGCATCATCACTGCAAAACGAAGGAAATCTTGAACAAACTCTACACTGACGAGTTTGTCTGGACAGCGTGGTATAGTACGCCAAAATCTTCTTTCGAAGAAGAGGCTTATGTCCAGCAGTGGGCTGTTAAAAGTTGTCGATGATGATGATAATAATGATGATGATTCACATCAATTTAAAGTGATACCCTTAAAATATTTTTAAACTGAAATATATACTTTCAAATAGAATAATTTACTAAATTACTAATAGTCTGTAAATTAATATTGAGACAGATTACATCCAGTGCATGATCAATTACCGCACAAATCAAATTTAAATTGCAGCATGTCACAATCAATTTATTAGTGTTTAGTTACTTTGACCTTGTCATTCATTTGCTTTGATGAACTGAATATACATCAGAAAACGAATTCAAACTAAAATATATGAATTATGCTGAAGGTGAACAGTCTGAAAACACCAATTATCGAGAAACTTGTGGATGTAGTACACATAAGTGAGAATCCGTTAAAACTACCACTAAAATTTGGTAGGTTGATGTTTCCGTCTTTAGTGAATTTGTCATCTAAAGAAGTTGAAATACTAATATCTTCTTCTTCTTTTTATCCTTTTATTCTTTTTTCTCTTTACTCCGCCGAATTATTAGCGAAATACGAAGCAAGAAGTGCTTGATTCTCTGAATCAAATCCTTGTAGGGTCACTAATCTATCCACTGTTCTGCCATAGACAATACACATCTTATTTATTAAACACCTACATGTATATAAATAAAACTGCTTGTCTACTGATGTGTATATAAAGCTATACATATTTTTTTTTAAAAAGAGACACATGAAACAGACACATAGAATATCCAGACTCAGAACAACAATTTGTGCATCACACAAAGTGTTGTCCCATATGAAGTTTAAACCCATAACATTCAGCACACTTTTTTTTTTTTTTTTTAACGTGTGGAAACCCCCTCGAGCCGTCACCCCACCGGGGTTTACGGCAGGGTGGTGTGTCGGAATCGGACCGACTAAAACCACACGGTGTGCCACTCTGCGCTTGAGATAGGAGGGATCCGGGAACCGCTGCTATTACGACATCCAGATCCCTCCTAGCGCCTGCCCGGTACCTCGGGCACCATCTGCTGATAAACTCTCTAATTTAGGCGACGTATGGCACACGCGGACGTCGCCTCCTCGCGGCTGGCCATTATAGCGGATGGAGGGGAAAACCCATCCCGTCCACCCGCGGCCACACTCAAGGCGGCATGAGGCGCTGGTATGCGCGCCTCCGCCGCCCGGCTCGCCGACGGCGAATTGGGTCCGAGTGGATATCGTCCTCCCGGGCCTTCTCCGCCGCCTCCTTCCGCGAAATTACGTCTTTGCAGAAGGTTGCGACCGCGGTAAAACAACTGACGCTACCGGCCATGGAGCGTATGACGGCCGGTAGCGAGAGATCTCCTCCAATAACTGCAGTGAGGACCCCACGCTGCGCCGCCCAGGCGGAACAAACCGCTAGCGTGTGCTGAGCCGAGTCCTCACTGCAGTCGCAGTGGTGACAGGCGGGACTCAATTCCCTCCTGGCGACCGAGTGCAGGTACTTCCCGAAGCAACCGTGCCCGGAAAGGACCTGCGTTAGTCGGAAGGAAAGGGTCCCGTGCTGCCGCCCCGCCCACTCGGCGATGACCGGCTGGAGAGCCTCCACGGCGGCAAAACCAGCACGTGGAGCCTCCAGCCGGGACGACCAACGAGCCATCGTGGCTCGACGAGCGGCCTCTCGCCACTCGCGTATCTCTTCGGGCGGGGGCTGTATGCCGCTACCCGCCCGGAAGTCAGCCGTCCGCCGATAAACTTCGGCGAGCACTTCCGCCTCCAAATCCCACGGAGGAGTTCCGGCCAAGGCGCACGCCGCCTCCGTCGATACGGTGCGGTAACCGCGTATGGCTCTAACCGCCAATATCCTCTGAGGGCGCCAGAGGCGAGCCCTATTCTGGGCGGTCAGAGCCGCCGCCCACACCGGTGCACCATACAGCGCCATTGACCGGACAACCCCCGTGTATAGCCGTCTTGTCGCGGCGCTAGCTCCACCCAGATTGGGCAAAAGTCGCCCAAGGGCAGAAGCAGCGCCGACCAGCTTTGGAGAAAGCTGTCGGAAGTGCTCATCGAAGAGCCACCTGCCGTCGAGGATCAGGCCCAGATACTTCATCTGGGCCTGAACTGGTACGAGGACCGAATTGACCACGATGGAGGCGCCGGAGGGTGGACCACGACGGGGCCCGTGGAACAAAAGGGCCTCCGTCTTGTCCAGGGCCACCCGCAAACCCAGCGCCTCAATTCGCTCGACCACCAGAGAGACACCCGTGGTGGCCAGGCGCGCCGCCTCTTGAAAGTTCATCCCCCGGGCCGTGATCAATGTGTCATCTGCGTAACAAAGTACGCTCAGCCCGGGGGGAAGACGACCTCGAAGGGCCCAGTCGTATCCCATGTTCCACAGGAGTGGTCCGAGGACAGACCCCTGTGGAACACCGCACGACATGAGCCGCCGCCTTAGAACACCGTCTCGATCCTCGTACATGACGGTACGCTCCTCAAGATAGTCTGCCACAAGCCGCCTCAGGTACTTTGGCACCCCGTGGTAGTGGAGTGCTTCCCTGATGCAGCTAAATGGCAGACTATTGAATGCGTTGGCGATGTCCAACGACACCGCCAACAGCACGCCGCCACAGCTCACCGCCTCTTCGGTAACGGCCCTCAGGCGCAGCACGGCATCGACCGTCGAACGCCCCGCCCGAAAACCAAATTGGGCGTCCGACAGATCGGGGCCCACCTCGCGGAGGTGCCAGACGATGCGGGCAGAGAGTATCCTCTCAAACAGTTTACCCGCCTCGTCCAGCAACACGATGGGCCTATAGGCCGCTACCGATTCGGTTGGCCGTCCCGGCTTCCTCAATAGGACCAGCTTCCTGCTTTTCCAGCACTCAGGGAAGCGTCCGGACGCCAAACTAGCATCCAGGATCTCCCTGAGGCGGTCCGACATGTGTTCGAGGGCTCGGGCTAGCACTCGGGCAGGTATCCCGTCCGGCCCGGGGGCGGTGTTCTTAGAGCGGATCCGTAGAACAACCGCCCCTACCTCCGATTCCCTGACGGGCGGAACATCGTCCTCGTTCCCCCCGTCGTCTCCAGCCACGAAGGTCATCGACGGGGGTGTGTGTTCCACCCGCTGCGGGAAAAGGCCCTCGACCACTTCCTGCAGGAAGCTGGGCTGGAGTGTCTCTGTAAGGGGGGGGCCCTTTTGTCGCGCCGCACGATAAGGGCGACCCCAGGGGTCACGATCGAGACCCTCCAGCATCTCCTTATGCTTAATTTCCTTGGCGCGGCTGATGGCCAGCTTCAGAGTTTTCCGCGCCTCTCGGTACTCTTCATGAAGCTGGTCTTCCTCGCCTTCTTCGCGGTGTCGCCGCCGACCACGGGTGTAGGACCTCCGGGCACGAGTACAGGCCGCGCGGAGGTCCGCCAACTCCTGGGACCACCAGTAAACTTCCTTCCGTGGAGGCCGACAACCTCGGATGCGGGGCATGGCCGCATCACATATCTGCGCAATGGCATCGCAGAAGCGACCAGCCCCCATGTCGACCTCCTCGGTCGGGGCCTGCGGAGACAGCCAAGAGTGAATAATGGCCGCCTCCTCTAGTAGGTCCCTATTTAATTTGGCTAACATTCAGCACACTAGGCCAACCGTGCAGTCATTTTCGTCGTTGCAGTTATTATATCTTCTGTTGTGATAAAATCAATTTAAAGTTAATTTCAAGAAATCATTAGTTTTAATGTCTCTCAACCCTAGTGTACATTTTCCTCTTCGTCAAATTTCAGCATTTGTTTTTTTTTAGGTCTTTCTGCTCGGCCATTTCCTGCCTGCAATTGTCTCCTTTCAATTGTCGTGTTCATAAGCTCGGAGTATGTAGACTAGCTTCTTCTTTTTTCTTTTGTTACCTAGGGAAATTGTTTCGCGAGTGAAACGCTCTCGAATATATTTAACTGCTTTCTATTTATCACTAAGTAGTGGTATAGGTCTAAAAAGTGAATACAGAACATAGAATCTCTTGTAAAATCTCTATCCAGTCCAGTCTTCTATCATCTTTATTATGGAGAGTGTTCTGATGAGCTCTTTCAACTGGTCCCACCTTATCCCTTCTTCTACAGCAATAAAATGGTAGACATACGCTCTCGAACTAAATGGTTCGGATCTTCCTTCCTGTACAAATCAGTTTAAACTTAAAACTCACTACCAGCGCGCGTGTTCCCTCCCACTATGATCCCGGGGTCTCTAAACGGGGCGTGTAGAAATACCTCACTAGGTTGCCATAGTGTGGGTCGCCATACTGCATTGTCTGCATTCACAATGAGTATGACGACCACCACTCTTGGATCAGTTTGATAGACTGCTATATAAAAAAAAGGAAAAGAATAGTTTGTCTTCTTGCGTTATCTCCAAAATAGGTAGATAAATCTGGAAAGGAAATATCTATTACTTTACTCTCTTGAATATAATGTCTAATTTTTTTTTTCTACCAACCGATTCTACCAACAAAACTATAATGAATGGTTGTCGATTTTTTTCTTTTTAAAAAGACAACACCCGCATTAGGAATAAATCCTATGCTGCGAGGGGACTTTACAAACATACAAAAAACGGACACAAAGAACACCCAGACTCAAAACAACAATTTGTGGATCACACAAAGTGTTGTCCCATGTGGAGTTCGAATCCACAAAACTCAGCGCTGTAGGGAGCGACGTGCCAGGTCAACCGTGCAGTCAACTTAGCAGTCAAAATTATTCTGACTGCTAAGCTGAGGAATTCAATACCCACTCAAGACAAATAATGAACATTTCTTGTGTGTCTCGCTAGTGTGGTATGGTAGGCCATAATGTCGTTGCTAAGGAGACCCTATGTCCAGCAGTGGACCGTTGAAGGCTGGTGATATGATGATATAAGTATTTGCAAATGCATATCAATGCATATATACCTAGTTTAAGAGCATATGGTCGTGTTTGAAATGTATAAGGCTATTAGAAAGTAGAGAAATATTTTTTATATTTAATGACATTATAACGCAATTGAAACACAGTCTTAAACACAGTCTTAGTTAAAATGTTATTATCATCATCAGCATCATCATCAGCTTATCGCAGTCCACTGCTGGACATAGGCCTGTCCCATTGCAGGTACCGTTGTGACATGTCATATTCTTAATCTTAATTGCATATTATTACACTATAATATTATATAAGGTTATAAATTAAAATTATAACAATTTATATAATCCTCTCTACATTCTTAAACGTCGTAAAATGGAACGTAAAATTTTTGTCGTGATGTTTCGTCGCAGTGCTAAATAAACATAGATGTCGCTTAGCATAATACTGCACCACTTACGATACAGTGTTGATTTTGAGCAACACCTTGATATTCTGACTGACTAAAACAGTCCAAACCAAAAAAAAATTGTTTTGTGAAATAATATGCACGGTTGGCCTAGTGGTTTACGCGGTCGCCACGCCGCTCTCTACTGCGCTGAGTGTTGTGGGTTCAAATCCCACATAGGACAACACTTTGTGTGATCCATAAATTGTTGTTCTGAGTCTGGGTGTTCTTTGTGTCTGTTTCTTGTATGTTTGTAAAGTCCCCCGCGACACACGATTTATTCCTAGTGCGGGCGTTGTCTTTTAAACAAAAAAAAAATTATTAAATTAGACAAAGGTATTTTAAAATATAAAACTAAGAATTTAAAATAGTTTACTGAGTATCGCTGGCAATTAACATTTATATACGAAACATACATACATGTGTACATGTACATAATGGTTTAGATAATACTCGTACTCAATTCTCGGGCCGGGTCAAAGTGTAGTTGGAGTTTTCTTGCAAGAAACTCTTGTGGAGTAACCCAGAGTATGGAAGTTTGGTGGTGTTTCACCCCTATGCCTCGGGCAGCACTTTAAGTCGTCGGTTTCTGTTGCCATGAACATCTATGGCAATCTTCGTTGGAAAGTCATTTCACCTTCAGGATTGTCGTTTATTCTATATAATACTGATATTCAGGTAAAGCAGGTAATAATATTATTATTTACTATGGTATGTATTTATGTTATTTAATATGGCAACTCGTGTGCCCAGCGTAGTATAGTAGGCCAAAACTTGCATTGTAAGCCATGTCCAACAGTGGACTATTTAAAGTTATGTTGTGACAAATGTATACTACACTCTTTAGAATAACCTGAGGTGTTTTGGTGAGAGCCTTAGTAACCTATATCTTTACATGCTAATTGATTGATTCATCGTATACTAGCATTAATTAAGCCTTTCTCCACTGTTATCGCTTTCGCTTATAACTTGCAACACTACCACATTTCGACCTCTTCCTTAAGTGAACTTGTGCATTTATAGCCAATAAACTGAACCTTCCAAAGAGAAATTTTATGTACGGATTGAGTTGTTTTTTTACTCCGGTTAGAGCTGATAAAGGTGATTGTTCGAGCTTGGGTTATGCTATTGCTTATAAACTCCAGGTGGAACTGAAAGAGGTATGTATACTTGAATTAGTAAATATAAAATCGTAGTATTATCAACAGTCTTTAGTAGATCACTGTTAGATGTAGACCTCATCTTAGAAAAGTTATATGCGTGTATGCTTAAGAACAATTTGCAGTCGGACGGACTACGTGCACCCTTCTGGAGTGCAGTAAAGATACTACGAGATTTCCACACAGGATGAGGCTATCTACAGCCGTAGGTAAACCAAGGTACATCAGGGTTCCAGAGATTTCCTTACTAGGGTGCACCAGTACCGCGACTACTGGTACCTGAGACGGCGTGCGGTTTTTAGTCGGTTCGAGTCCGACATAACCACCTTCCAGTGGTAATTTCTGCGCAGGGAGAAAGGTGTATAACCTTTTTATTATTTAAAACATTTTCAATACACTTGTAGGTAAAACCGAACAAACTATTGTGTTGTTCCGCTTTTAAGTTGAGAAAGTAGCGAAATATTTTCTTTATTACTTGAACTTGTATACAAGCAACTTCAATTGATTTTCCAGAACTTTTATTTAATTAAAATCTTTTCAGAAAGTAGGATGACGTTTGTTTCACGAGTACCTTATGTAAGTTAGCCTTTATTATTGACAACAACAGTAAATAGGGTGGTAGATACATACATGATATAGGTATATTGACTGTCAACAATGAGGATTTACTGTTTACTTTTGTTAAATGAGTGTTTTAGGCAAACATAGTGGTGACGGATTAAGAATAGTGTGGTTCACCCTTTATATGTCCCGTGGGTGTCGTAAGAGGCGACTAAGACAGTAAATTACTCAGGACAACATCACTGTAAGGAATAATAAAATTTATTGTTAACCCTTGTTAAATTTATTGGAAACCCCCTCAGGCCGTCACCCCACCGTGGTTTACGGCAGGGTGGTGTGTCGAAATCGGACCGACTAAAACCACACGGTGTGCAGCTCTGCGCCTGAGATAGGAGGGATGCGGGAACCGCTGCTATTACGACATCCAGATCCCTCCTAGCGCCTGCCCGCTACCGCGGGCACCATCTGCGGGTAAACACTTTATAATGTAAACCCTATACCAACCCGACTGGCCAGCGTGGTATACTAGGCCAAAACCTCCTTTCTAAGGAGTCACCGATGTCCAGTAGTGGACTATTAAAGGTTGGTGATGTGATGATGATGAGAGAAACATAAGTTATAGGAAAGGTTAAAATCATCGATAAAACTTTGATAAGTTGCCTTTGGGTTGTATATATATTTCAAACTATTCTATATTATCTGGACTATTATCACATTTAAGAGCGCGCCAAGATTTAAATGTAATTTTTTTATTGATAATTGGATTCATTGAGCAGTGCGGTCTGAGAGACCCAGTTCGAAAACTTTAGTATTACAGGGTTTTTTAAAATGCCGTGCAAAATTGTGTTTATACATGTTTTGCTTGACGTTTGTTCTTTCAGTGTTAATTTAAGCTTTCAATTTAATAGTCTGCATAATCTAATGATATGTTATTACTCTTCACAGTATAGATATTTATTAAAGTTATCAGCAATCAAATTTTGTTTAGTTACTTTACACACATAGACAACAATACATTTGTGGTCAGTTAATTCGACTGCACAGCACTCAAACACGTAGTCATGACAAAATTGGCCAATATTCGGTAACTCACTAAAGTTATATATTTTTTTATATATATATATTTAACCTACCAAAGTGACTCTATGCTGCCTGATGGAAAGCATGAATAGAATCCAAGAACGGTGGTCGCCATACTCACTGTGACTTATATACTTTTTTCAGTAAAATGTATGTTCCACCTCTTAGCAATCCTGTGATAAGTAGCCGCCGTATCCGAAATTGCGTAGGTACGTTCAAATTTACTTCAAATCCGTTTATTGTTATCTTTCATTTCAATAAACAATTTACCCAATTTGCTAAGTAGCCCAGACCCATTTTCAGGAGAACTCGTTATTTGTCGTTTTTTTGTTGGAGAGCGCGAGACCGGAGGCCCATTGATGCAGGGGTGACACTTATCGTGGTAACCATGTGAGCCTAACACTGCCACAATGACTGTCATCTCTTTAATGTCCCCAAGTGGGGCGTGAAAAAGCATCTCACTAGGTCGCCATAGTACGGAACACCATACTGCGTTGTCTGCATTTACAATGAGTATGGCGGCCACAACTGGATTTGGATTCTTTTCATGCATTCCATCAGGCAGAGTAGAGTCACTTTGGCAGGTTCTTAAAATAGAAAATATAGAAAATTTTATAATATTATATATTTATATTTATTTTATTTATCTTCTCACTTTAAACAGTAGTAAAGCGATTCTCAAAGGGATACCCGAGGTCTAGAATTCACCTGTAATTGATGTCTACATATGTAGATTCTCCAGAAAAAAGACCACAAACTAGCTTTATCTTTTTTTTAGAAGGCTCCGTTTGGCCCTTCTTAAAAAAGGGATCCCAGTTTGACTGCACGGATGACTAAGTAAGTCATCCGTGCAGTCAAACTGGGATTCCGTATAATAATTACTTGTATTTTTTTATTCGTGGCATAATATTACTTTATTAAAGTAGTAACTATCAAGTAATCTGTATCCGTTGTATAACTACTATAACAGAATATACGTTGTATAACTTTTATCCTTTTTACAAAAAAACAGAAAGTATTATGTCCATAAACTTCCAACGAAAAGTCAAGAAGTTCGTCTAAAAAACCATTTATGACTTCCTATTGTACTATGGGAACAATGATTTCTAAAGAATTATGTTAGCAAGGCAAGTACTTAATAACCAAACTTATATATTATGTAAAGTATAATATTTTATCCCACACTAAGTACACCAAAATATCAAATACATTTTACCAAAAAGTTAAGCTTTTCATGATTGTATAGGAATACAAGTATTCCTAAATTGTATACACAAATATGTCTAATTCATTTAGTCTCTACAACAAACAGTTTAGTCTCATATATGTAAGCCATTCATTCGTTGTACATAAATGAGACTAAGCTGTTAGTTGTTAAGTCCCATCCACGTAACAATAATCCTATTTCTTTTGTTTATTTTACAGTGTGATCACAAAATATATAGCACACTGCTGATAAACATTCTTTAGTATTTCTAAGTGTCAATTATTTGTCCTGCACGGGAATATAATCAACGAACTCTGCTCCGCCATTTTTATTTTATAAATGTTAATAAGCAAAGTGAATCCCAGAACAGAGGAATCTAATTACAGTTCATTTAATAAAATTGGTTCAACCGTTTAGTAGTTACAAGAAATATAGGGACCAACATACATACGCACACTTGTTTGTACTTTCCTCAGTTGGGTTCAAACACAATTAGAGTACCTATGAGGAATGAATTTAATAAATATAGCGATATAAACATCGATATGTGTGTAAACCTCTTAGCAGACGAGAGGGTCTTTTCTAGAACTTGTTTTTTTCTATTAAAAATCAAACTTAACTTTTTTTTTCGAGATTGTATGGCACCGCAAAAATCAAACTTAACTTTTTTTTTCGAGATTGTATGGCACCGCAAATTTCTGTTCCAACTGGGGTCACCCGTTTTGGATAAGAAGTACTACTTGTTCCACTTATATAGAAACGTCTCCAAGGAATTCCTTTGCAATGTACAAGTCTCTACAATAATATAACGATGTCATTATATTAAAAATACATAATCTTTTAACCATTACACTAATTATACTCATTAAGTAAATATCAGAACACCAATAACAATGTATGCATTAATAAATAAGGGAAGAGAAGTATAATCGTAATGTTATACAAAGGTTAAATAAATATATTGGTTAAAAGATACTCTTCAACAACGAATTAACCCGGAAATACGGTTTTTTATGTATTATAATATGTAAATAAATGTTAGTATTTACACCTTTGTAGTGTAATACACATATAAAATAAATAAAATGTATTAAATGACATTGCTAATCACCATTTTGTGATAGAAAGTATTTAAATTAGTAACAAAATATTTCAAATAGTTATGGAAGTTCCGCCGATACCTATGAGATGGCAGCACCCGGGCGCTCTTTTATCATTCATTGTTGCTATCCTTATCAACTCGGGGCGTTCCGCATACGTCTATCCTTTTCTTGCCGTTTATTTTATATTATACTTTACTTTTTAAATATTTTTGCTAATTATTAGATTTCAAATTTAATTTTATATGTAAATAAATAATAGGAAGATTATATTTGTGTTATTATGAGAGTTATTCAACAAAGCCCTAGATCACGCTATGAAAATTTTTACTGCGCGTAGCATATATAGAGATTTTAACGCTAGTGTACTGGGGAGTCCGTTTCTACACAGTAAAGCAGTGGTTTGGAGTAGAGCTGTGCTTATTCTACTCCTCAGTGGTCCCAGTATTCTCTCGGTGAAATGCTGTTGCTATTGAGGTTACGCAGTCTGCTGCGAAATAAAGTGGCCCCCACGTACGTCGTTGGTCCCCGACGTTGTGGGTGGCTCTGGTCCGGCGATCAAAATTGATCTGCCAACGTGAGGAGGGCATGACGCCCGCAACCAATGAGGGAAAAAGCGTCCCGTCAGAGGTCAGTCAAGCAAAATGTGTTGCTCAGGCACACACTTGGTGTTACACAGAGGAATATGTTCCTCAACCCCACTGTTGTAGAAAATTTGACTTCCTTTTTACCAAACCGTCCGTAATTATATACTTAATTATAATTAATAACACATTAAGACGTGTGTGCGTGACAAAAATCATCATTATAAAAGAATGTGAAGTAAAATATATTTTAAATTGTACTTATCAGCTCTTGAGATTAAATTTTTTTCATTGTGCCATTACAATGATTTTTAAAAAGCACTTAGTTTATCTAGATGTCAAGATCGTTAGTATCTCAAGAGAGTACAATAAAATTTTATAGTGTAATAAATACTTATAGATAATTAACTTTGAAAATTAAATTGCTTACAATTTTATTCATGTAATATTTAGATAGATAGATAGATAGATAGGTACTCTTTATTGCACACCATAAGTAGGAAACATACAATGTAGGATACAAACAAAAAATAGTAGTACAATGGGCGGCCTTATCGCAGTCTGCGATCTCTTCTAGGCACCCGTTAGATGGACTATACTGTATAGTATTTAATATTTTAATTGAAGTTTAATATATATTCGTGTTTTGACATTACTATGATATTATTACTCTGTTATGAAAAAATAAATTGGTTTTAATTACATTAAACTTAGGTTAACTTTTTCGATTGCTGCCAATAGTCTCGCCACTAGGTGGGACCAAAACACTGGCGATAAGTGGGGGTTTAATATTGCCCTGTATACATGCGTGCGTGATTTTATATATGTATGTACTTAATTAAAGTAAGAAGATGATGTTAAAAACTATTATTTGAAATAAAAAATCTTATTTGTAGTACTAAAAATAAAAAAAAATGTATTTAAAGAAAAAAATATTTTATGCAGTTTGTTGCCGAAGGAATATACTCGTAGTAGTAGTAGTAACATTTAATACCTCTGCTGTTAAACGGAGATGTCTGATTAACTGTAAATTCAAGAGAATACATTAAGGGGTGGCTGATGGCCTTATTGTATGGTTTGGTGAAAGATCAGGCATGCCCTTGGTTGGGATCATAATTTCGTTTAAATGGTGTTTTTAAGAGTATTTAGATAAATATATTGAATTCAAAAAGTGTGAGGTATAGAATGTAGCATTGATTTCAAATTGTATTCGAGATTTCTTTTAAAAGATCTTGTATTTATAAAATAATTGTAAATTTTGTTGGGCTAACCCTATTACTTAGCCTATTGTGCACCGTTTTATAAGGGCGTATGCTTCCCTTTGCCTTATTATGTTTTTATTATTAATATTTTTTTATTCACAATTAGCCAATCGTTCTGAAGACTATCTTTATAAATTGATTTAGAGATCTTTTAGAAAAACTGAAAAGTTCATTTTATAATGGTTCTTATTAACACGTTTGTTTTAAAGTACTCAGTTTTGATTAGTTACTTAACGCGGTTATTTCACATGTTGCTACTTTGTGGTACTTGTAGATAGTGATAAACGGAATAACTGTTTTTTACATGTATTGTAAATGTACAATGTGTTACAGTAATTGCTAGTTTAAGTTCGAAACTAGGGTTGTCAATCTGGTATTTATTATTCTTCAAATCGCATTAAGGGCCTTTAACAGTCCACTACTGGACATAGGCCTCTCTATAAATAGGAGGTTTTGGCCTTCTACTCGTACACCCCGCTGGTCAGACGGGTTATTGTAGGATTTGTTTTAAATTCCGGGCGACTAAGGCGCGCGTACCATCGCTTTATACCGTCTTGAGTGTGACTGCGGGTGGACGGGATGGGTTTTTACAGTAGTCAGTCACGAAGAGGCGACGTCCACGTGTGCCGTACGTCACCTAAATAGAGAGTTGAAAAGGTGCCCGGTGGACCGATGGTCATAGTAACAGCTGTGCCCGGGTCTCTCCTATCTTAGGCGCAGAGTGGCACACTGTGTTGTTTTATTCGGTCCGATTCCGACACACCACCCCACCGTAAACCCTGGTGGGGTGACGGCCCGAGGGGGGTTTCCACACGTCAAAAAAAAAAAGGATTTCTTTCAAATTGTCTTCTCTTTGCGATGATGTTGTCCTGCGTGGCTTGCTCCCTTAATTGGCTCTTACGTCATCCAGGAGATGCATAAGGGTGGCGAAACTCAGTATTATCCGTCACCACACGGATATATTCTTATGTACATAGTTATATAGTATATTATTTTTATGTAGCATTTATTGTACTATTATTTTAATACTATTATTAGGCACCAAGTTAATACTTGTAAATCTGATGATTTAGTAGTAGTTTTTTCAAGTAGCATTCAAATATTTTATAAAATAGCGAATTGATTCAAAAATCTCAACCCAACCTTTATTCATAAAGTTCAGTTTTGTAAAACCATGTGTGTTCTTATATTAAATGTTAGATTTAAAAATTATTGTCGTAGCCTTTCAAATGTTAAACAAACAAGTATCTATATACTTGTTTGTTTAACGAGTTGTAAACGAGTTTCCAATATTGATTTGTTACTCAATTTTTTTTTTCTATCTTAAGAGCCTGCCAAAGTGACTCTGCTCTGCCTGATGGAAATCAAGAATAGAATCTAAAAGTTGTGGTCACCATACTCATTGCAAATGCAGATAATGCAGTATGGTGACCCACACTATGGCGGCCTAGTGAGATGCTTTTTACACCCCGCTTAGGGACGTAAAAGGCATGACAGTCATCGTGACAGTGTAAGGCTTACACAGTAAATGACAATATTCTAAAAATTTATTTGGAACTCTGAAGAAAAGATTAACCTTCTCTTTTCATTCGTTTCAATTAATGCTCATCCATACGTTTGGACATGGCAAAGTTTTTTTAAATATAGTTCTGAAGAAAGTAAATATTTATAAATTTACAGTTGTTTGGAATCTGTTTTATTGTTTCAGGTATAACTGTTTACATAACCTGGTATGCCATACACTGCCTGATGGAAAATAAAATCGGCTACATTTGGTAATAAAGCAGAAAACATAATTTTATACATATGTACCGTATTTACCAATTCTGAAAAAGGTTCCTTCAAACCATTTATATCAACAACAAGTTGACTATTAGATATACATACAAACATACGTAAAGCTAAGCCTATTTTCCACAGGGATAGGTAGAGACAATTGATCTCCACTCACTAACGTCCTGACATACCACTTTCGTTTCATCTCTTTATGCCTTGTGGATGTTAAAAAGTATATAGTATAGTGTAAAATATAATCAGTAATGGAGACTAACCAATATAAAAATTCTTAGAAATATGCTATTAACGGAAAAAAGACCAAAAAGGGACTGCTTTAAAATTTACACTTATGTGATTTTATCACAATTTTCGTAATAACCTCGCCCCGATTCACGTTATATTAGAATAAACCTAACGACACCTTAAAAACACACAAACAACGCATAAGTCACTAAAATACTTAAGTCCCTACACAACGTTAAAGACATACACAAACACACAGTTTTGTTGGGACGGGACTTATTCACAATTTCTTTTTTCACGATACTATGTATTTTCTGACGTTTCAAAGCCATGACCGAGTGGTGTAACCTGTACCACAAACCGATATATATGGGTAAAAATGTTGAAAATCGAAAAACAAATATACATACATATACTCGAAATACATAACGTTACCTCTGACATAGTTAGGCATACATATAATTATATTCGACATACGAACATATCGAATTCGACAACCCTACCTATATCCATTGGTATGCCGCGAATGCCGCACACGATAAATAGTTGTAATCTGTATTAAATGTTATGTGAAATAATGCCATTTCAGTGAGTGACTGTTTGGCAGCTGCTATTGGCAGTCGTTTATTGACCTTGAAGGCTGTGATCCATATAAATAGTTATTGTTTGTAACGGTTATTTCATTACGACTTGTATTTAAACTGCTTTTAAAAAGCATCTGCATCGTTGGTTTTATCTCTGTCATATAGATAGGCAAAGTTTAGTGCAATATTGAAGTCGGTGCAATTTTTTTTTATTTATAACCTGCCTAAGTGATTCTAATACTTTGCTGAGTGTACCTACTTTGTGTTTATGTTACTGAGAGCTGAGGACACATTAAAGGGCTCATTATGAGGATTTCAAAATGATGTCATGATCATATATTATTATTATTAATAATTTTTATTTATTCAGGGAGGGTGGGGGCGACCAGGCTGACAGGATGGCAACGCATTTATAATCTTTTTTTTTGTAAATACATACATATTATACATAGAAAATATCTAAACATTGAAATAAAAATTTGATCCGACCCGGGAGTCAACTCTGAGACTTCTAGCTCAGCAGTCGCACACACCACCACTGCGACACTGAGGCAATCAGAATAGGAAAATTATTTATATTGTTTAATCAAGAGAAATAAAAGTTAACTTCTAGTGAGGGACTGTTACGTGTTCTAACGAGTTGTGAAATATAAAAAAGTTAAGACCACAATAGCAGTATTGGTTGTGAAACAAGTTGGCTTCTTGAGAGTGTTCACTCGAGTTCTAAGGTACGGTAAGGTTACGCCTAAAGAAAGTTCGTTATAACAAAAAGTTTCCACAATGGATTACATGACATTTGTACGCTTACCCTTAATTTTGAAACACAAACCTTTCTGGAACAATAATTCTCCAAGTGTTTCATATGCATTAAAACATTAGTGAACCATTCTTTAATGGTATTGCTCTATGAATAGATCAATCAAATAGAATACCAGTCAATTTGTAACCTACGAAATATGAGTTTCTTATTTTAACGAAACCGAAATAGGAAAGGAAATTCGCAGGGGATGTGTGGAGACTGGATCGGGAGGGTTAATTACCTGAAAGCGCTATCTGATTTCACTGCCTCTGAAAAGGGGCAGATCCTGGAGCAGCGTGAGTCGTCTCGTGTTGCGAGGCGGGACTGTTGCGCTCTTCATGCCACCCCGGTGGCCAGCCCGAGGCAAGCGAGACCCTGAGGAGGTCCAGCTCCGAACGACCAGCGATATTGGTGGCGGCTAATGCGTAGTCCTCTTTAGTGTCATGTCCGGAGCATATAAACAGTGTTATCATAGACAATTGACTGCATGTGGTGACGTATTAAGAATACAGAGTGTCCACACCTATTCTTCCGATGGACGTTGTTAGAGGTAACCAATAGAACAAAATATACAAGACAACATCACTGCAAAGAGATGGAAAATTAAACACGTCTGGGCAGCGTGGTATAGTAGGACAAAACCTGGTGTATGTATAGCAGTGGACAGTGAAGTAAATGTTCTGTCTATCCTAATTATATTAAGACGTGAATAAGAATATTTATTCATTACATTTAATTATAATACTTGTTATCAAAGCGTACGCACACCTAACATATTTTTTGCTGTTATTTAGGATCCAGTTTTGTGCCTAATAACTCTTCTGTTCTAACTTATGCTTACCGCTTTCCTTCTATTTTTAGGCAGTAATTGAGACAACGACTGCCTCGGTAGCGTAGTGATAGTGTATGCGACTGCTGCGCCTGAGGTCTCGGGTTCGATGCCCGCTTCAGATCAAATGTTTGTACGATCTGCAAATAGTTGTTTCGGAGTTTGAGTGTTTTCTACGTATAAAAGTATATATGTATTTATATCGGTTGTCTAGTACCCATAGTACACGCTCTGCTTAGTTTGTGACTGGATGACGTGTGTCAGATGTGAGAAATATTGAAAAATAAATTGCCGAGGATAATGATAGAATAATCGTAAAATAATCAAACTAAAGAGTTTTCATGCTAAAATACGCTATTCTCTGAAACAACCGTATTCTTGAGAATACTTATAAGGTACGTAGCGTCACAATAACATGCTTACCCTTAACAGTAGATACTCAAAAATACAGATTAAATGCAGTTAATGGTAAGTAACAAATAAACTCACCGATAGGCTTGCGTTTCCACTCGAATAACAGTGACCTACAAAAATAACTAGTTTACGATTAAACACAGGATATTTTAAACGATTTAAGCTATTACGATAAGCTGTCCTTGAAGTTTGCTGATATACAATACGAGTTTATTTTTAATGTTGATGTTTCTACAATCTAAATACATAGAGTTAGGTGTACATTAGAATACCATTTTGTATTAGAATATATATGTGTGAATGCTGTTAAAGAGGTCTCGGGGTTCGATTACCGGATCGAGCCAAAAGTGTAATTGATTTTTTTTAATTAAATAAATGCTTAACAACAGTCCGGAGTTTTGAAGTTGGGTCCTAACACCAGTGTCTCGGAGAACACGTATACCCGTCGGTCCTAAATCTGATCTCTCCCAGGTCATGTCGGATAGCCGTCATGTGAGAGTGAGGGACAAAGAGTGCACTTGTATTTGGGCACAGACTTATGCACTTTAATATCTCCTGCATAGTTGACTGGCCTGACTGGCTACCGTGGCTGAAATCAGCTGGGAGTACATTATCAGTTGTGTAGTGGTTATTGTCGAGATAAAAGTAGACCATGTGTTATTCCAGATTATAATCTATTTCTGTGACATCCAGATCTGTTCAGCCGTTATTGACTGAAAGAGTAACAAACATTCACACATTGATAAAAATTTTCACCTTTATATATATCGTAATATATATATCGTGTTTAAAACGATTTCAAAAATAATGATTTTTTTTAATATTAAGTATTTGGCTTTAACTCAGTTTTTAATTAATTTTTGGTGTTTGAAAGAATTCTGGTTTAAAAGGAAATAAAACAAAAGTTTATTTCATGGAGACACGTAGTTACAGACTCTGTACCTACGAGATAAGGTGCAGTTAACCTTGTATAGGATGCTGCCGAAATATTATTTAATCATTAACAAAAATCATTAAGTTAATCAATCTTATTACGAGACATGACACTGCTTAATATGATTTTTTTTTACTCTAACCCTTAAAAAATGATATTTTACACGCACGTGTTTACTACTTATGACTTTACACAATTTTACATAATTTTATGTCGGTAAAGATATTTAATTACGGCACAAATTTAGATTAAATTGTGACACACATACCCACGTACCTACCCACATAGTTTCAATCTTGAAACTGTGAAGCAGGCACCTGATATGTCATGATAAGGTGGCACAAACATGAATCAAACGCCATTCTGACACATATCAAACCTGCACAGGACAGAGGTTAATCTAATTGCAGTAATATTCAGATTGCCACTAGATTGTTGGCTGAGCTTATACGTCACTAGTTATGCATATAATTTGCGGTTATAGTGCTAAAGTGCTGTAGTTTATAGTTTTAAGTGCGAAATAGGAGAGTCTTTAAGAAAATCAGAGTAGTACCCCTAATATTAAGTTCGTTGTAGTCACCCTCAATAATCAGACAAACGAATATACTATAGATAAATTTCACCTAGACACAAAAAAACTCCTCCTTAAACAATTTTCTACCCTGGATGGATATCAAACCCACGACCTTCGGGCCTATCAAAATGATAATATTTGTTAATGAGTAATAGAATCAGTATAAGATGTATATCTATATCTTTCCTTCCATATCTTTCCTTTTTTATAGTCTTTGGTTAGAAAATCAATAAATTTCAAATAGTTTGCAACACGTTATGTACCATTAATTAGCGCTAACTCTGTACAACCAAAAGAGGTTGGTTGAATTTTGACTCTCACTTTTCCACGATGGACCTCACCATATAAAGCATTGTACCACATATATGGCACAGTTGTCAGATCGGAACCACGAACAAAGCCCCATACAGTATTGTTCTATACCCCTGGTATGCACATAAGCTACTACTAAAAGTTCTCGAACATAAAAAGCTCGAAAGCAGTGAGTTTAAAGTCGACAATGGACTGCTGTTTTTAAGTATTGTGTTAAAATATTAATAATTATATTTTATTTTACTTTTATTTAATGTAAGTTGTACAGCTGTCTGAGCCATGTAAGTATCTCTAAGACCAAAACTAACATACAAAACTCTCAAATTTTTGTATTTAATTGTTTATGAGTAAAAGTGTCATTTATTGATAAACATTATGAGTCAAGTAACATCTATTTGTTAATAATTATTGCAACAGTAGAAACGTTATAAGATCTCAAAAAAAATATAATAAATACAAAATCAAACATATCACATATTTATACAAGTAAATAGTTTAATGTTTGCCAAATTGTATATAGAAATATACATATGTACTCAACTTAGAACTTAATAGAGCAAAAACTTACTGAATTTATAAGAAATTTCTGTTAAATTATAGCTCGGTTGTTATATGCAGCTTTGAACTTCATACTTAGTCCACATTGAGTTCTGACGCAATGTAAAAAATCTTCAAAAGTAAATCCTAGACAAAAATCTCTTGTAAATCCTTTTGAGAGAAAACAGGGAGGCTGAGGTCAGAGATCATACAGGTGTGTGTGTTGGAATGGGTTCACTACTAGTCTGAGTAAAAATCTTGTAATCAATACACGTATCTTTTTGAAGCAACAATGTTATTTGTTGTCATAATAGCAGTTATTTAATATTCTTCAATTAAACTTTATTCACGGATACAACTATATATTGATCTATAACATTAGTATTACTAAACGTTCTTAATAAGTTTATAAATTTTTAGAAGTGCACTCTTTCGAATTAATTGCGTTGAAATTTAAAGTGATGTGCTTTTGAGTTTCTATAGTACTGTTTCCGCTTACGTATCACTAACGAATCTCTACTATTGTTCACCAACGGGCTGCGTATTCCGCCATTGTTCTCTACAATATTAAACACCATTAAAATGTGTCCAACGTAGATTGCACAAAAAATGGAGAATAAGTGATTTGTGTTCAATTTTAATATTCGAAATTCGTTGACAACGCGTTGCTGACTTTTTATTATGTCATTGACATTAATAGGCTGCTTGTCTATTTGAGGAGCACAAACTATGTTGTGATTTTAAAGTCGTATTTACTCGTATTAATGTACTCGTAAATAGTTCACACACGTAAACCTACATGTTAAGAAACGCGACTTATTCAGTATCGCATCTGTTAATCTGGCTTATCTATCTTTAGCTCATAAATAAATGGACCATGCTCTTTTGCAATTAAGACTTGATCGAGAGTTTTTTATACATATTAAGTAATAATGCAGACATTTAAAATCACGTAATGTTACCGAGCAGGGGTGAATTACTGGGACTCCGACTTCACTCGAACTGTACAAAACTTCTTGGTATAACAAACCGTAAAACGTCCGGGCAGCAATAATCACACTATATATAAACTACAAATCCCGATGCAGTCACTATCACGACGCTTGAAAATAATTTACCGCTGTATAGATAAGGGTTACCTGTAATAGCTATTTATGCCGACGTGGGCCCCTATCAAGACAGTAGAAAAAGAGATGGCTGTTCTACAGACGGCGAGACGCTAAACTAAGCGGGCAAATTATCTGGTACGACCGCACGCGGCAATTGACCACCGTTGTCAGTGTGGCCCAGGCTCCCTACTCCACGGTTAACATTCCGTTCAAGATTACCGAAAAATACAACGTTATGGTGTACAACATGTGGTAGTGTCGTATATTTGTCTGATGATACTCCAAATACCGCCTAATGAAACACAGAATATTTTGTTTTCTTTTTTGTGTTCTGTTAAAGATGACTGCCGCACTGTGGACATATCCCGTGTAGCAAGGACTTAACAGTTTGTAGATGACACTAAGTCAGCTTATGTGGGGTTCGACCCCATAACGCTCGGTGCAGTATACTCGTAGAAAGCGGCGCGAGGCGTGGTGACCCTTTAAATCGCTCGTACTTAAGAATCCCTACATCAAGTACAACTTTTACAACTTGTCAATATTAATCACTGGACTATGATCCAAGACCTTGTGGATTCTATCTCAGTTTCTTAGAATAAGCTTTTATAAATAGTTTACATTTCATCAATAAATTCTAGTGATATGCAATAATGTTTGACCTCCATTTATAATATATTATCACCAGCTACGGAAGTTCCAGTTCACTATCGGCCTGTCATTATGTCACTCAAAACTGACATGTTAGAAATACACCATTTGCTCAATAACGACTCGATATTAAGAAGCTTTTGTTTTACAATTAAACGGGTAAATAATGTTTCATGAATAAAAATTCAGCCATAATAAACGCTCAGGTAATAAAATAAGGTTAACACAATGGCTTGATGACCTGGTGAAGATCATGGGGAACGGGCTATTGTAGCAAAGTATATATCAAGAAAAACTAACTTTAGAGTCCATATATATCCATATCAGCACACCTAATCATCAAGAGTGCATTCGTGAAGACAGCAATCTACAGAATACGACACAACAGCAAAGAAAAGGAAAACTTGACCCAAACTTTATACCAACTACTCTGACCAGGGTGGTGGTGGAAGGTATAAAACCTTCTTTCTAAAAAGAAACCTATGTCCTTTAGTGGACTATAGACTCAAAGAGGATACTACAAATCTGCCATCCAATTTACATTCCATAGAAGCGATCTTGTAATATCTTGTAACATTCCTCCTGCAAATTGCCTAAGATTACTTTTCCTATATGACTACGCCACTATCCAATTTGATACAGGAAGTGATAATTAACCCTTTGCCCCTCGCAGAGTTAAAGCAATAAGCGACAGCTGCGTGTGAGTCGGTGATCTTACGAGTTTATGAGTAATGTCTGCGTTCATTGATTGTAATGACTAACACACTTATTGCTTGGCTCACAATATTGGACTTGATATTTTTATACAATATATTTAATATAAAAAAATGATAAATAAGTATGTTTTGTGTTCTAACCTTACATTAACTCTGAATTAAGTACAATTCTTAAAGGAATTGGAACTAAACTTGAAACTCTTGATATACGGATAATGGGCAGAGAAAACCTCGAACACCATTTCGACATCAATGATCAAGATTAAATAAATGATTCGGGAAAAGGAAGACCCCCAATTTTGGGCAGTACAAGATTCCCCAAAACTATTCACTCCAATCAATACCTTGAAATCAAATCGAATCTGATGCAGCCAGGCATCCTAACCCCGTCCCGTAATTGCGTAATTCAACCATCCTCCGTGTGGTGACAGATTAAACATACGTTGTGTTACTCCTATTTGTTCCATGGGTGCCGTAAGAGGTGACTAGGAGAGCAAACTAAGCAGGGCAAAAAAAGAAAAAGCATCTCACTAGGCCGCCATAGCGTGGGTCACCATACTGCACTGTCTTCATTCGCAGTGAGTACGGCGACCAACACTCTCGGATTCTATTCATGCTTTCCATCAGGCAGACTTCACTCCACACCATCACTGCAAAGAGAAAGGAAAACTTGAGAAAACTTTTTTTTAACTTCTAGAAACTTGGTCGTTAACAGGGTTTGCAGCGAGGTGGTGTCGTAATCGGACCGACTAAAACCACACAGTGTGCAACTTTATACCTAAGATAGTCGTAATAACAACTGTTCGTGGACGGAGCCACTGTTACTACGACATTCAGACCCCTCCGAGCACCTGCCCACAGCTGGCCTGCTGCTTCTAAATTTCACGGGGGAGTTCCAACCATGGTGTACGCTACCTCGGTCGCAACGGTGCGGTAACCGTGTATGACTTTAACCACCAATATCCTCTGAGACACCAGGGGCGTCCCATTTTTGGGGTGAATAGAGCCACAGTCCACACTCGTGCACCATACAGTGCCATACTGACCAATCCCGTGTCGAGTAGTCTTGTCGCAAAACTGGCTTCAACCAATTTAATCAAAAGTCGCCCAAGAGCAAAAGTAGTGCCGTCGAAAGTACTCATCTAAGAGATCTTGTTGAGAATTAGGTCACAACGGTGAAAATGTAATAAGAAGGACTCCGTCTTGTCTAAGGAAGCCCGTAAGCCTAGCGCCTAACTGTAACTCAACTACACCGTCAATTTAACTAAAACATAACATCAACAGCCCATTCAGTGATCACAACGCACCATACAATCACTTCTCTGTAGAACTATGTTGTCCAAAGCTGATCATGAAGACTGATTAACTAGTTGAATACAGGGTTATTGTACGCAATGTACACCGATTTATCTTTTTCCGTTGATAGTGTGAAAGGGTGGTTGTCGTCCGATAAACTCCCGGTGACCTTATTATGACCCCATTTTACTGATAAGCATATATGTGTTAACTTAACAGACTTTTTTGCCTATTGTGAATTTGCTTATATTTGAAAGGGTGAGCGGTAAGTGAATGTTCAGTCACGCGGGAAGGGTTGTGCGGATTAGAATTATACACGTAGGTATGGCTTTTTATGATTTCTGTGAGGATTTGGGTCTTCAGATATGCGCATTCTTTTTGTTATCATGCTTGATATCATCCAGAAGATTTTATACAAGGTACATGAACATAAATCTTAAAAATAAATGTTTATTATAAGATAAAATTTCAAGAGGTTGTAAATGTTAATTATTTTGTAGATTTCGACTTGCTTTCTAATCCAGTGACTTGTCCTCTATTTGTTAATTTAGTTAGATGGTACTGACTGTCAGATTTATTAACACAGAACTTACACCACTAGCTACAAACTTTGACAGTTGACGCATTCTATACTCTAAGCAGCAAAAAGGGTTTCTGGATATTTCATGCCTTAGGGGGTAAAATAAGCGATGAACGGTCGTATGAAACTTCTAAACATGAAGAAATCGCGTGAAAGAAGTCACATATTTTGAAGTAAGTTTTATTTCACTCTATGTGGCAATAGAAAGTAAAACAACAAATTTTGCTAACAGTCTATTGATATGTAAACAACTTTGTCAAACTTAGTCTTACGGCACGGCATACAATTCCGGATATTTTCATACATTACTGTTCACGAAACATACATATATGAAATCATGTGATAAATGAAATAGTAACAACATCGCTGATTACCGTAATGACGATGGAGCACGCGACTTCAACAGGTGACCCATGGCAATGACGGTGTAAAAATAGGTGTAATATGGATTGTTTACTTGCGTTGGCTTATTACAGAGATTGATTTTATACTACGATGTATAATGAAAGTTAAAAATACACTTTTCAATAATA
Source organism: Hypercompe scribonia (assembly GCA_949316085.1). Classification (NCBI taxonomy): domain Eukaryota; kingdom Metazoa; phylum Arthropoda; class Insecta; order Lepidoptera; family Erebidae; genus Hypercompe; species Hypercompe scribonia. The sequence goes on from OX438988.1 coordinate 13,967,369, forward strand.
TACATTGAGTGTATAATTTATGGTGTAACAACAATTTTTGATCTGTTGGTCTTGTGGTTAGTTGTACTAACTGCTAAGACTGACTGACTCACTGACTGCACGTTTGGCCTAGTGGTTTAAGTGGTCGCCACGCTGCTGTGTGTTGTGAGTTTAAATTCCACATGGGACAACACTTTGTGTGATCCATAAATTATTTTTCTGACTGTGGGAGTCTAGAAGTCTTTTTGTAAAGTCACCGCGACACAGGATATATTCCTAATGCGGATGTTGTCTTATATATATAAAAAAAAGATATCCTTAGGAACCCTGTTCAGGACAATTGATAATTGTGTAATTATTTACCGATTTTAGATTTATTTAAGTATGCATATTCACAGTCTAGTGCTCTGACTACTGTGAGACCAGACAGTCGTGTATAAGACGCGTTATATTATAATTATTATTAAATGAATTACATGAATTTCATAGAGTAACAAAAAAATGTTTATCATAACTTCTTCCTTCTGGAAGTGTGCCGGCCATGTCTCTAGACGAACACATGGTCACTGGAGCTGAAGCGAACTAGAGTGGATACCACGATTTGGCAAACGTAGTGTAGGGCGCTCTGCGGCGCGATGGACCGACGACTTGAAGAAGGTGGCTGGCAGCGGATGGATGGATTGATTGATTGATAGGGTAACATTTAAGTTGCAAATAGGTATCTAATTTTAAAACATTTTAGTTGTGCGTGTTGCGTGCATGCGTGTTTAAACGAAATGTAATAAGTGTAGGTGTTGCGTTTAGGTGTGAATATGTTTAAAGCAGCCCTGCGATTTCTTTTAAGGGGGTACCCAATTAATTACATTATATTAATTTAAAGTCAAACGAAAGATTGCAAATAAAATAGTTTACGTTTGATACTTTACTGTTCATTTGTAATAAATTTAAAAAAAAACTGTCAGATTCCACAACGACATATTGTAATATATTATAGATTAAGTTCTATACAATTATAGTTTAAAAAGTTATTGTGACAACGTCGTTTTCATCACCGTCATCATCAACAGCCTTTCAGAGTCCACTGCTGGACACAGGGCTCTCCCTAAAAAGAATGTATTAGTTTCCTATATCACGTTGGCCTTCTCTTATTTACTTATTTATTTATTGCATATCGCATAATTTGGTCCCTTAGTCGCCTCTTTTTTTTATTTTAATAGCCTGCCGAAGTGACTCTATTCTGCTTGGTGGAAAGCATGAATAGAATCCAAAAGTTGTAGTCACCATACTCATTGCGAATGCTGACAATGCAGTATGGCGACCCACGCTGTGGCGACCTATTACGATTTTTTACGCCTCATGTGGGGACGTAAAAGACATGACAGTTATCTTAGCATTGTATTGCACACACCACGACAACTGTCACCCTTGCATCAATGGGCCTCCGGTCTCGCACTCACCAACGAAACACGACAGCACAGACGCTGTCGGTTGGTCTTCTGTGGGAGGGTAGTACTGCCCCGGATGATCCGGCCCGTTCATGCTTAAATCAGCGTGGCTCTACTACCTCTTACGACACCCATGGGATAAATAAGGCTGGCGACACTTCCAATTCTTGATTCGTCACCACACGAAAGTAAAGTTAGTTTCGTTGGCTTCTGAAGAAAAACAAACGGGAAAATCGGCAAGTACAATTTAATCTGGTGTATATTTTTCTTGTGATGAAATGAAAGTCTATATGTCGGTAGCTGTCACGTTTTTGCTCCGTTTCAACTAGACGTTACAGAACAGTATTGTCTGAAATGTAACATAATATTTTTTAAAGAAAGTTATTCTGCTTTTTTGTGCATACTTTGTTCAGTTTCTTATATTACATAGTGTTAATTTTTCAGTAGTAATTCTTATAAAAAATATACTTCGTTGGAGAAATTTTATTAAAAAGTGATTAAAGGAAATGATTTATAAACTAATTGAGGTAGTATTTTTTCACAAGCTATGTTGTCTATACTCGTAATTATTTCATGTAATGATAATTACTTGCGGTGTTTGACTGAATGATTGATCAACGTAAAGCCAAAGTCACTGGGACTACAGGCTTAAAATTTTACCATCCAGTACTTTTTATATTGTTAGAATCCACTAAGAAAGGATTTTTGAAGATTTTACTCTTCAGGAGATAAAATAAGAGATATACAGAAAAAAAAAATTACACAATCTAATCACTTAATTTAGAATATTATACGAAGTGTTAGCGTTTTGTTATTCACGTTTATAAGTTCACGAAGATATTATGCCCTAGTATGTGTTCCTCGTGCATGTAAACAGTAGGTAAGGCAGGGAAGAAGAGGTGTTTGATATCCACTCGAAGTACGGCAGACGGCAAAGGAATCTAGTCAAAAATGTGTACCTTACTCTTGAATAGCTAATGTATCTAAAAATAAAAGCTATGAACTTTCTGAAAAAGTCTAGGTACTCTTACCTTAATGCATACGTTGGTAGAGTGAAAAGGTTTGAATTATTGATTATTAGAGGTTTGCTAGAATTAATATCATATAAATTAATGTTTACGACAAGCTCTGAAAGTCACTCCAATGCCAGAAAGTTGTCTCCCAAGTGACCACACCAGTTTCACCATCGTCTTCAGCACAGAGATATCGGACCGACTAAAACCACACGGTGTGCCACTCTGCGCCTGAGATAGGAGGGATCCGGGAGCCGCTGCTATTACGACATCCAGATCCCTCCTAGCGCCTGCCCGCCAAAGCGGGCACCATCTGCGGATAAATTCTCTATATAGGCGACGTACGGCACACGCGCACGTCACCTCCTCGCGGCTGGCCACTATAGCGGATGGAGGGGAAAACCCGTCCCGTCCACCCGCGGCCACACTCAAGGCGGCATGAGGCGCTGGTATGCGCGCCTCCGCCGCCCGGCTCGCCGGCGGCGAATTGGGTCCGAGTGGATATCGTCCTCCCGGGCCTTCTCCGCCGCCTCCTTCCGCGAAATTACGTCTTCGCAGAAGGTTGCGACCGCGGTAAAACAACTGTCGCTACCGGCCATGGAGCGTATGACGGCCGGTAGCGAGAGATCACCTCCAATAACTGCAGTGAGGACCCCACGCTGCGCCGCCCAGGCGGAACAAACCGCCAGCATGTGCTGAGCCGAGTCCTCACTGCAGTCACAGTGGTGACAGGCGGGACTCAATTCCCTCCTGGCGACCGAGTGCAGATACTTACCGAAGCAACCGTGCCCGGAAAGGACCTGCGTCAGTCGGAAGGAAAGGGTCCCGTGCTGCCGCCCTGCCCACTCAGCGATGACTGGCTGGAGAGCCTCCACGGCGGCAAAGCCAGCACGTGGAGCCTCCAGCCGGGACGACCAACGAGCCATTGTGGCTTGACGAGCGGCCTCTCGCCACTTGCGTATCTCTTCGGGCGGGGGCCGTATGCCGCTACCCACCCGGAAGTCAACCGTCCGCCTATAAACTTCGGCGAGCACTTCCGCCTCCAAATCCCACGGGGGAGTTCCGGCCAAGGCGCACACCGCCTCCGTCGATACGGTGCGGTAACCGCGTATGGCTCTAACCGCCAATATCCTCTGAGGGCGCCAGAGGCGAGCCCTATTCTGGGCGGTCAGAGCCACCGCCCGCGCCGGTACACCATACAGCGCCATTGACTGGACAACCCCCGTGTATAGCCGTCTCGTCGCGACGCTAGCTCCACCCAGATTGGGCAAAAGTCGCCCAAGGGCAGAAGCAGCGCCGACCAGCTTTGGAGAAAGCTGTCGGAAGTGCTCGTCGAAGAGCCACCTGCCGTCGAGGATCAGGCCCAGATACTTCATCTGGGCCTGAACCGGTACGAGGACCGAATTGACCACGATGGAGGCGCCGGAGGGTGGACCACGACGGGGCCCATGGAACAAAAGGGCCTCCGTCTTGTCCAGGGCCACCCGCAAACCCAGCGCCTCAATTCGCCCGACCACCAGAGAGACACCCGTGGTGGCCAGGCGCGCCGCCTCTTGAAAGTTCATCCCCCGGGTATCCAGTTAAGCCTATATAGTACAACCCTCCACTAAATTCAGGCAAAACTCTATTAATAATTCGCGTTAAATTAAGTAAGCAATTATTATTGATTAATTCACTAATAGAACGTACGTTTACACAGCTTCAAGGGCAAATGTGTTTTAGGTGCGTTAGAACATGTGGTTCATTTATTATCAAAAGCTCTAGAAATCGAATCTCGAGAGATTACTAGTAATGCGTTCAGTGTATATTCTGTGGTGGTAGGTAAACCACCATGTAAGTACGTGTTTGCGCTGTGTAATGTTTAATATAAGCCCTGATAATGACTTTATGTATTATAAGATTAATCCTAAAAAGGCGGGTATTCGTTAAGCATAGACAACAGGTCTGCCTATAGATGTCGACCGACGCGGTTATTCGTGGCATTTTGTTCGTGGCACTCGCGGTGGAAGGTTGTAAGGGAGATCGCGTGAGCTGTTTATTCTTATGTTCATTTTTCTTTTGTTTGATTGTCTTAATGTTGTGTGTAATTGATGAGTTAAATATCAGAGAGCAGAGGTTGTTTTGATTTCGTCTAATTATTTGATTTAGTTAAAATGAATCAGGTTTGTTAAGAGTATTTTTTGTTAATTTTACTCTACTTCTGATCCTAAAAGTATATATATATATATTATTATATATTTATCAATAATAGTAGTGGTGCTTATGTTCTGACAATAAATTTAATAAGCTGCTCCGGAATACTTGATATATTAGTATTTTTATCGGTACGTGAGATGGGTGGACTTATTTATTTATTGTTTCACAGAAAAGTAGTAAAACTACTGTGAAATTTAATATAATTTCAGAGTAAAAACGACATAAAATTGTAGGTCGCAAGCTAAAGTTCGTAATATGGGCAAAATTTAAAAAAATAGAAATTAAGTGAATTTATAGGAAAAGAAGCAAAAGAAAGGTGCTTGCCAGAGTAACAGAAAATTTTTGTCTTAGGAAAGTCGAAAAAAAGAATGAGTTAGGTTTCAATGCGGCTAAGTTAAAGTGGTCTTATCGATATTAATATTACGTGTTTGAATAGGTAACATTGTACAGTAAGTAAATATTGATAATCACTGACACGTAACAGCCTGTAATATACTTAGTCTGGCCATAAATACTGTTACACTTAATTATAAAAAAATATTACATTTGAATTTCGAATCTGTCATTTTTATACGATTGTTCATTGTGTTTTCTCATTTTGGCGCCAATACATTGTAAAATATTTTGCGATATTAAAATGGTGTGGGGTGATAAAGAGAACCGAATCGCTGTGATAGCATTACACAAAGTAGGTATGGAGCCAAATGCAATTTTTAAAACTCTCCATACACTTGGTATTAGTAAAATGTTTGTGTACCGGGCTATTAATAGGTACAATGAGACCTCCTCTGTTTGTGACAGAAAAAGATCTGGCCGTCCACGTAGTGTTCGTACGAAAAAGGTGGTCAAAGCAGTAAGGGAAAGAATTCGAAGAAATCCTGTCCGAAAGCAAAAGATTTTATCTCGGGAAATGAAGATAGCACCTAGAACCATGTCGCGTATTTTAAAAGATGACTTAGGACTTGCAGCCTATAAGAGACGCACTGGCCATTTCTTAACTGATAATTTAAAGAAGAATAGGGTGGTAAAATCGAAACAACTACTGAAGCGGTACGCAAAGGGAGGTCACAGAAAAATTTTGTTTACGGATGAGAAAATTTTTACAATTGAGCAACATTTTAACAAACAAAATGACCGTATTTATGCTCAAAGCTCTAAGGAAGCTTCCCAATTAGTCGACAGAGTGCAACGTGGACATTATCCGACTTCAGTGATGGTTTGGTGGGGTGTTAGCTATGAAGGAGTGACTGAGCCATATTTTTGTGAAAAAGGTATCAAAACATCGGCACAAGTGTATCAAGATACCATTCTTGAGAAGGTAGTTAAGCCCCTTAACATCACCATGTTCAATAACCAAGTATGGTCCTTCCAGCAAGACTCGGCGCCGGGTCATAAAGCTCGGTCCACGCAGTCTTGGTTGGAATCGAACGTTTCGGACTTCATCAGAGCTGAAGACTGGCCGTCGTCTAGTCCCGATCTTAATCCGCTGGATTATGATTTGTGGTCAGTTTTAGAGAGTACAGCTTGCTCTAAACGCCATGATAATTTGGAGTCCCTAAAACAATCTATACGATTGGCAGTGAAGAATTTTCCCATGGAAAGAGTGCGTGCTTCTATTGATAACTGGCCTCATCGTTTAAAGGACTGTATTGCAGCCAATGGAGACCACTTCGAATAAGCTTTTTATATTTTTAATTGTTTTATATTTATGTATTAAACTGACACACTGTAAAAGTAATAAATGTTATTTGCAGTTAACAATTTTCTTTTTTCTTTATTACAATATTTATGGCAAGACTAGGTATTTAATTCGTTACGTTCGCGACTAACTCTGATAACATAGATTATTTGACTGTAGAAATTTCTAGAGGCATCGGTAGCAGGTATATAAGAAAAACGATCTGCAATTGTTAAGGAATGGGCTGTCTAATCCTTTCAAACCCTAAGGAGTAATCTCTGAGTAGAGAAATTTGGTTGTGAGATGCAGGATGACTAATGTCTAAGTGATTCTAATTGTTTTAGGTAGATGGCGTTAATCTACATTTCCATTTGTTGTTCAAATATATCAAACCTATAGAAAATTGGTGGCAAATTGGTTTAAGAAATTCATAGTGAGGATTGCATAAGATCGAAGTGACTAATTTTACAAGTTTTTATCTCACCAGCCGTTAGGCACGTACATAGAACAATGTCTGCATGTAAGTTGTTACAAAACAATTTAAAAATTAATATAACGTTTTTGTCCCAAGTTCATTATTAATTTTCTTTTTCTTCACGGTCTTAGTCACCTTATCCACTCTAATGTATACAAAGTTAGTTTATGTACAAGTATAAGCTGTCGTGTTATCAATTGAATTGGCTTATCAGTGTCTAGAGTAGATTACTTCATGCATAGACAGCCCACGTGTTTCGTATACTCTCGAATTTGAAATAAAGAAAGTGTTCATACGGGTTATCACGTCACGGCCCAGCAGCACACGTGCTCTTGCGCACGCGATGAGGTGATATAAATAATACGGATATGTAAAACAGTGAGCAAGCTATTGGATAACATGTGATACTCTATCAGACTCTATCATGAAAGTTTTTGTCTATGGTAAATCGTTAGGATAGTGTAATTTCGAAGTAATGAATAGTTGTTGATAGCCGTGTGGTAACGAATTATGAATGCAGGATGTCACCACCCTTATTCATTCTATGGGTGTCATAAAAACCGTCTAAATGAGCAGCCTATGCAGGACAACAGCACTGCGAAAAAAACTTCAAAGTTTATACCAACCAGTCTAGAAAATGTGGTAGAGTAGACCGAGACTTTTTTTCTAAGGAGAGGTCTATGTTCAGCAGTGGACTATTAAAGATTGTGTTGGTGAATAATTACTAATTTGTAGGGTTCCAAAAACCTTACAAAAAAAACCTTGTAGTTTGATTATACATATATCAACCCATCGCCGTCCACTGCTGAAGAAAGGCTTTATATATAAATAAATAAGTATGTCACTTTGTCTGTCCATATGACAGCGCCTTAGGTTTGATTGTTTGTGCCTGAAAGATATAATTTTGCTTGGATATAACCATAAATATAGTTAAAAATAAAATTATAAAATACTTAAACTATGCCTTACTTCAAAGTTGAAAATAGTTTCTAAATCATGTTGTACTGTTTTTAAATATTAATCAAAATTTATTAAATATGACACACTATTTAACACATACGAAACGGTGGCCGAAATGGGGCCAAGTATCATATGTTTTTGATGTCTACTAGTATAAGATGCATGCAAGGAGAGGTTATTGACTTATTGGATGACAGTATTTCGGCGAAGAAAACTAGGCAACTAAATCAGGTGATATCTTAGTAAAACTTTTTGGTTTCTCTGTTTTTTTTGTTTTATTCATTGTTCTTTTAATAATGTGTTTGGGTTGTACGGTCTGAGGTTAGAGTTATTTAGGCTTTAGCATGTGTATGATGTGGTGTTGCATTTTTCATTACATAGGCTGCATTTATAAGAAATATATAGTGTGTCAATTTGTTGCATAGATTGAACAACTGTTAATAATTCAGTTATCCGTATCCCAAATGGTAGCGTTAATTTGCTATCTTTTATTTAGACAAATGACAAGAAAATATCTCCTAAATAGTTGTTGAAAACAATAGTCATTAATTTACTGTATACTTGCATGTACGATGTACTAAACTGACATAGAATTAAGTTTTCCTCTAAAGTACACAATAAATAGCATATATTACAAGAGATTGAGGTCATTCAGGATCTTGGCGTAGTCTATTTGTTGTTGTACAACTGACTAGAAAGATAAACAAAAGTCACTACGTATTTGGCAATTTCCTGCGTCCGTGTGTATCGCAGCTGTTAAAGTCGTCTCGTCCAATCAGCGGGTGTTACGTAATGTTTGCGTAAGCGTCGCAAATTCGCAAACTGGTCGGTACATAGTTCGTTTAGATAGAGATACGTATGTATTTATATTGGTAGTTTGACGGATTTGCGTGTGACGTACGATGTCTGTTTTATACGTAATGATAAGTGAGCTGCATTCATGGGTGATTTTTTTCTTGGAGTCTAGATATAGATGTGTTATAGCTTAATGTTTATTTAATCTCTAAATATAATTAATAGTACATTTTTTTTAATTCATAATTTAGAGAGTACTTCAAATATATGACCAATGTAACTATATTTTAAACGTTTATACTTGTAAGTATAAAATCATTCCGAAGTCAGTTATACTTTTAAAAACCCTATCAACCTCTTTAATTTTACCGGGTCGGTTCTGATCTTAACTGCTAAACCAGATATAGTAGGTGTGATTCTCATGCAGGACATATAATTTTGTGACGAGCACAATCATTTTTCTTATATAATAGCTGCCAAAATGACTCTACTCTGCCTGACGGAAAGCACGTGTAGAACCCAAGAGCGTTGGTCGCCATCCTCATTGTGAATACGGACAATACACCAACCACCGGCGGCCTACTGAGATTTTTTTTCAAGCTTTGCTTATAGGAACCAGAATCATAGTGAGAGGAAGTACGCTAGTAGTGAGTGCCAGATTTTGAAGACTCGATACAGTTAGGAAAAGTCGAACCGTTTAGTTCGAGAGCGTTTGTATACCGCTCTAAAACCTTGACGTGTAGAGGAAGAGAGATTATTTACTCTTCTTGGGTATAATTTATCCAGAAAATGCAAGTATTTAAAAATATTTAAGCTTGTTTTTACGGTCTGATTAACAGAGTATAGTCTCTGCCTTATTTGAAATCAGACGTGTGTATACGCATCCATTATTACTAAAAGACTTAAATACCAATTAAATACCAATTTACACTTGTATATAGACTAGGCCCCACACTGGGATTAATTGTGTCGTGGGGATTAGCATTTTTCTTATGACTAAGAAACAAAATAAAACATATGTGTATGTGTATGTGTGTGTGTGTGTGTGTGTGCGTGTGCATGTTCGTGCGTATGCACACATATTACATTAGAGTTTTTAGTCAGAAAGCTAGGATAAGAATAAGATTAATGAATTTGTAAAGTTTTAGTAAGTAAAGTTCTAGGGAAATGAAAACGTTATCCAGCAAGCAACAATCTTAAGCATGACACTATAAATATTTTAGAACAATTAAACATTAAACGACTGCTAAAGAATGTTGTTGCTCAACAAATAGCCATCGTTTGTTAATTTAATGAGTAATAAATTTTAGATAAAACGTCTTGGGTCTCGGGGGCAGCGTCTTCCCCTGCACTCAGCAGCTTATCTATTATTTAAGTTTCTGGAAAATTCTCAAAATTAAAAGGCAATTTAGTTTTAAACATATTCTGTTGAAAGTTCCACGGCTTTTGAATACAAGGATCACTCTCCAGAGATTCTAAAAATCTTTGATTTAGATTAAATGGTTTTATTCATACAACTTTAATTTGAAAAAAAAAACGTAAGAGGGTTTCAAAATGTTAATTAATAATTATAATATAATATGACAATATTGTAAGTAATAAAATTCAAATAAATATTTATAATTTAAGCAGGGCTTGAAAAAGTATCTCACTAGCCCGCCGTAGTATGGGTCGCCATACTGAATTATCTGTATTCGCAATGAATATGGCGACCTTTTTTTTGGATTCTATTCATGCTTTCCATCGGGCTGAGTAGAGTCGCTTTGGCAGGTCAACACTAAAAAAAATTGTTATCTTGTACTGTCACCGCAAAATGTTCATAAAAACTTTTATCAAGACAGGCTATGCCTAGTGTAGGTGGTTTTTCGAAAACTCATTGCTTGACAAAGTTCTTTGGATGTGTAACTGATTTGTGTTAAATGTGAAAATATGTAAAGAGCTGTATTAACATTATTTAATTGGAATTATTTATGATGATGTGGTTACTGTATCCGACTACCCATCAACAGGTCTGGGGTTCGATTTCCGAGTGGGCTCAAAAAGTGTTGAGTTTTTGTGACTTAAGAAATAGTTCATAGTTAAAGATTCCTCGGAGATCGGCGTTGGCGTCGATCGCCTGATCGTGGCCTCCTGGTCTCTTCTCTCTGGTCATGTCGGATAGCCATCCTATCGGATTCTGAAAGGAAGAAAAGAGAGAGTGCATTTGTACCCGCGTACACATTTGTACACTTTAATATATCCTGTGTTTCGGCTGGTCACCATTGAAACTGGCTACTGTAGCCGAAACCGACTATCAACAGATAAAAAAAACATGTGAAAATAGAAACAACTTTGCTAACTTTACAGTAGTCGGATAATATGTATGTACCATTTGTTGGTCAAATCAAATAGTGCGTGCTTACCTGACTTCCTGTAACAAATTTCTGTCCTTTTTAGCAAAATTGTGGCAAAGCGAGAGGAAAGATGTTACACGTCAATAACAATTTTTTTAAAACTTGTCGCTTATAAAGTTGAAGCCTAGTCGATTTTTTAAGGCCTGCTAATATTCTATTTCTATTCTATTCTGCCGGATAGAAAGCATGAATAGCATCCAAGAGTTGTAGTCACCATACTTATTGTGAATGCAAACAATGCATTATGATAATCCACAGTGAGGCGGCCTAGTGAGATGCTATTTCACGCCCCACTTGGTGGCGTTAAAGACATGACAGTCATCGTGGCAGTGTAAGGTTCATACACTTACCACAGTAATTGTCCCATCAATGAGTCGAAAATAAAACGGCAAGTATGTCTTTGGACAGGCAATCTAAAGACATACATACCATTTTATTGTTGACAGACTGTCCGTGTGGTGACGGATTAAGAATACATAGTGTTACCTATTCATCCCGTGAAAGGCGACAAAGAGAAGGAAAACTTGAAACAAACCCTATTCCAAGCCAGCGTGGTATAGTAGGCCAAAACCTCCTTGCTAGGGTGAGGCCTATGTCCAGCAGTGGATTGTAAAAAGCTGCTGATGAAGATGATGATGATGACGTTTTTATAAAATTTACTATTAATTGAGATAGAGTATTTATATAAAGTGAATTCTGCTATATTAATTTAACTGCACAGCCTCAAACCTTACTCGTAAATAAAGCTATTAAAACTTGTTAGCAAACTAATTAAAATTAAGTATTATAAATTATATGCATATCAAAAGGCTAAGGAAAGCGTGCTCATGTGCAGAGAAATTTGAATATATTAGTGACGTGGTAGTCAAATTTTCATTTTCGTACTTAAATATTGCTTCCAATGAATTACTTCTGTTACCTATATTATTAATCCCACGCCGTTACATAGAGTGTCATCATGGAAATATGCTGAAAATTCCTGAAAACTTCTACATCTATTTTCAAGAGATAAATAGCGTCTATTCACTGTAAATAACCCTAGATAGATGCTAGAAAGTAAAATACGTGCCAAGACTTTGTATCTACGACGTATAGACTATCTCTGGGGATTGCCAGGATGACATAAAAGCGACGAATGTGAGGCTACCTCTATATGGGTTAGATTTAATCAAGTTTAAATCTAAAATTGTCTTGTGACAAGGTGTCTTTTAGTTATAACATTGTATGTTCGGTTCAAATATCAGGGATTTTTATGAAAATCATTATTAAATGCGACTGCACGTATGGCACAGTGGCTTAAACGGTTACTTAGCTGCTCTGTTTCCTTTGTACCCCTGGCTATTCCCCTGGTTTTTGGTCGAGTTTCGACGTCTAGACGTGAAAACCGACCAAATTGTATTGACACAGCAAGTATGTACCTATTAAAAACTTAAAACCAAAATTAAGTGCAGTTTAGATAGTACATCATTTTTTATACATCTCTTAGACATGATAGTGAGTTTTTATTGTATAAAAACAAACTTACTGTGTTAATACAATTTAGTAGGATTTCGTTACCAAAGATATAGCGGTTAAAAATTATCTTCCACTGTACCACCAGGGGAACAGCCCCTAATGCACTGAATTGTGAGATTGAACCACAATTGTAGTTTTGAATTTGGAATCGATTCAAGTTTTGCTTATATACCTACCTAGTGCAGGAGATGTCCTTTTGAAAAAGACTGCAGTAAATGACCCTAACAATGATAGTAATAAATTAGATAGTCTATATTCTTAATATGATACGCCTAGGCGTATTGGATAGTCATATTTGCAGGCATACATACATACATATATAAGTGATCTAGATCACTTTTCTCAAGTGAGAATAATCTCGTGATTTTTATCTAAGCCTGAACCTCCCGTCGATCACCAGATGCACCACTTGCAGGTGAGATTGATTTGTCCTGAGTTCCTAGTGAGAACCCTATGCACCATACCTTACTATCGTATAAATCCTTCACTGAAACTAGTCAAAATGGAATTGTAAGATCGAGTTTTATGGCAGGCTTAGTGTCTTCCAGTCTATTTATAAATATACTAGCAGCCCATTCCGGCTTCGCACGGGCATAATATTATAATAAAAGAAAATATACAATGTTTTACAGAGAGTTTCTAAAAAAAATAACATTCATTGAAAACCAAAAACTAAGATATTATTATTTTTTTTGTGAATATATTCGGATGAACTGCGCGGCAAGTTAATTTCGTGATGTTGACTCCCCTCCAGTACCTCTTCAACGCATAGCTAGCCGAGCGGAGTTTTTTCTATTATTTAAATTGGTGATATCTTTTGAATGGAATATCTGAATCGAATCATTTAAAAGGTGATATGACGGTATTGAAGTAGTCTTAAATAATGATTTATTTATTTTGATAAGGATCAATACCTAGGTACGAATAAGGAGCCTTTTCTAGCGGTGGTATATAATTATTATTTTTTTAATAAAAGGACGCTTATTGTGACGTAACTATAAAAGATAGAGACATGCTGTACCGACATTTTTATAGATAGTGATGTGTCCTGAAAAATTGTTTTACATCATTTTATTCTATCATTAATAATTTTCGCAGCGCACGCGATTGAAGGAAGTTTTTTGTTAATTTTTTTACACCTTGGGTTAGATTATTCAAGTTTTAGTAAGCATCCCTAATTTTTTTTGAAAATAAAACATAGCCTATGTCACTTGGGCATAGTGTAGCTTGCCAAGGGTGAAAGAATTTTTTAAATCTGTCCAGTAGTTTCGGAGCCTATTCATTTCAAACAAACAAACAAAAAATCAAACCTTTCCTCTTTATAATATTAGTATAGATTAAGAATTTCTTTAGATTTCGTTTTTCGATTTATTGTATCGACAAGAATGCTTACTTTCATAAATATCTTCTTATGTAAACTGACTAATTTGACGGTGTTGTTGGTCTACTAGTAAATGACCCTGAGGGTTACATCCGAGATCATGGGTTCGATTTCCACCCAAGACAAAAATTGTGTGATACTATCGTTTCTACTGTATATGGGGTTAATTTGTCTACAATGTCATATGTATTTATTATTGTGTTTTAAACTTATCAGCAGTCCTGTTATCACTGTAAAGGCCATTTTGTTTCGTACTGGTTGAAAAACAATCTCACTACTATTGGCTTAGTCAGTCATCTTTTAAGCATATTGAAGAAATATTTAATCTTTCTGATGCTGTCATTTTAAACTGATGTGCTTACAAACTGAAGCATTTATTTATGTAACACCTTTGAACGAGCAATTCTTGTATATGTATACATATATATGTGTAATCTGAAACTCGAAAATGGCTTCAACGATTTTCATGAAATATAGTATGCAGGGATTTCCAGGGCAATAAATCGATCTAGTTAGGTTTCATTTTCAGAAAACGTTGATTTATCCGTGTTTATCCCAAAACAGGATTTATCAAAAAAAATATTTAGCAAAGCTGCTTTCCAGGCACTAGAATATATAATGAAAATTAAACCTGTACTTCCATTAATTTCATTTGTATTCACTCAGGCAGTAATTCAAAGGAGTACTAATTAGCATTTAACAGAAGACATACGATGGAACTTTTTACAAAGGTACCAAAAAAGAGTTGAAGGTTCCACAGCGTGTCAAGCTAATATTTTCTTTTTTCATTTCGTATTTGTAAATGTGAATCAAGGTCATACATAGCCCACCGGGTTAACAAGCTGTAATGGCAGTGGGCTAGCCATGTTAGCCGCAGAACCGACAACCGTTGGGGTAAACGAGTTGTAGAGAGGAGACCGCATCTCGGCAAACGTAGTGTAGGGTGCACACAGGTCAGGTGGAGTGACGATTTACTCAAGATGGCTGGCAGGAGTTGGATGCTAGAAGCCCAAAATCGATCAGAGTGAAATGCAATGGAAGAAGCCTATGTCCAGCAGTGGATTGCGATAGGGTGATGATGATGATGATTTGTAAATTGCTCTCAATTACTGTGAAGTCGAAGAAACAGAGTATTCTTATTAGACCCTGTCAAGGCTCCGACGCTCTTTAATATTACTGAAGTAGCAAACATACTAAAATATCACATTACACATTTTTAAAAGCGTTTTTTATTGATCTTAAGGACATAGTCAACAAATAGAAAATTCGCAAGACTTACATTTTTAAGTACAACTCTAGCGTTAGAAAAATATCCTACGACGCGGGGACTTTACAAAAACAATAATATATTATCATAAAATGAAAACAAAGAACACCCAATAAGCAAGATAATTTCTGACATGGGTGGTTCAATCCCCACATGTGACCATACTTTCTGTAGTCCACACAAAATACATTCCTATGTGGGGATCGATCCCATAATACACTACGTACACTAGAAAGTGGCAAGGCGTCCCATTAAATCACTACACGCATGTTGCACAGATGATTAAACTGAATGTGTTCTTTATTTAAAAAAGTCTCAAGTGTTTATTGTGTTACGGGACCACCGTACCATAGACAACTTTACAAACTATCGAAAAAATAAAGCAATTGGAAAAGAAAATAGGTACCTTTACTTGCTTAAGTACCAACATCCTATAAAGATTTTATTTCACTGCTTTGTAAATGTGATTCCCTCGCAGTAAATAGAGGCAGGATTCTCAATATTGACTGCGGTATATGAGCTGTGGGACTTGTCGCTCAATGCTCAGGGAGGGATAATGTCCAACTTGAGTCTCTCAGATCATTTGCTGACTGTTACCGAGTAGAAATAACGGGATTGTGTTAATCGGGATATTACGTTCCATTTTACGGTTCTCTGGTCTTTTTATTAGTTTGGGCTAAATTCAATACGTTGTGGGGCGTTTACGTCTCAAAGGACCCTTGACAAGGAAGTCTCTTGTTAGCAGTAGGGATTCTATGGGTTTAGATTTTTTTAATTGTTAAATAGTTTACTCTGACCCCTGATAATTCTTCAGTTGTTATTGTTAATCATAAAGAAAACGGAATACTATGTTGCCAAAGTATTTAGTGTCAGACTTGATTGCGCGAGTAGTTTAATGATGTAAGCCGCTACTTCACCACTTCTTACTGCGCTGACTGTTTTTGATTTTTTAATAATACTTTGGACATTTAACACGCAACGCCATCTAGTTTCAAACTAAGCAGAGCTTGTACTATGATAACTAGACTGACTGATAGAACACTTACATACCTTTTTTTTGTAAATACATGCATATTATACATAGAAAACGCCCAAACTTCGAAACAAACATTTGCAGATCATACAAACATTTGATCCGACCCGGGAATCAAACCCGAGACCTCTAGTACAGCAGTCACATTCACTACCGCTGCGCCACCGAGACAGATAAATCTATTATTTGATCCCCAAGTGGAACAATACTTGGTCCACACATGGTTGTTCTGGGTCTGGGTGTTCTTTGGGTCCGTTTTCCATATTTGTATAAAGTTTTTTTTAAGAAAATACATAATATCTAAATATCTTTTATAATACATTTTTTTTAACCTGCCGTATTGTATGCAGCTCTTAGTACACAAATTTGTAGTCTTAATTACGTTGTATTTTGGATTGTTTCTCTCGAAGATCTTAAAATATTATTTTCTACTTTCTCTTCAACTTTCTATGAAAAAAAATTAAGTAAAAATATCAAATCAAAACGTCAAATTCAATGGCTGTACTATCTCATGCACAAATCCTTCGAAATCTAACTTCCAATTAATGAAAACTCTGATTGAAGATATGCAATCTCAATTTAACCAGCATGTAGTATTGAAATGATCCTCGAGGAAACGAACCAAGCAATATCTCGTTGAATATCTGTTATTACAGACCCGTGTATACGCGTAGATCACTCCTACGCTCGATTACTTGGCATCTAGATCGAGTGGTTCTAGGGTTATCGAAGTCGAAGGTATTTATCGTTTACCTCGCTTTATATACGTAGGCACTATAGGTAAGTTTATGTTGTAAACATGTATGTATGTATTGTTTCGGGGATACTCAACTTACTTTAAAACTGAAATGAAACTAATGATTAAACGGAGTTGTTGCTGTGGTGTTAAATTCTTCACCAGATCATACTGTTTTGATCTGGTTTTAATTTATATTTAGATAAGTAAATCATCTAAATATCTAAATTAATAATTTAGACTTACCTGTCATAAATGATCTGCCATTGTTTTTAATATTATAAACGTTTAAAATGCACATTATATGCATATTAGGTTGCCGTCCTCTCATGCCCGATCCATCAAAAAATTTAAAATTTTCTGTTCAAATCACAAAATATATTTGTTAATACAGTAAGAAAAAATAATGTGAAGCAAAAAACAAAAATTTATTTATTCTAGCGTCTGAATCAGCTTGTCCTATATGTATGACATTGCGATCATATTTTAAGAAAAAATATATTATTACGACTTTGTTGGCTATTTCACGTTTAGTAAAGGTTTCCCAACAATTTTAGGTAATTTGAAATATATAATTGCTTTTACTTATATAGCTATAATTAGCTATATAAAACAAACAACAATGCACTCTTAACGGCTACGAAATATATAAAATTTGAAATTATACATATATTTAAATAACGTCACTGTATTTTTTTATCAAAAAATTTTTTTTTGCCGGAATGATAGTTAAAATTTTTGCTATTTATAAAAAAAAGGCTTAAAAAATTAAAGCCAGTTTTAGAAAAAAATTGGTAATCTGGTGTCCTAAAAATATGACAGTGGGAAGTAATGGGTTAAGATATTTTTCTCGATAGATCTTTCTCTATTATCAAAAAAGTAGTTTTTTTTTCTAAGTCAAAGCTTACTACAATATTTTTGTTGCCTTTTACTCTTCTTGTATTGATATCTTGGTTTTATCTGCGAGTATTAACGTAGACAACAAAATTACGTGTCCTTCCTGACTAAAACGATGGGGCTACAACTTTGAAGTGTTGGCGGTTGATAGTTTTCTGTTATAAACACCCACTAAGAAGGAATTCTTTGAAATATTACTCCTCAAGGGATAAAATAAAAGATGAACAGTTTGTTTTGAAATTTCTGAAGCTAGAAACACGAAAAAAAAACTGCACGAGCGTGATACTGCTGGCAATTGTTACTAATTACATTAAGAAGATTTTTTAAATAAAACTAGACAAATATATATTATATTACGGAGGACATATTATCGAGTATCTTCTATACCTATAACGATCCCAATTACATCTAAAAATATGATTGAACCAAGGGATTTCACAACGAAAATAAATTTCAATATTACGATTTTATTGCTCTCTACATTTTCCGTCGCGACGGCTTTTTTATTTCCATATTGAACCGTCTCGAGTAGGTCGTTATTGTATCATTATTATTAAATGCGATGAATATTACTTTGTGTATCTGTTCATGTCACTACAGTCCTTAAAATGTAGCTTGATCTCTGTGACGGATGGCTACAAACCAACGAAGTAATATTGAAATAGCCATTTTATTTTTATCACCTATATTTTCATTCTTTATGTGCCAGTTTTAACAGAAATCAAGTGCAATACAGTATATTAAGAACAAGAACAGAATTAAGAACAAAATATTAGCCAATAATACAAGCGTTAGAGATCGTAGAAATATAATCGACACGAAACAGTTCCATCTTGACTTAGGGGGCAGGCTGCTACTGAGTGACCTTTTTTTGTCTTTTTCACTTATAAATATCTAGAAAGAGGACAGTATGAGTATGTCAATGATTTAATTTTTAGTCGTATTATTGGAATATTTAAATAAGAAATAGGCACATGCAAAAAACCATTTAAGACTGCCAAGGTTAATGTTATATCCTCACGTGATCAGAGTTGTAATAGCAATTTAACTTAAAAGCTTGAACAACCCCCGTAGAAGCTATTTTCAAAGGTTTTGGATAGGTTTATACAGTCGAAATATTTTTTGCGTGATAGGAAAACGTGGAAAAACGAAACTGACGTCTCACCTGATAACACATACACACCTGACACTTGTAACTCAAGACACAAAGTGTGTTCCCACCTTTTGAATATCACTCCCTCCCCCGTCTATATTTAGGAGGGATGTGGGTCGGTCCAAATCTCCCATAAAAAGCAACAATTTCAACAAGGATAAATAAATACAAATTATAGCTCGCATACCAAGAATTTCGAATCCTCGAACGATTGTACATAGAGACTATACATGCATGTACCAGATATTAAATAAATACGCAATATCCAGTAACAAATAATGCAGTACATGTACTAGACCATAATTAAAAGACCGATAGCCTAACCACAGACATAGAATATAAATAACTCAACTGTTTCCTTTTCCTTGTAGTGACGTAAGACAATCACAATGTACTTAAAAGGATATGACATCATTCGTATAATTTAAATTATTGCTATTACACAGTATGACGACCCCGCAGACTTATGACCGGTTCATCTTAGTCATTGAAGTTAAGGAAATACGGCTCTAAAGTAACGGTGTAAGGTTTATATTCAATTGACGTGCAAGTAAAAGGAAAGACTATTGTACTAGTTTTAATGATGTCTAAGAAAATGAACAAAACTATTACTTGTTGGCAAGTGACTATGGCCCGTAGATACCTGCAACCATATAACTTGGGCCGCGGTTTCGAAGTGAGCGGGCGTGGTGCGGGTAGAAATGTACGCTCACCGCCAACCCGCTCCCGCTGATCGTGTCCTGTCAGAAAGTCTCTGGGTTTTATGGTCCTTGAGCGGGTTTCCCACAAAAGAATTAGAAGAATTCTATCCTTCAGTTAGTCACTTAGTCTTTTCTGAGAGGCCGTGGTATCACTGACCGAGCCAACTCATACATGGCGAAGCATGGTTCTCATATTGATTTTTTTTCTATCTTTTTAAAGTGAACACTTCTTTAGCTTCGTTAGACGACTCTTGATAGAAGAATATCGCATGAGTTCGTGTCAGCTACGTGTCAATATTAAATGTTGCCGTTGTACCCCAAAATCTTACCTGATTATTAAGTAAGATTGTCGTAATATATAATAATAGTGTACTCACGGGTGATTGTATTGTATAGGTGGTGTAACACATGGTTTTAACAAGATGGAGCGACTTGTCACACATCTATTGAGTCCCTGCCGGTGGTCAAAGACATATTTCCGGAAAAGGTGATTTCCAGACGAGGCAAAATTCCATGGCCACCCAGAAGTTCTGTTCTATGCCCAATAGACTTCTTTTTATGAGGTTACTTGAAGAATCGTTTCTACATTATTAAACCAAATAGACTACGTCAACTAAAACAAAAGATCAGCGAAGAGATGTCGGTGATCTCGTGACCTCTTTGTCGACGAGTATTCGAAAATTTCGTTTCTCGCTTAGAAGAGTGCAAACGTCGAAAAAGTGGTCATTTAGACGATGTAATTTTAAAGAATAAATTCCTATTAATTAACTTTCTTGTAAATAATCAATTTTTGTAATATATCAAATTGATTTTTTTATACGATTTTTTCAAGTATTAACTAATTCGTGGCCCACCCTATATTAATAAATCTTTATATAATGTATTCAATATTATCGTATTGCTTTGAAAAAAAAATATCATGTATTAATATATTATATACGTATAATAAAAAGTCTTTACTTATATATATATACTATAACCTTTTTTATTGTTTCAGGTACAGTTAAAATATTTAACAATGGTGAAGTATTAATACAATTTGACAAGTTAGAAGAACTTAGGAGGTAAGGATATATGACAACCTCTTAATTATGAATGAAATGTAACCTCAAAATTATATTAAAAAATCTTGCCTGACATATGGCGCAGGTAAATTGACCGAATTTAATGTCAATGTTCTTTAAAAAATAAGACGAATAGTAAAGCTTAAATTTTTAACAATTTTGGAATAATTAAGAAGAAAAATCTTATACTACATTTAAATAAATACACATATACAATGAAACATCTCATAAGTAGGGCGAAGTATCTATCATTTTACAAATAGTAATAATAATACATGAGTGAAGAAACGCACACATTCACAGGCATAATAAAATAAGTATGTACTTATTCGAAAAACACACACAGGTAAACCTGACCATATATTTCGTTCGCCGTGTGTACACACACATAACAAGCGTACGTGACTTAGTTACATCGTTACATCCTGAGTACAGTCAGTATTCTAGATATTGCGTTGCGTAATATTACTATAAATAGACGGATACACATCGACGTAGCACCGTGTGAAGTTCTATTTATTCTATAACAATGCATTCGTTATTGAATAACTGTTTTTTTAGAGTGTAAGTCTTTCTGTTAGAATTTAAGCTGCTTGACTAGAGAGTGTATTTTTTAAAAATTAAACAGACTAAAGTTACATAGACTATAAACTATACTGGTTTTTCAGTAACCAGTTTAGCTTCATAATATCTACACTTTTTAAAAATAGAAAAGAAATAGTAGAAGGCAAATTGGGATGACGAAAACAATTAGGTAGCTGAAATACCAGAGATAAGAAATATTAAGGGCCTAATTGCAATGATACCAAGGAATGAGTGATTTTAGTCAATTCTGTAATTAACTCTTACAAAGGGGAGAGGGAGAGGGATTAAACAGTATTAGTCCACACTTGTCTCTTGAGTAGCAAGTGTCTATGAGTCTGTACTCAATAATCATCCATGTACTGTATACTCCTTTGCTGTCTATAACTTAAAAAGAAGTCTGAAAAGTGAAAAGGACTGAGACTTCAGGAGCTGAAAGAAGTAACACATACTTATATGACAGATTTGTGGTCAGTTCTAAGATTGGAGGACATTAGAACGCTGACATAAATAGTGGGTGAATACTTCTTTTTCTTCGTCTTTAAAAATAAACTTCTATAAGATAAAGTGTCCTTTAAGGGACCCTTCCTTAAGCGAGGCATGAAAAAGCATCTCACTGGACCGCCGTAGTATGAGTCACCATACTGCATTATCTGCCTCTGCTTCTGCATGGATTCTATTTATGCTTTCCATCAGGTTGAGTAGACTTACTTTGGTAGGTACAGAATATACAAAAACTCTCAAGTTTCTTATAAAAAGTGTCCCGTGCGACATGTTATTTAGATCTTTGACCTGTGTCTCTATAAGACAGTATTAATATTTAATTAAATTGGATACTTTTTTCAATTTACGGATATGGTTCGAGCCCAACACGCATTGCGTACTTTTTGCTCTAAGATCAAATTTGTTTTAAAGTGGTATTACATAAACATAAGGTTTGCGGGTATTCTAAATATATAAAGAAAATGCTGTTTTGACCACAAACATGTAAATGTTTATTTTAGAGAATAATCTTAGAGTTTAATGAAAATACAACGACATGTATTGAGTAGTTTTAGTAGTAAGTCCTGATCGGTGTGTCTGACGAGCGATAAGTCTGTCAAATTCTTTGAATTCAATTATTTCGTAGCAAAAATGCAACACACATCAACAGTGATGTCTGGAGTGGCTAGTGACTCTGACAGCTGGCAAGTGGTTATGACAATGGTTATGAGTTTCACTCCATCTTTCTTTTAATGTGTGGAAACCCCACGGGCCGTCATCCCACTAGGGTTTGCGGTAGGGTGGAGTGTCGGCAGCCACACGTTATGCCACTCTGCGCCTGGAATAGGAGGAATCGGACCTCTTATTAAGCCATCCGGAACAGTTGTATGGATACCATTGTACAGCCTTTGTTTGATTTGAGATCAGAAGATGGCGTTTAATATTTTTGGAATTATATTTATGATTTAATTACTTGTGGCTAGTGAGACTCGCACACACACACGTAAGTGAGTGTTCTTATATTTTTCTTATACTTTCTTTTTCTTTCTTCTTGGTTTATATGTTAAGATTCAGATTAAGTGTGTGTAAAACATCACATCACACTCTGTTTTTTTTATAATATGTCTCAGATTTTACTTTTAATGTCCACACCAATATCAAATTCATGTAAAGAAGTCTCAACTTAAAAATTGTTTAATCAGCTATAAAACTGCAAAATATTAAGCAAGACATAAAGTTAAACCTCTGCGTTTTACTTGGAATATAATTTTATGGCTTACAATAAAACTAGATAGCGTTTTTAATGTTCTTTCTAACGATAACATTAGAAGCTCCCACTATAATAGAAATATATAATAAAATACAAATAAATATATATATTTTTTTTAGAAGACGACGCCCCCACTATGAATAAATCCTGTGTCAAGGAGGACTTTACAAACATACAAGAAACGGACACAAAGAACACCCAGACTCGGAACAACAATTTGTGGATCACACAAAGTGTTGTTCCATGTGCGATTTGAACCCACAACATTCAGCGAAGTAAAGTGCAGTGTGGCGTACGCTTAAACCACTAGGCCAACCGTGCAGTCGAAATAATAATAGTAAAACAAATATATTTACTGATTGTTTTAAGAAATTGTATCTCTATCCCATATTCTTTCCCTTTCCAATTTCATAGAATTCTAGTAACCCGATGAGAAAAGTTATTTCCAAACACCAATAAATATTTTTAATTTTTTGGTCTGCTTTCGCCCCCACACAAGCATGTCGACGACCTGATGAAGATACATCGTAGGAATACATTAAATGAGTGGATAGCACAGAGTCACGTTTAGCAGTGGAAGTTCGGCTGAAATGAGATGGTGATGTAATTGTTTGCAAAAATTACCTTAAATGTATAGTTAAAAGACTTAAATTTCTATGTAACAATCAATTTTAATTACACACATGCTACTCTGATCTGCTTGAGTTATTACTGATATTCCTCAATCCATCTGTAGAAGCAATATCTGTTATTTACTATTGAATTATTATCTTAATTACATTTTCTTTCAAAATACTCCTAATTTTACCACCTTATCACCAAAATACATACCGAAAGGGAAATGGCTTATCCCCGATTACATCATTACCCTATCGATGTCCACTGTTGAACAAAAACCCCCCTCAAGAAGCGTCAAATGTGCCAATCGTGTGTAGTTTATACCCTTCTTAATGTGTACACATGAATTACATTAATATGATAAAATTATAGTTGGTACTAAGTAGGTGTTCATACTTCTGTTATTAAACCACAAACAGACAGCCTAGATACAGCAGTAGATAGAGCGAGTAGAGTTTTAAATGGTAGCTCTAGGTGTTATATAGTAAGAGACACTGAGAACTTAAAAGCAGCAAACAATTTTCACCAGAATTTCAAGACTTAGCGTGCCTGTACTTTAATAATTCTAATTTCTAATGTAGAAATTATGTATGCTCTAAAAATTGACACTGATAAATAAATAGCAAATTATAAATTAGAAACCAAAGGTCTTATAACAAAAACCAAAAACGGTTGAAGGTAGGAAGTGGCTTCATTTATAACCAAGTGCTTGGTTCTTTCGGATCCCATCCAAAACACTACTGTCGTGAATTCTCTGAAGACAAATAGTTAGCAAGACTGTGTGAAAAAGCATCTCACTAGGCTGCCATAGTGTGGGTCACCACACTGCATTGTCTGCTTTTGCAATGAGTATGGTGACCGCAACTCTTGGATTCTTTTCATGCTTTCCATCACTTCCACAGGCTCTTAATATAGAAAAAAATGTATAGAAAATGTGACCCATGATACTAGGAACCCTAGGGTTAAAAAAAAACACTGTAAGAATGATATCGCTCTAAGCCAACATTTAGATTAAGTGTGATCTACAAACAGTATCGAACACATGTAAGTAAAATATTAGTTAATGTGATTGATTGATAATAGTTTAAATTAACTTTCAATGTTTTCGTTAATTTCTTCAACTCAAGCTGTACAATACGAAACAACATTGCAACACTGAAGTATAAATCGGTCGTGTTAGTGCGAACTCCCGACCGGTTCTACTTGGAATACTGTGTTAAGCTGTAAATAATAGTGCTCATGCGCAACCGAACAGCTGCGTTAATTCGAACCATTATTTGGTTGGCTTTTATTAAAATTAGCCACTTTATACGACGGTTACAAAACATTTTGTTGTGCAATCCCCTGCTTGCAAGCCCCTGCCTGCAGGAGAAAATTTATTATTTTTCTTATTCTAATTCGGTTTACATATGACAGAGTTCTGAAGTAAAACAAAAAAATGGAGGCTGAAAATTATCAGCTTAAGCTTAGCTTCACGCTATTAGTTGCCAACACATTTTACTTTTTATAAAATAGACTTATTTGGACAGTAGTGTGTACCTTTTAAGACGTGTTTACCCTGAAATGTTCTGTAAATATATAGCGGCTGAAATATGGAACACATTATCTTGTTCTGTACGAAACACATTGCACTAAAATCTGATAGGATGCAAAGACTACTAATTCATCTTGCTCACTCTGTAGCGCGTCCCTAATCTGTGAAGTGAAACTTACAGTAACTGCGGTAAAACTTTGATAGTCACACACAATTTCTTAATTATTTATTTTCTATATTATGAGCCTGTCAAAGTGACTCTACTTTGCCTGATGGAAAGCATGAATAGAATCCAAGAGTTGTGGTCACCATACTCATTGCAAATGCAGATAATGCAGTATGGTGACCCACACTATGGCGGCCTTGTGAGATGCTTTTTCACATCCCCCTTGGGGACGTAAAAGGCATGACAGTCATTGTGACAGTGTAAGCCTTACACAGTTACCACGATAACTGTCACCCCTGCGTCAATGGCCTCCGGTCTCACACTCACCAACGAAACACGACAACAAGGATGCTGGCGCTTTAGGTTGGTCTTCTGTGGAAGGGTAGTACTGCTCCGGTCGAGCCGGCCCGCTCGTGCTGAAATCAGCGTGGCTCTACTACCTAGAGATTTGTGAATTTAAATTTTGCTATAAGGTAAAATTGTTGCTTTAAATTGCAATTATGTAAAACAGGCCTCTGTACAAATGAATTTCATTTTTTGATGACTTAGTGGCGATTATCGTATATGAGAAAAATCGTAACAACTAAAAACTTTTATACAACTAAGTACCTTTCTACTTTGCGTGGCATTACAGCACAGCTGCAGCTAGTACTTAAAACAAATTAAACAGTTCCTAGCGTTAACGTAGAACTTTACCAAGCAGTGATGGTATTTAAATCGAAGTGGGTCAAAAACCTTATCACCTCACGGAAACTATAAACTACAGTAGTTAGGAGTTAGGCGAAAGTTAATGTAACAGCCTGCACCTACATAAGGTACAATTGTAGCAATAATTATTAGACGTCAAGCACTTAACATTATGCAATAATAGGGCGAAGTGCTACTGACAGCGATTTTTTTCATTTGCAGTAGTCGTAGAAAATTTTATTCAATACGTGTGTGACCATTTAATATTTTGAAATAGAAAGTTTTAAATATGAATATGTATTATACCTTAATTCCTTACACTACTCGTATGTAAGGAAAACATTTATCTCTATTCCCAAGTATATACGTTTATTTGCAGATTTAAAAATCATAGTAAAAGACACACCAGCATACATTATATACTTTTAAAGAATCACAGATAATTAATTATATTTAACATCAATTCAGTGATAAATTTAGAATTTAAATAGAGTTCTGAAATCTGCACAAAGAACAAATAAATTTGAATTTTGATTATAGTGTAACATTATAATTTAATTTTCATTAAATGTCTTAGTAAAAGCAAAATATATAAATATTTGACAGCCCGAAGACGCATCAAGGATCAATTCTATCCCTAAGGATCACTTTTCCAGTATATCTGAGTGAAAATTTGTTTGATGAACTTGTTTAACAAATATCATACTAGAGTTTCAAATACAAGCGTGATAGCGTTTGTAGGACAACGTATTTTGGTGACCAACAGCCAGCTTCATTGGTCTAACTTTTAGCGTATGTGACTGCAAATAAAGAGGTCTCAGATTCGATTCCCAGGTATTATCAAAAAGTGTTATATTAGAGATATTAAAGAACATATCGGAATTTGGAAGTTGGGATATTAATCCCCGCACCTCAGAGAGCACGTAAAGCCGTTGATCTTGTATCTGATCTCATCCCGGTAGTGTCGAATAGCCGTCCCATTGGATTGTGAGAGTGAGGGAACAAAGTGTGCACCTGTGCTTGCACACAGACTAGTGCACTATAATATCTCCTACGTAGTTGGCTCGGCAGCCAGGGCTGAAATCAACTAGGAGTACATCATCATCAACAGCCTGTCGTAGTGCTGGCATGGCTTATTATTAGTAAGTCACCACACGGACAATCGCTATTTTATATTAACTGATTTTAATCGCTCTCAGACGAACCACAGCCTTACCTCAGAAAACTGGTATATGAGGCAACTAGAAGCCACGTGGGTCGTTATAACCGGTTCCAATGTTGACAACCAGTTAATAGCTGAGTCAGTCACCTAGTTCTAGCTTATCTATGGGTACCGGTATAGTTGTTACAAGGCCTATGAATTGTAGAAATACCAGGTAAGATAATTTTACAGTAAATTGTAAATTATTTAATATTTTAGGAAGATATAAGCATTTAATTTTAAGATAAATTTAGAAGAAAAAGGCATTCTGTAATTGTCTGTCTGATGATGTCTGTAAGAATACAAAATGTCACAACTCTTTATCAATACGCAGGCAGAGAATAAACCAAACAGAATGAAAACACTGAAAAGAGAAGGCTTTGACACAAACATTATCTACACCGTCTGATTGGTGATTCTGTAATATATACATAAAATTGGGTAGATGACTGTATCGTAAATAAATACTAATGTCCACTTCATTAAAACTAATATCGCGAAACATCTCGGCAAATACAATTAACATAGCTTTTTATTATTATTACGAATTGCAATCAAATATACAGTGAAATATATTGTTCAATTGAGTAGTCTAAAACAGTGACGTCACAATTTGATATTTAGTACATTTTTCATACAAAATTGTCGTTTTGACAGATGATAAAAGTAACTAATTTGACTAGGGTGTCATCTAGCCTATTGTTGTTGTTTTGAGTCTGGGTGTTCTTTGTGTCCGTTTCTTGCATGTTTGTAAAATCGACATAGGATAGATTCCAAATACGGGCATCTTTAAAAAAAAGTCTCTTTTGACGGGCTTGTTGTCCTAGTCCTGACTGTTAAACCAGTGTACATGTGCTCGACACAGAAAAAATAATTGTGTGGTAAGCACAATCATATTTTGGGTCTGGGTGTAAATTTTATGTATGTTAATAAGCAGTGTGGGCATCATAGACTATCTAGTTTATGACGTCATTCCACTATAATACTTATTTTTTTATGTATATAATTATGTATATATACAGCTAACTGTTAATTTAGCTTATGTACTGACCAGGAACTTAAAAGTTATAAACTGATTCAGCCAAGTTTCGCTTTGCTGCCTGACCGCGCATTAAGAAAGGTTCTTGATGCGCAGGCATGGAGCAAAATCCGGTAAAAGAAAAACCCTGTAAAGAGAAAAAACTTGACACAAACTCGATACAAACCCGTCTTACAAACCCATATTTATAAAATTATCTTAGCTAACGAATTCAACAGATTCAGCTATTGAACGAAGGTTTAAGCCGTAAAGAATATGCAGAATAGTACATTTGTCGTTTGACAAGTCTTTTGGTCTTGTCCTGACTGTTAAACTGACAACTACACACACACATGGTATGCACGATCGTTTATTGTGTCTGGGGGTAATTTTTGACAAAAAGAATGCATGTTTGTGACATCACTCTACTAAAATGCAAGTTTTTTTAGTTTAAAGTACTCGTATATATTAAACTGCCTCGGTGGCGCACCGGTAGTGAATGCGACTGCTGTGCTTGAGGTCTTGGGTTCAATTCCCGGGTCGGACCAAATGTTTGTATGATCTGCAAATATTTATTTCAAAGTTTAGGTGTTTTCTATGTATAATGTGTATGTGTATACAAAAAAAGTATATAAGTATTCTATCAGTCAGTCTGGTAATGATAGCACAAGCTCTGTTTAGTTTAAAACAAGATGTCGTTGTGTGTCAAATGTCCGAAATATTTCTTTTTTATATCTAACTGTTAAATTGGCTTATGTACTGATCAAGAATTTAAAAAGTTATACACGATTTGAGCCAAAGTTCGACACAATATCTAACACGTTTGAGTGTTTTATTTACTTTTTAAATATCACAATGTGCCACAGCGAAACGTAGCTGGATCATTAACAGCCTTTTACAGTCCACTGCTGGACATAGGCCTATTCTTAGCAAGGAGGTTTTGTCCCACTATACCACGCTGGCCAGACGGCTTACTCTTTGTAATGATGTTGTCTTGGATATTTGGTTCCCTTAGTCGCCTTTTACCACACCCACGGTATGAATAGGGGTGGTAACACAATATGTTCTTAATCCGTCACCATACAGACGTAGCTGGATACAAATGGTAAACTAAAATTTTGAATCTAAAATAATTCAAATTAAACGTAACTTTTGTTACAGAACACTGTCTTACTTCCTGTATTCCTGAGGCATTAGTATTCTAAAGCCTTCTGAACAAGCGAAATACCTGACGTTAGCTATGATAATGGGACTTGAAAGTTCTCGATAGCGATGCAGACGCTTACCATCTACTCTATTACTAATATAAAACTTTACCAGTTTGTTAGTTTGTTAAAACATACCACAGAAACTCGTATAATTATGCTTACGGGAATTAACGCGCTCAGGTTAAATATTAAGTAAATTGCTTCCTAACACTTGAGACAAACTTCCTAGAAACTATGCGTATTTGAACATAAGTAACCAACAATCATGTATTATAAAATGTTAAATACAAAATAATATATCCGTGTACTCTCGTCCTTATCCACGTATCGAAACGCTCACATTTTTACAATAATAATCGTAGTAGAGCCACACTGATTTCAACACGAGCGGGCCGGCTCAACCAGGGCAGTACTACCCTCCCACAGAAAACCAACCTAAAGCACCAGCATCCGTGTTGTCGTGTTTCGTTGAGGTGAGTGTGAGACCGGAGGCCCATTGATGCAGGGGTGACTGTCATGCCTTTTACGTCCCCAAACGGTGTGTGAAAAAGCTTCTCGCAAGGCCACCATAGTGTGGGTTACCATACTTGGTGTAGTGGCAGTACTGTGGCAGTACTCATTACAAATGCAGACAATGCAGTAGCATTACAAATGCAGACAATGCAGTAGCATTGTCTGCATTTGTAATGAGTATGGTGACCACGACTCTTAGATTCTATTCAAGCTTTCCATCAGGCAGAGTAGAGTCACTTTGGCAGGCTCTTAATATAGAAAATAAAATACCTATCTTTATAAAATGGCTACGGGTATTTATTTAGTCTTAAATCCATAGATATGAAAACAATACGGTAACCAAATCATTCGGGTACTCATTAAATATTCCAATATGATATATTAATAACCACATAGACTAGCTCCCACGCAGACGTGTAACTGCTGTATATAATTATACCTACACACTATTCGAAGTATATTCGGAGTCCAATTGAGTACGATGCGGTGCAACGTTCGCCCGTCACGAGCGGGGTCAAGAATCGCACAGATTATCAACAACAGATGCGTAATACGGATATTAGGTATTACCTCACAGTGCCATGTCTCTGAGAGGTCAATCACTCTGTTTTTTATTAATAATGAAATTCTTATTTCATTTAAATTTAAATGTGAGATTCTTTATATATTAGTTATGTCATAATTATTGAAAGGATAGATTGTGATGACTGTTTATCATCAGACTAACTCTAAACAGGTTTGTTATTATATAGTTCTGTAATATTTTTTTAAAGTTAACTTTACACTTTGAATATAGCCTACACACATCAAAAAGAGTTACGTTCAGCTGGAAAAATTGAGATATTTTTTTTCTGTGTTAAAATATAATTAACGTATGCATTATTTATTGATTCAACATTAAAACACGTCATTTTAATATAATAATCTCTAAATCTTTATTTTTGTTACTTAAAAAATTTTTTGTTCAACCCGTAAAATTCATAATTTAATGTAGCACGTAGATTTAATTTAAGTAAATAGCTGTCCAAAATTTCTTGTGGTAACCTGTTCCGTTCTTGAATAGTGGCTTCTTTGACCTCTGACAGAGTTCTTGGAGGTGGCTGACGACTCCTTGCTTGAGAGCATTCCACGCATATTTGATTAAGTTTAAGTTTAAAAATAATACTGAATTGTCACCTTGCAGAATGTTTCATAGGCTCTAGTACCTTAACAGAATAGTAACAATACAGGTTTAAAAAACGGAAACTTTGGCTGCAATTCTCCCCATGGAATATCCTTCTTTATTATATAATATATTCTACCTGGCATTTTTCGTATGAACAATTTTAGAGAAATCGATTGAAACAGCTTTCAGGCTGAAATAAGATTGAGGGCCATTTATCATTGACCTCGTTTTTATTTAAAAAATGAAAGAAGAGTTAAATTGAAAAATGATGTATTCTTAAATAAAGAACACAAACGCTATATCTTTTTTTTAATGTTTGAAGTAATTAACTTTTTTTATGTGTGTATATCTTGGAGGATTTTACCAACATTCATGAAACGTACGAAGAACACTACAACAACTCAGAATAATAATTTGTTTATCCCACAAAGGACTGTCCCATGTGGGGATCGAACCCACGAACAATCAGCGCTGTAGTAAACGGTAAGGCGTTAGTTTAATCTATTATGCCATCTGTACAATTACGATTTGTATGCATACTAAGTATGTATATACCTATAATTATTATACACATACTATTTATAACTCTTGTAAAAACTTTTCAGCTTCTTTATGGTCTTTAGATAGAAAGTTATTCTTTAATGTACACCATAACTAGGAAACATATAATGTAGAATACACACAAAAGAAATCAATGGTACAATGAGCGACCTTATCGCAGTCTGCGATCTCTTCAAGGCCACTTTTAGTTGGACTATATTATATAGTAATACATACTTTGTGGTGCACATTTACAATTTACGTATAATAACAACAACCATTTATACAAATACATATTCATATACTTACATACGCATATAAATATGAATACATACATACACATAACCACACAGCACACACTGTCTTTAGTTTAGGCTGTAGAAGTACCATTCGTATTCCTAACCACAACCACCTCAAATGAGACTATTTACTGTATACTATTTCACATGATTACAAGGCAGAAAACAAAATACTTACAACGTACGTCATATCTGCATAGTACAGATTTCTATTAGTGTTTGGTAGCGTTGCATTTACTCACGCCTCGGTCCGATGCCCTTGCCCTATCAGTAACGTGTTGAGGCAGGTCAGGCATTCGAACTCTTCGTGTATTATTTTTTCTGTAGTTGTGTATTTATTTATTATTATTTAATAGTAAGAATTATTTGTTTATTTTTAATATTAGTTTATTAAAAACGGAGTCAAGTGTTTTAATTTTAAAATATGTAAGTTCGTTTAGGAGAAACTATCAATGCTAATAAACAGTGATTGGTTATTAAATATCCGAATTTACGTATCCTAAAAGTAGCTTTGATAACAACAATAACTAATTTTTGATAAAGTATTCTCAATATCAATGATAAATTGATAATAATAAGCTCCCATCTTTACTTCTAATTTTCTACCCTTAAACATAATTTTCTTTAAATTTAAATGAGACCTCCCTTGAGTACAATCAGTCTATGTAAACGAATTATTAAAATCGTTTCATAAATTTGAAGATATTTAACTCAATAAGGGACTATTTTTCTACAATGCTAATTCTGGAGCATTCTAGACGACATTAAACAGATTTTAATACGATAAACGAATACCAACTTTATCGTTTTTTGTTACTTTCAATCAAGTTTGAACAAGTATTAAGTAACTCGATAAAAAAAATGTATTTCTGTAGCATGAATAATGCAAGATTTAATCATAAAGGCTATATGCTGGGTTCTCAACAATGAGAAGAGAGTGGTGCATAGCCAGCTCATTATGGACGAGAGCGTCGAGTGTTCTACAACAACGCGGCTAATAGGACAGGGCCTATTCTGCAACATTTGAACTTTAAAACTACAAATATTTTCTTCTAGAATGATGAAATTCTTTTATATTCTGCAATATAGAGTGGACATAATTTAATTTTAGTTTAGATATTTAAACATTTGACAACATCACGAGACGATCAACAGGAGAAGGATATCAAAGAAAAATGTTGCAAAAACGGCGCCAAAATTTAGGATTCTAGTTGAATTTGGAATTCAATTGCGCTTCATAATTACAAAATATAATTATTCGAAATTTAAATTATTGAACTCATTTATTGCATATTTTCAATCAAATCTGTAGTGATGTTACTCCAATTTGAAGTTTGTTGTCTATGTATTTAACAGTATCTATGGTACGCTTTTACTAAATATGCATCCACAGAAACTTGTTCTGTACAAAGAATAGGATGTTAAGAGACTCGTTTGTATAACCTTAGCGCCTATAACTGGAGCCTTTAGAACAATGGTGTCTCACGAACATATATTTTGTATGAGTACTCTTTTGTTGAAAAAATAATAAGTAGCTCAGTAAGAGTTTTTCAGAAGTAGTAAAAAGAGGTTCCGTATTATTTTATACATTGTATTAATATTAAACGTAAAAAAGTAAAACAATGATATTCATGTCTCAGTTGTTTGGTGTTGGAGACTACATTTGGAGTCCAATGTTACGGGATAATCATCATATTTGATAAATATTAGTTACTATAAGGGTGGCCTAACAAACAACAAAAAAAAAAAATTTCAAGAGCCTACTAAAGTGATTACTTTGCCTGACGGCTTTGGTATGAATACAATCCAAAGGGTTGTGGTCACCATACTCATTGCGAGTGCACCCGCACTAAGGCGGTCTAGTGAGATGCTCTTTCACGCCCCACTTGGGGACGTAAAAGACACAATAGTCATCGGGGCAATATAAGACACACACTTACCACGACAACTGTCACCTCGTTAATGAGCTTTCCGTCTCGCACTCATCAACGAGACGATAGCACGGATACTGTCGCTGGGTTGGTCTTCTGTGAGAGGGTAGTACTGTCTCGGTCAAGCCGACCCGTTCGTGTTGAAATCAACGTGGTTTTACTGATCATGAGATCAGCGAACTACGCAGATGTTGTAGAGTACAAGAGTGTGCACGAACCTAGGTGCACTTTCTGTTTCCTCATTTTCACAATCCGATAGGTAACCGACCTATCATGAACTGAATGAATCAGTCATGAACAGAGAAAGATCAGGCGCAGAACCGACGGTCTCACATGCTCTCCTAGACGCAGGGGTTCAGACTTCCTAACTTCGGGCTGTTATTAAATATTTCTGTAACTGTAACTCGACCTGGGCATTGAACTCCTCTACTACCTAACACACACATATATATATATAATCATTCTAAAGATCTTTATTCCCATATGCGTTCCATTATACATTCAAGTAAGCATGGCCAGTTTAGCCTCTTCTAGAAGCACAAGAGCCTCCGGTGTATTTCACAGGCTTGTAAAAGCGATCTGGAGAGCAATATTACATGAGTAACAGTACTTCATGACTTGAATTCAATCTTAACATAAGTTACAAAATTAATTTTCTTAAGCTTTCCAGCATGGGAAATTAAACTATATGTCTAAAGCATAAAGGTTTCTTTTTAGAATTTTCTGTCGAATAAGGCGTGCACGTTCATTTTATGTAAATACCTATTTATTTTTATGTCGTGCCGTAAAGATGAAACCGTCATATCCCAGTTGTTTGTATAAAATACATTTTACTTGTATTATATTTAATACGTAACTTGCTTGCTTTTGCGTTTCTTAAAATTTTTCTCATGAAATATTTCGTATCTTAGTACATTTTGTTTTGTATCCGAGGACGAGAAAAAAGTCCGAATGGATGTGTAATATTCAAGTCAAAAGTGTTTTTTTTTGTATATATTTTGTCTTTTAGTGGAGTGTTTTGTGGAGTTGGTTGTGAGTTTCAATGTAAAATATACCTATATAGTTACGAAGAAAATAATCTTATTCACCATATTGAGTGCCGAATTTATTTACCATGATAAAATGTTAAATCATGTTGGTAAGCTTTTGAAAGTCAGCCATTTGTTTTATTGAGACAGAGATAATGGATTAGATAAAACCATTCTGCTGACAATACAAAGGCCCTAGATCTTTAATAATCGTCTTAGATGCTACTGAAATGAATTTAAAAAGTTGACACTACAGAAAAGACGATTAAGTACATGAATATACCACGATAAAAATCCTGTTTCTAAATAACGTAATCTAGAAACTTTTCTTTTTTTAATACTTCGTACATTGACACACTACGCCATCTAGTTTCAAACTAAGCAGACTAAGAACTAAGAGCTTGTACTATGATAGACTGACTAATAGAAACTTAAATACTGTTAACCGAACACCAAACACCGAAACAAATATTTGATAGATCATACAAAGATTGAGACCGGAGGCCCATAGATGCAGGAGTAACACTTACCGTGATAACTATGTGAGCCTTACACCGTCACGATGACTGTCACGCCTTTTACGTTCCCAGGCCGGGCGTGAAAAAGCATCTCACTAGGCCACCATAGTGGGAGTCACCATACTAAATTGCCTTTACAATGAGTTTGGTGACCATAACTCTTTGATACTATTCATGCTTTCCATCAGGCAGAGTAGAGTCACTTTGGCAGGCTCTTAATATAGAAAAAAAAAACATTTGGTCCGACCCGGGAATCGAACCCGAGACCTCAAGCACAGCAGTCGTGATCACTACCGCTACCGAGGCAGTTATATAAAAGCTATATAAAAAAAAATGTGTGCGTGTACTAGCGTACACTCGTAAGAAGTGAAACTTCTTTATGACGCTATTTTTCAAAAAAATTATTTAAACCCGTCCGAAGTCGATGCAATCGCCACCTGGATTTCAAAAATGCTCAAAACGGGCCGCAAAATACATTGGAGACATTTACCAATCCCTACTCCGCTGGAGAAAGTATACTTCGAATCACGCGTGGTTGGGATAAGAAAAAGATGGCGCGTAACGGAAAAATGTGACGCGTAACGAAAAAATGTTACACTAAATTTTTTTCCAACCCCGATAAAGAAGTTTCACTTCAAAAATAACGCAGTTTATCACTTCAGATCAGAAAGTCAATAAAATGAGTTATTAATCTTCCACCTAAAACGTTACGAGTTCATTAATCACTTGTGTCATTATAACTGTTCAGTGATGCTGTAACAAAACACAAGAAACTCGACTTCAGAAACCGTAATTTAAGTGTCTGTCTAGACTCAAAGCTTATACGCCATATAATTTTCATAATCTGACAAGGACAGATTTGAGTATCATAAATATCAATTACGTAAGCTTTTAGTATGTAATTATTTAAGATAATGTTTGTACTCATAATGTGTGTTTTGGATGTGTTGAAGACGAAATTACTGTCAATGAAGCAAAGGCAATAAGCTTCAGAATTATATGGTGTAGTCTTTTCTGAGAGTAATGAAGAGCACGTCTATCTTACTTAGAGGGTGGTAATCATAATGAATTGAGACAGTTCACGTACGGGCGTCTGATTTGGCACTAGACCTGACTACTAATATATTTCTGTTCTTTGTTTTGTGGAGTTTGGAGAGGACAGCAGTGGACATAAGCCTCCTAATTGTCTAAGCATAAAGATACGTATTATGAATAAATTGTCATCAATCATCATCATCAACAGCCTTTTACAATCCACTGCTGGACATGGGCCTCTCCTTAGCAAAGAAGTTTTGGCCTACTATACCACGCTGGCCAGACGGGTTGGAATAGGGTTTGTTCCAAGTTTTCCTTCTCTTTGTAATGATGTTGTCTTGTGTACTTTGTTCCCTTAGTCGCCTATTACGATACCCACGGGATGAATAGGGGTGGTAGCACCATGTATTCTTAATCCGTCACCACACAAATAAATTCTAAACATATGTAAAACAAAAAACTGTGCTCATCTAACTATAATGTTCTGATAGTCAATTTTTGCCTCGGTAGCCAGTCCATATAAAGACCAGATGACTAAATAGGAGATGACAAAGTGCACAAGTATGTGTGCAAACACAGGTGTAATCTCTGTTCCCTCAGTTTCACAATTCAATGAGACATCTATCCAACACCTGCGCAGTATACAGTATCTATAACATATGTTGCGTAACATAAATATTTAGATATCCATTTAATGCTATTGGTGATAAATTTGTGTTATAGAAATCGATTGTGTTCATTATCATCATCATCAGCCGGAAGACGTCCACTGCTGAACATAGGCCTCCCGCCTAAAACGCCACGCCGTACGACTGGACACCAACTGCATCCATCGGCTCCCCGCGACTCAGACTATGTCGTCGATTGTGTTACGAAAACGAAATTATAGAACTCTCTCTTCTGTGTGAAAATACAGGCAAAATAGATTCAAAAGTACCAAATGTGCTTTCCGTTATCAATCTCTACTATTTAACCTTTATTGTGAAAGTTCGTATCTGCGTGATAAGCACGAAATTATCGTATCGTATTGATTTTTTACATAAGGCTTGGTTCATTCTAGCAAGTGATTACTTCAATACATTTAGAATGGGATTAAAAGAATGGTTACTAATTAAATACTGAATAAACACAGTAGTCTAGTACTGTAATTAAGGTAAGTGTCGATCATTTCATTTTGTGAGTGTATTTGAGCTTCAAATTTATTAAACAAAATTGTGTAAATAAATTTGTAGCGAATACTGTATTTGCTTTTCTTGTATTAATTTTAATGTTCATAAAAAATAAAACAAACATAACGGGTGTTATTAGTAATTGCAGAGTGTAACTACGAGTTTGTTATTATCTACATTTTGAATCGTCAACTATATACAATCAAAATAAATCAATCATTGAGAATTGAGACAGTTCACGTACGGGCGTCTGATTTGGCACTAGACCTGACTACTAATATATTTCTGTTCTTTGTTTTGTGGTGTTTGGAGAGGACAGCAGTGGACATAAGCCTCCTAATTGTCTAAGCATAAAGATACGTATTATGAATAAATTGTCATCAATCATCATCATCAACAGCCTTTTACAATCCACTTCTGGACATAGGCCTCTCCTCAGCAAAGAGGTTTTGGTCTACTATACCACGCTGGCCAGACGGGTTGGAATAGGGTTTGTTCCAAGTTTTCCTTCTCTTTGTAATGATGTTGTCTTGTATACTTTGTTCCCTTAGTCGCCTTTTACGACACCCACGGGATGAATAAGTGTGGTAACACTATGTATTCTTAATCCGTCACTACATAAGCAATTATTTATAAATACACGTAGCGAGACTTACCCGCGATAATTTGGTCTAAAAACAAATTATGTATACATTTCTATTTCTTAGAAAGTAAGAAAGAGATATAATTTATTTTAACCGATTACTAATTTGTAAACTATAAAAACTAATGTTAAACTATCGATCACTAACTAGTTAATCACGTAATCATACAAAATTTATCTGAATTAGTTCCATTGCTTGCCATTAATTATTCATTACGCGTCTTTCCTTGACATGTCAATCAGACAAATTCCTTTGATAAAACAGGCCACATGTGGTGAATAATAATTAATTTTATGTTATATTTGTAAAGTAATATCTGAAGATATATTTATGTACACAGCAATAATTATTAACTTCAAAGATTGAGAGGAAATGAGGGAATTGAGATAAATATGACTCATGGATGACTCAAGATGTATTTTACACCAAAAACTTTGTACACTAGCAATTCATATACAAAAAAATTTATAGAATGTAATAGCAGCAGAGACTAGAGCACTAAAATATAGAGTGAACCACGAATTAAATAACATTTGATACATAATAAAAATTGCTTATATAAAAGAAAGCTAATTCGTTGAAATTATTTTTTTTAAAAACTGCATCGTCTAAATGACCACCGTTTCAACGTTTGCACTCTTCCAAGTGAGCACCGAAATTTTCGAGTACTCGTCATCAAAGAGACCCCGAGATCGCCGACATGTCTTCGCTGATTTTTCTTTTAGTTGAAATAGTGTATTTAGTTTATTGATATAGACACGATTCTTCAATTAATCCTATAAAAATAAGTCTTTTGGATATAGATTTAGACTTCTGGGTGACCATAGAATGTCGCCTCGTCTGGAAATCAGCTTTTTTTTTTTTTGTTGAAACCATGTGTTACGATTGTAGCCAGAAAATTCCAGTAACATCGGTCGCGAGAACTCCGGTAACATGTTTGCGCTGGATGTTAGATTCAAATGTTAACGAATTCTTGGCCCACCCATATATAAGTATTCAATGAATTGAAGTTTTTTATAAACAGCCAAATGGTGGGTGGCTCTGGACAGTACTGCAAGAAGCTTGATTTTGAAAAAGCCAGCGCTGATATTACGAGCATACTTAATAATAAATTTTAAACAAAGCACGATATTACAATTAACCAATCTGTATTATTACTGGCAATCACTATTTTCAAAAATTGAATCGCAATTGAACGTGCAAAAAAGGGTGATACGAGATACTGAAAGAATTGAATTGAACATTGAACGCCCAGTCACAACAATAGCCAACCATTGATAGGCACGCACCATCTCTTTTGGTATAAAACAAGTGAACTGAACGACCGAGTGAACGGTTTGAACGCCCATTGACTGTTGACTGAACGAACGATCTATCGGATATCTTTGTAATTGAAATTTCATTCAAGTGCAGGTATTCTTTAAAAACCGAAAAAGCTTAAACAAAGATATGTATTTTTCATTTACCCCGCTATTGTAGTGGAACATTGTGGTAGCATTGATGAGGAACAAAGCTGACGTGCAAAATAGATAAAAATGTTTTATGAAGCAGTTTGTATACCGTGTTATTTAAGTTCAACGTGACGAACTTTTTCAGATTTTAAAGAGTATACAATCCAATTTAACAGTTGACGGATTAAGAATACAAAGTGTCTCCATCCCTTTCCACCCCATGGGTCTTATTAGAGGTGACTATGGTAACAAACCACGCAAGACAACATCACTGTTAAAAGAAAAAAAACTTGAAACAAATCCGACAACAACCCGACTGGTAAGTGTGATATAGTGGGCCGTAGCCGTAGGCCCATTGAAGCAGGGTTGACATTGTCGTGGTGTATGCAATACAATGCCACTATGACTGTCATGCTCTTAAGTCCCCAAGCGAGGTGTGAAAAAGCAGTTTACTAGGACCCCATAGTATAGGTCACCATATTGCATTAATTGCATTTGCAATGAGTATGGTGACCACAACTCTTGGATTCTATTCATGCTTCCCATCAGGCAGAGTAGAGTCACTTTGGCAGATTCTTTAAATAAAAAGAAAACCTCTTTTCGATAGAGAAACTTATGTCCAGTTGTGGACTAATGAAACCTGTTGATTATTCCATGTAATAAATAAATCTTTTATATTCGAACGAAATTTTTGTATAAATAACTAAACTTGGATTTAGTATACCTATTTCTGAATTTAATGTTATACCCAACTCAAACTGGTTATCTAAATTGTTTTCGTTTAATGTGACATGTTTAACTTGATGGTAACGTAAATATTTTTGAGTGGGATTATTTGGACAACATAAATCGTACACGGCATAGACAAGTACAGGGTGAGTCACGAATTAACTTTTGAAAAATCGTAACAAAAAACCATTTGATATTTTATAAAAATGTTTAGTTACAAGAAAGGTAATTATTTGGAATATATTTTTTCAAAACTATATTGTCAAAATGACCACCATTTCGATGTTTGTACTCTTCTAAGCAAGCACCGAAAGTTTCGAATACAGTCGACATCTCTTCGCTGATTTTTTGTTTTAGTTGACGTAGTGTATTTGGTTCATTGATGTAGACACGATTCTTTAAATAGACCCATAAAATTAAAATTGTTGGGGATAAATCTGGACTTCTGGGTGGTCACGGAATGACATCTCGTATGGAAATCAGCTTTTCCTGAAACATGTATTTGACCACTGGCTAGGGCTCATTGGACGTGGGGCAAGTAGCTCCATCTTGTTGAAACCATGTATTACGATTGTCATTGTAGCATTGGTCTCAAGAACTCCTTGTAACAGGTTTGCGCGGGATGTTATATTAAAATATTAACGAATTCTTGGCTTATATATTAGTCAGACAATTGTTTTAATAACTTTATTTTATAGGATTGTTTATTGAGTTTTTACGTATAAGAGGCATTAAATCTATCGCTATATTTACATTTTTTCCTTTAAAAGCAGTTGAGCTTTTCTATTGACAAAATTGTAGTTCGAGTAAAAGAGCAGATCATGTATCGCTAACACTACGTGATGGATAATTATGAGATTTATACCGCTTATGTAATAAATCTTAACTATTTATATGTAATTGTTATATTTTAAAACTTTGCTAAAATAATTTATATTCTTTTAAAGAAAATTGCTACGTTTTCTAAACTTGCCGTGCTTAAAATTTGTTTAGACAAAAACTACGTAGATTTGTGTATCCGATGTACGAACATTATTTGATATTATTATTGTTTGATACCAAGCGTGGTATCGTTGGACAGGGTATGTGACACTAGTAGGTATTTAAATAAAACCACTGTGCACTGTACTATGGGTTCGAAAGACTCCACGGTTTAATTAGCCATCACCTTGTGCTAAACTCCAGGTTTTGTTCTCATCGTATAAAATACTTTTAGGCCTTATACACTAACACGTGTAACACAACGATAGCGCGATCTAAGTTTGTAACAGCTCCATCTAGGGAACGTAGCGGTAACTAATATTTTGATTTTGACTTTGATCGCACTATGCTGTTATTGGTCTCGAACAATTATAAAACATAAATAAGTAATAAAAAAACCGGTAAACCGGTATTTATGGATGAGCTTACTAGTGTATTTAGCAGCAGAGCAACATTTTATTGACGGGTCAAGAAAATCGTAAATGAAAGATTTTGTTTTTAAAATTGTTGACAAAAATGACAACACATTTGTATGAGCTATGACAGCCAGTTAGACATCGTAAACTATAAACTAAAATAACTAAGGTCTAGAAAAAGTTCAAAAAATCTGAGAATTTAAAACGTTATTGTCGATGATGTTACCAGCCAAATAAATACAAAAATAATCCCTATCATGAGAAACGCAGGTTGATACAAAAGTGTTATACTTGCATGCCGTTGTTCTTTAAATCGATAAACACTAAGGCATTTGAGAATAATTTAAGTGTAATGTGTGATATCTTTCGTTGGTGAATCCGAGTCCGGAGGCCCACTGATGCAAGGGGACAGTCATCGTGGTAAGTGTGAAATCCTTACACTGTCACGATGACTGTTATGCCTTTTACTTCCCCAAGCGGGCGTGAAAAAGCATCTCACTAGGTCACCATGGTGTGGGTCAACATATGCATTGTCTCCATTCACAACGAGAATGCTGAACAGAACTTTTGGATTTTATTCATGCTTGCCATCAGGCACGGTAGAGTCACTTTGGCAAACTCTTAAAATAATAAAAAAAAAACAAGAAAAATTACCTGTTAACTGATCACTCAGTTAATTTGGTTCTGGAGTTTCTATTTAACAATACTCGTAAATTGTTTGCCGAAAATTGATTGACAAATAGAATTACATTTCATGTATTCTAAGTGCATATTAAAGGTATTAAAAACAGAACATTATTGAATAAATTAAATTAAAATGTTTTGCAGTGTCAAATTCTCTTAAATATAAATTCACATTAACAAAATAGTTTTGAACCACACGCGCTTAGTAAGTTCCCGAATGAGTGATCAAAGCTATCGTTTGCAGCGGTCGGCTGGCTCCACTAAGTCAACACTGGCCTTGTACATTATGGTTTTGTTTTATTCCGTGTGAAAATGTGTGTTACTTTCACTTGATAATAAGGTAGAAACGACCCATTTTGATGTGGATGATAAAATTCTAAATTTGTACTCGAGTCAAATAAAGAAAGTACTATTAGGCAGAGTAGAGTCAATTTCGCAGGCCAAGAATAAAAAAAAATCACAGCTCGTATACACTTTACAATTATGAATATATTACATTTTAAACTTATTCATCAGTCTAGTTTATATATATATACATGTATTTATTACAATGGATGATAATTTTCAAAATGCTATCTAAGTTTTGGGTTGAGAACTGTACTCCTAGGTAAATTATACACAAATTGGTACGCAAGTATGTGGTACTCGCGATATAGGAGCGGTGCATACAAATTTGTTGTTAATCCCATTTGTAAACTTCATGTAATCAAAATAACCCTGAACACAATAACAGGGTAAGTTTTGTAAGTAGAAGAGAAGACGCAGAGTAGTAATATGCAGAATTTTTGACATAGTTTATTTACTCCAAAAAAATACTGTTAACTTACCAAAAGTGCAAATGAAATCAAACTTCTTAATACAAATACATGACATTTATTCAAACAGTCGTGAATTCTATTAATTTTAATCCATTTTAACACCGTTTGATATAATTCCGAGCCGTGGTACAATATTAATTTGTCACTCGCAACATTAACGCTAAAATGATTGGAAAAGGATTTCATGCAATCGAGCTTAATGTGGAATTGTGCAGCCAGCTAACGATTTGAACCGTTTTATTTGGTTTATTGGAGAGTGAGTAAAAGAATAAAAAGAAATGGACAATGGACTTTTAAGCAAATTTAAACCATCTGATTTAACTGATTTTAAAGTAAAAATACAGCACCTTTTGCGCTTAACTAAGCTTAACTTGACACATACGTGATAACTATTGGCCT
This sequence comes from Hypercompe scribonia, assembly GCA_949316085.1. Lineage (NCBI taxonomy): Eukaryota > Metazoa > Arthropoda > Insecta > Lepidoptera > Erebidae > Hypercompe > Hypercompe scribonia. The sequence goes on from OX438988.1 coordinate 14,011,137, forward strand.
ACCTGTTCGTCTAATAATTATTAATCTTGACAGTTAACCTGGCGGTAGACGATGTAATTTCCATCTGGGACAAATAATTAAAACTTCAAGGAATTATCATACATACATACATAAAATCACACCTGTTTGACCGGAGGGGAGGCAGAGGTTTGTTAAAAGCACACTTTTTGGCAGTGTTTTAGTCCGTGTAGTCAGTTAGTTTTAGTCTGCCAGAGCCTCGTCCGTCGCTCAGCAGGTGCACCACTAGCAGGTGAGGTTGACTTGGGGCCTTAAGTTCTCCGTAAACCCCGGTGGGGTGACGGGCCGAGGGGGTTTCCACACGTAAAAAAAAAAAAAAAAAGTGGCCTTAAGTTCTTGATCTGGATATCGTAATGGCAGCTGTTCCCGGATCACTCATATGTCAGGCGCAGAGTGGCACACAGTGTGGTTTTAGTCGGTCCGATTCCGACACACCACCCCGCCGTAAACCAAATATAAACCCCGGTGGGTTGACGGGCCGAGGGGATTTCCACACGTTAAAAAAAAAAAAGGAGAGGCCTTAAGTTCTTGGTAGGAGTCCTATGCAGCTTTAATCGTACGGAAACCGTCACATATAAAAAAAAAAATATATGTTGAGCCACAAATATCATTTTTATAATAAAAGAAAACTTGCTCTTAATAGTCAAAAATGATTATGTTTTTCGTTATATTCTGAGCTCTAATGAATAATTTATGAAAGTAAATGAAATTTCCTCAATTGGGTATCATAGTCCCTTGTCACTATGTTCAAATTAATATGTAAATGTCACTGAATCACTCATTGTAGCCGCTTGTTACATAGACCTACATCACAATGTAATTATTCATAGTCTTTATTCATACTCTTATATATATAGTAAAGTCTTAAATATTATTTGTGCCTTGTTATACCTGAAGCTGGATTAATTCAGTTAAAAATAATTTTCAGAAAATTGTTCTGAAAGGTGTGGTAAAACATTTGAATTTATTTTAACAACTGTGACCCAATTATCACTTGAGCAACTTTAATGTCTACTTTTTAGTAAACATTAACTGACCTACGCATCTGCGTCTTCTATTGCCTGTAGCGCGATATTACAAAGAATGAATTAATTTGTTTATTATAAAGAAGTTTAAAGTGAGCCAACCTCCGTATGGTCATGGATTAAGAATACATAGTGTTACCACCCCTATTCGTCCTGTGGGTGTCGTAAGAGGCGACTAAGGCAATAAACTGTTCAGGAAAATATCACCACAAAGCAAAGGAAAACTTGAAACAAATCCTATTCCAACCTGTTTGGCCAGTGTGGCATAGGAGACCAAAACCTCCTTTCCAAGGAAAGGCAGCATCTATGTCCAGCAGTGGATTGTAAAAGGTTGTTGATATGAACCTTCAAAGATAGACACAAGTTTTAAAAAAGAATCACTCTTTAGTATATTTTTTTTGTGAAACTTTAACTGCTTAATCAGTGCACGTAATGGAAGCTCTCAAAAGAAATAATTTTTCCCAATTTATCCAATATTTTTCATTGATACTTAGTTTCTTTTAGTCGCAACGTAAGCCTATACTCTTTTTCAATAACAGAGCTATCTATCACTGAAAGAATTTTTCAAAGTGGACCAGTAGTTCTTGAGATTAGCACGTTAAACCAAATAAATAAACTCTTCAGCTTTATGACATTAGTATAGATTAAAACGGTAGATTCTGTAGTTTATAGGAAATAATATTTTGATCATTTTGTACTAACCGTAGAGGCAAACCAAGCCTCATTAATTCCTCTACATTATGTAGATATTAAAAATATTGCAACAAAAAATATTCACCTCCTAATAATACGTATATACGCATACCACGAGAATTCTAGTGACGAACGTGACTTTAAGCCAATGAACTGACTATATGAGTACCTAATTACGTTAATAGAGTTGAGCTGATGTCATTGAACCGGCTATTGAAGTACGAACAATAACTGCCATATATAATATCGGATGACTAAGCTCAAATACTGTTATCGTGCAAAAAAATACAAATTCGCTATTTCATGACAAGACGACAATTGGTTAGTATCACTTAGCGTCTAATATAAAGATCAATGAATGGCACCGTGTATGTTTTGTTCGTGTGTCACATTTGTGCGTAGATTTGAATATTTATTTTATCGAATGTATATGCATTTTATATCAAGCTAAATGGTCAATGATGTCACTTGTCTCGTGCTAGTAAAACTGGTACTAATGACCGAATGTTAAAAGTTCAAAGTGTGTTGATTTCTAAATATCTTTTGTACATTTCACTGGTATCTGTGTATTTATTTGCAGTAGAAAAATTTAGCAGCAGCTGACATTGTTCTGTGGTTGAACTTAATTACCTTGGTAAATGTGAATGCTGTGCTTGAGGTCTTGGATTCGATTCGTATGATCTGCAAATATTTGTTTCGGAGTTTGGGTGTTTTTATATATATTATGTATGTATTTACAAAAAACTAGCTGTCATAGTACAAGCTCTGCTTAGTTTGAAAAATTGGCAGAAATATTTATTATTTACTATTAGAACCCCATGTCAAGCCCTACCATGGGAGGTCTATGATTTAATTAGGTGAACCAGTTCCACCAGAGCTTCATTGTGACCTCTCAAGAACACCCATGTTTAACAATACTTTTGATGTTTTGATTGAGTGAGTGAGATTACCAAATTCTCCCCTCCACCTAGGCGGGAGGAGATTACAAAAGACGAGAACACAGTTGTGACTCTTGAGTCACAGATGTACATGGGCGGCGATAGACACTACTCATCAGAAGACCCTAAAAGTTTAAACAGACCCTCACTCGACCACACGAATGACGTTTAAGCAGTTGCCTCGCCGATTCTAATTATACTGGGTGTTGTGGGTCCAATCCCCACAAGAAACAACAATTTGTAATTTTGTGTGTTTTTTGTGTCTATTTAAATGTATTTTTTTTAAAAAGACAACGCCCGCATTATGAAAAAATCTCACAGGGGAGTTTATAAACATAGAAGAAACGGACACACTACACCTAGACTCAGAACAACAATTTGTGGATCCCACAAAGTGTTGTCCCATTTGCGCATGCAGCATATAGCGCAGTAGTGAGCGGCGTGGCCACTTCTTAAACCACTACATCAACCATGCAGTTAATATATGTTTCTAAAATGCGAGAGGGCTTTAAAAAAAGATAAGAAATCTAAATTACTAAAGTATTAAGGTTAGAATATCCTCCATTACTTTCTTTTCTTCCAATTGTTATCCAAACAAATAGTACCAGTTCATTTTCTGTCCACGTACAACACGTCACTATTGTAAACCAACCTGTCTACTTAAACCGTAGAAAAGCCGACATGTTCACTGAGAAACGTAAGAAATACTTGGGCAAAAAAATCACTCAGAATTATTTGAGATAAAATGCCGTGAAATCTCAGCATTAATCTTCCAACTTGGTTTCTTTTCAGAAAAATACACTGTTTATGAAACTAAATATACTTTTCTAATATATTACGTAGACTTTAGAAATGTTTAGAAATGGTCGGTGTTGTTTAAGCTACTTAAACCTGTGTAGCAAAGTTAAAAAAGGTTTTATTTAGTTCTACTTTTGTGGATAATGCAAAACTTTTTCTCAATTATTGTTTCTCTCTTTTTATTTTAAAATATAATTACCATGAATTTGTATTTTCTGGAACAAGTTTAAATGCAATATGATTAACGATAAATTAATAATTTAATAGATATTTTGTTTCATTCGCATGAAAATACTTATTTAATACAATAAGCGTTGTTAATTGCATGTTCAGAATGTTCAAGCATCTTAATTTAATATTACGTAAGAAAGTTGATGTTGGAAAAAGTTAACTTAAAACACAACAGTTTATGGACTTACACTACCTGAAAACTATCCCACCGTTCATATTTGATCTTACACATCAATGAAAATCGTAAATCAAAAAATGAGTCAATCCAATTGAAAGAAACATATAGTAATATATAGTATAATAGTTGAGGATATACACTGAGCCCTCTGTGATGTGAAAACATGATCACAAAAAAAATCTCATACATTCACAAACTTCTCTGTGAATTTCAGAAATATACGAATTAATCTTTGTATATAAATGCAAATACACTACGTGTACTATTTCTAAGAAGACTAATTCAGTTACCTAATGTAAGTCTTATTATTATGGCATTATCTCTAATTTTCGCTTGACTAAATGCAATTTCTAACCTACACACGAAAGTTCAATAATTTCAACCTGCAGGATGTACTCTAGAGGTACACCTCTGGAGTACATTCTGCAAGAAATAGATTTTGTACACATTTTTTCTATAAGAGTGATTGGAGAGTGAAACCAACGTATCAAATTTCAGTATTTAAGGACTTAAGAAGGTATTCTACCATATTATAAGCTTTTAGAGGATTCTCGTCTTCAGTGAATACGTCAGCCTCTACCATTTGTCTTATAAACATTCAGAAATACCTAATATCGTCTTTATGTAAAATAATATATCTATTTGTAATTTTTTTTCTATCTTAAGAGCCTGCTAAAGTGACTCTACTCTGCCTGATGGAAAGCATGAATAGAATCCAAGAGTTGTGGTCACCATACTCATTGCAAATGCTGACAACGCAGTATGGTGACCCACACTATGGCGGCCTTGTGAGATGCTTTTTCACACCCTTCTTGGGCACGTAAAAGGCATGAGAGTCATTGTGACAGTGTGAGGCTTACACAGTTACCATGATAACTGTCACCCCTGCATTAATGGGCCTCCGGTCTCACACTCACCAATGAAACACGACAACACGGATGCTAGGCTTTAGGTTGGTCTTCTGTGGGAGGGTAGTACTGCCCCGGTCGAGCCGGCCCGCTCGTGCTGAAATCGGCGTGGCTCTACTACCTAGACATATGCTTCGTAACTTTTCTATACTATTTGTTTCATTTTATTTCCATGTCTACGAAATGTCCAACAGTTGTGTATTAACTTATTAACTCAATTTCATGATACTTTCCTAAAATAATTTCCATTTCAATGTCTATGTACTAGATATATAGTTACTGTATCTAATATCCCATCATACATCGAGTGAGATCAGCCTCGTGGTGAACTCGTGCGAGCGGGATAACTACGGCTACACGGTGCGGGTGCTACAAGGCACTACAGGGAGAGTGGTGGCAAAATTTGAATTTCAACTGAGGTAACAAGGACTTCTAGCAAAACCACTTAATCGCCTTTGACGGTTATCATAAAGAAATCTTCTTGCGATCTTCCCTAATTTTAAAATGAGCAGAAAATAATGAATTTTGATTAATACTTTACCGAACTCATTAAATTTTTTAATCAATTTGTGAACCAAATTACTCTCATAGGAAATTAACTTTTTATAAATCTTGTCACTGCTAATTTAACTTATAACGAGGTAGAAAGTAGACAACGTTTTGAGGCCTTTTATTTTTTTGGCTTTATTTCGACGGATTGAAAAATTATATTAGTCAATCGAGGACCCCTCAAGGGAACTGTCTTGATCAAATAAGTAAGCGCAAGAAATTTTTTTCTTAACAGAAATGGCATCATCGAGACATTTTAGGTCTAGAAAAAGTTATGAAAAGTATGTATGTTAGAAAAAGCTATTGAAATTAACACGCGTGCGACAGGATTAAGTACATATGTATATATAACCTAACGTTTGCACTGACCGTGGTCACAGGCTCAGTGACCGTGGTCACAGACTGACTAAGAGGTCACTCACTGACTAAGTCTAAAACGTGACTGGATACAACTGAACGTATTATTTGTAAGTAAAATAAATGCTTTCTGAATTGAAGCAACCTTATGCAGATATGCAATACGAGACAATTTTGTCTCCGTCATTGCTATATATAGTACCAGTATACATTCAGAAAATTGTTCCCAATATCCGTCAAGCGTGGTGCAAAGTTGACGATATTTGCATCAGTGTCCAAGGTCCGATGGATCTGGTTTACAAGTGTGACGGGATGGTCACATTCTTTAAAGCCGCATTCTGATGCCGAAACATATGTACATGCACGTTCAAGCATACTCGTACAAGCCTCGATGCATACATATGTAGTATTACTGATTCTTTACACATATGTACATCGTCTACAGTCCTTAAAAGTCCACTGCTGGGCATCAACTTCTCTTTAGAAGCGGTCGTCTTGCCTCTTTCTACTGTACTGAGTGAGAGTACACTTTGTGTAATCCACAAATTGTTGTTCTAAATCGGAGAGTCCTTTTTGTTCGTTTGAATGTAGTCCTCCGTGGCACAGGATATATTCCTAGTGGGGATTTTTTAAAAAAAAAAAACAAAATTCATTTCGCAAGTTCAAAGTTTTAATTCGGTGCACTACGATGAACTCGCATTATGGCATGCGCAGGAGTCGACCGGTTTCTAACAAAAGGGAAAGGGCGATACATACCATAGAAAACGAAAGGGACAGACAGAATACGCGACATTCCTGCAGCTTGTTTCAATCAGATTAAAATACTGAACAAACTGGTTCGGTTTTTTATATTAGTCTGCTACTTAAGACATTTTTCATTTTTTTTATAGTTACATAGATAGTGATGCTTCTAATATTTTATGTTTATATAAGAGATAGTAAACCTACTGCCGGCATTCGTGTACTCAAGAAGGTAGTTCATTAAATTAGAAAATAATAGCTTTTGCTCGCGGCTTCGTTCGCGTCGAATTTGGTCTACCACATTAAGTTTCGTAACAGATTATTTTAAATAAATATATTTTTTTAATATACAAACAATCCTACGGTACTTCATCTCTGTATTACTTCAATGGTGTAGTCAGCATACACCGAGGTAACTCTTAGAGGCCAGATTTCTTTCCGATTCAATTGACGTGTATCGTTATATTACAACTAAAATTACACAAAATCATTACAAATCGTAGCCTATATGTTATTCTAAAGTATAACCTTACTGTAAAGTTTCATCCAAAACCGTTCAGTAATTTTTTCGTGAAAAAGTAACAAACCCATACTCACAAACATTCGCATTTATGATATTAGTAGGATTTCAAGATTAACATAATCAGGCCCATAAAAATGAACAAACTAAGAAGAAACAAAATATAAAATTAACACTTCAGTTCGATAAAATATGCGAGAAATCTTTATGGATGTACAATACCACTTACTAAACATTTATCAAATTGGAACTAGTGAATATATAAAAATTCATAGTGTAGATATAATTAGTCATTAAAGGGTGATGCGATTACTGAAAGAAGATCCAAAATAAACTCACACAATCATATTACATAATGAAATTAAATAATCAACTTAGTTTTGTTGGTCTTTACTCTTTACATTCATTTTTATACGTCGGACTTAAAAGTAAGAAGGTGTCGGCATTTTATAAAACTCATTCTGGAAAGAAACAATCCATAGAGTTATTTTTTTTAAGGCCATGTAAAATAAAACCGAACGTCAACGATCCAATGACAGTCTGAATTTAAATTTCGAATTGAACGAATGATCGATAAATCTACTAATAGGAATGGATACGAGCTGAATCAATCATCGATATCAGTAAACGAATCTCGCATTGCGAACGTAAAACTGAAAATATCGATGAATAGTATTCAGTTTTCACAGCGACGTATCGACATTGTGTGTTACGAAGCTGCAAATCATTTAATGGAAACGAAATAAAAGTAGCTCTAGACCTGTAATATGAAAAATTTAGGTAGAATTGTAACAGAAAGCATAATGACAATATAAAAAGAAAGAAAAACTTGAAACAAACCTTCATCAACCTTTTTTTTTTGACGTGTGGAAACCCCCTCGAGCCGTCACCCCACCGGGGTTTACGGCGGGGTGGTGTGTCGGAATCGGACTGACTAAAACCACACGGTGTGCCACTCTGCGCCTGATAGGAGGGATCCGGGAACAGCTGTTATTACGACATCCAGATCCCTCCTAGCGCCTGCCTGCTTCCGCGGGCACCATCTGCTTATAAACTCTCTATTTAGGCGACGTACGGCACACGCGCACGTCTCCTCGCGGCTGGCCACTATAGCGGATGGAGGGGAAAACCCGTCCCGTCTACCCGCAGCCACACTCAAGGCGGCATGAGGCGCCTCCGCTGCCCGGTTCGCCGGCGGCGAATTAGGTCCGAGTGGACGTCGTCCTCCCGAGCCTTCTCCGCCGCCTCCTTCCGCGAAATTACGTCTTCGCAGAAGGTTGCGACCGCGGTAAAACAACTGTCGCTACCGACCATGGAACGTATGACGGCCGGTAGCGACAGATTTCCAATAACTGCAGTGAGGACCCCACGCTGCGCAGCCCAAGCGGAACAAACCGCTAGCGTGTGCTGAGCCGAGTCCTCACTGCAGTCGCAGTGGTGACAGGTGGGACTCAATTCCCTCCTGGCGACCGAGTGCAGATACTTCCCGAAGCAACAGTGCCCGGAAAGGATCTGCGTCAGTCGGAAGGAAAGAGTCCCGTGCTGTCGCCCTGCCCACTCAGCGATGACCGGAGAGCTTCCACGGCGGCAAAGCCAGCACATGGAGCCTCCAGCCGGGACGACCAACGAGCCATCGTGGCTCGACGAGCGGCCTCTCGCCACTCGCGTATCTCTACGGACGGGGCCGGGGTGCCGCTACCCGCCCGGAAGTCTGCCGTTCGCCGATAAACTTCATCGAGCACTTCCGCTTCCAAATCCCACGGGGGAGTTCCGGCTAAGGCGCACGCCGCCTCCGTCGATACAGTGCGGTAACCGCGTATGGCTCTAACCGCCAATATCCTCTGAGGACGCTAGAGGCGAGCCCTATCCTGGGCGGTCAGAGCCGTCGCCCACACCGGTGCACCATACAGCGCCATTGACCGGACAACCCCCGTGTATAGCCGTCTCGTCGTGATGCTGGCTCCACCCAAATTAGTCAAAAGTCGCCCAAGGGCAGAAGCAGCGCCGACCAGCTTTGGAGAAAGCTGTCGGAAGTGCTCGTCGAAGAGCCACCTGCCGTCAAGGATCAGGCCCAGATACTTCATATGGGCCTGAACCGGTACGAGGACCGAATTGACTACGATGGAGGCGCCGGAGGGTGGACCACGACGGGGCCCATGAAACAAAAGGGCCTCCGTCTTCTCCAGGGCCACCCGCAAACCCAGCGCCTCAATACGCCCGACCACCAGAGAGACTCACGTGGTCGCTAGGCGCGCCGCCTCTTGAAAGTTCGCTCCCCGGGCCGTGAACAATGTGTCATCGGCGTAACAAATTACGCCCAGCCCGGGGGGGAGGCGACCTCGAAGGGCCCAATCGTATCCCATATTCCACAAGAGTGGTCCGTGGACAGACCCCTGTGGAACACCACACGACATGAGCCGCCGCCTCAGAACACCGTCTCGGTCCTCGTATATGACAGTACGCTCCTGTAGATAGTCTGCCGTAAGCTGCCTCAGGTACTCCGTGGTAATGCAGTGCTTCCCTGATGCAACTAAATGGCAGACTATTAAATGCGTTGGCGATGTCCAACGACACCTCCAACAGCACGCCGCCACAGCCCACCGCCTCTTCGATAACGGCCCTCAGGCGCAACACAGCATCAACTGTCGAACGCCCTGCTCGAAAACCGAAACCTTCATCAACCTTAATCAATCTGTCTGGTATCAGCCTAGTATGGTATAGTGGGCTAAAATCTTCTTTCGTTAAAAAAAAAACTATGTCCAGCTGTGGACTATGGAAGAGCGTTCATAAAATGTTATTTAGACTTTCCTATGTAGAAATTTTAATATGCAGGATGTAAGCATTCTACAACTCAAGAATTGAGTTTATAAATTTCAAGAACACATGTCATAATTAGACCAGTAGTTCCAAACATCAGCACTCTGAACTTAATAAACAAGTAGCAGTCGATATTTTATTTGTATTTTCGACTTATTTGTGTAGAATTATGACATGATATAGTGTATACGCACCTTAATATTATATTCTTTCTAAAATTAGTTTTGCTACTTCTATTGGCGTTCTAATAGTCACCTTAACCCATTATTGGTTTAATTGCATTATGATTGCATACTTGACATTATGTCAGCATTCATCATTGATTTTAAATGTATATATCATTTGAACGTTCGACCTTAAAATTGGTTACAGACTATTAATGCTTTTTTATTGAAATAAAATGGTTTTAATGCTTTCGGGATTGTGTAACACGAAACAATATGAAATGTTTAAACACGATTTGACGGACGTGTTGGTTTAGTGGTTAGCGTCCCTGGTTAATGAGCTGGAGGTCGCGGTTTCAATTCTGATTGAGAATACTCACACACGATCGTCTGATTTCGAATTCGATAGATAAACTTACTTATATATTTTTAAATGCATACATATTATTACAGATAAATCACACTCAGTCAATCAACAAATAATTGTGCACAGTTACACAATATTTATAATTTTTTGGCCGATGTTCGTTAGTGTGCTATTAAAAACTACGACTTATGACACGATATTTTTCCTGTGTGGGACTCGAACCCACGACTTCACTCAGTACAAACAATTAGACTAACAGGCCCAACTCTATATACATACTATTAAATTTGACAGTACTGAATAGTTTATTTCTGTTATTTATAATGTTGATAATTGATAAATATTGATAAAATGGTGGTAAGTAAATTTGTAGATATTAAAAAAGCCAATTTACGAAGTTGTTTTTTTTTTTGTAAATATATTTTATTTGTAATATTATTTTCAAAATGTCTTCTACATAATTTTTTTAACAAACATTTTTTTTATCTATTTTACCCTTATTTTAATGGTGAGTTAATGTTTTGATTGTACGCTTTTTCAGTTTAATGAGCTTTAATAATCTTTTAACTGCTTATTTTATAACAAGCCGTTTCTGCACTTTTATCGTTTTTTTTGTAATATTTGAACAATTTTGATCGCTTATAGATAGATCATTTTATTAGTACCATTTCGATTAATATCAAAACTCAAACCATCAAATAGTTATTGCAGATTTTTTGTTGTTATTACTAACGTTTAATAGGTCTTTCGCTAATACCGTAAATCTGTTTACTCAGATATAAGAAGATTGTAGGTTTAGCTTCAGAATATAACTGAAATATGACATAACTGTCACATGAAAGTATCCGCACTTGTGACTCCTGGGTTGCAGGCATTTATGGGTGACGACGTTCCGAGAAAACGTGCACGATGAATTAAGTAGTGTTCTTACGACACCCATGGGAGGAATAGGAGTGGCTATTCCTCCCATGGGTATCGTAAGAAGGCCACTAGTCTAGGGTACTGAGACCAGCAGTAGACTATTAAATCTGTTAATGTTATGTGATGAGCGACGACAGTCACTTTCCATCAGGTGATCGGACTGCTCGTTCTTATGTTCTTTTATAAAAAGAAATTCTTCCAAAATCTTATAGAGTTCTTTGCATTTTTAGCAGTAGGAAAATAGCAATACACCAATAGTACTAAACTGGTAAACAGTTGTCTACTGTAGAGCTAAAAGACTTCCTTATTCGACCAGATCTTAATGCAGAGGCCCATTGATGCGCCTGATGAGGGGTGACAGTTATCGTGGTAAACGTGTGAGCCTCACACAGCCACGATGACTGTCATGCCTTTTACGTCCCCAAACGGGGTGTGAAAAAGCATCTCGAAAGGCCGCCATAGTGTGGGTCACCATACTGTATTGTCTGCACTTGTAATGAGTATGGTGACCACGACTCTTGGATTCTATTCAGACTTTCTATCAGGCAGAGTAGAGTCACTTTGGCAGGCTTTTAAAATAAAAAAACAAAGAGAATTTCCCTTCGTTAATATTCTTCCACGATGACAAAATTGCTTACTGTACAATCAGACCGGATAAGTACGTTTTTTTAGTTAAATTTATAAATGTAAGCATGTCATTCTTGTAAAGGTTACAGCCGACTATTGTTTTTAATAACAAACGATTACATTTACCACAACTTGCTTGCAACATCTTTACTATCATAAATCCCTTTAGTAGCCTTGTAACAGAAGAGACTCGGAAAGTTACATTACGACTTCGCTTAGCATAGTTCAATGTTTCCTTATTTCATTTACTCATTGTCGATTTATTCATCTTAAGATTTCAAGTCAAGATTGAACTCTCAGTAGATTACATACATTCTCTTCCGCTTTTAAGCAAGAACTTCTAATCTGTCATAACAATTTAACTCATCTATGTTATTGTTTTCTAATTCCAATCTAGATAGATTCTATGGTTCCCAAACTGTTGATAGACAGATACATATACTAGATAAAGTACACACAGAAAACGAAAGAAATGAAAGTTTTCATCGGAATTATTACGTGTATAGCACTAATTGGATCATATCTAGCATAGGTTGGGGGGGGCAATGCGAGCACTACGAACTGTGCGCACCCTTTCGAGGGGAGGGAGAGCAGTAAAGAAACCATGAGGTTTTCCATACATGAGGAGGCCACTGCAGCTGTAGTTGGCCCGAGGTACGTCGGGGTTCCAGGGATTTCCTTACTAATGTGCACCTGGTCCTCTGGCTATTGGTACCTGAGACGGCGTGCGGCTTTGGTCGGTTCGAGTCCTACATAACCACCCTTCGGTAGTATTCGTGGGGATTGCCGAACAGTACAAAAAAACAAGTATTATATGTAGCTCTAATCATTAACTAATCGACCAATAAGCTATTCTAGCCATACGATTATCTGGACATTATTGTTAATTGCTATTCTACGGATGGGATGCAGATGGCAAAGACACTGCAGTATACAGTTAGGGTAACTGTGCTATGTTATAACTTAATGGCACTAACAGTTACAAAACTAAGCAATTGTATCAGAATCCTTGAGCACCACTCACTTCTCAATACTCAGTACATTCGGATTGCAGCTGTTTCGACACACGAAACGCGGCCAAGTACGCTTCGTTTGCGCCGATAGATACTTATAGATATATTCTATTACCTATTAACTGCCTCTGCCTGTTAGCATATGCGACCGCTGATCGCCAGGATGTGAATGCCAGGTTTGGTCAATAAACACGTTTTTGAATTTTCTTTCAAGAAAAATACTTATAAATTTACCGGAATTTGGTAATTGAAATCTTATACCCCGTGTTTTGAAGGGCTGTCGGTCCTGTGCTTGATCTCTCCTCTTTTGTCATAAGAAAAGCTTTATAGTTCTCGGTAAACTGGCTGCTGCAACTTATCCCTTTTTTTCGAAAAATCCTGTGTGCTGTGTGTTGCTCATCCTTATCGTGGTCGTTGGATTACACATATGTGTACAAAATTTCAACTAAATAACTTCAGTGACTTTGAAGCAAATTAGCACATGAACAGAAAGACACACGAGAGGTCTTTTTAAAATCCTTTTTTTGTACTAACCTTAAAATCTCTCAACTCTATGTAATTCTAAATGATCTCATACCTGTTTTGAAAATATAGCTCTGTTAAATAAAATGTTACATTAGGTCAGAGTAAAAGTAACTATAAGAACACAATTCTGATATTTTCACGCAACATACTTGGTATTAATGGCACAAGATTCCTTCGATTTCTTGTATGAAGTCTTATTAAGCCCGCCTTTGATATTTAATAAAAGTCTTGTACAATATTTTATACAAGATACACAGCTAACTTATACAATATTCATTATCTATCACGCGATCAAGTAGTAATCGTAATATTGGAAGCTTTAAGGAGCAAAAATTGAACGAGGTACGATATTACTATATTGAAGAACAAGTTATTTTTTTTTTTCTGTTTTTTTTATTTTTTTTAAAGGACAACGCCCGCATTAGCGATAAATTCTGTGTCGCGGGGGACTTTACAAACACAAGAAACGGACACAAAGAACACCCAGACTCAGAACAACAATTTGTGGATCACGCAAAGTGTTGTTCCGTGTAGGATTTGAATCCACAACACTCAGCGTAGTGGAGTGTGGCGTGGCGACCGCTTAAACCACTAGGCCAGTCGTGCAGTCGAGTGTGATATTGATAAAGCAACATAATCTGTCCAAATTATGTTGCTTTATCAATATCACATTTTAGATAGAGTTCATATTCTATCTAGCGTAGCTGAAACATATTTTTCCCTATCGAAAAATCATAACTGTTACAATATTTCTTTCCAATAGCCGTATTAACGCACGCGGTGAATACACTTAATAAAAAAACATACAGCGGAATATTGAACCTCTCGTCCATGTGGTGACGGATTAAGAATACGTGGTGTCATCATCCTTCTTTATCCCGTGGGTGTCGTAAAAGGTAACCAAGGGAACAAACTATTCAGGAAATTATCACTACAATGAGTAGGAAAACTTGAAACCAACCCTATTCCAACCGCACGGCCAGCCAAAAACTCCTTGCTAAGTTGAAGCCTCTGACCAGCAGTGGACTGTTAAAGGCGGTTGATAATGATCATGATGATTGAACCTCCTCTTTTTGAAGTTGGTTGATAAAAGAGGAATGTTATTAGAGCTACAGTAAAAGCATATAGAAACTTAATTAATGACTTCCTATGTAGTATGTTGCATTACAGATAGGCCCTAGTGTCGGAGGGCTGGACGTAGCTTTCTGTCAAATACGTTCTAACACCTCGAGGCCCGTGGTATATCTATACTCTCACTAAAGGTTTTAATTCTTATCACAGCAAACAGATTTTGAACACTAAGATTCTTTATTTTCTACTTTTTCTATTTGTTTTTTTTAGAAGACAAAGACCGCTTTGCGTGTTTCGCAGGGGATTTTACATCTACAAGTAACGGACACGAAGAACACCCAAACTCACAACGAACAACAATTTGTGCATCACACAAAGTGTTGTCCCGTGTAGAGTGTGAACCCATAACACTCAGTACAGTAGAGAGCGGCGTTGCGACCTTTCAAACCACTAGGCCAGCCGTGCAAAATATGTTTTTAAACGCTAACATACATATTTCTACCAAAATTAATTCTTAAATTATTGTTTATCGTATTTTTACCACAAACTGAACCTATTATGTACCCTTATATTTATAAATAATGATAACACTTACAAAGAAACTCTTTAAAATATTTCAAGTTATATTGTAACTTTCCAATGTGAACAGCAAGAATCCTTACAGCGAAGAAAAGTGAATTTAGTTGGACGCCTTAGTACATTTTAAATGGCCTTTAGATAATGTTTCCTTTGTGCGGTGAAATTGGAATTATTATGGTTGATGTGGCTAGCGGAAATAACCCCTGTATTAATACCGTTCAGCTTTTTTCAGGGTTCGTTTTATCTCGGGTATATACTTTGTATTTTGCAGCAATTTTAAACATCAAAGGTTGTATTTCAATGTCAAATTGTGTTCTTAATCACAGTTTAGAGCTTTACTTTGTTTTCAAGGTTGAAGGTTAAATTTAGCATTGGAGTAGTTTTACTTATGTGTTTTTTTTTGTGACCTGGAGGAAGGTTTTTTTTTAATTTATTTTTTTTTATATTAAGAGCCTGCCAAAGTGACTCTACTCTGCCTGGTGGAAAGCATGAATAGAAACCAAGAGTTGTGGTCACCATACTCATTACAAATGCAGACCATGCAGTATGGTGACCCACACTATGGTGGCCTTGTGAGATGTTTTTTCACAACCCGCTTGGGGACGTAAAAGGCATGACAGTCACCGTGACAGTGTAACGCTTACACAGTTATCACGATAACTGTCACCCCTGCATCACTCGGCCTCTGGTCTCCAACTCACCAACGAAACACGACAGCATGGATGCTGGCGCTTTAGGTTGGTCTTCTGTGGGAGGGTAGTATCACCCCGGTCCAGCCGACCCGTTCGAGCTGAAATCAGCGTATCTCTACTACCTACCTTCTATATCAATAACCTGCCAAAGTGACTATACTCTGCCTGATGGAAAGTATGAATAAAATCCAAGAGTTGTGGTCAGCATATTCATTGCAAATACAGACAATTGTGATTTATATGCGGGTCTTAGTCACTCAAATAGGTCCTTTGGACTCTAGTAACATCACTTCCAAGGTAAAAAACCATGAAAAAATTACTCAAAACAGCATTTTTGTGACACGGTGGAGTCCCTGAGGCAGAACCGGCGTATTTGTGCTGAAGCGTGGTTCACTGTCAGACCTAATCAGTCTAATGCATGATAATTATATACCTTTCTTCTTTCCTTTTTTTTATATTTGATATTGCATACCGACACATACTTTCGAGAGATGAAACTTAAGAAATTTAAAAAGTTAAATACATACAGGTCTGAGTAACTTATCGGATTTATACAAAATCAGAAACACAGATATCAATCCCCAAAGAGGTTCTGTGACAGATATACTAAAATCATTCATATGTAATGTCGCATTAAATCTGAGATCCCATTTGAGTGACTCGATGTCAGGCTCACAGATAACCTGGGACCCGCATATAAATCACATCATCGACCTCACAAAGTGGAGATCTGAATGACGTATTCACATTTAAATTCACGAACCCCTAAGAGTTATGTTTGGTCGAAAACAACCCTTAATGTCAAGGAATTGAATACTTGTAATTCACTACCGTTTGGATAAATTTTTGTTTATTATATGCCACATTCAAAGCCATACTGGTATCTACTTGGTAGCTTTTTATAGTGGATGAGCTAAACTAGGTAGTAGAGTCACTCTGATTTCAGCACTAACGAGCCGGCTCGACCGGGGCAGTACTACCCTCCCACAGAAGACCAACCTAAAGCGCCAGCATCCATGTTGTCGTGTTTCGTTGGTGAGTGTGAGACCGGAGGCCCATTGATGCAGGGGTGACAGTTGTCATGGTAACTGTGTAAGCCTTACACTGTCACGATGACTGTCATGACTCTCCCCGTCCCCAAGCAGGGTGTGAAAAAGCATCTCACAAGGCCGCCATAGAGCGGGTCACCATACTGCATTGTCTGCATTTGCAATGAGCATGGTGACCACAACTCTTGGATTCTATTTATGCTTTCCATCAGGCAGAGTAGAGTCACTTTGGCAAGTTCTTAATATAAATAGAAACAATTTTTTTTATAGTTCAGTGCTTGACATAGGCCTCTTCTTAGGAAGGAGATTTTGACCTACTATACCACACTGGCCAAACGGGTTTATGTAAAGGTTTCCTTCTCTTTATAGTGATTTTGTCCTCCATAATTTGTTCTCCAAGTCAACTCTTAACGACCCCCGTGTGATGAATAGGGGTGATGACGCTCCGTATAGGACAGCAACGCTTCACACATGGGTCAGCTTGGTAAGAGTGACTTGACTTGACTGTATGGTACCAATACACGGTTTAAGCGATCGCCAAGTCGTTCTCTGCTGCGCTGAGAGTTGCGCGTTCAAACCTCTCATGGGATAATACTTTTGTGATCCAGAAATTATTATTCTGAGTCTTGGCATTCTTTTTATGCGGAATTTTTGTATGTTGGTAAAGTCCCCGGCGATGCAGGACAATTCTCCGATTAATTTCTCCGACGAGTCAACGAGACCGTCATTAATGTTTAATGAGAGTAATTGGTATATCAGATCAACCTTAACCAAAATTGTCATACGATGTAGTTAGTTTACATTATTATTAATTAACAGTTGTAATCCCTTACCCTCGCAGCGTTACGAACTTAGGCATTATTTATCACCCAGTTTGTGTCATTAACGCTCAGGACTTTTAGGAATGAAGGAAAACTTAGTGTATAAGGCAATTTAACGTCAAAACTGATATAATTTGACATCATATATAGTATGAATAGACTAAACTAGTCTATAGACACTAGTCTACTAGACACTTAAATTAAATTTAAATGAAATTAGTTTTAGTAAAACTAAAAATATACATCCTCTTTAATGAAACAAGAAGAAGTTTCGCTGTCTGGTTGCATCATCATACCGAGCAGGAGTCATTAATCATCAACAGCCTATAAAAGCCGACTACTGAACACAAACTTCAAAAGACATTAGAAAGGAGGTTCTGGCCTACTAAGCCACACTGTCCAGACAAATCAGTTCAAGATTTATTTCAAGTTCTATTCTCTTTGCACTGCTATGTCCTGTGTGGTTTGTTCCCTTGGTCTTTTCGTATGACACTTCGAGATAACTAAAGGTGGTGACAATATATATTCTTAATCCGTCACCACCGTGACAACAAACTATATTTGGCTTCGTCAGAATACTCGTATCCCTTCAATACTTTATGTTAACTTACTTAATTCTACAACTTCTATCTACCTTTTCCTTTTTTTGTTGGCGGGGTAGAAAATCCCTTCGGATCTCCGGCTCCTCGGGGACGCAAGAGCTAGGAGTATGTGGTGATTCCACTAAAAACCACTCCGGCCAGCGGTCTCAGGCATCCTTCTCTGAAGGGGACCTGGACCATATTATTTCAGTTCCCCTCCAGAATCAACGCCGCGCCTAGTCAGACCCTATCCTGGGGAGGCTACAAAAGCTTACCCACCTATCAGCCCAGTTGTCATAATTTGTTGCGACCCAGTGGTCTCTTCCTTAAGCATAATAGCTTCGCAGAAAGAGACCACTGTGGCTAAGCTTTCCTCACCCGCCAGCATGGCAGCAACGATTGCTGGCGGGGACAGGTCTCGTCCTATTACATCGGCTAGGACTCCGCATTCAGATGTCCACGAGGGGCAGTCCTCCAGCGTATACTGAGCGGAGTCCCAATCGGCTGCGCAGTGGTGACAGTGTGCCGTTTCCTGGCGTCCGATCTTATTCAGATACTCCCTACCTACCCAAGCTTCGAGGTTGGGAGCTTCTATCTACCTAAAGAAAGAATTTGCGGCTATTTATTACACACACGCGATGCCTAAGGTGATCGGAAAATCTGACCTTAGATAAAAATTGCAACACACTCCACAACTTTTACTGTTTTTGTCACAGTGCAAGCTGCACGTCTGAAGAGCACTTTACCAGAATCTAGATGGTGGGTATAGACAGTGAATACTTTAAGAAACTTGTCCAGGATCACTATCTCTGTAAGAACTGTGTCCTGTATGCGTATTTGTATGTATGTATATTTATATAATACATGTATGTAAGTTATGCTAAACTACTTGTTATTAAATAGTATAGTCCATCTAAAGGTTGCCTAGAATAGATCACAGATGCGCTAAGGCCACCCATTGTATGACTATTTTTTTTGTTGCTGTTTTATATTGCATGTTTCCTAGTTATGGTGTGCAATGAGTATCTATCTACCTATTTATATTTGACACCACCACACTGTCAATGCTACCCGCATCTTGGTTTCAATATAAACAATAAAGCGTTGGGTGGAAAGCGTAATATTAACGCATGTCTCTTACAAGAAAGAGACGGATGTTTAAAATAGCAATAAATAAGAGATTAATGGCCAATTTTTCCAGTGGTTTATACAGTTTCAGATAGTTATCTGTCATATAGCACTATTTAGCAGATAAAAGTTGCTGATAAATATGTGGAGTCCCTCTAACACTAACGGTTGATGTTGGGAAGTTATATATTTACCAATTGCCGCGAGAATTTCTATATCACGACTCAGAATTAGTAGTTGCTTCGTAGTACATTATACTCCATAGTTCGATGTGTCTAAGCTAGATGGCGCTGTAGTATATATATTTCTGTTGGTGCTGTATGTGGAATTCGGCACGAATATCTGATATATATGTCTCCAGCCAAGACTTGTGAAACTTGTCCAAATCTGTAGTTATTAGACAGATAAGACAGATAGAAGCTTTATGAGAAACTGTTGAAACTGGCCCTTAACAGGAAAATATTACATTCAAGTTTTGGCATTTCAACCTGAATTTGAAAACAACAATGTTGCCTGTTAAAGCATGCTACTTTTAAAAATAGCAAATCTACTTCACGAATTTCTTCCTTTCTTGAAATTTCCGGCTATAAATAGATCATTTTATAAAAGTTGATGTCCAAAAAAGCAAAGAAATCAGTTTGACAAAAGAAATGCCTTAAAGCGCAGTCATCAGTAAACATTTAAGTGATATTTAAGATACGGAACCTTTATACCTGACCGCCACATTTGTCATTGCAAAGTGCGACAGAGTGCCACAGAGTTCCGCGAAGGGTAGATCTGTCAGCGTGATAAACGATTGCGCTTGCCATTTCGCTAACTCGCTACAGAATACGTATTAAAAGTAGCATTAAGTACATCCGTTTGGAAGTTAGCTCGTTATGACATATTAAATTTCGATTTCAACTGTCGAATTATTATCCCATTATATGGTTGTGTTCACAATTTGACAGCAACCTCCGGTCCCGGGACAATTTAACTTTTCATGGGACACGTTGAGCGTCATATTTTGAGGTTATTGCGGGTAATATACCACTGAAAATGTGAAAATTAATATATTGCTACCTATACATGTATATTTATACAAAAAATAATATTTATAAGATAAGTATTTTCAATTTCAACCTGTTTTGCAACTTACTATAATAACAAAACACACAATGAATAGTAACATACGGGTTATCTGACGACCGGAGACTATTGTCTTTCAACATCTTTCTAGCCGATGGCTTAACGTACTCACCAGGCACGGGCGTGAAACACCGTCAAACTGCCGCACTCCGGGCTGTTATTAATAATTTCTTGTAAGAAAAACCCAACTACACTATTGGCCCGACCCGACCGCAGCCGAGACCTCTTGATTGAAAGTCGCATACATTAATGAGTAGCAGTAAAGTGTGGCAGGTTATCGATATTCGTAACCACCTATAATTCAAGAGACACAAATGTATAACCATCCTTCGAAAAACCATCTCTCCTCTGCACGTTAGGAGGGTCGGGCCTCTAGTAACTTCGTACACCCAGTAAAAAGCAATGAAAGAGTTGCTTCATCACATCAACCGTGTTTCATAGTCCACTGCTGGACATGGACTTCTCCTTGAAAAGGTGACTTTAGCTTAAATAGTTGTTTAACACTGATTATTTGTAAGGCCATTATTACTCCAGTCAAGTCGGTCCATATGCACTAAAGCATGGCCCTCCTACGGATTATGGATATTATACTCGTAATCTATAAATACACAAACAAACGCCACTATAGATATGATATGACATCATCATACGACTACACGTGGTGACCTTGGAAGTCACTGTTTTTGAGTCGTAGACTAACGTTCTCAAACTAGATTGTTTGACTCCTAATGCCCGTCAAAATCTGGAAGTTACTCTTTAAACGGACGTGAAAAAGTATCTTACTAGGCCGCCATAGTGTGGGTCACCATGCTGCATTGACTACATTCGCAGTATGGTGACCACCACTCTTGGATTTTACTCATGCTTGCCATCACGCAGAGTAGAACCATTTCGGAAGGCACTATACGTAAGAAAAAGAAGGTTAAATTACACAAATTTTTCTTTTTATATACAAAATGTTTCTTATCTAACAGTCTTCTAATCTTACTTTTAAAATGTCACAGCGAAAACGCGTAAAGAAATAACTGATCCCCAGCTATCGTGTATCAATCGAACAATTCTATTCGCCCTCGCAAAAGTCCTTTCATCTTACGAGCGATTTTCCGCAAGCATCTCTCACACAATGTCCCTTGAATTAAGAGACTTTTAGAGCCAATTCGTCGATCACGTAAGTGATTTCTCGTTTGTAGTGATGGATAAGGCCGGCTTTATTATAAGCTTGTCAGATTATGTAGTGTACTCATGTTGAAATATTTTGAAAGGTTTCTTCACACCAATTTATTAGTACATACGTATAATGATGTAGTGTGAAAACGTGAGTCTATTTAATTGGAATCATCATCAGATTTTAGATATTTATGATAAAGTATTTCTAGATACAAAAGAATCAAATCAGATGATAGTTTTAGTTCTACTACCTGTCGTAAGAGCTGGCATGTCTGTTGCGGTTTACTGGCACTATAAAAATTAGTGATGAATATTGAGAGGATAATAATAGGAAAACTGACTTGACTGCACGGTTGGCCTAGTGATTTAAGCGGTCGCCACGCCGCTCTCTACTGTGCTGAGTGTTGTAGGTCTAAACCCCACATAGGACAACACTTTGTGTGATCTACAAATTGTTGTTCTGAGTCTGGGTTTTCTTTGTGTCCGTTTCATGTGTGTTTGTAAAATTCCTCGCAACACAGGATTATTCCTAGTGCGGCAATTCGGTTCGTTAGCAATAGCTTGAGGTGGGTAGTGTTGTATATTTGTAACATAAATTGAATTTTACTGAAACGTCTGTCGTCATTTTATTTAACGAAGTAGAGAATTCTTGTCATATAAAAGTCAGCAGTGTGTGATGTTTCACTACAAACTACTCGGACGACCAGTCTTATGTGTGCTTCTCTGGGATATCCCGGATCACGTGATTTCAGATTCTTTCTGAAACGACGCCATGTCTTATCAGGCTCTATCTCGTGGACAGAATATTTCTTCCTCTCAATTCTGACGTGGTGCCCAGACAGTACCTTTATAGGATCAGGCTACCATCCTATTATATCACAGACATTGAACTCGTACAAATTTGCAAGAACATTACAGTCAAAATATAAAGTTCAAATTGATTTAAGAGCATAAACATTATAAACTTTGTTCCAATTATTCAATGTTCATTAGTGATTATAATGAAATTTAGAAAACAAAACAGTACTTTTCCTTGGCATTTTAGAAAATAAACAAATCCCTGTTGATAATTATATCAACAGGGATTTGTTCAGCAAGGAGGTTTTGTTCTAGTATATCACACTGGCCAGTCAGGTTGGTGCATAACAGGGGGTTCCACACGTTAAAAAAAAAATAAAAAAGGGGTTTGTTTTAAGTTTGCCTTATCTTTGCAGTGATGTTGTCTCACACAATTACGATACATTAGTATTACTAATATTAGGTATTTCTGCATGTGTATTTTTTACATGTTGATAAGAATCCGTTTATATTTGTGTGTGAATGTTTTTTTAATTCTATTCTTCCCATGGGCGTTGTAAGTGGCGACTAAGAGTACAAAATATATAAAACAACATCGTTGCAAAGAGAAGGAAAACTTGAAACTAACTCTGTACCAACCCGACTAGCCAGCATGATGTAGCAGACCAAAACCTCCTTGCTAAGGAGAAGCCTATGTCCAGCTGTGCACTGTTAAAGGCTGTTGGTGATGTTATAATTATTTGTAATAATTTTGAATATTCACGTGAGTGTAGTACTGGTATATGAACTAATCCCAAAATTCTTAAATACCTAATATCCATACAATAAAGATGTATCAAATAATTGAAAATACGAAAGTTACTTTGTCTGTTTGTTACGCTTTCACGACGAAACCACGATTTTAATGATATTTGGCATCGAGATCCATTGGTCCTCGAGGCTTTTAAATATGCTACTTTTTATCACGATAACTGACGTACATAAGAACAAAACAGCGGACAAATTCTTGTATACATATATATTAAGCTTTATCGCTATAGCTATACCACAAGGCGCCTTCTGTCCGTTACATCGAACAATACTATTGTACCACGAAACTGAATTGCCCGCGGCACTGTCATCTAAGTCCGTTGCATAAGCTCGTTTGTAAATAGTCGTAAGCTTAGTAAATCTAATTTCCACATTCCACAGATATATTGTGATTGACTTTTAGCTTAATTAGTACTAGATCACTAAGCACAGGGTTTTTAAACTTCTATGTTTTTTTTGAAGAGCCTGCCAAAGTGACTACTCTGCCTGATGGAAAGCATGAATAGAATCCAAGAGTTATGGTCACCATACTCAGTACAAATGCAGACAATACAATGTGGTGACCCAAACTATGGCAGTCAGTGAGATGCTTTTTCACGCCACGCTTGGGGACGTAAAAGGCAATGACAGTCATCGTGGCAGCGTAAGCCTCACATAGTTATCACGATAACTGTCACCTCTGCATCAATGGGCCTCCGGTCTCGCACTCACGAACAAAACACGACAGTAGGAATGCTGGCGCTTTAGGTTGGTCTTCTGTCGGAAGGTAGTACTGCCCCGGTCGAGCCGGCCCGTTCGTGCTGAAATCAGCGTGGCTCTACTACCTTAAAAATATAGATTCAAGATGTCTCCGTGTGAATTTAGTCGCAACTGGAAAAATTGAGTACTGTATGTCAGCATCTTATTTTTTATTTTTAACACTTACTGCATTACATTTGCATAAGGCGGACCTAATGTCATATGGCATTCTCTACCAGTCAACCTTTAGGTGGTTCAATAACTGACATGGCAGGTGCACCTGTGTCCTTAAAAGAAACAATGAGTTGGTAGTTAGAAGCAATAATTTACAATAAATATCTTAAAAACAAAAAGATAAATACATAGATGAAAAAATAAATCAATACTTAAACAATAGACATATGAGTGTGGACAAAATATAGTATATAAAATTATTAAACTAAGGGTGAATAGAGTAACTAAAATAACTGACATCGCACGGAGAATCAGTATGCTGAAGTGGAAATGGGCCGGCCATGTCTCCAGATGAACCGATGGTCGCTGGAGCCGAAGTGTACTAGAGTGGATACCACGATTGGGCAAACGTAGTGTAGGCCGCTCTGCGGCGCGATGGACCGACGACTTAAATAAGGTGACTGGCGGCAGATGGATGCAAATTGCCCAAGACCGGAAGTTGGCGTTCTTTGGGGAAGACCTACGTTCAGCAGTGAACGGCGATAGGTTGAATAGAAGGGGAATATCTTTTATCATTAGTGAATGCTATCTTTAGCTGATAAAACACTTGATATCGTGTGTGATACCGACATTTATTGATTAAGTTTATTTACACTCATACATGGGCTTACCTCCAAGAATTTAGGGCCTCAAGTCAACCTTAGCTGCAAGTGGTTTACCTGCTGATTTACAGACAACGGAAAAAAAAGCATCCCGATTAGCGACAATAGGTTCACCACCTAAAACGTGGAACCAAACCACTGGCGAGAAGTGGGCGTTTAATATACCTCTGCCCACCTTTCCGGGGAACCAGGCGAGATTTTGTGCATCACTACCGTGATTTATGTATGCGTATGGCGTGAACTGTGTATGTATTCATGCAATCGTGCTTTCAAAATAAAATATTAAGTAAATTAACTTATGAAGGTTCAAATTACTTGACATTGCTTGTAGACTTCAATAATTTAAAACATAATACTACAGAACATTATATCTTAGACGCAACGGTCGTATAACATTTTTCTAGATTGAATACTTACTCTACTTTAAAAGTTTGAAAAACAAATATTTATAGGATGCTTGACGCAGCACAGTAAATGTAAATTTTGTACTAGAAACTGGTATCGGAAAAATACTAGACATTTTACAATTTTTATTGCATTAAAGTCAAATAAAATATGAATGTTACGAGATACCGATCCGACACAAATAATCTTTTAAAAATATATTCGAAGGAGAGATGCCTTTAGAGACATGTCCATTCAGTTATTCTAGTTAACGTCGCTGCATTCGGTCATAGGCGAGAGGCACTTTGTCGGATGACTGATATTGGTTTATCAGATTAAGTAATTAGTTTCTGATATTTTTAAAATGATTTGTGAGGATTTTTTTGTCTTTTTAGTGTGATCAGAAGGATTGTAAATCATGTTATTTACAATACATATAATGAAAAATAGTTTTAAGAATTAACTTAATGAACTTAAAATATTTTTTCTCTGTTTCTCAAAATAATGATAAATCTAGGTTAAAATATGTACCTTAGGAGTAAATATGTATATTAGGAGATACTGATCTAGTTAAGAGATGAACGGTGTTTCTATAGATAATTAAAAAAAGATGTTTCCCTCCCACTACGATCCCGGGTCCTTTAAGCGAGGCGTGAAAAAGCATCTCACTAGGCCGCCATAGCGTGGGTCGCCATATTGCACTGCCTTCATTCGCAGTGAGTACGGCGACCACCGCTCTTGGATTCTATTTATGCTTTCCATTAGGCAGAATAGAGTCACTTCTTGATTTAAAACTATATTCCAAGTAAAATAACAAATTTTATGTGTGTTAAGCTACAACGTTTTCCTGAAATCTAGTAATTTGAATGAGTTACATTTGATAAAACAAATTATCTCATTTTTAATCGCTATGAAATTTTATATAAGTACCTACTGTATATTTCCAGCCAAATCAAATTTTATTATATCTCTATACCTGCTGATACTGTTACTGTTTAGATACTATTATGTAAATATAATACTTAAATAACATTTTTGAGGTTATGTTCTATCAGAAACATTGAGATAAAAACTAAGATAATACGGAGAAATCTTAGACTCCGTTGAGTATTCAGATCTTATAAAAAGGCTTAGAAAATATTTAGCAAACTTGAAAAAGAAACCCTTTTTATGATAACTTTTTCTGTATTTGCTATTTTCTTAATCTTTTTAGAATTGCTTATGATGATATAAAACAATAATTTTGCCGTACTTTTGCCTTAGCTTATTTGTGACTGAGCTACTAGACTACTAAGACCGATAAAGACAAACAAAATTTGTACACAGATTAAATGAATATTTTTTATCTATTTAAATCACATACGATTATTGAATATTTGTTTCTTTGAAGATAAAATTATAAGAAGGTAAATGGTATATAATAAGTGGCTTTAATGATTAACAGGCAAAAAAGGTTAAAATTAATTTACAAAACGAATATTTCAAAATTGGTTAACAATTGACACAAAAAAAAAGCGAAACATAGAACGTCCTCTTTTTTGAAGTCGATTAAAAAAGACTTTAGGTATCAATTCAAGAAGTAGTTATAAAAATAAACAACAGAAAATTAACGTGAAGTTATATTACTGTAAATTTTCAGAAATGAACGGCCATTATTTAGACACATTTTTAGCACATATTTACATTTACTTTGAAACGTCTTCAACATTTTGAACATTTCAATTCTTTGCTTACTCACACAACATTTTCGACACTAAATGCGCCGCAATGTAGTTTTTGATCTTATAGTGATAGATAAACAGATTGAATCCCTTATAGTGACAGACAAGGAGACCAGATCCTTATAGTCACAGACGAAGAGACTGGATTCTTTGTAGTGACAGACGAGGAGATTGCACTCCTATAATAATAATAAAACGCTTTATTGTACACCAAAAATAATTTAAAAGTTAACTTAAGTCTGAGGAAGTACAAGTGGTGGCCTCAGTGACAGACGAGGAGACCAGACCAACAATATATAGATATTTATCTCTATATATCTTGATAAATAGAGCTGAACAGTGCTTAAATTCAACCGATTTATTTGACAAATTCACCAAATGTCAGGCATTCAATTCCTTTCTTTCGTTCAAAGACACGTTTTAAAGCACCACAAAGAGGAATGTCGTCAGTAAAGCAATTTCTTTTGATCTGAACCATTTCGAGGAAGTGTAATTGTTGTGATTTCATTTGTCATCGCGGTAACAGAAATTGTTGACAATTTGTTACTGTAAATGACGGTATTCATAAACGACAGAGCGTTATTGCTGTTACCACAAATGATTTCTCCGGCGTAATGATGATCTTGTTACGTATTAGAGTAATAAACGATTGTAAATTTAATTTGTTCATTTTATAATGTTACATTAAGCTTTGTGTTGACAACAGCATATATCAAAGCGAGTAATATAAAATCTGGGATGTGTAACATACATTTATGGATGCTTTAGAGCTCATTAGGAAAGGTTTTAGGCTGATTATAAGGGGATTACAATTCAGGGTTGGGTAATATATTTTGTAAAGCATATCACTTGATCTGACCAAACTGCTGTTTGTATCATAACCACAGTTATTTTATTATTTGTTAATTTCTTTCTATATTAAATAGTAACATGAACTGCTCAAATATTATTAAAATAACTGTGCCTCATTGGTCTATCGGTAGGCATACGTAACTGCCGATCAAGAGGTCTCGGGTTCAATTAGGATCAGGCCGAAAAATTGGGTTCTTCTTACAAAAAACTCCTTATCACAGAGTATGGAAGTTCACGCCCGTACCTCGAAAAGCACGTTAAACTGTCTGGCCCAGTTGACATGAACATCTATGGCAATCGTTGTTGGGAAGTCTGGGACCTCAAATATATTGAAAGCTAGTTCTCCCTCAGATTTTAGTTCATCATAAGGGTTTCGGAGATTCCATGCCAGTCGCTCCACGGAAAAGTTAATATTCAGGTGAAGTCGGTTGAACCAGTAGCTGATCCCAAATAATCTTAGAAATAATAAACTCTAAGAAGAAGAAGATCCAACTGTGTGCAAACATAAAGTTTATATACGTAAAATAAGTAACATTAACGTACAGCTTTTAACAGTAATCTAAGAATAAAAAGAAAAGAAAAATATATTTTTTATGCTATGACTAAATTATCAAACATCAAAGGGCACCAACGAGCAATAAAAATTCAACTCTCCCATAACGAACATAGAATTCCAAATCAAAACAAAAGCATTTGAACATTCCATAAATATTTATATCGTATAACAGGTGTTAAAAATACCCGCAGAACAAAGCACTTCATTAGCCCGTCCTATACAAACTTGAAAACGGAAGATGCAATTTACATTATATACACAAATTATCCGCACGTCGGACTGTGATCAACAGGTGTTCTTAATTTGTAGTCTAAATAAACGTTAATGTATGTAGTCTTGTGAAATGGCGGACATTAGGAGCAAATCTGATGACCTTAATGTGAATATTTCACATTATATTTTGGTATTTTATTGAAACTAGCAATCGTTGAAGTGGAAGAAAGGTAAGGGTGGACGCATGGATGGGTGGACGTGTAGACATATGACATTTCAACAGCCTCCAACGTCCGCTCTTAATCCTGTGTCGCGGGGAACTTTAGAAACATACAAGAAACGGCCACAGAACACCCAGACTCAGAACAACAATTTGTAGATCACACAAAGTGTTGTCCCGTGTGGGGTTTAAGCCCACAACACTCAGCGCAGTATTGAGCGGCGTGGTGACCACTTAAACTGCAGGCAAACCATGTAGTCGAAAGGACTTCCTAGAGAGGGGGCTTTGGCCTACTATACCACGCTAGCAACGGGTCGGTACAGGGTTTGTCTCAAGGTTTCCTTCTCTTTGCAGAGAGAATGATGAATAGAGATGATAACACTCAGTATTCGTAATCCATCACCACATGGACCTTTGATTGACAATTGACATTTATATTAAGGCAAATGGCAATAAAATCTTAGTTTTTATATTATGTTAAGCTTGATGTTACGTATTCATTTAATATTTCTAATAATGTAGTCGTTTTAAGTTTTAAAACATTACCAATTCGAAGAAGAATATCTCTTGATGTAAATAACAATGTACGATGAAAATAAAAGATGCGACTTAACTTTTTCTAAGTTTTATTGCGTTATAAGATTTAAAAATATTAATAAATATAGATAAAGAGATAAAATATTAATAAATTAATAAATTCTATTTTCATTTTTTTTTCAGGTAAGTTGAGTCGTTGAGCGGATTTTTCTAATTACGTAAGTACTACATACAATTGTGAAATGAAGTCGCTTTTTGTTCTTTTGTTCTTTGTGAGCCTTACACTGCCACGATGACTGTCATGCCTTTTACCTTCCCAGGCGGGGTGTGACAAAGCATCTCACTAGGACACCATAGTGTGGGTCACCATACTATATTGTCTGCATTTGCAATGAGTATGGTGACCACAACTCTTGGATTCTATTCATGCTTTTCATCAGGCAGAGTAGAGTCACTTTGGCAAGCTCATAATATAGAATTTTCTAAATAAAGGAATTTTAATACGCTTTTCACCAGTAGAAAAGTAGGGCTCAGAAGCAAGTTTGTGTATATCAACAGCCTTTTACTGTTCTCGGCTGGACATAGACCTCTCCTTGGCAAGGAGGTTTTGGCCAACTATAGCACGCTGGCCAAGCGGGTTGAAATAGAGTTTGTTTCAAGTTTTCCTCGTCTTTGTAATGATACTTTCCTGAATAGTTTGTTCCCTTAATCGCATCTTACGACACCCACGAAATAAATAGAGGTGGGAACACTATGTATTCTTAATCTGTCAACACATGGAGTTTATATGCATAATATAAATATATTATAGTAGAGAAAATTCATGTTTTTGAGCGCTTACATTGCACACGCTGGCTAAATCTTCATCAACAGCCTTTTACAGTCCACTGCTGGACATAAGGTAGGTCTCTCCTTAGTAAGGAGGTTGTGGCCCACTATTCCACGCTGGCCAGACGGGTTGGGATAGGGTTTGTTTCAAGTTTTCCTTCCCTTTGTAATGATGTTGTCTTGTTTACTTTGTCCCTTAGTCGCCTTTTACGACACCACGGGATGAATGGTAACACTATATATTTTTAATCCGTCACCACATGGACAAACGGCTAAATCTTACGAAATAGATAAAAATAATATATTTTAGAATATCTTAAAAAGATCTACAAACAAGTTTACAAAGTTTATTTTTTGTAAATACATATTCTACATAGCAAACACTCAAACTCCGAAAAAAATATTTGCAGATCATGCAAACAACTAGACTGGAATGGACTTAGCATTAAAATCAATGGCGACTACATCACCCACCTTCGATTTGGTGATGATATAGTTGTCATGGCTGAAACCGTGGCAGATCCTAGCATAATGCTTGATGACCTCAGTAGTCTCTAAACGAGTGGGCTTAAAAGGAATATTGGTAAGACAAAAATTATGTTGAATGCCCATGTCACACCCACTCCAGTGAAAATTGGAGAATCTACCCTCAAAGTGGTCGACGACTACGTGTATCTAGGACAAACTATCGAGCTGGGTAGATCAAATTTTAAAAAAGAGGCCAATCGTCGAATCCAGTTAGGTTGGGCAGCATTCGGGAAGCTACGTAACGTTACTTCCCGAACGCTGCATACCTGAACGTAGAGGAATGGAGAGGGCAATGCTCGGTGTTTCTTTGCGTGATCGAATCAGGAATGAGGAGATCCGCAGACGAACCAAGGCTACCATTACACACAGAAACGATGGCCGATGGGGCCTTAAAGTTCTGTAGTGGGGACTGCGTACTGGGAAACGCAGCGTTGGTAGGCCCCCCATAAGATGGTCCGACGACCTGGTGAAGGTCGCAGGTAGCTGCTGGATGCGAGCAAAACGAGGCCTGCTGTTGTAGAGAACCTTAGGGGAGGTCTATGTCTAGCAGTGGAAGTCTTTTGGCTGGCTTGGAACATTTAGTTGGACCCGGGAATCGAACCCGAGACCTCAAGCACAGCAGTCGCTTACGCTACCACTGCGCCACTGAGGTAGATAATGGGTTGTTTACAAAGTAATTTTCAACAATAAAGCATTTCACAATTAAACACACCAGATACGTTACGCAGTTAAAGTAGATCACAACTGCATTTTACAGTATATCAATAAAATAGTTATCTTAGAAGGTTTCAAAGAGTTAAAATGTGGGGGCAGTCAAATTTTGTCCAGGGTGACAGCGACCAGTTGGTGCGAAACGTGCCTGTAAATTTAAATTATTAATACAATATTTTAGTTTCTTTGGTTGGACGTGCTAATCTCAGGAACTGGTTCGAATTGATAAATTATTTAGGTTGAATAGTCCATAGAATAGGAAGAATAGAGGAAGGTTATATAACATAACGCCACGACCAATAGGGGCCGAAAATGATGAAAATGTTGCACAAAAAAATGCTTCTTTTAAGAGATACAGACAAAGTTGTGTGTGTTAACTAGTGTAGATGATATAATCATAATCATCAATCTATCTCAGTGCATATCTGGGCATAAGCTTCTCCAATCTTAACCCACTTGGATCGATCATCGGTTTGGAGATTACATATTCATCCAATCGGCTGCCTTGTGGATCTACTGATTAGTGTATGCGACTGCCGATCAAGAGGTCTTAGATACAATTCCTGTGTCAGGAATCAGAAGAATTCTTAGAGGAAAATACTGTCGCGTCGCGGAGACCACATAAAAACATCGGTATTGTGCCTGATGACTTTCTGGTCATGTCGGACATCTCTTCCATCGGATTATGAGGGTGAAGGAACAGAAAAAAAGTGTGTTAGCTCATAGACTTGTGCACTATAATGTGTGACAGAAATCGGCTTGGAGAAGTCAGAAAAAGTCACATTAATTGTGTAACGTGACATGCAGAAATAATTGTCTGATATTGACTTTGTAGCTCAAAACCCCACTAGATAGAAATGTTTACAGGTAACTTGAACTTACTTAAAGCCAACTTAGACTATCGTTTCCACTTAGTACAAGACTATTATTCACAATTTAAATTGTAGGTTACCTGAACTTATCCTGTGGTGTATTGAAGAGAATTTCAAGGGAAGTATACTAAGTTGTGATGTTCTAAGAACTTTGCTAGGTATTAAGTTAGCGCATCTTATACTCGGTGTAATTCCAACCTAATTTTGCAATACAAGTTAGCTGTAGAGATGGAGCGATGAGTTGTCGATATCGAAGGACTGGATCGCAAAATAAACGGTAGATTTTTTTTTGTTTGTTCAATTTTAGATAGAGTTAACGATTTGAAGTTACTTTTAGTTCATAGGCAGCAAGCGCATTAATGGCGTAGTCGTTTATCGGTCACTACGCCGTGTTCTACTGCGATAAGTGTTGTGAGTTCAAACTTCACATGGAATAACACTTTGTAGGATCTATACTGTACTCACTCTGGGTATTCTTTGTGTGTCCGTTTCGTGGTTGTTTTGTGTCAAATCAGGAATATATGTACCTTGTGTAGGAGTTGTCATATTAAAAAAATTCGACTCATTACATTAAATATTCAAACCTGTTGCAAATCAAATAATTACTTACAGTGATAAGCTTAGTGAGAACTTAATATTTGGATGATAGGCTAAATTATAATACAATAATTATGTGTACTTTCGCATTCACCTTGCCATACAGGAAAGGATTGTTAGGTAATGTTCCCGGGGGATAAAAATATAATAATTTAATATATATATATTATTTCAGACATGTGACACACAACGTCATCTAGTTTCAAATTAAGCAAAGCTTGTGCTATGATAACTAGACTGACTGATAGAATACTTACATACTTTTTTTTTGGAAATACAAATACATACATGCATAGAAAACACCCAAACTTCGAAATAAATATTTGCAGATCATAAGAACATTTAATTCGAACCGGGAATCGAACCTGAGACTTCAAGCACAGCAGTTGCATTCACTTCCACACTTCCACACAGTTTTATCAGCAAAATACAAAAAAAATCACATCGGTATCGATATTTCGACATTATATTCACCTCGATATTGTTGCTACATCTCACTAGGCAGCCGTTCAAGTACCGTGTTTCCTAAAGGCATTAATAACGTTATATGCGAACTATAAATACAGTTATATGTATATATATACATTGTTATGTAGATGTGACGCACATTAATTAGTTTGTATACGATGGTTAACAACGAAATCAGTCTGAGCTTGTCGCATATCTGCTTAACGTGTTTATACATTTGTGTATATATTATGTATTCTCTTAGAGATATACATCTGTTATATTGTTAGCTATACATATTGTATTTACTATTGTGAGTTTAGAATTTATTTTAATTAAAATGAATTTAATTATATAATGTTATAGAATTGTATACATAAATACGTATATTGTAAAATACAAAGCTTAGAATCTGAGTTAAATTTATCATCATCATCGATAGCCTTTTACAGTCCACTGCTGGACATAGGCCTCTCTTTAGCAAGGAGGTTTTGACCTACTATACCACGCTGGTCAGACT
Source organism: Hypercompe scribonia (assembly GCA_949316085.1). Lineage (NCBI taxonomy): Eukaryota > Metazoa > Arthropoda > Insecta > Lepidoptera > Erebidae > Hypercompe > Hypercompe scribonia. The sequence goes on from OX438988.1 coordinate 14,044,911, forward strand.
GGTTGGTATAGGGTTTGTTTCAAGTTTTGTAATGATATTTTCCTGAATAGTTTGTTTCCTTAATCGCCTCTTACGACACCCACGGGATGAATAGGGGTGGTAACACTATGGATTCTTAATCCGTCACCGGACGCGTTGAGTTACATGGAAAATAATTACTGGTTGCAAAATTTCACGAGTTTTAAAATGACATATATTATTGTATTTTATTATACATTAATTTAATAATGCTTTAAAGAAGAACTTTTTTGCCTCATAAAAAATTGTTCAACGCTACCATTTAAATCACAGAAACTTATCAAATTAACTTTCTAATTAAACGTTTATTATTCCAATATCATCACCGAGAAAAAAAACTTCGCTAATCTAAATTATCTATTCAAACACCAAGGGTTTCGTTGAAGAACAAAATTATTTGAGAATGGCTTCCATCTTCGCGCGGGTGGGGTAGAAAGAGGAGCGCAAATTAACAAAGTTTAATGAAAACATTTTATGGGGATCGGGGTTCGACTCCGCTAAATAAAGGAAACAGGTGCAAATGAAGGAAAATAAAATTAAAGGCTTCCCTGGAATATGAACAATTATTTTCTAACTAAACCTTTCATGTAAATTTAAAAAAAAAATGTATATTTATGACTCGCTGGCCCGCGTAACCTCATCTGCATCTCCTATTGCACATAGAGTGAGTTTGTTTAGAGTACCAATAAGAAGGTTATAGTGAGGTAAATTTTAAAGATAGATATAATTATATTGTAGTGGACTTTTGTAAAACTTTGGCCGTTTACGCAGCGCACGCAATTGTAACTCTCAAAAGGAATTATTTGCCCCCGTTTTTGTAATATTTTTCATTAATACTCCGCTATTTAAAGTCGTAGCGTGCTGATATATATCTGTTAACCTTTCTCGATGACTGGGCTATCTAATACTGAAAGAATTTTTGAAATTAGATCCGTAATTCCTGAGATCAGCAAGTTCAAACAAACAAACAAACTCTTCCGCTTTATAATATTATGTAGTATAGACGGTAGAAGAATGATCACGAAATCGGAAAACTACGGGATAATGGCCCTATGCTTATTTTATAGTAATTTCTAAAACATTTTCAAATGAACGCTGCGAGACTAAAATAATATTATTTTCTAGAGATTTGTGAAAATTTCTATGCAAATAACAAAGAGTGTATTACAGAAAATGGGTTTCTAAATGCAATTGCTGCGAGAAGTTAGGGAGAGTGGTTGGGTGGCGCAATAGCGGCGGTGGAAGTTACGTTATTTTAATTGTGTTTTTAATAATGTTAGCTACTTTACTGTAATATCACGTGCTGCAGAGGGATTTATATAGGTATATCTATGCTTAATATGGGCATTTTGTGTTTATTTGGCATTAAAAACAACTTTTTTGACCATTTTTTTTTCAATTTTATTTTTCGTATCTCATTTTTATAAGACATAGGGGACAAATAAGAAGACAGAACAAATTATTGAAAGTGAACCACCATCGCTTATGACCGTCTGAAGCTCAGGAATTGAACCTTTTGCATACTTCTAACACTAGTTTTCTTCTAGCTTTTTCTTAAAGGAATTCAGTTTCAACAACACATTTTATTAACTTTACTTTATTTGGTGTACAATTTGAAGACCCTATACTCTGCCCAGACCCTGTACTGTACTCGACCCAGACAGTATACTGTACTCGCATGGCTTTGATATAATCAATGTTAATGGACGTAAAAAAGACGTCTCTGTGGTTTGTTTCGACATTTCTTCCTAGAGTGAATCTTAGGAAATTGCGACGCTTTTTAGCTGTAAAATGAGACGTGTAAAAATATTTGTAAAACATTATTGGTCATTTATGAAGCCAATTTGTCGAAACAAATTAGCTACAAACGCTATTTGGGTGTGGTTAAAAATATTATTTCTCGAAAATGCTATTAAATCGACATCTCGGTGATCCTTCTTTCTATATCTATTTGCGTTATCTTAAATCTTTTCTTCGCAGTTTGTAGATTATCGTACTTAAAAATTCATTCACACAAGTCTGTGACAGTGGAAGTCTCTAAATATCTGGCCTTCAATAAAGTTTAGAAGATAAATGACCATTAGATAGCTAGGCTTTGCAAGATTTCTTTAGAGTAACTATTGCACGGGGAAGTACCTTTAGATTGAATTGAAGTTTAAATTGTTCTGATTTTAAATACTTTTCCTCCATTTTCCACTCCTATGTCCAGACTCTCATCCTCTTTGTGTGCGATGGTCGTCTAGTTACACTACATTGCTAAACTACGCTTTTATTAACTTTCAAACTGACTCTGAGCACCATTTTGTTGTAATATTTTAATGGACATGTGTAGGAGTATTTTTAGACTTAAAATGTACACTTTCTACTTAGTTTGTTTATACTTTAAGGTTCAATATAGTCTAATAACCACACGTAAAAGAATTAATTGTCAAACCAATTGCTGGATGGCTAAATTTGAGTTGTTTTCATTGTTACATTTGTGCTAGCCAAGAACTGAAGTATTCCCATGTTCATAATCATTAGTTTCGTTGCTATAACATCTATCAAAGTCTTATTATTTTTGCTACAATCCAGAATTTGATTTGTTACATTTGTTTCTTATGCGAATTTGACCCCTGTGAACTTTTACCCCTCTTGGACTTGCCTACTTGCCTGTAGTGTCTATATTCTTGTAAATGTCATAATTTAAACTGTGGCTTCAAAAATTGCCTTAATATTCTTCTGATCTTCTATATATATGTATAAAAGAAAGTATTGTTAGTTACACCACTTATAACTCAAGAACGGAAGAACGGATTTAGCTGAAAATTGGTAGGGAGGTAGCTTAGAACCAGGAGACGGACATAATATACTTTTTATCCCGTTCGACCACGTTTCAAAATCAAAAATCTGCTTATTTATTGCCTCTCAGGTGGAACAGAGTTCGCGGGGTAAGCTAGTAACATATAATTTTACGTACCATTCTATACCGTGTTCTCGTGCTAGCTTAAAAGCTTACACTTAGCAGCTTAGCTTACATTAAAACTTCATCGAGAAAGCAAGGGTCCTGGAAATTCGAATTTTGAAATTTAAATTTAAAGAACTTTAAAAAGAGATTAGTACCGTATCGTACCTGAATAACTCATGAATGCTGCCTTTCATACCGGCAACCCGTGCATCGAAAAGCATTAAGAATACATTCACAGCACTCAAGATGCGCTTCGGACTCAACGTTTGATATATTACGTCATATGTATGTAAGGGTATATTAGCACCAAGATGTTACGTACTTAAGTAAGATAAAAAACTGAAATAAATCGGGGCGCAGAGGGTTACTTACTTAGGACCCCTGCTAACAAGTGGTGCAGCTGCTAATTGACGGACGCCATTGGCAAACAAAACGTACCGATTAGGGGCAAAGGCTCTTGCCACATATTACGTGAGACCAAAACACTTTTTTTTTCTATATTAAGAGCCTGCCAAAGTAACTCTACTCTGCCTGATGAAAAACATGAATAGAATCCAAGAGTTGTGATCACCATACTCATTGCAAATGCAGACAATGTAATATGGTGACCCACACTATGGTGGCCTTGTGAGATGCTTTTTCACACCCCGTTTGGGGACGTAAAAGGCATGACAGTCATCGTGACAGTGTAAGGCTTACACAGTTACCACGGTAACTGTCACCCCTGCATCAATGGGCCCAATGTCACACTGGTGAAAAGTGGACGTTTAATAAGCCTCTGCCTACTCCTCTAGGGAAACAGGCGTGATTTTATGTGTATATGTAAATCAGAATCTATTTTGAAGCTTAATGTACCTAGTTCATTTTCTTTTTGCTTACTTTCTACCGGAGTCGGTTTGTTTTCTAATTAAATTATATTATAATTGTTAAATTATATATCTCTATTATCATTAACAAAATATTATTTTTCCTGACGAAATAGCGCTAATTGTGTTAGAGTAAGTGAAGGTTCTTCATACTTTTGATCAGGTAGGGTCGAGTCACTTTTTTCTTTTTTATTTCTTACAAAAAAACAACATCTGCACTAGGAACAAACAAACAAACCTGTCTCGTGGGGGACTTTACAAACATATAAAAAATGGACACAAAGAACATTCAGACTCAGAACAACAATTTGTGGATCACACAAAATGTTGTCCCTTGTGGGGTTTGAACCCACAACACTCAGTGCAGTAGAGAGTGGCGTGGCGACTACTTAAACCATTAGGCCAACCGTGCCAATAGCGACGATCGTACCTGATGGAAAGTATAAATAAAAGCCAAGAGTTGTGGTCACCATACTTACTGTAAATGCAGACAATATAATATCGTGACCTACACTACGGCAGCCTAATGACATGCTTTTTCACACCCGCTTAAAAGACCCGGTATCATAGTAGAAGGAAAAATGTACGCCGGTAGCTCTAAAATGTGTTTCCAAAACATTGCCTAAATAATAAATAATAAATAAATAAGAAAAAGGAAATCTGACACACGACGTCATCTAGCTTCAATCTAAGCAGAGCTTACACTATGACAGCTAAATTGACTGACAGTATACTTACATACCTTTTTTTTGTTAATACATACAAATCATACATAGCAAGCACCCAAATTCCAAAACAAAGATTTTCAAATTCTACAAACATTCGGTCCGACTCGGGAATCGAACTCGAGACAGCAGTCGCGTATGCTACCACTGCACTATAATGACGAAGCTTAAAGTCTCTGGAAACCTCTTTTTTTGAAATCACACACACTGTACTGTGTGTACAAAACACTGTAAATTACATCTACTAACATTTCACGGAACATAGTTCGTACGGATATAATATACATTATGAACATGAAAAATACATAAACAAAGTTACACTTACGTAACATTGACAAACGGGCATTTACGTATTACGTAATAAAGTATAACTTATAATGTTGCCTTCTGGTCTAGTGAATAGTGAGTAATGACCCCAACTACTTAACCAAAGATCGTGGGTTCGATTCGAAAAACATTTTTTTTATGAGCACAATCATTTGTTCTATGTCTGAGTGTATAGTTTTATAAGTATTTAAGTATATTTTCTGGTCTGGTTACTACAGTACAAAGTCTGCTTAGTTTTGAATCAGACGGCCGTATGCATAATGTGTGAAAGTAAGGTAAGGTACATAGAGACGCACCATCACTGAAACATTGTTTTATTTCTAGTATTCTATAAAGAATGAAACCACTTGCAAAAGCTAGTAGAATACGTATATGTGAGTTACGCAAATATATTTCTCACGCTACAGTGTCTCAAGCTACACTGGTCTAGCAGAAGTCGTATGTATTCCACGTGTAATTCGTCCACAAACTCCGTATGTAGAAGGTTTGAGAGAATGCCCTAAGTAGCGTAATCTTCACTTGTTCATTGCATCGTACCACCATATTACAGCGAACAGACAACTACGAGTATGCGTTCCCTTTCAATATCCATGTCCTCTTTTAGGTCTTCGGTAATCTAGTGTCCCACTTGAAGTAAGTGACTCTATTCAACAGTGCACCGCAGAGTGAGATAGATTGCCATCTAAAAAGATAGAGTAAGATTTCTTGGTCGCTCGAAAAACCTTAACTTCAGTTTTCTTTACATTATTCTTCAGATTTCAATGAATCAGCTTGCGTAAGACTCCAATCGAAGGGCTGAAAAGCATCATGTCACCTGCGTAGCTGCTATCAATGCAAATTTCGTTTCTGTGACAACCGTTGCCAGTGCTGCCGCTCCGATCAAGCGGTTCATTTATAAATTAAACAATTTCGGCCAGGTCAAACCTCGATCTGTCGTACCCCATAGTGTAGCCCACCTCTTTAGATCAATAGACTAATAGTATAAAGAATTGGGTTACACTATGACAATAGTCCGCCTTTTTAACTATACTTTGTGGTTAGAATTTTAAATCCCATTATCGCCTGTCAGTTGGAATGCTCACTATCTTATCATAATGCTCAATATCTCTTTAGTATGCGACGGTGATTTCCTAATGGCGCCTGTATGGTGATGCGAATATAAAGTTGCATTTTATGCACTATGCTTGACTATATAAATAAAGTGATATAACCTTAAGCAAATAATTTTTATAGCAGATAAATAAGTGCTAAAGGATAAGGAATGATCGAAACTGTTAAAGCTGCAGTGTTCATGAAATGAAGTATTTTCATTTCCTTTTGCTTTTTATGAACGCCCACGTTAGGTGTCTCCGGGGGACTTTACAAACATACAAGAAACGGACATAAAGAACACCCAGACTCGGAACAACAGTTTGTGGAACACACAAAGTGTTGTCTTATGTCGGGTTTCAACCCACAACGGTCAGTGTAGTAGTGAGCGGCGTGACAACTGCTTAAACTACAACGTCATCCGTGCAGTCAAACTTTGAGAATAAATAATTTGGGAATTTTCATTATTTCATAAGCGACGATAAGCGCTTACCCTCAAGTAATACGTCTGCTCAATTGGTTGCTGTTAGATAAAATAAATTAAACGTAGGTTTATCAGTACACATAGAAATGTCAAGTTGACAAATTGAACTCAGATTTTGACACTTCAAAAAATGTTTTCATTTATTTTGAATATTAGTTTTATTTCTAATTTGTCATCAATGCAACCAGCATAGACAAGTATAACAGCTAGTTTTTATTAAGTATAATATGAAGTTACTTTGCCTTCCTGTGCGCTTAGATCTTTCAAACCATACTACAAATTTTAATGACCACTAACAGAGGAAGGTTCATATGTATAATACATGACGCGTCGCTAGTTATTCATGTTATATATTCATAGACTAAATTTAAGCATTTTCTATCCTAAACAAGTTGTAATTTTTTTTAGAAAACCACAAAGCCTAAATAATATTCACCTTGATTAAAAACCAGTTTCAACGAAGGGTCAATAAGCTGTAAAGAATAGGGGACGTTTTGTACTCAAGTCACGGTGAGCAAGTTCAGGAGCAAAGCTTTCAGTATTGGAGCTATAACAACTAATGAAGAATGATTGCTTACGCCACTTGGTTACGGCCTGCAGATAGAACTGGCCTACTTACTTCAGCATAGACGACAATGGGTACAAACACCCCAATTGCGGTAGAAAAAGTATGTTAAATTATAAAATAATTTATGTTTTTATTTTTTCTTTGTTTATTAACGAGGGCTTACTCACGAAGTGATTATGCCGCGCTCATAGAAAAATACAATTTGAGGTCTATTTAACTTACAAATTGTAGCTAAATTGTACAATGTTCTTGCTTTTCCCGAGAAGAGAAGAGCGAGAATGCTATCACATACACCAACATTAAAATTAGGCTTACAAAATAATTGCCTTCTTTTAAATTTATGTGACTTGTGAACGTAAATAATTATGTAGCAGAAGGTAGATGACTGTCAATTAAAAAAAGTACGTTTTTATAAAATATGTCCATCTCCGTGCAGTGACAGATTAAGTTTACAGAGAGTCATCACCCCCGTTTATCCCGTGGGTTTCGTATAAAGCCACTAAGGAAACAAACTAAGCAGGACGACATCACTGCAAAGAAAAGGAAAGCTTACAGCAAACCATTTTTTTCTTTTTCTTTTTTTCAACGTGTGGTAACCCCCTCGGGCCGTCACCCCACCGGGTTTACGGCGGTGTGGTGTGTCGGAATCGGACTAACTAAAACCACACGGTGTGTCACTCTGCGCCTGAGATAGGAGGGATCCGGGAACGGCTACTATTACGTCATCCAGATCCCTCCTAGCGCCTGCCCGCTACCGCGGGCACCATCTGCGGGTAAATGGTAAATTTTCTAGGTAGTAGCGCCACGCTGATTTCAGCACGAGCGGGCCGGCTCGACCGGGGCAGTACTACCCTCCCACAGAAGACCAACCTAAAGCGCCAGTATCAGTGTTGTCGTGTTTCGTTGGTGAATGTGACACCGGAGGCCCATCGATGCAGGGGTGACAGTTATCGTGGTAACTGTGTAAGCCTTACACTGTCACAATGACTGTCATGCCTTTTACGTCACCAAGCTGGGTGTGTGAAAAAGCATCTCACAAGGCCGCCATAGTGTGGGTCGCCATACTGCGTTGTCAGCATTTGCAATGATTATGGTGACCACAACTCTTGGTTTCTATTCACGCTTGCCATCAGGCAGAGTCGCCTCCTCGCGGCTGGCCATTGTAGTGGATGAAGGGGAAAATCCAGCTTCCAACAAGCCCTATACCAGCCTGTATGGCCAGCGTGGTATAGTAGAACCAAGGTTCCTTTCTAAGGAGGGGTCTGTGTCCAACATTGTATTTATGGTGATGATTAATGATCATTGAACGTCAAGACGATAGACCCGGTACATTTTGAAATCATTGATATACACAGATGGTCGTGTTTCAGATGTATCAAATATCATATAATATGTTTCGTTAATAGTAAAACAAAAGACACAAAATTTAGGGGACACAAATAAAATAATGAGAATTAAAGACTAAATGAACATAAAAGTCGAACAACTGTCAACAAAATACCGAAAACAAAACATGACATACTGTTTATTTGTTGTGATTTAGCTTTAAATTGGCCAAACTTCTGTTGTAGGTTATTAACTATTGCAGAACAATGAGTGTTTATTGTGTGTATATTGAACTGTGTACCGTGTTGACAACCTTTAATAGCCCGGTAGACAAACAAACAGACATTATTTACTGCTATGGTCATACCTAATTGTGGGATGATGAACAAGCGAAAGAAGGCACGATGCTATTGATCGTTACTTTGTCCGCATGGTGCTTAACATCAGACATTATAGATGATACAACCAAGAATTCCTTTTTAACGTTTCCCTTGATGCACTCTTCTACTCAAGCGGTTAAGTGTTTTATGACTAATGTGGGTACCTGTGGGTGTGTAACTGAGAGTCGCAACTGCATATCCGCTTGAATTCTCCTCAGAATCAACAGGAAGAGAAATTTAGCCTCTGCTGAACTCACTCGCTCAGTGACAAGCTAAGAGCGAGCAGTTCCCCCCCCCCCCCCATTTATGCTGAAGCTTTATCAGTATAAGTTAGACGATTTATTTTATAACCTATCCAATTGATGTCATCGTCATATCAGTTTTTAAAATGAGTGTTAATTATCAACACCATTTATTATCAACGAACTCATTTCTTGACCTACCCAACAACTGTCAATATTGAGATCAATTTATTTATAAATATTAGTATCATTTACTGGCAGACAAAGTGATAATTTAATTTATTTCTTTTGTGGTCTCGAGTGAGTTGTTTGATTTACGACTCTATGTTATTTTGTAATTATGTCTCAACTTCGGACATAATATAATTATGTCCCACGTCTGACAGATAAGAAATAGTAATTGACTTTTATACACATATTTTGAATAACGGTCATGTCAACGAACTTCAACAAATAAACTATTTAAAACTTTACTGCCTCGGTGGCGCAGCGGTTGTGGGTGCGACTGCTGTGCTTGAGGTCACGGGTTCGATTTTCGGGTCGGGCCAAATATTTGTGTGATCTGCAAATATTTGTTTCGAAGTTTGGGTGTTCTCTATGTATAATATGTATGTATTTATAAAAAAAAGTATATAAGTATTCTATCAGTCTAGTTATCATAGCACAAGCTCTGCTTAGTTTGAAACTAGATTACGTTGTGTGTCAAATGACCAAAATATGTATTTAAAAAAATATAGAATTTCTTACAACTACTTTTTTAAATACATCAAGTATTTAGTGTAATATAAAGTAGTTTTAGTAATGTGTTATCAACATAAAACAAACACTTGTGCCTAAGGTGGTTTAAAGCTGTGTTGCCATAATTCTGTTACCTTAAGATTTTTATACTTAGTAATTTAGTATATATCGACATCTACCTAGCCTTTGTTATTGTTGAGATTATTTTTGGGGTCGGCTAGCAGTGCCAATTGGTTTTACCTGAATATCAGTTTTTCCTGACGATACAATAACGATCGCCATAGATGTTCATGACAGCCGGGACAGCTTAGCATATTAAACAAGCATGGCCTCGGAGAGCATGTTGAGTAGTAATTTAGTATGTTTTTTTTAAAGATAACGCCTGCATTAGGTATATTACTACAGATATACAAGAAACGGACACAAAGAACACCCACTACCACTAAGAACAACAATCTGTGGATCACACAAAATGTTGACTCATGCGAGGTTAGAGCCCACAACTCTCAGCGCAGTAGAGAGCGGCGTGGCGAGCGTTTGAACCACTTTTTTTTTTTTTTTAACGTGTGGAAACCCCCTCGGGCCGTCACCCCACCGGAGTTTAAGGCGAGGTGGTGTGTCGGAATCGGACCGACTAAAACCACACGGTGTGCCACTCTGCACCTGACATAGGAGGGATCCGGGAACAGCTGTTATTGCGTCATCCAGCGCGCTTGAACCACTAGGCCAAGTACTAGACCACTAGACTAGTCTAGTATATATTTATATTTTAGTATATAGACCATGTTAAGTAGTAGTTAAATAGTAATTTACTATCTGTAAAAGTGTTAGAAGTCGCTCTATATCTAATATATAAAATTCTCGTGTCACAGTTTTCGTTGCCATACTCCTCCGAAACGGCTTGACCGATTTTGATGAAATTTTTTGAGCTTATCCGGTATCTATGAGAATCGGCCAACATCTATTTTTCATCCCCCTAAATGTTAGGGGTAGTACAACCCTAAATTTTTTTTTTTATTTTTAAACAAAATTTTTAATTTCTATTTTTTTATGATACAACATACAAAAATACATTCAATCCTCAATTTTCACCCTTCTACGATCAATCCTTATTTTTTAATAGCCATTTTAGTAATTTAATCATTTTTCATCCCGCTCAAATTACTTAGAAATAATTTATATGGCAAAGCAACGTTTGCTGGGTCAGCTAGTTTTTTATAAATACCTCTCCTTCAAGAAAGGAAAAATGTTTATTAATTTTTACAATAATTTTACATGTTATTTTTTTTTTATTTCTGCCAAACCATAAGACAGTTTATTATAAGATGTTTTTGTTTAATATCTACAACACCTTTCCTATAAGTATTATATGAAAGAATCGCTTAAATATATGTATTAGGGTGTCCCTTAAATTTCAAGTTCGATATTTTTTTAAGCATACCTTCTTAAAAGTTTCGTAATAACCCTATATTGTCTAGAAAAAAATATTAGTTCGATATATAAACGATAACCCGTGCCGACTTGCTATTTAAACTTGTCGATACAAGTTGCTTAAGTACTGCCCAGTGACCTGTTACGACATGTTTTATTTGCCATTTCGTACGTGATTTTTGAGACTATTAGTGCTTCATTGTTTAGTGCGTAAACATGTCGGTGGAATTACGGAGTGATAAACAAAATATTTTTCTTATCGGATTGACTAGCTACCAAATAAATGGTGCAAAATTACCATCTAATCGACAAGTTCTCTCAGTCCTATTTTACAATATTCGTGAGGTTAAATTGACTGTTAGTGAAAGTGCAAATCTTGCGATTAGGGAGTGCATCATATATTGGGAAAAAGCAAGAATTCCAACAAGGGCATTTCCTAACTGCGTGAAGAAACTTATTGATTTCTATCATGTTTGGAGAGAGTTGCAAAAAAATTGTAAGAAAACTCAGATTACGTTTAAGAGTCGTGAGAACAATTTTATAATTAATCTTGATAATTTGTTTGATATTGCACATGCTGATGCTTTTGAGAGAATGAAAATAGAGGAAGATAAATTATTTTTAATGAAACAGAGAGAGCCAGGTCGACCGGGATGCTTAGGTGGTGTAGATAAAAAATTGGCGGAAAAAGAACAAAGATCTAGACAACGACGATTGGAAGAAGAGGAAAGGATTGTAAGACAAAGAGAATCACTAGCTGTTGCATCTACTTCCACCACAAATAACTTAGACAGTGTAGAAGATTCAGACGAAGAACAGATCTTGAATTCTGAACTCAGCTTGCCGGACGTTCCCTGCCATGAACAAAGTTCAAAAAGAGGTAGAAAGAATCTTATAACACCTAAACTAGTTGCAGCTTTAGATCGATCCCAGTTAAGCATTAGAGATACCGTTTACATTCTTAATGCGGTGGTAGAAGCGCTTGGTCTGAGCAGCGATGATTTCTGTATTAACAAATCCTCGATTCAGCGAATTCGTACTGAAACTAGAAAATCAAGGGCAGAAGCAATAAAATCTAACTTCCAAAACAATTTACCCGACATAGTCACAGTCCATTGGGATGGAAAACTGTTACCGGGGTTGGATGTACGGAGTTCAAAAGAAGAACGCTTGCCAGTTATAGCTTCATTTGACGATAGAGAGCAGCTTCTTGCAGTGCCGAAACTAGAAAGTTCTTCTGGAAAACATCAAGCGGAGGCTGTATCAGCAGCTCTCTTTGACTGGAACCTTTATGATAAAGTGCAAATAATGTGCTGCGACACAACAGCTTCCAATATGAGCCGTTTCAATGGAGCTTGTGCTATTTTGGAGCAAACTTTAGGAAGAGAATTGTTGCTTTTCGCCTGTCGTCATCATGTTTATGAATTGGTCCTAAAAGCTGTCTTTGAAACCAAGATTAAGCAAATTACTAGTAGCCCAGATATTCCGATGTTCAAAAAGTTCCAAGAAAATTGGAAAAACATTGATTGTACTAAAATTGAACCATCTCTTAATTTCGTAAAAGCACGGGTTGCCGAGACAGACATTCAAGCGTTGTTATTATTTTATAAGGCAGAATTAGATAAAGGTTTTGTAAGAGATGATTACCGCGAATTGGTCGAACTGTGCGTAATATTTTTAGGAGGAGACACAGAGGAAAAATTAAAACTAAGGCCCCCCGGAGCTATACATCAGGCACGCTGGATGGCGAGAGCGATCTATTCTTTAAAAATATGTTTACTTCAGTCACAATGCAGAGTAAATGCGAAGGACAAAAAGGCTCTACAAGATGTTTGCTTATTTCTCGTAATATTGTATGTTAAACCTTAGCTCGAATGAACAGTGGCGACCAAAGCACCTAATCAAGATTTGCGCTTCTTGAAGATGTTAAAAGAGTATGAAAAAGTTGACGCAACAATTTCTAAAGCTTCTATAAGCAAGTTCAGCCATCACTTATGGTATTTATGTGAAGAGACAGTCATTCTATCACTATTTGATGATGAAGTTGACAACCAAACTAAGAAGAAGATGATTGCCAACTTCAACAGGGACAAAATCTCGGATTTTAGCAAACGCTATGACCCGTCGAAGGAAGAACTGACTCAAAAGTTGTTTGGTAAGTTAAATTGACTTTTTGTTGGATTTCAATTTCAATGTCCAATACTTATTTATTTATTTTCAAAATTGTTGTTGATTTTTATTTGTTATTTAACTTATTTTTCTTTTTTTTTAGACAAAGCACTGGATGATTTCGTATCGGAAAAGAGCAAACAATTTTTATCACGACTGCAGATCGACGACAGTTTTCTAAAGGAAGATGTATCTTCTTGGAATAACAATGCTGCTTTTCTGGAGGCTAAAAGAAGAATAAGTTATTTGAGAGTTGTAAATGATACTGCTGAAAGGGCTGTTAAATTAATGCAAGATTTTAACGGACTTATCACGGCTGAAGAAGAACAAAAACAGTTCTTGCTGCGCTGTGTCCAGGAACATCTAAAATTGTATCCAGACTGTAAAAAAAGTACTCTAAAAAGAAGTTACCATGAATGATTCTTATTTTTTTATGTTTTTAATTAAAGATTAATGTTCATCTAATTTATTATTTAATTTTATTCACTTAATTCATTGCATTTATAGTGAAATTATAGCAGACTGAAATTTTAGGACAAAACACGTTTTTTACTAAACTTTGAAGCTCGGTCGGCACTGGTTGCAATTATGCTAGATTGATAAAATTTTATATTTAATTATCTTATAGCATTAGTAAAAATTATAGAGGGTATGCATTTCGAAATTTGATAAAAATTTTTTTTTGTCATATTAGGGACACCCTAATATGTATATACATTTCTTAATACCTATAATACATTCTAAACACCATGTACCTACATTCTCAAGTAGGTTTTCCAATATCTTCGACTTGAATATTTCTTTTGGATGACAGCTAGTAGGGTAAGTTTGACAACTATTAGTCATCATCTGATATATATATGAAGAAAGTTGTGCACAACTGCAGGTTTCGTATGTAAAAAGATGCTGGTCATGCGCGAGAATATGAATTTTAAACAGTTTTATGTGCGTACACACAAATCACACCTATGTTCCCGGAGAGGTATGTTTAAGACCCACTTTTCGCTATTGTTTTGGTCCCACGTAATAAGAGGCGAGCCTATTACCGTTAATCTTGATGCTCTTGGTGGGAACCTTATGCACCCTTACATGTTATATGTGCGATTTTAATATATAATAAAGTACATAAACCATAAAGCGAAAAAAACAAATAATGCAATCCAGAAAAATAATTCATGTTTTATTTGCATTCGATCAATAAAATAAAAAACAATTTTAGTAAAAAAATGTATGAAGATATAATACAATCTGATAATTTATGAAACATCAACAACAAAACAATAAAAACAAAGCGGCATTCATGTACCTATTCTTAACCGACTTCAAAGAGAAAAGGAAATTTTTAATTAGGAATCGTTAGCCAAATTCAACTATAGTTTTTTTATTTGAATGATTCTATTTGTTATATATTGACATAGAACAAAACCGTTAAAACTGATTCCTTAGTTGTAAATGATTCAAAAACATCTTATATAATAGTAATTTTACGACTATATAGCACGATATGCGTATAATTGATTACGCACTTCTTATGACGTAAATTAAATCATTCATGAACCGCACGATCAAACTAACAAAGAGCTATTAAATAAATAATCGTGTATACTATTGTCCATTACTTTAATTTAAAACACACGAGTACTGAACCTTATCTACTAATTCCCACCATCTTTAAAATCGATGTTGCGAAAGAAAACTCAACTACAGTATAATTAAATTACATCATCGACGTCGATAAGCGAACGGTCGCGTCACTACAACTGCAATCCGTTATCGCAAACTCAGTGTACGTATGACTGGCGACCTAACACAACTTAACACGAACGTCGTTCGTGTTGAGCTATTCGTCAATTCGAATTTCGAAAATATTCGTCTTTTGAATTTTTATCGTTTAAGTGAAGTTGGAAATTTGAAAAAAGAGTTTTGTGTTCTGTTTATTTGTGTTTTGTTTTTTTATTGTGTTTTAAATAGTGATGCTACATTGATAACGTGAAGTTTTATATTTTATTTACAACAGCGTAAGTGTGAATTGTTTTTTTTATTATTTATTTACTAAAATGAATTGTATTAAAATTGTAATGGAAAACTAAATATCTTGCATATAATAAATTAATAATAATATCGAGACACGGCTGAAATTTATAAACGAATATAGGTTTATTTTAGAATTGCTTACAAAAGGAAAGGAGGTCCTTAGGTCCTGTTAGCAATTAATTATGTGTATAGTATTTATGTATATTTTTATATGAATACAATACATTGTATTTCTAGTTAACGTTATTTTTATCCCTAAGGTACTAAATAAGTATTTGATCTATCTTACATCACTTAATAACAGAAGACAATGTTCTCTGCCTTCTGCTTTGGTCTTCAATGATATTCTGATTTCACGATGTCTTATAACAGGACCTATAAATTATCTTATTTTAATTTAAAAGTTTTATTATTTGTTTACGTAAATAAATTATAAATATTATAATAAAAATACAAACACAAATATCTTTACATTTCAAATTGCTATTACGTAAAAGCCTTGCTCCGTGACGTCATCATCTTTTTGAACTGCCTCGTTGGAGCAACTGTAGTGGCTGCTGTGCTTGAAGACTCGGGTTCGAATCCCGGGTCAGACCAAATGTTTATATGATTTACAAATATTTGTTTCGAAGTTTGGGTGTTTTCTATGTATAATATGTGTGTATTTACAAAAAAAAAAGTATATAAGTATTCTATGAATCAGTCTAGCATAAGCTCTGCTTAGTTTGACACCAGATGACGTTGCGTGTCAAATGTCCGAAATATTTATTATTATTTATTATTTTATCCACTGTTGGACATGCATCTTCACCAATGATAACCAAGAAGACTGGTTGTAACAGACATATTTTCACTTTTGACCTGCGATCTTAAATAGGTTATCTGTCTACGTAATATGAAATATTCATCCAAACTGAGAGATCTACATGCCATTTCCAATTCGAATTTAACTTGCATCGGCGTATATACGTATGTAATTTTCGACAATTTTTGATCCAACAAAACACAAACTTATAAATAGCTCATAGCGTAGTTATTGTGTAGTTAACAACTCTTGACTTGAATTTCAATATATATATATATATATATATATTTTTTTTGGTGACTCACACTATGGCGGCCTTGTGAGATACTTTTCCACAAACCGCTTGGGGACGTTAAAGGCATGATAGTCATTCTGACAGTGTAAGGTTTACACAGTTACCACGATCACCCCTGCATCAATGGGCCTCCGGTCTCACACTCACCAACGAAAAACGACAACACGGATGCTGGCGCTGTAGGTTGGTCTTCTGTGGGAGGACAGTACTTCCCCCTGTGGAGTCGGCCCGCTCGTGCTGATATCAGCGTGGCTCTACTACCTAGTCGAGGGTGGGTAGGCGATTCAAGTCGCTCTCTTTGCTAGTGTGAAGATAAGGCATTGCACCACATTTATAACCTTATTAATTATTAATTGTTATAATAATAATTTAATACATTTTATACACAACAGTCTGCTGATAATCTAGGCAAGTTACCACTTGGTAAACAAAACACTGATAAATGTATACATTTCTAAGTATATACCGGTTAATTACACTTAGACACAGAGAATAATCGTACTTATCACATAATTCTTTGACGATGACTCAGCGTCATATTATAGTACACAAGTGGGTGCACACACATAGGTGCACTCTCTGTTCCTTCACTCTCACAAGACCAGGCGCAGGACCGACGACTTGAAGTGCTCTGTGAACCACGGGGGTTAAGATCCCAACTCGCAAACTCCGAGATATTATTAAGGATTTCTGTAACCACAAAAACTCCATAACCCTTTTTGACCCGACTTGGGAATCGAATCCGGTACCTCTTGGTCAACAATCGCATACTTTAACCACTAGACCAGTAGTTAATATAATAACATTTCTTTTTTCTATCTTAAGAGCCTGCCAAAATGACTCTACTCTGCCTGATGTAAGGCATGAATAGAATCCAAGAGTTGTGGTCACCATACTCATTGCAAATGCTGACAACGCAGTATGGTGACCCACACTATGGTGGCCTTGTGAGATGCTTTTACACACCCTGCCATTGTGGTAGTGTAAGGCTTACACAGTTACCACGATAACTGTCACCCCTGCATCAATGGGCTTCCAGTCTCAGACTCACCAATGAAACACGACAACACGGGAGTGAGTCGAGTCCTGAGAGGGTATCGAACCCTCACCCTCCGGTTAACAGACAGGGTCACTAGCTAGCTACTAGACCAATAGCCCCATCAATTACGAAAACAAATATTAAAAACAACTGAAATTTTACTAGCAGACATTTGTTAATATATAGTGTCTTCTTGACCTATATACTAATTTGCTTTTATGGGAACATTAATTACTTGTGTTGTTTAAAGTTTGTTTAGTTAATGGCAGTGGGGTCTGCCGTCATAGGGCTCACTTGAAGGTACGTGAACGTTCTTACGTAATACTGCAGTCTCAACCTTAATTCTTAATTCTTCATTCAGACTTCTATCTAGACTCAACTTTACCTTATCTCTCTCCGCTTATTAATTAATTAATTTGTTCTGTTGCTCCTTCACTTAAAACTTTCAACGAGTAATGACTTCTATCCATCTTGACTTTGAGTGGAATCACATTCCACAAAAGGATAGCCTATAAGAAGAACGAAGCTTATTTGTTTTTGTTACCCAGGTACAACTTTTTCCTTTGGAATGTGTAAAAATGTCAACATGCCCAATGAAAGTTATTGTCAAATGGGTGGCGGACCATAAGAGAAATCGCCCAATGAAACCATGCACATCAAATAAAATTATAGATATATTTATTTATCCATATCTTCATCATTTGTAACTAAACTAACCTCTCTTCATTCACCATCATCACCATCAATAGACTTCAAAGAGTCAACTGCTGTACAAAGACTTTTCTAGAGAAAAGAGATTTTGGCCTCCTATACCACACAGGCCAATCGGCCCTTACCTTATACCTTATTTTTACTAATTGTAAAAAATTGTGATAAAAAGTTAATGGACTTTCAAAGTGTTATTGGGAAATGACAGATATTTGTATCTTGTCAGGATTTAACCACACCATTCAAAATATTTGCCAAATAGTGTGGCACCTGTCAGATGTGGTTTTTAATGACGTATTTTTAACATGCTCCAATAAACATAGATTTATTTCAACTTCAGTTATTTGAAACCTTAAATCACTTTAAAATTTAATCCTTTACATTTACAAATGTATTTTACACATCACAAAAGACTTTCTGACATGATTTAACAAATTATGCAAATTGAGATTAAGCTGTCAAAAAAATGAGTGAAACGGGTCAACCACATGTGAAATATACTACAACAAAACAGTCGTTCAAATGCGAATTCAGCATTAAATGCACTGCGGGCAATATTTTTAACTCGTTAAATTTGCATAATTATAAAGGAAAAATATGTGTAACAAAAGTAATAATTTGGAAGGGATTTACATAAAATGGGAACACCAAAAGCGCAATTTGAATAGTGCAATTGTACGTAGGAACATGCAGACTGTAGAAATTGCACAATATCGTGATTGGCCCCAATTAGGATACCTTTTATTTTGCTGAAATTGTGGAAATACTGCTTTTTAGTCGCCACTTTTCAATATTGTGTTTTTTTTTTCTGCGGCATGCCTATATTGAATTGAATTTTTAAACGACCATTTTATTTCGTTCTTTTTTTGTAGGTGGGATAACACTTTGTGTGATCCACAAACTGTTGTTTTGAGTCTGGGTGTTTATTGTGTCTTTTTGTTGTGTGTTTGTAAAGTTTCTCACGATACCGGATATATTTCGAAAGCGAAAAAATTTTTTTTTTGTTTTAAATAAAAGAGTGACTCTTACAGCAGACCCGTGAAAAATCTGCCTAGTGCTTATCTTAACGTTTTGTTTTAATATTGACATGTGTAATGTAAAAAATTGTTAATATTACATAACAAACAGACACTCTAATTTTATTTTATCTTCATAAATACACACTTTATTGCTCGTAATCTCATTACCGAGCAAATCAGTATTCGGAAAATTGAATCAAATACTTGAAGAAAATGTATCAATAGCTATATATTCCGAAGTAATTCGATGTACGTTCGAATATCCAATCTGGAAATTAAAACGCATTTCAGGGGTCACTTAATATAAATTAAAAGCTAACAGGTATTCACGGGCCAGGTTAATGCCTCATTCCATTACGGGGGTTCCCGGTAGGCATGAATTAATTATATTTGCGATTTAGAGCACTGCTCCCGACCTAAATCTCTTGTAGTTGGGGTATACACGGGCCGAAATTAGAGCCGGACACGGTTACAATGCGATTAGATCGCTTTTGACGTTTATATGTTAATAAATAAAATTAGAAAAATCGACTATTTTAAATTTAGAATGTCGTTATTACCGTTAGAAATGGAGGTAGAGATTTAGTGAGTGATAATGGAAGAGATCTTCGATAAGATATCTGGCAAGTCTTCATTCGAATGACTTTGTTCGTTTTAATTACGTATGTAGACTACATTTTGGTCAACTGTCAAAAATTTTTAAGGATGGATCATTGAAGTGATATTTTACCATTAAAATAAACTAACATTAAGATAGGTGCCTAAATAAAATTATTTTTTATAAATCAATTAACAATATAATATATGTTGATATAATTTTGATAGGAAAATACTAACTCACAAAAAAAACTTATCGCGGGAAAACAATTGCGAATGATCAATTTCAAGTTCTTTTTCGTATGTTTTTATACTAAGTTTAGCATCTGTCTTAAGTACAGTTAAGTACACAAGAATTTATGAAGGTTCTACGTATTTAGGAGCAATAAGACTTCGAAATAAAAAAATAAATAAATTACTTTAATTCAAGAAGGTTCTAAAACAACTTCATTGAACGACATTGCTGATGACGTCATTAAAATTATAATTGACATTGAAAAATATAACAAATTAACGACTTCTTGGTCAGTACTCAAGTTGAATCTCTTTCTAGAATCGATGGCACCTCTATTCTCTTCTCATATTATATTTTCTATTGACCACATGACTTAGCGTTGAGATGACGTCATTCTCGTAATTAGTTTTCTAATAACGCTTACATTTGTAGAATGTCAACTTGGCTAGAGAGGTAGGTCAGTCAAGTTAAATAAAAGCAATATTGGAAATTCCAGAGTGACTGCATGATCATACAGTCTTCAGTATTTATCTTTCATTGTCAATCACCCTAAAACTATTTTCATAATATAAGAGATAAACAAATAAACAGGTCACTTGATGCCGAGTGATTACCACTACCCGTAAACACTAGAAACTTAAGAATTACAAGTGCGTTCTTATCCTTTGAGGCTGCTGGTACTCACTCAGTGAAAAACAATGGAAAAATAGACAAATATATTGTTCAAAACCCACACTTACAAAAGAAGGAACGAAGAAACTGACGAACAAACAAACTGATAAAATCTTATCAAAAAAGAAATGGTTAACTCCGGTTTTCTTTGATACCATTCCATCATTCTGGTCCATCCACCTTACACATACGTGCCGAAGCATGTTTTTCCCACGACAGTCCATAAAAGTGTAAAGAAAACACTCTTTTATCACAAATATTCTGATAAATAATAACATAAATACTATTCTATTTGACGACAAAGTTCTTGTGACAAATCTTTGACTAAACATCCGCGAGATTTATAAAATAAATAGTCTTACGAAGCGTGGATGTTCTAACGAAGCATTCGTGAATATTCAGAGCTTAGTTACAGAAGCAGGTATAGACATTCCGCAAATACCGTTGATTAATACCAATTAAGTATTCGTTGCTAAGTAAAATGAAGTTAATATGATGTATTACACACTTGTACGGGATAAAATGTACTTGTATTATGACTATAGGCAGTTGGTGGTGTTCAATTAAGGAATGAAATCAAAGAGAATCTTGTTGGGTGTGTTAGACTGATGTTTAAATGTATTACCATGCCAGCGGCTTCGCTCGCGTTAAGAAGTATTATTAATTTTTAGGAATAATTTTTGAGGCTTTACTTTTGTTTAGCATTTGTAAAACATTATCTGTCATTAGGCGCTAAAACATAAAAATGTCCATTGGAGAAGCAATGTTTAATTATTAAAGAATCTTTAATTTCAGTTCAATCAGTCGGAAACGAAAGAGTTATACAAACTTTGATCCCCTATTTTATCCCCTTAGGGGTAAAATTTATTATAATCCTTTCTTAGGGTATGCGTAGGTCATAGTAGCTTTATACATGCAAAGTCTCAGCCCGATCGGTTTCAAATTGACGTCTGGCTGTAATTATCTATAATATGTATGTATTTAGAAATATATAAGTATGTTTACAAGCAGTCTGGATATCATACAACAAGTGTTGCCTGGTTTGGTATCACACGTCCCTGTGTGATATGGGTGACGATATTATAGTAAATGAGTGGAGTTTTAAAATAAATAAGATTTTTTATAAAGACAACAGAACATATTCTTTGTCACGAGGGACTTTACAAACACATATGAAACGGACACAAAAACACTCAAACTTTGTACAATATTTTGCTGATCACACAGAGTGTTGTCCCATGTAGGGATCAAGGCTACAACCCTCAGAGCTGTAGGAAGCCGTGTGGTGATCTCTTAAAGTACTACGCCATCTGTGCGAAACTATGTGTATAAGTATGTAACATCTCCACGCTATCTTTTGCTTCTTCTCTTTTAAAAAATAAAATAAAAAAACTATGACTTATAATATCTGCCCCTTAGCCACGATGTAACTGTTTCGCGTCGATTCTTTTTCTACAATTGCGAACACCTCTAATCTCTTGTATTATTGGCTAATATTTTGTTTTATTGTGACTTAACATTGAGAGACATCATTGCCATACATTCATTTGTTTTTTAAATAAAGTCTACGTTCGTAGAATGTCAATATGGCTAGAGGACTTGGACTTTACATTTTAAAATTTTGCAATTAATAGTTTTATACGAGCTTCGAATATTTCTCTCTTCGATTGTTATTAAAACTTTATTATTATTCTTTAAGTTACAAAAAAAAATATTAGTCTATGAGTCAGTAATATATTAATATCAAATAGTTTGATACATCTCACTATTTCACATAGTTTTTGTGTTTTTAATATAAAATCATTTCTAAACTTACAAACATTAAATTTATTTCGATCTGAACATCAAAATATGATCTTTTTATTTGAGATCTTTTTATTTTTCGTTATTTATTTGAGACATCAGTTCCTAATTATTTGTACCGAAAACAGGACAACAGAAATCAATTTAATATCAAACACGATACGGCATTGAATGCTTCTACGAAATGACACTATTTAGGGCGTTTAGGGCCTGTTCAGACGTTTTGTAGCTGCGCGTTTTACAAACAATATTATTATATAGGCCGATTGAAAAATATAAGTAGCTTATATCTCACTAAACTGGTGTAAAATAAGGTAATTAAATTTGTATGTAGTTTTAACTCATTTCTGACAATATTATTATTTTAAATTAACTTTCGACTCCACGTTTTCCTCGGGTATTTGATACAGATTATAAGTTATCTAAGTGTGTCTTCGTACGACAATTAAAGCCATTATGTAATTGGTGTTCCATATCTTAGAACTCGTGAGAAATCATATATCTTTCACCCTTCTCAGATCATATTCAAATGTGTTTTTGCTCCTGTGTAGTTTTCATATTTCGGTTCGGTTCTAATTAAGTTATGTGGTGGGTTTCTGTCTTCAAAAGTCACTGTAAGGAGATCTGTCATTTAATTTGTTATTTATTTAAATAAGTTAACTAAAAATAAGCTACTTTTAAAGATTTTACTTAAAATTCAAGATATCTAATCAATCACTAACATTTGTCACTGAATCGCTTAAAATATGTCACGTGTCATGTCATTATTAAAATATTTCGATGTTATTTAAACTAAAATATGGAATAAGTTATTGATATTTATTATATTTAAAAATAGGGCAGAAATAATACCTTAATAGCTAAAGTCATTTAATATAGTGTGCGAGCATTACACTGCCACGATGACTACCATGTTTTTTACGGCTCCAAGCGGGGTGTGAAGAAATACCTCGCTAAGCCACCATAGTGTGTATCTTCATGCTTTGTAGTCTGCATTCCCAATGAGTATGGTGACCACAACTCTTGGATTCTATTCATACTTTCCATCAGGTAAAGTCACTTTGGCAGGCTCTTAATATAGACAAAAAATATAAAAGTTTTGCACAACTTCGATGAATATTTAATTTGAAAATCGTGCTGTTCAACGAAACGTCGCTTCATCGATCTGGAGTCACTCTTGCAATCTGTCAATTTAAAGAATCAAAGGGCGCTGAAACAAATATTCGTTCTGAAAGAGGAAATTTGATTAAGACTGAATTTTATTAGACAATCAAAATTCATAAAAAATGTTTCAAAGGTCATTTAACATTCGTGAATGGGGGAACCCTCCGTTTTAATAATTACTCATTTCGAACACTTTTCGAGAGAGCTACGTACCGAGATAAATATCTTTTATTTAAGAGTTCGAAGATAATATTGTTAAAGAAAATTGTTAGAAACAGAAATGAAGAGAAAATTTGAAATAGCATTCAAATTCGATCAATGTTTACGCGAAGAACGGGGTATGTTAGTGTTTCTTTTTATAGCACAAAGGGCAAATAAGAGACTCTCGTATGCCACGACAGCCGTAAGAGCGTCTCAGGATACTTCGAGATCCCACAAGGAACCAATAGCGCTACACATACTGGCAAAGTGACACTTTTCATATTCGTTAAGTGTTAAATAATATATATTTGTGTATAACTTAATTGGTGATTGTAGATTTACTCTTGGTGATACACTGAGTGCGATTTACTGAGTTTAAGGTCTTGGGTTCGATTCCTGGGTCACATCAAATATTTGTGTGTTTTGCAAATATTTGCTTCGGAGTGTTTCTTATATGTATGTATTTACAAGAAAATATAATTATATCAGTTGTCTAATACCCAATATACAAGCTCTGTTAAATTTAGGACTAGGTGACGTTGTGCGTTAGATGTTCGAAATATTATAAATATTATAATTCAATTAAAATATTAAGTAAATAATCTAAAATAAGGGACACTAATGAAGCTTAAAACACACTACACAAACACGTTAGATAAGTAAATTATTTTAATGACTCAGAAGTCAAACACGGTAAAGGATTTCCCTTCCCCTTCCAAAAATCTGTGTTCTCTTTACTCATTTAAGAGAAATTCACACACTTGTAGCCATTAAACACTTGAGATTACGTCGAGACCCTTTTTACTGAAGTAAGAAATAATACTTCAAAGACGACAAGGATTCCTTGATACTCTGGAGAATATACAAGGCAATTTAAACCTTAACGGCGGAGCTGAAAGACGTTGACATTCTTGACAGAAGGATTTTCAGGTTTCGACATCATAATTAAGTCAATAACTAACATTAGTAATTAACTACCTTCTTAAAACTAAAATGTTCAAGTCGGTGAGATACTTTTTGAAACCAACTCCCGGACTGGGAACATATCCTGTATTGTGGGGGATTTTATAGACATACATGAAACGAACACAAAGAACGCCCAGACTCAGAACAACGCAAATGTTGTCCAGTGTGGACATCTAGCCTACAACACCAACAAACATTTGTAATTGATTTTTTTCTTAAGTTTTTATATATTCATTTATTTTTTTAGTTGTGCTAATTTAATCTTGCCACAATTATTAAAAATAAATATTTTTTTCGGAAATTTAACACACTACGCCATCTAGTTTCAACCTTTTTTTTTTGTTTTAACGTGTAGAAACCCCCTCGAGCCGTTATCTCACCGGGGTTTACGGCGGGGTGGTGTGTCAGAATCGGACCGACTAAAACCACACAGTGTGCCACTCTGCGCCTGACATAGGAGGGATCCGGGAACAGCTGCTATTACGTCATCCAGATCCCTCCTAGCACCTGCCCGCTGCGTGGGCACCATCTACGGGTAAACTCTCCATTTTCAGGCGACGTACGGCAAACGCGGACGTCGCCTCCTCGCGGCTGGCCCTTGTAGCGGATGGAGGGGAAAAGTTTCTAGTTTCAACCTAAGCAGAGTTTGTACTATGATACCTAGACTGACCGATAGAATACTTATATACCTTTGTTTGTTAATACATACATATTACACATAGAAAACACCCAAACGCCGAAACAAATATTTGCAGATCATACAAACATTTGGTCCGACCCGGGAATCGAACGCGAGACCTCAAGCACAGCATTCGCTTTCGCTACCGCTAGGCCACCGAAGCAGTCGAGACTATTATTTCTAAACATAGTATCCCCATATCACTGGACATAGTTGTCCTTAATATTTTTTAACCATCTTATATACATTTGATCCACAAAAAAATATTTTGTCTTTGATGTTTATATTTTGACTGTGGTCTTGAAGCAATTTCACAAGGTGTAATATAAGCTTGGGTTTAGAAACCGCTTGTTAAATGTCAATATAGTACGTTCGTTTAATACGAAGCCACGACATCCACTTAACATACAGAACATTAACAATGTTTCAATAGAAGTTAATTAAGCCCTTATTGATTTTAAAATGTCCCCTCAAATCAAAGACCCCGTCATCAAAGATCGGTTGCTAACCAACGCCCCCTTCAATTATAATTAATTCACACAGAATATAGTTCAATCGTTCTGAAATGAATTTCTCCAATCGTCAGCAATAATTTTAAACAATCATTTGCACAATCTTAAACAATCAAGAATAATTTGAAATGGAAGACGATCTAATGGTTTAATATTAATGTTTACAATGTTCTCCTGTTTCTTGAATTAATATTCTTAAACCTCGAGGGGTGTTACTCTTTGATGTATGTTTAAATACTGAATTGATCTGATAACTGATTTTTAACTGCCTTGATGGCGCAGTGGTAGTGAAGGCGACTGCTGTGCTTGAGGTCTCGGGTTCGATTCCCGGGTTGAACGAACTGTTTGTATGATCTGCAAATATTTGTTTCGAAGTTTGGGTGTATAATATGTACATATTTACAAAAAAAATGTATTTAAGTACTCTATCAGTCAGTGTAGTTATCATAGCACAAGCTCTGCTTAGTTTGAAACTAAACTAGGTGACGTTGTGTATCAGATGTCCGAAATATTTATTAGTTATAATATATTATTATTTATATCTCCTAAATTGAATGACCAATTTGAATTATTTTATTTGGAAGCGTAACTTCCTCGAATGTGTACTTGTTCGTAGATCATAAGGGATACTATAGACAATACTAAAATAGAAATAGATGCAACTAAATATATTAAAAAACATGATTCATTGTTAGTAAGTATTTTTAAACGAGATACATGTAAAGAAAAGTTCTGGAAAGTCTTACTACAATCTGATGGGGAGTCCTTTACTATCTATGTTCTAGTCTTTGGTGTAAGTTTCTCATTATTTGATATTTATTTATGCATAGACCAAAAAAATGCTACAAAGTACTATTGGAATAATTCCGAAGAATCGATAGTAGCGATTGTGATTCGATTTATACTGAACGTTCCAGAACTCGCAATCTCGGAGTGAGGTTTTCAAATAGATTACGATAAGGTCGTCTCTCTTAAGAGACATCATCCACTAAACCTCCCTCGAATTGGATTTCGAACATTTTCGTGTTGTTTAACTCTGTACAAGGAGCCCAGTTAATTTAAAAACTCCTTAACAACTTTCTACCGTGAACATTAAGCTTTGCCTACTTTCGTCCTTCGATTTTACTGATCAAGTAGGTATAGAGCCCACCCAACAGTTTAGACGTGAAATAAAAGGTAATAAAGCTCACATTCGACTGAACTTAGTGTAATGGTTCTCGAGAACCAATCTTGTAGGGCTGAGTGTTCGGCTCTTACCTATGATGAGGGTCCATTTGAGAGGAGGCCGCAGACAGTGATTGTGATTTTCAGCAAATATCAACGAGTCGTAATTTGTGAGGAAAAGTCTTGTTCTAAGATAAAGTTGTAACTACATAATTTGTCTCTAATTCATGTTAGAAAGAAAACTTTGATATGAGTTTTGTGCGTGACGGCTACAAACTATGCATCGCTGAGATTAGGGGCTTCGTAATTGTATTTTATAGCAAAATTTCATTGGCATTTCATATAAATAAGTCGTGTGAGTTTTTGTCTGTTAAAAATAAATCAGATAAAAAAAACATAAAAGTTATCATAAGTCATGTTAAAGACATTTTTAACAATTAAGAATACTAGAAATTACCTAAAATCACAACAACGAGTTTGCTTTATTTTTGTGTATCTAAATAGAAATCTAGCTGTACAAAAAAAAAACAAGTTGAAAAATCTGAAACCACTTTAACACAAATCTAAAAATGATAAATAATGAAAATCACATTTTCTTACAACTTGGGCTAAACTGTTTTTTCCGAGATTGGCCACTCACGCCAATCGTTTTAGGGTTTTAGAGTGCCGACGTCATGTGTTAAGGATTTTTCCACTTAATTGATTAAAAACGGGATCCCCCGTTTGTATTTGTTGGAGCGTGATTATCATTATATATATAGAGGGTCCTTTAAAGTTGGTTTTGTGCTAATGATGCAATATTTTTTAGGGATTATTTTTGTTAATTAAGTCGAAAATCTATTACAAAAGAAATTACATAATTACGTTTGCTAGAAGTAACGACATGCTCGTGACAGGTCTTCAATATAAATCATGTACCTTAGTTTATAGAAGGCGTTGTATTAATTTACTAAATCGTGATATTAAGAAAACAAGGACTATTATGTAAATATTACCTAAGCTAATATAATAAAAATAATCCTGACATGGATGTATGTCATTCCTCACAAAGGTTCTACGGCGATTTTTGAGTTTGAGTAATCCAATAGATATTATGTATATATCTTGGTAGGTAACGCAAAAGTATGTAAAGCATTGTTTTTTCATATCTTTTTAAATTAAACGTGTTTAATATTAGTTAAAAACTCGATGAAGACTCCTTCACAAGGAGGAAGCGACCCGCCATGACAGTGTATTTCGAGTGTAACACATTTTTCTTCTTGTGTGGAATTCCCCACAGATACCACAGACAGATGATTATGTCGGACTCGAACCGACCAAAAACCGCACGCCGTCGCTGGTACCCGTAGCCGGCAACCAGATGCGCCCTAGTATGAAAATCCCTGGAACCCCAACGTACCTCGGGCCACCTACGATTGTAGATAGCTCCCTTCCGTGTGGAAACCTTATGATTCCTTTACTGTCCCCAAAAGGGCGTACGGAGTCCATAACACTCGCATCAACACCCCGGCTTGCTACTGTTAAGGTGACAGTTGGCCTCACCTGCCACCCCCAGGCCTCCACTTATGAAGGACGAAGTTTGTGTAGTGATAACCGTTGCCTGAGTCTTCTGTAGTACCTAATCCATTCCCTGGCCTGGCGAATCAGACACAGGAGGGCGAGTGTAATGCCTGACTCTCACAAGGCTTATTTTAATTTTTCAGTCAAAGGCTCTACATTATGAAAATTAATTAATACATATCATTTTTAACTCATTACTCTTGCCACTCTAATGTAATCTTATACTATTTCATTAGATACTCAATATATCACATCTATAAAAAACTTTACATAAATAAACAAATTTGTACAAAAAGGTCCAAAATATTTACACAAAAATACGACTCTTTAGCCATTCATTCATTATGGCTGACAGTGAATGAACGGGTGAACTCGCTAACTCTCGCTAATGGCTTAATACGACATATTTGTACTAAATGTTAGCATACAACATTAGTACTGTGGACTTTCTTGTGTAGCAATACACTATTTGTATTCTTCGTGTGAAGTCTTCACGTAGAAGTTCACTTTAAATACAACTGTTTGACTGACCTTTGGACCTAATGGTTTATGCAATCCAGACAAATACAGAATCCAAAATCCAGACACCCGTGGCTGGATATGATTAATCAATAATACGTATGTATTTAGAATTATAAGACTGAGGGCTGGTTACAATCTAGTTAAGTCTAGTCTTAACTAGATTCTAGTCTAGTCTGCGTCTAGTTAAAGATCAGACAGCCATGCGTGAGATGAAGTTGGTGTCAGTGTTGAAATTAGTATATTTTAAATTAATCACCTCAATATCTTTCAAGTCTAAATGAAATGAACTTCAAAAGCTTCTCAGTAATATTAGATCCAGTATTTTGTTCTTTTCATTCATTCATTCATTCATTCAACGTCTATTATTAATAATCTGTGCTTTTATTTTTTTTCATAATGAACCTTCTTACTAATTAAGACCCATTCACATGTCATTCTTTTATGATAAAATATTTATAGTTCGTTTTTAGTCCTGAGTAATTCTTCTGTGATTAGGTTACCCGAGCTCAAACCATCCCTTTTCCTCTAGGTAATGAGAAAGGGACTTGAAAGACGACCATTATAAGATCATTAGAACGCATCTAGCGGCAGCACTCCTAAAGTGTCAGACACCACAGGGAAGTGCGGATATAAATCTCAAGTTTCCGTTCCAGTGTGACATCTATAGTAACGTCTGCTATTCGATCCCCTAATTGCAGAGTGTCGCATCGTTACGTACGTGGCGACGAACATTCCCATTAACGACTGGCCTTTCAACACTTTCATAATATCTTATGTCACGCGTTTATTTAGAGTAGAGTTCCTTTCTATAATTACAATGTGTAGAGGAGCTTCTTTATATAATAATAAGTGGTTATGACGTTTTTATTTTATTTTACCTATCGTCAACAATCTTACGGAAGCTACTCACTAATGAGAGCCCCTCTGCTTGATTGATGACCGTGTGAACCATGTGTCTAGTAAAAAAAAAAGTTGTATGGAGGGTTGTGATTAGTCACCTAACATGTTAAAAATTAACCTTTTTTAAATAATTGTAAAAAATATTTTTTAATATACATTATAAACGTAAAAAATTAATGTTCTGCTATGTTAGGAATTCGTAATTGAACACGTAATTTTGTCTGGGACACAGAAAAGACATAAGGTTATCAAAAACAACGCATTCCCGAGGGACTGAAAATTAAGTTACCCAAGTAAAATGGCAAACAAAAACTGGTAAACAAAATTATTAGATTTCCAACCAAAATCGTTAAAGCCTTTTAAAAGTAATGTCTTGTATTTTTTTATATTTCTTTTGTTATTATCTATAAATATTGAATACCTTTTTTGATACCGTCGAGAGTAAATCAATCAGTATTTGAATTGACCTTCTGGTCCTGAAGTATCGACAGACAGTCACAAGACATTCAATTTATTTATATTTTAAATAGCAGAACAAAAAATATCATACAGTTTCAAAGTGTAATAACATATACTCGTATTATAATTATTATCAAACCAAGTTCATTACCGCGAGTGCGTCGCGTCACACAATGGAACGACAGACGCGGTCACGGCTGCGATCTTTGATTGAGCCATTTGTATGCAAACTGCAGCGCAAACGTGCTGCGTGTACCCTATGGACAAACCTATTGATTGTAGTGGTGCTTTAGGAATAGATATTCAATGGTTAATGTAAGCTATGTATAACTAGAGAATTGTACATCATCAAGAACTGCAAATTGCACATAGAAAAGACGTTTTTCTCCTATTGCACCACACTGGCCAGTCGAGTAGGTATTGCTTCAAGTTTTTCTTCTCTTTTATACTGCACATTTTACTCCCTTAGTTGGGTTTTACGATATCGATGGGCAGTGACACTTCATATTCATAATCAGTCACCACACGGACACTTGAGAGAGGCAACACAGTAGTTTCTTAGAGTTAAAATAAGTTTTCATTAAGTCCTATAGCGTCATGTCAATCAACGGTTATAAAGAGGGAGAAGATCTATAAATAATGAATAGTTTTATTAAATTATAGCTAAGAAAGTATAATCAAGTTACTTTATGAACAATAAAAAACATATCACAACAATGTAGACTAATTAAATAGATATTGAACTACATTAAACGTAGCAATTAAACTGTACTGTTTCGCAACAAGTACGAAGGAAATGACCTTCGTTCGAGTAACTAGATTTTGATAAACAAAATCTAACAAAAAGAAACTAAATCGAAATCGGTCTATTCGTTTAGAAGCTATCGTGCATCCAGCGGATATACAGACACACTTTAAACTTATAAAACCGATCGCTTGTACATCAGAGGTTATTAGATATAACTTTATAAATATACGATGTAACTGTACTTTTCTGAGCTCCGACTTTGCAGCTATAAGGTTGAAGCAAATACTAGTAATTAAAAAAAAAATAACTGATGAAATATAACTCTTCGTTGTTTGTTCAGGCAGTACTACTCTGGCATGCGCTCCCGCTCGAAGTCAGGATGTCCACAAACCGTTTTATTTTCGAAAGGAATGTACATAATCTCATTCTTAACGAGTTTGAAGAATCCTCCAATCGACAGTTGGCTCAGCTTATAGTCAAGTTGTTATAGTGCACGAATATACTCTAAATGTGTGTGTATGTGTATATTTATATGTGTATTTAGGATATATCTATTGTATGTGTTCATGTATATGTATGTACTCATGTATGGTATATTTTCATTGTCAATGTAACCTCTGTGCACCTTTCTTACAATATTTCAATACACCCAAGTATATACTTGTATATTATAGGTAACATATATTTGCAAGACATATTCATGTTGTTTTTTTTTGTTGCTCTTTACAGTCCACTGTTGGACTTAGGCCTCTCCTTAGCAAGTATGTTTTGGCCTACTATACCACGCAGTCCAGACGGGTTAGTAAAGCGTTTTTTCAAGTTTTACTTCTCTTTCCAATAATGTTTTCTTGCATATTTTGTTCACTTAGTTACTTCTTAAGACACCCATGGGAAGAATAGGGGTGGTAACACTCTTAATCCGTCGCCACATGGATAGTTATGTTTCGTGTTTTTAATTTTGAAAATGACGTCAAATATTTGCCCAGCCAACGACTTACAACCGTTACGTCCTTAGAATGGAAATTTTCAGAAATCAATAAGGTACTTACAATTTAAAAGCGCCAGCTGTCAAAATTTCAATTAGTTGCCCTTACGACTTAAGCTCTGCGTCGTCAGTCAGTCAGGCCAAGTATTCTAATATTTATGACATCCACCTCATCTTTACACGTACAAAATTCTGGCATAAACTTGGCTGCAGTCCAGTTCAAGTGAAACTTCAATGAACACATCTGTGAAAATGTTTGAGAAATCTATCAGACTCGCCTTCCTATATTATTTTTAAAATTGACTGTGACGGATAATGTAATAGTAATAATAATATAATATAATAGTGCTTACGATGCTTTGACTATAGTAATATAACATATATAGTACATATTCCATGGTTCAGATTAAAAAAATATAATAAAAAAAAATTATTACTGGTGTGACCTACTCATGGGCGCCGGAAAGCGGGGACCAAGAGAGTGTATTTGAACCCCCCCTGGTAAATATATAGAAAAATACATATTTTTAACTTATTTCACAAAAAAGTCGATTTCATAATTCTATAATTTATATTGACTAATAGCATGTGTGGATGTAGATGTACCCTCATTAAAAATAATTCTGGCGAGGTCCATGGACCTATTGATCTACTGATTAGCAAAACTGACTGCTAAAAAGAGGTCGTGGGTTCCATTTCTACCCAGGAAAATAATTGTGTAAGAGCAAGTGAATGATTGTGTAGTCTCAGTGTGTATTAATTATAAAATGTGTGTATTTAGAAATACATAAGTAATATAATAATACTAATATATCTAACATCTGACACACAACGCCATCAAACTAAGCGGAACTTGTACTATGGATACTAGACAACTCATATAAATACATATATACTTTTTTTCCTGTAAATACATACATATTATACATAAAAAATACTCAAACTCCAAAACAAATATTTGTAGATCATACAAACATTTGGTCCGACCGGGAAATCGGACCCAAGACCTCAAGCACAGCAAATACGCTACCACTGCGCCACCGAGGCAGTCAAGTTAGTGTGTTCATAAGCAAATTATTATGATTATTATGAGACAAGCACTGCTTTACTTAAAATCAGACGTCAATGTTTGAATTGTCTAGAGATATTAATATTAAATACACGTGAATTTATTATGTCATAGGTTATTTGTTCTTATTATCAACAAAGCTTTACGAACAATAAGTTTAAAAAAAAATGTTTTCTTTTTAAATCTTTTTTTTTTAACATCCACTTCTAGTCACGGAATTTGTAATTTAATTAAGGATAGTTGCTACTTCAGCGTTCTGCGAACAAGTTTAAATTGTATTCTTTCTCTAGTACCCTCCTAATACTTTACCGTGAACGTAATTGGATGTATAGTTTCTTCGCCGGCTCCGAGCTAACTCACTATTACAACTTGGAAATAAATAACTTGAGAACAGTCAAGTTATCTTAGACGTGTGGAACTTTGTTTGACTTCTTTTCTCTGCTTTTTATATGTCACTAAAACTGAAGATTATTTATAATTTTGTTTTGAACTAAATTATTGGATGGCTGAAGATGGCCCTAGTGGATTTGGTTCCCATCCAGGACATATAATTGAGTAATGAATATGGTCATTGGATTTGTGTTTAAGTGTAATTTGCCTATAGTATAATATGTACGAAATTGTTTAGGAACAAAAGTGCGATCTTTTGCTTGCGACACCGCCCGCATGTGGATATATCTGGGTGGATATACACTATATATTAGTTAAATATATACACTGCTAATTTTCCCATGGATGTTCTGAGATGCGACTAAGGGAACAAAGTATGCAAGACAACATCACTGCAAAGAGACGGAAAACTTGAAAGTAATATTATACCAATCCGTCTGGGCAGCGTGGTTTAGTAGACCAAAACCTCCTACTAAGGAGAAGCTTATGTCCAGCAGTGGACTGTTAAAGAATATGGTGATTAATGATATACTAAATGTAATTACTCGCTTATAAAGTAGCTTTCGATCGAATAAAGAATATTTGGAATCGGTAGGATGTTATTAATAGTCTTCTTATCATAGTGCAGGCTGTGTATATTTTAATATGAAATGGCTGTGTATCAAATTATTATTACTTACTAGTATGTACGGAAACTAAGAAGCTATTTTATCATGCCGATTCTTATTAAACAGAATATTATTTATTGTACTAAATAAAACGACACTGGATCCCAAGTTTATTACTAAAATCAGGTACCAATAGCAGTCTTATCTCTACACGCTATATCTATCAAATAACCTTTTATTGAATTTAGTTACAAGAATAACTGGTAGACAACGAGGTCGACGTACACTATATTATTAAAATTTAACTCATACTAATATTATAAGGTTGAAGAGTTTGTTTGTTTGTTTGTACGCTATAATCTTAGAAGCTACTGATCCGATTTCAAATATTATTTCAGTATTAGATAGCCTGTTTATCAAGAAAGGTTATGGGGTATATAACATGACGCCATAACCAATAGAAGTGGAGTATCAATGAAAAGTGTTGCAAAAACGAGAAAAATTACAATATGTGCATTTTGAGAGTATGCCTTACGTAACTGGTTAGTTTTCCCCTTTAAAAATTCTAAACAAAAATCTATGAGAGCATATGTCTATCTCTAAAGATTGGTTGGCTATAAACTTTTTTATAATGAACAAATTTGTCCGCGTTGTAAACATCTCGCTACGACCAATCAGAGACGCTGACATAGTTGCACGGGTCGGCTAGTTATTAATAAAGATAAACATGAATTAGGTACACAAATACTATAAATAATCGTATGTAGACCTAATACTAATTAATGAACAAAAGAGCCATACTTCAGTACATATGGACCTGCTTCAGGAAACTACTATTAGGCATCTTTTGTGGTATTTTCATTGGAAACTTAATTCCCTCCCTCTTTCATTTTGAGAGTTCAACTCCAAAGCTGACAACGCACTTGTGACACTTTAGTGTCCGTTAACTTATTAAGATTACATTATAGAGCTGATGCTGCGGTCAAATAGGATCTGCTTACCTTGAAACCCGTCTCCATTCGTAGCGGTTCTTTTTTCTTCTATATATAGAACGTAAAGGACAAGAGAGTGATTCTGTACCAGCATATCTTATGCACTCACATATGTCACGTTCAACTGACTGGTCATCATCGTCTTAAACACCCTTTAACAGTCCACTGCTGGACATATACCATGCTGGTGAGACGCGTTGGTCCTACGTATTTGCTGCCTTTGTCCACTCTTAAGTCATCCACGGAATGAATAGAGGTGGTGAAATTCCGTATTCTTAATCCATCACAACATGAACAATTGATTCTGATTACTGGACCGTAATAATGAGTTTTTGCCACCCTAGTCAAAAACGGCAGGAAAGGATGGAAATATTCTATTTACGTATGTGATTTGAGTTGACCTACCTACTGTCCACAAGAATATGTTTACTTATAAATGGTTTTATGTAACTTTGATATAGTTACGAAGGCAAGCTTGGAGCTGCATGACGTGTGGGTAGCATGGTAGCCTTGCACAGACAACTAAACCTGTAACAGGACTTGAAGGTGAAATTCTATGGGTGAGCTGCAGTTATAATAAAAACCTGTTCATAATATAGCAGTAATATTGTTGATATGCTAGTAATTAAGCAGTATACAGATGAATTAGAATTATTTAGTAAAAGTGTCGTCTAATAAACACATTACAATTTCTCACTTCTTAATTT
Source organism: Hypercompe scribonia (assembly GCA_949316085.1). NCBI lineage: Eukaryota > Metazoa > Arthropoda > Insecta > Lepidoptera > Erebidae > Hypercompe > Hypercompe scribonia. The sequence continues at coordinate 14,081,054 of OX438988.1, forward strand.
TTCGACTTTAGAGATAGAAAACCTTCTTTAAGTTAAAAAAGAACCACCATAACATAACTCAGTCAATAAAACAAAAAAAAATCACAATAATGGTATTTATTTTTTCATTTTGATAGCATTATTTATCATTTAAAGTAAATATCACAATAAAAAGGAAGGGTATTATACTAAGAAGAGGATTGGAAAAAAAATTAAATAAAAATAAATTCATGGTGTTACTATAAAAGGCTAAAAATTCCCTGTTTTTTTCAAAATTTAAATTTATAACAATACCCCTGGGAAGCTTCGGCTACTCTTCTAACAAGCACCAAAAAAGTATATCGCTGTCTGGGCAAACCCTTATTGTATTCAAAGTTCTAGCGTAGGTCAAAACCTACGCTAGAACTTTAAATACAATAAGGTGTCTTAGATTAGTTGACACTCTATACGACCCAGTAAAACACAATTTATTTACGTACACAGTGATCTACAATTCATCCTATGAGTAACTAGCTGCCCTTGTCTGGTCGTTGTCATCTCGGAGTCATTCGCATCGCCTGGAATGCAATGTCATGACACTGTGAACACCTACACTTACTCACCCACTGAAATATAAGCCTTATAACTTACGAATAAATTTTAATATTCCTTGATGTTAAATAAGTCGATTTGATCATTTTTCTGTTAGGCATCACAGGGGTAGCAGAGAAAAAAAGACATTATTGTCATAGCGAATAGGTCGATTATGAAAATCTGTCACACTAGCAAAGGGCATTATCCAGGCATTGGCGAACAGCAAAGGTAGCTTCTGCAGAAATTTGAACTTTACTTTTAATGTATAGAGTATATTTCAGTTTAAAATAATGGGAGACATAGGACAAGAGATATGTAACACAGACTTCAATGGCAGTAGGGATATATTTTAGAAAGAGCGTAACGACAGTTGACTTTTATTTGAAAAAAAATTTAAAGGCTTTAAACGTTAGGTTGAAATTCATTTGCAAGTTTTTAAGGTCACACAAGTTGCAGAGTGCGTCGACTTCACAATTTTAGCCCGGATGGTTTCATGCACTTTTTATTGTGGTAGGGTCATATACCCGAGTATTTCTCTTATTGCCTGTTCAAAGGATTGCCGATTAGACGAATGTGTGCCTTTTGTGGAGTGAATTGGAGTTTATCAACAATTATTGTATAAGCTTTAATAATCAAATTTCTTGCAGTAATTATAGAACTACTGTTTCTAGGTTTATTATGACTGTAGAGAAATAAAAACACGTTTTTATTTTGATGTAAAATGTTTTACTACGGTGCATATTTTGATATTTTATTTTTTTTCTATATTAAGAGCCTGTCAAAGTGACTCTACTCTGCCTGATGGAAAGCATGAATAGAATTCAAGAGTTGTGATCATCATACTCATTACAAATGCAAACAATGCAGTATGGTGACCTACAACTATGGCGGCCTAGTGAGATGCTTCTTCACGCCCTGCTTGGGAACGTAAAAGGCATGACAGTCATCGTAGCAGCGTAAGGCTCACGTAGTTACCACGATAACTGTCACCCCTGCATCAATGGGCCTGCGGTCTCACCAAGGAAAACACGACAGCACGGATGCTGTCGCTTTAGGCTGGTCTTCTGTGGAAGGGTAGTACTGTCCCGGTCGAACCGGCCCGTTCGTACGGAAATCAGCGTTTCTCTACTACCTAATAAGGTGCATTTATATCATAGTAGCTTTGTCCATAGCTTCAGATGCATTAATGAACTATATATCAATATTTTTTTTTTGGTCATATAGTCTATGTGCTATTTCAGAATAAAATCTTTCTCTTTGCGAAGTTTTATCCAAATTCGTTCAGCCACTTTGGTGTGATTGTGTAACAAAACACTTGCATATCAAGCTATCAAGGCATTTAGACTACTGACTATTTTTACTTGTATTATTTCATTTTTAACACGCTTTTAATAGCTTGGGTTGTATCTATGTATGTAACGGAATCTTTGAGCTTAATTTTCACCGGTTTCTAAAAACCTAATTAACTTGAAACTTTGCACACGTCTCAAGGACCGATGACAATGCGATAATTTGATAATAGATTTATGAGTTTGTCACAGATTAAAAAATGAAAATAGTTATGATTTTTTTAAACTATTATTTATTTTATTAATATCAGGCACTTATTTGTTTCAGATTCACAAATATCGGAAGCCCGCCTCTTCTTGTTTCAAAGGTAATGTAATCAATAATTTATCACATTTATTTCCCCGACTGTACTTAATAATGCCACGAAATTATGAAAGCTCACGTAAAAAGCAATTTGCTGCCTTGATTTCTAAACCTGTGACTTTTGGGATTTTAAAGTTTCTATTAAAAATAAAATTGTTAATTATGATGTCCAAAAATTTCATTAAGTGAACAATTTATTTGTAATGAAAACCTGGAGGGAAGTAAAATAAGATTTTACTTGTGCATAAAACTGTCAAAACTCAACGAGTTGGTATGTCTGAATATTTAATTTTTTGTCATATCACCCTCAGGCAGAGGATTCTAGAAATTCAACTCACATTATCATATAAGGAGGAAGATATGTTTAATTTGCATAGTTACAAATATCTGCAAATGAACATTATAACTATCTATTTCAATGAATGTTTTAACTAATAGCAATTACCTAATTAGAAAAGTTTTATATATTAAATTACAAAATTAGTAAATATACAGTTACAGAAGCTAGAGTAAAAAAAATATATTCAACGTTTGTCTAATAATAGGCTAGATGACACCTTAGTCAAATTAGTTACTTTTCATCATCTGTCAAAATGATAATTTTAAATGGAAAATATTTTAAAAAGAAATTTGTTACGTCACTGTTTCAGACTACTCAATTGAACAATATATTTCAATGTTTACTTGATTTTAATTCGTTACGTAATATTTCACCTCGATGGGGTAGCGGTAGCGAATCGACTGCTGTGCTTGAGACCTCGGGTTCAATTCCCGAGTCGGACCAAATGTTTGTATGATTTATCAACATTTATTTTGAAGTTTGGGTGTTTGCTATGTATAATATGTATGTATTTACAAGAAAAAAAGAAAGTACGAGTATATTCTATCAGTCAATCTAGTTATCATTTTGAAACTAGATGGCGTTGTGTGTTAAATGTCCGAAATATTTATTATTCATTATTATTTTTACTTCAAGATGTTTTGTGATGTTTGTTTCAATGAAGCAGACATTGGTATTTATTTATGATACAGTCAACTACTCTGTTAGCAAGCATTCTTGGGTTCATAACAATATTTTTGTTATTAATTTTTTTTATTAACTTTTATAGTTGACTGTATTATTCCAGACAAAAAAAAACACATATTGTGTACAGGGTTATTTTATTTTATTTGTGTAATTTGCTTTGATTACCCACTGAGCCATAGAGTATACACTGGCTCTAATAAATTGTTAGATTCACATTACAATCTTAGAGAGATTGCAAAGTTGTAAAAAAAAGGATATATAAATTTGTACAACTTAACTTACTTTATATATGTTATATAATTGGTAAACATGCTTGACTTCATTAAAAAAAAATGGTTAAGTAATTTTTATTCGGCAAAATCAATAAATTCTCATATTGTATACTGGGTTATCAAGTTTGATTTGAACATCCATAGACTATAGAATGTTAAATATTATAATGTTAAAAAATAAAAATATTAAACAGTATAATGTTAAATGTATTTAACGTTAAAACCTTACTGAAAAGTATTCGAAACCTTGAACAAAAACAAACCCTTTTATACAAATTGAAAGACGAAAGTCACCTCGAAACTAGTTCAAGTGAGATGAATAAAATTTTGAAGTTTTCAAGTCGTCTGAATTTGCCCCAAGTTTTATGGTAGTGAAGTTATATGAGTGCACGGAGGTGAACTAACATAAGAAAGTAATAAAGCGGTTGACTTCTCCCTCGAGTTTCTGAACGGTATGTAACGTTCAGAAAACGTTCAGAAATTAATATGAATGGAGCAAATGAAGATTTAATAATATTTATCTATTTATAAATATATAAGTTTTTTCATTAACAGTCGAATTACCTTAGTATATACTCTGTATTTGTATCATAACTTGCGTTTTTTTTATTTTAATTAAAAAAAACGCCTACATTAAGAATTAATCCTGTGTTGCGGGGGACTTTACAAACATACAAGAAACGAACACAAAGAACACCCAGACTCAGAACAGCAATTTGTAAATCACACAAAGTGTTGTCCCATGTAGAATTTGAACCCACAACACTCAGCGAAGTGGACTGCACCGTGGCGACCGCTTAAACGACTAGGCCAACCGTGCAGTCAAGCATTAATTTAAATTGTATGGGATCAAACGGAAACGTGAGAGTTGCGTCAAGACATTATTGCTTAAATGTTATTGTGTGCTATTTTCGTAAGTTATCCAACATTCAATGCTTATACCTCCGAGTGGTGACGGATTAAGAATACATAGTGTCACCCCCTCTATTCATCCCATCGGTATCGTAACAGCAGGAACCAAACTACACAAGACAACATCACTGTAATGATGAAAGAAAACCTGAAACAAATCCTATATATATGAAACTCATTTGACCAGCTTGCTATTGTAAGCTTAAACCTCCTTTCTAAGAAAGCCTATGTCCAGCAGTGGGCTGTTATAGGCTATTGATGTGATGATGTAACGAACGTACATTGGTATTTTTTAAAAAAAACCGACACCCGTTTTATCACGTGTCTGTATCACGAGAGACTTTACAATATCACATGAAAAAGACACAAAGAATATCCAGACTAAGACTACCTATTTATGGGTCATACGCATGGTCTAAACGCAGTAGGAGGCGAGGTCCGCTTAAACCACAACGCTATGCGTGCAGTCGTTTTCTTTTGTGTTCTGCATAAAGTATTCATGAGTATTTTCAGTATTGTTTTCATTACAGTAAGCATTTTGAGGACTCATTCGATCTAGCATCTCAGTAATGTTTATGAATAATAACATATTCTTATGTAATGCTTATATAAGCGAGCTTGCAGCTTCTACATACTACAGTAAATATCCATGCTCGTGATAATGTATTATAATTTGATAATCACATTAGCCCATCGTAATACGAATCCATCTATACATATGATATATTTGTTCATCCATCTTGGAATTATTTTCTTTGTAATCGCCTTTAAACATTGACTTTTTAATATGTTTACAATAGAATGAACTGGTTTAGGAGTGACATTTACTATGAACTCAAGTCTTCAAGAAAAATTCAGATAAGACTTGAGGCTTAACTTTGTATAAGACTCGATTAGTTGATGAGTTAAAATAAATGTTAACTTGACTATGCTTATGAAAATGGACAAAATTATTATAAATCAGCTAAAATTCACTTCTGGTAAAATAGAAATATAATAAAATGAATGGTGTCATGGGACACCAGGTAGGAACGAAGTTCCTTCGGATAATGTGGAATCGACACAATTTGCAAAAAAAATCGTGCTCAATTTTATGTAGGTTTTCTTGATTTTTCTCTTAAATTTTGCTGATTAGTTTTTATTTAAGTACAAGAAAGTATTTAGGAAATTCAGTATTTTAGGAAATAAAATAATAAATTCCTTAAAATAATAAAATAACACACATGACGCGCTTTCGCGCCTGCGCACGTCTCATTTAACGGTTTTATTCCACGCACTTTTTTCCACAGATTTGTTCCACAGATTTATTCCACGCACTTTTTCCACTTACGGTTTTACTATCACATTTTTTTCATTTCGGTCCCGCAGCGAAATCCCTATCCCCTCCAAGCCTGCCGTAAGGAACTTCGTTCCAAAAGTTAATTGACCTTATAATTTACGATACTACTACCCTCTAAATTATTAATATTTTAGGTATTTGGGTAAACGTGAGTGTCAGTTTGTATATTGCCTAAAAGGTAATCCTAGCAAAAGTGGTTCTTGGGGGGCAGTAAGGGAACCATGAGGTTCCCACACGGGAGGGGGCCATCTACAGTCATAGGTGACCCGAGGTACGTCGGGGTTCTAGTGATTTCCTTACTAGGGTGCATCTGGTTCCCCAGCTACTGGTACCCGAAACGACGTGCGATTTTTGGTTGGTTCGAATCTAACATAACCACCTGCCGATAGTATTTGTAGGAGAAGTTTAGCGATAATTTTGATTGAAATTAACGAAATATGAGGGTATCAAGTACTGGGACAAAAATCATCGAATGCCCAATAATTGATATAGCTATCATTTACTAGGAGCTCTCGCATTATTTCCTGTCATGAGATTTTTAATCATCAATTATAAGACGAATAAAAATATGTCCATCAATGATTGGTATATTTTTAGTTCTTTAGAAAAAAATATATATTGAAATAAACAACATTCATTTTCTTTATATAATATTATGGTGACAGTGCGCAACACTCGTTTATACACAGTCGGCCAAGTGATTTAAGCGGTCGCCACGCCGTTCTCTACTTTGCTGAGTGTTGTGGGTTTAAACCCCACACGGGACAACACTTTGTGGGATCCACAAATTGTTGTTCTGAGTCTAGGTGTTCTTTGTGTTCGTTTCTTTTATGTTTGTAAAGTCATTTGCGACACAGGACTTATTTCTAGACCGGGCGTTGTCTTTTAAAAAAATAAATAAATAAATAAATACATTCTTAGAAATCTACCTAAAGACTATAATTTTAATTTCGATCTATAAGAAATTAAAGACTAATATGAAGAATATTTCTTAATTATTTTGCAAAATCTAACTTAAATATATAATATAATGTCCTAGTTATAAAACAAAATATACATTTTTGATGACAATACCCGACAAATAAGCGTATAAAGAATATCAAAAAATCGTGAGAAGTCATTTCCTACTTCATAATATGCCTTTGAAGAGCTCAAACAAACTGTAAAGTTTAGCATCATGTAAAGACTAGTTTAATTTTGAACCGTTTTAAATACAAAACTCATCATCAAGCTCCCGTATTACCAGGAATAACTACCGCTCAAGTTAATGACGACAGCGAAGTTGGTCGTACGTAGAAAATAATTCAGACGCAGATTTAGAATCCAATGCGTAGGTGTCAGCGATTAAGTCAGTAGTCTATGAAACCAGTATTAATAATTATTTCTGTCTCATTTACTGTTTATCATACAGCATAATATGCTAACAAGAACCTTCACCAGTTGAGGCTTATCCTACGACCAACTCAATACACTTTTTTTTTAATAAGGTAACATCTGTGTTAGTAACATATCCTATGTCACGGAGAACTTTACAAACATACAAGACACGGACACAAAGAACTCCCAGACTCTGGATACCTAATTGTGGATCACACCTGGGATGTGAACCCACAACACTCAGTGCCATAGAGAGCGATGTGGCGACCACCTAAATCATTACACCATCCGTGTAGTCAATTGTGCCAGCAATTTAAGTTATACGGATATTAGAGTTAAATTTACCTTTAATTTGCCACCACTGCACTCTCTTTAGCCGGGAGATTTGGCTCATTATATCACACGGGCCTGACAGATAGATACAGAATTGGTAAAGTTTTACTTCTCTTGCCAGCGCTGTTGTCCTGAGTTTTCTCCCTTAGTCGGTTCTTACGACAGCTATACAAGGAATTGGGGTGGTAACACACCATATTCTTAATCCGTCATTTGGTGAAATGTAGCAAAATCATTGCTTAAGTGTTAAGCAGTTTTCTGTAAGATTGTGATATCAATTCGATTAAACAGGGCCATGTGTACTAAAGTATGACTGTCTTTCGATGAAACGTTATTTTTTATTATTTTAAGAGCCTGCCAAAGTGACTATATTTTTCCTGATGAAAAGCATGAATAGAATCCAAGAGTTGTAGTCTCATAGTCATTGTGAATCAAGACAACACAGTATGGTGACCTACATTATGGCGGCCAAGTAAGATGCTTTACACACCTCGCTTGGGGACGTAAAAGGCATGACAGTCCTCTTGGCATTGTTTCGCACACACTTTCCACGACAACTGTCACCCCTGCATTAACGGGCCTCCAGTCTAACACTCACCAACGAAACACGACAGCACGGATGCTGTCGCTTTAGGTTGATCTTTAGTGGAAGGGTAGTACTGCCCCGGCGAGACGGCCTGTTCGTGCTGAAATTAACGTGAAAAAACTATTTATTAAAAATGTGTCATGTTTTAAATATATACGATGCTTATCTACGCTAGTACACTATAACCTAATTAAAAATAAGTTCATAACTTAAACCAACTCGTGTAATATTATATTCATGGATTTAATCCTAGCTCTATTACCCGTCACAAGCGCAATATCATAGCCTCAAGGGTTCCGTAATGGTAACAAAAATTAATGAATAACCTACTTCCACTACTTCCCTACATTTAAGTACCCTGCGAGACCCATTTCTGGAAACTTTAGAAATTCGCTATAATACGTTATTGTCAGTATAAAAGAAATAAACGAAAATTTAAAGCGTTCAGAACCACACTCTACTAAGTAAAGAATGCATTTTTCTCTATGAGATTTAAGAACCGGAACTGTTGTGAGAGTTGAGAGTATTTACTTGTAGGTAGTTGCTGGTGTGTTTAAACTCGAAGACAATTAGCATGACCTGGTTCTGAGCGGAAGGACGTAAAGGGCATCGACGTATTTGTGACTCCCATGTTGGTGCTATTAAAAGGCGATGGTCAGTTAGCAACTGGTTACCAGTCCACCACTGTATTCATCCTATGCCATAAAAAACAACACTGCAGACAATTTATAGTCATATAATACAGGGTTACAAAACTAAAACAATAATAAAATACATCTGATAAATAGATATGTATTGCGCTGTGAAAATTAGTCACGTTGTATACTCTACTATACAATTCTACTTTTTCTCATCTTCTTTTTTAATGTAGAAAAAGTTATATTCGGGATACAAAAATTACTTCATCTAACGAAGTTTCGAAAAATAATGAATAAAGTGCCGTATACTGATGGGGTGAATGCTTTTAGGCCCCAAATCTTATGCTTTAATGGATCGTTGGTTTTTTCTCAAATAAATTCAGGCTTTAGAGAGATCTAACTTCATTATAGCACTTAACTCGCATCATCATCGCATTCTGCGCCCAAAAACAAGCCACTTAAGGACCATGTTAGATTTACAACGTCAACCAGTCGACTAATGATTTTTTTCCTCAATAAAGAGGCCATTGTAACTGCCTACGACTAATGCTATTGTTTCTGAGATATGCATATTCAATTAATTATATCTTGATTTGGTTCTAGGCAGTACAGGAGTACCGAAATGATTTACGGTATGTTGAGAGTTAATAAACTGGTACTTTTCCTTATAAAAAAATGTTATATGGACTGGTACGACCGTAGTGATACTACAACCGAAACCTGGGTTTGTCAGTTCTGTCGTTCCTTTTCAACAATTAAAGTCACTGGAAGTTCACCGCAACGCTTCTTACGTTTTGGTTAGTCAAACGGTGGCATACACTTGGATGTTTGAGGTGTCCATAGACGGTGATAGTCACTCAGTCTTAGGTATACGATTACTCACCTTAGGTTCAAAAAACATTCAACCTATTGCCGTCCGTTACTGGATTAAGTCTTTGCCCTCAAAGAGCGCAAACCATCTCGGTCTTGGGCAGCCCACATCCATCCACTGTTAGCCATTTTTGTTTCATTATTATTTTTTTTCTTTCTATATTAAGAGCCTGCCAAAGTGACTTTACTCTGCCTGATGGAAAGCATGAACAGAATCCAAGAGTTGTGGTCACCATAGTCATTGCAAACGTAGACAATGCAGTATGGTGTCCCACACTATGGCAGCCTAGTGAGATGCTTTTTCACGCTCCGCTTGGGGACGTAAATGGGATGACAATCATCGTGACAGTGTATGACTCACACGTTACCACGATAACGGTCACTCCGGCATCAATGGGTCTCCAGTCTCGCACTCACCAACGAAACACGACAACACGGATGCTGTCGCTTTAGGTTGGTCTTCTGTGGGAGGACAGTACTGGCCCGGTCGAGCTGGGTCGCTCGTACTGAAACCAGCGTGGCTCTACTACCTAATACTCCTCAAATCTTAGTTTACACCTTAGCATCCTACATTACGTTTGCCTACTCACGGTCTCCACCCTAACACCTATTGGCTCCAGCGACTGTCCGAACATGACATTAAATATGTTTTGTCAAAACAGGTCCTCTACAGCAGATGCATAGAATACTTTGTATTAATCAATGAACATCCATCTCGAAGTAATTCTATTAAGGCTTTTTTCTAGCTACATACATAACTCTTTAAGAAGAAACTGAAATATTGACCCAATTGAAAGCTGAAAATATCTTTGTGAAAGATTTCAAAAGTAGTAAATAATGAAGAAACGTCTGCTTGTCAACTGTAGCGGATAATCTGGCACACATCCAAACTCACACCCATTGGTGGCAGCATTGACATACGGGGGACAGTGACATATGCCAATATTATGTATAAAAAACAGCAGTGAATACTATAAACTTTGTGTTGACATCTGTTTAGTTACTAACCCTGTTATAGTTATACTCGTATTTTATTAGCTTAACTTGCCCGCTTTTTGATCAACATTTACAATTACAAACATCTGTAAAAAGTTTATAACGATATGGAGTGACGTCAAGCTGTTGTCAAATCTTTTTTTTTTTTTTTAACGTGTGGAAACCCCCTCGAGCCGTCACCCCACCGGGGTTTACGGCGAGGTGGTGTGTCGGAATCGGACCGACTAAAACCACACGGTGTGCCACTCTGCCCCTGACATAGGAGGGATCCGGGAACCGCTGCTATTACGACATCCAGATCCCTCCTAGGGCCTGCCCGCCAACGCGGGCACCATCTGCGGACAAACTCTCTATTCAGGCGACGTACGGCACACACGCACGTCGCCTCCTCGCGGCTGGCCATTGTAGCGGATGGAGGGGAAAACCCATCCCGTCCACCCGCGACCACACTCAAGGCGGCATGAGGCGCTGATATGCGCGCCTCCGAATTGGGTCCGAATGGAAATCGTCCTCCCGGGCCCTCTCCGCCGCCTCCTTCCGCGAAATTACGTCTTCGCAGAAGGTTGCGACCGCGGTAAAACAACTGTCGCTACCGGCCATGGAGCGTATGACGGCCGGTAGCGAGAGATCTCCTCCAATAACTGCAGTGAGGACCCCACGCTGCGCCGCCCAGGCGGAACAAACCGCTAGCGTGTGCTGAGCCGAGTCCTCACTGCAGTTGCAGTGGTGACAGGCGGGACTCAATTCCCTCCTGGCGACCGAGTGCAGATACTTCCCGAAGCAACCGTGCCCGGAAAGCACCTGCGTCAGTCGGAAGGAAAGGGTCCCGTGCTGCCACCCTGTCAACTCGGGGATGACTGGCTGGAGAGCCTCCACGGCGGCAAAGCCAGCACGTGGAGCCTCCAGCCGGGACGACCAACGAGCCATTGTGGCTCGACGAGCGGCCTCTCGCCATTCGCGTATCTCTTCGGGCGGGAGCCGTATGCCGCTACCCGCCCGGAAGTCAACCGTCCGCCTATAAACTTCGGCGAGCACTTCCGCCTCCAAATCCCACGGGGGAGTTCCGGCCAAGGCGCACGCCGCCTCCGTCGATACGGTGCGGTAACCGCGTATGGCTCTAACCGCCAATATCCTCTGAGGGCGCCAGAGGCGAGCCCTATTCTGGGCGGTCAGAGCCGCCGCCCACGCCGGTGCACCATACAGCGCCATTGACCGGACAACCCCCGTGTATAGCCGTCTCGTCGCGACGCTGGCTCCACCCAGATTGGGCAAAAGTCGCCCAAGGGCAGAAGCAGCGCCGACCAGCTTTGGAGAAAGCTGTCGGAAGTGCTCGTCGAAGAGCCACCTGCCGTCGAGGATCAGGCCCAGATACTTCATCTGGGCCTGAACCGGTACGAGGACCGAATTGACCACGATGGAGGCGCCAGAGGGTGGACCACGACGGGGCCCATGGAACAAAAGGGCCTCCGTCTTGTCCAGGGCCACCCACAAACCCAGCGCCTCAATTCGCCCGACCACCAGAGAGACACCCGTGGTGGCCAGGCGCGCCGCCTCTTGAAAGTTCATGCCCCGGGCCGTGACCAATGTGTCATCTGCGTAACAAATTACGCCCAGCCCGGGGGGAAGACGACCTCGAAGGGCCCAGTCGTATCCCATGTTCCACAGGAGTGGTCCGAGGACAGACCCCTGTGGAACACCGCACGACATGAGCCGCCGCCTTAGAACACTGTCTCGGTCCTCGTACATGACGGTACGCTCCTCAAGATAGTCTGCCACAAGCCGCCTCAGGTACTTTGGCACCCCATGGTAGTGGAGTGCTTCCCTGATGCAGCTAAATGGCAGACTATTAAATGCGTTGGCGATGTCCAACGACACCGCCAACAGCACGCCGCCACAGCTCACCGCCTCTTCGGTAACGGCCCTCAGGCGCAACACGGCATCGACCGTCGAACGCCCCGCCCGAAAACCAAATTGGGCGTCCGACAGATCGGGGCCCACCTCGCAGAGGTGCCGGACGATGCGGGCAGAGAGTATCCTCTCAAACAGTTTACCCGCCTCGTCCAACAACACGATGGGCCTATAGGCCGCTACCGATTCGGCTGGCCGTCCCGGCTTCCTCAATAGGACAAGCTTCCCGCTTTTCCAGCACTCAGGGAAGCGTCCGGACGCCAAGCTAGCGTCCAGGACCTCCCTGAGGCGGTCCGACATGTGTTCGAGGGCTCGGGCTAGCACTCGGGCAGGTATCCCGTCCGACCCGGGGGCGGTGTTCTTAGAGCGGATCCGTAGAACAACCGCCTCTCGAAAACCTCGAAGTCGTTCAAACTCCGGTTGGGGGAGAAGTATACAACATATACAGTGATCCCCCCCCACTCGGCAGCAACATATCCAGTGCCCTTGTCTCTTAGCGACAAGGGCGGGGAATGAGCCGCCGTGGAGCCGACGACTGCCACGGAACCGTCCCGGTCACCCAACCAGTTTGGACGGGGAGGAACGTAATAGGGCTCCGCGGCTACGGCAACACCGATCGACCACTGTGCCATGGTTTGCAGGAAGAGGTCCTGCGCCGCAGCACAGTGGTTCAGGTTCGTCTGGACTAGGAGGCTGGAGACTTGGGCCATTACTGGACCGTCTCTACAGCCTCCTCCATGGGCGACGATGTCGACGTGCGAACGGCATCGGAGGCAGCCTGGGTCGACTGGCTAGCCCCCAACGCTTGCCGAGAATCACGGGGAGGTTTGCAGCCCCCCTGCCCAATCTGATGATTGGCGGGCTTGTTACCCGCCGCACAAACCGGACAGTGAGGGGCGGCAGAGCACTCTTCCGCCTTGTGCCCCGGTCGACCGCAGCGGAAGCATAGTCCGCTGCAGTCAAAACAACTCACGCACTTGGCGCGTGTGTGTCCGGATGCTAGGCATTTAAAGCACCTTTTTAAAAAAGGACGGAAGGGCTGCAGATTCTCCCTCTGCGTTCCGACCGATATGCCTGCTGAACGAGTCAGGGAAACTCTTTGAGAGGATAATCTCTGACCGGATTAGCGGGCATCTGTCGCGAGTGGGCCCTGACCTATCGGACTGTCAGTTCGGATTCCGACGGGGACGTTCGACAGTAGATGCTGTCAGGTGCGTTCGATCCCTGTCGGAGTCGACAGTCCGATCGGGGGGGGTGGCGTTGGCGGTTAGCCTTGATATAGTCAACGCTTTCGGCACCCTCCCCTGGCGGGCAATTAGGGCGGCCCTCGAATATCACGAGGTGCCGCTCTATCTGCGAACCGTTATTGAGGCCTATCTGCGCGACAGGACGGTGAAGTTTATCGGTCGGAATGGAATGGAGAATCGAAAGGAAGTATGTTGCGGGGTTCCCCAGGGCTCGGTATTGGGCCCATTATTATGGAACCTCGCATACGATGCTGTCCTTCGCACCGGTCTGCCCTCTGGCCTAAGTGTCGTCTGCTATGCGGACGATACATTAATACTGGCTAGAGGGTCACACTTCGAGGAGGTGCTTTGGCTCGCCGAGCAGGGGGTGGCTAGTGTTGTGGAAAAGATACGTGAGCTGGGCCTGAGGGTGGCGCCTCATAAAACTGAGGCGATATGGTTCCATGGCCTGCGTAAGCGCCAGGAGCCACCCAGCTCATGTCTCCGGGTAGGTGACGCTGAAGTCCAGGTAGGCCAGTACATGAAGTACCTAGGCCTCATCCTGGACAGTCGGTGGAGCTTCGAAGAGCATTTCGGGCGATTGGTACCCCGAGTGCGAGGGGTAGCAGGTGCGCTGCATCGTTTGCTGCCCAATCTCGGGGGACCACGGGAAGAAGTTCGCCGCCTCTACATGGGGGTTGTTAGATCCATGGTCCTCTATGGGGCACCCGTCTGGTTTAATGATCTAGCGGGTGCCTCCCGCTGCCGGGCCCTACTCAGGAGCCTGCAGCGGCTGATGGCCATACGGATCGTGCGGGGCTACCGCACAATCTCCTATGAGGCGGCGACGATCCTGGCGCGATCTCCGCCCTTCGATATTCTGGCCGACATGGACGCAATGGTGTACGACCAAATTCGTTCTGTCGGTCGGAATGCTGAAGAGGCTGCGCCAGATCATGAGCCCGGAATGCTACGGCAGAACGCGCATAAGCAAGCTCTGGTGGCTTGGCAGGTACGGCTCGAAACTGAGGGCTGTGCTAGCCAACGCAACGTCGGAGCCGTTCTGCCGAACTTCGAAGCGTGGATAGAGAGGACCGACTGTGTCACCTATCGATTGACCCAGATACTCACCGGGCACGGCTGCTTCGGTGAGTATCTGAATCGAATAGGACGGGAGGCTACGGCACAATGCCACCACTGCGAGTCCGAACGGGACTCCGCCCAGCACACGCTGGAGGACTGCCCTGCTTGGGAGTCTGAGCGTCGAGTCCTGGTCGGACGGATCGGACGTAACCTTTCACCGTCAGCATTGATCGCGGCAATGCTGGCGAGTCGTGAAGGATGGGAAGCCGCGATCTCCTTCTGTGAGCAGGTTATGCTCCGGAAGGAGACTGCAGAGCGAGATCGGGAAAGGGCCGATCCCGCTCGAAGGAGGCGGCGAAGGGGACGCGGCAGAGGTGGCTAGCTCCCTAATCGCCGCCTAAGGGTCGCTGCGGTCACATCTTGGGGCGTTGTGACTGCTGCAAACGACCCGAGTCAGGTGACACTCCGGTGCGGCCGGGGAGTGTCGTCTGGGGCGGGGCGCTGTTCTGCCTCTTACTGCGCAGGGCGATGGGAGGTGCGATAGCGTCTTGATCCTGGGGCATGAGGTGCCCGAGATGTACCTCACTTGTGAGGTACGGCAGGGAGGACTCTAGAAGCCGCTAATGCGTTCCTAGAGCACCTCCCAACTGCCGAGGTAGGCCGCCGCGGGGTTTAGTGGGTAGACCGGTTTGTCGGGAGTCCCACACACGCCCTTCGTCCCTCCGGAGGGTATGGTGCGAAAAGCATTCCCCGCGTTAAAAAAAAAAAAAAAAAAAAAAAAGGCATTTAAAGCACCTCATCGGTCTTGCCGCCAGAACAGTGACTCTGGCGTTCACAAAACCGACGAGGATTCTGCCTGCATCGCCCAAAGCTTTGGCCGACGCTACCGGACAGCTGATCCACACCGCGCCAAGCCGTCCCGGACCGGGGCGGATGATGCCGACCCTAACCGAAGGCGACTGAGGGGTAGAAGCTGCTTTTTGGGCAGCCTTTTTACCCCGCTTTCGGGATTTCTTAGCCCCCCCGACTACCTGCCAACCATCCATGGACGGGGCAGATGTAGAGGGAGCAGATGTGGAGGTACCAGGTACAGCGGCTGGAGTGGAGAGCGGAGGGAATTCCGCTCTAGACTTAGCCGCCGCTTTGGGCCCTGACCTCCGTGCACCCGTCTTAGCTACTGCTTTAGCCGCTTGTCGTTTCCTCGGAGCGGCGGCAGGAACAGCAGATACTGACGCCGCAGGAACAGCAGACACTGACGCCGCCGCCGCATAAGACACACGACCGTCTACAACGGGAAGCGACGTCAGCGCCGATGCGGCCTTTGGTCTATGTGACGCGAGTGGCGGCCGGACGACAGGGGCTGGAGGTAGTCTCGCCTCCAGGCCAGCGAGACGTCCGTCCATCATGCGCCACACTGCGTCTGTGATTTGCCGCAAGTGGGCATCAGCGATGGTACCGGGAGTGACAGAGGCAAGCGATGGAGACGAGCCTTCTCGCTCAGGGCGAACCGCCCGGAATTGGGCAAACTGTGCGCTCAGTTCAGCCACCTCCCGTGTAAGATGGTCGTTGGCCGCTTGGAGACGAACCACGTCCCCAATAAGGCTCTCAACAACCCCCGCAACTGCAGAAGAGGAGTCCTTAAGGGCCTTTACAAAAGCACCCTTAAGGTTACTCGACTTGGTGGCTATCTTGTGGATGATAGCCACCGCTGCTTTCGCTCTCTCTTGCATGGACGATGTCGTTTGGGGAACAGAATCCCCTACCATCGGCTCCTTAATCTTATGCAAGAGATCTGCGATCTCCTCCTCTGCAAGTGCTTCGCCGTCCGCCCTAACCTGCCTCTATAGGCTTCCTTACAGAAGACGGAGCCTGACGGGATCGAGATCGAAGTTCGCGACCTTCCTCTACGGTTGCTGGCGTTTTTAGGAGGTAACATCTCCTGGGACGTGTCGCTCTCCTCGTCTCTGGAGCGCCCGCGTTTTCGGGAGTCGCACAGCTCCGTTTCCATCAGGCCACCTCCCGTGCCATCCAACGAACACGTAGACCTGGAACGCAGTCGTTCCGATGTTCTGCGGCTCCCAGCAGTCATAATGACTTCTGGGAGCCTCATCGGCATAGGCGTCCCAACCGATGCGTCCTTTAATTTGGACGAGAAGTCGTCCACTCTTACGCTTTTCTCTTTCTTTTCCTTCTTCTCCTTCTCTCCTTCTAAATTTATGTTTTTGTTTTTGTTTTCAGTTTCCATATTAGACCCACGAGTGGGGGAGAACTATAGGTCGACCCGGGTAGAGATCCCCCAATACCCGGGCAAGCGTACATTTATGCCCAACCGAGGGGTCCGCAGGTGCCTCGGCTGGGGGCGCGCTTGCGGCTGAACAACCCATCAGCCATGCATCCCCTGGTCACGCACCAGAACACGGGATTCGGGGTAATTTTTATAGAGGTTTTCTTCCTCGCAGTGCGGGCGGCTAAGCCAAGACCCTCGCCCCCAATTGGAGTCACGAGACTCCAACTCGGGACTACGATATGTCGGCGGCGGCAGGGAGACTATGTCTCCTGATGCCTGCTCGGTGGCAGTGTAACTGCACACCGAGCCCGTCTTACCTTTCCCACCGCTGAGCGGAGGAACTCCGACCCCAGAAAGGTCCCACCATCATGATTTTTTACCGAGGTTTTCATCCTCATTGCTCCAAAGAGCGAAGAACCAACAGAGGATCCGACAGACACGCCCGCTCTGTTGGACCAAGTCTCGGCCGATTTGCCGAAGACAATGGTTTCCTCTTCGTGCTAGAATATTAGCCGTTGGTAGTGATGAACAACACCATTGCCAACGTTTCCAGGGTGCACCACGTGGAGGTTTTCTAGCCCAGCACCCCAAATCTAATACAACCAAAATGAACAGAGCAACAATTTGGTAACTTCGTAGTGTTGAGAGTCTATTTAAGTCTATTAGAGATCAGTCATAATTTAGTCACTATAAATCATACTATTATGCCAAAACTATTAACGTATAAAACAAATAGGCTTAAGATTAGAACAAAAACAATAAAAATAAATGTTTCAAAATACATCTGTCAGTCAGAGCAAATAATTTTATGTGTACAGACAATACTTATTCTATGTAAAAAGTCTATTTGGTCGACAAACCCACTCCTAAATGGTTGGCATGAATTCAAATGGACTCATTGAATGAGATTATCATTTGTTCAATGAAGTGTTTTGTTTGTAAACAGATGAGCATCCCCCGGAGGTGTTTACTAGAATTACTATCTCCTGTTTGTTGTGAGCGGATCTGAAACAAAATAACTTTATATATTAAATATAGCTTCGTTATAATATACGTTACATGTTTACGTATATATTATGTTATATTGTTATTGTTTAGATTTCGTTTAGAACTAAATTTTATTTATTATAATGTTACAAAATCTTCATTTAATTAGGTATTGTATAGGGTGGACCAAGAATTCGTTAACATTTGAATCTAAAATCAGGCGCAAACATGTTACTGGAGTTCTTGAATGCTACTATAATTTGCTGACTACAATCGTAACACATGGTTTGAATGAGATGGAGCCACTTGTCACACATACAATGAGTCGCTACCGGTTGTCAAAGTCATGTTTCCGGAAAAACTGATTTCCAAACGAGGTGATTTCATGGCCACCCAGTAGTCCAGATATAGATCTATAGATCTCCCCATACAAAGAAGTGTGCTGGGGATAGCCCAGCCAGCAGACTTCTTTTATGGGGTTATTTGAAAAATTGTGTTTACATCAATAAACCAAATACACTTTTTTTTTTTTTTTTTTTTAACGTGTAGAAACCCTCTCGGGCCGTCACCCCACCGGGATTTACGGCGGGGTGGTGTGTCGGAATCGGACCGACTAAAACCACACGGTGTGCCACTCTGCGCCTGAGACAGGAGGGATCCGGGAACCGCTGCTATTACGACATCCAGATCCCTCCTAGCGCCTGCCCGCCAAAGCGGGCACCATCTGCGGATAAACTCTCTATATAGGCGACGTACGGCACACGCGGACGTCGCCTCCTCGCGGCTGGCCATTATAGCGGGTGGAGGGGAAAACCCGTCCCGTCCACCCGCGGCCACACTCAAGGCGGCATGAGGCGCTGGTAAACCAAATACACTACATCAACTAAAAGAAAAATCAGCGAAAGACGAAAGTGATTTCGCAGTCTCTTTGCCGATGAGAATTCAAAAATTCCGGTGCTCGCTTTAAAGAGTGCAAACGTCGGAACGGTGTTCATTTAGACGATGTCATTTTTAAAAAATAAATTCCAACTAATTAGTTTTCTAGTAAATAAACTTTTTTATAATATATCAAATGGTTTTTTTATACGATTTCTTCGAATGTTAACTAATTTGTGCCCATAGGGTAGGCCTATCGTCACTAAGTATTATCATCACTAAAGAGTATGAGGTATATTGATGCGGTAGTCTTGCGGACTGAATGTGAAACGAAAAAGCTTACAAAAGAATTTTCTTACAGTTTTCGATAATAAACAGAGAGATTTATAAAGGTATGATGAAAAATTTATTTAAATTTCGTTTAAATTTACTGAAATGAGCCATTGATTGGTAAATATGTCGGAATACAGCTGGGCATTTTATGAGAACTGTCTAAAGTAATATTTGGTAAAAAACATTGTGTTTTTTTAATATGTTTATTACTTATATAAACTGCACGATTGGCTTAGTGATTTAAGCGGTCGCTCTACTGCGCTGAGTGTTGTGGGTTCAAACCCCACATGGGACAACACTTTGTGTGATCCACAAATTGTTGTTCTGAGTCTGAGTGTTGTTAATGTACGTTTCTTGTGTGTTTGTAAAATGCCCTGCTACACAGGATTTATTCGCAGTGTGGGCGGTGTCTTATTTTTAAAAAAAAGAGTGTATTGTAAATGGGCAGATTTTTGTCTTTGTTTAGGTAGTTTTCTGATTGACTTATATGACAAACGACCCAGGGGAATAAGACAATCTTTATAACATCGTGATGTCATTTAAATTGCCTGGTAAAAAGATATACTGTCATTACAAGCAGAGGTTTCAGTGTTAACGATTTTTTATTTCTGTTCATGTAGGTTAAGATTAAATTTTGAACTTATTATTAAAAAGGTGAGGATTCTAACTTCGCTTGAATTCGTAAACATAAGAAAAACTTATAATTACATCGAACTCTTTTTTAAATAGCACCATATACATAAAAATATAACTAACTAGCTTACCCTGCGAACTCTGTTCCGCCTTATAGTCACTAAATAAGCAGTTTTTTTTTACTTAAACCCGTTCCAACGAGATAAAAAGTATCCTATGTCCGTCTACTGGTTCTAAGCTACCTCCCCACCAATTTTCAGCTAAATCCGTTCTTCCGTTCTTGAGTTATAAGTGGTGCAACTAACACCACCTTCTTTTACATATATGGATAATCTCGCAGCTTCGCTGAATTTATTTTTTCTTTTTCTAACTTTATAACAGTAAACAGTAACTTCGTTATAATTATTTATCACATTTTTTACCCTTTTAGCGGCGAAATTCTTAGAAATCATTTCTTAGCGGATGATGTACTGCTAGCTAATTTTAGCCACGACGGCCCGTTTCAACGGAGACCTGTCCTTTATGCAGGATATATTATAATGCACATTTGCATAAGCAAACCAAGGTGCACACTCAGTTCCCTGACTCTCACAATCTGATGGAACAGTTATCTGACACGACCGGGGAGAGATCAAACGCAAGACCGATGGCTTTACGTGCTCTCCGAGGCACGGGAGTTAAGACCCCAAATTACAAACTCCAGGCTTATTAAGTGTTACTATACAAACTCCATAACATTTTTTGACCCGACCTGAGAATCAAACCCTTGATCGCCAGTTGCGTACGCTATCCGCTAGATTAACGAAACAGTTTCAAGTGTGTAACGTCTGCGGTTTAGACTCTGCATTGATGAATATATAATGAAATCTATCCTATAGCATAGAATAGTAATCAAACTATCTCCCGTCCCCGCTAGCACTGGCACCACGCTATGATTACAATAACAAATGCTAACCTGAGAATCCAACCCTAGATAGCCAGTTGCGTACGCTATCCGCTAGATCCGCCATTCTCTAAGTGTGTTCCGCGGAACCCTAGGGTTCCGCGACATCCCTGTAGGGGTTCCGCAAGAATTTAGAAAAAATTCCAAACACCTCTCTCTGGTCGACCGTTCTGACGCGGCGTATCACGATTCACGAGGCGCAGCCGACCTTAGTCACCTCGTACAATTTTACTATGCCGCCACCGCGGATATCTACTTGTGAGCGCGAGTCCCTTTGATAAAAGCGCGCGAGTCCCTTTGATAAAAGCCGCCCCTGAGATTAACAATAATTGTAAACAAGCTACTTTCGGCTCTAATTTTAAAACGTAAAGTCGAAATTGTTTACACAGCATTTTTTGTATTTCTATTTTTATTTCGGCTTGTTATTTATCAAAGGCGCCGACTCGAGTATTTTTGAGAATGTTCGAGATCTGGCTAGGACTATAAAAGCGGCGATCGCGCCTCGACGCTTAGTTAGTCGACGATTAGTGTTCGGAGTGATTAGTACCTACTTGCTAGAAACAAAGTGTTTAGTGTTCTACTGCTGTATTCTGATTGTACATTTCTTCTTTGGACTAAACTCTTTTACGCAGTAACGATCGTGCGTTATTTTGACCCCACCATCCTGACATGTAACATTATTAATAAAGAAGAATGGAACGTTGGCTTACAGGCGTTAAACGTGTTGCAACAACATCTTCTAACGAAGCCGAATGTTCAAAATCAGATCGCGCGGAGTATACAGCAATTACCGATCCAGACGATTATGCAACGACGTCAAGTTCCACGGTTTCAAAGGCGAAAAAAAGGAAGTATGATGAATCATATATCAATTTCGGATTTGTTGATTCCAACGGCTCACCTCTCTGCATGTTATGTAGTAAACTGCTTCCTAATAGTTCCATGGCACCTGCCAAGTTGCGCCGGCATTTAGAAACTGTACACCCCGAGTCTAAAGACAAAAATAAAGAATTTTTTGTACGTAAAAAAGAACAGTTATTGGAAAGTCAAAAAACTATGATGCATGTAACCCAAACTATCAATGAAAAGGCCACAGAGGCATCATATTTAGTTAGCTATCGCATTGCACAAGCAGGTGAAGCGCACACTATCGCTGAGAATTTAATAAAACCATGTGTGTTAGACATAACAAAATGTATGTTCGATGAAAAATCTGCAAAGCATGTTTCTACTGTGCCGCTATCAAACGATACTGTTTCACGGCGAATTCATGATCTGGCAAGCTACGTCAAACAAGAATTAGTTACACGTCTACAAGAAACACGATTCGTCTTGCAAATAGATGAGTCTACTGATGTCGCTGGTCTGGCTATCTTGCTGGTTATCGTGAGATATCCATATGAAAGTTCTTTGGAAGAAGATATGCTTATGTGTTCACCGCTGCCCACAAAAACTACCGGAGAAGAAATTTTTAATAAAATAAATATATTTTTTGGGGAAAATAATCTCAGTTGGAACAATTGCATTGACATTTGTACAGATGGGGCCAAGGCGATGACGGGTATTACAGCAGGACTAGTGTCACGAATAAAAAATAAAGCGCCTAATTGTAGTTCCAGCCATTGTATCCTGCATAGACAAGCACTTGCGATGAAGCAAATGCCGTCAAATCTAAAATTAGTTATGGAAGAAGCGGTAAAAATAATTAATTTTATCAAAACACGACCACTACAATCCCGATTGTTCTCATTATTGTGTGAAGATTATGGCAGCAAACATAAAACACTGCTGCTCCATACAGAAGTGCGATGGCTGTCTAGGGGTAAAACTTTAACAAGGCTATTTGAACTTAGAGCCGAGTTACAAATGTTTCTTTCAGATACTGCTTTTAATTTGAAAGACCGTTTGTATGATAAAACTTGGTTGTTCCGACTGTCTTTTATGGCGGATATCTTTCAAAAACTGAACGAATTAAATGTATCATTGCAAGGTAAACAGACAACAGTGTTCCAGGCCTGTGATAAAATAACTGCCTTCAAAAGAAAATTAGATTTTTGGATTATTTGCGTTGGAAAGAGAGAAATAGAAAGCTTTACCTCACTCAATGAGTTTGTTAGCGATAACGATTCAGAAATGTTTCAAGATGATGTATTTGAGGAATTGGTCAAATATCTCACTTCGATGCGCGCATCTTTTGAGAAGTATTTTCCCGAAGAACAAAATACAAAAATGAAACTGAATTCATGGATTCATAATCCTTTTTTACCCAACTTACAAAAGCCCGAAAGTATGTCAAACGAGATATATGAATCTCTTTTAGATATGTCATCAGACACAAGTATGGAGGTACTGTTCAAAACGACGCCTCTCAACGATTTTTGGTGCAGAATTCGTGATGAATCTCCAATGCTTGCCAAAATGGCTCTGAATATTCTTCTCCCGTTCCCAACAACATATTTGTGCGAAACAGGATTCTCAACCTATGCAGCTACGAAAACAAAATACCGCAATAGACTGGACGCCGAACCTGATATGAGACTTCAACTGTCCTCTATCAAACCTGATATCAACCAATTGATGAAAAATAAAAAACAGTTTCATACCTCCCATTAGATTTTTTTTCTTTTTTAATAACTTCTATTATTATACTTGTTATGTAAGTAAGTAATAACTAACTGTTACATTGTACTTTTATTATGCTTATTAATAAAGAATACACTTTTAAAAACTATTGTTTTATTATAGGGTTCCGTCAAGTATTTCGCTTTCCAAAAGGGTTCCGTCACCAAAAAAGATTGAGAACCGCTGCGCTAGATTAACGAAGCAGTTGAGTCGGTGGGCGCTTACTACATAAAAGCATTAGCTGCTAAACTTTCAAGTTTGTAACGTCTGCGGTTTAGACTCTACTTTGACGAATGTATAATCAAATCTATCCTATATTATAGAATAGTAATCAAACTATCTCCCGTCCCCGCTAGCACTGGCACCACGCCATGATTACAATAGCAAATGCTAACCGCGCATAAGATCTAAATACATTACTCACTTGTGCATGTATTATAACCACATAAGATTTGTGTTGTATGGTACAATTACAACACCATTGTAATGTAATATACATGTATAAATGTAATTAGGCGAAAACGTATTTATTTATTTGTTTAAATGCGTTTTTTTTACATTCCATATGGAATGAAAAAAAAACACGTCCCTAATGAGTTTGCTCGCTCACAATGATCTCACAGATGCAGTTACCGGTGCTAAAACTTCTCCTTTTTGAACTTAGAGCTTGAGAAAGTACTCATGCATGCACGCTATGGCAGCCTAGTGAGATGCCTTTGCAATCCCAAGATCATTGTAGGATATTTATACTGGGAAATATGTCCTTACAAGGACTCAAAAGGCGGCAATTTGTTATTTATCTCATTTATGATTCATGCTCATAGGTGGCAGTAGTTATACAACATCAGCTACCCACCAGGTACCTGTTAGTTCGTTTGTGTTTCTATGTCATCAAAAAAAATTACCGGTAGCTACACAACTGTATCACTTACGTCACAATCGTGACTGCACGATTGGCCTAGTGGTTTAAGCGGTCACCACGCCGCTGTCCACTTCGCTGAGTGTTGTGGGTTCAAATCCTACATGGGACAACACTTTGTGTGATCCACAAATTATTGTTCTGAGTCTGGGTGTTCTTTGTGTCCGTTTCATGTATGTTTGTAAAGTCCCCCGCGACACAGGATTTATTCCTAACGCGGGCGTTGTCTTGAAAAAAAAAACCTTTGGATGTCTCTTTTATAGATCACAGATAATTTTTAAATTTAGTATTGTCATTCGAAAAAAATATAACATCACATGACAAATATATATAACGAGGTTAAAATGACCCTTTCACGTTTGTACCAACTGGATCACAAATATATCAAATAAAAGCGTGTTATAATTAATGTCAAAATATTTGACATAAATAAACTATTATATAGTGTGTAATCTGCGTTTTCTTTGTAAAAAATAAGTGATCTGCAAAACTGCGTGATAAATGACGATACGTAGAGTAATGTGGACAATGCTATAATTAGTCCACCTTACATACCATACTGTAACATAGAGATTGACTACCACGGTGAAGTGGTAGCGTATGCGACTGCTGTGCTTGAAGTCTCGGGTTCGATTCTACAGTCAGGCCAAATGTTTGTATGATTTCCATGTTTAATACATATCTATTTACAAAAATAATATATATATATATATATATGTATTTATATCAGTTGTCTAGCACTCATAGTACAAGTTCTGTTTAGTTTTAACATACCTTTTCTTTTATTGTCGGGGTGGAAAATCCCTTCGGATCTCCGGCTCCTCGGGGACACAGGAGCCAGAAGTATGTGGTGTTTCCACTAAAAATCACCCTGAAAACCGGTCTCAGTCGTCCTTCTCTGAAGGGGACCCGGACCATATTATTTCAGGTCCCCTCCAGAATCAACGCCGCGCCTAGTCCGAGCCGAACCTGGGGAGGCCACAGTTTTAGCATACCTACAGGGACTAATTGCTGTTGTGTATTAGATTCAGATGTCCGAAATTACATAATATTATATTTTTATTATATCAACTTTATTTCTGTTGGTATATTCAATTGCTGAAAATATTAGACATTATTCTTGTGTATATATTTTTTTTATTGAAACATTTTTGTGTGCATCAAACGTTTGTGTAAAATAAAAGATTATCTTTCTTTCTTATATTTTTGTGCACACAAATTACACGTCGGTGTGATTAAGTTCAGTTGTCCTTGAGACAGTTTGACCAATGAACTTTGTAAGACCTTGCTTAAGGCTATTCTACGAATAAAACTACATTGTTTTCCAGAATTTCTGCAATATTTGTTTTTGCCCCAAGATTAGATTTATTTTAATGGAGTTTTTATCTAAAAATCTAAATTTTCTGCTGCCGGTAGTCGCTTCGAGTCGTTAATTTTGACTAATACTGGTTAGGTGATACGATGAACAGGCTGACTCAAAACTATAGTCCTTTCTCCAAAAATATAACCATCATCATCTGATCACACAGTATTTTTACTTTTACCTGTACTTGGCAGTTTTCTCACGGACTGTACTTGTGACGTAAATCATATTTGTTACACTCTTGGGATGACGTTGGAATATAACAAAGTACAGTTGCGTTCAAACTATGGAATAGTGATATTGTAAATTTATTGCGCGATAGTTTTAGTCAGAAAAGATATTTATTCAAGAAAGGATACATTAACAAATGTGTCTATAACAGAAGTGTTATTTATCACTAAACTCATTTGTAATTTTTTTTCTCTTTCATGTTAATTTTAAGTTCCCGCAATGCAGTAAAAATAATTATCTTTAAATACAATCAAAATACTAATAATCAAATAATTAAAATTTAATTAATATAAGATGTTCGGCAAATATAATAATAGGTATTATTAATTTTCTGGTTACAAAAGTATTTAATAAAATCTCGGAGTTTCGATGTACGAGTCTTAAACCCCGTGGCTCAGAGAACACGTAACACCGTCGGTTCTTCGCCTGGTCTCTCGCTGCTCGTGACGGAAATCCGTCATATCGAATAGTGAGAGTGGGGGAACAGAGAGAGTAAGACACTCAATGAGAGTGCCGACAATGCAATATAGTCACACTATGGCGGCCTAGTGAGATGCCTTTGCAAATTCAAGATCATAGTGGGAGGGGACATTTGTACTGGAAACTGTGTTTGCGCATACGTATGTGCACTATAATATCTCCTGTGTTCTTAGCTGGTCTCGTCATCATTCTATTGCAAAGTGTCACCCACTTAACTAAATACTATTGATACAGGGGTGACAATTATCGTGGTAACTGTGTAAGCCTTACACTGTCACAATGACTGTCATGCCTTTTACGTCCCCAAGCGGGGTGTGAAAAAGCATCTCACAAGGCCACCATAGTGTGGGTCACCATACTGCATTGTTTGCATTTGCGATGAGCATGGTGACCACAATTCTTGGATTCTATTCATGCATATTCACTTTAGCAGGCTCATAATGTATGTATGTATATAAAAATACCGCTGACTTCAAAGGTAACAAAAAACTTATTTATGAAATCTTGTACAATTTCTTTCAGAGCATATCAAATATAAAAGACACTTGTTCAACAAATGTAATAAAAGCCTAGATATTCTCATGAACTAACAGTTCTAACTGTAGATACCATATAATTTCATCCTTTGACGACTGCGAATCTTTATCAAATTGAAAACATCTTATTTTATCTCACCTTTGTATAAGAGGGGGTGGCCTCCCCAACACATCTAAGATTGAAGACGCTCTGACGAAGAGGTGAGCTTAGGTTACATTACAAGATGAGCGAGAAATGCGACCGATTGCTGTGTTTTCTTAACAGTAGCCTGAAATATTATATATTAATAATGATTTTTAAATATGCATTTTTTTTAAGCGGGGCGTGAAAAAGCATCTCACTAGGCCCCCATAGCGTGGGTCGCCATACTGCACTGTCTTGTCGCCATACTTGTATTCTATTCATGCTTTCAGAATGGAGAATGGAGAATGGCAGAATAGAGTCACTTTGGTAGGTTCCTGTAAAAATAAAAAAAAAAAATAACTAAGATAAAAAGAAAAAGTATATAAATAAAATTAAAATCAATGCACTTTGAAGTCAAGTATTTGGTAACAAGCAAAACTAAATGATGCGAAATAGCATGGTAGTTTTCTTAATTATAATTAAATCAATATAGACAGCACGCATGGCGAAGCGGTTTAAGCGGTTAACTCACCGTGCTTTTACGCGCTAAGTGTTGTAGGTTCAAACCTCACATGAGATAATATTTTTTGTGACCCACGTATTGTTGTTCTGAGTGTTCTTTGTATACATTTTTATATGTTGTAAAGCCCCTGCGGGACATGAACATTCCTAAGTATTAGTAATTTTAACTTGTTATCGAATCAATAATTCTGTAAAGAACAACAGTACACAAGTAATATAACTACTTTTATATTACTTATTCACTGCTTTCGTTAACGCCATGCCAAAGTAATTCAACACTACAAACATATCTTGTATTTCCTTTGAACAGCCTCCTATGATTAAGTTATTTTTTATTTGTTAGAAGATATTTTAAAACATGTAAAATGAACGAGCAATAAAATGTTAAAGGTAAATTATAGGCTTGAACACACTGAACAAAACATAAAGGTTATATGAACTATAAACGATTATAAAGTAAACCCATCTTCAAGCAGCGTTCGACACCGCTCATCTCACACGAAGACACAGCCTTATAGCATTTACATGAAAATGGAAGTCTTATTTGACCCTTTTCGTTCTAACCTATTTGTTTTATTTATCGCCCTGTCTCGTCAATTTACTTGTGAATGTTTTATAGTAGCGACGGTCTGTATAGAAATAAAGAGAAAGAGTAAGAGAAACCTAGAGATAAACTGCCAAGCGTCGCGTTAAGGATGATTTCCACCAAACGGTTCGAATCGGAACGGATTTTACGATTCTTAAACGACGTGAAATCGTATGCACAGTAATTAAAGTCTATTGTACCAATCCGCACATAGCAGCTTCAATGCGGACGCTGTTCGTGAGGCGTGATTATAGCCGAATCTGGGAAAATAGACTTTAAGTACTCTATACACGATATATTACCGTTTAAAGATTGTAAAATCCGTAAGCATGCGGCCGCTAGTTTTAAATTAAGGTTCTCTCACACAGGCGTGCTATTATCGGTTGGTAATATCGGACGAGTTATTGCGTTAATGCGTTCCGATTTCTTGCATACAACACGTGTTTCGTTATTATCGCAGCAGTAACTGTGTAACGTACTAATACTCAACGTACTAAAAACACATATCACAATAAGATATATGGTATTATACAGCCTGAATTTTTTTAATATCTCTTGATGACGTCTTAAAAATGATATAATTTGGTATCTTGAATTGATTGGTAGATGATGCCGGATACAAGAGACCTCTTTGAAAGCAAATTAAGCTTAGGATACTGGTCTGAAATCGGTACCAGAAAAGAGATAACGTACCTCTTTATTAACTTCTTAATTTGGTTCGAAAGACGAAAAAGGCTTTGCGAAACGATTAAATTATCCAAATCTTAGTGCCAGTTTCACGAGTTCCTGATAAAGTTTTATCTGTAGATCAAGGTTACTGATGTATATACAGTTATCTGACATGTTTATCTCTATCTAAGACTTGTAAAGCTCACTCACTCATCTGTACTTATCTGGCAGATAAGTTTGAAATAGTGTATAAGGGTCTTCATCAGCAGTGGTGAAACTGAAGTATTGTATAAATAGTAAAAATATTTTTCATGTTTAACTTTACATTTTTAAATACTTGTTTTTCTTAAATTAAACTAATCTACAATTTCTAGTGCATTTTCAAACATGTTTGTATAGATATATTTTATTGATACAGTGTGTAACAGTATAACATGACAGCCATGACGCGATTCGACGAGTTGTGACAATCGAAAATGCAGGCTCCTCGTCTGATAGCCACAACGTTTTATGATCATTTTCATAAAGGAATTCTCCAAAAATACTACTTTCGCGTTACTTATACATAAAATAAATAAATAATCAAACATCTAACACGCAACGACATCTAGCTTCAAACTAAGCAGACATTGTACTATGACAGTTACATTGACTGATAGAATACTTATATTTTTTTTTGTAAATACATACATATTAAACATAGAAAAAACCCAAACTCCGAAACAAATATTTGCAATTCATGCAAAAATTTGGTTTTACCCAGGCATCGACCCTGAGACCTCATGGACAGCAGTCGCATTCGCTACCACTGCGCCACGGAGGTAATCAACAGTAACAGTAACGACAACGCTTTGTAAGCTGTTTTTATCGGTTAATAAGCGTTGTAAGCGTAACATATGTTCATATTTATAAAATGTAAAATGTGTTACAGTTATTACAAACACATTATTTTCAACTTCACTTGCAATAAAATTTATTAATCACTATTAAGTAATTTATAATTCATATTAATTTATGTAAATTCTTAATTTAATAATGTTGATTTATGTTACACTGTAATACCACATATTATCGTGGCAAATATATACATATATAATACTAAGTCGTAGTATGATCTAATACATAATAAGCGAATAGCATTGATATATTTTCAAATAATAATAATAATATTATTCTCACATATCTCACACATGGCCATCTGATCCCAAACTAGGCAAAGCCTATGGTAACCAAATTGAATTAAAAGAGTTTAAATATCATTTAAAGTGGCAATTAAATATAAAACTAACCCATAGTATTATAATAATATTATTCTCCCACATCTCATACACGGCTGTCTGATCCCAAACTAGGCAAAGTCTGTACTATAGTAACAAAACTGTTGATTAATCTACTTTTATATTTCTAAATACATACATGTTAAATACAAATTACACCCAGACACAGAAGAAATAATCGTGTTTACCACAAAAATTTGTCCTGAATGGGAATCAAAACCAACAACTGCCGGCTTGGCAGTCAGTATCACTAACCATCAGACCAACGCGCCCTTTAAAAAAACGGTCTCATCTGTCCCGCATGCTCTCTACTGTATCTTCTTTACACCAGCATCAGCACATCAGAACTTGGGGAGTTCCAAAAAAAATTAAAATATCTCAGTATCTACTATGAAATTAGAAGTAAGTTAAATTCTAACATTTCCCGAGATAAAAATGAAGCAAAATAGATATATCATATTAAACTGGGAGATTTAAGGAGAATTAAAAAATATTGTTTATCTAGAGCGGGCCATGAATTAGTTAACATTTGAAAAAATCGTATAACAAACCATTTGATGTATTATAAAAATTGTTTATTTACAAGAAAGCCAATTAGTTGTAATCTATGTTTTAAGAATTACATCGTCTAAATGACCACGGTTTCGACGTTGGCGCTCTTCTAAGTGAGCACCGAAATTTTCGAATACTCGTCGGCAAAGAGACCGCGAGATCATCAACATCTCTTCGCTGATTTTTCTTTTAGTTGTTTTTGGTTTATTGACAAGTAACAAATCAAATAACCCGATAAAAAGAGGTCTGCTGGGGATAGATCTGGACTTCTGGGTGGTCATGGAATGTCGTCTCGTCTGGAAATCAACTTCTCACCACCAGCAGGGACTCATTGGACATGTGACAAGTGGCTCCATCTTGTTGAAACCATGTGTTAGCATTGTAAACAGCAAATTCTAGTAGCATCGGTTCCAAGAACTTCCGTAACATGTTTACACGGGATATTAAATTCAAATTTTAATGAATTCTTGAGGTCCACCCTACATGTGAGTTATAACTGATTGGACAATATGTATGACAAAACTGTGTTTGGACAAACACGAATATTCACACGACTTGACACTAGATTCCTCCAAGATAGTATACCGCCACAGATGTTATCTGCAAGCTGTTCAGCTTTACATCACCTTTTTTGTACTCAATACTACAGCAACACCACATAAAAAAAAACTTGTCATAATATGTGTTGCTCGTGGTAAATTAACAAATACTTCTCATTTTATGGAGGTTTGGCGTTACTAATATTCTTATTGCTACCAAATTACATTACAAAATTCTGAATAAAATTAGCGTTTTGAGATGTATGTGTATCAAAAAAAAATTTAGAGGCATTAAAACAGTCCAAAATACACAATCATTCAGATCCTTTATTTTTAAAAAAAAACTCGTTTCCAGACAAGAATCAACCATGGACTACGTGAGTTTTAACAGCTTCAGTTGCTATAGGTGTGAAAGATTACGCAAAAGACGCACCAAGTTTGTAACTCCTGGGTGACAAATGTTTATAGGCGAGTGGTCACTGTCTATCTGGTTAACATTTCCCTCTTATATCATAAAAAAGACATCTTTTTCTTTATCTTAAGACTTTTTATATGTGAAGTATTTGTGTTTCAACATATTACAGTTCGAATTATTGATCAGAATTATATTGTATAATACATTGTTCATTATAATAAATACGTTTCAAGTTTCTGGCAGGTAAAAAGAGGTGAACTTGAAGCACTACAGCATCTGTACCTAAGTTAGCGAATGATTAATGTGTGTTGCCAACTCCTTGTAAAATATACAGTACAAAACACGTGACCTTCTACGTCGCGGTAAGGCAAAGTGTGACTGCTTACGGCGCAGACTATTTCATTAATTAAAGCGATTTATAAATTATTACGGATAATTAAAAACGGCATGGGATCGTACATCAATAAACCAAATACGCTATGTCAACCAAAAAAACAAACAGTGAAGAGATGTCGGCGATCTCGTGGTCACTTTATCGACGAGTATTCGAAAATTTTGGTGCTAGCTTAGAAGAGTGCAAACGTCGAAACGAGGGTAATTTAGACGAAGTAATTTTTTTAAAATAAATTTCAACTAATTAGCTTTCTTGTAGTTTTTTTTTAATATGTCAAATATTTTTTTATACATTTTTTTTGCGAGTTACGAGTGTTGTTGCGAGTTTTTTTGCGAGTTTTTTGCGGGTTAATTAAAAAACTGTTAAATAAGTTGTCGCTCATCCTATATGTAAACCTTTATCTTGAATCACTCTCTCTATTGGTGAAAACTACATTAAAATCCATTGCGTAATTTAAAGAGTAAGCGGACAAAAAGAAAAAGCAACTTAATTTTATACGAAGTAAACATACATTTATTTTCAATTCTAAGCGTAATTGTAGAATTTAGCAAATAAAACCATCCATACCAACTTGCAAGTTAAATAAAAACGTGTAACAAAATTAATGAAATCTGTGTTTATATTTAATGTTTACATACAGAAGAATAATAGACAATCCCTGAGAATAAAAGGCTATGGACACTTTCCTAGTCGCTAAATAACAGTTTCGTCTCCTCATCGTTAACATCTAAGAAAATATTAAAGCAAAGTGAAGAAATGAATAGTCGATAACATAATTAAATGTATAAAGTAAATCATCTGTTGCTTGTGATTCTACGAGTATATTAATTACTGTTGTGCGTATTCAAGCACTATTGGCTTACTTAGTTGAGAGGTTTTATCCTGAAAAAGAAAAATATCTGAATTGTAATTATATTTAGTAAAAATAGAAACTGTTTATACTACTTACAACATTTTGTTTTAAATTCTTTTTCAAAATCTAAAAATCACAACAAAATGTTGATGAACAGGTGCTTAATTTTTTTTTTGCTTATGCCAATAAATTTAAAAAGCGCAAAATAACCATAATATCAAATATGTATATTGACAGACTACGTAATACTTACCACGTATAATAGGAACATAATAAGTAGGTAGGTTTTATTTTTACTTTTATTTCTTTTTTTTCCTTTACTTCATTCATCATAGCACTTATATGAATATAGCTTCGTATTATTTTGTATTTCAGAATCTCTTCTAGCTTGTATTATAACTAGTCGTGAAGACTTGTAATTGGCCTGATATTGTGTATAAAACTGGCAATTGCCTTTTTTATAGCTGTTGGTATTCCAAACTTTAATTAATAAACAATAAAATAACAGTATAACAGTCCAGCAGTGAACATCTTTCGGTTAAGAGAATAATAATGATAAAACAATCGAGTGATGCAGGTACACACTTGCTTTCACCAGCGGCTTCACTTTCAGTACTTACTTTCTAAAGAAATATGGGCCCTTCATTGCATATTTTTCAAAAAACGTAAAATATTATAAAGACCAGCTTAGTAGTAGAGCATGATTACGCTTAGTGAAATAATGATCAAAAAGTTTGTGTAAATTAGTTAATTAATAACTTAATTAGTAGTACTTAATTAATTAATTAGTAGAAAACATTGATTTTAAAAAATGTGTTTACACACATAAATCCACTAATTCTTTTTCCGTTCAATATTAATTTATCATCCGTAAACAATAACACTACTACAAATATTAAATTTGTTTATTCATAATAAAATGAAAGAGGTTCATTTACTAAAGTGCATTCAATTAGTATTTCAAAGAAACGTGCACAATCCCCAGGGGCATGCATGTGGATTAAAACAGTATATTTATTAAAGTAAATTTAACTCCATATTAATTGAAAAATTATGAAAATTGAACTTCGTTCTATTGTAAAAAGAATACACAGTACTTACCCATGGTACGCGCCATTGTGAATAAGTAATTATAGATTGGTGGATATTAATTATGTCTTTGCAAAATTATATAGCTATTTTTTTGACATATGAGAGCCATTGCTGTCATCTTAGAGGATTCTCCTAACAGATATTGTTAGTTTAAAGTTATATTTCTAATTGTAACATATTTTAAATGAATATATACTAAGAGCAAACGATCGTTCATATCAAAAAATATGTCCATCTGGGTGCGAATCAGATCCCTGTCTTTTGAGCAGTCACATTACCAAATATTGTACTTTGGTATATTTATAATAGTGAACCTGTTTCTTATTTTATAAAGTATAACTAAGAGTTAGCAGGTAGTAGAGCCACGCTGATTTTAGCATAAACGGGCCGGCTCGACCGGGGCAGTACAACCCGCCCACAGAAGATCACCTAAAGCGACAGCATCCGTGCTGTCGTGTTTCGTTGGTAAGTGCGAGACTGGAGGCCTATTGATTCAGGGGTGACAGTTGTCGTGGTAAGTGTGTATAATACAATGCTACGACAGCTATCATGCCTTTTACGTCCCCAAGTGAGGCGTAAAAAAGTATCTTAATAGGCCGCCATGGTGTAGATCACCATACTGCAGTGTCGGCATTCACAATGAGTATGGTGACTACAACTTTTGGATTCCATTCATGCTTTCCACCAGGCAGAGTAGAGTCACTTTGGCAGGCTCTTAAAATAAAAGAAAAGATAAATAGATGCTGATAACTTCTAAAATGAAACATCAACAAACTACAACTACTTCTGAATATTTAATAGAACTATAACAAAAAGACATACTCGCTGTCAGCTTTTGTTGCCCGCTCGCAGTAGCGGATGTGCCTAATAAAACATTGAACAACATTTGTTCAGTACTTACATCAAAATAATGCGAGTTGTTTATTGTAAAGTAAAACATACGTAGAATACAGCTACAATTCTTCGATATTTACTTTAACACTCCAGCTGCTACAGTTCTGGTGTTTGTCAAGGGTGATCGGATCGGACTGCGTTGATTCTAATTCTGAACTAGACTGACTAGAATAGATTAGAATATTGTAAATGTGAAAATTATGTTTGCTTACTCATAAAGCTTTCAAGTGCGGCCGTACTACTCAATTAATTAAAAACATGGGGTATGTTCACTTTGGCATGAAATAAAAGTGCCTCGCTGGTCTAATTGTATATGTGCCCATCAAGAGGTCTTGGGTTCGATTACCGTATTTCTTATATTTTTTTTATTTACAACATGATTTTACATTTAACATTACATGATTAGAATCCAGGAGCGGTGGTCGCCACACTCAGTGCGGATGGCGACAATGCAGTATGGTGACCCGTACTACGGCGACCTTGTGAGATGCTGTTTCACACCCCGCTTGGGGACGTAAAAGGCATAACAGTCATCGTGACAGTGTAAGGCTTACACAGTTACCACGATAACTGTCACCCCTGCATCAATGGGCCTCCGGTCTCACACTCACCAGTGTAATATGGCGACTCACACTATGGCGGCCTAATGAGATGCTTTTTCACGCCCCGCTTAAAGGACCCGGGATCGTAGTGGGAGGGAAACACGTGCGCTGATAATGAATTCTAGGCTTTAACTGATTTGTACAGGAAGGAAGTGCCAAACCGTTTAGTTCGGGAGCGTATGTCTACCATTCTGAAATGGTGACTTCCAAGGCCAGTACGAGTTGTCCTGTAGAGAAGCGGAGAGGATGGGATCAGTTGGAAGAGCTCGTCAGAACAATCTTCATGATAAAGACGATAGAGGATTGCCATAGAGGCGACATCTCTTCGCAACTGCAGAGACTCAAGGGGTTCAGTGACTTTCGGGCTATCTGGACTGCTCGCCGCTGTAACCGATCCAAAACGTCCAACAAATACTGCGCCGATCCATCGTAAAGATGAGAACAGTACTCCACGCAGGATAGTATCTGGGTCTTATAAAGAAGACACAGATGCTCAGGCGCAAAGAACCGTCTCACTCTGTTCAGTATACCCAGCTTCCGCGAGGCCGCCTTAGTAACGCTTTCAATATATTCTCGTGAATTGACGTCCCGGCCAATATTCATACCCAAGATACTGAGATTGTCCTGCAGCGGCAGTTGAATGTTCTGAAAAGTGGGGAGGGGAAGGAATCGAGATTTTTTGACAGAGAGCGCGCACGCCTGTGTTTTCTTGGCATGGAACTCGACCAGATTCTCATGACCCCATTGAAAAATGTGGCCTAGGACCCGGTCGAGCTTAGTGACAAGTTTTTGTCGCTTTTCCTCAAAGTTCGCTAATTGAAGTTTGACGGTGTTTAACGCCCGTGGCTTGTTGAGCAATTAAGGCCATCAGTAACAGTATCATCTATGCAGTCGTTGTTGGGATGTCAGTACCCTTAAATATACTGACAACTTCTACCTTTGTTTTTAATTCGCCTTCAGGGTTGCAGAGGTCTGATGCCAGTCGTTCCGTGGAAAAACTGACATTGAAGTAAAACTAACTTCAAAAAAATGGGAATAATAAAGACTAGGAAAATATAAGAAACAAAAACAAATGAAATATTATTATTATTGATATTCTTTTGTTACACCAAGTGAGTGAT
The DNA here is from genome assembly GCA_949316085.1 of Hypercompe scribonia. Classification (NCBI taxonomy): domain Eukaryota; kingdom Metazoa; phylum Arthropoda; class Insecta; order Lepidoptera; family Erebidae; genus Hypercompe; species Hypercompe scribonia. The sequence continues at coordinate 14,117,676 of OX438988.1, forward strand.
GTTACCGCGAGGCCCCTCTTTATTAGTCAATAATCGTACATTACATACATTAATCTATATACCCATTAATTATTAAACTGCATCGGTAGCGTAGTGGTAGTGAATGCGACTACTGTGCTTGAGGTCTAGGGTCATATGCCGGGTCAGCTTAAATGTATGATTTGCAAACATCTGTTTCGAAGTTTGGGTGTTTTCTATGTATAATATCTATGTATTTACAAAAAAAAGTACAACTTCTTGAGCATTCTATCAGTCAGTCTACTTATCATAGCAGAAGCTCTGTTTAGTTTGAAACTAGATGACGTTGTGTGAATGTTTAAAAAATATAACTGTACCTTACAAGATTTTTACACCAACCAAGGATTGGTTGCTAAAGAATGTTCAGAGTAATAAATCCATCGATGTACAAGCTGTATAAAGTTATAAATGGATGAATAAAATTCTATTCTCTTGGAGATCACTTAAAGGATGACAACACACATATACTCGTACACCGATTAGTCTGTTCGTTTGACCCCCAATACCTTAAAAAATAGGAGCGTTTTTTATTCTATCCAACTGTTCGAAATGGGCTATACAACTTGTGAAGCAATTGACTAACAGACAGATTGTAATCTGATTAAAAAAATATACCTAACATTCATAGCTTGTTTCTAAATTGCATTACTAGATGGCGCTGACAACCAATATTTCGTATAGCTTATATATTAAAAGACGGAACTAATTTGTGTCAAGATCACGTACCTCTAACTTGATCTGACTGTTACTGAGAAGACCTCGCTCTCAAACGTAGTGATCAACAGTCTGTCTCCACTGATGGACATAGATTTTTCGTTTAAAGGAGGATGTTACCTACTATTCCAGTTGACCAAATGGGTTTGTGATAGGTTTTCCTTCTCTTTGTAGTACTGTTACCCTGCTTAGTTTGCTTTCACATTCGGCTATTACAACACCGATGGGATAAATGACAGTTGTGACATTCCGTATTCTTAATCCATCACCACATGGATATACCCTTTTACCTGTGGAAGCCCCCTCGGGCCGTCACCTCACCGCGGTTTACGACGAGGTGGTTCGTCGGAATTAGACCGACTAAAACCACACGGTGTGCCACTCTGCGCCTGATATATATAGGAGGGATCCGAGAACAGTTTTCATAACGACGTCCATGCACGGATGTCCCCTGCAATACCATTTCCTACGATTAATTCCCGTTAAACAAAACCTCACAAAACACAATAAGTAACGAATGACGCACGAAATAACCTATTATGTGAATTGTTGCTATAAAAAGAAATAATAATTAACAATCTAAAAATAATTTTGTTTGTTTACAAGAAAAATGGTTTTACAGGCGTGGTGTACTCGTAAAGCGATCATAGTTACTTAACCTTAACTTTGTTTGAACGGTTTTTTAGGCTACTGTTATTACGATGTTTGATTTCTTATATCCATCACAATTAGCCGATAACGAATTGACTTTGACTGCACGTTTGGCCTAGTGGTTTAAGCGATCGCCACGCCGCTCTCTACTGCGCAGGGTGTTGTGGGTTCAAACCCCACACGGGACAACACTTTGTGTGATTTGTATGAAGTTTGTTTAGATATAAAAGAATCAAATCAGATGATAGTTTTAGTTCTACTACCTGTCGTAAGAGCTGGCATGTCTGTTGCGGTTTACTGGCGCTATAAAAATAAGTTGAGAATATTGAGAGGATAGTAATAGGAAAACTGACTTGACTGTACGGATGGCCTAATGGCTTAAACAGTCGCCACGCCGCTCTCTACTGCGCTGGGTGTTGTGGGCTGAAACCCAGCATGGGATAACACTTTGTGTGATCCACAATTGTTGTTCTGAATTTGGATGTTCTTTGTGTCCGTTTCTTGTATGTTTGTAAAGTCCCCCGCGGCACAGGATTTATTCGTAGTGCAGGAGTTGTATTTAAATACAAAAATATAGCTTCTACAGTTTCCCTTTACATAATTATACCTTCTGAACATAAAACTTTTAATCGTCAGACAATTGGACTTGATTATAGACACTGGTGTCGGTCACAAATAGCAAGTACATTCTGTCTCTGGATGATTACATACCCGAAACAGCTAAAATTCTGATACACATATATCAATAAAAACAGATTGCTATTCAACCATAGTTAAATAGGTAGTGTAAAACATTTCTAACGTTTTTTTCAAATAACCCTCAATCTCGTTGATAGTCACTAAAGAAAAAAGTAAATTGGGTCATGAGTATAGAAGAAAAGGGTACTCAATAGCTTGGTCTTTGCCAATTTATGTAAACTACAGCTCTGGTGAATTCAATTAGTTCAGTAAAATTATAGCATAGACAATTTTTGCGTACTTTATTTTAGATGATGATGACATTTGGAACGTAGGGAACGGTTTATACCACAATAGATAGTTTTTTGCTACATAATAGACTTTTTTTCCTTTTCACTGAGATGATAGATTTATTTACTATAATCTTGAACATTTTACGGTTTTCGTTTTCTAAGTAACTAAATGTGAACAGTTCAATCTAGATTTTGATATCTCGTTCCAAAAATTTGTGCCTCAAAGTGCTTAAATAGATTATTAGCTTTTAAACAAATAAAAAATAAACTTGTGTGTGTCTAGCAGTCCGTTAAAGAAGTAGGAATTGGAAATTCAACAAAGCCAAATCAAATCAAATCATTTATTAGCAGAATGTAGATTTACAGAGATCTCAATGTTATAATATGTTAACCATTTACATTCTACTGTTATAAAATAGTGTGCAAATTTGTTTTTTATTTAAGTTAAGCAATAAACATATATTTTTAGAATGTTTCTGTTATGTTAATAGTCAAAAAAAGTAAAAAAATGAAATGTCAAAATTTGAATAAGCAACATGTCAATGTAACATGCACAAATATACCAGTCATTTTAAAAACAAAATCAGAAAAAGTTAAAAAATATGTTTTTTTGTATTCTACTTTCTATAAATTGCCATGATAGATGCCAGTCATACACACAAAAGTGCACAGTTTCACATAACAATCCATAAAGTTATGAAATTCGGGTGTAGATAATAATAATAATGATAATGATAATAATGGGAGAGCATAAGAATCATTGCGTCAATCATTACCGTGATACCATTATTATAACAACACGCATTTTTACATAATATATATTCTTACAGATAGGGTCAGTCCATTATTTCAAAATGATACTCATATACAAAACAATGTTTCCAATATTGAATACAGTTCGTGACGCACGCGTTCTGCGAATAGCCAATTATACAGTGATTATACTATTACTGGGTTCACGATATTGTAATAGCAGGTTGATGTGCAACGCAATGTCACTTGTGCAAGTTTATTGACCCGTCTGACGTGATGTGCGATCGAATTGTACGAGTTCTTCTATATACGTGTGATAGTATTGACCCGCTGATGTGGTCTGTTGTTTTGTTTCTTGTTTAAAGATTCATGACGCGTCTACATAAGATAACATCATCACAGGTTTTCCTTCTCTTTGCTGTGCTATTGTCCGACGTAGTTTGCTGCCTTAATCGGCTGTTACGACATCTACAGGATGAATAGAGACACTCTGTGTTCTTTATCCATCGCTACACATATGATACTCACTACCGTTGGTAACCACAACTCTTTAAAAGCGTGTTAAGATGTAGTAGTACAAGGTTATGTTACTCGGTTTTTCATTTACATGTATTTTCTGGTTGATATCCCAGATGGACAAGATAAGTATCAATTAATCCAATGTTATGAATAAGAAACTTTTCTAAGCTACAAGCTTACAAAGATCCGGATTCCAAAACTGCGTTTCAGCAATTCTGCGTGGAACGGATCGTCGTCATTGTCAACAGCCTTTGTCAGTGCCCTGCTAGACATAGACCTCTCAGTTAAAACAAAGGTTTGGCCTACTATACTACGCTGATCAGACAGGGTGAAACTGATAACAATAGTAGTAATTAATACTTTTATCCTTAGTACAACACTATTATTTTGACAGCTGAAAAATAAATGAATAACACGTACGACATTTAACGCCTATATGTCATAAATTTGAATAATATGGATAAGCATATTTGCGAATCACGAGTGCGTTGACCTCAATATTAAATAGGTGATATGAATAAAATTGCTCTAAACGAATAAGCAATTTGCAACGCTATTATGTATAATTGTACGGTTATAATTTGTTGAATATCAAAAGGACGTATCTTTCGACGTATGAGTAGCATTTTCCTTAAATTTTAAATGAACATTCTCTGTGGAATATTTGTACTAAATGTCATTGTAATGTTTAGTTAATTTATTGTAGTCATTTTGTCAAGTTTACTACCTGTATGGAAATGATATATTTCTACGATATTATTTTCCCATTGTAGCGTGTATTGTTTTGTAATTTCTACTAATTACGTTCCGTTACATGAAAATAAGTAGATATTATCAAATAACATGATGAATGTAATAGTTACGGTTAGTTCATTTTACGATTACCGTATTTTATCATAGTATTTTTTATTTATGTTATATTTTTAGAATGTTTCTGTTGTAATTGGAAATAAAATCTATTTAATTTCTTCCCTGGGTTATATCCCAAAAAATGCAATTATTTTGGAACATCATCATCATCATCTCAACCAAAAGAGGTCCACTGTTGGACATAGGCCTCCCTCAAGGTTCTCCACAACAGCCGGTCCCGTGCCGCCTGCATCCAGCGGCTTCCCGCGACCTTTACCAGGTCGTCGGACCAACTTATGGAGGGCCTACCAACGCTGCGTTTCCCAGTACGCGGTCACCATTCCAGAACTTTATCGGCCATCGTTTCTACACAACTTAAGTTTAGCAATTTTACTGGCAATATCGGTGACTTTATTCTGAAACATATATACTAAAATAATATACAAATAAAAGGAATTTACACATTACCTGGTGATATAACGATAATATGTTTATTAGTATGTGTTGTCACTCTTAAAAAAAGCTGGCAACACTATTGATGTCATATCTTAGCGTCACAGGCGCGGCAAGGCACACCCACTTCTACGCCTATTTTTTTTGGTTTCAATAAAATTTTGATCGATGCTTGTTGTTGAGTCGATGAGTTGAGTGCAATGAAATAAAAATGTAAAACAATTAACTCCAGTAACAGTTATACTTTCATCATTAATACTGCTAACGTGTGGTTCATTGGAGCTAATTACATAAGGAATGAAATGATATCGTGAGCTATGACAAGGTCGTATATCAAAGTTTTATGTCTCGATAATATTTCTCACGTATGTTGTACTAAATTTCATTTGACAAAATCATTTGAGGTCAAATTAAACGTCAAATTTATATTAACGATAATACTGTTCTTGTAAGAGACTTACTTACTTACTAGTAGCATGGAGCCAAGAACCATACGCATAAAAAATACTTTGGCAAAATGTGGGTGCTGTCATTTTGGCTCATCCGTCTAAAAATCCGTTTGCATTGGTTGTAAACAAAAAATACTACAGAATTTGTTTAGAGATGCAACATTCTAAGAGAAAATAGATGTTAAAAAGTAGTCACTTGTCACTATGTGGCACACATCTTCCTCGGTCCCTTTCGAGATAGAATCAAAGGGCAGTGATATACTTAGGACTCTAGTGTTGCAGGGTTCCATGGCTCTTACCATCTCTTACCATCAGATCTTTTCATTTGATCCTGTTTACCACAACAAATGTTATCGACGCCTATCAAGCTATCCGCGACATGGGGTATATTTTCTCATGCAGAAGTTGTTTTTTTTTTCAAACAGAAAACAAAAAAATATCTAATATCTATGAAAAGTGTCTTTTTGTCAACAAGTCTTAACAAGTTATGAAACAAGAATAATATTTTGTTTACAGCTATCGGTGTTAACTAGAGGTGTTCATTTATTTAAATGTATTCAGGTAAAATTGGCAGTTTGCATAAATTTTGGTTGTTCCTAACAAATTGCGAGTTATGAGTTATTGTGGAATAATTATTTAATTGTGTTTTCACCTTGTACTAGATTAACAGTGTTTTACTGGCTAGTGATTAAAGAGTGTGAATTTAATGTGTTTGTTTAGGGAAAACTCCGGAAACAAAATATCTTATATCGGTCATATTTCGTAACTGGTACAAAAATATGGTCGACAAAATTTTTACTTGTAACTCACCTTTTACATAGAGGTGCATAAAGCTGCCATCAAGAACTTGGGGCTACAAATCTATCTCACCTGCAAGTGGTGTACCTGTTAATCAGCAGACGTGTCTCTGGCTAACAAAACATCCCGAATAGAGGCAAAAGAATCGCCACCTATTGCTTGAAACCAAAACATTGGCAAAAAGTGGACGTTTAATAAGCCTCTGCCTATCCCACCGGGGAAACAGGCGTGTTTTTATGCATATATATATAATAATTTAGTTTTTTTACATATAAAAACGTCCATAGGACCATCATACCACTACCAAATCACATTATTATGTTAATTTCATTAATTATTTAGTGATATTAATACGTCCGGACAGATGTGTAATACGCCTCTGTCTTTAATTTCATCATCATCATCATCTCAGCCAAAAGACATCCACTCTTGGATATAGGCCTCCCCAAGGTTCTCCACAACAGCCGGTCACGTGCCGCCCGCATTATTCATCAGGTCGTCAGACCATCTTGTGGGGGTACCAACACTGCGCTTCCCAGTACGCGGTCGCCACTTCAGAACTTTCAGGCTTTCATTTAATAAATAATATTTTATCTACTCTAACTTTGCTGTTTAATACGTGATGAAATGAATGATTACTACATTATTATATGCTGACTGTTGATGAGCAGAATCATTTATCCTATGTCTGGATGTAATTTGTCTGGTCATCATAGGACAGGCTTTGCGTAGTTGAACATCGTACGGTCCTACGTGTAAACAATACATCGTTTTCAAGCAATTTTATATGACTGAAAACATACCTCATAAAACACGTTGTCTACGATGCATAAAAAGAAAAATATTAAAAATCCTAAATAATATCCACAGACCTTATGCAGTAACGCTATTTAGGTCAAGCCGTAATCTCAGTTATGGATAATCATCTCTATCACCGCTTGGGGTACCATAAACCATGATTAAATGGTTATCTGTGAGGCAAGTTATACCTTTATTTCTTTCTATATTTCCTACGCGGCTTCACTTTTGTGGTTCGAAATAACATAACTGAGTTATACAGAAACCCTTTGTTTTGTCATGGCTATTCACGATCAGCTTTAGCCATTTAAACCATGGTTTGCAAACCTAGTCTTTCGAAAGCGGTAGTAAGTTCATGTAGAATTACAAGATTGTCAAGTTAAAATTGGAATGGGAGGGTTCTTAGCTGGAATAGTAAGAGTTATTGAGAAAATTCTTGTTCCTGAAGTTTTTGCCAAATCATACCAGTGTAAACGCGAATTCTGTTGTATTTTTTATTTTTATTTATGCTTTATGGATTTATGGTAATTTTGTTTTAAATAGTGGATATTTATCACTCTCGATTCTTGTTAACTTCTTCTAATTTAAACTTCAAATTAGGAATTGGTTTCTATAAAGAGCAGTATACTTGGACAAAGTGCGAATTCTCTTTCGTTCAGGACTGTGATGCTCTGTCTAGCAAAGTTAAAAGTCTAAAAACTGGTATTTACGAACAAAAGTGAATACCTACGGATTGAATGGCAGTCTTAGAAAAAAAAAATGTAATCCAATTATTAAAAATGTAAAGAAATACATTATTTGATACTTTGTTAGTTAGCAGCCTTGTAGTATGTAAAAAGCTAACAATTTACATTTTTTTAAACAGTATACCCTCGAGACACACGTACACGCGTACATCAAACATGAATATAAGGTCAAGGACACTTGCTCCCGAGAGTGGTGGGGTTAATTTAGACACAGTTCGAAGGTCACTGTCACATTAATAAAGTAAATTGCTTAGTGTGTTGTTCTTAGAGTTCAGAGTGCTTTTGTTGGTTTGTTTTATCTATCTATTATATAAGTTAAAAATAGAACAAGTCTGCCATTAAAGAGGATGAATAGGGACAGTTAGGTTTCAGGGTTTTTTTTATTTGACCACTAAGTATAAATCCTGTGTCTTAGAATTTACAAGCATACTAGAATCGGACGCAAAGAACAGCCAGATTCAGAACAACAATTTGTAGGGTTTAAACCTACAACATTCAGCGCAGTCGAGAGCGGCGTGGCGGCCGCTTAAACCACTATGCCAACCGGGTAGTCAAACAATGCAGACAAGGCCAACAGTGCAGATGGCAAACAAGTATTAAATATTTTCTGTCTTATACCCTACCACTGCTGTGTAGTGTCGTTAGTATTTTAGTTGTCGAGTGATCAGAATATTATGCTTATCACACGTGAGTTAAGTAAGACATTTTTAGAACTGTTATTTGTATATTTTATTTTACTTCGTCATTTTGGAAAATCGACACCAAAACAGCAAAGATTTGGCCATATTCAATGTTATAAAGTAATTTGACGCGGGCGAACGGTATGTGTAGCAAGATGCAAAATATTTGAAAAGCGAATGTAATAGAGAGTATGACTTCTCTATTACAAATTCTCCATTACGCAATATTAACAAGGAGTTACCAAAGACAATAACGAAGTTACAAAGCGGAACAGCCGAAAACCTTGGATTTCCCCTCACACGTAACGCCTAACTCCTAAGGTTAACGTACTGAAGAAATCTTCCAAGCATTTCCGAAACGATTAGTCAAGTATACATACTTATTATACATACTAAATCACTCGTATTACATAGCCTTAGAGATCAAATTGGCTTGCTTTAGAGTATAGATAACGCGGGTGGAATAATGAGAATTTGTTTGATCCTTGAACCGAAATCGCTCATGATTTTCGGCCGGTGTCAATGGTCGTAGATTGCAATAACATTGGAGGTCAAATATCTGGTAGTAACATTTTTTTTTTAATTTAATTTCATTTTTAAAAATAGAACGAATAATGTGTGTGTAAAGGCACGAAGACAGCCATTTTGAACGCTCGTTCAAATTCCATTTTCAAAATATACCATTGTTACCTTTACAAATTGTCCCCTCCATTCATTCGTGAACCCAACAGCCCGTGACAAACATTAAATCATTAACAGAACAAAAAACGTACACAACTTTTTCTCTCAATAAAAACTGATAATAACAATTCGCTAACGACTTATAAATTTTCCACGGTGAAAAAAAACAATAAATCATAAAGGTTTCGCTTCCCCTAAAGTGATGGTACGAATCCCTATTAGGCGACAATACCGGACGCCATTTTGGAAAACACGACCCGTGTCAATAACTTTCTGGTTGCTTTTTTATTAGGCTTTGTTTCTGTTCACTGAGAATTTTTCGTAAATTAGTATTCAGATAACTTTTTAATAGACTATATTGACAAGTTAATCTATATTTCGTTGAACAATTTCGTTTGCCAATATTTCAAAAGTAAATATAATATATTTACAGGACTATTAAGGGGACTTAACGTGGAGTCTTTCTAGATACTTTTGCCCGCGATGTCACGATAATTTTGACAGCAAACAAAATTGGAGTAGAAGAGTGGAAGAGCGAACACACATAAATATGTACATATTTGCAGACATGTGTTTACACAATATATTTGTACAATTTGTGTTTAATTACATAGAAATTAATTTAGAATACTCTTTGATTTACAGATAAAGTAACTTCCGAATGTGTTACAAGTAATAGCAATAAAAAGCATTCATTTGATCTATGTAGATAGGAAATACGTCAGGCAAGTACATAAAATGTGCAAGCGTGATAAAATTGTAATTCAATTATACTGTTTACATTAAAAACCATGTAAACTATTGTAAACAAGTTTGTTTCATACTATAATACCGAGAACTACTGTTTCCTCTTACACAACTTCCTATTTCTGTTCGTTATTATCAAAATTCACGAGTAAGTCTATACAATAATGTCTACTCGTGTATAAACATTAAACTAGGCCACGTGACTTCTAATATCCAATAAAAAATTGTGTTAATAATAATTACTATAAGTGACAAAAATAAATAATTAATATATAGTTTTAATAGAAACAATTAAAAAGTATTTTTTTTAAATCGAATCAGACTTTTTTTGCTTACTTAAGTAGAACGCAGTGCCAATTTAAATCGGCCAGTGTCAATTCTCCACGTGACATCATTGACGGTTTGAAAAAAGAACGCGTTGACCGCGATAACTTGTTCCTCACAGGTATTTAAAACGTGCCTTAAGTTTTAAATATAAGACATATTTTACTTTGAAAGCGTTGGTAGAATACTTTCACTAAGTAGTACCAATGTCAGTTATTTTCTTCGGCGTTATGCAAATGGTTACGCAACCGTATCAAATTTACACGTGGAATAGAATGCTAAAATGAAACAATTGTTCGCGGATTCTTTTTTAATGTTTTTTTTTTAATTAACTCTCGACACACGATTCGCAAATGTTGCAACATGACAGTAATATGAAGCCTTGTGTTTCTTTTGTTTTGTTACAACGTTAAAAAATGTAGTAGTACAATGTAGCAAATGGTTTTGGATTTTGAAAGTATGTCAATTGTGTTACTATTTATACATACATGTGCATATTACTAGCGATTTTTTCCTAATGAGAACACAATTGCTGTAAGCCAGCATTAAGCGACTTCTACAAGTATAAATATATTTTCCACCACCATCAATTTGTGAAATCCTTCGTAACACACAGGTTTATGATTATAAATAGGTTTTGATATTAAAAATAATTATTTGTTCTGCCATAAATTATCTTCTATTACGGTTATGCATTATCAATACAATAAGTGTAGTGTAGTAGGGTTACGGGTTCTGTTAACCTGTAACGTTACCATAGTAAAGACTCTGCCTAATTTGATATTAGACAGCCGTGTGTCAGATATATGAGTTTATTACTACTTATATATTTATTTTATTTATAATGAGGTTGACTCGTCGTTAAGTTTTAATTCCTTACGTTTCATCAAACAGTGAGGCTTCTTATTTGAATTTTATTTTATTGTGTATATTAAACATCATTAAATTAGTAGTAACTTATTTTAAATATTTTTTTTTAATAATAAACTCTTGTTTGAGACCGTGGATGCTGGAGCCGAAGTGTACTAGAGTGGAGATCACGATTGGGCAAACGTAGTGCAGGACGCTCTGCGGCGTGATGGACCGACGACTTGAAGAAGGTGATTGGCAGCGGATGGATGCGAGTTGCCCAAGACCGGGATCATTGGCATTCCTTGGGGAGACCTTCGCTCAGCAGTGGACGGCGATAGGTTGATTGATTGATTGAGACCGTGGTACTATTTTATGAGTTTGACACACGTTCTCTTATAACTGAATTAATGGATAGATACAAGAGAACAATTGGTAATTATACCAACGGAATCGAATGGTAGGCGATCCTAGCACTTATGATTACTATTATCTTAGCCCTACCACTTCTTGCGTTAGACATATTTTGCAATGTATAGCGTAAGAAATCGCGTAAAGAAAAGCGTAAAGCTAGCGTAAAACAACGCTAGGCAGGCCTCTTTATTCGACTCGGTTGTTAATTTATTCGACCTGGTCTCAACTTTTTTTAAATTAATAAGCAACGTGTCCCTCAAAAAAGATTCTATTTCCTTGTTCAAATAATCAATATTGGCCTATTTAGTAATCTTCTACTTCGCAAGTTAAACGTTGAGTGTCAAACCTCAACTTTCAAATGCCTTTATAACTGTTCGTAAATACTTAAAACCTTTTACAAACTACCTCACCCCCAAAATTAATTATCTATGACGTCACACCGAGCTGTACAATCACCCCCTAGGGTCGGGATGGGTTAAAGTTGTAAAGTCTTATTTACAACGTTACGTGGAGGCACCACTGTTCAAAATTTTAACGACCTGATGGTTAAGTGTTAATAAATTCAATGGAAGAGGCTCAAAAATTGTTGGTAGATATAAAATACCTTATTGTCAAATGTGAAGATACACTAAATCTCGCCCGCGGTTAACAGGTAACCCAGATTTTACCTGTCTAAAAAGGTCTTTAAAATATCAATCCAGCCATTGTAACGGCTCGTTGTCATCACGTATCTATTCAACAGCCAATGAGTTTCACACTCAAATCCTGGCGACCTTGTCCATTCTTAGAATAGAGAAAGAATAAGTATAACAAACGAAATAGAAAGCTAGAAACAATCTTCTGAGTAGAATTGTGCGTCAAATAAGAATAAATAACACATAGTTTTTCCTGGAATTCGTTAGATTTTCTGGAAATATTTGTTTAGAAGTCTACAAAATTGTCTCTACTCTAAAAATGTGACTTCATAGAAGTATATAAAATATGTGAGTAAAGTTTTCTTACAGCTCTTACAAGGGGAAACAAGAATTCCAGTGTTATACATAATTTTTGTCGCAAATTAACTCAAATATATTGACCGAAGTACACAAGCAAGTTATTAGACTGACATTCTTAAATACTACTTTGTTTTATATATAATTTTCCATAGTAATCTAGCCACAGGGTTGTAAAAAATTCATGGCGTTGCATAAACTGATACTCATGGATGGAGAAGCAAATTGGATGAGTTTCTAACTGTACTTCTCTTGATAAGCTGACCCAGAAAAGGATTATTTTACATTTTGAGAGCACTTATGTCAGTTTATGACTGCTGAGAATATTTACTCTTCGAAGTTTAAAGTTAATTTGTTTTAAAATTTGATTAACATGCAAATTTTTTTGTCAATAAGTAAAATATTTGGACTTTTTAAATATAGGGGCTACGAATTAGTTATCATTTGAAAAAATCGTATTAAAAACCATTCGCTACATTATACAAATTGTTTATTTATAAGAAAGCTAATTAGTTGAAATCTATTTTTTAAAAATTATATCGTCTATATGACCACCGTTTCGACGTTTGCACTCTTCAAAGCGAGCACCAAAATTTTCAAATACTCGTCGGCAAAATGATCGCAAGATCGCCCACGTCTCTTCGTTGATTTTTTCTTTTAATTGACGTAGCGTATTTGGTTTATTGATGTAGAACGATTCTGCAAATAACCCCATAAAAAGAAGTCTCCTGGACTTCTGGGAGGCCATGGAATGTCACCTCGTCTGGAAATCAGCTTTGCGGGAAACATGTCTTTGACCAACGGCAAGGACTCATTGGATGTGTCACAAGTGGCTTCAGCTTGTTGAAATCATGTGTCACCACTATTGTAACCAGTAAATTCCAGTATCATCGGTGCCAAGAACTGCCGTAACATGTTTGCGTGGGATGTTAGATTCAAATGGTCATGGTCATTAACGAATTCTTGTTTGTATGATCTGCAAATTTTTGTTTCGGAGTTTGGGTGTTTTCTATGCATGTATTTACAAAAAAAAAGTATTTAAATGTTCTACCAATCAGTCTAGTTATCATAGTACAAGTTCTGCTTCGTTTGAAACTAGATGACGTTGGGTGCTAAATGTCTAAAATATAAAACATCTCACACACGGCTGTCCGATGCCAAATTAAGTAGAGCCTGTGCATCAGTAACCGGACTGCTCATAAAAATTATTAAACATTTCTAAATATATACATCGATAAGTTGCACCCGTACACAGAATAAATAATAGAACTCATAACAAATATTTGCCCTGAGTGAGTTAGCGCCACGGGCCAACATGCTGTAGGTAGTAGAACCTCGCTGATTTCGGCAAGAATGAGCCAGCTCGACCGGAGCAGTACTATCCTCTCACATATGACAAACCTAAAGCGACAACATCCGCGCTGTCGTGTTTCGTTGGTGAGTGCGAGTCCGTGGGCCTATTGATGCAAGGGTGACAGTTTTCACGGTAACTGTGTGAACCTTACGCTGCCACGATAACTGTGATACCTTTTACGTCCCCAAGCGGGGTGTGAAAAAGTATCTCACTAAGCTTCCATAGTGTAGGTCGCCATACTGCATTGTCGGCATTTGCAATGAGTAGGGTGACCAGAACTTTTGATTTTTATTCATCAGGCAGAGTAGTATCACTTTAGCAAGTTCTAAACATAGTGAAAAAATAAAAGATCCGTCATTTCTAACTCTCAGAAGACCTGTCTGCACGTTTGTACTTTTTACCTTAAAAATCAGGAAGATTCTCTAAAACTATAAAAGTATGTCATTTCCAGCATAGTTTACCTATAACATCCTTCATCCTTGTACCACAGTTGGTTCCCTGCCTTTATTTATTTTCCTTACAGCCCGTCTGTGTTTGTAGCGAATATTTGTGTAAGCACCTATTTGTGTTGGTATTATGTTCTGGTTTTCTTGTTTGCCAAATAACGCGAGAATAAATTGCGTAAAACGACATATTTCACCACCGGATAACAGACTCTTCGCTGATACCCGGATCTCCGGATATTTATGCATAGGATGTAGTGTAACGACGGTTGAAAAAATAGCTGACATATTGTCAGCTATTTTTTCATTTGGACTGAGGTCTAAGGTCTAAGGTAATGGTGAGATAAGCCTAGTTTTCCTTGTGACAAAAACCCATCATAATATAGGATATATTTTATTTTATAAGTCAGATACACATTTCACATTTTAATGTTTTTTTTTTGTTTTTCTTTTTAAAGACAACGCCCGTATTAGGAATAAGCCCTGTATCTCGGGGGACTTTACAAACATACAAGAAACGGACATAAGGAATACCCAGACTCAGAACAACAATTTATGCTTTGTGGTTAATAATGGTTTCCAGTGCGGATCTGGAGTCACTGTAAATGCCATAGGTGCTCTCGTTACGCTTCAGTACCTCACTCGTGGCTCGACATATGGCAAGGAGTTCCGCCTGGTACACCGTGCAGTACGCGGACAGACTGAGCTTGATGGCTTTCGTCTCGACCTCGCCGTTCCAGATGGATACTGCCGCTCCGACTTTGCCGTCAAGCTTACTGCCGTCGGTGTATATTCGCACCGCCTGCACGTTGTTTTCTTCAACATGAGCTTGAGTGGTCAAGCTTGCGAAACTCAGTGCCATATGTGTCGCCGGGTGAGAGACCTCCGCAAAATCTATGACACGCTCCACTTCCCTATCTCCGAGGACCAGTCGAGACGACCCCCTTCTCGCTTCATACAGAGCGGCTGCCTCTTGAACCCTGAGGTCCAGAGGCAGTATCCCGGCCAGTACCAGTGCCGAGTTCAGGGAAACTGTGCGATAAGACCTGCACAGCTTCTGAGCGAAGCCTCTTTGTACTGCATTCAATGCCTTTTGTACTCCAATTTTCTTGGCTGCAGGTGCCCATACGCTCGCTCCATAAGTTATTATTGGTTCAACGGCAGCGTTATAGATACACCTAATAATTTCTGGGTGTAGACCCCAGCTTACCTTTGCCGCGCGGGAGAGTTGCCTGTATATGTTCGTGGCTTTTCTACACACTTTCGCGACATGCGTGTTGAAAGTTAGTTTCTCGTCTATGGTGAGACCCAGAATCTTAATTTCCTTCGACATGTCTATAAAGACTCCTCCCATGCTCAGCCGCGGAGTATCAAATTTTCGTTTTCGCGTCAGCAACATTGCGCACGTTTTGTGCGGTGCGAATTTCAATTTGTTCTGAGCTCCCCACTCCTGAACATAGGTGAGGGCTGCATCCGCGGGTCTCGAGATGTCGAGGGCCGTGTGCCCCGAAAAGACCAGGACAACGTCGTCCGCATATGCCTGACAGTATACTCCTCTTCGCTCTAATTCGTGTAGTAGTGGGTCGAGAAGCAGGTTCCAGAGTATCGGTCCGCTGATAGATCCCTGGACGCAACCTTTCTGGGTGTTCTTCGTGTGTATCTCCCCAGCATACCTTAAACCGACTCTTCTGTTGTCGAGATAGCTATTCAGTAGCCTCCTTACGTTGACCGGACACTTTTCCTCAGCCAGTCTGACTTTTATAGCCGGCCACCATGCGCTATCGAAGGCTCCCTCTATATCAAGCGAAACTAGGGTTACGAGCTTCTTCAGCTCTATGTTGCCCTTAATATGGTTCACAAGGTTATAGAGGGCGTCTTCGGTGCTCCTCTGGGGCATAAAGCCGTACTGGCGAGTACTAATCCTCGGTACTAGGTGCCACCTAATCCTCGCTACTATCATCTTCTCTAGGATCTTCCCCATGACCGGCAGCAGACCAATAAGTCTATAAGCCTTGGGGTTCTGATAATCGTCCTTGCCCGGTTTTCTTAATACCACCACTGTGGCTTCCTTCCATATGTCCGGGAAGTGTCCTATCTGTAGGCACTTGTTGTACAGGGCAAGGTACACGTCCGGATCCTGAGAGATTGCTCGACAACAGATGTCCGCGGTAAAGCCGTCCGCTCCTGGAGCCTTTTTGGGATTAAAGCTCACCATCGCGGTCCTTAGCTCGTCTTTCGTAAACGGCGGATCATTGTGGTCATCATGACTCGGGGCGTTTATCTCTCGTGCTGTTTTTCTTATTTGGCGATGGTGTTCAGTGTCCGTCTCAGCGGCATCCTCGGGGAAAAATGTTGCGGCTAGTAAGGCAGCTGACTCTTTTGGGTTTTGATACACACCGTCCTTTTTTAGCGGCAGATCCTCCTGTCGCTTTGCGGTTTTACCGATAACTCTATACAAGCCTTCCCACACTCCTTCTCTATCCTGTCTCTGGCAGAATGATTTCCAACTTTATATTTGGGCTTTCTTGGCTTGGCACTCATAATATTCTTTGGCCTGCAGATATTGACTGACAACTCTGTCTTTGCGATCCGGTGCTGCTCGCTTGATACGGCGTTTCTTAGTGACCATATCTTTTTTAAGCTGTGCCAGCTCTTCCGACCACCATGGCGTTGAGAGTATTGTTTTCGAGACTTTCTGTGGTATACTCTTCCTGCATGCTGTTGTTAACAAGATTGTTAGGGTGTTTGTAATGGCATCCAGTTGGATTGATTCCTTGACTCTGCCTATGGTCTCTAATGTTATGTTATTTGAGTGTAATTGTTTGAGTTTTGCATCAAACCTCTCCCAATTAGCCTTTTTCGTGTTGTATAGGCGAGTCGTGCGTTGGATGCAAATCCCTTTCTCCTTTCGCAGATGTAATTTGAAGGTGATGGTGTTGTAGTCTGAGCTGGTCAGTCCTTCATCAAGTTGCCAGTCTGTTATATTTGGTATTAAATTGGTGGAACAAGCTGTAATATCCACATGGCTGGTGTACCTTCTGTTTCCCCGTATAGTGTCGAATGTTGGTGTTTCACCCCTGTTTAATATCTGCAAGCTGGACTCTTCCAGGGTCCCGGATAGTTCTATACCCCTGTGGTCACTTATGGTGCTTCCCCACCAGGTGTTCTTGGCATTGGCATCGCCTCCAATGAGCAGTCTTTTAGAGCCCGCTTTTGCTACCGCTCGCTTAATTTGCTCGAGATATGGCTCTATGGGTTGGTCGGGCTCGAAGTACAAAGACCAACCATTATTAACCACAAAGCACTGCATCCACTCGCAATGAAGGCAAGAGAAAACCTGAGAGTGGCTATTGGTCAGAATAAAGCTGTCGATTTATTCTATATCAAAGCTCACGCGGGTCTCTTAGGCAACGAGCGCGCCGACCATCTGGCAAAGCAGGCAGCACTTTCGTGTCGGAGGTTGCCTGACTACGATCGTTGCCCGATCTCATTCGTCAAAAGGTGTATCCGTGAGGATACCCTGGACGAATGGAACAAGAGGTTCCAGTCAGGCGAAACCGCCTCCGTCACGAAAGTGTTTCTTCCTGATGCGGTGAACGCATATCACACTATCCGGCGGATAACCATCACACCAAACTTGACTCAGGTGCTCACAGGGCACGGAGGAATTGCCCAATACCTTCATAGGTTCAAATGTAAGGACAGTCCATCCTGTGCTTGTGAGCCTGACAAGGAAGAAAGCATACTCCACTTATTGGTGGAATGCCCAATCCACGGAAAACTTCGTTACGACCTAGAGCATCAAATCGAAACAAAAATATGCAAAGAAAATCTATGTATTATATTAGCAGATAAGAATAAAAATAGTTACTTTATAAAATACTGTGAAGAAATAGTAAAAATAGTTAACAATAGGAATAAAGCAAAATAAGCATTTGATAGTTTATATATCGTAGGAATATATAATAAATATCAAAGATATAGCACATAATAAATAAGAATTTTCTTTTGTAACTAGAATAGATAACAAATAAGATAACTTAGATACGTACGTACAGCATAAGAAAAATTTAAGATATTATATATATTATAAGGTAGTTGATAAGCAAAACAGGACAGTAAAAACTTGTGATAAATTGTGGTGGGGATGAAGTTGGCCCGGACTGCTCTAGACGGTTCGAGCACGGTCTGATAACAGCACTGTAAAATAAATAGTAAAATAGCAAATACCTAGACTAGACTAAACGATACATTAACCAATTGTTAAATATTAGCTTTAAAATTATTGTAAGTGTCAACAATAAAATGAAATAAACACGATCTGTGACACTTACATGAGTCACAGGAGGCTGCAACACCCTGCGATGGCGGGTGCATTTAAAAAAAAAAAAAAAAAAAAAACAACAATTTATGGATCACGTAAAGTATTGTGTGGTGATCGCTTAAACCAATAGGCCAATCGTGCAGTCATACGTCACATAAGATGTCTTATATAAATAAGTATTGTATTTAATTAATAAGAAAACACGATATAGGATCTAATATTATTACATTCATCCAGAAATCTCTCCCAGAAATCACTAAATTGAAGTTACTAAATAAAACCATCTAACTTCGTCGAACAATCAACTGTTACAGGTGTATTTCCAATCACGACCACACATCACATTCGGTATCCGGAACCACAGTCACACAAAACCTAATTAGCGCACACACACATCATTCAGCGGCACGCACATTAACGATTGTACTAAAACGTAATTAAGTCTTAGCGTCACATAAGAACGACTTCCCTCCAGTTATTACTGACGCCGCCATAAAGTATCACAGACTGTCGCAGGTCATAAACTAAGCTCGTAAATGTGCACTTGTGCTTTCGTTGCATGCATAGACCTGATTTCAGTTTTGGTGATGTTGTATAAATTTTTATGATTCTGAATACTGCCTTGTTGGACTCCTGCCCTTGCTTCCTAATGACGTCAGCGTTTTTTTTTTCAACTACCTACAGTTGATCTAGATATTGGTCATTTTATATGGTACAATAAAATGGACTGAATGAGGCACATTTATTTGACATATTAATTAATTGAAATGTAACCAAAATGTGTTTCTAATAGAATTAACGCGGTCATATAATTGGTACTTGTTGCCTGGCGTATGGACTACTAGTGCATCAACTGTAGTCGAAATGGTCCCTAAAATTTTATAGATGGTTTAAAAAAATTAAAATTTTGTTATGAAATTTTGAATATTTTGGGTCAGAGTAAACATGAGCAGTGAGTTATTGGTAACTAATTTATGTATGTCTGGCTTAGATTATTGCTAGATATAAATAAAAATCTTCAGTTTTAAGTTCAGCCAGGATACAATTTTGATAGTTTTAATTGGAAATAAACAAAATTTAGATGTAGAGTTGGTTAAATTATAACAATAAATTGTGTAGATTACATTTGAGACAGACAATTATATTTACAACCATCTGCACCCACGTATTTTTTTATAATGCCAAAATTGTAAAATATAAGTAGCCTAAGTTTTTCCCTATAACATCAGCTATCTGTCAGTAAAAATCCCGTCAAAATCGGTCCAGCCATTCCAGAGGTTAGCCGAAACAAACAGACAGACAGACAGACAAAAATTGTAAAAAATGTTATTTTGGTGTACGTATAGTATACGTAGTAAAAAGTGGTTATTTCAATATTATAAACAGACACTCTAATTTGATTTATACGTATAGATGCCATATAGTAAAGGTTTGACAGAGACAGAAAATAACTTTGGATTTAAGTTAAATATACAGTTACACAACATGTTAAATTATAACGTGAAGTTTTATGCTATTGACACTAACATTAGGTAATATTTATATATGACGAAATATAGATATTTTCTTTCGTTTATTGTAAACGACAGTTAAGAATATCACTATATTACTTTATGGTCCAAGAGCCCGTGAGTGCCAGACCTTCGTCATTTTATAAAAGCTGAAAGTTCTTCTATGTGTGTCCCTAGTACAGGTAAGAATGATCCCCAAACATGAAGCTGAGGCAGCGGTGGCTTTGGCAGATAACAGGCAACAAAGGTATGTAAAATTCCATCTCAAATTCGTCATAATATAAAACTTGATTTTTTTATATTTGATTCATAATAATATCAAAACTCGCGTTGCTCATTGCCGGACAGTTAGTATGGTTCCAACCCTCTGCCGGACACCCCTAAACTATTATAATTTATAATTATACTTACGTTATATTATAAAACCTAAATTTAATATATAATTTTTTGGGAGCCTATTAAACTATGTTTATATAGTAGCCGGACAGTTTCGAAGGTTCTATCATCTTGCCAGACGCATTCAAAGTGAGCAATAATCGGGAGAGCAAGGAGCGAATACAGTAACTAAACGTTATATTATAAAACCTAAGTTTCATATATAATTTTTTGGGAGCCTATTAAACTATGTTTACATAGTAGCCGGACAGTTTCGAAGGTTCTATCATCTTGCCAGACGCATTCAAAGTGAGCAGTAATCGGGAGAGCAAGGAGCGAATACAGTAACTAAACGTTATATTATAAAACCTAAATTTTATATATAATTTTTTGGGAGCCTATTAAACTATGTTTATATAGTAGCCGGACAGTTTCGAAGGTTCTCTCATCTTGCCAGACGCATTCAAAGTGAGCAATAATCGGGAGAGCAAGGAGCGAATACAGTAACTAAACGTTATATTATAAAACCTAAGTTTCATTTATAATTTTTTGGGAGCCTATTAAACTATGTTTACATAGTAGCCGGACAGTTTCGAAGGTTCTATCATCTTGCCAGACGCATTCAAAGTGAGCAGTAATCGGGAGAGCAAGGAGCGAATACAGTAACTAAACGTTATATTATAAAACCTAAATTTTATATATAATTTTTTGGGAGCCTATTAAACCATGTTTACATAGTAGCCGGACAGTTTCGAAGGTTCTATCATCTTGCCAGACGCATTCAAAGGCGGTCCGAATTGTACTCGCAGCACTTACGACGTTTAAACTGCTAACGTGTGGACCGATTTAGTGAGCGCGCGATAACGATGAAAATGATGAAAATATTTAGATTCAATTAAAATAAATTAATTTCTCTGTAAATTTCTTATCTTAAAAAAATGTGTCCTTTGGTATAATAAACACTAATATTTGATTTACTTTGTTTCATTGGCTTTATAATTTTAATAGCATTGACAATAATAAACTTCTTAAAAATGAAAAATAATATCAATTAAATTATTAGATTTTCGATATGATTGACATTGTATGAGAAACATTTTACTCAGTATTATTTTAAATATTTGTTATTGAAATTGTAAAAATTAATTAATGAAATTTCTGGATTAAGAAAAAAATAAACTGCAAAATTTGAAATTAATAACAATGGGTGCGCAGTGAAATCCCGCAATAGACTAAGCGCTCTGTTTCATTCGCACTAGTTACTGTATACGCTCCTTGCTCTCCTGATTACTGCTCACTTTGAATGCGCCTGGCAAGATGATAGAACCTTCGAAACTGTCCGGCTACTACTGTCTGGCAATGAGCAACGCGAGTTTTGATATTATTATGAATCAAATATAAAAAAATCAAGTTTTATATTATGACGAATTTGAGATGGAATTTTACATACCTTTGTTGCCTGTTATCTGCCAAAGCCACCGCTGCCTCAGCTTCATGTTTGGGGATCATTCTTACCTGTACTAGGGACACACATAGAAGAACTTTCAGCTTTTATAAAATGACGAAGGTCTGGCACTCACGGGCTCTTGCTCTATTATTGATTCAAAAGCCAAGAACTTGGCTATTAAACCAGTTGCTCAGAAAACGTATGTTGACACAACCAAATACTTAGCCATTAATTCACATTTAAAACTATTTTAAACTAGATGTAGGGGCAATAGAGGCAATCTCTAGCTTACATGTACCAAGTAAAATAGAATCAGCGAAGTTTACGTTAAATATTTTCATTCTAGCACATCAGAATATTTAAAGAATGTCTAGTTAGCACCTAAAAATGGAATTGTTCATGAATTGTGATGAAATTGATATTTTTGTATTACAGAACATTTTCTAAAAGGCTATCAACTCATGTTTAACTTCAGTAATAATTTGTAGTTCATACAGCTTAGAGCGTGCTGTACACGACGGTTCATTGATTTTAAAAGTAAAGTTTTTGGAGTTTACTCCTTAAGAATCGGTTTTTTGATATAAGGCGCCCGGTATGAGAAAAATGTGAGGAGTAAAATCTACTGAACGAATGATCTCGTTACGTTTTTGATGCGGCTGCACTGGTTTTGGAGCGGCTGCACTGGTTTTGGTGCGGCTGCACTGGTTGTGAGTGTATTAAGACGTGTATAGAGCATGCTGCAAAGCGATTTACTCTTTCATGCAGTATCAATCTTTTTTCAGTTAATTTCAGTTAAATAAGCTTTTTTTGCGTCTGTTTTGACAATCATACTTAAGGAGTAAACTCCAGTCGTGCGTCGGAGCTGACACACACATTTTTTTTTAGAAATTCAACTGCCGCACTAGGAATAAACACAGTGTCACGTGACTCTTTACAAACATACAAGAAATGGACACAAAGAACACCCAGACTCAGAACGATAATTTGTGGATCACACAAGTGTGGGGTTTGACCACTTAACACTGAGCGCAGTAGAAAGCGGCGAGGTGACTTATTCCGCTATGGCATACGGACAGTCACTGAGATAGTGACTATTATACTGACTATACACTGACTATTTACTGAGATACACACATCAAAGAAATAGTAAACTACATTCTGGTCATTGTAGATAGATGTGAACAAAAAGGCGGTAACACGAGGTATTACTGTAGTACCGACCTGTGAATCGCATTGAAAATTTAAAAAAAAAACGGCCTTATAAACTACCCCACTTAAATTATAACGATGATCCTAATCAATTGTAGCATGTTTAGGGTTCCGTAGCCAAATGGCAAAAAACAGAACCCTTATAGATTCGTCATGTCTGTCTGTCTGTCCGTCCGTGTGTTCTAGCCACTTTTTACCGAAACTATTAGAACTAATCAACACAGTATTCTGTGAATCACATTAAGATTTTCATAAAAATAGAAAATAATAATAATACATTTTGGGGGTCTCCCATACTTAGAACTGAAACTGATTTTTTTTCATCAATATAGCCCACATGTAAGGATATGCTTGTGTGTGTTTCTAACATCATTTTTTTTCTACACTGAATAGTTTACGCGAGAGACACTTCTAAAGTGGTATAATGTTGATCTTCCTCCTGTAACTTCTAAAATAAGAGAATGATAAAACTAAAAGAAAATATATGATGTACATTACCATGTAAACTTCAATCGAGAATCGATTTGACTCGTTCAAATGTAATAAGCAGTTTTTTTTATTACGTCATAAATCGCTGAGACAGAACCCATCATGGGCGAGTCCGACTCGCACTTAGGCATTTTTTTAAACATACATTGTTCAGAGTGTGTTGTTAAGGGTACTACAATCTTTAGTGACATGTAACGTAGATATATATAAAAGTAAAAAAGATTTGACAAGCTTCATTAAGAAAGAATTAGAAGAAATTATATTACTAGTATGAGATTTCCAGAATATGTATAGAATATATTGCCAGTATATGTATAATGCCAGAATATTTGCTTGGAATTGATGTTACTCACTACTACGACTACTTGTATTTGAAAGTAATTTTTTTTTCTATATTAAAAGCCTGTCCGTGTGGTGACGGATTAAGAATACATAGTGTTACCACCCCTATTCATCCCGTGAGTGTCGTAAAAGGCGACTAAGGGAACAAAGTATATAAGACAACATCATTACAAAGAGAAGGAAAACTTGGAACAAACTCTATTCCCACCCGCTTGGCCGGTGTGGTATAGTAGGCCAAAGCCTCCTTACTAAGGAGAGGCCTATGTCCAGCAATGGATTGTAAAAGGCTGTTGATGATATTAAAAGCCTGTTAAAGTGACTCTACTCTACCTGATGCAAAGCATAAACAGAATCCAATAGTTGTGGTCACCATACTCATTGCAAATGCCGACAACGCAGTATGGTGATCTACACTATGCCGGCCTAGTGAGATGCTTTTTCACGTCACGCTTGGGGACATAAAAGGCATGACAGTTATCGTGGCAGTGTAAGGCTTACACAGTTACCACGATAACCGTCACCTCTGCATCAATGGGCATACGGACTCGCACTCACCAACGAAACACGACAGCGCGGATGCTGTGACTTTAGGTTGGTCTTCTGTGGGAGGGTAGTACTGCCCCGGTCGAGCCGGCTGAAATCAGCATGGCTCGACTACTTTCCAGATGGCCATTTATTTACTTTTGCATTTCGTATTTTGTCTTTTCAATTTGTTTATTTATTTTTCTTTTCTTACGTGACACTTATTAACCTTTGTATAGTAGTTTTATTGGGTATGTCAATGAGAATAGTTGTTTTTTTCTTTTCCACGGCCTACCCAAAGTTACTACTAATAGCAGTATCGCGCTTCGGGTCACTGATCTTGACTAATACCTGTTAGGTAACACGATGGCTGGAGCTCGTATGCCATTCGTGTGAAAAGGCCGACTCAAAATTATAGTCCTTCTTCAAAAGGTCAACCCAGACCTTGTTCTGTACTCGTATAGCTTTAATTGAATTATTTATCTTTAATTATATGAATGTTCAACTCTGTAGTTTGTTTCAGAAATTTTGCCCAGGTATTTCTTCTTTGCGTCATTTATGCATCCGTTGCTATATAGTAGGTTCTAAAGCGGTTCTGATAGAACCAGATTCGAGTTCGATTCGAGTTCAGTGACAGATTCAGTCTGTGTCTGACACAGACTAAATCTGCCTCCGTTCAGCCTAACTATACAAAAAGAATGTTTAAAATTACCTAGTAGAGATAGTAAGATCGGAACACACTTAAAACTGTGTTTACTACTAGAGTAACGGCTAACCGTAAGTGTCGTTTTAATCTTAACAATTTATAGGCAAAGGAAACCATTTACCAACAGCCGGTGCGAGAGCTTATTTGTTGTATACATATTTCAGAATCACCTCTCTAAATTTCATATTTAGTCACGATGATAATGCTTGCCAGGACACGATGAGTTATATAGAATAAAAAAAAAACATAGCAACAGAACATAAAGGTTCCATAGCCTTGTTTACGACACTCGTAAATTCTGTTAATATGTAACGCTTCCCTAGTAGAACTTACATCTAGTAGAAAGCACCGCTAGTCTTTTAGAGGTGTACCATCTATTTTGAATTTATATGCTATTTAAAACGTTGTAGGTCGCATAGGAAAATAATATTATAGAGTCTACGTATTACTATTCAATAAAATAAAGCGAAGCACAGTTAAGTAGTAGATTATGTAACAGCCTGCTAAACGAGGGGTCGCAAATTCGATTCCCGCTCAACTATAGCATTTGTGTGCGTGAACATTTGGTTTAGTTTGTTGGGTGACAGAAAGAGGACTACTAGACAACTGATATAGTATGTAATAAGTGTTTATATCAGTTGACTGGTAGGTAGGCACAAGCTCTTCTTAGCTTCAGACATTATGATGCAATATTAAAATTTTATTTTTAAAAGTTCAGAATCAAACCACTATTGTCTATGTATTTTCCTTGCCAAGTTTCATCATCATAATCAAAGACATAAAACGTTCACCGTTAGACATAGACCTTCTTTAATAATCCCAAGAAGTTTTGTTGTCGACATTATAAAAAGGAGGCCTTTTACGTCTAATTTGTACGAGACTGGTGTTGCCAATAACACATTACCCTAAAGTTCTATTAACTTACACAAGAAACAGAGTCGACTACGCAAGTAGAATTGCAAACAACTTTAAGTTTCGATTCTTACTCAAACTACGACGAAACAAAATAAAAGGTTTCTTATGTGCTTCTCATCCCTATATTGATGAGGTCTCATTAGAACCGCTTTAGTTCCGCTTAAACTGGTTCTTAAAAATCAATATGGCGAATTTTTGGCGCCAATATGTCAGGCGCGGATTTCGTGTGTATTGATTAAATTCAAACGAAATGTTGTAAGGTTTTATTGAAGAACACGTAAAACAAGAAAATGTTGTTTCAATGAATAACTTTTACGAATATTTTTTACATATGGCACTCCTTGGGGAAGTGCTTGATTTAGCTGTGGATGACGATAGATTGATTTGATATGACTCCACTTACGTTAAACTTTGATCCAACTAAAAAATAAATAGTAAAATAATAATAATAATATCTTACGACATCTCACACACTGTGGCTCAGATCTTAAACTAACGAAGGTTATTAATAGTAATAATTTACCTTTTTTTTAACGTGTGGAAACCTCCTCAGGCCTTTAACCCACCGGGGTTTACGGCGGAGTGGTGTATTGAAATTGGTCCGACTAAAACCACACGGTGTACCACTCTGCACCCTCTTCGGGTAAACTCTCTTATTTAAGCGACGTACAGCACACGTGGACGTCTCCTCGCTACTGGTGGATGGAAGGGAAAACTCATCCCGTCCACCTGCGACCACACTCAGGGCGGCAATAAGCGCTGGTAAGCACACCTCCACTGTCCGGTTCGCCGGCAGCGAATGGAGTCCAAGTGGAGATCGTCCTCCCGGGCCTTCTCTGCCGCCTCCTTCTGCGAAATGACGTAATAATTTACCTTAATTTAAGGTTTCACACATCCCACACACACTTCTAATATACACAATTATTATATTACTACCCAAAATAGAAAAACTTTCGTTCTCTTTAGCCGTAACCGTTCAGGAATCATAATCACTTACTGCTAGACCTAGTATATATCATCAGAATATTGGATAACACGACTACAATACAATATTGGTAAATATTGTTAAGAAGATTGTAATACACAGTAATTTAATCATAGAATACACAGTGGTATGAAAAATATGATATCAAATAATGATATTACTATAACATTATTGTTGAGAAGAAACCAATAACATAAGTGAACTAGTTAACATTGTTGTAGAGTTTGCAGAATTTTTTGAACATATTGTGGACGAAATATATGATAACTAGACTGACTGATAGAATAACTGTATACTTTTTTTTGTAAATACATACATATTATACATAGAAAACACTCAAACTCTGAAACAAATATTTGCAGATCATAGAAACATTTGGTCTAACCCGGGAATCGAACCTAAGATCTCAAGCACAGCAGTCACACTCACTACCACTGCACCACCGCGACAGTTTGGTAAATGTTACAAATGTGTCTACGCTTTATATTTAGGCTAAAGTTGAGTGGAGACCGTTAACGGAACAAGACACAGTTGCTACGAACTTCGAGAAAAGAGAGTACTCTCACTTCAACCTTCAAACTTGCGACTCTTGAGCTGCAGGCAGGGCAACGGTAGTCACTTTCCATCAAGTGAGCCGTCTCGTCGTTTACCCCCGTTACTTTTAAAAAAATAGAGTAGGATAGATCGCAGGTTCACTCTACACGCAGAGTGCTTCTACCTAGTCCACTTGTCTAATATGAAACAATTTTCATTTGTAGATTTATTTATTGCATGTTTATGCCTGAACTAATCATCAATAGTTATAAAACTTTGTTTACACATTATCTAAGGTAATATAAACGATAAGGAGTATATCTTTTTATTAAAAAAAAACTCAACTAAAGTCTCTTGACTACGTAACTTCTTCAATTAGACTCGAGGCCATTATTTTCCCTTTATGAAATTTATTATCTACACACGGACCTAAGTAGATTCAAGATAAAATCCATAATCAGTGACCACATCTGTCTATAAATAAAAGAAAACCAATACATTTATACGTACGGGGCAAACGGCGGGAGGGGGTCTATAGGGGGTGAAACTTTACGAGTGTCATAAAACGGGATAATATAGTTAGTCTGTGGGTAAGAGTCGTGATCGAAATACGAGTATACAACATTTATTTTGTAGTAAATTAATAGACAGATCTTTTGTCGATGGTCGAATATGAAAGTATTGGCCGTGTGGTGATGGATTAAGAATACAGAGTGTCACTATCTCTACTCGTCCTTTGGGTATTATAAGAGGCGACTATCTGAGCAAACTAAACAAGACAGCATCACTATAAAGTAGAAGTAAAACTTAAAACTAGTCCTATACGTACCAGGCTGCTGGTCAACTTGGTACAGTAGGCTACAATTTCCTTCTTAAGGTAAGACCTATGTCCAGCAGTTGACTATTAAAGGCTGCTGTAGTGAAGTGATTGGTCTGTGCTAATTCTATGGACTAATTTTATCGAGGGACAGCACGCGCCCCTTTAGAGATAGAAAGGGAACATCGGAGTTACCACTCGGAACGGGATTATCTGCAAGCTGTAGGTAGACGGTACAAAGTACGTCGAGGTTCCAGGAATTTTCTTTCTAGGCTACATCTGGTTCCCTGGCTATTGCTACTTGAGACAGCGTGTGGTTTTTGATCACTTCGAGTCTTACACAACCACCAGGGTATCTACAGGCAGTTCTGTATAGACAAAAGTGTCAGTTATACATTATTTAATAGTCACTTCAATAGTTAGAAATTTCTGTGGCAATACTGTTTTGGATTATCTTAATTACTGTTTTTTTTTTCAATAGTGTTGTACTAATCAGAGGTTTTGGAAATATACGAAGCTGATAGTCGATAAGAGGTCACATTTGTTCAGTCTAGAACCCTGTTCCATTATACTTGTGCATTATAAATAAGGGTTGGAAGGAAAAGAAGGTAAATGGGACTTTATTTATGTTTATTCATTACGTTATTGATGAAGACGCTCCCTGATAAAATATTAATTACAGGTATATTAGTGTCTAGTCGTCAATTAAGTAGTAAATTGGACTTTTGCTTCTAAGGCATGAAGAAAATTCTGTTTAGTTTCGGTACAAAAGGTAAGGTCTAGTAAATAATTTAAACTTAGTCAATCGAAACGCTGATTCTGTCTTACAAAGTGTAATTATGTTTAATATGATATTATTTACAAATACATTTAAATGTGGACAAAAATTATATATTACAATATTTGTCTGACTGAGAAACTGTGTATCGTTTCTAAATAAATGTGATCCACGAAACCATATCACATCTGTTACTGTATAATTATCATTCATTTATTACCTGCCAAAATCATAATCTCAAAAAGCATCGTAAGTTATTGTCAGAATCACAAAATATCACTGAATATAAATGTGCTAGCAAAAGCTATCGCTTTGGTCAACAACAC
Organism: Hypercompe scribonia; assembly: GCA_949316085.1. NCBI lineage: Eukaryota > Metazoa > Arthropoda > Insecta > Lepidoptera > Erebidae > Hypercompe > Hypercompe scribonia. Next base: position 14,147,159 of record OX438988.1, read on the forward strand.
ACCGTTGAGTCAGTCACAAGACTTCCACCCACACAATCGCAAGAGTCAAACAAATCCAAAGCCAGATTGGGCAATTCATCGCTTGAATGGACAAAATCAAGACGTCGTGCCGTCTCCTTTATTTATTTACGAAGGTTGAATTAAATTACCCACATTTTTGGACGAATAATAGACTTATCTAACGAATTACTAGGAATAAACTAACAGTGAGCTAAGCAAACAGTGATGAATTATCAATTATGTACAATTATTTGGAAATAATACTTCGATATAGAGTACCTAAAATGATTTACCAACACCTCCCAACGATTGCTTATTGATAGAAAAATATACAGTATTTGTATTAATACTTCGTCAAATAAACCTCGAGCAGTGTGTGAGGTTTTTAGAACCTGGAAAGAAACGCCATTTCTTTGAATTAGGGGCACATGAGTCACTTAATGCTAAGTGATTATCACATCTCATGGACACCTACAACTCAAGAGTCGCTAGTATTCTGTGGCCATTTAGGTCCCCCCACTCTCTAAGAATATGGATAAAGGGTGCTTAAGACTCTGATAACCCCACTCACACTCAAACTAGACCCTTGACACAACCGACTTACACCACTTTGTACAAATTGTTTTGCCTGATATAATAAAAAAGGAACAAAGGAAGAGTATATGTTTATTCATTTAATTTAAAATCATTATTCTGAGTGATGACAGGATTCATACAACTGTATTATGCTTCGTGCAGTTCTTTGGTAGTGTAGCACCTCATACCACCATGAGTGTCTCTGCGAGTGGACAGGACGGATTTTCCCCTTCATCCGCTACTATAACGGATAGCTGATAGGAAGCAACGTACAGCGCTCATAAATGGAGAGTTTACCCACAGATGGTGCCCGTGTCAGTGTGGCCAAACGATGGGACGGATCTGGACGGCTTAAAAATAGTAGTTGCCGGATCTCTCCTATTCCAGGTGCAGAGTAGCAGACCGTTTGGTTTTAGTCGGCCCGATTCCGATACTCTCAGATATCGACAGCAACATCTCGTCGCAACCCCCAGTAGAGTGACGGACCGTAGAGGTTTCTGCGCGTAAAAAATAAGGAAAAACAAGAAAAGTTCCACTGGTGTCAACTGGTGGTGTTAAGGGTCCAGAATACCTTCACTTACTATGGTCAAACCGGCCCATAATTACCAAGGTTTTTATTCAGTTAACTAACAGGCCAATATATAATTATACATATATATAAGGTTAATATGCCTCAATCAATTATGTCTAATAAGATTTCGTAACATCGTCCGAGGTTGTTCCGTCTTCGAAGCCTATTTTCTCTGCTGTAATTAGTTTACTTCAACATTTTTATAGTACCCTTAATTTCTGCTATATTTCTCATACAATTTTTGGAGGTAATATTTTTTCTTGTCTTTTTTTGTATAGGTTATTCAATAACGAGTATGAACTGAGACTTTATTTATGATAATAAGTTAGTTTTCTCGTAAAATGACGTAACAATTCAGTTAATGTAATTTAAAATTCTTTTGTAGTAACGTAGGAATTAATATAAAACGATTTACTTTATGTACTAAAGTTAAAGTAAGCAACTGCGTCAAGAGAGATAAATTGGTATATTTTAAAAGAAATAAACGATAGTTTAGACTCCTGTTACTGTCGAAGTTACTGAAATTAATACGTCGTGAATCGTGAAAATTGTAAACAAAATTGTCGAGCTTTATATTGTGACGGTATGAAATCAGTGCTAAAAGAAATCAATTAAATTAATTACTGCATTTGAATACACGGATAGTTTAGTAGTTAAGCGGTCGCCATGTCGTTTTCTACTGCGTGAGTATTGTGGGTTCAAATCTCACACGGGAACATTATTTTGCGTGATTCACACATTGTTGCATTTGTGAGTTTGGGTGTTCTTTGTGTCCATTTCTTGTATGTTTGTAGAGTTCCCCACGACACAAGATTTATTGATAATGCGGAAGTAATCTTTATAAAAAATAAATGAATTAAATATAGTTATAATATAAAAAAGCAGAAAACTAGCAATAATTTTAAGATAGAGGCTGAAATAGATTTTCAAAAACCTGTACCACAATTTACCAAGCATTATGGTATAGTATCAATTTAACGGATACATACCATGCAATGTATCAATATACTCAAAATAAGTTAGATATGATCGCTAAAACCACCGCACATCGTCTCGACACCTTCTAGTTGAGCGCTATTCATCAAACCTCACTTCACTTCCTAAGATAGAATTACGAACCAGTTTCTCTCAGAAATTGCGCAGAACTGCATCGAGTTCCTTACAAAGATCGCAAATATATGTATGTATGTATAGTATACAGCCATGACAGGATGGAATCCAGCGTGTTTAGGAGATGCTTGGCGTTATAGCTTATTAATACACCAAGAGGTGTACGAAGCAGCGTTTAAAGGCTTCGTTTGTTTGAACATAACAGTTTGGTGAAATGCGAATGTAAAAATAACAGGACAAATCTCACAGAGAGCTGTTTGATTCCAAACTAGGCTGGACCTATACTATGTTAATTAGACTGCCGATAAACATGATGAATCACATACTTATAAGTATCTAAACACAGAAGGATTGGTCGTGCTTCTCATGTAAAATTCATCCTGGGTGGGAATTGAACTCACGACCTCCAGCTTAGCAGTCAGAACCAACCACAAGACCAACAGGCCAAGCTATATGTAAAGTTTGTTTTAAATGTGTTTATATTGACTGAAAACTAGGCTCGAATTAATATAAGCACGAAACGAGACTAATGAATACAAGAGATTAAATTATCACAGCATAATTATTGGTCACCTGGTCGTTAAATTACCACTATTTTGCGCATCTTTGTCTATTTTATTGACTAGTGTAGCTTAAACTGTCATTCTATACACTTGAGAGGACAAAAATCATGTAAAAACAGCTACATAAAGCTGGTCAGAATTTCCCATTATCTCTAATCCCCAACACTGCAACATCTAACCCTATAAAAGACAGAGGCTATTAAAAAAATACTCCGTGTGGTGACGGATTAAGAATACATAGTGTGACCACCCCTATTCATCCCGTGGGAGTCGTAAAAGGCGACTAAGGGAACCAAATATGCAAGACAACATCATTACAAAGAGAAGGAAAACTTGAAACAAACCCTATTCCAACCCGTCTGGCCAGCGTGGCATAGTAGGCCAAAACCTCCTTTGTTAAGGAGAGGCCTATGTCCAGCTGTGGACTGTAAAAGGCTGTTGATGATATAAAAAATAAAGAAAAAGCGAAGAGACAAACCTGTTTTAATATTACATTAAAGAACGTGGTTGTCGTCAATCACTTGCTTTTAACATGTGAAAAGGTGTCATTAATCAATTTAATGACTATTTGAGGATCACGTCACCGTAAACGCAAGTGTGTTTACTTACTGATTGAGCTGTCCGTTAGAAGCTGTTTGTCGTATCTACGAATAAGTAAGTGAGCTGATAGTTTCCATTGAAGTACGATAACAATGTTCCGAAAGTAAAAAGCGCTGCCAAGGAAATAATAATGTTAAAAAGTGGATTTTCTCGGGGCCAAGATTTGATTATTGATATAGATTGGTATTGAAGGAAGGGTGCTACGAGTCTACAGACTTCTTTTTAATCTAAAGAGTACGAGGTAGCGATTTGGATTTTTGATAATTTATAAATAAAACGTCCTGATTAGCGAGAATAGGCTTGTCACCTATACGTGGAATAAGAATACTGGCGAAAAGTGGGTGTTTAATATGCCTCTGCCTACCTCTCCGGGGAAATAGGCGTGATTTTATGTATTTATGTATAACAATTTGTACACATGTACAAGATTCGCTATTGGTAAAATCCGACTAGTAAAGGATTATTACCTTCACACGTCAAGTGTTCTGATAAAATTAAATATATTTTTTATTATATCTATTTAAAAATTGGATATAATAACTGTTTCTGAATTCCCACTTTTCTATACTAATAATCAATAACAAGGCGTAACTCAACTGCATCATAACTTAAGTGTGGGTTAGGCTGCCATAGTGTGGAACGCCGTACTGAATTGTTTGCATTCACAATGAGTATGGCGACCACCACTCTTAGATTCTATTCATGCTTTCCAGAGCACAGTCACTTTGGTAGGCCCAAAAAAAACATAAGTAAATAATTAGTATTTACTCCTCTGAAAGTGACTTTACTCGTTTGTTGTTAAACTATTTCGTCTCCGTCCAATCTGTTATAAATACTTACTGTCATAAGGCTAATTTAAATTTTTTTAAGTGCAATAAGAGAATGCGAACGCTACGGACCGCACGCACTCTTTCAGGGGGCAGCAGTAAAGGAACCTGAGGTTTCCACACAGGAGAGGGCCATCTACAGTCGTAGGTGGCCCGAGGTACGTCGGGGTTCCAGGGATTTCCTTACTAGAGTGCATCTGATTCCCCGACTACTAATACCTGAGACGGCGTGCGGTTGTTGATCAGTTAGAGTCCGTCATACCCCGTCGGTAGTATCCGTGGGGATTTGCGCACAGTACAAAAAAAATGGTGTAACAAGAAAAGAATATATTAAAGTTATTTATAAAAACTCTAAACAAAGTTAACAAATAAGGTCTGGAACCTCCTTCGCTCATAACTTACATCAATCGCTAAAAAGCGCAGTTTTATTAAACGCGATAGGGCACGTCATAATCTATCGTACAAGCCGTCAGGTGCGATGAAGTATTCCTGTTGAAAATTCCCATATTATCTTGTTAAACGTGTTCCCCTTTCTTTTATTCACGCCGACGTGTTTCCAAAATGGCGAGTATGTTGGAATTATTAACGTATAATGAAGTTATATTCTTTGTAAGGTTTTTTCAAGAAATTTTGGAATTAACAAACTCTTCGGTAAATAAAACAGATAGCAATTTTTATGATGTAAGATTATTAGAAAACAATAAGAATGAAATTCATGCTCTCTTACATTTACCTGCCTCGGTGGCGTAGTGGTAGACATTGACACAATGGACGACAGCACGATTGGCCTAGTGGTTTAAGCGGTCGCCACGCCGCTCTCTACTTCGCTGAGTGTTGTGGATTCAAATCCTACATAGGACAACATTTTGTGTCATCCACAAATTGTTGTTCTGAGTCTGGGTGTTCTTTGTGGCCGTTTCTTGTATGTTTATAAAGTCCTCCGCGACACAGGATTTATTCCTAAAGCGGGCGACGTCTTTAAAAAAAAAATATGTAAAATAAAAATGAAGATTAGAAAATTCTTAATTTTAAGGTTAAATTCAGTAGAAACTTAAAACCTGAATCCCAGTAATGAAATTGGCCAAATATCGCGTAAGGTTAGGTGCCGTTTTGTTACATTCCTTTAAAGTAACAGCAACAACTACGTGTAAAGTTTAACTATATACATCCTCACTGCACATGAGTGAGCACAAATGAGCACACATTAGTGGCTTAGTAATAATATTAGGTATCCTTTGAGTACTGAATACTAAAAAGGTTTTACTAGTCTAAGAGAACTAAAATGAAATTTTAATATAAATAGTAGAGGTATATCATCATCATCATCATCATCATCATCACCATCACCAACAACAGCCTTTAACAGTTTCCTACTGGTCGTAAGGTCGAAAGTGGGAGTTACATTCGCAACTTTTTGCTAACAACTGCGTAATTGGAGAGTCAAAAGATATACACTGTGACTGGTGAGATACCTTCAATACTTATGGAGAGTACTCGGTACTCGATTCTCGTGAACTTGATATAAAAAAATAGGTGCTTATTTTTTATCGAAATGTCTCTAAAAAATAAGTCCGCGCGGTGTCCAAGTATTCCGCAGTTAAATACTGGGCTCTCGGTGTACTGTGTACGAAGTTTACTAAGAAGTTATTTAATATTTCGTTTTTATTTTATTTTATTTCATGATATATGTTCGCATACTATCACGTCCTCAAATATTGAAGGTATCTCACCAGTCAGTCTGTATAAACAAGCAATAATGTACTTTCTCTTCTTTTTCCTAGAGTAGTAACTTCTTCTTATCGCGTCAATGGCAACAATGTTTTAGCAAAAAGCTCAGCAACTTGAATGGCATTTGGTCTTGCTTGCTATACTATTTCAAATGGCATGTATCTTAAAAACAAAACTGACAACCCTACACTTAAATCATATTTATTAACATTGAACAAATAATCGCAGTCACACAAATCTAATCCTAATTGATGTTGCAGAAGGTATAAAAAGATACGCAATCAAATGAACATCAATTCTTATTTTTCGTACGAATAACGTATTTTATATGAGAGAGGACAATAAATGTGAAATTAGCGTGGCTTGTTAAAATAAATGGGGCGAGTGCTGACAGCGGCATCTATCTACGTAATGAGTGGTGGGAAAAGCTCGTGGCGTAGGGTTGCCACACAAAACATTTTGTATTTATTGTTTGAAAGAGTTATTTTCATTAGTAATAAATGTTGTATTTATTTAGGATGTTTATTATTACTGATTGTGAATAGAATAGTCAACCGAATGAAAACAAAAGTTATTTGATGAACCATTCCTATGATATTTCAAGCGGTCTATTAAAAAGATTAATAGCTGATATGTAATAGTTAAATCTATGAAAAGTCTATTAAATAGTCTGTTAAGCTGGTCTACAATAGAGAAGTATTCATTTTTTTAATTTTCTGCTTTTGTATGTCAAGTATCTACAGTTTAAATGTGAACATAGAAAAATATCTTTAAATCAACCTATCGCCGTCCACTGCTGAACGAAGGTCTCCCCCGAGGAGCGCCAACCATCCTGGTCTTGGGCAATCTGCATCTATCCGCTGCCAACGACCTTCTTCAAGTCCATCGTGCCGCAGAGTGCCCACGCTACTAGAAAAATATATAACAGAAAATTAATATTTATGATGCAAAATCTAAGTTTATATTTCTTATTACTTTTATCAAACGAGTAGTTGGGTCACTTGACATTAAATAACTACCACAAATACAAAACTGCAAATAAAAAGTCGCAAAAGCGTTGAAGGGATTAAGCTCTTTTTCTGAAGTTTCAAGGTCGTGTCGGTCCGGAAATACCGCAAGCGCCAATTTGTTCCACAGGTTGGGTGTGTGAAGCAAAAAGTTTTATACGTTGGTTGAATATATATATATATATAAGGTAACACACGATACTGGCCATTAATCGAGAGTGGGAGTTGCGTTCACACCTGTATTTGGTTGTTGAAAATTGAGTAGATAGGTAGCTACTTTGCAAACTGTACTTTGGTACAATTCACGTAATTAGAAGCGTGATTATTGATAGCAATTGAGTACTTGAAGATACAAAGCTTAAGAAATTGGGAGTATACTAAGAAGAAAATATATGTAAAAATGGAAGGCCATGATGGTTGGATTGGGTGGGGTAATGATTCCAGAAATTTGCAAGTAAATGTTTTATTTACAATTGTTTTACGTGTCGGACTTTGCAGCTAGAACACGCCAGCATATCCTGAAATTCACTCTGGAAAGAAATGCCAAAACAAACCACAGAGATGTCCGTTTTTTCAAGCTCGTGCATACTGATTAAATAAAAAGTAAGCGAGTACAGTATAGGGTCTGAATTTTCAAGAAAGGATCATAGTCTTGATTTAGACTGTTCACACAAAGATCATGCTGAAGATCAACGACTCGAACTGCGATACTACTACTAGCAGGATCGTTGGGTAGGCCGTGGAAACAAACATACCAGAAAAATACTAAACATAAACCAATTTTACAAGCCCAGACTATACTCACATTTAGATATACGAAAAAAAATACTATACAAATGTGAATAACTTCCACGTAAGAAAATAATATCACAGATGACGTAACGTATGAGATCTTACCTACCATCTGATGGTCAACAGTAGCGTCGCGCATTTTCCCAAGGTTTATGAAATAATGAGATTCCAAAATACGCAATTAATTGTTATCAATTAGACGTTTTTTCCCAGTCATTGAGCCTATATTTGAACAAAATTCTGTTGTACTGTCTATTAGGCAGATATCCAAGCAGTACCGTTGGCTAAGAGGTATGGTGCTAAATAATATACCTCCGGTTTTCGTTTTCTGGGCATCATCATCATCTTCAACAGTCTTTAATAATGCACAGCTATACATACTCGTAGGTCTCTCGCTAAAAGGGAGGTTTTGGACTACTATACCACGTTGGCTAGGTGAGTCAGTTTAAGGTATGTGTCAAATTTTCTCTTTATAGCACTGTTGTTCAGCGTTATTTGTTCAGTGAGTCGAATTTTAAGAAATCCAAAGGATAAATAAAGGATAATAAAAAATATACATAAAAATAGGTAAAAAAATATGGTATTACGGGAATATATCTCCGATTTTCCTTCCCTGAATATACAGGATGAGTATATAAATTAGAAGTCTCTACGCTGAAAATGAATAAGGCCCAATTTATATGAACAAATCGAGTCTAGCTCGGCAGATTGATGAGGCGTTATAATTATATCTTTCGGATCCAATTACTCACAGACTCCGTTTGAGGATATGAATGTTGAGTCGAGAGAATGATGCTAGTTTTATTTTAAATTTATTAAGGACTTCTAGTGTTAGTACTAATTTGACCTGGTGATCCAGAGGCTCGATATCCTGATTATCATCATCATCATCATCAACAGACTTTTACAGTCCACTGCTGGACATAGGCCTCTCCTTAGCAAGGAGGTTTTTTCTGATGTTAATATAGAATTCGTGAGTTTATTTAACAAAGTAAAAAATTCTGTGATGTTATTGCATAAGTGAGTGGACTTTGTCTACAATATGTATGCATTTAGGAATAGATAAGTAGAGGCCTATATCCAGTAGTATATCATTAAATGCTGTTGATGGTGAAGTATATTTATCAGTACAGGCTTAACAGGCTTGGTCTTGAATTAGAAAAGAAAAATGTATTAAATGTGCATTTGCGACTGCTGTCCTTGAGACCTCGGGTTTGATTCCCGGGTCGGACCAAGTTGTATTATCTGTAAATATTTGGTTCGAAGTTTGGATATTTTCTATGTATAATAATAATAATATATAATATATATCTTTATTGTACACCAGATTAAATTTATAAGTGACTTAAGCTAAAAAAGTACAAGTGGCGGCCTTATCGCCTATTGGCAATCTCTTACAGGCAACCATGGGATGGAAAGAAAGCATGAGAATGGAAAGTATAAGGTAGTGCCTGGTGTATTAGAAGTATATAGGCAAAGAAAATGGAAGTAGTACATATAAATTATATTAAGTGACAGTAACACGTAGTGTGAATTTATAAATAAATATATACAAGAAAAACAGCTGAGACTTATGGACATTACATACATACTTAAGGGGTACATCTTTACCTGATCGAGTGCAGCAAAGTTAACACTATGTGACATCGATATCTGCTAGATAGTGTTCCCTTATCAATCTCTTAAAGGCTGTCAGAGTTTGCGCACGTCTAATCTCAACCGGTAGAGCGTTCCACAGTCGAACCGCTTGGACAGAAAATGAGTGGTCAAGAAATTTAGTAGTGTGCCCTGGCATTTTTAATTTTAAGTTCTCTGACGATCTCAACACTTTGGGATGTGTGTCATATAATAGGTATGTATTTACAAGAAAAAAATATATAAGTATTCTGTCCGTCAGCCTAGTTATCATAGCACAAGCTCTGCTTAGTTTGAAACTAAATGACGTTGTGCGTCAAATGTCCGAAATATTTATTTATTTATTTCTGGAATACCCTAGTAACAAACATTTATCAATAACATCTACATCCTCTTGTTCCAAAAGACAAAAGAACTAGATAGATTAGAACCGCCATTCTCTAAGTGTGTTCCGCGGAACCCTAGGGTTCCGCGACATCCCTGTAGGGGTTCCGCAAGAATTTAGAAAAAATTCCAAACACCTCTCTCTGGTCGACCGTTCTGACGCGGCGTATCACGATTCACGAGGCGCAGCCGACCTTAGTCACCTCGTACAATTTTACTATGCCGCCACCGCGGATATCTACTTGTGAGCGCGAGTCCCTTTGATAAAAGCGCGCGAGTCCCTTTGATAAAAGCCGCCCCTGAGATTAACAATAATTGTAAACAAGCTACTTTCGGCTCTAATTTTAAAACGTAAAGTCGAAATTGTTTACACAGCATTTTTTGTATTTCTATTTTTATTTCGGCTTGTTATTTATCAAAGGCGCCGACTCGAGTATTTTTGAGAATGTTCGAGATCTGGCTAGGACTATAAAAGCGGCGATCGCGCCTCGACGCTTAGTTAGTCGACGATTAGTGTTCGGAGTGATTAGTACCTACTTGCTAGAAACAAAGTGTTTAGTGTTCTACTGCTGTATTCTGATTGTACATTTCTTCTTTGGACTAAACTCTTTTACGCAGTAACGATCGTGCGTTATTTTGACCCCACCATCCTGACATGTAACATTATTAATAAAGAAGAATGGAACGTTGGCTTACAGGCGTTAAACGTGTTGCAACAACATCTTCTAACGAAGCCGAATGTTCAAAATCAGATCGCGCGGAGTATACAGCAATTACCGATCCAGACGATTATGCAACGACGTCAAGTTCCACGGTTTCAAAGGCGAAAAAAAGGAAGTATGATGAATCATATATCAATTTCGGATTTGTTGATTCCAACGGCTCACCTCTCTGCATGTTATGTAGTAAACTGCTTCCTAATAGTTCCATGGCACCTGCCAAGTTGCGCCGGCATTTAGAAACTGTACACCCCGAGTCTAAAAACAAAAATAAAGAATTTTTTGTACGTAAAAAAGAACAGTTATTGGAAAGTCAAAAAACTATGATGCATGTAACCCAAACTATCAATGAAAAGGCCACAGAGGCATCATATTTAGTTAGCTATCGCATTGCACAAGCAGGTGAAGCGCACACTATCGCTGAGAATTTAATAAAACCATGTGTGTTAGACATAACAAAATGTATGCTCGATGAAAAATCTGCAAAGCATGTTTCTACTGTGCCGCTATCAAACGATACTGTTTCACGGCGAATTCATGATCTGGCAAGCTACGTCAAACAAGAATTAGTTACACGTCTACAAGAAACACGATTCGTCTTGCAAATAGATGAGTCTACTGATGTCGCTGGTCTGGCTATCTTGCTGGTTATCGTGAGATATCCATATGAAAGTTCTTTGGAAGAAGATATGCTTATGTGTTCACCGCTGCCCACAAAAACTACCGGAGAAGAAATTTTTAATAAAATAAATATATTTTTTGGGGAAAATAATCTCAGTTGGAACAATTGCATTGACATTTGTACAGATGGGGCCAAGGCGATGACGGGTATTACAGCAGGACTAGTGTCACGAATAAAAAATAAAGCGCCTAATTGTAGTTCCAGCCATTGTATCCTGCATAGACAAGCACTTGCGATGAAGCAAATGCCGTCAAATCTAAAATTAGTTATGGAAGAAGCGGTAAAAATAATTAATTTTATCAAAACACGACCACTACAATCCCGATTGTTCTCATTATTGTGTGAAGATTATGGCAGCAAACATAAAACACTGCTGCTCCATACAGAAGTGCGATGGCTGTCTAGGGGTAAAACTTTAACAAGGCTATTTGAACTTAGAGCCGAGTTACAAATGTTTCTTTCAGATACTGCTTTTAATTTGAAAGACCGTTTGTATGATAAAACTTGGTTGTTCCGACTGTCTTTTATGGCGGATATCTTTCAAAAACTGAACGAATTAAATGTATCATTGCAAGGTAAACAGACAACAGTGTTCCAGGCCTGTGATAAAATAACTGCCTTCAAAAGAAAATTAGATTTTTGGATTATTTGCGTTGGAAAGAGAGAAATAGAAAGCTTTACCTCACTCAATGAGTTTGTTAGCGATAACGATTCAGAAATGTTTCAAGATGATGTATTTGAGGAATTGGTCAAATATCTCACTTCGATGCGCGCATCTTTTGAGAAGTATTTTCCCGAAGAACAAAATACAAAAATGAAACTGAATTCATGGATTCATAATCCTTTTTTACCCAACTTACAAAAGCCCGAAAGTATGTCAAACGAGATATATGAATCTCTTTTAGATATGTCATCAGACACAAGTATGGAGGTACTGTTCAAAACGACGCCTCTCAACGATTTTTGGTGCAGAATTCGTGATGAATCTCCAATGCTTGCCAAAATGGCTCTGAATATTCTTCTCCCGTTCCCAACAACATATTTGTGCGAAACAGGATTCTCAACCTATGCAGCTACGAAAACAAAATACCGCAATAGACTGGACGCCGAACCTGATATGAGACTTCAACTGTCCTCTATCAAACCTGATATCAACCAATTGATGAAAAATAAAAAACAGTTTCATACCTCCCATTAGATTTTTTTTCTTTTTTAATAACTTCTATTATTATACTTGTTATGTAAGTAAGTAATAACTAACTGTTACATTGTACTTTTATTATGCTTATTAATAAAGAATACACTTTTAAAAACTATTGTTTTATTATAGGGTTCCGTCAAGTATTTCGCTTTCCAAAAGGGTTCCGTCACCAAAAAAGATTGAGAACCGCTGGATTAGAATGACAAGCAACTAGATAAAAACTAAATACAATGTTGTGAATTAAATATTTACTTTATGATAGAGAAGACACCTGAACCCGTGCTGGTGGAAACCAGCTGTAAGTCAGGTTTTACAAATGTTTCCACTCTTTCATTATTCAATATTAGAGAGGCTAGGCTAAGGTTTTGATAACCTCTGGATGTCGTAATAGCAGCTGTTCCCGGATTCCTCTTATGTCAGGCGTAGAGTGGCACACCGTGTGACTTTAGTCGGTCCGATTGCGACACTCCACCCCGCCGTACACGCCGGTGGGGTGACGTCCCGAGGGGGTTTCCTCACAAAAAAAAGTTCTGTTCACCAGTCGGATCCAGATGCTATAATAACAGCAGTTCCCGGAACCTTCTTATTTCAAGCGCAGAGTGGCACACCGTGTCGTCAATCCCATTTCAACATATCACTCTACCGTTAATCTTGGTGGGTGTTGGTCTGTGGCCCGGCTGCGATAATTACCCTCACATGGTAAAAAGCAACCAGGAAATGATTTTCTGTGACACCTAATACCATCATTACAGACTATCACACCTTAATAAGTGCTGAACCTACTCTACCTGGCCTGTACTGAAACCAGCAACTGGGCAATACACGAGTAAAACTGTAAATATATTTCGAAAAAAATTATATTTTTAATTACATAGATTTTCATCAGTTAACTGCAAAAAGGTCTTAAAACTAGGTATGTAGGTACAAGTAGCGACCTTATTACTCCAAGGCAATCTCTTACAGACAACTATAAATTTAACCGGTAAGGCTTTAATAACGGCCTGGCTCATGATCTTAGGAATGAAAAAATAATAATTTATAATATTAATGACACTAGTAATTAATGATATCAACAATGCTTTTTGTTACTTAATGGGTTTGATCAAAACTTAAACTTAGGATCAGAGGTTCTGAAAATTTTATAATCGATTTAAACATTAAGAGACGGTTCTCTCGGTTAACTCGGTAGTTATCTAAAGTATTTTTTTATAAAATTCATTCATGGCCGTTAAACTCATGCTATAATTTAAAATTTTCAAGACAATAGTATCTCTTTTACGACTGTATGCATCGGTACAGTCGTAAAATAGATACTATTTACTACCGTATAATATATTTATAAATCCCCTCATATAAATTTCAGTCATACTAATCAGTATTATAATACTACAAGCTCTGCTTAGTTTGGGACTAGATGGCGTTAAGTGACAAATGTCTCAAATATTTATTAATCGTTTGGTTACCTAAGCAGGTTTCATTACAATTTTCCTACTTTGCGATCAGACAGTTTTGTATAAGGTGTTTTCAATCAAACTATCAAATAACATAATTTAAAATAAGGCTATAAATAAAACAAACCAAAACCTGTCGCACCAATTCCAAATAAAAATTAAAAAAGAGAATGAATATGATGATGATGATGATGATGATATCATCAAAAAGCTATAACAACTCACTGCTGAATATAGGTCCCTCTTTAGAAAGAAGGATTTGGTCTACCAGTGCAAGCGAGCTAGACGGGTTAGTAGGTATAGGTTTTGATTTAAGATTTTCTTCTGTGTGCAGTGATGTTGTCCTGTGTAGTTTGCTCTTTTAATCCATAGATAAATAGGATTGGTAACATATTCTCAATCATGTAGTGACGCCATATCTCTATATGGCGTCACTACATGATTGATTGGTAAACTATAATATCATCATCAGTAGAGACTGAATCGTTCGCTACTATATCAATCATCATCATCATCATCATCAACAGCCTCTAATAGTCTACTTCTGGACATAACCCTCTCCTTAGCAAAGATGTTTGAGCCTACAATACTACGAGGCGAGATAGGTTATTATAGGATTTGATTTCAAATTATCCTTCTCTTAGCAATGATACAGTTTCGTGCAGTTCGTTCCTTTAGTCGCCTCTCGCGACACTCATGAGATGAATAGGGGTGTTGACACTCCGTATTCTTAATCTGTCACCACACGAAGCTATAACCTGTACAAATATACGCAGTGGTATAAATTACAAAATACACTTACTAACCTTTCTTCCCTAGCAAAAGTTTTCAGCAAAATCGCCTCAATCGCTGGCACTATTTCTTCAGCAATAAGATTGATTACATCTTAACGTTAAATTGATGTAAAAGAACGATTACCTTCGTTTTATTATAGCCAATCTTTTCACATGTCTTTTTGATAGCGTTCATATTTTACTACACATTTATATTTTACTATTTGTCGAATACATAAAAACTTAAATGTAATCATTAATCTTACTGCTGTTATTTTTACGGAAGAAAAAGTGTGATGGAGAATCAATTTCAGTTGATATATACTTATATGCATATGAAACTATTTTGTTTTTTGTGGAGCTTTTTTTTTAAATACGGCACTTAGGTCACAGTGTAACTGTTGGGATAAAAATTAATGATGCAGAATGCATTAGCCTTAGAGCATTTTTTCATATTAACAGTCCTTTTTAAAAAACAGAAGTTTTTGACGAAAGAGATTAAAAGTTGAAGTTATTGAAGAAGTACTGAGTGTCAGAATAGGAGTAACATACTTAACCTGATGATGATTCCAACATAAACCTGATGGTGATGATGATGATGATGATAATGATGATAATGATGATGGTGATAGTGATAGTGATAAAAGTATCATTGCTTATAGATTTAACCATAATACTCATATTGGACAGGAATCGAAGTAATATTATCGAACGCAACTGCCACGCATTAAAAGTCGTTATGATTTAGTCATGGGTTAATAAACTGAATATGAACTAAGCTAAACTGACAAAAAAGGAGTCAAATCTTCCGTTACTTAAAGTAATGGCGACAAAAAAATGTAAATATCAATTTTTCAATCGAGGTTTGTAAAAAAATCTCTCAGTTTAATTTTAATGTTTTTAAGTGCAATATGATCGTAATGATAAATGATGTTGTTGAACTTGCAATTTTTTTTTACTTACTTAGATATAAACGCACTCTTATTTTCATAAAAGCATAGACAAAAGTCCATTTACTGTATTTTACTTTTTTTTTTCATTTCTATATAAAAAATTGAAAATTGTCGCCTTCTCTTTTGAAAACGATTAGTAAATATATAAACATTTTCGCCACCTGTTGGTAAAGACCCTGACTGACTAATGTCAAGTTGGTTGTAAAATTATTTTAATATTTATAACAACAATTTTTATTTAGACTTTCGTTTCACAAGTCTTAGATAGAGATATATACATATATTTATCAACAACTTTTATCTGTTAAAATAATAGTAAGTATATACATATGTTTAGTAAATATATAGATATTTTCAACTTTTGTTGATAAAATCCCTGACAGATTGATGTATCTGATATGACATAAATAAAAATATTTCTAGTAATTTTTTTTATTTCAAGTTCAAATTTACAAAGTTTAGTTACACAAGCCTTAGATAGAGACGTATATGATGGATATAAATACATTTATCAACAACTTTTATATGTCAAGTAGTGTTATACAGCAAATAGATATCTGAAACTAACAAGAACTGTTGAAACTGGCCCTAAAAGTCATAAATTTCTAATCCCTCTATACTTACGTCTAATAGAATCTTTAATCTTCAAGTTTATTCTGGTAACCTCTAGAAATTTCCATAAAAAAATTCAAGTTGGATCCTAATACTTAGTTGAAAAATCGTGTTTCATTTACTCGTTCATTCAGACTGGTTTAAACCCACAGTCAAACGAAATTTCAGTACGTTAGCGCCGAGAGCATCAATTTAAGTCAACCATGATGTTTGGATAGATAAAGATAATCTTGAAAGGAATTTTTTTTTTTGGTATTTTTTTCTGATCTTGAAAGATATGTATGAATTTATAGTTTTCTTTAGTATTCCAGTCTCAATATATAACGATTCTTTTAGGCATTAAGACGTATAATGAAGCAATTTGTCGCTCTATTAATGTGTAGTTTTGTCATGTCGTGGTCATGATGACTTTGATTTTGAGCTTGGTAATCGATGAAAAATGGTGGTCCTTTTTCTGATTGATTTGCAAAGTACCGTTTTAGGCCTGTTGTGTGTTACGTATACGACGTTTTTTTTTTAAATAAAAGATGAACGGACGTACAATTTCCTAGCTCTTATATTTATTTATAAGATTATTTTTATTAATTAACTTTAAAAAAGGTGGAAAATTTAAATTAAGTGGTTTTTTTTATGTTTGTTACTTCAGAGCGCTATTATTAATATACTGAGTTGTATATTTTTTTTTTTATTTGAGAAAATATTTTACTTCTGGCTGTTTTGTCTCAAGTCAAAAAGAAAATTGTATATTAAGGATCAAAAAATTAAAATAATATATATATTTAAGTAGTATATCGTAATGTAGGCGCATTAGAGTCAATGTCTTTTTTAAACCTGATTGTTTATTGTACAAGAACTCTAAATATCGTCGAATATTTCAAAAACAGGTCTAGAACAGATGTTTCTTCACTGGATCATCTCTCTAATTGCCTATTCTTTTGATCGCTATCCAGGATCCACTTTTCATCATAAGCAACTATCAGATTCTGAATAACCTCATTAGCGTGCCTATTCAACAAGTTAGAGCAAGCTCCGGCTTGTTTTGTTGTTATTCTGTGAGTTCATCCGAAATCTATTTTTCAAGCTGTTTTACAATTAGGGTTAATTTCACCTTTAATAATGCTGCTAATTATGACGAAGTTGTTAAATCTGATTACTGTATTCAGTTAAAAAACTCATTTTTGCGCTGAACAAATCCACTAATGATATTATTTTTAACGTCGTAGAACTCGTACTTTAAAATATTTTGCTTTCTTAAATTTCATTTCTACAATAATATTTTTGAAAATCATATTTCAATAAATAAATACTCTTCTTAAAATAGTGCACATAGTGCATTTTAATCATTTAACTCGAGACTAAATTGTTTTTATTTAATCGATGTTGACGGACTTAAAAAAAGTACACTCTGCATTCTGTGGCTTGATTCGGCATTTTTTTCAGATTGAGCCTTAGGAAGTGACAGCAGCTTCTAACTGTAATGTCCGGCGTGTAAAAACATCAGTAAAAAATTTACTTGCAGAAATAAATATCATTTATCAGTTTCATGTAAAAAAATTTGTGATTCAGTATACAAGATTTTGTTCCACCCTCTTTTTGTCGAGAACTATAACTTATTTCTCCTGTGCAGAAATCCCCACGGACACCACCTATTGGTGATTATGTCGGACACGTACCGACCAAAAATTGCACACCGTCTCGCGTACCAGTAGCAGGTACACCCCAGTAAGGAAATCCCTGGCTCTCTGACCCATATACTGGTATAAAAATGAATGGTGTCGTGGGACACCAGGTAGGAACGAAGTTCCTTCGGATAATGTGGAATCGACACAATTTGCAAAAAAAATCGTGCTCAATTTTATGTAGGTTTTCTTGATTTTTCTCTTAAATTTTGCTGATTAGTTTTTATTTAAGTACAAGAAAGTATTTAGGAAATTCAGTATTTTAGGAAATAAAATAATAAATTCCTTAAAATAATAAAATAGCACACATGACGCGCTTTCGCGCCTGCGCACGTCTCATTTAACGGTTTTATTCCACGCACTTTTTTCCACAGATTTATTCCATAGATTTATTCCACGCACTTTTTCCACTTACGGTTTTACCAAGCCTGCCGTAAGGAACTTCGTTCCAATAAAAAAAACTGACATTTGTGAAACAATAAGCGACATTCTGCCTGCTATATCATTAACCTTTCTGTCATAGATTTTTTTTAAAATGCTTAACAACTGTCTAAGCTTACAAACTAACTAATATCTGTCAAACATCTGTCAAGTCTCTCACATTCAATTCAGGAGCGTTCCACTGTCACAATCTGTTGCAGTCTGCCATCATTCGACATTTCGTTACAGTCAAAATTTAACTTTAAATATCGGTAAACAACACAAAACTGAAACGCGGCTTGCCGCTTTGTAGTCAGAACTAATAAATTATATTGTTACTTAACACCTATTGTTAAACACCGCGCTGTAATCGTTTAGCGCACTTATGTGTTGTAACGCACTTAAAGCAAGATGAGTGATGCCCACATAAAACCCTATCAGGGAAAGCAATTACAGCATATTAGTTATGGCATAGTTTACAGCTGTGAATAATGAATGGATGCTTTGTTTTATAACGTAGTATTTTATATTCACAGATAGAAAAATAAATTTTGTATTTTTTCGTTACTAAATAGAGTTGAGCTATTTTATTTGTTAATATTTAAAAACTCAGGAAGAAATGTAACATTTTTATAAAGTTTATGGGGCAAATGAAATCGCCTCTCCCCTTTGGCGTGATGTTAGACATAATGTGTCTAATGTCGATGTATATAAGATATGTATATACATATAATGATAGTGATGTTCTCCTAGCCGATATCGACCACGGCGGCTAGTCTAGTTTAGACACAATTGATATAATATAGTGTACAAGTATATGCATAAAAGCAGGTGCACTCTCTGTTCCCTCACTCTCACAGCCTGATGAGACGGTTATCCGACACAACCAGGGAGAGATTAGGTGCAGGACTGACGGTTTTACGTGCTCACCAAGACATGGGGGTTTAGGTTCAATTGCCAAATTCCAAGATGTTCTTAAATAATTCTGTGATCAAAAAAAACTCAATAACATTTATATACCAAATCCGAGACTTCTTGATTAGCAGTAACATATTTTAACCGCTTGACCAACGAGATATTGTGTACTTACATATGTGTGTACACAAAGAAGGGTTTTATTCCTTAAACGATCAAAACGTCACTCAAAGGCATGAAACCCTTGATACTCAAAGTAACCAGTAGAGGGTTGGTGACTGTCATTTCACAGAGTTTCCGTTAGGTAACCAGTCAGCTCGTTGACACCTTATATCTCACTGTTGTCTTCGCTACCACATAATTTTAAAACTTCATAATTTCAACAACAATGAAAATTTTGATATATATTTTTTTACATATGTACTCGTATTATATAATCACTCCATGTGAAGTAAAAGTGTTGTTCATATATAAATTTATCCCAAATTGTGAGGAATAATTATGGTTACCGAGCTGAGGCTATCTCACAGAATTGAAGGTCTCAAATGTGACGTCATGATTAAAATCAGCCCTCCAAAGCCGGTGGAGGGCCGACGAAAATTAATGTTATCGTGGCGTGTATATTGACTTGTTAATTCGGTTGGGTTGCTATCATCACCCCTTGTATGTGATACATACATATTGTGACGTGTTAGGGTTTGTTTAATTTGAAAGATAAACATGAGATTTATCCACGACTAAAAGAGATTTTTTTGCAAACATCCTTTAAAATGTTCAAATAACAATCATTCTTAATCATCGTTGTCGTTGGATTAATCACTTAGATCCCTTCGATATTTATTACACTCTTGCTCAAACTGAACTGTCTTGTGACGGACGAAGCGCCTACTTCTATTACTCGTCACACTGGTTCGTTCCCGAAAGTTCCAATTGCTAACAGAATATTCGGGCGTAACCACTTCCGAGAAATGCTTTCGAACATAATCGAGCCAAGCGCGTGACAATTTATCTGTAGTCAATCTTACGTTTATTCTAGTAAAGTTAATTATTCTGAATCACAATTCACTTTAATTAGAACTTAATTCAGTATCGTACAGCCGAGCCAACTGGCACTTCCTTACTCGATAATCGAGAAAATGTTATATTTATATTGCATGCTGTTGATTAGTTTTGTAAAATCTTAATAAATTTTCAGGAAAAAACACTGATATATGAGTAAGTAATTAAATTTTAACACCATTTCCTTAAAGTGAAAAAAAAATATTAAAAATTGCGTTTAGGAACCTTATTAAACTTACCCAATAAAAAAGTGGTTTGTAGTTATTAAGGTATTTTTCAATTATACTACTATGAGAATATAGGCTCTCTAACTTTATTATATTAATAAATTAGTTAGGTACCACAAAAAGTACTTATGTAATTAACAAAAACCTAAGGGAAGCAAATCCAACATTACTCTTTTGACACCTGTGGATACAAGAAAGCGTATTACGAAAAGGCAAACAGCACTAAAAAGGCCCCCAGGCATATTAACTGCGAACCAGATGTGACAGAATTGTCTGTTGTTGCGATTCTGTCATTGTATGTTTTTTTCTATACGATAATTAATAAACAACTCGATCTTATTATTTTTTCTTTGTTACAGGTAAATCCAAGAGAATAAACTAATAAATAAGGTAACTAATAAATAAGGTAATAAACTAATAAATAAGGTAATAGTAAGGTAACTACTTAATAATTACTACAAGAGTGTCTCCAAAGAATCGCAGCAAGGGTTTGTACAACACTCTAAGCAGTAAACTGCTTAGAGTGTTGTGAGTTTATTTTGTGTGATTCACAAATTATTGTTCTAAGCCTGGATTTTTTTTTGGCCGTTTCATGTAGGTGTGTAGAAAGTCCCCCGAGACACATTATAATAATACAATATATTACTAGTGTGGGAGTTATCTGTAAACAAAAGCAAAACTACTTATTGGTATCAAAAATATTACATTTTCTTATTGGTAAAATTGGGAGTATTTTAAGGAAAATTGCTTATACTTTTTAAGAATGTAAGCAATAGCTTCAATACGTCAGAATTTCATAATCCAGAGGTTTTAATAACAGTTGTGCCTGGATTCCTCGTATTTCAAGCGCAGACTGGCACACCCTGTGCTTTTAGTCGTTTCGATTCCGACACACTGCCTCGCCGCAAATCAAGTTGGGGTGACGACGGTTATTATTGGCTGAAGCTCGAACCTTCTAACAGAATTATATCAACTTTTAAAGATAATCTAATCAATGCAATAACACATACAGTAATTGACATTATCTATGAACTTCGCAAACGTGCCAATGCTCTTATTGCTAATACAATTCTGAATTAATTAGTGCATGCAGTTGATTAAGAGTGATAAAAACAATAATTTGATCAGAATGTGTCTTACTTGTCCAAAACCTACCTAAAAGTGGACGCTTAACACTCCTCTGCCCACCCTTTAGAAAAACAGGTGTAATTTTATGTGTGAATCTATTACTGACTTCGTCAACTCTTAGCTGATTGGTTTGACCAATTAACCTGCTGTAAGTTAGTAACCATTTCTTTAACTGTCCATAATAGTACAGTTTTTGTCAGCAATTGAACGTTAACTATCTAGTTGAATATATATAGGAATGAAAGACGATGACGAAGAAAATCTGGACAGTTAAGTCATGGTAAGAATTTATGATAGTGATTTAAGAATAATTTAGGTAGATAAAACATTTACGACGTTTCATAAAGTTGACGGCGAAAGTGAGATATGCAATTTACTTTTATTAGACACAAAAAAGGGTCTTTCAAAGTTTTTTATTTATGTATAATTTATTAACCCGACTCTACGTTAATTAAGAGTTTTTGGAGGTTATTGTATTTACTACATACAATAAGCGATTACAGAGATCTACTTGGTCTCGAACTAATTTAATGCGGTAACCATATTATAAGTCGTTATTTTTTTTTTTTATATTAAGAGCTTGCCAAAGTGATTCTGCTCTGCCTGATGGAAAGCATGAATAGAATCCAAGAGTTGTGGTCACCATACTCATTGCAAATGCAGATAATGCAGTATGGTGACCAACATTATGGCAGCCTTGTGAGATGCTTCTTCACACCCCGCTTGGGGACGTAAAAGGCATGACAGTCATCGTGACAGTATAAGGCTTACACAATTATCACGATAACTGTCACCCCTGCATCAATCGGCCTCCGGTCTCACTCTCACCAACGAAACACGACGACACGGATGCTGGCGCTTTAGGTCGGTTTTCTGCGTGAAGGTAGTACTGCCCCGGTCGAGCCGGCCCGCTCGTGCTGAAATCAGCGTGGCTCTACTACCTAGCGAATTAATACCTAGTTAATTTTATAATATCCATCAACATTGTACTAAATCACTCAGAACGAAACACCACTCAGGAGTTATATGTACCAGAGATGTGCGTATCGTGGTTACTATGTAACATTATTTATTAATTGTTCTAGATTTAGTTATATTTATCTAACACTATGTAAAAGAATTTTGATTTCGAGTTGCAGTAATGCAACCCTAGTTTCTCCGTGTGCTGACAGATTAAGAATATAATTTGTCATCACCCTTATTTTTCATATGGGTATCGTAAAACACGACTAAGGGAACAAAATATGCAAGAGAACCTCACTGAAAAGAAAAGAAAAACTTGAAACTAACACTATGCCTACTTATCTGGCCAGCGTGGTATAGTTAGCTAAAACCTCCTTGTCAAGGAGAGGCTTATGTCCAGCAGTGGACTGTTAAAGGCTGTTGATAAACCCTCCTTTTCTCAAGCTATATTGTTCATTACACGATTTATCTGTACATAAAATATCCATTCTGATCTTTCCCATTTAATATACTCTAGATTTTCCCATCCCAGTTACAAAGAATGACGACAATAACCCCCCGTTGGATCTGATTATAGTTGGCAAAATGTGCTTCTGAATCCTCTTAAACTTTTGAGGCAACCGATTTGACAAGCAGAGCAGTAGAGTCTTGTTTTTTTATTAAAATCTCTTGTCTGTTTATGACATTTATTTTTACATCTACACAGGTATATTGCATTTATTAGTGTATAAAGCAATAAATAAATGTCGAGTACTGTATAATAGCAGTTAATAAATTTTGTACCATTCATGTTTTATGAGTTTCATTTTGAATATTGGTCGTGGAACAAGCCAACATTTATGAAATTCTTCCTAACATTATATTTTACTTTATGGCTTTCTTATATATACATATATTAATAAAATATATGGTAATTTATCTATAGCTAGACACAGGTCTCTGGACGACGATGAAACTGGCCAGACGGGTAGGAATAGGATTTATTTCAAGTTTCCCTTCTCTTTGTAGTGATATCTGCCTGAATAGTTTGTTCCCTAAGTCGGTTCTTGCGATACCTAATGAATAAACAGGGTGGTGACACTACCTATTCTTAACCCGTCACCATGGACAGCATGACAATTTATGTAATTTATATTAATTATTGAGTTTTCACGTTCCAATATCACATATTATATGAACTAGCTGTTGCCAACGACTTCGTGCGCGTGGTTATTTCCTTTTACATATTTCTAACTTCGAAAATGACGAACTTCCATACAATCATAATTTACCCTCTTAGAGTTGAAAAACCAGCAACCATCACATTATCAAATTCACCACACGGATGGTAGACTTATTGGTCACATCCTATAGCGTGCATTTCTTCGGTTACCTGTAACGCACTTCCGTTTCGTTTCACGTCACACTTTCCTTGCAGGAGAGGGAGAAAAAGATGTTAAACACGAAAAATACAATTAAAGTAATAAAAAAATAGTTAATCCGCTCACCCGTATTGGTCTTAAATAAATAAGACAACAGCTTTATCTACTGACGTGAAACTTTTCATACAAGTTCGATAGCTTCAAGAATTTCTGAACTACCCTTTCTTAAGTTTCCTTTGTCGAACGTAGGGGTTGTGAGTTCTTCTAAAGTTTATCACGTCATGATGAACTTTAAAAGAACAAGTAGCTGATAGAACATGAGTCATTGTGTCAGGATCTTTCTTAATTATAAACACATACTAATTATTTATTTTATCATGATATTCGGACCAAACGAGACACCTGATAGTGAGTACCAATCCTCGCCCTGCACTTTCACTGCCGGCTTGTAAATCCCTAAGATTTTTTTCTTGATTTCAGTAAACCTTGTCTGCAGTACGGCCGTAATACCCGTTGCACTCATATAAGACGGCATGATAATCTCTCATTATTTAAATTAATCTTAATCAGAAATTTGACTAATTTAATCAACAGTGTCTCTAGTGAGTGTCAAGAGCAAATTATCTTTTAATGTTCACATGGTATAAATCAAATTTGAAAGGGTACCTGTTATCAATTCACCAACAGCCACTCTCCCAAAATAATACACCCCAGTAAATCCTTATCAATTATTTCAGTTTCAACTATCCATATTTGCATTTACGTAATTTCAGTTTCTGGTCTCAACTAAATTGATATTGTTACCCGAACAATTTTGAAACATCCACCCTAGATATTGAATGTTTACATTTCAATTTTGCAGCATTATAGTTTTAATCCTCTAGGGTAAATGGATCGCTTTACGAACGCCACTGATAAATTATTAATTAATATTATATGTATATGTAAATTATTTACTGTACTATGTTAACTATTCGGAAATAATGGGTGTATTGCTAGCGATTAATACTTACCATTAATTAATTTCATGTTTATTGTACTTGGAACATATTGAAAAAGTAACTGAGGATATAATCTCTCATTAAGATTAGATGACGGATAGTTTAATGTATATTATATTGCCCTATACCGCACTCGCATAGTTTATATTTAATTAATATTCATGGACTTAAAAAAGTACACCTCTATGGTTTGTCACGACAATACTTCTCAGAGTGAGTCTCAGCAAATGTCGCCACCTTCGAACTGTTAAGTCCGACTTGTTAAAATATGTGTAAAAAAAACAAAATAAATATTTAACTTTACTAAACGCGGCAAATGCATAAATTGATCACCTGATCGTATCTGACTGGCGACGTCCATTTATACGTGCAACTCAAGAGACACTCTTGGAATGCCCCTCGTAGAGAGGACCACAAACCTTATTCACTCGATGAAAAACCTCAAAAGAAATGTTTATTATTCTGTGCCAAACTATGACCGAACAGAACCGTACTCTTTGGTAGGAAGTCCTCTTTTTTCTTCTTGAGTTCTCCAGCTCTGACTAGACATTGAACACATTGACATTGAAATTTATGAAGCAATCTCATGTTTTCTATGCTCTTAAACAGACTGAAACACACAATAAAAGCAAACTAGAGTATTTCTCATAGCAATTTTCATTCTATCACGACAAGAAAAAACTATTAGGGATAGTATAAGAAATTTACAGCTTTTTTACGGTGATATAAAAAGTACAATGAAAGGATATTTTTATCTGTGACCTCATAATAATATTAGCAAGTGATCCAGGGTTTTCATACAAATGAACTTAACCTAAAGCGCCAGCATCCGTGTTGTCATGTTTCGTTGGTGAGTGTGAGACCGGAGGCCCATTGATGAAGGGGTGACAGCTATCGTGGTGACTGTGTAAGCCTTACACTGTCACAATGACTGTCATCCCTTTTATGTCCCCAAGCGTGACGTGAAAAGGCATCTCATTAGGCCCCCATAGTGTAGGTCACCATACTGCATTGTCGGTACTTACTGTGAGTATGGTGACCACAACTCTTGGATTCTATTCATGCTTTCCATCAGGCAGAGTAGAGTCAGTTGACAGGTTCTTAATAAAGAAAAAAAAATAATCAAAGTAGCAACTTTACATATACCCATGGCTGATCGTAAAAAAGGTAATACGTGTGCTAAGACTAAGTAACTAATAAACGTAATAAATAATTTAATTTAATTGTTAATTACATTTAGAGACTTACGAGATTATATTTTTTATGATATAGAAGGCTAATTACAAAACGGGTCACCTGAAGGCTGATAAACAATAGGCTAGATGACACCTGAGTCAAATTAGTTACTTTTTGACATCTGTCAAAACGAAAATTTCATATGAAAAATGTACTAAATACAAAATTGTGACGTCACTGTTTTAGACTACTCAATTGAACAATATATTTCACTGTATATTTGATTGAAATTCGTAATAATAATAAAAAGCTATGTTAATTGTATTTGCCCAGATGTTTCGTGATATTAGTTTTAATGAAGTGGACATTGTTATTTATTTACGATACAGTCATCTACCCAATTCTTCCAATTCAAAAGACACAAGTATGCTACTCCAGTTTAAACACACCTCCCCAAGCATCTAGGTCTAAAGGTAATTTGGAACTCAAACAAATATACCAATATAGAGTCTTCCATTGTAAAACTCATAATAAAAAATCGGCAGAACAAGTCTTAACCTTGTAACATTTGATCGAACGAAATTTTGACAGCTTAAAAACCGTTAGGATAACCGGATTCTTGGAGATTCAGGAGCAAGATTTCCACTTAAAAGCACCATCGGCTCATTGCCGTTCCCATTAGCTGTCTTTATATGGAACACTACAACTTCGAGTCCACTGTGACAAAGCTAACACGCCAGCATAGCAATTTGAAGAGATCTTATAACTAATGTCAAAGCTTAAAACTCGTTAAGTACATTACATGAAATTGACATTTCACTGAATAAAATTTCAACAATACTATTAGTTAAAAGAAAATTGTTGATGTAATTTCCAATAATCTCTTAATGTAATCGTGTTCAATGTAATTTGATGCTAAACTACTCGCAGTTTATCAACTTACCGAATTTCTCCAAAGCAGCTTAGCGTAGTTAATCCACAAACAGAGAACATGTTAACGACTAGGATTATTCGATTATCGTAAATGACATGTCGCCCTTTGAGTGAGAAATCGATACTTAACAAACAATGTATATATAGGGTGGGCCAAGAATTCGTTAACATTTAAATCTAACATCCCGCGCAAACTTGTTACGGGTATTCTTGGGACTGATGCTATTGGAATTTGCTGGCTACAATCGTAACATATGGTTTCAACAAGATAGAGTCGCTTATCACATACAATGAGTCCTTGCCGGTGGTCAAATACATGTTTCTGGAAAAACTGATTTCCAGACGAGGCGACCTTCCATGGCCACCCAGAAGTCCAGATCTATCCCCAGCAGACTTCTTTCTATGGGGTTATTTGAAGAATCAATAAATCAAATACACTACGTCAACTAAAAGAAGAAATCAGCAAAGAGGTGTCGGTGATCTCACGGTCTGTTTGCCGGCGAGTATTCGAAAATTTCGATACTCACTTTGAGGAGTGCAAACATCGAAACGATGGTCATTTAGACAATATAATTTTTAAAAAATAAATTTCAACTAAATCTTTCTTGTAATTTTTTTTTTTAATATATCATATGATTTTCTATAGATTTTTTTCCTATATTAACTAAATCGTTGCCTACCCTACATGACCAATTTAAAAAACTGGCCTGAAACAAAACACAACAGGCTCAGATAAAACTTTAAAAGTTTTTATTTTTAAGACATTACTAATTTATACACACGATGCAAATGCATAAAGAAGAGTAGAAAACTAATTCTAACCATTATTGGTGCACTGATAAAGTTTTGGTGGCGAATAGAGTAAATGGGAGAATATTCCACCACTTCATCGGTCTTTGGAACTCAATAATGTACTGTATTCAAAAACTCACGAAGAGCAAGCAAGAAGAGATATTACCTACTTAGAGAAAAAAATGTTAAAATAGGTTACGATGCCTTCTATTTCCCGACGTTTCGTGACGACTGATGTGAGCTTAGCGACGCCCTTGTGATGCGCAAGTTGTGACTACCCGCACTTGGTCGAGTTGATTGTTTGTATTATCGGTACATCTATACATATGATTTTAATGACCTTCATTCACCTTTACTTCTTCGCCCTATTCGTTTTTCTTACCCAAATTCACCTTCTCCCTTAGTCGTGTCAGTAATACCCAAAATACGACAAATTGCATCAATCCTTCTGAAATTTGAGTAATCCAGAAAGAACTAACGTATTATATAAAGAAGTATACATAAAAACATTTTTAATACATAATACTCGTTATTTACAAAAGAAGGTGTTTAATAAACATGAATTTGCTTTTGATTTCGGCCTTATAAGATCTACGTATATCGACAAGGAAAATCTCAATGATTGATGTGGCCTGAGGCTACTTACGTGCCCTCTTAAAGCTATACAAAAATAAATAACTTGTTTGTCTTAATAAATCGATGGTTTATATTAACATCAATATAGTAAAATCTTTGATATCATCTACTACTTGGGCTGTGGAGGTCTGAAGGCAACTGCTCAAATAAAAAGTAAACGTGAAATGGTGGACTGGATTTCGATCTCAAACTTAGAAAAGCGATTGTAATGACAGTAATTAAAGTCAAGTGTCTAGTTAGCTCACCTTTACTATTTTATAATCTTATTATTTGATAATGTACTCCTAGCCGATTCCGGCCACGCCGGTCAATCCTATTGGAGACCAACCAACTAAGCAAGACATATATTATTATAGTGTGCATGTGTGTGTACAAACACAGATGCACTCTCTGTTCCCTCATCCTCAAAATCCGATGGGATGGTTATCCGACACTACCACGTAGGATCGACGGCTTTGTGTACATGCCGTGGCACGGGGGTTAAGACTCCAATTTCCAAGTTTCGGACTGTTGCCAGAAAAACTGAATTTAATCGACAGTCGTATACGCAACCAACCAGTTAATATTATCGACTGCACGGTTTCCCTAGTGGTTTAAGGGGTCACCACGCCGCTCAAATCCCACATTGGACAACATTTTGTGTGATCCATGAATAGTTTTTCTGAGTCTGGGTATTTTTTAGGTCCGTTTCTTGTATGTTTGTAAAGTCTCCCGCGACACAGGATATACATATATTCCTAATGCGGACATTGTCATTTTTGTTAAAAAAATAATTCAAGATAATGAACAAATACTTATCGATCTACAAACACTGTAGGCAGTGGTAAAGTGACCTGTCGCTTTTTGTGGTGGCAACCTGTGTGGCCCTACTACTTCCTGTAATATAAACTAGACTTGAAGCATCACATCACATTTGACAATCCTGAACATAGGCTTTTTCTTAGGTAGGAATTTTTGGTCTACTAAACCACAATGGCCAGTCAGGTTAATATTAAGATTAAAAAAGAATTTAGTGATCTTGCCCTGAGTAGTTTGTTGCCTTAATCACCTCTTACGACACCCACGGCATGAATATTGGTGATAAAACTTCTTAATCCATCATCACATGGAAAAATTTAAATCACATATTTTTATTAATGTGGTGTATACAGCAGTGCTCATTTATGAGCTTCATTCCTTTAAGGTATATTTTTAATTATCATTTTCATATTCTTTAAAATATGTCGTGTGTTTAGGCTCTAAGAATTAATTTACTTCAAAACAAATAAAGAAATACTGTGTCACATAGATATAACCTTATTTATTTTTCATTACATACAGCTTTCAACTTTATATGCCCGTAATAAAGATCATAAAATTATTACGAGTTATTTTATACCTGTTTCATATGACTCTACTCAATATTATTTTGTGTAAATTAAATGCTGCCAATTTTCGATTTTATGATGTATGTAATAAAGTCAGTTTTTCCTTGACCATAAAACTTTATGTCCCCATGTAGACCAATGACAGTAGTTTTACTTTGATTTATACTTGAGTTAATGATGTATGAAACATCTGTAGTTATACAAAAAATATCCTTACGTGTTTTGTATATAAGTTAAAGTTAAATTAACAAACTTTGACATTATATTGCTTTTTCTAGTTTCTTTACTCTATTTTCTACTTTTACTTTTATAACTTGTTCAGTAGTAGTTATAATGAACTAACATGTTCTGAAATGAACATTGAATCTGGCAAATATCAGGGACATGTAATTGATTTACTGGCAAAGTCTAAATTGACGTCAAAGATTTACAACACAATGATAAATTATTTCAACAGTAATATTCAAACGTCTTGGCAAATACTAAAGCCGAAGTGTTATCTAAATAGCCTGAAAAGTAAATTATTTTTTATGTGGTTCAAACTCTTATTTTTAAAATAAATTATTTAAAGACTAAAACTTCAAGGTAATGGACGCTATTAGGGAATTTGACATTTGATTTTAACCATTTTCTTCTGTCTACTTCTGCCTTCTTATTATGTGATGAAAAATATTTTTTTATGATTGATAAGATTGAGAGACACGTCTAAGGGCCTGATAAAAACCAAGTAATTATCAAGAATCCATTTATTTAAACAGACCGATAGCTTTAAATTGTATCATTGCTGTAAATTAAATCAAATGACTTTCATAGTGAGTTTTTTATTACGTATTTCCTCACTTGCCCTTGTGGAATAAACAGGTAAAGTTGCAGATTTAACTTTAATTACAATTAGAATGTGTTGTAACTCTGATTTTTAATTTTATTAAATACGTTAATTTAATAAAACATTAAAATCAATATAAAACCTTGCAAAATAAATATCGATTAATGTGATTTGTACTTCTGTAATAACGTCTTACAATGATCATACAGGTTGGGACTTTCAAAGGTAGCCGAGTAGAGGTATATTTTTGTTGAGTTATTACATCACTTTGACAATAATAACGGTGGCGTCTGAAGCAATTCTGCGAGCGCTGATAACGCGGCGAGAATGCTTTGATGTTTGTACCATCCCTAAGGACTGGCGAATAGAATAGTGTTGAGAAAGTTATACGAAAGTGGGAGAATGACAAACGTTGACTAGTTTTGTTAATATTTTTTCTACTGTTGACAGGAAAATAAATATTTTTATTTTACGTAATGGTAGATCTTTGTTTTTATGGATGTAAAGGGTATTACAATAACTACTACGTGTAGTAGTAAGTGTAATACCCTTGGGCAAGGGCAAACGAGAAGACCGGTCATGATCAGCCTTCTCGTTTGCCCTTTAGATGATAAAAATCTCTAATGACCACAAACTCCCATCTTATATCGTACTTACTTGCTCTACCGTTTACAATTGAAGAAAGCTTGAAGCATCCAAGATTTAAGAAATGTTACTATTTTAATACGTAAAGTAAACGTATTTTTCGTACGTGAGTGTGAGACCGGAGGCTCATTGATGCAGGGGTGACAGTTATCGTGATAACTATGTAAGCCATACACTGCCACGATGACTGTCATGACTTTTACGTCCCCAAGCGTAGCGTGAAAAGCATCTCACTAGACCGTCATAGTGTGAGTCACACTGTATTGTCTGCATTTGCAATGAGTATGGTGACCGACTCTTTGGATTCTATTCATGCTTTCCATCAGGCAGAGTAGAGTCACTTTGGTAGGCACATCATCACATACTATGCTCTTCCCGTTAACAGATGAATTTTTTATGGGAGTACCAATTTCATTTCAGTTATAGAAAAATGATAATATAAACAGACGTTTTCATGTTTTCCTTAGTCGTAAACATATGTTTAGTTGCATATTTTTAAAATGATTACACATATTTAAAGTTCTATATAACATACGGTTAAGTTCAGCATAGACGTTGTGGCGCTTGTGACATAATTGTGTTCCGCAACAGGCTACAGATTGCTAACTCAAAAGTTACGTAATCGCTTGATAAACGTTTAGGACACACTGTTGTAAAGGGCAGCTGATGCCTTTTGCATACTAAGTATTTAATACCATATATTGATCTGGTTCGATCCCCAATTATACATATGACCGTTACAAAAGTAACTAGTTCTTGACACAGTTCATACCATATTTACGAAAATTTTGTATTTTTTTAAAGTATCTCCTAAACCAGAGACTGTAGGTGCGATTCTCACCTCCAATAAATTATTGAATGATGAGAACGAATATTTGTTCTGTCTTGGTTTAATTTGTCGATAACGAATATGCGTTAATTTTTTTAAAATCAATTTATTTATTAGCAATGTGATTACCATAACACAGACACAGACATAGTAAAAATGTGTTTGAGTAAGTCAGGTTGAGTAAGTCAACGACTGCAATGGACCTAAATTATGTTAAAGTCTTTGCCGTGTGGTAACGGGTTAAAAATAAAGAATGTAACTACCCCTATTCATCCCATGGGTGTCGTAATAAGGAAAACTGCACAGAGAAAGAAAACTTGAAACAAACCCAAGCCCAAGCGGCCGGCGTGGTATAGTAGGCCAAAACCTCCTTTCTTGGAAAGGCATATGTCCAGCAGTGGACCGGTCACAGTCAGAGAAAAATATTTTATTTGTTTATTTAAGTGTGAATAAATGTAGGTGCAAAATATTTAACTACAAAAACAGTCACTGCCATTGGTTTGCAACTGTGGAGGAGCAGGTGTCATGTTCCTCTGACATTAAGGGGAATCCTCCAACCAGGCGAGGTGATATGAAATTATATACAACTTGTATATATGCTAACCGGTGCAAGAATTTCTATATCGCGATACAGTTACTCAGTAGTTCAGCACATCTTTGTTAGATGGCGCTGTAATATGTTTTGTTGCTCAATGCGAAAGTCGTCATAGAACTTTTGAGTATACGATATACAAACTCTCAAAACATACAAATCAGCGAAAGAAAAAAGGTGTTGAGCTTTCATAAGCGTAAAGCTAGTCTGTAAATTTCTTTGAAAAATAAACTTTTCAATACAAGTATTTAAAGTTGTTTAACTGACATATTCTATGTGACTTGAGGTTGCGCTACCCTGGCACAAAGAACGTATTGATATTCAACGAGGTACTCCTGGATGCTTTATATCAGGAGAAATTCTATGACGTTTCGCAGCATCTTTTAGACATTTACTTTAAAATTTCACGTAACATGTTGAATATTTAATAGGTAGATACTTGATTTACAATACGACTCTAAGAATAAATATTATTCTTAGTTATTAAAGATGAATGATTCCATTCCATCCGTCGGCAAAATATACTCGTGAGTGAAATCGTAAATCTTTAAGAAAATAAGTTAAAACTACGAAAAAATCGCCGTATTCATCGTAATTTCATCTGTAAAATTGTTAATTCATAAAATTATATCATGAACTATTTCAAAACTAAGAACGTATCTCATAAAACTTTACCATCGGTGTTAAATGGAAAATGTTTTTAATCTTATATTTTTCTGAGGACAGTCAGTAGTGGACTATAAAGGTTGTTGATGATGATGAATCTTTTGCTGAATATATGGATTACGTCACACTGATCATCTGACGGCTACTGATGTAAATAAACTGAAAACAAAAGACAAATTGTTGTTAACAGTCTGTAACATTTACAAAAATATATAGATTTGTCGTGTAATGTCGTGTACTCCTAGCCGATTTCAGCCAAGGTAGCCAGTCTCAACGGAAACCACCTACAAGATAATATAGCGCTTAATTGTGGTGGCAAACACAAGTGCACTCTCTGTTCTCTTACTCTTAGAATCCGATGGGACAGTTATCCGACACGACCGGGGAGAGATCAGGCGCACGACTGATGGATTAACGTGCTTATCATCTACTAATATACATAATACTACTGTCTTTCCGAAACATTTTGATACATCTTAAGGTTACCTGGTAGGCAGACCTTTGTACATTATTTATCTAACTTTTTTTGTACTCGCTTGTAACTCTATATTGCAGTGTATCGATAAAGTTCTTTTTATCTATATGTATTATAAATACGGCTACACATATACACACATAAAGTTCTAACACTATATAAAGACAATGCGGTTCACCAACCATTATAACTGTGTGTCTTCTAGAAATCCAAAAGCTTTATATAAGTTCAACCGTTATACAATAACCACCCACTTTTGTCCGATAAAACAGGATTGCGTGTATATGGAAATTAGTTCCAACCACGCCTGCCTTTCCTTATGAGATGTTAAATCTTACTCATAGATAACATGCAATGTAAGGTAAAGTAAGCAATTTCACTCTAATCTGATGTCTCCGAGGTATAAGGTCGCATACTACTAGATTAATCTTCGTACTTTTCGCAACAAGGAAGTCAGTGCAGTAGGTGCGGTCTGATACCTCTGCCCGACCTCTGTCCCTTGTTACAGTTTATTACTTCTACCGAAATTCAACATTAGGAACGTTTTTAAAAGTAAATAAATCAATAAGAGTTCCACAGAAGCATATTGTGCATTTTAACACAATTGACGGGTCTGGTATTTAGTGATCCTGAATGCTAAACCAGAGGTGAATTCGATTCCCACCCAGGATCAATCTTTGTGTGAAAAGCACGATCATTTTTCGTGTCTGTGTGTAATTTATCTATTATATGTACGTATTTAGAAAGATATAAAGATGTTCATAAGCAGTCTGGTTACCGTAGTACAGGCTTAACCTAGTCTGGGATTAGACGGCCGTATTTAAGATGTGTGAGAATATTACTTATTTTTTATTATATTTATCAGACTATGCATCGCTCCCATACATTCCAAAGAAGATTAACTTTACAAACTCCTTGTAACCTGACAAGTCTCCAACCTTTTTTACTAGCATTTGTTACGTATCCGTACTACACTAAATATTTGCAAACTAAGATACTTTAGACTATACTTTAGATATATATTTAAAATAGATTTTTCACATTATAAATCCTTCTACCTGGACCTGTCATTATAAACAAAAGGCGAAAATTGTGGGATGCGTAATTTGTATTGGTTTTTTGATGAATAGCGAATATATTTTGTAATTACTAAATACTTGTTAAAACAAGCTTTAGAATTTATACGACAATAAAAATTATGAGAAATATAACATACCCTTAAACTGCCACCATAGCCAGTAATATTATAACAGTCAATTGTAAGTAATTATTTGTTAATAAATAAATAGCTTCACATCTCACACCCGTCTATCTGGTTCCAAAGTAAGCAGAGCCGGTGCTATGGTAACCAGACTGACAGACATATTATAGATAAATCACACTCAAACATGAGCAAATAATCGTACTGATCATACAATTATTTTTACGTGGTGGGAATTGAACCCACAGCCTCTATTTTGCCAGTAGAGTCACTAACTAGACCAACAACATAACTACATAACTATCGTATCACCTCAAAGGTTGAAGACACTAATAACAAACATTAGTTTGTTTGTCCACGTTGTCACAGGCACAAATTTCAAATATCCTAATATGATATACGACCTTTTCTTGACTGTCCTGTTGGTCTAGTGCTTATTAACCCTGGGGTGCTTGGCTAGAAAACCTCCACGTGGTGCACCCTGGTAACGTTGGCGATGGTGTTCATCACTGCCAACGGCTAATATTCTAGCACGAAGAGGAAGCCATTTTCTACGGCAATTCGGCCGAGACTTGGTCCAACAGAGCGGGCATATTTGTCGATTCCTCTGTTGGCTCTTCGCTCTTCGGAGCAATGAGGAGGAAAACCTCGATAAAAAATCATTATGGTGGGACCCTTTCATGGGTCGACGTTTCTCCACTTTCAATGGTGGAGAAAGGAGAACGGGCTCGGTGTGTACTCACACTGCCACCGAGCAGGCATTGGAAGATTCAATCTTCCTGCCACCGTTGTCACATCGTAATCCCGAAAGGAGTGTCGTGGTTATGTCTCGCGACACCAATCGGGGGCGAGGGTCTTGGCTTAGCCGCCCGGACTGCGAGGAAGAAAACCTCTATAAAAAATTACCCCGAATCCCGTGTTCTGGTGCGTGACCAGGGGATGCATGGCTGATGGGCTGTTCAGTCGCAAGCGCACCCCCAGCCGAGGCACCTGCGGACCCCTCGGTTGGGCATAAATGTACGCTTGCCCGGGTATTGGGGGATCTCTGCCCGGGTCGACTTATAGTTCTCCCCCACTCGTGGGTCTAATATGGAATCTCAAATGAAAAATAAAAACCTAAATGTAGAAGGAGAGAAGGAGAAGAAGGAGAAGAACGAGAAGAACGAGAAAAGCGTAAGAGTGCAAGACTTCTCGTCCAACTTAAAAGACGCATCAGTTGGAACGCCTATGTCAACGAGGCTCCCAGAAGTCATTACGACTGCTGGGAGCCGCAGAACATCGGAACGATTGCGTTCCAGATCTGCATGTTCGTCAGATGGCATAGGAGGTGACCTGATGGAAACGGCGCTGTGCGACTCCCGAAAACGCGGGCGCTCCAGAGACGAGGAGAGTGACACGTCTCAGGAGATGTTGCCTCCTAAAGTCGCCAGCAGCCGTAGAGGAAGGTCGCGAACTTCGGTCTCGATCCCGTCAGGCTCCGTCTTCTGTAAGGCGGAAGCCTATAGGCGGGTTAGGGCGGACGGCGAAGCACTTGCAGAGGAGGAGATCGCAGATCTCTTGCTTAAGATCAAGGAGCCGATGGTAGGGGATTCCGTTCCCCAAACGCCATCGTGCATGCAAGAGAGAGCGAAAGCAGCGGTGGCTATCATCCACAAGGTAGCCACCAAGTCGAGTAACCTTAAGGGTGCTTTTGTAAAGGCCCTTAAGGACTCCTCTTCTGCAGTTGCGGGGGTTGTTGAGACCCTTATTGGGGACGTGGCTCGTCTCCAAGCGGCCAACGACCATCTCACACGGGAGGTGGCTGAGCTGAGCGCGCAGTTTGCCCAATTCCGGGCGGTTCGCCCTGAGCGAGAAGGCCTGTCTCCATCGCTTGCCCCTGTCAATCCCGGTACCATCGCTGATGCCCACCTGCGCCAAATCACAGACGCAGTGTGGCGCATGATGGACGGACGTCTCGCTGGCCTAGAGGCGAGACTACCTCCAGCCCCTGTTGTCCGGCCGCCGCTCGCGGCACATAGACCAAAGGCCGCATCGGCGCTGACGTCGCTGCCCGTTGTGGGCGGTCGTGTGTCCTATGCGGCGGCGGCGTCGGTGTCAGCTGTTCCTGCGGCGTCAGTGTCTGCTATTCCTGCGGCGTCAGTGTCTGCTATTCCTGCGGCCGCTCCGAGGACACGACAGGCGGCTAAAGCAGTACCTAAGACGGGTGCACAGCGATCAGGGCCCAAAACGGCGGTCAAGTCTAGAGCAGAATTCCCTCCGCTCCCCACTCCAGCCGCTGTACCTGGCACCACCACATCTGCTCCCTCCACATCTGCTCCGTCCACGGATGGTTGGCAGGTAGTTGGGGGGGCTAAGA
Organism: Hypercompe scribonia; assembly: GCA_949316085.1. Lineage (NCBI taxonomy): Eukaryota > Metazoa > Arthropoda > Insecta > Lepidoptera > Erebidae > Hypercompe > Hypercompe scribonia. The sequence goes on from OX438988.1 coordinate 14,184,590, forward strand.
AGTCCCGAAAGCGGGGTAAAAAGGCTGCCCAAAAAGCAGCTTCTACCCCGCAGTCGCCATCGGTGGCGATGGCCGCCACAAAGAAGCCGCGCAAACTGCAAGCGCCCAAAACTGCGGCGGTAGTGGTCACCATGTCACCGGAGGCGGCTAATGGTGGGCTGTCCTACGCGGCTATCTTCAAGAAGGCCCGGGACAGTCTCACACACGACTTCGGGACGGTGGGTGTTAGAATGCGCCTCGCCCAAACGGGAGCTCGGATCCTCGAGTTCCCTGGGGCTGAAGGTGCAAAGACGGCGGACTCTTTCGCCGAGAAGCTGCGGGGAATTTTTGCAGCCACTGATGGTGTTAAGATCGCCAGGCCCACCAAGTGCGCTGAATTGCGTATCTCGGGCCTGGACGATTCCGTAACGGCTGAGGATGTCCGCGCTGCAGTTATAGAGAGAACAGGCTGCAACGTGGAGAACATCAAGGTCGGCACCATCCGCCCCGGTCCAGGAGGGCTTGGCGCAGTGTGGGTCAGCTGTCCCGTACCGTCGGCCAAAATTCTGGCCGACGCCGGCAGACTACTCGTCGGTTTCGTCAGCGCTAGGATTACAGTCCTGGCGGCGAGACCGATGAGATGCTACAAATGTCTGGCATCGGGACACACACGCGCCAAGTGCGTAAGTTGTTTTGACTGCAGCGAACTATGTTTCCGCTGCGGTCGACCGGGGCACAAGGCGACAGTGTGTTCTGCCGCCCCTCACTGCCCGGTATGTGCGGCGGGTAACAAGCCCGCCAATCACCAGATTGGGCAAGTGGGGTGCAAACCTCCCCGCGATTCTCGACAAGTGTCGGGGGCTAGCCAGTCGACCCAGGCTGCCTCCGATGTTGTCCGCACGTCAGCATCGTTGCCCATGGAAGAGGTTGTAGAGACGGTTCAATAATGGACCAAGTCTCCAACCTCTTTGTCCAGACGAACCTCAACCACAGTGCTGCGGCACAGGACCTCTTCTTGCAAACTATAGCACAGTGGTCGATCGGTGTTGCCGTAGCCGCGGAACCCTATTACGTTCCTCCTCGACCAAACTGGTTGAGTGACCGGGACGGCTCCGTGGCAGTCGTCGGCTCCACGGCGGCTCATTCCCCACCCTTGTCGCTAAGAGACAAGGGTACTGGATATGTTGCTGCTGAGTGGGGGGGGATCACCGTATATGGTGTATACTTCTCCCCCAACCGGAGTTTGAGCGACTTCGAGGTTTTCCTTAACAACTTGGAAACCTCGATGCGGCGACTAACGTCTGGGCACGTCTTAGTGCTGGGGGACTTCAACGCAAAGTCCATTGCGTGGGGTTCCCCCAGGACGGACGCCAGGGGTGAGGCCGTAGAGGAGTGGGCGGCCTCGGTGGGCCTCTGTTTATTAAACAGGGGCTCCACCAACACGTGCGTGCGACAGCAGGGAGGGTCGATAGTGGATCTTTCGTTCGCTACCCCTGCCCTCGCCGCACGAGTAAGGAACTGGTATGTCCTGGAAGAGGTTGAGACGCTCTCGGATCACCTCTACATTCGATTTGAGCTCTCCCGGATCCAGGACCCCAGTAGGGGTCACGCGGCGCGGCGTTCTTTTCGCTTTCCGCGGTGGGCTGTAGCCAAACTGAATAGGGACCTACTAGAGGAGGCAGCCATTATTCACTCTTGGCTGTCTCCGCAGGCTCCGACCGAGGAGGTCGACATGGGGGCTGGTCGTTTCCGTGATGCGATTACGCAAATCTGCGATGCGGCCATGCCCCGCATCCGAGGTTATCGGCCTCCACGGAAGGAGGTTTACTGGTGGTCCCAGGAGTTGGCGGACCTCCGCGCGGCCTGTACTCGTGCCCGGAGGTCCTACACCCGTAGTCGGCGGCGAAACCGCGAAGAAGGCGGGGAGGACCAGCTTCATGAGGAGTACCGAGAGGCGCGGAAAACTCTGAAGCTGGCCATCAGCCGCGCCAAAGAAATTAAGCGTAAGGAGATGCTGGAGGGTCTCGATCGTGACCCCTGGGGTCGCCCTTATCGTGCGGTGCGACAAAAGCTCCGCACGTCGGGCCCCCCCCTTACAGAGACACTCCAGCCCAGCTTCCTGCGGGAAGTGGTCGAGGGCCTTTTCCCGCAGCGGGTGGAGCACACACCCCCGTCGATGGCCATAATGGTCAGAGAAGACGGGGGGACCGAGGATAATGTTCCGCCCGTCAGGGAATCGGAGGTAGGGGCGGTTGTTCTACGGATCCGCTCTAAGAATACCGCCCCCGGGCCAGACGGGATACCTGCCCGAGTGCTGGCCCGAGCCCTCGAACACATGTCGGACCTTCTCAGGGAGGTCTTGGACGCTAGCCTGGCGTCCGGACGCTTCCCTGAGTGCTGGAAAAGCGGGAAGCTGGTCCTATTAAGAAAGCCGGGACGGCCAGCCGATTCGGTAGCGGCCTATAGGCCCATCGTGTTGTTGGACGAGGCGGGTAAGTTGTTTGAGAGGATACTCTCTGCCCGCATCGTTCGGCACCTCTGCGAGGTGGGTCCCGATCTGTCGGACGCCCAATTCGGTTTTCGAGCGGGGCGTTCGACAGTCGATGCCGTGCTACGCCTCAGGGCCGTTACCGAAGAGGCGGTGAGCTGTGGTGGCGTGCTGTTGGCGGTGTCGTTGGACATCGCCAACGCATTTAATAGTCTGCCATTTAGCTGCATCAGGGAAGCACTCCAATACCATGGGGTGCCAGAGTACCTGAGGCGGCTTGTGGCAGACTATCTTGAGGAGCGCACCGTCATGTACGAGGACCGAGATGGTGTTCTGCGGCGGCGGCTCATGTCGTGCGGTGTTCCACAGGGGTCTGTCCTCGGACCACTTCTGTGGAACATGGGATACGACTGGGCCCTTCGAGGTCGTCTTCCCCCCGGGCTGGGTGTAATTTGTTACGCCGATGATACATTGGTCACGGCCCGGGGAGCGAACTTCCAAGAGGCGGCGCGCCTGGCCACCACGGGAGTCTCTTTGGTGGTCGGGCGTATTGAGGCGCTGGGGTTACGGGTGGCCCTAGAAAAGACGGAGGCCCTTTTGTTCCATGGGCCCCGGCGTGGTCCCCCACCCGGCGCCTCTATCGTAGTCAATTCGGTCCTCGTACCGGTTCAGGCCCAGATGAAGTACCTGGGCCTGATCCTCGACGGGAGGTGGCTCTTCGACGAGCACTTCCGACAGCTTTCTCCAAAGCTGGTCGGCACTGCCTCTGCCCTCGGGCGACTTTTGCCGAATTTGGGTGGAGCCAGCGTCGCGACGAGACGGCTATACACGGGGGTTGTCCGGTCAATGGCACTGTATGGTGCACCGGTGTGGGCGGCGGCTCTGACCGCCCAGAATAGGGCTCGCCTTTGGCGCCCTCAGAGGATATTGGCGGTTAGAGCCATACGCGGTTACCGCACCGTATCGACGGAGGCGGCGTGTGCCTTGGCCGGAACTCCACCGTGGGACTTGGAGGCGGAAGTGCTCGCCGAAGTTTATCGGCGGACGGCTGACTTCCGGGCGGGTAGCGGCATGCGGCCCCCGCCTGAAGAGATGCGCGAGTGGCGAGAGGCCGCTCGTCGAGCCACGATGGCTCGTTGGTCGTCCCGGCTGGAGGCTCCACGTGCTGGCTTTGCCGCCGTGGAGGCTCTCCAGCTGGTCATCGCTGAGTGGGCGGGGCGACAGCACGGGACCCTTTCCTTCCGACTGACGCAGATCCTTTCCGGGCACGGTTGCTTTGGGAAGTATCTGCACTCGGTCGCCAGGAGGGAATTGAGTCCCGCCTGTCACCACTGCGACTGCAGTGAGGACTCGGCTCAGCACACGCTAGCGGTTTGTTCCGCTTGGGCGGCGCAGCGTGGGGTCCTCACTGCAGTTATTGGAGGAGATCTCTCGCTACCGGCCGTCATACGCTCCATGGTCGGTAGCGATAGCTGTTTTACCGCGGTCGCAACCTTCTGCGAAGATGTAATTTCGCGGAAGGAGGCGGCGGAGAGGGCCCGGGAGGACAATCTCCACTCGGACCCAATTCGCCGCCGGTGAGCCGGGCGGCGGAGGCGTGCATACCAGCGCCTCATGCCGCCTTGAGTGTGGCCGCGGGTGGACGGGACGGGTTTTCCCCTCCATCCGCTATATTGGCCAGCCGCGAGGAGGCGACGTCCGCGTGTGCCGTACGTCGCCTAAATGGAGAGGTTATCCGTAGAAGGTGCCCGCGGTAGCGGGCAGGCGCTAGGAGGGATCTGGATGACGTAATAGCAGCTGTTCCCGGATCCCTCCTATGTCAGGCGCAGAGTGGCACACCGTGTGGTTTTAGTCGGTCCGATTCCGACACACCACCCCGCCGTAAACCCCGGTGGAGTGACGGCTCGAGGGGGTTTCCACACGATAAAAAAAAAAAAAAAAAAAAAAAAAAAGTGCTTATTAACCCTGCTTGTAAAGCCGGTGGTCTTTGGTATGATTCCAATATATATTGTATGTTAAGCAGGATCGCTAGTACTGTATTTAGGTATAATTTATTTTTTTATAATATTGTGCACTTTTGCACAACGGCGGACATAATGCCCACAACGGCGGACATTTTTTACAAGTCCACCTTTAGGTGGTGTAGAGATCTTGTGAGGTAGGTGCGCATAGATAACCTAATAACTTAAGCACCTAAATACTTAAAACTTAAATAACTTAAGTTTATATACAAATACGTTTACATTATACACTTATATATATACTGTTGCTATTAAGTTTTTATTAAGATACCTAAAAGTGACAGCATCCACGCTGTCGTGTTTCGTTGTGCAAGACCGGAGGCCCATTGATGCAGGGGTGATAGTTGTCGTGATAAGTGTGTGAGCCTTACACTGCCACGATGACTGTCATGTCTTTTATATCTCCAAGTGGGACGTATACAAGCATTTCATTAGGCGGCCTTAGTATAGGTCATCATACTCGTATTACATTGTCTGCATTCGTAATAAGTGTTGTGACCACAACTCTCGATTTGTGTTCATGCTTTTCGTCAGACGGGGTAAAGTTACTTTGACAGGTTCTTAAAATAAAGTCTCAACACAAACTCTGGTTAGTTAGGGCTCAGATAACCGTATGTGAGATGCATACATTTATTATTATTATTCTCAGTAGAGATCTAAGTTCTAAAATAATGTGTGCGTGTACTAGCGTACATTCGTAAGAAGTGAAACTTCTTTATGACGTTATTTTTCAAAAAAATAATTTAAACCCGTCCGAAGTCGATACAATCGCCACCTGGATTTCAAAAATGTAACTACTCAAAACGGGCCGCAAAATACATTGGAGACATTTACCAATCCGCTGGAGAAAGTATACTTCGAATCACGCGTGGTAGGGATAAGAAAAAGATGGCGCGTAACGAAAAAATGTGACGCGTAACGAAAAAATGTTACTCTAAATTTTTTTCCAACCCCGATAAAGAAGTTTCACTTCAATAAATTACAAAGTACTCACTACTTCCACAGTACATAAAATTTACACAATTATACACCAAGCAAGTTTTCTTGCACACTGTTTGAAACTGCACTTTTGACATTATTAATCAAAGTTCCTTGATAGGGTACCTAGTCACTAGAATACCGTTTCGGTCAGCTATTCTTCCGAACTTTGTTAATTAATTGTCAAAGTATAACGTGCTGGGCAAAAATAAGTGCCTGGTATGCTATTATTGAAAACACTCTTCATATTTCAAAAAAATAATCGATCAGATTATACGTCGGAGTTAAAGAAACTAAACTCACAGTACGGCATATATTCTCAGCTTGTCATCCCTTAGAGCTGGTACGACTTTGTTTTTGTACTCAAACTCGTTACACTGATCATTTTGATAATCTTTTGCAAATTTAAAAGCTTCTAACAATGAGTAATTTAAATAGTTTTATTTAGATACATACATACACATAAAATCACACTTGTTTCCCCGAAGGGGTCGGCAGAAGCATGTTAAACGCCCACTTTGCGCCAGTGTTTTATTCCCACGTGGTGGCACACCTATTGCCTTTAATCTGGATGTTTTGTTTGCCAGAGTCTCGTCCGTTGATCAACAGGTGCACGCTTACAGGTGAAGTTGGCTTGGGACCTAAGTTCTTGGTGGGAACCTTTCGCACCTATGGAATAAACACCATTATTTAGATTACGATGATTGGATAGTTGGGGAGTCTCCTTGGGGGAGACCTTCGTTCAGCAGTGGACGGCGATAGGTTGATTGATTGATTTAGATTACCAAGAAATACAGCTGACCCGGTGGAAAAAAGTTATTATGGCTTTAACCACCAAAAGTACTTTTTTGCAATACCGAATGTTGTAGAAACTCACCGCAAGAAATACAGTTATATTCATATCCTAGCACATTCACCCAACGTCACCTAGTCCCAAACTAAACAGAGTTATATTCGCCATAGTGTGAGTCACCACACTGCATTATCTGCATTCACCATGTATATGGTGACCACTATTCTTGGATTCTATTCATGCCTTCCATCAGACAGAGTGGAGACACTGTGGTGTCCTAAATAGGAGTACTAAACAACTTAATTTTTTTTTTAAAATATACTCGCAAATAAATATTTGTAAATCATATAAACAACTGATCCGACCCGGGTATCGAACCCGAGATCTCAAAAATAGCAGTTATATACACTACGCGACCACCAAGATAATCGATATGGTTATGTTGATTTAGTTAACTGTGTCTTCTGTAATCTGCTAGTCCTCAGTGTATAGATTTCAATAGAGTGAATATATTTTTATTCATTCATCAACGTAAAACTCATAATTTTAAGGTCCTTTCTCATTGGTAGTGACGACACAACATTATTTATGAATACGTGGATTAAGGAATTACAGAGCAGACCCTTATCAAAACACCTTTCAACGAGAAACACCACACCATTCTCACAGTTGGAGAAAACTTATTGAACTGTAAACACAATTACAAACATCAAAATCCAATTATATATTCAAGAACTTAGGACGTGATCACATAAAGCGCATTAATGCTGGCAGCCTATCATTTTATTGTAGTAGGCTATATTGTTAATTTTATTTGAAGAAAATTAAAGGTTCATGCGGTGATGGATTAAGAATGCAGAGTGTCTCCAACTCTATAACCAACCCGTCTAGCCAGTGTGGTATAGTAGGCCAAAACTTCCTTTCTAAGTAGAGGCCTGTGTCCAGTTGACTGTTAAAGGCTATTGTTGATGAAATTAAAGTTCATTTGTAGAGTTCTTCAGAGATTTAACAGTTTTTGCTAAATAGAAGTCAGCGTATTATTGTAAAATATCAACCACAGCCTTTAACAACCCACTGCTGGATATAGGCCTCTCCTTAGCAAGGAGGTTTTGGCCTACTATACCACGCTGGACAGACGGGTTGGAATAGGGTTTGTTTCAAGTTTTCCTTCTCTTTGTAATGATGTTGTCTTGCATACTTTGTTCCCTTAGTCGCCTTTTGCGACATCCACGGAATGAATAGGGCTGGTAACACTATGTTTTCTTAATCCGTCACCACACGGACATAAATAACTACTAACTGCCTCGGTGGCGTAGCGGTAGTGAATGCGACTGCTGTGCTTGAGGTCTCGGGTTCGATTCCCGGGTCGGACCAAATGTTTGTATGATCTGCAAATATCTGTTTCGAAGTTTGGGTGTTTTCTATGTATAATATGTATGTATTTACAAAAAAAAAAAAGTATTTAAGTATTCTATCAGTCAGTCTAGTTATCATAACACAAGCTCTGCTTAGTTTGAAACTAGATGACGTTGTGTGTCAAATGTCCGAAATATTTAAATTTAAATATAAGTTTTAAGAATCGAGCAATTAATGCAGAAATTAAAAAAGATATTTCAGATCTCTTATAGGTAAATAATAGGGTATTTGTAACTATTTCGCAATAGGATAACACTATGTAGTAACACAATTACACGTTATAATTATGGACACGTATGGACAGGTGAAAAGTTTCCAGTGGCCTCCACGTATTTTTTATTTATATCTCAACTCTATTAACAATGCCATAACATTCTATTCCGTACCACAGCGCAACATTTGCTTAAAGTACACGTGAATCATATAAACGTGCCCTAATAAATATAATCTAATGAATTTAATACAATCTAATACTATAGTAATATACTTTGATTCCTTTACATTTCTAGTTTAATTAAAGAGTGAGTTATCATTCAACACAATCGGCTTATATTAACCACAATTTATTTGCCACATACAGTCTACAAGTTGCGAAATGAGCATGTTGTACACACATACACATGCAGATTTGTTTATTAATTACATACGTATGTGTTAGTTAATAGGAAATCGATGTAACTAAGAGCTTATGATCACAGATGCCTATAATCCTGATAGAGTTGTCACTGAAAGCCGATTTATAAACTGAACTGCGAAATATAACACGAGTATTTACTGAAATTGGTGGAATGAATGATTGGTTTAAGTTTTTATTAAATTGTTTGATGTTTCTTTTAAGTATTACTGCTTTTGTGTCTGTATGTTGCTTGTTTAATATGTACATTTTTAGAAATATTTGGGTATATTTAAATAAATAAATAAAATAAATATTACAGACGCTTGACACAACACCATCTAGTTTCAAAATAGGAGAGTTTGTACTAACATAACTAGACTGACTGATAGAATACTTCCAACCTTTTTTTTATAAAGACATACATATTGTACATTGAAAACACTGAAACTCCGGGAATCGAACCCGAGACCTCAAGCACAGCAGTCACTCTCGCCACCGCTACGCTATGATAACCATAGCACTAATTCTGCCCAGTTTCAGATTCGACAGCCGTGTATAACATGTCTGAAGTCATCTTATCTAGGGTTGGCGCAATGTATTTGGTCTGATTTCTTTTATAGCCTCTTGCGTTTTGTGACCGCTTACAAACAGACCAATGAAAGAAGATAAATAAATTATAGTTAATTGCTCTACGTAGGAGACAAACCGATACTACACCCTCATAAAAACCGTAACTTACAAAGCCCGTATTCTTTCAGTGAACAAGTTTCCCAATTACGAGCCAAGTTAGACGATGCACATCCCCTTTAGTTAGTTGTGGACGCGCCTTAAGCAGCACTAATTACACAAGCAAATATGACTGAGAACTATGTCGCAGGAAAACTTTCATTATGAAAGTACAATGGTGTACCACCGCGGTAGTGTTGCGGTCACGTTGGACAAACAGGTTTTTGGTAAAATAGCGAGGGACATTCTGTCACTGTTGAATTTTGAGGTAATTTGAGTGACGTTTTAATTAATTTGAAATTAATATTAAATAAACTTGTTCGTCTATTTCCTGGAAATAAATAGATTCTAGTTTATTAGGTACTTTAATCATTGGTTTTGATAATTTTGTCCTAGGTATAAATTAAAACCTAGATATAAAATGTAAATCGTGTTTATTAAACTTAATGCATGAAACTATTAAAAGTTGTTAGAAATTAAATAATAGATGAAAGTATAACAAGGCGTTTATTAACCGGTAAAGCTTACAGAGAACGGAAAATGTACACTAGCGCCATATGTGGCAACAATCAGAAACTTAATTTACGTTCAGAAACTATATAATTTAGATTTTATGTTTACTATTTCAACAAAAACAATACAACTGAAGAACAAAAATATGTTATTTTATTTGCTATATTGAAGATCTAGAGCAAAAAAAAAGAAAATAGCAGACAAAAAGTTAAAATAGCAAACTGTGTTGTATTTGGAACTCAATCAAAGTAATTTTTTTTTCGCGTGTTTATGACCACAATGTCATTACAAACTCGGCCGTAGATTTTAAATAAAGTATCTAGTGTTGTAAGTCTATGGCAAAGATACAGAAATTAATTACTTGGAGTGCATTAACATAAAATTCGATAATACACTATTAATCTACAGTAAAAAGAATTTGTGTCTGAAATGTTTAATAGTACAGTGTTCTGAAAACGATGAAGGCTTTCTTTTTGCTAACTATATTTAATGAATAACTCCTTGAACTGAAATTTTGCAGTGAGGACTTCGAAAGATTTTTTATTTTTTTTAGTAGCCTGCCAAAGTGACTCTGCGTGATGGAAAACATCAATAGAATACGAAAGTTGAAGTCACCAAACTCATTGCGAATGCTGACAATGCAGTATGTTGACCCACACTATGGTGGCCTATTACGATTACAACTCACTTGGGGACGTAAAAGACATGACAGTCATCGTAGCATTGTATTGCACACACTTACCACACTGCGACCCTTGCATCAATGGGCCTCCGGTCTCGCACTAACCAACGAAACACGACAGCATGGATGCTGTCGCTTTAGGTTGGTCTTCTGTGGGAGGCTAGTACTGCCCCGGGCGAGCCGGCCCGTTCATGCTGAAATCAGCGTGGCTCTACTAGCTGGTAAAATCATCATATACCACCTACATTTTTTTTAATTATAAGTACTTTCCGTCACACAGTTTTATGGTATAAGTGACAAATGATTAACTTGATGGTAAGTTACTACCGCTGCCTAAGCTTAGAAGATATAAATGCACTCATTCTCTGTAACAACCACCACCAAAAGTAAATCAGTTTTCTGTAAAGATTACTCCGGTTAAGCCAGTTCATAGATACCGAAATATAATATATTATCAGAAAACACATAAATTCATAAAATATAAAGTGTCTTTATGAATACATTTGTCTCTTATGAAAACACTAAACTAATTTAAAAAATAATATAATAATAGTATTTCGGATGTCTGACACACAACGCCATCTAGTTTCAAACTAAGCAGAGCTTGTACTATTATAACTAGACTGACTGATAGAATACTTGTATACTTTTTCTTATTCCTAGAAAACACCCAAACACCGAAACAAATATTTGCAGATCATACAAACATTTGGTCCAACCCGAAAATCGAATTTGATACCTCAAGCACAGCAGTCTCATACGTTACTAAGGCAGTTAAAATGTTAACTAGATTAAATATTACATTCATTGTTGCAAATAAAGACGACAGTAGCAGTTAAACTATTAAACGTTGTACTTACAAAGCTGACGCCATATTTCATCAGAGTCTAACAAATCCTAGCGACGGACTTTGTATTCGGAGCCGTTGAGTGTCCTGCCTTGGGTGTACTAAACCAACAATGTAACGAAAGCTGCATTTCTGACTCAAGTAAGCTTTTAGAACCGTTCATTCGTGTTTAAAATGCAGTCCACGTAGTAATCTGCTCTAACATTGTCACTAATGCATACTAAACTTAGATTATATCACACCATTCTCCTGAAAATACATATGTTGGTTAAATATTTTTGGCGACTTAATTTCTCGTATACATATCATCAACATTATCAATAGGTTTTAATAGTTCAAAGCTTCACCTTAATACATTGTTTTTTATTTACATTTTGATACTAGTGTTAATGAAACTTCATCATCATCATCATCAACAGCCTAACATAGGCCTCTCCTTAGCAAGGAGGTTTTGGCCTACTACACCACGCTGGCCAGACGGGTTGGAATAGGGTTTGTTTCAAGTTTTCCTTCTCTTTGTAGTGATATTTTCCTGAATAGTTTATTCCCTTAGTCGCCTCTTACGACATTCACGGGGTAAATATGGGGGTGGTAATACTATTTATTCTTAATCCGTCATCACACGGACAAATCCGTCACCACACGGACAAGACATAATGAAACTTGGATAACTTTAATTTTTAAATTGTCTGAAATAAACTATGGAAATAGAGATTAAAGGTAACGACTAATTTTAATTAAATACGTATAAGATAGTGTTTTAGTTATTAGAATTGAATTACTTGAGTTATTTTTTATTAAATTTGTAGAAGATGGAAAAAAATATAGAGTTGTGTAAAATTATTGCTATTTGAAATAGCTCTGTCTTCACCAGGTTTCCTGCTATTAAATCATATTTGTTAATACCTTGAAATAGTATTCAAACAAGGAAAAATATTTTTAGTAATATGAAATAAACACTCATTAATAGAAAATAAGCAATAATGATGATGATATACTCAAAAGAGACCAGAAAACTACGCAGGCGATATTATAGTGCACAAGTGCACTCTCTGTTCTCTCCCTCTCACAATCCGAAGGGACGGTTATCTGACAAGACCAAGGAGGGATCAGACGCTCAACTGACGGATTTACGTGCTCTCCGAGGCACAGGGATTAAGACCTCAACTTTCAAACTCCGCCCTGTTATTAAGCATTTCTATAGTCCGATTAACTTAATTACATTTTTTAGCCCGATTCGGACATCGAACCCAAGATCTATTGATCGACAGTCGTATCAGTAACCGCTAGACCGACGAGGCAGATAATAAGCAGTACATACCCTAAAACTCAATTATTATCAACAGCCTTTTACAGCACACTGCTGGACATAGGTCTCGCCTTAGCAAGGAGGTTTTGGCCTACTATACCACGCTGGCCAGACGGGTTGGAATAGGGTTCGTTTCAAGTTTTCCTTCTCTTTGTTTTGATATTTTTCTGAATAGTTTTTTCCCTTAATCGCCTCTTACGACACCCACGGGATGAATAGGAGTAGTAACACTATGTATTCTTAATCCGTCATCACACGGACAACTTAATTATACGCTGAGAATAATAATACATATATATTTTGTCTAAGCAATTTCACGGAAACCTCTAAATATAACTATGCACCGCGACACAGTTATTTGTTCCAAAGTTTACGTACCGACACATGTGCCGGGAGGTTGGAGTTTATTAAATCCCAGAAGGCACGTTTCAATAATTTGTTGTTGTTAACTAGTATATACTAAACATGAATTGTATGATCAAATATTCAATAAAACATCTTTCGCCAAGCCTTTTTCAAAAACTAGGACGAAACGACTGAACTCCAATTTTTTACTTGAAGCGTCTGCCTTCTGACTTCCATAACTCGAATATGCGATAAAAAAGTTCTATAGAAAGATTGTTATTGTGCTTTTTAGCTACAACTACCTGAAACGATTGCCAAAGATGTTTGCAAGGCAATCCAGACCGCCGGGTTTACGTACTCTCTGAGGCACGGAGGGGTCTCAATATGTTGATAATAGTCACCCATTCGAAGACTGACGAAGCTTGGATTTCTGAATATTGGCTGTGTTAACTTAAGTGGTTACCACTGAAGCACGAGGACCGCAATATGTTTGATAAAACATTGGCCACAAAACAATCCCTACGTTTTAAAGAATGCAATGCAGCCTTGAAGTAAATATATAATATTTATCAAGACTAACGCTTTTTGTTCGCAGTAACACTCTCGGGAGTCGTCCATTTTTCTCGGATGACACTATTCACAACAGTAAAATATCGAAGCTATTTGTGTGAATATTTTTGAATGACAATGTATTGTTTAAAAGCACCCCTAAATGTAAAAACAAGTGATAAAAGTTGCAGATTACTAAACTACCTTTATAGAGCACGACATACAAAAGGACTTTAGTTCTAGTTGTATCTTAACATCATTATTTTTAACCTACAATTGTATAAGAAAGTACTTTAAAATGCAATAAAAACGACGGCAAATAAACATCTTACTACTAACCACTTGAAAGCGAACAATGCCAATATTTTCATTAAGATTCATAGTAAAACAATGATACCTAAAGTCATCTTGCTTAGAATATTATTTCGAAATATGAGGTCTGAAATTATTGTACACAACAATATGCCATAATTTAATAAGTTTGGAAAATGCCGACGAAGCTGCAATAAGCTACCGCCAATGAGAGCTGCTTGTCGTAACGACTAGACGAGGAGCAGTCCCAGTGCGAGCGATTAGCGGATGGGACACAACCTGGAAATTTAATGTCTATGCGATTTCCATTACTATTATCCATCATCAGCCTGTACCGTCTCAAAATGAAAGTTTCGATTTCCATTCGATTCTTTAAAGAAAGTTAATACTAGAAAAATGGATTTTTAAAGTATGATCGTCGATCTGTAGAGAAACTGAGAAAAAAAATTAATCAACTAGACTTAAATACTCAGATCCATTTTATACAAATAAGGTAGTTTCAAATTTTATACATTTTAAACGAATTTAGTTTCAAGTTGCAATAAAAATAGTAAAAACAATCCAAAATAAGCATTAACTACTTCTAAATATATATTTACTCCTAACAGAAAGTTCTCTACTATAAAACCCGCTGCCAGTAGGACTCCGTCCTCTACTCGACGTTTCAATATTCCAACAAGATGCAAGTAGCCGTAAAAGAGAAATTTCTTTATGCGCCTTCAGAGTGCTCAGCTAATATTTAACGAAAAGGTTTTTTGGTAACCAATCTTTTAACAATTTTCAGCTTTCACATGTAAAGTGCAGGCTTTTAGCGCGATAACTTTATTCTTACGTACGTTCATAAATGAGCTTAGACCCTAGAGAGTAAGGTATAAAATTCATATGATGTGTTATGGAGATCGTCTATTTTAGTAACGCCTTTTAGTATCATTTCTAACTATGTAAAGAAATGTTGAAAAGAAATTTTAACAAATTTTTGATTGTCGTTTTAAAATGAAACTTTTAGATGCATTTGTTTTTCTTTTTTTTAAAGTCAACACCCGGACTAGGAATAAAACCTGTGTCGCGGAGGACTTTTAAAGAAACGGATACAAAGAACACCCATACTCAGAATAACAATTTGTGAATCACACAAAGTGTTGTCCCATGTGGGATTTGAACCCATAATATAGCGCGGTTGAGAGCGGCGTGGTGACCGCTTAAACCACTAGGCCAACCGTGCAGTCAAAAGATGCATTAAGTTTATTTGATAATATATTTTGGAAGGTTAAGATTGTTCTGACTGAACTGATGACGTTAGGTGCTGGTACTGGATACGAGCTTGAGTTTTTTTCACCATTCGTGTAACGATGGTCGTGAACCATTGTTGAGTGTTTAACATATTTGTTAGTTTTACAAATCAACTCTTCATTTGGAGATAAAATTTCTTTTTGTAAAATTTTTTACACTTACCTATTATTTAATAACAAACTAACATAAATAAGCGTAACCTCATATTAATTAGAAGTTTCATTAACTCAGGGAAAATGTAATATTAGGGCTGAAACTTCAGGTCCAGGTAATATTTGTTTTTGATAGAATTCAGAGATAATCTATTTAGTAAGACCTCATATCATTGCTGCCTACTTTTTCAATATTCTTATCAAACTCTCTGATATGGGAATAAAACCCGCCGTGTTCATTCCTTCAACGATCGATGGGATTAGTTTAACACCAGGTTTAATAGATGCTTACCTACTTACGGTTTGGGTCTAAACGTAACGATTATAACTAATCTCTCAAACAGCACCTGAACTTAGTTTAACATGTTAATCCATCGATTATAATAATTCCGGTTACCCTAACTTTAGATCAAAGTTTTATGCAATCGACCGTAACTTGTTCAAGTTCGGTTAACTTGCTGAAACTTGAGCATCTTGTTTGATGTTGTCTACACGAAATGGTTCCGTCGATGTGGCGCGATACTAACCACTACACGGAAATTAATTCGCCTTACGAGAATTCGTGGTTTCATAAGTTCTTACGAACGTGTTCTAAAAGTTTATACCTTATTATTTATGAAATATTGTTTATTACAGCAGATAAGTATAGGCCGTATCCGCAGCGGCAATAAAGTACTGTTTCTCATTATATATTAAAGTCTACTGTATCTGTTAATGTTTGAAAACAAGTCGTAGGTTTGAATAACTTAGGAACACAATTTTTTTGTTTATATATATTAAGAGCCTGCCAAAGTGACTCTACTCTGCCTGATGGGAAGCATGAATAGAATCCAAACAATGCAGTAGTGTGACCCACACTATGGTGGCCTTGTGAGATGCATCTTGACACCCTGCTTGGGGACGTAAAGGCATGACAGTCATCGTGACATTGTAAAGCTTACACAGTTACCACGATAACTGTCACCCCTGCATCAATGAGGCTCCGGTCTCACACTCACCAGCGAAACACGACAACACGGATGCTGGCACTTTACGTTGGTTTTAAAAGTGAAATCAAAATTATAGAGAATGTCTGCAAATACAATCTTTGTTTGTGCTGTGGTTTAAGCGGTCCACGCCACGTCCTACTGCGCTAAGTGTTGCCGCTTCCAATCTCACATGGGACGACACTTTACGTGATCCACAAAGTGTTACTCTGAGTCTGGGTGTTCTTTGTGTCCGT
Organism: Hypercompe scribonia; assembly: GCA_949316085.1. Lineage (NCBI taxonomy): Eukaryota > Metazoa > Arthropoda > Insecta > Lepidoptera > Erebidae > Hypercompe > Hypercompe scribonia. The sequence continues at coordinate 14,200,828 of OX438988.1, forward strand.
TTCATGTATGTTTGTAAAGTCCCCCGTAACATAAAATTTATTACTAGTATGAGTAAAAGACAAGCTTTTTAAAACAAAGCAAAAAATGAGTGATTTCGTCTAATAGTGGTCCTCGTTGTTCAGTCTGTAACCAAAACTTTCAATAGTTATGAATAGTAATAAAAGAAAATTTTATAAAAGCATCATAGTGAACCTGATTTCAGTAAATAGTACATCTTTTAACCAAAACACATTTCAGTACATATAATATACAAAGTAGTTGTCGAAAATTTGCTATAGGTACATTCTAACCAATACTAACTGAAAACATAAATATACGTAACATGTACACATACAAAGAAGACATGTCTGTCAAGCATGAGGCCCATTGATGCAGGGGTGACAGTTATCGTGGTAACTGTGTAAGCCTTACACTCTCACGATGACTGTCATGCCTTTTACGTCCCCAAGCGGGGTGTGAAAAGGCATCTCACTAGGCCGCCATGGTTTGGGTTACCATACTGCATTATCTGCATTTGCAATGAGTATGGTGACCTCAACTCTTGGATTCTATACATGCTTTCCATCAGGCGGAGTAGTGACTTTGGCGGGCTCTTAATATAGAAAAAAAAAATCCTGGTGTACCAGGACGCTCCTCTCCTTGTCTCCTCGCCTGGTTCAAATTTGATAACTATCCTAAAATACCCAAATACAAAAATAACAAAGTCGACGACCAACGACTAACAACTAACGACCACCGCTCTTGGATTCTATTCATGCTTTCTATCAGGCAGAATAGCGTTATTTTGGTAGGTTCCCATTTAAAAAAAAAAAAAACAAAACGAACCTATATACCTATAAGAAAATGATATGGTACTTCATGTATAAATATGGAAAATAAGATATGAATGTTGGAATAAGATATAAAATGGTGGTATCCAAACATCTGTGTTTACTGGATCGATGGGAGTTTGGTACAATTAAACATTCACTGTGCGTATCCAAGAAAAACTTGATAGGATGTAAGGCTAAAGTGGTGAGCGATTTTAATCTCTGATTTATTTAATTTTTTGTCCCTACAAGAAGATTTTTAGAGTTTTTAATACTTAAATACGTATTCACTTATATTTTTCTCTTATGCTCACTTTTCGTAAGCCAAAAACTTGAGTGCAGACAGTTTAAATAGGAAAAAATTACTATTCACAAAATAAGTTTGAGGCCGGCATGATAAATCTATTTATCTTGAAAACAAGTGTGATATTATCTTACAAAAAAGTACTTTTTTGTGTTATTTAAACAACTAAAATGAAAAAAGCGAAGAAACTTTGTCATTCAATTTATATCCTGCTATTAAATATGTGAATATGTAAGCTTTAAAAGCAAAGAAAGATGGCTCTGGTGATGGGCATCATCGTCCATAAACCTTTACAAATCAGGAGTCACAAAATTAAAAGAAAGATCATAGTGAATATTTATGTTGATGAGACTATGCAGGGGTGACAGTTGTCGTGGTAAATGTGTACAAAATGTCACGATGACTGTCATACCTTTTACGTCCTCAAGTGAGGCGTGAAAAAGCATCTTACTAAGCCGCCAAAGTGTGGTTCACCATACTACGTTGTCTTCATTCACAATGAGTATGGTGACCACAACTCTTGGATTCTACTCATGCTTTCCACTAGCCAGGCATATCTGCTTCTCTTTTCTTATGACTTATACCATACCATTTTCGCTAAGGGTTCGGATTCTCACTCATGGTTAATATGTTTATTTACTGGCGGCGATGCTCTCAAACCTACTCTGAAGGGTGATTTGTGTACTTAGAACTGTGGATACTTCCCAACACTATTTCATTTGTATTGTTCCTTCTTTGTTGATCTTTGTATCGAGTGGGTATTCTCTATCTCTCATCGTATATAATGTAGTTTCAAAACACTTTTAGCCCAAAACTAACAGCTTTTATTGCTTTTTAGGGTTCCGTTCTTCAAATGGAAAAACCTTTATATAGGATTCTTTAATTAGTGAAGAACCCTTTGACTGAAACAGGTGGAGGTGTTAGGTTGGTATTTTGATGTTACCCACCAACCCCTATATAAATTATATATCAAAATGTGTAATTTCTGTAATTCTACTTAAGAATACAAAGTTTGCCATCCGTAATAAAACTCTTTAAATTAATAGATTTTCTCTAAAAGAATGATTTTTGTATAATAACGGTGTACTAAAGAATTTTGCGTTTTTTATTCTTAGGACAGATTTCACTGGATCACGATAAATTTTTATATATTTATCAGAAGGATATGTTTATCTGACATAATATATCTGTTCAAGATTGTGAGATCAAATTTTGTAGTTTATCTGGCAGATAAGTTCAGGACAGTGTATCAAAAATTTTATCATCAAGTGAAACTGACCTTAAGTATAAAGTTTTTTTGTTTATTTCGTTACGACATATGTGGTAACTCAATTTTATCAATATTTTTGATATTTACCTTACACGCTGACCACATTTAACTTATTCTATAGAAAGAAATACTACAGTGTACCATAAGTTTTAAATAGTAGCAGAAAGAAAAAGTGACATCGTGTAGCTTTCAAAAATGATACAAAATCTCAACGTTTTTGAGGGTAATTCACACCAATGTTTTTCTGTGACGTATCTTTTAAATTTGATAATTCTTAAAGGCAATTCACACCAATATTTTGCTGTGACGTATCTTTGGAATCTCAGTGTTCTTAAGGTAATTCACGCTAATGTTTTGCTGTGACGTATCTTTTAAATCTCAGTATTCTTAAGGGCAAGTCACACTTATGTTTTACTGTGACTTATCTTTTAAATCACAGTATTTTTAAGGGCAATTCACACCAATATTTTGCCGTAATATATTTTTTAAATCTTAGTATTCTTAAGGGCAAGTCACACCAACGTTTTGCTGTGACGTATATTTTAAATCTGAATATTCTTACGGGCAATTCACACCAATATACACGAGGTGTCGCTATAGTAACAAGATCAAGTTATTGATGTGAGAACGATCGCTATAAATTAGTCATCAAATCAACTTCGACATAAGCATTAATATCATTACTATTAATAGCAACTAACTGGTTTGTAAGTTTAATATCAGATAGATGTTAGGATTAATTCGACAAGTTTTTAATAGTATGATCATGACATTTAAAATATATTAAAAGCAATTGCTTTATACAGACATTAGAGTTAAGGTGAGAGATATGTAGATAAAAAGATCCAACAATTGTTTTAAGAACTTTATGTAATATAATACATTAAGCAGTTGAATTAATTTTAAATGTTTATATTTTATCCATCCATGTGGCGATGGATTAAGAAATCAGAGTATCACTATTCCTACCCATGAAATGGGTGTCGTAAAAGACGACTAAGAGAAAAAACTACGCAAGGCAACTGTACTGAAAAGAGACTGTAGTACACCCATGTCTTAGTAGGTAGTAGAGCCACACAAATTTCGGCATAAACGGGCAGGTTCGACTGGAATGGTGCTACCCTCTCATTGACACAGGAGTGACAGTTATCGTGGTAAGTGTGTGATCCTTACACACGTCACTAGACCGACATAGTGTAGGTCACTATACTGCATTGTATCCATTTGCAATGAGTATGGTGATCACAAATCTTGAATTTTATGCATGCTTTCAATTAGATAGAGTAAAGTAACTTTGGCGAGCTCTTAAAATAAAAAAAACAAGTAAACTTGACACAAACCCTACCGACCGATACTAACCCATCTGGCCAGCGTGGCATGGTAGGTTAAAACATCTTTTCTAAGGACGGATCCAAGTCAAGAAATCGTCGTACTGTCCCTAAGAAAAAGAAGTAACTCTTGAAAAAGAAGAAATAAAAGTGGCACATATCATGCCTCAAGTGTTACAATATTTTGTTACTGTTTTAGATCAAATTTAAAATCTGAATCTTCAGGGTAAGGAATATTTTATTTCTAGTAAAATTTATTGGATTTTGGAGTGTTTTATAAAGTCAACACAAAAACTTTACTAAAAATATTTTTTTTTCCTAGCAGATTAAAGTTCTAGACGTGAAAGGAAAAAACTTTGTAGCCTATGCTTCTATGTCTACATTTCGGACATTTGACATTCAACACCATCTAGTTCAAAACTAAGCAGAAATTGTACTATGGGTACTAGATAACTGATATACACTGATATACATATTTAAGCACATACACTTTAAACATAGAAATTACTTAAAAACCCAAACCATTTTTTTCAGATCTTACAAAGATTTGGTTCGACCCGGGAATTGAATCCGACATCTCAAGCACAGTAGTCACATACGTTCCCTTATTTATTGAACTCGGCAGAGAAACGAAAACCAATAATTTTGTAGAGAAACGCTGACAAATAATGCTTTACTTTGATGATCACGACCCGTTGATTAAATTGTAAAATTGTCACAAATCGTGGAGCAATCAGGCAGCCATTTCTCTACGGAAATGAATTCGCGTGTGTTCTGGCTTCATCGCTTATTATTGGTTGAGTTATTTTGAATGGAGGTTAACGAATTTCTTTTTTGACAGTTTTATGACAGCTGTGCAATGATAGTAAACTTTATTGTGTATAGTTTTAACTTATATTTGCTTAATGAATCGATCAATCAACCAGGCAATTGTATTCCACTGCTAAGCATAACCTCTTCCAAACTTGACCTTCGATCTCCTCAGATTATATCATAATCAGTTTTGGGACACAGTGTTGCAGCACTCATCGGTTCTCCGACAGATGGGTCCATGTTTAGATGAACGAAGACTTTTAACATTATAGTGTCCTGTGTAGTTCACTGGTCTCCATCTGGATGGAGACTGGTCTGGTCTGGAGACTAGCCGCCGTTGTCGAAATCTGCTCATAGCACATATACTATGTGTACTATGTGTACTATGATTGTATAATGAAAATAAATAGAACTTATCGTCTGTTTATCGCAAGTGACAGTTTATACAAATAAAGATCTTAATTTTGTTATGTTTTGTTTCAGGTATGTGCTATTTTGGACCTGGAATCATAGAGCCCGCGTCCCCCCGGAGTGGGGTCCAGGGGCCGGTTATCAGGGCCGTTTTGGACTGGTAGCACCACATACTCATGACTCCTGTACCCCAAGGAGCAGGAGATCCAAAGAGATTTGCTGCCTCCTCAGCATAAAAAAAAATGGTATGTGCTACTTTGACAAGGGCAAAATGTACATATGTGAATAATGTACGTATTTGAATCCTTTCTACAAGTAAGAGTGGAAGAAGTTAGTACCGTGGAAAACCTTCAAATGATGAAAGAAAATGAAACTATGATGATGAGGATTCTAGTCACCCCTAGTCTCTACTATTCGCAAGACTTTATAAAAATGAGTCACACTGACAGTCACCTATCGCACAATTTTTGTGGTTTGCACTTATCTAAGCTAGCCATACGAAACCTAACATTTCCTTTGAACGTAATTTTGTGGTTTATGCACCACAAATTAATGCATAAATTATTGTCCCTACATTTTTTTGACCAAGAAATATATAATAAAATACTTTATCGTTATTATTGTGGAGTTCTCTTTTGAATAACATAAATAATTGAATAAAGTAAAGCTGCTTGCACACTAGAGTGAATCTACGCGTTTTTTTTTATTTTGTGACTACTTATAATGACTAATAATCATCTGACAGTTTATGCTGCTTTTTAACTTTATAGCATAATTAGGTATTTAATTATTTGTTTACGATCAGCTGCTCGAAAGTTTCTTAAATTAATAGCTAAACACCTTTCGTATTTATTCTCGCCCACGCACATCAAGACACATATTATATATAGATTACAGTATTAACAAACATTTGTGTAAGTCAAAAATAAATAAATAACAATAAATAAATCGAACATCTGACACACAACGCCATCTAGCTTCAAACTTAGCAGAGTTTATACTATGGCAGCTAGATTGAGTGATAGAATACTTGAATACTTTTTTTTTGTAAATACATACATATTAAACATAGGAAATAACCAAACTCCGAAACAAGTCTTTCCAGATCATACAAACATTTGGTCAGACCAGGGAATTGAACCTGAGACCTCACTGTTCACTCGCTACTACTGCACCACCGAGGCAGTCAAAATGGTCGATAGTTTTGCATTTTGCTACTTTGTAAGAAACAGCGCTCATTTTATGCCAATATCTCTATCGACCATGTGTATGTAAGTATATATATATATTAAATAAGTAAAGCAATAATAATTTTTACAAGAAAATAAATATCACCATCTAAATTCTAGGTCCCATCTAAATTAGTAAAATATTTTGCAGTTTGTAATAAATCACACAACTACTTATGAACTTCGTGAAGTAAGTGCCTTATATAAACTTTTTCTAAAGCCACTTAAAAGAGGACAGAAATAAAACGCTACATATAGTGGAGTGCCTGGAGCATTCAAAACCGTAAAACCTCGGATTAGAGTTATAGTGAATGAATTAATATGATCGATGTGGGATATTGTTTTTTAGACTATAAATTACAATGTTTACCCAAAATTTTTTTGTGCACTCCATTTTTTCATTATTTAAAGAAATTATTATAAAAAATTAATGTTTTACCATATATTTTCACTTTAAACAGTATTTTTTTTATTTATATGTTAAATCTTACCTGAGTAGACATATAGAAACGTTTTTCAAAGATAGGTAGGTACCTACCTAAGAAAGTGTATAAAAATAGCAGTAGGGATCTCGAACAGGTGAAAAACGTGGAGGGGAGAGCAGAGCGACAGCTGCTATTATATGTACAATAGAATTTCTCGGCTAGTTTACTTATAAATGAAATGTTCTCTATTGTGTACATTAAAAAAAAAATAAGGTAATTAATTACGACTAATGAAAAGAAAAAAATATTAGTACAAAATCTGTTTACTTAAATATATTACATTGTTGTCTACATCAAATATTTTCTTCTACTTCATCTATCTGTATAATGGGTGAAGTATTGGAACAACTATTTCCGCTGTACTGTAAAGGTGCTACACTGCAGTATAAACCACTTTTTTTGCATCCACACGCAGCTCCACATCCCTTTTTGCAATTACAAAATAACATTTGCAATAAATTATCCGGAGCAGGTAAATGATTCATTGTTATTGGGATGTACATGTTATTGGAATACTTCCATCCCCAATTTTCAATAACTATTAATTCATTCACTATAACTCTAATCCGAGGTGAAAACCCCCAGGCGCTCCACTAATAATAACTCAACCAAACGCTCAGCCAAAGAATGAAACATGAGACTTTTCGCACAAGTCATTTAGGTTTCTGATAAATCTGTGGACCGCCTGTTTTTGGCGTTCAGTCTCACTAGTGACAAATTAGCTTCTGGGAATTCACGCTTTCGTCCCTAACTAGATTTATGTGATTCTGTGAGAAGACAGACTATACTTCATCCTTCATTATGTACACGTGGACCCTAATTTGACTACGTTAATTTGAAAATTTAATAAGTGATCTATTTTAGAGAGATTATTCGCTGTAGAGGCTTAGAAAATTTTAATTAATTTTATCTATTAAATGTTTTCAGCATATTCATAGACTGTGTTAGTAGTGCAGTGATAGCGTATGCGACTGCTGAGCTTGAAGTCTCAGATTCTACTATCGGGACGAACCAAATATTTGTATGATCGTCAAATATTGATTTTGGCTTTGAGATGTTTTCTATGCACAATATGTATGTATATATCAAAAATAAAATATTAAAGTATTCTACCAGTCAATTTAGTTTTCATAGTACAAGCTCTGCTTAGTTTGAAACTAGATGACGTTGTCAGAGATCCAAGAAAAAAATTCTATTGAATACAGATCGTTGTCATGTTGAATTTGCAAAAATTTTACTCATTAATACATGAGTTTATCGGCATATGTATTTAATTGTAATTCTATAATGTAGTACTTAATGTATAGAACAATAAATTAATGTATGAAAAGACCATTTCTAGGCCGCCATATTGTAAATCTAGGCCGCCAATCTAGTATGGACTCATACCACATTGTATGCATTCGCAATGAGTATGGTGATCACCTCTCTTGGATTATATTTTCCATTAGGCAGAGTAGAATCACTTTGGCAGGTCACGTATAAAAAAGAAGAAAGCATTTCTTTAAAAAGCGTAACTAGGTAACTACTGTAATAAAAGTAATAATTCTATATACTTTATTACATGTTTTACGAAATTTTAACTAAGCTAATAGTGAATTAAAACCTTTATTTATTGCGTGTACTGTAACTGTGAACATATTTTAAGGAAATAATAGGTATTACTATAAATTAAAAAAATCCACACAGTAGGTAATTTTTAAATGAAAAATTATGTTGTGTTTACATTAGTATAGGGTGGGTCACGATTTAGTTAACACTTGGCAAAATTCATATAGAAAACCATTGCATATATTACAAGAACTGTTTTTTACAAGAAAGTTAATTAATTGGAACCCATTTTTTAAAAATTACTTTGTTTAAATGACCACCGTTTCAACGCTTGCACTCTTCTTAGCGAACTGAAATTTTCGAATACTCGTCAGCAAAGAGATCGTGAGACCGCCGACGTAGTTGAAGTCGTGTATTTGACTGGAGATAGATCTAGACTTTTGGGTGGCCATGGAATGTCACCCTGTCTGGAAATGAGCTTTTCCGGCAACATGTCTTTGACCACCGACAGGGACTCATTGGATGTGTCACAAGTGGCTCCATCTTGTTGAAATCATGTATTACGGTTAGCCAGGTAATTCCAGTAGCATCAGTCCCACGAACTTGCGTAAAATGTCTGCACGGGATGTTAGATTCAAATGTTAACGAATTCTTGGCCCACCCTATATTAAAAAAAATACTAAGTATATTTTTAAGGCTCTGTTTTCACATATTTAGAACAAAATATTAATTTAAATTTTATAAAGCCAGTACACATTAACTGGAGTGAAATAATTTATAAACAACCTCATTTCTTTTTAGCCAATGACAACTATCACTGCAGATTTTTTTAAAAAGCACTACGAATTTTAAGACTGACAAATAATTATTCAACTACACGTTTTATTATGAAGCTGTGGATAACCAATTCTTAACCACAAATCTTTTGAAAATAATATTTTAAATAAATTAGTTTTTTGGTATGAAGGTTTATCAACGCAATTTTACCTCTAAACAAAACTGAATGAAACAAATAGTGATACACCATAATGTGAATTAACCTTTACTTATATGCGCGTAACTTGCAGATGCCGTGTCCCTTAACAAACCAAGTACGAATTTATGTAATTACGTGATATTACCGTCAAATCAGTCAAGCGAAATTCCTTAACCATGTGGTAGATGTATCATATTGCCTTTATAACTACATTACCGTGAGAAAACACCTTTTCACATATCCTTTTTAATGAGTTTTAAAAGGTTTACTAAACGAACGATAGTCTTATTTTTATACTAATAGAGAAGACTGCACGATTGGTCCAGTCGTTGAAGCGGTCGCCACGCCGCGCTATATTGCGCTGAGTGTTGTGGGTTCAAACCCCACATAGGACAACACTGTGTAATAAAATGAGAAAGAATACATTCCCAAATATGTTTTGTGTCAGACAAACCATATTTGAGAAGCGACTGCCTCAGTGGTACAGTGTGCCTGCCTGTGCTTGAGGTCTCAGATTCGGTTCCCGGATCCGACCAAATCTTTGTACGATCTGAAAAAAAAATCGACTGCACGGTTGGCCATTTGTTTTCAGTAGACGCCACGTCGCTTTCTACTGCGCTGAGTGTTGTGGGTTAAAATCCCACATGGAACAACACTGTGTGATCCACAAATTATTGTTCTGAGTCTGTTGTTCTTTGTTTCCGTTTCTTATATATTTGTAAAGTCTCTCGCGACACAGGATTTATTCCTAGAACGGACGTAGTTTTTTTAAAAGAAAAAAAAAATTTATCACTATGTGTACCGAGTGATAAACAGTTTTGTACGATTATAAACGAGCTACTAAAGCAAAATTAACATGGTAGCAAAAGTACCAGACACAAATATAATATGTAAAAAACATAATATATACATCCAAAATGTGAGGGATACCCTCGATTTCCTTGAGACCCCATCATTAGATCCTGACATAGTAGCAAAGGAACCACTTCAGAAGCCTACCCGTTTGATACAAAAATAATTTTCAAAACCGATCACACACACAGTTGACGGAGTAATCAGTGAATATACATAAAAAAAATATATTACATAAAGTGGTACATAAAACCTCGTTTAGGGAGTCCGTTAAAATCTGTGTGAGAGTTTTCATTGATATAGTACAGTGCGATAAAGTAATCGCCATCGCAGCAGTTCGATTTCACATCAATCGTCATCCTTATTTTTTGCAAAATACTCTGATGCATGACTGTGTCTTCATGTATATATACAAATAAGTTTATATAACACGACTGTTGGTCTAATCTAGACTGCTTACCCAGAGGTAGTAGGTTCAATTCTCACTCTGGACAAATTTTTGTGTGATGAGCACAATCAATTGTTCTATGTCTGAGTGTAATATATACTTATATGTATTTAGAAATATATAAGTATGTTTATCAGCAATCTGCAGACCTGGCTTTGTCTAGCTTAAAATCAGACGGTTATGTGTGAGATGTGTGAGGATACTATTATTATTGTAATGTACGTATGTATAATTGTATATGTTATATTTATGGTTAGATTATTTCTCAAAATAGCTCAGAGTCTCTCGCCGTAACAGTGAAGTATCAGCATTCTCAACAATTTTTCAAATGAAAACCAACCTTCATAAATTTAAATAGAATCCACTTTTAAAAATAAAATAAAACGTTAGAATGTCTCTATTCTGTAAACATTTTTCTAAGTAAATCCATTAACCTATCCCGTGACTATTCGGCTCACCGGTAAGTGTTTGGGAGGGCGGGCACTCTGCGCCATCCGGCGGTCACTCTTAAACCTCCACTTTTAGCACAACCCTCTATTTTTACTGCAGCTTCTATTAGCTTTTAGTTTTATTGCAAATGTATTTATGACGTAGTATTCTTACGAGTGGTGCTCTTTATAAACTAGACAACGTAATATAAATAATAATAAGTAATTAAAGTGGCATTTGGGATAATGGCTAAGACGAAGAACTGGTGATCTCAGTGATAAACAGTAATTCAAGTGATTACATGTCCCCAAACTGTATGTTACCGTCGTTCTAATACAGACATTTAAGTTTTATGGACCTGTTGGTCAAACACTAGATTCATCTTAGCATTTCTGATCTTGAATGCTAGGCCAGAAATCGTGTATTCGGTCCCTGCCTAAGTCAAGTAATTATAATAATAAATAGAAGGAAAACTTGAAATAAACGTTATGTTAGCCATTTGGTCACTGTAGTATAGAAGCTAGGAGAAGTTTTTGTCCAACAGTGGGCTACTAAAGGTTGTTGTTGTTGTTGCTGTTGATGATGATGAGGCATTCTCAGTACACTACCCACATATATATGTGGTATACTATTTTACTATTTAGTTAATATTTTCGACACGTTTCAGTGTATTAATTTATTTCTTTTAATTACTGAAATTAATATAATAAAATAATTGTTAATGAAATTATAAAATGAACATTTGTGAAAGTAATTTCATTATATTTTTTAACATTTAATTCAGTTTTTAAAGTATATCTTCAGGGAATATGGAACAGAAATAAAAAAATCTATTTTGTGAGTTTAAAATCACACAAGTTATTTTTTTTTGAAAATAATTTTTCATGCCACGAAATTTCACACACATAATTGGATGTTACTTGAGTTTTTTGAGGGGATTGGGGTTTGTAAAACTTAACTCATTTGTTTTTATGGAACGAAATGCCAGTGATGTCACTCTAGCCGGCCCAAATATGCCAAAAACATTGCTCTCCCACGCTAATCTTTGTGTAAATATATATAAACTTATTTACATAAAATAAAGTTACTACCCGAATATGTACTATAATAACAAATAATATTAGTACAAGTTTTTTTGCCGTCGTGTCAGCATGTGACCTCCGTAAGCCGTTGACTCCTTGAGTCATATCTGTTCCGCTAAATCTGATAATGTTGCTAAGTAATTATTTTAGTTTTTTACATTCATAACTACCTACGTTATATTTACACTAGTTTTAGCTCGTGGCTTCGCTTCATAATGGTCGACTTTGTTTGTCGAATTGCCGGGACCATTATCCGTTTTGCTGTTTTGACGTAATTAGTCGTAAATAATAAAATTTGATCCATTATTATAGTATCTGTAGTCTATTCGTGTTAAGAAAATAATATCGCATCAATCAAGTCACGTCTCCTGACCAATAAGGTGCCAGGAAATTATCGTCTCGTACGAAACCTTAGAGCTTGATTGGTCTTAGTGCGGGGCTAGATCAATGCGGTGTTGCATCACTATTTTCTTAACGCGAATTTACTAAAGTAAGACGTTTGAAGGTATGAGAACCATTATTAATTTGTATCTAAATACATATATTTCTTAGAATTAAGTGCCATAAACTTCCTTATCTCCTTGATACCTGTCTTTCCATATTCTAAACAAGCTTAATTGAGTTAACTTCTGTGTTTGGTAACATTATGCTACACGTGGCGAGGTGACTCAAATTTTGTTTGTTAAAAAACAAGTTAATTACAAACTTGTCTGTACAAAAATAAAATGTATTATTGGCATGAAATTATAAATAATTGTCGAGTCTTATTGATTTCAAGGACTTCTCTAATTTCTATAATAGTACTTTTTTTCTCTATGTCATTTTTCCCGAAACAGGTAGGGGTTGGCTTTACGGTTTTATGAAGCGACTGAAATCAGACCTTAACGAACCAAGTACCCGGCAATATCAAAATTCTGTAGGAAGTCTTCGGTCGGAGTTTTGACGGCGCCAGTAGCGATTAAGTAAGATGATGGCAACTGGTACCGACAGCTTAACATGTTCTGCGATGCACGAAGAGATTTCAATATATTAAGAAATGGTAACCCATCCATAGATTGACCTGGTTAAAATTGCTTCTACTAAGTATAATGCTAAAGTATCAGTAATAAGTCTTTGCCGAATAGTTTTCACAACATATGTTGTTGCTTAATGTGTCTGTAACAGCAGAGACTGCCTTTATCTAAAGCAAAATTGATATATTAACTGGTACAGCCACAGATAAAAGCTAGTAATCTACATTTACTGTCTGCCTAAGTCTCTTAAAATGTTGCTTAACCAGCAGTTTAATATTATTATGTTAAACTAAGCGCTCTCCTAACTTCAACGGACGACTTTTGCATAAACCACAGTTTAAAGTTCAGTAAACAAGTTGTGTAGAACTTAAACCTAACATTTAAACAAACAAACTGTTCATTTAACCATATAGCATACTGAGTAGAGAACCATATAGTATAGAGAGGCACAGAAGCGAGCAGGAAACTCAAAAGACACAATTATGAGGTTTGAATTAATACAGGTTGGGCCAAGAATTCGTTAACATTTGAATGTAACATCCCGTGCAAACAAATGCCACGCGGAAGGCGGGGAGGTGTCTGACCACTTGCTCGTTTCCACAACTCTTCACACATCCAATAAGCCCGTACCGGTGATTAAAAACATGTTTCTGAAAAAGCTGAATTCCAGACGAGGCGACATTCCTTGGCCACTCAGAAGTCCAGATCTATCCTCAGCAGACCTCTTTTTATCTGGTTATTTGTAGAATCGTGTCTACATCAATAAACTAAATACATTACGTAAACTAAAAGATAAAATCAGCAAAGAGATGTTGGCAATCTCGTGGTCTCTTTGCCGACGAGTATACGAAAATTTCGATGCTCGCTTAGAAGCGTGCAAACGTCGAAGAGATGATTTTTAGACGGTGTAATTTTTATAAAATAAAATTCAACTAATTAGCTTTCTTACAAATATTTTTTTTTATAATATATCAAATGATTTTATTTATATGATTTTTTTTAAATGTTAACTAATTCATGGCCCAACCCGTATATTATAGATAACTTATACGCATTGTCATTACTTGTCCTTAGCGGCAATCGAACCCATGACCTCTGGCTTCGATAAAATTACTATCACTAAAACTATCGCAACATAAATACTAAAACTCTTTTATTCAAGTTCTGCAGTAGAGACCAGACTTTAACAAAACCATAGACAAAAGAGAGTTTTACGCTAGCTGTTGTTAACTATTGTCTTCGTATAAGAGAGGTGCTTAACCCGCCTTACAACACAGCCAGAGGCAATTTATACGTCATCATTGTATAAACACAATAAAAAACAACCCATTTGACCTATAGGCCTTGACAACACAACAATATGTTTCAAAATTGTTATAATTGTACCATTATTTGCAGTACAATGAACCAGGCAGACAGCCTTGGAACGGGCATTTTGATTATGCTATTTTAATATTAAATACATTGTCGTATGTATACGTGTTTAAACAGTAGGAAATCCATACCGCTTCACTAAAACTGTGTGTGTTGTAAGGAGTTCGTGTATAAACGAGTTTAAATTAAATATCATCTCATGGAGTGTTCTGCCGAACTCTTCCAACTGATCCCATCCTCTTCGTTCCTCTACACGACAACTCGTGCTGGTCCTGGTAGTCACCGTTTCAGAGTAGTAGACATACGCTCCCGTACTAAACGGTTCGGCTCTTCCTTCCTGTACAAATCAGTTAAAGTCTGCAATTCGTTACTACGAACACTACGATCCCGGGTCCTATAAGCGGGGCGTGAAAAAGCATCTCACTAGGCCGCCATAGCGTGTGTCGTCATACTGCACTGTCTTCATTCGCAGTGAGTACGGCAACCACCGCTCTTGGATTCTATTCATGCTTTCCATCAGGCAGAATAGAATCACTTTGGTAGGTTGCTATAATAAAAAAAAATAATAAGTGCCTGGTTCAAGTTTTTACAATTAATACTTGTCGCCCCGAGAGGTAAAGAAATTGAAAAATCAGCAATATCCTGGTGGTTTTCTCTCTACACCAAACAGAAAATTTAAAGAGCATCATCTAAGTAAAATCTAGTGTTAAAACGAAATTTTAATCAATTTTTTTTCAATATTGGATAGTTTTCAAGATATAACACAGCGCCAATATAGTTTCATTTAAATCTAATTAGTTTAATTATCTACTCAATGCCAATGACCGCCGAATAAAATTTACCTTACGAACAAACGGCCTGCCAGACGGTCAGATGGACAGGTCGATTATAAGAATGTCGTTTCTATTTTGTTGCTAAACTCTAAAAAACGCATTACTCATTTCGCAGTTTCGCATGACATGATCTGGTGACGCGCGACGAAAAACAAACAGATTAAAAACGTAGATAAAATGGTTGTTCTTTTTGGTTGTTCAAAAACAATTACGATCTCGAACAAAGAATTAAGAAACATTACGTGGTATACGCAAATATGGTTTTTAATGTGACCCATGTACAGACAAATTGAGTTCGTAAGAACTAGGTAGTCATAATAATAAGCAAATACATAAGTTACATACATATTAATATTATCATGATATAATATTTTTCAACCACAGAAGCAGAATGCGGATGTTGCAATTTTTATTAGACATAATAAAATATTCCTAATTCTTGCGGAATGTGCTTTTTTTCATTGAATAATAAGTAAGGAGTTTCTCTAGAAAGGGACTAGAATAATGCAAGCCACGATGAAGTATAACTGGTGCAACTAATTAGACGCAAGATCTGGTAAAAGTGATTATCGGCAGCCATTTTATGGACATATGCCACTCCTTATTGGACGAAGATTTTGGACTACTGTACCCGAGACAGGTTAGTATGGTCCAATTGAGACACACTATCCTACCGCAAACCCCGGTGGAGAGACAGCCGACTACAAGTACAAAAAAGAAAACAAAGAAAGTGTTTGTTTCAAGTTTGGTTTCTTTTTACAGTTCTGTTGTCCTGAGTAGAGCTCCCTTAATCGATTTAATGGCACCCACGGGATAAACAGAGGTCATAATACTTTGTATTCTTAATCCGTCTCAATACAAAATTGATAAGTTTCTGTTCGGTAAAACTCATATTTAGAATTTATCATAGAATTTTTGTAAGTCTTTTGTAGCCTTAATTTGATTTTTACCTAAACTCATGGTTAATATCCATAGGAAAAATCATACAACTAAGTTTATTATTTATTTTTCTAACCCCGAGTGGGTGAGTGATAACGGCACGCACACACACACGTACACACACATACATACATACTCGCGCGCTCGCACGCATGCACGTACACATGCACGCATGCACACACTCGTACATACACACATATACATACATGGTCCAACTTAACGAAATAAATTCTAAAATATTACCATGTCAGCATTCTTAATGCCTATAAAACCAAGCATTTGCTATTTATGTAGTCTTTGTCAAAGTATTAATAATTCCCCTTCTAACATTATAAGTTTTCGAATATATTTTTATTTGTAAATGTAAAATTTTCATAGAATTAGTGATTGCTCTTGTCAAGCACTCCAACTAATCCTTGTCCATTATTAAACCAATATTCTAACATTTCACAACAAAACCTAACATTACGAATAATGTATTTTCAGAGTGAAATGGCGCGACGCCTAAAAGGTACCTCATTGAAACCATTATTTTAATTAAAACACAGCTATAATAATTTCAAGTAATTTCTAAAATTACTTAACAAAATTATTTACAATAGAGCTTTAAGTATTTCATACTTTGTCTCTTTTCCTCTCATATCATACAAATAGAAGTGGATGAGATACAAAAGTTATTAATCATAACTGTCAAGAAATCAATATACAACACGAATGGGCTATGCTCAACGGCATCGCTGCTTTTTTCTTACCTCAAATGTGAAGTTATCTGTTAAATTATTAATCAGGTAGTCTAATAAGTACTTATTCCTTTGATAGCGTAGTAATCCAGTCACATTCAGAGTTTCACCTCGAAATGAGAGATAAATGGTTTATATATCTGTGTTTTTTTAAATAAAATTTTACTATTATTCTTCTAATTTCATTCTTAAACATATTGATCATGTTTTTAAATACATAAAAAAGAAAAAAATACTCGATTACTAAATCGGCTACAGGAATCAAGATACCGGTGGTTAAGACTTCGAAATTAGGAACAAATTTATATTATTATAGTTATAAGAAGCGTAGGTAGGCTCCCACTGGATGGACCGACGACATTGTCCGAGTCGCGGGGAGCCGATGGATGCAGTTGGCGTCCAGCCATACGACGTGGCGTTCTAGGTGGGAGTTCTATGTTCAGCATAATTCTAAAATATTTCAATATTTAATGTTATAATATCTACTTAGTGGTTACTAGACATAAATAACATCAAAGTTTTCTAACATAGTTTGATAACTTACAAGATTTTCAGCTTAGAGTTACGGAAGATCTATTAGAGAAAGGATAGCACTGCCAAAGCCTAAATAAATAACCAATGAACCAATTTATTATGCAGGCACAAGAGACTAATAACTAAATAGCTTAGCAAAATATTTTTTATTACTAAATTGAAAGAGAGTTTTTAAACAGATTATTGGATAGTGAATTAATAAATAATAAATAAATGTTTCGGACATTTAACACACAACGCTTCAGTGGGTAGCTCTTTTTCAGTTCCGCGTTCCTTCCAGACTTCCGCGTAGTCCAGTTACGCCACTTTGTCCCCCGTTAAGAAGAACAGTTCTTGGTGCCAATTCTCCCTATGCAAGAATGTGTAAAATGGTAAATCGCTATAACGATCTTATAGATTTGCATTGTGATACCATCCGGAGGATACAGCTCGTGCTTGGTGGTTTGCTATGAGTAAGACGTAATAATTGTTGAAAAATATAAAAAATGTATTAAAACCCTACCTATGTGAGCGTTTGTGTGTGTTTGTGTGAAATATGTGAATTTTGTTACTTTAATATTTTTTTTAATTTAACCCGTTTTTATTACATAAGAGGTGTTTACCTATAAGTAGCTGTTGCATTGTTTTTGTCTTTATGATATGAACATGTTTAGATTTAAGGAATTGATGTAAACAGTTGTTGGTGAACCTTAATAAATAAATAAATAAACGCCATCTATTTTTAAACTATGCAGAGCTTGTACTATGATAACTAGGCTGACTGATAGAATACTCATATCCTTTTTTTAAAGAAAATATATAGATATTATACACATGAAACACCCAAACTCTGAAACATGTATTTGTAGATTATACAAACATTTGGTCCGACCTGGGAATCGAACCCGAGACCTCAAGCACAGCAGTCGCATTCACTTTCGCTGCGCCATCGAGGCAGAACTGATTATGTTATTAGAGTAATTATACGTATTATTTAGATATTATATCTAAAATGTCAGGAAATAAAAACATTTACGACTATAAAGTTAATCTTTTTACTAATACAAAATTAAGTTAATAAACTAAATTTTAAATTAATTAATTTTTATTTATTTAATGTTATTTAATTTATTTATAACTGGTAAAACTGTTGATGTGATGAGACGCAAAATTTACAAACGTGCAACGAAATAAAGATGGCGCATATCGTCAGTTTTAAAAACAAATTTCTACCGTTTCTAGTGTTACTAACAGTTGTTATGAATATGGCAAATAGTTCAATATTTAATGTACATATAAACCTATATTAGTTATGATAATATCAGTAAGAATGCAGTTTCAAATGTGTGTTTCTATCGAATAGCACTCGAAACGTCTATTAAACAAAAGCAACTCAAACGTACTATCTCCTAAATATAACCACAACTGAAAATAAATAATACATCAATACTTACAGTCAAAAACGTTATTAAAATGTTTAAAAAATATCTTTAACCCCCTAAATATAAGGTTTACTTTCCCGATACTTAACGTTGACCCTCTTCAACCGATACTATGAAAAAAGTAAAACACTTTTCTGTAACCGTCCATTCATCTCTTTGCTATTAGTCTACTAATTACGTCAGGCACAGCCAGGCATATCTGTCAGGCATATAATGAATCTTTATGCCTGTTGTCGCAGCCAGCCAGCCTTATTTGTCTCGTTTCCTCCGTCACTCTTTCAACAATGAGGAAAAACTATAATAAGCTTTAGAAAGAGTGTGGTCACAGTGAGTTGTAGTAGCGTTCTTGATTTACCGAAACATTTAAGGAAGCGGTTATTTATACTGACTGATTGTGACTGTACTCTTCCTGATAGAAAGCATGAATAGACTCCAAGAGTTGTGGTCATCATACATATTACAATTGCAAACAAAGCAGTATGGTGACGTAAAAGACAGTTACCGTGGCAATTTACGGCTCCCCACAGAACGATTTCTGTCTCCTCTGCGTCAATGGGAGTCTGGTCTCACACTCGCCAACAAAACACGAAGGCACGGATGCTGTCATTTTAGGTTACTTTTCTGAGAGTTGGTGTAAAAGTGAATTTCATGGTTAAATATCGTTAAGTCAATGAATTATAATTTTGTAAACAGGGAATTGCAACCACTTTTATATGCCAATAAGTTCTGATAAGGCAAAAGATGTTGATAATGTCTGAAAACTAGATTTAAGAAAAACGTGGCAATAATAAATGAATCATTCTGATTTTGGTCTGAAGAGTGACGAATTTACACTGATGATAATTTGTTGAAAAAAAATAGTTATGTTTTTAAGCTCAGGACTGTAGGTAAAGCGAGGTCTAAGTATTCAGTAGGAAGTAAGTGTAAGTGTCTATGAAAGAGCATCAAAGTTTGTTACCAAAGAAGGTTTATGTTATTAAATTAATAGTACAGTAGAAAAAACAGAAAAACTCTTACGCGAAACACATTCATTTTCTCCACATCAGCTTAAAGTTTACTCACCGCCTGCAGTGACACCATTCCTCAAATAAAAGTAAGAAAAATAGAATTGTGAGCCTCATACAGCGCAGTTTTTATATCTTCAAGGCGAGATGACACGTCACAGGGGCACGTCTAATTTGTGACCAAATGCCGAGGGAATTCCAACAACTAAGAAAATTATTAGTAACTTCCTTATACTTTTAGTTTTGTTTGATTGTATGCGATCAGGATTGGTAAGGGCCACCGTACACACACTACTCATCAAATCGACCACCGATAAATTGGCGTTTACAAGATTAGCTTTATGTGCTGTGATTACTTTTGTAAATAAATGAAGCAGTCTTACTTTGTTTTCAATTGTCGAGAAATGGAACTTTGTATGTTTATATGTTTTATCAATAATGTTATATGTTAGTGAGTTTGAGACTGGCGGCCTCTTGATGCAGGGGTGACAGTTATCGTGGTCACTGTGTAAGCCTTACACTGTCACGATAACTGTCATGCCTTTTACGTCCCCAAGTGGGGTGTGAAAAAGCATCTCACACAGACCACCATAGTGTGGGTCACCATACTGCATTGTTTGCATTTGCAATGAGTATGGTGACCACAACTCTTGGGTTCTACCCATGCTTTCCATCAGGCAGAGTAGAGTCACTTTGGCAGGTTCTTAAGATAGAAAAAAAAAATCATTATAATTGATTCAGCGACTTAGCTGCGAAAGCGTAACAAACAAAGTTAGTTCCCATTTACAATACTAGTAGGTATTTAGCAAGAATTTTAAACATAGTGTTCACAGTACGTCATTTGTAAAAACTCATTTCCTTAATACACAGGAGCTTTACCTCCATCAACCTTAAGACCTATACGGCAGAGAGGCACAAGGCACGTATCAGATGATCCTGCAGAATGTACCTACCAGGGCTTTAGTGGGACGTATTTTACATTCAACTGGCATACAACGCTCGTGAACTGGCTACAATTTCAAGGTAAATATTAGTTCGTAGATAGGGTAAATATTAGACTATTTTAGGTAGCTTTAGTTCGTTGGTGAAATTGTAAATTCCCTTTAAATATTGGAAATTCCCTTTAAATATTGAAAATTCCCTTTAAATATTGAAAATTCCTTTTAAATATTTAAATTTTGTCCTTTATGAATAGATAGTGTCACCACCCCTTTTCATCCCGTGGGTGTCGTAGAAGGGGCCTAAGGGAACGAATCATTCAGGAAAATATTATTACAAAGAGACGGCAAACTTGAAACAAATCCTATTCTAACCCGTCTGACCAGCTTGTATAGTAGGCCAAAACTGTCCAACAGTTTACTGTAAAAGGCTGTTGATAATAATAGTAATAATAATTGAAAATAAAAATACAATATACAGCACTGGACCGGCTGTTATGCCGGCTTAGAGGAGGCCTATGACTTCTTTTGACTAAAAACTGTAATTGTTATGATCTTGTTACCAAAATGTTATGATCTTTACTTAGTTAAGAGCGTCTGCTTAAGTTATCGTATTAAAAATATAAAGATAAAAAAAATCTATCCATAATATATTTATGGATAGATTAATACTCTTTAAATCTAAAAGTACCACTTTTTGGTATAATTTTCTTAATTTATTTACTTGTTTTACGCGTAGTTCGATATGTCGTATTCATTGTTGCCAATACAGCTTGAATGAATTTCACATTTCAAACTTTCAACTAGAATGTTTCATATACCTCCAGCAATTTTTCAGAGTAATACTGTCAACGATGTTTTTCAACATAAATTAAAGAAAGTACCATGTGAAAACTCAGCATTAAGTGGATCAACTAATATTGAATAATAGGATATTATCATAGATTCTGAGTAACATAGGGAATTATTTATTATATAATCTAACTTAATTGGGTTTTAAACATTAAATAAAAAAAAAAACATTTAAAGTGCAATATTGCTCGATCTAAAATTGTACCTTCTTTGCACTCTATAAACACATAATGTAAGGTTAACATTAAATTTTAACTGCTGCACCTATCTTAATCGAAGTACTTACTCCGAAAACGTTATGAAGTATCGTTATCGCCATAAAATATCGTAAAAGGTTTTTGTAACATTATCGTAACGGTAACGTTCAGTTTGATCTAATGGTTGTTCGAGATTTGCACGTTCTTGAAGAATTAGTAACACCAAATTGTAGAGGTAACACCTTTAGTCTTTATTAGCCTTTTCCTAGAGCATAATCAAAATGCGTATGTTTGTGCCTTTTGCTAGAAACAAGGCACAAACGTACGCACTTTGATTTTGCATGGAACCGTGGACGGTGTGTGTGTACGTACATACGTACACATACATGTATGAAACCGTGAACACACGCAAGTACGCATGTTAATACTCGTATTTGTATATGCGTATAGACGTAAACGCACACGCTCACATTAGAATAAATACTACACAGATAACGTAGTGATTTATGAGATTACCTCAAGCTTCCTTCTACGCAAAGTATTGTGATTTCGATCCTCACATTGGACAAAACTCTGTGTGGTCCACAATTGCTATTCTCTAGGTATTTTTTGTGTAATTGTTTTAATGTTGCGACTGCACGATTACCCTAGTGGTAAGCGGTGGCCACGCCGTTCACTACAGCGCTGAATGTTGTGGGTTGAAATTCCACATAGGACAACACTTTGTGTGATCTACAAATTGTCGTTCTGAGTCTGGGTGTTCTTTGTGTCTATTTCATGTTTGTAAAGTCCCCCGCGACACCGGATTTATTCCTAATGCGGGTATTGTGTTTCAATAAAAAAAAAAGTGTGGAGAGAACGGGTGTCATGTCTCTCCGACATAAAGGGAGGATCCTCCGACCAGGCGAGGTGATCATACCTGGTGGGCGACGGCCCAACGGTTGATGTTGGGATGTTGTATATATGCTAATTGCCACGCGAATCTCTATTTCGCGATACAGGATTAGTAATTGTTTAGTAGTTCATCATACTACGCAGTTCAATGTATCTTCGCTAGATGGCGCTGTTATATATTTTCGTTTGTGCTATAATGTGGAATCTCCACAAAAGGTTCCCCGCGAAACAGGAAGATATATTACTAGTGTGGGCTTTATCTTATAAAAATACTAACATATGTATTTACACTAATAAGTTTACACAGTTTAGTAACTGTTATGCAAACAATAAACTATGAAGTAATTAACACATTTTTTCAACAGTACAATTTTGTAAAACCGTGAAAAGTTGAAGATTTGCACGACAAATATTTTCTTTATTCTCAACTTACGAGTAGGTATATTATGTTTGAAGAATTTAAAGTTGAACGAACTATAATTCGTATAATAACAAAACAACAATTATATTCTTACAACGGTAAGTATTATTTCAATCAACACTGACAATTAAAATTCCAGTTTAATTAATTTACTCATCAACCGTAATTATACGTCCATACTAATATTATAAATGCGAAAGGGTGTCCATCTGTCTGTTACCACTTCACACTTAAACTAGTGAACAGATTTCGATGAAATTTGGTAAAGAAATAGCTTGAAACCTCGAGAAACAAATGAATAGGTACGTTATGCTTGGCCTCCAATGTAATATTATACCTGAATGAATTAACTTAGTAACATATGTATGAATTTGACTGAGGCACTTTCTGTTATATCATGTCATAATGCTGTAGTGCAGTATTTCCCTAAGTGTGGGTCGCGACCCACTGGTGGGTCGCGGGTTGATTTTGGGTGGGTCCTGATTGTTGTATAGATCTTGCAATCAAGCGATGCTTGCAAGTGAACATCAGTAGGCTGATGATGATGGTACAGTGGTGAACTAAGATAAGAATAAACGCATAAATGCGTAGCAAGCTGCTTTTTTGTCTTCATGACAAAAGGTGGGCCGTGAGCTTTAAACTTTCTTGTAGATGGGTCGCGGTCCCGACAAGTTTGGAAAACACTGCTGTAGTGGATAGACACAAACATTTATAATTTGGACAGTTGTGGAGACTTATTCTACAACACTTGGCAAGTAAGCAGTTGATACGTTAAGCACTTACACTTAGAACAAAAGGACTTTATTCCAGTCCTCAGACCTGCATTATGTGAGTATGTACAACACTCTCACCACAAAACTTTTATCATGTAACCAAACTGGGTCCTAGGGTAAAAGTAATAAGAAAGGACAAATATTACGCGATATGTAATACGAACCGCAACATAATTACGAAGTTAAGGTTCCATGTACGTGTTATGCGTGGAATACACCAATAGTCCGAATTTAATAAACTGGTAACCGCTTGTTTAGTGTTATAACATCGGGCTGTTTGTGACTTGAATAGACTGAGTTCTTTTTATGTGAAACAAAAGCAGTCTACTGTACAGAAAGGACATTAAGAAAACCGTCGTTGGTATATGAACTAGGTCAATGAACAGAATGAGAGAAAAATCTCATTTAGAGTTAATAAGTCCGGTTTTCTGAAATCAATATATTAAATATACATAAAAACAATTAGTCAAAGAACAGAAGAAATAGTGCATAAAGTACCCACCAAAAAATTAGGCCATCCGTCACCCTCACAAAAACAGGCCAGGATGGCAGCGGGACGTATTACGGAGCACACACTCTTTTGAGGCAGAAAAGGGGTCATCTGCAAGCCGTAGATGGATGGCCCGAGGTACGTCGGGGTTCCATGGATTTCCTTTCTAGGGTACACCTGGTTCTCCGTCTACTGGCACCTGAGACGGCGTGCGGTTTTTGGTCGGTTCGAGTCCGATATAACCACCAGTAGGTGGTATCTGGGAGAAGATTTCCGTACAGAAAAAAAAAGGGGGTCGAAACAACCTCACCTGAAAGTGGTGTACCTGCTAATCGATGGACGAGGTTCTGGCAAACGAAACATCCCAATTAGCGGCAATAAACTCGCCAATTATTACGTGGGATTAAAATACTAACGAAAAGTGGGAGTTCAATATGCTGCTGCCTACCTCTCCGGGGAAACGTGCCTGATATTATGTAAATATGTATATAAGTCAAAGAATAAACTTTTACTGTAAAATCAAACTACAAACACACTATAAATATAGAATAATCGAAACGTTGTAGAATTATAAAGTTATTATCTTAATTTTTAATATTTTTTATCGAAAAAGTAATTAATGGAAACAAATTTTTTCAAATACTTGAGGCTTACACCATAAGAGTTGTCACATCTTAGGTTTAAAAAGGGTTGCGATCAACTAAGATGCATTTTACTTTTATTTTACATTAAAACATGTGTTTCAACTTAGCTAAAAATATTTACATTCACCACTGATACTTTATACAGTCCGGATTTAAAAGCACGCCTATATGGCATCAACGTAAAAATAGTTCTGACTACTAGATACCTAATATTCCATATAGAAATTCGTACTAATTCTTCCACCAAACGAAAATGAACACGCACTAAAAGGCATTAACTAAAATCTGTCTAATAAGACACGAATATCTCTAATAGTCTTTAGAAGGCGCATCATTACTTTTTATTATGGAATCCCCCCCCCCCTTCCACAGACCCACACGTGACGTGCGTGTTAAATGTCTTCGATAAAATCACGCATTTTCATAAGGTGTGACTTACTAACCGTACAAGCTGTTTCACCTTCGTTGATGGTTACTGCAACGCTTCTAAGAGTCATAGAGTAATGTTTTATAGCCTACAGTTTCCCCGAAGGGGTAGGCAGAAGCATATTAAACGTCTACTTTGCCCCAGTAATGGGGAGTCTATTGCCGCTAATCGGGATTTTTATTTTGTTTCAACACATTATTCATCCCATCACCCATAAATTTTATAGAGGTGTTTGTTATTTTGGTAATATTTAATGTAAATACTATATTTATTTCGTACAAATTGTAATATGAGTTATCGTTACTTTTAATTACAAAAAAATTACTTCCTGAAAGTATTGTGAGAGCTCAATTTGGAGATTATCACATTAGCTTTGATTTGAGCTCTCACATACATTAAGAAATTACGTGAAGTGGCTAATCCAAGACAAAAATGTAGTTACAGTTTCTGAGAGGTCCTAATTCGCGCCAAATTGCTTTCAATCTGATTCGATTAATAAAAGGGAGACTGATTTCAAAATATGTATAATCATTTCTAGTTAGATTTTCCTTTTTATTATGTTTCACTTTGTCAGATGTAAAATAACATATCTTAATAAACAACGACAATTTTAAAGTCCACCAAAGCCTTCATAAAGACACCAAAAATAATTAAAATATTCTATAATATTAATTTAGAAATCCATTCTCTTCATAGTGACATTCAAGAAGTACTAAAACTTACAAAGTCAATCAAAATATCACAGAAGACTTCAACTAAGTTTATGCTGAGATAATCTCACGACGGCCTTAAGGAGTTTCTCACTCCATCTTACGTTCCCTAACATAGCATAGATAACCAGTTATTTTGAACCACAGACCGTCCCATATGTAATCCCCTGAAGTCCCACGACGCATTAAAACTACTAGTCTAGTTAACCCAAAGACGATACGGTTCGAATCTTAATGAAAACCCATTCTGTATAAAATTAAAGCCTATTACGAAATCTTTGGAATTTTACGTGTTATATGTTGTATGTATAATAATTTCTTAGATTAGACTAGTTGTACCTAGAGTATTCGTTTGAAAAATCTATACATGTAATAAAAATATAAGAAGTCGATGTCTGTACTTTAAAAATATTGTATGCAGACTGTTGTGAAGGCTGTGGTTTAACCACGTACATATGTGTCCCCGTTACAGGAATACAACATTCACCATAAAATATTACACCTAATAATACAGTTAAATCAATAAAATGCAATTACGAACCAGACCGTATTTCGTGTATGTGTAAATTTCATTTTCTTTCTTTCTTTCTTTCAATGACAATTTGAATGTAACTTAACAGTAAAGATTTCCGATATTTACGACATCACTTTGCGGCTTCTTTAAATACTTGTTACTGAACAAATAAACTCTGAGTAAAAAAGCAGATCATGAAACAAACCATTAATTTTTGTCCCTAATAAATAAAATAAATATTTCGGACATATGACACACAACGTCATCTAGTTTCCAACTAAGCAGAGCTTGTGTTATGATAACTAGACTGACTGATAGAATACTTATAAACTTTTTTTTGTAAATACATGTATATTATACATAGAACACACTCAAATTTCGAAACAAATATTTGCAGATCATACAAACGTGTGGTCCGACCCGAGAGTCGAACCCGAGACCTCAAGCACAACAGTCACATTCACTACCACTGCGCCACCGAGGCAGTTAATACAACCATTACGTGTTCACACACACAATCGTATACACAATTAATGATTTAGTAACTTCTCCTAATGAAGTCGTGTCTCAATTGTAAAGTAAGTACAAGCATTAAGTTAATTGATAACACCTATTAAGATGGGTGAAGTTGCCCCATCAACATCCCAAGCCCGGAGGGTTTTTAAAACTTTACGTCCTACTTATACTGTCACTTAACCTCCCTAATTATGCTGTCATTTAAACTTAAATTGCACATTGTTAGCGACTGTCAGTACATGGACCGACTCAAACTTTAACACTCCTTTTGTAAAAACACCCTATAGGCAGTAGAGCCACGCGATTTCTAAGACTAAACTGAAGCGCCAACATCTGTGATGTCGTGTTTCGTGACCACGAGACCGGAGGCCTATTGATACAGGGGTAACGGTTATGGAGGTAACTGTGCCAACCTTACACTACCACGATGACTGTCATGCCTTTTACGTCCCCAAGCGGGGCGTAAAAAGTATCTCACTAGACCGCCATGGTGTGGATCACCGTACTGTACTGTCTGCAATCTCAGTAAGTATAGTGACCACAACTCTTGGATTCTATTCCATCACGCAGAGTAGAGTCGCTTTGGCAGGCTCTTAACATAGAAAAAAATAATACTATGGTTATTCATCATCTTCTGCTTGCCCTCCTTTTGCACGCAGTTTATCCCCTTTTCCTTAGATCATTTCCTACCCTTGTATACAGATATAGTATATGAGGCGGCGGTTACTTAGTAATAGAAAGAGACTAGATGTTAGGTACATCATTACTAGTACGTGTTAATGGTATAGAGAAAACACAAGCACGTTGCTCACCTAGTGGTAGGTGGCCGTCCAGTGATACCCACTCTCCTCCCCCTTCTAAATTTGGTAACCTTACTCACTCGATGAAAAACACCATGAGAATTATATATAGAGATTGAGATATTTGACACACAACGTCATCTAGTTTCAAACTAAGCAGAGATTGTGCTATGATAACTAGACTGACTGATAGAATACTATATACTTTTTTAGTAAATACATACACATAATAAATAGAGAACAAACTCCGAAACAAATATTTGTAGATCATACATGCATTTGGTCCGACCCGGAAATCGAACCCAAGACCTCAAGTACAGCTGCGCCACCGAGGCAGTTAAAAGAAAAGTTGTGAAATAGTAAAAACTTTTTAAACCAGCTTATACCACATAGTTTTTTTGTACAGTGAGACTTCGTGTTATAAATATTTAAAACATCTGTTTCCCGACGTTTCGAACGAATTATACCGGTTGGTCACGGACATACAGGGTTCATCACGAATAAGTCACGCTGTGCAACAAAAACTTTATGTATGTATGATAATTGCAAGATCTAAAAACAGTTTCATTAATCGTTTATTGATCTTAGGTCTATCTTCTTAATTCAAAATAGTTCAAAGGATAGAAAAGCGACAAAACGGTTTCAGTAAAGATACCTACGTACCGTCTCAAAGTCGGAAGCACTTGAACTGAGGGGGTGCGTCGTTAGCCGTGATAGCGTCGGTAATGAGTTTAGTTCCACAATATATTGCTATCTAACGGAACGGTGTTAATATGAGAAATGTGATGATCAACCCCTATTAAGAGTTTAATTCGAGAATGTTAGTTGATACTACTTTAGAATAGTTTTAATGAACTGTTAAATCAATATATATAAATAAAATTGAAGTGTCTGACTTTGATTTAAAAAAAAAACTGTTTTCTCAAGTGCTTATAGCTTTTTACACGATTGTATAATATAAACTACCTTCATCATCATCATTAACCTTTTACAGTCCACTGCTGGACATAGGCCTCTCCTTAGCAAGGAGGTTTCGGCCTACTATACCACGCTGGCCAGACGGGTTGGAATAGGGTTTGTTTCAAGTCCCGTCGATGGTCTTCATGGCCAGAGACGACGGGGGGAACGAGGACAATGTTCCGCCCGTTAGGGAATCGGAGGTGGGGGCGGTTGTTCTACGGATTCGCTCTAAGAACACCGCCCCTGGGCCAGATGGGATACCTGCCCGAGTATTGGCACGAACCCTCGATCACATGTCGGACCGCCTCAGGGAGGTCTTGGACGCTAGTTTGTCGTCCGGACGCTTCCCTGAGTGCTGGAAAAGCGGGAAGCTGGTCCTATTAAGGAAGCCGGGACGGCCTACCGATTCGGTGGCGGCCTATAGGCCCATTGTGTTGCTGGACGAGGCGGGTAAACTGTTTGAGAGGATACTCTCTGCCCGCATCGTCCGGCACCTCTGCGAGGTGGGCCCCGATCTGTCGGACGCCCAATTTGGTTTTCGGGCGGGGCGTTCGACGGTCGGTGCTGTGCTGCGCCTGAGGGCCGTTACCGAAGAGGTGGTGAGCTGTGGCGGCGTGCTGTTAGCGGTGTCGTTGGACATCGCCAACGCATTTAATAGTCTGCCATTTAGCTGCATCAGGGAAGCACTCCACTACCACGGGGTGCCCGAGTACCTGAGGCGGCTTGTGGCAGACTATCTTGAGGAGCGTACCGTCGTGTACTAGGACCGTGCTGGTATTCTGAGGCGGCGGCCCATGTCGCGCGGTGTTCCACAGGGGTCCGTCCTCGGACCACTCCTGTGGAATATGGGTTACGACTGGGCCCTTCGAGGTCGTCTTCCCCCCGGGCTGGGCGTAATTTGTTACGCCGATGACACATTGGTCACAGCCCGGGGGGCGAACTTTCAAGAGGCGGCGCGCCTGGCCACCGTGGGAGTCTCTTTGGTGGTCGGGCGCATTGAGGCGCTGGGTTTACGGGTGGCCCTAGATAAGACGGAAGCCCTTTTGTTTCATGGGCCCCGTCGTGGTCCACCCCCCGGTGCCTCTATCGTTGTCAATTCGGTCCTCGTACCGATTAAGGCCCAGATGAAGTATCTGGGCCTGATCCTTGACGGCAGGTGGCTCTTCGACGAGCACTTCCGACAGCTTACTCCAAAGCTGGTCGGCGCCGCTTCTGCTCTTGGGCGACTTTTGCCCAATTTGGGTGGAGCCAGCGTCGCGACGAGACGGCTATACACGGGGGTTGTTCGGTCAATGGCGCTGTATGGTGCACCGGTGTGGGCGGCGGCTCTGACCGCCCAGAATAGGGCTCGCCTCTGGCGCCCTCAGAGGATATTGGCGGTTAGAGCCATACGCGGTTACCGCACCGTATCGACGGAGGCGGCGTGCGCCCTGGCCGGAACTCCCCCGTGGGATTTGGAGGCGGAAGTGCTCGCCGAAGTTTATCGGCGGACGGCTGACTTCCGGGCGGGTAGCAGCATACGGCCCCCGCCCGAGGACATACGCGAGTGGCGTGAGGCCGCTCGTCGAGCCACGATGGCTCGTTGGTCGTCCCGGCTGGAGACTCCACGTGCTGGCTTTGCCGCCGTGGAGGCTCTCCAGCCGGTCATCGCCGAGTGGGCAGGGCGGCAGCACGGGACCCTTTCCTTCCGACTGACGCAGGTCCTTTCCGGGCACGGTTGCTTCGGGAAGTATCTGCACTCGGTCGCCAGGAGGGAATTGAGTCCCGCCTGTCACCACTGCGACTGCAGTGAGGACTCGGCTCAGCACACGCTAGCGGTTTGTTCCGCCTGGGCGGCGCAGCGTGGGGTCCTTACTGCAGTTATTGGAGGAGATCTCTCGCTACCGGCCGTCGTACGCTCCATGGCCGGTAGCGACAGTTGTTTTACCGCGGTCGCAACCTTCTGCGAAGACGTAATTTCGCGGAAGGAGGCGGCGGAGAAAGCCCGGGAGGACGATATCCACTCGGACCCAATTCGCCGCCGGCGAGCCGGGCGGCGGAGGCGCGCATACCAGCGCCTCATGCCGCCTTGAGTGTGGCCGCGGGTGGACGGGACGGGTTTTCCCCTACACCTGCTATAATGGCCAGCCGCGAGGAGGCGACGTCCGCGTGTGCCGTACTTCGCCTAAAATAGAGAGTTTATCCGCAGATGGTGCCCGAGGTACGGGCAGGCGCTAGGAGGAATCTGGATGTCGTAATAGCAGCGGTTCCCGGATCCCTCCTATCTCAGGCGCAGAGTGGCACACCGTGTGGTTTTAGTCGGTCCGATTCCGACACACCACCCTGCCGTAAACCCCGGTGGGGTGACGGCCCGAGGGGGTTTCCACACGTTAAAAAAAAAAAAAAAAGGGTTTGTTTCAAGTCTTCCTTCTCTTTGTAATGATTTTGTCTTGCATATTTGGTTCCCTCAGTCGCCTTTTACGACACCCACAGGATGAATAGGGGTGGTAACACTATGTATTCTCAATCCCTCACTACACGGACTACGGAAACTACCTTATTTTAAATTTTTATCCGTCTATTTTAAACAGACGGCTGTTTGTTTGTACGGGTTATTCTCTGAAATTGTTAAACTGGTTATAATGAGAGTTTCACTAGGAGGTTACTGAGTAACATATAGGCTACTTTATATCCCACGGGATTGGGCTTTTAATAAAATAATTATCGGCGTTACATTCTGCGTTCATGAATAAGATATCTATGAAACAGAACTAAAATTAAAAAGTTCATTATTATCTCAAAAGATATTATAAATGGGATTGTTACGTATATATTTGGTAAATAGTTTCCGTAACTTCTCTAGTAGCGGATGTTTTTGAGTGGTGGTAGTCACTTACCAAGCGATTGCCCGTCTGCCCATTAGTTCTTATATCACTTGAAGCTCATGTGTCGTGCGTGGCTACAGACATACAAGAAACGGACACAAAGAACGCCCAGATTCAGAACAACCATTTGCAGATCACACAAAGTGTTGTCCCCTGTGGGGTTTGACTTCACAACACTCAGCGCAATAGAAACTGGAGTGGCAACCGTTTAAGCCACCACGACATCCGTACAGTCAGATTGCTGTTTCATAAAGAAATTCCAGAATACTCCAGAAACTATTATTTTATTTTGATATTACTTTACTAAATATATTTTTTGTTTATTCGAGACCTACAAAAATGACTCTACTCTTTCTGATGGAAAACATCAATAGAATTCAAGTGTTGTGATCACCAAATTAATTGAGAATGCACACAGTGCAATCTTTTCGAAATATATCTATATTTATTTATTTATTTCTTTTTACATTTTATGCACTTTGTACATCGGCGAACTTAATGCCCAAGGCATTCTCTTTCAGTCAACCTTAGGGCGGTACAGAAATATTGACAATGAAAATTTACTACACATGAGTACATATACGTACAGGAACACATACAATACATACGTCATAAATACACATATAAAAATACACATATATAAATAAATATACACATACACACATTTAGATTATGTTCGTACACTATGACAACTTGACTATAAGCTGAGCCAACTATCGATAAAACGATTCTTCAATCTATCTATATGATACAGCCTATTGTGAATCAAGAAATAAAACATAATAGCATGAAATTATTATAGTAACAGTTCGTGATGACACAAAGTTCAACTCAATAAAATCTACGCAAAATTATCATAATCTTTAGCATCATAGTCATTTGAAAGGGGTTCTTGACACCATGGATCTGCTCATAACTTCCCAACTTATAGCACTCGGGCATATGCCCGAACTATTCAAAGCTAAAGTTCGGGATGATTATAATGTACCAAGTTTATATTTAATATTAGCTGGCTAGATGACACTTGTAGTTACGCAATTTTGAACGTCAGGTGTGATACACGTTTGTGTCTTAATAACCCAGGAGTTTGTGAGAGAGAATTGTTTCATTAAAATTACCTATAATTGAGAGTCTCGCTGCAATATTCTAATTCCTATTACGAATTGAAATGTTAGTTTCTTTCTTCGTTTGGTATTCTTTCATGACTTTTTTTTTCTATATTAAGAGCCTGCTAAAGTGACTCTACTCTGCCTGATGGAAAACATGAATAGAATCCAAGAGTTGTGGTCACCATACTTATTGCAAATGCGGACAATGCAATATGGCGACCCACACTATGGTGGCCTTTTTCACACCCCGCTTGGGGACGTAAAAGTCATGACAGTCATCGTAACAGTGTAAGGCTTACACAGTTACCACGATAATTGTCACCCCTGCATCAATGCATCACTTAGTATATAAACCTTAAATATCCTTTTTTTTGCTATAAAAAGACAACGCTCCCATTAGGAACATGTCTTTTGTGGCAGGGGACGCAAACATACGAGAAACGGACACAAAGAACACCTGTCCTAGACTCAGAACAACAATTTGTGGATAACACATTGTCCCGTGTGGGCTTGAACCCACATTACTCAGTGCAGTAGAGAGCGGTATGGCGACCGCTTAAACCATTGCGCCATCCGTGCAGGCTAAATATTTAACAAAATGGGCATACATTATCATTATTTTAAGAAAAATACTTGTTTCGAGACATATAACATGACTTTATTCATAAAATCTACATTTATAATGACATGAAAATAAAAAGTACAAAAGTTAATTCACGGGTTTCCATGAGTTACATATGTATGATATAATTACATACATAGATGTGGAGGGAATGAGTGTCATGTCCCTCCGACACAAAAGGAGGATCCTCCAACCAGGTGAGGTGATCATGCCTGGTGGGCCACAGCCCAACGGTTGATGTTGGGATGTTGTATATATGCTAATTGCCACGCGAAAACGCAAATCTCTATTTCGCGATACAGGATTAGAAGTTGCTTCGTAGTTTATTACATTCATATGTTTCGTTCACACTTCGTAATTCGATGTATCTTCGCTAGATGGCACTGTAATATGTTTTTCTGTTTGTACTTATGTGGAAGTCGCCACAACGGGTACATCCTCATCGATTCGTAAATGTCTCCATTAAAGAGTAAGCAGGGGTCTACTAAATAGCCAATAACCGTTCTGTAACCGTATTTTTCCAACTTAAAGTTAATCCCACAAGCCCGAATTACGTATAGTTTTTGCCGTTGATCCTTCTGTATATAAAAAGAAATGATTCGGAGTATATTGTAGAAGAATCAACATTGTTTACATACAAATGGTTTGTTTATTAAAAACGATAGTTCGAGCAGATTAAGTCTACAGAAGACTCAGGCACCGGAGATCACTAAACACAGGTGACAGGTGGGGCCATCTGTTACCCTAGTTGAAGCAGGCCCGGCTGGTAATGCGAGCACTACGGACTGCATGCACCCTTTTGGGGGACAGTAAAGGAACCACGAAGTTCTCACACCGGAGCGGACCATCTACAGCCCTAGGTGGTCCAAGGTACGTCGAGACTTTCTAACTAGGGTGCACCTGTTTCCCTGGCTACTAGTACCTGAGACGGCGTGCGGTTTTTGGTCGGTTCGAGTCCGACATAACCACCTTTCGGTGGTCGGATTTCCATAAAGAAAAAAAAAAGTTGAGAGATGTCAAGGGACCCCCGGATGGAACAAAGTTCTTTTCGATTAATCAGTGAAGGAATTGCAATAATTTTTATTTATTTCTTTAAGTTATAAAAAAAATGTTTTTTTTTTTTAATAATTGCTTACTTTCTATGAAAGAGATAGAGAGACAGACAGAGAAACATGTGCACGCCGCACGGCTTACTACACTATAGCAAAAAGTGTCGTGACAACTTTTCGTCTGAATTTTTTCCGTCTAGCCTCCTTCACAAGGCGCGATAAGGCACTTCGTTCCAAAAACAAAAAAATGGTTAAGCCTACAGAGTTGTAAATTGTTGTGGCTGTTAGCAGGTAGTCTGAGCCCACTAACATCCTTAAAATAGCAATATAGTAACTACCAATAACTTTTCATTCACAGAACATATTTTCGCATTCACTAACCCTCGAGTGATTATGGTAATGAAGACATAACCATGAAATTACCACATGGTGGCCCTAAATACCCCCACGACCCATGTCTCACTTAATGCGGGGTCCTTCAGACCCCATTTATTTTTATGTGATCATATTTAACTTTGGGTTTGACTATCTTTATAGCGTTTATGGTGTTATGTGAGTTCACCTGTATGCTGCTAGGGCATTGTTGTGGTGTAATGGCCTTGTAAAGAAATGTAGTGAAACTAATAAAATGGCTGTTACTCCTTTACGGTAGGAAAATCTTCAAAATAATTTACAATGATGATGAAGATTTTAATTAGGTCAAACTCGTAGGTTCGATTTACGATAAGAGCAAAAATTTATATACATGATTACATATACTTCACTTAGTAATTATTTACAAAAGAAAGAAAGAATGGGAACAATAAGAGTACAGTAATGTGTAAAGTCTAATGTACATTATAATTAACTAAACGACCCTAATCAGATCGAACAATATCAATTTTGCTTTTTATATAAAATTGAAAATCATCTTACAGGACCGGGGCTTCGAGAAGGTGGTACATCTTTTCTGAAACTTATATGCTAAGTGCAAATAAATAAAATTAAACTCTGCTTGCCTTGTCACACAAACATTTTCTAATTAGTGAAAATTGATTTGTAAGTCAAGAATTTAGTTTCAAATTATTGAGTTATTTAAAGAATAGAAAATAAAAAAAGTGTGCGTGTACTAGCGTACACTCGTAAGAAGTGAAACTTCTTTATGACGTTATTTTTCAAAAAAATAATTTAAACCCGTCCGAAATCGATGCAATCGCCACCTGGATTTCAAAAATGTAACTACTCAAAACGGGCCCCAAAATACATTGGAGGCATTTACCAATCCCTACTCCGCTGGAGAAAGTATACTTCGAATCACGCGTGGTAGGGATAAGAAAAAGATGGCGCGTAACGGAGAAATGTGACGCGTAACGAAAAAATGTTACACTAAATTTTTTTCCAACCCCGATAAAGAAATTTCACTTCAATAATTTGTACCTACTTATGTAAAATAATCAATCATTGTTTGTTTGTATTGCAATCTATTTTATTTATTTTTTGTTAAATTGTTTATGATTAGATTTTTAAGCTTTAATTATGGCCATGGGAAGTCTCCTTGTCTGGAAATCAGCTTTGAGAACCGGTGGGGGCTCATTAGATGTCTGACAAATGTCTCCATCTTTTTGAAACCATGTGTTACGATTGTAGCCAGCAAATTCCAGTAGCATCGATCCCAAGAAATCACGTAACATATTTGAGGTTGATAATTCAAATGTTAACTAATTCGTGACTCATCCTATACTTATAACTTTTGATTAGTAAGCACATGCTTCGTCACAAGATGACACTAAGCGATATTCATTATAAAATTATATCTCGAACTGTAAATTGTTGTAATGAGAATAAAATCCTAAATCCAAAAGAATTTATTACATTTTAAAAATGATATACCTGTATAATTCTACATCTATTAGTAGAATACCATCACCAAGGCTACAAAATGTAGAATTTAGACCTTATCGGATGAATACTGGTATCGAATAAATGTAAATAGTCGATATTTCAAAATGTGTTTAAGATATTAATTAAATGGAGCCCGTAATAAGTCAGCAATTCTGTTTTCCAAACGAGAGTTCGTGAATTTAATTTCAACTCATGATCAGTGATATCTATCAACTCTGTTTAGAATCAGATAATCATATGTGAAATGGTTGAGGATATTGTTGATATTAGTTATATACTTGAATGATTATAATATCTTACCTTATAAGTACAAGAATTATACCAATCCTGGATTCATGCTTTCCACCAGATTGAGCAGTCATTTTGATAGCCAATATATGAAAAAATCATTTCTACTTACGAGATACTGTTTGTGGCTACTTCCACATACAGCGCTAACAGATAAATATACTACAGCGCCATCTAGCGAAGATACATCGAACTACGAAGTATAATGAACTACGGAGCAACTATTAATCCTGTATCACGAAATAGAGATTCTCGTGATCATATACAACATTCTAACATCAACAGTTGGGCCGTAGCCCGTCAGGCATGATCACCTCGGCTGGTCGGAGGATCCTCCCTTTGTGTCGGAGGGTCATGGCACACGTCTCTCCACACTGATGAAATATTTATAAAGGACCAACAGAACAATTTTAAACATCTCAAAATCTGAGACACTTAAAAATCACCCTCTAACTACCAAAATCCCAAGGTGTATAGGATTAACTAGTATATGTCCTATATTAATTGATTATACCGCAACTTTATGTCTTTCTACCCTAAACTTTCAAATCAACCAAAAACAAACCTGAAGTTTGAACCCGACAAACAGTTCAGCAACTCGAAAACCACGTAAATAAATATTATAAGCGGGTTGTCTAATTATGTAAAGTACCTACACGGCCAATACAACGTCATTAGTTAACTTGATGACGTCACAGACGACACAGATTGATGACGTCATTTGCTGAAGCCTCTGTGTTAAAATGGGTTTCATTTTTTTAAATAATGGTTCGAAATTTAAATGGATTCCTTATAAGTGATACAAAGGTTTTTGTAATTGCTTTACTGATATGATGGAGTATAATCAAAATTGTTATACTCGTAATTAGGTTCTATAAATTTTTCACGGTTTTGTAGTGGGATATTTAATGAAGGTAATCAAAGATCATCAACAGCCCCTAACAGTCCACTGCTGTACATAGATTTCTCTTTAGCAAGGAGATTTTGGCCTACTACGCCACGCTGGCCACTGGAGTCAGTATAAGGATTTTTTGAAGTTTTCCTTCTCTATGAAATGATATTGTCCTTTTTACTTTACTTCCTTAGTCACATCTTACGACACCCATGGGATAAGCAGGGATGGTTACACTCTGTATTCTTAAACAGTCTCCACACGAACAATCGTCACATAATGCATGTGCATACGATGTAAATCAATGTGATCATCAAAGATCGTACATATATTTCTAAATTTATAATTTTGGGCTTCTCGCGTCCAACTCCTGTCAATCACCACTCCATGGGCCGGTGGGTGTACTACACAACGTTTGCTTAAAAGCGGTCTCCACTCTAGAACTCTATTACCCCAATAGTCGTTGTTTCTGTGCCTAATATGGCCAGCTCGCTATCACTTCAGCTTGCTTGGTTATATCGATGACCTTATTTCTCTGCAGGATTATCTCATTCTTATGCGATCTCTAAGAGAAACACCTAGCATAGCCCTTTCTATAGCTGGCTAAGCTAGTAACCCTCTTACCATGCCCATATGTATCTATATAAGTATAGAAAATACACATGACCGTACAATATAATACCTTAACAAAATTAAAGCGAATTCCACCTGTACAATAATGATAATTAACGACCCACTTTATGTAACATTCTTGTTTAAAAGTTAATGCTATGTTTCGGGATTAACGCACCCCACTTATATGCAAATTTTAATTTACTCCCAAGTACTGAAGTATATCTACATACACCAATTTTGTTTTGAATACGAAATGTTAGGAAATTTACTTGTAAAATAAATTCTAGTGAAGTGTACAAGTTTCTCTGTTCACCTTATAACTTTATCATCAGATTATCATTTCCGAGTCAATACGTCAATGTAAAATCTTTAAAACAAATCATATTTTATTAAAAGTCACTTAGAAGTTCCTTTTTGCATTCACCTCTTTGCATCTGAGCAGTATTTTTTTTCTAGCACGCCTTTTATGTTCCCAAACGGGTTGTGAAAAATAATTTCATCAGGACGCCATAGTATGGGTCACCATACCGCATTTTCTGCATTTACAATGAACATGGTGACCACAGCTCTTGGGTTTTATTTATGCTTTCCATCAGGCAGAGTAGAGCCGTTTTGGTAGGTTCTTAATATAGAAAAAAAAAACAAGTTCCGCATTAAGAATATATACATCC
Organism: Hypercompe scribonia; assembly: GCA_949316085.1. NCBI lineage: Eukaryota > Metazoa > Arthropoda > Insecta > Lepidoptera > Erebidae > Hypercompe > Hypercompe scribonia. The sequence goes on from OX438988.1 coordinate 14,239,801, forward strand.
TGAGCCGGGGCGAAATAATCATTTTTCCAAAAAATATTTTAGTTCATTCATTCCAAAATGTTATCTAGAATAAATTTATCCAACTCAAAATATAAACATATAATAACTAAACTAAACTATACTATATTAAAATATTTAGTTTACTTGTATTACTTGATATTAAATCTTTATACATCCACAGTTTTATGCAATAAATATATGCCTACATCGATTTCGTAGCAATAAAAAGACACAAAGGTATACTTAAAAAGATCATAAGAATACTTGAAGCGATCAATATGCACTTATTTCAATCACTTGAGGACTATAAGAGGCAGAGAACCGATAAGAAAAAAGGGAATTGTTAAGAAAATTATTAGAGAAAGGGAGATAAAGTGTCGAGAGAACGTAACGAGACTGAATGAAAACGAATGGAGCGGCGTGAAATAATTAGTTTTTTTCTTCAACAGAGAATAATGGAGACGCCAATTTTTTTTGTTCTGTATGTAAAAAGACAACTGGGTGTTGGGAATTCTCTGTTCTATGTCTTTCTCTTCATGTTAGTAATATTACTAGTAAAAAGTGTTATACTTTAATATCTAAAACCTCAGATACCGACTGGGTTTTATTTTAATATGGACATTTACCTAAATTAATCTTTGGAACGATAACTTTGGTAAAGGTAGGATAGGTGAGGGCAGCACATGACCAGTTATTGAGGAAGGTCTTTGTCCAACAGCGGACATCCTTCGGTTGAGATGAAATGTATGAAATAAAAGACACACACACACACTTAACAACTAAACAATTAACAAATAAAAACATAAGCAATTACACCAATGAACCCTAAACTGTAAAGATTCGTTCAAAACGATTCACAAATAAGGTCTACGGGATAATGTTCTTTCGTCAATAAAAATATAAAAATGTTCACTGGAAGCTGAGACAATCCGATTTCGTGAATAAATGTTATTTTTTAACATAAATACGAAACGAGTACGTAGTATCCGGTATCCAATGGGGTGAATAACGAAATAAAATGATTTTTTTTTACAGCCATTTAAGTGGTTTGATTTAGAAAAGAATTATAATTTATTGCTGACAAAATTTGGCATTAATTTATTCAGTGTTACGTATAAGTGCTTGTCTACTAAGTACTATTATTTTTTTTATGAAAAATGAGAAATTGTTCCGTGTGGTGATGGATTAAGAATATAGACAGAGTGTCACCACCATCCCATTACTGCCGTTACAGCCGACTAATGGAACAAAATACGCAGAACAACATCACTGGAAAACGAACTAAAACTTTAAAAAAACCTTTTTTTTACTTTTGTAAACTTTTTTAACTTTGAAACCTCCTCGGGCCGTCACCCGATCGGTGTTTGCGGCGGGGTGGTGGAACCGGACCGACTAAAACCACACAGTTAGCCATTCTACACCTGAGACAGGAGAGATCCGGGGACAGTTCTTAATACTACATCCGGCAAACTTTAAAAAAATCTTATATCAACCCGTCTGACTAGCGATATATTGTAGAAAAAAAACCTTTCGAAGGAGAGTCTCATGGTTAGTGTGATAGATGTGATATGATGATGAGGAAAAGTTAGGTGGAGGTTTGTTATTGAGATATACCAGAACCGTTATCATCGCATCGCAGCTCTCTCACACTAAAATACTATTTGACGAATCTCGATTAAATAAAGATACATATATTTTATTTTGAAATACAGTGGACCCGTGGTAATCCGGCCCCTGTCTAATCCAGACCCCCTTGTAATCCGACATCAATCAAACAATTTTCGGTAATGTAGATCGTGCATGATTGAACAGGTTACAACTTGTGGTCGACGCGTAGGTATTGTTTCAATTCCGATTGCTTAGTTTGAGTTTGACTACGTGTGATAATGGTGCAGCTTAGCGTTTATTCATTGTGCATTACGTATACATATCTAGTAATGTCGTCACAAGCCCAGAACATATAGAATTTTATCATTTGTCTGTAATTTGTCGGATTACAAGGTACTCCTTTGTAAAAAAATCCGGTCTATAGGAGGTCTTAGGCAGTACTCTATAATCCGACAAATTCGATAGTCCGACACTGCCCTGCAAAACGTTTGTTGAATTACCGGATCCACTGTATTATTTTTATTAAAATACTGCATATGCATGTAGATACAATTGATTTTAATAGAAAATAAACGGAAATTGAGTAAATGCTTGCTGATTGATAAACCAACTTCAGTAGACGATTGAACATAAACTGTTTATAACATTTCAACTTACCAATAAGCACTAAATAAAAATAGAACCGCTTGCAACCGAGGAAAACGATTTTTTTTCATCTATTTGTAAAAATAAGACCAATGACAGTAAATCGATTAAGGTGGCGACGAGAACTTGTGACGTCAATCGAGAAATAGACGGAAATGGTATTTAAGAACGTAACTTCCGTCAGCGATCGTGACTGGACCAAAAAAGACGACCATATATTTTTATTTTCTAGGATAAAAACCAGGAACTTTACAAACATATATGAAACAAACATAAATAATTTAATTTACCTTATTTTGCCTAGTTTCGTTGTCTTATATTATTTTAAAATGATTTGTTCGAACACTGTCTAATTTCATAACTTGTAATTAATAATGTTAAGTGTTCCCTCGTGACAAGCCATGCCTAGTAGGGAACCTTTATAACACCTGACACCGGTAGGGTCTTCTCATAAGTAGTGTTCTGTAAAATGATTTTATTTGAATTAAATTTTGAGTGTAAATTGTATTATTAATATTGCCCAGACTTAGAATAACAATTCATAGATAATATAAAGTGATATTCCTTGTGGTGATCGAGCCTTCAACACTCAGCACAGTAGAAAGTGACAAGGTGACCGCTTAAAGTACTACGTCATCCGTGCAGTCACTGAGCATAAATATGCTTATATAGGGTGAACCATGAATTAGTTAACATTAGAATCTAACATCCCGCGCAAACATGTTAAGGGAGTTCTTGGGATCGATGCTACTGGAATTTACTGGCTACAATCGTAATCGGTAATCGGTTTCAAAAAGATGGAGAATCTATCGAGATTGATCACATGTTTTTTAACCTCTGAATGGTATTGTAATTGAATTTCATAACTAGATTCGTATAAAGATTTTTTATTGATTGCTATTAATATTACCTTTTACGTTAGTGAAACAAAATTACGTTTTCTCTCTATGGGGATAATATATATATAATAATAATAAATAAATATTTCGGACATTTGACACACAACGTCATCTAGTTTCCAACTAAGCAAAGCTTGTGCTATGATAACTAGGCTGACTGATAGAATATTTATATTTTTTTTGTAAATACCTACATATTATATATAGAAAAAACCCAAACTTCGAAACAAATATTAACAGATCATACAAACATTTGGTCTGACCCGAGAATCGAACCTGAGACCTCAAGCACAGCAGTCACATTCACTACCACTGCGCCAGGCAGTTATGAATATAAACGGTATAACAATATTTCACTATTTCTTCTCTTGAATTGAAAAGTTCTCGGTCACATGACGTCAGAAGTAGGTCAATTAACACTGACAGAACTCTTTGGTGATAGTCTCATAAAGTCGAGGTCACAAGAAAGCAAGCTAAGGTCGCTACAAGGTGACCACTAAGATATGACGGCATTTGCTTACATTGTTGCTGTGGTATAAGAATACTGCAAATTCAATAACGGGTTTGACAGTTGTTGCAGAAGCTATGTACTTATGCTAATGAGTCATTTGGACATAGCTGAGTATGATCTCTGCCAAAATAAAAAGGTGAAGAGACTACGGTCAAATTTACGACTAATTACTGTTTTTCTTATACATGTCTAATATCAAATTCAAAATCGGATTTCTGTTTCAATTTTGAATTACTATTACATTGTGTTCAGTACCGCCCGCATCCAACGGCTTACCGCGACCTTCACTAGGTCGTCTGTTGTGGAGAACCTTGGTGAAGCAATATGTCCAGCTGTGGACGTCTTTTGGCTGAGATGATGATGTTGATGATGATTATATTTTGTTGTATTTTGTTACAAGTATGTATGTGTACAGAAGTGGCTATATAAAATACATTTTTAAAGCTATTTAAGGTTGACAAAATATTACGAATCTACCTCTTGATAAGTAGTTACTACGTATGTAAGTTACTAGGTTATTTAAAAAAAAATTATGGACATTTCTTTTTGCATAATATAAGTTTTTATTTTATTATTTTATAATAAAACAACAAATCCTTAATCACATTATACTAAAATACACCCAGGCGTAGAACAAATAGTTGTTTTTATTACTAAATATTTATCCTGGGTAACTATCGTCCAAAATCGTTAGCTCCAAGACCAACATGCCCGTGTGATAATTGATTAATAAAAAGGTATCCAATACATGTCAGACACCTATACATTATATCCATGTTTCTTCGTCCTTCTGAAGCATTATTATCTGCAAAAACTCTTTTCTCACATTTACAGCAAATTTTAGATTTTATTCTCAAAGTCCAAGTTACGGTAAAACTTATTATTCTCTTTCTTCCCAAGTAATTCATTATCTGGCCATACAACACGTCAAAACATACTTATCAACAACAGACAATGTTTACAAAAAGCACTACCATTTTTCATCGAAATGCACTCATGGAGGGGAGGAAAAAGAAAAACAATAGCTATCCAGGCATGCCGACATTTCAGTATGATTGATCATGATTAAAGACACACCGGTGTGCTGGCCATATTTTGCACCAGCTTTTTCAATGTGAACCTCATTTAGTTTGATGATAAGGACCTTTGTACGTGGTTATGTTCGTTTTTCCCGTATTTGTATTCACGATTTTGGTTTTTGTTTCTTTAATTATTTGCTGTTAAGGTTATAGTCCCTTATTCAGCATTTTTTCACAAAGTTTATAAGTAAACAATTGTTTCTTACAATAATCTACATCGATTTCAATAACTATCTACAAATAGGGTAGGTTTCCACCCAGAACTTAGCACATTAGAGCCCCAAAATTCAACCTCCAGTATAGGTACAAAGGAGGTTGAATTTTGGGGTTCTGGTTTGTCAAAGCCTCGACATCAGCAGGTGCACCACCTGGTGCAAATAACCCGATTAGCGGCAATAGGCTCGCAATCTATTACATGGGACCAAAACACTGGCGAAAAGTGAATATTTAATACACCTCTACTTACCCCTCTGGGGCAATAAGCGTGATATTATGTATGTATCTACAGCCATACGGCTTATAAATAATATTAATAATAAGTTTCCATGTTATTTACATAACAAAATCCGAAACTAGGCTGAGCACGTACTATAGTCACAAACCTGCTGATAAAAACACGCACACTTTCTTAATACATATATACTTTATATAAATTGCTCGAAAAGTCAGATTAAATGTTATGCTCATCTCACTATTTTTATTTTAAGTGGGTATCGAACCTGCACTAGACTCGCCAACCACCCGTCCACCTCACAAACTAACAGGCATGTCAAATAAATAGTTGGTATAGACACTGTTCTTTATGTTAATATAATTATCATAATATGTATAATTCTTACACAAATGTCCATAGTTGAAGATTACCCATCATCGTATTATACAAATATACATTGTACTGTTTCATAATAACCTATTGTCAGTCGCCACCTGCGCAATAATTATTCACCTTTGTCAAAATAACACGAGGGTCTGTAAACCGTTATTCATTTACCCACTTGCTGTTAAAGTAGGGTTATGATTACCTCTTCTACATTTGTTATAACAATGATATAATACCGTAAACTATTATATATGTAATGAACATATTATGTTCACAAAGTTTATAAGTAAACAATTGTTTCTTACAATAATCTACATCAATTTCAATAACTATCTACAAATAGGGTAGGTTTCCACCCAGAACTTAGCACATTAGAGCCCCAAAATTCAACCTCCAGTATAGGTACAAAGGAGGTTGAATTTTGGGGTTCTGGTTTGTCAAAGCCTCGACATCAGCAGGTGCACCACCTGGTGCAAATAACCCGATTAGCGGCAATAGGCTCGCAATCTATTACATGGGACCAAAACACTGGCGAAAAGTGAATATTTAATACACCTCTACTTACCCCTCTGGGGCAATAAGCGTGATATTATGTATGTATCTACAGCCATACGGCTTATAAATAATATTAATAATAAGTTTCCATGTTATTTACATAACAAAATCCGAAACTAGGCTGAGCACGTACTATAGTCACAAACCTGCTGATAAAAACACGCACACTTTCTTAATACATATATACTTTATATAAATTGCTCGAAAAGTCAGATTAAATGTTATGCTCATCTCACTATTTTTATTTTAAGTGGGTATCGAACCTGCACTAGACTCGCCAACCACCCGTCCACCTCACAAACTAACAGGCATGTCAAATAAATAGTTGGTATAGACACTGTTCTTTATGTTAATATAATTATCATAATATGTATAATTCTTACACAAATGTCCATAGTTGAAGATTACCCATCATCGTATTATACAAATATACATTGTACTGTTTCATAATAACCTATTGTCAGTCGCCACCTGCGCAATAATTATTCACCTTTGTCAAAATAACACGAGGGTCTGTAAACCGTTATTCATTTACCCACTTGCTGTTAAAGTAGGGTTATGATTACCTCTTCTACATTTGTTATAACAATGATATAATACCGTAAACTATTATATATGTAATGAACATATTATGTTCACAAAGTTTATAAGTAAACAATTGTTTCTTACAATAATCTACATCAATTTCAATAACTATCTACAAATAGGGTAGGTTTCCACCCAGAACTTAGCACATTAGAGCCCCAAAATTCAACCTCCAGTATAGGTACAAAGGAGGTTGAATTTTGGGGTTCTGGTTTGTCAAAGCCTCGACATCAGCAGGTGCACCACCTGGTGCAAATAACCCGATTAGCGGCAATAGGCTCGCAATCTATTACATGGGACCAAAACACTGGCGAAAAGTGAATATTTAATACACCTCTACTTACCCCTCTGGGGCAATAAGCGTGATATTATGTATGTATCTACAGCCATACGGCTTATAAATAATATTAATAATAAGTTTCCATGTTATTTACATAACAAAATCCGAAACTAGGCTGAGCACGTACTATAGTCACAAACCTGCTGATAAAAACACGCACACTTTCTTAATACATATATACTTTATATAAATTGCTCGAAAAGTCAGATTAAATGTTATGCTCATCTCACTATTTTTATTTTAAGTGGGTATCGAACCTGCACTAGACTCGCCAACCACCCGTCCACCTCACAAACTAACAGGCATGTCAAATAAATAGTTGGTATAGACACTGTTTTTTATGTTAATATAATTATCATAATATGTATAATTCTTACACAAATGTCCATAGTTGAAGATTACCCATCATCGTATTATACAAATATACATTGTACTGTTTCATAATAACCTATTGTCAGTCGCCACCTGCGCAATAATTATTCACCTTTGTCAAAATAACACGAGGGTCTGTAAACCGTTATTCATTTACCCACTTGCTGTTAAAGTAGGGTTATGATTACCTCTTCTACATTTGTTATAACAATGATATAATACCGTAAACTATTATTCGTGTATATATAATGAAAATATTATGGCCTGATAAGCGTAGTTGACAGTTTATGTATTATACTGGATATTGTCCTTTCCTGGGACTAAATAGGGTGGCTAAGGGGGTAGGGTACGTAATGATATGATACCAATGGTACATAGTTGTAATATTCACTATTTCTCATCGTGTTTGGCTTTCCTGAAGCTTAAGTAGTAAATAACGTAAACAAAAAATTGCTTACTAAAAACTAAAACTAATATAGCAGCAACAAATGTAGCATATAACATGTAACAAGCAAAGTTAAAGGTTGATATCAGAATGTTAATAAAAACTGTTTCTTTCGAAATTAATCGAATACTTTCTAACAGAAACAAATTATTAACAAATTTCTATGTTAAGCCTTTATATAAGGGGGTGGTCCATTATCTTTCACCCCAAACCAACCTCGCCTGCACGCAGTACATTCTGCTGTACGACAAACGAGGCTCTGACGTCCGACTGATACCAACAGGTGGAGCTAAATGCGACAGGCCAGTGACGAGCAGCAGCGTCACCAGTGTGACAAGTTCGATCTTGTTATTACCTTCCACTTCACCTTCTCCTTGGACAGAAGCAGAAGCATCAAAATTCCGCTGTTCCTGGGCATGATGGCGATCATGGCAAAGGCAGGCCAGGAAACGTGAAACGTCTCCTAGTTACATGGCACAACTAGTTGGCCCTGGTGACGTTTAACGGACGCAACCCTAGGTGGAACTTGGGAGAATAAGATGGCATAACCTGGGATTACCTTAGATTCGAAGACAGGAGGAAGGTACCATAACCTTCGAGTCAGGCCACCCAATATACTTCCGCGGGGGAAATCAACTTTTTCGAACGAGACAAGCTATTCTTAATAAAGTAGTTCTATAAGAAACGGCCCCAAAGAAAGTGGTCATGACAAAAATCCCGATGCTATGACCAAAAATGAGATCGATTTCATTATAACGGATTGAACTCACATATTAAGAGACGTCTCATTGATCAATAAGTTTAACACCGGTAGTGATCGCCAGATGATGATTGATGATTTATGCAATACGGCTCAGTATTTTCTTTTTAACTCTGACAATTTACCATTTCATCAAGATATAATTTCAAGTTGTATGTTTAAATAAATCGAAGTCTATTTTAATACCATATTAAACATGGTTGAAGTATACTTTTATCGAAAACATTTTCTTTTTCAAAAATGAATTACGCTATAAACCATCGAAAGTTTTATGCCATATTCAATTTCAGTATACACGACCTAAAACAGAAATGCAAATTTTATGAGAAAAACTTCAGTGAGAGCACATATTCTATATATTTCTGCATATCTCGTTTCCATGAAAACCCTCATTCATGATTGTATGGTCAACAAACGAGTCAATTATGAAATTAAATTATGAAAAAGAGTTTGCGTCCATATTTTACATCCAGCCGTTGCGTTCCTAGCCGTTTTGCATTTTCGAATTTAAAATGCAAATGAGTTATAACGAAGAAATTCACGGCTGCTGAATTTATTTGCAGGCACTTCGTGTTTTCAGTTACGTAGGCATTCATTGTGCAAAGTAATTCTAGGAAAACTATTTTTCTAGTTATATATTATGACATTGCAATATTATAAATATTAGTGATTTATAATTGATGTTACCTCTGTGGCTTCCCCCAGAGTAGGGTCGGAGCAGGCGCGGCGTTGATTTGGAGGGGAGCTGAAATAATATCGGAACGGGTCCCCTTCAGAGTAGAACCTAAGATCGGCCGTCGGGGTGGTTTTTAGTTGAAAGATCACATATTCCAGACACCTGCGTCCCTGAGGAACCGGACATCCGGAGGGATTTTCCACATCGTCGATATTTATAAAGATTTACATCTTTGCAAGGTAAACACACCTACTCGTATTTGTTCATTCAAAATACTAATGTTTTCAATGAACAATAATATTAAACTCCTTCAAGCACCTTCGAAATTGTACTTGAGATATTAGTTAGATAGTAAAATCTTATTTAATAAATATTAATTTAATGTAGGTAATACCCCTAATATAATTTTTTTTAGTAGTTAGTGGAAGTCCGATAAATCTTTACACGGATGAATAGATTTTTTGAATCGTAGTCAACGTCGTTTAAGCTGTTAAATGAATAGCACAGACGAAATATTGAAATATTGAGAGATGGATGCATATGGTAAAGGTAAAACACCTCTTATTATTGCGACTTTAAAAATTCTGGTCAATGAAAAAAAGAGCATTTACTTTTTGACCAAACCACGGTAAGGTTTGATTTATGAGAACTCAAACCTAACCATAATATTACTGGATAATTATGTAATCTTGGATAAAAATCTCACTCTTGAAACAGGGCTGCAGTCCACACACGAACTTCTTAAAAAAAGTTTTCAGTTGCGGAGAATAAAGCCGGTTAAAACTCATTAATCCAATGTTTATCATCAAAATCTACTTTCAACCGCCTTTAACCAAATTATTCCGCTTGTTTGAACACAAATATTACCTTATTTTTTAATAACTTACGCCACCATCTATCTGATTAGATAACAACATTGAATAACTACAAAGCACAAACTACAATCAACTTTAGCGTCAATGCTATTAAGTTTTAATTTACATGAGAATGGATATTGATTCCCTAGCGACGTGTAAAATGACGTCATTTAGCTCAGTATTATCGTGCAACGACCTAGCCAACGTAAAGCGATACTAAATGATATTTCTCAATCGACTATAATGTGCTGAGACTTCATAATACCTATGTTGTTCGAGTTCTGATGCACAAATGAAATTGGTAGAGGTCAGTGAATACTGGTTGTTATAAGCGCCTGAAATGGACGTTTTGACCGATTGCGACCCGGATTTCGGCTTGAACCGGGGCTTATTTGTCATTTGATTGCAGCAAACTGCCTGATGTGTTGTTTGGAGGGTCATTGAAAGCGATTGGACGGGTTTTTGTGTTTTCCGGTACTTTCATTGTGTTCAGAAATTTCTATTGCGTGGTTACCCATTTTTCTTCAGATTTATTTTTCTGGAAAATTAAAATTAGTTTTACTCAATCAAATCAAATGGAAGCACATTTGAACTCGATTTATGGATTCTTTATAAATATCGTGAATCCTGAGTGGCAATAAGTTTTTCCCTTTAACTTTAATAATACAATTTTATCTGCTTCGGGGTTAGTTGTGACTGCCTCGATGACACAGTGGTAGCGTATACGAATGCTGAATTTGAGGTCTCGTGTTCGATTCCCGGGCCAGACCAAATATTTGTATGATCTACAAATATTTGTTTCAGAGTTAGAGTGTTTTCTATGTATAATATGGACGTATTCTTAAAAAAAGGTCTGTCTAGTACCCTTAGGACAAGCTGCTTAGTTTGGGACTAGATGTCGTGTGTCAAATATCCGAAACATTCTATCATATTATTATATTTTATTGGGATTTTCTTGATCTTTTCTTTTTTGATTTAATATTTATCTATTTATCTATTGCCACATATTTTACAGAAAAGGTTTAAGATACCTTTCATTCAGGCAAAGCTATTGTTTCCATGCAATTGAAGAATAATCATGACACGTGCAAAACCAGTGATCAATAAAATAAGGCCTATGTGTGTGCCTTTTATTGAAAAATTTAATAATCTAGTGAAAATTCAAAGATACTATATGTGATTTTTGATGGATTTTAAAATTAAAAACTGACTTAGATTGTTCCACCGGCACTACCCATGCATTTGCCTATTTGTGTTATCCTTTTTAATGATAAAGCCACTATTTGTACACTGTATTGTTATAAAATAATTTCTATCATGAAATGTGTTTGAAAAGTGACCTTCATGGCCCAAGTTTAAAGTAGTTAATATTTAGTTGCTTTTGTCATTTTTTGTTTAATATTATCGATAATTGTACGTCTTCCTTTATCTTTATCGACACTAATATTATACAGAGGAAATATTTAATTTTTTGTTCACATTAAATAGGTTCAAAAACTACTGGAGTGATTTGAAAATTCTTTCGCAAAGAAAATTCTACATTATCCCTGATGAACATAATATATTATGGGTTATATTTCAAAAAATTTAAAAATCCGTATGAAAACTTCTAAAAAGTAACCCAAGGTGTAAAAAGAAAATAAAAGTAATATTATCGTATTTTCTTATACAATGTATTCTGTTTTAGTAAACCTTAGCACAAAAATAAAGGTGTATATGTGTGTGTGTGTGTGTGTGTGTGTGTATATGTGGGTAGCTTTGAATCAATAAAAATTAAGTAGCTCATGTTTACATATTTTTAGAGATAAAATTAAATTTATTGAAGTAAAAATATTTGGAAATACATAAAGAAAAAACTAAAAAATAATGAAAAATAAAGTGAAAATAATTTCTTAATTATCTTTATAATATAGAATATTTTTATTAAGCCCTGGCGCAAAATTAGTAGTGATTTAAGTTTGACGTGTGTATCTTATGTGTCTGTGGGTTGTTGCGGCATCATTGCTCCCAAATGGAGGAATTTAATTGTTTATTTTATCAAAAACACACGTAATCAAATGTTTTTAGCATGGAAAATCTACCAAGAGTGTATGAAAGCTTTTTTTTAATTTTTGATATATAACTTTATTTATACATGCGTAGCCAGGGCGTGTCGCTAGCACATAAATATCCCTTCTCAAAGTAAATCATGATTAAGTATGTTATAATTAATGGTGACCATCACCTTTAAAATATATCATTATGAAAAGGTTCAAAAACTATTTTAAATCAATATTGCCTGCCAGTTAACTAAACCAAACATCACACAACCTATAAATACACTAAGCAAAATAGGTTCTGAGATGTATCAAACTACGAAATTAGCTTTTACTTAGAAGCCGAACAACGGTACCATAATTTTCCTTAATACCAGTAAACCTGTTACCATATCATTTATTGTGTACAATATTAATAGTCATATTCCATTCAAGATATTTTCCTCAATGCCAGACTACACCTGTCTACATTCATCGTAGCTATACACCTAATTAATATATTTTCTGGCTCCAATATTTGTCTTTACATATATACCTTCAAAGTTTCACGTTCTGTAATATATAATTATGTACACAGGAAACACAATCACATAAGTATTATAGACCTTTGAAATATGTCAACTAAATTACCCTGGCCGTGTTCATCGGTTGACCTAATAGCAATAACTGTTTATTTCATTAGCTCAGGTGTAATATTACCACAATTTTTGCCTCTTTCATGGGTACAGTAGGGAAAATCTCAGAAGCCACGTTGCTGGAGCTCCTCCCGACTATCAACAAAGGGCGTCACAGTACGTAGACTGGTTCTTCGGGAGTCCTTCACACACCCTCTGTTTCTCCAGCCGAGGGTATGTGGTGCAAAGCATTCATGGGTTAAAAAAAGATATAGATAACAACAATTATTGTTAAAGACTCTTTATATGCGTGTAAGATGCTCAATGCACGCAATAGAGTTTACCTCTCACGTGATGGTTTTCATTTTCAAGTATGTACATAATGTCTACTCAGCGCGGAGTAAGAAGGCAAACCTCCTTTCCAAGGAGAAGCTTACGTCCAACAGCAGATTAATAATGTTGTTGGTGATGATGATAGTGATGTACTTGATTACATATAACAAATCCAACCAAACAGACTTACCAGTTTTGTTAAGTCTATCAACCTTATCTGGCTAAGAACATTTGACAATAGTTTACTAGAATAATTAAGGTTTTAGGCAGCTCTAAATTTGAATAGTTATTCAATTTACTAAGAATTAATCTGATTACGTCGTTAAAATTCCAAACTAATTTATATTCCGCTATTGTACATTGTCGCAGCAAAACATAATTTATTAGGGAGTAGACACCATAAATTGTCTCAAACATAAATCGACGTTAACTACCAAACACGAAACAAAATGGCGCACTAATTAAAATCACTTACGAAATAACCCAGCCGAATTAAAAAGTTCGTCTGGATTTTAACGAAAATGCACGGAAAGGCGGACGTGTAGAAATCCCAGGATTATACCGAAGCACGAGCCAGAGTAAGTGACTGCAAAGTTAATAGGCAGGGTAATCCTAGTGGTGTTGATAGAACGTTACAATGTACGAAGTTTAGTCCGTTCGTACAACAAACTTCGTACGTACCTAATGGAAAGTGCTTTTGTGTATTAGCGCATGATAGTTTCAAAATTTTGGGGGGTTTGTTGTATTCTATTAGAGAGGTCCAACTTACCAGAAATAAGCAGTTCTTTTTTTAAATTTTTACCTAATGAGTGTTACTGGTACTAAAAAGACGAATTCTGTGACTCTTGAGTGTCAAGTGTTAATGGTCTACAGTAACCGATTGGCGGTATATTGAGAGAAAAAATATCTTGCCAAATACTCTTGTTTTCAATTTAGTTGTGTAAAATGAACGGAAATTATAGTAAGTCGCATTTGAACGACTAATGCTACTTATACAAGTACATGTATGTGTGTATATTTTGGAAGTAAAAACAAAAGGCAAACCCATTTGTTAATGTTGACAAAGATTTTTTACAATTTAATATAATACAATGTTCCAACAGTCAATTAATATTTAAAATTTCTTTAAACACCAATTTAAATAAATAATTATGACAGATGCATGATTTATTGTACGAGCTTAAATTCGTTTCACAAATTGTCACCAGGGATTTATAATTGGTCCTTTAATTAACTGTATGATTATTATTACAATTATTGGTTCGTATTTAACAAGAACAAATGGTTGGTGTACCTACTCCTTACAAATAATGTTCTATAAATTAATTTATAGTGATTAACTAAAATCCCATTCATGCAGGGGTGACAGTTATCGTGGTAACTGTGTAAGCCTCACACAGTCAGAATGACTGTCATGCCTTTTACGTCCCCAAGCGGGGTGTGGAAAAGTATATCACAGGGCCACCATAGTGTGGGTCACCATACTGCGTTGTCAGCATTTGCAATGAGTATGGTGACCACAACTCTTGGATTATATTCATGCTTTCCATCAGGCAGAGTAGAGTCACTTTGGCAGGCTTTTAAGATAGAAAAAAAAATCTGGGCAAATTGGTTGTACAACTGTATTAAATAAGTTTTGTAAGTTTATTATTTCAACGTGAATAAAAAATTATGTTAATTGTTTAGGGTCCGCCACGTAAATAAAGCGATTAACGGCTATATTAAGAGAATTTGTGATTTTAATACAGAAATCTTATTTTGAAGCTGAACAGTTGAAATTTGTAATTGAGTGATATAAAAAATATTTCGTTTAATGCCTTAAAAGAAAAAACACAGGAAATCGATAAAATTCACATAATGTTCTTTAGACTTTTGTCTACACCTATAAACTAAAAAAAAAAGAAATTACACTGGCATTAGAATGACGAATCGTGTCTTTTTTTCAACAAGTGGGTAGGTTTTTATTATTATTTTTTTGTTTCTCTTCATTTATTGCCGCACTTAAATGAGGGTAGCTTTATGTTATTTAGTGTTCCAGAAGTGCTATTAGATTGTTATATCACTACTAGTTAAAACCTATAATTGGCTTGAAGTTGTGTATAAAGCTGCCCATTGGTTTTCTGTAACTGTTGGGTTTCAAAATTTTAAGAAATAAATAAAGAAATTAATAGTAAACCTTGAAACGACGATATTAACGATCTTATCAGTCGTGCTCTTGTTATCACCGATGTTCTAACAGTAAGTGAAGCCAGTAGTCTGGTACGTGACGACGCAGAGGCCAGTTTTTATGTAGGCGAAGATGGGGCGAATTTTTTTGTTTGTAAATATTTTTATTTACTTCTTATTTTTTAACAGTTTAAGAAGATTAAAATTTATTGAACTGCAACTTTAAGCAGACTAACCAGGTTAATCTAGTTTAATCTGTCGATGGCTGACAATGACGTATGAATATTTATGGCAATCTAACTACCTCGATGGCGCAACGGTACCGAACACAACTGCTGTGCTTGAGTGCTTGTCTTAGATTCTGTTCCTGAGTCGGACCAAATGTTTGTATGACCTGCAAATATTTGTTTCAGAGTTTGGTTGTTTTCTAAGTATAATATATATGTATTTACAAAAAAAAGAGGTATATAAGTATTCTATCAGTCAGTTAAGTTCTCACAGTACATCCTCTGCTTAGTTCGAAACTGGATGGTGTTGTTTGTAAAATGTCCATAACATTTATTCATTATTGTGTGGTTTTCTATAGATAATAATAATAGTAAATATACATTTTCAAAAGATGTTTTAGAACACTTTGAATACAGAAGTGTATTGGGATTGTAAAGGTCTGATGGCAGTCACTCTGTGTAAAACATCGAAGCTTAACCGTATTGTTGTAGACTTAAAGCCAGCCCGGTTCAGTTTAGAAAAATAGTCGCATTAGTAGACTAGTTTTTTCTCTTTGCCAATATTGTTTGAAGTCGGTTTAACTTTCTTTTTCAAAAGGATTTTATGTTTTACCATTTATACACCACCAACTATCCCTCCTGCAACTGTCGCTGCCTATAGCAAAACGATCACCCTTAGTATGTTATCTGTTGATACACACCTTCACTATAATAATACATGATTCAGGCAATATTACAGCAAAAAACAAAGAGTTATCTTTCTATGTTTCCATAATGCTCCCCATACCTGTATATTTTTTTCCTTTTGATGTTACTGTATGATCTAATACATCATAAAATTTTAGTATGAAGATCTGAAATAAAGCCATCAAAGGACAGATAAACATCATCTTAGAGAACAGTGTATAAGATTTGAAATAAAACAAATATTATTGGCAAATTCATATTTCATTTACTAGTTGCTTGACAGTTACGTCTTTGAATATCGTTACAAATATAGAATTATGTATATAAATTGAAGTACTATATGACTTCTCCTTTTGAGAACTTAAAGAATGATACATTACAGCATTTCAAAAGCAGTAAATTTATGTTAGAATAAATTATACCTTATAGTAAATTAACTACAATATTATAGATTTTTACAAAAAGATATGTATGCAATAGGCGGTGGCCTGGTGTGCCGGTGGACAAAATTATTATGGTGACGTATTGCCTGGCTACCTGTCGGCCACGGTAACTAGTCTCAACGGAGATTAGCTAACTAACACATGAGATTTTGTAGTGCACAAGTACATCTGTGCACAAACACAGGTGCACTCTGTGATCCTTCATTTTCACGAACGATGGGGCGGTTATCCAATCAGGCGCAAGACTGAGGGTTTCACATTCTCAAAACTATTTTAAAGCTTACCCAGTTACCCTTTTCTATAATAAATGATTGCCAATAAATAAAGTTCACGCTCATTTAGATTAGTTTGTAAGTATGTTACAAGCCTTTTATCAAAATACTCCCTATAGCGACTTTCCTCGCGAGAGTGCTTAGTACTAACCTAAATTTAACAGGATCACCCTCTACAAACGCAAATGTATTTTAATCCTTCGTTTGTTTTCCATATAAACAAATTTATAGTACAGTTATTTATTTATAGCTTTAGATTTCTTAGTCAGAGAATTCTCTTGTAATTTAGATTTTTAAAAAAAAAACAAGACAACAACAAGGAATAACCCTGTGTCGCGGAGGACTTCACAAAAATATAAGTAATGGACACAAAGAACACCTAGATTCAGAACAACAATTTATGAGTTTCACAAAGTGTTGTCCCATGTAGGATTTGAATCCACAACAATCAGCTCAGTAGAGAGCAGTGTGGTGACCGCTTAAAACACTAAGCCAGCCGTACAGTCAGACTATATAATTACCAGTCAGTTACTAAATAACTGTTTCTTTTTGAAACAAAAACTATTGTTAAGGCAAAAAATATACGTTTAAGCAGTCGGGGATCTGATGGCAAATGATTACCTCCACCCAAAGACATCTGCAACTTACAAGTTACGAGTGCACTGGCGATCCTTGAGAAGGGAAGCGATGATAAGGTCTACGAAGCATTGCTAACTCATGGTTAACATACTTTTCTACTTTCAATTTTCATAGAGAATATTACAAAATAGTTTCAGATGAAAACGTGACAAGTTTCTTGAATATTTATTTCTCTACTGTAAAGGAATATAAAATTCATTTGCTGTTAAAAGTGGGTACTATTTTTTAGTTGAATGAATTCGAATGGATCGCGTAAGATGAATCGACGCTTTAACAAAACATCAACAAAATCCTATAGACATTCAAAACTTACAAACATCATATAATTCACGTAACAAAAAGGACAATAGGCTCTTTGAGACAAAGAAAATATAACCTACTTTCTCTTTGTCTCGAAAAGCGCAAAAGCATTAACTTTGTGTCCTTTTTGTTAAAAAGTTAGACAACCCCGTCGATATACGAACGAAAGGTGAAAAAATCTTTTGATGTAAAATAATAACACGTAAAGTTATTTGACAAAGTTTTGATGCTTGAAAAATAAGGGGCGATTGAGTATATTTTTTTGTTTCGTACAGATTTTGCAGAGGTTGGTAAACGAAAATTTAGCCATTTGACTGTCGATTTTGTAACGTTCGTTTTATCAATCAACATTCTTTTCGCAAGCATAGATCTTGTAGTTAATGATCAAATGGCCGTTACATAACTGTACGCTAAATACAAGATAAGGGTGTCCTTTTTAAAAAAATTCTACCTACTTGTATAAAGCTGGTAAGTTTTTTTTTTCGTGGGCTAGCCCGTTTGGGCCGTCACTCTACCGGGGTTTACGGTACAGCTGCTATTACGATATACAGACTCCTCCTAATGCCTGCCCACTAGCGCGAGCACCATTTGCGAGTAAATTCTTTATTTAGGCGACGTACGGTGCACTCGGATGTCGCCTGCTCACGGTTGGCCAGTGTCATCAGGTCTTACCAAATTAATCTTATTTGTTGTAGTTCAAAGATATATTTTTTGATTTACTTTGTAAAATAAATTTGTTCGTAACATCATACTGAGGTCGATTACTTATATAAGGTATAAACTGTTACAAAAGCAACAGTGATCGGTCGTTTAGATAGGTTTTTACATGTATTATCAAATTTTTTTTGCCCCTAGTATATTTCTGTAAACTAATATAAATCAAAGGTCGACTAGAAGAATAGGATTATGGCAATAAGTCTGCCCTATGCAATATATTTGCAGAGATTATATAAAACACAAAATATGCATGTGTTTATGGTGAAGTTATTAATTTAGTACATTATCATAACATAGCATTTTAGTCAAAATCAACGATTGACCGAGTTTATTTCCGGTTAGCTAGTTTTGTAGTGTTAACGTGTAGTGAATATTGAACTTTAATTACTTGCCGTGATAGTTGCTTTTCATTAAAATATCGTGTTAAAGAAAACTTTTTATTCAATTTGTTTAATTTAAGTTAAAGTGTGTACCATGAAAGAAATAAAGAAAGAAATAATTATTACGGTTATGAAATTACGTTGGTCTGGACACCTCACGAAAGGAACTTATACTCGTAGAGCAAATGTATGTAAAAAGTCTTAACAGGTCCTCCACGGCAAACATTTACCGACTAAATTAGTGATATACTGAAGAAAAGCCATGTGAAAAGTACCAGAAACCGGCAAGCATGCATACATACAACGATTGATGAATCGGAAGAAGCAAAAGAGGTGTCAGGATTGTAGTAAGTGAAGATCAATTGTCTCTACCTACCCTTTTGAGAAATAGATGTGATTTTATGTTATATTACGTTAATTTTCTCAAAAGTCGTTATTTACTACCATGAAAATAACTACCATTAACAATAAAAGCGTAATAAATATTGAACAAATTAGACTGCTCGGATGGTTTAGTGGCTTAAGCGGGCGCCACTTCGGTCTTTACTACCATGAGTGCTGTGGCTTCAAACTCCACACGGGAAAACATTTTTTGTGATCTAGTCTTGTTACTCTGAGTCTAGGTTCTATTCTTTGTATCTGTTTCTTGTATGTTTATCAAGACCCCACGACACAAGATATATCCCTAACGTGGGTGTTGTCTTTCTAAAAGAAATAAAAATTTCGACCTAGCTTGAACTGCAAACGCCTATGAAATGCAAAATATGTATTATAATAAGAACATGTTGCATGAAAGTGCTTGCGTACTTCATATCATTTTATATTTTAAAATTAAATTAGGGTTTGTAATGTGAATGTGTAATGTTACTACTTCCAAAAAAATTAACACAATGACTCTAAAACTCTAGACTCTAAAGTTAGAAAGATAAAAAATAAAACAATTTCAAGTATCTTTTTCTATTTTCATTATAAGGCGATTTTCAGGCAACACAATATGTTTGTTTTTTTCATTCTTCGTTTAATCACTGAAGATTTCCACTATCACCTCTCTGGGTCCGTCATCAGTATAATGTAGAATGATGCTAAAAAGTATGCAATGTATATGTTATCAGGAACACAAGAGAGAACAATGATGTTTCCAAAGCAATGGAACAATTCTTTAGACAATCAGGGCCGCGGTTGAAAGCACTGAATTCTTGACTTTCATATTACACACACTAGCTCGGTTTTCAGTTGATTATGTATATGTGTTTTTGTTGTATTGTATCCTACCATCATTTTTGATCTACTTTCCTTACGAAATACTCTCAACTTTCTCATATAATTCGAACTAAAGTTAAAGAACGAAAGAACTCAAATAACATAGATTCGAGTGTATATCTACTGTGGAAGGTCATCTAATGAGAGACCCTATTGTGTCAAAAACTTGTGAAATATACCTTAAACAATTTTACTGTTTAATCTCATTATTTAAAAATAATTGATTTCGTAAAAGCGTTTAAACTAACACAACGGCGGACGGTAACACAATTGTTAAATCAATTGAAAGTTTATTTCTATTTATAGATGTTTCCGTTTTCTGTTGTGAAGACATATGATTGCGACAAAGCGTTGAACTATATGGCCATACATAATTAAAAGATAAACCATACATCATTACCTTTTAATTATGTATGGTTATGTAGTTCAAAGTTTTGTTTTCAGTATTGCAATTGTGTAAAATTGTTCTTAAAGTAGTTATTAATTTCCACTGCCTTGGGTGTTTGGTTTGATTTCCGGGTTGGGCCAAAAGAAAGAAATGCTTAATAGTTGGTATCTTGGTGCCTCGATTAGTAGTTAAAGCTGTCGATCCTGCGCCTGATCTCCCCACGGAAGCGTCAGATAACCGTCCCATCGGATGAGGTTGTGCACTATAATATCTCCTGCTTGGTTGGCTGGTCTCCATTGAGACTGTCTGCTGTGGCCGAAATCGGCTGAGAAGCATTCCTATACACACACACACACACACACACACACACACACACACAGACACACACACACACAGACACACACACACACAGACACACACACACACACAGACACACACACACACACACACATTAATTTACATTGAAAATAGTTCTGAATGGTATTTATATAATATAATCTGTCCGTCCGTGTGGTGACGGATTAAGAATACATAGTATTACCACCCCTATTCATCCCGTGGGTGTTGTAAAAAGCGATTAAAGGAACCACATATGCAAGATAACATCATTACAAAGAGAAATAAAACTTCAAACAAACTATTCCAACCCTTCTGGCCAGCGTGATATAGTAGGCCAAAACCTCCTTGCGAAGGAGAGGCCTATGTCCAGCAGTGGCCTGTAAACGGCTGTTGATGATGATGATGATGATGAATATTTAGTAGACCGGTCTGTTCGTCTGTCTAGTGACTCTAACTGTTCAGCTAAGGGTAGTCGATTCGATTTTCACCCCAGGTAAATGATGTGAAATGTGTGATGCATGATCATCAACGTCTGAGTGTAATTTATTTGTTATACAATGATAACTGCACACATCTCACACACAGCAGTCTGATCCTGATCCAGGCAGAGCCTATACTATCACAACCTGCCTGTTGATAAACATACTTAGATATTTTTTAAGAGCCTTCCAGACTGACTTTACTCTGCCTGATGGAAAGCATGAATAGAATCTAAAAGTTGTAGTCATCTTATTCATCGCGAATACAGATAACGCCCCATGATGACCCACACTATGGTGACCTATCGAGATACTTTTTTACGCCCCGACTAGGGATGTATAAGGAACCAGGTGTAACCCAGGAAGGAAATCCCTGGAACCCCGACGTATCTCGGGCCAACTACCTACGGCTTGCAGATGACCCTTTTTCTCCCCAAAAGAGCATGTGCTCTGTAACACGTCCCGCTGGAATACTGGCCTGCTTCTGCAGGGGTGACGGATGGTCTTACCTGTCATCCCCAAACTTGCGCTTATGGAGGACGGAGATCGTTCTGCGATCTCTGGCGCTCGAGCCGTCTGTGTCACCGAAGCCGTTCCTGGGCCAGGCGAACCGAGAGAGGTTTAGAACTCTCCCGCTGCGACATCTCCTTTGCAAGCATAACTTGCTCTCAAAAGAAGACGGCGGACTACATCAATGCCCTAGATATTTCTAAATATGATCTTATTTTAAACTTATCTTCACACAAAGTAAGGGGAATGACGGAAAACTTTAATTGTGCGATACAGGATTACTATAGTTACTCCACGTTTTGATGTGTATGCGATAAATGGCTTTAGAGTACATTTTTTTGATTTGCGTGGCAGTCGCTAAAACATTAACCCTTTACAGGTAATATAAAAAAAACTTAAGTTGTGTTTAAAGACACCGATAATAGCTTACCATAAAGAATATAATAATAACATGCCATAAAATTATACTTTAACGCGATTCTGTTACGAACATAGTCATAAATTAAGATTTTCTCATCTCCTAAACAGCATTCCCCTGAAGGTCTGAAGGTAAGCGAAACATCAAATAAAGTCGTAATTCTTATTGGTACAGTTTTTATAAGGCCTTTTACACACTTACTCTGCGTAATCATATTCTTACTGTAATAAAATTTTGAGATATTGGATGCGTACTTAAGGACATACTATCAAATCCATCTTACTGGTTTTTTGCGATATAAAATAATCTAGACTTTCTTTAAAAGTAAATGATATGTTTTAAATTAGGCTTACGTAGATTCATCGTCTGTTATCCACCTTTAAAAACACCACAAAAAATATTATTTAAAATATACTGGCTATACTATAAATAATTCAAGACATAAAAGTTGCATTAAAATAAGAAATTAGTTCTTCATCAGCTTATATGGAGCACTCACTGCTGGATATATGCCTCTTTAATTGCACGCCACCTTGCATAGACAATCACTTCACCTGGCCTGTGGACATTAAACAATACATTTTGCCGAGATACGGTCTCCATTCAAGAACACGTTTACTCCAAAGGATCTCGGTTCTGGGTGGATAAGGCCAACTCAAAAAAATCTAATAAATGTGTGAAATATTTTATTTTGTATTACGTATAAATTTAGAGGTCTGGTAATAGCTTCACGATACTAAAAGCAGTATGTAGCACGCCTAACCATGTAGATGTCTACGGCGTAGCGTGCCGTAGTACCGCTACGTGGTGTAGACACTGTTTCACTTATCTTTTATGGTAGAAATGATTTATTTGCTCCAGCTTCGTATCATGAGACGGCACGTGTTGCTTAAAAGCTTTGGTGATAAACAAAAATATATCTGGCACGTGTACTCGTATGTTTTCCTATTATGTTACACATGGGAAAAAAATATGATGGAACATTAATCTGAGAATTTCTGAGGAGCTGAATATGTGTCCGAGAAGTATGAATTGGACGTTTTCTATAGGTATTGATGTGATATTACGTCTTTTGAAAGGTTTACGAAACATTTGAGGTCCAGTCTACTCGTGTTAAGTTCAGGTTGCTTGCCAGTTTCAAATCAAATGAATTTGCTGTTTGTCTATTACTCAAATGAGGGTTCACACGTAGATAAGTATGCAGGTATGTGAGCGAAGAATGAAATTGCGCTTCTTGTTTCTACGTCCATTGACAACCAGAAAAACAACGGGACTGTTTTTAGGAAAACTATCACCTTCACAACTTCACCGTTTCATCCTAAAGATGTGTAAACTTGTTAGTAATCTTATCATCTTCCATCTTCTCGCAAAATTATTAATCACTCGAACTCGACCACTTCAACACCCCAACCCCTGCTGGATTGGGGAATAGTTGCTATGGTTAAAAAATGCTGCTAATGCCTGCCGATCTTTCCATTTCCATATAATCACTAACTTCCCGATCAAACTATTACTTGATTAATGTTGCAATTTTTAAAATGAGCGCATTCTTATTTTAAAGCAACTGGTATAAAAGCTTCGGTGGCGCAGCGGTAGTGAACGTGACTACTGTATTTGAGGTCTCGGGTTCGATTCCCGGGTCCGACAAAATGTTTGTATGATCTACAAATATTTGTTTCGAAGTGCGGGTGTTTTCTATGTATAATATGTATATATGTACAAAAAAAGTAAAGTATTTTATCAGTTAATCTAGTTATCATAGCACAAGCTCTGCTTAGTTTGAAACTAGTTGACGTTGTGTGTCAAATGTCCGAAATATTTGTTTGTTTATTAAACTTGGCCTACAGCTTCTGGAATAATATACGTGTAAGAACTTGAAATTAAATTTATTATTTGCAATTTTAAATAGGAATCACTCTTTTTGTTCTAGAATATTCTCTATGAAAATCTAACGGTCTGTGCACAATAGTATTCAAATTGAAACATTTCGAATGACATAGAATTTGAATTTAAAAAGAATTGTATATTTTTTTTATTATTCATTCCTTTGTGCCCAATTTGGCAAACGCGTTATTATTGTCTTTGTGCACGCTATCGTCATTTCCCTCTCTTTTTACCCTTTAATCAGAGAGCGCGAACGCCTATTTTTTTTTAAATAAAGAACAGTGGATGCCTGTGTATGCGTGCAGTAACCGGAGTATTTGCCTGAAAACGATATTTTTATTCTGTACTGAAAAAAATTGGTACCTGTCAATTATTTTATAGTATCTGTGATCATAGCTTCGTCTAAGCAAATTTTAGTGTTTTCTTGTCTTTTTGCACTTGCTTCATTCAGACGGGACGCTTAGAAATTTCATTTCTTTTTAAATACGAGTATATTACAAAAGTCTGAAAATACAGATAATATTTTTCCCTAATAACCTGTTTATATAAGACACTGTTAATACTTTTAATTTTGTAGGAGATGTGAGTTACCAAATAAATAAGAACAATACACACAGAAAATAATGTGAAGTTTATGAATTTTGGTTAAGTTTTTTTTTTTCTTTTTTTAAAGTGATAACGCGCGCACTTGGAACAAGTTCTGTGTTGCGGGGATTTTACAAACATACAAGAGACGGATACAAAGAACACCCAGACTCATTATAACAATTTGTGGAGCACACAAAGTGTTGTCCCGTGTGGGGTTTGAACCCATAACAATCAGCATAGTAGAAAGTGGCGTGGCGATCGGTTAAACCACTAGGGCAACCGTGCAGTTTTTCTACAATAACTGCTTTTTATTACACTACTTGTACAAACACACTTTGTTCTGATAACTTCTTAATAGTTTTAGGTTTAAATTATTTCTTTTATTTATTTTAAATATTGCATCTCTATCTCGTATGCTTTCACGTCTGAACTACTGAACTGATTTTAATGAAATTTGACATGGTGATATCTAGCTTATTGAATAAAGACGTACACTGCTGTTCAACGTAATAACCAATGTACAAGCTTGTGAAGACAAGAGCAAAAGCTTATAAATAAATGTTTTTAAATTGAGTATCTTGTTTCAACAAGAATGGAATAATTAATGAAGTGTCCCCATTTTAATTAATAACGAGGCATATTACGTCCACATTACGAAGCCTTCGTTAGTTAAGTTAGCACAGAATAGAATAGTGTTCAGCCATTATATAACTCAAACACCAACTTGTCTTGGTAACTAACTAAAATTAATTAAGTACGTTCGCATCACTTTTAGTTACTTTCTGACTTTTAGTTGTGTTCCTTAGTTTCTGTCTGGTCTGGTGTTGGCTGAGTGGTTTAAGCTCTCGCCACGCCGCTCTCTACTGCGCTGAGTGTTGTGGGTTCAAACCTTACATGAGGCAACGCTTTGTGTGATGCATAAATTGTTGTTTTGAATTTGGGTGTTCTTTGTCCGTTTTTTGTATGATTGTAAACTCCACCTCGATACAGGATTTATTCCTAGTGCCGGTGTTGTCTTTTTACACAAATAATAAAAAGTTTCTGATAAAATTTATTGACATGTACTCAAACTTAGAGTATTCATATGCGGTTGCTAATATAATATAATCCCACGTTCAAGTAAGGGGTAGGCTCGACAAAATGATTTATTTATTTATATATATGGATACTTTCTGCAAATAAGTAACATAGCATAAGGTGGACTTCATGCCGCAGGCATTTTTTCCAGTCAACCTTTGAGTGATACAGAGATGTGTGTAGCAGGTGTAATATTTAAGCTAGTAGAATAAGCTTAGTTGTGAAGCGGTGACAAAAAGTGGCAACTCACTTTTATTATATAATAGCTACAAAAATAACTCTACTCTACCTGATGGAAAGCACGGGTAGAATCCAAGAATTGTGATCACCATTCTCATTGGGAATGTGGTCAATGCAGCAAGATGACCTACACTATAATAGCCTAAGGAGATTTCAGGTCCTGCTTAAAGAACCTGGGATCATATTGGGAGGAAAGTATGTGCACTGTTAGAGAGTTTCAAGTTCTAACTGCTTGACACAGGAAGGAAGACTTGTGACTTGACTTTCAAGTAGTTACCATCAGGTGGCCCATCTCCTTACCATCAGCCTGTCGAAGTCCATTGCCGGACATAGGCCTCTCAAATTGTACACCATATTGTTCGATCCTCGGCTTCTGCTCACTTGCCCTTTATACTGTGTAAGAGAACTAACGTGGATAGTTAAAAAAACAAATATGTGACTCCAACCCCCTGAGCTGACTGTTTACATAATTTTATTTGAGATCTAAAAATCTTGTCCGCTATGATCATAAATAGACAACTCTATATTCTTTTGACTGCGGTTTTCCCTTTAATAAATTAAATAACTAATTATTACAACTTCAGCCAACCTTACAAAATCCGTCGTAAGATACAAGACTCGACACACAAAAGTTCTATCGTGTCCAATTACATCATAGAGTCAGTTATCCATTTTCTTTCTTTGCAATCGATCGGCAATGGACGTGTTAGCAGCTGGCATGTTCGTTCGTCTTGAGGTGATGAAAGGTCAATCTTGTACGCGTTAGTGAAGGGAATACGTCGATAATAGCGACATCGATAAAATGTTTTATGTTCGTGATATTTTTTTCAAGGTCAGCTCACGTTTTTAAAGAAGATGTATGTCGTAAGTTGGATAAAGCCTTATCTTATCAGGTTGTAGACAAAAATATAGCATGACGGATGTACTAAACATTGTGCCTGAAACTTTATTTTTTTTCAAAATGTAAATAGACTTATAGACAAATTAATAAACAGCAGAAATTCATCGTGTAGTTTCATATTTTTGGGCGATTTCCTATCCGATTGCGATTTCCTATGAAGCATTTTGAAAGGTATTTTTGTTGAAATACCTGTTACCTGACTACCACTCCCATGTCATCTGGAACACAAGAGACAAAAGTGCATTGGCACTCTTATTATGCCCTTACCCTAAAAACCTTGGAGGTGGAGTTACCGGTTATCTCGTTTACTCAGTAAAAGTCAAAAAATGAGTTGTGTAACTCTGTTTTCCTGTCGTCTTCACTCTTATCGCACCGGCTAATATTAGCAAAGTATGCATCCCCAACAGCAATAACTAAGCGCAACCCGTATAAAAATGGCATCCTTTTTATCACTGAAACGTTTTGTTAACAAAACGCACATCGCTATAAATGGAGGATTAAAACCTGTGTTATGTAACACGAACATCACTAAAGTAATCTAGTTTCCCCTTGGAAACTTTTATTACCATTATGAGGTGAAAATCTCCGTGTATTTTCTTACATTATTTACTTTATCAAAACGTTAAACATGAAACATCTACATGCTGTAGACATCAGTGGGTAATAAAGTTAATGAATGAGTAGTTGACGTTATTTCTGAAAGACAGAAGAGAAAAATAAGAAACATGACAGTTTACTTTATACCTTGACCTTGGGTTGGTCTCAAAATGGAATGGGTTACATTTTTTATTTATTTGAAGGTATTCTTTAGTTTATATGTTTTTTATATTTTACCAATGTCAAAGGTTAAGCTGACCGACAACACGTGTCACATAATCAATTGCAAAGTTAAAAACTCAAAATGATAGTTCAAGTAATGCTGGATAATAACACAAAACAAGACGTCAGAAATTGTTGTAATTCGATTTTCAGATTCTATAAATATATTCATTTTTGCAATTACCATGACAGCGTACATAAAGTACTACTCGATATACTACGCCGTAGCATTCGCTACGAGGTTTAATTTACAGGGATGCAGAACAGCGAAATGTTAAGCTTGAACCGTTCGCTACGAGTGTTAAGAAGTAGTCAACTTCCTGGTAACATAAAAGTCTAAAGTCACAAATATTTGCACCAAGTTCATGAGTCAAAGCGCAAACTGGGAAATAAACTAATTTTTTTTTCACTCAAGTAAAAAATTAAGCGGTGAGGCGACTTAATGAGTTTGTAGCAACCAAATGAGGTCGGCACCTCACCCTCCCTACTGTGGCAACGTCCTCAGTAGGGCTGTCAAACGCCTTATAAATGAGGCATAAATATCGAAGAGCTATAAATAAATCTAACCGTATTTCATGACTATTTTTCTTCTTACATTTATTTTTACGGGTATTATAGTATAACCAGTTTATTTGGTCTTATAATTCTTGACGTGAACTTGGTGGTATTAAGATAAATTTTATAGTAGGCGAGTCACACTGCGGTATAAGTGCCCGGTGTTAAATAATTCTATCTTTTTTTTAAAAAAAGTAAATGAAGTCGAGTGGGCACAAAAAATGACAAAGCACTTATATCTCTTGATTGGAATGTTTTCAATAGTGGTGGTAATTATCTATTGTCAGGTGGTGTAACTACACCGTTGCATTAAAAAATAATCAATAAACTTAAGGTACATTACGCTCTGAGTTAAAGGGGGTCAGTAGAATCTATCGTCTACTTCAACTAATTTTGTCGCTTGTATGTCTACCTAAATTGGACATAATTTTTACGTAACACACGATTAATAACACTGTACAAATAATATACATCATATGATATTACAAACAATGTTTAGACCTGTTGGTCTATTGAATAGCGACCATAACTGCTAAGCCACAGATCGTAGAGTCGATTCTCACCTCGCACTATATTAATAATTGTTTAATAAGCACAACATTGTTTACCAGTGTTTACGTATAATTTATATTTAATATATTTGTATATATGAGTCCCTGTGGTGATGGACTAAGAATACGGAGTGTCATCACCCCTCCTCGTCCAGTGGGTGTAAGGGAGCAACCTACGTGGGACAAGATCACTGCAAATAGAAGGAAAACTTGAAACAAACCTTAAACCAACCCGTCTGGTCAGTATGGTATTGTAGACCAAAATCTCCTTATTAAGGAGAGGCCTGTGTCCAGCAGTGAATTGTTAAAGATGATGATGATACATGATTTTTTTATATTTGTAATGGAATAAGCTTTTGTCTTCCATCTCACCTGATGGAAAGTGTAGATGGAGACGAAAGTGGTACACGCCCATCCGGAAGAAATCTGTTCACTCTACTCTTAAAGGCTCCAGAGTTAAACTCATCAGGCAAAATAGACCCAGGCAGGGCGTTCCAAATCTTGACGACTCTTACCAAAAACGAGCTGTCAAACCGTGTAGTTCGATTTTTGGGTATGTCAACAACGTATGGATGAAACTTTTGTCTGCGCCTAGTAGTCCGATAAAGGAATGTTTATCGTATGTGTATGTATGTATATGTATGTGGACGAATGTCTAAACTATACTCTACAACCATGTTGTTTGTAAAATTTACATAAACTTAAAGGATGTTTGTTTAAATCTAAGGTAATTACACTGCATAGGTAAATAACCGTTACCTGCAATCTAATTCATTTTGTTTTAAACTTTTTTTTGTGAAATTTATCAAATCATTGACATTGGCTCTATATACTCGCTTGGGTTACCAAAAGGTTTATTCAGGAAACTGTTGTAATAAGTATAAATCCTGTTACTTTCTACAGTATCCTATCAAAACAGGTTGCCGCGGTTAGTGATTACCTAAAGTTCAAGAGACTCCTCCTCAAAATTAGGGAAAAATTTTTTCAATAATCTCACCCATTTAGTGCAAAAAAACGAAAGGAATGCGTATCATCCGTTTTCTATAAAACTGCGGTATCAGTCTAGGCAAGCAAGTTTTATTTAAATATTTTTTTAAATATTTTAAGAGCCTGCCAAAGTGACTCTACTCTGCTTGATGGAAAGCATGAGTAGAATCCAAAAGTTGCACCATACTCATTGTGAATGCAAATAATGCAGTATAGTGACCTATACTGTGGCGGCCTAGTAAAATGCTTTTTACGCTTCGCTGGGGGACATAAAAGATATGACAGTCAACGTGGCATTACATCAATAGGCCTCTGGTCTCGCACTTACCAACGAAACACCACAGCACGGATACTTATATACTTAAAAATTAACACAAAAAATTGTCTTTACGTCACGGTATAGATTCAGTTCGATTACATTCAAATTATAGTAATGCGATTCAAAATACTTTTATTTTTCTCTCATTTTAATCATATTTTTTAAATTCCCTTTTTTTAATAAATATCCATTTTAACATTTAATGAGCGATTGTCGACAACAAAGTTGGCCCGTATTACATAAGTACAACTAATATAAAATCGTAGTTGGCAAAATGTGGGCACTCAATACGCCTTTGTCTATTTCTTTAAAGGTAATAGCGTGAGTTTATGCCTAATAGTGTTGCTGCCTCGGTGGCACAATGGTGGCGAATGTGATTGCTGTGTGCAGTCTCAGGTTGAATGCTCGGAGCCAAATATGATCTACGAATATTTGCTTCAGAGATTGGATATTTTCGAATTATAATGTGTATGTGTTTACAAAAACAAGTATATATGTATTTATATCAGTAGTCTTGTATCCATAATACAAGTTTGGGACTAGACGGCATTGGTGTTAAAACGTGGTGCATTGTACGGACCTTCTCCGTAAATTATTGACTGTTACTACATTTCATCATTTTGCCACGACTTTTCCTGGAAAACAATTATTTTTACTTAAAAGATACTCTCGACAACCCTGGCGTAGTAAATAAAACTAGATCTGTTATGAGGAGGACAATTTCGGTAATTTCTTGTAGATTTCACCTTGAAATATTAAATGTCCCGCGGACTTAGCCGTTATTCTCTATTTTTGTAATTTACTTTAATATTAAGCTTTTTAAAGAGTTCATTATATAGTTTTTATTTTGTCTTAATAATCTTTATGACTAGAAATAAATCCTGTGTCACAGGGGATTTAACAAAGCAACGGATACAAAGAACACTCGGACTCAGAACAACAATTTGTGGAACACACAAAGTGTTGTCTCGTGTGGGGTTTAAACACACAACACTCAATGTATTAGAGAGGATGGTGACGACCACTTAAACCACTCGGCCAACCGTGCAGCCAATCTCTATGCGTCATCAGTTCATTATATACCCCCTTTCTAAATCTTTTTCTAACAATCGGACCGCCTTTGTTTGGTCGTCCTCTGCTATTTTATCCGCCAACTTTCATGCATAAAACTTTCTTCAATACATTTTGCTTATCTCTACGCATGTCTGTGCTAAGATAACCTGTTGCTCCTTAACTTTTCATCTATTGGCGCTACTTTCAGGCTCCCCATAATGTATTCATTCCCTGCGCATAAAGAGGTGATTAAAAAGTTCAAAACATAATAATCTGTGTTCAACTAGTTAAATTAAGGAAGAATAAACACATAATGAATAAATGATTAAAGACTTATTTTTCATAATGTTTTTATTTGTTTGTTCCAGGTAAGCAGAATATACAACAAGGAATTTCTGATATTGAGGTATGAAAGACACTACACAATTTGTAACACTATGGTATGGAATGACAAATGAGGAGATGAATCAGGTAGGCCATAATTAACTACTGTTTTGTAATCAAGTTACTTACTACGATTAAAATTAGTTAACTACGTGTAATTATAATTACACGTACCTTAACTACATGTAGTTACGATTGCATGTAACTAAACTGTAGGAATCAAACTACACGGTGTAGTTGTTGATTTGATTGGTGCAATCTAATAGCTATGGTTATTGATAACTCCAAGAACTAGCATTTTGTGATAAGATAAACACGTCTTTTTTATTTGGATTTCTCAAAACTGTATTTGGCTCTGAAATTTAATTTAAAGAAAACAGAATCTTTTTCACTTTTGGATATATATAGAGTATTTAGTTCTCGTTCAATATCTGATAAGTAACACTATCAGATCTGCTTTTGACCTCTAGACTAAGCATTTTTTTAAATTGATGCGCTTTAAATCTAATCTAGCGAACAACTAGTCAGTACATTAACAACTCTTGTTTTTTAATACGCTACATTATTTTAAATATGTACTTATAAAAAGTAATTTCGTCATCGTGATTGCAGCTACAATTAGTAATTAGTAATCAAAATATTTAACTACTTTTGACGATTACTTCATGTAACAAATTCTACACTAAGTATAAATAATGTGTCGCGGAGAATTTTACAAACATACATGAAATGGACACAAAGAACACCCAGACTCAGAACAACAATTTGTAGATCACACAAAGTGTTGTCCCATGTGGCGTTTGAGCCCAAAACACTGAGTACAGAAAAGAGCGGCGTGGCGACCGCTTAAACCACTAAACCAACTGTGGAATCTAGTAGTAATTTGTAGTTATGATAACCAAATACTTTATGTAATCGTAGTTAGTAATCAGTAGTTAGATTGCATTTTACCCAACACTGGTACGAGTAGATGACTACTGCTGTCCATGGACACTTTTATTCATAATTTCCTGATAGCTTGAGAAATTCTCTGGAGGAAAATGGATAAATCAATAGGGACCGATAGTTAGTGCAGTTTGATCAAAGGGTCAAGAACGGAATAACCTTAATTTCTATACTAATGTGTAAGGCTTTAGTAAAAAACATACTCTTCTTTACCATAATACAGTTATTAAAAAATATATCTTTAGAAAACAAATCACAACCGCATCGCAATATAAAGTCGTAAGTTACTGCTTACGTAGAATCACAAAGGAAAGAAAAACCTTATTTCTCAAACGTTAAATCTTAGGGTACATTGCAGTCGAGCATGATGCTCACCGACTAAAGAGATTGCAGTATTAGGGTACTGTTCTTATTCTAGCGGTATCGATGTTATATATTGTAAGGAATTCTTTTTTTATTACTGAAGGGACTTGAAATGTGCTGACGAATTGCCTGATTTTATAATCTAATGATTGTATGTAAATATTGTGTCGACAACATTAAATATTAGGCGCTCTCTTGAGTGTTTAACACACTCAAGAGAGCGCCAACACACTCGTGACTCTTGAGTTATTCATTTATTTAATCCACTGCTCACTGCACTTACAGTTTGCCCAACACGTACAGCGGCTACTACAACGTTATAATATTACAATAGTAATAAATACTTATGTACATATAGGTGTATTAAAATCTTCCTCTAACTGTCTATGAGCGATGGTAGTTACTTTCTGTTAGATGAACCCTTTTATTATTTACACAACTGCCTCGATGGCGTAGCGGTATCGAAAGTATGATTATGTATGATCTACAAATATTTGTTTCGAAGTTTGAGTGTTTTCGATGGTATATATTATTTATGTATTTATAAAAAAAAAGTATATAAGTATTCTATCAGTCAGTCTAGTTATCTTAGTACAAGCTCTGCTTAGTTTGAAACTAGATGGTGTTGTGTGTTAAATGTCTTGAAAATATTTATTTATTTCAATCTAAGTAACCTCATAATAAAAGTAAATCTTCATTACACGTTCATTATATTTACAAAGACACCATAACGCTCCCGCTGTAAGTGCGACCTCACCCATCGTCTATATGCAAAGCAGTTGCCGCAAAGATTCCTTTACCTATTTCAGTATATTTGATGAGACGAGTGAAATACTTGAAATCTGTTTTGGCCTAGGAAATGCACCAGTCTACACTATAAATTGAATTTTGCTTTGTGGACAAAGAGGAGATCTGTAGCAGATTATCCCACCTCACTCCCGAAGGATTAATTTAAAATGTCGGCACACTAGAATGGCTTGAGCTGTTCAATATGTTTTTACAAGTTCTCACGCGAGGAGTTTGAAAATGGAAGGTAAATAGGAATTGTGTGTAACATACTTTTTCTGTTTCCATATAAAATTGTATGATATTTTATTTTGAAATGAATTTACGGATAAAATGGTGAACGGTACTGACGGACAGCGTCAATCAATCCGCCGAAACCCCTTGTTTGTAAATTTCATTTTAATTCATATTGTATTTAAAAATGTGTGTAAGATGATTCTTAAAAATATTTTTTGTACACATAATATCTTTATCAATAGATAAAATGATCTTTTTAGTCAATGTAGTGTCCTGAATTTAATATTAACGTAATATATTGTCTAGCAGTGCCTCGGAGAGCACGTGAAGCAGTCAGTCCTGAGCCTAATCTGTCGCCGGTCATATTGGAGAGCCGTCGCATTGCATTGTGAGATCGAAAAAGCAAAATAGTGCACCTGTGTTTGCGCACACACGTGTGCACTACACTGCAGTACAGTATATCTTCTGTGTAGTTTACCGGTCTTCATTTGGACCAGCCACTGTGGCCGAAATTGGCAAGGAGTATATGATCATCACCACAATGTGTAAAAAAGAACTCGGGCAATAAATAGATAAAAAAGAGTCGAGACGAGGACGAGAGAACGTGACGTTGTATCCTTAAAGAGGCATGTAGAGTCGTATTAAACATCTTCATTTCGTCAATTTTAATTTTAGTCTAATTTAACCATAAGAGAGCTGTGCTTTAGCACAAGTAGTAATAAAAACCACGGCCTCTGCTGCGAGGCAATTTTTGTCCTTCGCTGAATGAGTATTGTAGCCACAGACTTTCTCCTTCACCCAATTTCTGGCAAGAAGCGTACTTAATAAACGACAGCGCTCTTGACTCTTAAGTTGCAACTGTCCATGGGTGGCTGTAGTCGCTTACAATTAAATAAATAAATATGTCGGACATCAAACACACGACGCCATTTAGTTTCAAACTTAGAAGAATTTGTACTATGACAGCTAGATTGACTAAGTTTCGAAACAAATATTTGCAGATCAAACAAACATTTGCTTCGACAAGGGTTTCGAAACTGAAAACGCAGCAGCGCAGTCACATAGCAGTGCTCCACCGAGGCAGTCATCAGTCATTGTGTAACCCATCATTTCACTTACCGTCTATACCGTAAAAAAACACTTAAGTAATATGGCAAGATTATTACCATCATCTGTAAGAAATAAATTGGAAATTGTGAGTTAATTATGAAAGGAAAAGCAATAAGACTGAAAAGCAATACTAATATTATAAATATACATACATACGTATATTTATGCACAGTTATTCGCCTTCTCTCATTTAACTTAATACCTCTTAGGTTATAAAATATTTCATATTTTGCGAAACACAGCACCTTTTAATTACCTACAGATGACTAGGTAATAATGCCTTAGAACAGTAGGAAAGTAATGTTAAACTGATTATTCAAAATAAGTTCCTCAAAAATTAAATTAATTGGAAAATCAATTCACCAAGGTGAGCAGAACGTCTTTGTTCACCTGAATGAAACTTGGTCACCACATGAGAAGAAATTATTGCTCACTTGTGATTGAACAGGTACTATTGACTACCATGGTGTTACATTTGACTGCAACTCCAGGGGGTTCATCTCCCGCTCAGTGCTAGGCCAAACTAACATTATAAATATGAATATGACTTTGCTTGTCACACTTTCAAGTTCAATTCTTTCACCAATAGAAGTTACTTGATTAGTGAGTAGCATAGGCGATAACCCACATAAAAGCTGGCAGAATCGCAGTCAAAAGTCAGTATGTTTATATGAATAATTATGGTTAAATGAAACCAAAGCGCCAGTACCCGTGTGGTCTGTTTCTTTTGTTAGTGTGAGACTGGAAGCTCAATGATGCAGGGGTGACAGTTATCGTGGTAACTGTGTAAACCTAACACTGTCACAATGACTATTACGCCTTTTACGTCTCCAAGCGGAGTGTGAAAAAGCATCTCACAAGACCACCATAGTGTGGGTCACTATACTGC
Organism: Hypercompe scribonia; assembly: GCA_949316085.1. Taxonomy (NCBI): domain Eukaryota; kingdom Metazoa; phylum Arthropoda; class Insecta; order Lepidoptera; family Erebidae; genus Hypercompe; species Hypercompe scribonia. The sequence continues at coordinate 14,275,849 of OX438988.1, forward strand.
ATCGTCTGCGTTTGCAATGAGTGTGGTGACCACAACTCTTAGATTCTGTTCATGGTTTCCATCAGGCAGAGAAGAGTCACTTTAGAAAGCTCTTAATACAGAAAAAATATTATATTTGTTTATTTTTTTTACCGTCATTTAACTTAAAATATAACATTACAAGTTTAGTACATACTGTTAGATTCATGCCTTTCTGTAAACATAAATACGTGGTCATCAATGGACCGCCAAAAACATATTTAAGTTTATAAGGCGATAAAACGAAACATTCGACTCCACTAAAACTAAAGAATATCTATGTGCCAAAAATATAGCGTCCATAAGGTGCTCCCTAATCCGAACACGAATAAATTTCATCTAAAATTCTCGCCTAAAAATACTACGTAGAAAACTTAAGAGAAAATACCTGAAAAACACGGATAACGAATTTGTATTCAAGGCCAAACTTAATTTATGTGAAAGGGAGGCGTTAGCTTGGAATCCATTGAAATAAAATAAACATTTTTAGTCTTTTCGTGAAAGAGAGTGAGATACATAACAAGACCATTTTGGCAACAGTCTGTCATTGCTGGAAACATAAGTGTACTTATTAGAATGGAAGGAAGACAACGTCCTCAGAACAGGTGATTTCAGTTTCGTGTGTTTATTTGTGCTTGTACGTGAACATAGATAGTTATATAGATAGATGGATACTCTTTATTGTACACCATAACTAGGTAACATATAATGTAGAATACAAACAAAAAAAACAGTGTTACAATGGGCGACCTTATCGAAGTCTGTGATCTCTTCCACGCAATCTTTAGACGGACTATACTATATAGTATTATGTAGTATGTAGTGCGAATTACAATTCATTTATATTAGCTACCATTATATAGTATAACTATACATGCATATACACGAATATGTACATAAACATACATACACATACCCGTATAGCATATAGTTGTTACAAAGATAGATAGTGATCCTTAACGATACATGGCATAGTATATCTATTTGAGTAAATTATTGACACAAAACTAAATATAGACAGCTCATTCGTTTTAGAAAAATTGCTTTACAGTGCACCAAAATTACGTCAATCACGTCTTCATTTAACTCTGTCTAAACTTTTGTAATATTTTCGTTAACTCTACACCGAGACACTGATCTACAGATAGAAGAACTAAACCAGATATTCGAGATATTCGAGAACATTTGTCAGTTTAAATTAGAGTTGTTAAAAACCGAAAACTTTTCTACAAATCCTAAGATAAATATCTTTCAGTTTTTAGTCTTAATCTCATTTTTTTCTGAATAAAAAATCTTGTAAGGTTTTTATAAGGTTAAGTCCATTATTTCTTTCTAGACTTTAAATTATTCGTTTTGAAAACTCTCATCGGAGAGCAGAAATAACACTGTCATGTCTATTTTATCAACCAATTTTGAGAAATTAACCTGTGTACAGATTCAAAATAAAATTTAATTCTGTGGCCAATCACATCCAACGCCCATTGGTGTAGGGGTGACAGTCACCGTGATAACTGTGTGAGCTTTACACTGCCACGATGCAGGCCAAGTGGGACGTAAAAAAGGATCGGATCACAAGGTCGTCATAATATCGTCCACTATGCTGCATTGTCTGCATTCCATCAGACAGACTAGAGTAACTTTGGCAGGCTCTTAAAAAAAAGAAAAAAGGTCTGTTTAGCTAATCTGAAATGATTATGTCACTAATCTATAACGACAATCTATAAGACATACATTTTGCAGGCTACGTTGCAATGTTTTGTAATTTTTGTATATTTTTAAGGACTATCATTTTTCTCTGACCAAAACTCCTTTCAAACTCTTTTGAGCCAACACTTTTTAAAGCAAGAATCATATACATAATTAGATAGACCATCAGCTTATGCAATACTTAAGTGCAGACCGACTTGATCCCAGGACGCTCAAGATGGTAATCTTGCAGTACCACTTTAAATAATATGTTTGAGAAGTTTTGCACTTGGCAATATTTTTCCCAACTTCAGGCAAAACATTTTAGAGTTGTTTACAGTAGAATAATTTAGAAGATGAGCTTAAATTCCACTTTAAAATTCTTCAAAACAAGAGATATTACGATATTCAGTTACACATATATGTATTTTTTGTAATATAATAAATTAATTGCCGTTAAGCAGGTAAGTGCCATTAAACGCAAGTGACTGCAGTTTCTGTCGCCCCGGGCACAGGAAAATTATTACCGCATATATTACAGAAATTACACAATAATTCTGAACATTTAAGACTGCTTTTGTGAAATTACTTCTTCAGTGTGCACCTTTATTATTTATGAAATATCTGAAGCTGAGAGTCAGACTGGCTGTTGACGTGGAGACGCGTCACCACGCCATGCGATAATTGGTGATGTGAAGCAGCTATTTTTGAATTGAATAAAATTAAGTGGACAATGCGGATGCTGGATGCAGGCGACACGGGACTATCTGTTGTGGAGAATCTTAAAAGAGGCCTATGTCCAGCAGTGGACGTCGTTTGGCTGAGATGATGATGATGAAGTGTACGATAAACTCATCCTTTAAAATACTTGAATAAAATTGATTTTATTTTATATCTTTATTGACTGCTACAATATTATTTGTACAGACGTTATAAACATTTAGGTATGAAAATAAGCGGCTATATTTTTAATTGTACTGTATCATGATTATGACACAACATATTACATATGTCGTCCGTATGTTAAGGATAGTTAAACTGTTTGATAATTTTCACTTAAAAGAGATCGCAAAGTAGCCAGGTGGCTTGTTGTCGCGAGCACTAACCGCTTGTAGGGTAAATACGCTACTGGGTATTAATATAGACAGAGAGACTAAACATTTGACGGCTGACATAGTGGATACCTCGTCGCTTCCTATTGTTGTGGGTTCGATCCCTACATGGGACAACACTTTATGTGATCCATAAATTTTTATACTGGGTCTGGGTGTTCTTTATGGTTGTTGCAAACATGTCAGTAAAGACCTCTTTACACAGAATGAATTCGTACTGTGGGAGTCATCTTTAAAATAAATGCACATAGTTTAAAAAATTTAAAAATTGTTTACAAAAGTCGGTTATAAACAAACTATAATACAGGTGAAGCTAGTTTTTATTAGCTTGCGTGTTAAAAAAGACGGCCACACTCATTGATGCAGGGGTGACAGTTATCGTGGTAACTGTGTAACCCTTACGCTGTCACGATGACTGTCATGCCTTTTACGTCACCAACCGCAGTGTTAAAAAGCATTTCACAAGACCGCCATAGTGTGGGTTACCATACTGCATTGTCAGCATTTGCAATGAGTATGGTGACCACAACTCTTGGATTCTATTCATGCTTTCCATCAGGCAGAGTAGAGTCACTTTGGCAGGCTCTTAAGACAGAAAAAAAATAACATATAGTTAACCTCAATCATTTTAATCACATACCACTAAATGGAATATGTACCAGATCGCCAGTTCATCATTGTTGTAATATTTCTCAGAAATCATATCATAAAAATTACATAAATTACCTATCCGATACCAAAATAATTTGATAAAGCGAAATAAATCGCTACTCCGGTATTTACGTAACTCAAGTAGAATGAATTTCCTTTGTGCAACTTTCCAAATGGACATCCTCCACTACAAAGAGGCAGTACGTCCAACTTAGAATCTGTTAAGTAATTGAACTTGCTTTTGTATCGATGTACAAACGATTTTCACCTTTAAGTAGCAGAGAATTAAGTTAACGTTCACTTAGTAAGAATCCCTTCGTTTCCTTGTATAGATATTGATGATTGGAAGATTTATCTTTGATGAGCGTGTAAGAGTAAGATAATGAATCTAGATGGAATAAAAGAGGATTAATCATTAAGTTAATGGTGTTGCTTTGATAATTATCGTTTTATGTACGTATAATTGCGAAAGGTGAGCTTTACGAACGAAATAATACCGTCTAAAACCTTTAATCGTCTACTACTGATCATAAATAACCCGAAAAACCTTTTATGATATACTATCACAGAGCACAAAACACACAAAATTGTGATCCTATAATGATATGTTGACTGCGCAATTCAGGTTCAGGACCTCATGGTTCAGGTAGTCGTCACGCCACTTTCTACTGCAGTAAGTATTGTGAGTTCAAACCCCACATGGGACAACCCTTTGTGTGTGTTCTTTGTGTCTTTTTCATGTGTGTTTGTAAAGTCCTCGCGACACAGGAAATATTCCTAATGCGAGAGTTATCTTAAAAAATAATCAAATAAGATATTTATCTTCCATTGCTCTCGGTGTGATACCGACCTACACCTACCCCAAAACCAGCCCACGCGACTCAAACTCTCTAAGTAGTTCACTCAGAATTAAATAGATGTCGTCATTATCAATTACTGGTTCAGTGGTATTATGAAATGAGTAATAAAGTCTAAAGTGTCCTCATCAAGACAGTTGGGCTCCCATAAAAAAATATTCTCATTTTTTAAAAGAGCTTATCTCATTCGTAAGTTCATAAATAAATTACTCAGTGACTCGCTCAGATTTCCCCAGCAGTTTTCCATTTGTGACCTGAAATGTTCCGTGCTTACTCTGGCGCTTATAAATTGACAAAGAACAAGGAATCATTGTTTAAAATAGTTTAACGGTGTCTCTATGTGTCTTACTTTAAAACTGTACTTACGAATAAGTTTGGAAATTATGACGCTATCAATGGAATGCGTTTTGTTTCTCCTACTCCGTTTTAATTCGCTTCCCTTGCCTGTGTTATAAACGTATAAAAGGAATGATGTGACAGTTCTTTGTTTTTTTTTAAGTTCTTTTTTGTTGACATTTGTGGTTATTATGTACTTTTTACATTTAACTTTTTGAGAATTTATTTATTTATTTCATAATTCATGCATCGGCGGACTTAATGCCTAAGGCGTTTTCTACTAGTCAACCGATTGGGCGATGCAGAGAAAACATGAGGTAGGTGTACTTAAGGATAAGAAGGAATTGATAGAGTATTTAGTATATATAGACTCATTTGACCATAAATAAGCAAAAACACTTACATAAACATATAAATATATATCACATACATATATAATACACATACATATAACTCATACATGTCCGTGCATACATATTACCACTATAAAATAAAATAAATACCAGGTGAGAATCTACCCTCTGTACACCTACTACCTAATGAAATTTCTACACCACCCGAAGGTCGATAGTAAGAGAATGCCCTGGGCATTAAGTTCGCCAATGTACAAATGTTGTGCATACATTTGTAAGTAAATAAATAATTCATGTTTCTAGTCATTACTATTCCCAAGATTATTTTGGTCCGGCTAGTAGCTCAACCGGGTCTACCCGAATATCATTTTTTCCACGGAACGACTACCATCGGACCTCCACATCCCAAAAGGCGAACTGAATTTGAAGGTTGAACTACTTTTCAGTATATTTAAAGATACTGACTTCCCAATAATGATTACCATAGATGTCTATGGCAATCGAGACGGCTTAACGTGTTCTTCGAGGCACCGGAGTGAAACACCTCCAAACTACCAGACTTCGGGCTGTTATTAAGAATTCCTTGTTAGAGTAACAGAATAAAATACTTACACTAATGCATTGGAAGCACGTTTTCGGAAACTGAAAACCGCTGTGAAGCAAGGTTGGAGGCAGGTTTGATTGTGGGTGGACTCAAGAGACAACAAGACTAATCTGTTATGTGGTTATAATCGGTGGTAGTCGCTTACTATTAGGTAATCCATCTCTTTATTTGCTGTTTTTGTCATGAAAAAAACATATGTGTGTGTACTTATGTACCTACGTATATAAGAAATTATATTTCTTTGGTGTAACAAGATAAAAGTCTTTCTAAAAATTTTATCCTTCACCTAATCCTGTTTGTAGAAAAAATGGCGCTTATAATTTAATGAAAAAAAATGCATATAATACATTTAAAGAAAGGTTTAATACATCGCATTATCTAATTACTAGTTAAATAAATTTCACGTCAAAACAAGTATAACTTCAAAACTAAAATGTTGACAAGCTTGTTTCTTGGTGTGCGCACGCGCATCTTAAAAATTTACTCTCATCATTTGTCCCTAACGCGCCCAAAGAACTTTTACTTCAACCATAAAGTAAGTTATAACCCATTAAACTGACTTTTTAAATAACAAAAAACACATTTGTGTATTTTGATATGTATTTGTGTATTAATTTATATTTATATGAACGTATGAATGTATTTTACTTTGCATAGATTTTTAAATAAATTGTTTTCATATATATCCATATAGGTATGTATACAAATACAATATGGATGCAGAATACATATTCAATTACAGAGATGCAGGTCAAGTGGCGTCCACTCACATCGTTCGCTAACGATGAGCAGCATTGAACTTGAACTGAGCACAAGCACAATTGTCATAGTGTGGATACACCTGTGCAATGATTAATTACGAAAACTTAAAAAAAAAAGTATATTTTTTTGAGAATTTTATATTAGACCTGTGTCTGTAATACAATTTTATAAATTACCCATTAAAGTACCAAAAAAAATCTTCAGAATGTTTGAGACAAATATCTATGTACATAAAATTACTTACCCTAACTGGCTGGCTGATTCAACAACGCAAAGGCTAAATCTACCACCACTAAATTAAAATTATCGAAATTTCTCTCCTATGATGGTAATATAAAAGATGAACGTTTATAAATTTGTCATTTTCAAAGATAAGACCCATTTAGTATCAAAAAGTCAGGCGAATGAAGCCGGCTATAGTTCGTTTTAGATGTACCCAATACGTACGTGAGAGAAATTAATACAATAGAAAAAAGAGTAAATATTTGCTGAGACAGTAGAATTAGAACCTTTCGAAAACGAACAGTGTAAAAATAACAGCTTATCCATATTGTTGAACATAAAAGTTAATACATTGTTTTACCTATACACAGTTCTTTAAAATTGTAACGTTTTCAATATAATAAACAACATTAAATGTTTCTAGATATTTAAAATTAAAACTGTTTGAAATCTTCTGTTACAGAACCTAACAACATCTTATCCGATTATAGAGAAAGACTTAGAATGATTAGAGTTGAATATGATCACTACAAGAATTTCGATATATTCGTATATAAACACTAAGTAACACCTGCTTACTCCATCGACATGAATTTGGTCCCTAATTCAATCATTTTTTTCTTTGCTTCAGTGCCTAAATATTGGAAAGTTTAGTTCTATGTAAAGTAAAGTATATAAAATCGTCGAATCTATATTATATCTACGAAATCTCCTCGGTCATTACGTCGTAGACCTACCCGAGCGCGTCTCCTTGTCCCCCATTAGTTCACACGCATTCTTGTGGACCATATCGTTTAAAAGTCGAACGCAATAGACTACATAAAGATTGTAAGATATATAAATTCTGGTTCATAATAAAGAAATAAAGGGCTCTACTAGCTGGGATTAAAGGGTTCGGACTTTTCGAGAATAACTAATTTGTGTGATTTATTCTCTTTTCTTTTTAAAAGATAACTTCCGCACTAGAATTATATTCTGTGTGTTATGGCATTTGTGACGGGGGACTTTACAGAAACTAAGAAATCGGACACAAAGAACAGGTATAGTTTATTTATTAGTCTGCATATAAACAATATAATAATCTTAAAATTGCCTGACCTCGAAAAGGTACTTAATGACACATAATCAATGCCTATTTTCCAGACTTCATCGATACATACTTCAAAACACAAGTATCTATATTAAAAAAATACCCTGCAGTGTCTTTGATAAGTATCATTCCGAATGTCCCTCACAAACCATAGACAAGACAATAAAAAAAGGGTCCCCCTATTACTTGTTCTCATGCACTCGCATGGAACGCTCCTTTAAATTAACGGAAGGCGTCATTATGTTGCACATTATCTATGGTACTCGATACAGACTAAAAAGATCTTTTTTACGCTCAACGGCACAAACTTCCGACTTGTGACTATAACCTTCTTTATTCGTTTAGATAATGATATTGTAAACTTTGTAAATGTTCTATGTTATTAATGTAGTTTCATTTAGAACTTTCAAACTCTCCGGCTGTGAAGAATAATGAATGAATGCTAGAATGCTTTTTGTAATCACACGGAGAATCGGTATGCCGAAGTGGAAGTGGGCCGGCCATGTCTCCAGACGAACCGATGGTCGCTGGAGTCGAAGTGTACTAGAGTGGATACCACGATTGGGCAAACGTAGTGTAGGGCGCCCTGCGGTGCGATGGACCGACGACTTGAAGAAGGTGGCTGGCAGCAGATGGATGCGAATTGTCCAAGACCGGGATGGTTGGCGTTCCTTGGGGAGACCTTCGTTCAGCAGTGGACGGCGACAGGTTGATTGATTGAATGTAAATAAATAAAAAGTTAAGTCACATCGTTATACGGCTAGTAATCTGCAGAATATCGAAGCACTATTAATGTCATATTTCTACAGTTAGTATGATCTTAAGGCAATTTTGTTGGTACAAGTAAGTCAAAACTTACTAACCAACCTCCTACTCACATAAAAAAAGAGCTCTTACTTACATGAACACATTTTTACTACAATATACCGATACACTTAAGATGTACTAAAAATAGTCACGTATGTAGTGTATTCGGTCACGGTACGTTCTAAGCCAACACTACGACTCGGTGTTCCATAATCGTGTTCAGACTTGGGATAGGTCAGGCATATTCAAGTGAACTGTTCGATATTCAAATTTATGTTAAATAATTCAGTTTGCTTTGCTATTTTGAACTTTGTTACTTATTATTTTAAAGTATTTCATTGGAAATTTATTAATAGTTCGTAAAAACGCTCAAATTTTGTTTTTTTTTTGAACAGGCATGGCTATAAATAAAATTGCGATTATCTAATGCGTAGTAAGACTATTTTGGGTTTTAACAAATAGTTGTACCCAATTAATTTTGCACTAGCGGTTTTGTCAAAAAACAATTAAAATAAAATACATTTTAGGGCAAATGTAAGGAAAAATTTACGTCGCAAAAAGACGTGACATAACAAATAGAATCAAATTAAAAGAATATTTTGTGCATAAAATCAACTAGTAAACGCTGTAACGCAAACAAACACATTGTATAGAGCTTGTTGGATCGTACACGATCATAGCTCGATGCACTCGCACTGCCCGGAACGCGCCGTCCGGCCCAGTTGGCGGCTAGCGCCAGTTTTTTTATTTAAATTTCGAACGTGCATTCCATAGTTGAAATTTTAAAAATAGGTACCATTGTGAACCTAGTGATGTGTTGCCGAGCTTTTGTGCTTGAATAATTCGGTTTATTTTTTAAAATAAAAGAGTTTGCATGCCATATTAATTTTTCATCAATTTAGTGTCAATTTTATTCACTCATGAATAAATCAGTACGTTAAAAAAATTATGCTAAACTTTTGGTAGTAAAATTACTTATATTATTTAAAATACTGGTGGTCTTCTTTAGAAGAACTGGAATTATTAGCACTCCTTAATCCATATCTTTTTAGACGTAAAAAGTTAATATTTAAAGAAATTTACGAGTATCAAGACTTACAGACCTTTACTTAAGGATCAGGCCGTGTCTGAGATGTCTCTAGTTATTATTATTATTGTCTGCTTTAATTTAAAACTTTTATTCCATTCTTAGAAGTCTTGTCTTCTAAGAATGGAAAATTATTTTTTAAGTGTTTTTAAACTAAGGACCTTCAGATTTCGAGGATTTTTTTTGTTGGTCGAGCTTAGTCTCGTCTAATATCAATAACATAGTTTTATTAAGGCTATTATTTTACAAGTTAAGCTAGAATATAGATAGATATGTACTTTTGTCAACAGTTTGGTTAACGTAATACAGTCTCTGCCAAGTATGACATGTGTTAAGTGCATATAGGATTATATTTTTGCTTTTATTAATCTAATTCAAAGATTAAGACAACAGGTAGCTTTTTCTTTAACTTATTAAATTTTATATTCTAAAAATTACCTCGATTTTCTACATTGTCGGCAGTCTGGTTAACGTAGTACAGTGTCAGCCAAGTTTGGAATGTAACGTGTGTGAAATGTGTTATTTATATTTTTTGTTTAAATGAGCATATTAGACCTTATGTTTCACTTGATCTAATTCAAATATCAAGACGCCAGGGACTTTTTTTTTTGACCTTTCAAATTTCGAATTCTGAAAATTACCTCCATTCTTACATTTTCAGTAGTCTGTTTAACGTGGTAATTTCTGTCAAGTTCGGAATGAAACGTGTGTAAGATGTGTGATTTTTTTTTGTTTATACGATTTTATGTTGATTCGAATAATAATAATAATTCAAAGATCAAGACAGCATTCAGTTTTTTTATTTTGTAGATTTAAGATTCCGAATATTTTCTCATTTTCGAAGCCAACAGAAAGGGTAATAATTCTGGCAGTCTATGTATGTTTGATCCACCGTAGCGTCTAAAATACTGAACCGATTTTATTAAATGAGGTGGCAATAGGTTTGTAATAATCACCTAAGTGACATAGGTTATGTAATTTATATCAAAATTTTATATAATATAATTTAAACCTCTGATTCTAATCTTGAAAAATTTAAATAATCGTCACGTGTTTGGTATGAAAAGAAAGAAAAGAAAGGTCTCGTGTAGTACATCACAAATATAAATATGTATATTATACTGTTGAAGTCGAAATATATATTAAATTCCGATTGCACAGTTCACGCGGTCCAGTCGTTTCGGGTAATGTTCATATTTTTACCTATTGGTGTCACAGTCTTTATGTACAGCTCTATGTTGACAATTTTTATACCTATTCAGATACATGGAAAAGCCTTGTTTCGTCCTTTTCCATGTGTCTGAAAAGGGTGAAACAAGAAAATAACTCAGATAGAAATCTAGAAAGGCATAGGTACTAAAATATTTTTTCGTTTTCGGTTATCGTTTTTTAAACTTTATTTTTTTGAACATAATATGTATTCCAAAAATAAAAACTTAGTTCCCAAAAAAACTATACCGGCGGTAAGTAAATCGTATTTCCGTTACAATACTTGTCATTGTTTAAAGACACTTCGTAACTATAGGGGTTATAAACACACGTGTTTTATGCGGGTACCATAATGATGGCATTGTTTAGTTTCAGAACAAGGGGATGTGCTTAGAGCTCGTTGAATGTATCGGAACACTTCACCCTTATATGTTCGGAACAGGCCGCGTATAAAATACTGAAGTACTCATGAGAAAACCAAGCATCGATAGTTTTAAGGGGTAAGTTTCTCAAAGTGTACTTACGAGCTTATATTTTACGACAAATGACACGGTAGTATTTATAAGACTAAAGCCGTTACTAACAAACGCTGTTTGAGATGGTAATATCGCTTAAAGCTATCATCATCATTCCTAACAAGAGCTCGTGTATTAGTAACCAGACTGTTGATAAATACACTTTATATATGTATTTTTAAATACGTACATGTTAAAGTTAAATTAAACTCAGACATAGAGAAAAGGTAGTAGAGCCACACTGATTTCAGGACAAACGGGCGGCTGATCGGGGCAGTACAGCCCTTTCACAGAAGATTAAAAACCTAAAGTGACAGTAATCGTGCTGTCGTGTTTTGTTGGTGAGTGCGAGACCGGAGGCCCATTGATGTATGGGTGACAGTTATCATGGCAAGTGTGTGTGCCTTACACCACTACGATGACTGCCATGTCTGTTACATCCCCAAGCGGGGCGTGAAAAAGCATCTCTCTGTATTGCCTGCATTCGAAATGAGTATGGGGACGGTATCTCTTGGATTCTATTCATGCCTTACATCAGGCAGAATATAGTCACTTAGGTTGACTCTTAAAACAGACAAAAAATATCAATGACACTTTTCTTCATTGGGAATCCAACTCACTACCTCTGGCTCCACAGTCAGAATCAAAATAAGGTTTACAGGGTACGTAACATTACTAAAATTAATAATAATTTCAACCTTCAGAAGACAAAATAAGAAACAAATGTTTCTATAGAAATTTTTATTACTAACGTTTGAAACACGAAGTAATCACGAGAGTACAGCCGAAGGCAATAGCTAGTATTTATCATTATCAACAGGGTTTAATAATCCACTGCTGGATCTAACCGCTAGTTTTGAACTACAATACCACACTGGCCCGACGGGTTGATATAAGGGTATCTGTCAAGTTTTCCATCCCGTAGTCGCCTCTTAAGACACCTATGAGATGATACTATGTATTCTTAATCCGTCATCACACGGAAATACTGAAATAACTAGTATTGTATGTTAGTTAAAACTGTATTGTTAAGCCCACAGGACACGAAAGGCTAAACATTTTAAACAGACTAGTCGCGCAATGACGGCGATAATGCCATTTTATATTAAGCCTACTTAAAATTATATTGCGTATTACTTTAATTGAAAGCCCCATTGGGCCAGTTTAAACAAATTGATATTCAGACTAATCTGGTTTGCGTTTAGAACTGATTTAGAATTCATATTTGGATGGATTAACATACATGTACCCATTTCATTTTATTTTACGTACTCAATTTGTTTACAAGATTACAGTTGAAATGCTTTAACTAAGTATTATCCACTCTCTGTAATGAGTTCCACACGTGTGTCGACGTCTTAGCTTTGATTACTCTTTAGATTCACATTTATGATGAACCCACAACTTAAAGTAACTTTGTACGATGCTTACCCAAAGTAATCTAGTACCTTTGTATGAGCAAAACTCATTTCATTTCCATTTAAAACATCTAAATCAACTTATTTCAATTGAAAGACGGGAGTCGTTATATGCGGGCGCTCAGGACCAGCTGTTATGGTGAACTTTTGGGAATCCTATGTCCAACAATGGACGTCTTTTCACTGAGATGATGATAAGAAATTATTTTATTTTATTTTTTTTTCTAATAAATCTATTGATATTGTCATATATGACTCGTATGTTGAATTAAAGTTATTTCGACTTTTTTATCAGACATTGTATAAAAAACAAAAATCTCGGCTGCTGCAAAATTTACAAACCAACAATTCTGTCAATCAATCAATCGATAATCTAGCCAATATCACTATCATAATAAATTAACATGACTCTAACAAGACACCTTAAACGCCGAAGATATCATAGACAACAGAGCGTGCAAATGAAATACACATACGAGTACATATACTTGAAAAACGTAACCCCATTTTAAGGCAATCGAAAAAAAAATGGCAAATAAACATGGAACCCAATCACACGTATAAAGTACAAATTTCTAATTAATTTTTTAATCGTTTAATAATTGAAAAACAAACCAATCTAAAACTATTGAATTTTAAAACTAAACGAAGGTAACCTCAATCGCACCTTTTTTTTTTTTTTTTTTTTTAACGTGTGGAAACCCCCTCGAGCCGTCACCCCACCGGGGTTTACGGCGGGGTGGTGTGTCGGAATCGGACCGACTAAAACCACACGGTGTGCCACTCTGCGCCTGAGATAGGAGGAATCCGGGAACCGCTGCTATTACGACATCCAGATCCCTCCTAGCGCCTGCCCGCTAAAGCGGGCACCGTCTGCGGATAAACTCTCTATTTAGGCGACGTACGGCACACGCGCACGTCACCTCCTCGCGGCTGGCCATTATAGCGGATGGATGGGAAAACCCGTCCCGTCCACCCGCGGCCACACTCAAGGCGGCATGAGGCGCTGGTATGCACGCCTCCGCCGCCCGGCTCGCCGGCGGCGAATTGGGTCCGAGTGGAGATCGTCCTCCCGGGCCTTCTCCGCCGCCTCCTTCCGCGAAATTACGTCTTCGCAGAAGGTTGCGACCGCGGTAAAACAACGGCCGTCATACGCTCCATGGCCGGTAGCGAGAGGTCTCCTCCAATAACTGCAGTGAGGACCCCACGCTGCGCCGCCCAGGCGGAACAAACCGCTAGCGTGTGCTGAGCCGAGTCCCCACTGCAGTCGCAGTGGTGACAGGCGGGACTCAATTCCCTCCTGGCGACCGAGTGCAGATACTTCCCGAAGCAACCGTGCCCGGAAAGGACCTGCGTCAGTCGGAAGGAAAGGGTCCCGTGCTGCCGCCCTGCCCACTCGGCGATGACCGGCTGGAGAGCCTCCACGAGGGCAAAGCCAGCACGTGGAGTCTCCAACCGGGACGACCAACCCAACGAGCCATTGTGGTTCGACGAGCGGCCTCACGCCACTCGCGTACCTCTTCGGGCGGTGGCCGTATGCCGCTACCCGCCCGGAAGTCAGCCGTCCGCCGATAAACTTCGGCGAGCACTTCCGCCTCCAAATCCCACGGGGGAGTTCCGGCCAAGGCGCACGCCGCCTCCGTCGATACGGTGCGGTAACCGCGTATGGCTCTAACCGCCAATATCCTCTGAGGGCGCCCGAGGCGAGCCCTATTCTGGGCGGTCAGAGCCGCCGCCCACACCGGTGCACCATACAGCGCCATTGACCGGACAACCCCCGTGTATAGCCGTCTCGTCGCGACGCTGGCTCCACCCAAATTCGGCAAAAGTCGCCCAAGGGCAGAAGCAGCGCTGACCAGCTTTGGAGAAAGCTGTCGGAAGTGCACGTCGAAGAGCCGCCTGCCGTCGAGGATCAGGCCCAGATATTTCATCTGGGCCTGAACCGGTACGAGGACCGAATTGACTACGATAGAGGCGCCGGGTGGTGGACCACGACGGGGCCCATGGAACAAAAGGGCCTCCGTCTTATCTAGGGCCACTCGTAAACCCAGCGCCTCAATGCGCCCGACCACCAAAGAGACTCCCACGGTGGCCAGGCGCGCCGCCTCTTGGAAGTTCGCTCCCCGGGCCGTGACCAATGTATCATCGGCGTAACAAATTACACCCAGCCCGGGGGGAAGACGACCTCGAACCTCAATCGCACCTTGTGCTTAACTTTTTAATTTTTTTTTTTTAATTAAAAAGCCATTAATCAATTCTTAATGTTCAGAGCGATGTTTAACTACCCTCTTGTAATACTTTTTGCGATCAATGAATATATTATGGTTGAAACTTACAGATTTAATTAAGACGTAGTGATTGGATTTTTATGGTGTGACACAAATGGACGGACTGATCACTGCGGTAAGTCAAGTACAAAATCGTGTGTGTACAAAAATTAAGGGCAAGAAAGTCATTACTTCCATTAATTTGGAATGGTTAAATATTTCAGGAAAAGCACTTGAAAACGATACATGTATACGAATCTACACTAAAGTAATTGTCTGTCCCTCTGTGTTTTCACTCAAAGCCAACTAAAAAAAGTCGTATTTCATAGTAATCGTTCTTTTTTATATTATTTGATCTTTACTAGTCGTTTTTTAACATCTATTATATTGATTACACATTCGAATCGATGTATGTAAGTGTATGTAGCTGTTGTAAGCCTTAATCGAAGAATATAGAAAAAAAAAAATTGCCATTGGGAAGATTGGGAAGAGTTTATGAAAATTATGATTTTGAAACACTTTAACTGCAAATTTTATGGCAATAAATTATTTTAGTACCTAGTCATATTGTTCAAAGCTAAAGATTGAAAACCATTTTTTTTTTTTTCGAAAAAGAAGATAGGAGTCGTTTTTATGTTTTCATTTATTGTTTTAACATTTATTATTTTAGTAATAAATTTAATGATGCACATTGTTTCTGGCAACAATTCCGTTAATTTTTTTTGGCAGACAGATTTGTTTTCTTTTTGTTTAGTTTTGAAATAAGAAATGCGTAATTTTATTCTTTATAGTCATTTCTTTTTATCCTAAGAATCTTAAATGGTTACTTTTAACACCTGTATTAATATGTAGCTCTTTGTAGTTTTCTAATTAAAACGAAGAGATTTGTTATATTTTTTTACGGTCGTTGTTTTCTAAGTTTTGTTACTTTTTTAATAACACTGTTATATCTATAAATATAATACATAAAAAAATTTACAGTTTCTTAAATTACAGAAAAATAATTTGTTATAAATCGATGGTTATTCGAAAAAGAAAAATCGATAATTAATAAATCGATTTTTCTCAAATATCACATCTCTACTAGCTTTGTGTAGTTATTTATTCTGTGTCTGGTTGTTACATGTCTATAATATACATATACAAATGTAAATAAGTATGTTTAGCTGTCTGATTTGAATACGGCATACTTTAGAATCAGACGGCTGTAAAAAGATGGTCCATTTTAATTTTACAATTATATTTACTTTTACTTAAAACATGAATCTTCGTGTAGTGATAGATTAGGAATACAGAGAGTCACCACCCCCTATTTTTTCCACGGGTGTCGCAAGAGGTGACTAAGGGAACAAAATATACAAGAAAACATCGTTGCGAAGAGAAAGAAAACTTAAAACTAAACTTATACCAACTTATATGGCCAGCGTGGTTTATTAGGCCAAAATCTCCTTGCTAAGGAGAGGCCTATGTCCAGCAGTGGACTGTTAAAGACTGTTGGGGATGATAATGACGTGTTAGAAGCGATCAAAAAGTTTATATCGGAACCAAATGTGTCTTTAAAACACATGACCTTTACACACACAGGAAAATAATTTATCGAAATTGGATCCGATTTTCTTTTGATCGTCAGAACGAAACGCGATATAAGCTGAAAGAAAAGAATAATAATAAGGCTGTTTGATAGATCGAAAGGCGTTACACAAAAAGCCCCGGTAATGTATGTACTCGCAGAGAATGACGTAACGTGACGAACAAACAACACTCTAGAGAGACAAACATACAATTTGGTTTGTATATTCTTGGATTTTCTATAGGCAATCTTAGAAAAGATTTATAGGCAACTAAGTTTCGCCTGCGGTTTTGGTTGTAAAGCCGTTATTTCTCTACCCCTTGGGGACTACTCCTCTTCCTCTGAATGTATGGTACCCTATACCCTTGTCTGTACCCGTTACGATGTGTTTGTTTCACAATGAGCATTTGAATTGTGAAGATAAAATAAGATTAAGAACTTTATTTGCTTAAATATGAGTATGCACTCAGAATATAACGTAAAATTCAATTAATAAAAGAACAGTCGAGAAAAGTCGTATTAAAATGAATACTAGTCAATTATTTTTGAAGTTATACCTCTTTTGGTGCATTAGGGAAAAATAATGAGAATAAATTTTTATCGTACGCGCACACCGTCACGAAAAACCGACACCATGAAATAAGCTAGTCAACATTTTAATTTTTGTATTACTAATTACGTACAAATATTTTTTTTATAGACAACACCCGCATCAGGAATAAACCCTGTGTCGTGGGCGATTTTATAAACATACAAGAAACGTACACAAAGAACACCAAGACTCAGAACAATAATTTGTGGATCACACAAAGTGTTGTCCCATGTAGGATTTGAACCCACAACACTCAGCGCGGTAAAGAGCTGCATGACGCCCGCTTAAACCAATAGGTCAACTGTGTAGTCGAATTCTTTAACGATATTTAAATACAATGAATTTAACTAAATAGTGTGTTATAATAAAACTTTCTTTCAGTGTATAAATATCTTTCTTTCTATTATTAGTGTCGTTTTCTCTATAAATATTAATGGATAACAAGAATTGTGTTAATTACACAATTATCTCCGATAATTGAGGAAAAACACTGAAAGATTACTATGAAAGTACTTAAGTTACAACCGTATATAACCTTTGTTGGAGAGCCTTAAATTATATGAATACGAGTACGCACACAATAATAATAATATTAAGAGCTGTTAATGACGATGATAACGCGTAAGAAGCGATCCAAAAGTTTTTTGTTTGTGGTCTACTATTTTTTATATTTTTAAATATAAATTTTTTTATTGTATGTTTATAATCATAAAAAAGTTCTTAAAAGTCTTTTATCAGGGGGTAACAAGTTGCGAGCCATGCCAGTTCTGTGTATTCCTTTGGTGCACTTAGATGGACTCAGACCGAATTGGATGCCCTTGACAGGAGAGTCCGTTCATTGCTGACTGTATTCCGCATGTTCCCACGTTCATCGGTGATGAGGTTGTATATTCCGCGAAAGTTTGGAGTTCGTGGTCTATTAAATACCAAGACTACACAATCGCGAGATATACAATTTCGGAGAAAATTTTCTACGGACTAACGTGGGAGTGCATCGCAATGTAGTTGCAGTGGTTACTGGTTTTACCCCGCTCGCTCTGGCTAAAGAGAATTGGCGCAAACCTGTAGTACTTAGTACTACTGATCGCAAAGAAGTATGGGAGGGCAAAGAACGATAATAATAATAAGTTTTATTTACAAGAAATATATCATAACTTACATATCACCAAGATTTGAATAAAAACATAAACAATTTGTGTTTAAGTTGATATGATAAACGTTGTCAGCCGCACTAGTATGAACTGAACATACACTCTTATAATATTAACAAAGAAGTGCATAGATACACAACACAATCGATAGATATGATAGCTATCACCTTTATAGGTGAAACGCTAATAAAAAAATCAATAGCCCAAATACCAGTCTTATCAGTTTATGTACAAAAAGAAAGTACTTACATTGATAAGAAATTTTACTGTGTATGCGGCAGACTGTCGTGCCTGACACGCATAAGTTGGCTCGTTAGGAGTGATACTCTGGTAGCGTGTGCGACTGCTGTACTGTCTCGGGTACGATTCCCAGGTTGGATCAATGTTTTATGGTCTACAAATGTTTGTTTCGTAGTAAAAGTATGCAAATTAAACACACTATACTAATTAGTAATGCGTTTCTCCCTCAAATAAGAGTATTAATTTGCGTTAATTAAGAATACAAAGTGTCACATCTCTATTCTTCTTATGGGTGTCACAAAAGGCGACTATGCCAACCCGTTTGGACAGTTACTTTCTTTCTAAGGAGAGGCCTATGTCCAATAGTGGACTATGAAAGGCTGTTGACGTGATGATGAACTTACGTTTCACGATATTCAAACGGGAACAACCACAATTACGAAAAGTAAATGTTACATTTCGTTGAAAGTTGAGACTGTACGAGTCATGGTCATAGCCCGTGGCTATGGTCAATACTTTCTGGTGACTTTTTTCTTATTCTTCAGTCTATTGCTAACCACTACTGAAAGAATTCCCACTTGAGGAGTCCACATCCATCTACTGCTAGCCTTTTCCTCAAGTCGTCTGTCCATTGTGTCCTACACTACGGGTTTTTCCGTTTCTTGCTTACGATTCTTTTCTTCCGTATTACCTTTTTATGTAATATATTTCTAAAAAATATAACCTATTCTACTATAAAGTATCCTACACAAGAACTACACCATATTTTTGATATGCGGTTGCCTCACCATTAACGTGATGGGTTAGCGCGAACCAATTAGTCTCAAATAACGCACCGTTCGCCAATAACATAGCAAAGACGGCTTGAGCACCACACGCATGCAATAAAACTTTGGCTTCAACTTATCAAGGCTTCATCAGTAGCAGCTGAACGAAGAAAGAAGGTCACTCTACATTTACTTATCAAAATTGTAACTAGTGGTCTAGTGTTTAATGTACTAGAACTAGAACTTGCTGAACCAAGTCACTGAGTCATATGTTCAGACGTTCAAGATATACTGTGTGATCTGGACGGTCGTTTGTTCGGTGAATGGCAGTAGTTTATTTTTAATATACATGAATTTAGAAATATATAAGTATTTGCTTTTACCGGTAGCTATAGGTCACTTATCATTGTAAAAAATAACCTATGCTACTCGTTAATAATGTAACTCCATTAGTGGACGAATTTCCAAAATCGGTTTAGTGATTTCGGTGTGAAAGCGTAACAAATAAACTCACATTCGTTTTTATAGTTAGGATGTTTATCAGCAGGTTTTTTTACATACAAACTCTGCCTAGTTTAAAATAAGACGCCCGTGTCTGCAATGTTTCAAATTATAATTATTTTTTATACATTATTTATAAGTTGACGCGACTTTTGTATCTAAATCACGACGCTACCGTCCTATAATTTTATTCCTTTATAGAATTCTTATTCCAGTTTTCATTGACATAAGAATCATTTTCCTATAATAAAATGGAAGTTTAAACCGACTAATCAGAATTTGCAGCTCACGTTTTCATTTTACGATATCAATATTCTCTGACCTGAGGAACATAAAGATGTAATGCGGACCTTAAATGGTCTTTAGATCAACATTATGGTAAGCAATGGTCTCGAATCTGGGTTTAAGGTAATTGGGTACTTTAATGTGATAACGTGTTACTTAACATCTATCGGAAGACTTGCTTTCAAGGTTTTGGGAATTTTAATATTTGATAAATCTTTGTTTTTATAGTAAGTTAAACAATTATTAAGGCGATTATTGGTTACTATGAGAACAAGTGTAGTAAAAATAACATTTGTACTGCAATGTCTTCAACGCCTTTAAAAAATAACATGTATGATATTGAAGTGAATAATTCCCTCAATAGTTTTAAACAAGACTCTCTTTCGAAAGCAGGTTTTGGTCTACTATACCATGCTGGCCAGATGGGTTGATACAGGTTGTTCAAATTTCCCTTCTTTTTGCAGTGATGTTTTCCTGCATAGTTTATTCCTTAGTCGCCTCTTACGACACCTATGGGATGAATAAAGGTGGTGACATTGTGTATTGCCAAAGATATCTTACTGATATTACGAATGCGGGTAGTACAGGACCGGTTGTTGTAGAAAGTCTTGGGGGAGGCTTATTTATTTATTTATACATCACGCACTTTATATACATAGGTGGACTTATTGCCTAAGGCATTCTCTACTAGTCAACCTTTGGGTGATGCAGACAAAAACAGGTGTCAGGTGTTGGATAAAAGAAGTAGACATATACAAACTGATCATATACTAAAGTTTATACAAATACCTAAATATATACATATACCTACTTAAGTTGATATAAATCTACATACATACATACATGCACACATAAATATTTGTGTGTGTATATGTATATATAGATTGTGTACTGCAGTGAACGTCTTTTGAATAAGATGCCAATATTATAAATGCAAAAATGATTGAATGGTTCGAATAGTTTTCTTTAGATCATTTGATTATTCCAAACGCGTCTGGCCAGCGTGGTATAGTAGGCTAAAGGCTCCTTTCTAAGGAGAGGCCTGTGTCCAGCAGTGGACTATTAAAGGCTGTTGATGGTGATCTTGTAAAAGTGATTTTAAAAATATCTTATTTTCATACTATTGGTTGTGGTCATAATTTATTATTTTTTTAAAAGCAACTGTTTATTTTTTTTTCTATATAAGAGACTGCCAAAGTGACTCTCCTCTGCCCGATGGCAAGCATGAATAGAATCCAAGAGTTGTGGTTACCATACTCATTGCAAATGCAGACAATGTAGTGCCCCACACTATGGCGTTCTAGTGAGATACTTTTTTACACCCCGCTTGGGATCGTAAAAGGCATGACAGTATCGTGACAGTATAAGGCTCACACAGTTACCATGATAACTGTCACCCCTCTATCAATGGGCCTCCGGTCTCACACTCACGAACGAAACACGACAGCACAGATGCTAGCGCTTTAGGTTGGTCTTCTGTGGGAGGGTAATACTGCCCGGTCGGATAATTATATTATATTATTTTTATAAATATATTATATTTTATATTATTAACAAATCAGCTGTCTACGTTCAGGCCTAGATTAGTCGATGTTATTTATTTCTTAAATTTAGGTCCCACAACCTCATTAATATTAATGTTAATGCAAATTAGTCTTCAGGACTTTCGAGATGGGGACTAGAGATAGTTGTTTGAAGTTTTCGACTAAGTCTATTTTTTCTCACGTATTTGACAAGAATGTGTGTTGGTGTAGTATATAGGGTTCCTTATCAGAGGTCTTAGGTTTGACTTCCCTTTTGCTTTATTTGTGGACATAACTCTAGTAATACTAGCTTTTGCTCTCGACTTCGCTCGCGAGGAATTTAGTCTGCCATATTAAGTTTCGGTTTAATATATATTTTAATAAAAATTATCCTATTTTACTTCTAACACCTCCAAGAACATGTGTACAAAATTTCATGATGATCGGTTAAATAGTTTTCGCGTGACACCGTAACAAACAAACTTACAGTCACGTTTATAATATTAGAAGGACGTATGTATTTAGAAACAATGAAGTTTGTTTGCCGACAGTCTTATGACTAAATTAGAGGCTCTGCTTCATTTCAATTAAACGATCGATATATTACGTTATTACTTCCGTCGCTTTAAAAAAAAACTATAACATCATTTGCTCGTAAATCAATCTGTTATCAAGACCTGACCTAGTTCACATCTAGTTCAATTGACAAATTAATCGAATTGACACATCAAGAGGCAATTACAGCAATCGATTTATCTGTTAATATGATTCGATACATCATCATGTGTTGAAATCAGTAGTCTGTTGGCTTGTGGTTAGTGATTCTGACGAATAAGGTCGTGAGTTCAATTCACACCCAGGATAAGGGTTTGTGTGAAGAGGACGATCATTTGTTCTGTGTTTGAGTGTTATTTATATATACGAGTAATATGCATGTGCTTAGAAATATATAAGTATGTTTATCAGCAATCTGGTTGGCACTCAGACGGCTGTATGTGAAATTTATAAGGACATTTTTATTATTAAGTGATATATATCATAATTTCAAAAACAATTTTGAGGGGATGATAGTATTTAAATCAGAAAGACCAAGCCTTTGATACGTATGAAATGGAATACACCTTAGTAAATAGAACCGAATCTAGTGTAGTGTCAAATATGTCATATGATGCTGAATGTTACTATGAATGTTTAAAAGTATCATCAATCACCATCCTTTAAGAGTCCACTGCTGGACATAGGTCTCTCCTTATCAAGGAGATTTTCACGTACCATACCATGCTGGCCAGACGGTTGGGTGTTGGGATTGTTTCTCTTAGTCGCCTCTTACTACACCCACGGGATATACAAGTGGTGACATTTCGAATTTTTAATTCGTTGCGACGCGGCGATTCTTAGTATAATAATATTTAATTTAAGACATAGAGAGCCATTCTTCGACATAAACGTGCTGACTGGTGATATCTCTACCTCACAGAGAACTGGTATAAAGCAATTTTGTCGTTCAGATTACATCACATCACGTCAATAACTTTTAACAGTCCATTGCTGGGCGTAGAGCTCTCCTCAGAAAGATTTTCGCCAAATAATTAAAGCCACTTAAAGAAAAACCAGGAACTCATTACCAGCACACATATTTATCTCCCTCTATGATCCCAGGTCTTTTAAGCGGAATGTGATAAAGCATCTTAGTTGACAGCCATAGTATGTGACAACACACTGCATTATCTGTATTCTGAATGAGTATAGTGACCACCATTCTTCGATTAACATTAACACTCAACGTGGCATACGTAAGAAAATGATTGTGGCTTCCAAATCACATATGTAATTTTGTAATCGTAACAAAAGCATGGGCATTAAAATCACACATTCTGTATGGCACACATCGTGTAGTAATCGTGTGATACGATTAGATTATATCACTCTAATTCTATTGATTTCTTGATAATGTATTGTACTGTTACAACATGTGATCTAGTATGCTTATAACAGACAGACAGGTTATTTTTGACATCAGCCACACAACGCTATCGAGTCCTAAACAGAATTTGTACTATGGGTATTAGATAACTGATATAGATACATGTCTATTTTTTCTTTTTATAAATAAATATGTATACTGAAGTGGAAGTAGGCCGGCCATGTCTCTAGACGAACCGATGGTCGCTGGAGCCGAAGTGTACTAGAGTGGATACTACGATTGGGCAAATGTAGTGTAGGACGCCCTGCGGCGCGTTGGACCGACGACTTAGAGAAGGTGGCTGACAGCAGATGGTTGCGAATTGCCGAAGACCGGGATGCTTGGCGTTCCTTGGGGAGAACTTCGTTCAGCAGTGTACGGCGATAGGTTGAATAGAAATAAATACACATTATATATAGAAAACATCCAAACTTTGAAACTTATATTTGCAGATCATACAAATTTTGCATCCTCAAGTACAGCAGTCGCATATAGTACCATTGCGCCACCACGGTAGTTTAAATTATAAGTTAAAATTAATAATACTTAAATATACAATTAAAAACACTAATCTTATTAAATATAAGATTAGTGTTTTTATTTATTAATCTTATTAAATATAAGATTATTTAAGTAAATAAAAGAACTTTACCAACAGAAATATAAATGTTTTATGATGTGTAAACCTTTTAATAAAATTCGAAATTCAAATTGTACTTCATTTACATAACGTTTAAACGAATCCTGTTTCTAAAGAGTTAACAACTGGCAACGTAGTACTGATATTCTTTGAATGAAACAAAATGGCAGCCATACCGTCCAATAAAAAAAGCCAAATAGGTTTGTTAATGACAAAGTTCTGAGGTAATAAACAAAAAAAACCAGCCAAATAGAGAATTTCTAAACCTGCTATCAGCTCCTTATTAAGAAATATCCTATAATCTATCTTTAAAAAACTATGTAATCTTATTTTATTAAGGGTTTTTAATACAAAGTATGTGGAGATAAAATTAAAATACTGAAACTAAAAGTCTGTAGGATAACAATATGACTACAAAGTTATCGGCAGTAGAATTGATATTATTGACTAGCAAACTTGTATTCTATACATTAAACATATTAATCAACCAAGGAATCGAACGCCATGATGGCTTTAAACAACACGTAAACGCTAAATTAAAGCTCGGTACCAAACGGTACAAGGGTGTTTCGTATTAAATAATGACACGAAATTATATTCAGTTATTATAAAGTTCAATCATATTATTTATTATGTAACTATTTACAAATTATTTAAGGTATAGGCATTTTATTATTTAAGGTATAGGTATAGGAAGTTCAATCATATTATTTATTATGTAACTATTTACAAATTATTTAAGGTATAGGCATTATTAAACATGACACTATGTCTATACTTCTATATTAATATGATAAAGCTGAAAAATTGTTTGTTTGTTTGGATGAACGCGCTAATCTTAGGAACGACTGATTCGATTCGAAAAATTCTTTCAGTGTTAGATAGCCCAACGAGGCAAGTTGTCGGCTATATATCATCATGTTATTATTAAAAGGAGCTGAGTATCCATGAAGAATGTTGTAAAAATGGGGAAGAAGTATTTCTTTTAAGAGCTTTCGTTTCGTGCGCTGCATAAACGGTTAAAGTTTGGGGATGGGGATTGATAGTCACTTATCATGGAATCCATTTGCTTTTTACCTCCTATGATATAAAAAGCAACTACATTTGTATTTTGCATAACAATTCATCACGACTACCTAATATTCTAAAAGTATCAGTTTATTATGCTCTCACTGCTAAACTGCTTGACCGATTTTCTTGAAGTCTGGCATCTTTGCTTCTTGATCAGGAATATAAGTAACTTTTTACCGCAATAACTGATAAACACGTACACAGAGTGACGGGAAAAAGCTACTCATTTATCATCATTATCAGCAACAGGTTTCAATAGTCCACTGCCAGACATAGGCCTCTCCTTACCAAGGAGGTTTTGGTCTACTATACCACTAGACGGATCGGAATAGGGTTTTGTGTCAAGTTTTCCTCCTCTGTAACGATATTGCCTTACATATTTTGTTGCCTTAGTCGCCTCTTACGACACCCATGGGAGGAACAGGGATGGTGACGCTGCATTTTAAATCCGTCACCACACGGAGGTCGTAAGCAGGCTGTAAGAAGAATATCTCTGGACTTGGAATCCGCGCTTCTAAAAGCAGGGACTCTAGTAGTATCGACGTGAGTATATGGCCACCACTCCTTACCGAAGTGGAATCATTTATAAAAAATATTAAATTAATGTGTTTATTTTAATTCTAAAGACTTCCACTTGTAGATGTTTAATCACAAATTAGTTAAATATTTCGCTTTTCTCCAGTCAAAGGACGGGTAAGGTTATTTGAGTGATTATTTCTTGGAATAAATTAAACATAACCATTAAAGTTTTGAATAATTTGAGCCCTCAGTCATTGTTAATACATTCGAGGAATATTACAGGCAGAAAGCAAACTCACAAGAACCTTGTTATTTTAATTTGGTTTTTAATTTTTATTACATCGAAGTAAGAAGCAAGCAGGTGATCATGGCAAGTGATAGAAAATGTGTGTCAAACATGTAACCAGTCATTTTGTTTTTACATATGTTTTTCATATTCATATTATTTTTTATTTATTTTTGTTAAAAGACAACGCCCGCACTAGGAATAAATTCTGTGTCGCAGGGGACTTTACAAACATACAAGAAACGGACACAAAGAATACCCAGACTCGGAACAACAATTTATGGATCACACAAAGTATTGTATTGGGCTTGAACTCACAACACTCAGCGCAGTAGAGAGCGGCGTGGCGACCGCTTAAACCACTAACCTAACCGTGCAGTCACAATCTTTAGGACAGTTTACATTTTAATATAATAATAACTAGACACATCTTACGCGTGGGTCAGAGATTATCTAAGTTTACAGGGCACTGTCGTAAAAAAGCAACATAACTTAAGAAATCTACCAGTACAATTACCCTTGTAATAAGTGGTACCTTTCTTATTTTTTATATTAAGAACCTACCTAGAATGCAAGAGTAGTGGTCACCATAGTTATTGTGAATGCAGACAATGCAATATGGCGACACACACTATGACACCCTAGAGAGATGTTTCTTCACACCCTCCTTAGGGACGTAAAAGGCATGACAGTCATCGTGGCATTGTAACGTTCGTACACTTGGCACGACAACTGTCACCCCTACTGCTATGGTCTACGGTCTCACACTCACCAACAAACCACGACAGTATGGATGCTGTCGCTTTAGGTTGATCTTCTATGAGAGGGTATCGCTGCCCTGGTCGAGCCGGTCCGTTCATGCTTATGTAAGTCAGCATGTCTCTACTACCATTAAGTAGTTCTTGTGGTTCTTACATTAAAATATCAAATATGTGACTGTTGTCCTCAATAATATGTATAATTTCTTTTTTAAATGTTGTCTGAAAAAAAAATGGCAAAAAATGACAATTTTGATCAAAATATGTGAAAAATCGATTACCTAATAAAGTTTTATTTTACTTTACAGAATGTATCTTATTCCATTGTTTTAAAGCGTTTTTGATCTAATTCTGATGAACCGTATGTATTAAAAATAACTGCCGGAAAAATATAATACACTTCAATGATCTTAAAATGAGGCAATACAAATTTAATGGCACAAGATATTTTGCCATAAATATAAATGTGATCATCAGCTCATACTTACCAAGTCCTTCATTATTATTAGGAAAAAGGGGCTTGAGCTCGTTCTGAAAACTTCAAACTGAGCTAATAATTTGCTAGTTGATATCCTGAGGTTCATCATCATTATTAACAGTCCACTACTGGACATAAGCGTCTCCTTCGAAAGGAGGTTGTGGCATAAGATTGTTTGGCAGATAATGTCCATCAGGTGTAGTGTAAACGTTGTAAGAATATTAATTTACGAAGAGACTTCTTGTTCTAGTTTTTTCATATTATTCATTTAACGAGTCTGTTGGTCTAGTGGTTAATGACCCTACTAAGTCGTGGGTTTGATGTTCACTCAGGACAAATAATTATGTGATGAGCACGATCACTTATTCTGTGTCTGTGTGTATTTTACCTATAATATGCTTGTTTTTAGAAAGATGCAAGTATGTTTAAGAACAGTCTGCTTATCACAGGCTAAGTCTGATTTTGGATCAAACTGCCGTGTGTGAGATCAGTCAAGATATTATATAACATAAAATAAAATTCATTTAGTCCACAGGTTCGTGTGAGTGTACCCCAAGGATCGACACGCTCTCATCTCAGTTATGTTAATGACACTCGGCTACATTCCTGTATTTGACCATTTGTTAGATGCCGGACGCCGATGCCGTCACGGCGCATATTGTAATGAGTTAATGTCTTCCACGTTCGTTTTTGTGTTTTATCTAATGATACAAAAAGATTACATACTAATAACTTAAGTCGTTTATTACCAGTAAAAGTAAGTAAGCATCTTTATCATCCTTATCGGGGTTAAGGGTGATAAAGATGCTTTCTGTCATCATTCCGAACGGCAAAACATCCACCCCTATCACTTGGATACTTAGCACCTACCTGAAAAGTTGACATCACGCTTTTGTCTTCTAAGGTATACTCGTATGTCGTGTATGTCGGCGATGAATTTACTTGCCTTTTCTCCTAAACCCCAATCTGTTGGCAACGGTCGATTGTAGATCGATACAGGTATACAAATACGTTTTCTATTGGTACGTTGGGGTTCCCGGGATTTTTTTTCTAGGATACACCAAGTTTCTTATCTACCGATACCCGAAACTGCGTGTGATTTGTAGTTTGGTGATAAAACCCTGCTGCCGCATTGGTAAATTGCATCCGAGCGAATTTCCGCACCAAAATAATTAGGCAAATTATTCGTTTTCAAAGTAAAGATTTATATTATTTGTATAGTATGCCATATGTATATTACTATGCTTTTTACTATAACACCATTAAGACTAATGGTGTTATAGTAAAAAGCATAGTATTCAATTCTTTTTTTCATTTTCGTTCAAGAATTTGTACATAAACTGCACTCGTATTTTCAAGTTTGTGGAAGGTAAGTCTCATTCAATGTTTAAAACTGTTTTCTCATTTATCATGTGTGTTTCTGTCAAAATGCAATAAGTAGATTTATATTGACGTATTTCAATTTAAAAACTAATATTTTCAAAAGTTTCTACTTATACATTTTTGAAAAGCTAATCAAAGTCGGATTATTGGTATCTTCTACACAGTTCATACACAATATAAAATCTCAAATATATTTTGTCATTCTTAATCCTAGAATTGGCGAAATTGAGAATTTTTAAAAGCAAAAACCTAACACAAATACATACGCACTATGAGCACCAATCCTATGCTCGCTGGTCAAGCGACAAAATATACGAGTATATATCTTATTATAACCATTCGTTTCTGTTACATCATCATCTGCCTTGCTTTTACTCGTATTATTCCCAAGGTTATTTAGGGTCAGCTACTAGTTCAATCAGCTTTACCTGAACATCAGTTTTTTCATAGAGTGACTGGCATCGAACCTCCACAACCCTGAGGGCTAACTGAATTCGAAGGTTGAACCAGTTGTCAGTATATTTGAGGGCAGTGAGTTTCCAATAACGATTACCGTTGATATCCTTTGCCAAAAACCCTGGGCATCTAACCTGAGAGCTCTTGATTGACAGTCGCATACGCATTCTATTAAACTAAACGGATCGGTTCTTGCTTTCTATATAAATCAGTTAAAACCTGGTATACACTATCCGCACACGTGTTTCTCTCACTACGAATCCCGAGTTCTTTAATCTGGGTGTGAAAAAGCATCTCACTAGGCCACCATAGTCATCATACTGCATTGTCTGTATTCGCAATAAGAACGGTCACCTCTACTCTTGGATTCTATTCGTGCTTACCATCTGGCAGGATAGAGCCACTTTGGCAGGCTTTCAATATAATAAAGGAAAATATAGATTTTCAATTGTCTTGTTTTACTGGAATATACATAGAATCCCTATTCTTTTAATTACTTAATTCAATCCAAAGTAACAAACAATGCAAGCTAAAAATTGTTTCAAAGTTAAAATATGCAAATGCAAAGCAATAAATAGACAAAGATTAAAATTTCAAAACTAGACACTTAATTAAAGATAGTAAGTATTATACCTTCTTAAAAAGCGAACCTTAAACATTGAGAAAGTACACAGCTTGTAAGAATCACTTCGTCGACTTTGTAACTGTTCATTTTATAACATTTTACTTTACTTAATGAGTCCGCTACTGCACTCAGCTCTCGAGTGTAGAAAATCAAGACATTTTCTTCTGTACAATTTTATTTCGCACTAATCAGCTTGCAGATCTTTTTTGAAGTCTTCGTGAAAGTTCAAAACTTAAACAAGTTCTGCTTGCATTCGTTTCGAAAAAAAGGTTTATTAATTTTGCAGTTACCTTTTTTTGCTTTGTTTCCAAACGCAATTAAATAATCGTATATTACAAAATGTACGTTTCCAGTCCTGTAGTTTTTCCTCATAGACTATGATTGATAAAAGAGGATTACATGTAAGGTCATCAAAGTATAAGATATTTTGAGATAATCGTGTCGAACTTTAAATTGTATTTTTACGTACTTAAAATACGGCGTTTCAAAAGGTGATGTTTTAAAATCTCTTGCCAAGTATGTATATTACACCGTAAGCTATAAATTTCTCATTTAGTTTTGGTTTGGCATCGTTGTAACTAATACATTATCTCTTGATTTGGGAATATTAATGAAATATAATCGTTGCCTGATATTTTTTTTTATATTGTTCATTAAAATCAATAATAGTTTAGTTAATCTAATTTACCATAATTAATAAAATTACATTAAAACTCAGCATTTATTGAAAAATCATTCGTGAATCTCAATAAATAATGTTAGCAAAAAATAGGTATTATACATAACTTGTTGTAACTTTTAGAAAAATAGTTAAAATAAAAAATTCAGTGATAACCGTTGCATGTAGGCAATAAATCTTCAAGGAATCGTCGTGTCTTTGCACTTTGCAACTTGATCTATGCGTCTGGGTAGGTTTCTTTACGATAGGTACATTATAATATTACATCTTTCTTATAAGTATATATAGTAAACATAGTCGGAGTGGTTTTAATAAAATGAATTATGTAGTGGCCGTCTGTAGGGCGAGTTGGAAGTACGTGACGCTCTGAACGACATCATTTTAACGTAGATAGTGAAACTTTATTCATATACTCTTATTTTTTAGAAACTTTTATTTAATTTGCTATGTATTTTCGGATGGAATCTTGTAACTCAATTTTGAAGCAGATATATTCAACCAGTCGAGCTGAAATTTTACACGCATATGTATATTGTGTGACAATGCAATATTATGATAACATGTACTTGATCTGATGATAGAGTTGAAAGGTGACCATAGGAACTCTGTAATGAAATAACACAACCCCATCGAGTTTGAACTATATATATATAAAGTATGTTTGTTCCGCTTGTTATGAGTATTTGTTCTGTGATGAACAGATTTAGTAATCTGTCTCGCGATAACCAAACAGTACAAAATAAATAAAAAGTAAAAAAAAAATTAAGCTTTAATATAAACGGAATAAAAAAGCTTTGCCTTGAAAATTTAAACTATCAACTTATAATGTCACACATGTACTATATTTTTGACAGTAATTAATGTCAAAAGAACTGTCAAATCATTTTTTCAAAGCACAGATAATTGCTATTCGGTCTTACGAATCTTTATTGATATTCACCGATCAGTGAAATTGTAATTAAATAGAAAACCTATCCATGAATATACACAGTGCGACATCCCCATTCCAGTATTGCCTGGCAACTATCCCCCAGCCCCTCAACTGGGGGATATTGCCAGACGGCGAGACGTCGAGACAGGGGGTGCAACCGCTTAATGAAATCACCACAGTATACGTGTGCTCTAAGTATAGTGAAAATGAGTTTCGGAGCCATTTTTAAGCCGTGTTGATAGAGTTTTGACTTGTTTTTGTAGTTGGAACCATTGTGTTACTATCAGAGCTTATTACGAGAATCGTTTAGTGGTGTTTATTAATATAAACGTCAGTGAAATAAATATAACTTTATTCGGCTCTTGGTTAAATAAGTATTTCATTAGTAAGTTGATCAAAATCATTATCATTCTGTGTGTGTATGTTTAGTGTGTAATATTGTATTTTTTTGCATAAACAGACCAATTGGAATGTTTTTAATAGTAATTTCCTGATTTAATGAGTATATTTCTTGGTTACGTTAAAATCTGTTTAATTTTTATTTTGTTGATAAACTAATGAGTAATCGTTAACCTCCGTTTAAAAAGGATATGAATAAAGAAAGAGAGAAGAGCGAGATAATAACACAATGTAGTAAATTTAATGTTTATTAATATTTTTAAATGAGAAAAAAATATTATGTGACAACC
Source organism: Hypercompe scribonia (assembly GCA_949316085.1). Taxonomy (NCBI): domain Eukaryota; kingdom Metazoa; phylum Arthropoda; class Insecta; order Lepidoptera; family Erebidae; genus Hypercompe; species Hypercompe scribonia. The sequence continues at coordinate 14,307,950 of OX438988.1, forward strand.
CTATGGACACATCATAAATTACCACAGACAGACAATTGAAACCTCTTTTTACACATATAACAACAACTGAACGAGCGACTGAAATAAAGCGAACAAGTCATTATTTCCTTAAAACCTGTAATTACTTTTAAATTGGTATATTATTTTGGCAGTGTATACCGGACTGTATATTAAAATAGACCTTTATTTGATTAATTAATGTATAATGAGGTTATATGTTCCATAGTTTAAAATAAATTGTAATAAGTTATTATAAACTCTGCATCTGACTATAGCGAAGAAGTGCGAAGGTTCCGTGCAGACTTTATAGATAGTGTATGTAGAAAAGTAAGTAAGAAAGAAGGTAAGTCCATCACAGTTACGGATGCTAAATCAAATTTTCAACTGCAAAGTGCTGGTGTATAATCACAACATTTATTCATGTTTAAATTAAAAGTAATTAATTCATTTTATCTTTAAGTTTATACGTTTTTATACAGAGGAGGACTTAACGTCCAGTCAATGTTTCTTCTCAGTGACAAACGGCCATCAAACAGTTCGGTAAGAACTCGTTTTTCTTCTCATACTGCGGCATCTCAATAAATATACAGAATGCGGTATTTGCCTACGATCTTCATACTGGAGGTTAGTCTCAAGTGGGACATTTAAATTCTACTATGAAGCTCTGAATCCATAGGTACGTGGTTTTTTGATAATAAATTTCATCGTTTACAAAGCTACGGTTGAAAATCTCGATTTAATAGAGGCTTGGCTGTCCCATTTATCAGTTTCAAAACTTAGAAATTTTACAGAAAGTCCAATATAATTAAATTTCGCGATTTTACTAGCTAGTAGAGCCACGCTAATTTCAGTACGAGCGGGCCGGCTCGACCGGGGCAGTACTACCCTCCCACAGAAGACCAACCTAAAACGCCAGCATCCGTGTTGTCGTGTTTCGTTGGTGAGTGTGAGACCGGAGGCCCATTGATGCAGAGGTGACAGTTGTCGTGGTGACTGTGTAAGCCTTACACTGTCACAATGACTGTCATGCCTTTTACGTGCCCAAGGGGGGTGTGAAAAAGCATCTCACAAGGCCGCCATAGTGTGGGTCACCATACTGTATTGTCTGCAGTACGCATACTGCATTGTCAACATTTGCAATAAGTATGGTGACCACAACTCTTGGATCCTATTCATGCTTTCCATCAGGCAGAGTAGAGTCACTTTGGCAGGCTCTTAAGATAGAAAAAAAAAACCTAACAGCAGAGATCGGAAGCGTTACGTAGACGGAACTCTGACACACTAATAAGGATGGCGAGAATAAATAAATGTATTTATTAAGTACATAATAATAAGTGCTGTTTTACTAAAGAAATCTGACAAAAACCATTTTGTTGTCAAAGTTGTCAAAAATGTCAAGGAGATTTTGACGATAAAATAATAGTATAACAGTATTCTTCTTTAAACAATTTTTTCGTTGTATTTCTCCAAGTAAGTAGTTAAGAGCTAATTTTAAGAGAGGGGCGAGGGGGGTTATACTTAAAGATCATGAAACAGAGCATGAGCAGCGGTATCCTTACCATCCTACGTAAGGCAAACATGTTTAATAAACAATTCATTTTATTTATTGATACCATATATTAATTAAATCTATGCATAGAAGTCCTCTCTCGGCAGAGCACACACTGATGATGATGTAATGACAAAAGTCCTGACGATAACAGGGTGTGACGTCACTGATTATCATTTCAAAAAACTTACTACAGACTGTTTAGAAACTTATTAAAAAGAAATTATATGACCAGGTAATTACCTTATTGTTAGTACCAATGCTATTATCTTGTTACCAGGGTCAGTAATTCACAAGGGAATTCCTAAATGATTCATAGACATAGCCTGTAGACAATATGATAGTAATTATGTCATCTTTGTCAAGCGCATTGGATTAAATTAAGCGTAAATTTTTTGAAAGCTTTTTACTTTGATGTAATAAGAACTTTTCTTATTTTACTCTATCCTGTGAGGATATTAGTCTTCTTACCTCAATGTGTGCGTTATAGCTTTTTAGTTTTAGGTGCCGATCTTATGGTATACATGTCAAATGTATGTCATTCATTCATGTTCGTCCTTTTTGTCTAGGTATACAGATGTATTCACTAGAATGCATGATACATATGTCTATTAGTGTATTTTGACTTACTACGAGTATACCACGCTGGCCAAACGGGTTGGTATAGAGTTTGTTCCAGCCCGGATGTCGTAATAACAGCTGTTCCCGGATCCTTTCTATCTCAGGCGCAGAGTAGCTTATCGTGTGGTTTTAGTCGGTCCGATTTCGACACACAACCCCGCCGTAAACCCCACACGGTCACCACACAGACAGTGTCTTTAAAAGATATTAAATTAAAATAATAAAGCTTAGAACATTTTTAATTAGGTAATTACACCCATTGAGTCATACAACGAAGATCTCTACATCCAAAACTACTTGCCCTGACTGATTAATATATAAAAGTATGAAGTATTATTTTTGTGTTATATTTGTTGTGTTGTTAATTTTAGTTCTGCACTATTGTTCTATCCAATAGGATGTAATCTGTAGTGTAATAAAAAATAAAATAAGATAAAATAGGGGTGGAAGTTCGTAGCTTTCAAGATTAATACACAAACTAAGAAATGATCACGCGAACAAAGTCGCTGACGATATCTAGTTAAATTATAAATTTAAGCACTTAATTGATAGATGAACTTAACAGGTGATTGACAAATGACCCGAAATTTTTCTTTCGAAAAAAGTACAACTAATTTCCCACAGATGGTACTTTGAAATAATTAATAAAGTACCAAAGAGGTCATTATAAGTTATTATAGATATAATTTAAAAAGTTATTTTAGCTATGCTACGTGAACATAATAATTCCATTAGGCTTCTGCTTTTATTTAGTTCATTTATGTTTTTAAATGTAATTAAAAAGGGTTGGCAGTGACGTCAGAGGGTACTTGTTCACTTAGTGCTTGCCTTTGTATAGTGATGTTTAGTTGAACATAGGAAACGAATTTGTTCTGTACGCCTTCAGATAACATTTTAAAGTTTAAACCCTTCCTTCTTCTTCCTTCCTCTGCCTTCTTTCTCCTTCCTTTCCTTTAAACTAAATAACTTTTCAAAAATAATCTTACTAGTAATTTTCACGGTTTTAAGATTGCAAGAAAAAAGTAAAGAATATCGCCAGAATTATTTTCAGGGGGGTGCATCTACATCCACACATTCCATTTACTAATATAAAATATAGAATTATATGAGGTTTTTATTTCTATATTAAGAGCCTGCCAAAGTGACTCTACTCTGCCTGATAGAAAACATGAATAGAATCCAAGAGTTGTGGTCACCATACTCATTGCAAATGCAGACAATGCAGTATGGTGACCCACTCTACGGCGGCCTTGTGAGATGCTTTTTCACACCCCGCTTGGGGACGCGAAAGGCATGACAGCCGTTGTGACAGTGTAAGGCTTACACAGTTACCACGATAACTGTCACCCCTGCATCAGTTTATACCTATAGAAACGACTTTTTTTATACGATAAATTTAAAATATGTGTGTTTTTTTATGTATTTTCTTTTCTGCCAGGGAGGTGTAAACCATTGTACTCTCCTCCCGGCGCAAATGGTGTAAACTAAGAATCGTAGAGAATTAGAGATATTGATGTTCTACTTACAAGCAGAAAGACTTGGGTTAATACATACATTACTAAGTAAGTTGGCAAGCACTTCATTCACCATCTGATAACAATTTCTCACCTTTATATTAGCGGAAAGAAATAAGATCCCTTTTTTAAAGTCGGAATATAGATGTACTCTAGGGATTGTCTTCTACTAGTAATATTGCTTTGCGTTCCTTGCGGTCTACTTCTTTTCAAACTATATAATCATTCGTCTTGTTCTCCTTAAGGTGAATGTGTTGCTTCCCCGAGTACTCTTAAAATAATCAATGTCCCTTCAACTGAAATGAATAGCTATTGAAAGCAATAGACCCTAACTGGTGTGCTTTCAAAACGGTTGATTACATAATTTGAGATATTACATCGACGTTAAACGGGCTTCTGTTCCCTCGCTTCCGATTACGTGTCAGGACGCTTATCGCAACAATAACGGTAAGCGATAGATAATAAAGAAAAAAGAAAAGACAATGTAACTAAAAAAGTGCTAACTAAAACGAGTATCGTAAAAATTGAAAAAATCAAAATTAATTTAATTTCTTTAGAAAATCTTTTGTTTTATTTATGACTTTACTAGCTGACCCGGCAAACGTTGCTTTGCCATATAAATTATTTCTAAGTAATTTGAGCGGGATGAAAAATGATTAAATTACTAAAATGGCTATTAAAAAATAAGGGTTGATCGTAGTAGGGTGAAAATTGAGGATTGTATGTATTTTTGTATGTTGTATCATAAAAAAATAGAAATTAAAAATTTTGTCTAAAAAATAAAAAAAAAAATTTAGGGTTGTACTACCGCCAACATTTAGAAAAAGAAAAATAGATGTTGGCCGATTCTCATAGATACCGGATAAGCACAAAAAATTTCTTCAAAATCGGTCAAGCCGTTTCGGAGGAGCATGGCAACGAAAACTGTGACACACGAATTTTATATATTAGATGTTCATACGGCTTTGTGTTTCTATTTTTGAAAATGACGAATTCCTACAGCGACGTTCTCCCCTTTTAGGGATGAAATTTCAAAATATCCTCTCGTAGTGATTTCTTATTGCGTGAAAATTTCAAGTTTTTAGTCGAAGCTTTTTATCTTCTGCGTTCATATATATGTACAAATTACAAACTGTACTAAGCAATATCTAAGCAGAGGTCGGTGTCAAACTGTTACTACGCTGAGTGTTGTGGGTTCAAATCCCACATGGGACACTTTATGTGATCCACAAATTGTTGTGCTGAGTCTGGGTACTTTTTGTGTTCGTTTCTTGTATATTCGTAAAGTCCCCCGCGACACAATATATATTTCTAATGTTGACGTTGTCCTTAAAGAAAATAACACACAGAGGTACAATGTGAGGTAACTTAAAATAGTTAAGGGTGATGAATGGAGAACGAATGGTTTGCGTTAAAGAGAATATAGCTATAAGATAGTAAGCAGTAAATTGATGAATGATAGAAGAGAATGACATAAGAATCCCTGTGGATTGACGGGTGTGGGGTGACGGCCAGAGGGGGACCTCGGGCCGAGGGGGACCTCGGCCCGTCACCCACCGAGGCTGACGGTGGAGTGGTGTGTCGGAATCGGACCTACTAAAACCACACGGTGTGCCACTCTGCGCCTGATATAGGAGGGATCTGGGAACGGTTGCTATTACGATATCCAGATCCCTCCTAGTCTACCAAAAAGCTAAATCAACCATATAGATAAGTCAAAACATACAAACCTATTATTATCTATTCTTTGATACAAAACATTCTAACATTCTAATTTCAAACACACATTACACATCGTTTGAAAAGAATTCACACATGTCCGTGAAACATCTAGTCTTAAGTATCTCCCGCAATGTTCTTTACTGATCTGTAAGAATTTCTCAATGAATACGCTCGTCGACTTTACGCCGAGTTCTATTTCCGTATGTTTACTTGAGTTGCTCGCCAACTAATCAAAGTTTACAAACGGAACGAGTAGACGATTCCATTTCCAAATTGATTGATTTAAATTTTTTTTTTCAAATTTCGAATTGGAACATAATGGATTTTACGATTTAGCGCTTTAGTTAGTACTTTTTTAGTTAGATTGTTTGTCTTCTCTCTTTACCCGACTATGGCAAAACCCAAATGTAATATTTTGGCAGCCCATTTGTGACTGTTCCACCGTAACGTGTAAACTACTGCACCAATTTTAATGAATGAAGTGCCTATAAATTTGTAATAATGATCAACGTGACATAGGTTGTAAAAGATTTATTTAAAATTTTGTATAACAGAATTTAGAGATCAAATTCTAACTTTGGAAAAAACAAAACTGTGAAAATCATCACGTATTTAGTAACAAAAGAAAGGTCTTAGTACATTACTGTTGTATATACCCTTTACCCTTTTTTAGACACGATGGTATACATATTGCACTGTTAGTGTAAGTTCCCAACGGGTAAAGTTTTAAATAAAAAAATGAAGTTCCAAAAACTTTCTATGTAGTAAGAGCCACCCTGATTTCAGCACGAACGGGCCGGCTCGACCGGGGCAGTACTACCCTTCTATAGAAGAGCAACCTAAAGCGACAGCATCCGTGTTTTCGTGTTTCGTTGGTGAGTGTGAGACCGGAGGCCCATTACGTCCGTCATGTCTTACGTCCCCAAGAGGGGTGTGAAAAAGCATCTCACAAGGCCGCCATAGTGTGGGTCACCATACTGAATTGTCTGCATTTGCAATGAGTATGGTGACCACCTATTCTTGGATTCTGTTCAAGCTTTCCAGCAGGCAGAGTTACTATTACTAGAGTCACTTTGACCGCCTTTTAATATAAAAAAAAAACTATAACCCAACTGCGTAAAAAGGGATCTAAAAGGACGAAACGAAAATATTATATTATTACAAAATATATAATACAATATATAATACATAATTACAAAACTGGTCAAGATAGAGCCGTGGTCACACCTACGTACTGCGTACTTCCTATGATCATATAGATGCCAACCATAACTCCAGACATCGTAGGTGCGAGCACCTTGACCATTTTATATGCCACTACTTCAAAAGGAGGGCAATGTTTTTCGAGCTTATGTATACTTAGTCTGGCCATAAATACTGTTACACTTAATTATAAAAAAATATTACATTTGAATTTCGAATCTGTCATTTTTATACGATTGTTCATTGTGTTTTCTCATTTTGGCGCCAATACATTGTAAAATATTTTGCGATATTAAAATGGTGTGGGGTGATAAAGAGAACCGAATCGCTGTGATAGCATTACACAAAGTAGGTATGGAGCCAAATGCAATTTTTAAAACTCTCCATACACTTGGTATTAGTAAAATGTTTGTGTACCGGGCTATTAATAGGTACAATGAGACCTCCTCTGTTTGTGACAGAAAAAGATCTGGCCGTCCACGTAGTGTTCGTACGAAAAAGGTGGTCAAAGCAGTAAGGGAAAGAATTCGAAGAAATCCTGTCCGAAAGCAAAAGATTTTATCTCGGGAAATGAAGATAGCACCTAGAACCATGTCGCGTATTTTAAAAGATGACTTAGGACTTGCAGCCTATAAGAGACGCACTGGCCATTTCTTAACTGATAATTTAAAGAAGAATAGGGTGGTAAAATCGAAACAACTACTGAAGCGGTACGCAAAGGGAGGTCACAGAAAAATTTTGTTTACGGATGAGAAAATTTTTACAATTGAGCAACATTTTAACAAACAAAATGACCGTATTTATGCTCAAAGCTCTAAGGAAGCTTCCCAATTAGTCGACAGAGTGCAACGTGGACATTATCCGACTTCAGTGATGGTTTGGTGGGGTGTTAGCTATGAAGGAGTGACTGAGCCATATTTTTGTGAAAAAGGTATCAAAACATCGGCACAAGTGTATCAAGATACCATTCTTGAGAAGGTAGTTAAGCCCCTTAACATCACCATGTTCAATAACCAAGTATGGTCCTTCCAGCAAGACTCGGCGCCGGGTCATAAAGCTCGGTCCACGCAGTCTTGGTTGGAATCGAACGTTTCGGACTTCATCAGAGCTGAAGACTGGCCGTCGTCTAGTCCCGATCTTAATCCGCTGGATTATGATTTGTGGTCAGTTTTAGAGAGTACAGCTTGCTCTAAACGCCATGATAATTTGGAGTCCCTAAAACAATCTATACGATTGGCAGTGAAGAATTTTCCCATGGAAAGAGTGCGTGCTTCTATTGATAACTGGCCTCATCGTTTAAAGGACTGTATTGCAGCCAATGGAGACCACTTCGAATAAGCTTTTTATATTTTTAATTGTTTTATATTTATGTATTAAACTGACACACTGTAAAAGTAATAAATGTTATTTGCAGTTAACAATTTTCTTTTTTCTTTATTACAATATTTATGGCAAGACTAGGTATAAGACCGTTCTTTTGGCACAGCCTAAAGCTCAAATAGCTGCAAGATTTTTGACATATGAGGTGTCTTTGAATTCATTACAATTGTGACAGTAACATAGGCTATAAAATTTGTGAAGACGGCGGCCACAAATGAAACAAAAAGGGGTGTGTTTGTTTTTTATCTCACCCATATTACTTGTTAAATGAAAGATCAAAAAATACCTTATCGAAAATATATGTATCATATTCTACTATTTTAACACAAATTATCAAAAACTGTACCAACAAATTGATATTTGAAGAGCTTGGCGGTTAAGAAAACTAATTTTTTATAATAAAAACAAGAACTCGACTGCTTAAAAGTAATGACATGAAAAGAGAAAAATGAATATTACAATATCTGTATAAATTCGACTTACTTACACATCGTCATATATATCAATCAAGATATCTATATGTATATAAAAGAAAGTGGTGTTAGTTACACCACTTGTAACTCAAGAACGGCTGAATGGATTTAGCTGAAAATTGGTGGAGAGGTAGCTTAGAACCAGGAGACGGACATAGGGTACTTTTTATCCCGTTAGAACGGGTTTAAGTAAAAAAAAAAATCTACTTATATAGTGCCACTAAGGCGGAACAGAGTTCGCCGGTAAGCTAATATGTAATATATCAATCAAATCAATATATATATATCAATCAAATTGGTGGTGGTGACGGATTTAGAATACGGAGTCTCACCATCCCCGTTCATCCCGTGGATGTCGTAAGAGACGTCTAAAAAAGCAACTACAGGACAACACCACTCAAAAGAGAAAAGAAATGTGAAACAAACTCTATACCAACCCGTCTGTGTGTTAGTGTGGTATAGTAGGGCAAAACCTCCTTTCTAAGAAGAGGTCTATGTCCAGTAGTGGACTGCAAAGGGCTGTTGATAATATAATAATATAACAGTCTATTGTAAATCAAGAAATAAAACATAATAGCATAAAATTATCGTAGTCAGGTTTCAGTTGCTTATATTTGTTTTCGCTTTTCTGTTATCTGTGGGTATCATTCCCTGAACAGAAATGTGTTTTTACCCGTTTTCATCTCTTTTCCATGCCGGAAGCTGGACAAACGCACTCTACTTGTTTTGACGAATAAACGCGCGTTGACGCGTACGTTAGACAACAAAGTTCAGGTGCTCACTTACATCATGACGTCACCTCTGCAGAACACATTTTTTTTTAATGTAGTTTAGGGTAAGGTTACACACTTTTCGCCTTCCGTTACTGACTCTTCTTTTTTCGCTTCTTCATATCCAGGAAAGCGAGATCCACAAAACTTAATGATGAGGCCGAATAACCAATTTAATTTAATAGTACCAATACATTTATAGGTTTTCAAGGAAGTATCTTAAACTCCAGTATAAATTACTTTGTGCTATTGATAGCTGATCGGTATCATTGAGAGTCAAGTTTCTAATTAAACTTCAGCTTCGATGGCAGCTTACCTTTGAGATGTTTTTAATAAATCATGTCACCCCTGACATCGATTAAGACTCTGATAACGAACGTTTTTTTCATGGTGATTTTGCTGCAGGTTGTGGGTTCGATTCATGTTTGTGACCAATAATCTGTACTAACATTATAAAGGCGTAGTTTTTTTGTTTGATTGAATGTGCTAATTTAATTAAAAGGCGGTTTAAATTGAAAAATCTTGAAACGTTTTCACGGGGATTAATATAATATACCTATCGGATTAGAGCTGAATTTATATGCTATTTGAGAATCGATTATGAGGTGATGTAATTCGATGTTTCCAAAGTCACAGCACTAGTGCCTTATAAAAAAAGTGCCATTCATAGCAGATTATTCAGTCTATTTTAAAAGCTTTTATTTAATAGCATTTATATGTAATTTATTAAGAAAAATATAACTTTTATATGATTGTGTATGTTTAATTTCGATGAAAACAAATCCAAAAATAAATAGCAAAAAATAATAAAACAGTAATTGTATAATAAGGTGCTCTGACGAGCTGGTGAATGTCACGGTAAGTCGTTGGATGCGAGCAGCATGGGACTAGCTGTTGTGGAGAACGTTTGGGGAGGCTTATGCCCAGCAGTGGACGTCTTTTGGCTGAGATGGTGATGGTGTATAGTAACTTTTTTAATCCAAAATTACATTCTTTGTAACTATTACTAGCAAGAAGGGGGTTTCAGTATCCAATTTAATAAATTGGATCTTTCTGTGTATTCTTCTAAAGATATAGAACAATAAACATAGACTAACAAAATGAACTGTCAAAGTATACTTTGAACTGAGTCACATAAGTGTCATATTATTGTGATTGCTTTGTATAAGTGACTTTGGTAGCTTTAAAACCTCACATAATGTCATTTGAGTGATACAAAAATAGTTTCAAATTTCGAATGTTCTTTTTTGTTTTTAAGCTCCCACACAGCAAAGACGTCTTTTAACACGATGTCGTAAAAAAACAAATTACAATATAACATCGTCAACGTCTATTTAACCGTTTTCGTGAAAGTACTTCCCTGGTAGGGCTGATCCAATTTGTACAAGAAATCTTATTACGCCCTAGGTCTACGTCTCAACGCGACGTAACGTAATCATTCTCTAACAAAGGTTTTATGAAAACGTTATTGAATTGCAATTGAATTTCTTTTATGATTCTATGAAATTCAGTATTACGGGCTGCTCCCTGGGAACTTTGGCAGCTGATGCGGAAGAATCCTACGACCCCCATTCCTTCGAACTCATAACTACTTTAGTAATCAATACGTATAAATAAAATTGAAGTGTCTGTCTGTGATTTAAAAATACTGCGTTTTCTCAAGTGCTTATATCTCTTTTCACGATACTGAAACATGAAACACTTTTAAAAACTTTTGTCAACCTGTCTGTTTGTCCGGGCTAATCTCTGGAACCACTGAAACGATTTAATGCGATTTCCACTAACAAATGCAGGAGGTTGCTGTGCAATATACAGGCTACTTTTTATCACAGGTTGCCCATGGGATCGGTATTTACGTAACAAAAACCACGTCTTAAAGATAAAAATTAAAATCCAACGCAGACGAAGTCGCGGGCACAGCAAGGCTATAAATAAAAAGGCAAAGACAACAAATCAGAAGTTCTTTTTCCCTACTTGTGAAATGTTTTTTTTTATTTGCTATATACCAATAAGGAAATTGAAAATATTTTTGAAGATGGTCTATATACGAATACTTGTTTACATACTTAATGGTACAAAAATAACGATATCAAAATAAATCCCATAATTACAAAGTATAAATATAGAGAATATGAAAAACAAATATTGTTTTTATATTATTTCCCTGAAAACGGTTACGAAAAAATATGTTAAGAACAAATAAATGGTATTCTCGACGACGCACGGATCAAAGATAAGTGTTATTTTTTTTTATATAATCGTGGCATCTATTCCATTGTTTGGTAATCGATTATTATAATGCTGAATAACGATTCGTCTGTAATCGAATACGTCTCGGAATATTTTGTGGTTATATTCATTTGTTAAGAAACAAGTCATTATTCTGATCCCAACTAGTTTTCGTCCGTGACTTCCGACTCATTTATTCATCGCAGACATAAGTTTTTTTAAAGACTTTCTTCGATGATGACCCACTAATGTTTTTGTTTTTTTTTTTTTTCTATAAGTAAAATAAAAAATATGTGATTATACGTATTATAGTGAAATGTACGCATAAAGTTTCACAGACCACAGAAAGTGAACCTGTCACATTCACCATCAAATATAAATCAAAAATATATTTATTAATATACGAGTATACCCTAGGGCCAAAAATAAATTTCAAGAAAATACACGTTGGTATAATTTTATACAAAAAAAATCGATCAAAACTGATAAATTTGAATTGCCTGACGTTTCGACCAGATTTCACTAGACGTGGTCACAACTCAATTTAATTCCCGAATTTTTATTACGTAAAAGTTTTAAGTTAATTTGATATTACTTATTTACGATTTTTGTACACATATAGTCTCAGAGTCTACATAGATATATTGCATCTAAATGCCATATATATTATTTTATGCCGTGTATATTATTTTACACCTACGTCAGAAATATAATTGGGATACACCTACTAACATCATTAGTTATGTAACGTAAATGTACATATGTATGCGTACATATCTTTATCCATATCTTTTTTAAATTATAGTTCCTGAAATTGAAATTTACATAAAGAAAAATTGATTATTTGAGTATAGAATGATATAATTAATATAATATGTATTGTAATTTATAAATTTAATTATCTTCTCCGTACAACGCATTAAAAACGAATCGTTATGGGCTACGGAGACAGCACACGAGGCCAGCCAGTAAGATCAATATTCTAATAACAATTAGGTAACTAAAAAAAATAAAAAAGAAGAAAAAACCACACCACGTTATTGTGACGTGAATATTTTTATATTGACGCTTGTGGCAATGACCGCGGCCGGTGCTCGGTTCACGGCCGTTTAAAAAAAGACGTTTTATGTTTTAAAAACGCCTTTATCCTTGTATGCTTGTAATTGGTCGTCGCGTCGAGCTGAATCTTCGGCACGTATATGATGAATGCACCATTTTTGTACACCCCACACTCGAAAATAAATAAACGGTCGGCGGCGACATGGGGCGCAGAGGGCGGCACCCCCACATCCACATTCACGCACACACGCGCAACTCAGGGCGCGCTGAGGGGGCGCTACCGTCGCTTAGTCTCGCGTCGGCCATCGCCACGGTCGGACGTCTGTCGCTCTATGCGATGTAATCGGAAAAATAAACTAGTTTTGTTCCGGTACGACATACCACCACTAGTGCGCTGTTAAATTTTACGTGTTTGTGGACATACTGTGAACGTGATAGTTATCTAACGTGAACGGTTGGTATCCCTATTACATACCGGGATTTTTTGTAGCCACTGGTTTTGTCTACACATGTTCATTGTTTACATCTGTAGTTATAGGCATGTTTCGTTTTTTCCTACTATGTCTCTTAATGTTAGGATTTTATTAATAAACGAGTATAGTTGAACGCGCTGGATGAATCATAAAGCGGAGTACCCACATTGAATAAGTCGTTTCTATTTCCAGATAAACTATTGGGATTGATTGGGAGCCGTTGACTTGTGTTGAAACAAAGGTTTACATTGTCGGAAGGTGAACGATCTTCATTCGACTCGCTACAGGTATGTTTGAACAAGACATTCATTCATCGGTACACGCTCATGTGTCTGCGGGTCATAAGTTTTTCAATGTTTAATTCGGAAATGAAGTAAATTCGTTAACAATCTCCATTTGAATTCCTGTTCGTATCGTGCGGAAACAATTGAAGTTTTCAAATGTTCATGTGTCAAATCACAGTACATAGATTAGGCCGGCGTCCGCATGACTAATTACAATTTGAAATGCCTACAACGTATCTGTCGCACGGAAACGAAATGTAATCCGTTTTTGTGTCATTGACCTCATTGTCTATGGCTAAGTAGGTAAGAAGCTATTTGTTTTTTTTTGCGCCAATTGCGTGTATGTTATGTAACGTTTATCCGTGTACTCGTATGTAATTAAACTATTGTGTTGCATGTCAAAGTATGGAATCGAGGCTTTGCTCACCTTATATAATGCATAACCTTTTGTATGACATTTGATGTCGAAGCCTTTCAAATCGCCTTTTGAATAAATCGGTTACTTGTTGCTTCTATTCGTTGGCATAGGTAGTGTTGTTATAGTAACATTATTTTGGTCGATATGTTTTCAAACAAACTATTTACGGTACGTTGTTGTTCATAGATCAGAATAAATAGGGCAGACGTTCGAATAGGGTATTCGTACTTGTTGATAAATTAGGGTGAACGTCCCAATGTCGTACGCTCAAGGTTAAAGAGTCCGATAGCCGCAGAAAAAAAAGAAAATGTCTGTTTATGAACATGTGATTTATAGTTGTTTTGATTATTTTAAAGCTGGTTTATATTAAATATGGTGGGGAAGTTGTTGAGTAAACTTTCTTTGACAAAGTCGTCGGTGCTTTAAACGGTTGTAAGGGCCTATGCCCCCACCGCGGTCCCGTGGTGCCATGGGTCCTGCCCACGGCCGTAATCACCCACGCATGCGACATAACCACTTTGATATTATGGCCCTACCTACATAGTTACGCTGTTGTCGGTTCATGGTTGAGTTATGCTACTTTTACCTTTAAAATACGTAATATATATGTTGGCATGTTTTTAATACTATAAAATAGATGTAAGGTTTAGTGAGATTTGTATATTAACTGCCTCCGATTGTCTGTTTCCGGAGAAGACAAAGACAATATAGCTTCCTTCCCTTCTTCCAAGAGTAGAAGGTCAACGTTATAACGAGATTTTATCACACAGTTTAAATTACTAAACATAAGTAGCTCATTAAAAAACTCTATTACAATTTTCAAAACAAAAAAAATAATCAAAAGTTGGCAACACTGATTATATCTTTTTTTAAAAACTACAACACATGTACACACGCACGAAGGCTAACTGAATGTAGTATTTTGTTAAGTCTTTTTTCATAGTTTTATTTTTCAGACTGTGTCGTTCTTTGTTGCGATCCAAATTATTTCATAATTAACGAAAAATACATACATAATTATAACGTTTCATAATATGTGTGTAATATGACGCTCGTGTTCCTTTCCTGCTCGCAAGTACAGTCAGAAACTATTTAGTGTGGTACATATCTCTATGAATAACATTATGTATAATATATTTTATACAATACATTGTACATTGTGTATTTAGAGACAAAACGACGCCTATGCAGACTGCCATTTTTAATAATAACGATAGTTACTAAAAATATATACAACATGGTGATCTGATTTCTAGACTAAACTATTAGACAAAGTCTGCACTATGGTTACTAGACAGCTGATATATCTACATAGATACACAAATTGCGCTAAAAGATAACCAACGATTGTGGTCATCACACAATTATTTGTTATTAATGAGAATCCAGCTAACAACCTATTTTCTAACGGTCAGAACCACTAAACACTAGAACGACAGTCATAAACTGTTAATAAGTTTCAAGGATCGGTTTAATTTTTATTGGGTTTTTGTGATAACAAATTCTCAGACGCAGCATGGAGTCTGGAGACATGGTGAGGACAGGAGTAGTCTTGCCATTAATAGGGGTGCCTATTGTTGTCTACCGATGACGTTTCAAGAAAAATGTTACGTAAAACCGGGAGACTTTAAATAGAACTTTCGAGTTAAGGTATTAAATAATATGTATGTATCATACTGATGTGTATAAAGTACATTGTCGGTTTAATCCAGCAAAATAGCACAATCTATAATATAATATATATAATAGCAATGGTTAACTAGAGAGGTTGATCAAATTAGTTGAACATGTGAATACCTTTTATTTAATTTTTTGTCTCATTTAGTGATAGGTAACACACACACATACCTATATATAACCCTTTAGTGGAAACTCCTAAAGTTTAAACCTAAACACTGCTACCTTGTTTCGGTCGCGACTGTACATTATCATCTGATATTTGTATGACATACCTACTTAATACGAGAACAAACAGAATTTATATATTCGTATTAAGTTTAAAACCTTTGGAATAAAATGTCTAAACGTCCACTCATAGTGGACGACGTAGTCTTCTCGAACGTACAAACCAGAGACACTGTGTGTAAACCATAAACCATAAATAATTTCCTCTTTTATACTGACACAAGACATATAAAAAAAAATACATCCAATAAATATTGTAATTAAAAAAAAATCTATTTAAAACCTTTTCGAATGAAAGAAATTGATCTAAGAAATATTTCATAAAACCTTAGTTTCCCTAAGATTTTTATCTTGAATGGTAGTTGTTCAATGGCGACGGCAATCGCTTGCCGTCAGAAGACTTGCTTGCTCACATTCCCCCTATGTTATAAAAAACTTATAAACAGAAAGAAACTGAGTGTAACCCACAGCTATAGACATATTTTCTATATCAGAGATTTAATATTTTTGTTTTAAATTCAAATTATATAATATGGATAGTTAAATTAAATATGTGGGTTATTTATGTAATCAAATTTTTAAAAATATGTATAAAAATTTACGCATTAGCATACACCGGAATTAAACCTTCTTTGCTTTTTTTTTATTTTTAGGATTATTATACTGTGTCGGGCGGTACTCTAAATAATAAATATTTATTTCCAAAAAGTGGCTACAAAAATAAAATGAAACAAAGTATTTTGAAACCCCCTATACCCATCATCATCTCATCTCAGCCAAAAGCCAACCATAGCTGACCTCCCCCCAAAATTCTTCACAGCAGCCTAAGATAATGGTAGGATCTAACTCGGGTTATGGATATCAAGCTACTATATAAATAAATATTTTCATATGTCTCACACACAGATACCAAACCATACAAAACCCGTATTATAACAGACTACATATCGAAGTTACACCCAGGCTCAACAATGGTCATACTCGTCACTCAAAGATTTTACTAACACACATACACTTAACTAACGACCCTTTTCGTTAGTTTTCTTTAATATCTTTAAACTACAAACATTGACCTCTTACAATTTTATTATATATATAGATTAATGTATGTTTATCACATAACTTACGCATAGAAATGAGTAAACTACAAATATTCTTGTCATTTATTAAATGCTCGCTTGCATAAGATCACTTTCCCTGACCTTCATAACCAGTTGCGTGAATTAAATTACGTCAATATGCGCACCATAGTTTAAAAAAAACATTTATTTTCGTTTAGAAATATAAACTGACGGATAGTTTATGGTCTATCCAACGGCTTTCCGTGACCCTCACCAGGTCATCGGACCACCACGTTGATTGTCTTTGCTTAGAAATATTTCTTACAATAGTAAAGAATCTTTTATCTCCCATCAGTCTTGTTTAGGAATAGTGGTGGAGACCCTATTTTCTTGTACCACTTTTTTTTATTTTATTTTAAGAACCTGCGAAAATAACTCTACTTTGCATGAATAGTATCCAAGAGTTGTGGTCACCATACTTATTGCGAATGCAGACACTGCAGTGGAGTGACGCACACCATGGCGGCCTAGTGATACGCTGTTTTACGCCTCGCTTGGGGACGTAAAAGGCATGACAGTCATCGTGGCAGTGTATAATGCCCCACAATTACCACGATAACTGTTACCCTTGCTTCAATAGGTCTCCAGTCTCGCACTCACGAACGAAACCCGACAGCACGGATGCCGTCGCTTTAGGTTGATCTTCTGTGAAAGGGTAATACTACTCTGGTCGATCTGCCCATTTATGCTAAAATCAATGTGGCTCTACTACCTAGTTCGTCACTGTGTTAGTATATAACTGAAATGTTACAATACTAGGCCAAGGACTAGTAAAAAACTTAATAAATAGCTTTCTTAAACATTTTTTATTTAACTTCGGTGTTCAGAATGAAATCAAATGCTGTTTAGTTTTTTAATCGATTTAAAATTAAATATTTACACAATACGCTTATCACTATTAGACCAGTTATTTAAGTTAATTTATGTTGCTATTCTCTGGTTTCACCTACTTTTATAGTATATCTCTACTTCTAGTTACAGCGAGCCCACAACCTTATGATTATTCTAGTATTCTATTTCAATGATTATTCTATTTCTATGGAAAATATCGTCATATTTAATTGGTAGTTTAAGAGTACTCGTTAAACAAACAGATAAATTAAAACCCCTTAGTTTTACTGTAGTATGTTTAAGTGCC
This sequence comes from Hypercompe scribonia, assembly GCA_949316085.1. NCBI lineage: Eukaryota > Metazoa > Arthropoda > Insecta > Lepidoptera > Erebidae > Hypercompe > Hypercompe scribonia. The sequence goes on from OX438988.1 coordinate 14,325,809, forward strand.
TTTAAAATTATAGGGATTCAAATTTCTATACACGGAAGTAATTTCTGAATGCGATGGATTCGAACAATTCGATGAACATCTAAACACGAGCAAAATTCCGGGAAAGGTCTGGTATGATACCCGGGGCAAACTTATTGATGGGACTATAAAACTTATTAGATTACTTATTAAACGTCTAAGTTAATCCATTTTGCCTCGGCGAAGACTGACTAGTCTGATTGATAACGGAGCTTACGTCTACCTATTAAAGTGTTAATTTAGTTTAATTACTGAATATAGGGGTTGGATGACGAGTTCGAGACGAGTAATAGTTCTGTTGACTTTAGAATTGGTCGCACGGGAATCAATTTTCAATTTATATTCCCCAATTGTTATGATAATCTAGTTGGCATTAAGCAGATTTCGGTTAGCGAATTTGTGATCAAGTAGTAAATTAGATTAAATGTAATCCTACATGGATTACATTTGTGTTGTGTACGATTAATAAATGTTAAGTTACTGTATATAAAAATTGTCTTATTGGAAAACTAAATTAAGTTAAGTAGAATGAAAGGTATGGTAATAATAATAAATTATTTCTTTGTTCGCGATTGTTATTTCTAAGATTACAACTAAAGTTAATTTAAATTAATATTTGAAACACGAATCTTTCTAAGGCTTACAACTGTTAATTACATTTTAAGTGATTTTACGAAATAATATTTAACTTAGAAGGTCGATCTGACACAATTCAATAAACACTGTCTTAACTTAGAATAAAAATAATCTATTTAGTATGGTATGTTAGATAGAATAGAGACCGTGGTTAGGTAAACGTAGTTAGTATAGGGCACCCTGCGCTACGCCACGATCGATCTAAAGATTGATTTTTTGAAAATGAAGTTAATGGCTGACAGCGGATAAATAGGGACTGCCCAAGGGTGGGTAATTGGCGTTCCTTGAAGGAGACCTTGCTTCAGCAATAGACGATGATAATTGATTGTATAAGTATAGTGTGTTGATTGATTATTTCGAAATTTGTCCCGAATACGGCATAAATTTATCTCAATTTATTCCATGTTACAGAGAAGTTAAAACGGAAATTTCGTAAAAAAAACACGGAAATAAGATCATAATTAAACTATAACAAAAGATGATTTATCCAGCGACATATTTCCTCGGTAGAAACTAATTAAATATTAACATACTTCGTCATAACTGTGTGTCAGAGACGTTATAATTTCCACCTCTTTGTTCTTTGAAAAAATATACCAAGTATATGTAAGATTAAACAATGAACGATGTCGAGATTGCATAAGTTTATACCGACAATGGATAAGATATACTGCTTTTGGTTGGAGCGCTGACTGGCTTTCGTCTTATGGTTCAAAATATTTCCATGCTCCCCGGGGTCAAGGGATATCCACATTATGCTATAGATAAAAATTAAACTTCCTAAGTCTACTTACTTTCTATGTATGCCTAAGACAATTGATTTATTTAAATATCAATTCTTGCTCTCACATAGCAGTGTGTAATTTACTTCGAACATCCCTAATTTCCTGTACTTATAAATTGCCTCCCTATCTCGTAACTCTTATCACTGAAGACATTAGGGTTGCCTCATTATTGAATAATAATTAATTTTTAATATGGTAATCTAAAATGACAAGCGGATGACAGTCTGTGATATGACCGGGACAATTGAGACAAGCCTAAAATAGGCTCGCACGGACTTGTATATTCGTATTCAAAGTCCGTGTAGACTTTTGTGTTTGTAAGACAATAAAGCGGAATTAAAGAATTATTTAATCTCTTCTTCGATTGTATAGAGATTTTAATTTTAATAAAAAAAATAGAGTAATAATACCGAATAGTTTATTTACGAAATATCTCCTTCTTGCCGCTTGGGTGAATGCTGTGCCTTAATGTATGTTGCATAACCTTAATAAGATATGTATTAGTTACAAATACATTGAGCAAGTAACGGTTGGCAATAGCAGTTGACAATCTGTGTTGTAATTTAGCCAGTATTGTATAGGCTTTAAGATTGAAAATATTTATTTATAATGTATACCTAGTAATTCACTGTAGACACTTTCCTAGTAATGACGTCAACACAATGCTTAGATAATAATTTCTGTATTTATTTTAATGATTAATAATATTAATAAATTGCTACTGAAACGAATTTAACTCTGACTGCTTAATTTATGTTATGTATAATAATGGACAAATGATCCAAACGGATTTTCTTCTTTTTTTTAAGAGCCTTTTAAAGTGACTAGTCTGACTGATGGAGAACACTCATTGCGAATGCAGGTAATGAAATATGGTGACCCACACTATGGCAGCCTAGTGAGATACAAATAAAAAGCAAGACAGTCATCGTGGCAATGTAAGACTTGTACACTTGCCCTGCATCAATGGGCTTCCAGTCTCGCACTCACCAACAAAGGACGACAGCACTAGGACTTCTATGAGAGGGTATTAGTACACTGGTCGGGCCGGCTGGTTCGTGCTGAAACGAGCGTGGCTCTACTACCAATGGTATTATCTGCTGATAAATGGATACCTATATCCAAGAACATTTGCCACTCAAGATGATGCGTTGTCATCCTTAGTGTTCCCTTCACCTCCAGATTTAGTAAAGAAGCGATTAGAACTACGCTAATTTATGAATAAAACGAAAGAATAACTTAACATCAGCTCCCCGTAAGGCCATTTTATCATTCCAACTGAATCAGCCTACATATAATACACATGTCTAAATACGGCTCGCTCACGGCTAAATTCATCGATTCATCATCATCAACAGTCTTTAACAGTCCACTACTGGACATAGGCCTCTACTTAGCGAGGAGGTTTTAGCCTACTATACCAAGCTGGCCAGATGAGTTGGTGTTTTCCTTCTCTTTGCAGTGATTGCAGTGGTTACCGCCTCGTAAGATCCCCACGGCATCCCGTGTCATGAATAGAAGTGGCATCCGTGTTGACGTGTTTCGTTGGTGAGACCGGAGGCCCATTGGTACAGGGGTGACAGTTATCGTGGTAACTGTGTAAGCCTTACACTGTCACGATGACTGTCGTGCCTTTTACGTCCCCAAGCAGGGTGTGAAAAAGCATCTCACTAGGCCGCCATAGTGTGGGTCACCGTACTGCATTATCTGCATTCGCAATGAGTATGGTGACCACAACTCTTGGATTGTGTTCATGCTTTCTACCAGGCCGAGTAAAGTCACCTTGGCAAGCTCTTAATATAGAAAAAGAAAGGAAGTGGCGACACTCCGTATTCTGAATCCATCAACCATACGGCCATACAATTCTACACAAATCTCACTTTCTGTTGCTCTAAAATTAACTTACAATCTATATTATGTATTAATACTAGTACTAAGACGTTGTGACATTTTTTCGGATATTTTTTATTTCGTTGCCTAACCTCACTACCAACCAACACTAACCTACCTCAACATATCCCGGGGCGACTAGAATAAAACACAGTGGGCACTGGCGCCTAAACATAAACATAAATATATTATTTTTTGTTTGAAATTGTCGTTTGTGGTCGTCAGACCGCATACATGCAACTGCAAGAAAAGGGTCACACTGCAATTAAAGGCAATCATTCAATTATAAGCTCATTCGCCATTGTTATGTTATTTTTAAAAATTTCTTTTCCGAGAACGACAGCTGTTATAAATCCAATTGAAATTTATTTGCTCGATAAATGTTGTTTGAATTATCAACTTCATTCGTAAATACTATTTGCGTGCTATGACCTAAACATATTGTTGTAACAAATAACTCAAACAGGATACATACAAACGAAAACATTGACGTTCTTAAGCAAGGAAAGGCAGACTCCATAAACAAGACCCGTTTGCACTATATTTCAATATATTTATAACATATACATTACGTGTATAATACAACACAAAATTACAAAAATTTGTAAGTTTAAAAATAAAATGACCATCCAATTGAACCTAACGTTACGAATTACGAACTTATCGATACTAACAAGCATGAGAATCGAAGTCTTCAGTCACCAACGCAGCTCTTTTTCTAACGCACCTTCCCCTTTTGATTCGTTTGCTACATCCACTTAAGAAAGACCTCCGACCCCCCGTCTGGGACTACATTTCTTAGTATCATTTTTAAGTGTCACAGTAGAAGCGAAGCGTGTCCCACTACGCTGGGCAGACACGAATTCTCAGACTTTATAGCATAGTCATTGCCCGCGTTTGAGCATCCCCTTTTTCTTTGTTCAAGAAGCGTAACGCCACGCAAGTTAGTTCTCATGCCTGTGCCTTGTTCGAACTGATTTAGTATTGTCCGTTGAGTCATGTGTAGTGAGTAAAATTAGTCATACGTCTCTTTGTCGATTCCGTTGGCTTCTGGTCGTACATATGTTTACTACATAGTGTTCTGTTATTAACTTATTTTTGTACTCGGCATTTAAGATTTGTACGTATTTAGGTGTATATTACTGTCTTCAGCTTCTTAATAAATTCTAGTATGGTATATTACTAAACGCAATACCAATGTTCATGTTTTAATTTGTTCATAAAAATAACATTTCTTCGAAACGTGAATGAAATATTATGTTATTCAGATGTGTATTTTATCCAGAAACCGGCGCCAATTTTTTAGTTGGCAAAGTGCGTAAACACTACGTATGTACTATTTCAACAGGAGATAACACTCCTCCACAAACGATCAAAGTGATCATATTCAAATTCCATCCACGTACACATTTCTTTCCAGAATCATCCGAACAAAGATACAATCTTTTAAAGAGCGTTGACTTCGTTTGTGACCTCACGGAACAATTGTTTTTGGGCCTAGCGTGACAGATTTTAGTCGACTCATACTGTCACTTTGTCATCACACGTTTTTACTAGTGCAGCTGAAAGCTTAAAAGGTTGTCTCAACTTATCATTTTAATGATTTAAATAGAACTCGGTGGCAATCTTGTGAGAGAAATAATTTGCTAAACTATTCGAACCACCTTCACTGATAACCGTGCGGGTATAATCTCACATGGAGTGCGTGGAACGCCATGTGTTGCTTTTAAATAGTTCCGCAAACATTTTGCAGCCTTTCTTGGTATTTATGAGTATATACTTGTATTGTTGGTCGCAGACGATTTGCAACCGGTCTACACTTTGTACTTAATTCCGTTGCTAATGGACTGTTCGAACCTACAGTTGATGTTTATGTGTGGTCGCAGTTTAGTACAGCCATTAATAATGTACATTTGGAATTGAGATCGACTGTGTGGTTAATCACTATTTAAATAATTTTAATGGATCAAATTTGAGTATTTTACGTGCCATGGTTTTATTGATATAAAGCATTTACACAGTTGTTTAAAAAATTTTTAAAGACGAGTATAAAATAAATATTTTTTATGTATTTTAAATATGTTAATAAAGATAGCGGTACTGTTCATTGTTTTTGTGCCTTAGCGATAACTCCAGTCCTCCACTCCACTCCTCTTTAAAAGTAACAATAGATAAAGGTATTTAACCTTTATCTATTGTTTCAAAAACGAACAAGAGAATTACATTCTTAAACTGTCTACAACCATTAAGATGTATATCATCCGCTGACAATTTCCTGTCCGAAAATACCATTTGGTCTAAAAAACCAACTAAATTATGATACTAATTTTCTAAAAATGTAATTGGTTTCGCCACGTGGCAACTTAATTTTAATTTAAGACATGAACAAAGCGTTGCTCACTTAAAGTCTTAAGAATAAATGTCCACTTTTGATCTTGTTTTATAACAAGTGTGAGCGAGAGGCACAATCATTCGGTTAGTGAAAATGTAATGTGAGGTAAGGTACCGAGTCACACGCGGAGTTGATGACCGAGAGCGAAGGCCGCGCAATCGGTCAGACAACCAAATGTCATGGCCGTACGCAGTGGGCGACAGGAAAACCTGGTCTAAAAAAGTGACTCACAACAGGCACTAATTAACAACTGAATTAGCATGTGCTGCCATCTTGTTAGTGCTACTTACAATACTACATCTCAATTAGAAGTTTTCACAATTGACAGATTTAGAATACGCGCCGTAGCGATAACCTTGCAAAGAGAATGGCAATGACATTGGCTCGCTGTCAACGCGGAAAACGGAAGACGGGATCGCCCAGTGGTACAAATTTTACTCGCTGGGGTCATAAAATTTTAAATATTTAAGAATTAAGTTTCACTCGCGGCCATAATTTATAAATTCTCCCTTTCTTCCTAGCCCGTATTGTGATATTTCGACTCGTAAACTGATATAATAACTTGGGATCGACGTTGTTTTACGACTGTCAAAATCGTATTTCTAATAATAAAATGTCTCAATTTAGAGAGGCCAATGTTTTATCGCGGATATAAAGAGGCGGTATTAAATGTTTTTTATGTTTTGTTCGTGTATCGTTGTCCGATGGGGTGCCTCGATTGTGATGGTGTCTCAGAGCATTTTTTTCACAGTCTGTCCTCATGTTTTACTTGGAAACGTGACTATTTGTAATAATAATTCATGTTATCTGACCGGGAGGCGCGTCGGACGTGGACGTCTAGTCGGCATCGTCCGCTTTGTGCGCATTTGTTTATTTTGTCCACGACTACGGCTCGTTGTACCACAGTGCGCGACAGTTTATTAAACTAATTTAATACGTAGTAAAATGTTAAAAGGGTAGATAATATAATATTTTATAGACATGTATAGATTTATTGCGTCCTGTAAAATTGTAAACATATTATACATGTGTTATCTCAGAAATTGCTATTTAGGTCTAAACATTCGTTATCAAAAAAACTTAGTCCAAATCACACATTTGTGAATTCCAACTAAAAGCCTTACGACTATAGAACATGATATAATATGATAACACAGAAACTTCACTTATAAATTTTGCTAAAATATATAATATTTTATACAAATAAAATAAATTGAAGTGTCGGTTTGTAATTTTAAATTAAGATCTTTACTAAATGCATATTAAAGTATATTAGATAGGATGCTTAAATTAATTTTAAAATTTTTGTCTGCCTGTGTGTATGTTTAGATTTACTGAAACTATGTAACGGCTTGATCGATTATGATGTGACTTTCATTGATATATAATCGATGTCATAAGGAGTAACTTAAGCTACGAATTTTAAAAAATAAAAGTGGTTCCGTGAACACATAATTAAAACCAATAAAATAATGCACAATTTTCGATTCAAAAGAAAGGATTTAACTAAAATTAGGTCAATAAAATAAGTCGTACTGTAAAATAAAATATATTTGATTAATATCACCGATACTAAACTCAACAAAAAACTGTTTTTGGAAATCCGAACACGTTAGGTACAACCGAATTGAGAACATCTCTTTTTTGAAGTCGGTTAAAAACAAGTCTGATTGCAATATGTATCAAATTGTACCACAGTACCAAAATCTTTAAATGAAACAACAAAAATGTTATAATTAATGATAACGATATCTGTTATCAGCATTTCCGCGTAATACCAGGATTTGGGACAAAAGAGTTAATAACCGATAAGCGGCCATTGGAACGTCTGACAAAGACTAGGCATAACAACTGGCACAGATAATATAAGAATACATTTATGAATGAGTTTGGCATGTCGTGTACTAAAGGAGAAACTCCATAGTTTTCTTAGCCTATAAGAGCGTTATAAGAGCATATGGCTTCCCTGACAATTTAGTGACATTTAGCTATCCAGGAATCAAATAATATGACGTATAGTAAAAGACAAGTAGCAATGGTAATGTTCACACAGCGATCCGTGTCCTTAACATCTAATATATTATAATAATATTTTTTTCTAAATAGAGAGTCAGATAATTTAAAATAGCAAGGTCCTTCTAAATATGGAAAGTACGCACTTAAAACGAATGAAGACGAACAGGTGCAGATTCTTTCTGCCTAACTGTTGCTGTCATCTGTCAGTCGGTGAGCAGTGTTGCCAGCTGAAAAAAAAAATAAAGAAACTTGATTCTCTATGAATCGATTTCATTAAATAATTGGGTAGCACTTGTCAATTGATTTTCATACATATTTTTAGATTTTACGAATTTATTCACAATCAATTACTATGAATGCAGACACTGTATTAAATCGCTCTCTTACTAGATAGAAACATGGCACTGTTATATATTCTGTGAATTCAGTCAGAAAAAAAAAATTAAATACATTTCCATTAGGTAACTGTTCGGTCCAAAGTTACCCGTTGTGTACATTTTTGAATATACATAATATATAATTCTTATGTACGTCTAACCTCCTAAGCCGCTGTACCCATTTTGATGAAATTGTGTGCGTTTGAGACGATTTCTCAATATTTTAGATGAACAATTACTTTCGTAGTTCTAGAACCTGACTGTGGCGACATCTGTCTACCAATTAGGGTATGATGTGAAGGTTTTCGTAACATTTATAGGCTATCTGTTGGATCTACTGTTTAATAATATCATAGAGCAGAAATGTCTTTTGAACGTGCTAATCACTAAGTGCCTGACGGATTTGAATTATCCTTTAAGCATTTGATGGTCATATACTTGAGATAGATTGATAGATAAAGCTTGCAGCCTTTTCCATATTTGCTTGCCATATCTTAACTGCCTCGGTGCCGTAATGATAGCTTATATGACCGCTGTACTTGAGGTCTTGTTTGTATGATCTGAAAAAATTGGTTTCGGAAATTGGGTGTTTCTTATCTGCAATATGTATGTATTTATAAAATAAAAGTTATCTAGTACCCATAGTACAACCGCTGCTTGGCTTGGGATAAGATGGCGTTGCGTGAATATGGTAAAATATTATTATTATTATATCACACAGTGAGTGTTAGGAACTGAGCAGCTAACGCACATATAACAGTACAATTTCTTTGGTGTTTAAGCTAGCCAGTCACGTTTTAAAGGACGCTGCTAACTATATTAATGATGATGATAATAACAATATTAGAAAAAATGATCGCACGTTTAAATGACTCGTGTGACCCTAATCGCGTGTTGCAGTGTTATAATGCTGATATCGTGACCTTTCGCAAGACTGCCGCAAAAATAACCTGTTATACTGCAGTTGTTGAAGGGTTTGTTTTTATTTACGAAAATACGAGTACACACAAACTCCTGTTCTGGACGTTTACAAATTTTGTAAAAGCGTAAATTATTCCGTCAGAAGTTTTGGGTGTTACTACACAAATGTCTGATAGTTTTTGTACATAAGTGTATTAATTCGGATGTTATACTCACTTACGGTGACTTTTCCTGGTTATTAGACAAAGTGGACGTTTTGTGTGACCCACAAATTGTTATTCTGCGTCTGAGTGTTTTTTGTGTCCGTTTAATGTGTTTATAAAGTGTCCGCGACTTAGAAATATTCCAAATGCGGTAGTTGCCTTTAAAGATACTGTCTGCATGTATAAACAAAGATAAAAATCATATTAGTTCTAACTACACAATTACTGCTTAAAAATCTAATTGCATCTAATTATTTGTTTGCTGACATAATGTCATTAGTTAACTGCTTGTACTGATATTAAAGAAGTTAACCTTTTCATCAGTCCACAAAACTAAGTTTACATTTTTAATTATTCATTTCATGTCATTTGTGATAATTAGTCATTAATTGTTGGTTGAGCAAACAATATGCATTTTAAGTCTGATAACAAAATACTTTTGTTGAAATATTATTTAACAAACATATTTAATTATAAACTTACTTAAACTTGCCGTTTAACATAAATTTGTTTCGTCCATATTTCAACCTTCCAATTGATATATTACGAAGCGTTTTTTTTTTTATTTTATGTAAAGCAACGTCCGCATTTGGAATACATCCTGTGTCGCGGAGGACTTTACAAACAAAGAACACCCAGACTTAGAACAACAATTTGTGGGTCACAACAGTGTTGTTCCATGTGGGGTTTAAACCCACAACAGGCAGCATCACTGACCGTTGTATGTTCACTGCTGTTCGTGCAGTCAAAATCATGCGGTGTGTGATGATACACTCACTATACATGAACATAGTGAATCAGTTTTGATGATTTACTAAATTGTCGTGACGACATGACTCATATACTACTAACGATTGTGGAATCCAGCGACAAGTATATCTCAAAGGTATCAAAAAACATGATCATTTAAACGTTTAAATCAATTTTTGAGGGTTTGAATATGAGTCCATTAGTAGCCATAGGTTTAGTACCCGTTAAATACAAATAACAATAAGACACGAACTATAAGTAAGACACATTTTATATAAGTCTTCATCATCATCGTCATCATCTCAGCCAAAAGACGTCCACTGCTGGATATAGGCCTCCCCCAAGGTCTCACAACAACCAGTCCCGTGGCACGCGCATCCAGCAGCTTTCCACCACCACCCCATCGGCCATCGTTTCTGCGTATAATGTGCCCCGCCCACTGCCACTTAAGTTTAGCAATTTTACTGGCAATATCGGTGACCTTGGTTCGTCTGCGGATCTGCACGTTCCTGATTCGATCACAAAAAAACTCCGAGCACTGCCTTCTCCATTGCTATTTGGGTGACTGCCGTATCAAGCCCATAGTGAGCGACCATGTCTCTGTGCCGTAAGTCATCACTGGCACCACACACTGGTCAGAGACTTTTATCTTGAGAAACTGCGGTATTTGTGACGAGAAAACGTTACGTAGCTTCCCGAACGCTGCCCAACCTAGCTGGATTCATCGTAGATGAAGAAATTTAATTAAAGCCATTTTTGTACATGGTTTCTTGACTTGATTCTCTGTTCTAGGGCTGAATAAACATGAACACATCTTGCTTAGTTAGGTAAGAATAGAAATGAAGAATCATAGATCCTTCTGCCCAAGCTTAATCGTTGGATATTCTCCGATGTACTAAAAACTACTGGAAACTAAAACAGTTCGATATTTTTGCTGTTAAGCATGTTTGAAGACATCTCATTGGAACACTCACGGTAGCAAAATACACAAGTCGGATGACGGTCATTTACCTAGCGAACACCCATACTTTGGGACTACTGATGGCAAGGCATTTATAGATTTGTGTTGACATTCTATTCCAACACATTACATATTAGTCTGTGTTTTGAGTCATTGTTGGGAAAACTGGAATTGACAACGAAGTGAATTGGCTTGTATCATGCCCTACTTATAGTATCTAGACCATTTTGTGTATTTTTCCATTTTAAAAATGAACATGTAAAAAAACTTCCTATTTTTGTCTTCACAGTTTACCCATGTATTGAAATCATTTACTAAACTGGAAAGAGCTTAAAATAGTTTAATGGACATACAATGTTAGTTGAGCCAGAGATCTGCCAGAGTAAAATAAATACGAAAGCACCGGCGCCTTGTATGATTAAGATTGTAAATTCCACGAAACAGCACAGAGTTTATGACTTTTCTATTTTCGTCGTGTAGCCCGAGATATCTTTTCCCATCGAAATTATATCTTTCTATTTAACTTCCACGAAGGACTACAAGTTGTAGGAACAGGTTAATTTGATATGAAATAATCCAATGTCGGGAATTTATATTAACATCTTCACGAATCCAAAATTCGTTTGAACTACATGTTTGTCAAGGGCTTTGATATTGTTTAATTAAGTATATACGTATTAAACATGTACACATATTCTAACTATAATAATATTATAAATGCGAATGTGAGTTTGTTTGTAACGCTTTCACGCTTAAACTGCTAAAACGATTTCAAATAATATTTCACCAATTTGAAAGCTACTTAACAGTAACATAGACAGATTTTTACTACGATAACCGAGATAAACGCGGGCAGAGGCTAAGTCAAAAGCTAATTATTTCGTATTCCTAGTCGAAGCCTTTTTTTAGCCTAAAGCCGTTATTTTGTAAACACGTACTATAGTCCGTCTTAAGACGGCAGAGTACATCGAAGCGGCAAATTTTTAATCTAATTAGACTGGACCTATATCTCGTTCGTGATGGAGACTACATTAGCCAGCGTTATTAGTACTGTACACTATCAACATACATAGGCCATTATTTTCTCTATTTTACTTCGCCATCTTTGTTCCGTTCAAATATATGTTAGTTTCACTATATATACTATCCAAAAACATGTTTAGGCATGCCGGGTTAGATAAGAGTTATGTTTGTATTGCGGTAAAACTTCTATTTGCAAACCGATAGATTATAATGTAGAATAATCGGTTGTTATCGAATGGTTCGACATTGCCAATCTTGCGAAAGATTATTCAAGGTTATTAGTGTTCAGAAAAAAAAAATCGTTCCATTTATTTCATGTTAATGCCTTGAATGCAATAACTTGTGACCTACTTGAGGTGCTTGTCAGCACGTTTGGTGTTTTATTAAATTATCTTGCAATACGGCATATTGCTTGCTCTGTCTGATTCATCAACGCGGGGCCTTGGCCGCTGATGCTTTTAATATTGTAAGCAGTATTTTTATAATATAAATGTTTCGAACATCCGACACACAACGCCATCTAGTATCAAACTAAGCAGAGCTTCTACTACGACAGCTAGATTGACTGACAGAATACTTAAATGTAAACTTTCTTTTGTAAATACATACATATTATACATGCAAAACACTAAGCTTCCGAAACAAATATTTGCAAATCATACAAACATTTGATTCTACCCGAGAATCTAACCCGAGATCTTAAGCATAGCAGCCACATTCGTTACCAGTGCGCTACCGAGACAGGTATATTGTAAGTATTGTATTTTTGGGCATTTTCCTACATATGGAGTGAAATGTTTTCGTCATTTTGAGCGAAACCGTACTATTTAAAGTTTGGCAGAATTTTTACATGATTTTATAAAACTTGTTGGTCTTAGTATAGAAGAGTACAACTTGTTCGGTTAAATTGAGCGAGTCAAGCGACAAATGACAAATTGTTTATTTAGTTCGCAAATATGTTCTGTTTTACTTAGAAATACATAAATAGAAAATCGGGCCATTGGTGACGTAATGAGCGTTGAATCAAAGTGATGTATTCAACTTTAAACTTTAGAAATGGTGGAGAAACAAACTGATGTATACAAATATTAAGTTACGTGGCCATACCTCTGCCAAGAGGGGAAGGGAGGGTATCTTAGAATCAATGCGTGACGGTCAGCACGTGATCATTGCAAGCTACTCAATGTTATTGGCTCTCTTGACCGATTGGTTAGTGATTCTAACGGTTGAGTCAGACGTTGTGGGTTCGAATCCAAAACGTTTTATTGTTCAAAACATTACATACATTCACAGATCCTAGTCTCGCCTAAACCAGGTAGCTTTTAGACGGGAAGGAATTGGCCTATTAGTTTCTATATAACAATTAAATAAAAAGAGACACGCAATTACCAAATATTTTAGAACATACAAGCGCATAGACAATATCTCATAGATAACACAACATTACAGCACTTACAAAGTGCTATGTTATGATGTCTATTAGATAATCTTGTAGTATTTTAACATAATATCTGTGTACGCTCTGGCATAGTATGTAACGATTCTGGTTCCATATAAATTATTACATTTGGAAGCATATATTTCTTTAGATTAGTAGGTTTGGATGAGTAGAATACCTTTTTTTTTATATAAAGAACCTGTCGAAGTGACTCTACCCTGTCTGATAGAAAGCATGAATAGAATCCAAGAGTTGTGGTCACCATACTTATTGCGAATGTAGACAATGCAGTATGGTGACCCAGTCCTAAGGCGGCCTAGTGAGATGCTTTTTCGCGCCCCGCTTGGGAGCGTTCAAGACATGACAGTCATCATGACAGTGTAAGGCTCACACAGTTACCACCACAACTATCACTCACGTATCAATGGGCCTCCGGTTTCGCGCTCACCAACGAAACACGGCAGCACGGATGCTGGCGATTTAGGTTGGTCTTCTGTGGGAGGGTAGCACTGCCCCGGTAGCCGGCTCGTTCGTGCTGAAATCAGCGTGGCTCTACCTGATGACGATGATAATGATGAACTGATGTTGTCCTAGTCTGTTTCGGCCAAAGCGGCCAGTCCTGACGGAGACCAGGCGACTACACAGGAGATATTATAGTGCGGAAGTGTTTGCGCAAATACAGGTGAACTCTCTGTTCCCTCACTCTCAAAGTCTGATTGGACAGCTATCCGACACGACCGGGAGAGATCAGACGCAGAACCGACGGCTTTACGTGCTCTCCGAGGATTAAGTCCCCATCTTCCAAGCTCCGGGTTGTTATTAAGTATTTTTATAATCAGAAAAAAGAGTGTTATTGCTCTTTTCGCCCGACCTGGATCCCAAGACCTCTTGATTAGCAGTTGCACACGTTAACCGCTAGACCAACGAGACAATAATTATACCTAAAACAAATATCTTAATTATAATGATATTGAAAAACAAATTGACGTCACCTACAATTTTGTCTTTTTTTTAATTTTAAAAGCCTGCCAACTTGACTTACAAACTCTTTGTCTTTTACAAACGTGAATTAACTTGTTTCAACTAGGTTTAATACATGCCTATTACCTGAAGTAATATACTTATTTTCTTACGTATAACGTAATTATTTATACCTATTATAAGTTGTACATGAAAAGTCGTAAACATCCAATATAAGGAAACTTATTGCTTAAATTATTCTGTAATAAAATAATGCTATTTGTTATAAAATGAATTAATTGATTCGTTCTCTTCTTCAAAGAAAGAGAGAGAAAGAGTGACTGTTTTCCTGAGAATAATCAAGCACAAGAAACAATCAATTTGTACACTGTTGATTGTTTAACTGACTTTTTTTTCACAACGCCATCTAGTCTCAAACTAAACAGAGTCTACATTGAGTATTAGACAACGAACATAAAAAGATTTATACTTTTTTTTCTGTTATTATACATCGAAAACAACCAAACTCCGAAACAAATATTGACTTATCATACAAACATTTGATCCGACCGAGGAATTGACCCTGAGACACAGCAGTCCCATATGCTACCACTGCGCCACCGAGGCGGTCATAATTTAAAAGGTGAATTTATTTAATGTCCTTTTCCGTGTTTTGTTGATTGTGAGAAACTAGCTCTTGAACCTCCAAAACACAATCCTATTAAATTTCAATCTAGCTAAAAAATATATTCGCATCACTACACATAATATGTGACAGCTGTACATTTAAAAAAAAAATAGATAAAATAAATGACATGTACAGTCGTGCACAATTTTAATAATGCACAATTTGGCAGTTGGCGGTCATGTGTCAATAATTCATGCGTCGCAAGTAAACAGGTACATGAAAACGGTCAATAAACTTCTGTACGTCTTTATGGCGTAGTATTAACAAAGAGGCGCACTTGGGGGCGGGGTCATTGGCACCGGTGTGTTTAGCACGGAAATTGTTTATGGAAAACCATCATGTGTTAACGTTACGCAATGCTAGTTTTACTAAAATAAATAACGTGACCAAAGACACGAACTAGTTTTTGCTTATTTTCCTATAATAGATGACGGTTGATCGGTAACATCATTGTACGTAAATGTTAACGAACTTATTTTTTAGGATTATTTGATCTTAATTTGTAATATTATTTGAATAGATCAAACTTTTAGACTTCGAATTAATGCTTAAACAAAAACACGTACTTACAAACACACATTTACATACCTTTATCCTTGAAGGGATGGACCAGTCGCATAGTAAACACTCACAATTTGTCGATTATAATTTTCAGTGAACCGGCTATATTAAAAAAAAATCATACCTATGTATTTTAAGTGTACATACAATTTATATAAAGAAGTACCACAAAACCATATACACACAGTACAAGATTAAAACAAAGAAAAACTTCGTCTATTAGATATTCATAGATTACGGGTGGTGGCGGTACATACTAATTTACAAGAAGGGAGCGAGTGAGAGGGCGATATCGTGCCATCTCTCTTTGTACCTGTTCTTTTTTATGAGGTACGCAGGTAGACCATCCCTGTGGCCGGGGTGAGTCATTGTGGTCGGTGTGTACAGTCGGGAACGCAAGTGCTAAGAATTTATTATACCTTGTTCAACAGGTTGGTTACTTATTGCCGGGATCGATGTTTCGTCGTCTTAATTTTAAAGGGTACATTTTTAAGAGTAACGCTTTGTTTAACATTTTGTTGAGTCACGTTGACGGTTGGATAGAATAAAGAATGGTTGCGGCGTATTTTTTTACAAATGTGGCACGATGTTAAGTACGTGGATATGATTTTTTGAATAGAATATATATTTAAAATGCTTCTGCTGTCCTCCGATTTTTAAACTTTATTTTTTTTCTTTTTCAGGTAATTTCAACAAATATCAGCTGTATTTTGTGTGACAATAAAATGAGGTAAAAGACACTTAGAGTTACCATAATCGTATTTATTTATAATTGAATGACAAACTCTGGTGTCACATCGTTTTTAATCATTCACATCACTCAAATTTAAACTGTGCGTTCTTTAAACTTTATCCAATAAGGAATTTTATAAAAAAATCGAAGTATAAAATTACAAAGTCATTCTCCGTTTCACGAACTCGGGGCAAGGGTATATCTACGGTAGTCCATTGTCACTTCACACTAATTTGACTTATGTCACTGACCTCACCCCAGCACACAGCTCGGTAGTTAGCAGTGAATTTCCTCAATTCCAAAGTTGAATTTAAATTTTGAGATCATAATCGTTTGACGGTTACCGTCATCGCTGTCTGTGCCAACTGACGTTTAGGAATACAACATAATGTTTTTTTTATCAAGTGTACTTTACGAAAGAGCTCAGTTCATTCCATTTCGTCCTGTACATCTATTGTATGCCTTATACTCCTCTTTTCAAATAGCTGATATATTTTATAAGTGCATAGTCTCGTTTAACATATTGGGTAGTCATAAAAAAAATTGTGTAGGCTGCAAACGAACAGACGGATGACGTGGTGATCAGTGATCACCAGTAATAACTCTCTCCTACTCTTATGTCCAACACGCACTTCTTCTCTTGTTCATTCTTCTTCTACTGTCTATCTACTGTTGTTATGGAATATCCTACCACTTGAGATCAGGAAATCAACTAACCATGACACATTTAAAGCCAGTGTCCGAGAATCTTTCGAGAGACAGCCAGCAAAAATATCTCCATGATCTCGTCATCTCGAGTATTATCTAATATATAAAATTCTCGTGTCACAGTTTTCGTTGCCATACTCCTCCGAAACGGCTTGACCGATTTTGAAGAAATTTTTTGTGCTTATCCAGTATCTATGAGAATCGGCCAACATCTATTTTTCATCCCCCTAAATGTTAGGGGTAGTACAACCCTAAATATTTTTTTTAATTTTTAGACAAAATTTTTAATTTCTATTTTTTTATGATACAACATACAAAAATACATACAATCCTCAATTTTCACCCTTCTACGATCAACCCTTATTTTTTAATAGCCATTTTAGTATAAATGGCAAAACAACGTTTGCCGGGTCAGCTAGTTTTATATATTTTAATACTGTATGTATATTGTAAAAATATTAATTTTTAAATTCAACCATGTATTTTTAAAAGTTATTGTAATTTTATATTTATTATTTAAAACTTCTCTTCATGATACTCTTCGTGCACCTGGCACGTCCCTTACTCTGAATCTACAGGTTGACTGGGTAGAAAAGTAAAATCGTATTAAGTCCGCCTCATAGCAAGCGTCATGGAGGAAGTGTTAAAAATAAATATATAAAAATAAGAGTAGATGGGAGTACAGCTTGTCCGTATGGTGACGGATTAAAAATACATAGTGTTACCAAACTTATATATCCCGTGGGTGTCGTAAAAGGCGAACAAAGTATGCAAGACAACATCATTACAAAGAAAACAGTAGCAGTCGTGGGACTGCCGATAGAAGTGAAAACGGAACTATTAAGTTGAGAGTAATTAAAACTATATGCAAAAATTGTATGAAATTTTTTATGTTTCATATATAGCTATATATAATATATAATATCATATATAATATATAATAATAATAAATTTCATATATAATATATAATATCATATTCTCCATAGCTATAGATATACTATTATCATTAGCATGTCGGTGACGCGAACCGAGGATTTTACCCTCTACCAAAACGCTCAACGCGCCTAAAGAAGTTTTCCCTTCAAATAGGAAAATTTAGATTAACCCTATTCCAACCCGTCTGGCCAGCGGTGTATAGTAGGCCAAAACCTTCTTGCTAAGGAGAGGCCTATGTCCAGCAGTGGACTGTAAAAGGCTGTTGAAGAGGAGATTCGGTAACCACACTAACTCCATGGAAAGCAACAAAAGAATCGCGTGATCGAAATCGCGATCCGACTGCATAAAAAAGTGTTCAACCGACTGCTTTAAGAAAGTTCAAGGATCTGTCTGATAATAATATATTTTATTGCATGTTGTAAATTCAACGCGTTGTTCGCATCTCATTGCGTTTATAATTACTAGAATTTAATTAGCCCATCTCACGGACCCTGTGACTGCTGGTAATCTTTAGAAGACGCTAGAAATTATGAACGCTGTAAACTATTGACCATTCGTTAAAGGTATGGATTTTTTAATAGGCAGCCTCATTTTAACCTTCCTATTACTAGATTTCTGAAATCTAATATAGGGTGAAAGAGACTTTATGTGGCATACTTATTTGTGTATATTTAAAGGGGATCGTGACTAAATGGTAACGCAGTAGGATAACGTTGCAGAGTTAAGCAATCTTAGCCAGGTCCGTGTATGAATGGGTGATCATTTCTAGCATATCGAGATCTCTCCACGCCTAGGAGAGCAAGTTAAGCTGTCAGCCTCGGTTGCCATACGAACATCGTTAGCAATCGTTAAAGGCCGTTGAAGTCCAAGGAGTATTTTCTTCTGAAACTACTTGTATTCTAATAAGACAATAATATAACACATAAAATTTTACTCAAGAATTGGTTGCTTAGTAAAAACTTGATACTACTGAATTCTTAATAAAACAAAATGATGTAAAAATACAAAATTAAGGTGTTACTTGGCGAGTGTACATTATTAAAGTTATGTGGGTATTTTGACCTCTCACGGTGGGTGAACGGATAAATTATGCTGTATCGATATGCGAAACGTAAGTAAACCAAAATAAAAGTACGAGATCCTTGAGCCAGGTACTGGGTGATTGACCGGAACTTCCACACCAGAGACGATAAGCCTCATGACTGCGTCGGGTGTTAATCATCAGTATTTTTCCATGTTTTTTTATATGTATAGTGAACTAGCTTTTGCTCGTGGCTTCACTCGCGTAGAATTTTGTCTGCAGCATTAAGTTTTATAACAGATCATTTTAAATATTGTTTTTTTTTTAATATAGTCCTACGGTACATCATCTTTTTGTCCCTGCAATGGTTTAGGCAGCGTACGCAAAAGTAACTCTCATAAGCCAGATTTTTTTCCGACTTAATTGACATGTATCGTTATATTACGACCAGAATTACATAAAAACATTACAAATTGTAGCCTATATGTTATTCTGATGTATAACCTATTTTACTGTAAAGTTTCATCCAAATTTGTTCAGAAGTTTTTTCGTGAAAGAGTAACAAACATCCAAACAAACTTTCGCATTTATAATATTACTAGGAGTTACCTTTTTATTTGTTTTCATTTGACTTGATGATTTGATTCTCTGCTTCTTACATTCTCTTCCTCCTTATTTTTTAATCAATGGGACAGGCTTATGTCCAGCTGTGGACTGTGACAGGCGAGTGATAAAGATTTATTTTGTGTAATAGATCTCTATTACTCATATCTTACTGTGTAAAATGATGACAGAGAGTACTGATTTATACCGAAACCCAAACCCATTCTCTCTTTATGCTGGATAGAGAACTCTAATGCGGCACACTTGTGATTTTTGAGTTACCATGCCAAAAGAGATGTTGAGTTTTCTTAAAAAAAAAAATTAATAACAGCCCGGATTGTAGAACTTTGGTGGTGCTTGACACCCATGCGTCGCAGAACACGTTAAGCCGTCGTTGTCAGTTGTCATGATGAAGTTGAACCCTCGAGTTCAGTTTGTCCTCAGGGTTGCGGAGGTCCGACGCTAGTCGCTCCGTGGAAAAATGATATTCAGGTCTCTGAGCCGTGGTAGGTGCTTACCGTCAAGTGGTGCATCTGCTGATTTACCCTTCTATACTGTAAATAGTAACAATTTTAATTCCGCTAATGCGGATTTTGTACTTCGACAACATAATTGTTTCTCGAAACTACAGAACGTTCTAGATAAAAATTGTTTTGTATTTACTGTACTCTTAATGTCTATCTAGAAACATACGTTATAAATACTAAACTCCGTTATTTTTATATATTTATCCTGTCACCTGGAAATTTAAAACATCCTTAATCTAAAGCAATATCAAAAGAATAATGTTTATTATAACAATATTACGTTAAAAGATTACAATACGGCATATTTACGAAACTAAATTGAAAATTATCATGTATTTCACGGTAAAATTTAGCGTAACATAATAACCAGGAGAGCTTTTCTGTCCAAAGCGTTCAATTTATTCGCTTAGCAGGTGTCTGGGTATTGTACTTACCTTGGACAGTAAATCAAATGGCGAGCTCCTGGAGCGCGCCTTCTTGGGTGATTTAAAGTTATTTGCTACAGTTTTTAACCTAATTCTATTTAACAAATTCTTTTTTTATTTCAAAAAGACGACTCCCGCACAAGGAGGATATTCTGACTACAAACGTACATGAAAGGGATAGGAAGAACGCCCAGAGTTAGAACAGCAACTTGTGGTTCACACAAAGTGTTTGTCCCATGTGAAGATTAAGCCCACGACATTTGACGGTGCAACAAGTGGCGAGGAGGGCATTTAAACCACTGTGCCATTCGTACTGTCAAAAATATGTGTAAAGAAACTAGTGACATGGCAAAGTCAAGCGATTAAAATCAGGTTATTTTATGAATGAGTGACCATTTTTAGCACATTGAAACCCCTTCATATTTCAACGGGTACGTTAAGCTGGCGGTCCCGGCTTCTATACGTACATCTGTTGCAATCGTTAGGAATAGTTAATGCCCTAAAAATCCGACAAAAGTCTTATCTACAGAACATTGATATCGTCTAGTACTTAGATTGTAAAGGTCTGACGGCAGTTGCTTATGTAATTTTATTTATTACGGATTTCAAATTCAAAATTAGTACTGCTATATGTATTTACAAAGGAATGGTTATCACTTTGATAGGCGCTGTATATGATTGCTATTTAATTGAATATTAATTAGCAAAGGAAGTTTTAGTGCCTTTGAGAATACGCCAATTAAGCGGATGCAGTTGCCTTGAACATATATCTGTATGTAACCTTACAAAATGGTTGATTCAATAATATGAACTATTCTTTATCTTCGAAGTTAGACTCAGTTTAAACATAGTAACGTTCGAACTAATTGTGGTACACAAATTATAAGAACGTTGACGTTACTGAACTAAAGAAAAGGCAGGGTGAAGGCCCCTCTGTCCCCCCGGTCTCTTCGAGCTATTATACTGTCAAACTTTTGTGTCATCTTGTGCTTCTTACTTTAATTTAGTTTCCTTATTCCTTGTCCCGTCTAAAAAGCGATTATCCTGCCAAGCAGCTTTGGTATCAGACAAGGCCATAAAAGAAACCAGTGGCATGTAAATGAATGACAATTATGGACACATGTAACTCGTGTAATGCTCTTGTGTATTGGTTGAAACATTTTAATAATTCGTGTCCAGTAATTCAGTGTACAACAAATACTAATTCTTTAAAAAACTAGCGTCTCTAAATCGCTGCATTGTATACGAGAAGGTTCTCGAACACACAATTTGTTGTTTGTTGTTACTACTAAAATAATTGCTACAATTTTCACTACAAAACGAAATTAAAAGTCAGAATTCTTATATAATCTGTGCAAAAAATAGTGAAAGACATGTAATTATTAACTTTCAGGCGCAGATTGAACTCTGAACGAAGCCTAGTTGCACCTGAGAACTGAAAAATGTTACATAAAATGTGATTTTTAATTTAATAAGTCTTTTTATTTCTTTTCGCTATAAATTATCTATTTTAGAGATAGACAGATCAGGTGGAGTGATAATTTGCGCAAATCGATCAAAATAGCGTGCAATAAGAAGAACCTATGTCCAGCAGTGGACTGCAATAGGCTGATGATCATAGACAGACAGTTTGATTTGCCAATTTTTATCAAAATAACTGGTAATTTATCGTAGGAGAATTACACTCGACTACAGTGTGAAAATCAGTGGTAAGCAGGCAATTCTTTTGTCCCTCATAACCGAGTGAGGGGAGCCCCCGCAACCTCATTGTGAGAGGATAGGAGAAGAGGCTACTGGTGACCTTACTGTTTATTTGTCAGCTGTACCATAAAAATTGTTTCAAGAAAGACTAGAACGCCACTATAAACAGTCTACATTGAGTATTAGATCATGTAACACATCTGAAACCGTACACCACGTATTGTGATACATCGCTTTATATATGAAGTCTTACTATCTGAATCTTTGCTATAGATTTCAAATTCATATTATCTACACTTAATACAAATTAAAATTACATTTTTATACATTTGCGTAGTAAATTCATGTATCATTAAGGTAAAATAATTGTTTTCATTTCCTTTCTCCTTTCAGTGGTCGTGTAATTCTATACACACCTGATGAGATTTTTATAGACTATTTAAATTGGCGTTAAGCAGATGTGCACATTAATAAATGTATAACGTACACATCGGAAATAATTCAGCAAGGAAATCTATTACAGATTAAAAAAAACTTTTTATTTGCAGATAGAAACAGATGCAAATTAAGTTTTATCAAGAATTTCAAAGCAATAGTAATTAAATATTTGAAAGGTTTGTGCATAAGGTCAAATATTTTGTTCAATAGAGTAGTTGATATTTAGTCAGCATTCATAACCTCTAGAAGACTATAAACGAGACTCAGAAAGAGATCAAAATATACCTATTTTAAACATAGAGGGTGAACAAAAATAAATGAAGAAATATTTCGGATATCTGACACACAACGCCATCTAGTCTCTAACTGAGCAGAACTTGTACTTCTGAAGGTAATATATATGTATACTAAAAAAAGTAAATTAACTATAAGTAAAAAAAACCAAGATCCCTTGAGATCACCCAAATATAGTGTTTTCTGCTCTTACTTCCTGAAAAGCCTGGACTCGAAGGGATTTTCCACGCCCTATCAGCAAAAAAGCCCTCTTGAAATCTGAGTCAAATAGTTTTCACTACATAAACATCGTTCATCTATAACTCTTACCATTAAAAAAAAAGACAAAATACCATAATTCCGATCAAAGGGAACCACTGAAGTTTGTAACGGAAAGGGTAATAAAATGTATAGGCGAGTAAACTTCGAACATTCAATTTATTTAACTAACTAAAATAGCTCCGTGTTTCCGTTGCAGAGCTTGGGGTTAAGGGCATAGTGTGTTTACAACGACGCTGTTACAACAACTTGTGTTACTCCTGAACGAACATTCCAGAATTGTGTCGCTTTTAAAATGTATCTACTGTTGATATATTGCATAGTTTTATTCAAATTCGCTTGTAAATTTAATAAAAAAATTTATATTCGTTAGTCACTTTTGGGTAGATGACTGTATCTTAATAAATACCAATATCCACTTCATTAAAACTAATATCGCGCAACATCTCGGAAAATACAATTAACATAGCTTATTATTATCACGAATTTCAATCAAATGTACAGTGAAATATATTGTTCAATTGAGTTGTAAAACAGTGACGTCACAATTTTGTGTTTAGTACATTTTTCATACAAAATTGTTGTTTTGACAGATGATAAAAAGTAACTAATTTGAGTAAGGTGTCATCTAGCCTATTGTTGAAAAATATTCAACCTTTTGCAAATTATTAATTATTATCGTATTCCGATTTCTGTATTTCAAGCGATTGTGCAATACATGATGACAATCGACCTTATTTGTTTTTACATATATGTACTCGTATCTCAATGCTGACAAAACTGCTGTAAAATTAGATTGGCTACTCGATAGATTAAGTTATGCTAACTTTCGTGTTCCTGGATCTACGTAGAGCCAAAGACAAAGTTTGCTTTACAATATCACTCAAGTAATTTAAAAATATCGCTACAATTTTAGTCATGGCAAATTAACGTTTCTAAACGTTGAGAAATAAAATTAAGAAATCACTGTTGAGTAACGTACTTTGTATCAACGATGTGCGTCCTATTTAAGACTACAAAACTCATCGTGGTAAGGAACACGTCAAATCTAAATATGGATTAAGATGGGTTACCGCCTCGCGGTGCTGCCACATCGATCTTAGAAATACATTAGCGTTACCCTAATGCGACGCCGCGGGTCGTTTTACCTGCATCTGGTGTAAAAAATGATGCACTGTCTTTTATTGAACGGGGTTTATTACGCATGAGCTGAATTTTTTGTACTGCTTATAAGATAAATGGACCCGGTAGGGGTATTTAGAACTGAATAGCGTAATAAAAATTAACATATTTCTAAAAGTATATCGATCTTCGCCAGCTTGCAATCACTGATGGAATGGCTTTTTTCCTAAGAAGATCCCTGAACCACGCTGAACCTCTTTTCTATGGACAGACCTATGTTCAGCAGTGGACTGTTAAAGACTGTTGATGATGTGTCATGACATCACGTTGAGCAGACAGGTCGCTGTCAAATTTCCTTGCTTTTTGCAGTGCTGTTGTTCTGCGCAATTGGTTCCCTTATTCTGTGAATAAATAGGAGTTGTGACATATTCCTAATCCATCATCACACGGACGGAATATTCTACTCAAGTTTTTTTTTTGCCAGTAAAGCATATCGTTGTAATACGTCTGATCAAGAAGTATTTTAACATACAACGAATAACTTATTAAGTATTTCAAAGGTCGCATTACCTTCTTAAACTGGTTTAACTTAAAGGTCCAGTAGTGATAGCTATTTCCTTAGAATGGCACTGGTTCAAGTTCAATCTCAAGGTATACAGCATTGATTTTTTTTTAAGTCAGGGTCAAAGTAATTACTTGCTGTAACCTACAAGTCGTACAAAGCTATTAGGGTCTTGATCTAAGGTTTTAAAATAGTTTCATTCGAATTTTGACACTGTAACGAATGAATGCGAGATATTTATTGTGAAAACTGTATGATAACAGTGGAGGAACAGGTATCATGTCCGTCCAATACGATAGAGACGATCGCCGTTAGTATTTTTCATATAGCGATGCAGGATCAGCCATTACACCGTAAATCAGTGACACTCAAATTCGTTTTTGATTTTACTCTAAATGGAAGTCTTTACAACAGGAAATAACAAAGAGAAATGACTAAGTAACAAACATGTTGTTCTTATACTCGTATAAGACTGTAACTTAACGAATGTCTGGTCCAAGCAATTATAACTCGAATTAAACTGATATACCTCCAAAAAACCTACAACTTTGGCTATTGCTGAGACAGTATATCACTGTTTAATTGAGTAATATCAAGCGGTTTCATACTGCGCTAAAAAAGAGGTCTCAATAGTGCAAATGACCGCGTGAAAATACAATTAGAGACCCTATCGTTGTAGGTTTTAGTAGGCTGTATTCTTTGCGCTAGTCTTTGAGTCCGCTTGTGAGCACGGTCAACGCAACTTAGTCAAAATACCAAGTGATTTTGTAGTATAAAACACCTATTAATTGTGTTAATCCCTAGACATTCGTATTAATTCTAAATCACAGAACGTGAAAGTTTAATTGTCCGTAAATGATCCATGGAATGCTTGTAAGCGTATAATGGGATATAAAATGATACACCTGGCGTTTCAAGCACTAACCTGAGTCATTATTAAGTGGATATACACATATGTCTTTGTATTAAACCTCTTTCAAAACACCATTCATTTATAAAATTTGTATAAGATGTTATCAATATTCTTTTTAAAAAATAAAGTACACGTGTCAAATTTTGTCAAAATATACAATCTTCTTTGAACAATGGTAGTGTTGGCAAACATAACTGACGTACTGAGGTATCGATAATATCGTCTTTTACTGAACAGCCATTGAAAGTAGTCAGTTAATTTGGGAGTAAAGTATGAGTCGGCCTGCCAGTTCAGAGATCATCACGTCTACACGCTTTTATTGCAAACAGTGGAGTGAAGCAGATATAAGTCGATAGTAAAATTTTGATAAAGATTAGTTTTGCCTTACATTACAATTAAAAGTAGAAAATTTTATTAAAACGATAAATATAAGACGTTTCTCATGTGACATTTTTGCTCTAATCAGTCTTCTCTCTCTCTCTTCTAGTCTAAAACAGTTTTCGAACACAAAATTGAAAAAAAATCTGTGAACGTAAGGGAACGCTGCACGCTGAACATAACATCCTGATTTTTCTCTTAATTTATGAATAAAAAATGACTTTATTTTCTTCAATTTCTCCTCATAAACGTTCTGCTGGTCGCATATTGTATTATTCGTGAAGGTTAAACTCGATTTTGACGACAGTTTCACCTAACCTAAATAAAACCATCACATAATGCGCTATCAGAAATATGGCGTGCCTAACATTTTAAATAATAAAAAAAGGAAAAGACGTCTGGAACCAGACTGAGTCGTCTGCACCGGAATATTTAAATAACGTCTGCACCAAACAATGCCTGATGACATCCAGCCTCCATCCTTTGTTATGGTAAAATTAGTGAAGGGAAGTACCCGTATCGATAAATTTTAAAGTCGATGTATTAAGTTTCATTAGTTTTATGCTCGTAATGAAATTGACGGCAATTAATCAACAATTTGACCGTGACATTCGATTGTTAATCTAATTATCTAATAGCATTTAGGTTTATTATTATTAAATTGATAGTATTGAGTTCATAAATGCTAAATGAATCGTACACATACTTGTGTTATAAATTCCTGTGCATCATTGTGGAGGAGTGGTTATGCTAATTCTCTGTATAAAAAAAGGCCAGGTTTAAGATCAAAGTATTCACTTGCTCGAACTTCAAAGGTTTGTTTCTTATAGATGTCATTCTTCATTTACTTGCGCATCTAAGCCACGGTTTATAATTTACAAGTTATATTAAACTACCGTTATTAAAGACTGAATATTACCTTAAGAAATGCTGCTTACATTGTGGTCACTGTAACTTTTAGTTACTGAAATAATAATTATTCCTACATGGTGCGAGAAAATATCTTCTATTTTTTTTTTCTATCTTAAAAGCCTGCCAAAGTGACTCTACTCTGCCTGATGGAAAGCATGAATAGAATCCAAGAGTTGTGATCACCATACTCATTGCAATAGCTGACAACGCAGTATGGTGACCCACACTATGGCGGCCTTGTGAGATATTTTTTCACACACCCAGCTTGGGGACGTAAAAGGCATGACAGTCATTGTGACAGTGTAAGGTTTACACAGTTACCACGATAACTGTCACCCCTGCATCGATGGGCCTCCGGTCTCACATTCACCAACGAAACACGACAACACGGATGCTGTCGCTTTAGGTTGGTCTTCTGTGGGAGGGTAGTACTGCCCCAGTCGAGGCGGCCCGCTCGTGCTGAAATCAGCGTGGCTCTACTACCTACTAAATGGTTACTACTACTTCTAATGTCTACGACTTCTATGGTTTTATATCCCAGATTCTTGTTCGATATATCCAAAAAAATATGGAATATAATTTACCATGTTTCTGAACACAGTTTAGGTCTATTTATTTACGTTTATACACGCTCATAGGTTACAAGGACGAAGGGAAAAGGATTCAATGCGCTTTCTATATGAAGAGGTGAGAGGTAACCCTCGCAAGAAGGAAAGGGGAAGATAAGGGACCCCGCTGCGATAAGTGATTAATCTTTAGTAGTGGCGGTTTATTCCTTTCACGGGCACAGAATAGTAATACTGAGGTAGTCTCGAGGGGTGTTATTAAATTAATCAACATCTCCAATTTCCTTGTGTATAACCTTTTTTTCTTTTGTGTGTGTGTACATTGTTATGTATTTATACATATGTATATAGACACTGTGTCTATAAATAAGTATTGTAGGTTAGAATAGTTTCTTAAAAAAATTAAAACTATTTTTCACTATCTTTCACTACGATAGTTGATATTGCAAGATGTTTATGATAGATAAATTTATAATTTTCCTTTTATGTTTTTTTTTCACATTAGCACATTAAAAAGCTTATTTTTTATAACATTACCTAACTGTCTAACTTTCAAAGTAGTTTAGTAACTATACTAATTACTGGGTATAATGTGCCGCGCCCATTGTCACTTAAGTTTAGCAATTTTACTGGCAACATCGGTGGCCTTAGTTCGTCAATATAATATTTCAAAAAGTATATATAAGTAAGTATATATAAGTATATAGTAAGCTTTATAAGTATTTCAATTCTCCTATCGTTGTTTTGGCGGTTAACATATGCGACTGCGAATTAAAAAATCTCGGGTTCGATTCCGTCTAGCCGAAAGTGTTGTTAGTTATTCTTGCAAGAAATTCTTAAAATAAATCCGGAATGTGGAAGTTTGGTGATGTTTCACGTCCGCGCGGTGCCTCTAAGAAAACGTTGTTGTCATGAACATCTATGGCAATCCAACAACTAGTTCCACTCCGAGTTTAGTTCGTCCTCAGGGTTACGGTGTTCTGATGCTAGTCGCTCCGTGGAAAAACTGATAACAAGATAAAACCAATTGAACTGGTAGCCGACCCCAAATAATCTCGTTAATAATTAAGTCCAATAAAATGTACTCGCTCATCATTACCTGCTTCTAACGTCATGAAATTATTTACGACTGGTTATAAATACGTTAAATTACATTCGTCATAATAATAAATATTTTCATTCGTTTAAATTAACGATAAGTTATTAAGACCCCAAAGAAATCTCTAAATTATTATTTCTACAAGAGCGTCTCAATTTTCTATGGGTTAATGCAAAGTTGTAAAGGAATTCTTCTAAAGAAATTAATCATTTGGGTAATAATTAATATGATGCTAAGCACTTTTATAACGGCTTATGTCTAAAGAGAGCTCTTGTAATTAAGACGTGTGCTGTGCTCTGAAAAATGGATAAAATATTTACTTTCATATTCTATTTTAGTATTCGTAGCAATAATAAATCTTTAGATTTAATTTTCTGGTTGTAATACGATAATTTCTTGGGATACCATTCGGTTCTAATTTGGAGAAGGGCTCCTCCACCTGTGCTCTAAAGGAGAGTGGCAGATGTCAATGGTTGGCCAGGTAGCCCGTTTTCTTCAAAGGAATCATTAAAATATAGGCTAGATGACACCTTAGTCAAATTAGTTTCTTTTGTCATCTGTCAAAACCACAATTTTGTATGTAAACTGTACTAAATACCAAATTGTGACGTCACTGTTTTAGGCTACTCAATTGAACAATATATTTCACTGTATATTTGATTGAAATTGGTAATAATAATAAAAAGCTATGTTAATTGTATTTTCCGAGATGTTTCGCGATATTGGTTTTAATGAAGTAGACATTGGTATTTATTTACGATACAGTCATCTACCCAATTGTACAAAGAGAGTAATATGGTTTAACTGTTGACATTACTTGTCCAAGTTGTAATCTTAAAAGTATTCAACACAAACAAAATAAGCTATTTTTCCTAATAACCTTAAAATTATTTCTTTGTACAGACTTGTAATATCCACCCCTCGTATATCAAAGACGTCGTTCCTATGTGAAGTAAATCCTATAGCGACGTGTTATATCTTGGCTGTAAGCTGCAAGACCGCTTGGTTCAATTTCTTGTTACGCTAAAACATAAACATTATGTGTTCTGGGCTTGAGTTGAGGCTTATAAGAAAAGATTTAGACTCCTAAGTAAGCGGGGTCATAAGATGTAGCGATAATCTTGTGTGTGTTTTAAAACTAAGTTAATTCTATGTAATAGTAGTTGCGTTACTACTACAGCTAACATGAGGTCAAGTGTTCCATTTCTGATATATTATTGATCGTAATCAGACCGCTGATAAACATACTTATATATTTCTAAACACATTCTTAATATGGATAAATTACACCCAGACATAGAACAAATATTCGCGCCCATCACACAATTATTTATTGGGTGGTACTTGAACCCACGACCTTTGATTTAGTGGACAGGATTACTTACCACTAGACCAACAAGTCATTATTGGTCAACAATATATGTTTTAAATCCATCTTATATTATATTTGTGTGCGTAACAAATTGAGTTTTATGCACACCGACTTTTTAAAGCGATGAAGGCCGTTTGTTGCAATTATGCACAGTTCAGTTTAGAATTAAACAAAACTTGAGTTTATTCTTTCATAAGTCACAACACAATATTATTTTGCAAAGTACAAATGTAATTTTAACTTATTTTTTTTAATATTCCATGTAAAGAACTTTCACAAACCTGTTTGTAAGGTGATTAGTAATCCTAATTACGAAGCCAGAAATCATGAGTTCAAGTCACACCCAAAACAAATAATTCCGTGGTGTATACGCTCATTGTTCCGTGTCTAATTGTACACAAATGTATATGTGATAAAATTGTATGCAAATATTGTGTAAATGTATAGGTTTGCGCTCTTTTGGGGGCAGAAAAGAGGTCATCTGCAAGTATGTAGATGGTCCGAAGTACGCCAAAGTTCCAGGAATTTCCTTTGGTCGGTTCGAGTCCCGATATAACAATCAGTAGGTGGTATCCGGGGGTTTTTCCGTATATACTTAGTCTGGCCATAAATACTGTTACACTTAATTATAAAAAAATATTACATTTGAATTTCGAATCTGTCATTTTTATACGATTGTTCATTGTGTTTTCTCATTTTGGCGCCAATACATTGTAAAATATTTTGCGATATTAAAATGGTGTGGGGTGATAAAGAGAACCGAATCGCTGTGATAGCATTACACAAAGTAGGTATGGAGCCAAATGCAATTTTTAAAACTCTCCATACACTTGGTATTAGTAAAATGTTTGTGTACCGGGCTATTAATAGGTACAATGAGACCTCCTCTGTTTGTGACAGAAAAAGATCTGGCCGTCCACGTAGTGTTCGTACGAAAAAGGTGGTCAAAGCAGTAAGGGAAAGAATTCGAAGAAATCCTGTCCGAAAGCAAAAGATTTTATCTCGGGAAATGAAGATAGCACCTAGAACCATGTCGCGTATTTTAAAAGATGACTTAGGACTTGCAGCCTATAAGAGACGCACTGGCCATTTCTTAACTGATAATTTAAAGAAGAATAGGGTGGTAAAATCGAAACAACTACTGAAGCGGTACGCAAAGGGAGGTCACAGAAAAATTTTGTTTACGGATGAGAAAATTTTTACAATTGAGCAACATTTTAACAAACAAAATGACCGTATTTATGCTCAAAGCTCTAAGGAAGCTTCCCAATTAGTCGACAGAGTGCAACGTGGACATTATCCGACTTCAGTGATGGTTTGGTGGGGTGTTAGCTATGAAGGAGTGACTGAGCCATATTTTTGTGAAAAAGGTATCAAAACATCGGCACAAGTGTATCAAGATACCATTCTTGAGAAGGTAGTTAAGCCCCTTAACATCACCATGTTCAATAACCAAGTATGGTCCTTCCAGCAAGACTCGGCGCCGGGTCATAAAGCTCGGTCCACGCAGTCTTGGTTGGAATCGAACGTTTCGGACTTCATCAGAGCTGAAGACTGGCCGTCGTCTAGTCCCGATCTTAATCCGCTGGATTATGATTTGTGGTCAGTTTTAGAGAGTACAGCTTGCTCTAAACGCCATGATAATTTGGAGTCCCTAAAACAATCTATACGATTGGCAGTGAAGAATTTTCCCATGGAAAGAGTGCGTGCTTCTATTGATAACTGGCCTCATCGTTTAAAGGACTGTATTGCAGCCAATGGAGACCACTTCGAATAAGCTTTTTATATTTTTAATTGTTTTATATTTATGTATTAAACTGACACACTGTAAAAGTAATAAATGTTATTTGCAGTTAACAATTTTCTTTTTTCTTTATTACAATATTTATGGCAAGACTAGGTATACATGTATTTCACAGCAGTCTGGTAACCATAGTACAGACTGATTACTTTAGAATCCGGCGGCCATGTGTAAAATAAAGTATTCCCTACTTACTGTTGGCATTAATGACTATTTTATACAAATAAATAAATAAAACTAGAACGCTAGCACACTGTTATAATCGTAAATCCAAAATTATCACTTGTAACACTGCCGATCGTATCCGCTTTGCCTTGAAGTCAATTTCTTACCAGTATGAGCAGTAAACTAAACATTTTATTTACTACAGCGCTGAGGGTCTCAACTGGTTTGTTCCAACAAAAATGGTGTCATTGTATGTCTGTTTTAAATGTTATAAAATATTCCGAGCATATTCTAAGGAGATGTTTTATTATATAGCATTTTAAAGTGTAGGGATAGTAGGAAAAGATAGAGACTGGATAATCGACGGAAACTTGAAGTCACATTGTCCACATCCTGCCCAGAGTAGGGCCTCTTACACCAGCCGTTTAGTGGGAAAACATCTGCATGGCAGGATAATGATGGCGTCTTACGGCAACCGTAGTTTCGAAAGAATTTTTGCCAGTGAGATGTTCACTTTATACATATAACATTACTTACCCTGACGGAGTGGCTGATTCATCAACGCATAGCATGAGCATGAACCGCTGAGGCTGCATATTTTAAATTTTGACACTTGTTTCTTTTATGTTGTAAGCAATAACGAAGAAAGGCTTTTGAAATTTTATACCCAAGAGAATATAAGGAATCAACGATCGAACGAAGCCGTCTGTAATAACTAGTGATCTTTCATTGTTTAAGATCTAAAACATGGTGACAAATTAGCTAAAAAAAATATATTTGGACGTTTAACAAACAGAATATTCTTTAAGATATAAAGTTCATTGAATGTTTTTTAATATACTGCGTCTGTTCGGGGTTAGAGCCGTACAAAGTGACTAGAATATAAATTACAATGCTTGCGTGTGTGACGTAACTTTCTTAGGAAGTCTGACACAGGCTACATTTAAAAGAATTGTGTCTAGTCAACGATGTTTCTAATATCGACCGACGTAATTATGTAAATGTATCACCCACTAAATAATAATGTGGTTTAAATGTCATATGAACGTGTGAACCATTTTAATACCTTCGTTGAAAGAAGGCAAGTTCACCACGTGTATGCTAAGTATAATATTATTATTATATGGTACTTCAAAGTGTAGGGATGGTAGTAAGAGATAAGGATTTGATAATCGGAGTCACATGGTCCATATCCATCCCAGAGTCCATCCTTTTAAGATGGTAGTATAATGATAGTGTCTTACTGGAACCATAGTTATGAACGATTTTTCGATCTGGTCCTATAAAGGATGGTGGTTAATTCATTAGAAAGGCACTGATAGGCTACTGTTGCTTCAAGGCCCGTAATTGAAGTAAAATATAGATTAGCATAATACACTCTTTCTTACTTTAAGTGTAAAAAAATCTAAGTTCAGGACTGGTGTGCTGAAACTCTATTCATTTTGAGAAGAAGGTTCGGAGGAGCATCACTCTCCTTGACCTAGCATGTTTGAGTGGACCACAAATGATTGGCTAACACATTTGTTAACACGTCCAAGTGTGTTAACAATATTTACGGTCCGGTCCAGTTGCAGACCCATATATACTATATATTATATTCTAAATTCAACAAACCAATATAAAATGAAAACCTGTCAACCAAAACATATTAAGAAAAGAATTTAATATGTACATACTTCCATATCTATACGGATGTATGCGCTTCAAGTCGCCCTCTTGTTTCTTAGCTCCATCGATGTCGGTAAGTACGAAGGGGCTGTGTGTTTAGGGTTGCCACCAACTTGTTAATCTATGTGATCATCGTTTTTGTGCTTGTGACGAAAAGCGTGGGCTCGTGTGTGGTCTGCTTTGTTTACCCACTTTTTATCCATATGACGCATAGACGACGTAAACCTTTCATGTAAAAATATCAAAACCAACCTGGAGGACAGTAAATTAGTACGTCGCCACGATTTAAAACTGTAAAGGGGTAGCCCTATTAAATCTTATAGAGTTGACAATACACCATGACTGGTAACCGCTTACTATCAGACGGGTCGTCGTAGTTAATCTAACTAAGCGTGAATGTTTGTGTTAGAAATGGGTAGGTACATGTTTCTTATGTGCTGAGTTGGGTTCAGACCTTTATGTTAATAAGAGGCTTTAACACGAGCAGTTCTATTTTTGAAATACACCTTTCTCTCTCTTTGTCTTTGTTTCCTTTTCGCTTTTCTCGTTTCATAACACTACGTATAAGTAAAATGTAACAGTGGTGTGTGACTTTTATCTCATTTTTTGCAAGACGTCCCAAGACGGTAAAATTTTTATTACATGTCTAAGTGGAACTTCAATTCTAATTAGATTGGAAAAATGTAGGCGTAAATAACGTCTCCCTCAGGAGACAAATTAAGAATGCAGACGGCCACTATAGATATTCATCCCGTGGGTGTCGTAAGGGTCGACTAAGAGCAAAGTAAGCAGGGCAGTAGCACTATAACCGTCTGACCAGCGTGTAGACTAAAACGCCTTTCCCAGAAAAGAGGTCTATGACCAGCAGTAGACTATCAAAGGCATGTGATGTGATAATGATGTGATGTATGTATGTATGTGTAATACATATTTCTAACGGTTCTTTTATTGCAGGTAAGTTCCCGTATCCACTAATCTACAAGGACGTTTCGAAGGTAAATTGCTTTGTTATCCAGTTCCAAGTATTTATGATCTTCACATCCGTGTCGTTAACTAACTTCCGCTAATTTATTGGAATACATTCACATAATATTTTATTCAATTTCTTAACTCTGGTAGGCGTGTTGGTCTCGTGGTTAGTGATCGGGGTTCGATTTCTACTCTGGAAAAATAATTACAAATGTGATGAGTACAATTATTTAGTCTGTCTATAATTTATTATGATATATATACATTTAGAAATGTATAAGTATGTTTGTCAGCGATCTGGAGCACAGGCTCTGCCTAGTTTAAGATCAGATGGCAGTCAATTGACCAATCAATTTATTGATAATTTTTACAGCTATAAAGATTAATTTATTTATAAAAGCACTGTGTTAGATGTGTGAAATTATTGTGTTGTTGTGTAGGCAGTGCGTAAATGTGAAATTATAATTATTAATTATGTCAAGACAGATCTCCCTTCTCTCTATTCAATCTATCGCCGTCTACTGCTGAACGAAGGTCTCCCCCAAGGAACGCCAACTATCCCGGTCTTGGACAATTCGCATCCATCTGCTGCCAGCCACCTTCTTTAAGTCGTCGGTCCACCACGCCGCAGGGCGTCCTACACCACGTTTGCCCAATCGTGGTATCCACTCTAGTACACTTGCTAACCTTTATTGTTTCTAATATTATTTGGGGTGGCTTATTAGTACAACCAGTTTCCTCTGAATATCAGTTTTTCCACAAAGCAACTGGCATCGAACCTCCACTACCCTGAAGGCAGGCGATCAGAATTCGAAAATTAGTTGTCAGTATATTTAAGGGCACCACCGTCCCAAGAAGGATTGTCATAGATGTTTATGACAAGCAGGAACGACAGCTTAGCTTGCTTTTTAATACTCCGAGCTGTTATTCGGCATTTCTTGTACGACATACCCAATAACACTAGTTGTGCGTCCCGAGAATCGAACCCTAGACCTCTTAATTGGCAGTCTTACCTATACGCTAACCACTAGACCAACGAGGCAGTAAAAACAACATCTAAATAAATTATGTGAAATTTCGCCCCCTTTACACTTCCTGAATTATCGTATGGCAACTTCTCCGGTACTAATTCCATGTTTCTTTACAAAGTTACAAGTGGGTTGTTGGGGCTCGGGATAAGATGATAATATAATACCATAACCGAAACAGGAAGTCTTCAGTCGCCCATCAAATATTGACTGCGTCTTCATCGAGTTCATTAATACTTAAATGTATATTACACTGGTTACATGTTTAGCATTACACTTAACGATGTAACGGGGATTGAAAGAGATTGGCTGTGAAAATTTATATTCTAGCTCATAGATAATGTTTGTACTTGCTGAACTTGTGATTTTGTCTACGTCGAAGTAGGTAGTAATGATACATTTTGATTGTTTAGTTAACGGTTCTAATCCTGATTGCTGCGTCATAAGTCTTGGATTCGATGCGGCGCCAGCCTCTTAGCCAAGATGCAAATATTTTGCGTTGATTCTCTTTCTACAATCGCTAACGCCTCTATTCTATTGTATTTTTGGCTAATATTTTGTTTTGACCTCGTGACGACATTCCTATATATTTGTTAGTTTTCTAATAAGGTTTACGTTTTTGGAATGTCAACTTGGCTAGGGAGGCAGGATGGGTAGTTGTTTGGGGACAACGATTTTTATTTATTTTTACGGAGTTCTTCTGTTTCTGGATACAAACTATCTATAGTATTTGTACTATGAAACAACCTGATAAACATACCTTAACATTTATTATAATATTTATTAAGATATGTTTGTCAGGCTGAGATGATGATGATGATGATGATGATGATGATGATGATGATGATGATGATGATGATGATGATGATGCTTATCATCAGTTTACTAATAATATAAATATGAAAAAGGTATGCTATTGTCTTTGTCTTCCCCAGATGAAATTTAGATGCTAGTGTGCTATTTCTTTAAAAAGATAACTCCCGGAGTATAACCTGTTTCGCTGGGAAAATGAAAAAGTCATATAACGGACACAAAAAACATCCAGACTCGGAACAATATTTGATAGATCTCCGAAATTGTTCCATGTGGGGATCGAATCCACAACACACAGCGCAATAAAAACTGTGGAGGTGACCGCTTAACCTACTACGTTATCCGAAAACTCTTATTTATGTATGTGTTTGCAAATAGATATTCACAGACACAAGTATTTGAACTGGCTGACTGTTTGGCGTTAGAATCGTATGCGACACAGTCGTAACTTCTGTCACAAATCTACCAGACCTCACTCCACTAATAAATCTCGATTGCATCGCTTTATCGTGGAAGTATAGAAAGTACGTTGTACGAAACGTGCCTATACTGCCGTTGTGTAATCCATGGCCACGTGACAAAGAACTACACAATGGCTCTGACACGTGTGACGTCAGCAATACGATCTCTTCGGGTGTGTAACTGGCGTATATAGCTGTTCTATTGGCAGACTTATTTTATTATTTTTTCTGCAAGGGTTGCTTGAAATTTGTATTGCAGGCGGTCAATTCTTTGGAGAACGTACCGGCCGGCCAGTGTAATATGACCTTGTCGGAAAACCAGCATTAAGAAGTTCCGTCCTCTAATCCTCATCAGTTCTCAAATAGTTGAAACATCGAATCGTAGTGGTAGTCACACATCATTAGGTTATCTGGTTACTTGGTCTCTCTGTTCCATTCAAAATTTTTTTTCGCTTATACCCTTGCTGCCAACCCTAAGAAGAGGAAAGTTATTATGTTCAGGATAACAAAGTATTCTTAAGGATAGACAGCTCCCTATCAGTAAGGGAACACACTACACTGTCTTCCTTAACAATACGAAGTGTGCATACGAAATTTCCGCTCGAATATATTAATATGTGAAAAGAAGTCTTTTTATCCCCTTCAAAACCAATTTTGCGTATGGAGGCATGTGAACGTTAAAAATGTAGGAATATTTATGGTAACATTTTTCAGCTATATATATTTGCTAATAAAATAAATTTAAAATTTATTTGAAATTAAAACAAAAGATTAAAACCTCCTTTCTAAGGAAATGCTTATGTCCAGCAGTGGACTAGTATAACTATAAGTATCCAGTTTCCATTAAATCTTACCGCGTCTTCCCGAAAAAAAACAGCTTCGCTTCTAGTCTATGATTCTGCCCACCTTCTGGTTGATCTGTCATGATGAGTAAATGGCATACCAGTACAGGTTAACTTATACTCAATATCATGTTTGTGAAGAAATAAAATTAAATGAATTATAGTCGAATTTGCCATAAGAATAATAGTTTTCGTTAACGCAGACGTCAACTACTGATTCGTTAACGTTTTGGTAGTGATTTGGTGTCCAAAT
Organism: Hypercompe scribonia; assembly: GCA_949316085.1. Lineage (NCBI taxonomy): Eukaryota > Metazoa > Arthropoda > Insecta > Lepidoptera > Erebidae > Hypercompe > Hypercompe scribonia. The sequence continues at coordinate 14,363,997 of OX438988.1, forward strand.
TCATTAAGTTGAAAAAAATGTAGCTGAATCTCTTGCATATTCTATTCTACCTTAGGATAAAAGGAACGGCATTGCAATCTCCCGCATCGTTCAATGTAAAATAACTAATCGATTTCTAGGTCGTATTTTCTAAACATGGCCACTTAACCGGTAACGTTTATCAAAGAAATGTTGTTGAAATGAGTCATTTGATAACCAGAAGTACGTTTTGGTTCCGTCTGAGTTTACGTTTTTAGCTTATAATTACTAGTAATAACTGGTTTCTGATAATATTCCTTACTAATGTTATAAATATTGCTGTCTACCTGATAAGTTTCAGAACAGAATTAACTTAATTGTACATCAACATTTTTACAGTCATGCGCAAGAGCATATCAGTTGAGTGACCATGTACAAATGGCGGCCTTATCGCTAATGGCAATTTCTTCCAGGCAACCTCTAACGACTGTTACGATTATAATCGTATTTGGTATGAAAATACTTTGATTCTTGAGGAAGGATATAGGTTCATTTATACCACAATAGTCGACATCTAAGCAGGCGGAGCCACAGGCAAAAGCTAGTAATATATTGTACTAGCTTAGTCTCGTTATGTGACTTTCATTTCAATGTTGCCCTATTCTATTTAAATGCTATTATAAATATTTTTTTTGACCACCAACAGAAATAATACCTATGGAGATTTTTTATTTAGTATGATATGTACGAAGTGTTTTTTTTAATCATTATTATATTTTATTACTGTTACGTATTTATAAAAAAATATATAGTAGTAGTTTTATCGTACATATATACCTGTCATAATATAAAAACATAAAATTACGCCTGTTTTCCAGAAAGGGTAGCCACTGGCATATTAAACGCCCACTTTTCATCAGTAGTTAGTCCCACGTAATAATGAGGATGTTGTTTTTGCCAGAGCCTCGTCCGTGATTAGCAGGTGCACCAATTGCAGGTGAGATTGGCTTGAAACCCTAGGTTCTTGTTGGGAACTCTGTACGCACACAGTCTCGTTTTGAGTACATACTAGCATTTTGTTTATTTCTTTTATTATTCTGTCTACAACGTCACCACAACTGCCATAGTTTATTAATAATACATATATTTAATTATATAATATAAGATAATCTGCAGTTCCCATTATCATAACATATGAATCATAATGCCACCAGCGTTTCAGATTACATATATTATATATCTTAGTAATTCTTGCTGAATTCATGTACAAACCAAAATCAACTTTATCACATTCACATTGAGTTGATAATAGAGTGAAAGCAATCAGTCGACAGTATACGCAAGGTTATGACATAAAGTGCATGCGATGCAATAAATAAAGAAATTTCACATTAATATAGATTGCATTATTCATTTTAATTGTTATATTCTATTTTGTATTAAAACACCAATGGATGATGTAATTGTTAGTTATGATATCAGTGTTTATAATCTTTTACCTGTCTCTTCACCCCTTGTGAAATAGATGAATACACAATACATTACATATTTGAAACAACTCGGCGACTTCTTGGCTAACATGCAATTTGTAATGTTTAAAAAACTATTGTTGATATGAAGTTACACATGTTTCTATACAAATCTTATGTTTTTTGTCATAGATAATGCATGAAATACTAAAATTGTATTATTTAAAACACATTTACATACCAACACAATGGACTTATAAATTAAAATATTTTAAGTTTTCTAAAAGCGTATTTTTTTTATTTATTTTTAATAACCTATTCAACATTTTGAAATCTATCGAAACGACGTTAAAAAATATCTTTCCACAGATAGATACATGTAAAAAGTGTAAAGATGTTTACTGGAAACTATTAATAATCTTTAAAACTAACATATCGTCATTCTTTGTTATTATGACCAACGCGTAGCATCGATGTACTCTTCCAACTTTATAACTTCCAACCGCGCGATACAGGATTAGTTAGTACGAAGTAGTTCAACCTTTTTCTCGCTAGATATCGCTACTTGTATGAAGTAACTGAGTTTCGAGAAGCACAAAGTGCTCCAAGTGATAGGAATTTAAATGTGGAAAGGTGGTCGAAAATGGTGGAAGCTTTGTATCCTGAATGGATTGCACGATCTCTGCCTTAGCAGTCAGGTAAACCATATACTTAAAAATTACTGTAAAGAAATGAAAACCAACTTACTTCTAATATCATACATTCATTTACTCCAGCCATTTTTACTGAAGTAGTAGAGCCAGGTTTCATCGAACGTCCACGTTCTGCTATCGTAATAGTTGGGCACTCACAACAGATCCCTTTGAGAGTTTAACATGGTAACAATTGGAGTATATTGAAAGTGAAAAGGTCTTCTTATTTCTTACTCTCTTTAACTGCCACGCATCCCAATCTATTCAAATAAGCTATACCGCATACTGCAAGACCGAGGGTTGTGTTACTGCTGAGGAGTTCGCTTACTGCCTAGTTCTATCTACTGTCCTCATATGACTGTTAGTGAGAAAAGAAAATAATGTGTTCGTTTTACTACAATTCCGCATTGTATATAACAACAGTACCACGAAGGTCGAATACCATGTCTCGCTACATCCCGCATTAGTCTTAATCAACAAAGTCGATATCGTAGTAGGAAGTACACAAAGGAAACAAAGCATAATGCTTTATTTACACTACAAGCATTCAACTAGAAATATATTCATGATTCATACGAAGGATTCCACTCCACATTGAGTGTACCGTGAAGATGTGTATCTAACTAATACCTTATAGAATGCGACCGCCCACGTGCGTTCAACCGTATTTTTTATATCCCGAACGCATCCTTTCTTCTCTCGCCATATTGAAATTCCTTCACACCCATCCCCAAACAAATATAAACCCTATTACATTTACAGAAAGTAGAGTATTAAAGGATTTTGCTCAAATTGAGATATATAAAATGAACTTTACGACATTTGGAATAAAGGTCTTTTGGTACTTTCGTTTGTCGAAAATTCTATTGAATAGAACCTGATTTGGGGTCTGGAATGATGTGACGTGATGATTCTTTTTTTTTAACCTGTCACGGGAATACGGCGGGTAAATTATTTATTATTGTTATTAATCACGTAGGAGAGGTATGAATTTTGTTGGTTTCGTTTGAAATAGGAACGTTTTAAACATAGACACGGATTCTTCGAGTTACAATTTATAAAAATAACTGATGGATACTTTTTTTTTTATTTCGCTTTAGATCAAAACTCTCAGGACAAAGTAATTAAAGTTTTGTTTAAAATTTATACACAACAAATACACAAAAATCTATCAGAATTCATTAATTTTCTTTTCAATAACATTGAAACTATCCAGCATTCTTTCAAATAAAAAGAGCCAAGACATTTTTCAGCATCAAATTGCCATTCAATTGGAAACTAAAGAAATATTTTTAACCGTAAACCAGTTTCACAAGACAGAATATCTAAGTACTAATAAACATACAGATTTGTAATAAATACTCGGTATTTTCAGAATGATCCGTTTCCCTATCTAATATTAAAACGTTCCTGAAGAGAAACTCGAGAATTTACAAAATGATTTTAAATACCCTCTTAAATTATTCAGTGGTTTCTTTGAAGCTTAGCGAAAGGTAAGATAATTGGAAGGAGAAAGGCGTTGCTGTATTCCACCTGTATTAAGATATAGGGAAATTAGAGTCGCTTGTTAGTAAAAAAATGGATTTTAACACGTTTTCATTAGGTTAACGTTTAGAAATAATTGTACATTATAATCAGAAAAGCCTCGGAGAACACGTAAAGTCTTGCACTTGATCTCTTCCCGGCCGTGTCGAGTAACCGCCTCATCAGTGAGGGAACAGAGAGTGCTCCTGCATTTGCAAACACACTTGTGCACTCTAGTATCTGCTTCGTACTTGACTGGTCTTTTGGCTAGACTGCTCACCGTGGCCAAAATCTGCTAGAAGTACGTCATTATCATCATAGTACAATACATTACGTTATGGGACATTACTTCTTCATCTCTTACGGTTTTAGCTATGCCAAAAAGGTAACCTATATTATATTAAATAAAGAATTAAAAGAAACTTAAATAAATGTACCTTCTAAATGCATTGACCTCTGAAGCTTGACTTTTTTTAATCTCCAGTGGACCGCATGCGCATATGTACACCTACTCACAATCCATTTCTGAGAAAAAGGGTCTTGACAGACTGACATCTAACAAAGCGACTTTATCGGATTCTTTTTCTTATTGGGAAAAGGAACTCTAAAAATTATAACTTTTTGCTCAAGTTTCTTATTCAATAGTGTTAGTAACTGTTAATCTTAAAATTAAATCAAACAGTAATGTTACTCCAAGGCGTAATTACAATTTTACTATATTTTCACACACGGCAGGCCGATTCCAATCAAGGCAGAGGAGTCTATATTTATATATAATAGTAATAATCTGCTAAAGTGAATTTACTATACCTGATGGAAATCATGAATAGAATCCAACAGTTATGATCTCCACACTCATTGCGAATGCAGACAATGCAATATGACGACCCACACTACGGCGGCTAGTGAGATGCTTTTTCACGCCCGAGGAAACCCCCTCGGGTCGTCACCCCACCGGGGTTTACGGCGAGGTGGTGTGTCGGTATCGGACCGACTAAAACCACACGGTGTGCCACTCTGCGCCTGACATAGGACGGATCCGGGAACAGCTGTTATTACGACATCCAGATCACACAGTTATTGATTTGATCCAACCCACAATCTTTAGCTTAGCAAACAGGGTAACTAACCATTAGACCGATTGTGTAGTTATTTTGGTAATTGATTATACGTATCCCGTCTCTTCAAAAGCACGTAAAGCCATCGATCCTGTGCCTGTCTTTTCCCGGTCGTTTCGAATATCTATTCCCTCGGATTGTGAGAGTGAGGGTACAGAGAGTGCACCTATATTTGCGCGCACCTATTTGTGCGCTATAATATCTCTTGCGTAGATGGCTAGTATCCATTCAGAGTGGCCGCGTGACCGTAATCGACAAAGAGTACATTATCATCATAAATACTCGTATGTTTCACATAGCAATAATAAAATACAAGTTTTTAAGTTATGCCAGTTTGTTAACTATAGTTTATAAATTATTCTCTAAATCGGTTTTGTTCCGTGGCGGGACTCGACACACATGTAATCTGATTATGTCGAATAGGATTATAATAACGAAATGTGAGAATTAGTTTGTAAGAGTATTTTTAGAGCTAACCTTACTTAGTTAGATGTTTCCGGCTTACAATATAATTTATTCTGGCCCCTTGAGTACGTGGAGGAATGAAATTGGCTCTGTGTACTTTATATCTGTTATTTGTCACTCATGGTGTGGAGATGTTCTGCCGAAGACGTGCCTGAAATCGGTTTTATTCTTATGTAATGTACCAATTATATGTATATCTATGTAGCTTCGTTAATAACTGAAAAAAAAATATCTTTTAAGCTGTAAGGCATCCCGTCTTCCAGTTTTAAAGAATCTATTTTTTTCCAATTAAATTTTTTTTAAAATGTTAATAGTAACCTCAACGTCCGTGTGGTGACGGATTAAGAATACATACTGTTACCATCCCTATTCATCTTATGGGTTTCGTAAAACGCGATTAAGGTAACAAAATGTTCAGGAAAATATTCCTACAAAGAGAAGGAAAACTTGAAACAAAAACTATTCCAACCCGTCTGGCCAGCGTGGTATAGTAGGTCAAAACCTCCTTGCTAAGGAGAGGCCTATGTCCAGCAGTGGACTGTAAAAGGCTGTTGAAAATAACCTCAAATGTCTCGCACTCGGTCATGTGATCACAAATTTGGCAGAGCTAGTACTATGGTAACAAGAATGCTGATAAAAATACTTATATTTCCAAATACTATAATATTTCCTTCAGTCAATCAGTTCTTTCAAATGTGTGCGTAGCTGTCTTCCATTCTTCTGACAGAAAATAAACAAAGATCAAATAAAATAATAACAAATAAAAAGAAATTGTCAACGCGCGACCTAATAAACCCTTATTTTCTCTTTCGTTTACAATTTTTCCAATCAAGTGATCACATTTCTGAGCTTAGCCCTCCTAATTGTTCCTCGTAGATCCTCTGAGGTATGAACATAAACTACGAGAAAACAAATAGCTTGGGGAGACAAGTCATAGCCAAGATGTAATAAAATCATATTTATTTTCTTGATTATGTGAGCTTCGGGACTCCTTTGTACAATTATATTTCTTGAAGTCATTAGAGCTCGTTTGAAGAAAAGCATATGTAAATATATATTTGTCTATATGGTGACGGATTAAGAATACATAGTGTTACCACCCCTATTCATCCCGTGGATGCCGTAAGAGGCGACTAAGGGAACAAACTATTCAAGAAAATATCATTACAAAGAGAAAGAAAACTTAAAAGAAACCCTATACCAACTCGTATGGCCATCGTGGTATAGTAGGCCGGAACCTATTTGCTAAGGAGAGGCCTAAGTCCAACAGTGGACTGTAAAAGGCTGTTGATGATGATGATGATGATGAAATATATATTACCATAGTATTTAAAAAAATACAATGATAATCAATGACATGCGTCTTCGTTATGATTAGCGACAGCTTCTATTAAGATTGTGAACATTGATTTCCGTTCGTCCTTAGAAAAAAGTTACTGCTGACTGTATTAAAAAAAAATACAACCATTCCGTTTTACTATATTACTAAATATTTTCTTATCCTCTCCAAATGTTTTGTTTTCTTAAGAATCACGGATTCATTCTAATAAACAAATAAGGATTATGATGAAACTAAAGAGTCTCTTCTTGAAATAGACGCTTTAAACTCATAACTAATACACACATACCAAAACCACGCCTGTTTCCCCTTAGGGATCGGCAGAGGAATATTAAACACCTACTTTTCGCCAGTTTTTTGGTCCCACGTAATAGGTGGTGAGCCTATTGCCGCTAATCGGAATATTTTATTTGTCAGAGCCTCGTCCGTCGATCAGCAGGCTTACCACCAGATGAGGTTGACTCGGGACTTGGTTCTTAGTGGATACTTAATTTATATTCCATACAATATTCATTGAAAAAAGTTGTAGACCATGTAACATTACGCTACAACCTTTAGTAGTGTATCAGTGATCTTAAACGTAACTAAATTTGCCAAAAAAAGCTAGCAATTTATAAATATACAGTATGACGAACCTTAAGACCTGTTTAGCTAAATATCAAGTTCAAAAACTCAATTTATCCATGTTTAGGACACGACCAAGCCCCACTTCCGTCCTCCACACTCATTTCCAAAAAACCATTGTACCACATAACCATTTCCGCCCATTGAATCATCCTGTTGTGTATTTAAATTCACCATTTTGGTATTTTTTTTTCGATTTCATTGAGAGATCACTCACTGCGCATATTAAACGAACTTCCCGACAGTTCCCGCAGACGACTCACAAGTTCGCTGTTCACTGCGCGTTAACTTCGTCGTTATTAAAGGAAGCTTCAAATTAAACCAGCTCTAATTGTTGTATATGGTGTTATTTGAGAGTATTCGGCACAGGCCCGGTCCAGACACCGTAACGAACGCAGATGACTCATTTGTGTATGTAAATTATGTTAAAATTCAAAACCCTAGGCTTAACTTTGCGTTTTTGAAATTCAAATTTGTACCTCTGGCTCTTAAACGACGTTGGGTTGGGAATGCTTAATTGTTTTTTTGGAGGGGTTTGTTTAAAAGGTTGTTTAAAGCCGCATTTCGAGGATTATGTTCTGTAAGCAACCAACAAGGATACGAAATGGATATTATCTCTAAAATATCTATTACAAATTCATATTTTGACATTATTGAGGGTAGGTTATATGACGTAGAAGATTTTGAGGACGTCCTATGATTTTATTTTTTAGCATTTCCTACATATCCTGCAGGATTCTTTCTAATATGAATTAAAGTTAGCCAAATCTACCCTTAGTTGTTCAAAATGCTTGTGTTTTAACCCGGTCAGTGAATTATAAATCATAGACAACGCACACGTCTTCATTCACCAACTTCTTGACTAGTGTATGACACATAACAAGACGTTTAAAGTATTCGAATTTCAACCACCAGATCATCTCAAACATCAACCGTATCAATAATAAAGCTTAAAACTGTGTACTACACTAGAAACGTTAATTAAAATCGTTTTGTAGAAAACCATTGACAGAAATATCATCAAATACCTACCTATTGAGTTTATTCACGTATCTCTTGTTCCGGGATTTCGAAGAAAACCTCTCACACTTCCGTTTCGTTGAAAAGTTGTTCGCTTAACATTTGACTTCATTCCGAATAGTTCCTATTGGAAATTACATAACATGCTGGATATTTGCTTTCTAAATGATGTCGTACCTATATTTTTATAACTAGCAACGACTGAGACGGCATAAGTGGCTGCCACGCTGCTTTCTATAGCTCTTAGTGTTATGAGTTCGATCCTCACATAGGTCGACACTTTGTGTGATCCAAAACTTTTTTTTCTGAGTCTGTGTCTTTGGTCCCTCGGACCTCGGATACAGCATATATCCATCCTGCGAGCGCTGTCTTTTAAAGAAGAAAGGCATTGGCATAGCTGAACAAAGGGGTAAAGAGAGGGGTTTCAATTGCCGCTCGTTTTACCTTTTGAATGTGGTTTTAGGAGAATGTACTATTAAAGTCAAGTTCATGTATTTACTTTGCGTAAATGTTTCGCATATATACTGATAATGTTTTCGTAGTTATTTAGTTATTTATTTAATTTTACGATGGCAAGGTCTAAAAGCTTTTGGGATTGTCTTAGCGTCATTATTATTCAAGGAGACTTTGATTTGTTTGTTTGTTAAGTGAATTTTCAACTGCCCCTCTGCACCGAAGTAGAGAGGGCTTTCTCTAGATCCATGCAGATTATACCTCATTTATAGGGAAAAAACTACCTACAGGTAGTTTATTTACGCATCACAAACTCAAAAAGTTTTGCACCAATTGAACTCAAGTTGTGACGCAATATAGAACACGCTTCAAAGATGACCTTTAGTTGGTTAGTTTTGTTCCTCGTTTCTCATGAACCTGACCACAACGCGCCACATTGTACCATGGCATAGTACAGCTAGTAGAAAAAAGACTGTCCACTAAAACGGACAACGGAAACTTGGTATTTTATTCCAACCCATTACGTATTAAAATTCAACGAAAATATTTTACCAAACCTCGATTGTCCATAATAGACAGAGTGTTGATCTATTCCAAGGTGAATACGGGTCATATACCTTTAGTAATTAAAAACATGTTTTTACAAGAAAATAGCGATGACGATTGTATAGTTTCTTTTAATAATTCTTATTTTATTATCTTGGATTCATTTTCATATTAAGAAAAACTAGTTTTTTTTTTCATTGATAAACACTGTGTGTACACACGTCAATTATATATAAATCGACAAATTATATTTGCCTAAAATTTGTCATAATAGAAGACATAGAAATAGGCAAATAAGTAAATATATAAGTATCACATCGTTAAAAATAATTTTCCTGTAGTTATTACGGTAACCTATTATGGATCAAATGTTTACGACTTTAGAGCTTCCTTTCTAATGACAATTTCTCTCACAGAGTGTTAAGGTTGTATTATCATTATTATTTTCGTTAAGGTTGTTTTCCAACAATATGTGTCACGTTTGGCTAAATACTTGTTTTAGAGGTGTGTTGTCTTGCCATGGGTCCCATCGTTAACTGAACTACGACGGCTTTCATCACGATAGATTTGAAACTGACGAACTTTACGATAGCGTAAGCATGTACATGTGTTATCAGGTTGCATAATTTGAAATTCGTAAGAAAACTTCGTCATCATCATCATCATCAACAGTCTTTTACAATCCACTGCTGGACATAGACCTCTCCTTAGCAAGGAGGTTTTGGCCTACTATACCACGCTGGCCAGACGGGTTGGAATAGGGTTTGTTCCAAGTTTGCCTTCTCTTTGTAATGATGTTGTTTTGCATACTTTGTTCCCTTAGTCGCCTTTTACCACACTCACGGGATGAATAGGTGTGGTAACACTATGTATTCTTAATCTGTCACCACGGACAAGAAAACTTCAGTCTCTGTAAATACACATACAACCATGACACTACTATTTCCAAAGTTCTTAAATATGATAACTAATAACACTGCAATGTACAAAAGAACTAGCTTAATCTAGTTGTACTACCGCAAAGTATTTTAAAGGTAAATATGTAATAAAACCAACCTATTCGATTAAATAGTAATTTTAATGATCATAATACTATAAAGTTCAAAAACCACTCAAATAATTCATTCTTCCTGAATATATGGTATAGGTCATAGACTACCCATGGCCTACGTTGATACGTCAGATATTTCTCAGGCCAAATCTCCTCTACTTCCTAATTTAAAGAAGGGGACACTGAATCGGCGACAACATACTTTTGTCTTGCAGGTCTACATGGAGTTTCGCCCTTATACATAAAGACACATGACGTGTACATTTACTTGATATTCACGATGTAAGCAACCCTAAAAGTGCCATGTGGTGCCGGCTAAGAATAGCACCGACCCCTCTCCTCCCGTGGATGTCGTAAAAGTTGACTAAGGGATAGTACACCAGAGGATGGGCAGCAGCGTCCTACTGAGTACATCGTCTCACTGCGATTGCCAACCCGCATGCCAAGCGTGGCGATTATGGCAAACCCCTCCCATTTTGGGGGAGGCCTACGTTCAGCAGTGGACGTCTTTTGGCAGAGATGATGATGATGATGATGAAGCAACCTCGAACCGCAAAAATAGTTTTCCAAACCACCTACAGTCTATCATATTCTACATTGCCTAGACAATTTGCATAAAGTACCACTATTATTGTACCACCTTTCATATTTACTGAACAAAATTGTAAATCTTACTCACAAGACTAACACCCCGGAATTTCTGTTAAACTACCCTCAAAAATACCTCGTTTCCTTCATTATAAATCTCAGCGCGACACCTTCGAGTTAATTTCCTTGGGTCATAAATCCGCTTCAGGCGCCATAACAGTCTCTCGTGTGTGGAGTGGATTACTATCTCGAGTTAACCCTAAAAGCTTCTAAATACTTGTTATTTTGTACATAATATAATAATGTACTTCAAGTTTATATTGAATGTATATTTTTATTTAATATTTTTAAATAAATGTCTGCGTAATTTTTGTGTAAAGAAAATTTTTGTACAACCTATTGTGTAAAAAGAAAATATAAGTTTGATGTGTCTGTGTGTCTGTTTGTGGCATTGTATCTCCTATACGTACAAACCGATTATGATTCGGTTTGCTTTTGTTTGAAAACTAACGTGCTTGAGATGGTTTTAAGCTGATTTGATGAATGGATCTCACTAACTAACACAAACTTAATTGATTTGAAATTTGGTATACTGTTACTTTAGTGCTCTCATGATATAATAACCTTGATCTGATGCTGCAGCCAAACCATAGGTTGATACTGGTTTCAGTAGTTTCAAATTTTTATTTTGTTTAGTTTTGGCGCCAGTTTTTACATTTTTAAATAGCAGCAAGGAGTATGGAAAAATATCCGGTAGCTCTAGGTAATAATGTCAACTATCTATAATTAAGTAAATATAATTAAAGACAGAAAAAAACTGGTAACACGTGAAATAGACGCAAAATTTATGTGGTTTTTATGTTAAAGAAGGATGTGTTTTAGACCTCGTTAATAATGTAGAGTGCTAAAATAAATATTATTTAAAAACCAACAAATAAATTCTGACAATCTGTTTTGACAAAGTCAATATGTCGAGAAATGAAGACTTGTATACTATTTGAATATAATATTATCACTATGATTTTCGTCCGTGTGGTGACGGAGTTTCACCACCCCTATTCATCCCATGGGTGTCGTAAGAAGCGACTAAGGTAGCAAATTACGCACCAATAACATTCGAAACTTGACACAAACCCTTTACCAAGCCGTCTAGCCAGTGTGGTAGGACAAACCGCTCTAAGGAGATACCCATGTCCAGTAGTGGACTGTTAAAGACTGTTGACGATTGACGATTATGATTTCACAAAAAATAAAAAAAAACTACAATGGAATTTAGTTTGAAAACTTTAAAACGAAGTTTGACTATATCTTACTCCACACTATACACCTCTGTCTACCCCTAACCGTAACTGTCGAAAATAAAGCCCGTGAGGTAACTAATCGGGTTCAGGTTACCGTACTCTAAGACATCTTCTCTTTTGAATAATTTTGATATAAGATATCATCGGAGTTTCTGACAAAAGACATCTTTCTTATAGTGTGAAGGTTATATTCGGCCATATTCAGACCGGTAATTGTGCAAACCAATGACAGTGAATAGATTTGCGTCTTAATGAGCTAAATTTAATTTTCCCCAGTCGGATGTTAGGTACTCATTGTTGCAGCTGTTTATGAAGGAGGAAAATATAATGTTTTACTATTTATATATATATAAGTAACGACACGGTGCAGTGAGTGGAGTTCATACATTTAAAACTAACGCTACAAATTCGATCGCCAAATGTAACGTTGAATGTATTTCAACTATAGCAATTTCTTGTATCTGTGATAGATATTTTATCGGGCTTTGTACTTGTTTGTTTGCCACCTTAACGGTTTAAAGTAGATGGATAAGGTTAAGGATTTTTTGTAACTTAAGGAACAGAGAATGAAAATTAATACACAACCACAAAATGCCTGCAATAAAATTAGTATGGTCGTTAGACGAAAGGTTTTAGAATCATAAAAAAATAATTTTCTATAATAAATTGTTTTCCCTCAGTAATGACTAACTTTAAATAGCGCTAACTTCCATTTTATTTCAATAAAGTCGAGTTGAGACCACGCAATGACGTCACAAGTACTGGCTACGAACAAGTCAAGATACTTTATTCTCGACGATGGTCACTGACCACAAGGAACCTTTACTTGGGGTGACTGTTCCACCAACATCTTAAGACACCTCATCGCTACTAAAATTAACCACACGAAGGGCCATATACATAAGCTATGAACATCACTCGGCCAGTATGCAACGACCTCTTTGGATCTTTAGTACTCTTCTTTTGAAATGTGAAATAAAGGAAGTTGGTTGGTTGGCGGGGTCAGGTTACACTGGGTCTGCGCATGTATGTTTCTGGTTCTTTTTTTCAACCATATGTTTTGTAGTTGTTTTGTTGGCCTTGAAAGAATGTCTGGTTAGTGCACTACGGGTTGATGTCTCTTTATTTATAGCGGTGAGTTTTTCTCGTTTCGCTGTAATGGTTACTTTACGTTCATATACCTACTGCTTGCATTTTTAATTGAGTTCCACTAGTTTAAATACATTTATAATTCATACACTTACGATTTTGTTAGCTTTCAATTGTATGTTTTAAATTAATACTTAACAAACAAGAGCTATGTAGAAAAAATTGTGTACTGAATCTTCGCCACCATACCGGCCTAATCAGGCGACTCCGATTAAAGCCGAAATCTCTGGTGCTTAAACAACAACCTATCGCAGTTTACTGCTAAACATAGATTTCTCCAATAGCACGGTACTGCGTTCAAAGCGCTTATTTAATGTACACAGTAAAGATGCGATTTTTTTTTAATACTAATATCTGTATGCTTCAATATATTTATACAATAGCTCAAGCAGGCCGCAAATCTACTAGTCTGGAAACTTAGTACTCTTACAAATGTCTAATTATGTATATGATGCTGATGGAGACCAGTCAAATACGCAGCAGACATTAAAGTGCATAAGTGTACTCTCTGTTCCTTCACCCTCACTATCCGATAGGATGATTATCCGACAACCGGGAAAAGTTTAGGCACAGGACCGACGGCTCTGAGGTCCATATTCTACACCCCAGCTTCGAAACTCCGGGCTGTTATTACGTATTTCTGTAAATAGAAAAACTCAAAAACACTTTTTTGACCCGCCCGGGAATCGAACTCGAGACCTCTCTATCGGCAGTCGCATACGATAATTACTAGTTTACAGATGCTGTGTATAAAAGACCTTAATTTGTCCTCTATCACTTAGCTTAGTTGTTAAGCAAGTAATAATGGGTTTGTTCCCCATCCCCATTCTCCATGATGTACTAGATCGTAGGTCTCGGTCTGGGTATAATTTTGATATAATATATATGTAAATAAAAATATGTCCTTGTGGTTACCACCCCTATTTATCCCGTGGGTGTCGTAAACGGCAACTAAGGGAAGAAAATATGCAAGACATCATTACAAAAAGAAGGAAAACTTGAAACAAACCCTATTCAAACCCGTCTGGCCAGCGTGGTATGGCCAGAACCTCCTTGCTAAGGAAAAGCCCATGTCCAGCAGTGGACTGTAAAAGGCTGTTGATGATGATATTCAAATACACAAGTATGTTTTTCGGTAGTAATACAACCACACTTGACTGATGTCAACCTCTCATAAAACTTCTATCTGAGATATCATAGTGGTGATAAAAATTTTGTAATAATGATTTATAATATGTAAAATGACGTCAATTGATATATACTATAAATTTGCTAAAAATAAAATTAACATTCGAATCGTTGCGTGTTTTAACCTGTTGATTATTCATTTCTACACAAAATAATTGATGGATTAAGAATACAGTGACACACCATCCCTATTCTTCTCATGGGTGACGTGAATGGCGAGTAAAACAACATCACTATGTTATATTTTGTTCCCCTACTCGCAAAGGTCGGAAACCTTGAAACAAACCTTAAACCAACTCCTCTAGCCAGCGTGGTATAGTTGGCCAAAATCTCCTTGCTAAGGAGAGGCCTATGTCCAGCAGCGGAATGCTAAAGGCTAATGATGATGTCCCTTCGATGTCATTCAGAAAAATTATATAAGTAAAAACTACTTAGAAATAAAGCCTATTAAAAAAGCAAAATTGTCTATGTATTGTGACGTTAAAAATGTCGTTCCCCTTTAAAACTAAGTTTAAAAGTTTTGCAGGTACTTGAGTGAATATTGAGCGTGATCATGGTTCATAATCATAGTTTAGTCACAGTATTATGTAACTTATTAGCTTATTCTAGCTTCTACGCGCCGTATATTAGGAATACTGGTTAGAGTTGAAAATTCTTTTTAGTATTGGATAGCTTATTTATTTGGTGAGGCTGTGTAACATCACGCTTCGAAATATGGAAGCGAGAATTCAAGAAAATATAGCGAACAGGAGTAAATTGCTGGTATAGGTGTGTAGCAAGTAGTAATGGGTCTAATCTATGTTTGTAATTAAACATAAAAAGAGGTATACAATATATAAAGTCATGTAATGAAGGTATGACTTTCTACACCAAACGTAAGCTAGCCTAGTTACACAATATTCATGTTGTTTGTGGTCACTAATACGCGATCGACTAAACTTGCATCACTCCAAAACATAATCGTAATCGTAACCACAAAAATTCCTAAAGAAATCGAAATGCTCTTAAATCATAGCTTCATAAAATAAAGAACATAGTATAAGTATACCTTTGTTCAAATTTTAACCATGTTACTCAAGAACTAAGGTTGAATATTAATGAGCAGACGTAAGTGTAGTTTGCCGGGATGTAGAACCAGAAAAGTGGTCAAAAGCTGTCGGACTGGTCTCGGCGAGTCCCGACCTGTTCTGTCCCGTTCGTTTTGTCTTATTTTTGTTTTGCAAGAAGCACTGACCACCACAACAAAGGTCTGTGGGCACGGTTTGTTTTTTTTTTTTACACAAGGAGCAATGCCTCCGAGATGATCTAGCTATAGCTCTGGTTACTTTGACTTTTTGTGATGCAAGTTTTTAAAGTATTACGTATAAAAATAGAATATATTTATTGTGTTTAGTTCTTATACTGGTTAATAAAATAATGTTCTCTGTTTTAAGTACATTACGTACGTTAATAAATTATTACATAAATTAAATGTGTTTTAGCTTGATTTTCGATGAACGACTACTTAGTTGATTGAAATAAAAAAATGTAGAAAAAATATAAAAATGTTACTGTATCTGGACGTCACTATACATGCTTATAAAAATATCCTTAAGTATTAGGCATTTTAGAATCATTGTCATCAGCCTCTTCAATGGCACACCACTATTTTGGTATATTTAACTTAAATATATTAGTTTTTATTCTATAATTAGGTCGTTTAAAAGCCTGTTTCTAGAATGTGGAGTTTGTTTTAATTTAAAACAAAGTACTTAGTTATTCTAAATTCAAATGTTTATAATTAAATATAAAACAGGTATGTCGACAAAAATATATATGTATATATATCAAACTAGTAGTTCTACATTTGAAATTAGACTTATTTCTTATTAAGTACATGAGATATATTCGCACCAGTCGCGTAGATGTGACTTCAGAGGCGACCAGAGGTCCGAGTCAGAAACAATACCTACTACATCTATGTTATCTAGTGATTTGGGTCTGCAGTCTGTCGGACCAGACGTCACTGTGACCGCTGTCAAAGTCAGCGACCGTAAGCATTGGCATCTTGCAGGAGTCGAATTCTTCTATTTAAATTAGGAATAGTAAAATATTCGAATACAAACTCTATGGCATGCGAATATTTTTGTTAGTTGTTTTTTCTTTTAAAAAAATAATAGGTTCTTTAATATTAATACGAAAGTTATTGACCGTGTGTGTTTAAATTAGAATGTTTATTATTTTCTTATAGAATTTTGATGAAATTTGGCACCCTACGAAACATTTCAACAACATGTCATAGTAATATCGTATACATAATATATCGTGTATATTTAAATATGACAAGTTTTAAGAATGTTTGTTGCTTAATAATACGTTGGTCGCTTCATAAATTTTAACAGACATTTAGTATTTCCTCCTTCAAAAATACCGTTTGCCGGAAAAATGTACCAAAACCACCGATAGCTTCATTTTCAATTAACAAGGTAAGCGTCAAAATGTCACAATAAAATGTAAAAGCATTCATTATTATTTCTAAGTACAGCTAATAACAAGAACGTTATGCGTAAGGTTGTAAAGAGATCTGAAAAAAATGTACTTCACCACTCGAGTGGCAGCACAAACGGACCGCGTATAGTGTATTTATTTATCTATTTATAGTCCGGCCAAGTGTTCGGTTTACTTGTGAACATATTGGTGTGTTTACACTGTGTATTTCTGGAGCTCGCCGTGTGTTACACCACGTGTGGCCTGACTTGTACCACCATACTGCTTTTTCACTCAATAACAACATATCCTTTGATTTTTTTTTACTCTCTTCGCATTCCAAATTCAGTTTGTCAAAATCTATTCTATTTTCAAATTTTTGAATGCTAACACCTCTAAGACAAAGATGTTTTTTTTTAATGTCATTTTTTAATCATACTTTGACACAAAAAGCAACGCATCACAAACGTCAGAACTGTCATAGTTACACATGTGAAATTGTGTTAGTTATTTATAGACAGTGTGAACTCATTCTGGAACCGCAATTTGAATGTACAGCCATTTTGAGATAAAATGAAATCTGTATGTTATTCGAATTGGCTGAAATTTTGTCCACTTACTAACTAGATTTTTCTGTTCGTTATTTGAATGAAATTTCAATATAGTATTGTTAGACGGGTTGTTTAAGATCTTGACTGGTAAGCGGAAGTTGTGGATTAAATACCCACGCCCACAAATACTACGTGATAAGCTAAGAAATTCCATTTCTTCTGTCTGTTGTATTTTTTTTTATGTATTGAAATATATATAAATATGTTTAAAACATATTTACTCGGTTGAAGACATATGTTTTTCCCCATTTACGTAAGTGGTATTTATAAACGCCTCTCCCTCTTCGTAGATAAAGATTTGTGTAAAATAAATCTTGTTGTAATAAAAAAAAAATCTTTTAAATATATATTCTAAAACACTTCTCCGGCAGAGCCCAAGTCCATTTATTTCCCTTCTAGATGTCAATAAAGACAAATTGATCGTAATCCTTTCAAGGACTTCGAGAGTTAAAAATATCCAACTAGAAAGTAATAAAATCACAAAGAAGTTTCTAGAACTGTTGTAGCTAAAATACCTTTTGTTAATCTGATTCCATTGCAGCTTCACGACTCTTGTAGCGACGAGCACTATCTACAATAGTTATGATAAGAATTTTGGGATGCTTTGGACATTTACTTTACTTTTTTCTGTAGATAGCCTTAAACGCTTATATTTGCAGTTAGATGTACAACTGTTCAGGGCTGCCGGGCAGAATAACACTATCATAAACTAACGACCCGCTCCGGCTTCGCTCGGGTGCGATAAGCGGCGTTGGCCCATCTGCCACTATTCTATTCATGCTATGCTGTAACAGGAATTTTTGATCTATATTAAGTGCACAACATATCTAACGTATGTTATTCAATATTGTTAGAAAGAACAACCCTCTTAAAAATATATATACATTGTACTCATTATATATAAATTGTAACTATGTAACATCCTTTTTTGCAGATATTTTTATGAAATACATTTCTTTAGTACATCATTTATTATTATCTAGTAAAGTTTCGTCAGTATTAGCAATATAACGTTGATAAATTCTGTGTTTTTACGAAACATTGTCATTTCTTTATGTTCAATTTATATAACGTCGTTGTTATTATATACCTGTAAACATCCTTCAAAAATAACACGAACGATGGCGAAAACCACAAGAAAATCCATTGGGTTCTGTGAAAGAACCAAATGTACAAAAAAGAGAACCTTCTCTTAATACTATATATAAACCAGTTTTTTTTGTGTGCCTACCTGCCTACCAAAGTGATTGTACTCTGCCTGATAGAAAGCATGAATAGAATCCAAGAGTTGTAGTCACCATACTCATTGCAAATGCAGACAATGCAGTATGGTGACCCACACTATGGCGGCCTAGTGAGATGCTTTTCATACCCCGCTTGGGGACGTAAATGGCATGACAGTCATCGTGACAGTGTAAGGCTTACATAGTTACCACGATAACTGTCACCCTGCATCAATGGGCCAAGTTAAAAAAGTTTACTGTATTAAATTGTGAAATTGCATACAATATTTATTTCGATATAAATTACCGTTATGTAATTATGTAGATTTATAAAGACAAACGTATATTAAACTGTCTGATCCTTCAGTTGTTAATTTTATTTTTTAAACATATTTGTCGACTGGTCACACTGAATGTTAAATGACAATTTTGACATGGAGTATAAAATAAATTGACAACCCTGAACTGACTATCGGTAGAGAAAATTGAGATAATGTAATGTCAGATCTCATAATAGTTTATTTAAGTACATACTAAGATGTAGTTATCGCTAACGTTTTTGGAATTCAGAAAACAGTCTTACTTAAAAAAATATCAAAACCTAGACGTTTTTAATGCGATTTTATTGGTAAAGCTTTGTAAGAATGCATTTATATAACCAGTGTCACGAAAGACTAAAGAATCAAAACCTGATTCATAACGGAATTGAATAGTCTGACTAAAGAAATACTTACTATAGAAATTGAAATGCAGTTTCAATTTTGCATAGCGTCGCGTCTCCTTACAATATTTATCTTAGGAAATCGAAAATATCTACGAAGATTATAACCGTTGCTGTTGCAGACGCTTGACGTTTTCAAATTGTCAAAGTGGTCTATGATTTCGTGAAATTTATTTCTACAGGAATCTTTATTTATTTTTTTATTTTGAAAGTCTGAAACTGACTCTACTCTGCCTGACGGAAAGCATGAATAGAATGCAAAAGTAGTGGTCACCATACTCTTTGCGAATGCAGACAATGCTGTATAGTGACCCACACTACGGCGGCCTAGCAAGATGCTTTGAGACGTAAAAGACATGACAGTCATCGTGGCAGTGTAAAGTACACTTACCACGATAACTGTCACTCATGCATCAATAGGCCTTCGGTCTCACACTCACCAACGAAACACGATAGCACGGATGCTATCGCTTCTGGTTGATCTTTTGTGAGAGGATAGTACTGCTTCGGTCGAACCGGCCCGTTCATGCTGAAAATCAGCGTGTCTCTACTACCTTAAAGTAAGAAAATATTTTATAGGAGATAGAAGCTAGTTTTAAATACTTCAGATTTCTAGCATTCAACATTTCAGCATCACTAATTGTACCCTAAGTTTAGGGTAAAATTAGTGATGCTGCGGTTTATTCAAAAAGTTTTGGATTGTCTCATGTTAGGAAAGTGGAATGATTTTGTGATAAAGTTCGTATTCTGTAAAAAAATGTACTATGTTCATGGCTTGATATTACTTCTAAGGAGTTTATGTAAGCATTTAAAGTGAAAAACGTAATTCATCAATCATCATCAACAGCCTTCAACACGGATATAGGCCCAAGAAAGTTTTGGCCTACTATACTACGCTGGCCAGACCGGTTGGTATTTTTCCTTCTCTTTGTAGTGATGTTGTCTTGCATATTTAGTCCCCTTCGCCACCACTTACGATCCCCATGGGAAAGATAGGGATGGTGACACTGTTAAAAACATAATTAAGACCTGGCAACACTGAAAATTTGCTTCAAAGCGATAAGTAAAACATAGGGTTCTATCATTCAAGTAAAATTTTGCAAGCAGTTATACTAAAAAGTGTTTTTTTTTCTAAAAAGTTGAGAAATTTTAACTTACAAATAATATAAAATACGCCTTAACTTATAATATATATGTAGGCATTACTACTGTCTAAATAGAAGACTACAGCTCGGAGAAAAACTAGCGAAATATTAAATCTCTTCTAAGAAGAACTAAACCCGGCGAATACTTTCAAAAATTCGAATTTACGTCAAGTAAAATGAACGCGTAAAAATTTGAAAGTAAAGGATTTACTTACAAAACAGAATAACTTAAACAGAAAAGGCTTAGTAATATAAAAGCAGACGGATAATGGCTAGAAAAGTATTTCTTTAAACAAAACTTTGTAAACAGATAAACACAACTCATTCATTTTACAATCTCGGCGTAAAGCTTTCCACAGCTTTCAAAGGATGACTGCCTTGGTGGTTAAAAATAATGTTCATCACCTCGCCTGAAATTACGAAAAACGCGAATACTTCGAAGGCGTCAGTTTTTAATTAAATATTAATCTAACCTAGATTTAAATCATCCTTAACTTTTGTATCTTTACACATTTGTCTCCTGTTATGTAATTTAATGCGATACTCTTCCGACACGCTGAACCAACTCTGCCGTGGAAGAGCCATGCGTCACCGCAAATAGACCGACTCAACCAGATGCCATAACCTCTCATAAAACCGATTTTAAGCAGTTTTTTATCGCTTTCACGCCTGCCCTAATTATCGTATCAAATCATCACATCAACAAACTTCTTCTCCCTAAAAGGAGCTTTTGGTCTATTAAGCTAGAAAGCTAGAAAGATGGATTGATATAAAGTTTGTTCCAAGTTCTCCTTCTCTTTGCAGTGATATTATCCCGCGTAGCTTGCTCCCTTGGTCGCCTTTTACGACACCCACGGGATGAATATGAGTGGTGAAAGTCAGTATTCTGGGTCCGTCACCACACTGAAAGCTCTGATTACGGGGGGATTCCAAGGGCGGCAACGCACTTCTCACTTTTGAGTTATACAAACCCTTTTATAATAGAAACTGTGGATACCTTGAGATATTATACGATAATCCTTCAATACCCAAAACATATAATACAACTGTTCCTGAACGTATAACTCCTCCAAAGTTTTCCACAATTAGCGGCCATATCCTACTTCTATCTAACATTGTCAACAATATTATGGCCATACAATACTAAAATAATATTTCACCCGCAGCTATATTTTCCATTACAAAGGTACAGACGATTTCTTGCGCTGAAACATTAAATAAAACTGTAACTTACTTCATGAGCTTTAAGATCCATTTTTGTTGCCTTTTCTCGGCGTCTTGCCGGCTTGTTAGGCTGAGCCGATTCTAAAACACAACTCTGGTAGGATTACGTAAATGTAAGCTTATTCTCCGTCGCATGGGAACATTATTATCCGCTGACTGGCACTGGGGAGAATGGTAAGAGCTGACGTTCAATACGATATGTCCTAGGTTTAGATCTGACGTTTTGAAGAACACAATTTGTTGAAATGTGTAACTTATTTTGAAAGAGATTTGGATAAATATCATTCTTTATAGAAGTATCGGTGATCCGGGCTTTATAGCTGCAGATTGAATGACAGCTCTGATATAACTTTTGTTTTTTATTTTATATGTTTTTGTTGCTTTTGAATTAGATATTGTTCACCATTTCATTGGTTTCAATTTTGTTTTCGCAAAACTTTTTTTTCGCAAGGGAAAACCGATCAAAATCGGTTCAGCCTTTACAAAGATTAACCAATACAAACAGACAGACAAACAAAAAAATTTCTTTCTTTATATAAGTATTGTATATATTTTCATTTATTTGTATAGATAACATTACAGCGAGTAGAAGGTTTGTATTATCTGTCCGGATTCACTTTAGACAATAAACATGTAACGCGCATGCCTTGATACTTTAGGAAGTCTTTACAACGATTTGTCATAGGTGCAAAATTGTCATAGTTGCACATAATTAAGTTCCTATGCAGTTGTCATGCTCCTTTTTATTAAGAAAGCTTCCTCAAACAAATATTATCGTTATTTGGACCTTGGGAGGTCCACTGTTCATGAATTACGTATAATGTAAACTTCAATGCTACTAGAAGATGCCCAAGCTTTTCACTTTTTAAGAACGTATCTAATTCAACTTCGATCTCGAAACCATTTGATTATAAATTCCACAATAATATGTGTTTTATCACAAAATTAAACCACCACTAAAATTAAACCACAGTCAATCTAAAATTTTGCTACAATTTATTAAAAAACGCTATTAATTTGCGGCATCGGGTTTTATTTCCGCGGAATCCACTTTGGGAAGCTTAAATGAGTATTCATGTAAATTCTATATAAATTTCACTGAATAATTATTTATATTTCTTTTCAGGTAATTTGACAAGTTCCTGTACCATTGCTAAGGAGAGGCTTGTGTCAGTAAGTGAACTGTTAAAAGCTGTTGATGACATATGTGTGTGTGTGTGTTTGTGGCTGAAAGCTTTGGCTCATAATTCTGGTATGTTATTTTTAACATTTTATGATAGTGACAATTTTATCGTTATTGACATAAAAAAATGTTAATTTAATTAATGACTTTTATTATTGCGTTAGTTTTCCTAAGTTAATATATATATTTACAACAATCAAAAAGTGGAAATATAGTAGCGTTTTTTTTGTTGTAACGCAATAGTAGTTAATGATTCAAAATTGCAACTCAAATGATAAAATTAGGTTTGTGATTAAGAATTAGATTAGGGTTTAACTAACCCCCTGTTTTGTCTAAAACGGTGAAATGAAATTTGGATAATACTACCATAGACGACCATTTTAGAATAGATTAGAATAGAATAAACTTTATTGTACACCAAAATTTGTACAGATTATACACAAATTTGTGCATATTAGTTAAGTGACCATGTACAAATGGCGGCCTTATCGCTAAAAACACTTTTTTCTAGGCAACATTTTTTTTTTTTTAAAAAATAACACGATTATTAGAAGTATATACTATGTCGCGGGGGACTTTACAAATATACAAGAAACGGACACAAAGAACACCCAGACTCAGAACAACAATTTGTGGATCACACAAAGTATTGTCCCATGTAGGGTTTGAACCTACAACACTTAGCGCAGTAGAGAGCGGCGTGGCGACCGCTTAAACCACTACATCAGTCTTGATAAATTGTGATAATAGTATCTAAAGTTAGGAAAATAAGCTTTTACTGTTGTAAAATGCGTCTTTCCAAACCAAAATCAGACAACATCTTGTCTAAAACCTACCTACCAACCTATTTGCTCATAAATAAACAGAAAACTGAAAACATAATTGATTCAGGCATCACAAATTGCATTCCTGATGACACAAAGACACGATAATGAGATTTCGCAATGACCTGCGGGTAATATAAACCGGGGTTAGGGTGCGAGTCTACTGAAGCGGCACATACACACTTGTATTTTATTTTATATAATCAATGGAGCATATAATAAAAAAACACAACTGCCTTTTACATGAAAAGGTTGTGTTTGGTAAGCAGTACCATGTCATCAGATATCACTTTCAATTGGTCCATCATTTCAAAACTTTTACTTGGAAAATATTGTCCATCAACGAACCATAAATATTCTTGTTATCATCATGAAGAGATCAAACAGTCCACTCCTAGACATCAGCTGGCTGAATATCATCCGGGTTATATGTAGGCATAGGATTTGTTTCAACTTTTCTTAATACTATTTACTAATATCTATTATTTAATTATATATAATTTGTTTTATAGGCTGTGACAGTAGATTTTTTGATATAAGTTTTTTAACTAGTTGCTGTCTTAACCACATTCTGTATCTACACAACATAATATATTTATTCCTGTAAACTATCGTTTTACGAACTGGTTTCTATGTTGGATAAAATTGTCTCCAGAATTCATAAGGGTTTGGGATCTCAAACATAATTAAAATTAAGAATCCTTACCACGCACTCCTCAATTATATTGCTAGTTCATATTGACGTTAATTTATGAAAAAGTCCCGTAAAAAATTACTTGAGAAAACCTTTTCATTCGAATATAAGACCATGTGTTTTCAATAAATCACACGAGTCAATTTCGCCCTATACATAGTGTGTTGGCACCTTAATTATGAACCTTCGCTACAGAGACGGCTCAAATATTTGCCCTAGCCGAGATTACCACGGAAACAGATGGTGTAAGTCAAATTTTGATGAAAAAATTCCACTGGCTCTGTTTATTTTAGCCCCGAGTTTGTAATGAACGCAATCCCTGTATCCCAAAATCATAAAAACGTTGGATGAGTTATTTTTACGCGTATTCTGTTAGTTGTCGCCGTAACATGTTGCATTTTTTGTCAAGAACTATTTATGCGTAATTTTGTTACGACCTCTGGTGTTCCTCAGTGTTTGGTTCCAACTGGTTTATGATTTGACAATTTGAACTAAAACTAAACATCCTGTAGTAATAAACAGTTTTTCTTGTATCTCAAGATAGAGATTATGGAGCCTGTGTATTTTTTTGGCAGTATTTTGAACTACACTTGTCTGTTGCACATGAAGATATACACCAATATAAACCCATATCTGGGGAGATGTGTGCTGATTCCATTTACCTGTACTGCAATCCAAGAAGAAAATGTGTTTCGTTAAAAAAAAATCAATCTTTTTGGATTTTTTTCTGAAGTTATTATATAAAAGATCCAGAAAAGTGATATTGCGGTTTTACGGCGTATAACTTCCAAAATGTTTTTTCTGGTGTGTTGTATCGCAGTAAGGTTTATTATAATTTCCAAAATTAACATTCGACGTGCCTTTTCGGTGATTTTGTAACAAAACATGAGGTCGTTTTGGTTTACGAGTCTGCACCAAAATTAGCATTGGGTTCGACATCTGAGAATTTATCCCCGACGTTTCTACCTGCTCCTTACGGTTTCTTATAAACATATATTTTTTTAATCTACACCGATTCTTAAAACCATTAAGAAATTATACACCGAAAGTTTCGCTACCCAAAACCTGCAGTAAGTTTGCCGCAAAAACTAAGCTTTATCTACTTTGCCGTCACTCAAATTTCATTTAAGCATATTGGTCCAATGTGGTTTAACAAATGGAACTCACAAGGTTTCTTCCACAAATTGACAGAGCAAACGTCCCGTGTGATGATAATTTTTTATCTGTGCAAGTTTACTGGGGTCACTAGTGATCTGTCATAGTCCCTAACCTTTTTCACTAACAAAAGATAATGGTTACCTACCGTCTTCTAGAGGTATTAACCCCACTACAATACCGACAAACTAACAAGGAGGGTTAGATTTGATAAGAAGTTGTAAGGTTTTACTGTTATTTTTTTAAAGTAGAACATTTAGATATTAATTTTATACTGAAATACACAAATAACTTAGAGTGTTTTGTTTAATATTATCTGTAATTACTTTAACTGTAACTAAAGTTCATATTTAATCAAATATATATTGACCACAGTAAGGAACATCTATAGAGAGAAATTATACCATTCTACGTCTTGGTGAGAAAGTAGCGTCATTGTTGTTCTCATAACCACAGAAATGAAAGACCTCAAAGTGATAAAACACTCCAGAGAAAGTGTGAAACATGTCTACTAAATCAGAATTAACTCTAATACTGAATACCAGACCTAACGCCATTTCAAAACTGCAGTTGCTCGCGGTTGGATCCTACCGAAACGATTCCTGCAAATACGAACACCTACCTTAGTCTGTCGTGTGACTTTATAACATAAAGATCATATTTCCCATTAACTGCGCCTATAAAAGAGGAAGTCACATAACACGAACAACAAAATGTTATCGAACAGTGGCAATTGGCGAGTTAGCACCTCAGTACGCCCCTGTACCCAGTGTATAAAACAGCTCGATTGTGTCGTAAAACACATTTTAGATCCCACCACCAACTTTGGGGGATTACGAATGAATTATTAATGTGGGCATTCACATAAAACCTGGGCCTTTTTATATTATTCGCCGTTATTTTGTTTCTTACGTTTTCCTGGTCGATCTTATTTATGGCTGGTATATATACCACATGTTGCATATTTGACGGGCTCGAGTTAAGCTCTTGGAATGGTTTCGCTTGAATTATGTACTGCTGCCAGAGAATACCGTTTTTCTTTTACAACTTTCAGGTTGTTTAATAAAAAACTGAAAGGATTGGAAATTGTTCTGCAAGATATTATGCAAGAGTTTATGTGATTTTATTCATCCATTATATTTATACGAAACATATAAAACCAATACTTCAAAGGAGCCTAAGTCTACGTTTATGCAATTGTAACATATTTTTTGATAGAAGTCCACCAAAGTGACTCTATTCTGCCCGATGGGAATCATGAATAGGATCCAAAAGTGGTGGTCGCCATACTCATTGCGAATAAAGACAGTGCAGTATGGCGACTTATGTCATGGCGCCCTAGTGAGATACTTTTGCTCGCCCCGCTTAAAGGACCCGGGATCGTAGTGGGAGGGAAACACGTGCGCGGGTAATCAGTTCAGGACTTTGACTGATTTGCACAGAAAGGAAGAGCCGAACCGTTTAGTTCGGGAGTGTATGTCTAACATTCCAAAACGGTCACTTCCAAGGCCAGCACGAGTTGCCCTGTACAGGAACAGAGAGGATGGGATCAGTTGGAAGAGTTCGTCAGCACACTCTCCATGATAAAGGCGATAGAGAACTGCCATAGAGGCGACATCTCTTCGCAACTGCAGAGACTCAAGGGATTCAGTGACTTTGGGGTTATTGATAATTCAGACTGCTCGTCGCTGTAACCGATCCAAAATATCCAGCAAATACTGCGCGCATCCATTGTAAGGATGAAAACAGTACTCCGCACAGGAGCATAACTGGGTCTTATTGAGAAGATACAGATGCTCAGGCGCGAAGAACCGTCTCACTCTGTTCACACAACATGTTCTTTAAGACATTATAAGGGCCAAAGAGAAATGTCAGACAGAATTATATTGAGTATATTTTTGTTTGAAACTCGTCTTGATTATGATTCTTGTAACTTAGTTATTTACACCACAGTTTACTCAATTTGAAAGTATAATTTTGCAACTTATATAATTACCGCTCATGTTTGGTAGAGGCGCTATTAATGCATGTCTGCTAGCGAGTAATGCCTGGTATTTTTCATTTTAATTAACGCGGTGCGAAGTAAACACACCTATATTTTAATCAGAATATTTTTTAACTTAATCCCAACATTTCCTCACCGAGGCCAGGGAAGGGAACCCGCAGACCCTTCCAAAAAAAAATTAACGCGTCCAAATCCGTGACCTTTTATTTTATAATGAACACTCATTCGAAATGTGACCATCTTTATCACAGTGCCATCTGTTGATTTTCTTTGTTAAACGCCCGCCTTTGTTCTGTATTAGAATTATTCAACTTTGAGGCTTATAACTTTTTTGATAAGGCATATTCTTGAACTTGACTAGTTTGAATAATGAAGGCATTGTTCCGTATAGAGGGCGCCCGTATCGTCTCACATGAACACTACTCGTTAGAGCTTCACAAGCACTTTTGTACCCGTATGTTCTTACAAAGATATCTTGTCTTATTTGTCCATTGGCTGTCATTGGATTCTCATCTTTCTTCAATTTAAATAAGGTTCATCGACCGAGTTCTACTGTTTCAGAAATTGGGAATATCCATTTGTGAATGGATTATGCAAATAATATAGTTTAGTTAACTTTTAATTGGTACATACAGTGTTTTAGTTGACATTTATGACTTGTTGTTGTGTTTTATGCATTGATAACCGCTTTACTGTGTATAGAATTTATGTGACGTACGAGTAAAGTTGCCGTAACAGAGGTGTTAGTTATGGAACCAAATGTTACACACGAGTAAGTAAAGTCAAGCTCATATGGTAACACTTCTGAAGTCGCTCTACTGAAGCAAATACAGTATTTTGTCATGCATTGTTCTTAGTACCTGTGACTCGTCTCTCTGCGTGTTTGTATTTAATATCACTATAATAAATATAGAATAGATAAAACCGTACAAACATCCTAAGACTTCAATAAAAATCATCAACATTTGAAATAAAAGTGATTCTGTTCGAGATTCGTTATTATAAAAGAAGTAATGGCGTCTCAAATAGTCTAAATTTAAAGTTAAATTAAATTGAAACCTGAACCTTAAATTGAACTCTGAGAGTTGTATTAACGTATTTTAATATCACTTCCACGATAATTTGAAAGTCGCTTTCATTCAAATTAATAATGTTGATGTAAAGGTATATTGAGTTCTTAACAATTTGTTTATTAGAAAAACTTACTTATTGTAAAATTGTCAATTTATTGAAAATGGGCGACTAAGGACCAGCAGTAGACTGTGGCAGGCTGAAATTAACGCTTGTTCCATATATGACTTCTAAAATATCTCTACTCTTTTTTTTTAATTGTGGCTACCGGTAGAGATACATGGAACCATCTACTCGATACGTTCAGGAACAACATAATTGTTAGCATAAACGAAACCCGTGCAAACTTCTATCGCTACTGCAAAGTAATCCAACTATCTCTATCTTCTATCTACCTATGCGATCAGTAGAGATACATAGAGTAGATTCCATATCTAGTAATCTCGGATGCTAGTAATCGACGAACCAGGTGCACCCTAGTTATGAAATCTCTGGAACGCTGACATACTTCGGGTCACCTACAGCTTATCGATGGCTCCCTCCTGTGTGGGAACCCCGATGTTCCCTTTCTGACCCCGTGGCGCTGCATCCCGGGTGGCCTGCTTTTGCTGGTGAGGACATCTGTCACCCTAAGGCTTGGGCTTATGAAGACGCCAGCGATTGCAAACAATCTGCGACCTCCATTAACTACATACGTACATATAATATTTTCTACTCAATGAAGTTTGATTTTAGTTTATCACTTAGTGATTTTTCGAAACAGAGGCCTATGTCCAGCAGTTTGCTATTAAAAGCTGTGGATGTCTTCATCAAACTAATAGCGCAAATGCGAGTGTTTACCCACTGCTTGTATTTTTTTTTTCAAATAAAATATCATAACTTTTCTCTAATGACGGTTTAAATATGAATTAAAATGAAATTTGTAACAGTGTCAACATCCCACGAAATACAAGTGAAATCAATTTTTAAATTTAAAGTGTTAAATAATTTAAATTGCTAGGTAGATCGAACTACACATACGTGACATTGATATTATCCGAACAAGCTCAACTTCACAGCGTATATTTTAAACTTAAGGCATATCCGCGACCATATCCGAATTATTACAGGACACCATGATCATCGTATACTAAAAATGTACTAACTACCAATTTAAATTTTTGTAGTTTCCAAAAACGTTCACGTTCACAATTAAGAAGAATCTAACAAAATCTCTAACACCATTTACTGGTAAGCCGTTTAGACTACAGAGCATGCAAAAGAAATAACCCTCCTTCTGCCGTAGATAGGTAAAGTAAACCTTAAACGACACTTATGCCGTTATAAGCCTGTAAACTCACTTATGAACAAAATGTCACGGTGACATAAAAGCCACGTACTTCAGCCGTCAGTCACGCTTTGTCAAGTAAAACCCGCATGTAGTTATCGCAGCTGACGACATCTGGACTTAGCATCGCGTGTGGCCTGCCAGACCGGCGGGAATGACTTCATACTTATGTGATTACTCTGTTATAATTATCTATATCTATCTATTATAATAATAATATCCTCACACATCACATACACGGCCATCTGATCCCAAACTAGGCAAAACCAAACCACTGATAAACATACTTACAAATTTCTAAATACACATATATTATAGATAAATTACATCCAGACACAGAACAAATGAACGTGTTCGTTACACAAAGAGTTGTCCTGAGTGGGAATCGAACCCACGACATCTGGCTTAGTAGTTAGGATCACTAACCACTGGACCAACGGGCCCGTCGATATAATATAGGATTTACTCGATCTTGATGTAGGTAAATTTAGCGTCTGTACAATATAGCATCTACTGTGATGCTTGCGGTTTCATAGGCGTTCATTGGTACACAATAAGTAACTCCTCATTAAATCATGCTGGTAAGCAGCCTTTAAATTTCTCCATTTTGCACATCACATCCAATTCAAAAAATAATAAATAAATGTGTGTGTGTGATGTATGATGTAATCATCATCACCATCAACAGCCTCCTACAGTCCACTGCTGGACATCGGCCTCTCCTTAGCAAGGAGGTTTTGGCCTACTATTCCACGCTGGCCAGACGGGTTGGAATAGGGTTTGTTTCAAGTTTTCCTTCTCTTTGTAATGATGTTGTCTTGTATACTTTGTTCCCTTAGTCGCGTTTTACGACATCCACGGAATGAATAGGGGTGGTAACACTATGTATTCTTAATCCGTCACCACACGGACTGTATGATGTAGTATAAGCATCTAAAAGTTACACCCAGCACATATTCAACTTCAATAAACATATAATTTACATTAATAGTTTACAAAATGGAGGTTTTCACACCTCTACATACCCTTTTAGGGGATACACATACTTGCGTATAATTAATGTACACATGAATACTAAAAACATTACTTTCTTTTTTAAGGTCACCGTTTAAAAAGTAAAATAGACCCAACCAACCTGTTTTAAAGCAGGGGTCATCATTAATTGTTTGAATTGTGTTAATTTTATGTTTGCTCGACAATTTCACTCGGACATCTAATTGGGTGAATGCCTATGCTCCAAATAAAATACGTATTAACATTTTAAATTTACATTTGTAACCAGTAAATTAAGAATAACAGTCGATTAACTCTGAAGTAAGCCATAGTACGTCAATTTATGAGAACATAATTCTATACAGTAATGTGACATATATACACGGAATAAAAAATACTTACGTCATTGGAATGTTGCTTATACGTCTTAAATCGTCATTAAACTTTATCGACTAGATAACAATTTTGCAGGCGGACAGTTTAAAATGTATAAATTTATATTACTTTAGATAATATTATATGAAATAGCCGTAGCATTTAACCTAGACGTTTTCCTGAAATTAAGTTACCGTAAACCATAGTGAAACCAATCGTGGCAAACAGTACCTACAAATCTAATCTACAGACAACTTCAGACGAGTCTTCTTTCAAATTTCTATATTTTTAAATCGGACGTAGCCGTCGGCGTAGCTATAACAACGTAAAATACGTTTGTTTTTATTTAGTATTGTCGTTTCTTATCTTTAAATCCATGTCTGCATTTCTTATTTCAACAAAGCGAGTCCGTAAAAGGAATAATGAATATTATTTTATACAGCGCGAGGTTTTAAGTAGATAAGTGTTGGAAATATTTCGCGAAGATCTGTGCAAAGAAAAATTGAGTAACTGTTTATTGTTATTATTTTCTTAGAGCTTAAGACGAATTTGATAAAAAATGGAAAATAAATTATTTGGCATTGCTTTTACTATTATTCAACGGAGCTGAATTTTTATAATAGGGTTTTTTCTTGGTAGAAATCACAGTTTTGGAGGCAGTCTTTGTGAAAAATTGAATAACGACGGAGAAACGGAGAGGTAAAAAAGAAGCGAACGAGTCATGTTGTCTCTTTCTATCTCGCAGGTAGCTTCGCATATATATCTAGTTGTGATTTTTGGCCAAGAAATATGATAAAATTAGTCTCATAAAACATGCAAAACTAAGTTAAGTATTATTATATTACCAAAGTAACGTAAGTGCGTTTGTGCGCACCAACATCGGTAAAGATCAAAGCCGTAAACTTTGCTAACTTTCCCCAAAGTAAAGGCCCAGACGGCGCTCAGGCCAATTATATTCATAGACGAATGATCTCAAATAACTCATGTAACCTAACGACATATTTTGGGGGACTTTTGCCTAATGATGACTGCTGGCACGAGTCTTTGATAGTGGCTTGCGAACTTATGTATGAAAGGAAAAATATTTGCTTGTGAATCTAATAACGTATCAGTTACTACTCTGCCTGATGGAAAGCATAAATAAAATCCAATAGTTGTGGTCACTATTCTCATTGTGACTGCAGACAATGTAGTATTGTGATCCACACTACTGCGGCCTAGTGAGATGCTTTTTCACGCCTCGCTTGTAGACGTAAAAGGCATGACAATCATCGTGGCAGAGTAAGGCTCCCACGCTAATCACGATAACTATCACCCCTGCATCAATGAGTCTTCAATCTCGTACTCACCAACGAAACACGACAGCACGGATACTATCGCTTTAGATTAGCCCCGGTCGAGCCGGCCCGTTCGTGCTAAAATCAGCGCGGTTAAAATCACACATTATAGGCAATTAAACAAACTAGGCAGGAGTTGTATCATGGAAACCAGCTCGTTGATAAACATGCAAATATACTTCTAAATACATATATATCAACACACAATATGTGTTATGAAGGGCAATCGCACTTACGACCTACACTTTAGACCAACAGACCCATTGTAAATGATAGAAAGTACGATGGCGTAGGCTGCACGATGTATAAACATTTATTCTAAGCGCGAAGCATTAAGACATTACTTAAGATGCGATTATAAAAACTGTTGGGTAATGTGAAACAATAGTAGGCTTGTCTGTACACGTATTACGGCATCTTTTTCTACAAATATTGTTAAAAAGCGACATATAGACGTTATAAATGTCAGCCTGAAACACATGTATTTAAACTTAGGTCAGACCGATTGCAAAAGAATTTTATAATTATGATTGCTTTATTCTGTATTTACTCTTGCACATTTTAGAATGGCCATCCATTAGTTGCATAGTCTTAGTAACAAGCCGTATCTATACATGTAATAAAGTATAAGAATATAATAATAAGAAGATATGATTAGTTTATGATTATTATTTTTATGAAATAATCTAGTTTGACCCACTTCATACTCCAACCTGGCGTCATCGCGCTACGAAGTACTTCCGTCGCTTTTCACCGAGTAAGTGACGTTACCAGAGCTCTCCCATCCCCTGTTTTGGGGATAGAGAAAAAGTTTAACAGTACATATTCCCTGTCCAGTCTAAAGACTATTCCAGAAACATTCCCCAAAGAGTGAGGGCACTCAAAAGGCGGCAAATACACTTACGTCTCTGGAGTTACATGTGTCATATAACCCGTCTTTTGCTCCCTACACCATAAAAATACCACTCTACAATGTTAAACAAGTATCTTCATTGAATAAAACTGAGAGAATTAAAGCAAAATGTTGATAATAAATAATTAATAAACATAATGAATGAGATAGATTAAAAAAAAAGTTAAATTAGATAGCAGTTACAGCAAGAGTGTTGAGCAATTCTTAAACTATGTAGATATTTCAGCAATTAATTCTATTCAAATGAAAAAATAGTGATTGACAATAAACAAGACAAAGCGAAGAAAAATCTAATTCATAGGGCATTAATCTTGAACAATTGTCGAATACCTACTTCATAACTCCGTTTTGGACCGAAAACTTATCGTCAAGTTCAACGCCAGATTTAATGGATGTCGACGAAGTTCGTAGCTTTTATCATTAATTTGGCTCTTATAATACGATTACATGATAGGACCAAATCTGTCTGTGTACTTTCTGTTTTACTTTTCATTATAATAATATTAGATATCTTACATTGTTCCAAAGTTGATCGGATTTTTGAACTCCCATTAAATTAATTTTGAAGTATTCGAGTGGATGCTTCTTTGTTCGGGCCAATTTAAAATTTGTTTTGATGGAGTGTAATTATATTGTTGTAGACTCTTCTATTACTTAGCTGTAGATATAAAAATATTATTAAAGAATACATTACGTCGGCAATTATTATTTTCTTCTGTGATATCTCTTTGAGTGATAATTGAAATAATGTATTACAATTTTATTTTAAGATACTATTTCTTAGAAGAAGAATATAGAAAGGAGTATTAAGTGACATAATAAACGTAAAGTTTGTACGGTAAACGTGAACGCAACTGGAATTCAACGTTGCCAAAAAACGGTTAAACATAATACGCTTACAACTTAATTTGTACTAGAGTTACACACGGTAGCACTTTTCAGAATTAATTAGCCTACCTTTGTCGCGAGTTAATTTAAAATTTATTTCGATTCGTCCGCCATTTCTGGGTACAAGCTAATTACGCCTGACGTTCCGTTTCGTTCGCTCTACTTTATTCGCTTACGTTTCGTTTTCGTTTTTATGGACATTTCGTTTGCGCTTTGGTTTTTTATTACGGATGTTACTGGTTTTAAAGATAAAATGGTGGTTGTATAATGTAGTAAGTGGAAAACAAAAATGAGTACGTTCATATTTTTTATTTACTGCCTTCTATATTCATAATTACACTTATTTAAATTATTATTTAAAATAAAATATAAACACTAAAGCAAATTAAAAGTGAATTTTATTACCGCGAAATTTAATAATATGATATCCACCTGCAATCTATTATGTGATGTTTCTCTTTACACTAGAACTTCTTTTCATTTGACCGTACAATTTACTTGCTCGCTTCACTGCACAATGATTCGTATGCAGTGAGGACAGGAACCTCTTGTATTTAACACTTTACATCTACTATATTCGTGGATCTGTCTTTAAAGTCCTTACTCAATAGCATATAACTTTAAGAAGTACTCTTCTAATTCAGATTTTCACTACATGGTTGGCTTAATGATTTAAGTGGTCATATCACCGCTTCCTTTTACACTATCTTTTGGGTTCGATCCCCACATGAGAAAAGACTTCATGTGATCAAGAAATAGCTATTCTGAATCTCTGAGACCCGGCAGCAGGCTATAGTTTAATTTGATTTCAGTCTGGATGTTCTATGTGTCCTACTCATCATCATCATCAACAGCCTTTGACAGCTCACTGCAGGACATAGGCCTCTCCTCATCAAGGAGGTTTTGGCCTACTATTCCACGCTGGCCAGACTGGTTGGAATAGGGTTTGTTTCAAGTTTTCCTTCTCTTTGTAATGATGTTGTCTTATATACTTGGTCCCTTAGTCGTCTTTTACGACTCCCACGGGATGAATAGGGGTAGTAACGCTATCTATTCTTAATCCGTCACCACACGGACAGTGTCGTGTGTGTCCTATTCATATATGTTTAATAAGATAATGGGTTAACTTACATAGGAACAGTAAAACTCGCCTGTACCTATGCCTGTGTAATTCTACTTATTAAGTCTGGCCTGATTAGATGCTGTAAAATACATACAGTAAATTACGACACACAATATTAGTAGAAATCGCTTTCTAAGCGGAGGACTTTCTTATTTCAATAGACGAACTGTGCCTTCAAAAGGACGCGTCAAATTTAAAAATGGGATTTCTCCATTTTGTATGGGACAAATTAGATTTCTGGCATAGAAGGTACACAGGCGTTCAACGCTCAATCTAATTTCAATATTGAGCAATAAAATTCAATGTACCATGTGTAGTACTGCATTTTCACTTCCCTTAAGAGATAACGTGAATTGACATGACTTAGGTACGGTTAGCAACGAAAATCGATGTTTGCACCAAGTTCACAGATGATAGGGAATGCATCCGATCTCCTGAATCTAAGACAAAATTTGATTCATTTTTTTCCACTTTTTAATGCGTCTTCCGCTCTCAATCGTCTGTAGGTAAGGTTGTTCTTCAATCTCACACAAAAAATATCTCGTGCATGATAGGCATGTTGTATGCTCATACAGCTTCCTAGAAATTGAATATTAGAACTGAAGATAACATAGAAAATTAAAAATTTTTATACCAAACTAAGGACGAGTAGAAAGTCTTTATCCTAATATCATCTGCTGCAGCAGACGATGTTAGCTGACGATTATCGACAAAACTCAATTGAGTTGAACATCGCTTGCACTTTCGCCATCTTTGTCTGAAAATTGTATGTAATTTTTTTTATTAAGTAACGAAAGTTTTAGATAGTAGAATTGTTGTAAAATGTGCAGTAACTGTATTGAATACTAACAATATTAAAAACAACAATAAAACTTCACAAAACATTGTAGACATTAAATCGAATGGACCGCCCGCCTACGCCATTGCTTAAATGGAAAGTAACTTAAAACAAAGAAAAAGCATTCCCAAGAGTTTTAAAACTTAAATATATAACGTGCTTTATTGGTTCGATTGTCTAAATGCGTTCTTTATTCCATAATTATTATTTCATTTGGACAGGAGTACTGCTTTATTTATTAGATACTTGATAGAATTTAAATTTTCTGATAGCTAGTTAAATATCCAGTGAACCATATACAAGAGAAACTACATAAGCACAGTGACAGTTATCGTGGTAAGTTACAGCTTTTTAGTCACTATGACTATCTTACCTTTTACGTCCCGTGAAAAAGCATCGTACTAGGTCGCCATAGTGTGGATCACCATACTGCATGTATGAGTACGGTATAAATATTTGACATAAAAGATGAGTAAAACAAGCCACTGCTGGATAGACAAGAGTCATGTCAGTAATGGCTGGGGCACAGTGGTCCCTTTCTGTAAAGCCATAATGCTCCAAAAAGAGACCAGTGAGGGTTCGGACGAGAGCCAATACGAGTGTAGAAAACTTCAGCGGTGATACAACCCGTCGACGGGAACGCAATTTCCCTGAGGGGACCTTTAGTGGCAGATTCATTTCTGCAATTCACTCTAGGATGGCGGCCTGTTCGCCAAAATGTGCTCGAGTTACAAAAAAAATTAACAATTAGCTGTATAAGCAGGTGGAAAACTCTGCGACTTCCTCCTGGATAAAATCTGGCTTTACGAAGCGTCGATCCCGGGGAGAGATCTGAAATAACATGACTCAGGCTCTCTTAAGTGCAGGGCGCCCGAGACTGACCGTCGGGGTGGTTTTTAATAGAAACGCCACATATCCCTACTTTCTGCGTCCCCGAGGAACTGGTGTTCCGAATGCACAAAAATACATTCAAACATATTCATTCGCCTAGTAGCATCCTGATGCTGTCTCTAGTTGTTACTTTTAAATAAATAGTACCAAATGTCTTCAGATTCTAGTGGGACTGAATGGGTGGCAACCCACGTGTAACTCTTGCTAATTTGCCCTCCTATTTCATGAAACAATATACATTAATCTACCGACTTAAGCTACATATATGATTACACAAGTGTTGTGTGTATAGTGGTAGTTTTTACTCCCAATTTTTTTCCCAAGTACTTTCGTTTCTCTCCGACCACTTCAGCTAAGTAAGTACTTAATTTCGTAGAAACTCGAGCATTATCTTCTATTCCAACAATAATTAAAGCTGAAATATCTCGACGAGAATAACAATAGTTACGGAGAGCGTATTTTATTAGCGGCAACAAGTTAAACTTAGTTACTGCTTATTATGTTGACTGTACGTGTGGTGTCTGTCCCTCCCCTTACTCCACTTGAAGTGTTTAACTTTGTTTTATCCAAGGAGATAAAGGGAGTTGCGATGCAGACATTTATTTTAGTATAACGAGATATTCATGATTGTGGGATTATGGCTATGTTGTTACATTGGTGGCGTGAGGTTATTTTGCCTCATTTTATTGGATGTAAAAATATGATACAATTTGTATTAAAGAAGTGAATAACTACATGATGATAATTGCCTATTGAATCCTATGAGAGCGTGTCATGATTGATTTAAAAGCACTTAAAAACTAAATCTAGCTATTTCAAAACGATCCCTTCCGTCATCACTAATGGGAGTCGGTGCGCTTATATTTTAAGAAAGTACTCAAAAAATTACAAGTACAGTGGATTTCAATTAAAATATAAATCGACTGTACTATCGTTTTATCCAAATGCCCTGCCGGTGGTAGTGTCGCGTTTTGGGTCGTTAATTTTGACTAATACTGGTTACATAACAAGATGGCCGTCTGGACAGGCCTACCCAAAGCTATGGTCCTTTCTTCAAACCAGATATTATTCTGTGCTCTTTACTGACTTAAAAAAAAGACATCTCTGTGGTTTGTTTCGGCATTTCTTCCCAGAGTGAGTCTTAGAAAATACTGGCGCCTTCGAATTGTAAAGTCCGATATGTAGAAATATTTGTAAAAGATTTACTTAAAAAATAAATATTATTTGTCAAGAAATCACCTTCAACCATTATACAGTTTGAATAGCCATTTTTTAAATTTTAATTGCATAGCTTTTGCCACCAAGTCATCATGTAATTCTTTTCTAATTTATTGATATATAATAATTGTAACTTATCTCCCACAAGCATACTTAACACGCAAATAATACATATTATATCGCTTTGTCCATATTCCAATTCTTGTTTTCTTAATTAGGGTCGAAGCGTTTAGCATACGGCCGAAGTAATGAAATGGGTCGTCACTGTCGGGTAAATAAAGGACCCTTGTCACCATCCACGACAGTATAAAGTTACAGACACACTAAACTCGTGTTCCTAATGAACTATACTAAAATTGTTAAACTAGTTATGTTGTTGTTGATTTAAGTAACAAGTTGGGTTTTGTGTTAAGATTGGACTATTTTAAATGCTAACTAATATGAAAAGGCAGCCTGTTGGCTGCTTTTGGTGTAGCGATCTAACCGATCGTCTTGAATCACTTGTTAGTTTTTGTAGGCTTTTTGTGGTATAGGGTTAAACATGAAGACGTGTCTCTTGATGATAAGTGACTACTGTCTGCAGCCCGTGCAACCCCAACTCAACTGCGTTACCGCTGTTTGAGCTCCACTAACCGAGAATCAAATTTTGGATTCAGATAACCTCACTCGGTCAATTAAAACCAAACAGAGAATTGTTGGCATTATTAACCGCAAAACCGAGTAACTTTGGCTAAACGTGTTCTTGAGAGAAGACCAGAAGACCTCATCTCGGCAAATATAGTGTAGGACGTGCTTAAGCCAGATGGAGTGATGACCTCCGCAAGATGGCTAGCAGGAGCTGGATATGAGAAATCGACAATCGAACAATTGGGGTGTAATTAGGGAGGCCGATGTCCAGCAGTATCCTCTCCTTCATCTTCTCTTATGAGAGTTTTACTTAACTTAAAGAAAACCACGACATTCTATAAAAGTAAATAAACTGACGTGTCTTCCATACTTGGACAAAAACTGCTTAAACTGTGGTAATTAAGTAAATTACATCAGTTATGACACAGTGCACTTATAATATAAAGATTGTGTGGCCACTGTTTTTTCCGCGAGCCCCGAGACAGTTCCTGCTGTTGAAGGCAAACTTGTAATATTACCATTTAAATTTTCAATACCAACAACAATTTATTACTAGCATATCTTAAGGTCTAGCCCTTTATTTACCATTTATAGAGTTAATAATACCACTTAATATAATATACATATGACAAACGATATGTTCCGTAAGGAATTTTACCTTATTAATCATCTATGTAAGAAGTTCGAAGATCTGACTGCACAAATGTGAACTATAATAATAATAAATATAAATAAGTACCGGCCACAGTTTTCCACCAGCTGGATAATTGGCACCACTCATAACCAAACTGTGGTACCAAAAACAGAACTGCCACCTCCAAGACAACACGCTAACGACTTCTAAGTTGTATGAGTTTCCACTATTTTCTCTCTTTTCCTTTCTTTCCCTTAGGTAACCCGTTTGCTCGTTGGACGTAAAATCATCCCCAACCTAGTTTGGGTAAAAAGCTCGAAGAATGATTTGTATCTCTAATGATGACTAACATCAATAACAGAGATGTTATTTGCCATTCAATCACTTATATAAAATAAACCTATATCGCCAAGAAAAAGAGTGCAATTTGCTTTGATTTACAGGATAAATTTTGGCAAGATTTTTTTCGTTAGAGTAATGTGTTAGGACCCTAATACGCAAGTGCTTTCGTTGATAGAGTGTGAAATTACAAAAGGTCGTGGGCGAGCGTTGGGACCTCACTGACATTGTGGCGATCTCACTTTTGTGACGTATTCCATTTGGTTGTATAATACGGTCTTATATCACGTTCATGACAGACGAAATACATAACATTTAGGTGGTAACCTTTGTATATAAGACTAAAATGGCAATTGAGAACACAGTTTCAAGAATTTTGACATATTTAGACCACAAAGTATCCCTAAAACATCACGATTTGCCAATCTGCACCTGTGATAATAGGGATTCAGGAATAACTGTTATTGCGACATCCAGATCCATCCTAGCACCTTTTTTTTTTCAAAAAAAGGTTCCGTCACCCAACCGGGGTTTACAGCGGGGTGGTATGTCGGAATCGGACCGACTAAAACCACACGGTGTGCCACTCTACGTCTGATATAAGAGGAATCCGGGAACAGCTGCTATTACGACATCCAGATTCCGACATCCGTTAGTGCAGGCACCACCTTCGGGTGGATTGTCGTGATCCGAATGGCTCAAGCTAATATTAAAAATTTCATGGTCCCCTATAAGCAATACCCACCTATCATCTCATTGGTCACTAGTGCTGTAAGAGGATTACTGACAGCCTCAGCGCGTCGCAGATTTACCGACCGATTACAATGTAATATAATATCTTTTGTCTGCGGCTTCACTCACGCATGTATGTGGATAATCTCTATAAAAAGTAGCCTACGTCCTTCCTACACAATTCAAGTATCTCCATGACAAATTTCACTAAAATGAGTTCAGCGGTTTAGCCGTGAAAGCGCAACAGACCAATAGCTACTTTCGCGTTTATAGTGTTCGTAGGGATAGGTTTATTTACCACTACATATTTAACTTATCTATTATCAGGAAGTACTAATACTAACTACGATTAACTAACTTGATAACTTAAGAAACGCCGTCTGGTCCCGAATTAGTACAATGTGTACTATAGATCAGGCTGCTGATTGACTTACTGACTGTATAATACCAAATTCATACATATTATTTTTGTTTTTTTTTTTAAAGACAACGCCCACATTTATAATATATCCTATATCACCGGCAACTTTACAAACATACTAGAAAGGGACACAAAGAGCACCCAAACTCAGAACAACAATTCGTGGATCACATAAAATGCTCTCCCATGTGGACCATCCGTGCAGCCAACAGCATTTTTAAATGTAAACTTCTCCAACCAAGGACACATTATACAGTTATTTGTTCTACGTAGCAATCGGATATACAACCTCTAATTTAGCTGTCAGGATCACCACTAGACTGACAGGCCTGCCTCCTTATAAACATCTCGGAGACGCAAAACCTATCGACCTTTCGTTCAGAAACTATTTATTTCCCAAACTGTTGCCAATAGCGTGTCTAAACTACTTTTAACACTCGTATAAATAATTAATTAATTTGTGGTAATTGTATATTCTTCTGTACTTACAACGTAATTATACACGTTTTCCTTAGACAATCAGGCAGCAGTTCTAAACAATGAAGTTGGCTTCAATATTATAAATATCGACTTCATTGTTTCAAAGTTAAAAGACTTTTTAACAGACGTAACTCTTAATAACTCAACTTTCCAAAATTCCATTTTATATGGAAGTTAAGGATACGCTTGGAAAGACCAAAGAAACCCCTCCCTTCTGCCACAAACTTCGGTAGAAAGACAGAGATCTGCTTCAGTCATTATCATCAATAGTCCACTGCCGGTCAAAGACCTCTCCTTAGAAAGGAGGTGTTGAATACTGTACAAAAATATCATGTAACAAAGTGTCACAGCTCTAGTGATAATTTCAAAGACAATAGCGGCCCTAAAAATTTTCTATATCATCCCTAAACGAATTCCGTCGCTAAGCAAAACTACTTTGCTTCTAATTTTTGTTTTTATTACTACTTTCGTTTGTATAAAACATTAAATTATATAAAGTCAGCCAGTTGTTCCTAATTTTGTTTTACGGACTGTATAAAATGTCGACATTTGCTTAGGAGTCTTGGGCTTCAAAGTTTGAATTTAGAACTGGTGTTGGTCTACAGACTAAAGAAACAGTTTTTTTTTAATTTCGTTTCCTATCTTATCTCTACCCATATAAAAACATCAGATCTATGAGAACAGATTCGCTTAAATTTTATTTTCTGCTTAGCAACGATGAACAGCAAAAGATTTATCTAAAGACCATCTAAAGACTATCTAAAAATCATTGTTTTGACGATTGGCCTAGTGGTTTAAGCGGTCGCCACGTCGCTCTCCACTTCGCTGAGTGTTGTAGGTTCAAATCCTACATGAGACAACACTTTGTGTGATCCACAAATTGTTGTTCTGAGTCTGGGTGTTCTTTGTGTCCGTTTCTTGTATGTTTGTAAAGTCCCCCGCGGCACAGGATTTATTACTAATGAGAGCGTTGTCTTTGTTTTAAAAAAAAATCTAAAACCTAATTGTAGACAAGTGTGCAATATTTCGTAAGAACGTAGTACCTAATAGGTAGGTAAAAATAGTAACGGATCGAATCTGAAATCTTTTTTTCTTTTTATAATTTGAAACAACAACAAATAAATCCATTTTCATATTAAAATCAAGAAGAACCTGCAATCCAACTATAGCTGAGCCAAGAATTCTTTAACATTTCAATCTAACATTCTTCGCAAACAAATTACGAGAGTTCTTGGTTCCAATGCTACTGAAATTTACTGGCTATAATCGTAACACAAGGTTTCAACAAGATGGAGCCACTTGTCACACATCCAATAAGTCCCTGCCGGTGCTCAAAGACAAGTTGCTGGAAAAGATTATTTCCAGACGAGGTGACATTCCATGGCCACCCAGAAGTCCACAGCTATCTCCAGCAGACTTCTTTTTATGGGGTTATTTGTAAAATCGTGTCTACAGCAATAAACCAAATACACTACGTCAACTAAGAGAAAAAACTATCGGATAGGTGTCGGCACGACAACGCAAATTTGATGCTTGTGAGTGCAAACGACGGAACAGTGGTCATTTAACGATGTATTTTTTTTTAAAAAAAACAACTAATTAGCTTTCTTGTAAGTAAACATTTTTTATAATATATCAAACGGTCTTTTTTATAAGAATTTTTAAAATGTTAATTAATTTGTGGCTCAGCCTGTATTTTCAAATGAAGTGAAAAGGTGTGTATAACATTTATCCAGAATACTAAAAATTGAAATACATTGCTAACTATGTCGGTCAAATCTTTTATGAAATTCGAACAATAAATCAATTTTCTACATGTATCACGATAATAATTAAATCGACTATTTTATTCTCTAAATAATTTCTGATTAATTGCGGTCATA
The DNA here is from genome assembly GCA_949316085.1 of Hypercompe scribonia. Classification (NCBI taxonomy): domain Eukaryota; kingdom Metazoa; phylum Arthropoda; class Insecta; order Lepidoptera; family Erebidae; genus Hypercompe; species Hypercompe scribonia. The sequence continues at coordinate 14,407,823 of OX438988.1, forward strand.
AACATCTATGTGCTACAAAACACATTGAAATCTAGAACTTGCACAGTAGGCCTTAAGATAGATGTTCTTTACGCAACCAAATCGCAAACATGTGGTATCTTGCATAATATTGCGTAGTGGAATTAACAATGGATTAGAAATCGTCTATCACCATTCTCAAATTCCTCAAAAAGGTCGTTTGTAAACCCTCTTTGAATGCAACGCCATCTAGTGCAGTTATATTTTATAAGCTTATTAGTTGTTAATAAATATTGCTGCTAGATGGCGTTGACCTCAATTGATTGATTAATAAATAAAAATGTAAGTTTAATAATATATATTAAGCTTAAGTAAGTAATTAATTTATTACTGTTAAGAGACTCACAGTTTTAAACATAAACTAGATGAAAAAAACTAATTTTAAAGACCACCATAATAACAATATTATGAATTTAGACAAAATCTTGCATCAAACTAAAGGAATTCGGATTAAAACACCTACCTGGGTATTACGGACCAATTTCAATTTATACTAAGTATAAAATACTCGAAATACTTCGTGAAACTAATGACAGTAGGTACCCATTGGGTCCGTTTAGCCGGAGGCTGTACGAAAGCGTATCGGTTGAAGTTCGCAATAACCTTGACTTCAATGACAATGAACTTATAATTGGAAATACAAATATAATTGAGTTCAACATTCCAATTTCCATTTAAAAACCAATCGTTATTATTTCGTCCGTGCGGCCATGTACATTTTGTAAAAAAATCGACTTGCTTCGGATTAATATGTGTTCGGAATTTGAACAAGTTCAAAATGACGTCTATATTTTTTACAGTGTACAAATGCGAGTAATTTGAAATGTGTAATATTATGATAACAATAATTAATTATTATCATCGGGCTATCGCAGTCAACTGTTGGACATAGGTCTCTTCCGTTGCACGACATGTGGAATTTTATTGGAATTTCACTAATTTACAATTACTACAGAATGAAAAGACACTACTAACAAATATTACACACACATACAATACAGTGCGCCACATTAATAAGGTAATTTTAACTTGAGTTCATAAACTAGCACAACACGATATGGTTAATACAATTGTTATTATACTTTAGAAATAAATGGCTTATTATGCTACAATGGGTATGTAACAATGGTACTTATCGATGCTCGGTGACTTTTTTATTCAAATTAGATCCTCTTTTGTAATTTCTATAAACTTTTATCATACAAATCGTCATTTTTAACAAAACATGAGAGCAACGTGTGCATGTCCACTGACAGTGCGTTTAATATTAAACGCGGGCAAAACATTGCCGCCAACAGTTGCCAACTCTTTTTCCCTCCTTTTTACAGCTTTGACTCTCGAGCTAGACATATGATTAATCCAAGACTGTCGTTATTAAGTAGTCGATGCTTCCAAGAATATTCAAAAACGAGATCTCCTTTATGATACTGCATTCGAAATATAAAAAAATGAGATTATACATTCATAAACTCATGAAATAACATTACGCATTTATTTTCAACCCACCTTAACGTTTCTTTTGACGGTTGGTATATTTGTGAGTCACTTCCATTTTCAAAATACCATTAAATAAAAACTTTAAATACAGCAACAACAAAAAGTATATATGTAACAGCCAAACGTCCGTTATCCAGCTTGTAGGGCACCGAGCACGTTTGTCGTTGCCTTCTATTATGACTGCGAACGTGGCCTTGACAGAAAAAAAATGGCTGGCAGGTAGCAACCGAACGTGATTTGGGAAATAACGTTTAGTCTAGGAGACGAAGGTTTCTTTTAAGTGTATTATATTGTATTATATTATACATGTGTATATTTAACAGTGTTTTTTTTTACAATTACCTCTACAATACTAGGTCCTTTTCTCATCCTATTCGATTTTTGTTACACTCGAAACGATTTGTAGAATTTAAAAAAAAATGCTACACTCTTTTCTTTTCTGCAAAATGAAATTTTATTAAAAAAAAAACCTTGCTGGGCATTAAAATTGTCGATTGTTGCCTTATTCTACTGTTAAAAATGTTTTAAGAGAGCAATTTAAAATTTTGACACATGCTGTTAAAAAAAGACTTTTGATATATGTACGTTACTGCCATGACATGGTAGTTTGAAATATTAAGATTACTGCTTTTAATTTGTATTTTTAATTTTCCCCTAAAACACAAGATGACTGTTTCAGCGCCAACTCTTAAAGAGGTTATTATTTTTTCAAAACTAACCTTTTTTTATAAATGTTAAATATCTAATCGAATGGCGGACCAATCTTTTAATATGTAGAGGAGCTTGTGTATGTGTGTGTGTGTGTGTGTGTGTGTGTGTGTGTGTGTGTGTTGTTTATTCTGATCTAGTTCATAGATTAATATATTATATTTATAATTGTTTCAGAACTGACGCAACTAAAGAGACGAGGCGCGCTGGCCGCCAAACATGAATTAGATATCGCTCGTACGATATCGAAACGTAAGTATTTAATACTCATAATAATAATAATTGAGCGCTGTTTATTTGCTTCACTAAAATTAAATTTATAATACGAAATTTCAATAAAATGTTACCTGCAGAATAAAATTAAAACTATTTTTTTACAGGCAACACTATTGTTAAGTTTTTAATTATGTAATAAGTTTTATATATAAATGTAATATAATTAATTTTGGTAGTTATTGTAAGATTATGTTAGTTAATTAGCTATGTATATTTTATTCTTATTTATTATGGACTGTTAAGTGTAAATAACTCTATCTTTTTCTTTCAAATTTTACTTCTTAAATAAGTAATGTCTTCTGACGTCATATGCCTTATAAAATTTTTAGCACAAGAAAATAATCTCTTAGTCTTGGGCTATAAAATTTGTTTTGCAATGTCATGGAGGCCATCCGTAAGACATGGTTGAATTGACTTGTGATTTATCTGAGAATCGTACATATACTTATATTACCATTTATAATACATGCATACGTATACATGATTGAAAATTTCAGCTGCAACATACTTATTTCATATTATTATTATTTTTTTGTTGTTAAATTTGCCAATCGCATCCATATAAACAGTCAAAACAAAATTTAATTTACCACTTTCCATTCCAGTTACTAATATAATTGTTATTACTCATATTTCCATAAAATTCTTCCGTTAATGTTATTTACGCATACATTATTTTAGCAAAACACTTTTATTTTCCCTGTCCTTATTATTATAACGAACACATTATCGAATTTTAGCAGTTTTGAATTCAGTTTAATTTTGACTTTCAAAATGTCGGCTAATAATCTGATACAGTATACGCAAAATCGCAGATAGCTTATAATTTATGACGTCACATTTCGCGACACCGCTTCTAAACAGAACAGGGTTTACAGCGTAGTTAATTAGATTTTATACACAGAACAAGAATTTTCAATTCGGGACTGGGTTGTTTAGAATAATTCAAAGAGAAATAATAATTATTCAAACAAATCCGACGGTACAATGTTTGCTTAGGCCTTGATTGTACTAACTAATGAATGAACCAGCAATTCACAATTTTAGACTTTCAACTTATTGTTTTAAAATACAATTCACGTTTGGCAATGAAGACAGGTGTAACTTTGTAATTAAGGTATTCAGACGAAGTACAAATATGAACTTTCGTATTGAATTGTTACAAAACACACAGTATTTATAAAAAACGTGTAATTTTACTAAATTACGAACATACGTGATACAGCTAAATGCAATTACATACAATATGTTATCGCTATACAAGCTGAATTGTACTTTATTATATAGTGACGAAAGCCTCTACTTGTTTATTTTAAAAATTCACCATATTATAGTCATGCACTACGTACATTGACCCAAATCTTGCTCCAGATTTTCAGTTTGAATTAGTTTAGACGGACTAGTATTGGTTCCGTTCCGTTCCGGACGTGAGAATGTCCAGTGACCTCCGTGAGTTTTGAATGTATTAGCCACCGAACTTGAGGTCATTTAAGTGCGAGTTTCATCATCGTCAGCTTTAAGCAATAGTCTATTGTTGAACTTAGACCTCTTCGTGGCAAGTAGATTTTGGCCTAATATATCACACTGGCCACTCGGGTTGGTATAGGGTTTATTTTAAACGGACGGGGGGAACGAGGACGATGTTCCGCCCGTCAGGGAATCGGAGGTAGGGGCGGTTGTTCTACGGATCCGTTCTAAGAACACCGCCCCCGGGCCGGACGGGATACCTGCCCGAGTGCTAGCCCGAGCCCTCGAACACATGTCGGACCGCCTCAGGGAGGTCCTGGATGCTAGTTTGGCGTCCGGACGCTTCCCTGAGTGCTGGAAAAGCGGGAAGCTGGTCCTATTGAGGAAGCCGGGACGGCCAACCGAATCGGTAACGGCCTATAGGCCCATCGTGTTGCTGGACGAGGCGGGTAAACTGTTTGAGAGGATACTCTCTGCCCGCATCGTCCGGCACCTCCGCGAGGTGGGCCCCGATCTGTCGGACGCCCAATTTGGTTTTCGGGCGGGGCGTTCGACGGTCGATGCCGTGCTGCGCCTGAGGGCCGTTACCGAAGAGGCGGTGAGCTGTGGCGGCGTGCTGTTGGCGGTGTCGTTGGACATCGCCAACGCATTTAATAGTCTGCCATTTAGCTGCATCAGGGAAGCACTCCACTACCACGGGGTGCCAAAGTACCTGAGGCGGCTTGTGGCAGACTATCTTGAGGAGCGTACCGTCATGTACGAGGATCGAGACGGTGTTCTAAGGCGGCGGCTCATGTCGTGCGGTGTTCCACAGGGGTCTGTCCTCGGACCACTCCTGTGGAACATGGGATACGACTGGGCCCTTCGAGGTCGTCTTCCCCCCGGGCTGGGCGTACTTTGTTACGCAGATGACACATTGATCACGGCCCGGGGGATGAACTTTCAAGAGGCGGCGCGCCTGGCCACCACGGGTGTCTCTCTGGTGGTCGAGCGAATTGGGGCGCTGGGTTTGCGGGTGGCCCTGGACAAGACGGAGGCCCTTTTGTTCCATGGGCCCCGTCGTGGTCCACCCTCCGGCGCCTCCATCGTGGTCAATTCGGTCCTCGTACCGGTTCAGGCCCAGATGAAGTATCTGGGCCTGATCCTCGACGGCAGGTGGCTCTTCGACGAGCACTTCCGACAGCTTTCTCCAAAGCTGGTCGGCGCTGCTTCTGCCCTTGGGCGACTTTTGCCCAATCTGGGTGGAGCTAGCGTCGCGACAAGACGGCTATACACGGGGGTTGTCCGGTCAATGGCGCTGTATGGTGCACCGGTGTGGGCGGCGGCTCTGACCGCCCAGAATAGGGCTCGCCTCTGGCGCCCTCAGAGGATATTGGCGGTTAGAGCCATACGCGGTTACCGCACCGTATCGACGGAGGCGGCGTGCGCCTTGGCCGGAACTCCTCCGTGGGATTTGGAGGCGGAAGTGCTCGCCGAAGTTTATCGGCGGACGGCTGACTTCCGGGCGGGTAGCGGCATACGGCCCCCGCCCGAAGAGATACGCGAGTGGCGAGAGGCCGCTCGTCGAGCCACGATGGCTCGTTGGTCGTTCCGGCTGGAGGCTCCACGTGCTGGTTTTGCCGCCGTGGAGGCTCTCCAGCCGGTCATCGCCGAGTGGGCGGGGCGGCAGCACGGGACCCTTTCCTTCCGACTAACGCAGGTCCTTTCCGGGCACGGTTGCTTCGGGAAGTACCTGCACTCGGTCGCCAGGAGGGAATTGAGTCCCGCCTGTCACCACTGCGACTGCAGTGAGGACTCGGCTCAGCACACGCTGGCGGTTTGTTCCGCCTGGGCGGCGCAGCGTGGGGTCCTCACTGCAGTTATTGGAGGAGATCTCTCGCTACCGGCCGTCATACGCTCCATGGCCGGTAGCGACAGTTGTTTTACCGCGGTCGCAACCTTCTGCGAAGACGTAATTTCGCGGAAGGAGGCGGCGGAGAAGGCCCGGGAGGACGATATCCACTCGGACCCAATTCGCCGTCGGCGAGCTGGGCGGCGGAGGCGCGCATACCAGCGCCTCATGCCGCCTTGAGTGTGGCCGCGGGTGGACGGGATGGGTTTTCCCCTCCATCCGCTGTAATGGCCAGCCGCGAGGAGGCGACGTCTGCGTGTGCCGTACGTCGCCTAAAATAGAGAGTTTATCAGCAGATGGTGCCCGAGGTACCGGGCAGGCGCTAGGAGGGATCTGGATGTCGTAATAGCAGCGGTTCCCGGATCCCTCCTATCTCAAGCGCAGAGTGGCACACCGTGTGGTTTTAGTCGGTCCGATTCCGACACACCACCCTGCCGTAAACCCCGGTAGGGTGACGGCTCGAGGGGGTTTCCACACGTTAAAAAAAAAAAAAAAAAAGGGTTTATTTTAAAGTTTTCTTCTCTTTGCAGTGATGTTGTCCCGTGTAGGTTGCTCTTTTAGGCGGCTCTTACGACACCCAGTGCTAGGTTGTTTCCAATCTATTCGATCGTCACGGTGAACGCGTTGTGATTGGCCCGCTCTAAAATATCCACCAATCACAACGCCAAACGCACTCGCTATCGAGAGTGATTTGACGTGAAATAAACTCGCTCTAAGGCCTCAGACCAATCACTTTATTTAAAGCCTGTGAGGCTATCGTGTTGAGATATTTATCTGAACTGTTCGTCGTGAGTGTGAAATGTGAAGTTATAGGTGAAAATAAATTGCTACCGTTTTGTGAAATAATATCTAATGAGAAGTTGTATAATTTTTTATCCGTGTGGTGAAGGATAAAGAATACAAATTGTCGTCATCCCTAGGGGGTCGTTAGAGGCGACTAACGGAACAAACTACTAGGACAATGTCACTGCAAAAAGAAGGAAAGTTTAAAGGAATCCTTAGACCAACCCGTCTGGCTAGTATGGTCGAAACCTTCTTTCGAAAGAGAGGCTTGTGTCCACCAGTGGACTATGAAAAACTGTTTTAAAGAAGTTTTAATCTAGATACAAGATATCCAGGTTTATTTAATTTAGTTGGTTAATATTGTCTGTAGGTTTAATTTCTTTATGTACAACGATGCTTGATAGCCCATACTCGTATGCTACACAAACAAAAGTTGATAAGCCTTAGTGTGAAAGGGACAATATGAAGATCGAGGAGCAGATAGCTGTTAAACTTATTTAATCGGTGCAATGCAAAGAAATAATCATTTATCACCAGTCGACCTATGTGGTACTCTCATGGTATAGATCTATGCGATACGATATAACGAAAACCACAAGGGTTCCTTACTTACGTAACCCTTTTTTTTTCTTTTTTTTTAACGTGTGGAAACTCCCTCGGGCCGTCAATCCTCCGGAGTTTACGGCGGGGTGGTGTGTCGGAATCGGACCGACTAAAACCACACGGTGTGCCACTCTGCGCCTGACATAGGAGGGATCCAGGAACAGCTGTTATTACGACATCTGGATCATGATTACGTAACCCTAAAATCGATCTAGTTTACGGTACTGTTAACGCGACGGCGGTATAAAATGGTTACAAACCCTTCAAAGTTTTATGGTTAAGTCATAGCTGTAATACCTACTTGCCAATATTATCTAAAAACATTATCGTCTAGCTAGCGCAATTCGTCTCCCTTGGGAATATAGCCGCGTTATATTTTAAAAATAAACGAGCAAACGTTGGATAACTAATTAAATTCTAAACTATGAAGTACATTTGTATTATTTAGGAGCTGTGAATAGGCATTTTTAAAAAGTATTTAATTGATGATGATGTAGTCTTTCTTTTTTTTTTAACGTGTGGAAACCCCCTCAGGCCGTCACCCCACTGGGGCTTACGGCGGGGTGGTGTGTCGGCATCGGACCGACTAAAACCACACGGTGTGCCACTCTGCGCCTGACATAGGAAGGATCCGGGAACAGCTGTTATTACGACATTCAGATGATGATGTACTCTGAGCCAGCTTATCAACCATGGCAGTCAATCTCAACGGAGACCAGCCAAGTAGGAGATGTGATAGTCCACAAGTGTGGACGCAAACGCAGGTGCGTTTAATGTCCCCTAACTCTCATAGTCCGATGGATCGGTTAACCGACATGACTGGGAACAGATCAAGCGCTGGACTGACGGTTTTCCATACTCCCCGAAGCACGGAGGTTAATCCCAAACGCCGGGCTGATATTAAGTACCAAGTCTTCGTAGAAAAATGGCAATTCCTTTTTTATTTTTAACATCGTAAGTGAAGTACTGGAGCCCAAACCATCCCCCGTGTCTCTCCCTCTTGCACTTATGACTCTTGAGTTGTAGTTGTATATAGGCAATGGTAGCCACTTACCAACAGTTGATCTATATGTTCATTTGTCACCATGACCATAAAGAAATTGTCGTCCGCAAATTAGACAGTTAAAGCTGTACCCATAACGTCATCGCCGTGAAATTACAAGTTACATACACAATAAGTTACTCCTTGTAGCATTAGCTATTTGAAAGTCTCGTCAAAATCGGTACAGCCGTTTCAGAGATTAGGCGGCACAAACACGCAATTGTTTTCTAATGTAAGTACCATATACACTTTCATATGCCTTTAATAGTAATAACCTGTTAATTTGTAATTACAGACACTTCAATTTTATTCATTTAACATTATTACTTAAGAAACATCCAAGCATACATTAACCTATAAAACTTTCTCTTCAACCACGAACTTAGCTTGCGAACTAAGCAGAGATTAATAACTGCACAGACATTGAAACTAATTTAACATTAAACTTTCAATTCATTAAATACAAGTATTTTGTTAGTTTATTGAAGTCTAGATAACCTCTCGGGACCTTTCGTTACGTAACTTAAGACCAACTTGTCCTTCTGTTACGTAACTCTAGACATAAAGTTACTCTCTAAGTTGTTACTAAGCACGACTTTAAAATATGCTTTTTCAGTTAAGGCGTGTTTAGTATTCATATTTCTTTTCATTTCCGTTCGTATATCGTTAAGAATACATCCACTTTATGTTGCTCTATAGCTTTTGTATTATAATGTTATCTATATGTATATGTTATAGGCAAACTCCGCAGCTCTAGCGCTCCCTGGTTGGACTGGTCAATCCTCAGATCTGACTCAATGACTTAGTCAAAAAGTTAAAGTTTTCAGCTTTTGACTAAGGAATTTTTGTCAAACCTGGGAGACAAATTAGGGTAGGTTAGGTTTGACTAAAAATACATCGATCGCCTAAAGGTTTTAGCCAAACCTAGGAGAAACTAGTCCTTCCGCGAAGAGACTGTGCATCGAACTTTAGCTATAACATATACGGAAACAAACGATTATTGCAGTGATTGCGAATGATATGTTATAAGTGACATCTAACGAAGTTTAATAATATGTAAGGACAATGGCCGGTATGTATGGGGATTTGGTACCGCCTCGCGTATCTTATGGAAGGAATTATTTTTGTTTTCACTTCGTTGGTAATATCATCGACAATAATATTTTAAATTCTCAGATTTTTATGATTTACAATTTACAATGTAATATTTATTACATCGTGTTGTTATACTTATTTTGAACATTTATTTTACCGAATGTACCTGAGGTCGTAAGACAGAAATAGTTTGAAAAAAAATAATTAAGGTCACATATGCAACATCTAATCGCTTAAATCAACTCGGCTTCCAAGCTGTCTATTTATATGACTATGTGACAATATATTTGCAAATGTCTACTCCTTAACTAGACTAGATATCACTTTCTCAATGCGACATCTGATCGCAAGAATACGCAATTTTTTTAACTTACAAAATCGATAAATTAAGACGAAGATGAATTTAAAAATATTTTCATTAATTGGTCCTTAGGGTCAGTTCAGATAGGGCGGTCAAATAGTCGAGGTGCTTAGCCGATGTTAACGCACAACGACATCTAGTTTTAAACTAAGCAGAGCTTGTACTATGAAACTTAGATTGACTGATAGAATACTTATTTATAATATTTTTATAAATACATATTAGACATATATAACACCCAAACTTCGAGACAAATATTTAGACCAACCCGAGTCCTCAAGCACTCGCAATGGCTACCACTGCACTACCAAAACAGTCGACACTTGTAGCGAACACATGTGTATTCGATTAAATGCCCAACTTAAAAAAAAGATGAACATATTATGTGTTATCTTTTTATAAACACTCTCTTTAATTGTAGAATTAGTTTAAGAAGGACATGACCAATTGTACATGGTTATGCCTGTATTCAAACGCACACCACTGTCCACTGTACTAAGATTATGATGTATAGTGCAATCTACCCTTAGCTCTAATGTAACACCATTAATGTATTATAATATTTAGTCTAATTTTTACAGTGTTCGCGCAGTTACCGCTCAATCTGGTTTGACCCTTACAAAGCATATGAAATCCTCATTAATTGTTGCACTAGTTTCTCAATGTGACGTAGTCATTACATAAGTTGTGTGGTTGATGCCGACTCCGCTGCGAGTGCGCAATCAAGATCTAAAAGTAGGACTAATTTAGCGCAGTGTCACTATTTTTATTATTATTATTATTCAAGTTCTAATATCATAGCTTTTACTGGTACTAGCTATATCCCTCGGCTGCGCTTCCTTGATTATTTCTTAAATTTGAAAATAGCCAACTTCAATACTGTCTTTGGTCCGTTATTTTATCTCCTCAGGGAAAAAAATCCAGACAATTCTTTCTTAGTGAGCAAAGCTACATAAAAAGTATCCGATACCAAAATTTCAAGCTTGTGGCCCTAGTGATTTAGGCCCTGCGTTGATAAATCAGTCTGTCAGGGCCAGTTATATTGTATTTGTAGATAAATAAGGCCAAAGCACATTAGACATACGTCACTGATCTCCTTTCGTTATTACGCTATTACAGATACATCACGAAATTATAACAATGAGGCCGCCATGATTTATTAGGCCAACACTAAGTTACTTCTATTACAGTTGCTGTATTAGCTCCAACGCCTTTCACCTGTCGCGCGGTCGCATCGCAATCGTAAATCACATTCGCCATGTGAACTCGACTTAGGACTGAGCCATATAAGGCAATTAGTTCGCTATTACGCGAATTTTCACATAAATTATGCCGCAGTGTAAACTGGTTTTCACATTCCGTTACTCTTTTACTCGTGAAATTATATTTTTCTTTAGGGAAAAATAGTGTTTTTAATAATGACGCTTCCGCATTGCAGATTTGAATTCTACATTAAACTATAACTAAACTTCATCATCGCATTAATCACATAAACAGCTTTTAACAGTCCACTGCTGGACATACACCTCTTTAAGAAGGATGTTATGGCCAACTGTAGCACGCTTCCCTTTCGATTTGGTATAGAGTTTGTTTCAAATTCTCTTTGCTTCTCTTCTCTTTGCTTCTCTTCTCTATGTAGTGATGTTGTCCTGTATAGTTTGGTTCCTTAGTCGCGTCTTACGATACTCACAAAACGGATAGTGATGACACTATATTCTCAACACGGACCTCAACTAATGTTCACTTATTATCATCTATATAACCAATTTGTACATTTTGTCGACTACATGGCAAGTGACTACCAACATCAGAGACACGTGTAACTCAAGAGTCGCAAATACATTGCCACCGTTTGAGTCCTTTTGAATTTCATCTATTGTCTTTGACCCGTGTTATGGTAAATTCAAGTAAACTGTGTACTTTATCTTTTCATTTTCAAAAATGTCATATCTTGTTAATCTTAAATAAAACAACCATTACATATAAATATATTTGAACAAAAGAGATTAAAATCAGTTCGCCCTTAGGGTTGCGGAGATCCGATGACAGTCGCTCCGAGGAAAACTAATATTTAGATAAAACTAGTTAAACTAGTAGCCGACCCCAAATTATATTAGGAATAACCCTGGTTCCTGGCAAAAACCCCACCTACTATTTTTTTAAAATTATAGGCAAATTCACAAAACTCGTAAGTTTTGAAAGCTCGTTATTAAGGTACCGATGTGTTTTATACCGCGAACCGATAATTTATTTAATATAGTTGGCAACAAACTATTGTCATGTGCAAACGTACCTTAGTCTCAAAATTGTAGTCATACTAACTTGTCCCGACGGCTTCACTTGCGTGTATGTTGGTTATCGCCACTAAACGTAGCCTGTTACTTTTAACACATTCCATTGCTAAAATATTCTGATTTTGCTCAATTAAGGTTTATACGACCATGTGGTCAAGTTATTTTTTTTGGCGTTGGTTTAGCACACATACGAGTATAACCGAAACCCTTTCATAATAGTATCACATGTTAAAGTGTTCACTTCACGTTCAATTCACTTCGATTGATCGTTTGGAGTGTTATTTAAAAATGTCAGCATCAGTCCAGCGTTTATTTGAAGCTGTATTCGTAGATTTTGCGGCGCGATGCGCTCATTCAATCTAACATTTTTTTCATTTCTACAAGCGCTGTGAGGTTTTCATAACTGTTCCCGTGGAATTTTTATCTAATTTTTATATTTTTTATTGAACGTTGTAGGTATTTACAAAATTGTTATTGAAACTGGTCGTGGATTTAAATGTAAATATTGAATGACTGTAAATATTAATTAACCTAATTCATTACAAACCACCATTTGCCAAATGTTTATTTCATTACAAATGAAAGTACTATTTGTACCGCTCGTTTTTATTGCGCCTGCCTTCGCAAAGAGTACGGAGACTTCCACTCTTGGATTCTATTCCAGCTTTCCATTAGGCAGAGAAAAATTATTTTGGTAGGCCCAGAATAAAAAAAACCTATTACAACTTTTGAATAATATGATAAGAATAAAAAATATACTAATTCGGTCACCAAAAAATGATTATATGATGGTTATCTATCCGACCTGGATCTGATCTGTATTGTTAAATATGAACCAACGAAGAAAAAAATGGTGCTTAGATGTTTTGTCTTTGCCTGTTTATGTAATTCGTCATCATCAACAGCCTTTAACAGTCTACTGCTGGACATATACCTCTCCTTAGCAAGGAGGTTTTGGCCTACTATATCACGCTGGCCAGATGGGTTAATATAAGCTTTGTTTCGAGATTTCCTTCTTTTATTTACTTAGTAGATATAAATAAGATGAACCGCTACTATATGTTTTAAATTATCTATTTATTTCAAATTAATACATATGTTGTACAAAGGCGGACTAAATGCCATCAGGCTTTCCCTCCCAGTCAACCTTTAGGCGATGTAGAAATGTGATGCTGGATAAAACTGTCTGGATTAGTAAAATTTGCTAAGAAGGAAATAACTTTGCTATTATGACATATTGCGAATTAATTCTACAGTTAGCAACACTAAGAGATTAAGCAACGATGCTGTAACTGCTGCGGCTGAGGGACTGATTGCTAAACTCACAAATAGCACATATTTTTTAAATAAATGTATATTTTAATGCAGTATATAACACAAAGACGGGTTGGGTACACCATTTATAAATATTAATATTAAGTTTGTTACCTCTCCAAATAGCAGAATTAAACATTAAAAAAAATAAAGCAAAAATAGTTTTCGTGAAAGTATATTCACTTGTCGGAAGATGGCGCTATTTGTAGTTGATATTTTTGTATAACAGATGGCGTTGTTTATACTAAATATTTGTAATATTTTATTGATGTAGAAAAGATGATATCAAAAATGTTTTAAATTGGTTCCTATTCATTAAAGTGATGTAGTTGATGACAAAACGTTTATCGATGATCTCAGAAAAAAATGCATTCCACCTTTAAGATTCCGTTCCTCATAGGGAAAATGTAATCATCAAACATTTAATTATTCTTTATATTGTACCATTAACCACCATTTAAATAATTCGTGGACTATTAATTTTATTCAACAATAATTCTTAATCTGACTATAAATTCCTTGACCGACTTGCCTTGTAGAAACAAAAACTAATCAATTTTAGTTAGAAAATTAAAAAAACAAATAAACACTGCAAAGTGACGTCATAGAATGTGACATGCTAAATAACACATGCTCAACAAACAAAAAAAGATTGAAAATAAAGAAAACGCACTCACTATATTCGTTTACAAACAAACACACGTACAGGTGAAGCCAGTTGAACAAAAGCGTGTTCTAAATGACAGAAAGGGGACAAAACCACTGTCAAAGTTCCTTAATGCCAGCAGCTAATCAATTGTAAATATTTTAATAGAAATTGATAAAAAATTGTTGTACCAAGAACGAATCAGTGCCATGGTAAGGTCTTAAATAATTCGTATTGACCATTTCAAAAGGGGGTCATTACAACCGCAAATCTATAAGGATAAACAAATTTAAATAACTATTCTATTTATATACATACGAGTATATTGCTGCAGCGGCTGCTAGACTAATAAATAAACACACAAGTCGGCTTTAAAAGGGTAATAATATCATTCACTAGACAAACGTTTGAACCAACAAATAAAAACTTCGTCATACGAGCTGGTAATGAATTGGATCCAAAAATACACATAGAGGACGCGCTCGTCGTCGAGCCGATCTCGCCGAACATCAAAAATATTTTTTTAATAATCGAATTACCTAAGTGTTGACTTTATGTTGGAGCTTTAACTCCGTTTTGCTCGATTCCGAAGTTCTTTAAGAAAAAGGAATTTAAAATTAACCAGAATCAAAATTGATTCAAATGGTAAGTTGCCCAAAGAAAAAAACTTTTTTTAAAGTTGTCATAGACAAAATATCGAGCTTTCATTCAAATTTAAATTCTGTTATGTAGATTATAGCATTTAAGTCTCAATAATATGGCTCAGTTTTAAAACCCTTGAAAGGAGCACGGAACCAGACACTCCTTTTGTCTCCGACTAAAGAGAGAATTGTTTGAAACAATTTTAGCAATTCGTATTTCGAATTTCGTTTGAGACGAGCGAGTACATTAATATTACCTTTTCTTCAATCAGCTTGGTCTTTTGTCTCTGGTAAAATTTTGAATTGAAGATTGGTTTTTAATTTTTGAAATAATGACATGCGTTGTGTCGCGTCTGTTGGTTAGTTTAACAAAAAAATAGATTTCTGATTAACAATGATAGAACAACAAATAAAATTAAATTATTGCCAAATTTTAAAGTCCATCTTATCAAAAACTTGTACGGCCATTTTTTTTTACAATCACGTTTAAGAATTTATATGAATCCTGTAGGTAGTAAATATGTCATATAAAGTATAAAACTTAAAATTTTCTTTTGTACAAATACAATTTAAGCATATTTGAATACGGATTTAATGTTCAATTGTTTTATCAGCCCGTTGAGGATGCGGTCACTTCGGGACGCGTCATAGAAAACCGCGGGCGAATCTCGGCAACTGTCAACGACACTTTTTAAATTTCGAAATTTCTGTGCTAAAACTGTTGTACATTTTTATTAAAATACAATTAAATATCTGTGTTGCCATAAAACTATTGCAATTTTTAAAAACTATTACAATTTAGAATTTAAAAAATACCATGTTTAAATTCTGAATTGTACGTTTAAAGTATGTAAATTGAATTTTTTAACATATTTCAGGAATTTCCAATCACTGATGTGACTGTTAATTTGATGTTGATATACAAAATAAGTTTTTATGTAAACTCTTTTAGGTATAATCCTGTCTATCTGCGGGCAATATAATGATATAATGATTATTATAATGTATTAATTACGAGCAGATTACACTAGCCGTGGTCACAGGCTGACCACCGTACACCTATAAAGTGATTACGTTAATTCACGTTTACATAATTAATATAGCAGAATTATCACTAATTTGTATGTGTATGCAAATGTTATAGGTATAATATTATATTGTTTTTCCCCAAATATTTCTTTATGTATAGGTCTTTCTTGTTTACTTTCCAAAAACTAATCTATGTCAAAAATTTTGATAAAATTTATACAGCCTGTGTTATTTAAGCCGATATTATTGATCTATTGACACTTAGTTCATTAAAATCGATTCAGTAGTTTAGGCGCTACGGTGTAACATACAAATACACATAGACTACCAAAAGTATCACCCTTCCTTTTGACTCTGTCATAGTCGGGTAAAAATAAATAAAATAATTAAATATTACACAGCTACGATTTTTTTTACAATACGGGACTGTCTTCTACTGGAGTCCACTACTCTCCTTCGTAAGGAAGTTTTTAGTTTTTTAAATTTTTGTACTATCGTTTTTAATAAGTGAATTGTTTAATTAAAGAAATAATTTACTCTACTGAAACGAAGTGTGTTTTTGTAAAGCTGTGTTGCCCTTATAATATTCTACTTTATAATTGAAAACTGCAATGTTGCAAGAATCAAATGACAATTCCGTATGACTTAAAAGAGTAATTTAAAATTTAATCATAATAACAGCGAAAGACGTAGAAATATTTTACGTTGCCCTTTTCTCTTACTTCTCGAGTTTCAAAAAAAAAATAAAGCTAAGTATTCTTTGAAATGCCGCAAAAGGTACTTTTTCAAACGAACAGCGGTATGAATGTTGTTTTTTTAAAAACACTTAAGAACGGAAGCTTGTATCCACTTCTATGTCTTTCAACTTCTCTATAAACAACAAAAAACATAGAATATTTCTCGTTGTGTCTTAAGTGTTCTCTGTTTTACGCACTTGAGAGTTTTTGATAATAAACAGATGTTCTTGTGTCGTAGCTTGCCTTAGTTCCAATCATAAAAAAATAATCTCCTTGTTTTTTGTTTATTTTGACATCTGGTCTTACCATAGAGTATGTTTATTATTAGCCTTTACGGTTCTGGAACTCACCGTTATTTTGAAGCATATAGATATTTTCTTGAAGCCATTTTATTTTTCATAATTTAATAGTGAATAATAAATATTTGAAAAGGCACAGACAACCTCAGAAATCTAAATAAGTCTCAGGAAATAAGTTGTCCTGAACCTCTTTCGATAGCTTAGAAAAGCAATCTACGGGTACATCATTCAATAAGACGCTATCAAAATCAGCTGGCTTCTTCATACTTCGGTAGAAATGGGGTTTCTCGACTGAGGTGACATTACAGCCTTACATTAAGCCAATGTAAAAATTTCTATCAACTGCATCTATTTACTGTTTCTCCCCCATAACCTACCATATAAAGTACCATATCTTTTCACAAGCTAAAGACGCAAACCTCTTTAAATTAATCACACTGTTAGTCGATTCCCTAGTCCAAACATTTTAACACAATTTAACAACGTAACTATTACATTAGTCAAGGATTTGTCTCATGGCGAATGCAAAACAGCCCTTGGAGTTTATATGTTAATGTAATTAATTATCATACATAATTAAGACTCGTGTAGTGTGTGCACACATTAACATCAACCGTACAGTTAACACTGGGTTTGAAGTAACGTATTTGGACATTTTATAATCATCCAAAAGTTTTAAACAAATTCAAAAAAGAAACATTCTACGTCAGTATTCTAAATTTATGAAGTAATTATGAATGTCTTTTTTTTTAAATGGCGTTTAAATTGAAAAAAAATACCCAAGGTTAAAAATAAGGTTTTAAGTTTATTAAAACTTCTCATGTTGTACTGTATCTGTGTAAAGCTAATTAGGTACTTATAATGCTTCTTGCATTTGCGTTACTAGTACTGTAAAGTTTCAAATAGGTCGAGCGAGACGTGAAAAAGCATCTCACTAGGCTGCCATAGTGTGTCATCATACTGCACTGTCCACATTCGCAATTAGTATGGTGACCACAATTCATGGATTCTATTCGAGCTTTCCGTCAGGTAGAGCAGATACAATACTGAAAACAATTAAATTTACATTTAGAGACATTACTAAGCTGTGGCGTTTCGTTATTGAAGAGACAATATACAACTGTCACTTGAAAGAATATGTCAAAAAAAAATTGTTTTAATGTTATTTCTAACTAAATCTTTCTTATATATAAAGTTTAATAACAATACAACAATAATATTTGTTTCAGTACGTCGACCGTTAAATAATGAATAAAAACGTAAAGAAAATATTGTTTGTTGGAGCGAATCAATCGTGGGAGTAACATTATTTTATTGTCAGAAAAGAATTTATTGGGGAAAAGTATATCAATATATGTATAAGTTTTTTCATAAAACGACCTTTTTTACAAAAAAACATAATATAAAGTGAAGTAGCTTTTGTTGGTTTCCGTATTTATTGATTTATTATATGTCATGAATTCAATTTACTTTACTATTTCACTACCTCAATAGTGAGTTGAACTTGAAAGATAAAATATTAAATAATTAAGAAGTGTTCTTATTTCAAACTGAGATGCAGTTTGAAAAAATAAAAAAAAATTGTGTGTATCTCATCGTCCAGTAGCTTCAACACAAATATTCCACTTCAAGGAACCTCATTTTATTAAAGCCACTTATAGTCATCTTAAAATAATGCAACAAATTCTAACGTGTAAAATAAGATTTTTTTGCTTCGTTAGACGTTCACACAAGTTTAATTGCATATCACAATCAATTTAAAATTCGAAAAAATAATTTGGAAATAACGATTCTCGCGTTATCCAGAGGAACAATATAATTTATAAATACCGTGGCAGGAACAAGAATCAAGTAAAGCATTAAGCTTTTAATTCTCTCCCTTGTCAAAGTTTTAACAAAATAACAGAGGACTTGGAAATCACAAACACGTGTAACCCAATTCTAAATAATATACTTACCTCAACCAAAGCTCCAATTTTTAGCTAACAAGAGATAGGACGTCCCATGACGCTGTACAGATTTTATCCAATTATCGTTGAGTGCGAATCCGGAATGACAAGTGTTAAGGCCGCTGTTGTACTTGCGGAAAATCTCGTTTTGTTGGGATTACTTTAACTTGTGCTGTTGGTATAATGTTTAATGACGTTTGATGACGTAGTACTTCTATAACTTCAGATTATTTACTTAAAGGCGAATTGATGGAGTGTTGAGATTCTAGGTTTATTAATATTGGAACCGAAGTAAATTTATTGGCACTGAAAATTTAGAAGTATAAGTTTTTAGGAAATTTGAGACGTCCTATAAAGTAGATCAGATTTTATCGAATTATCTTTAGTAACGAATCTAGAAATATACGAATTAATAGCCGGTACTGTATTTGTAAACACCATGTTGGATTGATTGGATTTTTGTTGGATTAAATTGAGTTAACTTCTGATTTTATTTTACCGTTTTATTGATGAAGTACTTTGTTAGCAGTCTATTACGGGCAGTTCATTGGCCGTAGGTGCTGTAGAGTGGACCTTTTAGGTTAATTGATAAGCGAAATTAAGGTCAAGTTCGTAGATAGGAAAGCCTCGGATTGTCTAGAACTCAAAATATGAGAAATCATTTTTATATAAAAATGTGATGTAACACAGCGAATCTTGAGCAAGAAATTAATGGATATTCAGTATTACCTTATAGCTATGAGCGTAATCAATAAACAAACAAGTACGTGATATATCTATAAATTTACTTTTTCGTTTAAAAGAACACACTAATTACGAACCGTCCGCGTTTTCGTCCCCGACGGCGGGGGCGGAACACGCGCCGCGTAAACCGTCAACAAAACATGGGAGTAGGCCGCCCCAGTGTTTCAGCAACACCCCAAGCCGAGGTTCGTACCCCGCAGGGGGTGCCCTTGGGCAATGTTGCTTAACAAATGGCCGGTTGAGAGCCCTCAGCGCTCACCGTAACTAAACCGGGTAAAGTTGTAGAGGCCATCTGAGGCCAACAGCTAAAAATCATTCAAAAAAAAAAAGCAATGGGGAAGGGCTAAGAATTAATTGTAATAAGTTTTAATATCCTTCTATATCAACTCTATGACTAACTTTTCGAAGATATCATCATGTCGGTAGGAAGATAGCGTCATATAATTGTTTATATTTGATGTTTGATAGAAAACAGATTTTTGATATTTAGCAGTGAAAGGGTTGACCATAAAAAAGCCAAATTAAGTAGTGACGTCACATGACGGGGACGGGTCGAGCTCATCCACTGCACAAGTCATTCCGAGATGACGCGTAATTTTTTAGTCACGCGTGTAATGAGATTGAAAAGATTCACAAGACTTGAAGATCACTGTGTAAATTACAAATTTGTTTATGTATATATATATATGTACCTACCTACCTATATACCTACATAAATATTGTGTTTGCGTTCAAAAACTGAAAAAATTCTGCACCAGTTGAACTCAAATTTTAACATGATATATATACTTTCCAAAGATGGTTTTTATTCATTTTTTATAATATAACCTCAATTTGCCACAGTAAAGCGTGGCAGGGTACAGCTAGTATGGGTATTTATTCACTAAATAATGTTTAAAATAGGTAAGTTAAAAAAGGTTTAATATTTAAAACACTTCAAATTAAACATGGAAAGAAATTCCAAGTTTGGGTCTGTGGTGAAATTTGGCTTCTAATAATTTAGCTATTCGTAATTAAATCGCACTTGTAAGGTTGTCGATGTATTTAAAATCATTTTATATGCGTAAGGTTTTTCCAATTTAAAGTAGAGATAAGATGATTTATCCTTTAAATTAGGATGTAAGAACATCAACGACACACTTAAATACCGTAGGGTCTACAAAATACGACAACATTTGTCAGGAAACCTAAGAACCTCAATATAAACACAGAATTGTACTACACTGTACAGAGCAAAAGGCAAGTATACTAAATAGTCTAATCTTTAGGTAAAACGCTCTGCATCTTCAGACATTAAAGGCAACAGGTGGCTCCCTTTAACATAACATTTAAATAAATATCAATTTTCGTTGTAAACCAACTAAGTGCAGTTTTGGTCGCTCGCCAAATATTATTTGCTAAACATATGTGCATACGCCTTACGTAGTATAGTAGACTAAAGACGAAAAGGTCTTTTATAGTAAACGGTACTAGAAGTGTTGCTGGTCACCTTCGACCCGTATTTACTTTGAAAAACACTTCTTTAGTAGTTGAGGAAGGTACGTCACAATCCACGGGATAGTTCTTCCTTTTTCAATTTATTTTTGAACTGTATGTCCTTAAGTAAAATAATACACGTAAATTTTTTTTTAATTAAGTCCTAATATTATAGAGAAATTTTAAGAGATTAAAAAAGCACAGACTGCACGAAAGGCGTAGTAGAGCAAGCGGTCGTCACGCCGCTCTTTACTGTACCGAGTGTTGTGAGTTCAAATCCCACATGGAACTACGCTTTGTGTGATCTACAAATTGTTGTTCTGAGTCTGGGTGTTCTTTGTGTCCGTTTCTTGCATATTTGTAAAGTCCTCCGCGTCACAGGATCTATCACTAAAGCGAGCCTTGCCTTTTTTAAAAAAAGTACAATTGTTTTCGAGTTTTTTAATTCGTGAGAACATAATTAATTTGGTTACAGATAAAGTAACATAGAAACATCTTTGACGTATAGAGAGTACATTTTTATATTTTTCTTTGGCGATTCAGCATTGCAGTGGCGTAAATAGCAACAAAATAAAACACAATAAAAGCTACATCGCCATTACA
Source organism: Hypercompe scribonia (assembly GCA_949316085.1). Taxonomy (NCBI): domain Eukaryota; kingdom Metazoa; phylum Arthropoda; class Insecta; order Lepidoptera; family Erebidae; genus Hypercompe; species Hypercompe scribonia. Next base: position 14,429,296 of record OX438988.1, read on the forward strand.
AAATTATTTTGCAAGGGGTTGTTGCCAGTGGGGACTATCAGACCCCAAGTTATAACAGAAATAATGCCCCCACCACAGAGACTTACAAAGCTTTTGTGAGGGTTAATATAGTGGTGCTTTGTCTGAGTTTTGCCTCCATTATTGGTTTAAATTTTGTCGCGATTTTCGTTAAGAGCTTTCATTCCAATTTGCAAAGTATTTCATACTTTTATTGACTTAAGTTATAAAAATAAGCCAATTGTTATGTTTAAGTATTATTTGATTTCTTTTACTGTGCCGGAATAAAGAGATACAACAAAATTTCGGTAGTATACGTAAGTGTTGTTTGTTTTTCTACCAAATTCCTTTTTCTATGCCATTATTAACAGTCTCCAATACCCCACTAGACATAGGCCTCTCCTTAGAAAGAAAGTTTTGGCCTACTATACCATGCTGTCCTGTCGGTATTTTATTAGGGTTGCGGCAAGTCTATTGAGAACTTAAGATATATTTTTGTTACATAAGTCATTCCAGAAGGAAGTATAGTCTATATTGCTATAAATGATCTGTCAAAACCTTAATTTATTAAGTAGTAGAGCATCGCCGATTTCAGCACGAACGGGCCAGATCGACCGGAGCGGTACTACCCGAGAGCATCGTGCTGTCGTGTTTCGTTGGTCAGTGCGAGACTGAAGGGGTGACAGTTGTCATTTTAAGTGTACGAGCTTTACACAGCTATGATGACTGTCATGCTTTTTACATCCCCAAACGGGGCGTGATAAAGCATCTCACTGGGCCGCCATAGTGTGTATGAGTGACTACAACTCTTGGATTCTGTTCATGCTTCCTCTTAGGCAGAGTAGAGTAACTTTGACAGACTCCTAAAAAATATTTTCTATGTTTTATAACGCGACTATTTTTTTTTCCAGGTAAGTGCGTAATATAGAGCAGTAGCTTTTAATTGCGTTACGAGAAAATGGTGAGTATTAAAATATTGAAGTTTTTCTTTCCAATTAAAATGAAATATCTATCTCACACACGGTCGTCTGATTCTAAATTAAGCAGATCCTTTACTATAATAACTAAACTGACGATAAACATACCTACATATTTTTAAATAGATAAAAAAATAAATAGAAAATCCAAATGGAGAACAAATGATCTCGTTCGTATATCAGTTAAAATTATTATAAACATAATAACAGACCAATCAATAAATCCCAAAATATATTTTTAAACCTAATAAAACCAATAATAATTGGGTAGATGACTGTATCGTAAATAAATACCAATGTCCACTTCATTAAAACTAATATCGCGAAACATCTCGGCAAATGCAATTAATATAGCTTTTTATTAATATTACGAATTTCAATCAAATAAACAGTGAAATATATTGTTCAATTGAGTAGTCTAAAAGAGTGACGTCACAATTTGGTATTTAGTACATTTTTCATACAAAATTGTCGTTTTGACAGATGATAAAAAGTAACTAATTTGACTAAGGTGTCATCTAGCCCATTCCCGATATAGATTGTTAACGTAAAGTATCAAAATTATAGAATTGTTGGCGGTAACGTTAACGCGTTCAAATAACGTAACGAAATGAATTGATAACAATCAAATTGTAACGTTTTAATTTCGTATAGAGACTTGCTTTAATACCGGATATAAAGGCACAATGACGTGGGAGGACGTGCGTATTATCCCATCCGATATGATATATATATGCATTCATGTCTAAATCCGTGAAGTGGCCTACCTATAGTACACATCCACACGTGTTGACCTTGGAAGTCACCGTTTTAGAGTGATAGAAACACACTCTCAAACTTTTTTTTTGTAAAAAAGACCACTTTGCAAATATACATGAACGGACACAAAAACACCCAGACTCAGAACAACAAAAGTGTTGTCTCATATAGGATTTGAACCAACAACACTCACCGCAGTAGAAAACGGTAAAGTGACCGCTTTAGTTACTACGCCATCCCTGCAGTCATAAGTAAATGGTTACAATGCCATTTCTTCTTCTTTTTCTGGTGAGTGGTTAAGGATGGACTCAAACCATGGTGGGGTAAATTCGGTCAAAGCGACATTGTAATTGCAACTGTAAGAAAACAAAATGATATTTAGAAAAAAACATCTCCTATGAAGACTGTTCTCCATACTGTAATCCTTGGGGTTGACTATGCCTTCCTGTGCCGATTAGTCAAAAACTGGAACTCACTACCAGCGCATGTGTTTCTCTCTCACTACGATCCTGGGTCCTCTAAGTTGAGCGTAAAAAAGCATCTAACTAAGCCGCCATAGTACGGGTCACCGGGTCTCCATGCTGCGGTGTCCACCGTTGCAATGGGAATGGTAAATACCACTCTTGGATTCGATTCGTGTTTCCGACCTGACAGAGTGGATTTACTTTGGTAGATAAATATAAAAAAAGGGTGGAGGTTGACTAAACGCAATACATTTACGCACTCACCTATCCCTGAAGGAGTAGACAGAGGTGTATTGTACGGACACATTGCAAACTATAATTTTAATCATTCTTTCGTAATAAGGGTCTGGTCAATTGTAAAACTTTAGGGACTATTTGGAAAAATTGGGATTACAGTGAAAGTTAAATTGAAAATACAGTGAAAAATTGAAATTACAGTGAAATAATAAAGTGTCATCGGGTGATACGTCAATTTTTATGTATAACAAAAATAAAAATTATTCAGAAAAGTAATTCAGTAATTCAAGAAATTCCATTTCACGCTAGAAGGCGCTTTATAAAATGCCAATAGACATAGGTAACGTAATATCAGGAATACTGAATAACATAAGGCATTTATAGAATAGCACATTGTATTATTCATAAATACCAATGGATCTAAGTAATGAAATACCAGACCGCAATAGTATTCCCAAAATTCCGATTCGACGCTGCAGCCCTCAATCCTGGTACGGGTACTTAAAGAGCGGCAATGCAGTTGTAGCTCTTCAGTTGTTCTAAACATGCTCACTTACCATCAGGTGACCTGTCTAGTCGTTTGCCCCCCTCTTTCCCATAATACATTTAAAACAACAAAATACCATTTCATTGACTAAATTACCTTATATAAATCCTATTTCCCCACTTCTGTGTCGTTTTATGAACTCTATAAAATTCGAGCCTCCGTCAAGCATTATCAAACCATTTTGTCTCAATGCCGATGCTTTACAAAAGACTAATTATCTCAGCTTAAATAATTGGCTTTAATAAACAATTTAAAATTTGCCGACGCATCGACAATAGATCGCTGAAGTCATGTCAAATATTTTTAGCAGTAAATCAACTACCACAACAGTGCATAAAAAAAAACAGTAGAGTACATAATAACTATAGTGTAATATATTAGTGTAAAGCACTTTAATACATAATATATATATATATAAATAGATGTATTGGAACGAAGGCATGGTTATTTCGAACACCATGTATTAACCTCCCAAATAAACAATCTTATCATACTACATCTACGAATGTAAAGACGTCTGGAGTTTGTGTATTTCACAAAAAAAAACAATGAAACTTCAAGCTGATTATTATTTTTTTAAATATTAGCAGCGATTGCGAAAAGAATAACACTTTTAATTCCTTTACATAATGTTATTAGTAAAGGAAAATAAGAGCATATAAGCATTAAGGGTATATAAGTTCTAGGTTATACATAAGGAGGAACATTAGCAAAAAATATAAGAATTGACATTACAATAAAAATTGCCTTACAGCCTTTGATAGAAGTAAGTGGACCTGCGTTGAAATAACCATTAATTCAAGGACGAAGCCAATTTAACTTGCTGTGGCGTGCCCACTGTGGTACGAAAAACCCTGCTACGGACAGCGCCGGGTGGCAGGGGGATTCGAGCCGCGGGGAGGGTTGCATGGGGAGAGAGGTAAAGACCCGGGGGCGGAAGTGACGAAACTCCCGTCGGGTCGCCATGGCAACCGCCGTGTTTACCCCGCCATATCGATCCACGCTGCGCTTTCCTGTTTACATACCGGCAATGCAGCGGGAATTTGTATTCGTTTACTACGATCTCTTAAACACAACAAGTTTATACCAAAATTAACCGCGTAACTCTTGGAAATAAAGAAAACTATGAACGTGGAGTTCTTTGTGTATGTTAAAGAAATATATTTTATCACTTGCCACCTTTAAAATAGTACAGGAAATCTGTTATGTAAAACGCTGGACGCATTCGGAATTAACGCATTCTTTCATAGCTCATATAAACCGATATTAAATTAAGCTTTTTCTCATTTGTAAGAGCTCTTTACTTAAAGTAAATCCACGATATAGTATACTACTTTAATATTATAATTTAATAATACATACTTTTAGGCTATTAGATCGAAACTTACCTACAATTGACCAGCCTGTTACTGAACAGGACTACTGATTCAAAGGTTTTGCTTTCGATTCTTGTTGAGGACAAACTGGTCTGGGTGGTATTTACCTAGATACGCATGTATTTAGAAATATAAAAGCATGTTTTTCAGCAGTCTGGTTAGTATAGTTAGAGATTTGGATTTAAATAGCCGTGTGTAAGATGTGTGACATTATTATTATTCGAAATTTGGGCATTTTTGTCATATTTTTGTACGTAATAATTGATATGATTTTAATTCGGTACAATTTGTGAAATTAAAATTCATATTGTAGTTGCTTGAATTTCATTTTCAACTTAGTAATTATTTTGTCAATCAAATTAAATGTATTCGTTTTCTTTGTTATTTCTCTTTCTCTTTGCTGAACACGCCAACGCTGACATGAAAATGTATAATTAGACGATTATTTGCCGTCACAGGGGCTGGTGAATATTACAAAATTACTTGCTTCGTGCTCCAAAATGGTTTTTTTCTAAATATATTTTAATGTATTCTTTGGTATATTCGGATACGAAAACCAAATTTTATTTAAAACTTTCACGCTTTGGTAAAGATACAATTAGTTTTTTTTTTTAAAAAGACCACTTTACGAACATACACGAACGGACACAAAAACAGCCAGACTCAGAACAACAAAAGTGTTGTCTCATATGAAATTTGAACCCACAACACTAGCACAGTAGAAAACGGTAAAGTGACCGCTTTATCTACTACGCCATCCCTGCAGTCATAAGTAAAAGAGTACAATGCCATTTCTTCTTCGTCTTCTGATCAGTGGTCAAGGATGGACTCAAACCATGGTGGGGTATATTCGGTCAAAGCGACATTGTAACTGTAAAAAAACAAAATGATATTTAGAAAAAAAATCTCGTATAAAGACTCTTCTCCATAGTTTAATCATAACTACCATTTGGTAGATTTAATATTTAGCATAACAAGTACTGGTATACGTAGATACGTATTATATATACAGATGTAGTTTTTAAATACCACTGTAAATATTTTACTGTAAATAACCAAATTCTGACCGTGAGCGTTTACACTCGTCGTGTCCGATTCTGTGTACATTAGCATATTAATGGCAATAATCGATATAATTAAGTAATGATAATCCATTTGAACGTATTCGATTAAAACTCGTTTACCGCAGTATTGTAAATGAATTCTGTTTACTTTGCTGAACGAATTTTTATTTGCTACCAAATGAATGATGCATTATATTTTTTGCTTTTACATTTTATATTTCGATTTTGTTCTTTTCATAGCCTTTTTTTTCACATTTTTCTAGTACAACTTAAACAATTATATAGGTAAATCAAACGGATGCCTATTCAAATTATATATAGGGAAATTAGCTGTTTATAGAAAAGAGTTTTTTTTATCTGAATTAATAAAATTCGACTCATTTCATGGTAATAAGTTAGACTTAGAACCGAGGGTGTCTAACAATGAAACAAACAACACAAAAAAGTACCTCATGTAAATAATTAACAAAAAATTAACAGCTGTTTCAAGTTAGCGATAATTTGAAACAGCTGATACCTTCATCACATCAACTGGTTCTGCGATTTCTTCCACGTGATCTTTTAAACATTTTTTGATAACCCAACAAAAATCAAATATTTTTCAGGAACAATAAGTATCTTGTGTCTTTATCGAAGCGATAAGGTATTCAAAAAGATCCAACCCATAAGTCAATCTAGGTAACGATCTTGAATATTATCTTTATTAAAAAACTAGTTTTTGCCAGAGACTGCTGGCATGAACATCGGATAACGTGGTAAAAATTAACCTATGTTATTCACTGAAGATGTTACTTTTCGTTATTGAAAGAATTTTTAACATCGGCTTAGTGGTTTAGGCGTCAAATCGAAACAAACAAACAAATTCACATTTACAAAATCCTAAAGCTCAATTGTCTGGAAAGAAACAAAATATTATAATCGAGAATCATATAATCCAAATGAAATCGAACGTCATGATTCGATCTCTGAGACCTCGAAGACACCTGCAACCGACACCGCTTGATGCAAGCGACTCGTGTTACCGATATAGATACCGGTTCCTTCACATATTATGTACATATACAGACGTATATATGTACTGTGGTGAAATAAGATTCCAAACGGAAGGACTGTCAGACCGTGTATCGCAACGCTATCGGTGATTTGCGAGGTTTCTGCTATTACTTGTATATAATAAAAGGCTTCGATGGTGAGATTAAATTTTATTTTCTTATTTTGGCCTTATTTTCATCTTTTTCTAGTTATCTTGATGTATACAACTCTCTCGGTCACAGAACTTTACTCCAATTGACGGTGGCTCGAAACACCAAATATTTTCTACATAAGTATCCGTAGGGGATCCCCTCAGAATGTTACTCTACAATAATAAGTATTGGCTTCTGTAAGGTAGAGGTTCTTTTAGAGGTACATGGTCTTCGAGAAGATTTAAATGATAGGAAATCAATCACCACAAGAATTTGGATATGTAAACAATATACATATATTTCGCAAGTGTTTTAATGTGTCGTCAGGTATACGGTTTAAGAAACTTACTATAACTTGAAATAACGACAAAACATCATAAAAGTTACAATTCAGTAATAGAACAGAGTATTATATATAAATGATAGATCCTTTTAACTGAATATTTAATACAGTCACCAATTGTAAGATGGCGCTGTTAATAGTTTATATTTTTGCGTAACAGATGGCGTTATTAATTTATTACTAAATTTTTCGGCAGTTACACTTAACTCTACTAGTTATCCCCACCAGTAAGACAAAGTGTACTTTAGTTAGTTTTTGTACGACGTTCTAAAATACACGTCTTTTTCAAAAATTTTGAATGACTTTTTGAACCTGGTTTTTTTGGGCAGTAGGCTGCTGCCCTACCGATAAGGGACAAGTACAAATAGAATTAAACCAACCGGTAGGGATAACTAGCAGGGCTTAGATTAATTGCTGTTGGTGTTATACTTATCCCTACCGGGAAGGATAAGTATAAATAAAATTATACTCAACCCTACCGGTAGGGATAACTAGTAGGGTAAAATGTAACTGCCACAATTTTTCAAAACCATATTTGTAGCAATTTTCGAGAAGTATGAAGATATTTTAAAATAAAACTATTTCATTAAAAGTTGTTTATGGAAAAGTTTACCGATGATCTCAGAGAAAAAATATTTCAAAGTCCCAATTCATTTGCGAAGCAAATATAAAGGTTGATTCCTTAGAAATTGTTATCTGGTGTAGTCCCAGGATTACCATTTAACACTTATTTCTTTCTCCTACACCACAATACACTTCCAAAGTGCCGATTTCCCCCTGCGAATAATATCACTCGAATTTCCGTTCACTGAACATAGTTTCAACTGTACGTTCCGATTGAAACTCTATTTCCCCGCAACATTGGATAATCTGCGAAATGCCCGGTTAGACTGAAATCTCCGTATGTGACTAGATCTAGAGACAGACAAACTGCTTTGTGGAACAGTCGAGATAATGTTCATTCAATTCGTTACTTTTAACGTATTATTCATTCCTTTATCTCTTTGAAGACATTTTAAAAATGAATGTTTGACCGTTCTCATGACTTCGTATTTCCTCATAAATCACATGATGGCCATTCTTTGTGTGCAAAATGCCAGTGAAATTTCGAGAGTGACATTTTGTATTAGTTCCTTTTTTCTTTCTTGTTTATTTTAAAGCTTAAATCTTGTTTTCAAATTTAATGTATGTTTTTCTCTTATTGCATTTATTTGTTTCTTAAACTGATAGTACAATATTTTGCCCTAACATTAGGAGATTCGAAGAGATTCCATCATGACGCTTACGATAACTATTTAGGTAATTTTCAGGATAAATTTCAATTGCGCGATTTAGGATCAATTATTTCTTCTTATCTTTACTAGACGATCATCTTGAGAGCATTAGAACTGTTAAAACTAGTTTTATTATTGATATCCCTTGGTCCTTACAAGACCAAAAATTAAAAAAAAATAAACGTCTCGATGTATAGGTGTACATATCAATTGACGAGGAACATTGTGTTTATTATAATTCCGTGACGTTACCTGACTAATTTGTCATTGATAATATACCGAAATGCTCTCAAGGTTTTGCCAACATACTTTAGACAAAGAATATTAAACGGTAGATATAAAAAAAACTAAAGCTGTGAGTCACCTGGCAACAAGAAAAAAATATAACCGTTTTTATTAAGGTCCAATCTAAACATTACCATGTTACGAAAAGGGATCAACTGTATATGAATATTGAGGTACATAAACCCTTTTAAAGGCAAAAAAGTTTATATCGAACCGAACTTGAGTCTTGACATCGTGTCCTTTTGAGAGTAACTTGATTTGTCTCCTGACAACCCTTACTTTTATCGACTAACTATTTTCTTGTAGAAGATTATTTTTCCACTGAATTGTAGGTTAAAATACAGTTTCAATAGGGTTGTGATTCACACAACGTATTGCTACTGTGACTAGTTTCATTTATTTATACTTGAGTACAATTAAGTACAATGGATGACTTAATGCTGTGAGATCTCAATCAGCTTTAAAGTGATGTGGTAATAAAACAAAGTAAGATCTATGTACGTAGAAGTAATTACTCATCTAAGAGATTCTTGGTAAGATTCTTAAGTAGAGAAGTATTTTAAACATCTAAGTTTTTTATTTTCTACAACTCATTATGTTGCAAATAGGCCATAGTGATATATTTTGCGTTTTCATTCTTCATTATCATCAGTAAACGTTCACAGCTGGATACAGGCCTTTAGAAAAGAGGTTTTTGCCTTCTATGCCACGTTGGTAAGGCAGGTACCTATAGGTTTGTCTCAAGATTTCCTTCTCTTTACAGTGGCGTTCCGTTACGACATCCACAGCATGAACAGATGTGAAGACATTCCTTCGTAATCCGTCAATACACATAAAAAGTGTTAATTTTATATTAAAAAGAAGTTTTTATGCTAAAATAATGTTTTTGACAACCCTAACGTCAGACGATGCTTATTCATTGGATAAACATTTTGTATATTATTTATATATGGTATGAATCATATGACTACGTGAAAAACGACTGGAGTCATCTTCAGGTCATTTACCCGGCCGTTCACCTTCTATGGGGGTTTGTTTGACACCCTACAGGCACGTTAGGTTATTTATCTTAAGGCTTACTTTATTCAACTTCAAATTTTGGTGTTACTAGAATAATAAAGAATTTTTTGCCCATAGTAAGAATACTTCTAATATTTTTTTTAAAACTAAGCAGAATATATGCTTTGAAGGCTAGATTGACTATATACTTTTTTGTCAATACACATATTTACATATCCTACAAACATTTGGTCCGGGAATCGAAACCGAGGTCGTAGTACAACAGTCGCATACACCACTGCAGCACCGACGCAGTTTTTACGTTTACTACTCTACCTGAGAGCTTTGTTTAACTATACATATAAGGGGTCTATATAAATGCTTACTTTGGACCCCATGAAGAAAAACAAAGGCCACCCTTATTAGAGGAAGACAAAAAATGACCCTAAATTTTGTTATTGCTGCAATTTTTCTCTTTCACGCTTTGGTGGTCGGTCACGCCATGGTTTTATGGAATTCGTTATGTATTCAACAATATTGCATACAAAAACATTTTCCAGAACTACTAGGTTGGATGGCCACATTGCTTTGATTTCGAGAACTATTTTATAGACATTGCCAGTCGTATTACTAACCTTGAAAATTGTGACCTTTCATACAACAGTTCAACCCTTGTATTACTTTAAAGATCACATCATCACGTCAACAACCTTTAACACTCCACTGCTGGACATAGGCCTCTCCTTGGAAAGAAGGTTTTGACCTACTATACCACACTGACCAGATAGGTTGGTATAAGGTTCATTTCAATTTTTCCTTCTCTTGGCATCACTGTTGTCTTCTCTATTTTGTTCCCTTAGTCGCATCTTGCGACACCTATGGGAAGAATAGAGGTAACACTCCGTATTCTTAATCTGTCACCACACTTTAAGGATAAAATTTCCAGAAATTTTTCAATAAGAAGCATTAACTTCCAAAATTTCCGAACAAGTGGTTTGGGCTGAGTTGATGACTCAATCAGGTCAAGAAACTATATCGGTATAGATTAAACCTTTAAATAAAAGATTATCCTCGTCACACAATATTTTTCCTGGGTAAGAATCGAACCAACGCCGTTCAGCTTAGCAGTCAGGGTCACATAGGAGCAACAATCTCTAAAAAATCGAACTTGAATGAAATAGGATATCTCCTTTCCATTGCAAGATCAATACGCGCACTGACCTCTCCAATCAACAAAGCATAAATCGTCGCCGTCATCAGTTAAGGTCACTCACCGGTTTGTTGACCCTACAGTGCCTATACTTAACTATTGCATCCGGCCTGCCGCAACATATACACCAATGCGTTTATTTTATATGCCACGATCGAGACTTACATTGTTTGCAATTGTTACTATACAACGGAAAGTCTACGTTGTATAAGGGCATTAAAGTTGACTTTAGTTTAATAATGTAAATTGTTCGTATATCTTATGTAAGTTCTATGTGTCAATTGTTTTTAGTCCTAGTAGTTTATAAACGTTTGTTTTTGTGATTGAACTTTTGTGACTTAAGCTATATTTTATCGTGCATATTTGTTGTCAGTACAAATGTGATTTTACATTGAACAATGAAATAGCTTTTGGCTGAGGTGATGATAATGATGATGATGATGATGATGATGGTGATGATGATGATGATGATGAATGATAACAAGATATTTGAAGTGTGAAGTAACACACAAATGTGTCAGATATTTGCATTTTATATTATAATAAAAGTATGTTAATATGATACAGGAACCATTAACCGAACGAAAACCTTGAAATGCGTCGTTAACCCAAGGTTACTCCAAACTGGTCTAGATCTAATATACTTACTCATCAGTTCTGGTGATATGAGTCAGAATTTTTCGCAGATATATAAATATTTTCTCATAGTTACGCATCATTTTAGTGAAAAAACTGAACTAGACAATTTATTAACCGAACACCTACTACAACATTATGTGAAGCATAATATATGAAGAGCAAAACAAATAACTATATTTTCTATTTTAATATTAATCAACAGCCAATTCAATTAATGACATGAAACAAAAAACTCTCAGCTGCTTATAATGATAAACATAGTAATACGACGTATTTACTAATACATAACACACTAAAACATCATTGTTAACAGCCGCTATAATTATACAATAACCCAGAATTATAATTTTCACATGGCAACATTGCCAAAATTATAAACAAAAAGTTCGTTACACGACGTAATATCAATTTATATGGCAGTACAAAAAAATCAATAAATTATCGTTGCACCCCTACGAATTACAAGCACACAGGGCAAGAGCGCGTGCCCCGCACACATGCACACCGTATGTGTACAGTAAGGGACGCCAGCTGCAAAACTTGAATCCAAATGCCTGCGAATACCAAACTTTTATTATTAACTATGTAAACGCCAAACGTCGCCTGTGAATTAATAATAGATTCCAAGCTTTTCAGAGGTTTTGTTTGTTGTAGTTTGATGAAGTAATATTGTACGTGCAAATGATGTTTAGAAGTCTTGTTCAGTTCTTGTTGAAGTTTGTGTATACATAGACCGAGGTAAATGAAAGCAAATTTCTATTCAAATTGAAGCCAAATATCTGTAGTCCAATATTTCTACTGCAGTTACAAGTGATATAAGCTCTTGACTTACCTGACGTTAGTAATACGTTACTAAAACCATTAAGCGTAGACACGATTTATGATTGGCTATCAAAACTTGTTCTGTTTATAGAAATGCGAATAACCTTGTGATCTTTTATACTAACAATTACTCAACACTATTTAAATAATATTTATTTACGACAATATTTCATTCTCCTTTAACTTGATAAGTAATTTAAGCTAACTTCCTTTAAATTATTCTAAAAATTTAATTTAAATACATTAAATATCATAATCAAAATAAGTGTTTTAATAGCGATTATACCTTATATACTATACCTACGTACCGAGAGTAATGAACTCGACCCGATCGCCTTGAAAAGTGTTTAAAAATTAGTTACAAATAATAAAAATGTTAACATTTTGAGATGCTAGGCATGTTTAATACTCGTATTACAACATGTTGTATCACTTTAAAATGTATTTCAATTGAATGTAATTTCTTAGAACTACCTTTTAAAATGACTATTTATATAAAAAAAAATATTCGAAAGAAGAACTAACAAAGATAAAAGTATGAGAAAGTTTGAGAAACTACCTTTTGTCGACCGATAATATTTAGGGTTCTTTTTTGTTGTAATGATCTCGTCCGTAACGTATGGGTGCCTTTGCCTGCAGCACAACTTTTTTTTTTCGAAAACTTGACCCCTACAGTCAGTTATGATTCGACAGTCGACGCGAGCGGTTGTGTCTCCGCAAACGTTTGAATTCTAGTCATTGTGTCCAAAATAACTTAGTTTTAACTAGTGTTTCTGAACGTTGGATAAACGTTCTTAGTTTTAAATTAGCAGTTAACAGTTTTGTGCATTTTAAAATTTAATTTTGTAGTTTTTTAAAACAAGACTGAATTTAATGAACGGATTTGGTTTACTTTGGTAAGTTTAAAGTTCTTTAGTAATTGATGAATGTTGTAAAAGCATGATGGTATTTTTTTCTTTTCTTTAATTTAATAAATTAATTTTGTATTTACATAACAATGTGTTGAATATAATATTATTAAAGCTTGTTAATATTTAACATTAAATCACCTGCGGAGGCGCAGATGTTGTTTTCGTTTGACACTTTTGAATGAGTTATTACTTTACGATATTAATGCTAATTTTATAAAAATAATAGGTATCATTATATTTATAAAGTCATATACATTTATATATTATATATATACTTCAAGGCCTTGAGATAACGTCATCAAACCATTTCAATTGGTGGTCTCCCATAAACGTCACGGAAACTCAAACGGCGCGACGTTTTTATAACCCGTATAAATTGAAAAGATATATAGCCCAATCAAGTGTTTTATCTCTCGTGACCAACTTGATTTAAGCGTATTATATTATCTCGTGTTTTGTAGGGTTCTAAACATAAGACTTTAGTTAAGTATCGTACGCTTTGTAATGAGTAATTCAACCTCCATTAAATAATTGGCTATAAAATTCAACGTTATTTTCAGACGTATCGTAACGTAATTTGCTTTTAGACTCGCGATTTTTAACCATACACATAATTTCGTTGCACTACGGGAGTTATTCACGATAAAATTACTTAAAAATGTTGATATACCTTCTATTTCCCGACGTTTCGAACGGGTCACACCGCTCGTGGTCACAGGTAGACTACCCGTCACCATGGGCGCTGTAGTTAAATAGATACAAATTTATTTTATATTTTTATTTTTAAAAGCAAACCTTTTTGGTTTATAACCGACTTTAAAATTAAAAATGTAGTAATTTTCAATATTATACATCACTAACTGCTCCCCTTTACAACTTCGTCTGCACCATGCAGCGTGAACAAATTTGTTAAACATAAAAAAAGTTATAGTGAGCACCCTTAAAAGATAAATATATATCATCCTGGTCTTTTTTTTTTGAACTTTTAAAGAGAAAAAATTCTGTCATTCATTATTTTTGCGAAACTAACCATTTACGAAGCACACATAAGCTCTCAAAAGAAATAATTTTCCCCCGATTTTCCAACATTTTTCATTGACACTGTTTCTTTTGGTCGTAGCATCATGAAATATAGCCTTGCTGGATAAATAGACCGTCGTAACACTAACATGGTTCTTCAAATTGGACCAGCAAGCGCTAGGAGCTGAAGCCATGAGATTATCACGTTATACCAAACAACCAAACTCTTCTACTATTACTAATAATATAGTTCCCTCTTATAATCCTCATAATATTGAAATATACATATTCATAAAAATATATTGTAAATATTTTAATAGTGCTTTATAAAATGTCTATGCGTGAGTTCGATTGGTAAACGTGACCACGACCGGTAACTGTGACCACGATACGTGTATAAGTCGAATGTTATCCCTGTAAATCCATTGAAATGCAGTCTTGATCACGATTTCATAATTTTATTTCATTTACCATCCACATGGTTGGCCCTGTTGTTTTAGGCAATCGCCACGCCGCTCACTACTTCGCTGAGTGTTGTAGTGTCAAACCCCACATGGGACAACACTTTGTGTGATCCACAAATTGTTGTTCTGAGTCTGGGTGTTTTTTGTCTCCGTTTCTTATGTTTATAAAGTTCCGCGAGACACAAGGTTTATTATTAATGCGGGACTTGTCCTTAAAACAGAAAATGGTATGGCGTAATAGTAAATTATTCATTCTGTGTAATTTCTATATAGCTCTCTCTCTCTTGGCGATAATAAAAAAAACACTACCGTATTCTAGAATTTTCACGTGCATTGAAACGTAATGCTATTATATTTTTGTATTCAAAAATTCCACCAACAATTATTTCTTTTGTTAGAAAAAAAAAACGAATCGTTTCGAATACATGAGTACGTACAAAATAAACATTACAGGGTGGAAATAAAATTCGAATGCTTTGTCTAAAAATCTACCGTTATAAATGAGTTGTATCCTGGCCAGTCCTGAAATTTAAAGTCATAACAAAGTGTACTGATATTTGCTAAAGTCATTAATCAAATCGTAACGAACGCCTAACTGAAATTCGAATATTAAATCCTCCGTGGCTGAGCTAATGGAGCGACTCCAAGAATATTATGTCATACAATCTTATATACGCTCTTAAAATGAGTGTATATGTTTGGTGTTCAATCACACCAGAACGACTGAGCGATTCTGGATGAAAGTCACAGATTAATATTCGATATAAATGCGAGAGAAGTCGCAACTAAAAGACTAATACTTAAATGATTACTTATTCTAAATAAAACTTATCAATACTTATCTTTACTGTTTCCTTTGTTGTCTAGAGATGAAAGCAACTTTTCTTTACAATCACTCATTTCACGATCGTATACGGAAGTAATATTTAAAAGCCGAAGCGACTTTTGATAATCTGCTAGAAATATGAAGACAAAATAGGGATTCAGTTTCGCTTACTATTCGTTCAAAAATAATATGTTCGCGAACAAAAAACATTAATAAAGTAACGCGTAAATATCAATAGATAATTCATGTAATACTAAAATATCAAGCGATTAACGATGTCGTCTTTCTACGATATATCCTCGCCTTTACCATAGAGATAAAATCGATGATAATCCGTATTCGAAGAATCGCGTACGAAGATTTATCCTCCTCATGCATCAAAGCTGAATTGTCAACCATTGCAGCTTGAATTCTAGAAGTAAATTAATTTTACTGGGCAAAATATTTGGAATGAGTTCTATCTAAGACAGAATCCCTCAGTTCCTTCGTCTACTCCTAGTAACTTGCGTCGAGAGATTTGCAAATAACTCTCAGAACTTTTTCTGGGGCTTTAGTATATTTTGCAACACTTTCAAATTAATAATCAAGCAAGCCAATAAGTATAGAAGCTTATATAATTTATATTCAACTTATACGCGTATACACAATTTTTAAGTACACAAAATTCTTGTACGCACTTTAAGATATTTTAAACAATCACGCTTCATGTCTGTGAAGTCAGTAAAAAAAGAATATTGGAGTGTTGTTATTTTATATACAATATTATAATATGCTGCTATTAAACTTGAAAATTAAAACGATAATATAAGCGCCAGTATTTAATTTGATACATATAAAATAATAAAAAAAATACGAGGAACATACGTAAGTGATTGCAATTAACGTACCGCGCCATTTTGCCACATATAATTACGCATATTTCCCTAAAGGAAAAGGAATAATTTAGTTCCACTGACGTAATAGAGGACAATCCTTTTACCACCAAACGGACTTATGGGACTTAAAGGTGAGATAATGCCGTGGTGGATATCAATATTATGTCACGTAGACACTTGCACAACCATTGAACGTAATATAACAAACGGGTTTGTCGAGTAATCAACCAAAAAGTATATGATTTTAATTTGATATGTTGTCAATTCATTTTGTACCTCTAGTAATAGATATTTATTTTAGTTTGATCATAAAACTTTGTTAATATTCTAATTTAAATGTCATTTATTTCGCATAAACTTGTTGCAAGTGCAAGATGTGTTTAAAAATTACAATTTGTATTTAATATTTAAAATACATTAGTTTGGTCACTTTACAGAAACAATTAGCAAAAAGATTGTCGTTAAATCACCGATCTTTTCTTGTCTTGTTGTTCATATGGTGTACAAGAAAGAAATGCTGGAATATCATGTCTGACATATAAAATTGCTAGCAAATAATAACAAAAATTATATGTCATTCATAAAATCACGCCTGTTGCCCCAGAGGGGTCGGCTGAGGCATATTAAACGCCCGTTTTTCACCAGTGTTTTGATCCTCCGTTATAAGTGGCGAGTCTATTGCCACTAATCGGAATGTTTTGTTTGCCAGAGCCTCGTGTGTAGGTCTGTGGGTGCACTCTTGCAGGTGAGGTTGTCTTACGGGCCTACGAGGGTAAGTTTTTAAGTTCGCGAAATGACAGTGAAAAAGGCGGGTAAACGCGCTCTTTTGATGCCTACCGTATTCAGTGACTCATAATTAGTCTGCATAGTAAAATTTGTTGTGATTGGATC
Organism: Hypercompe scribonia; assembly: GCA_949316085.1. Lineage (NCBI taxonomy): Eukaryota > Metazoa > Arthropoda > Insecta > Lepidoptera > Erebidae > Hypercompe > Hypercompe scribonia. Next base: position 14,446,460 of record OX438988.1, read on the forward strand.
ATTAGTTATTAAACCATCGTTGACCAAGTATTTTAATCGGGAACGAAGTGAAAAAAATGGAGAAAATTGAATTCCGTGCGGTGATAAAGTTCCTTACTAAGCAAGGAAAGTCTGTTCGAACCATACTCAATGAGATGTCATCGGTTTACGGGGATTTTTGCCCAGGAAAAACAATGGTCTACAAGTGGCATAGTTTATTTAAACAAGGCAGGGAATCACTTGAAGACGACCCGAGGCCGGGGCGCTCCGTTGAGGTGACTACGCCAGAAGTTATTGCAAAAGTAGAAAAAATTGTATTGGAAGATGCTCGACTAAAAAAGAAACAACCCGCAGAAATGGTTGGAGTATCGGATACAACAATTTTTAAAATTTTACACGATCATCTTGGCATGACTAAGGTTAGCGCACGGTGGGTGCCGAGAATGCTCACGCCATTGCAAAAACAACAGCGCGTGGAATGTTCACGTGCGTTTTTGGACCTCTGCAATGAAGACAAGGATGGCGTATTGAATCAAATTGTTACTGGGGATGAAACTTGGGTTCATCATTATGAACCCGAGTCCAAACAAGACTCCATGCAGTGGCACAAAAAGGGCACAGCACCACCCAAGAAATTTAAGGTTTCACAGTCGGCTGGGAAACTCATGGCAACGATTTTTTGGGACTCAGAAGGAATATTATTGATAGATTATAAAGATAAAGGCGTTTCTATAACGGGGGAATACTACGCTTCAATCTTAGAACAGTTAAAAGAAGCTATCAAAGAAAAAAGACGGGGAAAATTAACGAAAGGTGTCCTGCTATTGCATGACAATGCTCCCGTTCACAAGAGCCGAGTCGCACTGGCTGCCCTGCATAAGGTGGGCTTCGATATTTTGAATCACCCACCCTACAGTCCAGATTTGGCTCCGAGTGATTATTATCTCTTTCCAAAAATGAAAAAAGAATTACGTGGTAAGAAATTTTCAACTGATGAGGAGGTTAAGGAGGCGGTTTCGGCGTATTTTTCAGACAAAGATAAAACTTTTTTTTACGAGGGAATAAAAAAACTAATTGAAAGATCTGAAAAATGTATTCGTGTTGCAGGGGAATATATAGAAAAAGAAAAATAATTTTGTGTTTTTATTATTACTCAATACCCTCCATTCCGCGAACTTAAAAACGCCCCCTCGTAAGTACTTGGTGGGAACCCTATTCATCCTATGTAAAAGATACGAATTCATGAACATATTGTTATTTATTGATTTTGATGAACAGTTTAAAACATGATAATCCGATAACGAAATATAAAGACAGTTTTAATTTTCTGAGAATATTTTTTGATAAGAATTGATTTGTATAATCGCGAAATGTTTTTCTTGATGTTGATGCACAATTTATAATTAGTCAAGATTATAATCTAACATTACATACAAACTATACATACAAACAATATACATACAAACTATTCTACATTTTAAATACAGTAAGACAAAGTTACTCTTCACAGTTGCATATGAGACAGAATATCTTGATAAGATCTTAATGCAACCATCAATTCTCTTGACTTTTTCAAACGTATGACAGAAATGTGAATTGTATGCATTCGCAATGAGTATGTCGATCACCTCTCTTAGATTCTATTCATGCTTTCTGTCAACCAGACTAGAGTCACTTTGGTAGGCCTAGAATAAAATCTACTCTGTTTCGTGACTGGTTACTCAAGGTTAATAAAGGGTTTTTTCGTATGAACAACACCATGGACAAGTAACACTTGAAAATGCGATTTTTACTTAAGTTGAGTTAGTTTCGGTGCTTCTCTAGGCTAATTATAGGAAATGCCATCTAAATTTATAAACAACTAATGCTAACTTTTAAAACAACTCAACGTGTAGTGTTTAAAAGGTTTAATTGCTAAATAAATTAAATTTCCTATCATTTATCACGATAAAGAGATATGATGCGATCATATTTCAATGACTCACTAATTTTATATCACTTTAACCACGAAGTACCTAACACAAAAGTGTTTTTTTGGAAGATACAATCAATATTTTGATTTTAATTAATTATTACAATTACATGTAAATAAAATAATAAGAAATTTTAATTTTACTACTCTTAATGTATCTTTAAGGCATTTATCTATAGCAGAAAGATTTGAACGCTTATTGACAGTGTGTTGTTTGAAACAAGTAAAGTTTACAAATTTTATAGTCTAGCATAAAAAATATTTGAACAGTGAACAAAAAAGGACTTTTAAATCTTTTGTTGAATAGAAGTTGTGACAGACACGTTAAACATACATAATAGGTCGCAATGCAATACTGCATAATGTTGTCAGCATTGACGATATTTACTGAGAATAGACATTTAAACAAAACTCAGTAACAAAACGATTGTCCATGAGCTCCAGCTTTTGTAATTTTTTGTAGACTTTATCCATAACTTCAGGTACTTTTAAAAAAAGATATTATTCTGTTTCAGTCTACACATTTTCTGAAAACTTGACAATAAAATTCTAAATTTCATAAAGATGAGGCCGTGAAAGCTTTAGAAGAAAGTCACATTGTCAAAAACATTCACACGAACAATCCACGTAACTTTCGTGGTATCATCATTCATCACCCTATCTTTTTGCCATTTTTTTTGGGGCCGGAGTCGTGTAACTTTGCAAGGGTTTCGGTTGGTTTCTTTTATTTTTAGCGGCCTGCTTGACTTCCCTGTTTTCTGTCTCTGAAATTACTATTTTTAGACTCGCGTTTTTTGCACATACACACAGCTTTGTTGTACAGCGGGACTTAATCGCTACAAAGTTATTTAAAAAAGTACCCGTGACCACGAGCAGTGTAGCCCGTTCGAAAACTAAAAGATATCGCAACCTTTTTTAAATAGGAAGAAATAAGATTACGTACCATATGGGCAGTATATTCTTAGTTTTTTTAACTTAATATTTATATAAATAACATTAGTCTTCTGACTATGCTGTCAATCAGTTCTTCCAAAAGGTATTATTTCAGAATTGTAATAATCTTTTTGCTTTCAAACATGTCCTTATTTCTTTTATTTATTCCCAAACTGCAAATTCAAAATATACTCCAGAGAATTATTGAATATGTTTCAAACATTCTCCTACGGTTTTATATACGAGTATATCCCAGTATAGAACGGCTGTACGTATGAACTACAAGCAAAACTTATTCCTTTTATTAAATCTACCAGTCACAAAGGAGTTTATGTTGATTGTAGACTCGTTTCTTTGATCTATCAAAAGTATTGCTGTTTACATTGGAACTTGTTTTCACTGGCGGCTATTCGACTTACTCTTTCTGTCAACCTGAATGTGGTTAAAAAGAACTTGTTCGAGACGACTTTATACTTTACATTTCTTAACGTTTGTTATTTTGTCGGTTTAATTTTTATCTTGCAATTTTTGTTATATATACTACACTATTTAGTCGTTTCACTTGGAACCTGTGTTTATATTTCATAGTTCTATAAAGCCTGCTTCAAAGAATATTTTATTCATTACAAAATAACCCGTCGAACTTGATTGATTCTTTCTAGATCTGTTATTGATCAAATAAAGAAATACTGCATTCAAAAAACGGTTATTTAGGAGAAGAAACATTGATGTTTACTTTTGCGTATAAACTCGGTAGTTTTCTATTAAACTTCTCAATGTTTCCTGTACTGTTTCAAGGGTCAAAACAAACTCAATTGTAATCTACTCATTGACCGTTGCGAACTCTTTTTAATGAATGTTGGATCTGTGACGATGATACACTTGGACATGGTTAATGATCGGTTGTCGATCTTGTCTAATGATATTTTTAGTTAAGTCGTTTAAATTACTTACTCTATTATCTAATACCACATTTTAAAACCGGGCTTTTTTACCAACATCATGAAACATACTAAGCGCCTGATACAAAAATCATAGCAACAATTTGTAAATTTGAAAGCAAATGTCTTAAAAGTTTAGGCGCATTATATTCCAGTTTACTGAAATTAATATTTACGTATCTATAGAGTAGTATGTTCCAGTCCTTCCTTCAGTTCATTCCCACGATAGTAAACCACTACTAGTTGCTACGAAGTTTGACTTACAAATTTGTATTTGCATTTAAAATAAGGTTTACCCTTTAATTTCCATGACTAAACGATTTAGCAACGTCATAAGCAACTTTGTACCTATTGCTACTTGTTCTTGTCTTTTTTTCTTTTTTTAAAAAGACAACGCCCGCACTAAGAATAAATCCTGTGTCGCGGGGGACTTTACAAAAATACAAGAAACGGACACAAAGAACACCCAGACTCAGAACAACGATTTTTGGATCACACGAAGTGTTGTCCCGTGTGAGATTTGAACCTACAGCACTCAGCGCAGTAGAGAGCGGCGTGGCGACCGCTTAAACCATTAGGCCAACCGTGCAGTCAAAAAAAAGTCTTATATTGTCGTAACAAAGCTTTTGTCCTTTTAAAATAACTTCAGGTAATATTAAGCGGTATTGTTATAATCGTTAGAGAACCTGCCGCGTTTGTTCATACTGATTCATATTTAAAAACGTTTTTATGTTAGATTGTTTTTTCTATTAATATTTAGATGATGTAATTGTATAATACGTTAAACGGTCACTTTGTATTTTATAGTAGGTACTATATTTAGATATTAAGTAACTCGGGGGCCACCGGATCGGAAGTGGGAACCTGTATCTAACCTCCAATCTTGTACTTGCCTTATTTACCAGGAGAAACATATCTTATTTTATTGAAATATGTGTTGTTTTTGTTGGTAAACTGTTGCTTTGGTCTAGCGGTTAGCTTGTGTGAATGTCGATCAAGAGGTCTCTGGGTCGAGCCGAGTGTTGTTGAGTATGAAAGGTATGCTTACAACTGTAACTCACATTCATAAGCACCTCTACATAGATTAATTGTTACGAATTTGCTAGATTGAAAAGAAAATCTCAGCGTGCCCTTAATTTGGGCTTTCTGGAACTACTATACATCACCGCTGAGAAAAAAAAGAAAGTATCCTCCATTACTCATCTCTGGTATGCCCTTCGAGACGCCATTCGAGATTAATCAAATTAATTACGTTCATTTCCCTGTGTAAGATGCTGGAAGTCCTGAGGTTTGAACGTGAGCGTTTTACGAGGCGTGCTTCGTTTTTGATGATAAAAGTAAAACTGTGTTAAGCGATAACAATATTTAAATTTAGAATATTCTAGAAAGATGCAAAGATAGTGAAATTAGCGGTTTTCTTTGTTTAGTGACTAATACTTTTAACACTTTTATTAAATTTACCTGTATGTTTGTTTGTGGACTTTGGTATGCGTTTTTTCATATCGTTTTGCTATTAAGCCTTCATAATAAATATTTCATTATGAATACGTTTTAATTTTATCAAAATTGAATTGAAAAATCTATGAGTCGTGTGTTCTTCTATATCGTTTGAGTCTATTACATCAAATTTTACATTACTTTAGCTACAAAACATTACATTACAAATGACATCATTACAGTTTAAATATAAACGATTTAAGGCAGATAGAAACCCGCTCTTCACTTACATTTGTACCTGAAATAAATTTTATTACCTACTTACTTCGAATGTCATTCCAAATATAATGGTTTTCATCACCCTACTTGGTCACCTTGTAAGATGCGGCCACCGCTCACAAACGAATACCAGATGAAAATTACATTTCTCAAATGTTTTCGCTTTGTGTGAGACCATAAATTTAAAAAAAAAAGTGTTTTTAATGAAAATTCTTTTAAGTTTTATTGAAATATGTATTATGTCTCTAAAAGAAAATAAAAAGGACACCGAAGTACTCATGTAACTGTAATTTAAATTCATTGTAATATTGTAAAAAAAGAATCACAAATAAACGTGTTACCTTCACGGTATCTTAAAAAAAAAAACATTTTTGTTTGTGACTTAAAATTTTTTTTAAAAATTTCTTTGATAAAAAAAAGACATTAAAGAAGAATACTTACCCGAAAGATATAAAGAGAAGTTTATTTAATATCTGTAAATTAAAAAAATGTCAAACTAGTTTGTATACGCGTCAAAAACTCGAAAAATCCTGCGCTAGTTGAGCTCAAATGTTGATACGATATACAACCCGTTGAAAGAATGTTTTAGTGTTAGTTATGCTTCTCACTTCTAATTAATACAACCTACTGAGCTACATCTAATTTTATAAATATATAATTCAATATTTTACTTACAATTAAGTAACTGAAACACTTAAATGTTACTAGAACGCATAGTTATATCAAAGGTTCAAGTTGCCCACTTACTAGCAATACATTAATATGATTCCTGGTTATTTGCGACGAAGCGAGCTGTAACTCAATTACAGGGAACTTAGTTAAATATATGAGGCGGGTGACGTAGGCGTATGAGTTAAACTAATTACCCAGTAATAGAGAAGCAATTGAGTGCTGAGATTTTAAGGTACCATTTATAATGGGAAGAAAATATTATTAACTTGAAAGACTTTACTGAAAATACGGCACACACAGCTTACAAAGTTTGGTGATATGTCGGTATTTAAAACGTTAAAGACCCTTATCAAAGATCAGGTAGTCAAGAAGTGCCCATATTATTAGTGGCAGAGTACCAGGTTTTTTGTGCAGTAGGTTTGGAATGCCAGGTCTTTACCTGGTGTAGATAATAGCGTCAGTCAACACAACAGAGCAACGTTGGTAAATTCTACCTGATGATACTATTAGATCGAAAACGAAAATGTGTAGGTTTGATAACTTGAAAAAGAACACAACCACACAACGGTTAGTGACTCAGTGATTTTAGTTTTAGTCGTATTTTGAATGAAAACATATATTTTTTTTGAATTGGCAATTCGTTTTTTTTAAAAGCTTTTTAACTTTGTAGTAATAGAAATTAAAATAAATAATACCCTCTATATTTGCCTGATGCGTTTCTTGGTAAGTATATCTATTGTACCTGTTAAGTGTCCGCGAACATTGAGAGAAACTGCCTTATTCTTCCATTTCTTTAGACAAATGTTTCCTTTGCAAACAGTTCTTACTTTACATTCGCGTGATTAACAGAACTACCTTCGAAGAAAAGAATGCGAGGCAAGAATTATTGTAACCTTACTGTTGAGTATTTTTTTTTATTTAATGTTTCTAGTTTATTGCCATAAAATAAAAATGCAATTTCAATTCATAATATCCCACACTGGCCGAATACGACTTTCTCACGAAAATTCAAATGACGAACGTAGAACGCGTACGCAAAATACGTCATAACAATAGAGTAAAAAAATAAATTATCCAGTATCTATGACTAGAGAACGTTAGACCGTTGACTTAATAGGGATTTTACTATTCTTACGACCCCTTGAGATATATTCCCCATTTATTGCTTTCTCACGATCAGGTGCCTATTTACCATCTTGGGACTAGACCTGTCTCAAAATGGCGCCCAACGGTTTTATTTCATGTCGTCTTTTATGTGAATTAATCTATGATTGTGAGAAGTTTTTGGGGTGGCCGTGTAAGATGCGGTGGCCATTGTTATCGTAGGTCGGGGTCCTAGTGTAGTTTTAAATAGTCTTTGTTTGTTATTCACAATGGAGTCGTTGAACCTTGCCACATGTTGACAAGTTTTATTCTTAAGTATTTACTCCGCTCGTACTTTATAATGGCGTAGACGTTTTCTTGAATCTTAAACAGTTTTTATTATGTATTGAGATCAATAACTTCTCGTTTCAGTAGGACGATTATTTTTATTCCATAGAAGACAATCGTAGTGTCTAAATTTATAAATTTTATCTATGGTTTCCATCGAAATTCTTATTGAGAAGGAAATAAACTCCTACTAATCTTAAGTAAAGGTTTGTCGACTTGTTTGATAAATGAAAAGATAAACTATTACTTTTAAATTTTACGCCATATTATAAATGAAAATACAGAAGGCCTTAACTGCAGCTTGCTTACGCGATGCAGGATCACAAGTAACATATAATTACATGTTCTTCAGGTCAGCTAAAGTACTAAATAAGACTACCCATCTCACACTTTGTCTAATGAAGAATATTAAATACGATTTCTATTGCGTTACAAAATAATGCGTGAGGCAACCGCTAGGGACCGCACCCCTATGGGGTGTATAAACCATAAATAATACAGAATTTAACAAAATCACGGTTACGTGTTCCGGAGTTGTAAAATTAAATTGAAGAACAATCCAAATCGGAAAGGAGGGATTACAAACGGAGTGTTTACCAAACCTTAATGTTAGCTCGACGGTTACAAATGCAAATGTGTTTTAGTTTAGTTGGTCCAACTCTAAAACTTTTAACTAAAGATTGCACGAAAGTTTAAAAATTATTGCACGTAAGTTGAAATTCTCATATGTTTGGAAATAGTATCCTATTTTGTCGTCGTATATTTGGAAATATGATAGTTTTGAAAGGATAAGCTTAATTGTTTATGTCTTTTTTGAACGAATATCAGACGAAGTTTGGCGGCAAATTTAATATAAATTTTCATAAACAGTCGAACTCTAATTTGTTAATATAACATATAACATGTTCGAACGTTATATAAATACAATTTCGTGTATCAAATCAGAAAATACGAGTATCCACAACCGTAGAAACATATGCTCAGAATATTTTAATAAATATAAATATCGAAAAAGGGCTTGATACACACATTTCTAGATGTTTATACGTTCTTCTACATAAGTAAGGATGAACTTCGATTCGTCGGTTTCCCATATCTACAATGTATAACCTCGTAAACATAATAAAGTAAAGGCAAATATGATCGCAACATATAGGCTCCCTTTTTAACGAGAATAATTCTAGTAAACACGTGCGCACGCGTTAAACGTACGCCATCTTTTTTTAAAGTTCTTATTTGGAAAATGTTCTATTTTTGAAAATATTTTTAATATTTAGACTTCTCATATCTTTTTTATTTTTAATTGATAAGAGCAGTTCAAGCTTGTGATTGAAATTAAACAATAAAACTCAAAGTGGTTATTATTCAGAGTGATTTATAACTTTAAAACCACGTCTTTTTTACCTTACTCTATAAATGGAGATAATAACATTGTTGATGATATTTTTCAATCTTACTAACCTATCTTTCATGCCATTTTTGTTGAATAATAAAATATTCATAATAGATTATATGCCACAAAATAATGAGTAATCAAACACCAACTAGATCTAAACACATAATTTTATCTAAAACTTGTTCACATAAGTCTTCCTATGGCCGGATGTGGCCGAACAGTATCCATTAGCCGTTGGAAACATTTTTAATTTAGCCGAAACCCTCGTTGAATTAATGGACTGTTACCGTGACAAGACACGATAATAGCCTTTAAAAAAACGTTACAGAGCCTTATTTTAAAAAGTGAGTTTTTGTCTTTGTTTTTATTCGGTCCGGCCAATATTATTGTTTCGGAGCACATGTTTTGAACGGCCAGTGCTATGCAACAAATTCTGGCTTTTATATCAATAGATTTATAGTTGTTTTTACTTGGTTAGTGATGTATATAGTTTTGCTATGTATTTTTAAAAAATTTGAAATATAAAAAAATATAAAATACAATACGAAACTGTTATAGAGGTCATTATTGTTAAATATGAAGGTGGTGATTGTTTAACCTTTTTGCTGGTTTATTTTTAATTTATTAAAGAAAATATATGCATCAATTTTTATTTGTTAGAGACAAGAAACATATAAATTAAAAAAGTAACAATTTTTTTCAATTTATCGAGTATATAGATTTTTCAGACAATACTTTATTCCAAGTATTTATATAAATATCCATTTTTTACTTTAATATTATGTTTTTAAGTAATAAAAGTATTTCGAAGCTCAGCCCTTGAAGATTATCCAGAAGGTCACGGATGGTTCAAAGCCCTGGAACATTTCCATAAACTAAATGCTTTGATTATAATTTATTTCCGACATTAAGTTGAAATTTTGATAGAATTTATGTAATAACGTGGGACTTTAAATGCTCTTACTCAAAGTGAAATAACCCTCTTAGGATGGTAGGGTTTATTTTGCGAGGAAATTTTGCTCACGATGGGTTTCAATTATGCTCACGATCACACTATTGTTTAATATTAAACGATAATCATGAAAAGAAGGAGAAATATATGCATGCATTATGGTATTATGTTATGGTATGTGTTTTCAGTTCTCTACAACTCGAAAACGTAGAAAATCTGATGCATCATGGAAAATGAATCCCATACTCTTCATCAAAGTACAAAGACAAACATGATTAGTATAATACTTTTAATTATTTCTTTTAAGACGAAACTAATACAAACCAGCTAAAATAACAATGACTTCCTACTATTAAAATAAATTTCTACCATCTTTCCTAGTCAGCCATGTTGTCAAAAAAGGAATTTCATATTTTAAACATGGAACATAGTCCGACTCCCGATTAGCGTCAAAACGAGCGTGCTTAGTTGTTCCGTCACGTAGCAGATGCCAGATAAAACATGGCGTCGCTGTATTTAAATCATGCCCCGTAAACGGACGCCGCGACTTCCCTTCCAACTTCCACTATTACTTGAACCCTGACAACAGCGCTAGTTATCACTAACGAACCGTGACAACGCGAACATTAAAATCAGTATTAAGTTTTTAACTTTCTCCACTGCAGCTCTGAGTAAAATGGTTTTTAAGAACAGCGTTAACGGAGTTCATTAATTACTTTTTCAAACTTTCACAGGAAAGGGGGTGGTTGTGGTTTGTACTTTAAGTATTAAAGTGTTTTTTTAGGTTTATATCAAGTCGGTTTTTATGTTTATGTTAAATTTATGTTTTATTTGAATGTTTTACCATGTTTTGATAATCCACATTAAAAACGTACTTCGCTGTTTTATTACTTTATACCACTGACGAAGTACTTAATAAGTTGTAAAGTATAAAATGTAAAAGTTATAAAATATTTATTCATATTTGAAGCGATGAAAGTTTCTTTTGTACATTATAATAATAGTTTCTATATTTTAGCGTCTGGTGGAGGAAAATCTGATGTTCGTCTATAAAAAAACTAAACTGAAATATGCTCATAGTACCTAGCTATTAGATAATGAAAAATAAACTGTCAGACAAATTTGAAACAAATTAATTTCAGCCTTCCTGTACATATTGTATAATGTATTTCAGAGCTGTTGTTTCGGACGCCATTTTGAATTGCAACATGCTTATTTTAATTTATTGTGAGTAATTACTAACTTACCTCGCATTTATTATGTTTTCTCTTCATGTTATTGTGGCATAATTAATTCGAAACGATTACCTGTTTATGCGGAGAGGCCTATATCCGGTAGTGGGCTGTTAAAGGCTGTTGACGAACCTGTTTACAAAGGACGTTATTATGTAATCAAGTGTTTATGTGACGAGGTCAAGTTTGACTGGCCTGTTGGTTTATTAGGTAATGACCAGTTAGCCAAAGGTCGTGAATTTGATTTGCACCCAGGACAAATTTTATGCGATGACCATTTATTTTGAATGATATGCATCTAAGCAAGCGACAGTGTGGTGTGGTAGGGCCGTGTGGTGATGGATTAAGAATACAGAATGTCAACGCTCCTATTCATGGGTGTCGTAAGAGGCGATTAAAGGAGTAAATTACGTAGGACAACGTCACTGCAAGGAGAATAACTAAATGTAAACCTGGCTGGCCTGCGTGGTATAATAGGCTGTAACCTCCTTCCTAAGGAGAACCCTAAGTTCAGCAGTTGACTATTAAAAGTTGCTGAAAAAGTGACTATCCATGTCTGTGTCAGATTAATTAGGATTCCCATACGCGAGTAATATATGGGAATACAAATATATATCTTACTTACGAGAGTTCTTAACTCATTTCATTAGTATTTTATTATTAAATAAGTTCAGAATCGATAATTCAAAAACATTTAATCTAATATTCAATATCGATGTTGATATCTTACAATTCGATGTAAGTTTCTCAATTCGATATTAGATGATGTGATAACTAGAGCAATGAGCTGTGTAAGCGAATTGGCATAGGGTTGTGAAACATTCAAAATATATGCATGTGTAAGTTTAGATCAATAAAGTGACAAAATAGATTTGATAGTTTCGTTTATCATCTCAGCCAAAATACATCCACTGCTGAACATAGGCCTCTCCCAAGGTTCTCCACAACAGCCGGTCCTGTGCCGCCCGTATCCAGCAGTTTTCCTACATCTAAAATACATTTCATTAATTATTAAGTTAACTCGTAGCTGTATGTCAAAAACATTAAAACTGTATGCAAAAACTTAATATTTTGAATTTTTAGAACAGAATAATGTATATACTCGTATATATAAATAAACTTTTTTATTTAAACACAATGAATTACAACTCTTAAATCCACATTAAAAAAAAATGTATAAACGATTATTAGTAATTAACCAACATATCTATTAAAATGCTTTAAAAGATTTTACAATTGTAAACAAATAAGTAAACACTAATATGTTTACGCGTAAAATTGGCACACCCACCCCTAGCCTGATATTGCCAAGTTGGAGTCTTTTCTACACCATTTGGCATCGTTAAACATCGATTTTAATTTACACTCGTTCGCATATCGAGATATCGGTTTTATTCGGAATCACTTAACGTAATGTGTTCTCCTGTGTAATAAAACATACATATACGTGTAGAATTGTTGAAGAATATAATTTTTTTAAAGTGAAACCTGCCTTGATAACAGACTGTTGGGTCTAGTAATTATTGGCTCTGGCTGCTAAGAATGTGGATTTGAAAGATACTAAAGAATTTCTTAATATTGATTCTCTGTGAGACTGTAATATCACCTTATCGATCACACCCATCTGTAACTAAATCCTGGAAGGTGACAGTAATTAATTCAATTATCTATGGCATATAAATACATACATAGTATTCTGCATCAGCAATTTAGTTACTATAATCTCTATGAATGTCTAGAATCAAACGAACGTGTGTAAGATTAACTTTAATAGAAATAGTAAAACTAAACTATACGTGGTCCCCCACGATGTTTCATTCCCCCACCAATTAAAGTGATAAAAAATTACAACAACTTTGGCCTTAATTACAAGATTTAAATAGCATCTGCGAATACATTCTATTTATATACGTTATAAGAGGTCATTTCTATAAATAATTCTTTCAAAAGACGCAGATTCGCACCAGTCAGATAATTTGCTTGAAATGGTTCGGTCAGATGATAAGATAAAACTACTCTGAAGTTTCTTGTGATGTTATCGAATAATTACCGTAGAACTATATCTACGTATATGTGGGTTCATCACAAGTAGGTAGTAGAGCCACGCTGATTTCAGTACTACCCTCCCACAGAAGACCAACCTAACGCGCCAGTGTTGTTGTCGTGTTTCGTTGGTGAGTGTGAGACCGGAGGCCCATTGATGCAGAGGTGACAATTATCGTGGTAACTGTGTAAGCCTTACACTGTCACAATGACTGTCATACCTTTTACGTTCCCAAGTGAGGTGTGAAAAAGAAAAAGTATCTTCCAAGGCCGCCATAGTGTGGGTCACCATACTGCGTTGTCTGCATTTGCAATGAATATGGTGACCACAACTCTTGGATTCTATTCATGCTTTACATCAGGCAGAGTAGAGTCACTTTGGTAGGCTCTTAATATAGAAAAAAAAATAAAAAAAATCATCATTAACAACCTTTGACATGATGGACATAGGCCTCTCCTTAGCAAGGAGGTTTTGGTCCAAGAGCCCGTGAGTGCCAGACCTTCGTCATTTTATAAAAGCTGAAAGTTCTTCTATGTGTGTCCCTAGTACAAGTAAGAATGATCCCCAAACATGAAGCTGAGGCAGCGGTGGCTTTGGCAGATAACAGGCAACAAAGGTATGTAAAATTCCATCTCAAATTCGTCATAATATAAAACTTGATTTTTTTATATTTGATTCATAATAATATCAAAACTCGCGTTGCTCGTTGCCAGACAGTTAGTATGGTTCCAACCCTCTGCCGGACACCCCTAAACTATTATAATTTATAATTATACTTACGTTATATTATAAAACCTAAATTTAATATATAATTTTTTGGGAGCCTATTAAACTATGTTTATATAGTAGCCGGACAGTTTCGAAGGTTCTATCATCTTGCCAGACGCATTCAAAGTGAGCAATAATCGGGAGAGCAAGGAGCGAATACAGTAACTAAACGTTATATTATAAAACCTAAGTTTCATATATAATTTTTTGGAAGCCTATTAAACTATGTTTACATAGTAGCCGGACAGTTTCGAAGGTTCTATCATCTTGCCAGACGCATTCAAAGTGAGCAATAATCGGGAGAGCAAGGAGCGAATACAGTGACTAAACGTTATATTATAAAACCTAAGTTTCATATATAATTTTTTGGGAGCCTATTAAACTATGTTTATATAGTAGCCGGACAGTTTCGAAGGTTCTATCATCTTGCCAGACGCATTCAAAGTGAGCAATAATCGGGAGAGCAAGGAGCGAATACAGTAACTAAACGTTATATTATAAAACCTAAATTTAATATATAATTTTTTGGGAGCCTATTAAACTATGTTTACATAGTAGCCGGACAGTTTCGAAGGTTCTATCATCTTGCCAGACGCATTCAAAGTGAGCAATAATCGGGAGAGCAAGGAGCGAATACAGTAACTAAACGTTATATTATAAAACCTAAATTTAATATATAATTTTTTGGGAGCCTATTAAACTATGTTTACATAGTAGCCGGACAGTTTCGAAGGTTCTATCATCTTGCCAGACGCATTCAAAGTGAGCAATAATCGGGAGAGCAAGGAGCGAATACAGTAACTAAACGTTATATTATAAAACCTAAGTTTCATATATAATTTTTTGGGAGCCTATTAAACTATGTTTACATAGTAGCCGGACAGTTTCGAAGGTTCTATCATCTTGCCAGACGCATTCAAAGTGAGCAATAATCGGGAGAGCAAGGAGCGAATACAGTGACTAAACGTTATATTATAAAACCTAAGTTTCATATATAATTTTTTGGGAGCCTATTAAACTATGTTTACATAGTAGCCGGACAGTTTCGAAGGTTCTATCATCTTGCCAGACGCATTCAAAGGCGGTCCGAATTGTACTCGCAGCACTTACGACGTTTAAACTGCTAACGTGTGGACCGATTTAGTGAGCGCGCGATAACGATGAAAATAATGAAAATATTTAGATTTAATTAAAATAAATTAATTTCTCTGTAAATTTCTTATCTTAAAAAAATGTGTCCTTTGGTATAATAAACACTAATATTTGATTTACTTTGTTTCATTGGCTTTATAATTTTAATAGCATTGACAATAATAAACTTCTTAAAAATGAAAAATAATATCAATTAAATTATTAGATTTTCGACATGATTGACATTGTATGAGAAAAATTTTACTCAGTATTATTTTAAATATTTGTTATTGAAATTGTAAAAATTAATTAATGAAATTTCTGGATTAAGAAAAAAATAAACTGCAAAATTTGAAATTAATAACAATGGGTGTGCAGTGAAATCCCGCAATAGACTAAGCGCTCTGTTTCATTCGCACTAGTTACTGTATACGCTCCTTGCTCTCCTGATTACTGCTCACTTTGAATGCGTCTGGCAAGATGATAGAACCTTCGAAACTGTCCGGCTACTATATAAACATAGTTTAATAGGCTCCCAAAAAATTATATATTAAACTTAGGTTTTATAATATAACGTTTAGTTACTGTATTCGCTCCTTGCTCTCCCGATTACTGCTCACTTTGAATGCGTCTGGCAAGATGATAGAACCTTCGAAACTGTCCGGCTACTATGTAAACATAGTTTAATAGGCTCCCAAAAAATTATATATGAAACTTAGGTTTTATAATATAACGTTTAGTTACTGTATTCGCTCCTTGCTCTCCCGATTATTATTCACTTTGAATGCGTCTGGCAAGATGATAGAACCTTCGAAACTGTCCGGCTACTATGTAAACATAGTTTAATAGGCTCCCAAAAAATTATATATAAAACTTAGCTTTTATAATATAACGTTTAGTTACTGTATTCGCTCCTTGCTCTCCCGATTACTGCTCA
This sequence comes from Hypercompe scribonia, assembly GCA_949316085.1. Lineage (NCBI taxonomy): Eukaryota > Metazoa > Arthropoda > Insecta > Lepidoptera > Erebidae > Hypercompe > Hypercompe scribonia. The sequence continues at coordinate 14,462,564 of OX438988.1, forward strand.
CTTTGAATGCGTCTGGCAAGATGATAGAACCTTCGAAACTGTCCGGCTACTATGTAAACATAGTTTAATAGGCTCCCAAAAAATTATATATTAAATTTAGGTTTTATAATATAACGTAAGTATAATTATAAATTATAATAGTTTAGGGGTGTCCGGCAGAGGGTTGGAACCATACTAACTGTCTGGCAAGGAGCAACGCGAGTTTTGATATTATTATGAATCAAATATAAAAAAATCAAGTTTTATATTATGACGAATTTGAGATGGAATTTTACATACCTTTGTTGCCTGTTATCTGCCAAAGCCACCGCTGCCTCAGCTTCATGTTTGGGGATCATTCTTACCTGTACTAGGGACACACATAGAAGAACTTTCAGCTTTTATAAAATGACGAAGGTCTGGCACTCACGGGCTCTTGCTCTATTTGGGCTATTTGATAGTATTTAAGTATTACGTACTGGTCTCTGAAGTCACCGTACTGGAATGGTAGATATACGCTCTCGAACTAAACGGTTCGGTTCTTCCTTCCTTCGTAAATCAGTGAAAACCTGAAACTCACCCCCAGCACTTGTGTTTCACTTCCACTGTGACCCCTGATCCTTTAAGCGGGTCGCCATACTGAATTCTCTGCATTCGCAATGAGTATAGCGACCACCGCTCTTGGATTCTATTCATGCTTTCCATCAGGCAGAGTAAAGTCACTTTCGGAAGTCTTCATAAGTCACATACTCGGTAGATAGTTAGACTATGAAATAAAATTTATAGCAACATTTTTTAGGGAAGCTACTAGTTTAATAGCTGAACGTTTTATCGTAATTGATATGTGTATGTAACTTGCTATGGTTGTACCCTTGCTCGTTTTTAATTAATGAAGAATATAATGAAGAAAACTGTTCATTTTCTTTTTTAACAATGTTAAAGTTTCAACAATATAGACTCCTATCACAGCTATTTAAATACTTGTCGTCTGGTTGGTTCAAGAAATACCCAAAAGAAAATGGGAATCGCTTCAAAGTAGATTGCAACAACTCATGAAATGAAACATTCTTTGAGTCCTAACTTTTTTATATAAAGCCATTGTTCTGTTTCATAAAGAAGTCACTATAATTGTACAGACATTTCGTACCGACATACCGGCTGTGTATTTATACCGGGTCGGGACAATTCGCTGCAGACCGTTCCTTTCCTGTCGGATCGTCTTTGTAAAACTTTATAAAGTATTACATAGGTCTAATGATGTTGCCTTTGATCTTGTTGCTCAGTCACAAATGAGATACTGCAGAAATATGACTTAGCGAACTTTGCACTATTTTGTTTTTAAATTTCTGTTCGTTTAAAAATTCAATCATACACCCTGAGGATTGGAATAAAAACTCATTACACTTTTATATTAAAAAAAGGTTCTTTAAATAGCTGTAACGCTGTAAGACTTAGGTATTTCTATGTAAAAATGGTGAACTTTTTAGACAGGCTTCGGATTGCGTTGGACGAAAAGTAGCTCATGAAAAATTAGATTTCATTTATCATTTTTTGACTTAGACTTAGCTCTCCTCAAAAATGTTTAATAAAACTCCCAAAAAATTGTTTCTTGTTTTGATAAAACAAGTTTTCGATTCCATATCATTGTTTATATTTCATAATAATTACCATTGTAACGTAATGCGCTACACAAATGTCTTTACGCCCTTAACACCTGATAACACAATGCCACATACGTAACTATATATGCCCTTAAAGTAGACAGAATGACGTTGATTAAATTACAACCGCAAGATCTTCAATGCGACAGCTGTCTCACACTCCTCACCTGTAAACCAATATATCTACTTTTTAATGTTATAAAATCTATAGAACTGCAAACGCGAAAGATGACTTGCTAAAAATTGAATATTATCAAAAATCCACGCCATTCCAAGCCCAAAACATTTGCAAGTCACACTATCTATCTGAGAATCGTATCGAATTCTATCCCTGTCCCAAACAAAGGATCGTAATTCTGTATACGAGAAATCCGTAAATCGTCAATACCGTTTTTCGTCCAATTGAGGTTTATTTGACGTCGCGTTTCATTTGTTTGCAAGCTTTCTTCAAATATTTGACGAGGTCAAGGTTATGGGCATAGAATTAGTGCTTTAGTAATGAACTCATTGTAGTTTGTAGATAATGGTTAATTTATTAGATGGCCTCGAATTGTATTGCTCACCCGACTGGACGTGGGGTTTCCCCGAGGGATTAGTCGGAAAATGGCGGTAGGTATAGTGTACGAAAGTTCCTAATTATTATGAACAAAGGAAGAGATAGGTAATACGTTGAAATGTTAAGCTAGTGTTTCGATTCTGTAAAGTTTTAGTATAAAATGAAAGTAAGGAGAGACTAAGGGATTAGATTTCGTTATAATCCTGCTCCACACGTTTCAAAAACTCAAAAAAGTTATACACGTATTGAGATCAAATTTTGACATGACTATACGTTAGTTTTGTTCTTCAATTCTCATTAATGCAACCATAATTTGCTACAGCAAAGCTTGACATACTATTTACGTTATACCTAGATGATTAAGCATAATTGATTAAGTGAAGAAGCATCTCACTAAGTCGCCATAGCGTGGGTCGCCATACTGCATTGTCAGCATTCTTAGATTTTATTCATGCTTACCATAACGCAGAGTAGAACCACTTTGGTAGGCTTCTATAAAAAAAATCATTACTTAGATAAAAAAAATTAAGTTAACAAACATCAGAAATTAAAATAATACAATTTAAATCCGGATAGATCCTCGTTATAATGAAGGGTTTCACGAATTAAGTTGAACACTTGATGTCGGAGCCAGCTCGACAAACATTACATGCACGATCGCAATTGAAAAACCTCTCGACTCTCTTCAATCTGTGCTTTGTCGCTTCGAATCGATCCTATTTCGATACCATTATTCCACGGGTTTGGGGCGAAGGGGTCCAAAGAGCCCCTTTATACTCGTAGCAATAGAATTCTAAACATTTTCGCTATTTGAAGTCGTTCACTTAGTTTCACCTTTTCTTTGGAGTGTAAAGTCTGAGGCCGATCCAAAACGATTTGTGAGATTTCATGTCAAATCCTAAAAAACGATGAGATGAAATAATTATAATATTTTTTTTACTTATTCGAATTTTCCATAAACTGTATAAACTTAATGAATTTTTAATAAATTTTAAGTGAATATTACAAACATATGTTTCATGGCCACTGCTCCGTTCCTAAGTAACTTAGCACGATGTTGCATAGTTATAATATTCCTCAATGTATATTGTATCCGACATAAAATATTTTTTAAATATAATGTCTAGTTCTAGAGATAATTACGTTAAATAAACTGAACGTGAAAAAGCATCTCACTAGGTCGCCATAGTCTGGATCACCATACTGCATTGTCTGCATTTGCAATGAGTGACCACAACTATTCATACTTTCCATGAGACAGAGTAGAGTGAGTCACTTTGACAGGCACAATATAAAAAAAAATGTGTGCGTGTACTAGCGTACACTCGTAAGAAGTAAAAACTTCTTTATGACGTTATTTTTCAAAAAAATAATTTAAACCCGTTCGAAGTCGATGCAATCGCCACCTGGATTTCAAAAATGTAACTACTCAACACGGGCCGCAAAATACATTGGAGACGTTTACCAATCCCTATTCCACTGGAGAAAGTATACTTCGAAGCACGCGTGGTAGGGATAAGAAAAAGATGGCGCGTAACGAAAAAATGTGACGCGTAACGAAAAAATGTTACACTAAATTTTATTTCCAACCCCGATAAAGAAGTTTCACTTCAAAAAAAGAAATTAATTTGTAATGGCTACATGATTTTTAAATTTTCTATTTCTTAATATCTAGAAGTATTTGTCTATAATTATTTTTTGTCACTTAAAAATAAATGGTCGATCGATAAAAATTTCTTCACCTCATTTCTATCGCATCGCTTTGTTATTCAATCAATGGAAAGCTCAAATCTAAGGTCGCCTTCTTAATAGGAATTCTTCGGAAAGTAATTAATTTTTCCACCAATCATTTTCGCCCCAATGTAATGTTTTATTAATTTTCTAGTTGTCCTGTAACCGTCTTATTGATTTGCGTTACTCACAAACTTGGTGATACAAACGGAATTGCACTTTAAAATTAAGTAATAAAGTTGTAAATGGTAGGAACGTAATGCTCTATACAGATTATGAAAAGCTCTGTGTTCTATTTTCTTTTGTTATCTTTTTTCTTTATGTAACTATATTTTTCTAATTTATCTTTTCTTTTTTTCAGGTAAGTAAGAAATCAGAAGAGGCCGTTTATCTACAAAATTGAGTCCGTACGCAATTTTTGTTATACTTTTAATAAGAAATTTTGGCATCATCTGTTGCCTTAATATTGAATATTGGAGCCCTAATATTAATATTTAAAGATATTTGCGCTGAGCTCGTACATTATAATCTAAGGGGAGTTTTTCAATTAAAAAAGGTATGAGTCGTATAACTCTAAACCGTTGGGTGAAATTAATGAATGGATGTAAAATAGAGTTCGGCTAGTAGAAGTAACAGGTATGATGTGGATAACGGATAGAGTTCCACTAAAAATAATCATTCGATTCTTTTATGTACATCTCTAGCTACTATTACAGTAATATAATGGTTTCTTCTTCTTCATGATGAATTTAAGCTTTTTATTAGATAGATTCCAAAGTGATTTCTTAAAAAGGAACATCACATTGTGAGGTGAGACGTTAGATATTACAAGTCTACGACTTCTGTAAAGTAAGCTATTTAACAAAAATCTCATAGTTAAAAAAACAATTATTTCTTCAAACAACTATCTAGTATAAGATTGTTTTCTGAACTACGTATTTCAATTTCAAAATAATTACATTTTAAATGAAATGAATTCTTCATGAAGTTCGTGAAATTCTTTCAATATTGCCTCGACCGGTTTTAGGGAAAGTTCGGATCTCAATTTGGAAGTAGAATATACTCTTATTGATTGTTCAAATTCTTCTCGTTTCATTTTACCTTCATCAATAATGTTCCACTCTAATTAAGTAAAAGTTTAATTTCATAAACATTAATTCACTTAGAAACCATTCAATGAAAACGGCGAACCTTTTTATTCTATCGCGTTCCGTTTCAAGAGATCGCATTGTGCTTGAAAATGTTTATTTAATATGCGATAAACATATTTTATACACATTATTTAAGCCCGTCCTATCTTATTATCGCAAACGTACAAAAATCGGGGAAAACCCATTTAACCCTCCTGATGCGATTATTAAAATTTGCGATTCGTAATTTATACAAAACTCCCGGATTCATGCTTGTACGTGTTTATTAAAGTAAACCCTAAATCTGTTATTTCTAAACGGACTTAGATTCGACTTTTTTAACAAGTAATTTTTGCGTAGTGCGTATTTCTGCGATCGACACATTCTATATATTTTAAATAGCAAGTTAAGCGTAAAAGGTGACTGGTGAATCCCCTGTTCTGGGCTTGGTCATGACAGGTGGTGAGACGCAGTATCCCAATGTGCGCTGCGATTCAATACACAAGCGATGGAGGGTGAAGTATTTAAAAAATAATGAATTAAAATCACTTTCGAATAAGTATAAGTGAAAGCCAAAAACATTTCTTTTGCTAAGAATACCTCTCAATATTGTAGGTTTCATACAAATTTAGTTTGTGGTCGTATCTTTCATATGAAAAGCACTAAGAGACTTTAATTGTATATCAGATTCAAAAATAAATCTACAAAATCGCTTTAAAAGCACTAGTGTCCAAGTATTTATATTATTGTAGAGAATCACATTCTTGCGTATGTGTTATCCCTAAGACTGCTGTGATGGTGTTTTTGATGTTCACACACACTATGAACCGTATTCTTTTCGATAGGGTTATCAACTTACATATTTAGCTAGGTTATATTACAAATAGATTTTGGAAAACGCCATTTTCCTTTTTTATAGACACGTCCCAGCAATTTAAGTAGGCAGAAAATTAATGTCCCTTTCGGTATCGCCCGAGCGGAATCTATTTCATCCCTTCTATTCTCACTTTGAGCGTATTTTTTTATTTATGGCTACGAAGCTTATATTAAATCCTACTGGGGGTAAATAGAAAAGGTAAGGCTTCGTGACGATCATCGCTATTAGCGGTTCTTTTCGGTTCTTTGTGGCTGTTGAACCGGTAAATTATTTACGGTTGAATTGCGTTTTCGTTTTTTTTGTGTACATATGTGTAGGTATTATATAACAATTATGAATTCGTGTTGAACGAAACTGTGATGTGTGTAGATATCTGAGGTTTGATTTTCTACAGTACAACACGCACTGACGTTTGAAGTCACCCTTTTAGAATGAAAGATATACACTCTTGAACTAAACAGTTCTGCTCTTCCTCCCTGTGAAAATCATTCAAAACCTGGAACTTCCGGGTCCTTTTAGCGGGACATTAAAAAGCACCATACTGCATTGTCTTCACTCGCAAGGAGTATGGTGACCACCACTCTTGGTTTCTATTCATGCTTTCTCCAGAGTAGCCTCTTTAAATTAAAAAAAACTTTATTCAGATTTCTATAACATATATCCAAAAGGTAATAAATACAGGACAATTTTTAGAGAAAATACGACCTTATAGAGGTAGAAAAAGAGCACTTATCCTAATTATTAACTCTTACTCCTAATTATTACAGATGTAACTTTCTTGATCCTTTGAAGGTCGATCATGTTTGTACTATTTCATTAAAACCTTATTCGTAATATCAGAGTTATAATATAGTTACACATATATGTAATAGTGTAACAGGGTAGAAAATAATTTATGCGTTGAATTATTCTCGTTCAATTTCCATGTTTTGCGGTAACAAGATCGCAAACAGAATTCCGCCACAGGCTGTCGTGACAATTTTATTGCAAAATACGAAATATTTGTTTAAACCTTGTTAAAAATGGAATTACTTTATTCATCTTGGAATATACTTGTTGAAATGGAAGTCTAATAGAGTCTGTAACTCTTGTCGTTGGATTAATCATACTCGTAAGTATTCTATTAACAGATTGTTACATTAAAAAGCGTAAATATTCAAATATGAATTTATGCGTAACTTTTTTTTTCTACATTCTATTTTCAAATCAACGGATTCTCATTTCAAAATTTGGCGCCGTCGAATCCTTTTGTCTGTACTTTGAAACAGTTCCTCAAAGGACGCGTTGTGTTAAATATATTTATCTCAATCTAAGCACATTGTTATCCCAATACTCCGAAAGCTATCCTAAAACTCGGTCTCATTGTCCATTGTAATCCCTATACCGGTCTGCTTATGTAATTTAAACTACGCGAACCAATTTCACCCGCAATCATACTAGATCGCTATCGCAGAAGTTTCTGAACACCCAACAGTTGGTGATACAATGGGACACAGTAAACTACCCTTTGATCCCAACCCCGCACGTGACCGCCCGTTGATTAAATACAATGATTACTAACATGTAAGGGATGCTGACGTCACACTACAAAATACGTGTGGACTGAATGAACAATTTATTCTGGTACCGATTTGCAAGGGTATACATTTTGTTTTTTTCATTTACAATTCCATTTGGCTAAGGTGTGAAATAATTGTAGTGTAGTTTAGCTTTATTTTCTGTTTTTTTATGAATTTATAATTAGCACATTGTACTCACGTATTACTTTATTATTAATAAACACTATTAATAATATTTTATCCAGGTGTAGGGTGAACATTAAGTTCAATCAATTTAGTAAACAAAAGCTAAGAAAATTCTCTGTCGGAGGTGGCCACGGTGGCGTAGTGGCAACTTATACGACGCTGTGCTTGACGCCTCAGATCCAAATGTTTGTATGATCTGTAAACATTTGTTTCGGTGTTTGACTGTTTTTTATGTATAATATTTATGTATTTATATAAGTTATCTGGTACCCATAATACTAGGCTAAAATGGTATGTGTGTTAGAATGGCGTTGTATGAATATGGTAGAATATTATATTATATAGAAAATATATAAAATCATGCGCATGCGCCTAAAAGGCAGCTATGTAGACATTTTCCTGTCATGGCACGGAAATATTTACAACAGCAAATATAATGATAGAAATTCTATCATAATTCGTTATCAAAACGGCAGAAAACGAAGTCAATAATAAATGAAAATTTAGTATATTGCAGAGTGCAACGAAGGGTATAAATAAACAGCCCCTTTTCAAATTCATTCCCTAAAGCAGCCACGTGTCATGCAAAGCTGGGGTGCGACTGAGGGGTGCCTAGCGAAACCAATTTGCCTTTTGTATTCTATGAGCTTAATACGACCGTCCTCCTCGCACTAATCTTAAATCAAACTCGTGTGAAAGAGACGCCTATCTAATCCGACGTTGTACGGGGGTTCCAAAGTAATAAAGATGTCCTGCGCTTGTATAATACCAAGTTATTTGCTGCCTTAAATATAGCAGTACTAAGAACTTTACGCTTGTTACCTACTACATAAAAATATTGCCATGATAGCGATGTATACGACGGATATAGCTATAATACAGCGAAAAGCATGTTAATTAGTTTAGAAAGGGTTTATAACAATTTAACATTTAAATTTAGAATTACACAGTGTTGCTGACTTTAAAAACTATCTCAGTATTTATAAGTAGCTTAGCTAGTTTATAATATAGTAAAAAAAACTTCGTAGCACCTATGGAAAGTCGGTAATGCGTAAATTACACCTCTGTTTTCTTGTAGTGACGGACAGGTACTTATCAACAACACCTCACTGAAGCCACTGAGTAATAAAGTTACTTATCACTGAAAAAAATGTAAGGAACTTAAAAAATGGCGTCAATACGACACTGGCAGCGTGTTAATAGCCTTCTGCGCCTGATGGGTGACTACGCACAAAATGATATCGTAACAAAATTTTGCATCCCGTTGTGTAACAAACTGCTGTAACAAGTTGCTCATTCGTTTGTTCACTGTTTCAATTAAAACATTCCATACAAACACTTTCAAATTCGGAAGGCTAATTGGTTGTCAAAATGTGCGCCAAAAGTGACAGTTCGGTATCCAAAATGGCCGTTGAACGCTTTATTTAAACGATTTAATTTGTACCATTTAATCACACCCCTTCGTTTTAAATTGAATAATTGCTGGATAAAATGCAATGTCATTTTCCCTCTGTGTGGTGTGTAAAAGAAAAGTGTGGCAATCCTTTGTTCGTAGACGCCATTTCATTTTATATTTCTGTAAAGTTATTTTGTAGAACAAATGAGTCGCTTATTAAACATTTGTATTATTGCAGCGTTTGAATGAAGAAATAGAATTTAATGGTTTTTGCTATTTATTTACAGAAAATGAAAGAGCCGTTTTGCATAAACCTTTTAAAAATAAATATATTTTTATTCGCTAAAACGAAAACATAATAGAGCGCCATAAAACCGAAACTAAAGAAATATTTGTTTTACGATTATACATTTATTAACTGCTATTGAATTCTTTTGTATAACACAAATTTCCTTCTTGTGTTAAATTTACAACAATAAAATCGTCTTCGTTTAATGATATTATTGAAGGTATTATAGTTTTAAAAGAGTTCTTAAATATAAATAGGATAACAGGATAAAAATAACAAAATTCAAGTTAGAAATTGACACGACGTGATTCCAACGAACTCTACATTTTCCAAACCAGGCACGTATAAAACTAAGGTTTTGTTTTAGTATGGTGTTAAAATGAATAAGGATTACAGTATAATATTAAGTTAAACTGAACAAAACACACGGATAGCGGCATACGAAGATTTGCTCATGAATAATTTAGTCAAACAAAAACTTGGAAGTCTAGGCTTATGCAGTCTACAAAGTTCAAATGAATTCATCCAAGCCAATCCATTTTATTTTTGATCTGTGGCTTAAAGTTTGCCTATTTGCATAAGTTGTCGTTTTATTGTTGTGTTTTAGATTAAAGGGATTTTGAAAAACTGTTGCGTGTTGTTTTACAGCAAGTACTCTTGTATTTCAACGTTAGATTATCAGATTCAACGGAGGCCCATTGATGCAGGGGTGACAGTTGTCGTGGTAAATGTGTGCAATACAATACTACGATGACTGTCATGTCTTTTACGTCCCCAAGTGAGGCGTAAAAAATCGTAATAGGCCGCCATAGTGTGGGTCACCATACTGCATTGTCAGCATTCGCAATGAGTATGGTGACTACAACTTTTGGATTCGATTCATGCATTCCGTCAAGCAGAGTAGAGTCATTTTGGCCGGCTATTATTTAAAAAAAGTAATTTGTAATTAATAACAGTCATGTTGTTCGTTTTATAATCTGTTTGTCATTTTAATAACGAACTAACATTGTTCGTTAGTTTGGAACTATACGAGTACATCACATTTCCTTGACGTATTTTCACACTACTGCCTATTTCTGAACTAGGCAAAGTTTCAAGTAAATAGACTGCTAACAATATACATTGCCAAATACATGCTACTTTAGATAAATTGAGGTCTCGGTTCAATTCCCGTGTTGGACCAAATGTTTGTGTGATCTGCAAATATTTGTTCCCAAGTTTGGGTGTATTCTATGAAAAAAAGTATTTAAATATTCTATCAGTCAGTCTAGTTATCATAGCACAAGCTCTGCTTAGTTTGAAACGTTGTGTGTCAAACCGAAATATTTATTATAATTTATAAATTATACCCAGACACAAAACTAATGGTTTTCATGGGCCAAAATCGAATGCGAAATCTCTGGCTTAGCATTTAGATTCACCAACCACTACACTAATCGTTTCCGTCTTATAAAATTTATTCTGCGGCTTTTGCACGCTGTCTTGAGTTACCTTTTCTTTCACCTTGCTATATCCAGGCTTCCTCGTAAAGGTATCTCTCTAGGTTCCTCTTAATAGTAAAAGCAGCTAATTTGTCGTCAGTCTGTTACAAACTTGTTGATCGCTAGAACCATATTTCACATTCTGACGCTTCTACATTCTGCTAAGTCAATTTCAATGATTTACAGTCACAAAAGCTTTCAAACTTTCCACTAACATAAGGGCGTTGTCCAGATACAATTTACGTAGTGGACATATATCGATTGTAACGTGATCATTAGGGCGCGTCTGTCTGTACAAGGCTTGTTTACTTGTCACGACACCAATATTCTGGTGCGGCGACCTCGCTGTATACAATTTAAGTGCCTTCATATAGTTTGTTTGTTTGGACAAGTTTGTTTTCAAACTTGGAGATATAAGTTATTAACGCTCTAATATACACACATTTCTAACTTCCTTTAAAAATAAGGAAAGATATTTTCCTACTTCTGCCTTTGTAATATTTTCATATATGACCACCTTTTACGAATTTATTGTAATACGTTTTTCCTATAGAGAAGCTCTCTGTGCCTTATTTCCACATAAAAAATGACACCCCTCCATCTTACGAAGGATTTTGCCGAACGGACTGTATATAGTTAATAACTTACAATATATTATGATTTACAACGTACAAGTACGCGCACTCACAACAAAATGATATTCCCTTTTATACGCTCATAAAAGTTGAGAACAGCGCCCTCTGTGTGTAGACAGAGTAATTTTTCAAAAAGGAGAGTGCAGTGTGAGACTTACATGTGGTAATTTTAGACAAAGACAGACATACATGAGAACAAGTAAGATAGAATGAACACATTAAGTTAATTTATATGTTTTGGTAAAGTATTTGGGTACCTATAGATGTCGGTAGTAAAGGGAGGTTTAGTTTATTGCGTGGGTATCTTTGTTAATGATTCATATAACGAATGTATGAGGTAAGTAAGTTTGCAATGTTGTTTTCATGACCGAAGGAAATATGTTTGAATTACAATTGGTACTAGTTCCTTGAATCACGTTTAAATTTAATACGATGTATTACTTGCCAATTACAAACTGTACATTATGATAGGTATAATGAATATTTAATATCATAAACTGAAGTTTTAAAAATAGTCTGAACTCATTTTCATGTAAGATGATAATTTTCTTTAGTCTCATCAAATAAGTTAAATGACTCTAAACAATTAATAATATAAGGAAACTCCAGGTATAATTGCGAACAAAATAATTGCATACATATATTAGAGACAGCTAAAACGATTTATATCCGGACACGTACTGTAGGCAATATAATTTAATTATTAATTATTACTAAATCAGTTTATTTAATTATTAATTCCCACTTTACAAATCAGTTTTATTTAATTATGAATATTTTACAAATGTGAAAATCTAGCTTTAAATACACTCATTTATAATTAAATTATATTATAACATAACGGATTTTGGTTGTATTTAAATTAATTAATTAATTATGAGTTAAAATTAATCAAATTTATCAATTAACAAATGTAAAACTGGATTTATAATATAATAGTTTAAAGTTAATTTCGTACTGAAGGCTTACAATGTACACTTGTTGCGACAAAACAAGTAAGAAATCATCTATGGAGAAATTCTTTTGAGAATGATTAACAAGAATCATCATCAACAGCTTTTAACAGTCCACTGCTGGATATAACCGTCTTCTTCGAAAGGTAGTTTTGTCCCACAATACCATGCTGGCCAGACGGGTGGGTATAAGATTTGTTGAAGTTTGCGGCCTTTCGTAGCATGTTCCTTTAATTACTTCTTAACGACACCCATGGAATGAATAGAACTGGTGACACTGCGTATCCTTAAGCGTCCGTCATCACACGCACTCTGTATATGGCCTCTTTAGATGTAGAAATGTGTCCAATCTCTACAACTAACAGTCGTATTTCAAAACAGTCATACATTTTTAAAAATTTAAATTATTTTAATTCAAATAAAAGTCTAGTTGTTGTTATCACGTGCAGAAGTAAACAGAAGAATAGAATTGGTGCAGAGTTATAAAGTAAGGATAGAGTTTAAAATAATGTAAGGTCTGTAAAATATGCTTTGTAGTAGATAAATGTACATATGATAACTGTTGAAACATATACTTAGGTACGTAATAATCCATTTAGATGACTAGAGCACGTATTTATTTCTTTTAGAATGCAAATACAATTACGTATAAACGTAAAAATAATACATCGATATGTTTTCTTTGTCGTCAATGTTGTTAATCCATCAATTTGACTCAAAAAGGATTCGAGAAAAGAAATTATGTTGTCGGTTGGAGTTCGTTTTAATTTTGAAAAGATTTCGAGAAACTCAGAACAAAAGGTCGCCTTGTAGTTTTTTTTGTTGAATTAGTAATAAATGAACAGAATTTGGCTTTTAGTTGATTAAGTTTGTTGACCATGTACGTATTTGTATGTTTTTATTAGACCGTTGCTAATATTGTGATTTTTTTTTGTCTCCTTTAAAAGGTCATCACACAACTTTGGAATACATTATACTATATACTAATTAATAATTTAATGTGTTCTAATTTTAATATATATTATCATTTCTTTGTCAGCTAAGAATAACGATCAGTTGTAGTCTCGACTTGAGTTTAGAATTTAGACTAGTCAAAATGGTTTCGGTAATGTTTAACCTATGTCTGCATTTATTTAACTGCCATTAATGCTGTTCTCTACGACTTTACCATTGAACTTGTGTGGTATTATGGATATCGATATATTATGTAGATATAAAAAATGAATTTATCGTGAACACATAACAATAAAAATGTCGCTCTCTAGCACGCAATACCTATTTTTATGGGTTGTGTGCAATATTATATAAGGTATTATGTCTCCCTTCGTTGGCCATGCTGCCAGACACAATGACGGTAGCAACTGCAACAGAAACAAAAAATACAATCATGAAATAATAAGCTTAAAAAACGACAATAATAATAATGCATAATTACGTGAAAGCGTGCCGTATTATAATACAGTACTTTACAGCTTAAGGGGGAAATGTCGACAGCTGCGTGTGAACAGCACATCTGCCAACCCTAGCGCATACACAGATAGTACACACACATGTGCGACTGTGTATCGACATGGTTCGTCACACGCATTAATGTAAAAACCGCTCGATTGTACGCACACACACGCACGCACCTTGCTGCGCAACGCCAAGGGTGTTACTTCATTGTGTGACACTGCTTTCAGGGCCCACCCGATAACATTTTGTTTTTACTTGTTGAATGTTTGATGGATGATGGGCGATGATTGATTGTGTTTTTTGGAGTTACGCTGAATTGTAATAGATTTCATGAATGCTTTTCAATTTTCTTTTTGTAAAAGATTGTTCTAAGTGAACTTGAAATATCGAATTATAAGTGAATTTGGTATGTAGCGAATTCTTTGAAATGATTTTAGAGACCTAACTTGCTAGAAAATAACATAGCACTATCGCAATAACTACCTACTCCTTTATTCTCTCTCTTTACTGGTTCTCCTACAAGATTGAGATACTGACAAATATCAGACTTTGAGTTTGAAAAACAAATCTCGTACTACTTACTTTTATTCATATTTAACTATTTGCATAAAAATGTTCTGAGTGTGAACATATCCTATTGCAAAATTATATTCGCCAAATCCCTATCGGCCAAAGCAGACAATACAAATCTATGGGCCTGTTGCCGGGGACCATTTACACAACTCGTCAGGGACGATCCCCGATGCAATTTAATCAGGTAATGTATTTACTCTCGCCGTTTTTGGATAATGGATTTGCAGTAGTAATGTTACAATGTTTTGTTGATTGGCCCGCTGTCGGTTATATTGCACGATAAATTGAATGAATGGTGTTTGTATTGTTTTCGTTCATTTATAATACGCTTATTTTATTAGAGTTTTAATCTCACGTTGTTTTAAAAAATTGGATTGGCTCATTCTTAAATCCTTTGGCGTACATTATGTTATTTTTATTTAAAGTTACCAAAATAGAAAATTAACCGGACAAAACCACATCATCATCAGCCTATCGCAATCCACTACTGGACGTTGGCCTCTCCCATTGCACTCCACTCTAATCGATCTTGAGCTTCACGCATCTAATTCCTACAAGCCATCTTGCGCATATCGCCACTCTACCTGGCCCATATCCTACACTACGTTTACCGAGACGCGGTTTCCTTTCTAGAACTCTTTGACCCCATCGGTTGTGGGTTCTATGGCTACTATGATCAGTCCACTGCTACTTCAGCTTCCTAATCTGGTGAGCTATATCGATGAGCTTGATTCTCGGCCGGATCCAAACACACGTAAAGCCACGTATTTCATACAAATCCTATTTTCTCTTATATTGATTTGTAGGATGATGAAGTAAGAGTTACAAACGCCAATGATTATTCACCATCAGACAAATCGTGGGCTTGTTAACCTAATTGTACATTAAAATCAAAATGATATCAAACAAAACTTGCTCGATGAGCTTAAACATAAAATAACATTAAAGATTATAATGGAAACGAACACATTACAACAAAAAGTAATTCCATACCGCGCATTCACAAACAAAACAAATAAGAAAGAAATCTAAGAATTGTATCTCGAATTAATTGAGGGAGACCGGACACTTGGGTAAATTCGGCAAAGTTGGACCAAAAAAATTGTGTCTGAACAAGTTCGATGTATCAAATGTCATTCAGATAGGAGAAGGCAATTCACTGAGTGCCATTGTCCGAAACATCCGTAACCTTTATACAATTTTATTGGCTTTCTGTGCCATAAAACTTTGGTCCAAAGGAATTCTTCTTAACAATCCCCGATGCTGGTTCCCTCGAATTTTCTTGATGCGATGTTCTACTGTGTAATTCATTGTGTTATTTTTTTATTGTGGTGCCTTTTTGTTGGTTATCTTAGATGTGTGTTTCAGGATATAGGAAGTCTCAATTCTATTGGATATATTTTTTATTTTATTCTCCTCAAATTCTTTGCAACGAAATGGTTTTATTACAAATCCTATGACATTTTGACTTATTAATCGCTTACATCATCTCGTATTGTCAATATAGATTTTTACTATTTTTTTTGACATGCGCCGAACGCTATCCTGTGAGAAAATTTAGACTGTCTTCAATAGTTGATACCACTCTTTCAATATATTTATTGTACTGTCATTATCCCAATAATTTATTATAAATATCTCTTTTGTAAAATATACTTTACATATCAGTCAAAAGCAGACCAAATATTATCCCAGAGAACATTACCCGTTTCAAGTAAAATTCCCTCAGGTATTCGTGAACGACATTCGAAAGTAGCGCACATCAGCTGCATTTGAGCCCCTAGCCAGTCAAAATGTAATAAAGATTATGACGTATATGTACAATATCGGTCCACATGAGCTCAAGAACGACGGAGAAATGTTTGCTAAACTCCTTCATGTGCTGCTGACAATACAGGCCTTTAGGAGGAAGGAAATAAGATTGAACACGAACATACATGGTAAATTTTGTGTGTACTCGTATTGCTACTATAAGAGCCTAAAGTGTGTGTACGAGTAGTGTACATAAATATGTAACTTATTAGAGCTGTTCTCGATAGACTTATTTATTTATTGCTTCAATTTTTTTTTAGTTTATTGTAAGTTAAGTTTTACGGTGTTTGTGTAATACACGACACTGATACAGTAGGACAAAATCTCCAATTTAAGTAGAGGTGTATGTCCAGCAATGGACTAATAAAGGCGGTTACGAATGTTTTTTTTTTAGTAGCAATGAGTGTGAATCTTACACTAAGAGGTGATTTTTTACTAGAAAAAAATTTCAAATTTATGGATGTGCATGGGGTTCCCACCAAGTACTTAAAACCCCAAGTCAACCTCACATGCAAATGGTGCACGTGCTGATCGACGGACAAGGTTCTGGCATAAAAACGTCCCGATTAGCGGCAATTTGCTCACCACCTATTACGTGGGACCAAAACACTGGCAAAGAATGGGTATTTAATATGCCTCTGCTCACCTCTTCGGGGAAACAGGTGTGATTTTATGTATGTAAGATTGCAATTTCGGTTATTTCTTATTTTTCGCATTGAATAATAAAATTAATCTAACATAATTAGGATTTTCATTTAGAGCAAAACCAATTTCGTAATAATCGGCTAACCAAAGGTCAAGTATTCTCAAGATAATGGATAATTCAAGAATACGAAACGAAATTTCCTAAGTTTCTTTGAAATTTGGGATTGGGTCGCGTTATACGGGTCAGTAGAGTGGATATTTCCGATTGGGGTATCGGAACCCCATCTAGTCACGTACATTACCTCTGTTGTTTTAATTGACATTTACTTTTGTTTACCATTCCAAATAGTTAAGTATTTAAGTATCAAAAAGTACAAAATTCGTTAAAAAAACTCATAACTAAAAAATATAAACAAGGAAATTTAATTATAATATTATTTGTAAACTCATACACTAAACAGCGATTTGTATTTAGATTAAATTACACTCAAATATTTCAATTCCAAGCGTTTAATTTACTTAAGAAATAATGGAAGAGTAAGTGTCTCCTATTGTTAAGTAAATCGAATCGAAATACTTAGGAAAACGAAATGGATTCATGTTTAAAATACAATTTTATATAAACTTGCATGTACAGCATTTACAAACAACAAAAAACATAAATGTATAAAAGTATTAAAAATATTAGTTGTATGATAATGCCATACACTGAAAACGCGATTGTATGAACAATTTAACTCGCTACAAGTATCGCAACTTGCGCGACCGGATTGCATGTATCTTGACACGTATACAGTTTAGCTTCACTTCTAGTATAAAATTTACTTTAGGCTAGTGTTATAGGCACGGCAAACTTTTAAAAGACAATTTAATTTACATAAAAGCTAACACGTTTTGTTAAAAACTTTGTATTGCAATTTTTTGGTGCTGTGTTGATCGATGCTTGGGTTGTTACGGCGTTCAAAAGTATAACTTTATAATGTCACGCAAGCCGAGTGATAAATCCAAAATATACATCCATACATTTTGGAAAGAGAAACATTATCATATCATGTTTGAAATAGTTACAATTAACATATGAAATAAAAACCTTTTATTAATAAATATAAGCTTATTACATAGATTCAACGATGATTAGTTAAATCACAAACAACAATTTAATACACATTTTTTTAACATATCATATTCGAACTTAATTGTGTCTATCTGTATTTTTTTTTTTAATAGACAATGCCCGCATTAAATATATCCTGTGTCGCAGGCATTTTACAAATATACAAGAAACGATCACAAAGAACACCCCAGACTCTCGTGCGGGATTTTACTAACCCTTAACACTCAGCGCAGTTGAAGGCGGTGTACGCCATCCGAGCAATCAAGTATATTAAAATGTAGTTCTTATCTCACTGTTAAAGAAAAATACATCAGAGGTAATTAACGCTTAATTCACGTGGAAGCTGCGTCTCCTCAGCTATACCATAGACAAACGTGTTCGAATATAATTCCAACAATACTTTCTCCTGCATATTCAAACTCAGTGAGTGTGTACACAACCTAATCACGTCCCGACTATAAATAATAGTATCGGCTTGGGACTATAAATCAGTACTATTTGATGCTATTATCGATGTGGAGGCGTATTTAGGCTGTAATGCGTCTCGCGAGGTGAGAGCAGATGCTCGCACGGTACCGTGTTGAAAACTTAATATTAACAGACAGCATTTCTTAATTATTATTATTTATAAACTTATATTTGTATATCCAGATTTACTCGGATAATATTTGTAACGTACGATAAATAAGACAGAAACATGTAAAGTTGTTTGGTTTTTGAGAGCCCTTAGTCCTTTGCTACCTTTTTCTTTTTTGTTTTGGCGGGGTGGAAAGTCCCTTCAGATCTCTGGTTCTTCAGGGACGCAGGAGCCAGGAATGTGTGGTGTTTTCACTAAAAACCACCCCGGCAACCAGTCCAGGCGTCCTTCTCTGAAGGAGATCCGGACTATATTATTTCAGGTCCCCTCACTCCTTTGCTACCTAATTATATCTGTTTAAGACAAAAAAAAAATCAAAATTAGTTGACCTAGTAATATGGTAAAAATATATAAAAAAAATACATACAGTGGAACTAGACACTCCTCTTTTTTTTGAAGCCAATTAAAAGTGCGGTTGTAAACACAGCTTTCTAACAATACTATCAATTACATGGACACTTAAAATGTTGAAATATAAATTAATATATCCAAACTGAATTTTAGTTTTCATTTAAGTCAATAAAGCCAAGAACACTTCGTCATTAAAGGTAGAATTTTATCATTGACTTATTCCATTGACAAATATGGTGCAGAATGCACGACAACAATTACAACACAAAACATTTGTAAAACAATAATTATTGTAGAAATAGTTAGCGTGTTTAGAACCGCAATGCAGCTGTCTAGCTAACCAGTACAGGCCCACAGGGACACAGGGCAACGCCTAACGCTAAGATAATCGCTTTTATTATTTATATTCAACAGTTTCAACTTAGCCCTGCTCTAATTCTCTAATCTCTGCTCTAATTTAACTTTTATATGCCATTTGAGAGTATTGAAAAAGAGAAACGCTTTAAAATAGAATCAAGAGAAGGTTTGGACTCTTGTAACGTTATTTTCTGAGAAGCAACACCGGTTTTTAGTGAGGTATTACTCCAGTCGAACGATTGTACGGATGGCGTATTGGTAGAAGCGATCGCCAAACTCCGCATAAGACAACACTTAGTATGATCCACAAAATCTGAGTCTGGATGTTCGTAGTGTCCGTTTCTTGTATATTTGTAAGGCAAATGGACTCCGCCCGGGACTCAGAAATATGTTTGGAGTTACCTTTTCCAGAAAGAAAAAAAAGTTACTTTTTTAGTTGTTACTCTCCCACAGTACTAATACTATATTGGTAAAAGATGCACTAGTAAGAACTTAAATAAATATACGTTTAGATTTTCAGACACAAGTATTCTGAATTCACAGATCGAGCTAAAAAAGTGTTAATTTTTAACAACAGGCCAGTTTTCGAAGATGGATCTTAACTCCTATGTCTCGGAGAGTACATGAAGGCGCAGGACCGGACGCAGGATTGCGAGTGTGAAAGAACAAATAGTGCACCTATATTCGCGCACTCACTTGTACACTATAATGTCTCCTAGAGTCCGTTAAGACTACCTATCATGGCCGAACTCGGCTCATTCATGTTTTGAATGTAAAAATGACAGAAACGAGAAATGACATCACCTAAAAATACCTTATAAGAGTTTGTTCTATCATTGTGCTTAATGAAATCTAAATTTGAATTGAACCTAAAGGTTTCGTTTCACCAGCCAAAAGCTGAAGATCAAGTATACCAGTAAAACACCAAGAAAAATGAAAGATCTAAAATGACTTTTAAGACGACAACTGTTAACAAAGCAGCCTTTTAAATATTCAAAACACGAATTCTAAAATATAGTGCACAATTTTATGGACTTTATTATGCATCTTTGCGCTACATCTAAATTGTGCATAAATCATTTAATGTTAAAACTGTAAAATATAGTCTAATGTAAACTCTCGACACGACATGTTAAAATCTACATTTCCCACAACCCAGAAATCCTTTTAGCCAACCTTTGTGACATGAATTTTCATAAGAGTAGGTGAATAATTTCGTGTTTTCCAACAACGCAATCCTGTGTTACTTATTGTCTTATTTTCTATTGGTAGGTTAACATTGTGGGACACAGTACCCTGTGTTTTACTTGTTTAATGAAGAAATACACGCAACGCATGGGCAAAGTTAAATTTGTGAAATTCCCATAATCAAAAAACGTTCGTTCGTTACAAAAAAATCAATTATACTTTCGTGTCTCTTTTAATGGATGCCCAAAAATAACTAGTTTGTGGCCGAATATAGTTTTGGTTCGTTTACCTTTAAAATATACCTTCAGTAGGCTTGTATTCGATTTTATGTTCAATGTTAATTGATGATAATGTATGCTTGTAGTTTTTAAAATTGCTTTAATTTTTAAACCAACATTTTTTTAGTTTTCGTGCTTACATAAAAATCTGATAATAAATAGTCACTGAAACAAATGACTAATAGGATAAATTAATTCCTCAAAATATTTACGAAAAGTAAGTTCGACAAAAGGAGGGCTGTTGTAAGTGTATCGCCAGAAATTATCAAATACAAGTACAAATAAAAAAAAAAGCATTTTGTAGTGACAATACAATATAGATAGATTAGTTACAAAAGGCATTAAAAAGAAACGGAATTAAAGTTAAATGCAAGGAACCTTATCGGTCTCGAACTTTTTATTTGTAATGCCATTAAACAGCACAAAATACTAATTCATTTTAAAATTTAAATTTCGAACGCCACATTCAAATCGCGTGTAAAAGAAAGTTGCATTACTTTTATTGTAAGTTCATCACGCGAAGACGGTGCAAATGGCCCACCTTACGTGTTCCCGATAGCATTTAGTTTTCCTTAGTACTTTTTAATGTTGAACTTCGCATAACTTAGTAATTACGGAGATATGCCATCCAATTTCGTTATAATTACTTTCAATATAGGTATGTTTGTTATTTAATATTTGTGACATTCAAAATATTAGAATACTGCATTATGTGCACTATATACGCAAATTCGAGGCAATACTAAAAGAAATCTTGTATTATCTTTGCAATTTATCTGCTCCTAAATTAGGCAGGATCTGTACCAAGCAACTAGACTTCTTCTAAGCAATTTAAAGTCCATATTTGAAATGAGTTACACGCATTTGCTAATTTGCCGTCTGTTATAAGATTGTGCATAACTGTCCTGAACCAACCCTTGATTTTTGATTTAGCAACCAGGATAGTAAATCAACAATTAAATACAAAACTAAAATTATTACGGTTTCATGTATTTTAGAAATAGTTTTACTCGTACATTAGACCGCACTGGAATAAATTGTACGGTAACAAATGAAACCAAGAGTTGTACATAAGTTTTACTGTACTTACTTTTCCAAAAATCGAAAAAGAATACCCATCGTGTATCTAGGTAAGATTATATGCGACCTCCATGCACGAAATCATACATTTATAAAGGACTATACGTAATATTTAGACTTTAGAGGTTTTACGGAATATTAATAAAATGACATTACATAACCAGCCGTTACACGTACGATTTATACATGAAAATTCATTTGATACCTTCACCGTCGTTAATGAAGAGTGAAAATTAAAAACCACGAGTCACCGAGAATGTGGGGTGAAAAAGAGATGGAGATAGGCTCTCTAACAGCCAATATCCGGTCGATCAGCTGTGCAGCGGAAACAGCTGGCAACTTGAGTGAGCTAGTGCGTCATTCATTCTCAACGATTTTTTTTCGAATGATTAACGATTTTCCGTCGGTAACGAATTCGATATAACATTTTGTACGCTTGGCTTGTGTGCGAAAAAAATGGCGTTCTCTAATAGTGTTGTCGTTACGCAGATGTTTTTCGATTTGTTACGGCGACACCTTTTTACTGGCTTTTTTACCATCTGACGTCTGACGGATGTGTCCAAGTTCAAAAATTATCATGTGACATAAACCACTACACCATTACACACAGAAAAAGCAAGTTAATTTTACAGAAAAATAAGATTCTTTTGAGATGCAGGAAAGAGGAGGAAAACTTGAAACAAACCTTGAACCAACCCGTCTGGCCAGCGACGTATAGTAGACCAAAACCTCCTTTCCAAGGAGAGGCTTATGTCCAGCAGTGGACTGTTAAAGGCTGTAACTGCCTGCTGATATTAACGTTACCAGGGGACCGTACTTATATTCCAACTGCAGCATAAATATGATTATAATGTTAGAAACACGTTAAACTAACATCCGGATGTTGCCACTTTAGAATTCCCGTACCCTTATAAATATTTCGTTTAAACGTTGCAGCAACGTGACAGCCAAACAAATGCTCTTATTAATAATTAAAACATTGCTTTCACATAAATTGTATCGTAATACCAAATATATAAAGGTTAGTTTCCATTGCTTTGGCAGTAATTAAAAGTTTGCCAACTATATTCCCGCATTCTATCCGAAGTGTGCCTAGTTCCTTCCAACGTCTAATTAATATGTTAATCTGGTACATCACACTGTCTTAATGCAGTCTCTTAGTTTTGGTATTATTCCGAGAGATCACTTTATATTAATTATTGCTTTGTATTCAAGATTGTGTCGCTTTGACAAAATACCACCAGGAATATTCTCGTTTGATTACTAAGCTATTATTTCCAATTATGAAATTAGCAGGTATTTCTACAGAGATACACTCGTGCCTCATTCTTGTGGTGGATACGTGGAGCAAATAAAATGCGTAACTATGTCTTCCATATTCGACAGTCCTACACACTCGTACATACTCACCAGTTATGACTGCACGGTTGGCCGAGTGATTTAAGCCGTCGCCACGCCGCTCTCTACTGCGCTGAGTGTTGTGGGTTCAAATGTCACATGTGACAACACTGTGTAACCCATAAATTGTTGTTCTGAGTCTGGGTGTTCTTTGTGCTCGATTCTTGTATGTTTGTAAAGTCCTCGCGACACAGGATTTATTCCTAGAGCGAGCGTTGTCTTTTAAAAAAAAAAAGAAAACGAAAGTTACTTTTATCAAGACTCTCTTTTAATCAAGATGTTTCTTTCGGGGCCCACTTCTACAATTCTTTTTGGTCATTCGCTCTTCTTTTTAATATCGCAGCGTCCATATTTCAATTATACCTTCTTTCATACTTCTAATAATTCAAAACTAAGTTCGATCAATTCGGCAACAGCAATCGCCTATTCTAACCATCTGTTGTTTAAAACAAAAGTAATCACGGATGCTTGTTATATAGTACACTGTTGTACTCTGCTTCTAAATGCCGCTTTGCAAATGACACGTTTCGACGTTTAACGTTCGCGATTTGAATACCGTTCGCAATTCAAACGATACGCCTGTTGGGAATGGCCTGGGAATACTTCTCCTAATCGAGATACTGACGAAACATTTTTATATTGGTACCTGTAATTCGTATTTTTTTTTTATTCATGCACGGATAGCGTGATGGTTCCTAATGCACGATGTACGAGTATTGCCACATGGGAGAACACTTTGTGTGATCAACAAACTGTAGTTATGAGTCCAAGTGGTTTTTGTATCAGTTTTATGAATGTTTGCAAAGTCCAAATGTCTTTTCCTGCGGCACAAAGTTCAATTTTAAACAATTCTCGCAACAAACTTATCGCATACTCCGTACGATTAACACAATTCCCATTTGCTTACAAGTACATACTACTTAGCACTGGTACAGATTAGACTTAAGAGCCAATCAAGATAGGAAGTGGTCGTTACATTTGGGCGAGCCCTACCTCATTTCTGTATAAGACATCGAGAATCGATTACGGAAGCGATTAGGAATAATCACGTAAGTCTCTTTAGACTGTTCCTAATCGTAATGGTTATTTTAACTTTAAGTCGATATTTTAAGTTTACCTGTTACTATTTATTGAGTGCCGATGGAAATAAAATATTATTTGTTAGACAGTATAACTGAAAGATATGAAGGTTTATTGGACCACCGTCTCACATTTTTCTCCAATAACTAAAGATGTTAAAGAAATAATATTGCAACGAGAACTGATAAACAACAATTTCATATTCGGATTCTAAATCTTATTCGGTGGTAGGAAAGTTGTTTTTCAATTACATCCGTGCCACTGTCACATACAACAAAGTTCTCCGGCTCATCGAATTCCCAGCGCGGACTGACACGTTCGGAAACTAGGAACTCACATTAACGAGTTTAGTTAGAGTTGTGTTAAGAATGCAATGACAGTGACGCCATTTCAGTATTTTTTTATTTTCACGTCACAATCATTTGTCAAAAAAACATCTATTCGATAACGATATTCGAATTTTATTTTTTTGATCACTTACTATGTAAATTGTTTTATCGTTATAATTTAATTATACATATTAATATAATATATTAGTTGTTTATTTATTAAAATATGAATATTAAAAACATTCACTGCCTCGATGGCGCAGAGGTAACGTTTACGACTGCTGTACTTTAAGGTCTTGGGTTCGATTCCCGGTTCAAATGTTTGCATGATCTGCAAATATTTTTTTCGGAGTTTGAATATTTCTCGTGTACAATATGTATGTATTTACATAAAAGAGAATTTTTGTATTTATATCCGTACCCATGGTACAAACTGCTTAGTTTGAGACTAGATGACATTGTGTTTCAGATGTCCGAAATATTATTATTATTTATTTCAATATACATTCAGAGGTCCATGAAAGTATATACTTTTCAAAAAAAAATTAAAATAGTACCTCAACAGTTTGGGGATCCAGCGATCACCGGATGCCTAAGAAATATACTTAGAATAATTGTAAGTTCAGACAAAGAAATATGAACTAATTTATGATACAGGCCGTAGCATAATTAAAACAATTAAAAGGAAAACACGTATTACATAATCAATGCAATACCCATGTTACAAGACTTACTTAAAAAAAAATTGTGTGGCTTGCCTATGCCTTGTTTATTTAGCTTGATTTCTAAAAGCCTTAAAGATTCGTATACCTATTTTATATACACAATAGCCCGTTAAAAAGCGGCCATTTAATAAACTCAATATTTTTCCGTCAAATTTTTCTTCAAACAAATAAAAAGTGCTCTGAGTAATTATGTTCTAAGATGCCTTAAAATATTTTATTTTTGTATTTTTAATGAATAACATAAAAGTTAAGGGATCTCTTTAATAGACTACGTTAAAATACTTCTTTATTCGCAATATCTGAAGGGCAATGAAATAAAAATGTACGACTAATAATAAAACCTCTGAGAACCCTTGTGTTTTTTCGAAGGTGGATTATTAATGTTTTTTTCTATTTTCAGGTAAGTATCTGCTTCGAGATTGGAATTAATCAAACCTATGGAACAACACAACATATCGGAGGTAAATTATAGGTTCTGTAAAAAAAAAGATACTACTGAAACAGTAAATACTTGCTCTTGAAACTTACTGGGGATAGCTACTAAAAAAATGTCATTCTATATTGCTAACAAAAACAAACAAGGTATTATACTTAAAAACGTGAAACTCCTGGGTGAAAATGGGTGAAATTCCAGGCATATTTCTAATATACTACCTATACTTACAATAACTTATATTTTACTCAGAAACGCTAGAAGGGTTAAAAGTGCCATGAAATATGGCACAAAGATAGGTTACATAGTTTAACAGTAAGCTGATATTTATTTTTTAAAAAAAATAAATAACTAAATTGACAGAAAGCAAACGAAGCCATGATTAAAACCTTGGCAAAGATATCTCTTTTTAACTTACTTTTATAAGCTTACATTGTTTGTAGCTTGCTTTTATAAGCGTGTTTTTTTATTTTTTTTTCCTATATTTATATAATTTCGATTTGTTTACTATCAAGAGATCCATTACCGATGTTAAATGAATTGTTTAAATTCCAAAATCAAACATCATGTAAAATGTTTACAATTATCCAATTAGAGGGCGTTTACATTTCGCAAATAGACTTAGCAGCGTTACCAAACTTTGATTGAAGATGTTTATACGAATGAAAAGCTTTTAGTTTGGTATATTTATTCATATTTTAGTCGTGTTTAGTTGTTTTGATTGTCATAGTGTAATTAGAATGTTAAACTCGTACATTTGCTATGTAAATATTAATTTATTTGTAATAACAACAGTCTCTTAGTTTACTTATTAAATGCTAGCGACGCTTTGTGCAGCTTCCAAGAGCTACGAGTCTCGAATAAATATATTTATTCTAATTTTATAACTGATTCAATACTTCTAAATTTACATTTCGCAAATAAAGAGACCAAACAGAGTAAAGTGCACCCTCTACCAAATAATCCTTAACAACTTTGGAACGCAAACCAATAGAGCAAATGCTGTACATGGCATCTTTCTCATTAATTTTGTTAGATAATTGGTTAATAATATTAGACGTCTTATAAGTAATAGAGCCCTAGTCTGTCCAGTATAGATTACAACTCAATAGATACGTAAAGTTCTATTGATACGCAAATGTAAATCAGATAATGTTGAACGCCAGCTTCAGAGTGGGAATTAACGTCGTATTTATTAAGGAGTGCGAGGGAGACAGTGATACGTCATTACAATGTATTCCAAATTCAATTTGCAGGGAACGTTTAGATTCATTACCTACAATTTCGTATTTTAGATCTCCGTTGAATTTTAATGGCGGCAATTTGCGATGGCGTGTGACGCTATCTTTGTGACGTAATCAGCGCCTACGTACATTATTGTCTATAAATCATAATTAATATTGGATGAGGTGGTAATAGGTGATGTCGACTACTGCCTTCGTGTTGTCTGTTACGGGTAGATAAAGGTGCGTTGCGCAATTATATTCTATTTAGTATATTGTTTGGATACTAGGTTTAACTTTTGACTTTTGCTTGCGATTAAATCTTATTCTGCACTATAATGTATCTTTATGCTAACACGACATTGTTCTAATGTTGGTATGATTGACTAGTTATTAAACACCTTATTTAATTTTGCTTCGTCTTTGATTTATTTATTTAACTTTCTTTTTTATTTTCGAATGTCATAATATGTTTGACGTCACAAGAAAATTAAAAGGCCCACCTGCTTTTAAACTGTCATAGGCTCTTGAATCCTTCTAAGAAGGGAAGTCTATTGAAATATGGAATAAGTAATTCGCTTCATCTGTCATTCATTTTAACAAAAGCGGTCTTATTCAACTGAAAGTTTATTTTTTTATAAAATACATTTTGTAGGCAAACTCCGAAGCTCCGGCGCTCCTAGGTTAGACTGGTCAATCTGGCCTGACTTAATGACTTCGTCAAAGCTCAAGTAATTTACATTTTTCGGCCTTTGACTAAGGAATGTTTTATCAAACCTAGAAGAGACAAATTTGGTTTAGGTTTAACTAAAAATACTTCAGTCAAAGGGCGAAATTAATATATAGTTCGAGGATCGCCTGAAAGCTTTTACTAAACATAGGATAAACCAGTCCCTCTACTAAGAGACTGTGAAATGAACTTTGACTATAACGTAAACACAACAGGAAAAATAATGGCTTCTATAGCCATCGTCGTCAAAAAAGCCGTCAATAAACTCCAAATAATTCGGCCCGCAATTCAAATTTCGAACCTAATCGAATATATATTCGTCATAGTGAACATAGAGGCAGGATACATTCACATGCGGGTGTCGAGCGGTTAGATTGGCGGGATTGGTGTGTGACGTCACACGGTCTCGTGTGACATGTTTGACGGATTATATGTTAACGTGACACACACATAACTCGTGGGTAAACTCGTATGCAGACACTAAACAAAATTTGTGATTTAAAATCTTTTATTTTCAATATTACAGTAAATTACTTATGGTCTCTACACCATGCGTAATTATCTTAGCGTGATGTCATATAATCTAAAACTTAATCCAGTATGAAAATATTTATTAAAATTTGACTGATAGTTTCTGAGATTATGACGTCAAGAATAGAAGAAAGCAAAAAAAACTTGAAAAATACTATTCTTAGAACTTCTTCTGTTGTTTCATTCTCTTCTGTCATTCCTGACTCAGTCCCTCTCTAGTCCGATACAACTCTATCTAATCTTGTTTATGTCGATTTTAAATTCCAATTAAATATAGCTGTTTTATTCTAAAACTTTATTAAACTTTGGTCAGGGATATTGTATAAGTTACTAGCCAACTTGTTCGAATCCTTTTACAATTTGAGGCTTGTTTGCATGCGATAGTTAACTTCTAAGTTCTTTTCTAGAATCGAGTTAATTCTCGCAAAACTTTATCCTTTTTGTTTAGGTAAGAAAGTCTTAACAACAAGAAATTAATTAACAGAATAGACTTCTATTTACCTCTTTGGGCATATATCGACTCGATTCAGTCATTTTGAAACGATTTAGTAACAAATACAACAATTATTCTTACTTAATAATGTTATTTAATAAATTAAACTATCTTATGACATAGACAGAAAGGAATACGTATACGTAAATACATGTAATTCAGGTACGTCAAAGGATTACGTGCCGATACAAACGGGATTATGTGCCAAACAGTCAGTAGGGCCAAAGCGTTCATCAATCATTGGTAATGTCACCAAACCGCCAACGTGTTCACTACACCAACCGCTGAATAAATCATCCGAACATTATCTCCGGTTTCTATTTACCAATCGTTTTAAACCTATTTGGGTATTGGACGAATTAAAATAAAAGTAATTGTCTCAGTTTTAAATTTGGAATGCAATACATTTAAAAATAGAATGTAAAATGTATTCCATTTTTAAAATAGATTTTTAATTTATATTTGGCGGTAGTTCGTTTCTTCTCCTTCTACCGTGGGAAAGCCATGCTTCAGCACACACGGGCCGATTCGACCTGAGTAATATCAGTCTTACAGGAAATGGAGTTTTACCGAGTAAATGTGGTTATCAACCTCGTTCCCATCTCCTCTAAAAAGTGATTTTTTTTGGGTTATGGCCTTTGGCTATACTAGAAACGAACCATCAGGTAACTGTGGTAAATTGAGGTGACTATCTCAAAGCAAAGAATCTGCTGCAGTAGGAAGTTAACATTTGAAACACATTTTCCTGTCAAAAAACCTAACATTTGGGGGTGAAAAAGAAACATTCTTTTTGATTTGTGCCACGTAAATAAATAAACACATGGGTGTCACTTTTATCTCGCGACGTATCGCACGAATGTTCATGCATTATTTATAAACTAAGGACAAAGGATTTGCATTTCTCCCGGGTATATTGAACAACTTTTATACTTCGTCATTCAATATTAAGGATTAAACTGTTGCTTATGGGTGTTTGTAGAATCTTCTTATTAAAACTTTGTAGAATATTGGTGAAACAGTCTGGGCCTATGAGATGTTGCAATTGTAAGTTCAATCATTTTGTATTTATTGCGAATATCTCCAATTTTAACAATTAATATGACGTTAGCTGTACCTACCGAAACCCACTGAATGAAAATAACATACTTAAAAAAGGGACGCACGTATTCTCACGTTCTGGTGCCAAATAATCTACGCTTTTTATTTACATCAAAAATTTGGTCTCCTGTATTAACGTAATACGTGACATCATAAAAGTAGGGTTGTCACTGAAATATATGCTCGCCGTCCCCGTACGATCCTCATGAATTTTAATTTTTACAAGCGCTTGGGTGTTTTGAATAATGCGCGTGTGACAGCCGTGGAGAGGACGAACTATTTTTAACTCGTGTTTGATCATATCGAGTGGATGATAATCATTTTACAGTTTAGAGTCATGTTGAAATTTTACATGGATTGCTTAAAATTCGATATTTCATAGAATCAGAACACACCTATTATGTTTTTAAAATTAAAATCATGAAAAAATAATCACCGAATGAGTATGTATTGATATCATATACGAATTTTTCTTTAAATCTGGAACATTTTCTCATTTTAAAATATCGTAACTTACATCACACAAGGTAGTAGAACCACGCTGATTTTAGCACGAACGGGCCAACTCGGCCAAGACACAGCTACCCTCTCACAGAAGACCAGCCTAAAGCGACAGCATATATGCTGTCGTGTTTCGTTGGTGAGTGCGAGACTGGAGGTCTTTTGATGCAGGGGTGACAGTTATCATGATAAATGTGAGGAGCCTTTCACTGCCACGATGGCTGTCATGCCTTTTACATCCCCAAGCGGGGCGTCAAACAGCATCTCACTTGGGTACCACAGTGCGGGTGACCATACTAACTTGTCTGCATTCGCAATAAATATGTTGACCACAATTCTCGAATTCAATTCGTACTTTCAATCAGGCAGAATATAGTCACTTTGGTTCTTAAAAAAAAAAGAATATTGTAGGCATAGCCTTGAACTTTTGTCTGGAGTGTCATATTTTACATAGATAACCTCAGCACGTTTCTATAAAAGTATGAATATTGACTTAATCTAGCATGTATACGAGCCCTTAAAATTTAAATGTAGCAAGTATATTATATTTTACATGATATAATCTTGAATAATTTAAACCCCACAAGGGAAGGTCAAAATCTTTTAAAATGGTAACCCTTACATCGCGTCACCGCCACAAAAGGTTGCAATAAAGAAAAATAGCAGTACCCATAGCGTAGCAACTCCATTTATACAATAAACCCACATAAGTCGTATAAAGATACCCGTATCTTTTTTCAACGTCCCCACTTTGGGGTAAAAAGGTAGGATAAATGTTGACTATTTCGGGAATACAACACTAAATTTGTCTACACGAGCCGGCTATCTTTGGGATAAAGGTAATTTTTAAACTAGAGGACCCTAAAGTACAATTGTGTACTTATATTCCCGCCAGACAATAAAGAAGTACAACTACTTGTTAATATGCTGGGGTAAATTAATATTGATGATATTTATTCTTGGATATACAAATAAATGTATGGTACTTATGTTACAAAGATAGATGCATAGAGCACCTCCATATATCTTTAAAAGTGCTTTACTAAGATGAAAAAATCTTCATAAAACAATTTAACGACCAAACTCTTATCACTCCCATACTATGTACGATCTGTAAGTCCCGACTGAACTTTTTCTCAACATATCTGACAATATATTTTACCATTATATTATTGCTTACACTTCAACATATCTGATGATCTTTCTTCTGGATGTGGTGACGGATTAAGAATACAGAGGGTCACCACCCCATGTGTTACGGTAGAGTTTGTTCCACCATTACTTATACTCTTGAAGACTGCTATAAGAAGTTGTAAAGGGTTCAATATTGTTGGGCCTATCAATAACTGCCTCGGTGGCGCAATGGTAGCTTATACGATTGTTGTGCTTGATGTCTCGGGTTCGATTCCTGGGTCGAAATGGATGTATTAACAAAAAAAGTATAAACGTATTAATATCAGTTGCCTAGTACCCATAGAATAAAACAAGATGGCGTTGTGTGTAAGATGCCCGAAATATTAATATTAAGAAGTCCTGGCACTCAGAATAACTCGAATAAATTACTTTAGATCTTGATTTTTGGAACATAACTCCTTACACCCTTACACTCCCTTAAAAGCATAACGCCCTTATGTTTTAAAAACGTGCGTCTAAGGCCTGATATCCATAATTAAATGTTTTTTTTCGTATCTACCGTGTTATTATTTGACTTGTAGTATACTTAAACTACGATTGATACAAAAAGTCATTATAGTACGATGTTACTGGAATATTTTTAGACACTTTCTGGAAGTTTCCACCCTCTGTAATGCTGTACTATAATTATGAAGGGGAACGAAATTAGACTACTGCGCCCAGGCGTAACAAACGTTTCGAACATTGTTGTTATTGATTTAATACTCGTTGTAGATATAAGTTTATTAATCTATATCTAAATACATGAAGAAAATTCTTTATATAAAATATAAAATTATAGAATTAAAAAGGTATGCCAAATATAGATTCTTTTTTAAATGCGGAAAGCAAAAATAGTTATGTTTATTATAAATTAAAAAAAAAATAAAATACAAACTACATAACGCTATAAAACGATTTAATCGTTGATGCCTAAACCACAATCTACAATCTTAAAATTTTGGCTTTATCAAAATTGCACCCTTGAAAGGATAAGTTAAGGGTTGATCGATTGTATATCGTAATTTAACATTAGAAACAAGAAATAACAGTAAAACCGCTGGAAACAGCTACTTTTTTTTCATATAACAAAATGTTCAAACTCATTAACCGCCTGGCCGTAAGTAACAACTGATTGTGTCATTTCTTCTTCTCTCGCTTCTACCTATGCTATAGTACAGTACTATAGTTGTAGTACAACTCCAATAACAATCTTTTATCAAGTTAGAACCAAAAAAGGTGCATTCAGAGAATTGTTATCCCCGTACATTACCGTCCGAGAACCATTAATTGCGTTTGCTTCGAAGCCGATTGCTAAACCCCCTAAGAGCTTTTACGAAGTGTCGTAAATAACAAATAGTTCCAATCCAAAGTATACTTAACTTGAACGTGTTAAGGTGGAAATTCCTGTGAAGTGTTCATTGGCAATTGAAATGTTAGGGCGGCCCCTGACCGTTTGGTCATCATTTGTGGCTGGTGGCACCTTAGTACGAGCAAAGACAATGATTTTAGGGTAACATGTACTAATTTGGGTTCATTGTTGAATAAGACGTTCTCTACGAAGTGTTTTTAGTCTATAGAAGCAGTAATATAGTATCTATTTACAAGTTGATTGCGTCGTTTTACCCATTGTCCTTACTTAGTCACCTAACTTAGGTGTTTCGGGGTTTGATACTGAGATTGGACTAATCTCATTTTGTGTTTACGTGTCTTATGCTTTAAAACTTAGTCAGTGTACATTTGTACACGGTTTTAAGACCTTTATTCTTTGAGTAGCAAATAGCTACCAACAAAGAGTACGTGTGTCTTGTGCCTGGCTGCGTCTGAGTGCAAGGTACACAATAACTTCTATAGTCGTGCGTCTTCTTTTAGAGCAGAAATTGCCTGTACTCTACTTAAACGTAATTCAAATAACACAGCAGTACTGGTAGTCTGTACACTAAGTAATTTAATTCATTCGTGCAGCGTTCCGCATCATTAACAGTCACAAAAAGTTGAGAATCTATTTTCTAAAGATAAGAACATACTAAAACAGAATTTTGTTATCTGAGGGCATTGAACAACACTACGTTTCATTTAACATGCGAAATATAATGCAATATAAAAGTTAAATTAAACTTTTGTTATGAAGATCATTACATTCAGATTATGAATAATTTCGTTGGCTCTTTTCATATAAAAACTTTTATAACAAACCAATAACTGTTGATTTGTTGTTGAAATGTTGTTTGTTGATACTTATATACATATAAGTAAATACAATAATTGAATACATATGTACATATTTTAAAACTGAAGACAGATAAGGCAGTCATAATGATGACGCCATAGTCAAATTAGTTACTTTTTATTATCTGTCAAAACGACAATTTTGTATGAAAAATGTACTAAATACCAAATTGTGATGTCACTGTTTTAGACTACTCAATTGAACAATATATTTCACTGTATATTTGATTGAAATTCGTAATAATAATAGGAATCCATGTTCATTGTGTTTATGAAGATGTTTCGCGATATTAGTTTTAATGAAGTGGACATTGGTATTTATTTACGATACAGTCATCTACCCAATTATATCTGTCTGTTATAATTGTAGAATACCACGGCTTTACAGAAAATTACTGTTAGTAATTTGTGTTATTTTTGCAAGTTAAGTGAAGCCGAGAATCGAAACAAGTGGCGTACAATTAAAAAAGCTTATGTCCAGCAGTCGATTGCGATAGGCTGACAATGAAGTTAAATTACCGGAGCAAAAAACATATTTTTGAGAGAAAAAGGGCAGCACTCCTGTTTCTCTTTAATCGCTTACGATTAAATGACCAGTCTGTTTCCTTATTCAACACACAACGCCATCTTAATTTCAAACTTTCAGAATACTTAGATAACAGACTAAAGGATGTCACACGAATGTTCCACGAAACTAAGATTGATGAAGACATAAAAAGCATGCTGACTGTATCGAATGCTCTGGTATCGATACACGTTACTAGCCACATTAAAA
Organism: Hypercompe scribonia; assembly: GCA_949316085.1. NCBI lineage: Eukaryota > Metazoa > Arthropoda > Insecta > Lepidoptera > Erebidae > Hypercompe > Hypercompe scribonia. The sequence continues at coordinate 14,497,205 of OX438988.1, forward strand.
CATGTTCAGTAATACTACTTATTAATATTTTAATGATGTAACATAATCTTAAAATTATATTCAAGTAAAATATAAATAAATATTTCGGACGTTTGACACACGTCATCTAGTTTCTAACTAAGCAGAGCTTGTGTCATGATAACTAGACTGACTGATAGAATACTTATATACTTTTATTTTTGTAAATACATACATATTATACATAGAAAACACCCAAACTTTGAAACAAGTATTTGCAAATCATACAGTCATTTGGTCCGACTTTGAAATCGAACCTGAGACCTTAAGCAAAGAAGTCACATTGACTACCGCTACGCCACCGAGGCAGTTTTGGTCAAAGTTTGATATGAGCAGATTATACTATTTGTTTATCGAAATATCCTGTACGCTCGCGTCGTGTCCTGTACATATGTATGTACATGTAGATGGTAAAATACCGTATGAATATGACGTATTTCAATACTTTTAAGTGTGTTGCTGTCTAAACAAAGAACAAATGAGATCGATGCACCGTAATTATCGTTCATAACAACATAGTACGGTTGTACATACATTTAAATTGGTAGTAATTATTATAGATGGTCAGAATGTAACTATAAACATTACGGGATAATGGAACGTACTGTGGCTTGTGCTCCATTTTCTTTCCACTTAATATGACCGAAGCACGCTCATAGACATTCGTCGATAATATAAATATTTGTTATAATAGTAGCCGCGTTTTTATCGCAGCGGAGTCATGTTTTAGGATTTTTCACTGAATGAGATTATCCAAAGATCTTCTAATTCTGGAGGAGTAAAGATCAGATTGGCAATACACGTCTGTAATACAAAAAACCAAACAAATAAATTATCAAAGAATCCTATGATAGTATTAAAAATAAACGTTCACTTCAAACCCCGTTCAAGGAACTTTATTCCCAATCGTGGCTTTCGTGTGCCAACTTACAGTATTCCAATCGAAATGTAATTTCAAAACATATACCGAGCGTTTATCAGTCGTTTATCTAACTGCAATGCAACTAATTTGTCGCTTAAAACGTACAAATTCAAAGCGATGTCTTCATTAGACGTCGGCCGTTCCGCATGCACACAGCATCGAACATGCAATCGAGCTCTGGGTCTAATAATGTATTGCGGTCGTTTTCATCCATCACGGCAAATACCTATAGCCTAGCATATAGCTAGAACCATTGTCTAGATATTTGACGAACATGCTCCGAATTGGCACAGAAATTGGACTGTAAATTTAGGCATGGCTAGTGAATACTTTCTGAAACTAACTTTGAAGATGATTATAATTTAATACTAGAATTTTTTTCTCGATATTATAACGATTTATCGGTTCATGACAAAAAAACATTAGGTAACCAGTCATTTAAAATAGATAAACCTAAAACGAGATACGTGTTTTCTGTACAAAAATAAATTAAGCTGACAAAGGCTTGTGAAATCTGTAAAATGAAATTCGTAAATGTAACGTTCATTAATTTAAAAGATATAAGTCATTTCATTTTATATTTTATGGAAAAAACCGATTTATATTTTCGTAAGCTGACATTTTGAAATAAATCATAGTGCGCGCTGAGGGGAATGAATTATCAGACAGAAAAAGTAACCCACACTCTTTGTTCAACTATATTGTATACACATATATATTGGTTCCAATACCCACGTCCTTTATTGCAGTTTGACGTTGGGGCTAGACTATCGCCAGAGCCATTTCTTCATACAAATCACCTGTTATTTATATAGTGTTATCACCGATTTCTGACGTTCCAGACTTCCCAATAGTGAAATTCAGGGACGGACGATAAAATACGATACGATAAAGCAACAAAAATGTATAAAAATAGAAATATTTTTATAAAAGACACGGTTTTGGGGTCTTACGTCGCAAGTGCCTATAAATATGTAATAATAATATATCTCTACACCACATTAATTAAAAGCTATCGTAAAACTATAAAGTACAAGTGGCGGTCTTATCGGTCGCAGGCAATTTCTTACAGTCAACCAGGGGATGGAAAGTATAGGGTAGTGCCTGTTGTATTAGAAAGTGCATATAAAAAGAAAATGAAAGTAATAGTAGCACTTGGTGTGAATGATTAAATAAATACTTACAAATAAATAAGAAAATTCAAATCTTGACCTTATCGAGTATAGCAAAGTTAACTATGGGACTTTAACGTCTCCTTTCTAGTCTCTTAAAGTTAATCAATGTCTGCGCACGTCTAATTCCGACTGGTAGAGCGGTAAATGTGCAAAGAATTATAGACCAATTTTACAGAAGTTTCTACTCAAATAAAATTACAATAAAAGTTAGTGCCTTACTCGCACTATGGTTGCCCTTTAAAGCTGTGAGGCATACTTGCAACTACATATCACAATTTAGACAGACTCACTAACTGCGAATATATTCTGACGTCAAGACACATGGCCATGGATAGAATTTAATTCTAGCTATTGTTCGAATTTAAATTGATTACTTTATTTTGGTAGCAACATTCTAATCATCAAACTGTATATTCAGCACACTTAACCCTTGTAAATAAAACTTTCAGATAGTCCTTGACAGATATGCTGTCTTTATTGAGCTACAGTTCATAATAACTAGTTATTTAAATAAATTGAGATTAACAACTAATCCAAACGTAAGGACGAGTAAGTGGTTAACCTATCTATTATACAGTAAATACAAAATACAATTCTAATTATTATTCCCTGTCCGTTTTATCACGCTACCTTCGTATTTTTAATTAAAATCTAAACAAGTACCTAAGCGGGTGATATTTCATAAAATTGCTCGGCGCGCGCGGGATTACCCTCATTACAATTCCAAATTTGCACCTAAATTGCATCTCCAAAATAGACATTTGAACCGTTAAACCAACTGACTACCGCGGCCATTCACCTCAAATATATATCTCCCCTAAGGTAAAACGAGGGAGTCGAAATACTCCACCCTCTAATTCGAAAACGGATCCCCTTACGCGTCACCCCATGCGTTGCCATGGCAACCCCGCCCTTGGGAAGTGCATCTGATGTAAACATTGGTAGCTCTCCCTGCATTTCAAAACCGTTATTGATGTTTTTACTAGCATATTTCGCTCCTTCCTGTGTTGCGCTCAGCTACTCGTAAATTTACTCGAAAATGTTGTGTAAAGTCATGCTATTTATCAAGTTTATAGCAAGGCTTCCCCTGTATCTAAGGTCACAAATTCAAAGGAGAATGCATTTTTGTAATACATACTATATAAAAGCTTTTATGAGCTGTGTTATAAAATCCATAATTTTATACTTGTTCATTCATTTCCTAAGATCTGAATGAGATTTCTACTTATCACTTTCTGATTATTATTATAAGTTTATATCTTTTTCTTTTCGTAGAAATTAATATTTCGTTTTTATTGTTTCAGGGATGCCGGTTTCCTGAAGATGGCCTCACGCACCCCGTCCCTTGAGTCGCTGCCCGGTGCCAACTCAATAGGTTCCCTGGAGCGTGGCTCCTTATCGCCCTTGACTCTTAGCGGATCCTCGCCCCCAGCGAGTGACTCCGCCGTATGTGACCTCCGCGAGTTCGACGGCCTTGACACCACCTGTGCAATCTGCCGAGAGACATTCGTTGACCCCAAAGTACTCAATTGCTTCCACACTTTTTGCCGGGCTTGCCTGGAAAGAGAACAAACACACCCAGACAAAGTTACCTGCGTGACTTGTCGGGTAGACAGTCAACTACCTACGGCCGGCGTGAACGGGCTTCTCACAAACCTTGTGATAGCAGCTGCTGTCGAACAAGACGCGGATCTCTTGCCATCCGCTCGCCAAACCAGCTCACCCTCAGCCAGGTGCACTGGTTGCAAATCCAAGGAATCCGACGCCGTCGCTCGTTGTGTCGATTGCGCTAATTTTCTCTGTCCCAACTGTGTAATGGCGCATCAATTCATGCATTGCTTTGAGGGCCACCGAGTGTTGGCTTTCACAGATCTAAAAGACGACAAAGGCATGTTAGGATCAACTACTATTACTACTAGTGGCGAAAAGACCGCTTTCTGCCCTAGACACAAAAACGACATCCTCAAATATTTCTGTCGCACTTGCTCTGTGCCAGTTTGCAAAGAATGCACTATAATAGAACATCCAGCTGCCTTGCACGACTGCGAACATTTATCTGACGCAGGTCCTAAACAACTAGAATTAATGCAACAAGCTGTCACTGAAGCCAAGACTCGTGCAACTGAAATCAGGCACGTTGTCAAAACTGTAGAGCATGCAGCAGGAAAACTACAAGTCCAATATCATAAAGCTCAAAATGAAATAAATGATACGTTCCAATTCTATCGCTCAATGCTTGAAGAGCGTAAACAAGAATTACTTAAGGAACTTGAAAGTGTATTTTCGACAAAACAAATTGCTCTGACGGTTGTGGGGCAAAAAGCTCAAGAAACTGTTGACAAGATATACCAAACATGTGACTTTGTGGAACGACTGACTAAATGCGCTAACATAGCCGAAATACTTATGTTTAGAAAACTCTTAGATACGAAATTACAATCTTTAATGAGCTCTAACCCAGAGCAAAGCGTACAAACTGCATGTGAGTTGGAATTTGTATCAAATTATCAAGCTATACAAGTTGGAGTAAGAAACACTTTTGGATACGTGCGTTCTAGTTCAGAGGCGAACGTTGGCCCAACTAAACAACCACCTATTGCTCGCCCTACCAATGGTTCTCTATTGAATGGAGGCTCATCATCGAGTAGCAGCAGCGTAAACGGAAGCTCAGGGAGCTTAAATGGAGGAATTCATCTACCATCAGGATTAAATGGTGTGATCGAACGGCCCTTTACAAATGGTCTCCTTGGGCCCACCAGCCAGTCTACATCTCCTTTCGAATCGAATATTATCTCCAAAAGATTCAATAGTGTCAATAGTCTTGGCCCATTCTCTACCGCCATTGGAGATATTAATTTGAATGGAATCAATCCATACGAGAAATGGTCGAATGGTGGATGCGATTCACTTTTCCAACCGACAACGGTTGATCCCTATTCTTTGACTAATTCGGCTCATGCAGATCCTATCTTAGATTTGACAAACAAGCTTATCTCTACTGCCATTTTCCCACCAAAGTCTCAAATCAAGCGACAAAAGATGATTTATCACTGCAAGTTCGGTGAATTCGGGGTAATGGAAGGGCAGTTTACGGAGCCAAGTGGAGTGGCTGTTAATGCTCAAAACGACATAATTGTTGCAGATACAAACAATCATCGTATTCAGATATTCGACAAGGAAGGTCGCTTCAAATTTCAATTCGGCGAGTGTGGAAAACGTGACGGACAGCTGTTATATCCAAACAGAGTAGCAGTTGTCCGTACCTCTGGTGACATAATCGTTACAGAACGATCACCAACACACCAGATCCAAATCTACAACCAATATGGCCAATTTGTGCGAAAGTTTGGCGCCAATATCCTTCAGCATCCTCGTGGAGTCACCGTTGATAACAAAGGCCGTATCGTTGTTGTTGAATGCAAAGTTATGCGCGTGATTATATTTGATCAAATTGGCAACGTATTGCAGAAATTCGGGTGCTCAAAACACTTAGAATTTCCGAACGGAGTTGTGGTCAACGACAAACAAGAAATATTCATTAGCGACAATCGCGCTCACTGTGTAAAGGTATTCAACTACGAGGGTATTTATTTGCGCCAGATCGGAGGTGAAGGTGTTACCAATTATCCCATCGGTGTTGGAATTAACGCTGCTGGCGAGATTTTGATCGCCGATAATCACAACAACTTCAACTTGACGATATTTACACAAGACGGCCAACTGGTATCGGCGCTGGAGAGTAAAGTGAAACACGCTCAATGCTTCGATGTGGCGCTAATGGATGATGGATCTGTGGTGCTGGCCAGCAAAGATTACAGGCTATACATTTATCGTTACGTACAAGTGCCGCCGATAGGTATGTGAGTTGCACGACATGATCATAGGAGGTCCGAATGACCGACGAACTATATGCCAAAATTCGACACTCCGATCCGTAATTAAATCGACGAAAGGACTTACCGTTCTGGCGATGCGTGTCAATTTTTTGTAGGTTCAAGTGATGATCATGTTAAAGGAACGTATGTAAAACATGTGTTGTGGTGCAACCGGTGTGGGTGTTGGATGTGACCATACCGGCTAGCGATGGGTATTCTCTACATATTCGGCGTAAGATCTCTTTATGAATTATTTCTTAACGAAACTGTAATGAGATTAGTTATAGTATTGATATTGTTATTCAAGTACCTATTGATTGATGGTTAGAGATTAATTCCGTTGAACGATCCGTAAATTCATGCAAACGGTGTTCTCGAACCCTTATCATTTTTTGATCTATTGAATAATATTTTTTCATATCCCACATCGTTAAATTAGGGATGAATATTAAGGGCATTTGTATTATTTAGCCCATTTGTTGGACCAATATTTTAACTATTATTACTTAACAAATTGTTAGGCGTTAAGCGTGTGATTTTATCGTAAATAAGAGATCATCGAGCGGTATTGTTGTTAGTTTTAAGATTATTTCTACGGCACAATAGCACTTCCTGTTTTTAATTAGCACTTATTCTGTGTCGATGGAAAATGGAATATAAAAATCTAAGTAAGGAGTTGTTACATTATTAATTAGGTAAGTGTTAAATTGATTGCGCTGAAATGGACAATCTTTAGTTACTACCCTCTTAAAGTAGTTACAAAATTTTAGGGAAATAATGATGTTAGGGGTTTTATCAATGACAAAGTTGACTGCGGCGTTTGAGCATGAGCAAACAATGACCATGAACCTCTATTGAATATAAATAAGTATTTCTTTTATACGTAATAGTGACATCACAGTGGCGATCAAGAATGGTTTATATTCCTCAATTAGTTTCAAATTCAATGCACTCTTCAGTGTCACCTCCACTTGAGAATTATAAAACATTTTTAGATGACACGGAACTTGCAACTTTTCCTCTTCGTTATTATATCGAAGGGCAGTACTTGGAGCAGTAACTTTATATCTATCGTTGATACCGCCTAGTCACTGAGAGCCCATAGACCTTCACATCCTCATGTTGTTTTAGTAACATTGGGTTCATTATGTAGTTTGTTTTTATGCATTGATTATGTTTAAGCATTGGACACGGTAGTAACTATTAGAGCACTTAGGAAATGGTCGTTTCGCTAGCATCTTTTTTATTTAATTTTTTTTTTGAGATTTTAGCAGATTTAATAGACAACGCGAAAGCGTACCTACTTACTGCGAGTATTATTAACAGCTCGGTATACAAAATAATTATACAATTTGTTATTCTGGTAAGATATTTTTATACGGAACCAACTTTATTTTTGTAGTGTTTAGTATTACGGTGCATGTGTAACGTATACTTTCTTTTGTATTTTATGAATATCGCGCTATTATTAATATTTTTTTACTACAGTACCGTGTGTTTGAGTGTGTTAGCAGAATTATTTTAGTTTGATTTTTTTCATTAGAACGTTTTGGTTTTCTTAGTAAATAATGTTTTTTTAGTATTTTTTCTCGCTGAATCTATGACAATAGAGAGATCTGGTGCGATCTATGGATCGGTATCTTAATGATCTGTTAGTTTTAGGTAACGCGTTTCCATTTTGGTGATATTTCTTAAATAAATTGTTTGAAGGTGCGTCGGCGGGCGAGACGCGACACTGTGGCGACCTGTTTATCGTGTGCCATAAGATCATGTTGTGATTTAATAAGTGATATTTAGTATTGTTTGTAAATATGTACCATACTTTCATATAAATCTAATCGTAAGGTTGTCTGATCGAAATACTATTGAATTTTCAATTTTACACTTCTAGTGCGGGTCAATGTACTGTTATAATTATTTTGTTATATTTATTTACCACCGAATAATGGTAAGCTATTGCAATCGTTATCAATATATAAGTATATCTATGTATAATATTTTTATAACTAGATATATATTTTTATCAATAATGTTAATATAAAAAAAAAACAATTGCCAAGAATTAATTATATAGAAAAAATGAAAAGCACAGATACGTTCTATGTCGATATATAATGAATTTATTTGTGGTACTTGCACTAAAAGTAAATTGTTGTGTGAACAACTGATATCTTCGCATTGTTTCCTATATTGCCCACCACAGTGTCAGCAAATCGTCACCTAGACGCATCTTCGATCACATAGTTAATAAAAACACTGGATTAAGTGAATCGCGCCGCCTCGTCCTAGCGTCCAAATTTCAGTGATTATTCACCAATGATTTTATTATAGACTGTCTTGTTCCTATATCCTAAGACGCCGCGATAGTTGCCTTTCATTTAATCCACTAACGACATTGATTTTAAGGAAGTTGATACACTGACTCTGTCAGACCTCAATCCATCTTGTCGAATTGTCGTCGCATATTATTTTATTCACCAAATGATTTCCACGATTCGCCGTAGTGGGCTGAGGTCTTGGAGAACTCGATAACCGTTATTTTAACCTAATATGTGAGAATTTCTTTGTGGAAATTACTTCAAATTTCCGATGCGTATTGAGATAATTTGTTGTAATTTACATGAAAGAAGTACATACTTTTGGTAACAACATACGCTTCTACTTAATTGATATAATTTCAACTTACTATATATTTATATTACTTAAGTATAGTATAGTGTATCGAAATTTTTTGAATAAGATTTGCAAATTATGACAACTTCACGTTTACACCTTGTAAAACAGTGTATGTAACCCGATTTTATTTTTTGATTATTTTTTTCTTTACCCGTTTATTTTTAACCTGAAAATGGTAATTTAAGTTTCAATTATAATTATTATTACAAACTTAATTCCCTCTCATTTATTTGTGTTTTTGCATAATAATATTAGTGAAGATAAAATGTTTTTTCTGTACGAGAAACATTTTATTTCTTAAAATTGCATTTCTAAAGCTCGAGGACTGAATTTGAAACATGTTTTTGTCTTTAAATATATTATGTCGATGTTTGTTGTTATAATTATTATATTTTTTTTAATTATTTGTATAAACAATTGTTCTTTAAATTAATGTACATCGTTTTGTTTTGAATTATTTTTGTTGTAATTGCTTTTTATAATAATACCAGTTCATTGCAGTTTTGATGTGTGTTTTATTTTTTTATTTTCCGTAGAGCTTTGGTAGACCCTTAGTTGCGACTTTTTTAAATTTATTTAAATCAGAAGCAACTGAATGCATGTTTGTGCTAATGAATTAGCTTATTACACTACAAAATTTTCATTTACAGCTATAGGTATAAATTATATACCTAAATACCTCTTTTTCATCTCAATATTCACATTTTACAAACACTTGCACGTTAATAAATGAAAATAGAAATAAAATCCTAATAATAAAAATGTTGACGAATAAATTTCCACAAGAGCACAGTCTTATACCTCTTGGTTCTTTAGCACAAACGTTTTGGTGTTAGGCCCTTGTGTGTACCGTGTGTGTGTAAACCCTTGGTGTCGGGGAACAATTGGCATGTCGTAAGTATCCGCTTTATATTAAGTTTATAGCCCATAAGTTACTCTAATGTATCAGGACCTTAAAATAACAAAATAATTTTTTTTTCAAAAATAGTGCCAGAAATGAAAAAAATATCATTCTAAGGAAAAATTAGAGTAACTTAAAAGCATTATTGTTTAAAAAAGAACTATATTCAGTTTGATTAGAAACAATTCATTATCAAAAACAAGTTTTTTTTTAAATAAAAACATGAACGATCTATGAGTGCTCATTAGATGACTATTTCTAATAAATTAAAAAAAAATGTTTCTAATCCAAATTCTCAAAGATCTGTTATCAGGCAGTACAACATTGGAATTTATTTTATTTGCCCTTAATTTAGTTTTAAACACTTCAGTCACAATTATTAAAAAAAATAGTTTTGGGACTTGAGGTTTTTTACGATGAAAGCGTAGATCGACTTTCAGTGCCGACAAGGGCCCTCATTCAAGGAGCAAAGTGATCTGTTACGATCGATTTCACACGCCACAGGTAAATACAGTTTCATGTTCTAAGTACATGAAAAATTGATATATTAAATTAAATTAATTTTCAGTTCAACCGTTTAGAGCACGTTAAAAAAATGCAAAGGCAAAGCTATCACTAAAGTACACTTACGTTAAAATAATTGAACCCGATTTTTATGAACTCAAACTCCAACATTCGTACAAAACGATAGTTTCTTGAAACCTGTTTGTTCAAGGGGCTTTATCGATACGTCAATATTTTCTTAATGCGAATTGACTATAGAGGATATCAATGTTCATTAAAACTGTCTGATAACAGATCCATAATATTATCTTCACTCCTTAGTGTTTCTCAGTGAGTTAGGCGGTATTGTATAAACACAAAAAAATCTATACAAAAATACATATTCTTATGAATGTAGGCTATAAATCTTCGTAAGTAAGTACTATTTGTATTCTAATGTAAGTACCTTATATCCCAACTAAGCTTTACTTTTCTACGAGAACGTAGCTATTAATATGAGTTCTAAGACTCCTTGGATACAGTTCCCCTGTCTCAGCAGCACTGCTTTTGAAGAGCGCTCCCAAGAAACAATATGTCCAAGTCAATTACTCTAGGGAACATTTTACTACTAACTTAGCACCTACTAGTGACGTAAGCGCAAGCTAGGCTTACAAGATCGATTTATAATTTTATACTCAGCAGTTTCTCTTAAGATTAACATTAAGATCGAATAAATTATTTCATGTCCTTCTTTTGTTACATCGACTTTTAATATTAAACTTAACGTCATCGGATTTGTCATTAGACTTTCGATTGCCGCTATTCTCCAAAACGAAATCATACCAACGTGTCATTGTTAGTATCTATCGATGAAGAAGAGACTTGATCATTGATGAAATTTCAAGCTTTCAGCCACTCATCATTCCCTTATTTGATTTTATTGCCGTTCGAAGACCATAAATTCGTCAGGAAGTGTGTAGAGCAAAACTGTAAATAATTCTAGTATAACGATGTTGGTAGTAATAGATATAGGTGTAAAGAGAGCCGAGGTCTGTGACAGTTGACACGAGTGATCAGAGAGGGTACCTAATGTGAAAGAGTATTTTTGTAAACGAAAAGTAACACTCATTAATATTAGTAGCGTGTTACATTTAGGTGAGACGTGTTGTTAGGCTATAAGGGACGACTCGGGGCGGGTAGTTTGTTGACAGAAATACTGGAATGATATCCGAATTGACAGGATAACTTAAGGGTTTACATGAACCATATCGATAGTGTATTGTAACTCTTAAAGACGATTGTTTGAACCAGATAATTTTGTGTCAGTTAAGATTCACCTGTTATTGTATTCATCAAGGTAGATTAATGTATCGATGTTAGCTTGTCATATTGTATGTGATTAACGGTTCGGTCACTTATTACATTATGTAGTGCGTCGTTGAATTTTATAAGTTGGTTGAGCCATGCGCACTTGTAAATACAAATAGCCGCTTCAGCGTTCGGTTCTCTGGCTGACACGACGTCAGATGCGCCATCAATTTGCTCAGGAATTGTATTCATTGCCATACATGTAATACATTGGTGAAGTTACTTTGTGTCGCTTTTATAAGTGTCGAGCGATGTTGTGTCATTGTTGAAAGTACGCTATTCGATGAATGAACATTAATTTTAGTGAATTGCACAGAATGTTGGTGTTTCACTTAATTTTTGATGTATTTTTTCTTGAAAGAGAAGTATATTCAATGATTTTACAGTATTCATGACTGATGTTGATTTTAAATGATGATGTAAATTCGTTATTGTGTTTTGACGGAAATGAACTCTTATATTTGTTTAGTAGAAGTGATGTGAACAGCAGAGACAGCTCCGTCAGAACACTTGTCTCAAAAAATTGTGATTGTAAGTTAAGGTGATTTACCAAAGCACATATTAGCACAAACCATCCATCCTTGAAAAAGTACTATGCTGAATGTTTTTAAATTAACTCACGTTTGAATTTATGATACATTTTATTGTAAAAATTAAATGCAAATTATTTTACTATTTCTTAAGTTAGTTGAGACGTTCGCATATAATAGTGTTTATTTTCACAATGATGACAGTTTTTAGTGAAGTTATTGAAACGTGAAGTTATTGGACTTCTTTAATGTTTTATATGATAATATTGATTCTACTTAAATATTGACACGTAGGTTAATGTGTGTATGTATTGTCGTAAATGTTTCTTTGCCCTTTGGTATACCATAGCAGTCGGTGTTGCTATTAGAAAGCGTACTGTATTTGCGTATCTATATTCATCTCGCTTAGCTATCCCTTGACAAGAAATAGAGATAATACGAGTACAGTAACGATTTCACTTATAGCCGTCATGTGTAGGTAATTTTTAATGTAAGGTGTGTGTTTTAGTTATAAATATTTTTACAAAGTGGAAAGATTCCAAATGTTTGGATAGAGTTGGTAGCAAATGACATATCAAGTAATGTTTTAAATTAGACGAGTGTTTGCGGCGATTTGGTTAGTGACGCTGTGTTGGCAATGTTGATATATGTATTGAGCACTGTTTCTAAATTGACAATACTGTAATGACGGATTATTCGAATGTTGATCAAATAATATATTTAATAGAGAATTGTTTACTAAAAACGACATATCGTCCACATAGTGGTGACGTAGGTGAAATTGATAGGCCAATCATGATTAGTTTGTTTGTCGCTGGCGTTAGAGCGTTTCGGTCGGATCGAAGTCAAGTACAATTTGGAATCTTTCTTAACGATGCTAGTCGCCAAAGTAATTGCTTTTAGATAATTAAATGTTAACGTAATATGTGTACGCACGTAGTTATATAAACCTACATATATTAGTTATACGAAGCTTGAATTGTCCACACACAAATCGATTTTACACACTTAATGCCATCCTGCCAGTTGTATGAAAAACACAATGCTTATGATGAACTAAATTTAAATTAAATCCTATATAGCGTATGAGTAGTTGTGTATTTTTAGATATCGCATTGTCTATGTTAGTTTAGTGGATAAGGCACATCGTGAGCTTTGAACCAGTGTAAGTCTGTCACCAATATTTTTTACGATACGAACGTAGTGATGTAAAATGTCAAGTTTCAAGCCGTGCTTTCCTCGGTTAGTATACAATGTAGTATGTAAGACAGTTGCGCCGTGCTCCGTGCTAGTGTCACGACGACACTCGCCACGCTTGGGCCTTCGCACCACGCGCGCTACGCTTGGGCCTTCGCACGCACGCGCACCTCACGCTATCGCTTCAACACGGAATCGTCGGGCTGAGCGGACAGCGTGCACGGCCAGAAGCACACAAGGCCATTCGTTACATATGTATAAAAGTCATCCTTTAAAGTAAATATAATTCAGTAATCTTACTATATAATCTACTGAAACACCATATTGCGCCGTGGCCTTAATGAATTTGAAGGAATGTGTTAAAACTTTGATAAAATTAAAGGAAAGTATTCGTTCATTTGGTACATTTTGTACAGACTTATGATGCTCTGTTCTGTCATTAACCATTTACTATTTATATATGTAAGTGCTAATATACTCGTATCTCATTGACGTGTATCGTAACCCTATAGGTTAGATATTTACCGTAGCCGTATGTAGGATCGCTTTACTTCGTCCTAATGTGAATCGATTGTTAATTTCTATATATTTCCATTCTTGCATATCCACATTTTAATGAAGATTTGTGATTGTTACCTACGCATTAGTTACTTTGAGACTGTTCAAATTGTACTATCGAGAATTTTTCACTAAGGGAAAGGGATGTTCTAGCAGATATTTTTGATACTTTGAGGATAATCGAAGGGAAACGTCGGTCGGTAGCATGTAGGGACTGCGGACTAGGGAGGCGGTGGGAGCCCGCGTGTCGGGCGCGGAGTCCTACAGGCGCGCCCCGGGGCGACGCGACGCTGCCAGAATCAGCCGCTACTTCTTGGTGAGCGAATATTAAATGTTACTGTAAACGAAAAAAAAAATCAATGTTGTTCTTATATGAAAACGCGATAGTTTTCGCTAATGACTTGTTGTTTTTCATATATTCAATAATATTTCCTTTATTTTTTGTACTCTTTAGTATTAAGAATTAATATTAAAATAAACTATTCAATGTTGATTACTATAAAATACCAATAACGTGTTAAGGAGTGTGTGAATAGTTTCCCCGAGAGCCTTACTAGTTGAGACACCTTTTCCTTAGACTTCGACGCCGATATAAGTAGTAAAGCATTGGTACAGCGATGTATATAGCACTTGTTAACATCTCTAAATGTTACTCGTACGCTACTGTCGTCTACATCCCTAATTCCACTAAACAGTTACACGAATACAACAAAATTCCGATGTTAGATCAGGCCTAGGAACTTGTTATAAGGGTTCAACATTCTTAGTTAGATTGTATGACTCAATTTTAAGACTGATGACAGTAAAAAATGAAATCTAAAAAAAAGTATCCGGAATAACTGTCTCTTACTTTAGGTATACTTTATATAAGTTTGCTTCCAAATGGTGCCAGTTGACGAAACTGTAGGAAAGTGTAGTGAATATTGATAGCCAAATTTTGTATGAAAGGGAGCAACATGTTTCGTCAGCCGACGCTAGTGATGTCACACATAAGGTCGACATGAGACCTTCTATCGACGCTTTTCTGTCTTCAACCTTCAGACACGATTATAAAAAATCGATAATTAATTGATGTAAACCAAAGTAATGTTAACTTAAATAATGTTGACGTTACATTTGAAATTGGTGGTAAAAAACTTAATGAAAAAATGAGAATACTATTTGTTGCCAAAGTGTTATTAGGAATAAACATGTAGTTATATAAATCGGTTGTCACATGCATAATTAAGTTGTTCTTGGGTGGTTTGAAATTAAGGAGAAAAGTTGAAAAATATTTCCCATGATAGGTATATTTTTTCATAATGAACTTGAATGCTAATCGATATTTAAGGTTTATATCTGTGTAGGAATTTAAACTTAACGTGTGGTAATAATACATCTTTGCCATGATTTCTACTGTGTTTTGTGGAAAATATCAATTAAATTCAATTATTAATACTATGTTTGATTTAACCTCGTGTCAAATATATTGACATGTACGAAAAATATAATTGAAACGGTTTTCGAATAAAAACTATGATATGAGCTTCTCATAGCGCAGTGAAATCATGGTAAATGATTTAGTTGTTTAGTGTTCATGTTACATTAGATTGTAATCGTCAGTTCTGATCACTTAATCGGTACACCTGTTTCCGCCTTTCAGCACATTCAATTTTATCGATATATCAACCCACTATTAAATCTTATTTTGAAAGCACTATTGGTTGATTTTGTCCTTATGTCTTTCATTTTAAGGATAATGTCTATATGATTTCGTTTTGACTAGTGTTGATTTTGAATTAGAAAAAAAATTCTGTTCTGATGTGCGCTTAGTTTAAAACATTCATATAAACAATGAATCTTGAAACAGTTTTTACGCGAGCAAATAATACTGATTTTTTTTGTATCTTTTTAACGAATTATATAGACATTATTTTAACAATAGTGAAGGTAATACATGAATTTGTGGACACCAAAAAATTATCGTTTCACAAAAATAAAAATATAAAATATAAATTATGAAACTTAGACTCTTTATCCATTTACTTATCTTAAAAACCCATTGCTCTGTTTCGACATTGAACCTATCAAAGGCTAGATGATCATTACTTTGCAGACCAACTTATCTAATCAAAGTTTAAAGACAACTTGATCCACGATTCTTGCAAGACAAAAGATAAACAATAAGGCGCGAATAACTTTATATTGGGGATTAATCATGATTACATGCCGAAGTTCATTCTCAAAGCGGAAGAATTCGTGTTAAACTACACGTTCGAACCGGACTATTTAAACCAACATATCTGAAAAAACAAAGAAATGTGAAGGTTTTATATTTCCCGGTTAACTGTCAAATCTGTCAAATTATTTGATTTTTTTAATTGTTAAACATGTGTATTTATTAATAATTTATTCGTAATTTATTATCGTGTGTCACCGACGCTAGTCAACAAACTTCGATTTAGATTAGATCCTAAGTTTTCTCGTGTGTTAAGTAACTTTTTTATAACCTTATATCTTATATACGTTAATTTCTTCCAACAATAGTTCCAGATTTTTTTCTTCTAGTCAACTGTGTTTGACAACTTATTATCTATATGTCTCTATGGTTTGTTCGGTCAGCGAATCTAAAAATTCATTTATTAAAAGTAAAACTTGATTCAAGATACATGATGCTATAGACCCATGATCAGGTTTTTAATGTTTTACACTGTCGTTTCCTTTTCCTGCTCACAATTCAAACCGCTTGTATTTTCCTCTAGTTTATATCTATAGGTACATCTTTTCTTCGCTGTGACTGTCGTAATAACTTTTCAATAAGTATAATAGCATAAGGAAAATTAGATTCTCTGTTAGCTAATCGTTGTCAAAGTAATACTGATTGTGTACCTATTGTTTGATTTGAAATGATAAAAATATATTATATATTACATATTTTGCAGTTGGAATTAATGTTAAAATCTTTGAGGTAATGTTTTGGGATTTGTTTTTAAAAACGTTTTTGTGACCTCATTTGACGTTCCTCACTATTTTTGACACTAAAATGTGAGTGAGGCGTTAATTGGAAAATTAAAGCTTATTGCTAAAATATAATCATCACTTTATTTATAATAAAGTAGCCTACGAGTTCTATGTGCTTGATTACTGAAGGCGTCGTAACTTTGAATATTTAATATAACTCGCTCACATCGTAAACGCCATCTTGGAAACTATACTGCCATAACAATAACCGTCAAATGACGTCACAATATGGCAAATCATAAAAGTTAAGAGATTCATCTTCCATGTTTTAGTTATTGTGTGAATTTGTGCGTTTTTGTGTTTTCTTTTATATCAATAAGTAAGGCAGGCTTTTATTGGAATTGATAATTTTAGATACTAAACATTCCATTTGACGTTTATTTGAAAATAAAAAATAAGTTTTGTTAATTTGTTTCTTTATCTGTGGACTAATATGAGTGGGTTGAGCATTTAAATCCCGTACGATAATCGATATTATTTCGATATATCGATATGAATACTCATACATACCTACTTGTTATTCAAGTCTTAGTTAAGGTAGAACTTAAGAACCGATAAAATAATATCTGATGATAAATTTACTTGTATGTTGTATTAAACTGATGAACATGAAATAAAGAAACTGGTTTGAAAAAAATGGCGTTTTATTTAAAAATGTAATAAAATAAAATTAGAATTCTTTATTCTTGAATGTAAGTTACTGGGCTATATGTAGTGTTAGAAATTTCACAAAGTGGAAATAGGTGTGCTGTAGAAAATGTCTTAGACAGATATTAGAAAGCCACTTTCCACTAATATTAGGTACTTTAAATAGGAATTAATCACTTACTGAAAAAAGAAAAAAAGGATTACCTTTCCTTGTCCAGTTACAATGAATGAGTTGGAAAAATCGAAACTAGTGGAAAGTAAGTTATATTAGACAATAAACATTACATAACTGAATTCAGATTGTCAAATAGATAACAAAGGATAATGTACTTCTAACTTATTTTGGCCACAACCACGATCTCGACGAATACTTAGCAAATTATGCAGGCAATATTATAGAGCACAAGTGTGTGCGCAAACACAGGTGCACTCTCTGTTCCTTCACTCTCACAATTCGACGAGACTGTTATCCGACAAACCGAAGAGAGATTAGGCGCTGGACTGATGGCTTTACGTGCTCTCCGAGACATGTAGGTTAAGACTCCACCTTCCAAACTCCGGGCTGTTATTAAATATTTCTGTAACCAGAAAACCTCAACAACAGTTTTTGACCTGACCCGAAAATCGAACCCTAGACCTTTTGATCGCAACTCACATACGCTAATTCCTAGACTAACTAGGTAGTTTTCTTAGTTATAGATAACAAGAGATATAATTCGACTTGAAAGCAACTCAAAAATAGTCGGATTCAAGAGTGCACTTCTTTAAGTGCAGAGTTTTGAGTGAGTTCGAGAGCTGTAGACAACGAGATAGGGTTACTGATGTAATTATTAGTCATACCCTCAATAGTCTTTATTAGTTCTTTGCTGGGCATAAAGCTCTCCATAGAAAAGGGGTTTTGGCCTACCACGCTGACTAGTTGGGTTTCTTTCAAGTTCCGGGTGGCGGAGGCGCGTATCAGCGCCTCATCCCGCCTTGAGTGTGGCCGCGGGTGGACGGGACGGGTTTTCCCCTCCATCCGCTACACTGGCCAGCCGCGAGGAGGCATTGGTGCCCGCGGGATCGGCCAGACGCTAGGAGGGATCTGGATGTCGTAATAGCAGCTGTTCCCGAATCCCTCCTATCTCAGGCGCAGAGTGACACACCGTGTTTCTTTCAAGTTTTCCTACTTTTTTAGTACTGTTGTTCTGTATAATTTAGTCTCTCAATCGACTTTTGTGGCTAATAACTAGTACTAACTAGGTTTAAAGGTAAAACCATCTTCAACCCTAACATTAGAGTCCACTGGATTCATTATCGTATAACATAGGATATAGAAAAACAATATTGAACTAACCTCATTATCTCTCTCTCTAACTCCCATCCTTCTCATTTTAAGTCATCTGAATTCACTGTTTAAAATATACAGGTAGAGATTTGTAAAATATATTATAAATAAATAAATATTCCGGACATTTGTCACACAACGTCATCTAGTTTCAAACTAAACAGAGCTTGTGCTATGATAACTAGACTGACTGATAGAATACTTGCATACTTTTTTTTTTGTAAATACATACATATTATACATAGAAAATATCCAAACTTCGAAATAAATATTTACAGATCATACAAACATTTAGTCCGACTCGGGAATCGAACCCGAGACCTCAGGCACAGTAGTCGCATTCACTGCTGCTGCGCCGCCGAGGCAGTTATTTAGTGCCATCTAATGAAGATTAAGGGTAAACCGCTAGAAATTGTCTCGATGTATAGCACAAGAAGGGTACCTATAAGTTAGAGATCTTTTACATACCACAGTCGTGAGGTGAACGTCCAACACGATATGCCAGCAATTGCCTCGAGGTGAACAGACGTCACACAGTAAGTATTTCTAAGTATATAAAACAAAGTATTTGAATAAAAGAACTCTGTTACCATTCTCAATCATAGCTATTTTTACTTATTCATCCTAATTCAAATCAAAGCTGAAGAGCCACAAACCACTGTCAACTCTTGAGGTTCAGGTCTTCAAGAACGACAATAGTTACTTACCATGAGTTGTGGCACCTTCTCACATGCCTAAAAAACAATGTCAACGAAACGTATTTATTGAATTCATGACATTTGAACGTCAGATTTATTTAATTATAGCTTAGTAAAAACTAAATCAAAATTAGTCCATCCATTTAGGAGCTATAGCGCTAAAGAGAAAGTTCAAAAATGGTGTACACGTTGTCGAGTATAAATAATAAGAAGTATGTTTGTCAGGGAGATTAATATAATACCATAAATATTAACCATCTTAGATCTTGTAAATCTAGTAATTTTCTAGTTATTGAATATTTCAGAATGTTATCGAAAGTGACAACCTTCCTCATTGTGTACAATCGTTGTCAGAGCAATAGTTTATTACGTGTCAACTGATCCGTCTTACTTTCCCATGAGAGCATCCCTTGTCTACGTAAGTATGTATGGATGACAGTTTTATCAAGACAAGGTCGAAACAAGGTCATGTTAGATTTACGTTTAAATTAGATTATATAGCGACTGCACGGATACCGTAGTGGTTTAAGAGATTACCTCGCCGCTTTCTACGCGCTGAGTGTTGAGGGTTCAACCCCCACGTGGGACAACACCTTGTGGGGTCCACAAATTGTTATTCTGGATCTGGGTGTTCAGTCAGATTCAAAGCAACAATTTATAAAGTCCTGGGAGTTGTCTTAATATAAAATAAAAGATCTTTTAACATCCTATTTTTCACACTCCATAGCAGGAGAGATTTGATTGACAATCTTGTGGTACCTCACCATTCAGTTGCATAACTGCAAATTACTATAGAGTTTTTGCTCAATATAAAAGGCAACAATGAATTTATTTGTGATAATTCTAACTTATTTACAAATAGTAGACTGAGTTCTTTAATGATACTGTACGTCTAAATAACTCAAAAATGAACATTCAATTGGTGTCGCGGTTAGTAATCCTGATTGCTATCTTGTTCCGATTCGCTTCACTTTAGCCATGAAACATATATCAAATTCATCGTCAAACTTAGGAACAAACAGGAAACTTAGGAAACAAAATTTTTCCACTAACCTTCCCTCCTGGCTCCATTTAGGTATGTAGCTATGTTGTAACAGAAAACAAGCTACTTTTGTGACAGAAATATTTCAAAGTCATAAAGCGGTCACGATGTGATTGAGTAACAAAATAAACAGCTATGTCAAAATTTTCACAACTTTGCCGCGTATTTGTTCCAACTTTCCTTTCATTGAAATCTTTTTTAAACTATTACGAAACAAATGTTAGAATCGGTCGAGTTGTTCGGAGATTTTCCTAGAACAAAAAACTAGAACAATTGTGTGTTTATTTGTTCAATTCATCATCAACATCATCATCTTTCAAGCCTTTTTCCAGAATAGGGTGGTATCGGCTTTCAATCTACTACAAAAGGATTTCACTTCTTTTTTTATTCGGAACGACGGCCATCAGACCTACACAATTTATGTATTAGATGTTTTGTAGATAAACTGTTAACGGAATTTTAGATCTCATCTAGTTGTAACGATTACCATATTTTTTCATATGGCAACTGGGACCGATGGCTCAACGTGCTCTTCGAAGTACAAAGGCTGATCTCAGCGTTTCAATATGTTAAGATCAGATCATAGACTATAACTTATTTTTAATTTTTTAAATTATATTTTTTATACTTAGTCTGGCCATAAATACTGTTACACTTAATTATAAAAAAATATTACATTTGAATTTCGAATCTGTCATTTTTATACGATTGTTCATTGTGTTTTCTCATTTTGGCGCCAATACATTGTAAAATATTTTGCGATATTAAAATGGTGTGGGGTGATAAAGAGAACCGAATCGCTGTGATAGCATTACACAAAGTAGGTATGGAGCCAAATGCAATTTTTAAAACTCTCCATACACTTGGTATTAGTAAAATGTTTGTGTACCGGGCTATTAATAGGTACAATGAGACCTCCTCTGTTTGTGACAGAAAAAGATCTGGCCGTCCACGTAGTGTTCGTACGAAAAAGGTGGTCAAAGCAGTAAGGGAAAGAATTCGAAGAAATCCTGTCCGAAAGCAAAAGATTTTATCTCGGGAAATGAAGATAGCACCTAGAACCATGTCGCGTATTTTAAAAGATGACTTAGGACTTGCAGCCTATAAGAGACGCACTGGCCATTTCTTAACTGATAATTTAAAGAAGAATAGGGTGGTAAAATCGAAACAACTACTGAAGCGGTACGCAAAGGGAGGTCACAGAAAAATTTTGTTTACGGATGAGAAAATTTTTACAATTGAGCAACATTTTAACAAACAAAATGACCGTATTTATGCTCAAAGCTCTAAGGAAGCTTCCCAATTAGTCGACAGAGTGCAACGTGGACATTATCCGACTTCAGTGATGGTTTGGTGGGGTGTTAGCTATGAAGGAGTGACTGAGCCATATTTTTGTGAAAAAGGTATCAAAACATCGGCACAAGTGTATCAAGATACCATTCTTGAGAAGGTAGTTAAGCCCCTTAACATCACCATGTTCAATAACCAAGTATGGTCCTTCCAGCAAGACTCGGCGCCGGGTCATAAAGCTCGGTCCACGCAGTCTTGGTTGGAATCGAACGTTTCGGACTTCATCAGAGCTGAAGACTGGCCGTCGTCTAGTCCCGATCTTAATCCGCTGGATTATGATTTGTGGTCAGTTTTAGAGAGTACAGCTTGCTCTAAACGCCATGATAATTTGGAGTCCCTAAAACAATCTATACGATTGGCAGTGAAGAATTTTCCCATGGAAAGAGTGCGTGCTTCTATTGATAACTGGCCTCATCGTTTAAAGGACTGTATTGCAGCCAATGGAGACCACTTCGAATAAGCTTTTTATATTTTTAATTGTTTTATATTTATGTATTAAACTGACACACTGTAAAAGTAATAAATGTTATTTGCAGTTAACAATTTTCTTTTTTCTTTATTACAATATTTATGGCAAGACTAGGTATTAAGAGTGCAAAACAAAATTACAAGATAAATCTCACTAATCTAAGGGTATATATGTATGTATGTATAACAACTAAAATTGACGTTGCTACGCACTACACGCCTACGACCGTAGACCCTCGTAACCGGCTATCATTGTTTCACCTTTGAAAATTAATAATGACACGAAATATCCCACACACGGCCATCTGATCACACTAGTCAGATCCTAAACTATAGTAATCTTACTGCTAATAAACTTTCTTATATATTTTTAAATACACAAATATAACATTATAGGTAAATTACATCCAGAGACAACAAATGATCGTGGTTATCACCTCAAAAATTACATTCTCATTTTTACTTGACAAATGACATTAGAATAACAGTTTACTATGAAAAAAGTATTTGACATTGTCAGACACCGCAATTCTGTTCTTTAGTGACACTTTTACAAAGTGGGTAGTTCTAAGGTAGATATTTATTAACTAAGGTACATATTACCTTAACAATCACAATGATTTATGTCATTGAAAGTAGCGAAAAATATTCTGAGTTTAATCATATCAGTGTAGGATTTTGTCTACTGAGTAACTGCTACTTAGACGACACTGAATGAAATAGAATCATCAAGCAGTGCACGTGAAAACTTAATATCTTCGACAGACAATAAAAACAACTGTGTTGAAAGTAATTTTGGACCATTTGGCAAAGTATGAAGTAAGCTGCCCTAGCAGTGTCTACAGTGTAAGATTATTATATCACATTATATCACCATATCAACAGCCTTTAGCGGGCGTCCGGGCTGTTGCCTTGGCCGCTTGCCGTGCCCTCGGAGCAGTTGCAGGAGCAGCAGAAACTGCTGCCGCCGCCGCGTAGGACACGCGACCGGTCGCAACGGGAAGTGATGCTGACCCCGATGCAACCTTCGCTTTATGGCCCGCAAGCGGCGGCCGGACAACAGGAGCTGGTGGCAGCCTTGCCTCTAGGCCAGCCAGACGCCCATCCTTCATGCTGTTTTATATAGACCTCCTCAAAGGTTCTCCAAACAGCCAATCCCTTGTGGCTCGCATCCAACGTCTTCCTGCCACGCTCACCAGGTCGTCGTATCATCTTGTGGGGGCCTATCAACTAACCAATAACAGTTACAAAAACTGATACACTACACTACGTCACCACGCATCCAAACCGACAGAAATATACCTTTATCACACCGCGTTCATATCCGACACTTGCGACGAGTTCAACAATTTTGTTTAAGACGATGTTGACCACGTGAACCTTTTATGGCACAACTGCCTGTTTTTATTAATTTACTATTATAACTACTCTTCTAATTAATCTGGATATGTGGTTTTTTACGTATTGTGGTAAAATCGATATTTACATCACATCCTACATTCTCATGTCAATGCAATTTCACCTTTGTTAAGTTTATTATGTATTTCAAGTGGATAAGACTATGCTTTCGTAGCTCGGAGTTTTTTTAAAAAGTATAAAATAAAATACTGGATTATATTATTAAAACAAGAAGCAGGTTTACTTAGTGGAACCAAATATGCCTTAATTTTGTTGGAGTAGTTTTATGGTGTAAAATTTATACAAAACTTTTATTTAGTGATTGTTTTAAGAAGATATAGACAAATGCGTATGGCATTAAAAGCAATAATTAAAAGGTCTTTAGCAAGGGAGGTATGCAACTGTTATAAATTTAATAAGCCGTGAGCAAAACCTTTGAACATTAAAATTACATTAAACTATGAAATGAAATATATTTTTACTACTTTTACAAATTTTAATGTACCACAAAATTAGTGAAAATGAATCGTTAAAGAAATTATATTGGACCAGACTAGTGATTACGTGTCATTTGATTGGACCCATTAGAATAATTCAACAGCAATTTACTCAAAGCTTTTAATTAAAGTTCACTTTATTGCTGAAATCAACATGAACTTTTAGTTCAGTGTACGTATTAATCTAATAAAATAATGTCGTAATTATATACCTTTACGATACGGTTAACAACTCGATCAATATCGGCGCGACTGTATGACTAAACCTAGGGAAACCCCCGTTTTGGCGATTATGAACAAGATGAGTCCGTACGTATTAAAAAAAAAAATATTATATTAATATTTCGGACATTTCGGACATTTGACACATAACGTCATCCAGTTTCAAACTAAGCAGAGCTTGTGCTCTAACTAGATTGACTGATAGAATATTTATATACTTTTTTTTGTAAATACATACATATTATACGGTATGATAACGGATTAAGAATATGGAGGGTCACCATCAAGCCGTGGATATCGTAAGAGACGATTAAAGAAATAAAATTGAGTATTGGGTTATTTACGACAACAACACTGCAAAACGAAGAAAAAATTGAAACGAATAGTATACCAACCCGTCTGACCAGTATCCATTTTCTTTAAGGAGAGACACAGGTCTAGTAGTTCTAGTGGTATTATCTAGTAGGTATAGATAAATAACGTCGTGTTTCTGTTTTAAGCATATACTAGCTCTTGCCTGGAACTTTGAGCATGTATGAAAATTTTGTCAATCAAGTCACTGTTTGCTATCTAGTTTTTTTTTTTGCCTCGCCTAAAAGTACTCTAAATCCATGTTTGTACCCATAACAGTATGTATGTAAACATCGTACGATTGATTAAACAAAGTTGTGCATTAATAATCAAATTCCTACATATAAGAATAAGAGTTACTTAGAAGTTAGTTAAATAGTTAGTTAGTTTAGTTTTTTTTTAGTTAGTTTTTTTACTTTTAGTTAGTTACTTACTGTCCATGTGGTGACGTATTAAGAATACATAGTGTTACCACCCTTATTCATCTCGTGGGCGTCGTAAACGGCGACTAAGGGAACAAAGTATACAAGACAACATCATTACAAAGAGAAAACTTGAAACAAGCCCCATTCCAACCCGTCTGGCCAGCGTGGTGTTGTAGGCCAAAACCCTACTTGCTAAGGAGAGTCTATGTCCAGCAGTGGACTGTAAAAGGCTGTTGATGATACTTAGAAGAAATATAAAAGAATTCTGTCAATCAATTTAGTTTCAAAAGGTCTATTCGGCTTTAAGCTAGATAGCATTGTGTTTCAGATGTATGAAAATATTACTGCCCGTAAGAAACGTTCATAACCATTATTTTTCTCCCTTAAACTTCTTATTTCGTCATAAGTCTTCAACTGTACGTAAATACGAAACATTTCTACGTAACCGTTTTCTAAAATTAAACAAAAGCTTTCAAAGTGCGCTTACACAATAATTTATTTATACTTTGAACAAATAACATGAAAATTACTTCAGTGACGGTAAGCAACATTTCTTATGTAAGAGACTCGAGCAAAACTTATGAAAACGCCAATAGCAACTGACAGGTAAGACAAGGAGCCGTTTGTGTAATAGAGCCTTTAAGATAATAATATACAATACAAACATTTGGACTGGATAAATTTAAACAATTGTATGTATACTCATATCTATATCGCTGAAAGAGTAGAAGCGTTTTCCTTGTTAAGCAATTCTTTCAGTGACTTTCACGAAGTGAGGTGTCAAAACTCTGAAATGTATAGCGATGTTGACATTTCACATTTTTAACTAACACCCACACACAGAAACATTTCTTAATTCTCAACTTTTTTGCAATAAATCTGGTTACACAACTTAGTGGTGATGGCGTCCAGTCCTTTACACAAGACTCCTCTTGATCCCGAATTTAATTGAGATTCCCGACGCACACCCTTGGGTACAACCTTATATAATAACTTAAATTATAGAGATTCCTCGTAAAACAATATTATGGCACCTTGTACTAAAGTAGATTGGAATTTTTATTCTTCAACTAATGTCATGTTTACTCTGGTAGTGAAACTTAAAATTCTTTCGGGAAATCTAAGCATGTGAATAAAACGCTATATTCCATATAAAACCTTTGTAACTCAAAGGGCCAGTTTCGTTACTCGCTGATAAAGTCTCTGATAGAGTAAATTAAACTTATCTACCAAATAATAACAGATTTGATTTTACAAATCTCGAATAGAGGCATTTTCAGACAATCATTATTTATATCAGCAACTTTTATCTGTTGTATATATGATATATAACTATCAGAAACTGGTGAAACTAGCCCTAAGTCATTGACAAACATCCGCCAACATGGATTAGACAGTGCGCAGATAATCTAGCTATACCTCTGCATGTTAATAGACCAATTTTTCGTGGCCGTCATTTGCCCAAATAGACAAAACTTGTCATAAAACCATTTTTTAAAAGAACTCAAGGATGACCCAACAACTATCGATTTATTGATAGGTAGAAAACACTTTATTTGTACACCATATTGCAGAGTTACAAGAAAGTACATTAAGGTCAGAAATATAACGTACAAAAAGTGGCCTTACGGCAAAACAGTCGTGTGTAGTTCTTGTATCCAGTTCATAATGTCGCTGTGATTACTATATTTTTTTTGGTGTCACGGAGATTTTGGTTATTATTATAAATATAACATTAAACTAACAACTGTTTATTGTTAATATATATAAATTTAATGACTATAATAAGTTCTATTACATTAATTAAATTTGTATATATTAAAAGAAAGCTTCTTCTGTTATTATGTTATCAATTAGAGTTTGCGAGTTGTATATTGAATTTTCAATTAGCCTATTAGTACTAGAGCGACTGCTATCCTTCCCACAATTTCTAAAGTATTGAAAAAGGATATGTGTCTGTGGTTTTTGCAATATATTTACAACTGCCTCGATGGTGTAGTAGTAGCGACAGCGGCTGCTGTGCTTGAGATCTCGGGTTCGATTTCTGGATCGGACCAAATGTTTGTATGATCTGCAAATATTTGTGCCGGAGTTTTAGTGTTTTCTATGTATTTACATAAAAAAAGTATATAAGTATTCTATCAGTCAGTCTAGTTATCATAGTACAATACTCTGCTTAATTTGAAACTAGACGGCATTGTGTGTTAAATGTCGGAAATTATTTATTTATATTTTAGTGAACATCAAAATAAATTTCGTTAACAGAGATAACAACTTTGGTGGTCTACAAATAGGTTTAGAAAATTATAAATATTATAAATGTTTAATTAAAATTATTAACAATTATCTTTTTCACATCTATGATCGCTGCGAGCAACAAATATACATATATATGTATATTTAGTTTATTTATTAGTTAAAGCATAATATGGTTTCGTAAACACGTGGTCGTGTACAATGTGTTGGTGTACAAGTTAATGAAAACAAACACACGTTCACATAAAATCGGGTATATACAATGTTCTGATGTGTATACATGTACATTAGGGTGTCCCTTAAATTTCAAGTTCGATATTTTTTTACGCATACCTTCTTAAAAGTTTCGTAATAACCCTATATTGTCTAGAAAAAAATATTAGTTCGATATATAAACGATAACCCGTGCCGACTTGCTATTTAAACTTGTCGATACAAGTTGCTTAAGTACTGCCCAGTGACCTGTTACGACATGTTTTATTTGCCATTTCGTACGTGATTTTTGAGACTATTAGTGCTTCATTGTTTAGTGCGTAAACATGTCGGTGGAATTACGGAGTGATAAACAAAATATTTTTCTTATCGGATTGACTAGCTACCAAATAAATGGTGCAAAATTACCATCTAATCGACAAGTTCTCTCAGTCCTATTTTACAATATTCGTGAGGTTAAATTGACTGTTAGTGAAAGTGCAAATCTTGTGATTAGGGAGTGCATCATATACTGGGCAAAAGCAAGAATTCCAACAAGGGCATTTCCTAACTGCGTGAAGAAACTTATTGATTTATATCATGTTTGGAGAGAGTTGCAAAAAAATTGTAAGAAAACTCAGATTACGTTTAAGAGTCGTGAGAACAATTTTATAATTAATCTTGATAATTTGTTTGATATTGCACATGCTGATGCTTTTGAGAGAATGAAAATAGAGGAAGATAAATTATTTTTAATGAAACAGAGAGAGCCAGATCGACCGGGATGCTTAGGTGGTGTAGATAAAAAATTGGCGGAAAAAGAACAAAGATCTAGACAACGACGATTGGAAGAAGAGGAAAGGATTGTAAGACAAAGAGAATCACTAGCTGTTGCATCTACTTCCACCACAAATAACTTAGACAGTGTAGAAGATTCAGACGAAGAACAGATCTTGAATTCTGAACTCAGCTTGCTGGACGTTCCCTGCCATGAACAAAGTTCAAAAAGAAGTAGAAAGAATCTTATAACACCTAAACTAGTTCCAGCTTTAGATCGATGCCAGTTAAGCATTAGAGATACCGTTTACATTCTTAATGCGGTGGTAGAAGCGCTTGGTCTGAGCAGCGATGATTTCTGTATTAACAAATCCTCGATTCAGCGAATTCGTACTGAAACTAGAAAATCAAGGGCAGAAGCAATAAAATCTAACTTCCAAACAATGTACCCGACATAGTCACAGTCCATTGGGATGGAAAACTATTACCGGGGTTGGATGTACGGAGTTCAAAAGAAGAACGCTTGCCAGTTATAGCTTCATTTGACGATAGAGAGCAGCTTCTTGCAGTGCCGAAACTAGAAAGTTCTTCTGAAAAACATCAAGTGAAGGCTGTATCAGCAGCTCTCTTTGACTGGAACCTTTATAATAAAGTGCAAATAATGTGCTGCGACACAACAGCTTCCAATATGGGCCGTTTCAATGGAGCTTGTGCTATTTTGGAGCAAACTTTAGGAAGAAAATTGTTGCTTTTCGCCTGTCGTCATCATGTTTATGAATTGGTCCTAAAAGCTGTCTTTGAAACCAAGATTAAGCAAATTACTAGTAGCCCAGATATTCCG
Organism: Hypercompe scribonia; assembly: GCA_949316085.1. Taxonomy (NCBI): domain Eukaryota; kingdom Metazoa; phylum Arthropoda; class Insecta; order Lepidoptera; family Erebidae; genus Hypercompe; species Hypercompe scribonia. The sequence continues at coordinate 14,526,400 of OX438988.1, forward strand.
ATGTTCAAAAAGTTCCAAGAAAATTGGAAAAACATTGATTGTACTAAAATTGAACCATCTCTTAATTTCGTAAAAGCACGGGTTGCCGAGACAGACATTCAAGCGTTGTTACTATTTTATAAGGCAGAATTAGATAAAGGTTTTGTAAGAGATGATTACCGCGAATTGGTCCAACTGTGCGTAATATTTTTAGGAGGAGACACAGAGGAAAAATTAAAACTAAGGCCCCCCTGAGCTATACATCAGGCACGCTGGATGGCGAGAGCGATCTATTCTTTAAAAATATGTTTACTTTAGTCACAATGCAGAGTAACTGCGAAGGACAAAAAGGCTCTACAAGATGTTTGCTTATTTCTCGTAATATTGTATGTTAAACCTTGGCTCGAATGTACAGTGGCGACCAAAGCACCTAATCAAGATTTGCGCTTCTTGAAGATGTTAAAAGAGTATGAAAAAGTTGACGCAAAAATTTCTAAAGCTTCTATAAGCAAGTTCAGCCATCACTTGTGGTATTTATGTGAAGAGACAGTCATTCTATCACTATTTGATGATGAAGTTGACAACCAAACTAAGAAGAAGATGATTGCCAACTTCAACAGGGGCAAAATCTCGGATTTTAGCAAACGCTATGACCCGTCGAAGGAAGAACTGACTCAAAAGTTGTTTGGTAAGTTAAATTGACTTTTTGTTGGATTTCAATTTCAATGTCCAATACTTATTCATTTATTTTCAAAATTGTTGTTGATTTTTATTTGTTATTTAACTTATTTTTCTTTTTTTTTAGACAAAGCACTGGATGATTTCGTATCGGAAAAGAGCAAACAATTTTTATCACGACTGCAGATCGACGACAGTTTTCTAAAGGAAGATGTATCTTCTTGGAATAACAATGCTGCTTTTCTGGAGGCTAAAAGAAGAATAAGTTATTTGAGAGTTGTAAATGATACTGCTGAAAGGGCTGTTAAATTAATGCAAGATTTTAACGGACTTATCACGGCTGAAGAAGAACAAAAACAGTTCTTGCTGCGCTGTGTCCAGGAACATCTAAAGTTGTATCCAGACTGTAAAAAAACTACTCTAAAAAGAAGTTACCCTGAATGATTCTTATTTCTTTATGTTTTTAATTAAAGATTAATGTTCATCTAATTTATTATTTAATTTTATTCACTTAATTCATTGCATTTATAGTGAAATTATAGCAGACTGAAATTTTAGGACAAAACACGTTTTTTACTAAACTTTGAAGCTCGGTCGGCACTGGTTGCAATTATGCTAGATTGATAAAATTTTATATTTAAGTATCTTATAGCATTAGTAAAAATTATAGAGGGTATGCATTTCGAAATTCGAAAAAAAATTTTTTTTTGTCATATAAGGGACACCCTAATGTACATAGACCGCTACGCACGCATCTAACATGATACTGACGCGAATCCATAGAGTATTCCCCTACCAAACGCGGTTATAGAAACTTTAACTTTTACAGAAAATATGCAAAAGTAGCGCTCCTCGATACAACCAAAGCATAGGATAAGGTACAGTTCAAAATCTTACTAGACAAAATATATGGAATAGTGATCCGTGGTACTACAAATACTCGTAATGCAGATATAAATATAATGCAAACCAAATGTCATCATATTTAACGTATAGAAATCAGTACGTGGCAATTTAACATTTTAATTTCTACCAAAATCAAATAACACACGTAAGATCAGACCTCTCAGAGCAGAGAGAGAGAGAGAGAGAGAGAGAGTTCACGGATGTCTTCTCTTTATTATCTACATAAATGACCTACCTAACATCATTGAAGAGCCATGTCTACTGTTTGCAAATGGGACTTTTTTGGTTACATCTTCTCAAATATCCAAATACTGTTCTCAATTTAAAATAAAACAATTAAATGAATTGATGAACATAATCTTTAAATCAACTACAATAAAACAAAACTCATGACATTTTATCTTTCTTAAAAAACTCCTTCAAGTACTTCATTTTAAACAACATAAAAATCCAAATCATTATCTATTTTAAATTATTAGGACTCACTATAAATACTCACATATCATCAAAGACTCACATCAGACACATCAGACTTAAAATTTTAAGTTTTAGCTTTGCGTTACACGAACTTAAAAAAATATAGATCTTAAAACTGCGCTTATCACCTGCTATACAAATACACATTCATGGTTAAGTTATGACATCATAGTGTGGAGATGTACAGACGAGTACAGAACAGACGCACCTATATTCTTCATAGTACAAAAGAAATTGATTTATAACAATTGATTTCTAGAGGTAGTATAGCCACGCTGATTGCAGCACCAGCGGGCCGGCTCGACCGGGGCAGTACTACCCTCCCACAGAAAACCAACCAAAAGCACCAGCATCCGTGTCGTCGGGTTTCGTAGGTGAATGTGAGACCGGGGGTCCATTGATGCAAGGGTGACAGTTATCGTGGTAACTGTGTAGGCCTTACACTGTCACAATAACTGTCATGTCTTTTACGTCCCCAATCTGGGTGTGAAAAAGCATCTCACAAGGCCACCATAGTGTGGGTCACTATACTGCATTGTCTGCATTTGCAACGAATATAGATGACCTCTTGGATTCTAATCATGCTTTCTATCAGGTAGAGTAGAGTCTCTTTAGCAGGCTTTTAATATAGGAAAAAAAAATATGTAAAACAAACAGTAAATTGTAAACCTTTCTTTACAAAATACAAGCTACTTGCTTGACTCTCTATTTACATTCTCGAAATATGCAAGTTTGTCCGAAAATCTTTAACTTTTTTATAACCTGGACATGTAAAACAACAACTAAACTCTGAGACAAAAGAACATATTAATGTTACCCACTTTCCGCATTAAACTATTCAATAAATTGCTAGATTCCATCAAAAACTAAATAAATGAGACAAAATTTTTAAATATAATTAAACAAATATTGATAAATAAAGTTTATTACACAATTATTGCCAAAATGAACTTAGTTATTATATATGCCGAACTGTTATAATTGTAATCGAAATAGTTATTTCATTACAAAATCTGAAGTGTTACAATTATTGTCTCCTCAATATTACTAATGTTATGTTTGTTAGAATTTAATTTTGTTATAACTATTCAGTATGGATATTTTAATAATTAATTAACATTATGTGATTTGTAATTTGTTAAAGGCGACTAAGAGACCAAGTCTACAAGACAACATCATTACAAAGAGAAGGAAAACTTGAAGCAAACCCTATTCCAACCCGTCTGGCCAGCGTGGAATAGTCGGCCAAAACCTTGCTAAGGCGAGCCTTATGTTCAGCAGTGGACTGTAAAAGGCTGTTGATGATTGTAATTTATTGTGCTCTACAAGGTACACGATTATTCCTAGCTTTTAAGCATGCCATGTTTACTATCTGTTTATGACATCGTGGGGATCCATACTGTCTAACGTTTTGGATACATATTTATAGGCACGAAGATTGATTAAAACACATAAAATGTATAACTTGGGAACAGTTGATTCCAATGCTTGATAAGAACATTTGTTCACCAATACAATTTAAAAAAAGGACGGTGGCTCGGATTTCGAACAGATTGAACATTTTTATCCTGATACGTGTGTTTAAATTTCATAAGAGAAATAGTTTGTTGCAAAATAAGATAAGCGCCATCTATGTACAATAAGCAGAACTACTACAAAGTATTAATCCTGTTTCTCTCTCAATAAACAGTCGTGTCCGTGGACGTATCTTTAATTACTCTTTGCCACGATATTAACAGTAGTCTGGCAGGTCATTTGTATAATTTCCTTGTGAAAAAACACATTTCACACACGAACGTTATTTTTTCCTACCACATCTGTAAGATTACTTTTTTAAATCACTTACTTTAATTAATTTACTGTCTGCTTATCGTGTATTTTATTAGTGTTTAAGAAATATTCTCATATAAAATAATATGAAGACAAACGTCCACGCTCGCGTCTAATAGGATTATAGTCATTTATCTGAGTAAACTAGTCTCAGTTGCTTTATCACCTAATCTAGATTTACGATGTGGAATTTTCAGCTTATAATGCACTAGGTCCACCCTGGCTCCGTACGAGTACAGAACGCTCGAGGCAGAACATTATACCTATATTGTTTCTGTCAAATTGTAGGACAAAGTTGTTCTGTCGAAGTCTGTTATATTGTAACGTAGAAACGTATTTATGTTAATTATTAATTATGAAAAATCGTGCATTCTAATGTCGGGCTTTGAGTCCTTAAGCCAGTAAAGTAAAAAAAACTATACCAATGTTCTATGTTGTCCATTTAAACGTGAGTTTAAGTTTAGATGACATAAAAAATCTTAGACGTAATCTGATTAAATAAACATCCACAAACAGTTGTTTTGACTGCCTCTGTGCAAATCTCGGTTTCGATTCGCGGGTCGGACCAAATGTTTATTCGATCTGCAAATATTTGTTTCGGCGTTTGGGTGTTTTCTATGTATAATGTGTATGTATTCTATCAGTCAGTTTAGTTATCATAGTTCAAACTCCGCTTAGTTTGAAACTAGATGGCGTTGTGTGTTAAATGTCCGAAACATTTGTTTATTTATATTTATTTAACAATTTGTGTTTAGGTATTTTTAAATAATAATCTCCGTTATTGTTTGTTGTATCTTAGAAGAAGAACATAGGGTCCTATTATTTTGAACGCAGCGAGATTTTAAAAAGAAATATGCTATTATAGACAGTTTTCTTGTAACTCTCTATTGGTTTACTCTGCCTATACTAGTTTCAAGTTGACATGACTTAAATGTCGCTTTTCTTTAATGAATTATAAATACTTCAACCATTTTCATAAATCACTATTTTTATTACTAAAAAATCCATTTTGGAGTTCATCCCCTTGAGAGGGGACGTGGGGTATTCATAATGTATTTCTGTAAACTTATTAAAAGTAAAACCATCTCTACTTTTATGGATATACATATACATAAAGTTTTTTTTTTAATTATTATTTTTATTTATTTATTTTTATACTATGGTATCTTATGAGGTCGTTGTTCTTGTCGACAGGTCTGTTTGGCTCGTGGTTAGTGATCCTGACTGATTAGTTAGAGGTCGTGGGTTCGATTCCCACTCAGGACAAATCTTTGTGTAATGAGCACGATCATTTGTTTTGTGCTTGAGTGTAATTTATCTGTGATATGTATGTATTTAGAAATATGTATTTAAATGAATTGCACGTTTATTCGCAGTGTGCTTGCCATAGTACAGGCTCTGCCTAATTTGTGATCATACAGCCGTGTTTGAGATGTATGGGGATATTATCTTATATCATAAGTAAATATATTTTAGTATATTATAATATATTATATCATATCCGGTGTTGGGGTATTTTCTTTTTATAGTATGTATGTTTTTGTTTATATTAGTTGCCTAAGTTCCTAACCTCAGCTTAGTTATGACGTTGTACCCGGTGTGGGCGGCGGCTCTGACCGCCCAGAATAGGGCCCGCCTCTGGCGCCCTCAGAGGATATTGGCGGTTAGAGCCATACGCGGTTACCGCACCGTATCGACGGAGGCGGCGTGCGCCTTGGCCGGCACTCCCCCGTGGGATTTGGAGGCGGAAGTGCTTGCCGAAGTTTATCGGCGAACGGCTGACTTCCGGGCGCGTAGCGGCATACGGCCCCCGCCCGAAGAGATACGCGAGTGGCGAGAGGCCGCTCGTCGAGCCACAATGGCTCGTTGGTCGTCCCGGCTGGAGGCTCCACGTGCTGGTTTTGCCGCCGTGGAGGCTCTCCAGCCGGTCATCGCCGAGTGGGCAGGGCGGCAGCACGGGACCCTTTCCTTCCGACTGACGCAGGTCCTTTCCGGGCACGGTTGCTTCGGGAAGTATCTGCACTCGGTCGCCAGGAGGGAATTGAGTCCCGCCTGTCACCACTGCGACTGCAGTGAGGACTCGGCTCAGCACACGCTAGCGGTTTGTTCCGCCTGGGCGGCGCAGCGTGGGGTCCTCACTGCAGTTATTGGAGGAGATCTCTCGCTACCGGCCGTCATACGCTCCATGGCCGGTAGCGACAGTTGTTTTACCGCGGTCGCAACCTTCTGCGAAGACGTAATTTCGCGGAAGGAGGCGGCGGAAAAGGCCCGGGAGGACGATATCCACTCGGACCCAATTCGCCGTCGGCGAGCCGGGCGGCGGAGGCGCGCATACCAGCGCCTCATGCCGCCTTGAGTGTGGCCGCGGATGGACGGGACGGGTTTTCCCCTCCATCCGCTATATTGGCCAGCCGCGAGGAGGTGACGTGTGCGTGTGCCGGACGTCGCCTAAATGGAGAGTTTATCCGCAGATGGCGCCCGCGAAAGCGGGCAGGCGCTAGGAGGGATTAGGATGTCGTAATAACAGCTGTTCCCGGATCCCTCCTCTCTCAGGCGCAGAGTGGCACACCGTGTGGTTTTAGTCGGTCCGATTCCGACACACCGCCCCGCCGTAAACCCCGGTGGGGTGACGGCCCGTGGGGGTTTCCACACGTTAAAAAAAAAAAAAAAAAAAAAAAGTTATGACGTTGTATGTCAAATGTCCGAAATATAATTATTAATATAATGTCGCTTAAGTACTTAATTTTCAGAACACCTAACAACAGCTATTTGTGTCGAACTACGTTTAAATAATAAATATTCAATGATTCCATCTCTGCTTTCGACATCCACTCCAACGCCAGTCACCCCTCTTGAAAAAGTATATACCTAGGCATTAGGGTACCACAGGGGTCAATACTGATTTTCCTGTAGCCATATACGCAAGACCAGCATCAAAGGGTTGCACCAAAGTCAATTATCAACGCAACTATTTGTTAGGGTATAGGTACAAAAGGCCCCTACGTCGGTAGTACCTAAATTTAAGGGTTACCAAATGTTTTTTCGGATTAACATGGATAAGTGTCGTTAGGTTCGTTCCAGATAATGATATATGAGGAACTTAAAAAAAAGGTCTACAAATGGCTAGTTGAGTTAATCACGAGACATACATACACGCACATACACACTCACACGTACACGAACGCGTGCTCGTACATTATATTTGTAAAATTTTCTTCTTAATTTATTTGCATTTGTTCTTTACTTAATCGTTTTTTTATTTTCTTGACTTCATAATTACTTAATTGATGGGTTAATTTTATTTCATATGTTATTACTAATATCTCGAATGGTAAAATGGATTAAAAGAGACTAGATCCCACGACACAAGGAATCCTAGTGTGGAGTCTAAGGATCAAACCCTGTTTTTGTTGTGTCATTGTGTTTTTAATCAAAATTAATTTGTTATTTTTTCTTTTTATTAAAGACAATGCCCGCACTAGGGATAAATCCTGTGTCTCGGAGGACTTTACAAACATACAAGAAACGGACGCAAAGAACACCCAGACTCAGAACATCAATTTATGGATCACACAAAGTGTTGTCCCATGTGGGCTTTGAATTCACATCACTCAGCTTAGAAGAGCGACGTAGTGACCGCTTAAACCACTAGGCCAACTGTGCAGTCAATTATATTGCTGTACTTAGTTATGCAACAGATGCCTATATGTTTGATGTCTGGCGTTATTATTTCTGTTATATTTTCGTTATATTATTCTTTTTCAAACACATAATACTTATGTCACGCGACAATAGTAATTTCTTGGTTGAGTTTGATGATTTCGTTTAAGTTTTATCATCACTGTTTGCTAGAAGTATTGTAAATTAAGGATAATGATATTATATACTCATACACATTTCAACGAAAATGCACCTACTTTCTGTTTTCTTTGCCTCACCCAGTGGTTGGTTTTATCTTTTGTATTATACACCAAATGTGCATGATGTATAAATAAATAACATAATATTCATTTTTATATTGAGATCCGTATCAACGTGTAACAAAACAAAATAACTCTCAGGAGTCTAGTTTTTTTTTTAAATATTCACAAGTAAACATTTTTTTTGATATTGAACAGCATTTTCGATGTATACAAATGTCATTAACTATTTAGGTACTATGAACGTCTCTCTACGTCTCACTAGAATAACTATCTCAAAACTTTCAATGATATTAAGACGTAAATATATTTCCATAACATTACAAATAATAATAATCCTGTCACCAATGGCAAGTTATATTATCAGTGACTAACACAAGCTACTTTTTACCGCGAAAACCAACATACACGGGGTTGAAGCCGCACGCAAAAACTAGTAACATAATTGCGTTGCCTTATCACTCACACAGTAAATAACTATATATTGACACAAATAAAGCCTGTGGTCCAGTAGAAACTACAAAAGATACTTATAACAGTATTAAGAATACGTTTAGGAATTTTTAATAAAAAAAAACCTAAACAGTTGTTACCTGTGAGTTATTCCTTCGTGTAGGTGCCGTGCACGCATTCCACTGACTGTTGCAATAGATGTCACTGTGCTCATTCGTATTGCCAATGAACAGTTAATACACCACTGCTGACTACTCGTTGAAGTGACACTACCTCTTAGAACTATCTCGATATAGCACTTCAGAGTCACTATCGCATTCTCCTACGATACATACTCGTACTACACAATAGTCAAAATCTCTCTACTGATAGTCGTTAATTCAGACGTAGTATTTTGTTATTATTGTCAACCAAACGTCAAAAAAAACGCGGCAAAAAACAAATTTGAATTTCGAACGCCTCGATTGTTGAGTTTCTAAACCATACTTTTTTTGTTCATAAAATGATGATGGTATTATTTTTACGAGGTTCTTGTGAATCAACTCATAAACTGATTTTAACATATTTATTCAAATTACGAACAAATGATCTTGAAGTCAATAAGCAGTTCAAATAGAGTAAAGTATTATAGGATTTTATTGGTACATCAATGCATAAGAACTAAGTACACATTCAAGATATTAATTCGTGACATACAAATTTTTTTGACTCTATTCCATCGTTTCCAATGTTCACAGTAACCCTACAAACATCAGTATATTCCATGGGGAGGCAGGTATCGATTTTCGGCACTGCACCACGAATGCGACGGACAGACGGACAGCACTACCTACATATATACAGACACGCAGAATCATATACTACAAATTTGGGGGATGATTTGAAGGGGATTTTGATTAGGTCCGGTCTTTGTGTTTCAAAAATAAAAGGAACTTATTTATTTGCATGAGTGTATTGAAAGAGGGATCTGTTATGTAGTGCAGTGATTAATTCTTCGTTACGACATTGAAAATTCGATTCGATCGATGGTCGAATTTTCAAACGTTTAGAAATCTATGGTGTTTTTGTTTTCTACGGTATTGTATTCCTCGAAGCACTGTATGGGGCGACTATTGGGGAATGTTTGCGTTACTTAAATTCTTAGTTACTGGTAATAATTATCATCATAATTAAGACTAAATTATTTTTGAATCAATATGTTAACGCACATACACAATATCACGCTTATTTTCTCGAAGATATATGCAGAGGTATATTAAACTCCCACTTTTCACCAGTGTTTTGGTCTCACAGTGGCGAGTATTGCCACTAATCCGGATGTTTTATTTACCAAAGTATCGTCCGTCGTACCACTTGCAAGTGAGGTAGACTTGGGGCCCTATGCACCCAGATCAGAACTATGTAGATGGCGAATAAAAAAAAATAAAATCAAGTATTAAATAATAATAATATTCACGGTCATTTAATTCCAAATTAGACTGAGAGCCCGTGTTATCGAAATCAGACTACTGAAAAAATGCTTACGTACTCGTATTTCTACGTACATATGAATGGATTTTTTAGAAAAAGGAAGAACGATAACTGGACAATACTGCAGTGAGTTATTGGACCGCTTTGACAAAAAACTGAAGGAGGCAAGGCCGTATTTGGCGAAAAAGAAGGCGCTGTTTCACCACGATAACGCACTAGCACATTCATTCGGAATTGTCGCCGCCAAACGGCATGAACTGCGTTATGAATTGCTGCCGCATTCCCCCTATTCACCTGATCTGGCTACTTGCGTTTTATCTTGTTTTCAACATGAAGAAATGGCTCGTGGGAAAAAGATTTAGCTCAAACGAGGAAGTCATTGTCGTGTCATTTTAGAAGGGTCAAAACAATGGTAGGAACGTTGGGAGAAGTGTATTTTCCTAAAATGACATTATGTTGAAAAACAAAAAAACTTTTTTTGAAAGAAAAAAATGGTATCTTCATTTCTAACATGGCTACTTATTGAACCGCCCTCGTATTTATACCCAACCCCAGCACAAATGATCGCGCTCAGCATTATTGTGAAAACATAGAGTGTGTAAACAAATCTGTTGATCTGATTGGTCGGCGTCTTTGGTCTTGTACTGAAATGGAAACTATTAAAAGTAAGGTAAACTGACGATTTTTTCATAAATAATTCCCTCATTATTTTTTAACTATTAAAGATTTATTTATTTATATATTTTTTCCTTGTTCACAAACAACACGTAGCGAGGATATTTACTAGAATAGAAATCGAAGTATGTTTGTTTGTTCCCAGCTAGTCTTTAAAAGTGACTTAAAAAAGCATATGACTAAGGCATATTAGAAATTTTATATCTTAATATATATTAATAATAGACCAAACGATCACAAAGATGGTGACCTGTGAAAAATATTTTGTACTATTCAAATCTATAATCTCTGTGTGCCCAATTTCATCCAGATATGTTCAGCTGTTCTGACATAATTAATTAACATTTATCTTCACAAAGTTTCATATTTATAATGTTAATGAAATCGTGATTCTTTAGCCTTCAAGAATTTCAAAATAAATTAAATTAGTTTATTTGGAACTACACTTAATCTTTGAATTTTCTTCTTGGACTAATTAGTTATGTAATTAGTCGATTTTGATAGATTGATGAGCTGAAATGTAAATACTTACAGTACCAAAATAGTTTGTTCAGCTTAGTACCGTCTGTTTTAAATATTAATAACAACAATATATTTTGTTTAAAATTACACCTTATCAATGCTCCTAACTCATATCTGTATGGTGACGAATTAAGAATATAGTGTCACTACCCCTGTTCATCTCATGAGTGTCGTAAGAGGTGACTAAAGGAAAGATTTACGCAGGATAAAATCACTAAGAGCTAAAAACAAAACACTGCTAAAAAAAAGAAAACTTAAAAAAACTTTATATAGGGTGGGTCATGAATTCCAAACCCGTCTGGTCAGCGTGGAATAGGAAGATCCTCTCTCAGGAAAAGAGTATGTACAGCTGTGGACTGTTTAAAACTGTTGATGGGTGTTCAGCGCTCATGACGAACTAAAGTTAAATGAGTTCTCAATCGGTACAGAAATTATACATATATATAAATCTGTATTAGAATCCAGAATAACTTTAAGCCTACTTTTCATATTTTTAAATAATCTGCAAGGTTTTATTCGGTTCAGCAGTGGACGCTTATGTGGTTTGAAATTTTTGATTTTATATAATTAAATAAATAATTATTTCGGGCATTTGACACAATTTCATCTAGTTTTAAACTAAGTAGAGCTTGTGCTATGATAACTAGACTGACTGATAGAATACTTATATACCTTTTTTTGTAAATACATGCATATTATATCTAGAAAACACTCAAACTTCGAAACAAATATTTGCAGATCATACAAACATTTTGGCCGACTCGGGAATCGAACCTCAAACACAGCAGTCGCATTCAGTACCGCTGCGCCACCGAGGCAGTTAAAGCAGCATTTTTCTACATACAAACATTAAATATTGTAAATATGATGATGTAATCCAAGTCCATTTCGGTTAGGGAGGCAAGTCTCAACGGATAGCAGCCAATTACGCAGGGCACTATTGTGCACAAGTGTAAGCGCAAACCTTTTTTTTTCTTTTTTAAAAGATATCGCCCGCATTAGAAATATATCCTGTATAACGAGGGACTTTACAAACATACAAGAAACGCACACAAAGAACACCCAGACTCAGCAACACGCAGTAGAGAGCGGCATTGCTACCGCTTAAACCACAAGGCCAACCGTGCAGTCTGTCAGTCACTTTGGTGCACTCTTTGTTCCCTCACTCTCACGATTCGGTTGGACGGCTATCCGACACGTCCTGGGAATAATCAGGTGCAGGACCGACGGCTTTACTTTTTCTCCGAGGTACAGTGGCTAAGACTACGGGCTTTTATTAAGCGTTTCTATAATCAGAAAAAATCTACTAACACTTTTTGACCTGTAGGGAAAGACTTATGTCTAGAAGTGGACTATTAAAAGCTATTGTCTTGAAATTTTGTGTTATAAGAATATCTGAAGAAAATTATAATAAAATGTAGAAATGTTAATGTTTTTATAAAAAATGTCTTTCGTAAAACCAAGTTATGAAATCGCTTTAGATACGACAATAAATTTGCTTTGATAGTTTTCAGTTTTTTTTATGATTTCCTTAGGTTCTAGACGGAGTAAATCATCAACTTTACTGTTATTTTAATTACTAATTGCTTGGCAACCACTTCGTATTTATTAAAGTAATACATACCGTTAATTATTTTCTTCTTATCGGTACCCCCAAGTACTTTCAATTAAATTATTAAATTTATGCTTCTTTCAGTGTGTTAGGGAAAAATAATGAGAGTAAATTTTTACGACACGCACACACACCGTCACGAAACTCCGACACCGTCACGAAAAACCGACACCATGAAATCGGCTAGTCAATATTTTAGTTTTGATGTTATACTATACTTTTATTGCCTAAAATTTATTTTATAATGCATTGTTAAACTTGTCAGTGTGTTAGATATCTATTTTTCTATTGTTAGTGTCGTTTTTATTTCTATTATCGGCATAATAATCGGTATAATGGCATCGATAAATAAATGTTGATATATTTCTACTTCTAAAGTTAATCAAATCATTTTGATATCAATTAACAAACGAAAAAATAACGTAGTCACTACAAGAGCTAATAAATAAAATGGTTTTATTATTTCGGACGCATGTACAAACTCAAGTTTGTATCCTTAAGAGATATCGAAGAGTGTTAAATTATATAGATACTTATAGAAAATATTTATAGAAATCGATCTTCAAAATGTTTGGATAAATCATTTTTTCTATTGTGAAAGATTAACATCAATTAATTTTGCGAGTTAGCCACACTTCAGTATATAATTGCCACGCTAATTGCCGACTTAGCTGGGTTGATACCACAGTATCACAACAAACAGATGGTAAGCAATTCATTCGTTACTGTCACCGGTTGAGAGAAATTACCGGCAGTGGCAAAGCTCTGCAAAACGCAATTTTTCCTTTTTTTACAAAAAAAAAGACATAGCAAGACTAGGAATACACCCTGTGTCGCGGGAAACTTTACAAACAGAAGAAATAGACACAAAGAACACCCAGACTCAGAACAACAATTTATGGATCACACAAAGTGTTGTCCCATGTGGAGTTTGAACCCACAACACTCAGTACAGTAGAGAACGGCTTGGCGACCGCTTAAACCACTAGGCCAACTGTGCAGTCAAATTGCAGGTCTCAATGGATACCGTTAGTCATTAGTTTTTTGCCAACTTTAAAATTGAAAAAAATTAAGAGTATAGAACAGCTATCAAATATTTAATATGTGTTTATTATTCTCTTCTGTTCCAAAATTGAGTGTAAACATAATTTAATTATACATACACACCTGTACGTTTAGTTGTTTATAATCAGATAACTTGCTTCCAATTTAATACGTAATGGAACACCAAAATTATTCGCACATGGGGCGGCCATTATCTAAACTTATGCAATAGTATAAGTTAGATATCTAAGAGAAGGGATATACTAGGGTTGCCCGACGTGGTTTAATTATCATCATCAATTGTTATCGGTACAATAGACAGGGCCTATATTGCGGTAGGATGCCGCTGAACAAAGTTACGATGTAGAATGATCCCGTTTGTACCAAGATTACCAACACTATGTACACTATACAAATGTAAGTACCAGCATTTTTCTCTATTAGCTTGAAAAAAAAAATATACAAGCGAGTTAAAGAAACCTATTTCAAATTTAATAATTATAGAATTTTTAAACTAAACAGAGCTTGTAATGTGGTGATTGCCACGTCTAGTGCAATAAAATATACTACAATGCCATCTAACGTAGATACACCGAACTACAGTCTAACTACTAGTGCTGTATCGTGATATAAAAATTTCCCAACGATTAAGACATGCACAACTTCCCAACATTAACCGTGGAACCACGGTCCGCCAGGCAGAATCACCTCGCCAGGTCGCAGGATCCTCCGCTTGTGTTGGAGAGACATGACACCCGTTACTCCACAGTGGTGACCCCGACGTGATTGGAAGCTACATTCTATGATAGAATGCTTAAACATTTCTTTGTAAACATATGTCCACCTTACGACATAGAAGACACTTAAACTCCGTAACTATTGCATTAACTACTATAAAAATTCTCTTATTTGTTAAATAAAAGTACGTAGTCCGTGATTAGAGAATTTCAATACCCGGTAACGTCAGCTTGATGCTCTGTGAAACCAAATAACAAATTAAAAATAACTTACGTAGCGTCCTACATGAGCAATGAATACGACACGACACGACACGATACAATACGCAGCGATGCTACTCGTGACAAGTGTCCTATGTGAGCGACGAAAACAGCGCGACACGACACGATACGGTGCTACACGTGACAAGTGTCTTGCGTAATTTTGCTCATTAATTCTCTAATCATCGGAAAGTAAAATACAATTTTGCTTGAAATTTCTTACAGACTTATAAAAATATGTAGTAAAAACTCAGAAAAAAACAAACATAAGATTTTTACAAACAAACATATTTGGCGAGTCCCATCATTTACATCGAAAATTAAGAATGTTAAAATGATATTGTGGAATATTACCAACTACTATCGATAATATTATTGCTACTGTTAAATCTAAACTACGCTAAACACAACTAATTTAAAAAATCGATTGACGCCTCTGAGTCTTTCATTATGTCGCATCAGGTCGTCAACAAAACAAGTATACGTTACGTCGCTTCTCGCCACGGACAGACTGCCACATAGGACACAAGTAGGGCATGCCGTCATTTTGATCACGTCCACAGTATCGTGTCGCGTCATATTCGTAGCTCAATTAGGACACCCCATTAGTTCGATAGATTTCACACACGGCTAGCTAATCCTGTCTGATATTATGAAGCGTCGCGTACTGTATCATCTATATACGTCTTGTATAGTCTAATCCTGTCCAATTCTCAGCATGGTTACAGATTAAGAATACAAAGTATCACCACCCTCGTTCATCCCATGGGCTTCGTAAGAGGTGACTTAGAGAACAAACTACACCAGTTTATATTACTGTAACGAAAAGAAAAACTGGACAAACGCCGTACGAACTTGTCTGAACAGCGTGTAGTAGACCAAAACCTTCTGTCTAAGGAGAGACCGACGTCCAGTAGTGGACTGTTAAAGGCTATTGATGTGATTATTGTACGACCTGATAATTTTTTTTTTAAATAATAAACCTATGACTGTACCAAGGAAACCAGACAGCTAACTAATATACTTAAGATTTCTTCATACAAACACAAAATAAATGAACACGTTAATCATACCATAATAAATTTAGGGCGCACACCGTTTCATAAATTCTCTTACGTAATGATTCTTAAGTCATATTTCAATACACACAATAACGATATATTTAACAAAATAAATATATAAATCTATAGATCTATATATAATATCTATCTATTCGTAACGAGGTTATTCGACAGAGAACTAGAGTAACTGATATCGCACTGAGAATCAGTATGCTGAAGTGGAAGTGGGCCGGCCGTGTCTGCTGACGAACCAATGGTCGCTGGAGCCGAAGAGTACAAGAATGGATACCATGATTGGGCAAACGTAGTGTAGGGCGCCCTGCGGCGCGATGGACCCACGACTTAAAGAGGGTGGCTGGAGGGTGCGGGTTGCCCAGGACCGGGATGGTTGGCGTTCCTTGGGGAAGACCTTCGTTCAGCAGTGGACGGCGATAGATTGAATAGATCAGTGGTTCCCAATTAATTTTTTCTACGTACCACTTCAAGAAAGTCCTAGAACTTACGTACCCCTCAGTCAAAGTCAAAGTAAATTGCGTTTATTGAAAATAGGTTTCTAAGAACACTTATGTAAAAAGTGACATTTAATTTAACATTAAGAAAATGACTCGACCACAAATAACTTTAAGGAGTCGGGAGAAAACGATTAAATAATTATTAGGTATTGGTTTTAAGGATTTAATATTTTAATTAAGATATTGCTCGCGTACCCCCTTGATACAATCTCACGTACCCCTAGGGGTACGCGTACCACTAAATGGGAAACAGTGGAATAGATAGATCTACAATCACCCGTCTCCACGTTTTTTAAGCGTTTATAAAATTCCGTATTCAGATGTGATAGTAGCTGGACATTAACGAGACAAACACTTGAATTAAACTATTTATTCCCTTTAAAAATAAATGTTCCACAAGAAAGTTATTATTCCTAGATAGTGAACTGGTTTTTTACCCAGTCAAAAGCACAGTTGTCACAGTATGAACAGATATAAATCATATCAACCTAATCTTACAAATGTCAGGGATTTCAGAAACGTGATTCCAGTCTCCACATGTATTAATCTGTACTAATGTTTTGAAGCTGAAGAATTTGTTTGGTTAAACACCCTAATCTCAAAAGGTACTAGATCGAATCGAAAAATTATTTTAGTGTTAGGTAGACCGTTTATTAATGAAAGCTAAAGACTATAAAACAACACGTTTTTGCTAAAAGAAGTTGAGCAATCATTAAAAATGTTGCAAAAATGGACAAAAATTATTTTCTTTTGAGACACAGATCGTATGTTAATGTTTTAACAGTCAACTGAAAGGTCTTACAAACTCCTTTAATATTCCATAAATAAAGAAACGAGGCTCTTATATAACCGGTATAAAAACCATTTATCTCAGCCGAGCTACTGAGATTAAAATGAGTACAGCGCGAAATTAAAGTCGATCGAAAGCGAAGATTCAGCGTTCTAGTAAATTAGTCTGAAAATGTGGATAGCCAGTATTTCACGGCTAATTGCCAACTATCCTCTTAAATATGGCGTTAATCTACTGAAGAAGTTTCTGGTTAATATCGTCTAGTTATGATAACGGCTAGTGTGATAATAATTTTTATATACTATATCAGTTTTAGACCCCGTTTTCACGTGCGTTAATAGAAATTTTGTTGATCAATCATTATCTCTGGAGAATAGAAATTAACGACATGGAATACCTTTCACGCCCTTTTGTGTATCCTTTTGTCTTTATCTCCATTTCCTTTTCTGTACCCGTAATACAATTTTAATATGATCGATTGCGTAATTTATCTATGAAAGCATAACATATAAATAAACAAACCATTTTCCACTTTATAATTTAAAAAAACTTGACTATCTTGAATTGCGATAAATTTTCTTGATTCCTTAAATTTTCACCATCAGGCATACTATTGTTTTTTCAAATTTAATTGGGAAATCTTCACGGAAAGAATACTCTTCTAAAATTTGAAATCTTGTCGATTCTGTGGTATCAAACAAAAATGTACACCCGAACTCCTTTCTAAGTTGATTAAAAAAGTCATAATCTTATAAGCATAGCCCTTCTTATTGGATGTATACACATTATGCTCAGTTAGGTACAATCGTACTCTTTGTTTGACGAAGACTGACTGAGGCGCATCCATGGCGGCTCCAAGCCAGCACGTGGAGGCGGGTGCTAAACTTTGCCTGACGTAACGTAAATGATAACAGAAATGATAGTTCAACTCCTTTACATTAACCGAGAATGGAGTAATAAGTAGAGATTACACAAAAGTATAACAGTAGTTTCGAGGCGTAATCGTTAAATTATCTGTTCAGAGCATAATCAAATGAGAAAATTTCCGCAAAAGTTTTAATACTGGAAGTATATATCATAAAGTTTCATGGTAATATTTGAATCCGTGTGGTGACAGGTTAAGAATATAGAATGTCATGACCCCTATATGTCCTGTGGGTATCGTAAGAGGCGATTAAAGGGGCAAATTATGCAAGACATCATCACCGCAAAGAGAAGGAAAATTTGATGCAAACATACCCATTCATCTGGCTTGTATGGTACTCGCTGAGTAGAGTGTGGCTAGTATCGTAGAAAAGATTTATTAGCTGAACCTGAGAGTAACGCCCCAGAAAACTGAGGCGATATGGTTCCATGGCCTACGTAAGCATCAGGTAACACCCAGCTCATGCCTCCAGGTAGGTGTCACTGAAGTCCAGGTGGGTCAGTACATGAAGTACCTTTTTTTCTTTTTTTTATGCGGGGAATGTTTTTCGCACCATACCCTGCGGAGGGGCGAAGGGCGTGTGTGGGACTCCCGGAAAACCGGTATACCCACTAAACCCCGCGGCGACTTAAGCTACCTCGGCAGTCGGGAGGAGCTCCAGGAACGCATTAGCGGCTTCTAGAGTCCTCCCTGCCGTACCTCACAAGTGAGGTACATCCCGGGCACCTCATGCCCCAAGGGCAGAACGCTATCGCACCTCTCTCCACCCTGCACAGTAGGAGGCAGAACAGCGCCCCGTCCCAGACGGCACTCCCCGGCCGCATCGGAGTGTCACCTGTCTCGGGTTGTTTGCAGCAGTCACATCGCCCCAAGATGTGACCGCAGCGACCCTTGGGCGGCGATTAGGGAACTAGCGACCTCTGCCGCGTCCCCTTCACCGCCTCCTTGGAGCGGGATCGACCCTTTCCCGATCTCGCTCTGCGGTCTCCTTCCGGAGCATAACATACTCACAGAAGGAGACCGCGGCTTCCCATCCCTCATGAGTCGCCAGCATTGCCATGATGAGTGCTGACGGCGTAAGGTTTCGTCCGATCCGTCCGACCAGGACTCGACGCTCAGACTCCCAAGCAGGGCAGTCCTCCAGCGTGTGCTGGGCGGAGTCCCGTTCGGACTCGCAGTGGTGGCATTGTGCCGTAGCCTCCCCTCCTATTCGATTCAGATACTCACCGAAGCAGCCGTGCCCGGTGAGTATCTGAGTCAATCGATAGGTGACACAGTCGGTCCTCTCTATCCACGCTTCGAAGTTCGAGTACATGAAGTACCTAGGCTTCATCCTGGACCGTCGGTGGAGCTTCGAGGGACATTTCTAGCGATTAGACCCCGAGTGCAAAGAGCAGTTGCACTGCATCGTATGCTGCCCAATCTCGGGGGCCCACGGGAAGTAGTCCGCTGCCTCTACATGGGTGTAGTAAGATCTATGGTCTGTATGGACTCTATGTCTATATGGGTCCCATCCGCTGTCGGGTGCTACTCAGAAGCCTGCAGCGGTTGATGACCATACGAATCTTGCAGAGATACCGCACAATTTCTAAGTCTTTCGACATCCTGGCTGATATGGACACGATGGCCTACGACCGAATTCGCTCTGTCGGTCGAAATGGTGAAGAATCTGCGCCAGACCATGAGCCCGCAATGCTACGGCGGAATGCGCATAAGCAAGCTCTGGTGACTTGCAGGCACGGCTCGAAACTCAGGGTTATGTTAGCCAAAGCACTCTCGGAGCCGAACTGCCGTAGCCTTCCATCCTATTCGATTCAGATACTCACCGGGCACGGCTGCTTCGGTGAGTATCTGAATTGAATAGGACGGGAAGCTACGGCACAATGCCACCACTACGGGTCCGAGCGGGATACCCTGGAGAACTGTCCTGCATGGGAGTCTGAATCCTGGTCGGACGGATCGGACGAAACCTGTCGGAAGTTGCGGTCTCTTTTTGTGAGGATGTTATGCTACAGAAGGAGACCGCAGAGCGAGATCGGGAAAGGGCCGATTACGCTCGAATTAGGTGGCGAAGGACACGCGGTAGAGGTCACTAGCTCCCTAATCGCTAGATCTTTAGTCGCTAGATTCTCGTGTCACAGTTTTCCTTACCATACTCCTCCGAAACGGCTTGACCGATTTTGATGAAATTTTTTGTGCTTATCCGGTATCTATGAGAATCGGCCAACATCTATTTTTCATCCCCCTAAATGTTAAGGGTAACAAAATTTTTAATTTCCTTTTTTTTATGATACAACATACAAAAATACATACAATCCTCAATTTTCACCCTTCTACGATCAACCCTTATTTTTTAATAGCCATTTCAGTAAAAATGGCAAAACAACGTTTGCCGGGTCAGCTAGTTTATTATATAAACGCGCTTTTGTAACATTCAAAGTGAATTTGATGACAAATTGTAAATGTATATTCTTCTATATCATCTTCTACATCATCATTTTCATCATCAACAACCTTTAACAATCCACTGCTGGACATAGGCCTCTCCTTCGAAAGGAGGTTTACTTCTGTATAGCCGAGACGAGTCGATACATACAAATTACTGTTCAAAGAAATATCTGTACAAAATGCAATAATATAACGTCAAAACAATTTAAACCACGAAATTTCGGCGCCATTTATATTTAATAATAACAGCCTTCAACTAGGGGGATGAGCAGGGAACACAAAAATCAATACATCTGTCTGGGAGGGTTCGGCCCTCCTAAATCCCTATAGCCCACCCGTGCATCCTCGTCAAACATCTGCATTTGAATCGACCGAATTGCATGGGGTAGGTGTATGTTGCTGTCAAAGACTAAAATTTGTGATTAAAAGATGTCACTAATGCGAATTACGAATTTGTATCGTTCTATTTAAAAAAGAATACGAAAAGACTCAATTCGTAGCATTTATTTCGTTTGCTGCACGTATCTTTTTCCTAATACTAAATTGTTAAATTATAGAATATGGTACTTAATAATGTTCGGTAACAAAGTAAATGGTAGCCATATAACAGTTATTTCCTTTAATTGTAACATTAAATGTATTTAAAATAATATAAACGAATGACCTACAGATAAATTGTTTAGAACATAAGTAATTGCTTACCAATATCTTAAATAATTATATTATAGTTTAAAAATAAAATAGGCATATTATAAGCGTTATAAATTATAGAAATTATTGTCGGTAGGACTCCAGTAATCAAATTGAACAAAACTTAACATTTTTTACTTAATTTGAGATTAGTCCACTTTATTTTCGTTTTTAGTAATAATTTGTTGTAATTTATTTATTTTAAAAATATTGAGCATTTATTATAGTGTTCCCACCTACAATTTAGGGCCCCAAGTCAACCTCACCTGCAAGTAGTGCATCTGTTGATCCACAGTCGAAGCTCTAGCAAAAAAAATATCCCGATTAGCAGCAATACGCTCGCCACCAAAACAGTTTCGAAAAGTAGGCACCTAATGTGCCTCTGTCTACCTTTCTGGGGAAACAGGCGAGGTTTTATGTATATAAGTATGTTGAACATTTGTTACAGAGAACAGTTTACCGTATATACTTTAGGAACACAGTAGATAGCGGCACCTGTACATTCGGGCACTTCTAAACTTCCAGGCACGAACGTTGGTAAGTTTGTTTATTTGGGAACAATGAGCACTATCAATCGTTTAGAAAAACGTGTCTAATTTCCAGTCATTTTTAAAAATAACGATATCGTGGATTTAACTTTGACATATTATGTTACAACCATATATACGATGCTGTGTTGCATATCTGTGTGTGAAATACATGGGGATGGATGTGTATATATGGGGATGTATATTGCTCAAAGTCTAGTGCCCTTGGGTTGGTTTGTCTCTATGTGTGTGTAAGGCCAAGGGTAGATGTTAAGTAATAATATTGATGTAAGCTTTGCTCCCGTAATAATTAAAGGGAAATCAATGTTGCCTTTGAACATTAATGGTGAAGTTCTATTCATAGATACGGCACTTTTACATCGATTTTTATCGATTTAACATCGATAAAATAAACAATGATTTATAATTATTCGAAAAAAAAAACTTTATTTTTTTCAACTACTTAATCAGTCGAACTGCCACTGATTTTCATAATTTAATATTCTCAGAAGTATTTAAAGAAAAGGACTGAATGAAAAAGGAAACTGATTATCCGAGAAACGACACGAGTTTGTTAGACGGTTATTGGACCTGGTGTTTGACAAAATATAATGCAAAAAAATATGTAAAAGCGGCAGTATTTACCCGACTTAACAAAGAGACGATTCTCAATTCTTCTATATTTTTATTATCAAGTTAGTTATCTCAAATCTTCGTGATTTACTAAATAGTTAAGATTCATTTTTCATATAAGAGAGAATGCTTTCCATTTGTTAAAATATTCCCATACAAATTAAAAAAAAAAGCTCAACCTCATAAGTGAGAAATTTAAGGAAAGAAGAGTACAGTTTATTATACATTTTACAATTCATCAGATTATAAGCTCTTTGGACTCGATACCCAAGATAACACGTTGGTCCGACTAAAAAAAACAATATTAAAAGTCGGTCGATATTTATGAGCACGCTGTAACATCAAGTAACTGAATCGACAGGCGCACACTCAAATTGCTATCAAAACTGGATACGAGAGGTATGTTGAGCACGTTCCAGGGCATGATGTACGAGTTAATTCTGCTGGAGTGGTGTGTTAACATACTCTTAATCGTCGCCTGTCACCGGAGCCGAGTTAAGTGCAAATTATCATCGGATCACATTACCAATAATGTATATTATTGACGTTATTCGGATGTGTATTCTGTATATTTCAGAAATTATTTACATTTTTGATAATTATAATAAATTACTGTACACATCTTACACACGGCAATCTGATCCCAAACTGGGCAAGGTTTAAATACCTACTTAACTAAAAACCAATATAAATCTTTGTAAATGTCATAGATTGTAGTTTTAATTCGTTGATTTCATTAATTTTAATTTTTGGTTTGAACACAGTTTTAACGTACATAATTATAAGACAGAAATAGCAAAAAGATTCTGCTTAAATCAAATGACAACCTAGTGGTGGGAGTCAAACTAATCAATTTTCAGACAAGCGACACCATGCCCCTCCATGCCCTCAAGGAGAGAAGTCTTCTGCAATATCTGACATGCGACACCTGACTCCTGACACCATAGTTGGACAGTGCGGACACGAGTTCTTCATAATTTATTAACAAATATTTATACTAACATAGCTCAAGGCGCTTGATTGAAATGTTAGGCAGTTCAAAGGCTTGGAACACCGTATGCCTGATGAAATTAATTCTCCAACGTATACACAATTAAGATGTTTGTAAACAAAACAATGTTTCTTAAAGAATAAACACACTTTTTAGCGTTACATTCAGATGAATTCAATTGTTTTAAGATGAAGACAATACAAATAGTAAAAATATAATAATGTACTGTTTTTGTTTTTAATTTTCGAGTAGGTAGTTGGTTTGTGTGCGTATTAAAACTCAAAAAGCTCTTTACAGATTGAGCTATAATTTTGACATAATATACAACCCATTTCAAAGTTATTTTCATATGTTTGTCGTGTAAATTTTATTCCTTATTTCTCATTAATGCAATTTCAATGGGTCGAAGCATGGCAGCATACAGACAGGTTTTTAAATATAATATAATAACAAGCAAAAATTTTCTTGAAGAAACACTTACAAAAAAATAAAGATACAAAACAAAGATAAAAGATAAGACTTCGTAAAGTTCTAAAATTATTAAATTTTAGGTCAAACATTTATACTTAGGTCTTTTCTTTTCATTTTATATCTAAATTATTTTTGAGGCAATTTATTAACTAAACTTATAACTTATAAACTAAAGACATTACTTAAAAGAAAGACACTATCAGAAGTCTAACATTTTAAATGAACATAAAACTTACAATTTATAAGTCAAGTAATGTAAGATAGAACAAAATCTTCAGAGTTACAACAAAGCTGTACTTCAATTAATAAAATATTTTGTAACTGTAAAAAAGACAATGGCAATAACGAAACTATTTCATTTTATTTAAGAGAAAATCCGGTCCCTTAAAGACGTCTTATTAAAACAGTAAGGTATGGCTATCATAATAATGAACTGTGTTTTTGAAATTGAAATAGCTGTGTAAATTATCATTCTATATTCGCTAGTTTTAACTGTACATATATAACGATACGTCTATTTCCCAGAGGGATAAGCAAAAACAATTGATCTCCGCTTACTACGGTTTTGACACACTCTTTTGCTTCGCTCAGATTCATTAATCGCTGCGTGCATTCGCGTCGGTTCCAGATACTTTTATTGAAAAGTAAATAGTAATTGTGAGGATCTGTAGTAGAGAAAGCAGACTTCTACACTCCTCTTTATCATCGTCTAGCAGTTTGAAAGTGACATTCAAAACTTTGAAACTACATTTTAAGAAATATGAAATAAACTCTTGATAGTCTTTCATCAATAACCTTTAACAGTCCCCTGTTGGACATAGGACTATATCCTACTATACCATGCTGACCAGACGGATTGGTATAGAGTTTTTTCAAGTTTTCCTTCTCTTTACAATGGTGGTGGAGGTATTGACACTCTGTGTTCTTAATCCGTCATCACACGGAGAGTTTCGATAGTTAGAAATTGCGAAATTTTGTGAACAATAAGATCGACCTGCTGCTCTCGTGATTTGTAGGTTATAGGTGCCTAGTTGTGAATCAGGCCACCGTGTGGGTGACGTGTAAAGTTACAATCATTATTACTTAATAATAATCAGAATGTGCAAGAACTACCGTATTTTTTCTCGGAGCACTTTTCGGCACTTTTAAATTATGTTTGAGAATACTAAAAATAGTTTGTATACAATGATAAAATAGGCTTTAGATGGGTTCAACCTCTGTGGTAGTGGAGTAGTTTAACACATTACAAAGTTAAGCAATCCTATCCACATCAACCTTTATCGTTCGTTAATCGTTACGGGTAGTTGGAGTCCAGAAAAATCCAACGTTAATTTTTCTATAGAACTTCGATACTACGTGGTACTTGAAATAACGAGGTCTAATAGTTTGTGTGAAAAAAACTCCAAAGAAGAGGTAAAATTAAAATGATTAAAAACCAAATTATCATTCTAGAATAGAGTCACAGATTAAATTGAATGTCGGGCAAATACTTCGCTACGGAGCTCCGGGGGCTGTTGACATACGAATATTAAACAAGCTCAGTGCTTTGCGGAACGGTTTCATATTTGTTATTACAGATTAATGAGTTTTTATTTATATTGGTAAAGCGACTCTTGGAGTTGTGGAGTCCTTGAGAACGTATCGTATAAATTGAAAAAAAAACATGTTGATAAAGGTGTACTTGAGAGTCTTGCTTGTTGCTTATTTTGCTTGTATTGGAATTACTTTCGAAAAATTAAAAAAATTGGATAGATTAGTTGTATATGTTGTATAGTTTATCAGCAGTCTTGTTGCCGAAGTACAGCTTCTGTCTATTTGGTATTAGACGGACGTGTGTAATTTGTGTCAAATTATTATTATTTTTTTATAAACCTTCTTTCGAACGAGAGGTTTATGTTTAGCAGTGGACAATCGAATAAAAGTTTTGAGGATAATAATAATGATTAGGTTTCAGGTCGTCTGTCATGTAATTTTCATAGTGTGAAACGCTAAACGAGTTAAACATGGGGTGTGTTTAACTCGTTTGAACACGTGTAACATTATGAAAAGTACATGACAGACGACTAATAATAATTGCACACGCATTACACACGTCCGTCTAATGTGGCAAGCTAAACGAGTTAAACACGCCCTGTGTTTATTTCGTTTAGCTTTCCACTATAGTAAAAATGTCGGAAAATTCCAAAGGAAAAACTATTAAAATCTACTTAAACGGCATCTTAATAAACCTTCGCAAACTTCGTGTTCTACCCAATGAAATACTTGGAATAAATTTGTCTCGATAAGCACCAATAAATCAGCAAGTGACTTGTGAACAAAATTAACTAGGAGCGTCGTAAGCATACCTACCTCTGTACTCATATTTTAGTCTTAAAATTTGCATATAAATGGGTTCGCGAGGTCCCGAGACATTGACACAGACGTATACTGTATGATGAATGGAGTGAACTAATCAAACTTCATATTTAAATGAGTTTCTTGCGCTAACAATCTTCTAATTTACACCTGTATCACTTGTTCTAACTTATTGATTTATCAACGCAAAGCCTTAATTAACCAATTAGACTAAACTTGTATAAAAATAGGGCAGTGATGACCTTTGACACCCGTGTAACTGACACAGGTGTCAAAGGTTAGTGGTACGGGTTTTAAATGCGATTTTAAAAAAGTGTGAACAAGACAGTTTTTTTTAATAAATAAATAAAAAATATTTCATACATTTGACACACAACGTCATCTATATTCAAACTAAGCAGAGCTTGTGCTATGATAATTAGAGTGGCTGATAGAATACTTATATATGTTCTTTTTTTGTAAATACATACACACTATACATAGGCAACACCAAACTTCCTAGTTTTTATCCCGAGAAGAGTAACTATGTGTCAGCAGTAGACCATGCAAAGCAGTTTGATTAAGATACGCACTAGCTTAACGATCTTTTTCATTTTTTTTATTTAAAGAGCCTGCCAAAGTGACTCTACTGTGCCTGATGGAAAGCATGAATAGAACACAAAAGCTTTTCTTTTTTTTTCTATTTTAAGAGCCTACCAAAGTGACTCTACTCTGCCTGATGGAAAGCATGAATAGAATCCAAGAGTTGTGGTCACCATAATCATTGCAAATGCTGATAACGCAGTATGGTGGATACGCCAGATACGCCACACTATGGCAGCCTTGTGAGATGCTTTTTCACACACCCAACTTGGGGACGTAAAAGGCCTGACAGTCATCGTGACAGTGTAAGGCTTACACAGTTACGATAACTGTCACCCCTGCATCGATAGGCCTCCGGTCTCGCACTCACCAAAAAAACACGACAGCACGATGCTAACGCTTTAAGTAGATCTTCTGTGAGAGGGTAGTACTGCCCCGATCAAACCGGCCCGTTCATGCTGAAATCAGCGAAACTCTACTACCTAGAGAATGTATGTGAATGAATGAATCTTGTTTGTGGGAACAATATTTATATTAATATCACCTATAAACCTAATAGTTGATGGTTTTAAATTGTAAACACATACTAAGAAAGAGTTTCTTAAAAATTTCGCCTCTTTTTTTTGTATTGTGCGGAAATCCGCATGGATACCACCGAAGGGTGGTTATGTCGGACTCAAACCGACCAAAAACCGCACACCGTCTCAGGTACTAGTAGCCAGGGGACCAGGAGCACCCTAGTAAGGAAATCTCTGGAACCCCGACGTACCTCGGGCCACCTACGGCTGTTCGTGGCCCCCTCCTGCGTGGAAATCTGATGGTTTCTTCAAAGGGTGCGCGCAGTCCATAGCGTTCGCATTGCTACCCCGACCTGCTTCTGCTAGAGTGACAGATAGCCTCTAAAGTCGATTAAAAAGGGAAAGTACGGATGCAGATGGAATACAAGTTTGTGCGAAGTGAGAAATGGCTACAATGACATAGTTATCTACATACCTAGCCTAAATCTTCCTACTCAAAACCTAGCAATCAACTTGCGATTTAAAGTTGCAGGTGTCATAATCGGAGATAATCGCTTATCAATAACTGACTCGTTTGTTCTTATACGTATTTTTGAGCTATTCATCAGCTAATAATATTTCCAAAGCTAATCAAAGCTCTTGAATTTTCAAAACAATTTTATAATTTTATAATAATATTTAGAGAACAACAGTCAATTACATTTGAAACTGTTTTTATGCAATTAAATGTTAAATGATATTGGTAAAATATTTGACCAGAAACTCTCTATCTTCCACACAAGATGTGTTATTGTACAATCGAGTACATAGGATTATATAATAAGGTCGTTGATTTTCGAACCTTTTCAGGTTCTTTCTGTAATTCTGCACTTTTATGCTATTGAATGCTAGATTAGAGGTCAGTACAAATGTACTACGAATACATTTTGCAATACATTCTTCTATTTCGAACTGTTTTTTTTCGATGTGAATGTATTTTGACACTCTTATACGTTACGCAGAAAACCCACAATTATAACTTGATATGACTTAAATGTACTATGACATAAAATTTTCTACAATATATACGAGAATTTACATAATAGTTACTTGAATTTCTGCGAATATCTCTTAATAATCATTATATACTAATGAGTGGTTTGACATTTCACATTAATATACATACGAGTACATACATATAACTCTGAACAGACATGTTCGATCATGTTCACAGAGCGATAATTAATTAGACCTGGCAAAATTGGTTACAAATTTGTAAAAATATGTTTCTATACCAAATAAATTTATTTATTAAATATGCATAACAGTTGTATGCATATTTCAGGGATGTAACACTAGTTTTGAACCCGATGGAGGTTCATTTTCAAATAGTGAAACGTCCTGCCACAATGAAGTCTGATGGCAAGCCAACACACATTCATGAAATACACTTTAAAAAATAAAATACAACTGTAAAGAAGTGTCCCGTAAATAAAACAAACAATATCATAATGGTCTTAACTAAACATCAGAATTAAATGTCACACAAACAATAAAGCGATATAAAACGTGGCACTTTTGTTTTCTGGCGACATTTTTCACGACGGCAGGGAACAATTCATTTGGACATCGCTCAACCTTATCTTTATCCGGGTTCCGTACACTTGCGTCCATAACGATGTGCCGACTTGCCACACTGATATAATCACTATTGTTAATTCGTTTTAGGATTTACTTAACGTACTCCATTTGCTTTTGTGTGTAAATGGACGTTTATTAATGGAATCGCTTTTATTACACTTGATTGTGTCTCGCAATAAAAAGGAATTGTTTTGGTGTAACAAGGAAAGTTTGAAAAGTGAAATTCTGAAGTGATATTAAGTGTTAATTATACGATCTTTAATGAGGTCATAAAATAAGTATTATATTCCTCTGAATGCCTAACTTTTCAATGTAGTTGCACCTGCCAATGAGATAAAACCTGACTGCCTGTGACTCTGATTCAGCCTGTGATCATGGCTATCCAATACGTTAACTCCCGAACATACAAATAATGAAATGCGAACGTTTCACTCATCCGACTCATCCATTTCGAAGATAACACAATATTTTTGAAGAACAGACTACATAGGGTTCCTACCATAAACTTAGGGCCGCAAGTCAACCTAACTTGCAAGTGGTACACGTGCTGATCGACGGACGAATCTCTGGCAAAAAAAACATCCAGATTAGCGGCAATAGGTTCGCCGCATATCAGTCTCAAAAAGTTAACATTTAATATATTTCTACCTACTCTTCCGGGGAAACAAGCGTGAGTTTATGTATGTTTTGTGCATGTTAAAAGAGTTTTATTTCTAGTTAGTTCTGTTGATACCGGTCAAAGCTGAGTATTCCAGACAAATTTGCCTATAGAAATTTACCTGCCTTTATATTAACTTCAGTATTGTCATATTGTGTACTATGACCGCTAAAACTTCTTAAAAACAGATACTTCACGGTTTGAGATTCGTTAACTTTAATTTAGTTTTAAGGAACCAAGAAAATTCAATAATACTTCTTCATCATCATAACTTCGGCAGAAAGACCTCCACTACTGGACATAGGCCAAGACTTTCCATGATATACTGCTATGCTATGCTATGTATGCTACAGGATTATATATTTTTACTTTTTGTGGTAAAAAGTGTTAACACTATCTAGTGATTAAAATATGTACTAAGATAATAATGTACCATAGCTAATAAAAAGCAATATTTTTTTCTTTTTCTCAACTTGCAACTCTTCGTTTCTATCACTTTGTAGCGATCATCCTTTTTCTAAACACCAGAACTGGCATGCCTGCAGGCTCCTATAACATCAGTTTTTCCACTTCTATATAAAACCCCCATAGAGCACTTTAGAGATGTAAACAAGCAATTTGCTTAACTAATACGTAACGATTATGGGATATTTTTACATTTAATATTACTTGATAAGTTAATCTCAGAAAGTATTTTATAATACCGATATAGCAATTTCACCTTAACATGTAAACGGAGAAACTTACTAAGGATCCTCTGTTGTAAAATAAATAACGTTCCTCAAATAATTCTATATTGAAATTCGATGCTATAAGGATAAATGCGAATGACTATTTGAACACCCATAACCCACAAATTAGGGTGTGACCGCGTTACCTTAAAAGCGATTTCATTAACTTTAGAATCGCTCAAGTGATAAGATGCTTACAATACTATAAATACTTACTACAATACTTACATATAACTGCCTCGGTGGCGTAGCAGCAGTGAATGCGACTGACGGGTCGGTCCAAATGTTTGTATGATCTGCAAATATATGTTTCGAAGTTTGGGTGTTTTCTATGTATAATATGTATGTATTTACAATAAAAAGTAGATAAGTATTCTATTAGTCAGTCTAGTTATCACAGATTAAGCTCTGCTTAGTTTGAAACTAAATGTCTTGTCAAAGGTCCGAAATATTTATTTATTTATATTTATTATTTTATTTTATTATTTATAAATATATTAAGCTGTGTATTGACAATTTTTAACTTTTATTAACTACTATAAAGTTTATTTGTGCTTTACCGTTCCCTTTAAGCTAAAATTACGTATGAAAACCACAAAAAAACTGAAAAATTCTCAACATATATGTAATTCTCACATCAATATGTAAGATACTTAAACGAAATAACAGGCAGGGCTACCTTAAACTTTATAGATCTATTATCTGAAGTACTCTATTTAAATCACTTCAATGCCTTATTAACAGCCTTTTTTCAGGATCAATCCCTCCCACACGTCTAAGCAGTGACCCAAGAATGCACCGAGTTATGACACTATGGAAGTTCTAGGAAAATTCCAAAGCAGCAACAACCCGTGTTTCAATATCAAACAAAATACAGTTAGACGCTTAATCGCTCCCCGTTCCGCTTATCAATGTATCGTGCACTTCAAAAGCGATCCCGCGTTCCAATTAACGAGCGGATTTGTCAAACTAAACAGAGGCGTGAACCCGTCGAACTGTTCATTGGAGCCATTGCCACAAATAATTAATCGTTGGGCACTCCAACAATTATTTCCTCCTCCGAGGGCTGAAACGAAAAGGAGTTGCGTTATTAAAGGTTGTTCTAATTGTCGTTAACGTGACGTAAATGGGAATAAGAAAGATTTTGTTTCGTTTCTACCTTTCTTTTTATCTTTAAAAGTATTCTAACCGATACTAGTATTATAGTAACAGTTGTTTTACAAGCATTTAGTTTTAAATTGATGTATTTTGTACGAAGTTGGATTTTGCAACTAAATGTTTCACCATTTCGAAGGAAATTATCAATTTGTTTCTTTATATGCATTATTGGTGCTATGCTGAACAATGTTAAAATATTAACACTTTCATTCAACGTTGAACTTTATTTCACTTCGATACTAGTAAAGTTTTAATTTAAATTACTTCAGGACTGTAGGAATTGGTGACTTATAGTGGGAGAGCCGTGCTATATTTAATATATATATATGTATAACATACACCGTGGAAGATCCAGATTTGGGAACACAAAAAAAACACACATTATAATTTAAACTGTGGATTTGAAAAAAAACTACTTTAATAGTTACTGACAGGTGTACGCCTTCGTAGCACTCTCGTAGCGTTCTCACGGGACAGCTGCAATCAGTGGCGTAGAGCTGCTACGAGACATGTGATTTAGGATAAGACTAAGTTTAAAGGAATTCATTAAGACGTTATACTAATACAATAAAGCTGAAGAGTTGATTTGTTTGATTGTTTGCAAAAAATGAAAATTATTTCTTTTAAGAGCTTTTAGTGTGTACGTTGCGTATTACGTATAGTTTCTCAGAAATAACGTATAATAGAATTTTTTCGATTTAAAAATTCTAAAAATATATGTATATAGCATATCTTACAGAGACAGCATATGTCTATTTTCTGAGTTTGGATCAAAAAACTTTTTCCCACTTTATAACATCACACTGCGGGCAATAGGAAACACAGACAAGGTTGCATGTGCCAGCTAGTTAAAAATATAATATTAATATGTACTTAAATTAATTTTACATTTATTTATTAGGTAGTAGAGCCACGCTGATTTTAGCAGGAACGGGCCGGCTCGACCGGGGCAGTACTACCCTCCCACAGAAGATCAACCTAAAGTGACAGCATCTGCGCTGTTGTGTTTCGTTGGTGAGTGCGAGACCGTGAGACCATTGATGCAGGGGTGACAGTTATTGTGGTAACTATGTAAGCCTTACACTACCATGATGACTGTCATTTTACGTCCTTTTATGTCCACAAGCGGGACGTAAAAAGCATCTCATTAGACTAGCATAGTGTGGGACACCATACTGCATTATTTGCATTTGCAATGAGTATGGTGAACTCTTGAATTCTATTCATGCTTCGCATCAGGTAGAATAGAGTCACTTTGACAGACTCTTAATATAGAAAAAAAATATATACTATCACTGTTATAGTTTTAAAATCACATAAACGGATTGAGGCAATTCTGTGCAATTAATGTTTCACATCTCAAATCACAAATCTCATTATATATGGCAAACATTCAAAAACTAAGGTGACTTACAAGAAAGAATGCCTTATGCTTTTTTAGACTAGACTAGAAGAAACAAAACAAAAATAACAAGAGAAAGTAAGCTCATTAAACACTATTTTTGACCCTTAGCTTGAAATATATTTTTGTACTATATACAGCTAAAGTGCAAAACGTTCAACAGATGGTATGAGACCGGTACCTAAACACCCGCTACGAGTGCGTTACAGCCCTTATTTGAAATACTCCTAAACCTATATATAGGGTGGTAAAATTTGAAAGAATAATATGCAAAAACTACTTGATATATTATAAAATTTATTTATTTACAAGAAAGCTAATTAGTTGACATTTGTTTTTTAAAAATTACATCATCTAAATGACCACCGTTTCGACGTTTGCACTCTTCTAAGCGAGCACCGAAATTTTCGAACTCTTGTCGACAAAGAGGCTGCAAGATCGCCGACATCTCTTTTAGTTGACATAGTGTATTTGGTTAATTGATGTAGACACGATTCCTCAAATAATTCCATAAATAGAAGTCTGCTGAGCATAGATCTGGACTTCTGGGTGGCCATGGAATGTCGCCTCGTCTGGAAATCAGCTTTTCCGGAAACTTATCTTTGAACACCGGCCGGAACTCGTTGGATTTGTAACAAGTGGCTCTATTTTGTTGAAACCATGTATTACGATTGTTGCCAGCAAATTCCAGTAGCAAAAAGAGCGGTCCCAAAAACTCCCGTAACATGTTTGCGCAGGATGCCAGATTCAAATGTTAACGAATTCTTGGCCCACATATATTAGAATTAATATAGATGATTCCACTAAGCGATCTAAGTATGGTATACTTATACATGAGCATGTTAAACAATCGGTTCTGCACCTAATTTCTCCCCGATCATGTCGGATAGCCTTACCACCGGATTGTGAGAGTGAGGGAACAGAGAGTGCACCTGTGTTTGCACACTATAATACCTCCTGCGGCTTTTCTCTGGTGAGGATTGCCGCCGTGGCTATAATCGGCTAGGAGTACATCATTATATTTTTACATATTTGCGCGGGATGTCAGATTCAAATGTTTAAGAATTAATTTTTTATTATTAATTATTATTAAGAATAAAAACATTATTAATTAATCATCTTTATCACTATCTTCATTCACAGCGACTACGGCGACCACTGCTCTTGGATTCTATTCATGCTTATTGCTTTCCATCAGGCAGAATGGAGTCACTTTGGTAGGTTGCTATTAAAAAAAAAATAGAATGTTTATATTTTAAATAGAATGAATGTAGAATAAACTCATTAAGTTCCAAGATTCTTAAGTCTCAAAAGGATAACAAAGATCTCCCATGAAATTATCGTTAGGTTTTGCCTATTAGTTATTTTTTTTTGTATCTGGTTATGTTATAATAACTAAGATTTTTATGTGTAACAATTTGGCAATTGTTGATTAGCCCTTAGTTGGCAAGTGTGTTTTCACAATAGGCTAGATGACACCTTAGTCAAATTAGTTACTTTTTATCATCTGTCAAAACGACAATTTTGTATGAAAAATGTACTAAATACCAAATTGTGACGTCACTGTTTTAGACTACTCAATTGAACAATATATTTCACTGTATATTTGATTAAAATTTGTAATAATAATAAAAAGCTATGTTAATTGTACTTTCAGAGATATTTCTCGATATTAGTTATAATGAAGTGGACATAGGTATTTATTTACTATACAGTCATCTACCCAATTGTACAAATAATGTATTTTACGTACACAAACTACATAAAACCTTTAAATATAACAAAACTAGTTATACTTTCTACATCCCACAGTGTGTTGAGACAGATTAAGAATATGGAGTCTCATCATTCCTGTTTATCCTATGGGTGTCGTAAGAAGCGACTAAAGGAGCAGACTACGTAAAAGAACATCCTATTCAACCTATCGCCATCCACTGCTGAACGAAGGTCTCCCCCAAGGAACCCCAACTATCTCGGTCTTGAGCAATTTGCATCCATCTGCTGCCAGCCACCTTCTCACGAGGTTAATCAACATAGAACTAGAGTAACTGATACAGCACAGAGAATCAGTATGCTGAAGTGGAAGTGGGCCGGTCAGCCGTCTCTAGACGAACCGATGGTCACTGGAGCCGAAGTGTACTAGAGTGGATACCACGACTGCGCGATTGCGATGGACCGATGACTTAAAAGAACATCACTGCAAAGAAAACTTGAAACCAACCCTCTATCAACCCGTCTGAT
Source organism: Hypercompe scribonia (assembly GCA_949316085.1). NCBI lineage: Eukaryota > Metazoa > Arthropoda > Insecta > Lepidoptera > Erebidae > Hypercompe > Hypercompe scribonia. The sequence continues at coordinate 14,561,277 of OX438988.1, forward strand.
CATCGTGGTATAGTAGACCAAAACTTCTTTTCTAAGTAGAGGCCTATGTCCAGTAGTAGACTGTTAAAGGCTGTTGATGATGACACTCTTAAGGATTTCTGTAATAGAAACTTGTGATGTTCTGTATTGTTATCAAAATATGTTAAAATATTCCAAATAAAGTGAGAGAAACTTCTCTGAAACCGTTTCCATGACACTATAATGGTGTAGAGAGAATAAACAGATATACAAAGGTCAAGGTTGGTTCAGGACAACCGTTACTGTTGCTCGCATTTTTGGCAAATAGGTCAGAGCCTTTGTACAAACTTATTGCCTCAGATATAGGGCCACTAAAACAACGTTGGTAGTAAATATTGTTTTTATTATATTATTGTTAAATATTAATTTAGATAAAGTTGCCTTTCTAGGTTGATTATTTAGGAGAAAGTCGGCGACGCATTGCCTATCAAACCTCATGTGATAATACATATCTGTTGGGGCCGACTGAACACTGGGAATTCCTTCACTTGGTCTCAACTTTTGTAATGTTAAGAGTCCTAATTAGTAGTAGTTTTAATTAAAATAATGTAGATGTAGATATGTTACAAATATATCTAGATTATAAATATTACATAAAGATACTTATCCGACTAGATTGTTATAAATAGATTTAGTGAACGTATATCAAAAAGAAAAAAGTAATAACTTAAAGTGTTACGATTAAATTTAGTCTTAATTTCCATTATATACATAATTTGACATCACCATTATTTTTACAACTTATGAGACGAAAGAAAAAAACCCTAAAAGTAAGAACGCTGCGTCGCTGTATGCACAGCCCCATAAACCGACAATGTCTGATGCCCCACACGTTGTGCTTAATCACCACAACCACTATAACGCATTTTTATTCCCAAAACCCCTCTCACGTAGTATAGGACTTCCCTCTTCACCATTCTATTACTGTTTACCAAATAAAAATTCTTATTTTCATAAGTTTTATGAATGAAATATATGATTTTCTTTTTCATTTAAGAATCTGCCAAAGTGACTTTATTCTGTCTGATGGAAAGCATGAATAGAATCCAAGAGTTATGGTCACCATACTCTTTGCGAATACAGTATGGCGACTAACATGGTGGCCTGGTGAGATGCTCTTTTCACACACCGCTTGGGAACGTAAAAAACATGACAGTCAGCGTGGTAGAGTAAGATTTACACACCTACCAATATAACTGTCACTCCTACATCAATGCGGCTCCGGTCCCGTACTCACTAAGTGATAGAAGAGAATGATCGAAGCCTCATAGCAGAAACCCCAAATATACTTGAGAAGATAATGATGAACCTTCTTCATTTGGTTTCTGCAGTGTTCCTCCTTCTGTTTTCTGCGGGTAAAGACCCAAGCATAGTGTTGATAATGTACAAATACCAACAATATTTCATAAATATGATAAAAATGAAGGAAAGAAAAGGATATGATATTATATGACATAAAGTTTTCTTCTTGTAAATCCTTCTCTCCTGAGAACTACGCGGCGGCAACACTATGCTCTTTGTCTAGACGGTAATTTAAAATTACTGACGATATATGCCCTTAAGAGCTTTGAAATCGAATATACGTTCAATAATAAACCTATTGTGTGTTTTATACTCTACTGAACTTTAATATAACAAATATGAATTTGAATTTGACGTTTATTTGTTGACTCAGCGTTTATTATTTAGCCGACCATCATGAAATTTACTTATCTGTGAGAAATATTCCACAGTTGAATGTTATATTGTGCTTAAACTTCAATGAGAATTTGAAAACAATTGCTGTAATGTCGTTAGTGTTAAACATAATAAAGTTCAAACTGTATCTGTGTTGTCGTGTTTCGTTTGTGAGTGTGAGATCGGCGGCCCATTGATGCAGGGGCAAAAGTTATTGTGGTAACTGTGTAAGCCTTACACTGTCACGATGACTGTCATGGCTTTTACGTCCCCAAGTGGGGTGTAAAAAAGCATCTCACAAGGCTGCCATAGTGTGGGTCACCATACTGCATTGTCTGCATTTGCAATGAGTATAGTGACCACAACTCTTGGATTCTATTCGTGCTTTCCATCAAGCAGAGTGGAGTCACTTTGGCAAATTCTTAATAAAGAAAAAAAAACACTTCTCTTTATTTTCTTCTTGTATTTTTATTAGAAAGAAAGTTAATTTTTACTTGGCATTACACAAAGTATTTTAATTAGGCAATTATCCATTAAAAATTTCATAATATCAAATAAATCTCAATTAAAATTAAATTAAAAATCAAGATTGCTGATAATTCTCTTGAAATATATCAGTAAAACCTATAGTAGTAGTACCTGTAGTAGTAGTATCACAAAGCATTTTTGCGCTGTTTCATTGAGAGCAAACGAACAGACACATCACCTGAAAGTAAGTGGCTACCACCACCCATGGCCATTTGCAAGTCAAGAACTTAACGCGTTGCCACTTTCGACCAAAAATCAAAGGACCTACAGTTAAAATATAGCTTGACCTCTGTGACAGATAGCTATGAAACTGATTAATGTACCTTGTAAGTTCTGAAATGACACTAGTGACAAAGTAATATTTGGTCGAAAATACGTCAAAATTCTGATAAGTGAGTAAAGACTCACTCAACCAAAGAATGAAATCGCTGCACACCAGTTTTTTGCGAAACAGTACTCTGGTCGAGGTGGTCTATTTGTGCCCAAGAATGGCTTCCAACTGTTAACTTTACTTAACGATACTTAATGGTGTTTAATTACAACGTGAAAGAAAGGAAAATTAGTTCTTTGTTCGAAGACACATTTTTATTTTTATTAACACTGCAGACGTCTTAAACCAATTAGTCTGTGAATGAAGAACTCATTACTTCAGTGGAGGAAAGTGGAATGCTGTAGCGCTTGCAGGAGTAATGCAGGCAGCAAATTTATTCATCTAAAGGTACTGTACACATTGGACCACCACGGTGCAGAGCCAGTATGTTGGACCAAGGTGCCGAACCAGCATGTTGGGTCAAAATATCAGATTTTATTTAAAGCAGCTGTAAGTATCAGGCTAAGATGTCGGGGCGACATGGGCGTACTGATAAATTTGTATTGGCGTTTTGATAAAGACGGATATGGGATTTGCTGTAAGCGCGAAAATTTATCTAAATGCTGTTTGAGGAGTTAATTTTTGATGTGTGCACCAAAAACCTACACTATTTGGTGGACCGGACCGTAGCAACTATCAACATATTACTAATTAGATCAATGTCCATCGTATAGAGATGCTGAGGAACTTAGCCTAATATATACACTGATCTAAAGGGAACCGTCTGGTTGAAACTTTTCATATGTTAGATAACTCTTTATTTGTACAGCGTATTACAAAGTTATAAGAGAGGACATAAAATGTCACATATATAATAGACAAAGCGTGACTTTATTGCCAGAAGTAATCTCTTCCAGGTAACCTTAAGATGGATCTAAACGTTTCAGAGAGACAGTAGTGTTTAACGGTGCAATGAATTTTGAAGAATCTTTTGCTAATGAATATAGTTAAAAATACATATATACATAAATACTTATACACTCAAACATACCGACACATATGCATAACTATAACTACTACTTTTATCACATATGAAAAAGAAAAACATTTACAATATTTTTTCCCTGATTCGTGATTAAATTAATTTTGATGAATAAAACTCTTGAAACATTTTCTTAAAACTATTTATTGTTTACGCTTGCATAATGTTTATCGGAAATGCATTCTACAATTGTACAGCTTCAACAGTATAAGACTGGTCACAAAAAAACTTGTGGAATGTAGTGACATCTCCAGTCTCAAATCATTAAGAGACTTAATCGTTTTTCGAGGTAGAAGGGGTCTCAGAGATTGAAAAAGATGTTATAAAGTAAAATGAGGATATGAGTATTAAGATAAGAGCGAATTGGAAGCCACTTGCGCTATCTATTAAGAGATGTGATCATATTTTCGCAGGTCAAACACAAATCCTGGTCAGAAATTTTGTGCTCCCCTAAGCTTATCAAGTTGTTCTTCTGTGAAATTCAGATAACTGACATGGACAGGAATCGGGAAGAGAAGTACTTGTACAAGTGCAGCCTTAGCTACAGTCGGAAGAAAGTCAAGTAGTCTTCGCAGGGACCCGGCAAAAGCAAACATCTTACTACTGCATATGTGGACCCAAGATAAAGTACTACCTGTGTAAATCTCTAACTGTTTGACACCAGTACTGATGTCAAGGGTAGTGCCATCGAACTAATTTTGGGGTAGTTGGGTCCAGTTAACTCTTGATAATTATCGTTAATTAGTTATTAGCATATAATATAAGCGTAATTTTTATATAAATAATTTAATTCTCTTGCATAATAAGATTATTCTGTACAGCTGAAATTATTAGCACTTTTACAAATCATAAGATAATAACATTACATTGCTCTTAAGGATAGAGACGGATTTTATATTGAATTATAATCTCATTTGCTCGGCTCCATGAAAAATTAATACAATGTTCTAGAGTTTCGGTCTACATTGACGTGGTTAATATGTAGTTCAGTAAGCGAATTGAAATTTCATCAGATCAAAAGTTTTTAACAGGTCTCTGCTGGACATAAGGAAAGAACCTTAGCATGGAGGATCTGGCCTATGTTTACGACCAATCTTTTTTTTTTTAATATTTTTAATATCGTTAAGTAAAAATATGTTTACACTAGATCACGATAGATGGCGTTGTATCACATACCTGAATTGCGCTTTCCTTTCGTTGCCTGCAGCGGTATAACGTACTTTAGGGTTATTTATAAACATACGATAGATCAGATAACAGTTAAAGTTACATTTCTCGGACCCTACTAGTATATCCTTATAGGTCAATCAGGTCATATTTATGCTGCTGGCCAGACGGGTTTGTATAGAGTTTGTTTGAAAATTTAGTTCTCATTGCAGTGATATTGTCATTCCTAACGACACCCTCGGGATGACTAGAGATTCTAATACTCTGTGTAACATTCTGTATTCTTAATCCATCACTACACGGTGAATTTACAATCTACCCAGATATCCATACTAGATGCTTCTCAACCACTTTGTGTCGTCATATTTCTTGGTAGAGGTTTCTCTTTCAATGTGGTTGGTAATTTAAGAATAGATTTAATTGAATGATCAATTTATTCTTGCCTATTCATCATTGTATGAATATGTATGTATTTGTGTGTGTATGTATATATGTAGGTGTGTTTCCTTTTTTATATTATATATATATATGTATTTATATCATTACGTATTACACAAAATACTTATACGCAAATTAAAAATCAACACTACTAGATCTAATGTTACACCTGCTACACACATCTCTGCATCACCCAAAGGTCGACTGGAAGAAAATGCCTGCGGCATTAAGTCCGCCTTGTGCAATGTAACTTATTTGCAGAAAGTATAAATAAAAAAATTTATCGGAATATTGTTCTAGTTGGTGCTTAGCTACTTTTTATCATCTTTGTAGAAGGATCTTTCTTAGGAAGGAAATTCCATCAGTTGATAAGTTGACGATACACTCGTCAAATAGTCAACCGGTGGAACTTCCTTATGATGTCGTAATATAAATAATCAAAATCGTGGTTCGTGAATTAATCCTAGTAAATTTTCATTCAGCGTTCTATATGAACTCCTAAATATTAAACATTTTATAGACATACTGTATTTTGACAAGAAGCATCAAAGTAAAACACATGTGTGTGTGTTATGTACGCACGTAAGAAGTCACACTTTTTTGACGTAAACGCATTATCCTATGTTTGTATGAAAAACGACACTAATAATAGACAAAAAGGTATTTATAACGTTGAAAGAAATGTTTATTATAACGCATCTAAGTAAATTTGATGTAAATATCAAAAAATAATTATTTGTTTTCGCGCATCGTAAAAATTTACTCATCAGTTTTACCTAACCAAAAAAGTATAACTTCAAAAATAACTGAAAATAAACCTAAAATTTGAACAAAAGAACTCAAACCATGGAAATGGGTGACAAAGTGAAAGTCACAGAAATGCGGAAAGACAAGTCGAACGCTGGCAAATGGGCAATCGATACAACGTAAAGCATAAATTACCACCAGCACATCAACATATGTGATAATCGAAGTACTTTTTACATAATGTTATATAGCAGAAAAACAAACCGATCATTCGACGTTCCTATAAATGCATCTATACATTCGGTGCACGAGGAAGTTCGCCGCCACAAAAGCCGCCACAGGTGTCGATCGATGCGACGCGACAGTCCGTCCGACGAACGCACCCGTTTGGTTTCACACCGCACGGTGCACAACCAACGTGGAAATTATTGAACACTAGCTGAACCGCGCAACTTTGTCTGCCTCTTTCAAAAAGAATATTATTAATATTCCTGATATTACATTGCTTATACCCTTTCTCGATAAAAAAGCTATCGAAAAGGAGGGTTAGAGTAGCCTTACTAATACAACGAAAAACAATGTAAGAAAGGTTTAACATTGGTTTTCTGCTATACTATGACTCTGATCAAGACCCATATGTGCCGAAACATGGTTCTAATACCTTCCAGAAGTACCCACTTCATGCTGTGTCCGAATGTTTCATAAATTTGATAGTAAATCTGCGTGTCTGTCTGTTATACTTATACGGCTAAACCACTGCACTAATTTCAATGAAATTCGGCTCGGAGATACTTTGATTCTTGAGGATATTTGATCTTTACCGCGATAATCAACATAGACGCGACGATGCCACAGACAACAGTTATACAGTTACAGTATAATATCTATACGTATTCAGATATGTATGCTTAAAAATTAACATGTATAACCAGACAATTTTTTATAATCTTGGTTTTAAGATTTCAGAAGTTCCGTTTTAAATGGATAGGCAGACCTGCTGACATTTAGGAGTGTGTGCCTTGCGTCATATCTGCTTATAATAGTCTTTCTATTTTCTTGTAACTTAATTGAACCTGGGCCCATGGAATATTCTGTTATTGGAGCATAAATAAATCAAAGTAGATCTTAACTCTAAAAAAAAGAAGAAACAAAATGCCGGAGACTTCAAAATAGGATACACTTCACTTTAAAATGTAAATAAATTTCAGCAATCTACATAAATTAAAAGAAATCTTTTTAATTAACTTTTACTGAAGCACTCAGTTTGAAATTTAATTTTGATAATGTTTACGACCAAATAAGTTTCATATGTTTTAATAAATATAACTTAGTAAGTAATGTTACGTTTGTATGTGAAATAAGCTGACTGCCGCAACTACGTCAGCGTCTCTGAAAATAAATAAATTTTTCACGTTTCTAAAACATTTTTATTTATGTGCGGGTCCTATAGGTAGTAGCGTGATGTTATAATCAATTAATGAGATCAATACTTTTAACCAAACATACCCTTCCGACACTTTCATAAAAATAAATAAATAAAGTAAATAAATATTTCGGACTTTCAACACACAACGTCATCTAGTTTCAAACTAAGCAGAATTTGTACTAAGAAAACTAGATTGACTGATAGAATACTTATATACTTTTTTGTGAATAAATTTTACATAGAAAGCACCCAAACTCCGAAACAAATATTTGCAGATCATACAAACATTTGTTCCGATCAGGGAATCGAGCCCGAAACCTCAAATACAGCAGTCGCTTTCGCTACCGCTACGCCATCAAGGCAGTCTAAAAACAAAGTATTATTAGACATGGGTCCGTAATAAACAGAAAAATTATAACGAATGTCTTTGAGCGTGAAGCTGAATATTTTTTGAACTATTTTATTTATTTCTCGAACTGTTTACTCTGCATTTCACTACTCACATATATCATAACATAACAAAGTAAAGGAAATTATAAAAAGGTGTCATTTCTACCATAAAATCTGTATACAACATTAAATCCAACTACCCTCAACACCGTAGGAAATCAAATAACATTGATGCGAAACATACAACTCTATCACGAAAAACATAAGGATTATTTTCCTCTCGATGCGATGCACGATAAATTTGTACGGCCACCCTTTGTTGTCTAGTGACTAGACTATGGGGGTGAGGGGTGCATTTTGTTTTATTTGTTCAGTCGCGACGCAGGTTTATGTGTCTGTGTGTGTGCGATCGATGCATGAACGGGATGCACTTATAAGATCATTTGCTTTTTAAATTAACCGGCAAAGAAAAAGGAAGGATTTACGTAATACCTAAGCTATGGGTGTTACAAAACGTTGTAGTGGTACCTACAGGTCTTTTTAGAACAAATTAATAATGCTTCTAAGATAAATAAATAAATATAAGTATCACTTTCTAATCAAGGAAAAGCTTTGTTTCAGCATAGCCGGCTCAATGGCAGTGATACCACGGCCTCACAAAAAACAGGTGTTAGGTACTTATTTCGTTACTTGTTACTGAGTGAGTAAGGTGACCAGTCCACCTCCCTTTCCTATTATTTATTTTTAAAATTAAGAGCCTGTCAAAGTGACTCTACCCTGCCTAAAGAAAAGCAGGAATAGAATTCAAGAATTTTGGTTACCATTCTCATTTCCAATGCAGACAATGCAGTATGGTGACCCGCACTATGGTAGCCTAGAGCTTTTTCACGCGACACTTATGGGACCCAGGATTATAGTGGGAAGGAACACGTGTGCTTCCAGTTCCAGGTTTTAACTGATTTGCACAGGAAGGAAGAACCGAACCGTTTTAGTTTGAAAGCGTACATTTGACATTCTAAAAAAGTAGCTTAAAAGACTGGCACTTGTTGTTGTGATAGAAGAAGGGAGAAGGTGGGACCACTTGGAAGATTAAAGCCAGTTAATTCTAAGAGAGGCACTTAAAGGTTGACAATAATTGACTCTTGAGTTTAGGTTTGGGCAGCGGTTGGTAACAGTTGACTCTTGCGTTGAAGGTTTGGACGACGGTTGGCATCAGTTGACTCTTGACTTGAAGGTTTGGACGATGGTTGGCAAAATTTGACTCTGGAGTTGTAGGTATAGGCGGTGATTTTTTTTTCTATATTAAGAGCCTACCAAAGTGACTCTACTCTGCCTGATGGAAAGCATGAATAGAATCCAAGAGTTGTGGTCACCATACTCATTGCAAATGCAGACAATGCAGTATGGTGACCCACACTATGGCGGCCAAATTAGATGCTTTTTCAGACCACGCTTGGGGACGTAAAAGGCATGACAGTCATCGTGACAGTGTAAGGCTTACACAGTTACCACGATAACTGTCAATTCTGCATCAACATTAGGTTAAAGTCTGCTTTTTAACTTTTGAAATTGAGAAATAGAGAAGTAACGTCCAACATACTTGTACGCTATCGGTTTTGAAGACAGTGACCAGCTGTTGATGATGATGATGATAATGATTGTCTAGTCACATGCATGTACTTATGAATAAAGGTTGCACAACATGTCTACATTTTTAGGACGGCATTGTGACTTCGATGCCCTTATTGGACAATACTTGGTGTGGTATTAAAATGGTTGCATATGTCTGGGTGTTCTTTGTCTGTTTCACATATATTTGTCCCTAGCCATACAGGACTTATTCCTAGTGCTGGAGTTACCTTTTTAAAAAAAGAAGAGAGAATCCAGTAAATAGAAATCTTTAATAAGTTATTTAAAGATGAGTTGCTTAAGGATCTACAATAAAATATCTGAAACAAAATGCAAGGTTCCTGAAAACACGGTTGGTGCAATCTAGTAAGAGTTTTAATGTTTATTTTGTTTATGATTTATTTATTTTTTTACTCCTCTGAATGAGAATACTCGTTCTACCACGAGTTATAGGAAAATAAAATTTGTACTGTTCAATAAAATTGCTAAGTTAATATTTCCAATCATATTATGTTGAAAAATTCATTATACTTACAGTTAACAGTTCATCATCTTTTGTAAAACTAGTGTACGGAACTAACGTGATCAAATAGGTGTAACATACCTTTTGCAATTGCCTGAAATTTCGACCAGGTTGGACTGGCCACAGTAACAGGCGGATTCACGCCATTTTCTTTTCTTACTTTCTATTAGTTTTTTTGAAACAGATACCAAGCCTTTAGGTACTACTCACTCGTTCGCGGGATAGAAATCCAACACAACTCTAATATTATCTTGAGGGAGGGAACCATACAAGCCGTAGTTAGCCTGTGACACGTAGGAGTCCTAGGAATTTCCCTACTAGGATGCACCTGGTTCCCCGGCTACTAATAGCCGAGATGGCATGTGATTTTTGAACCATTCAAGTCCAACATAACCACTAACCGGTGATATATGGCGGGATTTCCCCACAGAAAAACAAAGAAAAAGTAAGATAGTGAAACAGAGTGAATCGCTAGTTCTATCATAGAAACCAAAAAATTTTATTATTACTGATACACTGAAATCTGAAATTATTACACTGTATACAAATAATTAAAAATGGTGCGAGTGTGACGTACTTTTTTTGAGAAAAGAGACATCTATATATTTACATAAGAACTAGTTAAATGTGCCGTTATTCTTTTAGATATAAATTGAAAACCTCAAAAGTTCTCAATTTGTTTTCTTCGATATAAAATAAATATACACTTAAATATTACAAATTGTAAGCAATAATCGTTGTCTTAATAAGATAATATTTTTTCCCACGCCATCTTTTATGTCTTATATGAACCTAAAAGTATAAGATTCACAGACTATAGTAAAGATGGCAGGGTGGTAAATTTAGATTGATGTAGTCTTATAAAAATATTAAAATAACTAACAAATACAATTCTAGATTAATCTTGAGTTCCAGTGTGTTCTGCAAAGTTACTAATCTGAAAGAAAGTACGTATTTACGTACGTATTTCAGCATGTACGTGTCGACTTGACAAGAGCAGTACTACCGTCTTACAGAAGGTCAATCTAAAATTCTAAATCTAAAGCAACAGCATCCATGCTGCATGGGATAACAGTTATCGTGATTAGTGTGGGAGTCTTACACTACCACGACGACTGTCATGGCTTTTAAGTCCGCAAGCGGGGAAACCCTTTACAGTTAAATTTATTTATAAAGACTTTCTATTGAATGATTAATTCTACAATGTTTTCATTCAAACTGACGAAGATTTATAATTTCAATCAAGTCATGTTATATAACAATAAAGTACTTGCATAAAATTATCTCTATCACTCATTAAATAAATGTTATTGCTTAAAAGGGGTGAATCTTGAGTTTCAGGTGACTATGGGCGGTGGCACTCACTTACCATCAGGTTACTTATTTCTGCTCGTTTGCCCCTGTACCATATTTAAACTGAATATTATTTTTGTCACGGAGGGGCTGACGTTGAACTTTCGTAACCCTGAACCGCGAACTGAATACGAAGGATAGTTATCAGTTAATTTGAGGGCACTGACTTCCCAATAACGATTGTTATAGGTGTTCATGACAGATCGGAACTGACGGTGGCTTCACATGCTCTCCGATGTACGGGCGTGAAACACCGCCGAATTGCCATACTCTGGGCTTTTATTAAGAAATTCCTGTAAGAGAATCGCTACATTAATGCAATTAGCACCTTTGTTTTGACAGTGTCGATAATCCCATCGGATCATCGGATCCTCAGGGAGCCAGAAGTATGTGATGTTTCCACTAAAAACCACCCCGACAGCCTGTCTCGAGGTGTCGTTAGGATGCCCTCATTGATTCCAAGCGTTGATAGGATTCACTTCTTATTTATTAGTGAGTAGTGAGGAGTGAGATGTCTTAGATAGAGCAGACCCTATCCTGGTGGAAGCCACAGAAGCTTCCCTCGCCTACTGGCCCGGTCATTATAATTTGTTGCGGCCCCAACGTATTTTTGCGACCAGGTCGCCAACCACCGACCACAGCAATAAATCTACCACCAGAAGTCCAGCTCCCTGGCAGCTTGCAGCCCCGTCGACGGTTGGTAGCGCCACCGACGTCCTCTACTCCCGTTCAGATGTGTCGGCCGCCCTCGGCCTCCGTTCCTCCCACTCTAAAAGCGAACTGATGGGAATGGCACCTCAATTTTAGACAACCGTAACATTCGCTTTAAGTTATAAGCAAACCCAAAAAGCAATATATTATTATAAAGAATTGTAATAAGTAAACATATGAATATAATTATGAGTACCCGTTTGTACTGCCTGCAGCTGATTATTTTATTGCAACGAAGATTGCGTCCTTCAGAACTCTGTTACCAAAACAAAAAGAAGCAAAATTGAGTAAAAGTGAAGGGTAGATGTTTAATTGAGCCTTCACGTAGGTTTACGATTGATACAAATCTGAGTATCGTTAAGAAAAATAATATAACTTATCAATTGAAGCGAAGCCTCGGGTGCGAGCAAATTTAGTGTTTGCTTAGTTTAAATTACTAAAGTTTAACCACCAATTACTAAATGGTAGGACGGTATTTTCCTTTAAAGATCTTCGCTTCGATGCCTAAGGTAATTGTTAAGGTTTGCTGTTGTATATTGGTACGAGTATAATATTTAAAATATTGACGAGTATTATATAAAAAAATTTATGAATAAAGATTTTAACTCTATCATCATTTATATTATAAACGATTCAAATGATAGTCTATATTTCACACTGTTTTTTAACTTTTTGACTGCATGATGCAAATTGCAACGACTGCAATAGCAACAGTAGTTAGAAGGGAAGCTTCCTAGTCTTTTTTTTTTGTTAACGTGTGGTAACCCCCACGGGCCGTCACTCCACCGGGGTTTGTGGCGGTGTGGTGTGTCGGAATCGGAGCGACTAAGCCCACACGGTGTGCCACTCTGCGCCTGTAACAGAAGGGATCTGGGAACTGCTTCTATTAAGCCATCCGGATCCTAGTCTAATTTAATCTTGTATGTCTCTAGAACTAGTGATTGGAAATGTGTTAAGCAAATTCCTATCTGTACTACAGTTGATCTTGTCTATAATAGTAAAACTGAACTACATTATTCGAAATCTATGGGATCTGTATGCCATTAAAAAATATCTAAGCTTACTTCTTCTAAAGGTGAGCCTTACGTTACTGTGAACTTAAGCAGCTGTGTAGATACACGTTAAACAGTTAATGAAAATCACTTAAATTATTGTACCACTTTCTGTCTTTAAATCGTCATCAACGTCAAAAAAATCACACCATCAATCACACTCAACACCATCATAATTTTCAAGCCATTATAAACATGTAAAACAGGATTCTTTCAATGGAATAAAAATATCATTAATCAAAAAGAAAATGAAGATAAATTATAAGCTACCATCGAATTTCTGCTGCTGTTAATTTATCCTGTTTTCTATTCTTAGTTAGTGCTACAGTAACTCATATAAAAGAAAGAACTGGATCACCTGAGGACAGTCAGTTCGCATCACAGGTACCCGACTTTGACCTAACAATAGATCGTATTACTAAAAGGCGGTAAACGAGCAGGCAGATTACATTTTGGTAAGTAACTTTCGCCGTCCATGGAAACCTGTGACCCCGACACAAGTTTGTTAAGTTCCTCTTATTGCAACAAGGAGGAGGAGTGATTTGACCGCCGCTAACTTCACTCACACGCTGAAAAATAAGGAAATAATTGCTTAACATTTTCGCTGCGGGATAATTCACAGCTTTTTTAAATTACATAAGTGCTGAAAAACACACTGACAGATTTTCGATCCGCAAGTGTACGTATATACGTTCTGTACGAGAGTGCTAAAAACAACTGTTGTGTAGTAAATATATTGTTAATGCCAGTTTTCGGCATAACCGTGGTATTGTGTCAGTCCAGCCGATCCATGCGTACCGAAGCATGTCACTTTCACTATCTCAATCTTACCAATTTTTGTTTTCATATTGAACTTTCAATTTTCCTATCTAACTCCCAAAGTATCAATTGACTACGATGTGCATTATTATGTAAGTGAGATTATATTTAAAGTCGGAAAAAACTGTATGACCTTAAAGCCTTTTTCGCGTAGCTCGTTTCTAAAAACAATGATATCGTCATTTCACAGTCGAATACAACATGGAGATAATAACACCCCTACAATCAGTCTGCTTTGTGTCTGGAGCCCACAGCTTCGTTCTACACATTTCCCGTATCGCTGGTATAGCACCAATAAGTTTTGAGAAGGTGCGCGGCGGTTGGCGTATGCGTTTCTCATGGTTTTTCTACGTATACTGTGTCTTGTTTGAAATTGTGTTACGTAAGTGTTTCTATGTTGAAATAATATATTATATGATCACTAAAAGTAACTGAAGATTTATAACATTATTTAGGAGAACCCAAATAATAAACCACGAGACATGAGTGCAATTTTAGTAGTTCGTTCATGTAGTAAAGTACGTCTGAATGTGAAGGGTTAAAAATACAGAGTATCATCACCCCCATTCATCTAATGGGTGCCGTAAAATATAACTAAGGGAGCAAATTATTCAGAACAAAATCACTGCAAAGAGAAGGAAATCTTGAAACAAACCCTAAAGCAACCCGTCTGGCCAGTGTCATATAGTAGGTCAAAACCTCCTTTCTAAGGAGAGCCCTATGTCCAAAAGAGGACTGGTAAAGGCTGTTGATGTAATTTAAATAAATCCTGCCTGCCTGGTTCTATGTAACGCTGTATTTTTTTAATATGACGGATTTTGCCATTACCCATTAGCTGATTTAAAAAAAAAATCTCCAGTATTTCCAGAAAAAAACTCAGTCTACATTACCAAAAGAAAAAATAATACAGGTATATTGTGGTAACAATTCAATCTTAAAACAAAATTAATATTTTATCTTGAAAGTTATTGACTGTAGTAATTATTATCTAATAATCTTGTCACCTCCTTTTAAAGGATAACCTTATGTTCAGCATTGCTGTTGATATGATATTTAAATGATTTTGAGTTAAAACAGTGGTGAGTTTCTTTCCTGGGTTCTTTTCTCACCACTCTACCATGAACAATCTGCGAACCCAGCTAGCTGTAATTTTAATCGACAGATTGTTCATCTTTCATCTTTTATTGTTTTTTTTATGACGTTCATAAGTGTCTTTTGTGACCTAAATGAATAAATGAATTTGACTTTGACTTTGACTTTGACTTTATGATGTTACTCGAATCTTGTAACACGGATTCGCTTTAAAGAACAATATTATCTAAAACAATTAAATGTTCATAGTTATATAACACCAGTGTCTTTACTTTCCAGATACTATCATATCTTTTACTGTTTACGGTATCAGAGAGGATGTGGTCGATGGATATGAAGCGGCATCCAACACAGGATTTATGCGAATAGTGACAATTGTCCTTGGTACTATACAGTTAATCGTGGGTCTAGTTATAGGGTTTACTGGCCATCACAGAATGCGTTTTGTAATCGACTCTATGGCTCACTTGGAACAAGTAACCATTTTGTTTTTTTTAAATAATTACCCTATGACATTTTTTTTTAAAAATTGGAAGTATCTTCTATTTTATTATGAGAAGCGTGTAAGTGCTTAACATACATTTCAGAGAAGCCATATTTCTATACCACGGAGGTCGGCACACATAGACCAGCTCGAACGAAATGTTAGCGCAGAAAATTGGTATAAATAATTATTTGTATACATTTGAGTAAGTGACTAAATAAACAGAAGCCCTTCCGCCATTCCCCTCATTTTGAAGGAGGGCAATCGAAGACTGGCAAAATGTTTGTGGTTCTTCAGTTGCAATTGTCCATTGCGGTAGTCGCTTACCGTCGTTTGTCCCCTATACCATGAAAAAGTTATGTTGTAATAGTATACCGAATACTCCTACATTTGTCTTAGAAAGATAAATAATCCATCTTATTCCACCATAAGAAAATGAGAGGTTTGACCAGGCAGTAGAGTCACGCTGATTTCAGCATGAACGGGCCGGATCGACCGGGGCAGTACTACCCTCCCATAGAAGATCAACCTAAAGCGACAGCATCCATAGCTCCAGCATCAGTAGTTGATGATGCGAAATTAAGCGACAGGTAAATTTCGCATCATCAACTACTAACTAGATATGAAACAAACTCTTGAATTATCCAAAAGTTTTGACTTTTAGTTAGAAGAAGATAAAAATATAAATCTAAAGGTTGCCTTGAAAAGATCGCAGACTGCGATAAGGCCACCCACTGTACTACTACTTTTTTTTTAATTTAAATTCTACATTGTATGTTTCCTAGTTATGGTGTGCAATAAAGAGTGCCTATCTAAGCTACTAACCTTTTTCTTTTTTTTTTTTTTTTAACGCGGGGAATGCTTTTCGCACCATACCCTCCGGAGGGACGAAGGGCGTGTGTGGGACTCCTGGAAAACCGGTCTACCCACTAAACCCCGCGGCGGCCTACCTCGGCAGTTGGGAGGAGCTCTAGGAACGCATTAGCGGCTTCTAGAGTCCTCCCTGCCGTACCTCACAAGTGAGGTACATCTCGGGCACCTCATGCCCCAGGGGCAAGACGCTATCGCACCTCCCATCGCTCTGCGCAGTAAGAGGCAGAACAGCGCCCCGCCCCAGACGACACTCCCCGGCCGCACCGGAGTGTCACCTGACTCGGGTCGTTTGCAGCAGTCACAACGCCCCAAGATGTGACCGCAGCGACCCTTAGGCGGCGATTAGGGAGCTAGCGACCTCTGCCGCGTCCCCTTCGCCGCCTCCTTCGAGCGGGATCGGCCCTTTCCCGATCTCGCTCTGCGGTCTCCTTCCGGAGCATAACCTGCTTACAGAAGGAGATCGCGGCTTCCCATCCTTCACGACTCGCCAGCATTGCCGCGATCAATGCTGACGGTGAAAGGTTTCGTCTGATCCGTCCGACCAGGACTCGACGCTCAGACTCCTAAGCAGGGCAGTCCGCCAGCGTGTGCTGGGCAGAGTCCCGTTCGGACTCGCAGTGGTGGCATTGTGCCGTAGCCTCCCCGTCCTATTCGATTCAGATACTCACCGAAGCAGCCGTGCCCGGTGAGTATCTGGGTCAATCGATAGGTGACAAAGTCGGTCCTCTCTATCCACGCTTCGAAGTTCGGCAGAACGGCTCCGACGGCGCGTTGGCTAGCACAACCCTGAGTTTCGAGCCGTGCCTGCCAAGCCACCAAAGCTTGCTTATGCGCGTTCTGTCGTAGCATTCCGGGCTCATGATCTGGCGCGGCCTCTTCAGCATTCCGACCGACAGAACGAATTTGGTCGTACACCATCGCGTCCATGTCGGCCAGAATATCGAAGGGCGGAGATCGTGCCAGGATCGTTGCCGCCTCATAGGAGATTGTGCGGTAGCCCCGCACGATCCGTATGGCCATCAGCCGCTGCAGGCTCCTGAGTAGGGCCCGGCAGCGGGAGGCACCCGCTAGATCATTATACCAGACGGGTGCCCCATAGAGGACCATGGATCTAACAACCCCCATGTAGAGGCGGCGAACTTCTTCCCGTGGACCCCGAGATTGGGCAGCAAACGATGCAGCGCACCTGCTACCCCTCGCACTCGGGGTACCAATCGCCCGAAATGCTCTTCGAAGCTCCACCGACTGTCCAGGATGAGGCCTAGGTACTTCATGTACTGGCCTACCTGAACTTCAGCGTCACCTACCCGGAGACATGAGCTGGGTGGCTCCTGGCGCTTACGCAGGCCATGGAACCATATCGCCTCAGTTTTATGAGGCGCCACCCTCAGGCCCAGCTCACGTATCTTTTCCACGACACTAGCCACCCTCTGCTCGGCGAGCCAAAGCACCTCCTCGAAGTGTGACCCTCTAGCCAGTATTAATGTATCGTCCGCATAGCAGACGATACTTAGGCCAGAGGGCAGACTGGTGCGAAGGACAGCATCGTATGCGAGGTTCCATAATAATGGGCCCAATACCGAGCCCTGGGGAACCCCGCAACATACTTCCTTTCGATTCTCCACTCCATTCCGACCGATAAACTTCACCGTCCTGTCGCGCAAATAGGCCTCAATAACGGTTCGCAGATAGAGCGGCACCTCGTGATATTCGAGGGCCGCCCTAATTGCCCGCCAGGGGAGGGTGCCGAAAGCGTTGACTATATCAAGGCTAACCGCCAACGCCACCCCCCCCCCCGATCGGACTGTCGACTCCGACAGGGATCGAACGCACCTAACAGCATCTACTGTCGAACGTCCTCGTCGGAATCCGAACTGACAGTCCGATAGGTCAGGGCCCACTCGCGACAGATGCCCGCTAATCCGGTCAGAGATTATCCTCTCAAAGAGTTTCCCTGACTCGTTCAGCAGGCATATCGGTCGGAACGCAGAGGGAGAATCTGCAGCCCTTCCGTCCTTTTTTAAAAGCACCAGTCTTGCTTCTTTCCAGCCGAGGGGGAAGATACCGAGGCGGAAACAATCTGTGAAAATCTGCCTCAGTTTGTCCCGCAGTACCGACAGAGCTATCACCAACGCCCGACCCGGAATGCCATCAGGTCCAGGCGCGGTGTTGCGGGAAGCGAGCCGCCGCGTGGCTCGGTCAAGTTCACCCTCCGTCACCTCATACTCCTCGGACCACATTTGGCGGACCGATTGGGACGGAGGAATCGCAGGACTGTCCTGGACCCTTGGGAAGAGTGTTAGAGAAACTCCGGATCCAGAGTTTCTGTTAACGGTGGGACCCATGGCTTGAGCTTGCCCAGTACCATTTTGTATGGGCGCCCTCATGGATCCCTATCCAGTCCCATCTAAGCTACTAACCTATATATCTACATTGAACGATACATATATATTTTGCTTTACAGATAAACAAGGAATTTGATCTCCTTTTTATTCCACCTAACACAAATGAAATTAAATCATGGCTAAAAGTGTTAACTTTACTGATATTTGGATATTTGGGGTCTTTCTGCGACTATGGAATCTATCTTTACGATGTCATAATTGCCAATGGTGGAGGTAAACCAAGTCTTGTAACCGATTTTTTAACAAATGTAAATCCTAGAAGATCAGGAATATAAAAAAAAATGATAACATGTGTATCTCAGAAACGGTAATTAAACTGTAACTCAACGAACATCGTAGGGCATCTGATGCCAGAAAATATTTTTTCCTATAAATTTCTACGTCATTCCTTATTCGTTTGGGAAGATTCTCATTCAATGTGTTGTTTTGATATCTGAACTGCCGAAAAATCCGAAAATTTGATATCCGAACTCCGAGCAGCTTCGTTTATCGTTGGTTTTCTCTCAATATTGAAATAAAGTGTAAATATTATTTCAGTACCATTTTTATCGGTCTCAATGACTTTTACGTACTTCAACATATGTCATCTGCAGTTGCTTTCAATGCAGTTCCATATGATCGTCATGAATTTGGTCTCCACTCAGCGACGGTTGAAAATTTGCTTAGAGAGAATACTCGATGAATTCAGAAGTGATTGTAAGTACTACTAGTTTTTACACTTACCATGACTCAAATTTAAGTTATTATAAATAAGAACGCTTTACTATAATTTACTTCTGACATAATTGCATTGAATGTTATTATGAAGATTTATTTAAGAAGAAGTTAAGATTTTTAAGATGATTTAAAGACAATCTTAGAATCTACTACAACGCAACCCGTAGTATTATCAACTGATAAGATGAGGCTTTTTATAAAATAAAATTACTCTCGAATATTTTATTTATACTGTTAAATAACTAAGTCCGTGGTATAATATCAAAGTGGATAACCTCGTCGACAACAAAGTGATCTTCACTGATATCGTACAGGCCTCGGTTTATCAGGCTGATGCGTTAAAGAGGTTCACTCTCAGACGATCCGTTGGCCATATCCATGATGGATCTAATAACACTTTTTTTCTCATTACATCTATACACACATAAGTTTGAAAAAATGGACCTCACTAGAATTATTCACGTGAAAATAATTGCTGTAAAAACAATTGATTATCGTTAAAACTCTGTTAGTAATACTCTTTTAGGATCTCAGTGACAAAAAATTAGAATCTCCAAAAAGTAGGAAAAATATTATATTGCCAAAATTGATAGCTTAACTCTATTATTTATAGCTTGTTTGTTGGTAAATTCCAGTCCTAAATATATAAGATACATTGAAGAATTGCGTATAAACATGCCAACTCATGTATACCATCTCGCTCCTAAACACAAGACTTCTGCTGTAAAAGGAGGTAAGTTTCTAACAGATCACAAATCAGTACCAGTATATCAAAAGGGTTGTTCGTGTTAGAAAATAGTAAAATATTCAAATGTATTTAAAAATCATCAATACAAATTCATCAGCTTAAAACCGGTTATTAGGATTAAATTTCATAATAATCACTTATACTGTGCAGTCAAAGGAATATATATTTATAACGTTCCTTTGATTGCACGGTTGACCTAATGGTTTAAGCGGTCACCACGCCACTACTTTGCTGAGTGTTGTGGGTTCAAACCCCACGCGGGACAACATTTTATGTAATCCACAAATTGTTGTTCTGAGTCTGGGTGTTCTTTGTGTCCATTTCATGTATGTTTATAAATTCCCCCGCAACACAAGACTTATTCCTAGTGCGAGCGTAGTCTTTAAAAAAAAATATACTTAGAGCTAGTTGACACTAACAGAAGCCATTCTAGGGATGAGTTTATGATTTCGTTATCAATTCTTTAACCTATTCTGTGAACTTAACTACATATATGTGAGAAGTTAATATTATTGTTCGTGTGGTGATGGGTTAAGAATACACATTGTTACCATCTCTATTTATGCCATGTGTGTCGTAAGAGGTGACTAAGGGTGCAGACTACGCAGGAGCAAGCCCCGGGTTTTACGACGGGGTGGTGTGTCGGAATCGGACCGACTAAAACTACACGGTGTGCCACTCAGCGCCTGACATAGGAGTGATCCGGGAACAGCTGTTATTACGACATCACCTGTCTGGACAGTCTGGTATAGTAGGCAATAACTTTAAGGAGATGCCTATGTTGAGCAGTGGTCTGTTAAATGCTGTTGATGATAATGATTATTATTATTATTTAAGGACCGAATCGCAGTCTGAGCACATTGTCCTACAATCACTTTTTGAATTATTAGGGTAATCTTAAATGGACATTTTCTTATTCTGTTAAAAATAGATATAAGTACTTGCATTAGGCGGCGCTTCCAGTAACTTAATAATACTGTTAATACCTAAGTCATCAAACCTGTAACCTGTGTAAATGACCCTTGTAGTGTGTTAATCGTCATCGTCAGCAGCCTATATTTTTTACTGCTGAACAGAGGTTCCAAAATTCCAAAATTCTAAAAGTGTACAATAGTGTAACTGCGGCACAACACTCTGGTTAATAATAATTGGGCAACCACAAAAACGAAACAAGCGCAGAGTTAAATTTCATTTATTATAAATATAAATATTTCTTTTGCAGGAACCAAAACAAACGCTGAAGTACTACGTCTATTAATACACATATACTGTTTGCAATGTGATATTATAAGAAAACTAAATGATGGTCACGGGATCCCGATAATGATGATGCTCCTGTATTGTGCCGAATATCTGGTCACGTCCCCTTATTTTGTAGTAACTGTTTTGCGTACGTGAAATCACATATATTTAAATAAGGTTTTTTTTTATAATTTGCGACATCCAAAGTCATGTTGTGTGTCTTTCCAGTTCGAACTCATTCGGAGATTCCAATCTTTAAAATTGTATCTATTATTGGTTATTGTTGTCTTTGCTTTGCTATGATTCTAGTAGGCACTGAGGCATGTCAGCGAAGTCACATTGAGGTAACTATTTATTAGTTACTACTTAATTAATTAGTTAGTACTTAATTAATAATTATGATCTTTATAATAACATATTCCGACAATAAACACAACGCCTTTAGTTTCAAACTAGGCAGAGCTCATACTATGAAAGCTAAATTGACTGATAGAATGCTCACATACATTTTTTTTAAATATGTACATAGTGTATGACGACAACCCTGCAAAGAGAAAAGAAAACGAAACAAATCTTATACCAATCCGTCTTGCCAGCGTAGTATAGTAGGCCAAAATCTCCTTTTTAGGAGAGGCTTATGTCCAGCAGTGAACTGTTAAAGTCTGTTGAAGTGATGTAATGTATATCTCATACATAATGTATAATACGAAACAAATATGTATAGGTACTTTAACATTCGTTTGTATTTTTGTTGTATGCAACAACAGCAATTGTAATATCCTCACATACGTCATACATAGCCGTCTGATTCTAACTAGGCAAAAGCCTGTGCTCTGAGAGCCAGGTTGCCGATAAACATACTTATAGTATATATTTCTAAATATATAATACATATTAGAAATAAGTTACTTATTTGTAATATGTATGTATAAGTTCTGGTTTAACGGTCGCGATCATTAACCACTTGGCCAACAGGCCCATCAATGTCAACAACATGACATTTCAATTATTGTAGGATAATCTCAAAAAGAAACCATGTGAAATCTTGCGATGTTTGGCAGAAATGGGTTAGTTCGACTGGAGAGACAGCCCGGGACCCAAAAGTTTATATTCCAACAGACTCTAGTCTTAGACCAATGTCGAGTCAGGTTTCGGAATCATAATTTTGATAATGTAGAAAGTGCCTCGTAATGATCTTTTTGAAACATCAGAATTCCAAATATCGTTATGAGTCATAAAACATTTTTAAATATTATTAATAATTACAAATATTAATAAATAAATTCTGTCTAGTTGAAGCTAATCAAAAAACTGGTCAATCAGATATTGCGCTACACTCCAAAAGAAGATCCAGTCGCTTATGATCAGATCCAGATGTTTAAACATCACATCTTACTAAATCCAGTCAGCTTCTCTCCGATGTATCTATTGAAGTTTGACAGAAATCTTGCAATTGCGGTTAGTCTTGTTATTTCATAGTCAATATTAGGGTTGCAAGAACATTTTATCACTTAGGGTCTTACAGAAAAACGGAGTTTAGCAATAAAATCCCTCATACGGAGACGCCATTTAAAAAGTAGCAACGAACATCTTAAGTTAAGTTAAGTTAAGAGTCATAAGTTGCAAGCATCGTTGAGCTTCGGAAATTACCTGCAGGTCCGTCTGCTCAATTCCAACTCCAGTAACTACTAACAAGATATTTACACATTTCAGGTTCTGTCAGCTGTGATCACATATCTTACGGTTTTCACCAATCTATAAAAATACAAAAACCGAAGTCTTTAAGTCATAGCATCTTAGGCATACAGAACCACGATTCAATATAACGTTCAAGCATCAAAAGAAATCGGCACTTAACTTTTGTAATATTCGTAACTAATTCTAAGACATATTATGACACGTATTGATGTGTGTTTGCATTTAAATTATTGTATTATTTATTCCTTAATAAAAGTGTGATATTGACAATGATGATGTGATTTCTACTGAATAATTATGTTTTTACGATTTTTATGAGTCAGGAGTTGGATTATCTTTCAAGATGTGTGCGAATAACCAATTTTAAAGCTACATTCTTCTTTTTTTTACGTTTGGCAATCCTAAGGAGTTTCTACCGGGTTTATATGGTCCGATGATATATCGATATTAAAGTGACTAAAGCTATGGAGTCCATGCTGGAATCTTTTATGCCACAGCTTCATGTATTTAGCCTCGACAGGAAATTATATAACTCATAACAGATTTGCTCAGTTGTCTTGTTCAGTACCAGGCTATCCTAAAGTGCTACGCGGAGATCTTGCCCACTGATAATTAGAGAAGTGCACAGAACATGGTGCAAATAATATTCAAACGGGAAGATTAACTTCCATTTTGGATACTATAAATTCTTAGGAAGTTATTCTCTTGAACTTCATAGGAAAGGAAGTCAGAATTAAGAAGACGTCGATTCTATGGCTTCTTATTGCATACCGCTGTGTCAAATTTTTGTAAGAAAGCCTGCCTGTACTGTCTAAAATATCTGTTACCCGGTTCAACCGCCTCGACTGGCGGCTACAAGTCGATACCTATATACAGTGTAGTTGTTTTAAATGTAAGATCTTTTTTCTGTTTATCAGTAGGCATATTAATACAATTAGTTTTCTAATAACCATTCAATTTAAAGAATTACTTTAAAACTTTCACCAACATTGACAAAGAATTTGTTTATTTTGTTTAATGAAATCTTTGTATCAGACGAATTTAGGAGAAGCATACTAGAGGATTGTGGATTAGAGTTAGAATTAGTGATGGCTTTAACCAGTGGCGTAACTATACCGTTTGAGGCCCGTGGCAAATTCGCCGGATGGGGCCCTGAAAAATGTTAGTGTTCTGCACTTCTCCTACACATAAACTATAAGTGTGCCAAATTTTATGCTCCTGCGTCCGCGCATTTTTCGTAAAAAGGAGTCCAAAGCTTTGGACGTATTAATATACAGATTAAGATCCTTCTGTGTTCGCGGCCCTCTCTGACCAGGGGGCCCCTTTTGGCTCGGGGCCCGTGGCATTTTGCCGTTTTGCCACCCTATTGTTACGCCACTGGCTTTAACAGCCTTGCATGTGGCCTTGATATCGTTTTTCACGTAAACTAACTCATTTTTTTCATGCCAGCGTTTAAGGTTTTTAAGAAGACTATTAAGATAATTACGATATCGAATATAGATTATTTTAAGAGCATAGTTATCAGAGGAGGCGACTTTAATTTTTTAACCTATTTTCCCAACGGTAAGACCGTATGGGACAGTCCATAGTTTAGACTTCAATTAAATTTCTTTGGGTGGATTCTGAGTCGAATACAGTCATTCTGGAGATGTGACTGATTTTGGCTGATGTTCACTCTAAAACATTGGAAAACCAGTTCCAAAGTTCCAAAAGCTTAAGAAATTAACTTCACTATTTACTTTACAGCATAATTTCCATCATCTATATGAACGCTTGACACCAGAAACGAGAATAAAATGCGAATAAATATTGCAAAACGAATTTATTACCATTTTACTAACTTTTATACAACGTCGGTCATAGATATATCAAAAGAGTGAGTATATAACAAATTAGTAAAATAAGTACTATATTTTTGTCAATAAATAATGTATTTATTTTATTTATTTGATAAAACAGTTCAAATCTCAGTTTTAAAAGCCCACGAAAGTGACTCTACGCTACCTGATGGAAAGTATGAGTAGAATCCAAGACTCACACTATGGCGGCCTAGTAAGATGCCTAGATATTCCTAGGACCTCGAGTAGTACTCGTAAATAAGTAAATTTATCAGTTAAATTTAACCTAAAAAGAATTAGTAGGTTATAAGATAGATAAACAAAATACGGAAACATTTACGGTTCAAAAAAACAATCAACACTTATTTAGTGTGACACATAGTAACAATTATGATAATTTCCGGTGGTTTATTTTAACAATTGTAGATAAATCCATTGAACTAACAAACAAGATAAACGTTATACATTTTTTTTTGTTGTAGGAGTCAAAAGAAACCCTGAAACTCTACGTGAATTAATACATGTATACTGTTCACTGTGCCATATGATCAAAATGTTGAACGACAGCAGTGGCCCCTTGCCAATAATACTACTTCTGTACACCGCGATAGACATGGTCACTGGACCATATTTCGTTGTCACTCTTTACCAACAAAATTACCTACAGTAATTGATTTTTGTTTTTTGCAGTTCGAACTCAATCTGAGGTTCCTCTGTTCACAATTACATCGATAGTAGTCTGGTGTACTGTTTGTTTTTCTATGCTTCTATCACTTACTGAACCATGTCACCAAACTCACTACCAGATATGCACTTTTAGTTCAATTATTTGTTATACCAGATATTGGCACATTAAACAAATATAGAAACCATCTTTGAAGCGTGTCGTATATCTTGTCAAAATTTGAACGTAACCGGTGCCGAAGTTTACGAGTTTTTGGAACGTACACAAACCAACTCTTATATCCATTGTTGTCGAACGTTGTCAAGCAACACGTTAGTTTCAATCAAGTGAGAGAGGACGCTCGAAACTCGACATCTTCCTGAAATGAACCCAAAGTCTGGAGGTGGCAACTAAACTGTGTCTCTTATGCCTCCTCTACGCTACCTGCGAAGTTGGACGATATTAGATGAATACACAATAGTCTAAAAACACTTCGGCTTACCTCTGTTATATTGAAGGTATGCAGCTTAATCAAAGACACGTCTGTTGAACACACAGTATATTTCTCGACAGAAATACAATGCTACCTACTAACAGTATATGAACAATTACAAATTAATATGTACCTACATCACACCTCCCCACCTAAACCCCCCTACGTACATGATTTACATAACCAAATCACAGTAAGGTGTAGTACAATATTTCATCACTTAATGCTATCGAAATGTGGCCGTTTAACTTATATAATGCTAATTAATTATTCTAGTAGTATTTTATTTATTCTAAATAGTAATCTTACTTAATTTTCATACCCAAATCTGATTGGGGGTCTGCGTGTTCGCATCAGACGCCTCACCGGCGACCGCACAGGTGACTGCTGTGTCAGTTGCTTAGGGGAGCCTGGAGAGTGAGAGGTCGGTGATTGCAGACACTGAGATTGATCTCCAGCCAACGTATTAGTATCCTTTTCCTCCCTCTCAATCTCCGCCCTCTCCTCCACCAGGCCCGACTCTGGTTGTTGCTCCACGACATCCTCGAGTTCCTCCACACCTTCTTTTTCCATGTGGGGAAAAATATTAGTGGATCTGCGTCTGATTTGGTCAATATGCCTCTTTACCAATTGACCGTCATCCCTTTCTAGTATATATCTACGTGAACCCTCTCTGTCCACAACCGCGCCTTTTACCCACTTGTCCCGGTTGTTGTACTCCCGAGCCCAGACTGCGTCCCCTTCGGAAAATATACGTTCCTGTCCCCCGCTATTGGCTACCTGGCACTGTTGCGCGCGCCGCACGCGGTCCTCGAGAGCCCCGTCGTTCCGCAGCAAGTCCAATCGTGACCGTAGCGGCCGGCGCTGGAGTAACATGGACGGACTTTCACCGGTCGTACTATGAATGCTATTTCTATAGGTTATTAAAAATGTCTGTAGTGCTGTTTCGATATCAATAGAGTCTCTGTAAGCTTTTTTTATTACCCGTTTACACAAATTCACCGCGTTTTCCGCTGCACCGTTCGATGAGGGGTGATATATCGGCGAATGTGACTGACGTATGCCATTGCTCTTTAGGAAATCTCTGAATTCGGAGCTTGTAAATGGTGGGCCCTGATCCGAAACCACTTCTAAAGGCAACCCAAAACGAGCGAAGGTCGATCTTAACACCTTAATTACACTGGAAGCAGTTGTTCGCGGCATTTCAAATACTTCTAACCATTTCGTTGTCGCATCAATTACAATAAGAAAAGTCTTCCCATAAATTGGACCTAAAAAATCCACGTGTAACCTACTCCATGGCTGATCTAAATACGGCCAAGGCTTAGGCGTCGCTCGCGGCGGTGCTTGCGCCTCTATCGCACACGTCTCGCATCGCCGACAGGTGTCTTCCACGTCGGCGTCTATCCCCGGCCACCACACATAGCTACGAGCCAAACTTTTTGTCTTTACAATACCCATGTGGCTAATGTGGAGCTGTTCTAAGACTGAACCCCGTAACGTGGATGGTATTATTATTCTGTACCCCCACATAAGACAACCCTTTTCTATGTATAATTCCCGTCGTCTAAGAAAATAGGGTTGAAGGTCATCGTCATTGCACGAACTAGGCCAGCCGGACTGGACGTAAGCCTTCACTCTGCTCACTAAAACATCTTTCGACGTAGCTACTTTAATATCACTGTTTGTTATTGGTAAAAATTTCTCTACAAAATTAAAATATGTTACTTCGTTTTCGTCACTCGACGGGCGCGAATTGATTGCCGACTGAGGTAGTCTAGATAATGCATCTGCACAATTTTTCGTGGAGGTTACATATTCTATTTTATAATCATAACCCGATAATAGAATAGCCCATCTTTGTAATCGTGATGCCGCCATCACCGGTATACCTACTCTATCTCCGAATATGTACGTTAATGGCTTATGATCCGTTCGCAGAATAAATTTACGACCATATAAATACTGGTGGAACTTTTTGATTCCAAAAACAATAGCTAGCGCCTCCCTATCTATTTGGGCATAAGCCCGTTCGGCCGCCGTAAGTGTACGAGAGGCGTACGCGATCGGACGCTCCCCCTCTGGTGTGAGGTGAGAAATGACGGCCCCCACCCCGGCTGTGCTGGCGTCCGCTGTTAACACTAACGGTAAGTTGGTGGAGTAATGACACAACACTTCACTACTCTTCAGTACACACTTCACGGCCTCGAATGCACGCTGACATTCTATACTCCATACGTATTTATTACCTATTTTCAGTAACTTATATAGTGGCGATAATATAGTACTGACGTTTTTTATAAACTTAGCATAATACATAACTAAGCCTATAAAGGCTCTCAACTCTGACATATTTAACGGCGCCGGGGCATTCACTATCGCGTCCACCTTGTCCGGGCAAGTGTGAACTCCATCCTTACTAATTACATGACCTAAGTAGCTAACCGACTCCGCGAAGAAGGTGCATTTTTCTTTCTTTACCTTCAACCCACGTGCTCGCAATCGTTGAAATACCTTATCTAAATTGTCTATATGTTGGACTGTATCTTTTCCCGTTATAATTATATCATCTAAGAATACCCCAACATGTGGCATATCTGCGAATAATTGTTCTAGCAGTCTCTGAAAAATCCCAGGACTCGATGCCAAGCCATAGACTAATCGTTTGTACATAAATAGCCCCTTATGCGTATTGATTACGGTGTATTTCCTCGACTCGTCCAATTCGAGTTGGGCATACGCCTGTGATAAATCTATTTTACTAAAGCGCTGCCCTCCGTGTAGTCTAACTAGTAAGTCTTCCACTTTTGGCAAGGGATAACGGTCAATATCGAGTACCTTGTTTAGCGTTAGTTTGTAATCAGCGCAGATTCTGATCGTGCCGTCCTTTTTTACGACCGGCACGATCGGCGTGGCCCAGTCTGAGCGTTCCACCGGCTCGAGGATGTCGTCGCGCACCAACTGCTCCAGCGCCCGCTCGACCGGCTCGCGCAGCGCGTACGCCAGCGGTCGCGCTTTCATATACACGGGCTGCGCGCCCTCTCGTACCCGCACCGTCACCTGGCCGCCGGTGAAGCGCCCGAGGCCGTCCGCGAACACCTCACTATACCTGGAACTGAATTCACTTAAATTAAATAACTCATTTTTCACATTATTAACATTTTCCTGATGAATTGAAATCGGTATTTTTAATTCTAACAACCACTGTCGTCCTAACAATAATGTTTTGCCATTTTTTAATACATACATATCCAATGCTTTAATCGTGTCTTTATAAATAACTCTCGGCCTTATTACTCCTAATGGGCGTACTAGTTCCCCTGTATAGTATCGTAATATTACATTACATGGATAGACTCTTAAATTTTTAAACAATTTCTGATAAAGATCCTCACTTATACATGTTATTGCACTACCTGTATCACATTCCATCGAAATATTGTGACCATTTACATTTAGCGTAATCAAGATTGGTTTGCATTGATTTAAAGACAATTTATTTATATTGATAATTACCTTGTCACCAACCTCTCCTCGTAACTCCTTGTGAGATTGAACGGGCTCGCTCACTGCACTTAAGTTATGATGCCCGGACACATATGGACACATTCGCTTGAGGTGTCCTTGCCGGTTACAAACCCGACACACGTAGGCCGCAAACCGACACGACGCTTCCTCGTGTGTAGCACCGCATACTCCGCACTGCTGTTGGTGCCGACGCTCCCGCCAACCGGCCGCGACCTGTGACCGCCCGTCGCGTCGCGCGCCGCTCGCCGACAGCCTCCCGCGGTACCCCGCCGCCGTCGCCGTCGCTACCGGTGGCCGTGATGGTGTTTGCGGCGACCGCGCCGCGAATTTTTCACGGCTGTACATCGCTGGACACTCAATATGGTCAGCGGCTACGCCCGCTCGACCTTGGCATACCGTTGCTGCATCTTTTTCTGCCGCCTCTAAATTAACCGCCAACGTATAGGCCTTGTTGAAAGTCAGGTCATCCTCTGCGAACAACCGCTGTCGTATTGTGTCGCTTATGATGTTACATGCGAACTGATCCCGTAGATTTTCCTCTAAGGTAGTTTTAAAATCGCACATCGCAGATATCTTCTTTAGTGCAGCCACATAGTCAGCTATACCTTCGTTGATATATTGTTTCCTGTTACGAAATTTATATCTTTCTGCCAGTATACTGGGTTTTGGTTGTAAATGTTTTTCCAAAATTTCTTTCAATTCTTGAAAATTTTTCTCACTGGGCTTTTGTGGTGTGCATAAATTGACTAATAATTCATAGCACTCAGCTCCTATAACCGTTATCAATGTCGGTACCTGCATGTCGGCCTCGATTTTATTAACTTTAAAATATTGTTCCAGTCTTTCTGTATACAACCGCCAATTGTCGGTTCTTACGTTAAATTCACTTATTTTACCTATCGACATGATTCTAAAATAAATACTTTTTCACGCACGGTTCTAATAAACTTCGTCGCCAAATTGTTATATTGAAGGTATGCAGCTTAATCAAAGACACGTCTGTTGAACACACAGTATATTTCTCGACAGAAATACAATGCTACCTACTAACAGTATATGAACAATTACAAATTAATATGTACCTACATCACAACCTCTTCAAACTTTACCGTGCCTCGGGCGACTTTCTAGAGCACTTCGCCGATGAACTTCATCTAGCTTCGCGAGTAGTTTAGAGGAGGAATTATAGTTGTAGGTCCACAAGATAAAGTCAATTATCGTCTGTTTATATGCCACAGCTTTTAATGGTTGAGGTGCAGTCAACTCTGTCTGTATCTCGGTATCCGTCTTTATATCATATCACAAAAAAAAATATTTCCACTTGACAATCAATGGATAGTGCCACAGAAAGCATTAGGCCATATCGGATTTCTGTAGAAAGACTTATCGAATTTCTAAAAGTTCAAACTATCCATAACGATTGCCAAAAAATATATATGGCAACCAGGACCGACAGCTCGTGTTCTCCAAAGCATGAAGGGGTCTCAATGTGGTTAGGATTGCCTAACTTGGCAGTGTGTTACATGTGTTGTGTGCAAGTAACCTGCTCGGTTACTACATGTAGCAGTGATAAAACTAATGATAGAAAAAATGGAAAAGACTGACACATACATTTGGAAAAATAGCAGGAAGATGATAATTCTCTAACTTAATATATTTTTTGTTAAATATTTTATAAGTTGTTTTGCGCTGTTGTTTGATTGTAAAATATCAATTAAAATTCCATTGTTTGTCTATAATTTTAGCATATTATTCACATCACATCCACACCTGTGTTATGATTAATTAAATTGTCAAGATAATATATGCAGGTTTACTTTAGTATCATTAATTATAATTATTATACTTTTCTTTTTTATTAACGGAGTGGAAGCTCCTCATGAATATCCTTTGCCCATTGGAGCGGAGCGCAGGGGTGTGTCGGACTTTTACGAACTAAAAACCACCCCGATGTCTCTCTGCTTGCTAATAGCTGGGAAGCGAGTATCGCAATTGCGTACTGCCGCTATCCCCGATAGGCATTAACCCCTGTCACCTAAGACGGGTCCCGTCACCCACTGGTCGTAGTTCTCTAAAATACTGCTGCATACACGTAACATAGTACGCAGCTTTTCTGGCCTGTATCTGTTCGGGTGATAAATTCCCCGAAATCGTCGCTTGCAGCTCTATCCCTAAAGTGGTTGGAGATCAACGAATATCCTGCTCGGCGCCCCGTGTGTCTACTGCGAGTAGAGCGATACGGCGGTCTCCTTCCTGTCTTCCTTTGCGTCGTTTGACGCATTTTACCTCTGATGATGACAATTTAAACCTCTCGTGCACAAACCCAATAGAACACATTTTTGAGCAGGACGACTTTTGTCAACATAACTTTTAACTTCATAGTAAATATACATTTTAAATTTATAAATCAATTAATAAAATAAATAAATATATCCGAAATCTGACACGCAACGCCATCTAATGTCAAACTATGCAGAGCTTGTAATATGAAAGGTAGATTGAATAATAAAATATATAAAAATAAAAACTGATGAAAATAAAAGAAACATTTAATTTAGAACTCAATATTAATATACGTTATAAAATATTTTCAGTCAGGACAACTTTAACCTGGCAACATTATTTTAAACTTCTCTTCTTTAATTTAGAATTCAATATTTAAAAAGATGCAATACTATAAACGTTTGATGGTCTTGTTATACCTGCTTCCACTCGGAACCGCCCACTTATCAATCTGGTGTTTAATTTTTCTGCAGAGCTCACTGGCGGAGCTCTATTTTTATTTACCCAACGTCCTGGAAAAGTTGTCATTAGGAACGGAATACGAATACCTACAGGAGTGCTTCTAAAAGTGACTCTGCAAGATTTGTGTAAGTATCCACCCCAAGCCATATGATTCATTGGTGCGAGTTGGGGCAACAATACACACAATACAAAGTTAACAATTCTGAAGTAACATTCAAGAACTCGAAAGAATCTTGGACGTATTTTTGACAATTGATAGTGACATGTAATTAAAAAAAAATCTTACCTGTTTCTTTCATACCAGTGTCATTTGTAAAAGCAATCATCAATACCGATAGCGACCAAACAACGTCCTTGGTTCTGTCACATCGCTGTCAGATAGTGTGCTATACTATTATAAGTATTGCTATACTAGGTGTACATAAACAATTAGTATAGCGATGCTTGCTTTACAATATAGAATATAACTGTTTTACGATGTGTTACAGAAAAAAAAAATACCCTATACTTTAATGTAGAAATTTTAACTGGATCGTGCTGCGTTAAGTTAATGTGTTAATCCTATCTTTTTAAAAATTGTTTAATTTACATTAATATTATTTTATGTTTCGTTTAAATTGTGCAAACTTACGTTGTCTTGTCACAGAACACCATACTCACGTGTCAAAATGATTTTTCTTCTATTTTAAACATATATGGCTACACTGAGTGCATTAACTAACATTTATCCAATTAAAGTTCAATCGAACCCGCGTTATAACAGCAAGTCAATGCCTTATGAAGTTTTAAGCTTTTGCGGTCCATGGTTTATTTATTTAGAAATATTTACAATATTTTAACAAGACGGCCTAGTCAATATCGCTTGAGCTTGTATCGCATGTATTTTATACTTCAGAAATAATATAACTTTGCACAATTTCTGTGAATTTCGGCAAACTACAATTATAAAGTGAAAATCAGCCACATTTAAGTGAATTATGAATAATATTAATTAGTATTAATTAACGTTAATTAACATACTCTTGACTGACGTTCCAACCAGGTTAAATTGACACTGGTCACAGACAGACTTGAAACGAACGCCAACATCTATCGATGTCAATTCCTGTTTATTAAATAATTATACAATTAGTCTATTCTCGGTAATCAGACCCTCAGAAAATTGAAAATTAAAAAAAAATTGCAAGAGATCTTCTATTTACCTACCACACGTTGCTATGTAGAGTTATAATGTATTTTTTGGCAGCTTATATGCATAATAGCATTGCTAATGAACATCATGCCACCCTGAATCGAATGGTTGTTAAATAATATACACGAACCATTCGAGAACAATTAATTAATTTCAAAGTAGCTAATTTAATAATTTTAAAACTAAAAGATACTTACTACAGATCACTAGTGGTAGAAACTTTATCTCGTAGTTACGAGGCAGAAGAAAGCACCTCCAAAATGAGTTCTTGTATAATTAAAATAATGACATGAAGGAAATTATTAAATTTAGTATTTCATTACTTTTTGTCACAAAAAAATAAATGAATTTTAATACAAATGTATTCAGTATTGTAATTACAAACATCAAATTGGGAGAAAATGAGTTCAAGATCTGGCAACACATCGAACTGGTCCGTTTCGTATAATATTTCCTGAGATGAAAGTTAAAGGAAATGGAAAATAACGGAAATAATTCATATTACAAGTGAAATGTTTATATATTTATAAAAGGAGCTAAAGTTGTAGTTATATTAAACATCAAACCATATCCTGGTGAAAGAGAAATCTAATTTCTATCATTAAAATGTCGTTTTCATTTGGAACACCTTCGAGCGCTCCGGCGAGTACAGGTCTTACTGGATTTAGTTTTGGAAATACAAAGTAAGTGAATGTACATATTTTTATTAAGACACTGAGAACAAAATCGTTTTTGAGGTTTTAATCAACTTAAAAAGGATCATAATAACATAACCTTATTCTTTATTAGATGTCAAATCATTAATGTCACATTACTTAAATTTCAGGCCATCTACTCCCGGGTTTGGTCTCACAACAACTACGCAGCCTACTACTAGCCTTTTCGGTGGCAACCAGCAGGAGCAACAGCAACAACAGAGTGCTGCATTGCCGGGTTTTGGACAAACTGCTTTTGGTTCTACGACACCGGCGTTTGGCGCGGGAGCATCGGCGTTTGGGACTGGCACTTCAGCTTTTGGCGCCACATCTGCAGCACCATCTTTTGGAACGACTACCCCTGCATTTGGAGCCACCGCTGCTCCTGCTTTCGGTATGTATATTTTTATTTGTACTAAAGCTTGCTTGATGGTCCAATTTCGATTTTAAGTTACTAAGTTTTAATGTATTCTTAATGTAACTTATACTTTCAATGTACGAATACTCTTTATCATACCAGATTTGAATTTATGGATAAATATTTGTAGATAGGTACCCAAAACAGTGTTATAAAGTCTAAAATAATTAAAAAATAGTACAAACAGTTAACAGTCTTATCATAGAGATAGAGATAGAGAATAGAAATATGCTTTATTGTACACCAATTACAATATTATAGTTGAATATTGCAAGAAAATATATAATTATTGCAGCATTATTGCTAAAAGCAGTACAAAACATATAAAAAAATAAAATAATACTTTAACATTATACTTTGCTCTTGTAAGTTTTCATGGACTATTTTAATATCATAATTTATAACACCATATAATGTATTTAAAGTATACATATATGGGATGAGTGTGGTTTGCCATGCTGGGACCGATTAAAAATACAGAATGTCACCATCCTTATTCTTGTCATGGATGTCGTAAGAGGCGACTTAGAGAACAAAATATGCAAGACAACATTACTGCCAAGAGAAGGATAACTTGAAACAAACCCTCTACCAACCCATCTGGCGAGCATGGTATAGTAGGCCAAAACCTCCTTCACCAAGGGGAGGACAATGTCCAGCAGTGGACAATTAAAAGCTGTTGATGATGATACAGGTAGAGATACAGGTCTCAAGAGATCTTTCTGACAAAGTAGTAACAGTTGACACAGGAGTGACCAAAGTAAAAATACTTTAATTAAGTTGCAACACATGTAAGATTATTCACAACATTTGATTACTACAGGAGCATCAACCACTCCTGCGTTAGGCGCTAGTGTCGCTCCAACGTTTGGTGCTACAACTACCCCAGGATTTGGTACGGGAGGACTGAATTTTGGTGCAGGCACCAACACTTCAACACCTGCTACAGGTAATATATGAAAAAGTTTTTTTTAACTGCAATTTTAATAAAATCTGTGCTAAAGTTAAGATTATACTACCGAATTCTAACATAGGCATGTGTGTACATGACTTTTATGTATCACTTTCAATGTGACAATATTGAGACAGACCAGATGAGATGTATTTTATTTGATGTTTACTCCGTGTGGTGACAGATTAAAAACACAGAGTGACTTGACTAAAGGGACAGAACATTGAAGACTACATTATTGTAACGAAGAAAGGAAAACTTGAAACAAACCTAACCAACCAAGGCCACTTTGATATAGTAGGCCAAAACCTCCTTTCTAAAGAGAGCTCTATGTCCTACAGCAGACTGTTAAAGGTTATTGGTGATGTGATATGATTTTTGTTGTATTGTTTTATTATAATTTAGAACTTAAAAAAGTTCTTATCGAAATAATCACTTTGTAGGTTTATCATTTGGCGCCCCTGCCACTTCAGCAGCTCCAGGCCTTGGTGGTGGGTTCGGATTTGGCACTTCAAGTACACAGAGCATAGGGTTTGGCAACTTTGGTTCCACAAGCACTGCTACAACGTCTACTAGCAACTTTGGTAAGTAGATTTTTATTTTAATCATAAAATAATTAATCTTTTGGATTCATAATAATGAATTGTATCTTGAATGTCTGACATGTCCTATATTCTTGTGATGGGGTAGTGGATCTTGTTAGTAATCGTCCATTCGACAGACCCTGACTTACAAGCCAGAGATCATGGGTTCGACTCCCACCCAGGGCACATATTTTCATGATTAGCATGATTATTTGTCCTGTCTGGATGTATTTTATCTATAATATGTATATATTTAGAAATATGTAAGTGTGTTTATCAGCAGTCTGGTTACCATAGCACAGACTGCCTAATTTGGAATCACACAGCCGTGTGTAAAATGTGCAAGGTCATTTATTTACTACATTCCATCTTGAGTTTAATATACGTTTTTTTTAAACCATAGAAAATAGAGAATAATTATTTTAAAACGTTCAATTACCAGTAGAACCTACTTATTATACACTGTGACTGGTGAGATACCTTCAATACTTATGGAGAGTACTCTGTACTCGATTCTCGTTAACTTGATATAAAAAAAATAGGTGCTTATTTTTTATCGAAATATCTCTAAAAAATAAGTCCGCGCGGTGTCCAAGTATTCCGCAGTTAAATACTGGGCTCTCGGTGTACTGTGTACGAAGTTTACTAAGAAGTTATTTAATATTTCGTTTTTATGTTATTTTATTTCATGATATATGTTCGCATACTATTACGTCCTCAAATATTGAAGGTATCTCACTAGTCAGTTTGTATATTATGTAGCCTCTACTCAGTAAAACGGATGTGAGGCTTGACTAAATCAGTTTTTCCGTTTAACTGGTACACTTATTTAATTTAAAACAAAAAAAATGCATGCTAATTTTATTTTTGTATACATTTTCCAGTACAATATGTTTCCTTATCCAAGCTCGTCACCGTTTAGATCTCCACTTATACCTGTAACCCAGACCTTCCAAATGTTGACACCCACTATCAGTATCAAGCCAAGTTTCGAACTGAGTCCAATACAATGTGAATTTAATAGTGGATATAAGCAATTAAGTTGTAAAAGAGACCGTTATCCTGTCATCACACCCACTTGTGGTGAGATAATTTTATACATAAAATATAACTTATAATAATATCATTAATTAGAATGTTATATCAAGGGTCTGATGCAGAAGGCAGTCCCCCTTGACACGGCCCGTATTGTGAGGAGGTTCCTGTCTTTGGAACCCTAACCACCGGTGTCTTGGTCCCTGTAGCCGATGTCGGTGGTCTACAATTTTTTATATTTTCAAATATGTGTTTTTGTATTCCTTTTGTATGTATTTAAAAATGTAGTCAATATGTACATACAAATGAATAAAGAGAATAATTAATTACGTAAAATAATAAAAAGTATAATTTTATGTAGAAATATTTAGAACTTGCAAATTCATAATTTACTTATGCAATCATTTCGTATAGTATAATTTAGATGTCATGAAGTTTATGTATTACCCATAAGGTGTATGTATTTAACAAATAATATTTACTTTAATTCTCCATATGGTGTTAAATTAAGAATACAGAGTGTCACTACTCATATTTTTCCCATAGCTGTTGTAACAGGCGACTAAGGTAACAAAATATACAAGACATTGCAAAGAGCAGGAAAACTTGAAACAAACTCTTTTTTTTTTTTTTTTTTTTTTTTTTTTTAACGTTTGGAAACCCCCTCGGGCCGTCACCCCACCGGGGTTTACGGCGGGGTGGTGTGTCGGAATCGGACCGACTAAAACCACACGGTGTGCCACTCTGCGCCTGAGATAGGAGGGATCCGGGAACCGCTGCTGTTACGACATCCAGATCCCTCCCAGCGCCTGCCCGCTAAAGCGGGCACCATCTGCGGATCAACTCTCTATTTAGGCAACGTACGGCACACGCGCACATCACCTCCTCGCGGCTGGCCACTATAGCGGATGGAGGGGAAAACCCGTCCCGTCCACCCGCGGCCACACTCAAGGCGGCATGAGGCGCTGGTATGCGCGCCTCCGCCGCCCGGCTCGCCGGCGGCGAATTGGGTCCGAGTGGATATCGTCCTCCCGGGCCTTCTCCGCCGCCTCCTTCCGCGAAATTACATCTTCGCAGAAGGTTGCGACCGCGGTAAAACAACTGTCGCTACCGGCCATGGAGCGTATGACGGCCGGCAGCGAGAGATCACCTCCAATAACTGCAGTGAGGACCCTACGCTGCGCCGCCCAAGCGGAACAAACCGCTAGCGTGTGCTGAGCCGAGTCCTCACTACAGTCGCAGTGGTGACAGGCGGGACTCAATTCCCTCCTGACGACCGAGTGCAGATACTTCCCGAAGCAACCGTGCCCGGAAAGGACCTGCGTCAGTCGGAAGGAAAGGGT
Organism: Hypercompe scribonia; assembly: GCA_949316085.1. NCBI lineage: Eukaryota > Metazoa > Arthropoda > Insecta > Lepidoptera > Erebidae > Hypercompe > Hypercompe scribonia. The sequence goes on from OX438988.1 coordinate 14,599,853, forward strand.
CTCGTGCTGCCGCCCTGTCCACTCGGCGATGACCGGCTGGAGAGCCTCCACGGCGGCAAAGCCAGCACGTGGAGCCTCCAGCCGGGACGACCAACGAGCCATCGTGGCTCGACGAGCGGCCTCTCGCCACTCGCGTATCTCTACCGGCGGGGGCCGTATGCCACTACCCGCTCGGAAGTCAGCCGTTCGCCGGTAAACTTCGGCGAGCACTTCCGCCTCCAAATCCCACGGGGGAGTTCCGGCCAAGGCGCACGCCGCCTCCGTCGATACGGTGCGGTAACCACGTATGGCTCTGACCGCCAATATCCTCTGAGGGCGCCAGAGGCGAGCCCTATTCTGAGCGGTCAGAGCCGCCGCCCACACCGGTGCACCATACAGTGCCATTGACCGGACAACCCCCGTGTATAGCCGTCTCGTCGCGATGCTGGCTCCACCCAAATTGGGCAAAAGTCGCCCAAGGGCAGAAGCAGCGCCGACCAGCTTTAGAGTAAGCTGTCGGAAGTGCTCGTCGAAGAGCCACCTGCCGTCTAGGATCAGGCCCAGATACTTCATCTGGGCCTTAATCGGTACGAGGACCGAATTGACAACGATAGAGGCGCCGGGGGGTGGACCACGACGGGGCCCATGAAACAAAAGGGCCTCCGTCTTATCTAGGGCCACCCGTAAACCTAGCGCCTCAATGCGCCCGACCACCATAGAGACTCCCACGGTGGCCAGGCGCGCCGCCTCTTGAAAGTTCGCCCCCCGGGCCGTGACCAATGTGTCATCGGCGTAACAAATTACGCCCAGCCCGGGAGGAAGACGACCTCTAAGGGCCCAGTCGTATCCCATATTCCACAGGAGTGGTCCGAGGACAGACCCCTGTGGAACACCGCACGACATGGGCCGCCGCCTCAGAATACCATCTCGGTCCTCGTACATGACGGTACGCTCCTCCAAATAGTCTGCCACAAGCCGCCTCAGGTACTCTGGCACCCCGTGGTAGTGGAGTGCTTCCCTGATGCAGCTAAATGGCAGACTATTAAATGCGTTGGCGATATCCAACGACACCGCCAGCAGCACGCCACCACAGCTCACCGCCTCTTCGGTCACGGCCCTCAGGCGCAACACAGCATCGACTGTCGAACGCCCGGCTCGAAACCCGTATTGGGCGTCCGACAGATCGGGGCCCACCTCGCAGAGGTGCCGGACGATGCGGGCAGAGATTATCCTCTCAAACAATTTACCCGCCTCGTCCAGCAATACGATGGGCCTATAAGCCGCGACCGAATCGGCCGGCCGTCCCGGCTTCCGTAGTAGGACCAGCTTCCCGCTCTTCCAGCCCTCAGGAAAGCGCCCGGACGCCAAGCTGGCGTTTAGGACTTCCCCGAGGCGATCCGACATGTGGTCGAGGGTTCGCGCCAACACTCGGGCAGGTATCCCATCTGGCCCAGGGGCGGTGTTCTTAGAGCGAATCCGTAGAACGACCGCCCCTATCTCCGATTCCCTGACGGGCGGAACATTATCCTCGTTCCGTCCCCCGTCGTCTTCGACCATGAAGGCCATCGACGGGGGTGTGTGCTCCGCCCGCTGCGGGAAAAGACCCTCGACCACTTCCCGCAGGAAGCTGGGCTGGAGGGTCTCTGTAAGGGGGGGGCCCGACGCGCGGAGCTTTTGTCGCGCCGCACGATAAGGGCGACCCCAGGGGTCACGATCGAGACCCTCCAGCATCTCCTTCCTCTTCACTTCTTTGGCGCGGCTAATGGCCAGCTTCAGAGTTTTCCGCGCCTCTCGGTACTCCTCATGAAGCTGGTCCTCCCCGCCGTCTACGCGGTGTCGCCGCCGACTACGGGTGTAGGACCTCCGGGCACGAGTACAGGCCGCGCGGAGGTCCGCCAACTCCTGGGACCACCAGTAAACCTCCTTCCGTGGAGGCCGACAACCTCGGATACGGGGCATGGCCGCATCGCAAATCTGCGTAATCGCATCGCGGAAACGACCAGCCCCCATGTCGACCTCTTCGGTCGGAGCCTGCGGAGACAGCCAGGAGACTTGAAACAAACTCTATACCAGCCTGTCTGGCCAGTGTGGTATAGTAGACCAAAACCTCCTTGCTATGGAGAAACCTATGTCCAGCATTGGACTAAAAGCTGTTGATGATGATGATGATTTAACTGTCAGTATCTACATATGTAACACTTTAGTACTATGAAACTGATTCCTTCACTCAGTCATTATTCCATTCCCACCTAGTCTTGATTTCTTATTTGATAACTTAACTGCCTTGGTGGTACAGCAGTAGTGAATGCTACTGCTGTGCTTCAGGTCTCGGGCTCTATTCCCAGGTCGGACCAAATGTTTGTATGATCTGCAAATATTTGTTTCGAAGTTTGTGTGTTTTCTATGCATAATATTTATGTATTTACAAAAAAAAAATATAAAACTATTATAGTACTGCTTAGTGTGAAACTAGATGATGTGTGTCCAATGTCCGTAATGTTTATTTATTTATTTAAATAGTCTGTTGATTATTAAGGATCATCATATTGCTGGAAGTGTCTGCTGCTGTCATTGACATTAAACACTAGTCTACCTAAAAGTGTTACATTTCAAATTTTTAATTCAAATTTCATTTCTATTCATGTCAGACTTTGGAATATGAAAATAAATTACTGTCTACTTTTAGAATTACACTTTTCATTAAAACTTATTTGTTTTCTGTTTCTATTTTTGTTTATTTATTTCGTATATTCACATAAGAAGTACACCAATATGTGCAGGCCCTGACTCCTGAGCTAGGCTTCTGGCCTGTGTTATAGAAGTCAATGCCTTCTCCCATCATGAGCAACACAGTAGTGTTACGTTAAATAGTGCAAAAGTTCTTAACATAATATTTACAAAACTTTTTTTTTATACCCAGGTTTGAAATTAGGTACGACATCCGTTACTGGCGCTCAACCTTCTATTTCAGGTAATTTATGTAATTATTACTATGAAACTAAATAAATTTTTTTATATTAAAACCCTGCCAAAATGACTACTCTGCCTGATGGAAAGCATTATTAGAATCCAAGAGTTGTGGTCACTATACTCATTGCAAATGCTAACAATACTGTATGGTGACCCACACTATGGCGACCTTGTGAGATGCTTTTTCACATCCCGCTTGGGGACGTAAAAGGCATTACAGTCATTGTGACAGTGTAAGGCTTACACAGTTACCACGATAACTATCACCCCTGCATCATCATCATCATCATTTAAAACCGTTATTAAAAAAAAAAATACTACTACGTCTACTACTAGTTCATTGTCTTGAAGCATTGTCTACTATATCACCATTTTAACAATAGTATGTAAAAACAGTGTAAAAAGAATATAAATACACATAAATTTAAAAGTTACTACAAAGAATAAGTGAAAAAGGTTAGTTTAACTTGGTAGGTTTTTATTCAATTTTTTTTTACAGCAACACCAAGCTTTGGTTTAGGCGGGGTTGCCACATCAGCAAGTGGTATTGGCGCTGCAAACACTACAGCTGATGCTAAAAGTAAGCTTTATTCATATTTTTCACACTGGTTTGACGTTAAATGGGAACCGAGCAGGTTAACACATTGCAAAGTGAAGCTATTCTGGCCAGGTCGAGTCTATGGTTGGGTAAAATTACTACATTACTTAAAATTTTGAAGACTCCATGCCTTTGTGAGTAAGTTAAGTCGTCTTTCCTAGTTACGAAACAAACATCTTTAAAAATCGTTACGAGTATTTGGAGCCGTAAAAAACCCGACATCTATCTGTCTTCATATGCTGAACTTCGACAGCGTCTAGTCTTGTTTTTTTTATATCTTAACACATCTCACACAAGGTCGTTTGACTCCAAACTAGGCAAAGCTTGTACTATGAAACCAAACTGCTGATAAACATACTTATACATTTCTAAATATATATACGTATTTAGATAAATTCCACACGTATGTAGAACAAGTGATCGTGTTCATCACACATAGATTTGTCCTGGGTGAGAATCGACCCACGGCTTCTGGGTTAGCAGTCAGCGTCACTAACCACTAGACCCTTTAAAACGAATTGCCTTGGCTTCATCATCATCTTTAACAGTCCGTTGCTGGTCTCTTAAGAGGGAAGTTTTGGTCTACTGTATCACGCTGGCCATATGGTTTGAAATAGACTTTCTTTCAAGTTTTTCTTCTCTTTGTACTGATATTTGCCTGAATAGTTTATTTCATTATTCGCCTCTTACGAGACCCACGGGATAAGTAAGAGTGGTGACATTACGTATTCTTAATGTGTCACCACACGGACCTTGGCTTGGCTTATGGAGATCTAATGGTAGTACCTCTACGTCAAAAATTAAAAAGTTCAGCCGTATCGGAGTAGACTTTAAGACGATTCTAACCTTGGGACAAGGATTATGCGATTAATTATAAGTTTGTTTTTAGGTGAACCTCCAAAACAAAACAAGTTGCCAAATGAATTATCAACTACAGTGGACTCGTTCAAAGAGTTTGTTAAAAAACAGAAGTCTTTGAGTTCGGAAGTCATGCGAGTGTCAATAAAACCTCTGCACAAGGTGAGTCACAAATATACTTGATAAATTAATATTTGGGTATTTTTCATAGATGTAGGCAATGGTGCAAAAGGATATTACGTAGGTTTTGGTTGGCCCTGATTAAGATTGAAAATGGCCAGCGCAATTTAATAAAGAAAAGAACAAAGTGGCTGTTTTAATTATCATTGTTCTCGGATCCTTCTTATTTTACGTGCAGTGGTACAATCTATTGTTTAGTTAATTATATGTAAAAAAGCCCAAAAAATAATTTTTTTCTTGAACTGCTTATGAGAACATTTTACATTTGGAATATTTAGGTACCTAATGTTTGTAAATATATTAATGTAGTATTTAACACAACAATTTTGAGAAAAATACGTCTAAAGTATATTGAGATTTTCTATTGCTCGGTACTCGGGTGAACGCATAATAGGCTAGATGACACCTTAGTCAAATTAGTTACTTTTTATCATCTGTCAAAACGACAATTTTGTATGAAAATGTACTAAATACCAAATCGTGACGTCACCGTTTTAGACTACTCAATTGAATAATATATTTCACTGTATATTTGATTAAAATTCGTAATACCAATAAAAAGCTACGGTAATCGTTTTTTCCGAGACGTTTCGCGATATCAGTTGCAACGAAGTGGACATCGGTATTTATTTACGATACCGTCATCTACCGAATCGTCCATTACCGGCGCTCGTCGCGCGCTCGGCAGACGACAGCGTAGGCGGTGTAAATTGTCTCGGTCGCACCGCCCGCGTCGTCTCCCGAACGCCTCGGGAGCAACAAGCAGTCACGGGTTGGGTGTCGGCAGGTGTCCCGCGAGGCGGACAGCACGCTGCGCGCGGCGGGCGCGCTGTGCGGCGCGGTGGCGCGGGGCCGCGCGCACTCGCGCCGCCTGCGCGCCGCCGCCGCCGCCGCGCTGGCCGCCGCCGAGGCCGCCGGCAGGGACTACAACGCGCCCGGTACTGCCCGCTTGCCACACTTTTTTTTTTTAAGAGACTACACCCGCTCTGTGGATAAATCCAATGTCGCGAAGGATTTGCAAACATACAAGAAACGGACCCAAAGAACACCATAACTCGGAATAACATTTTTTTATTCTTATTATAAAAAAGATACCCCGCACTAGGTATAAATCCTATGTCGCGAAGGATTTGCAAACATAAGGAACACCCAAACTCGAAACGACGATTTATGGATCACGCGAAGTGTTGTCCCGTGTGGGACTTTAACCCACAACACTCGGCGCAGCAGAAAGCGGCGTGGCGAACGCTTAAACCGTTAAACCAACCGTGCAGTCGAGTTACTCCACCTCTCCAAAAGAGTACGCGTGCTAGTCACAATACTTGTAATTCTGTTGTTATTGCCGAACTAAAATTATCTCCCATTCTCTTATTTTAGTAAAGCGATTTACAAAATATAATTTTTAAGTACGTATTTAAATACCTCTATTTTTAATGTGATATATCTAATTTCAGTCAATCTTTGACATTCAAAACGTCATGTAACAGGACAAAACTCTTTTATAGGAATTTTTGTTTAAACAGTTATCGCGCAACAGAATTCACCAATCGCAGACAAAATGTCCGCAATATGCTCTTATTAGAACAGTTGTAAGGTTGCACTTTGTCCGCACAATACCACGTGCACCTAGTAGTATACGTAAACAAAATGCAAGTCTATAAGATTAATAATAAAGACACAGTGCAGACATTTTGTCCACTTTTGTCCCTCGTCTGTACAGGTCCTAAACCTATCCGCCGTCATCAACAGTGGACCATATATTGTTGCTCTGAGTCTGGGTGTTTTTGGTGTCCGTTTCATGTATATTTGAAAAGTTCCTCATTATACAGGATACGTATTTTTAATGCAGAATTATAATTTTTTCATATTTATATTAAAAAAAATATTTATTATATATTTTTTCAAGTTTATATTAAAAAAAAAATATACATACCACACAATACTCAACAACATAAACGAATATTAAAAATTATTCATTTTCAGACTTCCACACACACGGACATATAACGCCATCTAATTTCAAACTAAGTAAAGTTTGTACTATGACAGCTAAACTGATTGATAGAATACTTATTCACGTATTTTTCTTTTTGTAAATACATACATATTATACATAGAAAACACCCTCACACAAATATTTGCAGATCATACAAACATTTTGTCGGAACCGGAAATCAAAACCTAAGCAAAGACGTCAAGCACAGCAATCACATTAAAGCTGTACTCAACCACGTTTTACAAAACGCACATTTGACACATCGTGATTAAAAAAACAAATAAAACTGTCTTTGAAACGTGTTACAAAACACTTTGAACCATACACAAATAAACAAAAAAAATAAAAAATAAAACAAAAATTACAAATGTTTCGTCTGTTTCCAGGTCTAGAACTGGAAGGCACGGCTCCACCTCACTATGTCAAAGAGTTGATATCGGAATTAGAACTGCAGCTGATTACATTCAGAAGACAGATGGAAGTTGCTGACAAGCAAATGCAATCGTCTCCAAAACTACTTACGGAACAAGGTAACAACTACATACAAACATAAAAAAAAAATACATTCAATCCCCAGAAGAGTAGACAAAGGCATAGTAAACACCTACTTTACGCCTGTATGTTGGTCCCACATAATAGGTGGTGAGCCTATTGTCAATCCTACTGTAATAAATTGCAGTCCTATTTAAATGATAATAATTTAAGGTACCTCATACATGGTTATCAGAGGCCTAGTGTGAGTTTATTTCATATCAACTCGATCGTCACGACGACCATGTCGTTCGTTGCGATTGACCCGCACTTGACTCTTACCAATCACTACGCTTAATGTACTCGCCATCGATAACAAGTTGATGTGAAAATAATTCACGCTAGGATCCATAATTCCACACTAGGCAGAAACTGTAACTCTGATATCTAGATAGAAAAATTACACTGGGGTGAGAAGAACCTACAGCCAGTTGGGGAGACTAACAAACTGGATGGAAGAGATGTCCTATATCGAGTCGAAAAAAGTCGTACTATAGTACGAGTACAGGTTTTTCCGACTCGACTAAATAGAGTACACAAGACTTCCCTGCAAATCTTTAAAAAAATTGCCTCTATACGACCAGCGAATTAATCTAAACACTGCCACTCTTTCTTTCTTGTTTCTCTTTAAATTAAATTATTAAATTTAAATATTAATTTTGCTGATCTCCATCAAGCCTGGCCGCCGTGTTCTAAATCGGCTAGGAGTGTCAATCATCGTATCTGTATGTTTATCGGCAGTCTGGTTACCATAACACAGACTCTGCCTAATTTAGAATCTGATAGCCGTGTGTGACTTGTGTAGAATTATTATTACATGTTTAATTACCAGTAAGTTTTATATTTTCGTTGACAATTTTTGTGAACTAATAGTCAATGTATTTTACATTATATTATATCACTCATCTACCCTCTTGATACACCACAACATCAGCCTCACAACACTTAAAAAGAGGACATTTTCACTTTCACATTTTTTTATTTTATGAAAGAAAAAATAATTCCTACATTTACATTCAATTCTGGATAGGTATTGGATTGTATGAATATTGGTACAGTACAACTATCAAAAATCAATCACAAGATATTGTTGCAATAAAATAATTAGAGTGAATTGGTGCTGACAATTGACATATAGGGCTTTGCCTAGTTTGATTGCAGATGCTACATTCATTGATTTGTAAAAATATTGGCAACTTATTTGTAATTTTGTATTGAATTCTTTTTGAAATAAATAAATAATATTATTATATATATTATATAGTATGTATACTCGTACATAAAACCATTTCTATTTTCAGAATTAACACTAGGCATTAGGCGGATGCACGAGTCACTAGTGGCACTAGCGGGTCGCCTACAAGCCGTACACACGCAGGTTGAGGCTCAGAAGGAGCAGTACCTCAATTTACGCAAATATATACTTAAGGACCCCACAAATGTATTCGATGCGCCGTATCGTAAGTTCACTTACAATTTTTTATCTTATAAGTTAGCACTTACGTATCGTATAAGTGTAGATTAATATACTCCACCATTCTTATGGCACACATCAGGCAGAGTAGTCATTTTGGCAGGCTCATACAAAAAATATGTCTTGTCAGACAGTTCTGGCACATTTGTCAAAATAAAAAAAACTGGCCAAGTGCGGGTCGGACTCGCCCATGCAGGGTTCCGTAGCAACTTGAAGTTACAGGAGGGCGGGGGGGATACATTTTACCACTTCGGAAGTGTCTCTCGCGCAAACTATTCAACTTAAAAAAAAATTATCTTAGAAACCTCAATGTCATTTTTGAATACCTATCCATACATATTCTATATGTATGGGCTTGATGAAAAAAAGATCAGTTTCAGTTCTAAGTATGCGAGACCCCCAAATTTTTATTTTCTATTTTTATGTAAATCGTAATGCGGTTCACAGAATACATTTACTTACCAAGTTTCAACAGTGTAGTTCTTATAGTTTCGGAAAAAAGTGACTGTGACATACGGACGGACAAACAGACAGACATGACGTATCTATAAGAGTGCCGTTTTTTACCAATTGGCTACGGAACCCTAAAAAATAGGTTTTTAGAATATCACATACTTTAAATTACGAAAGCATCAAGACATCAGGCAAATATTGCATGATTGTGCAAATTCATATACACACACAGTTGCAAAATAATGCTATGTAAAGTTTACCGTATTTATTTCCATAATTAAATTAATAATGCCATTCATTGCCACTAAAAAAAAAGCATTTGATTTTTCTTTATATCATCATCACGAGCCTTTAACAGCCCACGGCTACGATAGACCTCTCTTTCTCTTCTCTCTTTGCCCACGGCTACGATAGACCTCTCTTTCTCTTCTCTCTTTGCCCACGGCTACGATAGAAAAGGAGGTTCTGGCCTACTGTATCACCCTGGCCAGATGGATTGATATAGGGCTTGCTTGAAGCTTTAATTTCTTTTTATTCATGTATTGCCTTGCTTATCATCACCAAACACTATAAGACTACTATTCTATAATGTTAACTAAATGTTTTCAGCGACTACCAGCTTAGACCAAATACTGCGAGATGCAGAAGGCAACAGAAAGAAACTGAAGGCGGGCACTGTTCCTGACATCAGCCACAATAGCGCCGTGCTCTCCGATCCTAGGGCTGCGCTAGGTAAATCACTAGGCCATTATAACCAGACAGACATTCATTCATTCAAGAAATTGTTTAAATGTACTCCTAATCACATTCTAAAGGTTTTTTGACTGCGGTTTATATTTGAGTCGAATCTTTTCAAAATACACTACGTTGTGTGCTATGGTAACGCATATTATACCAATTATACCAACTATTAATCCACGAATAATACTCTAATTTGTATGATAAGAAGTAATTATGTTATTTAATAGTTTAAAAAAAATAATATTTCATTGATCTAATTGTATTTGCAGGTAATTTGCAGCACTTAGCCGGCCCAACACCGTTCACTTACGTGGGAAGTGCTCTATCGCCGTTCCCAACAGCAGACGCAACAGGTAATAAAATCTCTGTTATTGTCATGGACTATCTGGTCAGGAGAAGATAAAAGACAACACCTTTGTCTAAAAGTGGTAAAAGCAAGTTTTAAATATTTTACTTTACTCGATTTTAGTAGTTTTTAGGGTTCCGTACCTCGAAATAAAAAACGGATCTCTTATAGGTTGTCAGTCTGTCTTTCTGGAACGCGTGGAGGTATTAGATTTAAATTCATAACAAATACTGAGGTCTATAATATCTTTAAGCTGTAACAAAATCAAACTTCTATGTCAACGCAATTTGTACGAAACCCTCGGTGTGCGAGTTCGACTTGCACTTGGCCGGTTTTTTTTTTCATAAACAGATTTTTTTTTATTGTCATAAAATCTTTAACAAAAATAACGCATTTCTAATCGTTTCGAAAAAAAATTTATGTATAACAGGCAACTGGAATGTCAATACTATAACCTAATATCTTGCTTCCAAGATGTTAGAGATCTGGATTAGTAGAGTCCAAAATAGTAAATGCAGGACTTGGGGTATTGGAACTTTTTAGTTCAGAAATATTGTTTTTTTTTTTCAAAAGACGACAACAGTGCGTACTGCGCTAAACTAGACTATGGTGAAAAATATTTATCTTATTCACAGGTCCATCATGGCAGCCACAACCACAGTCAAGTTTCAACACATCATTGAACACAAGTGGCTTCGGCACCTCTCAAACTGACAACACAAGTGGCTTCCAGCTCCAGAAGCCGCCCGGCAAACGTGGGAAACAATGATATTGGCGTTAAGAACGTCACCCCAACGTGGTACTATTTAGTGTCAGTGGTACAACAGTGGCATTAAAGTGACAGTTCGGGCGACTAGAAAAAAATTAACTTTGGATATACATGTAATTTAATTAGAAACTGTATCACTTGGTTTGAACTTTTATAGTGGAGTGCATGGCTTATGAACTCAGTAATATTACGCCTTTACTGAAAACTGGTTACGATAAGTCAAAACCCCGAACCCACTCACCCCATCTACCTCCAGGAAGGGAGCCCTCAAATGGCGAAAGGGCACTCTTATCTCTCAAAGAAACAGGTGCGACGAGCCTATATCTTGCTTAGAATTCCAGAAAAACGACTTCATATTTTAATTTTAATTTTTTCTTAATAAGTTCACTTTTATTAGAAAAACATAATCACGTCCAAATCACATCGAGTTTCGAAGCTACAGCCCATTTTAGTTATACCCAGATATTTTCTCGTTAGCATTGTCATTTTTTTGAAAGAAAATATTTATCCGGATGTAATTTATTTTTGACGTCGTTTCTTGAATTCTACGTAAGCACAACTACATTGAAGGTGCTTACAAAGCCATGGTAGTCACATACCTTAAAGTGACCCATCTGTTCGCTTGCCACTTATGTCGTGAATAATATACACTTATAATAAGTAGACTTTCAGAGTTAAACAACACAATTTCTCGAATACTATCACCAAGTGATAATATATTCGTATTAATAAATAATCAAATGTAATGTATGATACTTAACCAGTTTTGAATCGAAAAATCTTAGAATACCATAAGACCATACTATACTAGTTAGGATTTTTTCTGTTCTGATGATGACAAGACTTGCAGAAACACATAATATGAAATATGTAAGTAAACATCTCAAAGTCTTGATAGAGCTATCAAGGAAATTGCATGTGACTAGCCCGAGGCATCTTCTAATAATATCTGCTACTATTCTAGAAGAATAATTCTAGTGAATTTCAAAGATCCAACGATACTTCCTTAAGCGGGGCGTGAAACAGCATCTCGCTGTGGCCACCACATTGTGGGTCACCATACTGCATTGTCTGCATTCGCAATAAATAGTGACCAGAACTTTTGGATTCTATTCATGTTTTACATCAGGCAGAGTAAAGTCACATTGACATTCTCTAAAACAAAAAATTAAAGTTATGTCAAGACTAACTTAGGATGGACTGAAAAGAAGTATGCTGCTAATAAAAATACAATCCCAATATTATCTCAATATAGTCTCGAGTCAGTCTCGATTGCGAACTATGGTAATATCACTTACTAAGACCAGCAGGATAGGTCATCACAGTCCAAGTTGGATGTACTTTGAGAATTTTTTGACATTTGTGAGATGGAGAATAGATCGGAACTGAATTGAAACCGATCTTTCATGAACTGAATTGGCTTTCAGAACTCTTTATCATTTCCATTATAAATATTTATAAGATGTCTTAAGTTAGTCAATAATGAACTCTAAGCAGTGAGTGTAAATATTAAATTGGATACAAAATGTAAATGTACATGCTACATTATTTGATTGTATAATTGTTATATAGTAAGGTAAATTCTTCATTCTTTTTTTCCTTTTTTAATGTATAACTGGCTGACCAATGCAACTTCGTAATAAATTTGCCTCGTTTTGTAATTTTTGTAATTGTTACTCGGCTCCTATTGGTCGTAGCGTGATGTTGTATAGCCTAGAAATTTCGTCGATAACTATCCTATCCAACTTTAAAAAAAAATTCAAATCACAATGGTAGTTTCCGTGATTAGTGCAGTACTAAACAAACCCTTCAGCTTTATAATAGAAGCATAGATTTTAATTATTGTTCAAAAGATTTTTCTGAACGAAATGTTGGTTTAGTCTTGAGACGAATGTAATTTTGTATTGTATTCTTAACGCTACCTTCTATATGGCTATCAACGCGTACAATGATGCTAATTCTGTTATTGCATCACTAAACTAAAATATTTTTAAAATTATTTTCAGTTCTCTTATTTTAGTGAAACGATTTCTAAAATGTATTTTTGTATTCATGTATTTTAATAACGTCCATTTTAGAACTTAGAACGTTAGATAGTACAAAACTTTGTTTTAGTGATTTTTAGTTCAGTCCAGAGAATTTTCCAACAAAATTAGTATCAGTGTTTATTATAATGTATCGGCTAATTTGAATGTTTAATAAATTTTATTTCATGTAGTGTTTATGTAATTTTTTCTTTAGTTTCAATTATTTTTTATTTTGTTTCTTTTCTAAAATACTACTGGTCTTCAGTGTAAAGTTGTATTTTGTCATTATCAAATATATTTTTTTAAATATTCAGTCTTTATTTTTTTAAGGGTAAAGACTACTTTTAAAGCTTTATAATCCTGCCCCGCACCTAAAGTTTATAGGAATATATTAATACTTAAACATATTTTTAATACTCGTTTTTGAACTAATTGGCATATGAAATAATATGCACTGTGGGTCTACTGGTTTAAGCGGTCGCCACGCCGCGTTCTACTGCCCTGAGTGTTATGGGCTCAAACCTCACATGGGAAAACACTTTGTGTAATCTACAAATTGCCGTTCTGGACGGGGCTGCCTTTACAAATATTGTGTCATTTATATCATCTTTTTATTTTAATTCATTCATTTAGTTTGTGGTCAGACGGGCGTGTGGAATGTGTCCAATTATTATTTAAGAAATGAAACATTTTATTTGTAAGTACGCTTACTAGTGAAATCGTCAGCTTTTAAATTCTACTTCCATTTTTTTGTTATTAAACAGAGGTAAGTAACAGCGTTCGTGGAACTAGACCAACAAAATTCATAGACAGATCTTTTAAAATGAATTTGTCAAATCGATACTTCTACAGTGTGGTATCTAAAAATAATATGCGAGCGAATACTTACCATGATACACTGTAAAATGTAATTTACTGCTGAGAACAAGCTCATTATCTTTAATAACCATTGTAATGCTTATTAAGAGTAGGTACTTAATTTAGAGCCAATAGTTATCTGTTAGAGGGAAAACTTTAAACTATACCAACCAGTGTTAGCAACCTGAAGTGGACCGATTATCGTACCTGGGGGCATAAAATTATCGTACATTGATCGAAATTATCGTACTTTTTAGGATAATGTCTATTATAGATAAATAAATCATATAAATTTTAATATTGATATGCATGCAAGTTCATCCGGGTAAAGTTGTAGAGGCCATCCGAGGCCAACAGCTAAAAAAAAAAAAAAGAAAAAAACATACAAGTTCTCTATAGTTTACACGTAGTACAGACCTGAACTGATTTCCTTTCCACTTCAAGGGAAGTTCAAAAAGATCATCATCATGATAGAAATTATCGTACAATCTGTGTATGCTATCGTACATCGTACGCAGGCACAAAATTATCGTAAATGTTCGATAATTATCGTACGGTTCCGAACACTGATACCAACCCGTCTTGCCGGTGCGGTCCAGTAAACTAAAACATCCTTCCAAGGAGAGGTAAGGTCCAATAGTGGACTATTAAAGGCTGTTGTGCATTGTATCTTGTAGTGTAACTATCTCTTAGTGTTACTGAGAATAATATAGGATTGTTCAAACATCGTACACATATACGGCATCAAAATAAATTCCACATAGTTTCTAGCAAGACGCACCTAATGTATGAAAGCGTCTTCTGCTAAGCTTGACGTATATTCGTATATAATATTCAGCGGTCTATCAGAACTATTCCAGAAGTTAAAAAGGTTAATAAGCTTCTTATCAGACAAGTCACTGCCACAATATGCATCAGTCATAATGCATAAAGTGTTCCACTGTAATTTCTCTGACATTTAAAAGTTGATTACGCATGTACTCATTTTCTAACCTATTCTGTTATTATCTAGTATCTTTTGTTAAAAGTAATAGGAATTAATTAACTATTACTATTACTAACTAACATCTACTGACTTCTCATCATTTACACACGTCAACTTAGATTACGATTATAAATCGTAATCTTAGATTATGACTTAGATTGCGATTGATGATGACGATGAAATTCATGTATACCCAATGAGCTCATTATGTGTACATTATCATCCAAGATATAATCCAATACGTTACAATCAACCATGTCCAGCTGAATTTGATAACATATGTATTATGTACCTCCTTATGACCCACAATAAAGACTTACCGATTGATTGATTTCTATAAGGATCACCGCAAATCATTTAAAAATGAACCCTTCTCATTTTGACATGTGATTCAAATCGGTATTACGAAAATAATTGTACCGGAATCGCAAAGCAGACTTGAGACTCAGTGTCTAGCGCCTGAGAAGATGCCTTTGCCGCCACTCCCGCGCTGTGCGCTGGTTTTCAATAGCTTAAGTGAACACCAATACATTTAGAGATATTAAAATGTGGGGTTAAGGACAAAACAAAAATACTAACTCCAAGAAAACACGTGACCATGTAATGTAGAAGTAATCACAGTGAACACTAATATTTCTACTCTGTATTCTACAGACGTAAATATTCAACGAGTTGTGTTCAAGGGAAAAAAAAAACAATTTATTTATAAGATATGACAAAATGTCTATATAATATACAATATCATTTGACATCTCTTCATAGAATAGCCGACAACTCAAAACTAATTCTAAATACTTTAATAGGCAGTGTTTAAAACTTAAAATCTAAGTACAGTCAACTCTATTTACAAACGCCTCACAGCTGGACGAAGTTCATATTTTTTTGTTGTTTCTAAACGATACATATATACTGTAAGCCATGAAATAAGACTGAATCCGCAGCAGACTACAGCCATTGTTAATTGTCTCAAAGCACTATATATGTATGTTACATTAGTTTACAATGAAGATGTTCGCCAATTCTTTGATGTTGAATACGTCTGCACTTATCTACGACGATAATATCACGGAAGCCCATATTTAAAGTTTATTTATCTTGTTACAAATCATATCTTAAGTTACGATTACAATTTCTGCATAAATACTTAATTACAGCCGTTCGAGATCCTCACCGTGTCGCTTCATAAAACTTGTGCTGGTTTGTTTACGGCCTGCCTACCCGTTAATGTATTTCTATTAATTCCAACTTATTTGTTATATTCTTACTTGCATACATGAAACCATTGACGTATTCGAGAGAACCTTACTTTTGTACCCTAACGTAACTTACCTGTTCCTCTTTCCTGGCCTGCAAGCTAGGTTCATATAAGGCAATACATATTTGTTAAATGCCCAAGTTCCATTGAAATTTCAGGAAAAACTAAGAGTGTGTTTTAACGGGATAGATTTAAGACTGGGGAACGTTATTATAAATACAATTTCGGTTAGTGAAACAATTGTATTTCATTTTATTGAAAATCATGAACTTAAGTGTACATAACAAGAAATTATCGGTATGTGACAATTTTTTAATTAAGGACTATGATTGATACCAAGGTCCAATATAATATCTTCTATACTTTACTCTACTAAGCTTCTATAGACGTTTGTTTAGTCTAATACTTAATTTTTTAAAACAGATTTATAAAAAAGACGATCTAGGATTTGAGTGGAATAGCGCTCACTGGGTAATGACGCTCACCTCTGTAACTCTGTAAAAATGGAACGAAGCAACATGGTACGTCGCGTGTTTTTTGTCATCCGACTGTCATTACCACTTAGTGACTCATTGTATATTGTGGTAGATATGCCAAGGATTCGTCAAATGATCACCGTTAAAACGGTTTATTAAACTGTGATTGAAGGAGGTTTGTCCAAAAGGAAAGCCGCAAAACAATAGAACATATTTACTACTTAGAGAGATCGACTTAAAAATGAAAATATGACCAATCCAAGAATAGGGAGCAAACCCGTTTTCGCCCAACAGTAAAAAACTGAAATTTCTAAACAAGCTGTTGGGTTCGCTATCTTAATGTCACAGATTTGCGTAAAGTTTATAAATAAGTTGAGCTTAATAATATCAAAATGATTCTGATCAAAACAGCTGGATTGGATTGGATGTTGTGATTGTTGTTTCTATATGCAATAAAGCTGAAGCGAGAAGTTTAAATAGAATTCCTACTCTCAACAAAGAAGAAATAAC
Organism: Hypercompe scribonia; assembly: GCA_949316085.1. Classification (NCBI taxonomy): domain Eukaryota; kingdom Metazoa; phylum Arthropoda; class Insecta; order Lepidoptera; family Erebidae; genus Hypercompe; species Hypercompe scribonia. Next base: position 14,616,859 of record OX438988.1, read on the forward strand.
ACATTTCTATAATAAATTTGGTGACTTATTGGAAAAGCATAACTTTATTCTCAACAACATTTACAATAGTGATGAAACTCACGGACGTAGAATTAACGACGACTCCTACGAAAATTATTTTAGAGATAAAGTAAAGTGAAAAATCAATAATAAAAGCAGTTGTCAAAGAAAAGAAGAACAAACATAAAAGAAAAATTTTACATGAAATTTCTTCATGACGATGAAGTCCACCATTGTGACAATGACAGTAATGACAAAATAAATGCGGGTAAAGAAAATTATAACAAATGCATTATTTGCAAAGAATTTGGACTAAATAACGAATGTGGTAACAAATACTCAGGGTATGTTCGCCGGGTGGATACATTTGTGATTTATGTGTCCAATAATAAAATATTTCTGATACTTTTTAGGTAAACAAAAATTTAACACAACAAAAAATTAGGATGTTTTGTCCGCTTTATAGGCGTTTGTAAACTTTCCGTGAGACAGGAATATTCTTATTGCGGCAGTTATTTAAAAAAAAACTTGTAATAAAAGTCAACATAAATTCTGTAAATTTATAGATTCATAATTTTAACCCACCCAAATAAAGATAATGGCCTCAATTTAAATAATTAATTTACGTATTAAAATATTAAAACGAGTTATCATTCGGTGAATTCAATTCAAATCAACTAATTCAATTCCTCATTTCAATAATATTTATCATTATTTTATTTTCATCGTCATGAACAGCACTTACCAATTCTCTGTTGGACTATGTCCAACACAATGTCTCTCTATAGAAAGGAGATTTTGGGTTCCTTCTCAGTGCTGTTGTCCTGCGTAGCTTGTTGAATTAGTCGATCTCTCACGATCACGGCGTGAATAGAGGTGGTGATACTCCGTAATCGTAATCCGTCACCACACGGATAATGTTAATTAATTTATTTTGTAATAACAGGAAGGTTTAAAAGTAACAATAATATACTTTTATTCAATGAGTATTGTTAACTTTTAATGTTTTAAGCCAATTTCGAATTAATAGAACTATTGACACGACCAAATAGTTTTCTTTTTAATCATATAAAAAATAACAGTTATATTTAAACGAACGTTAAATAATGAATTCAATTAGTGTTAATTAACTAAGATAATAATTATTAGTGTTAATATCAATTGTGATTATTAGATCAATATCACAGCGTTACACCTCTTGTTAGTATATCTTAGTTTATAAAGTGTATTGAGCTAAAAATGTAAGTGAATGGACACTTTTTATTCGGCAAATTCATAAAAAAATCATATATGTGATTGCGGTTCTTGCAACCTAAAAATACACAAATGTCTTTTTACTAAAAAAAAGTAGTTTTTAGCACATATAAATTGTTTTTTTTACATATTTAGTAAAATTAGAACACAAAATTGTGATTGGGTATTTCTTTTCTAACTATGAAGTAAATAATTTGGAAAGCTGAATTCATGAAACTGTATATTGAATTTGAAACTTTTTTTTAATTAATATTTTACCAATGTATTGGGTATAACATAATCGGTTAACCGAATCTATTATTTTTGGAAAATGGTAACTTAACTTTATCTCATGGTTTGAAACTTAAATTTCATTTTCCAATTTAATATAAAAATAATTATAATGTAGGTGTTAATAAACATGTCTTCATTATTTGTCATAAGGAACACGCTCTTTAAATTAATTCAAACATTATGTTCTAACTTTAATTACATAATTATATATTATACATTACCTAATTAATGTCTTATAATTACTAATGGCGATTATTGTAATCACATAACTGAGGGCCCAGTGAGAGTTTATTTCACATCAACTCGATCGTGACGCTGACCGCGTTCGACATTGTGATTGGCCCGCCTGAAACTCTTCACCAATCGCAACACCAAAAACATTGCTATCGAGAGCGAGTTAAAGTGAATAAATTCATGACCCTGAATGAGGCACGCACACAAAAATTCATTTGCTATCAACTTTCATAACATACACCATTTTTCATAAGATTTCATAAAAATCATTTTATTTTATGTATTCAAAGTGTAGGCAATAGTGTTACAAGCATGCGTACTGCACTAATATACAACGTAAATAGGCGCACAGTACAACTCGTAAATAGGGGTCACAGGGGTTATAACCCACGGAGATCTAGCTCATATGATTTTGTTGAGTCCAGGCTATATCAAAATGAGCTCCTCATGGATGCGTTCTAAGTTCAAGAGAAAACATAAATATACAGATCCCTTGCTAAAGCTATAACCTCCCCGTGAAGCGGATTTGACTAAAAATATTTACTTATTAAATACATTTATTCATTACATTAAGACTGTCAAGTCAAGTCAAGCATCTATCCATAAAACGTCAAAACGACATGTGTCTTTGTGCATGTACGAATACTATGGCGTGACATCATATGTATATTTCCATTGTTAAGGAGGACAATTTAGACTGAACTTTAAGATGTTAGGCCTAATGATTCCCTATTATGAAATTGTGAACGAAAAAAATTCATACAAAAATCATTATCTTTTATCAGACAAAACCAAATCCGCGAGAAATGTTGGAATAACATACGTTTTGTGACTCCTTTCATTACTTGTTACAGTTGTGGAGGAACGGGTGTCGTGCCCCTCTAACGGAGGGAGGAAAGATCCTCTGACCAATCAAAATGATCGTCTAGCAGCAAAAGTTGTATAAATCCAAATCGGCGCGAAAATTCTCAAAATCGCGATACAAGATTAGCAGATACTCCGTAGTACGCTGTCTCTTCGATAGATGGCGCTGTAGTATGTTTTTTGTTACGTCGTATGTGGTCACGCGTCAATGATCGCCCCCACTTGGGTATGGCATAAAATATGAACGACTCTTATTGAGCTCTTTCAGACTGCCTACTAAGAGATGTCTTTTTTAGGCATAATAACAAGTATTTTAAACTAAGGTCAACAATTAAAATCAGCAAATATCGCTTTGGCGGTCCTATCCCATTCGCTTTGGCCCGTGGCTTTGCTCGCATACTACTAATTAAGCAGTACTTTTTTCGTGTATAAGAGGTATCCCATGTCTAACTCTATATTGATTACTAGCGAAACAAACAAAAACACACTATTATTATAATGACGAATCTTTGCGTGTTTGTGTGATTGTTGCGTTCTATAAGCTGTTTACGCTCAAACGACTGAACCAATTTAGATATAATTTAGTATGGAAGTAGCTGACATTTTAGATTAACACAAGCTACTTTTTATCCCGAAAAAACGTACTATTCCAGGGGATAGTGAACGAATTGAAATATATTTAACAAATCGTGGATTAATCATTCATACTTTTAACATTAGTTATTTATTTTATAAGGAATAAGTGTCATATCGTCTACATTATCCTACGTACAACTACAGTCAGTCTTAATTCAGTTATTTGCGATCTTGAAATACGCCTCGGCCTCCTTTTGGTCACGAAAAAATTTTGACAGCCTCTGTTTTTGTATATCGTTATAGTTTTTATTCGTCAACCTTACTTCGTCTAGCAGTTTGTGGACCGCTCTGTTGTTAGGCGATATTCTGTCGGCCTGTTTCAAATCCAAAAGAGCGTCGTCGTAGTTTTTGAGAGCGTAGTTTGCTTGACCGCGCCTGTATAAGGCTTTTTCGTTTCTGGGATCTAATTCCAACACCTGAAATGTTGAAAATAAATAGTATAGAATTTTGTTGAATTTTCCTGCTAAATTGTATACGTATGTTACTAACATGGATGAAGCCTACATTTATCACGGGTGTCTCGAAGCTTACCTAATATACTGAATATTAGGTAAGCTTCGAGACAGCTTCGAGACGAGGTTATTCAGCTTGTTATACCCATATGAGACCTTTGAGTGCCTCGGTGAAGCCTTGAGAACAGCGTGTTCAACGAAACAAACAAACAAATTCTTGCGCTTTATAATATTATAGGATCAATTTATTATATTTTATAAGTAAAAAATATTATCATTAATATTAGTACAAAAAACATTTTTAAACGATCATAATTCAATGTTACTTAAGAAGAGTATACAATATAGCTTACATTAGCTAACTATCTAATCTTTACATGAAAAGGCTTAAAATATGAATATATTTTAAGCCTTTTCATGTAAACTTACCTTACCAACTTACTTTTTTATTTGATAAGTTATTGTTCGGCTATCATTTTGAAGTACTTCTGGACTTATAATCGATGTCTTAATAACATTCATTATCAATTACATGCTTGCATACAATGCTTTAACAGTCCACTGATGGACATAACCCTCCACTTATAAGAAGGTTTAAGAAGGCGTAAGGTTCTTAATGATAAATTATATTTATAAATTTTTTACAGATGTTTTACGCGATGGATTTTACAGCTAAAAGGCGTTGGTATTTCCAAGTGAGTCTTTGAATGAAGGCGTAAGGTTCTTAATGATAAATTATATTTATAATTTTTTTACAGATGTTTTACGCGATGGATTTTACAGCTAAAAGGCGTTGGTATTTCCAAAGACTCACTCTGGGAAGAAATACCGAAACAAACCACAAGGCCATCCTTTTTTTTAAGTCCGTGAACATTGACTAAATGATACCTAAAAAGAACATTTATTCCAAAAGCTACTTACTTCTGTACAATGGTTTATACAAGCCCTGTAATCCTCCAACTTCATGTAGCACGCCGCTAAATTCAGATTGCATTGCAATAAATATGTTGTTCTAATTTCTTGCACTGTGTATGAAAATAAACACATTAAATAAACAGATCTTAATTGATTCAAATTGGTGACGAGTTAGGTTTTTTTTTTAAATGGCAACACCCGCACTAGGAATAAATCCTGTCGCGGGGGACTTTACAAACATACAAGAAACGGACAAAGAACACTCAGACTAAGAACAACAATTTGTGGATCACACAAAGTGTTGTCCCATGTGCGGTAGAGAGCAGCGTGGCGACCATTTAAACCACTAGGCCAACCGTGCAGTCAAATTGTATATTACGTATACAGTATACGGAATGTCACCCCTATTTATCCCGTGGGTGTCGTAAGAGCCGACTAAGGGAGCAAGCTACGCAGGACAACAGCTCTGCAAAAAGAAGGAAAATTTGAAACAAATCCTATACCAACTCGTCAGCGGTCAATCAGCTGGCCAGCATGGTGTAGTAGGCCAAAACCTCTTTAAAGAGAAATTGCAAAAGGCTGTAGATGATAATAGTGACCTTTTATCATGGATTTCTTGTCACCATATCTTCATCATTAAATCATACTTCATGTTTATTTTACTGCTATATACTAAAGTCAATGCAAACACTGCTTGTCAATCTACAATCTATCAATATCTATCTACAATATATATATACCAGCTTTTCCCCGCGGCTTCGCTCGCGTGGAATTTGGCCTGCCACATTAAGTTTCCACAAACAATCCTACGGTATATCATCTTTGTGCAACTTCAATGGTTTAGGTAAATTGCAGCCTATATGTTATTCCGATGTAAAACCTATACTGCTGTAAAGTTTAATCCAAATCCGTCCAGTAGTTTTTCGTGAAACAAACATCCATACTCACAAACTTTCCCACTTATAATATTAGTAGGAGACATCATATCAACTTCAAAATCATCAAACAGAGTCTGTTGATTCAACATTAAATTGATTTGCTGCTCAAAAATTACATATGTCAAATAAAAAATAATAAACAGAATCAAGCTTCAAAAGAGGTTGTATATCGTGTCAACATTTGACCATGATTGATGCCAAACTCTTTGTTTTTGAAGCGTACCCAAATCAATTCAGCCTTCTGCCATAGTCACTTCTGGAAATATATTGGGTTATATAGTTTACAAAAACATAATCACTTACAGTGTTCCCGTGTTTCCGACTCCTTTATATTCTCTGTGTCTTTACAAACGTGGTCCAAATACCGGAGGCACTTTTGGTACTTCCTAACAGCAGCTTTGTACTGGCCGTCGCCGAAAAAACAATTGCCTACATTTTTTATATCTTTTATACTCGCCATTAATTCTGCTACCTGAAAATAAAAAAAATCAATTCTATTATGTACACGTGTGTAGTGATGGATTAAGATTATGGAGTCCTCTCCTTAGATAGAAGATTTTAGCAGGCTATACCACGCTGGCCAGATGGGATGGCATAGGGTTTGTTTCAAGTTTCTGGATGTCGAATAACAGCTGTTCCCGGATCCCTCCTACGTCAGGCGCAGAGTGACACACCGTGTGGTTTTAGTCGGTCCGACTCCGACACACTACCCCGCCGTAAACCCCGGTGAGGTAACGGCCGAAAGAAGTTACCACCCGTTAAAAAAAGGGTTTGTTTCAAATTTTCCTTTCTTTTTGCAGCGATGTTGTCCTGCCTAATTCGATCCTGTAGGCTAATCTTTGACACCTAAGGGATGAATAGGGGTGATACTCCGTATGTTTAATTCATCACCACACGGAAAACATTTTGATAAAGTATAAGTTAAATGCGGAGTCAATAACATTTCATTTATATAGACTTTTCAACAAATATATAAGAGCGTGATAATTTTGTATATCAACTACTTATATACTACTTTGACTACACGGTTGGCCTAGTGGTTTAAGCAATCGCCACGCAGCTCTGTACTGCGCTGAATGTGTGAATGTACCCCACATGGAACAACACTTTGTGTGATTGTTGTTCTGAGTTTGATTGTTCTTTGTGTCCGTTTCTTGTACGTTTGTAAAGTGCCCCGCCACACAGAATTTATTCCTAGTGCGGGCGTCGTATTTTTTTTTTAATATATATTTTAATAGGCATATTTAGTGAAATGCATGTTATTTTTGACAATTCATGTAATGTACTAGTAAATGTACCAAGTTATATTTTAAATTTATATTAATTCATAAAGATATTTTTAGATGTTAAAATATTATTTAACTCAAGCTAAGAATATACCTCCTCTCGAAGGAGAGGTTTATCTCCAGTAATGGACTGTTAACAGCTGTTAATGTACAATATTCTGTTACAAATACTATTGCGTAAATAATAATCGAAAGAATAAAAATATTATGCGTTCTAGATACGTCTTGAGGCTTTAAAACACATTTGCACTGACTCATACGTGAAACAATATTTTTATCAGCTATTCGTTATAATTTGACGAAATCAAGAAAACAAATAACATGTATGTATAACGTATACAGACTGACTGGTGAGATACCTTCAATATTTGAGGACGTGATAGTATGCGAACATATATCATGAAATAAAATAACATAAAAACGAAACATTAAATAACTTCTTAGTAAACTTCGTACACAGTACACCGAGAGCCCAGTATTTAACTGCGGCATACTTGGACACCGCGCGGACTTATTTTTTAGAGACATTTCGATAAAAAATAAGCACCTATTTTTTTTATATCAAGTTAACGAAAATCGAGTACCGAGTACTCTCCATAAGTATTGAAGGTATCTCACCAGTCACAGTGTATAGTTGCCAGTGAAATAAATATTATCAATTTTGTACGTACGTTATAAGGTAAGGTGAAGTACGTACAATAGTTTCTGTTTTTATGTAAAAAGACACCACCTGTACCAGGAATAATTCCTGTGACGCGGTGGACTTTACAAACAAACATGGAACAGACACGTAGAACAGCCAGACTTAAAACAACCATTTACGGATCATATTTCGGTGTGGTAGAACGCGGCGAGGTGTCCGCACTACGCCTTTCGTATAATCAGATTTCACTTCATTCATTCGCTCAATCACTTACCCGTTCATTCATTCATTCATTCATTCACTCGATAGTATTTTCTTCTTAATTATTCAGTTATCGCAAGAGATTTACCTACCTGTTGTAATATTTCTTCAAAATCATTCATAATCTATCAAAACGATTACTTACGCTAATATTGTGATCCTGATGATCCGAAGGATACTCGGGCAGGTGGTCTGCAGTACCGTCCCGGCAACACACGTCCCAATTGCTGGTCAAAATCTCGCCGCAATCTTGTATTACACAATCCTGTTAAAATATATATTACTTTTAACTAAATGATGAAAATGTTGTCCGTGTGGTGAGGGATTAAGAATACAGTGTTACCACCCCTATTCATCCCGTGGGTGTCGTAAAAAGCGACTAAGGGACCAAGTATACAAGACAACATCCTTACAAAGAGAAGGAAAACTTGAAACAAACCCTATTCCAACCCGTCAGGCCAGCGTGGTATAGTAGGCCAAAACCTCCTTGCTAAGGAGAGGCCTATGTCCAGTAGTGGACTGTAAAAGACTGTTAATGATGATAATGTACTCCTAGTTGGCCACAGTGGCCAATCGCAACGGAAACCAGTCAACCACGCAGGAGACATTATAGTGCACCAGTGTGTGCGTAAATATAGGTGCACTCTCGGTTCTCTACTTTTAGAACCGACCGGGAGAGATCAGGAACAGGACCGATGACTTTACGTGCTCCTTGAGGCGTGTGGGTCGAAACTAAAAACTCAAAAACACTTTGTTGACACGACCCGAGAATCGAAGCCGTAACCCGAGATTGACAACTGCATACGTTAACCACTAGATCAACTTTAAAATATATGTGTTAATTCTAAAGATTTGTTATCTGTATGAGTAATAATATCCACGTATTAACGATAATGGTAATAATCTTATCCACTTCTATACCAATAAATATTTTTAAACAAATTGTAAAGTTCCCGATGCGTCTGTCTGTCTGTTCGTAATAAACCTAAAACTACTAAAGAGATTTTAATGCGGTTTTACAAACCTTTAAATAATGTTCTGTATATATACAATATTTTAAAGATAAAGTTTTTAACTGTAAACGTACAGGTTAATCTCGAAAGGTATCGATTTGATTTTGAATCTTTTGTATAAAGAACTAGTTATAACCTTCCACCAATCCTATGTCCTCCCACGCTTTGTCGGGCGGTTATAAAGATTACATAAAAATCATCTTTGAAGCGTGTTGTATATTGTGTCAAAATTTGACCTCAATCGGTGCAGCACTATTGGAGTTTTGGAAGCGTACATAAACCAACTTAACATCTATATAAATAAATAAAATTGAAGCGTCTATTTGTTATTGCAAATTCAGCTTTCAGTAAATGCATATGATAACGGGACTGCGTAAAAAAAACAGTTTTTAATTTTTTTGTCTGTCTGTTTGTTTCTTCCGGCTAACCTCTACAACGCCTGAATCGACTTGGCGGGACTTTCACTAGCATCTGCTGCAGCAGCTGCTGTTATAAGGAGCAACTTGGTTATTTTAATTTTAGAAACAAAATAGGATGACGTGAAAATGAATTTAAACCAATGAAACATTGAACGATATCCGATTCAAAAGCAACAAAAATCGTAGGGTAGAGCCCGATTTTATATATTAATAACAAGCTCATTCGTCCTGTAACTCCTGTACACCAGCATCAACAGTAATGATCCGCAAACACACCGCGTTATGACACAATGACGGTTAAATTTTAATTCGCTTGGCTTCTTTAACAAAATAACAAGTTAAGAAAAATGATTGATGATTACCAACATACCACCGTGAGCCGGCCGTATTCAGAGTCGCCGTAGCGTTGGATCTCTCGAACAATACCGATACCCGCTAACACATTGCCAAAAACAACATTCGTCCCGTCCAAATGGAAGCAAGTTTCTGTCGTTATGCAGAACTGTGATCCATTCGTGTGAGGTGTACCACTGTTCGCCATGCTTAAGGCTCCTTGCTCGTGCTGTAACAACCAAAATAATACTTAAATATTTATTGCAAAAAGGAGAAAAAACCGCGTGGTATAGTAGCTCAGAACCAAGGGGATTTTTTTAAACGCATGTACGAAGTTCATTTACAGCACATAGATATTCAACACTGCATAATAATTAGTTTAGCATTCTGTTACTGTTACACGATAAATATTTGTTTGTATTGCAATAGGCTAGTCTAGTTACGAAACATTATATCAATCTTGACGCTTTGATGTGAACAAACTCGAAGGGATACAGTTTCCGAAGTGACTGCTTAAGCAGAGGTGTAGTTTGTTATAGTTACGCTTACGAACGCTTGAGCAGTAACCGTAAATAATAATTACACATACAGCCTTAAGTGACTGGATCGAGGGTCTGATACAGAAGACAGTTCTTGACACAACCCGTATAGTGAGTAAATTCCTGTCTTTGGATTCCTAACCACCGGTGTCTTGGTGCCTGTGCTCGAAGTCCGTAGACTACTGTCAACAGTGTTTAACTGCCTCGGGGGCGCAGCTGTAGTGAATGCGACTGCTGTGCTTGAGGTCTCGGGTTCAATTCCCGGGTCGGACCAAATGTTTGTATGATCTACAAATATTTGTTACGAAGTTTGGGTGTTTTCTATGTATAATAAGTATGTATTTACAAAAGAAAAGTACATAAGTACTCTATCAGTCAGTCTAGTTATCATAGCACAAGCTCTGCTTAGTTTGAAACTTGATGACGTTCTGTGTCATACGTCCGAAATATTTATTTATTTATTTACTATATTTTCAAATCTATATTTTTATAAAATATATATGTTTAAAAATGTATGAAAGTATTATAAATAAACTATAAAGAGAATTATATTATGGCTTGACACATCTCAAACACAGCTGTCTCATCTTAAAAATGGGCAGTCTATGCTATAGTAACCAGAATACTGATGACACATAATATACTTAAATATATCTGAATACACACATATTAGATAAATTACGACCCAACATAGAGCAAATAGTGGTGATCACGTGAATATTCGTCCTAGGTGGGCATCGAACCCCTACGGTTTAACCGTCAGTCACTTTTACACCTGAAAGTGATTAGTGATAATTCCAACCAACAGCTGTTTAATTTTTTTAAAAATCGAACGAAAATAAGAAGAAATATTAAAAAAAAAATGTAGTTGAAGGCCTTTTAATAAACAAGTAATCGTATTGAGAAAAATCACCGCGCGATACTAAACACGTGACAGTTACATGTGACCTATCACCAGACTAATAAATTGTCTCAGCGTCGATAATTCACGTCTCTATGCAATAAAATGAACCTTATTGCAGATAATAATAGCAGTCATCTTTGAACATTAATAAATCAATATCATTTATGGTTATTCTTGACTTTATCATCTGAGTAGCCACGGGATATCCTCAGAAAGGAGGTTTTGGGCTCCTACCACGCTAACCTAATGGGTTAGTACAGTAACACCCACGAGATCAATAGGGATGGTGATGGTGGTGGTATTCTGTATTCCTTAGCCGTCACCACGCGGAAAATACGGAGGGGTAGAAATATGATGTGGTAGGTGGAAAGGTCACATAAAGAAGTTGATATAGTATATAAAAAATGTTTTTTTTTATATACTAAAAGATATGTGTCTTTTAGATACATGATATCAGACATAACTAATATATAAAAATTTAACGCTAAATGTTATATTTATATATGTAACTCAAAACACATAAACAATACATGAACATACATTTATATACAAATTTGAGATAATATATGAATACTAAGTCGGGTTCTATCGTTACGTCTGTTCTGCCAATTCATACCGAAGTAGATCGCGTACTTTCGACTTGAATGTATGATGTTTGTGGACATCCTGATTTTGGCAGGGAGCGCATTCCAAAGAAAAACTGCACGAAGATGAAAAAAGGGATGAATCTGGAGATGTCACGGATGGTTTCGATCATGATTCGAGTATAAGAGACGGAAGTGGAGTACGAGATACTCAAGTAACGATGGAGAGTTGAGGAAAACCAAAAGAGATTTAGTGCACGCAAACTAGTGCTTTTGGGAGCCATCATATTTGCGAAGATTCAAAACGAATTGAATGCATTTATTGAGAAGGCGATCTAGTTTATTGAAGTCTGCATTCAGGTCAAAATAACACAGCTCCATAATGGAGCGTAAGTTTTAGCGGAAAGGTAGTTCTTTTGACGGTATAAAGTGCGCAGACCCAGGGTAACATTCTGGCTGACATGTATAACTTGTGCCTGCCATTCACGTCGAGTCGATAAGTAATCCAAGCAAAAAACATTTTGCTACTGTACTCAGAGGTATACCCAGGCTGTTGTAAACAACAGGGACGACCGCCAAATCCAACATACTTAGCATTTGTTTGCTGCCCACGACGACCACTTTTCCTTTCAGAGCCTGCCTGGTGGAAGCATGAACAAAATCCAAGAGTGGTGGTCATCATACTCATTACGAATGTGGACAATGCAGTATAGTGATCCACATTATGGCGACCTAGCACTTGACATTTGGTTGGATTAGCGACAAAACAAACCTCGTTGACCAACTCCTTATAAAGACTAAGTCTTTGTATTTATACTACCTTTAATTTAAAATTTTCATCTTTGAATGTAGGCCCATATATACTTTCACTGCCGCTGCCATCACTGTTGATAATATCGCCGCCTTGGATCATGAACTGTGAGATAGCTAAAACAATAATTAGTTTCATGTGTAGTAAACATTAATAACTCAAACACGGTTATCAGGTCCAATACTAGGCAGAGAATGTGCTATGGCATATATTGATAGCTGATAAACACTCTTAAATATTTGTAAATATAGATAAATTATATAGAAACTAGCAACCCGCCTCGGATACGCGCGGCAATCTTTTAAATTCTCAGTTTTTCTCTATTATAAAATACATGTATTATACGTATAAACCTTCCTCTTGAATTACTCCTTCTATTAGTGAAAACGCTGGAAAGACGAAATTAAAAAAACAGCGGGCCTTCAGTGGACTACAGTAGCAGAAGATAAAGACACATGGAATACTTTGGAGGAAGCCTTTATCCAACAAAAGAGCTTCTTGAAGAATACAAACTAATTACCTTACACTAACACTAAAAATAAAAAAAAAAAGTAAAATAACTGGAAATAAACGGTTTTTTTTTATTTATTAATTACTGAAAAACGGGCAGCGATTTCATTTATGTAATACTAAGTAATGATTAGACCCACATACAGAACAAATGAATGCGCTCATTACACGTCAAATTACATCATTTATCCCGCGTGAGAAAATCAACTGAAGATCAATTCTCTTTATAAAAATTCAGTCGAAATTCAACTTAGACCAACTCTCGAGCTCACAACTGACATAAGACTATTCTCGTAGTACATTCAACGTAGACTGTGTCGTGATTATATCGTATTGTGACCGAAAATTAAATTCATATCTAATATTATACCATGAAAACATTTTTTATGAAAGTTGCGAAATCGTGAGTAAATTCAAACTGTATTTGGACGAATTAATACGACGGCAATTGCCTTCGAGGCTAAGTCAATTAGATGAGCCCTTCATAAATATTTTTAGACTATTCCTATCTTAGAAAATTTATTGATTTGTTTCTTGATGGTTTAGTTTGGGGTTTATTCCTACAATATTATATTTCTTACCTCTATGAAACCTAGTGCCTTTAAAATGTAAAGGTTTTCCATTAACACCTGTGCCCTTTTCTCCTGTACACAACGCTCGAAAATTCTCAGCTGTTTTAGGCACAATATCACTTCTTAGTTCAATCACAATGCGTCCCGCTAAAATGAAAAAAAAATATATAATAAATCATCAAGTATTTAAGAATAGTTAAATTTAAATATGGGGTGGGCCACGAAGTAGTTAACATTTGTGAAAATCGTAAAAAAAAACTATTTAGTGGGAATTTATTTTTTAAAAATTATATCGTCTGAATGACCACCGTTTCGACGTTTGCACTCTTCTAAGCGAGCACCAAAATGTTCGAATACTCGTCGGCAAGGAGACCGCGAGATCGCCGACATCTCTTCACAGATTTTTTCTTTTAGTTGATGTAGTGTATTTGGTTTATGGATGTAGACACGATTCTTCAAATAATCCCATAAAAAGAAGTCTGCTGGGGATAGATCTGGACTTCTGGGTGGTCATGGAATGTCGCCACGTCTGGAAATCAGTATTTCTGGAAATATGTCTTTGACCACCGGCAGGGACTCATTGGATGTGTGACAAGTGGCTCCAACTTGTTGAAACCATGCGTTACGTTTGTAGCCGGCAAATTCCAGTAGCATTGGTCCCAAGAACTCCCGTAACATGTTTGCGCGGGATGTTAGATTCAAATGCTAACGAATTCTTGGCCTATAGTAAAAATTGTCGAAGGTCAACCATGCTTCGGTCGAAATGGGCGAGTTGAACCTGAGTAATACTACGACCTCACAGAAAACCATTGTTAAACAATTCAGCTATGAATCAGAGTGTAGGTAAAGCTTCTTCATACAGTTTGGGTCTAAAAAGGTTTCAATAGCGCCCTCCACACGTACAGTTCCGAACGCAGGAAACAGCACGCGCCGTTCCATCCATCCGGACGGAACTGGACGTGTAGATGCGCGAAGCTGAAAGTTCGATCAATGTTGACGCGCGCGCAATTATCACGGTTTTGTGCGTCTTTCACGTCCGGACACAAATAAAAAAATATCGGTTTGGTGCATCCAAGCTATTACGGAGATTTTTCGTTTATTTATTTGCACGAGTGCTAATAAGAAATCAAATCAATTGTTAGTATCTATTCTTAGATGATTTTTAAAAGCTTCTGGTTGCTACTCTTGTAACTTTCTTACCATTGGTATTTCTCGAATTTCCATCTGTATTCCTTTACCCACAATTGCCGTTTTTTACTATTGTTTAAACTAACATCACTAACAAATCCAGCTTACATGATGACCAAACGAGTTTCCATTTATCTTGCCACTATATTTTTAAAATTTTTAACATTAAATGCACCAGTCCAAACTGCAGTTAAGTCTTGAAGATCAATTTACATGCACAGTTCTGACCGTTTATCACTGCAAATGACGGTCACATTTTTGTTCCTAATTGCCACTACAGTTTGATCCACGGTCTGAACCACACATATCCATCAGCTATAGACATATGCTGTGGCTATAGGAATCATGTATTAGAAAATAACTTTTTTTAAAAAACAATAATTTGTCTTTGAATGATCATGACACAAATACTGTCTGTAATCACATGCTCACTCATACATACCTAGTCTTGCCATAAATATTGTAATAAAGAAAAAAGAAAATTGTTAACTGCAAATAACATTTATTACTTTTACAGTGTGTCAGTTTAATACATAAATATAAAACAATTAAAAATATAAAAAGCTTATTCGAAGTGGTCTCCATTGGCTGCAATACAGTCCTTTAAACGATGAGGCCAGTTATCAATAGAAGCACGCACTCTTTCCATGGGAAAATTCTTCACTGCCAATCGTATAGATTGTTTTAGGGACTCCAAATTATCATGGCGTTTAGAGCAAGCTGTACTCTCTAAAACTGACCACAAATCATAATCCAGCGGATTAAGATCGGGACTAGACGACGGCCAGTCTTCAGCTCTGATGAAGTCCGAAACGTTCGATTCCAACCAAGACTGCGTGGACCGAGCTTTATGACCCGGCGCCGAGTCTTGCTGGAAGGACCATACTTGGTTATTGAACATGGTGATGTTAAGGGGCTTAACTACCTTCTCAAGAATGGTATCTTGATACACTTGTGCCGATGTTTTGATACCTTTTTCACAAAAATATGGCTCAGTCACTCCTTCATAGCTAACACCCCACCAAACCATCACTGAAGTCGGATAATGTCCACGTTGCACTCTGTCGACTAATTGGGAAGCTTCCTTAGAGCTTTGAGCATAAATACGGTCATTTTGTTTGTTAAAATGTTGCTCAATTGTAAAAATTTTCTCATCCGTAAACAAAATTTTTCTGTGACCTCCCTTTGCGTACCGCTTCAGTAGTTGTTTCGATTTTACCACCCTATTCTTCTTTAAATTATCAGTTAAGAAATGGCCAGTGCGTCTCTTATAGGCTGCAAGTCCTAAGTCATCTTTTAAAATACGCGACATGGTTCTAGGTGCTATCTTCATTTCCCGAGATAAAATCTTTTGCTTTCGGACAGGATTTCTTCGAATTCTTTCCCTTACTGCTTTGACCACCTTTTTCGTACGAACACTACGTGGACGGCCAGATCTTTTTCTGTCACAAACAGAGGAGGTCTCATTGTACCTATTAATAGCCCGGTACACAAACATTTTACTAATACCAAGTGTATGGAGAGTTTTAAAAATTGCATTTGGCTCCATACCTACTTTGTGTAATGCTATCACAGCGATTCGGTTCTCTTTATCACCCCACACCATTTTAATATCGCAAAATATTTTACAATGTATTGGCGCCAAAATGAGAAAACACAATGAACAATCGTATAAAAATGACAGATTCGAAATTCAAATGTAATATTTTTTTATAATTAAGTGTAACAGTATTTATGGCCAGACTAAGTATATACCATGTATTATATAAAACCACAGAAAAACTTTCAGGTAAACAGTCAATGTTAGAAATGGTAAATTATACAGAAATTTCATGAATGGCTAACAAAACAAGCTATAGAGTTATAAAAAACTTTATATTTATACAAAAGATTCATGATTATACATTAGAATAGCCAGTTATCGAGATGTCAAACTGACCTTGGACCACACAATCTTTGTATAATTGAATAGATCAATAAATACTGTACATTAACACTTTTCTATGTGAATGTACACCTTAGGAGGTAGTGTCAAAATCATTCCAACTAAAATAAAATGATCTCTCATGCAATGCAAAATTGTGGCATGGCATTGGATAACCTTTAGGACTGCTTCTACTACCTGCCCTAAAAATTACCAACAATTCCCTCAAGAATCAACCTTAATGAGACAATATTCACACATGCTGAAATGGCTTCCTCATGTTGAATGGCATCAAAATAGTCAAACATAGTGATGATTATTTATCATCAGTTTTCTCTGAATTAATCATATTACTCCAGCAGTTACAGTTCTAAAATGGTTGACAACAGTCTATCTACAGAACTAGGATATTGTCTAGTACTTAGAGTATGGAAGTTTGATGGCAGGCACTTTACGTGTGAAATCACTCTTATATTTAAACCATGTTGTCATAGACTAAAAGTCAATCCCAACCTCATTTAAGAAAAGGTCCAGAAGATTAATAAATTTTATGGTATGGCTTCTTTGTGTTTGTTTCTAATGATTTAATAATGGTTCTATCTCTCTCTCTGCTTTTGGCCTGTAATGCTCAATGCCAAGATGAAAAATATAAACAATTGATAAAAATGACTTAAGCCAAACAGTAGCTACAGTAAGAAGCAGTTGGTTGACCTTTTTGGGGAGGTCTTCGTTCAGCATTAGACTGCTATAAGCTGAAGATTAACAAGCAGCTCTGCCTGTCAATAGACCCAAGTAATTAATCTTCAAAACTGGTGGGAAGGAAATCTCTAAGAAATAATAATCAATATGATATGGCTTGCCTGGCCCTTGCTACTAATGCTTGAGAAGTCTTTATTGAGTATATTATCACGCCTTTAAAAGGAGAAATGGACAAAGGAGCCAAGGCATAAAATACTACACTTACGGTACCTGATAACTTACGGACTACCTACCTTTTTAATTGACATAGACAATATTGAACTTGTATATAAATATTTTATCTTCATAAACAACCAATTTTTTTTTAACTTTTGAATTTAATAGTAGAACCAGGTCTTAATTAATCTAGATACTGGGTTTTTATTGGAAATTTAAAAAAAATACATTAATACATAGGTAGCAAAAAATGCATTATGAATAGTTGTTTGGACTATGACAAAGTTAATAAAATTGTAATATCTATGTAATTATGATCATGCCATGCAAACTGCTTCCTACTGGCCATAAAGTTCTAGACTATATAAATATAATAAATTCCTATTTAAAATTACATCTACATTAATACATAATTAATAACAACAGTTTATACCTATCAATATCAATATCAAGTTTTATATTTACCTATACTTATATATGTAAAACTTTACCGTCATCGTGAAAACATTTAATTCAAATGCCTACAAAAGTATTTTTTATTTTGTGATATGCTATAAACTTAATTAAAATTTAACTCAATAAAATCTGGCTACATATAATTAGATAAATAATGACTAACCTGGTTCTCCGTCAATTGAAATATCTAAATAAACTAATGGATTACTTTGTGCGGCGGGAACAGAACTCATTTTATCGATCAACATTAGCTGTTATAGGACCTACAACACACAATACTATAAAAGTCTTAATAAATGTCTAATACATATCACATAAAATCATACAATCAATAGTTTTTAAATTAAAAACTTGAATCCACAAAAACAGAACCAAGCAAAGGAAAGAAAACATACAGTGTGGCTAACATTAAAAAAATATATTCCCTTTAAACAAAATTGACAGAAAACGTACCAACTATTTACAACAAAGTCAGACAATTTATATTATTTAACCCTCAAATGTTTAAAGATGATTCTTTAAAATATCTTCTTTTTTCATTTTCACTTGCACCTTATTCGTTCTATCTACGCAACAAGGTCCTACTGCCTATAACTACACAAGAAATATGTTCAATCAAGTTCGAAATAAGGTCCTAAAGATATCTCCGCTAATATTTTCCCATTTCCTGAAATTCATGTCATAAACTTTAAGTTTGTAACACCAAAAACTCATTGCCTAATAGTGATGTAGTAGATGACCGATTAAACAATGACGTGTATAAATTAAATAGTCTAACATAAATCAAGTAAAATAGGTATTAAATGAAAATTTTTGTTTTAGGATTGAAGTAGAGAATTAAAATTTATATGATTCTTTAAATAGTTTAATATCAAAAATAGCAGTATACTTGACAAATTCTTATTAGAATTAGATTGTGTGTATTTGGCTAGATAGAATACTTTTAGATATTTTTTGATAAACCTACTGACTTCAGTTATTTTTCTTGTTTGATCGCTTTAATAACTTACAGATGGTAGGTACAACGATTACAATTATTTTTCTCATTTACTTCCCTAAGACTACAGCTTAAGAAAAAATATAATCCAGAAAGAACGGACGTCAAAATTTATTGATAAAAATTCTCTGCCTGTTTATCTGTACGTAGTTCGTTTGTTATAGATTAATCAAGTATTTCATAAGCAGTTTTCAAAATTGCAGGTTTTTTTTCCGTCACTCATAAAGCTCGAGTTAATTCGAAGGAGTCTTTCGATTATGAGCAATTGGAATCCGATGTAACCATTACATTACGTTGTTTTGGTTAGTAAATACTTATTTCCAAACAAAAAAGTCTAAGACTGCGTAGATTCTTATTAGGCTAGCAGGGCACATCATATTTTGGCTTTTAAAATACTGATTTGCCATTTAAATTTACATAAAATAGTCGAGTTGATGATCGATCTTAATTAGTTTAATTAAATACTAAGAAGTCAGATGTCAAACAAGTCAATGTTCATGATAAGATGTCTAACTTAGCAAAACCTGAAGTATTAGCATCGTTTTATCTATAGTATAGAACCTTTTCCGTAGAAAAGTTTACACGTATGTTTTTAAGAGATTATGTATATACTTAAGTATTAAAGCCGTGAGATTTCTGTAAGTAATAAGTTTTGGTAATAGAATAAAGATCTTAGGCGTATAACTAGTTTATACGTAAGCAGATAGACTTATTTAGCTCGTTATCCTAATCATTGGTATGTGATTAATCCTTTAATTTAGCAATTTGTAACTTAAATTCATTTTTCAGGTAGAAAATGTCTTCATCCGCCATATATATCTTGGATGTGAAGGGAAAGGTCCTCATTTCGAGGAACTATCGCGGCGATGTTGATTTGGGCGTCATAGATAAGTTTATGCCTTTACTAATGGAGAAAGAAGAAGAAGGAATGCTTACGCCACTTCTGCAGACTAGCGAGTGTACCTTTGCGTATATTAAGACAAATAACTTGTACATAGTGTCAACAACCAAAAAAAATGCTAATATCGCACTTATTTTTGTTTTTCTGTACAAGATTGTCGAAGTTATGACGGAATACTTTAAAGAGTTAGAAGAAGAAAGTATCCGTGACAATTTTGTTGTTATATATGAACTGCTGGATGAATTGATTGACTTTGGCTATCCACAAACAACTGATAGTAAGATACTGCAAGAGTATATCACTCAAGAAGGTCATAAACTAGAAATGCAACCTCGTATACCTATGGCTGTTACAAATGCAGTGTCATGGCGGTCTGAAGGCATTAAATATAGAAAGAATGAAGTATTTTTAGATGTCATTGAATCAGTGAATTTGTTGGCTAACTGTAATGGTAATGTTCTAAGAAGTGAAATCGTTGGGGCGATCAAAATGAGAGTTTATTTATCTGGTATGCCTGAACTTCGCCTTGGGTTGAATGATAAAGTCTTATTTGAGAGCACTGGGCGTGGAAAGTCAAAGTCTGTAGAACTTGAAGATGTAAAGTTCCATCAGTGCGTGAGATTGTCTCGTTTTGAAAATGACAGGACTATTTCCTTCATTCCACCCGATGGAGAGTTTGAACTAATGTCATACAGATTAAACACTCATGTGAAACCTTTAATTTGGATCGAGTCAGTCATTGAACGTCATGCTCACTCCCGAGTCGAGTACATGATTAAGGCAAAGTCTCAGTTCAAGAGACGTTCCACTGCAAACAATGTTGAGATTATTATCCCTGTGCCAGCTGATGCTGATTCTCCAAAGTTTAAAACGACTATAGGCAGTGTGAAATACACACCTGAGCAGAATGCCATCACTTGGTCTATTAAATCTTTCCCTGGAGGCAAGGAGTACTTAATGAGAGCTCACTTTGGACTGCCCTCTGTTGAGTGTGAGGAGGTTGATGGTAAACCGCCAATCCAAGTCAAATTTGAGATACCATACTTCACTACATCTGGTATTCAAGTGAGATACCTGAAGATTATTGAAAAGAGTGGATACCAAGCTCTTCCGTGGGTGCGTTATATAACACAGAATGGAGACTACCAGTTACGAACAAATTAATCTTTTTATTGCATTCCATAAATATAAGGCACCATATTATGCTATTTACAAGTTGTCTATTTTGCATTATTAATATATTAGGTATTAAACAATAATCATGTAGTATAATGTATTTGTTTTGACTACAATAAATTAATATTCTTCATAATGTTTATTTAATACTTCTTAATTCAAATTGTTTTGGTCTAATAAGATTTCCTTTGCTATGGCAACATGGTCTGGTAAGTCTATTTTAATGCTGACCAATTGTAACATTTCACACTATATTAGCAAACAAATGTTGAGGAATGCAGCACAGGGTATATAGTATACTGCCATATTAAATATTTATTTGCAAATATATTGTGCTGTGGAGTCACGCAATGTGTTTAAAGCGATATAATTAAATACAATATTACTAAATTGTTACGCCTTTTACTATTAAGTAATAATTGAATTGTAATTGGTTTAATTATATTAACACTAATGTAATTTTGCGATGAATATGAGTTAAATTTATTATGTTAAACCTGTATTTAGTAATGAATAAAAGTTGCAAATGAAACTGGATTTTGATGACAGTTTTAACTTTTACTCAAATGTAATTGTTTCATACATTTAGAATTTTTAAAAAGCTATAATTTTGGACTATTAAATTAATAAGAAAAATTCAGTTTTTTTAACTTCAAAGTAAATAAATTTCTTAACGTTTGAGAAATTACGTTTGTCAAGTTCATGTTACGAATCAGTGTTGTCAATTAAGTTCATTTTTCACGATACCCGTCTTCAGTGGATCTGCTTTACTTTATCATTACTCGTAAATTTACTTGTTTTTCTGCTCTGCTTTCAGAGATCTACCTTTGATCCTCCCTCATTTAGATCTATCTCAGTGTTAGCAACCTGAAGTGGACTGATTATCGTACCCGGGGGCGTAAAATTATCGTACATGGTTCGAAATTATTGTATTTTTTAGGATAATGTCTATTATAGATAAATAAATCATATAAATTGTAATATTGATATGCATGCAAGTACTCTATAGTTTATCTTTTTTAAACCACCGCTGTCAAATCAACAAAACACTGAAACCCAAATGTTTTACACGTAGTACAGACCTGAACTGATTTCCTTTCCACTTCAAGGGAAGTTCAATAAATGCGCCAAGTTAAAAATTCACTCAGACAAAATTTCACTGTTCCCATGAAAGTTGGGTATGAAACATGCCAAAATTTTGTATATATAAAGAAGAAATGTATTCATAAAGATTATTTATTTGTGTTATCACTTAGAAATCGCTAACGGTGAGCGTGAAAAGCACGAATTGGACCGCATGTTGGTACGCTATGAGCGCTGTGAGCGTGATTCGGACCACGGCCATAATCGAAATATCGAACTTATATTCCCTTGTTCACATTGGTAGATGCTATACTAACCAATAAGAAAGCGTGTACAGCAGGTGCTAGATAAAGTTACCATATCGGCAATGGTGAAACGTAGCAGAGCGGATCGTAAGAATCAATAGGAATAGAGAACTTGTATTTCCTGGTATTTTCCCAAGATTTTATTGGACTAAATAAAATCATGCTAATATGAAATTTAGACTATCAGCGCATAAGTGAAATAATATAAATTCTCAAATTTTGCATCATGATAGAAATTATCGTACAATCTGTGTACGATAGTAATATGCTATCGTACATCGTACGCAGGCACAAAATTATCGTAAGTGTACGATAATTATGGTACGGTTCCGAACACTGATCTATCTTTGGAAGCTAAGCAGTGAACATAAAAGTGACGTTATTTATAGCAGATATATATAGACTGAGTATCCTTTAAGATGGTTGGTACTTCATAAAATAACAAACAAGGAAACTAACTTTGTTTATGAAGTTCAACACATATTGCTAATGCCTAAAAAAATTATCATGGTAATCATCATTATAAAAATAAATTAATATGGATTTGGATAGTGATTTGGACTTATGAATATTTTTAACATCAATTGTTTAATAATGCAGGTATTAACAAATAGATGAAAATCTCTTTTTGTAGTAAATTATTGTCACAGTTAATTAACTGGCAACTTTCAAAACTTATAAATAAATAGTGCAAATGCTAAACAGATAAAGCCCGCCAAGATGATGTTTTATAAAATGAGAACAAGAAAAAAACTTGTAGAAAGTTTGTTAAAATCAGAACTTAGTTTTCTAAGACTGTATTCTGATATTTTACCGACAAGTGAAGTTGTAATAATTAAACAAGCAAAGACAAATAATAACCTCAAAGAAGAAAATGGTTCACCACCTGAAAATATTAAAACCAATAATTCAGACGAATTTAGAGTGAATGAGGTTAATATACAGATGATATCGAAGAACATATATGACCAGCTATTTAAAAAACCAACTAAGAGCATAGATTATAGCATTATTAAAAGGTTAATACTAAATACATGTATATAATAAATATTTTAATTTTTTTTAACTGAAAAAGAAATGAGTGCAGTGCAAAAAGTATAAGCAATTATCAAGTGAAAATGACCATGGTAGTTTTGAATTGGTATATTAGTAGTCATGAGAGAGTTCAACCATCCATCTTCTGCTTCCAACATCAGCTCAGCTGTAAGATAATAGTCTGCCAATATTTATTGACATGGTTACAAGTGTAGGTAATAAAATGTGTACTGAAATAATACTAATTTTTTGAGGGAAACTTTACTAATCAGAATTGTTATTGACACTTTAATTACCATGTCAGAAAAGCAAAAGCATGCTTTCAGCACTAAGCCATTTCATTATTGTGTTACTATGCTATTAATGAAATAAATACGAAACAGTTGCATAATATAAATTAGGATAAGTCTATTGACAAGTTAGAAAACAGTCAGTCACATAGGCTGTTTTCTGACTTATTTCATGTTTCATACAGGTTCAAATAAGAGTATGGAGTGTGCCCTTTCATCCAGTTGGTATTGTAAATGCCTACTAAGTGAACAAATCAAACAGGACAACAACCCTACAAAGAGAACTACACTAACCACACTGGCTCGTATGATATAATGTCATAACCACTTTTTAAGGGAGAGGCCAATGTTCAGCAATGAACTGTGAAATGCTGTTAATGATCACACAATTATTTCATTGTTTCACAGATGCCAAGATAATCTACTGAAACATGGCATTGACTACAAGAAATGTAGTCACCTGCAAGATGTAGAATTACAACTACCCAAACTGGAGGGTTCGGATGTTGTCGAACATTTTAACAATATAGGTGAAAAGCAAAGTGCTCCATATAGGGCATTGTTAAAAAAGCTAGCTACCTGTAAGCTGCCGCCATTGCCAAAGGTAACTCGACAAAAATTTTGTTTTAAATTTCTAGTTGCTATGAGATTACCTTTGACATTATGCAATGAATTATAAGATATAAATGACTATCTGTAACCCATAGTTGTTGCAGTACTTCACTCGTCACCTAATATTGCTGATGCACTAATTTTTTCCAGAATAAAATGTCACCTAAGTGCTATTCCATACTATGGTCAATTTCTATGCCAAATTTAATCCAGATCTGTGCAGAATAACAAACACCCATTATATCTGTATGCCTTATTAGTATTTTTTAACTGAATTACTGTAAAGTTTCATCTAAATCTATACAGTAATTTTTATGTGAAAAAGTATTCAATATAGCACCCTCTAACAGAAATCGCTGGTATTGTATATAGTCTTATGACAGATTTTGTACTGTAACGCAATCAGGTGAAAAACCTAATAACGCCACCTATCGGAATTTATAAAGTTTACAGTTATTTCAATATCCATCGCAATCAGTCTTCCCATGAAAACGAGATGTTTTACGGAGATGAAAAATAACCTATAGCACTCTCCAGCCTTTTAACTATGCCCAGACACAAAAATCATACCATAAAATCGCTCTGCTATGACGTGAAAGTAAGACAAACATTCAAACAAACAAACACTCACATTTATAATATTAGTAAGGGCAAGGATGCCAAGCAATGTTCTGTGCAAGACTGTTGATGAAAATGATACAGTAAGATATTCAGTGCCAATTACATAAATGAAAGATACAACATAAAGTTTAAATCCAGAAGTGGATTGCACCCATTTTCGTCACATACTTCTTTTAACAATCAGCTGACTATAAAAATAAAACAAAAAAATAGCTGAGACGAATAAACACTAGCCAAACTCAAAATCTACCTAGTAATGAAGTTCCAATGGAAGAGTATATGAACTATATAGATCAAGTCAAACAATGATATGCACAATATGGTGTCACCACATTAGTGGCTGAACTGTACTAGCAGAACGCGTCTGCTGTCTGCCCCACCCTTTAATTGATATTAGCTTCACAAGTCTATGTTCTTTATGCTTTCTAGGAATGGTCCAAGTCTGCAGGTTGGACAAAATATACCAACGAAAAAGCAGTTAAAGTATCCTGTCCACCGGATGATGCTTTAATATTTGATGTGGAAGTTCTTATGTCTGCTGGTAAGAGACCAACCCTGGCCTGTGCTGTATCCCCAAATGCATGGTGAGTTTACTAATACCATACATACAATACTAATACCTGTGGTATAGTAGGACAAAACTTCCCTTCTATGGAGAAAGACTTTAAATGCAGTAGACCATTATTTGATGACAATGATGATGATAATAATGAAGGTAAAAATGATTC
This sequence comes from Hypercompe scribonia, assembly GCA_949316085.1. Lineage (NCBI taxonomy): Eukaryota > Metazoa > Arthropoda > Insecta > Lepidoptera > Erebidae > Hypercompe > Hypercompe scribonia. The sequence continues at coordinate 14,642,531 of OX438988.1, forward strand.
TTTTACTTTTACTAATTTTATACGAGGTCTGGTTATTAAATAACGAATCTGGTTACGAAAAAGGGTTTTATTATAAAAAATATTCTACTTTCGAATGCTTCCCTTCAATATGGAGTATATCCTCGCCACACACTTTTCCATACGTTTTTTCCATTGATCGAAGCGGTGCTGGAAGTCTTTTTTGGTGAGGGCCTTTAGGAGCTCTGGCGTGTTTTGCTTTACCGCTTCCATCGACTCAAATCGGGTCCATTTCAAAGCAGATTTTATCTCCGGAAACAAAACAAGTCGCTCGGTGCCAAATCTGGCGAGTACAGCGCATATTCGAGTGCATTAACCGGCCAAATACCGCTTCACAGATAGCGCGTTATGGGCAGGTGCGTTGTCCTGACGCAAAATCCTCAAGTTGTTCTTCCACAACTCGGGCCGTTTCTTACGAACTCTTTCTCGCAGTGTTGCCAAAACTAATAAATAATAAGTCTAGTTAACAGTCTGACCCACTGTCATCATGAATGTCGAAAAAAGAAAAAACTCCTTGTTTTTTTTTTATTCTGGGCGATTCAGACGGCGTCCAATGCATCAATTGCCGTTTCGTTTCAACATCGTATTTAAGAATCCACGTTTCGTCGCAAGTAATGTTTTTCATCTGTCCGTGATCTTCTAACCTTTCGAGCAAATCTGAGAGGACCATGCACATAAACTTTTATCATGTGCAATTTCTCTTGAAAAGTTTTTCTATCCGTTTCTTTATCGGTGTTTACAACCTCGACAATCATCCGGGTGCTCATTCTACGATTTGCACACTGTTTCCACAGTTGAACCAGTGACAGGGCGACCTGGACGCGGGTCATCTTCAGTACTCTTTCGGCCCTCACTGAAACGCTTACACCACTCAAAAATGCACGCACGTGATAGAGAATTGTCCTCATAAGCCTCTTGCAAAAATTTATAGCACTGTCTGAGTTTTTCCAATTTAACGAGAAATTTGAGATTGATACGTTGCTCCTGTTTTTCGTCACACTAGGTTATCGGCACGAGAAAAAAACACGTTCGTTTCAAACCACTACTGCACAAATAACATAATAGTGACGGAAACAGGTTTTGGTACGTGAATAGAGAAGATTACACTACAGACACTACTCGTTTTTTCGCCACCCGTTAGAGGAGTGGGGAAAAACTTACGCTTACATATTTAATAGCCAGACCGCGTATATAAGAATATTACATAGGGTTCTCACCAAGAACTTAGCGGCTCAAATCAACCTCACCTGCTAGTGCCGCACCTGCAAATCGACGGACAAAACTCTGGCAAGAAAACATCTTGATTTGCAACAATAGGCTCATCACCACGTGGGACCAAAACACTGCCGAAAATTGGACGTATAATATGCCTTTGCCTTCCCTCTGGGGAAACAGGCGTGATTTTGTGTACATATAAAAGTACTGTGTCGTTAGAGCTTAAATTCTGACACGACAGTTTTATTTCTCATACCTCATCAATGTAACCACAAAATACCACAGCAAAGCTTGTTAGGGTTCAGATAGCATTTTATAGAATAATGATTCATGACGCATTTATTGATAGGTATGGTTGGATAAGTGAACCCCTAGCAAATAATCTGCCACACGAAGTATTCGATAATTTACCTTATGACGACTTAATACCGTTGGAGACAGATGGTCAAGAACCATGCGGAGATCTAAGCAGACCCAGAATCGTGGTTGGACATAATGTGTCGTTCGATAGAGCCAAGATAAAGGAACAATATTGGCTAGAAAGGACAGGTAAGGAGGAAAGATTGAGTGTTTTATTATCTAGTAATTTAAATTGGTTTGTTTTATTTAGTATCTCTAAGATTAAGAGTTGTTCTTCCACAACTCGTACCGTTTCTTACGAACTCTGTCTCGCAGTGTTGTCAAAACTGATAAATAGTAAGTCTGATTGACAGTCTGACCCACTGTCATCACAAATGTCAAAAAAAAAAAACTCCTTGCTTTTTTTATTCTGCGCGATTCAGGCATTAATTGTCGTTTTGTTTCAACATCGTATTTAAAAATCCACATTTCGTCGCAAGTAATAATGTTTTTCGTCAGTCCGTGACCTAACCTTTCGGGCAAATCTGAGAAGGCCAGTTGACGCAAGAACTTTTGGTTAGGAGTTAAGTTTCACCACCCTTATTCTTCCAAAATATGTAATACAACATCACTGCAAATAGAAGGAAAACTTGAAACGAACTCTATACCAGCCTGTCTGGCCAGTGTGGTATAGTAGTCCAAAACCTCCTTGCTAAGGAGAGGCCTATATCCAGCAGAGGACTGTTCAAAATGGTTGATGATAATATATAATAATGATAAATATTAAATGAACTGGTGCATATTTCGTCTTTTATTTTCTTAATTATTCTAAGAATCTATGCCAAAATTTTATACTAGGTATTTATATCATGCATGTGTCATAATCACAAGAATTTAAATAATAATAATAAGGTAGAAGATAAAAATTAAGAATGGGCGACTGTTTCTGCTAGAAAATTTAGGGTTCTATGATCACAATGGAATCGAAATAGGAAATTATTGTTTTTTTTTTAAATGACAATTCCCATACTATGAATAAATACTTGTCACGAGGAACTTCACAAAAAAGCATGAAACGGACACAAAGAGCACTCAGACTTAGAATAACTATTTGTGGGTCAGACAAGGTGTTGTCATATGTGGGGATCAGATCCACAACACTTCGGTGCTGTAAGATGTAAGGTGCGGCAAGTCGACCGCTCAAACCACTGCGACATCCGTGCAGTCAAATAATTTTATTATTTTGGTTTTCTTTTTTTATGTACATACTAGCGACCCGCCCCGGCTTCGCACGGGTGGACATTCATTTTTTAAGCTCTCTGAAAAAAAAAAATTGTTTTGTATGTATGTTTTTATAGGTTTTTTATTCGTGTTACATTTCTTTGTTTCGTACCTGCTTAACTCTTTTATTTTTGTATTTAATTTTTAATTTTAACGACTCTTTACCTTATGAATAACCAATTTTAAATTCTCTGAGGTATTAAGTTCCATACTATGTTTGAATCTTCGTATGTATAAGTTATGGCTGTTTAACATAGTCTGCAATTCACTGATCAAATCTAGTTTTAGCATGGGGGCCATGTTTGATCGTAATGATAATTGGTTAGCATCTGAAATAAAATAGATTTGCAAAAATTGTGGGCTCTGTCCTGATGCCGGTAGCAAGTCTCCCATGAGATGATAAACTTGTCCTTCTACCTTAAAAGTAGGCATAAAATTTCCCTCTCTAATTTCCTTTGCCCCAAAGGAAGTCATCTGGAATAAGCTATTGTACCTACGTATATTATTCAAAAAAAGCGCGGATAAAGAGTGATTATTTGTCAATATTATATTTTTATTGGTTCTGGTGGCTCTTCAATATTGGGAAGAATAACTTTGCCAGATGCGCAACACATACCTTTTGCTTCATCCTTCCATTTTTTAGCAAATTATTTAGGACAAATCTTATCCATTGCTCCGATTTGGATGCTGTTCTGAAGAGTATAATCAAGTTGTGGATCATAGCTAAACGCCGATCTATTACTGTGGGCTAAAATTCTATTGCGCGTTCTAGTCGCTAAGGACTGTTGTCTAGCTCTCTGTGCCATAAGTCGCTGCGAGCGCTCGGTGCTAGATTCTCGAGCACGCGTTCGCGAGGTTCTAACTCTATTTTCAGCAAGTCGCTGTGCGCGTTCGGCACTCGATTGGCGTTGGTGTATCTGTGATGTTCTCGCAGTCTGCTCCGTCAGGCAAAGTGAACGTTCATCGCTAGATTCCCTTGCGCGTGCTCGTGACAGTCTGTCTCTATTTCCAGCAAGGCGCTGTGAACGTTCGACGCTAGATTGTCGTTGGTGTACCTGCGACGATCTTACATTCTGCTCCGCAAGGCGACGTGAACGTTCATCGCTGGTTTCTCTAGTGCGTGCTCGTGACAGTCTATCTCTATTTTCAGCAAGGCACTGCGAACGTTCACCGCTAGATTCTCTTGCCCGCGACTGTGAAACGTATTCTCTTTGACTTGCGAGACGTTCAGAATTTTCTGAAGAAGATTCCCCATTGCGACGTATTTTTGTAATCTCGCTTGGGAAGTACTTTCAGATAGCTCCGATTGTTTTTTTTAAGCATATTGTTTATCTCGGGTTTATGCTAAAAAAACCCTACCTATCGTCAGACGAAAATAAATACCAGTTTTTCGAAAATAATTCGAATTATTTTTTCTTTAATATTTGAGACGACCATAAAGCAAATATATTTCAGAAATATTGAATGAAATTATTTATAAGTATTTTTGAAAAGAACTCTTGATAATGAGTATCTAAATAGTTCCGAAATCAATTTTAATAAGTGCATTAATTTAGTAAATTTACTCGATTTAGCCGCGTCCGCTGCGTAGAGAGCCGATCGCGCGAGTGAGCCGCTCGGCAACCTGCTTCATAGATGTGCACCCCCCTCCCCTGTGGTTTCACCGTGCGGGTCGTGCGATACATATCAGCCGGCGGCCATCATTCATTTCAATACCAATTACAATTTTAAATTCGTCACATCTTTTGAATGGATTGTCCGATTGGAATAAAATAAAAAGTAATTTATAGCTATTGAAACAATCTTGCTCAATAAATAGTTTATTTGGATAAGGATTAGTATTTGACGATAATATGATCAATAAATAGGCTAATAATTTTAATTACTTTTATTCTATGGAGAAGTGGTTATAATGGCTAAAATATAAATGTTAGGTTTATATTATCGCGGACTTTTTTGTAGGCATTATTGAGTTCTACAACTTTTCTATAGAAGTCAACCATACATCTCTAACCATTTAGGCAGCGTTCGCGAGAATCGTTAATGTACGGCAGTTTTTTCGACGACTTACTCCACAATTTTCACTACCACGAAAAATCCTATCTATTTTCCGGAATAAAATATAGCCTATACGGATTCAGAAGAATTTTTCTAAGTAATGGTATAAGAAATTTTGAAATTGGTCCAGTAGTTTTTGAGCCTATTCAATACAAACATACAAAAATACAAAAATACAAAGGTTTCCTCTTTATAATATTAGTATAGATTATTTTACATAAATTTACGTACATGTACACTTACACGTACAAGTACATAAATTTATACACATACATTTTTAAATATAATTAATATATATATAAATTTAATGAAGAGAATAACCATTTTTCACACATCTCACATACAGTGTGATTCCAAATTAGGCAGAGCCTGTACTGTGGCAATCAGACTGTTATTTCGACACACATATTATAGATAAATTACACTCAAAAACAACAAATTCAGAGTCATTTGTTCTGTGTCTGAGTTTAATCTCATCACACAAGCGTTTTGGGAGGTGTCAAACCCACGATCTTTGACGTAGCAGTCAGGATCAGTAACCACTGGATCAGCAGGCCAATCAAATAAATGTTATCTAAAAAATAAGTTTAACGTTTTGGATGTATATCCATCCTTGTCAGGTGTAGATTATAAATTTGAGAGCTTTAGGAATATTTACTATTTATACATTTTTTTTTCTATATTAAGAGCCTACCAAAGTGACTCTACTCAGCCTGATGCAAAGCATGAATAGAATCCAAGAGTTGTGGTCACCATACTCATTACAAATGCAGACAATGCAGTATGGTGACCCACACTATGGCGGCCTTGTGAGATGCTTTTTCACACCCCTCTTGGGAACGTAAAAGGTATGACAGTCATTGTGACAGTGTAAGGCTTACACAGTTACCACGATAACTGTCACCCCTGCATCAACGGGCCTCCGGTCTCACACTCACCAACGAAACACGACAACACGAATGCTGGCGCTTTCGGTTGGTCTTCTGTGGTAGGGTAGTACTGTCCCGGTCGAGCCGGCCCACTCGTGCTGAAATCAGCGTGGCTCTACTACCTACATTCCAGTTGGACAACACCTATCCGGTCTGGTATACGTCATACAGCTGTGCGTGTTCAAAAGCCTTTCACCGCCAGACATTGACTTCTTCCTATGCCTCCTATACCACACTGGGCAGACAGGTGGGTATAGGGTTTTTTTTCAAGTTTTCCTTCTTATTGCAGTGATGTTGTCCAGCCTATGATAAATACAGATGTGTGTTTATGTTATCTATTATATTTTCAGGAGTAAGATTTATGGACACAATGTCAATGCATGTAAGTGTCAGCGGGGTGACAAGCTACCAGCGGACTGTGCTTAAGGCGAAAAATAAGGAACCACATCCGTCCGATGACGATTGGAAGGAAATTAGCTCCCTTAACAATCTAAGTGAGGTAAGCAGTATAATATAACACATTCATACTCGGATTTAGTTTTTACGCTGTTTTACGGTTTTACATATTTTTCGTAATCGGCAAACCGCAATTTTAATAAATGGCAAGTATTTCTATGTAATAACTGAATTCTTTCACAAAATTAACAGCACAACGCAATTCGCAGTGCGTTGCGGGTCTTTGAAACCTATACTCAGTCACCCTCACTCACTTGGTGGGAAACAACGAAGGAATTGCATCAGCATCATTATTAGCTTTATGCAGTCCACAGCTGGACATAGGCCTCCACCATTGCGCGCCACTCTGATCCACACAAACAAAGCAACACTTCACACCGGTTTTCTGTGAGATCGTGATATCAATTCGGTACTTTTGTGTACAAGAAAGAGAATTATAGGGAAAGCGGACAGGTGATGAATGTTAGGGTAAGGGAGACTTTAATTTTCGGACAGGAAACGAAACTAGCCTTGCAGCTGCTAGAAGATGGGATCATGCACCCGTATGCCCATCCTGGGACTGCTCTCAGGCGAGAAGACGGGCACCAGATGGCAACTGACTGACTGACTCATAACACCTGGCACTCATAAGTTGTAAATGCGTTACTGCTCTTTAAGTTGCTCCCCCAAACCAAATCATATCACATCAATATTTTTAATAGTTCGCTGCTGAACACAAACCTTATAAAATCATACAAAAGTAATTAACAAAAATTATTATTTAAATGAATTCTAGGTACACAACCTATATTGTGGTTCACCGATAAACAAAGAATCCAGAGACATCTTCACAGAAGGCAACATGGAAGATGTTCACCGGAACTTCCAAACGTTGATGCTGTACTGTGCTGGAGACGTGGCGGCAACACACAGGATCTTGAAGGAACTACTTCCACTGTTTTTAGAGAGGTTCCCACATCCTGTAACACTGGCAGCCATGTTGGAACTAGGTCAGAATAGACTTTTTATACTAATTAATTGACAAAGTATGCTCTGATATTTGCTTAATCATGGCAAGTGTTTACTTGTATTGTCAATTCTATAATGGAGTCTATATTTACAATCAGCGAAACTGTACGTTTGTAGAAAGTCAAACCTCCTTTCTGAGGAAAAGTCTATGTCCGACCATAGACTATAGAATATTAATGATGATAAAAATATGTTGACCTTGATCGTATAGGCAGTTACAGTTGTGCATAGTTTTAAATAATTTAGTAAAATAAATAAACGATCACCTATGATGTGGTACAGAAAGAAGTTTTTGAGATATTGCTGGATAGATTAATCTTTAATGCGTTTTAATAAACCTACTTTTGTTAACCTTTTTATTTATTTTTCTTTTCTTTTCTTATTGAAGGCAGTTGTGTTGTCTATAGTATGTGTATGTAGTGTGTGTATAGTGGACTTGAGAGACACAGCTTTAAGAGTGTTCTTCAAGATGTTTGAAATTATTTTTATGATTTCTTACTCTTTCAGGCTCAGCATATCTGCCAGTTAATTCCAACTGGCTCCAATACATAGATTCAGCTGAAACAGTTTTTGAAGATCTAAAATTAGAATCCAGACAGCTACTTTCACTAAAAGCAGACGAAGCATGCCGAATGATGACTAACAACGCGTATAAAAAAGATCTTTGGATGTGGGATCAAGATTGGTCGACACAGAAACTTAAATTAAAAAAAGAAACTGGAAAAAAGAAGAAAGTAAAATTACATGAAACTGGCAGTGTAGAAACTATTTCTAGTCATTTAGAAAGCGATATAAATTTAAAAAACGAACAAAGTTTAAAAAAGGAACAAACTTTAAAAGAGCTTAAAGATTTTGATATTTTAAATGAAAAGTATTTAAACAATTTAGAGAATTATGATAATGAAGAATATGTAAAAAAAATAGGCAATTTGAATAAGTTTGATCACCTGTTTGAGATGGGTCAGTTATTGCCAGTAAAGAAGCCTTATTTGGCCGGATATCCGGCATGGTATAGGAAACTTTGCACTAAACCCGGAAAAGACCCGGACTGGACCCCGGGAGCCAACAATATTACTACTAGTATGCAGGTATTGTGTTATTTGTGTAACAGATGCAGTAATAAACGAATAAACTATATCAAAAACATTCATATGCTTACCTGTAATCAGGGATTCGCCGTAATCGGCGAAGCCAAAAGGAAGGGTAATAGGGTAGGGTAGTCAGAAAAAGACGAAATAAAAAAAATGAAGTAGAAATTTAGAAATACGTAGGTACAAAAATGACCAAGATAGAGCCGGGGTCGCACCTACTGTATACTTGCTATGATTATGTGGGTGTCTCAATCAATTATGCAATCAAAACTAGAATTCTACTTTCGGGCAGGACAACGCCTGTGATCCATAATAGACCCACCCTAGCCAAGTTGACGTTCTGCAAAAGTTATTACAAAACTAACAAATGTATGGGCATGATGGCTCTCAAAATAAAATATTAGCCAATAATACATGAGAATAGAGGCGTTAGCTATTTTAGAAAGGGAATCGACGCGAAACTAAGTGCATCTTGGCTGTCCCTTTAGCCAAGATACACTTTGTTTCGCGTGAGATGAGAGGATGAGATATATTAAGATTGACTGCACAGGTGGCATAGTAATTTAAGCGATCACCTCGCAGCTAGTAGATAGTCTGAGTTTTCTATTATGTATGTTTGTAAAGTCACCCACGATACAGAAATATTCCTAGTGCGAGAATAGTCTTAGAAAATCTGATATATTTAATGTTTTAGATCACTCCAAAGCTACTTCGATTATCATGGGAAGGTTACCCTCTCCACTATATCCAGGCTGAAGGTTGGGGCTTCCTCGTACCTATTAGTCACCAACATTCTGAGGATGCAGAGGAGCCACTGATACCTTTACAGGAACTGTTGAAGACCTGTCCCTTGACGTTTTGTAAGGAGAGCTCTTTTGAACCCGACGTGTACATGCTCCCTAAGTCTGTAGAGGTGAAAAAATATTAAAATTATATTATTATTTAGAGGCTGATAAAGGTACATTATTTGGGAGATATCACTGTCCCGTAATCAATTTATTTTTAGCCTATTAGGTTACAGTAGTCTATGTAGATATTGTCTATTATCTATCTATTATTAATTATTACTATTATATATTGTCCGTGTGGTAACGGATTAAGAATACATAGCGTTACAACCCCTATTCATCCCGTGGGTGTCGTAAAAGGCCACTAAGGGAAAGTATGCAAAACAACATCATTACAAAGAGAAGGAAAACTTGAAACAAACCCTATTGCAATCCATCTGGCCAGCGTGGTATAGTAGGCCAAAACCTCAATGCTAAGAAGAGGCATATGTTCAGTAGTGGACTGTAAAAGGCTGTTGATGAATGATGAATAGGAGGATGAAGTTGATATATAGAATATCTAGGAATAACTCCTATCAACAATGGCCAACGGGGCCATAAAGTTCTGGAGTGGCGACCGCGTACTGGGAAACGCAGCGTTGGTGGGTCGCCACAAGGTGGTCCGACGACCTGGTGAAAGTCCAGACCAAGTTTACCCAAAAGCTGGCTTAGTACAGGTTTAAAAATGAACGTGATTAAATACTATAAAGATCTTTTTTTTGTAGGAAGATTTGGGCAGGCGTGCTTACTATGCGAGAAAAAAATTAGACAAGCAGGCAGCAGCCAACCAATACCACGGCCTAGGAGTCTGGTGCGGTATACAGCTGCAGGGTCAGTTTATAGAAAATTTTAAAAAATGTACAGATGTGACGAAAAATGTGTGTGTCAAATTGATAAATAGTTTACTGTGCAGTTTTGTTGGCCTAATCGTTAGGAAAAGTTGGGTATCGTGACTCACATTTGTCATGAAGGATACTTCAAAGATGAGAAATATAATTAAATACTGAAAAATAACAGTACATTTAAATATTAAAAAAGTAAAAACATTGTGATTATAGAGTGTGTTTTTATGTTTTAGGTTGCTGTCATTTTCTCAGACTGCCACACAAAGACGGACCTAAGTATAAAGTGGGGAATCCCCTTGCCAAAGACTTCTTAGACATGTTCAGTCAAAATGTACTTTCTGCTCAGGGTGATGAGGCTGAAAAGGTATGTATTTAAAAAAAATATAGGAAATGAAAAATAATAAAGATTTATAGAAATTAATGGGTTAGATTGTTAAATAATAAAAAAAAATATTATAAATCAGCAAAGTTGTTAATAAAAAAGGACCCCTTTCTTCCCGTGTAAGTCGATCCGACCAAGGAAGCAAATTACGCAGGACAACAGCATTGCGAAGAGAAGGGAAACTTGACAGATGCTCTCTTTTTTTCCCATCACCCCACCGGAGTTTGCGGCGGGGTGTTGTGTCAGAATTAGACCGACCAAAAGCACACAGTGTGCTACTTTGCACCTAAGGAGATAGAAGAATCCGGGGACAGCTGGTATTACGACATTCAGGCTTACTAGCGTCTGCCCGCTAGTGCGGACACTACTTTCGGGTGAACTCTCTAATTAGGCGACGTGCGGCTCACGTGGTACGTCGAACGTTTGGAAGTCGAGTTGGGCGTCCAACAGATCGGGGCCCACCAGACCATACGGAACTATCGAAATGTAAAATCTAAAATCTCTTCTTTAAGGAGAGAGAGGCAGTTCAGCAATGGACTGTTAAAGACTGTTGATGATGCGGTGATGTTGTCCGTGTTCAGGTGCTGAGCTTCGGTCGCATGATGTCGTACTGGCGCAACAACCGCGCTCGAGTGCTATCACAGCAGGTGGTGTGGCTGCCCCCCTCACTCTCACCCCACAACGGCTATGGCGCCATATTGCCGCAGATCGTGGTAGCAGGCACACTCACTAGGCGGTAAGGTTACTATGACTATGGTAAACTAGTAAAGTCATTACAAGATGTATCTATTGCCGTTTTACCCCATGTTACCCGCGGCGAATTCAGTTTTAAAATTCGAATTCCCTTTTTACCCTATTTGCCTCTTATAGGATTACTTTCACCTTAATGTAGGTAGACAGAAAACAAAAAAAAAAAAATTGATTCATTAAGGTCCAGAAACTGTAGTTATCAGAAAACAACGCGCGCTAATTGGTCAATTATAACATCACCCTACCGGCTTTCTCTTATTCAGTCTCATTCTTTTTCTTATAAAGTCACTTTTATGGATACCAGGCAATCTGAAAGTGACATCTGTCGTCCTCATTACATAGTACAAAATGAAGTCGCTTCATTTTTGTACACTTATGTCTTTCAGACTATGCAACGGATTTTGATGCTGTTGTTTGTCAACAGGAGAACGACTTAAGAGGAAGGTTTACAAGTATAAAAATAAAAATTCTCGGTTTTTACTATAAAAAACTGAGAATTTTACATTTCCGTAGGAAGCCGAAAAGAGAGAGCACGCATTTACGGTTTACTGTAACTCAATTCCGTTCCTTTTCACGTAATCTCCTATTTAATATATGTAAATATTTCTCGGATTGTAAATCTTCTATTTAAATTTGCTTAAATGTGTAATGGTTGTCTGTCACGTCTAGTGCGAGTGAACCGACATGGATGACCGCTTCGAATGCACATCAGGAACGAGTGGGGTCGGAACTTCGCGCTATGGTGCAAGCGCCGCCAGGATACAAGTTTGTAGGAGCTGATGTCGATTCACAAGTATGTGGTATTTATCATATTAGATATTTAAATAAGTCTCGCTTTTCGTAAAAGGTAGCGTAACGGCACTCTGTGAACGGAATTTCGTACGGTAACGCATCAGCTAAGTAGTACTGTACCAACAAATACAATTACTTAACAAAACAAAGTACAAAAAACAGAGATAACTTATTCAAGGTCTTATTATATAAATACTTTTTAGACCTCTAGTGAAAAAACACTAGATATTTGACTGAATTTGTTATTCTCATAATTATTACTGGTGTGGAGAATCGAACCTCGATCTTCGACATTACGATGGGCCGTTTCTTTCAACAGGCTGATTCGATAGCGAACGGGGCAACCAAGGAGAAGTGAGCACAGTGGCTACCACTACATCATATAAACAAACACGTGCCTGACATACTTGCTCAGTATCACTGCTCCGTACAACGTATTTATAACTGTATATTTGTAACTATATATTTGTAGAAATTAAAAAACAACGTATAATAAAGTCCACAAAGATTGGGTCTGAGCTGGGAATCGAACCCAAGTAACGTTTAACGGTCGCTTACGCAACCACTGTGCCAATGAAGCAGTTAAAACGCAGAAAGGTTAGAATATGTTCATGATCGGTCGGTTTACCAGGAGTTATGGATAGCGGCCCTGCTGGGAGACAGCACGAGCGGCCTGTGCGGGGGCAGCGCGTTCGGCTGGGCCGTGCTGGCCGGCGACAAGAGCCGCCGCACCGACCTGCACTCGCTCACCGCCAGCGCCGCCGCCGTCTCCCGGGACCACGCCAAGGTCATCAACTATGCCAGGATTTATGGTAATTCGTCATTATCGTCAACGGTCTCTAACGGCCCACTACTGGTAGGTCTCTCCATCGAAAGGAAGTTTGTTTTTTTCTCTTTGCATTGATGTGTATGCAGTTTAGTAGTGTAGTTCCATTAATCGATCCTTAAGACTCCCACGGCATGAATAGTGGTGGTGACTCTGTATCCTTAACTATTGTGGTAATTTGCTGACAAAATAATACAAATGTAGTGTTTTGAATATCCCCAACTCTTAAAGGTTGTTTTTTTTTTCTTTTGGCACAGGGGACTAAACGAACAGACCACCTGAACGAGAGAGTCCCAAGAGCTGGCCTTTCAATCCTCCCTCTAGAATCAGGGAGAGCATTAGACACCGGTAGCCCATCACTCGGAAAGCAACGAAATAATTGCTTAACACTGGTTGTCTGCGAGGCTATGTTATCTTTGAGGTCGAAAAGGCGCTAAAAAGAACTTGAATGATTTAAACGGCCGCCACGCTGAATGTTGTGCAGACCACATTTAAAAAAAAAACAAAGTCACCAGATTTAGTTTGTGTCTGTAGGTGCTGGTCAAAATTTCGCTGAACGTCTTCTGAAGCAATTTAACCCTACCATGACGATATCTGAAGCGAAGAGTAAGGCCGCTAAAATGTTTACATCGACTAAAGGCAAGCGGGTGTACACCCTTAAGAAAGAGTACATGGAAGGGTTCATGGACGAAGATTTGGAAGACCAGGTATGTTATGTAGAATTGGACATTAGTAACAATCATCAATCATCAACAGACTTTTACAGTCTACTGCTGGACATAGGTCTCTTCTTAGCAAGGAGAAGGAGTCCGTGTGGTGACGGATTAAGAATACATAGTGTTACCGCCCTTATTCATCCCGTGGGTGTCGTAAAATGCGACTAAGGGAACCAAATATGCAAGACAAAATCATTACAAAGAGAAGGAAAACTTGAAACAAATCCTATTCCAACCCGTCTGGCCAGCGTGGTATAGTAGGCCAAAACCTCCTTGCTAAGGAGAGGCCTAGTATATTTTTCTTTTTTTTTTATAACACAACTCCCACACTAAGGAATATATCCTGTGTCTCAGACTGTGTACAACAATTTGTAGATCATACAAAGTGTAGTTCCGACTGGCGACTGAACCTACAACACTGATTGAAGAATGCCGAAGTGATATATCAACCAAGTAATCCATACGTGCATTCAATTTTTTTTATTAGTCTTTGTTCTGTGTGTGAATATAGTACAATTGATTTTATCACCGTAATAGTTATCAAATATACCAGAAAACGTTTTAATTTACCAAAATTCCGATTTAGTCGAGATATTGCGATATTTTTTGAGATAATTCACCAACCGCTTCACACAACGCCATCTAGTTTTAAACCAACCAGAGCTTGTAATATGATAACTAGACTGACTGATACAACACTTAAATACTTTTGTTTTGTAAATACATACATTTTATACTTAAAAACACCCAAACTCCGAAGCAAATATTTGTAGAATGTAGGTCCGACCCGGGAATCGAACCCGAGACCTCAAACATAGCAGTTGCATGCGCTACCACTGCACCACTGAGGCAGTCAACCAAACGACTATCAAACAAACAGGTCAATATTATATTTATGATTTCAGTAGCATTTTCTTAAAAAAATAAATAAAAATTTTGTTTGTAAATGTTATTGTACTGATTTGGTGATCAAAAGGGCAAGTGTGAAGCGTGAATTCTCATGAAAAGGTTAGGAAAGGTGGAATTTAACCTAATATAATAAACCTGTTGGTCTTGTAGGCAGTTGAAATATCTGGGTACCAAGCAATACGTCTAGCAAAGCTAAGCGGCAAGAAACTAGAGGACATGTTCGAGAGACCTAAGTGGACTGGCGGCACAGAGTCTGACATGTTCAATAAACTTGAAGAAATTGCTGGTAAGTGGTGCTTTTCAAGATATTTTATAGTATTGTAATATTTGATTATATTTGTTACTTGATTTTTACCAATATCTGACCTCTAGCCATTTAGCCTACCCCACACATTTTTTTATTTTTTAGTTGGGCTTGTTACGATAGCTTTTTTTTCTTGTTTTACACTTTGAAGTTTTACGATCATTTAAAGGGTAATGATATACGTTTTATTAGTCTTATATGCAGAAATGTGTTTTAGCATCATCATAGAGTTTATTTTACATAATTGGCCCGCACTAAACTCTTCACCAATCACAACGCCGAACGTGCTTACCGTAACGATCAAGTTGATATACGAGTAGAATAAGCTCACATTAGGCCGTTTGCTCTTCCCATATCACATCAAATCACATCAATAGACTTTAACAGTCCACTGAAGGACATAGCTGTTGCATTAGACAGAAGATTTTAGCCACACTAACTAGATGAATTGGTATAGCATATAATGGTATAACCTTCTGTTTGCAGTGACGTTGTCCTGCATAGCTTGCTTCCTTAGTTACCTCTTAAGACACCCAAAGGACGAATAGGGGTAGTGACACAATATATTCTTAATCCGTCGCCACACTTACATATATCAGGTTGTTCCCATATATTATAACAAAAAGGGGATGACAGTAGAACATTTGTGGTATTCAGATTCGTCAGGTCCATCGACAGCGTTCCTGTCAGGGCGGCTGTCCCGCGCTCTGGAGCACGCAGGAGGGCGGTGGGGGGGCACTCGCCTCAACTGGGCCGTGCAGAGTGCCGCCGCGGACTTCCTGCACCTCATGCTCGTCAGCATGACTCACCTGGCCCCGAGAGCCAGGTATGTGGCACATCCTAGCGCCTCCAACAACTCTAATGCGGTTTTTCGACTGTAGTCGATATTAAAGTTTTTTAATTCTGTGGAATATCTCAAAAGTATATTTTTGCATTAACATTTTACTGAATCTTCAATATTAAATTGTTTTTATATATTATTTTATTTGATATTCCAACAGATTCTGTCTCAGTTTCCACGACGAAGTAAGGTATCTCGTTCCAGAAGAACACAAATATGAGACAGCTTTGGCTCTGCAAATGACTAACTTACTTACCAGGGCTTTTTGTTCACAAAGGTAATTATTATTAAACAGGTCAACTTCAACATTTAGTAAAGAATTTATAAGTTCAAGTCTTTTGTCACATTTTTGCTTGAACGTTGGATAGAACAAAAACATGAAAAAAAAAATTGATCCATCCGTTTAGCAGTTATGACAGCCGCTGACGGACACGGATAAACAGACATAGATACAAATATAAAAATCTTCTGCGCTTTTATAATACTTCTATTTTATTCTGCTCGTTATATTTATATAGTAAATATCATATAAAGAGAACGGACAAGAGAATTGGAGAAAGCTACTGAAACAAGTACAGCAATTGACCAAAAAGGTTCTAGAATTATTATTTTTTCCAGGGTTGGTATTAATGACTTACCGCTATCAGTGGCGTTCTTTACTTCAGTAGAAGTAGATCAGGTTTTGAGAAAAGAGTCCAATCTGAGCTGTACTACACCGTCCAACCCTCATGGACTAGAGAAAGGCTATGGAATACCGAACGGTGAATCTCTGAATATATTTGATGTGTTAGAGAAATGTAAGTCAAGTAAAAAGGGCGGAAACTGTTTGTTTTTTTTTTATTTTCAATTATCACACCTGATTCACACACAAAACCTGTGTTAAGAAATTAGTTTATTCATTTTCACGTAGTGTAGGAGACCCACAGCTAGGTTAAGTGACGATTTACACAAGAGTGCTGGCAGGAGCTGGATACTAGAAGTCTAATATCGATCAGAGTGGCGTGTAATGAGTGAAGCTTACGTCAGTCAGCGAAGTGCAATAGGTTGATGATGATGATGATGAAGATGAGTGAAGTTACCAGAGTCAACCCCTCTTCTCTTGCCTTGATTTTAGGAGGTGGAGGATTAAACTGGCGACAAGGCACTTGTGACTATTGAGTTGCAAGTGCCCATGGGTGACGGTGACATCTGCTCCCTTCTCGTTCTATTTTCCCTTTCTGCAGCTTTTCCTTCTGCCCAATGTGATATAGTAGGCCAAAGCTTTCATTCTCAGGACAGGCCCAAGTCCAGCAGTGGACTATAATATACTGTTAATGATTGGTAGCTGCACCCAACGCAACGGTGACATAAATGTAATTACTTAACTCATATCCTATTGTTCTTTTAAGGACTGTCAAGTGATATCGGTAAGTACCTATCTTTTCAGTATTATGATATCCCGTTGGTTTAGTAAGAGATGACTACAGAAGCAACCTACGCAGAACAACAGTACTACAAAGGAGAAAACTTGAATCAAAGTATACCAAACCACCTGACCAGCATACTGTAGTAACCGAAAACATCCTTTCTAAGGAGAGGTCCAAGTCCAGCAGTGGTTTGTTAAAAACTGTTGACTACTAGGTAACGACACAAAAGACAGACCATAGAGCAAATTTATTTTAAATGACACCACCATTGTGATTACGCGGGACCTATATTCAGGACACACGTGGTAGTTGAACTCTAGCACCCATGATAAAATTTAACTTGTGTTATGGGTATCTTATACGGGGGCGTCCTGGTACATACCATGGCTTTCTGGTAAGGTAAAAACAACATTGTCTACGTAATTATAAGTATATATCCAAGCGTAAGCAATTATGACAGTAAAATATTATATCAAATATGATAGAAATATGTATAAATAAAACAAGTTACAAAACTTAAAGAGTATATTTTGTAGGTTTCATAAAAACTGATAGACGAAAAGTTCCGTTCAAAAACGAAACACATTCAGATATAATCGACTTTTACTGAAAAAGATAACCATTTGTAAGTTATTGGTGTTGCCATCCTAACGGCTGCTAATCTAGTCTTGTTTAGACAATATGCACCAACAGGACTTGGAAAAAATTTATAGATACCGTTTTGGTCAGAATATATAACAATGAATTCATCTTTTTCCTTAACAAGTGATAATTTATTTATAATGGCAATACTGTAGAGATCTTGGAATTCAATGATTTTAGTCACCCTTCGGAATGGACTGTCCTCGACGTAAATGCCATTTTTCGCACAAATATAAACGACACCGTATATATCTTCAGTGATTTGTCTGACTGTGAGTTTATGATTTAGAATAACACCTGGCTTAGAAAATTTCGCAGGTTTCTCTATTTTAAACAATTCTCCTAATTTATTTGTATAATAATGAACTAGATGTTTCGAAACGTAATAGTAATCGTATTCTTTGTTTCCGATTCGAACGATTGCCGTTCTATTTTCTATCATATACAAGTGATGCGACGGGTAATCTATATAAAACAATTTATTTTTTATCATAAATATGCACCATATTTTTGTGTTCTTCGCGCCGATATATTTAGACGTGTTTGTTTTATCATTATATTCGAAAATGTCGTTAGGACCACCAAAGTAAAGGTGGTCTTTAAGACGATTATAAAATAAAGTAAATCCCTTCCCTGCTTCAGTCACGTACCAGCATCTGTGGGTTTTGAAGCTGCAACCCACGATTTGTCGTTTAAGGTATTCGGTTCCGTAACTAAAGAACACGTGGCCAGAGGAGCTGGTAATAAGATACACTTTATAAATCTCCACACTGGTAACGAAATCGTAAATTACAGTACGCTAAATATCTTCGCTAAAGTTATAAGAGATAAATAGCACATTAAGAAGTATTCTGCGTTCATTCTGTAATACAACAACATTTAATTTACATTTGTGGCAAGCTTAGCCTAAATTTTCCACCTGCAAAAATAAAAAAATTGCTCGTCTGACAAATTTCTATCGTGATGTAAGCGAAGCCTTAGATGCATTTATGGTGCGATCTCTTTAGTTGCCGGTTCAAATTTCCAAATAATTATTATGGTATTAATCATGTATGAATATGCTGATCAACAGATCTCGGTTTCGATTCTGGGGTCGGGCTTAAAATTGTTCTTGTATTTTTCTTAGAAGAAATTCTTAACAACAGCTCAGAGTAGGGAAGTAGGCGGTGTTTCACGTCCGTCCCTTGGCGAGCACATTAAGCTATCGGTCCCGATTGTAATGGACATCTATGGCAATCGTTATTAAGAAGTCGCTGCCCTCAAATATACTGACAATTTTTTTTTAAATTTTGGAAACCCCACAGTCCATATTGCGGCGTAATGGTGTATCGAAATCGTACCGACACGTAAAATCCGGCCAGTGAAAGCACACGGCGTGCCACTCTACGCCTGTAATAAGAGGATTACGGAAACTGCTGTTATTAAGCCATCCAGACCCAAATACACTGACAAATAGTTCAATCTTTGAAATTAGTTCGCCCTAAGGGTTGTTTAGTTCTGATGTCCTTCGCTCCGTGGAAAAACTGACATTCAGATAAAACCGGTTGAACTAGTAGCCGACCCAAATACTCTCAAGATTAATAAAGACTAGGAAGTAGGAAGATGGTATTAATCATGTATTTACAGCTAATTTCGACTTACTCGCGAATCACCAAATGATAGGATTTTCCAAACGTTTTAGACAATGTCCGCGTGTCGTAGTACTCGTCGTGGTACATCGTACCGTTACAGATTGGTCTTAAAAAACCATATACTTCGGATATCATTAATATGATAACTATAATGTACATCGTAGACATTATGCTAAAACATTATAAGAAAATTAGATGAGACAGCATCATCTGCCTGCTTTTTCTGAATTTTTATTCCTCGCCATCATCATAGCCGAAAGATGACCCAGTAGTGGTCATCTTTTCGCCATAACCATCCCCAAGATCCACCTCAGTAGACTTACTGTGCAGCCCAGAATTTAAGTAATTTAATTTTATTCAATGTCACGTAAAACTGCAAAGATCCTTTTCTGATCTTGTATGGCTGGTTACCTGCATTGCTTCAACCCTGACCAGACGGCAAAAGTAAAAGGTGAATTGGAGAAATGAATTTGAATATGGCGAGGAAGCCAGGGAAAAGGATACCACAGTACTGGACGAAAAAGGAGACTAAAGGAGCCAATCTCTTAGAGATGCAATCAGGTTGTACCCATATATCCTACCTTTGGTTGGAGAGCCTTGTAGGACCCCTGTTCTAGTGGATACTAAGACATCAGCTGGGCAGAAATAAATCAGCCCTTTGAAAAATCTGAGTTTCCGTATTCTGTACGTATTACCGATAGGCCCTGTTGAGTGCCTGGCCGATTTTAATCATTTAAACCTCTTCTTCAAATGTCTACTCATTTTTCCGTCTTAAACCTCAGATCATATTTTGGTTACAGTTTAACATCTGGTTTTATACCTACCCAAATTGACTAGCAGAAAATGGAGCTATAAAATTTCCTATATTTTTATCAATAAAAAATTAAGTTTGTTTTTACTGATATGGTGGAACTGAAATCATGTAGTCACTGACTAAACCGAATGCTAAATGTTGCCACACTTAGACGATGCTTCATACGTGCGTTATATTCGAGCACATAGAACCTGCTGATAAGACATACACTTTAGTTAGATACCTATTTTCCAGGACTGTACATGTGTTTAAACATTATGTTTGATTGTCCTGATACATAGACTTTGCTTATGAATAATGTATGTAACCAGTGAAATGTAGAAAAAGATATTTAATAATATGTTCCGGAGATTCTTGCGGCCATTTGAATCGAGATATTAGTGTAAGCTTCACGACCGTACCTAAATCTTAATCTATATTTAAGAATCTCTAAAGGTATGATTCATCATCATCATTAGCCTATCGCAGTTCACTGCTGGACATAGACCTCTACACTGTTAAGTTTACCACAGGTTTTCCTGTGTTTAGGTGATGTATCTACTTGATGGCATCATTATTTAATAGTCGCCAGAACTAGGATACAAACTCTTTAATATATGGAAGCCCCCTCGAGCCACCACTCCACAGTTTGTGACGGCTTGATGTATCGGAGACGGACCAACTAAAACTACACTAATTCTTAGTTATAAGAGATTTGGAGACTGCTGATGTTAAAACCTCTGGACTCTTACCAATGCCTGCTCGTAATTATGTGGACATCACCTACTGGTGAACTCTCTATTTAGGCGTCGTACGGTATACGCAGACAAATTGCCTCCTCAATTATAGGAAAGGCCTATGTCTAGCAATAGGCTATAAGAGACTGTTTATGATAAATATCAGGAACATATTGAAACTGAATTGGAGTAACCATGCCGTGTACCTCTATATTTAAAGCTTAGAAGACGAGGCTTCATTGCAGTACCTACTCAAAGTTTAATTTTATTGTTGACTTTTTTGAAATAAGTTGAGTGTGCTTATGAAAGAGGAAAACACAAATTATTTAATATGTAAAAGTTATGTTATTATCAAAATATCTTTTAATTTCCGTTCTCACAAAGTAAGAGTAGAATTGAAGAGAGAGGCTAACAGTAAAAGTATAATTATAATGACTAGATGCAGAAGAATTTTTAGTGAAAGGTGAAAAATAACAGGCATTTCTTAATATTAGTCATAGTCAATTATTACTGAAAAAGATATCCAATGTTTATTAGTCAAAGATCTTGTAATTTGTTTCTCAGCGGCGTTTGATATCAAACAATATTGACTGTACTTGCTTGGATATGCCTTATAGATATCATGCTTATCCGAATATATTATCATTAAATCTTTTTTCTTTATTACCTCTGGCAATTCAGGGACATCATTTACGTTTGTTACTGTCATACCATAGATTTTTCCGAAATCAGCAATTTTTTTTAGTCCATGGTTAAGTTTGTTCTCAACATAAAGTCCCATTTTCGTAGAAATGTAGACCATACCATAGATATCTTCCGTGATTTGTTTAACTTTAATATTTTTATCCAGTAGAATAGGTATTTCATCGAATCTAGAACTATTTTTTATTTTGTATATTTCTTTTGCTTTGTTTGTGAAATAATGATCAAAATGTTTAGAAACAAAGTAATAATTATATTGTTTGAAACCGATAGCTAGCTCTTGCGTTTTACTTTGCAAAGAATATAATTTGAACGATGGGTAATCTATATAGAATAGTACATTATTTATAATAAATATGCACCAAATAATCTTATTCCTTGCCCCGACAAATTTTGCAGATTTTGTGGTGATATCGTACCGATATATACCATTATAACCACCAAAGTAAACCTCATCCATTTGTTTATAGTGGTATACGGCGTATCCGCCCGCAATTCCGCTGACATTTGCACAGACACCACTAGCTAGGTGACATGATACGATTCGCAAATAAAATTGTTTTTTGTTGCAGCAGTTGTGGCTGAAGAATAGGTTGCCAGATAATCTGTCGACAGTTAAAAAAACTTTGTTTTGTATTATTTTATTATATTTTAGTTATGTATACACAGTAAAATATGATTTATATTTAATACAGGGGGACAAAAGAGCAGGCGGGTCACTATGGAAAGTGACTACGGCTGTACACATGCGCCTGCAACTCCTGAGCTTCGATGGCCGACATCACACTTGTGACATTGTCGGCCATTCAATTCGGAATTCCTTTTTTCTTGAATATATTAACATCTGACAAACATTTACAATGACAATCAATCAATCTAACACTGGTGTACCTAAAAGCGTGAATCACGGCAATTTTCTTTATATTTAAACGCGATTGAAGAATATTGAGAATAAACGGGTGCTGTGTTTCTTCAACACAAAATTTGTAACAGAATGCCGTTGGTCCTAATAAGTCGTCAGTACATTCTGCTACTTTAAAAGATTGAAACTCTTGCGCTGGTTTCAGTTGATTTGAGGCCCTACATAGACAAGAGAGAGGCGCTCTTCTCGTAAAGGCTGTAGTTGCTGTCATAGGCTCTGGCTTCTTTATTTTATTTATGATTGTCAACTTGAACATTTTCCTTGGGAATGTATTTCTTCAGATGGACCAAACGAATAAGTAAGATAGGACTAAGGAAAACTGGTAAGGTGAGGTATACCGCGAGTCTCGGCTGAGAGGATCTAAGAGTAGCTCAAAGAGGCCGAAGTCTCGTAGCTGTCGTTTTTTAATTATAATTAGAGAGGTTATTAGAACGACCGTCTATTTATGTAATAAATTACCTAAAACATTTAAATTAGGAAGATTTTTTTAAAGGTTTAAGCCAAATATTGTAGAACTTTTCCCTATCTCAGGTTTGGTTGTTTGTACATTATTAGCCACGCAACCCTGTGTGGTTTAAATCGGTCTGACTTTTTAGATATTTTATAAATTTAATTCGGGTGTATTAAGTTCCACTTACTGATGCATTACCAAATTGTAGGACTTCCCAAAGCCTTTAAACAACTTCTGCACTTCGTAATGCTCGTTACCTATTTTTTTCGTACCATTACAAATTATGTCCTTTAAATCTGCCTTAGGTATCAACAGTATTAGAACCGTGTTCATTAGTATGTTCATTGATGATCACGTGATAATTAAACGTTTTTACATGTTATATCTCGAGGTTTATAATAATGTACACACAAATCTATCTTAAATATGTATATATAATTTTACGTCTCGTCAGCACTGTTTTCAATGTTAGGTTATATTATACATAATATACAGTAGAGTTGTTTTATGTCCAAACAAATAACAAATTTAAATAAATAAGTAGTTTACTTTCATATTATTTATTGCTGCAATAAATATACCAAGTTCATTTCTCATTGTATTACCAATAAAGTTTTAATGTGAATTGTATGTGTTTTTTGCAACCAACGCGCGTAGTACACACGGCCTCCGTGTTTCATATTTAACTGAAGATTACACTTTAGAAGTTTACAGGTCATAGCTAAACACCTTCAACGTTAAAGAAAACCTACTTATAAGAATATCCATATCAGCCAACGTTTCATTTATGCACTCATAGTCTTTGCTCAAAACTAAACTATAAATAGCATGCTCATCTGAATACAATATCATGGTCTCGTAAAATGCCATGCCAAAAGGTTTATCCAGATCGCACACCGGTACAGCTTTTCGGCTATTTTCTTTAGTTTCGTAAATACCTTCAAATGTACAAATATATACACTGCCCTTTATTTCTTTTATAAGCTGCCGCACATGGAATTGATCAT
This sequence comes from Hypercompe scribonia, assembly GCA_949316085.1. Lineage (NCBI taxonomy): Eukaryota > Metazoa > Arthropoda > Insecta > Lepidoptera > Erebidae > Hypercompe > Hypercompe scribonia. Next base: position 14,666,409 of record OX438988.1, read on the forward strand.
TTATTAAAATTGGCTTCTTAATAGGACCATGAGGCGGTTCTATTTTGTACAAAGCCGTTGTATTAGAAAAGTACAAATTGAAAGATTTTGTAAATAGAACATTTTCGACTTGTGCTTCTATAAATATTTGTGGATATTTAAAATCTCGGTCCCTTACAATATAGAGTTCCTTTTTAGGATACACAATGTAGAAGAAATATCTACCGGAGATTGCCACATCATATATGGCTTTGCCGTTCACTCCGATGCGTTTTGCAACCTTTTCAGCGAAATCGTACTGATAAACGCCGTCATTACCACCAAAGAACAATTCGTCAGTATCTTTCTCATAAGCTACTGCGAAACCTCCTGAAATACCTTCCACAGACCTACAGGTTTCTTCTTTGATGTGACACGCCATAATTTCTCTCATATCAAAATCGTCACTTCGACTTACGTGACTGAAGTATAAATCACCAGTTTTCCTGTCAAGTGCAGAATTTTTGTATTATTTGAAGTAAAAAGCAAATTTTTGAAGTGAAACTTCTTTATCGGGGTTGGAAAAAAATTTAGTGTAACATTTTTTCGTTACGCGTCACATTTTTTCGTTACGCGCCATCTTTTTCTTATCCCTACCACGCGTGATTCGAAGTATACTTTCTCCAGCGGAGTAGGTATTGGTAAATGTCTCCAATGTATTTTGCGGCCCGTTTTGAGTAGTTACATTTTTGAAATCCAGATGGCGATTGCATCGACTTCGGACGGGTTTAAATTACTTTTTTGAAAAATAACGTCATAAAGAAGTTTCACTTCTTACGAGTGTACACTAGTACACGCACACATTTTTTTTATTGACATGGGCTATAGGAGAAGTGTTATACTACTGTGTCATGTCTTTATCAATGAAAATGAACGAAAGAATTGACTAAGACACGTTTACTGTGAGGTCATAATCCAATTGAGCCAATACTTGCATACCGAAAAACACAAAAATACCAATAACATACTCAAAATTTTAGTTCAGTTTCGATTAGTTCAGTTCAGTTTGTGTCAAGAAATTTTTATACACAACGGAAACTACTTCATCTTTAGAAATACGTAAGGTTAATAGAACCTCCTTTTTTTAAGAATTGTTAAAATTTTATTCCTGGCAAGCTCAAGACTTCAAGAAACCTCGTCTTAATTCCTCAATTTTTACTTACTACTTACTTACAGAGCAGGTAAATTCAAGAAATTAAATACGTACTCATGCATCACCATAGAGTAGGCTTTCCCATAGCCATGAAACAACATCTGCTTATCATAGAAATTGTTGCCGAACTTTATGAAATCACATTTACTATTTATTTTATTGCTTAGACTACTTCTCGACATTGAAACCACGATAAGCATAATTAAAAGGCTCATTTGTATGCTGGAATAGAAAAAAGTAAAGGGTATAATTTATTGTTTGAAACTGTAAAATACTAAGGTATATTTGTCTTAAAGAAATAAGGTTCTTTTTTTTTATTGACAGGGTGAAAAATATCTATCAACTATTCCTATTCCATACTATCTATCGGGATCTACTACTCCTTAGGGATATAAAAGGTAGAAGAATATGATGACTTTATTAAAAATCATCCCGACGGCTGTTCTCAATATTCCTACTCTGGGAGCACCCGGACTTTGTTAATTCAGGTTCTCCCTAAATCAACGCCACGCCTTGTCAGGTTCCAACCCGATAGTAAATATTTCCCCCCTCAATCCCGATGTGGTGGCCCATAGCACCTTGATGCGATCAGGCAGCTATGTTATCCCCTACTGCAACAATTAGTCTGCCACCAGAGGTCCTCGTTCTCTGGCGGCCCGCGGTCCAGCCAGCGGCTCATACCGCGGCCGACGTATTGTTTGCTCGGGATCGGCCCTCTCCTAATCCCGTTCAACGGTCTCTTTCTGGAGCATTACTTATTTATTTTAAACTTATTGCTCTTATGATACAAAGGTGGAATTAATGCCATGAGGCATTCTCTTAGGTGCAATATATTGAGTTTCTCGTGGTGTATAATGATTTTGTAAGTAAGAGTTAAACCTACACCGTCCTTGGGCGACGGTAGTCACCTACCAAATAATATCTACTACTACCATAGCAAAAGCTACTTCAAGACTTTCTTTACGTTATTGTAAATGTATAATGATGTGAATTCAACTGTTAAAAAAAGTTTTGTTTTTGATATAGTTAAGAGACAGCTAATGATAATGATGTGCTCCAAGTCAATTTTGGCCACGGAGACCGATCAACTACGTAGAAGATATTATAGTGCACCAGGGTGTGCGCAAATATACGTGCACTATCTGTTCCCTTATTTCACAATTCTATGGGGCAGTTATACGGCCGACTTCTGTGTCTGTAGGATGATATTTTATACCTACTTAAAAAAAAAATTATGTGACTGAACAAGTAACCTATGAAAATAAAAATATCTGTTACTCCTCTATTCCAAAACTGAAAACAATATTCGTTTCTTTTTGCTATTACTCTATTTTTTTTCCATTAATAAATGTTTTTGCTTTCCTTTAAGTTTTGATGATAGATGTCTATGATGAATATAAATATCCTGATAAATATCTATATATCTCTAAAAATGTTATGTTGGTTGTGAGCTTTTCAAGAATTCAAAAAGTTCTACACCGAGTTAGGTCAAATTTTTGATATGACACGACAAAAGATTGTATTTGTATGTATATTTTACGCTTCAGTTCTGTCCTACTTCCTTATCAACGCAGCAATGCAATCAAAATATGCCACAGCAAAGCGTGTCAGATTACCACTGAATATATGTAAATATCGGTACAATAGTTGTTACCGGTGTAAGTGAAATTTCTTACTTTATTAATAGACAAATAATATGTCTATTTTTTTAATTGTACTAAGAATTACCTAATGAACTTGTCTGTTTTCATTGTTTAATGTAAAAATGTTTATTTTTAATATTTATTTAATGTGTTTTCTGTGTCTAAAAGTCGCCAAAGTTTATACTCTTTACTCTATTGTTATAGTTACAAATTAGTCTGTAAATATGTCTTTCATTTGAATACATTATTATTTTTATCATCGTTCCATGGGCAGCTGCTGAAGATACAATATTAAACACTGTGATGCCATATATTTTATCAATATTACACACTTTTTTGATATTACGGCCTGTGTCAGTATAAATGCCTTCAAATGCACCAAAATATACATTCTTATAAGAATCTTGGGTTATTTGCCGTATGCGTAAATTGCTGTCTATCTTAATAGGCTTTTTTTGAGGTCCTGTTGGCTGCTCTATTTTAAACAGGCCTGTACTGTTTGTGAAATAGATGGCGTAATTGTTAGAGACGAAATAAATGTCTACTGCTCCGTTTATTACTGATTTTGCAGTTCTAAAATCATAATCTTTTACTATATATAGTGTCTTCGAGGGGTATTCTATGTAGTAAAAATAGTGTTTTGTAATTAACATATTCCATATATTTAATCCTCTAGCTGCTTTTAAGCGAGCTATTTTCTTTTCGGGATCATATTTATAAATGCCGTTCGGTGCACCGAAGAAGAGTTGTTGAGTGTACGGGTCATACGCTACAGAAGAGCCTCTTCTAATTCCTTGTACGTTTTTACACGTCTTATTGTAAAGTTGACACGAAATGATCTCTCTCTCATTAAGTGCATCCGACCGTGCGGCGCGGCTGAAGAATAACTCACGCGTTGGTCTATAAACAATATAAAATTTATCTATATTTCTCGACTCTTCTTTAAATTTCAATAAGATAGCACCAATTTGATGTTTCGCTAATAAAGAAGGCATCATTCATGTATTAAAAGCTACGAATACTAATTTTTCATGAAACACTACATTAACTTTCATGTTTGGTAGTACGAATATTTGTAGACGAAACGGTAGATTTGGACATATTTTAAGCTTAACAGTCGGCGGCCGAATATTTAACCGGTTGCTTTTGCTAGCGTATTCTTTTTCGTAACAATTTGATAAGGATTTTATCCTACTTTATCTTCCTTGTTAGTCTCATCTACAAATGTTTATATTCCTAATGATAGCCAAAGACAACAAGTTTATAGTGTAACTAACTGACCCGGCAAACGTTGTTTTGCCATATAAATAATTTCCTAGTAATTTTAGGGTTGTACTACCCCTAACATTTAGGGGGACGAAAAATAGATGTTGGCCGATTCTCATTGATACCGGATAAGCACAAAAAATTTCATCAAAATCGGTCAAGCCGTTTCGGAGGAGTATGGCAACGAAAACACGACACGACACGAGAATTTTATATATTAGATGTATTGTGTATATTCTAAATTGAATTAAGACAATGGCAGGAAGATAATGATGATTAAACTATACTTACGTGTACAAGGCCATATGATAACTCCTTCCATAGCCTTTGAACACTACCTTTCTGCTACAAGAATCGTTACCGAATTTTACATAATCAGGCTTTTCTTTTGAATCGTAATCTAATCCTATTGTTTCACATATAAATAACAATAACACAGAAAAATACATGATATGTGTATGTTAAAATTCTTAGGAACGTAGCTAAAAACTTAAAAATCAAGAATACGGTTAACGGTTGAATTTTTTGGAACAATTTCGGCTAAAAAAAAAAAAAAAAAAATTATTGTCCACTTTTATAGAAACTAAGAAAACATTTATGGGTTTTGGCACAATAGTTTAGTTAAATTTACTTAAACTCCACTGAGAAATTGGTAGCTATGGATATTGTGGAATCCAAACGTGTATGAAACACCTTATCGCCTGCCGCTATATAAATATATGTTGTTTTTTTTCAATTACAATTGCTGTACTACCAGTGTTACAAAATAAAAAATATTATTTGTTTGTTGTTAACCAACAGTCGGAGAATTTATAGATGTAGTAAATTTTACTAAATTGGTGGTTAAAAGTTTCCAATTTGCTAAGTTCTTATTACGGACATGCGGCACTTACCTTCTCAAGCTAGCTTCCTTTCTAAAGTCTATCTTTTTTTATGTCAACGAGCAAAGGACTTGTATCTGATATTAAGTGAGTACCGGCAACTCAAAAGACACAAATACGTTACCATACTTCGTGTGGCTCCTCCACCCTCAGAATTAGTGGGAGTAGAGGATGTAGGGCCTCCGGTAACCACACTCACTCGGTGAAAAGTGATTCATATCAACTGCTGGACAGAGGTCTCTCCTTAGCAGGGAGGTAGCAGTTTCACTGCTGCCTATCGTATATAAAAAATAACCGTAAACTGTCAAATAATGTACGTAGAGTGTGTTCGCAATATTGTTAATAGTCAACAGTGGGTATAAAAACAACTGTCCTATTCCGCACAGGAGTGCTAAAAACACACACGTCGTGTTCCCAGGGAGCATGCTGCAATCCTCAATCCTAGTTTTGTACGAGAGTGCTGCTAAAATGTATGTGTTATATATGATAGTGCTGAAAATAGGACTGTTGTGTATCATAACACCATGTCTGAAACATACGTTCAGGCTCCGTACATTTGAGTGTAAAAATATTTTTATTTTGTCCAATATATTTGGTGTGTATATATAAATATAAAATAACTAGGTTCTTAGCTATAAACAACTTATTTCTCTCAATTTATAGCAAAAAAAGTTCAAAGATTTGTATAGAAATTAATTAACACCGACATTGGTAACCAGAAAGCTGATAACATATCTACTCGTATATATTTCTAAACCATACTTTTTGTACAATTTATGTATACACACAGACAGACACGATCATTTGGTGCTCATCACATAATTATTTGTTCTAAGCGGGAATCGAATTCAAGAACTGTGGTTCAGTCACGATCACTGATTACTAGACCAACAGGCTCATTGTATAACCTTAAATTTTTTTTCTTAACGACTTTGAACATTCTATTTTCATTTCATGTTTTAAATAAATTAAAGCACTTTAATTATTATCATTTTAAATATCTTTATTTCTTTACACTTAAAAATAATTAAGACATCTACTCAGTCTTTAATGCTTTATATTTTTTTTTTTTAAATTTTGCCCAAAATACCATTATTGAATTGAATAAATGATTTAATTTGTATAAGTAGAATCAACGAATTTTAACCTTAACGATACAGTATCGTTCTTTCGGTTATTTTTTTTATTGCCTTTCTTTTTTTTAGCTATATAGTCCTTAATACAATAGGTATTGTCACTAGCAATTAATCTGTATATATGTTTTGCATCTGAATATATTATTATTAAATTATTTTTTGAAGTCAACAAGTTAACGACCGTCAAACCAAACAACTCAGATTTAATAGGTATTTTCATGATTTTCCTAAACCGATTCTTGTATGTATAAACACCTTCATTTGTGCCGAAGTAGACATTCTGATCAGAATCTTCGGCAATTTGCCGTATCTTTAAATTAGTTCTATTTGTAAGAATACAATTTTTATTATTTGAAAACTCGTATAAAGCCGTTTTGTTTGAAACGTAAAAAACGTTACGTCTGGAGACATGGAAACGTTCAACCTCTGTATACATGACTAATGTCACATCGGCAAAGTTATAGTTCTCTACGACATAAAGTTTATTAGCAGGTTTTACTGTATAATAAAAGAACTTATCAAATATTTGCATTTCTCCTATCAGTACGTCCTCTACAGCAACGCGTTTGGCTTTCTTTAAAAAGTAATCATAACGGTAAACACCATCAGTTGTTCCAAAAAATATTTCGTCACTATTCTGATCGTAAGCTATCGTAGAACCTTTGTCTAAACCATTGACATAAGCGCAGTAAGCCTTATCTCTATTACACATAATGATCTCTCGCTCTGTAAGATTTGTATTTCGAATTGCTCGACTGAAAAACAAGTTGCCAGATAATCTGTGAACAAAAGTACATTCAATATATTATATAAGCAGTCTATGTAAAACAATGTAGGAACCTTCTTAGTACGAGTCTCTCGAAAACGTTCGAAATTCAACTTCAGCCCATAGCCTGACAGCTCCATATTAGCTGCTCCCCGTACTGTGCTGCTGATGCTACTTTTGTGTTAAGACTCACAGAGAGAGAGAGAGAGAGAGAGAGAGAGAGAGAGAGAGAGAGAGAGAGAGAGAGAGAGAGAGAGAGAGAAAGAGAGAAATGGTGCAGATAGGCCTTCTTTTTTTCTTTTAGTACATTACTAAAGATGGAATCCAATGATTATACATCACTATTAGCCCACAGTGTTTCGAAAATACTTTGTTTATAATGGTCAGTATGCTAAATGACAGTTTGTCTTTTAATAATACTTAATAATATAATGGACTAGTAACAGCCTGTACTATAATATCCAGACTACTTATGAATATAATCATGTATTTAATAATACATATACATATATTAGGGATTTATAATTCTGTTTCCATCCATAACAATGGGTGTAAACAGAACCAATGATCATGTTTGTCACACAAATATTTATCACAGGTGGGAAACGATATAGTTATAGTTATAATTTTAGGTTAAGGACGCAAAGTCTCACATAATACATACTCGTGCAAAAATAAGTTGTAAGACCGTCCATAGCCACCAAACAATATTTGCCTGTCAAAATACTTCTTATCGAATTCTACGATGTCACATTGCGGTTTTATGGGGCCGTAATCTTGTCCCCTCAATCTAGACGCTACCAGTAACAACGTTACGAAAAGTGTTTGGATACTGAAATAAAAAAAATCAATATGAACTTCATTGTAAACTTAACCGGATGTAAAATGAACTGATTTTTATATTTAGAGTAAACTATTTTGTTGATGTATATTTCACAACTAATTGTGAACCTCACAGAGGGCCTCTATCTTTGAATTTGTTTTATTTTTCTCACCAATGAAGTAAGTTTCAGTTACAGATATTTATGGGCGGTGGCCGTCACTTGACATTTAATCAACCTAGTAGCTTTCACGCTCAGTCATTAAAAAAAAGTGACTATTGCTACATTGATTGTTGACCAATTATTGGCTACAATTCTACAATTTTGTTTAAATTTATTATGTTAAAGTAGTAACTAAGATACCAGTGAATTTAAATAGCTTTTCATCAGTTACTATTTACTATATTTACAAACATCGTTAAATTTTTACCTATATTTTACCAAATATGTACTACATAGTCTCCAGAAATAGTTCATGACGGAATATATAAATGAATATTAGGTATATTTATTATATATATTATCTCGGAAACGAACAGTTCGTTTGAATTGACTTCAACGGTCGTTAAATTGTACGTAGGTATAACTTAAGAAAAAGCAGTAAAGAAACATGCAAGAGTTCTTATCGTTTTATAACAAATAACAAATGGTTTAGACTTATAGTGAATGTGCTTACCTGTATATTGCAAACAGTTTCTGTGTACAAAAAGTGTCCACTAAAATACATTAAATTGGCGGCGCTACAATGGAATCAGTATATTTTTTAAAAAAAAGCGCCATAAGTTTTCACTAGTAGGGTTGTAATATAAACATTGAAAGAAAAATATTGTGTAAAAGTTTTACTGGTTTAAATAATAATTACAAATTATGTAGGTACTAGATTATAAAAATAGTCAGAGGTTTTAGATAATAAATAGACATGTAATGATTTTAGACAACGGCAGTACATATTTTAACATTTAAACTCAGCAATTCGGCTATACTAGCGCCATTCTGTTCAGTTTAAGAACTATTATTTAATGCTGTTAACTATGACAGGATTAAATTTTAACTTTTCCCTATGAGACGGTTTTTCCTTACCTCGTCCACCCTGCACATATTATCGAAATAAGAAGAATAATATTTTGAAAATGTAAAATATCCACGACTGTTTTTTATATATTTAAAACATGCTCTGTAGAACGTAATTTAGTCGATTTTTATTATTAAATAATACGCTTAACGTTATAACAGTTTAAATTCAGCAATTAGACTTAGCCCTACTAGGTATCTCCACCGGTAGAGCTAAATGTAATTTGATGATCCATTTGGTCTAGTGATTAATGGCCCTGACTGCTAAGCCAGAAGTTGTGGGTTCGATTCCCACCGAAGACAAATATTTGTGTCATGAGCACGATTATTTGTTCTGTGTCGGGTGTAATTTATCTATGATATAAAATCTAGTTACCATAGCACAGGTTCTGCCTAATTTGGAACGTGGAGGTTATTTATTTATTTATATAAATACTTAGGCAATTGGTCTTACCTCTACTAGCGTTATCCCTACCGGTTGATGAAATTTTATTTATACTTGTTAAATTTGTTAAAAACTAATTTATTATGCTGATCAAAAAATTACTTTTGTTTCTTTGACTACCTGCTTACTAAAAAAACGAACACCAACACTACTATCAAATATAAAAATGACAGCAAAGAAACATAAAAAAACAGTAGCAGTCGTGGGACTGCCGATAGAAGTGAAAACGGAACTATTAAGTTGAGAGTAATTAAAACTATATGCAAAAATTATATGAAATTTTTTATGTTTCATATATAGCTATATATAATATATAATATCATATATAATATATAATAATAATAAATTTCATATATAATATATAATATCATATTCTCCATAGCTATAGATATACTATTATCATTAGCATGTCGGTGACGCGAACCGAGGATTTTACCCTCTACCAAAACGCTCAACGCGCCTAAAGAAGTTTTCACTTCAAAAAAACTACGAAAACAAAGCTAACTGCGAACAAACACTACCACGAATGGCGTCTGGAAAATAGACTAAGTGAAATGACAGTCAAATAATCATTTAGATACGTGTGTACATATTAATAAAAATATAAGAATGCATTGTATCACGATGGAATATGTGAAAGATTTTCTGTTTCATCGTAACTGTGGGACTTGAGCTAAGATATGATACTTTTATTGCAATGGAAACATGTGTAGGAGAATATGTCGATCTGTTTGTTGATCTTATCGTAGAGTAATTATCTAATTGAGAGTAGAGGGTTCGTAGACTACAGTGAAGTGCTGTTGATTCCCAAAATAAATGGTTGCCTTAGAAGGTCCAATTGCTATGAAAATTCTGTTTCTTGACTAATTGTCTGGCCAGATACGCTAGTCTTCTTCCTAGGTTAGTGAGTGATTCATCAATATATACTGATTGCATTCGTTGTCTTTTCTAGTCTTGTTATAGTTCCTGCACTGCTTAATAAAACTATCTTGGAATGTAGTAGTCGTAGTAGTCAAATTAACTACAATATGCTTCTGTCTGTTGATTTTGGTTTTAAGCTGTGGTGATTTCTACATTACAGCACAAACAAAAATATACAACAGCGCCATCTAGCGAAGATACATCGAATTACGAAGTTAGAACGAAACGTATAAATGTAATGAACTACGATACAACTACTAATCCTGTATCGCGAAAGAGAGATTCACGTGGCAATTAGCATATATACAACATCCCAACATTAACCGGATCCTCCCTTTGTGTCGGAGGGACATATGACACATGTCCCTCCACAAAGCGATAAACATCTTGAATGTTGTAATCGATTATCGGATGCTCTATCGTTTCACCCAGTTCTACACTACTGAGAACAAGATAGTTTTGTTCTCTGAGGGTTGTATAGGGATGTGTACGATTATGATCGTGGTTGCGCGTGAATTGCGCTCGAACTGTACAAAATTACATGCTACTATTTGATGTCATACCTTCTTTTTTGTATTTCCAGAACAGCTAACTTCATTGTATTCATTGTATTCATACTATTCTATAACATCATCGTATTTCAATGACAAAAAGTAATTTCTGAAATCCTGTATTCTGGTCCTAAATGATGCTTACAGACTCCAAGAGTTTCTCGAAACGGGCGTTTTGCTGTGCTTCAGAAGCAGTAAGAATGTTTGTCATTTGATTCAACAATAACGAATTTTCGACATTAGTGGAGAGCACTGGGTTAATATTATGACGACAAGATAAAATACTATGTTAACTATCGTGTACCGTTAGTTTCAGTATAGATTACGGCGTTAATGCTTGCAATAGATAGGTATTAAATTAACTAGTTACCTTATTTTACGAGCATACGACAGATAAGTTCCTTAACAATGTTTGTTCACTTCTTATGATAAACGTGAAAGGTAAATAAAAATAAAAGCCCTCATTTCGGTAGTTAAAAAGCAGGCACCGCTGAAATCGCACTAAGAACATCGTAACGTTCGAAGAAAACAAAACATTTTTTCGAGATTTGGAGGTTTTTGACTTATCGAGGTTCGACTTATAGAGGTTCGACTGTATTATTTGATAAATATTTATTGATTAGATTACATATTTTAATATTACACCATTTTAAAAATTGTCACTATTGTGAAACTCTAGGCCCAAGTTTTATTGTAAAAAAAGTGTAACCTATTGTATTAATTTTTGAAACAATATTTTATGCTTTTTACAATAAAATTTATTTTTAATAATTATGAATTATTGTCCACAGTACCCAGAGAGGGAAGATAAATAACCTTTTGACTAAAGGTGCCATCAACAGAGAACCATTGATTTCAAAAATGACCAGTACTAATGACTAACTGAATAACTCAAGTCTACTGTAAAAATCAGTTGATAGTCGATTGTATGTCATCAACATTACTAGAGATCTGTCATCATATTATGAAGCAGTTACAACCCGGCGTGTTCATGTTACTTTATACTTCAGTTTCGGTGTTTAACGTGTTCGTCTTTAGTTCATGTGGTACGGTCGAACATTTAACGTCATCAACGACAAATATATCGAGAGTGACTAAGTTCGAACTACAAGTTACATTCATAAATGACATATCCTATCTACAACATAATTTACGCGTGCTCTACTCAACCTAAAACAGTTCACAATAGTTACTAGCAATAATGAGTGAATACACGAAACGCAAATATGTGCATAATGAAATACTGTCAGAAAACTTCGAATTACCAAAAGAAAACCAAACCATTGTGAGAGTTGTGGAAGGCAAAGGAAGCCAGTTGTACGAGGTGCGATATTTAAAACTCGTGTTATATTTATTACTTATTTTTGCTTTAATTTAAGTAGACTTGACACATGTTGCAAGTATATTTTAATCAACACTATATAATCATGTATTTACATTTTAGAATCCTCTGTATGACTGCCCTTGTTTTTAATGATAACCCCTAAAAGAAAGTTTTTGCGCTTATTAATACACTTATTGCTAAGGTTCCTATATTATGAATAATCTTTTCTTTTTTACTACTTTTCTTAGTTACATAATATATTCTCATTAAATTTTCAAGTTCAGGCAAAATACCCAATGTTTATAGAATTGTATAAGATGCTAATAGATGCATTTTTTTATTTTCCTTTAATTATTTTTCAGGTTGTTACTCCAACCGGTGAAAAGTACCTGGCGTCAATGCCACGAAAATTCAGAAATAAAGTATATGTATTGAATGGCAATTGTGTTCTAGTTGAACCAATCGCAGAAGGTAAAAAAGTTAAAGCAGAAATAGTTCAAATAATGAATAAGGCTTCAATAAAATTTTATAAAAAGAACAATGTATGGCCTCCAGAATTTGAGGAGAGTAGTAGAGGTAGTGGATATAAAAGTGATATAAAACCCAAAGAGTGTATAAAAGAGAAAAAAAGCGATGATGAATCTGGTGATGATGACTTATTTGTTAATACCAATTATAAAAGACCTGCAGTCATATATATTACTGATGACAGCAGTGACAGTGAAAATGAAGACAAGAAATGATATTTTGAAACAAATTAGCCGTGTGGTGACGGATTAAGAATACAGTGTCACCATTCCTATTCATTTTATGGGTGTCGTAAGAGGGGACTAAAGAAACAAACTACGCAGGGCAACATCACTGAAAAAAGAAGTACAACTTAAGCCGACCAAGCAGGCCACAACCTCCTTTCAAAGGAGCTTACACTGTTAAAGGCTCTTGACAAAGAAGGTCCTGCTCAAATTATTTGATATTAAAAAATTAAATATTATAGTATGTATGAATTTTATTTATGAATGTTATGTTTATATTTCTTTAAAAAAATCACATACATCAAAATAAAAATCAAATTAAGTGTTAAAAAATTTTCATGCCACACAAGAGATTAAATTTCACTGATTCAAAAAAAGCTCAATGCAACTCAGTCTGGCTCAGTTCCACTCTGCTTTAATGGAAACACTTGCACTTTTCACTGCCACTCAGCTACTTGTCAGTGAAGGCACTTGACTCAAGAACGCATCCTCAAGTAAAGTGCCCTGATGTACCAGTGTGATGCTTACTGCTAACTATTAAATACATTTGAATTATTTATAACAAAGAAACAGATTATGTTAATGATTGTTTGATTTCTGTATCATAATCGTAACAAAGAGGGAGCTCTGTGAAAATAGAAAATGCGGACACTCCAGGGACGAAGAGAGCGACACGTCCCAGGAGATGCTGCCCCCTAAAGTCGGTAGCAGCCGCAGAGGTCGGTCACGCACCTCGATCTCGACCCCATCAGGCTCTGTCTTCTCCAAGGCAGAAGCCTACAGAAGGGTCAGAGCAGAAGGTGAAAGTGCAGCGGAGGAGGAGATTGCTGATCTCCTGCAGAAAATACGAGAACCGGTAGGAAGGGATTCTATCTCCCAAACACCAGTGTCTTTGCAGGAGAGAGTAAATATGGGGGTGGCCATAATCCATAAAGTGGCCACCAAGTCCAGGAACCTTAAGAGTTCTTTCATTAGGGCTCTTAAGGACTCCTCCTCTGCCATTGCTGGAGTCGTGGAAAACTTCATGGGGGATGTAGCATGCCTTCAGGCGGCTAACGATCACCTGACGGGGCAAGTGGCTGAGCTCAGTGCTCAGTTCGCCCAATTCCGAGCACATCGTCCGACGGAAGATCCGGCCAAGAACTCATCTCAGCCTGCTCCCTCTCTCATCGGTATCATCCCTGATGGCCACCTGCGCCAAATTACGGACGCAGTGTGGCGAATGATGTAGCAGCACATAGACCGAAGGTCGCTCCAGTGATAGCGCTTCCCGTTGTGAGTGGTCGCGTGTCTTATGCAGCGGCGGCGTCGGTGTCTGCTGCTCCTGGGGCTGCTCCAAAGGCGCGGCAGGTGGCTAAGGCAGTAGGTAGGACTGTAGCACCTAGGGAAGCACGTAAACCAGCGACCAAGCCTGGAGCGGCATTGCCACCGCTCCCCACTCCAACACCTTTATCTGATCCCTCCACATCTGCCCCTCTGATGGTTGGCGGATAGTTGGGGGGGCTAAAAAGTCCCGGAAGCGGGGTAAAAAAGCCTCTACCCAACAGGCGTCATCTCGCTGTGACCAATGTGTCTCACGCAGATGACACATTGGTCACAGCCCGGGGGATGAACTTTCAAGAGGCGGCGCGCCTGGCCACCACGGGTGTCTCTCTAGTGGTCGGGCGTATTGAGGCGCTGGGTTTGCGGGTGGCCCTGGGCAAGACTGAGGCCCTTTTGTTCCATGGGCCCCGTCGTGGTCCACCCTCCGGCGCCTCCATCATAGTCAATTTGGTCCTCGTACCGGTTCAGATACTTCATCTGGGCCTGATCCTCGATGGCAGGTGGCTCTTTGACGAGCACTTTCGACAGCTCTCTCCAAAGCTGGTCGGTGCTGCTTCTGCCCTTGGGCGACTTTTGCCCAATTTGAGTGGAGCCAGCGTCGTGACGTGACGGCTATACACGGGGGTTGTTCGGTCAATGGCACTGTATGGTGCACCGGTGTGGGCGGCGGCTCTGACCGCCCAGAATAGAGCTCGCCTCTGGCGTCCTCAGAGGATATTGGCGGTTAGAGCCATACGCGGTTACCGCACCGTATCGACGGAGGCGGCGTGCGCCTTGCCGGTACTCCCCCGTGGGACTTGGAGGCGGAAGTGCTCGCCGAAGTTTATCGGCGAACGGCTGACTTCCGGGCGGGAAGCGGAATACGGCCCCCGCCCGAAGAGATACGCGAGTGGCGTGAGGCCGCTCGTCGAGCCACGATGGTTCGTTGGTCGTCCCGGCTGGAGGCCCCTCGTGCTGGCTTTGCCACCGTGAAGGCTCTCCAGCCGGTCATCGCCGAATGGGCAGGGCGACAGCACGGGACCCTTTCCTTCCGACTGACGCAGATTCTTTCCGGGCACGGTTGCTTCGGGAAGTATCTGCACTCGGTCGCCAGGAGGGAATGAGTCCTCACCACCAGTGAGGGTACGGTACGGGTTTTCCCCTCCATCCGCTATAATGGCCAGCCGCGAGGAGGTGACGTGCGCGTGTGCCGTACGTCGCCTAAATAGAGAGTTTGTAAGCAGATGGTGCCCGCGGTAGCGGGCAGGCGCTAGGAGGGATCTGGATGTCGTAATAACAGCTGTTCCCGAATCCCTCCTATGTCAGGCGCAAAGGGGCACACCGTGTGGTTTTAGTCGGTCCGATTCCGACACACCACACCGCCGTAAACCCCGGTGAGGTGACGGCCCCAAGGGGTTTCCACACGTAAAAAAAAAAACGGGTTTATCTAGAAGATCTGCGAATTTTATAAGGTAATTTCTTTTGTTTACGGTTTATGTGATCTTATTCTTAGAAAAAATGTAAATATTTTCAAGTCTGCTATTGGCCGTTTTGGGCAATCTTGATTTTTTGTTGTGGGTTGTATATTCCCTCTGCCTGTCTGCCTCTACATTTTATGGTGGCCTGACTATTCCCTCTATCTGAGTGGCGCTCGTTTGTGTGTCGCTTGGTATGGCTTGCGATTCCTTTTTTGCTTGATTTCAGAAATGAATCGGCACTTGAAAGATTCTGAAGTAGAGGAGGCCCTTCAAGACATGTTTAGTTTACCCGACGACCCTGATCAATCGGAAGATTATTTAGAATCTGACGACGAATGCCCAAATTTTAGTACAATTCGCCTTCAGCGAATACTGGAAGATTTAGATGAAACTCGTCCCGTAAATTTGTTACTAGATAACATACCAATGCCTAGTCCGTCGTCAATTGATGAACAGATTGATCGGCCTTGTTCACTATTACCAGTTCAGGAAGTTGATAACAATATAGCCAGCTCAATACCACTTCATTCCGATAATTTCAGTCCAATTCTTGATTCAAATAGAAAAATGACACGTCCTCGGCGACGAAGACCAGTACGATCAGTACCAGTCCTACCTGTTATCGAAGATTTTTCTGATTCGGATCAGTCAGATACTGAGGACGTATTATGGAAAAAAAAAAACTTTTGCTACAGATAGCAGACCAGATCCTTGTAGCTTTGACGAACTCCGAATGCAGCCAGTCCAAGGATACAACAGCAAAACAAGACCTATTGTTTATTTTGAAAAATATTTTACCGAGGGAGCATATGATCTGATAGTATCTCAAACAAATTTGTATGCTCGACAACAAAACTTTAGATGGTGGACGCCCATTGATAAGAACGAACTAAAGGCATTTTTAGGCATACTTATTATTTTCTATTCTTACCATATTCTACCGAGCATTGATCTGTATTGGTCATCCGATCCAGGTTTTCGAGTGGAAGAATTACCTGCAACAATGCCTCTCAGAAGATTAAAAAATATTATGCGTTGTCTACATATTAATGACAACTCATTGACCCCAGAGAATCTAGCCCAGATTACGACAAACTTTACAAGATCCGACCCCTTATAAATATTATCAATAACGCTTGCCAAATCAACGCTAAAAATTCTTCGTCACAGAGTATTGACGAGTCTATGGTCCTTTTCAAAGGCAGAAGTACCTTGAAACAATACATGCCTCTGAAACCTATAAAACGAGGCTATAAAGTCTGGTGTCGTTGCGACAGTGCGAGTGGGTACCTATACGGGTTCGATATATACACCGGCAAGACTAATGATTCAATTGAAAAAGGATTAGGAGCAAAGATCGTAAAAAAGTAGTCTGAGAAATTAATACAACAAGAGGTAAAGAACGTTCACTTGACATTTGATATTTTTTTCTGTAATTATAAACTACTAGATTACTTGCACGGAAACGGAATTTATGCGACGGGAACAGTGCGCAGGCACCGGGTGGAAATGCCTCTAATAATAAAAAATAAAACAAAGTTAAAACTACCGAAAGGACGCTTCAAATGGAGAGTACGAGAGAACGTTGCATTTGTAGTTTGGCAGGACAGTAAAGAGGTACTTCTCATGAGTAACGCGTTCCACCCTAAAGTTGTTCAAACACATGTAGCACGAACTGAGAAAGACGGCTCAAAACGAATGTACCTTGCCCACTTGTCGTAAAAGAATACAACAAGCGAATGGGTGGCGTTGATCATTTTGATCAGCTGAAAGGGACGTATTCAGTGGGCAGGCGAAGTAACAGATGGTGGCTGCGACTTTTCTATTTCCTCCTTGACACGAGCATAACTGATTCTTTCTTGTTATACAAAAGCAATAAAAATTGTACGCTTTCCCATCTTGAATTTAGAGTCGGCTTAGCACGAGGATTGATATGTGCTTTTACCAGCAGGAAGCGACGCTCGACCGGCAGTATGCCATCTTATGTTAGCAGGCGGAAGATCGTGAATGAAAACCGTCAAAAAACTATCAGTGCTGTGCCTGAAGAAGTACAGTATACCAATGTGGGCGATCACATGCCGTGCCAATTGCAGTCATACAAGAAATGTAAAATGTGCAGCACTAAAACGAACGACAAACGTTCGAAAATTATGTGTGCGAAATGCCAAGTCGCACTGTGCATAGCACCTTGTTTCAGTGATTTTCATAAAAAATAAAATTAGATTTTTGCTATAAGTAAAAAATACTTTCTTGTACTTCTATTTTCATAATAAATAAAAAGACTTGATTTTTGCAAATTTTTTTATTTGAAATACTACCAAAAGCAAATTATTGTATATAATTACAGTAATAGAATAGGTCGAGCGCGTGAAAAGAACATGCAATAGAGAATAGAATCTGACCGGTAGAGGGAATATATTTCCTACCATAGAAATATATTTATATGTACATGTTTTTACTTCTATTATATACCCCTAACCATCATCAATTTTATTTTTCCACTGTCTACTCCTTATGACCGTTAAAGGGTTAAAGGCTCTTGACAAAGAAGGTCATGCTCAAATTATTTGATATTAAAAAAATAAATATTATAGTATGTATGAAGTTTATTTATGAATGTTATGTTTATATTACTTTACAAAAATCACATGAATAGTATTTACTCTCAGTGAAAAGGACTTAACAAAAGTGCTATTTGTAAGAAATAAATAAGTTTAAAAAAGAAAACAGTGGTAAATACTGTAAATAGCTTTTATTTTTTTACATAAATGAACTGTTTTTTTTTTAATAAAGTTTTAAACCAAAATTAGATCATTATCATTCAAAAAAGTTGTGATTTGTGGACAATATGAAAATGTTAAAAAACTAATTGTATAATTTAATTACTTATATCTTTTGTTAGTAGACTAGTATTCTTGCTTTTATTTTCGAATCAAATACCACAAATATTGGCAACATGATATCTTATAACACTAAATAAATTTGTATCCAGTTTTATAACATAATAAACAAAATGATATTTAACATGCTGGTTTTTATTGCATATATTTTTTAAGTGAAGGAAAACTACATAAAGCCTATACCAACCCATAGAGTGGTTTGGTAGGCAAAAGCCTCTTTTCTAAAGGGCCTATTTACATCTAGCAATAGACTATTAAAGGATGTAATATTCTTTGATAAATAACAACATATGTACAAAGTGAACCAGATATTCTGTTTGTCATGTAACATAGACTCAGTATGGGGACAGATTAAGAATATGGAGTGTTACCACCCCTGTTTATAACATGAGTGTGATAAGAGGTGATTAAGAGAGAAATTATGTAGTGATGTACTACAAATAGAAAGAAAAATTTGAAACAAAGCCTATACCAAACTGTCTGGCCAGTATGGTAAAGTAGGCCAAAACCTCCTTTCTTAGGAGGGGCCGATGTCCAGCAGCGGACTGTTAAAGAGATATATAAATACATGACACAAAATATGTGGTCCAATATTTTTACTGGTGCAATTTTTTTAAAAGTCTGACTAGACAATTTTTTAACAATATTAGTTTAGACACACACAGCTACAGATAATACAGCTTGATACCAATTAGAATCGACTTTAAATTGGTCAAGCACAGTGCTTGAAATCTCTACTCTGCATCAGTGGAAGCAGTTAAGTTTCAAATAAAACATATTATAACAAACTTCTTATTTCATCAACATTGTATGTATATCAAAATAAAAATCTAAAAAGTGTTAAAAAATTGTCATGCTTGTATGTACGTATCCCACACAAGAGATTGAATTTGACTGATTCAAAAAAAGCAACTCAGCCTGGCTCAGTTCCACTCTGCTTTAATAGAAACACTTGCACTTTTCACTGCCACTCAGCTACTTGTCAGTGAAGGCACTCGACTCAAGAACGCATCCTCAAGTAAAGTGCCTTGATGTACTAGTGTGATACTTACTGCTAACTATTAAATGCATTTGAATTATTTATAACAAAGAAACAGATTATGTTAATGATTGTTTGAGTTCTGTATCATAATCGTCAGCCATGATATATTCATAAATTGTCTTAATAAGTTCTACAGATTTCACATTGGTCCAGCCTTCAGTTTTTGTAATTAGTTTTGCTTGACCATCCTTAATAAACTCTAAAGTCAACAGTTTCAAGGCAGTAGCTGAGTGTAGATCTGCCAATTGCAAAGTTTCTATTGCATTTTCAACTGTTAATCTCTTATGGAGAGCTTCTTCACATAAACTTTTTAATCTACTGAGCTGGTAATAGTCTGCAGCAGCTAGCAGCTTTTCAGGCATCTCATCAACTCTTGGAGCCTTATCACTGTAAATAAAAGTAAGGACATCCCTCAGTACTTCAGACTCGAGTGGTGACTCCACAATGTTAGTTGTGCATTCAGTTGTGTTGTGTTCGAAATGAGCCTTTAAAACAGCACTTCTGCTAGCTAAAACAGCTTTGTGGACTTTGTATTCTATTTGCTCTGCCGATTTCATTGTCACATCAGAAAATAAACCATAGTTGAGTAAGTTTTCAAAATCATTACTCAGTTGTGCTTCAGGAACATTAGAACGATCCACTTTTATATCATTAGTTACCATAAATTGAAATTTCAACCTTAGACTACCATCACTTAGCAGGAATATGTCTCTGCCATCATAACTGGCAACATCTCGTTTGAATAATGTAGCTAAATACTGCCATTTATTTCCTTGAACTGTATGATATTCTTTGATAACTATTGATCGCTCCTCGAAACGCTTCAAACATATTGTTAAAATACACTTCAAAAATACCGGATTGGGCGATAAATAATAAATTTCAATGATGTCGTTGTCTCTTCCTAGGAATTGCATTTTTAATTGAAAGCGTGAGTCCAGCGCATCTACCGTCGGGTCTTCAGATTTTGCAGTACGAAATTCTCTGGTTGTCTTGTTGTCCAAGAGCCATATGAAATTTGAAACCGTCCATGTTATGGTGTTTATTTTCGTCTGACCCTCAGTGCGCGTCGTATAATTTATGCTTGACATTTTATGTAAGATATTTAAGTAAAATTTATATCAATAAGAACAAAATCGGTGCCGGTTGAAGAAATATCTATTGTAGGAGAATCAAAACACAGTAACTTCTCTGACAGTGACAACTAACAAACTGAGCAAATGACGGCAGATCCAGTATTAAAAACTCGAAAATGTTTGACCCTAAAACTTAAGATAAAAACACGTATAAAACCTGTAACCTTTACATCATATAGTGAAAATTATAACGAAGCTGTAGGAAATTAGTTTTCTAAGAAAAATATCTCCAATAATTTTTAATAAGTATTTATGTGATTTTTACAATAAGTATTTTAATCGTAATTTGAAAGTTAGGTTTCATTCAGGACAATATTAATTTCAAGTGGTTGCTTTTTATTTATTAGAAAAAAAAAATTGAGATCTTTTTTATAATTATCATATAACATTTGTTTTTATTTAATCGTGCGCTTTTAGTAATAAGAAACTACATTAAATGTTGTAAAGTCAATCACTTTTATATATTGACTTTGCGACTTCGTGATTGAGTGATTGAAGGCCCTAAATGTTTGTTTTTATTTGATTGATTTAACAAAAACATTAAAAGCTTTTGGCACTGCAGCAGCTAAATATTACATGTTCAGGGTAAACATGAAATATATTTAGAGTAAAAGTATGAAACAAACCTAATCGGTGACTTCACTTATGTTCTTAAAGTACAGGAGTTAAAAATTTTAAATTCTGTTTTACGATCTCTTTTACCATAGAGTTTGTTTAATCCTTTATATAAAAACAAAGTGTTCAATTTGGATATCATCAGAAATCCACCCACTTATTAAGAGCTTTAGGGAATCCTTAAGTAAAGGCTGAGGCTTCTTTCATGAGACACTATAGTTCCCTTTTTCAAGTACAGTAGGGTTCTCCTAGACCTAAAGTTTTAACAGCTCTTCATATCTGTAGTTTAGTACTATAAACATTTTTTTAAAGAGAATTCTTAATAAATATGTTTATTTATTACGAATTGGTCAAAGAATTATATCGAGTAAATTACGGTTTACACAGCATGTTTTAATTACATAAAAAATGTATATTTAAAAAGTTTAAATGAACATTTTTCTTATTTCAAAAATTAGCAAATAAAGTATTTCTTATAATAAACGAAAACTATTGTGCCATCAGTTCAATTGTAGTTTTACAGTTTTCATATCGTTCTCCGTAAACATCAGTTATCCTTTTTACTCGACCGCGACGTCGATATTTTTGTTCACGGTTTTTCTTTCCCATTGTTTTGAACAGTATTAAAGATTGATTTGACAAACTGATTTTACTATCTAATCTGTAATGTCTTATGTGATCGTAAAATAATCGTTTTGATACGATATCGGTAATCTATCGTAATGTAATAGCGATCATCAAAGCGTAACAGTGAGAGGTGAAAATTAAATAGAGAAAAATATTTTTTTCAAATGTAATTGGGTGCTCGATATGGAGGATTATAAGTTTCTATTTAAAGTTGTGTTAGTTGGTAATGCGGGGGTTGGGAAAACATGTTTGGTTCGTCGTTTTACCCAAGGTCTCTTCCCACCTGGTCAAGGTGCTACAATTGGTGTTGATTTCATGATTAAGACTGTCGAAGTGGATGGTGAGAAAGTGAAGGTGAGCTTGTTTTAAACGTAGTTACTTTTAAGGAAAGATTATTGCGTCACTTAATATTATTATGTTTTCTGTTAACGAATGTTCTATATGGAAATGCTTAATTCTATTATTTAAAAATAATTGTTAAAATGATAAAATAAATGAAGAAAATCATGTAAAACGATTAATATTCTTTAGGTTTCTCTATTATTAATAACTTGTTTCTCATGCTGGCTATACTCTTAATATTAAAACTCTTAAGTATTACAAAAAAAATAATAATCAGAACAAGAAAGTATTTAAAAAAAAATAATTATAAATTTAGTATACATCACAATTAATTATAATAATCTTTCTTATAAGAATTACATCACAATTTTAGTTTTATCAAAAATCCTACAGCATAAGAGCATTGTTATGAATTTAGAAATCTTCAATTCATGCATTGTTTAACATGAATGTGAAAATGTAAGAAATATACCGTTCACATTCTTAGACTGCATATTTGTTTGTTTATAAAATACACATTATGAGAAATAGCATCAAATTTCTGATATATTCTTCTGAATCTAGAGTCAATAAACTTTATTTGTATTTAGGAGTTTCACAAAGTTTTATATGCGTTGTTTATCACAAGTCTACGTTTATGGTAGATTCTCATACACATAGAGTGAGAAATCATATTCCATTATATATCTATTGCCACTTTGGACTAAGACATAGAGTTATAAATGCCTTTTTTAATACAACATATAAAAGAAAGGCAACACAGTCCAACTTGCAGGTTGTAAATCCAGTTTGTCTTTTACACCTATTGTTAGTTCTATTTAATCAAAATTTCAAACTGTTAGTGGTACCATCGCTTAACACCTGGCATACTGTTGTTTTTACATTGTACAGTTTACTGTTTTAGATAATTTAAACTTTCCTTAATAGTGAAAAATAGCTTTAAATGATTATTTATTTTCAGCTGCAAATATGGGATACAGCTGGTCAAGAAAGGTTCCGTTCAATAACACAGAGCTACTATAGATCTGCTCATGCACTTATCTTGGTATATGATATATCTTGCCAGCCAACATTTGATTGCTTGCCGGACTGGCTAAGAGAAATTGAGGAGTATGCTAACAATAAGGTGTTAAGGATATTAGTTGGTGAGTATAGTTTCTAATCATTAGCAATCAATTACCAAGTAGATACAAATATTAACTTAAAATAAATGAATAGCACAGTGTTTTAAATGGTGGGACTAAATGGTTCAGTCTTGTTCAGATTTGAACCACTTAGTTCCATTTTAAAGATCACCAGACTTGTAGGACATTATACAAGACTCATTCATTTAACTCTGCTGTTGAAAAATGATTAGATTTTTTCTCAAAAATGAAAGAAAGTTGATGTAAATTTTCAAATATGATACAGTATTTATGAAATAGGTAGCATCAGGAGTGAGGTGATCCTGCATAGCCCACCAGATTAGCAAGCTGAAATGGCAGTGAGTTGACCATGTTAGATGCAGAACCGACAACCATTAGGGTAAAAGAGTTAGAGTCGAGACTGAGTTTCGCCAAACGTAGTGTATTACGCCTACAATCCAGACAGAGTGACGATTTACGCAAGATGGTCCGAAGTTACGTGCGAAAATCCTAGAATCGAGCAAAGTGGCGTCCATCGGGACAGGCCTATATCATGATGACGATGATTTATGGAAAACTAATATCACGTCTTTTGCATATGACAGACACATATTTATTGTTTCTCTTCAGAATTATACACATCAAAATATTATATTAATCCGGGTATCCCACAAAAAGTAGTAGAGCCGCTCTGACTTTAGAATGACTGGGCCGGCTCGATCGATATAAAGCGACAGCATCCGTGCTGTCATATTTCGTTGGTAAGTGCGAGACCGAAGGCCCATTGATGCAGAGGTGACGGTTTTCGTGTGAAGCGTTTTGAGCCTTACCCTGCCTCGATGACTGTCATGCCTTTTACGTCCCCAAGCGTGGCGTAATACAGCATCTCACTAGCTTGCCATAGAGTGATATACTGCATTGTATACGCAAATTAAGTCATAAAACTGTCTTAATGTTGCATAAAACACGTTGTGTATAAATTAGATTTTTTCCAATATGAACAGATTGTACTTAAATATCTCTAAGTTCCAAACAATAAGTTTCTATCATTTGCAAACAATGTCAAATTGGATTGGAGAACAAATTAAATTGGATACCGGTTCGTGTGGTGATGAATTAAAAATACAGAGTGTCACCACATTCGTCTCGTGGATACGTAAGAACCGCCTACGGGTTCTAACTACTTCTTATAAGAAAGAAAAGGAAGTCTCAAAGAAAATTTGAAATAATCCTTATCTCAACCCCTCTAACCAGTGTACTATTGGTCAAATCAAAAAGCACGCCTTTACGCGGTTTCCTGTTAGATATGCCGTCTCTTTTTACGAAGTCATTGCCATCAAAATTAGATATATAAACTAATATAAAAGCTGCGGAATTAGTTGTTTGGTTGAAATCTCAGAAACTACTGGTTTCAATTGATGAATTCGAATCCGAGGGACACTATAACATAGTGCTATATACCATCAATGGAACCAATAAAAATTTTGAAAAAATTAGCAATGTTTGTCCTTTTGAGTGACATAGACAAAGTTACGTGTGTCAGCAAGTCAATAATATTTATAAATTTTAACTTAACACTTTCTTTGACTATGCATTATTATTTTTAACCACTCACTCACATTTGTCAGTAACGGCTTATATTGTGGGTACATAGATCATGAGAATATCAGCCAGTCACTCTGTATATTATAAAGCCTTTGTGTAAACTACGTTTCTTAACTAGTCTGGAATATAACAAAACAATAACTTGCAATCCTATGTGACATCCAACTTCGCTGCGATAGTCTCGAGACCAATGCATTAACTTTCGCAATACTTTTGCCGCGTATTAATCTGTAATAGATTATAGACTTTCGCTGTTCGAAATATAAAATCAATAAATTCGAGAATTAACACGATTAATAGTTTGTCTTATCTGTGACCACTGACACGTCAGACAATTTCTTTTCTTTTTTTTCTTTTCTTTTTCTTTTTCATGGTCATAAAGAGGAATATAGCAGTTGGTTTGATCTGTCATAATCACTAGGTTGCGTCATCAATAATATGGTCAAAGTTAACCCTTCAAATCTTTAAAAAAAAAACCATCATCAACTCTTTTCGTTTGTTCTCATTCGTGTAACTTCATTTACTTATTCTAGAGTTACTTTCGTATGAGGCATTAAATGAATTTACATATTTATGTAAGTTTTTACAGACATTTTTACACGTCGTTACAACGGATGAAATAACGACCGAAAGTGAATTACAAATATGTCGCCATGTCACCACTGTTTTAATTGAAATAAACAATAACTTGCATCCTCTATGGAGTGAAAGTAAGAAGTGGTTATAAAAATAAAAGAGAAACTTTGTCTTTACAGACTGTACGACAGTTTTGTAATGTCATTTAATTGTACTTGACCTTTATATGACACACTTGCAAGCCCCGTGATTCATTTAAGCGTTTGACCCCAATTCCAATATTATATAAGTCGTTGCTTGACAATAGCCTACTAGTTAAATAGTATTTTTCATAACAGACTTTAAAGAAAGAAGGTTCTTAATTCGGTAACTTTTTTTTATTTGTCACTTTGTAACTCTATTATTTGACAATCGATTTTGATTTTTTTTTTGTTAGAATACAGTGGGCCCCCGATAATCCAGCCCCTGTCTAATCCGCACCCTCCCGTAATCCGACATTAATCAAACAATTTTTGCTAAGGTAGATCGTGCATGATTGAACAGGTTACAACTTGTGGTCGACGCGTAGGTATTGTTTCAATTCCGATTGCTTAGTTTGAATTTGACTACGTGTGATAGCGGTGCAGCTTAGCGTTTATTCATAGTGCAACACGTGTACATGCCTAGTAATGTCATCACAAGCCAAGACGACAAAATATAGAGTTTTACCATTTGTCTATAATTTGTCGGATTACAAGGTACTCTTTTGTAAAAAAATCCGGGCTGTAGGGGGTCTTAGGCAGTACTCTATAATCCAACAAATTCGATAGTCAGATACTACTCTGAAAAGTGTTTGTGGAATACCCGTGGTCCACTGTATACCTATACGCATTTCCTATTTTATGATGTATTGAACTGAGGAATAGCTTCAAGAGCTTATTATTCTTTTGTCGTATCTAAATACAGTAGGAATTAGAAAAAAATCTATTTCTATCAATTGGGATTTTGTTTGGGAAAAATTACACTTTTATTACGATTTATTCACATAGTTATAAATGTTGCACCGTAAATAATAATGTATGTTACTTAGGCCGTATTGAGCCATAACTTTGACTTGGTATGAATAGCAACAACCTTTCAGACGGTTCATGCCCTTTACGGCGACGAATAATTATCGATATTGCGATACCGCACCCCTGATGAGGTACGAAGTCCATTAGGTGTAATGAATTAGTAGTGTTATATATAAGGACTCTTATGTTTCAAATCATAATCGTAATTCGTCTTGTTATTCGAAATGCTTCCCTCGGTCAAACACGCTGCGAGTAAATACTGCCATAATTATAAAATCACTTATGACAATAATCTAAGAAGATAATATTTGTATCTTCTAGGATTAACGTTCTACCATCAACAACTTTTAAGTCTACTGCTGGACATAGGCCTCTCTTTCGAAAGAAAATTTTGGGCTACTATACCACGCTGACCAGACGGGTTGGTATAGGATTTGTTCCAGTTTTCATTCTTTTTGCTGTGATGTTGTTTAGCGTAGTTTGTTCCTTAAGTAGCCTCTTACGACACCCAAGGTATGAATAGGGGTGGTGTTACTCTATATTTCTAATCTGTCGCCACAAGTAACGTTAAATGCCGTTATTATATGTTACTTCGAGGAGGATAAATATCGGACTGACCACTTATGCCGGTATCCTTACATATATGTGTCACTGAATTGTATTTGGTCGCATAATTCTATTATGAGAAGTCAATCAATGAAAAAATTATGTTGTAATGTATATAAATGTGCAAAGACATCACAGAGTTCATTTTTAAGAACCTTTTAAACGGTTGAACGTAGTTTTTTGGATTTTGAAATTATAATAAATAGTCATGATAAATAACACGCGAGAGCCGAGAACAAACAATCCTTACAGTAGTCACAAATCGTTTCGTAATATCTGACATTTAAGACTGCTCGATGTCATTGGTCAAATCAAATAACACGCGCATCATCGGCTTCCTGTCATTTACGTTTCTTTTTATTTTACGAAACTACTCCATGCCACGTTTTAGTGCATATGGACCAGATCCGCGCAAAATGATAACACGGTTTCACAGAAGACCAGTTCTAGGCAGTTCTATCTCAAATCCTTACCCCAATGACAGTCCCTTACCGTCTTTTTTTTAAATAAGAGGCTACCAAAGTGACTCTACTCTGCTTGATGGAAAGCATGTATAGAATCTAAGAGTTGGGGGTCACCGTACTCATTGCGAATTCAGACAATGAAGAATGGTGACCCGCACTATGGCGGCCTAGTAAGATGCTTTTTCACACCTCGTTTGGTTACGTAAAAGTCATGATAGTCGTCGTGACATTGAATTGCACATATAGTTACCACGACAACTGTCACTCCTGTATCAATGGGCCTCAGGTCTGGCACTCACCAACATTTGTTCATTTGCCTCCTAATACTTTTGAATAAGAAACCACTCTCACAAATTTTTTAGTCAATTTAATGATAAATTATTTGAATTAATTCTACAAAAACGAATAATCTTAATTGCAGGTAACAAAACAGATAGAGAGGACCGAGAAATACCTAGGCATATTGGGGAAGATTTTGCGCAACGCCATGGCATGTATTTCCTTGAAACGTCGGCGAAGGAAGCCGAGAATGTTGAACGATTGTTCATGGAGATTGCCGTTGAACTTATGGAGGTAAGCTTTAAAAATGATTAATCTGTTGGCGATATATTTTCTGTTTGTCCTTGTGCTGGTAGATTAAGAAGGGTAGATTTCTCTAAAGGAATCAAAGGAACACAAACTATGCAGGCAAACAACATTGCAAAAGGAAGATAACCTGAAACAAAGTCTATAATAACGCGTCGGGCCAGCTTAGTATAGTAGGCTTCCTTTCCAAATAGAGGTTAATGCAGAGCAGTGGACCATTAATGATGATGATGATTACGTATTTAAATTCGATATTTATCAGTTTCTGGAATAGTCCTGGAAAAATACATATCATTTCTTAACTACCATACAGAGTAAAGCTCATTTTTAAATATAAAATGTTTTTCGTTCTATTCTAGCAAGCCAAGTGCAAGGAGCTGCCTAAGTACGATGGTAGCTTAGGACCAATCAACGGTAAGACGACTTCAGTCGGTGATAGCTCCTGTTGTCTACGTTCTTAAAGTAAAAGAAATTATCTCGTTGATATTAACTACTTAGTAGTGACTGAATGCCGACTGCATATTTTTCGTGAGAGCTTGAGAAATCGCGTGAAAAGTGACTGTCGGTACCTACTCGGCAACAGTTGTGATGTTCTTGGATGACGATTTTTTTTAATTACTACGTTCGAAATTATAATTAGTTGATTTTTAAGACGTTGAAAGATTGTATAAAATGGTTGGAACTAGTGTAGCGACAATATAAATATCGACTGAATCGGTAATAAAGATTTGACATGACACCAACAAGTTCATGCAAAAAGTTTGACAACGAAATATTTTAATCTTTTTTTTTAATTTTCACATTATGTTCTTGCCAAGAAAATAATCGACTGATTCGGTTTATTTGTATTTTTAATTGACTACAAAATATAGGGTTCTATATTCGGTTGTGTCTATTGTTTGTTTGTTAGGTCAGAATTCTATCGACTTTAAATCGATTTGGAAAACTCTTTTTTATTTGGGAGAGGATATTTCTCGTTTAGTGCTATTCAATTTTGAACCATCTAAACCGCCCGGATGTAAAATTATTGATTCTTAGTGATGTGTTATTTATTTAGTACATGTATCTAAGAACATCGCAACACCTGAACAATTGTATTAAGTAGTACGGAAGTAATTCCATTCGCTTTTAAAACGTCGCTGTGTCGTTGCCACAATGTCATGACTTGTCATCATTATTCGTGTTTCATGTCAATTCGTAGATGTAGTGTATCTTACGGTACCATTATATTGCATATCATGTATGTATCAATTCTATTTATAGTATAAAAGTGAGACCAATCATAGGTTTACTCATTTTAATGTACATACTCACAATCATAGACACATAATAAAAATAGACACATGTCTACATATACCATAAATCTATGCAATCTGTTAGTGTATAAATCGATCTACATACATAATGAACAGGCTTACATACAGGAATAAAAATCATAAAGAATTAAGTGTTAACTAAAGATGTCTAAATAAGCACCAATAGACAATTAGGTGATTATTATTCGATAATTCGGACTCAGAAACAATGTATTATTTATTTCGGGAGTACTCTCACGTTGTTAATGTGTTTACAATGCCATCATATACAAGTTAATTGATAATACCTATCACAAATACTAAACCGATGATTAGAACGGACAATTTCGTGTTGATTAAGCTATTACACTTATCGATTGTAATGCTGGAATTTCACGGTCGGCGATAATGATGAGAGTTCTAGGCCTAAGCTGGCTTCTGAGAACATTTTATGACTCAAGAATTTAAAATTAATGAGAATAGTGCTAAAACAGTTAAATTTTGTGCATACTAAGAATTTCAACGAAATATTTTCAATAAATGAATCCATTGAGATTTAATTTGTTGTAAGACGAAGGACAGCAATTTATTACAGTATTCACAATTAATACACTGTATAACCACCCATAGATTGTTTTCCTAAAAAGTATTTGAAGATAGCCGTGTTCTATTATAGAAACTACACAGAAGTCATCTCAAAATATATCTGATGTGTACGCTGTGCTCAGTTTTGTATGTGACGTTCATTGAAATTCTACACTGACACTTGTGACAAGTTGCCTAACCTCTCACCCATGACATTGTGCCAACATAACTAAATTATACAATTATGCTGGTTGCTATTTTGTTATTACTAATATGAATTTTTAAATATTATGTAACAATGTTGTCATAGCATTTAGTTTATTTTTCTTGTTGTTATATGAGAAATTTTATTTAACTGTATTAATTTTGTACTTATGATTTTATTGCAAGTATTAGGTCTTTGGAACATTACTACATAATATTTGAGGAGATTATCTTTAAGTAGGATTGTAGTTTAAGCTTACTGAAATACTATTTTGTACACAAATGGATAGAATCGTGTGTACACTAACGTTAAAAGGACAATGGCAGGCATTTATGGGACTCTTGTACCGCCTTGCGTATCTCATGGTAAGGATTATTGGAACGAAGTTTCTTATTGTTATATTTATTTGCCTGATAATATCATTAACAAGAAGGTTTTAATGCCCAAATTTTTAGAACTTTGCGTTAAAAAGTTATTTCAGTGTGTAGTTTACATATAAGCTGTACTAAAGTTTTATCTATGGCAGCTGGCTGTCCCTAATGGTTGTCAATGCTGTCAACAAGATGGCATAGTATCATATTTTTAAAATCCAAATCATTCATTTACAATTTTATTAAACGTAGGAACGTGTTTGGTTGACAAAAAGAACATTAAGTTATTGCAGTTGTAATAGATTTTTGAGAAGATTTCAAATTCTTTTAGCAAAGTTCTAAAAATAATCATAATTATCAAATTGTATGAATTTGGTTGCTTTACTTTATAAACGGTATAAATATCATAACCATTTATCATATAATTCTAACGATGCAGGATCTGCCGTTCTCCTTTGTGGTGAATAAATAAACACAGGAATTAAATAGTAGACTGTTTATAATAGCGACTATTTAGTAGAACCTCTTTAACAGTACTATCAAAATTGTTTAGTGCTTTTAAAAATACATTTACAATGTAAGAAAACCAAGAGACGTTCTTTGATGTAGCAAGTAATATCTGCTAGTAAAAAACATTATTTTGCCACGATAATCTCTTATGTAAATTTTATACCAACAAAATAAAATATACATAAATATGTTTTTCTGTAACGATAGATTAGTAATGTGTCAACAAAGAAACATGCTGGTCCGAACATGATACCAATCGGTACCAGCCGTATCACTAATGCGAATCGCCCGAGTCGAGTCGAGCCCGAGCCCGAGCGAGTCGAGCCCGAGCGAGTCGAGCATGAATCCGGGCGAATCGAGTCGAGTCCAGTCTCGGAACTAAGAAAGAGTTGCTCTCAACCGTATTCCTATAACAGACTAAGGCTTTAGTAGGCTTTCACTGAAATAGTAATGACTGACAAATATAACGCGTGACTTCTTTTAATATTGAGTTACAAAATTTATTTTTGTTTTGTACAAAAATTAAGTATTCAAAACATTTATTAAATTATAATTCCTGCACACTATGTATACATTCCTGGTTATTTTTAATATACAAGAAGTTGAGTAGTTCACGGGATCTGCATTTATCAGATTTAAAATCGTACATACTACTGTGTAGAAATTCAAACATTAATTTTAATTAGTATATTTAAGATAATTTTGCCGTTTAGTATAATAGGGTTACAATTTAATTAATCATCCTAATAGTAACACAAAAAGGATTTGTGTTTTTTTTTAATTATTTTTGACATTAAGTGACAGATATATATGTATGTAAATATTTGAATGCTCTATGGGTGACGATATTCAGAAATGTATAATATTTGTTATTAATAAACTTATTTTACTTTTTTACAAATTACATGATAGTGTTTTAGTAAATTGTTAATTTAAACATAGATTTGAATTGTATTTATTACCTACGTTTTAATTATAAGGTGCCTACTTGGAATTTTACATGTTAAAATGTTATTTACAGAAGCATCACATCATGTATGTATGTGCACATTGATGTAATTTTTTTTAAAGTGATTTTGATATTATATAGTTAAATATTTTAGTGTTCTTACATTGTGCAATCATATTTATTTGGTTCGGCCAGACTTGCCTTGTTGATGCCATGTACTTTACCAAAAAAGTCAACCAATTTTAAACAAAACTATTGAATTAAAATATATTTGTGTTCAAACCGACAATTAAAGTTTTAGCAAGTGATGTAACTTTTTTCATAAAGCATTCCATTTTTAAATATAGACAGTTCAACTTTTTTTTACTCTTTTCTCTTTGAAACTTTATGTAACAATTTTTTGGGAGGGTATTAACCCAATATTAATCCATGCTTTACTAGTTTAAGAGTATTAATGTACTAATTTTATGGGATGTTAAATTTTGCACTATTGTAGTATATGGCTTGTTTTTTAATTTGGATCACCTGTGTTAAGTTCCATGAACAAATTATTAAAACACCCAGAAATGATATTGAGAGTAAAATAGAAGTAGTAGCATGGTTTTTAGTCATGCCAATATTGCGATAGCCTATAGCAATGTAGTATAGGCACATTCCTTTTACATTGAGAATATCAATGAGGGAAAATAAAATCTTCAATTAAAACAACCTTATTCTAGTAATTCCCGTAAATCACCAATTATTTCTGTACTGAATATTATATTTCATTTTATTTAATTTGTAAGATGTGACGAAAACATTACTAGAGCCAATCTATAGGAGTAACATACTATATTTTTAGTAAGCGCTCTGAAGTTTTTATGAGAATTCCACTTTTTTTTTT
Organism: Hypercompe scribonia; assembly: GCA_949316085.1. Classification (NCBI taxonomy): domain Eukaryota; kingdom Metazoa; phylum Arthropoda; class Insecta; order Lepidoptera; family Erebidae; genus Hypercompe; species Hypercompe scribonia. The sequence continues at coordinate 14,699,409 of OX438988.1, forward strand.
CTGTGCGGAAATCCTTCGGATACCACCTACTGGTGGTTATGTCGGACTCGAACCGACCAATAACCGCACGCCGTCTCAGGTATCAGTAGCCGGGGAGCCAGGTGTACCCTAGAAAGGAAATCCCTGGATCATGAGAATTCCACTAACAATTCTTATATCGAACTCTTATAACAGTTTGACTAAATTTTTACTTTTACCTCGCTATCACAAGTAAATCGCTACCATGTATCGTTTCTACGCTGGATGTTTAGCAATGTTTATTAGTGAAGTTTAATGTTAGTTTGTCATTGGTTGCACTATTATCGGATCTGAAATATATATTTCATTAATTTTGTTCCCTATTAAATATTGCATATATTAAAATTAATCCTCACCAAAGAAATTGTATTATTGTAATACTCAGATTATAATAAATGATCACTTTGGATACAATATATTTTGTTTTATTTTGTGAAATTCCAGATAACTCGACAAGAGACCGAGTGGTTGATGATCCTGCTGACACAGAATAAAAAATTAGAAGATGTACGTATTTTTATTGTGTCTGAGTACAACTTGTAATTTTTGAAGTGAAAACTTCTTTAGGCGCGTTGAGCGTTTTGGTAGAGGGTAAAATCCTCGGTTCGCGTCACCGACATGCTACTGATAATAGTATATCTATAGCTATGGAGAATATGATATTATATATTATATATGAAATTTATTATTATTATATATTATATATGATATTATATATTATATATAGCTATATATGAAACATAAAAAATTTCATATAATTTTTGCATATAGTTTTAATTACTCTCAACTTAATAGTTCCGTTTTCACTTCTATCGGCAGTCCCACGACTGCTACTGTTTTTTTTTTAAATAAATTAGTATTTTTATCAGCAGTGTGATTACCACATTGATACTGTCAAGTTTAGGAGCCGGTGTGCGTGGGTTACGTAAAAAAAATTATAAGAATATATTCAGGTTTACCTAATTGTGTCAGTGACACGCAACAGCGATAATCTCAGGAAGAATTGACAGTTTTCAATGTCAGTTGATTATCTGGAACAACGTCTGTACCAGTTTTAGCTTCGAAGTGCGTTATTCGCCAGAAGTTCCATGAAGCATGGCCTAAGCATCACAAGTAAACATGCTTCTGTCGTCCAAATAGCCACATCCCGCAGTTTACCTTTGTTTTCGGCTTCAATACTCTTAACGTCAAGTAAAATAGTATAAAAGTAGTTTATCTGCCCTCGAGAATAGTAGATGCATTTTTGGGTTCTGTAGATAAAATTACAAATACGAAATCCTCATAGTTTCGTCATGTTCTGTCTGTCACGCTATCTTACAGCCTATTAGTATTTGAAACCTGTAATTTCACAGGAACAATACATACTAATCACGTTGACAAAGGAGTGAAATAAAATCTTTAAAAAAAAATAGGACACTTCTAGTACCTCTAAAACGGAGATGCTACTTATTATATTCATATCCCCATGATCTGAGGTCTCATTGGATAGGTCTTTTAAAAATGATAAGATTTCTTTAAGGTAACATTACAAGACTTTGCAATCAAAATGAAAAAGAATGAACAGACTCACTTAAATAGATTTGTATAGGAATACGCATCTATATAATTAAATAGTCAGAGGACCAAGGTTGAAATAAAAATGTGGTCGAAAGATTTTTTTTTTGAAAGGACAAATAAAGGAAAATGTAATAACAACAATAGAAAAGCAACTAAACCTTCATGCCTGTAGCTGACTCGTGTCTATATTTTTTGTTTCATTTCAAAACATTAACTATACAACATTATATTATCTTCGTATATTGCGTATGTTGGAGTGTGTACGCTAAAAGACATTAAATTTGTCTTTACAATTATTTAAAGCAATGTAGTATTAATTTAAAGTGTAATTAATTATTCGATAAATGTTGGCATCGTTTAGTGAGTACTTTTTGTATAAAAACTTTTTTGTTTAGAGATCGATTTTGAGTCGAAATCGAATTACTACATATCGATTAGGATGTCATGTCATCGTTGACATCGACTACATTGTTTATATTATTTTATCGATCCACTACACTAATGTCGCTTTGAAATGGCCGACGTTTAGGGGGAGTGTCTAGCGGAAATTGTAATTCCTAGTACATAGTTATTAACCGATAAGGTAAGTAATTAATTATTAATCGTAATTGTAATGATAACATAAATAATATAAAACCTAAATGGGTGCTAGTGTCCAGTCTTATTGTTCGTACACTGCGTTTCCGGTGCGACAGCCGGGCGAGTTATTCAAAACAAAAGGTGTTTTCACGGTATATTGTGTTTTTTCATTTATGGTACTTTTCCTGTATGGTGTTCTGGGATCTATTAATTATTTAAATATACTAGTCATAACTAAACTTTTATAGTCAACATTTTCTGTCACATTTAATCCAAACAAGAGCTCGGAAAGAAACTATAGGTAGCCCAATTTTTCTAATTAGAAATGCAATTAGCGTATGTGTAGTGTTTGTTATGAGTTAAACTCTTATAATGTGGGTCAGAAACTGTTTCAAAAGTGTTTAGTACAACGAATTTAAAACCTAACATAAAATTTGTTTCAGGAAAGACACTTCCTGAAAGTCTGATATATTCCGAATTTATAAGACTGAGAAACTTTTTAAAAAGTGGATAATCATGGCTTGGCGTTTCAAAGCCTCTAAATATAAAAATGCGGCACCGATCGTGCCTAAGCCTGAGGCCTGCATAAGAGATATCTGTGTCGGATCATATCAGACTTATGGGAATAATATATGTGCATCAGCTGCCTTCATGGCATTTAACTGGGAGCATGTTGGGTCCAGCATGGCTGTTTTGCCGTTGGACGACTGTGGTAGGAAGAGTAAGACAATGCCTTTGTTACATGCTCACTCTGATACAATTACTGACATGGAGTTCTCACCATTTCATGATGGATTGCTGTTGACTGGATCACAGGACTCTCTAGTAAGTTTGTGCTTGTTTATCATACTTACTGTAGTCTTACATTTAGTGTAGTAAAGTAAATTTATATGATACTCTGGTAGCAATTTTGGTCATAGTTCAATAATTATTTTCATTTATATTGTAGTTATAAGCTATAGCCCTTGTGTAAATTCTCCACACCCTGATAGGTCATGAAGAATACAGAGTGTCACCACCCCTATTCTGTTCATGGGTGTTATAAGAGGTGACTAAAGGAACAAAATAACAATACAACATCATTGCAAAAAGAAGGAAAAGTTGAAACAAACCCTATACTTACCTGTCTGGCCAGCGGGGTATAGTAGACCGAAACCTCCTGTTCAAGATTATTGATGATAATACCATATTTATGTATATTTTATGCGCTATATTATCTTAAGCTATGAACACATTTGAAATTAAAAAACAAACACAAAAATATTATTCTCTTTCTGAACTTTTTCTTAATTTAAACATTAAATACTCTTTACAGATTTAAGTTTGCAAAAGTTAGTAAAATATTTAGAAAAAGTATATATGTCATCATTATTGTTTTCAATTACAAACTTACTAATAACTTCTTTCTCACATCATTTTAGCTAATAAACTCTTCCAACATATATCTATTTTATAAATGAATTTGGTTCAAATATGTGTCTGAAGAATCTCTGATATACACAGACTAAATTCCTGTCATATAACAAGTACATAAATTATTTATCTGTATTAAGATTATGTATAATTTATGTTAATAAGATAATATTATTTACATTTACTATAATATAAATAAAAGTTATATTTTTTTTCCCTTGTTTACAATTTTAAAATGAAAATTTCTGAAAATGTCTACATTTGTTCATAGATGTTCTATATAGACTAAACAACAGTTAGCAACTTGTAGACTAACAATAATGGTTTCATAGTGAAATTTCAGGTATATTTATAGAGCTGTACAGATATAAATTCAACAAAATGTGTACAGAGTATGCACACATTTATGTGGGCCTTCTTGCTCACTCAAGTGTAGAAACTAGATTTTGACTTTCCACTCTAACATTTTAGCAATTATGTCTGACATTTGCTATTAACATGACGAATTACCTTTCATTTTTTCCTATGCGATAGATAGTGTAAAGCAAGCAACATGTGTTATATATTTTGTGCTTGCACTCAAGATATGAAATTATCAAAAAAATATTTAATGTTATTTTTCTTAACATCTTAAAAGTTTGATATATCATCATCATCATCAACAGTCCACTGCTGGACATAGGCCAAAACCTTCTTGGATAGACCGGACGCTACAGGGTTGCGATCAAGTTTTTCTTCTCTTTGGAGTGATCTTGTCCTGCATAATTTGCTCCCCAGTTACGGCACCCATGGGATGAAAAAGCGTGGTGACAATTTTGCATGTTGACATTATTTGAACAGAGGTGAAAAATGCTTAAAAATATCTGATTTGCCATAAAATTTGATTTGCTAGTATATCTTTTCCTATTATTTTTATTTGAAATAACTTTTAAAACCTTTTAAACTGTAGATTTCTCATAAATATTGCACACAGTCCAGAAATAGATAAAAATAGTGATAAGTTCATATAGCTATCTAGAGCACAGAGTTATCACTAACAAGTGCAGTGGTTATTACAAATAAGTATTTCTCTTATCACAAAATGCTTTCTGCTCTATAATAATCTATTTTTATCTTACCAATACTGGGTACAATTTATAGTGACAAGCTGGGAATGATTTCTTTTTCCTTGTTGAAGACTTCAGCTCCTGGACTGACAAAGTATGTTTGAGAAACTATCAGCCCATTAATAAATGTAATGTTTCAACTATACTCTGTCGGAATAAAGTGTCTTAATCAAACAAGACAAGTAGCCTTTAGTAGGGTGAGAGTTTTAGCAGCGTGCAGCTCTGAATAGAGTAGAGCTCCATCTGCTGCTTTTGACAGAGAGATTGTCTGAGAGTAACTACCACCACTCCTGGACTAGTACTTGACGGTACTAGCGACGCAACCTTTCCCACTAACCAGCAGGTGAATTTGCTCATTTGACACAATACAATAAAAAAGCAATACCCATATAAAGTTGCCTGCTAATTAAAGTAACTTATGTGTTAATTTCTTGTTGCGAGAAGGAAGGTGGTGGAGGTTTATATCCAATCGTCCAGCAGTGGACACCCTTTAACTGAGATAATGTATTAATTCTATAACAACAGTGGATGAACATATGCTCGAAATATGTATGTGGTTTTACGATTATAAATGTTAAAAGACCCAAGAATATATAACAAAATATATTTACTACATAACAGGAAAATTATAATGTAGCATTGATGAGGAAATAAAGGTACAATAATAACAAACATTAATACTTATAGTACATGTTTTACTAGTAATCTAGTCGCTGTAGTGCCGTATATCGAATGATAATGACCAGCTTGGCTGTGATCAAGGCCTTTGTATATTCTTCCATCGACGCTGACTACGTGTTTCGTCGTAATTTTTATCTTCAATACGCAAAAATCCCAATCAGTTAGACGTATAGTAGGCGCTATATATATCAATATCAACAACTTGTAGTCCACTGGCTGCAAATAGACCTCTCTTTAGAACAGAGAAGAACGTTTTGATCCACCATAAGACGGTTTGGAATAGGAATTGTTTCTAGTTTTCCTTTTCTTTGCGATGCTGTCGTCCTGAGTAGTTTGGTCTCTTTGTACGCTCTTATGAAACCCAGGAGATGAATAAGGATAGTGAAATTTCTTATCAATCCGTCGCCACACGGACCCTAGATATATAGTCTATTAAAAAACCATTTGTCGAATTAGAAATGATAAAACTAAACGAAAAAAAACACCTAAGGAACTATTTTGAGCTTATGACTTCACCAGGGAGTCAGCCGTACGTATTTCGTGTAAAATGTAATTGCTTGTGACGTCACGAGCCATGACACTTTGAATACAGCAGAAGCAGTGAGGACACGTTATATGCGTTGTTCCGTTTCGTTGATTTCTTGAATTACCTACACCACCCACGTCTTTGCAAGACAGACAAATTGAAACATAAAACATTTTAAATTGACTCTCATCTATCAACTATTTGTTTTAGGTAAAAATATGGCATATACCACCAGAAGGTCTAAAAGAGTCGCTTACGACGCCAGAATGTACACTATCACAAAAACAACGGCGTGTAGAGAATGTTGGGTTTCATCCCGTCGCTGATGGACTTATCCACGTTGCTTCAGGACATGAGCTTGCTTTATGGGACTTGACTAAGCAAAAGGAGGCTTTTGGTAAGTAACGGGTGAAAGAGCCAAATTATTTTAAGAAAATTTCTCTTTGGCTTTGGTGAAGTATAAACTTTTAGTAAGCTGTACTTTTATGTATATACTACGTATCAGACGTCCAAAGTCGGGTATGTGCGTGTATGCGGTACAGCGTCTTTGTGTGAATGTCTAGACGATTTTCAATACACTTCGACAGGCGGCTAAATTATCAGATTTTGCGGTGTCGTTATTGTCACGTCTGGAAACGGTCAAATACTCTAGACTTCAAATTGCTTTATTCGGGTTCAAAAATATTTTTACATTTCTGCTAATAAGGTTTTATGTAAAACTTTTACCCAACTTAATACTTTTTTTTGCATTTTTTTATTGACGGTAAAATATGGCAATAAAACTATGGGTTTGATACATAGAGTCTACTAGAGTCCTTTTTGGTCCTCTTTACTGGACTACTTACTACTGTATGTATATACAAACACCGCTAAGTTTTCCATTCATACTTAGAATGGGATACAAAATTAATTAGTAAAAAATAAGATGTGTAATTAATGTAATCTTACAAATATTACAGTAAACAGAGATCATGGTGAAGTAATCCAGTCGACATCATGGAAGAAAGATGGCAAGCTCTTGGCAACCTCGTGCAAGGATAAGAAAGTTCGTATTGTGGACCCCAGAGCGGCAACGGCAGTTCTCGACGTGGCGAACAGTCATCAAAACATCAAGGACAGCAGAATTGTCTGGCTGGGAGATCAGGATAGGATACTTACTACTGGTAAGTGTAGATTTTGCCTTAATCATGCTATATTAACATGCTTTCTTTCAATATTCAAGTAAATGAAACTAATTTTAGAAAAACCGCCGTTCGGTACCGCCGGTACCCAACAGTTGCGCGTGTCCCTCACTGTTCTGGAGAACCTTGGGAAGGCCTATGTTCAACAATTGTCATCTTTTGGCTGAGATGATGATGTGATACCTAGTGTCACTATCACAATTCATATGAATTTAACACGTCCTAGGCCAATATCCATCAAGCCGTTAAGCCTGCAGTGCATGCCAAAGTGATAATGATGTACTCTTAGTCGATTTTGGCCATGGTGGTCAATCTCAGCGGAGAGTAGTATTCGTATATTACACAGGATATATTATAGTGCGTGTGCAAACATAGGTGCACTCTCTGTTCTCTCACTCTCACAATCCGATGGAATGGCTATCCGGCATATCCGGTTTTACGTACCCTCCGAGGCACGGAACCCTAAATTCTAAACTCAGGACTGTTATTAAGCATTCCTGTAATAAGATAAAGCTCAATAACACTGGCACGACCCGGGAATCGAATCAACCAACCAACGAGGCAGTACAAAGAAATATACATACATACACTCAAAAACGATATACCTCCTTTTAGCAGAATCGGGTAAAAAAAAATTGGGACGTAGAATATCTCTGTTGCTTATAAGAAAATGCTTTTCTTTTATTATTTTTTTGCTGTAATGTATTCATATACTCTGCCAATAAAAAATTACTCTATCTTTACTATGCGTTATTTTCACAACTGCAGGATTCGATTCAGCTCGTCTTCGTCAGATCATGATCAGAGACATTCGCAACTTGTCGCAAACACAAAAAACTTTAGAGCTGGACTGCTCCACGGGGATCTTGATGCCGTTGTTCGATCCTGACACCAACATGCTCTTCTTAGCTGGAAAGGGTGATACGACGATACTGTATATGGAATTGACTGATAGAGAACCGTACCTTATTGAGGGATTGAGACATTCCGGTAAGCACTTCTTTTGATATTTTTGTATATATCTGATGGTAAGTGACCACCACCTGCAATACAAAACCTTTAAAAGACCTTTTTTTTAAAAAACCTTTAGAATATTAACCTGTGTCGCGAGAAATTAACAAACATACATAAAACAGACATAAAGAGCATGAAGACTTGGAACAACAATTAGTGAATCACACAAAGCGTTGTCCCATTGGATTTGAACTCGCAACGCTCGGCGCAGTAGAAAGTGAGGTGGCGACCGCTTAAACCACAATCTCATCTGTGCAGTCATACACATAATTAGCATGTAAAACAACAAAAGAATGGTTTAACACCACTGTGTCTATGAGACACCGATGTGACTTCAATGCAGCCCGCCCGTTAGATCACCAACATCAACAACCTTTTTCAGTCCACTGTTGGACTGCCTCTCCTTAGCAAGGAGGTTTTGACCTACTATATCACGCTGGCCAGACGGGTTGGAATAGGGTTTGTTTCAAGTTTTCCTTCTCTTTGTAATGATGATTCCATATTTGGTTTCCTTAGTCGCCTTTTATGACACCCACGGGATGAATAGAGGTGGTATCACTATGTATTCTTAATCCATCACCACACGGACTTATTAGATAGATAGATAGAAATTACTTTGTTTGCGCACCATGGTAAATATTATATGATAATAAAACTAACGATAGTCGTGATGTACAAAGGGCGGCTATATTGCTTATAGCAATTTCTTCCAGGTAACCTTTGGATGGACTAATTTAATTTTAAGCTGGTGCTAAAAGTTCGAGTAAAAAATATGTCTTTAGCTATGAAATATTGATATATATCATGCATTACAAGAGTTCAGAAATACAGTGGACCCTCGGTAATCCGGCCCCTGTCTAATGCGGACCCCCTGTAATCCAACATCAATCAAACAATTTTCGCTAATGTAGATTGTGCATGATTGAATTGTGCTCGACCCGTAGGTACTGTTTCAATTCCGATTGCTTAGTTTGAATTTGACTACTTGTGATAGCGGTGCAGCTTAGCGTTTATTCATTGTGTATTACGTATACGTACCTAGTAATGTCGTCACAAGCCCAGAAGACAACAACAAATAGAATCTTATCATTTGTCTGTAATTTGTCGGATTACAAGGTACTCTTTTGTAAAAAAAGCCGGGCTATAGGGGGTCTTAGGCAGTACTCTATAATCCGACAAATTCGATGGTCCGACACTGTCCTGCAAAACGTTTGTCGAATTACCGGGGGTCCACTGTAATAAAATTTATATTTGTTTTGCAGGAGAACAAACCAAAGGCGCTTGCTTGGTACCTAAACGTGCTCTGCGCGTGATGGAAGGCGAAGTGAACAGAGTACTGCAATTGTGTGGGTCTTCCGTCGTGCCCATCATGTACCAAGTCCCTAGGAAGGTAAGTCGCCATTGTTATAAGTAAGGTTATGTATAACCAGCAAGGTACATCTTTAAAGCATGCTGTATATCGTGTTAAAGTTTGAGCTCAAACAGTGCAGACGTTTTTGAGTTTTTCAAGCACACACAAACCAACTTAGCATTTTTACATATAGTGTAGGCGGTTATGACTAATTTAATAAAGTGATTACGTATGAATGATTCGATTTATTCATGCCTACATGTTTTATATATCTGTTAAACCTGGCAATTGATAACCTAGGTTTAGCAGATAAGTATTATACGTTCATATTTTGTCAACTCCTAACTGCCTCGTTGGTCTAATGGTTAATATGCCGCTGCCAATCAAAAGGTCTCGGGTTCGATTTCCGGGGCGGGTCAAAAAAAAGTGTTATTGGGTTTTTGTGATCATTGAACTGCTTAATAGCAGCACGGAGTTTAGAAGTCGATTTCTTAACACCTTTGCCTCGAAAAGCACACAAAGCTGTCGTTCCTGCGCCTGATCTCTCCCCAATCGTGTCAAATACCAGTCCCATCGGATTGTGAGAGTGAGGGAACAGAGAGTGCACCTATGTTTGCGCACACACGAGTGCACTATTATATCCCCTGCGTAATTGACTGGTCTCCGTTGAGACTGGCTACTATGGCCGAAATTGTCTAGGAGTGCATCATTTTGCCTACCAGATTAGTAACATTTACTTAACACAGCAAGCGTAAGAACATTTTCTGAACATCAGTGTAGTCTAGACAATAATTTACTCATACATATAAAATTACTTGCCATCCGACGAATGTAACGTAGAATCTAAACTACTGAGGTTACAAACTTCGTCTCAGTTCATACTTTTTGTTGTTAGCACCTACTGAAAAAGAATTTTTCGAAATATCTCCCCCAAATGAGTTAAATAAAGGATGAACGCAATAAAAAATAGCGCAACACCTAGTTTACACAGTCCATTAATCCAAAAAATTTAGGCAAACTAAGAAAAGATGACAATTAAAAAAAATATATATTTGATTGATTGTTCCTTTGTTGTCAGAGTTACCGTGAGTATCACGCGGACCTGTACCCAGAGACGAGCGGGAGCGTGACCTACTTGAGCGCCCCGATGTGGCTCGACAAGCAGGACCACCCCGTGCCCAACATCTCGCTACATCCCGACGCTAAGAATTACACACAGGTATGGCTAAATACTCCCTCTACTCTTCATGTGAGACTTTATCGATAGATAACATTTCTGTGTTTGAGTTTTGTTTTGATTAAAATCATTTAGTATGTGCTATTGTTTCACGTTTCGTGGTACACACTCAAACGAAGTACCTGGTCAGTACGAATCTGCCGTGACTTTGACCCAAAAGGGTTTTGAAACAATGATAGTTCGCCAATATATAGTTGAAGAAACAGGTTATGTAGAAAGTAAATAATAAAATATTTGCCGAAATGTCACCCATATGTAATTCTGAGTAGATACTTCTTTGGCCGTATGTACACAGATGGATCAGAATCACAAAGGCATTACCGCTTTTGTAGTTTACTGATGTCATTTTTAGGCACTGAATTAATGAACACGATGTCATGGGTGTTCTCGGTTTGTGGACGGGGGAGGTCGTTTTTATTCGGCCCAGGGGACAGGGTTTCTGGCATAAATTAATATTAAATTAGTTTAATTAACTGAATTCTCCCTGTGCGTATATACTAGGGGTTGAGGGGAAACCGTTTTTCCTATCCTTCAACTCGTCTGGTTATTAATATTGTTTTTAATTATCAAAGCTAACGATATCACCCCTTTAAAATTTAACAACCCTATTATTTACGAGGAGCAACTCGGAGTACACATATCGTTTCGTAAAATAATTACGGGCGGGGTCAGGAAGGTTTTCGGGTAAAGCATGATATATTGGGCAATTAAAAAATACCAAGTTTGGCGGTTGATCTTGAACACATACAATACTTTCAATATGTAAATTATGGGGCCCTTGGAATAAGAAAGCGATGCCATAGAAACTGTTAAAGTCTTAGAGAACTTGAATAAACTTGAGTAATTCGCATGTTTTGCGTGCGTATTTTGGGGATGTCCGTGTTTCGCATCCGACCCCTTTTTTTCATGGAGTGTTTCCGCCTCAGGGAACATACGTCTCACTATTCCTTTCTTAGTTCAAGGTTACGGGGCATAAATTATAAAAACTAACCCTATAAGGTATTGGTTACATTGATACTGGTAAGGTTTGTTCTAGATGATTGATTTCTGCATGTGTACCGGTTTTTATTTATTTTTCAGTTATAATTATTAGTATTGTTTTTACATTTGTAAATTTTTTCAACTTTCTGTAAAATTATGAGGCATAAACTAAGAGATGGCAATGGTACTTTTATTATCTTACCTTTTTGATGTTCAAAAGACCAGAATCTACCATCCAGTTTAACCTTTTTACTTTGTTTATGCGCTATGATATGAATTAATAGATTGAAGAATGTTTTATGTGGTGTGTAATTTATTTAGAAGCTTTTGAACCGTGTTCAATTATATTTCAAATGTATGGTGCTTAGTAAATATATGGTGTGCAGTAGTAACGTAAGTATTGTATTATATTTATGTTTTTATAATATGTAATGGACTTAGCAACGATAACAATTACTTAAATAAAGTAGAGAACTTGCAAGAAGACAAAATTTCAGTTTATTCTTAAGGTAATTTGAGAATTTGAATGGCCAGTGAAGAAAAAAATGAAAATATATGCATGACCAATTAAAAGGTTGCCGGTATTAGCTTATTTTAAAAGTACATAAAACAAGTCTGTAGCATAAAGTTATACATAAAACAATGGTATCCTTTTTAGATACATCGGGGCAATTTAGAAGAAGTAGTGACAGTTATTCTAGCTATGCCTGCACCGAAAAAAGGTGACGCTAAAAAAACTACACCAGTCCAAGTTGAAGATACCAAAGTCACTACACCAAAACCTCAGGTAGCAGAACCAAAAGACGAAGACAGAATCGATTTTGTAAACGTAAAAGACCTCATCAAAGGTATGGAAAGACAGAAGAACAATAAAGTAGATTACCAGAAAGAGACAAATGGTTATAAGAAAATTACAGACAACGGACACGATAAGACTGATTCAGATCCTGAGAAGAACGAACCTGATCTTGTTCCTCAAAAGACCGTTGAAAAATGCAGTGAGAAGACTGAAAAGTCTATTGAAAAGACAGACAGTACTGAGTCTACTGAATCCTCCTTGTCGAGGAGCAATAGCTTGATTAATGGCATGCCTGTCCCGAAACCGATGCCCAGGTCATCTATTTCCGAAGCTGGGTCTATGGAAGACCATTCAGAAATTCCAAAACCGAAACCAAGGACAACTGCAACTCCTGCATCTGGCTATAAGGTATTTTATTTAAATCGGTGTGTGTATGATTATAGTTCAGCTTTAAATATTTTTGATTTATGTAAACTAGTTTGTATTTTTTTTGTTGTTTGATTTAGTTGCTTGTATCATTTTTGAAAGCATTAATAAAGTTTTTGTTAGTTTAGGCTAACTTAATATTATTTATGACGAGTAAGTGTGTTGTTTTATATACTTTTGTTTTGATTTGCTTGGTTTAAATATTGTGTGTTTTGTTGTAATTATATTTTGTTTACCACCTCTCTTTTATAGTATATTATTTTGTGTGTTGTATTAGTACACATATATTAGTGTTTAGTTTTGTTATTTTGTGAGATATTATAGTAATTTTTGTTGACAGATTTAACTTTCAGCTGTGTGACTGTATAATGACAATCTAGCACAATTTTAATAGTAACATATTGTGAAGAGTTTGGTATATTTAAATTTAAATCTTATTTGTTGCAAATAACTTTAATTTTCGCAAGAATGTATTGACGTATTTAATTATGATTAGGTTTTATTTCTAGGTATTTTCTATAATAGAATTATGTAAATTTGCCTTTATAGAATTAAGTTACCTTGGGGAAGGAATTTGATAAAAAAAATATCGTATTTATGGAATTTTTGTTGATATATTTTTTTATTGTTTATGTTGAGTAGCCTCGCCTGGGCCCGAAGCCGTTCTCAGCGTCTACCGGCAACGAAGACTTCTCATTCGACAAAGTGTTCTCTGTCCCTTCTGTACCTGGATTGCCTAAGTCAGATTCAGGTTGGTTCCTTTTATTTTTTAATATTCTTTAACTCTGATGTACCATAATGTAGGAATCATGTTATTTCTGAATAATCAAGTTGTATATCTTGTGATGTTCACACCATAATCACATTGTATTGCCATGAAATTATTATCACATAACATGGCAACATTTTTTAGTAATTAATTTTAAATGATTTTAAAAAAAATATATTACATTTCAAATATCTGTTAAAATAGATCAATAAGTAGTGGTTTACTGTTTAATTATAAACTCAACCTATGGTTTGCATAGTTTTATTGTTATAAATGAATTTATTTACTTATTGTAGGTTAGTCTTAAAATTAAAAAAAAAAAAGATCTATCAAATTAAATTTTATGTCTTGTGCTTCCTCAATTATGGTAGTTCTACAATTGGCTCTTATGACAAGAATTCTCTCGTGTCTGTCTGAATCCCTGGTTTAAATTAGCAAGAATCCAGTATACATATGGTGAAGAATCCAATATTTGCCATGGTTTTGTCCCAGTTATGGAATTTATTTTCCAACTATATAAAAAATACTTAATCAATATGTAACATAGCTAACATTTTAAATATTTCATAGCATCATCGCCGGTATCCGGTCAAGCGAGCACGCCGGTCACTTCGACACCAACCGCTAAGGATGAAGAGAAGGACAAGTCCCTCTCACCGACCAGTGATGGGGAAATAGTCATAAACAAAGGTACCTGGAGCATCTTTCTGGAAACCTTTTTCATTCAATCGTAGATGCGAGAGAACATACATGTATCCATGTGGTGATGGACTAAGAATACTGAATATTACCAATTTTATTCATCTCGTGGTTGTCGTTAGAGCTGACTACAGGATCTAACCACTTAGACAATAACACTGCATAGAGAAGGTACCTTGACACGTACTCTATATCAACCTCAAGATAGGTCTATCTCTAGCCAGTAGACTACCGAAGGCTGTTGGTGGGATTTAGTAAGGGCAGAAGTAATAGAGTTCTTATTGTATCTCCTCTTGTCTTATTGAGTCTTATTTGTTACATATTTATTAATATATCAAGTGAAATCACAATATTATTCTCCGGTTGAACAAACATGTTCAAATGTGGAGGTCTTCAGTTGTCACAGACTGGCTGACAGAGAGAGTAGAGAAAATCATAAGAGATGGATATAAGAGTGGTCCTTTTCACATCCATCCATCCAATATTGATTTATCTGTTCTTTTGTTTTTCAACAGAAGAATACACAAACGGCAAATCCGATACCAGTGTAGAGGAAGAGATGAATTCCTCCGATTCAGGGTATAGGCCGAAGACGCCCAGTACTGCTGAACGAAGGAAGATGTTTGAGAATACAGAGTGAGTTGTTTCATTTTTTATTTGAATATAAGTTTGTACCAACAGGTGTCACATTATTATCTATTTGATATTGCCTTCGCTACTTATATACCATCCCTACTCATACATATATTATATAATGTACATTAGAAAAATAGATACATTAGATAATGTATATTATATAATATATAGCTTACCCCGCGAACTCGGTTCCGAACACGAACACATACAAAAAGTATCCTATGTCCGTCTCCTGGTTCTAAGCTACCTTCCCACCAATTTTCAGCTAAATCCGTTCAGCCGTTCTTGAGTTATAAGTGGTGTAACTAACACCACTTTCTTTTATAGATATAGATATATAGATATACGTTAAGTAATATTTTTAAGATTAATTTAGTGTTCTAAAATAAGTAAAAATAGAATAAATATATCGGACATTTGTCACAACGCTATCTATCTTCAAACTAAGCAGAGTTTTTAGTATGTCAGGTAGATTGACTGAGAAATTACTTATATACTTCTTTTTTTTAAATGCATTCATATCGTTATAAATAGAAAACACTCAAACTCCGAAAAAAAAATTTGCAGATCGTACAAGCATTTGGTCTAACCCGGGAATCGAACCCGAGACCACAGCAGTCGTATACGCTACCGCTGCTCCACTGAAGCAGACAACAATAGATATAATTATGTAAAGATAAATTATTAATAATATATCTATCTATGGGTTATATGTACTGTAATTTTTCGTCGTCGATGTCGTTTCGAATAACTGTTCCATTGGATTGTGAGAGTGAGGGAACAGAGAGTGCACCTGTTTGCACACACACTTCGGCACTATAATATCTCCACGTAGATGATTGACCTCCGCTGAAACTCATGTCTTGTAAAATTTATGTATTTAATCTGATTTATAAAAATCTCGAGTTACGCTGTTAGTGGTCGCAGTCCTCCTCCTCCTCTTATCGTTTTTAATTTGTATATTTGGTAGGCAAGTGAGTAGGTTGTAAAGTGTTTTTCACAACCCTACCACCAACCTCCAAGACGCAGACGAAGTTACGCGGGTTAGTTAGAAATGTATATAAGTACGTTTATGAACAGTTTTACTACTTTCTTACAGTTCTATGATATAACTTGATCTTTGTCACCGATAGCTATCTAATCGACTAAGTTACTTTGAACAAGCGATTTTATTTCATATCACCTATATTTTCCCTATTTACATGCTACTTTTGCCACAAACGAAGTACAATACGTTATAAATAAAAAAATGTACAAGTAAACTGTACCTCGTAAGTTCTAAAATGACACTTGTGACATCTGTCAGAGAAATCAAACTGTCTACTATAAATCAGATGTGTGTGGAATTTCTCAAATTATCATTATTAATATGTCTATTCATGTATCTGTTATTGTACACAGAGGTGGGCAGTCGATAGCGGACCGTCGCCGCGCGTATGAGTCCCGCTCCGTGAGCGTGGCCGTAGAGTCCGACACACCGCCTTCACCGGCTCCTCTGAGGTAACTTTACCTTATTTTACGGTATAGGGGCAAATACGGGCGAGCGTGCGTGCGTGCGTGTATGTGTGTAACATATATGTATACATATTTGTGTGAATTATAGGAATAATTACACGATCGGGCAACGGAAAAGTATTCAACAAAAAATAAAGTTTAAAAACTTTAACCGAACTGACTACATAAAAAAATTTCGCCTAGAAAGATCGAATCAGAAAAACAATTCAGATAAAAACGCATAGGTACAAAAATGGTCAAGCCATAGCCGTGGTCGAGCGGGCAATACTTTATTTTTCTATTTAAAGAAAGAAAAGAAGAAAAAAAATGAAACATATATATTTATTCGAATGTCATAATTTATTACAATAGAGATCAAACGCATACTTTAACTTTAACTTATCGACCTTACGTGTTGCAGACGGCGTGATTCGTTGAAGTCCCGCAAGAGTCCGGAACGCGATGACAAGCGCGCCTCAGTACCCAATGTTGCCACTAAAAGAACATCCACTGTATTTGGTAAGGTTTAATTTATTTTTATTATACTGTTCTAAAACAAATATTCACGTCATTTATAAAGATATTTTATTTTATAAATAAAATAAATAACACGACACCATCTAGTTTCAAAGCTAAGCAGAGCTTGTACTATGATAACTAGACTTACTGATAGAATACTTACTACACTTTTTTTTGTAAATGCACATATATATATATTTATTTATAATAAATAATATACATATATATGTATATATATATTATATATATATGTATAAATGAAACGTTATTTCATTAGTCCATTCATTGGCCGCGCTCCGCGCGTTTTTAGGTTGTCTGTGGCGCATAGAGAAATTGACACGTCATTTTTAATGGTGGATAATATTTTAGATTGTTATACATATAACATTGGTTGTTATAAAAACTTATAGAGTGATAAACGAAAGGATATAGTTCAGGAATCGATAACATACCTATATATATATATTACACATAGAAAAGATATTAGACAGAAATTAGAATATTTACAGATCATACAAACATTTGGTCCGACTCGGGTAACGAACCCGAGACCTCAAACATAGTAGCGGCTTTCGTTACCACTATGCCATCGAGGCACTCAAAACTTGATCTAAAACTTGCCATGCCTTTTTCTTCATTGCCTGAGAATAATGTTATATATTTTTAAAAGTAATTGTATCATTTGTAACTTTATCCATGGGTCGTGAACGGATTAAAGTCCTAAGATTAGTGTTTTTTTTTTATGTTTGTAGGTAAAGTATCGAAATTCCGTCATCTGAAGGGCACACCGGGCCACAAGTCGACGCAAGTGGAGAACATCAAGAACATTAGCAGACAGATTTCCGGCGAATGCAACGGATTTTACTGTGAGTCTCTTACAATTTGTAAAGTAACACTGTATTGTTGATTTATATACCTTAACTACTTAGCGATTACTAGTAAATACTTCAAATTTGGGCTCATAATGTATTTAAACGTATCATAATACGTTTTGATGTGTTCAACAGATCTGGAACTTTTTTCTGTTTTTTGTTTTTCTAAGTTAATTTTCTTACAAGTCATAGAAGTAGTGGTCGACTCCAGCAACTTTATGTAAGAATGTTTTATGTCCATAGCCAACGGATATCGGTGCGCAGTCCCACTAAGCGGGGGAGGCGGCCGCGTGGGCATCGTGGAGTTGCCCAAGGGGGCCACACCCGTGTCTGTCGCGGCACACCAGCATCCCGCAAGTACCCGGTATGGGCAAAACGTATTTTTAATTGTAATATAAATATTAACTTCCTTTAGTAACTTTGTACGTGAGCATATACAAACATACATAATCATCAATAGCCCTTAGTCCACTGCTGGACAAACGCCTCTCCTAAAAAAGAAGGTTTTGGCTTATTATATCACGCTGGTCGATGATGACTATACACGCTATCTTTGAACTGCCTTAATCGCCTCTTATGACACCCACGGGGTGAATATAGGGGTAGTGACACTCCACGTTCTTAATCCATCATCACACGGACACAGACACACACCCTAGTACAAGTATACACACGTACTAAACACCATTGATTAGGCAGACATATTTTTTTTCCTCCATTTTTTCCTCCCACAATACCTTCGACTGTCCAGACTCTGGAGAGATTGGAAATCTGGAACAGGTGTACTAGTTCGGATTCCCATCTCCCAAACGGAATATTTATTCGTGTTTTACATATTGATATAATATATTGTTTATTAGTAACTAAAATGGCAAACTGCCGGAAAAACTTAGTTATTACTGTATAAATCCACCTTTATTGATCACGTGGGAGGGGTGGGTGTTGACAAAGAGAGATGACAAAGCCTTCAAATTGCTCAAGACAACTTCACCGTATATAGAAGGAAATCTTGAAACAAACTCTGTACCGCCCGGTCTGGCTAGCGTGGTTAGGCCTAAGCTTTTCTACAAAAAGGTTTATGTCCAGCAGTGGACTGTTCAAGGTTGTCGACTATGTATATTTTAGTAAATGATATTAATTTGTCTTTTACTAATCAATTTTGCCTGTAGTGTGGCTGCCCTGCTTCACCCGGCGCCTCTGCAGGACTGGGCGTGGGACCCTTTCCGTCCCGACAGGATCCTGGTGGCGTGTGACGACGGACTCGTGCGGGAGTGGATTATACCTGAAGGAGGTAAGGACCTGGACCTCGACTCTGTCCTTGAATCCACAACGTTGGAGTTACATCATTCGTGGGTTTAAAATACTGAACAGCTACACACACATTCATTAGTATACATTTGGTAATTGAGTAGATATTGAACATAATACTATATGTATAGTGAAATATACGGTTCAAATTCTCTTTTTTAATAATAATTGTGGTTAAATTCGACCTCCATTGTGTTAAGTGTGGCTTCATTTTAAAAAAAGAACAGAATGGTAAGATGAAAATTTAATTGCCAAAAATAATGCTTACTAAACACGGAAAATGCCAGTGTTCAATCTCAAGGCTTTGAAGAGATCGCTCACACCTTTGCGACACATCGATACATACTGCCACGATGAGTGTCATGCTTTTTAAGTCCCCAAGCAGGTTGTAAAACAGCATTTCACTAGACCACCATAGTGTAAGCCGCCATACAGCATTGTCTGCATTTGCAATGAATATGGTGACCACAACTCTTGGATTCTATTCATGCTTTCCATCAGGCAGAGTAGAATCACTTTGGCAGGCTCTTAATATAGAAAAAATCTAATAACACTTATCTCAGTGATGTTTAGACATATGACTTTGAAAAGGGATACGTACCAGAGAAAACTAGAACTATTAAACACCTGAACATTTCCTACAAACAGGTCTACAAGAATCAACCAACGAGCCCACGAGAACGTTCTCGGCTCACCCCGACAAGATCTACCTGATCCGCTTCCACCCCACCGCGTCCGACGTGCTGACGACGGCCGCGCACGACCTGAGCGTGAAGCTGTGGGACCTCAGCCCCGACACTCCCGTGGCCGCCATCACCCTGCTCGGCCACACCGACCAGATATTCGCTATGGAATGGTCGCCCTGTGGAGAGTACCTCGCTACGGTTTGCAAGGATGGTTTAATCAGGGTTAGTGATTTGTTTTTGAAAATAATTTACTATTTGTTTTGTGTTCTTTAAGAAACGTAGGAAACTACGTATTAGGACCACATCACTGCAAAAAGGAGAAACCTTGGTCACACCAACTGTACATATACCTACTATGATTATGTAAGTGCCAAGAACATTTCTGTTAAACATACTATTAACTATTAATTCACAGTGGGAGTATCACGGCTTTATTTTGACTATTGTACCTACGCATTTCTGGCTTACTATCAGAATTATTTTCTTGTTTCGTCCTTTTTGGATTTTTTTTATCCGACTAGCGCGAAGCCAAACGGAAAGGTTTTGGAAAGGATTTGGTAGTCTATGTGTTTATGTTTGTATGTTCCACTTTAGGGGTTAAATTATTGAACCGATTTTAATGAATGACGTAGTCTATAAATTTTATTAAATATTTTTGTGTAGTTGGTTAGTTTTTTTATTTTTCTTTATGTAAATATATTGACAGCAAAATAAATTCAGTAAATTGTATGGAACAGTGTATATTATTATTCAATACATATTCACAAAGGTAACATTTTAGAAAAAAAATTGTGTGTAAGAAAAGTATTTTTTAAAAACACAGTGTGCGTAACCATACCTACCATATTTAATTAAGTGGTTATATGAAATAATTTGTGTCGATAAGTTAAAATGAAGTAACGTATAACTTCACGTTGTTGTTTCGTATAAAGTTGAAGTCGTATTGGACAACGAAATTCTTAATAATAATTTGTTGGACGGATGACGCGCCTTAACCTTACCGCTTTCTGCCGAGCGTCGCGGGCTGGATCTCTACACGGGACAACACCGTGCGATTCACAAACCGTTGTGCCGAGTCTGGGTGTTTTTTATGGCCGTTTTGTGAACGTTTGGTTCGACGCGGAGTCTCCCGCGACACTGAGTATAGGTATTCGTAGGTGGAAATTGGGTAGATGACTATATCGTAAATAAACACCAGTGTCCACTCCATTAAAACGAATATAGCATAACATCTCGGAAAATACAAGTAACATAACTTTTTATTATTATTATTACGAATTTCAATCAAATATACAGTGAAATATATTGTTCGATTGAGTAGTCTAAAACGGTGACGTCACAATTTGGTATTAGTACATTTTTCATACAAAATTGTCGTTTTGACAGATGATAAAAAGTAACTAATTTGACTAAGGTGTCATCTAGCCTATTGTCTTTAAACGTTGAAGAAAATGGAGTAAAGTTGAAGGTGTACGTTGCAGGTGTGGCGGCCGCGCTCGAGCGCGGAGGCGTGCGCGTCGGGCGCGGGCCCGGCCGGCGCCCGCGGCGCGCGCGTGCTGTGGGCGCTCCACGGCACGCACCTCGTCGTCACCGGATTCGACAAGTGAGACTATACACGATAGCTGTTTTAGATAAATGGAAAACTACCTCATTGCTAAATGTATATCTATATGTATTATACCGTGTCCAGCCTAAGTGTATTATCCGGCCTTTGGCTCAAATGTATTGCCGAACTCTGACCTGCCAGCGTTTTATCGTTGTCCATTTTGCTTTGACTTTTGAAGTTATACCTCTTTTGGTGCGTTAAGGCAAATTGATGAGAGTAAATTTTAACGATACGCACGCATACCGTCACGAAAAACCGACACCGTAAAATTAACTAGTAAACATATTAATTCTGTGTGTGAAAATAATTATTTTATAATCAAATGAAATTTATTTAACTACGTAAGATAAAAACGTCATAATAAAACTTTTTCAATTTATTATTATAAATATTTTTTTTTCTATAATCTCTGTCGTTTTATCTATAAACTAAGGTAACGCAAAGGATAAAAATTTCAGTAAGATTTTTATCTTGTTACGCCAAAGGAGTATACCTTCATACGTATATACTTAAGTATACGTACACCTTTTGTTTTTCAATGTTAACTGTATGATTTTTTAAATTTTCTTTGGTACATGATCAACCATACTTTACTTTAATATTTAATTTCATTTTAAAACAAACCTAATAAATATTTTTTTTGTTGTTATATAATATATATACATATACCGAAAGCAAGATTTGTCATTTCATCTTTTGCTAATACGAATACTATAATGAATCGGCAAATTTTCAGATACAATAATCATTTCTTAACATTCCCATTTTTAAAGCAATCAACAAACGACGTAGTCTTTAGAAGCTCAAATAGACCACAACGCGACTGCAATCAAGAAGTAAAAAAGTGCATTAATTTCAGGGTATCGGAACGACAGATTTTATTGTACAAAGTGTCGGATCTATCGGCTCCGGTGTGTACGGTCGGGCTGGACGTCTCACCAGCTATACTGCAAACGCATATCGACCACGACTCCGGCACTTTATTCCTCACTGGACGTGTAAGTATACAGACTAATAGCAACTTGATCATCATCTACTTTTAAAAGTCCACTGTTGGACATGAGCCTCTCCTGCGAAAAGAGGTTTCAGCTCACTATACCATGCTGGTGATCAGTATTATCATGAATATTTTCTTGCCTATTTAAATTTTTGTGGTTTCGTTGCAATGTGTAATATTACAAAGGACTCTCCCAGGCTATATTAGGGGTAGTGGTAGTGCCCCGTCGTTACAAAGACCACATTATTTATTTTACATTTCTATAGTTGAAAATTTTGAAATTTTGATTTTGATGTAAAGCGAAACTTGGGAAAGTAATTAGGCGTGTTAAAGAAAAAGGTAAATTAAGCTAATCCAAACGAATAGGGCGATGAAACCTCTCTTTAGGCAAAAATGCAAGTATTTCGCGTTAATTCCCTTTCTGCAATCGCTGACGTCTTTATTCTGTTGTATTATTGGCTAATATTTTGTTTTGATCACATGATTTAGCGTAAAGAGCGTGCTCATACATTTGTTATTTTCTATTAATGTTTACGTTTATAGAATATCAACTTGGCTAGGGGGATTAGTTAGAGAATACCGGTGACTTTCGGATGGAGAAGGGAATGCGACATCAGCAGCTTAAAGAGGCTGAAGTAGCGTAGCTACATGTCTGTCATGAATGTCATCAACCACTTTAACATTCACTTGACATTCACTGGCATGTATAATAAAAATAGAAAATGAGAAAGAAAATGACATTGTAGCGATTCCCGAATCATTGAAATTTAAATAGAGTCAATGTTTCAATTTCTACTTATTTTATGGTTAAATATATATCAAATTTTTATATCGCAGTTTGGATGTTTTTTAGATTATTTTTAGTCAATCTAGTTTCCATAGTACAGGCTCTGCTTAGTTTAAAACTAGATGGTATAAGATGGCAAGAGGTTAAGTTAAGGAATTGAGAAATGTGTATAAACCTGTATGTATATAATATTGTTCAGGGCGACTCGACGATCTACTGCTACGAGGTGACGAGCGAGGCGCCGCACCTGTGTGCTCTGTCTCACCACCGCGCGCCCACCCTGCATCAGGGCATCTCTTTCTTGCAGAAGAACCTTGTCGCTGTCGAGAAGGTGCGTGCTCACTACCTTTAATGTGATTACTTCCAAGACTATAATTGGTATTTATGCTGCATAGTATAGTCTATACCGGTCTATGTTACTCTGCTTCCACGATTTAAATTTGTGATATATTTTAATGATATCATTAATTGCCTCGTATAGCATATGCTGTTTGAAACGGAACGCACCAACGATTTCTTGTAACTGTCAATGTCACTTTGATGAGTATGTAAAACTCTTTGTATTAGTCTGCCCTTTTCTTAATATATGTGTCAAGATGGTTCGATATTTTTGAGTAATCCTTAAAATAATTATCTGAAATACTCGTTTTCGTCTAGAACTGTATTAAATACAGAACGTGTCTAACGTATTTAATTACACTAGTGGTCGCCTACTGGTCGAAATTCGACCATAATAAAACACAACTTACAGTACATAAATTTGTATAAGTGAGCGGTATTTCACGTGGTATTTTTTATAATAAATCGGGTAAATAAAACTTTTCTGTTCGACATTCAGTAAGACCACAGTAAACATATACAACAGTAATCTATGTCTATGTCAGTACTCAATGTCTATAGTATGTGTATAGACAAAATGATAAACAAAAGAAACGATTTGACCACAGAGTATGTATGCGTGTAACAAATACTTGTTTGTGTGTGTCAAATGCATGGTAGAGTGTGTAATGTTTTATTTATTGATTTAATGTACTTTATAAGCATTATTATTGAAAAATATTAGCGTTCTGCACTTCTCCTACATATAAACTATAAGTGTGCTAAATTTCATACACCTCCGTCCGCGCAATTTTCGTATAAAGGGGTCCAAAGTTTTTGCTTCACGTATTAATATATAGATATGGAATAATAATAAATAATAATAAATATAATTTATTTCTCTCAAAAGGTACAAAGATATTCTTAACATAAAGATACAGCACAAACAGAACCTTGTTGAGAGCTGGAGTCTGAGCTAGGTTCGAAACCTGTGTGACAGATCTCCAGTCCTCGTCTTTAAACACTATAAAAGTTATCTCAGTGGCTGCAACTATCAAAACAGTGTCATAAGAACTAATAAGAGAGACAATTTTTGCAAACTTTAGTGGTGTATGTATGTGAGTGTGTATATTTGTATGTATGATTGTGTTGTATTGGTGTGTAAGTGTAGTGCGAGAGAATTATATGCTCCACGTATTTGTGTGCGAATTATAGTATAAAATGGACATAAGTAATACTTATGGTAAAAGTACATACTTATGATCCATTCATTGCACAGATTATATTTTCAGTGCCATCATAGTCCAAGTCACATAGCCAATGAGTCACCTTTTTTTTACACTCATACTTAGTCATTGAGTCATAATGTTGTATAGCTTAAAACAGCTTCGTAAATCATCTATTATTTTTTGCGAATATTGTGTAAATACTATCGTGGAGTTTATTAGAACATTTTAAGAGATAAATTACTGTAGTATGTTATTTTTATCTATCTCGTAAGGCTTAGCCAGTGTATGTAATGTAAGCGCCCAACAACATGTTCTGTATGACACCACATAGATTTTTGAAATCTCCATTTCGTCTACTATAATATACATGTATTACAAAGAAATACACTTGAACCACTCTCTCTTAGTGGACACCGCATTAAAATCCGTTTCGTAGTTTAAAAAATCTACAAGAAAAAAAAGGAACTTTATTTTATACTGTGTAAAAATACCCTTAGAAGGCATTATAATAAAAAAGTTGTGCATATTTGCTGCATAAAGTCCCACCTATACCTGAATTTACCTCCATGTCGTGGCAGAGAGTTTCCCATGGCATTCAGGTGAGTTTCGGCATACATGGGCCTACTCGCCCGGAGTGCTACCACGAGTTCGCAGAATACGCTTTTAACCGAGTGAGTGAGAGCCGACCAGGCCTCTCCCTCTAATTCTGTACTCAAAGTTTGAGATCGTGTTTGTGACTCATGTCCATGAGCGGTGGGAGACACTTAAAATAAGGTAAGGTCTGCTGCTCGTTGGACCATAAAAAATCTTATGTATTTATGTAACTTTCTGAATAATGCTCCAATAATGTTCCTAACAGGGTAGATTCTTAGGTTTGAAATAATTTTACTGAAAGCATTCAAACGTTAACTTTTTCAACATGAGAAAATAAGACTTAATAATTAGTACTGTATACTATTGAATATAAATGACTTGTCAACAGCTAGGTAGACGTCACGCCTTAGTATTTCATACAAAATATTAGATACCACGTTTGGTTACTGCTCTGACTTGACACTTACCAACCGTATTGTACATTGTTCCTTTCCATATATATTGGTACTAGTTTCATTTCCAATTAATTCTTGTAATTTTTTGTTCCATTACCAGGTGGAATTCGCGAGAGCTTTACGACTGACCAATGGTACCGTGGAGCCTCTATCGTTCACAGTTCCCAGGATAAAGGTAAGTGATGTATGCACTTCATACCTCTCGTGGTTGTGAGATCACAATATTCTGAAGTATTAATGTGTGTTTATTGTACATGTATTCGATCGTCACGGTGCTCGCTCCCGGTGTTACCATTAGCCCGCATTAAACTCTGCCGATTTGACGACTAAGTTGATAAGAATTAAACTCGCACTAGGTTCTATGTAATTGACATTTTTATTATTGCGTCCTCTACTCACTGTGTTACAAAAGAGCAATAGCTATAACGCGTCAATACAGAAACATATAGCTTGACTTTGGGGAAAAATCTATTTCTTATTTTAGTTGGTTAAAAACGCTAATTTCAGGCCTGTCCTGTCATCTCACTGCTCAATTAACATATTAAACCATTTTACGACAGAGTGAATTGTTCCAAGACGACTTGTTTCCGCCCACGTTGGTGACGTGGGAGCCATGGCTCAGCGGTAAGGAGTGGCTGTCTGGAGCCAGTGTCCCGCCCAAGATGGTGAGCTTGCAACCGCCCGGCATGGAGCCATGTAAGTATTTTTTGAGCAGACAAAAATAATTGAAAACAAAAGCCTCTTCTATTTACGTGTTACATAAATTTAAATTTGTTATTATAGATTGGGATACTCTCAATAAACTCGGCTCATAATTTGTATTTGTAACACAAAATCAAATAAACTCGACTTATAATTGTATTTGTAACACAAAATAAACAATTGCAATTAAAATAAAAGGTTGATACTTAATTTAGTAAAAAAATGTCCAAAAAGGACACCCTTATTAAAATTAAGTACTTATTCTTACTCTAGTTAAGAAGTAATAAAAAAAAACATATTAATTAATGAGCAGACGAATGATTATTTTAGTCACTAATACATTTAACCCGTAAGTTAAACACAACAATTGTTACAGCTCTACACGTAATTTCAACGTAATAAATACAAAATTAAATTAATTAATTATTTGCCCATAGAAAGAAAGAAAAGCCCATTAAAGCCCAGATAACTTGTACCAATGACATGTTAGTAAAATATTAAAAAAAATGTGTGCGTGTACTAGCGTATGGTCCAAGAGCCCGTGAGTGCCAGACCTTCGTCATTTTATAAAAGCTGAAAGTTCTTCTATGTGTGTCCCCAGTACAGGTAAGAATGATCCCCAAACATGAAGCTGAGGCAGCGGTGGCTTTGGCAGATAACAGGCAACAAAGGTATGTAAAATTCCATCTCAAATTCGTCATAATATAAAACTTGATTTTTTTATATTTGATTCATAATAATATCAAAACTCGCGTTGCTCATTGCCAGACAGTTAGTATGGTTCCAACCCTCTGCCGGACACCCCTAAACTATTATAATTTATAATTATACTTACGTTATATTATAAAACCTAAATTTAATATATAATTTTTTGGGAGCCTATTAAACTATGTTTATATAGTAGCCGGACAGTTTCGAAGGTTCTATCATCTTGCCAGACGCATTCAAAGTGAGCAATAATCGGGAGAGCAAGGAGCGAATACAGTAACTAAACGTTATATTATAAAACCTAAGTTTCATATATAATTTTTTGGGAGCCTATTAAACTATGTTTACATAGTAGCCGGACAGTTTCGAAGGTTCTATCATCTTGCCAGACGCATTCAAAGTGAGCAGTAATCGGGAGAGCAAGGAGCGAATACAGTAACTAAACGTTATATTATAAAACCTAAATTTTAAATATAATTTTTTGGGAGCCTATTAAACTATGTTTACATAGTAGCCGGACAGTTTCGAAGGTTCTATCATCTTGCCAGACGCATTCAAAGTGAGCAGTAATCGGGAGAGCAAGGAGCGAATACAGTAACTAAACGTTATATTATAAAACCTAAATTTTATATATAATTTTTTGGGAGCCTATTAAACTATGTTTATATAGTAGCCGGACAGTTTCGAAGGTTCTATCATCTTGCCAGACGCATTCAAAGTGAGCAGTAATCGGGAGAGCAAGGAGCGAATACAGTAACTAAACGTTATATTATAAAACCTAAATTTTAAATATAATTTTTTGGGAGCCTATTAAACTATGTTTACATAGTAGCCGGACAGTTTCGAAGGTTCTATCATCTTGCCAGGCGCATTCAAAGTGAGCAGTAATCAGGAGAGCAAGGAGCGTATACAGTAACTAGTGCGAATGAAACAGAGCGCTTAGTCTATTGCGGGATTTTACTGCGCACCCATTGTTATTAATTTCAAATTTTGCAGTTTATTTTTTTCTTAATCCAGAAATTTCATTAATTAATTTTTACAATTTCAATAACAAATATTTAAAATAATACTGAGTAAAATGTTTCTCATACAATGTCAATCATATCGAAAATCTAATAATTTAATTGATATTATTTTTCATTTTTAAGAAGTTTATTATTGTCAATGCTATTAAAATTATAAAGCCAATGAAACAAAGTAAATCAAATATTAGTGTTTATTATACCAAAGGACACATTTTTTTAAGATAAGAAATTTACAGAGAAATTAATTTATTTTAATTGAATCTAAATATTTTCATCATTTTCATCGTTATCGCGCGCTCACTAAATCGGTCCACACGTTAGCAGTTTAAACGTCGTAAGTGCTGCGAGTACAATTCGGACCGCCTTTGAATGCGTCTGGCAAGATGATAGAACCTTCGAAACTGTCCGGCTACTATGTAAACATGGTTTAATAGGCTCCCAAAAAATTATATATGAAACTTAGGTTTTATAATATAACGTTTAGTTACTGTATTCGCTCCTTGCTCTCCCGATTATTGCTCACTTTGAATGCGTCTGGCAAGATGAGAGAACCTTCGAAACTGTCCGGCTACTATATAAACATAGTTTAATAGGCTCCCAAAAAATTATATATAAAATTTAGGTTTTATAATATAACGTTTAGTTACTGTATTCGCTCCTTGCTCTCCCGATTACTGCTCACTTTGAATGCGTCTGGCAAGATGATAGAACCTTCGAAACTGTCCGGCTACTATGTAAACATAGTTTAATAGGTTCCCAAAAAATTATATATGAAACTTAGGTTTTATAATATAACGTTTAGTTACTGTATTCGCTCCTTGCTCTCCCGATTATTGCTCACTTTGAATGCGTCTGGCAAGATGATAGAACCTTCGAAACTGTCCGGCTACTATATAAACATAGTTTAATAGGCTCCCAAAAAATTATATATTAAATTTAGGTTTTATAATATAACGTAAGTATAATTATAAATTATAATAGTTTAGGGGTGTCCGGCAGAGGGTTGGAACCATACTAACTGTCTGGCAATGAGCAACGCGAGTTTTGATATTATTATGAATCAAATATAAAAAAATCAAGTTTTATATTATGACGAATTTGAGATGGAATTTTACATACCTTTGTTGCCTGTTATCTGCCAAAGCCACCGCTGCCTCAGCTTCATGTTTGGGGATCATTCTTACCTGTACTAGGGACACACATAGAAGAACTTTCAGCTTTTATAAAATGACGAAGGTCTGGCACTCACGGGCTCTTGCTCTAGTACACTCGTAAGAAGTGAAACTTCTTTATGACGTTATTTTTCAAAAAAAGAATTTAAACCCGTCCGAAGTCGATGCAATCGCCACCTGGATTTCAAAAATGTAACTACTCAAAACGGGCCGCAAAATACATTGGAGACATTTACCAATCCCTACTCCGCTGGAGAAAGTATACTTCGAATCACGCGTGGTAGGGATAAGAAAAAGATGGCGCGTAACGGAGAAATGTGACGCGTAACGAAAAAATGTTACACTAATTTTTTTTCCAACCCCGATAAAGAAGTTTCACTTCAAAAATATTTCGCTTTCATACTTTAAAATATTCGATAGATCTTTGTGAACTTTTTTTGTTACGTTGTTAGTACTAAAAAGGAAAAAAATCCATTAAACAGTACTCTTTTTAAGGGATACCTGAATAGTTGACAATGTCTTGTCGACATTATCTTGATTAGCACCATATTATCTGAAAACGCCACCTAACATCCTGTGGAATCTCTTGCGATTCTTGGGAGGAGCTTGCTACTCGGAGACCGGAGTGGCGAAACGCTGTCAAAACGGGCATTAATAACTTTGAGCGCGCTCGCTTCGAACATCTTGACGCCAAACGCCAGCTTTTGAAAGCTCGACCTAAGCCCTCCTATAACTACACATATAATGATAGCGGGCAGCTTTACTGCGCTATCTGTGGCCAAATCTTCAAAACTAAATTCGGTTTTGCGAGTCACATTCGTGCTCACGAACGTCGTACTAATAGTTAGTAACAGTGTGTCGCCGTCGACGGATACGTCTGGGAGGACATCAATAGCACCATAGAAAAACTAGATTTTTACTAATTTATGTGTACAATGTTCATTGCCAGTGTCAGCCCACACGGCGTCTTCGCCAGTGTCCCGCGAGGTGAGCAAGCCCACCGCAGCCCTGCAGAAACCCAAGCCCGACCTCATCAAGTCGCACGTACCACATGATAACAAGGAGAAACAGGATCAGGTACTAACAAACATCATATGTTGAAACGAAAAGAGTACATAGTCAAAGAGGATTGGAGCAGGTCATAGTAATAGCTTAACTGTTCCCGGATCCCTCCTATATCAGGTGCAGAGTGGCACACCGTGTGGTTTTAGTCGGTCCGATTCCGACACACCACCCCGCCGTAAACCCCGTTAAAGTGACGGCCCGAGGGGTAAACACGTTAAAAAAAAAACGGAACGAGGTCATTCGTTCAGTAGATTTTACTCCTCACATTTTTCTCATACCGGGCGCTTTATATCAAAAAACTGATTCTTAAGGAGTAAACTCCAAAAAAGGTCGTAGTCATAGCTTGAGACATATCACAGTCTGATATCAAAATAGGTAGAGCGTCTGTGCACAAAGGAATCTAACCAGACCTCTCTACCTTAGCAGTCAGGTAACCGTTAGGCAGATACCAGATAGCGTGTTCTACCTATGGTGACTCACAGTAGGTGTTTTTATATTTTCGCACAGATCATGAAGTCAATGAGCGCGAAGATGGAGGTGAACCTGAAGTTGGAACAGGACAGCATGGAGGGCGTGGACGAAGCGGAATGGGAACAGTGAGATTCCAATAACTCAAGTGCAATTTACTATCTTAGATTGTAGTTACTTAGAGGCTACCGTATGTGACCGGTGACCATATTTGAGTAATGGCGATATTGGTAACGATGGTATTCGTTTATTTATTAATATACTAGCTACGCTTCGCTGTGGCATATTATGGCTGCATTGATGAGACATTGATGAAAATAATCTTTGATTTGATGTCAATCGGCACAGAACTTTTTGTGTTTTTGAAGCACAAACAAACCAACATAATTCTTGTGCTTATAAAGTTCGGTATATGTGATTACTATGACTTTCCGTGCAAGTTAATTATAGTTCCTCTCACACAAACTTTCTAATAGCTATGTGTATAGTACAAGTTACAAAATACTAAAGAATTACAATTATCTCACACCATAACAAAAGGTTCAAAATAAAACTCACCAATCATGGAATAATGATAGTTTTTCTGTGAAGGATTTATTGTTTGAAATAGCACAAAGTATAAACTATCAACTTAAACAATATTAAAAGACCTGTAGATTTGAAAATTATTGCCGAAAAAACTGATACTGGACGTAAGAATTGCAAATAAAGAAATAGTGCTCAAACCAAACATTAGACTTTCTAGTAGTATTTTTTTTCACAAAATCATGTCTTAGGCTCTCATAATCATTTTAAGTTTACATTTGTTTCTATTAAAGTTATTTTGAGAGCCTGCCACAGTGACTACTCTATCTAAATGAAAACATGCAACAATAGAATCCAAGAGCTGTGGTCACCATACTCGTGGACAATGCAGTATGGTGACCCACACTATGGCGACCTAGTGAGATGCTTTTTCACGCCTCACTCTAGAGAAAGGGCACGACAGTTATCGTAGCAGCGCAGGACTCGCATACACTGTCACCCCTGCATCAATGTGCACTTAAAACCAACTTTAAAATATATTTAATTAATTTATTTCTAATATTAATTATGTTTCTAGCTTAGACCAATGTTAGCAATATCGTCACTACCCTGTGTGGTTTGTCAACCCTTAAGACGACAAAAAATCTTTTGATACTTTACAATAGGCTTGGGATTACAAACATATTTTATAGACATTTTTCACCTTAGGGCTAATACAATTTTTATCGTAGCCATTATATAGTGTAGAGTAGTTAGTACATCGGCCCATATGTCCAATAACATATATTGACATTAGAATAAGATTTGAAATATTAGGACTGGGAAATAACAGTTAAGTTTTCATATATATGCATACAAACAAAATACTTGGGTTATCATGAATTGTTACCAGAAAATTTTGAAACTAATACAATGGCATGGACGTAATAAAACTTTGCAAATGTATGAGTGAAAAACGAGTTAAAAAAAACTAACATATGTATTATATAAAACTATCTTTCCATGTTTATTTCCAAGTCCTAATATAAAACCGAACAAACAAAAATAACACTTTGGTTTTCATTTGCAATCTCGTGATCTCGAGCTCGACCAAATTGAACTAATATGCTCACAGCAATGCTCACTGTACCGCGTATATTTACATACATTATATTTGTTTTAAAACAACATATATGTAAAATAGTGCTTATTCCTAAGACATTTAGAAAGATACCCTTTTATTATTTACAGGATATTTTATGAAATAAATACTAAATAGAGTGGCATTTTGCAGTTCTAGTATAGTAGGTATTCATTCCCGACTTTAGTCGAGTATTGCTTTATCGATTAAAAAAAATCGCCTAGTTTTTATTAAACAAATAAAATACAGAGCAACATTCCTACCTTTTGCCATAAATGCATTTATTTGAATTGCGTATACTATATGTATGAAATAACGAGATATATTATTAATACGTATGATTTGTATGTATGTAATACTTTGTATGTGTAAGGATGTGTAGGGTATTCATACTTATTAGGGAATTGACACTTTAAAATGTAACCGATATTACTCTATAGTCATCTTAATATTGATAGAAACATAATGATTAGTAGTTTTTGCTGATATTTGAAGTGATGACACGTAATATTTATTGCGTTAATATTAATTCTATTACATTTTAAGAGGTTACCTACACGGTATGAAGAAGCACTATTAATCTCTTTTAGATTATAATAATCATGATAAATATTTAACTACTGTCACTAGTTCAAATATTGGCAAATACGTTAGGTTGATTACATCGATGTCGGTGATATGCACCAAATATCTAGTCCATTGTTTTTCGTACTAAAAACAAATATCCACAAACTTCATACAAAAAGGCACATATTACGACATTTCAACAGTTAAAAATACTTTTTCTTCTGTTTCATAATCGATTATCGCAATTCCTTAAGAAGTTATAAGTGTCAGTGTTATCAGTAAAAATAAATTTTGTGAACATTTTCTCCTTTACCGCTTAAATTTTTTGTAATTAATAAGTCAATGAATTAGGGCCGTTTTCAAGTTTCAACTTCTTGGCAACCAAAGTGGGGTGAGTTTAATTTTTAAAACGACCACATTTTTAATTTCTGTAGCCACATGACGATTGTCGAATAACCAGCAATAATGTATCGATTAATTAATGTTGCGTTGCCTACTTCGATGTATCAACCGTTTTGTCTTTGTATAAAATATCTGTAACTTGAATGCGCGACTTTGTATCGCTAGTTGATGCCATAAACACATCACATTTTGCTCAAAACGCCAAAGACTATAATTTTCTTGTCAATGTGTTGAAATTATATTAGTTTATGTTTATACATATTTCATTTTGAGATTATATAAGGAGAAGTGAAATTAGTAACTATTCACAAATCGGTTAGGTTACTATATTTATTTCAAGTGAAAATCGACTAAATGTCAATGTTGAAAAGTTACTAAAATTGCATCTCATCCCTATTGCTCTTATGAAAGATTATGATAACTGTATTTTGCAGTAATTGATAGAAAAGTCTAGATAGCTAGACTCGGTACGTAGTATTAAAGTGGAATCTCATTTAAATTATTTATTAAATATTCCCATTCAAAATTATAATATAATTGATATAAGTTAAAAGGGTATAATTTGAGCATCAATATTATAAGAGCTAGTATGACGTTAGCGTTTTCTGTCTCGCTTGCACAAATTTAGTGTGAGTATATCGAAATTAAAAAATATACTCCAGCTTTCGTATTTTACTTAAATATATTACGAATAGGTGTAATTTATTCACTAGTCAAAAATGCTATACTAAATGGGAAGATTCTTTAAAAATATTATATTCAAAAATGTATTACTTTAATATTATTATACAATTAAGAATTCTATGTATATTTTAGTTTAGTTTTAAACGGTTTGTTGTCGGTAATGCTTCGTATGATACGAACATACATATGATAAATTATGCTCTTTAAATATCTCCGTTTTGAATTGATGAGTAAAACGTTCTGGAGCAATGCCGACAGCAACACCGTGTTTTGCTACCGCACATGTATTCATATCAAATAAAATCACCCTAGTATGATTTGTTTGTAAGTACTCACCATTGGTCATTCATAAAAATGTAAAGGCACAATCTTATGGAGTATGGTTGAAAGTTTTAGAGACACAATTGGTAATTGGTGAAAAAAATCACTGTTTCTTTTTTCACTCCAGTGAAACTGAGTAAAATAAAGTGATTTTTTTTCTTTTAACCTTTGAAAGTTCAGAGGCTTGGTATGATATAGTAAATTGAGTATACTGGTAATATTACAATTCAAATTGAATTAACATAAATTCAATACATCCTCGTAGACAACTTTATTTTAGGTTCACTTAATTTTGCTTATCTTCACTGAACTCCAGTGAAAAGGAGTAAAATAAATTTTAGTTTGAAATTAATTAAATTAACCAAAATTAGGAAAAACAAAATAATTTTGGTTGTAAAATAATGAAATAAAATGGTTTTTGTTTTTAAGTCTCCTGACTACAAGGAATTAAGTCATCAGGGACTTGGAGCTCTAGTAAACTGGTATGACCTAATTCATTTTTTTCTTCTACTAAAACCTGTTCTGCTGTTACTCCAAACACAGTATACTTTTGTGGACAAATTCAGATTTTCTTAAAAATACAAAAATTTTAATCACTATCAAAATCACTCGTGTTCCATAGGTTGATGCTAAATAATTATTTAAGGAGTATTCAAATAAAAACAAAAATCCAGTCTCTGCTCTCTAAACCATTTCCGTACCAATGTTGTGAAATGACAATAAATTAATTTGAAAACTAAATCCCTCACTTTTTCAATTGATTTCGTCCAAACATTATGTATTTAATACGTAACATTGCTACAAATTGGGAATCTAGTGCCAATGCTTCCTCGATATTTAAAAAATGTAAGTTTTTATCATTTATTTAAACCTTTTTCGATAAAATTGATTTTTGAACGAATGAAATATCTTTATGAAAAGACATCGGGAATAGTCAAAAAGTTGCAAAAATAGTTTTTGTATGTTCTTAAAAAGTAAAATGTTTTGTCGAAAAAGGCTAAATATATTATTTGTAATATATGATCAGACCCTCATTGAGATATCCTCATTGTGTGAGTGCGTGTAATTTTGTATTTTTGGATGTTGTAAACCTACAAATATCCTAGCGTTAAGGCTCAATATTTGGAGATATTTTTATTATTTTGCAATTTTTTATTAAACTCTTGCTAAATTATTCAGTGTTTTACTTGATACCTTATTTGTTGTTTGTTTTTGTTGACAGAAGTGTTCTATAGGCTCAGGTTATTGACACGCCGTTAAAGCGATAATCAGACAGTATATTTATTCTAAATTAGATCTGTCTTAGTCTTAGTCCTAGAACTTATGCTAAATTGACCATGTGGCGACTTCCACATTACAGCACAAAGAAAAATATACAACAGCGCCATCTAGGGAAGATCATCGAACTACGAAGTATGAACGTAAAACGTATAAATGTAATGAACTACGAAGCAACTACTAATCCTGTATCGCGAAATAGAGTTTCGCGTGGCAATTAGCATATATACAATATCCCAACATCAACCGTTGGGCCGTGGCCCGCCAGGCATGATCAACACGCCTGGTCGGAGGGATATGACCCCCGTTCCCTCCACAACCACTTAACCAGATTTCTCTTATAGATATATAGATAGATATAAAGGGTATGGTAGGTGTAGTCACGTTGATTTCAACAGGGTCAGGCCGGCTAAGTGTCGTCTGCTATGCGGACGATACATTAATACTGGCTAGAGGGTCACACTTCGAGGAGGTGCTTTGGCTCGCCGAGCAGGGGGTGGCTAGTGTTGTGGAAAAGATACGTGAGCTGGGCCTGAGGGTGGCGCCTCATAAAACTGAGGCGATATGGTTCCATGGCCTGCGTAAGCGCCAGGAGCCACCCAGCTCATGTCTCCGGGTAGGTGACGCTGAAGTCCAGGTAGGCCAGTACATGAAGTACCTAGGCCTCATCCAGAACAGTCGGTGGAGCTTCGAAGAGCATTTCGGGCGATTGGTACCCCGAGTGCGAGGGGAAGCAGGTGCGCTGCATCGTTTGCTGCCCAATCTCGGGGGACCACGGGAAGAAGTTCGCCGCCTCTACATGGGGGTTGTTAGATCCATGGTCCTCTATGGGGCACCCGTCTGGTTTAATGATCTAGCGGGTGCCTCCCGCTGCCGGGCCCTACTCAGGAGCCTGCAGCGGCTGATGGCCATACGGATCGTGCGGGGCTACCGCACAATCTCCTATGAGGCGGCGACGATCCTGGCGCGATCTCCGCCCTTCGATATTCTGGCTGACATGGACGCAATGGTGTACGACCAAATTCGTTCTGTCGGTCGGAATGCTGAAGAGGCCGCGCCAGATCATGAGCCCGGAATGCTACGGCAGAACGCGCATAAGCAAGCTTTGGTGGTTTGGCAGGCACGGCTCGAAACTCAGGGTTGTGCTAGCCAACGCGCCGTCGGAGCCGTTCTGCCGAACTTCGAAGCGTGGATAGAGAGGACCGACTGTGTCACCTATCGATTGACCCAGATACTCACCGGGCACGGCTGCTTCGGTGAGTATCTGAATCGAATAGGACGGGAGGCTACGGCACAATGCCACCACTGCGAGTCCGAACGGGTCTCCGCCCAGCACTCGCTGGAGGACTGCCCTGCTTGGGAGTCTGAACGTCGAGTCCTGGTCGGACGGATCGGACGTAACCTTTCACCGTCAGCATTGATTGCGGCAATGCTGGCGAGTCGTGAAGGATGGGAAGCCGCGATCTCCTTCTGTGAGCAGGTTATGCTCCGGAAAGAGACTGCAGAGCGAGATCGGGAAAGGGCCGATCCCGCTCGAAGGAGGCGGCGAAGGGGACGCGGCAGAGGTCGCTAGCTCCCTAATCGCCACCTAAGGGTCGCTGCGGTCACATCTTGGGGCGTTGTGACTGCTGCAAACGACCCGAGTCAGGTGACACTCCGGTGCGGCCGGGGAGTGTCGTCTGGGGCGGGGCGCTGTTCTGCCTCTTACTGCGCAGGGCGATGGGAGGTGCGATAGCGTCTTGATCCTGGGGCATGAGGTGCCCGAGATGTACCTCATTTGTGAGGTACGGCAGGGAGGACTCTAGAAGCCGCTAATGCGTTCCTAGAGCACCTCCCAACTGCCGAGGTAGGCCGCCGCGGGGTTTAGTGGGTAGACCGGTTTTCCGGGAGTCCCACACACGCCCTTCGTCCCTCCGGAGGGTATGGTGCGAAAAGCATTGACCGCGTTAAAAAAAAAAAAAAAAATGGGTCAGGCCGGCTCTTCTCAACACTACCCTCTTTCAGATGACCAATCTAAAGTGACAGCATCTGTGTTTTGTTGGTGAAAGCGAGACCGGAGGCCCATTGATACAGCGGTGACAGTTATCGTGGTAACTATGTAAGCCTAACGATGACTGTCATGCCTTTTTACATTCCCAAGCGAGGCGTAAAGAAGCATCTCGCAGTGCCACCATGCTGAATTCTCTGCATTTGCAATCTAAGAGTAGTGGTCGCCATACTAATTGCGAATTCAGGTAATGCAGTATGGCGACCTCGAGAGAGCACTAAGCAGAGCTTGTACTATGAGTAATAAATAACTGATATAAATATATTTATATATTTTTTTTTGAAATACAAATTATTTATAGAAAACACCCAAACTCCGAGTCAAATATTCACAGATCATATAAACATTTTGTCCGGTCCGGGCATCGAACCCGAGACCTCATACTCAGCATGAACAAAAGAAACCGAATTTCATGCAACATAAATAAAATTTGGTTACTTTGTTCACATTGTTGTGGCGACTTCAACAACAACAACAACAAAAAAGACATACTACAGCGCCATCTATCGAAGACACATCGAACTACGGAGTAATAAACCACGGAGCAACTACTAATCCTGTATCGCGATTTAGAAATACCCGTGGCTATTATCATATACACAATATCCCACCAGGCATGATCGCCTCGCCTTCCTTTGTGTTGGAAGGACATCCGTTTCCTCCACCGTTGTGTAGGTAAGATCCTAGAAATTTGTAGGGCCTTTGTGAAAAACTAGTTTTTTATCGTCGAATTTGGCACACTGCACGCTTTCTATAATGCCGATCTTTTGCCTTAGATAATGTAAAGAATTAGCTTTTAAACTTTGAACGATATTAAATTGATACAAGTTTAGATCACTAAGGTAGATTATGGTAATCGTAATCTGCAGTTTTCATTCACAGTGAGTACTGCGACCACCACTCTTGAATTGTATTCATGCTTACTATCAGGCAGAGTAAAGTCACTTTGGTAGGTTTCTATAAAAAAAAATCTAAGATTAGAAAAAAAATCTAAACAAACGCATTGGAGTAAGCGGCAGGCAAATGATGATATTGTTTTTTTTTCTTTTTTTATTAAGACCCTGCCAAAATGACTCTACTCTGCCTGACGGAAAGCATGAATAGAATCCAAGAGTTGAGGTCACCATACTCATTGTAAATGCAGACAATGTAGTGTGGTGACCCACACTATGGTGGCCTAGTGAGATGTTTTCTCACACCCCGCTTGGGGACGTAAAAGGTATGACAGTGTAAGGCTTACACAGTTACCACTATAACCGTCGCCCCTTTTTTTTTTTTTTTAACCTGTGGAGACCCCCTCGGGCCGTCACCCCACCGGAGTTTACGGCGAGGTGGTATGTCGGAATCGGATCTACTAAAACCACACGGTGTGCCACTCTGCGCCTAACGTAGGAGGGTTCCGGGAACAGCTGCTATTACGTCATCCAGATCCCTCCAAGCGCCTGCCCGCCTGCTACTGCGGGCACCATCTGCAGGTAAACTCTCTATTTAGGTGACGTACGGCACACGCGGACGTCGCCTCCTCGCGGCTGGCCACTATAGCGGATGGAGGGGAAACCCGTCCCGTCCATCCGCGGCCACACTCAAGGCGGCATGAGGCGCTGGTATGCGCGCCTCCGCCGCCCGGTTCGCCGGCGGCAAATTGGGTCCGAGTGGAGATCGTCCTCTCGGGCCCTCTCCGCCACCTCCTTCCGCGAAAGGTTGCGACCGCGTTAAAACAACTGTCGCTACCGACCATGGAGCGTATGACGGCTGGTAGCGAGAGATCTCCTCCAATAACTGCAGTGAGGACCACACGCTGCGCCACCCAGGCGGAACAAACTGCTAGCGTGTGCTGAGCCGAGTCCTCACTGCAGTCACAGTGGTGACAGGTGGGACTCAATTCCCTCCTGGTGACCGAGTGCAGATACTTCCCGAAGCAGCCGTACCCGGAAAGGATCTGCGTCAGTCAGAAGGAAAGAGTCCCGTGCTGTCGCTCTGCCCACTCAGCGATGACCGGCTGGAGAGCCTCCACAGCGGCAAAGCCAGCACGTGGAGCCTCCAGCCGGGACGACCAACGAGTCATCGTGGCTCGACGAGCGGCCTCTCGCCACTCGCGCATCTCTTCGGGCGGGGGCCGTGGGGGCCGTATGCCGCTCCCCGCCCAAAAGTCAGCCGCCCGCCGATAAACTTCGGCGAACACTTCCGCCACCAAATCCCACGGGGGAGTTCCGGCCAAGGCGCACGCCGCCTCCGTCGATACGGTGCGGTAGCCGCGTATGGCTCTAACCGCCAATATCCTCTGAGGGCGCCAGAGGCGAGCTCTATTCTGGGCGGTCAGAGCCGCCGTCCACACCGGTGCACCATACAGCGCCATTGACCGGACAACCCCCGTGTATAGCCGTCTCGTCGCGACGCTAGCTCCACCCAAATTAGGCAAAAGTCGCCCAAGGGCAGAAGCAGCGCCGACCAGCTTTGGAGTAAGCTGTCGGAAGTGCTCGTCGAAGAGCCACCTGCCGTCGAGGATCAGGCCCAAATACTGCATCTGGGCCTGAACCGGTACGAGGACCGAATTGACTTCGATGGAGGCGCCGGAGGGTGGATCACGACGGGGCCCATGGAACAAAAGAGCCTCCGTCTTGTCCAGAGCCACCCGCAAACCCAGCGCCTCAATACGCCCGACCACTAGAGAGACACCCGTGGTGGCCAGGCGCGCCGCCTCTGCAAAGTTCATTCCCCGGGCCGTGACCAATGTGTTATCTGCGTAACAAATTACGCCCAGCCCGGAGGGGAGGTGACCTCGGAGGGCCCAGTCGTATCCCATGTTCCACAGGAGTGGTCCGAGGACAGACCCCTGCGGAACACCGCACGACATGAGCCGCTGCCTCAGAACACCGTCTTGGTCCTCGTACATGACGGTACGCTCCTGTAGATAGTCTGCCACAAGCCGCCTCAGGTACTCTAGCACCCCGTGGTAGTGGAGTGCTTCCCGGATGCAGCTAAATGGCAGACTATTAAATGCGTTGGCGATGTCTAACGACATCGCCAACAGCACACCGTCACAGCTCACCGCCTCTTCGGTCACGGCCCTCAGGCGCAACACAGCATCGACTGTCGAACGCCCGGCTCGAAACCCGTATTGGGCGTCCGACAGATCGGGGCCCACCTCGCAGAGGTGCCGGATGATGCGGGCAGACAGTATTCTCTCAAACAATTTACCCGCCTCGTCCAGCAACACGATGGGCTTGTAGGCCGCGACCGAATCGGCCGGCCGTCCCGGCTCCCGTAGTAGGACCAGCTTCCCGCTCTTCCAGCCTTCAGGAAAGCGCCCGGACGCCAAGCTGGCGTTTAGAACTTCCCCGAGGCGATCCGACATGTGGTCGAGGGTTCGCGCCAATACTCGGGCAGGTATCCCATCTGGCCCAGGGGCGGTGTTCTTAGAGCGAATCCGTAGAACGACCGCCCCTATCTCCGATTCCCTGACGGGTGGAACACTATCCTCGTTCCGTCCCCCGTCGTCTCTGACCAAGGAGGCCATCGACGGGGGTGTGTGTTCCGCCCGATGCGGGAAAAGCCCCTCGAGTACTTCCTGCAGGAAGCTGGGCTGAAGTGTCTCTGTAAGGGGGGGGCCCGACGTGCGGAGCTTTTGTCGCGCCGCACGATAAGGGCGACCCCAGGGGTCACGATCGAGACCCTCCAGCATCTCTTTTCTCTTAATTTCTTTGGCGCGGCTTATGGCCAGCTTCAGAGTTTTCCGCGCCTCTCGGTACTCCTCATGAAGCTGGTCCTCCTCGCCTGCTTCGCGGTGTCGCCGCCGACTACGGGTGTAGGACCTCCGGGCACGTGTACAAGCCGCGCGGAGGTCCGCCAACTCCTGGGACCACCAGTAAACCTCCTTCCGTGGAGGCCGACAACCTCGGATGCGGGGCATGGCCGCATCGCAGATCTGCGTAATCGCATCGCGGAAGCGACCAGCCCCCATGTCAACCTCCTCGGCTGGGGCCTGCGAAGGCAACCAAGAGTGAATGATGGCCGCCTCCTCTAGTAGGTCCCTATTTAGTTTGGCTACAGCCCACCGCGGAAAGCGAGAAGAGCGCCACGCCGCGTGACCCCTATTGGGGTCCTGGGTCCGGGAGAGCTCAAATCGGATGTAGAGGTGATCCGAGAGCGTCTCAACCTCTTCCAGGACGCGCCAGTTCCTTACTCGTGCGGCGAGGGCAGGGGTAGCGAACGAAAGGTCCACTATCGACCCTCCCTGCTGTCGCACGCACGTGTTAGTGGAGCCTCTGTTAAGCAAACAGAGGCCCACCGAGGCCGCTCACTCCTCTACGGCCTCGCCCCTTGCGTCCGTCCTGGGGGAACCCCACACAACGGACTTTGCGTTGAAGTCCCCCCTGTGTAACTGTCGCCGCTGCATCAGGTTGGTCTTCTGTGGGAGGGTAGTACTGCCCCGGTCGAGCCGGCCCGCTCGTGCTGAAATCAGCGTGGCTCTACTACCTAAATTCTCTAAATGTTTCTAAAAGGTGAATAGAAATGTAATGTAATGCGAAATGAACCTAGCCCTATCGGATACCATGGCCTCACTGAAAACCTCTCTTAGGCAATTTTTTTGCCGTTTTTAGCGAGTGAGTGAAGTTATTTGACTCTCAAATAAATTCTGGGTTGAGCGGCACACAACAACAATCGCTGGCAAGTAGGGTAACCGACCGGGGCCTTGCACATGCAGGGGCCTCGCGCACTTGTGCAACAACGAGGATTGCCCATGTTTCATTTCCGCTGTCATTTTAACTGGCTTTCAGTTTCAACTGTTCTCGACTTATGCTCTTATGTTCGAGCAGTAATACGTGTTGCGTTGCATTGTTTATTTCAAGTATCATGATTTAAACTAATTCGACAAAGACAAGGGCCTCACGATGTACTACCCGATGGGGGCCTCGCAATGACTACTGTCCAGGACCTCACAATGATTAACCGCCCGAGGCCCCGCAATAGCTAAGGCCCGCTTAACTCTTAGCTTACATGTATGCTACCAGTATACTTATAAAGAAGACTTCTGATCTATGAAACACTAAGGGGCTTATTATCACGTCCTTGTGATTCTTGTTTAATGTTTAGTAGCACATTAGAATCCTGAGACAATACCTGAACTATATTTTACACCTTTCCTATATAAGTAGTAAAGAGTAAAACACACATACTTCCAATTATTTGTTGTGAAGGTTGCTAATATCAATATGACATTGTCTAGACAACAAGTCGTTATCATCAGACTTCTCGTGACTCGGAAAAACAACATGATCATAAAAAACCTCATGTCTATTTTTAAATACCCTCAATTAATTCTGCTCAATGTAAATACCCCAGTCACTTTGTTTTATAAAAACATTTGACACTATGATCCTTATCAATTAGTTGTAAGTCGTCTGCGTGTTTGCAGCTCTATACAATTACATTGAACACGCTATTTAGTCACAGCAAATAGTGACGGTGAATGGATCAAATTGAGCTATGAAGTGTGGGCCGAGTAACTGACTAGAGGCAACATTACCAATATTAGTAGATTTGAGTGAGTCGTGAAGCTGTTTGACCGCCGATAATCTCATGAATTGTGAATCCTTGTTAGAGACAGATTAGATACACCATGTTACAATAGATTTATTATATAACTGCCCAAATCATACGAACAGGAAAAACACACACACACATCGCTCTTGTCATCTATATAAACTTTGGATTTTGCGCAATTCTTAAACTAATTTATATAGGCTATATTTGATTTCACATTTGAATTTCGCTTACACAGATATTAAATGTCACATAATTTAGACGACTGGTCCCTGCATTATGTCCCTTTTTAGATTTCTTTTTCACCAAATCGCATTCTGTTGTTACTTGTACCGCTGCTACCCGCGTTTCATGTGAGTTTGAGTTGAGGGACTGCCTATCAAACCCCTTTGAATTTCTGCTCGCCGTATTACGTATTAATGTAGTTACACAAGGAACATCAAGGCAGTGGATAGTTTAGTTAGTTTGTTACGGTTATTTGATACTTCCATGTTATCCAATAATTGTGTGATGCTGGAATAATTTTGTAATGTATCTACTGCAGTGTTGCGCACAGAAACGTTAGCCAGGTCCTTCAGCATCTGTTGTAGGTCCTACAGCGTCTCTGCCATCATGACGATATCGTCAACGAATTGCAGATGAGATATGTACTCTTACAGTACATCTTTTATTAAAGTAGAGAGTACATTGTTTTAATTTAAGGCGGAAAGCATGAATAGAATCTAAGAGTAGAGTCACCATACCAGCATGGTGACTCAAACTATAGTGGTCTAGGAAAGCCTTTTTAAACAACGCTTGGGTACATAACTGGCAGTGTAAGGTTCACGCTTACCACGATAATTGTCACCCCTGAATCAATAGACCTCCGATTTTGCTCTCACCAATAAAACACGACAGGACGAATGCTGTCGCTTTATATTGGCCTGCCCATTCGTGTCCTATCGA
Organism: Hypercompe scribonia; assembly: GCA_949316085.1. Classification (NCBI taxonomy): domain Eukaryota; kingdom Metazoa; phylum Arthropoda; class Insecta; order Lepidoptera; family Erebidae; genus Hypercompe; species Hypercompe scribonia. Next base: position 14,743,820 of record OX438988.1, read on the forward strand.
ACCGGCCCACTCGTGCTCAAATCAGCGTGGCTCTGCTACACAAATTGTTTTAACGTCATCCTCTCTAAAGGCCTTTCCATCTTTAAACTGTCCATCCCGAGTCCATAATGCTGCTGCGAGTTACCGGTTTGTTATACTTAGCTACGCTTATTTGGATGCATATACCGCCATTGGTCGGTCACGAAAGCCTCGTTCGTCGTTCAGCAGGATACACTGCGTGCAGGTGAATTTCTCATTCTTTTTTTGTTTTGAAAATATAATTTCATTTGGTTATATTCAAATTTGAAAAGAAATACCACCCTTAAAGGTGGAAAAATAGGCGTATACAAAAGATAAGTGCCACACTAGGAATATGTCTTGTGTTGCGGGAGACTTTACAAATATGTACCAGTAACAAAAAGAACACCTATATTCAGAACAACAATTTGTAAATCACACGAAATCTTGTCCCATGTTGGGATCGAACTTGCAACGCTTACAGCAGTAGGAAGTGTTGAGGTGATGCTTTAAACCATTAGGTCATTAGTGAAATTGTTTAGTAGACAATTTTTTTTTTATCACCTCACTTTGAATTAAACATGATCGAATGATGCAACAGTTAAAAAATTAAAAGAAGTAATACCAGAGGTCATGAGAGTTCAATAGAAGCCGTGTTATAAGGACGCTGCGCCATTTATTAATATCGACTTGAAACGGTACAGGTCAAGGAAAGCCTCGTAATTCTCGAAAGTTTAAAATCGATTATGTATAATATTCATAATCTACATAGAACCGTTTTGTATCGTCTTTGTTTGCCAATTGTTATTCTTTTCTTTTCCTTTTAAGAAACTGACAAAGTCTGGTGTTATTGCAGTTTCAATTCAGTATCTAGCCATTCCCCGCTGATTTACTTGCGTTTGTGTTCACTGACCTAGTTTTTAAACCCTTTTGTAGTTCCAAGAGTTCAATAACTTTATTATTTAATATTTTATTTATAAGATATCACGCATATAAATGAAATTGTACAATTATGGACTTCATTTCAGACAGATTTTTTAATAATCTGCCAATAAGGTTAGTCTAAAAATGTCTACGACCTTTAGGAACTCTTTTGACTTTTAACTATTAAGTAGACGTAATATAGATTTAAAATATTTTTATTTTGTATCTTTCTGAAGCTTAATTAAAACAATAAGTTAGATAGTAGAGCCACGATGATTTCAGCACGAACGGGCTGGCTTGACCGGTTCAGAACTACCCTTCCTCAGAAGACCAACCTAAAGTGACAACATCCGTGCTCTCTGGGAGCCTGCGTTCGGAATAAAGCTTGTGTCGCGGGGGACTTTACAAACATACAAGAAACGGACACAAAGAACACCCAGACTCAGGACAACAATTTGTGGATCACACAAAGTGTTGTCCCATGTAGGATTTGAACCCACAACACTCAGCGAAGTGGAGACGGCATGGCGACCGCTTCAACCACTAGGTCAATCGTGCAGTCGTTATAGGTAACGGTAGTAGAGCCATGCTGATTTCATCACGAGCGGGTCAGCTTGACAGGGACAGTACTACTCTCCCACAGAAGACCAACCTAAAGTGACAACATCCGTGCTCTCGTTTCGTTGGTGAATGCGAGACCGGAGACCCATTGATGCAGGGGTGACAGTTATCGTGGTAAATATATGAGCATTACACTGTCACGATACCTATTATGCCTTTTACGTCCCCAAGCTGGGCGTAAAGAAGCATACTCGTATTACCAGGCCACCGTAGTGTGGGTCACCATAATACATTATCTGCATTCGCAATGAGTATGGTGACCACATCTCTTGGATTCTATTCATGCTTCCCATCAGGCTAAGTAGAGTCACTTTGGTAGGCTCTAAAAATTAAAAAGAAAAGTTAAGAACTATGATTAAGTTCTAAATTTTAGGCGACCACCAATTAGAACCGCGTTATGAAAAACCAAGACAAACAAACGAACGAATAATACATCCCATAAAGTCAGCAGCTTAACTAGACAAATAAAGGTTCCGTTTAATTTATCAGATTACGAAAGAGATCCATCAACTTGTTTAGCCGTTGACCGCATTGTCCGTCCGTTGCTTAATCACTCAATTCCTGCAAATATCAAACGGGAAGTCGCATTGTGGAAACATAGGATTCCCATAAACTTAGGCGAGGATTCTCAGTGTCATTGTAACTGACAGATACAAATGATATTACTTTTTTTAATTTTGTAAGCAGGAAAAATTACTAACATCGGGCCTTAAGTTAAAACTTGTCGCATTTTAAGTGCGGCTGTCTGATTCTAATCAAAGCAGTGCCTGTGCTGTGGTAACCAGACTGTTAAACAATTTGTATTGATAGGATTTTTAAAAAAATATTTTCTGTAATTATTGAATGAATTGTTTTCTAATGTATTAATTATATTGTGTTATATTGCAATAATTTAATTAAATGACTGTCTATTTAAGGATACCTAGAAATAAAGAGGCAAAATTGTGTTGGTCGCCTTTGAGTACCCCTTCTTATTGCATTTTTTTTAACGTGTAGAAACACTCTCGGACCGTCACCCCACCATATGAGGCACTCCTTCTGCACAATCATGTCTTTGCAGAAATTTGCGCCCACAATAAAGCAGCTGTCGCTACTTGGCGTAAAGTGAAGGACGGTCGCTGGCGAAATATCTCCTCCGATGACTGCGGTGAGGGCCCGACGCTGCGTCGTCCAGGCCGAGCAGACCGCATTGATCTCAAATCTTTCGTAATTACATAGTGTATGTGTGTATTTCTGTTTATAATTTCAAGATTGTGTGATTGTTACAAGTCTGAACCCTGTAGCTTCAAGATCTGATTAATGGATACCGCTTATCTCATCACAGATATAAATGTATAATAATATAATGATTAGTAATTTCTTATGCTTTACAAAAGTTTTTATAACCGGGTATTGAGCTAGGAACACCCGAGAAGGAAGAAAATATTAGCTTTTATTTGCAATGTCACCTTAGAGCTTTAGAGATTAGTGTTAGAAACAAGACAAATGTTTCGTTGTCTGCTATTTTGTATTTACGCCTTTGTCTTGCGCGGAAAAAAAGAAAATATCTCTAAACCATACTTAATCTCTTTTTAATATTTCTATATGTATATTATTTTCTTTTTATTTATATTTCTTCGACTGCCTCAGTGGTGTAGTGGTAGCGTATGCGATTGTTGTGCTTGAGGTCTCGGTTTCGATTTCCGAGTTGAACCAAATGTTTGTATGATCTACAAACATTTGTTTCGGTGTTTGGCTATTTTCTATGTACAATATGTACGTATTTACAAAAAGAAAGTACATATGTTTTTATATGAGTTGTCTAGTGCCCATAGTACAAGCTCTACTTAGTTTAGGACTGGATGACGTTGTGTGTCAGGTGTTCGAAATATGATATATATAAATAGTAACGTTATAAAAAATCTACGAATCTGGTTAGCTATATCAACAGTCTTTTAGAGTCCACTGCTGGACATAGGCTTTTCCTTGGCAAGGAGGTTTTGGCTTACCACGCTGGCCAAACGGGTTGGAACAGGGTTAGTTTCAAGTTTTCCTTCTCTTTGTAATGATATTTTCCTGAATAGTTTGTTCCCTTAATCGCCTCTTATGACACCCACGGGATGAATATAGGTGGTAACGCTATATATTCTTAATCCGTCACTACACGGAGTGGTTAGTTATAATCGGAATCAAATCGATGGTTTCACTTAAACGAAAAAATTAAATTCTGCCTCCAATTCCTCCTCCTTTCAAGCTAAATTTGAGTAGAACAAATGTCATTAATTTCGGAGGGTTGCCCTCACGTTAAGTATGGGACAGATATTGCCTCCGTTAGTATCCAAGTTATTTAATCTAAGTAAAGTTGCCGTAACTTTGGCGAACTTGTTTGTACGTACGTGAGCAATGTTAGAACAGGTACCTTTTCGTTCAGAATGTTGAGTCGTGAATCAAAGGTTTATTGGATAGGTTTTGTTGGATAAAATCACGAGAACCGCTTAACTTTCGTTTTGTATCTTAATAACAATAAAAGGTTATTTAGTTTTTATACCGTTTTTATAATAAAAAAGACGGGGTTATAAAGAAAAATACAATCCCAAATGCTCATAAGAATTGCGTTAATAATCTAGCACGTACTAAATAGTTCTTTTTGGTGAAATGACGTTTACACGAAGGTATTTTATATTCTTTTATCTCTGTATGTTTTTAATTTAGCTAACTTAAAAATGAGGTTATAAACATCAAAAATACAGACATTTATTTGATACAGACGTAACCATATAGCGATTAACGTGTCTCTCTATATATCTCATACTGGAATATCTTAAAATGGAAACAGAATATATTAGAGATTTGAAAAATGCGAAAACTAGGGCGCTCATCAAAGAGATTAAACAGCACACAGAGGGCGCCACTGTGCTTTTAAAGAGACTGTTGTAAGACGCGCGCGTTTTGTATCTTTGCATATTGGCCTTTGAATTGGCCTAAAATGTGAATAGGATCAGAGCTTTTCAACGAAAAGCTTTGATAGCGTTTTTCTTTTAAGTTTGCTTGCAAACTAGCCATTACTTTTTCTGGTCGCCAAATTTCTCTAAGTAGCAGTTGGTTTTGCTTCGTTTCTTTGATTTGTCTAGTAGTTTATGTATACCAATATTTGGGCGTAACAAAAAAATCTTTTTCTCGGAACCATGCTCAAAAGTTTCGTTTAGATGCCAATATAGGCCTCTGAAAATAGAATCATTTAACACTCATATTAAGATTGTCCGTATCACACTTTTCGATTTCTATAAGATTAGATTCTAATTTTTGTAACTAATTGACAATAAATTGCTCTATAATGTTTATTCAATATTTTTTTAGTGAATTGAACGCTCCACAAAAAGATGTGATGTCATTTTTCAAAAAAATTAACTTAATCAAAATTTATTCGAAATCAAAGTTAAATAAATAAATATTTTAGACACTACACTAGGTTAAAACATTCTTTTTAAGGAGAGGGCTATATCCAACAGTGGACTGTTAGAGGCTAGTGATGATTTATTTCAGACATTCACAGCAAACACAATCTAAATTCGTACTAATTAGTGTATATTTAGTATTGGATCATTATAAGTAATTAACTTATAATGTTTATAAGTAATGAATATTGAATAAACCCACTTATCTTTTGGTCTGGATCGTTAAAACTTAGAAACACGAATTAGTCTTCAGGCTATGTATAAATTACAGCAAATTTTAAACGTAAATTACTTAAAAATAAGTTTTCGATACAATTATAGCAATCTTTGAGGGCAAAAGATAATAGTTTTATTTTTTAATTTATGAGAAATAAATTTACAGTTCGTTTTAAAATCTTTACACTTATTAATTAAGGAATATTATAATGAAATCGGCTAAATTGAGAATTTAACTTTAACGTCGAATGATTTTTGATTGAGTTAATTTATTGAAAAATGACATCAGACCTTTTTTGTGGCGCATTCAATTTCCTACAAAAATATTTGAAGAATATCGCAGTGTACTTCATTGTTCATTAGTTACAAAAATCAGAAGAAAAAACTTTTTTCTTAATATTGATATTAAGGGTACATTTTCAGAGACCTATTTTGGCATCTAAAAGAAACGTTTGATCGTGGTTCTGAAAGACAAAATTGTATTTATGACACGTCCTTATACATAAATTTACACCTTTATCCTAGAAGTATTTTGTCAAAAGCGAATTAAACCTGTGAACCGCACACTTTAGACAATAGATGTATAAATTAATAATGACAGATTCAATATAAACAAAAAATCTGTTAAGAAACGAAAGGAAGATAAGAAAGGGATGTTGCTTATGCAGACAGATTGGAGAGGGTTAGCAACAGCTGGGTTGTATAGTTATTGTTGGAAAGGCTGTGCCCTCCAACCTGTTACGGGTATATATCTTGACCACATCTGGCAACTAAAAAAAAAGAGCCGGGTGAAACATGATGCAATCCATGTAGCGATACGAGCACTAGATTATGATACTTTCAGTAGAAACATAAGGAAATATTCTTATTCCTTCCAAATTCTTGCAACACCCTTGATAATTTCTAGCTTGGCTTCATGAAGCTATTTTACGGGTGGCAAAAACACACTTAACCATCTGGAATAAATATATTCACTGGATGTTTTCTTCCACGGTATTGAGGAAACTGGGCTTAATTTAATATAATTGTATTTTCCCCTTAAACAACTGGCTGAGTGTTGCGTGTTATGGCTTTGTTGCAATTACAACATTTTCCACGCTGGCAATTAGGTAGTCGGTGTTTTTTCATTTTATGAAGATGAAAATATTTTTTACGGTTAATATGCTGGCTTGAGGTTAATTTGCTGTCATTATCTGTCTATGATGTATTAGGCCGTAAAATTTTGTTAGCGTACAGGAATATACGATCTCCGTCCTCCATAAACGCAAGCCTGGGGTCGACAGATGAGGCCATCTGTCACCCTAGTAGAAGCAGGCCAGGATGGCAGCGCGACTTGCCACGGGGCACGCGCTTTTTTGGAGGCAGAAAAGGGGCCATCTGCAAGCCGTAGGTAGATCGCTCGAGGTACGTCAGGGTTCCAGTGATTTACTTTCTAGGTTACATGGTTCCCCGTTGACTGGTACCTGAGACGGCGTGCGGTTTTTGATCAGTTTGAGTCCGATATAACCACCAGAAGCTGGTATCCGGAGGTATTTCCGCACGGTACAAGAATATGTGAAAAAGAAACCTTCATGAATAGAATTCATATCTACAAAAGATGTACGGGCTTATACAAGTGTCGGGGATATCCTTCTAGTTTTAGACGCGTTAGTTTTAACATCAACGCTGGTCGGTGTTGGAAGCTATACTCCTACAGCCATTGTCACCGATGCAGAAGATCACTTAACTCCTTGATACTGGGTCACATAAACAGCTGTATAAAATTATAAGGGTCAGTATGTGTTTGATATATGATCCCAAAGTCTATACAATGACAGTTCAAGATCTACTGATCAATAAAGTAAAGATGTCTAAAATATCTCTTGTTAGATTAATTTTAAAACAATTTTTGACCATTTCGTTTTAATCCATTATGTTACCGTGAAATAACAGTGATGGTGGACGTAAAATAAGATGTGAATGGTGGATATATTATGATACCATCATACCATAATTAGTTGTTTTGACCTTCCATGACGTGTGTATTGTTTAACGCACGGCCGTGTGCGGTGTCTATGTCATTTATGATTCCATTTGTAACTAGGTGCTAAGTTCGAGAATAATAATAGAACAGAAATGGTGTGGAGTGATGAATAAATTAAAAATATTAATGTTAGTTTAGTTAATTCTAGGATAATGTCGTCTTAAATTCAATAAGTCAGTAATGGTTGACTACAATTTTATAATCTTCGACTCCTTGGGTGTGTCGCTTTCTAAATAGTAGTATCCTTATTCTTAACTATTAAAATATTAAAAGCACACGTGGACAACTTTAAAAAAATATATTTTTCACATAAGGATCATGTGTCTTTATTGATACCCCTAGATAGAATTTGTGTACTATCGTTTCTTCTATTGATTGTAGAGTGAAAGCGACACAAAGTTTGCGTTGCAGGTAACTCATTAATTTTATATTGTAAACTGTTTTCACTGGAACTGTTGGTATTACGGCCAATCATTTTCTGGAATACCTATATTTTAAAAAGTTATACCTGTAATTTTAAATGCTAATATTGTATAACGATATGTACATTTTCTATTACTTTAAAAAACAAAGTAAAAAAATGTAAATATTTAGCTTTTCTAAGACTTATGCTACAACAGACGCTACGAGTTAGGCACTAACATTGTGTTTAGTTCCATATTTTTTATCATTGATTTCTTATACTTTTAAAATGTTAACCATTATTGATGGCATTACAAAAAAAATAATAATTAATGTTTTGTATGACTCTCACGTCTGAGAGATTTGAAATAATTGTTAAATGACTATTGTCATTTCGTTTATGACTATATGTGATCAGGATTACCATACTCAAGCAAATTACGATAAAATACAATTTTCTCCATTAATAACAAATACTTTCACAGACAAGTATTGCAGAAAATATAACTTCTCTTCAATTCTTGAACTCTGTTAAAACATAAACCTAATTAAGTTGTATTTGTATTTATTTTATAAAGGAGTACACGACACAGGACAACAGCACAGCACAGAGCAGGAAAATATCGACCCGTCTAACCTGCTTGGTATAGTAGGCCAAAACCTCCTTGGTAAGGAGAGGCCTATGGCCAGCAGTAAACTGTTAAAGGCAGTTGAAGATGATCATGTTTTAAATATGAATACGAGAGTATTAAATGAACTAATTAACACTTTTATACAATAATTCAACACTCAAACATTTACCGGAGTCGTAAAAGAAAAATTATCACATATTATTCAAATTCATGCATAAACGTACTATATTTAGATATACACAAAGATTTATAAATTGGAAAAGAGCCCAGTGCACACATTCAAGTTTTATACAGATTTATAGTAAAAATGTTGCCATTTCGCCGATTATTACCAATAATCAGACGTTTATTTTCTACATTTTGCAGGATATAATGTGTATTTAATAATAAAACAGTTTCACAGACGGATTATATCTATCCAAAATTGAATGGAAATGAAAGTTATTAGGGCTTTCTTATGTTTACTAATTCATCACGTTAAATCATTTTAAAAGGCATGACTAACGATTTAACATGATAAGTCGCAAGAGTATACCTGATTACCTAAAAGCTCTAAGAGCGTCTAAGGGAGTCAAACTTACAGATAATAAGTATACTTGATACCACTCGGAGTTATTTAAGGCCATTCATCTAAGTACTTCCATTTAGGAACTAAGAAGTCTGAGAGGCTGAAACCGCTGACTGTACCTAAAATATGTCTTTAACATGTACTATAAAAAGTATGTCTATGGCTTTCATTTAAAATATAATTTTCGGTTTCTCCATATACGTGAAGTTGGACAATAATGTGTGGTAATTTGTATTTAAAACGTAACTCTAGCGGAGCTTCGCATTGTTGTACGTGATTGTATCGGGAGCGAACGGCTTCGTGTGTGTTAATTTCTTTTTTACTTGCCGCCAGTGACAATGTGACATTGACTTTGGAATTATTTTTTATTTCAGAACGGTGAGATATATTTTTAAATTTCTATTGTGATTCAAATTAGGAATTAGGGAATGTTTTATTTTAATAGAAATGGAATAGAGATCGAGTTTCATATTTTTATTTTAACTAAAAAGTTCTGTCCTAGTTTGGTTTTTTAAAACGAATGTGTACTAAGAAATAATTATATACATTATTTGATATTATTATTACGCTAAATCTAGATGTTATCTAAAATAATATGCATTCAATAACTTACAAACCGTTCAGTTTCAGAGGATCCCCTTTTTTCATTTTTTTCTGTGCGATACGGTGGTTATGTCGGACTCGAACCGACTAAAAACCACACACCGTCTCAGGTACTAGTAGCCGGGCAACCAGGTGCACCCTAGTAAGGAAATTTCCCTATGCTCAGAAATCAAACTTGTTTAAATAGGAAAAATAAATTGTAAAAGTAAATTTAAAATTTTTGTGCTTTTTATATCTACTTACATCTAGCTCGTGATGAGTGATATTAAATTTATCTTGCACCTCAAATTTTTTAAACGAATTTTTATATCAATATTTATTTACAACTTTGATGTTATTCGTTTTATACTTATCTAGTATTCAACTCAGTGCGTAAATAAAAATTTTGGCCTTAAAACGGGGGTCATGCTTGTCGCTTTCCGGTCCAAAGATCGTTAACAAAGGGTCTGCAATGACACGATGCTTGACTGATACTGGTTTTTATTCAAATATAATTTATATATCTAAACAAATACATATGTATAATTACAATACACATCCATGACGGTCAAAGTGCCGCTAGAAATGTTACGTTACGGGTCAGAAATTCTTATATGCCTAACATTTATGACTACGTGGGTGGTGGGTGGAGTGGTTTAGATCACCTCACCGCGTGTGCCCCTTCGTACTGCGCTGAGTGTTGTGGGTTCGATCTCCATATCGAACAACACTTTGTGTGATCCACAAATTGTTGTTCCGAGTCTGTGTGTTCTTAGTGTCTGTTTGTATGTAAAGTCCCACCCCTGATAAATTCTTACAAGTCTATTGGATAGTTATCTTTTTAAAAAAATAAAAAACAGATGTAAAGAGGAAATATCTCTGATTTGTCGTACGACGCGACGTGAATCTATTGACGACTAATATACAGATATGCTCAAAGATTTCTTACTTACATTGAATGATATTAATAATAAAATAATAAATGACATTTATTACTGTAAATAAGACTTTAACGAATCGAATTTGACAGTTAAAATGCTCACCGCATTGTACGGTAGTTGTGTAAATAATATTTTTTTAATTTGACATTTATTTAAATAGTTTAAATTAATAAAAATTTTATCCCTCGTCACGTCGGGGGCGACCACAGTAAATAGCAAGTCAACAGCAACTTAGGTTTGTCTAAGTATGAGGGGCGAGAGGCAGGGCAGTCCCATCCCCCGTCCCCCCCGCTAAACTATAAGAGCTAACACGTATTTATTGTTGTCTTTTAAAAAGTGTTATATTGTGTAGGAGGTATTTATAAATTTTTAATTTAATTTTTATAAGGAACGAACCACGTGTCGATAATACTTTAATTATAATTTAAAACTTTCATTTATAAGTAATGAATGTTTTGGTTGAGTCTTGTCCGCGAATTGTTTCCTTTACGGAGATAATTTGTCTCAGTCTAAACAACGATGTTGCTAGTTTGAACGCAATTACTTTCAGAACATTAAAACAGCTGTATTTATATTCTATTTCAAATTGTAGTTACAGTTTTAGTTTTACATTGCTTAATTACCAAACCATTTAAATTGCTTACTTAGGTTGTTGATTAAACTTTGCAGAATATAAAAAAGGAAATAACCTATTTGATTAAAACTTATTTTATGATTAAGTTATATAAAAACTATAACAGTCTTAAACATCTCAGACACACACGGCTGTATGATCCCAAATTTAGTAGATTCTGTGCTATGGTAAATAGACACTAGTAAGTATACTTCTATTTCTAAATATGACTTGTCAAAGTGACTCTATCCTGCCTGATGAAAACAATGAACAGAAGCTAAGAGTTGCGGTCACCGTACTCATAGGGAATGTAGACAATACAGTATAGGTAACCTACACTATGGTGGCCTAGTGAGATGCTTCTTCACGACCCACTTGGGGACGTAAAAGGCATGACAGTAATCGTGGTAGTGTAAAGCTTACTTTTACCACGATAACTGTGACCCCTGTATCAATGCGTCTCACATTCACTAACGAAACACGACAGCACGAATGCTGTCGTTTTAGGTTGGTCTTCTGTGAGAGGGTAGTACTTCTCCGGTGGAGCCGGCCCGTTATTACTAATATCGGTGTGGCTCTCGTATAGTAGGTATGCTATACTGGATTACAGAAAAAAAATGTCATGATCATTAGAGATATATTTATCTTGGGCAGCGTTATATCCTCGACGATGCTTTTACCTACTACGAAGCTTAAAAATTAACTCAAGTTAAATTACCTTAACACCTCAGAAATGTAAAACGTATTCTGTCTTGAAGTATTGAAAATCACTTTGAAATTTCTAAATTTTTCATTTTTTAGTTTAAGATTATATACGCCACGAGTTAACATTTTTAAAAAACGTAAAAAAAGTCATTTGATACACTTTAAAAATTATTTATTTACAAGAAGCTAATTAGTTGGTAGTCCATCTTGTTGAAATTATGTGTTACGATTGTAGTCAGCAAATTCCAGTAGCATCAGTCTCAAGAACTCCCGTAATATGTTTGCTCGGGGTTTTAGATTCAAATGTTATCGAATCCTTGGCCCATATTATAATCTGTGTTCGCTTTGCTATTCCACTGCGGATTTCAGTGCGCTAAGTGCACTTCTAATTCCGCTGATAGTCTTTAATAATTAATGTACGTGCCGTGTGTCACTATCGATCCTAGAACTAACGCGGCCCGCTTTCGCTCATAACCTCTTTGCTCGTTGAGCCTTTGGCCGTATTTACTTTAAATTCTTTTCAATGTGAAATTTTAAATGTGTGTGTAAGAAATGTTTTGAAGAGGTATGTAGTTATTGTGTTTTTATTCTTTCGACAATATCGATTCACAATTTAGATATTACGTACATTTGACTTAGAAAACGTCATCATTTGTCACGTCAGACATTTGAATAGCAACTTGTTAATTTCATCAGTTAAGTGTTTTGTTTCACTGCTAAACAGGGTTACCATTTGCAAAAGGAATATTCTGGTGTTACTAATGATACTGTTAAATACAGTATAAGATTATGTAAAAATAAGCTCAATAAGTAAAAATAAATGCCCTAGTTTGAATTCTAAATGAAATAAATTATTTCTTAAAGTCATGCAATATCACTTTATAAATGTTATATTAAGGTTAGAGTTAACAATATCCCCTCAACTAACTATGACGTGATGTATTAGTAGTTTGGTAAAAGCATACGTCACACAAAAAGTTATAAATTTTAAAATCGACTAACTAAATACTAAGTTAAAGTTTGATGAAAAAAATTCTTGACAATCATTCGCCCTAATACTTTACGTATAGTTAAATAATATATGTTTATAATTATCTTATCGTATAGTTAAATGATATATATTTATAATTATAAAAACAACATATTACATACAAATAAAATATATATTATAAATGCACTAAACTACTTCATTAGTCTAGAGGTTAGCGTATGCGACTGCCGATCAAGGGGTATCGGGTTCGATTATTAAATGCTAAATCCAGTCCAGTCTTTAGAAGCTGGGGTACCCCCGTGCCTCAGAGACCACGTAAAGCCGTCGGTCCTGCGTCTGGTCTCTCCCAGTCGAGTCGGATAGCCGTCCCATCAGACTTTGAGAATGAGGGAGCAGAGAGTGAACCTGTATTTGCGGATACACTTTTGCACCATAATATCTTCTGGGTTCTCCGCTATATATATTATAATTTATCAATTGTAAAACGCTATATTTTTGGAAGAATGTCACTGAGATTAAAGTTTACATTCGTTACAATATCCCTTTTAAATGATAATCTTTACATATTGACATATTACACAGACAATGTATAAATTTCCCGCCAAATTTATTACTATTTCATTATTTATAAACGAAAAGTTTGCCGTTTACACAGTTGTAGTAGAAAATGTTTTACAAATGAGTAACTTTTGGCGTTGATTCGCCAAGAGTTCGTATCACATGGGATTAAGCGAGTTAGTGTATGATGACACTAATTATAATAAACTGGTTCCAACTTTAAATTACATTCATATAAGGGTCCAAGGCTCTCGGGATATCTGGTGGTTCCATTGCGTTTATCCTTGTAATATAACGGACGCTAGGTAAGCTTGGATTTATAATTCTATTTATACTCGACACGTGGAACAGGTAGTTGAAATTGCAGAAAACATTGACATTGAGGTTATTTATTTTCTTATGTAGGGGGCAAACGAGATCTGTTAGTAAGTGATTACTACCGTTCATGGATACCTGCTACCCAAGGATAACAAGTACTACCACTATTTGAGTCTCCCTTAACCCAAAATCAGGAGTAGAGTTCATATTAGTTTAGGTAATCGAAGCCCAAATCTCTCTTATTCCCTCAGACTCACTCCGCACAACGAAAGAACCTGTTTTCCTATATATTAATAGCTACTATTGACACACAATTTGACATTTTCTTGGTTTAATAACTCTGATTATATAAACAATCTTTTGTTACAGATATAACAATGTTTTTCTTCGTAGTACTGTTGGGGATCGCATCGTCATTCATCGTTCACGCCGAAAACCAAGAATGCACGTCATGTATTCTCCTGAACACCACCTGCTACAACATATCTTATCTTCTCGATCTCCAAGCAAACTTCAGGAAAAGGGTGGTGATCCCAAAAATGGCTCTCTTGCGGTCAAAAAATATACTATTCTACAGCTACGAACCAGTTTTTGAAGACGAAGAGTACTATAAAATTGGTTTTCAAAGTTTAGATGATGAAAATTCTGTAGGAATTCTAAATATATTCGGCGGGCAGGTACTTAATCTTGGTACATTCGATATAGACCAAGACAGCAATTTGATCTACTTCGGTGGAAGCGAAGGCATTTTCCTTTTAGATACCAATTTAAATAAAATGTCTTTTTACAGCAGTCGTGAAGATACCATTACTAATATATTTTATAGAAACAGAGTATTCTTTACTAAGAATAACGAAAGAGGTATCATATTTAAGAAAGACAGTGAGTTTATAACACTCAACGATAATATTTTGGTGAAAAATTTTGTTATTACAAAATATGATGTATTTGTGATTTTACATTATACAGGTTTGTTTGTAGTTAAAGGTGCGGAGAGGCATAAGATATCGGGAAATGCATTTTTTAGGGGGATCACAATGGATTTAGAAGGCACAGTTTATACTTGGTGGATTGATGGTATTTACAAAGTTGTTATAAAAAAGAATTTAAAGCATTCGAAGGTGGTTCGCGTCGCTGCGTTACCTGATATTGGTGCGATGACCTTTGACAATGATAATAACATACTATTCACGTCCGACAGATCGTTGTATGTAATGAAACAAACCAAAACGGGATGTGAAATTGGTGAAGAGTGAAATTGTGAATTTATTTCTCTATGATTTTGAACATCGTAAATGTACACTTAAAGGTGTATTTTTGTAAATGTTAAATATGATTAAATGAGATATACTTATTGATATTTTTCTACAACTTAAATTACAGAGAAGCATGCGACCTACTGCATATATTTGTAAATACTTAATATTTTTTTAGGAAATACACGTTAGGTGTCCTCCTACAAATAGAAAGGGTAATTTAAAGTAACTCCTAAAACAGTGACACCGTTCTCCTTGTTAAAAACCTAATAGAATCACGAAACATTTAGTCAGTTTGGGTTTTCGCATGAGAAGAAAAGTTCGAAACAAATCCTATATTAACCTACCCGGTCATCGTAATATAGCAGACCACAATCTCCTTTCTAAGGATAAACTCAAGTCTAGCAATAGACTCCTAAAGGCTGTTGATGGGTTTTCGCGCCATAAAACAAAATAATGAGTTTAAATGATTGTAACGCTTTTATGTTGCCTAGTCTATTCACATGAAATGGTTCGATTATCGATTCTTGAACTTAGTCAGAGAAAACTATCTGAAACATTAACGTTATAATCACAAATCTTGCTATTGAGGTGACGTATTGAGAGTAAGATAGATTATTGTTATACAATATGTTGATAGATATACAAGATGTAAAACTTTATTTTTTATTTTTTAGAACTTGCTAAAGTGACTCTACTCTGCCTGATGGCAAGCATGAATAGAATCCAAAAGTTGTAGTTACCATACACATTACGAATGCAGACAATGCAATTTGGTAAGTCACGCCAAGGCGGCCTAGTGATATGCTTCTTTACGCCCCGCTTGTGAACGTAAAAGGCATAACAGTCATCGTGGCAGTGTAATGATCATACACTTACCACAATAACTGTTACCCCTGCGTCAATAGGCCACCGGTCTCGCACTCACCAACGAGACACGACAGCACAAATGCTGTCGCTTTAGGTTGGTCTTCTGTGGGAGAGTAGTACTGTCCCTGTCAAGCTGACCCGCTCGTGATGAAATCAGCATGGCTCTACTACCGTTACCTATAACGACTGCACGATTGACCTAGTGGTTGAAGCGGTCGCCATGCCGTCTCCACTTCGCTGAGTGTTGTGGGTTCAAAACATGGGACAACACTTTGTGTGATCCACAAATTGTTGTCCTGAGTCTGGGTGTTCTCTGTGTCCGTTTCTTGTATGTTTGTAAAGTCCCCCGCGACACAAGCTTTATTCCGAACGCAGGCATCGACTTTTAAAAAAAAAATGAATATATGTTTCATATATTTAAGGTAATGTTTTCCTGTAGCATAGAAATGTGACAATATGTGTGGTTCATACTATAGATCTCAGAGTCTCTTGCATTCTTGATTACTACTTCGCTTGATGAGGACCTACTGTGATGGTATATAGCTTGTGTTAATCCTCAATAAATATTCAATTAAATGAAAAAGGAAACGTTAAAATCTGAAGCATTATTTATGATATAGGTTAGGTTAAATACAAAGCAATAAAAATCTTGTGTACGAATGTATCTATTAAGAAATATATACTCGTAAGTACTCATATGTTTATTAGCAATTTGGTAACTATAGATCAAGAAATAATATTGTTTTTTTATACTTTTGCTACACAAAATTGTGTGCATATAAAACAATATAAGAGTACTAAAATCACATGCAATATAAGGCTATTACAAGCACCACAGCGCTCATTCCTGGCTTACTTACGTGTGATTAACAAAATTCACAAACACCGAGCGAATTCGTCCGCCTCGTTCAAACGATATGTCTGCCCACAATATATTTTTAACTTTAATCTATCAATTAATGTTATCTCAACTCAGACGAGGCTACGGACGCCTATACCGTCACTCACACATTCTGGGTCAATTTCTACAATTGCACTTTGAGGTCAGAACGGGTTACGTTAAGAACTATATAAGGAACACTCCGTCAATTCATCCAGCTAAACAATTAAAGCTCGTTCTCTCAAGGCCAAGGGTACCTAATAGTCCTAATAGATACAAATGAATCAACAAACTATTTGTAGCGCGTCTTATTGGTATACCTAATGTTGGCACAACTTGTTTGTTGTGTAATTTATGCGATAGATTTGCTTGGAGTCTTGTCTGGAGGTTTTGTTTAATCTTAAGTAATATTATGAATGCGAAAGGATTGTTTTTAGAACATGGGTCTTAACTACTCGATAATTATAAATTAAAACTCATTGGCTGGAGTAGGGAAGATATTTTACTCTAAATCTAGCAAGCACGGTTCTTAAAGAAAGCCCATTCTCTGGAAGTGGTGGCCAGACTCATAGGGCGGTGGTATTTGAGTTTCAGGTGTCCATGAACGGTGGTAGCCACTTGACATCAGGTGATCCATTTCCTCATTCAACCCTAATATAATAAAATATATAAAGTTAGACAACTACTACTTACTACTTTACTACAAGAAAGTTAAATGGTTGAAATTTAAATGATCACCGTTTCGACGTTTACACTCTTCTAAGCGAGCACGAAAATTTTCAAATACCAGTCGGTAAAGAGACCACGAGATCACCGACATCTCTGTGCTGATTTTTCTTTTAGTTGAAGTGGGTGTATTTAGTTTATTGATGTAG
Organism: Hypercompe scribonia; assembly: GCA_949316085.1. Lineage (NCBI taxonomy): Eukaryota > Metazoa > Arthropoda > Insecta > Lepidoptera > Erebidae > Hypercompe > Hypercompe scribonia. Next base: position 14,761,226 of record OX438988.1, read on the forward strand.
ACACGATTTTTCAAATAACCTCATAAAAAGGAGTCTGCTGTGGATTGCTCTGTATCTCTGGGTGGCCATGGAATGGCGTCTCGTCTGGAAATTAGCTTTTCCGGAAACATGTCTGACCACCGGCAGGGACTCATTGGATGTGTGACAAGAGGTTCTATCTTGTTGAAACTATATGTACGATTGTAGCCTACAAATTCCAGTAGCATCAGTCCCAAGAACTCCCGTAATATGTTTGCACATTCAAATGTTAACGAATTCTTGGCTCACGCTAATTCATTTTTTTCCTTAGATTATACCTTATTCCTTAAGCGGTATACGAATTATATAGTGAATTTACGATCGAAAAACTTAAGGAAACAATTCTATAGAATAATGTCTACTGCAGGAACGGATACCACTAAAATATTGTACAGGCAATACGAAGGTTTAAAGAAAGCAACAAAGTGTTACAGCTGCCAAGATCGATACGGCTTACCTTTTAGTTTCCACTTGTAAGTTGTTATGACGGTCGCCTTTGGTTCTCTCGGACATATTTTCTTTAAAAATATTTATATACATTCTGTCCTTTAAGTAAGATGGTATAATTTTTATATCAGAAACCTCCATTGAGCTCGTACTCTTATTCAAAATGCCGGTACGTTGTTAGATAAGAATGTTCGAACAAAACTAATAGTCGTGTATTGGTCTCTTACTCGGATATCAGTGTCCTTTGTTTTAAGTTTCACTTTGAAAACAGACAATGTTAAGTAAAATAAATTGTAAGTTCTCTGGAACGTAAGTTGCAAAAAATTATAAATGATAAAAATATCAATTGCAATTAAAAGTAACTGAGAAACACAAAAGCCATTTGTATTTATGTAATTTTGTCTTAAAACCTCATTAACTATGGTTTGAACTCCAGTTTTAACCCTTAATTTATGGGAAAAACAAAATTTTGTCATGTAAAAAGCAAAAGTATGTATTTTATTATTCAAAATGATTAATATTTTCATCTGCAGTCCCTTAATAAAGTCACATACATAACTATAGCCGTCCCGTAAACCTTTTTTGGCTTCGTCACATTCGGGCCAAAATGAACCTCAAATATAAAGAGAATATGATCTTCTAAGGATATGAAAAGAAAGAGCTTAGTCATAATATCTAATCACTGAGGGAGAGATCATCATGAATAATTTAGTACCAAATCAACTTACCATTCTGTCTTAGAAGGGCTGCTTTTCATTACTTCTACGTTGAGTGTTTAAACATTATATAAACCACTATTACTTGAACTATTAATACTATTAATATATCATACATTATGGGGTTCCCTGTGTATGTTAAAAAATGTGGAATTGTATAAGATCATCCACGTGGCTGTTTTAAGCCAAGAAAAAATTTGAAACAAACGTTATATCATCCCAGCCAGCGTGATATAGTAGGTTAATACTAATTTCTAAAGAAAGATCAATGACCAGTAGTGAGTAGTGTACTGTTATAAGTTGTTGATGTGATATGAGGTATCTGTTACTTTGACTGAACAGCCAATTTACTCTAAATGTACCGGATCAAACGATGACAGAATTGGAACAGTAGTGTTTGAATAGCGTTACCTACTATTCTTACTTCTATAAAAGCTTTTCATTAAAAAGAGAAGAAAACATGTTCAGAGTTCAGATACTGAAATAACTAAAAATATAGATCATTATTGATTACCTCAAATCAGAAAAAGTGTAACTTAGCTTGTATAAATACACTTTTCAAGCTTTAAACCACGATAATTATAAACTAAATATGTTAAAAAGACAACACAATCAAAGTTTCAACGAAAGAATAAGCTTTACATTAAAGTACAGACTTTTCTATTCACCTACCCTGCCATAAATTTGTACAAAAATGTTCGCTATTACCTTTAGTTTAAGATTAAAATCGCTTGCATAAATATACAGGCACACACAATAGAGTGCTAAGGGCCCAACTACACATTGTCGGAGGTTCCACAATGGCGTATTTGGTCGGTTCATGCAGGTCACGCGTCACTGCGAAAGGAATTCATTTGTAACGAAAAAGTTGTACGATTTTCTACGTGGAGGTAAGAACGCCTTTGTAAAAATATACGTTTGTGTCCTTAAAAAGTTCTCTTAAGCGAGAGTTTAAAAGGCAGTGTGTTAATGATTACAAGTGTGATTGTTCAAATACTTGATTTAGAGAGCTATGTTTGAGACTGAGACTGTTTTGATCAAGGTGATGACAAAGCAATCCTAACTAACAATTTTCTACGTCATATGAAATTCATCTTGAGAATTGCTCAACACGACATGAGAGTGTGGTACGATTATTCACTTATTTACAAGCAATATCATGTATAATAATATATACATGGTACATATGGTATATTTAACATTGATTTAACATAACAATTGTTTTCTCATTTTCTATTTTTAAAGGTAACTCTCACATTAGAAACATATCCTGTGTCGCGAGGGCCTTTACAAACATATTATACAAGAAACTGACACGAAATATACAAGACACAAAGAACATCCAGACTCGGAACAACAATTGGTGGATCACACAGTGTTGTCCCATGTGGGGTTTGAACCCACAACACTCAACGTAGTAGAGAGTGGTGTGGCAATTGTTTTAACCACTACATACTGCGGCTACGTCCAATTGAGATCAATATACCTTTTCCAAACCGAGAGTCGAATCTAGACCTTAGCACAATAGTCGCAGTCCACTGTAGAAATAGTCAATTGGGTAGATGACTATCGTAAATAAATACTTATGTCCACTTCATTAAAATTAATATCGCGAAACATCTCGAAAAATACAATAACCATAGCTTTTTGTTATTATTACGAATTTCAATCAAATATACAGTGAAATATATTGTTCAATTGGGTAGTCTGAAACAGTGACGTCATAATTTTGTAGTTAGTACATTTTTCATACAAAATTGTCGTTTTGACAGATGATAAAAAGTAACTAATTTGACTAAGGTATCATCTAGCCTATTCAATTTAATTTACCTTTAGCGACATACAAGTTTAAAATGAAATATATAGCACAGTGCCATCTATCGAAGTAAGTCGAACTGTCTGGTAACGACTGTCGTGCCAATAAGTTTTTATTAAGGCGTTAAATCCTTGTGTTGGATCTCACTCTAATCCAAGTACAATTAGCAGTGAGAAATATATATCGTAATGTTTGTGGTTGCACTCATCCGAAACGACTCGACCGATTTTAATGCTTTTTTGCATATTTGACAGGTATTAGAACAGATAAAAGAGTTGTTTTCACACTCCTATCCACACTCTCCATTTGTTGATTGCTATTATAATATATCTTTAAGGACATATTTACACTTGTCGTTTATACGTAAGTTAGATTTCTTTGATAATGCTTATAGAATGTTAACGTTTAACGGGTTAGCTAACATAAATATACTCGTATATAGGTATTATTAAAATCCATAGTCAGTGATGCCCGCTAAATGTCCAAATAGATTACATACATATATATTAGGTAGTAGAGCCACGCTAATTTCATCATGAACAGGAGGGTTCGAAGGGGTCTGTACTACCCACAGAAGATCAACATAAAGCGACAGCATCCGTGTTGTCGTGTTTCGTTGGTGAGTACGACACCGGAGGCTCATTGATCTGCCTCAATGGGCCTCCGGTCTCGTACTGCACCCCTGCGGGTGACAGTTGTCGTGGTAAGTGTGTGCAATACAATGATACGATGACTGTCATGCCTTTTACGCCTCTAAGCGAGGTGTGAAAAAGCATCTCACAAGGCCGCCATAGTGTGGGTCACCATACTGCATGGTCTGCATTCGCAATGAGTATGATGACCAAAACTCTTGGATTCTATTCATGCTTTCACAGAGTCACTTTGGCAGGCTCTTAAAATAAATAAAAAAAAAATCAATATAGATTATTCTATGAAAGTCGACTGTTTATAGTAACTTGTAAAATGGATGGGAGTTATCCGGTACCGGCCATTTTGTTTTACTTTTTTTTACCTGTTGAAAATTTTCAGTGAGTATTTTTGAAGTATTTTATATTTTTTGAATGATTTTAAGAAATTGTGATACGAAAAAAGTTTTTGATTTCACCTTAAAATTTATATTTTCAAAAGATATAACAGCATAAAAGATATTATTTTCTACGCGATAAAGTAAGAAGAAAAATACTAGGTATCAGTTCGTTATTTCGTTTTAGCAACAAATGAACTACATTAAATATGTAATTTTTTTTTTTAATTTGATTTTCAATTTTTTTTTGTTATTTTAATTATCTGCTGCTAACATATAGCAATCTGAATTAAAATCAGTTTTAGGGTTGGTTGGAAAGAGAGAAAAAGTACGATTTATGTAATCGATGGAACAAATGGTTTACCATTGCACACGAGATTAATTGGGCACGGCAGTGAAATAATTCTCCATGAGATTAGGCAATATATACAGATTGTGATAGGTAGAATAATGTATAGCCCGTAGAGGGAAATGTCAGAGCAGATTTTAGTAATGGTTTCATGGTTATCAATCAGAAGATTTTTTCAGGATCTAGCCAAGTCCACAACTCTATATGAGTGTACTCAAATGATAGTTCTACACTGTGCTTACTTACTTAACTATCTTTTATCCGTGACTTTGCACGTGTATATGTTGATTATCGCGATAAAAGACTTTGTACCCTTTGTAGAAACGATATCGACATCGAATGATACAGAACGAAAGTATCTCAATGTCAAATTTAATTTCAACTGGTTCATGGGCTTAAAAGATCTGTTATCTTTACAGATACTTATGACAGACAATATTTGTAATGTTAGTATGAATTATATGTTTTTAGGGTTTCGTGGCCAAAAGGCAGAAAACAGAACCCTTCTAGATTCGTCTTGTCTGTCTATCTGTATGTCTGTCCGTCCGTATGTCACAGTCACTTTTTACCGAAACTATAAGAACTATACTGTTGAAAATTGGTAAGTAGATGTATTCTGTGAATAGTATTAACATTTTCACAAAAATAGAAAAAAAAATCAATAAATTTTGGGGTCTTCCATACTTAGAACTGAAACTGATTTTGTTTCATCAAACCCATTCATGTGGGATATTTATGGATAGGTCTTTAAAAATGATATTGAGGTTTCTAATAACATTTTTTTTTTAATAGTTTGCGCGAAAGACACTTCCAAAGTGGTAAAATGTGTCCCCCCCTGTAACTTCAAAAATAAGGGAATGATAAAACTAAAAAAAATATATGATGTACATTACTATGTAAACTTCTACTAAAAATTGGTTTGAACAAGTTCTAGTGAGTATTATTTTTTTTAATACGTCATAAATCGTTGCCACGGAAGCCTTCACGGGCGAGTCCGACTCGCACTTGGCCACTTTTTTTGTGTTCTATTCGAAAATGAGTTCTCCTATATGTCATGCTTGTCTTAATTTTTTCCAGCTTAACCAGTCTTCATTTATTCCCTATTTAATAAACAGAAATTATTTTTTAATAAAAAGTAATGTTTATTATTTAAAAATACGGCTCATAAAATACTTTTCAGAGGTTTCAGCGAACTCCCAATAGAATCTAATTTATCTTTTTAATTCGTTATTGAACAGAATGAGCAAGTTCCATTATTATTCAGTACTAGATTTATAAAAAAAAGAATATTATAATAAAGTCTTTAAAATGTCCTCTGTGGTTGTAACTTGCTAGACATTCAGTTCAAGTTACTTAGAATAGAAATAAAATAAAATATGTTGAACAAGTTTGTACAAAAATCACGAGACACGAAAAATCTCTGATCATTGCATTTGTGCAGTCAAATCACTATAATTTTATCTTTATTTATTTATTATTTATTTACACAACTTTATTGCACAACACTAGAGTATAAACTTTCTACAAACAGATGGAGATCTACATTTGATATATCAAAGGCTATCTTTTCGCTTGCGGCGATTTCTTTCAGACAACCTTTGTACGGATATTATAAAATCTGGTCGGTGTTGTACTTTTATAATAATGTGACATAATAATAATATACAAAGTTATTTACATATATTTACAGTATACACAAATACACATATATGATGACATACCGCACATTAATCACAATAAACACTCATTTAGGAGCCTTTACATAATCAAGTAATAGTTAGTGATTACTGTCTTGAAGGTTTGCAGAGATTCAACTTTTCTAATTGTTTCAGGTAGGTTATTCCAGAGTCTGACTGCTTGTACCGAGAACGACTTGTCAGTAAATTTCACAGTATGCCTAGGCATTTTCAACTTCAGATTTGCCGACGATCTCAAAGCCTACAATGTGAATTGTTTGAGATAGAATGGCGAATGTGGAAAGAACAGAGTACTGTATGAAATAGAGAGAATATGAATTTCGGCGAAGACTTATACGATACGATATTTAGAAATGTGATCATACTTACGTAAACCGAATATGAATCTTATGCAGACATTTTGAAGATGCTCAAGTTTGTTCAACTGTTCTTCGGTAAGATCCAAAAAGATAATATCGCCATAGTTAAGGATAGGAAGGAGAAGTTATATATTAGGATAGTTAGTAGAAAAAATATATATTTTATTTCAGCTAAGAGTGAAAGCATTTGTAGGCGCTGAGGATATAGTGTGAGTTTATTTCACATCTACTTTACCGTCACAGTACGCGTTCGATGTTACGATCACCCCACGCTCAGCAATCGCAACGCCGAACGCGCTTCTGGGTGCGACCGAGCTGCTTTAAATAAATTCCCATTAGGTCTTCCGATACCTTCGTACCATAAGCCATTCGTTCAAATGGCATTGAAAGAAAACAAGTGACATAAGGTACAAAATTGCTACCATTTAAAAAAAATAACGTCACTGAAATCGTCTTTGACGTCATCATCGGTCAACGATTTTTGTGCAGTCTCTGTTTGTTAATAGTAGCCATAACTAACTAACTAACAGAACAATAGATGAAATGACTGCTACTCCAGTCTGAACTATTAGTAATTGATTGCTATTTTTTTGGAAAACGTTCGGTTGGAGTGTCTAAAAATATTTTTCGCTTTACTGTAGTTTATTGGGTTGTAGAATCCTACACTTATTTTTGAAGCCGAGTTAAATCATAAATTGCTTTACTGCTGTTATGGAGTGTCGGGATTTGTACAATTACTACCTTTTGATATGTCGGTTATCTGGGTAAGCAGTAGGGTAAGTACTACTACTTACCCTGTAACTAAAACATACCGAGCTGCGGAGTGACTACTAATCCTGTATCGCATAATTAAAGTTCTCAACGGTAATAATTATACATTAATATATATTTTTTTAGGTTCAGCTTTAGTTACGCGCAACCAGCGCAGTACTACCCTTTCACAGAAGACCAACCTAAAGCGACAGCATCCGTGCTGTCGTTTTTCATCGGTGAATGCGAGACCGGAGGCCCATTGATTCTAGGGTAACAGTTAGCGTGGCAAGCATGTGAGCTTTACACAGCCTCAATGACTGTCATGCTTTTTACACTCCCAAGCGGGGCGTAAAAAAGCATGTCATTAGACAGCCACAGTGTTCGTCACCATTCTATATTATCCGCATTCGCAATGAGTATGGCAAACACAACTCTTGGATTCTATTCATGCTTTCCATTTGGGAATTTATTTTATTTGTATATATTATTTGAGTGGGTTTGTAAACTCATATGTCCGTGACCTGCTAGAGGTCTTCTGATCGGAAAATCTTCTCTGTGTGTAGAAGGAATCTAACACCCAATAGGTTATCTTGAAAGTCACAGGTTAAATAATGTCGATACTAACAAATAAAGTTGATAATATTCTAACGATAATGAACACACTCAATTTTAAAAGTACCCGACACCTCAGAAATATCATTTTCTTTTCCTTTCGATTACCTCGGCGGCGTAGTGGTGCTGTATACGACTGCTGTAGTTTCAGGTTCGAATAACGGATCGGATCAAATGATCTACAAATATTTGTTTCGGAGTTTGGGTGCTTTGTATGTTTATATTTACCAGAAAAGTGTATAAGTATCCCATCAGTCAATCTAGCTGTCATAGTATAAGTTCCTTTTAGTTTGAAGCTAGATGACGTTGTGTGTCTGATATCATTTACTTTTCTGTATCCCTCTTACCTGATTCACAATTCACAGTCGCTTATAATTCGTAGTTAATAATAATAATTAATTGACACAGGGTTCTGTAGCTATTTAACAAAGACGTATGAGTGCGCGTTTATTGCATGGTAATTATAATGTAAGGAGACAAGTTTGACAAATTAGACACTATTTTTTTAGAGAAAGGAATTAATTACAAACGTAATACTCACAAATGTTTACCCTGCCGTATTAATCTGATCTAAATTTAAAATAAAATGTAAAAATGTTATTTTCTAAAGTATTTCAAAATAATGGTCAAGAAGTCAACGCGTTTCTAGGATATTTGACGCATTTTGAAGTAGAATATTGACATTCGGGCTTAAGTGTTTGACAAATTGAACGGCAACTTCACACTTCTACTGTATCTGCCTGTTATACATACTATACTAATATTGTAAATCTGAATTATAATATATTATAAAACAAATATTATGAAAATTTCTTAAGTACTAGATGGCCTATTTATTAATCAAGTTTAAAGGCTTACATTTTACTACGACTATGAATTAAAATTAGGAATCGAGTATGAATGAAAAATGTTCCAAATCAGGGTAAATTTATTCCTAAGAGACGCTGATGAAATTGCACGGGTCAGATAGTTAAAATGAAATGTTCTATTAAAGAAGTGTAACGATTCTTGACACTTATAATTCGAAGTTATTCGAATGTTTAAAAAAAAATTAAATTGAACATAGAAAATTCCATTGCGTTACGAATATCAATACAATATTATGGTGAAAATAAGACGAATAAGTCGAGTGTCCGACAGACAAATACCGTCGTTGTTGGGGTGTGTCTGAGTCCACAGAACGGTATTGTCAAAAGCGTTGTGCACTAAATAAGAAAGGGTTTTGCGACAAGCTGGTCCATAGAAAAGTCACTGTATTAGCTCTAGAGGGCAATCGAATACCTCGGCTCATGTAAATGACAGTGGCTGTAACCTCAAATATCTTGATATAAAAATAACCTCTCTAGAACCGTACTGAAAAAGTAAATAAATTTAGAGCTCCTATTCTGTGCTTTTTATGGTATTATTGGCAAACAGATGAATCACGTGATATGAAGTGACCATCTTCACGCTTAGACATCTGCCATTCAAAAGTCCTTCTGCCCGTGTGGTGACAGATTATGAATACGAAGTGTCACCAACCCTATTCATCCCGTGGGTGTCGTAAGAGTTGACAAAGGCAGAAAGCTACACAGGATAACAGGAACAGAGTAGGAAAACTTGACATAAACCAAACCGTCTGACGAGCGTGATATAGTAGCCAAAACCTCTATTCTAAAGTGAGGCTTATATCCAATAGACTATTAAAGCCTGTTGATGACAAAAAAGTTACGAGTGAGTTTTCGCTTTTTGAGAGTCGCTCGTAGAAGAGTGAGAGGGATGGAAGACCCTGATAAGTTTACTCGGCGAAATACGACAAAAGAATTACTAACATCGTCATAATTTTAGTCTAGCCGGCCTGTATGTAGTGATGCATGGTTTTCTCATGGTTAACACGATCTGTGCAGACGGTTAAAACTTATTAAAACGTGGTGAATAATTAAAAATGACTTTGGTTTTCAAGCACAGTAATTGTTATTTTCTTTGTGTTTTAAATAAATGTTAACGTTCGGTATATTACTGTAAGTTCTTTTGACATTTAATTCACGTAGACAGTGAAACTGAATCAGACAAAAATGTCGGTGTGATTATAATATTTACTCTGTGACCTTGGTGTTCTGAAGTCTTGATATTATTACATCTAACAATAGTCGTTTCTGTATATTTCTGTGAAATCTGCACTGTGTAACGTTATGCTGACTCTATTTACATTTATATTTTATATTTACGTACGTACGTACTTATTACGTACAAACGTAAATATTAAGTACTTACTACTTTCGCAATACTTCTGAATCGTTTATCGAATATTATAGAGCAAAGAAAATAATGATATAATTACTATTAACTGATTAAATTTTCTCGTTATCGTCCCTTTAGAGAATTAAAAACAAATTTGGTTTATCTTATTCAGAAATTGTCTATTTCACTTTAACGTAGTCACTAACATTTAGCATTGTGATGATATTTATTTTTTTTTTATCAAAAGCCAAATTGGGTTAACTTTTTTATAATTAATACATAATATACGCATTTGTTTTTAGATCGGTTATTGTGATGAAGCTGAGGAAAAAATTATAACAATTGACGTTTTTTAATGAATACTTTCATAAGATATTGTTGCAATAAAATAATTAGAGCGAATTGGTGCTGAAAATCGAAATACAGGTTTTACCTAGTTCGATTCTAGATGCTACATTCATTAATTTGTAAAAATATTGCCAAGTTATTTGTTAATCTAGTATTAAATTATTTTTGAAATAAACAGATATTATTGAATTTTTTTACTTATTTTCTCTGACTAAGAACTACTTACTTTACGACATAAATAAATTAAGACTCTATGTAGGTTCATGTCATAGACAAAATCATTCCAAACAGGTACTTGTGACTAGCGATTGTACACCGCGCTGTCAAAGTATGAAATTTTTCGACTTGTTTCAACTAGGATTCTATTAAATCCGCAAAAGAATTTAGTGAACCACGTAACAACGATATTCGCCCGTAATTCCAGAGCCCCCGGGCACACCCGGGATTTACAAGAACAAAGTTATTTGGAATAGTCTGGGATTGTAGTTTAGCAACTAAATACAACATAATAGAATTATTTTGGTACATTACTTCAATTGTAATGTGCGGGCATAGAATGTTCCTACTTCGGGCAAAGTTGTGAGGTGTGTTGATTAATAAAGTTCATTTCAGTTAAATGTTTCTTATTATGCGAACATTTTCATCCCACTGCTAAATGTTTGCCATAAAAGTAGCTGTCGTGGTCCTTTTCATCCTTATTTTATCATCCTCATTATTAGATGATACAATACTGGAAATATCCTGCCTTTTTCTGCCAAAGGTTTTTGCTGATTTCCCTTAAGGGATTCTTTTATTCAGAGTTGGATCACATCAATTATATGTATAGTATCTAAACAGTAAAATAAATATACAAAAAGGAAAGTATATAAAACTGGTTGTTTCGAAAAATTCTATTTAATGGTAAAAGCATTCAATGTAAAAGTAATCAATGTAGAGTTTTCTATATAGAACAGAAATTATATCGAACCTGTGAATACGCTTCTGTGTTTTTAAATTTCTAGATGTTATAGATAAACTACACTCAGACATGGAATAAAATGTAATGGCCATGACACTATCATTTGTCACATTTGGGAATAGAACCCACGACATCTGACTTAATAGGATCACTAACCATTAGCTCAACAGAAATTCTGGCCGTGTGTAAGAATTTCAAATTATCACTTAATTTGAAATTCTTACACACGGCCGTTTGGTCCCAAATTAGAGTCAAACTTTGATGGACTAATCAGACTTCTCCTGCTAAAATATTTATGTTATAGATCAATATATTATGCTGAGTGATACAGGGTTGACAGTTATTATGGGTTACCCATAGTGTGGGTCACGATACTGTATCGTCTGCATTCGCAATGAGTATGGTGACAATAAATCTTGGTTTTGTTCATGCTTCTCTTCACGCAGAGTAGAGTCACTTTGGCAGGCTTTTAAAACAAAAAATATTCCAAACAGTAATAATGATCGTGTTCGTTCTGCAAATATTCGAAACTAGCTTACCCCGCAAATTCTGTTCCGCCTTATAGTCAATAAATAAGCAAATTTTTTTTTACTTAAACTCGTTCTAACGGAAAAAGTATCCTATGTTCGTCTCCTGGTTCTAAGCTACCTCCCCACCAATTTTCAGCTAAATCTGTTCTTCCGTTCTTGAGTTATAAGTGGTGTAACTAACACCATTTTCTTTTATATATATAGATATTCAAAACTATAAATGTACACAAGTAAATAGATAAAATATTCTGTTTCAATAAAGAATTTATGTATATTAACTTGAACTACACGAGTTTATTCAGTTCTGCGTAAACTTAGTTTTCCGCAGAACTTCGAAGCGTGTATTTTCAACTGAGTGATGCTGTGAAACTAATGTGATTAGTCAGGAGCTTTCGGCCGGGTCTCGAGAGATCCGGATATATGACCGTATTTTGTACGATTCGTTCGTGTGAACGTGCAGGTAAATCTTTTGCCAAGAGTGACCGAATGATAAACGTGTTAGATGGGAGAGGCTTCAAAAGAAAGGAGATACTATGGTTGTAACGCATGTTATTAACCAATTTATTACTTGGTTTTAATGGAAATCCATGAAAAGTTACATGAATTAAAACTTGGCATAAAGATATACCGACAGCTGTGTTTTTTCCTTTTCAATTCCTTGAATGTTTATTAAACTGAGATGCACACATGGGAGAATGAAAAATTGTGGGTGGCCCGACCAGAGTGACACTAAAACCCGGGAGCGCTCAAAGGCTTTCAATGATCTTGCGAGTGGAAGTTACAGGCGTCAACGCCATTCACGCTAGAAAAGTCTATACTTGTATAAACTTTATCCTAACCAATGAAACAAAACAGTTACTGTTTTTAGATATTCATGATTTTTACACGTACAAATAGTTACCACAACGGGACTTATTCGTCATAAAAGCGTGACCACGAGCGGTGCAACCCGATCGAAACACCGGCAAATAGAAGGTATCGTAACCTTTTTAAATAATTTTATCGCGAATAAGTCTCGCTGTACAACAAAACTACTTGTATGAAATAACACTAGACAATTAAAACAAACGTTTACCTACCAAGGCAACCTTGAGTTATTTTAAATGTTGAACATAATTCTGTTAACTTTGTTATGAGATTCAGAGTGTGAAATTAATGTCAATGGGTTTGCGAGAAATGTAAGCTTCCGGTCTCGCCACTCCGGCACATTTAAAAGTTTTTAACCGGGTTATATTTACTGTCCCTGCTAGCACTTAGTATATACATGTATGTTAGTAGTATAGATGTTGTAGTATTAGGTTTTGTGTCACTAAGTTAATTAATCACATTCAACCATTCCTAGAATAAGAGTCAAGAAAATAGTAACAGTTCGTCGTCATCATCAACAGCCTTTCACATTCTTCTGCTGGACATAGGCCTCTCCTTAGCAAGGAGGTTTTGGCCTACTATACCACGCTGGTCATACGGGTTTGAAATAGGATTTGTTGCAAGATTTCCTTCTCTTTGTTTGTGATATTTTCCTGAATAGTTTGTTCACTTCGTCGTGTCTTACGACACCCACGGGATAAATAGAGATGGTGACACTATATATTCTTAATCCGTCACTACAGTAACAGTCACAAGTAAATAAATGTTCTAAGTCTATGAATCTAATTTTTATAATTATTATTCCAAGTAAAATACATATCATTATGTAACGATATATATCAGTATATATAATGTCATTATATATGAAAGACAAGCTATTACGAGTACATGAACACGGAACACAAAGCTTAATTAGATAGTCGTCCTCACACGAGCACATAGCCGTGAAGATACGCCCGTACGTAATACAGCATCAGAGGTTACTGGGCCGGCATTAAATTATCTTATTCAATTATATACAAAGTTAGGAAGTACAGCCACTTACTTCATGACTAAGAGGTACGAAAGTTTTCAAGCACAGTTGCATATTATCTTACTTAATATAAGACATCAAAAAACTTATTTTTATAATGTTTAGAGTCTCCAAACTAGACATGTTACTAATTATCCTGTCAAGGGATAACATAAAAATCCATTTGACACGTTGATAAATTTTATTTCCAACATATATTACTATGATCTCACAGAAAGCTAGTACAGATCTTCAAACATTGAGTAAAAACAAAAAAAAACCTTTCTAATATATTAAAAAAAGAATACAAGCTAATTATTCAAAAAAAGAATCCAAAAACCGGAACACGTAATAATTGATATTTAAAATTTAATAACCGGTGATTTATTTCTTATATGGCCAGTGTCACTCTCACAATTAATCGAATGTGACGAAAACTTAAACGTCAAAATTCATCAAGCTTAGGTTACAGAGCGTGCTTAAGAGATATACAAACATGTGATCGAAAAATGTTTAAAACGGTTTTCGACCTGAATACAGGCTTCCTTGGTAAGCTAGACCACCTCTTTAACCACTGCATTTGGTTCATTTTCTACTTACTTGTTTGCTCCTTGCCTTGCTCCCTACTTCCGTTTTCTGTCCTCGAATCACAACAGAAATCTTTGCTCAGAAAACAAACTGTTTCACTTATAATCGGCTCACAATTCCGATTTTGTAAACTCTTCGTTCTTCGTTCAAGCAGTTCTCCTGTGGATTACACTAACGCTTGAAATCACGATGTCCACTAACCGTTTCATATTTAAAAAGAATGAACATGACTCCGTTCTTAATGGCACGGCAGCCTTCGAAATGATAGTACACCAACCTATTTCCTTATATTCAGTGTACGAATATAATGTAAATATGCTTATATAAATAAATACGTGTATATCTAGGTTTTTTTTGTGCAGATATCCCAACGGATACTACCGAAAGGTGGTTATGTCGGACTCGAACCGACCAAAAACCGCACGCCGTCTCAGGTATCAGTAGCCAAGGAACCAGGTGCACCCTAGTAAGGAAATTCCTGGAACGGCAGACAATACCCTAGGCATTAAATCCGCCGATGTACAAAAGTGTATAAAGTTATAGAAAAATAAAATAAAACAGCCCGTTCGGTCCTGTAAAAAAAGTAGCTTCACATGCTTCAGAGACGTTTCGCTTTCCGATCATTAAACATAAAATCATTCAACTCCTGTAGAATCAGTTAAAAATAAAATCTGCACAATATTAATAAGATTTCTTCTGAAGTGAAATACATAGAAGTCTTTGTACCTCCCGCAAGCGTGGCGGTCGTTAATCATGCCCGCTGAAAGGGCCCTGAATATTGCGGTGAGGCCGTGATATGAACATGCATCTTAGAGGGTAGGTACACGCGTTTCTAGTGTAGGTGTATCGCATTTTGTTACAAGAAGTCACATGAAATATTATGGAAATATATTACATTTAAAATGTGATGTTCAGTATATAATAATAAACTTTTACATTTAACACACGACTGCCTGCAAATTAGGCATAACCTGTACTATGATAGCCTGATTGCTAATGAAGATACTTAAACAGTTTTAAATTCAAATATACAGTATTGTATAAATTAAGTTTATCATCAAAATGATCACATATTAATGACATCACCCTACCCTATTCATCCCACCGATATTGTTAGATCCAACTACGCAAGACAACGGCGCTACTAAGAGGAGAAGCATGAAACAGACTCATACCAACACGTCTGGTCTACGTGGTGAATAGACCAAAATCTCCTTGCCAACGAAAGGCCTATGTTTAGCTGTGGACTATTAAAGACAGTTGATGATGATCATGATTTAAACATAAATACATGGTACAGCATTAAATTGACAAATTAGCACTTTTACACAACAATTTACCAATCTATTGGCTTCAAACATTTAGCAAAGACGTAACAGTACAATTATTACAAATTATTCAAATTGGTATATAAACGTACGTATCTAGATATGCACAAAGCTTGTACTTAAATGATATATAATTTGGAAAAGTGTCTAGAAAATTACGTGAGATTGAAAAGTGCACACACCGATCTTTTGTACTTTTAAATTTAAAACAAAAGTGTTGTCAGATCAGGCATGTGTGAAGTATATTTTGCAGGAAATATAATGTGTTTAATGTAATATGACAGTTTAATAGATAAATTTCCTGCTATGTAGAGAAAGTTCACCATAATGTGAGTACCGCCTTGGTATGGGTCGCCATACTAAATTGAGTACAGCGACTACCACTCGTGGATTCTATTAATGCATCTATCAGGTAGAGTAGAGTTGCTTTGGTGGGCATAGAATAAAAAAAAGAAAGGATTATGAAGCTGTTTGTTTGACTATAGGAAAAACCTTGGATATTTGGGCCCTTTACGAGTAGGTTAGCGTCAGAAAGAGGTCCATGCATAAAAGAGAAAGCCTATACAATGTATAAGTACAATGATTTACATGTATGTGTATAATACACCTCCATTACTTTCTAATGGTGTACAGTAAGAAGAGAAAGAATTATTAATTTAGAAAACTGCTTTGTTACTAATGCTACTACTTAACGTTGTACGCAGAAAGGCTAACAGTTTAGTGAGATTGGTGGTAATGGGAAAGATGGAAGGCAAAAGATACAGAGATCGAAACCCGAAGAGATTAGCGTCGCTTTCCACCAGGTAATGGCCCGTAGCAGTTGGAGAAGAGCCACAATTTTTTTTTAAATTTTTTATCTTCTGTAGTGGGAGAACAGTCATGAAGAGGAAATTTAATGTAAATACTTCTTGACTTTTAAACAGTTTCATTTTTTTTTACTTCCTTAGAGGTTGAATACTTTTTTAAAACGATTTTATTTAGCTTGCCCTGTTTATTTGTTTCGATCAAATCCAGTATTTGAAATTCCTCCTTCCTGTTGACAGATTAATCTGATATTTGGTACACACTTTTAGTTTTGATGATAATACGATTCATTCTGCATCGTGAAATGAGTTGCGAAGAGATGTCGCCTCAATGGCACACGTAAAAAACACCTTCCGGACGACACAAAAATTCTTGATATTCGTTTCATTTTACGTTATTTTTTATGGACTTGCTACTTATTTTATACTTTAAACATTCAATTTAAATAATAGTAACAGGTTATGTACCACAAAATGTAGTTAGATCAACAGTGAATTGTAACTGGTACTTACAGCTTTGGAAAACCTAGTTCAAGTTTCAGTGTTCATAAATTTGTAATTATTAGATTGAGTCAATAAACTTTATAATTTTTATTATTATATTTTAGAAAAAAACAAGATTTCAATACACACATGGGAAAGACATCGCCTAACAAAACAAAAAAATAAATTTTCAAATTGAGAACCTTTTTGAAATTGGTAAAACAAAGTGCGGTCAATGCTCCATGCGGGACCTATTTTTCTTAAACAGATAAATAGGTACATTAAATGGGTGTGTCGTTATTTACATTTCAAGCCGTCATTAGTACAGGGCCGCATTCGGGTCCGATTCATTCACCACATTGATTTATACAACCAACGCCCATATTTTCCATAACATTTTAGGCAGAAAAATATTATAGAAAATTTATTATTCATACATTGCTTTTTTTTATTTTCTGAATCATGTACTTGTTTTAAATTCAGTTGTGATTATATCTTTGTTACAGTCGATTTCATGAGGATCTACGCATTGACTTTTTTTAAGTAAGTGGGCTTATTATAATTTAATACCACTAACAACTTGATGACCAGATGACTAACTGGCCAGTGTATAACTACAGGTCAAGTTATGGCTGTTTACTGAACTGAACGTCGTCGGTACCATTTATTTATTTATTTATTTACTTATTTAAACTTAATGCACATGTTGTACAAAGGCGGACTTAATGCCATGGGGCATTCTCTCCCAGTCAACCTTTAGTTGATGTAGAAACATGATACGGTAGATGCAAAGGTAAAATAAAGACGTTGACATACATTAGTAATAAAATGTTATTTTATGTAAACAATACATACACAATACATAAACATACATGTATATAAAATTAATACAATATTCTATATAAATACTCACTTTTGTTGTGACGATTCTACCAATTTATTTCGAAGTAGATTACGTATTTTCGCCTTACATGTGTAGCGATTTGTGGACATCCTGATATCGGCGGGCAGTGCATTCCACAGAAGAACTGACTGCACAAAGAAGAAGGAATTGATAAAGTTGGAGGTGGGAGGGGGGACCATTTACTCTCAGTACTAATACTTGTTATGAGTATAATTATTTGTTCCAGCTAACGTAAGCTTCCTAAAGGTGCCGCCTATTTTGTAATCATCTGAGCTCAAACTAGGCTGTATATCAGATGTATCAACTTATAACAAAATAGCATTCAAACATCAATATAAAATAAGAGAAAAAGCCGAAAGATTCATCAACAAATTGGTCACGACTTAATTTGTTGGACACCACTGCTGGACGTAGGCCTCTCCTTTACAAGGAGGTTTTGGCCTACTATACCACGCTGGCCAGACGGGTTGGAATAGGGTTTGTTTCAAGTTTTCCTTCTCTTTGTAATGATGTTGTCTTGGAGACTTTGTTCCGTTAGTCGCCTTTTATGACACCCACGGGATGAATAGGGGTAGTAACACTATGTATTCTTAATCCGTTACCACTCAGACAATTTTTACACACATAAATTAAAAAGTTACACTACCCTCTCAAAACGATAGCTAGAATAGTGACGTAATTCATAAGCTCTATAATACCCGATATTAAAGTACATATTCCTTGATTTTGAAGGAAGTTATTTAACATTAGGGGCTGTCGAGTTACAATTCACGGAGGCTATTGAGGGCAGACGCGGTCCGGCTATCCGTGGGTCTATAATGGCATCAGCTAAACAATAACTTCATTCATTACGCCATAATGCTGTGTGGTTTGGTGATTATTTCCCTTTATTGTGAACCAAGAGCCACTGTTTGTACAACATTTGCTTTATTTAATGCGAGAGAAATGGCGCGTGCCTTGTTATTTTCTTTTTCTTGTTTGTTTATTTCGTAGAATATAAGTTTGAATTCGTAACATTGCCTTACTTAATGTATAAACTTACCGGTTTTAAGGTAAAAATACTGGAATTTTCCTTTGTTTAAGCATTGTTGGCTCTCTAAGATAGCTCGGGGTTCAAGCCTCAGGGCTCAGGATTCATCAAAACGGAATGAGATTATTTTTTGGTATGTCAAATCTTTTCTCTTGTTTTCTTACAATCACTGTCGCTTACATTCTCCAATCCATCCGTATCAGCAATATCTATTTTTTACCATTGTCCTACCTTATTATCTATTTTTACTTTTAATATTTTTCTAATTTCTAAATTACTCGATTGATTGGTTGTCTTCTAATAAAAATTGGGACTGAAGTATAGGCTACAATATGTAAGGGCTTAATCTGTTTATTCTAGATTTAGTTTTAATGTATACGTGTTATAAGTTTATAATGTTTCCATGAAATAATTAGTAAAAGTTTCTTACAATAAATTCAAAAACTTTTTTGAGTTTGAGTCCAATCAGAACTCATTGAGTACAAATAT
The DNA here is from genome assembly GCA_949316085.1 of Hypercompe scribonia. Classification (NCBI taxonomy): domain Eukaryota; kingdom Metazoa; phylum Arthropoda; class Insecta; order Lepidoptera; family Erebidae; genus Hypercompe; species Hypercompe scribonia. The sequence goes on from OX438988.1 coordinate 14,780,577, forward strand.
TATTAATCTCACGGTATGATTCCAAGTTCAAACGTCGCGTCCCGATTCAAATTAATCAGTGATTGCCTTTATTCACCCCTATGTAAAACTGCAAACAAATATGTACCTACATTTATCGATAAAAGAACCGCGTGGCCGCAACCCGCATAGTGCCGCATTAAAATCGCATTACGATGTCGATATTTTATTTCGATATATTTGTTGGGACACTGCTACACGAATATGTTCATTTGATTCCAATATATTGTATTTTTATAGCAAATTGAGATCCAGATGCAGTGGTATTCGGTCATAACTGTTATGTATTTTCTCAAAGAATGTTCTATAAAATATACAGTGCTGTTATTTTTATCCAAAATTGATAGTTTTATTATACAAAATGCTGTATTATTGAAACAAAGAATTCTCTTTTAAAATAAATAAATTCAAAATAATTTCGTTTGAAGCTCATTTTGTTGTAATTTGTATTTCATGGTTCATGTGTTTGACAGTAAAAATATTGTTAAATTAAACGTTTAAGTTAGAATTGGTACCTAAACGAAATGAAGAGTAATGATAAACGATACAATTATTATCTGATATATTTTTTAATTTATATAGCGACTAGAATACTTTATTTACCGCGTACTAATGTGTTGCCTCGAAAAAGAATTGATTTTTGCTCTACGTCTGCCTTTCTTTTTTATTACGTACATTTATGACCGTGATTTTTCAAACTGAAACGCAAGAATCGAATTTGAATACATGTTCTTGTTTTTTTAATGATATTAATAGATGTGAAAAGACATTTTTTTTGTCTTAGACAGATTTGACTATACACTCAACAAAAAAAAACTTAACAAAAAGTCCATTAAGGCGACAACCATTACTTAATAGGAGCTAACATAAACAAGTGATAAGCATAGTTGTACTGCAGTACTTTATAATTCGCGACATGAATATGTAGAAAGGAACGATTTTGTATATTATAAATATATGTATACATATTTTAAAGACAACTAGTGCAGCCACTAGGAATAAATCCCGTGTCGCGGGGGATTTTACAAACATACCTGAAACGGATACAAAGAACATCCAGACTTAGATCGACTATTTGTGTACCACACAAAGTATTGACCTATGCAGTGATCGGCCCCTAAACACTTCGATGCAGTAGGAATCGCCGAGGCGACCACTTAAACTACTACAATGCAGTCGTATTGATACATTGTCAGTTCAATCAATGATATTAATCAGCCAGGTAGTAGAGCCACGTGGATTTCAGTATGAACGGGCTGGCATAGATGCTGTCGTGTTTCGTTGGTGAGTGCAAGACCAGGGGCCCATTGATGCAGGGGTGACAGTTGTCGTAGTAAGTGTGTGTAATATAATGCTACGATGACTATCATGCTTTCACGTCCTCAAGTGAGGCGTAAAAAAGCAACTTCATAGGCCGCCATAGTGTGGGTCATCATACCGTGTTTCCATCAGGCAGAGTAGAGTTACTTTGGCAGGCTCTTAAAAAAAAAGGTGATTGAACCTAAATTCAGCATATCTGAGTGTTTATTTTCCTTATTTCATTTAGATAACTTAATGTATATGTTGTAAAAAGATGGACTTAATGCCATGGGGTCTTTCCTCAATCTTCAGGTGATGTAGAAATATGATGCCGTAGGTGCAAAAATGAAATAAAAAGTCAGATATAATTAGTTCTTAAAAATCATTTATATAAAAGATAACGATAGATGAGATGTTATATTTATAATATACATAAATTCACTGCCACATATTATTTTTACAAGTTTATCTGAACTATCAGGTTTCAGCACATGTTAAATCAAATATCTATGTACAAGGTAAGAGGCTTTCTCTAGAAGACTAATTCTTATTAACATAATTTTTTCCCACCAAGATGTTAGTCTCTATTCAACCTCACCTGCATGTGGTGTACCTGCTGATCGACGTACGAGGCTCTGAAAAACAAAACAGCCCGATTAACAACCAAAAGACAGTCGAAAACTGGTGTTTAATATGCCTCTGCCTACCCTTCCGAGGAAACAGGCGCGATTGTATGTATAATGGAAATATTTTTTGAACCTATTTTTAAACGACTTTAACAGGAGTCTACATTAGACTATTTTGTATGTTATCTGATTTGTGAAGCGATCTAATTATTTTTTATTATCTAAAACGACAGCATCCGTGTTGTCGTGTTTCGTTGGTGAGACCGGAAGCCCATTGATGCAGTAGACAGTTATCGTGGTAACTGTGTAAACCTTACACTGACACTATGACTGTCATGCCTTTTACGTCCCCAAGCGGGATGTGAAAAAACATCTCACAAGGCCGCCATAGTGTGGGTCACCATACTGCATTATTTTCCTTTTGCAATGGCCATGGTGACCACAACTCTTGGATTCTATTCATGCTCTCTGCTTTCCATCAGGCAGAGTAGAGTCACTTTGGCAGGCTCTTAATTTAGAAAAATATATTTTTTATTACTTTTTGCTGTTATTTAAATTCAAAGAAACTGTTATAAAACAATATTCTAAATATAAATATCTCTCAAGGTGGTGTATCAAATTATAAAGATGACAAGATATTGCAATTTATTATAATTCAGGCACATTGAAGTCGGTCATATATCTTCATTAAGTTAATAATGTTTTAAGTAGACTTTGATAATAATTTAATATACGTTGTCAGTTAAAACACAAACAAAGAGGAAGATGAGTAAGAGATACGATGGAATATTTTCAGGTTATCTAAAGAGTGAAGCAGTAAATGTTAAAAATAGACAGACACTGTTAGAATTAAATTTATATAGAAGATTAAGTTTGATTTGCATGCCTAGAATAAAAATATAAATATTATTATAAGATTTAATTTCATATCCATTTATTTGACAGAACAATGACATTTGGTATGACTGTTTTATGCAAGTATTTGACAGTTATAAGTCATTGAATATAATTTGACGGTAAATATAAGTTTACTTATTTTATTGCATGTCTCAATGTCACAATAGTGTAAAAATAATAAAAAGATATTAAGAGAAATTATGGAAATTGTCTTCTGGCAAACTTTGTGTATAGAGCAAGAGCCCGTGAGTGCCAGACCTTCGTCATTTTATAAAAGCTGAAAGTTCTTCTATGTGTGTCCCTAGTACAGGTAAGAATGATCCCCAAACATGAAGCTGAGGCAGCGGTGGCTTTGGCAGATAACAGGCAACAAAGGTATGTAAAATTCCGTCTCAAATTCGTCATAATATAAAACTTGATTTTTTTATATTTGATTCATAATAATATCAAAACTCGCGTTGCTCATTGCCAGACAGTTAGTATGGTTCCAACCCTCTGCCGGACACCCCTAAACTATTATAATTTATAATTATACTTACGTTATATTATAAAACCTAAATTTAATATATAATTTTTTGGGAGCCTATTAAACTATGTTTATATAGTAGCCGGACAGTTTCGAAGGTTCTATCATCTTGCCAGACACATTCAAAGTAAGCAATAATCGGGAGAGCAAGAAGCGAATACAGTAACTAAACGTTATATTATAAAACCTAAGTTTCATATATAATTTTTTGGGAGCCTATTAAACTATGTTTACATAGTAGCCGGACAGTTTCGAAGATTCTATCATCTTGCCAGACGCATTCAAAGTGAGCAGTGATCGGGAGAGCAAGGAGCGAATACAGTAACTAAGCGTTATATTATAAAACCTAAATTTTATATATAATTTTTTGGGAGCCTATTAAACTATGTTTATATAGTAGCCGGACAGTTTCGAAGGTTCTCTCATCTTGCCAGACGCATTCAAAGTGAGCAATAATCGGGAGAGCAAGGAGCGAATACAGTAACTAAACGTTATATTATAAAACCTAAGTTTTATATATAATTTTTTGGGAGCCTATTAAACTATGTTTACATAGTAGCCGGACAGTTTCGAAGGTTCTATCATCTTGCCAGGCGCATTCAAAGTGAGCAGTAATCAGGAGAGCAAGGAGCGTATACAGTAACTAGTGCGAATGAAACAGAGCGCTTAGTCTATTGCGGGATTTCACTGCGCACCCATTGTTATTAATTTCAAATTTTGCAGTTTATTTTTTTCTTAATCCAGAAATTTCATTAATTAATTTTTACAATTTCAATAACAAATATTTAAAATAATACTGAGTAAAATGTTTCTCATACAATATCAATCATATCGAAAATCTAATAATTTAATTGATATTATTTTTCATTTTTAAGAAGTTTATTATTGTCAATGCTATTAAAATTATAAAGCCAATGAAACAAAGTAAATCAAATATTAGTGTTTATTATACCAAAGGACACATTTTTTTAAGATAAGAAATTTACAGAGAAATTAATTTATTTTAATTGAATCTAAATATTTTCATCATTTTCATCGTTATCGCGCGCTCACTAAATCGGTCCACACGTTAGCAGTTTAAACGTCGTAAGTGCTGCGAGTACAATTCGGACCGCCTTTGAATGCGTCTGGCAAGATGAGAGAACCTTCGAAACTGTCCGGCTACTATGTAAACATAGTTTAATAGGCTCCCAAAAAATTATATATGAAACTTAGGTTTTATAATATAACGTTTAGTTACTGTATTCGCTCCTTGCTCTCCCGATTATTGCTCACTTTGAATGCGTCTGGCAAGATGAGAGAACCTTCGAAACTGTCCGGCTACTATATAAACATAGTTTAATAGGCTCCCAAAAAATTATATATAAAATTTAGGTTTTATAATATAACGTTTAGTTACTGTATTCGCTCCTTGCTCTCCCGATTACTGCTCACTTTGAATGCGTCTGGCAAGATGATAGAACCTTCGAAACTGTCCGGCTACTATGTAAACATAGTTTAATAGGCTCCCAAAAAATTATATATGAAACTTAGGTTTTATAATATAACGTTTAGTTACTGTATTCGCTCCTTGCTCTCCCGATTATTGCTCACTTTGAATGCGTCTGGCAAGATGATAGAACCTTCGAAACTGTCCGGCTACTATATAAACATAGTTTAATAGGCTCCCAAAAAATTATATATTAAATTTAGGTTTTATAATATAACGTAAGTATAATTATAAATTATAATAGTTTAGGGGTGTCCGGCAGAGGGTTGGAACCATACTAACTGTCTGGCAATGAGCAACGCGAGTTTTGATATTATTATGAATCAAATATAAAAAAATCAAGTTTTATATTATGACGAATTTGAGATGGAATTTTACATACCTTTGTTGCCTGTTATCTGCCAAAGCCACCGCTGCCTCAGCTTCATGTTTGGGGATCATTCTTACCTGTACTAGGGACACACATAGAAGAACTTTCAGCTTTTATAAAATGACGAAGGTCTGGCACTCACGGGCTCTAGAGACCAGTATGTATGTATGAAGTAAAATATGAGTTAAATGACGTGCTTTTTTATTTGAGACACTTATTTATTTAATTTTTTTTTCTATATTTAACCTACCAAAGTGACTCTATTCTGCCTGATGGAAAGCATAAATAGAATCCAAGAGCGGTGATCACCATACTCACTGCGAATGACGACAGTGTTATATGGCGACCCACGCTACGGCGGCCTAATGAGATGCTTTTTCACGCCCCGCTTAAAGGACCCGGGATCGTAGTGGGAGGGAAACATGGGTGCTAGTAATGAATTCCAGGCTTTAACAGGTTCGCACAGGAAAGAATACCCGTACTGATTAGTTCGGGAGCGAATGACTACCATTGGTTTTTTGCTTTTTTATTTGAGACACTTATTTTATAACAGTTATAAATATTATCTTTGTTTTATTATAGACGTAATTATTTTAATTATTAAATTTTCAACTAGGTATCATCTTAGCTTTTATTCTACTCATACAACCCGATGTATTTAAAGTGAATTATAGACTGATCACGTCAAAGTAAATTCGTCCCACCCACATGATCACGTTATTCTTTAAAAAAACAAATCTCCTAAAATAACCGCGACGCAAAAGTAATAATTTCAGCAAAAGCAAACCGAGATGAAGGGTGCACTGAATTATTCATAAACTCTAAACGAGGAATCAAAGACAAGCAATGAATTGATTTTACTTTTTATCTAAGTCGGGCCCTGTGTGTGTTGGACTTTTTTGTTTACATTTTGCATTTCATGAAAATGTTACTTAAATAACAATTTGCATACACGATGTGACGTCATTTAAAGTTCAATTCCATCGCGTAAATGTGTAGAGATTGAATATTTTGGTAGTAAAGTTATTCACAGTGCGTTCATGGCGGAAGTTCTCCTCCGTGCAGTGTTTCTGCTTCATTCAAAATTTTATATAGACGCGGTAGTACTACATATTTTTGGCCACATTTTTATTTTTTATTTCCTACATTACATGGTGTTAAAGTCGTATTTTCTTGTACGTATCTAAAACTTTTAAATTACAGCTAGAAGACAATTTTAAACTAATACAGTAACAAAATTCTTATCAAAACTGATACATTCGTCAAATTCAGCTAATGCTGTAATCAGCATAATGCATACAGTATAGATGAATTTTGTCGCTTACACTTTAAAATTTGGACGAATAGTTTAAAAGTATCACATGAAGATTGATCTGAATGGAGCGCCTATTATAAGGGAGCGCAAAGTGGAGGTGTAGGGGCGGTTCATTAAAAATTTATAATATGTATTTGTATGGATGTGAAAATAACTCAGGCTGTTTGTTATACATTCACGGCTAAGCCGCTGAACCAATTTTAATGAACTTTGGCTTTACTAAGATTAGTATTGTGGCGACTTCCATATTACAGCACAGAGAAAAATATACAACAGCGCCATCTAGCGAAGATACATTGAACTACGAAGTATGAATAAAAACGTATTAGTGTAACGAACTACGAAGCAACTACTAATCTTGTATCGCGAAATAGAGATTCGCGTGGCAATTAGCATATATACAACATCCCAACGTCAACGGTTGGGCCGTGGCCCGCCATGCATGATCACCTCGCCTGGTCGGAGGATCCTCCCTTCACAGTGGTGAACTCGAGTATTATATAATTTAAAACTTAAGACACTTCTTAGAACGTAGGCTGGCAATTATTGATATTTTGACATATTATTCGAGCACTTAGTGTAACTCGCTGACTGTCTGAATCAGGCAGCTGAGACGATCAGTAGATGTGCTACTAGCAAACGTAAGAACAATTATAACCTCCAGTTTCACCAGCCAGTCCACGATCTCTTCATATTGTTTTTAAGTGTGGAAGTCTCTCGGGCCGTTTCATCTGACGTGGGTTTTGGTGGGCGATGTGTTTAAATAATAATAATAATAGTTTATTAGCAAGAAACATTTGATAACTTACATATCACCAAGGTTTGGATACAAACATAAACATTTTGTGTTTGAGTTGATATGGTAAATGTTGTCAGCCATGTCAACTAGTATGCACTGTATAACGGCTTGCAGCGCCTTCTTTACATTGCCAAGTAATTAAGACTATATATGTTTGAAATATCGTTTAACAAATCAAACTGATTAAACTTTACACACTAAGCTCCACTATGCCTTAAATTGGTGAGATCCAGGAATAGCTTTTATTAAGGCATTTGGACTATCCAAACCGGTCATCTGAGTCCTCGCGCAGTTGCCTAGCTCACTGGCTGTCCAAACTTTAACCGATCTAACATTTTTAAGTTACCCTATTTTAAAAGATGTCTCAGTCATGAATCTAAACTTAAAACTCATGTTAAGTAGAGATTTTATTATTCAATGTCATTCAAAACAAGATTCACCAATCCTTACTCAAGTGAGTGATAGTTTATTTTAAAATGATATTTACGTCAAAATCAGGTCTAAATTTTGACAGATGTGACCGTTATTAATGTGAGACAAGCTGAAACTTGTCTCAAGCAGTGATATTTAGTTCACTTAAGGAGAAATAACTATTTTTATGATGATTTATTTCTGAATAATTATAATATAATAGATTTAGTTTACATTATATATGATATGTACTTAAAGACGTACTCCACTTTTTTGTTTTAAACTGGGTAAAACTTAAACGCATTCTATAAGAAGAGTGACGCTTAAATTTTGATGAACTTAAAACTAGTTTCAGGTAATCAGAGTTCAATCGATACCTGAGACGTCTTTTAAAATAGTGGTCTCAGTCTTCGTATAAGCTTACATTTTGTGTTCTTATAGCTTTTATTTTGAAATGTCTCAATGTTTCACACATATAGTAAACAAAAAAGTCTATAATACTTTCTTAATGGTCGTTAGCGTAACATTGCGAAAATCTTACACAATTCTATCAGTCTCGTGTTCTAAGGGTGCGTTACATAAAAGAACAAGGACACAGATTGTTTACTTTATTATACGCCCTAATGGTGGCAATAAACTGAATTACATTCGAAATATGTTCTTTATTTTAAGTCCTTGTAGATGTTTGTAATGATGTAGATGTTGTGCCATATTTTATATATCCGTCGGTTTATTGATATTTAAGAAGACAAATACGACAGGTTACCGATATCTTTATAATTTTACTGTATTTGATGTCAGCGTCGTTAGGTGGTGCTCAAAATCAAGTTGTGACTTTTCTGTGGATGAATAATGAATACGTCGGTGTGTATACGAGAATATCTGTGTGAGAGGTGTTCTTTATTTCGATAAGTGTTTCTCTCTAATTCGTATACGTGGCCAGGGTACCGTTCTAATTTTTTTTTAAAAGACAATTCCCACACTATGAATAAATGCTGTGTCGAACACCCAGGCCTAAAACAATAATTTATGAATGGCATTAAGTGTTGTCACATGTGGGGTTAGAACCCACAATACTCAGCGCAGCAGAGAGCGGCGTGGCGACCGCTTAAACCACTAGGCCAACCGTGCAGTCAAATTATAGAGCATTACAAATAAATAAAAATAAAATAGTTGGAATATTATAATTATTAGATACATTTGTTATATGTTAATAAAGAAGTAAGATATTTACTTCGATAAGATAGGAGGACGGAGTAAAGTATGTACAATATATCTCGTCAAAAGCAGTTGTCCACGTTTTTAAAGTTAAAGAAATATTACCTAACATATTTTCGAAACTGAGTAACATATTTTTTTTTTAAAAGTATACTCTTGTATCTAAGAACCTGACGTTAACGAAAGATTAATCAGTGTCTCTGATTTCCGGTGATTTACGAATCTACACCAAATACTTTGTTGTTGACCTAGTTACGCCTAAGATATAAGGCTCATTTTGTCGTACGACTGAATGCTAATTACAAATACATATTTATACGCGTGAATTTCGTTCATTTCCTGACATATTACACGCCCTAATAATCCGTTTATTAAGCTCCGTCTTACATCTACATTCAGTTATCAAAGACAACAAGCAAATCGCGCTATTATTAACAAATATTAAGACACGTCACATTAGGGATTAGTTGTCCCGCAATCCCTGAAATACCCGGGATTTATTCGCGGTAAATCCCCTATCATGGATAATGGGTGCAAATTTGCGGGGATTCGTCCGCTACGTCGAAATGGAACTAAGCTCAGATTGCTTACTCGACGAATTTAAGCGCCTATAATGGTGTTATCTATATTATATTGTGAACAGTTGTGAAGTTATTTCTGTAGTGATTTATCAAAATAAGCGAATAGTAACTACCAGATCTGTATATAGGGTTGAATTTTCATTGTCTTATGTATGTATATATGTTATATAAATTTTTCGTTTGTATTGTTTTTCATTACTGTGTTTGTAGAAACGTAATACAACTCTTTGAAAAATTCAAAACAACAACAATAATTTTCAAAATTCAAACAATATAAGTATGTTTCTCAGTAGTCTGGTTAATATAGTAAAGGCTGTAACTTATTGGTGACTTTCATGGACATTTAATTAACAAACTAAAAGAGTCATTTGAATTTCCATAATTAATTACATATACTTATTCCAGTAGAAGACTATTTATAGATTTCTGCAATAACTCCAAGAAATATTTAATCATAAACGGTATTCGTTACGAAACTCTTAAATTATTCACCAATGAAATGAAATATCGATCGTTTTCATGTTTCGTATTCAGAAAGTTGATGAATCAATTAAAAGTTCAAAACGAATAATTAAACAAGTATTAATTAATTGCAATAAAAAATAACGATCGCGCGATTGGTATTTAATTGAGTATGGAAAGAGTTTATTGAGTAAAACTTTTAGGGCTGACTTCAATCTAACTTCGATTATTACTTTATTTATTTTCAAAGGGCCAAAAATGCCTCGTTAACCTCGATGGACCAATTGATAGAATATTATGTGGTTGTAGTAGGTTTGAGGCGATCATTTGGATATGGGCCCTGTCACCTGGTGATAACACGTGGAAATATTGAAACAAAAAACGATTAGTTAACGGTTAAAATGATTAAGAAATGGTGTCTCGTCGGAGTTACCAATATTGTTCGTATTTACGTTCCTGTCATGAGTGTTAGGTTTAAATGCGATTTATATTCAATTTATTGTTAAATTTTGTATTTCATTTATTTTAATTTTTTTTATTTTTCATTTCAGTTTGAATTGTATAGTGAGTTTTTTGTATATGTAAATGTAAATATAGTGAAGGTTTGTAATTTAAGGTTATGTTTAGTATCTTTCTGGTGGTTTTGAGTACTTCTACGGCCTAACTAAAAGTCACCTAGTGTCACGTTCACGATGACTGAGGCTCGTATGCCATCTGTATGGTCAGGCCTACTCAAAACTATGGTCCTTTCTTCAAAAGGCCAACCTGGACCTTGCATTGTTCTTGTATAGTTTTATTTAACATTGTTCATCGACTTAAATACACCTCTGTGGTTTGTTTCGGCATTTATTCCTAGAGTGAGTCTAAGAAAATGCTGCCATCTTCTAGCTGTAAAATCCAACGTGTAAAAATGTTTGGAAAGACTTACAAAATAAATTTCATGCATGTTTTATTCGTTAATAGCCACAAAAAACTCCTAGATCAATCCAGCACGCTCACATTTCAGATATAGACAACTAAGACGTTTTGTGGCAAGGCTGACCAGCTTAGACATTTGTTAAACGAGAATTTAAGGCGCATATTTTTTTTTTAAATAAATATATCTCGACATATGAGGACATATGTTATACGGCTTGCTGTCTCTGAGATCAAGAGGTCTCGGGTTGGATTCCCAGGTCAGATTAAAAAGTGTTATTGAGTTTTCCAGGTTACAGAAATATTTTATAACGGTCCGAAGTTTGGAAGTTGGGGTCTTTATCCCTGTACCTCGGAGAGCATGTAAAGTTGTCGGTCCTGCGCCTAATCTCTCCTCGGTCGTATGGGATAACCGTCACATCGGATTGTGAGAGTGAGGGAACAGAGAGTGCGCCTGTGTATGCACACACTTTGCACTATAATATCTCCTGCATAATTCTTGTAGTCGAAATCGGCTAAGAGTACATCATATTGTACGCTACGATATGAGTATATTTATTCAAAACATAGGTAGGAACAACTTAGATTTAGTTTGGGATTAAAAAACGCTGTGTAATATTTCCTAAAATAATAAAAAAATAAACAAATCTTCAAATGCCTTACTAGCACTTTCCCCTAAAAAGCTATAATTTGCTTACAAAAAACGTTTAAAAGTATAAACCAAGTAATATACAGCCAAAAAAAAACAAAGTACCCTAAATAATGTTGGAAAAAAGCCTACAAAAAGGCAGTAAATTGCAACATAAATTACACTAAAGAATCTGTAATAGGGCAAGGTACGCAGTTCTTCACAATTAGGAGTAAGAAACATTTGCGGAAGGTCGTTTGTTGAGTTTTGATTTTAGCGTTAAGAAAATGTTGATTTATGGGCAATGAGATTAGGCTAAGGTCGTTTGGTTCAAAATTACTCACCTGATAGTGTTTGTTTGCTTCATATACGATTAGACATTTAACTCACTCCTTGATTGCCCGGTTACTGCAGTGATAAGCTTTATTGAGTCTTGTGAATTTACCCATGTAGCCGCAAAGAACATATAAGATAAAGCGATGGCTATGAATAATTCTTCGCGGTTCCTATGGGTTTAATTTACATGAATCTGAACTGTGTAGTTTTTGCGACAAATGCTGCTTCTGAACACCTTCAATTCAAGAAACAAGTGCGTCACCATCTTCGAAGTCCTTCCCCTAGAATAATTTAGGGGGAATCCAGTACCTCATTCACTTGATGACGTGCAAAAAAAAATGCTTAACAGCATATAAGACGTTAATAGTTACGAGTATTTCTTGAATTTTTGCTTTAATATTTTTTATATTGGGTGGGCCAAGAGTTCGTTAACATTTGCATCTAACATCCCGTGCAAACATGTTACGGGAATTCTTGGGGCCGATGCTACTGGAATTTGCTGGCTACAATCGTAACACATGGTTTCCATAAGACGGAGCCACTTGTTACACATCTAATAAGTCCCTGCCAGTGATCAAAAATATGTTTCCGGAAAAGCTGATTTCCAGACGAGGCAACATTTCAGAAGTCAGACAGAAGTCCAGATCTATCACCAGCAGACTTCTTTTTAATCGACTATTTGAAAAATCGTGTCTACATCAATAAACCAAATACACTACGTCAACTAATAGAAAAAAAATTGCAAAGAGATGTCGGCGATCTCATGGTTTATTTGCCGACAAGTGTTCGAAAATTTCGGTGCTCGCTTTGAAGAGTGCAAAATGTCAAAATGGTAGTCACTTAGACAATGTATTTTTTTTTTATTATAAACAAATTCCAATTATTTAGCTTTCTTATTTATAAACATTTTTTGTGATATATCAATTTTCTTTTTCAATTTTTTCAAATGTTAACTTGGTGGCTCACCTTATACATATGTATGTATATACTTTTAAAAAATAATGCCCGCAGTAGGAATATATTTTGTGTCGTCAAACTTACATGAAACAGATACAAAGAACACCCAGACTTAACAACCATTTGTGGATCACACAAAGTGTTGTCTCATGTGGGGTTGGAACGTACAATAGAATAAAAAAAAAGTAATTAAAACTTTTGTAATAGAAGTCATAGTCTTTTTCGGAATTTAATCTCTTGGGGTTCTGTAGGCTAATGTAAGACTGCATCATGAGGAGCACCGCATTCGATGCAATTAACAAAACGGCCGTACATCGGGATTATCCTCCACCTCTGAAGCTCGATTTATCGGCACGAGTTTACAACTGAATCCAGTTTCCAGTATAACCCTCGATGTACACTTAAAGATATGCTATGAATTTTAATATATAAAAATATTATATTATAGGGATTAGTAGTATTTTAAAGTAGCAGAGTCACGCTGATTTCAGCACGAACGGGCCGGCTCGACTGGGGCAGTACTACCCTCCCACAGAAGACCAACCTAAAGCGCCAGCTTCCGTGCTGTTATGTTTCGTTGGTGAGTGTGAGACCGGAGGCCCATTGATGCAGGGGTGACAGTTATCGTGGTAACTGTGTAAGCCTTACACTGTCACGATGACTGTCATGCCTTTTACGTCAACAAGCGTGGCGTGAAGAAGCATCTCACTAGGCCGCTATAGTATGGGTCACCACATTGCATTGTCTGTGACCAAAACTCTTTGGATTCTACTCATGCTTCCCATCAAGCAGAGTAGAGTCACTTTGGCAGGCTCTTCATACAGAAAAAAAAAATAATAAAAAAAAATATGACTATTGGGTTGCAGGTATCTATAGGTAGAGGTAGTAAATGTAGTAGTGTTCGTTGGCTTTCCTATCTCACAAAAAAACTATGTAACATTTTATTTCACTCTATATCAGTAAGTAGATTGTATCAGTCTTCATAGTGGTATAGTACAGTATCCATTATGATAAGTTTTTGTATTTGACATATTTTATATAAACATAAAATTTTCATTTACCTTATGGCCGAGCCTTATAGCGAACGGGTCAGAACGGCGATGCGGAGGCATTCACACCGCGTCTATCTGTCTCAGTTATTAAGTTTTTACTACTTGTAACAATATCAATCTTTCTGCAATAATGTTTGAATATTAGAAATTTAGTATTGTATTTGAAACTAGCGGCCCGCTCTGGCTTCGCATGGGTACGATCAGCGACGCCCATGCTTTTAAATTCTTTAATATCTTCTAAGGCATTCATTTTAATGATATGTTTTATAACACAAATTGGATCTACATTAAATAAACAACATATTTAACGTATTAAACTGGATAAGATTAACATTCATCATTATCATCAACAGTAATTAATAATCCACTGTTGGACATGAGATCTCACCTTAGGAAGGAGATTTTATGCTTAGAATAGCATATTTGTCAAATTATTTCGAAAGTGTAGATACCAGTACGTCCGTGTGGTGATGGATTAAGAATACATAGTGTTACCAACCCTATACATCCCGTGGGTGTCGTAAAAGGCGACTAGGGGAACAAGGTATGCAAGACAACATCATTACAAAGAGAAGGAAAACTTGGAACAAACCCTTTTTTTTTTTTTTTTTTTTTTTAACGTGTGGAAACCCCCTCGGGCCGTCACCCCACCGGGGTTTACGGCGGGGTGGTGTGTCGGAATCGGACCGACTAAAACCACACGGTGTGCCACTCTGCGCCTGAGATAGGAGGGATCCGGGAACCGCTGCTATTACGACATCCAGATCCCTCCTAGCGCCTGCCCGCTACCTCGGGCACCATCTGCGGATAAACTCTCTATTTTAGGCGACGTACGGCACACACGTACGTCGCCTCCTCGCGGCTGACCATTGTAGCGGATGGAGGGGATAACCCGTCCCGTCCACCCGCGGCCACACTCAAGGCGGCATGAGGCGCTGGTATGCGCGCCTCCGCCGCCCGGCTCGCCGGCGGCGAATTGGGTCCGAGTGGATATTGTCCTCCCGGGCCTTCTCCGCCGCCTCCTTCCGCGAAATTACGTCTTCGCAGAAGGTTGCGACCGCGGTAAAACAACTGTCGCTACCGACTATGGAGCGTATTACGGCCAGTAGCGAGAGATCTCCTCCAATAACTGCAGTGAGGACCCCACGCTGCGCCGCCCAAGCGGAACAAACCGCCAGCGTGTGCTGAGCCGAGTCCTCACTGCAGTCGCAGTGGTGACAGGCGGGACTCAATTCCCTCCTGGCGACCGAGTGCAGATACTTCCCGAAGCAACCGTGCCCGGAAAGAATCTGCGTCAGTCGGAAGGAAAGGGTCCCGTGCTGCCGCCCTGTCCACTCGGCGATGACCGGCTGGAGAGCCTCCACGGCGGCAAAGCCAGCACGTGGAGCCTCCAGCCGGGACGACCAACGAGCCATCGTGGCTCGACGAGCGGCCTCTCGCCACTCGCGTATCTCTTCGGGCGGGGGCCGAATGCCGCTACCCACCCGAAAGTCTGCCGTTCGCCGATAAACTTCGGCGAGCACTTCCGCCTCCAAATCCCACGGGGGAGTTCCGGCTAACGCGCACGCCGCCTCCGTCGATACGGTGCGGTAGCCGCGTATGGCTCTAACCGCCAATATCCTCTGAGGGCGCCAGAGGCGCGCCCTATTCTGGGCGGTCAGAGCCGCCGCCCACACCGGTGCACCATACAGTGCCATTGACCGAACAACCCCCGTGTATAGCTGTCTTGTCGCAACGTTGGCTCCACCCAAATTGGGCAAAAGTCGCCCAAGAGCAGAAGCAGCGCCAACCAGCTTTGGAGTAAGCTGTCGGAAGTGCTCGTCGAAGAGCCACCTGCCGTCGAGGATCAGGCCCAGATACTTCATCTGGGCCTTAATCGGTACGAGGACCGAATTGACTACGATAGAGGCACTAGGGGGTGGACCACGACGGGGCCCATGAAACAAAAGGGCTTCCGTCTTATCTAGGGCCACCCGTAAACCCAGCGCCTCAATGCGCCCGACCACCAAAGAGACTCCCACAGTGGCCAGGCGCGCCGCCTCTTGAAAGTTCGCCCCCCGGGCCGTGACCAATGTGTCATCGGCGTAACAAATTACGCCCAGCCCGGGGGGAAGACGACCTCGAAGGGCCCAGTCGTATCCCATATTCCACAGGAGTGGTCCGAGGACGGACCCCTGTGGAACACCGCACGACATGGGCCGCCGCCTCAGAATACCATCTCGGTCCTCGTACACGACGGTACGCTCCTCAAGATAGTCTGCCACAAGCCGCCTCAGGTACTCTGGCACCCCGTGGTAGTGGAGTGCTTCCCTGATGCAGCTAAATGGCAGACTATTAAATGCGTTGGCGATGTCCAACGACACCGCCAACAGCACGCCGCCACAGCTCACTGCCTCTTCGGTAACGGCCCTCAGGCGCAACACAGCATCGACTGTCGAACGCCCCGCTCGAAAACCGAATTGGGCGTCCGACAGATCGGGGCCCACTTCGCAGAGGTGCCGGACGATGCGGGCAGAGAGTACCCTCTCAAACAGTTTACCCGCCTCGTCCAGCAACACGATGGGCCTATAGGCCGCTACCGAATCGGCAGGCCGTCCCGGCTTCTTTAATAGGACCAGCTTCCCGCTTTTCCAGCACTCAGGGAAGCGTCCGGACGCCAGGCTAGCGTCCAGGACCTCCCCGAGGTGGTTCGACATGTGTTCGAGGGCTGGGGCCAGCACTCGGGCAGGTATCCCGTCTGGCCCGGGGGCGGTGTTCTTAGAGCGGATCCGTAGAACAACCGCCCCAATCTCCGATTCCCTGACGGGCGGAACATTGTCCTCGTTACCCCCGTCATCTCCGACGATGAAGACCATCGACGGGGGTGTGTGCTCTACCCGCTGCGGGAAAAGACCCTCGACCACTTCCTGCAGGAAGCTGGGCTGGAGTGCCTCTGTAAGGGGGGGGCCCGACGTACGGAGCTTCTGTCGCGCCGCACGATAGGGGCGACCCCAGGGGTCACGATCGAGACCCTCCAGCATCTCCTTTCGTTTCGCATCTTTGGCGCGGCTAATAGCCAGCTTCAGAGTTTTCCGCGCCTCTCGGTACTCCTCATGAAGCTGGTCCCTCCCGCCATCTTCGCGGTGACGCCGCCGACTGCGGGTGTAGGACCTCCGGGCACGAGTACAGGCCGCACGGAGGTCCGACAGCTCTTGGGACCACCAGTAAACCTCCTTCCGTGGAGGTCGACGACTTCTTATGCGGGGCATGGCCGCATCGCAGATCAGCGTCATCGCATCACGAAAGCGGCCAGCCCCCATATCGACCTCCTCGGTCGGGGCCTGCGGAGACAGCCAAGAGTGAATTATGGCTGCCTCCTCTAGTAGGTCCCTATTCAGCTTCGAAACAGCCCACCGCGGAAAGCGAGAAGGCCGCGCCGCGTGACCCCTACTGGGGTCCTGGGTCCAGGAGAGCTCAAATCGGATGTAAAGGTGATCCGAGAGCGTCTCAACCTCTTCCAGGACACGCCAGTTCCTTACTCGCGCGGCGAGAGCAGGGGTAGCGAATGAAAGGTCCACTATCGACCCCCCCTGCTGTCGCACGCACGTGTTGGTGGAGCCTCTGTTTAATAAACAGAGGCCCACTGAGGCCGCCCACTCCTCTACGGCCTCACCCCTTGCGTCCGTTCTGGGGGAACCCCAAGCAATGGACTTTGCGTTGAAGTCCCCCAGCACAAGGACGTGCCCAGACGTTAGTCGCCGCATCGAGCTCTCCAAACTGTTGAGGAAAACCTCGAAGTCGCTCAGACTCCGGTTGGGGGAGAAGTATATACCGTATATGGTGATCCCCCCCCACTCAGCAGCAACATATCCAGTGCCCTTGTCTCTTAGCGACAAGGGCGGGGAATGAGCCGCTGTGGAGCCGACGACTGCTACAGAGCCGTCCCGGTCACCCAACCAGTTTGGACGGGGAGGAACATAATAGGGCTCTGCAGCTACGGCAACACCAATCGACCACTGTGCCATGGTTTGCAAGAAGAGATCCTGCGCCGCAGCACAGTGGTTCAGGTTCGTCTGGACAAGGAGGCTGGAGACTCGATCCATTACTGGATCGTTTCTACAGCCCCCTCCATAGGCGACGACGTTGACGCCCTAACTACATCGGAGGCAGCCTGGGTCGACTGGCTAGCTTCCGACGCTTGCCGAAAACTGCGGAAAGACTTGCAGCTCCCCTGTCCCATCTGATGATTGGCAGGCCTATTGCCCGCCGCGCACTTTGGGCAGTGAGGGACGGCAGAGCACTCTGCTGCCTTGTGTCCCGGTCGACCGCAGCGGAAACACAATCCGCTGCAGTCGAAACAACTATCGCACTTGATGCGAGTGTGCCCCGTAGCCAGGCACTTGAAGCACCTCATCGGTCTCGCCGCCAGAACTGTGACTCTGGCATTCACGAAACCGACGAGGATTCTGCCGGCATCGCCTAAAATCTTAGCTGACGCTACAGGACAACTTATCCACGTCGCACCAAGGCCTCCTGGACCGGGACGGATGGTGCCAACCCTGATGTTGTCCGCGTTGCACCCACTTTTCTCCTGAATCGCAACGCGGATATCCTCAACCGTTACGGAGTCGTCCAGGCCTGAGATTCGCAATTCTGCACATTTGGTAGGCCTGGCGATCTTTACACCATCCGTAGCAGAAAATATACTCCGCAGCTTTTCGGCAAAAGTATCCGCCGTCTTTGTGCCTTCAGCCCCAGGGAACTCCAGTACTCTAGCTCCCGTTTGGGCGAGGCGCATCTTGACACCTACAGTCCCAAATTGATTGGCGAGACTATCCCGGGCTTTTTTAAATACGGCGGCATAGGATAGCCCGCCGTTTGCCGCCTCCGGTGATACAGTGATCACTACAGCCGCAGTCTTTGGCGTCTGTAGTTTACGCGGCTTCTTCTGGGTGGCTACTGCCACCGATGGCGACTGCGGGGTAGAGGCTACTTTTTGGGTAGCCTTCTTACCCCATTTTCGGGACTTCTTGGCCGATCCGACTACCTGCCACCCATCCTTTGGCGGAGCAGAAATAGAGGGGCCAGATATAGGTGCCGGAGTGGGAAGTGGAGGGAACTCAGCCCTCGCCTTTGCCGTAATCCTTAGGCCAGCTTTAGGAGCCGCCGTCTTTGCCACAGTCGTATTTGCCGCCAATTTTGCTGCTCTAGCCGTCTTCGCAGCAGCCACAGGGGCGGATGTAACTGTTGCCGCCGCATACGACATACGACCACCTGCACTGGGAACCGAAGCCGGCGGCGACGTCTTCGATCGGCTGATCTTCGCCCTATCCGCTGCAAGTGGCGGCCGAGTTACGGGGGCTGGAGGTAACCTCGCCTCAAGGCCCGCGAGACGTCCTTCCAACAGACGCCCCACTGCGTCAAGCACTTGGCGCAGATGGGCATCAAAGACGTCCCCAGAACCGTGACTGGGGGCAGACCGTTCTGAAACCTGGCCTTGTCGTTCAGGGTTTTCCGTCTGCGCCCGAAACTGAGCAAATTGGGTGCTCAGCTCAGCCACCTGCCTCGTCAGGCGGTCATTAGCCGCCTCCAGGCGAGCTACGTCCCCGATGAGGGTAGTAACCACTCCTGCAATGGCGGAGGAGGAGTCCTTAAGGGCCCTGACAAATGGACCCTTAAGGTTTGTAGATTTCGTGGCCACCTTGTTAATGATGGCCACAGCTACATTCGCCTTCTCCTGCAGGGACACCGGTGCCTGGGCTGCCAAATCCTCCACCGCCGGTGTTCGAATTTTTTGCAGGAGATCTGCAATTTCCTCCTCCACTATGGATTCACCTTCCACTCTGACGCGCCTGTAGGCTGCCGCCTTAGAGAACACGGAGCCTGAGGGAACCGAAACTGGAGTGCGTGACCTCCCTCTGCGGCTACTAGCCACTTTGGGAGGCAGCCACTCCTGAGAAGTTTCTTCTTCTTCGTCTGTGGAGCGTCCACGTTTTCGGTTATCGCGAACCTCCACTTCCATTACATCTAGCGCCTCAGTTACTATACTAGAGTCACCCCTGTCTGACGGAATAGCGGATTTCGAACGTAGCCGATCTGATCTTCTTCGGCTCCCTGAAGCAAGATTAGCTTCTGAGAGCGATATAGGCGTCACACGTTCCTTCTCATTAGTCGAGAAGTCCTCCGTCTTCCTAGGCTTTCCCTTCCGATTCTTCTCCTCCTTTTCGTCGTCTTTTTCATTATAATTTTTTCTTAAGATATCCATAATTATTCCCACGCGTGGGGGAGAAATAAAAGTCGACCCGGGCAGAGATCCCCCAATACCCGGGCAAGCGTAAATTTGTGCCCAACCGAGGGTGCCTCGGCTGGGAGTGCGCTTGCGACTGAACTACCCATCAGCCATGCATCCCCAGGTCACGCACCAGAACACGGGATTCGGGGTAATTTTTTATAGAGGTGTTCTTCCTCGCAGTCCGGGCGGCTAAGCCAAGACCCTCGGCCCCGATCGGAGTTGTGAGACATAACCACGACACTCCTCTCGAGATTACGATATGACAACGGTGGCAGGAAGATTAAATCTACCAATGCCTGCTCGGCGGCAGTGTGAGTACACACCGAGCCCGTTCTCCTTTCTCCACCATTGACAGTGGAGAAACTCCGACCCATGAAAGGGTCCCACCTTCATGATTTTTTAACGAGGTTTTCCTCCTTATTGCTCCGAAGAGCGAAGAGCCAACAGAGGAATCGATAACCGAATTGCTCTGTTGGACCAAACCTCAACCGAATGGCCAAAAGATTGGCCTCCTCTTCGTGCTAGAAAATTAGCCGTCGGCGGTGATGAACAGCGCCATCGCCGACGTTACCAGGGTGCACCACGTGGAGGTTTTCTAGCCCAGCACCCCTGGAACAAACCCTATTCCAACCCGTCTGGCCAGCGTGGTATAGTAGGTCAAACCCTCCTTGCTAAGGAGAGGCCTATGTCCAGCAGTGGACTGTAAAGGCTGTTGATGTTGATAATACCACCATTAAATTTAATTTTAAAATATAAAAATGGTTATTGTCGGTCATCCGGTAGAATATGGGCATACCAATGACATCACAGACTTTTTGGATATTTCTAGTAAAGTTTAAAAATTATATATATTTGCAAAGTTTTGATTTTTTATATGCTCTATTAATATAACATGGGTTTATTATATATTAATTTACCGTGAAATATAACCCACATAAAGGTGGTAACCACATTTAAATTCGTTCGGTACTTTAATTGAAGCATACAAGAACAAATGGCGACTTTATTTTATACTATACAGACTGACTGGTGAGATACCTTCAATATTTGAGGACGTGATAGTATGTGAACATATATCATGAAATAAAATAACATAAAAACGAAATATTAAATAACTTCTTAGTAAACTTCGTACACAGTACACCGAGAGCTCAGTATTTAACTGCGGAATACTTGGACACCGCGAGTTATGTCGTCATAGACGTGACGCCCTACAATAGCATCAGTCATGAACGACCATTCAGCTGATAAGCCACAGACGCCCTGGAAACAATAGAACAACTAGCTCCTTGTCTCCAACGCATAATAAGAATAACTTTATTTATAAAATAAAGTTAATCTTGGCATCCGTCATGAACCACCACTTAGATGATAAGCCGCAGACTAAACATTAGAACAAATAGCTCTTTGTCTTCAACACATATCAATAAAAATACTGTTTTAACTTTAAGAAATGGTTTCATAAATAAAGTCAGTCTCAATCCACTCTTCAAGCCGAACACTTGTCTTATTAAAAACCCTCTCGCCCTCGCTCACAACCTAACTCGCGCGGACTTATTTTTTAGAGACATTTCGATAAAAAATAAGCACCTATTTTTTTTATATCAAGTTAACGAGAATCGAGTACCGAGTACTCTCCATAAGTATTGAAGGTATCTCACCAGTCACAATGTATAAAGACACGTAAGAGTATGGTGAGTTTAATTTGAAAATGTTTAAATTTCGACTATTTTTTTAATTGTTTTTTATTTAAAAAATGCGTTTTAAACAAGTTAATGTTTACACGCAATATATTTTTCTAATGTACTGCACATAGTGTGTATATGCCCTTACACCTGTATGCGAGCCGCATCTACAGCTAAGGCCGTCGATACATTTACGACTAAACCTCGGTAGGTTATAAATCTTAACTTAGTAACAATTTTTGTTCTCCTAGTAAAAGTCGTTCGTGTAAAATATTACTTGAAATGGCAACACCAGAATTTTTATTTACGTTTCTAGTTAAGATTGAAAAAGTTATTTATTGACTAACGTCTGTTTTAGTCTTATTCTTTATCCTACTAATATTATAAATGCGATAGTTTGTGAGTATGGATGTTTGTTACTCTTTCACGAAAAAACTACTGTCTATATTAAGAGCCTGCCAAAGTGACTCTACTCTGCCTGATGGAAAACATGAATATAATCCAAGAGTTGTGGTCACCATACTCGTTGCAAATGCAGACAATGGTAACCCACACTATGGCGACCTTGTGAGATACTTTTTCACACCCTGCTTGGGGATGTAAAAGGCATAAGAGTCATCGTGACAATGTAAGGCTTACAATGTTACCACAATAACTGCCCCACCCCTGCATCAATGGGCCTTCGGTCTCACACTCACCAACGAAACACGACAACACGGATGCTGGCGCTTTAGGTTGGTCTTCTGTGGGAGGGTAGTATTGCTGGCACGCTCGTGCTGAAATCAGCGTGGCTCTACTACTACTGAACGAATTTGGATGAAACTTTACAGTAATATAGGTTATACATCGGCATAACATATAGGCTATAATTTGTAATGATTTTATATAATTTTAGTCATAATACACTAATGGAAAAAATTAAGGGATCAAAAAAAAATTCCAAATTTTTGGACAGTTTTCAACAAGCCGTAACTTCGAGAGAAATGGTCGTATAGGAAATTAAAAAAAGAAAATTATAGCTCCAAGTGTCTAGTTTTTGGATTCGAACTTGAAAACTTTATAGCCTCCGCGGTTTTTGAGTAATCGTAGAAAAACCAGCAACAAAAAAATTTTTAAAATTTTTTTAGTTTTTTTTTTGGTCTACGGGCGTGGAAAAATTGTTTTAGCTTAACCACTATAATAATCGAATACTTTGTTTATTTAGCTTTAATTTGCTTTTTATACACCCTGATTTGCCCACTTCTCGCCGAGATATCGGTTTTCAAATGGAAAAGGATCCTTTTGTCTTTAATTATCGATATTTCAGCAAGCAATGATTCCACAGAAATTTAAAGGTAGGTTTCAAGAATTTGAATAAATTTTCTTAACGTCTGGCTATAGTTTTTCCGAAAAAAAAATTTTTCTTTCTGTCACATGAATTTGAAAATGCAACAAGAAAAGGGCTTTTGCTAGTTTTTTGGAAAATCAAGCACTGGATCGAAAATATTGAGGAAACCACTAATGTTAAGTGTGTCTTTTACAGTTCAATATGTCCACAAAAACCCTACAAATAACCAAATTAATCCAACCAGCCGTTTTTTTGTTTCACTCGATCGAATTTTTGAAAAATTAAAGGATCACGTTTTTTGCCCTGAAAAGCTCATAATTTTTAAAAATGAGAATAAAAATGTTTTTTCCGAGCTTTCCCGCAATTTTGTTCCAGAAAGTGCTTAAATTAAAAAAAAGAAGGATTCAAAAAAAAAAAAAATTTTTCAACAATTTAAGGAAATTCAAAAAACCATCACCTAATAATTTTTATCGCGTTTCCGCCGCTGCATTTCTTGATTTTTTTGATCTCCTTTTAATTAAATTAAAAAGAAAAAGTTAATAAAGTTAAAGTTAAAGAAAAGTAAAAAAAAACAATCACCGAAAAGCGTATGAAAAAGATTGAAATTCGATTGGGAGCAATCGAATTTCAATCTTTTTCATTTTCGTCTTTATCATCTTTAACTCAACAGTTTTTTTTTTTGAATTTTTTTTTTGAATTTTAGCACTTTCTGGAACAAAAATGTGGGAAAAGCTAGGAATTTTTTTTTTCCGTTTTAAAAATTATGTGCTTTTCAGAGCAAAAAACGTGATCCTTTAACTTTTTCAAAAATTCGATGGAGTGAAACAAAAAAACGGCGGGTTGGATTAATTTGGTTTTTTGTAAGATTTTTGTGGATATATTGAACTGTAAAAGGCACACTTAACATTAGTGGTTTCCTCAATATTTTCGATCCAGTGCTTGATTTTCCAAAAAACCACCAAAAGCCCTTTTTTTGTTGCATTTTCAAAATCATGTGACAGAAAGAAAAAATTTTTTTTTTCGGAAAAACTATAGCCAGTCGTTAAGGCAAATTTATTCAAATTCTTGAAACTCACCTTTAAATTTCTGTGGAATCATTGGTTGCTGAAATATCGATAATCAAAGACAAAAGGATCCTTTTCCATTTGAAAACCGATATCTCGGCGAGAAGTGGGCAAATCAGGGTGTATAATAAGCAAATTAAAGCTAAATAAACAAAGTATTCGATTATTATAGTGGTTAAGCTAAAACAATTTTTTCCACGTCCGTAGACCAAAAAAAAAACTAAAAAAAATTTAAAAAATTTTTTGTTGCTGGTTTTTCTACGATTACTCAAAAACCGCGGAGGCTATAAAGTTTTCAAGTTCAAAGCCAAAAACTAGACACTTGGAGCTATAATTTTTTTTTTTTTGATTTTCTATACGACCATTTTTCTCGAAGTTACGGCCTGTTGAAAACTGCCCAAAAATTTGGAATTTTTTTGATCCCTTAATTTTTTCCATTAGTGTATAATAATCAAAATTTATCGAAATTTATCTTGGCGTATGCTGACTAAACCATTAAAGTTACACGAAGATGATGTACCGTAAGATAGTTTGTATGTTAAAAAAAGATATTTAATTGAAATTGTCTATTACGAAACTTAATGTGGCAGAACAAATTTCACGCTTGCGAAACCGCGGGCAAAAGCTAGTAAAAAATAAAACATTTTTATGGTACAAGGTTCATGTGGTCACGGATTAAGAATACGGAGTATCACGACCTCTAATCATTACGTGGGGGAAATAAACCAATCCATCTGGCCAGCGTGATGTGGTGGGTCAAAACTTCCTTTTTAATGAGAAACTTATGTCTAGCAGTGGACTATTAAAACCTGTTGATGTGATATGTCTATAGGAGGCGGTAGTCACTTACTATCAGCTAACCCATCTCTACTTTTATTTCCTATCATTATCTGCTGCAGATAGACTCCTCCACACTCTCCACAACCACCGATCTTGTGCTGCCATTCACCTGGTCGTCGGACTACCTTCTTGGACGTCTACCCACGCTCCAACTTCCAGTACGTGGGTGGTAACCACTCCATAAAAAAAATTACGAAATAAGACGATCAGAATGGTTATCCTTAACCCATTCACAAGACTCACCAACGCTCTTAATATTACATCCTAACGATAGTTTTAGCTTTTATCCATAACCGTAATAGTTATAATAGCCATCATAGTCAAGTCCACCTAATCCCGTGGCCAATAATGACACGACACGCAAAGTCTACCCCACTTCTATACGAACATAAAAAAATACTGCCCACTTACATCAAGCGATGATTACAATAGGTATAATAAAACTGCTTTATCCGTGAAAGTGGGTCAAAGTGATATTAAGGCGACTAGACATTAAACTTACTAAAACTACGTTTAGTAGAATTTTGAGTTTTTTGTATAGTATATGGGACTAAACGAGAAGACGCATTGCATGATGGCAGGTGACTACCGTCGCACTGCAAATCAAGGATGGTTTTATGGTTCCACCTCAAGAGGAATGAAAGAAAATGCTTAAAACTGGCCACCCGTAGCTAAGTTAACATTCAGAAAACTAACAAGTATATATGAATATCTCTTACCGCTAAGTCACGTGGTCAAAACAAAATCACAACATAAGAGAATACAGGCGTTAGCGATTTCAGAAAGAGAATCGACGCGATATACTTCATCTTGGCTAAGGACGCAGTTTTCTGTACTACCACGGTTTTAATCCAGTTGAGCTAACCAATTATGCGTTCCCATTTTAATTATTATTGCTACTGTCCAATCACTTTAAAGCAAACACAACATTTGATTGGCGTGTAGGTCTAGTAGGTAGACTGATTGCTAAACTAGAATGTTGTGGTTCTAATTCCCAGCGAGGGCAAATGTTGTGTGATGCGCACGATCATTTGTTCTTTTCTACGTACTACGATAACAAAAGCAAATACATTAAAAACATCTTTTATTTAATTATATGTACGAACGTTCACCACAGTCCAACGAATCTCCGATACATTTAGGACTGCTGTACTTAAATTGTATTGTATTATTTTACTATATTGTACTGTACTGTACTGTAATCTATTGTACCGTACTGTACTGTAGCAGTTCTCAGTTGCTTTACGTCGAGTGAGTGAAGTTACTGGAGGAACCTCCTACAAAATGACGTTAATCAATAACTTGAATCACTCCTTTTAGATGCCGTAACCGGAAGAGTCTGAAGGGTTCTTACACTTTGATAGCTTTTGTTGTTACGTATATACTTCTAACTTTCATAAAGATAGGGTGTGATGTCTGTATTTATAAAAATAAGGTTTTTTATATTGAAAGTAATAAGTTGGTCTATGGAGATTATTTTCATTTTGTGTTCTGAATTAAATTTTTATAATTTATTATAACTTGAATTAACAAGTTTTTTTAAAGAAAGTAAATTTTTATTTCGTATTTTTTCATGTATTCATAACAATTTTTAAGTTATTTTCAGAACAGAATGGAAAAAGTTAAAAGTATTAGATATCCCAATTTTTAGATCTTAGTAGTTCTACGTCAAACATCTCAATCAGCTTATTTGCTATTACACAGTTTACTTTAAAAATAAAAATCTTACAAACATTTCACAATGTATTTTCATATGATGTTAGAGAGACATACTCGACATAGAAGAGTGAGTGTACTACTTGATTTACAATCGATTATCCAAGGACACGCAGGTCACCGTCTAGTCACTTTTTAATGTTAAAAATAAGTAATAACGTCTATCCAATGAAACGTGATAGCTACATGATTATCATTATCCTACTTCATCTCGTTTATTCATTTACATAAGCGCCATGGATATATCAAACCTTTATATTTGGCTCTATGATAAATTTTAATTCTCTATTTTGCACCCTTAGGCCATGTCTCTTTAAATACAAATGGCATGAAACGGGCGGTATCGTATTGAAATATTTTTTAAAACGGTTGATATATAACACAGTTGTAGTAACAAACATAGGAAAAACTGTTACTGAATTCAGAGCCATTTTGTTTAAGGTTCATTTTTAAAGCGCAATATAATGTTCTATTTTAAAATAAACGTGTATTATATAGGTATGGATTTGCCATTAATTAGTTACTATGTGGAATAAATATAAAGAGGTCTTAAAAAGAATACATGAGAAAAAAAAAACATATGTTAAGACATATTATTAAGGAATCTAGTCGAAAATTTTCTCTTTATTATAATAAATATTTTATCAAAGAGAAAATATTGGCCTAGACCTAACCTTTAACTCATCGTCAACAGTTCATGTCTTTACTTAAATAATTATAATACATTCTTGAAACGAAATTCGCCCACCACTCACGTATAAATCATAATTATGACTTAAAGTTGACTTGACAGCAGTGGACATCTCTTGGCTGGCAGATGAAGATGATAACGATGACTTAAAATTCTAGCCTTGAGAATGTAGTTGCAGAAATGAATTTGATTTTATACCTTAATACGCATGTTCATGTTTTCTCGCTTCATGGTAGACATAGACTGATGCCTTGTTCTTCAATGTGCCTCGAAGGAATGGATGGATTCAGCCTCATAGTAGGAGGCACTCGCATCGGCATCGAGCCCTCCATGAGGTATCTGGGGCTCGTACTCGACGGCCGATGCAACTTCGGACATCACTTTCGAAGTCTGGTCTCAAAGTTGGATTTCCCAACGGGTACATTGGCACGTTTGCGGCCGAACATGAGGGGACCTGATGACTTCTGCAGGAGACTCTACGCTGGGATTGTGAGGTCCATGGCCCTTAGGCATGACAATATCGCGCTACTGCGACGACCGCAGTGAGTGCTGACTATCAGGATCATAAGTCTCCTGGCCGGTACTCCACCATGAGACCTGGACGCGAGAGTCCTTGCGGTTTTTTATCAGTGGTTTAAGGAGGTGCAGGGGTTGGGTCGGTGTCCTGAGACTCGAGAAATCGAAGATCAGAAATTCCAACTACGTCAGGTCCTCGTGGAGCAGTGGAAGTAACGACATGGGTAACCAAACGCTGGATACGCTGTCGTTTCGGCGATTAGACACGTTATGGATGATTGGCTTGTTTAGGCGATCACTTGTGTCTGATCCACAAGGAGCCAACGCCTGAGTACCACCATTGCGGTAGCCGGACCGTGGACACAGCGTTTCACAAGCTGGCAGAATGCCCTGCATGGGTGGAGCAAAGGCACAACCTCGTGGGCGCAGTCCCAGGGGTGGCAGGTGAGCCATTTTTCACCCTAGTAGAAGCAGGCCAGGGTAGCGATGCCAGCGCTACGGACTGCGCTCGACCTATTGGGCACAGCAAGAAAAGGGAACATCGGGGCTCCCACACATTGGTGTATCTACAAGTCGTAGCTGGCCCGCGTTGCGTCGGCGTTCCGGGTATTTCCTTACTAGGGTGCACTTGGTTCCTCGAATACTGGTACCTGAGACGGCGTGCGGTTTCATTCGGTTCCCGTCTAATATAGCCAACTTTCGGTGGTACACGTGGGAATTGCCGCACAGAAGAAAAAAAAAGCATAGACAGAGACTATAGTGCCTAGTTGGTCTAATATCAGTAAACCTTACAATGATGATCGATTTTGACAAGCCGTCGTTATTTTTAAAATGATGTTGAATTTTTTAATTATGGTTTTGTGTTAATAATTACTATTATAAAATTAAGTAAATCTATACAGCAAGTATTACATTAGATAAACAGTTACAGTCATGAAACTGTCGTGAAAATCAGTTCATCTATTATGGAGATTTTCCTGAAATAACACAAGACAGTTAAACATTTAAATGCTTTGGAATAATTGTTTTTAATTTGAATAAAATGATAATTAAAATTAAAGTTCTTGATAATTCAATTTTAGTTGTTAAATGTTACGTGTTACGTGACAATTGAGCCATGTATAACAAAAGGTACTACGAGTTGTAGGTAAATCATTGTAATTATAAGATATATTACATAAGATATACATACAAACATAAATAAGGCTAGCCTTGAATTGGTAATATTGTCATTATGGAATATACATCACATGTAATACACATACATCAACATGTAACTGAATGAATTGCGTAATTGTTCAAGCGGTGACCTCGCTATTTTCTACTACGCTGAATGTTATGGGTTCGATCTTTCCACGGGACAACACTTTGGGTGATCCACAAATTGTTGTTCTGTCTGGGTGCTCTTTGAGTTCAGTTATTGTATTTACGATGTATTTCTTGTACGGGAGTGCTCTTATAAAAAGTACTCAAGTCTTTTCCATAAAGCTGTTTTTATACTTTTCTCTCTATGCACTTGTCAAAGTGACTCTACTCTGTGTGATGGAAAATATGAATAGAAGCCAAGAGTTATGGTCACCATACTCATTGCAAATGCCTACAATGTAGTATATGTGTACATGCTTTTGAACCACACTGTAGGTAACACACACCTATAATAACTGTCAACCCTGCATCAATGGGCATGATATCTATCTATTATCATCATCATCAACAGCTTTTAACACACACACACACATCTTTCACACTATGGTGGCCTAGTAAGATGCTTGAGGACGTAAAACGCATGACAGTCATCTTGGCATTGTATTGCACACACTTACCAGGACAACTGTCACCCTTTTTTCTTTATTTTTAACGTGTGTTTTAAGGGATCCGGGAACAGCTATAACTACGATCGCGTCTGTGAAGACGCCTTCTCCGCCGCCTACTTCTGCGAAAAGGCGTCTTCACAGAAGGTTTTGACCGCGGTAAAACAACTGTCGCTACCGACTATGGGGCATATGACGGCCGGTAGCGAGAGATCTCCTCCAATAACTGCAGTGAGGACCCCAGGCTGTAGCGCTTAGGCAGAATAAACCGCCAGCGTGTGCTGAACCGAATTGCAGTTGCAGTGGTGACAGACGCGACTCAATTTCCTCCTAGCAACCGTACTCGGAAAGGACCTGCGTCAGTCGGAAGGCGAGGTTCCCGTGCTGCCGCCCTGTACACTCGACGATGATCGGCAGGAGAACTTTCATGGCGGGAAAGCCAGTACGTGGAGCTTCCAGCCGGGATGACTAACGAGCCAACGTGGTTCGACGTGCGGCCTCGCGCCACTCACAAAGCTCGTCGTTCGGGGCCATTATGCCGCCACCCGCCCGGCAGTCAGTCGTCCGCCGATAAACTTCGGCGAACACTTCCACCTCCAAAACTGACGGGGAAGTTCTGGCCAAGGCGCACGCCGCCTCCGTCGACACGGTGCGGTAACCGCGTGTGGCTCTAACCAACAATATCCTCTGAGGGCGTCAGAAGTGAACCCTATTCTGGGTTGTCAGAACCGCCGCTTACACTGATGCACCATATAGTGCCATTGACTTGCCGGGGATAACCTCCGTGTATAACCGTCTGGTCGTGACGCTTGA
This sequence comes from Hypercompe scribonia, assembly GCA_949316085.1. Lineage (NCBI taxonomy): Eukaryota > Metazoa > Arthropoda > Insecta > Lepidoptera > Erebidae > Hypercompe > Hypercompe scribonia. Next base: position 14,811,210 of record OX438988.1, read on the forward strand.
TCCACCCAAATTAAACAAAAGACGCCCAAGGGCAAAAGCAGCACCAACCAGCTTTTGAGTAAGTTGTCGGAAATGGTCGTTAAAGAGCCACCTCCCATCGAGGATCAAGCCTAGATACTTTATATCTGGGCCTGAACTGGTACGAGGACCGCATTGACGGCGATGGAAGTGCCGGTGGGTGGACCACGACGGGGCCTATGGAACAATAGGACCTCCTTCTTATCCAGGGTCACCGTCTTTGGTCCGTAAACGCAGCGTCTCAATGCGTCCGACCACCAGAGAGACTCCCATGATGACCAGACGCGCCGCCTCTTGAAAATTTTCTCCCCGGGCTGTGGCCATTGTGTCATCGGCGTAACAAATTACGCCCAACCCGGGGGGCCGACGACCTTGAAGGGCCTGGGCACTTGGCCCGTGACCCTGGGCCCTTGGACGATACGGGCAGAGAATATCCTCCCAAACAAGGAATTGGCAGGCCGTTCCGGGTTGTGTAACAGCCACACGTCATTAAACTTTTTCAGGAAATATCCTGCTACCGTTATTCAATAATATTAAGTACAGAAATCAAGCTAAATGTAATACCTAATTGTCTAAGAGCTAGTAACGTTTTCGAGAGAGAATTTCAGGTAGGCTAGTTTTTACATATGCTATCGTCCGGCAGAGCGAGAGATCACTCTCACGGACGATACGGACTACGATACTCTCCCGGACGTCATAAGGGCTGTCTGGCAAGCGGTAGTGGTTACGTTCATCAGTGCGCATCGTACCTGTACAGATAATAAATCAATTTTGAAACATAATTTTTGAATCAAGAATTTTCCAGAGTACAAAAAAGGATATAGGGTAGCCTTTATAGCCTTTATATAAAACACTAAACGATTAATTATTATATACGCCATATTTATCGCCTTTCTTTTTGTTCAGCTCAGTTCAGTAACTATTTTGTTTATTACCTTACTAACAGAAAGTTGGTGTAGATAATCTAAGTATATATAATGTACTATTTGAGCAATTTGTTTTTAAAAATTTTTAACTAACAAGTCGTTAGCGTATAACCAGCCTTATTTATAAGTAGCTTGTACGTCTTAGTTATGTTTTAATGTGGTTTCGGGAGCTTAACTAAAGTCAACACAACTCTGTTCAGAAGTAAAATGAACTACTTTTCTTTATTAGTCACTACTTATTAGGTAAGAGACGAGACGTAGACGTGCAAGTAATATATTGTTCCTAAGAGGTGTTGAGTTGAAATTGACTGTATTTTGTCTCGCTCTATCCCATTTCTCTTTCCCTCTCCCTCTTTTTTCTGCATCTTCTAGTTATAAACATAACAACCTTTATTAATACTGGTCAGTTTCAAAGACAAAAAATCGGAGGAAAACCACTGCTGCACAAGATATCTGACAGCTGTTCTCGGATTCCTTCTTTTTATTAGGCCAGGGTTTTACTCCCCACTGTAAATCCCAGCAGGGTGACAGACCTGAATGGGTTATTAAAGGTAAAAAGGTGAGCACACCGCTCTACAAACATCATCCAATTGTGACTCTTGAGTTACCCATCTGGTCAGTTGTTCCTTGTACCATATAAAACAAAACATGTGTTAATTTTATTTTCTCCTCTGTACTAACAAAGACTTAAAAACCCTTTGTAATATCTATAATTTAATTAGAGATCGTTAGTAAACAAGATTCTGTATCCATTAACTATTTCCAATGTGTCAATAATTATTTTGAAAAGCAGGTGCATCCCAACCCAGTTTTCGCTATTATAAGTTTTATTGTGTTCCATTTTCCTCGCCTTCAAGTCATTTTCTTTTACTTTACAATGGCGGGTAGATAGATTGAATTAGTCTTTAAGGAACCGTTTCATTATTGAATCTCTTTTAAGTAAATCAATTAAATACATTAAGTCAACAATGCAGTGAAAGTGAATTATTTTGTCTCGGATACTTAGTGATGAATGGTGTCAAGTACGTTTATTTTAATTGTACCTACAACACTTTTTTCACTTGCAAATGGCTGGACCTATTTTGATAAAATTTGCCATCGAGGTAGTTGTTAGCCTGGATTGGTTGATGAAAAATGTAGTATTCTTCTGAGAGGTGTAAGGAACTGATATACTAATAAACAACGCGACAGAGCTGGTATGGGATAAAATAAGATGGCCTAAGGATTTGGCATACTATATTTGTGGTTCCTTCATACTTTCTTTGTATTTTTAGTGGTTGATTTAAATATAAATGGTCAACATTTTTGCATACTTAGTTGTGACGTTCACTACTTTGGTTTAATTAAAATTAAGTAATTTTAACAATATTTAAATCAATAATTATGCGTTACGGATTCTTAACATGAATCGACCGTAGTTATTTCGAAAAATTTTGTATTTCTTCTTACAATATGCAATATTTCTATAAAAAAATACATTTTAAATCTTATTTTACTTTATTGAAATTATACTCTTCGCTGCAGTTGTCTTAAGTATAAGATCTATTTAGACACTCTCAAATTACGAATATATTAGTGTTATATATCGAATCATAACTTCCTTGCTAAAGGGAGGCCTATGTCCAGCAGTGGACTATTAAAAGCTATTGATGATGACTATCGAATCAAAGCGAATTTGATTTCAATAAAGCAACTACACACTATTGTGGGTCACCATACTGCGTTGTCAGCTTTTGCAATGAGTATAGTGACCACAAATCTTGGATTCTATTCATGCTTTCCACTAGGCAGAGTAGAGTCACTTTGGCAGGCTCTTAAGATAAAAAAAAAAAATTACTCACTTGATGAGCTCTTACTTGAGCATTTATCCGTATGGTGATGGATAAAGATTACGGAGCATCACCACCCCTACACATCGCGAGAGGGTTGTAAAATCCGGTTAAGGGAGTAAACTATGCAGAAAATATTACTCCATAGAGAAGAAAAATTAAAAACTAACCCTTTACCAAGGCCAGTGAGGTACGATAGGCCAAAACCTCTTTTCTAAAGAGAGATCTATATCTAGCAGTGGACTGTAAAGGCTGTGACTGTGTTGATGTGAGCTCTTACATGGAATTTATCTGCAACGAATCTACTTTATGAGTTCACAGTAATATGTGCAGTGTACATATGTTTATTTGACACGTTATTATCGGTGAAATCTTACTTCATTCGTACAGCAATTTAAATAATGAATGTACAAATTTAATGAGTAAATTCATTATAGGAGATGCGAGAATATGGATATGGATAATTTTCCGACTCCAACAGATATGTTTTTCGTGTGTTTGTTTGCTTGTTTGAATGTAGTAGAGGTAGAGGTCCAGTCTACTCGTTCGTGTTGAAATCATCGAATTACATCGTGCTGATATATGAAGATCGCTGATGTTACACATGCACCAATACCTATTGAGTACACCAAATTGCTGATGCATCAATGACAGCAATCGATGTCGCGAGTAATATTTATTGCAACATTCTGTAAGAGCGATTATTCTATATTTCTATTGAGAAGTAGAATCATTACACATTAAGTTTAATTTTGTAATGTAATTTTAATTAATTAAATAGATTTAAAATTATTTTGGTTTTTTTCGAGCCTTCCATTGTAGCTAACGTAATTACCGTGATAATTTCAGCCCAAACGGGTGGGGTCGACTGGGGTAGTACTACTCTCTCACAGAGAACCAATCTTTTTTAGCATGAATAGAATCCAAGAGTTGTGGTCATCATACTCATTGCGAATGCAGATAATGCAGTATGGTAATCCACACTATGGTGGCGTAGTAACATGCATATTTACGCCTCGTTTGGAGACGTAAAAGGCATGACAGTCATCGTGACATTGTATTGCATACGCTTATCACGATAACTATCATCCGGTCTTGCTCTCACCAATCTAAAGTGATAACAGCATGCTGTTGGATTTTTTTAGTAAGTGTGAAATTGGAGGCCCATTAATGAAGGGTGACAGTTAACGTGTTAAGTGTGTAAGCCTTACACTGCCACGATGACATTCAAAAAGCCTGAAAAAGCATCTCACTAGGCCGCTGTTGTGTGGGTCATCATACTGCATTGTCTGCATTCGCAATCGGTATGGTGACCTCAACTCATGGATTCTACTCATGCTTTCCATCAGGCAGAGTAGAGTCAATTTGGTAGGCCGTTAAAATAAGGAATAAATAAAATATATATTTTTATTTTTCAACTGCACGGTTGGCTTAGTGGTTTAAGCGGATGCCGCGCCGCTCTCTTCTGCGCTGAGTGTTGTAGGTTCAAACCCCACATGGGACAACACTGTGCGTTCCATAAATTGTGGTTTTGAGTCTGGGTGTTATTTGTGTCCGTTTCTTGTATGTTTATAATGTCCCCCACGAGACAAAATACCTAATGTGGGTGTTGTCTTTTTAAAAGAAAGAGAAAGAAAGTGATTTATTTGGCACACTCTGTAACCTAAACGATTCGATAAATGTTGGCGTATAAAGTATCGTTTCAATTCGGAAAGCGACACTGTATTGAATAATTATAAAAGTAAATTCACTTGTTTGTAAATTTGGAGCATAATTAAAAAAAAATGATTTTTGTTTTGTTTCAATAATTCATGTTCAAAAAGGATAACCTTTTGGCTTTTGCTATTATAAAACGAAATACGACTCTAGCATTGAATACCTACTGCATCGAGTAGTTTTCAGTCAAATCTCGTATCTTCATCCAAGACTCACCAGTCTGTGGTTCCGGTTCGTAAATATATTAGCCAATATATGCAAGTCAAAATGCATTGATAAGCATTTCTCTAGTGTTTACCAATCCTGATTGCTAACCCCGAAGTCGTGATTGCCACCCCAGACAAATAATTGTGCAGTACGCACAATCGTTTATTATGTGTATAGCTGGTATTTATCCATATCTGTACATATAATAAAACTGTAACAGATTGATGTCTGTACATTAAAGATACTGAAGGAAAACTTTTCAAGGAGATCTTTATTAAAATATCAGAACTCAAAATAACAAATTTTAGAATTTATATCTATTTGTGTGCGCTTTGTATGGGACTTTGCCAAATATATTATGGTAAAATTCACTTAAAATTTATTGTTTATTTGATTTAAATCCGTTAATAAATAAAAAAAATTAAATCACTTTAAAATACCACGTCAAAAAAAGTGACTGTCGTTTCGTTTCTAATTAGTAGTTGCTTCGTAGTTCATTACATTCATATGTTTCGTTCATACTTCGTAGTTCGAAGTATCTCCGCTAGATGACGCTGTTGTAAATTTTTCTTTGTGCAGTAATGTGGAAGTCGCCACACTTTGATTCTTGAGAAAGGACATAGGTGACAACACAGGCATCATTTTTATCGTGATACATATAAGCGAGCAGAACTGTGAGGATAAGCTAGTCTACGATATTTATGTATTGAGAAATAAATAAATATCTTTACCAGTAGTCTACTTACAGACTCTGTCATGAGACGGCCGTGTATGAGATGTATGATTATATTGTATTACTGTTTAAATTTTACTCAACAAATTGGAAACGATTTGCAAAATTCCGTGGGTCCAATACTATATTTTACAAGTTCCGATCACTTTTGGGACTATTCTCCTTCTTAAAAGAAAAATGTATCCATAAGTTAAATAATTTATGACCAAATACAAACAAACATTTCGGACATCTGACCCATAATGCCATCTAGTCCCAAACTAAGCAAAACGTGTAATATATATAAACTTTTTTTAAAAACAGACACAATTTTTATTAAAGTTTTGGGTTCTATTTATAAAAAATTTGAGTGGGTAAATAAACAGAAATGTCTCGATCTTATAATTGAACAATAAAACAGTAGAGCCGCTATTAAAACTGAAAGCCAATAAAATTTGACTGGCTTGATCCCGCCAGGATTGACGTGTTGCTTGCCTGATACTTGGGCGGTACTATTATAAATACAACCTTTTCCCCTGGATAAAATATCGAACTACGAAAAATAAAAAAAATCTAGGGGTTTCCATAGAGACGATCAGTTGATTTTTTTTATCAAATAATAGAAACAGTATTTTCTTTTCTAAAGTTTTAAATGAAAAATATTGCTCTTAAAAAGGGAGTATAACTTATTCGACATCTACTCGTACGAGTATGTACCCCATAATAATCAAAAATTATAGTGATGAAAATAAAGGAATGGAGATATAAAAAAAACTCACTTTATGAACAATAACTAATAATAACTAACTAATAACTTTAAATAAAAACTGAAAAGAAAAGAACAAGTTCAGACCAGAAGAGTAGAAAGCAGTTAATTATTACAACATTAAAACAAATTCGTTATCGATACACATAAAACAAAACGGGACTGTAATAGTAGGGACCCATTTGGGATAGAATGCTTTTGGCCTAGATATTTTTATGGAAACCTACTAAAGGGACTCTACTCTGTCTGATGAAAAGCATGAATAGAGTCCAAGAGTGGTGGTCTCCATACTCATTGTGAATGCCAACAACGCAGTATAGCGACCCACTCTGTGGTGGCCTAGTGAGATGCTTCTTCACGTCCCGCTTAAAGCACCCGGGATTATAGTGGGAGGGAAAGACGTGCGCTGGTAGTGAGTTCTAGGTTTTAACTTTTTTTTGTCCAACAGATTCTATTATCGACAGCCTTTAACAACCCACTACTGGATATAAACCTCTCCTTGGAAAGAAAGTTTACAGACATAATTATGAATTTAAAATTATGTTAAGTTAAATTAGAAATTGAGATTTTTAGATGCCCGAATCTAAGGTATCCTTTTTTGTACTTAAAAAATTGTATGTATTGTTTTTGATACAAAAAATATGCACAAGCAATTTTTTATTTATAAATATTCTTTAAACAATTGTTTGCCGTTTGTCGCTTTCTTTTTTTTTTTTGTTGACGAGGCGGAAAAATCCCTTCGGATCTGCTGCTCCTTAGGGTGCAGGAGTCAGGAGTATGTGGTGTGCCCACTAAAAACCGCCCCGACAGCCGGCTTCTGGCACCCCACTCTGTAGGAACGGTAGTACCCTACAGTCGGGCCGTCACGTCAGAACTGTGGGGGAGAAATATTTTCCCCCGGGATAGGGTCTAACAAGGCATGGTGTCAATTTGGGGGGGGACCTGAAATAATATGGTCCGGGTCCCCACCAGAGTAGGATTGCCGTTTGACCCTAGAAGATAATTAGTACTGCAGTAAATAAGCCAATTGTATATAGCTTAAAATATTATAAAAGTAGAGTAGTAATTTACAGCACCGAGACAATTTAAATTTATAAAACGACCGTAGAAGTTTCTGGATCACAATTAGTTAAACTTGTAATTAAAACGTACTTATGTAGTTAGGTGCCACACAATAATTGCTGCTTTCGGTAGATAAACATTATGGCCCTATTCAATTTTGTAGAAAATAAAATTGTATGTGCTACGAACTGTGTCTAAATCATTTAGTGGAAACTGTTATTCACGCTATTTAAACTAATTGCACATAAACACTGATAAAATGCTTTAGTAATTGTATTATGAGTAATTAAAAATTTTAAATTAAATAAATTGTATTTAATAGGTAGTAGAGTCACGTTGGTTTCAGTACGAACGGACCGGCTCGACCTTGGTAGGACTAACCTCTCATGGAAGATCAACTTAAACTGTCGTGTTTTGTTGGTGAGTGCGAGACCAGAGGCCCATAGATGCACAGACAGTTATCGTGGTAACTGTCGGTATGAACCTTACACTGCTACGATGACTGTCATGCTTTTTATGTTAATAAGCGGGACTTGAATAAGCATGTCTCTAGGCCGCCATAGTGTTGGTCACCATGCTGCATTATTTGCATTAGCAATGAGTGTAGTGACCATAACTTTTAGATTCTATTCATACTTTTCATCAGACAGAGTAGAGTTACTTTGACAGTTTCTTAATATAGAATATATATATATATATATATGTGTATATATATTTTTAGGAGAAGCATGTTGAGGCATTTATAGACCGATTTGACTTAATAGAAAACTGTAGTTCAGTGGCGCTTTTCTTGATTTTTACCTAGTGGGTGAGATATCTGGGGTTTGACCCTTCTCATTTATGTATTGAATTGCATGTTTCCATCGTTATTGCATCGGTAGTCAATTTCCAATACTACTGCTTGTTTGCTTCATCATAATCTTCCTAATTTTTATTATTTCTAATATTATTTTGAGTCGGTTAGTTGAGGCGGTTTTACCTGAATTTCGCTTTTGCCATGGAGCGACTGGTGTTGGGCCACCGCAACCCTATGGGTGAACTGAATTCGAAGCATGAACTAGTTGTCAGTATATTTGAGGGCACTGACTTTCCAATAACGATTGCCATGGATGCTTATGGCAACCGGGACCGATGACTTAACGCGTTCATCAAGACACGAGTGTGAAGCACAATCAAGTTTCACACTCCGGGCTGGTATTAAGAATTTCTTGTGGTCCGACCTGAACATCGAACTCGAGGTCTATTGATCGACAGTCATATACAGTAACCACTATACCAACGAGGCAGTTTGTTCATTTTCTCCTAATACTACAAAAAAGCAGTTACAAAAGAACTCCGGTTTTCAATTACGTTTACAATTATAGCTATCGTGGTAACTGTGTAAACCTTACACTGTCACAATGACTGTCATACCTTTTACGTCCCCAAGCAGGATGTGAAAAGCATCTCAGTAGGCCACCATATCGTGGGTCACCATACTGCGTTGTCAACATTTGCAATGAGTATAGTGACCAGAACTCTTGGATTCTATTCATGCTTTCCATTAGGCAGAGTAGAGTCACTTTGTCAGGCTCTTAAGATAGAAAAAAAAAGATATCTTTACTATCTGACTAGACATTATACTGCCAATATTCAAAGGAATTCATTCAGACGAAAAGCACTTTCAGTGTCAACCAAGTTGTTCCATTTATTTAAGAATTTCATAAAACATTGAATCACTTATGGGCACAAAAATATAACAGATTCAAACAACCTTCAAACAAAAGACGTCTAAAAATGTTTCTTTATCACCGAGTAACCTAATAAATCTATTTCAGGTCACATTACCACATCTATCTGCTTGTGAGTTCAAAATTCACTCAGTTTCAGCTCACTGCCTCCAGGGAATATATTAAAGATAAATATTTATAATGCGCGGGCATTCGTTTCCATAAACCAATTGTTATTCCGCGGAAGCTGCTACGAAATTGTGAGCGTTTTCTATATTTTCTGTTTATAATAATGTAGACATGAACCCTGGTATCGGCTGTAATTTTACGTCATAAAGGCGAGCTCATGCAACTTAAAACTCTGTTAGAAATTATTATGATATTTAATAAATATTTTGTATAATTTATGCTATTAATTGTCAACACTTGGTAAAAGGTTAAATCGTGATACGAAATCGCTCAGGTCAATTTCAATTACATAATGACGTAAGTACAAGTGAATCTTATTTCAGTAACATAGTTCTTTTGTAGATAATTAGAAATATTCAGAGACTATTTTTACTTCCTACTAAAGCTGCATTTAAGAACTTAACTAAGTTAATAAGACTATACCTTATAATTTAGAAACTAAACATCTGATTATAATTTAAATTTGACTGCACGATTGGCCTAGTGGTTTAAGCAGTCACCGCGCCGCTCTCTACTGCACTAAGTGATGTGGATTCAAATCCCATATGGGGACAACACTTTGTGTGATCCACAAATTATTGTTCTGAGTCTTGGTGTTCTTTGTGTACGTTTTTTGTATGTTTGTAAAGTCCCCTGCGATACAAGATTTATTCCTAGCGCAGGCGTTGTCTTGTCTAAAAAAAAAACAAAGAACAAATTACTATCCCATTGCCAATTGAGTAATAAAAAATTAGTCTTGGCTCCAAAAAACTCTTAGACATTACTGATACCTTGCTATGATAACTTTTTACTACTGTTTGTCGCTGTCCTTACATCATTTGTAGTTGAATTGAAGTCTTACCAAATTTTTCAAAGGCCAGATTGTATAACTAGAGCCTTGAGATCAAGAAGATTAACCGTCTGAACAAACATCTGGAAATGACTTAATTATGCCACTCTATCACGTTAAGAACAACTCGTATAATCGTCAGTTAAAGCCCAACAATGTGTTCTTTGAAATATTGTTCTAGATATTCCCGAAACACTTCAAAATAGAATAATGGAACCAGAATACGGCCGCGGTACGTATCCGATAATAAAACGCGTATTAATGATTGTTTTAGAGTTGCTCGTAAAATTTACTGTTACACCGAAGTGCGTACCGTATCAAACTCACTGCTGTAGGACATCATTTACTTTACAGAGGCACATATATGTGTTTGTAAATCTCTGATTGTAAGAGGGTACTTACGACGTTACTTGGCAAATGCTTTAAGATGTAGGATTCGAATTTCAAATTCTTCAAAGCAGACGTAAATTACTTGATATAAGGGGCGGTTTATTTAACAAAGATGTTTAAGCAAAGAACAACTTTCGTGGGAAATAGATAAGGTACAATATTCGTTGTCTGCTATTATTCTAGTCTATTTAGCTTATGACTAAAGATTGACGCGTAATCTAATTAGCACCTAATCGGGACTGTTCTGGTATTTGTTAACAGTTGCATCTGTAGTTGTCAGATGTATTTTGACGGATATTAATTTGCTGTTTAGTCGTATATTTAGTTAGTTGGTACGTGCGTCTGTACTAAGAGTGGCAGAAAGAAATATGTTTAAATAATTTTGCATCTGGTGGACTTTAATTAATGCTCATGTATAAACTTTATTTTGTAACATTTTGTATATGATAAAGAAATGAAAAAAAAAATTAACATCAGTTCCCAAGCCTTTAATGCAGCATAACACAACTGGTAAAAATAAATGTTATCTGATGAAACTTTCAGGAAATATATATTTTTAGAATACTTTTATAATCACACTTCTTTATTACATAAAATTTAATATACAATTAAAACTCAGCAGACAACATCAATAATAAAAAGCAGTTAATTACTTATTTATATATGTATATACTTATATATACTGTATAAAATAAAACCACCAAAAAGTTAATATAGTGGAAATTATTAACATACTATTACATTTCACATATTTTCAGCATTTTCACTCTGAGCGAATTTCGAAAACATAAATTAAATTTAGAAATTAATTAGTGTTTTCACAAAAAGGCTTATTCAAATATAAAGTGAAAAATATTTTCCACTCAACGGTTAAATATATCCCAGGGCTATGTATTCGGAACGTTTTATCTGGCAAAGTAAGCGGAAGGGTTAATTTATTTCTTCTACAAAAGAGCTACGTAGCTACGGCGCTACGTTGTAGCAAAGATGTAAGCGTTAGTTCTGTAGATCAAGCGTGTACGGTCAATTGCACATCGATTCTAGTTTTCGGCTATTGAATTTATTCAATCAATCTCTATATTACGTCATATAAAATTTGATGATCATTTTTTAAATTTCATTTCAAACAATTCAGTGAAATATTAACACACGGTCGAAATCCAATAAATTTGTTAGAGAGCTAATATCGTCAGTCCGTGTGATGACGAATTAAGGATACGAATTATCACCACATTTATTCATTGCGTGGGTGTCGTAAAAGCCAACTAAGGGAACAAACTACGAGTATACAGGACAATGGCGCTGCATAGAGAAGGAAAATTTAGTTAAAACCCTGTACTAATCCGTCTAACGGGCGTGGTGTTGGCGTAGACCAAAACCTCCTTTTTATGCCCAGCAATATATTATTAAAGGCTGTTGATGATTGCCGATGATTTCTTGGTAAACATATCCAAAGATCCTGTGTCATTCGGTGCAATCAGTTCAATGCTGTGTCGATACTGTTTCAATTCACCTAAGATTGAATTAGTTACCTTTGATCTAGAAACAGTTCTTAGTTTTTTCTGCTTAGATACATACTTTAAAACCAAGAATACATGTGGATATGAAGTGTATACATAAGAAAGTTGATAGGAAAATTGGCAGTATTATGCAAAAAGAACATGCTACTTATTATTGAATGCCGAGTAAGTGAGAACTGTGATCTGCTACTGGAACTTTTTTTTTTGGGAAATTTGAACCTTCTTATATATCGTATGACTACAAATTAATGGTGAAAAATTGCTGTGACATGCTATTTTTAACAAAATGACATTGTTCTAATTTATTTTCAAGTCTAAGTCAAGTGTCCAGGTATAAATAGCCTGACTGACAGATTTAATTTAGTATTCTATTTTTATTTCGACTCTATCAGTCTGCGTGTTGCGGAAAAAAGAACATGATAGTGAGATAACCAACAAAGCAGCTCCTAAAAGATTTTTTTCCAGGACTTTTTTTATAGAATAGAGGGTACCTAAACAGATGGACCATGTGATGAAAATGATTATGTCCATGTATGGACAGTATATTGACTTGGTATTGAGTCATATGTCTTTTGGAGGAATTGCTCCAGATAAATTGTCTTCTGGTATATTCGAAGATTGTATTTTTTAAACGTATTCCTATTTTCTTTCGGAAAAGAATCATTGGTGATATGCCAATTATTAAAATGAGGGAGGTAGAAAATTTGTAGCGTTAAAAAATGGTGGAAAGCAAAAGGTAGAAGCCATTATTTAGAGCTATAGCACTCTAAAGAGAATTTTATATTAATATCGATAGAGAATCTATATTCAAACTATTGAGTGAGGTCAAGTTGATTTGGTAGATCCTAGTATCCTTGACCCAAGTCAGTCCTTATTTAAATTTAATAAAATATGTATAATATAATAGAATATTCATTTACTTTTTTTATAAATTGAAACACCAAAACTCCGAAAAAAGAAATTGCAGATCATACAAACATTTGGTCTGACCCGGGCATCGAACCCGAGACCTCAAGCACAGCTGTCACTTTCGCTACCAGTGAAAATCTTATCTTTATCTCGCTTTTGTCAGTTTTAAATTTAGTATCGTTAAAAAAGGTTTATTAGAAATATTTACATTAAAGCTGAAATTGTGTTTGAAAGTAGTGCTCTTGATAAATTGAATAAAAAATATACGGCAAGCCACCCTCCGGCCGGCAGGTGACACGGCTGGAGCAAAAACGGTTAATTACTCTGAAAATTATCTTCCATCAGTGTGTCGGGAAAGTGCCTTTTAAGTTTAAAATTTTCGTAGAGATATATAAGGCTGATGTTATGTCTATGAAAATATAAGGTTAATTAAATTCAACATCATTCTAATTATTATTATGAATGCAAATGTTAGTTTATTTGTAATACTTTAACATTTAAAGACTGGTTAAGATATTAAATATTGATAGGTTATTTGTAACATTTTAATATGTTTTTCAGTTAGTTTACAGCTATGTTTTACCGTTAGTTTTACAAAACATATCAATATAGTTATATTTTGTTAGAAATATATCTGATATTTGGTCTGCGTCTTTTTGTTTTTTTCTATATTAAGAGCCTGCCAAAGTGACTCTACTCTGCCTGATGGAAAGCATGAATAGAATCCAAGAGTTGTGGTCACCATACTCATTGCCAATGCAGACAATGCAGTATGGTAAACTACACTATGGCGGCCTTGTGAGATGCTTTTTCACACCCCGCTTGGGAACATAAAAGGCATGACAGTCAACGTGACAGTGTAAGGCTTGCACAGTTACCACGATAACTGTCACCCTGCATCAATGGGCCATCATCATCTCTTAAAAGGAATATAATTTTTAAGCTTACCCTGAACTTTCTTGTAAATTTCAAGAAAAAAGTTTATTTTATTTTGTTTTATTTATTTATTGACATTATTAGCACAATCGTTCCAACCATTACCGAGTTTTAGAAAGACTTATGACTTTGTTTGATCTAAGACTAACGAAGAGCAATTTATTTTTATATGTATGATTTTATAAAACCTTTGCCAGGGCTTTAAGAAAAGCCATAAGGTACTCGCACCTTATAACCAGAACAAAGTTATTGTTCCCGTGGGATAGAAAAACACTTTATGTGAGCGTTTTATGTGGAGTTGGAATGTGAAGAGTGGGAAAAAACTAGGTTCTAATAAGATAGTGTCGACAAATCATGTTGACGGTAAGATTAATAGTGTAATAGTCATACAAAAAATTTAAGATAGCGCAAGCAACCCTCATTCTAAGAGATTGTCAGCTGTATGTGGTGAGGATTTAGATATAAAAGATAATAAATAAATAAATAAATATTTCGTACATATGACATACAACGTCATCTAGTACCAAAGTAAGCAGAGCTTGTACTATGGATATTAGACAACTAACATAAATACATAAATATATTTTTGTAAATACATACATAATTCATATAGAAAACACCCAACAAATATTTACATATCATTTAAACATTTGATTCGACCCGGGAATCGAACCGGAGACCTCAAGCGCAGCAGTATGTGACTGTTGACGTTACCAATCCGCCACCGAAATATTCAATACAAATAATTTCTAATTTAAAATGATTTTCTTTCACAGGTAAAATCCTTCACTTATTATCCGCTAGCTGTCTAGTTAATTTTACGTAATAGGCTGGTGTTGTAAGTGGTTTAATGGACGTGTTAATCAGGCCAACAGGCCAAAACATTCAATTTTATTCAGCATTTACTATTTTCGTTTAATAATTAACAGTATTTAAAAACTATCTTGGAACCGATGGTGAACAGTAAGAGAATATGACTTTATTTCTAAAAATGATAGTAATTACAAATATTTCACATGAAAGTATAGACAAACTAGATCAGAGTGATACAACTGAATCACAGACAGTTGGTGGTTATCCACCGAGGTTATCCCCATGATTTGAAGAGAGGATTCAAAGGGCGGTAACGTACGGGTGACTTACAAGTTTCATGCGACCATGGGTAGTAGAAGTCGCTTAACTTTACGTAAGTCATCCGTTTGTTTGCCTTCTCTGCCACAAGAATAGGCTGTTACAGAAGCATTTTATTGTACTCAGTTGAAACTGAACTCGAGAACTACAAAACCAAAGAGGTACTTAATATACACATAGACAAATTTAAGACAACAAGCTTTATCAAACCTTCATCAATTATCAACAGCCTTGAATAGTCCACTGCTGGAGCTAGGCCTCTCCTTAGAAAGGAGGTTTTGGCCTACTATTACGCTGGCCAGACGGGTTGATACATCTCCTTGCAGTGATATTCCTCTGCGTAGTTTGCACCATTAGTCGCCTCTTACGACACCCATGGGATAAATAGGGGTGGTGAAACTCTGTATTCTTAACCTATCATCACGTGGATGTGTATTATAATACATAGTACTATTAAACCTTAGTTTGCCTCAGATATCCAAGAATGGCAGTTGCTATTCATTTCATAGCTTTTATTCGATGATCTTTTTCATTCTACAGATGAAATTTTGAATTGCCAACAAAAAATTCATCCCTGAGAGAAATCTCTTACACAATAGTTTACATAAGCATGTATTATACTACTCAAAATAAAAGGATACCTGAATTTTGTTATTTTTTTTAAAAACCACTCTAGTATTGCCAGTGACAAAAGGAATTTAAAATGGATTATTTTAAGTTAAATTAATTAAAACAAAAGTTTAATTAACAATCATTCATTTAGTAAGTTAAGGAAAATAACTCTTTGAAAGACGGGAAAATTTTCTTTAGAAACAATTTCAAGGTTTTTGTTTGTTTTGTGCTGTAGATTTTCATTCTGTATGTTTTTTTTGAGTATTGAACCTCCCAAAGTAACTCTATTCTGCCTGAAGGAAACCACGGGTAAAATATACTCATTACAAAACATACACTATGGTATGGTGACCCACATAGTGCCGCCATAGTGTACTCTTATTTACTTCACTTAAAGAACCCGGGGTCTTTGTGCGATTAAACGGAATACTGAACTTGAGCACGACGTCTGGTAGTCTTGCTTTCATAGCGCAAGCTCTGTTTAGTTTGAAGCTAGGTGAAGCGGTGTGTCAGTATTGTTCGAAATATTTATGATAAACATTCCAATTATAATATCCTATCACCCACTCGGTAACTTTGTCATTCACAGTCCTCATTATTAAATTAAGATGCAGACGACCTCGGACGTAATCATTGATAATTAAACGAAACTTTTTTTTTTAAATGGCGATTTTTCCGCTCTTTTAATCAACGGACCAAACTCGGATGAAAGTTAATCAGAAATTCAGTTAGCGAAACTTCCGCTCAGATATTTCTTTTCAGTCTAATTATGTAAAACATCGTCTAGCTCTTTTAGGGTTCAGTGTCAGGTTGTGGTTAGAATATGTATGTGTTGTAAAATTGCTTTACTTAACCATTGCTAGTACAATATAATTATATATTGTTTTTTTTTATTTTTAAGCCTGCCAAAGTGACTCTACTTTGCCTGATGGAAAGCATAAATAGAATCCAAGAGTATTGGTGACCATACTCATTGCAAATACAGACAATGTAGTATTATACGGAGGCCCATTGATGCAGGGGTGACAGTTGACGTAGTAAGTGTGTGCAATACAATGCTACGATGACTGTCACTTTGACAGGCTCTCAAATAAAAAAAAATAAAAATACGCACGGTGTATGAAGAGAATTCTTATTATTTGAATTTGAATTCCATTCTTTACAGAAATGTATTATTTTGCCTGCGATTGATTAAATATTTTTAGATGCTATGCTAATCTTATCACGAATTAGCTAACGTTTAAAAAAATCGTATAAAAAACCATTTGATATAAATATTTTTTATTTACAAGAAAATTAATTAGTAGAAATTAATTTTTTAAAAATTACATCGTCTAAATGACGTGACGACATCACCGTGACGACGTTTGCACCCTTCAAAGCGAGCACCGAAATTTTCGAATACTCATCGGCAAAGAGACCGTGAGATCGCCGACATCTCTTTCTCTAGTTGACGTAGTGTATTTGGTTTATTGATGTAGACACGATTTTTCAAATAATCCCATAAAAAGAAGTCTGCTGGGGATAGATCCGGACTTCTGGGTGACCATAAAATATCGTCTCGTCTAGAAATTAGCTTTATCGGAAACATGTCTTTGAACACCGGCAGGGACTCATTGGATGTGTGACAAGTGACATCATCTTGTTAAAACCATGTGTTGCGGTTGTAGCCAGCAAATTTCAGTAGCACCAGTCCCAAGAACTCCTGTAACATGCTTGCGCGGGATGTTAGATTCAAATGTTAACGAATTCTTGGCCCCCCTTATATTAGCAGATATCGTGTCTTTTATGCCTATGCCTCTATGCTTATTTTTGACAAAAAAAAATGTTATACATTTATATCTTAAGTATAAAAATTAACGAAATAAAAAATAAAGTTCTAGAATTTCATAAAAATCAATCTCGTTTAAAAATAAAATGTATTATGAATCAATTTAAAATTATAAATGTTAAAATTTAAAATTATTAAACAAAATTAAATTAGTTAATAATTAAATTCTGCTAACTACGACTCATATTTTTGTCTCAAGCCATAAAATAAATTTTCGTGGTTGTCGTGGCGTAAAAAAACATAGGTTTTCATAAAATATGTTTTAAGGAACAATATTATAATTTTATGCGTTATTTTCAAGGAAATGTGGTGTATACGGCGGGCAAACGATCCCAAATTGTTTCATTAAGGCATTCCCTTGACCTAAAAATGCAAATTACATTTTATTAATTGCAAGCCTCCGTAACTTCAATGGTGTTTCTTTTTAATTAAATATACAGCGTGTTTTCTTTTGCTTCTAGTTATTATTATGTATTACAGTTTTTATTATATTATTTTAAATTGTTGAAGCCGGAATATAAATTTATAGCAGTTTTAATGACATATGGTGAGGTTATTTTGATTGATTAACTTTGATATCTTTATTTTTATTTTACTTTTACCTTTTGTTGTAATGTATGGTACAGTCCGACGACCTGGTGAAGGTCGCGGAAAGCTGCTGGATGCGGGCTGTTGTAGAGAACCTTGAGGGAGACCTATGTCCAGCAGTGGACGTCTTTTGGCTGAGATGATGATGATGCTAAAGTTATAATCTTATTCCATCGATATTCAATCACCTCACTAGAGTGTGCTCCCGATGCATCTAGCCCCTATATTTTTACTATCTAAACTGTCCGTGTGTACTGAATAAAAGTTCATTAATTATTATAACGAATATTCCTTTTTCAATATAATCTACGATCCTATTTAACATGGTAGCAGTTTATGGTCAATAATTATGGTAAAGCTCAGTGTGATAATGAGTATAATGTCGAGAAGAATGTTTTTGGTAAAAATTAAAAATACGATTCAGGCAGGTTGCCACATGTGCAACAAACATTGCGTGAAAATACTAGTACTTAAGATAATATCATAAAAATGGCAATTACCTTTTTCAACTCAATACCTTCCAAATGAAGAAATTGATAAAAAGAAACCAAAGAAGGCGTTATTCTTCATATTATTCGGTACATTACATATAGTTATTTATAGATATGATATTTTATAGATATTTTGCAGATAAGTGTCTTATTCAAATATAGTAAGTAGCTCAATTTTCCTGTAAAACAAATCCCTTAAGCTTAAGCTCTTTTCAAATCTGTACTTATTTTTATAATCCCTGTTTTGTTCATCTGTCTTTGTGTTCACGACATTAAAGATATTTACAAATTTAAAGAGAATCAGAATTTATTTATTAACAAAACAGTGCCATTCAAAGTCGATAATGGTAATGACAATTATTATGACATATTTGTTATTAATTCTTATTCAAGATGTATGTATACAAAATTAAAATAAATAAATAAATATTTCGGACATTTGACACACAACATCATCTAGTTTCAAACTAAGCAGAGCTTGTGCTATGATAACTAGACTGATTGATAGAATACTTGTTTTCTTTTTTGAAAGTATATAAATATTATACATAGAAAACACCCAAACTTCGAAACAAATATTTGCAGATTATACAAATATTTGGTCCGACCCAGGAATTGCAGCCGAGACCTCAGCAGTTGCATTCACTACCGCTACACCACCGAGACAGTTCATTCTAATAATGTTCAACATTTTTAGTGAGAGTGTTTAGTTATCATATGCGGTATAAAGAATTAAATCAATATAGTAAAATTATGTGCACTTCGTAGGCTGCTGTTCGATGAGAACCTTAGGGGAGTCCTATATCTAGCAGGAGACGTCTTTTGGTTGAGATGATGATGGTGATGAAATGTAACTTAGGCCTGACGTCTGTCAAACAGTAGACTACAATAGGCCAATAATGATGTATGTATGTTTGTAAATTCACGACATGCGACCTTAAATCTTTTCTCAGTATTCTCGTTCTTATATTCAGGTACCGCAAATTCTAAATACAGCTTTTTCACGGTATATTTCATTAGGGATAAAGAAATATTCCGCTTTTACGAGAGTATAAGCTAGCAGATTGGTGAGGACATTACCGAGAAATTAGATACATTTAGAGCAGTCAAACTTAAGTACGTAAGCCAAGCGAGCGATGAAAAATGTTAAGATTATATTTTAGAATTGTAAAGACGGTTTCGAAGTTACGTTAATTTGTATATATAGTAAAGGAATGACTTAGATGAATAAAAAAAAGCAACGCTAATGTACTTAAATTATGATTAATTGTAACTACTACGTAACTACTGTAATGTGTGTATGTAAGTAATGTGTAGTGTAACTACTACAATGTATCTACTACTAAGTATTTTATTAATTACCTAATTTTCAGCCTTTAAAGTTACCTTGAGTACAATTAAATGAAATGCTTTTTGTTACTTGTAATCTTTCTTCTTTTAAAGTCCATAATAATGATAACTTTAATGCAAATCCTACTAGAGTTACGCAATTTTGAGTATAACACTACTTGATGTTATTACTTTGTACCATATATCACAAGTTTGATATGAACTGCCGTATCATGAGAGATCATTTTATTATGAGACAGTGTATTTTGAAAGTCTTTCTTGAATTATTTAAAATCATTTTTACGTGAACTTTAACTTATACAAACAAACAAATATTTAGGGCACAAGTCTTAGTTGAACTCTGGTATTCATGATAAGTTTTAACTTGTGTTATTGGTACCAGGGCTCTCTCACAAGGTAATAATAATATTGTCTACGTAAATACAAATGAAGAAAACAACCAAAAAATAACA
The DNA here is from genome assembly GCA_949316085.1 of Hypercompe scribonia. Classification (NCBI taxonomy): domain Eukaryota; kingdom Metazoa; phylum Arthropoda; class Insecta; order Lepidoptera; family Erebidae; genus Hypercompe; species Hypercompe scribonia. Next base: position 14,831,383 of record OX438988.1, read on the forward strand.
TTTTAATCTAAATAAGATTTAAAATTAAAATTAGTGAAAATAAAAACATGTTAACTATATATTAATATGATTTAGGTCTTTTAACAAAGAATTTAAACATTAATTAATTTAACATAATTAAAATCAGAATAAGATTAAAATTATTAAATAAATTAATAAATATAATATATAATATTTTAATATAAATATAAAATAAATTTAAATTAAAATATAAAACAAGAATCAAAAAATTAAAATCATGCTTAAAATTGAAGGATTAAAAATAAAAGCATTAAAATATTCAAAGTATTATTTACAAGAACCAAATATACACCAGTTCGAACTAATGAATATTACTGACTAGATAAAAAGAATTTACTCATCCCCTTGCACATTCTTGGAATTACATTTACATATGTATAATTCTGAAAATGTGCTTGTGCGTGTGCGTTTGCGTGTGTATGCGTGTGTGCATGTGCGTGGGCGTGTGCTTATGCGTGTGCGTGTGCCTGTGTATGACTAGTTCATGTAAATGTGGCTACCGGTTGGTCAATAATAATACCCAAGTATTTGATAATATTCGATCTAATTAGATCTAAAATTATTTTAGGGCAGTTGCATGGAACATTAGAACTTCTATGATTAGATTGGAATAATCCTTTTATTTTTCAGTTATTTTTATTTCCTGAATTGTAGAAGAGTGAACAACACGAAACTAAATAGAGTAGAGTATGTTTCTTATTATAGCAATTGTATATATATATCATAGTACCTGTGAGATGGTATATATCTGTATTTTTTGTTTATAACATAATATGTTATAATATATTTCGTGTGTTTGTATTAATTTCTTATTTTTTTAATTTACATAACAGCTTTACAAAAATTACAAACAATTATCTTGATATACAAGAACCAATAATTTGTTATTGTCGTACTAGAACGTACAGTAGTTATGAAATTAGAATACATATTAAGACTTCTTTACAATATTAGCGATGGCCGACGGAGCCATAAAGTTCTGGAGTCGCGACCGCGTAATTGGAAACGCAGTATTGGTAGGCCTTTCACAAGGTGGTCAGACGACCTGGTGAAGATCGCGGGAAGTTGCTGGATGTGGACGGCACAGGACCGGTTGTTGTGGAAAACCTTGGGGGAGGCCTATGTTCAGCAGTGGACATCTTTTGGCTAAGATGATGATGATGAAAGAATGAGAACAAAAAGCGCATAAAGACCTACTAAGAAAGTCTCAGTAAAATGTAAAGGTATATAAAAATAGTCACTTACATAGTATTGATATGAAGTTACGCAAGATAGCTGAAATATTGGGCACGTAGCATCCTAATGGCCAGAGTTAGGACGCGATGGATTCCAGTTCTCAATTCGAGTATAGGCTTAGTATACGTGTGCGGTGTGAGGCTTATTTTATAAAGCTTTTACATTTTACATACATATGTATCAGTAAGTGATAAGTGTGTGCAACACAATGCCACGATGACTGTCATGCCTTTTACGTACCCAAGCGAGGCGTAGAAAAGCATCTTAATAGGCCGCCATAGTGTGGGTCACCATACTGAATTGTCAGCATTCGCAATGAGTATGGTGACTACAACTTTTCGATTTTAGTCATGCTTTCCATCAGACAGACTAGAGTCACTTCGGCAGGCTCATGAAATAAATATATATATATAACCGGTTTTATACCCGGTATTTTTAATTACACGTACAATGATTCTTCAGTAGAAATGACAAGATTAAATTTCGCAACATAAATACTTTGTCGTGTGTTGGTGAATGTGAGATGTGTTTTTATGTGCTGTTTAAAAGTGTGAGGTGTAAACATTAGGTATTTCGAATATATGACATCATAATTAATAAAAGTTGTCTTTTATATAATGTATTCTTTAAAGTGGTGTAAGATTAGTTGATTCACGCTGATTTCAGCACGAACGGGTCGGTTCGATCGGAGCAGTACTACCCTCCCACAGAAGATCAACCTAAAGCGACAGCATCCATGTTGTCGTGTTTCGTTGGTGAATGCGAGACAGGAGGCCCATTGATCCAGGTGGTAAGAGTGTGCAATACAATGCCACGATGACTGTCATGCCTTTTATGTCCCCATTCATACTTTCCTTCAGGCAGAGTAGAGTCACTTCGGCAGGCTCTTAAAATAAAAAAAGAAAAATAATCTGGTTAACCCAAATAACGTATAATATTACATAATATATATATGTATAATAAAACGTATAATAACCCAACGTAATTTTGACTCTTAAGCTGTAGAAACATGGGCTTACTAGTATGTATGAGTAAATAGCAAAAAACAGTGGTGGCAGCAAAAAACATCTTACTACTAAGATATTCTGAAGAATTTGGCGTCATTTAGGCTAAAGGGTAAGAAGATGAGGATGCTCATTTATTCATCTTATATAACTGAGATCAAACTCGTACTACATGGAATAACGGATAACTAAATATCTACAAATCACACGTACGAACTGCCTTCGGCTATTTTCCTTGTAAATTACTGCGTAGTTTATTTGTATATAAAAGGGATTGCATACATACATACAAGACGAATCCGATTCCGGCAGAATTTTTTGAGTTCATATATTAAATGATATTTCATTACAGTTTCTTTTAGGTTTTGTCTACGGGAAATAGCTAAATAAAAGCGGATAAACAGCAATTTACTTAACAAAGTCTTAAGCTGCATACAAGAGTAAACGCTAAGTTAATATTCACAAGGTCAGATTTTGTTTACAGAAATTAAAGGCTCATAAAAAAATTAGCCACAATTTAATATTCAAGTTCAACTATTTATACACTAACGATATACTACGTTTATCTTTACGAATTTTCATATCTCTAATATTGATGGGAGTAATTTTATCTTAAACACTTCAGGTTACTTTTTAGTTGTTCTTCAAGGTCTACTTAGTTCTTTAAAGGTCAAATTTATTCTTACTCGTATATTGTTCAATATGTTCTAGAGGTAGTAGAGCCACGCTGATTTCAGCATGAACAGGCCGGCTCGACCGGGGCAGTACTACCCTCCCACAGAAGATCAACCTAAAGCGACAACATCAGTGCTGCCGTGTTTCGTTGGTGAGTGCGAGACCGGAGGCCCTTTGATGCAGGTGTGACAGTTGTCGTAGTAAGTGTGTGCAATACAATGCTGCGATGACTGTCATGCCTTTTACGTCTCCAAGTGAGGCGTAAAAAAGCATCTTAATAGGCCGCCATAGCGTGGGTCATCATACTACATTGCCAGCATTCGCAATGACTATGGTGACTACAACTTTTGGATTCTGTTCATGCTTTTCATCCGGCAGAGTAGAGTCACTTTGGCAGGCTTTCAAATAAAAAAATACATAAATATCGTAACTATATTAACCGAGTTATTAAAACTAAGATCAATTAACGTCTGACCTGTGAGTAGTCCCCATAATTATATTTACCATTGATATGTAGTAACTTGGGACTTGAATTTTACACTGAAACTGTGTAATTTAATATTTTAATTCAAAGGAATAGTAACACAAATAAGTGGAAAACAAAACGTCAAACGTTGATGTAAACAAAATACTATAGAATACATCATTACTATTGAAATTGTTAATACTCATAGCATTTGGCTGTATTCGTAACTACTGAAATTTTTCGGGGCAATTATAATATTTCTTCTACGTTTATTTATTTATTTACTTATTTATGTATACACATATGTATCATGCACATTTGGTGCATTGGCAGACTTAATACCTACGGCATTGTCTGCCAGTTAACCTTTTTGTTGTATTTTTGTATCTTGTCATTACAAAATAGTTGCATGAATTAAAATTAATGTGTTTTTGGGCGAAAAAAAACGAGTGGTGCCGGTTTCTCGACAGTGTGATAAAGCAAAATTATAAATACAAGTACTTATCGCGAACTTTACGCGGTACGTTTTAATTTTTTTACTTCTCACTGACTTATGTTACTATTTACCTTACTGGTATAATCTGTGATGTAAATCCATAAAACCCAGTCCAATCTAACTTAAAAGTAACTAAATCCAATTATAGAATAAAAAAAGTCGACTTGTTTAACGTACAGAGTATAAAAAAGTGAGATAGGGCTATTTTTTATTTACAGTTTACCGCAAATAAAGGCGGCATTTGTATAATCAAGCTGCTACATTTCACCTCGTTATCACTCTTTTGTACGGCGGCGTGAAGATATGTTATGGCACAAGATTAGCTTCACAAAAGACTCTTTGGGTACAATTTCAACTTATCACAAGTAAATATAACACGTTTACGGTTTGTAATTGCTACTTTTTTGTGTCGTGTTGATTAGAATACTTTTTTATTAGGTTATAGGACAGAATAGAACAAAAATGTGTCTTATATAACACACACACACACGTACATACAGTTTTTAATCTAAAATTACCATTTTATCGTGTCTTTCTCGCATGTCATTATGCTCCCATTGTGTCAGATTTTTGAAATTTTTATATGAAATCTTTTAAAATGTAGGATCATATTTAGACTTTTCATTACTCGATTATGCCAGAACAGTTAAGCATATTCGAATAAATTTTAGCACAACGATTGATAATAATCTGGAATGTGTATAAATTATAAAAAAAGTTGTATTGAACTAAATTTCAGCTATATAAAAAAAATCTTAATAATCCAATAACTTGAAAACGGTTGTATGGAATATTTTATTAAATAGTGCAAAATATTTGTAATAATGGCCACTACAAGGGCTTAGCCAGTAAGCCTGTATATAAATTCCACTGACACATAGTCGTGTCAACAAAAGAAAATCTCACTCATCATAATTACTTGTCTTAGATGGCAATTGAATTCGGATTCATCATAAATTCGGTCTATGGCTCAACAGACCACTTCACTAACTATAATACTTCGTCAACAGACAAGTTATTATAGTAAACTTGCAAACATTTTTTTTAAGAGCCTGCCAACTCTACCTGATGGAAAGCACGAATATAATCCAAAAGTAGTAGTTATCATACTCATTGCGACAATTCAGTATGGTGACCACTACGGCGGCCTAAGAAGCTTATTTGCATCCTGCTTGGGGACCTAAAAAACATGACAATCATTGTAAATACAATAATATTGGTACAAGATTATAAGTAACCTATCAATAAGTCTTTTTAATAGCAAGGAACTTTATCCTTTCTCGGTTCCGTATTTTCCTCTTCACTACTTCTATCCATTGAACTACCGAACGTACTAATGGCGTGTAAATCTTCTCCCTTGTCGTTACGTCCAATCAATTGATACTAAAGACTCTTGTTACGGAAAGTGCCAGTTTGTTTTTCAGAAAATAAAATCTGGATTGTTATTTAGTGTAGAAATTAGAAAATTTTAACATGAAAATGTGTGGAGGTTTTGGTTCACACATGTTCCATGTTCATCCATCTAAAAGTCTATACAAGATGATCAATTTATTGGGTATTTATTCTGTCTTTATTTACACGTAATTCCTCACGCCTTACCGATTTCTATCAGACGTAACCAATCTGTTACCACGTTCAAAACTATGTTCTCAGAGCAATATCTGCCTCTCATAGTGGGAAATTAACGTATGTAGTTGTTTATTATTACTGTATGTATTTATGATATTTTATTTTAATCAATATTCATTAAATTAGTATGAAAAACATAATTATTCCATAGCTAAAGACCTTATTTGTTACTTGAACTTTTACTAGTATATGCTTAGCACCAGCTTAAAATTAAATTAGTCAATCCAAAGGTTGCCTGGCAGGAATTACTATAAGCAATAAGGCCGCCCTTTGTAGGTTGCAAAGTGGGCCAAGAATTCGTTAACATTTCAATCTAACATCCCGCGCAAACATGTTATGGGAGTTCTTGGGACCGGTGCTACAGAAATTGCTGGCTATAATCGTAGCACATGGTTTCATCAAGATGGAGCCACTTGTCACACATCCAATGAGTCCCTGCCGGTGGTCAAAGACATGTTGCCGAAAAAGCGGATTTTCAGACGAGGTGACATTCCCTGGCCACCCTGAAGTCCAGGTCTGTCCCCAGCAGACTTCCTTTTTTTAGGGTTATTTGAAGAATCGTGTCTACGCTAATAGACCAGATGCACTTTTTTTTTTAACGTGTGGCAACCCCCTCGGGCCGTCACCCCACCGGGGTTTACGGCGGGGTGGTGTGTCGGAATAGGACCGACTAAAACCATACGGTGTGCCACTTTGCGCCTGAGATAGGAAGGATCTGGGAACCGCTGCTATTACGACATCCAGATCCCTCCTAACGCCTGCCCGCTGCTGCGGGCAACATCAACTAAAATAAAAAATCAGCGGAGAGATGTCGGTGATCTCACGGTCTCTTTGCCGACGAGTATTTGGAAATTTCAGTGCTCGCTTAGAAGAGTGCAAACGTCGAAACGGTGGTCATTTTGACGATGTAATTTTTAAAAAATAAATTCTAACTAATTGGCTTTCTTGTGAAATGGTTTTTTTTATACGATTTTTCAAATGTTAACTAATTCGTCTCCTATCACAATTGTTGTTAGTTTTATTTCTGTATAATGTTTAAAAACCCTAGTGTGTATAAAGTAATATCTATCCACCTATCTATAATTTATGTACATCGAAGATATTTTGGTATTAAGTAACAGATAACTCATAACAATGTCTCTAGTTAAAATGTAAATTACTTTTGTATGAAAGTAAAAGTTTATTGGCAAAAATCTCTGATATCTGAATGTAAAATACTCTCTATTCGAATTAATCTATATCAATAATATAAAAAAACGAATTTCCAAACATATTTCACAAAAAAGAAATTTCAAACAAAATCTTTAGGTATCTATTTAAACTTGTAGATTAAGTTTCTTATTTAGCTTTTGGATGACAGATAAAAAGTTTGATTTACATTTTCAGAGAATTATTGATCAAAAGCTCAGTGATAAGAGCACGTTTCTCTCAATCAACTTAGCAATAATTTTCAAATTAAATGTTTTTCATCAATATAATGTAAATTTATCATCTTGAAAAGATGACCTTGAAAGACCTGCTTTAAATACTGGTTGAAGGACCATTATAAATTTAAAACTACCTAGAAATATCTAAAACTGTCATCATTGCTGCTGCAAAAAGGTTTTAGCCTACTGAAATACACAGGTCAGACGGAACATATAGTGTTTGTTTCAAGATTTCCTTTCCTTCCCTTTAAGATGAATATTAGGTGTAAAAAGTGTATATCCTTAAAACCAGAATAGAACATAGCTATCATAAATATAGCTCGAGTTTCCGGAGAATGAGTGAATGCACGCGGCTGCGCATCCTTATCTTGTGAGAATAAAATGCTCAGTGTGCCGTTTTAATGTCTGCCCCTTCCTTCGACCTATCGCCTGTAATGTTCATAGTGTTGTGATCGCTTTTGTATCGATATTTGAGGTTATTAAGAGGCTGTTAAAAGAAGTAAACAGTACATAGATTTGGCCTCAGTAATCACTGTAAAAAGCCACCTTTTTAAAAAGTCTAGATTTGAGTTATGCAATATAGTAAAACCATTGTTTAATGACTCAAATGGAAAATGATCTCATTGAAAAACATAAATGTGTTCGGGTGTTAAAGTAATGTTGGCAAAATTAAAACACGTGTCTTTAGAATGTTAGCTTAAAGTAGGATTGTAAATGAATCTCTGTTGGTTCTTCGCTCTTCGGAGCATTGAGGAGGAAAACCTCGGTAAAAAATCACTATGGTGGGACCCTTTCATGGGTCGGCGTTTCTCCACTGTCAATGGTGGAGAAAGCAGAAGGGGCTCGGTGTGTACTCACACTGCCGCCGAGCAGGCATTGGAAGATTTAATCTTCCTGCCACCGTTGTCACATCGTAATCCCGAAAGGAGTATTGTGGTTATGTCTCGCGACACCAATCGGGGGCGAGGGTCTTGGCTTAGCCGCCCGGACTGCGAGGAAGAAAACCTCTTTAAAAAATTACCCCGAATCCCGTGTTCTGGTGCGTGACCAGGGGATGCATGGCTGATGGGTAATTCAGTCGTAAGCGCACTCCCAGCCGAGGCACCTGCGGACCCCTCGGTTGGGCATAAATTTACGCTTGCCCGGGTATTGGGGGATCTCTGCCCGGGTCGACCTTTAGTTCTCCCCCTCTCGTGGGTCTAATATGGAATCTAATCAAAACAAAACTAAAAACTTAAATGTAGAAGAAGAGAAAGAGAAGAAGAAGGAGAAAAGCGGAGTGGACGACTTCTCGTCCAATTTAAAGGACGCATCGGTTGGGACACCTATGTCGATGAGGCTCCCAGAAGTCATTATGACTGCTGGGAGCCGTAGAACATCGGAACGACCGCGTTCCAAATCTACGTGTTCGTCGGATGGCAAGGGAGGTGACCTGATGGAAACGGAGCTGTGCAACTCCCGAAAACGCGGGCGCTCCAGGGACGAAGCGAGCGACACGTCCCAGGAGATGTTGCCTCCTAAAGTCGTCAGCAGCCGAAGAGGAAGGTCGCGAACTTCGGTCTCGATCCCGTCAGGCTCCGTCTTCTGTAAGGCGGAAGCCTATAGGCGGGTTAGGGCGGACGGCGAAGCACTTGCAGAGGAGGAGATCGCAGATCTCTTGCTTAAGATCAAGGAGCCGATGGTAGGGGATTCTGTTCCCCAAACGCCATCGTCCATGCAAGAGAGAGCGCAAGCAGCGGTGGCTATCATCCACAAGGTAGCCACCAAGTCGAGTAACCTTAAGGGTGCTTTTGTAAAGGCCCTTAAGGATTCCTCCTCTGCGGTTGCGGGAGTCGTTGAGACCCTTATTGGGGACGTGGCTCGTCTCCAAGCGGCCAACGACCATCTCACAGGGCAGGTAGCTGAGCTGAGCGCGCAGTTTGCCCAATTCCAGGCTCATCACCCTGAGCGAGAAGGCCCGTCTCCGTCGCTTGCCCTTGCCAATCCCGGTACCATCGCTGATGCCCACCTGCGCCAAATCACAGACGCAGTGTGGCGCACGATGGACGGACGTCTCGCTGGCCTGGAGGCGAGACTACCTCCAGCCCCTGTCATCCGGCCGCCACTCGCGGCACATAGACCAAAGGCGCTGACGTCGCTTCCCGTTATGGGCGGTCGTTTGTCCTATGCGGCGGCGGCGTCGGTGTCTGCTGCTCCTGCGGCATCGGTGTCTGCTGTACCTGCGGCGTCGGCGTCTGCTGTTTCTGCGGCCGCTTCGAGGACACAACAGGCGGCTAAAGCAGTAGCAAAGACGGGTGCTAAGAGGTCAGGGCCCAAAACGGCGGCCAAGTCTGGAGTGGAATTCCCTCCGCTCCCCACTCCAGCCACTGCACCTGGCACCTTTACATCTACTCCTTCCACATCTGCCCCTTCCACGGATGCTTGGCAGGTAGTCGGGGGGGCTAAGAAGTCCCGAAAGCGGGGTAAAAAGGCTGCCCAAAATGTAGCTTCTACCCCACAGTCGCCATCGGTGGCAGTGGCCACCACAAAGAAGCTGCGCAAACTGCAAGCGCCCAAAACCGCGGCAGTGGTGGTCACCATGTCACCGGGGGCGGCTGAGGGTGGGCTGTCCTATGCGGCTATCTTCAAAAAGGCCCGGGACAGTCTCGCACACGACTTCGGGACGGTGGGAGTTAGAATGCGCCTCGCCCAGATGGGAGCTCGAGTCCTCGAGTTCCCCGGGGCTGAAGGTGCAAAGACGGCGGACTCTTTCGCCGAGAAGCTGCGAGGAATTTTTACAGCCACTGATGGTGTTAAGATCGCCAGGCCTACCAAGTGCGCTGAACTGCGTATCTCGGGCCTGGACGATTCCGTAACGGCCGAGGATGTCCGCGCTGCAGTTATAGAGAGGACAGGCTGCAACGTGGAGAACATCAGGGTCGGCACCATCCACCCCGGTCCAGGAGGGCTTGGCGCAGTGTGGGTCAGCTGTCCCGTACCGTCGGCCAAAATTTTGGCCGACGCCGGTAGGCTACTCATCGGTTTCGTGAGCGCTAGGATCACAGTCCTGGCGGCGAGACCGATGAGATGATACAAATGTCTGGCATCGGGACACACACGCGACAAGTGCGTAAGTTGTTTTGACTGCAGCGGACTATGCTTCCGCTGCGGTCGACCGGGGCACAAGGCGGCAGTGTGTTCTGCCGCCCCTCACTGCCCATTGTGTGCGGCGGGTAACAAGCCCGCCAATCACCAGATGGGGCAGGTGGGGTGCAAACCTCCCCGCGATTCTCGACAAGTGTCGGGGGCTAGCCAATCGACCCAGGTTGCTTCCGATATTGTCCGCACGTCAGCATCGTCGCCCACGGAGGAGGTTGTAGAGACGGTTCAGTAATGGACCAAGTCTCCAACCTCCTTGTCCAGACGAACCTGAACCACTGTGCCGCGGCACAGGACCTCTTGCTGCAAACCATGGCACAGTGGTCGATCGGCGTTGCCGTAGCCGCGGAGCCTTATTATGTTCCTCCCCGTCCAAATTGGTTGGGTGACCGGGACGGCTCTGTGGCAGTCGTCGGCTCCACGGCGGCTCATTCCCCGCCCTTGTCGCTAAGAGACAAGGGCACTGGATATGTTGCTGCTGAGTGGGGGGGGATCACCGTATACGGTGTATACTTCTCCCCCAACCGGAGTTTGAGCGACTTCGAGGTTTTCCTTAATAGCTTGGAAACCTCGATGCGGCGACTATCGTCTGGGTACGTCTTAGTGCTGGGGGACTTCAATGCGAAGTCCATTGCGTGGGGTTCCCCCAGGACAGATGCCAGGGGCGAGGCCGTAGAGGAGTGGGCGGCCTCGGTGGGCCTCTGTTTACTGAACAGGGGCTCCACCAACACGTGCGTGCGACAGCAGGGAGGGTCGATAGTGGACCTTTCGTTCGCTACCCCTGCCCTCGCCGCACGAGTAAGGAACTGGTGTGTCCTGGAAGAGGTTGAGACGCTCTCGGATCACCTCTACATTCGATTTGAGCTCTCCCGGACCCAGGACCCCAGTAGGGGTCACACGGCACGGCGTTTTTCTCGCTTTCCGCGGTGGGCTGTAGCCAACCTGAATAGGGACCTACTAGAGGAGGCAGCCATTATTCACTCTTGGCTGTCTCCGCATACACCGACCGAGGAGGTCGACATGGGGCTAGTCGTTTCCGCGATGCGATTACGCAGATCTGCGATGCGGCCATGCCCCGCATCCGAGGCTGTCAGCCTCCACGGAAAGAGGTTTTGTGGTGGTCCTAGGAGTTGGCGGACCTCCGTGCGGCCTATACTCGTGCCCGGAGGTCCTACACCCGTAGTCGGCGGCGACACTGCGTAGACGGCAAGGAGGACCAGCTTCATGAGGAGTACCGAGAGGCGCGGAAAACTCTGAAGCTGGGCATTAGCCGCGCCAAAGAAGTGAAGAGGAAGGAGATGCTGGAGGGTCTCGATCGTGACCCCTGGGGTCGCCCTTATCGTGCGGTGCGACAAAAGCTCCGCACGTTGAGCCCCCCCCTTACAGAGACACTCCAGCCCAGCTTCCTGCGGGAAGTGGTCGAGGGTCTTTTCCCGCAGCGGGCGGAGCATACACCCCCGTCGATGGCCTTCATGGTCGAAGACGACGGGGGACGGAACGAGCATAATGTCGTCAGAGAATCAGAGATAGGGGCGGTCGTTCTACGGATTCGCTCCAAGAACACCGCCCCTAGGCCAGATGGGATACCTGCCCGAGTGTTGGCGCGAACCCTCGACCACATGTCGGATCACCTCGGGGAAGTCCTTAACGCCAGCTTGGCGTCCGGGCGCTTCCCTGAGGGCTGGAAGAGCGGGAAGCTAGTCCTACTACGGAAGCCGGGACGGCCGGCCGATTCGGTCGCGGCTTATAGGCCCATCGTGTTGCTGGACGAGGTGGGTAAATTGTTTGAGAGGATAATCTCTGCCCGCATCGTCCGGCACCTCTGTGAGGTGGCCCCCGATCTGTCGGACGCCCAATACGGGTTTCGAGCCGGGCGTTCGACAGTCGATGCTGTGTTGCGCCTGAGGGCCGTGACCGAAGAGGCAGTGAGCTGTGGCGGCGTGCTGCTGGCGGTGTCGTTGGACATCGCCAATGCATTTAATAGTCTGCCATTTAGCTGCATCAGGGAAGCACTCCACTACCACGGGGTGCCAGAGTACCTGAGGCGGCGTGTGGCAGACTATCTTGAGGAGCGTACCGTCATGTACGAGGACCGAGATGGTATTCTGAGGCCAGAATAGGGCTCGCCTCTGGCGCCCTCAGAGGATATTGGCGGTTAGAGCCATATGCGGTTACCGCACCGTATCGACGGAGGCGGCGTGCGCCTTGGCCGGTACTCCCCCGTGGGATTTGGAGGCGGAAGTGCTCGCCGAAGTTTATCGGCGGACGGCTGACTTCCGGGCGAGTACCGGCATACGGCCCCCGCCCGAAGAGATACGCGAGTGGCGAGAGGCCGCTCGTCGAGCCACGATGGCTCATTGGTCGTCCCTCCACGGCGAGCCTCCACGGCGGCAAAGCCAGCACGTGGAGCCTCCAGCCGGTCATCGCCGAGTGGGCAGGGCGGCAGCACGGGACCCTTTCCTTCCGACTGACGCAGGTCCTTTCCGGGCACGGTTGCTTCGGGAAGTATCTGCACTCGTTCGTCAGGAGGGAATTGAGTCCCGCCTGTCACCACTGCGACTGCAGTGAGGACTCGGCTCAACAGACGCTAGCGGTTTGTTCCGCTTGGGCGGCGCAGCGTGAGGTCCTCACTGCAGTTATTGGAGGTGATCTCTCGCTACCGGCCGTCATACGCTCCATGGTCGGTAGCGACAGTTGTTTTACCGCGGTCGCAACCTTCTGCGACGACCTAATTTCGCGGAAGCCCAATTCGCCGCCGGCAAGCCGGGCGGCGGAGGCGCGCATACCAGCGCCTCATGCCGCCTTGAGTGTGGCCGCGGGTGGACGGGACGGGTTTTCCCCTCCATCCGCTATAGTGGCCAGCCGCGAGGAGGCGACGTCCGCGTGTACCGTATGTCGCTTAAAATAGAGAGTTTACCCATAGATGGTGCCCGCATTAGCGGGCAGGCGCTAGGAGGGATCTGGATGTCGTAATAGCAGCGGTTCCCGGATCCCTCCTATCTCAGGCGCAGAGTGGCACACCGTGTGGTTTTAGTCGGTCCGATTCCGATACATTACCCCGCCGTAAGCCCCGGTGGGGTGACGGCTCGAGGGGGCTTCCAAACGTTAAAAAAAAAAAAAAAAAAAAAAGATTGTAAATGAAACTCGACGCGGATCGTCCATATGCCAGAACTAGATACATTTATAAATATTTACTTGAGAATGACACAAAGTGACTTTTTATAGACTTTTTAATCAATGCACATTTATTTGTATTTTATATACTGCCGTAACTTGCCATCGACCATCTTCAAAATTTACATATACAGTCATAGATGTAGCCAAGAATATAGAAAAAATTATATGCCACTTTTCTTGCGCTAAAATTACTCCAGAAAAAAAAATCTATGAAATAATTCTAGAACCAAAAACTATTTTTACTTAAGCGTAACTTTTTTCTGTTCTTTGTTAAAAATATCGATAACTTACTGAACAAATTATCGTTATTGACCTATGTCCCATCATTACCTAAATGTGAGATATGCATGAAAATAAGCTATTTATGTTTCCGCAGATGTAGGTTATAAAAACAACTATATTGGCCTCATATATTTTGAAATTGCGCTGTCAAATTCATTTTTTGTTCAAGTAGCGATTGTGTCCAATGTCTAGTAGATTACAAGTTTAATGTTACATTTATTTTTGAATAAGTATGTTCTTATACTTTTTGTCATAAATATATCTTTCTGTTTGTTTTTAAATGAGTAATGTAGTGTTGGAGCATATATATCTAATGATTTTTATCAAGAGCACCAACGGTAAAATTATCCAATATACTGCTGAATGTCCCAGAGAAGGCGACAGAATGTAGTACAACAAAAAACAAACAATAGATAAAAAATCTTTCTTTGTGGTAAAGAGTAATTAGAAAAAAAATGTTATGTAAAAGATAATTTTGTCATTTGGAATATGTATATTCTTTAGGATACGAAGACTTTACAAACATATAAGAAATAAATACAAATAACACCTAGACTCAGAATACCAATATGTGGATTACACAACATGTCCCATGTAGTGTTTAAACCCACAACACTCAGCGCAATATAGAAATATTTGGCGACAGCTTAAATCACTACGCAATCTATGTAGTGAATTCAAGTCAAGTCAAAGACAAAGTCAAGGAAAAGACTACAAGCAATAATTTGCCCAAACTTAGCAGTTCTATAAAATTATACATTGATAAGCCGATAAACAAGAGGCGCTAGGCGAGTGCTTTCCCCTGTACTGACATTGCAAAAAAGTGCTTTCAATAACTTGAACAATAGCCCTTAATAGCAAGTTTTTAACGACCTTTAATTAATGGTTTTTATTGTTTTGTCTTCGTTATAAAAAGTTTTAATAATGTGTTGGATTCAGGAATGGAAGGAAGTTAACAGGAACTTAAAAACTTTGTCGTCGAATTGCCTCCATTTAATAACATTTTTTATGGTATATCAAATGGATAGATATGTCACATAATGATAAGTGACTATCTTCATCCATGGACCCTTGCAACTGACGCCCCATGAGCCTTAATCCATGGGAGCCGTGAGTGAAAAGCAAGTAAAAAACTGCTCCAGTTTACGCATTAAAATTTGTGCAGTTAACTATAGGTAGGTAGGTAACTATAGGCATACAGTACACTATAGGCGATTTAAGACTGACAGCAGATGGATGCAGCCTGTCTAAGAGGGATTCTCTTTAGGGAGGCCGACATTCAACAGTAGACAGTGGACAGTGATAAGCTTAAGAAATTTTTCTCTTACATGAAGTTAGATTCTGTCAAGGTGAAACTTGTCAAAGGCTCTAGACGACATTACATGAATACTTTTTTTCTAAAAGGTCTACATTTAAAGCTGAAAGAAAAATGATGTTGAAATAATGATAAATTTTAAGTTATAAATAACTATTGAAAGTGGAAGAAAATACTTTATCACGAGTTCTTACCACTCGTAACTCTTGACTTTCGCATTTACAATCGTTCTTGTCGTCGGTTAAGTGTGACGCGATAAAGTAAGGCGAACTGTTCATGCTCATACGTTTTAGTAAAACTAATGATATATGCGATTAACTTAACTTAAGGTATGATGATTTGAAGATTTCACGTTTTTTGATGCTTTTCAAAAGGAGTAAGAAGGGTGTTCATTAGAACCATACTCCAGTTATCGCTTGAAATTACGCACCAACTCTAAAAATTTCACTTTTAATGGTAAATATTATTTTTTTGACTGCCTCGATGCCATAGCTGCTGTGCTCGAGGTCGCGAGCTAGATTTCCGGGTTGGACCAAATATTTGTATGATTTGCAAATATTTGTTTCGGAGTTTGGGTATTTTTTTATGTATAGTATGTATGTTATTACAAAAAATAGTATATAAGTATTCTATCAATCAGTCGAGTTAACATAGTATAAGCTATGCTTAGTTTGAAACTAGATGACGTTGTGTGTTAAATGTCCAAAATATTTATTTATGTAGTTATTTATTTATTTTAATTGGAGTAAAATGTATTAGACACCTTTAAATTATATCATGTTTCACTCTGATTGCATTGATTGTGGCCACAGGTTAACTGACTATTAATGACATGACATGACTTAGCGGCCAGTGCAATTAAACCTAAATTTTTTTATCTCTCTCTGAATTTAAGAGCCAAACCCTGCTCGGTGGAGCAATTATTACACTCCTCTGTCTTTTGCGGTCTGTTTAATCTCCTGATAGTCCACAACTTTCACTTTCTCCTTCACTTGCTTTATGTATGTTAATCATTGCCATCTTCGTTTTCACTTGTTTTCTGTGTTTCCTTCCAGTATTATTCTGAACGTTGTCGTGTCTTATGAAGCGGTTAAATATTTTGCCTCTTCTGTCTTCAATGGCGCTCAACAATTGCATCTCTTCATTTGCCATTAGTAGGACTTCCTCATTGGTACTTCTGTTCAGCCAATCGGTGGTTATTATTCGCCTCCAGCACCATATTACCAATGCTGTCAACCTGTCTCTGTCTCTTTGGGTCAGCGTCCACGTTTCACAGCTATAAAGTGCAATACTCAAAATCTAGTTTTATACTTTGCCGTTAACAGAACGCTTTAAAAAAAGACTTAAAAAAACAAGTCCCCTTCATCGAATCGTTCTGTGAGCGGTTGATGTATATTTATTGCCCTCAGTGACGGTTAGCCAACCTTGAATAACGCGCTACCAATATCAACCAAATGAATATATTTGCTCACAAATATTCCCGAGATACAACGTGCCATTGACTTCAATGTATTTTCAACGCAGAGATTGGCATAAATTGGTTTTATGAAAGAAAAACTGATATCGGTACATAGCACGTTTCTTTATGGAGGAATTTAAACTTATCTGGCATTTTAGTGGGTTTTCTGGAAGTATTGTTTTTTGTGGGTTCTTTTTCAAAGGATGTGTGTAAAACGAATATTAGTTTTACAATGGACTAGTTTTTGAATTTTAGTTTGAGTATCGAATAGTTTTAGTACATAATAAATAAATAAATATTTCGGATATTTAACACACAACGTCGTCGTAGTTTCAAACTAATCAGAGCTTGTACTATGATAACTAAACTCAGTGATATTGTACTTATATACTTTCTTTTTTTGTAAATTCATACATATTACATATAGAAAACTCTCAAACTTCGAAATAAATATTTGCAGATCATACAAACATTTAGCCAGACTCGGGAATCGAACCCAAGACCTCAGGCACAGCAGTCACATTCACTACCGCTGCGCTACCGAGGCAGTTATATACAGGCAGTAATATCATCATCAACAGCTTTTTACAGTCCACTACTGGACATAGGTCTCTCCTTAGCAAGGAGGTTTTGGCCTACTATACCACGCCGGCCAAACGGGTTGGAATAGGGTTTGTTTCAAGTTTCCGCGGAGCCCTATTACGTTCCTCCCCGTCCAAACTGGTTGGGTGACCGGGACGGTTCCGTGGCAGTCGTCGGCTCCACGGCGGCTCGTTCCCCGCCCTTGTCGCTAAGAGACAAGGGCACTGGATATGTTGCTGCCGAGTGGAGGGGGATCACTGTATATGGTGTATACTTCTCCCCCAACCGGAGTTTGAACGACTTCGAGGTTTTCCTTAACAACTTGGAAACCTCGATGCGGCGTCTAACGTCTGGGCACGTCTTAGTGCTGGGGGACTTCAACGCAAAGTCCATTGCGTGGGGTTCGCCCAGGACGGACGCTAGGGGCGAGGCCGTAGAGGAGTAGGCGGCCTCGGTGGGCCTCTATTTACTTAACAGGGGCTCCACCAACACGTGCGTGCGACAGCAGGGAGGGTCGATAGTGGACCTTTCGTTCGCTACCCCTGCCCTCGCCGCACGAGTAAGGAACTGGTGTGTCCTGGAAGAGGTTGAGACGCTCTCGGATCACCTCTACATTCGATTTGAGCTCTCCCGGACCCAGGACCCCAGTAGGGGTCACGCGGCGCGGCGTTCTTCTCGCTTGCCGCGGTGGGCTGTAGCCAAACTGAATAGGGACCTACTAGAGGAGGCAGCCATTATTTACTCCTGGCTGTCTCCGCAGGCTCCGACCGAGGAGGTCGACATGGGGGCTGGTCGTTTCCGCGATGCGATTACGCAGATCTGCGATGCGGCCATGCCCCGCATCCGAGGTTGTCAGCCTCCACGGAAGGAGGTTTACTGGTGGTCCCAGGAGTTGGCGGACCTCCGCGCGGCCTGTACTCGTGCCCGGAGGTCCTACACCCGTAGTCGGCGGCGACACCGCGTAGACGGCGAGGAGGACCAGCTTCATGAGGAGTACCGAGAGGCGCGGAAAACTCTGAAGCTGGCCATTAGCCGCGCCAAAGAAGTGAAGAGGAAGGAGATGCTGGAGGGTCTCGATTGTGACCCCTGGGGTCGCCCTTATCGTGCGGTGCGACAAAAGCTCCGCACGTCGGGCCCCCCCCTTACAGAGACACTCCAGCCCAGCTTCCTGCGGGAAGTGGTCGAGGGTCTTTTCCCGCAGCGGGCGGAGCACACACCCCAGTCGATGGCCTTCATGGTCGAAGACGACGGGGGACGGAACGAGGATAATGTTCCGCCCGTCAGGGAATCGGAGATAGGGGCGGTCGTTCTACGGATTCGCTCTAAGAACACCGCCCCTGGGCCAGATGGGATACCTGCCCGAGTGCTGGCGCGAACCCTCGACCACATGTCGGATCGCCTCGGGGAAGTCCTAAACGCCAGCTTGGCGTCCGGGCGCTTTCCTGAGGGTTGGAAGAGCGGGAAGCTGGTCCTACTACGGAAGCCGGGACGGCCGGCCGATTCGGTCGCGGCCTATAGGCCCATCGTGTTGCTGGACGAGGCGGGTAAATTGTTTGAGAGGATACTCTCTGCCCGCATCGTCCGGCACCTCTGCGAGGTGGGCCCCGATCTGTCGGACACCCAATTTGGTTTTCGGGCGGGGCGTTCGACGGTCGATGCTGTGCTGCGCCTGAGGGCCGTTACCGAAGAGGCGGTGAGCTGTGGCGGCGTGCTGTTGGCGGTGTCGTTGGACATCGCCAACGCATTTAATAGTCTGCCATTTAGCTGCATCAGGGAAGCACTCCACTACCACGGGGTGCCAGAGTACCTGAGGTGGCTTGTGGCAGACTATCTTGAGGAGCGTACCGTCATGTACGAGGACCGAGACGGCATTCTGAGGCGGCGGCCCATGTCGTGCGGTGTTCCACAGGGGTCTGTCCTCGGACCACTCGGAATATGGACGGAATATGGGATACGACTGGGCCCTTCGAGGTCGTCTTCCCGCCGGGCTGGGCGTAATTTGTTACGCCGATGACACATTGGTCACGACCCGGGGGGCGAACTTTCAAGAGGCGGCGCGCCTGGCCACCGTGGGAGTCTCTTTGGTTGTCGGGCGCATTGAGGCGCTGGGTTTACGAGTGGCCCTAGATAAGACGGAGGCCCTTTTGTTCCATGGGCCTCGTCGTGGTCCACCAACCGGCGCCTCTATCGTAGTCAATTCGGTCCTCGTACCGATTCAGGCCCAGATGAAATATCTGGGCCTGATCCTCGACGGCAGGTGGCTCTTCCACGAGCACTTCCGACAGCTTTCTCCAAAGCTGATCGGCGCTGCTTCTGCCCTTGGGCGACTTTTGCCGAATTTGGGTGGAGCCAGCGTCGCGACAAGACGGCTATACACGGGGGTTGTCCGGTCAATGGCGCTGTATGGTGCACCGGTGTGGGCGGCGGCTCTGACCGCCCAGAATAGGGCTCGCCTCTGGCGCCCTCAGAGGATATTGGCGGTTAGAGCCATACGCGGTTACCGCACCGTATCGACGGAGGCGGCGTGTGCCTTGGCCGGAACTGCCCCGTGGGATTTGGAGGCGGAAGTGCTCGCCGAAGTTTATCGGCGGACGGCTGACTTCCGGGCGGGTAGCGGCATACGGCCCCCGCCCGAAGAGGTACGCGAGTGGCGTGAGGCCGCTCGTCGAGCCATTATGGCTCGTTGGTCGTCCCAGTTGGAGACTCCACGTGCTGGCGTTGCACTCGTGGAGGCTCTCCAGCTGGTCATTGCCGAGTGGGCGGGGCGGCAGCACGGGACCCTTTCCTTCCGACTGACGCAGGTCCTTTCCGGGCACGGTTGCTTCGGGAAGTATCTGCACTCGGTCGCCAGGAGGGAATTGAGTCCCGCCTGTCACCACTGCGACTGCAGTGAGGACTCGGCTCAGCACACGCTAGCGGTTTGTTCCGCCTGGGCGGCGCAGCGTGGGGTCCTCACTGCAGTTATTGGAGGAGATCTCTCGCTACCGGCCGTAATACGCTCCATGGTCGGTAGCGACAGTTGTTTTACCGCGGTCGCAACCTTCTGCGAAGACGTAATTTCGCGGGAGGAGGCAGCGGAGAAGGCCCAGGAGGACAATATCCACTCGGACCCAATTCGCCGCCGGCGAGCCGGGCGGCGGAGGCGCGCATACCAGCGCCTCATGCCGCCTTGAGTGTGGCCGCGGGTGGACGGGACGGGTTTTCCCCTCCATCCGCTATAGTGGCCAGCCGCGAGGAGGCGACGTCCGCGTGTGCCGTACGTCGCCTAAAAGGAGAGTTTATCCGCAGATGGTGCCCGCATTAGCGGGCAGGCGCTAGGAGGGATCTGGATGTCGTAATAACAGCTGTTCCCGGATCCTTCCTATGTCAGGCGTAGAGTGGCACACCGTGTGGGTTTAGTCGGTCCGATTCCGACACACCACCCCGCCGTAAACCCCGGTGGGGTGACGGTCCGAGGGGGTTTCCACACGTAAAAAAAAAAAAAAAAAAGGGTTTGTTTCAAGTTTTCCTTCTCTTTGTAGCGATGTTGTCTGGCATACTTTGTTCCCTTAGTCGCCTTTTACGACACCCACGGGATGAATAGGGGTGGTAACACTATGTATTCTTAATCCGTCACCACACGGACAACGGCATTAATATATTTCTTTGAAATTGCGTTAAGCGGTTCAAGGCATACAAATTGAGTTTCTTTACAAAGTACAATAGCTGATTTAGTTAATTTGAAAATACTCCAATCAAAATAAAGTGAAAAAAACCACCTTTACTTATTATATATCTTTTATGTAAAATTTTAATGTCATTATGTAATAAATATCTATCTAAACCTTTTTAATTATAATAGTAGTTAAAAATAATAACATTACTGGGGGCTCTAATACATCTGGTTATTAGTGCAATTATACTCGTACATCAAAAGCAGCATTTCAGTTTTTAGTAAGTTCAAAACAATTGGAAAAAATAACCTTACATTTCTTTACATAAAATTTTATAAACAAGGAAAACAAATATAAATATGAGAGATATTTGTACGCGGATGTATATCACGACAAATTCAGTACAAATATTCCCATTACATTTAACGTATGCTGCAAGGAATAAGGAGACGTTAGATTTTTTATTTATTTCACGACCGCAAGAACTCCTTATGGAGGGCGTACAATAAATTCTGTAAAAAGGGTTTCTTAAGGATCCCGCTGGCCAATCTTACTACCTCTTGTTGCCAGATATTGATAAATTGCTGTTAAAATTGGTGTTTCAGTGCTTTAGATAGTTTTGCCGTGAGCTGTTAAAGGTTAAAGTGAATTTTGATGGAATTTATATGAGCGTTATTCTCGTAGTTTCAACGAAGGGACAATGGGTTTGAGCGATTTACTGCATTTTTTGAGGTGATGGATCGCTGTGGTGTTCTACCATTTTTGTGTACGACAATTTATCGTAGTTTACAGTGGACATTAAACGCAGTTTCATCACGCGGTATTGTCTTACGAGCAGTATAGAATTTAATTGCAATGTTATGAAAGATACCGTTGAAATTACTTTTGTCATAGCACAAAAGTAATTTCAACTGAACTGAACTATTTCTGAAAAAAATAATATCTTTAAGTGATGAGTTTTTTGGTCGTGTTATTAGTGAGTCTGGTGAGGGAGCAGTGAGTTTAGTTCTCATATTATTTGAATTTTATGTATCTATCTTCTTTTTCTTATCGTGTTGATGGCAAAATTTATACGACTTTCGCCCAATGTTCAGTGACGTACGTGAATGGCTTTCGGTCTTTCTTCGTATGATATTAGACTAGCGGGGCATGTTAGTAAATGGCCCATTATCTTATATATCTATGATATGAGTTTATTTTGTACGTTTATCAGTAGTCTGCTAATAGGTTGAAACTAAACGGCCATGTGTGACGGATCAGTGTTTTATTTTTTTATTTATTCCTACGATTTTTATTACACTATTAGTTGTTATTAAGTTTAAAAATAAAGTCGGTGTAGATATTTAAGCTCAAAAGAAGAAATACACTAACGTGAAAATATCTTAAAAAATATTTGAAATTGTCAACATACAAAAAACTAATATATCCAAGTTTGAGAGAACCCGGATTTCAAAAATCATTTTTCCTCAGCCCACGGGTGTCATATCTCCAAATTTTGGTTGTAAAAAACAATAACCCCCGATTCACTCGTACGCATTGCTTTATAGCTTAATTTAGGGAAAAATCCAATTTTTCTGGCAACCCAGAGGGCACATAAATATTAAATACAGTTTAAATGAGGACTGGGATGACGACATTGATAGGGTGTTCATGGCTCATAAACTGTCTTTAGAGGCGAATAGGGCGTAAAAGGGTCTTAGGACCGAACTGTTTTTTGAAAATAGAAGAGCCTCTCTCCACGTACGCTTAACACGGTCACCCTAATACGTATTGCTTGTGTTAGGGTGACCGTATTAAGTTACTGCTGCATTTATGGGGAGTATATGAGTATTTGGGTACATTAGGTACATTGTATTAAATTAAACTAATTGACGGTTGATAGGCAGTTGAGGTAAAACGTTTGATAGACTAATTATTTCTTTCAAAATGTGCTTTATTTTTCTAACAAGTACGTATTTAATGTGAAAATTAAATGAAAATATACTTCAGTTAAATATTTTTATTTAAAAAAAACTAAGTGTCATGTTATCTGTTGTGCCTTATTCTCGGTTCTATAAGGTTACTTTCGATAATGCAGCTTACTTAGTTTGATTGATTTTTAGGAATGTTAACGTTCAAGCTAAATATAAACACAAATGTATAATTATGTTTACGGGAACTAACGCGCTCATGATATGCATTTCGAAATATACCGTAAGCGTGTTAATTCTCATAAACAAAGTTATATATTATGGAACGTGATAGTTTTAAAGTTAATAAATAAATGGAAAACCGATTAAAGTGTTTTTAGGTTAAATTTAAAGGATTAGAGATTCGTCTTTTAATCCTTATAAGTAAAGCCTTATTAAAAACGCTATCGGCACATAAATAAGGTTTTGTTTCTTCTCTAGCATCAGTATAACGACAGAATTGTCAAACAATTCTATATTAAAGTAGTTCAATTTTATTTAAAAAATGCTTATATTTTAAATAGTTAACATATTGAAATACTATAAAATCGAATGTTACGTCGTTTTTATTATTTAATTAGTTAGTTATCACTGATTATAAAACAGAACCAACCATCACAAACACCATCCACTATACCATTAATTGTTATACCAAAAATAGCTCGACCTTATCCAACATTAAGTGAGGGCCATAATTATGAATTCCCGGACTAATATTCCTGGGATTCACAAATTCCCGCGCTGTATTGTTTGCGCGGCGGGATTGAGCCGAACTGCCGACCCTTGTCATTCCTTGACGTGCTTTGTGCCAACCTTAGGGATAGTTCACGAACCTCGTTATGATTTTAAGCACAGGTTTAAATTTCGTATAAAGAATTTACTTCATTATGTTTGAATTGTGTTGTAGAACCACACCGTATATTTTAACAATTGAAGTACGGATGCCTCGTTGATTCTGCATAAACGCTTTTGTTTATTAGTGGAGATTGTGAGTCTGATTCCGATTTGAGTCGTGGTACATTCTGAGGCATTTTTTTTGAAAAAATGATCAATTGTAAGTAGTAATACGCTATGAGAAAAATGGTACTGACACTATTTCGGGTGGGGGGGGGGGGAGACATATGATTTGGGTGGCAAAGAATGAGTGAAAGACTCTATTTATATTTTATGACTTATCTAAGCTTCACAAGGATTTAACTAAAATTAGTTAATAGCCTCAGTATACATTCGAGTTTAACACTGTCGTTAAACTGGTAAAGTATAAATAAGTATTTCAAATAGTAATCGAATCCAAAAAACAGTTGAGGAGAGATGATCGATCCAAGCACTGCGTCATTAATACCGATAAGTTGTATAATAAAAATATTGAATGCAACTCGATCTTTAACAAGAGTAATGTGAGTTAGATTGTATTTTAATGTCATACACTTTCTAAATCCTAATATTATTTTTCATATAATACGTGCAATGTATGTACTTTTATATAAAATTAATTATGACAACAAAATGTGTGTTTTATAGTTTGTTATGCCTTTAAGTATTAACTTCCCAACCGATTATAAAAATGTACGTAAATTTTGTAAGTGGTACATAAAATATATTATATCTAAATCTGACAAAGAAAAATAATTCTGCATTTACTTGACTTCGCTTCGGGCAGAATATAACAACCTATAATCCGTAATTTGACTTTAATATTTATCCTTATTGACCGTGACAGTCCAGTAACATTCACAATATAATAATAATACTTTGTGGATTATGCAGATATTCACACACAGCATTTAGTCAAAAGCGGTTCTGTTAAGCTCCGGGCTTTTTTAAACGTAGAATTAATGACATCGCTCCGGGATGAGTCCCGGAGCGTTCGGTAGCTACTCTTAATTTATGCATTTTTACCTTTCTGTTAGATAATGTTAATTTTACCTAACTATGGCGAAGGTTATAGCATTTAATTTCCTTTGATCAGTACAATAATTCAACTATTGTATGTGATACTTTATACTTAGCTTCAATTTGAATAAAACATATAACGTTAGTATACTTAACAAGGCTATTCTAATCTGTTTGTAAGAATTACAAGAACAGTACAATGATACAAAAAAACCAAAATCTCCTTTCTAAGGAGAGGCCTATGTCCAGCAGTGGACTGTTAAACGCTGTTGATGATGATGATGATGATTATAATAAAATAATGTAACTAAAATTCTTTACCCGCCAAGGTAAATTATAGCTGCTTTTTTTAATTATTTGTCTGTCATAATATAGACGTATATTAAAAATGTAAAGCATTTTATTATTTCATGAATGTACTTTGTTCTTACTTCACGGAATACGTGATGATTATTAACAAACCCTATTTCAAAACCACATAGCTAACGCTAAACTGAGTTAGGATGCCGCATATACCCGAATGTGAATAAAAAATCTATATCGTAAATCCAAAACATTTTTGGATTAAATTGATTGTTCATTTCGGCTGTAAAATAAAAGAGCAAATAAAAATAAAAGGCGAACGTATCATATTGTAAAAAATGTATCATTTTATGCTAGATGAATATATGAATACTGTTTTTTTGTTTTACGCAAAGGTTCTTCTATTAGCTATGGCTGCGAATTTATGTGTACCATTTGAATTCGCAATATTCATATTCGCATATTGATTTGTCATACGATACAAACTCCTAGAGGATTAAACTAAAGTACTTTTCTTTATTTTAAATATTCCAATAATAAACTCCAGCCACTTTACCACTTCTTCCACTTTTGTCCATACAGAAGTCTGTAGTTCTAAAGGTGGCGAATCCGTATCGCTATTTTCTTTCACGTGGGTAAGGTCTTTTAGAGAAAGATAGGTGGATGAAAATGTAAACGATTTTTTTTCGAAAGAAAATTTGCTGAAGCTATTTTTGCTTCGAGTTCATCACGAAATAGGTTTTTTCTAAGTATCTTCGATCCTATTTTCTTTATTCGAAATCTGCATCACATCTTCGTTTCGCTGATCCCACAATCATTAAAGACCAAGGTATTTGATCAGTGCATCCTACCCCTAATAACATACGGAGCCGAGACGTGGACACTCACCATTGGACTGGTCGATAAGTTTAAAGTAGCTGAGCTTGCGATGGAGCGTGCGATACTGGGTGTTTCTCTGGCTGATAAAATTCGTAACGAGGTTATTTGACAGAGAACGGGTGTAACTGACATCGCACGGAGAATCAGTACGCTGAAGTGGAAGTGGGCCGGTCATGTCTCCAGATGAACCGATATTCGCTGGAACCGAAGTGTGCTAGAGTGGAGACCACGATTGGGCAAACGTAGTGTAGGGTGCCATGCGACGCGATGCACCGAGGACTTGAAGAAGTGGCTTTCAGCGGATTGATGTGAACTGCCCAAGATCGGGATGGTTGGTGCTCATTTGGGAGATCTTCGTTCAGCAGTAGACGGAGATAGATTGATTTGAAATCTTAGATCCAGTTTATTTAAAACTCAGAAAAAAAAACTACACATTGAATTTGGAAAAGTATCTAATTCAGTTAGTGCAATGTTGCATTGCAGAATTAGATCTCACATACTGATTTCATTTTATTGCGAATGAAAAAATTACTCTTGAATTGAACTGAAATTTTCAACAGACTTGAAATTGAAAAAAGGGATTCAATACAGTTCAAATTTATCTTGAATTGAATGTACTTTTTATTTGGTCAGTTATTGTTGTCTAGAGACTTCGAACACAAGAAAATTGTTATGATCCAGACAATGTTTTTCATCGTTGGTGAACTATGTTTTGGCACAAAAGGATCAACTTAATGGAGACGAAATTTTCCATCTCCCGCTTGTTTTTTACATTTCCTGATCTTGGACTTAGGGACTGAAAAAGTCGCACACACTTGTAACTTCGTTCGTTCGTTTGCTAAAATTGCATTACTAGGGGTTTAGGTTAACTATCTTGCAGAAATAGGTCTAACGTCTTAGGTAACCTAATCAAGTGTTTAGATTTCATCAGATTAATTGTTTAAAATCATCAAATTTTGAATTCATTAAATTGAAAAAAACTTTCGCCGATTTTCATACTCATAATAGAATTTTACGAGCAACACCGTCTTAATAATTAAGTGCAATTCCGTTAAACTTTTAACCTGTATGAGTCAATTTGATAGTTAAACAGTTAGATATAATTCCTCTCATTCTAACAAATTTTTCGTAATAGAGACAATTTGAAGTAAAATAAATCTGCAAAAATTAGCGATAAGACAAAACTGTAATGGCTTACAGCCATCTGGCAGAAAACTGTATAGTTAAGAATTATGGGTGGTTAATTACCTACCACGAAAAATTGATATTTTCTACATTCTCTTACACTATTAAATTAAGTTTTTAAAACTAGTATCTTAATTTTCCGCGTGTCACCATCCTTATTCATTTCGTGGGTGTTTTAAAAAACGACTGAAGGAATAAAATACGCAGAACGATATCGCTGCAAAATTAAGGAAACTTGAAACAGATCCAATACCAACCCGTCTGGTCAGCGTGATATAGTGGGTTAAGGCTCCCTTTTTAAGGAGAGGCCTATATCCAGCAGTTCTCGTAAATTATTAAAGGCTGTTAACGATGATGAATCTCGTAATTTTCGGCAGGTATAAGCACAGTGATAAATTTCAAATTTTATTAACAGTCTTTTGCAACTGTAATAATTTCAAATATATTTTTTGACGTGACAACGTCTTATAATTCGATGGAGCCGGCTGGACGTACCAAAAAACATGACTCGTTCTGAGGCGTTCCATTTAAGGCTTGAAGTGCAAGCGAGAGCGCGGAACGAGCGATAAAGAGGCGCAATCGGCCTCCGCGTTTGGCTACCATTAAAATTTTCTTTTGAAAAATGCAACCATTCCA
This sequence comes from Hypercompe scribonia, assembly GCA_949316085.1. Lineage (NCBI taxonomy): Eukaryota > Metazoa > Arthropoda > Insecta > Lepidoptera > Erebidae > Hypercompe > Hypercompe scribonia. Next base: position 14,858,788 of record OX438988.1, read on the forward strand.
TCAGTATTTTCTTATGACGTTGTCACGTTCAACTATCATCAGTAAACCGACTTTACATACAACCTATTTTTATATGTCTACGGCATCGCATAGATAAAAATGAGCAACAAAACAAATTCAATGTTAATAACAGAAATGTTCGATGTATTGGATAGTGTGTAAAATTAATGTGATTATTTCTTCCCTAGAAATAAGACAGTTCAGATGTTCACTAACAAATTCAAAGGACGTATACCACAGTATATATCAGCAATGAATTCAAACTACGAGTGAAGTCGAGTATGCAACAAGTAGATAAATTAACCGTACTACAAAAGATTTTATCTAAATTGCCCTAGGTAATGATAGACGGTGGATTATTTAGTGAAATTTAGGTCTTTATGGCTTAAGGGTCTCACTACAACACCTAGTTCATTGTACAATTAAACTGATGTCATGTATAAATTGTAATGAGAAATTCAAATTATAAATGTGTACTAAATTGATTGATTTAATTATAGATTAGATAGGTATTCTGACAATCAAAAATGGTATGAGTTTGTTAAAGAAAATGTATTAACTATAAACAGTTTTATTTATATGGATCGTTTGTCTTACAGAGAATGGTTTATTTTTCTTGAAATCGGTCGCATTTTGCGTCAATTAAATTAGCTAACAATCGACTCAAAACGATTCGTATAAAACGGTGTCTGAATATTTAGCTGTGTTATCTAATATATAAAATTCTCGTGTCACAGTTTTCGTTGCCATACTCCTCCGAAACGGCTTGACCGATTTTGATGAAATTTTTTGTGCCTATCCGGTATCTATGAGAATCGGCCAACATCTATTTTTCATCCCCCTAAATGTTAGGGGTAGTACAACCCTAAATTTTTTTTTTTATTTTTTCGACAAAATTTTTAATTTTTATTTTTTTATGATACAACATACAAAAATACATACAATCCTCAATTTTCACCCTTCTACAATCAACCTTTATTTTTTAATAGCCATTTTAGTAATTTAATCATTTTTCATCCCGCTCAAATTACTTAGAAATAATTTATATGGCAAAGCAACGTTTGCCGGGTCAGCTAGTTTAGTTATAAAACTACACCCATACATCGAAAATGTTATCTGTAACTAAAAATAGACCCTTTACACGCACTGTACACTTACCTACTTAATTGATTAACGAAGTTACCGAGCTTACTTCAACCGCCCCTTTTCGGGAAGGACTACTAAAATGTACCTAATTTCTCTATTGAACATTTGTCTTAATAGTAGCGAGTCTTACCTGAAATTGGACTGTATCACTCTGGAATAAATCTGTGAGAGTTGCTGTGACGTTGTAAATTGAAACAGAGTATTTTATTGGAAAAGTGATGCCTAGAGGTCAAAATACGAAATAGTTCCAAAGAAAACTAGTAACTTTTGGTCTTAATTCAATTTGAGGGTAGTAAAGATATAAAAATAAAACTTTTTTTTGTACTATGTTAAATTTCTGAACTGTCATTTTGCGTTTCTAAAACAATAATTGTGAAAGATTTTGAAGCAGAGCGATGCTCGCGGACTTCAGTAGAGTTCGATCGGGCCAACTGACGGCCAGTGCTTCAGAACCGCATCCCACGGCTCCCCACTGTCGTTTTTCATGACTGGCGGCTCTAAAGATGGTTTGTATATTGGCAAGAGCTACTGCATCTTAAGTATTTGACTGAATTTTAATAATTATTTCACATTTATAGCTTTTATGTACTGCTATGTTGACAGAGCAGTTTTTTTCAAATATGATGTAATTCTCTATAAATAAGATATGTTAATGGTGACAATATTAATCACTACTTGCAATAAAGCCTCTAAATGTCCTTTGACTGGGATTTGTTAATTCGCATTGAGTTATGGTTTTAATAAGATGGCAGAAGTAGGTTCCTGATCCATAGGCTTTGCTTGGTGAATACTTTCTAACAGATGACTTACTTATCTGTAAGTTTAGTAATTAACTTAGATAAAACAAGTTAGTTTAGTTTTATGAGTATACTAATACATATGATGTAGACTACAGATACAGACTTTCATGTTACGACAAATCTTTCAGTGTTGCGGCTGTGCGGCTATGGAATGCCTTACCGCCTGCAATACGTAATAGTCCATCACTGAATGTGTTTAGGATGAAGACAGAGGATTATTATCTCTCTCATCAATAACTTGACCCTTCATCATCATTATCATCAACAGTTTTTTACAGTCTAGTACTGAACATAGGCCTCTCCTTAGCAAGGAGGTTTTGGACTACTATACCACGCTGGCCAAATAGGTTGAATTAGGGTTTGTTTCAAGTTTTCCTTCTCTTTGTAATGATATTGTCTTGCATACTTTGTTTCCTTAGTCGCCTTTTACGACACCCAGGGGATGAATATTGGTGGTAACACTATGTATTCTTAATCCATCACCACACGGACTTGGCCCTTAGTGTATGTATTATATATTTATAATTCTGGTATTCATGTATATTTTATTATATAACTACATTTACTGTTATACCTATAAATATTTTCATTGTTTAAATTGATTAGTTATTTTTTGAGTACACATGACTTTACCTCTTCTAAACTATCCTCTATTCACTCTTACAGCTCGCTGGAAGAAAAATTAAGTTTGGGCTAAGCTCACCTTTGTACATATTATTTCCTGGTTCCTACAATAAAGAATAAAATAAAAAATAAATTATTTATACTAATTTTTGCCTGACTTTTAAAAAGAGTTAATCCTTAACTAAGTTTTTTATTGTTCCCGCAGAACTTCTTTACGCTGAACTGATTTGGAAAATGATGCAGGTAAATAGAAATAAATTATATTTCTGACGTCAACATTTTTTTCACTGTCCACAATCAGGCGAATTCAAATTGACGTTCCAAAATTACGTTTTATAATTTTAATATTCTGTTACTCATTGTACAAAATACTTATTTAAAAAGTGTTTAACAAATAAAAGAACCACAAATAATATATTAACAAACTAATCAACTCATTTGTAAATGTATTGTGGTAAAATGAAACGTTCATGTCAGTAATCAGATATGTATGAGAACGTATTAAATTTTCAACGCTGTTCGCGCGATGCGTTTTCCAGCAGTGTGTGTGCTCTGTGTTGGTTTCGGCTTTTGGTGTGGTTATGGCGGTACTTTCAAGGCTTTGTTTGATGTTAAATTAAATTTTAGGAAAGAAAAGAGGTTCTGATGATATTACTCATTTTGTCATATGTAAGGAAAAGTCATTTGGGTTGTTTGTCAACCCAGGAAAACTTAAGCTATCAGTATCAGTATCAGGTACATATACCACTTTTTGTCTTTTCTTCTTCTAGTCCTGAATACACTTCTTTATCTCTAGTATTATATAATAAAACTGTTATATCGTATTTGTCAGAGGTTAAAAATCTCGATGTTTTTATGGACTGCAACTGCTTTTTGGATGGCATCACTCCCTCAAACGTCTTTAAAGCTTTCTTCCTTTTCAGACTAAAATACTTCTATTTGAATCTCTTTTCTTTCCCTTCTTGACTATACTGATATCTCTTTTCTCGAATCGACTGACAGGATAAACTGTTACGACAACTCCTTCAGCACTGAATATCTTGCCGCTGGCAATACCTTATACTGCTACGACTTTTTTAAATGTGTTCAGGAGGCTTACCAGGGATTATTATCAGATCAAGATCAGGCCCTTAATAAATGTGTACAAGTACATGTTTGTATATACATCTATGTATTATATATGTTATGCAAATGAATTTTGTTGTTGTTTGGATCATATACGATTCGTCTCTGTCCTTACGTTCTCCACTATCCCCTATTCACTCGAAGGCTAAACCTCTTTTTGCTGGTAGAAAACTCGGGTTTGGGTTAAGCTTGCCTTTGTACATGTAATTTCCTTCTTACTTAACTTTTTTTATTTATGTGCAATAAAGAATAAGTGAAAAATTAAACGAAACGCCAATAAATAGCAAAACATATTTTCAACGCCATCTACTGGAGATAAACCGAGTTATAAAGTAAGTAACGATCTTGTATTGCACAATGAAAGTTCCCCTACTGATTAGTATAATACAATTGTGCGGTTTCAATTGTAACAACGACAACAACAACCTAATCTGGCATTAGCGAGACTCTTGCTCTTTTGTGCTCGAAAATGTTAGTTTAATGGATAAATAGATTAAAAAATCTACAGCTAAGCTTGAACATGCATTAAAATTTCATTGTTCACATGTAATGAGAACTCACAGCTTACTTTCTGAAGCTTGCAATCCCTTATCCAACCGAAGTAACAATACAACTTTTATTCTCTTTTCTTCACACTATAAGATTGTGTTTCAGTGGTAAACTGATTAAAGCAACGGCGGCAGCTTTGTTTAGTTTCTATTCATTACACTGAGAATCCAATTTGCTTTGCGATGCTTATTTTTAATTAATGCCAATTATTCTCACGGTATATTAGATGTTGGAGTTTCGTTTAATCGTATTTATGTTAATATGAACAGATGTCTTACGTCTATTTTCTTGTAATAGTGCACGGATCTTTCAAATGTATGTACATCTTTCTCCGTATAAATATGTATGTCGTATGAAATACGATTTTAACTATGACTTGTAGTTTTTCGGGAGTAAACCCAATTATATTTTTGAGTAAGTCTTATTACAAGGCACATTCTTGTATCAATCGAATACAAAATAAGATTAATAACAAAAACACGACATTAACTGAATAGAGATGAGATGATTCTGATGACCACGCAGATGACCCCAGTAAAAACTCATGAAAAGGAAATTATATTTATTTTATCAGTATACAGTTTACCAGTATACAATCTTGCCCAGTATACAACACATTTGAAACCCGTTTTATAAAGATCAGATAGGTTTAAAACTGTAAAACTGTAGCTGTGAAGCGTCATTATGTGACTTTTTTCATTATAAGACCCTGCCAAAGTGATTCTACTCTGCCTGATGGAAAGCATGAATAGAATCCAAAAGTTATAGTCATAATACTCATTGCCAATGCAGAGAATGTAGTATGGTGACCCACACTATGGCAGCCTAGTAAGATGCTTTTTCATGCCTCTCTTGAGAAGGTAAAAGGCATGACAATCATAGTCGTATTGTATTGCACACACTTACCACGACAACAGTCACCAAAAAAGACTTCTGCAAAAAAACCTGATCAAATTTAACAAATAATTGTCCTTACAGCTATTGGTTAGAAATTAAGTATATAATGGAATGGAATAGAACTAAATAGATTTTTACTTGTAAATACAATGATAGCGTTATTAACATTTTTTATTCCTTTGCAATCTAATAAAAATTAAGCATAATAATATAAATAAAAATAATGTAGAATAGTTTTGTAATAAACAGGAAACAGCACTTTTGAAAAGTGTTATTGAAAAATTAATTCAGTTTGAAAAGTTTTTAAAAGCATAAAAAACTTTCGATCAAATTCATGTCAAATTGATTACAAACTATATATCATGAGCTAAGTGATTTTCAACTAAAAATATCAAACTCATTTAACCAATGAACCGTAAAGAGCTCGGCAGTTTTTAAAGCAGCCAAAACCATAAATACAGGGCCTTCACTTTTGTCGTATAGCGATAATTAATCTTGTTTGAGAAATGGGCGCCGGGATGCAGGCCGATACTTTGATAAATAGATTTTTGCTCCTTACCAACTCGTTCGTACGGATTTCTGACGAGGACTGAGATTAGAATATGTTAACAGTTGCTGGAAGAGACTGTTATTTGGATATTTAATATGGAAACGAATTAATAATAAAGTTGTTAGAGATATTTTTAACCTATACGATATTTGATCTATAGGCACTGGTGATCTAATCCTCTTCAGTTCGTATACTTATATGGACAGTTGCTTTTATCGATGTTCATTTATTTGGGTAGTGTTTATACACTCGATTTCCTATATAAACAATTAAATAAGTTCTAGTCTTACTAACCTACCCAAGTGCTATTCGATCCACTAGTGCGGCCTAAAAGTGAGACGAAAGTATCACAGAATCCACCCAGGCCAATGGTGGATGACAGTGAACTTCACAGCGTTGTTCAATCCACTAGTGGATTGAGATAGTGAATCCTAATATACAGAAAGAACTTATAACGAATTATACAAATAGGGTAATAAATATTAAACTTATTTAAATATTAAATAGTCTGTAAATTTGAAAATATTCGTACCTTATTTCGATGATAAGATTGCACACGATGAATAAATAAGTCGCCTTTGTTTACTTGAGTGAATCAATTCCAAGCTGAACAAAGGTCACAATTTAAGTCGAATTATTTCACCTGTGGATACCACCTATGTATAGTTATATTGAATATTAGCACTAAAACCACAGGTATAAATGTCAAGATCAGTGAATGTCAAACTAATAAACTACAACATAAAACCCTTTTGAGCGTGCGATTTCGTAGAAAATAATAAAGCCGTGTCGTTTGTATTATAATAACATCATTTACTAGTTTTAAACTGCGTAAATCGTTAACATAAACCAAAAATAAGGTACATCCCAAAACATTACCTTGAGGAATAATGTAATCGTTATTATTAAAATCAGTACTAGTATATAGTTCAATTTTTAAATTTCTTTGATCTTTTTTTCTATATTAAGAGCCTGTCAAAGTGACTCTACTCTGCCTGATGGAAAGCATGAATAGAATCCAAGAGTTGTGGTCACCACACTCATTGCAAATGCAGACAATGCAATATGGTGACCCACACTACGGCGGCCTAGTGAGATACTTTTTCACACCCCGCTTGGGGACGTAAAAGGCATAACAGTCATCGTAAGGTTTATACAGTTACCACGATAACTGTCACCCCTGCACTAACGGACCTCCGGACTCACATTCACCAACGAAACACGACAACATGGATACTGGTGCTTTAGGTTAAATACGCTTTACACTTTTTTAGATAGTCATCAAAAGTACGTTCTCCTTATTCCAAGTTTCTCTAGTTAACGCAGTAGCAATAATCGGGAAATGGTATTACATGTCTTGGCGAGATCAAAGACCCCTTTAGAGTGCAAGCTATTGTCCAGATTATCAACTACGTAATTAATTACTTGATGTGCTGTGTTATCAATGGATCTGTTCGACCTAATAGTGTATTGATTATCAGAAAGCAAATTATACAATTGCAGATATTTTTTACATTTTGGATTGGCCAAACGAAACGAAAATAATTCTGATTCGTTCTAATTCATCTGTGACGAAAAAATCCAAAAAACATTCATCTTTGATGATGAAGTTTATTTCAGCAATTAGAAAGTGTATCCTTTCCGCTTGGGCTCATTGAAATTTGAGAAAAAAATAAACCCTTAATAGGAAACATTTTCCAGAATGTGAATGGTGTAGTATATGTTCAACAACATAATTATGTAAGCTCTACAAGTTAAAAAAACACGTCCTATCATTTTATGTCTTCTTGGCAATCATACATCTTTGTATTTTCCAATTTTCGCCTAAGTATGCGGGTCGTGGCCGAAAAAACGCCAAGGCCAATTTCGGTGAATGATTACCGTTATTTTCGGCCACACTATAAGCGCGTGTGGGGAATAGTGGCTTTTTAGTAGTTATTGACAATGAACGTAGTGTTTCCTGCTTTTATAATAATGTAATGTTATCGGTGTATTTTTTTAATTTGCAATAATAACATAGAAATTCGATGAATTCAGCATAATTTAAGAGCTGCATGAATGTTTAATTAAAACAGAATTAGGTGTTTGTACATTAGTCCACGCTTTATCCACTCTAGCTTAACGTCAATGGACGTCGTTCTATCAATAGATTTAATTTACAGTGTATCAATACCTACAACAGACTGTGACATGAATATCTCGTTAATTTTTAAAGTCAGTTAAATTTACCGATCAAATTTTACTAATTTATAAACTAACTGAACATTTATCAACACGTTGCTAACCATTTACTAAGATACTGCATAAAGAATATAGTTTTACTAAACTCAATTTCTAATTCAACAAATCTAGTACCATCTAAAACCATCTACAATATTTAATCAAATCAGAATCAGTGATATAGATTCAAATATCAATATACACAGGTGATTGTCCATTGGACCTCGCTTTATGCATCCTAGCTGAACGTCAATGGACGTCGTTCTATCAATAGATTTAATTTACGGTGTGTCAATACAACAGACAGTTCGACATGGTCTCTGGAGTATGATCAAAGCACTTAAACAATTATTCAGATTTGTGAGTTATTGTATTGTATTGTGAGAACTAATTGCGGGCAGATATTGTTTCGTTGCCTATGGTTAAGAGAAGCTCAGGGAAAAGTGACTGCAGAAGTGAGGGCCTTCTAAAACACATTGATATATTTTTGTGTAATTTGAGTAAAATTATAAAGGTTCTTTTATATATAGAAAGTAAAATATTGTAAATAACGTTGTATTTAATATAATATTGTATTTTTTTATATTGTATTTTATTTAATATTGCACTAAATATCCAAATAAACCTGTTGCCAACGAAGGATTTAAACATATTTTCTGTAGCGTAATTGCATATTGTGCACAGCAACTAGTTTAGCATATCTGTTGTAACAGACAAATGAACATAATATTATGTTGATTAGCGTGTGGGAGGAGCCAAACGTAGTAGGAGGCAGCGCAGGCGCTGCACTTTAGCGCGGCGCGGTATAAGACAGTCCTTCCATAACCTCACGACGCGATTATATGTCACCGCACACCCGATACTCTTGGTTTCCCGCATTATATGTTTACTGCTAAACTTTCTTCTTTCATTCCTTCTGTATGTTCTTACTTCTATAATAGTGTACGTTAAGACTTTTGTATACCAGTGATTAAACTCTAAAAAACAAAATTATAACGCCGCTCGTCAAAAAAATTTTTTTTTTTTTGTACACCCGAAGTAATTGGATAAATATATAAGTATAATAAACAGCAGAAAGATGATTAGGTTTTAAATTTGTTTAAAAAAGATTTTTTCTACAAACATTAACAAACATTTTTAAATAAATTGATAAAAATCACTTCAGTTCAAGGTTCAATTTAATTCACATCACTTCACTTCATCATCATATTATAGAATACATATACCTAATAGCAGCATGTACTTAAACAATTCTGTACTTATAGCACTCATACCAGTACTTGAACATTTAAAATCACAAACAAAATTATTTATCCTATAAATTCTTTGAACACAAACCTGTAAACCTAGTTCACATAACCTCTTATGCCTTTATAAATAGAATTCGAGAATGTTTGTATTACAAGTCGAGCTAACTCTTGCATAAGCCTGTCTTAAGTCACGTCTTAATCCGGGACAAAGCCCGTGCGGATGTGGTCCGGCGTCCCGGCCGCACTTCCGGTAAAATGGCCGACGTAGACAGTAGCTCCGTCTATTGTTACGCTAACTTGTTATTAAGATACTAAGATTGCATAATTGTAGTCGTAGTCATTAGAATTTCTAATGAAAATAATAATTATTTCAGTAGGACATAAGGGGTCTATGATTTATAGTAAATGTATTTATAATCACACTATTAAATAGGTAGCAGTATTATTCTAAGGTAAAGAGAATTCTAGATAAATCGTTTCTCGTTGTTTCACACGCATTAGTGGACATTGTTAACTTTTCTAACTCTTTAGAATCATAAGTATTTTTGTTATAGAAAATACTATTCCTTAAATCTGACTAATAGTTTGAGAGATTATTTATATATATAATAATAACAATAAATGATAATTATGAACACAAGATTGCTCACATAAGTGAACAAACTTGTGTTCATAATTATCATTTATTATTATTATCATCAATATGATACTAAATTCTTTTTAGATTTTTTTGGTAGTAGAGCCACGCTGATTCGAGCACGAACGGGCCGGCTCGACTGTGGTCGCATTACCCTCTCACAGAAGACCAGCCTAAAGCGACAGCATTCGTGCTGTCGTGTCCATCAAAGCACAGGTGACAACTATCATAGTAAGTGTGTCAGCCTTACACTGCCACGATAACTGACATGCCTTTTACGTCTCCAAGCTGGACGTCAAAAAACATCTCACTAGGCCACCATAGTGTGGGTGCTGCACTATGCTGTATTGTCTGCATTCGTAATGTCTATGACTATAACTCTTGAATTCTATTTATAGTTTTCATCAGGTAGAGTAGGCTCATTAAGGCAGGCTCTCAAATTAAAACATGAAAAATAAAGTTCGATAATAGGACTTAGACTTGTATACAGATATATAGAAAAACTTGTGGCCGACGCTCATCAGAGGTTGACGACCGCTGGTCTAGACAGACGAATGATGGTCTATAGACGTCTCTTTGTATTCAAACAGGTAAGCACCGGCGCCGTGTCTACCTCTTGTACATAGAGATAACTCAACAATCTTAGGATTTTATCATAGTATACGTAATGTTATTGTGCATTTTAATTTTTTTTAACTTGAAACAAACCAGTAACCAATTGTGCTGATGTAGGGAGAATGTCTCCAGCACCGGCAACCTATTACTATAGCTGTGGAGTTCTTCTGGTACTTTATCATACACTTTGTAAAAGGCATAAATAACGTAGCCACAGTATGAAAGTGCCAGATCAATAAAGCTCACCAATTGGGAAAGAAAATAAATATATGAAGATAGAAAATTTAATTGAAACATTAACTTTTAGACAGTGAAACATAATACACAAATATTTGTATGAAACGCTTAGCGTACAGGCAGTATATTTATGTAGTAAATGAAACTATAAACAGAAACAAATCAACATCAATAAATACTCTTATTATTCAAACGAATCTCACTCTTATACGGTCAAATTTTAATACATACAGCAAGTATTTTTCGTTGCGTGCCGGCACGGTATTAGTTCCAGTATTTTGCCTTTTTGTTATCTTAACAGAGCGTTGTATAGTTAAATAAAAAGTAATCGCTTTGATAAGCGTGATCCCGACGGTTAGTGGAGTACGTATGAAGATATCAGCTTAGATATAATGATTGCAGTTAAAACTGTTAACCGGTCAACAGGAATGTTGATCAGGAATTTTCACTGCTGTGTATAAAAGTATTTGTGATTGAAATTAAATTCAAAAGTATTTTTATCCAATGGAGTTGATTGCGTATATTTCTTTGATGACAAAATATACAAACGATCAAATGATTTATCGAGTACCTACGCTCATGGCAACCTATATTTCCAGAATCATGAGTTCGTGCCGCCCTTTTGACACTTTTATTTACAGACTGACAAGTTTTAAGTAGATTTTGATTGATGTTACAATATTTTAAAATGTTGTTAGGTTAGGCTAATCAATTAAAAGTTAATTTGACGGACACTATGAAGGTATAAGTGGTGTTGACCACAATTTTTAGTGAGAAGTAGTTAAATGCACATTTGGCCGATTAAGAATTTAGACTGTAACATAACATTAAATATTAACGTTGAAGTATACCCAAACTCTTTATTTTGAGCGGTAATTAGAATGCAAAAAATTGGTACACACCAAGTACATATATTGTACGTATGTATAGGATGAAATTCATATATGTACAGGATTTCTTTAAATGTATTGATATATTTTTAATTTTTTAAGAGCCTACCGATGTGACTCTACTCTGTCTGATGGAAAGCATGAATGGAATCCAAGAGTTGTGGTCACTATACTCATTGTGAATGCACACAATGCAATATGGTGACCCACACGATGGTGGCTTAGTAAGATGCTTTTACACACCTCGCTTGGGGACGTAAAAGGCATGACAGTCATCGTGACAGTGTAAGGCTTACACAGTTACCACGACACATGTCACCCCTGTATCAATGGGTCTCCGGTCTCACACTCACCAACGAAACATGACAACATGGATGCTGGTGCTTTAAGTTGGTCTTCTGTGGGAGGGTAGTACTGTCCCGGACGAGCCGGCCCGTTCGTGCTGAAATTAGCGTGGCTCTACTACCTAGTACCTTACAAAGGAGGCTTTGGCCTACTATATCACGCTGGCCAGATGAGTTGATATAGGGTTTATATTAAGTTTTCTTTCTCCTTGTAGTGATATTGTCTTGCGTAGTTTGCTTCTTTGATAGCTTCTTGCAACACCCACGAGATTAATAGAGGTGGTGTAACACTCTATATTCTTAACCCGTCACCACAAGAAAGATATCCACAAATCAGTCATTATTTTTTTATTTTAACACTCATAACTGCTTTAGATATCAATTTAATATTTATGCGGTTGAATATTTTATCTTACTGTCTATTATGCGGTGTCTTCGCTAATTGTGGACTGATTTTAATTAATCTTTTTTAATTTAATTTATTCGCATTAAGTATTCAAAGTTGTAAAATATTCCCAGCCCTGAGGATAGCAACAGGGAAGAAGTTGGTTACAGTTCATGATTTAGGAGTATTGTTTTTTCGGAAATTAAATTAAACAAGAAGTAAAACAACATGATTCTTCTATGCCCCCCTCGCACCCACAACTTTATCAATTCCTCCTTCTTTGTGCGGTCAGTTCTTCTGTGGAATGCACTTCCTAGGATATCAGGATGTCCACAAATCGTCACACGTTTAAGGCGAAAGTACGTGATCTACTTCGAAATAAATTGGTAGAATCGTCACAACGAGAGTACCCGAGTGAGTATTTATATAGAATATTGTATTAATTTTATATACATGTATGTTTATGAATTGTGTATATATTGTTTATATAAAATAATATTTTATTAGTTATGTATGTCAACTTCTTTATTTTACCTTTGCACTTTCCGCATCATGTTTCTACATCATCTAAAGGTTGACTGGAAGAGAATGCCCTGCCATGCCATTAAGTCCATCTTTGTACAACATGTGCATTAAGTATAAATAAATAAATAAATAAACAATTTCCAGTTTTTTAAATGTGTATAACATTTACGTTTATTTTACTATAAGAGATAAACAATGTTGCCAGCTTTCAAGATCTACTCCCAAAGGAACATTACGGCACCGTGAACCCCAGTGAAGTGATGACTCTTACGAGTTCGCACACAATAAAAAAGGTTTACATACATAAAAGTTCAAAATTAGACCATTTCTGAGTTCCAAGTTCAAAACCACATGTGTTATAAGAATGCTGCATTAGCGTCAGTATAAAAAAGAACATTTATAAATTAATCTGGTAAGTTGAAATTGGCTGATGTCCGATACAATTCTGGAGACGATAGATTCCATCTTTCCTCGAGTCCGACGCTAAACATTATCGCCGTACTTAATCTTGAATGCGTCCATAAAAAGTACCTAGACCTACAACTTTTATTACATCTCAACACGAAGTTGTATGACGTCATAAAAATGTAATTCTTTGAGTGTTTTTTTGATTTACTTTGATAGACTGCAAATAATTGTTAATATGTACAAGTTGTACAATTAAATGTTTATAGGTTTATTTTTAGCAGAGACGATTTTTATTATATCACTATTGGTCCTGAGTTTTAGTAAATACATTTTATGAAATCGGCCTGGTGATGGTTGAAATCCTTTATAAACCTTCGAGAACATTGTTTGCAAGAGTGTGAGCAGCCAGAGTTTTAGCTAAGCGGCTTTTATTGGCGAAGTAAGTTCTTATTTTTTTAATTTAAACAGTATTAATATCTATTTAGACGTATAATAATAATGCAAATCTTAAAAAGAAATCGTTTACAAGTATTTGAGACATCTAGAGTTAATATCATGAATCTGTGGCAATTGTTAGAGAATTTATGCTAACGTAAGACGTGTAAGACGCTATTAACTTATTAGGTATTGATTATTATCTCTTTATCTATGTTTAACAGATTGTATTAATTTCAATAGCAGTAGTAGTTAATTAACTAATCACGTACAACACTATTGATTTATGTTAACTAAACACAGCGTTAATATTGTATCCGATTAGTTTCACTAGCATAATCAAAACGTCAGTTGAGTATGAGTGATATCAAAGTGAATATTTCTTTGTTTATTTGGTACATGACAAACAGGAAGAAATCAGTAATAAACAGGTTAATCATCTGAAAGCCAATTCCAAGTTCTGTATTATAATTTCAGATTATTAGAATTTATTGTAAACGAATAGGTTTGGAAAACAAAAAAACTGACACTAAAAAAAAATAAAATGGTGTCTGTAAATTGATAATATTCCCCAATTGTCATGAGTTTTACGGCAATTTTTGCAATATTTTTCAATAATGCTCGGTTCCCAGTGGTCATACATGAGTTGTCAAAAACTTCAATAATTTTTCAATTTTTTTTCTTGAACTCCTTATTCAACCAAACGTCCAACCTCTTTAGTTTTACAATATTAGTATAGACTTACAAGTATTATCAATGTTTATGTTGTATACAATGTATTATCAATGTTTATATTATCAATTGGGGAATATTGTCAATCAGCTCGTTGCAGTTAATTGTTTGACATAGGCCTCTCTCAAAGCACTCAGTCTGGTGCAAAAGTATGAAAATGACGAGTCCGATAACAGCTTTTCGCACTACAGCAGTATATTATCATGATATCATCGAAGTTCTCGTATGATGTATGCATAAGTTAATTTACATAGTACAGTACAGTTTATCTTATGGACAAAATAACGTTATTCTATGTGTCAGTAACATGTGCATGTACCCTAAATTCCATCCGTTTGATGCTCGTCCTCATGAAATACTAATTATGTTTCTGCACTGCGCATAAGGTTGACGAAGAAACGTTACTCTAAGACTAGATAAGCTTCTATTATTACTAGATTCTCAAATAACTAATTATGTAGCCATAAAAGTCATATATTGTCAATGTCTTGGTTAAAAGTAACAGATTGGTCATTAAGTGGTAGTGATTTTGAACTTCCCTGTTATATTAATAGCTCTTGGATACTACGCACTATGCTACTAACACAATTTTTCAATCTAGATAGAATAGTTTATTTTTCTTTTAGTTTGGTACAAAGTTTTTTTGTTGCTCAACTTCGAGTGTTTACCAAAAGAAATTGTGTGATCATTCCGTTGGATAAAAATGTCACAGACTACAATTGAGTCATCCAGATCTAATTACAGGATACGCAATGTCTATGTACATATTTTATTACATTCTAATTTTAAAACATCACGTAAAGAAAAATGTTTTAACTGGCACATTTTTTCCCACTTTAAATTCGAAAGGACCGTTCCACTGGACTAATTCTCTTCATCTCATATATGCACTGGCTCGCCAGAGCTGGTATAACGCACACATAATACAGTACATCTAGCATTTGCATACAAATAAGATGTATGTCCACTCCTTGTTCTACGTCCAGTATTATTACTAACGCAATGTGCACCTACCGCTAACTACCTGTAACATTTCTTTTGAGAGAAATTGTCGGATGCTCTTGTGTTTTACTTTTCCTTCCTTTTGAAAATTCATCTCACATTACGACATTTTCTGTTACTTTTTTATGATTCCATTTAAAGCTTATGTAAGGGTTAATATTCTGACTACCTACGTTTAGTTAATGTTCAATGAAAGCTTCTTGTCAATAATATATTAGGTAGACTTTATAATTGTAATATTTTTGTTTTTACAATCACAATTGAAATAAGATGTACTAAATCAACTCATTTAGAAAAATCGATAACGAATGCTTATCTTTTTCTATGGGACAATACATAAAATCCATCCTACAGTCCATAAGATATAGCTTGACCTCTGTGAGAGATCTCGAACCGGACGAGGTAACCTTGAACAAACGATCAACTTTTGTATCTCCTATATTTTTATTCTTTAAGTGCTAATTTTATTGTAAATAAAGTGCATTACATTAAAAATATATATATTTACACCTAAAATGTACCTCGTAAGTTCAAAAATGACACTAGTGACTACTGTAATAGAGATCAAGTTATATTTTAAAGACTAGTGTTTATTTAGCTGTTCAAAGTTCCGCAATATATTGTATAAGTTTTTGATGCAACGTAAAAATATTTCTTGGGGAGACTTTTCATTTGTTACATGACTGAGTAACACATGACAAATGATATTCACTTTTGTAAGTAATTCTTTCATTGATATTTTTCCCCAGTCGGACTTAACAGCTAGGCTAGCAGAAGGCGACGGTCCAAACATGGTACATTTGTATTTGAAGTCAGTTATCTTTACAAACATCTTGTTTGTATTTTTAACTTGACAATTATCGCAAGCGTTTTGATTGATAGTGGGTCATTTGAAACTCTCTCCTTTCATAAATCGTAATGCTTTTGTTTTTAGAAATTAAAAATAAGACCTAAACATTTTCTTATTGTTAGAATAACTTTCAAGGCTAAATTTACTCCAACATTTTCTTTACCTGGATAGCACACTTTCTTAGTGCAATATTGCGTCGCTTAAAGTGACGGCCACCTGAGAGAATATTAATTTCTCGCTGGCAACCCGATCGTAACATGACAACACCAGACTCTAAACCATGTTTAATATAAAGTAAAAGTGCCGTTGTAGAATATTTTATCTTGAATTAATCACGAAGGGAAAATTCTTGGGAAAAGAAGAAAATATTTTCACGTGAGCGTATCAAATTTCTTTTGGTCCTAAATCAAGTATAAGAAAAGTAAACATGTTGTAGGGAAATAACTTTTTCTTATGTTGTCTGCGATCCCGTAGCTCAAATTCAATTGTGCAATATTTCTTTCGCTTCTTTCGAATAATCAATAAGTTACTAAATGAAAGTATTTAAACACTCAAGTATACATGAAAATAATCCATTAAAATCGAAGCACTTTCAATCGATGGGGTACAAATTGTCCTCGGTGAAAGGTCGCCTACTCGAAGGGTTAACAATGACGCGCCATTATTTCGTGTGAATTGAATTGGCATAGACGATTTAACTTGCTTAAGCTCCGCGGATTTGTCGCTTCAATGACCTCCGGTCGATTCGACCCTCGACTACAAAAAGCCAGCTAGAATTTGTATAGCCTTTATGAGGGTTTAAATGATTTTTGTGTCAAATAAAAATGCGTGACTTTTTGTTCTGTGGAAATATTCTTTTAATCGATACATTGTTATCGAGTCGTATAAATATACTGAGTATTTGATTCAATGAAATTTGAAAATACTTGTTAAGATATATCTGGTTTCGAATATCTTCTTCTAGTATTTATTAGAAGAATTAAGGTTATTCGTTTTGGGTCGATTCCGATGTCGCACTATTTTTTTCTACCAACCTTGCCCTTACGATTGATACTATTACTGGTATTAGTAAATATTATTAGTAGGTAATTAACACCCTAAGATAAAATTGAGGTAAATTACTGAATGAGTTCGTCAAGACGCATTTCATATTTTATAACAAAGTGCAGTCTGAACTCCATACATGGCTAGCTGTGCCATAGCAATAGCATATTTATTCATCATATGGCATTGTCGAATAACATGACTATTCATGTTGTCGAGCATTGCTATATACGCTATGCAATAGATCCACAGCCCTTGTAAGATGATAAAGTACTGTAAAATATAATGTAGTTTAATTAAGAAGTTTGTCAAAAATAAAAATGATTTCCACTTAAAATCTAATATTAGGAGCTTCCAGTTATTATACTGACCACAATTGGAACAAATGAAACAATCTAAAACTATCGGAAAACTAAAACGATATCCGAACTACCTACCTGTTACTTTGATAGAAAAAATATGACAAACTTGGGATTTCACCGCCATTTATCACTGGGAGTGTCAAAAATATCAACGCGCAAGTTCTTTTTAGTGGTTGGGAGGGC
Source organism: Hypercompe scribonia (assembly GCA_949316085.1). Classification (NCBI taxonomy): domain Eukaryota; kingdom Metazoa; phylum Arthropoda; class Insecta; order Lepidoptera; family Erebidae; genus Hypercompe; species Hypercompe scribonia. The sequence goes on from OX438988.1 coordinate 14,876,598, forward strand.
TCCTAAGATTTATTTCATGGCCCTTTGAAGATGTATCCCTCCTTAGAGAGGAGTGACGAATTTATCAGACCTCCGACTCCAATTGTGGAGAGTTTTACGATAATTGCTGTTTTGAAGAACCACCAAAAGAGTGGGTTGTCATTTATAAGCTTCTATTAATGGGAATAATCTGTAGGCTTATATTTGAGGAAGATGTTTGACTTTTTGATTTACCGTTAATATATTTACATAGACTTATGTACTCGGTTAGTTTATAAAACATTTTGAAAAAACAGGGCCTTTCATAAATGGAACATCAAATTGTCTGCAATCTGCTGTTCAGTGAAGTTCAAAATGACTGAAATTTGGTGTGTAGGCTACAATTTGCATAAAATCAAGAAAAAGACATGTATAACATATGAAATGTTTTATAATATAGAGTGTACTTATTGTTTTTATTTTATATATGTAATTAATGTTACGTTTGTTATTTTACGTATAAATTATTTAATAATAATCATGATATGCAAATAAATACATGTATAATATCACTTGGGTTATAACCACATTGAGGCTTTTGTCTGACACAATGCTAAATTGGGTCCGTTTTTGGCACTGCAAGATTGATTTTATATCACCTATTCTTTTTTTTGTATTATTATTGTTATGTACTAAAATATTTTGTTTTTCTTTGCCTTCTTTTTCTTTCTTTTCAAATAATACTACAATAAGGTAGGTGAATTAAGAGCCTGACACAGAAAGTAGCTCTCCTCGACACCGCATGTATAGTGAGGAGGTATCTGTCTTTGTAATCCTAACCATCGGTAGCTCGATCCCTGTACCCGATATGGGTGCAATACTGGCTACGTTAAAACAAAATAATTTTACGTATTCTAACTTTAAATTAACATTTTATTTTATAAACACTGAAATAAATTGTGGCGGTTGCCACATACGAGGAACGAGTGTCATATCCCTCCGACACAAAGGGAGGGTACTTCGACCAGGCAAGGCAATCATGCCTGGCGGGGCACGGCCCAACAGTTGATGTTGGGATGTTGTACATATGCTAATTGCAACGAGAATCTTTATTTCGTGATACAGTATTAGTAGTACGTTATACTCCGTAGTTCAATGTATCTTCGCTAGATGACACTGTTGTATATTTTTGTTTGTGCTGTCTGTGGGAGTCGCCACAGAATTTTCAGAATTAGTGTGTTGTTTATGGATTAACCTAACATTTTCATAGCATTTAAATCAACAGTATTAGTCAATTTGCTTCAAATTGGTAGAGTAAAAAGGTGACAAATGGGTGACCCACGAACTCAGTAACCGTAAATGTCATTTTTTTTTGTTTGAAATTTTTCTAAAACTGATGCCCGTGGCCGACCGTGTGTATGTCAGTCACTGCCGTAAAAAGTAGCTTATGCTTTCCTCAAGAATCAAAATATCTTCACGCTAAATTTCATCAATACCTATTTAGCGGTTAAGCTGTGAAAGCAGATAGGCAAAGTTATTTTCATTTTATAATATTTTACAACCTTAAGGGATGTTTTCAAGGATTAAAAATATTCTATGCCCTTCCCTGTAACTTAATGTACCAAATTTCATCTATAATGAAAATATCAAAATCTATCCTATATCTTTTTCTAAGACTGGGACTATCTCTTTACCAAATTTCGTCAAAATTTATTCAGCGTCTAAACGTGAGGAACTAACATACAGACAGACACACTTTCCAATTTGAAATGAGCATGGATTAGATTGATCTCAATTTATAAACTCAATTTATTTCAATTGTATGGTTTAACGGGCACTTTTTTAAGCTATGTTGCTAAGTAAATTAAAAAAAAAATTCTATAAAAATTAATAGTCGCATTCTAAACAATTGTATCTCTGCACTTTCATAATGTCACACCCTAAGACGTAGAAGATTTGTATGAAATATTATCAGTAAACAAAACAAAATAATGCTGCATTCGTCAGATTAGACCATGTGGTCGCCGTCTAACGTTTTTAATGAATTGGAACTTCCGTTACCGACCATCAGATTAAATTATATTATGCATAAATTTAGCAAAATATTAAATAATAACGAAAACTTAACTATTGCTTTATTTAAACACAAAACTTGTCTGTACAATGTAAAAGTGACGCGTGTAGTACATATATATTTTAATTATCAAAAAACCTCTAAGTCGTTTCGCATATTGAACATTATTTTTGATGCTGAGATGAATCATTTATTTTGCAGTGTGTAAGTTGTTATTTGCCAACTGAAGGCGCATAAAATTTATGTAACTTATAGAAATGATGTTATCTTGGCTTAAAGGAACCTAGTCCGTTAAGTGATCGTGAAACCGGTGCTTTTAAGATATATTTTCTTAGATATATTTTTGACAAGTAGCGCCACTGATGTTTACTTCGGACAGGGTCGCCTGTCAGCCAGATCCAAATATTTCAGAATTTGATTTATGATAATGAAATAATAATTATAATCTAAAACCACATAGCACACATATTGTATCTTGTTGCATTTATATCCAAAGTTTGATTAGTATTGATAAAGTATTTATTGACTTATGTGGTTTATTTGTGAAATTCAGAAGGAAATTTGAGATTTTGTACCAAGTTTTTTTTGTTCGTAATCATGTTTTCACATTACATAGGGCTGAGTGCATCCTTAAATACGCTTTTTCTTTTATTTGATATGATTAATTAATTACTTTCATCGTGTATGTTTACACAAGAACAAATATGAGCGTTTAAGCAGATTTGAGGAAGTGTAAGTCCTGAAACTGCTGTAACAATACATGAGAGTGACCTACAAACAGTTACCATAACATATTGCCGCAGCCTGAGGGATTGCGGTACTAGTCATTGTTTAGTCTATCTGCGTGTGTCTATTAATTGTATATATTGTACAGGAATAAACATAAGATATAGAGGCACTTTCGATTTTTTAAAGTAGGTATTAATATATGTTTAATCATAGGTACAGGTCTAAAAAATCGGAACGCCCTGAGGCAATCTCTGTTTTTGTAATCGAATGCCTTATTTTCACTAGGAGACATTTTGTCCCTCGATCCCGTCCTCTGACTCAAAACATACGAGTCTCGGTGTTGCGTAGGATTCTTGTCCCTCGATAGTCGCCGGACAGTCAGTGATTAATGAGGATGGCCCCGTGAGAGGTTATTTACCCTCATCGAGTGCAAGAATTGTCCATTACTATAATGTACATCCAACTAGTAAAAAAAAGTGCCTGAAAAGAAATTTTATTTCGAAAAAAACGAGAATTTAACAAATAAATGTTCCAATACATATTTTCGTACATATGACATGTAACGCCATCTAGTTTCAATCTATATAAAGCTAATACTAGTTAAGCTAACTTGGCTAGACTGAATATTAGACACTTCTATCCTTTTTTTTTGTAAATAAATACATAATATATTTAGAAAATACCAAAATTTTAAAATACTAACAACAAATATTTGTACATTGCACATATATTTTTAGTCGTAGTCGCATGACTGAACAGTGGTTGCATTCACTGTTCAGTCATGACGTTTTTCAATAAGTCATGTATGTGAAGTTAGAATTGTATGTTAGTTATGTGTTGTTGTAGGAATGTTAGAACTATTTCAGGAATATCATCAGAAATAATTAAAAAATCGATAAATACTGACAGATTTTGATATTTACACGAGATGTGTTATTAGTGTAATATGTTATCACAATAAAAAAATCAAAAAAATAATCGTTTAAAATTTAAATGGCTTCTTGTCAAAAACACTGTCAAAAAATGCTGCCAATGTATTGAGTTATTTTTAGTTTTCTATGTATCTGACATCATAGCTATAGCTTTTAGTCTTATATGAATCCAATATTTACATACCACTGATTGTTGCTAGTATTCGCAGTGTTTCATTAACACCAAAGAAATATCTACTTGAATAAGTGGATATTTAATATAACATAACAAAAACGTAAGAGTCTTACATGTTCTCCTATACTTATGTGGTGACGTCCATATACAGCGCAACATACTACAGCCATGCGCGAGCCTGCCATCTCGCGAAGACACTTCGAACTATGAAGTACAATAAACTACGGAGCAACTACTAGTCATGTCAACTACTAGTTATGTGGCTATTAGTATATTTACAACATCCCAACATCAACTATTGGGCTGTGGGCCGCCAAGAATGATCACGTCGCCTGGTCCGAGGATCATCTCTTTATATCGGAAGAACGTGACTCCTATTCCCTCCACATTTATTATAAATACTTTTTGATGGCCATCTGAGGGTAGGTGACCTTAACCATCCATTAACCTTCCAACCACAAGAGTCACAAGTGCCTATGAAGCCACGATATCGTTTCAACCGAGTCTAGCACATGTCTGGCGAAGCATGGCTCTCCCACGCTAGAAGTTCTTCTTTACTTCAAAGTTCATTGAGCACTTTATCCTCAGGCTGGTGTAAATTATAAGTTTCTAATTGAGTATTAAGTGCTCCATCAAATTTAAATCAATGCCTATTAATGCCTTTAAGGTATGAAGTGGAACAACAAACAACAAGTCCGCGATAAACACTTAGCTTCAGATTTCTGCCCCAATTGCGGCTTTACGTTTACTTAGTGTTACTAATAATTTGTGACGTAATCGAGATTAATAACTTAGGTTTATAATGTTACATAATGTGTGGTTGTATTCAATCGGGTCATTTATTGACCGGTAAATGAAAATTTCGGTAGCGTAAGTTAACTTTGCTTCATACTAATATTTGTCCTCTTAGCTTCATGTTGAGTAAACCTTTTTTTTAACAAAGAGACAACGCCCGCACTAGGAATAAATCCTGTGTCACGGGGGATTTTACAAACATACAAGAAACGGACCCAGCCAGCCTCGGGACAACAATATGTGGATCACACAAAGTGTTGTCCCGTGCGAGACTTGAATCCACAACAGTCAGCGTAGATCATAGCGTAGCGAGAGCGGCGTGGCGACACCTTAAACCACTAGGTCAACCATGCAGTCAAGGTTTAGCCGCTTCACCTAAACTTTATGTCCAACTAATTGTGAGGGATATAAACTGTTATTTAAAGCATCAAGTATACTCATTGGTGTCGAATAAAAGGTATTCAAACTTTACAATATACGTTCTCGTTATTACTAATATTATTTTATTCCGTTGCTTTATTACTTTAACCGGGAAAAAGTGACAACGGCCCGCGATGCGGTATCTGGATGTCACCCAAACGAGAGTTATAAACGAAGTACTTCTCATGCTTTTACGAGCTGGTGCTAGAAGGAGCCTTGATATGTTAAAAAGCAGCTTTCTGAAGCCTGCCGATATGATACATCATGTGCTTTAAGATGTTTCTAGTCTGACACACTACCTCACCAAAAACGCCGGTGGGGTGACGACTTAAGAGATTATCCACACGCACATAAAAAAATCGTATCTCTAATACGTAAATTTCGATCATTTGTGCTTAAATTCACGACTTTATTTCGCAAAATCCTAAGTACATGGTTCACCTATTCTACAATATAAACCCATCGACATATATTGTTTAGAAATTGTTGTAGTTACATAGTAGTAGTAATGTTCAAGGACATTTCTGTTGCTTAAGAAGCTGCAGAGCAATTCAAACAAGCTTTTATTTTGTTTAAGTAGGTTTTGCTTAAGGAAGTTTCACATGATATCTCTCTATTTCCCTGTAGGGGTCCATACAAAAACTTGGCTAAAAGTTGTAGGTAGTTATGCTTAGGGAACTTACTTACCTATTCAATACTGCAGCAAAGTGACAATATCGTGTAGAAACTAATAAAGACTTTAGAATATTTCGCCTAATTTTATTTGATAATCCAAGAAATCCCTAAAATTATTACTACGGCTATTATTACTGCGGCTGAGTTAGTAGTCGGATGTCTTTTCCTTTTTCAATGGGAGGAGAAATCATTTTGTACAATTCATTTTTGAATCTATTATATGTTTTTTTTGCTGCTGTCTTATAATTGAATCTAATCCATGTTTACTATCTGGCTAGAAAAGAGGTCTTATTATTGTTATATCACCATCTATGGCAGTCCACTGCTGAACATAGACCCCTCCCATTGCACGCCACACGCAAATCGTCACTCCACCTGGCCTGTGGGCGCCCTACACTACGTTTGCCGAGACACGGCCTCCACTCTAGATTACTCTATGATACTTATTTATCCCAACGGCTATCGGTCCTGCGGCTGCTATGGTTTGTGTTGATAAATATGTTTATAAAGAGAAATATAGTAAACTGTATAATTAGTTGATTTTGATTTGTTACTTCGCTAATAGTGTCTATGAAGCCAGTAAAATTACTGTTGCCATAATCAACTCACAATACAAACTAAAGATATATCAACACTATATAAACAGTAAACAAATAGGTTGTACCGTCATTCGTATACAAAAACTCCCCAACTTTGCCAATAAAAGTATCGGAAACCCAATCTTGTCCCCATCTCAAACGGGACATTTTACTATTTTCTATATTTGCTACTTGATGCATTGTTTTGCGATAAAATTGAGCATATTCAATATGAATTTGGCAACGAAAGAGTGTCATCTGTGCGTCTGGCGCAGTTGTAAATCAAACAAGTTATTTATCTTTAAAGGACGCTGCAGAAAGAGTGTGGTTTGAGTTATAAATATTTGCGATATGAAAATTTGACTTCTTCTACATAAATATGAATAAATTAATTTCTCAAATAATTTGAAGAAAATGTTTACCTTCTACACAGTTAGTAGTGTTAACCAATGTACAATTGACACTGCGACAGTACGGATAACGTAGTGGTTTAAGCAGCCGCCACGCAACTCTACTGTTTTACAAATAGTTGTTCTGAATCTACATGTTCTTGGTGTTTCTATTTGTTTTTGTAAAATCCTCCGCAACACGGCATATACTTCTAAAGCGGGCTTTGTAAAAAAATAAACAAAATTGCTTTAGTAGAAATTAATCACGTGTCTCAGATTTTTCTATACATTCCTAATGCAGATTAGGTTCATAGGTGTTCTCTAAGGGATAGCTGTAATTTGAGCTGTTTTTATATAAAATTTTTCTTCACATTGATAGGTAAAGAGGTAGTGCAACACAGGTTTTATACATACCTCAATCACCAGCGATCTACAATAAATATTATCAAATTTTAATGTTGTGAAGCAACCTCATTTTTGTCGTATTTCGGTTTTGGTATGACAATAAACGATATTATTATTATTTGGTAACTTAAAATTTTAAGTATATAAAAAAGGAAACCAAAAATACATTATTAATACTATTAAAGTCGTTATATGTCGTTTACGTTTCTCTCAAGACTCGACCCACACTCTAAAGGAAGGACACACCTAAATCTTTCGTACAATAATGTTCCGAGATAAAAACGGGTCTGATAATAAGTGTTATACGGGTCTTGTAATGTACATAGAAGACCATTTTACAACCATTTTAAATAACCGCAATACTTTCTTTTACAGATTTTTTTAAAGTAATGGTTCCATTTTGCTTAGGTACTTATTTTCAGGCTACTTTTAATTTAGTTTAGGCATTTGACGGTCGTAATTTGTTGTATAAAATGAATGAAAGTGGAAATTTAATGTTGCCAGTACTTAGATATAATTTTTTGAAATGGGTTACAAAAGTTTTAGTATTTTGTGAGTAATTTGAGGGAGGCACTTAAAGATTTTAAAAAAAGTTGAAATTATTATAGGTTTAACTAGAAGTAGACATGGCATGTTCTCTTAATATATTACTTGTATTAGATACTGTTTGATGAATAACAGAGTTTGAGATAGTTTACAGGAGATCACAGAAGACGGGACTTGTAAAAAGAGGTTGTTTTAAAATCAATGTTTTGACGTAATAAATAGACAATAATAAATCTATTTATTGTACACTAGATTAATAACAAAATTAACTTAATACTAAGAAAGTACAAGTGGCAGCTTTATCGCTCAGAGACAATGATGGAAAAAAAAGTATGACTTGGAATATATTAGGTAGTGTCTGGTGGTGGTATATATTTTAATAAAAGTATTTATACAATCACTGTAGTCCGTGTGGTGACAGATTAAGAATACATAGTGTCACTACCCTTATTCATCCCGTGGGTGTCGTAAAAGGCGAGTAAGGGAACAAAGTATGCAAGACAACATCATTACAAAGAGCAGGAAAATTTGAAACAAAGCCTATACCAACCCGTCTAGCCAGCGTGGAATAGTAGGCCAAAATATCCTTGCTAAGGAGAAGAATATGTCCAGCAGTGGACTGTAAAAGGCTGTTGATGATGATGATTTATACAATCCTTGTGTTTGTGTGGTGGCCCACCAAGGTTTTATTACCCTTTTGAATTATTCAACATATAAGGCGAGGACACGACAATATTTCAAAAGTTATGCTATAAACCTTTTAGATATTTTTGTAACGAAGGTTTGCCTATCAAGTGTGTTACCTTAACAGTCCGTCATTGTAGAACAGGTTAGACAGTATCGTTGGGCATAAGTCGAGTATACTTACCTTACGAAAGATATTTGATAAAGTGGACGTCTGTTGTCATTAGGACAGAGGGTGGCATTGCGAAGAAATAGCGTTGCAAAAACTCTGATGTAAATCATATTCCAGAGAACTAGAAGGCTCTTTAGCCGTTTTAAATGTGACTGCATAAGTAAAATAAGAACGACTCGGGAGGGTCGCCGGGCCTTTTTCGCAGTTGGCACTGAAGAAAAATTTTTAAGGAGCGTCCATTTTTCTTTTTGGAAGATTTATGGACGTTAGCTTATCTAACAAAGAGTCGCGTTTTGTATTTAAATTATCTTGAAAATGCATTTTAAACAATTTTGTAGGTGTTCTTGCTTATTTCAAGATGTTAGTAGTATTCATTTTAATGATCTTTAACAAAAATAAAAAATTCTTCTATTTCCTACTAGCTTCAGTCAGACTTCAGCGAAAGCCGGCATTAAAAAAATATTTCGTTGTACTGAGTGAGTGAGGTTATTGAAGGTCAAAACCCTTCTATTTTGGGTAGTTACTAAGACGAAAACAATGTTCTAGCGACTTTTATTTTGCAGGTGTTCAAGATTGATGGTAGACACTTTTTTTTAAATGAAGCATCTGCTCATGTGAAACCTACACCACAAAAAACTCATCAATGAAAAGTAATATTTTTGTTATGAAAGGTTATTACGTCACTATACCCACCAACTGTCAGAATGCAAGCATGAGTCCCTCATTATTCGTACCCTAAATACAATATGTGCGTCTGTGTCGTTAAGATGTTTCGAACTGAATCTCTGAATACTAATCAGACTCCTCCCCGGACAGATGTAACAAAATTAATATGTATCGCGGCTTGTGGATTTCCCCAGTGATCACGTGTCAGATAAACCTTATTAGACGGGCTAGGGATGTGAATATTATTAACTAAACGTTTGTAATAGTCGAGTAATTATTTAAATATCTAACTTAAATCAACTTTTTTGTTTTTTTTTAAAGAGGTTTAAATATAATTTTAAGTATTTGTTACTATTTATTGTTATTTTATACGTATGGTTTGTATGGTGAGGTCTAAATGTTTATCACATGTATGGAAATATAACTTTCGATACCATAATGATAAGAAAGTGACACTAAATTTCAGTACTATTAAAATCAGTTTGAGATGTACCTTACAGAAGCAAATGTAACATTCACACAGTTTGTGTCATTGATATATTAAGATCTTGGTCTAAATGTAAAAATCCTTAAGTATAGTAAAGCTTTCGGTTTTATTATTTAATTAAAGTCTACTAGCCCGGATTTGAAACCACAAATGGATGGTTGTTAATATTTTCTTTTAATATTTTTATTTTTCTATGTGAAGAGCCTGCCAAAGTGACTCTACTCTGCCTGATGGAAAGCATTAACAGAATCCAAAGAGTCGTGGTCACCATACTCATTGCAAATGCAGATAATGCAGTGTGGTGACCCATAATATGGTGGCCTAGTGAGATGCTTTTTCACACCTCGCTTGGGGACGTAAAAGGCGTAGTCATCGTGGCAGTGTAAGCCTCACATAGTTATCACGATAACTGTCACTGGGCCTGTCATCAATGGGCCTATCATATCCAAACTTCTTGTAAATTCTATATCAATTATTACTTGCATTGAATGTTCTATTATTTTCACTATTAACATTGAGTTGAAAAACACAACACAAATGTAGGTTTCAATAACTAATCTTCAATTGATCAAGAAAACGTTTTGAGCAACGTTCATACATAACTCTTCTCCATAGGCAGGCTATGTGTTTTTTATCGCCTTGGAAGTAGTAAAATATTCAATTAATGGAGCTCATAAAGGCTTTAGTTAAGTTAGCTATACAATCAACAATAAAGATAGGTACAGAAGGCGTCTTTCAGACTAGCGTTAAGTAGGTTATAGATGTCGTAAACCACGGGCCTGGCTTTTCATTTACATTAGGTGTTTTGAACACTGAGTAGCTTTATTAAGTCCAGTTTCCTTATACTGTAAGAAAGAAAAGGTAAAATATTTTGTTTTTTTTATAGCTCGAGGGGCAAAAGTGGTAAGCGGGTCACCTGATGGCAAGGGACTGTCACTGCCCACCTATAATAGATTGCACGGTTGGCCTGGTGGCTTAAGCGGTCACCACGCCGCTATCTTCACATGGGACAACACTTTGTGTGATTCACAAATTGTTGTTCTGAGTCTGGGTGTCCTATGTGCCCATTTCTTGTATGTTTGGCAAGTCTCCCGCGACACAGAATTTGTTCCTAGTGTGGGCGTTGTCTTATAAAAAAAGAAAAAGAAAAAAATGCCAAAGTTACTAGTACGTTGTTGCCTTTTCAGCCACTCCCTTTAAAATAAGATTTTGGTGCTGGGAATCTCATTCATGAGGTGAAAAACAATGACTGAATTGCTTGTAGAGAGAGAGAGTAGAGATTTACAGGGCCCCAATTGCGAGTAAAAGTCGGAAATTGTTAGCATCATCAGGTTCCTTACTTCTATCTACTACGCAATTTCCTGCCAATGGCCACTAATTATTGCATTTGTACTATTTCTGCTGATGTCAGTTATCCCTATCACAGAGGAGCAACTTAATGCTTTTGAACGCCTTCAAAACTTCTGTATTGTATTCATATTTGGATTATGAAAATATGATCATGTGTTTGAATTTCGCAATCTGCTTCAGTGGCCCCCAATTCACCTTCAACGGAATGCTCATTCATTATTTCCATGAGGTCGAGATCAAGATCCTTGCGGTCATCTGAACCTCTGGTACTGTCAGTATCAACTCACTGTACCAGGTTCTATTGTAAGTTTTTTACAGTATGGGCTGTTCGACTATGAATGCTCTGCCGATGGTAATAAAGCATACCAAATTTTTGTTTATATTTAAAAAAATTGTCAAAGAACATTACCCGTGTTCTTAATTTATTATTTAACTAAAACATATTCTATCTGCTGTATTCTGCATATATTGTGTATTTATGTATGTATTTATTTATTTGTTTGTATTAATATATTATTATGAGTAATAATAAGTACCAGGAACCGATGAGAACAAAGCAAAAAAGGTGTGTCAGGTGCGTAGTAATCGGAGATCAATTATCTCTGCCAATCCCTCTAGAAAATAGTTGTAACTTTATGTTATGTTTATTATGAATAATATATAATATATATATATATTCTTTTGTTATTTACTTTGATCAAAATCACATAAATTGTTATCTTTGTTTTTTACAGTTGATTTCTCCATCCAAGGTTGCCTGGAAGGAATTACCTTTTAGCAATAAGGCCACCGTTTCTACTTGATTATTAAATTGATATTCTACTACTATGTAAACTGTATTAGCTGGTGTACACTAAAATTTATTCTATTCTATTAACACCAATTTTTCATGAGGCCCCGGTACTCCGGTTGAGCTAACTTATTTTTGACATGGTATAGTGAATCTACGGTAAAAGAAATTATGTACGTCAAATCTGTGCGTAAGAAAAAAACAATAAATCACTTACTGCTAGGCTAGAGGAAGAACTATTGGCGTCCCATGCCAGTGGATCAAGTTTCATTCCGAATTGCGTTTCTTTTAATCTTCAAAGTGCCTTTATAAATTATTTATCATCCGTTTTTACACTATAGGGTCCACACACATTGTGAGAAAACCTGCATTTTTTTAAATGTTCTGTGTTGGTTCTTGGTGAATTACTAACAATGACACTGACTGATACTCACATCAAACAGTGTAACGGTGCATAACTAAAGCCAGTTTTGAACTTAAATGAGTGTTGCATTAAATAGATAGAGAGTGTGAGCAAGTTGGGCAAGTCAGAGTATAATTCTAATAGGCTATTGCTGCAAAAACCAAGGCTTGAAACCCTCCAACTATTCGTTTTAATTATCGTATCACATTAAAGTAAGTATAATACTGTGTTAGACAAAAACAAACGCAGAGTACGGAATAAATGAGTATAGCCTTGTACTTAATTTTTTCTTTTAACATTTATTACGAAAACTTGAAATGGTTTTGTTTGCTGTAGACGTTATAAAATGAATGTAGAAGTAGAATTTGATATTAATAATAACGTTCGTTCAATGCTTTATTGTTCACGTTTGAGCTTTGCCTTAATATTCGTATGGTTCGAATGGCATACGTTTTTATTATATTAAGTTCACGTTGGGGTTACCACTGTGGAGGAAACGGGTCTCATATCCCTTCGATAAAAAGGAAGGATCCTCCATCCAGGTGAGGTGATCATGCCTGGTGGGCCACGGCGTAACAGTTGATGTTGGGATGTTGTATATATGATAATTTGCCACGCGAATCTCTATTTCGCGATACAGGATTAATAGTTGCTTCGTAGTTCATTACATTAATATGTTTCGTTTATACTTCGTAGTTCGCTGTATCTTCGTTAGATGGCGCTGTAGTACATTTTTGTTTGTGCTGCAATGTGGAAGTCGCCATAAGTTCAAACGTATCGATGTCATGTTCCGTAACCGATTTTATAAGATTTATTTGTAATACGTTAACGTTTTAAATTCACAGAAGACAACTTTAAGAAGGGTAATTTACCATATTTCCTCGTTGACCCGCTTTGTAGGTAGTAGGTGCCCACCCTATTTGACGCATACGATGTTAACAAACATTATGATAATGCGATTTTGGAAGTAAAGTTTTTCGCAAGAAACGTCTGTTGAATTAGCATTCTTATCGACACTACGGCTTATGCTACTGGTAGGTTGTAGGGGGTTGATAGGCAAGAGTGTCAGAAATTTTTACTAGTAATGGACGACCATAACGAAAGACTCAGAGTATAACACGCCAGACACTCAGCAATTTTACCTTAGAGATAGCATTTAATTTGCATTTTATTCTAGTATCTTTTCAACATTAGTGTAAATTATAAGTGGAAGGGTGTGAATGAGTTAAAATAAAAAATTACGAGCTAAATCTTGTACGTTAAATAATTAATCGACTCCCCAAAGTTACATCCCTACAGTTTATATATACAGTCAGCTGTGAAGGGTTATCGTTATAATGGGAAACCCTTTGAACTCTCACGGTGTCAAAATTAATTTGTTTTCATTTAAATCTTCACAGAGTTGGCAGGGGGCGTAATAATTTATTTAATTCTACAGGAATGTTCAAAAATGGCTGATCAAAGATCGTGTAAATTTTATTGAATTCAGAGGATTTTGGTGATATTTTATTTTCAATTCGTTGCTTTTTAATTGAAATATTGATTACATGAAAACCGTTTATTTTAGCACTTAGACTAAAAAATACAGGTATAGGTCAGAAGCTATTCCTGAATTACTTTACCTGTATACCTGAAAAGGTGTTTTTAAAGTTACATATTACTTTATTAATCCGTCTCTCAAACTGATATTTAATAAACTGACGAAAAAAAGTTTGAACACAATTTTAACATCACTATTATTACTTCGCTTAAAAGCCATATATACTGTTTTATAAATATGATGATGTTATTAGAGCTAATAACCTTCTTTGCTGAATGGACAATCAAACAGTTAAAGAATTCAATGATTATTCTAGACTTCTGGAGCCTACAACGTATAAATTTACACACAGATGATAGCGTTCTACCTATTGTGAGGTAAACAAAATTTTGTTTTAAACAATATATCTAATTATATGGTCGACTGTGTTATTAGTACAAATTATGGAGATTACAAAAAGGTCAAACACTAATATTTGGGACTTGTTCGTTAACTACTAACGGTTTGGATCTCTATAGCTCTAGGCAAAAATTTCATCCATACGTTGTTGTACCCAAAAGTCGAACTAAACGGTTTGACAGCTCGTTTTTGGTGAGAGTGGTCGTGATTTGAAACGACCTCCCTGGCTCTATTTTTCCCGATACGTTGAACTCTGGAGCCTTTAAGGGTAGAGTGCACAAGTTTCTTTTGGATGGGCGTGTACCACCTTCGTCTTCATCTACTTTCCATCAGGTGAGATGGAAGATAAACGCCTATTCCAGTATAACTATAAAAAAAATAGTTCATTCTATACACCGGTAGGTATTGTGGATGTGTGTGTTCGATTTAAAGTAAACAACCTAATACTATAGATGCAGATATAGGTTTACTTGACACGTCTTATAAGGTACTTATTTATTTTTTTACTGTAAATTTTACACACATGTTAGAAAAAGTGCGTACCGAAAGAGTACTTTATAGTGAGTGCTACAATCTAAGTGTAGTTCTTGTATGTAAAAAAGATAAGCGTTCATAGGCCCAGCTTGGTTTGCCTTACAAGTACAAAACACTGCAGTTACCTACCTCGTAACGGGTTTTTCAGACGGTTTTATAAAAATACAAATCTGTCTCGTCTGAAATGCGTTACGTTTAATTTTACATAAATGTTAGATAAAGTACGTGGTATATTATTTTTATAATAACAATAATTTATTGTATCATAATTACAATGTTAAATTAGAATTAAACAACAAATTGAACACTCAGATTATGCTAGGATGTTAACAAGTCAAACTAGGTGCTGTAACCCTTGCTAAGCTATGACATAACTTGCATTAAAGGCCTGCTTTACTTCTTTGACATAGCTTTGATAAAATATTGAAAAGAATATAAGCCATATTAATCATTTATCGCTTTTAGTGACAACAAACAACAACCAGTTGTAAGTTACAACAACAACAAATGAGTAGTTACTGAATTAGCCACTAGTTATGCACAGGAACGTACGAAGTCTGAATTATGAATGTTTTGCTTTCACTAAATGAAGTAGTTGTAAAGCTCACCGAATAAAGAAAGTGATGGGTTCTTCAGTTTAAAAGAGTAACGCAATATTATTTATATTAGTTTGCACTGGTATTTAAGCTAATTTAACAAAACATTTCTAAAATTACACTCACCTTTGGTCGACTACAAAAGTCAGGGCTAAATATATTACTCAATTCTAGACTTATTAACTATTAATTTAATTCCTCTTATAGTTTACGGATAGCTTGGGTATTGCCACCCATATTAAATAAGCCTAAAGAATAAGTTGTAATAAACATAATTTAATTTTCGATATTGGATGTGCAATATTTGGCTTATCTCTGTTATTTAAACGGAATAAATAACTAGCTTGAAAACACAACTCATTCAGTTATAAAAAGAATTTAATAATAAGTTTTTAAAGGATGGGTTTGTAATTGTGAAAAAAAGCTATTGAAATAAGAACATTCACTTTTTAAAACCCCGTTAAGATTTATTAAATTGATTGAGTGTCTGAATGCAATGTCCGATATATTTTATTAAAGTAATTTTAAAAAACTTTGGCTCGAAACAACCAAAGATATATAAAAAAACGCAAAGTTATGCTGTGTGTGTCGGAGCAAGGTTATACGCTCCTTAAGCATTAATGAAGGGTGTGTAAACTGGACTTGGTGACTGAGTACCTCACTAGGCCGTGTTCAGGAGCCGACATTTACAACCTACACTTAATTAGTGCCGAACCTTGTAAATTTACTGTCAATTACTGTAACACCCAAAGACACTCTCATGGGAGCCAAGAATATACTATCACTACTAATTTAATCAAGTACAGAGGATTGATACACGATGTTACGTAATAGTGTTCGGCTGCTTCCATTTATAAGCACCTCAGGGAAATGGCTTACGCGTGATTTAAATTCATCGATGTTAGTTTTGTTTAATTTTGTACCTACGGTAATTAACCAATGTGATCTAGTTGAAACATTAATGAATTCAGCCCGCTTAGCCAAGATGCAAGTGATTTTTTCTTCATTCTTGTGTATGGCTAATACTTTGTGTTCACCACATGACTTAGCGTTGAGGGACAACATTCCCATATATTTGTTAGTTTTTTTAATCATGTTTACGTTTGTAGAATATTAACTTGGCTAGGGGGGCTGCAGCAATAGGCTTGATGACAGATTTTGAAATCTCCTTCTTTAATCTAGGCAGGTGTTTAATGTAGCCGAAAAACACTATAATTCAATGATAAACTAAGTTTTTGAGATAAAATAATATTTTTTTTCTGTACACCTTAAATTAAGCGCGAAAACGCTGGTTAACGTCCGTTGGTAACGTCACGCCTAAACTAACATTGCATTCTGCCAATTCTCAATGAAGGAAGTAAACAAAATATGACTTAGTCCGTCTTGTAGAAATGAATTCCAAAATTTGCAAGTGGTGTACAGTCTCACTGTGTAAAAACATGTCAAATTCAACGCCTAATAAATTGTATGTTTATGTTCCAAACAAAGAAATAATGAGAAATAATTCGCTCACGAGTTGGTACGGTATCATCGTACGATCCGAATGACCGCTACCCGCTGCGCTCTATTGAGTTTAGCTCGGCAGCGGGAGGAGGCCGATAGACGCGCTATCGGCGCTCCGTAGAGGGCCATGGATCGTAGCACCGCATAGTAGAGATGGCACACTTCCTCTCGCGGACTCCCTGTCAGGCAACAGCCTTTGTAGGGAGCCCGCCATCCCCTGAACTCGTGGGATCATCCGCTCGAAATGCTCTTCGAAGCTCCAGCGACTGTCCAGGGTGAGGCTGAGGTACTTGATGTGTTGACCGACCTCGATCTTCGTTCCTTCCACTCTTATTAGGGAGCTGGTAGGAAGCGCACCTCCGTGTTTCCTGTGGAACCACGGGGCTTCCGTCTTATAAGGTGCAACCCGTAGACGCAGATAGCAAAGCCAATCTTTTGGACGGCACGGTGAGACGCATGTAGCTACGAATTTGTCAATTTATTTTAATTTGTATTTAATAATAACTTGTATGTATTATAATTTGTAACTCAATATTTGTGACGTAATACGATGTTTGTTAATAAACATATTATCAAAGATATATATGTTTTAATTTTAGTTATCATTCTTGTCATCGATTTAATTGACTGTTATTTCCCTTATCAGCTGCAAAATAATATTTAAAATTATATGCAATATCTTTTGATGGTATTAGTATCCCAGTACGTATGAAATCTGGATGTATATCGAAAAAAAAACCAAACCAGATAGAAAAACACAAACATCAGACGATATAGAATAAAACGAAAGGTGATGGTTCTTGAAGAATTTGAAAAGCAATTAAATTAAATTTAGCTGAGACAAAGTGTTTATTTGAAGCAATAAACTTTCCCAACATCAACAAATAAATTTTGGGCAAATTAGTCTTATTTGCCTTAATCGATCTTGTTCCATCGTTGGTATTTTTAATTTTTGTCATCAAAATTAACTAAATGATGCAGAAATTAAATTAAGCGCGTAATCATAGCAAAATCGGAACAAAGAAACAAAGAAGATAAATTTTATTAGCACTATCATATTTACTGAGGTATGACGTCAATCGCTCTGATTGGTGTTTCAGTTAACATAACTGACTGCAGTATTTTATATTTTTATTTTATTAAATATTTTATTAATCTTAATATTTTCAATAAAACTGGATCATATTTCAGAAATTTTGTATTATTTTTTTCCCTAAAACCATTAATTCGTCGAATTTTTAATACTCTCATCACGCCTATCGGTTTATCTGATGGTATTCAAGAGTCACAAGTACGTTGCCGACCTTTTATTTTTTCAGGATTTGGGCCCTCTTTTCGATGGGAATTTGCGAACACGGTGAATTTCTCTGCATGTGAAATAGAAAGGTTCTAGGAACAGATACGAGTATTATTAAAATATCCGGCAAGTATTCACTTTTATTTTGGTTACTTTACTCAGTCTGTCAAATACAACAACTGTGTTTACAAAATTTAATGCAATTCAACTATAATAGAATGAGTTTCCTTTAAAATGACATCTCGATAAATGAGCTCAAAATGACGTATCCAATAAGTTGTACGCTACTTAATGTACCGTTGTTTCTCTTATTCCAAAAGATTAAGTTATTGTTGTTTGAAACTCCTGATTCTTATTCCAACTCAGAAAGAATAAAAGCTTTGTTACACGACCTGAGTACAACACTAAAAGAGCTACAGAATTTAACTCCAGAAGTTTTTCTACGGTAAGGCTTAGTAATCGTCTATAGCTTCTTAGTTTACTGTAGTTATTTTAAACTTGCTCGTGTGGTGACGGATTAAGAATACAAAGTGTTACCACCTCTATTCATCCCGTGGGTGTCGTAAAAGGCGACTAAGAGAACAAAGTATGCAAGACAACATCATTAAAAAGAGAAGGAAAACTTGAAAAAAAACCCTATTCCAACCCGTTTGGCCAGCGTGGTATAGTAGGCCAAAACCTCGTTGCTAAGGAGAAACCTATGTCTAGCAGTGGACTTGTTAGATTTGTTAAATTTTAGAAAGAAAAAGGATAATTTTAAGCAACAGATCGAACTAAACAGTTTTATTCTCTAAGATAATTAGGCAATACTATGTCCGAGAGGATTGGTGCTGATTGCTGAAATACACTGAATAGTTCAGTTATTGATAGTAATTTCATTAATTTATGCTTCAGACATGTAAGATTGTCTACAACTTGCAACTCTATATATATATTCGAGTAAGAAAAAAATTTATTATAATATGATACACTACTACTGAGTTCCAGTACTTTAATATATTCCAACAGTGCGGAGCCGGGGCTGGTCTCCTGTATTATAGAAGTTGATGCTGTCAAAAAAAATATTAACTCACAGTATTTCTACATAACTCACAGAAGTATATTTATTTTATTACAACATTAAACAATAAAATAAACATTGCCGTGTTCTGATCGTTAAAAATACATAAAATGATAAATACATTGTAACGGCACAAATTCATTTTATTTTTAAGCTCGTGATACGCGATAATAAGAACTGGGAAATACAATATAAATTATACTAAATATAAAATGTTACTGTATATAATAGAACTACTAGTTTTGATGTACGTAAGTTATTGCATATTATATTTTGTTAATAAAATAACCAAGTGTAGTTGATCTTGTTGTATTCACTCAACGAATAAATGCTTAAACATCGCTCAGTATAATTACTGACCTTAGTAACACAACGATTACGCGATTTAGATAGCTGAGACAGCGCCATCTATCGTACATGTAACACAGTTACATGTTAAACTTTGCGTAATACCTTCCACATATTGAATAATAGAATTTAAGAAGGCTGAGGCCTTAAACCTTTCTTAACTTCGATTAAGCTAAAATTGAGCACTCTCTAAACATCGCGAGAGTCTACTACTGTTAAGTGCACCCAAAGAGGTTCCCGGTTAGTTTAATGTAAAAACATTTGAGAATATCTAGTGACAATTAACTTAAATGTAAAATCGGCTGTGTGATATAACTGTTTACTTTTCAGTGCTATTATATGGATTATTTTATCAGGCACATTATATGCTCAAGAAGTTCCTTATCCCTTCAAGCAATCACAGGTCACGACAAATTGGTGGCCGACATTTGACAAACTCCGAATGGGCCAGTTCTTACCATAAGGTCGAGGAGTGTATTCACTGTAGATGGATCTTACACTACTATAAAACATTTTTATTATTCTCTGGCATTTTTTTTATTATGCATTTTTTGAATCGATCAGAGTGGCGTGCAATTAGAGAGGCCTATGTCCAGCAGTGGACTGCGATAGACTGATGATGATCATGATGATTCTATGACTTGTTTGACTTTATTGATGTTTATAATTGATAGCAAAATTAAAAACTTTGACAATCAATTCAGATATTCCTTGGAAAACAGTATGTTTTACTAATTTTGTACTTTCAAAGTTTTTGACTTGATCTATGAAGTCGTTAGAATCTGGACATGAAAATTTAAATATTAATTAAGATATGTAGAAACGTAATCTATATAAAAAAGTTTTGGGGATGTTTTAAATTGAAAAATGGTCAGATATTTTGAAGATAAAGCGATCCCAGTATAGATAATAGCAGAGTATTTGATATTCAAATATGTAGTAGAGACAGTTTCTTCTTCTTCTTCTTCTTCTCAGCCAAAAGACGTCCACTGCTGGACATAGGCCTCGCCCAAGGTTCTCTACAACAGCCGGTCTCGTGCCGCCCGCATACCGTAGCTACCCGTGACCTTCACCAGGTCGTCGGACCACCTTGTGGGGAGCCTACCAATGCTGCGTTTCCCAGTTTATAAACTAATAACTTTTGACAATATTAAAGTTTGATATCAGTTCAATCAATGAAATAAAACTCTAATTGTTACTAACATTATAAAGGTGAAAACTTGTATGGATGTTTGTTACTTTTGTCCACAAAACAGCAAAACGGATATGTATAAAAGCTGACACAGAGATAGATTAAAGTCTAGAACTATAGAGTATAAGATATTGCCATGGGATGTTCATCTAACATTACGTTTTTTACAACATGGAACACATTACGACTGTGGATAGCACCGGAGGGCGCAACTAGAGTAAGAACATTATGAAAAGTATTGGTTAAAGTACAGTAAAGCCCAATTCGTGAAAGCCCAACATGACCATGAACAGCACGAGATTACGAGCGACTGTAATAGCCAGGTGATGATAGCTCCCATGGCGATGTGTGACGATCTTGGGTAGGAAAGCTCTCATGCGATTTATGTAAATTGATAGTTTAGTAGTCTGACGTTAGATATAGATGTTGACTGTGGTTTGATTTATTGATGTGCTTGTTGAAAAAGTATTAACAGAAAAAAAAAACGATAAATGTGTAGAATAATTTGAACGTGTTTGAACATCTAATGATTATATTTATAATGATAATACTTTAAATGTTCATACTGCTATTTTCTTTCCCGTTTCAAATTTTAATAAATATTATTTTTGTTGTTATTTAATGAAAATATAATATATTTAAAATATACTGAATTATTTTATTTAACTTTGAAATAACCATTTAACAATGTTAGCGCTAGTGACATCCACAGAGTAGGGAGTGAGTAGTGCTGCCTACCACCACAGACTAACAAATCACAAAAATATAGTGAAGGTGAGAATTTATATTACAACAATTTTTATTAAACAACAATAATAATAATACAAATAATGTCATCTTATCCTATGCTACCGCGCTCATACATGTATATCTAGGCAATCCAAAAATTCTACAATACTTGGAGCAAGCGAAGTCTATCAAAAAACACTCGAGTTTACACTACTGCGAGATATGGATAAATAAGGGCCGACAGTCACCTTATTTTTTTCGCAGACGGTCCGTCATAACGTCATATGGAACTAGACAGATTTGACTGTACACCAAACAGAAAGTCCATTAAGGCGGCAACCATCCATCAATAGGAGCTAACATAAACAAGTGATAAGCATAGCCCGGTTGTACTGCAGTATCTTATAATTCACGACATGAATATGTAGAAATGAACGATTTTGTATTATGTATTTATATACGAGTATATATTTTTAAAGACAATGGCCGCATTAGTAATAAATCCTGCGTCACGGGGGACTTTGCAAACACAAGAAACGGACACAAAGAATACCCAGACTCAGAACAAACACAAAAATCACACAAAGTGTTGTCCCATGTGGAATTTGAACTCACAACTCTCAGTGAATTAGAGAGCAGCGTGGCGACCGCTTAAACCACTTTTTTTTTTTTTTAACGTGTGGAAATCCCCTCGGGCCGTCACCCCACCGGGGTTTACGGCAGGGTGGTGTGTCGAAATCGGACCGACTAAAACCACACGGTGTGCCATTCTGCGCCTGAGATAGGAGGGATCCGGGAATCGCTGCTATTACGACATCCAGATTCCTCCTAGCGCCTGCCCGCTACCTCGGGCACCATCTGCGGATAAATTCTCTATTTTAGGCGACGTACGGCACACGCAGACGTCGCCTCTTCGCGGCTGGCCATTATAGCGGGTGGAGGGGAAAACCCGTCCCGTCCACCCGCGGCCACACTCAAGGCGGCATGAGGCGCTGATATGCGCGCCTCCGCCGCCCGGCTCGCCGGTGGCGAATTGAGTCCGAGTGGATATCGTCCTCCCGGGCCTTCTTCGCCGCCTCCTTCCGCAAAATTACGACTTCGCAGAAGGTTGTGACCGCGGTAAAACAACTGTCGCTACCGGCCATGGAGCGTATGACGGCCGGTAGCGAGAGATCTCCTCCAATAACTGCAACGAGGACCCCACGCTGCGCCGTCCAGGCGGAACAAACCGCTAGCGTGTGCTTAGCCGAGTCCTCACTGCAGTCGCAGTGGTAACAGGCGGGACTCAATTCCCTCCTGGCGACCGAGTGCAGATACTTCCCGAAGCAACCATGCCCGGAAAGGACCTAACCGCTTAAACCACTTTTTTTTTTTTTTTTTTTTTTAACGTTTGGAAACCGCCTCGGGCCATCACCCCACCGGGGTTTACGGCAGGGTGGTGAGTCGGAATCGGACCGACTAAAACCACACGGTGTGCCACTCTACGCTTGAGATTGGAGGGATCCGGGAACCGCTGCTATTACGACATCCAGAACCGCTTAAACCACTAGGCCAACCGTGCAGTCAGTATATATTACGTACTTTTAAAATGCATTTTTTTATAGTCAGCTTGTGGCCATGGCTAGGAGGCCACACTAGTCGAAGCATCAGACAATTTAATTACATGTCAAATATCATAACTGTACACCATGAAACTTCTCTCTCGCTACATAATTATATGTATATAACTATGTATATATTGTATATACAGCAACTACTGTGTACAGTTGCAAATTGACAGTCGATATGAATGCGTGTCCTAGAATGTTACAATATTACAATCATAGTGTATTATTTTATTGACAATGTTCTTGTTTTTGACGTAAGAGAACCTTTTAAATGAGTCAAAAATATGAAAGAAATTAAACATAATTTTTATAGAGTATATAAAATTAAATTAAAGAATAGAATAGTAAACATTTCTTCTAAATAAAGAAATGAAAAATTATGATTCCAATTAAGAAAATTATCACAGTATAATTTTTATCGCGGCAATAACCGTGGAATTTTAAAACCTTGTAAATAATGTCAGCCGATGCAAACTTTTAGAAAATTAATATCAGCGATCGATGCAAAACTTCAAGCCGCGCAATGTTAAGGAAATAACCTTGTACAGTCTAAGTGTTGTGCTTATAGCGGCAACTATCACCTGGTTTTATATAACACAGGAGTCTTATAGTTTAACATAAAAAAAAATGTGTGCGTGTACTAGCGTACACTCATAAGAAGTGAAACTTTTTTATGACGTTATTTTTCAAGAAAATAATTTAAACCCGTCCGAAGTCGATGCAATCGCCACCTGGATTTCAAAAATGTAACTACTCAAAACGGGCCGCAAAATACATTAGAGACATTTACCAATCCCTACTCCGCTGGAGAAAGTATACTTCGAATCACGCGTGGTAGGGATAAGAAAAAGATGGCGCGTAACGGAAAAATATGACGCGTAACGAAAAAATGTTACACTAAATTTTTTTCCAACCTCGATAAAGAAGTTTCACTTCAATACTGTTTATTATATGTCTAGATTTCGATTTGCTAGTGCCTAGTAATATGACAAGTTGCATTAAAACTATGTATTATTAATGAGCAAGTGGGAAACTATTGCAAAACAACGTGGTAACAGAGTCCGTCGAATATTTGACAGTATCAACGTACCACTTTGTATGGCGATATCATCTTTGTTGTCTTTTTAAAAGTTGAGTTGACTTTTAAGCTTTTTGTTTCGAATAATATATTAACTACTTAAACTATAGAAAGAAAGACTATAACTTTTTAAAAAAATGTTCATTTTGGTATGTTTAAAAATGATTATGATAAAATAGTCAAATAGTTTTTTTTTTACATTCACAAAACGCCATTAAGTCTCAAACTAAGTAGATCTTGTACGCTCGTTATTAGACAACTGATAAAAATACATATTTACCTTTTTTAAATACATACATAATATAAATAGAAAACATCCAAACACCGAAATAAATATTTGTAGATGAAACCCAAGATCTCAAGAACAGCAGCCGCACACGCTACTACTGCGCCACGGTAAATATGATACAATAAGAGGTTTGCAACCATGTCAGAAACATATTGGATTAAAACAATAATACAAACTATGATGATGAATGACTGTAGCCGTGCAAGTCTATCTAGAAGAAGCTTAAAGAGCAAGCGGAAAGCGATATGCTTTCCGCTTGCTCTTTAAGCTTCTTCTGAATTCGCAAGTTTGGTACTTACTTCAAGTTTCGTAGCGCTGGAACTCGGTGCTCGCGCGGCATTGCTTTCTTGTAGTGTTTATATAAATCACCACCCACCTTTTTTCATGTTTCTGAAACGAATTCACTTCCCTCATCATCATCAACGGCCTTTAACAGTCCACTGCTGAATGTAGGCCTCTCCTCAGACAAAAAGTTTTGGTCTACTGTGCTACGCTGGGTAGACAGATAGGTAGGGGTTTGTTTCAAGTGTTCCCTCTTTTTAGTCACATCTTTAGCCTCCACCTACGACACCTATGAGATGAATGGGGATTCATCTCATGGGTGTCGTAGGATAGGAGACTAAAACTTTGTATTCCTAATCTTTCCCCACACTGATAGTTACATTCTTGGCATCTAAATAATGTACTCAATAATCCATTGCCACAATATTTTATTTTATTTTTTTATTTTTAACACTTCCTGCATTACATTTGCATGAGGCGGACTTTATGCCAAATGGCATTCTCTACCAGTCAACCTTTAAGTGGTTTGTACCTAGCTGATCCGTGAAAATTCGTCTGTAACTTTCAAAAGAAAGTTTTTTGCATTATAAATTTTTCATAGATGGTCGGTTATTCGTGATACATAATCTATAGCCCTCCTCGATAAATGGGCTATGGACTAACATATTTCCTTAATTTGAAACTGTAGTCCTTGAGATTAACGCGCTCAACCAACTATTCAAATGAAATCTTTCGGTTTTTGGTGTCAGTATATATTAAATATATAATTACATATATATGTTTGTTTTTAGAACAGATTTGTTGTTTTTTACTGTTAAATAAGACTGTAGATTACATTGGAAAAGGAATATCCGTTGTAATAATTTAACGAACTTTTATTCAGGACGCCATATCCTATTTATTTATTTATTAACACTTTATACACTTTGTACATCGGCGGACTTAATGCCTAAGTATTCTCTTCCAGTCAAGCTTAGGGTGGTATAGAAATATGTTAAGGGGGGTGCACAGAGGTTATATTGACAATTAAAATATACCATACATGAGTACGTATACATACATGAAAAAATACAATACATACGTCATAAACACACATATGAATATACACATATATACATAAATATACACATACACACACATCTAGATTATATTCGTACACTGACAACTTGACTATAAGCTGAGCCAACTATCGATAAGACGATTCTTCAATCTCGTTAAGAAGGAGATTATGTACACTTTTTTTGAATATAAAACGGTTCTTATAGTATAGAATGTCTTCTTATAGTATAGAGGTGTGTCTACAGATAATAACAATATATAAACAAACATACATTACAACACTTACTGTTTGGTATTTAGTGTTGTAAAATCTAATAACATCATCA
Organism: Hypercompe scribonia; assembly: GCA_949316085.1. NCBI lineage: Eukaryota > Metazoa > Arthropoda > Insecta > Lepidoptera > Erebidae > Hypercompe > Hypercompe scribonia. Next base: position 14,902,665 of record OX438988.1, read on the forward strand.
TCATCACCAGCTTATTGCAGCCCACTAGAATCTATTATCGAATTTGAAATTTTTACCCGTGAAAAAGTAAAGAAATAACGTTATCTTGTTGGAAAATATTTTTTGTAATACCTAGTAAGCCTACGAACCATATCTAAGCTAGGTATCGTAACTCAACCGTTTTACGTGACGGCACCGAAAGAATGAAGGAAAGGAAACCTAATTAACTTTATCGCCCTTTTTCATTTGAATCCTAGCACTAAAAATAAATTATAAACGGGTCAAGACATTTAAAAAGTACGAATTACTCTCCGAATAAACTCACACATCTCATTTGCGACGCTCTGATCTGAAACCAGACAAATTTTGTGCTGGTAACCAGACGGCTCATAAACATATTTAAATAGATCCAAATACATACATAAGTGCTACAGATAACACTGGTAAACAGTATTTTTGTTAAACAAAATCAAGTCAGTTTTTTAAACACTACTACTTACCCGCATATAAACCTCATACTTAGTTTTGTTCAATCACCCTTAGTTTTCGTTAAACATAAACTAAATTATTGTTTCCGATAAATTAATATTAAATTATTGAAATTAAAACGGTTTTCTTTGTGACTGTCGTTTCTGTACATCGTAATAAGATTCCCAGAGTGTGTGTAAACCATTCCGATAATTTTTGTTACATTTGCGGTCAACTTACTATTAAAAGTCAACGTCGTAATTTGACACCATTAGTTAAAAACTGTTATTTTAATTATTTTGACTTTCCGGTGCGAAATTTGGGCAAAACCTGGACTCCTAGTGTTTGTTGTGCACAGTGTGTTAGTTTATTAACATCATGGGCTAAAGGAATTCACCATATGCCGTTTGCAGTTTCAATGATATGGTCAAAAAATCACTATGTTAAAAAGGAGTGGCCTAAACGAGCTGCTCTTATATCAGGTCAACGAAATGTTCTTCACCCTCCGTTAATAAATCCTGAAGATGTATTGCTACCTCCATTGCACATCAAATTCGGACTTATAAAAAACTTCGTCAAAGCTATGAACAGAAATGTAGATGGTTCTTGTTATTTGAAACAGAAATTCCCAAAAACCAGCGATGCTAAAATAAAAGAGGGAGTATTTGTAGGACCACAAATTAGAGATATACTGTCTGATGAAGAATTTGAACAAAAACTTAATCCGATCGAAAAAGCTGCATGGATATGTTTTCGAAATTTTGTTTGTAATTTTCTTGGAAACCACAAGGCCGAAAACTATAAAGAGTTGGTCAACAACCTCTTATCAGCTTACAAGAATACGGGATGCAATATATCACTCAAGATACACTTCTTATACTCTCATTTGGATTTTTTTCTCAAAATTTGGGAGCTGTTAGCGATGAACACGGCGAGCGATTCCATCAGGATATATCCAACATGGAAAAACGGTACTAAGGCAAGTGGAGTCCGAACATGTTGACTGATTACTGTTGGACACTCAAAAGAGATGTACCTGACGCTAAATATACCCGAAAATCCTGAATAAAAGACAAAGGTCAGTTGTTTTTCTTGATTAAATTCAATTTTCAACCATATTTACTTAAAAAAAAGTGCATTGCAGTTGCAAGAAAACTGAAGGTGACTGAAACTTTTTAAAAATGCAGATTATTAACAGGCTAGATGTAGATACAAAATATACCATTCCGATTAATTTAACTTTCATTAAGGTCATTTTTGTCCATCAGTGTAATTAAATCGACTGCATGGTGTAATGATTTAATTCGGGATAGTCATCGCAGTAGAAAGCGCTTTCTACTGCGATGACTATCCCGGGTTAAAACACGATATAAAATGTAGACTTTCCGTGCTTACCAATTGTTGTTCTGTTCTTTGCAGTCATTCTATGTCTGTTTGTGAAGTCCTTCGCGACACAGCAATAGTTTTAGTGTAAAAGTTGTCTTTAAAAAAAAACACCAAAACAAAATAAATTTTTGTGCTCATTACACGTATAATTTATGTTTCTGAGTAGATATCGAAGTAATGATGTCAAACTCACGACGTAAACCAGAGTTTAGTCAAGGTTACTAACCACTAGCCAACAGGTCTCTCGTTAAATATAATAAATGAAATCTAATAACAACAGTCGTATTTTTCATACCAATGTAGATAAAAATTGAAAAAGGATAATATGTTATTGTATGTCCATAGAAGTATACAACAAAACAGGTTTAGACACGTTTGACGTTTAATTTCAGTGATATTGCTCGCGGCGCTGGTCAGCTCGCAATAATTTTAGTCTCGTAACAGCAAACAGAAGTCTCTCACCAATCTGAGAAGATATGGGTAAAAAAAAGGTCCATTACCGTTCGTTCCATGTAATTTATATGCATATATACGCATTTGATCTTTAGCAAAGTTGTTATACATGAGTCCACGAAGGTTGCTAAATTGGTGGGAATATTTTTTTTATTTTTTTATGCCTTTCCTTCAAATTTATTTAAGTTGGTGAAGTAGCAATGCGTGCACTGTACAGCGAGACTATTACAAAATTTAAAGACTATATAGTTATGCTATTGACTTACTCAAACCAATAATAGAAAAGTTGATAGTTACATATAATTTAGATTAGTTCGAATTGTTCAATTAGGTCAAAAGTAGCTGTAAAGTAGCTTTTAAGTTCAAGCTGACGAAGTATCGTTACAAAATTAAAAAAATCTTTGTAATGGAAGCATTAGGGAAACTATAACTTAGTTACTTAGAATATATAATAAAAATTTATTTAAAAACCTACTAAAATAACATGTCTACTTGCCCGTTCTATGTTTAGCGTTCGTATGTTTCCGTTTAGTGCTAGAACAATTTGCGGCGAGAGCAGTTTTCTGTAAACAAACACTTTAACGTTCCACTTCATCCGAGCACAGAATTGACATTGTTTATGTACCATTATTGTACCTTTCTAGCTCTAACAGCAAATAGTGAAAATTGAAAAAAAATGTACAAAATGGTGACTTTCGCATACGATGAAAACAGAAATATACGCGTACTTATGTATCAAATAAAGTGAAGACACATTGATATACGAAACAACTATCAATGCTACATCGCGCAATTATAGCTCTCGCGCCAAATAATACATATATTCGACAGACCTGTTTTGGTCTGATGGTTTTAATCTAAGCTGGAGGTCATCGACTTCCCATCCACAACAAATGATTGTGGGGTAAAAACGATATTTTTTCTGTATCTGGGTGTAACGTATTAATCTATATGTAATATATAATATACTAGCTTTTGCCCACGGCTTCGCTGGCGTGGAATTTGGTCTGCCACATTAATTTTCGTAACAGATCATTGAAAATAAATATTTTCTTTTTTGCGACCGCGGTAGAACAACTGTCGCTACTGACCATGGAGCGTATGATGGCCGGTAGCGAGAGATCTCTTCCAATAACTGCACTGAGAACCCCCACGCTGCGCCGCCCAGGCGGTACAAACCACTAGCGTGTGCTGAGCTGAGTCCTCATTGCAGTCGCAGTGGTGACAGGTGGTACTCAATTCCTTCCTGGCGACCGAGTGCAGATACTTCCCGAAGCAACCATGCCCGGAAAGGATCTGCGTCAGTCAAAAGGAAAGGGTACCGTGCTGTCGCCCTGCCCACTCGGCGATGATCGGCTGGATAACCTCCACGGTGGCAAAACCAGCACGTGGAACCTCCAGCCGGGACGACCAACGAGCCATCGTGGTTCGACGAGCGGCCTCTCGCCACTCGCGTATCTCTTCTGGCGGGGGTCGTATGCCGCTACCCGCCCGGAATTCAGCCGTCCGCCGATAAACTACGTCAAGCACTTCCACCTCCAAATCCCACGGGGGGGTTCCGACCAAGGCGCACGCCGCCTCCGTCGACACGGTGCGGTAACTGCGTATGGCTCTAACCGCAATTATCCTCTGAGGGCGCCAGAGGCGAACCGTATTCTGGACGGTCAGAGACGCCGACCACACTGGTGCACCATATAGTGCAATTGACCGGACAGCCCCCGTGTACAACCGTCTCGTCATGACGCTGGCTCCACTCAAATTGGGCAAAAGTCACCCGAGGGCAGAAGTAGCGCCGACCAGCTTTGGAGAAAGCTGTCGGAAGTGCTCGTCGAAAAGCCACCTCCCGTCAAGGATCAGGCCCAGATACTTCATCTGGGCCTAAACCGGTACAAAGAACGAATTGACTACTATGGAAGCGCTGGGGGGCGGACCACGACGGGACCCATGGCACAATAGGGCCTCCGTCTTATCCAGAGCTACCTGTAAACCCAACGCCTCAATACGCCCGACCACCAAAGAGACTCCCGTGTGGCCAGGCGCGCCACCTCTTGAAAGTTTGCTCCCCGGGCCGTGACCAATGTATCATCGACGTAACAAATTACACCCAGCCCGGGGGAGAGACGGTCTCGAAGGGTCCAGTCGTATCCCATATTCCACAGAAGTGGTCCGAGGATAGACCCCTGCGGAACACCGCACGACATGAGCCGCCGCCGCAGAACACCATCTCGGTCCTCGTACATGACAGTACGCTCCTCAAGGTAGTCTGCCACAAGCCGCCTCAGGTACTCTGCACCCCGTGGTAATGAGTGCTTCCCTGATGCAGCTAAATGACAGCCTATTAAATGCGTTGGCGAAGTCCAACGACACCGCCAACAGCACACCGCTACTACTCACCGACTCTTCAGTAACGGCCCTGAGGCGTAGCACGGTATCGACTGTCGAACGCCCCGCTCGAGCTTTTGTCGCACCGCACGATAAGGGCCCAAGGGGTCACGATCGAGACCCTCTAGTACCTGTTTTTTCTTAATTTCTTTGGCGCGGCTGATGGCTAGTTTCAGAGTTTTCCGCGCCTCTCGGTACTCCTCATGAAGCTGGTCTTCCTAGCCTTCTTTAAAGTATCGCCGCCGACTACGGGTGTAGGACCTCCGGGCACGTGTACAGGCCGCACAGATGTCCGCCAACTCCTGGGACCACCAGTAAACCTCCTTCCGTGGAGGCCGACAGCCTTGTATGCGGGGCATGGCCGCATCGCAGATCTCCGTAACCACATCGCGGAAGCGACCAGCCCCCATGTCAAACTCCTCGGTTGAGGCCTGCGGAGACAGCCAAGAGTGAATGATGGCCGCCTCCTCTACTAGGTCCCTATTTAGTTTGGCTACAGCCCACTGCGGAAAGCGAGAAGAACGCCGCGCCTTGTGACCCCTACTGGGGTCCTGGGTCCGGGAGAGCTCTAATCGGATGTAGAGGTGATCCAAGAGCGTCTCAACCTCTTCTAGGATGCGCCAGTTGTTTACTCGTGCGCCGAGGGCAGGGGTAGCGAACGAAAAGTCCACTATCGGCCCACCCTGCTGTCGCACGCACGTGTTGATGGTGCCTCTGTTTAACAAACTGTTTAATAAACAGAGGCCCACCGAGGCCACCCACTCCTCTACGGTTTCGCACCTAGCGTCCGTTCTGGGGGAACCCCACGCAATGGATTTTGCGTTGAAGTCCCCCAGCACTAGGACGTGCCCAGACGTTAGCCGCCGCATCGAGGTTTCCAAGTTCCTAGAAAAATCGAGTAAAATCACACCACATATGTCATAACCATACGCCTTTGTATCGACCCATATCTAAATAAGTCATTTTGTATTCAAGAATAATTCAATACCTATAGATTAATTTCTGAATTATGGAAATTGAACATACTACGAAAGATATTACGAATTTAATAAAAGACATTGAGCTTCTAGTAACAATCATCGCCGGTATCGTGGCCGGACAGCTCGTTCAAATGTCACGAAATCTGATAATACTGTCGGATGTGCTTAAATCTTTTAAAAGGTTACAGTTTACCACAAACATACAGTTTTCGCTTACAGTAAATACATTCGAGGGGTCGATACGAAACTTCCTCGATAGTTTGCACTAATCTAAGAAAAGAGCGCTTTTTTCGTGGGCAATTACATGTTGCCCTATCTCGAGTGGGATTTCTTGAAAATCAATGTTTTGTTTCCATCTCCAAAAATCACAACAAACATATAGTAATGTTCAAAAATTAACGTACATCTATGCGAAGCTGGGGAGGGCTGCTATTCTGCAATAAATATGTATTTAGATATATAGAGGTTATGGGACTATAATAGCCCTTAAAGCTAATCAATGTTAGTCCCGTTTCCTCATTTAAAACTTACAGTTTTATTTCAAAGTAATTCGAGTATACCAGAAATATCAGGGTAAAATCTATATGGTTTCACGAAAACATTTCTTAAGTATTAAAGTAATTAAATTGTTTATAAATTAAGGTTGTTTAATATATATTTCCTTTACATATAAAACATTTAATTACTTAGTGCCGACAACTTTCGCGATATCTTTAAAGATCTATAGTGTGTCCTATACTTAAAACCGGAGATAAAAGAAACCCAACAAATTATAGATCAATTTCACTCTTCTCAACACTTTCAAAAGTTTTAAAAAAGTTTGTAATCTAACGGGTGATTTACTTTTTAGAAAAAACAAACCGTTACGCTACAACCAGTTCAAATTTAGAAAAGGCAAATCAACTGAAGATACTCTTCTTCAATTGACCACAGCTATAACGACATACATAGCAAAAGATAAAAAATAACCAAACTATAATATTAATTTATTTTGCTTTTGATAAACTGATTGAGTGGTTACAGTTACGATGACATGACAACATGATGTTGAAACTAGATGAAAGCCAGGTAATTGATCTACATAAGCACAGACATACGCACAGTGCATGTACCTTCTCACATATACAGACACCCACGAACGCACACAGACTTGCACACGCATACGCATAAGCAGACATACAAATAAGCACACATACAAATATTCATACATACCAGATATACTCGTATTTATTTTTTTATTATTTTCATTACGTAGAGAAATTAACGGGTCGGCTTGATAGGGGTAGTACTACCCTCCCACAGATGACCAACTTAAAGCGACAGCATTTGTGCTGTCACGTTTCGTTGGTGAATGCGAGACCGGAGGCACATTAAAACAGGGGTGACAGTTATCGTCGTAACTGTGTGAACCTTACACTGCCACGATGACTGTCATGAATTGTGTCACCGGATGGAGTGTGAAAAAACATCTCACTGGGCCGCCATGGTGTGGGTCACCATACTGCATTGTCATCCTTTGCAATGAGTATTGTGGCCACAACCCTTGGATTCTATTCATGTTTTCAATCAGGTAGAGTAGAGTCGCTTTGGCAGGCTTTTAATATAGAAAAAAAAAAGTTTAGTGAAACTTCATAAAAATTATATACAGATCTATTTCCTATAGATTAATCTTTTTAAGTAACTCTTTGGCACTTATCTGCTGATCCTAATATCTCCATCAATGTTTTAAATAATTTTCCATTTTTTCTCAGATGCTTTTTTCATAGCCTGCTTAACTTCCGATGATGATAATTGGTGTTATAAAGAGAACATAACTTATGTCATCGAAAGTGTAGTCACTAATATACTTGTATTTATTTATTACATAAGCCTCTCCTTGGCAAGAAAGTTTCGGCCTACTATACCACGCTGGCCAGACGGCTAGGAATAGGGTTTTTTTCAAGTTTACCTTCTCTTTGTAGTGATATTTGCCCGAATATTTTATTCCCTTGGTGGCCTTATACGACATCGACGGGATGAATAGGGGTGGTAACACTATGTATTCTTAATCTATAACTACACGAACGGATGTATTTGTATAGGTATACAATATCGTAGCCCAAAAGATGGTCACGCATTGTGACTCTTTAGTTGTAAATGTCTAAAAAAAACAACCACACATTGGATTGGGTTCAACAAGGAAGAGATGCTTCTATTTTAAAAATGTTTTCAGTATGAAATGCTGTCGCTTTATCTCCGGCACCTGAAGCTTACCTCCGCTGATACGCTATATCTGTATGTTATGGTCTGACAAATTTGTTTTTCAACACCCATTATTTGAAGCGTTAATTGCTTACCTAGTTAGCAGTTAGCGTTTGTGACTGCCAATCAAGAGGTTTCAGGTTAGATGCCCAGGTCAGACCAAAGAATATTATTGCGTTTTTTTTATTATATGAGTAAAATTGCTAAAAATAATCTGGAGCTTGGAAGTTAGGGTTTTAAGCCCCGTGCCTTGGAGAGTACGTAAATCTGTTGGTTTTACATCTGACCTCTGTCGAGTAGTGCCTATAGTGAGAGAACAGAAATTGCACCTGTGTTTGGGCACACACTTGTGCACTTTAATATCTTCTGCGTCTCCGTTGAGATTGACCTGCCGTGGCCAAAATCGGCTAGAAGTACATCATCGTTTAAGAAAAGCGATATCGATTTACTTGTGTATCTTTTGTTAGAGAAGAAAAAGCAGGCTAGGGAAGTTATTCAATACTGATCAATGAGAATTTTACAAGCGATTGTTTATCTTCTTCAGAATCGGAGAAACTAATTTTTTTGCGAAAACCACAACGTCAGTTTCATCATCATCGTGACTTTAAACGTAACTTTTGGTGCCAATAAGGTTTAACTTACCTATTTTCTTCTTAATGATTCATGAAACGGAGCACTGTATACATACTGTATTTTCTATATTTTTCCATGTTTAGACTAGCGACGTCTTACAATTTCAAAACCATTCCACAAACACCTAACTATTCATTTCAATTTATAAGTTGCAAAAGTAAAAAAGAAGCGGTCCAATCTCACTTCTAACCTGCGAAGCGCTTCTACGATAAATTGAAAACATAAAAGCAACGAAGACTATGCATTTAGGATTAATATAAACGCTGCCTGCGGACCCACAGTGCGCTTACATTTAATATGAGAAAAACGAGGCAAAACTCTTCTCAAGTAGCAATTTGTTTTTAAATTTGAGCGGTTTTTGCTTGGTTTGTTCTAGTATTTGACGTCGGTTGTACTGTTGGGTACTTACAAATGTAAATCTTTTATTATTTTTAAACACTGTTATGCTAACAAAATTGACATAACATTTTCTTTGTCTAGTTAAAAGTATTACTCAGCCAAGGTATATGGGAAGCTATACATATTAGACTAATGATAGTTGCCTTTTTTTAATTTTATTTATTTATTGACATAAAGTTAATACATATAATACTAACTTTTGCCCACGGCACCGCCTATGTGTATATCGGTTATCGTGGTAAATAGTAAGCTATGAGTTATTCTGATGTATAAGCAATATCACTGTAAAGTTTGGTGTAAATCTGTTTAGTAGTTTTTGCGAGAAAGAGTAACAAACATCCATACAAATTTTCACATTTATAATATTAATAGAATGAATTCTCTGGTCCTTGAATTAGTGTAAACTGTATTTCAGAAAGAAAGAAAGAAAGAGTCTTCACCTTTCATTAGGTCCACTACAAAAGTTATGTTTAATTGCTCTACGTAATGAAAAGAAAAAAAAATAAATACAAGTAAATCTGGTATGTATGAATATTTGTATATGTGCTTATTTGTATGTGTGCTTATGCGTATGAGTGTGCACGTCTGTGTGCGTTCGTAGGTGTCTGCATATGTGAGAAGGTGCATGTATTGTGCATATTGCTGTTCTTATGTAGATCAATTACCTGGTTACTCATCTAGTTTGAAGATCATGTTGTCATGTCATCGTAACTGTAACCACTCAATCAGTTTATCAAGAGCAAATTCAATTAATAATTTATAGTTTTGTTTGATTCTCGTCTTTTGCTATGTATCGTTATAGCTGTGGTCAATTGAAGAAGAGTATCTTCAGTTGGTTTGTGTTTTCTAAATTTGAACTGGCTATAGCGTAAGAGTTTGTTTTTTTTAAATAGTAAATCACCCGTTAGATTACAAACTTTTTAAAACTTTTGAAAGTGTTGAGAAGAGTGAAACAGGTGTATCATTAGTTGGGTTACTTTTATCTCCGGTTTTAAGTATTGGACACACAACAGATCTTTTAAAGAAATCGAGAAAGTTGTCGGCGCTAAGTAATTAAATGTTTTGTATGTAAAGGAAATATTCTTTACATACAAAACATTTAATTACTTAAGTATACCAGAAATGTCCATGTAAAGTTCAAATAGTTTACAACCTTGATATTTCTGATATTCCTGAATTACTTTGAAATAAAACTGTAAGTTTTAAATGAGGAAACGGGACTAAGACTGAGTAGCTTGAAGTGCTGCCATGGTTCCATAACCTTTATATGTCCAAACACATATTTATTGTAAAATGCAATACAATACAATAAGCCCTTTACCCTGAACTTAAATAGTTGTGGAAGATATGTTTCCTCTGTTAGAATATATCTCTAAGTTCAGTGCGTTTTTTGGCAAAGGCCTCCTCCAACAATTTACATTGAGTTCTATCTCTGGCCACCCTTCTCCAAACAGGGCCTGCTGTTAGTTTCAGTTCGTCCTCCCATCTCTTGGGCTGTCTTCCCCTTTCCCGTTTTCCATCTCTGGGGTACCAGTCTGTTACAGTTTTACTCCACTTTTCCTGAGTGCTTCCTAACATATGACCTGTCCATCTCCATCTCCACCTCCATCTTATTGTAAAAGAGCGACCCGCTAAAACTTTTGCACAGGTGGACGTTAAAAGCGCCAGCATAAATGCTGTCACTTTAGGTTGGTCATCTGTGGGAAGGTAGTACTGCCCTTATCAAGCCGACCCGTCTGTGCTGTACTACCTAATAACTTCAACGAGTATCTCTCGTTCAAATTATTAAATAGGGAACACATACAGGATAAATAAAACACAAGTTACCTATTTCGATGTACAGAGAGGAATGTTATACCGTTATATAATCAATAAATCAGCACCGTGTAGCACCGATAGGACTAAATTCATTTGTTTTAAAGAGCAATATTTTCGCTTTGAAAATCCGATATCTTACCAAAGCGTTTGCTTTAGCAATTTTTAATTATGAAAGTCTTATAGCTCTAGTTTTTATAATACAATATTTATACTTAAAAATATATAGACATCCAATACACAAGGGTTTCAAGGTCTTGTAAAATTAATATCTGACATTACCCGATTAAAAGTTTTTAGTAAAATAACAGTTTGTAGTAAAATAAAATTATACTTTGGCTACGGCACATTAAGACAGGGGTGACAGTTATCGTCGTAACTGTATGAACCTTACACTACTACGATGACTGTCAAGTCTTTTGCGTCCGTGAGCGTGGTGTGAAAAAGCATCTCACTGGGCCCCATAGTGTGGGTCAGCATACTGCTTTGTTTGCCTTTGCAATGAGTATGGTGACCACAACTCTTGAATTCTATTCTATTTCTATCAGGCAGAGAAAAGTCACTTTGGCTGGCTCTTAATATAGAAAAACCAAATTACTATTATTATTTGAATAACGATAGTAACTTACATAAATATAAACTTTTTCTTAGATTACCGTTATTTATACCCATTATGACAGTTAGAAACCGATGAAAATTTGTTACCCACTAGTGGATCTAATAAAAGACGTGTCAAAAACGGAAGAGACTAAAAAACAGCAATTTTGATTTGTGGATGTTATTTTTATTTACCGTAACGCGGCAAAGACTTCGAAAAACAACCTTATGTTAGTTGTAATAGAAATAATTTATTTAGTCAGTGTTTAGTATTCAAAGCGGCCATCACAGACGACTTATGTTACATATTTAACTTGCCTGTCGTAGACTGTATTTGTAGATCAAATCCAGACTACTCAGAATTGTTGACGTGCCTTACATAATGTCCAAATTTAACTTTGCCCATTTGTTTGAGATAAACACTAATACTTAAACAGAAATGTTTATTTGCGATGTAACGTTTGTTACTTTTTAGGTCTGACTAGAGTTTTCTTGGAATGATTGAACAGTTTTTTTTTGTAGTTGGTAATTATTTTACTGCCTCTTTGGTGCACAAGTGACTGAGCTTGCTGTCTCGTGTTCGATCCGGGTCGACCGAAAAGTTTATATCATCTGTAATTATTTGTTGCCGAGTTAGATTGTTTTCGATGTGGAATATATGTATATTTACAAAAAGATATACCTAAACTTTTCTCAGTTGTCTAGTATACATAGTACAAGCTCTGCTTAGTTTAGACCTAGCTGTTGTTGTTTGAATGTGGTAGAATATTACGTTATTAAACTGCGTACCAAACTATCGAACTATCTATATTTAATAACTTAGAATTTTCCATTGATTGACTGCGGTATTTGCTGCTACAAGCTGGTTATGTCACGTACATTTTTACATTCTTTTATTATTTGATCCTAATAAAGGAAACTTGTTTTAAACCACCAACACAGGTCTACAGTGTTAACACTTTGAAACATGAACATTACAATATGAACTTGATGAAGGTTGAAAAACTTCTTGCAATAAGTATGAAGCTACTAGTAAATGCTTTCTTCAACAACGTGAATTAGTTCAGTAAGTAAACCGGTCGCTTAGTAATCCGGACGACGTTTGCTGTGCCCACTACCGCACCAACATAGGTCATTCCTCGCGCATGACTCGCATGCCTTGTCTTGCTAACTCCGTCCGTAATGAATTGGATATTTTTACTGGTTCTTTGATTTCGATGAGATTCAAACTAAGAGAGTTGATAGAATAATATCATTGCTTTTGTTTTGATTGTATGTAATTTTTGGATGTTGCACTGTATGTCTATGTTAAAATTACCTAATATGTTAGTGTTAGCATCGTTATATAGTTTAAAATACACGTAAAATTCACAGCTAGTAGATGTCAATGCGAAGTACTTTTGAGATATGTATAATAATCTAAGTATGTAAGCGAGATTTTACGTCAGTTTTGTGAATTAGGCCAAATAAAAAGTAGCCACGCGGAAGACGGTAAGTAGCTACGCCCCCGTCACACGTGTTATTGAACATTGCACACTCACACGGGACTACTGTTAACATAATTATAAATACTGTAAGATTGATTAGTCAATTATAACACTACAGTTACTAAGAGTTTGGATCTAAACTAATAATGTGCTACGGAGAGAGTAACAAAGTTACCTGAGCGTGTGCTACGAAATGTAGTAAAACTTAATGTAGGTTAATAATATTAGAACGTTAATCTGAAAATAACGAACTAGCTTGTAAGGCAAGTTCAGTGTTAATATTAATTAACAATCTTACTAGATTAGACCAAATAATCTTTTTTTGTGATGAGTTTTTAAGTAAGTCCGCAAATAATTTGACTGCACGTGTAATGTAGTGGCTTAAGCGGTCGCCACATCGTGTCCTACTGCGCTAGGTGTTGTGGGTTCAAATCCCAATAGATTAGACTAAATAATCTTTTTTTGTGATGAGTTTTTCAGTAAGTCCGCAAATAATTTGACTGCACGTGTAATGTAGTGGCTAAAGCGGTCGCCACGTCGCGTCCTACTGCGCTAGGTGTTGTGGGTTCAAATCCCATATAGGACAACACTTTGTGTGATCCACAAATTGTTATTCTAAGTCAGGGTGTTCTTTGTGTCCGTTTCATGTACGTTTGTAAAGTCCTTTGTGACACAGGATTTATTTCTAGTACGGGATTTGTTTTTTTTTAATGAAAAATAATAATAATAAATTACCCTTACAAAATCGGTATCAAAATATATTGTGTCGATTTTCGCATACTATATATATATATATATGTATACATACTATTAATCCTGTATCACACAATAAAAGTTTTTACGCCGTTTCATCGTTACCCTTATCATCATCTCAGCAAAAAGACGTCCACTGCAGGACATAGGCCTCCCAAGGTTCTTTACAAAAGCCGGTCGCGTACCGCACATATCTAGCGGTTTCCCGCGACCTTCACCAGGTCGTCGGACCTCCTTTCACGCCGTTTAGTGTATAAAACATTTCCCAATAATATAAAAAGACACAAATCCGAGTAAGATGATAGTAATTATGTATTAACACATACACAAACACGAATACACACACACATACACACACACGCACACATACAAAAACACACACACAGTATTAAACTACTTTTAAGATGTTTATATATTGCTTTTTCTTATTTTCCTTACAATTATATTATGATACATAAGCTAAGGCTTACATTTAATAGCACGGGGCGTTGTCTGTCTGAAATACAGGTTTTTAAAACCTAGTTCAGTGGACAGAGTTTCTGTAGAAGTGCATATTTCTAAGACTTATAAAATTGCATTTCTGTCACATTATTATATTTTTTTTTTAACGTGTGGAGACCCCCTCGGGCCATCACCCCACCGGGGTTTACGGCAGGGTGGTGTGTCGGAATCGTACCGACTAAAACCACACGGTGTGCCACTCTGCGCCTGAGATAGGAGGGATCCGGGAACTGCTGCTATTACGACATCCAGATTCTTCCTAGCGCCTGCCCGCTACCTCGGGCACCCTCTTCGGCCCTCTTCACCCTAAACTCTCTATTTTAGGCGACGTACGGCACACGCGGACGTCGCCTCCTCGCGGCTGGCCATTGTAGCGGATGGAGGGGAAAACCCATCCCGTCCACCCGCGGCCACACTCAAGGCGGCATGAGGCGCTGGTATGCGCGCCTCCGCCGCCCGGCTCGCCGGCGGCGAATTGGGTCCGAGTGGATATCGTCCTCCCGGGCCTTCTCCGCCGCCTTCTTCCGCGAAATTACGTCTTTGCAGAAGGTTGCGACCGCGGTAAAACAGCTGTCGCTACCGGCCATGGAGCGTATGACGGCCGGTAGCGAGAGATCTCCTCCAATAACTGCAGTGAGGACCCCACGCTGCGCCACCCAGGCGGAACAAACCGCTAGCGTGTGTTGAGCCGAGTCCTCACTGCAGTTGCAGTGGTAACAGGCGGGACTCAATTCCCTCCTGGCAACCGAGTGCAGATACTTCCCGAAGCAACCATGCCCGGAAAGGACCTGCATCAGTCGGAAGGAAAGGGTCCCGTGCTGCCGCCCTGCCCACTCGGTGATGACCGGCTGTAGAGCCTCCATGAGGGCAAAGCCAGCACGTGGAGTCTCCAACCGGAACGACCAACGAGCCATCGTGGCTCAACGAGCGGCCTCACGCCACTCGCGTATCTCCTCGGGCGGGGGCCGTATGCCGCTACCCGCCTGGAAATCAGCCGTCCGCCGATAAACTTCGGCGAGCCCTTCCGCCTCCAAATCCCACGGGGGAGTTTCGGCCAGGGCGCACGCCACCTCCGTCAATACGGTGCGGTAACCGCGTATGGCTCTAACCGCCAATTACCTCTGAGGGCGCCAGAGGCGAGCCCTGTTCTGGGCAGTCAGAGCCGCCGCCCACACTGGTGCACCATACAGCGCCATTGACCGAACAACCCCCGTGTATAGCCGTCTCGTTCTGCACCAGACCCTTTTTTTGTTTTTTTAACGTGTGGAAACCCCCTCGGGCCGTCACCCCACCGGGGTTTACGGCAGGGTGGTGTGTCGGAATCGGACCGACTTAAACCACACGGTGTGCCACTTTGCGCCTGAGATAGGAGGGATCCGGGAACCACTGCTATTACGACATCCAGATCCCTTCTAGCGCCTGCCCGAAACTGCGGGCACCATCTATGGGTAAACTCTCTATTTTAGGCGACGTACGGCACACGCGGACGTCGCCTACTCGCGGCTGGCCATTATAGCGGGTGGAGAGGAAAACCCGTCCCGTCCACCCGCGGCCACACTCAAGGCGGCATGAGGCGCTGGTATGCGCGCCTCCGCCGCCCGGTTCGCCGGCGGCGAATTGGGTCCGAGTGGATATCGTCCTCCCGGGCCTTCTCCGCCGCCTCCTTCCGCGAAATTACGTCTTCGCAGAAGGTTATGACCGCGGTAAAACAACTGTCGCTACCGGCCATGGAGCGTATGACGGCCGGTAGCGAGAGATCTCCTCCAATAACTGCAGTGAGGACCCCACGCTGCGCCGCCCAGGCGGAACAAACCGCTAGCGTGTGCTGAGCCGAGTCCTTACTGCAGTCGCAGTGGTAACAGGCGGGACTCAATTCCCTCCTGGCGACCGAGTGCAGATACTTCCTGAAGCAACCATGCCCGGAAAGGACCTGCGTCAGTCGGAAGGAAAGGGTCCCGTGCTGCCGCCCTGCCCACTTGGCAATGATCGGCTGGAGAGCCTCCACGAGGTCGAAGCCAGCACGTGGAGTCTCCAACCGGAACGACCAACGAACCATCGTGGCTCGACGAGCGGCCTCACGCCACTCGCGTATCTCCTCGGGCGGGGGCCGTATGCCGCTACCCGCCCGGAAGTCAGCCGTCCGCCGATAAACTTCGGCGAGCACTTCCGCCTCCAAATCCCACGGGGGAGTTCCGGCCAAGGCGCACGCCGGCGTCACCGGTCTGGGCGGTCAGAGCCGCCGCCCACACCGGTGCACCATATAGCGCCATTGACCGAACAACCTCCGTGTATAGCCGTCTCGTCGCGACGCTGGCTCCACCCAAATTGGGCAAAAGTCGCCCAAGAGCAGAGGCAGCGCCGACCAGCTTTGGAGTAAGCTGTCGGAAGTGCTCGTCGAAGAGCCACCTGCCATCGAGGATCAGGCCCAGATACTTTATCTGGGCCTTAATCGGTACGAGGACCGAATTGACTACAATGGAGGCGCCGGGGGGTGGACCACGACGGGGCCCATGAAACAAAAGGGCTTCCGTTTTGTCTAGGGCCACCCGTGAACCCAGCGCCTCAATGCGCCCGACCACCGAAGAGACTCCCACGCTGGCCAGGCGCGCCGCCTCTTGAAAGTTCACCCCCCGGGCCGTGACCAATGTGTCATCGGCGTAACAAATTACGCCCAGCCCGGGGGGAAGACGACCTCGCAGGGCCCAGTCGTATCCCATATTCCACAGGAGTGGTCCGAGGATGGACCCCTGCGGAACACCGCACGACATGGGCCGCCGCCTTAGAATACCATCTCGGTCCTCGTACACGACGGTACGCTCCTCAAGATAGTCTGCCACAAGCCGCCTCAGGTACTCTGGCACCCCGTGGTAGTGGAGTGCTTCCCTGATGCAGCTAAATGGCAGACTATTAAATGCGTTGGCGATGTCCAACGACACCGCCAACAGCACGCCGCCACAGCTCACCGCCTCTTCGGTAACGGCCCTCAGGCGCAGCACGGCATCGACCGTCGAACGCCCCGCCCGAAAACTCTGCACCAGACTCTTGACCCAACCTTCTAACGTGAGCCTCTTAAGGTGTTGGTCGAGGCTCAAATTTTTATTATTATTATATCTTGACTTGATGGCCTTGTTGGTTTAGTAAACAGTGAATCTGTCTGTTGAGTTAGAAGTTGTAACTATGCTTTTCATCTAGGACAGAATAATTGAGTGTTGAATACTATTATTTCTTATGTGCCTGAGTGTATTTATGTTTGGAAATATATCAATTTCTCTCTTCCCTAGTTTAAAATTAAACGATCATGTGGAAAATGTGTTAAGTTTTTATTATTTTCGTGTTTATACTACTTGGATAAATTGTGTAGTTTCTGTTATGATTGATAAAAATGGAAACAAAAAAGCGTTTAAATTAGTTTTAACGTACTTACACATTTTTATTTACTACAACAATTTTGAACAAACAATAACATCAAAGATTTTAAAAAATAAAGTAAAAATTTATGACGTACAGACTGCCGACATAAGTAATTGCAATTGAAATGAGTATAGTGACTTGTGGTCCCTCTTTGGATTCTATTCATGCTTTTCATGAGGCAGAGTAGAGTCACTTGCCAGGCTCTTCATATAAAAAATAAAATAATTAAATGAGTAATTACATAACATTTATTAACAAAACGCACAACGTCCAAACTTACAATGAACTTAAGGAGATTTCCTACGAAAGCATAGCCATAGGCAAAGGCTAAACAAAAGCAAGAATAAGCGTAAAGCTAATGACTTGTTTGTGCGCAGTGTCGCTCGTTTGTTACGGAAATGGATTAGGCGCTTTTGTTTTCTTCTTGCAGCCTTGCTTTTCTTTCTTGCATTTTCCCAGGAGTTTTATTTTTCTAGTTTGCGGACGTGTTAGGATATTCTCCAATTGTATCTGTTCTTTTTGTTTTGTACAGTAATGGACTGTTAAAAATCACAGTTTCTTTTAAGAATTTTGTTATCGGTATTTTTTCAGGTGTACATTTATGTTTATCTTGAGGAAGAGTTTTGAAACTGGTTTTAGAACTTCCAGGAATTTTGTTTAGTTAATAATTGGATCTTTTGATAAGTTAAATATTTTATGAACTTTTTAAGAAACAATTTACCCTTTTCTCTTGTACTAAGTTAGAAGTACCTTATGTAAAAAGTACAACTTAAAATCCTATTCGACAGTTGACACTAAACTTACAGTTAAAATTAGTGTATATTGATTAAACTAAAAACCAATTGATTCTAAAAAACTCGTATGAAGTGATAAAATACCGTATAATAAACTCTCGATTTTTTTTTTAATTTCTAATATAGAATGGGCCAAGAATTCGTTACCATTTGAATCTAGCATCCCGTGTAAACATGTTACGGAAGTTCTTAGGAGCGATGCTACTGGAGTTTGCTGTGCTGTGTGAATTTTTCAATAGTTAAGTAATTTGTGGCCCTCCCTATATTTATCAGTTTTCAATGTTGACAGGATATGTAAAAGATAAGAATGGAAGGTTTGTTAGGTATAGAATCTCTAACTCAAAATTCCAAGTCCGTAATCTAATTTAAAACTAAATTAAAATTGAACTTGTTTCTGCAAAAGATCTGTTAAAATCCATTTCCGTCAAAGTTATTGTCAAAATGAACAAACTTAAAGCTTTTATGTACAATTCTAAACTTCGGATGATAATCGTCTTAAGAACAACGAAAACAAACACCAGTTCCAAGTTTAAAGTTGGGCAGTTATCCAAATTTTGTCTTTCGAATCTAGTTTTATTCTTACAGAAATGTAGGACAGCTATTACTTGAATTAAATTGAATCTTAGATTTTCATTGAACTTGTACTTTGTGTTTGAAGTTTGACTTAGAACGTTATATGTGACAGATATAAGAATTAAATACAGGGTGGGCTTCCAGTTTGCTTCATGTTTAGCGTAGACCTCGTCTCTTCGAACTTCTTCGACCAATCTCTTATTAAAGGAGCACTCCGACACTGATTTAAAACGTATTCAACGCGAAATAAGCGTCTAACAGTAATAAGCGAACTGTTGTTTAAATAAAACTGTTTCCCGTGAAGCGATCCATTGCAACAATGTGTAAGATTAGCCTTCAGCAGATATCACATATCATATACAAATCTACCTGCAGCTAGTTCATGTGATTATTTCTTATGTCGTGTTCTAACTTCGAACATGCCACATATCCTTTTATTTTTTGTTTTATCCTCTCAGGAGTGAAATTTTCGCATTAAATTGAGTTTTATAAAATCTTTTTTAGTAAGTACTAACTTACTCCGCGAACTCTGTTCCGCCTTAGAGGCAATAAATAAACAGATTTTTTCTTTACTTAAACCCGTTCCAATGGGATAAAAAGTATCCTATATCCGTCTCCTGGTTCTAAGCTACCTCCCCTCCAATTTTCAGCCAAATCTGTTCTTCCGTTCTTGAGTTATAAGTGGTGTAACTAACACCATTTTCTTTTATTCGTATAGATTTTGGCAGGTAACTATATTATAACCTAAGTGGTTTAAATTCTGTATTTTTACATAAGTTGGGGCAAATAAGTCTATATACAAAGAAAGAGAAGATGCTTGTTAAATTCGTCAAAGGTTATAACTTTACCAGAGCTCGTTAAACTTTATAAGACTGAATAGTTACTCTAACTGATGTGATTTATGAGTTTAACAGTAAAATTGCTTCAGATATAATTCAGTTTCCAACTATTTTAGGACCGAAATTAAGTTTAATAATGCCACACTTTAGCCATAACTCTATGATCAGTAAATTTTATAGTTTACACTGTTTAAGATTTTTATATCTAAAAATATTTCGTTCAACATATGACACTTAATATAACTGGCACAAAATTACTAATTTATTTGATTTATATAAATTGTTGTCCCAACAACATCAACAGATAGTTAGTACATCAAGTAGTAGAGCCACGCTCTTTTCAGCACGCACGGGCCGGCTCCACTGGGGCAGTACTACCCTCTCACAGAAGATCAACCTAAAGCGACAGCATCCGTGCTATCATGTTTCGTTGGAGAGTGCAAGACGGAGACCCATTGATACAGAGGTAATAGTTGTCGTGGTAAGTGTATGCAATACAATGCTATGATGACTGTCATGCCTTTTACGTCCCCAAGTGAGGCGTAAAAAGCATCTTAATAGCCCGCTATGGTGTGGGTCACCATACTGTATTGTCAACATTTGCAATGAGTATGGTGACTACAACTTTTGGATTCTATTCATCTTTCCAGCAGATAAAACAAATAAGTGATGAACTATTCCGAGTTTATGCGACCATTTCGTAGCGCCGATTTTCGTTTTTCTATGTCATGAAATTTTGATGATTGGCATCAGATATTAGATTATACTTTCTTTTCACTCATATCAATACTCAAATATTTACGTATTTTTTGTTAAATCCATTACAATAATTAATAAAATTTTATTCAGGATGCCATATTTTCTTGTACAGAGGTGTATGTCCACAGACAATAAAAATATAGGGACTAGATGCATTGGGAGCACACACTCTAGTGAGGTGGTGCTGCGATGGATTATGATTATAAGATTATCATACAACACTTATATTTCTCCAATGATACATTCTTTATTAGTATAGATAGTAAATATGTATTATAATTTATATCTTAGTGTTTTTGTCTCAGCGCTAAGAGCTTTCTCATTTAGGTTTGCTCATTAAAATTGGTTTTCTTTAAGGGTAGTCTTATATATTCAACTTCAAGTTGGTGGTGTGTTATAGCATGAGTTCTCTTGTTCATTTCATTTTATTAATCTAATATATTCGAGATACATAGAAGTGTAAATTATTTAAATATATGAACTGAATTTATATTAAATGTATGTGTTGAAGAAAACGAACGATGGTCGTGTTATTACTTTGTAAATCCAGAAACCATAATGAATTTTAGGGAGATAATTGTAATTTTATTGTTAAGAAACTAATAATTTGACAGTTTTCTTAAAATTTAAAAAAAAATAGATTAATGTCATACACAATTCTTTAATATAGTATCAATAATGGCAGCTCTATATGTATATTGGAAACTTAATTTTTACTTGATAATTCTAAGTGTCTTGGGTTTGTCTTAAAGACTTGTCAGTAATGATGTATAAGTGGGGTCGACCAACCGAATGGCTAATAATTTTAGAAGATGACAAACGAAGATGTGGTTATATCGAGATTGAAATATGGACTGAGTGAAAATAAATATTTTACTACCAAATCAATCACCATCATCATCATATAATATCAGTTAAACATCATCTCCATGTCAGTTCAGTCACATTACTAATTATTCAAATATTAGTAACTATGAAATATCGTTTTTCAAATTTATTGACATTCGATAACAACAGTAGTCGAACTTCAGGCTTGTGAAACAGTGCCAGTGGTCGGGTCAGAGCATCCGTAAATTGTTATTTTTAGAAATACCAATTTTCAGATGACATTTAGATGTAGGAAAATTTTGCCTGACCATTTACTCGTATAAATATTTTTAGAACTAAAAAAATATTACGTTGTCCTTGAACTTTTTTGTACTTTGTTTTCCACAGAATGTAAGTAATGGAATAGGCTTACTGACTCCTACTCTTGAATATTCACAAACATTTATAAATAGTTTGATTTAAATAGGTCGTCATAGTGTGGGTCGCCATATTGAATTAGACATGCGAGACACCGCTCTTGGATTCTTTTCATGCTTTCCATCACAAAAAATAGAGTCATTTTTGTAAACCCAGAAGAAAAAAATAACGATAATTGATTACGATTTGAAATAAAAAAATTGTTAGTTGAAATATCAAATCTAACTTCAAACAGTTTTAACTGTTTCATTTAGTCAATAGTAATAACCCGTAGCATTTTATAAAAGAGAAGTAAAAATGCAAATGAGTAGTGCCAACAGCTTTTACCGAGTTTAAAATAACACTCATTTGGAACTTAAATCCTAGATTCCCGGCGGAATAAAAACTTAAATGAGCAACAGTGTGCGCTGTATGGTCCGTAGAGAGTTTACAGTTTGTGGTGCACGGAACAAGTGCGAGAGATAAACGGATTGAATTTCAAAGGAACACAAGTCGTAAAATATAACTTTTATTATTATCAACGAGTTAATTAGTTACACGACTCTACTGCCTTTAATTCAATATTAATATACTGAGCTCAACTAAACTGTGTTGAGATAGAATTATACTTCTTCGTATACTCACTAATATAGTGAATTTACATTTGTGAGTAGACAGTCCAATAATTCTTGGTACATTTAGAAATCTCTGTTTACGAGTATATTCCGAAGTTTAGGACTTTTAGGATCTTTTACTGTTTGCATAAATATGTATGGTGTAAATGTGTAGCTCTTGTATAGGAGGATAAGAAATATGGTATTTGAAGAATTTGACACCCTCATTTTAATTGAAAAGAGAATAAAGTAAAACGCTAACAGCCTGTAGTTAGGGGTGCAGTATTAGTTCCCTCGGGAGGCAGAAACGAGTAGGCCAGAATTTAGTACAACTGGCACAATGACGTGTGGCGACTACGTCCCACGGTTACGCGATTATAATGTTCCTATATGATGTTCAAACTTTTGAACTTTCTCATTTAATTCGTATTGTAAAGACTATCTACATTTTTATACCGTCTACGATATCTTACCTATATGTGGACAGCTTATATCAAAATCTATACGCTATTCAGTTAGTACTGGAATAGAATTTAGTCAAGCCTCGAATTACTGAACAAGGCTAAGGCACAAACAGTAAACTAGAACGATGTAATTGGTTGAAAGAGTAAATAATATAATATAACATATTTTTTCTTTCTTTTCTCTAAAAAGAAACAAATATATAATATTGTACCATATGCACACGATGCCATTTAGTTCCAAACTAAGCGGTACTTGTACTATGAGTACTAAACAACTGATATAATGTGATTGCTCTACTTGGAACTTAGTGTGAGTATAGTAATTGTTCGGCTATTCAACAAGATATTTACTTACAAGAAAGCACCCTCCAATGTGGAGGGAGGTTTAATGTTCCACCAGAATCCTCGTTAGACTGTAGAATTCTACACCAGATGGGACATTCTCTCACTGGTATTTAATGTTTCAAATTGGTAATAAGAAACTACGACAAGAGAGAATGAAAGTGAGAGATAGTGAAACAATTAAATACATTTCTGTTGATTGTGCTGATCATCTGTTGTGCACTTAAGATTTAGGAGAATTAACAGACTGTAGCTCAAGGAAGTCAGGCACGTTAAGTTAAACCTTATAACTCGCTTTGGCAGTTATATTCAGCTGTATGTGACCGAAGACAGTGCTTTCACGCGTCCGTTCCATCGTGGAATTCCAACCCATCGTTCCTGTTTACTCAACTCACTATAAACGTTAACCCACCTACTGACCGCATCCATCCCTTAAGATTTCTATCACTCAAGTACACATACCCATACACGCTTTAATCACAATATAAATACACTACAGTGACAGATCACCAAGATATAATCGTACAGCGGAGCCATTTTAGTGACCAACTGAATAGCATCGTTCAATGCTATTCTAACTCACTCAATGTAACCCACACGACCGGCTATGTCCAGCTTTCGCGAACGTCCTACCGTCGCCCAGAACTCTGGCTGACTATCCTCGACTGACTATCCTCGACCTACTGTCCTCTTTATCTCGTCTTCCGCCCAACTACCTGCTGCTTTTTGTTGTCAATCCCATGAAACCTTACGGCATCTATCACTTATGTAATGCTTAACAGATGTCTTGGAAATCGACGTCCAAAGAGTTCTGTTAAGAGCCCTTTTCTAAGAATTCGTGCTAAGAGTACGATAAGTATTTTGTTTACAATTTCACAAGGATCACTTAAGAAATCTTTTTGTTAAGTTTGGTCTTCACATGTAGTCGACCTTTAAAAATATATTGTAGCAATTCCACAGGTGTAAAAATAATTAGAAGTTCTTAATTACATAATGGTAAAATACTTGTATACTTTTTTATAATAGTTTTATAACAAACGTAGAAAATGCCCAAATTCTGTAACAAATATTTACAGATCATATAAATATTTGGTCCGACCCAGGAATCTAACCCAAGACTTCTAGAACAGCAGTCACATGTGCTACCACTGCGCCATCGAGGTAGTCAAATACAGATAATTTGTAATTAAATAGAATCCTACAAAAGGATTTACATATTGTATATTTATAATATTTTAACCATTACTATGGAGAAAATTTTTCAAAGAGTTAAATTATATATTTTTTTCAGTGGATATTTATAAATCGGCTTTCTGAAACTGATGTTCAGAGATTTTACTCCTTCGCATATAACGGATGAACGAACTGTGTTTTGCGGCTGGATTGGTAAAACTGCCACCTGGTTTTTATCTATCGAAATCGTATGTAGATAAGTTTAGATAATTAATTAAAAAACCTTACACATCTCACACACGGCTGTTTGATTTTAAATTAAGCTTAATACTTAAATATTTCTAAATACTAAATCTTATAGACAAATTATATCCAGACACAGAATAAATAACGGTGCTCATCACACAAATATTTGTGCTGGGTCGAAATCGAACCCACCACCTTCGACTTTAATTAGGGTCACTAGTCACTAGACCAACTGACCCGTCAAAATAAAAAGTAACGTTTTATTGTTACTGAGAAACATTACTAAAACATAATTTTAAAACACATATCAATAGTTGGTTATCGTCTATCGAATCGACAACAAACTAGCGGTTAAAAAAAATTTTGTACTGTGTGGAAATCCCCACGGATACCACCGAAAGGTGATTATGACGAACTCGAACCGACCAAAAACCGCATACCGTCTCAGGTACTAGTAGCCAGGGGACCAGGTGTACCGTGGTAAGGAAATCCCTGGAACCCAGACGTACCTCGGGCCACCTACGGCTATAGGTGGCTCCCTCCGGTGTGGAAACCTAATGGTTTCTTTACTGGTATTTATATTTAGTACATTTCTAAACAACTTAACAAATATTTACTATAAAGTAAAATTGAAATAATTTTAATTAAACGTCAAAATAGTAAATTAAAAAAAAAGTGGTAATTGAATTGACGTCACATTTCATTATCTTTAGATCACTTCTCAATTTTATTTAACGATTAGAAATAACACCAACAAAGTCCTGTTTAATTAAATTGCGACTGTTAAGCAATTTTTTTCAAGCATCGGAAGTTACCGTCTTCAAAATAAAGAAGATTTTATCAAACCACCAAAATTTGTTTGCATTTATTTAATACTAGATCATACATGTTTTTACGCTTCGAAGAGCTTGGAAAAAATTTTGTCACATCAGATTGTAAGCAAATAATAAAATACTTTGAGAATCACAGGCTCGGTATGCGTGAGGATACCCGATATTTGTTTGTCGAAGGACTGCCTTTTATTTGTGCACACTGTTTGA
The DNA here is from genome assembly GCA_949316085.1 of Hypercompe scribonia. Lineage (NCBI taxonomy): Eukaryota > Metazoa > Arthropoda > Insecta > Lepidoptera > Erebidae > Hypercompe > Hypercompe scribonia. Next base: position 14,928,218 of record OX438988.1, read on the forward strand.
ATATTTTCATTATATTTGTTCTTCTTTTGTTTTGTTGTAAGGCTAAAAATAAAGCTGTATTTTTCCGGAAGCCGTGTAAGGTTCATAATACGAGTAATTCTAATAAAATTGATATCTCCATGGATATCTAAAGAGTACACATACAATTTTATGGATTTACGAAATGACTACACAATTTTACTTGTGTAAATGTTAATTTTTTTTCTTGCAGGTATAGTCTGATTACGCTATTTATTATAATCTTGACACTGTGTTATGATATCTCTAGGTAGTAGAGCCACGCTGATTTCAGCACGAGCGGGCCGGCTCGACCGGGGTAGTACTACCCTCCCATAGAAGACCAACCTAAAGCGACAGCATCCGTGTTGTCGTGTTTCGTTGGTGAATGTGAGACCGGAGGCCCATCGATGCAGGGGTGATAATTATCGTGGTAACTGTGTAAGCCTTGCACTATCACAATGACTGTCATGCCTTTTACGTCCCCAAACTGGCTGTGTGGAAAAGCATCTCACAAGGCCACCATAGTGTGAGTCACCATACTGCGTTGTTAGTATTTGCAATGAGTATGGTAACCGCAACTCTTGGATTCTATTCATGCTTTCCATCAGGCAGAGTAGAGTCACTTTGGCAGGCTCTTAAGATAGAAAAAAAATATCTTGATGTTAAAAATACTTGATGTCTAAACATAACACTAGCCCCTTTAGTTTTCTTAATTCTCCTGAATAGAAACATGAAGTACTTATTCGAAATATATTTTGACTGCACGGATGGTGTAGTGATTTAAGTAGTCGCCACGTGTAACGTTTAACACTTTGTGTGATTCACAAATTGTTATTCTGAGTTTGCGTGTTCTCTGTGTCCCTTTCTTCTGTGTTTGTGAAGTCCGTCGCGAAATAGGATATATTTCTAATATGGACGTTTTTTTAAAAACATGTTACTATGTGCCATATATATTTAAAAAGTTACATTTTTTCGCTTTGTTAATATATAGATCGCAGTAAAAGAAGTAAGCCGTAACTTAGTTATATTGCTAGAGTGTTTAGTTATATTATTATACTATTTGATAGTAAAATAAATGTAGGAATATAGCGCAGGGGTGGTGAATAAAGAAAAGCTACACATTTTATCTCCACATATCCACCAAACTGAATAGCATTTTGCTAACGATAAACACGTGTAAATAATGCTCCAATACATCTTAGAGGGTGGTGTACTGTAGGAGGTACTCGATCAGAAACTAACTGTGATTTTTTTTCTAACTTTACCTATCGTGCTGTTCTGTTAAGCAATTTTCATTATTTTTTATTTTTAATCTTAAGTTTTTTGATGTCGATCGAACATATTTTGTAACCATATCGGTAGTCGTAATGGGTGTCCACAGGACAGGCTTGCCTAGTGTGAGGCTATTGGATATAATAAATACCGCGACTGCACGATTGTCCTAGTGGTTTAAGCGGTCGCCACCCCGCACACCACTTCGCTGAGTGTTGTGAGTTCAAATCCTACACGGGACAACACTTTGTGTGATCCACAAATTGTTGTTCTGAGTCTGGCTGTTCTTTGTGTCCGTTTCTTGTATGTTTGTAAAGTCCTCTCGTGACACAGGATTTATTCCTAAAGCGAACGTTGTCTTTATTAAAAAAAAACTGTATGTTACATTTGGTTATAAATTATTATTTATTTTTCTAAGTATTTAAATCGTAACTTTATTCAGATAATAGATAGGTAATACAATATTTTAGATTACAACCGTATAATAATTATTTATTTAGTAAGATAAAAAATCGGTTTCACTGAACATGTTACGCTATATAGTTATATTTTAACGGATATTACTATATTACGACTTTTTCTATATTACTACGACATAGATATTTTCATTTACGAAAGATTTTCAGTCTAATTTGATAGTTTATACAATAAAATAGATCATTTACGTTCTTAATACTCTAACACATATTATGCCATTCATAAGGCTTTATGCGGTGCTAGACAATTTGCATAACAGATACCTAAGCTTACAAATTCGAGTAACTTACCACCAAGTTAGGCAAGTTAGAGAAACTGATCGATGTTAGAAAGGTATTCGGTATTAACTTACAACGTTGCAACTGTGTTAGAATACTAAATCGTTACAAAATGCTGGATCATTCATCGATTCAAACAATTCCTCTGAGATATTTGATGCAATTTTTCTCATTGAATTATTAATTTATTTATTCAAACTTGATGCACATATTGTTCTAAGGCGGCCTTAATGCCATGGGGCATTCTCTCCCGATCAACCTTTAGGTGATGTAGAAATATGGTGCGGTAGGTACAAAGGTAATATAAAGAAACTGACATGGTACTCAAAATAACAAATCTTTGACGTATGTGTTGACATTAGACATTACTAATAAAATATAATATTATTTTACTAACCATTAGTTTGAGAATTGATTGTTATTTTTTACTTTCACTTAGAATATTTGTTAAATTAATTTGTCTATTGCAATCTACTTGTCATTCTTTTTTTAGGGCTTTCAATATGTAACCTCAGTTCACTACCTTGTTAGTCTAATCTCTGATCTTTTAGATGCTGAAAGGATAAAAAAGAAATTATCTAAAAATGGCGGGTCAGACGGCACTGTTCTGGCGTTGGTTTTTTTTTAAATTCAAACTATTAACCTAAGTTTGTTGAAAAAACATTTGCCAGCTCAGCTGTTGTCTATTACGTCATGAAATTTATTTTACAAACATCCTAGTTAACGAAACAAAGCTAAATTGTTTGCCAATGATTCGTTTATTTACCATTAGGATACAAGCGTTTACAGTTACATGCGCTTCCTATATATGTATATATATATATACCTTGACGTTAGTTACATAAATCCACATCCCGGGGAATAATACAAAAACATTGTTCAATTATTTCACAAAGGACGGCAATCCACTTGAGCCACAGCTCTTAGTAGTGTGGGCATTTAATCGACTCGAATGTTTTGTCTGAGTAATCGATATCCGTTTAAAATAGGAGTTCAATGTTTAACGAAAAAAAGTGGTGTATACTTACGTACCAGTTATTGGTAGTGACAATTATTTCGTCTACAAGTTAACCACTTTATTTGACTTTAATTGACTACTTGATTTTTTTAAGTTGTCACGACTTCCACATACGGCGCAAACAAAATACAGCTACAGCGCCATCTAGGGAAGACATATCGAACTGTGGAGTAGTGAAATGCACAGCAACTTGTAATCCTGAATCGCTATATAGAAATTCTCGCGACGATTAGCATATACACAACATCCCAACATTAACTGTTGGGCTGCGGCCCGCCAGGCATGATCACCTCGCCTGGTCGTAGAATCCTCTCTTTGTATCGGAGGGACATGACTCCCATCCCTTCACAAAATAAACTCGATGTTCGATTTCGCCTCAATCTCTGTCTTGAATTTGTATTGTTATCCAAACTACTGACAAGCCATTGTTGTTTGTCATACCACCAAAAATGAAACTTCTCCATTTCTCGTCATAAAGGGAAAAATTGATGCAATTAGACCAATGAGTAAATCGATTCGATAGATTATTTTTTCTTATTACATTATTTTGTGTATAAAAATAAATAAATAAGTAAACAAACAACTTCACACCTAAGTGGGAATCGAACCCACGACCTCCAGTTACCACTGAGGGCCACTAACCACTATACCAACACGCCCGCCAAACAAATACTATTTCTTTTTTATTTATGTTTTTGTTTTCTAATCTTTTATATAAAAACCTCATTTTACGCTTACCAGTTAATATGATAAGGTTTCTATGATGGAGTACGTACCTAAATAATATTTATTGTTATTTTATTTCTTTCATACAATGACGACCAAACGTTAGAAGCGATAAACAGAAAAAGAACGTCAAATTATGACATTGGAAGTAATTTGACGTTAATTTGACTTCAAAATGATGGATGTACTAAATTCCTTTCATTTTATTTATCTAAATCCTTTTCATGCGTAACATTTTCACAATTTGTGTACCTGGTTTTGATATATGACAACAATAATTAGGACGGTATATATAAATCAGAAAAGCTTTTATTGACTGAAAACAACTATGGTAAGTGTATGTATATTTGAGTGTATTTTTTAATAGAAACCTCTTTTTATGTTACCTTACTATCAATGCCCTTCTGGTTATGTCGAAACCAGTGACACCTTTTTTAAAACTTGAAAGTTTTGCAATAGGAATGTTGGCAAACTTTTAAGTCTTCAAATATTAGTTACGCACGAATTTCGCACGAATGACTCAGTAACAAGCTTACACATTTGTAGTCGTATGCAAATTACGTTGCTGTGCATTCGAATGGCCCTAAATTTTGACAGTGTATTGTTAGTGTGGAATAATTTAGTTACTGCCTAAATTCATAAAAGGAACCACTTTATATATGTGGTCATGTTTGCCCGAAAATTCCCATTGTTGAATATAATTTATAGCTTAGTGAGATCAAATATATGAAAATTAATGATATCCTTAGTTAAAAAGAAACAGAGAGTTTTGATATTCCCTTTAAATATCACATATCACAATTATCGAGTGGGCGACACAAGGGGGTGAGCGGTAAGAGGTTTTTTGGGCAAAATGAGAAAATAGAACAAATGAGCAAAGGAGCAGACAGTTCACATAATACTGGCTACCGCAGCTCAAAGACAGATGTCTTTGAGCTGCAGCACCTCAAGACTCAAGGTTTGGGCTTCGGTAACCTCGGTAAAAATATTTTTGTAAAGTAAAAAAACCGACTTCAAACAAGCAAATGTAATCTCTCCATCTAGAATCTGTAAGGTTGCATGAGAACACTGAATTGTATTTGTTTATTGTTCTTGAGTATCTTTTCACATCGTCCAGCATGTACAACACTTTCAGTAACTTGTAAATTTTTGTGTAGCGACCACACCACTATGAAAGTGTTTGTAAAATATTTATTTGAGTTCTCTGTAGTCACTGAATATCAGATGTGCTAGCTAGGATTTACAGTTAGACCATATGTACGTGTGTGTATTACAAACACACATCGATGCTCTCGTTAGTCTAACGGTTTGCATATGTGACTGTCGATCAAAAAGTCTCACGTTCGATTCTCAGGGTTGAATCAAAAATTATTATTGAATTTTTCTGATTATAGTAATTTTTTTAATACAGTGGTTTCAAAGTTGGGGTCCTAACCCCTTGTCTCGGAGAGCACGTAAAGCCCTCGGCCCTGCACTACATTTCTCTTTGGTCATTTCGGATAGCCATCCTATCGGATTATGAGTATCAGGGAGTATGGCGAGTACGGCGACCACCGCTCTTGGATTCTTTTCATGTTTTCCATCAGGCAGAGATCAGTCAGGCATCAGTAGAGTCACTTTGGTGGGTTTCTTAAATATAAAAAAGGAAACAGAGAGTGTACCTGTCTTTGCACACACAGTTAGGCATTATAACAACTCCTGCAAAATTGGCTAGTCTTCGTTGAGACCGAATTTAGCAAGGAGTACATCATCATCCTCACATATATATACATATTTGGATACCTAGTATAGAATTTGCTGGTACTAAAAGTGCCTGGAACATTTTTTAAGGTAAAAATAACAAAACTAAGGTTCTTTAAAAAATATGTTTTCACTGTCGCAGTGGTTTCATGTACGCTAGTTATATTGTTCTTAAAAAATACAAACTGTATTTGCGTTTGTGACAAAGTTTAACTAATAAGTAATAGTAGCTGATAAGCTGTTTTATTATGAACATTAACTTAGACTAAAATTTGTATGAAAGTTGGCTTCCATATTTTACAATTAAGTGTATACACACGACAGAACTTTGGAATATTAATGGTGGACTAAAATTAACTATAAAATTCATAAACCCATCCTTAATATAAAAAGTTAAGTAGTTCATGTGAAATATAGTTACCAGCATTTAAAGTATACAATAACGTGTTTTCCTCTACGATGTAGCCTCGTAGCGGCTACGCCGTAGCACAACTTTGTACACTTCATTTGGAGTTATTCTTATGTATTTATTATGTGTGTATGTAGATAGTGACTTAGAGTTAAAACACTTGAGATTGTTTGATTGTTCAAACATGGAATACTGATATACTATATATAAAGATTTCAATTTGTTTGTTTATTTTTCTTTTAAGGTTCGGTAATCTTGAACTGAATATTAGGCAACTAGTATAGAGAACTTGTTCACATAGCTTATAAGTTTTTATTAACCTTTTACTTCAGACTGAAACCCATATTATATTGTTAGTTACAGGAATCTTATCTAATGTTAGTAAAGTGATATAAAATACACACATCAAATAAAACTACAGATTATTTACACAATATTAGGGCTCTGAATACGTATGTAAATAAATGTGACATCCCAACATTGGCCAATTCCATCTATCACGCAATACGGTCAGGAAGCTGTGTATAATATTGTGTTTAGTGTTGCGCCGTTGGTATAGCGGCCCACGTCGAAATACTCGTAAGCAGTTAACACAAACTTTCCGCGGACGCGAGTGGTTTTAACCTTGGACAGTTGGTATGACAACAAACTTCTTCGTGTGTAGTGATATTCACCACGTCGAAATTCGTAGCTTGTATGTAGTGTAGTTACACCCACTCGGACGTTTTCGGCTTGTTATACCACAAGGTTTTGAAATGTTCGAGAGTTCGGATTTTGAAATTCACCCCGGCACAATCGTCGTATACTCACTCTTCCATATACTTATATATATTCAAATAGCACTAACACTTTACAACCGTTTATCTATGACAACATTAATATAAAATTCTGGACTGCGAACGAACTAAATAAGTGTTTTTTTATACAGATAAGAAGCGGATCAAATCAGAATTTTCTATTAGTAAATGATTATCTGAGGCAATTATTACGGGGCAAAAGCACATAGTTTCTTCTTATTAATTTCATAGCACATCTTTTCTTATTAATTTCTTTAATAAATCTGAGTTTTGTCGTATGAAGTCGTAATATAAAATAAATAACAAACAATTTTAGATGTAAATTTGTCATCCCTTTTCAATAACAAATTTAATCACATAATCATATACAATATATTTGTTAATACAGTAAAAAAAAAGAATGTGATATGTTAAGAAAAAAATGTATGAAACTTTGTTGGTTATTTCAAGTTTAGTAAAGGTTTCCCAACAATTTTAGGTAATTTGAAATATATAATTACAATACACTCTAAACGGCTACGAAATATATATACTTTGAAATTATATGTCTAAATAATGTCACTGTATGTTTTTAATGGAAAAATAGTTAAAAATGTTTGCTATTTACAAAAAAGGTTTAAAAAATTAAAGCTAGTTTTAGAAAAAAATTGGTAATCTGGTGTCCTAAAATTATGGCAGTGGGAAGTAATTGGTTAATGTACAGATACACCACCCGATTTTAAATTTATATTCCAATACATCTATATTAACACGTGAAAAAAATCTGCGGAATTGTAGGAAAAAGTTTAATAAATAATAAACCTTCAATAGCCTGTACTATGGTAAATAAACTGAAATATTTCAAAATACACTTAAATTATTTCAGATAAATTACACTCAGACCCAAAAACTGTCAGAGATATAATAAGTTTATAATCCTTTTCCCTCATCTCTTAAATGTTGATCCTGAAAATATATTTACGGTATATGCATTTATATCTTGTAAAGAATAACATCAGTCTTAATAGCTGTTCCTTCCGAAGTTTTAAGTGAGGAAGTGAATATATTGTTTCTAAGCAGAATGTTTATCACAGTTTGTGAAACGCTATGATCCTCCAATTTAAAGCCTTTAAGTTAAATGACATTAACACCACTCATGTTGATGGCAGTTTAAATTATGTTTGATTTTTGAGATTTTTTATTTAGTTTTGAACGGTAATTAATGAAGTTCTCCGTGTGGTGATGGCTTAAGAATATAGAGTGTCACGACTCTTTTTCTTCCCATCGGTGCCGTAAGAGGCGACTAAGAGAACAAAACATGCAGTACAATATTATGAGTATTACAAAGAGAAGGGAAACTTGAAACAAACCCTTTTTGTGGCACTCTGAGCTTGACATAGGAGGGATCCGAACACAGTTGTTATTACGATGTCCAAACTCCTACTTACTGCCTACCCGTTGGTGTTGGTCCCATCTTTTTTACCGCCACCAACGTGTGTTGAACTGAGTTCTCACTATAGTTGCAGTGGTGACAAGCGAGACTCAATTCCCGCCTAGGGACCGAGTGTAGATACTTCCCGAAGCAACCGTGCCCGAAAAGGACTTGTCTCAGTCAGATGGAAAGGGTACTGAGCTGTCACCTGGCTCACTCGACAATGACCGGCCGGAGAGGAGAGAGAGATCTTGTATTAACCTGACGTACTCACATGATTTTCCTATTTTATGTGACAATGTAACTATAATGCTCTTCCAAATCAACAACGAAAATCCACTTGAATTAACTAAGATATTTAAAGTCCAATTGAGTATATGTTTACTTTACTCGTAAATACCAGACTGAAAATTTTCGACATAAACTTTCGTGCAATCCACAAAGCCGACTTGGGTGGCTAAAAATCTGCCACAAAAGGCCTTCTATCCTCATCTCCTTAAAATGCCTATAATGTGAACCTGTGTGATATGAGCGTTTTATAAATCGCCTTGTTCCGTCCGAATACGGTCTTTACACGCATCGATACGGCCTTATTATGACCACTTATTTTTTATAACCATCTTTAAGGGATCCAAGTGTAAATGCATGACTAACTTTTATTCATGGCACATGTATTTTTAGGTTTAGAAAGTGAACAACATCGTGTTGATTTAATGCAAATATCGGTTTTAATAGTAGATTTAATTTCCTATACCATCGGTTATTAATAGGTTAGTAGTGTAACTTTAATAAGTAAAATTAGAAGGTTGTGAAGTTTATTGATCGAATGAGAAGTAATTTTCCCTAGAAGACATATATTTCAGTAAAAGTTTAATTAATTAAAATAATGAAAAATGAGAGCGTTGCTTAACACTGTAGTCCACTTCGGCATCAAGCTAGCCCAAATGTGCATCAGCGAATTTCATTCTTAAAATGATGCTGATCATTTTTTGGAGAATCTTAACCAGAAGTCACCAGACAGTTATACTGAAACCGTAAAAATGCATCTACAATTTGTTTATATTGTAATTAAATCTCATTTGTCTTCAATAAGAACTCAATTAACCGAATTACTAAAGCAAATCGTGTGTCCAAAGATATAGCATGATTTAAGCGCGTTGCATTTTAGATCCCAGAGAACAAAAGCTAAATGAGGTGTAATACCTCAATATAGACAAATAAATTCAAAATCCGTTTCCAATACCATGCTGTTATCAGAAACGGAATTACACACTAATGATACTAAACAATTAACTTTGTGGTTCACTCGAATGTTAAGGGTTGGTGTTAATTTGACATAGGTAAAGGTTTAGTGGCATGTCAACATTGTATCGGATTCTGAAACTTCTAATTATATGTGCTAAAGGTTAATATAGTTTACAACTCGGCATGATTCCAATGGATTGGTTATTAAGCTAAGGATTAAATCAATTGAGAAACGTACAAATTATTATATGGGAAGATTCTTGTACTATGTATGTACTTCTCAGAATGATATATATTAGTCACAAAATAATGTCTTAAGAATGTTTTAGTGAGCGCGTTTACTTATTTATCATACAGCATGCTTAGCACATCAAGTTTCTTATCTGTCTTCGTTCCGCGTAAAAGATTGCAATTGTTCTACTCAACTGTCTTTCATACTAGATCCATGTGTTAGTTTCCAACATAATTTTCTTGTCCATTTCCTAAATTTATTTTATGTCAACACAATGATTTTTCTTTTGCAATTATTTTCTATCGTATGTTAGTTCACTGTTTACTCTCTTTTTGATCATAGTAAGTCCCAGGTTTGGTTGTCTTTTATGAACATCTGATAACTTTTACACTTTATCACATTTTAATACCAGAATCATCAATTGTCATACATATTTTTTCCCTTTAATATAATATATTCATTTCATCATTACGTTTTGGTAAATTGTTCTAAAGATTAGCGTGTGTTCTAAAGATTAGCGAATCAAAGAAACAAAAAATAGTTTAATTATGTTAATATACCATTATCTATACTGTTTATGTGTTTCAAGATACTTATTTAAAAATATGTGTGCCATATCGAGTGGGTCGTGGTTAGATGGTAACTGTGTAGGTTAACACATAGCGAAGTTAAGCAATCATGACTAAATTAGTATATGGATGGGTGACTGCTTGTTAACACATTGAGATCCTTCCGTGCCTCAGCGAGCATGTTAAGCAGGCGGTCCTAGTTACCACTCGAACATCTTTGATAATTAGTTAGAGATGACAGTCGCTCCCCATAAAAAAATCTGAGTCAGTCGTATTGTAATGGACTTAAAATCTGAGCCCTACACAGTGTGGACAAAAAAGGCTTGGAGAAAGATGTATCTAGTTGATGGTGAAATTCAGCAATATAATGTATGTGTATGTGTACATAATATACATAATACTATACTATACTACTATTTTATTTATAAATAAAAAATAATAAATAATATATATATATAATAATAAATATTAAAAATAGTAATGTACATATACAGTCACGTGTATGTGACTTTACACTACCTTCGCGATATTTCACTCGAAAATGATAGTCATAATAATTGGTCGTATGGCTGTCAGAGAAATTTAATATGTATTTTGTCATTATTATGATTCTACATAAATAACTGTTATACTTCAAAACATTTGTAATAATACAAGAATTCGCTTTAATTAAACAGAGTTTAATTTAAATTCCCTTCATGTTATTTTCTCATATTTTGTAATTACAAAGCAAAGCTGAAGAAATATATTTTAGAAATGAATAGTGTTCCAGATTTGAAAGTTTCAAGGATAAACAAAATAAATAAGACGAAACAGTCAAACAAACTTGTCCCATTTATTTTCGTATACAGAAAACGTGAAACGGGTGATTAATAACAATAAACCATGAACTCGTTGTCTTTTAAAAGTTAAATGATTAATTTTCATTTTTCACGAACAGAAGAAGTAATATTTATTTCAAGGCACTAGGTGTAAGAAGTATCGATATAAAGGTTTGATTCTTTTGTTATCTTAAGTGAAGAATGAGCATGTGTGTATGTGTAGTCTTGGGTTCAATATCCATGTGGGATCAAATGTTTGTGTGATCTGAAAATATTTATTTCCGAGGTTGGGTTTTTTCAATATTGAATACGCAAGTATTTAAAAAAAAAACGATAAGAATTGCTGTGTCAGTAATTTAGCTGATGTTATGCTTTGGATATCTGAAATATTGTCCAAAATATTTGTTTTATTATTACGCGATTTTGTATCAGTAAAGACAAGTTCCTTAGTCTGATTTTTATACGTTTGTGTGAAATTCTTTCCTGTTCTACACTAACGAAATAATTTAATTTTCTTTTAGTTGTTTATTACTTTGAGTTAGAAGTCTACAGTAATAATTTAGCGTTACGTGTTTGGCTTTACACCGGTAACCACATTACTCAAGAAGAACTTTATCTCATCATAAAACTTCAAATAAATTTTTGAATGCGTGGCATTAAAACAACTTTAAGAAAAGCTGAAAAATATCTTCATAAGTCAATGTTCTGTGTATAAAGCCAAGCTATTGGAAAAACTGAAGAGGGCTTGCGAATATTAATCGATAGATAATTACTTTACTTCGACATCAGAGTTTACAAACATTATATATTAATAAAAAACAACAATTATGATATATACAGGGCGGTGAAAAAACTTTGGTAGATAGAAAAGCCATGCTAATTTCAGTACGAATAGTGTAAGTGAGAATCTGTGTTGTCGTTTTTCGCTCGAACGTAAGCTCTTTGCTTTCATTGACGATGACAATTACCATGGTTAGTGTGTGAACCTTACATTGCTATGATGTCTGTCATACCTTTTACCTAGGCTACCATAGTATGGGTCACCATACTGCATTGTCCGCAATCGCAATAAGTATAGTGACCACAACTCTTGGATTCTATTTATGCTTTCCATCAGTCGGAGTAGTCTCTTTAGCAGGTTCTTAAAAAAGAAGAGGACTAATAACTTGCTTCTGAACTGAGATCATGATAACTCTATTATCGCCACAATTTTATTATTGAAATAATTTTATTACACTCCACGTGGTACAATGGTGATACATTGCACACTGAAAACTATTGCTCAGCCTACAGAAGTCAGAAATCTACTTTAGAGATCTATATTGAGATAATTGTAGTTATACGTTACAAAATACAATACTATAAACAATAATAAATAATAAATACTTCAGACATCTGACACACAATGCCATCGAGTCTCAAACAAAGCAGAGCCGGTACCATAGTACTAGACAACTGTCATAAATACGTACATACTTTTTTGTAAATACATGCATATTATACATAGAAAATATCCAAACTCCGAAATAAATATTTGCAGATAATACAAACATTTGGTCCGACCTGGGAATCGAACCTGAGACCTCAAGGACCGTCGCATACGCTACCACTGCGCCACCGAGGAAGACTTCTACACAATGTGAGCACAACTTTTGTATAACATCCTCATGTACGTTCCTAACTACCTAAGAACCAAGGTTGAAAGTACATTACAGAAACATCTTCAGTCAGATGATCATGTCCTAATTAACTTATTTGGTACCCTGTACGTGCCAATGCTTTCTTTCTTTTTCTATATTTGAACCTGCAACAGAGCCTCTACTCTATCTGAATAAAAACAAGAATAGAATCCAAGAGTTGTGGTCACAATACTTATTGTAAATGCAGTCAGTACAGTGACTCACACTATGGCGGCCTAGTGAGATGCTCTTTCACGCCCCCACTTGGGGACGTAAAAGGCATGATAGTCATCGTGGCAGTGTAAGGCTCAAACAGTTACCACGGTAATTGTCACCCCTGCATCAATGAGCCTCGGCCTCCGGCTGTATAAATATGAGAGTCTCAGCTCTCTCTCTTGATTTTTGCTGTCCTATAAAAAAAGGGAATCGATCCTAATCACTAGATACGATAAATGTTGTTTGTATGGTTGATGCTCGGAGTTTCTTTGCTTGATCAAATCAGGAATGAGGAGATCCACAGACGAACCGAGGTCACCAATATTGCCAGTAAATTTGTTAAACTTAAGTGGCAGTGGGCGGGGCACATTACACGCAGAAACGATGGCCGATGGGGCCATAAAGTACTGGAGTGGCGACCGCGTACTGTGAAACGCAGCGTTGGTTGGCTCCTCATATGGTGGTCGGACGACCTGGTGAAGGTCGTGGGAAGCTGCTGGATGCTGGCGACACGGGACCGGCTGTTGTGGAGAACCTTGGGGGAGGCCCATGTCTAGCAGTGGACGTCTTTCGGGTGAGATGATGATGATGATGGAGGATTTTAATTAACTTTTTGGAATATCGATACGCTTTTCTTTTTTAGAGAACACGTCAAAGCCTATAGAAGTTAAATATTTAGATACGTAAAAATTGGAGGTGGATAATAGAACTCTGCCCAAAGGAAAACTTAAAATTACATTTCCTAGAAATACAACACTACTTGTGTTCTAGTAATAAGCGATTGAAGAATATGTTAACGCGGTGTAATTCAATGAACAATTATCTAGTCTTGAAAGAATAATTTCGGCAATTTTATTTACTTTTTATGTAAAGAGGAGCGGAATCGTTTTTTTTTTGTTTCTTTCGAAGGAGAGGCTCATGTCCAGCTGTGGACCCATAAAAGCTGTTGATGATGATGTTAATGTAATATAAAATTGATTATTGAAATATCTTACTTTTTTTTAAAAGAAAACGCTCGCACTATGAATAAATTCTGTATCGCGGGAGACTTTACAAACATACAAGAAACGGACACAAAGAACACCCAGACTCAGAACAACGATTTGTGTATCACACAGCGTTGTCGCATGTGGGGTTTAAGCCCACAATACTCAGCTCAGTAGAGAGCTGCGTGGCGACCGCTTAAACCATTAGGCCAACCGTGCAGTCATACTATCGCCGTCTCCAGCTGAAAAAGGATCTCCTCCATGAAACGTCAACTATTTCGGTCTTGGTTAGTCGGTACCCATACGCTGCCAACTTATCCTACCTAATTAAATATCAGTTCTATTTAAGAAAAGCTGAAATTTTTTAAAAAATATTTTCCAACGCTGCTTTCGTAGTTTTTAAATGTGTATGCAACACACACTTGTAATATATTACGTAACACTTTTCTAATATAATTTAATGGGAATGTAATAAAGATGTATTTTCGATTTTAATGCACAATACCCTTTAGATTGAATCCTGAATCAATTTAATTATATAGATTTGTGTGTGCGTACGCCACATGCGACCGGAAATCATGTTGGCTTCGAAATGACAATTTATTTCACGCAATATTGCGTGAGTGCTAATGGATTATTGCATATTGTTAAGCCACAATAATTAATATACTGTACTGATAAATGTGTGAAAAAGTGTTAAAAGTGGAGCAGTTTGATAAATTTTTAAAGGTTTGGTTTTCCACACTAAAAACGTTAATGTAAATTGGCTACAAACATAATATGGCTCAAATAACTGAAGTTAATAAAGGTATACATTATAGTCACGTCTATGTCACCGACGTACGACATGCACACATATTTTTACGTCTATAACTTTAATCCTACTGACATAATAAAGAAAGCCCTTTAACCAGCATTCTAGAAATTAGATGAACTCACAGAACATCTATCCAGAAACAGTTTTATATTCAAAGAGAAGGTACATGATCTACTTAGCGAAATGATTTTATTATATAATAAATAGTATCTTATATTCTTACAGTGTAAGAATATAATGTAAATATGTGTGCCTGTGTGTATATATGTTCTTATATGTAAGTAAATATGTTATTTATGATGTGTTTATTGCATACGTGTATGTAGATTATATGGCATATTCGACTGCCTCGGTGGCACAGTGGTAGGGAATGCGACTGCTGTGCTTGCAATCTTGGGTTTTATTTCCGGGGCGGAGTTTGAGAGTTTTATATGTATAATATGTATGAGTTTATAAAAAAAGACTGTGTAAGTATTTTATCAGTCAATCTAGCTGTCATAGAACAATTTCTGTTTAGTTTGAAGCTAGATGACTTTGTGTATGAGATAAAAGCTTTTGATCACTCTGAGAGCGTAACGTCCCACATCTTATGCATTGCCCCGTAGGCACACACAACTCAGCTAAGCGTCCATACAGAGAGCACCATGTAACACGTGCTTTGTTTAATGTACACAGCTTACACATTTGTAGCTTATGAAAGCGTTCGATAATAATGACGCGAATTCCATGATTTTTGTTCACCTGAAAAGTGCACAATGCCCCTTAAATAGTTTTCACTTCAAGAAACTTGTATTATAATTATAAACTTAATTAAATAAAATCTTAGAGTTTGCATAAAGTACATGATGCACTTAAAGGTGTCACCATTTTAATTTTAAGTGTATAGAGACTTATGTTTCTTATGTTACAAACGCTGTCTTATAGACACTACGGGTACATTTCCCTAGTCTAATTATCATGATTACGGATAAGTGAATAAACGAAAATCATTTATCCTAAGACGAATAAGCGGGTTGTCAACAAACTTGTCTTGTCGTCACCGTCTTAACTTGTCGGTTCGTTTGGGCCCTATACCATGAAAACAAAAACTGGTTAACCATGAAGTATTGATACCAAACTATAACGAATAAATCGAAATTTCTAAATAACATCAATTAGGCCAACAACTTAAGATATAAAGGGATGTTAATTGACTTTATTTCTACTATCTCGTAAATAAAGACCCAGGTGAATCTTCACTAGTAAACCAGGAATGGCTTTAATAAAAACATGTGCTTATATCCGAGAACGTGCGTGTTTAAACCACAAATCATATGTCGGATCGTATCCGAAATAAATGTGCGCCATTACGGACGTACATGCGGATATAACTGACATTGACTGACTGTTACATTGCAACGTGGGAAGTAAAATTATATTACCGTTTCTTTTGTAAAGTATATGTACGATAGAGATAACAATAGTTACTCTATACTAGCCTTAAGAATTTTTAAAAGGTTTTTAAAAGCCGATTTGATATTGAAAGCTTTACTTTAACACATACGAGTATAGGCGGGTTTAAAAGAGCAGATCGATTCTTTGAGTTTTGTTAAATAAGAACGTAAATTACATTAATACATGAAAAGACAATATCCGTTACTATAATTCATCAATCAATCAATCATCAATAATCAACAAACTTTACAGTTGTCTTGCATATTTGGTTCCTTTAGTCGCCTTTTACGACACCCACGGGATGAATAGGTGTGGTAACACTATGTATTCTTAATCCATCACTACACGGACTTAGTATAATTAATGAACTTTTATTCAGAACACCGTATTTTCTTATACAGAAGTATATGTTCATAAACAATAAAATATAGCGACCAGATGCATCAGGAGCGCAGACTCTAGTGAGGTGGCGATACGATGGATTATGATTATAACTTTAGCATACATTACAACGAGTTTCACCGAGTGAGTTAGGCTACCGGAGGAAGTCTAGAAAGGGGAAGTGAGCACTCAGTGAGGCGGTAATCCTAGTTTTTAATTCACATGTGTCTATGGTCTGTGATAGTAATTTACTATCAGCTTGTCCCTTTAGACTATCTTTTTCAATTTAAACAAAATTTTTGTATCTCTTTAATTATACGAAAACATTTTAATTACGAAGCCAGGGAAACGAATGAATGTCACAAGCGCGACGTCACGTGTGACGTAATACGAGTAGATTTCACTTCGTTTCATTATGAGTTGGGAGGCAACGTTTTAGGAATTTTCATCTTAATGCTTATAGTTTAACACTTTACAATTCTTGTACAAAAATATTATCGTCATAATATTTCTTTAGTTTAATTAAGTTTTAAGAAAGATTAGTCATTAATTAATCAACTCACCTAAAAGTTCTCCAAGAATATTAATTATAGAAACAGAATACTGACGCTTCTGTTTATTACAAAGAGTTTAACATTTAATAATAATGTTTATTTAAAGGATGGTTTTACAAATTTACCTTTTACCGATGCTAATAAAGATAACAGTGACACATAAGATAACAGGTTGCCGTCGACGACCGTACTTATATAAATTGTGTTACAGTCGTTGCCACCTTCAACCCATTAAAACAAGAAAAGTATTTATTGGTAACAGTTTTGATCAGAATTCAGAGTGAAAACAGATTTTGTATATTATTTTTGAACAAAAAAATTGCCGCATGCCGTATTCAATTAAGTAATTTCACCAGTTTGCGTAACCTATTTTACACATTATGAGAGCTTAGTAGTCAAGTGATATTGTAATAGTTTCAACATAAACTATACTCAATTCTGTCAACCAAAGTATCAATCGTTTTGTTAAATATCGAGTCATAAGTCTTCACTTACTATTGTAAAATAAATATTTATTGATCACATGTAAAAAGTCAAAGAATATTTTGTGTTTCTATCTCAAAAAATTGTTTTCTATGAATAAAAAAAAATATTTCTGTAGCTGTATGCATAGGATTTCTATTATCGGAAAGAAGTTGATCTACGGATATATACATTTGTATGTCTAGAACAAGAGATGTTTGTACCAAAATGTGTAAAGCTTCATGTTAAATCGAAAGGAACGAATAACTTCGCACAAAATAAATCTAGCGTTATTTTTTTTGTGTATATGACGATCAGTTTCCACGTCAACGTGTTTCGATAGATTTTTGTTTTTTAAAACGATAACTGCGTTTCTATACAATGGCTACAAGAGACTGCGGAAACGGTACAGTTTTACAAAAGAACGATTTATATCTACCAAAATCAGTCTTTGAGTTCTTTTTTTTTATTTACTTCTTAACAAACTTTATGCATTACATTTGTACATGGGCGAACTTAATGCCCAGGGCATTCTCTTCCAGTTCACCTTCGGGTCTTGTAGACATTTTGTAAGGTAGTAGGTGTTCAGAAGTTAGATACATATTGTATATACTTATACACTAATACATACTCAGAGTAGAACACATCATGTATAGAAATATAAAAGTAACATTAAGGAATATAAATATATACAAATAGACACACATACATACATATATACACTATGAATACCGAAATATAAGGTATGATATGGATTACATAATTCTGTCAGTTCATTTGGAAAGAGATCAAGAACTGAGTTATATTTGAGCAATGTATGAAATTAAAAAAAAAATCCTAAAACCAATTGTATAATCCATTTAAAATAGTGATGGATATTTGATTTGTTATTTAAGGTATGTGTAGCTCAAAGTGAAACAAGCAACTCCGTCAAGGAGACGTGACGTCTAGAGTACTACATTCTAAGCTGTGGCGAGGCCGTTTTCAGTATAAGGCATTGCCTTCCGGGTTTATATCCGACACATAACCATTTATTCTCTTAAGGAACTGTGCGATTGCAGTGAAGTTTAACTGTACGTAACCACTGAACTGTGCCCTCGGTGAAATGTTTAGTGTACATTCATATGAGATTCTATCTGATCCTAGTATTCAAGTCTATAAATTTATTTAAAAGCGAGAAGAGTGTTAAATTAAAATTAATGTTTACTACACATACCTGTGACAGGTTCATTTAAAGTAAATGTCACTTTCAAGGTAGTAACACACAAAATTAAAATGTAACAAACTAGACATATAATATAATAAATAAATCTAACTGCCAGTAAAAATATGTCTGAATAGCTATTCAAGTTAGCTAACTGTCCGACTTCGCCAAGATTAAAAGTTACATCGACATTATTGTTAAATAAAACCATTTGGTTTCACATTGGCGAACTGCAAACTTTATTTTCGATCAACGAGAAGAGCGAAAATGACAGATTATGCGTATTATTGATTTGAGTAATTACATGTTAAGTACACGATATCCCCAATAGGTGGTGTTATTGGTTTCATTTGATGCGTTAAATTATTAATTTTAACAGATATTCCGTAGAAATAATCCTGTTTTTCTGGATGTAGTGTGCTGAATGTACCTTTTAACCTTCTCTGTATTTCTGAAAATGTGCGTACATAATTTCATGATGATTAGTTAAGTGGTGAAGCATTTAAAAGGAAATAAATATTCCCAGTCACATATATAATATTTTTAGGAAAGATTTCTCTTAGTTCTTGAATAGATTTCTTGAATTGCATATTTATACGTATGTATTACTGCTTCACATTTATTCTGTAAGACATTATAGTCAGTATGTTAGTAGCCCTTAGTGCGTTTGGTTTGTCCACACAGGATTAGTAATCGACCGAGTTTAACCCTTGATTTTCAACGCGGTTAATAACTAAAACCTGACTTACAGTTTACAGACATACTATTATTTATGATATCAAAGAGGATTTATTAGGAGTTTATGCCAAGTCACGTTTGTACTTCTGAAAGAAACAATTGAGGTTTTATTTTTCGGTTATTCTTTCACTATGATTTTAAGGCTTTTACTAGTGTGAACACACCGATCAATCTCAACCAAGACCAGCTAACTGCACAGGAGATATTACAGTGCACAAGTGTGTCCCCAAACATAGGTACACTTTCTGTTCTCTCACTCTCACAACCCAAAAGCACTGTTAACCGATACAACCAGGAGATATCAGGCGCAGGGCCGACGGCTTTACGTGCTCTCGGACGGTGCAATTATATTAGAAGTAATTTATTTACAATTTATAATATAATTATCGTGTAAGCCGAGTTGTGTTCAATGTTTCACTATTCGACTTAACTGTAGCCGGCCGGTAGTGGATTTGATTAAGATGACAAAGATGTGGTTGCCATCCAATGAAAATATACATATTTACTCTGATTTGGCAGCTTATATATAATGTTTATTTATTTACAACATAGGAGTATGTGAACTTATATAACATATTTTTTTAAATCTCAACTGCATCCTCTTTATAGATTAGGTACAAATGTAAACATTATTTTAATTGTAAGACTTCAAGGTTGAACAATTGACATTGACGAGGCTTATCTTTTCCTTTGCCAGTACGTCTTCTACGTCTTTTACCAGCACGTCTTCTACGTCTTTTACCAGTACGTCTTCTACGTCTTTTACCAGCACGTTTTCTACGTCTTTTACCGGCACGTCTTCTACGTCCTTTGCCAGCACGCCTTCTACGTCTTTTACCAGCACGTCTTCTAAGTCTTTTACCAGCATGTCTTCTACGTCTTTTACCGGCACGTCTTCTACGTCCTTTACCAGCACGTCTTCTACGTCTTTTACCAGCACGTCTTCTACGTCTTTTACCAGCACGTCTTCTACGTCTTTTACCAGCACGTTTTCTACGTCTTTTACCAGCACGTCTTCTACGTCCTTTACCAGCACGCCTTCTACGTCTTTTACCAGCACGTCTTCTACGTCTTTTACCAGCACGTCTTCTATGTCTTTTACCAGCACGTCTTTTACGTCCTTTACCAGCACGTCTTCTACGTCCTTTACCAGCACGTCTTTTACGTCCTTTACCGGCACGTCTTGTAGTCTAGTCAATATAATTTGAACTATACAAGCAGACGGCATATCACCAAAAAAGAAGCACATCTTTACGTACAAATACAATCTTATTTTATAATCGTGTGTACCACATTTATAAATTAATATTGTGTTTAAACGCTACCACTTAGGCAAACTGATCATTATACTTATTATTAAGATACATTGTGTTACATCGGGACCCGAACAGATTAAACTTGAATTTAGGAAACACAATGCCTAAATTAAAGTTCAATTTGTTAGATATTAATTACATAAATTTAAGGTTTCCTTTGAAATTATTATCGTAAAAGTCAAAAGTCTTTTACTTTTGCCTATTTTCATTGTGTGTCTATAATTTGGAATATTTTAATCTTTTAGTTCAGTGGAAAAAAAATCCGGAAAAATGGTTATGTAAGGAATTACTTTTAAATATATGATTAAAGTCGTAACGGACAACAGTGGATATTACGTAAAAAATAAAAATTATAGGCAACAGATTTAAATTGACCCTGCATTAGTAGCTGTTAATATTTTTTCTAGTGTAGTGCAATGAAAGCTCCTCTGTAATCCAATCAGCTGATTTTTTAGTTGTTGTAATACCACTACTCCCGCCAGGCACCATAAACTTGATTATTTAACTTGTCTTTCGGTAATTTTTATTACAGAAGTCTTAATGAGTCAGCATTATCCATTGAGACAGCGAATTTACAAATCTTTCTCACCCAACATCTGTAAAACTGTCAAAGAGATTTGAGAGGTGACATAAGTTAGTATTAAAACTCTTTTTTTTAATTTAACTTGTGGTAATCCCCTCGGGCTGTCACCCCACCGGGGTTTACGGCGGGGTGGTGTGTCGGAATCGGACCGACTAAAACCACACGGTGTGCTACTCTGCACCTGACATAGGAGGGATCCAGGAACAGCTGTTA
The DNA here is from genome assembly GCA_949316085.1 of Hypercompe scribonia. Classification (NCBI taxonomy): domain Eukaryota; kingdom Metazoa; phylum Arthropoda; class Insecta; order Lepidoptera; family Erebidae; genus Hypercompe; species Hypercompe scribonia. Next base: position 14,949,796 of record OX438988.1, read on the forward strand.
TTACGACATCCAGATCAAGTATTATCACTCTCCTCTAACCTTTGAAAGAGAATAAAAAGAGTCAAATAATTTTATGGTAAAAGTATACGCCAATTTGTTTCCGTTCTTTAGATAATATAAATATACTAATGCATGTTATGTACTCTCATCTCAGCAACATCAAACTTAAAACAAGAAGATTAAAAACAAAGATGGCTGCGGATCTTAGCTGTAATGGACTTATGAATAGAGCGCGCAGCTGTCGATAATGTGAAGCAATTAATCATCTCCGCTTGATGGATGGCGCAGTAAACAACATTTCATCAGTTTTTTAATAAGCTAAGGAAGACTTAAGATTATTCCATTTATGCTACTAGCTAATACTCGCAGCTTCGCTTGCATTTTATTTCTAATTTTGATAATGACGAATTTCTATATAAGTTTATTTCTTATATTATTTATTTATTTTTTATTTTTAATACTTCCTGCATTACATTTGCATGAGGCGGACTTAATGTCATATGACATTCTCTACCAGTCAACCTATAGGTGGTTAATATCCCCTTGCATTTTATCCTTACTATAGTGTGCGTTATTTCGAGACCGGAGGCCCATTGATGCAGGGGTGACAGTTGTCGTAGTAAGTGTGTGCAATACAATGCTACGATGACTGTCATGCCTTTTACGTCCCCAAGTGAGGCGTAAAAAAGTATCTTAATAGGCCGCCATAGTGTGAGTCACCATACTACATTGACAGGCATTGCAAAGACTATGGTGACTATAGCTTTTGGATTCTATTCATGCTTTCCTTCGGGCAGAGTAGAGTCACTTTGGCAGGCTCTCAAATAAAAAAAAAATAGCCTTAAAATCTTGTAGCAACTTGTCTCATCAGCATGGTATAGTAGGTTAAAACCTCTTTTCAAGGAGAGGCCTATGTCCAGCAGTGGACTATTGAAGACTGTTGATGAAACCTCAATTAAACAGAGTAATTTGCAACCAAACCCAACAATCAACTAAAATTTGAGTCACAATTATACCTTGGACACGAGAGTTATCGATATCGATAGTTAAATATCGGATTAGGATCGAGAAACTAACGAAACAGATTATGAGAAATCCATCATGAAATTCATCAAACAAACATAAATTTGGATACACTCGATATAAAATCATGTGAACTTAATCATTGAGGAAAAAAAAACTTAAAAAATGATCATAACAGAAATACTTGCCTTGTTGCCGATTCCCATAGACGGTATAAATATTTATTAAAATATTGATACAGACGATATGGTAAATTTAGGTATTATGTACAAAAAATGTGGTTAAAAAATGACTTGTGTAGAATTTCTTCGACAACATCAAAGGGCAACAGTCTAAGTCGAGCATGGTACAATAAGCTGAAAGCAGCCGTGGTACCAAAGAACTCTACCTACCTTCTTAATTTAAATGTTCTCCAAGAAGTAGTCTTCTATATTGTTGTAAGAGACTGCAAATTAAAAAAGATGTTGAAACAACCAACAAACGATCAAAAAAAAACACTTATAAATAAAGAACTCAAACAAGAGACCCAAGAAGCTTTCACGAAATGATATAACCATCAGTCAATCTTTAGACATGTGACATTGATTTCCGGTTTTATTTTTATGGGTTTTCATGAATTTTTATATACATATATTATGTTTAAAGATTGTTTAATTACAAAAAATATCGTAGGACCGTTGTTGGGTCAATATCTAAAACTTTGTTGTAAGTATCACCACTGGTGGTTACATTTGTTGCTAACAGATAGTGATGGTGGTTGATAACAGATGTTAAAATTACCGCAACGATGATCAGTAGTATTAGTTTTAGCTGTGGCTGTAGGGAATAAGCTCTATTTAGTTATAAGTACAGTGGTTTAGCCATTATGCGTCCGCTTCTTATGTAAACAGTACAAATGATACATGTCAACTTGTTATTTTAGAATTTTTCGACATGGTAATTTCATCACATGCCATACAATTAAATTTCTTATTCCAAAGATGTACTTGGAATATTTAGAGAGACCTTTGACCCACTTCTCATTCATTCGAAGTCACAATTGAATAATCCTCAAAAATACCACAAACGAAATGTTAACAAATCTCTGGGGCCCTTTCTAGCTATGAATAAGTTCAACACATTCCTCTCTCCCCCTCCCGGTCAATAACTCTGCAATACCGGTCCCCTGTACTTGTGCAAACAAGCCTCTCCTTCGTACTTCACACAGGCTTTAAAAACGTTACTGAAAAAAAATGCTTTTACTGGATTGAATTTTCAAGGAGACATCTCTGAGGTCACGCAACAAGCGTTATGAAGTTGTATGACATAGAACACCTGAGCTGGTTTTTTTGTTATAGAAGCCTACTAAAGTGACTCTATTCTGCCTGATGGAAAGCATGAATGGAATCCCAAACACGAATAGAATTCAATTTACAGAATCATTATTTATTTTCTAATATTATTGTACAGAAATGCACAAATTGTCTATGACCAACACATAGACGAGTTCACAAAAAATCCAGTCTTAGAGAGTCTATGATTTGAAACACAAATATCACAATTTGACAAACATTTTAAAAAGAAACGTATACTAATCAACATAATTTAACTATATTACTTACAAGTAACTAGTTAAGCAACTGACCCACACTTATCGTGACTAAAACCGCCTTCTAATCACAAGCAGTTTCTTTTATACAGAGAATTCAAACTGCGAAGCAGTCTTATAAGTACGAGAGCAAGCATGCAAATATCCCTTACCATCTTCTTGTTTGTTTTTTATAAAAAATATCAGGTTTTTCTTAAATCAAGCAGATAAGCGTAATCCGATTAGTAAAACTCTCATCATGAATCCGCTTGTTTTGAAGCCATACGCCCACTACTTAGTTTGTTATTTGAAATAGGGAGCTCATTTATCGACCGTTGGGACCGCTGAATCGGTATTGTTATTAAGATCAAGCGCAACAGCCTTTGTAACCTAATTCCAGCTTCGTTATTTGAAGCTTCGAGGGCTGGAACTAAAGCGATTATACGTCACGATTTCAACAGATCATTTGGATTTCAGGGACGAGATAGGTGAAACAATGCGTAGTAATTTTTGAGAATGTTAATACCTACAAGAGTTATATGTATACTGTCAAACTATCACATGTGAATTGGTTGTTGTGAATAAATACTTACATTGAGATCGAATCGTCGCTGTTAACACCAACAATGCTGACCTGGACAAAGTATGTACGTGGAGCAATAGCTACTGCCTAAAAATAAACCCATCCAAGACTCAGGTCATTGTGGTTGGAAGCTCGCGAATGATTACCAAAGTTGATTGAAAAAAGTTGCCTCAAATGACTTGCACATAGCTATTCCGTACAGTGATAAGATGAAGAACTTGGAGATCTACATTGGCAGTATCTTATTGTGAGATCCTCAGAGGGAAGCTGAGTCGTAAAATGTTTACCGCTACAGGGTCTCTGCACAGACTTCGCAATTTTTTACTCACGTCAACTAAGATTGCTCTTACACAATCCCTCCCCATTCCTCAATTATACTGATACCAGTTATCTTACTAAAAAATAATTAAACAAGCTTGAGAGATGCCAAAATTACTCAAATATGATCATGTTTCTTCTAATCGTAAACGGTTGAAGTTGTTACCCATTCGCCTTCATTGGAATGCACATATTCTTTCTGTTCTATGAAACCTTGTTATCAATCTTTTTACTCCATGTCCAAATTTTTTATTTTTTATTTTAAGAGCCTGCCAAGGTGGCTCTACTGTGCCTGATGGAAAGCAGGAATAGAATCCAAGAGTTGTAGTCACCATACTCATTGCAAATGCAGACAATACAATATGGTGACCCACACATGCTTTTTCACACCCCGCTTGGGGACGTAAAAGGCATGACGGTCATCGTGACAGTGTAAGGCTACACAGTTACCACGATAACTGTCACCCCTGCAACAATGGGCCTCCGGTCTTCCACTCACCAACGAAATACGTTCACGTTCACGTTAATTACATTCTTTTACGACACGCGTACAAAATCGCTGAGATTGTATTAGAACTTGAAATTAAAAATACCAAGTTATACTATCAAATTCTTCGACTATTCCTTTTCTGTCGAAGCAGTTCAGTTATAAAACGCCTTACCAGTCGCAATAAGACATGCGTAGGCAATGATTTCCCTTAAAAAATTAGTAACAGAATATAATCTGGGTGAAGTCAATGTCCTATAATTAGCTATTGCTACTATTGCTTTTGCTACAGGTACTCAATTAGGTCAAGGTATTCGTCTTGAGATGTATATAATATGTATTAAAATTTCACCTATTTACCACCTAGTCACCTTACTCGTGTGTACTTAGTTAACCATTCGCGCTATGTGTTGCTTACTTATATTACTTTAATTCATTTCCAATTCATACATATACACCAGACCATCCCATGGTTGCCTGTAAGAGATTACCTCCGAATAATAAGGCCACCAGTTAGTATTAAGTTGCCTTTGTAATTAATTTGGTGTACAAGAAAGTAATTTATTATTATTATTGTTGCTTTTTCTTTTTTTCATAAATAGAAACCTACCACAGTGTCTATTCGAACTGATGGAAAGCATGAATAAAATCCAAGAACGGTGGTCGACACACTCACTGCGAATGAAGACAGTGCAGTGTGCCACCCCGCGCTATGGCGACTTAGTAAGATGCCTTTGCACGCCCCGCTTAAAGGGCCCGAGATCGTAGTGGGAGGGAAACACGTGCGCTGGTAATGAGTTCCGGGCTTTAATAATTATAATATTGTTTACTAATTCAGCTATCCAATGTTTTTACTGTATGAATGTGTTACATAATGTTCTTTTTTACGTCCCTGTTGATTAATGCAGTTTTGATAGTAGAAAAAAAACACTTTTACATTCACTTTTATAATATTAAATTATAATTAGCAAAGATAGAAACAGGAATTAAAGTGATTAATAGATAGTCTGTATCTTATTTGACGTTTCAACCAGGCTATACTGGTCTAGCTTATGTATTGCGGGAAACACATGTTTTTGTACAAATGAGGCGGAGTGAAATCATGGCTTCACAAAAAAAGCGTTAATGAATTGCCCAAATACATCCTTGGTAGCGATAACACACTAAGGACGGCAACGCACTTGTACATGTTAAGTTAAAAAGCCACTCACATATCACATATAAAATTTATTTTCATAGAGCTAAATTCACTTTATATTCATGTCATTCTTAGCGCACTAAAACTCAGCAGCAGACAAATCCCCACATTACTTACTGTAGCAACCCAACTACACTTATTTATCACAGAAACTTAAACCACCGGTCCTTTGATAGGCGAGTGATTTAGACAAACTCGCCTAAGCCGCTTGTTTTATCGGCAGCAATAAAAATGGATTTGTGAAGAAGCTGACTGATCGTTGTCACGGCTCTCTGCAATTTTTACCATTTAAAAATTATGTTCAATGTTGACTATGAATAAGTTCTGTGAGATGTTAAAATTGTAAAAAAAAGTAGCTACTTTAAATTTTCTCAAATACTGACTATAGTCTACCGTCAGATGCTATTCAAAATGTGAAATATATGTATACTCGTAAGTTCACTTACAAGTAATTTTGTTATTACAGTACAGGCCCTGCCAATTTTCCGCCAACAGTCCGAGTGTAGGTGTGTGTGGGTGTCTTAGGTATATTAATATTAATAGGTAGTTATTACACCAAAACAACACTGTTTAACAAAGTTTAATAAAGTGTGCAAATCGGTTAAAACCTGGAATTCATTACCAGCGCACGTGTTTCCCTCCTACTACGATCCCGGGTCCCGGGTAAGCGGGGTGTGAAAAAGCATCTCATTAGGCCGCCATAGCGTGGGTCGTCATACTGTACTGTCTGCATTCGCAGTGAGTACGGCGACCACCGCTTTTGGATTCTTGGGTTTCTTATTTAAAAAAGAAAAATGTTGTCAAATTGGTAGGACAACAAATGTATTATTTCTTTTTCATATTTTCTATAATTTTAATATGTTATTATATGATAAAAAAGCACAGCTCTTTTAATAATATAAGAGTCACATATTTATAAACGACATTCGATGAAAAAAGAGATAAATAATTGATAATAATTTACTAACTTCAAAGTGGAAAGCTCAAAACAAGATATGTTTTTCTTATCACAGTTTGGAGAAATATTGTAGAAATATTTTGTAACAATAAAATTGTCAAAAGTTTTATAACTTTTAATTAATGACACTCTTTATTAAAATAAAAGTTTCATGTCATCATTCACATGGAATGGAAGATATAACGACAATTAAGAATATTTTTGTGATTTGAGCTTGTCAACTATATGCAAGAGCTGGTACATTGGAAAATATTACAGAAGACAATACCCGCATTAGGAATAAATCCTGTATCGCGAGGGAGTTTACAAACATAGAAGAAACGTACAGAAAGAACACCCAGACTCAGAACAACAATTTGTGGATCACACAAAGTGTTGTCCCATGTGAGATTAGAACCCAGAACACTCAGCGAAGTGGAGAGCGGCCTGGCGACCGCTTAAACCACTTTTTTTTTTTTTTTTTTTTTTTTTTTTTTTTTTTTTTTTTTTTTAACGTGTGGAAACCCCCTCGGGCCGTCACCCCACCGGGGTTTACGGCGGGGTGGTGTGTCGGAATCGGACCGACTTAAACCACACAGTGTGCCACTCTGCGCCTGAGATAGGAGGGATCCGGGAACCGCTGCTATTACGACATCCAGATCCCTCCCAGCGCCCGCCCGCTAATGCAGGCACCATCTATGAGTAAACTCTCTATTTTAGGCGACGTACGGCATACGCGGACGTCGCCTCCTCGCGGCTGGCCATTGTAGCGGATGGAGGGGAAAACCCGTCCCGTCCACCCGCGGCCACACTCAAGGCGGCATGAGGCGCTGGTATGCGCGCCTCCGCCGCCCGGCTCGCCGGCGGCGAATTGGGTCCGAGTGGATATTGTCCTCCCGGGCCTTCTCCGCCGCCTCCTTCCGCGAAATTACGTCTTCGCAGAAGGTTGCGACCGTGGTAAAACAACTGTCGCTACCGACCATGGAGCGTATTACGGCCGGTAGCGAGAGATCTCCTCCAATAACTGCAGTGAGGACCCCACGCTGCGCCGCCCAGGCGGAACAAACCGCCAGCGTGTGCTGAGCCGAGTCCCCACTGCAGTCGCAGTGGTGACAGGCGGGACTCAATTCCCTCCTGGCGACCGAGTGCAGATACTTCCCGAAGCAACCGTGCCCGGAAAGAATCTGCGTCAGTCGGAAGGAAAGGATCCCGTGCTGCCGCCCTGCCCACTCGGCGATGACCGGCTGGAGAGCCTCCACGGCGGCAAAGCCAGCACGTGGAGCCTCCAGCCGGGACGACCAACGAGCCATCGTGGCTCGACGAGCGGCCTCTCGCCACTCGCGTATCTCTTCGGGCGGGGGCCGAATGCCGCTACCCACCCGAAAGTCTGCCGTTCGCTGATAAACTTCAGCGAGCACTTCCGCCTCCAAATCCCACGGGGGAGTTCCGGCCAACGCGCACGCCGCCTCCGTCGATACGGTGCGGTAACCGCGTATGGCTCTAACCGCCAATATCCTCTGAGGGCGCCAGAGGCGAGCCCTATTCTGGGCGGTCAGAGCCGCCGCCCACACCGGTGCACCATACAGTGCCATTGACCGAACAACCCCCGTGTATAGCCGTCTCGTTGCGACGCTGGCTCCACCCAAATTGGGCAAAAGTCGCCCAAGAGCAGAAGCAGCGCCGACCAGCTTTGGAGTAAGCTGTCGGAAGTGCTCGTCGAAGAGCCACCTGCCGTCGAGGATCAGGCCCAGATACTTCATCTGGGCCTTAATCGGTACGAGGACCGAATTGACTACGATAGAGGCACCGGGGGGTGGACCACGACGGGGCCCATGAAACAAAAGGGCTTCCGTCTTATCTAGGGCCACCCGTAAACCCAGCGCCTCAATGCGCCCGACCACCAAAGAGACTCCTACGGTGGCCAGGCGCGCCGCCTCTTGAAAGTTCGTCCCCCGGGCCGTGACCAATGTGTCATCGGCGTAACAAATTACGCCCAGCCCGGGGGGAAGACGACCTCGAAGGGCCCAGTCGTATCCCATATTCCACAGGAGTGGTCCGAGGACGGACCCCTGTGGAACACCGCACGACATGGACCGCCGCCTCAGAATACCATCTCGGTCCTCGTACACGACGGTACGCTCCTCAGACCGCTTAAACCACTAGGCCAACCGTGCAGTCAAAAAAAATTGAATTATTTATTTATTTTCACTGTATGCATAAAAAACAAACAACAGATGAGCTACAAAATGTAAAATATCCTAGGTAGTAGCCACGCTGATTTTAGCACGAGCGGGCCGGCTCGACCGAGGCAGTTCTACCCTCCCACAGAAAACCAACCTAAAGCGCCAGCATCCTTGTTGTCGTGTTTCGTTTCATGAGTGTGAGACCGGAAGCCCATTGAGGGGTGACAGTTATCGTGGTAACTGTATACTGTCACGATGACTGTTATGCCTTTTACGTCCCCAAGCGGGGTGTGAAGAAGCACAAGGCCGCCATGGTGTGGGTCACCATACTGCAGTCTGCATTTGTGATGAGTATGGTGTTCACAATTCTTGGATTCTATTCATGTTTTCCATCAGGCAGAGTAGAGTCACTTTGGCAGGCTTTTAATATAAAAAAAAATGTTAATGTACAATAACTAACGATTTTATCGCTCACGGTGATTTTTCGAGAACCTGAACACGGATATTAGGTATTCAAAAACTTTAAGGTAATTTACGTATGAGTAACCGACAAATAACATCACATAAATATCTAAATAAAAATATCAATAAAACATTTTTACTTAAACACACACATTTACACACAATACAGGTATATAAATACATACATGCACACATTTACACATACATATAAGTACAGATTAATATATTTACCAAAAAAAGTATACAGAATGACAAATTATAGTCCTATCATAGCTTTATTTGTCGGATTGTCTCGGTCAAGTTGGTACCTTGATTTTTTTTTGGTTAAATAGCTAGGACTTTAACCGATAAAGACATCGTTTACTTTTATCAATCGATTCATTACATCTTTTTCTTATCACTCGCCTTCTCATTTTATATATTTTTACCTTAAACCTTTTTCAATATAATTTTCTATACTGCTCAACTTGTAATGTTTGGTTGACGGCTATAGGTTTGTTTTCTGTTACAGTAAGTAGGATTAAGTTGTTGTTAAAACTTGGGCGTTTAGTACCAGTCTACCAGTGTGTACATACAATGTGTCCCTGATATCGTCTACTCCAATGTAATTTATGTTTGAATTTAGACAAAGTTTTTGTTTCATACCTTGGTTTATTGAGGAAGGCATAAGATGACTTCAAATAAATTGAAATACCAGATTATTGTAAATTGAAAAGTGTATATCACAAAAGTAGTAAATAAATGGGCTATTTAATATTAGTGTTTTAGTTCAACTACATAATATATGCATGTAATCTACTACGAGTGTAGCGCCATTTTGACTGCCTCAGTGACGCAGCGGTAGTAAATGCATCTGCTGTGCTTGAAGTCTCGAGTTCGATTCGAGAGTAGGACAAAATGTTTGTGTGATCTGCAAATATTTGTTTCGGAGTTTGTATATTTTCTATGTATAATATGTATGTATTTACAAAAATAAGTGTGAAAGAAAGAATTCTATCAATCTGTCTAGTTTTCATAGTACAAGTTCTGCTTAGTTTGAAACTAGATGGCGTTGTCAAGTGTCCGAAGTATTTACTATTATATTATATTACATGTACCAAGCCTCCTAAAGATTTTACTTATTCACGATTTAACGCTTGTTTGGATACAAATATTGATTATGACTTGTTGAAACATCACTGTTCATTGGTATATTTGAACTCATGCTATTTTTACTTTTTTTTTAATAATTATTTATAAACCAAAATATATTCCTTTAATTTGTTTTGTAGCACATCAGACAAGAATAAGAAAAGGAAGGTTACTCGAAGGTAAGTGATTACTGCTGCCTATGGACACTTTGCACGGTACAAACCGACCTTCATGCTGAAGCAGACCTCTGCCACGATCAGCTCATCTCTACCTGTTAACATGGTAAATGTTTATCATTTTACTCTATTCCCAATACTAAAATGAATTCTCGAATTATATTTTAACTTTTACTTTACACAAAATATCATTCTTAACGCATCAACTCTGTCCTACTTCGAATCTTTTTGTGAATATTTTGTGAATGTAAACAGTTTAAGCGATAATACACTCTACTTCCTATATTTAGAGTATATATTGTGTTCGTGTTTTTCAATATGTATCATACGATGGTGATAAATTATACTATTGTGGTGAAAGACAAATTTTGTTCCGTGTCCTCGCATCGTTAGCCAAGATTTGGGCCCATGCGTTTATAGTAGGTCGTCTTATGCGTGTATTATAATTCTATACAAAAATATTTTTATTTCACTTTTTGAAAAGAAAAAATATTTTGAAAGAATTTGTTTGGAAATAATTTATTAGACCACCAGTTTCTTGTTTGTTAGCTCTTAGAATATTGCCTGTACATTTAATAATTTTATTACATGTAATCATCACGACTGAGATGATGATGATGAATCAAAATATGGTGCAAAAATTGATATAATCGATTAAGTGGATAAAAAAAAAAGAAAATTTATCTATTACAATACTATACTCCTTATTTTTAATTAATATCAAATATACTAGTATGCTTAACTATTTATCCCTACCATTATGTATTGCATAAAGACCACCATATTGTGTCCTTTTCCTCAAATTTATTTGTGACCAGTGCAATGAATCATGTTTTTCCATTCACCTCTATCTCATGTCAGTTCACTACTTATCTATACCCTTTCTTTTATATTCTCTTTTTTCCTCTCTTCTTATAAAATCTTTCTTTTCGTCATCTTCTGCTCATATCCGTCAACATCCGGCTACAAAACTTTCTTCAGTACATTTGCTTATATGTTACACCAGAATATTCTGTTTCTCATTAATTTTTCATTCACTAATTTATTTTCCAATTTATTTTTCAAAAACCTTTTTTTATATTAATAAGTATCTCAACCTAATTACAAAAATATACCTAAGGTTTATCAGTGGTTGGTAGGTCGTCGCTGTTTGATTGAGTAACTTAAAATACACTACAAAAGCCACTTATATACTATTTCGCTATAAACCCTCTTAATTTTAAACATTATTACACACGTTGATCAATTTTATTTGGTTGAATAATATCATATTAATCTAGCCTAACTTAAACAATTACGAGAAGTGTAATAACATTTAATGGACAACGTTTATACGTTGAAATACATTTTACGAGTAGGTTAATCTTGGTTTCAAAACATTATTTTCGCTAATAAAGAGAAAATGGATACTCAATATTTTATTCGTATATTGCTACCAGTTTGATAAAGTTTTATGCCCAACTCTGTCGTGTTATGTCACAATTTATAATAAAATAAAATCAACTATGTATCAAGACAATGAATCCGTAAATATTTCGATAGTTTCGAGACAGTTGCGTGACGTCTTCTTAAAATATTATAAGACAAGAACATATAACAAGTTGCATGAAATATATCGTTTCGTTGTGTGTTTATGGTAATATTAGGGATGATATTTTAGTTGTCGTTATGGTTTATTGTGTATAGTACATTATTATGGAGAAAGACACTAAACAACAGCACGAATAGTGACTGTCGTTTAAAGAAAATACTGAAAAAAATATCTAATATCACTCGTCTAGTCAACGTAGTATAGAATAGCCCAAAATCTCCTTTCTAAAGAGAGGCTAGCAATAAACTGTTGTATTGATGATATTTTGATGAATTTGTTTTTGTAACATCTATAAATGGACGTTCTATATTTTGATATGTTATTCTGTAATTTTCTAATACTTTCTTTATTTATTTACTTCAGTTTTGACTTTTCGAATACGTTATGAAATAAAGTTGATCAAATATCAAAACAACTATGTCCTCTGACCACTTACAGATTTATTAAGTCGTAACAGGACCTTACTTGTTACATCTAGTAGGATTTTTCCGCCACCTGTTATTGCGAGGAAAAAATCTCGATGAAATAGCATAGGGTCGAGATCTTACAGGTGCGGTCACTATACGAGAAATTGAAAGATTCATAATTTTTTTTTTGCCACTTTTATGTTTAGCGATTTTGTATGGCGGCATTTTGTGACCTGAAGTTTTGTTTTGTACTATTTAATGTTATAGATATATTATTTTTTATACATTATAGCCTGTAAATTCTAATTTTGAAGAGGGCAACATTTTCTCATCTCTTTCGGAACAAAAACGCTTTTGCTATTACTGCTACTAATTACTGTTACTAATATTAGTTGTATGATGTAGTATCAAATACAAGACCACAACAATTCATCAGTTACAAGTGCGTTGCGTGCATTTGAGACCTCTACCTTGAAAGCGGGGATTCCCCAGAATGCGATAAAAAGCAATTGTCGAACACCAATGTTCTATGAGGCCGTAATATTATTCCGGTGACATAAACGCTTTCTGTTTTTTTTTTGGTATTATAAACATCTCTATTTTAACTTTGTTATTCTATTACTTGTTACTAATGATTAGATCATTTTATGAAACACATCACACAAAAACAACTTTTTGTTCTAATTAGTCCCTTCGCAGGTATTTGAAAGAAAACAAAGTTGTTTAATGGACCGAAGTTTTATTTGTTTAATCGCTAGAAAAGAAAAAGGTTTGGGGTACCTATTGTTAAAGCTTGTTTTTATATTTTCTCTTTGCGTAAATTCCATTCTGAATTCTTAGGCACAATTTATTTTATTGAGTTTACTTCAGCGGGTGAATTTTTTAAGTTTTTAACCTTATCTAACTTTGGTAAGATAATACATTTTAAAGTTTTATTTATTAAAGAAATAATTAAAGTTTTGATTCATACATGTTTAATGTTCTCAGTATATTTGCCATAAAGGGCAAATTTATCTGTAAATTAAGCTGAAAATAATTCATTCAAATAAACTTATTTGTAATTTATGGAACACAAATAAATTTATTTTCTTCTAAAATTAGTAGAGCCACGTAACTTCGCCTGCGTCTCTTAAAGGAAATAATTTTTCCCTTATTTTGACAACATTTCGCTTTGTTGCTTGGCTCTTACTGGTCATAGTGTGCTATCCAATATTATAATATGTTTTAATTTCAAACTATTATTCCTGAGATTAGTAGATTCAATCATACAAACTATAACTTTATAAATTTAGTTTACATTTATAGGCACATTTCTATCCCAGCCCACAAACGTATGACCTGACGGCCATTATGTCCTAACTTTTTAACTCTTTGATATCACCTTTTTTTTTTTTTTTTTTTTTTTTTTTAACGTGTGGAAACCCCCTCGGGCCGTCACCCCACCGGGGTTTACGGCGGGGTGGTGTGTCGGAATCGGACCGACTAAAACCACACGGTGTGCCACTCTGCGCCTGAGATAGGAGGGATCCGGGAACCGCTGCTGTTACGACATCCAGATCCCTCCCAGCGCCTGCCCGCTAAAGCGGGCACCATCTGCGGATAAACTCTCTATTTAGGCGACGTACGGCACACGCGCACATCACCTCCTCGCGGCTGGCCACTATAGCGGATGGAGGGGAAAACCCGTCCCGTCCACCCGCGGCCACACTCAAGGCGGCATGAGGCGCTGGTATGCGCGCCTCCGCCGCCCGGCTCGCCGGCGGCGAATTGGGTCCGAGTGGACATCGTCCTCCCGGGCCTTCTCTGCCGCCTCCTTCCGCGAAATTACGTCTTCGCAGAAGGTTGCGACCGCGGTAAAACAACTGTCGCTACCGGCCATGGAGCGTATGACGGCCGGCAGCGAGAGATCACCTCCAATAACTGCAGTGAGGACCCCACGCTGCGCCGCCCAAGCGGAACAAACCGCTAGCGTGTGCTGAGCCGAGTCCTCACTACAGTCGCAGTGGTGACAGGCGGGACTCAATTCCCTCCTGACGACCGAGTGCAGATACTTCCCGAAGCAACCGTGCCCGGAAAGGACCTGCGTCAGTCGGAAGGAAAGGGTCCCGTGCTGCCGCCCTGCCCACTCGGCGATGACCGGCTGGAGAGCCTCCACGGCGGCAAAGCCAGCACGTGGAGCCTCCAGCCGGGACGACCAACGAGCCATCGTGGCTCGACGAGCGGCCTCTCGCCACTCGCGTATCTCTACCGGCGGGGCCCGTATGCCACTACCCGCCCGGGAGTCAGCCATTCGCCGGTAAACTTCGGCGAGCACTTCCGCCTCCAAATCCCACGGGGGAGTTCCGGCCAAGGCGCACGCCGCCTCCGTCGATACGGTGCGGTAACCACGTATGGCTCTAACCGCCAATATCCTCTGAGGGCGCCATAGGCGAGCCCTATTCTGAGCGGTCAGAGCCGCCGCCCACACCGGTGCACCATACAGTGCCATTGACCGGACAACCCCCGTGTATAGCCGTCTCGTCGCGACGCTGGCTCCACCCAAATTGGGCAAAAGTCGCCCAAGGGCAGAAGCAACGCCGACCAGCTTTAGAGTAAGCTGTCGGAAGTGCTCGTCGAAGAGCCACCTGCCGTCTAGGATCAGGCCCAGATACTTCATCTGGGCCTTAATCGGTACGAGGACCGAATTGACAACGATAGAGGCGCCGGGGGGTGGACCACGACGGGGCCCATGAAACAAAAGGGCCTCCGTCTTATCTAGGGCCACCCGTAAACCTAGCGCCTCAATGCGCCCGACCACCAAAGAGACTCCCACGGTGGCCAGGCGCGCCGCCTCTTGAAAGTTCGCCCCCCGGGCCGTGACCAATGTGTCATCGGCGTAACAAATTACGCCCAGCCCGGGGGGGAAGACGACCTCGAAGGGCCCAGTCGTATCCCATATTCCACAGGAGTGGTCCGAGGACAGACCCCTGTGGAACACCGCACGACATGGGCCGCCGCCTCAGAATACCATCTCGGTCCTCGTACATGACGGTACGCTCCTCCAGATAGTCTGCCACAAGCCGCCTCAGGTACTCTGGCACCCCGTGGTAGTGGAGTGCTTCCCTGATGCAGCTAAATGGCAGACTATTAAATGCGTTGGCGATGTCCAACGACACCGCCAGCAGCACACCACCACAGCTCACCGCCTCTTCGGTCACGGCCCTCAGGCGCAACACAGCATCGACTGTCGAACGCCCGGCTCGAAACCCGTATTGGGCGTCCGACAGATCGGGGCCCACCTCGCAGAGGTGCCGGACGATGCGGGCAGAGATTATCCTCTCAAACAATTTACCCGCCTCGTCCAGCAATACGATGGGCCTATAAGCCGCGACCGAATCGGCCGGCCGTCCCGGCTTCCGTAGTAGGACCAGCTTCCCGCTCTTCCAGCCCTCAGGAAAGCGCCCGGACGCCAAGCTGGCGTTTAGGACTTCCCCGAGGCGATCCGACATGTGGTCGAGGGTTCGCGCCAACACTCGGGCAGGTATCCCATCTGGCCCAGGGGCGGTGTTCTTAGAGCGAATCCGTAGAACGACCGCCCCTATCTCCGATTCCCTGACGGGCGGAACATTATTCTCGTTCCGTCCCCCGTCGTCTTCGACCATGAAGGCCATCGACGGGGGTGTGTGCTCCGCCCGCTGCGGGAAAAGACCCTCGACCACTTCCCGCAGGAAGCTGGGCTGGAAGGTCTCTGTAAGGGGGGGGCCCGACGCGCGGAGCTTTTGTCGCGCCGCACGATAAGGGCGACCCCAGGGGTCACGATCAAGACCCTCCAGCATCTCCTTCCTCTTCACTTCTTTGGCGCGGCTAATGGCCAGCTTCAGAGTTTTCCGCGCCTCTCGGTACTCCTCATGAAGCTGGTCCTCCCCGCCGTCTACGCGGTGTCGCCGCCGACTACGGGTGTAGGACCTCCGGGCACGAGTACAGGCCGCGCGGAGGTCCGCCAACTCCTGGGACCACCAGTAAACCTCCTTCCGTGGAGGCCGACAACCTCGGATACGGGGCATGGCCGCATCGCAGATCTGCGTAATCGCATCGCGGAAACGACCAGCCCCCATGTCGACCTCTTCGGTCGGAGCCTGCGGAGACAGCCAGGAGTGAATAATGGCTGCCTCCTCTAGTAGGTCCCTATTCAGTTTGGCTACAGCCCACCGCGGAAAGCGAGAAGAACGCCGCGCCGCGTGACCCCTACTGGGGTCCTGGGTCCGGGAGAGCTCAAATCGGATGTAGAGGTGATCCGAGAGCGTCTCAACCTCTTCCAGGACGCGCCAGTTCCTTACTCGTGCGGCGAGGGCAGGGGTAGCGAACGAAAGGTCCACTATCGACCCTCCCTGCTGTCGCACGCACGTGTTGGTGGAGCCTCTGTTTAATAAACAGAGGCCCACCGAGGCCGCCCACTCCTCTACGGCATCGCCCCTTGCGTCCGTTCTGGGGGAACCCCACGCAATGGATTTTGCATTGAAGTCCCCCAGCACTAGGACGTGCCCAGACGTTAACCGCCGCATCGAGGTTTCCAAGTTGTTAAGGAAAACCTCGAAGTCGCTCAAACTCCGGTTGGGGGAGAAGTAGACACCATATATGGTGATCCCCCCCCACTCGGCAGCAACATATCCAGTGCCCTTGTCTCTAAGCGACAAGGGCGGGGAATGAGCCGCCGTGGAGCCGACGACTGCCACGGAACCGTCCCGGTTACCCAACCAGTTTGAACGGGGAGGAACGTAATAGGGCTTCTTTGATATCACCTAAGACAACCATTTTAATAAAATACAGTAAGGAGCAATTTTAATTTACATAAACGCACATCATACCTGATTTATTTAATTCTATAAGAAATAATACACAAAACAATACGTGTGTAAAATAGTTTCGTAAATAACTCATACTTTTTGTAAAATAAAAACGATAACAATAGTTACTATGGTTTATTTTTAGGTAATAGACATCGCCATTATTTTTTCAAACATTCTTTTAGGTCATACAACTCTGTGATTATATTTTATAATTCCATCTCGTAAAGTTCAGGCAGCGCTTGGAATGTAAACACACAAAACATGATATTTACAATATCATCTTACAAATCTTTGAATTTCTGAGCTTTTCTGTACTAAAATATATGTGTATTATACATATTAACCTTCCTCATAAATTACTCTTCCTATATAAGAAAATCAAATTAAAATCCATTGCGTAATTTAAAAGATCTAAGCGTGTCGTGTGGTGCCGGCTAAGAATAGCACCACCCCGTGTCCTCCCGTAGGTGTTGTAATAGTCGACTAAGGGATAGTACACCAGAGGATGACCCCCCCAATCTCGGCGACACTGTTCCTCTGGGCTACGGTAGCGGTCTAGCAAGGGGCAAGGCAGGGAGTGCAAAGAATCCCTCGGAAAGATCAGGGTACCACAAACGACGACTTGACCTGGCAACATATAACACGCGCACATTGCCGACCAACGAGAAAATATTTGAACTAGAGGAGGAATTGAGCAGGATGAGGTGGAATATTTTGGGTTTATCTGAAGTCCATAGACAAGGGGAGGACTCAATAATACTGTAATCCAATAACTTGCTTTATTTCTGGAAGGGCGATCTTCAGTCCCAAGTTGGTGTCGGGTTCTTGGTATATAAACCCCTCATAAATAACGTGGTCAAGATCGAGAGCCTGTCGTGGAGGATTGTGTACCTTATACTCAAAATAACCAAGAGGCACTGACTGAAGAGGACTGAAGGTTATACAGGTATACACTCCGACTGTGACACACCCCGAAATTAAGGTAAAGACCATGTATGAGAACATTAGTAGGGCCATACATATATGTAAAACTTACTATACGATTGGCAGTGGGCGGGGTACATTACACATAGAAACGGTGGCCAATGGAGCCATAAAGCTCTGAAGTGGCGACCGCGTATTAGGCAACGCAGCGTTGGTAGACCCTCCACAATATGGTCCGACGACCTGGTGAAGGTCCCGGGAACCTGCTGCATACGCACTCGGGACCGGCTGTTGTTGAGAACCTTGTGGAGGCCAGCAGTGGACGTCTTTTGGCTGCGAAGCATATGTGAACAAAAAGCGACTTCATTTTATACTATGTTGAGAAAAATTATTTACTTTTTTAAATAAGTCTTGCAACACTTGAAACACAATTAATCCGAAAATTTTATTTAACAGTCTATAACAGTGATGTAAATCAATAAATCGCGTTAGAACACTTTACACGCTCTGGGAGCCTGGCATTGAGCCTTTTTAGTTATGAAGAAGTAAAGTTTAGGGTCCGCTCAACAACTTCAGATTACGTACGTATTGATAGCGTAATCTTGTTTTAATTGTTTGTTAGTACGTGGGTCTAATGTAACCCTTGTTCTCGATTGAGCAATGAAGGGTTTGAATTGGGTAACTGTTTCGTATTTACTTGATGAAGGGTTAGATCTATCTGTTAGTTATTATAGTTGTTGGTGTTATCTTGATCAACGACTTTTGAGATTTAGGCTGAGAGATAATGTACTCTCTGTAGATAAAACTTTAAATTCTAAACCATTTGAACAAAGTGAAATATCTTCAAAGTTATAATCTTTGTAATTACAGAATGTTTACGAGTAGATGTATTGTCCTATCCTATCTAGGCGGGAAAACATAAATACAAAGAAATATAAAATTAAATAAATAGAAAATACTTCTCGCGTGGTGTTCTAGGGGGGAGGCCTATGTTCAACAGTGGACGTCTTCCGGCTGTTGATGATGATCGTATCTTAAAAAATGTTATAAATGTAAAAGTTTGTGAGGATGTATGGGTGTTTCTTAGTTGTTCATGCAAAAATTACTAAACGGATTTAGATGAAATATTATAAGTAATGTAGTTTACATATCTGATTAACCCATAGGTTTCAGTACTGTGATAACCGACTTAAATGCGGGTGGACATAAGGTTAGATATTTATAAGATCTTAACTAAACATAATTTTAACTAATAGCTTCTTAAACACATAAACTCCATTCTCCTCTTGTATTTCTTGAGTTGTAGATATCCATAGAC
Organism: Hypercompe scribonia; assembly: GCA_949316085.1. Taxonomy (NCBI): domain Eukaryota; kingdom Metazoa; phylum Arthropoda; class Insecta; order Lepidoptera; family Erebidae; genus Hypercompe; species Hypercompe scribonia. Next base: position 14,968,927 of record OX438988.1, read on the forward strand.
GGTAGTAGGCACTTACCATAAGATAATCCATCTGCTCATTCGCTTTCTTATATCATAATTTCTTTAAAGAAACGTCAAATAACTCGTCGTAGTTCAGTATTGGGTATTACATTACCGGAATTATTAAGAGTGATCCAGCTAAAATGTATTTGGGAATAAATTGTATCTTTGACGATCAAATAGTGACGTGTTGGTGTCCTTTTCAGGTTCCCCTCGAATCAGGTGAGGAAGAGTTTGGGGTCACGTAAGGTCATCTAGGGAAAAATTGCTTTTCACTGGCTTTCTGGTTTTTTACTCCGGATTAGCCAGCCTACGTATTCGTATTTTGAGAGCCCATTAGTACACCACTGTACCTTTACCACTAATATCTGTATATAGAATGTAAGTTTTTTTTCTAGTTACCTACCAAATTGACTTTACTCTGCCCTATGAAAAGCATGAATAGAATCCAAGAGTGATGGCCACCATATTTATTACGAATGAAGACAATGCAGTATGGCAATCCACGCTATGGCAGCCTATTAAAATGCTGCTTCACGCCTCGCTTGAAGGACCTAGAGTATTAATCATATCCTAAAAATATATTATTGTAATATATCAGTTTGTAAATCATGTATGTCAATCATTTATCAATGGCATGGGACATTGAGGACCGTCATTATGGTAACAGCTATCATCGTTAATCGAAATTACTATTATAAATAGGCACAAGTTATAACAGTAGAGCGGAAACTTTTTGTTGTGGTAAAATATGAAATACTTCAAAATTAGACCATCTATTTGAAAAACGAATGAAATGTAATTCATTCGTGTTTGAGAATAAGCATCCGAATAGACACACAGACAAGTGTGGCTAGAAGACTTTTTTTTGTAATATTGAGAGGATATCCGTGTGGTAGTGGATTAAAAATATAGAGTGTTACCACCCCTATTCATCCCGTGGATGTCGTAAAAGGCGACTAAGGGAAAGTATACGAAACAATATCATTACAAAGAGAAGGAAAACTTGAAACAAACCCGATTCCAACCCGTCTGGCCTGCGTGGTATAGTAGGCCAAAACCTCCTTGCTAAGGAGAGGCCTATGTTCAGTAGTGGACTGTAAAAGGCTGTTGATGATTGAGAGAATTGGGTTTTTCATTGACTGATTTGGTCTTTCAATGCAAAGGCAAGGTTCTTATCAGACGAGATTATGATGTTTAGCGGATCGTGATCTATATGGTTTGGTGATGAGAAGCCACGTGTATGTTAATCAGCAGATGAGAACGATTCATATCGTTTACTCGATTAGTAGTTACTGCATATTCTGAAGTATCTACGTTAGGTAGCCATGAAGTATATATGTTTATTGTTATATTTATAGAAGTCAATGAATTCTGATATAGCTGTGAAAGTTAGTAGATTGAATTAAATAGAAGATGATTGTGGGTTCAAAACCCACATGGTACAACACTTTGTATGATTCACAAATTGTTATTCTGATTCTGGATGTTGTTTTTGTCCATTTCTTATATGTTTGTAAAGTCCCCGCGTCACAGGATGTATTATGATTATATACAAAAGAAAAAAAAGATAATAAAACGAGTTAAATATTATTTACACCAATTTTTATTTATTGGTAATTTGAAACACTCATCCACTTTTACCATAGACAATTCATTTCTCATATCGCAGTTATAATGTATAGAATTATTGATAGTCTACGCTCATAACCTGTGTGTAGGCTTCATGTGACGGCCAGCGCTGATACAGCCATATATTGTTATGTACAGGATAATATGGCCTTAGATGATATAACCATAATTGACAATGTCTTTGAATATCAATTACATACAACGGCTAGGTTAAAGGTTATGGAACGTTTACTCTATTGATTGATCAAAACAAGGCTTATACATAAATTATGTTACATATTTGTAGCTGATAAAAGAACTTGAGTTAACCTTTGAAGTAGTATCGTTTTTTTTAAAACATTATTAGTGCGTAAATCTCTCTTCCAAATACTTATAAGACTTTTACCACTTTTCTTTTGTGATTATCAATATATGATGTTTTTCATATACATCAGAAACAAAGTCGTATTACAGCGCTATTTATCGAAAACATACCAAACTACGGAGTAACTAATCCAGTATCGCGTTATAGAAATTCTCACGTCGATTAGCATATATATAATTTCTCAATATCAACAGTGAGGCCATGGTCTGTCAGGGATAATCACCTCACTTGGTCGGAGGTTTCTCTCTTCGCGTTGGAAGGATATGCCACTCGTTTCTCTACAAACATATTACATAAACTACAATTAAATATCAAAGGCGAGAATATCTTTGCAGTTTTACTATCATTTAAATTAAGATAACCCGGTCCTAATTTTATTGCCTAAGGGTTTGAATGAAATGTTGGCCTATATCTACATTGGAATACTCTCAACAATATAATAATAATTATGCTGATGTGACTAATAATTTCAGAAATGACAGTACTTAAACCAACTTTATCATCGCTTGCCGAGCGTTTTGGAAACTAATTTGAAATCAGCTCTCAGTCAGTTGCTTAACTACGGTTTTTTAAGCGCAGTTACTGTCACAACAAAAGCTTAAACCAACAAACGATAATAAATATATTGTGATATTGTAATTCTTGTGACGTAATTTGACAGTTATCATATATTTAGTAACTGTTAATATAGTTTGTGGTATATTTTGTACATAAGGACATCTGTTCAGAAAACGTAATATTTAAAAAATATATATTTATTTGAAGCAAATAGAAAATAAACTGGGACGTGGATAGTGTCTGTGGATGGTTAGTCACGTCCTATTGTTGGACAGAGGTTGCTATTCTAAGAGTAATGGAGGTAGAACTCTTATTTTTTACGCCCACGCGTTAGTGGAAGGATCACATACGTTTTACTCAGATAACAAGGATTTTTATGTACATATTTTGCTTAGGTGATTTATAATTATCATATTTGTAACAAAAAACTATTTGGAAAAAATAATACGTACGAAGGAGAACCATGCTTTGGTATTGTATTGTATTATAAATAGAGAGACTCGACCAGAGATCAATCAGAGCTCGTTCAAGGAACAAGTGAGACTATTAAAGCTCGAGTCTCGTCGCCTCTTTTTTTATATTCTTCCGGGCACCACCGGCTGCTGGTTATGTCGGACTCGAACCAACCAAAACTTACACGCCATCTCGAGTACTAGTAGCCTCGGAACCAGGTGCACCCTGGTAAGGAAATCCCTTGAATCCTGAGAGTCTCGTTTAAACCTGATGTTTTAGGAAGGACTCAAAGGTTGTCAATGCACTGTAACTCTTGAGTTGCAGACAGTTACATATCATTAGACGACCCGATTGCTCGTTTGCACTCCTATAGTATTATATCACATCACATCAACAGTCTTCACAGTACACTACTAGACATAGGTGCTTTCACAGGAGGGTTTGGCCCACTATACCACACTGGTTAAACGGGTTGGTAAAGGGGTTTGTTTTAGGTATTTCTTCTCTTTGCAATGACGTATTTCTGCGTAGATTGCTCCCTTAGTCGCCTCTTACGACATCCATGATGAATAAGCATGGTGTCATTTCATATTCTTAATTTATAACATTTAACCTTAAGCTTAAAAGATGAGTAATCCACAAAATATATTTGTGTGTATTGTATTCATAGTCTATATTATTGTTGATGAAATAACTTAGGCGTTTATGCACTTCAGATCACGTTACATCCTACTAATATTATAAATGCGAAAGTTTGTGAGTATGGATGTTTGTTACTCTTTCACGAAAAAACTACTGGAGGGATTTGGATGAAACTTTATAGTGATATAGGTTATAAATCAGAATAACATATAGACTATCATTTGTAATGATTTTATGTTAATTTTGGTCGTAATATAACGATACATGTCAATTAAGTCGGAAAAAAATTGGTTTCTGACAGTTATCTTGACGTACGCTGCCTAAATCATTGAAGTTCCGCAAAGATGATGTACTAAAAAATATATATTGATTTAAAATGATCTGTTACGAAACTTAATGTGGCAGATCAACCTACACGTAATCGAAGCCACAGTCAAAAGTTAGTTCTTTATAAAAGGTAAAGTTCAAATAACGTTGATACATATTTCAAATGATGAGCACGTCGGTCTAGTGGTTGACAAATAATTTGTTTTGCGTCTGAAATTTATCTTGTATGTGTATTAGGGTGTCCCTTAAATTTCAAGTTCGATATTTTTTTACGCATACCTTCTTAAAAGTTTCGTAATAACCCTATATTGTCTAGAAAAAAATATTAGTTCGATATATAAACGATAACCCGTGCCGACTTGCTATTTAAACTTGTCGATACAAGTTGCTTAAGTACTGCCCAGTGACCTGTTACGACATGTTTTATTTGCCATTTCGTACGTGATTTTTGAGACTATTAGTGCTTCATTGTTTAGTGCGTAAACATGTCGGTGGAATTACGGAGTTATAAACAAAATATTTTTCTTATCGGATTGACTAGCTACCAAATAAATGGTGCAAAATTACCATCTAATCGACAAGTTCTCTCAGTCCTATTTTACAATATTTGTGAGGTTAAATTGACTGTTAGTGAAAGTGCAAATCTTGTGATTAGGGAGTGCATCATATATTGGGAAAAAGCAAGAATTCCAACAAGGGCATTTCCTAACTGCGTGAAGAAACTTATTGATTTATATCATGTTTGGAGAGAGTTGCAAAAAAATTGTAAGAAAACTCAGATTACGTTTAAGAGTCGTGAGAACAATTTTATAATTAATCTTGATAATTTGTTTGATATTGCACATGCTGATGCTTTTGAGAGAATGAAAATAGAGGAAGATAAATTATTTTTAATGAAACAGAGAGAGCCAGGTCGACCGGGATGCTTAGTAAAAAATTGGCGGAAAAAGAACAAAGATCTAGACAACGACGACTGGAAGAAGAGGAAAGGATTGTAAGACAAAGAGAATCATTAGCTGTTGCATCTACTTCCACCACAAATAACTTAGACAGTGTAGAAGATTCAGACGAAGAACAGATCTTGAATTCTGAACTCAGCTTGCCGGACGTTCCCTGCCATGAACAAAGTTCAAAAAGAGGTAGAAAGAATCTTATAACACCTAAACTAGTTGCAGCTTTAGATCGATGCCAGTTAAGCATTAGAGATACCGTTTACATTCTTAATGCGGTGGTAGAAGCGCTTGGTCTGAGCAGCGATGATTTCTGTATTAACAAATCCTCGATTCAGCGAATTCGTACTGAAACTAGAAAATCAAGGGCAGAAGCAATAAAATCTAACTTCCAAAACAATGTACCCGACATAGTCACAGTCCATTGGGATGGAAAACTGATGTAATTAATAGGCTTTATACTTAATTACTTATTTATTTTAACAGAATAATACACATTAGCAAACACTTTTATAGCAGAGATGGCGGCAAGGACGTTTTAACAAAACTGTCAAACGTCATCACGTAGTGAGAAGTTGAGAACGCGGCAATTTCAAATTACTACAACACTCTCTCCAAATTACAGCGTTCCTCATTGTAAAGTGAAACAAATAATAGTAACTAACAAAAACAATAGGTTAAGTTACTCTACACATACATAGTATTACTAAACAAAGTATTACAGAATCAAGTTTTATAAGTACAGTTACATTTTCCTAATACCTAATTTACTTCTTAGATATTTAAATTTACTTTTACATAAGGGTTTAGTAAATATATCAGCCCTTTGTTCATTACTACTTATATACTTTAGATCAATATCTGTACTTTCATATTTCTCTTTAACAAACTTGTATTTAATATCTATGTGTTTACATCGTTTATGATAATTTTCATTTTTTATGACAGATATTGCACTTTGATTATCTATGTTAAGTGTTACAGAATCCTGATTATATTCATCTATATCTAACAAAAGTCTCTTTAACCAAATAACTTCCTTTGTAGCACTACAGGCAGCCATAAACTCTGCTTCAGTTGTAGATAGTGCTATCGTTTGCTGACGTTGACTGGCCCAAGTAACAGCAGCACCATTCTTAATGAATACATATCCTGTCATTGATCTTCTTGTTTCAATATCATTAGCGTAGTCAGAATCACAATAACCTTCTAGTGTATTATTTTGTGAAGGTGTATAGTACAGACCATAATCACTAGTTTCTTTGAGGTACTTCATTATTCGTTTTACGGCATTCCAGTGAGTACTATCATAACCATCCAGATATCGGCTGACTAAGCTAACCGCAAACATTATGTCAGGCCTGCTGACTATAGCTAGATGCATCAAGGAGCCCACAGCTTCTCTATATGGAATGTTTCTATCTAGCTCCGATGTATTCTTTTCTAATTTGATACCTGTCTCTACTGGTGTACTGTTCCCATTGGCATTAGTCATACTAAATTTATTCAGCAATTTTTGTATATATGTGGTCTGATGTAGAAATATGTAGTTTTCTCCTTTCTCAATTTCTAGGCCAACAAAGTTTTTAGGTTCACATACTTTTATTTCAAAATTTACTTTTAAATCATCAATAACTTTGTTTAACACACTTTTATCCTTGGAAATTATTAGTCCATCATCCACATACAGTATTAGGTACACCTTACTACCATTTAACTGACCAATATAGATACACTTGTCTGAGTGACTATTGGTGAAACCAAATTTCTTTAAAACAGAATCAAATGTTTGATTCCAGCACCTGGGTGCTTGTTTTAACCCATATAATGACCTTTTAAGTTTACAAACATGCCCTTCAGGTACATCTAAACCATCTGGTGGATTCATATAGATATCTTCAGTTATGGATCCATAGAGAAAAGCAGTTTTAATATCAAACTGTATCATTTGCAAGTTATCCTGACACACTTTAGAAAGCAAAACTCTTACAGAGTCATACCTGACAGTTGGTGAGAATGTTTCTGTGTAATCAACCTGGTGTTTCTGTGAGCAGCCCATGGCACATAACCTTGATTTATACAGTAGTCCCGATGGTGTATCTTTCACTTTGAAAACCCACTTACAGCCAATAGTTCTCACTCTATCTGGCTTCTTCACCAACTCCCATGTTTCATTCTTACTGTGTGCTTGCAACTCTTCTTCTATAGACTTTTTCCACTTATCTTTATCCACTGATGACAGAGCCTCTCGGTAAGTTATTGGAGTATCATTTTCTTCGTGTTCTCCACCTTGACAGAGGTAAGTATTAGTTTCATATTTTCTATTTCTATTTCTAAGTGTTATATTACTAGGTCCACTAATATTTATTTCTTTTTCAGGTACATATGCAGGATCATCATCGGAGAAGAATGTTTCTTCTTCATCATTATCGGATAATGTTACAGATGAGTTATTTAACTCTCTTGTGCTTTGATTTGTTAGCTCAACAGATTCATCAATGTTCTTTGTTTCATCAGCACATATTTTAACATTATTATTATTTTCTGTTAGCGGAACCATACAATATTTTCTTTGTACAGAATTTTCCAGAAATACAACATCTCTACTGATAAGAATTTTTCTTGTTTTAGTATCTAATAGTCTGTAACCTTTAGTGACTTCTGAGTAGCCAATAAATATCATTTTTCTTGCCTTAGGATCCAGTTTTTGACGTTTAGCATCAGGAACATGAACCATGACTTCACATCCAAAGATTCTAAGGTGCTTCAAATTTGGCTTCTTCCCGGACCATAACTCCTCAGGTGTAGCGTATGAAATGGATCTTGTTGGACAGCGGTTCGTTATGTACGCAGCTGTCGCCACTGCTTCAGCCCAGTAGTGTTTCTGGTATAGTCATCCACAAATGTGAGGAAATATTGCGCTCCTCCAACTGATTTCACCTCCAGTGGCCCACAGATATCGGAATGTATAAGTTCTAGAGCCTTCTTAGCACGAGAACCTTCCTTAGGAAACGGCAGCCGGGACTGTTTTCCTTCTTGACATAATTCACATATCATATCCAGCTTATTGTCAGTAAGCTTGACACCTTCTGCACATTTGGAGAGTTTGTTCAGATCAGTCATATTGAGATGAGCCATCCTTTGATGCCATAAGTAGCTGTCACTTTCCTTTGTATCACATGCATATGCTTGTGCACTACTTAAGTTCAGACGATACATGTTATTCACTAATTCACAAGCTACTACTTCTTTTTGAGATTTGTTGAATATTTTACAGCCATTGTTACTAAACTGTACAGAACATTCTTTCTTTATCAGCTGACTCACGGAGAGAAGATTGCTTGCTAACTCAGGCACATACAACACATTGGTTACTTGTATGGTTTGTGTTTGTCCTACACTATTACATATAGGCAGATCTATTTTTCCACAGCTCTTCACTTTAAGCATTTTATCATCAGCAATACGGATGCTTGTAATTGGAGGTGATGATTCATCGTATAGCCAGTCCTGCCTCATTGTCATATGCATGGACGCTCCTGAATCAACAAACCAGCTCTTACTGTCATTTGCTGCACTGGATGCCGAGAACACAGCGACATATCCAGTTTCTTTGCCTTGGTCCTTTTTCTTTGTTTTGCAATTTTTACTTATGTGACCATAACGGTTGCATTTGAAACAACGGGGACCTTTATTAAACTTCGGAGAACTATCAGAGTCCTTTTGTTTATATTTACTTGACTTACTTGCATACAATGCTACTGACTCGGAGCTCTTTATTTCTTGTAAGAGCTTAGTCTTTACAGAGTCTGCTGTAATCGGCACACCAGAACTTTCGAGGGCCATAATCATTGGCTTGTAGACTTCGGGTAATCCAGCAAGGAGTAATGTACCCAGCCACTCATCATTGATGTCAAATGATATGTTTCGAAGTTTATGTGCTGCACTCATTATTCTGTTAACGTAATCTTCAACATTTTGACAATTTTCTAACGTCGTTGTGATCATATCTCTCAATAAGCCCACGCGTCTTGTCAACCCTTTGTCGTCAAAAGCTTTTTGTAAATTGGTCCACACTTCTTTTGCCGTTTTTGCCTCTTGTATATGTATGTAATTCACTGAGTCAACCAACAATATAATTTTTGCCTTTGCTTTCAGGTCGAGCTTTGAATCAACAGGTTCGCCTTTATTTTCGATACAGCACCAGAGGTCTTCATGTTGTAAATACGTCATCACGGCAAATCTCCATATATTGTAATTATCTCGACCACTTAACTTTTCGATAAGAGTCATTGTATTTGAAGACATTTTGTATAAAAAAAATATTTTTCTACACAAACCACGCAGCTTTAGGTTATGTCGTGTCAGTTTTAATGACCGGCGACTTTGTATATCGTTATTTCACTGATATTACTTCTCACTGATACTTATTACAAACAGATTACGTTCTGGGCCCATAACCTGATGTAATTAATAGGCTTTATACTTAATTACTTATTTATTTTAACAGAATAATACACATTAGCAAACACTTTTATAGCAGAGATGGCGGCAAGGACGTTTTAACAAAACTGTCAAACGTCATCACGTAGTGAGAAGTTGAGAACGCGGCAATTTCAAATTACTACAACAAAAACTATTACCAGGGTTGGATGTACGGAGTTCAAAAGAAGAACGCTTGCCAGTTATAGCTTCACTTGACGATAGAGAGCAGCTTCTTGCAGTGCCGAAACTAGAAAGTTCTTCTGGAAAACATCAAGCGAAGGCTGTATCAGCAGCTCTCTTTGACTGGAACCTTTATGATAAAGTGCAAATAATGTGCTGCGACACAACAGCTTCCAATATGGGCCGTTTCAATGGAGCTTGTGCTATTTTGGAGCAAACTTTAGGAAGAGAATTGTTGCTTTTCGCCTGTCGTCATCATGTTTATGAATTGGTCCTAAAAGCTGTCTTTGAAACCAAGATTAAGCAAATTACTAGTAGCCCAGATATTCCGATGTTCAAAAAGTTCCAAGAAAATTGGAAAAACATTGATTGTACTAAAATTGAACCATCTCTTAATTTCGTAAAAGCACGGGTTGCCGAGACAGACATTCAAGCGTTGTTACTATTTTATACGGCAGAATTAGATAAAGGTTTTGTAAGAGATGATTACCGCGAATTGGTCGAACTGTGCGTAATATTTTTAGGAGGAGACACAGAGAAAAAATTAAAACTAAGGCCCCCCGGAGCTATACATCAGGCACGCTGGATGGCGAGAGCGATCTATTCTTTAAAAATATGTTTACTTCAGTCACAATGCAGAGTAACTGCGAAGGACAAAAAGGCTCTACAAGATGTTTGCTTATTTCTCGTAATATTGTATGTTAAACCTTGGCTCGAATGTACAGTGGCGACCAAAGCACCTAATCAAGATTTGCGCTTCTTGAAGATGTTAAAAGAGTATGAAAAAGTTGACGCAACAATTTCTAAAGCTTCTATAAGCAAGTTCAGCCATCACTTGTGGTATTTATGTGAAGAGACAGTCATTCTATCACTATTTGATGATGAAGTTGACAACCAAACTAAGAAGAAGATGATTGCCAACTTCAACAGGGACAAAATCTCGGGTTTTAGCAAACGCTATGACCCGTCGAAGGAAGAACTGACTCAAAAGTTGTTTGGTAAGTTAAATTGACTTTTTGTTGGATTTCAATTTCAATGTCCAATACTTATTTATTTATTTTCAAAATTGTTGTTGATTTTTATTTGTTATTTAACTTATTTTTCTTTTTTTTTAGACAAAGCACTGGATGATTTCGTATCGGAAAAGAGCAAACAATTTTTATCACGACTGCAGATCGACGACAGTTTTCTAAAGGAAGATGTATCTTCTTGGAATAACAATGCTGCTTTTCTGGAGGCTAAAAGAAGAATAAGTTATTTGAGAGTTGTAAATGATACTGCTGAAAGGGCTGTTAAATTAATGCAAGATTTTAACGGACTTATCACGGCTGAAGAAGAACAAAAACAGTTCTTGCTGCGCTGTGTCCAGGAACATCTAAAATTGTATCCAGACTGTAAAAAAACTACTCTAAAAAGAAGTTACCCTGAATAATTTTTATTTCTTTATGTTTTTAATTAAAGATTAATGTTCATCTAATTTATTATTTAATTTTATTCACTTAATTCATTGCATTTATAGTGAAATTATAGCAGACTGAAATTTTAGGACAAAACACGTTTTTTACTAAACTTTGAAGCTCGGTCGGCACTGGTTGCAATTATGCTAGATTGATAAAATTTTATATTTAAGTATCTTATAGCATTAGTAAAAATTATAGAGGGTATGCATTTCGAAATTCGAAAAAAATTTTTTTTTTGTCATATCACCACACCCTAATGTGTATGTATTTACAAATATATATGTAAATATGTTTTTCAACTGCTTGGTTTCTATAGTGGAGGTTCTAGTAAGTCTGGTGTTAGATGGCCGTACATATGTGAAGTTATTATTATTATAATCTATATAATAATAATACAAAATATATTTACACACTTGACACTGGTGAAGAAATACAAACGATCGATGACAAGTGTGGGGGGCACTCTGCTGCATTGATTCGATATCACAGTTCTTCATGACAAGAATCTCGTGATAGTTGAAAAAGAAAAAGAAATAAAATATTTCGATTCATCATACGAGATTGTCGATATGTTGATGTGGATTCAGTGACTATTGCTCCGATAGTTGTGTTTGCTCACGGATTGATAGCCAAGAATCTTGACTAATACCTTAAGAGGCTCACGTTAGAAAGCTAGGTCAAGAGTCTGGTATAAAATGCAGGCCTTCTTGACATGGTCCGTCTTATGAGGAGGTTTCAGTATTTAGTGTCTACTCGTCATGTACCTGTCTCTATGTCTGCCGCGTTAATATTTTTAAATACAAATTTTTGTTTTCTCTTTTCATGTACAGTCAAACCTGGGTACGTAAGAACTGGATAAGTGAGAAAACTCTATATGTGAGAGGAACAGCCAGGACCCTTCATTTTAAGCTCCCAAAACTCTATTAACGAGAAACAGAAACCTCTGTAAGAGAGAGTCGTTTTTCCCTCATGGACCTCCGTAAGTGAGACTGCTACTTATACATATCTCTATAAGCGACAGTCGAGCTTTATTTATTTATATTATTTAGGAGGAACAAATGTCAAAACAAATTACAAATTTAACATCTGGCATTTTATGACTCATTCTATTTCGTGGAACTAAATAACGTTCTAAATAAAATAAAATTACATTTTATCATATTACATATTTACTACATTCGTACTTGCTGTGACTTGTTGTTACTGCGTACCTCTATAAGAGAGAAACGCTACCCATATACCTGCATTAGCGAGAAACTCGGGTTGGTGAGAAACCTCTATAAGCGAGAAGAAGATTGTGCTCCCTTGAACTCTCGCTTATCCAGGTTTGACAGTATTTCAAAATGTAATTTAAATGTATTTTAATGAAATAAAGAGAATAATAATAATAAATTTACTGTACACCAGGACAAAAGGTCTTAGAATAGGTGTGTAGGTAGAAAATAGGCCTCATCGCTCGGAGGCAATCTTTTACGAGCAACCATGGGATGGAGAGTAAACAATATTTGCAACTGAAAAAATATGTTACTTAAAAATTCTTACATGTTGATTCGGAAGGTTACCTTTCCTTTTTACTTTAAATAGGAGGGGTCCAGGAACACAAAAAAAAACTACACTAAATTACCATATCGTGTAATTTTAGTTTGTGCGATTTTGAAATACAACTCTGCTGCAAACCCTACTAAGGTGAAGGACCGAAGCGGTTTACATATGTAACAAAATAAATTTAAATTAAAAGAAGAATGGATTGAATTGTATAGAATGCAAAAATATAAGTGAAAAGAAAATATCAAACCCGCCGCCGTGTCATATCCAATAATAACTATTTTCTTTTATTGCGGAACCAAGAATCAATTATTCATAATCTTTCAATTCTTCCCGATAAATTGTTTGTGAAATAAGATTTTACTGGGTTTTAGTTTCATTTTCAGATTATTTCATTGAAATACCATAGTGTATTAAATCTTATTGAATAGTTACAAACTTACACATATTCATGTCCTTTCTCCGAAAGGGTAGACAGAGCAGTATTAAAACACCCACTTTAAGCAAACGTTAGTTTGATTTCCACATACGTAATAGTGGGTAAGTCTATTATTGTAAGCCAGCCGGGTCTAGATAAACATACCTAATATATTTCTAAAAACATAGACATGATAAATTTGTACTGGATCTAAAGATCCGTCTGCAAAGTTACCTGTTCAAAAATTACCTAGAGCTTAAAAAAAAACGTGTAAAAGCATTAACCAAATTCATTTAGGGTCAAGTCAAATGCTCCGCTAATAATATATTAACGTCATCCATTGTTCATATCAAATAACAGGGTGGTATCGAGAGGACAATCGCGAACAAACAGTGCAATTTGTCTTGTTTTTTGGACACAGCCTTTTTTTGACACACGGTCACAGAAGATGGATCACATCACATCACATCACATCAACAGCCTTTATTTATCCTCTACTGGTCACAGGCCTCTTCTTAGGAAGTAGGTTTGAGGATGTATGTTATGTTAAAAATATGTGAACTTATTGTGTGTTCTGTAAAATAGACTGCTCAATTTTACAGAATTATGACTTCATAATAATGAAATCGACTAGTTAAAGTTTAATATATGATTAATAATATGCTAATTCAACCCTACCATATTCCGCGGTGTTAAATTAACGTTACATTTATGAAAAATAAGCTACGAAAGTGAAGCGAATACAAACTCTTGACGAAAATCAACGCAGTTATCTATCAGTTGTATATCATGTCGAAATATGAACGCAATCGGGGCAGAATTTTTCTAGTGCCTGTTTTCTATTAGACTGTTTCTTACCACTATTTTATACTCTACATCAAACTCATAGACGATGCTACGAAATCATTTAACTTCGTTAATATTTTTGGAAGATATGAGAAATCTATCTGCCTTAAAGTGTTTTGGCCTTTTGAGCCGTATGCTACACATTCGTAGTGCTCTGGGTAGCAAAAAAAGTAAAAATAAAAAATAAAACGAGTTTGATTGTAGCGTCGGCATGAATATGTATTGTTATGCATCATAGGGTGTCATAGAGTTCTGATTCACACGAAAGCTCGTATTCTGTTTTGGTTAAGAGTTTATGTATTTTGTTAATTGTATTTACTTACACTTGAGAATATTTGTAATTTTATTTTTATATAATCTCCCTTTAGAACCTTCACATATCTTTAAAAGTGATAAAATTGATAGAAAAATGTACAGAAAGAGTAAGAGAACATGATAAAGGTTAACATTTTAATAAAGAGGGTCCAGAATCGCTTGAGAAAATATCCAGATTGTATAAAAATCTGATACTCAATAATCAATAAAGTTTAAATTATTATTGTCAACATAATATTTTGTTCAATAATTTGCAACATGATATTGTTGGGATGATGTACAACCATTAACAAATAGAAGTACTAGCAGTGAAAACTTGTTTATTAGAAACCACAATGGCTTCTCAAATGATTCATTCTTTTCATTTCAATAATATTTCTAACTGTAAGTTTTCCATGCATCAAATAAATAAACTTCTGCTCGATTCTAGGCAACTTGTTGAATACTAAGGAAATTCAAGTTCTTTCTTACATTTAAAATCTAAAATATAGCACATAGGTGTGTTTACAGTTTAGAATAGGAAGCTATCTAGCGCACAAATCATTGATATAGCTACAAAATCGGTATACCGCGGAATAAAACACTTGACAAACAACAGTCTTGAATGAGACGTGGCACCGCGATAAACCGGATCAATTTCCCGGTGCAGAGGTGATCCATGATCATACATCAAACGACGGGGCGGGAACAAAATTCTTTACCACTTTATATCTATTTTCACGACGTTTATTTATTGGGTGTCAGTTAACACTTAGGTGGGTTGCACCACGAATGTTATTTAAGATCAAGGCTTGACATTTGATTTAATATATATGATCTTCTTCCGGATAGTTGCTTGTTTGTGTCTCTCCTTGGCCGAGTGAAGGATAACGTGTAGGTTGGTATCCAAGGTTATTCGGATCTGGTCAGTCCACCTAATTGGACTACGTTCTATTAATGTTTTGCCGTCTTTCTTTCCGGTGACCATGTGCACGTAATATAAGGTAATTACCTATTTTTAATTTCCGAAGTGTCCAATAGATTCATTTCATGTATAGTACCTAGCAAGCCTGCAGAGTACAAACTAAGACAGCCTGGTAGCTTTTTAAGAAGTGATTTGAATCTCTGTTTTAATTCTCTCTTTATATTATCACTAACCTGTCGTTCATATGAAAAATGTCTGAATAAAATAGATTAAGTTAAGAAGGCAGAAAAAAACAAAACACAAGATTTTACATAGATGCTATAGATTAACGGTGCAAGCAGATTAATTAAGATACAAAATAATTTATTAATTATTAAAAACTAAATTAAAATTAAGATTTTGGTGCCATTTGACCGCTGCACTAATAAATGTATGAAACGGTGCAGTAATCTATCATACAAGGCTATTTTAAAGCAAGAGCTTCCCTTTAAGAACCAAATTTAGTTGTGATAAACTTGTAATATTAATAACTAAGAGAAAGAAAAAGGAAAGTGAAATCAGAGGTTGGTTGAAATCATGTTCAAAATGCGTGTAAGAAATAATAATCCCAATATTTCAGACATCTGACACACAAAGTCATCTATTTTCAAACTAAGCAGAGCTTATACTATGTAAGCTAGATTGAGTGATTAAATACTTATGTAGCAACAAAAATAAGTGCTTCATAAGCATAAATACTTTATCAGGCATCATCAACTGCTTTTAATAGTTTGCTGCTGGATTTAACCCTCTCCTTTGAAAGGAGGCTTTGGCCTATGTATAATAGGCCAAACGGGTGGGTATAGAGTTTACTTCAAGTTTTCCTTTTCTTTACAGTGTCTTATCCTGTGTAGTTGTTCCCTTAGACATAGAGATGAAATAGGGTGGTAATATTCTTCATTTTTAATCCGTTGCCACATGAATATTTATTCATCAACAGCCTTTTACACCACTGCTGGACATAGGCCTCTCCTTAGCAAGAACGTTTTGGCCTACTATACCACGCTGGCCAGACGGATTGGAATAGGGTTTGTTCCAAGTTTACCTTTTCCTTGTAATGATGTTGTCTTGTACACTTTGTTTCCTTAGTTGCCTATTACGACACCTACGGGATGAATAGGGGTGGTAACACTATGTATTCTTAATCCGTCACTAAACGGACAGTATTTATTAACACACAGTCAGGCAGAGTAATTATTGTGGAAGTATTCAATGAAACATATAAAAGGATAATATTTAATATTTCAAACAAAGCCAAAAAAAATACATGAATATCAAGTTGTCAAAATTTCTTTTCACAGACAAAAGTTTCCAATTAATCATTTGAATAAAAGATAAAATAATGATAATAAAAGAAAATGATTTAATCGTCTTCGTAGAATAAACTTTACGAACTACATTAAAAATGAAGCAGTGCCATTAAAGCACTTGTTAACAAGAAAGAAACACTAATTAAATGTTGACTCGAGGTCCACTAATAGAAAGCAATTATGCAATTCTTTCTAGAAGATTTTGTCGAGCTACATTGTCACGAGTTTTTCTTCTTTGCTGCCTATTTCTTTTATTAAAAATGCCACTGTAATAAAAATTAAATGAAAATATGAATTGAAACGATAAAATTTCTAATTTTTTTGTACTGCGTGCTAATAGTGTTCGCTGATTTGTTTAAGAAGGTATTAAAAAGAACATTGAATGCTTAAGTCATAATTAATATTAGGCATTTTTATACACGTAAATGTTTGTCTTACGCTTTAGTCTGCATAGATATATACAGTTACAATCTTTACTTTTTTTTAACGTGTGTAACCCCCTCCTTCCGTCACCCTGTCGGGGTTTACGGCGGGGAAGTGTGTCGGAATCGGACCGACTAAAACCACACGGTGTACTCCTCTGCGCCTGACATAGGAGGGATCCGGCAACAGCTCCTATTACGACATCTAGAGTTACAATCTTTACTGACGAAACCGATACAGTTCCCAGATATTGATTTTATCTTTCTTCATACAGAAAATATGAGAACTATGTAAATTTAAATAATAAAACAATTTGTATGCATTGTACAGTACAGTAGACACGTGTCCCTCAAAACGAATAAGCGTGTATGAACTATCAAAGTTGTTTATTACTGCGACAGTAAATTATTGCAATAGTGCTAACGTTTAATATACAGTATATTAAACGTTTATAAAACTCCATGACAGAGCAAAACAATGTAATGTATGTATATAATGTTATATTGTTATGTAAATGGATATTGTATTACGTTGCCGCGAAGCTTTCGCCGGGGCAGTGACGTAACTTATGAAAAAGCTTAGGACCATTGTATTATGAATGATAAAATAATACAGACTACTGCACAACATATCTCAAGCTCTAACCATCTGCCGTAGTTTTACTTACTTTTAGAGGTACTGCTAGAATCTTAAGGGTAGCGTGATGGTTTGTAACGTATTTAATTTTTTTACAAATTGTTCATTCAAAACAAATAGATTTGGCAACTATGAATACGTTTAGTTAGCTAAATACCATGTCCATCAGTAATCTAAATAACTCATTCTCTTCAAAATGATTTAGGGGCACTAGTTAAAAATTAAATAAGATTATGTAACATATGCAAACGATATAATGGTGTACAGGAATATTCAAGGTCGTACAGTATTCCAGGAAGACCTAAGTAAAATCGCTTGCACAGCAAATATAATTTAAAAATAATAACTGTAAGCTAAGTTAACAAGTTCTATTAGATACAAGTCTGACTCGTCTTGCATATTTACTACATATTTAAGCATTAACAAAAAAGTTTGATGGGCATGTTTGTATGTGAATCCATATTTCAGAACTCATAACACAAGCTATGTTTAATCTGCTAAGAATTCGCTACCAAATATAAGAAATAGTTATAGATTGTACAATACAAAACAGTAGGTATATTTTTGTAGCATAGCAGGCTCATTTGTGTGTGGGTGTGTTCTCTCAATGGGAAAAAAAAATGAATAAAAAAAATCACTTTTTGCTTTGGTTACTTTCAATAGTGAAATTTTCTGCACCCATTTCACGAATTTTATTGTAATTCTTTATCATCCATGTCCGAAAAGCGCAACTCTTGTCTTAAATTCACATTTTAGCAATATTTCAGTTGGATAAGAAGCGGTAAATTTGTTGAGTTAAACTTTATTAAACGCTAAATGTTCGGATAAAAACCCAATTAGCTTGGATTCAATCTCAAGAATTCTGGCGTACAATGATAGAGTGTGTTCACTGGAAGAATAATTATTAAATATTTGATAAATATTCTATTATAGTTTCAATTTTGTATTATTACTTGCCGGAATCGTTACAAAATCTAAATAATTCGTTAAGTTTCAGTAATGTTTACGGAGTATTCTAATGATAAAAATTGGAATAAAACTCTCAAATTCAAAAAAAACCTAAAAAAATATTTTGTATTTGCGTTTCAATTTGAATAATATATATTTATACTTGACAAGGGCCAATCAGAATTATAAAGTTTTGCTAAAAGTTAGGGTTTACAGAATAACTAAGAATAAATTAGAACGTCGCTACTTCTTGATTATATGACACAAAATATGTTTTTGCGCTAAGAATATTAACTATGGTTTAAAATAATAAAAGCAAGTCAATTTGGTACGACAAAGTTAAACTGTTCAGTACAAAAAAAAAACGATAACACATGGTCAAACTATTTTTATTTTTATTTGTAAAGAACAAATTGATGTCGCGTACTAAACAGAGGTAAACACACAATATCAATTAATTTCTGAGAAAAAGAGGTTATCATAGCTAATGAGAATTTCAATACAAAAGTCTTTCCATGCAAATTTTATGTATGATTTTTTATAATATTCTTATTAAAAATCTCTTTCACAGCGCGACTCTTGAGTGGCATTCATACAGTTGTCGAGTTAGTATTAAAGAAAATAAAAGCCTTATCTTCATTTCTTTACTAGAATAAATAAGTACCTACTTATGTTTTCAATCAAAAATTGATTTATATATTTTGATGTACCATGTAAAACCCTTGAACCTTGTACTCAACATCGCTTATATTTTCACCGAAATACAACCACCCTCATAAATCATCGCATCATTTATTACCCTGCCAAATCTAGATAGCTTAACTCCACGCCCACTATGTTCGCGGTTCCTTCGTCGACTAATTAAAAGGCTGTGGTTAAGCAAATTACCAGCATTATGGTTTCATCAGGCCGTTATTACTTCCGCCTTAATGCCTTTTCTTCAACAAAGTGGTACAATTATATTTTATGTCGCTGCCGTATGAGTGGTTGGGTAGTCAAGGCCTGTCATGAATTACGAGACTACTCAAAAGATAAAATATGAGTTATTTGTTTTTCATTTTATTCTAAAGTGGTTTGAGAACTTAACATGAGTCTTACATTAGCGATTATTGTTTAGACGAGTAAAAATAATCTTAAGAGTTAACTACAATACAGCAACATAAGAGTACAGATAATATTCCAGTATTTAAAATGGTCTTAAATCAACATAGTACTAGCAGGATTATTCATTGAATATTTGCTCGCAGCTTTGCTCGCGTGGAATTTGATCTGCCACAATAAGTTTCATAACAGATCGTTTTAAAAAAAAATTTTTTTGGCATGTTGCATCTTTGTGTAATTTCAATGGTTTAAACTTCAAGATAGATCCCAGAGCCCAGATTTTGTTTCGACTTAATTAACAAGTATCATTATATTACGACCAAAATTATATAAAATCATTACAAATTGCAGCTTATATGTTATTCCGATGTATAACCTATATTACTGTAAAGTTTTATCCCAATCCCTCCAGTAGTTTCTTCGTGAAAGAGTAACACACATCCATACTCACAAACTTTCGCATTTATAGTACTAGTAGGATGTCTGAAAACTTATCTTATATTGATTTTGTATGTCGATTATTGAACTAGTCAATGTCGGCTACTATTGACAATTGTAAGTGCCCTAATAAGGCCTATTTAAAAAAAATAGTTAAGTTCAAAATAGTCGTTATTCGATCAGTAAGTGTTCATGCGTGCATGATACACAGATGCAAATAAATGAATATAATTAAAATCGAACAGTACCAGTTTAAATAAGACCGTTCATTGCAACATCTTTATCTCCCTATATGATTTTTTTTTTAAATAGAAAATTACCAAAGTGACTCTATTCTGCCTGATGGAAAGCATGAATAGAATCCAAGAGCGGTGGTCGCCGTACTCACTGCAGACAGTGCAGTATGGCGACCCACGCTATGGCGGCCTAGTGAAATGCTTTTTCACGCCCCGCTTAAAGGACCCGGGATCGTAGTGGCAGGGAAACACATATCAAACATATACTATATCATATCAAGTAGTTATAAAGTTTTCTCACCCTCGTAAGCGTTACATGCAGCATAAACGGCTTGTAGAGCTTAAAAATGTCTGCCTTTCTACACGCAGTTCAAGCTCCGTTCAACTAATGTCTTTAAGAGCTGTACTAAGCTATTGTGTAATACGAGTATATGAGCAACATAACACAACACACTACACAGTAATACAAACTTATCTTTTACACGAGATGTTAGCAAAAAGATAAGTAATACAAATTTTACGAGGACATAACGATATTGCTAGGTTTACCGTCAAAATTTGTTACAGTTGTGATTTTTGATATAAAAATAATTCACATTTAATATCTCTATTTTAAAACGGAGAAGTATCGACTTCAAAATTAACTCTGGAGGGATAGTCTTTTGAAACATCATCAATTGGTTGATTGGAGACTTGCATGCATGAATATAATTTCTGAGTTTACTGAACGAGAGAGGTTAACAGAGGGCCAACGGTTCGTCCTCGTATCGTCCGTAACATACCTCCTATGTAAGGTGAATGTATATCGTACCGACGCGAGTCTGCCATATTACGCCATTGCTAAACCTGGTAGCGTGACATCTCAAGAGGGTTTCCACAATATAAAAATATGCCGAAAGTTGTTGAAAGTAGTTATAAAAACAAAACTTTAATAAGTCAGGATAACATTACAATTTTTGTTTCTTTCCAGTATCAGAAACGTTCTGACTTCTCTATGAATCTCTCTATACATTCTCTATTGTCTATGAATGCAAGTAAATGAAATATGAAAGCTTCTTGCATGATTTACGATAGATGACATTAAATATTAAAAGTAATTACCTTATATGTTACTTGTTTTTTAGCTTTACTAACTAGCAAATATAATGGTACACTAAATCAGATTATGGGATTGTGGACATCTAATTATAACGTTACGATAGAATCTTAGAATATTACGAATATTTACAGAAATACAAATGCAAAAAAAACTACACAGAATTTAAAAATAACAACTTATTGGTTTTATCTTCACCGATCCAACTGCTTGCGTTATCAGGATTTATTGTTCTACGTAACAAATGAACAATTTATCTTCTAGATTAAAATAATGGCCGCCACAAATGGTGTAAACGAAATATATGTTTTTCTTGGTGAGTGTAGTAAAGGTGTGTGTGTTACATGTTGAAGTGTTAAATAAGATAATGTATCTCTTTTGGCAACGAAATACGAGTATAAATGTTCAAAAGTTTTTAATTTTTTGTCTGTTGATTATACAGTATTATTTTTTTCCTAAGGGTTTAGCAGCTTTCAATAGATGGAAACTCAGGCAAACAAACAGGCACCACTCAGACAATGGTGCTTAACATATTTGAGTAAATAAGCTATTTACTGCGCTTTAGAGACGTCTTGAAACTTAACCAGAAAGGGCGCATAGTCTGTTCGTCAATAATAAATTAAAACCTATCATTCAATCTGTCAAGAAATTTGTGCCAGTTGTAAATGGTATTACAATTGTAATGGAAAAAGAAGCTAATGTGTACAATTTAGGGCAAGAATAAATAAAGAAATTTTATTTTTTGATCATCAATCAAACGTCGCGGGCAGGTCGCCACCTCCGATTGTGAACTCTTCGGTGGGTGGAAACTCCAGTCATTTCTCAATATGACAGACTTTTCACGTATAAATCTGTGTCAGTGGCATACTGCACGGACACATCCAGTTGCCCGATATTAGTTTGAAACTTCCTGTGATAGTTAAATGCATTTTTGACAGAAAATTTTACATTCAGATTATGGTTATTAAAAAACTCACGAAATAAATATTTTAGAATATTTAGCGGCGGTATATGGTAAAGCTGCCTAATAGGAGGAGGGAATTTTTAACTAGTAATGAGTTACTTAAAGGAAGTTAAATGACGAATAGTGAGACACTTGGTTCACAAAACAGCTATATAAAATATATTTCTATACCTAAATGATTTGCAAATACTTGCTTTTTTCAAGAAATATAATATTTTTTTATTTGTACTATACAAATGTCGATTATTTGTAGACATAGGTTTTTTGAGAGTGGTTGTATTTCTACAAAGGTAGCATTTATTCTCCAAGAACCTTTTGTAGTATTGTATTCAAAAAAGAATTGTTTCTATTCTTTGCTGAAACCAAAGGGGATAAGGAAAGTGTCATTTATTTAACCATAACAAGCGTAACTTGACAGTGACATGCTACCAATTGATCATTATAATAAGCCCTCCTTTTGCGTGGACGTTGAAATACATTCAAATACAAAAAGTAAAAAGCCCCACCGAAATACTGATTCATCCTATCAAGCTAACGATTCGTGTGATACAAATCATTTTGAAATATAACATCCAAATGGAATTTCCCGTAATGTACATAAGTGTAAATCAATAATCTGGCAACACACTGATTTATTTGGGGAGTTTTTTTACCTACACGCGGTAAAAGGCGACGCGGCATGAATACTATTATTTATGGTGTTCAGTTCATTCTACGTCGAGTTGATGAAAAACTGCTTAGCGATTTTTCCTGAACTACTGACTGTATCAAATGTTGTTTGACAGCCTAAACTTATTCATAGTCAAGGTTTTGAAAAAGTTTGGATGATTTATTCGTGCCGTATATATTATACTTTTGTAAAGCTAAGTAGAATAATATTGTTTTGACCTTAAATATGATAGTTTAGAAAACAAAATTATACCATTGTTAAGTGGATCAAATAAGGCAATAAAATTATATTGTTAGTAGTTAAATATTTAATTATATCATTATAACTCTTATATTATAACTATTATAACTATTATATACATTATAACTATTATATTGTTAGTAGTTAAATATTTAATTATATCATTATAACTCTTATATGTCATAGCCAAATTCAGTAAGTTACGACTATGTATACAAAGGTCACCGGAAGAACACCAACTGAAAAATTTAGATAATAATTTGATATAAAATATGTTACGCAGTTCCCTTCCTTTAATATTTTTTTATTAACAAGAAAATTATATATACGATTTACAAAACAAACAATAAAAAATAAAAAAAATACTCTAAAGAAAAAAATGAAAACTGTTTTATTTTAAAAGTTTTGAGCTGAGACTAGATACTAAAGAGAAAAATATACTTAGGGTCTTAAAAATTTTACATAACAATTGTTATTTGAAATGTGGGAGTGCTAAAGTTTTACTATAACAATAATTTTATAAAAAGTAAAAACATTTTATTTAATCCAAAAAGATATACTTTTCAGCGAGCAACAAACCAATGCGAGAGGCGTTAGAGATTTAAATAAAAACAAAAAGAAAATAACAGTTTATTTAATGATAGAACGGAAAAATATAGTATACAAATAGTGTAATCACAAATAAAGCTTAGCAAACTTATTGGGTTCTATATTGTGTTTCTGGATAGAATTCAAAATAAAGTATAGAATTAAACGTGATTTTACCAATAATTAGTTCTACTGTAAAGCCATTAATACTATGAAACTTTTAAAGAATTCTCGATCATTTCAGTTGTTATTCCATTTTTTTTTCTTTATGCGACAATGATATTTTGACTTTGACTCCAATACGCCTATAACATGATGGAATATAAAAAACTGTATTCTGTGTTTCAAATACTATGAGAGGGGTGATATTTTCTTAAATGCGACCAAATGACAAGTATGCAATCCCAAATAAAAGATATTTTACTGATATCAGTCGACAAATATTCTGAGGTATATAATATCAAATATAAAAATCCTAACACAGGTTAAGGATTTATTTTTTTGAATCTTTAAAAAAGAGTAAGCAGATTTTTGGTTCAATAGATTATTGGTTGGTGCTGTAACTTCTAACTTTATAGAGAAGAATATGATATTGCTACTGGAGTTCTTTCTAATTGTTTTACTATGTTTCTTTAATATTGTTAGACGTTGTTTGATGCACGTGTTTCCCTCCCACTACGATCTCGGGTCCTTTAAGTGGGGCGTGAAAAAGCATCTCACTAGGACGCCGTAGCGTTGGTCGCTATACTGCACTATCTTCATTAGAAGTGAGTACGGCGACCACCGCTCTTGGATTCTCTTCATGCTTTCCATTAGGCAGAATAGAGTCACTTTGGTAGGTTTCTATAAAAAATATAACAATTTAATGGGATAAATAATTTAATTGAATCCCTACTCTTGTTTACTGTTTAGATTATAGCAGTATTGAATATTAAATGTTATGTAAATATGACCTTATGATAAAAGGTACTGTTTTCTTTCCGACTGACTAAATTTTCTTTGTTTAATGACTGTTCATTGATTGTTAAACCTTTTATAGAAAAAGTGACCTCTAGGTCACTTTTCGACAAAAAAACTTTACATTTAGAGGCCTTATTTTAGATGTCAGTATACAGTACACAGCCTAAATATAAAGAGTATTTGGCCTATTAAATCTAACTTAAAAACTTGAACAAAATCAACAACTAAAGAAGTTTATTATCAGCCTAAATTGAATGAGCGTAAAAACTTACAGTAAAAGACACTGGTATAAATGGAATATTTAAATCCGCTTGGAAACACATCTGACACTCGGCACTCTAAGCGGAGTTTGTGCTATGGAAACTATACCACTGATATACATATTTAAATATTTTAAATACTTGCATAGTGTGGGTAAACTATGTCCAGACACAGAACAAATGATTGTTGCTCAATTAATTGTTCTGGGTAGTTAATGAATTCTTGACGTCTATCTTGGTATTCAATAATGGATTTAAAAATTCAATTTTGTGCTGATTTTTAGAATAAAAGTCAGATAGCATAGATAATTTGCCGCATCGCTGGTTACATAACCAGCTATCAGTCACATGAGCGATGGCAGTTACAGCCATCTAAATTGGCCGTTACTTATCGCACGAGCTCTTATTTAAATTCACGCGAGCAAAGTTATATTACGAGGCGTTGGGTTCCGTCATTTGAAGGAAAATCTACATTTACGAATGAAACACACCAATATTGAAACGACACGTACTACATTCATTTAAATTCTCTTTAGCTGATTTTAAAGAAACTGGTGAAAGGAAACTGAACCTAAATGACATTAAAATATGAATTTTTAAAGTTTCTATTAACTTCAGTACGAACTAAATATTAAGGATAGTGGAGAAATTTCAAGGGAAATTAAGTCTTATTCCTAAAGAATAGACTGTAAATTAGACTTGACTTGCTCAAGTATACACTAATTGGGTTTTTGAAAAAAATTTTTTTTTGTGATAAATAGAAAGATTATATATTAGTTTTATAGCAAAACTATTTAATTTTTTTTTTGCAATAATTCAAAAGTTATTTCAAAATAAAAATTAATTTTTGAATCCAGTACCGAAGACACGCCGACAACTCCCGAATAAACCCGAGCGCGTGTGACGTCATAATGTTAGTTTTCACTCAATGCAGTTGATATAGAGCAAGAGCCCGTGAGTGCCAGACCTTCGTCATTTTATAAAAGCTGAAAGTTCTTCTATGTGTGTCCCTAGTACAGGTAAGAATGATCTGAATGATGATTCTGGATTAAGAAAAAAATAAACTGCACAATTTAAAATTAATAACAATGGATGCGCAGTGAAATCCCGCAATAGACCAAGCGCTCTGTTTCATTTGCACTAGTTACTGTATACGCTCCTTGCTCTCCTGATTACTGCTGACTTTGAATGCGTGTGGCAAGATGATAGAACCTTCGAAACTGTCCGGCTACTATGTAAACATAGTTTAATAGGCTCCCAAAAATTATATATAAAATTTAAGTTTTGTAATATAACGTAAGTATAATTATAAATTATAATAGTTTAGGGGTGTCCGGCAGAGGGTTGGAACCATACTAACTGTCTGGCAATGAGCAACGCGAGTTTTGATATTATTATGAATCAAATATAAAAAAAATCAAGTTTTATATCATGACGAATTTGAGATGGAATTTTACACATCTTTGTTGCCTGTTATCTGCCAAAGCCACCGCTGCCTCAGCTTCATGTTTGGGGATCATCTTACCTGTACTAGGGACACACATAGAAGAACTTTCAGCTTTTATAAAATGACGAAGGTCTGGCACTCACGGGCTCTTGAACTAATAGGAAAATAATGAATGCAGTGTTTTGATCTATTTAATTTTGTTGTCATTATTAAATATTTAAATTTATATTAAAAATGTAATTAATATAATATAAATAATATAAAGTATTACTATTATTATTTATTACTCACATATTTATAATATTAATTTATATTAATCATAAATATATCAACATCAGGAATATTATCAGACTTTGCCTTAATAAATCCTTTATCACACATAGCTAATCGGAACCAACTAACAACTCGTATTTTAGCAATAAATTTTCAATATTATTGTCTAGTCACGTGTAATAGCCGTAAACGCTGTACTGTTATGAAATAGCTATAACATTATGACGTCACAACTATGGTGACCAATCATGGCGCGTTTATAGTCACGTGATTTTTATTTAAATTTCATCAATTTTTAATTGTTTATAATTAATTGAAAAAATTTTTTTTTTAAGTTTTTTGCATTAAATATCAATATTATTAATAATAAAGTTTTAAAATACATAAAAAAAACAATATTTTTTTTTTTTTCAAAAACCCAATTAGTCCATTTGTAAACACAGACAGTTATCGTGGTAACTGTGTAAGCTTTATACTGTCACGATGGCTGTCATGCCTTTTACGTCCCCAAGCGGGGTGCGAAGAAGCATCTCACAAGGCCGCTATAGTGTGGGTCACCATACTGCATGGTCTGCATTTGTCATGAGTCTGGTGACCACAATTCTTGGATTCTATTCATGCTCTCCATCAGGCAGAGTAGAGTCACTTTGGCAGGCTCTTAATATAAAAAAAAAAATCTTATACGTATGTACATGTCAACATACCAACTAATTTTTCCATATAATTTCTAAAGCGACCAGTTAACTCTGCTGCTTATGTAAATAGACCTAAAATCATAGTTGATAAAGTATAGATGTTTAATACGCCTCTGCTCATATTATCAGGACCGTAAGCATACGCAGTGTTGGTAGGGGGGGCCTACAAGGTGGTCCGACTACTTGGTGAAGGTCGCGGTAAGCTGCTGGATGCGGGCGGCACGGGACCGGCTGTTGTGGAGAACGTTGGGGAGGCCTATGTCCAGCAATGGACGTATTTTGGCTGAGATGATGATGATGATGATGTATGTTTTATAAAACCGCAGCCAATAAATTTTTGATACCAGTTTTAAGATGTTGATTTTCAATCAGACAAATGATAAAAATATTATGAATATTATGTTTTTAATGTATAAAACTCTAAAAAAAAATATTGTGGCAAATTTTAGAAAAATGTACGTTATGATTGGCTATAAAGACGACTTCTGCAATAATGAGTAAATATAATACATATATTAAATATATTTATATTAACCAGCTCCTACTCATAATTGCTATTGTGTATGTGATAAACATCATCATTATTGGTCCGTCATCGTGTTCTGTTGAATGACAGTCTTTCCCTAGGATAGAGATATCATTGATCGGCATACGGCCCCCGCCCGGCATACGGCCCCCGCCCGAGGAGATACGCGAGTGGCGTGAGGCCGCTCGTCGAGCCACGATGGCTCGTTGGTCGTTCCGGTTGGAGACTCCACGGGCTGGCTTTGCCCTCGTGGAGGCTCTCCGGCCGGTCATCACCGAGTGGGCAGGGCGGCAGCACGGGACCCTTTCCTTCCGACTGACGCAGGTCCTTTCCGGGCATGGTTGCTTCGGGAAGTATCTGCACTCGGTCGCCAGGAGGGAATTGAGTCCCGCCTGTTACCACTGCGACTGCAGTGAGGACTCGGCTCAGCACACGCTAGCGGTTTGTTCCGCCTGGGCGGCGCAGCGTGGGGTCCTCACTGCAGTTATTGGAGGAGATCTCTCGCTACCGGCCGTCATACGTTCCATGGCCGGTAGCGACAGTTGTTTTACCGCGGTCGCAACCTTCTGCGAAGACGTAATTTCGCGGAAGGAGGCGACGGAGAAGGCCCGGGAGGATGATATCCACTCGGACTCAATTCGCCGCTGGCGAGCCGGGCGGCAGAGGCGCGCATACCAGCGCCTCATGCCGCCTTGAGTGTGGCCGCGGGTGGACGGGACGGGTTTTCCCCTCCACCCGCTATAATGGCCAGCCGCGAGGAGGCGACGTCCGCGTGTGCCGCACGTCGCCTAAAATAGAGAGTTTATCCGCAGATGGTGCCCGAGGTAGCGGGCAGGCGCTAGGAGGAATCTGGATGTCGTAATAGCAGCAGTTCCCGGATCCCTCCTATCTCAGGCGCAGAGTGGCACACCGTGTGGTTTTAGTCGGTCCGATTCCGACACACCACCCTGCCGTAAACCCCGGTGGGGTGACGGCCCGAGGGGGTTTCCACGCGTTAAAAAAAAAAAAAAAAAGAGATATCATTGATAATTAAATTGGCTGAGGGTAAAGTAGTTCTACTATTATTTTACTTACTAAGTAAGCTTCAGTACTTACATATAGTAAGATACAGAAAGAAATATTTAGATAGCGGTTTTAACTATCAAATAACAGATGTTTATGGCGTAAAACAGAGAAACAGATACACTGATAATATCCGTGTATTTCTAAATATTATCATTCAAGCCTGAATTGTCTAGTTAAATAAGTTTTATAAAAGCTATTTTCCATATTCAAGAAGTTTACATTCTTGTAAGATACTGGTAATCAGAAAATAAACGACTTTTAATTACCACAGGCCGACCGAGAAAAGCGCTGTTGGTTTCACAAAGAAAAAAAAAGATAAGTTGGCATTGCAGTATTATTCTCAGCTTCGAGCAGAAGAAAAAGTTTATTTAGGAAAATTTACAAGTTTACGGCTTAGTTTATAGGAGCATATATTTTGTATTTTACGGTCACCTGTAGCTATAAAAGAACGGAAGTGGAAGGAATTGTCGTGAACCCCGATTTGAAGCATTGAGTTTTTTTCGCTTGATTTGATAAGAAAAGTGGCCTGATGTTCTCTGCTGGAGTTGTTTTACCTTTTTTTAAAATATCTACTAGAAAAATCAAATAAGAAATGCTAGAAAAAATCTAAAACTTTTTTTTTACATAATAATGTAAATAATCATTGTCGTAATTCTTTTATACAAAATATAGAATCGCATTCATAAAAATTAGGCTCTAGGGAGGACTCTGATCACGATCTAAGACATAAGGCCTTCGCCGTTTGAAAATGACGATATTATTCCCAAATGAACTGGTTATCAATAATAAAGCAGGGTTAGTTGAACGTTACTTCGCACTTGTGCTGGATTATTTACACAATCACTGTTGCCCTGGTCTGAATGTCTTTGTTTAAACCGTTCAGAAGCTGGTATCATTTCTAGTGTCTCGCACTCTGTTTTTAGTTGGTAGTTGGTGGATACGCGGTGGTTTAGAGCACGACGTTAGACGTCAGAGCACTCAGACTAGGAAAAATATTTTTTTGAATCATATACATTCTTATTTCGTGCGTTATCGATGCGGTGTGGCAACGCTCATGACACGTTCGCAGAAACAAATCATGTTTTTTCTTGGTTTTGTTTGTTTTCTTTTTTATACTAGTTGATATTTTTATGTACTTTTTGCTAAGGTTTATTTCAAATTATAAGTGGCCTGATCATTATATATAGGGTAGTATTCTAGGCGTGGTAAAAACTAGAAGCAAGAAGGAAAAATCAGGAAAAACATAACATTAGTAAAATAACAATTTTGAAAGATTCTTAAGAAAAATGCAATTGTAACATCTCTAAAAAACTAAAATCTTAGAATATTTCAGAGTAGAATGAATGTGTTTCAGAGTAGAGTGAATATTTCAGAGTAGAATGAATCCTGATAATGAAAAAGCTGTTTTATGTATTGACATAAAAGACAACAAAATATAACAAGTGAAACATCAAGTCTCTTCATTAAAGAATGAACTTAGTCAAGTTAAGTTAAAATAAGTGAGTTTTGAGTCGGAGAGGAAACACTCGGAGTGTGGTTGAAACTGCAAATGATAGCGAAAGTCGAAAATTAAATCATTAAAGTTCCCAATTAATAATTAAGTTGCCGTAATATGAGGTTTTAGAAGAAATTAATTTATGTCTGTATTTTGTCCATACTTTGATGAGACGTTACATGCATTTGAGCAATTTTTAATTAATTAAGTTGTCAAAGTAAGAGATTATAAAATAAATTAATTTATGTCAGTATGTTGTCAGTATTTATGTAAGACGTTGCAAATACGAGCACATTTGGGCAATTTCTAATTAATTAAGTTACGTTAAGAGATCTTAAAAGAAATGAATTTGTCTGTATTTTGTCAATACTTTTAAAAGAGGTTGCATACATTTAGGTAATTGTTAATTAAAGAAGTTGCCATAATAAGAGATCTTAAATTTAGTAATGTCTATATATTGACAATATTGTCATAAGTTTAACAGATATTTTATTTGATATTATGTTCATATTTGAGTTCAGTTTGTTTCGTCCGTGTGGTGACAGATTAAGAATACAGGGTGTCACTACCGCTATTTATCCCATGGTTGTCGTGAGAGCCGAGTTGAAGAGCACACTTAGTTGGATAACAGTACTGAAAAGAGAAGGAAAAATACACAAAATATACACCAGCTGGTTTGGCTATCGTAGTATAGTGAGCCAAAAATCTTCTACCTAAGAAAAGGCCCATGTCCAGCTGTAGACTACAAAAGGCTATTTATGTGATGATCTATAAAAATAAAAATTGCTAGTGATATAAATTTAAAAGAATTTAAATAAACTAGCTATATCTTTATTCATCTTCGGTTACCCTATGTGGCGACTTTCACATTACAGCACAAAGAAAACAGCGCCATCTAGCGAAGATACATCGAACTACGAAGTATGACCGAAACGTATGAATGTAATGAACTACAATGCAGCTACTAATCCTGTATCGCGATATAGAGATTCGCGTGGCAATTAGCATATATACAACAACCCAACTTCAATCGTTGAGCCGTGGTTCGCCAGGCATGATCACCTCACCTGGTTGGAGGATCCTCTCTTTGTGTCGGAGGAATATGACACACGTCCCTCCACCCCCTATTAGCCTATTCTAGTAACTTAGAGTATTAATAATATGATGAGCCGGTGTCTAGTGACTAGCAATTCTGACTGCTAAGTCAGAGGTAGTACCGGTGAGTGATTGCTGTCCAGCATAATGTTTATTGATTTATTTTGTTTCGGGGGTATAATATATCTATTACAAAGTATACTCTAGTTATGAAAGTTCAGATTACATCTAATTTGGTAACATATGACTTTGTATGAAATATGTCAGATGTTTACTACTATCTGTGCAATTCAACCCATAGGTGTCGCAAGAGACTAAAGTAGTAAACTAAGCAGGACAATATATCTATAATATAATATCTATAATATATATATAAAGAGAAGGAAAATTTGAGACAAACCTTACACCAATCCATCTGACCAGCGAGGCCAAAACCTCCTTCCTAATGACAACTCAACTCAACTCAAATTGAGGATTAGACTATACACTATTGATATGATAATGTAATCCTACTATTTATTATAAACGCTTTTTCTTATCACTTGTACTTACATACGATATTCGACATCTCGAGTTCCCGAACAGTAGAATCTGTTTTCCCAACGAACACCAACTTAAATTAGAAAGCTTAACACGACGGATCTTACGACTAAACATAATTGGCAGTTAATGTGTTTTACTTTAAACGCGTTGTTGGTTTCACTCGAATGCAACGAATACGAAATGAACTCGGCAAGAGAATTTATCTCTCTCTATTCAGAAATGTACCGCTTCTGACGTTGCATTTAGAAATACTTTTAAATTAAACCTTAAAGTATGTGTTCTATTCAAATATGACGTATTCATATTTGCCGTCAAAGAAAGTCTTTGTTACATATTTTATAGCTAAACGTTATTCAGAAACTTTTATTGAAAGCTATTTCATCTAATATGTTTCCTCTACTTGAAAATTAACCGTGTATGAAACAGTAATAGAATTTAGAAGTGAAGTCCGTATCTTTAAAAGTAGGGGGTTTTTATGGCATAAAAAGATCCGATTGTAAATCAATTCTTCTTATAGATCAAAGTGAAGGTTTGCTGGTAATTTATAGTTTGAAGTAGAGGTTTATAGGCATAAAAATATTTTTATGTACATGAAATACATGACATAACTTTTAGTATTAGAAAACAACCCTTAAATGGATATCTTAGAGAAAAAGCACTTAATAAACTAGAGGTGCGAGTATTTTAGTGACAACAAAGTGAATACTACTAGATTATTCCTAAGGCATCGGCATTCATATCTCCTATGGAAACGGTACTTTTAAAGATAACCTGTTGGCCACAGAACGTTTCTATACTAAACAGTAAGTATAGTTTGCAGTTAACTGAAGGTTTAGAGTCATAGTTTACAGTCTATCGTAAAAAATATGTATCCTGTCCTTTTTTTACCACTGAAGAGTAAATTTTGCGCTAAATTTGCGTTTTTTAACTAATAAGATGTAAACGTGCAGGCACAAACGTATTATCGAATTCATTTTTATTTTTAATACTGCCTACATTACATTTATATGAGGCGGGCTTAATGTCATACGGCATTCTCTACCAGTCAATCGATCGGTGGTTCAGTAAGTGACATGGCCGGCGCACGTGTGTCTTTAAGAGAAGGAATGAAATAATACCTCTAAAATTTATATTATTCGGATGGAATCAAAATCGAGTGACGACGAGAAAATATTTAATTGTTATTACATTGCCAATCTATTGCACAATGTACACAATATAGATGAATGCGGCTGCGTCAATACTGTAATCTGGCGAATGTCTTGACGAGCACGTTTGACGTCAGGGCGTCATGCTCGGCTTACATGTTGATTGTCAATATCAGTTATTGGCCGAGACGTTATATTGAAAGATATACAGTTATATAGTAACTAGATTGAAATCATATTTATTTACAAATGTGATGTGGAAATATATAGTATCTGTACTTGGACTCTTACGAGTAAATACATTCCTTAATCAGTCACCATCAAATTTCAAATATTTAAGTTTTAAATAAAATATACAAATTTTAATTTTAATATACGGCTACATGATATTGACTGCACGGTTGAACTCGTGATTTAAGCGGTCAGCACGCCACTCTACTGTGCTGAGTGTTATGAGTTCAAACCTAATAGGAGAACACTTTGTGTAATCCATAATTTGTTGTTCTGAACCTGGGTGTTCTCTGTGTCCGCTTCTATATGTTTGTAAAGTCCCTCGCGACACAGGATTAATTCCTCATGCGGGCGTTGTCTTTTCATAAAAAAAAATCTTCCCCTCTCCTAAAGGGCATAGAAGATCGGAGCCAGGTTTGATCGTGGTAACATTTTTGGATTATTTTCTTCGAGTCTTTTACGTTGATTCTATGACTACGTTAAAATTGGGAACTAACTATATTTCACGAACATTTAACACGAATAAGTTGATAATTATATTAATCATTATTTAATTAAACAAATTTAGCTCACACCGAATACTGAGTCGATTGAGAACAAGTTTAAAGTTTCACAATTTTGTTTGAAACTTCGTTAAAGATGGTTCAAGTAACTGCGGATCTTAATCGACTTAAGTCTTATGTGGAAAGCGGTAAACTTGATATATTAAGATATTTAGGCCATCAGAGCGTGGGTCGCCATACTGCATCGTCTTCATTCGCAGTGAGACGGTGACCACCGCTTTTGGGTTCTATTCATGCTTTCCATCAAGCAGAGTAGAGTCACTTTGGTAGGTTATATACTGAATACTGGATTTTGTTTTCTTTAGGGCAATTTTATGGTTCGACCGAACTGATACAACGCCGTCACAGAATGAGGTCAAGTTATTTTATTGATGATTTTCAACAAGTGAATGAGATTGTCGGAGCTCTAATAACTGTCCATGGATACTTGTAAATTATTTTTTGGTTTAATCTAAAAATACACAAATCGTCATAATCCTGCTTTTGGATACGCTGTAATTTTTTTTTAATGAAGTATAAATATATAAGAAAAGGACACGAAGAACACTCAGACTTGGAACAATAATCTGCGGATCACATAGTGTTGTCCCAAGTGGGGTTTGAACCCACAACACTCAGCGTAGTAGAGAGTAGCTCGGCGATCACTTAATCTACTGGGTCAATCATGCAGTTAAAATATACATATATCATTTGTAAACATATTTATTCCTTAATTTACTTAATATATTGTGGGAATATATCCTGCGTAATTCTTCACAACGTCGGCAATCAACACATATTTCATCAATTTTTCTTTTATTTGTTTTGCTGACAAATTTATATGTGGGTAACATTAGTAAATCTTTTCTGAGGTGTATATCTTGAACTACTGAAGGGTGTTGAACATTATATATCAGCAAAGTAGATTCGAAGATTTTATTGAACGTGTTTTAAAACAGTGTACATTTTGAAGAGTCAGATTATGTCAGACGCTTGTAGCTTGTGACACATTTTAATGCTTGGTTGAAGTTTAGAACTTTAACGCGTCATTAATTTTGGCTATGATAGAAAAGAATTAATGGTTTCCGATGGATTCTCCTCTATTTAATATATCAAATATTATCTGAAGTTTCATTTTACTAGTTCATTAATTTAGAACTACCTTAACTGGACTAAAATCTAATCAGTTGCTAGCAAGTTAATATGTAAATTGACTATATGTTAAGAAAATTCAATGCTTAAAGATGATGGAAAGCTAGATTCGTCACTTATACTTTATTTGTAAGCTCAAAGTTGTCACTGCTGTGGAAGATGAACTATGGCAATGTTGAAAGGTTATTTTTTTTTATTTTAAGAGCCTGCCAAAGTGACTCTACTCTGCCTGATGGTAAGTTGTAGTCACTATAGTCATTGCAAATGCAGACTATGCAATATGGTGACACACACTATGACGCGCTAGTGAGATGCTTCTTCACGCCCCGCTTGGGGACGCAAAAGACATGACTGTCATCGTAGCATTGTAATGCTCATACGCTTACCACGACAACTGTCACTGCTGCATCAATACGCCTCCGGTCTTGCACTCATCAATGAAACTCGACATCACGAATTCTGTCGCTTTAGGTTGATCTTCTATAGGAGGGTAGTACTATCCCGGCTCTTTCGTACTGTATCAGCGTGGCTCTACTACCTTATAAATTTAAATTTTATTTATTTTGTATCTAAGGAACATCTAATATATAGTAAAAACATAAATAAGTTCACATAAAACAAAATGTTAAAGTATTGTAAGGGACAATTTATGCAATATATTTCATACCTTGGCTTATATGGATCTTCTCAAATATTCAGGTTTAGACCGAATAGTACTAAATATTCAAAGAGCTGCTCCATTATTATTTATATAAGGATATACTCTGTTTATCGAGTGAGGAGGGGTCGTTTGCGCTAATCTTTAATATCCATATGACTTTAGGAGGTTTTCATAAAATCAGTATCTAGATATTGGCTTTGTTTTATTCGGTAAAATACTTGACTTAAGTTTTTATACTGAAATCATTTCATTACTACATTTAAAACACGACACAAAAACCAGAAGGGTACAGTTAACTTTGCAAATAAAACAGCAGTCATTTTAAAGTCGATTTCAACGTTCCTAAGTCATGGTAAATTGTAATAAGCTCTGTTTTCATGTCATCATTTACTGTGTGGAGGGAACAGGTCTCATGTGCCTCCGACAAAAAGGGAGGATCCTCTCACCAGGTGAGATGATCATGCCTGACGGACCGCGACCCAATGGTTGATGTTAGGATAGTATATGCTAATTGCCACGCGAATCTCTATTTCGCGATACAGGAACTTATGAAGTGACTACTAAAGTCACTTCATAGTTCATTATTATACTTCATAGTTCAATGTATCTTCGCTATTTGTAGTTCGATGTATCTTCGCTAGATGGCGCTGTTGTATATTTTTGTTAGTGCTGTATGTCGAAGTCGCCCGTCTTAAGTGGTAATGTGATTTCTACATTACTCATTGGTTCTTTTGTGTATCTTGAGGCTTATCAACTCAATTTAAAACTCAATTGTTATTGATATCACTTCGTAAGTGATGAAAATTTATTGGTAAAGTTATGCTTCGGCTCACGTGGGTCCACTTGATCGTAGTGATACTAATATATCACAGAAAACAATTATTGCGTTACTTTCTATCGTGTAAGTTGGGTTATTGGAGGTCCAACCTCAAGGTCTTTGCTAGTCTAAACGAAGACATCCAATACCAGAACATTATATTTTAAGAAATAAACACTAAATCATATATTATAATTACTTATTTAATTATATTTTGGACATCTGACATACAACGCCATCTAATCCCAAACTAAGCAGAGTTCGTACTAAGGGACAACTGATATAAATACATAAATACTTTTTGTAAATCCATATATATTATACGTAGATAACACCCACACTCGAAAACAAATATTTGCAAGTCATATAAAAATTTGGTCCGACCCAGGCATCAAATCCGAGACCTCAAGCACACCAACCGCAAATGCTACCACTACGCCACCGAGGCAATATAAAATTATTTACCTTACCTTTAGAATATTTTGTAATTTTTTCTCTAGACCCTTGTCAACCATGACGAGAATGAAGAGGAGTAAAGAGGCCTAAACTACTTTTTCTTCAATAAATTGCTCCATTGGATTAAATAACGTTACTCTCCGATAGTTGGCCATAACTCCAAAGTTTTAACTGTTCCAAAACACCAGAAGCAATATGATTAAGCAGAAGCCTTATGAGTTACTGTAACTTTCGGATCCTAGAAATTTAGCCTAAATAGCACAGCGTATCACATGAATATAGTTACACTAGCAGCCCATCCCGGCTTCGCACGGGCATAATATTATAATAAAAGAAAATATACAATGTTTTACAGTGAGTTTCTAAAAAATAACATTCATTGAAAACCAAAAACTAAGATATTAATTTCTTTTTGTGAATATATTCGGATGAGCTGCGCGGCAAGTTAATTTCGTGATGTTGACTGCCCTCCAGTACCTCTTCAACGCATAGCTAGCCGAGCGGAGTTTTTTCTATTATTTAAACTAGTGATATCTTTTGAATGGAATATCCGAATCGAATCATTTAAAAGGTGATATGAATGTATTGAAGTAGTCTTAAATAATGATTTATTTATTTTGATAAGGATCAATACCTAGGTACGAATAAAGAGCCTTTTCTAGCGGTGGTATATATATTTTTTTTTAATAAAAGGACGCTTATTGTGACGTAACTATAAAAGATAGAGACATGCTGTCGCGACATTTTTTATAGATAGTGATATGTCCTGAAAAATTGTAATATATCATTTTGTTCTATCATTAACAGTTTTCGCAGCGCACGCGATTGAAGGAAGTTTTTTGTTAATTTTTTTACACCTTGGGTTAGATTATTCAAGTTTTAGTAAGCATCTTTAATTTTTTTGAAAATGAAACATAGCATATGTTACTCGGAAATAGTGTAGCTTGCCAACGGTGAAAGAATTTTTTAAATCAGTCCAGTAGTTTCGGAGCCTATTCATTTCAAACAAACAAACAAAAAATCAAACCTTTCCTCTTTATAATATTAGTATAGATTATGAATATTACAATTTAATTCGAAGTGATATATTAGTACTAATTTACTGTGATTTCGAAGGTAAAAATAATTTATCAGCATAATCATCATCTCAGCCAAAATACGTCCACAGCTGGCCTCGCCCAAGGTTCTCCACAACAGCCGGTCCCAATATTGTATAATTGTTGATTATATACCACTTATATATATATAACTTATCTCTCTTACTTTATTTAATTACTTTTGAATCATGAATATATTCTTTTCCAAACTGGGGCCTGAACAAATCCTAATTTTGCCACTAACTACTAAAGAAGTATGTGTAAGATGCGTCATGTTGAATAAAGTAGCGGAGTATAGACTGCCCACCAGTTTCAGTAAAGGCCAAACTGCTTGGCCATCGAAGTGCAAAGGCTCTATTTAAACAATGTAAAAATGGGACCAAACTAAACACTATTGGTGGATTGATAGAATCGGTGATCGGGATTAATTGTCAGCTGATAAGAATGCCATCCGCGTTACATTCTCTGTCATAAATGCTTAAACCCCCACAAAAGTGGTAACTAAAATCTTCATACGAGACGAAAAGCTTCTAGAACCTTTGGAAACATTTTCGAGAACGAATTTCTTTTAAAGATATTTCTACGTTAAACTCCGTTCGTCTCGGATGTAACTTCAACCAAACTTGATTTGATTCAATGGTTAAATCACTCTATACCAAAACATGATAAATCTTGCCGTTCAACCAGCTCGTGCTGGCTAACAGAAACATCAAATCCGACGTCTTTATTCTAAAGTGCCAAAAACCGATGAAAACCTTTGCTCGAGAAACCATCAATAAAGCACAAAAGAGTATCTTAAA
The DNA here is from genome assembly GCA_949316085.1 of Hypercompe scribonia. NCBI lineage: Eukaryota > Metazoa > Arthropoda > Insecta > Lepidoptera > Erebidae > Hypercompe > Hypercompe scribonia. Next base: position 15,007,958 of record OX438988.1, read on the forward strand.
CGAACTTTGAGATTAACAATGTCGACCCGGCGTCGAACCCGAGGCGATTGATTACAATTCACACATCATTAGGCACCCACCGGTGGGCTCGGTTTACTTGATACATTACCGAGCTATCTCTTTTAAGGGTCTCCACTGTGAAGAGAAGGAACAGTAGGTTAATTGTAAATAATAAATAAATTATATATAGAATTGAACATAATTGAACTTTTTCTCATTTAACTTTAATTAACAAACATTGAGTGCTCATCATCAAAGTAAAGATAAAAAAAAAGATCCTCTTGAGCCTTCATAAGGTGACGAGTGAAAATCAATCCACAAGTATATTGAGCAAAAGATTGATTAATTGGAGTACGATGATTAACTCATATAAAAATTAAACCACTGGTACTGCATCCAGCAAGTTTTATTTATTTATTTATTATATACATCATGTAATTTATTTACATAGGCGAACTTTATACCTAAGGCATTCTCTACCAGTCAACCTTTGGGTGATCCAGTGAAAATAGGAAGTAGGTGCGTTTCAGGTGATGTTGATTTGTAATGAATGAAGTATACATATACCAACTTATCATATACTAAAATTTATACAAATTATACATAAATACATACACAAGTAAAAGATGATAATCATGTGTTGGTTGATTCTGCATGCTGTTTTAGTAGATACTGATTCACTTTTTTTTAAATGAAAAAGCGTTTGGAGCCATCCGGACTTCGAGGTGAAGCTCATTCCAAAGAAGAACGGACTGCACAAAGAAAGATGAGCCAACAAACTCAGAAGTATGGAAGGAACAACGAAGGAGAAGATTGTTAGAGGACCGAAGCTTTCTATCGTGATTGCTACATAAGGGTTGGAAGTAGCACTTTAAATATGTTGCCGATGATGGGTTATTAAGTATAGAGTATAGGACAGTGAGCGCTACAATGTTCCACTGTTTAGTTTGTCCACCATTGCTATGTATGTCTGCAATCCAAAAGCTACATGTCCACGAGGTCCACGAAGTTTATGTATGATCATGTACATATTGTTAGCCGATTTCGACCACGGCCAGTCTAAACGGAGGTCGGTCCACTACGCAAAAGGTATCACGCTGATTTCAGCATGAACGGGCCGGCTCATCTGGGGCAGTACTACCCTCCCACACAAGATCAACTTAAAGCGACAGTATCTGTACTGTCGTGTTTCGTTGGCGAGTACGAGATCGGAGGCTCATTAATGCAAGGGTGGCAGTTGTCGTGGTAAGTGTGTACAATACAATGCTACGATGACTGTTATGGCGAAGCCATAGTATTATAATAGTTTAGGTCTGTACGCGGCCACGCGCTACATTAATTGTTTACTCAGCTGACCTACTCTTAATATTGTAAATTATTAAATAAGGAAACATAAATAATATATTGTCAAATTAGCAATTTAAGTAAACAAGCAAACAACCTAGTTACCCCCACCTAAACCTGTCCATATTACATACAAATATTATTGTATATAAACCTTAGTTTATGTTAAGAAAAGTGAGTCATTATTAAATATTACAATCAACGTGTCGTCTAATTGGTTCCCTGGGCAAACACGCAACAATTGGTGACCCCGACGTGATCTATTGGTATCTAGTGCTGATATAATACCGGGACGACCGGAACCCTATATGGTGTTCAGCAGTGAATCTAGAAATCAGTAGCATTACGAAATTATCGCATCCCAAAAATGGCTCCACCAACAACTCCTTCGAGAGGCGACACTGGGTGCGAATCAGTTGCTGCTAGCACGGTCACAGAAAAACTACCGCAATTTTGGACAAACTCGCCACGTTTATGGTTCGTCCAGTTTGAAGCAATAATAGCACCACAAAAACAGGGCGAAGATTACAAATATAACACGGTAATATCCAAATTACCAAAAGAGGTCGTCCATCAGGTTAGTGACATTTTAACTAACCCGCCCAGCGAAAATAAGTACTCCACCATCAGGGAACGTCTAATAAACTGCTACGAAGAGAGCGAACACCGACGTTTCAACACAATAGTACCCTCACACAATCCCACTTCTGACACCAAATCAAGTCTCAGCCAGCCAGCAACCTTCGGCCTCAACAGGGATACCACACGCAGGAAGCGCGCGCTCCAGCCTGGTTACCCTACGGCCTCATCAGCGTCTAGGCACAGCACACTGCACCTACGGTCCATGTAAGCAGAGCAATAACTGTCATGTCTTTTACGTCCCCAAGTGAGACATAAAAAATCGTAATAGGCCGCCATAATGTAAGTCAGCATAGTTTGCTACATTGTTTTGGATTCTATTTATGCTTTCCATCAAGTAGAGTAGAGTTACTTCTCATTTTTATAGTCCAATGGGACGGTTATCCGACACGATCGAAGGGAGATCACGCGCAGGACCGACGGTTTAATGTTTTCTCCGAGGTACGTCGGTAACCTCTATTTTCAAACACTGGACTGTTATTAAGCATTCCTATAATCAGAAAAACTCAATAACACTCTTTTGTACCACATGGGAATCGAACCCGAGACCTATTGATCGGCAGCTCCATAAAATAACCACTAGACTAAGGAAGATGGCGGTGTATATGATGGGGTGTTTAATGGTAAGTAATAAATGTCCAGTTTTTTCCAAATGAGCTTCTTGTTGTTAAATGTATTGAAAAGAAAAATTCTGATTATTTGACAACTCATCCACCATTGAGAATGCCAGTTTATTTCAACAACTTTTTATTAGAACCTGTCCATCTAAAACTAGAATTGCTCCCATAGGTCTGATTCATATTCATGGATTTAAACAATCACCACATAACCTCATCTAGGCATGCAAAATAAGCAGAATATTCATATTAATACTTCCAAAACTCCCCTATTTCTCACAGTCGAACATCTGAAGACTCTCCCATTGTAGAATGACATCATCTCAAATATCTCTTGTTCAAGAGGGCTCATTTCATACTACAGATGGTACTACTTGGCAAACTCTCAGTGGTATTTGAGAGTTCTCACTAATCGTCATGTTACAAGTCTTGAGTTTTTCGATAAAACAAACGCAAATATTTCGTGATTTTAACATATAGACATAGTTTTGTGGTACACCGATAAAATTACATAAAAAGACTACGATATCTTCTATTTGTCGATGTTTTAAACGGGTTACACTGCTCGTGGTCACAGGTAGACTGGTGTGAATTAGAAATGTTCCAGGTGATGCGGTAGCTTCAAAATCAAAGTGCTCCTTCATGGAATCTCTCAAACACCACTCAGTTGATAGAATGTTTGATATCGCTTATTTTTGTATCCTATTCTACTCAGGAACATAACTTCCTATTAAACACACAACAAACATGTATTACTAAGTTTTTTAAAACATTAAAGTTTCTAACTATACAGTTGTATTAATATTAAACAAACTCACTTTATTTATTCGTACTGCTTTTTACAAATGGTCAAAAGTTGTAACGGTGTTGTTTTACTTTGTAAGTATCTTTTTACCGTAAATATATTCAATTATGAACGAAAATAGTCAGATAATTTACATTTCAAAGCATCTTTAAAGAAAAAAGACAATTAATTACACTCTTTAATTTATTTTAAATAAGGTTTTGCCCACCGTTTCGATTGTATGGAATTAAGTCTGCCACATTAAGTTTCGTAACAGATCATTTTAAATAAACATATATTTTTAACATATAAACAACCCTACGGTACATCAACTTTATGTAACTTCAATGGTGTAGGCAACGTACGCCAAGATAACTCCCAAAGGCCAGATTTTTTTCCGACTCAATTGACATGTATTACGACCAAAATTACATTAGATCATTACAAATTGTAACTTAAATGTTATATCGACATATAACCTATATTACTGTAAAGTTTCACCCAAATCCGTCTAGTAGTTTCTTCGTGAAAGAGTAACAAACTTTTGCATTTATAGTATTAGTAGGATTACTAGTAATTAAGCAAATTCTGTAACATAGTTTTACACTTAATTGTAATTTCAGGAGTTATGAAACAAAACTATGAGTTAGTGACGAAATACACATTTATTGGATTTTCGTTTTTCCTTGCACAACGCATCTGCAGAAGGGACAAAACTAAACGAATGGGGATGATTTTGCCAAAAAAAGCTTTCCCATAATTGAATCTATTTCATGGAAATGCATTTTCATCCTTACGTAACACTGAATAGAGTAATTTAATGCACGATGAAAACATACAGTGTCGTAGAAACGTGGTACTTAACCTTCAAGGTCGTTTAGTGAGTGATGCATACTCCTTTTTTAGTGACATCAAGTCATCAATTTATGCTATGACAAGACCTTTTTTGAAATCATAACAACGAATTTGAAATGTCATCAACAAACATTACTATTCCACAATAGTTGCAATAGTAATTCTATCGTTGTCGTTATTATGGTAATCATCTCAGCCGAAAGACGCTCTCCAAAACTACCAGTCCTGTGCTGCCCACATTAAATAGTTCGACGATCAGGCATAGGTAGCCTGCGCCAGGTCGTCAAACCACATCATGGGGGGGCATCTTTTCTGCAAACGTTTACAATATACACATACAATAACAAAATAATTGAAACTTTTTCTCATCTTTAAACCGATGTACAACTATTTGAATGTTTTTAAATCTGATTTATTATATGATAAGGTAAGGCTTTATTAAAGATGGGTAACCAGCAAAGGTCCGTTATTCTCTATTTTACAAAGTAACTAGTACCTATTTGCAAACATGTAATGAAAAATGATCTCTAAATGTAAAATAAATACTTACAACGTTAAGACATTTTTAATAAAGCTATTGCTATGCATTTCCTGAACAACATACAAAGGATACACCCACGTCTGATGGTGCCGTGAAAGGAAACGTTTTTATTTTATGGATATCGAAAAACCATAGAACATAACGACGTATAGGCAATTCTGCTTACCTAATCTGTTTTATGAAGCGTTAAAAGGATTTCCTTCGCCTTTCTCCTTCACAAAAAACAAGTCTGGGAACAGCCAATGTCTTTAGGGTACCTGGTTTTAGTGAACTATTAGAGAATGTAATTTGCTTGAATGTTAGAAATGTTATGAAGATTAGATTTCGATAATAATACTTATGTTAAGAGCTTATTTTCACAAAAGATACAAATTTTATCTAAAGAAATATCTTGTCATAACTGATGTCTAATTTCTTAATACTAAAAACAATGTAAATAAAGTTAAAATTAATTCGACTACTTCGGTGGCGCAACGGTAGCCAATGCGACTGCTGTGCTTGAGGTCTCGGGTTCGCTTTCTGGGTTTGATCAAATGTTTGTATGATCTGCAAATATTTGTTTCGGAGTTTCGGTATTTTCTACGTATCTAAGTATTCTATTAGTCAGTCTAGTTATCATAGTACAAGCTCTGCTTAGTTTGAAACTAGATGGCATTGGGTGTCAAATGTATGACCAAAAAAAAACTTCCTTTAAGAAATGAAAACTATGTGATAAATATAACTATAACTATACATATATATTACTTTAATACCATTTAATGTTCATCTTCTGATACACCAGACACTACCCTAAACATCCCAAGTCATTCTCTTCTTGCCATCCCATGGTTGCTTGTGATATTGTCTCTGAGCGATAAGGCCGCCAATCGTACTTCCTTAGTATTAAGTAGACTTTGTAATTAATCTGGTATATAATAAAGAGATTTATTATTATACAATTATTATTGTAAACAATAAAAATATACTGACAATACAAACATACATATATTTCACAGTATTAATAAAAATAATGCATTTACTTCGTTTTTTTTTAAATAAAAGAGTTACTTTTCATTATAAAACGATCCGATCCATTTCTCTCCCACTACGATCCCGGGTCCTTCAAGCGGGGCGTGAAAAAGCATCTCACTATGCTGCCATAGCGTGGTTCGCCATACTGCACTGTCTGCAGTGAGTACGGCGACCACCGCTCTTGGATACCATTCATGCTTTCCATCAGGCAGAATAGAGTCATTTTGGTAGGCTGCTATAAAAAAATAATAATATATGATGTGATATTGATGATGATGCTTTGTTAGCCAATTTTGGCCACGGTGACTAGTCTCAACGAAGACCAACCCACAACACAGAAGATATTATAGCCCACAAATATGGGTGCAAACACAGGAACGAAAAATATGAACTAGAAATATTGGTAACTTTAAAAATTAACGGCATCAAGGTGCATCTACAATGACCAATTTTTATGAACTGAATTTTTACTTAATAATTTACCATCGACCTATCTTTTTCAGAACGTATGTTTTCCTCAAATTCAAATAGGACTAACTCGAAAGTCAATCAGTCAAAAAAAGAATCTTTCAGATAAAAAACGCATCCGAATTGAAAATTGAAAGAAGTTTTGTAATAAGTTAGTTAAAAACGTATGGAAAACAGTTCGTATGTATGCAAATAAAACTAAAATTCCAGTAACAGATACTAAATGCTATTAATCCGCGGGAATAACAGTTGGTGCAAGTTCTTTTTTAACGTTACGTTACTGAAAATTTTATGAAAAACCCTGCAAATAAAATTAAAATACCAATAGCACACACTAAATGCTAAATTTTATAGTCTGTTTTAATAATACTTGGGGTGTGTTCCTTTTAATTTTTGTACTCCTTTTCAGGTTGTGTTGGTTTTCCCTTCAATCCGCTATAGTGGCCAGCCACGAGGAGGCGACGTCCGCGTGTGCCGTACGTCGCCTAAAAGGAGAGTTTATCCGCAGATGGTGCCCGCGTCAGCGGGCAAGTGCTAGGAGGGATCTGGATGTCGTAATAACAGCTGTACCCGGATCCCTCCTATGTCCGGCGCAGAGTGGCACACCGTGTGGTTTTAGTCGGTCCGATTCCGACACACCATCTCGCCGTAAACTCCGGTGGGGTGACGGCCCGAGGGTTTCCACAGGTTAAAAAAAAATGGGTGAGTTATAATAACTCTGTGGTATTTGGTTGTCTTCCGTGTGGTGACGGATTAAGAATACAGAGTGACATCTCCACTATTCATGCCGGAGAAAACTAAGCAGAATATCATCACTGCAAGGAGAAGGAAAACTGGAACAAATCCTTTTTTTTTTTTTTTTTTTAACGTGTGGAAACCCCCTCGAGCCGTCACCCCACCGGGGTTTACGGCAGGGTGGTGTGTCGGAATCGGACCGACTAAAACCACACGGTGTGCCATTCTGCGCTTGAGATAGGAGGGATCCGGGAACCGCTGCTATTACGACATCCAGATCCCTCCTAGCGCCTGCCCGGTACCTCGGGCACCATCTGCTGATAAAACTCTCTATTTTAGGCGACGTACGGCACACGCGGACGTCGCCTCCTCGCGGCTGGCCATTATAGCGGATGGAGGGGAAAACCCATCCCGTCCACCCGCGGCCACACTCAAGGCGGCATGAGGCGCTGGTATGCGCGCCCCCGCCGCCCGGCTCGCCGACGGCGAATTGGGTCCGAGTGGATATCGTCCTCCCGGGCCTTCTCCGCTGCCTCCTTCCGCGAAATTACGTCTTCGCAGAAGTTGCGACCGCGGTAAAACAACTGTCGCTACCGGCCATGGAGCGTATGACGGCCGGTAGCGAGAGATCTCCTCCAATAACTGCAGTGAGGACCCCACGCTGCGCCGCCCAGGCGGAACAAACCGCTAGCGTGTGCTGAGCCGAGTCCTCACTGCAGTCGCAGTGGTGACAGGCGGGACTCAATTCCCTCCTGGCGACCGAGTGCAGGTACTTCCCGAAGCAACCGTGCCCGGAAAGGACCTGCGTTAGTCGGAAGGAAAGGGTCCCGTGCTGCCGCCCCGCCCACTCGGCGATGAACTGGAACAAATCCTATACCAACCCGTCTGACCAGCGTGGTATAGTAGGCCAAAACCTCCATTAGAAGGAGAGGCATATGTCCAGCAGTGGACTATTAAAGGCTGTTGATGTGTGATGATGTGATATTTGATAAGTGATGATAACATGTCCGTAATAAGTATCTACCTATATTAGTATAGCATATTAATCACAACGCCAAGTATATTCTGACGTAATTTAAGGTTAGTATGATTATTTAGTGACGTTTTATTCGCACAAAATAAAGAAAAAACTCATTTAACTACTTATATGTTACAAAAGATAATTAAAAATAGCATTATTTGTATTAGATACGATTAAAAATAGAAACAAAAATATTATTTACCAAAAAAATTATTTATTATGGAAAATATAATTTATAATATTCAATATGTATTTTCTTTAACCACGTTACCTCTTTAATCTGCAGATAGTATATCAAGAAAATTTTCATTTAAACAAATGTATAAAATTACCGCCGACCTGTAACAAATACAGCTCAAGAAATACAAGTGCACCCTTTGAGTGCCCTGGGGGAATTGGACTTTGATGATGTCATTCACTCTGTAGAAAGAAACAAAAGACATTCTTAACATCAATTCTCTGCGAGGGCTTGGTAAATAAATTTCAAGCGTCTCTATGTAATATCAAATTAGGAACTTCTTACTAAATCTATATAAAAGTATTACCGGTACTTATGTTGAGGAACGAGTGTCCTATCCCTCCTACACAAAGGGAGGATCCTCTGACCAGGCGAGGTGATCATGCTTGGCGGACCACGACTCTACAGTCGCTAGTTAGAATGTTGTGTATATGCTAATCGCCGTGAGAATTTCTATATCGCGATACAGAATTGGTAGTTGCTCCGTAGTTCGTTACTCTGTAGTTTGATGTGTCTTCGGTAGGTGGAGCTGTGGTATACTATAGCTACACTATATTTTTTGCGCTGTATGTGGCAATCGTGTGTTGCCGTAAGTGGCGACTTACATGAAAAATTATATTTTTAAAGTTTTGTCTTCTGCCTGTTTATTATGGCTAATTTTTGTAAAGGTGGGACCGACTTCGACAAGATTGACTAATAGATAGCTAATATTTTCAGGGGTAACTTAGACTTACTTAAGCGGGGCACAGCTAGTCTACTATAAATGTGTTCACAGCATTAGATTTCACTATTCCAAAGGTTAAATGTTTAAGAATTAAATATCATGTAATAAAAGAAGCAAGTAAAACTGGTATGCAGTTCATTTTAGATGTTATTTTTATAGGCTATCGTAGGTACACGACAATAGAAAAGTATATTCAGTAAAACCTACTTATTCGATTGAATTTTAATGTACCCACATAAAACCGACATTTTACGTTAGATTTTCATAATAGACGTATATTCACACACACATTTTTTATCAGGGTTAACACGTTTAGCCATTCCATATAAGTAACTAGTAAACGAGGATTTTCAATTCAATCAAAGATCTTTTTGATTAAAACACACAGAAAAAAAACAGTGATTAACGATGATGAAATTGAAGAAGAGCTTAAATTATCGTATTTTATTTTGAGTGAAAGCAAAAGGACGTGTAAGTCCGCCTGCTCGTTCACACCCTACGTCATAAAAAGCCATATCGCAAAAGTTATTACATTTATTATGTTATGATTATATATACATATTATTTATTTTCTTAAATATATTAAAAAATAAAATAAAATACACATTTGAAAATATAAAATATCTGCCGACTTATATTACTTAATATCACAATTGTTTTATTAAATATTTTGTAATTCTGAACGCATCAAAATGAAATCATAAATAATAAAAATATACAATTATTTGACTATATTTAACAATCTTAAATAACATTATAAGGTCTTTATAGTATGTTGTAATTTAAACACAATGAGTACATTATACATTTTATCGTGGATGCGATTTTACTGTGTATACTTTTATACATATTTTTGTTGTAGAGCGGGACTTATTAGTAGGGTTTTTCCGTGACCACGAGCGGTGTAACCCATTCGAAATGTCGGGAAATAGAAGATATCGTAACCTTTTATCGCGAATAAGGCTCGCTGTACAATAAAATCATGAGAATGTGTAAAAATGGCGAAAGTCTAAAAACAGTATATTACATGTATATTTTTGTAGATTTATTACGTTTGTAGGAGTTTAAACGGTGGTAGTTTCGCATCAAATGACAAATCCGAATGCCGCGCGCGCATCTCATTCTTAAGGAATGCCTGTCGCCGTGCGACCGGTCGCTGTGACGTCACGCTTAATCGACGCTGCACCAGTCGATAGTTATCAGCTATATACAATAGGAATATGAGTGTCCATCATTATTAATGTAAATTACAAGAGATAAAATTTGTGTATAAGCACACATAAATAAATGCTAAATGCTACAACAACACAACATACAAAACAAGAAATATAAGGAACACAAGCAAAAGGTTACGTAACAACGTTTCATCATCATCATCATCATCATTAACAGCCTTTAGTAGCCCACTGCTGCACATATATCACCTTTTAGCGAGGAGGTTATTTATTACCTTTATAGGATAGTAATCATGTTTAAATGAAATCAATTATAATCATCAAATAACAGAATAGATTAATGGAAAAAAGTAGAAGACATACTAGAAAACCCACCTAAGAGATAATTTCTTAGATTTAGTAAAAATTATAAAAACAGTATTTATAAGTTATACTTCTGGGAATATTATTTTGTTGTGACTGCAGTATTAAGTTCACTAACCCGTGAATATCTGCATTTATACTGGGGACCGAAATGTTAGCAATAAAAACGTGTACACCAGTTATTTTATTTAGCTATTGTGAAAATTGCTGTAGGTATCTTTATGCAGAGGTATATAATTATACCATGACCTTCAAGTCTACTGCCATTATTTAAGCCTTTTACTTCGAGACACAGGCTTTCAACACTGAGCGCTTGGGCCATGTTCTTGATCTTTAGTCTCAAAGACGATCTTTGAGCTATGTACCTATCTATTGACGTAATTAAGTTGAAAAGTATATTTTCTTACGCTTAGGATACTGTTATTAGTTCTTGTAATGCAACTGTCTGGAAGAAAGATATTTATTTATTATAAAGATAACCCTAGGAACTTGGATATAACAAATAAAAATAGTTAAATGCAGTATTATTCAAACAATAAAGTTTTTATTTATTTTAACTTGAGAAACTCACACTTGCCATGCTGTCTAGTATTAAAACTTCCAAAACTTTAAAGAAGCTGTTGTTTTTTTATAGAGACAGGCAAAAATAATGACACTACAAGGGTAACTTAGCACTTACGACATTACAAGGGTAACTTAGCACTTACCACCCAGCCATTGCGTCATTGTGTAGACACTTTCAATTTCCGTTCAAGTGTGTGATCGACATCACGCTTTCGTCTGATTTTAAAATTACTTCGCAGAAACATTTCAGTGGTTCTTCACAATGCACAGCCTCGGTGGTGCAGCGGTAATAAATGCGACTGCTATGCTTGAGGTCTCGGCTTCGATTCCCGGGTCGGACCAAATGTTTGTGTGATCTGCAAATATTTGTTTCGAAGTTTGGGTGTTTTCTATGTATAATATGTATGTATTTACAAATATATATAATTATGTGTATTCTATCAGACAGTCTAGTTATCATAGCACAAGCTCTGCTTAGTTTGAAACTAGACGATGTTGGTGTTAAATGTCCGAAATATTTATTTATTTATTATTTATTCATTAAACTAACTTATACAGGTTTAGACTTCATGAACATCGAATGAGTGAAAACTCGAAGAATTTAGATAGGATAGCAAGTTCATCATATCTATTGATGCAAGGGTGGCAGTTGTCGTGGTAAGTGTATGCAATACAATGCTTCGATGACTGTCATGCTTTGTACGTCCCTAAGTGAGGCGTAATAAAGCATCTTAATAGGCCGTCATAGTGTGGGTCACCATACTGCATTGTCAGCATTCGCAATGAGTATGGTGATTTTAACTTTTGGATTCTATTCATGGTTTCCATCAGGCAGAGTAGAGACACTTTGGAAAGCTCTTAAAAAAATCTAGTTTCTCAAGCCGTCTATCCATTGATAACGAAGGTGAAAAGTCAAGTGATATGGAGGACGTTGAAAAATGTTTATATCGAGCTGTAGTACGAGTATGTAGCTATCGTTGTTGCTAACGGTCTATCGCAGACTGGACAACTCAAAATTATGGTCCTTTCTTCAAAATGCTAATCCAGGGGTCCGACCTGCACTGTACTCCTATAGTTTTATTTAACATTGTTCACGGACTTCAAAAAAAGTCTTCTGTGGTTTGTTTCATCGTATCTTCCTAGAGTGAGTCTTAGGAAATGTCAGCGCCGCTTTGCTGTAAAATCTGTATAAAGTTACTTGCAAAAAATAAATTCATTCTATAATCATTATTGTTTCGTTATTTCGAACAATTGTATATATGTGATAGAATTTCTACTTAGTCTATGAAATGACATTTTATATAATTATATGATTACTCTACAAAGCATGTGTATTGCACGTAAGGTAGGGTTTACTCCTATGAAGAATAGCTCAATGTGAAACCTAAACAATTAATTATATTATTGATAAATAAAAATAATCATGTAATTATTATTTTTGCGAAGAGTATAATTTTAAAACTAAGAATAAAATTACCTGTATAAAGAACAGTCACTTGATGTTAACAATATAGACAGTAATATTTGGTATATTCATAACAAACAAGAAATACTGCCTCGTATCGTTTAAATTCGTTTTTCACTCATTGTAAAAATAAACAAAACACTACTATCAACAATGCTGAATACCTCACGTCACGTTCTTGTTAAACAGACTAAGTCTACGAGTTGATGTTACAACCCGATACACCTAACTGTAGAACGCTTTCTGATATCACACTTGCATAACATCACACTTGCATAACATTTTAATATTGTCATAAACACAACTAGAACTAAAAACAAAGTTGTGTATCACTTTGATGTCGTTTCTTCTTTGTTACCTTTTATCAAATAGAAACAGTCTATCATTATATATAGTGACCTCTGGTTTAAAAAATTGTAGAATGAGTATGTAAATGAGTTTAGTAAATCCCATCCTTTTAGTATCACCTTATAGGTGAATTGTCAAAAATCTTGAGTGGATTATAACATAAAATGCAACAGATAAAAAAAACAAGTTTGTACTCCTTTTTTTTTGTTGGCGGGGTGGAAGATCCCTTCGGACGTCCGGCTCCTCAGGGACGCAGAAGTATGTGGTGTTGTCACTAAAAACGGTCTCAGGCGTCTTTCTCTGAAGGAGACCCGGGCCATGTTATTTCAGGTCCCCTCCAGGATCAACGCCATGCCTGGCCAGACCCTCTCCTGGGGGACGGGACGAAGGTAAAGGTAAGTTTGTACTCCTGGTGGTTTATGTTCTGCATTGATGAATCAGTCAATTAGTCAAGTAATATTTATAGAGTGATAAAATTTGTGCCGACTTTTCCACTTTTTCGATTTTACTCAAATATCACTTTTGTGCCTATCTTTACTTGTTATAAATAAATAAAAATTTTTTAGCTTCACTTTCTACTAAAACAGACTATATTTTTAACAAAACAAACGAAAGTACAAGTGTCTGGATGACTGGAATAAATACATTTGAACAGCCCCGGCTCATAAAATTTTAAATATTGAACTATAAAATTACACTTCAACTTATCACAGAGTCAGAAAAATTTTCAAAGAAAAGATGATATAGTATTTTAAGAAATTAAAGCAGTATTATAACGAAATGAATATCGTTAGGACTCATCAGCATTTCTATTATGTTCTCTTATTGTGTACTAGCTATACCCTGTCAAGCTTATTTTATGGTACATTGTGACATAACACTGTGACATAAAGAACATATTTGACGCAAAAATAATATCGGATGGTATTAACATTTTAGTTAAATCGATATAGAACTCTTTGGGTTTTCGATATGTACATAAACTCTCTTACTTTTTTTTGTTTATATTGATTATTTCTAGCTCAAATTTGAAAAGAAAAAGTATTTTTTTTTGTGTATATTTTACTAATTCTAACCTTTCTACTCATAGAGTGATGTTTAGGCGCAAACTGTCCATCCAACTCAATCGAGGAACAATGCCTCACGTAAATTTTCAAACAATTCTTTTATTGTATTTTACCGATCGCGTACGACCCCGATGCTCAAATTATTTTCCCCTGATTCAAAGGAAACTTAAAGTGCAGCAACACACATGTACTTTTTGAGTTGTAGTTTGATATTAGCATTAATCACTTACCTATCCTAGAAATAGTAAATGGTGCTAATACTAAATAACGTAAAAGATATTATGGTTTACATAGATTTTGGATTTATTTTGACCCACTATTTGCCATAACGATGCGAGTGCGCTGTACGAGTAAAGGTAAATTTGGCTAAATCCAACTGGGCTCGTTAGTGTGACGCGGTTTTGAAAAGAGCGGTTATGTTGGCTTGTCAAGTTTGTTTTGGCGGCCGCATCGATGATTAAGTTTGTGTTCGACAGTATTGCAACCGACACTAGTTGGATAGTTAGTTAGAATTACGGATTATACATAGTGATAGCTGACACCTACACGGGTGACAAGTTTTCAACTGTTTTCAAGTTTGAAGTTTAAAAATCGTATTAAAATGAGTAATAAGGTATACAAGCACGTAAAAACATTTCATAGTGTTTGAGGTAATCCTTACTAATATTATTAATGCGAATATAAGTTTGTTTGTTACAGTTTCACGCGAAAACTACTCAACCGATCATCATGAAATTTTGTACATATTCTTGGAGGTATTAGAAGTAACATAGGATACTTTTTATTGAAAAAAAAAGTGAAATGATCTGTTACGAAACTTAATGTAGCAGATCAAATTCCATGCGGGCAAAAGCTAGTGTATAATACAAACCTCCTTGCTTATGAGAAACTTTCACCCAGTGGACTGTTAAAGGCTGAAGGTGATGATGATGAAGTAATATGTCAGTCTCCATATGGCATAGACATTAATAAATCAGTGATTTAAGATTTGTTTTATTATTTGTAAAGGCGTTCCCCATTCACCTAAACCTACATAGGTCTAACTCTAATAGTGTTTATTGTGCGTCCGTAAATCTGAAGTGTCAGCCGATGTATCGGTTGATTTGGTAGTTATTACACTCAATTAGAAACAATCGACGGTGGAATGGGACGGCAACCACATATACGTTCCACGCTATTCTATGTCGGGTAATCGCGCCTATGCTTGGCACCCCACCAATTTTTGGCACAATTGTGTTATGATTAAAAATAAGAACCACGGTGAACTATAAATGTCTCAAAGATATGTTGGCACAATTGTGTTAATAACTAAAAAATAAGAACCACGGCCCCGAATTATAAATGTCCCGAAAATAGTAGATGTTTTTCTTCAATTATTTTTTTTACAATGGCAACAATAAAGAGGCGGTTAGGGAGGTACTCTCAAGATTAGTAAAGTAGTAGACGAATTCTTATTTTTAAAAGAAATGTACCATTAAAAATGTAATTGGGTGTTATTATGTAATTACATCATTTAAGAGATTAATTATTGTTTTACTTTGAATAGACAGATGCTTGTAGAATGAGATTTCATTTATTGAAAGTAAATGTCAAGATTCTTTTGTTATTTTTAAGTTATAGAAATAATAGGTCCACTTTATTTTTCACCAGTTTTAAGATGAAAGTACTTTTTTTTAATATTTGTATAAGTGTTTAATTATTATTTTTGTGAAGAAAATAAGAATTTGTAAGTACAGTCACTGGCAGTTCGCAAAGTTGACAGTAAGTTTTGAAAATATATATTAATAATATAAGTCTAGATGTTACATATCCGATGCACCAGACTTAAGTACACTTCCTAATATTGCACTTGCATAACATAATATTTTAATATTGTCGTTGATAAAGCGAGAATCAATAGCAAAGTGCTGTACTACGTTGATGTCAAATCTTCTGGGTTAGTTTTTATCATAATAATAGTAATATTAGTATAAGTATTTGAAAATATGTTTGTAAAAGGTTTTGATGAATACAGTATTTAATTCTTAACGGTATATTAGAATTTAAGTATTTTTTTGGAGAACTTTTTTGCCTGTAGAAATTATAATTCATATTAAGATTGATAAATCGAATTTGTTAAGAAGTTGAAGAAAAATGTTAAAGAACTTGAGGAACACGAATTCATTATTTTAAATTTCACTTTAAACACAAAATTTGATATTTATAATTAGGTTAAGTAGCAATTGCTTATAAAGTAAAAATATATAACAAATTCATCATTTTTTTCTGAAGTAAATAATGATTTTATTAATAATTTTATATCTAATTAATATGAAAAATTAGTTATATATATTAGTGTTTTTAGAGGCATGCCAATAATTCTTTGACCTATACCTAGAGGATATAGTTAAGTATTAAAGTAAATACTTTCATAGTGTTCTTCAGAGCCAGTTATTACTAAGTTAGTATTTAAATTTTATAGTAGATGGATTTAAAACATGACTTTTTGCTATTGTTTGTTAACTTATCATTGCACTCGATGAATACAATTGCCTGACATATGGACTAATTATTAGTTGCTATAACGATATGGTGCGTTTCTCAGTACGCGGTCGCCACTCCAAAACTTTTTGGCCCCATCGGCCATTGTGGCCATTGTGGCCATAGAACCTTGAGTATCCAGAAGTAGACATCTTTTAGCTGAGATGATGATGATAATGATGTGACTTCAGCTCATTGTCGTCTGCTGTTGAACGAAGATTTTTTCCAAAAAGGCAATAAGAAATAGTTTTTTTTAAAATTAACTAGGGTTTTCCGCGGCAAGAAGACATTCAAATTAGAGATGAACACGTGAACGAATGTTATTAATAATCTATTGGGAGGGAGATACACTTTGTTAATAATAAAAATGTTATGGTTCACTGATGTTTTTGTGCTATATGCCGCCTTGTTAATCTTACGCTTAGAGTATACGACTGCCGATCAAGAGGTCTCCGGTTCGTTTCCTGGATCTGGTTAAAAAGTGTCATTGAGTATTACTATTCACGGAAATACGTCATTAAGTATTGCCGAAATTCGGCGGTGGAGGAACCCGTGCCTCGGCGAACGCGTAAAGCAGTCAGTCCTATGTCTGATCTCTTCCCGACCGTGTCGGATATCCTATCGGATTGTGAGAGTGAGGGAACAGAGAGTGTACTTATATTTGCTGGTTACGTAGTTCGCTGGTTTACATTCAGATTGGTCGCCATGACCGTAATCATGGGCATTGATGGATTGTTAAATGCTCTCACTGCACTTTTTTTATTTTATGAGCCTGCCAAAGTGACTCTACTCTGCTGATGGAAAGCATGAATAGAAGCCAAGAGTTGTTGTGACGCATTGCGAAAGCAGACAATGCAAGAAGAAGAAGTGTGAAGAAAGAAAGAAAGAAAAAAGAAAGTTCAAAGTTTAAGACTTCAGTTGAAGAGGTTTGAACAAATAGATCCAAATTCAACATCTAACCATGCATGTGGTTATATGGCCGAGTAGAATTGGACCTGATGTTCATATACATAAACCAAATGAACAATAGTCAACAATTACAACAAGTATACAACTGTTAAAACTTGTACCTTTACTACGAAATTCACCTTAGGAACTTCAAAACTCGCCTGAGTCTATTCATTTACAACTCGAGTTGCCCAACATTTCTCAACCACCAATCAACTCTTAATTATTCCACATACATAATGTATTCTAAGGCAAAAACTTTGTTCCCTTCCATGTCTCAAAGTACAAACAGTAATTAAGTATCATAACAAGATTATAAGTCGCCCATGATGACCATAGGTTGTTAGGAAATGAGTTTAGTTAGAAACGGCCTAAGTTATGACACCTGTGCTGGGAAAGTTTTGATTGAACACCCCAGATCTTGGGAGAATAACTTGGTAAAGGCGTGTCTGGAAATAGAATATTATTAACGATATAATATATGTTTCTAATATGATAATGTGATGTGATGATGTATACTCTAATGTTGCCTGCATAGTCAGCACGGTCTCCGTTGAGACTAGCTACTGAGGTCGAGATTGTCTAGGAGAAAATCATGAGCGTCATATATATCTACAATAATATTTTAGAAAGGAAATACTGGCTTTTGTAGACATAATTAATTAAACATTTCGGAAACTTAATTATACACTTCAGAACATCATTACGCTTTATGTATCAAATTTAAGCATAGATTTCAAAGAGAGTTTTAGATTAAATAATAAATTATTATATAATCTATGAAAGGAATCAAATAGTCTCCTAATAAATATTACAAATTTATTATGCATCCTATGTAAAAATTTTGAACTTATAACTTAAAGTTACAAGGGCCTCTACTACACCCCCTTTTTGTGTATGGTAATATTGAATCATATTAATATACAGTAGAAGTTCCTTATTTGCGGGGTATGCGTTCCGTAAATATGCCGCGAATACAGAAACCGTGAATATGGAATGGTAATTTGTATGGGGTTATAGGGGATACGTGCCTAGATGACGAAATAAAAAAGCAAATTGTAGATAAAAAAATGTTTAATTGAACTTTCTGATCATACAGGTTGATTAATTACATATTATCATCAGGTTTAGGCAATGGTTTAAAGAATTTAGTAACGTACAACGTACGTAGTAACGTAGTAACGGTTTTCATGTTATGCAATGATTGTCGCATTTTAAATTTATTGAACCAACCTTCTGATGCTTGAAATCCTCCATCTATACATTCACCACCACCACTACCACCAGGTTCCTTAAAATGTGCGTAAAGACGCTTTGCTTTCTCCCGTACCAATGGACCACTTAGAGGCACCCTTTTTTGATTGCGGTCTTCTATCCATAATGACAACGCCACTTCCATTTTTTCTATTGCTGGATCACGAACAATTTTCGCTGACAGTGAAGTTGAAGCTACAGACGACCTTATTTTATCTTCGGATTTTTTTATCGATCGTACAGTTGATTCGTTGACATTGAATGAACGTGATATCGATGCAAACGACTCTCCAAGTCGTAAACGATCAAGCATTTCTATTTTCACTTTAAGTGGTAACACTGATTTTTTTCGCATCGAAACACGTTTTTCATTTTTTTTGGTTGACATTATTACAGCGAAAGACACGTGTTACTCGATCAGAATTTTTGTAACGAATGGAAAAGTAAAACAACGAAACACGCAATGCGGCTCTTACCCGAGGACAGAACGTCCTATTGTGGCAACATTTAATAAATTACTTTATGTTTTGAGTAATAAGATACATAATTTTACCTACACATTCTGTTTGTGTATTCTCAAAAACACCGACTGCGGCGAAGGCGGCTTACATCAAAGAAACTGCCGCATAAAACAAACAACGCCGATCACTTTAGAAATCACAATCTAGACGTCGTTGTAATAAGGTCTATTTTATTTTTTATCCTTCTACTGACGTGTCGACAAAGGATAGCGAATGCATTTTTTTAGGTAGGTACATGTACGCATCGATATTTCGATTCGATCCGCGAATAAAGAAATCTTAGACCGCGAATATAGGAATTGGATCGCATTTTTTCAATCCGCGAATAGTGAAAACGCGAATAAAGGAAGCGCGAATAAGGAACTTCCACTGTATTATAATATTATTTAAAACTTTATAACATAGTAGGTCATTGCCTACCATGTCTGATCACCTAGCCTGAGACAGACAGTCGTCGAAATAAACAAAACAACTGTCATTAATATTATTTTCGTTTCATAACTGACTCTTTTAATACCTTTTTCCTATTTTACATGCATGTTTAAATACTTATCTCATTATACATAAAACACAAGACCCACAATGCTAAACTAATTTACAATTTACATCATAATCAATGCAAAATTCGTAAACTTTACAATCTTAACATAATTATAAAATAACATTAACATATTTTTTGTTAATTGAATTGTAAAATAAAGGGTCGTCGCATTCCCCAAGGCTTGAGTCGATTGTGTCCGCATTGAGCAGAGCAGAAAATGACGTTCTCGTATGTAGCCATTACAAGTTTTTAACGAGATCTGTGTTGAATTATTGCGAGAAGCTTTGCAATAAGAACTTAAAGAGCCAGTTCGAATATGTTTGCAATGTTATTAATATTAATGATCGATCGATACCGCTGAATACTTACGTATTTGTTCCGTAATTGGAATGTATTTCATTCAACGGGCTCAACAAACATTGAAGTTTCGAAAAAGGAAAGTATTCATTAATAGTCAGTCAGTTATTTTAAATTCAGTTTAATCGAGTATGATATCAAGGTGAACGAAGGTCTCACCCAAGGAGCGCCAATCATCCCGGTCTTGAGCAATTGCTCCCGGTGCTGGAGACATGGCTGGCCTACTTCCACTTCAGCATACTGATTCTTCGTGCGATGTCATTTACTCCAGTTCTCTGTCGAATAACCTCGTTACGAATTATATCAGCCAGAGAAACGCCCAGCATCGCACGCTCCATCACACGCTGAGCTACTTTGAACCTATGGATCAGTCCAATGGTGAGTGTCCACATCTCAGCTCCGTATGTCATTGCTGGTTGGATGCACTGGTCAAATACTATGGTCCTTAATGATTGGAGGATCGGCGACTCGAAGGTGTAACGCAACTTTCCGTGTGCTGCCCAGCTCAGCCGAATTCTTCTATCAATGAATGGATCCTCCTGATGGAAGTTGTGCCGGCCAAGTTTGATAGTTTGCCCAAGGTTCTTGCACAACCCTGACAGCAGCGTCATTTACGGTTACGCGACTCAAAGATACATGATTCTCATTTTTTCGATGTTCATTTCCGTCTCACTCGTTTTGAAAAATCATCCAGACTGTTCAGTATTTCTTGACTATGTCGTCTGCAAATCACAGATGTGAGAGGTATCGGCCATTGATATTGATTCCTCGTCCGTTCCAATCGAGCGTTTTGAAGACGTTTTCCAATACATCGGTAAATAATTTCAGAGATATAACATCTCTCTGTCTTAGCCCACGATGCATTTGGATTGGTCTTGTGCTGTTTTCCTGTACTTGGACGGTAATTGTTGCAGTTACATAGAGGCATCTCATCACCTGAACATATCAGCAGTCGACCAGGCATCTCTGCATAGATTTCAGGACAGCCTAGGTCTCGATGGTACCGAAGGCTTCCTTGTAGTCCACATACGCTAAACAGAGAGGCTGGTTATATTCCTCTGTCATTTCGATTATTTACCTTAGAGTGTGTATGTGGTCCACGGTACTACAGTCTTTTCGAAACTCAACCTGCTCCACGGGCTGGAAGTCATCGAATTTTTGGGCAAGACGATTCGTAATAACCCTCGAAAACAACTTATATACGAGTACAGATCTCAGGAGCGAAATTGGGCGTTAGTTCTTCAGTAGGCTTTTGTCTCCTTCGAACCGGTTCTGAAGCTTTAGCTGAAAGCTTTCACACCCAGCTTCGACCTGCTGCAGAGTATGTCTAAGAGTCGATTTGATCAGACGCGCCCGTTCCGTTTTTTGATGTATAGATTTAGGGTACCTCTCACGAGTCGGTGATCACTTCCTGCCTTGGACCTGTTGATCACAGAGACATCCTTAAATATATGACGTTGGTTTGTGAGTATGAAGTCGATCTCGTTCTTTGTAACTCCGTCGGGGAATAGCCAGGTCGACTTTCTTAGAGGCTTTTTCTGAAAAAAAATTCATCAGTGAGAGCTCTTGGGCCTTGAGGAAATTTACCACCATTTGACTCCGCCGATTGCTGTGCCCATAGTGCGAACAGTCTTATTTTGTTAGTTTTTTGGTTCTCTCATCATTATTTCTTCATCGGTTTAAAAGATATTGTAGTATGAATAAAAATATATTAATTATGACACTCACATACGTAAATATAAACTCTAAAAACACTATAATTCATTTTCTCACAATCAGTATTGTAAAAATAATATCAACTTTTATTTACCTACCTACTACTTGTTGACTTATGTGTACACACGAAATATTAGACACGAATAAAACTAATGTATTTAAAGCTAAAAGTACGACTTTTGTTCTTAGATGAACATAAAATATCGTTTTGTACATTGTAATGGTCTATAAATAAACTGTAGTTGTGTAGAAATGCATCGCCAAGTGTAACATGACAGCGGCCCCGTGTGAATTAGTCTGTTCTGGTTCATTTATTAAAAATACAACTGTTCTTATTATTTTCACGTTAAGAGAACAATGCAGACTGTACATTTTGTTTAAAGACAGTTTTATTTATAGTTGTGAGAATATATGATGTTATACGTACACATACACACTTGGTATACATTTCATACGACATTTTCTCACGATCATGCAGACGAGTTCTATTACACAAACTGACAATTCCAATAGATATTTCACTGTTTATCAAAACTGAATGAACAATAAATTGTACTCATAAATTTTATAGAATGCTATCATTCGATCATCATAGATGATGATATCAGACTGTAAAATTTTAAAGTATTAAAATAAAATTTAGTTCTGATTCTGAACAATACATTAGATTGATAAGGAAAGTGGTATAATTACTGGTACCTACGATCACCATTTTACGGATAAGTGTACAGCTCTACTTCAAGAGTACTTTATTAGTCAAATAATCTCGAACTGAGTAGAGTATACACCTAGTTTTAGACCTATATTAACTGTCAGTTGAAGCTATGGCTCCGGCAGCAGATCTGGACGGTGTAGCGCAAATCGGTTAATGATTTGTTCTTACAATCACTGTGGAACTGATGCCTGCATAAGGAGAACCACCATACACGCTCAATTTTACCTATAGAGTTAAACTGCACAGCTATACATTCGGGTAACAAATACCAAAATTCAAATGTTTTGGTTACCTTTACAGGCGTCGAAACCCGCACAGTTCTATAATATATACGCTCCATAAAATTCAACTGTACAGCATAACCTGTTAGGTACACCCTACCGTGTATTTGTTATACTACTATCTATACTGTAATAAACTTAAAAAACTCAGATTCAGTTCGTTTTATGTA
The DNA here is from genome assembly GCA_949316085.1 of Hypercompe scribonia. Lineage (NCBI taxonomy): Eukaryota > Metazoa > Arthropoda > Insecta > Lepidoptera > Erebidae > Hypercompe > Hypercompe scribonia. Next base: position 15,030,940 of record OX438988.1, read on the forward strand.
ACTTCAATGACCTTGTGATTTATCATTGAGGATGCAGTTAATTAAAAACACATGTTTCATTAGAAAATTTACACTTTGCTTACATTTATTTCTGTTTACGGTTTCAGAACTGTATCCTAAAACATGTTTTTTAAAAGTTTCAGTACAGAATCGGCTGTTTTGGAGAACCCTGGGGGAAGCCTAAGTCCAGCCACTCCACCCTGTCATCGTTGAGTAGACAGGGCGACAGCATGGGATCCTTTTCGGGCATGGTTGCTTCGGGAAGTATCTGCATTTGGTCGCCAAAAAGGAACGGAAGGGTAAGGAGGGTTGCCAGTGCACAGGCGCTTGAAGGGGTCCGAATGTCGTAAAAACAGCTGTTCCTGGCTCCCTCCTATCTCTAGCGCTGAGTGGTACACCATGTGGGTTTAGTTGGTCCGATTACGACTTAAAGCCCCGACGCAAACATCGGTGGGGTAACAGCCCGTGAGGGTTTTCATATGATAAAAAAAAGGCCTATGTCCAGCTGTCGGATAACGTTAAAATTAAAACCGTGTCCATGTTTATTCTCATTTAATTAAACCTACTCGCTCGTGGCTAATTGGTAATCGAGTGTGCTAACACGTTGTGAAATTAAGCACTCTTAGTTAGGCTTATGGGTAAGTTATTCATAATATAACTAACTATTAATAATATAGTGAGATTCCTACATGCCTTAGAGTACACGTGAAACCGTCAGACTCGGTTGCCATACGAACAAAAAAGAGCCCGACAATAGCCTTTCTAACTTTGATATCACCATACTCTGACATCGTATATACTTGGTTGTGAAGATCTGTATGCAGTCGCTCTACGTAAAAAACCTAAATTGAGCCATACTGTGGTAGATTTAAAGTCGACCTCAATCTAATTTACGAAAAAAGTTCTTAAGACGATAAACTAAACTTGCTAAATGCAAATAAAGTGATAGACAGCTTGTATGAATCCGATAGTAGGTATATTTACACTTTATTAATTGTCTCTTGTCTATCATTCTTATAAACAATTGATCTGAATTATATACATTCTAAAACAATATAAGAAAACGCTAATAATCCTATTCAAGTTGGAGTAACTTCAGTATTTTATTTTGAATGAAAAAGTTAAATACAAATTAGAAAAGAACAATGATATTTACTTTACGACTCACGTTTAAGTGAAATAAAACGTAAACAAAGAAAAAAACAGTCGAAATTAATTGACTGGTGTAGGTATTTCACAGAAACAGACAGGTAAAAAACCCGTCTAAAGTTTTATTTGATCAAAACAAAAGAGTAAAATCTTTAAAATACAAGTAACCCTAGACAGAAAGGTCAAGAAACCCCTTAGTAGATTTAAATAAGTAAATGCAGGGGGAACAAATGGAAATAAAAGCAGTTACCATGATAATAAGACTGTGTTAATAAATTTGAGTGTGAGAAAGTGCAAATAAAGCTATCGACATGATGGCGTGACAGGGAGGGAATGCCAATGATGTCAAAAGGTCTTAACAATAGGTGATTTCTGAACATGTATCGTTTTGAAATTGGAACTGTCTACTCTATTTTTAACCGACTTTAAAAATAAAAATGACTTAATTGCAATAACAATATGTTAACTCAATTTGCATTTTTATTTACTGCTTTGGTGGCGCCGCGGTAGTGAATTGTCTGAATTAGTGAATTGTGTAGCCGTCGACTGCTGTGCTTGAGGTATCGGCTTCGATTCCCGGGTCGGACCAAATGTTTGTATGCCCTGCAAATATTTGTTTCGAAGTTTGGGTATTTTATATGTATAATATTTATATATTTACAAAAAAAGTATATAAGTATTCTATCAGACAGTCCAGTTATCACAGCACAAGGTCTGCTTAGTTTGAAACTAGATGACGTTGTGTGTCAACTGTCCGAAATATTTATTATTTATTATTATTATATATTACTATTATTGCGTTTTTATTCGATAGCTCCGTCATGTAAGGATCGATTTCCAAAATTCTTTTTAATTCGACAGGGATAACATATTCCTTTTGTGCCCCCGAATTATTCCTCTGATATTTGATTTACAGAGAAATAGGGGAAAACCCTCATACTTTACAGTCCCAAATAGTCTTTCAGCTTGTATTTCTATCTGTACAGGTGTTTTACAAGATAAAAAATTGTGTGATAGGTATCAGTGCTCTCACAGAGCATAGTGACATAGAGAAATTGTATCAAAATGATACATGGTTTCGGGATTAATTACATATACCGTCACTTTTATAGGTAAGAAAAGAAATGAAACACGAAAAGCCACCAAACGTTTGACAATGTGTTTGTTTGCAAGGTCAAAATATTCTATAGCTGTTGAGCTTTTCTGGTTACAAAGATTCAGATTTATTAACTACCCTGAGTTTGTAATTTGAGGTTTTAACCCTCGTGCTTCGGAGAGCACGTAGCCGTCGGTTCTACGCTTGATCTCTCCCGGTCGTGTCGAATAACCATCCGATCGGATATTGAGAGTAAGGGAACAGAGAGTGTACTTGTGTTTGGGCACACACTTGGCATTATAATATCTCCTACATTGCTGGTCAGTCTCCGTAGGGACTGGACAGTGTATGCTCTACCGGGTGGAGTCCTGTTCGATAGATGGTAAGGGGTCACCGTCACGCATGGGCAGGGTTCGCCTTGTTAGAATCGAACTTCGTCACCCCAGTCTCTCACGCCTCAACGACCTCCCCGACTTCGCTTACGGCTGGCGATCCGGCGGGATGTCCGTCCATTGTTAGCCAATCGTATACAGACGGTTTATTGGTGTGTGAATCGATGCTTTAGAAATTTATAGTTGGTGATTTGTACATCTTGTTTTTAAACAGAAAATAGTTAAGATTAAAATAGAGTAACGCACAAAATTGATAGGAATATATGTTTAGAAACAAATAAACGTTTGAATCGAAATCATAGTTTAATATACTTAATAATTTGTGACTGTTATCAAATGACGGACTAAATAAAACATAATCTCTTGTTTTTAAGGAGTCAGCACCCGCTCGTGGAATGCATTCTGTGTCGTGGATTCTTTACAAAAATACATAGTACACAAAGAACATACAAAGTGTTGCTTTCTGTAGGATTCGAACCCAGAACATTCAGCGCAGTAGAGAGTGGCGCGGAAGCCGCTTAAACCGCCACGCCACATGTGCAGTCATTCTCTTATACTTTTTTTTGGCATTAGAGATAATTCTTTGCCCCACTCATTGAGTATATTTTATAATCACAAAAATTAACACAATTTTCAAACTTTCAAGTGTATTAAATGTATGTGAGTAATGTGTATTAAACTTAAAAGAATATTTCATTTAAATATTGATTTATGAATATTTATATTATTTTGTTGAAATATACACAAATATACTAGAAGTTATTTATTCTCATACGAAAAGCTACACGAATCACCTACTATACATTTCTGAAGAGTCAATTCGTACGATAATAATTGGTTTTCGTACGAGTTGCTTATAGATTTTTTTTATAAGGCACGATTTATATGTATTGAACTACAGTGTAGTTTAAATCATAGAAATCGATAATTAACCCATTCAAACAGTCCAATTATCCACGGAAAAGCATCAACTACTTAATAAAGCAATCAAAATAATAAAATCATTAATTTGACTCGTTCTGTATGTTTTGCGCTGCATGGCTGTATGGAGATCCTCGCAGCTTTGCGGCACCTTGTACCTAATCTGTCAAGTATATAGACTAGAAGGTGTTTATTGCCGTAATAATGTTACTTGTTATATTAAAAGTCGTATTTATTTCAGTTTTCTTTAAAATTATAATTATTTTTAAATTTTTAGTTATCTTTTGTTAGTGACTACTTTTTTTTAATAAAGAATTTTTTAATTAGTGTTAATAATGCTCTTTAAACAAAGTGTAAAAAGTCCCCTTCTTATAAATAGATTTATTTTACATACATATATGTCCAAGTTTGAATTTTGGTAGAATAACTTATCAGTGGGTAGTTAATTTAATAGCAAGAGGAAAAGATTTATATTTAAAAAAAAACTGATAACTTTAATTTATGAAATAAAGTTGTATTCCATTTTTTATATTTTTTTTTGTCTTTTTATATCAAATGAAGGTTACATATTGTCAAAAACTATAAAAGACTTTCAAGACTACAGTGAATTTTATTGCACGAGTAGCAATAAATTTAACTAGGTCAATAGCCTGCTGTTAGATTTTAACCGTCAGAAATCGTCAAACTAAGTATAATTATGAAAACCTACTTAGTAATCTAAACCTGCCTATGTTAGAACTTAAATAACATTTTTCATGGTCTAGAACTATTTAAGGTATTTTATTAATATTGACGTTATATATTCATCTTCATTAGAAATGGTGGTATGTATTTAGAATTGTAAAATGTTGGGACTTCAGAGGTATAATAATAAACGACAGTCGTCTAATTTCTCTTCTCACAGAATTCAATGTAAACTTTATGAAACGCAAATAAGTGGTCATGAAATATTTAAACATAGAAGATTATAAATAAATAAAATATCATTAGCTCTAAGAACAATACGCGCCGTAATAACTTTGTTAGACACACACAAAATTGATAGAATACATAAAGCACTAAAAAACAAGGCTACCTGCGATAAATAATAGTGGACATCGAGACCTGCTTACCCCTCAGTCCCCTAAAAGCATAAAGGTTTTCTGTAATTTCCTCGGTCTGCCCACGTGTACGTTGTCTTTGTATTTGCCAGGGAAAACTTTCATTATCCAAACAAAGACTCAAGTAAGGAGGCTGTATTTCACTCCACAAATTGCCTATAAATTTTTATTATGGCCACTCTTATTTGAGGTACAGAGGTTTTCCAGATAAATAGGTTTGTTTTATTATGTAAGACTGACCATGATTTGTGGTGTCGTTATTATTTTTTTACGTATAATTTTTTTTCTGTTTTCTTTTTGAAAGCACTTGGCGTGATAACGTGTTTTATATTAAAAGAAATAATGATTTAATAAATACTTTCAAACTTTCTTTGTATTTTTAATCATTAATAGATTGTGACAGAGAGACAAAAGTAAAGAAAACAAAACACAGTGTAGTGAAGTGAGTTTATTCGTGTGCTTTCACGCCTTTATTATTCTACCGATTATTATGCGATTCCGCATAAACACATATTGTCAGATTTATAACATAAAGAATATGTGAAAACCTGATCTAGTAAATAGAATTTTTTTAATGCTTATAGCTTATTTTTATAATTGCACTACTATATGTAGAAGTTGGTAGGTAGTAGTAGAAACACACTGATTTCAGCACGAACAGGCCGGCTCGACCGGGAGAGTACTACCCTCTCATAGAAAACCAAGCTAAAGCGACAGCATTCGTGCTGTCGTGACTCGTTCATCAACAGTCTTTTATAATTCACTACTGCACATAGGCCTCTCCTTAGCAAGGAGGTTTGGCCTACTATACCACGCTGGCCAGACGGGTTGGAATAGCATTTGTTCCAAGTTTTCCTTCTCTTTGTAATAATGTTGTCTTGTATACTTTGTTTCCTTAGTCGCCTTTTAGAACACCCACGGGATGAATAGGGGTGGTTAAATTATGGATTCTTAATCGGTCACCACATGGACGTGTTTCGCTAGCGTATAATAATTATAGTGCGAGACCGGAAGCCCATTGAAGTAGGGGTGACAGTTATCGTTGTACGTGTGAGAGCCCTAAACTGCTACGATGGCTGTCATGACTTTTACAGCGGGGCGTGAAGAAGCATTTCACTAGGCCACCACCATACTGCATTATCTGCATTCACAATGAGTATGGTGATCACAACTCTTGGATTCTATTCATACTTGCTAATTGTACATTTTTTATATTAAATAAATAAAAAAAGTAATATCAATTTGCTGGTATTGATGTATTGACATTAGCCAAAATATTACAACCAGCAAACTAACATTATTGATATATTGATCAGCAAACAGTACCAGTGAATTATGTTCAAAATAAATTACTACTAGTACTAAACTGAAATCAGTGTCACGTATGTAACAGTTTTTAATTTAACCGAATAGAAATACAAAAATAAAATTAATTTAAAAAAAATCTGGCAAATCGTCCAATAAAATATTCGAATATTTCTCAATTAGATGTGAGCATCATCATATCTATTATTATAGCACTGACTGAAAAGATATAGAATGTTGTTGTCTTATTATATATTTTAAATCGATAAATAACACTCTCATATTTGACAAATCTTCTTATCTTTGTACCTTTAAACACTGCGCATGGCTGTATCTATTTACATATATTTTAAACATTAAATCGTTAGTTGCCTAAACCTCAACTCGTAAAAACAACTTTTATCCTTGAATAAGTCTTCATCTAACTATACCCAAACAATAAGAAGCAAAGTCACGGACAGTTGGAAGAGAATAAATTAAATATCTTGCTTCGGCAGACCGGGAAATCGAATCGGATCCAAAAGACGCCTTTACACAAGTCAATAATAAAATCCTTTATTTACTTACATTTAGAGGCAAAATGGATATTTCCGTATTATATAAAACTATTGACTATTTGTATCTGTAGATTAGTTATAATCCTTTGTAGATAAACATGTTTCAAGTACCTGATGATATTATGGCGGACAATTTCAAGCAAATGGATATATGATAGGTGTGTCAAGGAAGATTGGCAGTCTCGTTGATGGTTCTATTGTTGCTACCCAAAGTTTTTGTTAACTATGTAAAAGCTAAATCAATAAACTACTCACTTAATGATAAGTGTCTAGCATCACACTTTAAACTCTGCAACTCAAGAGTGACAATTGCATTGCCGCCATTTGGTCGTCTCCCCTTGGTCGCAGTGTGGCTCTGGTCGAGCCGGGTCGTTTGTACTAAAACATGGCTCATGCCTTAAGTGCTCAGATATCAAAAATACGATAATTTATCAAGTGAATATATTTTTAAAATACTTAATAACTATTTATTTTCATTTTGTTTGTGATGAACAGGCTTAAGGATTAACCTAGGTTTGTATGAAAAAGAAGACACTATAATCACAGGAAGAGAAATAAAATTTCTATTTACTCTAGACGCAATAGCTTGTCAGTTTTTTCTGAAGGATAATTTAATAGCCGCGTGGTGTCCGGCAGAGTAGAATTGTATGAACCCATTATACTTGATGTGACGTATGAGGCGAGTAATGTATGAGGCACAACATCTAAAACCTTCGTAGACCAGAGTATGAGTAGCAGCGTTTTATGGTACGCTTGACAACCCAATGACAGTTATTAAAATAATTATTTACCGGTTGCCTCACCAAGCCTGGCTACGGTAGCGGTCGCAGCATCGGTGGGGTGCGAGGTGCTAAGAATCCTCGGGTTACGGATGGTTACCACACGTACAACACATTGACTTTTGGTACTCGTACGTGCAATGTACGAACTGTAAGGCTCAACAAACATTTAAATTCAAATTGACCAAGATATCGATTCGAATGAAAAAAACTACACACATATTTACATAAAATCACGATTGTTTACCCCGGAGTTTTCACTTTTCGCCGGTGTTTAGGTTCCACGTGGCGAGTTCCGGTGACGAGTCTATTGCCGCTAATCGGGATGTTTTGTTTGACAGAGCCTTGAGAGATTAGCAGGTGCACGATTTACAGGTGCGGTAAGTTCTTGGTGCCCTAAGCAGCCTAGAGAAAATTATAACAAAAGAATGCTTTTTACTACAAAAAATATATTAATAAATTTCTTACAATGGATAGAGATGCTGTCTCCTTGTTTAACGGAGAAAAAAGGAATTGTAACATTGTAATTTAATGAAAACTACAGTGCGTTCAAGTGTATTTTTATCACATCCATCTACGAGTAAAGCCAATGCATTATATGAGAAGAGATACTGGTGCACCGCCTCTGAAAATGGCTACGAAGACACTTATTACAGTTTGTGACTCAGTGGCGAGCCAAGTCATAACTCTTATAGTTCAAGAGTAGAAAAACATTGTAGCATTTGCCACTAAAAATATAAGTATGATATAGATAATTTCCTTCAATAACTTGTATTGTATTCTAAATTTGATCCTTTAACATTCCACGTGTCATGTTACTTCAATTTTATTCCACAAAGAATGGATATATGTATGTAAATGTGATGGTCATCATTAATCGTATATAGCTGTCTAACTATTTTTTTTTTTTTTTAAGTTTTAACTTGTGTAATTATGTATAAAAGTTTTTTTTTAAATAATCTGAATACAGACGCTACTAAAATTCATTCACTCACATATCTAAATCGGTGAATTTCAGTAGTAAACCTATGAATTTCTTAGTTATATGTGATAACTTATTTAGTAAAGATGTAAGGTACGTAAGTTTACGTTTCTAAATATTTTAAAATATATACATATATTTTTGATCGAGCGAGATTTCAGATCGAGCTTAGTACCAAGAAAGCCCAGGACTGATATAGTATAACTCTCAATGTCAACTTCTGCAATTCCAATGAAGATAAGTACTTTCCGTCTATATCTGGTTTCAATTATGTCGATAGTTTTAGAGCACCTGTCCATCGACTGTCGTATCAAACCTAGCATACTGTACGTAAGCTCACGAAACTTTCTGATTTCTCCTGCAAGCTTATCGACAATGTTATTGGTAGGTGCGCTTTACTGTATCTGAACCTCAGTTCACTCATTTATTTTTTGCAAATCTCCTCCAGATTCTTCTGAGCAGAGTCAATGTCATCCAGTTGGGACATTCTTAAATTGGTATTTTTGTCAACTGAAAAAAGCAAGTGTAGTGATGGTACTAGTAACCAGTTGATAGAAACAACAACAAATTTTACCAACGTTAGTAAAAGCCCGCTACTGTCGTGTACACTATTTTCAATTATATAAGTTGTAAATAAGATGTTATTATAATTATTCCAAACTTTAATATTCTCAAGCATAAGTGTCGAGACACACCTACATCTACACCTACTCGAAAATTGTGCATTTTATGTAATTGTAGGTTACTGTGGCCTACAGACATTTTCTGTAATTCGTGGACTTTAAAAACCGCAATGGTGTTGAGCTCGGCTCCTTGTGCTTGAATTTTGGTCTACCAGAAGTAAAAAGCGTTTCTAAATCATTCTCTTAACAAGAAACCAAAGAACGATTGTAACTGTGTGCTTAATTGTTAGCATGTCTATACAGGCATAAAATATATCTTTATTTGTAAATGCATTCGTATGTTTTGAATAAAAACGTAAATTAGTAGGATACTTAGTAATACTCGTAATTTAATTCTTTAGTAAGTTGTCATATCATGGTTATTGGCAAATTAAGTAAAACAATCGAAGACATTTTGAATCGATTTATTTAACTATGTGTGTAACTAAATTTATATAAATTAAGTATATAATGTAAATTAAGTATAATCTATTTTCTTACTATCATCTACTTCCTATAAATTTTTAAATGTGAAAGTTAGTCAAGATATATGTTTATTTGTTACTCTTTCACGCAAAAACTACTGAATGCATTTATATAAACCTTTACAAGGATATACTCGTAGCTTTTACACCAGAATAATACCGGAACCCCCTTTTATCGCGATGTTATTTATGAAAGCTAATAATGTAAAAATATAAATAGTGCTTTTAGTAAACTAAGCGGCCGGCAAGCCAGTAGAAAACTAAAAGGATTACATTGATTTTATGTAGCGAATTTCACAATGGAGATTTGACGCAGTTTCAAAATGGGACAAAAGTTTATGTGAGATCATTAAATATCAGATTGTGCACTATGTTGCAAATATCATTGATATTCTCCGGCTATAAGCGGAGTAAAAATTCCGTTTTGTTCACAATGGTTAGTGCATTAGCTACAGCTACTCATATTGATAATTTCTTGCAATCATAAATCTTTTTTTATTACCTCGGTGTAGATCTTTATTTCTTAAAGAGTGTGACGTCTCATATCGATGCAACAAGTGACATTGCATCCTGAAAGGAGACCTCTATCTGCATGGTCAGCATTCGCAGTGAGTATGGCGACCACCACTTTTGGATTCTATTCATGCTTCCCATCAGTTAGAGTAGAGTCACTTTGGTAGGCTTCTATAAAAAAAATCGGGTTTGTAACTAGTTGGACGTCTCGAGAATTTAAGGGCATTGTATTTCGTGACGAAGCTAAAGAGATTCGATATCGGGATAAAAATATACTCACTCCCTCACTCATAATTTACATTTCAATCATATAAACTACATTAGCTATTGCAAACATCTATGCATTTAATTAGAAATAACACAAAATCAATCACAGAATATAATACCGATTTTAATCAACTCGTACCGAAGCCGATTGTGATTTGGATACTAATCTCTTAATAAATATACAATACACAAATGATATTCGATGCAGATCAATATTGTCCAAACTTAATAAGCCTGCTTCTATTATTTCGATTTATTCGTAGTCTGGACCAGTTGTTAGGACATCGTAGTTACACACAACAAATAATTGAGCGATGAGTATACGTTTTACTTAAAGCGACTAATTATGGGGTCACAGTGCCGTGTATGGAATGTTTAAATTTTATTATCACAGTTATTACAATGTTATTTCATTGTAACAATAGTGTTCTTTAATTGTTCAAGTTAACACAAGAAAATGAAAGTATTTTTGACATGATTTCCATCATCAGATCCTGACATCTTAATAATGGGACAACTTTAAAAGTATACCTTTTTAAATACAAAAAACACAGTGGAACATACAACTTCCTTAATTTTTGAAGTAGCTTATAAAGAGCAGGGGCTTCCCCTAGCTACGAAATAATATAGCTCGAGATAAATATAGAAACATATTTAATAAAATAAAAAAAAACCATTTAGTAGATGACAAATTGAGGGAAAACTTAAATGAAAGAGCGTCAGATACTGTCAGTAGGTACTCCATCCATTGAATATGGAGCAAAAATCCCTGCGTGAATTGAAATACAAACAAGCTACACAAATCAAGCACATTGTTTCGCATATGTATGCTATTGTCTCAGTGTAATTGAGTAGAAGTCAACTTGTGTGGCTCATTCTACAGCGCCATTGTTAATATTTTCAAGCCCGATTGTCTCTGTCTTTTTTCATTAAGTTTATTGGAGCGAAATAGCTTAAAAATGTAAAAACATAAATTGTATTCAGTTTCGTGCCTCAGAGAGCTTGTTAAGCCATCGGTTCTGTTGCCATGAACATTTATGACAATCATTATTGAGCAGTCTGTCCTCTTAAATATACTTACAAATAGTTCAATCTTCAAATTCAGTTTACCCTCTAGAATGCGCAGATCAGATACTAGTCGCTCCGTGGAAAACCGATATTTAGATAAAATCGATTGAACGGTTGGACATCTGTATATTGATTAAAATATATATATGTCTGAAAATCTAAAAAAAAGAGATATGTAAATTAATCAATAGATATTTCAAACTTTTCATCAATAAAAGTTTGTCGTTATGTTATATAGTATAATACTAATAAGTTTCATTAAAGTTGAGTGGATGCCCTAAAAATGAGTTTGACACATTATTTTCTTATTCATACTTCTTTCTATGCATCTATTTGTTTTCTGTTAAGTGGGGCTCCGAAACTTTTTGAGTATCGAAAAATCATAAATTTGCAATATTTACAGTTAATTTATGAGCAAGGTTTTGAATTTATGGTATGGTGCACTCTAATGTCAGTTAATTACGTTGTGCTCCTATTAGTAAGCGAGTACCGTCGCCTATCGTTATTTGCATCGCAAGAGACACAAGTGTGTTGCTATCCTTCAATTATTCTCGTAACGTCATTTAGTAGATAACAGGTATCAAAAAACAACTAAATACCATTTTTCTGGAAGGTCATATGTGCCAAAACATGCTCTCACACGGCATAATAAGTTTTAATATTATTAATAAAAATATACTATAATATATTTGTAAATTTAACAAACGTAGTTGTTACCTAAATTTAAAGCAGCCAAAATAATTAATTAATTATCTGAAGGAGAGTATTTTATTCAAGGTCTTATATCTAATACTAAATAGTGGCGTAATAGTTGCATTCTTGTTATTTAAATATTACTCTTATATAAATACTAGTTAAGCTTTCAAATACCGTTTTACCTTTTTATTTCTTAAATGTAACCGTAACAATTTCAGATTGCCCATATTGATAATAACAATTCGATAAATTTTAGACAAAGCCACTTGATTCTAATTGCAACTGATTTTATATTATACCTAGTCTTGCCATAAATATTGTAATAAAGAAAAAAGAAAATTGTTAACTGCAAATAACATTTATTACTTTTACAGTGTGTCAGTTTAATACATAAATATAAAACAATTAAAAATATAAAAAGCTTATTCGAAGTGGTCTCCATTGGCTGCAATACAGTCCTTTAAACGATGAGGCCAGTTATCAATAGAAGCACGCACTCTTTCCATGGGAAAATTCTTCACTGCCAATCGTATAGATTGTTTTAGGGACTCCAAATTATCATGGCGTTTAGAGCAAGCTGTACTCTCTAAAACTGACCACAAATCATAATCCAGCGGATTAAGATCGGGACTAGACGACGGCCAGTCTTCAGCTCTGATGAAGTCCGAAACGTTCGATTCCAACCAAGACTGCGTGGACCGAGCTTTATGACCCGGCGCCGAGTCTTGCTGGAAGGACCATACTTGGTTATTGAACATGGTGATGTTAAGGGGCTTAACTACCTTCTCAAGAATGGTATCTTGATACACTTGTGCCGATGTTTTGATACCTTTTTCACAAAAATATGGCTCAGTCACTCCTTCATAGCTAACACCCCACCAAACCATCACTGAAGTCGGATAATGTCCACGTTGCACTCTGTCGACTAATTGGGAAGCTTCCTTAGAGCTTTGAGCATAAATACGGTCATTTTGTTTGTTAAAATGTTGCTCAATTGTAAAAATTTTCTCATCCGTAAACAAAATTTTTCTGTGACCTCCCTTTGCGTACCGCTTCAGTAGTTGTTTCGATTTTACCACCCTATTCTTCTTTAAATTATCAGTTAAGAAATGGCCAGTGCGTCTCTTATAGGCTGCAAGTCCTAAGTCATCTTTTAAAATACGCGACATGGTTCTAGGTGCTATCTTCATTTCCCGAGATAAAATCTTTTGCTTTCGGACAGGATTTCTTCGAATTCTTTCCCTTACTGCTTTGACCACCTTTTTCGTACGAACACTACGTGGACGGCCAGATCTTTTTCTGTCACAAACAGAGGAGGTCTCATTGTACCTATTAATAGCCCGGTACACAAACATTTTACTAATACCAAGTGTATGGAGAGTTTTAAAAATTGCATTTGGCTCCATACCTACTTTGTGTAATGCTATCACAGCGATTCGGTTCTCTTTATCACCCCACACCATTTTAATATCGCAAAATATTTTACAATGTATTGGCGCCAAAATGAGAAAACACAATGAACAATCGTATAAAAATGACAGATTCGAAATTCAAATGTAATATTTTTTTATAATTAAGTGTAACAGTATTTATGGCCAGACTAAGTAGACAGACCCTTTAGAAATAAATAATAGTGGTATCATTGAAAATAGATGCCAAAACAAATATGTACAAAATATTAATATAAGTGAATTGAAAGGCAAACGTGAGAAGACTAAATGCTTCGCTAAAATCCACGTTCCAAGGCCGAAAAACGTCGTCCTTCGTCATGTAATGGAGGATTATCGGCAGCGTCATAAAGGCGGTTTATTACAAACATGTCTGAACAAAGCTTAATATGTGTATGGGTTCTGCACGTCAATATATGTACATATAAACTTGCGAAATTACATCAACTATGTTGATGAATTTTATATTCTGTGTATGACATATTTTGTCTTAGTTAAGTCAAAGTTACATAATAATTAAAGCTAATAATTTGCTTTTAATTTAATACAATATATTTATACATATGTATATATGCAATAATTATATACCTGGTGTCCTAAAACACAAGCCTCGAGCTTAACTGAGGCACCAGTCTTCCACAATATTATCAAAAAAGATAATATGCAAATTCTTAAATGTAACGCATATTGTAATTGTGATAAGAAAATAAATTACTATTATTATTATTAATTGTATTATATATATTTTTGTACAATATTATATACATAATTCAAAAGTACTTTGTTAGAAAAAAGTGATGAGCACTGATTCCGATAGGGATTGACATCCCTATTTAGAATACGGTTTTACTCTCCATATTCACATCGTGGTTGTCGTAAGAACCGGCTAAGAGAGCTAATCACGAAGGACAACAGCACTACAAAGGAAAATTAACAAACCCTGTACTAATAAGTCTGACCTGACTACTTAGTGTCTGAAATATTGCAATAGAATTTGACAAACAAATATATTACGCGCGCAGGCGTTCCCGCTCTACGTATATGTAAGTGTCGCGCTACCGCAAACGTGGGCAGTGCAATCACATAGACTATTTGCCGCAATAGCACTGCTATTTAGTTTTTATAAAACATTGCAATCCACGCCGTAACACCAAAAACCATGAAGGCAAACTTAATGTTTTCCATTTTTTTTTCGACGTCGAGTACCTTGATATTATAAGCTATGTTGCTGTAACAATGTTAGAAATATTATTTTTTATAATACATAAAAAACAAAATAAAAACATGGCACTTAACAGTAAATATTTACAAATCTAAATATGATTTTGCTTTGTTCAAGTTGACCTACTATATCACAGCACAGTAGGTCACAATTTTCTTTCTAAAGAGAGAGCTATCCAGCATTAGACTATTAACTGATTTCCAGTAGTTCAGTCGAAAACATGTACACGTAGTAATCTTTTAAAATATTTATTTTATGCAAAACTTAAGGTGAGCATGAAGTACACTCGTTTTATTAAACTGTACGTAGCCCATATTAGGTGTGTGCTGGTTTGTGCAGCTAACCTAAATCCACATATAACAGGTCGTGTAAACAAACTCGATTAAGAATATTCATAAACATTTTCAGGCGCACGTAAACAGTGTTATAATTTGTAGGTGTAACATAAACTTCGTTGCATTCTTGTTAAGTTCCTTCGGGAGTATTATTTATAATTATACAGTTACTATATAATATCCTCCTAGTTAAGCCTTATTCATAACGTTAGACCTTGTGTGTAATGAGTTTGTATTATAAGAAACAATGTGCAGAATACAATAATTTATCTTCATTGAACTTATTTGCACAATTATTAGATATAGATGGCACCTCTTGAAAGTGACAATTGTCAAAATTAGATACTTATTAATTACTTTCTTACTACTTTATGCGGTAGAGCAACTGTATGCCTCCAGTGTTGTCCGCTACGCGGACGACACTCACTCCAGAGGTATGGCTAGAGTAGGTCTACGGGTTGCACATCATAAGACGGAAGCATTGTGGTTCCATAGAAAGCGCGGAGATGCAGTTCACACCCGCTCATTTAATAGAGTGGGGGGAACTGAGTTATCTCAGACACTCGCTGGAGCTTAGAGGAGCATTTCGAGCGGATGATTGAGAGGTCTGCGGGAGAAACTTCATCTACGGGGCACCGATATGGGCCAAACGCCTATCGACCTGCTGTTGCTGCTTGAAGCTGTTGTGCTCCAGAAAGAGACTGCTGAACGGGATCAGAAGAGGGCCGACCCCGAGAGTATAAGTAATCGGCGACGTTATGAACGGCGCTGACAAGATCGCGAGCCACCAGAGAATGGGGACCTCTGGTGGTGGGTTAGTTACTACAGTAGGGGATGGAATGGTGACCTAAAATAACTTTCGGGTCTCTACGTCAGAATGTTTCTCCCGGGAGAAACATTTTTCCTATTTTTGATGTGATTTACTCCCAACATAGTTACTCTAAGTACATAACAACATCGCCATTGTCTTTTAAATGACCGTAATACTTTTATCTTTTTTAACCAGAATAATGGCAGTATGTGATATGAAACACAAAAGAAATACAGTTCAAAAGCTTATTAGTATACAATTTGTTCGCAAGAATGAATGTCCAATAACATGAAAATATTTAGTAAATATGCTAATGTAGTAGCAGTTATCATCGATCAAAGTCACTTAAGATAGATTAAACCGTATATTGCAAAGAAGTTGTTGCAATCTTTGTTGCAACCATTCGTATTCTGTCGAGAATACTTCACGCATATTCTAAGGAAACGATAGTATAAATATAAGCACATTTGTTATTATTCGTTTAGGAACCAAAACAGTTTTGTATTCAATTATATTTTAAAATTGATTGTGGACATTATCATTGAATATGAAGTAATTTTGTTAGAATGACGAAAAATTATAGACGATTTAACTAATTACTTCGTGTATAATTTATATATTTTTTTTCTTATCTATTCACTTTTCTCTGATTTTCTTTAGTATTGATTTGAAAGCGACAAGTTCGTCGAACCTGCTTTCCTGCACCAAAATTATGGTGCATTATTATTGTATTTATTTGACCTACTGAGGGCCGTGGAAAGCAGATGCGGACAGTATGAAACTGACTTGCAGAGAATTTTGGATGATTCCAGCAGTGAGCGTCTTTCGGCTGAGATGATGAAGATGACTATATTTCTGTATAGGTTTACTAAAAAAACGCATACACTGCACTAACCTTAATTACAAGTAACACTGGAACATTATGGTATGATTTGCAACGTCATAAACGATCAAATTTATTTAAGTTTCACTATACTACAGGAATGGAATTCTTTATCAGAAGAAATCAAAAATTACTTGTTTGATGTGAAGATGAGGAAATTTAACATTGTAATGTTATATGAGTACTCACAGAGTGTACTCTGTGAGTACTCATATAAAGTAAGTGCATTTTATGCTTATATTTATGTTACAAAAATACGCTACTTCAGCCCAAGACAAGACCTATTATTAAAGCTATATTGTGAAATTATCAAAGTTGCGAAATACATAATATCTATTACGAAGTTTTGAATCTCTTTGACGTGAAAGTTATTAATATCGTACAAAAAAAATAAAAAGCATAGAGTAAATAATAATAATAAAGAGTACAGATTCTAAATAAGTGGAGTATTTGGAATATTTATATAAAACATATATATATATATATATTTATAAATGATTATTGTAATAATATCGTTCCTTAAGATCGTCGCACCGGCGAACCGGGCCTGCCGCAGAAACTATTACGGTGAAAGTTAAATCGGTTTTGTCGGTTTCTTCGAGTTTCGTCTGGTTTCCCCGGTTCAGGTCATCCTCTTGAGCACGTTATTTAGGAGACGTTATTATTTCAGTGTTTGGTGTATAGTACTAATAGCAGAACAGATACCAGTATACTCGTGTTTAGATGAATATTCACTTAGATTGAAAATTTTAAAATAAATTCATTCTCAAGACGGTTCGATCATTCAATATTTGAATTAAACACAACAAAGGGCTACATTATCTAGGCCACCTTAGCAGACCTTATAGTAGAGATATACGTTGATAACATAATATGTTATAGTCTATTTATTTTATTAGATATTACAATATTTGAAGCTCAGATAATATTGAATTTGTATTCGTGCGAATCAAGCTTTTTTATCCCAAGAAGCAGTGTATATTTCCTTTCATTTTCTCGTTATCTACTTTCTATTTTCAATATAACGACAAGAGGTTCTTTGTTGATGCCAGATGCCCCTGCAGGTCTTACCACCTGTCGGTTGCAGCCATTAACGCATCAGTAGTAGTTGAAACAGCGCCGACAACTGCCGTCGACGTTATCAATTATCCTAACTTCTTATCGTGGCGATGGTAATACAATTCGCGACGCGTACACAAAGTACCCAATTACCGACAGCTAGATTATGTGTTAGAAGATACATCATGTTTGACAAAGAGAGGGTGTTCAATAAGTTTATACTTCTCTGGCTATACTTCCCTTGAAATATTCATGAGTTTTTTTGTCTGATGGGAGAGTAATCGAGCAGGTGAGTTACCGGTTAGTAACTACCGAGGTTCATAAACACCTGTAACGTTTGGCATAAATGCATTGCCATCATTTGAGTTATCTCCTCAGAACCCGAGGTTTGGGCTCCAGTAACCTAACTTACTCGACGAAAAGCAACGAAAAAAATTTCAATACCAGTTTACCATCAGTTTGGTTAAGACGTTTCATTTTTATTTTTTTATTGATTATACTTGAAACTACAATTGTAATGTACTTGAAACTAATGCGATCGATAGTAACAAACGTCAAGTAATGCTACCTTTATGAACGCGCTTAGAGAACGTGAAAATACTTGTGAATTTGTTTCGAAGCATCGCTCTACCACTTAAACTACAAATTTTCTAATTTCTAAGTGTAGGTACAGAGTTGAACAGACATTTTTACTATCTCACATAAAATGAATTGATAATAGAAAGAAAAAAACATTGTGCTGTAATTGCATATAGAATTGTCTTTGGTATTAAAGTATATGTTATCTACATGAACAAAATATAAATTAAGAACATAATTTTAAATCAAATACTGCTATTGGTTCCAATAAGTATCACACAAGTCTCTGAGTCAAAAATAAATCGATCTCATCGATACTTCAAGCATTTGCATTCACAACTTCAATTACATCTTTGTCTGTCAGTTTTGATTTATCGATATTTTTAGGATAATCGAATACAATTTCCGTTATTACATCATCTCTAGGTTTAGGTTCATCAGCCTTGTTCTCACGATCTAGTTGCATAGCATATGTGTAGTACATAATAATGAAATATCCCGATAAAGCTGAAACAGAAAGACTCCAATTACACAATCTTGTTTCGACATTTTCCAATAATGTTGACTTTGATGTAGAGATAAGTAGATAAAATAAATTGAGATTTAATGAGAATTAAATCGAACAGAACTGTGTCCTACGTAACAAATTTTACATTAATATTTATAATTATCTGCCTATCGCAGTCCACGGCTGGACGTAAGTCTCTCCAATTACACGCTTCATGGTTCGATTTGATCTATATCTTAGACAATATTTTGAGACATTCAAACATCTATAATACACATAGATTATGCTGACTAGTTTTTTAATATGCTTTTAACACTTTTTGACATAAATTTTATTCATAGAATCTCCACAGTATTGCAAATTCCTCAATTAGTTTTCTAATTATTTATGTATCCCTACATTTATTTCGTACAATATTAAGATATGATATTAGGCGAACTTATCACTCTCTTCTCTATCTATATTTGATATATTTTATCACAAAGAAAAAATGTCTTCCTTACCAATTTCCACCCAGTAGAACCCGATCTTGTTAGTATTCATTGTAACGATACCAAGAACAGAGAGTAACAATCGGATGGTTGCTACAGTTACGTGAACTCGAATGGGCCCTGGTCTTTTCTGAAAATATGAAATAATATTAAGACTTATCGTTAGTACAGTTACACAGTGTTTACAACTTGTGGAGCGGTTTGTTTCGTATATTAAATGGTTAAAACAATGTTTTTGTTTAGCCGGTACTTAAAATAGGAAGACCTGTGCTATATGTACCAGCAGTATCATAAGTATCAAAAGTCATATTAATGGGCCTGTCAGTTGAGTGGTTAGTAACCTTAATTGCTACGTCAAGATAAATAATAGCCTGATATGTACGATCATTTGGGCTGAGTCTGAGGTAAGCTTATTTTAAAAGCATCTCAAGTATTCGTTGAACTCTGATTACCTGAAATCAGTTTTTAGTTCACATCAAACATAAACGTCATTCTTATTATAGAATACGTTTTCCGTTTTACTCAACTGAAAGTCTTCTCAGTAATTGATTTGAATTTAGTCTGCTTTTAATTACATCGCCACCATATCGGCATGACTATTCCGTATCATGAATCAACTTTATATAAAAATATGTTTTTTACAAACGTAATTTCTATGAATTTATTTATGTACACTATGGGCTACTACGTACACTATTGTACGTACACTACTATACACTATTGGCTATTGTAACAATGTAAGCACGGCACGGCATGAAATATAATAAATATTAAAATAAAAATGACTAACTATTAGCTATAACAGAACGTGCAAGTTGTTATCAACGCTGTCATGTTGAACTGTCAAACTTCTTTTTGACAGTTGTATTTTTATTATAAACCAAAAGATTGTGGTGTCTTTTACTTAAACAAATACTTGAATGTATATTTCAGTGAATTGAATATCAGTTATGATTAATTAAAGATAATTGAAATATGTACGGAAAATAATTATTTCGTAACTAAAGTAAGTTAAAGTAAATCTTTCGTAATTATTCGGAAACAAATCACCATGAAACACATTTATTTTCCTTAAAACGTCTTAGAAATCACCGCTTTAGACAAGTTTCAGTTTGACTCGCGTGAACAAAGATCACATCTGTCAAAATCTATACCTGAGTAAAGATTTTGAAATAAACATCGTTCTGTAACAAACACTTGAGTACGAATCGGTGAATCTTATTTTGGGTAATAATAAAATCTCTATTTAAAATCAAATTTGACATTAGATTTACGATTGAGACACGTTTTAAAATAAGAACGTCAGTATAATATATTTGCAATTGGTATTAACGCTGCTCACTTCTGCATGAACGTTTATTTCATTTAAAAGTGACAGCACTTTTAGTTTACTATCGTTTTTCGATTTTTATCTAACACGAATTAAATGACGCGATAGCTGGACCTCGTATGCCGTCCGTATTGACAAGCCGACTCAAAACTACGGTTGTTACTTCAAAAGCCCAGACCTTATATTGTACTCGCTTTGTTTTCATTTAATCAATGTTCACGGACTTAAAAAAAATGACATTGTATATTACGGTATTACTTCCAAGAGTGAGTCTTACGAAATTCCGGCGCCTTCTAGTTGTAAAGTCCAACATGTGACCGACTACAAAAAATATACTAACGGAAATGAATATCATTTATTTATCATTTACAATATATCAGCTGTCAGCTGTCTGGTTACCACAGCATAGGTTATGTCTAGTTTGAAATCAGATGGCTATGTGTGCGATGTGTGATATTTTTATTAGTATGTTTATTTTTCTTTTTCTCGATTTTTTTTTTAGAACATAATCCTTGCCTCACACCAACATTACATGGATATGTAATAATTGGCAAAGTTACTCAAGGGACATATTTCATTAATGTAGTAGACGTTAATCAGGGATTAAGTATAACGCTTCGAGATTTTTTCACATTACGGCAGCCTCTTCCATTCTTTACCATGTTATACACAAATGTCTGTGCAATACTAAAACACTATGGTCCAATTGCTATAGTCCTCGTAAATTGTGACGTTTTCGTTCTGATATTTTAGTAAGACTGTTTTTGATGCCCTCGTAGCACATAATTATTTTCTTTTGCAATAAATTCTTGTGTAAAGAATTGTGAAAAATTCAAGTACTTACTAATTGGTGTATCGATTATCGAGAGAATTTGTAAAAGTGTTTAATCATAAAACCTTTGAAAGACTCAGTATTAGTACTTTTTGTATTTGCTTTAGTAGAAAATCAGTAAGGCTTCAGCTAATTGAACATAGCCAAGGCCAGTGAGGTTTTATACATAATTTAATATTTGTTTTTTCATTATTTTTTGTTCAAGACAACAAGTGATTTCATAAACTGGCGTAGAAACAAGTACCAAAACACAGTACAAGACTTAATACAATAACAGACATAAGATTTTTGTAAATCAGAATCGGGTTTCAAAGCATGGGTTATTCACACAGAATAATCACTTGTAAAAAATTATCTTTGAATATTACTAACAACTTTCATACAAACCAAACTTGCTATTTAAATTGTTCAGAATTTAACTTATTGAATTATTAAGGTACTAAGTATAGTACAAAATCTTTAAGCCTTTCACATTCTCAAAATCAGTGAGCATGCTTCCAATGCTATGTAGTAATTTTGTATAAACTGGCTGGAGGCTAGCCAAGTAACTCAAACAGACTTATCAGTCTTCATAATACCAGTAGATAATTTCAAACACACTGGAACTGTTTCGAATTGTCTTCAATCTTTTTTTACTTTTAACTTATTTTTTAACTCATGTTGATGTAAATTTGTATATTTTTGAACTTTTTATTTATTTATTTATTAAGAGCCTGCCAAAGTGACTCTATTCTGCCTGATGGAGAGCATGAACAGAATCCAAGAGTTGTGGTCACCATACTCATTGCAAATGCAGACAATGCAGTATCGTTTTTTCGTTTTTTCTCCATTCAAGTCTGGCTTGCAATTAAATTTTAGTGATACACTTTCGGTATTGTTGAGTGTAGTAAAGCAATATGAAAAAGAATAGTTTCTTGATATTTTAAATGAAATTGTTCATTTGCTTTGTAAGTAAGGTTTTGTAGACATTTTAACTTGTCGGACTTTACAACTATAAGGTATCGGCATTTCCTAAGACTCACTCTGGGAAAAAATGCCGAAACAAACCGGAGGTGATTTTTAAGTACACGAATAACGTTAAATAAATAATAAAGCCATGCGAATACTGTGCTGGGGTCCAGGTTGATTTTTGAAGAAAGGATCATAATTTTAAGTTGGCCTGTCCATACAGACGTTATACGAGTCCCAGTCATTGCGAACCCAAACCGTCATTTGTCAAGATTAATGGCCCGAAATGCGACACTACTGCCAACAGGTCGTTCGGGTGGACTGTGGAAATACTCAACAGTTACTAAATATAACCTGAAATTACAAGCCACACTACAATCACATTTATATATACAAAAACTCGCGATACAATTAAACTAAGCAGTTTAATACAGTTAATTACAATTAATTAAACTGCCTCGGTGGCGCAATAGTAGCGTATGCGACTGCTGTGAGCTTGAGGTCTCGAGTTCGATTACCAGGTTGGACCAAATATTTTTACGATCTGCAAATATTTGTTTCGAAGTTTAGGTTCTCTATGTATATATATGTACTTACAAAAGAAAAGTATATATGTATTTGTATTAATTATCTGGTACCCATAGTACAAGCACTGCTTAGTTTGGGATTAGATGACGGAGTGGATAAAATAAAAATTCCAATTGAAAAGAAAAACAAATAAAAGAAAAACAAATAAATACAAAATGCTATCATAAATTACTTTCAAATATAGCAGCAATGACAGGAATATTAACGTGGCAATGAGTAGCATCAATTCTAAACAAATTTATTAGTTTGGTAATTTGCAACTGTGCAATAGTGATTACTTTACCCAGAGATTAAATATATTAATGAAGTGTATTGTTCTTAATGAAATATATTATATTAATGAAATATTTTACATTATTCTTGAAATTTGTTTGGTATTTCATGGTCGAATCACACACCCTGACATCGAAAAGATTTGCTTGTTTTTTATAGTCTAGTCGTTGGTAACACAAGTTTACTTTTGTTTCTTGTATTGATATTATTATAAATTTTATGAATAGTTGCATATTTTTCTTTACGTTCACTAAATTTGTATTGTATCTTGGAGATGTGACTGTCATGATATCAATTTCCTTAAACTTATTCTTCAGTCAATGTCTTTTGGTTTTAAAAACTATATAGGGTCATGTAGACATGCACACATGGCCAGGTAAATTTAAGTGATATAAAAAATGCTGAAATGGTAACACAGGGTTAAAAATGAATAGTAGTAACACATTACCACTCAAACTGGTATTGCCCACTTTTGGTTTATGCATCACATAATAAGGAGAATGCATTCTTTCTGTGTAAGAGGGACAATTGACAGTCAAAGGACTGGGTAGGTATAAGGATGGAATAGAGTATTTACATGCGGGACTTAAGTCGTTCTACTTATTTAGTCATATCTTTACTAATAAATCTTACCTTATGAAGTCCAACCAGCAAAAACGCATTCAACATAAGCCACGAGACGTTAAGAAATCCAAAGAGCAGAATCACCATAATGGTCACGTGCAATTTGGCTTTGTCCAAGGAGTCAACATCAGGAACCACCTCACCATTCGGTGTCTGCTTCATGTGTATGTAACGAAAACCATGAGTCAATATTGCCATAATCGCCAGGCTACTCGCGTAGAACAGGGTCATTACAAAATTTATAACCTGGAAAATAATAAAATAATTTTCTTCGAAGTTCAAACTTCACATTGGAGGTGAGAATTGTTTATTTGACTTAGTCTACTTCTAACAAATAATAAGAAATAAAACAATATTTTACCAAACTAGTGTATCCAAGAATAAGGCAACCGGTCCTTAACGGTATACAAAAACAGCATTTCGAGAAGGGTGAGCAGGTTTGTGACGGCTGTAAACTAGAAAAAAAAAAGCGTAGATATGCAATTCAAATAGAAATGACGAAAAAAATATCAACTCCAAACTAAGGATTTCACTAGAAATCATTTATGTTAAATTATATTTGTGCTTAAGTAATGAGATTACACAGTAAAATTATTCAAGATATGTTTCACAAGTGTCTGATACAATAGGGTCTTTTATTAAGAAGTGACCTTTCACGGTAGATAAACATACACTTGTATATCTACGAGGGGTGATCAAAAAGTAATGATAATCAATGATTAGAGTAAAAAAATATTTTATTTTTGAACATAGTCTCCTAACAAATTAACAAATTTAGTATATCTTTTTTCTAAACCCATGTTTCAGTTAGAAAAAAAAATTGTCTTGGTCCTCCAAAAACACCTCTACAGAGGCCATCACTTCAGCATTGCCCTCAAATTTCATGCCCCGAAGGTGTTCTTTGAGCCGAATAAAGAGATAGAAGTCGGTGGGAGTCAGATCTGGCAAATAGAGCAGTTCGAATCCCGTTTCTTGAGTTGCAACCATCACAACTGTGGCTTTGTGAGCCGGAGCGTTGTCTTGGTGAAACAACACTACAGCTCGCAGTTTGTCGCGTCTCTTTGCCTTCATAGCCTCTCGCAATCTTCTTATTTGATTTGCATCATAAGTGCCCGTTATGGTGGCTCCATTTTTCAAAAATTTCACCATGATAATTCCTTCAGGTCCCAAAAAACACGCCACAACCTTTCCGGCTGAAGGAGGACTGCTTGTGGATATTCGTTTCCAGGTCATCGACTGTTGTTTGGTTTCAGTAGCAAAATGGTGGATCTAGGTCTCGTCCATGGTCACGAAACGATTCAAAAAAAATTCTTGATCGACTTGCCACTTTTCGAGATTGACCCTCGAAATGTCAAGTCGTTTCTTTTTTTGCACGTCGGTTAACATTCTCAGCACTCCACCTGCCGTGACTTTTTTCATATGCAATTCATTTACAATTATTTTTTGAACGCTGCCTTATGAGATCCCTGTGACTTCCGTAATATGCCTTATGGTTACTCTTACTTTTTTCACGTTGTTCTTGGTCTGGGACGTGGATGGGCATCCGTGGCGGTGTTCATCATTAGTGGATATTCTACCCAGTTTAAATTTCTTTGCCCAACGTGCAACTGTGGAATATGGAGGAGCAGCCTCCCCCAATGCTTCTTTCAAGTCACTGTGCATGTCTTTGGTAGACATTTTTTTTAAGCAGAGGTACTTAAAGACGGCTTTAATTTCGTTTCTCTATTATGGTGTTATCTCGTCGACAGTTCGTATTCCGATGAATGTACCTCCTGGGAATCGCGCCCTATTTATATGGTTTTTTTATGCTGAACTAGCGGGTGCACAAGCATGCAAAAATATATTTTATTTGATTTTTGTGAGTCTTAGAAGCACCCAATTATTATTACATATTGATCACCCCTCGTACTGTGAAAGGTGTTTGGTAGACACTTTTGCATATAATATTAATAACAGCAGCCGAAGTTATCAATTGACAAACGTTCTTTCAAATTCATGGTATATGATTGATTTTGTCGCAAGCCACCGCAATAATCTATGATTACTGAAATAACAAAATCAATTCAGTGGTTAGAACACTAACTAAAATAAATTTTCGATAGTTTAAATACACGAAATCAAAAAGACTAACATGGCTCGTCTCGTCTGTGACAACGCTGACGTATGATATACCGCAAGCCTTCATGAACGTCCAGCCTGAGTATTGTTATTTTTTTTTGTTGAATATAATTTAAAGCTTAATTTCACTTTTAAAATTTAATCCGACACCGACCATAGATGCGAGTGTATCTATATTCTATGAGGACAGAAAGAGGCGTTAAAAATGCCTGTATTTTGTTCTATGTAGATAGAAACATTAATCTTTAGAATATCAAATCACATAGTTGACATTTTTGTCTAAGAATAAATTGTGGAATTTATACAAGTAAAACAATTTGATAAATACAATCCAATGTAAGTATTCTTAAGATGAGGCACAATATAAGTTTTATTAGCGTAGTAACACAGCCCCAAAAACGCAAGTAATGCGTATAGTGAATCACTTTTATTGTACTACAAAATAGCACACCCACGAATTGCTAACTTTGTTTACAAACAAAGATAGTTTGAATTCTCTATCCGTCTGCACAATCCCGTGTAAACAATAACGTATTTGACAAATAAGATTCTTTAGTGATTTATTATTACTATGATGATATTATTATTCTAATAGTAAAACTGCCTCAGTGGCGCAGTGGTCGCATGGCGACTCCTGTGTTTGAGGTCTCAGATTCGAGTTTTGGGTCAGACCAAATGTTTGTATGATCTGCAAATATTTGTTTTGGAGCTTGGGTGAATTCTACGTATAATACTCGTATGTGTGTAAAATATATATGTATTTATATCAGTTGTTTAGTACACATAGAACAAGTTCTGCTTAGTTTGGTACTAGATGGCGTTGTGTGTCAGATGTCCAACATATTGTTATTATTATTTATTATATTTATATAGTCACATAAAATTAATGAATAATATAGAATTCAATGTACAACCGTGTCTTGTCCTCCTGACCAGACATGTACAACCGTGGTTTGTCAGGACAAGACACGGTTGTACATGTCTGGTCCTACAAAAGACGACAACGCGACCAACGAGAGATTCCTGAAAGTCCCATCAGAGAAATTTTAAGCAGTGTGAGTTGGTCAAACGTAGCGAGGTAAACAACTCTGTCTCCTCTCAGTAATATTTAATGATATACAATTTACTCGTAGCCTTTTTTACTGGTTGAATTTGTAAACCGATGATAAATCCTTTAATTACTGTTTTGCATTAAATTAATTAAGCATTTTTTACTTTTCTATTCTTGAAAACAGAGACATATGACATTTAAAAACTACTTAAATTACACTATGGAAACTAAAATGTTATCAGAAGGCTTTAACAATTATTTGAAGCATGATCAAGTAATAAATATTAAGGGCGGGAAAAGTCTAAGAAACAGGTGATTATGAACACAACTAATGTTAGAAAATCGACCTATATTGGTCATATTATGGGCAACTAGATGCACTGTTAAACTTTAATCACCTACATCAATTTATCTGTGTATAATATGAATGTTCCGCAATCCACAAATGTCGATCGTTGTCATTGACGATATTTATATGCATATTTTATACCTAAATACACGATAATATGAGTACTGTTCTCTAATTTGAAAAGACCCGAGGTTACAGTAGCGACGACGGTATCAAACCTTTGGTAGGAAGAAACAATTTCTATGGCAAAATAAAATGCCTGATTTTACTATTTCACCACGGTTAAAACTTTGCAGGAATTTCCGTGAATATTTCAAGACAAAATTAAGTAAATTACTTCAATTGTTTCCAATTTTTAATGATACTAACGAACAACAATTCATTTTTATCTTATTGAGCATGTGTTACTGCCTATCCTGAATATTGCACTGCACGGTTGGCCTGGTCGCCACGCCGCTCTATACTGCGCCGAGTGTTGTGGGTTCAAATCCTACATGGAACAACACTTTGTGTGATCCGGAAATTGTTGTTCTGAGTCTGGGAGTTCCTTGTGTCCGTTTCTTATATGTTTGTAAAGTCACCCGCGACACAGGATTTATTCCTAATGCGGGCGCGGCCTTTTTTAAAAAAAAAAGAAAAAGGAAAAAAATATAATGTGTTGTGTACATACGTTATTCAAAAATAAACATCCAATAATAAGAAAACGAAAATTGGAAATTGAAGTTCAAATTTGAACTAGAAATTTAGTTATCCTAAAGTAATAGCAGTATTACATTAAAAAACCCACAAATGTAATTACATATTTATAAATTATGTATATAATAATAGAAATGATAATTTTAAATCAAATTTTATAGAATGTAAGAAATTACGCGGCAAATATTTTTTATAGCGCTTAAAAATCATAATAAAAGAACTTACTTTTCATAAGGAGTTACTGTGGATATCATGTTGAAATAATAAGAAAAAACAGCAAATCCACTCTTGAACAAGCTCACAGGTGCGCAAACGCATTGGGACTGTTCGATGTGTGGGTACAGTTTTTAATCTCTGCGACCGGGGAATCTCATTGTGCATTATGTTTACACAAAATCGCAGTGTTTACTTAAGTTGAATTGTAAACAGTTTTTTAAATTGTGTGAACGACGAAGAAGAAACTTGAGGAATGTAAATATGAACGTTTTGTTGCTATTAAGAGTTTTGTCTATTGACTCATTTTAATGTAGCTTTAAGAGTTAGAGTTTTCAAACAATTTTACACTAAGTAGTTAAAAGTAAATGGGTTTTGCTTTCTTGGGGAACTTAAACATTAATTTTTTCATTATCTTCGTATTTTTTTTTTTTTAAATTCTTTATTTACTACAATCTGTCTCCTTCGTGGGACATTCAGAAGTATGTTGGTGGAACTTAAACATGAATTTTAATCAATTTATATAATTTTACTTTCAGAAACGGTAATATTTATCAATGATGAGACAATCATTCATTAGTGTTTTAAGTCATTATGTTTTAATGAACTTTAAAAAAATACTGAAGGAGGTGAGTGCAATTAATATGGATTAGTATATTTAATTTACTACATAAATATATATCATTTATAGCGTGTAGACTGTGGCAGTCGTACACCAACATATACAATTTCAATCCTATAGCAATAGATAATACGGAAATAATTAGTTAAATTTTCTGAAGGTTTCTAAATATCATTAAAAAAGGTCATAACTTTATTCAAAGCCGAGATTCACAAAATTTTAATGGATTTTACTAACAACAAGAAGACTAGATACGCGTATAAAATGGTTTGGTAAAAATAAATTGTCAAGTTACTACATGCAAAAATTTACTAGTATTAGGTATTGTATCGTCACTTCTAAAATATATATTAAATACACATGCATGTTGAAGTTTAAAGATCTACCTAAAGTGACAGCATCCATGCTGTCGTTTTTCGTTAGTGACAGTCATCATGGTAAGACTGTGAGCAGTGGAATGCTCGCTCTTTGTGAGGAATGATTGATACATCGATCAGTAGAAATGGTGGTGTGTTTGGTCGCCCGTGATATAGGGAGGGGCATGGTTAACCACTCTGGAAGGCTGCCCTATCAGGTCACGAATAATTCACGGAGAGTCTCATCGTGGTAAGGCTAGGTAAGTAATTTCGGGAAGGAACGGAAGCAACTCCGTCCGACAGTTCTGTCACCCTCATGCTTCACCTTTATATGATGACACAACGTTCTGAGCCTCAGTTTTACACGGCCATAATGGATATCCTGCCTTTTACGTCCTCATTTTTCTCCCGCTCCCCTTCTTTCAGATCATAACAGCACTAAGGAAAAAGTATAATAACGCATACCAAGTATGGACCAGGGCCCTCGCTCAAGGCGACCCCGACGTTGATTGCTTTAAAGCAGCGTATAACAAAGCCAATAGGGAATGTAAAAGGGGTTACACTAGAGTGGACGCCTAGTGCATTTTACAGCATGGTCAAGAACTCGTCGCATATTCTACGAGTAATCAAAAGTTCTGGCAATTGGCTAAAGCCGTGGATCCGATGGTCTTTCAGCAATATTATTTAAGAACTGTAAACCAGAGTTGTCTCCTGTATTTAGGTGCTTGTATCGCCTCTCCTTTTTCTTCAGAAATTGTTCCGGAAGTCTGGAGAGGGGCGTCAACAGTCCCGAAACCACTGAGTTCCTTGAACCTTTGCGGTTGTGAAGAAGTTTGGTGTCGTCTCTATGGCAGTCCTCTATCACCTTCAACATGGAGTGTTCTGACTAGCTCTTGTTAATTGGTCCAAATGGTCCCCCTTCTTCTATAGGATAACACGCTACGGTATTCAAGTCAGCATTGCGTAAGAAAGAGACAGTTACTTACGCAATTAATTAGACGTTAGACGTTCATCCAAATTCCTACGTCACTTAAAGAACCTGGCAGGACCTAATAATATTTCAGATGGTTTTATCAAAACTGTTAGGACCAGTCGGCCGCCTCCTATCTTCAGAGTCGATAAGTGGGCTCGCTGATCTCACTCGTCAAGGTGTTACACTTTCATCCAAAAATTACGAATCGATCACGTTCAAAGCTAAGAAAGGGTCAGCGTAGCAAGAGTAACGCTTGCTTTCAATCGTGGAGGAAATGTCCGCTATGTTTCTATGTATATCTACGTCTTCTATGAATGAAAAAAAGGTTTGAACTTGCTAAAATATATTCTCTTCCTTCCTTCAAAGTCAATTTTCTCTACAAGAAGACTGTTAGGCAGATTTACTTCCACAGACAAATTACACTCAGATACACACACGCTTTAAAATTGTGAATGTGTGTGTTGTGTATACCTTCATATGCTGTTCCAGATTTCACAAAACATCACTTTAACTTACTTAAGTATAGTTTTGATCTAATTTTAGTGTACACGTTTCATGAAATAAAAAAGTAACTTTGATACTAAATTCGTAGCTAGATCTCTATTTATTTTCAAGCTTCATTAAATTTCTCAACTCTCTTCAATGATAGAAAAAAAAAGAAAAGCAGCGACTCTCAATTGTGTTACATTAATTAAGTTTGCCCTTTACCAAAACTTTTTACAAATTACGCTTATTTTATCTGACAGCCAAAGCTAATTATAGCTTAGATATTGCTGTTGACATTAAAGAAATATTAAGTTACATTTACACATACATTCAGTTATGTCGGATCGAAGTTTCCAGAACCGTAGGCAGAGGCATATTTAAGAGCTGACATTTTTCGACCAAAGTTTACTTCCACTTAAGTCTGTTGCCGTCAACCGGCCACCATAAGAATTATATGAAAAATACACTCTCGTGTATTGCAAGTGAAAGATAGTAAAGAAGAAAATACATTTCTTGTGACAGTAAATAACATCTTATCAACACAATAAAAAATCTTTTAATTACAGCTAAATCATTCCATTCTAGAATAAAATGTTGGTTTGTTAAATGCTTTTTTTTGTGACATGTCTCTTCATGATGACTAAACAATTTCTTTTTTATGTTTCCATGACTGTCTCCTGGTGGTATAGTTGGAGGGCAATATTAATCCCTGTTCCTCAGGTGCCTAAACCGGAGAAAATTATTTTCTTATACTGTCCCTGAAGTAGAAGTCTGCTCACCAAAAATTTGTCAGAAGATGTGTCTATATTTCCTGCACATATCTTTACCATGACCAGTGCTGTGTCTCTTACATTCACACGACACGACGACAAAATTTTAAGTCGTGCACTAAAATGCAATCAATATTTTGTAAATTTAACTTTAAATTTAATTTATAAATTCAATATTTCGGGCTCCAACACTGTAGTCCAGAATTTAAGTATTGGTGAGTGTCGGACCACGCTTAACGCAGTACTTATCAAAATAATACGAATAATACGTAATTAAAATTTAAATTAAGCAAGGAAGTTTTGTTACTAAGGCTATGTCCAGCAGTGTATTGCAATAGGCTGATGTTTTGTTATTTTATATTATAAACACTTCCTTTAAAGACTTCGGACGCCTAGATCGTCGATGATGCGGACAGCAGTGGGTGTGACGAAGTCTATTGTGGTAACGGAGGGCGTACACCACAAGTCGGCACTGAGTTCTTTCTTGTCTTGTCTAGTTATGAACGCGTTTATAGAGGCACTACAGAAAACAAGAGACTCTACTTCATGGGCAATAGAACATTGTAATTTTTTCGTGTTTCGCGACCAGCGATACATCTGTTAACATTTTTCATCGTTGTACCACCAGGGGTACATAGACAAAATAATAAAATAGTTATAAAACTAAAAAATGAAATTACAAGAATATCTTCGTGTTATACGAATGCTTAACTTACAAAATCTCAACAGAAACTATAATAATTGAATTTTATAGAATCGATTTTATTCAGGACAACTGTAAAACAAAGCACAGTTCACAATTAACCGTCATATTTTACCCCATTAATTGTAGGGAACGTAAATTTACATTACAAAAGCAGTCCAAGCTTATTTAAAGTAGTTATTCTGGCTATTTTTTTAATATTCTTTATTCTAAGTTCAAACAGTACCTTACATTTACCTGCAAAGTCAACAGTACGAGATGGAATATCTCGCCTCATCAAGATCAGACTATGGTATCTTATTTTATATTATTGTTCAGGCATTAAATACCTCTCGATATATATTAACAACATAAGCGACCCCGATGAATAATCTTGGGTTTTTGTAAGTTCATAGATAGTCAAATATGTTAATGCCATATCTATACCTTCGAGAAACAAATAGGTACATAGAGGTACGTAGGCAAGTGCTAAGATAACTGATAGCCTATCGTTTATAGGACTGATTCTACGAGAGATTAACTCTACTTATAAAAAGCTTTTTACATTAGTTATCCGTCGTATAAAAAATCTTTAAGTTGGGGGAATTTAAATTATTTTATTTAATCTTTTATAATTAAGTTTTAATCATCGTGGGATTTTCCTAAATTTTTAAGTTTACTTTTTAATTTAAACTATTTAAAGAATACATAAATTTATTAAATACCTTGTACTACATGTCGATATATAATAGTTTACTTAATAGTAATAATATATTAGTACTTACAACTAAACCTTATCCGGAGTCTTTTGTAGCCCAACTTGATATCTGCGGAATATTATAATAGAAATATAAGCAGCGGCCCTAGTAAATTAATCTCACTAATCAACCACAAATCCTTTACCGAAAACTGCATCAAAATCGGATCAGTTGTTTAGGTTCTGCACAAATAAATTTTTACTGCAGCGCCCTCTGATGAGTTGTCATCGTTACAATTATCTAAGTACATGCACCAATCAAACCTGAACACATCTTCGAAAACTACATAAAAACTGGACTGGTAGTTTTGGAGATAAATGGCAACATTGGTTTGCACAAATATCGTCTCATCCCAAAAGCATATATGTACTTTCTCCATGCTGTCACGAGTAACAAAACACCGGAACACAATGCAACGCAAAGTACTTTAAATGTAAATAACTAATATTATAACTGGCAACAATTTATTTTCTTCATTAGTTTCAAAAAGTTCTTAACTTAAAATAAAATTACCATTCACCATTAGATGACGACACAGCGGTCAGAGCCTCAGTCTTTCACGGCCATGATGATTGCCCTGCCTTTTACGTCCCTATTTTTCTCCCACAAAATATTTAAGATGAGAGGATATTAGTGCAAACCACGAAACATTATAACTAGCAACAATATATTTTCTTCATTAGTTTCAAGAAGTTCATAACTTAAAATAAGACCTTACGAGAATGCTCCCAAGAGAAATCTTTATAACCACAAAAAATGTACAGTGAAATTATGTATTATATAAAATAAATTTGAGATTTAATAGCCTAGTTACCAAGTTCTGGCTGTTAGCAATCGATTCGCAGACCATCGGACCATACCGTAATGTAGCCATAGATCAGAACTAAACGCCCCTCGCGGTACCATTCATAAGTTGTATGATAAAACGCCACTTTAGCTGTTCCAGAAACTTTCCCCTCAACGGAGGAATTTTGAGAAATTTTAACCTGAAAGCGATTTCGGGATATTTAGTAACTTTATTATTAATATGATATTATTTTGATACCAAAACATAACTGAGAATAATTTTATTAATGATTACATCTACCCGAAGTATCTTTTAATCTTTCACAATGGAATATCTCCTTTATTTATTATTTATATAACTGCCTCGATGGCGCAGCGGTAGTGAATGCGACTGCTGTGCTTGAGGTCTCGGGTTCGATTCCCGGGTCGGATCTAATGTTTGTGTGATCTGCAAATATTTGTTTCGAGGTTTGGGTGTTTCCTATGTATAATATATATGTATTTACAAAAAAAATGTATATAAGTATTCTATCAGTCAGTCTAGCTATCCTATGATAGCACAAGCTCTGCTTAGTTTGAAACTAGATGACGTTGTGTGTCAAATGTCCGAAATATTTATTATTTATATTATTTATTTGTTGAAAGTTAATTTTTCTACATTTTTCTATGTACTTGCATCTTTTCACATTGAATTTCAAATGAATTCGAGCTCATATATGTTGATAAGAAAAATGAGAAAATGCAAACATTAAATCCCTTAGGTCTTTAATCCCCGAAGGAGTAGAAAGAGGTGATTTTTAACGCCTACACATTGTCGACTGTAACTTTATCTTCACCTAGGCAAACGTATTGCTGAATACAGCTGGATAATGAATCTCCTTTTTATATATCCAGTTAAAAATAGAATTTCAGTTTCATTTACATTTTACTTACCGCTTGATTAAATTATGGCGTAAGCCGTTTTATCAATCTCGACAGGGATAGATTAAGGGATGTGATATGATATGTTTTAATTACGCGCACATCGTAAATAATATATTCATAAAGCTTTACAAGCGACCATTTAGGATAAAAAGTGATTACTATAAGATAATAAATATTTTCTAAATATTATATTTACGATGAATCGGAGTATGTTTTTATAATTAACTACCTAACTAGCTATTTCCTGCAGCTTCGCGATTATTTCAATATTATTGAAGATTTGAGCCCTTTAAGATTGAAATTGCCAAAATTCAATTTTTCATGGAGGCTTTTTACATTAAGCATCATCAGTTGGTGAAGTTTGTAACTCTAACAATTTAGACCCTGCGTTGATTAACTGGTCAATTAGTCATGGTAAGTAATGTTGTACGTAGATTAAAATGTATTAATGTAAATTGTCTTTTATTATTTACTGCACGGCTGTCCTAGTGGTGTAAGCGGTCTGTTATACGGATGACACATTGAATTTTCAAGAGGCGGTGCGCCTGGCCATCACGTGAGTCTCTCTGGTGGTCGGGCGGCATTGAGGCGCTGGGTTTGCGGGTGGTCCTGGATAAGACGGAGGCCCTTTTATTCCATTGGCCCCGTCGTGATCCACCCTTCGGCGCCTTCATCGTAGTCAATTCGGTCCTGGTATTGGATCCCCGACGGCAGGTGGCTCTTCGACGAGTACTTCTGACAGCTTACTCCAAAGCTGGTCTGCGCTGCTTTTGCTCTTTAGTGACTCTTGCCCAATTTGGGTGAAGCCAACGTCGTGACGAGACGTCTATACACAGGGGTTGTCCGTTCAATGGCGCTGTATAGTGCACCGGTGTGGGCGGCGGTTCTGACCGCCCAGAATAGGGCTCGCCTCTCGCACCGCCAGAGGATATTGGCGGTTAGAGTCATACGCGTTTACCGCACCGTATTGACGGAGGTGGCGTGCACCTTGGTCGGAATTTGGAGGCGGAAGTGCTCGAAGAAGTTTAACGGTGGACGCCTGGCTTTCGGGCGGGAAGAGGCATACGGCACCTGCCTGAAGAGATACATGCAGCGCCTCATGGCGCCTTGAGTGTGGCCGCGGAAGGACGGGACGATAATCCCCCTCCATCCGCTACAATGGCTAGCCGCGAGGAGACGACGTCCGCGTGTGCCGTACGTCGCTTAAAATAGAAAGGTTACCCGCAGATGGAGCCCGCGGAAGCGGGCAGGCGCTAGGAGAGATCTGCATGTCGTAATAGCAGCTGTTCCCGGGTTCCTCCTATGTCAGGCGCAGATTGGCACACTGTGTGATTTCAGTCGGTCCGATTCCGATACACCACCGCGCCGTAAACCACGGTGGGATGACGGCCCGCAGGAGCTTCCACACGTTAAAAAAAAAGTGGTGTAAGCGGTCGCCACGCTGCTCTCCACTTTGCTTAGTGTTGTGGGTTCAAATTCCACATGGGACAACACTTTGTGTGATCCATAAATCGTTGTTCTGAGTCTGGGTGTTATTTGTGTCCGTTTCTTGTATGTTTGTTGTCACTCGCGAACCAAAATGTATTCCTAATGCGGGCGTTGTCTTTTTTAAAAAGCAAAAGCAAATACGTATAATATCGATTATCTTCATAAGCTGAATAGTTTTCTGTTATGATTGTAATGGTTCATTACTAAATAAAAAAGATTAAAATCAATAAAATCGAAACGAAAATTAAAATGAAGGTTAAATATATTCTTCTGTTCTATGGCATTTTGAAGTCTAGCAGTTAAATTCAAACAGCCGTAGAAGATCTTGCCTACTATAGGAAAATAAAGAAAATGTTTTAACGTTTTTAAACTGCTATCAATCGACGTTTGTCGAGCAAATAGTGTGAGACTGACGACATCTGTCACATGGAATTCAATAAAGGTTAGGAGTTGGCGCGATTGGGGCTGGCTCTGCAAATTGCATTAATGAATTGAAGTCTTCCAATGTTTCTGGGACAACTGGATAGTTTTACGACTGCTCCACAAAGTTTTTAACAAAGTTTTGTTACTTAAGATTGCTTTTTAATTTGTCTATGTATGCTGTTCTTTCATCTATTTGAAAAGTTTTCTTATCAACTGAAGATACTTCTTGCAGTTAGTTTCTAAGAGAGTTCAGTATTCCTTGCCTGCAATTTTTCATATATCATTATCTAGAATTTAACAAAGTTTAAAAATGTCGTTATTAATGTGAATTAATGAACAAGAACTTTTAACAATTCCTTCTGCAAGATACCTTCAGTGCGGCACTGCTTTCTATTGCACACTATTCTGCGTAAACATGCTGAATAACCTTTTGACCATGATTCCTATAAACGTAAATGTCGGTCTGACCGGGTGTGCCCTATTCGGACTACTAGATCGGGGATTGTACGTCGCCAATACACGCACTTTGCTCCATTTTTGTACAACAGAATAAATAGAGTACTCGATATTCATATTTTTTCCGCGAATGTAAGAAACTTGCCAATGAATGGTTGGCTACTTTTACGTATGACGAACTGGAATCGCTGGTGAAGCTATAGGTTCATTGGATCTGCTACTCAGTCCTTCCACTCTCTCATGCTTATGATCACGGACATGCTCGAGTCACACACTCCCAAACACACACACACACACACACACACACACGCACACACATACTTATTTATTATTTCATTGTTTTTTATTATATAACTTACCCGAATGATGATCAATTTACTTTTATTAATGTGGAACGCTAATGTCTATACTTTTCTGGAGGTGGGCGCTAATAGCCACGACACAGTTTATAACCAATGTGGTTATTTTCGTACACTAGTGAATTTGTACATTGGTTTCTTGTTTCAAATAAAGATTATTTTTATTAATTACAGAAAGATTTAAGTTTCTTAACCAGAACTTCGTTAATCCCAAAGTCTTATAATATATCGTCTCCGTTTATTTTAATGGTTAATTTTTTAAAACAATCATATTTTATATTTTCAATATATCATGTAACAATCTGACATCCTAACAAAATCACCGAAATAAATATTGCTCATACAACATTAATGAGACGACTGAAACAGAATTATAATGAACCAGGCCCCTGAAACGCGTATGTGTAATATACACTCAACAAGTACAAAATAATGACTTGCGCCTTCAAAACAACTCACGCACCTGAAAGTATAAAGACGTGTCTGAAAGGAAGCAATATATTTAGTGTTGCAAATCATTTTATGTGTTTTCTTTTTCTGTATTA
Organism: Hypercompe scribonia; assembly: GCA_949316085.1. Taxonomy (NCBI): domain Eukaryota; kingdom Metazoa; phylum Arthropoda; class Insecta; order Lepidoptera; family Erebidae; genus Hypercompe; species Hypercompe scribonia. Next base: position 15,068,898 of record OX438988.1, read on the forward strand.
AGAGCCTGCCAAAGTGACTCTACTCTGCCTGATGGAAAGCATGAATAGAATCTAAGAGTTGTGGTCATCAAACTCATTGCAAATGTAGAAAATGCAGTATGGTGACCCACACTATGGTGACCTAGTGAGATGCGTTTTCACGCCATGCTTGGAGACGTAAAAGGCATGACACACACAGTTACAACAATAACTGTCACCCCTGCATCAATGGGTCTCCGGTCTCGCACTCACCAACGAAACACGACATTACATGCTGTCGTTTTACGTTGATCTTCTGTAGGAGGGTAGTACTACCCCGGTCGAGCCGGTCCGTTTGTGCTGAAATCAGCGTGGCTGTTCTACCTAATGTTTTATGCTTTGTGTATCTGTGTAACGATTAACGATTGATTTGCTTCATAGATAAGGCTTATGTATGTCTGACTAGTTGCACGGTATTGTATTTTAATAATGTCTACTAGTCCCGATAGTGTTAGAAGTCAGAGTACGAGTGTAGTTATGATAATAAATGAGTAAAAGTATTGCACCAGTTTTGCTAATTAAGCATTATTCAAATTTTACAGCATCATATATTTTGAAACACAGCTCACTTGAGACTGGTTTGCGCCAGAAAACTGTATACCAAACGGTGTTAACTTGTTATACGCTAATGAGTTTTAACACTTCACAGTTCGTTATATTTACAAAATAATTAAATCATGAACGCGGTAAATAACATTCGAAAGAATACGCACATTAAAATTAAAAAAGAAAATTAAATACATTTTCTAAAGAATCATTAATAGATATTATAAATTGGCATGTAAATTGAAAATGGGAACGGATGTGGGTCGATGGGATGGAAAATCTCATCGGATTCCCGGCTCCTCGGGGGCGTAAAGGCCCCGAGGAAGAAAATAGTCTTTTGTGCAGTTTTTACTAAAAACTACCCTGATGGCTAGTCTCAGCCGCTCTACTCTGAGGAGGACCTGACCCAAGATTGACATTGCGTCTAGCTACGCGCCTCCGTGGGTAAGTCACTGGGGCATTCCCTGACTTCAGCCTAGTCTATATAGTTAGTAGCGACGCGAACACATTTTTCTAACCTAAGCCTGTGTATAAGACTATAGAACTGGTACTTCATCTTAAACTTGTTTGGCATTTATACCTATTACATTTTGTTTAATTCAGTTTACGATTTAATAGTTTGGCATGTTTAGGAAGTCAACAAATATGTAGAACATTGATAAAGAGTTCTTGAAAAATTCAAATATTCAATATGGACATTGGTGACCTGTATTAGGGATCGAGCTTAAAATAAGTCTGTCCCATGGGTGAAACATTAAAACGTCAATATTCTATAATGTTCATTGATGTATTCAATTACTACAACAAACAATATTAAACTAACAGAAACAGCAATGAATAACGCCCACTTTAGTATTACTCTCTGACCTAATAAAAGCCCCCAACCTTATTTCGCAATACATCGTGTACTATCATAATCTTAGTTTCATCTTCGGCCTACTTAAGAGCAAATCCAACTATATTTATGAGGACAATAGGTCGTAAACGAGACTCGGTTGCACACAAAACCGCTAACGAACCAAACTGTCCGGGGAAATCAGGGGGTTTTTATTAGCTCGCTGTATAAATCGTGGTCATTGGAACCTATTAAGCGTGTATCGTAGGGGAATTAAGCGATAATCAGTTTTGTTATATTTTTTGCTTGTTTATTTTCCTCAATATGATATGAGAATATTATAAACCGGTAAATATATTAGTTTCTTACGAACTGCTAAAGTTATTGAATATTTTGGTTAGTGATTAACTGGTGACTAATAGCTGTTCTGATGATTTGGTGATCTTGACGCTCCAGAAGCCGTGGATTCGATGACCTTTCAGAATAATTAATTAGTGTCTATGACGAACATTTGTTAAATGCGTTTTTTTGTGATTTTCTGAAATATATATTTTCGTGTGAAATGATATGAACAAATGTTAAACAAATTTCGACAAGCTACTCTTTATTAAAGGAAGTCAAAATTTTACAGGCACAATCAATAAAATTTCATGATATAAACGTTAAGACTCCATACCGCGGTCGTTAAGCCTCAGGTAGACTTAGGGTTAGCTGGAAAATTTCTCACCTTGATAACCGACGCGTTTAAATACCCAATCTTACACAATTTTGTAGTTCAGGTACGTCAAAGGATGGTGAACTTTTAATAAATGATAATATAAACGTTGGATGACCTTGGGCTTATACGCAGGCACATTTTAGGGTAGAGTGAAATTTAATTTGTTATTATAAAACAGCAGGTTTCTGTGAGCGTACATTACACCAGTTTTGTTTAACGTAGACTAGGAAGGAAAGGTTTACGTTAAGGTTCAACTCATTAACTTTTATTGCAGTCATTTAATTATTCGTTACATTTTACAAGCATTCAAGTTACTCTAAGTTATTTTCATGATTGAAATATTTAATTAGAAAACAATTATCCACTTTGGTGAGCACGAAGACACTTAACTTGGTGACTGTAGATAAAATTGTATTTATAGATTACGTAAAATAGTCATTATTATTTTAAGATGAAAATAAAACGGTTAATTATCAGGCTAATATATAAAAAAGTAAAAAAAATATAAATATTTCTTTTTCTAGAGATACGTATTGTGTTTTCTACGATATTTTTATAATGGCTATATTTAATAAGTAGAAGTCAAAGTTAAATCAAAAATAACCTAAAAAAATGTTTTTACTTAAAACGCTTACACAGAAAATAAAACCAAATAAAAAATATAATTTATTATGACAAGACGATTTCTATTCACAATCAACCAAAAATAAATTAACCTGTAAAAGAGCAGAATGAAAAATATTATATATAAAAATATTTCCACATGAAATATATAATTTATTCAATACCACAGTACCCACCTGTCGTATCGCTCGACGAAAACGAATATTCGGTAACTTCGATACAATGATCTAAAGTACTCCTAGAAGTGACATTTAATATTTTTACATACAAATATTTAAATTTGCATTTAGTTACAGGTCTATTAATTATCATTGTCTATTTTTTGACTCTATAAACAATTTTTAGTGTATGTGGTTTATTGATTTTCAATTTTAATATCATTGAAAAGTAAAATAGATGTGATCAGTGACTTTATATAAACAAATAATGAAATAGAAATGCATTTTAAACACCTGCATACAAAACTCAGAATAAAGTGATACTTTTATATGATAACTATTGCCAAAATTTTGTTCTGTAATATATTTTTATATAACAGTTTATGCAATTTGCACACGACGATTTTAACCTTAGTGTTAAGTACTCCTAAATAAGCTATTGAGCAGCATATGATAGAGTTAGAGTGCTGATGGCTTTTGATTTGAGATTCATTGATACTGACTTAACAGGTCTTCATTATAAGTAATGTATTTTATAATATCGGAGAAAATGAGCTGTTCCATTAATGGTAATTACTGCTTCACGTGGATAACACCAAGTTAAAAGTCACAATTTATTTTAAGCCTTTAAGTAGGAGAACGCTTTTTTCTTGATATATGATAAGCTGCATATATCGGCTGTACGGTTGGCCTAGTAATTTAAGCGGTTGCTACGCCACTCTCTACTGCGCTAAAAGTTGTGTCTTCAAACCTCGCATGAGACAACACACACACACACATAAATTGTTGTCCTTAGTCTGAGGGTTCTTTGTGTCTATTTCTTGTATATTTGTAAAGTCCCTCGCAACACAGAATTTATTCCCAGTGCAGGTTTTGCCTTTAAAAAAAGAAAAAAAAAACTGTTTTGATGTACCTAAATGCCATCTATCTTCTTCTTTTCTTCTTCCAATTCTTTTTTCAAACTTGCTTGGTTGGAAACGATGAACGATGCAAGCAATACGGTTGTACTTTGATTTTTATGCAGTGCAATTGTCACTACAACCCAAATATTAATGACATTTATTTCTTCGTGTTTACAATCAAATAAAGCCAGATTTAGTCTTTCTATGTCTTGATAATCGGAGCATTCGTTTGGTATGCACGGCGAGTGATCTCGGACGCCCCGCGACTTACAACTTCGTATCCATTATTTTATACAAATTGAAATGTCAGCACGCTGATTTGACTATCGTCTTTTCAAGAACATGGCGCTGAATTTTTTCCCAAGTGGAAACTCTTAAGATTTGGAAAGATTTGGTTTTAATTGAATTTCATTAACGGCTGAAATTATTTGATAACTGATGCAATAATAATATCCAGAACATTATACAAAATCAGATCACGGTAGCGGATAGCTGTGAGAAAATAAACTATTATTAAGTTTTGCTTTCCAACTAAGGTACTTATACTTATTTATGTGGAACACTTTTGAGAATTTGATGAACGTTTGACAGTAATAGACATACCATTGGATGATGGAATGTAATAGCGAATATAGATACGACTCCAGTATATGGATGATTGTTTCAAGTAATTTCGTATTGACAATAATATTCGTTATTACAATGATTACTGACCAGACAAGATTGTCTATTGAAAAATGTTGTATGCTTCTCATCTTGTAGTTAACATAAAACTGAAACGTAATATAAATAATAGTTTATTTACTGATATTCCTTATATAAACTTGAAAGTTTTCAATTTTTTAAAATTTATTCAAATTTATAAACGCATAAACATTCAATCTCTCTTAGTTCTGAGCATAGAATATTTGCGTATTTCAAATATAGATAACCATGTAGATAGAAAACTCTTTCTTTGTACACCGTATTACAGAGTTTCTAGAGAGTACATACAACGTCAGATATATAGTGTACAAAGGGCAGCCTTATTGCCAAAGGCAATCTCTTCCAAGCAACCTTAAGATTTGTTTTACAAAACTGACATTCTCGATTCACAGCAAAATTACTGTCTTAGTACCTTGATGAAATTCAAACTACCATTACTTTAAAATTACAACACCAACGATCAAAAATCTCCTGCAGCTATTCCAAAATGAATTACCGCCAACTTATTTCCCCTTTATAGCATTTCTCGTCCATTTTATAGATTGAAAACCGTAGATAACCGATTGATTGTACAAAGTTCCGACGACGACTCGATAAAATATTATATCGAGCAAAAATACGTAATGGCAATATGATTGACTTTTCTTATTTTATTATTGTATTATAGTTGTTTTGTGTGACTTTTAACAATTAACAGGACTGTGGAATTATAGACACCAATTTGCTGAGTTTAAATTTGTTTCTGCAGATAGTTTATAAGACGGTTGACGAGTAGATGGGCTACCCGGAGGTTAGTGAATACATTTATATTTTAAATAAGTCACTGTAAACGCGAATATCGTACAATTATTTCTTTAGAACGGAAATGAACCGATCTAAGTGAAAACTTTCGTAATCAGGATCACATCAACATCAACAACTTTTAGCAGTTCACTGTTGGACTAAGTTGGACACTTCGAATAAGGTTTTGGTCTACTATACCATGCTGGCCAGATGAGTTGATTTAGGATTTAGTCAAGTTTTACTTCTTTTTTCTACTTTTTGCCCGTGTGGTGACGGATTAAGAATACATAGTGTTACCCCCCCTATTCATCCCGTGGGTATCGTAAAAGGCGACTAAAGGAACAAAGTATACAAGACAATATCATTACAAAAAGAAGAAAAACTTGGAACAAACCGTTTTTTATTACCGTGTGGAAACCCCCTCGGGCCGTCACCCCATCGGGGTTTACGGCAGGGTGGTGTGTCGGAATCGGATCGCTTAAAACCACATGGTATGCCACTCTACGTTTGAGATAGGAGGGATCCGGGAACAGCTGCTATTACGACATCCAGATTTGGAACAAACCCTATTCCAACCCGTCTGGCCTGCGTGGTATAGTAGACCAAAACCTCCTTGCTAAGGAGAGGGCTATGTCCAGTAGAGTTTGTAAAAGGCTGTTGATAACTTCAATTTTCAGTGATGTGAGCTTGCATAGTTTGTTAATTTATTCACCTCTTATGTCAACCATGTGATTAATAAGGCTGGTGACACTGTATTCTTAACCTGTTTCCACACGGATATCACTCAGTCAGGATCAATAAGTATATTTTTATCCTTATTATTTTATAGTAGATGTTCAGCTTATGTCAAGTCATTGCTTACTATTTCTTTTGAATTTGATTTGGTATAAACGCAAACAACATTAGGTATACTTAGACAATCTATAATCTTACAATAACTTAGGGTCGTACCGCTCCAGCACTATGATAATAACTTTCCTAATAAATGTTTCATGGACTCTGGGGGTCATAAATAATCGATTGTAGTGGGCGAAATTTACGACCCTGTGAACCCTGTTCATTATTATTGACTTTGTATTTAGATTCAATTTTCTCTCTATATGTAACACACAGTATAATTGTATTTTGATTTTAAATATCCTTGACTTTTGTATTTTGATTAAAAAGTACCTATATACAAACGGACAAAATAACTGAAACGAGAAACCCAAAATCAATCAAAATGATGTGGAATGGGCGAGGCCACTATTATGTACATATATTCTTCTCTTCATTTTTCTCTTTCTAAACTTTACAAACACAAAAAACGGACACAAGGAACATCCAGACTCAGAACAACAATTTCTGGATCACACAAAGTGTTGTCCCATGTAGGATTTGAACCCACAACACTCGGCTTAGTAGAGAGCGCTGTGGCGACCGCTGAAACCACTAAGCCAACCGTGCAGTCTTTCTTTCTTATTCTTCTATATCTAGACATAGTTCAGAGATCAGAACCAGAAATCTAAGCAGTCTTGTACCTCTTAAGCAACTTCAAAGGTGCCTTGCTATCTTAATGGTAATGAAAACAGCAAACAGTGAAAAGATACAAATAGTATAATTTAGAAGTCATAAACTTTTAATAAATCCTTAAGAACCAAATACAGTTTTAGGTGTGCCAAAAGAGCTTAGGAAAATTATATTAATAACTCCTTTTCCAACATACAAAAGATTGTTTTTATGGAACACCTACCTACCTCTCTATTTGTACGTCGACGCGGCTGTTAATATAACCTATTTAGAGAGAATTATATTCATTCTAGTGATTACAGAACACTGGGTTCTATACACGGTTCTCTTTTCAAATATTTTGTTGACTTTTTCGATAGGAAGAAAAACGGGCACCTGGATCTGAGCTGCATCTGTGAGTGTCCTGCGACTCTGAAATGTATTGAAATGTTACGAAATTAGCTACCATATGTGGTGTTAGTCAATACTTGTTAGCATCGTGTCCGAGTGTCATTTATTTTGTAGCACGTTTGTAGTTTAAAAGTTGGAGGTTACAATTGATTGTATCTTCAACATTGATAATTGAGAGAATAAACTCTGTGATTGATAAGTTTGTAATTGTCGTACATATTTCAGATAATTTCTTTTTTCTACAAACTTTTTTAAGCTCAGTAGCCATTTATACGTATATTTTTATGTATATGTACTATAAGGAGTACTTGTAAATAGTTATTCTTTTGTATATAATAAACGGATATCTCCCGAGACGCTTTTCCCATTATGATTTTAGACGATCATAGACGAAAATTATTTTTTGAATAATCTGACAGAAATTTACTAGGTATATTTGAGAAGTACGTTCGTGTATTAACGATACTTTTTTATTAGTTTCGTAAGCTAAAATGACAATTATAGAAACTACCCACCGACTTAAAACTCATAAAAATGTCATCAGGGTTAAAGTGGCAATTGTTGGAGAATAAAAACATGACACACTAAGAGATTCAGGCTAAACTGAAGATTGGATCACATGCGTTTGCTACTAATCTTGCATGAACCCGCTTAAAGTTTCCGCTCTCACCTCATTCATTTACCAAAGAGCATAAATACCGTCGTGTTGATTGCTGTAAATTTATACTAAGATGTGAAGCAGGGAAAACTGCAAAACGTGTCCAACATTCTTGCAACTGGCGAAATCGATTTGTCTATAATTCCTTTACGAAACAACAATTCACACACATTTTATAAGTAGAACTTCATAGTTGAAACGGTGATAAAAATTACAGCGATTTTTTCGACAATTAGCAGCAAGTCGGATGGTAGACCGAATGGTAACTAAGAAGGTATACATTATTGCTAAAACCATGCGCTATTCAAATACTAGGGCACAAATATTCCCACGGTAATTAAAATGCTTTGTAGATGAAAATTTAACAGTGTGGAAGAGGCCTCCGAAAAATTACACACACACATTACTTTTATTTTACACATTTATTATTTATACAAAATTACACATACACGAGGTTAATTCATTTCGTTATTTCACACACTTCTGTACTATAATATCTCCTGCATCTCAGTCACTTCAGATGCAGACGCAGGAGATGACCGGTATGAAGAGTCTGCTAACGAGGTGTCAACTGCGGTGGTCTGGACACCTCGTGCGTATGGACTCCGCAAGGTTGCTAAAGTCAGTCTTTTATTCAGAGTTTAGCTCAGGAAAGCACGAACCTGGAGGACAATATCTACGCCATAAAGAATTCTGAAGCGTCATCTAACATCTAGGGGGGAGCTTGCTACTTCGAGACCAAAGTGGCAAAATGCTGTTAAAACGGGCATTAATCATTTTGAGCGCGCGAGTTTCTGAAAACACATATAATGATGGCAGGTAGCTTCACTACGCTATCTGTGACCGAATCTTTAAACCTAAATTCGGTTTTGCGAGTCACATTCGCGCTCACGAACGTCGAACTAATTAAAAGATTATGAATAACAGTGTGTCGCCTTCGACGGATACGTCTGGGAGGATATCATCATCATCTCCTGCGTAGTTGGTTTGTTTCCGTTAAGACTGAGACAGAGCCGTGGCTGAAATTTACTAAGAGTAAATCGTCACATCATCACATCACATAGTAAAACTCTCAGTGACGCGTTTTTCCAAGATTTTTGGGGAAAATAAAGAAACGTCTTAGTTGCACTTCTTTTATTATTTCATCACTCGAATTTAAAGCGACGACCTGCGATCAAATTCTTATAAATTTATAACATACGTTTATTATATGTTTGTATGTAAGCTTATCTGATACTGTACAGTTGATGGACAGCAGTGTCCGTCCATTGTTTGTTTTCACTATTAAAATTAATGTACACTTTGCTTACATTTCAGTGGCGAAATTATTTGGTAAATTTGAAGGAAAGTAGCCTTAATTCCATTACATGGTGAAATTGTAAATCATAATTATTACAAAAATGTTATACTAAATTGTAATCTATGCTTTGGTCAAAATTTTAGTTTAGGCCATATCTAGATATAAATGTTAATTTAAAATTCTCAAGTATATTTTGTATAACTTGAATAGCGTACGAATCCTCTCTAATTACACGCCACTTGGTTCAATTCTTGGCTACTTGGATCCAGTTCCTGACAGCCATTAGTCATCTATCTGTAATTGAAGACGTTTATATACATCAGTGGACTATGATAGGCTCATGGTGATACAACATCTGAATAATCAAATACAGTCATCTTTCATTAGTAATTTTAAGCATCAAACTGGCAATACACAGATTAAAGTCACTCATTATTATTATTATTCAGTCAAAGACACAAACATGCTAAAGTTATTACACAACAATCCAGGTGATTCCCATGTGCATATTTTGGAAGTCTTATGATCAAATATTGGTCGAGTTATCCATCACAACTATGGCCAAATATATTTGTAATAAATATTTTTCGTATACTGCGTACTGTATATGAATATGATGACAATTTAAATTGATAATACGACAAACGTGGTATTTACAGGTATAAATTGATATGTGACGACTTGTTTTTGTTGTAAATCTTACACATTTATAATTAAAATTTAGGTACACGTACGTACAAATATTAGCGTAATTTTTTTAATAGAAAAAAAAATATATACTGAGATGTTCGAATTCGTTTAACATAATAACATTCATATATATACTCGAACAATCTGTTATAAAAAGGGTTGATAAAATTTATGGAGCAGTGAGGACAGTAGTTCATTTTTAAACAACGTAATATGAGAATGTTTTTCATATAATTATTCTGTTCACATTCATAAAATAATTCAATTAACATTCCTTGATATTAAATATCAGATATAAAGATCAATTAGACAATTGCTTTTCACTTTAAAACGGTATTAGTTTTTAAAAAAATCTTAGGAGTTTACGAGTATGTCCCTAAAATATGGCCACAAAGGAATCAAAACATTGAAGAAGAAATTATATAATATGTGCTTTATGTATTAATTGCTTAATATGTACTGTACATTACTCAATTATATCTATAATAAAAGATTTGTGTATTACGATATTATGAAAAATTTAACAACTAATTATAATAAAACGTATATAATTCTTTTGTACAATGTGTTGAATCCATAAACATATTTTTTTTTATTTTAATAGGAAGAAAACAACCTTTTTTGATTAAAAATAGCTATTGAACTGTTTTAAATATTCTACAGGGTCTTTAAGATACTTAATAAGTTTTAATTTATTTACAAAGCAGTAAATTCAGTAGAAAAGGTAGACAAAGGAACAGTCAACGGGTCTTTACTATCGATACTTTTGTCGCCGTTAGCACCTGGCAGTGACCAAGTGGAACTGCCAGCCGCCGTGATCCTAGGACCCATATTATCATAAGCAGATTTTAAGAAACAAGTTCTACTTCGCCGTGGTAATGTTGCCCCACCTCCTAAAAGATCTGGATACTCAGAATCACTGTGACCAGCAACTTGTACAGATATAAAAATATTACCATAAGGAGCTGGCAAAGCAAATTCTGCAGGTGGGGGAGGAAAACTTCCAGGTGGGCCTTCTATTGTTATTTGAACAGGTTCTAAACATCTCGCATCATCAGATTCCATTGATATGGATCGGTCTAACATTTCAAAACCATAGGATGACCCCAAATCTCCACTTGTTCTATCGCAGCTGACGGCTAGTGAAGTATCTAATAACTTTTTTTCTTGATCTGTAAAGCTTCTGCTCGGTGGTACTCTTCGGCGCTTTGTTTTCCAACATACACAGGCTGCGATAAAACCTGCCATCATCATCGCAAGCATCGACCCTCCCACTAGAAAAAACGTGGAATAGTCTGGCGCAACTCGAGCAGTCGCTGTCCTGGCCTTAGGTAAAAATAAAGTGAGATACGCACTAGCTTCTCCCATCACACTTTTGGCACTACATTTCCACTCTCCAGAAAAGTCACTAGTAACATTGTTAATAGTTACATTCACCCACTGTGCACTTTTATTCAGAAAATCATTATTATATTCATCGAAATTTTCTAAATGGTACTTAACTATTAAAATATCACTGTTTTTGTTGGTACTGTTGCATACTTCTCTGTGACGAAACGACCATGTTACTGTTGGTGTAGGATCTCCTCTTACAAAACAACCAAAAGATATGTCAGCACCGACTTCTGTTCTTATGATTGTAGGTGAGGATAAAGCTGATGGTAAACATACAAAATCATCCCTTTTCAATGCACGCCACGAGAAATGCGCTTTTTTTTCTGGGCCACTACAGAATACGTCTTCATTGCCGAGATTGCTATTTAAAAACCAATCATGGAACTCCCGTAATCTACAATCACAGTACCAAGGATTATCTGATAGGGTCAAAGTTTTTAATACGGGTAGATTAAATGTATTTTCATGGAGAAAAGTGAGTAAATTTTGGTGTATGTTCACAGTTTCAAGTGCTTGGAGGTTTAGAAATGCAAATGGATGTATAGTTTGCAGTTTACATCTTGACAATTCTAATTTTTTTAAATGTTTTAGCGGTGGGAATTGTTCTTTAACAAGAAAACTCAAGGGATTGTCGTTAAGAATCAAAAGCCTTAACCGATCTGCACCTTTGAACGTATCAGGTGATAGTTGAAGTAACTCATTTTGCGACAAATCTAGTTCGATTAATATTCGTAGTTCTCTGAAGGTGTTTTGATGTAAAGAATGTAAACTTGTTGAACTGAGGTTTAATCTCTGAAGATTTAAAAGATCTATTTTTGCAAAGGCATCTTCTCCGAGTTTCTTTAATGGATTTCCATGTAAATCAAGCACTTGAATATCAGCTGATAACTCTGGTAATGTTTTTAATCCTGCTGTGATGCAAGACGCCGTCTTCTTTCCAGATGACCATTTGCAGTGACATTCTGCAATATGAGCACAGCTTAACCAGTCACTTCCAGTCTCAGTAACGACGAGAATAAATGTCAAGTAGCCGCACCAGACACGAATCATATCAGTCTGGATTGTGATTATCTGTAAAAGAAAAAAAAGTGTTATGTTTTTTACATTAGTTTACGCTGTTGGAATCAGTGCCATGCCAACACAAGATAATTAAATAAAATGGTCAGTACATCATTAATTACGCTACAAAATAGTATGTGAAATGAAAATACTTTATCTTCTTCACATTTTAGACTTTCATTTAGAAGGAAGATTAGTGATATAGGATGTTAATGCGAGTGCCTTAACTTTGCCTTACGATAGGAAACAAATTACCAATTACTATTTCTAACAAATTACTCTTTATGAGAGAAAGCTCTATAGTCATCAGAGATGAATAGGAAGGGAAGATAGTATTGAGAAGTATTTAACTTTGTAAATGATATTAAGAATTAAGTTTTCTCTAAAGTTCGATAGATGGAGTGGTGCCTCTGTTGGAAATCTCTTTATATTTTTTACCGTTTGTAATAAATATGAAAAACAAAAATGTTCTTTTTTAGTTAGAAGATTCAAGTATATGGTGACAGGGTAAGGTTTAATTTAGGCTACGCTCTCTACTCCTATAGTGAACCTAGGCTAAAACATATAACTAAAACTTAAATATAGGTGGGTTTATAATATATGTATGTCAAAATAGTGTCAAGTCAGTGTCAGAAAATAGTCATTTTTTGTGAAACTACAAGTATTTAAAAATATTTATGTTTATATCCGATCCTGTGCCTACGCTAAAATCTATCGAATATATTATATTTATTATAATAAAAACTAACACAATTTAAGTGGTTTTCTAGCAGTAACAATTAGTTATTGAAAATAAAAAAAAACATAAAAAAACAAATATTTTATAGTCTACAATAATGGCAGCAGATTCAAGGCCCGTAGAAGTGGAAACTGTGCCAAAATTAGATTAAATATTACACATTATTAAGATTGTAGAAATACTATCAATAAATTGGATTCATTGAAATAGAAATATATAATAACTACGGTAGCTAGTGGAAAAATAAATGTTGAGTTCTCAGATGAAATAACAAGAGTTTTGATGACTTTATTTACTTGTCTAAGGAAATAAGAAAATGGTAATGCAGGTCACCAGAAATACATTCTTTTTGCAGCATCACATTCCTTTAATATATTCGTACATATATAGCATAGCACTGTTTCTCTAATTGTGCTAAGTGATGAACTTATTAGTATAATATTTCTTTAAAAAGGAAGAAATACCTTATTGAGTGATGTTATTATATTAAATAAATTTAATGGTGCTAGTCACTAGTAAATTTGAACGCCTGACCAGTTTCGAACGGATAATATAGAGTGCGCCAGTTAACATTTGAAAATATCTCATAAAAATCATTTGATTTATTGTAAAAATTGCTTGTTTACAAGAAAATGAACTAGTTAGAATTTTTTTTTTTTTTAAGTTTCATCGCCTAATGACCACAGTTTCGATGTTTGCACTCTTCTAAGCGATCACCGAAATTTTAGAATACTCAATACTCAATAATTTCAAAATAATATATGTAATATAATAATTTCATTATTTAAAGAATTGACCCAAAATTTTTCTCAGTATGGTTTACTAAATCATCGTACATGACTGCACGGTCGGCCTAGCGGTCGCACTCTCTACTGCGCTGAGTGCTGTGTCTTTAAACCCCACATGGCACAAAATTTTGTGTGATCCACAAATCGTTGTTCTGCGTCTGGGTGATCTTTGTGTCTGTTTCTTGTGTGTTAGTAAAGTCCCCCGGGACACAGGATTTAGTCCCTTTTTTTTTTTTTTTTTTTTTTAACGTGTGGAAACCCCCTCGGGCCGTCACCCCACCGGGGTTTACGGCGGGGTGGTGTGTCGGAATCGGACCGACTCAAACCACACGGTGTGCCACTCTGCGCCTGACATAGGAGGGATCCGGGAACAGCTGTTATTACGACATCCAGATTCCTCCTAGCGCCTGCCCGGTAAAGCGGGCACCATCTGCGGATAAACTCTCCTTTTAGGGGACGTACGGCACACGCGGACGTCGCCTCCTCGCGGCTGGCCATTATAGCGGATGGAGTGGAAAACCCGTCCCGTCCACCCGCGGCCACACTCAAGGCGGCATGAGGCGCTGGTACGCGCGCCTCCGCCGCCCGGTTCGCCGGCGGCGAATTGGGTCCGAGTGGAGGTTGTCCTCCCGGGCCTTCTCCGCCGCCTCCTTCCGCGAAATTACGTATTCGCAGAAGGTTGCGACCGCGGTAAAACAACTGTCGCTACCGACCATGGAGCGTATGACGGCCGGTAGCGAGAGATCTCCTCCAATAACTGCAGTGAGGACCCCACGCTGCGCCGCCCAGGCGGAACAAACCGCCAGCGTGTGCTGAGCCGAGTCCTCACTGCAGTCGCAGTGGTGACAGGCGGGACTCAATTCTCTCCTGGCGACTGAGTGCAGATACTTCCCGAAGCAACCATGCCCGGAAAGAATCTGCGTCAGACGGAAGGAAAGGGTCCCGTGCTGCCGCCCTGCCCACTCGGCGATGACCGGCTGGAGAGCCTCTACGGCGGCAAAGCCAGCACGTGGAGCTTCCAGCCGGGACGACCAACGAACCATCGTGGCTCGACGAGTGGCCTCTCGCCACTCGCGTATCTCTTCGGGTGGGGGCCGAATGCCGGTACCCACCCGGAAGTCTGCCGTTCGCCGATAAGATTCGGCGAGCACTTCCGCCTCCAAATCCCACGGGTGAGTTCCGGCTAAGGCGCACGCCGCCTCCGTCGATACAGTGCGGTAACCGCGTATGGCTCTAACCGCCAATATCCTCTGAGGACGCCAGAGGCGAGCCCTATTCTGGGCGGTCAGAGCCGCCGCCCACACCGGTGCACCATACAGCGCCATTGACCGGACAACCCCCGTGTATAGCCGTCTCGTCGCGACGCTGGCTCCACCCAAATTGGGCAAAAGTCGCCCAAGGGCAGAAGCAGCGCCGACCAGCTTTGGAGAAAGCTGTCGGAAGTGCTCGTCGAAGAGCCACCTGCCGTCAAGGATCAGGCCCAGATACTTCATCTGGGCCTGAACCGGTACGAGGACTGAATTGACTACAATGGAGGCGCCGGAGGGTGGACCACGACGGGGCCCGTGGAACAAAAGGGCCTCCGTCTTGTCCAGGGCCACCCGTAAACCCAGCGCCTCAATACGCCTGACCACCAGAGAAACTCCCGCGGTAGCTAAGCGCGCCACCTCTTGAAAGTTCACTCCCCGGGCCGTGACCAATGTATCATCTGCGTAACAAATTACGCCCAGCCCGGGGGGGAGGCGACCTCGAAGGGCCCAGTCGTATCCCATGCTCCACAGGAGTGGTCCGAGGACAGACCCCTGCGGAACACCGCACGACATGAGCCGCCGCCTCAGAACACCGTCTCGGTCCTCGTAAATGACGGTACGCTCCTCAAGATAGTCTGCCACAAGCCGCCTCAGGTACTCTGGCACCCCGTGGTAGTGGAGTGCTTCCCTGATGCAGCTAAATGGCAGACTATTAAATGCGTTGGCGATGTCCAACGACACCGCCAACAGCACGCCGCCACAGCTCACCGCCTCTTCGGTAACGGCCCTCAGGCGCAGCACGGCATCGACCGTCGAACGCCCCACCCGAAAACCAAATTGGGCGTCCGACAGATCGGGGCCCACCTCGCAGAGGTGCCGGACGATGCGGGCAGAGAGTATCCTCTCAAACAGTTTACCCGCCTCGTCCAGCAACACGATGGGCCTATAGGCCGCTACCGAATCGGCAGGCCGTCCCGGCTTCCTTAATAGGACCAGCTTCCCGCTTTTCCAGCACTCAGGGAAGCGTCCTGACACCATGCTAGCGTCCAGGACCTCCCTGAGGCGGTCCGACATGTGCTCGAGGGCTCGGGTCAGCACTCGGACAGGTATCCCGTCTGGCCCGGGGGCGGTGTTCCTAGAGCGGATCCGTAGAACAACCGCCCCTACCTCCGATTCCCTGACGGGCGGTACATTTTCCTCGTTGTTGCCCCCGTCGTCTCCGACCATGAAGGCCATCGACGGGGGTGTGTGTTCCACCCGCTGCGGGAAAAGGCCCTCGACCACTTCCCGCAGGCAGCTGGGCTGGAGAGTCTCTGTAAGGGGGGGCCCCGACGTGCGGAGCTTTTGTCGCGCCGCACGATAAGGGCGACCCCAGGGGTCACGATCGAGGCCCTCCAGCATTTCCTTACGCTTAATTTCTTTGGCGCGGCTGATGGCCAGCTTCAGAGTTTTCCGCGCCTCTCGGTACTCCTCATGAAGCTGGTCCTCCCCGCCTTCTTCGTGGTGTCGCCGCCGACTACGGGTGTAGGACCTCCGGGCACGAGTACAGGCCGCACGGAGGTCCGCCAACTCCTGGGACCACCAGTAAACCTCCTTCCGTGGAGGCCGACAACCTCGTATGCGGGGCATGGCCGCATCGCAGATCTGCGTAACCGCATCGCGGAAGCGACCAGCGCCCATGTCAACCTCCTCGGCCGGGGCCTGCGGAGACAGCCAAGAGTGAATAATGGCCGCCTTCTCTAGTAGGTCCCTATTTAGTTTGGCTACAGCCCACCGCGGAAAGCGAGAAGAACGCCGCGCCGCGTGACCCCTACTGGGGTCCTGGGTCCGGGAGAGCTCAAATCGGATGTAGAGGTGATCCGAGAGCGTCTCAACCTCTTCCAGGACGCGCCAGTTCCTTACTCGTGCGGCGAGGGCAGGGGTAGCGAATGAAAGGTCCACTATCGACCCTCCCTGCTGTCGCACGCACATGTTGGTGGAGCCTCTGTTTAATAAACAGAGGCCCACCGAGGCCGCCCACTCCTCTACGGCCTCGCCCCTGGCATCCGTCCTGGGGGAACCCCACGCAATGGATTTCGCGTTGAAGTCCCCCAGCACTAAGACGTGCCCAGACGTTAGTCGCCGCATCGAGGTTTCTAAGTTGTTAAGGAAAACCTCGAAGTCGCTCAAACTCCGGTTGGGGGAGAAGTATACACCGTATACGGTGATCCCCCCCCACTCAGCAGCAACATATCCAGTGCCCTTGTCTCTTAGCGACAAGGGCGGGGAATGAGCCGCCGTGGAGCCGACGACTGCCACAGAACCGTCCCGGTTACCCAACCAATTTGGACGGGGAGGAACATAATAAGGCTCCGCGGCTACGGCAACGCCGATCGACCACTGTGCCATGGTTTGCAGGAAGAGGTCCTGTGCCGCGGCACAGTGGTTCAGGTTCGTCTGGACAAGGAGGTTGGAGATTTGGTCCATTACTGAACCGTCTCTACAACTTCCTCCATGGGCGACGATGCTGACGTGCGAACAGTATCGGAGGCAACCTGGGTCGACTGGCTAGCCCCCGACACTTGTCGAGAATCGCGAGGAGGTTTGCACCCCACCTGCCCCATCTGGTGATTGGCGGGCTTGTTACCCGCCGCACGCACTGGGCAGTGAGGGGCGGTAGAACACACTGCCGCCTTGTGCCCCGGTCGACCGCAGCGGAAGCATAGTCCGCTGCAGTCAAAACGACTTACGCACTTACCACGTGTGTGTCCCGATGCCAGACATTTATAGCATCTCATCGGTCTCGCCGCCAGGACTGTGATCCTAGCGCTCACGAAACCGATGAGCAGTCTACCGGCGTCGCCCAAAATTTTGGCCGACGCTACGGGACAGCTGACCCACACTGCGCCAAGCCCTCCTGGACCGGGGCGGATGGTGCCGACCCTAATGTTGTCCGCGTTGCACCCTGTCTTCTCTCTTACTGCAACGCGGACATCCTCGGCCGACAGGATTTAGTCCTAGTGCAGGCGGTGATTTATACAAAAAAATAATACCGTTAATAGTAGTGCTGACAAGTTCAAAACTACAGCTGTTTATCACTCCATGTTTGGAACACAAATGGAAGATCTTAGTATTTTAGGCAAAATAATATATATACTGGAAAGTGAAATAGGAGAGTTTAATGGTGTATTTAACAAAAGATCAAGTCAATCATTAATAGAATTTCCCCTTGATATTACTTAAATGTGTCTCCAAATGGTACAGTCTTTTAATGTGGATCTAGTAACTACAAGTACGTCCTCATTTTCAGGAACTCGTAAAAGGACATTGACGTACACCAGACACTACAATACACATTCTCCCAAACATATTTTATCTCCATGCCATGGTTCCCTGTAAGAGATTATCGCCGAGCGAGAAGAGTGCCCACATACCTAGTTTTAAGTCCCTTTTGTAATTATCTGGTGTACAATAAAACTATTATTATTTTTATTAAATTAAATTAGTTATTAAATTAAAAAAACAAATTAATACTCAAAGCATAATCACTCAGAGAATCAAACTCATTAAAAATATATTTCTTTTTAATAAAAATAAAACATCCAATTAAAAGTCGCAAAAATAAATTCAAAATGCCAACAAGTCGCAAGCATGTGGTTGGGGTCTAACCTTAGTTCGGAGTTTTGCGGTCCAACATGACGACGTCAGAGATAGCTGGGTAAATGGGCTTTGACCCGTTCTCATAATACATTCTGAGATATTAACTTTCATCGTACTGCGATTTTGTAAGGGTTGCTTGTCCATCTGATTTATGTATATTATTAATTAAAATATGACTGTAAGATAGTAGAAATACATAAAGATATGTACATACTATTATGACTATTATATTAGAAACAGTAGGAAGTAGCGTATTAAACGTGGAGAGCGTTTGCCAAGTATTGAAAAGGAATTCGATACAAAAGTCTATCAAATTTGAATTTATCATTATTTAAACTAACATGATTCTATAGAAAACATTACAAATTACTAAATCTCTATATAATTACCTAATAAGTAAATATCGAGAATGTTTGCAATGAGATAATTTTTTTTTTTTAAATTATAACGCACATGTTTTTAATATAATATATAGCCACCCTGTAATTTTACTCCGGTCATCTAAATTGGATTGCATCACCGAAGCTCGCCATATGTTTAGCATAAGCCACTCGTCGCCAAAACTAGCTGCTAACTTGTGGTAAACATGATACCTGAATTATGAGTATACGTGTATGTATCCTTAACTAAATTAGTGAGGGAAATTATGCTAAAACTACGTTTAACTTTGGGTGCTATCCTCTGAAAACTAATCATGGTATAAGTCCAGACTAGCCTGCGAATATTAAGCTTAAGTTTATTCCCGATACAACTAAAACTACTATAAACTCTAAATATTTAACTTTTAGTTTCCATAAACATATATTAAAAGTGTTCCTAAAAGCTATTAATTAAGTTGAAATAATTTAGTATGTAGATTTTATGGACCAGTGGTTTAGTTTATGAGATTTTTAATTTATGTTGTCTGCATTGTTGGAAAGCGCTACGTTGTCGGGTAGGAAAATATGTATCCTTTAGATGTCCCAAAGGCCTGTGTATACTATTGTATGTAGTAGGTTCATTTTTGGATGTAGTACTTTTTTCTTTATATTCTTTTTTTGAATGCTTAAGAATACCTTACACAATAACACAGATTAGATGATATTAATAATATCCTTATTCCAGTTTGAATATAGAATTTTCTATGACTTGCTATGACGTCTATCGTTGCCAATGGTTTCATCATTGACAATGACGCTTGGAAATGACTAAACTGCTGACCTTAAAAGCAAGAATCAGGAATAGGATTCAAATCCATCTTCAAAATCTTCTCATTTCTGAAAATATAGTTTCTGAATTTCTCTCTTAAGAAAATAAATATTTGAAGCTTCTGCTAGCGTAGCATTCGTTTAGCATCAATTAAAAAATAATTCTTAACTGAATTTTAATTACATCACAGTGGCTTCGCATACTGTTTATAAGGTGTATGTAGGACAAATAAACAGACAATCACATGATGATAAGTGGAAACTGTCGTTCACAGACAGCTGCCACTCAAAAGCCACGAGTGCGCTATGAGTCACTTTCCTTGAATCGGCTCATCATTCACTCGATAAAAAAAATACTATCACATAGACTTAGAGGTTTTTTCTAAGCTCCTGTTATCTACTATATGCTTTGTTAATCTTTTCTTTGAGGTCTTATTTTTTTCTAACCGACTTGTAAAAATATCCGTAAAAGATTTACTTGCAAAAATAAATATCATTTATCATTTATTTTCTGCTTACTTACAGGATTACAAAGGAAAAAGAAATCTGACCAGCTATCACATAGTTTTCAACAGGAAACGGCATTAATATCACGACGAGAAAATTACTATGCAGGATAATGTGTGATATCGAACGACAACTATAGTATAGTTGTGTGAGTGTGACCGACAATCGTTGTTTGGACATCGACTATTGTACATCGCAATGATTGACAGTTAATTAAAACGTACGATCTAGTCACGTATTGCCATTGGCTTGGATCAAACGCGTAATTGAATTTCGTACTAAGGAATAGTCCACCTCCGCAAGGGATTTTGATGAATATGGATAGTAACATAGTACAAAAGTGTCAAGAAACTAGGCAGATAAAAAATGGATATAAATGTTATCCACTTCGAGAATAAAAGATTTAATGTGACTTTATTTCTGTGTATGAAGTATTTATGTAATTATTACATACATATGTTGTTGCTACGATAAATATTTTATTGTTTAAATAACATTATTCAATTTCCTAAGTGCTGACAATGTTATTTTTCTGATAGGTTTTAAATAAAAATATTGAAGTTGGAATTAAAGTAAATAGTTTTGATTTTTATTGCAAATATCTGTACAAAATTTGAGTGTTTCTTTTATATACATGTGAAGCTTTATTTTCGCCAGTTATTTAGAGACTATTTTCCTTGATTCCTTTTCTTCTCAAACATATTAAGAAAGTAAAGCTATTGTTATCAAGTAGCTACAACAATCAGTAGTATTTTATATCTTAAGAATTATTTGTAAATCTGATTAAATAGAGCTGGATGCGGAATATCTATCGAAGTGGTAATAGGAGTAGTCTATGTCTATTAGTGAACTGCGAAAAGCCGATAATGGTGATTACAGTAATACAAAACCTTAATAGTAAATGTTATTTATTTTACTAACAATTAATATTATAAGCCGCAACGTATTGTAACAATATATTATAACCGCAATCCATTAAGCAATATAAAAGTGAGTATTTTTTTTCTTTTATTTTTTTTTTAAAGAAACCCTTACCTTCGTCATACATTGTCAAAACTTTTTACTTATATGTAACTGGCTTTGAGTTATTTTAAAATAAAGACTAATTCTAAGCTTTGTAAGCACTACTTAAAACTACAGCAATATTCCTTTCCCGTAAGTTTTTTACATTCCAAAATTTGGTGAACGACAAAACGATGATAAGAAGTTGCGACATTTTAATATCAATACAACATTATGTTTACATGTTTAATCATGAAAACTCCTTTATCGTGAAAAGTAATATATATTTTACTAGCTTTTGCCCGCGGTTTAGCTCGATGGAATTTGGTCTGCCACATTAAGTTTTTTTTTTATATTAAGAGCCTGCCAAAGTGACTCTACTCTGCCTGATGGAAAGCATGAATAAAATCCAAGAGTTGTGGTCACCAGTATGGTGACCCACACTATGGTGGTCTTGTGAGATGCTTTTTCAAACCCCGCTTGGGAACGTAAAAGGCATGACAGTCATCGTGACAGTGTAAGGCTTACTCAGTTACCACGATAACTGTCGCCCCTGCATCAATGGGCCTCTGGTCTTACACTCACCAAAGAAACACGACAACACAGATGCTGGCGCTTTAGTTTGGTTTTCTGTGGGAGGGTAGTACTACCCCGATCGAGCCGGCCCGGTCGTGCTGTAATCAGCGTGGCTCTACTACCTAGTTTTGTAACAGATCATTTTAAATAAATATTTTTTTTTTTAATATTCAAATAATCCTACGGTACATCATCTTTGTGTAACTTCAGTAGTTTAAGCAGCGTACACCAAGATAGCTCTCAGAGGCCAGATTTTTTTTTCCGACTTAATTGACATGTATCGTTATATTACGACCAAAATTACATAAATCATTACAAATTATAGCCTATATGTTATTCCGAGATAACCTGTGTGGTTATTTATAGATTGTAATATTACTGCAAAGTTTCATTCAAATCCGTTCAGTAGTTTTTCGTGAAAGAGTAACAAACTTCCATACAAACTTTTGTATTAAAATATAAGTAGAATACTCAAGAATACTCTAGCAGAATTACAATGAAGTTACATAATGTAACAGATGTAATATTTCAGCTGTTTACCTTATATTTTAACAAAAAACATCAATCCCACCAATCGTCAATCGTGTATCAAGATTCGGCCAAAACATCAAATGGTTTGTAGTTCAAAATTTTAAAGAGAAAAAAAAAATGTTTTACATACAACATTTATCCACTGTTGTGTAATGAAAATGTCCTAATACAGTAACATGGCTTAAGACTTGATTAAAAAGTTTTATCTCCACATCCCACTTGGCATTATCCTTGATATTCAATAGCTGTAACTGGCACGTTTCATGGGGAATAATTCCCACATCGACTACGTGAGAAACCGAACATAGACCAACTAAATACCGGAGAAAATTTTCTTTTCGCAATAGAGTTTATATAAATGGAATCCTTTGTTATAACACTTTCAAAAGCAAAATTTGTCGAATAGATACCACGGAAGAAAAAGTAGAACTATTTATGGTTACTTATCTAAAATATAATTGTTGATTATATTTATAATAAGTACATTCCGCTAGTTTTTTCTACACTTTTAATGAAGTAATGACAATGGAGATTACTACTATACGACGATAGTATTATAACGATAATAAAGGTTGAAGAAATTAAGTAGGAATAAAAACGCATAATAACATAAAGTAGCAATTAAAAGTAGTATTAGTAATATTATAGATCCGTGTGATGACGGATTAAGAATATAGAGTATCATCGCCCCTATTCATACTTTTTTTTTCTTTCAAGAGCCTGCCAAAGTGACTCTACTATGCCTGATGAAAAGCATGAATAAAATCCAAAAGTTGTAGTCACCATACCCATATGCTGACAATGCAGTATGGTGACTCACATTATGGCGACCTATTAAGATACTTTTCTACACCTCACTTGGGGACGTAAAAAACATGACAGTCATCGTAGCATTGTACTACACACACTTGCCACAGCAACTGTCATCCCTGCATCAATCCGGTGTCACACTCACCAACTAAATACGACAGCATGGATGCTGTCGCTTTAGCTTGTTCTTCTGTGAGAGGGTAGTACTGCCCCGGTCGAGCCGGCCCGTTCGTGCTGCAATTAGCGTGGCTCTACTACACTAAAATACCTTGGTTGTCTTAAGCGGTGAGTAAGGAAACAGACAACTGAGGACAATATCACTGTAAACAGAAGGCAAACTTGATACAAACTATTTGAACCCGCCTGGCCAACGTGGCACAGTATGTTAAAACCTCCTTTATAAGAGGAGGCCTATGTCCAGCAGTGGACTATTAAAGGCTGTTGATTAGTAATATTTGCAGTTACTTACTACACTGGTAAAAACCTGTCAAGTAAATTATGGTTGGATAAGGAATTTAGTCATAAATATTGCTCAAAAGTCGAGTCGTGGAGTCGCAGTCTCAGTTTTCCATTAAAAAATAAGACATACCAGTCTTTGTCTCTTGGTAAAAGGATTAAAGGCTTAAAGGAAGTTATCAGGCAGCCAGCCGATAATAAATGAAAATTAGACAAACGTAACAATTTAAATGGAAGAAGGACTATTATAATGATGGTGCTGTGATTTTTTTTCTGTTTTTTTTTTAAAAGACGCCTGTTTTAGGAAGGAATCCTTTGTTGCGAGGTACTTTACAATCATATAAGAAATGAATACAAAGAACACCCAGATTCAGAACAACAATTTGTGGATCACACAAAGTATTGTCCAATGTGGGGTTTGAACCCACATTACTCAGCGAAGTCGAGAGCGACGTGGCGACCGCTTAAACTACTAAGCCAACCGTGCAGTAAAATTACACAGTAAATATACAAGTACAAAATCAAATATAAGCTGTATAAAAATGTTTAACTTAATCCAGCAACGTTTACGAGGTGTTTGCCTGTGACGTGACTGAAGCAGGTGCAGTGGTAATATTCCGGATTTCGCTGGAAATAGCATGTAAATTGCATCTCTTTACGTCCACTCAAGTTAGTCATTGCTTAAGTTTAAATCGTTTGAAATATAGCTCACAACTTGTTTATTAAATAACGTTTAGACTTACGAGTACAACTTATAGAAGTCAAAGTTAGCATAGCTTTTTATGAGATGTTAGATCATGGACAAATGCACTTACTCGTTCAATTTGCCATAAGTGAGAATTTAAACCATTGCTTTTGTATAAGTATGGTGGTGTGGTAGTAAGTACAAAAATAGTGTTAATTTTCTTCAAAAACATATAGATTTCACTGTCCCCTGCAGACACAAAAAATATAATCTATATATATGTATATAAATGAACGTTTGTTTGTCTGTCGGTCTATATATCCCTTATAGAATCGTAAAATATGCATTCCATCACTTTATTATCTTTAGCAAAGTTGTTGTGCATGAGTCCATGTGCTGAGTTGGAATGAATATTGTTTTCCCTTCAGATTTATTTTAGTTGGTGGCGTAGCAATGCGCACAGGGTACGGTTAGTTCAAAATAAAAAAAGAGATGCAGCGACTTACCAAGATGAAGAAAAAACGTTGCGACGCGCACACACAACAATATATTATCGTGCTCATTACACAATTTTTCTACTGAGTGGGCAGCGAACCCACAACCTTCAGCTTAGCAATCAGAGTCGCTAACTATTAGACCATGTGTCATTCACACATCGTATATATATTAGTTTATTGTTAAAACTATTTTCTAAATAGTAGAGCCAAACTGATTTCAGCACGAGCGGGCCGCCTCGACCGGGGCAGTACTACCCTCCCACAGAAGACCACCCTAAAGCGCCAGCATCCTTGTTGTTGTTTCATTGGTGAGTGTTAGACCGGAGGCCCATTGATGCAGGAGTGACAGTTATCGTGGTAACTGTGTAAGCCTTACACTGTCACAATGACTGTCATGCCTTTTACGTCCCCAAGGGGGTGTGAAAAAGCATTTGACAAGGCCGCCAGAGTGTGGGTCACCATACTGCGTTCTCAGCATTTGCAATGAGTATGGTGACCACAACTTTTGGATTCTATTCATGTTTTCCATCAGGCAGAGTAGCATCACTTTGGCATGCTCTTAAGATAGAGGAAAAAAATCCTAAAGAGATTTACGAAAGAAGTCGATATAATAATCGAGTTTAAACGTGATTTGCATATTAATGGTAAAGATGTAAGATATAAGTTTCTATGAGATATGAATAAACAAATAAATTAATTTTAATAATGATAATAACTGTGAGGTACAATAATTGTAAAAATAATGTTACAAATAATAAATGAATCCAATTATTACTTCACTTCATAAACAGGTATGTTATGTTGATATTGTTTCCTTTGTGCACTGTTTTACTAAAGCTAAATCTCTTGGGGTAAGAAATGAATTTAAATAAATCTAAAATAGCGAAATCGTATTCGAATAGTGGAACTACTTCTGAAAACTATCACTATAGATTTACTAAACTAACATACAAATAAATAAAGTTGTTCGGTGACTTCGGTTAATGAATACTCAATACATGATATATTTAATACAAAGTTTAAAATCAAATCATCATCATCATCTCAGCCATGAGACGTATACTGTTAGACATAGGTTTCTCTCAAGGTTCTCCACAACAGCCGGTCCCGTACCGCCCGCATCCAGCAGTTTCCCGTGACTTTCACCAGGTCGTCGGACCACCTTGTGGGGCCTACCAACGTTAAAATCAAATACTAACTACAATTTGTCTGGATACATCTTTTACATTCAGTCATAATAAAAGCTGTATATCAAATCAATCAACAGCCTTTTACAGTCCACTACTGGACATAGGCCTCTCCTTAGCAAGGAGGCTTTGGTCAACTATTCCACGCTGGCCCGACGGGTTGGAATTGAGTTTGTTTCAAGCCAATTTAGGTAGAACCAGCGTCGCGGATCTACACTCGGTCGCTAGGAGGGAATTAAATCTCGCCTGTCACCACTGCGACTGCAGTGAGGACTCAGCTCAACACACGCTAGCGGTTTGTTCCGCCTGGGTGGCACAGCGTGGGGTCCTTACTGCAGTTATTGGAGAAGATCTCTCGCTACCGGCCGTCATACGCTCCATGGTTGGTAGCGACTGTTGCTTTACCATAGTTGCAATCTTCTGCGAAGATGTCATTTCGTGGAAGGAGGCGGTGGAAAGGGTCCAGGAGGACGATCTCCACTCAGATCCTATTCGCTGCGTAAGTGTGGCTGCGGGTGGACGGGACGGGTTTTCCCCTCCATCCACTGTAGTGGCCAGCCGCGAGGAGGCGACGTCCGAGTGTGCCATACGTCGCCTAAATAGAGAGTTTTATCCGAAGGTGTTGCCCACGGTATCGGGCAGGCGCTAGGAGGGATCCAGATGTCGTAATAACAGCTGTTCCTGGATTCCTCCTGTCCTAGGCGCAGAGTGGCACCCCGTGGGGCTTTAGTCGGTCCGATTCCGATAAACCAACCCGCCGTAAACCCCGGAGGAGTGACGACCCGAAGGGGTTTCCACACGTTAAAAAAAAATTAAATAAAAGGGTTTGTTTCAAGTTTTCCTTCTCTTTGTAAAGATGTTGTCTTGTATACTTGGTCCTTAAGTCGCCGTTTACGAGACTCACGGAATGAATAGGGGTGGTAACATTATGTATTCTTAATCCATCTCTTTCTTGTAAACGAACCAGGAATCGAACCCTAGACCTCAAGCACAGCAGTCGTATCGGCTACCGTTGCGCCACCGGGGTTGTCGAATTAATTTTAACTTTATTTATATTGTTTTTAGTATTAAAAAATTAGACATCAGTTACGACAAGATATTACTTTAGGTAAAATTTGTATCTTTTGTGAAGATAGGCTCATATTATACATAGAAAACAACCAAACTTTGAAACAAATATTTGCAGATGATACGAACATTTGGTCTGGTCCGGGAGTCGAGCCCAAGACCTCCTAATACAGCAGTCGCATTTACTGCAGTTGTGCCACCGAGGCAGTTGAAGAAGAAAAATATAAAATTATCAGTCTAGAATCTGGATAAAAAGGAAAACTAGTCATTTAAATTAAATATTTATATCCAGTGATATGATATTGTTGTACGTAGAGTTTGTGCTTTCTTTAATTAATTTAGATATACGAGGGCGGTTCAATAAGTACCAGTGTTAGAAATGAAGACACCATTTTTTTTCAAAAAAAGTTTTTTTGGTTTTCAACATAATCTCCTTTTAGGAAAATACACTTCTCCCAACGTTCCTGCCATTTTTTTAACCCCTCCAAAAAATAGGGTTTGTCAAACTCTCCAAAATACGCCTCTGTCTCGACAATATCTTCCTCTTTAAGCTAAATTTTAACGAGTATGTATAATATCGTTGCCAGTTTTGTACCCAAATTTAAGTTAGTCATAAATAAAAGACTTTGGACAACACCATGAAAGTCTATTAACGTGAATTCTTTGATTCACAATAATCCCGGCAAACTTAAAAGGAATCATTTTTACAGTTCACACAAGCGGCAAGTAAAACTGACGCTTGATTCAATATTATCTGTCTATCCCTCCATCGCATCAGTGAACAGAAATTAAATCATGACGATGCGGCATTGGCAGGCCGCCAGACGTCGTCCGTTAATATTGTTTTAGCTGCACGACCAATTGCACTTACCTAGCTAGACACTTTATGATAAGAATGCTTAGTTAGAGTTCCGCCTTTATTTAGCTAATTTATACGATATGAAAAGGTTAGTTAATTGAGCAAGCAAAGTTGAAGTCTAGTTTGAGATGAACACATAAGCAGATGAAACAGATGCAAACCTTTGACATAATACTTCAAAAATCTCATCTGAACAATCTTTTCCGCAAAGCTGATTTTAGCTTTGTTGATAAATTTTAATTTTTTATTCAGAATAACTTAATAATTTTTTGAAAAATATCGTTTGATGTTCGAGAAAAGTGAAAATAAATTCTCCTTAAAGTTAAAAATTATGGTTTTGACACTGTAAACAACATATTTAAAAAGTGAATTGAATTTAATAAGACAAACACAGTTCCAAATATCTATCCTGATGGACTTATCATCAGACATCAGTACAAATCATAATGTGCAGGACTTGTTGCAACAAATCACATGAACCCTTTTTAAGGGATTTAACTGTTCTCATTGAAGAATTTCACTTCTTTCTGTCCCCATTAGCAGAATGGCTTCAAGATGCAGATTTATAATATTGTAATCCAGGCTAAATTACATAATTATAAATTGACACGATTATTCAAATTATTTTTTTTTTTTTTTTACGACTTTAATGCTTTAACGATTCTCTTCTCATTTGAAATGTTTATTCCTGTATTCTTTGAATTTGACTTCGATTTTAATTTGTATCGAGTTCGATTGCCAAGTTGGACCAAATGTTTGTATGTTCTACAACTATTTGTTTCGGAGTTTAAGTGTTTTCTATGTATATATAACATGTATGTATTTACAAAAATAAAGTGTATATGTATTCATGTCATTTGTTTAGTACCCATAGTACAAGCTCGGCTTAGTTTGGGACTAGATGACGTTGAGTGTCAGATGTCCGAAATATTATTATTATTATTTGGAAACTGATATTTAAGCTTTATTTGCGGAAAATACTTTTTACACCTTCCCTTGGATCGAAGTCCTGGGCAGCTGATTTGATTAGTTTACTTGTAATTTTAATGTATTTCATTATAGTTGGTTATATTTGAAGATAATAATCACTTGTTAAAACAAGTATCTACTTGCCTATTTCACCTTTTTTGCTCTTTTTAGTAATTGTACTTGTTTCTCATACCTAGATTTCATATTTCATCTCATTACTGACTACATGCGAGTATTTTACATAAACACTTATGTAAATAACTAAAACAAAACATCACACTTTCATAAACTTCCTCTTAATAAAGTTCAAATAGTTTTTAAATAAATTTTTATGCATTCTTCTTTCACTCACATTTTATTTACGAAGTTTAAACAAAACAGGATTTAATTTCTTTGATTAGAATAACAGTATTTCTTTTTAAATATTACATTATTTCAAACAATCCTAGACGGTCGAGTGATGAAATGGTTGTGAAATTCATAAGATTGACTGAAGCGATGAAACGATGCTGTCTGAGACCACATACGAGAAATTTAAAGCCGTCGAATTGATTAAAGTGTTCATCGGTAACCGCATTGAGTTCGTAAAGATATTGTTAATGTAATAAAGGCCTAATTTGCTTTATTTATTTTTTGTAAACAGATATTTTTCAATAATTAAGGTCTGTTTTTAGTTTTCTTTGTATAAGTAGTTCCATAAATTATACTTCGGTTCTCGTTTGGAATGTCTTTTTAGTAATTTCTTTAAATAATTTGTAACAGTTAATTAACTCCAAGTATCTTTAATTAATTTTAAACTTTAGTGCTGTTAGTACAAGGTGGTTCACGAATTAGTTAATTGTTTATTTAGAAGAAAGCTAATTAGTTGGAATTTATTTTTTGAAAATTACATCGTCTAAATGACCACCATTTCGTGACATTTGTACTTTCTTAAATCCAAAAACTCCTACGATGCCGACGTGTATTCGAAAAATTCAAATACACGTCGGCTAAGAGACCGCGAGATCATTGATATAGTTTCGCTGATTTTTTCTTCTAGTTGACGTAGGGTATTTAGTTTATTGATGTAGACATGATCTTTCAAATAACTCCATAAAAAGATATCTGCTGGGGATAGATCTGGATTTCTGAGTAGCCATGGAATGTCACCTCGTCTAAAATCAGCTTTCCCAGAAACATGTCTTTGACCAGCGGCGGGGGCTCATTGGATGTGTGACAAATGGCTTCATTTTGTTGAAACCAAGTTTTACGATTGTGCAAGCAAATTTCAGTAGCATCGGTCCTAAGAACTCCCGTAACATGTTTGCACGGAATTTTAGATTCAAATGTTAACGAATTCTTGGTCCACCCTATGTAATTTACAAAATTCATAATCTTTTCGTATATTGAACGTCGCCAAACAAACAACAATGTCAAAACGCTACAAGACGATCAGAATTAACATAATTTGCATGCATCGCTTATAATCCTGGTGGTCTATATTTAAATTAATATAGTAAATTTGCTTTAGAATATTTTGCTATAATATTAACATAATTTAAGATTACATCTAAGTCGAGACACGTAACCTCAGTTAGGGAGTAACTCACAACTTTTATTTGATTTTCGTAGTTCAACATACATTCAAAAACTGGTCACGACGTACAAAAAGAGTAAAAAAACACATATTTGTTTTGGCATTCAAAGAATACATGAGTAAATAGTTCAAATTAGAAAGAACCATTTCAAATTCTTTTATTATAAATAGGGCACGCAAAGATATTTTGAAATTTTAGGAGAGCACGAATAATGTATAATGTCCATCTCGGACAAAATGGATATCACACTATATTTTTTACATAGGACATTGCTTGAATAGTACGAATAACGGCATATTTTTACACAATTCATTAATATTTGTCAATTTTAAGTATTTCGATTTGTTATTTGTTTTAGCAGATATTTTCTATAAAAAGACGCAAATTCGACCAACACTCGTAATTTATCTCAACAATCTCTCCTACAAATTATTAGCATCATTATCGATAAATTGTCGAGTTCAATTAGTGAGTTTCAAAATGTGTTCAAAATGTATAACGAATTTTTGTCCCTTACTTTAGTTTTACATAAAATTGTTTCTTTTTTCATATTTATATAATATCTAAATTAAGGGAGAAAGGTAGGATTACATACTTGCATGGTGTTAACTTAATCATACTTACTTTATTTGTGAGAGTACCATGGCTTCACTGACAATTTAATGATATTTGACTTCATTTATAGCAATATACCAGTGTCAATGGCAAAGTTCACACAGCGATCGATCTCCTCAACTCAAAATGGCAAGATCACTAATAAATCAAAATGGTAAGATTCGTCGAACAGTCTTTTATAATACGAAAAGAACGCACTCAAAACGGATGAAAATGAACAGCGCAGATTTTTTCTGACTGTCTGGTGTTGCCATCAGTTAGTCTTTCACTAGACACCGAGTCTAGCGTTGTCAACTGTAGCAAAATTAAAAAAAAACTTGATTCTCTATGAATCGATTTCACTAAATAATTGCAAAACACTTGTCGCTTGATTTTCAATTTTTATACATTCTTAGATATTACCCATTTATTCACAATTGATTAGAGCATGTTCAATTAAAGTTTTGTCCCTTTTTAGATATAAACATGGTACTGTAAGTCGTAATTTCATTTAAAAAGTACATTTTTATACACGTTTCAATTACGGTACTGCTGAGCCCAAAATTATCATTCTCCTTTATGTGTATTTTTGGTCATTTTATATTTGACAATACAAATATATAAGATAAAAGGACCCAACAAAATCATTTTTATGTGTTTTAATTTATATCATATATAGAGCATTTAATTTCAAACACTACCAAATTTGTAAATAATATCATAAACAACTATGAAATATCTCTATGTATGAAATACTAGCTGATTCACGTAACTTCGTCTGCCACTCTCAATAGAAATAAATTTTACCCATTTTTTCCTCGAGTAGTAGAATACACAAGTGTTAGGTAGTATGGCACTGGATATTTGGTTATTTTATTGCGTAGTTTCATTGTTTCCTCATTCATCAGTTTGAAGTTTCTTGTAATTTGTTACAATACATGTACAAATATTACGGTTTTCTTTTAAGGCACACGTGTAAATGTTAGTTAGCCTTGGATTAAAAACTAAGCCGTAATTCTGAGCATCCTTAAATTTATCATCTTCACTTCAGATAAAGATAATATTTTTGTTAACTTTAGGATGTTGTTCCTGAAATTGAAACAATGAACCCTCATTTTGTTTTTCGTGCTTCTCAAGTTCAATTATTTTTTCTTGTCAATAGTATCTGTGTCTATCAATAGTACGGGGTACAAGTAAAACCGTCAGTCCTACCCCTAAGATTCCTGGGCCGTGTCAGATAACGCTCTTCTCGGATTATGAGAGTGAAAAAACAGAGAGTGCATCTGATCGGATTATGAGAGTGAGTGAACAGTGAGTGCAACTGTGTTGGGGCACACACTCGTGCTCTATAATTTCTTCTGCGTAATTGGTTGGTCTCCGTTGAGATTGGCCGCGGCTAGGAATACATGATCAATATATTAGAAAAGCACTGCAAAGAGATAGAAATGAGACAAATGAGAAACAGTGAAACTACACGATATAATAACCAAATATCTAGTGCCATTTACTGGAACACTGGTTTATACTTGTATAACACACAAATATTCCTTATTTTTAGTGTCTTCTACTACTCGAGGAAAAAAACGGGTAAAATTTATTTCTATTGAGAGTGGCAGACGAAGTTGCGTGAATCATACATAGAGATATTTCATAAGAAAAACTTGAAACACACCCTATGGTCTAATAGGTATAGTCGGATAAAATCTTTTTACTAAGAAGAAGCCCACGTCCAATAGTGGACTATTAAAGGCTGTTGATGATGATGATGGTGGTGGTGATGACCATCATATCATGAAATATAATATATCCTTCTTATAATTCGTAGCATGCAGCGAGTTAATAATGAAGTGATTAAAATGTTATTACTATGAAAAGTGTAAGCTCACAAGTGTGCTTACAGACAACAAAAGGCAAAAACCTATAAAACACGAATTAAGCCAAAGGCCTAAATTTCAATTTCACTAGACAAATATCTAAAACCTCAAGACTTAATGTTTAAAGTTTCAAATTGTCCATATAAAACACTAGTATTTGTGTAACTTAAACGTTGTTTTAATAGTCTGGGTAAGTAGCAGTCTTCGAGAGTAAGTTGTGACTTTACTAATTTCAAACAGTGCTTAGTAAATTTCATTCAAATTTTTTATCAACACTCTTGTGATTTTAGTGCATTTTTCATTAAATTTTACAAGACTAAGTGACTGGTCGATTAGTCACATTTCCATCTTGTAATTATTTGTAAAGTAAATATTATTGTTAAATTACTCAACTCAACTAATAATTCTCAATAGTAATAATGTGTTATTACTGTGTGTCGAAATTGTCTGAGATCTTAGTTCTACGTGTATTCTCAAATCGTTGTAATAGATAAACAATTTATCACATACATTTTAGTGTCATCATTAATAAACAAATTTAAAACGAACATTGTAAAACGACGTTTCCGTGACCATTTTGTGCAACATCCTTAAACTTAATACAGTTGAGACACTATTAAAATTCCTCACCCGTCTAGTATATATATAATACATCCGGCTCACAAAGAGTTTCAGTTACGTGAGAACTGACATAAAATTATTTGGAAACCGTTAAATATGTTTTGTTTATATTTTAATGAACTATTTAATTTCTATTTAACGACTTATTTAATGCACGAACACATTTGATAGTTGTTGGATGAAATGATTCATGTGTCACAAAGACATTTACACAGATGGCCGTGGTCTAAACAATGAATAAATTTAGAAGTGTGCTTACTATTTGTTAAAAGGATTAACTTGAAAAGGTATCTTGGAGTGACGCTATGGTAAATAGAAATTCAGGCAACTTAAATAAAATTACGTGCATGGTCGGACAAAACCTCCAAGACGTGAACCCTGGTTGACCATTTTTTTCCTTAGATACTTACTACACTATTTTTTAAAAATATTTTTGGGGTAACTCACCATCTGAACCATAATAACTTATGACTACCCTTGCAAAGAATAGAAAAAAAAATGACGAACATTTTCCTGTTACCCTCGGCAAATAGAGCAAGACTGACAAGTAATAAGAGCCTATAATGAATGCGGATAGGATAGGGAAAGATGGATTTCAGGATCAACAACCTCGATGTAAATAAATATGAGTCATTTCTTTCAGATTCTTTCACAATCGATCGTCTACGGTAAACGTTTAATGACCAAATTGATGATGTTCTGAAGAAGGGCCATATGAAAAGTACGAGTGACCGATGAGCATGTGGATAAAGTAAAAAAGGTGTGTCAGGGATGTAGTAAGTAGAGATCAATTGCCTCTGCCTACCCTTCTGGGAATTAGCTGTGACTTTATGTTATGTTTCTAGAATATGTTTTGATATTATACAATTTCCAAAACAGATAAAAAATAGAGTTGTAAAAACAACATCTAAATCTCAAGGGATATTAGCTGGTACTGGATTATTTATTGGCTAAATATTCAGTTTCGGCTTCTGAAGAAATTATATTCGATTTACAAGCTGTTTATAATATATACAAGCTAATTTATTTTGTTATACTTTCTAATTATTTTTGTTTCTATATTAAGAGCCTGCCAAAGTGATTTTACTCTGCCTAATGGAAAGCATGAATAGCATCCAAAAGTTGTGGTCACCATACACATTGTAAATGCAGACAATGCAGTATGGTGACCCACACTATGGCGGTCTTGTGAGATATTTTTTCACACCCCGCTTGGGGACGTAAAAGGCATGACAGTCATCGTGACAGTGTAAAGCTTACACAGTTACCACGATAACTGTCAACCCTGCATCAATGGGCCTCCGCTCTCACACTTACCAACGAAACACGACAGCACAGATGCTGGCGCTTTAGGTTGGTCTTCTGTGGGAGCGTACTATTGCCCCGGTCGAGCCGGCTCACTCGTGTTGAAATCAGCCTGGTTCTACTATCTAGCAAAAATTTAATTTGTTTACTTTCAATCTTAACAAGATGCAACTGATAATACGACGTACTGTAAATTTCTTAGTTTCTAAGAATAGTAAAATTCGTTTATAAAATGTTTGCCACAAAATTCAACCAGTTGTAAAAATGTAATTATACATACATTGCCACAGGCATTTGTGTTATCTATTACCCTTTTTGTAACATTTGACAAAGGAAGTTATTATTACGGTAAGTTTGTATACTTATCTATAATTTAAAATTTTGTACATCGACTTCTTTTGCAACTTTCGTTCAATAAATAATATAGCGAATAATAAAGTTCGTTTGCTTTAGGATATCAATATCAAACGCAAAATCAAGAAAGGAAAGAAGAGATGTTTGAAACTTTATCCTTTTTTTGTAAACCTAATAGACCTACCAAATTGCATGAGATATGCAAGTGCGAGGAAAGCCAATCGCCGGGTTATCGGATTCTCTGCCAATTCTGCGTATTACCATTGTTAAATGTTTCGTTTTCAAATAAAGTTAGTAAATCAATTTATACAGCAACAGCGACAGTAAAGTATTTTAAATGTTCGAGTAACTTCAAAATATCTTTGTAAGTAGTAAACTTCATTTATTAATCTTGAGGTGAAGGCCGTAGTCGTAGCCGAAATAGTTCTTGTCTAAGTGGTGGACGTAATTCTCATGTAGCTTTCAAACTACATGAAAACTTCCGTTTATTTACTAAGTAATATGCCTATATAAATGAAATTATTCCTTGACGAAAATAATGCGTTCAGCATAAAATAAGAACATTGCTCTTTTTTTATTTTATTTTAATAGCCTGCCAAAGTGACTCTACTCAGCTTGATGGAAATCATGAATAGAATCCAAGAGTTGTGGTCACCATACTCATTGCAAATGCACATCATGTAATGTGGTGACCCACATTATGGCGGCCTATTATGATTTTTTACGCCTCACTTGGGTACGTAAAAGACATGACAGTCATCGTAGCATTTATTGCACATACTTACTACGACAACTGTCACCCTTGCATCAATGGGCCACCGGTCTCGCACTCACCAACGAAACACAACAGCACGGATGCTGTCGCCTTAGGTTGATTTTCAGTGGGAGGGTAGTACTGCCCCAGACGAGCCTGACTGCTCATGCTGAAATCAGCATGGCTCTACTATCTGGTGAATGCTCAATCAATTTCGAACTAAGAAATTATTACTAGATAGAAAAAGTGATCTTAAACACGTTTTATCACACATAATTACTCGTATATTCGAATTGTCATATACCGAAGTCTTTAAGAATGAAAATGAGAAAATTGAAAATATGTAAACTTGCAGAGAAAGATTATTTAACTTATAAATTTAATCCATTCGATGGCAGAAGATAAATAGGCTCATTATTTGTTCCAGCAGGACAGAGTTGAACCTGTAACTTGGACCCTAACCCCCCTACTAAATTGTCGTTATCTGATTAAAGCCAACTATCTATGTATCGGTTGACTATGTAGCCGGTAAATAGTTAAACCGAAAGACTTGTAATTGATTAACACGGCATTACGTAAAAGTGGCCAGTAATCGAAAGTATGAGTTTGCACTTATTCTAGAGGCTTTAGTAACTGATATCTAGCGGCCTTGACCGTATTTTTGTGGTCTCTACTCCTTGATCTATATTAACTAGAGATCGAACTGAAGATATAGTTTTCTCAAGACATGTTCCAGAAGCTCCAACTGCATTATTTCTCAACTGTAATCCCTATGGTTTCTAGAACCTGGTACGAAAGAGCTGCACCAAGTATAAGTCATTGCATTGATTTATCTGAATAGTAATTGTACGACTCATATTATCTAGAGTAAATGTGTCTGGCAATGTTGAATTCTGTTATTTAACATTCTAAATGATATGTAGTACGAATGCTTTAAAAGTGCTAAATAAAATTATAAATTAATTATAAACAAACGACAACATTCACTATTAACTGAGCATTAGATACAAGATAGTTTTAAATTAAATGAATTAGTTTATAACTCTGACTATAATTTGGTAACTATGATAGTATGGACTATAATTATGGATACTCTCATACCTTGACATTTGTACATTATTTTACGGACCAAACGTACGATAAAATATGCACCCAGAAAAAAAGTTT
Organism: Hypercompe scribonia; assembly: GCA_949316085.1. NCBI lineage: Eukaryota > Metazoa > Arthropoda > Insecta > Lepidoptera > Erebidae > Hypercompe > Hypercompe scribonia. Next base: position 15,106,184 of record OX438988.1, read on the forward strand.
TATCATCAGTCTAAGTTAGCAAAATGCTACTAGACGGCAAAACAATATCTATAAATAATTAATTTACGTATTAATTGGTTTGAAGCCGTAGTAATAGTGGACTTCTTAAGCCTGAATGACACAGCTGATTATGACACCCCAGGATTGATGTACTTAATGAATTTCTTATTTACTGCAAGAAAAAGATACATCAAAAAGTTTTATTTCCACAAAAAAATCTCGCCATTATTGTTATAAGTTAATTAAATTAAAAATAGTAATAAAAATAACAATTGCAGGAAAAAATAATGTTAACTAAGAAAATATTTGTGCGCCTCTATCTTACCTATTCAGAAATAAAAATGAGTAACTATATGAGATGTAAAAATCAGCGATTTGAATTCAAATTGCAGCCTTTTCAATTATCAAATTATTTATAAAATCATAATGTTGTTTTTAAGAACTCTAATTGAATAATTTGCATATTTACAATCCAAGTGGGTATCTTTAGAGAAATGTAATAAAGAATGTAAAATTGAGCTTAAAATAAACCACTTTGGCCACTACAAAAAGTAAAGTGCCTCATTAAAAACTCACAAGCTAATAAAAACAAATTATTTCAAATTAAAATCAATTAAACTATATACTTACAGTCACAAGTGCCTGACAAAATCACAAGAGCAAACCGCACATGTCACTACACAGCGTAATTCACTATTACAATGTAAGTAGGGGTTGGCGCGACACGTCCGTGCCAGGCGCGCGCCCGCGTCCATCTGCCGCGTGCCGTTACCAATATTTTACATATAAGTAAATATATTAAGGAATGAGCTTTGAATTTACGCTTCACAATAACGTTTAAGATGCCTGCGTATTATAAAAACATGTTCTCGCCGAAAAGGGCACCTGAGTGCTTTTTTCAGCGGTAATAAGCGTAAAAACTGCTCTAGTTGCTAAACATTTAACTTTCATTTATTATTTTAATGGAAGTATTTTCTTTTATGTATACATCTGTCAAAATACTCTACCTGATGGAAAGCATGAGTTTAAACCAAGAGCGATGGTCATCGTCATTTGATAGATTTGCTTAGAACGTACGATAAATATGCTGTCTAGAAAGAAAATTAATTCAAAATAGGCTAGATGACACCTTAGTCAAATTAGCTACTTTTTATTATCTGTCAAAACGACAATTTTGTATGAAAAATGTACTAAATACAAAATTGTGACGTCACTGTTTTAGACTATATTTGATTGAAATTCGTAATAATAACAAAAGCTGTGTTAATTGTATTTTGCGAGATGTTTCACGATGTTAGTTTTAATGAAGTGGACATTGGTATTTATTTATGATATAATCATCTACCCAATTGTCTACAAAATTATATCAACCTATCGATATGGTCCAGTGATGAACATTTCAGGACCATAAACTATTTGAACGATAGCATGAAATAATAAATAGGTACATTGAAATTACAACAACCTTTTGCTAGGTAGTAGAGCCACGCTGATTTCAGAACGAGCGGGTCGGCTCGACCGAGACAGAAGTACCCTCCCACAGAAAACCAACCTAACGCGCCAGTATCCGTGTTGTCGTGTTTCGTTGGTGAGTGTGAGACCGGCGGCCCCTTGATGCAGTTATCGTGGTAACTGTGTAAGCCTTATACTGTCACGATGACTGTCATGCCTTTTACGTCCCCAAGCGGGGTGTGAAGAAACATCTCACAAGGCCGCCATAGTGTGCGTCACCATATTGCATTGTCTGCACTTGTGATGAGTATGGTGATTACTACTCTTGGATTCTATTCATGATTTCCATCAGGCAGAGTAGAGTCACTTTGGCAGGCTCTTAATAAAAAAAAAAAACCTGCACTAGCCCAGAATTGAGATGTTTCAAAAAATGAAGTGAAGACAACTAAATCAAACAGTCAGAAGCTCTTGAAAAGAAAGGTCACCGTTAGGACACAGTTTAGTTTAATGATGTACAAACATATATTTAACCAAGAAGAACTAGCTTAAAGTAAAATTGATCTTTTTTGCTGTAATTTATAAAATAATAATAAAATTTCCATGTAATTATATTGAAATTTTAATAGACTTGGTTTTAGAATTGTATACGTATATTTATTTTATAACAATTATAATAATATAGGAGTATTCATCATAATAATTTAAAATAGCGACGACGCTCCTGTCTTTGGAGCTCAAACCACCGGTGTCTTGGTCCCTGTACCCGATGTCGGTGGTCTACTATTTTTATATTTTTAAATACAGATGTCTTTTTATTTGCCTTTTTTGTAATAATAATAATAATTAACTACTAGGACTATTGTTGCCAATAAGCCTGATATTGTGGTGATAGATCGATTAGAGCGCCGCGCAATGATTGTCGATATTGCCGTTCCTCATGACGAGAATCTCGTGAAAGTTGAAAAAGAAAAATAATTGAAGTATTTGGATCTGTCTCACGAGATTGCCGACATGTGGAATGTGGATTCGGTGATTATTGTTCCGATAATCATATCTGTTCATGGATTGATAGCGAATAGCCTCGACCAACACCTTAAGAGGCTCACGTTAGAAGGTTGGATCAAGGGTCTGATGCAGAAGGCAGTCCTCCTTGAAACGGCTCGTATTGTGAGGAGGTTCCTGTCTTTGGAGCCCTAACCACCGATGTCTTGGTCCCTGTACCCGATGTCGGTAGTCTACTACTATTTTTTATATTTTTAAATGTGTATTTTCTATTTTTTATATATTTAAAAATGTAATAAATAAGTGTATATAATGACATAAAGAAAATAATAATTATATATAATTTAACTAAAATTAGTTTCTCAGTATATATTTTGAACAGCACATAACATCTACCATTTATAGAACGTCGTATACGTAAAAAACGTATAAATTGCCAGGAAAACAGTGTTGAAAGAAGATTCAACCTTCTGAGTTAGGAAGTCAGGTTCCAAGAAGAGAGTTAATTCTATTCTGAGACTGGTACTGAGTCTGGTGCCGAGTCATTGGTTTTTTATTAGATCTTTTTATCTATGCCTGACCGCTACTGCTTGTCTAATCTATTTAACCAACTACAATCAAATACCTAATAAGAAAATACAAAAAGTTATCAGTTATATTAACAAATAATTTGATAGAGCTTTACAATTACGTTAAAGAAGTATGTGAATATGGAATACTAAATGTGTATTCATTTTGTACAACGCCTCTGGATAAATACATCATATTCACAAAACTTCATGCATATGTAAGCAACGTCAAGGAAAAAAGAATTTCTTATTCTAGCTTAGTAGGTTGCTTAACTAGAAGGGTGTCATTCAAGAAAAGATAGTTCATAAACAACTCATAATATTTTTGCTATTTGGAAAGTAACAGTGGAAAAAACAGTAAAGGAAGAGCGTAGTTGACAACTGTTTAAAGAAATTTTGGTGGAACTGTTTAAAGACTGTTTGGTGTAAGCGATGATTATATTATTGATCACATGTAAGTTTTAAAACATCTTTCATTACTACTGTTTTCTAAATATATATAGTCGTTGTGATAACATTACACGTTTTGAGGTTTACCCATATCATAAGCCGCTGTTTGTTTAAACTAGCTTTGACCTATTTTCTAAGAAGTTTGATACATGACAAGGTAATCAAAATCAAAAGGCCAAACTGAAGGTGAAACAACAGATCAACGCTCATATACGTACTCAAAACTCATAAATGATAATCCTCCTTTTGGGAATGTCACACGGATGAAATGTAGTTTTTTGTTCTATTGGTGACTTTTTTTAAAAAAAGGAACTCGTCATGAGGTCTACAAAGCTTCAATAATAATCACAAAGAGGCTATCTCTCCCTAGATAGTATTTAAAACATTTCTATTTTAGCAACACCAATTTTCTTAAAACTCTAAAGATATTAATATAAGAAAGACCCTTCTGTGCAAAATATAATCTTAACCACGATTATACTAGATCCCTAGGGTGCGTTGACTAAGGGATTCTAATAGGAGTACCACCTGTGCATTAATTAACAAGTTTGGGGTACCACACCGCTCGTAACGTAGCATGGGGCCATGATGCAGATGACAATCTATTAAATTTTAAAAGTATTTACCACGTAAATTAATCTAAGTTTGTTGTAGACATAGCGTTTTTTATACTAAAATCTAACGGTAAGTAGCGATCATTTCATAATTAACAATCGTGTTAATTGATTAGGTTATTGGGTAAGAAGTGTTGGATGGGCTTGAATCGTAACCACTTAACTGCTTATTGAAAGTGTTAGATCGTGGAAACGATTGCTTCATATAGAAAATCTCTTATATTAGTGGTACATTACTAGTGATCAACATCCTGTTTAAATCATCATCATCAATCATCAACAGCCTATAACAAAATCAAATCTCATAACCATCCATTACAAATTCTGAAAGAGTCTGTCATTCTTCTTTATATTATATTACTAGTACATCTGTAATATCTGAAAGTACTTGGTTGTCAAATTGCTGGAGGATACGACAGAATTTATTGATCTTGAGTCATAAATGCGATTGTTAACATTATTGCGGCCTGGCTTGTGATTGATAAAATATGCAAGCGTAAGACAAAACCTAGTAAGTACAAACTTCTAGTATTATTTATATGATAAAGTGATGTACTAAAATTAGACTACTCAATGCTCTGGCGTTCTGGAGTTAGGTTTTAGGCATTTAGATAATACACCTAAATAATATACACAGTACCATGCTCTGTAAGACTCCTGACTTTGGACTCCGAAGAGAAATAGTGTCGGACAGTAGGACCATTCATAAATTTGTTTGCAGCTTTCACACTAAGTCTCGATTAATAGCACATACTACGCATAGACTAGAAAATTAGGACACATTGTTTCTTAATTTCTTACAACAGGCTGTACAAGTTAATCTTTATACTGCCAGCTGAAAAGTGTTATACCTAAAGAAAAGGATATTGATAATAATACAGCAATTACGCGTTGTAGAAAAGGTGTTTGCTAACGATGGTTAGCGAAGGTTATTTGCTAACAGTTTACATGACTCTCCTACTTCAGAACAGTGATTAAATACCTCCTCCAAATTGCTCTAATTTACGAATCTCTTGAAAGTTTACACTGGAACATGTTAAGTGGTAAAGAATAAATAAGTAACTTATTATGGCAAAATTCTAAAATTTTTTTTAACCATTGTTAAGTTAATCTACAGACACTTGACAAATTATATTCTATTTTAATTTTCGATAGTCAAGATACAATTGTAAGCATAAAATATTTTATAACAGTATTTGACTTAGTGGGAAAATATAAAATACGAGGCGTTGGACGTTTGAAAGCACTAACCGTGCCATAAATCAATAGTTTTAATTGAGAGGTAATGTATAAAAAACGATATAAGCCTTATCTATTAAATAGAAGAAGGCGAAAAAGTAACAAACAAAAACGAAACAGGTACTAGTTCAAAATAGACTCTCGTGAAAAGGTTCGTTTAAAAATTTCTCGCTCGATGTACGCCAACCAAAATATAACAACGGAGCCTAACTTCGGCGTAGATCATAAAGAAGGCTCACCTACTCCATCTCAGATTAGAATGAAAATAAGCAGTCGTGAAGCTTTCATCATGGCGGGAATATGTTCGTGTTTCTAAAATTAAACGGTGCTCAGTGTGCGTTGACTAAAGAGGGTGCTTCTGGTGCTAAATTTGTATTAGGGACAGTGCGCTTTTTAAGTAAAGCAATTTCTTAACGATAAAGTTTAATACACTCCAATGTATTTTATTGGTGAGCCAGATTAAAAATACATAATCTAATCATTATTCAAAAAGAAGAAAAATCCGAGTACGTGAAAATAAATACTTAAAGTGTTTACTCGTTACTCTCGTAATTAAGACGAATCGACGATACCTAAAACCCCAAAAGCCAACGAGTTGTGCAAGCTACAAAGCGTGCCAAAGAAATAAATATATAGTCGAGTAGAATCGAACAAAGAAAAGCAAGTGAAAAGATATAGTTAAAAAGATAAAGTTATTTTTAAAATATCATCTATCATAATATATGATTAACAGAAATACTTAAGTTGAAATTAGTAGTAGTAAGATTAGGAGAATAAAAAACGCAGCAATCAACAGAAGAAAATAAATAAACACATTGAAATACTAAGAAAGTGTTTAAAACATTTTTTTAATTTATAATTTCATGTTAAATATTTGTTAGTTACAAATTCTTAGACTTACAATTTTATCTTACTAAATAAATAAATAGCACTATTAACAAGTTTTCTGCCTAGTATGAATCAACCAAACAATCTATACTAAAATATTTGAAAGGTGGTAGTAAATCTGTTACGTGTTAACGTCTAAATCACCGGACTGATTTCAATGAAATTTAACTTAAAGATACTTTAATTTTTAAGGTAGTGCCGATGCTACTTTTTACCGTTACAACTAGCAGAAATAAGAGTGGAGTCAGAAACTTATAACAAAATAATAAAAAAAAAAGATTTAAAAAGTATTTGCAAAGTGTGTGTCGTCTTTATCTTTTCGTTCCGACAGTCTGTACCAAACGCCGCGCATGCGTCCCGCGAAGCGTGCAGGCGCCAGGTGCCGTGCAACATTAACCCCTGTTCACTTTACACTTTAACGAAGAGATCGCTATTTGTAAACACCCTAAGTAGAGCTATTTTTATCTTCTTTATGAGCCTGTTCATTCTTTGATGTCAGTTGTTCAACGAGTAAGTATGTTTTGACCAGTAATTTGTAAGGTTTGATCTCGATTCAAACAAAGTTCTGGTTACGATTGAATATGTTTATAGAAACGTTTACAGCCGTCTTTAAAGTGCAGTATGTATTGCATTGTAAATTGGATAAAAATGAGTGAGTAATAAATCAAATTTATGATCAACAATGCTAGAGAGTCTTTATAATGCAAAATAAATGAAGTGGCAACAAAAAAGAGAGTAAGAATATTTTATAATGTAATGTGATGACTACCACATACGAGGGCGGTTCAATAAATACCCGTGTTTGACGATAGAGGGCGTTTCTGAGGGAAGTTGGTGTAAAGAACGTTGGGAGAAGTGTATTGTCCTAAAAGGAGATTATGTTGAAAAATAAAAACTTTTTTGAAAAAAAAAAATGGTGTCTACATTTGTAATACGGGTACTTATTGAACTGCAATGCACACAAAAATCGTCTCGTCGATTAATCTAAAAATAAATATAAAACAACTTCACAGTCCTTGATCAATACTATTACTGGAGGACTTTTCCACCCAAGAAGAGATTAAATATGATGCAGAGCTTAGGCTTACATGACCTTATTTTTTTTCATGCGTTGGTTGTATGAGAAGTACCGATGCAAGCGCGAAGGTGGGGTGAAACGCGTTCCCGCCTATATACATTGCATAGAAGATATTATTAAACTCCCTTGAATACAGAATAGATCCATAGAAATCGTACTCAAGTTTACTAATTTATTAAATTCAGGACAATATTTTAAAGCAAAATGGTAATAAAGGAAAAGTTTTAAATACACCGTTTTGTCTATAAATATAATATTTACATTATATTCTTATCTCTAAGATTAAAACAAACTGTATTGCGTGAGTTAGGAAGCCATATTATAGCTGAGGAGGGTTTATACACGCGAAATCGGTCAGCAGTTCGCACGGCTGCTGAATGTTCACGGTGATTTCTACGGTATCCTGGCGTAATGAGACACTTAAACACAAATACTTTCTTATACATATTTATTATATATGAACATGTTTTTATATATTTACACTTTGTTTTTTCTCTCTTAACCTTTACCCAAACAAGGTTGTGGTCAGCTTTAATTTTCTGACAATACGGTTGAACTTCGATGTTTTTCATTGAAAAACTCATATTAGGTAGTAGAGCCATGCTGATTTCAGCACGAACGGGCCAGCTCATTTGGGACAGTACTACCCTCCCACGGAAGACCAATTCAACGCGTCAGCATCCGTGCTACCGTGTTTCGTTGGTAAGTACAAGACCTGAGGCCCATTGATGCAGGGGTGACAATTATCGTGATAACAGGTGTGAGCCTTACACTGCCACGATGACTGTCATGCCTTTTACGTTCCCAAATGGTGCATAAAAAAGCATCTCACTAGGCCGCCACAGTGTGTGTCACCACACTGCATTGTGTGCATTTGTAATGAGTATGGTGATCACAACTCTTGGATTCTCTTCATGCTTTCCATCAGGCAAAGTAGAGTCACTTTGGCAGGCTCACTACATAGTGAGAAAAAACTGCAAGCAGACTCTCCACAATACATGTTCTAGGTGATATTGGAGTTCTGTAGAACTATAGACTGTTGTTGGTCTTTTTAGATTCCAACTACTACAGTAAACGGCACCGACGGCTTAACGTGCTGACCCAGACACACAGAGGGCTCTCAATTTGTTAAGAATGGTCACTCATTCCCACACTCATAGACTGACAAGGTTCTTTTTACTTTGCAATCTATTAACTTACGCGGTAACCATTTAACCACGAGCCCCACTACACTTATACTAAGTAAAATAATGTTATATATAGTTATCTTCAATAGCTTTTAGCCAGCCTTTTTAAAATCGACACACATACACACATATGTATATAAGATTACACCTGTGTTTTTCACAAGAGGAGTAGGCAGAGGTGTATTAAACGTCCACTTTTCGGCAGTGTTTTAGTCCCATGTTGGCGAGTCTTGTCCGTCGATCAACAAGTGCACTACTTTTAGCTAGGTTGACTTGGGGCCTTAAGTTTTTGATGGAAACCTAATTAAACGAAAGTAATAAGTTTTCAATAAGTATACATAATTATGTATTAAACAAATGTAAAATTATACACACACAGTACTTAATATAATAAATCAGAAATAACATCCCATTCAGTATGAATCAAATTATTTATTTATATATTAGACTTTATGCACTTTGTACACTGGCAGATTTAATGCACAAGGCATACTCTTTCTTACCAACCAACCTTAGGGTGGTGTAGAAATATTTTAAGGGAGCTGCACAGAAGTTACATTATCAATGAAAATATACACTACATAAGTAAACTCGTACATACATAAACACATATAGAATAAATACAACACAAATACATGAACGGCTTAGTGAAATTTTCAGACCGGAGGCTCATTGTGGCAGGGGTGACAGTTGTCGTAGTAAGTGTGTGCAATACAGTGCTACGATGACTGTCATGCTTTTTATGTCCCGTAAATGAGGCGTAAAAAGCATTGTAATAGGCCGCCATAGTGTGGGTCACCATACTGCATTGTCAGCATTCGCAATGAGTATGGTAACTACAACTTTTGGATTCTATTCATGCTTTCCATCAGGCAGAGTAGAGTCACTTTGGCAGGCTCTCAAATAAAAAAAAATACATGAATTAGTTTAAAAAGTATTCTTTTGTTTTTAGGCTATTTGTATGTTAATATTATATATTATATTATATTTATGTTTTGGTATATATTGATACCTATATACTAGCTGCTGGCAGCTTCATGTCTGTTTCTTTCAGGCAACGAGAAACCTTATTACATACAACAAAATTATCATGAATAGCAAAAATCCAACAAAGTAAAAATAGCTTAACACGAAATATAAAAGTCATGACTAAGTTGAAAACAGAATTCTCCAAAACTTACGTCATTAAAAAACTTTTTGAAAAGGATCTTAATAAATGAATAACATTTTGAAGATCTCAATATAATTGTAAAGTGTATTTAAATGAATGATGAAGTTACTTTTTCGCAGATATAAGAGGAAATGAGATATTTTATTTGCTTCTGTTAACTATTAAAAATTTGTGCCACGTATGTTCCGAAAGGCCTATGTTCAGCAGTGGACGTCTTACGGCTGATGATGATGAGGTTTCGAAAGAATTTAGTATTGTGTTCAGGTAGACAACCATTTAAAAACTTAAATAAAGTCATAAATTATAAAAAATTAAGGATGGAATTTGAATTACACAAACACAAACTAATAAACGTGTAAGTCAATTAGTAAATATTACGTATATTGATTTAAAAATGACTATTCTCTCAGTGTTTTGTCACAATCCACTAAAAATACACAAATATTTCATAAAATTTTATTTGGTGGTTTAAGTGTTTGAGATTTGTGTATTATCTTTAAGTGAGTGGTGTTTTACTGAAACAAGAACAGTGCTCGAGCACAGTAGTCGATGAAAATTTGTATGAGATTTGTGCAGCGACCTTGTCATGCGTAGAAGGAATCCATTTTGGCAGCACGATCGATTTGAATTGACTTTCGTATCGCAAACGTATCGTCAAGTACTCGATACGTGACACTTTATAAACAAATTTGAGAGCACGAACGTCATTTGGCGTACATTAAGTTCGTTATCAAGTTTGTCGATTGTTCATTACTTAAGATTTGTAGGTGAGTAAAGTGTCGAAATAATGTTTTTTTTTATTTTAAGTAGTTGCTTAAAAAAATACTTTGGCTTAAAAGAGATATAGCAAAAATAAATTAATATGTAAATTTTATATTTAGCATAATTTTAAAGGGCAAATTTATATATGTATATACAAAGTTATTTGCTTTGAACGAATATTTTTTTACACTTTTTTGAACATTTATTTTACTGTAAAAGGCATTTGTCACTGAATAATAAGTGATTTAATTCTAAGTATTAAAATATTTTGGTACAGTAAGTAGCATAATAAATTTTATTTACTAACATCTTCCCACAATTCCACGTTCACTAAGTATTGTAAGAGTTATTTAAAACCGAATGAGACGTAATAGAATTACTATTTCTCAAAATTGTTCTTTAAGGTTTCAAAAGTTTTAAACTTTACAGAAACAAACTTAACCTTGGTAATATAAGATGCTATATCAAGTCGAGTCGTAATATACTGAAGTCGAAAATGCTTGAAACCGTGAAAAATTATTTTATTTATCCAAATATACTTGTATTTTATAATGTTTCATAACTTTTTTAAAATAATTATGTGTCTATGGAACCATGTTTTGTTTTAATTGCCAATAAATAGTTAGTTCAACTAAAAGTATCAAAAAAGTTCACTAGTTCATTACATTTTCTAACGTTTAGTTCATTCAATACGATGACATTACTAACGTAATCGTATGGAGATTTCGATACCCTAACGTCAGAACTTTGTGCTGTCTCCCGTGATTCTCCGTTATTATATTCTGAATTCGATACGTTTCCGATACAAATTCAATAATTATTCATACTCGAAATGTCGCAATTTGGTCTCTGGTTTTTTTAACTTACGTATTGAAATACGGGTTATTTTTTCACCATCAAAAGAACTCTGAAGAAGTCAAGTTTTATTTGTCTTTTATGTTTGATTTTCCAAGAGTGTATTTTAAATAACAGTGCATAAATTAGGGAAGCATTCTGTAGCAATTTATTTCTTAAATTCATTTCAAAGCGCGGGCAATGGTTAGGCAAAACGTAGCATACAGTCGAGATGAAACTTATGTGAGCATAGCCCTGACACTGCGTGGAATCAAAATTCTGCCTGTAATCAAAACACAAATGTTTAATAACTGTTTTTAGACTTTCACGATTTTTGCACATACAGTTAGTTTTGTTGTACAGCAGGACTTATTTGCGATAAAATTCCTGACACAAACTGGTTTGAGCTTTTGTATTTTTTTTTCTATATTAAGAGCCTACCAAAGTGACTGTACTCTGCCTGATGGAAAGCATGAATAGAATCCAAGAGTTGTAGTCACCATACTTATTGCAAATGCATACAATGCAGTATGGTGACCCACACCATGGCGGCCCTGTGAGATGCTTTTTCACACTCCGCTTGGGGGCGTAAAAAGCATGACAGTCATTGTGACAGTGTAAAACTTACACAGTTACCACGATAACTGTCACCTCTGTATCAATAGGCCTCCGGTCTCACACTCACCAACAAAACATGACAACACGGATGCTGACGCTTTAGGTTGATCTTCTGTGTGAGGGTAGTACTGGCCCGGTCGAGCCGGCCCACTCGTGCTGAAATCAGCGTGGTTCTACTACCTTACAGCATTGTACTTTACTTTGTATGTGTGTGTAAAACTACAAAACAAATGTGCAAGTTAGGATTCAAAGCAATATTTGATTTGATTTGATTTTTTTAATATCTGCGGCACCACTCATCGTCCATTCACAGGCTCATTCCTTGTTAGAACTGGCATATCAGTGGTGCACCACTTACTTACTTTGAGCCAGATATCACTTTCTAACAACTGTTCCCGGATCCCTCCTATCTCAGGCACAGAGTGGCACACCGTGTGATTTAATCAGTCCGATTCTGATACACCACCTTACCGTAAACCCCGGTGTGGGTCACGGCCCGAGGGGGCTTAGTCACCTTAAAAAGAAAAAAAAAATTAAGGTGCGTTTTTAAGGTGCGTTAAGGTTCTCTTTCTACGATTTGTTTTTATTTGCAGACTTATATAAAAGTGTTTAAGTAAAGTTCACGTTTCATCAAACCACAAAAATATTTCAAAGGAAATCTCGTAACATACCAAAAACCTGTAAATGATAACACGGCTGATCCCACAAGTCACTCACGGTTCCGCAATAGGCCGCTGAAAGCCCGAACAGGCGAGCAGGCCACACCGACCCAGGCTAAGCTTAATTACAGTCATGGGATTAAGCCGGGACATATTTGCGTTGCCTGCTCAAAATTAGGGTACGCTAGGGATTTCTTATTTAATTTATTCGCGTCCGTGAAGAATGCCGGTTGGCCTCAGGGGATACTGTTCCATTTAATGTTGCCTTTTTATTTTTAAAATTTATTTATTCTATTCCATTGTATTTAAAGTTTCGATGTTCATGTGATTATTAATTTAAGAAAAGTACATCACATTACTTTGATTACTTACAGAAAATAATATGTTTATCCGTGTGTTTCAGATGTATAAACTATGCCTTGTTTGGTCCAAGGTACAACAGTATCAATAAATATAAATTTATGACTATTTGTTATGGTGTTAGAAGGCCGGCCAGCCAACTAAAATGTCGATATTGCTGTATATATAATTTTCACTTTAACCATTTATGAAATCACATTTTCTTTTTTATGTTATTTTACGTTGCCATTGTTTCCGACTCTTCCTCCTCCCTGAGTAATTATACTCCATAGAATTGTTTTAAGCCGGTTACTCGTGAGGCTGAAACAAAAAGACGAAGCAAATTCGCTAATGATAAAAAAATTAATATAACAAAGAACTTGATATAATCACATCCTCCCAAAAGTGGTGCTGGTGGTCTCTATTACAGCGACTCTGCGGTTGCTATAACAAGTTATACTTTTCCCTTCTTATAGTAATTAAAAGCTCAATATTCCATTAAATATACTACCACCAAATAAACTTTTAAACCTCGCAAAGTTTATTTAACTTTCTGCTCCACATGAAGGAAAACCAAATTCTGTTAATTAACTTCCATTTTAACTTGGCACCGATTCCCATGCTAATAAGGGTGCGAAGTAAAAATATGGACTGTTGAGTACTTGTCATTTAGAGGGTATTGAAACAGACAAGAAATTGTAAATGAAAAATCTTTCAAATTTAAGTTTAAAATATTGTTAAATTAATTAAATATAAATGTACTGGCAAGTCATTAAAACTCAATTAATCAACTTCTAGTTTTACGTGTCAATACTTCTTGATTATACTGAAACTTCAAGCAATGATTTCAACAAACAGTCACGTGAAGAGTTAGATATGTAATATATTATATATAGAAAAATATTCTATCATTTTATGTTGCTTGAAAGTAACCATATTGCCGTTAACGGGCAGCTTAGAATTGGACGGGAAAGTTAAGCCTATCAGAAGAAAGTAAGAAAAGAAGGTAAGAAAGGAAATAAAACTGTAGCTCATCAGAGTTTTGTGGTGTTGTATATACATAGTAGGCCAAAACTTCTTAAGTAAGGAAAAACATATGGCCAGCAGTGGACTACTAAATTCTATTGATGATAAAGATGCTGTCAGAGTTGCATAAATAAAACTCAACTAGAGTAATGAGTAGTTAAGAAATAAAACCTTCAAAGTCAAAAAATAATCACGAAAAAAGGCATCAGACAAATGACAGTAACATCTCTGTGTAACAACAATGTAAGTTTTCTTAATATTAATCCAAAGACAGTTCAGTTAACTTTAAATTACAAGTAAAACGTAATAGAAAAAGGTATGCTTTCGATTGATCCCTACAGTAAGTGATTTTCTAAAAATTAATATGCGTCATAATTCATACAAATGTCTTCCAGCATCCCCCACATTTAACTTCGGTATCGGCTTTCGTATTCGATATGATGGTATAAGACGAATAATTTATTATCAAAGTTACGTTTTACGTAAGGTAAGCAGACTTTCTTTGGTCTGGTTTCCTTGTAACTGTTACATTTACTATGTGATAATAAGTATAACTATATGCCTACTAGTAACAGTTAGTAGTATCTAATACAACTACGAATTACTACGAATTGAAATGCAATAGTAAAGTTTTTTACAGTAGTCGTCAATGAGAAATTTATATATCGGATAGCCTAATGGGTAAACTTACAGCAAAATTGATGTAGTAAACAAATCTAGTACGAAAAAAGAAAGCCAACTCGAAGTTTTCACAGATAATAACAGTACAAGTAAATAGAAAGCAATAGAGATAGATATTTGCATAACAACAAAGATATTAAAAAGATAGATATAAACAAGAAATAGATACAATCACTCCAGGTCACACAAAAACCGAGTGTCACACAAGATTTTGAGTTGGCTATTTCTATGTGTAAGGAAGTACGTACCAACACTCCGGTATGCCGCATTGAACACAAGACTCGCTCATGTGTGCTCATTCCCTAATGCGCAATATAACTTCTAGTGGTTCTTCTAGCATTATTGATAGTAGTGTTTTGTTTATTTTTACAATGAGTGCAAAATATTTTAAACGATGCGAAGCAGTATTTCTTGTCCACCACTCTAAAGGACCAAAGATAACATATAAATTAACTGCAAAATGTATAGAAAACTCTGAAAGTTTCGTTAAGAAACGGGTAAAACAATTTTTAGAGTTTAGGAACGTGAACGATTTGCCGGAGATCCCTCTCCGGCAAATCGGTCAAGACCAACCTAAAGCAACAGCATGTTGTGTTTCGTTAGTAAGTGCGAGACCGGCGGCCCATTGATGCAGGGGTGACAGTTGTCGTGGTAAATGTGTGCAATACAATGGTACGATGACTTTCATGTCTTTTACGTCCCCAAGTGAGGCGTAAAAAATCGTAATAGGCCGCCATAGTGTGTGTCACCATACTGCATTGTCAGCATTCACAATGAGTATGGTAACTACAACTTTTGGATTTTATTCATGCTTTCCATCAAACAGAGTGGAGTCACTTTGACAGGCTATTAAAATAAAAAGAATATAAAAAAAAAAAATATTGTGTAAATAATGAGAACATGGTGTTAAATTAACTTAGATAAAATCATGCACCTTTTTTCAGTAGAAGAACTTACAACATTAATATCCGGCTCACAACCATTTCCTCGAGAGGTAATTAATGCTAAAATAATAGGTTAAGTAGGAAAACCTGAAGACAGGCTTTGTGAGCCTTCAGCAACGAGAATTCATAACATTGACCTTTGACCTGACCATTGACTTTTTATGACAATTTAAGGTGATTTTAGACGGTACCAAAGCAAGATGCTTCTCTAATGGTAAATACTCGTATATATTTAATAATTAAAATTACGTAAAAAAACTCTACTACTTTTGTATGAATGATATAATCTTATGTAGATTTCAATAAATTCCTTAACAATACAAAACATTTAGGCATCTATATTTGAGTCTAATCGCTAGTTTCAGTCTTGTTGCGTAAAAATTTTTATATTTGTATATCTATCCAAATTTATTTTATTATTTATGGAAAAATTATCTCATTGTGTAAATTTTGTATATATTATCAAGAACAAGATTAAGTGGATTAAGAGTAACTAGATTAAGTGGATATGTTACAAATAAAATAAACTTCTTATTCTTGACAGTATCTGAACCTGATGAAAATCATATGGTCCAATTACTCTCTAGAACACTGTGTCTGAGGTCTGTTGTGTCAGAGGGGTATTTAGTGGTAACACCATACGTATATAGTTTCTGCGTGCCCAAGAAGTTGGATACCCAAATGATTTTTTACCAAAAGCAAAAATATATTAAAGATTTCAAAGATAAGTTGTAAACTTGCCCGAATTTTTTTTATACTGTTCCAATAATAATTTTTACTAGTTACAGCAGATGGAATCAACAGACCCTAAAACTAAAATATTCAAAATATCGGAGCACTAGGTTCCCATAGATATCGTTAACAAAAGGTGCTACGTCGACTCTATTTCTACTTCTAAACACAAAAACGATTTCATTTTATACAAAACAAAAATAATAACGGAACCCAAGATGCCAAAACACCTAAGACTACTTTTGATTGTAATATAAAGCTGAAATGTGTAAGGTCGTTGATAAAAATGTTAAGGTACTTAGTTGAAAAGTGGTTCAAGGAATAATGTGCTAAAGTGATGAGTCCGTACACTAAGAAAGCAAGAGACACATTGGAAACTACATCTTGCAGAGATATGTTCGTAGCTACTCACACGTAGCTACTTACGCTTAGAGACTTAAAAGGCATGATAGTCAATGTAGCTGTTTAAGGCTTACACACTTATCACGATAACTGTCGGCCCAGCATCATCTTGTGTATTATCTACTAAGAAATGTATTTGAAATATGAAATAAAAAAAAAAAAAAAATCAACAAATAATTATAGTACATGATAAACACATTAAGGCATAAAAACAAATTAAACCGTAAAATAACTATACAATCTACATTTATATTTTTATGGACATTGTATTAACAGCGCTCTAAACAAGATCCAATTGTTTGGATCGTTGTCTGTGATCTTGTAATTAGTCAAGACTGTAGATAAGTGTGGGCAAAGTTTTGCAGAAGCTATTAAATTTGAGAGTTTTATCCGAATAATACATTTACCTTAGAGAACAGCATGACTGTTTTAATGAGAGAACTGACTCATCTACTTTTCAGCCCATTGTGGTCATCCAGTGCTTTCAATAGGCTTGATTCTCATTTTGTACGTGAGACCATAATTATAGTTGGCACAACGTGGGCGTATATTAACTTATTTAAAACTGTGTACATTTATGTGTTTAGGTACATTTGATGCTTTACGTAGTATACCCTATAAGCGAATATTTTTTGTGTAGGAATCTAGAAAGGTTGGTGCACAGAGGTTACAGCTTTTTCTATCCTTTCGGTTATATATGTGTGTATCCATAAAATGTATAATATAAATATATTTAACACAGTCAAATAATATTTTAACTATAAAGCTAATAAATTAGAGAAAATTTAACGCAGGAGTTTAAATTGTTGGCCACTACACGGCTCTCAAACTGGCCAAGTCTAAATTAAGTTAGTGTACTGCAAAATATCCAAGAGAGCTCAGGTGCTGTACTTCTAACATTGAATGGCGTTAAAAGTGAAACATTTATTGTGACAAACTTTTCACTTTGAACGCTACCCATTAGAGGTAACCGAGAACAGCAAAATATTGAACAGCTTTAATATTAAAGGTACATTGAGTGAAAATATTAAACTAATGATATTAAAAAAATGAAGTACTAGGAAGTCGTGGCGTCGATGTGATAATATGACACAAAATAAGATACTTCTGAGTATTTTGTAAAGAACACATACACTCCATCATTTGGAGTGGTTAATGGAAATCAACAACAAACAAACAACAAAACAAACCCGCAATCAAATTTACGATGGAAAAGTTTGTAAAGCCTCGGTACATTAATATTTTACATATTCTCTGGACATCTAGTCACACAAATCTTACTTCCAACCCAATTACCTAGTAGCGCTGTTTCTTCAAAGTAGTAATATAACACTTCAGGTACGGTAAATAGACGCTGCTGCCGTCGCAAGCGGCAAATATTTCGAAATGCTGCTGCCAGGTTATTACTTCATACCTATTTTGTTTTGAGTTTAATTAAACTGAAAAGAGTTTAAAGTAATGACACGAAACAAAATATTGTGAAAAACAAACCAGTGGCGGTGGGAAGTATCTTGTAATCATGTAATGCGACACACAGTGCGTAGTTAAGACTATTTTTTATTTTTAGAACTGAAATAACGACGCAATGAAAATGACATGATAGAAACAAATGCAAAACTACTATGAAATACAACCAACAACTTACTAATTTGCAATCACTATTGATGTAAAAGTTAGCAAAAAAGATTATTTTTTAACCGATTGTAGGAAATACATGTTGATTACGCTCGCTTACCGTGGAGAAATTGACCAGATAGTGTTTGCTGAACCGCATTTGATATAGGACTGGACACCATTTTGCACCTCTATATTCACAAGAGAAAAGACGTCCACTGCTGGACATAGGCCTCCTCCAAGGTTCTCCACAACAGCTGCTCCCGTGCCACCCATATCCAGCAGCTTCCCACAACCTTCAGCAGGCCGTCTGACCACCTTATGGAGGGCCTACCAACGCCGCGCTCTACCGCAATTCTCAGTACGCAGTCACCACTCCAGAACTTTATGGCCCCATCGGTCATCGTTTCTGCGTGTAATGTGCCCCGCCCACTGCAACTTAAGTTTAGCAATTTTACTGACAATATCGGTGACCTTGGTTAGTCTGCAGATCTCCTCATTCCTGATTCTATCACGCAAAGAAACTACGAGCATTGCCCTCTCCATTGGAAGGTTAGGTTTTAAAAACATTCGAGTTATGTCTCACCTTCTATATATGAATGATTTATTACTTCTAGCTTCCATTAAATTACAATTAATAGCGTTATTAAGAGTGACTGAAAATTTTTTTAATTTTATAATTAGATGGAATTTAGTATAGACAAAGTCATAACAATATACCTATGTAAAGAAGGGCGTGATAGCAGAATCTAAATGTGGATCACGGACGGACTATTAACAACATTGACACACTGCACAATTGCTAGTGCACCACCTTGTGCTTATAATATATACTGCATACATACTTAATGCCCCCTGACTATAATCTGGCTCCCTCTCATAATCCGTAGTACTTAGTACTAATGATCATGTTCGAATATTAACTTAAAAGTACCTACGTATAGGTACTTTTAAGTTAATATTCGAACAGCATCAGAGATGCCATACTATAGGTCTGCACACCATCCATATTTTAGGAATGGTTAAGCCACGTGGTATCGTAATCGATCTGTTATCGCAGACTAGAAAATTGTTACCAATAAGCACAATATTATGTAGTATAAATCGATTATTACCAACAAATACGAGAATCACATTAGACGACTAAATCAATGTTCCCGTAAACTGACAATGTTTCCGAATACATTTATGGCCATTTTATTTTAATAAATGATACTTTTAAAAGCACCTGGACTTTAACGTAATTTAAAGTTACTCTAAGATGGCCATGTGTTGTCTGTGTTTTCTGATGTTTCCATTTATTTATACTTTTTTTCTATTTTACCATCCTTACGAGTTATTTTATTGGTAATGTTTTAAAAACTCTTGCGTCATTTACTACATTGAATTAATTAATAAATATATCTTACAAGGCCGCCATAGTGTGGGTCACCATACTGCATTGTCTGCATTTGCAATGAGTATGGTGACCACAACTCTTGGATTCTATTCATGCTTTCCATCAGGCAGACTAAAGTCACTTTGGCAGGCTCTTAATATAGAAAAAAAACTAAATTAAGTAATAGGAGAGACCTATGATTAGCAATAAACTGCAATAGGTGATAATGATTTTAGTCTCCAGCAGTAACTTACTGTAATTACTTATAATACGTATGCATTTAGATATATTTAAGTGTGTTTATTGGCAGTCTGGTTACCATGACGAAGGCGCTGCCTAATTTAGAATCAGACAGCCGTGTGTGAGATATGTGAGGTTATTTATTTTTATTTAATTCGTTTATTTAACAGACGTTTTGGAGACCGAGGCTAGATGTCATTATTCAAGATTTTTGTTTCTAGATTAGGAACCTACCAAAGTATCTTTACTCTGCCTAATGGAAAGCATGAACGGAATTCAAGAGTTAGGGTCACCATACTTGTTGCAAATACAGACAATGCAGCGTGGTGACACACACTCTGGCGGCCTAGTGTGATGCTTTTCACGGCCCTCTCGGGGATATAAAAGACATGACAGTTATCGTGGCAGTGTAAGGCTCACACAGTTATCACGATAATTGTCACCCTTGCATCAATAGGCCTCCGGTCTCGCACTCACCAACGAAACACGACGGCACGGATACTTTCGCTTTAGGTTGGTCTTCTATGGTGATCCTGGTTGAACCGGCCCGTTCGTGCTGAAATCAGCGTGGCTCTACTACCTAATGATAAAATAATTAGAAAATGTGGCATTTAAAAAAGGTACAAAGCTATCAATTATTTTGGTCATCTCCACGTACAACAAAAAACATACTTTAATACCATCTAACGAAGTCACACCGAACTATTAACTAACTAATCTCGTGTTATGTAACAAAGGTTCTCTTGGCAATTAGAATAGTATACAGTTTAATATAAACCATTAGGCCGTTATCCGCCAGTAATGATTCTGACCTGAATATCCTGCCTAAGTATTGAAAGGGTATGCATCCTCAATAACTTAAGAGAAAGATTACATACTCACAATCCCATCAGGCACCATTTCGCAGCAATATAGTAACCAAAAGCAATAAAAGTTTAAACATTTCAGGTAAAAGACTACAACAATGTTGCCGAAATTTCTATTCCTAGACTTGACAGTAGAAAATAAAAAATAAAACGAACATCAAACACGAAACGAGCACGAACAAACACTAGTGATAACATTGAATTGAGGAAACTGCGCGTACCACGTTGTTTTAATATATGTAACATCGGACAGTTATGATTGAAAAAGTTTAATCAATCTGTCCGTGTTTTGATGGGTGGTGAGCACTGACGTATAAGTTATAATATGAAATAGTTTGTATACTTTTAAAAAAATGAACCGAAATGGATACAAATGGAAATTATTCGGTCTGTATTCCTTTATCTGTATTAAGAGCCTGACAAAGTGACTCTACTCTGCCTGATGGAAAGCATGAATAGAATCCAAGAGTTGTGGTCACCATACTCATTGCAAATGCAAACAATGCAGTATGGTGACCCACACTATGGCGGCCTTGTAAGATACTTTTTCACACTCCACTTGGGGACGTAAAAGGCATGACAGTCATCGTGACAGTGTAAGGCTTACACAGTTACCACGATAACTGTCACCCCTGTCTCAATGGGCCTCCGGGCTGCCAATATGTCATTGAATATAATAATTATTTATTATATTTTAATTATTTACAAACTTTATGCACTACATTTGTATATGGGCGGATTTAATGACCATTCTCTAGTCAACCTTCGGGTGGTGTAGAAATTTTAAAAGGTAGTAGGTGCACAGAAATTAGATGCGTGTTGTGTATATTTATACACATATACACGCTCACAATAGAACACATAATATATTCAAATATAAACGTACATAAAGGAATATATACATATACAAATAGACATTATATATACATATATATACGTCATGAATACTGAAATATGTATAAGGTACGCTATAGATTAGATAATTCTACTAGTTCATTGAAAAGGAAAGCATAAAGATTTATTTTCTTGCAACAGATAGAACATCATATTATCCAAGAAGTAAAATCACACAAATAAGTAGTTTCTGTTGGTTGGTAGGAAACGGTTTTTAGTTTTCATTCTATATAAATATTGTAGTTAAAATACAATACAGTAGTTTAGTTTTCATTGCAGATTTTAGAATATATTGTTAGATATTTACGTTAAAGTAACAGTTACTCGTAGACAGAATAATATTTTAAGCCATACTTTTGCAGAAACATAATTCAAATAATTTATAATCTGGATAAGAAATTCATTGATAAGAAATTATATACTTCATTAAAGTATGTTATCATTAGAAACCAGTGTAGTCTTTATTCTTAAAAGCTTAGAAACTACTTTACATCGCACTTTTTACAAAATTGTTTTATATCTCAACCCTTTTGTAAGAGCAATATATTTTTATCAAAAGAACTTGATCGTCTGTGTCGGATAGCTCTTGTGTCCTTCACTGAAATTTCTTAAGACTTATTCGAAAGTTATGGCAAAGTTATCAAGTTCACGATTAAAGATTATTGTCAAGTTAGTACAAATTATTATCTTAAATTGTGTCACTAGAGATATAAACTTTGAACGATCTAAGGAGCTGTCCTTATTATTAAATTGTGAATTTTTCGACAATAATTATAACTTCAGAACGAAGAACGTATATGTAGGGCGGGCCAAGAATATGTTAACTTTTGTATCTAACATTCCGCGCAAACATGTTACGGGATTTCTTGGGAGCGATGCTACTGAAATTAGCTGGCTACAATCGTAATACAAAGTTTCAACAAGATGGAACCACTTGTAACACATCAAATGAGTCCCTGCCAGTGGTCAAATACATGTTGCCGAAAAAGCTGATTTCCAGACGAGGCGACATTCTATGGTCACCCAGAAATCTAAATCTATCCCCAGCAGACTTCTTTTTATAAGGTTATTTAAAGAATCGTGTCTTCAGCAAAAGAGAAAAGATCAGCGAAGAGATGTAGGTATTATAAAAGAGTGCAAACGTTGAAATGGCGCTTATTTAGGGGATGTAATTTTTAAAAACTAAATTCCAACTTATTAGCTATCTTCTAAATAAACAATTTTAGTAATATATCAAATGATTTTTATACGATCTTTTCAAATTTTAACAAATTCGCGGTACATAAAATCATGCCTGTTGCTGCGGAGGGATAGGGGCATAAGCCTCTGTCTACCACTTTTCACAAGCGT
The DNA here is from genome assembly GCA_949316085.1 of Hypercompe scribonia. Lineage (NCBI taxonomy): Eukaryota > Metazoa > Arthropoda > Insecta > Lepidoptera > Erebidae > Hypercompe > Hypercompe scribonia. The sequence continues at coordinate 15,129,173 of OX438988.1, forward strand.
TTTGGTCCCACGTTATAAATACTGCTGAGCATATCTATGAATGTTCGTATAAAACATTTTAATTTGCCACATAGCTTTGTTTAAATAGGTAACATAATTTACACAAATGTGCACCTAAAAGACGAACCGATACAATAGAGAAATTCAAACTCAAAACCGTAGCTAGAAACCGATGGCTAAGTGAATATAAACGATACGAGATGATCCTATCAAATCCGAAGTCCGAACTCCGTCGATCTGAAATTTAATTATAACCTCAGATTTAATTTTATTTCGCTGAAACTTCTCCATTTGGAAAATTGATCAGGGTACAACACATTTCTACAGTGTATTAGACTCTATAGATTTTTATCCGTTAGTACTCTATAAATTTTTGCTACATTTTCATTTTCTGAATATTTGTTATTAATTTTATCATTTCTCGTTAGTCACGAGTAAATAACTGAGTGACTAAATACAGACCGTATCTTTTTATGATAGCCAAGGTTTTTGCCGGCGGCTCCGTCCACGTGTATATCGGTTATTACGATATAAACAGTAGCCTATGTCCTTCCTAAAAATCAAAGTATCTCTAAGTCAAATTTCATGGAATCAGTGCAGCGGTTTAAACCGTCTTAACCGGTTAAAGCGGTGCAAACCTTAAACCGCTGACCACTGACAGACAGGTAGACAAAGATACTTTTGAATTTATAACATTAGGTAGATGGGATAATTGATAGTTGGTGGCCACCATAAGAATCATCTGCTCGTCGTTAGCGTCTTATCGGATCACAATCTGTATCACAAACTTGTTTCGCAAAGCAAAAACGTTTAAATTCGTTTTAAAGTCTAATTTAAGAGATATTCTAAATTATGAAATGTAAAATTGTGTTGCAAATTATTCTAGTATTTTCTTTGTGCTTTAAATTAGACTAGCACTAAAGGGGCAGTACACATACCATCGCGAATAATATGCAATTTTTTAAATCAGAGTTTAAATAGCGAAAACATTAAAAATACAACCAAATTCAGAGCATATTTCAATTCTTTTCCTTGCTCATAGTTCGGGAATACTAAATTTATTCGGCATAAAAAGTAGCCTCTGTAATTAATCTGCAGCGTTGATTCAATAGCAGATTTTATCAAAATTGATTGAGCTAATTGAGAGTGAAGAAGCAACAAACACATACAGCACAAACTTTTACCTTAGTACGATTATTTTATTTTTTTGTTAAGTTATATTCATTATAATTTTTTTTCTAAACTGCGCTCGTAAAAATATCACAAGAGAATTGATTCACGTCTCGTTATTTTAACAACGTGCCACGTTCAGCGCCGTTCAATAATTTGATTGGCATTTACGTAAAAATATTGCAAAGAAAACCTAGCTTTTTATAACGTTATTTTTAGTTTATTTTTAGTATGTAGTTTCGTGCTGTTCTTAAACGAGTTTTTTCTCGATAAGATGAATAATAATAATAAACAGTAAGTAGCTTACACCAAAAACATTAGTAATGGTTATTTACGACTTTAAAATTACTCGCCCTAACTGTTTAATTGATTCATCAACGGAGTAAACTCTAAATTCTTCATCGTTGGGGCCAAAAAATTGAAATTTTGGCAGCTGTTGTTTTTAGGCTTTTTACAAATTTTACTTCAAATAATGTAAAATGAAATGTTAATTATTGTATGAAGATTCATTTTCTAAGTGAGAAGTGTGAAATAAGAAATAATAACGCAATCACTCACGTGAATAATAACAGCAATAAACACTAAGGCAAATTAATAAAGGAAAAATATCATGAATTAAATAATTAGTTTTATACTTTTCTTCTTCTTATTCTTCGCAGCCAAAAAAACATCTGTTGTTGGACAGCGTTAACATTGTACTACTCAAATTATTTGTTGATTTCAGCTTATAGTTAGAGTTAACTGATTTTAGCTTTTAATCAAGCATGCTTACCTACCAGACTGACGGTTAACCATCACTACCATTATCATGTAACTACTTACAGTTGGTCAAGGTGATCCGACAACGTGGTAAAGGTCACGGAAAGCTGCTGGATGCGAGCAGCACGGGACTGGCTGTTGTGGATAACCTTGGAGGAGGCCCATGTCTAGCAGCGGACATCTTTTGGCTGAGATGATGATGATGATGATTTATAGTTATTGTGACTCTATCACAAGTATTCAGCAATTAATGGGTTTGTACGACAATTTAATTCACATTCAATTTTAAATTAAACCGCAATGTCACGATATCTAACAATTTTGTTGACTTGCCGGATGTAATTAGTAATGCTGACCACTAAATTCAGGGATCGTGGATTCTATTTCCTCTTTGTAGAATCAAATATGATATTTTTTTTCTGAGTAAACTTTACATATAATATAAATACAATTCTTTTTCACAGTAGTAAAGCCACGCTGATTTCAGCACGAACAAGCCGGCTCTACCAGGACAGTACTAACCTCCCACAGAAGACCAGCCTAAAGCTACATCATTCGTGCTGTCGTGTTTCGTTGGTGAGAGTGAGACTGTGCGGCAATTGATGCAGGGAGGACAGTTATTGTGGTAACTGTGTGAGCCTTATACTGCCACGATGACACTGTCATGCCTTTTACGTCCCAAAGTGGGACGTGAAAAGGTATCTCACTAAGCCGCCATTGTTTGGGTTACCACACTGCATTGTCTGCATTTGCAATGAGTATGGTGACCACAACTCTTGGATTCTAGTCATGTTTTCTATTAGGCAGGGTCACTTTGTCAGAATCTTGATATAGAACAAGTACGCTTATTAGCAATCTAGCTACTATCGTTACATATTCAGTCTAGCTCGAGATCAGAAAACCGTGTATAGCATGCGAGCAAGTTGCTAGTATCATTATCCGCTTCATCAATAAAGTAAAACAGACACCAGTTTTATCATGCTTAGACCAAAACTTTAATTTGGTCATCTTTGCCTTAAAATTGTAAAAAGATGTTTTGCTTTGGTTGAACTAGTCGTTTTAATACTCGAATAATTGACATTTATCAGAAACAAATGCAATTTTCCGTCCACAAAACTGCATCATGCAGAGCCAACAAGTGTCATAGTGCCTTGCCTCCGCTCGAGTGTGGACGGCACGTTTCGTCTACGTCGCACGTACTGCTGACGTCAACACTCTCAGCTTGCCGAACTTGAGATATTTATAAGTGCATGTATAGCGTTTGCTTGAACAGTACATTTCACATTGCCAAGCTATAGACATAATACACTATTTGTACACTAGGGTTTTACAAAAATCTTAAAGAAATAAAAGTACCACAAACGTAATCTATATAGAGCGGTCTTATCCCTTAGAATAATTTCTCCCTGACTTCCGTTGGGACGACTAGACTCATTTTATGCCGAGCAATGAATTAGATCTTTACCTGTTGTGTGATATGTTTAGTAGCTTATCTAATTATCCTTGTCACAGGTCGACTTCTTGCGAAGTATTGGTGTTATTTGAATGTAAGTAAGTGTTTTGGAGGGTGAGTACACACTGATTGAGCTGAGGTGAATTTCCTACGGTGGACTACTATCCCGCCACGAGAAATTGACCGTTATACCGACGACTCAAGGTTAAAAGCTAATAGGGCTCTAAATCCGTGAAAGGCCGAATTGCCTTTCCTAATGCATAAATTTAACTAACATAATAAAAAATACATAAAAGATATTCATACAGATACTAATAAAATATATATAAATATATATATAATGTTTTTTTTATTTAGAATCCTACCCAAGTGACTCTATTCTGCCTGATGGAAAGCATGAATAGAATCTAAGAACGGTGGTCGCCATGTTCACTGCGACTGAAGACAGAGTATTACGGAGACCCACGCTATGGCGGCCTAGTGAGATGCTTTTTCACGCCCCGCTTATAGGACCCGGGATCGTAGTGGAAAGGAAACACGTGCGCTGGTAATGAGTTCCAAGGAAGGAAGGAAGGTAAGGAAGGGCCGAACCGTTTAGTTCGAGAGCGTATATCTACGATTCTGAAACAGTGACTTCTAAGACGCTGACGGATTAAGCATACAGAGTACGAGTATGACTGCCGCTATTCATTGCATGGGGATCGTTGGTGATTTAAGGAGAAAACTATGCAGAAAAACAGCAGTGTAAAGAGAAGGTAAATCTGAACAAAAGAACCCTTACCAATTCATCTGGGCAACGTGGTATTGTAGCTCAAAACCTTCTTGCTAAGCAGAGGCTTACGTACAGCAGTGGACTGGCTTAAAGTGCACTTAGAGGGTGTTGATGATGATGATGATGAAATATATGATCGTATAAAACAATAAATTTAGTATGAAATATATAATTAATATTCAAAATTTTTTTTGGAAGTTGCTGGTACTACCGTAATATTAATATTAATACCGTAAATTGTCACTAGTTAGTTGTTGAATTAATTCTGAGAAAAAAACATAAAAGTAATTTGAAGACCTGGTCCTTTCAGTTGTTTTTCTTTTTTTAAACTTCATTTTTTCGTTGTTTATGGACACGATCAAACATAACAACATAATAGAAAACTACGATTCCTAGAAGACCACTGACTAAAAAACAAAATTTATACCAAGTTCGCTTTAACTCCTTGCTAACAAAAGAGATTATACAATAACAAATAGACAGATTGTTTCAAAATGGTTGGTCATCGTCAAATTATGACAGATTTGGGTCAGCTCAAAAACAGTGCAGTGTTTATAATATCATGTTTGTGTTTCACATTTTTAAAGAGGTCAATAGGTCAAAATTGTAAAACAATGAGATCTAGTAAAAAATAAATAGCGCTTACAGGTGAAAAAGTTATTTATGAGTAAATGATGTAATATACACACTATCGTTTACTGTGAGTCAAAACGACTCACACGCGAAGCATTTTTATCTGATCTTACTAAACTATTGATGCATCACGTTGCTTTTTTAAATTAATTAAGTGTTGCCACGACGGCACTGCATATTTCACTTGTGTTACAAGTAAATTTTGTTACTACAAAATGACCTTACCTTATGTTATTTGTAACATTTAGAACTCATGGACCTAATTACTACGTTAAATTAGTAGTCTTGCATTTGTCTTGTTTTAGTTTCTTTCATATATTTTAATTAGCACTAGCTTCCTTATGATAACATCATTTAAAATACAGAGCGAATACTAGATTTTGGACTTTGTATAGCCAGCAGATGACTTTCAAATCATCAAAATATTTTATTTCGTGTATATATATATACACTGTCGGACTCATAAACTACATCAAACAGTCCAAGAGTACTTTTGAATTGATATTCTTAATAAGTATGAAAACATTTTAGATTATAAAAAATAATAATTATAAAATAGAACTACAGTACTAGTAATATAAATTTGAAATTAATTATTTTTATTTTTTTTTCACTTGTGGTTGTACACAAGTGTGTTTATTAGTCTTTTCAACTCAACTAACTTTTGTTACAAAAATATAGATACTTCATCTGAACAATCCATTCAAATTATGGCCTTGATGCGGGAAGGCTTGTATCAATGAACAATTGCTAGGAATTAAAATTTAAAGCAGTCTACGGTTTTTATAGTATGCTGAAGGTTGTAGAGACAGGTTTCTACGAAAGGACAACTGGTACCGTCAGAATTCGAGCAATCACCCGTCGTGACGATCGATTTATTGTTTTAATTGCCCGACGAAATCGTTTCCTCATGTCAGTAAACATCAAAACAGAGCTGAATAGACTCTGATGAGTAAACGTGAGTACACGAACAATAAGAAAGCAGCTGAAGGCAGCGGCAATCACTCCTTTTAAGTCAAGCAAATGGTCTAAAGCTGTCTGCAGCTTACAGACAACGTCGCTTAAGATTTGCGCGTGAAAATTTTATTTGGATTGAAGAGGTCAACTTGTCAATTTGTTTTTTTTATTGTAATAATACATTTTTCAATGAATCAACCAAAACTAATTTTTGTTATATTTATCGTTTTCGTTCGAAAAACTTTGATGGTCGTTTCCAGGATACAAACATACACCTTAAGGGTATAATAATATACTGTTATGAAGTTAACGAACCAAAGTATGAATTCAATTTAAATTTGTATAAAAAGTTTGAAAATTTAGTTAAAATGTTTATTTCAAAGGCGTCTTGAACATGAATACAGCTTATGAGTCCGTTAGTGTATAAAATTTATAAACCATTTCATAAATTAGTAATTGTAGCACTGCTCAAATTCTGCATCTACAATAGGCTAGATGACATCTTAGTCAAATTAATTACTTTTTATCATCTGTCAGAACGACAAAGTATGAAAAAAGTACTAAATACAAAATTGTGACGTCATTGCTTTAGACTACTCAATTGAACAATAAATTTCACTGTATATTTGATTGAAATTCGTAATAATAATAAAAAGCTATGTTAATTGTAATTTTCGGAGATGTTTCGCGATATTAGATAGTTTTAATGAAGTGGACATTGGAATTTATTTACGATGCAGTCATCTACCCAATCTCTTAAAGTGATGTGAAAATAAACACAACAAAATAATAATAGATATTTTTCTTTTACAAAGGCAGAAAATAAAGGGGACTTAAAAAATTAAATATATCGGATCATCAATACCTATGACAGTGGACACTGAATGAAAATACACTGAAATGAATACGACAATTAAAGTAACAAAAATAATTGTCGGAGAAGTAACAGGATTATGAAAAATAATTCAGCAAAACATTGCAAGTTGTGCTAAATTGTAAATCTTTTGATATTTCTCTTCAAATCTCTGGGTTATATTAATGACAGTATTTATTTACCTAAAAAAAGAAGATCCTCATCCTACAAATACAAAGGTTAACCATACACGCTCACTAGGTCGCCATAGAGTGGGTCACCAATCTGCATTGTCGGCATTCGCAATGAGTATGGTGACCACGACTCTTGGATTCTATTCATACTTTCCATCGGGCAGAGTAAAATCACTTTGGTAGGTTTCTATAAAAAAATACACAATAGTGGCAAAGTTGAAGTTGCTATCTTCAAAATTCAAAATTCAAACATGCTTCAAAATTGAAAAAATTCTTCAAAAGTGTCTCGGCAGGAAGAATATAATGAGATCCAAAAACGCCAGCGTTAAACTGTTCCAGTACGAGAAATAAATTCATAATTTATAATATGCAGTTTGTTATGAATTTAGAAGAAATCATACTATGCTCGAAGTATGACTGTGGAGGTTAAAACCTATGTGAAAAATATGCTTTCTTAAATATATATTCTGCACCTTCGTGTAAAGTAAATTTTATTCATAAGAAGATCATTAGGAAGATTCAGTTTTGAATATCAGTTCAATATTTTTGACGTTGAATTCCATAAAATAATAGTATGTATTGCAGTTGGGAAGCCAAATTTAAAAAATGCAAGCGGATTGTACTTTATTGTCCTTGAATCCCAATAACAATTTCCATTGGATGCCAAACGATACTTTTAATAACAAAAATATTTATTATAAAATAAGGATATATTTGATATTGACTTAGTTATTATGATTACCAAACTATAGCGTACTGTATTTCACGTGTTACCATTACATAATTTATAAACAAATTAATACTATTAATAATAATACGTAACACTTTCTGAACGAAAAGGTTTAAAAATAAAATGACGATAGTTATTTTTTGTAAAACCTAATCGAATCACTATATACCATGAGTGATAAAATTCCATCTAGTCTTTCATCCATAGATTTCAATTTTATAGACAAACAAGGTGTACAGTTTCTTCACATAATGCTCACCACCATACAAAGAAACGAAACATTTATTAAATAATTCTATCTTTTTTCTTAGTTAAAAGGGTAACTCCCGCATTAGGAATAAATTCTGTGTCACGGGGGACTTACAAACATTCAAGAAAAGAACACAAAGAATACCCAAACTTAGACCAACAATTTGTGCATCACACAGTGTTGCCCCATGAGTATTTTGAACCCACCACATCCATACACACAAATATTGTGGTATAACACTACAAATTTTTTTTCAACATTTAACATTTTTTCAAGTTTTTTAAAATGTCGAAGCGAATGCTGAAACTTTGAAAGTGGGCATGAAATCGTCCCGTACAATATGCGTAGTGCCAAACGATGTCATCTGGAAACAGCTGTTATATTTCTGAATATTGGACAAGAAGTGATTAGAGTCATTTCCTATCCCAGAAACTAAAGATCGTAAGGGATCTGGTGGTGGGCCCAATTGTGGCAATTTTACTTTGCCTCCAACACAACATAATCCATTAGTTTCACACTATACTTCAACACCTTACAATATTTACAAACTTTTGTCATTTCCGATTATCGTTACCGATTTGTCGGCACAACAATCTGTTGCCGTATTATAGTGGAATGCAGCTCGTTCCAGAATCACAGGAGCACTGCGTCTGCGAGATCACTCAATTTCATTATGTCGTGCTCGTTGTTGTTGTGTATGATGTGCACGAACTCGTTGCATTCTAAATCTATTTACTTCATTGTCACTCACTAAAGAACGCAATTCTGACATAGCAATACGACTATTTTCTTATTTGAATATCTCTGGTTATCAATCCGCTTAGCACGTGAGGTAGCTCTTCCCACGTTTGATTGACTGCTACGAAATAAAAAGGTCGTCTTCTCATCTCCATCGTAAATTGTAATTAACCAAAGTGAGAAAGTTCTCGTGCACTTAACAGTAAAGTGTCGACTATAGTATTTCAACAAAAAAAGAGAACAACTTGAAAAGTCACTATTACAAAGGTTCACTGGAGTTTTAAAGTTCTCGTGCACGTAGCGATGACCGTCACTCACAAATGATGCACTCTTTTTAAAGAAGTAGATTAGTGACTTATCGATACTTCTCGCGACAAGAAGCGTGTCAATGCTGCCAACTTATAAATACTAGTAGTAGGTAACCAAATGGTGGGGCTTGCTCTTGCAATGAGTGTTGTGAGTTAGATTCCTACATGAGATAACACTTTGTGTCATTCATAACTTGAGTGGCAGTATTTGTACAGTCTCCCGTGATATTAGATATATTTTGAGTGCAAAAGTAGTATTTTCAAAATCAAAAATATTATAAAATCTAATCTCTTATGAGAATTTTAGAATTGCCTATTGTGAATTGCTTCGTTAATCACATTACTTTATTTAATAAATACGTTGAATTATTAAGATTTCATAATTATCGTAAGGTACTGAGATAACTATCTCCTCTTTCCAATTATTCGAATCATGAATATCCATCGCAATGAACTTCTTAGTTCTACGACAAATTCAAAGTTTCGGAAATTCAATTTGGAGTTAACGCCCGTCCGCAGTAATTATATTTGTGAAGGTCATGTTTCAATTAAGAAAATAATCGCTTGTCTACATGCTCCGGTAGAAAAGAAATACAATTTCCAGTGATTTTGATGGTAGCTTTATCAAAGCAGCAATGACAAATTAGAAAAGTCATATAAACACGTTATAACTATTGTTACCTGTTATTTGTTAAATAAAAATGACGTGTTAGTGACCGAGCTCATTAGTGGCAGTACGAAAAAGTTTGTAGCTTGTATACAATGTGTTAATTAAGAAGAAATATTTTTTCAGCTATTGTATAAGTGATTACATTTGTGTAGAGTTTGCTAACTTATCGACTTTGCTGAAACATCAAAGTACGAGTAGATCTTGTGTGACAAATGTCCTAAACATTATTTATATTTCTCTTACTTTTGTATACAATTTTCATTATTCTATGCTTTTTTCTTTAAATTGTGCTTTCTGTCGATTTTTTCAATTTTATTAAAACTTGTTACAGATTTGACAGTTTTTCAAATTTTTACAGAACTTTATTTTGTAAATTTTTGTACACTGACAAATAAAATTTCTTGTCTCCTTTTTATCAAGTAATTTCTTATTATTATTTTGTTTATACATAGGCTAATCTTACTCATTCTTGGCTCCCAATCATTTATTAGCACAGTTGCGTTATAATTAAAAAAATAAGGACCGCGAACCATAAAACAGTCACCAAAATAGTATAACTTTATCTATGATTATTCTTTTTATAATGATAACGGTTGAAGTGGTACTTCCATAAAACGGTGTGTAAAGTTTAATTTAGTACGACGACTGTACACAATTTTGTTTCCAGACAGTCATATCTTAACATTTGGACAAGGCAGGTAGTCAAATTTAGTTTCAATGTGTTATACAATTAATAAATATTAATATAATAATAATAAATTTAAATTTATAATGCAATTAATATTTACTTTTATTTTGTTGTTTTCTATTCTCCTACTCCTAACATGGAGATCGCTCCGAAAAATTGTTCGGGCAAATGTTCGCCGCAACTTACCGCCATCCACACGGCAAAATTTTCATTCCCATCACTATCTGCCACTCAGTTGAACAAATTATCCTATCGTTTCGTACTTTTTGTATCAAATTGGCACATGTGCCAGTAGTTAGGACTGTAATTAATGTAATACATTTACACTTACAGTTAAATAGGACACAGATTTAATATAAGGATTAATTTATTGACATCTTTAAAAATCAAATAGAAAAGGAAGTAACTAAAATACAGATTAATTATTATTAGTCTAGTTTTCGCAAATAAATAAATGCAATCTCTACAATATACTCATTGTGGTGACTTCCACATTAGAGCACAAAGAAAAAATATACAATAGCGTCATCTACCGAAGCTACATCGAACTACGAAGTATGAAGGAAACATATGAATGTAATGAACTCCGCAGCAACTACTAATCCTGTATCGCGAAATAGAGACTCGCGTGGCAATTAGCATATATGCAACATCCCAACATCAACCGTTGAGCCGCGGTCCACCAGGCCTGATCACCTCGCCTGGTTGGAGGATCCTCCCTTTGTGTCGGAGGGACAGGACACCCGTTCCCTCCACACTTATTACTAATGTTATTTGAAACGAAATCTGACTATTTGCCTTGTCCAAATCATAAGTTGCCACCGTCTGGAAACAAAATTTGGCACAGTCATTGTACGAATTTAAACTCTTACCACCGTTTTCCATGAAAAAGCAATTCAAACCTTGCCTTTTGGAAAATAACAAATTTAGATCCATAATACACATCATTTTTGAGACAATTGTTCGGGGTTTTTAATTTTCTAGTTATAACAAAACTGTGCTAATTATTGTTGGGATACCAAGAACAGGTGGGATTCACATTTAGATTTTTTTATAATTTTTTTATTGTTGCCTAGGAGAAGATCTTGATTTTGGTTATTATATACAAAATACATTACATAATAAATGTATTAAATACCATGTGATGTTACCACCATTTTCATTAACCATAAAAAATGTACCATAAATCATAAATATTTCAGTAAAGATGACAAAGTACGATAAACGGCACGGCACATAGGTTACGATAAAAAAACTTCAGACGTCAATTTGTAGAAAAAAAACTCTTGTGGAAATCATCCTCTCTGTAATTCACTTCCTTAGATACATTCTGCACCTTTTCTCAAACTGAATTTTATAAATAGAAAGTTGTTAGAAGATTTCCTCTAAACAACGTTTTTAATCTGCCACCAAAAAAAATTGCCTACCTCAACTCACGAATAGGTATTTTTACCTTTTATATTATTGAATGATTTATTGTATCCTATAATTTGTCATTACAGTAGAAGACCATAAAAATAATGGATCTACATATCGTTCGATTCGCTATCAAAACATATCTCATCATCACTATAGTAATTTACATTTTAGCCGAAAACAACAAATTTTCCATTTTCCTATCGATAGTTAAGGGTCATTAAATCGATTAATATTTTGTCGTCACTGTGGGAATTACGATGTTATGTAAATTTTTACTTCCGACAACATTCAAAGTGTTTGAATGCTTATTACATACGTACCATAGATAGATTCGTTCGGTATTGTTCGTGTGCCAGTATCGTATGTCTTTGTTCTTGTGTAATTAAGATCACAAGTGACAGGAAACTTGAAGAGGAAGCTTCACAGTATCGGAAGGGCGACACAGTAAATATATAGGGTGGGCCAAGAATTCGTTAACATTTGAATCTAACATCCTGCGTAAACATGTTACGGAAGTTCTTGGGACTGATGCTACTGGAATTAGCTGGCTACTACAATAATAACACATGGTTTCAACAAGATGAAGCTACTTGTCACACGTCCAATGAGTCCCTGCCGGTGGTCAAAGACATGTTTCCGGCAAAGCTGATTTCCAGACGAGGCTATACTCCATGGTCACCCACCCAAAAGTCCAGATCTATCCCTAGCAGATTTTATTTAATGGGATTATTTAAAGAATCATCTACATCAACAAACCAAATACATAACACAACTAAAAGAAAAATTCAGCCACGAGATGTCGGCGATCTCGCTGTATCTTTGCCGACGAATGTTCGAAAATTTCGGTCGAAAATGCCAACTAATTAGCTTTCTTGTGAATAAACAATTTTTATGATATATCAAATGATTTTTCGTGGCCCAACCTATATATACTTAGTCTGGCCATAAATACTGTTACACTTAATTATAAAAAAATATTACATTTGAATTTCGAATCTGTCATTTTTATACGATTGTTCATTGTGTTTTCTCATTTTGGCGCCAATACATTGTAAAATATTTTGCGATATTAAAATGGTGTGGGGTGATAAAGAGAACCGAATCGCTGTGATAGCATTACACAAAGTAGGTATGGAGCCAAATGCAATTTTTAAAACTCTCCATACACTTGGTATTAGTAAAATGTTTGTGTACCGGGCTATTAATAGGTACAATGAGACCTCCTCTGTTTGTGACAGAAAAAGATCTGGCCGTCCACGTAGTGTTCGTACGAAAAAGGTGGTCAAAGCAGTAAGGGAAAGAATTCGAAGAAATCCTGTCCGAAAGCAAAAGATTTTATCTCGGGAAATGAAGATAGCACCTAGAACCATGTCGCGTATTTTAAAAGATGACTTAGGACTTGCAGCCTATAAGAGACGCACTGGCCATTTCTTAACTGATAATTTAAAGAAGAATAGGGTGGTAAAATCGAAACAACTACTGAAGCGGTACGCAAAGGGAGGTCACAGAAAAATTTTGTTTACGGATGAGAAAATTTTTACAATTGAGCAACATTTTAACAAACAAAATGACCGTATTTATGCTCAAAGCTCTAAGGAAGCTTCCCAATTAGTCGACAGAGTGCAACGTGGACATTATCCGACTTCAGTGATGGTTTGGTGGGGTGTTAGCTATGAAGGAGTGACTGAGCCATATTTTTGTGAAAAAGGTATCAAAACATCGGCACAAGTGTATCAAGATACCATTCTTGAGAAGGTAGTTAAGCCCCTTAACATCACCATGTTCAATAACCAAGTATGGTCCTTCCAGCAAGACTCGGCGCCGGGTCATAAAGCTCGGTCCACGCAGTCTTGGTTGGAATCGAACGTTTCGGACTTCATCAGAGCTGAAGACTGGCCGTCGTCTAGTCCCGATCTTAATCCGCTGGATTATGATTTGTGGTCAGTTTTAGAGAGTACAGCTTGCTCTAAACGCCATGATAATTTGGAGTCCCTAAAACAATCTATACGATTGGCAGTGAAGAATTTTCCCATGGAAAGAGTGCGTGCTTCTATTGATAACTGGCCTCATCGTTTAAAGGACTGTATTGCAGCCAATGGAGACCACTTCGAATAAGCTTTTTATATTTTTAATTGTTTTATATTTATGTATTAAACTGACACACTGTAAAAGTAATAAATGTTATTTGCAGTTAACAATTTTCTTTTTTCTTTATTACAATATTTATGGCAAGACTAGGTATATATACATATGAGGGGTACTGTACACAGCTATCGAAGATGCCTCCATAATGTACAATGCTAAATCTACAATGACCGGAAACTTGGACTTGAGACTCGGGGAAAGGGCATTATTCTGAACATCTTTCGTCCGATCAGTAGAAACGAAAGGGGACAATTCGATAGATCTTGACTCTCGCGGGCTGAAAGCTGACTATATTAGTAGTTGGTCTTTGTAGTGGTCAAGTTGTAGTTTTTGTTATAGGATGTTAGTCACTAGTCAAAGATGGCCATCGAAAGAGTGTCAAACAGTGAGAAAAGTACTAACCAAAAATCATATCATTCATCCATTCTGAAATCATTAATTCATAAATATTTAAACTTTACACGTTTGGAGAGAGTAGTACCATATTTAGGTAGATATATTGCCTTTGATCTAAACCTGTAGTTAAAGGATTTAACAATTATATGTGAGAATTTGGAGGAGCTGATATTTTATTTATGGAACACCCTAGCTATACTGGTACTCTTATATTTATAGGGTGTTTGTTTTTAGAGTTATTATTTATACAGCGTTATTTCATGTTTATGCTCTATATATTGGTCATTATTCAATACAACTATCTCTATTTAGAAAGTAAAGCGTTAACAAAGCCAAAAAAAGATGAATTTTCTTTATCAATTATTTTTAAAAGGATATATTACAAAAATAACAAGGAACTGTGTTGCAATAAAAATCACTTGGAGCAAAACATGACGAAAAAAATCAACGTCGCAAATAAAACTACAAATCTTTGTAAATTTTCTAGAAACAAGTACATAAGTTCTAAATGTAAAGTCTAATATTGTTCAGCAAAAAAGTTTACACTTAGAAGGGTAATTTGTATAATAAGCATTCTTGCTAACGAGAAGTGGAGTTGAAGGACATCATTTGGTTACAAAGGCTATGTTGACGTCACATTGTCCAATATGATACGGAACCTACGACCATGTGAAATATGTCTGGTATGGAATGCTCTTGATGGAACTATGTCCAACGCTTCCTATTTGCTACTTGTAGACTGTAAATACAGTACAAAAAACGAAATTTTCTTGGACAATACAGTAACAGTATCGATGTAATTCAGTTTATGTTTACTAGAAAACACTAAAGTTAGTTTGGCTGCGTGTGCTTCTTTTATTAATTCGGAAAAGTACCGGCGCAAAGTGTCACACCGTGTGGTTTTAGTTGGTGTGACTTCGATACACTACCCATTGCAAATTTCGGTAGCGTGACGAACCGAGAAGATATCCATATTTAAAAATAAAGTACTAAAGATAGGCAATGGTTGAAATTGTATCATAATAATGACGAAAAATTATAACAGTTTTAGAATACGTGTAGTATTTGTAAAAAAACATGCGACACGTGTAGTTTGGGTTTTCAGTTTAAGTAATTTATTGAAGAGACAACTTACTATTATATATATATACCCCTCGCATATGTTACAGCATCTAAACAATTCTGGCGTCCCTCCCGGTGCAGAATTAATGCTCATTTCCCAAATTAAATGTTCGGTACCAAATAGAATGGGTCGCATTACATACAAATTGTAATGTCGACATGTTTGCCAATATGCGTTCCGTGTGCCGTGAACGTAATTGAACATGTTGAGTCGGTATTACACATGTATTTATTAAGGTCACACTACTTGCGGTGGTTTAGTTTAAAATGACTATTGCCATAAATGCAATGAAGTAATAATATGCATGATTCAGCGACTATTGTTATCTATCTGTAGGATTTATAATGACATAATGACATATTTTTTACATGAACGTGACGTCTCAAAATATACGATTGAAAATATCAACGAGCCAAAAAAATGGTATTAAAACTTTAAATGGCCTTCTGTCGTTTGAGCAAAACTAATAAAATTTTGGTAGTTGCAAAAACAGACATTTAACAAATTTATTTTGTCATTCCAGAAAGCTCTTCTGGAAATTCTTTATTTACTTTCGCTACCACTGTTTCCTCTCTTATAAATACTTTAATTTTTAATTCAGTTATGTAATTGTAACCATTTACCCAAATTCAAGACCATCCAGTTAAAGATAATTGGCTCACTCATACAACGTGTTCGTTTAAACAGCCTAAACATTACTACACTATCTCGATTCCAGACAACGAAGTGGTCTGAACATCATTCTCACTAAAAAACTCGATTTAAGATTTATTTGACTTTACTTTTTTTATAGTTCCGAATGCCGTTCAGTTTGAACGTCAAATCAAAATAAGCATATACAATTTAGTTTCTTGACTGTTGCCTACAATGTGTAATTTTAATCTAAGTTTCTGGTGCAATTTCCTGCTAAACATCACTTCCATTGCGACACGTCCTACTTGTCTTTATTACAATAGCCTAAATATGTTAGTAACAAGTTTTTCTCCAAGCAACAAAGAAATGCTTTGTGTGAGTTTGTTGTGTAACTATTGAGTCGTGTAATCTGGGTGCTAAGGAAAAAGTAATTATCTCTAAAAAAAATCATGTAAAACGTAAAAATATGAAACAAAGATCACTTTTTAACATCCAATAAACCTATAATGTGTTTTCAAAATAATCATTATATATTATATTATTGTAAAACTACAAAATCTGATGGAATTAATTTCCAAAAATTTCTTTGTCGCAATGTTCTCCATCTTTTGTAAATTCTGTTTCGCTAATGAGCAGGCATGTTGTTGCCACAAGCGAAATCAATTACAGAAATTTTGTACTGTAGTAAAAATTTTATACTAGGTCATTTTACCGATTCATTAAACCAGATTATGCAGGAAATAAAAATAATAACTAAGTATTATCTGTAATACTCTGGGTTTAAGCCTCTAGGTTTGTTATATATTTTCCTTGTTAATGACATTTTGTTTGGTTTTCACAAATGAAACAAATTTGGAGACAGACTTACTTCTAAAAGATTTATTTTTAAATAAAAACGAAAAATAATCAATAATGTAAAATGTTTCTATATTTTATTTTCAGTAATATTTAAATATTTTTTATAATTATGACAAAAAAAATATTTGTTAAAATATTAGATCTGAAACTGAATTTCAATTGAAATTTTAATAATCTGGCATCACGTTCAGGTAGAAATAATGTTAATCATTTTGTACCTACATTTTACATAATTGTTTGTTGTAGTTTCTCGGTAAAATTAGACAAGTTATATAGAAGAAAAAACTATAAAAAGATATACATATAAATCCTTTAAGTTTATCTGATACATACCAACTTAAGCACCAGTAACGCCATCTTTGTGGGAAAAGGATGAAAATCCATAGGAGTAGAAGAAGTATCTTGACAAAGTAATTTATGGGCACAGGTATATATTTGAAAAGACTGTCAAATATTTTTTTTTTAATAGATTTGGATACAATTTCATTTATTGAATTATGTATGAATAAATTGATGCTGACTAATTTTAGAGAGGGATTGGACTAGAAACTCCGACAGCTCTGCAACTCTTATCTATTCAACCCATTGCTTGCACTCTTCAATTGTGTAATATCCGATGACATTCGGTTTTAGTCGGTTTACGGCTAGGGTATTTTCACACAAAAAGTGGGTGTAAATAATTTGTATTAAAAATATATCGGAGCGTGAAATAAACAAAAAAGCCAAACAGATACCTTGAGTAAGGCCAATATAGAAACACTGGCAGTATGACGCTTAGCTTTGATTTGCATTTTAATGATGTTTGACAGTGAAAACTCAAAAAACCTGCAGGCACTTGAGCAATATTCACTTTTTATTGTCTTCACTTTTTATGAGCTTGTGGGTATTCAACATCA
The DNA here is from genome assembly GCA_949316085.1 of Hypercompe scribonia. Lineage (NCBI taxonomy): Eukaryota > Metazoa > Arthropoda > Insecta > Lepidoptera > Erebidae > Hypercompe > Hypercompe scribonia. Next base: position 15,146,818 of record OX438988.1, read on the forward strand.
AAAACATGTTTCGAATTCGTTTCCTAACGCATTGCAAGAACAATTTTATTTTGTGTTTCACTACAGGAAACGAGGAGCAATCCCTTTTAGATTCGTTAAGTATGTTTACAAAATAAGGATTGGGTAATAAATTTTGACAGTGACAAAAATTACCTGCCAATACGGTCGAAAAACGAAGTAAAAATATTTAAAATGACAGGCGAAAACAACTTTTTCTTAATATTTAATTCTTTTTTAGCCGTAGAAGAGTTTATATATTTAACCCAAATCAAACAAATAAATGATAATATACTAAATGTCAAAAAGTGACAGATAAGTCCAAAAAATTACAATTGAATAAAAGTGCATTTGGAACGGAGAAAGAATTTTAGTTAATATAAATGTCAAGTTTGACTCATACATAAGAGAGAAACAATATTAATATAAAAAGGCTGCCTGTAGAAGAAAGACGTGGTCAAGTTGTTTGGTTTATTAATAAGTAAAACCCAGAGTCCTTGTAAATACTATGAATTGATAGATATTTAGGTTCTCAAATATCTATCACTTCGTAGTATTCGCAAGGAGGGTTGACGTCAGGCAGACAGCAATTCATAAAAAACCAAAGCCATTGGTCCCATTACTGCTAGGATCACGCAGTGGTTACACTGAGTTCAAGTCGTATATCAGACAACACTCTGAGTTGGGGTGTTTTTATGTTTGTTTCATTTATATTTGTAAGTCCGCAGCAACACAGGGCTATTTCTAAAGAGTAAGTTAAAAAAATGATAAACGAGAAACAAACAAGAAAATTCATTGCAAGGACCCCATTCAGTAGTGGATTTATGTTCAATAACATTCATGCATCTTATACTGGGCCAACAGCCGGCACATTTACTGTTCAATCAACATCACATTAAGTGATCTTTGTTTCCTAGACAAGCGAGATTAGCAACGTCAGCTTTATGCTGCGTTTATACTAACTATTGGTTTTAATATAAAACACATAATTCTATAAATAAATTACATTAGCATTCGACTTCCTGAATTAAATATTCTTTTAACTGACTTCAAAAAAGGAAGAGTCTATGTTTCACTGTATGTGTTTTTATATGCATGTTCACCGACTCCCGAAGTGGTTCCATTATCATCATGTCAGGATCTGATGATGGAGTCCTAAAGAAATCGAGGGCAAGTCTGAAATTTTGTAGACACGTATTGCATTTTTCATATATTTTTAAAACTATTCTCGCCATTAGCAGTACAGAAACTATTATTTGTTCATAATCGATGTAGATATTATAAAATATTATAATTTAGTTGACTTCTGTTACCAATGTTGCTGCTACAACTAATAATAACATCTACTTTGTAAAGGTATAAAATCTTATGCTACACATCTTCAGGTACAAAATGTAAGTTTATAGAGATATCCAACCAGCTGGCAAGCTAGCTATACTACATCAGACTGTACACCATATTCGCACAACACTAGGCTTTCCAGTAGTATCTACTCTCCGCCGCTTGGCTCTAGAGAATTTAATCACACGGACGAAATTTGAGTCTTTTTTTTTTAACGTGTGGAAACCCTCTCGGGCCATCACCCCAACGGGGTTTACGGCAGGGTGGTGTGTCGGAATCGGACTGACTAAAACCACACGGTGTGCCACTCTGCGCCTGACATAGGAGGGATCCGGGAACAGCTGCTATTATGACATCCAGATCCCTCCTAGCGCTAACGCGGGTAACCGCGGGTAACCATCTGCGGGTAAACTCTCTATTTTTTAAGCGACATACGGCACACACGGACTTCGCCTCCTCGCAGTTGGAGGGGAAAACCCGTCCCGTCCACCCGCGGCCACACCCAAGGCAGAACGAAATTTGAGTCTGTACTAACCTTTCATATAGCTAGGCCTTCTAAAGTTCTCTGTGCATCTGCCCTGTACAAGGTGACAAAAAAAAAATTATGGATGGTGTCTTTGTGGTAATTATCGTAAGTTGAATGCCCGAATTATATATACCGAAGAAACACATTAATTATAGAATCAATTTACATTTGAACCTGGTGAATATTAGCGAGTTATAAAGTACTGTAAAAAATCGTACAATCAGTTATACCTGTCATTCCAAAAATATTCTTAAAACTCGATTGGGTCTATAATAATAATAATAATAACTAGCAACACTAGAAACAGTTGGCATTTCTCTTACATATATTTAAAATACAATATTTATTGCTACAAATTTACAATTGCTATACTATTTAATTTACAAACCAGAAAGAAAATGAACCTGTGTACAATATAAAAATTGTATTAAAATACAACTAAAATGATTTTTACATAAAAATATCTGTTATCGAAGACGTGACGTTTAAACCTCACGTCAGTACAAAAATTTTCAGGAAAGAAATTCCAAAATGTTAACGAGAGCTAGATTAAAAGCACAAACAACATCCCTGGACTCGCCGCTCCGCTCCGCCTTGCCGTCACCGGAAGCAACAATGAATGTTCCGGCCGTTGCAGAGGCGTCGAGATCTAGCTCCAGCGACGAGTTTTTCTCTCCACCCACGTCGCCAAGACCTGTACGTCGGCAGGAGAGTACCCGGCCACCAACCAGCTTGGGATCACGAGGACCACTGACCTCAAACAGGGTCCCCGCTACCGGTGGTGATGTGCGCCGCATGAAGTGGACAAAATCAATAAATGAGAGTGTCATGCGGGCATATTTTCGAGCTACAGAGTTAGGAACGAACCTTACTGCGTACCGTGTTAGGTTAGTCTCTCTGTTTCAGGAGCTTGAACCAGCCATCAACGTTTCAGCACAACGATTATCGGATCAAGTACGAGCTATACAGCGCTGTCACCTGCTGGATGAAACAGTACTTGAGAGGATACGCTCTGACATACGGAAGAGCTTTACTATCCACTCTTCGTCACACACTGCGGTGGCCAATAGCACACCTCAGCTGCCGTCAGGTATTAAAGATGTTGATGAACTAGTGGAGAGTGAAGTTATATCCGTAAGTACCCAATGTAACGATAAGATAAGGAGTGCTTTGGAGGATGCGATTCAAAAGTACCGATTTATAAATGATAATATTAGACCACGGTTATGCCGTTTGCCCATTCATAAACGTAATTTAGCGCTTGTGAGTGCCCTGGATTCGCTATTATCAGACTATTTTGATAATAGCGAAGATCTTAGTGATACACATTCAATTCTATACTGTGCGGCCATTGCAGTTTGTCGAGTAGCTGGTGTTAAATGTATTGAACGTGTAAGTGCTACTCGACCCGAAAATGGCGTACCAGCTTGGCAATATAGAATTGAACGTTGTATTGCTGAGACTAGGACACTCATCGGTAAATTAATTAGTTTTAAAAGTGGTAATACACTGCCAAGAGTCATGCGCTTTGTGAAACAGGCATTCTTGGGGACTACCATTAGTCCTCAACAATACATGTCCTGTGTGTGTCACAGAGCGCATAGACTTTCTAAAGCAGAAAGTTTATGCATGGGCAAATAGAATAAGACGTTATGGAAAACGTGTTGATCGGTATAATCAGAATCGAATGTTCCAAAGGAATGAGAAATGGGTTTACCGGAAATGGGAGGAACCGAATCCATGTGTGAGTGATGGGCATTTTCCGGATGAAATTACAACTAATTCATTTTGGCGTAACATCTGGTCAGTGCCTGTCACTCATACAGAAGGTGATTGGTTGGAGGATGTCAAACGCTCGTGTGAGTCTATAACAGCTATGGAACCCATTACTATTAATAAAGATGATGTAAGTTGTGCAGTCCGTTCATTACCGAATTGGAAATCACCTGGTCCAGACGGACTGCACAACTTTTGGCTTAAGTGGTTCCGAAACTCACATGCGTGTTTGGCATTACAATTCCAAGCAGCTTTGGATTCTGGTTCATTACCACAATTTTTAACCACTGGTGTAACCCATTTACTCTATAAATCTGGTAGTGCCATGGATCCCAAAAATTTTAGACCTATTACTTGTTTACCAACTATATATAAACTTCTAACATCTATTTTGAGACTCAAAATTACTACACACATAAATAATAATTCGATACTCTCTATTTCTTAAAATGGATGTAGAAGTGGGGCCCGTGGCACTAAAGAGCTCCTTATCATAGACAGGACCATTAGCCAACAGGTACGTCGTAGTCATAAGAACCTGGCGACATGTTGGATAGACTATAAGAAGGCTTACGATTCAGTTCCACATACATGGCTTTTGAAAGTGCTAGAGTTGTATAAAATTGATGCAACTCTGTGCACTTTCTTAAAGTCGTGTATGAGTCAATGGAGAACAACACTTCGCTATCCAGGATGTCGGCAGACTGCGATAAATGACATACTTATAAAGATCGAGCGAGGTATATTTCAAGGTGACAGTCTGAGTCCCTTGTGGTTTTGTCTAGCTTTAAACACTCTTAGCACTCTGTTAGAGGGTTCAGAGTTAGGCTATCGGTTGCAGAAAGATGATCAAGTTATATCTCACCTTCTTTATATGGATGATTTGAAGTTACTAGCCTCCACACAATTACAATTGACGGCGTTATTAAGGGTCACTGAAAACTTTAGTAATTCTATCAAAATGGAATTTGGTGTAGACAAGTGTGCAGTCATGTATGTAAAGAAGGGCGTGATTGTAGAATCTGAAGGAATGGAACTTTCAGATTCAACAAAACTCAGATCTCTGACTGCCACCGAAACCTACTAGGTTCTTCACAGTCCTTGGGAATACCAGAATCTGACGTGAAACAAATGTTACAGGAACGCACGCTTCTTTGGCCGCCTAAAAAAAGTACTTAAAAGTCTTTTATCAGGCGGTAACAAGGTGCCAGCCTATAACAGTTGGGTCATGCCTTTGCATGTATTCCTTTGGTGTACTTAGATGGACTCAGACCGAATTGGATGCCCTTGACAGGAGAGTCCGTACATTGCTGACTGCATTCCGAATGCACCACCCACGTTCATCGGTTATGAGATTGTATATTCCGCGAAAATTTGGAGGTCGTGGTCTATTAAATATCAAGACTCTACACAATCGCGAGATATACAATCTCAGAGAATATTTTCTACAGACTAATGTGGGAGTGCATCGCAATGTAGTTGCAGTGGATACTGGTTTTACCCCGCTCGCTCTGGCTAAAGAGAATTGGCGCAAACCTGTAGTACTTAGTACTACTGATCGCAAGGAAGTATGGAAGGGTAAAGAACTTCATGGTCGATTTTATCGGGCCCTACACGGGTCTGATATAGACTTTAAAGCGTCGACGTCTTGGCTACGGTATGGTGATCTCTTCGGAGAAACCGAAGGTTTTGTTTGTGCAATTATGGACGAAGTTATAATGACGAATAACTACCGGAAATATATCCTGAAAGATAGTACGGTTGACATCTGTCGGGCGTGCCACCGTCCTGGAGAATCTATTAGGCATATTATTTCCGGTTGTTCTCGTCTTGCTAACGGTGAGTATTTGAACAGGCACAACCAAGTAGCCAGGATCGTACACCAACAACTTGCCCTTAAATACCAAACTTGTCAATTTCGAAGTACCTTACTACAGGTATGTGCCCGACCCAGTTCTCGAGAACGGTCGTGCTACGTTATATTGGGATCGATCTATTATCACAGATAGGACTATTGTTGCCAATAAGCCTGATATTGTGGTGATAGATCGATTAGAGCGCCGCGCAATGATTGTCGATATCGCCATCCCTCATGACGAGAATCTCGTGAAAGTTGAAAAAGAAAAACAATTGAAGTATTTGGATCTGTCTCACGAGATTGCCGACATGTGGAATGTGGATTCGGTGATTATTGTTCCGATAATCATATCTGTTCATGGATTGATAGCGAAGAGCCTCGACCAACACCTTAAGAGGCTCACGTTAGAAGGTTGGATCAAGGGTCTGATGCAGAAGGGGTGCTTGGCTAGAAAACCTCCACGTGGTGCACCCTGGTAACGTTGGCGATGGTGTTCATCACTGCCAACGGCTAATATTCTAGCACGAAGAGGAAACCATGTCTTCGGCAATTCGGCCGAGACTTGGTCCAACAGAGCGGGCATGTTTGTCGATTCCTCTGTTGGCTCTTCGCTCTTCGGAGCAATGAGGAGAAAAACCTCGTTAAAAAATCACGAAGGTGGGACCCTTTCACGGGTCGGAGTTTCTCCACTATTAGTGGTGGAGAAAGGAGAACGGGCTTGGCGTACACTAACACTGCCGCCAAGTAGGCATTGGGAGATTTAATCTGCCTGCCACCGTCGTCATATCGTAATCTCGAGATGGGTGACGTAGTTACGTCTTACGGCTCTACTCGGGGACGAGGGTCTTGGCTTAACCGCCTGGACTGCGAGGAAGAAAACCTCTATAAAAAATTACCCCGAATCCCGTGTTCTGGTGCGTGACCAGGGGATGCATGGCTGATGGGTAGTTCAGTCGCAAGCGCACTCCCAGCCGAGGCACCTGCGGACCCCTCGGTTGGGCATAAATTTACGCTTGCCCGGGTATTGGGGGATCTCTGCCCGGGTCGACCTTCAGTTCTCCCCCTCTCGTGGGTCTCATATGGAATCTATAAACTTAAAAACTACACCAAATAATAAAAAAGAAGGACAGAAGGAGAAGAAAAACACGAAGGAGGGAAAAGCAAAGTTGGACGACCTCTCGTCCGAAGTGGAAAGCGTAACGATTGAAACGCCTACCTCGGTGGGGCTCCCAGAAGCCATTATGGCTACTGGGAGCCGAAGAACATCTGAACGGATTCGTTCAAGATCCACTACGCACTCCAGTGCGAGGACGGATGCACTGGACATCATGCAGACGGAGCTGTGCGACAGCCGGAAACGCGGACGCTCCAGGGATGAGGAGAGTGACACATCCCAGGAGATGTTACCTCCTAAGGTAGCAAGCAGCCGTAGAGGGAGGTCACGAACCCCGGCCTCGGCCCCGTCAGGCTCCGTCTTCTGTAAGGCGGAAGCCTATAGACGAGTAAGGGCAGACGGCGAAACCTTGGCGGAGGAGGAGATTGCTGATCTCCTGCTAAAAGTCAGGGAGCCGATAGTGGGGGACTCAGTTTCCCAAACATCATCCTCCAAGCAGGAGATAGCAAACGCGGCGGTGGCCATTATTAACAAAGTGGCCACCAAGTCGAGTAATCTCAAGGGCTCCTTTGTGAGAGCCCTTAAGGACTCCTCTTCCGCAATTGCGGGGGTCGTGGAGACCCTCATCGGGGACGTGGCTCGTCTCCAGGCAGCCAACGATCGCCTGACAGGGCAAGTGGCTGAGCTGAGCGCTCAGTTCGCTCAATTCCGGGCGCATCGTCCGGAAGATGATCTGGCCCCGTCGCCGTCTCAGCCTGCTCCGTCTCCGTCTCCGTCCCAGCCGGCTCCGTCTTCCAACCTCGGTACCATCTCAGATGTCCATCTGCGCCGAATTACAGACGCAGTGTGGCGCATGATGGACGGGCGTCTCGCCGGCCTGGAGGCGAGGTTGCCTCCAGCCCCCGTTGTCCGGCCGCCGCTCGCGGTGCATAAGCCGAAGGTCGCATTGGCACCGTCAGCGCTGCCCGTTGTGGGCGGTCGCGTGACCTATGCGGCGGCGGCGTCGTTGCCTGCTGCTCCCGCAACAGCTCCGAGGGCTCGACGAGCGACGAAGGCAGCAGCCAAGATGGCTAGACCGACGTCAAGGTCCACGGCGGTAGCAAAGGCTGGAGCGGAGTTCCCTCCGCTCCCCACTCCAACCGCTGTACCTGGCACCTCCACCTGTGCTCCCTGCACCGATGGTTGGCAGGTAGTCGGGGGAGCTAAGAAGTCCCGAAAGCGGGGTAAGAAGGCTGCACAAACAGCAGCCTCTACCCCGCAGACACCGTCGATTACGGTGGCTACCGCGAAAAAGCCGCGCAAACTGCAGGTGCCTAAAAGCGCGGCTGTAGTAGTCACCGTAACACCGGAGGCGGCTAGTGGCGGGCTGTCCTATGCGGCCTTATTTAAGAAGGCCCGGGATAGTCTCGCCACTGATTTCGGGACTGAAGGGGTCAGGTTGCGCCTTGCCCAGACGGGAGCTCGAGTCCTCGAGTTCCCCGGGGCTGAAGGTGCAAAGACGGCGGACAGGTTCGCCGAGAAACTGAGAGGAATCTTTGCAGCCACGGATGGTGTGAAGATCGCCAGGCCTGTCAAGTGCGCAGAGTTGCGTATTTCGGGCCTGGATGACTCCGTAACGACCGAGGACGTCCGCGTTGCAATTAGCGAGAAGACGGCTTGCAACGCGGACAACATCAGGGTCGGCACCATCCGCCCCGGTCCTGGAGGGCTTGGCGCAGTGTGGATCAGCTGTCCGGTAGCGTCGGCCAAAGTTTTGGGCGACGCAGGCAGGATCCTCGTCGGTTTTGTGAATGCCAGAGTCACTGTTCTGGCGGCAAGACCGATGAGGTGCTTCAAATGCCTAGCATCCGGACACACACGCGCCAAGTGCGTGAGTTGTTTTGACTGCAGTGGACTACGCTTCCGCTGCGGTCGACCGGGGCACAAGGCGGCAGAGTGCTCTGCCGCCCCTCACTGCCCGGCTTGTGCGGCGGGTAACAAGCCCGCCAATCATCAGATTGGGCAGGGGGGCTGCAAACCTCCTCGCGATTCTCGGCGCACGTTGGGAGCTAGCCAGTCGGCCCAGGCTGCCTCCGATGCCGTTCGCGGGTCGACATCGTCGCCCATGGAGGAGGCTGTAGAGACAGTCCAGTAATGGACCAAGTCTCCAGCCTCCTAGTCCAGACGAACTTGAACCACTGTGCTGCGGCGCAGGACCTTTTCCTGCAAACCATGGCACAGTGGTCGATTGGTGTTGCCGTAGCTGCGGAGCCCTATTATGTTCCTCCCCGTCCAAACTGGTTGGGTGACCGGGACGGTTCCGTGGCAGTCGTCGGCTCCACGGCGGCTCATTCCCCGCCCTTGTCGCTAAGAGACAAGGGCACTGGATATGTTGCTGCCGAGTGGGGGGGGATCACTGTATATGGTGTATACTTCTCCCCCAACCGGAGTTTGAACGACTTCGAGGTTTTCCTTAACAACTTGGAAACCTCGATGCGGCGTCTAACGTCTGGGCACGTCTTAGTGCTGGGGGACTTCAACGCAAAGTCTATATTCCCCGATCTGTCGGACGCCCAATTTGGTTTTCGGGCGGGGCGTTCGACGGTCGATGCTGTGCTGCGCCTGAGGGCCGTTACCGAAGAGGCAGTGAGCTGTGGCGGCGTGCTGTTGGCGGTGTCGTTGGACATCGCCAACGCATTTAATAGTCTGCCATTTAGCTGCATCAGGGAAGCACTCCACTACCACGGGGTGCCAGAGTTCCTGAGGCGGCTTGTGGCAGACTATCTTGAGGAGCGTACCGTCGTGTACGAGGACCGAGATGGTATTCTGAGGCAGCGGTCCATGTCGTGCGGTGTTCCACAGGGGTCCGTCCTCGGACCACTCCTGTGGAATATGGGATACGACTGGGCCCTTCGAGGTCGTCTTCCCCCCGGGCTGGGCGTAATTTGTTACGCCGATGACACATTGGTCACGGCCCGGGGGACGAACTTTCAAGAGGCGGCGCGCCTGGCCACCGTAGGAGTCTCTTTGGTGGTCGGGCGCATTGAGGCGCTGGGTTTACGGGTGGCCCTAGATAAGACGGAAGCCCTTTTGTTTCATGGGCCCCGTCGTGGTCCACCCCCTGGTGCCTCTATCGTAGTCAATTCGGTCCTCGTACCGATTAAGGCCCAGATGAAGTATCTGGGCCTGATCCTCGACGGCAGGTGGCTCTTCGACGAGCACTTCCGACAGCTTACTCCAAAGCTGGTCGGCGCTGCTTCTGCTCTTGGGCGACTTTTGCCCAATTTGGGTGGAGCCAGCGTCGCAACGAGACGGCTATACACGGGGGTTGTTCGGTCAATGGCACTGTATGGTGCACCGGTGTGGGCGGCGGCTCTGACCGCCCAGAATAGGGCTCGCCTCTGGCGCCCTCAGAGGATATTGGCGGTTAGAGCCATACGCGGTTACCGCACCGTATCGACGGAGGCGGCGTGCACGTTGGCCGGCACTCCCCCGTGGGATTTGGAGGCGGAAGTGCTTGCCGAAGTTTATCGGCGAACGGCTGACTTCCGGGCGCGTAGCGGCATACGGCCCCCGCCCGAAGAGATACGCGAGTGGCGAGAGGCCGCTCGTCGAGCCACAATGGCTCGTTGGTCGTCCCGGCTTGAGGCTCCACGTGCTGGTTTTGCCGCCGTGGAGGCTCTCCAGCCGGTCATCGCCGAGTGGGCAGGGCGGCAGCACGGGACCCTTTCCTTCCGACTGACGCAGGTCCTTTCCGGGCACGGTTGCTTCGGGAAGTATCTGCACTCGGTCGCCAGGAGGGAATTGAGTCCCGCCTGTCACCACTGCGACTGCAGTGAGGACTCGGCTCAGCACACGCTAGCGGTTTGTTCCGCCTGGGCGGCGCAGCGTGGGGTCCTCACTGCAGTTATTGGAGGAGATCTCTCGCTACCGGCCGTCATACGCTCCATGGCCGGTAGCGACAGTTGTTTTACCGCGGTCACAACCTTCTGCGAAGACGTAATTTCGCGGAAGGAGGCGGCGGAGAAGGCCCGGGAGGACGATCTCTACTCGGACCCAATTCGCCGCCGGCGAGCCGGGCGGCGGAGGCGCGCATACCAGCGCCTCATGCCGGCTTGAGTGTGGCCGCGGGTGGACGGGACGGATTTTCCCCTCCATCCGCTATAGTGGCCAGCCGCGAGGAGGTGACGTGTGCGTGTGCCGGACGTCGCCTAAATGGAGAGTTTATCCGCAGATGGCGCCCGCGAAAGCGGGCAGGCGCTAGGAGGGATTAGGATGTCGTAATAACAGCTGTTCCCGGATCCCTCCTCTCTCAGGCGCAGAGTGGCACACCGTGTGGTTTTAGTCGGTCCGATTCCGACACACCGCCCCGCCGTAAACCCCGGTGGGGTGACGGCCCGAGGGGGTTTCCACACGTTAAAGAAAAAAAAAAAAAGGGTCTAAAGCAGAAGGCAGTCCTCCTTGACACGGCCCGTATTGTGAGGAGGTTCCTGTCTCTGGAGCCCTAACCACCGGTATCTTGGTCCCTGTACCCGATGTCGGTGGTCTACTATTTTTTATATTTTTAAATATGTATTTTTTATTTTTTATATATTTAAAAATGTAATCAATATGTATATTTAAATGTAATAAAGAGAATAATAATAACTAGCAACACTAGAAACAGGCATTTCTCTTACATATATTTAAAATACAATATTTATTGCTACAAATTTACAATTGCTATACTATTTAATTTACAAACCAGAAAGAAAATAAACCTGTGTACAATATAAAAATTGAATTAAAATACAACTAAAATGATTTTTACATAAAAATATCTGTTACCGAAGACGTGACGTTTAGACGTCACGTCAGTACAAAAATTTTCAGGAAAGAAATTCCAAAATGTTAACGAGAGCTAGATTAAAAGCACAAACAACATCCCTGGACTCGCCGCTCCGCTCCGCCTTGCCGTCACCGGAAGCAACAATGAATGTTCCGGCCGTTGCAGAGGCGTCGAGCTCTAGCTGCAGCGACGAGTTTTTCTCTCCGCCGACGTCGCCAAGACCTGTACGCCGGCAGGAGAGTACCCGGCCGCCGACCAGCTTGGGATCACGAGGACCACTGACCTCAAACAGGGTCCCCGCTACCGGTGGTGATGTGCGCCGCATGAAGTGGACAAAATCTATAAATGAGAATGTCATGCGGGCATATTTTCGGGCTACAGAGTTGGGAACGAACCTTACTGCGTACCGTGTTAGGCTAGCCTCTCTGTTTCGGGAGTTTGAACCAACCATCAACGTTTCAGCACAACGTTTATCGGATCAAGTACGAGCTATACAGCGCTGTCACCTGCTGGATGATACAGTACTTGAGAGGATACGCTCTGACATAAGGAAAAGCCTTACTATCCACTCTTCGTCACACACTGCGGTGGTCAATAGCACACCTCAGTTGCCATCAGGTATTAAAGATGTTGATGAACTAGTGGAGAGTGAAGTTATATCCGTAAGTACCCAATGTAACGATAAGATAAGGAGTGCTTTAGAGGATGTGATTCAGAAATACCGATTTGTGAATATTAATAGTAGATCACGGTTATGCCGTTTGCCCATTCATAAACATAATTTGGCGCTTGTAGGTGCCCTGGATTCGTTATTATCAGATTATTTTGATAATAGCGAAGATCTCAGTGATACACATTCTATTCTATATTGTGCCGCTGTTGCAGTTTGTCGAGTAGCTGGTGTTAAATTAACACGTTCACTGCGGCTTGAGGTTGATTCAACCTCATGGTAGACTTTACGCTGGTGCGGCGCGTAAAACTGTGTTTTCTCTCTAGTGCGGCGGCTGTTTACACTCAACCATATGAGGTATGACAAAGACAAATATAGCTTTTTTTATGTCTGCGAAGCATTGACTCAATATTGTAAAAAAAATATTTGAGGTCGAAATACGCCTCAAACGCACGGACACTGAAATTATTGAATAAGGTGCGGGTTGAGGCCGATTTCGACCTCCAGCGGCGGGGCGCGCGGGCGGCGTGAGAGCAGGTAAGTCGACTTTAGTGACGCTACCATAGTCGATACTGGAGCACGTGTCTTTGCGCAATCGTGTTAATTGTTTATTTTTTATTTTTGTTAAATTCTCTTGTGTGTGTGTTCAGTTATATATTTATAGAGTGAGAGCCCGTGACACCCATACCTTAGTTATATTATAAAAGCTGAAAATTCTTCTATATATTTATTTATTTACACTTTCTGCAAAACATAATGCACAAGGCGAACTTAATGCCTAGTGGCATTTTCTACCAGTGTGTATATATATGTCCCCTATACCGGTAGAGAAACTAAAAAAAATATGACTAATTGTTCACAATGTAAGAAAGCTATGTGCTTGCATTGTTTTAACGAACAGCATGCAAAGTAATATAGAATAAATTAGATGAACCAATAGTTTGTATTTTATTTAACAACATTCCATACTTTTATGCACAATACTATAACAATATAAAAAAGCAATAGAAATATAACATAGACATGAACATTCATCGATATAAATTCATTCCCATTACTAATGCCGCCCCGATTTAGTGCGATGTGTGGTCTAAAACGACCTCAAATATATTTTAAGTGTTTTCTCTAAAACTAAAAATCAGAACCCGGGGCGAAGCTAGGTGTGCATAAAACAATACCATGCAAGTCATTTTAGCATAAAATTAAACATCGTATCACGCTCCTGATCAAGTTACAACACATTTACCAAATGATTGAAACATGAGGCAGAAAAGGCCTCAACCGCATTACAAGGAAGTTTAGCTTGGGGCTGATTCGACCTCAGTCGCACCAGCTGAAAGTTCTTCAAAATGTGGCCCGCAGTGAACGTGTTAATTGAACGTGTCAGTACTACTCGACCCAAAAATGCTGTACCAGCTTGCTAGTATAGAATTGAACGTCGTATTGCTGAGACTAGGACACTCATCGCTAAATTAACATGTTTTCAAAGTGGTAATAAACGGCCAAGAGTCATGTGCTTTGTGAAACAGGCATTCTTGGAGACTACCATTAGTCCTCAACAATACATGTCCTGTGTGTGTCACAGAGCGCATAGACTTTCTAAAGCAGAAAGTTTATGCATGGGCAAATAGAATAAGACGTTATGGAAAACGTGTTGATCGGTATAATCAGAATCGAATGTTCCAAAGGAATGAGAAATGGGTTTACCGGAAATGGGAGGAACCGAATCCATGTGTGAGTGATGGGCATTTTCCGGATGAAATTACAACTAATTCATTTTGGCGTAACATCTGGTCAGTGCCTGTCACTCATACAGAAGGTGATTGGTTGGAGGATGTCAAACGCTCGTGTGAGTCTATAACAGCTATGGAACCCATTACTATTAATAAAGATGATGTAAGTTGTGCAGTCCGTTCATTACCGAATTGGAAATCACCTGGTCCAGACGGACTGCATAACTTTTGGCTTAAGTGGTTCCGAAACTCACATGCGTGTTTGGCATTACAATTCCAAGCAGCTTTGGATTCTGGTTTATTACCACAATTTTTAACCACTGGTGTAACCCATTTACTCTATAAATCTGGTAGTGCCATGGATCCCAAAAATTTTAGACCTATTACTTGTTTACCAACTATATATAAACTTCTAACATCTATTTTGAGACTCAAAATTACTACACACATAAACAATAATTCGATACTCTCTATTTCTTAAAATGGATGTAGAAGTGGGGCCCGTGGCACTAAAGAGCTCCTTATCATAGACAGGACCATTAGCCAACAGGTACGTCGTAGTCGTAAGAACCTGGCGACATGTTGGATAGACTATAAGAAGGCTTACGATTCAGTTCCACATACATGGCTTTTGAAAGTGCTAGAGTTGTATAAAATTGATGCAACTCTGTGCACTTTCTTAAAGTCGTGTATGAGTCAATGGAGAACAACACTTCGCTATCCAGGATGTCGGCAGACTGCGATAAATGACATACTTATAAAGATCGAGCGAGGTATATTTCAAGGTGACAGTCTGAGTCCCTTGTGGTTTTGTCTAGCTTTGAACCCTCTCAGCACTCTGTTAGAGGGTTCAGGATTAGGCTATCGGTTGCAAAAAGATGATCAAGTTATATCTCACCTTCTTTATATGGATGGTTTGAAATTACTAGCCTCCCCATAAATTGCAATTGATGGCGTTATTAAGGGTCACTGAAAACTTTAGTAATTCTATCAAAATGGAATTTGGTGTAGACAAGTGTGCAGTCATGTATGTAAAGAAGGGCGTGATTGTAGAATCTGAAGGAATGGAACTTTCAGATTCAATAAAACTCAGATCTCTGTCTGCCACCGAAACCTACAAGTATCTAGGTTTTTCACAGTCCTTGGGAATACCAGAATCTGGCGTGAAACAAATGTTACAGGAACGCTTCTTTGGACGCCTAAAAAAAGTACTTAAAAGTCTTTTATCAGACGGTAACAAGGTGCGAGCCTATAACAGTTGGGTCATGCCGGTTCTGATTTATTCCTTTGGTGTACTTAGATGGACTCAGACCGAATTGGATGCCCTTGACAGGAGAGTCCGTACATTGCTGACTGCATTCCGTATGCACCACCCACGTTCATCGGTTATGAGATTGTATATGCCGCGAAAATTTGGAGGTCGTGGTCTATTAAATATCAAGACTCTACACAATCACGAGATATACAATCTCAGAGAATATTTTCTACAGACTAATGTGGGAGTGCATCGCAATGTAGTTGCAGTGGATACTGGTTTTACCCACTCGCTCTGGCTAAAGAGAATTGGCGCAAACCTGTAGTACTTAGTACTACTGATTGCAAGGAAGTATGGAAGGGTAAAGAACTTCATGGCCGATTTTATCGGGCCCTACACGGGTCTGATATAGACTTTAAAGCGTCGACGTCTTGGCTACGGTATGGTGATCTCTTCGGAGAAACCGAAGGTTTTGTTTGTGCAATTATGGACGAAGTTATCATGACGAATAACTACCGGAAATATATCCTGAAAGATAGTACGGTTGACATCTGTCGGGCGTGCCACCGTCCTGGAGAATCTATTAGGCATATTATTTTTGGTTGTTCTCGTCTTGCTAATGGTGAGTATTTGCACAGGCACAATCAAGTAGCCAGGATCGTACACCAACAACTTGCCCTTGAATACCAACTTGTCAATTTTGAAGTGCCTTACTACAAGTATGTGCCCGACCCAGTTCTCGAGAACGGTCGTGCTACGTTATATTGGGATCGATCTATTATCACAGATAGGACTATTGTTGCCAATAAGCCTGATATTGTGTTGATAGATCGATTAGGGCGCCGCGCAATGATTGTCGATATCGCCGTTCCTCATGACGAGAATCTCGTGAAAGTTGAAAAAGAAAAACAATTGAAGTATTTGGATCTGTCTCATGAGATTGCCGATATGTGGAATGTGGATTCGGTGATCATTGTTCCGATAATCATATTTGTTCACGGATTGATAGCCAAGAGCCTCGACCAACACCTTAAGAGGCTCACGTTAAAGGGTTGGATCAAGGGTCTGATGCAAACCCTTCGAGGTATTCTTCCCCCCGGGCTGGGCGTAATTTGTTACGCTGATGACACATTGGTCACGGCCCGGGGGGCGAACTTTCAAGAGGCGGCGCGCCTGGCCACCGTGGGAGTCTCTTTGGTGGTCGGGCGCATTGAGGCGCTGGGTGTACGGGTGGCCCTAGATAAGACGGAAGCCCTTTTGTTTCATGGGCCCCGTCGTGGTCCACCCCCCGGTGCCTCTATCGTTGTCAATTCGGTCCTCATACCGATTAAGGCCCAGATGAAGTATCTGGGCCTGATCCTCGACGGCAGGTGGCTCTTCGACGAGCACTTCCGACAGCTTACTCCAATGCTGGTCGGCGCTGCTTCTGCTCTTGGGCGACTTTTGCCCAATTTGGGTGGAGCCAGCGTCGCGACGAGACGGCTATACACGGGGGTTGTTCGGTCAATGGCACTGTATGGTGCACCGGTGTGGGCGGCGGCTCTGACCGCCCAGAATAGGGCTCGCCTCTGGCGCCCTCAGAGGATATTGGCGGTTAGAGCCATACGCGGTTACCGCACCGTATCGACGGAGGCGGCGTGCGCGTTGGCCGGCACTCCCCCGTGGGATTTGGAGGCGGAGGTGCTCGCTGAAGTTTATCGGCGAACGGCAGACTTTCGGGTGGGTAGCGGCATTCGGCCCCCGCCCGAAGAAATACGCGAGTGGCGAGAGGCCGCTCGTCGAGCCACGATGGCTCGTTGGTCGTCCCGGCTGGAGGCCCCACGTGCTGGCTTTGCCGCCGTGGAGGCTCTCGAGCCGGTCATCGCCGAGTGGGCAGGGCGACAACACGGGACCCTTTACTTCCGACTGACGCAGATTCTTTCCGGGCACGGTTGCTTCGGGAAGTATCTGCACTCGGTCGCCAGGAGGGAATTGAGTCCCGCCTGTCACCACTGCGACTGCAGTGAGGACTCGGCTCAGCACACGCTGGCGGTTTGTTCCGCCTGGGTGGCGCAGCGTGGGGTCCTCACTGCAGTTATTGGAGGAGATCTCTCGCTACCGGCCGTAATACGCTCCATGGTCGGTAGCGACAGTTGTTTTACCGCGGTCGCAACCTTCTGCGAAGACGTAATTTCGCGGAAGGAGGCGGCGGAGAAGGCCCAGGAGGACAATATCCACTCGGACCCAATTCGCCGCTGGCGAGCCGGGCGGCGTAGGCGCGCATACCAGCGCCTCATGCCGCCTTGAGTGTGGCCGCGGGTGGACGGGACGGGTTTTCCCCTCCATCCGCTACAATGGCCAGCCGCGAGGAGGCGACGTCCGCGTGTGCCGTACGTCGCCTAAAATAGAGAGTTTACCCATAGATGGTGCCTGCATTAGCGGGCAGGCGCTGGGAGGGATCTGGATGTCGTAATAATAGCTGTTCCCGGTCCCTCCTATGTCAGGAGCAGAGTGGCACACCGTGTGGTTTTAGTCGGTCCGATTCCGACACACCACCCCGCCGTAAACCCCGGTGGGGTGACGGCCCGAGGGGGTTTCCACACGTTAAAAAAAAAAAAAAAAAAGGGTCTGATGCAAAAGGCAGTCCTCCTTGACACGGCCCGTATTGTGAGGAGGTTCCTGTCTTTGGAGCCCTAACCACCGGTATCTTGGTTCCTGTACCCGATGTCGGTGGTCTACTATTTATTATATTTTTAAATATATATTTTTTATTTTTTATATTTTTAAAAATGTAATCAATATGTATATTAAATGTAATAAAGAGAATAATAATAATAAGCCCCCTAAAATCCCACCTTACGTCCGTGCTGAAGATCTAGCCACGTGGGGGTGGACATACATACTAATGAAACTTATGTAGCTAACAAGGCAAGGGTAACCCTTTTAAATGGAGATATGAATAAAAGAGTATATAATTTGAGGTTGCTGCCCAGGAGTCGCCGGGGCGCATCTGGGGCCGATGCTGGATGCTACAGTATGCGAACCATCGGCGGTACGGAGTTGAACAGGCGGGCTCCTACCGACAAACATGCTACAGCCGAAGCCATCACACATCACAATACATCACCAATACATTCCTTACCCACAAGTAGCCTTTTCCCATCACCCGCCTCATCCCCGCACTCATTTGAAACCCACATAAATAGTAGTCGTACATCATCAACAACATCGCCAACAGTAGATGTTGTCCAGGAGGCAAAAGCTGATATTACTGGACCCACTACTGCGAAATCACGCGCAAGAAGAAAATGGACTACTGAAATGAATATGTTCATATGGCACACCTATCTCATTACCAGCCGATTAGAAACCCAAACTCGAGGATACTTAGATCCATTGCACAAGGCTTTTACAGAAAAATACCCAACAATGAATGCGTCCAAACAGAGTGTGGGAGACCAGCGTAGAGCCATAATCAATAACAAACTACTCTCTATAAGCACACTTGATGCAATTAGAATAGAGGTAAACAGCTATCTTACACAAAATGTAGAACCAATACACACACTTACACAGGCGTCATATAGAATGAGATGGTCTAATGACATAAATGAAACAATACTTCGCATCTACTACGAAATAACAGAACTTGAGATCAACGTGACAACGCATCGAAAAAAGATGCATGATAAATTCATTCAAACCTACCCACATCTATCACACCTTTCAGAACAGCGTCATCAGATCAAAGAAGAGTCATAATAAATAATAGAATAGTATCTGAAGATAGAATTAGACAAATTAAAAACGATGTTGAAGCACACTTACAATCATCTCATACAACCGTTCAATTTAACACAACCTTTTCACAAACTGACTTATCACAACATATATTATACTCAACACAAATAGATACAGGTGATGAAGTAGATTTATCTCGCTCTCAGACTACTATACACTTAAGCGCAGAACAACCATGCCATCTTTCTAGCAACTCTCAAATCATAGATCAAGACAAAATTAATCAAAAATTTCATTCAGCAGTCGACACACTTAAGAATACCAACCCTACCTCTAGACCATACCATACCCCGACAAAAACCATCAAAGAGATTAGCTCTAATAGTAGAACATCTTAATAACAATGTTTTACCAAATTTTTTAAACAAAGAACAAGATTTCGCAACTTTTCAGACAATTATATACTCAGCGGCATATACAGCAACAATGTGTAACGGAATAAAAATAAACACTAATAGAACAAATTCAAAAGACAACTTGGCAGAGAAGATTACAAACCAAAATAGAGAAATTTCGAACTGAAATAGGTCGACTAACACAATATATTCATGGGAACAGATGTAACAGAATTGTAAACGCTGTAGAAGTAATAAAAAATAAATATCGAATACATGCTCAACACGGAATTAGAACACTTTTTAGATACACTCAAACAGAAATTAAATGCAACAGCTAGTAGGCTTAAAAGGTATCTTACATGCACTATCAGGAAAAAACAAAACAGTCAATTCTCACAAACAGAAAAATTGTTTTATCGAACAATAACATCTGACTACCACAATACAAATGCACAAGAACAAAGATCACCATCGTCCGAAAGTTTAGACCGATTTTGAGCTAACGTATGGGGAAACTCAGTTCAACATAATATAAACGCTAATTGGATGCACACCATTAACGAAACAACTTGTCAAATTTCTGATATGGAATTCGAACATATTACAATAGACACTTTTCTATGCGTCATCAAACACTCTCACAATTGGAAGTCACCAGGGAGCGATAACATACACAACTACTGGTATAAAAAATTCACTTGCATACACCCATATTTACACTACTATATTAACACATTCATTCAATCACCACATTTAATGCCGGACTATATAACGCACGGCGTAACTTACATGCTACCAAAAGAACCCAATACAGAAGACCCTTCAAAGTTTCGCCCCATTACCTGCTTACAAACTGTTTATAAAATTCTAACTGCTTATGTCAGTCAAACAATTTATACTCATTTATCAGAGAATAATATCATGTCTGAGCAACAGAAAGGCTGTAGGAAAAATAGCCAAGGATGTAAGGAGCAACTCACAATAGACGCAATAACCATTAACGAAGCACACCGTAAAAAGCTAAATATACACACTATGTTCGTAGATTACCGCAAGGCTTTTGACTCTGTCCCTCATAGTTGGCTTCTAGATGTACTCCGATTATATAAAATTAATCCAATTATCATAACATTCTTACAATCTTCTATGCAGAGTTGGCAAACGGTACTGAAATTAAAAAATCTGTCCAATAATATAACTACTGAACCAATACGTATTATGCGAGGTATATACCAAGGAGATGCACTTAGCCCACTTTGGTTTTGCCTCGCACTTAATCCTCTCTCTAGTTTTCTTAATAATAGCAATGCTGGATACAATTTAATATCTACTGACACCCAGGTTTCACTAACACATCTATTTTATATGGATGATATAAAACTCTTTGCCACCAACAAAGACGATATTTTCCTTCTAGCCGATATTACTCAACAGTTTTCCAAAGATATATGTATGGAATTTGGAGTCGATAAGTGAAAACTTTTGTCAATAAATAAAGGTATAATTGAAAATAATATATATGTTTTAGAATCTGGTGAGGATATTGAACCAATGGATAGTTATAGCGTATATAAATATTTAGGTTTTAAGCAGTCTAGAAGAATTCTACAAAAAGAAACCAAAGAAGATCTAGTAAATAAATTTAGATACAGGCTGAACCTTATTTTGAAAACTCACCTTAACTCAAAAAATATAATTAAAGCGATCAACACGTTTGCTATTCCTATATTGACTTACTCATTTGGTATTATTAACTGGTTACAAACAGATCTCAAGAACTTGCAACGAATAATTAACACACATATGACTAAATACCGGAAACATCATCCAAAATCGTCAATAGAAAGACTTACTTTGCCACGAAATGAGGGAGGTAGAGGTTTAATAGATATTTAAAATTTACACAATAAACAAATTACAACGCTTAGAAACTACTTTCATACCAAATCACTGACATCTCTTCTCTATAAAAAAATCGCAGACATTGATAAAAAACTCACGCCTTTAAATTTACAAGATCAGCATACCCAACGTAACGAAGTTTTAACTACTATAGATCAGAAAATAACAAACTGGGCTGGTAAGTCCCTCCATGGAAGGCACCGAACCGACCTTAGCCAAAATTACGTCGACAAAGAAAAGTCGAACGAATGGCTTAAGAAAGGGGAACTGTTTCCGGAAACGGAAGGATTTATGCTTGCTATTCAAGACCAGGTAATAACAACCAGAAATTATAGAAAAATTATCATTAGAGACCCAAATCAGACAACAGACCTATGCAGACATTGCACTTCTGCTCCAGAGACCATTCAACATATAACCGGTGCCTGTAAATCCTTAGCACAAACCGATTACAAACATAGACATGACCAAGTGGCTGCAATAGTTCATCAACATTTAGCACACAATTATAATTTCATCAGTCTAAAGACTCCATACTATAAGTATAAACCTGACACAACACTAGAAAATAGAGCTTGTAAAATATATTAGGATAGAACAATTATAACAGATAAAACCATTCATTACAACCGTCCAGATATAACCGTTCACGATAAAATCAGTAACATTGTTTACATTATAGACATAGCGATCCCGAACACACATAATCTTCAGTCAATAATTTCAGAAAAACTTTCAAAATACCAAGACCTCGCAATAGAACTAAAAACACAATGGAAAGCTCACATAGTACACATAGTTCCAATAGTTCTATCATCAACAGGCATAGTACCTAAAACTCTCACTCAAAATCTTGAATTACTTCACATGCCTTCACACTCCTTTCATCTGCTTCAAAAAGCCACCATACTCAATACCTGCCGAATTACTCGCAAATTTCTAACATCTTCATTTATATCATCTATCTACTCTATCTAACGTATCATGCTTGGTTTAGGCCCGCATGATTCGTATATTACCCCTCTAAACAGGGAGACATATAAAAGTTGAAAAATAATAATAATAATAATATAGCAACACTGAAAGCAGCTAGAATTTCTCAAACGTATTTTGTAAAAATATTCCATTTTCTTTCTGTATTATACAAAAAAAAACAACTGGAACAATTTTCAAGCGAACTACAATGCACAATAATATAAAAACAAGACTTTTTTACCAAGAAAAACCATATAATTACATAAAAACAATATCTGTGTGAGACATGATATTTAAATGTCATGTCGAAATATTTAACCGAGGAATTCTAGCAAAATGCTGACGAGAGCCAAATCTAGAACACTAAAAGCACAAACAACATCCCTGGACTCGTCGCTCCGCTCCGCCTTGCCGTCCCCGGAAGCAACATTGGATGTTCCAGCCGTTGCAGAGGTGTCGAGCTCTAGCTCCAGCGACGAGTTTTTCTCTCCACCCACGTCGCCAAGACCTGTACGTCGGCAGGAGAGTTCCCGGCCACCGACCAGCTTGGGATCACGAGGACCACTGACCTCAAACAGGGTCCCCGCTACCGGTGGTGATGTGCGCCGCATGAAGTGGACAAAATCAATAAATGAGAGTGTCATGCGGGCATATTTTCGGGCTACAGAGTTGGGAACGAACCTTACTGCGTACCGTGTTAGGTTAGTCTCTCTGTTTCAGGAGCTTGAACCAGCCATCAACGTTTCAGCACAACGATTATCGGATCAAGTACGAACTATACAGCGCTGTCACCTGCTGGATGATACAGTACTTGAGAGGATACGCTCTGACATACGGAAAAGCTTTACTATCCACTCTTTGTCACACACTGCGGTGGCCAATAGCACACCTCAGCTGCCGTCAGGTATTAAAGATGTTGATGAACTAGTGGAGAGTGAAGTTATATCCGTAAGTACCCAATGTAACGATAAGATAAGGAGTGCTTTGGAGGATGCGATTCAAAAGTACCGATTTATAAATGATAATATTAGACCACGGTTATGCCGTTTGCCCATTCATAAACGTAATTTAGCGCTTGTGAGTGCCCTGGATTCGCTATTATCAGACTATTTTGATAATAGCGAAGATCTTAGTGATACACATTCAATTCTGTACTGTGCGGCCATTGCAGTTTGTCGAGTAGCTGGTGTTAAATGTATTGAACCTGTAAGTGCTACTCGACCCGAAAATGGCGTACCAGCTTGGCAGTATAGAATTGAACGTCGTATTGCTGAGACTAGGACACTCATCGGTAAATTAATTAGTTTTAAAAGTGGTAATACACGGCCAAGAGTCATGCGCTTTGTGAAACAGGCATTCTTGGGGACTACCATTAGTCCTCAACAGTACATGTCCTGTGTCACAGAGCGCATAGACTTTCTAAAGCAGAAAGTTTATGCATGGGCAAATAGAATAAGACGTTATAGAAAACGAGTTGATCGGTATAATCAGAATCGAATGTTTCAAAGGAATGAGAAATGGGTTTACCGGAAATGGGAGGAACCGAATTCATGTGTGAGTGATGGGCATTTTCCAGATGAAAATACCACAAATTCATTTTGGCGTAACATCTGGTCAGTGCCTGTCACTCATACAGAGGGTGATTGGTTAGAGGATGTCAAACGTTCCTGTGAGTCTATAATAGCTATGGAACCCATTGTTATTAATAAAGATGATGTAAGTTGTACAGTCCGTTCATTACCGAATTGGAAATCACCTGGTCCAGACGGACTGCACAACTTTTGGCTTAAGTGGTTTCGAAGCTCACATGCGTGTTTGGCATCACAATTCCAAGCAGCTTTGGATTCTGGTTCATTACCACAATTTTTAACCACCGGTGTAACCCATTTACTCTATAAATCTGGTAGTGCCATGGATCCCAAAAATTTTAGACCTATAACATGTTTACCAACTACATATAAACTTCTAACATCTATTTTGAGACTCAAAATTACTACACACATAAATAATAATTCGATACTCTCTATTTCTCAAAATGGATGTAGAAGTGGGGCCCGTGGCACTAAAGAGCTCCTTATTATAGACAGGACCATTAGCCAACAGGTACGTCGTAGTCGTAAGAGTCTGGCAACATGTTGGATAGATTATCAGAAGGCTTATGATTCAGTTCCACATACCTGGCTTTTGAAAGTGCTAGAGTTGTATAAAATTGATGCAACTCTGTGCACTTTTTTAAGGTCATGTATGAGTCAATGGAAAACAACACTTTGCTATCCAGGATGTCGGCAGACTGCGATAAATGACATACTTATAAAGATCGAGCGAGGTATATTTCAAGGTGACAGTCTGAGTCCCTTGTGGTTTTGTCTAGCTTTAAACCCTCTTAGCACTCTGTTAGAGGGTTCAGAGTTAGGCTATCGGTTGCAGAAAGATGATCAAGTTATATCTCACCTTCTTTATATGGATGATTTGAAGTTACTAGCCTCCACACAATTACAATTGACGGCGTTATTAAGGGTCACTGAAAACTTTAGTAATTCTATCAAAATGGAATTTGGTGTAGAGAAGTGTGCAGTCATGTATGTAAAGAAGGGCGTGATTGTAGAATCTGAAGGAATAGAGCTTTCAGATTCAACAAAACTCAGATCTCTGTCTGCCACCGAAACCTACAAGTATCTAGGTTTTTCACAGTCCTTGGGAATACCAGAATCTGACGTGAAACAAATGTTACAGGAACGCTTCTTTGGCCGCCTAAAAAAAGTACTTAAAAGTCTTTTATCAGGCGGTAACAAGGTGCCAGCCTATAACAGTTGGGTCATGCCTTTGCATGTATTCCTTTGGTGTACTTAGATGGACTCAGACCGAATTGGATGCCCTTGACAGGAGAGTCCGTACATTGCTGACTGCATTCCGAATGCACTACCCACGTTCATCGGTTATGAGATTGTATATTCCGCGAAAATTTGGAGGTCGTGGTCTATTAAATATCAAGACTCTACACAATCGCGAGATATACAATCTCAGAGAATATTTTCTACAGACTAATGTGGGAGTGCATCGCAATGTAGTTGCAGTGGATACTGGTGTTACCCCGCTCGCTCTGGCTAAAGAGAATTGGCGCAAACCTGTAGTACTCAGTACTACTGATCGCAAGGAAGTATGGAAGGGTAAAGAACTTCATGGCCGATTTTATCGGGCCCTACACGGGTCTGATATAGACTTTAAAGCGTCGACGTCTTGGCTACGGTATGGTGATCTCTTAGGAGAAACCGAAGGTTTTGTTTGTGCAATTATGGACGAAGTTATCATGACGAATAACTACCGGAAATATATCCAGAAAGATAGTACGGTTGACATCAGTCGGGCGTGCCACCGTCCTGGAGAATCTATTAGGCATATTATTTCTGGTTGTTCTCGTCTTGCTAATGGTGAGTATTTGCACAGGCACAATCAAGTAGCCAGGATCGTACACCAACAACTTGCCCTTAAATACCAACTTGTCAATTTTGAAGTGCCTTACGACAGGTATGTGCTCGACCCAGTTCTCGAGAACGGTCGTGCTATGTTATATTGGGATCGATCTATTATCACAGATAGGACTATTGTTGCCAATAAACCTGATATTGTGGTCATAGATCGATTAGAGCGCCGCGCAATTATAGTCGATATCGCCGTTGCTCATGACGAGAATCTCGTGAAAGTTGAAAAAGAAAAACAATTGAAGTATTTGGATCTGTCTCACGAGATTGCCGATATGTGGAATGTAGATTCGGTGATCATTGTTCCGATAATCATATCTGTTCACGGATTGATAGCCAAGAGCCTCGACCAACACCTTAAGAGGCTCACGTTAGAAGGTTGGATCAAGGGTCTGATGCAGAAGGCAGTCCTCCTTGACACGGCCCGTATTGTGAGGAGGTTCCTGTCTCTGGAGCCCTAACCACCGGTATCTTGGTCCCTGTACCCGATGTCGGTGGTCTACTATTTTTTATATTTTTAAATATGTATTTTTTATTTTTGATATATTTATAAATGTATGGAATATGTGTTTAAATGAAATAAAGAGAATAATAGTATATCTTTATTGTACACCAGATTAAATTTATAAGTGATTTAAGCTAAAAAAGTACAAGTGGTGGCCTTATCGCCTATTGGCAATCTCTTACAGGCAACCATGGGATGGAAAGAAAGCATGAGATGGAAAGTATAAGGTAGTGCCTGGTGTATTAGAAGTATACAGGAAAAGGAAATGGAAGTAGTACATATAAATTATATTAAGTGACGGTAACACGTAATGTGAATTTATAAATAAATTATACAAGAAAAACAGCTGAAACTTATGGACATTACATACATACTTAAGGGGTACATCTTTACCTGATCGAGTGCAGCAAAGTTAACACTATGTGACATCGATATCTGCTAGATAGTGTTCCCTTATCAATCTCTTAAAGGCTGTCAGAGTTTGCGCACGTCAAATCTTAACCGGTAGAGCGTTCCACAGTCGAACCGCTTGGACAGAAAAGGAGTGGTCAAGAAATTTAGTAGTGTGCCCTGGCATTTTTAATTTTAAGTTCTCTGACGATCTCAACACTTTGGGATGTGTATGTAAGAAGTTAAACCGTGATTTAAGGTAATGTCTATTCGAGTTTCTCTGCATGTTATTTGGTCTTTGGAATACCTTGGTATTTATTTTAATGATTTGTTGACGAAGTCACCAGGGGAATTGATTTTGTTTATTAGTATCTCTACATTGCAGGGAAAAAATTTACCTACTCCAATACAATTTAACGGAGATTCACCAAAATACGTAATATTTACTAATTCGGTACATACATTGAACGTATTCCTGACAATTAATATAATTGTATGTTTATAAATTGCCAATATGAACTTATAGAATCTCTTTGTGTTGAAAGGTCCTCCACAAATCCTTGCAGAATCCTAATTTGACTTTATCGAATATTATCAATCCTGGAAACTAGAAGCTTTATAAAGATCAGCATGGGCTTGAGGATATTAGCGCAGAGTAATTTTTACCCTGAAAGGAACAAGCAAAATCAGGATAATAAATAATAATAACAATAATAACATAAGTTAAATCTAGCAACACTGAAAGCAACTGGAATTTCTCCAACATATTTTTTAAAATACGATATTTTCTTTTTATATTATAAAACAAAAATAATTTCAACAAATTCTTAAGTCAATAACAATGGATAACAACATAAAAATAGGACTTTTTAACAAGAAAAAACCATAAAACTACAAAGAAATATGTGATTTAAGACATGACGTTTAAACGTCATGTCGAAATATTTTTAACGGCGAAATTCTAGCAAAATGAGCCATGACAAGAGCCAAGTCTAGAGCCCAAAAAGCTCAAATTATATCCCCGGACTTGTCGCTCCGCTCCACCCTGCCGTCTCCGGAAGCTGCAATGGAAGTTCCGGCTGTTGCAGAGGCGTCGAGTTCTAGTTCCAACGACGTCGTCAACACCTGTACGTCGGCAGAGGAGTACCCGGCTACCGACCAGGATCCCGAGATTCACTGACCTCAAACAGGGTCCCCGCTACCAGTGGAGATGTGCGCCGCTTGAAGTGGACAAATTTGATAAACGAGAATGTCATGTGACATATTTTCGGGCTACAGAGTTGGGAACGAACCTTACTGCGTACTGTGTTAAACTAGTCTCTCTGTGTCAGGGGCTTGAACCAGCCATCAACGTTTCAGCACAACGATTGTCGGATCAAGTACGAGCTATACAGCGCTGGCACTTGCTGGATGACGCAGTACTTAAAAGGCTACGCTCTGATATATGGAAAAGCTTTACTATCCCTTCTTCGTCACACACTGTGGTGGCCAAGAGCACACCTCAGTTGGCATCAGGTATTGAAGATATTGATGAACTAGTGGAGAGTGAAGTTATATCTGTAAGTATAACGATAAGAAAAAGAAAAAATATATAACGATAAGATAAGGAGTGCTTTGGAGGATGTGATTCAGAAATACCGATTTGTCAATAATAATAGTAGACCATGGTTATGCCGTTTGCCCATTGCTGGCAGTGCCCTGGATTCGCTATTATCAGATTATTTTGATAATAGTGAAGATCTTAGTGAAACACATTCTATTCTACACTGTACGTCTATTGCAGTTTGGCGAGTAGCGGGTGTTATATTTGTTGAACGTGTCAGTACTACTCGACCCAAAAATGCTGTACCAGCTATGCAGTATAGAATTGAAAGTCGTATTGCTGAGACTAGGATACTCATAGGTAAATTAACTAGTTTTCAAAATGGTAATACACGGCCAAGGTCCTGCGCCTTGTGAAACAGGCATTCTTGGGGACTACCGTTAGTCCTCAACAATACAAATCCTGTGTCATGGAGCGCATAGACTTTCTAAAGCAGGAAGTTTATGCATGAGCAAATAGGATAAGAAGGTATAAAAACGTATTGATCCGTATACTCAAAATCAAATGTTCCAAAAAAATGAGACATGAGTATACCGGAAACGGGAGAAACAGAATCTATGTGTGAATAATGGGCATTTCCCAGATAAAAATA
Organism: Hypercompe scribonia; assembly: GCA_949316085.1. Lineage (NCBI taxonomy): Eukaryota > Metazoa > Arthropoda > Insecta > Lepidoptera > Erebidae > Hypercompe > Hypercompe scribonia. The sequence continues at coordinate 15,175,459 of OX438988.1, forward strand.
CCATAAATTTATTTTAGTGTAACATCTGGTCAGTGCGTCTCACTCATACAGAAGACGATTGGTGGGAGGATGTCAAACGCTCGTGTAAGTCTATCACTGCTATGACATAGCATTATATAATCCATTGTTATTAATAAAGATGATGTAAGTTGTGCAGTCCGTTCATTATCGAATTGGAAATGGCCTGGTCCAGAGGGACTGCACAACTTTTGGCTTATGCGGTTCTGAAACTCACATGCGTGTTTGGCATCACGATTCCAAGTAGCTTTGGATTCTGGTTCATTACCGCAATTTTTAACCACTGGTGTAACCTATTTACTCTATAACTCTGGTAGTGCCGTGGATCATAAAAATTTTAGATTTATTACTTGTTTACCCACTACGTATAAACTTCTAACATTCATTTTGAGACTCAAAATTACTACACACATCAATAATAATTCGGTACTTTCTATTTCTCTGAACGAATGTGGTAGTAGGGCCCGTGGCACTAAAGAGCTCCTTATCATAGACCGGACCATTAACCAATAGGTACGTCGTAGTCGTAAGAGTCTGGTGACATGTTGGATAGATTAAAAGAGGGCTTATGTTTCTCTGGCTGATAAAATTCGTAACGAGGTTATTTGACAGAAAACTAGAGTAACTGTCATCGCACAAAGAATCAGTATGCTGAAGTGGCAGTGGGACGGCCATGTCCCTAGACGAACCGATGGTCGCTGGAGCCGAAGTGTACTAGAGTGGATATCACGATTGGCCAAACGTAGTGTAGGGCGCCCAGCAGCGCGATGGACCGACGACTTGAAGAAGGTGAGTGACTAGATACAATCAAATTGCAAATACCATACACCAAAGATTATCTCTCAAACATAAGCTTATCCAGGGTACACACACTCCATACTATCAATATACCCCTAAAGTAGTTTTAGAAAACAATACCCACAAATAATATTAATTGTCCCTATAGTATTGTCCACCACTGGTGTAATTCCAAAACATATACACTACAGCTTGAAACTTCTTAATCTGAAACCCAATATCTACATACTCCTTCAAAAAGTTGCTGTGCTGAATACCTGCAGAATCGTCCGTATATTTCTGTAAATAGAAGAACACTCACACTAATTGACTTATCACATAAAACCTGTGGCTTTTACTTGACCGAATCCAAGAGTGTCACTAAAATACTGTGAAAGTTGGGAAAATACAAATTTATCACAATAATAATACTAATAAACTAGCAAAACTAGATGCAGTTGGCATTCCTCATACGTATTTTTAAAATACACAATAAATTACTACAAATTTATCATCTAAGAGTATCAAATATCGACCAGAACAAAAATGAACATGTGTACAATAAACAATTCGAATAAAACTACAATAAAAATGAATTTTCCCCAAAAATATCTGTTACTGAAGACATGACGTGTAAACGTCATGTCAATACAACAATTATAAGGAAATTTCCAATATGTTAACAAGAGCTAGACTTAAAGCACAACTAACATCTTCGGACTCGTCTCTTTGCTCCACCTTGCCATCCCCGGAAGCAATAATAGAAGATCCGACTGTTGCAGAGGCGTCGAGTTCCAGTTCCAGGGACGAGTTGTTCTCTATGCCAACGTTGCCAATACCTGTACGTCGCCAGGGAAGTACTTAGCCACCGAACAGCTTGGGATTCTGAAGACCACTGACCTCAAAAAGGGTCCCCGTTACCGATGGTGATGTGCGCTGCATGAAGTGGTCAAATTTGATAAACGAGAATGTCATGCATACTTTCATATTATGGTCATATTTTCGGACAACAGAGTTGGGAACGAACCTTACTGCGTTCCGTATTAGACTAGTCTCTCTGTTTCAGGACAAAGATTGTCGGATCAAGTACGAACTATATAGCGCTGTCACTTGCTGCATGATACAGTATTTGCGAGGATACGCTCTGACATACAAAAAAGTTTTACTATCCCTTCTTCGTCACACACTATGGTAGTCAACAGCGCACATCAGTTGGCATTATGTAATAAAGATGTTGATGAACTAGTGGAGACTGAAGTTATATCCGTAAGTACCCAATATAACGATAAGATAAGGAGTGCTTTGGACGATGCGATTCAGAAATACCGATGGCGTGAAATAAATATTACACGAACGCTTTTTTAACCGCCTAAACAAAGTACTTAAAAGTCTTTTGTCAGAGGGTAATCATTGTTCCGATAATCATATCTGTTCACAGATTGATAGCCAAGAGCCTCGACCAACACCTTAAAAGGCTCATGCTAGAAGATTGGATCAAGGGTCTGATGCAGAACGCAGTCCCCCTTAATACGGCCCGTATAGTGAGGAGGTTCCTGCCTTTGGAACCCTAATCACCGGTGTCTTGGTCCCTGTACCCAATGTCGGTGGTCTACTACTTTTTAAATTTTTAAATTTCATTTTTGTTTATCTTTTTATATTTTTAAAAATGTAGTCAATATATAATAAAATAAAGAGAATAATAAGAATATCTATTTATTTAAAAAGAAATCAACAGTAGATTACAAATAACTTGGCAATTTTTTTACAAATCCATGAATGTAGTATCTGCAATTGAACTAGGCAAAGCCAGCAGCTTTACAAATCCATGAAGCTAGTATTTCAATTATCGGCACCAATTCACAATACCTTATGATTGTTTTTTTTGATACTTGTACTGTTTAATATCCATACAATCCAACACCTATCCAGAATTGAATGTTATATTACAATGTAAATATTTTTTCTCTTTTGTGGAATAAAAAGTTATGAAAATGTCCTCGTTTTAGAGTGATGTAAGTAATGAATATGTGTTGTAAATCTGATGTAGTAGTGTGTAAAGAGGGTGTGTATATATGTAATGTTTATATAGATGAGTGATAAAACACATGTGATTTTGAGATGGTGGCATAATATGTACCACACAAACAAATCCATTGTTAGTACGCTTAACTCTTATTAAAACACACCACACCAGCCTCTAGCTTGCTCATTTTTCTCACTTCTCTCGCGATCCCATATCGCCACCATCCAATTAATTCACTTCGATTTGTCCATGGTTGTCAGTAACCCGCATTTTTGATTTTTCTTCCTCCATCATCGTCGTTTTTCTAGGCGTCTCCTATATTTTCTAAAATAATCTTCGGACCCATGGAATATATTCAAGTTCAGCAATGTGTCAGCAGTATATTGGAATTAAGAAATCTAAAAATATTTGAACACATTTTTTCTTCCAGTAAACAGACCAGTAACTTAAACGTTTAGAATAGGATTGGTGATCCTTGTGAAGCATAAAAATGCCATTTGCCTCACCATAAGAAACGTCCCTTACTTTAACGATGGTATTAATTCTTTTTTACGTCGTCGGCGTGTTTTATATGATGTTATGCGAGACAACAATGATTTCGCTGTCGTTTTTATTAGTTATTGTCGAAATATTATAATCATACAATACACACGTAAAATATAAATAGTTTAATTTGCAGTTGAAATTAATAAATATAATATAATTGAAGAGACTGTAGCGTGTTTGATATAAAGGCAATCGAGTACTTGCAAGACATGAAGATGTATATCTTGAGAATATTTATACTTGCTGAATATATAAACATTGACATATTAACCAATGTACAAAAATATATTATACATTTTGACAAAATGTGATGTGTGATTTTACTTATATCACTTAATTCGACTATCACTGTTTCTGTCTTCTAAAGACTGTCTCAGGCACGGATTGAGGTAAAAAACTCAAAGCATGACAGTCATCGTGGCACAGTAAGGTTCGTACACTTACCACGATAACGGGGTGACCCTCGTGAGTTTCTCTTGAGACAGAAAAGGAGTATTTTGTTTGAAATAGAAGCTGTAAAAGATACGGCTATTTAATGACATAATGAAATTAATAAGAAGTACCCTTAGTTGATATGATTATTTTGAAAAAATTTCAAAGAGAAGAGAATCAAGCTCGAGACAGCACGAATAAAAGAAAAAGATATTAACTTGTCATATATTTCTAACCTAAATCTTCTTTACGATTACAAATCCCATTTAGCGTTTCATTTTACACTTGTCAATTAACAGTGACGTCAAAGGATAATTTCCGGATCGAATAATTTATAAGGGAGAATTGCCGGGTATAAATCGTCTTGACACGATTGCGTAGAAGCTTTAGCGCATAAGTCACAAGTGTCCAGTTATTTTAATTTTTCAAACTATGTATTTTTTAATTTTTCAAACTATTCTTTAATTGTTTAATCGTGTTGTCAAAATTTGACTGGAGATTATATAATAATCGAGCGTGCGTTCAAAGATTCTCTTCAATAGATAGAAATAGGTCAAGCTAACATAAAGCGTATAACTCATTTACCCAAAGTAAATATGCTTAACCTACATTAGAACATCGTATACCTAAATTTCTAAATAGGACGTCATTTTCCACGTAAATAATATTGCTGTGGCCTCGTATCTTTACCGAACAATCAGGAATTCATAGGATAGTTATACTAACGAAACCCGAATTCATGTAACTTTTAGAAAACATCTTGTTTTTCTTTGAATTCTCTCACTTGACTGCTTATGTAAAGAAAGTATAACCTGCTCAATCTAACACTTGATGTCCGAGCACCACATCTGAGGCCTGATAAAAATATGATGTAATCTCATGAATGACAGTTAATGTTCTCAACTGATTGTTAATATACAAAAAAGAGAATAAAATCACTATCATTAAACCTGCATTCCCAAGATCTACGATTTTGATTCATTGAGTACGCACAGTTGTTGTACTTTTATAAAAGTGACATCAATAAGTCTATTGCTGGCATAAAATTCAAAGAGAACGAATCACAATTTTATTTATTTATTTATTTATTTATTTAAACATGTCTAATCTCTAAAAATTACTTAGAAGTGTAGAAGCATTTTCAGTTAGTTCTTTCTTTAGTTGTACATTAAATAAATAAAAGGTCAATTTTCTTCGTGTTTGGGATATTTTATTATGAACCTAACAACTTATAAATATACTATTTTTGTGATAAAGGGTAGTCGTACATATTGGCGTTACTATCTTGGTAAGATCCCTTTGACTTTATGCGCTGATTAATTTGAATAGATGTAGGTGTTTCCTGAAAAAAGTCCAATTTCCAAGATATAAAGAGAGCTTACAGGCTTACAGAAAGTATTTTAGATGTTTTGAAAAGTGGCTGCAGGAATCTAGAAGTTCAGAATTGTAAATTGCCCGTAAGTTTTTTTATAAACAGTAATATTTCATCGGTTAAAGGTGAATTGCCCCCCACAACATCAAACCATGTCGTAATATCGATGTAACATATTACTGTACTTTCTGTAACCGTTGTTCGTAATTGTCTTAATGTGTATACAAATTTATTTACTTTTTGTGCAGATGTTTTTTATTTACAACTAATCATCACAATGATTGTCTAAAGTGATACCCAAAAATTTTATATCGTTTTGAGAAGCATGTGTGGGCCAAGAATTTGTTAACATTTGAATCTAAAATCCCGTGCAAACATGTTCCGGGAGTTTTTGGGACCGATGCTACTGAAATTTGCTGGTTGCAGTCGTAACACATGGTTTCAACAGGATGAAGTCACTTGTCACACATCCAATGAGTCCCTGCCGGTGGTCAAAAACATGTTTTCGGAAAAGCTGATTTCTAGACGAGGCGATTCCATGGCCACTCAGAAGTACAGGTCTATTTCCCAGCAGACTACATCAATAAACCTAATAAACTACGTCAACTAAAAGAAAAAACCAGCGAAGAGATGTCGGCGATCTCGCCGTCTCTTTGCCGACGAGTATTCGAAAATTTCGGTGCCCGTTTAGAAGAGTGTAAACATAGAAACGGTAGTCATTTAGACGGTGTAATTTTTAAAAAATACCGACTAATTTCAACAAGATTTCGTGTAAATGAACAATTTTTTATAACGTATGCGTGGCGCACCTATATTAAGAATTAAAGTAGTAATGTAAACAAATCAGGTTTCATACTTTTTCAGTGGTAAAATGAGGATGTTTACTGCAATTTAATTTACTCCTTAGGGAGTTATATATTAATAACTTATAATAAAAATTGAGCGTAACCTTATACCTAGCTTGTGTCAAATCGTTCAATGTTAATTTGAACATGCTGAGAAACTACCCTACTTAAAGTTGTGCGTAAATTGCCGATTATCAGTGTGTCAAAATTAATTCCTATTTACCTTGATTACGCGTCTATCATATGTGATCATGGCATCACGCGTGAACGGTTGTACAAATTTCACTAATGCTTGGTATGGAGATAGTTTAAGTTATCTTTGATATTATTGTTTCAGGAGGTTAAAAACAGGGATGAAATTGTGAAATCAGTAACCACTGAACCGATTAAGATAACGTTTCATATGAAGATAGTGTGTTAAACAATTTTTTGCCACGATAACTGATAGATACGTGAGCGGAATCAAGAACAAAATCTGGGAAATAATAACTGATTTTTTTACATATCTTGAGTCCTCAAAATATCTTATAAACAACATAAGATACAATGAAGTTGAACTCTCGTACTTATACAACAAAAATAATAAAAACATACTCAAATCTGTAAAAGCTAAATCCAAACCTAGTGTTACAAAAATAAGCTACTGTTTTCGTGGCCGTAGTAGAATCGATTTAACTGCGGAAAACTCATACGATCCCAAAATTTGTAATCTTTGCGTGTATACAAAAGGTAAATTGCTTGGTGGCATTTTCAACGGTAATGATGTCATCGCCGCGTCCCGTAATCGAGGGCTGCGGATACTTTTAGTGGATCCAGTGACCATATGTTACACCAAACGCTACGAAAATGTAAGGGATCTAAAACAGGATCACCCATTTTCGAGTTTCAGTGTGAAATATTTTCTTCATGGTATTTATTTCAAATTTAAATAAAAAAAATTGACAGGTAGCACGTTTTACATCAGTTAGCCTGCTTCTGGTATTTTTTTATGGTCTTAAAGGTTTAATCGCTGTAAAATTTTGCAACAATTATAACCATATATTGTTAATAATTTCATTTGTTCCAATTTCTTACTCTTTAATCAGTAACACAACTGGCAGACGTCCATTGCTTTACATAGGCCTCCGTCATACTACTTAAGGTGTATACAAAAAACTGAATCATGTATTAGAGTTGTCAAATGGTGATGATGCAAATTAATATTATAGGCATAATATATTTTTGTTTTAGTAATAACTTGGTGTAACAATTTTCATGTAACTAATGCAATATTCTGAACTTTTATTTCTAAAGGAAAGTACTGCCTGCATTTATCTGCCCTCTATCTGCACATTATGTACATTTGTTCTAACTTTATGCTGCTTTATGTTACAAATCGGTGGCATGGCGGCCGGGGTACAATGTGCGGTTGTACCTAAACGACGTCATGATGCCGGACGGACGGCTTTGTATGAATCTTATCAGTGTTTCGCGGCTGCCACTAACACCGTACATAATGGGCGTCCGCTCGTGATTTGTAGCACTAATTCATCGTACATTGTGACGATGTGACAAATTTATTACGGTGTGAGTGTGGGCTCGTGACTAATTAGTTTTTGTGATTATAAATTATCCGCTTTGCTTGTGCAAATTGAATTTAGTGAAGACTAAAATCTAAATTATACTTTAAGTTTGTTTTACATGAATTTAGTAACATTCGAACTAAAAAAGCCTTTATATGTAGTACGAATAGTAATGTTTTTTGAATATCGTAAAAATTACACACAAAAATAATTAAATAGCAGTTGAAACCCATGTACATACATTCAACGACAAAATTCGGTCAAAAACAGAATGTCAAAACTACGAGTAAATTAACAAGTTTTTTAACAATTTTCTAGGTTTTTCTCAACTCGACAAAATGATCGTACCATGCTCCGTTAAACTATGTTATACAATAGATAAGTAGATACGCCAAGTATGCTCTGTACTCATTTTCAAATTGTAGAAGATATTCAAAAATACAAAATTTAAGTCTTGTCTTTTATTTTACATTTTCTGTATTTTAAGTTTTGCGGTAATGTTGACAGTGAAAATTTAAGACAAAAAGATATGTGCAATTTATCTTCGTGTTTAAAATAATACTGCAATGCGGCTTACTTTAGATTTTATTTCAGCAATTTCAGCCTCAACAGGTAACAATAAGTTTGTTGTCTTGGTTAAAAATCTAGAAAAGACACAGTCTTCAATTTATTTCTTCATTTTAGTGTAAGAAAGAACAGCTTGTGATTGCACATCTGTGTCTCAATTTAGCACAAAAACAATGATCAGGACATAGGTCGCGAGCAGTAAACATATTTCCCTACGACCGTCTGGCTCTCTGCCAAAATATATTGATTTTACTATGAGAGTCGACAAACTACTTGGCTTCTTAGAGATGTGAAGTCATTACGATTTCCGGACCAGTTCGCTTTAAATACGAGATGATTTCTACATTTTGCTATTTACTACTATAATATGTCTCCTAAATATTAATGAGGTTATAATATCTTTATTGTTTTAGATCAACGACATGATACTATTACTCTTGTTTCTTTGTTCTGTACTAATTAGATCAAATTTACTATTTGCATTTAAAATAAGGATTTCTTGAGATTGAGCAAGAACCCAAATAGAATAGCTAGGGCGTTACTGACTCAGACGATCTAGTGGCCGTAAATATTTTCGAAAAAAAAATTATTATTACGTGTTAAAAATTCTTCTATTTTGAACACCTGTTATGTATAAAGCTGTCTTTTATCTCAGTCAGCAGTTTAGAATCTCTTTAAAACTAAAAGTAATAGATAAATGGCCGCCAAGTTACGCTCCGATCGACCCGCATCACATTTTCCGAAGTATAGCTTCCCCACGGCGAAAAGCTAAATGTAGTCTCTACTTTCTGTTTACATTTATAAATAAATATATGATCTAACTAAGAAACAATAACTAAAGTATTATCTTATCAGCTTGAACAGAAGTTAGAAAATTGATGAGTTCCAAAGAAATTCTAAATGGAAATTGTTAGTAAGCACAATTCTAGAGACTTTATCTATTGGTAAAATTTATAATAGTGTTGACTCCACTTTATTCATCAGTGTTGATGGATCCCAGTTTTGGATCCCACTTTATTATTTTTGTTGTTGGATCTCACAAAATGTTATTTTTCACCATGTTCACACAAAATTATGGATTCTCGATAGATCCCAGATTTGAAAAATGCAAGAACATTGTGCTTTATTGTCGTTGAGTTCCAAACATGTTCACTGTTAGATCTGAAAGGCTTAAACAACTGAATTAAAGAATTTGTGTAGAATTTAATCGAATCATAAAAAAATATGAGTGAACCCTATTCTCTTTAACAATAGATTTGAATTTTATCAACATGAAGGTGAGACAGTTCTTTCACATGCTGTCAATCAATATTCAAAGTAATAGGAAAAATAAAAATAAGATTTTTATATGGAGATACACCAATTACCATAAAAAAATGCTGTACATGTATTCAAAGTTATTACGAAAGATAAATTAAAAGTTATTTCAGGCTGGGTCTGTAGTTCTCCATAAAGCAAGGACACATGTGCTCTTCATCTCTTGAAGACAAAATTTTTGCAAAGAATACGCAAGAATGCAAGAAAAGAGTTTCTTCTGGTATTATTTGAGGAGTGCTTACTGAATTCAACAAAAAATGTTATGCCTCTATGTAATGAATTATTTAATATTGAACATAATTTGGATTCACCTAAAAGTTTGATTTTCATTTTGTCTAAATTAGCTGAATTATTTATTACCCTACATAGTGAATCCGAAAAGAGATATGAAAATACACAGAAATAGGTATAAGAGAAGGGATTAGTCTGGTTTTTATTATCTTCGAAAGCAAACGAATATTTTGGATTATTTTAGAAAACAGTTTATATATAATAAATCCTCTTTTTAAAAAATTGGTTTAGGTGTAAATTCTAGTAATTTGAGACCAACAATAATAAAAACTATAGTAGTCATTATCAAAGTATTTGAAACACAAAAAATTTTTCGACAGTGGGTCAAATATATTATCATAATTAATTGCAAAAACATACAACTAATTAAAAATAGTCAACGAACACTGATTGTCTATCCTGAATATAAAATCACAAATGTTTTGCCAAAAAAAGATCCAAAAAATAGTTTTAAATAACGAATTCTACACTAAAGGCTCAAATGGAACTTTTACATAATGACACTACTGTGAGTCAATTTTTACTAATCATGCGATGTTAATTGCCTAATGTCTAAGTAACTAATAGTAACATCATTTTGCAGATGTCAACTATACAGAATTTATCAATTTGGGAAAGAACGGAAGAAGAGAACTATTCAAGGGTCATTTCGCTGGTCAAGATGACTATGAAATTCTAGTAGAAGAAGAAAACCTATCCAAACGATGGAGCATTACTTTGCTGGAAAGCAAAGACTAGGTAGTAGGGCTCCTTCTGAATGGCATTTCATTTACACCTACTGCCAACGCGTCTGTTACCGTGAGGACGGAGACACTTGATGAAACTGACGAACTGTTCTGTGTCGTTGATGAGGCTGGGGTCGTATAATCCACTAGGAAAAGTAGAAGAAAATATTGACCGGACAAATTTCACAGCTGACGAAATAGTAGCGATCGCGTACATTACAAAAGCCTCCAGGGAAGCGACTACTTTCACAGATAACACGGATTCTTTCCTATGTTATCGATCTGTGAAGGATGCCTCTGACACTACTTCAGACGAAATTTAATCCAACGTCGAGCCTCTGGAGGATGAGAGTGTTGGGTATCCAGAGCCGACTCTTGACTTAGACGAATGATTAACAGGAGACGTGACATACACGTACATAAGCCTAAAATTCGAACATGATCGATGCACTACATCACTCTACTGAGATCTGTAACAGGTAATATAGAGCGATTATTAATAAACTAGTAACACTGGAAACTGTTGGAATTTCTTGCACATTTTTCGTCAAAATAAAATCATTTTCAATAGATTTACAACGTAAAACCAACAACAATATAGTAACAAATTATACAAAATTAAATTATATAAAATTACTCAGTATTATAAAAATATGGTAACAACATATCTGAAATGATTTTATGTAAGGGAATATTTGCTATAAGACATGACGTTTATACGTCATGTTGAAACAATGGTTGTTTTTGAAAAATTCAACAATGATAACAAGCAAAGAGCTTAACTATCCCTTATTTGTCACATACTACGGTAGACAACAGCACACCTGTGTTAGTATCATAGAATGAAAATGTTAATGAACTAGTGGAGAGTGAAGTTATATCCGTAAGTACCCAATATAATGATTAGATCAAGAGTGGTTTGGAGAATACGATTCATAGAAAGAATAATTATAGAGGCTTGCGTTAGAAGGTTGGATCAAGGGTCTGATGCAGAAGACACGGTCCGTATAGTGAGGAGGTTCCTGTCTTTGGAGCCCTAACCACCGGTGTCTTGGTACCTGTACCCGATGTCAATGATCTATTTTTTTGTATTCTTAAATATGTATTTTTGTATTTCTTTTGTATGTATTTAAAAATGTAATCATGATCATCATCATGATCATGATTACATTTTTGAAATAAAGAGAATTATAATAGAACAACAACTAGCAACACTAGAAGCAGTTGGTATTTCTCATACATATCCTTAAAATACAATATATATTGCTACAAATTTATAATCTCAGAGCGCCAAATATTAACCAGAACAAAAATGAACATGTGTACAATAAACAATTCGAATAAAACCACCACAAAAATAAATTTTTCATAAAAATATCTATTACCGAAGACATGTCGTTTAAGCGTCACGTCAACACAATAATTTCCAGAAAAGAAATTCCAAAATGTTAACGAGAGCTAGATTTAAAGTATAAATAACATCCCTGGACTCGTCGTTCCGCATGATGGGCATTTTCCAGATGAAAATACCACTAATTTATTTTGGCGTAACATCTGGTCAGTGCCTGTCACTCATACAGATGGTGATTAGTTGGTGAGTCTGTAACAGCTATGGAACCCATTGTTATTAGTAAAGATGATATAAGTTATGCAGTCCGTTCATTACCGAATTGGAAATCACTTGATCCAGAAGTACGCCCAACTTTTGGCTTAAATGGTTCCGAAGCTCACATGCATGTTCGGCATCACAATTCCAAGCAGCTTTGAATTCTAGTTCATTACCACAATTGTTAACCACTGGTGTAACCGATTTACTCTATAAATCTGGTAGTGCCATGGATCCAAAAATTTTTAGACCTGTTACTTGTTTACCAACTACATATAAACTTCTAACATCTATTTTGAGACTCAAAATTACTACCCACATAAATAATAATTCGGTACTTTCTATTTCTCAAAGAATGTAGTAGTGGGACTCGTGGCACTAAAGAGCTCCTTATCATAGGACCATTAGGCAACAGGTATGTTTTAGTCGTAAGAGTCTGCCGACATGTTGGATAGATTACAAGAACGCTTATGACTCAGTTCCAAGCTTTTGAAAGTGCTAGAGTTGTTTAAAATTGATACAACTCTATGTATTTCCTTAAGGTCGTGTATGAACCGACGGAGAACAACACCTTGCCATCTAGGATGTCGGTAGACTGCGATAAACGATATGCTAATAAAGTTCGAGGGAGGTATATTTCAGGGTGAAAGTACTTAAAAGTCTTTTATCAAGGGGTAACAAGGTGCAAGTCTATAATGGTTCGGTCATGCCGATTATGATGAATTTTTTTGATGTACTTAGATGTACTCAGACTGAACTAGATGCCCTTGACAGGAGAGTTTGTACATTGCTGACTGAATTCCGAATATACCAACTACATTCATCGGTTATGAGGTTATATATTCCGCGAAAGTTTGGGGGTCGTGGTCTATGAAATATTAAGACCCTACACAATCACAAGATATATGTACAATCTTAGACAATATTTTCTACATACTGATGTGGGATTACATCGCAATGTAGTTACGGTGGATACTGGTTTTTACTCCGCTCGCTTTGGCTAAAGAGAATTGGCGCAAACCTGTAGTAGTTAGTACTAATGAACGCTGGAAAGTATGGAAGGGCAAAGAATTTCATACTCTATTTTGTCGGGCCGTACATAGCTCGGATATAGATTTTAAAGCATCTACTTCTTGGCTACAGTATGACGAATAACTATGGAAATTAAATCCTGAAAGATGGTACGATTAATATCTATCAGGTATGCCACCGTCCTAAGAAATCTATTAAGCATATTATTTATGGTTGTTCTCCTCTTGCTAATGATGAGTATTTACACAGGTATAAACAAGTAGCCAGTATCGTACACCAACAACTTGCATTTAAACATAATTTATCAAATTTAGAGATACCATATTAAAGGTATGTACCCGACCCAGTTCCCGAGAATGGTGGTGCAAAATAACGTCTATTGGGATCAATCTATTATCAAAAATAGGACTATTGTTGCTAATAAGCTTGATATAGTGGTGATATATCGATTAGAGCATCACGTAATCATTATCGATATCACCGTTCCTCATGACAAAAATCTTGTGAAAGTTGATAAAGAAAAATAAATGAAGTATTTGGATCTATCTCACGAGATTGTTGATGTGTCAAATGTAGGTTCAGTGATCATTATTCCGATAGTCGTATCTGCTCACGGATTGATAGTCAAGAACCTCGACCAACACTTTAAGAGGCTCACGTTAGACGGCTGGATCAAGGGTTTGATATAGCAGTCTGTCTTGCTTAACGCAGCACAAGTTAGGAGGGGGTGCTGAGCTAGAAAACCTCCACGTGGTGCACCCTGGAAACGTTGGCGATGGTGTTGTTCATCACTGCCAGCGGCTAATATTCTAGCACGAAGAGGAAGCCATTTTCTTCGGCAATTCGGCCGAGAGATGGTCCAACAGAGCGGGCGTGTCTGTCGGATCCTCTGTTGGTTCTTCGCTCTTCGGAGCATTGAGGAGGAAAACCTCAGTAAAAAATCACGATGGTGGGACCCTTGCTAGGGTCGGAGTTCCTCCGCTCAGCGGTGGAAAAGGTAGGACGGGCTCGGTGTGCACTCACACTGCCACCGAGTAGGCATCAGGAGACGTCGTCTCCTTGCCGCCGTCGACATATCGTAGTCCCGAGTTGGAGTCTTGCGACTCCAAGCGGGGGCGAGGGTCTTGGCTTAGCCGCCCGGACTGCGAGGAAGAAAACCTCTATAAAAAATTACCCCGAATCCCGTGTTCTGGTGCGTGACCAGGGGATGCATGGCTGATGGGTTGTTCAGTCGTAAGCGCACCCCCAGCCGGGGCACCTGCGGACCCCTCGGTTGGGCATAAATGTACGCTTGCCCGGGTATTGGGGGATCTCTGCCCGGGTCGACCTGTAGTTCTCCCCCACTCGTGGGTCTAATATGGAAACTGAAATTAAAAACAAAAACATAAATTTAGAAGGAGAGAAGGAGAAGAAGGAAAAGAAAGAGAAAAGCGTAAGAGTGGACGAATTCTCGTCCAACTTAAAGGACACATCGGTTGGGACGCCTATGCCGATGAGGCTCCCAGAAGTCATTATGACTGCTGGGAGCCGCAGAACATCGGAACGACTGCGTTCCAGGTCTACATGTTCGTCGGATGGCACGGGAGGTGGCCTGATGGAAACGGAGCTGTGCGACTCCCGAAAACGCGGGCGCTCCAGGGACGAGGAAAGTGACACGTCCCAGGAGATGTTACCTCCTAAAGTCGCCAGCAACCGTAGAGGAAGGTCGCGAACTTCGATCTCGATCCCGTCCGGCTCCGTCTTCTGTAAGGCGGAAGCCTATAGGCGGGTTAGGGCGGACGGCGAAGCACTTGCAGAGGAGGAGATCGCAGATCTCTTGCATAAGATTAGGGAGCCGATGGTAGGGGATTCTGTTCCCCAAACGCCATCGTCCATGCAAGAGAGAGCGAAAGCAGCGGTGGCTATCATCCACAAGGTAGCCACCAAGTCGAGTAACCTTAAGGGTGCTTTTGTAAAGGCCCTTAAGGACTCCTCTTCTGCAGTTGCGGGGGTTGTTGAGACCCTTATTGGGGACGTGGCTCGTCTCCAAGCGGCCAACGACCATCTCACTCGGGAGGTGGCTGAGCTGAGCGCGCAGTTTGCCCAATTCCGGGCGGTTCGCCCTGAGCGAGAAGGCCCGTCTCCACCGCTTGTCCCTGTCAATCCCGGTACCATCGCTGATGCCCACCTGCGCCAAATCACAGACACAGTGTGGCGCATGATGGACGGACGTCTCGCTGGCCTGGAGGCGAGACTACCTCCAGCCCCTGTTGTCCGGCCGCCGCTCGCGGCACATAGACCAAAGGCCGCATCGGCGCTGACGTCGCTTCCCGTTGTGGGCGGTCGTGTGTCTTATGCGGCGGCGGCGTCGGTGTCTGCAGTTCCTGCGGCGTCAGTGTCTGCTGTTCCTGCGGCCGCTCCGAGGACACGACAGGCGGCCAAAGCAGTAGCTAAGACGGGTGCACAGAGGTCAGGGCCCAAAACGGCGGCCAAGTCTAGAGCGGAATTCCCTCCGCTCCCCACTCCAGCCGCTGTACCTGGCACCTCCACATCTGCTCCGTCCACGGATGTTTGGCAGGTAGTCGGGGGGGCTAAGAAGTCCCGAAAGCGGGGTGAAAAGGCTGCCCAGAAAGCAGCTTCAACCCCGCAGTCGCCATCCGTGGCAGTGGCCGCCACAAAGAAGCCGCGCAAACTGCAAGCGCCCAAAACTGCGGCGGTGGTGGTCACCATGTCACCGGAGGCGGCTAATGGTGGGCTGTCCTACGCGGCTATTTTCAAGAAGGCCCGGGACAGTCTCGCACACGACTTCGGGACGGTGGGTGTTAGAGTGCGCCTCGCCCAGACGGAAGCTCGGGTCCTCGAGTTCCCTGGGGCTGAAGGTGGAAAGACGGCGGACTCTTTCGCCGAGAAGCTGCGGGGAATTTTTGCAGCCACTGATGGTGTTAAAATCGCCAGGCCCACCAAGTGCGCTGAACTGCGTATCTCGGGCCTGGACGATTCCGTAACGGCTGAGGATGTCCGCGCTGCAGTTATAGAGAGGACAGGCTGCAACGTGGAGAACATCAAGGTCGGCACCATCCGCCCCGGTCCAGGAGGACTTGGCGCAGTGTGGGTCAGCTGTCCCGTACCGTCGGCCAAAATTTTGGCCGACGCCGGCAGACTACTCGTCGGTTTCGTGAGCGCTAGGATCACAGTCCTGGCGGTGAGACCGATGAGGTGTTTTAAGTGTCTGGCATCGGGACACACACGCGCCAAGTGTGTTAGCTGTTTCGACTGTAGCGGACTATGTTTCCGCTGCGGTCGACCGGGGCACAAGGCGGCAGAGTGCTCTGCCGCCCCACACTGCCCAGCGTGTGCGGCGGGTAACAAGCCCGCCGATCATCAGATTGGGCAGAGAGGCTGTAAACCTTCGGCCTCACATGGAGTATTGCTGTTCGGCCTCACATGGAGTATTGCTGTTTTCGGCCTCACATGGAGTATTGCTGTCATCTCTGGGCGGGAGCACCGAAGTACCAGCTTGAGCCTTTCGATTCAGTCCAGAGACGTGCTGTGAGAATAGTCGACGATCCTGATCTCACGGACGGTATCGAGCCACTAAGTCTTAGGAGAGACTTTGCCTCCCTGTGTGTACTCTACCGTCTCTACAATGGGTTGTGTTCAGAAGAATTGTTTGATATGATGCCCACAGCCACATTCTACCATCGCACCGCTCGCCATCGTCAGGGAGCTCATCCACATACATTGGAACCTAAATGGTCGCGCACAGTGCGGTTTCAGAGAAATTTTCTCCCGCGAACAATCCCGTTATGGAATGAGCTCCCTGCCACGGCTTTCCCTGGGAACTACAGCATGGGGTTCTTCAAGAAGGGGGTTAATAGGTTTTTGAAGGGTCGGCAACGCGCACGTGATGCCCCTGGTGTCGCAGGCGTCCATAGGCTGCGGTAGCCGCTTACCATCAGGCGGGCCGTATGTTTGTTTGCCACCGTCGTGGTATAAAAAAAAAAAAAAAAAAAAAAAAACCTCCCTACAATTCTCGGCAAGCGTCGGGGGTTAGCCAATCGACCCAGGCTGCCTCTGATGTCGTTCGCATGTCGGCATCGTTGCCCATGGAGGAGGTTGTAGAGACGGTCGAGTAATGGCCCAAGTCTCCAACCTCCTGGTCCAGACGAACCTGAACCACTGTGCCGCGGCGCAGGACCTTTTCCTGCAAACCATGGCACAGTGGTCGATCGGTGTTGCCGTAGCCGCGGAACCCTATTATGTTCCTCCCCGTCCAAACTGGTTGGGTGACCGGGACGGTTCCGTGGCAGTCGTCGGCTCCACGGTGGCTCATTCCCCGCCCTTGTCGCTAAGAGACAAGGGCACTGGATATGTTGCTGCCGAGTGGGGGGGGATCACTGTATATGGTGTATACTTCTCCCCCAACCGGAGTTTGAACGACTTCGAGGTTTTCCTTAACAACTTGGAAACCTCGATGCGGCGTCTAACGTCTGGGCACGTCTTAGTGCTGGGGGACTTCAACGCAAAGTCCATTGCGTGGGGTTCCCCCAGGACGGACGCTAGGGGCGAGGCCGTAGAGGAGTGGGCGGCCTCGGTGGGCCTCTGGTTACTAAACAGGGGCTCCACCAACACGTGCGTGCGACAGCAGGGAGGGTCGATAGTGGACCTTCCGTTCGCTACCCCTGCCCTCGCCGCACGAGTAAGGAACTGGCGTGTCCTGGAAGAGGTTGAGACGCTCTCGGACCATCTCTATATCCGATTTGAGCTCTCCCGATCCCAGGACGCCAGGAGGGGTCACGCGGCGCGGCGTTCTTCTCGCTTTCCGCGGTGGGCTGTAGCCAAATTAAATAGGGACTTACTAGAGGAGGCGGCCATTATTCACTCTTGGCTGTCTCCGCAGGCCCCGACCGAGGAGGTCGACATGGGGGCTGGTCGCTTCTGCGAAGCGATTGCACAAATCTGTGATGCGGCCATGCCCCGCATCCGAGGTTGCCGGCCTCCACGGAAGGAGGTTTACTGGTGGTCCCAGGAGTTGGCGGATCTCCGTGCGGCCTGTACTCGTGCCCGGAGGTCCTACACCCGTAGTCGGCGGCGACACCGCGAAGAAGGCGGGGAGGACCAGCTTCGTGAGGAGTACCGAGAGGCGCGGAAAACTCTGAAGCTGGCCATAAGCCGCGCCAAAGAAGTGAAGAGGAAGGAGATGCTGGAGGGTCTCGATCGTGACCCCTGGGGTCGCCCTTATCGTGCGGCGCGACAAAAGCTCCGCACGTCGGGCCCTAAGGGGGGGCCCTTACAGAGACACTCCAGCCCAGCTTCCTGCGGGTAGTGGTCGAGGGCCTTTTCCCGCAGCGGGTGGAACACACATCCCCGTCGATGGCCTTCATGGTCGGAGACGACGGGGGGAACGAGGACGATGTTCCACCCGTCAGGGAATCGGAGGTAGGGGTGGTTGTTCTACGGATCCGCTCTAAGAACACCGCCCCCGGGCCGGACGGGATACCTGCCCGAGTGCTGGCCCGAGCCCTCGAACACATGTTGGACCGCCTCAGGGAGGTCCTGAACGCTAGTTTGGCGTCCGGACGCTTCCCTGAGTGCTGGAAAAGCGGGAAGCTGGTCCTATTGAGGAAGCCGGGACGGCCAGCCGAATCGGTAGCGGCCTATAGGCCCATCGTGTTGCTGGACGAGGCGGGTAAACTGTTTGAGAGGATACTCTCTGCCCGCATCGTCCGGCACCTCCGCGAGGTGGGCCCCGATCTGTCGGACGCCCAATTTGGTTTTCGGGCGGGGCGTTCGACGGTCGATGCCGTGCTGCGCCTGAGGGCCGTTACCGAAGAGGCGGTGAGCTGTGGCGGCGTGCTGTTGGCGGTGTCGTTGGACATCGGCAACGCATTCAATAGTCTGCCATTTAGCTGCATCAGGGAAGCACTCCACTACCACGGGGTGCCAAAGTACCTGAGGCGGCTTGTGGTAGACTATCTTGAGGAGCGTACCGTCATGTACGAGGATCGAGACGGTGTTCTAAGGCGGCGGCTCATGTCGTGCGGTGTTCCGCAGGGGTCAGTCCTCGGACCACTCCTGTGGAACATGGGATACGACTGGGCCCTTCGAGGTCGTCTTCCCCCCGGGCTGGGTGTACTTTGTTACGCAGATGACACATTGGTCACGGCCCGGGGGATGAACTTTCAAGAGGCGGCGCGCCTGGCCACCACGGGTGTCTCACTGGTGGTCGGGCGAATTGAGGCGCTGGGTTTGCGGGTGGCCCTGGACAAGACGGAGGCCCTTTTGTTCCATGGGCTCCGTCGTGGTCCACCCTCCGGCGCCTCCATCGTAGTCAATTCGGTCCTCGTACCGATTAAGGCCCAGATGAAGTATCTGGGCCTGATCCTCGACGGCAGGTGGCTCTTCGACGAGCACTTCCGACAGCTTACTCCAAAGCTGGTCGGCGCTGCTTCTGCTCTTGGGCGACTTTTGCCCAATTTGGGTGGAGCCAACGTCGCGACGAGACGGCTTTACACGGGGGTTGTTCGGTCAATGGCGCTATATGGTGCACCGGTATGGGCGGCGGCTCTGACCGCCCAGAATAGGGCTCGCCTCTGGCGCCCTCAGAGGATATTGGCGGTTAGAGCCATACGCGGTTACCGCACCGTATCGACGGAGGCGGCATGCGCCTTGGCCGGAACTCCTCCGTGGGATTTGGAGGCGGAAGTGCTCGCCGAAGTTTATCGGCGGACGGTTGACTTCCGGGCGGGTAGCAGCATACGGCCCCCGCCCGAGGAGATACGCGAGTGGCGTGAGGCCGCTCGTCGAGCCACGATGGCTCGTTGGTCGTTCCGGTTGGAGACTCCACGTGCTGGCTTTGCCCTCGTGGAGGCTCTCCAGCCGGTCATCGCCGAGTGGGCAGGGCGGCAGCACGGGACCCTTTCCTTCCGACTGACGCAGGTCCTTTCCGGGCATGGTTGCTTCGGGAAGTACCTGCACTCGGTCGCCAGGAGGGAATTGAGTCCCGCCTGTCACCACTGCGACTGCAGTGAGGACTCGGCTCAGCACACGCTAGCGGTTTGTTCCGCCTGGGCGGCGCAGCGTGGGGGCCTCACTGCAGTTATTGGAGGAGATCTCTCGCTACCGGCCGTCATACGCTCCATGGCCGGTAGCGACAGTTGTTTTACCGCGGTCGCAACCTTCTACGAAGACGTAATTTTGCAGAAGGAGGCGGCGGAGAAGGCCCGGGAGGACGATACGAACGGCGAACCGATTCGCCGCCGGCGAACCGGGCGGCGGAGGCGCGCGTACCAGCGCCTCATGCCGCCTTGAGTGTGGCCGCGGGTGGACGGGACGGGTTTTCCCCTCCACCCGCTATAATGGCCAGCCGCGAGGAGGCGACGTCCGCGTGTGCCGTACGTCGCCTAAAATAGAGAGTTTACCCATAGATGGTGCCCGCAGTTTCGGGCAGGCGCTAGGAGGGATCTGGATGTCGTAATAGCAGCGGTTCCCGGATCCCTCCTATCTCAGGCGCAGAGTGGCACACCGTGTGGTTTTAGTCGGTCCGATTCCGACACACCACCCCGCCGTAAACCGTAAACCCCGGTGGGGTGACGGCCCGAGGGGGTTTCCAAACGTTAAAAAAAAAAAAAAAAAAAAAAAAGCACAAGTTAGGAGGTTCCTATCTTTGGAACCTTAACCGCTGGTGTCTTGGTGCCTGAACCCGATGTCGGTAGTCTACTATTTTTATTATTTAAAATGTAATTTATATGTATTTTAGTGAAATAAAGTGAATAATAACAATAATTTATTTTCATAAAGAAATTGTATTATATAATAGATAACAAATAATACATAATTCAATTCAAATATTGTGTACAATCAGTGGTCAGCACTTGCCTCCTAGCTAGGTCTTACTGCATTAAAGAAAAATGCTAATAAGATTAAAAAGCGTGATAGTTTTTAAACTTATGAAATATAATTTTCTATTTTTCAATTCATTTTGAAAATATATTTTTTTATAATATTAATAAATATCACCTAATCACAAAAACCTGTCTAAAGTTTATCAGTAGTTTGTAAGTCACCGCTGTTTGATTGAGTAACTTAAAAATCACTTCACAATAATTATCATACACATTTCATTTTATTCACAGTCGTTGTTTGGCATTTCGAATGTTATTTCGAAATCACTTTACCCTTGTGAGCTGAAATCAGAAGATTGAAAAAATCTAGACAATATGATTGATTTTGCTAACAATATTTCATTGCTGATGATTCATGGTGTGGTGGTGGATTAAGAATATAGAGTGTTACTACTCCTAATAACCCCCTTGAATATCCGTCAGAACTGATTAAGGGATTAGACTACGCAGGTCAAAAATGTTGCAAACGCTGCAAAAAGGAACACAGCACTGGAATTGTTTTGTTTTCTTCTAAATTTAGCGAAAACCTGTATACATCAAAAATACGTTCTTAGAAAAAGTTTGACTGCGCATTATTAAAAGCTTGGAAATCCAGCCAAAATACTATATACCATCACTATATAATCCAAATACTAATATTTGGTAGCTAATATCCGTGAAATATATAATAATCTGTTCTTTTTTTCACGCAATGAAAGGGATTTCTCCAAAAGGCTGTTTAGAATTACGGAATTAGCAATTGCGAAACAAATCAAAAATTCAATGAATCGTTATTATTTATGTACAAGATAATTTTTAGTTAAGTTGTTGAATTTATGTGAATGAATTTATGTATAAATTAAAGTAATGTAGGTATATAATTTTGAAATATTTATAGTTTAAATATATCGTAAAGACTAAAGTAGTAAACTACACAGGACACTAGCACTAGCACGGCAAAGACAGTAAAAACTTGAATCAAACACTAACAACCCATTTAGGCAAAATTTAAATTTTTTGGAGAGGCCTATTTTTTTATTTACCTATTTTATTAGTTAGCACAACCCGCCTTTCCCTCAACTACAAAGCTTGCAATAAATTTCCTTTAAAAAAATAATTAAAAAGTAACATTTGTTTGTTTGTAATTGAACACAAGGTAATTAATGAAATGGCCAACGCAGTCAAATGACTCTTTGCTGTTGGCTGTTTGCCATTATTCTTTTTCTGTAAGTCCGTCACTAGCGATGGATTAATCGCTCGATGTATCTGGTACATTATCTCTTAAGATTAGTCATCACATGTTGGGTCCTACATCAATAATTTGTTTGAATGACATATTTTACTTAACATAATATAAAAATTGGGTTCTTATAATTGCAATGCCAGTGCAAGCTGGTCGAAAAGACTATATTTCAGAGGTATGTACTCGTACTAAACATGTATCTAGAGCGCGTTAATTTTCGTAAACATATTTAGATTATTGAATGTGATAGTACAAAAACTCGATTTTGTATCATAATTGCAGTCATCACCATTAACATTTTTATTTCGTTGTGTTGTATTTTAAATACTAAAAATATTTAGATGAAACACCTAAAAAGATATAATTTTTAGGTAAACAAAAGGAAAAGACCATTAATGACGACACACGTTTACTTTCCTTACTTATAGAAAGGTACTGTCTAATGCGTTTGATGGGTGAAATGATAATTTAGAATAGTATTGAACTCGGTAAGCATTGTTTAAGAACGCTGAGGAAATGGAAACATGGTAGAAATAGGTGGCTTAAGCATATATATTTATAGTACATTTTAAACAACAAATTCCCCATACCAATCCATGTCTGTATGGATTAATGCAATACAAGAACATGTCATGTTTGTCTTTTTTTGACTCCAAGCGAGGCGCGGAAAAGCATCTCACAAGGCCGCCATAGTGTGGGTCACCATACTGCATTGACTGCGTTCGTAATTAGTATGGTGACCACAACTCTTGGATTTTATTCATGCTTTCCATCAAGCCAAAGTAGAGTCAGTTTGGCAGGCTCTTAAGAAAAACGTTATCAGCTAAGAGTAAAACGAAATATTTTTGTTTGTTATTTTTAACTTAAGAGAATGCAGTAATTCTCTAAGCATTTTTTGCCCTGTGCTAGCAGTATAAACTTGACTTTGATATGTATAGATAAATAGACACCAACTCGTTTGGCCAGCGACGTATAGTAAACCAAAATCCCCTTTCTACGGCGATGCCTTAGTCCAAGCGATGACTATTAAATTCTATTGAAATAAATTAAAGAAGCTGTTAAATATCCAGCTGTAGACAGGAGACAGGGGAGGCAGGATTACCTTAATAAAAGCTTTGCAAGGATTCTTTCTATTTTAGACAAATAATTTCAGTCACTTCGATTCCAACAACACATTATCCCACCGAAAAACACGAAAGGGGTGATGAAACGAAGGTATCATCGGACAGACTCTGTATTTATTTAGAAATCTAATTATGCATTCATTGAAATACTCTAACAATGGAACATACATCTACGTGTAATGTTCCCTTTGCGTGAAAGGGATCATCGCTTCGTGGGATAGCTAATATTGAAACTAATCTGATTATATTTGAAATTCGATAAACTATTACTGAATTTTAGTGTTAACAATCCCGTGTTAAGGGATACTTAATTTGTTTCTTGAATCAATGAACTATTTCTCATATTAAATGTTGAACGTAAGGAAAGTTTGGTATTGACATCTAAATTCCTTCTCCTACAATAAAGTGGCCACCAGATCGCCACGTGAAATTGTTTTTTTATTTTGTTAAGAACAGTAATGGTCATAAAAATGTAAGATTAATAACCTTATAAACAGTTTCCGACCTTATTTAATATAGGAGTCTGTTTTATACATAGGTGTTGTTAGCACATAAAGAGGCAGTCTTTAATGTCGCAGCCTACAAATTTTATGCGGACATTAGGGTCCGAAGTGTACTTGTATATATTTTTACGCTTCGATGTGACCATTAAAGCGTATATCGTGATAGGGCACACCGCATATACGCGAACGCTTCTTGAATATTTCAATGGAAGCGTAAAATGTGGGTTAATATACTACGGACTGAGTTTTTACATCATTTTTGTGATTTACCGTAACTTTTAACATGTCAACTTCATATTTTTTTCTAAAAACAAATACATTTGTATGTGCAAGTACTAGATAAAAACAGCAGAGTTCGAAAAACATGACTCGGCCTCCACGTATGTCTCTGTCTCACTCAGCAGTAGTTCACGTCACTTCTACAATCAAGAAGCGAGGATCGTTGTGTTGAGGATGTGGTTTTGACATTTGTTGGTCGCAATTTTTTTTTAGTAGTTTTTTCTCAGTAGTCCCCTAATTGCATAGAAAACGACGGCTGGCTAAGTTTCCCAGTACTAAACGGCCAATTTACTTGGTGCATAACAGTGTTAACCGCTCGCTTGCCCCGCTCGAAAATGCGCACCCCGTCAAATGCCCGTGCTCCCCGCGCAATGACAGCTCCAAATGTCCATCAATAAATACTTAACACCCATGAAGTGCTCCACTGTCGTTTACGTTATCGGCGCGCGGGTCGTATTACACATAATCTGTTCTTGTGACTCATTTTTTTTTGAAAGGTTGTCAAGTGTTGTATTTTTTTAGTTTACTATGAAACTAGCTGTACAATGTTATCTTTAAGTTATCAGATTATTTCTCTGGTGTCGAGTTATATTGTGTTGAAATTGAGATAACGGCTTTTTAAGCTCGTGTTGCACTTAAAAGCTCATACCTGAAAATGAAAGCGATGACCTATAGTTTTTAATGTTTAATTATATCATTTAGATAGTAGATAATATGATAAGAAATAAAAACATACACTCGTCTATATATATTTATTATTTTACAGGCCTTTGAATCCATACCATTATCTGCCGCCGCGCGGCGTAATTTATGTCAAACTAGCATGGCATATCATACACAAACTGGGACGAACTCGACTGGGATTAATACGATAGACAATATCGTAGAATCGAAAAAATAATACAAATTAAGCTCTATTTCAATAAATATAGGGTATATTTACATTTTTCTGTGGCAGGGGACATGTGGACTCCTAGTCACCACGGGCAATGTATGCTCTTTTTTTGTTGACTACTAGTCTACACGGGCATTTTAGAATGAAATTCGATGTGGACTCCTAGTCACCACGGGCAATGTATGCTTTTTTTTTGTGGACTACTAGTCCACACGGGCAAGCGAGCGGTTAACAGGACAGTCAAATAAAGACATTTTACTGTACATTGTGAAATCTTGCAATATTACAGGTTTCTACCACAAACAGTATGTAAGATATACTGTGGACGGACGGAAGAACATTACGAAAGTATAAGGGTTCCGTTCATGTATGTTTTGGCTACAAAATCGTAAAATCGATTTGCGATACTGACATCAGTTTTACTATTACACGTGAAGAGTATATACAAAATGGCAGATAGTATAATATTTAAATAATAATATTTATATATTATAAAAATATTAATATTTTTAAAATACAATGATAAATTTTTGTTTAATGCTACAACAAATGTGCCTACTGCACATTCTAAATCGAGCGTTTTGAGTAGAGACAGAACACTTAATGATACCGAACCTTTAACAGGAAGTTAAATAATGCATCGAACAAAAATACTGACTGACTTTTAAATTCTCTCAAACCTCATACGAGTTTATTTTGTGTCTACAACAGGACAAACTAATCTCACGGAGTATCGTAATCGATTGGTACAGTCTGTTTAAAAAGAACGTGACCGCTATTATTAAAAAAAAAATGCGCCACAGCGCCACCTATTTTTTTTATCGTAATATTTGACTCATTTGTTAATGTGCAATATAATTTCTATTTATATTCAGCATTGTTGATAGTACTGTTTCGTTTATTTTTACAATGAGTCAAAAAAATTTAAACGATATGTAGCAGTATTTTTTGTTCATCGCTCTAAAGGACCGAAGCTTACATATAAATCAGTTGCAAAATATACAAAAAAATCTGAAAGTTTCGATAAGAAATTAGTAAAACGATTTGTAGAGGTCGAGAACGTGAACGATTTACCGGAGAAGGCATCAGGCCGCATAACAACTGAACAGGAGGATAGAGCGATCTTTCGACTCTTTCAAGATACTCCAGGTCTATCACCGCGTACTACTCAAAATTAAAACTACGTAAAAAGGGAATAAATATATCTTTAAATATAATTCGCAGTCACATACGTGAAAATGATATATCTTTTCGGTCTACTTTAAAAAAACCTTTGTTTTCTGAAAAACACGTTGAAAAACGACTCAATTGAGCAAAAGAAAATTTGGACCGAGATTGGAGCAATGTTATTGCAAATCGATGCAAATGATGATGCAATAGATTCAAATCCAATAGGAAATGCGTGGTCTTACATTAAAATGCAATTAAGAGGAACGCCCGTATTCACGGAGAAGCAACTGTGTTATCAAATTAGGAAGATATGCGGTCTTTATCAACGAAGTGAATGAAAAATCTCGACAAAAGTATGGAAGAAAGTGTGAAGCTATAATAAATAATGACGGCGATTGGTCAAATTATTGGATGACTGTGCAAAAGCTAGCATTATGTACTTTAATATAATATTTCGAAAAAAATTATGATTTTCTTTTTTCTGAATTAAGAAGGTTACGTTCTTGTTAAACAGACATTCTGATTAAACGGGAACTATCAGTGCAAATATAACCAAATAAAGTGTGAGTTATTACGTAATGTAATTTTCTGGATAAGACAGTACTCGAAATGTGTGTAACAGATTAACCTTGGGTAATATCCGGGAATACAGATCCATGAGTTTTGAAAAGAAACCGCATTTGGTTAACAGTAATACAGCGAAATAGGGTGATAAATATACCCCTGATTCTATACTACCAACATACTTAGAAAATAATGAAAACTACAAGTATAAATATTTAACATTGTACTGTACGGCTGTTGCAGCCTGTCGAGTAGCTTATGACAAATTCCTGAACGTTGTTATAACTACGACCTCAACTTTTTATTCCCGAGCAGTATATGATTTAATGTACTGCTGAAAAAGGAAGGACACAACAAGTCCTCGACTAATACGCTTTGAGAATCAGACTTTTCCAGGAACCGATAACCTGTGAATATGGCACATGAACAAGCCGCATACCAAGGCACAAAAAGAGTGAATCGATACATTCAGAATCACAAATTAAAGAAGAGAAAACAATTTTAACAGAACATAATGAAAGCTCAATAGATGTAACCTCCAGTAAATACAGTATCTGTTTTATTTAGCCGACTATGTGGACGTGTGACCGCAAATACATCAACAAACATTGACATGTCTCTACCGGAAATGAGGAATGCCTACGTGTTGTGGTGTGATAATAGATTGACATTAGAACCTATTCATAGTAGACTTACTTATCTATTATCTACAATTATTGGTAAAACACAACGAGCTTAGATTACCACCATAGAAAACATTGTGTAACAAAAGAATCACGAAAATTTATCGAAATTCATAGACAAATGTTTCAGAATCTCGTGTTATTTAACATGTACAGCCTTCAAAGTAAAATTTGTGGCAACAGTATCAAATGATACTTTAATACCATATGATGCTATTACGTGGCAAATTGTTCACGATACATCAGTGTTTCTTAATTTAATTAAACACGACCACAATGTACATGCAATACACATCAATACACTCTATACATGTATTTAATTCACAATGTAATTCTGGTATTACGCAAATTAATTAATATTGTCAATAAATTATAAAGGAAAGATATTATAGGTTGTATTTTTAAAATTGCATGCAATTTATTAACGAGTATAATTACTTGCGCGATGTTATTAACATGTCAATTCATTACATGTAAACAAGTGACCGTAAATTGACAACATTATTGTAAAAGAGTGGAGCAAAGTGTTGTAACATAGCGGAAAAAGGCAGTCAGGAAGTAAATATCATCCACATTATTAATTTATAATAAGATTAACTATTGAACTTTTTTAACTGCCTCTGTGGCGCAGCAGTAGCCAATGTAACTGCTGTGCTTGAGATCTCGGGTTCGATTCCCGGGTCGGACCAAATGTTCGTGTGATCTACAAATATTTGTTTCGAATTTTCGGTGTTTTCTATGTATTTACAAAAAAAAGTACATAAATATTCTATCAGTCAGTCTAGTTATCATAGCACAAGCTCTGCTTCGTTTGAAACTAGATGACGTTGTGTATCAAATGTCCGAAAACATTTTTTCATAAGATATTTACAAGACTAGTATTGCATAACTGGAATTTTGGAATTTGAAATTACAAAGATTAATAGTGCACCTGGAACACTCAGGTTTCCACATTCGAAGCTGAATTAATCTACCTCTACACGTCAAAGATAAATGGATGTATTTTATCATACATAGAGAAAGGGTTAAAGCCATTCAGAATAACGTAATACCGACTAGAAATTTGAAATTATTTAGCAACATATGCTAATAAATGTGAAATTGTAATAGTCTATGTTAAAATTATTTTACGAATAACATGCCAAAAATTACCAGCCAAGTTACAATTCGCATGTACGAGTAGTCACACCATTTATAAAATACAAGAACCACTTGACCATTTTGATGTTCTTAGATTTGTTAGATCTGCCTGCGTTCTGAATTGTACAATAATCATTAAATTATACAGGGATTATTATATGACATTAAAAAAAGGTTATAATTCTCATACATTGCATATGACACAAAACATTGTTAACGAGTGTAACAGTGGCTAAATCTGCAAGTAAGGTTGCAGGGACATCTTACTTACTTGTCAATATTCAGTTATTATTTTATTGATGTCACTTATGTGAATTCTAAGTTTAAACTTAAATTTCAGATTTTATAGTCCATCTATACGTTTTGACCGATAAAAAATTAGGAAGAAGGTCAAAGAAATCGGTCACTACAATATCTGATTCCGTTTTTTTTCCGTATTATTTACTACTATCTTATAAATATACGATGTTATGCTAGAGGTATAGAATGTACTAGAGTAGATAGACATTACACATTAAAATACTTTACGTACGTTATTATAAGGTTAGAAGGAAAAAAAATACTAAATTCATTATACGTTTTCATTGATAGTTGGATATCAGTTGAAATTTATAATTAAAATATTAAAAAACGTTTGGATTGAAAACCACTAGTTATAATTAAATTCAATTGTTCGTACATTTTAACGATTATTGATATAAAAGTGAATTGTGGAAAAACACAACACTATTGTGAAAGACCTAACAACGTGACTAAAATGACGCCTAAAAAACATATATGTTTTGTATTTCGTTTCAAATATAAAGAATTGTTTATCTTGTGATAAAAAGTAGCTTCATAACTGAATGTTTTTACGGAAAAGGTTATTGAGATTGTTGAGTTACGCTTACACAAAGCTGTTTTGTCTTAACAAGTACTAAACGTCAAATGGTTTCTCATAGATTAGATGGATAGTGTTTCTACTTTAATTACAGCTATTCATAAGTATGGCAAAAGTAATGAATACGAAAGAGTAGAAATATTTTCTTCGCACCACTTAAGTATATATATAATAATAGAAAGTAACTATGTTGCGAAAATTGATCAATAATTATTTAAAAAGGCTGAATTTCAATCGTCAAAAAATGGTGGCAAACAGCGAAATAAAATTAAAATGAAATACATTTCTTAAGTAAGCGTTTTGACTTAATGTTCTTGGCAGCAAGACTGTGGCCCGACTATGAATGAAAGTCAAAATCATTTTGTAATGAAATAAAAGATTGCCCGAGAGAGAATGTGGTTATAATGGGATTAAGCAGTGATCCAATGAATGGAGGAAGGAAGAAGATGCAATTAAAAAACTCACATCGTCGATCCCCAATAAAGTAAGAAGACAATCATGATGATGAGGATGGACCGTTGTTATGTCAAAACGTCTGTTGTTAGTCGGTGTTTTTTTTTATTTTAAGAGCCTGCCCAAGTGACTCTGCTCTGTCTGATGGTAAACACGAATATAATCCAAGAATTGTGGTAACCATACTCATTTTGAAAGAAGATAATACAGTATAGCGACCCACGCTATGGTGGTTTAGTAACATTTTAAAGTAATCCTTTTCATTATAGGAACAACATGAATATATTATTAAATGGCGGCCTGGTAAGATGCTTTTTAATGCTTCACTTGAGGACGTAAAAAGCATGACAGTCATCGTGATATTCCATTATACTCACTTACCACGATTACTGTCACCCCAACCTCCGGTCTTGCACTCGCCAACGAAACACGGCAGCACGAATGCTGTCGCTTTAGGTTGATCTTCTGTGGGAGGGTAGTACTGCCCCGGTCGAGACGGACCGTTCGTGCTGAAATCAGCGTGACTCTACTACCTCTTAAACGTTACCGCAATAAGTTGTTTTCTTTCCTTTTGGTTTATCCAAAAGCATGTATGATAAATTCTATAGTTCATGGTTGCGCTTAATTTATTGAAATGTATTTAACAAATAGAAACATTAAAATTATTATATAATTTTCAGTATAAATCTGTTTTATGCAGATCAAATTATGTCATATTATTATATTTTAGACACGTTCGTCAGTAAAATGACAATAGTATTTAATCATATTATAATATGCCAATAATTAAGCTATAATATTTAAGTCAACAATATGAATTCTAAAACTTAAATATGTAATTACGTTTACGACAATTAACGACCACGTAAATAAAACTGTAAAAAGTAATTCTATCTCGAGGTATGTTATATCTTGAATTCTCACGAAATTTGCATCTTTTATGAATATAGAAAAAAGTCGTACAACAGGTACCTATTTATAGAAACCTATTAAACTTCTATTCTGAACAATGAATTGTGAGTAATTTACTCAAATAGAATGTTGTAATAATATTCTAAGATGAGGCAGAAGTGAATTATTCACCAACATGCATGATTATCAACAACCTTATTTTTTGTACCGTTTCCTAATACTTTCTAGAAGGTTCTTACAAAAAGCAAAATGAACGAATTGCCCATTAAATTAAAAAAAAATACAGAAAACTTATCGATCTTTTTAATTTCGCACATTTGACAGTTCGCGATATGCAGTTTATGTATAACAGCTGCATTAATCGGTATCTAGCGATCAAACTATTCATTTCTAAGTGCTCCTTGCATATGTAGATAATATATCACGTTTTCAATTTCAAGAGAAGTTTATTCGACGCAGTCACTTCACCGTAATCACATCTTATTTTGAGGGTTATCGGTTTTTGTTCGGTTTTGGTAATTAATATGACAAAAAGTGTGATAGCATTTTTTTATTTTCTGTTGGGTTACTGTGAAACAGACGAATTGTATTTTATTCTCCTTGACTTGCATTTCATTTTAACACGACAATCGATACATTTCAAATAGACACCATTTAATTCAAGATGCTATGTCACAAATGTGCACAAGTAGATTGAAACTTGACAAGAGTTATTTTTTAGTCTTTCACCATTTCATCACTACAATAAAGCGAGGGTGTTCAAAATAAGATTGAAATCACTTCTGGATTTAACTATCAAGCATCACGTGTTGAGTGAGACGTACTATTAGATATTTTAAGCAAAGTCACAAGAGCAGAAAAAAAATTCATGCACAAATCGTCATTTGGTTGAAGAAATCGAATAAAACCGACTAGCAAGAATTTATACTATTGAGTAAGTTTCATTTACAGATACTGTTGCATCAATACTTAATCTCCCAATACAAGATGCGATCAATTTACATATTTTAATCAAGAGTGAAAATGTGAAGCTCAATACGTTTGCGATTCATTGAGAGAAACCGTTCAAAAAAACGTCCCACTTTTAAGTCAGTAATATAACCAACGATACGCCCATGAAAATGATAAATAATGAAATTCAAAATTTTATCAACCGGTGGAACTGGAAAAACATTCTTAATACCATTGATTTTAACAATGACTCGATCGTAAAATTGAATGCAGTTATTGTGGCTACGTTGTTGGAAGGTAATCAAATAGGTGATCTGGCAAATTAAGGTTGCATTGAACATGAAAATCCTCATAAATTCTATTTACACTATCATCAATCATTGATCATTTTTACATTATTATTGTATCCAAACAATGTCCGAGCAAATTGATCATTTGGAATGAACGTACACGAACAAAAAAATTAAATGGAACTGAAGAATGATTTCATCGTGATTGTGTTGCCACTTCTTGTTCCTTGTATTCTATTCTTTGCAAAAACACTGTCAGTTAATCATTTTTAAACACAAAATAAAGTAGCTAGCTAATTGAATTCACAAACAAGTCATTCGACTGCCGATCAAGACGATATTGCCAGCTATTAAACGGAGTTTTTAGTCTTCTTGCTCGTGCCTGGATTAAAATCTCAATAATCAATACAACTAAAAGTCAGACTAGTGATCATTATATTGAAAATAAACCAGCCATGTCTGCGTGACACCCAGCTTGCAGTAAACATATAATGAAAACGTCATCGTATAATTTAAAATTAAGAAAAAAGGGGAATATATTTGGATTCCACGCCTCGTATAATTCCAAAGAACATGCTATTGAACTTCAAACGCACGGAATTTAAAGTACAACTTGCTTTTTTGGAATTTAGATAAATAAATAACATGGGGTGTGATAAATTGAGAATTAAGTTAAAAGCAAATAAAGAGTTTAAATTTTCTATCAAGGGGAATTTCTTGGAAAACAATCGACAAATATAACCCACTCGGAAAAGTACTACTAGAAACAAATAAAAATAACAAGAGTAGCAGAGCAGCTTACTCGATCAAAACGGTATTTTATTCCTTTCAACACCTGCCTGAAGTAACATTCTACACATTGGAACTACTGAAATAAATAAATAGAGAAAATTGCCAATTGTTATTGCCATTGCCATGGGCATGCATTCTAATCAATTTCAACTATTGGTATCGTCCACCATTCCACAGGTAACAGTATAAGATCCTCAAAATTTAAAAGTTATAACAAAACCGTTAAAAAATGCACCTTATTATCTTCTTTCTGTGTTACATTCCCAAATTACAAGCCGTAACTATAAGTTGGACATCACGAATTATAAGTTAGAAATTTATGTTTAAAAATAGTTTTCTAGTTCAAATAGTTATTAAAATAAGGAAAAAAAAGAAAGTAACTTAAACTGCGCCGTCGTGGATTGACTCTGAGTCCGAGACGCAAAATAAATAACAATTTCCCCTAGCTATCTCCGCTAGTTAAGTAAAGTAAGCTCATCATAAATTGGAGTATTAAGATATCATATTTTATTATTATATTTCACATATCCCAATGATTAAGAGGCTATTATACAAAACATGGATTTTGAAGAACGTCATTTATTTTTTTATATATTAAAAACATGCTGCAAAACACTTCCTAAAAGTTTCTGCAACCCTTCAATCAATTTACGAACTTATACAAAAATCATATTTTAAATTATAACATTTTTAAAGTAGCAATCAATATACTATGGCACGAGGTCAAGCGTGCTACTAGGCAGCTGTAAATCAAAGGAAAGCTAAAATACAGAAGTGTATATTAACCGTATGCTCTACGTGCCAAAGTTTAAGGGAAGTTATTTCAATTTATGATAATTAACTGTAATTATTCTTTTTTTTGGAGTACGATAGGCTGCCGATGACGATGATAATCATGGTTCCTTTTTTATTAAAAAAGTAAGAACTTAAAACAATGTAGTTAGATTAAATTTAAATTAGGACAAACGTCTTCCTTGATTGCATTAAGAAACACTGTAATTCGAATTTTCTTGTAATCACTCAAACATTTAGAAATGTTAATGTTTTTCATTCTGTGTAGAAGTCTTTTTTTGTTAATGTTTTTGTGTGTAGAATTTTTTTAAAGCTCTTTTGATAGGTTTGGTTAGTGAAACTCCGATGTATATACTTGTACAGTAGTCCACACTAATCCGATGTGTGTACTTGCACAGTAGTCCACACTAACTACTATCATTTTACTTGATGAAAACTCTCCATGGAGGGCAAAGTAAAAATAAGTTAGAATCTGATAAACTGTTTTTATAATAGAGCGAAGATATCAAAATTCCTAATGATGTCCAAAACTTTCAAGATGATTCAAGACGAAGAAGAGAAAGATAATTATTTTGGTTCTTGTTGATATTCAGTAATTTATGCTTTTTTGCGAATTAAACACAAGAAACGCACACAGAATGAACAAAGCAATGTAATTACTTTGAAAAGAATTAGAAAACTAATCTTCGCTTAGAAATTAGATTGAAATATGACATAAGATAATATAACCCAAGCATCCAGTATCAAGAAAGCACCCAGAATATTAAGAATCCAGATTGTTGCAAAACATAAACAAATTTTAGTCTCAAAAATATGGATAACTCTATATACTTTTTAATTGATCTTTTTTGTCATTTTGTTTTCTTGGACTATATTATATTATTATTGGTTATACTTGCTGTATACGTTTATCAAGATTCCACACAATCGCGAGATATACAATCTCAGAGAATATTTTCTACCGACTAACGTGGGAGTGCATCGTAATGTAGTTACAGTGAATACTAGTTTTACCCCGCTCGCTCTGGCTAAAGGGAATTGATGAAACCTGTAGTACTTAGTTCTACTGATTGCAGGGAAGTATGGAAGGGTAAAGAACTTCATAGTCGATTTTAGACTTTATCGGGCCCAATATAGATTTTAAGGTATCAACGTCTTGGCTACGGTATGGTGACGTCTTCGATGAAGTTATCATAACAAATAACTATCGGAAATATATATTGAAAGATAGTACGGTTGACATCTGTCGGGCGTGCCACCGTCCTGGGTAATCTATTAGGCATATTATTTCTGGTTGTTTTCGTCTTGCTAACGGTGAGTATTTGCACAGGCACAACCAAGTAGCCAGGATCGTACACCAACAACTTGCCCTTAAATACCAACTTGTCAATTTTGAAGTACCATACTACAGGTATGTATCCGATCCAGTTCTTGAGAACGGTCGTGCTACGTTATATTGGAATGGATCTATTATCACAAACAGAAATATAGTTGCCAATAAGCCTGATATTGTGTTGACAGATCGGTTAGAGCGCCGCGCAATGATTGTCGATATCGCCGTTCCTCATGACGAGAATCTCGTGAAAGTTGAAAAAGAAAAATAATTGGAGTATTCGGATCCGTCTCACGAGATTGCCGATATGCGGAATGTGGATTCGGTGACTATTTTTCCGATATTCATATCTGTTCACAGATTGATAGCCAACAGCCTCGACCAACACCTTAAGACGCTGACGTTAGAAGGTTGGACTTCCTACCACCGTCGTCATATCGTAATCTCGAGAGAAGCGTCGTGGTTATACCTTGCGACTATACTCGGAGGCAAGGGTCTTGTCTTAGCCACCCGGACTGCGAGGAAGTGAACATCTATAAAATAATTACCCCGAATCCCGTGTTCTGGTGCGTGACCAGGGGATGCATGGCTGATGGGTAGTTCAGTCGCAATCGCACTCCCAGCCGGGGCACCTGTAGACCCCTCGGTTGGGAGTAAATTTACGCTTACCCGGCTATTGGGGGATCACTGCCCGGGTCGACCACTATTTCGTCCCCAATCGTGGGATTAAATATGGAAAATTTAACTGAAAAAAACCAAATCCAAGAAAGAAAGAAGGAGACGAAGAATCAAATGGAGAAGAGTATAAGAGCGGATAACTGCTCTTCGAATGATGAGGACGTAGTGGTGGGAACGCCTATCTCGGTGGGGCTCCCAGAAGTCATTTCGACTTTCGAGCCGAAGAATTTCGGCCGATTACATTCTAAATCCGCTATTCCGTCGGATGGAGGTATAACTCCAGTGTAACAATGGACGCACTGGAGTCGATAAGGATGGAGCTCTGCGAAAGCAGAAAGCACGGACTCTCTAGGGAAGAGGAGAGTGATACGTCCCAGGAGATGCTGCCCCCTAAAGTGGCTAGCAGCCATAGAGATCGGTCACACACTCCAATCTCGACCCCATCAGGCTCTGTCTTCTTAACGGCAGAAGCTTATAGAAGGGTCAGGAGAGGAGGAGAGAGCTTTGCAGGAGAGAGTATAAATGGGGGTGGCCATAATCCAAAGGCCCCGGTCCAGGGGGGCTTGGCGCAGTGTGGGTTAGCTGTCCCACAGCGTCGGCCAAAATTTTGGGCGACGTCGGCAGGCTGCTCATCAGTTTCGTGAGCGCTAGAATCACAGTCCTGGTGGCGAGACCGATAAGGTGTTACAAATGCCTGGCATCGGGGCACACACGCGCCATGTGCATAAGTTGTTTTGACTGCAGCGGATTATGTTTCCGCTGCGGTCGACCGGGGCACAAGGCGGCAGAGTGCGTGACGGCCCTCACTGCTCGGTGTGTGCGGCGGACAACAAGCCTGCCAATTACCAGATTGGGCAGGGATACTGTAAACCTGCCCACAATTCTCGGCAGGCGTCAGGGGCTGGCTAGTCGGCTCAGGTTGCTTCTAACGTCAATCGTGCGTAGATATCGTCGCCCATGGAGGAGGTTGCAGAGACGGTCCAGTAATAGATCAAGTCTTCAACCTCCTTGTCCAGACGAACCTGAAACACTGTGCCGCGGCGCAGGACCGATTGGTCGATCACAGTGGTTGATCGGTGTTGCCCTAGCCGCGGAACCTTATTACGTTCGTCCCCGTCCAAACTGGTTGATTGACCGGGACGGTTCCGTAGCAGTCGTCGGCTACACGGTGGCTCATACTCCGTCCTTTTTTTAAGACTATGTTACAAAACAAGTCCTCGACTAATACGTTTTGAGATTCAGACTTTTCCAGGAACTGATAACCTGTGATTCTGGCACACGAACAAGCCATATACCAAGGCACAAAAAGCGTAAATCGATACATTCAGAATCACAAATTAAAGGAGAGAAAACAATTTTAACAGAACATAATGAAAGCTCAATAGATGTAACCTCCAGTAAATACAGTATCTGTTTTATTTAGCCGACTATGTGGACGTGTGACCGCAAATACATCAACAAACATTGACATGTCTCTACCGGAAATGAGGAATGCCTATGTGTTGTGGTGTGATAATAGATTGACATTAGGACCTATTCATAGTAGACTTACTTATCTATTATCTACAATTATTAGTTGGACACAACGAGCTTAGATTACCACCATAGAAAAAATTGTGTAACAAAAGAATCACGAAAACTTAACAAAATACAGGGACGAGTGTTTCAGAATCTTGTATTATTTAACATGTACAGCCTTCAAAGTAAAATTTGTGGCAACAGTATCAAATGATACTTTAATACCATATGATGCTATTACGTGGCAAATTGTTCACGATACATCAGTGTTTCTTAATTTAATTAAACACGACCACAATGTACATGCAATACTCATCAATACAGTCTATACATGTATTTAATTCACAATGTAATTCTGGCATTATGTAAATTAATTAATGTTGTAAATAAATTATAAAGGAAAGATATTATAGGTTGTACTTTCAAAATTGCATGCAACTCATTAACGAGTATAATTACTTGCGCGATGTTATTAACATGTCAATTCATTACATGTAAACAAGTGACCGTAAATTGACAACATTATTGTAAAAGAGTGGAACAAAGTGTTGTAACATAGCGGAAAAAGGCAGTCAGGAAGTAAATATTATCACATTATTAATTTATAATAAGTTTAACTATTGAGCTTTTTTAACTGCCTCTGTGGCGCAGCAGTAGCCAATGTGACTGCTGTGCTTGAGATCTCGGGTTCGATTCCCGGGTCGGACCAAATGTTCGTGTGATCTACAAATATTTGTTTCGAATTTTCGATGTTTTCTATGTATTCACAAAAAAAAGTACATAAATATTCTATCAGTCAGTCTAGTTATCATAGCACAAGCTCTGCTTAGTTTGAAACTAGATGACGTTGTGTGTCAAATGTCCGAAAAATATTTATTTATAAGACATTTACAAGACTAGTATTGCATAATTGGAATTTTGGAATTTGAAATTATAAAGATTAATAGTGCACCTGGAACACTCAGGTTTCTACATTCGAAGCTGAATTAATCTACCTCTGCATGTCAAAGATAAATGGATGTATTTTATCATACATAGAGAAGGGGTTAAAGCCATTCAGAATAACGTAATACCGACTAGAAATTTGAAATTATTCAGCAACATATGCTAACAAATGTGAAATTGTAATATTCTATGATAAAATTATTTTACGAATAACATGCTAAAAATTACCAGCCAAGTTACAATTCACATATACGAGTAGTCACACCATTTATAAAATACAAGAACCACTTGACTATTTTGATGATCTTGGGTTTGTTAGATCTGCCTCCGTTCTGAATTGTACAATAATCATTAAATTATACAGGGATTATTATATGACATTAAAAAAAGGTTATAATTCTCATACATTGCATATGACACAAAACATTGTTAAAGAGTGGAACGGTGGTTAAATCTGCAAGTCAGGTTGCAGGGAAATCTTACTTAATTGTCAATATTAAGTTGTTATTTTATTGATGTCATTTATGTAAATTCTAAGTGTAAACTTAAATTTCAGGTTCTGAAGTCCATCTATACTTTTTGATAGATTGAAAAATAGGAAGAAGGTCACAAAAATCGGTCACTACAATATCTGATCCCCGATTTACTTTCCTTATTATTTACTACTGTATTATATATATGCTATATTATACAAGAGATATAGAACGTACTAGAGTAGATAGACATTAAAATACTTTACGTACGTTACTATAAGGTTAG
This sequence comes from Hypercompe scribonia, assembly GCA_949316085.1. Lineage (NCBI taxonomy): Eukaryota > Metazoa > Arthropoda > Insecta > Lepidoptera > Erebidae > Hypercompe > Hypercompe scribonia. Next base: position 15,214,338 of record OX438988.1, read on the forward strand.
AACGAAAAAAAATAATTAAATTCATTATACGTTTTCATTGACAGTTGGATATCAGTTGAAATTTATAATTAAATATTAAAAAACGTTTGGATTGAAAACCACTAGTTATTAATAAATTCTATTGTTCGTACATATTAACGATTATTGATATAAAAGTGAATTGGGGAAAGTCTCAGTCTCAGTAAAGGACCTAACAACATGACTTTGAAATGACGTCTGAAAAAACATATGTTCTGTGTTTCATTTTAAAAATTTAAATTTTTAAATAAATAATTATACATCTTGTGATAAAAAAGTATCTTCATAACTGAATGCTTTCACGGAAAAGGTTATTGAGATTATTGAGTTACGTTTATACAAAGTTGTTTCGTGTTAACAAGTACTAAGCATCAAATGGTTTCTCTTAGATTATACGGATAGCGCTTCTAATTTAATTACCGCTTTTCATAAATATGGAAAAAGTAATGAATTCGCGGTAGAAACATTTTCTTCGTACCACTTAAGTATACACAATAGAAAGTAACTATGTTGCGAAAATCGATCAATAGTTTTTTTTCAAAAAGCCTGAATTTCAATTATCGAAAAATGGTGGCAAACAGTGAAATAAAATTAAAATGAAATGTGGTTTTTTAAATAAGCGTTTTGACTTAATGTACTTGGCAGCAGAACTGCGGCCCAACTATAAAAGAAAGTCAAAATCATTTTGCAATGAAATAAAAGACTGTGTTAGAGATAATGTGGTTAGAATGGGATTAAGCGAAGATCCAATGAATGAAGGAAGAAAGGAGGTGTAACTAAAAACTCGTATTGTCGTTCCCCCATAAAGTAAGAAGACGATCATGATGATGAGGATGGACCGTTGTTATGTCAAAACGTCTGTTGTTAGTATTCCGGTGGTTTTTTTTTTATTTTAAGAGCCTGCCCAAGTGACTCTGCTCTGCCTGATGGTAAGCACGAATAGAATCCAAGAGTTGTGGTAACCATACTCGTTATGAAAGAAGATAATGCAGTATGGTGACCCACGCTATGGCAGCTTGGTAACCTTTTAAAGTAATCCTTTTCATTACATGAACAAAATGAATATAATATTAAATGGCGGCCTAGTAAGATGAAGAAGTAAAAGGTATGACAGTCATTGTGGCATTGCATTATACTCACTTACCATGTCTACTGTCACCCCAGCCTCCGGTCTCGCGCTCGCGTACGAAATACGACAGCAAGGACGCTGTCGTTTTAGGTTGATCTTCTGTGGGAAGGTGGTACAGTCCCGGTCGAGACGGTCTGTTCGTGCTGAAATCAGCGTGGCTCTACTATCTCTTAAAAGTTACCACAATAAATTGTTTTCTTTCCTTTTGGTTTATCCAAAAGCATGTGTGACAAATACTATTGTTCATGGTTGCGCTTAATATATTGAAATGTATGTAACAAATAGAAATATTAAAATTATTATTTAATTCTGAGTATAAATATGTTTTATGCAGAACAATTAAGTCAAAAATAACATTATGCATCAAATATGTAATTACGTTTACGGGAATTAACGACCACGTAAATAAAACTGTAAAAAGTAATTCCATCTCCAGGTATGTTATATCCTGAATTCTCAATAAATTTGCATCTTTTATGAATATAGAAAAAAGTCGTACAACAAGTTCCTAATTATAGAAACCTATTAAACTTCTATTTCGAACAATGAATTGTGAGTAATTTACTCAAATACAATGTTGTAATAATATTCTAAGATGAGGCAGAAGAGAATTTTTCACCAACATGCATGATTATCAACAACCTTATTTTTTGTACAGTTTCCTAACACTTTCTAGAAGGTTCTTACAAAAAGCAAAATGAACGAATTGTCCATTAAATTAAAAAAAATACAGAAAACTTAACGATCTTTTTAATTTCGCACATTTGACAGTTTGCGATATGCAGTTTATGTATAACAGCTGCATTAATCGGTATCTAGCGATCAAACTATTCATTTCTAAGTGCTCCTTGCATATTTAGATAATATATCGCGTTTTCAATTTTAAGAGAAGTTTATTCGACGTAGTCACTTCACCGTAATCACACCTTATTTTGAGGGTTATCGGTTTTTGTTCGGTTTTGATAATTAATATGACAAAAAGTGTGATAGCATTTTTTTATTTTCTGTTGGGTTACTGTGAAACAAACAAATTGTATTTTATTCTCCTTGACTTGCATTTCATTTTAACACGACAATCGATAAATTTCAAATAGACACCATTTAATTCAAGATGCTACATATGTCACAAATGTGCACAAGTAGATTGAAATTTGACTAGAGTTATTTTTTTAATCTTTCACCATTTCATCACTACAATACAGCGAGAGTGTTCAAAATAAGATTAAAATCACTTCTTGATTTAACTATCAAGCATCACGTGTTGGGTGAGAAGTACTATTAGATATATTCATCAAATGCACAAGAGCAGAAAAAAATCCATGCACAAATCGTCATTTGGTTGAAGAAATCAAATAAAACCGATGACGTGGTACAAGTGAGGATTTATACTAATGAATAAGTTTCAGTTACAGACACTGTTGCATGAATACTTAATCTCCCAATACAAGACGTGATCAATTTACATAATTTAATCAAGAGTGAAAATGTGAAGCTCAATACGTTTGCGATTCATTGAAAAACGTCCCACTTTTAAGTCAGCAATAACCAACGATCCGCCCATGAAAATGATAAATAATGAAACTCAAAGTTCCATCTACCGGTCGAACTGGAAAAATATTTTTAATATCATTGATTTTTAACAATAACTCGATCATAAAATTGAATTGCAATTATTATGGCTACGTTGTTTGAAGGTAATCAAATAGGTAATCTAGCAATTTAAGTTTTTATTGAACATAAAAATCCTCATAAATTATATTTACACTATCATCAAACAGTGATCATGATTACATTATTATTGTATATATCCAAACAATGTCTGAGCAAATTGATCATTTGGAATGAAAGTACGCGCACAAAAAGATTGAATGGAACTGAAGACTAGTCTCATTGTGATTGTGTTGCCACGTCTTGTTCCTTTTATTCTATTCTTTACAAAAACGTTGTTAGCTAATCATTTTTAAATACAAAATGAAATAGCTAGCTAATTCAATTGAGAAACAAGTCGCTTGACTGACGATCAAGGCGATATAGTTAGCTATTAAACGGAGTTTTTAGTCTCTTTACTCGTGCCTGGATTAAAATCTCAAAAATCAATACAATTAAAAGTCACATCAGTGATCATTATATTGAAAATAAACCAGCCATGTCTACGTACATCCAGCTTGCAGTAAACATATAATGAGTAACGTCATTGAATAATTTTAAAAATTAACGACAAAAGTGAAGATATTTGGACTTCATGCCTTTATAATTCCAAACAACATGTCATTGAACTTCAAACTAACTGCAACTTGCTTTTTTGGAATTTAGATAAATAAATAAAATGGGCTTGACAAACTGATGAACTTAATTAAAAGAAAATTTAAAGTTTAAATTTTCTATCAACGAGAATTTCTTGGAAAATAATCGGCAAATATAACTAACTCGGCAAAGTACTACTAGAAACGAATAAAAATAACAAGAGTAACAGAGCAGCTTATTCGATCAAAACGGTATTTTATTCCTTCCAACACCTGCCTGAAGTAACATTCTACACATTGAAACTATCGAAATAAAGAAATAATAAATGAATAGATGAAATTGCTAATTGCCATTGCCATTGCCATGTGCATGCATTTTTTCAAAAGTTACATATAACAAAACCATTAAAAAACGCACCTTATTAGCTTCTGTGTAAGATTTCCTAATTACTAGGCGTAATTATAAGTTGGACATCACGAATTATAAGTTAGAAATTTATGTTCAAAAGTGAAAATTCTCATTCAAATAGTTATTAAAATAAGGAAAAAAAAGAAAGTAACTTAAACTGCGGGGTCGTGGATTGACTGAGTCCGAGACGCAAAATAAATAACAATTTCCCCTAGCTATCTCCGCTAGTTAAGTAAAGTAAGCTCATCATAAATTGGAGTATTAAGATATCATATTTTATTATTATATTTCACATATCCCAATGATTAAGAGGCTATTATACAAAACATGGATTTTGAAGAACGTCATTTATTTTTTTATATATTAAAAACATGCTGCAAAACACTTCCCACAAGTTTCTGCAAACCTTCAATCAATTTACGAACTTATCCAAAAATCATATTTTAAATTATAACATTTTTAAAGTATCAATCAATATACTAAGGCAAGAAGCCAAGCATGCTACTAGGCAGCTGTAAATCAAAGGAAAGCTAAAATACAGAAGTGTATATTAACCGTATGCTCTACGTGCCAAAGTTTAAGAGAAGTTCTCTCAATTTAAGATAATTAACTGTAATTATTCTTTTTTTTTGACGTGCGATAGGCTCACGATGACGACGATGATGATGATTCCTTTTTTATTAAAAAATCAAGAACTTAAAACAATGTAATTAGATTAAATTTAAATTAGTACAAACGTCTTCCTTGATTGCATTAAGAAACACTGTAATTTGAACTTTCTTCTAATCACTCAAACATTTACAAATATTTTTCATTCGGTGTAGAAGTCTGTTTGTGTGTATGTGTTTTTCTGTGTAGAATTTTTTTAAGGCATTTTGAATAGGCTTGGTTAGTGAAACTCCAATGTACTTGCACAGTAGTCCACGCCAACTACCATCACTTTACTTGGTGAAAACTCTCCATGCAGGTCAAAGAAAAGATAAGTTAGAATCTGATAAACTGCTTTTTTAATAGATCAAAGATATCAAAATTCCTAATGATGTTCAAAACTGTCAAGATGATCAAAGATGAAGACGAGAAGGAAAATTATCGTGGTTCTTGTTGGCATTCAGTAATTTTAGCTTTTTTGCGTTTTAAACACAAGAAACGCATACAGAAAGAACAAAGCAATGTAATTACGTTAAAAAGAATTACAAAACTAATCTTTGTTTAGAAATGGGATTAAAATATGACATAAGATAATATAATCCAAGCATCCAGTATCAAGAAAGCACCCAGAATAGTAAGAACCCAGATTGTTGCAAAATATAAACAGATTTTAGTCTCAAAAATATGGGAACTTGATATATTTTTTATTTGTTCGATTTTGTCAGTTTGTTTTCTTGGACTAAATTATATTATTATTCTACTCATAACAATATAATAACAATAATATAATATATAATAAAGAAACAAGACTTTTTTAACGACAAAACTCATAAAATTACATTAAAGAAATATCTGTGTGAGACATGACATCTAAACGTCATGTTGAAATATTCTTAACGGTGGAATTCTAGAAAAATGCTAACGAGAACTAAATCCAGAGCACTACTAATTACATCCCCGGACTCGGCGCTCCGCTCCGCCTTGCCGACTCCAGAAGAAACAATGGAAGTTTCAGCTGTTGCAGAGGCATCGAGCTCTAATTCCAGCGACGAGTTTTTCGCTACGCCGACGTCACCAAGACCTGTACGTCGGCAGGAGAGTAACCGGCCACCGACTAGCTTGGTATCACGAGGATCACTGACCTCAAACGCGGTCCACGCTACTAGTGTTGATGTGCACCGCATAAAGTGGATAAAATCGACAAAGGAGAATGTCACGCGGGCATATTTTCGGGCTACAGAGTTGGGAACGAACCTTATTGCGTACCGTGTTAGATCTGTTCTGTTTTAGAAGTTTGAACCAACCATCAACGTTTCAACACAACGATTGTCGGATCATCGGTCACCTGCCGGATGACGCAGTACTTGAGAGGATACGCTCTGACATACGGAAAAGCTTTATTATCCCTTCTTCATCACACACTGTGGTGGCCAATAGCATACCTCAGTTGGCATCAGGTATTGAAGATGTTGATGAACTAGTGGAGAGTGAAGTTATATTCGTAAGTACCTAATATAACGGTAAGATAAGGAGTGCTTTGGAGGATGCGATTCAGAAATACCGATTTGTCAATAATAATAGTAGACCACGATTATGCCGTTTGCCCATTCATAAACGTAATTTAGCACTTGTGAGTGCCCTGGATTTGCTATTATTAGATTATTTTGATACTAGCGAAGATCTTAGTGATACACATTCTATTCTATACTGTGCGGCTATTGCAGTTTGTCGAGTAGCTTGTGTTAAATTAATAGAACGTGTCAGTACAACTCGACCCAAAAATGCTGTACCAGCTTGGCAGTGTAGAATTGAACGTCGTATTGCTGAGACTTGATTGGTATAATCAGAATAAAATGTTCCAAAGGAATGAGAAATGGGTTTACCGGAAATGAGAGCAACCGAATCCATATGTGAGTGATGGGCATTTTCCGGATGAAAATACCACTAATTCATTTTGGCGTAACATCTGGTCAGTGCCTGTCACTCATACAGAGGGTGATTGGTTGGAAGATGTCAAACGCTCGTGTGAGTCTATAGCAGGTATGGGACCCATCACTATTAATAAAGATGATGTAAGTTGTGCAGTCCGTTCATTACCGAATTGGAAATCACCTGGTCCAGACACACTGCACAACTTTTGGTTTAAGTGATTCCGAAGCTCACATGCGTATTTGGCATCACAATTCAAAGCAGCCCTGGATTCCGGTTCACTACCATAATTTTTAAGCACTGGTGTAACCTATTTACTCTTCAAATCTGATAGAGCCATTGATCCCAAAAATTTTACACCTATTACTTGTTTACCAACTACAAATAAACTTCTAACATCCATTTTGAGACTCAAAATTACTACATACATCAATAACAATTCGGTAATTTCTATTTCTCAGAATGGATGTAGAAGTAGGACCCGTGGCACTAAAGAACTCCTTTTCATAGATCGGACCATTTGCCAACAGGTACGTCGTAGTCGTAAGAGTCTGTCGATATGTTAGATAGATTACAACAAAGCTTATGAATCGGTTCTTCATACATGGTTTTTCAAAGTGCTAGAGTTGTATAAAATTGATACAACTCTGTGCACTTTTTAAGGTCATGTATGAGCTAATGGAGAACAACACGTCGCTATCCAGGATGTCGGTAGACTGCGACAAACGATATATTGATAAAGATCGAGCGAGGTTTATTTCAAGGTGACAGTCTGAGCCCCTTGTGGTTTTGTCTAGCTTTGAACCCTCTTAGCACTCTGTTAGAGGGTTCAAGGTTAGGCTATTGGTTGCGGTAAGATGATCAAGTTATATTTCACGTTTTTTATATGGATGATTTGAAATTACTGGCCTCCACTAAATTACAATTGACGGCGTTATTAAGGGTCACTGAAAACTTTAGTAATAATTAGAAATATAAATAAAAAGTGCAGTCATGTATGTAAAGAACGGCGTGATTGTAGAATCTGAAGGAATAAAACTTTCAGATTTAATAAAACTCAGATCTCTGTCTGCCACCGAAACTTACAAGTATCGAGATTTTTCACAGTCCTTGGGAATGCCAGAACCTAGCGTGAAACAAATGTTATAGTAACGCTTCTTTGGCCGCTTAAAAAAGTACTTATAAGTCTTTTGTCAGGCGGTAATAAGGTGCCAGGCTGTAATAGTTGGGTCATGCTGGTTCTGATGCATTCTTTTGGTGTACTTAGATGGACTCAGACAGAATTAGACTCCCTTGATAGGAGAATCCGTACATTCCTGACTGTATTTCGCATGTACCCCCACGTTTATCAGTTATGAGGTTGTATATACAGTGAAAGTTTGGGGGTCGTGGTCTATTAAATATCAAGACTACACAATCGCGAGACATACAATCTCAGAGGATATTTTCTACGGACTAACGTGGAAGTGCATCGTAATGTAGTTGCAGTGGATACTAGTTTTACCCTGCTTACTCTGGCTAAAGAGAATTGGCGCACACCTGTAGGACTTAGTACTACTGATCGCAGGGAAGTATGGAAGGGTAAAGAACTTCATGGTCAATTTTATCGGGCCCTACACAGGTCTGATATAGACTTTAAGGCATCAAAGTCTTGGCTACGGTATGGTGATCTCTTTGGAGAAACCGAAGGTTTTGTTTGTGCGATTATAGACGAAGTTATCATGACGAATAACTATCGGTAGCATATCTTGAAAGGTAGTACGGTTGATATCTGTCGGGCGTGCCACCGTCCTGGGTAATTTATTAGGCATATTATTTCTGGTTGTTCTCGTCTTGCTAACGGTGAGTATTTGCACAGACACAACCAAGTAGCCAGGATCGTATACCAACAACTTGCCCTTAAATACCAACTTGTCAATTTTGAAGTACCATTCTTGAGAACGGTCGTGCTACATTATATTGGGATCGATCTATTATCACAAACAGGAATATTGTTGCCAATAAGCTTGATATTATGTTGACAGATCAGTTAGAACGCCGCGCAGTGACTGTCGATTTAGCCGTCCCTGATGACGAGAATCTCGTAAAAGTTGAAAAAGAATAACAATTTGAGTATTTGGATCCGTCTCATGAGATTGCGGATATGTGGAATGTGGATTCGGTGATCATTTTTCCAATAATCATATCTGTTTACGGATTGATAGCCAAGAGCCTCGACCAACACCTTAGGAGGCTCACGTTAGAAGGTTGGACTTTCTGCCACCGTCGTCATACCGTAATCTCGAGAGAAACGTCGTGGTTATACCTCGCGACTCTACTCGGAGGCGAGGGTCTTGGCTTAGCCACCCGGACTGCGAGGAAGAAAACATCTATAAATTAATTACCCCGAATCCCGTGTTCCGGTGCGTGACCAGGGGATGCATGGCTGATGGGTAGTTCGGTCGCAATCCCACTTCCAGCCGGGGCACCTGTGGACCCCTCGGTTGGGAGTAAATTTACGCTTGCCCGGGTATTGGGGAAACACTGCCCGGGTCGACCACTATTTCATCCCCAATCGTGGGATTAAACACGGAAAACTTAACTGAAAAAAACCAAACCCAAGAAAGAAAGAAGAAGACGAAGAATCGAATGGAGAAGAGTATAAGAGCGGATAACTGCTTTTCGAATGAAGAGGACGTATTGGTGGGAAGGCCTATCTCGGTGGGGCTCCCAGAAATCATTTCAACTTTCGAAGCGAAGAATTTTGGCCGATTACGTTCTAAATCCGCTATTCCGTTGGATGGAGGTAACTCCAGTGTAACAATGGACGCACTGGAGTCGACAAGGATGGAGCTTTGCGAAAGCAGACAGCACAGACCCTCCAGGGATGAGGAGAGTGATACGTCCCAAGAGATGCTGCCCTCTAAAGTGGGTAGCAGCCTTAGAGATCGGTCACACACTCCAATGTCGACCCCATCAGGCTCTGTCTTCTTCACGACAGAAGCTTATAGATGGGTCAGAGCGGAGGGTGAAAGCGCGACGAAGTAGGAGGTTGCTGATCTGCTGCAAAAAATACGAGAACCGGTGTTAAGGGATCCTGTCTCCCAAGCACCGATGTCTTTGCAGGAGAGAGTATTAATGGGGGGCCCCAAAATCCAAAGGCCCCGGTCCAGGAGAGCTTGGCATAGTGTGGGTCAGCTGACCCGCAGCGTCGGTAGCCTGATCATCGGTTTCGGGAGCGCTAGAATCACAGTCCTGGTGGCGAGACCGATGAGGTGTTACAAATATCTGGCTTCGGGGCACACACACGCCAAGTGCATAAGTTGTTTTGACTGCAGCGGATTATGTTGCCACTGTGGTCGACCAGGGCACAAGGCGGCAGAGTGTTCTGCCACCCCTCACTGCTCGGTGTGTGCGGTGGACAACAAGCCTGCCAATTACTAGATTGGGCAGGGATACTGTAAACCTGCCCACAATTCTCGGCAGGCGTCAGGGGCTGGCTAGTCGGCTCAGGTTGCTTCTAACGTCAATCGTGCGTAGATATCGTCGCCCATGGAGGAGGTTGCAGAGACGGTCCAGTAATAGATCAAGTCTTCAACCTCCTTGTCCAGACGAACCTGAAACACTGTACCGCGGCCCAGGACCGGTCGGTCGATCACAGTGGTTAATCGGTGTTGCCGTAGCCGCGGAACCTTATTACGTTCCTCCCCGTCCAAACTGGTTGGGTGACCGGGACGGTTCCGTAGCAGTTGTCGGCTACACGGTGGCTCATTCTCCGTCCTTTTTTTAAGACTATGTTACGCAACAAGTCCTCGTTATGAGAATCAGACATTTTCCAGGAACTGATAACCTGTGATTATGGCACATGAACAAGCCATATACCAAGGTACAAAAAGAGTGAATCGATACATTCAGAATCACAAATTAAAGGAGAGAAAACAATTTTAACAGAACATAATGAAAGCTCAATAGATGTAACCTCCAGTAAATACAGTATCTGTTTTATTTAGCCGAGTATGTGGACGTGTGACCGCAAATACATCAACAAACATTGACATGTCTCTACCGGAAATGAGGAATGCCTACGTGTTGTGGTGTGATAATAGATTGACATTAGAACCTATTCATGGGAGACTTACTTATCTGTTATCTACAATTATTGGTTACACACTCGGACTTAGATTCATCAACAGCCTTTTACTGTCCACTGCTGGACAAGGAGGCCTTATCAAGGAAGTTTCCGTCTGTGATACCACGCTAGCCAGACGGGTTAGAATAGGGTTTGTTTCAAGTTTTCCTTCTCTTTGTCTACCTCTTCATGTCAAAGATAAATGGACGTATTTTATCATACATAGAGAAAGGGTTAAAGCCATTCAGAATAACACGATACCGACTAGAAATTTGAAATTATTTAGCAACATATGCTAATAAATGTGAAATTGTAAATTGTTGTAGTATTGCATAACTGGAATTTTGGAATTTGAAATTATTTAGCAACATATGCTAATAAATGTGAAATTGTAATATTTTATGTTAGAATTATTTTACGAAAAACATGCTAAAAATTACCAGTCAAGTTACAATTCGCATGTACGAGTAGTCACACCATTTATAAAATACAAGAACCACTTGACCATTTTGATGTTCTTAGATTTGTTAGATCTGCCTCCGTTTTGAATTGTACAATAATCACTAAATTACAAAGGGATTATTAATTAAAAGATTACAAAAAAGGCTATAATTCTCATACATTGCATATGACACAAAATATTGTTAAAAAGTGGAACAGTGGTTAAATCTGCAAGTCAGGTTGCAGGGAAATCTTACTTAATTGTCAATATTCAGTTGTTATTTTATTGATGTCATTTATGTGAATTCTAAGTGTAAACTTAAATTTCAGGTTCTAAAGTCCATCTATACTTTTTGATAGATTGAAAAATAGGAAGAGGGTCACAAAAATCGATCACTACAATATCTGATCCCCGATTTACTTTCCTTATTATTTACTGCTGTATTATATATATGCTATATTATACAAGAGATATAGAACGTACTAGAGTAGATAGACATTAAAATACTTTACGTACGTTACTATAAGGTTGGAACGACAAAAAAAAAATCATTATACGTTTTCATTCACAGTTGGATATCAGTTGAAATTTATAATTAAAATATTAAAAAACGTTTGGATTAAAAACCACAACCTATTAATAAATTCAATTGTTCGTATATATTAACGATTACTGATATATAAGTAAATTGTTAAAAGTCACAATACTATTGTAAAGGACCTAACAACGTGACTTTGAAATGACGTCTGAAAAAACATATGTTTTGTGTTTCATTTTAAAAATTTGAATTTTTATATAAATAATTGTACATCTGAATCTGCTGATGAATGCTTTTACGGAAAAGGTTATTGAGATTGTAAATTATGCTTATACAAAGTTGTTTCGTGTTAACAAGTACTAAGCTTCAAATGGTTTCTCTTAGATTATACGGATAGCGTTTCTAATTTAATTACAGCTTTTCATAAATATGGAAAAAGTAATGAATTCGCAGTAGAAACATTTTCTTCGTACCACTTAAGTATACACAATAGAAAGTAACTATGTTGCGAAAATCGATCAATAGTTTTTTTTAAAAAAGCCTGAATTTCAATTATCGAAAAATGGTGGCAAACAGTGAAATAAAATTAAAATGAAATGTGTTTTTTAAATAAGCGTTTTGACTTAATGTACTTGGCAGCAGAACTGCGGCCCAACTATAAAAGAAAGTCAAAATCATTTTGCAATGAAATAAAAGACTGCGTGAGAGAGAATGTGGTTAGAATGCCATTAAGCGGAGATCTAATGTATGAAAGAATGAAGGAGTTTTAACTAAATAACTTATATCGTCGTTCCCCAATAAAGTAAGAAGACGATCATGACGATGAGGATCGACCGTTGTTATATGGGAACGTCTGTTGTTTCTGGTATTTTTTTTTTGTTTTATTTGAAGAGCCTGCCCAAGTGACTCTGCTCTGCCTGATGGTAAGCACGAATAGAATCCAAGAGTTGTGGTAACCATGCACATTGTGAATGAAGATAATGCAGTATGGCGACCCATGATATGGCAGCTTAATAATCTTTTAAAGTAATCCTTTTCATTACATGAATAAAATGAATATATTATTAAATGGCGGCCTAGTAAGATGCTTTTTAACGCCTCACTTGGGGACATAAAAGGTATGACAGTCATCGTGGCGTTGTATTACACTTACTTATCACGACTACTGTCACCCCAGCCTCCGGTCTCGCGCTCACCTACGAAACACGACAGCACGAATGCTGTCGCTTTAGGTTGATTTTCTGTGGGAGGGTAGTACTGTCCCGTTCCCCGTCCGTTCGTGCTGAAATCAGCGTGGCTCTACCACCTCTTGAACGTTACCACCATAAGTTATTTTCTTTCCATTCCAGTCGTTATGATATGCCAAAAATTAAAGTACAACATTTAACTCATCAATAACAATTCTAAAACTCAAATATGTAATTACGTTTACGGGAATTAACGACCACGTAAATGAAACTGTACAAAGTAATTCCATCTCCAGGAGGTATGTTATATCTTGAATTCTCACTAAATTTGCATCTTTTATGAATATAGAAAAAAGTCGTACAACAGGTTTCTAATTACAGAAACTTATTAAACTTCTATTCTGAACAATGAATTGTGAGTAATTTTCTCAAATAGAATATTGTAATAATATTCTAAGATGAGGCAGAAGTGAATTATTCACCAACATGCATGATTATCAATCAACAACCTTATTTTTTGTACCGTTTCCTAATACTTTCTAGAAGGTTTTTACAAGAAGCAAAATGAACGAATTGCCCATTAAATTAAAAAAATACAGAAAACTTAACGATCTTTTTAATTTCGCACATTTGACAGTTCGCGATATGCAGTTTATGTATAACAGCTGCATTAATCGGTATCTAGCGATCAAACTATTCATTTCTAAGTGCTCCTTGCATATGTAGATAATATATCGCGTTTTCAATTTTAAGAGAAGTTTACTCGACGTAGTCACTTCACCGTACTCACACCTTATTTTGAGGATTATCGGTTTTTGTTCAGTTTTGGTAATTAATATGACAAAAAGTGTGATAGCATTTTTTTATTTTCTGTTGGGTTACTGTGAAACAGAAATTGTATTTTATTCTCCTTGACTTGCATTTCATTTTAACACGACAATCGATAAATTTCAAATAGACACCATTTAATTCAAGATGCTATGTCACAAATGTGCACAAGTAGATTGAAACTTGACAAGAGTTATTTTTTAGTCTTTCACCATTTCATCACTACAATAAAGCGAGGGTGTTCAAGATAAGATTGAAATCACTTCTGGATTTAACTATCAAGCATCACGTGTTGAGTGAGACGTACTATTAGATATTTTAAGCAAAGTCACAAGAGCAGAAAAAAAATTCATGCACAAATCGTCATTTGGTTGAAGAAATCGAATAAAACCGACTAGCAAGAATTTATACTATTGAGTAAGTTTCATTTACAGATACTGTTGCATCAATACTTAATCTCCCAATACAAGATGCGATCAATTTACATAATTTAATCAAGAGTGAAAATGTGAAGCTCAATACGTTGACGTGCGATTTATTGTGAGAAACCGTTCAAAAAAACGTCCCACTTTTAAGTCAGTAATATAATCAACGATACGCCCATGAAAATGATAAATAATGAAACTCAAAATTTTACCAACCGGTGGAACTGGAAAAATATTCTTAATAGCATTGATTTTAACAACGACTCGATCGTAAAATTGAATTGCAGTTATTGTGGCTACGTTGTGTGAAGGTAATCAAATAGGTAATCTAGCAATTTAAGTTTTCATTGAACATAAAAATCCTCATAGATTATATTTACACTATCCTCAATCAGTGATCATTATAATATATATTATTGTATATATCCAGACAATGTCCGAGCAAATTGATCATTTGGAATGAACGTAAGCGCATAAAAAAATTGAATGGAACTGAAGACTGGTCTCATCGTGATTGTGTTGCTATATCTTGTTCATTGTATTCTATTCTTTGCGAAAACATTGTCAGCTAATCATTTTTAAGCACAAAATAAAATAACTAACAAATTCAATTCAAAAACAAGTCGCTTAACTGACGATCAAGACGATATTGTCAGCTATTAAACGGAGTTTTTAAGGTCTCTTTGCTTGTGGCTGGATTAAAATCTCAATAATCAATACAATTAAAGGTCAGACTAGTGATCATTATATTGAAAATAAACCAGCCATGTCTGCGTGACACCCAGCTTGCAGTAAACATATAATGAAAACGTCATCCTATAATTTAAAATTAAGAAAAAAGGCGAATATATTTGGATTCCACGCCTCGTATAATTCCAAAGAACATGCCATTGAACTTCAAATGCACGGAATTTAAAGTGCAACTTGTTTTTTTGGAATTTATATAAATAAATAACATGGGGCATGATAAATTTAGAATTAAATTAAAAGCAAATTAAGAGTTTAAATTTTCTATCAAGGGGAATTTCTTGGAAAACAATCGCCAAATATAACCAACTCTGCAAAGTACTACTAGAAACGAATAAAAATAACAAGAGTAGCAGAGCAGCTTACTCGATCAAAACGGTATTTTATTCCTTTCAACACCTGCCTGAAGTAACATTCTACACATTGGAACTATTGAAATAAATAAATAAATAATAAATAAATAGAGAAAATTGCCAATTGTCATTGCCATGGGCATGCATTCTAATCAATTTCAATTATTGGTATCGTCCACCATTCCACAGGTAAAAGTATAAGATCCTCAAAATTTAAAAGTTATAACAAAACCGTTAAAAAATGTACCTTATTATCTTCTGTGTTACATTCCCAAATTACATGGCGTAACTATAAGTTGGACATCACGAATTATAAGTTAGAAATTTATGTTTAAAAATAAAAATTCTAGTTCAAATAGTTATTAAAATAAGGAAAAAAAAGAAAGTAACTTAAACTGCGCCGTCGTGGATTGACTCTGAGTCCGAGACGCAAAATAAATAACAATTTCCCCAAGCTATCTCCGCTAGTTAAGTAAACTAAGCTCATCATAAATTGGAGTATTAAGATATTATATTTTATTAGTATATTTCACTTATCCCAATGATTAAGAAGCTATTATACAAAACATGGATTTTGAAGGGCATCTTTTTTTTATATATTAAAACCTTCTGCAAAGCACTTCCTAAAAATTTCTGCAAACCTTCAATCAATTGACGAACTTATCCAAAAATCATATTTAAAATTATAACATTTTTAAAGTAGCAATCAATAAACTATGGCACGAGGCCAAGCGTGCTACTAGGCAGCTGTAAGTCAAAGGAAAGCTAAAACACAGAAGTGTATATTAACCGTATGCACTACGTGCCAAAGTTCAAGGGAAGTTATTTCAATTTAAGATAATTAACTGTAATTATTCTTTTTTTTTGACGAGCGTTAGGCTTACGATAACGACGATGATGATGATTCCTTTTTTATAAAAAATCAAGAACTTAAAACAATGTAGTTAGATTAAATTTAAATTAGTACAAACGTCTTCCTTGATTGCATTAAAAGACACTGTAATTTGAATTTTCTTGTAATCACTCTAACATTTAGAAATGTTAATGTTTTTCATTCTGTGTAGTAGTCTGTTTGTGTGTATGTGTTTTTCTGTGTAGAATTTTTTTTAGGCATTCTGAATAGGCTTGGTTAGTGAAACTCCAATGTACTTGCACAGTAGTCCACGCCAACTACTATCACTTTACTTGGTGAAAACTCTCCATGCAGGGCAAAGAAAAGATAAGTTGGAATCTGATAAACTGCTTTTTTAATAGATCAAAGATATCAAAATTCCTAATGATGTTCAAAACTGTCAAGATGATCAAAGATGAAGACGAGAAAGAAAATTATTGTGGCTCTTGTTGACATTCAGCAATTTATGCTTTTTTGCAATTTAAACAGAAGAAACGCACACAGAAAGAACAAAGCAATGTAATAACGTTAAAAAGAATTACAAAACTAATCTTCGCTTAGAAATGGGATTGAAATATGACATAAGATAATATAACAGAAGCATCTAGGATCAAGAAATCACCCAGAATAGTAAGAACCCAGATTGTTGCAAAACATAAACAGATTTTAGTCTCAAAAATATGGACAACTTTATATAAATACTTTTTATTTGTTCTTTTTGTCATTTTGTTTTCTTGGACTATATTATAATATTATTGGTTATACTTAATGTGTACATTTATCAAGGCTACATAATCGCGAGATATATAATCTCCAAAGATATTTTCTACGGATTAACATGGGTGCGCATCGTAATGTAGTAGCAGTGGATACTAGCTTTACCCCGCTCGCTCTGGCTAAAAAGAATTGGCGCAAACCTGTAGTAGTTAGTTCTACTGATTTGGAAGTTTGGAAGGATAAAGAACTTCAGGGTCGATTTTATCGGCCCTATACGGGCCTGATATAGACTTCAAGGCATCAACGTCTTGACTATGGTATGGTGATCCCTTCGGAGAAACCGACGGTTTTGTTTGTACGATTATGGGCGAAGTTATCATAACGAATAACTATCGGAAGTACCTCCTGAAAGATAGTACGGTTGACATCTGTCGGGCGTGCCACCGTCCTGGGGAATCTATTAGGCATATTATTTCTGGTTGTTCTCATCTTGCTAACGGTGAGTATTTGCATAAGCACAACCAAGTGGCCAGGATCGTACACCAACAACTTGCCCTTAAATATTAAATTCTCAATTTTGAAGTACCATACTACAGGTATGTGCCCGACCCAGTTCTTGAGAATGCTACGTTATATTGGGATCGATCTATTATCACAGACAAGACTATCGTTGCCAATAAGTCTGATATTGTGGTGATAGATCGATTAGAGTGCCGCGCAATGATTGTCGACGTCGCCGTCCCTCATGACGAGAATCTTGTGAAAGTTGAAAAAGAAAAACAATTGAAAGATTTGGATCTATCTCACGAGATTGCCGATATGTGGAATGTGGATTCGGTGATTATTGTTCCGATAATCATATCTGATCGCGGATTGATAACCAAGAGCCTCGTCGATCAAAATCTTAAGAGGCTCGCGTTAGAGGGTTGGATCAAGGGTCTGATGCAGAAGGTGGTCCTCCTTGAAACGGCCCGTATAGTGAGGTGGTTCCTATCTTTGGAGCCCTAACCACCGGTGCCTTGGTCCCTGTACCCGATGTTGGTGGTCTACTATTTTACATATTTTTAAATATGTATTTTTGTATTTCTTTTGCATGTATTTAAAAATGTAATCAATATGTATATATTAATGGAATAAAGAGAATATAATATAAATAAGAATTATTAAAATCGTTTGTTGTCGTTTGATATTTACGCTTAGCCATGTTCCGTGTGCTGAAAACTGTTAAGAATATGAATGGTTTTACGTTTACTCTCTTCATTAGCAGAAAGAATTGATTCTTGATAAAGGTATGTAAATATATTGTCAGGTATGATGGAAAAAATTAAGAGATAATGCGTCACACTGATATGTCAAAGACTGGACGAGTTATGCGGATTTCAAGTTCTAGCGCTTTTGTAATTCTAGAGTGGCAGATATACATAACGATTGGCCAGAAATGCTTTAGATTTTCACGTTTGTGAGACGCTAAAGAATCTCCACGTTCATTACAATACTTTGCTTGGCTTACGTTGGTAAACACGTTACCAGTATCAAACGGTCACTCTCACACTCCTGCTGAGAATTTTTCACCCTTTCAGAAAATTGAATACTTTAAAAATGAGTCGCACATATAAAGTCGAGACAAGATCAACACTAAAAAGCAGCTGCAATTTCTCAGCACTTAAATATGTCAAACATATTTTAAGAAGTGCTGAATATATTTTATACAAAAATAACAAAAAATTACTATAACAGATTTAATACATTTAAAATAGACATTAACATAGAGTATCTGTTACAGCAGACATTACGTTTAAAGGTCATGTCAAAATAATAATTTTAATCGAAAAATTCCAGCAGAAATGCTAACAAGAGCTAAATCAATAGCACAAATAACATCTTGAGACTCGTAGCTTTGCTCCACCTTGCCGTCCCCGAGAGCAACAATAGAAGTTCCGGCTGTTGCAGAGACATTGATCTCAACCTCCAGCGACGAGCTTTTTTCTCCGCCAACGCCGCCAACAACTTTATGTCGGTAGGGAAGGACCCGGCCACCAATTAGCTTGGGATCCTGAAGACTACTGACCTCAAACAGGGTTCCCGCTGCCAGTGGTGACGTGGGCCGCATGAAATGAACAAATTACATTAATTTTGAGCTACAGAGTTGAAAACGAATCTTGCTGCGTACCGCGTTAGACTAGTCTCTCTATTTCAGGAGCTTAAACCAGCCATCAACGTCTCTGCATAATGATTGTCGGATCAAGTACGAGCTATATATACAGCGCTGTTATCTGTTGGATGATGCAGTACTTGAGAGGATACGCTCTGACATACGGAAAAGTTTAACTATCTCTTCTTCGTCACGTACTCTGGTAGCCAACAATACACCTCAGTTGACATCATATCATGAAGATGTTGATGAGCTATTGTAGAGCGAAGTTATATTCGTAAGTACCCAATTTAACGATAAGATAAGGAGTGCTTTGGAGGATTCGATTGCGGAGTAACAATTTGTAAATAATAATAGTGGACCCCGGTTGTGCCGTTTGCCCATTCATAAATGTAATTTAGTGCTTGTGCCCGGGATTCACAATTATCACAATCATATAACCAGGACCGTACACCAGCAACTTTCTCTTAAATACCAACCGCATAACAACTGAACAGGAGGATAGAACGATCATTCGACTCTTTCAAGATACTCCAGGTCTTTCACTGCGTACTGCTCAATTGAAACTTCGTAAGAAGGGAATAGATATATTTTTAAATATAATCTGCAGTCGAAAACGTGAAAATGATATATCTTTTCGGTCTACTTAAAAAAAACCTTTTTTATCTGAAAACACGTTGAAAAATAACTCAATTGGGCAAAAGAAAATTTACATCGAGATTGGAGCAAAGTTATTTTTCACAGATGAATCTTTTTTCTGGGCATGGTCTTCTCTGTCTAAAGCTTGGACAAGTAAGCAAAATAGGTTACTTCAACGTACCGTAAAACACCCTGTAAAAGTGCATGTGTGGGAATGCTTCTGCCAAAATGGGTTTGTACAACATCGCAGTAAATTGTGCAGTGAGCGGAAATGGTAAAATAACATCATTACTACGGCGTGGCCGGCAATATCTCCAGATACGAATCCAATAGAAAATGTGTGGTCCTACATTAAAATGCAATTAAGAGGAAGGCCAGTATTCACGGAGAAGCAACTGTATTATCAAATTAGGAAGATATGGAGATCTTTATCATCGAAGTACGCGGCAAATCTCGTCAAAAGTATGGAAAAAAGGTGTAAAGTTATGATAAATAATTACGACGATGTACTTCAATAAAATATTTTGTAAAAAAAAATCCGATTTATTTTTTCTGAATAATCGCGGTCACGTTCTTGTTAAACAGACTGTAAATAGAAAAGTAGAAATATAATTGGCATATCTGCTGTTTTGACGACCAATGCCCAATGCCTTATATGTAACGGCGGCACTGATTGCTTAACTTTGTGATTCCAGAACGTCAAAATTTATTACACTTTATACATTAGATACGACGACAGCCAAAATGTTCTTGATACAAGAAACGAAAATATCATACGAGTATTTATTGACTAAATTAGAGCCACATGAGATAACCGTGAGGTAATTCTTTACAGAAGTTATTGTAATTTTAAGGTAAAATTTAAATTCACGCATTCACCATAACTAGAAATCGTCTGGTGGCCCAGTTTAACCTTAATTTTTGTCGACAGTTACAGTTAGTCTTACTTATTATCCACACCGGTCAGGGTAAGTATTTTTTTAATACATAGCTTATTTATTTAGCGCTACTAGTAGTATATATCTTTTTCTTTTTTTTTAGGATAATTCATTGTTAATTATTGCTTCCAACTACCAACTCATTGCTTCTCTTAAAGACACACGTGCTCCTGCCATGTCACTTACTGAACCACCTAAAAGTTGACTGGTAGAGAATGCTATATTGCATTAAGTCCGCCTCATGCAAATGTAATGCAGGAAGTGTTAAAAAATATATAATATTTTTAAAATTACTCTTGGCTCTACTACTTATCCCTACCGCTAGGTAAGTGTAATTTTATTTTGTATTTGCGCATATAGATTGGGTTGCAGGCTAGTACTATCTGTATAAACGAGGTTCAGCATCCGAAATTTTAGGATGAAACGTGACTACATTTTTAGAGTTTCAGAATGTGACCCAGAAGATGTACACTTTTTAGATAGACATAATAAATTTTATTAGGAATAACTAAACATGACTTAAATTACTCTAATATAGGATAGCTAAAGAACCAATGGCCAATGTCCAGCAGTGGACTACGATAGGCCGATGATGATTTGTTTTAAAATTCAAATCATCATTTCAGCATTCAACAAAACTTATAAAATCAGTGCTTCATAGACTCGACTTGTTTTATATGAACAAAGCTCACGTCTGCCAAAATCAATACTTGAGGAAAGATTTTGAGATGAACAACGTTCTGAAAAGAAGATTTCACCCACTCGAGTTTGGATTGCATATCAACAATTCGACTATTTCCATTACAAGTTGAAGGATATACAAAATACGAATTTATTCACAAAGATATTATACCATTCGGCATGGAGGAAACAAGACAAAAACGCCCCAATTCTTCGCAAGTAAGGTGTTGTGTACACAAGTAAGCGTCTCACGTTTTCCAATTTCCTGAATAAAGGCTCTGTTGCACACCAGGCATTATTGTGTCTTATTGCGACTCTTTGACTACGGTTCCCCTTGTTGACTTTTTTAATGATACCCTCTGTGAAAGGATGGAATTATGAGTAGAGGCAGGTGGTTAATTGTTATATTCATTAAGATATGACGTAAAAGTATTAAATTATTATTTTGCTACAAATTCAAATCTGAGTTCTTACTTTCGAGGAAAGGAGGAACAACATGAAAAAAAAACCATAGAAAAAGAAAATTGAAACATTCCAACAAATTGTTGTTTTACTTTCGTTGTGATTTAAAATGGTACAAGTTCCAATTGTGTTAGCTGTAATTAGACGAGCACAAAATTTTGTAGTTTCGTGTTTGTAAAATATATGTGTATCATTTGTTGGTGATCCAAAATAAATAAAACGAATAAATAAATAAAAATATGAAGGCATTTAGACTATGAATTACAACAAGAACAAAACAAATTTGTTTCGTTTATACCACCACGTAGGTTGGTTCTATTGTTAAAGCAATCGTTACTTGTGCGGAAGGGATAAACAGTTACTTGTCGTGTGCCCCCAATAAAGGATCGTATTGGATCACCAAATTAAGGAAAAATAGATTTGGTTGGTTGGAACTTGATAAGTGCAAGAATTATATTAATTTTCATCTAAAGTCGTAGAAGTGCCGTGTAGTGTATCAGTCTAAAATAATATCTAGTTAATTTATTTTTATAATATTTTCTTTACGATAAACCGGGAGTAAAATATTAAGTGAAGTTTAGTGACTACAATCGTAGCACATGGTTTTAACAAGATGGAGCCACTTGCCACACATCCAATGAGTCCCTGCAGGTAGTCAAAGACATGTTTCCGGAAAGGCAAATTTTAAGATGAGGCGACATTCCGTGACCACCCAATAGTCCAGATCTATCCAAAGCAGATTTCTTTTAATGGGGCTATTTGAATAATTGTATCTAGATCAATAAACCAAATACAATACGTCAATTAAAAGAAAAAATCAGAGAAAATAAGTCGGCGATCTTGTGGTCTTTTTGCCATGAGTATTCAAAAATTTCGGTGCTCACTTAGAAGAGTGCAAACGTCAAAACAGTGGTCATTTAGACCACATAATTTTAAAAGAATATTTTTTCTAGTAAATAAACAATTTTTATAATATATCAAATGGTTTTTTAACACGATTTTTCAAATGTTAACTAATTCGTGGCCCACCCTATGTCTGATTGCTTAATTTACTCACTTTAATACCTTACGGTAAAACAGAACATTATATTTAATACATCGTAATCTCTTGTTGTACACTCCATAGAAAAAGTTTCTAACAGTGAAGATTGGCAATTAAAACGACAAAAATATACGACGCCAGCTTCGAGCTAGATACATAGCTGCATACATATCATCTGTCAGAATATTATAATTATATTACTGGTTTTTTAAGTTGACGCTTATAATAAGTATGAAAAGTTTTCGACATAAAATCTTTAATATCAAAGTTAAAAATAATCCATTTCACACCCACCGGTGGGCAAACTACGATGACAGCCAATCTTCTATTATTAATCGTCTAATTTATAACCTCTACCGGTCGTGTAGTAATATATGGATGTATAGTATAACGGATGTGACTCCGGATACGGCCTCCGATTACCGATATGATATTATTCAAGAGAAATTGGTCAATAATTTGTTCTAAACCTAAATAATTTTGAATATAATGTTTATTATGTAAATATGTAATACGAATAATAATGTAGCAACATATCTAGTTGATGATATCGAAGTTAAATGACCTGTCTCTACTTAAATTATACTAAAAACTGACAACTTTATTCATAAAGTTATTTTACTTTAAGCAACACTTTAAGCTGTTGTTAAAAAAAATGGTGTTCATCGTTTTTTAACCGGCTCTCAAATTAAATATCCAGACACCCTTGTTTAAAATTGAATCAACAATATTTGATATTATTGTATGCGATAGTATCGCCGCATCATTGCTAAACTGCATAGTCCGTAGATGGTCCAACCTTAGATTGATTTTGCGTTATCTTTACATTAATATGATGGATTATTTTGATTTCGACGGCGATTTATACAGTTTTGAGCAGGCTTTGTTAGATATACAAGAATTCGGGAGCCCTCAAGTAAAAAATATTCAAGCCCAGAGTCGATTCAATGGAGGCAGATGATATATGTACACCTATAGACGAAAGCGAAAGGAAAGGTAATTGTTTGTATGTTCACCTAGAGCCTTAACTACTTAACCGATCACATTACAGTGACACTAAAACGATATTAATATTTACTCATTTTTTTAAAAGACATCTCTTCGCACCTTTTCTCAATTTATCATTATGATGATGATAATTCGAGGAGCAGTTTTGTTTAGTTATTATTATTTTAAGCTACATGTTGCAATATTTCTTTCTCAAATTCGCAATTACTTCTTTTTATAGTCTTCAATACTAACATCTTCAAGTAGTGATTAAATTAATTGTGAAAAATGTACATTAAATGAAATGGAGACAGTCCTAATGATCACCCACTCACTTCTTTTTCAATGTTCAAAGCAAACAACAATAACAATAAACTGGTAGTGACAGTTTTTTAAATTTTACACATGGTAAAAGCATACGCATACGGCCAAGTTTATAGCAATTCTACCAATTCTACCAAAACATAGGCACTGGTAAAAAAATTAAGTCGTGTTTAGTTGAGCAATGACAAACTATCGTTTATGAATAAGTAAATGGTTTAGGGTTTCGATTAGTTATTTAGTTAAGCAATGTTTAAGACTTGATGATACTCTTTGTTGCACACTATAACTAGGAAATATGCAATGTAGAATACAAACAAAAAAAACAGTGCTACAATGAGCGGTCTTATCGCAGTCTGCGATCTCTTCCAGGCATCATTTAGATGGACTATACTATATAGTATTATGTCGTTTGTAGTGTACATTACAATTCACGCATATTAGTTACCATTATATATGTAGCATAACTACACATGATTAACGATTTTTCCTGAATACAACTGTATGTTTAATAGTAAGTATAATATTGTGCAAGTATATTAAGGTTGATGTCGTTAAACTAATCTATTTGTATATATAATATTTATATATATATGTACGTACTATGCCATAACTCTATATTAGACCGGTGAAACAGCATTTATAGAGAAGGACTGACTCAATAATTTTGTCGAGAAGCAGTCCTAATTACTTTTGTATATTTGTATTTTAAAAGTGTTGAAATTGTTATTCTAAGAGCGATAACCAAAAGTCATCGCCAAAAGACGTGTATTTCGAAACTTTTGTACTGCTCGTACGTGTAATGGTTGTCGCACTCAAAAGTACCATATCATCTTCCTCAACAGTCAAAAGTATCTCTATCGACGAATTTTCATTAAAATCTATAGTGGTTTAACCGTAAAAGCGTAACTGAATGTATTATTTCACTACTATTGTATTTTAACCATGTTATAATAAATGCAACAGTTCTAGTTTTTAAAAAAAAAGTTACTCACAAAATAAATCTGTGACAGCATGAAAAACAGCTTGTATATTTAGACATTCAGTCCGGTTTGAATAATTATATTGATTTCGCGATAATTACTTTGTGCAATATACTTAGTCTGGCCATAAATACTGTTACACTTAATTATAAAAAAATATTACATTTGAATTTCGAATCTGTCATTTTTATACGATTGTTCATTGTGTTTTCTCATTTTGGCGCCAATACATTGTAAAATATTTTGCGATATTAAAATGGTGTGGGGTGATAAAGAGAACCGAATCGCTGTGATAGCATTACACAAAGTAGGTATGGAGCCAAATGCAATTTTTAAAACTCTCCATACACTTGGTATTAGTAAAATGTTTGTGTACCGGGCTATTAATAGGTACAATGAGACCTCCTCTGTTTGTGACAGAAAAAGATCTGGCCGTCCACGTAGTGTTCGTACGAAAAAGGTGGTCAAAGCAGTAAGGGAAAGAATTCGAAGAAATCCTGTCCGAAAGCAAAAGATTTTATCTCGGGAAATGAAGATAGCACCTAGAACCATGTCGCGTATTTTAAAAGATGACTTAGGACTTGCAGCCTATAAGAGACGCACTGGCCATTTCTTAACTGATAATTTAAAGAAGAATAGGGTGGTAAAATCGAAACAACTACTGAAGCGGTACGCAAAGGGAGGTCACAGAAAAATTTTGTTTACGGATGAGAAAATTTTTACAATTGAGCAACATTTTAACAAACAAAATGACCGTATTTATGCTCAAAGCTCTAAGGAAGCTTCCCAATTAGTCGACAGAGTGCAACGTGGACATTATCCGACTTCAGTGATGGTTTGGTGGGGTGTTTGCTATGAAGGAGTGACTGAGCCATATTTTTGTGAAAAAGGTATCAAAACATCGGCACAAGTGTATCAAGATACCATTCTTGAGAAGGTAGTTAAGCCCCTTAACATCACCATGTTCAATAACCAAGTATGGTCCTTCCAGCAAGACTCGGCGCCGGGTCATAAAGCTCGGTCCACGCAGTCTTGGTTGGAATCGAACGTTTCGGACTTCATCAGAGCTGAAGACTGGCCGTCGTCTAGTCCCGATCTTAATCCGCTGGATTATGATTTGTGGTCAGTTTTAGAGAGTACAGCTTGCTCTAAACGCCATGATAATTTGGAGTCCCTAAAACAATCTATACGATTGGCAGTGAAGAATTTTCCCATGGAAAGAGTGCGTGCTTCTATTGATAACTGGCCTCATCGTTTAAAGGACTGTATTGCAGCCAATGGAGACCACTTCGAATAAGCTTTTTATATTTTTAATTGTTTTATATTTATGTATTAAACTGACACACTGTAAAAGTAATAAATGTTATTTGCAGTTAACAATTTTCTTTTTTCTTTATTACAATATTTATGGCAAGACTAGGTATAAACATTTAGGGGCCACTTTAATAAAACTTCAAATGTGACTTTTATGAAAGTTAAAATATGGACCACTATGTATACAATAGGGCATTAAATGGAGTCTCTGTGACTTTCAAAGTAAACATCCAATCAGTTATTCCTTTCTAATTCTTCACAGAAGCAGAAAAGTATACAATAAGATTTAAAATTGATTTTAATATTTCACACGATTTGAACGATCTTATAATCAAAGTTTATTAAGAGATGGTAGGCTAAGGTGGAGGTGTAAGGTACGATCTGGATGTCATAATAATAGCTATTCCCGGATCCCTCCTATGTCAGGCACAGAGTGGCACACCGTGCGGTTTTAGTCGGTCCGATTCCAACACACCACCTTGCCGTAAACCCCGGTGGGTGGCGGCCCGAGGGAGTTTCCACAAGTTAAAAAAAAAACAGGTATAAGGTGTACGACGTATTGTGATAAATATTTTGGATTAATATCTACAAAGACAATTAGGGTAATGGTGGTAGAATATCGACTAAGATAAACATTAGTTTATAGGCTTTTGGATTACTATTAAAGGTCAGAAGTATATATGTACTCTTCTAAAGTCTTCACAAAATGTGTTAGATAACCTGAAGCGACAGCATAGATGCTGTCGCGTATAATTGGTCACGGTAGGTTCGGCAGCGCATTGATGAAGGAGTGACAGTTTTCGTGGTTAACGTGGGTGCCTTATACTGCCATGATGACTGTCATGCCTTTTACGTTGCCAAGCGGAGCGTAAAAAAGCATACAAGGGTTACCATACTGCGTTGTCTGCATTCACAATGAGAATGGTGACCACAACTATTGAATTTTACTCATACTTTCTATCAGGCACAGTAGACAAACATTGGAAGGTTCATAAAATTTAAACAAAATGTAAAAATGTTTTATATGTAAGGTTTATCCGGTTTTTAAGAAAGCTTCACATTAAATAACTTGAAATATAATGTGAATCATGTAATATAATTGTGATAGAACTTCCAGCAGCTTCCCGTGACCTTCACCAGATCTTCGGACAACCTTATGGTGGGCCTACCAACGCTGCTTTAACCAGTACGCGGTCGCCACTCCTGAACTTTATAGCCCCATCGGGTATTATTTCTGCGTATAATGTGCCCGTCTACTGTCACTTAAATGCAGTGCAGGTGGTACGGGACCGGCTGTTGTAGAGAACCTTGAGTGAGGCCTATGTCCAGGAGTGGACGTCTTTTGGCCGAGATGATGATGATTATGACAGAACTTGCAGATCATCAGTAAAATATATTGTCTAATAACTGCCCTGACAGACTTCGTTTTGTCCACTCTGTCAAAGTTATTGGCTCGTCGGAGTCGAAAGAAATAATAAATGAAATAAAATGATTTCGGAATGATCTCGTCTTCGAACACTATATTTTGGGTAGGCATAGATTTAGGGCAGAATATCCATGCAGCCTAATTAACTAGAAGGTATACCAAGAATAATTCTCACGCGTCTACAACTAGAGACTAAAACTGCAAAATTACTCCACGATTTGTAGTGGGAAAAATGTTTTCCTGCCATTTTCGTCTCCATGTTTACTTTATCGTTTAGTAAAAACCCATCATATTAGAATTAATAGAACCATTTCAAGTTTTGGGCTTAATAACACATTAGCGATTCATTTATATCTACAAATATTGTTATAGCTACCTGATAGAAAGTATGAACAGAATCCAAAAGTTTTAGTTACCATACTCATTGCGAATGCTGACAATGCAGAGAATAAAACATATCAATATTTTCCAATGGTCAAAATAGGGAAAAGAAATATAATACTTTCGATGCCGCTAGGAAAATTAACTACACACAAACTTTTAAAGGAAAAACCTTTCAGAAAATGGTCTGGGGTTAAGGTGTTCTTCGTAGCAAAAAAGTTTGGAAAAAACTTTTTTCTATTACTCGGGTATACTTTACATGAATATTTTATTCAATTTTGGACTTCTGAAACAAAAAATATGTTTGCCAAGAAAGTAGGGCAATAGGCTACGTGACGCTAATATGATATGTTAACTGAGTTTTTTGGCGGAATTTTTTGGACAAAATTATGTTTGCGAGCTTATTTATGGAATACGTTAGATGTAGAAAAAGTAAAACTAGTTTAGTTTCATAATGATTGTGAAATACAAGGTAACAAAAAAGTAAAAAATTATTCAACAGGTCGAAGTTTGTACATTAAAGATATTGAAGAAAAAGCTAATGAGAGGCAGTTTTTATTTGTTTTTATTAAAGTAACTCAAAACAACAACTCCTAGAAATTTTGTCTATTTATCTATTCTCGTTTGTTTCTTCACCTTAATCTCAGACGAGGCTAAGCCAATTTGGATGAGGTTTCACTGTTTCTTACCTCTTGAAAGTTTAAGCCGCTGAACGGATTAGATAAATTGTCTATTCAGGTAGTTCGAATCCCGGTAAATTATACATCACAAGACAAGATAATTTTTATCAAGCTTTTATTAACTTCAACTGTGAATTTGCTTGGAATCGACTTTTGTAACGTGTTTTTTGTGTTTTTAAACAATATTCATTATTTTTACAATCAAAAATATATTTTGTTTACAAAGTAAATGAAGGGTAAAAAGGTAAGAAATTTTATTAAGTTAAATTTTTTAAGTTTTGTTTTTCGTATAATGAGTCGAAGGAAATATCGCTAAAAAACTGCTATATGTTCTCACTTTTTTAATATAGTGGCGCAGCAATGAGGTAGAAAATTTTAAATTCGCAATTCAGACTTGAAAAAATATGAAATTACCAATTTTAAAAACTCCCATAAAATTTTCATGGTAGAACTATGAGATAACTGGACTGACGGTTTGGTTAAAATAATTACATAACGTAATTGTATATATCAATCAATTATAATAAGGCATAAGCCGACAGTACGTCATAAAAGCAAACCATTTTGCAATGAAATAAGGGACTACAAGAAGAGAATGAATTTAATACACTAATTGCGCACACCTCAAATGAGTTTGGAAAAAGATAAAAAGGTCCTGATGTTATTGTTGAGTACAGAGTAATGATTGATTTACGTTATTATTTTGCCTCTTAAAAAATTAGAAAAAAAGCAACTAATTTTCAAAGAGTTGAGAAGATTTCTTTAGAATATAAGTATTAGTCAACCAAATTTTAAGCTCAGCTTAGTGATTGACACACAGAAACATTAAATACTTGAAACTATTTTCTACCATGTCTAAGAATTCTGAGTACTTTGGTCAGTGATTTCCAACAATGTGATGCAACACATCACCTCATTACATCATTCACAACAAAGGGTCATTTAGCTCCAGACTTTGATGAATGTCTCTATTGGATAGACCAATTGTTACCAATTTGTTAGTGGTCGGATCCATATTACATTGTTTACTAAATTAATGGTAACAAAGCAGAACCTGTGCCTGACGGTGGAAATGATTTAATGGCAATAGCAAGCAGTGTTCATGAGACAACAAATCATTTTGATAGTGACGCGCGTTGATGATTTCCAAGCGTCAGTATTTTTAATTCTGTTAAAATATTTATTTCACAGAAAAACAGATACTTTGTTGATTGACTATCCGAGACTGACTTACGAGTAGAGACTAAGAATCAGTGGAATGGAAATGGACTAGTCATGTCTCAAGATGGTCATTGGTGCCGACCACCCAATACTGAGATCGTTAGATTTATAAAGTGATAAAACCGAAAAGAAATCGAGTTATTTATGATTTGATTGACTATGTTTTCAAGTTGATAAGCAGCTTTGTTATTTCATATCAAAATACATAAACTCACATTACTTGACGGTTTGTTTTCAACATCAGGTACATGGCAGGTTCATTTTGTGTGTCTTGCCTACACAAAATAAATCAGTCATATACTCGTACCTGATGTATGTACCTACCATGTTAAGAATGAAAGACTTATCAAGTCTGTTAACATTCAAAACAGTTAATCTCGAATTACAAGACTGGATTGTGAACAATATTATATTATTATTTATCTGTTGATATTTATATATTAAATTTTTTATCTTCCGTAGAGCAAACTTAAATAAAAAGTAAATTTCTGTTTCTTATCTCATAAATTTTGTGTCGTGTGAATCTTTTTGATTGCCATTATATTATTCAATGTTTATTACTATTAAACGTCGAAACCAGCACGGTTAATCTTGCATTAGCATTTAACACAATTTACCTTCATTGGTTTCAAACGAATAAAACTCACCAACATTTCAACATCAACAACTACACGCTACAAGGTTAAAAGAATATCGAAGTGCACAAAAAATTGTCCAACGAATGATAAAATCGCATAACCAGAAAGATGTTATCAGACACATCTGTGGTCAAACGTTGCAAAATTATTCTCTCATTATACGAAGTTATTTCATTTCAGTATTTCGTCCAAAATGTACGCGTACAGATACATAATTACATTTTATGTTAGCTATGTTGTTTATAATGTGGTCGGGCAACATGACGGCACAGGTGAGGCTTTGTAATGAATGAAGATTTAATAACAACACACGTAATTTTGCACTGAGTGACTCTTTTTTTTTTTTAAATTGCATATAAAATTTTTATTGAATATTCTGAATCTGGAGGCTCATCATTTCTGAGATTTCCATATCTTTACTTTCTTTAAGTCGTCAGTCCCTTTAGGGCAAAGGACTTGCTTACACGCGTCTCACTCCCCGAACTGCGAACTACATTGAGAAAATGTTTTAATTTAACGGACATCGGATCCCTTTAATGAGGTCTATTTTTTACAATATTTTTTAGATATAAATACAATTAATACTTTCAACGAGGTCAACGAGGTGCGTCTTCCTCTCTACAATCAGTAAAAACTATTTTTGATAATGCTGGCAGGCAGCAAAAATATTTTGCAAAATTTTGAATATTGTGTCCATATTTTTTTTGGTTGTTTTTGCAGAAAATCGCTTTAGTGATTTAATAAGAAGATCACTTGTAGCAACTGCGCATTCATGTATGGACCACGTTAATGCTACAGTACACGACCTGGAGAAGCTGCGCGAAGAACCGCCCTACCCAGAGACGTCAGCGTGCATAATCAAGTGTCTTTTAGAGAAGGTAAAATTGTGCATAGGGCCGACATACCGATTAGCGGCAATAGGTTCGCCCTCTATTACGTGAGACCAAAACACTAGTGAAACGTAATAATATGCCTTTGTGTGATTTTATGTTTATATGTAAAATTGTTAAAAGTTATATTAAGTTTCCAACAAATCTAATAGTTGTTATACTTTATGCTTCGGAGAAATACGGTGACTAGACCAGTTATAAAATACATCTATCTGAAATTATATTAAATTATAAAATAATAGTTTGTTGCCATCTCTTAAAAAGTTTTGATTTGATTATAAATAACTTAGAAAGTAATACCTCTTATTGGTATATTGTACGTTGTGGCCTTAGTATCATTTATGACATACCAGATAAACCAATATTTTCTACCAACTCTACAAGAAGTAAATTGTCAGTTGTCAAAAGCGACAGAAAAAAATACTTCTCCTAAATAAAATCTTAACGAAAATGGATCATAAACATTCATTTCAAAGAATTTATCGAAATCTCTTCATATTTTTGGGTCAGCTATAAGTTAACAATCATTGTAACAAACAAGTCGAAAATAAATATGAGAAATTTTTACCCTCGCTGCCGACAGATTGGCGTAGTGAAGAGCAACAAATACTCCAAGATTGGTTTCATGACCGCCGTGACGCCCCTAGTCTTCACAAACAAAAAGAAATTGGAACACATGAAAGCAGTGTCGGAAAATTGCGACAGAGAGGTAAATACTTAGGAAACTAGTATTACATAAGATAGTATTATGTAAAATAACAACGCTCTATTGTATGTATTCGTAATGTTTTGTATTTTGCAGTAGTGTTACAAGTATTAGAAAAAACTTAGTAATTCGTTTCGTGTTTTTTTTTAATTAGCGTTCTGTTTTTAAATGTATTTTTTATAATCAGTTAAATTTTTGTCAACCACTTGAAATTTTTAGTTACGATTATACCCTAAAAGAGTCAAAGTGATGTTATTTTAAAGTAGCCATTGTAGATACTAGACTCATGATATGAAATTGGTATACCACAAGTCACAATATTTTGCAATTATATTAAGATTCTGACATAAATTCACAATTTTTTTTTTCCAGGTGAATCACAAACACGAAACACCTTGCCAACTCGGCAATGAAATAACAACGTGCATCTTTCATTACGCGCCAGAATTGCATTTGAAAGCTTAAATT
Organism: Hypercompe scribonia; assembly: GCA_949316085.1. Lineage (NCBI taxonomy): Eukaryota > Metazoa > Arthropoda > Insecta > Lepidoptera > Erebidae > Hypercompe > Hypercompe scribonia. The sequence continues at coordinate 15,246,880 of OX438988.1, forward strand.
TAGAAACACTTCTTATTTATTCTTTTCTTGTGTAAAGTTCTTTTCAATAAAATAGAGATTATTCGGATATCTTTTTTTAACACCTATTAACAAGTCCATATTATTAAACAAATAGAAAAACTAACAGGGTAAGCATAGACAATTTACAAGTACACTGACACGTATCCCCTTGACAGTCGGAAAAAAAGATGAAACAGCATGAGGACTACGACTCGTTTTTTTAAATCAATTTGTTATTCCTTATTAATTGTTTAAATATGCATATATTTTTGAAATGCCCTTTAAATTTTCTTGATTGTGATACCTTGCTTGATACGTTTGCTTGATAGAAATTCGCCAGTTTTTTCTTATAATTTTTAAAATAATAGTTTGTTTTGTCACTTAACTAAAAACACATAAATATTTATTAAAATTGTGACTAACTCGTAACACGAATACAATAGCCGTAATTATATTTTAAACCACTTGTAACTGGCAAAACTTATAAATTATGTGATTACTAATTCACAGTTTCTTTACATTATTTTTGAAAGGTTATGGTTGCTCAATACAGTAATTCTTGTTTTAGTTTGTAACTTTCTTGTTCTTGTTTGTTTTCAAATCATTTATTACTTTCAAAACTATTTATAAAACTTTTATCGTGACCTCAAGACGGTTAGGTTGAATTCAGGTAAACGTCGGCCAAAAACACAAGTACCATTTCGTAATCCAAAAGGAAGGCTAGGAAATATCTAGTGATCAAGTAGAATGAAGGAAGAAAAGTCCACACCAACCCCTTAACAATTTCAGGCAGTAATAGAAACAAAATCCTCTGAGATTATATTTCAGTTTTGTAGATATGAATTCATAAAAGTAATTATATTACGCTTTGAATTATGTTAATATTGTGTTTAAATAATTAAAATATTAAACATTTTACTTAGATTTTTTAATACAAATCAACCTACGCCAAATCATAAGAAAATCGTTTTTGTAGGCTTTCTTTTCCAATAACGATAAATATTTTGTTACCTGTCTGTAATATTTGAAGTGTATTTTATTTACTCTTAGTGTTTATTTTGTGAACACGGTCAGAGATCATAACATGAAATATGTTCTAAAATTATATTGTGGCTGGAATAATAGTTGTAAGGTTATATTATAATATTTCATTTGATATTTATACAGGATAGTTTTATTTTTATATAAAAAAAAACATTTGATTATTCCATTAATTTTTGTATTTTTTACTATAGAAGTTTCGAATAAAACTTAGTTTAACACAAATAGACTACTAGGATTTAGTTTAAAACTATAACAAGTTTATGTTTTTAAATTTGTTTTAAAAGTTAAAAACGATTATAATTTTATCTTAAACCTATAGACTACTCACTAAACAATATAAGATTCAGTTAAACTTAACCAAAAGATGTCACAAGTAACAACGAGTCTCTTTATTCCAGAATGATTCAAGTTGGTTTAGATTTGAGACAAGTAGGCCATGAACGGCATGAAGAAATATAACCAGCGAAAACAAATCTGATATGAAGAAACAATTCTTATGAAAACCGTTGTAAACAACGAGATTGTACAAAAGAACAATTTAAAGAAAGGATGCCACCAAAAAATAACAATTTTTATTTTTGAAAATACTATTTAATAATCTAAAATGACGCCATTTTCAACACATGGCGTACATAGTACAACAGAAAAGCAAAAACAACAAATAACACTTACAATAACCTTGCGATTATCCTTAGAAACAATAATATATTATATGAATTGTGAAATTTGCATATCTCATATACAATATCTTTAAATGCGTTTAAAATATTTTATTTAATAATGTGAATGTAAAATACACCACAAACAATCAATGAGAACTAATTCACTGACAGAGAAAAATTCAAATGCCACGTTCTAAATACAAATGAGCGACTTTTTTTTTTGTTTTATAGTGTCTAAAAAGAGTTTTGATAACATTCGTGTGAAGTGACTAGTGTAAATTTGTGTCTATAGTCCAATGACTACAGATAAAATATTACTTAAAAATTAATAAGACTTTTTTGCCATACTCTTTTTCTTGAAGTTGTAAAATGTGAAATATTTTGGAAACAAATGGTTTTATAGGACATAAAATAATAGTTTTGTCTGATATATTATATAAGATGTTTTATAATGATACATATATTAACAGATAAATAAATACAATCACATTTAAAGGGATGGGTAAGTCAGCGTTGTGTAGTAGGCTAAAACTTCCTTCCTAAGGAGAATCCTCTATCCAGTAGAAGACTATTAAAGGCTGTAGATGATAATGGTATTTGAAGAGAAAACTTGCTTAGTCAATTTAAATAAGTTTTCTTTGTTTTGAATATTATTATTCTCCTATAAAATATTACACTTTACAACATTTACGAGAAAAATACCTCGGCTTGTAACAAGTCGAGTTTGAAACGCACTAACAACAAAATAACACCTTACAACAGAGACACTAAACCTCAACGTGAAAGGAGTCTGGGTTGTCAACAACAAATTATTTATTATTGTGCCTGGTAATGAATTTAATTTATTCACAATGAAAGACAATCGTTAACTTGTTACTGTAAAATAATGGTAATAATGAATAAAATATTTGATTAGGAGACCATAAATAAGGCATCGTCTCATCTGAAATGTTTAAGATTAAGTAATCCGTTTGTTGCTTTGTCACTTTTTGTTTTGAAAAAAGTGACCATACACTTGTCCTATGAGTATGAGTCCTTACAAGTACATAAGCGGCGATAGTCACTTATCACCAAGTGACTCATTTTACTCGTTTTATAGTAGACATAAAAAACAAGGTCTAAAAAAGAGAAACAATATCATTAAAATAAAATACACTCACTTATCATTTACGTCAATTATATAAACCCTTTTTTATCCACAAAACTAGCGCAGAGATCCCTTTATGTTTTCATGTCTCTTAAGGCGTTAGCCTATAGTCGTAAGACCGAACCCGAGATCAGACAAATTGAATAACCTAACCTATTTCTGTTTTAACGTGGCTTTCCTTTCACGTTGTTAAATATTATATAAAGATATAAATAGTTTTAATACTTTTTCTTTGTATTTATAGTTACCTCAGTGGCGTAGTTGTAGCTTATGCGACTGCTGTGCTCGACGTCTCGGGCTCGATCCCCAGGTCGAATCTCATGTTTGTATGATCTGCAAAGATTTGCTTCGGAGTTTGGGTATTTAGCCTTGTATAATATGTATGTATTTACAAAACAAAATATGTTTACATTTATATAAGTTATCTAGTACCCATTGTACAAACTGCTTAGTTTGGGACTAGATGGCGTTGTGTGAATGTGGTAGAATATTTTATTATATTATTACATAGTAATTGTAGCAAAAACGGATATAGGTACCTGATTGAGGTCAGCTTTAAATTATTGTCAGCAAAATAAGGGCGTTTTAACGTGTCTTTATTTACCCTATAAGGTGTGGCAGCTTCTACATTACAACACAAAGAAAAATATACAACAGCGCCATCTAGCGAAGATACATCGAACTACGAAGTTTGAACGAAACGTATGAATGTAATGAACTACAGTGCAACTACTAATCCTATATCGCGATATAGAGATTCGCGTGGCAATTAACATATATTCAACATCAAAACATCAACCATTGGGCCGTGGCCCGCTAGGCATGATCACCTCACCTGGTCGGAGGATCCTCCCTTTGTGTCGGAGGGATATGACACACGTCCCTCCACAAAGGAATGAAACACTAATTTATGTCAGATATATTTTCGTCTTTGACATCCACGAACTATATACTATTTCAGAGACTATAAACAAGATTACAGATAGATAGAATATTATGGGTTAGACTTACAAGTGTTCGTATTAGGCATCATTCAAAGGTAAATACTTAATACATAATAATATAGTAAACGCTAACGCGTTTATTTATTGCCATAAACATAATTATTTATTACTAGGTAATTAACTGATATGATATATTAGAATATAGATAAAATATAGATATTTAAATATATTGTTTCCAAACCTATCCACTGATGTACCCAATGGTAGAAGCCATATCGAATGTCTTTTTTAAAAAACAACAGATCCACGACTCAAAATATACGTCATAAAATTTATGTGGAGTAAATTGTATACAAGCCAACGAACGAAAGGCAATAAAAACATGTAACTGAACAATAAAGATGTTTTTTATAATGCCATTTTTCATTTATTATTACAAACACGCACTGCAGGACTTTTACTACGGAAATGTAAAACCGTCGGCCTTTTGGCTAACCTAAACACAAGCCTAAATTCATATTCAGAAAACAACCTTTTTCCCTTCTTATTCAAAAAGTTTTAACATCAACAGTCTTTTACAGGCCACTGCTGGACATAGGCCTCTCCTTAACAATGAGGTTTTGGCCTACTATACCACGCTGGCCAGACGGGTTGAAACACAAGTATAAATTCATATTCAGAAGACAACCTTTTTCTTCTTATTCAAAAGTTTTAACATCAACAGCCTTTTACAGGCCACTGCTGGACATAGGTTTCTCCTTAGCAATGAGGTTTTGGCCTACTATACCACGCTGGCCAGACGGGTTGGAATAGGTTTTGTTTCAAGTTTTCCTTCTCTTTGTAATGACGTCGTCTTGCATATTTGGTTCCCTTAGTCGCCTTTTACGACACCCACGGGATGAATAGGGGCGGTAACACTATGTATTCTTAATCCGTCACCACACGGACTTATTCAAAAAATTTTAACGAAACAAAGCAAGTTGTGGCTTCGAATATCATTTTTTACCATTGTAATTGATAAATCATATCCACAACACGCATAATTACTAACCTTTAAAGCAAAAGGCTAATAACATTTGCAGAAATTTCACATTTACAAAATTTTAGTGAAACAACCAAAATAATACATATCCTGTTACTAATTTGTTTTAATCCCCAATATACAACTAACACATTAATATTTACAATAACGTTTGAAACTCAATATTAGATATTGAGTTTAAGCGTTATTGAAAATTTCACACGTTCAATTTCACAGTCCTGTTTAAAAAAAAAACTATTTGGTTAAGTAGAAAAACATAAAATATTACAATACCAATAATAATTCCATTACTACAATATATAAGAAAGTATCTACAACAAAAGGGATCTTGTGTTGCCTATGTGTCCTTATTCCTGGTTTTTTTTAACTTGTGGAGACCCCCTCAGACTGTCACCGCACCGGGGTTTGCGGCGGGGTGATGTGTCGGAATTGGGCCGACTAAAACCACACGGTATGCCACTTTGCGCTTGAGATAGGAGGGATCCGGGAACAGCTGATATTACGACATCCAGGTCCTTATTCCTATTAAGATAACCCCTAGCAGAAATACTCCTGTGACAGTGGATAGGTAATGTGTCACACATCTCTCTAAACCAGAAGAATGAGTAGGACAATAGTTCTTCTGCTTAAGGCAAGATACTCATATATGTCGTTAAAATTTGTAATTTTAATCAAGTTGATTCTAATATTCAACTTCACAGTGAGTCTTACTGAGGTGATGAACTATTGTGGTGTTGGATTCCCACACGCTAAAAAATATTAGTTTATTTATGTACGCGTCACTAAGTAATGAATTACGACATGAGATTTTTTAAATAAAGGTGTTAAATTGACATATTAGAGTATATTATATAGAAAGTAATATGGTGGAGCGAATTCATACAAGAACAAACATTAATTCTGAATAACTTTGTAGTTAAAATGCAAAACAGCTGCTCAATTACTGAGGGGTCTGGCAGTTTCTCAGACAATATTACCGCCATAGATTGTACACATACAATATAATCGATTGACTTATGACAACATATCTACAATAATATTAACAAAGTGAGATCTTCTCAACTATACGTAATCCTAAAGTAATACTTGGTTAGAGAAGGCAAATAGTTGGGCCTTGTAAGAGATTTCAGTAAGTCAATTTTGTGGTTTTACAAACTTCTGTGTAACTAGTTAAGTTAGTTTAAGGTTTACTTGCGTTACTAAATTCTCGCATGATTATGATAATTTAATACATATTACGCTTGAAAACTTTTATAAAACATAATTTTTGTAGCGTTCCAATAGATTTACAAATGTTTTACGAAACAAGTATAAAGAAACGGAAACTGTTTTTCAAAACTGAAAATTCTCTTAGTGATGAAAGAAAAATTAAGAAGGAGTGTTGTTAATACTTTAATATGAAATTCAAAGTTTAAATCGAATCGACACTCTTCAAACTTTACGAGACTTAATTTACTCTTCCATAGTCAGTTTTCATTGTCTTGTTTTATAGTAACATAGAGTAGAACCACGTGCAGACTAGTAAGGAAATCCCTGGAACCCCGACGTACCTCGCACCGCCTACAGTTGTAGATGGCCCCTTCCCGTGTGTAAACCCAGTGGTTCCTTTACTGTACCCAAAAGGACGCACGGAGTCTGTAACGACAGATGGCCTTACCTGCCACCCAGAAGTCTGTGCTTATAGAAGACAGAGATCGTTTAGTGATCTCCCGTGCCAGTTTTCTGCGGTACCTGGACCGTTCCCAGGCCTGGTGGACCGGGTGAGTTCTAAACCTCTCTCGGTCCCGCTCCGCCATTTCTTTCACAAGCATAATCTGCTCACAGAAAGAGACGGTGGAAGAATTTATTCCTGAAATACAGGCATTTCAGTCCATCTCGAGACATGGCCGTCCCGTCCTGTCTCCACCGTCGGTTAAGTGCTGGTGGGTGAAGAAACTTCTGTCAGACACATTCCTTGAATTCCTGTTGGAATTATTATATAAAGCTTATTCGATAAATTATATTTGAGCTTGAATTTACTTTTATTTACCAAATTATGGCAATTATTAGATATTCAAATTTGTTGTCATACAATTTAAAAGATTAACACAAATCCCTTGTAAAATATCTGAACCATCTGGTATAATATCCATTTTACCGATTTTTTGTTTTGAATATCCTACGAAATAAAAACAAGCGTGTAATAAATTATTTTTTAACCGACTTCAGAAAAGGAGACGGTTCTATGTTCTACTGTACGTATTTTTTATGTATGTTCACCGATTACTCCGTCAGTTGTGGAATGATTTTGAAATTTCTTTTAACTTACATAAATAGAAACGATTCCATTTTTAAATGAATGTTTTAGAATTTGCCTACTTTTACTTGAAATGCATATTACTAGCTTTTAGAACAGAACAGCTGCAACCCTGAAACAATTACTCAACATTTCAGGTACAAGTGGGTCATCAAGACAATAGAATCAATTTATCAGCATTAAGCGGTGTGCTTAGACTTACGAGTTTGAAGCTTAATCAGTCGTCTTAGAGTAGAATTTGCGAAACCTACAAATTTTTAGTACGAGGCTAGTCTTATCGACGACTGCTATTTCTCCGTAAGTTAGTGATCATCTTTTTCGAGTCTTACATTGAACCGACGCTCGCCACCGCTCTGCTGCCGCTGATGTTGTGCCCGCGACCTGATAAGTTACTTCCTCAACAGTATAATAATATTTGTTATTCAGCAATATATTTCTACTCTAATTCTAAAGCAAGCCTTAGATTTGAAAGAAAGAAAAAAACTTACAATTTCAAACTTTTTCCTGCTAAAATCTAACTCGACTGAATATCGCTTATCGTCAAGTAAGTCTTGCGATGACATTTGAGTGGTATCTTCATTAAGAGATTTATAAAATTTTATTAGGTATAAAAATAATTACTTCGTCCTCGCTTAAAATCGATTACGAACAGATGTTTCTTGACCTTTTTGAGACAGATCTCAAATAAATCAAAGTGTGAGTTAAAAACTAAATTATATAGGACTACAATTACAATGCCACTACAAAATATGTACTTATGTAGTATAAAATAAGGACGCAATATCAAAACATTTGTTGTTTAAATTTAATACACTTTAATACACTTGAAACATAAAAATAATTGGAGGAAAATGATCTTTCCTACTTTAATATTTTTTTTATATTTCAACTTCGAAACATACATTCTATCTACATATAAAATTTATAAAACTTTGTTGAATATAAAGCCAAGAACGTCTCATTAATTACAAAATTGCCACTGAATAAATATTCTGTTAAGCATATTAGAGTCGCAAACATTCAGTGGATAAGTAAACCCTTGATAATTAAACTTATAAAAGTAATTTTCGAAATGGTTCTTTTCAAAAGTAAAATACTTAGAGCTTTTCCTAAGTAGTGAACTTTAGTGAAACTGTTTCTTTATGTAGTGCAGTTTCTTTAAAAACTTCACTAAAGGTTCTGCTAGGAATTATCAACTTCATAATGTTAGTGGCGACCCACCTCGATTTCGCATTGATGCAATTTTTATACTACTACTCTAATAAACATGTATTATAAGCCTTCCACTAAAAAAAATTCTTTGTTGATGAAAGCCAGTTTAAAACTGTTGCGTTGCATTGAAAAAATCTAAGTATAAAGGAACGCAACGCGGCGCACTAGCTTTCGCGACTTCGCTCGTTTGAAATTTGGTCTGTCACCTTAAGTTTCGTAACAGATTATTTCAAATATATATTCATTTAAAAGTATCCTACGTTACTTCTCATACCTCCAAGAACATGTGTACAAAATTTCATGACGATCGGTTGAGTAGTTTTCGCGTGAAACCGTAACAAATGAACTTACATTCGCATTTATAATATTAGTAGGGATATATTGAAACTTTTATTTTTACGCATATCAACTAATTTACCAACTTCATCTTTAGAAGGTTCTTAAATAATCTCTTTTCTTTTTTTACACTTATTCCGTTTCTTTTTTTTTATATTACTGTAATGTGACTACTCGGCCTGATGGAAAGCATGAATAGAATTCAAGAGTTGTGGTCACCATACACATTGCAAATGTAGACAATGCAGTGTTGTAACCCACACTATGGCGGCCTTGTGAGATGCTTTTTCACGCTCCGCTTGGGGACGTAAAAGACATGACAGTCATCGTGGCAGTGTATAGCACACACTTACTACGATAACTGTCACTCCTGCATCAATGGGCCTCCGGTCTCACACTGACCAACGAAACACGATAGCATGTATGCTATCGCTTTAGGTTGATCTCTTGTGGTGTGGCTTTACTATCTAATTCGGTTATAATCCAAAAAAATACATATTAATTCATCAATTCATCGAAGCATCATTACTTCAATAGAAATAAATTTTATATTTCTAGTACTTTCTAAACGAACTTTCGAGCTTCATGAAATGAAACGAACTTGTAACATGCCATAGAATTATATTTTTCGTAACCGCTCTAAGAATTATAAGATAAATTTTCTAAATTACTCTGTAACCGGTTGTATTGCAAAATATCTAGAAAAAACTTGTGTCTAGACGTACACCATAATATTAGGCCGAATATCAAATATAATATTACTCGAGGATGTGGATAGTGTAACGATGTATAGAATACTAATTCTGTTTATGTCAGCAAAAATAAACGATGCCCAGTGTGAACTTTGGGAACTCTCTTCTGTTTATGGATTATAAAAATGACATAACTTGGACATAAATTAGCTTTTCCTTTTCGGTTAACAAAAAATATGAAATAAGCTCGAATCATATACATATATGATAATACAATAAAACTGTGGAGTTTGTTTGGTTAAATGAACTAATCTCACGAACTACTAGTTACATTAACAATAGGCAATTTTGTATGAAAAATGTACTAAATACAAAATTGTGCATTCACTATTTTAGACTACTCAATTGAACAATATATTTCATTGTACATTTGATTAAAATTCGTAATAATAATGAAAAGCTATATTAATTGTATTTACCGAGATGTTCCACAATATTAGTTTTAATGAAGTGGACATTGGTATTTATTTACGATACTGTCATTGTATGTCATGTCTCCAGACGAACCGATGGTCGCTGGAGCCGAAGTGTACTAGAGTCGATACCGCGACTGGGCAAACGTAGTGTAGGACGCACTGCGCCGCGATGGACCGACGACTTGAAGAAGATGGCTGGCAGCGGATGGATGGGAATTGCCCAAGACCGGGATCGGTGGCGTTCCTTGGGGTGACCTTTGTTCAGCAGTGGACGGCGATAGGTTGATTGATGGATTAATTGACAGTCATTGATTTTGGTTTAGCTATGAATAACACCATGATTAACCACTATTTCTAAGAGAGGTAGACAGAGACAATTAATCTTCACTTACTGCGATCCTGACACAATTCTTGATGAGGAAAATGTATACGAATATATATATATTAGGGTGTCCATTATATGACAAAAAAAATTTTTTTTCGAATTTCGAAATGCATACCCTCTATAATTTTTACTAATGCTATAAGATACTTAAATATAAAATTTTATCAATCTAGCATAATTGCAACCAGTGCCGACCGAGCTTCAAAGTTTAGTAAAAAACTTGTTTTGTCCTAAAATTTCAGTCTGCTATAATTTCACTATAAATGCAATGAATTAAGTGAATAAAATTAAATAATAAATTAGATGAACATTAATCTTTAATTAAAAACATAAAGAAATAAGAATCATACAGGGTAACTTCTTTTTAGAGTAGTTTTTTTACAGTCTGGATACAATTTTAGATGTTCCTGGACACAGCGCAGCAAGAACTGTTTTTGTTCTTTTTCAGCCGTGATAAGTCCGTTAAAATCTTACATTAATTTAACAGCCTTTTCAACAGTATCATTTACAACTCTCAAATAACTTATTCTTCTTTTAGCCTCCAGAAAAGCAGCATTGTTATTCCAAGAAGATACATCTTCCTTTAAAAAACTGTCGTCGATCTGCAGTCGTGATAAAAATTGTTTGCTCTTTTCCGATACGAAATCATCCAGTGCTTTGTCTAAAAAAAAAGAAAAATAAGTTAAATAATAAATAAAAATCAACAACAATTTTGAAAATAAATAAATAAGTATTGGACATTGAAATTGAAATCCAACAAAAAGTCAATTTAACTTACCAAACAACTTTTGAGTCAGTTCTTCCTTCGACGGGTCATAGCGTTTGCTAAAATCCGAGATTTTGTCCCTGTTGAAGTTGGCAATCATCTTCTTCTTAGTTTGGTTGTCAACTTCATCATCAAATAGTGATAGAATGACTGTCTCTTCACATAAATACCACAAGTGATGGCTGAACTTGCTTATAGAAGCTTTAGAAATTGTTGCGTCAACTTTTTCATACTCTTTTAACATCTTCAAGAAGCGCAAATCTTGATTAGGTGCTTTGGTCGCCACTGTACATTCGAGCCAAGGTTTAACATACAATATTACGATTAAACATATTTTTAAAGAATAGATCGCTCTCGCCATCCAGCGTGCCTGATGTATAGCTCCGGGGGGCCTTAGTTTTAATTTTTCCTCTATGTCTCCTCCTAAAAATATTACGCACAGTTCGACCAATTCGCGGTAATCATCTCTTACAAAACCTTTATCTAATTCTGCCTTATAAAATAGTAACAACGCTTGAATGTCTGTCTCGGCAACCCGTGCTTTTACGAAATTAAGAGATGGTTCAATTTTAGTACAATCAATGTTTTTCCAATTTTCTTGGAACTTTTTGAACATCGGAATATCTGGGCAACTAGTAATTTGCTTAATCTTGGTTTCAAAGACAGCTTTTAGGACCAATTCATAAACAAGATGACGACAGGCGAAAAGCAACAATTCTCTTCCTAAACTTTGCTCCAAAATAGCACAAGCTCCATTGAAACGGCCCATATTGGAAGCTGTTGAGTCGCAGCACATTATTTGCACTTTATCATAAAGGTTCCAGTCAAAGAGAGCTGCTGATACAACCTTCGCTTGATGTTTTCCAGAAGAACTTTCTAGTTTCGGCACTGCAAGAAGCTGCTCTCTATCGTCAAATGAAGCTATAACTGGCAAGCGTTCTTCTTTTGAACTCCGTACATCCAACCCCGGTAATAGTTTTCCATCCCAATGGACTGTGACTATGTTGGGTACATTGTTTTGGAAGTTAGATTTTATTGCTTCTGCCCTTGATCTTCTAGTTTCAGTACGAATTCGCTGAATCGAGGATTTGTTAATACAGAAATCATCGCTGCTCAGACCAAGCGCTTCTACCACCGCATTAAGAATGTAAACGGTATCTCTAATGCTTAACTGGCATCGATCTAAAGCTGCAACTAGTTTAGGTGTTATAAGATTCTTTCTACCTCTTTTTGAACTTTGTTCATGGTAGGGAACGTCCGGCAAGCTGAGTTCAAAATTCAAGATCTGTTCTTCGTCTGAATCTTCTACACTGTCTAAGTTATTTGTGGTGGAAGTAGATGCAACAGCTAGTGATTCTCTTTGTCTTACAATCCTTTCCTCTTCTTCCAATCGTCGTTGTCTAGATCTTTGTTCTTTTTCCGCCAATTTTTTATCTACACCACCTAAGCATCCCGGTTGACCTGGCTCTCTCTGTTTTATTAAAAATAATTTATCTTCCTCTATTTTCATTCTCTCAAAAGCATCAGCATGTGCAATATCAAACAAATTATCAAGATTAATTATAAAATTGTTCTCACGACTCTTAAACGTAATCTGAGTTTTCTTACAATTTTTTTGCAACTCTCTCCAAACATGATATAAATCAATAAGTTTCTTCACGCAGTTAGGAAAAGCCCTTGTTCGAATTCTTGCTTTTTCCCAATATATGATGCACTCCCTAATCACAAGATTTGCACTTTCACTAACAGTCAATTTAACCTCACGAATATTGTAAAATAGGATTGAGAGAACTTGTCCATTAGATGGTAATTTTGCACCATTTATTTGGTAGCTAGTCAATCCGATAAGAAAAATATTTTGTTTATCACTCCGTAATTCCACCGACATGTTTACGCACTAAACAATGAAGCACTAATAGTCTCAAAAATCACGTACGAAATGGCAAATAAAACATGTCGTAACAGGTCACTGGGCAGTACTTAAGCAACTTGTATCGACAAGTTTAAATAGCAAGTCGGCACGGGTTATCGTTTATATATCGAACTAATATTTTTTTCTAGACAATATAGGGTTATTACGAAACTTTTAAGAAGGTATGCGTAAAAAAATACCGAACTTGAAATTTAAGGGACACCCTAATATATATATATATATATATACGTGTGTGTGTAATATTTTTAATTCAAAAAGTTACGTAATTACGCACATTTTCAAATAATATAATAGATCGGTATTTATTTCGACGAAAGGTCAGACAATAAAAAGATTTGTAATAGCCTTTGACGAGATCACTTCCATTCCCGTACGTATATACATATTTGTAACATTACAGAGTACAGAAAAACATTGAAAGTTCAACAATCGCTAAAGGGTTCAACTTTTGTAATTAATGTATTTTTAGAGTAAATTTAATATAATATTAAACAAATATAACAATATAATACAGAATTGATGTGTGACAATGATAAAAAGAAACCGATAACTAATGGTAATAAAAGAAAAGTATAAAATTTTAAATATGCACTGAAGAATAAAATGGACCTATTACTGGTCATTCTACGGTATTTTCTAATTTATTGTAAGTAACATTTTTTTTATAGTAAGAGCCTGCCAAAGTGACTCTACTCTGCCTGATGGAAAGCATGAATAGAATCCAAGAGTTGTGGTCACCATACTCATTCCAAATGCAGACAATGCGGTATGGTGACCCATACTATGGCGGCTTAGTGAGATGCGTTTTCACGGCCCGTTTGGGGACATAAAAGGCATGACAGTCATCGTGGCAGTGTAAGGCTCACACAGTTACCACGATAACTTCCACCCCTGCATCAATGGGCTTCAAGTCTCACCAACGAAACACGACATCACGGATGCTGTCGCTTTAGGTTGGTCTTCTGTGGGAAGGTAGTACTGCCCCGGTCGAGCCGGCCCGTTCAACATATATACATACATTAATTTATTGTTACGAACTCGGTGAACAGTTTACGCGAGTGACTAGACTTTATACTCAATTATTCATACATACTTGTTATATTACTATACTCGTAATTAGCTAGAGAAATCTACACTAAATCTTATTAGTTTAGATGTATAGGAACCCCGATGTTATCTTTTTTTGCACTAAAAGAACGCGCGCATTATGTAGCGTTCGCGCTGGTGGCTCTGGCTTATTGAGTTTTGCAATCTCCAGCAAATGAGTCGTCCATGGTCTGGTCATCGCAGTGGTTGCACTCAGGGGTTAGTTCTTTGTGGATTAAACAAGGGTGATCTCTGAAGCATCTTCATGCGGTGATCACCTGCGTCAGCCGGTACGAAAGAGTCCCGTGATGCTTCTCGAACCAATCTTTTATCCAATCCAATCTCCATATAGATATGATAGAAACCTACAGTTTTCATTTAAAGATAATAAACTTGTATTTATTAATCATTTTGCGTTATTTAGTGGATGAATCTTCATTATTGCTTCTGACATGAAAATATAAATTATTACAACGAATGCTGATTATTACAATCATTTGCATCGCGTGTTGCAGGATTAGCCGTTACTATGTAGTACGTATTGTCTTTACTAGGTGGCGCTAAAGTATGTTTTACTGTTTGCGGATCTCGCCATGGTATAAATGATTTGTTTTCGAAATTTCAATCACAGCACTCTTCTTTTCCCATCCACATTAATTTAATCCATACAACACTAAGAGATTATTTCATTTACTACAATCATTCAGTTTATTTAAATATTGTTAGGTATTATTTCAGAGCAATATTACTCACTAGTAATTATGTCTTTCATGACGCTTCGTAAATGCATAGTTCTAAATCAATCTACACCATGTCGAAATGCAATTTGTATCAGGCGCTTTCCTGTCTACAGAATTATAATGAATAATTACTTTACCTCATACATACACAAATATTTTCAACCTATTTATTTAATTCAAATAGCGAGTGAACTAATCCATTAATTTCTGGTATTTCTTGTGTATAAATAAACTGTGCGTAAATATTATCACAAAAAATATGTAAATAATTAACTGTACTGTGCACGCTTCACTGTGGCATATAGTTGTTATAATGATAAACGAAACTGTCGGGAAAAATAAGTAAAAAATAGATTATGAAGCGCGTTGTGTATAGTTTCAAAATTTGAGTTTAATTGGTGCAGAATTTTTTGAGTTTTTGAAGCTTCCACCCACAGTTTGTACCATATCTTAACATTTTTATGTATAAATAGATCTTATATTACTAGTATATATTTTAAGATATCTGACTACCTACACATCATTTCTTAAGCCCGAGTATAAGTCTGAGGTATAACAATATTGACTGATCCTCATTTCAGGTATGAAATATTGTTACGTGTCGTGAGTTTCAAGTCCACATTTTTATGTTAGTAGAATTGTATCTACCTATCCGTGTTACACTTTATGAAGAAAAATAAAACGTTTTTTAGGTCAAATTGTTCTCCTTCTATTTCTCTTTAAATGTTATTCTAGTAACGTAGGCACGTCGTATACGCGCAAGGCCTGTTACCATTTGCCATACCATTTCGCAACATTTGTTGTCTGTCTACAGAATGTGTCGGCTAGATGGAAATCTTTGCCATATCGTGATCTAGGACCCAGATGCTGTCAACATAGTTTTTTGTACTATATTTTTAGAAAAGATTTTCTTCTAACAAGCGTTTTTACGTCTTCAAAATAAAATGTGTATTATTTTGACAAAAGTCAACTCCCAGGGTATTCTCAAGTAGACGTTTTTAACCGAACATCCTCACAATCAAATATATTTATCAATCAATCTTGCGTACAAAGGTTACTTCGAACACACAGCTTTTGAAGTTTTCAATCTTTGCAAGAACCTTTACAAATACATGAACTGCTTAATTAAACACGTTTTTAATTAAAACTCATGTTAGACAGGTCCACACCAAGGATTTTAAAGGTTGGAATTTGTTAGAACAAAACTCTAAATTTAAATAAATGCCAATAAAATCGGTGGTATTATAAATAAGTCAGTAACCGAGACTTCTATTTCTTTAAAATAAAAAAATATGCAGTTTTTTCAGTTAAATAAAAGAGGTGATATTTTAGCGAGCGACTCGATCAGGTGTAAAAATTAAATAAGCCCAGAGATTCAATTCAATCCGAATGAAATTGATATGTATAAATACGAGAGTTTAGTGAAATGTTTGTAACTTGTAATACATTCCACAAACTTTTTTTGCACATACATGCATTAACAAAATGCAATTAAATTTTAGAAACCGACTAAAATACTCAGGTATTTTTTAAACTAGCAAGTATTTTAACTCACATTGATTTTGTACTTGATTTTGTAATGAGGATAACTTTGTTTTTTTTTAAATAAAAAATATTTACTTTAGTTTAAACACATATCATTTTATAAAAGGTGTAATGTTTTTTCAAAGAACAAAATGTTGTGGATTCTATCAGCCTAAATAATGATGGAACAAAAATTCTTGTTACAGAAGAGTGGAGAGTGACTAACAGACAACACAAGCTATTAACGTAATCAACAGGGACTTAGAGGTCATAAAGCTGTGGTCGATGAGATTTGGATTATCAGTTAACCCAACCAAATGTCAGATGATCATAGTAGGCAGCAAACGTATAATAAGCAAACTCAATATTGCCTCGATCTCACCGATCATCTTCCACGGTTCAATTATTCTGTTCAGTTCCATTGTTAAAGATCTGGGCTTACTCATTGACTCGACCCTTGATTGGCCGGCGGAAGTAACTCATATCAGCCAAAAGCAACTGTAAACTTGCAAACATATCGTCTGAAGAACTTACCTACCTACTACCTCATTAAATCAAAATTACTCTCACATATATTCGCATAAATCCCAATAATCTTTCATAACCGCATTCGACACTTTTTTAACATTCATAAGAATGACCACATGCCTGTTTTACGTTCCCAATTAAAATGATTCACCTGCACCGTAATCAGTGTCCCCTTACATACCTATTTTCATTTCACAACTCAACGTTTTCATCTATCTAACAAAACAATAAGCTTCTCTTATGTTCCTCCAACAACTCTGACTTTGTAAACTTTTTGTTGTTTGTCCCGATTGTACTATTCCTGCTCTAAATCAGGATGTCCACACACCGTTTTACGTTCAAAGAGAAAGTATCTGATCTCTTTCTTCACGAAATGGCAGATTTATCAAATCTTTAGTTGGTACACCTTATATTTAAGTTGTCATAGTGTAAAAATAAATATATGTGTATTTATAATGTTTGTATTGTACATGTATATATTTATAAATTATATTTTCATTGATTCACTCTAATGTTGGCTGAAAGAAATTTTCTTGGGCATTAAGTCCGCCGATATACAAAGTGCATAAATATTAAAATAAATTAATAATAGAAATGCAGAGAAGTGTACTCTTATAGAAGTGGATGATAGAGTAATCGAGAAAAGCTACTCATAGATACTCAAGGAGTGGCAGAGAACTCGAGTCTCTCGCATTATAGGCGGTGGAGATTATTTTTGCTCTGTTTAAACCATAAAATATGTATTTTTATTCAAAACGTAAAATTTATTTTATGCAGTAGGTTCATTAATTAAGTATTTTTATATAATATTAATTACGTCCACTATTATCTTAGTCTAGTAGAACTTAGTCAGGTTTGAACTGATGAGATCTTAACTTAGCCTAACTTATTAAATATGTGCAATTAATGAACATAGGCAGTTTAAAATATATTATATATTTACGTTTTTCGTAAATCATAATTGTTTGATTGAGCATGCAGAAATTATTATTAATAATTTATAGAACACTGAATAGTGTAAAATATTTACAGATAAAATATTCCTTTATTCTGAGTAAAGAAAAATTCTCATTTTTAACCATCGACGTTAAGTTTGACGCGTGTGTGTGTGTGTGTGTGTGTGTCATTTTGTCTGTGATATCATAGCTCCCAAGCGGATAAATTGATTTGAATAATTATTTTTTTGTTAAAAATGTGACTTCAATGAAGTGGTCTTTGCTATGTTTTATGAAAATCTGTGCAACTATTTGAAGGTCGTCAGCCCTTTTCCGACATTCTATTAATATACTGAATTTTCTAGTATTATTGTATTATTGTATTGTATTATTATAGTATTATATACTTGGACAAACCTAAGTTGCTGTTGACTTGCTATTTACTGCGTAGACGTGACGAAGATACCTGGATAAAATTTTTACTAATTTAAACACTAATAGCTAACACATATTTATTATTTACTAAGTGCGTCTAAAAAGTGTTATATTGTGTCGGGGGTTTTTTCAATTTTTTTTAAACCATTTAGAAATAAATTGATATTCAGACTCTCAATAAGTTTCTATGCAGTATGTTACGTTCAAAGAACTTTTAAAAAACCACACTCAACTTACAGGCTAAGTTTACGCCTTAAGTTTTTCCTTAATCCGGGTTCAGTCTAGATTTCAACTTAGAAGTCGATTTAAAGTTTTTGGATTCCAACAACGATGTTATGGAACATTTGGTTACACAACTTTATAAATATTTTTGAAGTGTTTTCAGTCTCAATCATACGCTCTTATACGTATAAATGAGGAAAGGAGAGCCTCCCTATAAATCCCCTATTTAAAGGAATCAAAAGGCACTTTCTGGTAATGATTTCAATTATATAGAACTTTCGGTTCACAATCTCATTTAGAGTGGAAATGAGATAATTTTTCTACAACCAGTAACGACGTCGAATGGTCGAGTTTAATATTTTGACTGTTTATTTTAGAATGTTGTTGATTACAACAGTTTAAATAGGATCGAGTTGTAACTCGATCCACAATGATTGGATAAATATTGTTGTTGCAGCAGATTGGAAGAAGAATAATGAAAATTAAGAAGAGTATACTCTTATCTTCTAGAAATTGGCTATATTGTAACTGAGAAAAGTGGGTTATAGATGGGCAACTGGTAAATGCTTTTTTATCTTTTGAGGTGTATACCATAAAATATTTGCCAATGTTTTTCTGCATATTCTAATTGTGATCAAGTAACATTGAAACAAAACATAAACAAAAAAAATTGTTTTAAAAAATCTGTGGTTAAAATATAATTATTTACCAGTAGCACGAGAAAATATATGTTTGTCACTATTTTCAAGTTTGTTAGTTTGTGTTTTAAAATTTACATAATTTTAATACTATTATGTTAAAAAGATTTGTTGCAATAGATGAATAGTTAATTGTGATTAAAATAATGATGCTTGTTAAATAAATAACTTAATAAAAAGAAAATATTTTGATATATGTACATCAGATTGCGCATTCATATTCTAAAATGACTGAAACAATTTTCATTCAAAGATAAGTAAATCGTGAGATATAATTTATTACTGAAATTGATTGTTTTACATTGAAAATAGGTCAAAGAGATAATACAGAAAACAAATTGTTTTCCGTTTAAACCAAGTAATGAATGTTTGTTTAGCAAACGAATGATTAAACAATTTACGAGTTGTGTAAAAGTGCTTCGCTAAAACATTTGTTTTGTGTATATTGTATGCTAATAAATTTATTTTTGGTCAAATATATATACGCAAGTGATCACACAAATGTGTTGAAAGGATTTTTAATTGCTACAATCATAAAACACGCTCTAGACACCATGAGTGTAATGTGTAACAAAAAAGAGCATATTAATTACTTTACCTAAATATTGTCATGGTTAACTAATTTTTAAAGCCAAGCATAAGTTTTTCTGAGAGCACAATTGTAGATTAGATAAATATTATATATTAGAATTTAAATCTAGTTTTTGATTATTTCTTTTTTATTTAGGTTTGTAAATTTACTACGGGTAATTAGATCTGACACAAATAATATTGTTTGCTAACTTACTGCTAACCGAGTTATAATAATCGTTTATTTTAAATTTTTACCTTCTCTTTTTCTCTATGCGGAAATCCCCAAGGATACTACCGGCAGGTGGTTATGTCGGACTCGAACCGAATAAAAACCGCATGCCGTCTCGGGTACTAATAGCCGGGGAATCAGTTGCACCCTATTAAGAAAATCCCTGGAAACTCGACGTATCTCGGTACCTGCTCAAACTTTTACTTAATAAATCTTTGGATTTATCTCAAGGCATGTTAAGTGTTGAACTAAACATGTCACAGCAACATTATTGTTGAATGCTTTAGGTTAGGTTCATCAGACCACGGTGATTCGTTGGTCGTCTTGGTTGGTAGTTCGACTTACTGGTCTTGTCGCGTTTAAGGCTCTCTAGGCGATCATCGACTAGATGGCACGGTGGCAGCACAGTACGCTTTCCATCTGGCTGGTATAGGTCCTTGTCGAGCACGGTTGCTTCAAGAAGTATCTGCACTCGTCGCTAGGAGGGAATTGAGTCCCACCTGTCACCTTCATCTGCAGTGATGACTTGGCTCAGCACACGCTACAGGTTTGCTCTGCCTGGACAGGATGAGTTTTCTCCTCCATACGCTACCGTAATTAACCACAAGGATGCAACATCCGTGTGTATCGTACATCGCATAAACGAAGAGTTCACCTGAAGGTGGTACCCTCGCTAGCAGGTAGGCGTTAGGAGGATCTGGATGTCGTAATGACAGCTGTTCCCGGATCCCTTCTTGTATCTCAGACTCAAAATGACACACTATGTGGTTTTAATCGGTCCGATTCGCAAACACCGGTAGGGTGATGGCCAGTGGATGTTTCCATGCGTTAAAAGAGATAAAAGATTAGAAAAGTGTCTATTAACGCCAGACCAGTGACGGTTGAAATGTTAATTTTAGGAATGAAACAATCCATTCCAGCTCATCTAATCCAAATGATTTAACAACGACAGAGGAGATCTGACGTTCGGTGGTCACAGCCACGACACGCTCGCTTCGCTTACTCGTCTTCTAGCACTGTTGTTCTAATCTAACCTAACCTGCATGATTCAATAATATTTTTTTACTGACATGTTGATTTCAATGTTTACCATGCCTTAAGGTAAATCCTAAGATTTAGCAACTGCATGGTGGTAAAAATTCTAAATAAAGGATCATTGTAGAACAGTATGGACTTTTACTATTAATAGTTGGTAAATTTTAAGTTTTAGTGGAAAATCTTAGGATTTACCACAGTTCAGGCTTTTAAAGTAACATATTGAAACTGTCAAATGCAACTTTTACATTGCATCATAAGGGCAAGAGCACACAAGTAATTTTTTATTAATAATGTCAGAGAAACTATCATTATTTTCGTTATTTTCTATATGTTGTATATAATTAAATTAATATTTAACAATTATAATCTTATATTACAACGGAAGCAGGTTATGGTTAAAGATATACGGCGTTTGCTCCACTAGTCCCGCGGTGTTGACGGCAATGGGACTTATGGGACTGAAATGCTGCTGTAACTTGTCGCATGGCAACACAAAGGGTGAATAAGTGTCAGTTATCCCATCACGCGAAAACATAATGACATGACTTTCTGGGACCTACTTGGATTTAAATAGAGCTGAAGAACAACAAAAAAATAACTACAATAACGTATGTTTAAATTAACGTTTAAATTAGACAGGTTCTAATTATCTCATACGTGTCTGAAATTAATTTGTTCATGATTTTTAAATGTTACTAGTCGAGTTGGGTCCACATCAAAAGCTGAGAGAGATACAAAATAACTAAACACTAACTTGGACTTTGGTTGGACTAAAATAGAAGTCTAACAACTGCGATTTGTGAGTGAATTTTGTAAGTAAACATAATTACGAGTATATTGGTAGGTATATAGATATCTCGTCTATTTTGAATTTCTAGTCGAGGACAGAATTTGAAAAGAAGTATACACGACTGTCCTAAAAGACACATAACGTTTGTAGGATTTATATAAATATCTATGTGTATTCTGAATTGTATAAACTGCATCTCGGCAAACGTAGTGTAGGACACCCCCACGCCAGGCAGTGTATCCGTTTGCGCAAGATCGATCTGCGTAGCGTACAGTGGGAGAGGCTTACGTCCAGCAATGGACTGCTGTAGGCTGATGATGATGATGATTCTTTATTAGTAGTTGCATTAGCACTGCTCCCAAATTTAGCTAAATTTTTTCAACGCTAGTAGAATCTGTGTTCCATTTTAATATTTTATAACTTCTAACCAACATTTAAGCAACAAAGGCAACAAAAAAATAAACTCAATTAAACTCTAAATTACGGGTACTCTTACATCATCCAGACTCAAGAGATTGACTTCCTGAAAAAAGGATCATCGCAGATGCTTAGATAAGCAGCTTGACGAATATTTAGTTATTTTTTGTATTGAAAAATGGGATCCTATGTAGTTAAAGTGTAAATATTTTTTAATTCACTTACAATAACAATATAGAGTTGTTCCTAAAACTTCTCTAAACATGTTGATAAAATCATTGTTAACCTCTTTCAAAAATACTTCGTAGTTACTTTTTCACAATAGTAAAAAGAATTTCTCTTGAGTCATCTAATGAAATATAAATAAATCTCACCTAATAGAAACCTCAAATAGTTAAAATTTATTCATCAAATAAATAAATAGTACAAATAATAACAAAAATGATGAAGACATTACGTTTCAATCTTGACAATATAATAGAATGTCAGAAAATAACTGGAAAATAATATCACCCGGCTAAAACATATATTTACCCAGATAATAGATCATAAAAAGAACTGTAACGATAAAGCCAACACCAATAAAACGACATTATATTTACGTGATCGGTTTATTTTCCTTTACATAAGATATTTTCGCTTTCAAAGAAAAAATATTTAGAAGCTATTCGCCTTGACTAAGTGGTGTAGTATGCATTATTATTATAGTTATAAAGAGGTGAAAAACAAGAAAAAAGGGTCAGTCTTATGTTTGGGAAGTTTGTATAATAAACAGTATCTATTTACAAAAGTTTTCAGTTGGAATATATGGACAGAAATAATTATACTGCTTAAATTACTAAATGTCTTCTCTCGTTTTGGTTTTATGTGTATTTACATAAATTAAAGAACATATAATATAACATTCGTTTTATCTAAAAACTTAACATATTTCAAAGAATATGGAAGACATTGCTTGTCTTTATTCATCATAGCTCGGCAGTTATTTTTATACTTTATTTTATCTGATCCAAATATATTATGATAGACATGGTTTCTGAAGCGATTTGAATATTATATTATATATATTTCTAGTCAAATATGACCAAATAATCTGTCCATCTATTCCAACATTTAGGAAGACGCTTAGTCGAAATACACAAATGAAATATCTAGGGAATAAATCAAGTAGACTAACGCTCTCATTTCAATACACAATGTATCAACATCTTCACTTTAAATGCAATATTACAATATTAATATTGATAACAATCTTACGTATTTATCTCATGGATGTCTCACATCGTCCATATCTTATCGTTAACTATTTACATTAAAATTAATAATCACTTTGAAATTATTACAAACTACCATTTAATTGGGGAATAGTCTAATTGACTGTAAGATTGGTGGTACCAGGTCACCTTAGCGTAGAGGCGTCTAGTACCAAGGGCCTGGGCTAAAGGGAAACAAACTCAGGAGGTGGAGGTGGTAGGGTTAGAACTGGTGTTTCGGATACTTCCAGATTCTCTGTACTAGCTCCTGGTAATGACCAAGTTGAACTACCTGTCGCTGTTACTCTGGGACCCATATTATCATAAACCGGTGTAGCAGCACAACACGTACGGTTTCGTCTAGGTAATGTTGCACCACCGCTGAGCAGGTCAGGATATTTACCAGGTTCTCCTCTGCCAGCGACTTGGACAGATATGAAAATATTTCCATAAGGTACAGGTACAGCAAATTCTGCAGGTGGAGGCGGATAAGCACCTGGAGTACCTTCTATGGTTATATGTACGGGTTCAAATCCACATCCTCTGGATGGGTCTTCTGAGATTCGTTCAGTCAGTTCAAAGTCACACGGTGAGGCCATATCCCCAATTGATCGGTCACAGCTGACGACCACTGATGCATCAATCAAACGTTTTTCTTGATCTGTAAAACTTCTACTGGGTGGAACACTTCTTCTTCTCAAATGCCAGCAAGCTACAGCAGCAATAAAACCAAGTGTCGCTAATATGCCTAACGCACCAAAAACAACTCCTAGCAAGTGTGGTATTCCAGGTGCCGTTCGAGCTGTTGCTGTTTGTGATCTGGGCAAAACTAGACTTATTATAGCTCTTGCTTCTCCTGCTATACTTTTAGCTACACATGTCCATTCACCTGCTGCACTAGATGTCACATTTAGCAAAGTCACGTTCACCCATCTAACACTACCTGGCACTCTGTCTTCAGAGTCGTCTTCGATATTTGTGTCGGCCTCTTCCATATCACAATCGACAGTACTATTGTGTACATCAACACCATCAAAAAGCCATGTCACTTGTGGCTTTGGCACTCCATGAACCCAGCATCCAAATGAAGTGGGTAGTCCTACTTCTGCTCTCACAATAAGAGTGCTCGATTTAATTTCAGGAGGACATGCCATACTCTCACTAGGCACGTGGCGCCACTTGTTGCCGGCTTGTGTAGAAGGTTCTACACAAAGTAATTCTTCCGTACCTAATTTGCTGTCCAAAAACCAATCCTTAAATTCTCGTAATCTACAATCACATCGCCATGGATTGCCAGATAAGGATACCGTTTTTAGTGCAGGAAGAGAAAATGTTACCAAACGGAGGAATGTAAGCTGATTCCTACGTAAATCTATTGTCTCTAGAGACTTCAAATTTCTTAAAGCATTTGTATGTATTGACCTTAATCTGCAACCGTCTAATAAGAGCATTCGCAGGTGTGGTAGAGGCGGGAACTGATCTGCAATTAACGCCGTCAAAGGATTGTTGCTAAGTATGACTAGTCGTAACCTTTCGTTGCCTCGAAAGATATCCCTTGGCAGATGTGATAAGTCGTTGTCTCCTAAATCCACTTCTATTAATATTCTTAGTTCCAAAAAAGCATCGGCATGTATTGACCTCAAATTCGTTGCCCGAAGATTTAGACGCTGCAAATTGAGAAGGCCTATGCTAGCAAAAACTTCTGAAGGAAGGTTTCTTAACGGGTTGTCATGTAGATCGAGGACTTGTATATCAGATGAGAGAGCTGGTGGGCGGCGTAGGTCACTGGAGGCACACGATGCTGTTTTCTTCCCAGAAGACCATTTGCAGCGACAAGTGGCGATTTGGGCACAATCAAGCCAGTCACTGGCGGTCCTTGCGGCACACGTCGTCAGTATAACGATCCAGTACCACCTGGCCCACGCCACGCGCATACTCATCTCATTTCGAATTTGTGTTTACAGCGATGGACTGCCTGAAACAATAAAATAAAAACTTTAATCATACTAATATCTAAAATAGTTATTTAAACATTACATACAATATAGTTTTCAGGTATAAAATTCCGAAATCATATTGTGTTTTAGTAACAGGTGGTTCTCGTTAAACTGGTTATAAAGCTTTTTGTATCGAGTGATTTCGGTCAAGGGTACGATCGTAAATTCCATAAATTCTCGACACGGACGATGGCAAGTGATGCCGTAAAACAAAGTCTTATGCAATCTCCATGAGTTGCGAACGTCATAAAGATAGTCTTCATATTATTTTTCAATTCTGCTATATATTATAATAGATAGTAAAAATGATGAACTTTTATACAAATTCGAACGGTGATGTTTTAAACATCTGGATTTCATGAAGAATTTGTAATCAAAATAGACTAACTGTACGCTGTCAAGGTTTACACAAAACAAAGACTGTTATAGATTAACTTATACATTGCTGTTTAACAATGTTTAACAGTGCTTGTGTATCATGTCCTAGTATAAACATACTAAACAGAAGTTCAGAATATTTCTCTAAATGATTACGATGGCTGAGTCATTAGCATAGCTACGAGTTGGATGAAAACACGATTATCATTTTATTAGAAATTTTAGAAGTAGCACTGCCAACTCTTAAAATATCACTTTAGAAGTTAGCTAATAAATTATAAACTCATTTATGATTTAGAGTATAGTAAACAGTAATTTTACACAATACTTGAAATGTTTGCCTCGCCAAATAGGTTCTCAAAAATACATCCGTCTCAGTCAAAATCATCTCTAACAACACATGACAAGTTATTGTGATGAACTGTGGTGAGTTCTACGAGTATGTCCAGCAGACGGAACGGATTTTCCCCTGCGTCAGCTACGTGGCCGGCCGCGAGGTGATCTCCGCGTGTGTTATTCGTCGCCTATATAGAGTGAATTTTTTCAGGCGTCATTGCTTCTCGTGCCGCTGTAATGTTTAGAATAGCATCACGTATAGCCAAGGGTTTGCTATTAGAATCTTCCATTTCATTAAGATGGTAATGTATTGGTCTTGTCATGTAACGTTGCTCAACTTGTATCCTGGCATATGGACGTTTTAAATGGGACAAGAATCATGTTAAGAGTTAAGAAAGCTTGATTGTATTAAGTGAGTTCTACTGTATTTACTGAAAGTCTTGTTAGTAGGCTATCGAAGAGCTAGAAAGAATGGTTTAGAGAACATCGCCTAAAATTCTTCGTAAGAGACTAAAAGGAGACATGTAATGAGACTCCCTTTTCTTTCTCTCAGGCTTTTTTTGTCGATGAGACGGATAATCCCTTCGGTTACTCTTTAGGGTACAGGAGTCAGGAGTATGTGGTGTTCCCACTGAAAATCGCCCCGACCTCTGGTCTCTAGCACCCTGTAGATTGTTCCAATTGTAAGATTTTGTTTAAAAAACCGATATGCATTGTTATAACGCAATTGGTTAGATTACAGTTTGTATTTAAATTTAAAGAAATTCACAAAATAACAAAATTTTTAAGTAACTAGTTGAAGTAGAAAAGACGCAGCAACTGGCAGTAAACAGATATATTGAGCAACATTGACAGGTTAGAAGTTAAATAATTTTAATATTTAACGATTGCAATATTATTTTTAAGTTTAAGAGACACATTTAATAGAAAATATGACAAAAAATATATGTCAAAAAAATTTGTAACCCTTTTTAAATACGTCGTAAGAATATCATACATGTGATGGGTATGGAGCTAAACGTGAAACAAGCCAGGAGATAAATAGCAACATAACAGAGATAGCTCTTACATAGACCAAAATAGGGTAATACGATACTTTGCTTGCATTTTACGGGTCTATGTTAATCAATATATCCAACCTAATTCCATTAGTTTACTACACTCGACCTCTAGACAGGATGTCAACATGGCAATTAATTACTCCTATGCTAATGGAGATAGTTTCTAGGTTCACCTGGAAATTAATAGGCTTTTTGAGGACACCAGGGTGATAGTTAACTAGGCAGTGTAATTTATCTTGCTTAGACGAGAGGTTATATTTTGAGATATTATTTAGTTAAAGACAAATTTGTTGTGTAATATATTTAGAAAGGGTATACGATCTTACTTGTGGCTACATAATGGGCAACACACATGATACAAGAATTATTCTAGAAACCGGACTTTGAAGAGTGTTCGAAAGCTCTTTTCGAACTGATTGAGCCGTCTCCATTCCTTTATCGGACAACTAGGCGCAGGCAAAAGTTTCATCCATACGTTGTTGACATACCCAAAAGTCGAACTAAACGGTTTGACAGCTCGTTTTTGGTGAGAGTCGCCAAGATTTGGAACGACATGGCTGGGTCTATTTTTCCTGACGAGTTGAACTCTGGAGTCTTTAAGAGTAGAGTGAACAGGTTTCTTTTGGATGGACGTGTACCACCTTCGTCTTCATCTACACTTTCCATCAGGTGAGATGGCAGATAAACGTCTATTACATTACAAATATAAAAAAAAACCGACAAGCAAAACAGGTTTCTGTATTTCTGGATGGAATATGATTGGCTTGCCTTACCAATCTTATTTTGTGGTAGGTTCGGTCTTCAGTCTAAATGTGGCGATCTGAGTTCACCACCTATATTAATGCCTTACTCATTGATTATGGATTAATTGACTGCACGGATGGCGCAGTGGTTTAAGCGGTCAACTAGCCGCTTTCTACTGCCTTGAGTGTTGAGGGATCAAACCCCACATGGGACAATGCTTTGTGTGATCTACTAATTGTTGTTCTGAGTCTATGTGTTCTTTCCGTGCGTTTTATATAGGTTCGTAAAGTCCCCCGTGACACAAAATTTGTTCTTAGTGCAGCAGTTGTCACTTTTAAGTAAAGTGAAATGAATTCATCTTTCCATGGGTGTTAGAAAGACTTCAAAGAAGGACACTTCAAATATTGAAAATTGTGTCCATTTACAATCGAAACTTGTTAAACAGTCAACAAATTCTTAAATGGATTCTATTCTTATTGTATTATCATGAGCATGATTCACGAAAGTGTATCACGCATATACGTACATACACACATTCTACGTTAGGGGCAGAGACAAATACCTACCATTTGCTTCTACATATACTCACAAAATTTTGCGCAATATTTCATATTTTAGATTTCTTCATTCAGTTCAGTCTCATTCTTAAACGGATATTAAATACCCAGCCGCTGACACAATCCAAGTGAAAAAGCTAATAAAAACTTAGAAACCGGTTTTCCAAGTTATTTTTACATAATATTTCAACTCTCTAGTCTCTCTAGATATTATGTAGATCTACATTGTTATGCATGCACATTGGTAATGAGGACTATCACAAATGGTAGGGCGTATCGAGTAATTCCAGCGGAGGCTATAAACATTTTATTCTTTTAGGCAACCC
This sequence comes from Hypercompe scribonia, assembly GCA_949316085.1. Lineage (NCBI taxonomy): Eukaryota > Metazoa > Arthropoda > Insecta > Lepidoptera > Erebidae > Hypercompe > Hypercompe scribonia. Next base: position 15,275,682 of record OX438988.1, read on the forward strand.
TTTTTATGTGAATAAAAAAGAGAACAAATTTTTGATATTGGTGCTAGTGTAGGCTCCGAAACGAGTACCGAAATCGGTACCGGAATTGATCCAATTATGTAACCAAGGTTAGATAGGGATTATATTTCTCAGAACTTCGAGTTTTCATGGAACTAGCGAAATGGAGTGGTAAATTATTAAAATAAACTTTACAAAAACTTTTCTGGAATGTAACTTAATATGGAATAAAACTTTCTTTTTTTTAATTTAGAGCCCACCAAAGTGATTCTACTCTGCCTAATGGAAAGCATGAATAGAGTCCAAGAGTGGTCAGCATGGTCATTGTGACTGCAGTCAATATAATATGGTTACCCTTACCTCGGCAGCCTCGTGAGATGCTTTAAAAAAATTAATTGAACGTGGTCATCGAGACGACAAGTATAGTTTTCTCAATATATCGATTGAAATATGGTGTACATTTTGATATAAGTTTAAATTGAAGTTCAGATCACATTTATGAAATATCTAAACAACTCGACCGATCATCAAATCGTTGACATAATAATAAAAGCACTTTAAAGTAAACGTGTAACAGTTGTCAATAAATTATTAATTTAAAAACATCTTACACTTCCGAAACGTTAACAACATCACTGTACAAATATAAATACAGTTAAAAACCTTAAATAGTTCAAAATTTTAAATGTTTATAAGATCGTAATCACCTCAATGTATAGCCGTCGTAACAAACTAGGTAAAATCTGTACCATCGTAATTAGATAACTGATAACCATATATATACATATATCTCCGTGTGTTGACGAATTAGGAATATAGAGTGTCACCTCCTCTAGTCATTCCCTGAGTGACGTAAGAGGTGACTATCGAAGTAAAGTATACACGACCAATATCACTGCAAAGACGAGGAAGACTTGTAATAAACCTTGTACCAACTTGTCTGGCCAGCTTGGTGACGTAAGTTAAAACCTCCTTTTAAAGAGGCCTATCTCCATTTAAAGACTGTTGATGATGATGATGATATTGAAAATATATGATGATGATCATGATACTTATATATACCTATCTAAATCTATTTAACCTATCGCCGTTCACTGCTGAACGAAGGTCTCCCCCAAGAAACACCAACCATCCCGGTCTTGGGCAATTTGCATCCATCTGCTGCCAGCCACCTTCTTTAAGTCGTCGGTCGATCGCGCCGCAGAACGTCATGGTATCCACTCTAGCACACTTCAGCTCCAGCGACCATCGGTTCGTCTGGAGACATGGCCGGCCCACTTCCAGTTCAGCATACTGATTCTCCGAGCGATGTCAGTTACTCTAGTTCTCTGTCGAATAACCTGACTGATAGAATATTTATGTACTTTTTTTTTTGTAAATACAGACATAGAAAACACTCAAGCTGTATATCTAAATACATGAATATTATAGATTAAATTATAACCAGACGCAAAAGAAATAATCTGTGCTTATCGTACAATTTTTTGTCTTGAATGTTAATCGGAGTATCTGGATACATTAACAATATTTTAACTGTGTATCTAATCTCATTTTGCAATTTGTGAATGTTAGTGTTTGTGACTGTATAAAAAAAATATCTCAAATAGGAAAACTCATAAGTTACTTCCACCTCTAGTTTATTTTGTAAACACATAATATGGTAATAAGTCACTCATTTTAGTATTCATAGTCACCCAATTGTTTGTTTCCTGAACAGGATTTATTGAGGCGTAAATGGGAAGATAAATTTTACTATTATTTTAGTTTGTGTCGTCTGGGACACAACACAGTTGAATTATTCTTTCACTCAGAGATATTCGTGAATGTATTATGTATTAAGTTTTATTTCTTTCCTTAATATTCTTATAGATCGGTGGCGCAGCAGTAGTGAATGCGACTGCTGTGCTTGAGGTCTCGGGTTCGGATCGGACCAAATGTTTGTATGTATGCAAATATTTGTTTCAAAGCTTGGGTGTTTTCTATATACGTATTATAAAAAAATAAGTACCCTATCAGTCAGTGTAGTTATCACAGCACAAGTTCTGCTTAGTTTAAAATTAGATGACGTTGTGTATCAAATGTCCGAGATATTTATTTGTTTATTTTATCTGTTGTTAAACTACTGGTTTAATAATGTCGTAATAAGTCAATGGCCTAATTATTTCTAAACATATGCAGTATGTAGACGTTTATATGCAGGTGATTCTTTAAAAAATTACAGTTAAGTATTAAAATCATCACAAAAATAAATTTAACGTAACAAGACAACGAAAAATAAAAAAATCCATAAATTCCTCTATGATTGTTACATTATCACTAAATGTAAATTAAAAGGTTAAAATTTTTCAAAAGCTTTTAGCACAATGCTTTTAGTTGCACCTCTAAAGAGAATATTATGCTCTGAACAGGAACCTCTAAATTATATTCCTTACACTTAGCAAAATAGTTGTAGATTATTTTAGTAAAAACTAGCTTACCCCGCGAACTCTGTTTTGCCTTAGAAGCAATAAATAAGCATATTTTTTATTTTGGACTGAAACGCGATCGAACGGAATAAAAAGCATCCTATGTCCGTCTCCTGGTTCTAAGCTACCTCCCCACCAATTTTCAGCTAAATCCGTTCGGCCGTTCTTGAGTTAAAAGTGGTGTAACTAATACCACTTTCTTTTATATATAGATGCCGTAAATTGATAGAGCTATATGCCTGGATAGTTGATCCCGATACGAATGGCGATCACAATATGATGGCAATAACAATATTTTGCACAAGCTGGCTCTGTAATCTAGTATCTATGGCAAAATTATACCAGTTGTATGACATCTTCAGACAAGAGTGAGATGCCATCTTCTTTGGCTTTTCATTTCGACTACTAACTAAAAAATAAAAACAAAAGGAAATAGACAGAAGCATCAAAACAAATAGTATTAATTTAAGTAATATGAGTTTTCTAACGGTAAAGTATAAATTTCGCTTGTCTTTAAAGTAAACACTACTAAATTAATTATCTCTTAATAAAGATGTGATGAAAGTTAGAGCTTAGTAATAGACAGGAAAATTAAACTTCAGCAGTTTACTATTTACAAAAAAAATACAGACTAGCTGTACCTTGCCACGTTTAACTTTGACATATTTAAATTGCAAATAAGGACACAAACTATCTTCGAAGCGTGTTGTGTATCGAGTTGATTTTGAAGCTTAGACAAACCAACGTATTTGTAGGTTATAACTTCAACTTTAAATATTACAATACACTTATAATTTTTAGTAAAAATATTTGTGTTATCTAGAACAAAAACAGGCTTATATCATTAGGCAAACACAGCGTGTGAATCAGTAAAGCCCAAGATTTTGATAAATTCATTCACGGCACCGTCTATATAATTCACCGGAGGTTTTCTGTCAAGATTAGAAGGATTAATGGCACGGAGTAGGATATTTGTCTTGTCTGGACGCACTAGCCAATGGACGCATGAAGAGGATGATTCATGACCGCTCCTCGCACAAGAACAAAGGTGGATTTTTTGCACCCAGTGTAAATAGAGATTATATTGTTTTGGTGGTTAATGTGTATGTTAAGGAAGATTAGGTATTTCGATAAAAATTAAAAAGGAACGAATAAATATCTTCCTAATAATATTTAAACTTAAAGTTAGTGTGTTGAAGAGCATTGAAAAATCATGTCAACATAGCATAAAATTGCTTGTATAGGGGCCAAGAATTCGTTAACATTTGAAAAAAACGTATAAAAAACACATTTTTTTAAATAAATATTGTATTTTAAATATACTCGTATATTAAGTAATCGATTCTATTGTTTTTATTCTTTCGGTGTGGTGACGGATTAAGAATATAGTGTCGTCACACCTATTCATACCATAATTGTCGTAAGAGCGACTAAGGAGGCAAATTATGCAGCACAACTTCACTACAAAACGAAGGAAAACTTGATATAAACTCTATACCAACCCGCCTGGTTAACGTGGTAAAGTAGGGCAAAATTTCCGTTTCAAAGAGAGGCCCATGTCCAGCACTGGGCTATTAAAGGCTGTTGTTGACGATGATGACTATTTTCACTATAAATACATAAACATACATGCATAAATACTCGTGTATGGAAAACATAACGCACACATACCAAAAAGTCTACTACTTGACAGATTTGTCCGAAGAGATACTGAAACATGAAAAGGATTTTGAAATATTTTTCCTTAAGTCCACACAACTTGTAGAAATGTTTTTTTTTGGTGTTATGTATACGAAGTTTGTTCTTTTCACTATATTAGGCTGCTGTTGAGTAAAGCATGAATCACTTGAATAAGTCTTTGTGAAATTTTCCTGTTTTTTTAAAAAATATTACTATCGCATTACGGATAAATCCTATTTCGCGTTGGACTTTACAAATATACAAGAAACGGACACAAAAACACCCAGACTCAGAACAACAATTTGTGAATCACGCAAAGTGTAGTCCCGTGTGGGATTTGAACGCACAACAGTCTGTACAACAGAAAGCAGCTTGGCGACCGCTAAAATCACTACACCATCCGTGCAGACAAAGTCTTTGAAATGTCTACGCTCGCATAGTTTATTTTTTTAAGTTTAATAATTTTAGTTTGACATTAAAAAGCTACAATTTTAACCCATGTGTAAGACATACATTTAGGGTTTATTTCAAGGGGTATATTCCCTTATAACACGTGAGCCTATAACTTTAAAGCGAAAAGCAAAGTTATTTTTAAAGTCAACATTTTGCCGACTAATTTTAATCCTACTTAAATAATAACAAGTCTATTGCCATCATTTATTCTGTTTTTATGTAGCTACCTTTCTTAAAAGAAAAAAGTAAACATTAAAAAATATATATAAAAATGAATGTTGGTATATGGTAATGTGTTTTATTGAAAAAGTTGCAAGAGTTAATCAAGTGTAGTTTTAGAATTAATTTTGCTATAAACATTAAAATAAAAACTAAAATGATTTGCCACAAATAGTACCGATATTATCCATCAAAGGTTTTCCGGTCTTACAAAGTTTAGTGTAGTGGGATTGAGTAGAAAACAAATTTACTTATTCAGTTAAAGGTCCAGACCTCTTGGGAGGGCCGAGAGCTCGTTTAAATACGATATGAGCATTAGGGCACGGATGCATGAAATTGACCGAATCTGAATGATTTGTGAATAAATTTATGTCGAATATGTAAACGTATTTTTTTTTTAATGTTCAATTTTTATCCATTAGTAATGAACTAAAATTTACTGAATAGAGCTGAAAGGGATTTGATATGAATATACAATATTTACACTTTCAATTCAAATCCTAAAAATCCTGAAATAGGCCATTAACGGTATTGGTTTTTCTATCATGTAGAGGCAAATGAGTAACTTAATCAGTGACTGTTACTTATCGTCACATGCATCTTAATGTACACAAGTGTGTACTCGCCCTTTCCTCTCTCGTCTCCTCAGAATAGAAGAAGAGAAATTTGGGTTGCGGTAATCTCGTTCACTCTGTGGTTACCACGACGGAACTGCCAACGTTCGATAATACATCGGCAAAAAGTTACATCATCTTCTATTAGAGGTTATTTTTTTGAGAATATAAGAAAAATTTAAAAGAGAAATAGAAAAAAGAAAGAAAAATGGGATGTGTTTTAAGAAAGTGCAGATAAAAGATAAAAATACTGTAAAAGGGCGTTACATTACCTTAATAAGCTAATATTAAACTATCTAATTCATTGGAAGACGAGACGGTTTTAAATTATAAAAAAAAAAGAGAAATAAATATATTTTTATTAAGAAATTAGAAACTTTTATGACATTAAAACCTTTAGGCAATTGTTGACTTTCAACGTTATGTTTGATTTTAGTTGCACATTATAAAACAAATATTTTGTAAAGTATATAGTCATCAAAATTATGAGGTACACATCGATCAAAATACTCTTAAGAATAAAATCCCACATAATTGTAACTTATATAAAAGCATTCAACTGAAAATAAAACACACAATTTCCTTGAAAACTGAACTAAGAAAAACGCCAAGAACAAATAAACATGCGCAATTGTAAGACAGTACAGTAGACACGAACAAAAATAAGTTGAACTTACGAGTGCATTTGCCTTTAAAACTCCCACAACAAATGATGCAAAGATTCTCGAGTTTCGAATTCACTTGTACGATGTTATCTCGACTTCGAGCATCTCGACAACTTTTGAAAAAGGAACGACTTTTGTTTGTATGAGTATTACGTGATGAACATTAGGATCCTGTTGTTGTTTTCAATGTATAGAAGATAGTTTTATTTACTTTTCATGTTATACATTTAGATAGTAAGAAATATTTTCAGATTTGTGGGTGAAGTTAGATCGTGTCTTTATTACTCATTATTTTTTTTTTTCTGATACACTATGGTATCTAGTCCTAAACTAAGATGGCCTAGACTGCTGATATAAATAAATATAACCTTTTTTTTTTTGTAAATAAATGCACACACATTTTATACAGAAAACGCCAAAACTCCGAAAAAAATTTTGCAAATCTCACAAACATTTGGTCCAACCCACGCTGCCTTATCAATATTTCTTTGTTGAAAATTATATTATACATGACGTATTTATATAATTTAGAATGAAGTGTTTAAGGTTTTAGCCTTCATGAAACTATTCAGTCAAATTCAAAACTGCCTCGGTGGCGTAGCGGTAGTGATTGCGACTGCCGTGCTTGAGGTCTCAGGTTAGATTCCCGGGTCGGACAAAATGTTTGTATGGTCTACAAATATTTATTTCGAAGTTTGAATGTTTTCTATGTATAATATGTATGTATTTACAAAAAAAAAAGTATTCAAGTATTCTATCAGTCAGTCTAGTTATCATAGCACAAGCTCTGTTTAATTTGAAACTAGTTGACGTTGTGTGTCAAATGTCCGAAATATTAAATATTATATTATAAATTATAAGTGTAACAGAGGATGACGATAAAAAAATGTAAAGTGTATACATATTTCTATAATTATGAAAGTAAATTCGTTAAAAAAATTAAATATACACATAAAAAATTTTAAAATGTCATAATTGAGTATAATTGAAATGATTATTTCCAATAATACATTATTAAATTAAATAAAAATCTACGTAATGTCCCCCGTTAAATGCATCTCTTCCAAGACTTGTGTTTTCTTTGATGTTTTTAATGTGACAGATTAAAACTAAAGCAATAAATATCAGAGTTTATGCCGGGCTCATTCCGAAAGCAATTAAAATTGTCTGCTTTCTATAACTTTTCTCTTTCTTTCGAACTAGGCTTAAACTTATTTGTTTTTCTTCACGAAATACTAATTATTATTTTTTTATTTGATAGAAATACAATTACCACCCTAGGAATAAATTTCGTGTGACGGGGACTTTATAAACATGCACGAAACGAGCACAAAGAACACCCACACTCGGAACAACAATTTTTGGATCACGCAAAGTGTTGTCCCTTGTGGATTTTAACCCTCAACCCTGAGCGCAGTAGAAAGCGGGGAGGTAACTGCTTACATATGTCACTACTCCATCCGTACAGTCAAATTGACCTTACTCCTAATAATTCTCAAACATATTTATAATGGGTTTAAATAAATTAAAAATCTGTCGTATAGTAATTTTCAACACATCAAATTTATTACAACCATGTTTACGCATGGTTCATAACATTAAACAAAACCAAACTTAAAATTAAAACCAGTTTAATAATATTGTTCCATGTTTACACAGAACAAAGTTGTTAACTACATAATTGTAAACAACACACACAAAATACAATAACTTTGTGTTCACACGCAATAACAGTATTTCTCCATTAATATGAGCAAATTGGAATTATTGGCATACCGCTATTAATAATGATTCGGTTGACTACTTTTCACAAAACAGTTTTTGTGATGGTTCCTTCTTAGTGATACTAACCAGCTGTTTTCAGTAATTTTAGGCGTACGTAACACACCTTCCTGATTTCAGCCGCGGGAACTAGTTTCAACGGAGACCAGCCAACTACGCAGGAGATATAGTGCACAAGTGTGTACGCAAACACAGGTGCACTCTTTGTTCCCTCACTCTCAAAATTCTATGGGACAGTCTTTCGACTCGACCGAAGAGAGATCAGGCGCAGAATCGAAGGTTTTACGTGCTCCCCGGGGAAAGAATACTTCAGTCTTAATTCCTTTGAGTTCTGGTATTTCTTAGTTTAACAGGCGCATATGTTAGTTTAATTATTAGATCATAGACAATTAAGTATTTTTTTCTATATAAAGAGCCTGCCAAAGTGCCTCTACTCTGCCTGATGCAAAGTATGAATAGAATCCAAAGAGTTGTGGTCACCATACTCATTGCAAATGTAGACGATGCAGTGTGGTGACCCACACTATGGCGGCTTAGTGAGATGCCTTTTCACGCTCTGCTAGGGAACGTAAAAGGCATGACAGTCATCGTGGCAGTGTAAGGCTAACATAGTTATCACGATAACTGTCACCCGTGCATCAATGGGCCTCCGGTCTCGCACTCATCTACGAAACACGACAGCACAGATGCTGACGTTTTGGGTTGGTCTTCTGTGTGAGAGTAGTACTGCCCCGGTCGAGCCGGCCCGTTCGTGCTGAAATCAGCATGGCTCTACTACCTAAAGAACAGTAGTAGTAGTAATAAAAACAAATAAGAAACTGTAATAAATTCAGTATCACTTCGAATGTGGGCATCACAGCAATTTAAACGCAAAAAAAAAATAAAAAATGGGAGTATAACGGCTAAACACTTTGCTAGATAGCTATTTAAACTTGGCCGAGACTTCATAATTTTTAATTTAAAGTGAACTTACTTCGTGTACAAAAACTATGTGAGTACTAGGAGCGTTGCTTCTACATTGAATAGGATCGGCATGACGCTCTATGTAATGTATTTTGTGTTGCTATGTAAGTCACATATAGAAAAAGATATCTATATTCCTTTATACAAGGTCGATCTAGGAAATTTTATTTATGCCTTTTGAAGGGTTATGAATAAAAACGGGCCGTTATATCAATGTATTTATTTTAAATAACAAAATATGTCGGGAGACAAACTTATGGCTCAGAGCTCGAGACGCGACACTACACACGTATATAAAAGTTTAGTGCACATAGTTTGACACTGGTGGAGCTCACGTCGTCGCTTCGTATTATCTTAACACCTCCCCTCGAAGTCGTGAGCGAGAATTATCTTACATCCTTACAAACTCTCATCCATCATACCTAGGTTACGCAGACAACTATGATGTTTTGATCCACTCAAACCTTTCGTCAAAACATCAGCAGGCATCTCATCAGTACATAAGTATTTCAAATTAATTACACCTTGTTCGCACAAATCTCGAATAAAGTGGTGTCTCACTGCTATGTGTTTTGTGCGAGAATGGAAGCTTCTGCTCTGAGCAAGTTTTATGGCACCCTGGTTGTCATTGAATAACGTCACACACTCACTTTCAATACCAACGTTACCCAAAACATCACGTAAATACATGGCCTCCTTTGAAGCTTCAGATAGTGCCATGTATTCGGCTTCTGTACTCGATAGCGCAACACTCCGTTGCTTACGTACCTCCCAACTGATCGGGGCACCGGCTAAAATAAATGCAAATCCAGAATATGATCTACGATCTATGGCATTTGCTCCCCAGTCTGCATCGACCACACCGAACAAAGGCAGCCCGGTTCTTTCATAAACTAAACCGTAGTCAGATGTACCTTTCAAATATCTCATGATACGTTTAGCCGCCTTCCAATGCTCGACGTTGTAATTAGTATTAAATTGGCTTAAATAATTTACGGCAAACGCTATGTCTGGTCGAGTCGATACAGCCAGATACAACAACGCTCCTATCAAGCTTTGATATGGGTACTGTTTCATTATGTCCTCATTCACACTTACCGGTTTTTCTAATTTCATATTAACATCTAGAGGCGTCACTGCAGGCTTACACTCACTCATATGGAATCGTTCTAACACTTTCTCTATATAAACCCTTTGATTAAGAAACACCCTGTTTTCATCATCACGACTAAATTCAATACCCAAACAATTACTTATCTTCCCTAAATCTTTCATCTCAAACTCACTTGATAACTGTTTCTTTATATTTTTCATCCATACATCATCATTTCCTGCTAAAATAATGTCATCAACATACACAGCAATTAACATCAGTCGCTCACCTTTCTGTGCCATGAACACACACGGATCTTGTGCTAAAGCTTCAAAGCCTATTTTCATCAGCATTCTCACTAATTCTTTATGCCACTGTAACCCTGACTGACGCAAACCATACAGAGATTTCTTTAAAACACACACACTATCACTACATTCACTCAATGCTATGTTCCAGCGTTTAGCTGTTTCAACTAGATTCCTATCTTTAATAACTGTTCTTTGGGAACCAAGCTTTTGGTTTACGAGTAATCTATTCAAAACATCGCTTAGATGATCTGGCACTTCCATGTAAACCTCTTCATCAAGTGTACCATTCAGGTATGCAGTTACTACATCCATTTGATGAATATTCAATCCTAACTCGGCTGATACGGCAGCTATCAGTCTTATTGATGAAGATCTCACGACAGGAGACAATGTCTCATGGAAATCCTCCCCTGGCCGTTGCGAACAACCTTTTGCGACGAGACGTACTTTCTTCCCAGTAGTTTTAGTGCTAAATACAAATCGATTTCCGATGACTTTCCGTTGTTTTGGCCTTGTAACTATTTCCCATGTCTTATTCTTTATTTGTGCTAAATACTCGTCCTCCAAGGCTCTTTTCCATGCATCAACATCATTACTCTTTTCTATTTCATCCCATGTAATCGGTTCTACAATAGTTATTCCGGCTATCATCTCGGCATTAGTCTCTTCAACATCTGATTCATTTTCACTTTCAGTATTATTTCTTACTAAATGGTACTCCTTTCGCGGTCTTCCCACTGAACCAGTACGTATTATACATGGTCTTCCTCGTCCTCTTTTTGATGGTTCTATTAATTTCTCCCATGATACTGTTGATTTTCCTTTACGATCTAATAGTCCAGTTTCTCTACTCTCACCATTTGTAGTAGGATCATTCAATTCTATATTTACTTGTTCATAGTCAGTATATTCTTCATCATCAAGTATTTCTTTGTACTCATCCTTGAATGCCATTTCATTTATGAATTTTACATCACGAGTTACAACGATTTTTCTCGTCTTCGGGTCATGTATTCTATAAGCTTTAGATTGAATATCATACCCGACAAAAACTCCTAATTCTGACCTTGAATCAAACTTGCTTTTTGAAGTTCCTTTATCTTTATAATATGCTTTAGATCCAAACACGTGCATGTAAATTACTGTAGGCTTCTTCCCATTCCATAGCGTATATGGTATATTACCATTTAAAGGTGAAGTTGGGCACCTGTTTCTTACATAATTAGCAGTATTAACTGCTTCCGCCCAAAAAGAAGGAGGGCTTCCTGCTTGCCGCATCATACAACGCGCCATTTCGACCAGAGTACGGTTTTTCCTCTCTGCAATCCCATTTTGTTGGGGCGTATAAGGCGCTGTCAATCTCCTTCTGATTCCTTCTTTTCTTAAGTACTCGTCGAATGTATTATTGACGTATTCTCGCCCATTATCTGTCTGAAGATATTTTATTTTCTTTCCTGTCAAATTCTCTGCAAAAGCCTTGTACGTTTGGAACACGCTTAACACGTCGCTTTTGTTAGCTATAAAGTAGACTTCGCACCATCTAGACTTGTCGTCGATAAAAGTTACAAAGTACTTCTTACCGCCATAAGACTCATGTCTCATCGGACCACACACGTCCGAATGCACTATTTCAAGTAACTCGTTTGTGCGATCTTCACTTCCTTTAGAAAAAGGCGTGCATGCCTGCTTTTCACTTATACAAATCTCACACTGAGACAATTTTTCACTGTCTTTGATATTTAGCCCATGTACTAAACCACTCTTTGCCATGGCTTTCAAATCACGTTCATTAAGATGTCCGAGGCGCTGGTGCCACATATCTATAAGTGTCTCTGGGGTCGTAGCTACATTGACAGCATTTTCACTCATCCGAACATTATACAAATTACCAACACGGTCAGCACGCATGTGAATTTTGTCATTTTTATCAATCACGACTGCGTCATTTTTTCTGAATCGAACTTCGAACCCATAATCCGTCATTTTCGACACTGATAATAGATTAGTACGCAGATCCAATACATAGAACACTTTTTCTATATCTATTTGGCGTTCTTCACTACCCGTGTCCACTGAGATGCTGACTTTACCCGTACCCGTAATTTGTGTTTTTTCATTATTAGTTGCTAAATTAAGCTCAGAGTCTATCTTTGTGAAATTCTTAATCACTTGCTTTTGGTTGCATATATGACTAGTGCACCCGCTGTCAATACACCAAATAGGATTAATTTGCTCACCTAACATCACCTCTTCGGTGGTGCTTAATAACATTGTTGTCTTCCGCTCATCATTGCTATTGCGTCCCAACTGTTTTGCACTCTGTTTATACTTATTCTCACTGATATTTTTGACCTTACACTCTCTTGCTAAATGCCCACGACGACCACACCGGTAACACTCAATGTAATTTTTATTATCGCGGTGGTCATGGTTCTTCTTCTGAAAGGCATTTTTATTGATACGTTTGACAAACATAGCCCCTTGGTCAACAATTTTGGATTGACGGCCCTCAAAATCTTCGATAATTTTTATCTTCAGCGTTTCAGTTGATGGCAAATCATCACGAGATTCGATTGCTGTTCTGAACATGGCGAAAGAATCCGGCAAACTATACAGCAATAGTATGGCCAAAAGTTCATCAATAACGATCAATCCGATTTCTTTAAGTTTTTTGACAACATCAAAGAAATCCGCTATGTGTTTACGTAGGTCACTTTCCTCCTGCATACGAGTCAACACCAGTTTTTTCAACAAAGAGGCCTTCCTGGCGGGTCCACTCGACTGATACATGGACTTTAGCTTGTCCCATATAGCCTTAGAAGTGTCTAAGCCATCCAATGCAGCTAACTCACTTGGACTAACCGCCAATAATATATCTGATTCGGCCTTACCGTCCATTTTAATCCATTCTTCATACTTAGGGTCCATTGATGACGGTTTAGGTAATGATCCCGATACGTACTCCCATAAATCATTTTTCTTTAGAATAGCACGCATATGTATCTTCCAGGTGTCATAGTTATTTGCAGTTAATTGATCAATTTTAATAGATGCAGCCATTTTGAAGCTTCTTCAACTCCAAAACAATGAACGTATTCGCATTCCACCGATGTAAACAAGCCGGAACGTAACCTCCAAGTCCGCGTCACATTAACGCGCTCACTCACGTTAAGGCGCGTTTATTACTTTGTTTACGCAAAACTGTTCTCGGTTATAACACTGCAAGTCCAACTAATTGATCACGAAATTGTTTATATTTCACTCACTGGGCCCATAACCTGAAGGGTTATGAATAAAAACGGGCCGTTATATCAATGTATTTATTTTAAATAACAAAATATGTCGGGAGACAAACTTATGGCTCAGAGCTCGAGACGCGACACTACACACATATATAAAAGTTTAGTGCACATAGTTTGACACTGGTGGAGCTCACGTCGTCGCTTCGTATTATCTTAACACCTTTATTACTTTCTTACACTGAGATTATATTATGTGTGTTAGATTTCATTCATTGTTGACCTGTTAAAAATTTGGACAAGCTTCAGTTACTGGACATAATTATAATAATAATGATATATTTTATTTTCAGACATATTCTGTATGTGTGACTTTAAAGAGTACGCTTAATGCACTTCAATTTTAATTTACCTTTAGTTATAACTATTATAGTAACAACTGTGGAAAAAAGACACGATTTGGCATATATGCCAAATTTTCCCAGTGGTTTAAGCTCCCGGGGTGAAGTGGTGTTGGCGGTGTCGTTAGATATCGCCAACGCGTTCAACACTTTGCCCTGGAGTTGTATCAGAGAGGCGCTAGTATATCATAAAGTGCCTCTCTACCTCCGCCGCGTTGTCGGGGCGTATTTGTCGGAAAGAGCCGTTATCTACCCAAGTAGAACCGGTCTCGGTCGACGTGAAATGTCGTGTGGTGTTCCGCAGGGGTCGGTCTTAGGGCCTCTCCTGTGGAACATTGGCTACGACTGGGTGCTTCGCGGTGCATACCTAGATGGTGTAGCCGTCACATGTTACGCGGACGACACGCTTGTGACGGCGTGCGGCAAGACACACCGTGAGGCAACCCTGAGGGCCACGGCCGGTGTTGCCCAAGTCGTGCAGCGAATCCGGCGACTGGGTCTCGAGGTGGCTTTGCACAAATCCGAGGCCTTGTTTTTTCATGGGCCTCGGAGGAAGCCACCTGATAGACTCAGCCTCACAGTAGGAGGTACTCGCATCGGCATCGAGCCCTCTATGAAGTATCTGGGGTTAGTACTCGATGGCCGATGGGACTTCGGACATCACTTCCGAAGTCTGGTCCCCAAGTTAGTTGGTGCAGCGCGTGCATTGGCACGTTTGCTGCCGAACATGAGGGGACCCGATGACTCATGCAGGAGACTCTACGCTGGAGTTGTGCGGTCCATGGCCCTTTATGGGGCCCCAGTATGGGCGGAAGTCCTGAAGGCCAGCAATATTGCGTTACTGCGACGACCACAGCGTATGCTGGCCATTAGGATTATAAGGGGGTACCGCACGATCTCCTTTGAGGCGGCGAGTCTCCTGGCCGGAACTCCACCATGGGACCTGGAGGCGAGAGCCCTTGCAGCTCTCTATCAGTGGCGCAAGCACGCGTAGGAGTTGGGTCGGAGTCCTGAAACCCGAGACATCGAAAATCAGAAATCCCAACTCCGCCAGGCCCTCGTAGAGGAGTGGAAGGAACGACTTGGGCAGCCAAGCGCTGGACATGCCGTTGTTACGGCGATAAGACCCCTTATGGAGGATTGGCTTGAGAGGCATCATGGGACCCTCTCATACCGACTGACGCAGGTGATCACTGGAAAGGATGTTTCGGAGATTACCTGTGTCTGATCCGTAAGGAGCCAACGCCTGAGTGCCATCACTGCGATGGCCGGACCGTGGACACAGCGCTCCACACGCTGGCAGAATGCCCGGCATGGGTGGAGCAGAGGCGTGACCTCATGGCGGCCATCGAAGTGGGGACTCTCTCGCTCGGTAACATGGTTGCGGCCATGATACGGAGCGAGGGTGCGTGGAACTCCGCCGTCTCTTTCTGCGAGCAGGTTATGCTTGCGAAGGAGATGGCGGAGCGGGACCGAGAGAGGTTTAGAACTCTCCCGGTCCGCCAGGCCCGGGAAAGGGCCAGGTACCGCAGAAGGCTCAGGCGCCGGAGATCACTAGAAGATCTCCGTCCTCCATAAGTGCAGGCCTGGGGGTGACAAATGAGGCCATCTGTCACCCTAGCAGAAGCAGGTTTCCAAGAAACCATGAGTTTTCCACACAGGAGGGGGCCACTGCAGCCGTAGTTGGTCCGAGGTACGTCGGGGTTCCAGGGATTTCCTTACTAGGGTGCACCTGGTCCCCTGGCTACTGGTACCTGAGACGGCGTGCGGTTTTTGGTCGGTTCGAGTCCGACATAACCACCCTGCGGTGGTATCCATGGGGATTTCCGCACAGTACAAAAAAAAAAAAAAAAAAAAAAAAAAAAAAAAAAGTGGTTTAAGCTCTGCGGTGATGAATCTTTCAGCCAGATCAAATAATGTTATATGCATAGATTATACGCTTCACTATTTGCCTCGTTTCAATTATGTGCACTTGTAATTTTGTTACAGTTAAATTGTGGGTTTAACTCCCGAATTCGGCAAATCACTATTTGTAAATGGTCGTACACTCACCCGCTATTATGTAGTATCAAAATGTTGTCAAATTGCGAGTCAACGTAAAACATGGCCTGTCTAAAAGAGATAAAAATAAATGTGTTTGCCGGCCTTATATTAACACGTTTGATGAGTTTATTTTATAACAAAGTTCAAATGAAATATTATAGTATCACATATTAAATTTAGTACGATAGGGTGGGCCACGAATTAGTTAACATTTGAAAAAATCATATAAAAATCATTCAACTTTTTTATTTGCAAGGAAGCTAATATTATCTGGAATTTATTTTTTCAAAAATTACGTCATCTAAATGACTACCGTTTTGACATTTTGCACTCTTCTAAGCAAGCACCAAAATTTTGGAATAAGTACTCGTCGGCAAAGAGACCGCGAGATCGCCGACATCTCTTCGATGATTTTTCTTTAAGTTGACGTACTGTATTTAGCTTACTGATATAGCCACGATTCTTCAAATAACCCCATAAAAAGAAGTCTACTGGGGATAGATCTGAACTTCTGGGTGGCCATGGAATATCGCCTCGTCTGGAAATCAGCTTTACCGGAAAGGGAATTTTCTTAAGATGACAATCCATTCAATAGTATTTTTTTATGTTTATTGCCTCAAAACTACAGCATTTATGAGCCAATTTGGCAAATTCCGAGATTTGTTATGTTGAAAACAAAATAATCTCTTAAAAAACAAGAGACTTATTTGGACCACAGAAACACCAATTATTTTTCTACGATGACCACTTCAGGTAATTCTGCTCCTTAAGTTAATGATATATTTATTGTGTAGGATAAACACATATCAATATTCCGAAATATAACAGTGAAGAAGGAAGGAGTTAGGAAGTGGA
This sequence comes from Hypercompe scribonia, assembly GCA_949316085.1. Lineage (NCBI taxonomy): Eukaryota > Metazoa > Arthropoda > Insecta > Lepidoptera > Erebidae > Hypercompe > Hypercompe scribonia. The sequence continues at coordinate 15,292,462 of OX438988.1, forward strand.
AATGTTGTCATATTCTTGGCAATTTAGATTTCTCCGTGTACCATGTCGCTAAGGATTGTAGTGAACGAAAATTGGTTGCACCGAGGCATTCCGGATTCTTTCTAGCCCCAATAGAATGCAATAATGTGGTCTGAATGCGAGGTGATATCTTCGCAGCGTTAGTATTGAATAAAATGTAGACTTTGGTATGAGAAGACATGTGAAATATTGAACACATATTTTATTTAAATCTGTATTTTTTTGTACCATATGTTTTATGTATTTGGTGAGGTATTGAACAGTAAAGTGATATGTAGAAATTAGAAAAAATCTTTTTGTTTTTGTCGTTTAGTCTATGACTTTAACAAGCGTTTTTAAAAACTTAAAGTGTATATTTAATATTTGTTTTGTTAAAAATTAGTAAATATAACTTGATGTATCTCTCTCACAGCTGCTTGGTTTCGAAACTAGGTAGAGCTTGTAGTATGCTAATGAAACTACTGATTACAATACACATTTATGTGTATTGTAAATACACACTATTTTGTAAATAAATTGTACACGTAAAAAAACATTGTATTAATCACATGTTTATTTGTCTTGGGAAAAATTGAACCATTGGTTACTGATTTAGCAAACAAGATCACTAACCACTTGGCCCGTAGGCCAGTCAATTAAATAGACATATAAGCATAGAATAAACTTAATTGTCGATAGGTAAAAATTGATAGAGGTGTAACTAATGTCGCACTACTGTAGTCCTAAACGCATAAATTATGCGCACTAGCTCACGGAACACAAAACATCACCGTAATAGAACCGTAGTATATATGTCGATATTTGATATACTTTATCCTGGTACACTTTATGTAAACCCAGTCCTGACGCCAACATTTGTCTTAGTTAGAGGAATTAACGAGAATACGAGTAATGTGCAACTCACTTCGCTAATGTTGTTTTGTTCCGAAATAAAGTTAACAAGATTTTCTTGGAATTACAAGTAAGCACAAAAGTTGATTTTGATTTTACTATAAAATGGTATATTATTAGAACCATGTCTCTGAGTATATGTTCCCAGATCAACAGAAGTGATACCACATCTTCATAAACAACTGGTGTTCAATTCATTTACTTTTTTTTTAACGAGTGTCTGCGATTACCAGGGTCTAAACCCCTCTCTCTTGATTTCGAGGGAAATAAAGAATAAGTCAGCATCATTTAATAGTTTTAAATATTTTAAAATGTCGCTTTTATGACAGTTCATTCAAAAATTTGTGTTATGATATTCCGAAATTTTCAATAACTTTCAGTAAAGTTTACGAAACTTCTGGTACTTTCTATGATAGAAAACCAAACTACTAAAGATGACTGCTATACGGTATATTATTACCTACTATTCTACTTCTTGAATTAAACTTGTAAACAATGAGAATTGTCGTTAATTTTGAATCATTGCGTTTATGGATATCACTTTCATTAAATTGTGATTATTTCATATGTAAACAAGCGTGCTAAATTTATCACGAACCTATTTTCTTTCATTGGCATTTTAAAAAGTTTTAGTCTTACAATTTATAACAATTTTCTCAAGATATTTTAATTTTCAAATATATCTCTGTCAATAAATAACTACTAAAGGCTATATAAATCGAAAATTCTGACCATTTTAACGATAAATTAAATGTGTCCAGCCAACGATGTTTCTATTAATGCCCACTGGTTTAATTTCCGTTCTGTAGTAACGATAACGACACACAGGGCATCGACTTAATGCAATTGTAGTTTGGTAAATATTTGATACATTTAGTTTCTTTTTTCCTGATAAAATAATGTTTAACTTAATACTTGAAAGATTATATAAAAATATTGGTTTGTTTCTCGTTGAACGGTAATCTTCGCAAGTACTGTCCCCGTCGTCGAGATGTAACTGTTTCGAGTATGATTACCACCACCTAGCATCACTAGGCAGTGGTAATCATTTACCATTCGGGGACTCAACTACAACATATAAATCTTCAGCTTTCTAAATGTTTTTCTTAATGAGGGCAAATGTCGCCCTTATGTCAAATAGTAGACCATATGAATAATTACTTCAAAAAGAAAGAGGTTGAAGGTACTTAAGGTACTACCTGGAAAAAGGAAATGATTACCTATATTTTCGCTGTTTATTTATATGAGACAAGAGTTAGTAAAAAGAGTTACTCACTTAATGACGAAAAATCTCACGATGCGAATGGAATATATAATGTATTTTCGTAGCATAGTAAGTATTATTTCTCTAAATTTAGTTCTCAAATATGTGTTTTTATTTTGTAAAATATGTTAAAAATCAGAACGGCACGAGTCGTACCGATTATACTTAGAATGGGCATGTTAAAAGCGGTGTGGTAACAAATTAATCAACCTCAAGCAAACGAACCTTCCAGTTTGACGTGACACCAAAAATTTCTCGTTCATCCCGTCAATGTAATCGTATATCACAAAGCGCAGAGCAGATTCTGCAATTTAATATGCTTGATAAATATGGTCCATTTCAAAATCACAAAAATCAATTCAGCACCCACGATTTCCCAGACCTCCTCATTCACATTTACATCAATAAAATCACACATTCATTTTTATCTCCGGTCGTTGGTTGAAAAAACTAGGTTCGTGACCTTCCGGAGATGTTGGTTGTATAAACATCTATCTAGTGATTATTTACCTACTCTCACGAGTGTTAAATGAAACAAAGCAGGTGACTTTGAAGCAATGGCGGATTTGTTTTTACGACTAAGGGCTGGGATAATCAACGCTAAGAATAGTTATTTAAGATATACAGTTGTATACAGGTGTGTTTCCGTCCGAATTTTTTTTCGCGTCCGGTCCTCTGTAGGATTTGAAACTATTCAAACTTTCATCATTGGACGTCCAGTATTGGACAAAAACTATACTACAGTACTACTGAATTCAAATTTCGTTGGAAGAATTTGGGATATATACACATGTGACATATATATACGCTTAAGTCTATATCCAGAAACGGTTTACATTTTGTCGTAAATGATTTTAATTTGTAGTTTACGTGATAAGTGGTAAAATTATTGCCTTAAACCAAATACTTTAGGGTAGTATGGTATGTTAAAGAACAAACAATAGGAAAAGAATATTGGTTTTATTTATTGATTGTAATATTTTCAGCAGAGGTAGCAAAATACAGGGCGTGTGACTTAAAAAAAAACTTGGTATTAAAAGGCCTAGAGAGAAGGTAGATTTCTTTTTTCATCCTTGATCTAAAATGAAATATTTTTGTTTCATATAACATAATTTATTTTCACTAAATGTTCAATAACATTTGAATAGGAACGATGTGTTTGTGTGAATATATATGTACTTAAATTGGATATAAATTACACTGGTATACGCTAGTCAGGCAGACGTCAACTGTAACGAAACTGCTAGATTGATGGCAATTAAAATTTCTGAACGCTGAATCCTGCAAAACGAATTTCGAACGAATGAAACTGATTTATGGGACGTCTTATGAAAAGTAATCTACCAATGAATGACACTGGGGAGGTTATTAACTTTTTGGTAGTCGCAATTCAAAAAAAAACCCAAGTTATCTTTTGTTACATTAAAATCTCTTAACACGCTTAGGTTTGGTAATAAATTTCATTTAAAAATGTACATTATTTCTTAAATGTGAGGAATGAAAATGTAATGATTTTATACCAGTACAAATAGTAATCTTTTTTAATAAACTTAATAGTAAGAAGTAATAAGAGTATTAACAATGTCTACAATTACTATCATTGTTATATATCCAAATATTTAAGTTCATCACGTGGCTTCGTCGTATCAGCCTATTGTAGGCGTTGCATGTCACTCTGATCTGTTTCAAAAACTTATATTGAAACAATATTATACACATGACTGTTTTTTTTTAATACAATTCATCAACATCAACAGCCTTTTACAGTCCACTTGTGGACATGGGCCTCTCCTTAGCAAGGAGGTTTTGGCCTATTATACCACGCTGGCCAGACGGGTTGGAATAGGGTTCGTTTCAAGTTTTCCTTCTCTTTGTAATGATGTTGTCTTGTATATTTGGTTCCCTTAGTCGCCTTTTTACGATACCCACGGGATAAATGGGGGTGGTAACACTATGTATTCTTAATCCATCACCACACGGAATTTAATTATTGATGGATCGATTTTGGTGATGAATTATTAGGGATGACAGTAAAACTCCGTCATAGTTCATAGTGTATTCTCTCTGGCAAAATTAATTCTAATTGTGTTAGTCGTTCCGATCTGATTTGATAAAACATATGACCAAACTATGACAATTATAATAGTTATAACTTACATAATGATAGTGATATCAAACATAATAAATTCTTAGTGATATTTATGCAGTCTTTTTGGAGGTTATTTTTTAAAATTTACTTGGCAACAGTTTTGTTAACCAAAAAGATATGTTTAATTTATTCCTTGGCTCATCTTTTATGTTCTAGACTAATTTTAATTGGGTGTTCTATGCGGACTTACTGTCTAGCTAACTTGACGAAGACTTGAAAATCTTGAATTTTTTTGTTACATTCACATAATATTTACGTAAAAGTTCTTATAAAGTTAAGTCTGAAATTAAAATAATTTTTTAATTTTAAAATAAGGTAATATGACTATTTCTTGCGCCAAATGTGTTTTAGTATATATTTTATAAACTTTTTCAGACCCACAGGAGTCATATCTGCTTTTGGGTTTTATCCAAGATTCTTTTTATTTTTTCATAGTCTGTCAAAGGAACTCTACTCTATCTGATAGATAGCCATGAATAGAATCATCATATATTCTGTATATAAAATTTTTATTAGATTTCTAAAAGTAAATTCACGATTAACATGTTTTTTTGATCTGCAGGGTTCCGTAATTTTAATAGAAAACCTTTTAGACTTTAACTTTGTCTTTCTGTCCACTTCATAAATTACTTTAGTTATAACATGTGTATGGTATAATGTTTTTTTCCTATCTTAAAAGTCTGCGAAAGTGACTCTACTCTGCCTGATGGAAAGCATGCATAGAATCCAAGAGTTATGGTCACCATACTCATTGGAAATGCTGACAACGCAGTGTGGTGACCCACACTATGGGGCGGCCTTGTGAGATGCTTTTTCACACCCAGCTTGGGGACGTAAAAGGCATGACAGTCATTGTGACAGTGTAAGGTTTACATAGTTACCACGACAACTGTCACCCCTGCATCGTGTGGTTATCATTGGTGTATAAAGGTCACCGTATAATCTTGATCTGTAAGTCAAGAGCCGATTTGTTAGTAATGTATTTTTTTAATATAATACTAAAAGTGTTATAATATTCGATAAATTATGGCCACAATCCAATAGTATGAACATAAAACGTATTAAAAATAATTTTCATAAAATCTTTATTTCATTCACGGCACTATTAATTGTTCGTATTGTTATATCAATAAATAATCAAATGCAGTGGGAAAATTATTTAAGGGTAAAAAACTAAACGACTTATAAAAATAATACAAAACTAAATGTGTACGAATGTGGGGTAATTTTTTTTCCATATCCTAGCAATACTTGACTACTGTCAACCTACGTTTCCGGCCGACATCACTTGTCGTTCGCTTCACACGCGCTAACTTGCACTGTGGGTGGACTTTGTGTTTTTCTTTTCTGTTTCCACTTATTTTTTATACAGCTGACTTGATATAAAACTTCATAAAGTAACATTTTAATACGGAAAAATAATATTAGGGTTTCAATTATAAATTGTCTATGTCTAGGCCAGGCACTGATACAACGTGATCGATATCAATTAATCATAACGACAAAATGGTAAATCAAAATCATTACTATCTCGGAGATGATGGTAAGCAACTGCCATTGCCCATAGCCACGCATAACTCAAGAGTCACAAGTGCGCCCGGTTTTTTGAAAAATAAGAAGGAAGATTTCTTTACCCTCATTAATTCAGTGAAAAGCTATGAAATAAATGCTTCAAGCTGGTTTTATGTACGGTCGTGATATCATTCAGGTCGGACCGGCACGTACGTGTCGAAACATGGCTCTCCTACAGGAAAATCTGGTTTGTGTAAAATTATCTCCAGCAAAATGTTATCAGTAATTCAATTACAACATAAAAATATAGCCAAAAATTCGTTGACCTTTATTTTTAGTTATGTACAATCCGTAATTTGTTTTTCACGTAGAACGTGACGAATCAAAAGTGGTTTTAGGAGACTGGACAATATTAAAACAGTATTTATTCTGTAAATGTCAAAAATGTTGATCTAAAATTCTTTCTTGTACCTTAATCCATTATTATCGTTTGTTGAAATAGCTTCAGTTTTGAGAGAGAGCAATAATAAATCGAATTCGTTTCTACTTTATTTATTAAAAATATTTTGAAGAAGCTTTTGCTGGATATCTGTTTAAATTAGCCTTTTTAGTCAGTTTGATTATTTACTTACCTGGCTTAGAGTATTGTCAAATATTAACGAAAATTTCCAGTTTTAAGTTCAACTGAGATACATTTTTGATAGTTTGAGAGTTTGAAAATAGGCAGTTAGGCAGATCGGCAGAATTTTTAATATTAGATATTTATTTTAATATTAATGTCCTTTAAATTAAATACAAACAAATATATGTATTTACACTGGCATATAGTAAGTGTTTACCGAAGAAAGAAAATAATATTAGGTAAAGTAAATACGCAGTTACACAATATGTTAAGTTATAATACTCGTATTCAGTTTCATATTATGACACTAATAATTATGTTAAATAATATGAATATATGACGAAAGATAGATATTAATACAGTGATTAAAACAGATGAACAGTTAGCAATATCGCTTTGTCAGTTTATTGATACAACAGCCAAGAACTTGGCTATTAATTCTGACATATTAAATTATGTTTAGGGATAACAGATGTTAATTCTATCTTAAATATACCATATTGGACGGTATCATCGGTCATCAGTTAAAATATTATCAGCTCGTGTTCGATGTCAGTATTTTTCCTTAAGTAGCTCATTCAATAGAGAGCGTGCTTTACGTGACGGTTCATTGATTTTGATTAGAAAGGATTTTATTTTAAAGAACCGTACTGACATCACATCAGCTGTGGTTTATTTATTTGGATCATAAAATCTTTATGAGGTCATTTAAGAGTCTACTAGGATCACTGCCTCCACTGTCAAGTATTTAGATAACATATTAACTGACATAGAGCCACACACCAAAGAAATAATAAACAAACTATATTTTTTAGTCTTTGTGGGCGGATGTGTGCTTAGGCTATGTAAAATAAAATGCTAGTAACACGAGATATCACTCTAGTACCTAAAACTGTGACACATATGGAATTATATAATAATCCTTTTCAATTATATAAATCTTTTTTTAACATATATTGTTCAGAGTTTGAATAGACTTTTTGCAATAAGAATTTGTTGAGAAAAGGTACTACAACATTCAGAGAATGGGGAAAATATAAAAGTAGAAAGTTTTACGAGCTTTGTGAAGAAAGAATAATAGTAATAATATTCTCATACGTCTCACATACGGCTGTCTGATTCCAAATTAGGCAAATCCTGCACTACGGTAACCGGGCTGTTGATAAATACAATTTTATATGTCTAAATACATAAATATTATATATAAATTACACCCAGACATAGAACAAATGATTGTGATCATCACGCAAAGACTTTTCCTGGATAGGTAACGAACCTACGACTAGCTTAACAGTCAGGATCACTAATAGTTAGGCCAATAGGTCCCTCAAATTATAGCACTAGTTAGCAAGAAATTATAACCTGGTGTGGAATTTCGAGAATATATAAAAAAAAATTCAAATAAAATTAAAATGACTTGGTAAAAAATTAATACTAAAACTGAAAAGGCAAAGAATAAATTCAACAATTATAGCCTTATTATCAATAATAAAGCAAATGAATCTTGTTTAGAGGTTCCTACAGTTTTTGAAAAAAATTTCAATAACATTCATGTTTCAAGAACAGAATCATTTTAATCGTATGATTATATTAAAATTTATACCACTGAGATTAGATTTAGCGACGCACCGATAGAGATATTATTGAAACATCCAATATCAAAAAAACTGTCCGTCTTAGTGTCAAAAAAACTGACAACCAATAGTTTCATCACAGTTGACCTTAATTTAAATAAGTGCAATCATTGAGATGATAGTGATGTCCTCCTCTAAGTTCCCGTCGACGGTGGCCCTATAGTAGTCTCCTGGCATATGCACGGATGTATGTGTTTATTTAAAACAGGTAACACTACTCAGGTCCTACTAATTTTAGACCTATTTTAGTGTTACCTACTTCGAGTAAAATGTTTGAATAAATTATAGTAGAACAGCTACAAACTCACTTAAGTGAAGACAATGTTCTACACAGAATACTGTTCAGCTTCAGAAGAGGTTGCTTAATAAGTAATGCTGGTGGTGAACTTTTGGAAAGTATATTTAGTGCCTGGGAAGATAAACTGGGTGCATTAGGCGTTTTTGTACGCGATTACGTTGTTTATGTAACATTAAACAGGAAATAGTAACACTATGGTATTAAGAGTACTGTTGTGGACCTTCTTATTTTTTATTTGCATAATAGGATCCAGAGGGTGAAGGTTACTAGTCAGGGGTCTGTTCCATAGAGTTTAGTTATCTACCTATTTTTGTTTCTCGTTTACACTAATGATCTACTTAATTTTATGAAAGATAATCAGGATATAGTACTGGCTGTGAATAAAATTTTGCTTTCTTTTAAATTTGAATGGCAACAATCCGTTACTGATGACGTAAATAGCATTCTCTCTGATATTGAGATATGGTTCAATGTAGCTAAATTACTTTTAAATGAAAAAAATACTAAATATATCAGATTTTTGAGACTGAATATCAAACAAATTTAAACCAGTAGTTTGATAAATGGCAAGATTTAATCTTGTAGGCACCATCAAGTTTTTGAGTGCTAGACTATAAATTGCAGTTGGCCTACACATTGACGGATTGTCGAATAGAGTCGTTTCTGCACTATATGCAGCTTGTAAAATTGTGTTAGACTAGTGTATTTTAGCTATTGTCATAGTGTCATAGAGTATTGTTTTGGAGGAAATGCTGTTGAGATCCTAAGTATCTTGTGTGGCAAAAGAGAGCTGTTCACGAAATTTATAATATCACTTATAGGTTGGACACCATTTACTGAGGGATAAATCTAAAGAAATTGGTTTCATGGCAGTCACATCACAATACATTTATGAAAATCTTGTATATGTAAAAAAAAATATTCATTTATTCACAAAGTTTAACTTCATTCGTGATATCAACACTAGAAATAAAAATAAACTCGTGTTGCTAAAGATTAGATTACAAAAAGTAAGCAAGTGTTCTCGGTGTCAGGGTGTACGATTGTATAATACAATAAAATTACAAACAAATTTCGAAAATAAGATACATAAATTTAAATTTTTAAGGACTCAAATTTATAAACAAAACAGTTTTAGAGTATTTAGCTAGTTAGTCTCTTCTTTGTGTGTGTTAATATAAGTATAGTTTCGTCATCATTATCATCAACAGCTTTTTACAGTCCACTGCTGGACATAGGCCTCTCCTTAGCAAGGAGGTTTTGGCCTACTGTATTACGCTGGTCAGACGGGTTGGAATTAGGTTTGTTTCAAGTTTTCCTTCCTTTTGTAATGATGTTGTCTTGCATACTTTGTTCCCTTAGTCACCTTTTACGACGCTCACGGGATGAATAGTAATTAATCCGTCACCACATGGACATAGTTTAGACTTGTAATTTTAATTAGTATTAAATATCTTTCTACTAGTTTTGAGTATTTACACAGCTTACCAAAATATCCTGCTGCCGATAGTGTTGAGTCGTTAATCTTGCTAGTATTTAGGTAAGTAGTAGTTAGGTAACACGATGACAGGGGCTTGTCCGCCGTCTCTACAGACAGGCCGACTCAAAACTATGATCGTTTCTTCAAAAACCCAACCCAGACCTTGTACTGTACTCGTAAAGTTTTTATGTAATCAAGGTTTACAGATGTAAAAAAGAATAACTTTGTTTCGGCATTATTTCCTAGAGTGAGTCTTAGGAAATGCCGGCGCCTTCTAACTGTAAAGTCCGATATGATAAAACATCTGTAAAATGTTTACTTGAAGAAATAAATATTATTTATTTTATACTTACATAAATTAAAGAATGCATTAACATCATATAAATAAATCTATTCTTAAATCTGAGGTCTACATTTTATACTATTTGAACAAGAAAACATACAACATTGGTTAATATACTAAGTATTAAACTCAAGTGTCAAACAAAAATATCTGTCATAAAAAGACCTATAAGTTATTTTCTTAAAAATAAATCTTCTTTAAAATATTTATTTTGATAATAATTGTACTAACATATAAATATGTATGAGCATAAGACTTTATAACCGCAAATATGAGACGGATGAAAAATCTAAGATATTTCTTTTATTTTTCATCTGGCGGTGATAAGTTACAGTCATTCAGTCCGTACCAGAAAATAATCCGTACTTTACTCTACAGTTTAGCATAGGAATGTTGGAGTACTGTTATAAAATCAGAAGATTTTCTCAAGAATTCTCTCACATGTATCCTCGAGTGGGTTCCGAGACAAATTCAACGTCAGCCTCTATCAAAATACTCCAAACGTTGCTTAGGGACATCTGAATCATGTTTATTTAGGCGGGACGTACCAAAAAGCTAACATAGCCTCGCCTTCGATTTTTATATGACCCGCTTGTAAACTAGGACTGCCTAGAGTTTAGCTTTTTTATCTGTAATACTTTTACCAAGGGCCCAGGTGTGTCGTTTTTGGTGCGAGGTATATTACCCAATTTTGTGGTGAAGGAATTATGAAAATTGAAATAGAATTATATATAAGATATTCAGGATAAGTAATATTACTTTCATGTTTCTTTTTTATAGGTTTACAGAAAAGGTAAGCTTAGCAAGAAATAGGTTATAATATATTTCTAGATAAACTAGAGCTGGAAAACAATTGAAATCTGAAAATGTACTTCATTCTAGCAGAAAAAGGCTAAAAAAAGAAAAAGCTAAAGACTGTTGTATTTCACACATACAAAGGCAGAATTTTACTTCCAGGCGAAAAGATGGACCGCAACTCAACTCTTAATGTTATATTTAAATTGTTGTGTAAACTTTTGAATACATGATGAAGAACCATCAGTTACTACGCAGTTCGTATGTCTATGAAAAATGATTTCGAAGTACATGTCTTTAACACACTCACATTAGAAATCGATGGACAGTTCTTGTGTCATAATTATTGCTCATAATATCTCAATACTTTATGACCTTGTTTGCGTAGTTCAATATTGTGAGTGCAATTCTTTACATCTTATTTTATTCATGTGTTTACGTTCATATCTCTCTGTTACCACATTGACTCAATATATTTTAAGTTCAGATTTTTGGAATAAAAATCATGAAGAAAGACGTTCGTAATCTCGATTACGAATAAAAATTTTTATTAAGACATATATGATATACCAACATGTGTATGTTTGTGATTGCATACATGCAAAACAGATATACATGAATCTTAAACACTTATCAATTCCGCATACCACAATTGCGTAGATTGCGTAACTTCTAAATGGCATAACTCCTCACTGGCACCGCGCCATACGGCCCGGCTAATTCGGGCATCGACCTCTTTACGCTTCTGCTTCAAAACAATGCGAAAATATACCTATTGTGACGTCACCATACAAATCGTTTAAGATTCGGATATTCAGAAAAAAACAGTGGATGAAATAGTCTTAGTAAACAAAACCTGTTATAAAACTATAATGGAACATTAGTACGGTAGCTTTATTACAGATGACGAGAAATAGAGAGTATGTCTACCAATAAATAAGATTTTCTTAATCTACCATCAAATTTAAAATTCTATTTTTACTGAAATCCATCTAGTTCGAACCATCATGTCCGCAAACGTACTCAAAGTTATTTTTACACTCTCATACATATTCATATTTATTTCAGCGCCTTTGATGTTTGATCTTACGACGATCGTAGTTTTTGATCTTGTATGCGGGCTCGTGGCCATTTTGGCATTAACGCGGTTGTTAATATCGAAGTTAATCGCCCTGAAACGTTTGTGTTACATAAATTATGTATGTACGTGTGTCACAACCGAACTGTGGAAAAGATGCGCTGTTAAATCTTATTTCATATATTATCTAATGTTTTGAGATGTTTATTAGACACATTTGATTGATTAAAGAATTTTAAAATGATTGTTTTGACTTAAGTTATAATCTTATTTGTATGTTTTTTTAAGAATTACGTAAAAATATCTGAAAAATCATACTCCAGCAGCAGAACCAGTCTTAATTTTTTTAGTAATTTTTATTAACTATTATTATTAAATGTCCTATAAAAAATATACCAATTCAAAAAAGAAACTGCACTTAAAATGAAAGTAACGGCCATATAAAAAACACAGACTCTTAACAGTATTAAAAATCAAAATATAAACGTATTTTAAAAGCCAAGGATTCAAGAATAAATTCCCCGATGAGATACAAAAATTAAGCACCTATAAATTCAAGCCTTCAGATAAGTAGTTACGATGTAATAAAGCCTATTCCTTAACTGTAGGCTATTTGCAAAACAAAAATCCTTGGGCTTAATCTTCTTTTATTTAGACTTTGTTTTTAATACAAAATTTCTTTTTTGTTTTTTTTTTTTCTATCTTAAGAGCCTGCTAAAGTGACTCTACTCTACTTGATGGAAAGCATGAATAGAATCCAAGAGTTGTGGTCACCATACTCATTGCAAATGCTGACAACGCAGTATGGTGACCCACACTATGGCGGCCTTGTGAGATGCTTTTTCACACCCCGCTTGGGGACGTAAAAGGTATGACAGTCATTGCGACAGTGTAAGGTTTACACAGTTAACACGGTAACTATCACCCCTGCATCGATGGGCCTCCAGTCTTAATAGTTTGCGCTATTTCGTCTATATTGAAATGTAACCAATCAAAGGGTTTAATTGAGAGTGGATTATAGTAATTTTGTTGATGCGATTACTACATAAGACGATGACGTTTTGAAAAGTCTCGAATTCTTCAATTCTCGTTTCATTTTTTAAGAAAAATAAAATAACTTCACACATAACACACAGCCTCTTATTTTAACCTAGGCAGAACCCATACTATAGTAAACGAGTTACTGATAAAGCATAACTATTTAAATAAACTAACTCACGTAACCTCGTCTGCGTTTCCTGTTGTCCGTAACGTGATGCTATACAACGTGAACAAATTTGTTAACCATAAAAAGGTTATAGTGAGACAATTTTCAAAGATATGTAGATGCTGCCATGGAATTTTTTAATGAATTTTTCTATGAAACAATCCGTTCATACATTATTTTTGCGAAACTTTAACCATTTACTCAGTTCACGAAATGGAAGTTCTCAAAATCAATAAGTCTCAAAATGAACAATTTTACCCCATTTTTGCAATATGTTTCATTGATACTCCACGCTTTTTAGTCATAGCGTGATGATAAAGCCTGCCGCGATAACTGGGTTACCTAACACTTTTCAAATCGCATGCGTGACTCCTGAGATTAGCGTGTTCAAACAGACAAATAAATAAACAAACTCTTCAGTTTTATAATATTTTATAATAGTATAGATTTATAAATAATTAATTATTGTTGATGAATTATACCCAGACAGACTAAGTGATCGTACTATTCACACAATTACTTGTTCTAACCCCGATCATTTTATCGAACCCACGACCTCTGATTCAACAGTCAAAGTCACTTACCACTAGACCAATAGGTCAGTCAAGGGTAATAAACAGCTTAATTTTGTAGCAGTCGAATTCAACCAAAGACTCCTTAATATTATACATTGTAATAATTCTGTTTTCTAAAGAAAATTATGCCCCACATCTAGTCCTCAAAATAGTGTAAATTTTAATACTAAATTAGTAATTAACGATGGAAATCAGTGTTATAACAATTACTTTACAACGCTGATAACAACATGTACACTATCCTCGACTTAAAATTCGAAAGGCCATAAAGTGATCTTTGTTCTACTTTAGTTCGATCTTAACTTTTTACAATTCGAACTACAAAGAAGCGATCAAAACGCTTAAATCGAACGTTTGATGTTTCGACTCTGAAAGTGGAGAGCCGATGTTTGTTTTAGATATATTATGTTAAGATAAGGATTAAATTGATTTAAAGAAAACTGTCACACACTCGCCGAATAACAATACTGTAATAGAAACAGTATTCTACAGTAAACTGATAAGCAGGCAATTTTACATCGTTTATTACGATACCAACGACGTCCTATCCGTTATGACAGGGAGTCGAGACGTGGACACTCACCATTAGACTGGTTTACAAGTTTAAAGTAACTCAGCTTGTGATAGAGCATGCCATGTTAAGTGTCTCTCTGTCCGATAAAAATCGTAACGAGGTTATTCGACCGAGAACTGGAGTAACTGATATAGCACGGAAAATCAGTATGATGAAGTAGAAGTGGACCGGTCATGTCTCCAGACGAACCGATGATCGCTGGAGCCGAAATGTGCTAGAGTGGTGACCGAGATTGAGCAAACGTAGTGTAGGGTGCCCTGTGGCACGATGGACCGACGACTTGAAGAAAGTGATTGGCAGCAAATGGATGTGGATTGCCCAAGACCGGGATGGTTGACGCTTCTAGGGCTAGACCTTCTTCCAGCAGTGGACGACACACATACACATCATTTAAAAGTTTATCGTCTCTTTATTAATTAATTAATACATTTAAAATGTTATTTTTATTTTAAGATAAATTTAATACAGTAATAATACTTTTGAATATTGAACATAAAATGTTATCTATTTTTAAATTAATTAGAGCTTGTACCATGAAAACTAATTCAATAGTTTCAAATACTTAGTCTGGCCATAAATACTGTTACACTTAATTATAAAAAAATATTACATTTGAATTTCGAATCTGTCATTTTTATACGATTGTTCATTGTGTTTTCTCATTTTGGCGCCAATACATTGTAAAATATTTTGCGATATTAAAATGGTGTGGGGTGATAAAGAGAACCGAATCGCTGTGATAGCATTACACAAAGTAGGTATGGAGCCAAATGCAATTTTTAAAACTCTCCATACACTTGGTATTAGTAAAATGTTTGTGTACCGGGCTATTAATAGGTACAATGAGACCTCCTCTGTTTGTGACAGAAAAAGATCTGGCCGTCCACGTAGTGTTCGTACGAAAAAGGTGGTCAAAGCAGTAAGGGAAAGAATTCGAAGAAATCCTGTCCGAAAGCAAAAGATTTTATCTCGGGAAATGAAGATAGCACCTAGAACCATGTCGCGTATTTTAAAAGATGACTTAGGACTTGCAGCCTATAAGAGACGCACTGGCCATTTCTTAACTGATAATTTAAAGAAGAATAGGGTGGTAAAATCGAAACAACTACTGAAGCGGTACGCAAAGGGAGGTCACAGAAAAATTTTGTTTACGGATGAGAAAATTTTTACAATTGAGCAACATTTTAACAAACAAAATGACCGTATTTATGCTCAAAGCTCTAAGGAAGCTTCCCAATTAGTCGACAGAGTGCAACGTGGACATTATCCGACTTCAGTGATGGTTTGGTGGGGTGTTAGCTATGAAGGAGTGACTGAGCCATATTTTTGTGAAAAAGGTATCAAAACATCGGCACAAGTGTATCAAGATACCATTCTTGAGAAGGTAGTTAAGCCCCTTAACATCACCATGTTCAATAACCAAGTATGGTCCTTCCAGCAAGACTCGGCGCCGGGTCATAAAGCTCGGTCCACGCAGTCTTGGTTGGAATCGAACGTTTCGGACTTCATCAGAGCTGAAGACTGGCCGTCGTCTAGTCCCGATCTTAATCCGCTGGATTATGATTTGTGGTCAGTTTTAGAGAGTACAGCTTGCTCTAAACGCCATGATAATTTGGAGTCCCTAAAACAATCTATACGATTGGCAGTGAAGAATTTTCCCATGGAAAGAGTGCGTGCTTCTATTGATAACTGGCCTCATCGTTTAAAGGACTGTATTGCAGCCAATGGAGACCACTTCGAATAAGCTTTTTATATTTTTAATTGTTTTATATTTATGTATTAAACTGACACACTGTAAAAGTAATAAATGTTATTTGCAGTTAACAATTTTCTTTTTTCTTTATTACAATATTTATGGCAAGACTAGGTATAATAAAACATATAATACATATCTAAAAAATTAAAAAATAAAATATTATTTTGGACAGTTACAATATTCATGCTACAACACTCGTAATTCAAAAACCCAAGATTACGAGGAATAAATGTAGTGTTACGGACACAAAACTATATTCGTCTATAATTTTATTTATTTTTCCGGACCCTAATAATTTAATCATCGGGTATGACGGAAGTGAGTCAAAGGTCGGGTGTCTGCCTGCTCAAATAATCCCTTTTTCGTCCATAATGTATGTCTCGGCACCTGACATGGTGACATTGCTAACATAACCCGAAGAAAAACCATTTAAATGTCACAAGGGCTATAAGGAAAACATACGTGCTGTAGTAGGTAATAGAAAAGTCTCGTATTTCTTGGATAAGATCCTTTCGTGAAATGTATGAGGAAGGTGCTTGTATTATTTAGTGCGGGGCTCGAGTGAAACTCTTAACTCAAAATAACATCCCACTTGGCATTACTAAGTTGATTGGTGAATTTATAGTTTATAATAGGACTGCAAGGATGATGCGGTGGTTGGAGCGGTCGTCTCGCAGCTTCCTACTGCGTTGAAGTGTTGTTCATCCGATCCCCGCACGGAACAACCCTTTGTTTGACCCTCAAATTATTGTTCTAAGCCTGGGTGCTCTTTGCGTCTGTTTCGCGTACGTTTGTGAAGTCTTCTGCGACACAGAGTTTATTACTCGTATGGATGTTGTCTTTTAAAAAAGAAAAACGAAAAAACATTTTATTCTGAACTATACATATATTTGTTTGGCTTTTTAGACTATGTTGTTGAAAGTTGAAAAAGAAAATGAAATATAATTTAAATATTTCTTCCTTTTACAGTCTACTGCTGGACAGAAACCTCTCCTTAACAAGGAAGTTTCGACCTACTATACCACGCTGGCTAGTCGGGTTGGAATAGGGTTTGTTTCAAGTTAACCCTATTATGTTCCTCCCCGTCCAAACTGGTTGGGTGACCGGGACGGTTCCGTGGCAGTCGTTGGCTCCACGGCGGCTCATTCCCCGCCCTTGTCGCTAAGAGACAAGGGCACTGGATATGTTGCTGCCGAGTGGGGGGGATCACTGTATATGGTGTATACTTCTCCCCCAACCGGAGTTTGAACGACTTCGAGGTTTTCCTTAACAACTTGGAAACCTCGATGCGGCGTCTAACGTCTGGGCACGTCTTAGTGCTGGGGGACTTCAACGCAAAGTCCATTGTGTGGGGTTCCCCCAGGACGGACGCTAGGGGCGAGGCCGTAGAGGAGTGGGCGGCCTCGGTGGGCCTCTGTTTACTAAACAGGGGCTCCACCAACACGTGCGTGCGACAGCAGGGAGGGTCGACAGTGGACCTTTCATTCGCTACCCCTGCCCTCGCCGCACGAGTAAGGAACTGGCGTGTCCTGGAAGAGGTTGAGACGCTCTCGGACCATCCCTATATCCGATTTGAGCTCTCCCGGTCCCCGGACGCCAGTAGGGATCACGTGGCGCGGCGTTCTTCTCGCTTTCCGCGGTGGGCTGTAGCCAAATTAAATAGGGACCTACTAGAGGAGGCGGCCATTATTCACTCTTGGCTGTCTCCGCAGGCCCCGACCGAGGAGGTCGACATGAGGGCTGGTCGCTTCTGCGAAGCGATTGCACAAATCTGTGATGCGGCCATGCCCCGCATCCCAGGTTGCCGGCCTCCACGGAAGGAGGTTTACTGGTGGTCCCAGGAGTTGGCGGACCTCCGTGCGGCCTGTACTCGTGCCCGGAGGTCCTACACCCGTAGTCGGCGGCGACACCGCGAAGAAGGCGGGGAGGACCAGCTTCATGAGGAGTACCGAGAGGCGTGGAAAACTCTGAAGCTGGCCATCAGCCGCGCCAAAGAAATTAAGAGAAAAGAAATGCTGGAGGATCTCGATCGTGACCCCTGGGGTCGCCCCTATTGTGCGACGCGACAAAAGCTCCGCACATCGGGCCCCTCCCTTACAGAGACACTCCAGCCCAGCTTCCTGCGGGAAGTGGTCGAGGGCCTTTTCCCGCAGCGGGAGGAGCACACGCCCCCGTCGATGGCCTTCATGGTCGAAGACGACGGGGTGAACGAAGACAATGTTCCGCCCGTCAGGGAATCGGAGGTAGGGGCGGTTGTTCTACGGATCCGCTCTAAGAACACCGTCCCCGGGCCGGACGGGATACCTGCCCGAGTGCTAGCCCGAGCCCTCGAACACATGTCGGACCGCCTCAGGGAGGTCCTGGACGCCAGCTTGGCGTCCGGACGCTTTCCTGAGTGCTGGAAAAGCGGGAAGCTGGTCCTATTGAGGAAGCCGGGACGGCCAGCCGAATCGGTAGCGGCCTATAGGCCCATCGTGTTGCTGGACGAGGCGGGTAAACTGTTTGAGAGGATACTCTCTGCCCGCATCGTCCGGCACCTCTGCGAGGTGGGCCCCGATCTGTCGGACGCCCAATTTGGTTTTCGGGCGGGGCGTTCGACGGTCGATGCTGTGCTGCGCCTGAGGGCCGTTACCGAAGAGGCGGTGAGCTGTGGCGGCGTGCTGTTGGCGGTGTCATTAGACATTGCTAACGCTTTTAATAGTCTGCCATTTAGCTGCATCAGGGAAGCCCTCCACTACCACGGGGTGCCAAAGTACCTGAGGCGGCTTGTGGCAGACTATCTTGAGGAGCGTACCGTCATGTACGAGGACCGTGACGGTGTTCTGAGGCGGCGGCCCATGTCGTGCGGTGTTTCGCAGGGGTCTTTCCTCGGACCACTCCTGTGGAACATGGGATACGACTGTGACCGTCGTGGTCCACCACCCGGCGCCTCTATCGTAGTCAATTCGGTCCTCGTACCGGTTCAGGCCCAGATGAAGTACCTGGGCCTGATCCTTGACGGCAGGTGGCTCTTCGACGAGCACTTCCGACAGCTTTCTCCAAAGCTGGTCGGCGCTGCCTCTGCCCTCGGGCGACTTTTGCCGAATTTGGGTGGAGCCAGCGTCGCGACGAGACGGCTATACACGGGGGTTGTCCGGTCAATGGCGCTGTATGGTGCGCCGGTGTGGGCGGCGGCTCTGACCGCCCAGAATAGGGCTCGCCTCTCGCGCCCTCAGAGGATATTGGCGGTTAGAGCCATACGCGGTTACTGCACCGTATCGACGGAGGCGGCGTGCGCCTTGGCCGGAACTCCCCCGTGGGATTTGGAGGCGGAAGTGCTCGCCGAAGTTTATCGGCGGACGGCTGACTTCCGGGCGGGTAGCGGCATGCGGCCCCCGCCTGAAGAGATACGCGAGTGGCGAGAGGCCGCTCGTCGAGCCACGATGGCTCATTGGTCGTCCCGGCTGGAGGCTCCACGTCCTGGCTTTGCCGCCGTGGAGGCTCTCCAGCCGGTCATTGCCGAGTGGGCAGGGCGGCAGCACGGGACCCTTTTCTTCCGACTGACGCAGGTCCTTTCCGGGCACGGTTGCTTCGGGAAGTATCTGCACTCGGTCGCCAGGAGGGAATTGAGTCCCGCCTGTCACCACTGCGACTGCAGTGAGGACTCGGCTCAGCACACGCTGGCGGTTTGTTCCGCCTGGGTGGCGCAGCGTGGGGTCCTCACTGCAGTTATTGGAGGAGACCTCTCGCTACCGGCCGTCATACGCTCCATGGCCGGTAGCGACAGTTGTTTTACCGCGGTCGCAACCTTCTGCGAAGACGTAATTTCGCGGAAGGAGGCGGCGGAGAAGGCCCGGGAGGATGATATCCACTCGGACCCAATTCGCCGCCGGCGAGCCGGGCGGCGGAGGCGCGCATACCAGCGCCTCATGCCGCCTTGACTGTGGCCGCGGGTGGACGGGATGGGTTTTCCCCTCCATCCGCTAAAATGGCCAGCCGCGAGAAGGCGACGTCCGCGTGTGCCGTACGTCGCCTAAAATAGAGAGTTTATCCGCAGATGGTGCCCGAGGTTGCGGGCAGGCGCTAGGAGGGATCTGGATGTCGTAATAACAGCTGTTCCCGGTCCCTCCTATGTCAGGCGCAGAGTGGCACACCGTGTGGATTTAGTCGGTCCGATTCCGACACACCACCCCGCCGTAAACCCCGGTGGGGTGACGGCCCGAGGGGGTTTCCACACGTTAAAAAAAAAAAAAAAAAAAAGGGTTTGTTTCAAGTTTTCCTTCTCTTTATATTTTCCTGAAAATTTTGTTCCCTTAGTCAGCTTTTACGACACGCATAGGATAAATAGGGGTGGTAATATTATATATTCTAAATCCATCACTACACAGACATTATAGTTTTCACAAAATATTATGAAGACTATCAAAAAATTTCACAGATTTAAAAAAAATAGTCCCGAAAAGGTTTTATATTTTGCTGCATATCAACTTCAGAACTTATATAGCTTAAACTTTGTGAGCTAATTGGGTGTTTATAGCAGACCAAAAAATCACATAGAACTCGGATGTTATGTAGTTCCAAAAACATTCATCATTTATGTTCATTTGAATTGTTGTAAAAGTGTTTTATTATTGTTGTATAACTAGTCTATGGGACCTCATTTATATAAAACTAAAACAACAAGAAAAAAAATATGAACCTCTTTTCTGTATAAAATGATTCAATCCCTAAGCTTTGTTAGCTCCAAAAACAATAGTCTGGTCCTTCTAAAGGTCTAATTAGTATAATGTTGAAGGCGTATGGCCGTCTGATCCCAAAACTAGACTGTAACTGAACTACTTTAACCACGTTGTTCATTAAGATAACACATAGGTTTTTATGTACCAATCCTTGGTTATATAACAATTTTAACTGCATAGTGTAGTGGTTAAAGACATCGCTACGTTGTTTCATTATAATATGGTATTCTCAACAGCCTTTTACAATCCACTGCTGGACATAGGCCTCTTTTTAGTAAGGAGGTTTTGGCGTACTATTCCACGCTGGCCAGACGGGTTGAAATAGGGTTTGTTTCAAGTTTTCCTTCGCTTTGTAATGATGTTGTCTTGTATACTTGGTTCCCTAGTCGCCTTTTACGACACCCATGAGATGAATAGGGGTGGTAACACTATGTATTCTTAATCCGTCACCACACGGACAATAATATGGTAAGTCACTTAATAATGATAATAAGTTAGGTTTTTATTAATGATCTATATGTTTTGTGTAGGATAATTAATTAATTATTAAGTAGTTCGAATGTCTATCAAAAACGATTTCGAAGTATGATTTTAACGCATTCGCATTAGAATTCGGTAGACAGTTCTTGTACCACGGTTATTGCTCATAATATCTTTATATTTTATGACCTTGTTTTGCATAGTTTAATATTGAGGGTGCCACCCTTTATATCTTGTAATAATTTACCCTGTATTTTATTAATTACCTTTTTAATTTATTGACAAAAACTCATAAATTTTAAACTAAATTTAAATCACATTGATGTGTGTGATCTACCAATTGTTGTTCTAAGTCTGATTGTTCTTTGTGTTCGTTTGTAAAGTCCTCTGCGATACAGGATATATTTCTAAGGCGGGCATTGTCTTAAAAAAAACTGAAGGAAAAGAGCTGAATCTGCAATGGACATTTAATTGTTTGCTTGTGTAAGATAGTAACTAGATAAATAAATAAAAAGTTTTTGTTGTGGTCCCCAGCAGTAAGAAGTCGTTTGTAATCCACTGGCATTCCTTCAGTTGCGAATCGTTTTATTTGAGTATTGAAATAAAACTTCTACTGCTTTCTATGTGTAGCGACTCGTATACAATACATAAAATATAGAAAAAACGTACTTTAATGCCATCTAACGACAACACACCGAACTATCAAATGTTACATTGCGCTATAAAGGCGTCAACGATTGCCGAGTGTTAAGCCTTAGAACTTAAAAATATATATTTATTGTAAGAGTGTTTAGGGATCTGGAACATAGATATAAATATTTTCTAACATAACTATTTTCTGGAGATATTATAATATTACTGATGCTCGTTGCTCCATAAAATTAAATACCAGACACATATTCTACATTCTTTCGTAAGATTTTTGGTGCGGCAAAGTTTATGCCAATTCACAACAAAGCATGTGTTATAACTTTGGACAATAGTCTGGGCTATATGTTTTATATGCTTAAATTGTTATTTTTTTTTGTAAAGACGTATATATATATTTATATATGTAACTGTTTTTGTCCCAACCAAATAAAAAAATATTTTCCTAATATATTAGTCCTAGATAGGAATAGAACGCATGACGTCTAGCCTCAGTTGTCAGTGACTAAATATACGACAGCCTCTGAATAAATGAGCCCATTTTGGTTCTAATTAATACCCAATACTCACATTTTAAATATATTTTTAACACATGCCAGAATAACAAAGAATAATGTACCATCTTACGTTTTTGAATGACTCAAATGATTAATCAGAGTAAAACTTTTAATCAATATTCTCTTTATTTACATTGGAACCCAACTAGTATTCTGTTAATGAATCACTCATGGTTTAAGAATCACGGCACCTTCTGAGTATTAATAGTTTACTGCTATATACGACTATTAGTAACTTCAATTCAATTTCATACAATTTAGTCTATTATATTTTCTTAACCAATATTAGAAAAGGCCAATTTTTCATTGAACACTTTTCCCGTCTACACAAAAGCATACTTTAGATAAATAATATACGGGCAAAGGAAAAGACGCCAACATATTTCGATATCACTTTTGTAACTTATTCACTCAAAGCCCACCTTCCTTAAGTGGAAGCGATAAGTTTTTCATTTGTGGCTCCATCACTATAATCCAGAAAGTATTTCTTGAACAACTTATAGAATTGTTTGCGTAAATATAAAATAGTTTATTTTTGTTTACCATTTAATGATTAAGTCATCAACTTAATCACTGATTGAGATTGGAAGTGTAAATTAAAAAAAAATGCAAATCACTCGTTTTCAATAAGAAACGTTGTGTAGCATTTTTAAATATGTTTAAAAGAAGTTTATTTTATTAAGGCCTCTGTTTTCAGTAGACACACATGAGCAAGTGTAAGTCATGATATACCAGTGAGTCGCTGCCCTCTGAGATCCACCCCTCTAGCGGAGGATGAAACCATGGAATCTGGTGGTAAATTCTATCAAAGCCACGCCTGTTCATCGAAAGGTAGATTCCACTTTCCACCAGTATCGTGGTCCCACGTAGTAGGTGGCGAGCCTATTAGCGGGATTAATCCGGATCTTTTGTTGAGGTTGGCTCGAGGCCCTAAGTTCTTGGTGGGAACCCTATGCACCATGTTACGAGTATAAATTACTATATATTATTCAAAAACAATACTTAGTGTCTAATATTTAGTATTGTAAATACTATGTAAGGTTCAACAAAGTGCTTTGTTTTAAATTTCTTTGTAAATGCCATAAACTTTATAATATTTACAAAGAATATATATTTACAAAGTTTATACGCAACGTATTAAAAATATTGCGTTGCGTATAAACAAATTGTTCGATATGCATTCAAAGATTTAGTTGAACACAAAAGAAAACAAAATTGATGTGTGACTTTTTACTTTCCAAAACTTTCAAAAGAGCAATATTTAAAATACTTTTCCACGTATGTATTCGCAGTTCCAACGAAGCGTAAAAGTATTCCACAATGTATTACGTGCACGTGGAAGTATTTTATCACAGTAACGGGGTCGTCAGGGATTATTTTTGTGAAAAGTGAAGAGAAATTTCAAAGGGAAACGTATATCTGATAGTGGGTGTGAAACTTGGAAAGTGTCTACTAAAATTTTCAATGTATTTGTTATGAACATTTCTCGTTGACAATAAAAACTATTTCATAACAAACTATGATTGATGTAGCTTAAAGGAAAGTTAAAAAAGTGTTTCATAGTATATCAGAAAGCTGTATTTCGACGTCTAGTTCTATTTATCTCTTTAACTTTTTTTTGTATGTAAGTTGTTCCGATGTGAGTTCTTATTTTGGCCGATTGTCTGAGCTTCTATAATTAGAACTTGCGTAGGCTAAATTACTGCCTCACAGGACAATAGTGTTAAGAAATCGTCTCATTGCTTTATCATATGCGTGTGATAATTTTACAAGATACTTTTTTTCTCATTTTATCAATCTTCATTTTGAGCCAATTGATTTTAGATTGTTAACCGATCTGTTCTACTGCCGAAACTCATATGTGAACTTTGGTATTTGTAAAATTTATTCTACAACTTATTTTCAATGAGTACGAATTTCTCACTACACTTATTTACACACACATCTAATTTTTTTGCTGCTTTGTACACTTATCATGACTCAGATATGTAAAAAATCTAATTTCAATATCAGATTTTCACACATTTGACAGTCTTCTTCAATCAATTATAAGGTTTTTTTATTAGAAGCTGTAGCAAATAATCATTACCCCAAAGAGACACTTTTATTACCTTGTGGATTCAAGGAACGCCCAAGCCCGCATTACTTATTTAGGTGAAGAAATTTTCCGTTCCAGTGTTTAATTTTTTTATACTTTATTTCATCTTTGTGCTTTTGTGAGTTCATAGTAATATATTATATTTTGTTTCTGGCTTTAAAAAAATGGTTTTATTTCTTAATATATGATCCAAGACTTTGTTGTTAAATAGCAAAGTTATTAATAAAAAATCTACGATAAAATACTCAAATTCTTTAGAACAAATAATTAAGTTGAATTATTTCGTATTGAATAATTATTTATATAGTTACGATTAATAGCGCAGAACTTTTTTGTATAAAACTAGCTTACCCCACGACCTCTGTTCCGCCTTAGAGGCAATAAATAAGCAGAGTTTTGATTTTGAACTGTAACGGGATAAGAAGTATCCTATGTCCGTCTCCTGGTTCTAAGCTACCTCCCCACCAATTTTAGCTAAATCCGTTCAACCGTTCTTGACTTACAAGTGGTATAACTAACACCAATTTCTTTTATATACATAGATTATTATTAAATTGGTTTCTTTATTTGTTTGTTTTAAGGTGACAAATATTTATAAATGATTTTATATGAGTAATATAATATTACTAGACTACAGGCTTTCAATTACAGTAAGGAAATATAAAAAAAAATCAAAACGTAAATCTTAGGTCTATTGACAATTATTACATGAAAGTTTTTTCTTTAGAAACTTAAGTTTAAAAAAATCGCCCGTTTCAGTACTATCCGTTTCTAAGGTACACTATAGTGTATTAGTACCTTTGATATGTTAGGATTTGTCAGAAAATCTATAACAGTAAGCCAACAGTAATGTTCTTACCTACCCACGTAGAGCAGCGTAAGTCACGACTTCACCATCAAAAGAGGAAATAATTTATTGTTATTGAGTTCTTCTGTTTGTTTTTTATTCTTTCCTCTATTGTTTGTTTTTTGGATAATAAGTTTTCATCAGCGATACTAACGGTAAGTGATAAGTTGCGTTTTTCGTCCATAACAAAACTGTGGACCTACTTAGTGTCTACTTGTAATATATTACTTATGAGAATGATCCATCGGTTTCGTTAATAAACAACAAAAGAGATATTTTCGTGCTCATATCCATTGGATACTTTTGTTTTTTGTTCCGATACATTGACTGTTCATTTTTAGGGTGCCGTAGTATGAACAACAAATATTATAGTTCGTTATAATTTGTCAGTGGTGGCTAAATCGTGAAAATATCAAGTCCATGCCTCGATACAAATCAATCGAGCTCGGATTCACAAAAAACCGATGCTAAATGATGCTTTGATGATGATGAATGATGATACAGAGGAAGAGACTCAGGTAAAAGGTGGCAACACATTTGTAACTTTTAACTCCTTATATATCCATAAGCGTCAGAAGTCAAATAGCATCAGGTCACTCGTCTACTGCAATGATTCGTTAAAATAGAAACGTATAAAAGAGTATACTCTTGACTGGTTCGTAAACTAAATTCCTTTTTACTTTTTAATTGTGTTTCGCCATTCAATCAAAGTTAGTACTTACTTACCTAATGTAAGTAACAATGTACAAAGAGAACAGAAATTGCTTTTTTCTTCTTATTATTCCTATTTCATCGTACTTTATTACAAAAGTTTGTAAGCGAAACCCTCCTTTGACCACTGGGCCGTTGAAACCTATAATGATTACACTATAAACCTACCCCTATACATTATCTGGCCCTTGGGTATACCCGATAGAGTATTGTGTAGTGATATCATTGCTTCAGGCCCATAGGGGCTCGTAGAAGATCGTACAGGAGTTACGGCCAACCCTATACTATGTTGAAACGATTGCTACGATCTAACCTTTACTGTAAACAAAATTATGTGCAAATACAATTATTATTATTTTTACATTGAATTTTACGGTAATGTGTCAAGTTTCTATATTGAATACTTGTAAGTTAGGGACATGCTTTTGTTTACTAATGTTTTTGAATGCTGACGGTCATGTACTGTAATATCTACTGTGTATCAACAGAAGATTATATTGAGCAAGTGTGTCCGCAAACATAGGTACACTCTCTGTTCTCTCACTTTCACAATCCGATGGGAGAAATATCCAACCGGGGACAGAACAGAGGCAGCACCGACGTCTTACGTACTTCTGTTATAGAGAAGTAAGTAACGACCTTCTTAAGTCGTAGGTATAAGATACTATAAGCAGAAAGAAAGATGTTCGAAATGGTGAAAATGACTACTGTAGCCCAAGGACCAAGCCAAGGAAGGAGGAAGGAAGGGAAAGAGGAGTTACCTCTGGTAACCTGATTCAGTCGGTGAAAAGCAATGTAAAACTTACTTAACACCGGTTTTCGAAGAGGTGGTCACGCCAGTTAAATTGGCTTATTTGTGGATCTTCTATGTACACTTTCAGGTGATTACAGAGAGCTAATATTTAGATTTTTTTTCCGTGAAACATTACCTAATGTATACAAATATGTACATACTTAGTTTCCTTTTGTAGCGTATTTATATAGTAGCCAGACCAAAATTCTGTAAATATTTCCAAACAGAATGATAATACGAAATATTTGTGTAAAATCATTTGTAAATAAATATTGTTACAATTGGACGATTTAGCAAATAATCAAATAAGCAAAGCTATCGACATGTTCGAAGTTTTATTTAACCTCTACGCAACTTAAAAAAAACGTTGATGGACGCTTTGTCCTTACGTTTAGATTTTATCTAGCACAAAAAATCTACGAAAAACACCAGACAGTGGACAGTATAAATGTTTATTCTGTCCCCTTTTCGATGTTTTTAAACCTTTTTACTTTAACCCAGAAATCTTCATGACTATTTCAATTATTCATCACACAATCAAATAAATCAGGAACTAAATGGTAATAATAATAACTAAGAAGTAAATTGATTTGCACCAATATATTACTGCGCATACGGCCATTTGATCCCAGAATGCACAATCATTGTAAACATCCTCACATATTTGAAAATATACACACATTGTTCACAATTGACACTTAGCTACAGATAAAATAGCGTACTCATCCTATATTATAAGATAATACTTGAATCGAAGTATAATTATCAGTCGTAGACTTCCAATTAGATCAAGATAATTAATAAAGTCATCACTTTCATGGGTTCCAACAGACAAATATATCTTCAAGTTCTACCAAAACAAACTGAAGCGATAATTGGTAAATTGGCTCACGTACGGCCAAAAATTTTGGGCACAAACCTACACGGACTTAACAGGTTATCTTGAACTTGAGAGGGATAAATTGTGGTCATGTCGAACGTTTGATTAAATGAAGGCAACCGGAATAGGGTGCTTAATTACATTTCAATCTGTTTTTGGTTTACATTTGAAGTGGTCGACCCGTTTCATTATAAATACCTTTGATGAGTAAGCAATTAGAAACTACCGCTGTAAAGTTACGTGATTGAAATGCCTGCGTTACTTAATTTGGAAGCAATGGAAAAATTATATTACTATTTTTAAAAGTAATTGAAACGAGAATAAACCCTGAACTTAATGGTTATTTTTATACTGGATACGTGACCACGGCTAGCATGTATAGCCTAGTCGAAAATTTGTTGAATTATGTAATGTACCACGTAATCGTGTTCATTTATTTGAATTAACTATAATTTCACAATATGAGATGAGAGATCATTATGTCCACAGCTTCACAGAAATCGGTTTTAAGGAATGATTTTATTGTTTTTCGCCAATCAGGTCAGTTCTCTAACGGCGGAGAGTTCAAATTGCGCTCGTGTTTGCTGAATTACATGAAATCCACGGGTGGAAATAGTCATCGCGTAGAATTTGAATTTTGAGTTTTACCTTAAAGAAGTAGTTTTTGCTGCCGTAAATGGATTCTATGGTAAATCTAGGATAAAATGTAGCCTCTATATTGAACTTCTTCGGTTTAGTATTGAAAGTCACATTAAAATCGGTGCAGCGGTCCCAAATATTCTTTGTTTGTCCAGCAGACAGACTGACAAAAATTTTAAAACATGTAGTTTATGTTTTAGTATCGTGTAAAGAATTTATTTGGGCAAACACATTTTTAAATAGCAAACATACACTTCAATGTTATTTATACCTATTGATTGTTATACTTATTTTTCACTTTTCAGTTCATTACTTTTAAATAACTGGCTTTTTTGTATTTCATTTCAGTAGTTCCACCAGATAATAAGGCCATTGATTTTACAGCAACCTTTGATAGTTCTGGATTTTAAAACGGTACACTATTTCATTTTATATACCCAACCCATGAAATTTACATGGAAACCTATAACGTTTCTTAATTAAATTTAATATACGTAATCTGAATAGTGACACTATTGTACGAAATAGTTAACAGAATGCTTCCTAAAAGTAAACAAAGATCCAAAAGTTTCTAAACTTACATTATAGACTGTCAAACAAATTAAAGGAACTCTGAACAAACAAAGTGAATAGAACTCAGGCTAATTTCAGACATTTAGAATTGTAAAACCAAAGGGTACAAGACCGTAACAAACTTTCAGTGTAACAAGTACACACAATTATCCGGGTCAAGGTCAAATGCTTGATTTTCTACGCAATAAGTGGTCCCGGAAGGAAGTGGATACTATTTACCTTCACACACATTCAGTAGTATTTCGGGAGTATTGTGTATGATTTTCTGTAAGGCCACTATCTAAAATTAAGCAACCTCCTTTAGGAATAGACTGTGCAAGTGGTCGTGATATTGTTGTCAAGATAAACTAATAAAGTACAAACGAAAATAAAACTGTTAGTGGCAGATCCAGAACCAGAAAAAAAGTATTTCATTATAATGTGGTAAGTCACGTAATAATAATAATAAGTTTGATTTGATCAATGAATTATTTTTATATATTATACTTAAATACAATTTGTTGACTAAAATCTATACATACCCAGTACAAATCACATTGATGTGTGTGATCCGCAAATTGTTCTGAATCTAGGTGTCACTCGTATTTGTGTTCGTTTCATGTATGTTTGTAAAGTCGCCCACGACACAGGATTTATCCAAGTGTGGGAGTTGTCTTTAGAAAACAAGGTTAAACAAGATTTGCTCACGAATCTATAATAAATATCGTATTTTATAAAGTAAATAATATTTTTGGTTCTTCAGAGTCTTTATTTTTTTTTGCGATGGTTTGATTCATCAATTTGTGATGACTAATACCAATATATTTCGATTTTAATTTAGCAACGTTGTATAAAATTACAGTTCAAATAATAAAAGCTAAGAAGGACGTGTAATTCACGTAACCGACAACGTCGACGAATAGGCAATTAATTCTACTTGGTTCTGAAGCGATATCGACAAATTCAATGCAAGATAGCGGTTTATTTCGAACGAAATGCAGAAATTCACCAGATATGCATTCAACTCGACATTTCGCGTATCATGATAGTCATGTTAGAAGTTGAGCTTTTGTTCAACCTAATTTTGTAATCCAGGTGGCGATAAAAAGTTACAAATAAAAAATGGCAGATTAGAAACTGAATAAATAATTCTATTGGTGCTGAAACAAAGCATGCGGACGACATTACAAGGTTTTTTACAAATTGTAAGTAAAGAAATGTGGTTTTAGTCTCGTGTGTATATCAAATATCCTACTTAAACTAACATAGTCGTAGCTGGAAATTATACTTCTTAAAAAAAGGTTGTCAATTAGTAAAAAATTCCTCAAAAGTTTTATTCACGTATGTACGCAAATAAAACTTTTTAATTTTTTAATAGATACAAGATATTTTAAATTTGTATTAACTAATATATATTTGACTATCTGTCGTAATCAATCTCGTCTCCACCAAAAATTTATGAACTGAGTAAGACAGCGTCTATTGTATCTATAAGTTTACATGTAGCAACAAAAATTTAAGTTTTCCGTTTAAGAAGAAATTCTGTAATCAATCCACTTTTAACATTACATTACTAGCTGAGAGGGTAATTTGTCCTAAAACTGTTTCATCAAAAATTTCAATAGAGTTTGTATTTCTTTATCTACTCAACTTAAAGAAATCTTTTGACCTTACGCAGAGAGAAATGGTTTCAATTTTCAAGCCATGTTAGACATGCGCTATAGTATATTTTATTTGAATGTATATCGGTGTAATTATTTGTAGACTAACTGTCTGTAACTAAGTGGAGAGAGTATATTGTTTGGTAGACGATTGTCACAGGAAAATAAAGCAAACGAAGGTGGATTGCTGCGTAAGAGATAAAATGGTTAGAAGTAATTAGCAGTAAACTAACAAATGATAGAGGACAATCAAATGGGTTACCCTATGACCAAAGCCGGTGTAATAAGGCCGGAGTCAGCCAGTCCAAAGGTAGAACTTTCATAGGGCGGTGCACCTGGCCACCATAGGAGTTTCCTTGGTGATTGAGCGCATTCAGGCGCTGAGCTTACGGGCGGCCTTGAATAAGGTGGAGGCCCTCTTGTTCAATGAGTTCTGTCGTAGTCCACGAGGTAACTCTGTATAAACTTAAATATCTGGGCCTGATCCTTGACTGGAGTTGGCTCTTCAATTGGCATTCCCAACATCGTGCTTCAAAGCTGATCCACGCTGCTTCTGCTCTTGAGCGACTTTTACTCAATTCGAATAGTGCCAGCGTCTCGACAAGACGTCTGTACACAGGGTTGTCCGTCAAATACACTGTAAAGTGCGTTTATGTGGCGCGCACGCTCGCTTCTGACACCCTCAGAGTATATTGATTTACATTATATGCACAGTTTCTTTTTTCTTTCAGCCGACACTGGCACGAAATGAGTAGTACGACTGCAGTGAGTATTCGGCTTAGCATACACTGACATTCTGCTCCACCTGAATGACGCAGCGTAGGGCCCTACTGCAGTCATCACAAGAGAATTCTCGCTACTGGCTGACATATGCTCTATACGATACGATACGATGATAGCACTGAGTGTCTCCATGGGTAGACGGGCTGGGTTTTCCACTCCGTCCACTTTAGCCAGCTGAGAGGAGACAACGTCTGTGTAACTTTGTCTAAACAGATAATTTCTTCGAAGATGATGCCGAAAAAAATATGTTAATGTATCATGGAAAACTTTGATATAGGAGAATGACAAAAAAGAAAGAACATCGTCTCATCCAAATTGGTCTGGGTAATCGACCCAAACAGCATAATGATCGCAATATAGCGTACGTGGTACGCTCTTGGCTGCGACTGAGTAATTGTCCATTCTTTTTTGTTATTGTTTGGAAAATAGAAATGGTAAAAGAAAAATAAAAAATCTCATTTACTCAGTCACACACAACGAAAGCATTGCTTAATACCGGTTTTCTGTGAAGCTTGTTATCACAGTGATCAAGCCGGCCCGTATATACAGAATCGTGGCTTGGTTTGTCATCTGAAGATTAATTACAACATTTTTAGAAATTATAATGAATAAAGACGGTGGCTGGCAGCGGATGGATATGAATTGCCCAAAATAGGGATGATTGGCACTCCTTGGGAGAGGCCTTCGTTCAGCAGTGGACGGTAATAGGTTAATTTGAATGAAGAAAGTTTTTCTATGGCTTCTAAAGTTATTTAATTTTCTACCTTGATATTACTGAAGAGGTTTCTTTATGAAGCTGTTTTAAATCATCATCAACAGCCTTTTACAATCTAGCAACATAGGCCTATGTCCAGCAACACAGGCCTCTCCTTAGTAAGGAGATTTTGGCCTACTATACCACGCTGGCGGGTTGGAATAGGGTTTATTCCAAGTTTTCCTTCCCTTTGTAATGATATTGTCTTGTGTACTTTGTTCCCTTTGTCGCATTTTACGCCACCCACGGAATAAATAAGGGTGGTAACACTATGTATTCTTAATCCGTCACCACACGAACAATACGAGTACATACTTAATAAAACGATTAAAGATTTCTCAATACTACTGTTACAACTAATTAACTTGTTCAAGATATTCTTGGTGTCCTCACAAATGATGTATGTAAAACATCGCCTGGACATCATACTCGTAAGATATAGGATGTAAAGTCGTTACACCACGATGACAAGCAGAACAGTACGTATATCTTACATAGAGTCGAGTTACTACCGAATTGTAAGCGAATTTTTTCTTTGCCCTACTTTTCTTAAACATCATTCACTAATAGTTATATGTACTCGTAATCCTAGTGTAAGAAGTTACGGACAAGTTTTAGCAAGAAATAAAGAGATGTTTTTGTAAGCGACAGACGGAACTGTATTTTGGGTTGCATTTTGCAAGTTGCTTTTTTTGCCTTCTCATTCGTTACTTTTAGATCAATCGTATGATTTGATGTTGTCTACTTTTGATAATAATCTATGTTTTCAATTAGTAATTTATTTGTCCTTTCGCACATTAGCACTAAAACCGTGGTTTGAATATGTACACCTGTAGAGTGTATTGAATCTATGCAGAGTGCTAGTATGTTAATAATTTGATACTTATTTGTTCTTAAAATTCATTATTTCTACGAGAGATTTATTGGAGAAAAATTAAAATTATAGTAAATACACAATTTATTTGATTTGAGGACAGCTTAACAAAATTGTATATGATATTGGAACAGGTTTAGATTACAGTCTGGATTGTGTTTAAAAATATTAGTAGTAGATAAATCAAGGCATTATTAAATTATGAAATAATGATATACAAAGTACTCTTTAAAACAGGTAAAGTAATGGACAAAACCTAGCATATTAAAATACACGAAACTCAGCACATAACAGAAAATTATATCTCAGCAAAGCAAATGAGTCCAATTTGGTTCGCCTTTATAAGATAAACAAACATTATTTTCTTCTTATCAGTATAATAACATTTACCTTGGTTTCTCATTCAAATGAAATAAAGAAAAATGTAATTAAATTTGAAATTCGCTTCTGTACCTTCCGCCTTGTACATCACGACTTTACGTCACTGAATGACGAACAGTGTAATGTTCTTGGAATGAACAGTTGAATAGTGAGAATAAATAAAAGACTTTAGTCGCCTGTAAATAAGATTCTTTATCATACATATTTCACAACATATAGACACGTAGCAAGATATGTTCTAGTATAATGTAATGTAGTAATTCTGTATTTTTTTTTATTATTTTTTTTTATTTCACTTTTCGCTGCCTCATGCCTGAAGTTGTGATATTTTAGAAAAAGTGATTCGTGTGGACAGCGGTCGTTGTCTGCGCCCATAAATCTATTGGCATCTACCCACATGGACATTGTACATTTATATAATATTACTGTAGTAAGATATAGTTTGTAATTTGTTTATTATGAATGACCTTGATGCACGATAAATCTCGAATGAGATTATGATTGCATCAATACTGTTGCATTATTGTACCTCTTTTATATAAATAAATAAAAGACATCCATAACAGTCCTCATGATCAACATTTGGATACAGAACAAGCAAATTGTGTTTAACATACGTCAAAACGTTAGTAATATAATATCCTTTTATATTGTGAATTAGCTGTGTCTCTTAAAACTTTAACCGCACGTGTTTTTTTGTTATATACGATATATCTCAGTCTGTAGGTTCTAGTATATTTCACTTGTTCTCTAAAAGCTCCGCTTCTTAAAAGACAATTGATTCTGTTTCAAATCTGTCAGAATACCAGTATCAAAGTCAACAATTTCACTGAATTTGATCCGTAACACGCCATGACAATCACATTTGTGACCCTCCTCATGGCCAGCAACTATTTTGATTGCTTAAGTAATATAGTGTTTATTCCATTGTTTGAGATTTACTTAGGATTTATTTACTCAGCTATTATTAAACTTTGCTCTATTCAGCTTCTGTCGAAGTTTAACGGCTTCGTTTGTGTGCCTTATCAATTTCAACGCTATAAGCTGTTGGATGTCAAAGATTTAACTGTTGTTGTTTAAGAAGACAATTCTGTATTCATTGTGAACCCTAACGAACGGAACTTGATACGAGAATATTTCTAAAGTGAGAGTCATTTTTTAAAAGAAATAATAAAATGAAACGATTCAAATAATATACATACTGAAAAAACGCACATATCACATGATAAAACATTATATTTTACATTATAAAAACGTATTGAATAAATACACACAAATAAGTTCACCAGCCAGCACACATATAAGTAACAATTGACGCACACGTTAAATAAAAAAAACTAAAAATATCATATTAGATTAGAACCTACATGAATGCAAACATGAACTATACGAAATAATTAAGCAATGAATAGTTTTAAGTGGCCAAAGCGGTACAAAATCCTATTTGCGTGCTAAAAATGAGCCTTTGTACTGATTTAGAATAAAAAACATGCGAGTATCAATACAAACATCCGCCAGTTGTTTTATAATAAAAAACCCACAAAGAATATCAACAGACAAATGTAAATGAGGCAGAATCGAATCCTTTGTGTGATAAGGGTCTTGAATCGGATTAGAGCGAAAAATAAATATTTGTTTCATATATACGTAATCCCATTTGCGGAAGCTGTAAACAATTTTAAACTCATTTGTTATGTACCGCCAAGTTATTAAGAACGTCTTTCTTTTATTTGAAGAAGAAATAAGAATAAATATAAATTGAAGACTGTTTGCTTTTTAATCTTGTGACATTGTGAGTTAGGTTGTAGTTTCTTGCCATCAAGCTATGTCATATATAGGTCACAATTTTTTATTTTAAGAACCTGCCAAAGTAACTGTACTCTGCCTGATGAAAAGTATGAATAAAAACCAAATGTTGTGGTAACCATACTCATTGTGAATACAGACAATGCAGTATGGTGACTCTCACTATGGCGGCCTAGTAAGATGCTTTGTGACGCCTCGCTTGTGGACGTAAAAGGCGTGACAGTCAACGTGGCAGTGTAAAGTACATTCACTCACCACAGTAACTGTCACCCCTGCATCAATGGGCCACCGGTCTCGCACTCACCAACGAAACACGATAGCACGGATGCTATCGTTTTAGGTGGGTCTTCTGTGAGTAATATTAACGTTTTAACTAGAATATTAGAACAATCACGTTAGCAAAGTAACAATAGTTGATATACTAACAACAGCTCGAGAATTTTACTCTTTATCATATTATTCCATCAGATCTTTAATAGTTTAGGAAATCGACTAAGGGATTGGAGAACTGAATTGTATCTTCCAAAAGTTCCTAATCGATTCACGTAACATTTAACTGTAAGTTACATGTTCAAAGGTACTTGTATATACCCTGAACATGCAGTAATTTGGAAAGGAGCCTATCAACAATGTATAAGATAAGGTATATTTTCAAAAAAGTGTTTCAATTCGTACAAGCGTAACACGAGAAGCGGTCGTGCCTGAGTTATTTGATTGAAGGGATCGTACAGTATAGTTAAGGACAGTAAATTCGATTCTAACTTAATATCATGGCTTATAGTGATAGAATTACATGACTATGATATTATCGTGACAGTAATTCTATTTTAATTGTTATTAACTCAAACTCCATACTATCAAAGCTTCTTACAATCAAATGATCCGCTAATACCTATTACCACGAGAAAATATTAAGAATCGCCCGTTTTCTTTTGTATAGGAATGGGTGTCATGTCAATCTGGCACAGAGTGAGGATCCTCTAACAAGGTGAGCTGATTATGCCTGGCGGACCACGGCTCAACACTTAATGTTGAGATGTTGAACATATGCTTATCGCCACGAGAATTTATATATCGCAATTCAGGATTAGTAGTTGCTTCGTAGTCCATTACTCCGTAGTTCGATGTGTCTTAACCAGATGGCGTTGTAGTGTATATTTTTTATTTGGGCTGTATGTAGGAGTCGCCACACCTTGATTAAAATAATTAATTCACATTTTTCTATAAATAAGAAATTCCGTAATGGTCTGAGATCTTTAGATGCAAAGAAATGCAAAGGTGCCGCATTCCAACTAAAATATTTAGGTAAATGGCAAGTGTTGTCACACATACCAAGCCGTGTATATAAGACGTAACCTATTTACACCTACGGCACACAAACATTGCATTGCACTGCGTGGTAACTATTTTGAACACCGTGTTTGTCTTTCATACAGTTTATTTACCTGTTGACTATTGTTGACTGACGTTGTTATTCAAACGCGTGTTCTAGGTTATACTTACAATACAAAAATGGTGTTAGTCTATGTTTGTATTAAGCATACTCGGTTTAAAAAGGTTTTCAGGAGATAGTGGCACGTTTTATAATATTATACAAGTTAAATGTACTGCATAATAATAAATTTACATAAATTACGAATGCGTTATATGACCTACCACCTCATACGCTCTACACAATAAATATTATTAAATTATTTCGATCTTCTGACACACAACACCATCAAGTCCCAAACTGAGCAGAGTTTGTGCTAAAAGTACTAACGTCTTAGTTCATCACCTGGTATTATTATATCTTATAGTGGTAACATGTACACACGGATATGTATGAGTTGTGTGTACGTGTACTAAATATGTATTTGTTATATATTTATGAGTTTATGTAAGTATATTTGCTTATTTATGGTCAAGCTAGTCTATATATACTAAATCCTCTGCCAATTACTTTTTATCCTTAAGTGTACCTACCTCATATTTTCTCTGCATCGCCCAATCGGTTGACTGGCAGATTATACATAGAAAACACTCAACCTATGAACTATATTTCCATAACATACAAACATTAGGTGCAACCCAAGAACCGAACCCGAGACCTTAAGCAAAGCAGTCGCACACGCTTCACCTACACCATCGAGGCAGTCAAATTCGGTTGGTATTAGATTTAAGTACCCATTCGCCCCATAAAATGTACCCTTATTAAAAGTACGTTTAAAATACCATCAATAGGAAAATCCATGTGAAAATTATATAAAATAAAGATTTATGTGAAAAAAAGCAAACTATATTCAGGTAAATAAAGATAGCTCTTACAAATTATTAGTTCTACTTGTATACAACATTCATTCATCAGTCCGTGTGGTGACGGATTAAGAATACATAGTGGTACTACCCCTATTCATCCCGTGGGTGTCGTAAAAGGCGACTAAGGTAACAAAGTATGCAAGACAACATCATTACAAAGAGAAGGAAAACTTGAAACAAACCCTATTCCAACCCGTCTGGCCAGCGTGGTATAGTAGGCCAAAACCTCCTTGCTAAGGAGAGGCCTATGTCCAGCAGTGGACTGTAAAAGGCTGTTGATGATACAACATTCATAGTTTTGTTCATTACTTAAGATATGTATAATAAGTATGTAATGTTTAGAATGTAAGCCTTTCAACACAAAAATAAAATAATAATATGTTTATTTCTCTCAAAAAGGTACAATAATATTCTTATATGTATAGATACAACATTAGCAACGTTGCAAGAATCAATAAGAGAGATACTTTATAAACCTTAGTGGTATGTGTGTGTACGTGTGTATGTGCCCGTGCGTGTGTGAGTGTGTGTGACAAAATAACAGCTTAATTAAGAATTACAATATGATTTAGTCTTAAAATAATCTTCCAGTATATTTTATAGTATAATGAAATATAAAAGATATATAATTATAAAATAATATATATATTATTTATAATTATATATCTTCAAAGATCAGTTCCAATTTTTGTGAAGAAATGATTAAATTTTATATCATTCATAAAAGCTTATCCTTTATGTAAAATATAATATTAAATAAAAACTAATACACATAAAAATTAAAATAGGCCTATTTCCCCGGAGGAGTAAGTAGAGGTATATTAAACCCTCACTATTCGCCAGTGATTTCATTCCACGTAATAGGTGATGAGACTATCGCAGATAATTGGGATGTTTTATTTGCAGGTGTATCACTTGCAGGCGAAGTAGACTTGGGGCCCTAAATTCTTGGTGGGAACTCTAGGTATCTTAAAAAAGATTAGTTGAAAGCTAATAAATAAATTAATATAAATTTTATTCAACGTTATGTTACAATGTATTTTGCCATCTTTGAAATAAATTATAAAATTTGCTGTCATAAAGATTGATATATTATCTTGTTAAGCACAAGTTAAACAGTAAGAATGAACAATAAGACTCATCGGAGGAGACGCGATCTCCTCCGTAAAAGGGTCACGACCCAGAAATCAATTTGCCTCTATCAATATAGCTGTACGTCACTTTTCTATCCTATTTCGTATAGAATTTCAAGTTGTGTGTACTATAGTATCTTTTGTTCCTAAGTTATGGAATATTCCGACATATAAATATTAATGTTTGCTATAATTGGATATTGCTGTTGCATTAGAAATTTACGCTAAATATGTTGGATTAGCAAGCTGAAGTGGCAGAAGACTGGCCTTATTAGCCGTAGAACCGTAAACCGTTGGAATAAAGGAGTCATCTAGTGTAGATCGCGTATCGGCAAACATAGTGTCAGACGTCCACAGGCCAGGAGAAGTGATGACTTGTGGAAAATGGTTTGTAGGAGCTGGACATGAGAAGCCCAAAACCGATCAGAGTGGCGTGCAATAGGAGAGCCTATATCCAGCAGTGGACTGTAATAGGTTGTTGTTGATGTTGTATTTTTAGGGAAAGACAATTGAAGAAATATATCTTTTCGTATGCTTTTGTTTTGCGTTTTGCAAAACAAAATTATCCAATCCATACATGTACTAGCCGTATTAAAATTTCACCATCTCAATGAACAAATTTGTTGTCATCGAAAGAGCGTCCACGATGTAATTATTTTTTGTATACCAACAATATGCAACTCCTTATCTTTGGTTTACTAACGGTAACAGATGTCACTATTAATGATATATAAAATCGTCTGTTATCCAGTTTCTTTATAATTGAAGCCTACCAAAGTGACTTTACTCTGCCTGATGGAAAGTATAAAGAGAATTCGAGTGTGGTGGCCGTCATACTCATGGCGAATGAAAACAATGCAGTATGGTGACCCACGGTATGGCGACCTAGTGAGATGCTTCTTTACGTCCCGCTTAAAGGACTCAGTAATAATTTCGAGTACTTTACCACCACAATCACCCTTAGAGTACTCACTGTGAAATTTGCAAGTGATCGTTACATGCAATAGTTGCTAACGTACCGTAGCTGACCTCATCTTCAACTGCTTGAATGCTCTTTTGTTTTAGTCTATTTTTTCCACATCTTTATTTTTGCTGGAGAATAGGTGCCAGCATGCCTAGTTATATATCAATCCCAATGGTATAAGATCCTCCACTCAGATGATTACAGTATGTTAATACTCAAATCTTCACATCAAAAATTTTGATATGATATTTATTATTGTAACATCAATAAGTATTACGCGTTCATTGACGAAATGAAATAAGTCACGTACATTCTCCTGCCAGAACCTAATCACGTTTCAGCCGAAAAGTGAAGCTATTTTGCATTCGTATCCACGCTTCGATATGACAAACACGGAAGTAATTTCTGTTTTACCACACACCTGACTTATTTACACATTTGCTAAGAGTAAGGAAGAACAAGCTTTGAATTACAATATTCATTTACCACATTGAAGACTTTAAATACGTGTGACGCTGCTAGTCTGTTAGTGTTTTCCTAAACTTATATAGTACAAAGACCTGGTACAGTGTCTAAAAGTCATATCTCCAATAAGTCTGCAACTATGTCTTTATTGACAAAAACGGTTCCATGCATCAAAATACGGCATTTCCGTGTCGTCTATCATCGAAACATGGACAAGGCTCCATGAAAAATAGTTTTTGATTCATCTATAAAGCTACGAGTAAGGTTTGAAATTTATCTTTGACAGTCCCATTCTCAAAAAAACTAGTATATTTTTTATTTAACTTTTTTTTCTATATTAAGAGCCTGCCAAAGTAACACAATTTCCACGATAACTGTCATCCCTGCATCAATGGGCCGGAGATATCACACTCACCAACGAAACACGACAACATGGATGCTGGCACTTTAGGTTGGTCTTCTGTGGGAGGGTAGTACTGCTCCGATCGAGCCGGCCCGCTCGTTCTGCAATCAGTG
Organism: Hypercompe scribonia; assembly: GCA_949316085.1. Taxonomy (NCBI): domain Eukaryota; kingdom Metazoa; phylum Arthropoda; class Insecta; order Lepidoptera; family Erebidae; genus Hypercompe; species Hypercompe scribonia. Next base: position 15,333,216 of record OX438988.1, read on the forward strand.
TGGCTCTACTACCTCAGAACTAACTACTAACTCTAACATATTACACATAAATGTGCACATTTACTCGATACAGAACTAACGCTGTCAAAAGATCACCGATGCATAGATCGGTTGATAGCTATAACAAGCATTTATCTACTATTAATTTAATGACTGTGTCCTAGTTACTGTTAATCACAATAATATTATTTATGTATCAAATCAACCTATCGTCGTCTACTGCTGAAGGAAAGTCTCCCCCAAGGAGTACCTACCATCCCAACCTTGGGCAATTCGCATGCATCCATCGCCAGCCACCTTGTTCCATCCATCGCATCCGAGGGCACCTTACACTACGTTTGCCCAATCGTGGTCTCCATTCTAGCACACTTTAGCTCCAGCGATCATCGATTCATCTGGAGACATGACCGGCCCACTTCCACTTCAGCATACTGATTCTCCGTGCGATTTCAGTTACTCCCGTTCTCTGTCGAATAACCTCGTTACAAATTTTATTGTACGTTGAGCTACTTTAAACTTGTGGACCAGTCGAATGGTGAGTGCTTATGTATAATGTAATACAATGTAAATATATATATGTATGTATTAGCAGAGACCACAAACAATAGGGTAATAGTATCTAGTAGTCTGTAAATTTTCCGTAGCATGACTAAATGTAATTTAACTAGTAATAGAATTAACCAGTAAATTTGTAAAGAATTTAAATTCCACTTCACTGAGAAATTCGCTAACAAACTCAATAAAACTTTAACTTCATCGAGAATCACACGCCGGATACGCACTGAGAATGTACAAATTACCTTACCGTGTAAAGTGTAAACTTAATAAAAAGTGCCCATTGAAAACGACATTAGTTGTGTTTACATATGAAAACTTATTTCAATTTATTTTATACTCTTGTCGTTATTTATGTTCTGTTGTTAATTTGTTTTTGAGTTGCCTTTTTATTTCTATATTTTGTTTTAAGCGTTCGTTATTTTTGTAATTCTAAAACGTAGAATTCTTATTATTTTTTAAATATTTTTTATACAATACGAAATTGGAAATAGAAATGTCTCACAGTTCTGTCAAGTTTAATATTAATTATATAATTATGTATAGGCACGTTATGCAAATGTTACCAGGGATTAACGTCCTACGCCGTGGTGTTTGATCAACGAGAGCATGTGAGCCGCCCTGCCAATTTACAGCCAGTGCAACCTGGTCGACGCGTCAGACAATTTATGGGTATGTACTTAAAACGTATCGCAGTCACATTGATCTCCGAACTACATAATATAGTAGGGAAAATTGTATATTGTGTATACGTTAGTTCGATTAATCAAAAATTTCATAAACCAAGATTTTAATCTAAAAGAAAGAAAGAAAGTAAATTTGAGAAGGAAAGGATACATTGAAAAGGAGCTTTAGAATTTTGAAGCAGTACAGAGAGAGAAGGTAAACTGACGGTTATAGACATAATAATATATCATCATCATCATCATCAGCCGGAAGACGTCCACTGCTGAACATAGGTCTCCCCTTAGAACGCCATGCCGTACGACTGAACACCAGCTGTATCCATCGGCTCCCCATGACTCGGACTATGTTGTCGATCCATTTAGTGGAGGGCCTACCCACGTTTCGTCTTCCGGTACGCGGTCGCCACTCAAGAACCTTTCTTCCCCAACAGTTGCCGGTTCTACGAGCTATGTGGCCTGCCCGTTGCCACTTTAACTTGCTTATTCGAAGAGCTGTGTCGGTAACCTTAGTTTTCTTGCGGATACCCAGGTGCCGGATCCTGTCACGCAATATATAATTAAATGAATAAATAGAAGACAACGCCCGCATTAGGTATAAATCCTGCGTCGCGGGGGACTTTACAAACATACGAGAAACGGACACAAAGAACACCCAGACTCAGAAAAACAATTTGTGGATCACACAAAGTGTTGTCCCATGTAGGATTCGAACGCACAACACTCAACGTAGTGGAGAGCGGCGTGGCGACCGCTTAAACCACAAGACCAATGGTGCAGTCATTACACACAATGTATCCACAGTAAAAATTTATACACTTATACTTTTACATAACTTACATTTAACGCAAAATGTTGTTATTATTTCCAATTTTTATACTTATGAAGGATTTGAAATTATAATAATGACTTTAGTTAAAGCCATCCATTTTATATATATATATATAATTATATAAATAAATTATATATCAAAACAAAACTAGTTTATTTTGAAACAAAATTAGCCAAATAGTTATCCAATAAAGTGCTACTACGAAAAAAGTTATAATACAGAATTAATTACATTTCTAGTTAGACGACCCTCATTTAACTCTTTCTCGTAGACCTCCGGCCATGTCTCTCTTGCGTTTAATTGAATTTATTTATTTAATAGCCCTTAAAGCCAAGCACTAAGAACAATTTTTTTTTTAATCTTTTAAGCGATAGCTACTTGCGGTCATTTAGCAATATACGAACGCTTCATCCAATTAGGTCGCAGCAACCAACGGGTTAAGCTTTTATTGGCTTTATAAACCTAGAGCACTAATTGATTTTGGGAACTGTTTGTTTTACAGATCATTTATTTTGTCAAGCCGAGCGTTTAAGGGTTATTTTGGCCCCTTTGGTGGTATAAAAATTGTTGACTTTGCGGCCGTACTTAAAATGATTGCTGTTTTGATACAAGATTAAAGTAAGTTTTTGTCGACCCGGTTTTTGTATCTGGTATACCAGAATTCGCTTTCTTTGCCTCAGTCTATAAATACCCTGTTTCTGAGTACATATAAACTTTAATAGCATTATAATCAGAAAGAAAGGGGTCTACATGTATAGAAAGTAATTGGTTATTTATTGTCTCCGATATTCAAAGGAATAAGGTTACTTTATTATTAATTGTTTATGACTACAATATACATATATATACGATATTACATGTAATCGTGATTTTACTAACCCAATATATCCGACTGTCATATTTTTAGATTACCAATTTTTTTTTCTAAAAGTGGCTTTAATTTTTAAGCCTTTTAAACAAATAAATAACAATCATTTTTAACAAAATACCAATAAAAACAAAATTTGATAAAAAATACAGTGATTTTGCAATTATATTTCTAAATACTAGATATGTAATTTAAATATATAGTTTATATATTTCGTAGCCGTTAAGAGTGCGTTGTTGTTTGTTTTACATAGCTAATTATAGCTATATAAATAATAGTAATTATATATTTCAAATTACATAAAGTTGTTGGGCAACCTTTACTAAACGTGAAATAGTCAATAAAGTCGTAATAATATATTTTTTCTTAACATATAATCCCAATGATTAATGATGATTACTTATAGGACATTCAGACCCTAGAAAAAATATATTTTTTAATTTTTGGTTCACATTATTTTTTTTACTGTACAAATATTTTTGTTATTTGAATAGAAAATTCAAAATTTTTCGATGATTGGGAAGTAATAGGGTATAGCGTAGAATTACTTGAAATGTTCAAGAATTTGCATTCAAACTCAGTAGTTTCTAAAGAACGACATTTTTACACATACAACGAACATGTGCGCTCATAATTTTTGTTAGGAATTATGAATAAAAATTGAAACAAACACATAATGTTGAATCTATATTGATTATAAGAAAAAAGTCAGCACTTGCATGGTAATAAAAATAATATAGCTATTTGCCGTCTAATCTGTAACACGTGAATATGTTACTTTATAAATACAAAATAAAAATTTTGTTTCTAGTTTAAAAAAAACATAAAAAAAATTCAATCAAATCTATTAAATTACTCGAATAAATTTAAAAGTTATAGTAAATTCCTGCCCCTCTCCCGGAATAAGAAAAGCGATTGGGCTTCCGTAACTTCATGCACTCCGTAAAAGGCAACAATAGATTCGCTAAAAACCAATTTACTCGTTTGCAAGCTCGGATTGTGGCAAATAGTGCGCAACGCTTACTCTAACTCAAAGTAGTGTAAAAATGAGTTACTCAACAAAGCATTGCAGAGCTGTTACATAAATATTCGGACATAAAACATAGGCAACTTTCTCTAATTAAATTTTTACATAAATATTTTTATCGTGGAGTAAGTCGACAAAGAGATATCGCTAAAAAACTACTATAGGTCGCTATTTTCCCAGTATGGTGAAGCGAGCGGTAAAGATACGAAGTGACAAATTTGAACTCCGCTAAGAGCACATCAAAATCTATAAATTATCAACTTTTAAAATTCCCTTGAAACTTTCTAGGCAAGTGGGTAATTTTTTGCACCAAATGTCTATTATATACTATCGGATCAAAATCAATATTTACATTGTCAAGACTTCTGGAGACAAATTTAATACTTCAATCATAAAGATCTCAAACACTTCTGAGCACTTCTGAAATACTATTATTCTAGAAAGTAAATGTCTTCAAAGTTCAATTTTCAATAACACAAGTAAATACTTAGTTTTCTTAGTGGTTTCAATTTGGAAATGCCACTATTTTACAAGCTACTCTTGGCTCGCTCTCCAATAATATACTCGGAAAGCTTCCCACCAATTCCGTTAATCCGAGAAATTGGGAAAGTTTTCGAACAAACAGACATTATTTATTTTTGTACTTTAGTGTTAGTCTTCTAGTGTCTGTTATAGAACTGTAGATTATGTCACGATGAACCTAAAGTTCCGGTAAGTATTTTATATGTAAAATGTGGTTATTCGTATCTATGATGTATTTCATATGATATGCATATAATCTTCTTACAACCGTTAATAAGGCAGAACATTTCAATTTTTTAATCTCTAGTCTTAGTCTAAATCTTATTATAAACGAGTTGTTACATTTTAAAACAATTACAGTTTTAACATAATATTCACAAAAATAATTAAATAATCCTTATTATACACATTGGCACTAATTATAATACTACTACCATATTTTAAGAAGTCATTAACCAGGTCTCTGTATGTATCATGTCTTAACAAATAGTCAACCTTAGATTACCGTAATCCATCGAGATTAGATGTTATCTATTGTTTCCATTATAAGTTGTCATTATGACATGTAAACCGATATTCAGCTCAACGATATGTGTCTTGTAACGTGTCATAGGTTAATGCGTAAACTTGAGTATCTGTGGTGTGGTGTTTTAGCTTTCACAAACATGACATTGTTTTAATTATGTATGTTTGGTGGAAATTTGATCATGCGCTTAAAAAGCGTTAGCTGTTGAAGAAGAAGAAATATGAACGATCTCTCGATATATTTAAAGTTTAGAGTAGTCCAGCAGTATACGCTTCGAGAAATATCTAAATATTTAATTAGCTAATTTACTGTTCTATAATAAAATTTGTATTCGTATACTTTTTGCTTTCTTTTTAACGTGTGGAAACCCTTCGGGTCGTCACCGGGGTTGCGGCGGTGTGGTGTGTCGGACTCGGACCGACTAAAACCACACGGTGTGCCACTCTGCACCTGTGATAGGAGGGACCCGGGAACAGCTGCTATTATTAGTATTCGCATATTACTTTAACGTTACGAAACAAATATGGATATAAAATTGACAACAACACACAACGTTAGCTTAGTTTAAACAATAATAAATAAACAAATCTATGAGGAAATGTATCAACGTAAGATTTAGGCTGTTCATTAATCAAAGAATCGCGCCAACTTTCTGTTTAATGGAACACTGAAACAAGATATTTATTTGATTTAATATATATTTTGTTTTCTTTACATTTATGTGAGGTAAATTGGAATCACAGTATTAACTGAGAACCGTCAGACTGCTTGGTAATCAAGGCAATTTCCAGTGTGAAATTAATTTAACGTAGGTTAGATTAAATAATATACATCCGACCAGTCGTTTCCGAGTAAACTAACTTAATAAGTCATTTAGGTTATGCGTCATTTCTCAGTACTGGAAAACAGTGGATAATCCCACTATAAGGTGATGAAGGTCGTGGGAAAACGTTGCATGCGGGCAACGCAGGACAGATTGTTGTAGAGAGCCTTGGAGGAGACTTATAAGCTTAGTCCAGTGGTGTACATCTTGACCCCAGGGGTCGCCCTTATCGTGCGGTGCGACAAAAGCTCCACACGTCGGGCCTCCCCCTTACAGAGACACTCCAGCCCACCTTCCTGCGGGAAGTGGTCGAGGGCCTTTTCCCGCAGCGGGTGGAGCACACACCCCCGTCGATGGCCATAATGGTCAGAGAAGACGGGGGGAACGAGGACAATGTTCCACCCGTCAGGAAATCGGAGGTAGGAGCGGTTGTTCTACGGATCCGCTCTAAGAACACCGCCCCCGGGCCAGACGGGATACCTGCCCGAGTGCTGACCCGAGCCCTCGAACACATGTTGGACCACCTCAGGGAGGTCTTGGACGCTAGCCTGGCTTCCGGACGCTTCCCTGACTGCTGAAAAAGTGGGAAGCTGGTCCTATTAAGAAAACCTGGACGGCCAGCCGGTTCAGTAGCGGCCTATAGGCCCACCGTGTTGTTGGACGAGGCGGGTAAGTTGTTTGAGAGGATACTCTCTGCCCGTATCGTTCGGCACCTCTGCGAGGCGGGTCCCGATCTGTTGGACGCCCAATTCGGTTTTCGAGCGGGGCGTTCGACAGTCGATGCCGTGCTACGCCTCAGGGCCGTTACCGAAGAGGCGGTGAGCTGTGGCGGCGTGCTGTTGGCGGTGTCGTTGGACATCGCCAACGCATTTAATAGTCTGCCATTTAGCTGCATCAGGAAAGCACTCCACCACCACGGGGTGCCAGAGTACCTGAGGCGGCTTGTGGCAGACTATCTTGAGGAGCGTACCGTCATGTACGAGGACCGAGATGGTGTTCTGCGGCGGCGGCTCATGTCGTGCGGTGTTCCGCAGGGGTCTGTCCTCGGACCACTTCTGTGGAACATGGGATACGACTGGGCCCTTCGAGGTCGTCTTCCCCCCGGGCTGGGTGTAATTTGTTACGCCGATGATACATTGGTAACGGCCCGGGGAGCGAACTTTCAAGAGGCGGCGCGCCTGGCCACCACGGGAGTCTCTTTGGTGGTCGGGCTTATTGAGGCGCTGGGTTTACGGGTGGCCCTAGATAAGACGGAGGCCCTTTTGTTCCATGGGCTCCGTCGCGGTCCACCACCCGGCGCCTCTATCGTAGTCAATTCGGTCCTCGTACCGGTTCAGGCCCAGATGAAGTGCCTGGGCCTGATCCTAGACGGGAGGTGGCTCTTCGACGAGCACTTCCGACAGCTTTCTCCAAAGCTGGTCGGCACTGCATCTGCCCTCGGGCGACTTTTGCCGAATTTGGGTGGAGCCCGCGTCGCGACGAGACGGCTATACACGGGGGATGTCCGGTCAATGGCACTGTATGGTGCACCAGTGTGGGCGGCGGCTCTGACCGCCCAGAGTAAGGCTCGCCTCTAGCGCCCTCAGAGGATATTGGCGGTTAGAGCCATACGCGGTTACCGCACCATATCGACGGAGGCGGCGTGTGCCTTGGCCGGAACTCCGCCATGGGACTTGGAGGCGGAAGTGCTCGCCGAAGTTTACCGGCGGACGGCTGACTTCCGGGCGGGTAGCGGTATGTGGCCCCCGCCTGAAGAGCTGCGCGAGTGGTGAGAAGCCGCTCGTCGAGCCACGATGGTTCGTTAGTCGTCCCGGCTGGAGGCTCCACGTGCTGGCTTTGCCGTCGTGGAGGCTCTCCAGCCGGTCATCGCCGATTGGGCGGGGCGACAGCACGGGACCCTTTCCTTCCGACTGACGCAGATCCTTTCCTGCCCGGTTGCTTCGGGAAGTATCTGCACTCGGTGGCCAGGAGGGAATTGAGTCCCGCCTGTCACCACTGCGACTGCAGTGAGGACTCGGCTCAGCACACGCTGGCGGTTTGTTCCGCCTGGGCGGCGCAGCGTGGGGTCCTCACTGCAGTTATTGGAGGAGATCTCTCGCTACCGGCCGTCATACGCTCCATGGTCGGTAGCGACAGTTGTTTTACCGCGGTCGCAACCTTCTGCGAAGATGTAATTTCGCGGAAGGAGGCGGCGGAGAGGACCCGGGAGGACAATCTCCACTCGGATCCAATTCGCCGCCGGTGAACCGGGCGGCGGAGGCGCGCATACCAGCGCCTCATGCCGCCTTGAGTGTGGCCGCGGATGGACGGGACGGGTTTTCCCCTTCATCCACTATAGTGGCCAGCCGCGAGGAGGTGACGTTCGTCGCCTAAATAGAGAGTTTACCCGCAGATGGTGCCCGCGTTAGCGGGCAGGCGCTAGGAGGGATCTGGATGTCGTAATAGCAGCTGTTCCTGGATCCCTCCTATGTTAGGTGCAGAGTGGCACACCGTGTGGTTTTAGTCGGTCCGATTCCGACACACCGCCTCGCCTTAAGCCCCGGTGGGGTGACGGCCCGAGGGTGTTTCCACATGTTAAAAAAAAAAAAAAAAAGTGGTGTACATCTTTCGGTTGAGATGAGTCAATGATAAATATCAAGTTAGAGGATTCATTTTATCTATATTTTAAGATATTGACATTATTATGTCTAATATGTTAGATATTCTTAGTTAAAATAGAGAATATTCTAGCGGTTTGATAGGTTTTTCATTAAATTGAATACAGTAACATCAAGCGTAATAGTTAAGTTATGAAATAAATTGTGGTATTTTTTATACATCTAACAGGATAGACAGTAATAAAAGCAGACTGGCAACGCGACGCGACGTGAGCAGGTTCGACGAAGCATGACTGATAAAATGATAAGTACTTTACAAGTCACGCCGCGCCGACGTCTTCATTTTAGACTATATAGGCATTGAAATAACCGAATTGAAGTAGAATACACTACGTATTCTTAATAGTGATATTTTATAACAAATGTGCAAAGTTTTAATTTAAATGTGTTTTATTATTTAAAAATATTTTAGCATGTTAATTATTATTGTTACTACTTCTTTGACTAGTCAAAATAATTACTAAAATGACTATTTATATGTGTTTGTAGATTTCTTTAAATACCCTTATACTCATATTCGTAAGCTAGGTACTTTTTAAATTTACACAGTTTGTATGTACATAAGTACATGTTTATTATTACAATATTCTTTTTTTTTAAAAAAAAGACACCACTCGCATTAGGAATAAATCCTGTGTCGCGGGGGACTTTACAAACATACAAGAAACGGACTCTAAGAACACCCAGACTCAGAACAACAATTTGTGGACCACACAAAGTGTTCCATGTGAGGTTAAAACCCACAACACTCAGCGCAATAACGAGTGGCGTGGCGACTGCTTAAATTACTAGGCCAACCGTGCAGTCATTTTAATCGAGTATTTAAGGATATACATCCTACAGCACAGTAATGACACATGTTGTAAGCAAATATGGAACAGCAGCTCATGTAAGACGGAATTCTCATGGTTACAAGGTAGTGTCTAATGTTTTAAAAGCCAACTCCACTGAATAAGTTGTAACACAACTTGTGGCGTTCATGGATACTGTGAAATAACTATACACTTAATACTGCAATGCAGTTATTACTATCTGTTTGTTTAGTTGTATGTCTTATCTTATTGCTATTTGAATGTTTAATATTTTCAGTCCTCCGATTTTTGTTTCTAATCTTTCTAGCGAAAATTTTGTAGGGTACTACATCTCTTCTAATGTGTGTGTCGTGTGTAAGATTAAATTATTACGAATTGCATAACATTTCCACAACAATTTATGTCCCTTTTGCTTTACCTTGTTTGAGTTTGCGTTGAAATCGATGTTCACAGACGTAACATGAGTGGTGACCAACTCTTGGATTCAGGCAGAGTTACTTTGGCAAGCACATAAATAAAATAATAAAAATAAACCAGAACACTTTATGATCTTACGTATCTTAGTTAGGCACTAAAGAAAATTGAATAAAGGGCCGGCAAAAACTGATAATGTTGTACAGTTAGTACTGTAAGTAATCATTTTATTTTACCAAGCTTTTATCACTCACAAACAGTTTCCTGAATGACATTAATTTCTGCAGCTCCTAAAAATACACTTATTTAGGGGCTACAGTATGAGCAATACAGACAAAATTTATTACTGAAAACTAGACTATGTACTACTATACATTTCATTGTTGTTCACTTACACCAATTACTAGTCCCTATATAAATTGAACAAACCGACAAATAACACAGCTTCTCTTATTAGCTTTTCTTATTGCTTGATTTTGTATTCAAGCCTCAAATAACTGTGTCTGTTCAATATTATTTATACAAAACCCGAAAAAAAAAATACGATCACGCATTAACAATTTATTGCGTTTAAAACAAATTAAAGTCTGAACAAATTAGTGCGATAAAGATATATTGCATGATTTAAATACGCCTCGATTTTTCATACAATGCGTGTAATGTCGTTGGCAAAGATCCAAGTATAACCGTCAAAATAGTCACACTACCGGTTATGTTTACGATAGACAGACAGAAAACAAACTATGTAATATATTCTATTTCAGGTACATCAGTTTCACAATAACGTGATGCAAAATAATATTTCTCTTTCTTTATTGGTTGTAGATCTTCAAGTCTCGCAATAATTAACTACCACAATATCTGGAATATTTCTTTACTTTTTTTATTATTTGAGTGCGTTTTACGTAAATGTGATCCAGATAATCTAAACTCAGGTTTATATGGAGATTAACAAGACTCTGATGAAGCCAAACAGTCATCAATGCTAGTCAAAATTAGGAAAGCGTGTATTTGTAATTAGTCATTACACGGACATACACGGATAGAGAACCTGTATCTAGTTTTCTTAGTCGAATGGATCCCTCATGAGATATAACCAGGGTTAATCTAAATAAAGTCTAAATATATCTGAAGAATAAGGTACACCTTTTTTTTAACGTGTGGAAACCCCCTCGGGCCATCACCCCACCGGGGTTTACAGCGGGGTGGTGTGTCGGAATCGGACCGACTAAAACCATACGGTGTGCCACTCTACGCCTGACATAGGAGGGATTCAGAAACGACATCCAGAAAATAATAAGGTACACCTCAGCCATCTCAGTTTGTTAACTCAGACTTGTTTCAACATAAACGAGTATTATTGAGTCTCAAGTTTAATGCTCTAGTAGTATATACCTAACTATGCTTTAAATAAACTTCACTAAAACAACCTTTTAAACTGATTAGACCAGAAGGGTGTCAATACAGCGACATTTCTCAATATTTTTCCTCAAATTCTATTTCTAACGGCATAAACTTAACAAAAGCTCCTTACAATTAAGTTTTCTACAAAAAAATATTCCGTCTACCATTTGAACAAGGCCAGTCTATTTTTCAGACAAAGGAACAAAAGAAGAGCCTTAGAAAAACAACCCTGTGAACTGGAACAATTCGGTTTCGTAATTATATATTTTTCCTCATATTATATTATAAAAATTTGAATCTAAAAAACAACCTTGTAATTGTACTTCTGAAGATTTTAATTACCAGGTCTCTTCTTGAACGTTCAAGCATAATTATGAGTAGTTTTAAATATAAAAAAAGTAATACAACTTGTTTTAACTTTATAAAAAGCTTTCAAAAGCACACAGCATATTAATTACGATTTTCTCGTGTGTATTTACTACATATTAAGCTTGTATTTGCTTTATTCATGCATATAAACTCTAGGGCGGATTCATTACGCTATAACTACTTCATTTCATACTTCAGTCATTTTAATAAATGTAGAATGTTTTGTTATTGACAACTTTTATCAGCAAACAAAAAATGTTTTTTTGTCATGTTCCTAATTTTTTCAAGTATTTTTATCGTTTTATTTGATAATTTCTTAAAAAAGAAGAAAAATAAAATTACTGTTACACTGTAACCGATCCAGTAGATTAGGTTCATAAATGTGGGTATCTGGCTCCTAAACACGCAAGCGTGACAGCGTGTATACTAAAAGACAAAATGTGCATAAAACTCAAGTACGCTCGGGTCAATCTGTTCACCAGAAGAAGGAAAAGTTTACTGTACTAAAAATTTCACCCAAAAGCTATTTCTTCAGTCAGACACAGTTGTGTCTAATTATTTATTCTGACTAATACACATTACACAATCTATTAAAAGTCACCAATTTATAAAAAGATCTGTGAAATTACAATACGTTTTGTTATTGCAGTTTTTTTGAGAAAAATTCAAATGATTTTAGTAAAGTTCAAAATATGTTAGGTTGGATGACTCACTTTATAAACGATATAAATATCATAACTATCCGTCATATATTGTTAGTGGTACAGATACTCCATTACGTCACGGTGCGGAGTGCCACTCTCCTTTTAGTTACGAAAGAATACGCCGGCAGATAAAGAAGATATTTGATGTTCAACTCCCCCTTGATAAATCAGTACAACCTCTTAACCTTCGCAAAATCGTCGTTAAGTACGGTTACCGTTTTACGTCCCAATTGCTATACAATTGACAATGAGACCGAAGGTTCAATTTTATTTAATACGAATAAAAAGAAGCACTCCATTTCATACTTTAATAGAATATTAAATGAAAATATCAATGAATTGTGGGCTTTGTTCTCCATTATTTCTGGTAGAAAATACCATACTGCATTAAGTCCATTTAAAACTATTAAAGTACCAGGCAGTCGCTTTTTCCTTTTTTTTTAATTTTATAGCCTGCCAAGGTGCCTCTACTCAGCCTGATAGAAAGAGTGAGTAGAATTCAAGAGTTGTGGTCAATACGCACACTGCAGTATGGTGACACACACTATGGCGGCCTTGTGAGGTGCTTTATCACGTCCCGTTTAAAGGACCCGGCAACATAGTGGATAGGAAACACGTGTGCTGGTAGTATATAAGTTCATGATTGGCACAGAAAGAAAGAACTCAATCGTAAAAATAAAAAAAAAATTGTTATCAGATACAGTGTACAAATAGAACCATCAAAATTTGAATAGAATTGCAAACATATTGACTTTCGTATTCTTATTACTAAAAGAAATTAAAAATGATAGACTTTTCAATTCCCTGACTTTCAACCAGAACTAATATTACTACACTAACTTAAAAATCAATCATAATCTGTTTCGGAAGAATAAAGACAACAACGTAATAATATTTACGTGATGTCTCAAATATTATTTGTAGAATAAAAAGAAACAGAATGTTAACATACAAAACATACTTACGAACGTAAGCACTTAGCCTAGACTTACTTCAGAACGGATACAATTGTGACGGCAAAATCACAAAGGTCTTTGAATACAAATGTCTTTTACATGTGACTTTGGTATCTAAAGTTACTTTAATTTGAATATGAACCATTTTCCGACCGATTCTCGAGTGAAAACTTTACCTACTGTAAATAATTGTCCGTTCCTTTTGTAAAACTTTTGTTAACGTAACTCATATTTAGTACATACATACTTCACTTATTTAGAGTGTTAGATAGAATCATCGAGTAACCGAAAGGTACCGAAAAGTACATTATACACTCTACTACGTTTAAAAACAATTGCAACTGTTCTTATACAAATGCGGCGCTCAAAATCATATAGTATGTATTTCAATTGCTTATGACAGTATGTAGGAGAAGTGTATAAAGCAACATGGGCTAGGAAGTTAGAATAATGGAGTGCGCTCCCGCTCGAAGTCAGGATGTCCACAAACCGTTTTACATTCAAAAAGAATGTACTTACATAATCTCCTTCTTAACGAGATTGAAAAATTGTCTTATCGATAGTTGGCTCAGTTTATAGTCAAGTTGTCATATATGTGTATAATAGTTATGTAAATTTATATGTGTATTTATGACGTATGTATTGTATGTGTTCATGTATGGTATATTTTCATTGTCAATGTAACCACTGTGCACCTCCCTTACAATATTGCTATACCACCCTAAGGTTGACTGGAAGAGAATGCCTTGGGCATTAAGTCTGCCTATGTACAAAGTGCATAAGGTATAAATAAATAAATAAATAATGCATAAACCTATAGAACTACGGTATACACATTACCAATCGTGTTGTAAAACACATGACATACATGACAATTCTAGTTATACTAATCAATAAATCAAAACATCCAAAACTGTAGAAATTTGAGCCCTAGGTGATCTTTAAAGCATAATTTCACTCAAATTACAATTTACATAACATATGCGTATATCCGAGTAAATGAAAATGAATTAATCATCCCCTGACGTAGATATACAAAAATATCATACCCGTCATCAATCTTAAATGTTTGATTTGTTTCCGAACAATGTTTTATTAGGCTGTTGAATATTTAAATTACGTGGCAAAGGTGATGAAAAGTTCGCCACTAGGGGCGATCCGAATACTGCGGGTTACAAACTCAAGGACGTTCTGGAAACCTGGACTCTAAAAATAATTAATCGCAATGTCACAAGGTTGCCCGTCGGCGTCGTTCGTAAAGTTTGGTAATTAATCATGGCGGACCCGAACGAATGTGGGTTTTATTACGCGTCGCTTTATTGGAGCGATAAACTAGATTTTCGTGCATGAGACGGATATTTTTGGAACTATTATTATCGGTAAATGAAAGTAGTCTGAGCAATTTTATCTGATGACGTATTTTTTAGCAGCATTCAAACTTAAGTTCACTAGTACTAGTACACTATATCACAAATACGATTATATATATATATATATAAACAGTGGGCCTGATAACATCGTTCTGGTCTTTCTGAGAGCATAGCACCTGAGACCGGCCGTTGAGGTAGTTTTGTAGGGGAAACACCACATACTGCAGTCACCTAAGTCTACGAGGAACGGTAGATCCGAAGGGATTTTCCACTCAATCAACAAAAAAAGCATTTGAAAACCAGAAATGCATGTAGAGACAATGAAATTGGATTAAAATATATCGTCATTTTATTTTACGGCAGTGGCATACGAACAGACGTCCTATGGAAAGTAACTACCGCCGCTTGCAACTCAGGAGACCTTATTTGGTCTTGTGGCCGGCCACCTTATTTAATAATAAAAATAATTGTAGGAGGTTCCGGTCCCTGTACCCGACGTCTGTGGTCTACCATTTTTTACATTTTTTTATATATGTGTAAATGTATATAAAAATGTAATTAATATGTGTTTTAATAAAATAAAGATATTAATTTTATTTTCATATATGTTATACAAAAAGAAAAAAATTACTACGACAGCCACACTAAGCAGAGCCTGTGCTATCAAATAAACTAAAAAATTTATTTACGAGTTATTTTAATCGTAAAATTCTGATTTGTACACATAATTGATTGATATTACATTAAACCTAAATTAATATATGCACTCTTCCAATTAAAAGAAGAAATCTCAGACAGTCACGTATAGCATTTAGCTGAGATGGTAACCCGTTCTGGCCCTCATTATAATACAGATCCTTCTATTTTTAAAATTTGATATTGTATATAATGTTCTATTTTTATTTTATTTTAAATTATTATTGATACTTTTAGTTCTTTATGCTTGGTATTTTGTGGAAAATGAATAAATCAGTTTCAAATTACTTAACTCTGGACTCCACGACACTAACTTCACGACTCACTTCTAGCCTTTTTTTTTTTCTATCTTAAGAACCTGCCAAAGTGATTCTACTCTGCCTGATGGAAAGCATGAATAGAATCCAAGAGTTGTGGTCACCATACTCATTGCAAATGCTGACAACGCAGTATGGTGACCCACACTATGGCGGCCATGTGAGATGCTTTTTTACACCTTGCTTGGGGACGTAAAAGGCATGACAGTCATCGTGGCAGTGTAAGGCTTACACAGTTACTACGATAACCGTCACCCTTGCATCGATGGGCCTGTGTTCCAACTGAGAATAAATCTTAAAAAGGAATAAAACCACTAATGAGCATAGAAAAAATTTAAATAAACTTAATCGAGTTTTTATATTCTACGTTAAAATTACCAAAGCGTTTGTCTAAACTTAGCGCCACGAATAGAAAATCCTGAACTTTTCTACGTTTGTAATAAAACTTAAAATTCTTAATGAGCCGTTACATTAAATTTGGGAACGCTTGTATGTTATTGAGCCGTTCTAAACGGATAATATAAGTATTATTTAAGAAGACATAAAGTTGTTTTTATTTTTGTGTGAAAATTGAAATGGGTCGTGGGAAACTTTACCGATGGTTCAAGGTCG
The DNA here is from genome assembly GCA_949316085.1 of Hypercompe scribonia. Classification (NCBI taxonomy): domain Eukaryota; kingdom Metazoa; phylum Arthropoda; class Insecta; order Lepidoptera; family Erebidae; genus Hypercompe; species Hypercompe scribonia. The sequence continues at coordinate 15,349,363 of OX438988.1, forward strand.
GTACCAAACTGATTAATATCGCGTATGTTTCCTTTGAGTGAAAGAAAGAAAACTTTTGTCTTCACATTATAAATCATCATCATCATCATCATCATCATCATTTTAACAGTACTGGGCATAGACCTCCTCTTAGCAAGAAGGTTTTGGCCTACTGTACCACGCTGCCCAGATCGGTTGGTGTCGGGTTTGTTTCAAGTTTTTCTTCTCTTTGCTGTGATGTTGTCTTGCTTATTTTGTTTTTTTAATCACCTTTTACAACACCTATCGGAAGAATAGGGACGATGCCATCTGTATTCTTAAGCCGTCACTACGGATATATTGTTAGCTATACAAGTGTTATACTACTATACACTACTATATAAGTTTGTTATAAAATGTCAATATAATACATTTTTGTGTAACAATCATAAACACACACAATTGTTATCAAAAAGTGCATATATGAGTCACAATATAGCGGATTTCTACAATTTACGTGAGCTATTATATCGTGAAGAACTTACGAACCATACTATTAACTATTATATAAAAAGTATTTGATGCAAAATCCTTAAAAATATGTAAGTACTCTTATAAAGATATTAAACAGCTTCTAAATATAATTTACTTGAATAAAACTCGCGTTCAAGAACAAAAAAGTATTTAAGCAAATCTCTTACTATTGGCAAAATTACCAGTTCAAGTAGACCGCTAACTCCTATAAAACAAAATGGCTAACATTGTCTCTGAACAAAGTTTTTTAATTATTTTTTTATTGACTCTGGTTGACAATTAAACAGGCCGAAAAACCGAGTTAGAAACGGAGGTACTTGACCTACATTTTTATAGCCGTGTCCCGACACGGCTTCGATAATTTACCTTTATTATCGTGATGTAAGGAAACATAATGAAATTAAATTTATAAGGTATCGGCACATTTATATTTTATAAAATTTTTAACCGAAAATTGACCTAGTATTGTCAGGAAAATGAAAAACTGTGAAATAGTAATGGGCAATCAAATTACTCTATTTCAGTCTTTTTTATTTTTGACGACAAAGTGAAATATTTTCACCTACATTTTTAATGTTGGCAATATCTTGTACACTGTGTTGTTATTGTGGATACAACTTTTTTTTTTGCTTAATGTAAAAAGTTTCGAATTATTAATGTGAATACTCGGTTGTCACTTAATGAATTCATTTCCTGGCACTTCTAAGGATGTCATGTTCGCCTGAGGACTTGCCGTTGATCTGTACTAATAAATATATATGAAATATATAACATAGTTACTCACTCAATTAAAATAAAAAAAAAAAAATATTTATTTTTAGAGCCTGCAAAACTACAAGTTAACTCAGCTTGATGAAACACAGGAATAAAATCTAAGAATTGTGGTCATCATACTCTTATAATGCAGTATGATAAATATACCCAAACACACCTAGCGAGTTGGTTTTTGAGGACATAAAAGACACGACAGTCATCGTTGTAGTGTAAAGCTCACAGGCTAACCACGATAACTGTCACCCTTGCATAACGTATGGATACTGTCGCTTTAGGTTGGTCTTCTATGAGAGGGTGGTACTGCCGCAACAGAGCCGGCCTATTTGCGCTGAAATCAGCGTGGCTCTACTACTTATCAAAATGAGAAAGATGTGAAAAAAACTGGTTGGAAAGGTTATGTTGGAGTTACATGTTTATTCCTTATGAGAGGTATGCATAGGAACTGACAGAGTTAAATGAATTGAGGTTTTATTTATTATTTTTTTAGTTTTTTAAAATTACTGAGTATTGAAAACTGTTTATAAATTGTAAATATCGAATAAGTATTAAGAAATGGATGCTCACAATGAATGTACACCCTAATATGTTTTAAAGTAGTCGTTCATTAAATTGAGCCCAATTATAATGTTTCACTCTACAATTAAGTTATTGTTTGGAAGCCAGTCATAAAAGCGAAAAATTGACGGTGAAAAAAAATAAAATTCTCAACACAAAGGTTGAAGATTTTAGCTTCATTGCTTTTGTGATGAAAGTTAAGCGTTGGCAGACGATTTATAAAGTCTAAAAACGTGTAAAATTGAGTGCGCTGCGAACACTCAGTATACAAAGATGTACAGTCTAAACTAGCAGCTTATGCTACGTTTAAATTAACTGAGAAATTCTTGGTTGAGTTTTTTTTTTATTTGAGAGCCTGCCAAATTGACTCTACTCTGCCTGATGGAAAGCATGAATAGAATCCAAAAGTTATAGTCACCATAGTTATTGCGAATGCTAACAATGTGACCCACACTATGGCGGCCTGTTGAGATGCTTTTTCCGCCTCATTTGGGGACGTAAAAGGCATGACAGTCATCGTAGCATTGTATTGCACACACTTACTACGACAACTGTCACCCCTGCGTCAATGAGTGTCTTGAAATAAAAAGAAATGTAGTTTCCAACCTTTGAACCTATGGCTGATCTAAAGATTAGAGTTTATTTGTTCGTATCGTATACTCTATGTTGTAGACTGAACCCAAGAGAGTAGGTGACTATGGCCGCAAGTATGGCCAGACCTAAGCATTGAATAATTGAATAAATAAATGAATAAACACCTACGACTTAAGAGTCACAAATTATATTGCCATTGCCAACATTTGTGTCCTTTTCAGAAGCAGAGGGAGTGTGGAGGATGTTTTAAGCTCCGCTAATTACACTCATTCATATTAATTATTTAATCATCATCATCATCATCATCAGCCGGAAGACGTCCACTGCTAAACATAGCCCCCCCCCCCCTTAGAACGCCAAGCCGTACGACTGGACGCCAGCTGCATCCATCGGCTCCCCGCGACTCGGACTATGTCGTCGGTCCATCTAAATATTCATAAATTTATCTGTATTTATTTTCTATGCGACTTCTGTTTATATAATTCAGCTATTTCTTTAGGTAATAGTTTTTTGTTCAGGTTTGTGGTATGTCCTGCCATACCTTATTAAAATGTTTGACGATACTGAAGAGTATCTGTTATGCTACCCAATATTTTCTTCTTTTCTTCTCTTCTCTTCGATATATTTATGAATCTTGTGTTTTTTTTATCGTTCTTAGTATTTGTATAATATAACTCGCTGTACTTAATCAAAATATTTTTTTTTATCTTCCAAACCAGTACACATAAAATTAAAAGTCCATATGTAATGTTATCTAAGTCGTAGAACGTCTACTTTGAGCAGAGACAACCTTCAATGGCCACCGAGAAGATTGGTTTGAAGCGTCCAATTTCGGCTCCAAATTTCGATGTTGTCAAGCATCCATTTTATGTATCGTGCCCACAGTAATTTCAAGTTACTAGAAAATAATACTAACAACAAACTATTCAATTCTAGAAACGCAATACACAACTGTATATGTAAATTATACATAACAATATGTGTGATTCTAATAAGCTACGTCGTAGAGTCAATACGTCTTAGTTGCTTACATATTCTAACAAAGTGCACCTCAAACAGTAAGCTAAACTGCAAGCTTGCGGTAGCTCTGTACTTAGTTTAATTGACACTATGTAATGGAGTTGGGAATTTATGCAGGAATTTCATTAGGTAGATTATTGCTTGTTAGTGTGTGGCTACACAGATGTAAGCACAAGCGTAATATTGTCCTAAACAGACATTTAACATAAAAGTAAAGGAATACTATCCGTTTAAGAAACTTCTCTAAATCTAAAATGTTATGTATCGGTTCAACAGTTCTTAGAAAAACGCTGCGCTGCAATAACAATAATTATTTACATAGCGTACCATAAATGTGTACAACATTAACTCTTATATCTTTGAAGCTATATTTTGAATGCCTAAATTTCGCGAACCCTAGTTTTTTATAACACAAGTGATGCTCCCTTTTCGTAATAGATAGTAAACCTCACGTCGTCAACCAGGTCGTTTAAGAATATGACGTGAAAATTGGGTGTTAATTAAAAAACTATTATCACAATAAGTAAACTCAAATAAAAGGGTAACCCGTGGATGGAAGGGAGTATTGCTTAAACAGAAGAGGTATTGTTGATGCCTATAGAGTTATTTCTTGTAAACAATACCTAGAGTGAGTTAGAGTCGCATACCTTTAACTCCAATTGATTATTGTCTAAAAGTGTTGTTCATATTAATTTCTAATTTTAGTATTAAAAAAACACTGAATACGTAATAAAAATATAAACAGAAATTTACTTGTATTTTTAAAGGATCGAAAATATTTTAGGTTGAAATCTTTTGCTGGAAGGTTAATATGAAGCTTTCAACAGAGTGTTTCATATATGAGAAACATTATTTCAGTAAACATCTCGAGTCACATCGACAACCGTTAGCTATAATTTTTTATCTAGGCAATATAAAGGATGATTTTTACTGAAAAACTCGCATCAGCACAGATTTAACAATGTTTAAACGATATTAAATCGTGTAGAGAGTATTCAAAGTCTATATTGCTATACGTGCACAGCAACTTGACGGCGGGTGTGTTCCGTGTCACGCGACTGTAGTCTAATTTACTAATATGGACTTAAAGCATCTTGTACACGATTCAGTATCGTTAAAAGATTGTAAAAACTCTACCAGTGCCGCTGCGTGGTGGACAGCCGACAGGTCAACGATTCTATAGTTTGATGGCTACATTGTAGCTATAAAATATAATATTATTTTGTTCAAAATATCATAATATATTATCTACAAATTTATACATTTTATATATTATTTTACTGTGTGTTGTTTCTCTAAAATATCTTCCAGACTTCATGGGATATGGGCAAAGACAAAACTATACCTTTATTGCGTAACATATTATTCATCGTCGCCCTGAAAGTAGTTCAAAAGCCGACATTTCCTAGTTTCAAGTTTGTTTTGAAGTCGGTACAGACTTCGTGTAAATGTTGAATGAGAAATAGTTTCAGGTAAGGCGTGTTGGGGTTTCTAAATATGGGTAAACGCCAAACACTTGTATAATTCTTCAAAGGCAGAGGTTTATATAAACAACATTATATACTGTTACACATATAGTGAAATATATAGATATAATCGTCTAGATTAACACTGCTAGAAATAGGAGATGAGGCTACGAAATTTTTGTGAAAAGTAGGCAAGAATTGGTTTTACCCTATATTTTGTTTCATTTTTAAGAACGTACCCAAATGACTTCTACTCTGTCTGATGGAAAGTATAAATAGAATCCAAGAAAGTCACCATACTCATTGCAAATGCAGACAATGTGACCCACACTATGGCAGCCTCGTGAGATGCTTATTTACGCCCCGCTTGGGGACGTGAAAGGCATGACAATTACCACGATGACTGTCACCTCTGCATCAATGGGCCTCCGGTGTCGCACGCACCAACGAAACACGACAGCATGGATGCTATTGCTTTAGATTGGTTTTCTGTGTAAGGGTAGAACTGACCCGGTCAGGCCTGCCCGTTCATGCGCATATGTGTAATGGTAATTGAAAACCACTATCGATAGACCAGCAATACCAGTGTGTTGCTACCTCAATTATTTTTACAACAATTTTAACCACACCTAAAAATATCAGAATCTCTAGATTTGAAGAAGTGAAGATTTGACACCTCCTTCCACACGACGGGAGGAGAGGAAAGTTCTTATATTTTCACCTGATGACATATTTCAAAAGGTATTACTTAAATTAATGAAATAAAAAGTCGACTAACTAATTGGCTGACAAGTTGATCAGCACACAATTAAAACTATTAAATTTGGGTCCATTAATTTTTAAATAATTTACAAAAAGATCTTTCATTATCAAAATCTTTTATTTCATTTAACTAATTATATATCTCTTTGTCGTGAAACTAGTTGCTAATTTACAAAGTGATTGTCTGAATGATTCAAATAAGTTATTAAAAAAAACTTATTCATTTCGACGTTAAAAATTCAATAATGTCTCATGTTTAAGAAATTATATTAATTGTTTACCGTTTTTGTAGGAATGAGAGTTAATAAATATATAAAAAAAATAAACACTTTTGGCAATTTAAGGAGTAACAAATAGAAAGATTCCCGGTACGGATCAAATGTTTGTATGATCTGCATATATTTATAATATTTATTCTCAGGAAAATGTTTACAAAAACATTTTTAAATACACAATAAAGGAAAACAAAAATATACATTTTAAAAAAAGGTAGTAGACCACCGACGGTACAGGGATCAAGACACCGGTGGTTAGAATTCCAAAGACAGAAACCTCCTCACTATACGCGCCATGTCAAGAAGGACTGCCTTGTACATCAGACCTTTGATACAGTCTTCTAACGTGAGCCTCTTAAGGCGAGGCTATTTACTATCAATCCGTGAGTAGATACAACTATTTGAATAATGATTACCGAATTCACATTCCACATATCGACAATCTCGTGAGGTTGATGCTCAATATTGCTAATGTTTTTTAAATAATAATATTATAGTATTATTGTTCCTAGTCTACGATGTCTGTACAAGAAACATCCATAGTATAATATTCACTGTAATATATCCACCATTATTTAAGTAACGTTGTAATTAAACACACAAACTACATAATTATCATTATTGTAACCTAAACTAAGCACGTTTAGAACATTGAGTTTTCTTACTCAATGGCTACCGACCACCATATACTCGTATGTATGTAATAGAATAACTTGGTTAGTTTGGAACACATGTAGAAGTAATTAGTCCTGAGGTGGATGATTTTGGATAAAGTTTCGTAACTTGATTCACGAAAATAGTGAAATTAATTGAGTTACACACCAGTGTGAGTGCGGAAGTTTACCAAATGAGTGCAATAAAAGGGCGTTCTATTTACGAGAATATAGTATATGTAATAAATAGTAATAGTTTCATATATCTTTTATAAAGTCGATTGATATCAAATTAAGCAGAGCCTAGGAAACACGACCGGTGCTGGTGTAGAAATAATAGAATTCAAAAGTTGTGGTCACCATACACATTGTGAATGCAGACAATGGAAAATAACGACACATACCATAGCGCCCTAGTAAGAATCATATTCACGTCCCACTTGGGGGCGTAAAAGGCAGTCATCGTGGCATTGTAATGCTCACACACTTACCACGACAACGACCTCCGGTCTCGTACTCACCAAAGAACCACGAAGTATGTGTATGTTTTTGAAGAGCAGGGTTGGAATGGAATCCTTGACGTGATGTTTGATGTCAGGATCACTAATCACTAGAAAAACACAACGAGCTCCCATGCTCCTATTATAAGACTTAAGCCAAAAGTTGTTATAGCGATCAAGTTTTTCAAGATCAAAATTTTTGTAGTTTTGTCTACTGCAAACATTACGTTAAACATATACATGTATCAACAAATTTACAAAATTTTAAACATGTATAACGACAATACATAATTTGTGAAGCGCAAATTCATTGTGTAACAATTTTTTTTTCTCCAATTTGAATTCAAAAGAGATAAGATAACATAAAACAGTTTACAAACTTTATATTTTTTAAAAATTCCAAATTAAAAATGAAATTTCAAAAATCAAAAGAGCTATGAAAAATGTAATCAATGAGTTACTAGTCATTTTACCACTACTTTGAAAAATATTTAAAACGCATCAATTTACGCGTGAGTGCCCGGTTAAGGCAATTGTGAAACTGGTGGAATCATTTAATTTACTTTAAAGAGAACACCTGCATGCCACGAAATGTACAATACGAACATATTTGGATGCACATTTAATATTTTTAAGAATATAATTATTCAAAATAATTAACAAGTTATTAGCTCTCAAATCAACCTATCACCGTTCACTGTTGAATGAAAGTCTTTGTTTTTAGCGTATGGAAACTCTCTCGGGGCGTCACCCCACCGGGGTTTACGGCGGGGTGGTGTGTCGGAATCGAACCGACTAAAACCACATAGTGTGCCACTCTGCGCCTGACATAGGAGGGATCCGGAAACAGCTGTTATTACGACATCCAGATCCCTCCTAGCGCCTGCCCGCTACCGCGGGCACCATCTGCGGATAAATTCTCTATTTAGGCGACGTACAGCACACGCGGACGTCGCGTCCTCGCGGCTGACCACTATAGCGGATGGAGGGATAAACGCGTCCCGTCCACCCACGGCTAATGGATGTCTTCCCCCAAGCAGCGCTAACCATGTCTTCGGCAATCCACATCCACCCACTACCAGCCGTTTACTTCAAGTCGTCGGTGCATTGCACCTAATTAATGGGACCAAAACACTAGCGAAAAGTGGGCGTTTAATAAATCTCTGCCTATCCTTCCGGGGAAATAGGCAGGATTATTATGTATATATTTATGTATATGTTATATTACACTAAAATTATAAGTATCGCTTATTATAAATGATAAATGTTATTTATTTCTGTAAGGTATTTTTTTACAGATATTTTTACACGTTGGACTTTACAGTAAGAAAGCGCGGACATTACCTAACACTGCCCGTGGGAAGAAATGTCAAAACAAACGTCAGAGGTGACCTTTTTTTTAAGTCCGTGTACATTGATTAAATAAAACTAAGCGAAAACAGTTTAGTATACATTATACTTAAGATATAACTACGAATAGTGCCTCTCTTAACTGTGATTTTAAAATAGGTCAAAACGAGTTGAACCGCTAATTCACGTTGCACAAAAATTTGTCAATAGTACATGTGCACATAATTGTTTAAATGTATCACAACTAAACATAGATAAAACTATAAAAATACCGTTAGATGTTGGTTATTAATAGTTCATTTATTTGAATGGTTTTTTGTACAATTAACAGTAATACTCCGGTATTTTACAGCAGAGTAGAAATAGCTAATTGTAATCTGAATTTCTATAAATTTTGCTGTGTAATATGCTTTGATTTAAGAGACATCTCTTTTTCACAAATTTAAGCAAAAGTTTCAAAAGACGGAAGAATTTAAATTGAGTTGTAAAATCATTTTCTTTATTTCCGAACCTCTCTTTTACCCAACGTAGTATGACGACCTCATACCTTCAGATATTAAGAAAATTTTTGGACAAATGTTTGCACAAACTCCACTAATAGGCATTTGCGAAGCGGCAAACCGAACGATTGGCCGTAACGAAGTATACGCCAACACCAATACAGCTGGTAATCTGACAGCCCAAACTGAATTAATATGGAAAATTTTATTATGCTCCCCTGGTGTGCTTTATTGAAGTTATTTTAAATTTTGTATTGAAATGTGGATAGGTTACCCAAAACGATAAATCTATGTTAAAAGGACATTTTATATTGATTGTTTTTATGGTATGTTTGTCCGTGTGGTAACGGATTAAGAATACATAGTGTTACCCCTATTCATTCCATGGGTGTCGTAAGAGGCGACTAAGGGAAAAAACTATTTAGGAAAATATCATAGCAAAGAGAAGGAAAACTTGAAACAAACCCTATTCCAAATCGTCTGGCCAGCGTATACTAGGCCAAAACCTCCTTGCCAAGGAGAGGCCTATGTCCAGCAGTGGACTGTAAAAGGCTGTTGATGATGATGTACCACTGGGGGAAACTGGTGCCTAAAAGAATACTCTAGACCTATACTTAATTTCCCTCTATAGTACTACAGAAAAGTTTTTAATTTGTTTTATGCATGTTTATCATTAAAGCGGTGAAATAAATATATAGAATAATAAAAAGTACAACAAAGTACGCCATTAGAATTCATTGTTTTGTAAGAGTGAGTGTTGGTGAATGTGTGATTTTATTACGTAGAATGTGATCATAAGCCAGAATTAATTTACAAATATGTATTTTACAGTTAAATATATATTTCATTAACTCTGATGTAGTAAACATGTCTTGGTTGTATTTTGCAGTTACAGAAAGTTTTCTATGTAGCTAAAGAATTATTTCGAATATAAGTTGAAAAATGCTGATAAGTTGAGATGAAGATCTATGCTTTACCTTATGGTACCTTGTACTCTTATCTTTAACGTGACTTGTAAACTAACCTATTGTCAAGACTTGGACTTTTGATAAAGTGAGATTTAATACTTTTAAAATTGCTCTTTGTATCCCTTCCAATTCATCAGAGTTGTTTTACTAATATATTTTGAATTTGAATCGTAGGTAGTTATATTGTTTGTTTATTTTATTGTCTTCTATCTCTCTCTCTCGCTATCATTCTCTCTAACTAACCTCTTTCTTTTCTGCCAATGTTTATCCTTATATTTTTTCGTGAAACAGTCACGCTACAACACATACCGTATGAGCTGACTGACCGAAATGGTAACCCGAGCTCACAAAAAACAACGAACAAGTGAATGAGTTTAATGGTGGCCCAACACTTTTGAATCTAAATATGAAAGAATGAAGGTTCACAATAAGGGTGGCACCTAACTTATGTTTTTTATAACTTATATGTAACTCGTTTACCCTTTGTACCAGGAAAATTCTCTATTTCAAAGAATTCATATCTAAATATTTATTTCAATGACAGTAAATTTACTGCTCATGTCAAAAGTACGAAATGTGAGCGCTTTTCAACAAGTTACTTACTCAAAAGTGTCTTACTCAGTTCTCGTTGCAGTGTTAATTGGGTGTGACCGTGTGACGTAATCATCTCTATGAGAAATTTGCACTTAGCATTTGTTGTTCGTACTAACAGTGAGCTTAAGAGTATTTTGACAAGTTCAAACTTGAATTTAACTTGATTTTACATACTTGAAATTATGTTTAGCAAATTGTGAACGACATTTTGGATATAATCAGGATTATACGTGTCTGCTTGTTTTTTTGGTACCTAGGGAACCAGCAGTCGGGTCATCTATTGGTAAGTGGGTACTATAAAAAAGATCACAAAGATCTCAAACATGTTGCCGTCCTTTCCAGGAAATGAAGAAGGTTTGTCATCGGTATCGTCACTCAGTGAAAAGCAACAAAAAAAAACGGTTCAATTTTGAATTTCTGTGAAATAGATCGAATTTGTCTCATAAGTGTCGAATATCGTGCAAATAAGCATTGCACGTTCACGATAAAATTTGCAAATATTTTAAGAACGATCAGATAAATCAGATTTTCCTAAACGAATCTGCATAAAGTGATTTAGCGAAACAAAAATTATTGAAAATGTCTTGAAAACTTATAATAATGTCATTGAGAAATACATACAGTGCCTAAAAAAAAGCATTTTGAAAATAAAGCAATTTCTTTTTCTTGAATTTGAACATACCTTTTTGTTACTGGCCACACCAGGATGCTGTGTTAATGTAGAAAAACCATCCAATACGGTTATTCCCCACATTGCGTATATAACCGTTCGCTTAACAGACATAATATTATATATATTGACTTCACCATATATCATTCGTGTAGAGCGTTATCGACTGGCTCGTACGAGTCCCGCGGGAAGTGATTTAGAGTAACATACTAGTAGGGATTAATTAATGTAAATTTATTATTTAATATGGTTTATTTCATTTAACATAATTAATGACTGTATTTCCTTTATGTTGTTTTATTAAAATTACTGACTATTTCATTTAATTCTTATTCAAATTAGTTTTAACGTGGTTTTGAGTCATCTTTCGATGCAAAATACGTCACGGCCTCACAGAAAACCGGGATTAGTATTCACTATTTTTGGAACCGAACAAATGAATGAAGATACCGGTGGCCCATACTCATCTACTCTCTAATTACACTTACAGTACGACACGACTTAAAGTACGACAATACACTTGCTTAAGTAGTCGTTAAGTTATCGCTGAGTGTAAATGTCTATGGGCGGCAGTGGTCACTTAACATCGGGAGACGTGTTTGCTCATTTACCCTTACACGATGGACAGAAATTTTTCATAGACTTTCCTATCACCAGTTAATAAGAAAATTAACATAACGTCATTGATCAAATTTTAGTTGCCTAAGTACTTTTGAAGTTAATACATTAAATAAATAACAGAAGAGGCTAATGATTTGTTTTACTCACAGATATTTACGAAAAGAAATTTCATTTCCTTACTGCGCTTTCAAAATTAAAGCTCTCAAACGAGATTAAAAGGAACCAATTTAATTATCTAAAGTAATTAAAAAAACAATCATTACACGAATACTCAAAGCCTTCTTATACCTACAAAGTAAATTATAATCTTATTAAAAATATTCCTAATATTTCTGCTTGCCGAAGGCGAAACACTTTGGCTTAACTTAAAACGATTATCGTATTGATTTAATAATTACATCGGGATTACTAAAAATATTTTGTAGGCTCCAGTTGAAATTCATTCCACATATTTTGGATTAGATTATAATCTAGATTACATTTTAGAATCTCGATTACGACTCATCGGTGTCAGTCGAATGTAAAATAGTCTTCTTTGCTGGTCTCTTTCAAGGTTGACTCCAGTGTCAGATACGGTAGATATTTAAAAAAGGTAAGGAAAATGGATAGGGCGTTGGGTTTGCATGGGCAATGCAGCACAGGGCCTGGCTCAATTAGAGTGATGTCACGTCCTTACAGTAAATCATTGGTAAGCAATTTTAACGTTACTTTTAATTGAGTGATTGAGGTTACCTGCGTGAAGGTTCAAACCATCGTTCCCCTAGTGCTAGCGGAGGGGTTCTTAAGGTAACACTGTTTCTCTGTGAAGTCAATATCCTCTGGTCGAGGCAGTTCATTTACCTACATGAAATTTCTAATTTTATTCTTTGTTGAGCTTTTGAACGATAAGTACTTATTTCAAGTCAGAAATATTTTCACTAAGAAAATATTGGACTATTGTTATTACTTAAGAAGTTAATATTTTTACAGTTCCGTTCAGCCAGTCTCAAGGTTTATTTATTTACTGTTTATAGTGAGTGGGCAGTAGGTAAATTTGATTCCTTTATTTTCTTAGATAGGCTTAGTTTTGAATGTTTATATTTGATCTTTTTATTTTTTATCGAATAAATATCAATAATAAGCGTTTAAACTGAATTCTATTAAAAGAAAAGAAAAAAACGTTTTCAAATCACAAAGGTTGACAACGCGCTTGCGACTCACTCTTGTAGTCACTTTCTATCACTTCACAATGTTCTCAGTGTTAATTAGAAGGATGCCCATTCAATGTCCAAATTGTTAGTTGTTGTAAGATACTTAACAATTTTAAATTTCAATAAGTAAGTCGTTTACAAATGTTAAAATGTAAAATTGTGACCCAGTTAATGCATAAGGGACGGAAAAGTTTGCACTTTATGAAACATTCTTGGTCTAACTTTTTTATTTTCTGCGAGAAACATTACACATTAACCATAAGAGTTTGGAAGTTATGTAATATACTTTAATGAATGAAAAAATAACTGGAATATTTCCATTTTGTTTCTATACCTAGTTCACTTTACTTAAGTATTGCATACCCCTTTTTTCTTTTTGTATTCCCACGGATACTTCCGACAGGTGATTATGTCAGACGAACCGACCAAAAACCGCACACCGTCTCGAGTACCAGTAGCCGGAGAACCAGGTGTATCCTACTAAAGAAATTCCTGGAATCCCGACGTACCTCGTATCACCTACGGCTATCATGACCCTCTCCTGTGTGGGAACCTCGTGGTTCCTTTACTACCCGCAAAAGGTCGCGCGTAGTAGTACTGCATTCCTCTGTCCAAGAGTTCAATATTCCAAAGGCATAACGAGTGTACCTACTTAGTTAATAATTACTTAATCAGAGTTTGTTTATTTTTTCTTTAAATTATTAAATTTTGCATGCACAGAGGAAAAGATCATAAAATATCTTGACCATTCACACAATAACATATTAAACCAACTGAAGGCAATAACTGACATTGTTATAACGTCAAAAACAATCTTATATTGATAAATCCAGACAACAACAAAACATAATGCGGCAAATGCCGCCCAAACTTCAATACAAAGAAAAGAGTAAAATTAACGTATTTTTCTTATACACCAAACAACGATATTTACCTAAATTTAGCTTTCCCATTGTACTTTGTATTTTTGCTTGTTAAATTAAAAGCTTTCAATAGATTCTCGTGAAAAGGATAATGCTAGGTATGATGGGTAAATATAGTATTCTTAACGAACTGTGGACGTCTTATTCACAGAACCCTCAGGGGAGACTAAACCTTTTCAAAACATTTCCTTACTCGTAATAACATTGTCTTAAATTTAATGCCAAAAGTAAACATGTATTTTCTTGCTTCGTACTTCATTCCCGTAAAATACTACTTTCATATCTTGTAGAGGAAAAATAAAACCTTCGCACTTATGATAAATGAATATCATTGTCCATGGACTCCTGTAAGTTAAGAAACCCAAGAGCTTTACGCCTTTTGAACATCCTTTTCCCCTCCCAGATCCTAGATTATATTATTATTTCATTATTTTTATATTATTATTTCCTTTTTTAAAGACAACGCTCGCACTTGGATCTGTGTCTCGTGGAACTTTACAAGAAACGGACACAAACGAACACTCAGACTCAGAACGACAATTTGTGGATCACACATACACTCAGTGCAGTAGAGAGTGGTGTAGCGACCGCTTTAACCACTACACTAATTACTTATACTACCAGGTTTTACTCACATTTTTAATGATCCTTAATTTATTAAAATATCACTAAATTTTCAGATTAATGAGACATGCCTGCGATATACAATTTTATTTTGGCTTTTATTTTGATAGATATATTTTGTTTACACTACAATAAATAGTGTCTCTATAAATGACACTGAGGTGACTTTTATATACCTACAGCACAAACAGAAAAACATACTACAGCGCCATCTAGCGAAGATACATCAAATTACGGAGTATAATGTAATGATTCTCGATGCGACTAGCATATATACAACATCCGAATATTAACTGTTAGGCCGCGGCCCACCAGGCGTGATCACCTCACCTGGTCGGACGATCTTCCCTTTGTGTCGGAGCGACATGACACCCGTTCCCTCCCCAACACCACTATAATTTTAGCTTTTGTGACGAAATAACATAAAAAATTACATCTAGCAGATAAACGCTTGCTGCTAATTGAGTTTAAAATGCTATGTTGTATTTCTTTTTTTTCAAAGACAACTCCAGCACTAGAGACAATCCTGGTTCGTGGTGGACTACCGTATTACTTTATGTATGGCTACATGAAACAGACACAAGAACACCTAGGGTTAGAACAATTATTTGTATGTCACATAAAGTGTTTTTCCATGTGGGGTTTGAACCCACAACACTCAACGTATTCCGACAATTCAGTAGGATGGCCAACACTATGGCGGCCTAGAGAGATGCTGTTTCACACCCCGCTTGGGGTCGTAATAGGCATGCCAGTCATCGTCGCAGTGTATCAATAGGTCTCATCAACCATCAACATCCTTTAACACTCCACTGCTGGACGTAGGCCTCTCTTTAGCAAGAAAATTTTAGTCTACTACACCACGCTGACCAGACAGGTATAGGTCTCATATAGTTAATTACAACCAGACGAATCATCTGAAGGAAAGTGAGATCGCCCAGGTTCATGTGCAACTTAAGAAAAACAAGTCTGTTGCCTTAATTTAAATGTAACTTCTACCCTCTCCAAAGTCTGGAATTAGTACCTTCGGTAATCTCACAAAACAACAGAAGAATTACTAAACACTAGTTTTGTATGAGTCTATCGTCCATATCTCTTAGCTATCTGACAATAAAGAAGATTCTTTAGGTTCAGCTAAACGAGGCGAAAGTTTTCCACAAACCTCCGTGTATTGTCCACACGGTCACCGAGTTTTATGTTACGTTAATGGCGAATGTAAATTCTAATTACTGTCTCTAGACAGGCACACTGTCTTGTCACGCTACGAACGTGCTGGGTTTGCACAAAATAAATTAGTCTCGTATAAACACTCCCTAAAGTCGTAAATTGTTGAATGCATATTTCTATTAACACGCACTACTTTGTGTAAATTTAAAATTTTATATTTTATACCAATGACATAAGAAAGAAGTTCAAATCATTAATTCAACAAGTAAGTAAAGAGGACACTCATAAAATATCGACAAAATAAACCAAAGTAAATTCTAAAACAAACGTTAATTTTGACGACTTTATGACGATGTTTATCATTAACAAGCCTAAGTACTTTTCAACCCACAGAATTTAATATTTCAAGTTGATATTTACCATTGCAATAGGTACTCCATGCAAACTCAAACTTGAACTGCAAAAAATTGGTAAGGCTAAGAGTTAAAGTGCACCACCTTGCACACCGCAACACACAAACTACCGCACCTTCGACATGCATTTAATTTTTTTGAAAACTTTTTGTGATGAGGACTTTGAAACGCTTTGGTAATAACTCGGTTGTAAAATTTGAACGTGACGTTAATGAGTTGTATTCTCAGCATTATCCAGCTAACTGGACCGGATCGTGAAAATATTCGCACATTCGACATTAGGTATCTCTTTACAATAGTGCTGACATAAGCGTAACCAATAATGATAGGGATTAGTCAGTCATTAATATAGACAAAGACAAAGTTGCACGGTGAGCAGATCCCTTACAATTCCCAGATAGAACGTCTCTAAACGATTTCGTTAAATACTTTTGTAAATGAGTCTCTGAAAGATTACGATTGTAACAGATGCCAAAAACTAACTGTCTAAACGAGAAGTTATTTATGCTTGAGGTACTGGTAACCTCTTATAGACAGAATCATTTATTTATTGGGCATTTATATAGTGTTTTGTAAAGATAAAACATACTTTTGAACTAAAAATAACTATTAAGTTAAAAGATATATCGATAGTACTCGTAAAAGTACATTTTTTGTGTCTATTTCATGTACGTTTATGGTGTTCTACACGGCTCAGAATGTTTTCCTATTGTGGGTGTTGTATTTACAAAGAAAAACATTAAAAAAGTACCTACTGGACAAAATTATTTCATGTTGAGCAATACCTGAGTGGCCGCTTCAATCTGCCCCGCATTAGATACTATAATTATGGTTATTTTACCTTTCTTGTTTCTAACCATTTCTCAAACACTCGTGGTGGGCGTTTAAACAGTAATTATTATCCTCTCGTCCAACTTATTAATATAAAATGAGTTTTACTACATGATAATTAAGTAAGTTCTTCAATTTGATGATAATGGTTTTTTTAAATTCACATACAAAAATAAAACAACATTTAAAGTACATAAAATAAAATCATGCAATGCATATATATACTCAACCTATTGCATAGGTATATGGTAGTTATCGTATGGGTAGATTAAAATCTAACTAGACAAATCTCACATGTAGCCGTCTCATATCAAATTAGGCAGAATACATACATTTTATTTATTAATAAATAAATAAATATTTCTTACATTTAACACACAACGCCATCTAGTTTCAAACTAAGCAGAGCTTGTGCTATGATAACTACACTGACTGATAGAATATTTACATACTTTTTTTACATGTTATATACAGCAAACACTCAAACTTCGGAACAAATATTTACAGATCACACAAACATTTGATCCGCCTCGGGAATCGAACCCAAGACCTCAAGCGAAATAATTACAACCAAAAACGGAAAAAACCAACTTGCTTATCACATAACTATTTGTCAAGGTTAATAATTGACTCCAGTATTTTTGATTCGGCAGTCAGAATTACATTTTGTTTTGAACCTATGCTTGATCTCCAACTTAGATCTCATTATATTATAAGTATGTAATACGTAAAAATATAAATAATTGCATTGCAATATTGATGATTAATATTTAACACTATAACCCACAATAAATTAAAATTGATTACAAAAATATGCTCAGTATCGAACTCAAATATGCACAATTGAAACGAATCATAATTATTACCTCACGCCTCGATAGATGGCGTTGATGCCAAACTAAATCACGATATGATTTCGTCCGCATTGTTAGTTTAAATAATTAAATGTTTAGACGATTGTCTGAGTTTAGATTATCCGTTTGCGTATTAAATTGATAATAGCATAATCAAGTGACCACTGTTGATGACATACTTACAGTTTCGATAACTCACGTATTATTTAACTCTTTCACGGACCCGGTCTATATTAAAAACACTGTGTACAATTTTTTGAATAGAATTTTACTGCATTGAATTGGGTGTATAAAATGAAACATTATTTATTTCAGAAGTATTTGAGGCCATTGATGCAGGGGTGACAATTATCGCGGTTACTGTGTAAGCCTTACACTTTCACGATGACTGTCATGCCTTTTACGTCCCCAAGCGGGGTTTGAAAAAGTATCTCACAAGGCCGCCATAGTATGGGTCACCATACTGCATTGTGTGCATTTGCAATGAGTTTGGTGACGTTTCTATCAAGCAGAGTAGAGTCACTTTGGCAGGTTCTTAATATAAAAAAAAAAAATATAGAAATCATGTTTAACCATGTCGATTCTTATAATGTTTTAAGTTTTAAATATATTAATTTAATTAATTATGCTTCAATTTTTTTCTGAAATTTTAAAAAGTCCTTAATTCGTTATAGAATATGAAATTGATATTGAAAATATGAAATTCATGTTAAAAATAAATTGAATTATTTATTTGTTCAAAATACACAACTTTTTCTAACTAATTAAATTTAAAGTTTACTTCGTAACTAAAATGTAGCTATTCTCATCAAAACTCTAAACGAACGTTTTAAAACTATTTTACTTAGCAATCAAGCTATTTGTGTTTATAAGTTGTTATCACTTATTTGCAAAGTTACTACTTGACAAATTTTGTCTAAATCTAATCGCCTATTAATCGAACATAGTTATAATATGCTTTAAGTATTTAACATCTGTTTAGAGTCAGTGCCAAGTCCAATAGGTAAGTATTTGACAAGGAACGTACGTTCACCCCACTACACTGGCCACATATTGTCATAACTACACATCATCAACAGCCTTTTACAGTCCACTGCTGGACATAGACCTCTCTATAGCAAGGAGGTTTTGGCCTACTATAACACGTTGGCCAGACGGGTTGAAAAAGGGTTTGTTTCAAGTTTTCCTTCTCTTTGTAATGATGTTGTCTTGCATACTTTGTTCCCTTAGTCGCCTTTTACGACACCCACGGGATGAATAGGCGGTGGTAACACTATGTATTCTTAATCCGTCACCACATGGACAACTACACAACCTATTTTGTTTTTTTTCGATAGAACTACAGTTCAATTACATTATCTTCATTGTAAATTGAACTATTTCATATAAGTCGTGAGAGGTGGCGTCCTATGAAAAACGACCAGCTTCAAATGTTACTTTAAATATTGACAATTAATAGTAGCAAACAAATGTGGTAGATTGGTTTGAAACACATATATTTCTATTACTGTGTCTGGTTTATGACGCAGTAAGGATCATGAGCGTGATTAAATAGAATCGGGCAAGCAGCCTAGTCTTTGAAAAATTTCATGATAACAGCAAAAGACATTGAAGGATTACTTATCATAGCGCTTTTGTCAACACTCTGTCAAATAATCTGAAAATTACGGGGATGTTAAATTGAGAATACTGCCGCTACGCTATAGTTGGACGATATCGGTGCGTAAGCCCCTGATAGTCTAGTGTAGTTTTATTTCACGTTTAATCGATTATCGCGGTTACCTCCTTGGACGTTTCGATTAAATTGTTTTTATCAAACGCAGTGATGAACGTACTCGCTGTAACCATCGAGCTCACCGTGTCCGTGGTAGGGTTGTGTATAAGAATTTAATCGACTAAAACCACACAGTCATTTTGCGCCAGAGATGAAAGGAGTCGGAAACGGATTATTATAACGAGATCCAAACTATCATCTCCTAATGTAACCAATCAGATCACTTGAATAACTTTGAATCCATACAACTTTCTAGTTAGGTGTGAAAAACATCTCACAGGTCTACAATAGTGTGGGTCACCATACTGAACTATCTGCATTCACAATGAGTATGGTGATCACCACTCTTAAACTCTATTCATTCTTCTTTTCAACATGCACAGTAGTTATTTTGGTAGAAAAAAGAAAAAGAAAGTTAAAAAAAAATTAAAGAATCATCATCTTAACCCTAACCGTTAAGAAACACTATATTTCAGTACCAGTCCATGTGAATATAAATTAATTTATTGTTAAGGAATTCTACCTTCCATCATCAGCTCATCAAAATAGCTGAAAAGAACACAACTTAACGTACCATACATACATATTATATTTAAAAAAATATACTCCAGCTCTTAATGGCTTAGAAGTTTTATCTTCCATCATTAGCTTATCACCATGAGATGATGACTAACAGATGCAAATACTCTATAGTTTTAGAAAATAAACTAAAGACTTATAAAATTCGAGGGTTGCCCTCGTTTTCCTTGAGATTCCTTTATTTGATCCCTGAATACAAAAACAGTTTTCAAAATCAGTCAACAGTTGACGGAGTAATCGATGAATATACGTAAAAAAACAGACAGCTGAACATAGAACGCCTTCCTTTTTTGAAGTCGGTTCAAAATAAAAAAGTTCACGACATATCTAGCAAATGCTCACGTGTACCAGCAGCGAAGCTTAAATGCCGTAATGTGTGTATTTTTAAATCATTGGTTAAAAATAAACGTAAATATGCCTCGGAAGAGCATCGGATATTAATATGTGGTGAATGATACTATATATACTCGTATAACTCCGTGTGTTCATAAATATACAAACTTATTTTTATAATTTTGCTACATATATTCAAATAAGTAATTTAATGAGGATTTTTTCCTGTCTTGTCTTTATCTTCGACAAGATTATTAATTCTTAAATGGAATGGAAAGAATTAAGAACATTACAATATGTAATATCTAATTGATTATGAACAAATTTATAAAATATTCGTGGGTAAAACAAAATCCGCTGCTAGATCTAGAGTAAATGAGGATTAGTTCATTGGTAATCGTGTTTTGTAGGTGAGTAAGAGACCGGAGGCCCATTGACGCAGGTGTGACAGTTGTCATGGTATGTGCAATACAATGCCATAATGACTGTCATCCATTTTACGGCCCCAAACGAGGTGTGGAAAAGCATCTTACTAGGCCACTATAGTGAGTGTCACCATACTACATTGTCTGCATTCGCAATGAGTATGGTGACTACAGCTCATGACTTCTATTCATGCTTTCCACCAGCTAGAGTAGAGTCACTTTGGCAGGCTCTAAACATAAAAAATAAATAAAAACTTCTTGTATTATGGTGTAAAACTGACAATCATGGATCAATGTATTTATTATAAAAAAGGGGTTGTGATATGTCTGAATTATTTGAGAAGCTTTCCCTTAAAAAGGACTAAAGGAATAGAAAAATGAATAATAGTTATTTATGCAAATTATTTGAGGCCTCACTAAAGTACAGAAAATAATTCAAACCTACAAAACCCAGTTGTAACCAGACGCTTCCGATAATTTAAACTGCGTTTATGATTGCTATTCCACTCCTGAGAATTCTAGCGTGATGTTAGATGGCCAATGACCTTCATCAAGAAATAATATTCAATACAGAAACAATCTTTCAAATCTGCTTATTTATTTTAGCACATTTAGGCTAATTAATGAAACACTTCTGTCTTATTGTATTAATAAAGATTATTCTATTCGTAATTCTACTATGGATTGTTTTATCTTAAATGCGGGTGTTACACCATGCAACCAATATTTTTTTTATTCAGCAGACAAATTGGAAGATTTTCCCGAAATTAATAAGTACATGAAAATAATTCTGAATGGGACTTACAATTATTTCTTACGTATTTCTCTTTTTCTTAGTAATTTGTGCCACTTTTAATTTCATTCCACCCTTTTGCATCCGTACTACTAACTTAAATCTACAGCACAATAACTCAACGTGTCGTAATACCAAAACAAATGTAATTTGAATAAATACAGCTCTCTATATTTTGAAGCGAGTCTGGCGAAATTTCTTCAAGTAAATAGAACAACGCATTCTTAAACAAATATTTTGCGAGCAAATCTTATTTAAGATTTGATTTGACTGAGGAGCGAAGTATATTTGCTTTGCATATTTCATTTGTAAGGTTTCCGTATACTAAGAAGTTCTCAGAGAATACTAAAATCTTATCTACCCAACCTGGGTACAACGTACGAAATATATTCCAACAAAAATGACCCAGCCTAAGGATGACTAAATTATACGGAGTAACAAAACCACGATGCGACAGCTTATTGCTGTCAATAGACGGCCTTTGGGATTTAATTTAATATTAATTAACGAATAAGAATCATCATAATCAAATATTCTTAAAGTTATAAATCAAAAAGGTTCTCATAGCTCAGATTTCTTTCAAAAGAAACTTAAGAAAAAACACTTTTTATCACAATATCTGATGACGTTGTTTATGATGACGATGTTCAACAAATTCATTAATATGCGACATTTATTTGTATACATTTATAACCATATTAAATGAATAAAAACACAAACGAAATAAATACGAATGTAACTCACCATGAAAGGAACCGGCGATTCCTTCAAAGAGATACAACACAGATCTCCATAATTATCAATCCACTCAGTCACAAACACGCACACACGTCACAGAGAATATAAAAATTTTTAAACGACTTCACGAATCGCATACGGAGTTTCCCGAAACAGCGCGCGGTCGCCCCTTGCGGCATCCAGCGAGCTTATGGCAGAGAGTTTGCGTGGACCGCATCTCCCCCCACCTACCACCACACACTATAATTTTTCGCCAGTCCACCACCATAAAAATATTTCAACACCGTATTGCGCAATGCATTAATCTTAAAAAAATAAACAGGTGATTATTTTTTAAAACAAAAATTGAAGCTTTAAGTAACACCGTTGTAAATTATGGAGAAAATAGGCGTAATTAAACTCGTTTTACGTTGAATCCATTTCGAGCCAGAAATAGGCGACAAGAAATGTTTTAATGTTTAATTAAAAGGATTGTCACGGTAGAGGATTTAAGGGAACGTGATAAAAATACTAATCAATTTGAATGCGTGCCGAGTGAAAATTTTCTTTAAACATTTCTAAATTCTCAGCTACTCCACATTTTTTCCATGGCGGCTTTTAGAGCCACAGCAACTGAGAGACGTAGGATATTGTATATTGTACGTCTCTCGGAGTATTTGAAATGGATGTTTACTTTAAGCTGAGTTAATTAAAAACTAATGTCATTTACGAAGAAACTAAATTAGCGGATTGAGTCGACACTTCTGTTCCAGTGTAGTTACAGCATTAAGTGTGCCATGAAATGCTTACTAGAATTACATGTTGACAATATTAAGTGTACCATTACATAAACAGCATATATTAGTTCACTGCTGAATATAGACCTCTCTAACAATTTATTTTACTATATTTTAGTAATTTGTATACCGTAATCAGGACAAAACTTTCAGAAAGTAACTTTTCTGACGTTTTAAATAAAACTTACCATATAATTTTCAATCATTTTTCTGATTGTGACCATTACAAGAAATATACAACTTTGAATACCGATATTAGTGATTTTTTAAATTTCTGTATCATTGGTTTATGTGATATTAATAAGTTATACACACATGCATGCAATAAATTACACCTAATTTCCCAGAGGGGTAAGCAGAGGTATATTAAACGCGCCTTTTTACGCCAGTGTCTTAGTCCTAGGAGGGCGGCGAGCTTATTGTCGCTGTTTTGTTAGCCAGTCTCGTCCATCGAACAGCAGGTGCACCAACAGGCTAGATGACACCTTAGTCAAGTTAGCTACTTTTTATCATCTGTCAAAACGACAATTTTGTATGAAAAATGTACTAAATACCTAATTGTGACGTCACTGTTTTAGACTACTCAATTGAACAATATATTTCACTGTATATTTGATTGAAATTCGTAATAATAATAAAAAGTTATGTTAATTGTATTTGCCGAGATGTTTCGCGATATTAGTGTTAATGAAGTGGACATTGGTATTTATTTACGATACAGTCATCTACCCAATTGTAGGTAAGATTGACTTGGGTCCCTAAGTTCTAGATTATTGATATAAAATGGAGAAAAAGGTTATCTTACTATTGTCTCTCATTGTTCGTTATACACAATCTCTTCCTGTATATATAGTATAATATTAATAATAATAATTTGACTCGAAATAAAGGAGACTGCCAGTACTGTCGGTAAGTCAGGGATTTTCTGATAACAGTAAAAATTCCAATTAAAATCGACGTTATTCGTTAATGAGAACTTATTAATTAGTATGATGATATTAAATAAAAGGCCTTTGTGATATTAAATTTAAAATTATTTTATAAATTGAAAGAAGAAAGAAACATCAAATAGATATATAAATTAAAAAGATCTAATTTCAAACAATAATATGTTTCTCTTGCGAATGACAGCTCTTTACTGGCCAAGATAATTATGTTTTCATCAAATTAGTTTGATGTTAAAATTAAAATTACCTTTTTTGTCATTACATGCTGCTGAATTTTTTTAGAGAATTCGATCTTTGCAAATATTAATTTTTGTTTTTTTTTTCATCTAAAAGCGGCCGACTTTTTCTGTGGGAAATTTTTAACCAAAGCTTTTACTAATTTGCTCAAAGTCAACTGAGCCATCAGGCTTTTAATTAATCACTATGATAAGACGTTGAAGAATTAAGAGTATTTTTAGGTTCCGGTTTTTAATATTTGATAGTATTTAAGGGTAATTCAATATCATTATTTCATATAAGTGTATTTTTGCTGTTCAATATTAAAATAATAAATAACCTCACACATCTCACACACGGCCGTCCCAGATTGCTGATAAACATGAAACAAATACATGCATATTATAGATAAATTACAACCAGATAGAACAATATTCGTGTTCATCACAAAAATATTTGTCCTGGGTGAGAATCGAACCTACGACCGCCGGTTTAGCAGTCAGGGTCACAAACCACTAGACCAAAAGATCGGTTAATTTCAATGAAATATTTCTCCGAGCCTTTTTCTCAAACTAAGTTGAAGTCACCTCTAAGTCTACTACGATACGGCTGAATTTCGACTTTTTACGTGAAGCTCCTGGTATCAGACCTTCTTGCCTACGTACAGGATGCAATCGAAGTTCTGTAGAAAGACTGCCCAAGTTTTAGGACTCCAACTAAGCGTAACGATTGCCAAAGACGTAGAGTAACCAGGTGCAATAGATCACCCTGCTTTTCGAGGCACAGAAGGGTCTCAATTTGTTAAGAATGATCACTCATCATAGATTACTTAACTATGCAATCTTAATTTTTGTCGTTACCGCTTAGTCATGACTTCCTTTAATAATTATAATCCCGCTTACACAAAAGGGGGCAAGGCTATCTTGTCATCAAACGTGCACATTATTTATTATTTATATATATAATTATAAGAAGGTATATTACCAATACGAATGGCTTAGGAAGCTTTTTTTTATATTAAGTGCCTGACAAAGTGACTTTTTCATGCTACTGCTACTCTACTATGATAAGCATGAATAGAGTCCAAGAGTTGCGTCAACATACTCATAGAGAACGCAGACAATGCAGTATGGTGACCCACACTATGGCGGCCTATTAAAATACTTTTCACGCCTCGCTTGGGGCCGTAAAAAGCATGACAGTCATCGTAGCATTGTATTGCACACACTTACCACGAAAACTGTCACCCCTGCATCAATGGACCTCCAGTCTCGCACTCACCAACGAAACACGACAGCACGTATTCTATCGCTTTAGGTTGATCTTCTGTGGGAGATTAGTACTGCCACATTAGAGCCGACACGTTAGTACTGAAGTAGAACGTATATACTCGTCTATAGTATAACTTGATATAACGGGGTCGTGCGTTGAGAAGTGTAACAGTATAACAGGAAAATAAAGGAAAATAACATTCTAGTCTCTATTTTCTAGGTAAAAGTGCCATACGTTTAGCTAAGTTATTACTTAATTTACCTACAGATTTTTGAATACTAGAATATTCCTTTGTCTTCAGATTACTTAAACTACACAATTTCGCCGCTTCATATTTATTTAACGTAATGTAATATTGTAATAAATTATGTTACATAAATGTTGTGTTTAGGATAAAGTAAAGTTCCAAAAATCAGAGTAAATATTTTGAGAATACTGAAATACATACGATACATGATTGGGCAAGCGTAGTGTAGGGCGCCCTGTGGCGTGATGGACTGACAACTTAAAGAAGGTGGCTGGCAGCGGATGGATGCGAATTGCCCAAGACCGGGATCGTTGGCGTTCCTTTGGGGAGACCTACGTTCAGCAGTGGACGGTACACTAATATATTCTACCGAACTGAAATAATGAAGATAAATATTAACGTCCACACCCTTTCGATATGAAGCTTGAATCTTCTATTGTTTTTGATATTGTATGTATTGAGCATTCTATAGTTCCCAATGGAAAATGTTTGATTTATTACGAATTCAATTGAAACTGAACCGCATTCTCTTTGTGGTGTACTTTTTCTTTCTTTACAAATTGAAATCTCAATCAATAACATGCGCTCACTGTTGCAATTCTCTCAGAGGTGTAAGGACCTCTCTCCGTAATCTCTTCGTCAATAGTAAAGACAATCATCACCATTTCAGCTGACAGACATCCACTACTGATACTGTGTATAAGGCTCCTCAAGGATTTTTACAATAGCCAGTTGTGTGAATATTTCTTAATATTAAGACCTTATCTAAGATCAAATTCACACAGTTCTCAATAAATACAATGGTTTCAAAGGCAAACTTAATCATATTTTATCAGTCCTATAATCTTAGCGTGACCAGGATGCATTGCATTCAGTTTTTGTATATCCGTTAATAAAATGTGAACACAAGACATTTAAACATATTGACATACGTAATGCTCGTTTAGTGTTTTGTTTTTTTTTTTATAAAGCCAACGCCCGCATTAGAAATAAATCCCGTGTCGCGGAGGACTTAACAAACATATAAGAAACGGACACAAAGAACACCCAGACTCATAACGACTATTTATAGATCACACAAAGCGTTGTCTCATGTGGAATTTGAACCCACAACACTTAGTGAAGTGGAGAGCCACATGGCGACCACTAGGTCAACGGTGCAGTCATTTTTACGGCAGTTTATAACGATTGTTGACACTTCAAATGTATTTTACCTTGAAGAAAAATCTTTTTCCACTTTATTCAACATAAAATATATAAATCAATAACCTTGTGTCCTGTTCTTGACACAGCCGATACACCACAATTTATAAAACAAGTATATTTTAAAGAGTACCTCTTAAAATTAATTAAGCTTTATATTTAATGTTCTACGTGTATTCACAGGTTCCCACCAAAAGGCATGGTCATAATTTAAATTCACTTAGAGAATAAGTTTTTCAATGTAATATTTTTATTTATTTATTAAGTTTTATCTTTGCGTTTTCTTTCTTTCTTAAGCGCCCAAAACAAAATTTTCACTGCCGAGTCTGATGTTTAACTTTCGCTCCACGTCTTGCCGATACACCTGTCACTGTTCGTCGCAAGGGTTTGCTTTAAACGACCACGCTTGCACTTTCCTTGAGGTGTGACTCCAGTGTCTTTTTAGCGTTAGAATTTCCTTATGAGAGTGTGGCCAATCCACTTTTATTTGTAATATTTGATCTGCCCTAGTAATTCAATAGATCAGACGCTTCTGGTTCCGCTTGGGTTGGAATTATTTTTACACTACTGCGTTGATTTCCTTATAGATATAATTCGAAAAGTAAATACAATAAATATTGAAGTGTTTAAAGAGTATATTGTTTTGTTTACTACAACCAAACCCGTTTCTTTCCCCACACAAACACGTTTATAGTCTCCTAGCAGTAAATATAATAGAATTGAAAGTCATTTATCTGGTACATCGACAGCTGGTTTGTTTTCTCAACTCTCATAAGTATTTCATTTGTAGTCAGGTTTTATTTAACTTAATAATTGCAACATGTGAAAAGTTGTCTTTAGAAATATATGTCTATATTGATGGTGACGTTCTCCTAGATAATTTCGGCCATGGTGGCTAATCTCAACGGAGACTAGCCAACTTCGTATGTAATTTTATAGTGCACAAACACAGGTGCACTCTCTGTTCTCTCACTCTCACAATCCGATGTAACGACTATCCCGCACGACCTGGGAGAGATCACGTGCTCACGTGATTTACGTGCTCTCCGAGACGCTTTAGTCGAGATCCCAGATTTTAAATATCAGGTTATTATTAAACATTTCTATAATCAGTAAGTATGTCCGTGTGGTGACGGTCTAAGAACACATAGTGCTACCACCCCTATTCGTTCCGTGGGTGTCGTAAAAGGCGACTAAGGGAACAAAGTATGCAAGACAACATCATTACATAGAGAAGGAAAACTTGAAACAAAACCTATTCCAACCCGTCTGGCCAGCGTGGTATAGTAGGCTTCTTGCTAAGGAGAGGCCTATGTCCAGTAGTGGACTGTAAAGGGCTGTAGATGATAATCAGTAAAACTTAATTACACTGTATGTTCGACCCAGGAATTACACTTAGACCTCTTGATCGGCTATTGAACACGGTAACCGTTAAAACCAACTAGACAGCAAGTATATATTAATGTGGGTTACATAACCACTATATACGTATATTCACAAAATAATTATAACGTAATTTAATGTGGTATAGCCATAAACAAAAACAGGAAAATTAATTTTTATCAGTCTGAAAAGCACTTTATAATATACATAAAAACGCCTAAAAAAAATTATTTTCCAGATTTGAATAGTTTTATAACAAACTGAGAATATTTTAATACGTAGTATAATGTCCTTGAGATCAAACAAAGTAAGTTGACAAAAGAAAAAGTAAGTTATTGTTTTATAAAAAATCATGTATACATTACATTACACTTCAGAAAGTAAAGACGTGTTGAAATTATGAAAACAAATGTCTTACCTTGTCTGTGTTAGCTTGTAGAACTTGTTCAACATGACAAGCGGCTGTCAGCCTTCACCCACAAACACGTACAGTAACTTATAGTTGCTCATTTTCATCCTCTTTGTAAACATTTACAGAATGTGTTTAATAAATTCATACCATAAAATAAAAATACATATAAAGCTGTAAATTTTGACATTTTGAATCAAATGCAATTTGTATTGGCCATTAAATACTTGCCGAAAAAAAGAAAACTCGTTAAACGCTAAGGCGCCCACAGGCCAGACGGAGTAACGATTTGTTTTTTAATGTATATACTATATGTTTGACTGCCTCGATGGCGTAGTGGCAGCGAAAGTGACTGCTGTGCTTGAGATCTCGGGTTCGATTCCCGTATCAGACCAAATGTTTGTATGATCCGCAAATATTTGTTCCAGGGTTTGGGTGTTTGCTATGTAATATGTAATATTTACAAAAAAGTATATACATAAATATTCTATCAGTTAGTCTAGTTATCACAGTAAAAGCTCTGCTTAGTTTGAAACCAGATAGCGTTGTGTGTTAAATGTCCGAAATATTTATTTATTTATACATCTGTACCAGCACAGCAAAAAATAGACATTAAATTTACTTCTGCTTATCCCTCAACAGATAGATAGATGCGTATAGGTTAAGAAAGTTTTGATCGTAACAGTGATCAGTAGAAGAACAACAGTAAAAATATAATATTATGTGACGTCCAGTAATTTAATGATGGTGGCACGATGTTCAAAAATAAAATTTCTCTTTCATACTTATAACAAATACGATGAAGTATTTTATATTTTTGGAATGTGTTCATACACACTTGTTACGATCATAAAAGAACCGTGAAACACTGGAAAGTTATTTCCAACTTCACAATAGAAGACTTTTATTTTGTTCTTGCATCAGCATAGAAACAGTTTCGAAACTAGGTTTCTTAAATTGTATGGAATAAAAGCCTTTTTCCGTTTTTCAGCGTAGAGTCTGCATCGTATTACCTATGCCTTCATTTTCAGTTTTTATTTTTTATGTTGGAAAATTGTTGCAGGTTTCTAAGTTACTGATTGTGGTTCTATTAAGCAACAACCAGTAAGCAGCAAGCTTGTATAGATTTACGACATAAAGGGTCCTTGTATTTCATGTTTTTTTTCTTAAATTTTGTAATGAGATAGGCGTTTGTCTTCCATCTCCCCTGATGGAAAGTTTAGATTAAGACCAGAGTGGTACACGCCTATCCAGAAGAAACCTGTTCACTCTTAAAGGCTCCAGAATTAAACTTATTTGTACTTTTATTCCACTATTTAATTAAATAAAAATAAATTACTGTTTTTACCCTGTGGTATTATAAAAGATATATTTCAACAAATTCCACCAAGTGCCGACAATCAAGGGTATAAATTATCGTTGTAATTCCTATGGTTTATTCATGATTGTATTATAGGAAGTCAAAATCCCTTTTCTAAGGAGAAGTCTACGTCCAGCAGTGGACTGTGAAAGGTTTTTGATGATAATGAGTTCAAAAATTGAGTGCTGTACAGTAAATGGCCTATGATTAGAATTTCACTTCAATAGGTTGAAAGATTGATTCAAGATATTTATTTCAGTAGATCCTTTTCTCAAGTATTTTTTTTCATAACGTGTACTCCTATAATTATTTATCATTTTCTGTTTATGTATCTATACGTATATTAGTGCGTGAAGCAAAAACTTTGGAACCTTATAGTTTATATAAAGGAGAAGTACCGAACGCTAATATTTATCAATAATAAAGCTTATAAAGTCATCAACAGCCTTTTACAGTCCACTGCTGGACATAGGCCTTAGCAAGGAGGGTTTGGGCAGACGTGTTAGAATAGGGTTTGTTTCAAGTTTTCTTTCTCTTTGTAATGATGTTGTCTTGTATAATTAGTCCCTTAGTCACATTTCACGACACCCACGGGATGAATAGGGGTGGTAAAACTATGTATTCCTAATCCGCCACCACACGGACATGCTTATAAAGTACATTAAAACAATAAATAAAACATTACACACACTACCATGCATTTGACACACACAAACTAGTATTTGTTACACGTACACGTACTCTGTGGTCGATTTTTGTTTTTTTGTTTATCATTTTGTCTATAGACGTAGAGTACTGACATAGACATAGATTACTACATACATACGACCTATATTTACTACGGCCTTACTGAATGTCAAATAGAAAAGTTCTAATGTCATAAATGGGGCAACCCATTTAATATAAAAAATAGCAAGTGAAATACCGCTCGCTTATATAAATTACATTTTGTGGTGGTCGAATTTCGACCACTAGGCGACCACTAGTATAAACATAAATAAAACTATGTTACCATTTATTCAAGTCTATTATAAGTACTATTTGTTCGTCTCCACTTAATATAAAATGACGTCACTTTTTGATCTTCTGCGCTAAGATCTTATAAACTGTATAACGGATGTTAATGCCAGTTTCATCCGAGTGATAGCGAGTGATTCAAGTGAGAGATTTATATGTATATATCATACATCATATCATATCGACAGCCATCTCCTTGGCGAGGAGGTTTTGGCCTGCTATACCACGCTGGCCAAACGAGTTGAAATAGGATTTGTTTCAAGTTTTCCTTCTCTTTATAATGATGTTGTCTTGTATACTTTGTTCTCTTAGTCGCCTTTTACGACATCCACGGGGTGAATAGGGGTGGTAACACTATGTATTCTTAATCTGTCAACACACAGAGTTTATATCTATAATAAATGCATATTATAGTAGAGGAAAACCGAGAATTTCAAACATTTTCATGTGTAGTCAGGGCGGGTTGCTAGTTAGTAATAAACATGATAACACTTAAGTAACTATTTGTGTAATATACAGAAAGCCTCTGTGCCTCGGAGATAACGTAAAGCCGTCGGTACCGCGCCTGATCTCTGCCCGGTCGTGTCGGATAACCGTCTTATCGGATTGTGAGAGTGAGAGAACAAAGAGTGCACCTGTGTTTGCGCACACACTTGTGCACTAAAATATCTCCTGTATAGTTAGCTGGTCATCATTGAAATTTTAATAAATATTACTTCCATCCTCATGCTTAACTAAAATAAAACCAATAAACTTACTACTTATCCCTACTTCCTTACTACTTTGATAATCTGACTGCCTCATTCGTTAACGTGGAACGTAAACCATTGAGATTACAAACTTCGAATTCCAGTAGCTGAAGCTTTTTATGTTTTAAGCACCCACCGAGAAAAACCTACTTAATATTATAAATGCGAATGTATGTAAGTTTGTTTGTCACGGTTTCACGCGAAAACTACATAACCGATCATCATGAAATTTTGTGCACATGTTCTTAGAGGTATTAGAAGTAACATAGGATACTTTTTATTAAAAAAAAAGCTAGTATTGTATAAACTTAACCCTTTTTTCTGCTTTGAAATCCCCACGGGTACCACTGAAATGTGATTATGTTGTATAAAACCGCACGCCGTCTCAGGTACCAGTAGTCAAAGAACTAGGTGCACCCTAGTAAGGCAATCCTATAAACTTAACCCCTAATAGGGTAAAATAAAGCGTGTGTGGTTGTATGGCAGTTCGCCATTATAAAAGACAGAAGTTTGAAATATCATGACTTCAAAAAAACCAAACAGAACCTCTCTCTTCCTAGAAACACTATAAAGTGAAATATTAACAGAATTATTTTAATGTTATCAAAATTTCACTATATCTATAATTACTTAAAAACAGATTTCAAGTACCTAGCACATGTTACAAAAATATTTAAATTAAATTAATAGGTTATTAGGCTTAGATTCAAATTGTCTCATAGTAATTTTGTAAACACGTCATAACAATTTAAAAACGCAAACAACTTGATTGTTGCGTAAAATAATTTTATATTTACCTTCATTTAGAATTTGGTTGAAAATGAGCACATTATAGTTACTAAGTAAACATTTTAATTAAGTAATTAGCTTTTCATTACAGTTCAGCTTATTTTTCGCTTTTTAGTGTTTCTAGACAAAAAGATTCAATTTAGTTTTAGGTTTTTTTGGAAGTGGGTTTAGTTTTTTGTTTATTTTTTTTGCTATTTTGAGCGTAAAATAATCGTAATTACAGGTATATAGTAAGTTGAACTACGACATATGAGTCGTGAGAAGCAGCAACCTACGATAAACGACCACTTTCAAAGGTTACCTACTTCTGCTGGTAACAACTGATATAGTTTGATCTGAAGCACGTTTTAAAACTGGGTATAGGCTCCTGAGTTATGTTGACACACAATATTTTTTATTTAGGGCATGGTCGATGAGACACTAAGGATCGTGTACGTGATCAAATAGAATCTGACTTGTGACCCGATTAACTCTTTAAAAAATTCAATACAAAAGTTTTTTTTTTTATACCACGACGGTGGCAAACAAGCATACGGCCCGCCTGATGGTAAGCGGTTACCGCAGCCTATGGACGCCTGCGGCACCAGGGGCATCACGTGCGCGTTGCCGACCCTTTAAAGATCTATTTACCCCCTTCTTGAAGAGCCCCATACTGTAGTTTCCAGGGAAAACCTCGGCAGGGAGCTCATTCCATAACGGGATTGTTCGCGGGAGAAAATTTCTCTGAAACCGCACTGTGCGCGACCATTTAGGTTCCAATGTATGTGGATGAGCTCCCTGACGATGGTGAGCGGTGCGATGGTAGAAAGTGGCTGTGGGTATCATATCAAACAATTCTTCAGAACACAGCCCATTGTAGAGACGATAGAGCACACACAAGGAGGCAAAGTCTCTCCTAAGACTTAGTGGCTCGATACCGTCTGTGAGATCAGGATCGTCGACTATTCTCACAGCACCTCTCTGAACTGAATCGAAAGGCTCAAGCTGGTACTTCGGTGCTCCCGCCCAGAGATGACAGCAATACTCCATGTGAGGTCGAACTTGTGTTTTGTAAAGTAGTAGCCTTTGTGCCGGTGTGAAATATCGCTTCGCTCTATTCAGAACACCAAGGTTTTTTTGATGCCAGCTTGACCTTCCCTTCCAAATGAGCTCGAAATTGGACGTCACTGGAGATGTCGACACCGAGGATTCCAATACTCTGTGAGATGGTAAGGGGTGTATTCTGGAATTGTGGAACCACAGTGAACGGGGTTTTCTTAGCGGTAAACGCACATACTTGTGTCTTAGAGGGGTTAAATTGGACCAGGTTATCCTGACCCCAATCGGAGACTCTGTGTAAGGTGCTCTCGATTTGAGACACAAGTTGTTCGCGACTTTCTACTACAACGGTACGAGGGATGTTAGCTCGGCCCGTGTAATACGCATCTCCAGTACTGTCGTCCGCATAACAATGGATACCATCCGTGGACAGCATATCATTGATATGCAGCAAGAACAGCGTTGGAGATAGCACGGAGCCTTGCGGGCCACCAGCTTTTATGTCCATGCTTTCGGAACAGCTACCGTCGACAACGGCTTTTATGCATCTGCCGGACAAAAAGCTAGCTACCCACTTGCACAAACCCTCGGGCAGGCCGTAGGATGGTAACTTCGATAGAAGACCCCTGTGCCAGACCCGATCGAACGCCTTTGCTATATCCAGGCTAACTACCAAAGCCTCACCTTGACTCTCAATGGCTGAAGCCCACCGGTGAGTGAGATACACTAGAAGATCACCAGTCGAGCGACCGTGGCGGAAACCATACTGGCGGTTGCTGATCAAATCGTGCTCTTCTAGGTAAGTGAGGAGCCGTGTGTTGATTACACGCTCCATCACCTTAGAGAGAAGGGAAGTTATAGCTATAGGCCTGTAATTCGATGGGTCCGATCTATCACCCTTTTTTGGCACTGGATGCACATGGGCAGTCTTCCACGAAGACGGCACTTGCCTTTTGCGGTAGGAAAGCGCGGAAAGTCGCGTTAGTACAGGGCACAACTCAGGAGTACACTGCTTGAGCACCACTGCAGGTATGCCGTCTGAGAAGGACAAGTCGTCAAGTTAAGGACAGTGAGGAGTTAGTTGTTATAGCACTGGTATTAACAGCTAATCAGGCATCTGAAGGTTAGGGAGATGTTGTTGGTATACCGCTAGTTGGGTGATTTCGGTGTCTAAACGCCTGAGGGTCTAATATAAGCGATCGTCACGGTAACCGCCTTAGCCATTTCGATTGGTCTGCACTAAAGTCTCTATTACTCGCAACGCCAAACGCGCTTGCCGTGACCATCGAGTTCATGTGAAGCAAACACTTATTGCAACACCAACCACAGTCACTATGACGATCTAAAGTACCTGAGGGCCTTCAGGGTACTACACCAAATAAAGCCGTGGTTTTGTTTTTAGTTGTAAATTTATGTAAAAAGGTTACGATGCTCTGAGTCGCGACTCGGAACTCAACAAATTGCTTAAGAAACCGCATGACGACAAAGCGTTGCGTGAAGAACAACAATTAAGATTAATTGTCAGTATTTAAATTAGATAACTAACACAAGTTAGGTGTATAGATATGATGTAGGTACCAAAATTCAAACCTTTGCTTTACATATCTTTTCTTACCGGCAAAATACTGATTACCATGTCGACAGCTTATAGTATTATACAACTCGTTTTGTAGCAACCACCTCGGACCGTTTCACTACTGGGGCTTGCAGTGAGGTTTTGTGTCAGAATCAGACCAACTAAAACCACATAGTTTGCTACTTTGCACTAGAGATAGAGTGATTTAATAATCAGATCACTTGATCAAATTTGAATGAGTAAAACTAAGGACCTATACATGCATTTGATGTTTGAAGAATCAGCCTTTAACTTTTTTATTTTAATAGCCTGCCAAAGTGACTCTGCTCTGCTTGATGGAAAGCATGAATAGAATCCAAAAATTGTAAACATTACGAATGCTGACAATGCAGTATGATAACCCACACTATGGTGGCCTATTATGACTTTTTGCGCCTCACTTGGGGACGTAAAAGACATGACAGTCATCGTAGCATTGTATTGCACACATTTAGTACGACAACTGTCACCCCTGCATCAATGAGCTTCCGGTCTCGCACTTACCAACGAAACACGACATCACGGATCCTGTCGCTTCAGGTTAGTCTTCTGGAATGGGAGGGTAGCACTGCCCCGGACGAGCCGGCCCGTTCATGCTGAAATCAGCGTCGCTCTACTACCTGGTAAACTGACTAACTCCTAACTAGTAAGAAATTTCAACTTCCAGTATCAACCCATGTGTATAACTTGATAGAATACAAATTGAGGTCTATGCGTAAGAATGATATGGAAGTAATCATCGTTTAACCCTTACTGTTTAGGATTTTTACATTCTTCTACTACCATCAGCTTACGTCAACAACTTCAATACTACTAAAGATCTATGCACGATATTTAAATAATTAACCTCCATTATTATTAATGGAGGTTAATTATGGAGGTAAGACTTATGTCTTACCTTCCATCATCACCTCACTTGAATAATTTGAAATAATACAACTAAAGGTAGTTTACATTTATATGGTATTTATAGAATTATAGTCCAACTTCTAATCGGTAAGGAGTTTTATCTTCCATCATCAGCTCATTACCACGTGATGATGACTTCCAGACGCATATGTACCTAGGAAATTTGAGGGTTCCTCTTGGGATCCTATCATCAGATCTCAGCATAATGGGTCCACCTTGACCCTTTCGAGTACAAAGAGTATTTTCAAAGTTGGTCACCAATCGATCAGACCAGTCGGTGAACATTAAAACAATCGAACAAAATTGTACAATGGAACATATAATTTCCTCTTTTTTTTTAAGCCGATTAAAAATAAGCACACAGAGTGAAGACGCTAGCAATAACTAGTTAGAATATGCAAGTCATATTGTGAAAACGTTTAACTTATTATGATATGAGTTGGACTAGAG
Organism: Hypercompe scribonia; assembly: GCA_949316085.1. Taxonomy (NCBI): domain Eukaryota; kingdom Metazoa; phylum Arthropoda; class Insecta; order Lepidoptera; family Erebidae; genus Hypercompe; species Hypercompe scribonia. The sequence continues at coordinate 15,386,181 of OX438988.1, forward strand.
ATTTTTTTTTCAGGAAATGACATCTGTCCAGGCGAAAACGTAGTAGATTGTTAATATTAGGGCGACGAAATAAAATATACATACGAAAGACAGACGACAAGATATCGACAATTGCAAAATATATTAATAGTGATTTTTTTTTATAAGAGCCTACCAAAGTGACTCTATTCTGCCTGATGGTAAGCATTAATAGAATCTAAGAGCGGTGGTTGCCGTAGTCACTGCGAATGAAGACAATGCAGTATAGCGACCGACGCTATGGCGGCCTAGTGAGATGCTTTTTCACGCCCTGCTTAAAGTCCCGGGATCGTAGTGAGAGGGAAACACGTGCGCTAGTAATGAATTTCAGGCTTTAACTGATTTGCACAGGAAGGAAGAGCCGAACCGTTTAGTTTGGGAGCGTATGTCTACCATTCTGAAACGGTGACTTACAAGGCCAGCACGAGTTGTCCTGTAGAGAAAAGGAGAGGATGGGATAAGTTGGAAAAGTTCGTCAGAACACTCTCCATGATAAAGGCGATAGAGTACTACCGTAGAGGCGACATCTCTTCGCAATTGCAGAGATTGGTCTTTTAAGTGCAGTATTATTCATGCACGTGTTTCTAAAATATTGCACCACAGACTGAACCAAGTATTTATTTTTCTGTGCTGAAATATACACGGATACCGCCACAAATAGACTGTAATCTAAATAACATTTATTAAAGATATGCACCACAAAGAGATACCACAGTTTGTCAGAAAGTAATCGTATTTGACAAAACCGTTAAATATTACAAACTCTTAATTTTCAACGATGTATATGTAGAGAAACACAAACAAAACCTCAAATTAATATTATGTATACTCAAATAACCGTTTGTTTTATTAGTGTCTTAACTCTTCAACATTTTTCAAAGTTATTTTTGTACACATTATTTTTATAAGATTGCTCGACACAAATTAAACTGAATGGACGTAAATTACTTTCATTTTTAATTAATGATGTAGGCCCTCCCTAGCCGGCTATGGTGGCCTATTTGATGAGAGCTTAGCCAACTATGCATTCGATATTATAATGCACAGGTGTGCGCAAAACACAGGTACACTTTCTGTTCCTTCACTCACGATAAGACGACTTTTCAACACAACCGGGAAAAGTTTAAACGCAGGACAGTCAGGTTTACGTGCTCACCAAGGCCAGTGGGTTAAGATTTCAACTTCCGAAATTTCTCGATAACAATTTTTCATTTTTTTTAATTAAACTTTTCATTAACAGTACCTCTAATAGAACCAAAATTTATTCAGGTTCAATAAAATTGCTATTCGTTACTACACAATAGAGCTATTATACAATCTGAATTGCTAATCCTTCTTTATAAATCATTTAAGCGTTACAAATACCTCAGACATTAGAGTTCATTTATGACACAAATAGTATTCATAGCAAAAAAATGGCCATTTGGCATTGGTCCAACCGTTCTAAACTATGACAGGACTGAAGAGAAATATTTCCTTTAATGGCATACGCTGTAATTGTACATTCCTTTTGCTGAATACTTAGTCTGGCCATAAATACTGTTACACTTAATTATAAAAAAATATTACATTTGAATTTCGAATCTGTCATTTTTATACGATTGTTCATTGTGTTTTCTCATTTTGGCGCCAATACATTGTAAAATATTTTGCGATATTAAAATGGTGTGGGGTGATAAAGAGAACCGAATCGCTGTGATAGCATTACACAAAGTAGGTATGGAGCCAAATGCAATTTTTAAAACTCTCCATACACTTGGTATTAGTAAAATGTTTGTGTACCGGGCTATTAATAGGTACAATGAGACCTCCTCTGTTTGTGACAGAAAAAGATCTGGCCGTCCACGTAGTGTTCGTACGAAAAAGGTGGTCAAAGCAGTAAGGGAAAGAATTCGAAGAAATCCTGTCCGAAAGCAAAAGATTTTATCTCGGGAAATGAAGATAGCACCTAGAACCATGTCGCGTATTTTAAAAGATGACTTAGGACTTGCAGCCTATAAGAGACGCACTGGCCATTTCTTAACTGATAATTTAAAGAAGAATAGGGTGGTAAAATCGAAACAACTACTGAAGCGGTACGCAAAGGGAGGTCACAGAAAAATTTTGTTTACGGATGAGAAAATTTTTACAATTGAGCAACATTTTAACAAACAAAATGACCGTATTTATGCTCAAAGCTCTAAGGAAGCTTCCCAATTAGTCGACAGAGTGCAACGTGGACATTATCCGACTTCAGTGATGGTTTGGTGGGGTGTTAGCTATGAAGGAGTGACTGAGCCATATTTTTGTGAAAAAGGTATCAAAACATCGGCACAAGTGTATCAAGATACCATTCTTGAGAAGGTAGTTAAGCCCCTTAACATCACCATGTTCAATAACCAAGTATGGTCCTTCCAGCAAGACTCGGCGCCGGGTCATAAAGCTCGGTCCACGCAGTCTTGGTTGGAATCGAACGTTTCGGACTTCATCAGAGCTGAAGACTGGCCGTCGTCTAGTCCCGATCTTAATCCGCTGGATTATGATTTGTGGTCAGTTTTAGAGAGTACAGCTTGCTCTAAACGCCATGATAATTTGGAGTCCCTAAAACAATCTATACGATTGGCAGTGAAGAATTTTCCCATGGAAAGAGTGCGTGCTTCTATTGATAACTGGCCTCATCGTTTAAAGGACTGTATTGCAGCCAATGGAGACCACTTCGAATAAGCTTTTTATATTTTTAATTGTTTTATATTTATGTATTAAACTGACACACTGTAAAAGTAATAAATGTTATTTGCAGTTAACAATTTTCTTTTTTCTTTATTACAATATTTATGGCAAGACTAGGTATAGAGTAAATTTTAGACAAAGTGGCAGGCTTAGAGGTATTTTAGAACATACTGTAGTATTTACTTTTTGGGTTACATTTTTATTATTTATGTTATGAGGTAGCCAGAGGAGGTCTTAGACTACTTGGTGTCATCTATGTTAGCATAAACATTTTGTACTTTCTTTTTTAAAAGGAATAAGAAGAATACAGGTAATCTAGGTAGTGGAGCCACGCTGATTTGAGCACGAGTGGACCGGCTCGACCGGGGTAGTACTACCATCCCATAGAAGACTAACCTAAAGCGCCAGCATCCGCGTTGTCGTGTTTTGGTGGTTTGGTTGGTGAGTGTGAGACCGGGGGCTCATTGATGCAGGGGTGATAGTTATCGAGGTAACTGTGTAAGCCTTACACTGTCACAATGACTGTCATGCGTTTTACGTCCCCAAGCGAGGTGTGAAAAAGCATTTCACAAGGTCACCATAGTGAGGGTCACCATACTACGTTGTCAGCATTTGCAATGAGTATAATGACCACAACTCTTGGATTCTATTCATGCTTTCCATCAGGCAGAGTAGAGTCACCTTGGCAGGCTCTCAAGATAGAAAAAAAACAGAAAAAGGATGACTATATATGAATTGTGTGTAACGTCTACAGTTAGTTTGCTTGTCTTTGTCATGTGTCATAGTGATATGGGTGCAATAGCTTGCAATTTCTTAATTCATCATCATCATCACCCTTTTACAGTCCACTGCTAGATATAGACTCCTTAGTAATATGGTTTTGGCCTACTATACCACCACGTTGAGCAGACAGATTGGTGTCAGTTTGTGTGAAGTGTTCCTTCGCTGTGTAATGCTATTGTCCTACATAAATTACTCTTACGACACCCGCAGGATAAATAAAGGTATTAACATTCTCTATTCTTAAATCTTCACCAAATGGAAGCTTCTTGACTGGAGGCATTTTATTCATTTTCATCATTCTATCACTATAAAATGACACTTCTTTTAGCAAAACTGTATTCTAAATTTGTATTTACGTCAAGAGACGTTTAGCATCGAGAATTTGCAAAGAGGAACACGTAAGTTTGTAACAAAGAAGTGACATATCTGCATGAAATAACTCTGTACTATGACAATTTTAAACAGTCCATTGTCGACATCATTTCGTTTAGGAGTTTTATTGCGGGCTGTGTTTATATAGCTTTTTCTTATTATTTTCAATGTACGTAGTTTTAAATGTGACACATTGTTTTAATATATTTTCGTTGAGATACTTTTGTGTTATGTATTAGTATTTTAGAATGTTTAAAATTTGCCTGATTTTATTTGGAAGTTGATATCAAGTACCTATCATACTTTGTAATGATTATTTTTTCTCGACAAAAAAAAAACGACCACTGCTAAACGTAAACTGCTCCAAGTTTTGCCACAACTATTTAATATACTTTTTTAGACTTCTTCATTTACACTATACATTTTCAATCAAATATATTGTTACAACCTCCTTACACAGCATAAAGCAAAAGATTTTAAATAAATACTGTTAGTGTTGAAACAAATGTAGTCCCTACTGACAATAGTACTTCATATTTATGAAGCTGAGGAGACTGTAAGTATGTTTTTGTCGTGCTTGCCTGAAATACACTCAAGAGAACTGTAAATAGTACTCACGGAAGTTATTATTTTAAAGCGCTTGCTTTGCTTGGACTTCGAAATATTCTACTATTCCAGTTGAACAATTCTTGTTTTGACCTAGGTGCCCTTCGCAAGTATGATTTCTATACCAGTCACTTAAAGTTGATAGTAAAGTATAACCTATAAGTAACAACTGTATTTTATAATTATAGTAAATTCTGTGTGAATTGTCTGCATGGATTACGTAGCGATCACCTAGCAGATTCTTACTAAATATATTGAGTGTTATGGGTTCGATTCACGCTTGAGACACCAGTTCAAGTGGTTCACAAACTGTTGTTCTGAATCTAGATGTCTTTTACGTACGATTGAATGAATATTATAAAGTCTCCAACGACACAGGACGTATTCTCACTGCGCGAGTGGCTTTTTTTTCAAGGAAAGAAAAAAAAATAGTTTATTCAAACCGCAAGAGAACTGTGGTCTATAATCGATACATGTTTTAAATTTTTGATTCACAAATCAATGGGATGAATTGTCAACATCAGTGCTTCTGAACCGAAACAACCTTCAAGGAAAGAACGCATTCAAACCTCAAAAGAAAGTCACGCTCTTCGGCTCCTTAAGTAGTAGATGTACACTCACGACGTTAGCCACTTACCAATAATTAACTCGACTGCTTGTTTGACCCAAACTTTCATTTCAAATATGTAGACAGCCTAACTAACATATTAATGTTACTCTAAGTTTATTTTTCACTTTCACTCTTCAATCACTAGCCAGGTTTTATAGTTTATTCTTTCACCAATGTCTAGTCTATTCGCAATTTAATAAATAATTATTATTTACAGCGATAACTAGCATAGACGCAGGTAGACTAGCATTCAAAAGCTATACTAGTATAATACAATGTAGTAGGGGACACTTGAAAGGCGGCCATCGGAGTGGAAACTCTCTCACACGGTAGCATGATCGCGGCCATGTTGCGGAGCGAGAGCGCGTGGAACTTCGCCGTTTCCTTTTGCGAACAAGTTATGCTTGCAAAGGAGATGTCGGAGCGGGACCGGGAACGGGTCCGGTATCACAGACAGCCCGGGCGCCGGAGATCGCAGAACGATCTCCGTCCTCCATAAGCGCAAGTCTGGGGGTGACAGGTGAGGCCATCCGAAGCAGAAGCAGGCCAGGATGACAGCGGGACGTGCTACGGAGCACACGCTCTTTTAGAGCAGTAAAGGGGTCGTCTGCAAGCCGTAGGTAGATGGCCCGAGGTTCGTCGGGCTTTCAGGGATTTCTTTTCTAGGGTAACCTGGTTTCCCAACTACTGGTACCTGAGACGGCATGCGGTTTTTGGTCGGTTCGGGTCCGACATAAGCACTAATAGGTGCTATCCGGGGGGATTGCCGCACAGAAAAAAAAAGGGGACACTTGAAAATAGGCGTCCCTATCTATAAGTATATTCGGTTCCTAGAAATCATATAAACTGAAACTTCAAATGATATTAAATTAATATCTATAGAGTACTTCCATTATCCTAGAATCATAAAATTTGACGACAAATAAATTCTCTTTTTAAAATTAAAGGAAAAATTCGTTAAGCAAGTGGCGTATTAGTCACGTAGCAAGAGAAGCAAATGTTACAGGCCACACTTATTTAGGTGACCCACGCAACAATGCTTTCCGACTGTAAAAAAGAAAACTACTTATTTATATCAATGTCTTAGATACGAATTTCTTCTAATAAATGTAGCCACAATTCTTACCAAGAAAGAGTTGTATCAAAATTGCCGACTATGACTGGACACTGGACACATCTCACACATGGCTTTCTGATCCAAAACTAGGGAGAATCGGTACATAACTATCATATAATTAAATAAATATACTTAAAAATTTCAAAATACATACACACTATAGATAAATTACACTCAATCAATCCATCAACCTCTCGCCGTCCACTGCTGAACGAAGGTCTGCCTCAAGAAACGCCAACGATCCCGGTCTTGGGCGATTCGCATCCATCCACTGCCAGCCACCTTCTTCAAGTCGTCGGTCCATCGCGTCGCAGGGCGCCCTACACTACGTTTGCCCAATCGTGGTATCCACTCCGTGATCTTGCTCATCACACAATAATTATACCAGGTGACAATCGAACCCACGCCCTCCGGCTTAACAGTCTGGGTCACTTAGCACTAAACCAACAGGCCAGTAAGTCACGTCCGCTAATATCATTTAAAATTATGTACTATAGTACGAAAAGTAAATTTCACAAGGTGTATAAGTCCTCACGGAAATTTTCCACTTCAACGGTAATCTCTTTTTAGAAGGTGACAACAGACGGCCTTAAGCTTGGCAAAGACTTGAACCTGACCGTGTTTCGTTGGTGAGTGCGAGACCGGCGGCCCATTGATGCAGGGGTGACAGTTGTCGTGGTAAGTGTGTACAATACAATGCCGCGATAATTGTTATGCCTTTTACGTCCCCAAACGACGCGTGAAAAAGCATCTTACTAGGCTGCCATAACGTGGGTTACCATACTGCATTGTCTGCATTCGCAATGAGTATGATGACCATAACCCTTGGATTCTATTCATGCTTTCCATTAGACAGAGTAGAGTCACTTTGGTAGGCTTGTAAAATAAAAAAAAAAACCTATATTTTAAACAAACGTGTTTTCAATCACTCGATTGTTCGACCGTCGACTAATTCGATTCTTAATGCAACTGTTCAGTTCCTGACGCTCAAATGGCATTGTGGGTCTATTATCCAATGCTTTAAATGAACGTAGCGTAACATAAATGTAACGGCTCAAGAGGATTCCACATGAAAAACGTTCAGTAGTGGACGGCAGTAAGCTGATAATAAGTCCTAATAACATGACTAATTTGTATAAGGTTTCATTACACAGTTCTTAATATCACAAAAGGATTCCTTGTTGTTTTTCGGAGTAAAAAGTATATTAAACGAGGATGTCACCTACTTACGTTCCATATAAAATTTCTCTTAAAAATACTCCAGTCGGCTGAACATTAATAAAAAATAAACAAACAAACAGACACACTCAGAAACTTTCGTCTTTATAATATTAAGTGTGATACTCAAACATTTCTGAAACAATTTTTAATGAGATTGTTATACAAAGGATCTAACAATACTAATGGATTTAAATAGCGACTGAACATCAAAGCTGAAAAAAGCCTTTATATTTCACGAAGCTGAAACACAATGAAGAGCCAACAGCTTATGATTTAAACTTGTATTAAAATATGAGCCCATTATAAATATTAGTTTACAAGTTCTATTTCAAAGATAAAAGAGATTTTTTTAAATGGTTTTATATATGAGACTTTATATCGATGTCACTAAAAAGAAATAGGTATATTTGCTTTATAAATATTTTTACTTGTTTTTATTTATATGTATGTATCGTGTGAAAGCCAATATATTTTTAGATCAAGGTTTTAGTTCATAAATCTGTATTTTAATCGAATACAAATAAGCGATTCTTGTTTTTTTATTGTTTAATGTAAGTGTTAGTATATAAAAAACTTAATACATTTTTTGAAATGAACGGTAGGTACCTTAAAATAGCTGGCTCATTTCTCGGTAAAGATATTTTGCAACAATCAAAACTCTCTTCCTTACTTTTATTTTAAAGTGGGACAGTTTCCATTTCTGTTAAATGCAATTGCCTATAATTGGATAAGCACAAAACACGTATTTTATATTTTTTTTGTTACACAAGACATATGTATCAAAGCTCATCTCGTATAATTATGAAAGTATAAAACCCATCCTTAGTCGTTTGTTGTTATGTAAAAATAAACAATTATTTTAAGTACTATAAGGAATTCCACACCATCTAACTTATACACGAGTGGCGTAAGGCCGCTCGTCGAACCACGATGGCTCGTTGGTCGTCCCGGCTAGAGGCTCCACGTGCTGCTGGCTTCGCCACCGTGGAGGCTCTCCAGCCGGTCATCGCCGAGTGGGCAGGGCGACAGCACGGGACCCTTTTCTTCCGACTGACGCAGATTCTTTCCGGGCACAGTTGCTTCGGGAAGTATCTGCACTCGGTCGCCAGGAGGGAACAGAGTCCCGCCTGTCATCACTGCGACTGCAGTGAGGACTCGGCTCAGCACACGCTAGCGTTTTGTTCCACCTGGGCGACGCAGCGTGGAGTCCTCACTGCGGTTATTGGAGGAGATCTATCGCTACCGGCCGTTATACGCTTCATGGTCGGTAGCGACAGTTATTATACTTCTGTGAAGACGTAATTTTGCGGAAGGATTCGGCGAAGAGGGCCCGGGGGGGGGGGGCCTCCACTCAGACACACACACACACCGTGTGGTTTTAGTCGGTCCGATTCCGACACACCACCCCGCCGTAAGCCTCGGTGGGGTGACGGCTCGTGGAGGTTGCCACACGTAAAAAAAAAGGCTCGGTGGAGGTGAATGGCATGATTTTGAATTTAGGACACAGTATACTGTCACATATTAATAACTTTTCTGTTAGCCGTAAGAACCCATAGGAAGTCACGGCCAACTAATTATTTATTTAAGGTTAATGCACAGAGCGTTACTGAGATACTATGGCTTTCAAAGTTTTCTGTGTAACGTAGTATATAAAAACTGGCGAATTAAACAAAACGTGTCTCCTCAACCAGAAACATTCTTATGTACAGTGCCTATTATGAGTGTAAAAAATACACTACACGTACTGGCAAGAAGGATAATACAATATTTGAGTTGAATTTCACTAACAGTTCTCAAAGACTCGACTTGGTAAATACTTAGTCTGGCCATAAATACTGTTACACTTAATTATAAAAAAATATTACATTTGAATTTCGAATCTGTCATTTTTATACGATTGTTCATTGTGTTTTCTCATTTTGGCGCCAATACATTGTAAAATATTTTGCGATATTAAAATGGTGTGGGGTGATAAAGAGAACCAATCGCTGTGATAGCATTACACAAAGTAGGTATGGAGCCAAATGCAATTTTTAAAACTCTCCATACACTTGGTATTAGTAAAATGTTTGTGTACCGGGCTATTAATAGGTACAATGAGACCTCCTCTGTTTGTGACAGAAAAAGATCTGGCCGTCCACGTAGTGTTCGTACGAAAAAGGTGGTCAAAGCAGTAAGGGAAAGAATTCGAAGAAATCCTGTCCGAAAGCAAAAGATTTTATCTCGGGAAATGAAGATAGCACCTAGAACCATGTCGCGTATTTTAAAAGATGACTTAGGACTTGCAGCCTATAAGAGACGCACTGGCCATTTCTTAACTGATAATTTAAAGAAGAATAGGGTGGTAAAATCGAAACAACTACTGAAGCGGTACGCAAAGGGAGGTCACAGAAAAATTTTGTTTACGGATGAGAAAATTTTTACAATTGAGCAACATTTTAACAAACAAAATGACCGTATTTATGCTCAAAGCTCTAAGGAAGCTTCCCAATTAGTCGACAGAGTGCAACGTGGACATTATCCGACTTCAGTGATGGTTTGGTGGGGTGTTAGCTATGAAGGAGTGACTGAGCCATATTTTTGTGAAAAAGGTATCAAAACATCGGCACAAGTGTATCAAGATACCATTCTTGAGAAGGTAGTTAAGCCCCTTAACATCACCATGTTCAATAACCAAGTATGGTCCTTCCAGCAAGACTCGGCGCCGGGTCATAAAGCTCGGTCCACGCAGTCTTGGTTGGAATCGAACGTTTCGGACTTCATCAGAGCTGAAGACTGGCCGTCGTCTAGTCCCGATCTTAATCCGCTGGATTATGATTTGTGGTCAGTTTTAGAGAGTACAGCTTGCTCTAAACGCCATGATAATTTGGAGTCCCTAAAACAATCTATACGATTGGCAGTGAAGAATTTTCCCATGGAAAGAGTGCGTGCTTCTATTGATAACTGGCCTCATCGTTTAAAGGACTGTATTGCAGCCAATGGAGACCACTTCGAATAAGCTTTTTATATTTTTAATTGTTTTATATTTATGTATTAAACTGACACACTGTAAAAGTAATAAATGTTATTTGCAGTTAACAATTTTCTTTTTTCTTTATTACAATATTTATGGCAAGACTAGGTATAAGAGCGAATACGAACGTAATTCAACTGTACCTTTTAAAACAAATACTACTTAATGCATCACAAATTTGGAAGTTTTCAAGTTCGCGAAGTACTGTGTTTCATTTCTTCCTAATTGAGTTGATCATGCCGTTTGAATATGTTCGTAGTTATTAGTTATAGTTAGAATGCATGCTTATTAGTTAGTATGCTTTGGACCTAACTACCTGTGTTACCAAATGCAGCAAGATTAATATGGTACTTCCCTCCTTGGTAAACAGCCCTTAGGTCCGTAATAAACGCATCGCATTCGTGAACTTAAGCACTTTTCTTTCGTAGACCGCGATGGCAAGAACTTGAGTACATTTTTGTTGACTTGTCCTTACAATGGATGTCACATTAAATTTTAAAGCCAACAGACCTTAATATAAATTGACAACGATTATGTGATAAAGTATTGTTTATATATTTTAACAAGAAATGAGACACTCCATAGATAAGTCTGAATAATCTCAATAAAAGAAAATTCAAAACAAATATTGTGGTTCACAACAAAATGTCACGTACAGAATTATATTGTAATTTTTGTGACTGAAAGCAGAGTTTGAAAGTTGATCCCTGTTTATTTCGGAGATTAGATTTATATATGTTATGACAAATACATTTAGGTTTATTATTCCGTATTTCTGTTTTGATTTTAACTCGAAATAATGTTTGTTATATTATTGTTGTTTTATTTCAGTCGGATCTTGAAACGATTCTTATCTTTTCGAACTACCGCAGGAGACTATTCTTTTTCTAATGCAAGACTTATTCTATCTATTTCTTTAGTGTCTTTGTTTCTTCCTCTCCTCCTTTTTTCCTCTTTTTATTTTCTCAATTTACCTATGTCTTTGCTTTGTCCAGTCTATATATGTTTACGTTTACTTAACCCATTGACGCCGGGCCGCAAAATGCCGTTAATCACTTATGCCGGCGGGCAATTTCGTTAACGCGCGAGCTGTATTTGACACGGGACTCTTAGTTTATAACAGCTCTTGGTGTTGGTGCTCATATTGTTTGACGCACCTCACTCGGGCGTGAATTCACGCCCGCCGGCCGCAACGGAATTTTTGTTGGGCGTGAATTCACGCCCGCCGACCTCAAGGGGTTAAGTGGATGGCAAGCAATCGGTCTAAAAAGAAATAATCCAATATTGATGATGTTCTTCTAATCGATCAACAGAGACCAGCGGACTACGCAGGAGATATTATAGTGCACGAGCGTGTGCGCAAACATAGGTGCACTCTTTGTTCCTTCACTCTCACAATCCGTTTGTTATCCATCACGAACTGGGAGAGACCAGGTTCAGGAACGACGGCTTTACGTGCTCTCCGAGGTACGAGGGTTAAGATCCCAACTTCCAAACTCTGGGCTGTTATTAAACATTTCTAACCCGCCTCGGGTATCGAACCTCTTGATATGCAGTTTCATATTCTAACTGCTAGATCAATGAGGCAGTCAAATAACCTAATATTACATGCAAGTCGACTCAAAATCAAATTCTGAATGAGGTGCAAAGATGATGTAAATAAATGTGTCAATAATCTGCAAAAATTACTATCTACAGTTACTCCCACTTGTTTTGTTGTTAAATAAAAACTTATAAATCATAGCGTAAATATTAAAATATAGAAAAGCTATGATTACGTTACTCTTTTAAATCATTTTTACGGCCCACTAGCCTTGAAAATTCTTTCTCTTTTATTTTCAAAGGTCGGTCGAAAAACTCCAAGAAGTCAACAGATTTTTAGATAAGTTTAAACAGGCGTGAAGAAATATTTTGATTTTTATTGAGAATATCGCTTTGATGGTATACAATATTTAAATATTGTTGCTAGAGTAAAACCGTGAACGATAAATCTTATATAAAAAAATATTACAAACAAAAATAAGCTCTAAAAATAAAAAAGAAAGGATAAGACTGTATTGTATAATTACCAGTTACACAACTATGTACTCGTACTTTATACTCAATATAAACTTAATATTATTTAAATCTTGAAGATTTTATTTGTTTAAGCCAGCGCCTCAATACGCCCGACCACCAGAGAGACTCCCGTGGTGGCTAGGCGCGCCACCTCGTTTCTCTACTACCTACCTTTAATGAAAATTAAGAAGAGAAATGTACTTTGGGTTGTTCAGCTGGAGTAAGTAAATAAATAAAAATTAAGTAAATTGCATAATATATAATAAAATAAATTAACAAACAATTGAAATTACAAAACAATAAAATTATTTAAAAATAATGTACTTCAACGTTAGTATCGTATGCATTCATTCAATAAAAAATGAGATCCTCCAACCAGAAGAGTGATTATATCTGGAGGACCGAAAAATCTAATAGTTAAGGATGTAAAAACTATCATTGCGTGATTTAGGAATAATAATTTTGTTGTGATACTAGTAATGTGGTTTTAAAAATTAAAGTTAAATAGTATTTGTATGCAGAGGACTTTCAAATTTATTCGCAGATCCGACTCAATGTTTGATTTATTAGAGGCTATCAAAAACTGTTCTGAACGTTTTGGTGTAAGTGTCCCTCCAAGTGTAAAAATCATAGACACATCAAAATTGTCAGCAATCGTTTACAGTGAATCTTTAGTACCGTTTAGCTCACTTGTTAAAAATTTAGGCTTATTAATTGATTCCAGTCTCGCCTGGCAACGACATATTACGAACGTAGTTTAGAAAGTCACTGGAGCCTAATAGTCACTGTATCGAACAAAGAACTTGCTTCCACATTTTATCAAACTGATATTTGTACAAACTTTGTATCTTCTCAATCATTGATTACAGTTGAATTGTTACTTCAATCCGAAGGCATATCTACTCAACAAATTTGATCGACTTCGCAACAGCTGCACTCTTTTCATCTTTAACTCCTGTAAGTACGACCCTGTTTCTACTTATCCTTGCTGTCATCGGTATCGTAGTGTCATAGCGTACTTGCGTTGCCTTTTTATCTTTTTAATAAGCCTATAGCTCCCACTTATCCCACTTCACAGTTTAAGTCACTCAGTACTAACCATGACAGAGATTCGCTGCGGTAATAATGTTTTACTCAAGTATCCGAGATACACCTCTTCTCTAGTTCACTCTTCTTTTGCTGCTAATCTACTCTCCTATAAGATATGCTCCCAGTTGAGATCAGGATATTAACAAATCGTAACAAGTTTAAAGCCAGAGTCTTAGAAGTTTTCAAGAAATATTGTCATGAACTTGTCACCTCAAATATTATTCTATTTACTTTTATTATGTATATACATTATGTATTTAAATATTAATTTAGTTATTCGTTTATGTATTTTAAATAGCATTTTTATCTAATATATAAAATTCTCGTGTCACAGTTTTCGTTGCCATACTCCTCCGAAACGGCTTGACCGATTTTGATAAAAAATTTTGTGCTTATCCGGTATCTATGAGAATCGGCCAACATCTATTTTTAATCCCCCTAAATGTTAGGGGTAGTACAACCCTAAATATTTTTTTTTATTTTTTAGAGAAAATTTTTAATTTCTATTTTTTTATGATACAACATAGAAAAATACATACAATCCTCAATTTTCACCCTTCTACGATCAACCCTTATTTTTTAATAGTCATTTTAGTAAAAATGGCAAAACAACGTTTGCCGGGTCAGCTAGTTATCTATAAATGTATAGGCCAAAGTTCTTTTTTTTTTGGTTTCTCTTATTTCTATCACACATATGCACTTGCTCTGTTCCTGACTGAATCATCTCCAGGTTGACTGGTAGATAATCTCATATGGCATTAAGTCTGCAGTGTAATGCTGGACAATGTACGTGCAATGCACAATGTAATACAGGAAGTATAGATAATTCAATAAAAAAGAAAGCGTCTTAATTGTATGTAGAATTGAACATGTCATGAGTAAAAATAAAGGTTTTTAATTTGTAGTTATAACTACGTGTTTAAAGTCTATTATGATTCACGTTTTTTTCTGAATGTTGGACTATTTGTGTAACATTCGCGTATTAACTGCCTCGGTGGCGCAGCGGTTGCGAATACGACTGCTGTGCTTTAGGTCTTAAGTTCAAGTTTGTAAGATCTGCAAATATTTGTTTAGAAGTTTGGGTGTTTTATAAATATAGCATGTATGTATTTACAAAACAAAGAAGTATATAAGTATTCTATCAGTCAGTGTAGTTATCATAGCACAAACTCTGCTTAGTTTGAAACTAGATGACTTTGAGTGTCAAATGTCCGAAATATTTATTGTATTATTTTTATGTGAATTTTATAACATTATTTTTATGTCACAGTATGAACTTTATAGATTCCACTTAAAAAGAAAAGCACTTAAAGTAAAGTGCTTAAAAAGTTATAGCTTAAAGAACGCACTAAAGATTCGTAGATGTTTTTTAATAAATGGAAATTATACTCGTGTCACATGCTCTTAAAGCGTTTAAAACAGTTATTTATTTGCTTGAAATTTATTGGACGTGTTGTACAAAAGCGGACTTAATGCTTTAGTTTGCGGACTTTAGTTACTAGTCGAAATAAAATGAAAATCTCAAAAGTTAAGTACTTTATTAGGAAACCACATTTTTTTTATAGAGGAAACGATGTTCAGAGGGAATAAATGTTAGTAAGTATATACCGTCGGCCACTGACACCTGAAACATTGTCTTACAATAATGAGAATAAGAGAAAAACAATTAAAATATTTGCATCTGTCTCACAAGATTGCCGATGTGTGGAATGTGTATTCGGTGATCATTGTTCCAATAATCTGTTCACGGATTGATTGCCAAGAGCCTCGACCAACACCTTAAGAGGCTCACATTAGAAGGTTGGATCAAGGGTCTCATGCAGTGCTAGGAGGGATCTGGATGTCGTAATAACAACTGTTCCCAGATCCCTCCTATGTCAGGCGCAGAGTGGCACACCGTGTAGTTTTAGTCGGTCCGATTTCGACATACCACCCCGCCGTAAACCCCGGTGGGGTGACGGCCCGAGGGGGTTTCCACATGTTAAAAAAAAAGGATCTGATGCAGAAGGCGGTCCTCTTTGACACGGCCCGTATAGTGAGGAGGTTCCTGTCTTTGGAGCCCTAATCACCGGTGTCTTGGTCACTATACCCGATGTCGGTGGTCTACTATTTTTTATATTTGTAAATGTACTTTTCTTTTTCTTTTTTATATTTAAAAATATAATTTAATATGTATTGAGAATAACAATAAATAGGTACATCTGAAGTTTCTAAATGTATATGTATTTCTAAATGTAAATGTATATGTTATGTAAACAATATATTATAGATAAATTACTATCAAACACACAAGAAACAATAGTATCGAACATACAATAATTTGTTCTCGTCGGGTCATAACCAACATAGACTAGTGTAGTAGTCAAAATTAGAAACCATTAGACAACAAGGCAATTAATTGAAAGTTCAGCACAAATAAGAAGATTTATTAAAGAATACTTTAAATTTATAAACCAGTATTTTTTTTGTATATGCAGTCACCTCAATTAAGCTGAACTTAACGACACGTCAATAATTAATAAACTATTTAGACTACAGAGTGGGCACAACCCTATCTACCTAACCGAGTTAAGAGAAGTTACATGAAAATAATTATTTAACATCCTTTTCTTTTAATAAAAATGTCACTAGGTACGTGTTTGAACATGTTCG
Organism: Hypercompe scribonia; assembly: GCA_949316085.1. Lineage (NCBI taxonomy): Eukaryota > Metazoa > Arthropoda > Insecta > Lepidoptera > Erebidae > Hypercompe > Hypercompe scribonia. Next base: position 15,402,429 of record OX438988.1, read on the forward strand.
TACTCAGGCTGACCAGGGCACACGACGTATCATTGTTTTCTCACTCAGCGTTTTTATATGACCCTCTATTTGACCCCTGAAACCTCTCGAACATAAATCATTTCGTGTTGGATCATCCCGTAGAAAAAGGTTTTAGCGTTCTGCTCAGTAATGTATTTTGTAGTAGTTTTTTGTTAAACATTTTGTATGAACGTATCTCGTATGGGTGTGGGCGTATATATCACGTTCTACTTACTTATTTTCAGTCGTGGAGACTGTCATTAAATAAGCATAGTGTAGAATACGATGGACCGATAAGTTAAGGAAAATGTCTGAAAGCCCATGGTCGACACTCTGTAGTGTAGGCCTCCGTTCAACACTGGACGGCGAAAAGCTGATGATGATGATTTTAAATCCAGACAGATAAAATGAAACAATACCATCACAGGACTTGTGCACATATTTATAACTAACTTTTGCCTGTGACTCCACCTGCGTGTATGTTGGTTATCGCAGTGGTTCTTTAAACTGATATGACATTTTTATTTCTCAACCGATTGAAATAAAACAAATATCAAATATTAAATGAAGTCTATCAAAATACTAAATAGAAAACCACATCCAAATAGCTAAAGCCATTTCTGAGATTAACTGGCACAAACACATAAGCAAACAGGGAAACTTTTAAAAGTATCATTGTAAGTTCTTTTATTTTAATAAAAATTTGCTTCATTAGTGTTTCTTTCAAAATCTTTGTTGTACAGACATCGACCTCTTACAAAGAGGTTAGAGAAGATACGTTAAAACATGTAAGAAACGGACATAAAGACACTCAGACTCAGAACAACAATTTGTGGATCCCACAAAGTGTTGTCGCGTGTGAGGTTTGTACCTACAACATTCCGTGCAGTAGCGAACAGCGTAGCGACTGCTAAAGCACTGCGCCATTCATGCAGTCAATTTCTAGTTACTAGTATAAATTAAATTTAAAAGAACTGACAAATAAAAAAAAAGAAAAGCAACTATGGTACAAATAGCACCTCTATGTAATATGTAAAAAAAGTATTATTCCGACGATTAGATGTTGATTGTTAAGATATAGAGTAGCAAGTCATGATTGCCCCAAAGCAATATAACTTTCCCAAATAATATCCAGCTTGTTATAACGAATATTAATGACAATGTTAGTACACCAATGACTCCTGTTCCCAATTAATTACTTGTTTCTCTGTTAGCCACGAGAACTTACGCGGCAAATAAGATTAATAGACATAACACTACATTTTAGGCAGTTAACTTTAAATTGGAGTACAAAATACTTGATATGGTTACTGAAATAAATTTTCGTTTTCTTCTAGTCACAGAATTATAATAATTAACAATAATATTTCAGACATCTGACACACAGCACCATCTAGTCCAGAACTAAGCAAAGAGTGTGCTATGGATACTAGACAACACATGTACAATAGGATACGGTGTCCTTTCTTTGAGATTATTATACTTATAACCTATATTATTACATTTTAATACTACTGAATTTGTGTATGTATTGTTTTAATGTTTTAACTCAAATGAGTAATGTTTCCTATTATCTAGTCTGTACCTATTTGTAAATAAGAGTTTCTGTAATAAATATCATTAAAAAAAAATGATAAAAATTCATATTTACTTATTTTTTATAAATATAACATATTATACATACAAAATACTCAAATTTCGAAACAAACATTTGCAGATTATACAAACATTTGGTCAATATAAAAGAATAAAGGCTTGAGAAGGAAGACAAGAAAAAGAAACATCTAAATTCTCGTAATTTACTGATTGATTGAGTTTCATCACAGTTAAAACGTACAAGGACTACCTAAACGGCAAAAACTATATAGTTGGTAACATGTGTACTAGTGAATTAGTTAGTATAACTGCGGGTGTCGCACAGGGTTCAGTCCTAGGGTCACCTCTAGTGCTGTGAATAAGATAGTTCTTATATAGATTAACCTCGTAAACAACGTCAAAAACAATGATATTTATCAAGTCGCTGACGATATCTGTCTTTTAGCAACTGAACGGAATGTCGAGCAAACTCGAACTTTGCTTAGAGATGACTTTGATCTACTTTGTACATGGTCGCACGACGCAGATTTAGTACCAAATACGAAGGAGATCAATTAATGTATATTAGCTCCAATCCAAATAGAAGGGCTATAATTCCTAAATTAAAAGCAATCTAAGTCCATGTTATGTAATTATGATGTGATTGAACTAGTTAAACAAAAATACTAAGGCTTAACTACAGATAACAGCTTTATCTGAAAGGAACATATGAACGAAATCAATGATAAGTTAAGAGAAATACTCGCAAAATTTTCTATGATCCATCATAAAATTTCATATCAAATATTTTTACTTTTTATAAATCTCTGACTGAATCAACTATATCATATGGACTATCCAGCTGCGGTAGGACATTTAAAACTCACCTTTACCAAATATACTTACTTTAACTACGTATTTTAAAAATCATTGTCTCATTTAATATTAAAGTCAAGTACGAACATAACTACCGTAAGAGATTTGAATTTTGTAAAGTCACACCTCATCACACTACACAGTTTAATATTAGTGATGGAAGAATATTTTATCAAAAATCTCAAGAAAACCAAAATAATTGATAATAATTCAATTAGAACTCGTAGTATAAAATTTTAAGCAAAGTATTCGATACCGTGTCAATCAGTTACTAATAGCTTAAAGTGACACAATAACTTACAAGAATGAAAAAAAAAATTAAGACAATAAAAACTCATTATATAGAAAGACAAATAATTAAAAGTAAAACACACTAAACAGGTTACGTAAATGTTAAATATAGGGTGGGCGACGACTAAGTTAACATTTGAAAAAATCGTACTACTTCTAGTCGCTATTTTTTTCTTTCAGTTTGTTTTATTGATATAAAGACGATTCTTCAAATAACCCCATAAAAAGACATCTGCTAGGGACTTCTGGGTGGCCATGAAAAGTCGCCTCGTCTGGAAATCAGTTTTTTCCGGAAACATGTCTTTGACCACCTGTAGGGACTCATTGGATGTGTGACAAGTGGTTCCATCTTGTTGAAACCATGTGTTACGATTGTAACAAACAAATTCCAGTTGCAGCGGTCCCAAGAACTCCCATAACATATTTGTGCGGGATATTAGATTCAAATGTTAACGAATTCTTAACCCACTTTATACAAACTTGTTTAAAACATGCAACTCTCATGAATGTAATCATGTAATAATGTGACGTAAAAGTGGTTAATATGGACAGCAAGCCTTGTTTATGCCAATATACAACTCAAATATTTTAACGTCTACCAACAGTATACGTTTGTGTAATATTACTGTATTGAAATGTAATTCGTAACATGTTTATTGTGAATCGATGACCTTGACGCATAGTAAACGTCGATTGAGTTTATGATTGCATCACTGTAAACAATCTTATAATTCTTTTGTATGAACAAACAAATAAATAAAAAATTTTAGAGTAATTCTTGTATGTGTTATACTAAACTATACCGCGAGGTAATCAATCTATTTGCTGTGTTTTATTTTGAACACACAAACAGTACTTAATAAAGTATAAATTGTTGTGTTTATTAAGGTTTTCTTTTTGTATTTTAGTGATTTTTACACGTTAACAACGAGAGGCAATTAGCGAAAATCATCTGCGAACGGTCTGCCAATAAGCCCACCGAAGCATCGATTTTCGGAAAATGCAAGCAATTGTACACATTTTGGCAGGTACTGGTCAAAGCAATAGTTGGTTCAGAGAAATGTCTAATTACTGTTGAATAGAAACTTGATATTTGATTTATAACTACAGTATTGTAACAGTTAGTCAGATATAGTATTATTTATTATATGTATAAATAGCAATTTACTGTCAGCTAAACCTCTGGTAGTCAAATATTTAACTCAGTAGGTAGGATTCGGTGAAAAGCAACAAAAGAGAATGTTAAACACTTTTCTATGAGGTCTTTGTATCATTTCTACCGATTCGGGCCGTTAATAGTAAAAATAATTTAAATCGCTTTTATTCCTGAAAAATCTATACTTGTGTGTATATTTTTTTTATTTTGTTTTAATATTTTTGACTTTTGACATACAACGTCATCTAGTTTCAAACTAAGCTGAGCTTGTGCTATGATAGCTAGACTGACTGATAGAATACTTATACACTGTTTTTTGTAAATACTTACATATTACACTTAGAAAACACCTAAACTTCGAAACAAATATTTAAAGATCATACAAAGACAGCAGTCACGTCACTACTGCTGCACAACTGAGGCAGTTAAAAATCTTTAAACATCTACACTGCTGCAAAAAGATTTTCATATTTGTGAATTCATGCAGCGTTTTCATGTAATGAAGCTTAATTGTAAGTAGCAGATCGCCAACTCGGCTATAACATTTCCATATAATCCGATACCAGTGTTATCGATGTAAATAAGACAGTTTAAAAATAACAGTTGTAAACGTTGTTATCGAGATTTGTTCATGTTAAGTAAAATTTGTTAACCAAGTTCAGACATTTTGTTTTATAATTCTGTTGAGAACACGATAACAAATGTTGAAATATAAACTTTCAATATTTTGACATCGAAAAATTGATAGAAAAATAGTCACGCAATAAAATTTAAGGACCTTCCTGATTTCTTCAACAATTACAACGATAAAAACATCACATCTCTGATCACAAACTAGGTACAAACTATACAACTGATAAACATACTCATATATTTTTAATAACTTATTCTCAAACACAGAACAAATTATAGTGCTCATTATACAATTATTTGGACTGGACGGGTATTGGACTTAAGACCTCTTACCGCTCTGAATCAGTATTAGATCAATCAGTCCAAAAAATTAGTTGAAAGTCTTGGAGGCAAGATGGGTAACTTCAAAAGACTCTGGAGTTACCGGCGTCGATAAACTGGTAGTCGCTTAACATCAAGCGATCGGTCTGCTCGTTTTTATCCTTTATAGTATTAGGAAATTGTATCCGAAACATAAATTGCTTTATTTACACAGTCATAGTGACAGGAAGTTCGTTTTAATTAATATCAAACTCGTTTGTACCCACTTACTGCTTAATTATCCTTCATTAACAAAGCAAAGTAGCTGTTTTACCTAAGCACCTCCGAATAACGTCACTACTCCATTTCAGTCCATTCACTATCGTATTCAATTAGTTTCCTCAGACCCAATCAAACCACCAAATCAATTTACAATTATTCCAATCAATCTAAACAAGTTGGATAATTACTAGTTAATTTCTCTTCTAATATTCTCAAACAATTAATTATATTGATTACTTAGAGAAAGTGCTTAAGCTCTGTAAAATAAAATGGATGGAATTAGTGTGAAAGTTGAACACTAAAGGCTTTAATTTAGGAAAGTTGAAGTCAAAAGCCGAAGTATTAGGGAATTGGGATTACTACTGTTATAATATTGGCTGCGAACCTCTAAATTGAAAATAACATAAATAGTAATGTTTATTCGGCATTGTGTTTTAGTTTATCGTTTATTAAAGTGAGAGATCTGTGGGACAATATTGGTGTTATGATAAAATTTGTCAACTTTTGTCTGCAGCTAAACTCACGCGTTAATAGTAACCTATGTCCTTACTCAAGAATCAAAGTATGACATTGCTCCACGTTGTTAATTGAAATATCTGCAGTGGGTTAGCCATTAAAGCGTAACAGACAGACAGAGTTGCTTTTGCGTCCATTATAAACATTACATGGAGCACCCCTTCGTCCTGCGTCCCGCTCCCTCATAATAGGTGCTTAATGGCGCTTCATTAAGGTCAATCTTATCGTGATAACTTTTAAACTATTCATTTAAATTACTTATTGTAAGAAATACAATTCATCTACACTAAATACTAAAAGCGATAAATGTATCAAATTTTATAAAAAAATGATAATTATTCTAAAATATGTATTGTTAAAACTCATTATTTAGAATATACTAGCTTCCACATAAAATATAGGTAGGTAGATATGTAGTTGCTTTTGAGTCACAAATCTCGCTCTGCTACCGAAATTAGTTTTGAAAATTACCTTGGCTACCAGAACTTCTGGTTATTAGGTACGTTAGGGTATTTACTTAATTATTCTTGTCATAGATCGTGATTATAATGGATATGTAAGTGTTTGGAAGGGCGAGTACACGACGATTGAGCAGGCCTGAATTTCTAATCCCGATTTTACTCGAACAGTCCTAAACTTTTTGGTATAAGAAGCAGAAAACGTCCGAGAGGTTGTAATCACTCTACATACAAGTCACAAATACACACATAGTGTCTATCTCGACACACGAAGAAATTTTCTGTTATTCCGACACGGACTCTTATTACAACGCGAGAAGAAAACAAATAGCCGGTATAGAGACGACGCGACACTAACTTAAGTTGCAAGATTAAGTAGGATAAGATAGAATTTTCATTTCAATTGTTAAAGCCGCTTCGACAATAATTAGTGCTAAATTGTTACCTGTAGAAACATCTTGATCTCCGCAGGAAATAAATAACTGTATTCGATACAATATCAATCAGAACTATGCCAACATGTTTGCTTTGTGTTTTCAGTTAAAATACTTAACTATTCGCCGATCATGAGCTCTTACTTACTCTCTACTTCTCAACTCACCATCCTTACCTGTCTAGCTTGCTACGTATTTCTGTAACCTAAGGTCTAACTACGATAAAAAACTTAGGTCAGTTCTTGCACAAGCAGTACTAGTCTGCAATGTGTGTTCGCTCGATATCAGGATGTCCATAAAACGATTTTCAGTCAAAAAGTATGTGATTGCCGTCTGAATAAACTAGCAGAACTGTCTAATTCATATCACATCTTATATTTCGGTTTTCTTAGTGTATATATATATATATATACAGTTAGGTGCAGAACTGAGTCAGTACCTTACAATTTTTTAAAAATATCTGTATGAAATTGGTATTAATTACTAAATAAAAAATGTATTGTAATTTTAAAAAACTTTATTTCTTGAGTATTTAATTAAAGAAATCTTATAAGTTTAAATCTTATTTTGGTGAATAATCATCACAATTACAATTCGTTCACTTTTGCACCAGTTATAAAATATAATAAAAAACATATCTTTAATATTTGGTCCAAAGACCTTTTGCTTTTTCAACCACATGCAACCTATTTACCAAACATTTTACAAGTTTTTCACAGTACTCGGGTTGAATTTTGTACCACCGTTCTTGTACTCGTTCCCACAGAATGTTCAAGTTCGATGGTGGTGCGCTATATTCATTTAAAAGCATGCTTTTCAAATATGCCCACAAATTCTCTATAGGGTTGATATCAGGACTCTGAGAAGGCCATGGAAGGACTTGAAACACTTGCATATCAAGCCATTTTTTTACTATTTATGACGTGTGCTTAGGGTCGTTATCCTGTTGAAATATTACTTTATTTACAGGATATGGCATATTTTCTACAGCATCCATCAGATGTGTCTTAAGAATGCTGAGATACATTCTACCATCCATATTTCCATCGATTTTGTGAATTGGTCCTACACCAAAAGCTGTCAGACATCCCCAAAGTTTGATATTACCTCCACCATGTTTCACCGTTTGTATAAAATCCTTTGCTTGTAATGGTTCCCCTTCTTTCTTCCAAGACCATTTTCGCCCATCTGTGCTGAATCTATTAATTTTGGTCTCATCGGACCAAATAACCCTCATCCAGTCACTTTCAGTCCAGTTAATGCATTGTTTTGCAAATTCTTTTTTTGCTCTAATATTCTTTTTAGTAAGGAGAAGTTCCTTTTTCTTCTATACAGCTCGCATACCTATATTGTGTAATGCCCGACGAACAGTCCACTTACTCACTGACGTGCCAGTGTCTTGTCTTAAAATTGCCGCCGCTTCTGATGCTGAAGATGCTTCACTAGATCTTAAGTAGTAAATAAGTTTTCTTACGTCTCTTGTCAGATAACTTTTTAACACGACCACCAACGTTACTTGGCACAGGAAATTTATACTTTGCTCTTATTCTCTGTACTGTTGATTGACTCACGTTTAACTCTTGAGCGATATATCTTGTCGATTTTCCACTTTTGAGTAACTCTTTAGCAGATTCTATAATGGACTTCGATGTCGGTTTCATGATTTCAATAAAGCGTACGAAACGTTCCCTTTGCGATATAAAATTACACTGAGTAATAAATAAAACGAAATTGTCTTTCTCTACTAATCCTGACAAGTTTAAACATGTTCATACTTGAGCGCAGAGTCAGTAACAAATACGATGCAAAAGTGAGTCTATCACATTCAAATACCTCAACGTTTTAAAACGCAGTAACTGGATAATATCTATTTGAAATATTAACTTGAGGAATATAGATTTAATTTATGGGATAAAATTCTTTAAACATTTTTATTAAATATGGACTTATTTCATGTAATCAAATAATCGCGAAACATTGACTCAGTTCTGCACCTAACTGTATGCATATAACATACTATTGGATCCGGCCACGCGTTGCTATGTCTAATTTTTTTTGTTAAATTACATTGTAGTTAACTATGAAATTGAGATGTAAGCTATCCTATCTTTCAAGTTGGATCAAACTGCACACGGTGTGCGAAATTTAATTAAAATCAGTTAAGTAATTTAGGAGTCCATCGCGGACAAACACCGTGACACGTAATTTATATATATTAAGATGTATGTGTGTGTCTACTGAACATTTAGACATGTATATACATACATGTTTGTTTATATTTTTATTTGTGAATATATACATGTGTATGTGTAAGTTTCAATATATTGTTAACTGAATAAATTTTAATTGACTACATAATATTTAACCTCCGTAACTAATACAATGATGATAAAATTCAGTGTAAAAAAAATATGAAATTCATTTTACAGAGAAATTTGCTCTCGCCGGCTAATGAAAAATGCACCAACGCGGCGCGGCCTAGACGAGCTATTGACACACATTCACAGACAAACTGTCTTCACGTCACGTGGATTAAATAAAACATCATAAATTTACTAAAAACCAGAGATATTATGCCTAGGCTTTCACATGAAAGATGTGTAATCTTAATGTAATATTTTCTCTCAAGTATATATTTTAGTCAGTTATACTGTTTATGTTAAAAGCAGCTCCAAAAGTCTCTGTATTGACGAAGACTTTTATAAACATTCGTAAAACGGACACATACACAGATTCAGAAAAACAATTTGTGTATCACGTAAAGTGTTGTCGTATGTGGGAGTCAAAACGATAGGCAAGAAAATCATATTTGCTTTGCCAGAAATTAAAACGTTATTATTGTATTTTTAATATTTTAAATATATGTTTGCACAACATTACAAGGTTAAACCTAATTTTATCAGGTTGATCAGTTAAAATCTGTTGTTAATCTAAATGAAAAACCAGGGATAAATTAGTTTTAAAATGATAAAAAAACTAAAATACGTAATATACTCAACATTTAAAACAAAAATAGTTTTAGTAGGCTAGTAACTCTTGTGTGGCCGCGTCCGCGTGTGCCATACGTAAAATAGATAGAAAATAGAGAGTTTACCCGCAGAAGGTGCCCGCGGTAGCAGACAAGCGCTAGGAAGGATCTGGATGTCGTAATAGCAGCTGTTCCCAGATTCCTCCTATGTCAGGCGCAGAATGGCACACCGAGTGGTTTTAGTCGGTCCGATTCCAACACACTACCCCGCCGTAAATCCCGGTGGGGTGACGGCCCGAAGGGGTTTCCACACGTTAAAAGAAAAGGCCTATGTAAAAAACAAAACAAAAATAAGGCTAATGACTCTTAATTTTCTGAAACCTTAACAAGTAGCTAACATTTAGAAAATTAAGTTTCATGTAAGGTCTTACCGTTAAGAATTTTACGAGTAACAGACGCGTTCTGCTCATATTAAATATTTCACAGAACTATTCTAGGCTTTGAGCCGGATTATTTACAGCTGACCTATGACAATTCATCCAAAAAACTTTGTTGAAAACCCCAGAAGGAAAGATACTCACAATAATGATTCCCGAGATACAATGGAGCGAAACTATCGAAGTTTAAATATTCATCAAATACCTTATATCAGTCGTGGGGACGTCGGAACGGCCAAAGTTTTCGTGGAATCCCGGCAAACGACATTAAGCAAGTGCCGGAGGATCCCTGATTTGTAACTTCGCTAAAGTAGGCCGGGGATTGGGAATTAATTGTCTTTTAGGCCTGTTCCGAGGACTTTCCGTCGGTTTCTTGCCGTTTGTGGGCGTCTGTGAAATTAATTCTTCTGTTTTCAACTTCATTTTGACTTAACATCAATTTTTAAGATATTTAAAGAGACCTTTTTCTTATTTTAATTGCTCGTTATTTTTTTACTGTGCCGATTTTTATTAGGTTCTCGATTTTATAGTTTTTATATTGCTACTTAAGAAACTTTTACTATAATATGTATTTATATCGTAATTTGAATTTTATTAAATAAATACTACATATTACCCATGTCTACTAACATTAAATCATCTATGTAATATCAGGTAATAAAACAATCGAAATTTGACTGATATTTTCAGAGATTAAAGCACTGCATCATCACAATCATCTCGACTTTAACTTCCACTGTTGGACATAGGCCTCGCCCAAGGCTCTTCAAAACAACTGGTACTGTGCTGCCCACATCCAACAGCTGCCCACGACTCTCACTAGGTCGTTGGACTACCTTGTAGGTGGTTTAACTTAGGCATATAAATTATACTCGTATAGTTGACGAATTCACGTTGGTGAGTTCGTACATACTGTTAGATGGAGTAACATGAATCCCGCTGGGGAGACCACCTTTCCCAAAACTAACTTTCAAAAACAATTAACAGTCTTTTTTTATACCAAATAAATATTTTAAATAATTTTAGTATACACATTTTTATTTGATCAAATTTTTCTTCGATAGAATTTCACCAAGAGTAATGACATTGAGGCATTTGGTCTTTTATCTAATGATTTATTACAGCAAATAATTTTTAGACTATAAAACATTTACTTAAACGACTCGTCAGTACAAAAAACTTAGATAAAATTTCACAGTTACTTAAATTGATTGCACGGTTGGCCTAGTGGTTTAAACGGTCGCCACGCCGCTCACTACTGCGCTGAGTATTGTGGGTTCAAACCCCACACGGGACAACACTTTGTGTGACTTTGTAATGAGAAAAATAAATAAGGAAAAAAGATTTTTTTAAGTTATTACTTACACTTTTAAGTATTTACAATCATCATCATCTCAGCTTAAAGACATCCACTGCTGGACATAGACCACAAGACCTTCAAGGCTCTCCACAAAAGCCGATCCCGTGCTGCCCGCATCCAACGACTTTCTGCGACCTTTCCCAGGTCGTCGGACCACCTTCGCGGTCGCCACTCCAGAACTTTATGGCCGCTTGGGCCATCGTTTCTGCGTGCAATGTAATGCAATATTTTAAAATGGATATTAAAAAAAATGTTTTAAGATATTCTGAATTGCGTTGCAAAATTCTATTAAGTAATTCTGTCGTCTTTATCATAATGTTTATTATGATTTTAAAGTTTACGTAAAATAGGTTAAAATAAGTTAGAAAACGCTACTAGAAAAGTAAGATAGGTTTACTAACCTATCGTATATCGTATCGTAGTACATAGGAGTAAGTAGGTAGGCAGTTATGTATAAACTGCGACCATACAACGTAAGGGCAAAGCGAACGTGCTGCGGTAGCGACCAGTATGTACGAGTATGTACCAGAACGGATATTTTAATGTAAAGTCAGCAACTACTAACAGAATAGTTAACATTATTAGACAATACGGATTATTTTGCTTATTTTATTTTATTTAAAATATTTGCCAAGTAATAATTTGCCAAATGAAATTATGTGAAAAATTGGTTGGAAAGTGATAATATTTTTTTCTTTTACGCAAATTAAGTAAAATTTTTCGCATAGAAAAACTCGTGCTAGTTTTACAAAACAAATTAAAATATTCTTGAAGCCTTATGAGGCTTCTGCCTTATGAAGTTGTATAAGAAAGTAATTGCTATCTCCTTTCAAAATATTCTCTGAACATTACAATATCCGTTTATTGTTCAGGGATTTTATTAGTCTATATGACATAACCTTATTTCAGTATCATGACAAGTTACATAGAGGGCGAACGCCTGGTAGAACTTTCCATAACATTTCAATATTACTCAAGGAAAGGATGATTCGGTACAATTGTACTTTGTACTTACATAGATTAAAGTGGTAGGCAAAAAATATGACATCCAGGCATTTCTTCGTGGTGAATCAATATTTACTATATCAATACTTTTATACAAGAAACTTTTAACATTTTTTCTTAATGTTAGGTCTCAGTTAAAGTTAAAACTTTTCTTTTTACGCTTAAGTAATTTTTTTTTTCTTAACGTGTGGAAACCCCCTCGGGCCGTCACTCCACCGGGGTTTACGGCGAGGTGGTGTGTCGGAATCGGGCCGACTAAAACCACATGGTGTGCCACTCTGCGTCTGACATAGGAGGGATCCGGGAACAGCTGTTATTACGACATCCAGAAATTGTCAGCTGTCTTAAGTTCCATTTACACTTTACCATTGTAATATGGTCCACCAGCTATTTGGCATCGACAGAATTTAGGCTATAGCCCACAATAACATCGAGTATATTCAATCAGAATCATGGTAAGTTAATCAGTAGATATTGGTCCCTACATTAAATTAAACTTTTGTCTTTCTTTCTGAAAATATGAGAGAATTATCAGAGACAATTCAATTTTTACAAGTTTTCTCTCTCTTAATTTAAAAGCCAAGACCTTGTCGGTGGATTAATCGCCTTTTTTTTGTCCTCTGCGATCTGTTTACCCTCCTGATAGGCCACGACCCACACTTGCTCCTTCACTTACTGTAGGTATGTTGATCTAGGCTGTCCTCGTTGTTACAAATTACGGTATAGAATATAGATACATTTAAAACCATATCTATAAACAAGTGAAGTAAAACTTCATATCGATATGCGTAACATCTATAACTATCAATCCACTGATGACGCAAAATATTTAAAACTAAATATAATTGGACCAGTATCTTGTTACGCTAGTACACCTTAATATTTGACAACAATATAAAGAAGTTAGACATACGTTGTCTTATTAATGCTAATAATACGCATCTCTTCATCATTTAAGTCAAAACTGTGACGACATTTTACACAAGTAGAATTGTGCAAATAAATTAGAAAATAGGTCAATCTTTATCTTTAACCGTATTTGTATTTATTATGTTTCTAAGTGCTCATTTCAATTGTGTTAATAAAGACTATAATACATAGAAATTCTTCCACCCTTTGGATGACAGTACGAGATCAAGTTAGCTTATATTAAAAAAATAATATAACGACCTGTATAATGTGTAACTGTTTGTCATTCCTAATAAATAAATGTATGTTAAGCAATATACTTAAGGAGCTTTTTTATGATACAAGAATATTTCTACATACCTTAAGCCGTACTAAAACGCAAGGACATGATAGGAAATAATAAAAAAAAAACTCTTGAATTACATCATCATGAGAGCAAGTCAATGATAGAGCCCTGTGTCCAGCTGTGGACTGCGATAGGCTTATAAATATGAAGATGAGAGCTAATGGTAACTGTTAAAAACCACGATCAAATCGCCTATGTGACTGATCACTTCCAAGTTGCAGTATACTGTTTGTCTAGTCATAGGGTTCTAGGAAGGTTCTACTATCTCTGAGGTTCCTCTCTTTTAGATCTGGTTCTTACAATCAAACATACGTTTATTCGGAGAGTGTAAAGTTCTATTTCACATTTTATACAGCTGTTCAAAACCATTTTTTGATTCGTTCAAATTTTCATTGATATTCTTTTGTTTCTTAATTTGACCTTCTGGTTTGGTAAAATAAATTAGGCCTCACTCCACTGTTAGAAAATATATATTAGTTACCGATATACATAACTAAAATAAATATATGAATGAATCTGTTGATCTGTCTAAAAAAAAAACGGATGAAATTGGACAGTGTTCAGTGCAAAACTGGTCCCTTAGTACGCAGTGTTAACAAGTAAAATAACGACAAATACATAAATAAATAACCTCAAGCATCTCACACATGGCTGTCTGATTCTAAATTACGCAGAGCTTGCACTATGATAACCAGACCGTCGATAAACATTCTTAAATATTCCTATATATATACATATTATAGATAAATATATATATCGTCATGGAGAATCTCCTTTATCATGTAGAGTATTCTGACTAACTCTTCCAACTTGTCACACCTTCTCCCTTCCTCTACGGAATTTATCGTTTCAGAATGGTAGAGATACGACCCCGAACTAAACGATTCGACTCTTCCTTCCTGTGCAAATCGGTTAAAGTCTGAAACTCGTTATTACTGCACGTGTTTCTCTCCCACTACGATCTCAGGTCCTTTAAGCGGGGCGTAAATAAGCATCTCACTAGGCCACCATTGCGAAGGTCGCAACACTGCATTATCTTCATTCGCAATGAGTATGGCGGTCACCACTCTTGGATTCTATTTATGCTTTTCATCAGACAAAATAGGGCCACTTTGGTGGGCCTCTATAAAAAAAAAAAATATCACACAAAAGTCATACATACCCAGGACAACAGTTTATGGAACACATATAGAGAAAATCCAATCCACAACACTCACCGCAATAGGAAACGTCAAGGTGACTTCTTGAATCAATACACCATCCATGCACATTTCGATTCAATGAATAATTTACTGTACTAAAATACTAAAAGTTTTAAGGTAGCAGTTACCAAATAAAGTCTACTATAAAAAGTGTAAGTTTTACCGGAGGCCCATTGATGCAGGGGTGACAGTTATCGTGGTAACTGTGTAAGACTTACACTGTCACGATGACTTTCATGCGGGGTGTGGAGAAGCATCTCACAAGGCCGCTATAGTGTGAGTCACCAGACTGCATTGTCTGCATTTGCAATGAGTGTGGTGATCACAACTCTTGGTTTCTATTCATGCTTTCCATCGGGCAGAGTAGAGTCACTTTGGCAGGCTCTTAAAATATAAAAAAAAAACTGTGTAAAAATTCGACGTTCTTACCATGTCTACATTGTAACTTGCAAAAACTATTTTACGCATCGGGAATGAAGCGAGGAAAATATAGTCGAGCCTGCACATCCGATATCGGAAACAAATGAGTTTATTTAGATCAGCCCCAGGCTTAGATCCGCCGTGAATTGAAGGCGTGGGGTTGAAGTATCAAGGTCAAGTCGCTTTTAGGATATGAGACGATATATGTCATGTTGTGTATATTAAATTGATAAATAGTAAGCTAAACTAAAAAATGGCGATCGAATGTTAAAATTGTTTAAAGGGATTATAAGTTGGTAGGAAGTAATTTTAAAATAGCTTCTAAAGTATCATTGAAGTTGCAGGTTTCCGTGGAGAGCGTTAGGTCGTTGGCATATTACTTATTATTCTTATATTTAGTATTATTTTATAACATACATCATCATCATCATCATCTCCTCCAAAAGATCTTCACTGCTGGACATAGGCCTCCCGAAAGGTTCTCCACAACTGCCGGTCCCGTGCCGCCCGCATCTGAAAGCTTCCCGCGACCTTCACCAGGTCGTCGGACCACCTTGTGGGGGGCCTACCAACGCTGCATTTGCCAGTACGTGGTCGCCACTCCAGAACTTTATGGCCCCATTGGCCATCGGTTCTGCGTGTAATGTGCCCCGCCCACTGTGTGACCTTGGTTGGTCTGCGGATCTCCTCATGCCCGATTCGATCACTCAAAGAAACTCCGAGCATTGCCCTCTCCATTGTTCTTTGGGTTACTTTGAGTCTTCTTATCAAACCCATAGTGGACGACCACGTCCCTGTGCCGTAAGTCATCACTGGTAACACACACTGGTCAAAGACTTTTGTCTTGAGAAACTGCGGTATTTGTGACGAGAAAACGTTACGTAGCTTCTTGAACGCTGCCCTACCTAGCTGGATTCCACGATTGACTTCTTTTTCGAAGTTGGACCTAACTGGATAGTTTGTCCTGGATACCTGTAGTCGTCAACCACTTCGAGGGTAGATTCTCCAATTTTCACTGGAGTGGGTGTGACATGGACATTCAACATAATTTTTGTCTTATCCGTATTCATTTTTAAACCCACTCGTTTATAAACCGGACAAATGTCCGAAATCAAACACAAGATTTTGTAAATGTTTACAGTTTCACGATACCATTGATTAATTTCCTGGAAGACTTATATTAAGATGTACTCGAATTGTATAAACAATAGTGTCGGTTGGAAAATGTTACTCTTTCCAACTATTTTCATTTTCTTGTGTCCAATTATGGTGTCTTAAAATCACAATGGTTTTCAAAAAGCAGTGGTAAAGGGTAACTCGTCGCATATACGAATGTTGCTGAATTACAAGAACTTAACAGTATTAGTTTCTTTAATCTTTATTCGTCTTCTTAACCAAATGGATTAGTAAAACACAAAGAGAAGTAGGCAACAATTCAACCAATAAGAACGTCTGTATTCATTGCTAACCATTGTTTGATGAAAAACTGGCAAATAATTAAGTTCTGCTATTATATGAACTTTTCTTTTATTTATTTATTTTTTAATTCAAATGATATGTTATGAGATCCTAATTAGTAATATTAATACTATATAAGACTGTTTATTTCTCTTTCACGCCAAACACACTAATCCAATTAAAAACACACACGTTTTTACACTGTTATTAAGCTACATAATAGTAATTAACAAAAGCTATTTTTATCGTGACAGCTGACATACAAGCAGGTAGAACTGCAGGCAAAAACTAGTTGTGTTATAAAATTACTCATAAATTATTTTCAGTATACCTTGAAAATATACATTAGTAAGTGTCATATTTATAAATGATATTGTTATATTCATTACTAATTAAAAAAATAAACTAGAAGTATTTCACACAAATTGGAATTTTTTTAGCGTAAGTAATTGAGGGACTGATTTACATCACTTTATCTGAAAATTCTAATTTTAAGTTAAAAGTACGTAAACTATTTCATATTAAAGACCTTTTTCCACTGCAAGATTTTTTTTAGACCTGAAGAATTTAATTTCCTAACAATTGTAGCAACGGTTAGCTAATAGTTTTATCTAAGTAAAATTGCTTTCTAATTATCAAGCGCACAAACCATCTACTAACTAAACTATTTGAATTATGACTACTACCCTCATAAATGATGTCACATTGTATGAAATATTTATAACATAATATATACATGTGTGCTTAGATAATTTCAGATCATAACATGAGAACTTGTGGCGATTTATCATAAAATGCCGTACGCACGTGGGTGCTTTTCACTATGTAACTATGGGCTGGGTTCATACTGAACACTGATTCCGAGCGGTTAGCGATTTACTTACATTTATAAAATAATTTTAATATTTCACTAAAAAGTTCATTAGTACTTTTTTAATTTAGTATCGACTTATTAATTTTAACTTTATTATTTAAAATTACTGGTTATTTACCATACTGGTGTGAAAATCTCTAAGATCTGTAGGTCTGAACTCTTTAACTTTAACCCACTGACTTTTACATTCTCTGACAAAAAAAAAATATTTTTTATGTATTACTAAAGTAACCACAGTAGATATTAAAGACGTAAGAATTCTTTTTTTCTATTATATTTACATACGCAATTGCAAATTAAATTAATTTTGAACTTACGTCTTATATATGTAAAGTAAGTTTATTTATTTACATAAATATTTATTTATTTATTTAAAATAGTGCAGTGCATGATATGGTAAACTTATGGCATACTTAATTATAACTTCTTTAATAGATAAAGATTATGATTACAGGAGAATTCTGTATCTATTTAATTCATATACTGAAGTGGTACACACGTCAAACAATGTCAAATTATTTTATTTGAAGGAATATAATTTTTTGTTTCATTGTTATTAATATAAGAAAACGGATATCACAAGAAGATAAGATGGCCACCCACATGAATTATTGAATAAATGTACTAATAAAAATTAAAATTCACAAAACGGTAGTGATGGATTAAGAATACGTAGTGTCAAACTATGCAGGTCACTGGAAAGAGAAGGAAAACTCAAAACAAATCCTTTACCAACGCGTCTGGCCAGTGTAATATAATAAGCCAAAACCTCCTTTCTAAACTGAGATATACCTCTCCTTACACAACAGTGGACTATTACAGAGTATTGATAATCAATCTGCTCTCCGCTCGCATACTGACCAAATCATTGTCGAACTAGGTCATCGATTTAGCGGTTAACGCCTTATAATAATTCACGTATTCAGCCCGTTGATTGGTAGGCTGCGTTACATATGAGTATATTCAACCTTTAGCGGTGAGTAGGCACGATTATCCATACAGTTTTTTGTGCGCGGTATCCTCGGGTAGAGATCAGTAATTATTAATGTTTTAATTTCCTCGTGATGATGAGTTCGTTGAAGGTTAATAAAATTTTCAATGCAAACTATATTCTATGAATTCAAATGAAGAACGATATTGCTGTTGTTATTAAAGGTACGTTACATAGACATAATTGCACGGAAAGAGTAGTCACTTTCTGTTTTTGTAGTAAGTTTTAGAGTGACTATACGAGGTGTGTTCTAAAGTATCGCGAATTTTGAACTTTCGCGGGTTGCGTATATTTGAATTTCGATTTTTTTGTGGCGTTATGTTGGTACATATATCTCACATTTATGCTGACAAGTTCGGCCATTTTGAATGTTCAGTTAATTGTTGACAGCTGCTTTGCTTGCACGTGTTTTGGTTCGTCTTCGATTTTTACCTATTCAAAAAAATGGAACAAAGAACCTGTATCAAATTTTGTGTGAAAAACAAAATTAAGTGCACAGATGTATTCCGAATATTGACTGTGGCATACGGAAAAGCTACTTTGGACAAAAGTAACGTTTATCGGTGGTACAAAATGTTTTCAGAAGGCCGAGAAAGTGTGAACTACAAAGAGCGTGCCGGACGCCCGAGCACTTCAACAACAGACGAAAAAATTAATGAAGTGAAGAAAATGGTATTGGCCATTTGTCGAATCACCATTAGAGAAAATGCTGAGGATTAGGCATATCGATTGGCTCGTACCATTCGATTTTAATCGATAATTTGGGCATGAGGCGGGTCGCCGCAACATTCGTACTAAAATTGCTCACACATCGCTGCTTGTACGCGACTTCTTGGCCGAAAACAACACACTAATGATACTGCAGCCACTGTATTCCCCAGATCTGGCTCCCTGTGATTTTTTCTTGTTCCTAAAACTGAAGAGGCCCATGAAAAGACGACGCTACGCCACGAGATAAAGACGGCATCAGAAGGAGATGAACAAGATACAAAAAAATGATTTTTTGAAGTGCTTCGAAGATTGGAAAAAACGTTGGCACAAGTGTATAATATCCCAGGGGTATTTCTTTAAAGGGGATAAAATAGATATTCACGAATAAATAAATGATTTTTAAAAATACACACAATTCGTGATACTTTTTGAACACACTACTTATGCTACAACTGTTTTTTTGGCATATTTTTTTTTTTTTTATGACTTTGATTTTAACTACATCTGCGTACATATTTTTGTAATATAAGGTGTCAAGGGGCAGACGACTCACCTCATGGTGGGTAACCATTACCAAAGATTCTTATAGCTCAACAGCCATGAGTGCGTTACCACCGTATGAGGTAGTACTTGCACTTTTTTGTGCAGGTTTAAAGGTCGTTTTGGTGTGCCAATACTGAAAATCATAGTGTATTTTAGGTTGGTTGTGCAAGCCATAAAGCCTCGTGAAAAGTGGAGATAGAGGTCAAAGTATTCAAGTGACTGCACAGTCCGCCTAGCGATTTAAGGGGTCGCCACGGCGCTCTCTACTGTACTAAGTGTTGTGGGTTCAAACCCTGCACGGGACAACACTTTGTGTGATCCACAAATTGTTGTTCTGATTCTGGGTGTTCTTTGTGACTGTTTCTTGTATGTTTGTAAAATCTTCCGCGACACAGGATTTGTTCCTAGTACGGGCGTTGTTTTTCTAACAAGAGAAAAAAAATGATGGCTGGAGAACATTCTTAAACAATATTGTGTTTGTAAACTCTTTCTCAATACAGATATAATATACTTTCATAAGTCTTCTCTCTCATCGTCTTCTCGTCATCAACATTTTCTATAATATCTTAAATTTTTTCAGGTGAACCAGAGTTCTAACTATTTTAAGTCACAATGAATAGGGTCTGTTATAAATTGTCGTGCATGTTATGATACATATTTATAATACTTACCGAAAAAACGGGGTTCAGTAACCGAAATTTACATACACAATTACACTTTAGCAGGAATTATTTAACATTATGAAATGACACGAAAATTTCACGCCAGCATTAAGAATATACCCAAATGGCAATTCTTCGACCGAATCCTTCTCTAAATGGCTAAACCCGTCATGTTTTTGTTCGTTATAACCATTTTGTTAATTCTTTGGGACTATCTCGGTCGACCGGCAGTCGTTGGGCCATCGGGCATATTAGGGGTGATTTCAGCGGTCAGTACTAACCATAAATAACGGGTTTCGGAGCTGAATTTTTAGTCGGCTTTTAGTTTTGGTTTACCGATATGTGTATACGGGTTTATTCGGTTTGGGTGACAGGATTCACACTTACACAGATTTGATGACCCCAGTATACCCCATATATAAGAGTACCTATATATACTTTATATACAGTCGGTACACCGATGATAGATTGTCACGACGTGATAGTCACTGATCGGTACGAGTCTACACCAGACTATGAATATGTTTCATGCTTCATTTAACGTTCAATCATTGTTTGTCAACGTAGCAATCTTTTCAACAGTAACTATTTTTTCTATGGAACAAAATTAAGAGTATATTATGTAGGGTTTGTCAGATATAGTCAATCTCTGACATACATTCATAAATTAAATATTGATATTATATTCAACCAAAAAAATTACAAGCACTATCTTCATTACCATTTTCCAGTTCATTTCAGGATTAATTGTAAAAATGTAACATTGGAATATCTTTTGGTTAGTTTCTTTTATGGTAAGAAATTTTGCATTAGGAAAACTTCATTAGCTAATCCCGCATATATATAGGATCAATATCTGCCACATACCTATTACTCTGTTTTATGTATTACAATATCAACAGCAGTGATCTACGCTCGGAAAGTTCTGACTAATGTTGAACAAAATTATCTTAAAAACTGCAATGATATTAAAACGAAATAAATTTAAGATACGAGTATGTAAGAAATCTACTTCCTCCATTTAAATGTGGAACTATTACGATACTATATATATTTTCGTTTAAAACATCTGTTTGACTAATTTTATTTAGCACTCATTTAACTTTCTAGACAGCCTCAAGTACATCAGGGTGTCTGTGCACTCAAAATAGCCAACAGTAAAATTCATTCTATGCAGTTATACTTTCAAAAACATTTACTAGTGGTAAAGTTTTTGACATTAATCGTATGTTTAAATGTTAAATGGGAAATTTGAGAGTTCAATATAGAGGTAAAATTTGGATCAGAAGGGAAGAGGTGGAAATAGAATAAAGATTTCGGGATATCTGACAGATGGTAAAGTGAGGCAATTACGATTTAAGCTTTTATTATTATATGTAAATATCTATCTGTGTGGTGGATTAAGAATGCATAGTGTTGCCACGCCTATTGATCCCGTGGGTGACGTAAAAAGCTACTAAGGGAACAAAGTATACAAGAAAACATCATTACAAAGAGAAGGAAAACTTGAAACTAACCCTATTTCAATCCGTCTGGTCAGCGTGGTATAGTAAGCCAAAACCTTCTTGCTAAGGAGAGGCCTATGTCCAGCAGTGGATTGTAATAGGCTGTTGATGATGATCATGATGATGATGATTATATATAAATATGTGTCTATAAGAAAAAGCCTGATATATATATATAGTGACACCTATTTTAAAAAGGATTAGATAGAGACAATTTAACTCCACTTACCACGGTCCTGACACACCTCTTTTGCTTTATTTACATTCATCCATCGCTGCACGCGTGCTCATCTGTTTCTGGTGCTTTTCAAGTACAGATATAAATATTATTTTTACAAGTATACCCGGATACGCCTCTATCGTATATTCAAAATTACAAAAGTGAGATATTTTCCCACCAAACAACAGTAAACAACCAAAATGAATTCAATTCACCCATGAAAATAGACACTATTGTAACTGTAAGCTTTAACACCATCATACCAGATCCGATTGAATATTCATGATAGAATTACAGCTAAATGTTATTTTGATGGGGAAATGAATGGTATCGAGTTACGCAGTTTGATGCCCGCACTGATATTAAAACAGACAGTGAATTTATTGCAGTGAGCAAGGTATATAAATTGGATTGTTGAACTACTTGTTTTACCATTGAAATAAATATATAGTATTTCTATTATCTTTCCAAACGAGCTGACAATCCTTTAAATTTAGTTTTTCATGTTTCAAGATTATAAACTATTATTTCGATTTTATACACATAAGGATTAGAACACTCGATTTCATGTGTTTTCTAAGTGATGATTTATTTAAAAAAGTTTAGTTAAAAAAAGTTTAATTAAAAAAAGTTAAGAGGCGTGTTTTTTCTTTTTCTTTTTTTTATGTCGAACTCTACCAAAATGACTCTATTCTACCTGGTAGAAAGCATGAATAGAATCCAAGAGCGGTGGTCGCCGTACTCACTGGATACAGTGTAATATGGCGACCCACACTATGGCGGCCTTTCACAAAATATTACAGGTATATAACGACGAAAAGTTACGGCTCACCATAAGGTTAGCTTCATCTGATTGTACACTAATCAGCAGAAAATTTAAGACAAAAATACGCTACACATATTTGTAAATTTCAACAACTATAGTGGCATGAGAATGACTATTTTATTGATAATAATAAAAACCATAACAGAACGTATAAATGTGTAACTTTTAAAAATTTTTCAACTAGAGTAGCCTACCTAGATCATTTATATTAGTCAGCCGGAATAATACCACCGCTGTATGCAACAGCAATGTTTCGCAATTTTTTCGTACCATTTCAGTGTCAGATTGCAGTCACCAGAAGTATTTCAGTTTTCACTATGTAACTCTGATGAAAGATGCACACAAAGGCCTGTACTTATGACTTATAAGATACTATGCGTTTACGGAAAGGCGTAGACAACAGGCCGGAGCTGTCATCATGCGTCTCATCATTTCAAAATACAACCTAAACGCGAATAAAATTGCAGATTACCTTTGATCAAATTGAGAGTGGACGTGATTTAAACCTTTTTAGAGATATAACCATTTTTTTTATCTTTAGTAGAGGAAAGAGCATAAATATTTTATTTCAGCAACATTAATATGATGAAGTTAGAAACATTACGAGCTGAATAATCTACATATTATGTATTTGGATCTTCACAATCCCACGGGAAATTAGGGCCAGTTGTACAACCTATCGACACCGACATAATTGAAAAGAGGCGAATTTCATCATTTGTGTACGGGTAATAAACTTCATATTGTCTGTGGCCACGCTATACTGAACATATGAAAAATGATCTAACATGGGATTTTACAGAACATAATTTTCAGGTTGATTGTAAGTTAAAAATATTAGTATAAGGAAGCTTTATAAACAGAGAGAAATGTCATAATCATAATAATAAGAAAGAAGAAGAAAAGAAGTTGTAAACAAATAATCGGAGATACTGTAGGTTTTTATGACGAAGTAATCATGACGAATAACTATCGTCAACATATTCTGAAAGATGGTACGGCTGACAACCGTCCCATCGTACAATAGGACATGTCATGATGTTGGTGGTTAGAACCAAACGCGGTTATCCCACCATGGAGACAGCATACGACGTAGGCAGCGTACACGTTGGCTGAAACTCCCCCGTGGGATTCTGAGCCAGGAGCACTCGTAAAAGTTTATCGGCAGACGACTGAGTTACGGGCGGTTGGCGGCAGTTGACCCCGTATAAGGGCGCCCTTCGAAAAACAATGGCTCATTGATGAGAAAACCCGGGAAAATTACTTCCGTTTGGACCCAATTTGCTGCCAGCAAACTGGATGGCGCCGGCACGCCTAGTACTGCTTCATGCCACCCTGAGTAGGACTATGGGTTCATGGAACGCATTTTCCCTTGTGGTACCCGCGTAAGTGGGCAGCAACTAGGGAGGGGCTTCGATAAATATAATATATTAATTCAATAAAGAGAATAATAATAATACCTCACGCATCTCACACACTTCTTTCTAATTTCAAATAATGCAGAGCCTGTGCTATGGTAACCAAAATACTGACAAAATAGTTAAATGTGTTTAAAATACAATCATTTTATGGATAAATAAAACAGACACAGAATGAATACTATAAAACTAGTTGACTGTACGGTTGTCTTTTAAAGAGGAAGAAAAAAGAGAAAGAAAGTTGAACTAACAGACAATAAACTTGGGATTAATCAAGGCTAGATGTAAATATCAGATTTTATAAAAAATCTTCAAAAACGTACTAAAAAGGAGTGCATAAATTTATGAAGGAGGACCTAGGGTCAGCAAGGAATATTGCCTATACAAATGAATTGGGGTAAAGGAAGGGTGTTACGTAAATATTATCTTGAGATTGTCAAAGTCGCAGTACAAGCTTTGCTTAGTTTGTAACTAGGTGGCGTTGTATATCAAATATACGAAATATTTATTTATTATTATTATCTATTCTTAAGACTTACAATGTATTTTTTAATTAACACGGAACCAAGTTTCAGGACAGCCAATTTATTTGAGAAAATCTCAAAATTGGAATCAGTTTCGAACACTAATATCAAGGCAAATATACATACACACAAACTGAGAACGCATCCTTTCACAAATATAACCTTATCGTTAAACTTTATACAGTTATTATGATTCAGAAAATCTACATTATTTAATCATTCTCAAGTCTTTGATAGTAATTTTTAAATTAATACTTTTTACTCTTCCGTAATATAATCTATAAAAAATTTAGCAATGCCACTAGATACTAGGTTTTTGAAGGGTCGGCAACGCGCACGTGATACCCCTGGTACCGCAGGCGTCCATAGGCTGCGGTAACCGCTTACCATCAAGCGAGCCGTATGCTTGTTAGCCACCGGCGTGGTATAAAAAAAAATACAAACATTTTCTTTATTGATCATTTAAGACGACCGCATGTCACAAAACAAGTGAAAATGAAATTCTTGTTTCCAATACCAACCCTACGCCAATATTTGTATTTGCAAGTGGATGAAAACCTTATAAGTCTCATATTTGTATGTAAACCTGACGAGGGTCAGAGGTGAATAGAAATATCCCAAGTGGCAACACTAATGTTATTATTCGAACTCGATGTGGAAATATGATCATAATATATATTATATCTATAGATATAAAATTACTTGCCCTGACTGACTAATCTTGACTAACCTTGACTGACATCAGAGCAGAACCTAAACGATTGATACAAACTTGAAATTATAGCAATTGATGTTTTGAATGTTTTAAGAACCAACTATGAAAGAATGAAACAAAATCAGATTTAAAGAGGCTAAAATAAGTGATTAACGGTTGATGATTCGTCATTTGACTGCCTCAGTGACACATTGGTAGCGTATGCGATTACTATGCATGAGATCTCGGGTTCGATTCCCGAGTCGTACAAAAAGTTTATATGATCTACAAATTTTTTTTGGAGTTTGGGGTGTTTTTCATGTATAATATGTAGGGTATTTACAAGGAAAAGTGTGTACGTATTCGATCAGTCAATCTAGCTGTCGTAGAACGAGCTCTGCTTAGTTTAAAGCTAGATAACGTTATGTGTCAAATGCCGGATATTAAAAAAAAAAATTAGAAGCAGGAAATGAAAAAATAATCACGCGAGCAAATCCGTGGATAATAACTAGTTAAAGACACTCTGTGTGCACAAGTATTTATTTCGAGGATGTTTGTGCGGGGCCTGAGATAGGTGTGGCACTTCGCTCTGTCCCTTATAAAGAACTAGAAAAGTACTTTTCGGGTCTGAAACTAAAAAGACATCTTTAATACGTCAGTACAAAGTTTTGGTTTATATGTGAGTATACATGTATTTATGTTGTATCGGACAGCTGTCCGTCGGATTATGAGAGTGTAGGGACAGAGAGTGCACCTGTGTTTTGCGCACACACTTCTGTACTGCACATCACCTGCGTAGTTCGTCGGTCTTCGTTGAGACTGGCCACCGTAGCCGAGAATTATCTATTTAATCGTTTCATTAACATATTGTATTTGAAATAGCGTGTAAGCATAAATAGCTATATATTCATAGAAATTTTTATTATAATTTTATGATTACTTTAAGAGTAATGAGTAGCCAGAGGCGTATGTATGTAGTACTATGTATGTAAGCAAGAATAAAGTGATGGTCATAATTTAAAGTTTAAGGTCGCCACTGCCACGCCAGCACACTGCCACGATGCGTGCCTTTTACGTCCCCAAGCGGAGGGGGAAGAACCATCTTACTAGGCCGCGATTGTGTGGGTCACCATACTGCATTGCATTCGCAATGAATATAATGACCACATTTCTTGGATTCTATTCATACTTTCCATCAGGCAGAGTACCGTTACTTTAGCAAACTGTAAAAAATTAAAAAAAAATCTATTGCTTAGCTAGTTGTTTCAATACAGTACGAGCACTTGAACCCCATGACCCTAAAGATTCGACCCTAAATAGCTCAAAAACGTAATTAATTACTAATTTTAATTACAACTTCTTACATGTGAAGATAAAGATAAATATTTTTAAAGTTTCATACCGAGCCACGACTATTCTTACAAAATTAATAAATGGCATTGAACATGTTAGCTCGTTTCGGCCTTTTACATATAAATTGCAGTTCTTATTTTCTTTTTCCGACCACAGAAACTGTTTCTATTTCCAAGAGAACTCGTTCAATACAAAATTGGTTTTTGAATAATGAAATTTGTATTGAAATGTGTGCAAATACTGTGTATGAAACAATAGGAGCTACTACTAGGCTAAATGCATTAATTTTTTTGAAATAGTTTCATGTATTGTACTTCAAATTTGTAGTATCTCTTTAGAGTAATACTATAAACATACATAGATATATGTATAGTGAATATTAAAAGTCAAATTCTGCGGGCGTGTCTAAGCGTGCCAGTGGGCACGCGAGCACCAACACGCGTGTATGTGCGCCAATGCGTGCGTGTGTGTGTGTGCGCGCAAAATTAATTAATTATAATTTTCCATGTTCAAAACAAAGACAAATTGAAGAAAATGTGCATTTATGTTTGTGCTTGTGTGACGACGGGACGCAGCACAAGAGTGAATGTGATCTTTTCTCTATTGGCGTGACCCAGTAGGTTCACGGCAGTCCACTAAATTAGTCTGACTCATCCGTCCGTATTTCAACTTTATAACTATAGTGTGAAATGAACCTGACTTAAAAAATCAAAAAAGGTATCAACTTTTTATTTACCTTTAAAGACCCACGAGCAAGTAAAACTGACAAGGATAAACTACAAAAAAACTCATTTTGCGCCGAAAATCTGGTCAAAATTCACTCATTGTTCGATTTTTTTATTAAATAAGGAAAGTGACAGCCATTTCCCTCGAATCCAAATCTTATGAATTTGCAAGTATTTTTTTCTAAAGCCTGTCTGTATTGTAGGTGTTTTATTTAAACATTCGCGCACAAAGCCGCGCCCTACGGGTGGTCATAATAAAGGTTCACATTCAACTAGGAGACGTGATCTTTTCAATTTCTTAAGGTTGTGCTATACTGCATCGTAATACAATAGTGTGAATTACATTCGTATTAAACTAGATTTTGTCGCGAGTTTTGTACCACTTAAACTCTCTTCTGTCACTTCTTTCTTGACTATAAATGTGTTATGCTATCGTTTCAATGTATGTATAATCATATAAAATGTCAATACTATCTCTGAAGATTAAGATATTATTGAACATTCTACTCCATCGAGAGTGACGAGAACTCTCTCACGGTGGAGTCGACAATTCATTTGTGACTACTGAGTTGTATTTGCTAGCCACAGTCACTCTCCGTATGTTGACCTTCTGCTCATTTGCCCACTTTATCATTAAAAATTAAGTATAAAAAATTAGCTCAATGACATTGTAACTTCTTTGCATTAATTGATATTTATTTTAATAACTCTCTTTTATTATTATAAGTATGTTGTTTGTTTAACACCAGTCATATAATGACCATAGATCTTTTGGTCTGTAACATCTCTTTTTTCACTTTTTTACAATATGTTGAGGTAACTGTAGTAGGAAACCGGGGAAACGCAAGGTATTTGATTTGACCAACGAGAGGGCACGGTGAAGGTTGTGTATCAGATGGTAGGAAGAAACCTGATTTTTGATATCATTTGTGACTAAGAACTATTTACTTCATATACTCATATTCTCATAACACAAAAATATACACTAAAATTGTCCTGTTACACATCAATTACACACAGACCTTTACCCGTTGACAGCCTTATACGACATCATAACGGATTTGGCTTGTCTCGCGGCTTCGCTTGCATACATTCGTTATCGGGATCCAAAGTCTACCCATTGTGTTCGAATTTCAAATAAAGAGTTTCTTTATTCGAGCGACGAAATGAGTTCTGCTTATTGCGAGGAGCTGGATTGCTGAAGGTTTCAGTGACAAACTTTGGCTCACGGCGGATCTTTAGTATGGGGATTTGGATAATTTTCTAAAGGGATGTAAGCGTGTTAGCAGTAAAGAAGCTTAATGTTATTAGGTTGTTCCGTGACCCGGTTTGTTTACATATCGGCTTATTTTTGTGTCTTTGTTTGGAATATTTGTGTAACGTTTGTAGGCTAAATATTGATTAGGGATTAACTAAACCAAGATAATGCAAAACAAAATATTGTATCTGTATCCATTTATGAGTTATTTTTAAGGCGTCTTCTCACTTTGGAAATTTAAAAAAATCGATCTTTATTTATTTTTTCAATTAAATTTTAATTAAATATAATTTTTAAGAATCGGAAGGTCTATTGTATGGAGCAGGCATCGCTGATTATCCCGAGGTAAGGTTTTTTCATGATTTTTCTGCAACCAAAACTTTAAACGCGTTTATCTCAAAACAAGATTATTCGGTGCCTTGTTGATGAAATTTCGGAAACTATCCGGCCGATTGTCATGAAATTTAAATGACATATTCTTCATAGTTATGGTAATAGCGCATATCATCAGATTTTTGAAATTTGGATTTTAAGTTTTTTTTTACAAAAAACTGTAAGAAAATCGCGTTTTTTTTTTACTTTTTCGAAAAACGTGCGCCATTTTGTTATTTTCGCGAATATCAAAAATCAGATGATATACGCTATAGCCACTGACATACAGAATCTAAAACAGTTTGATTTTTTTGTTTCATATGACCCATCTCGGAGATACCATCAACAAACCACGACCATAACATTTTTAGACGGGTTTTTCGATGCTACTGTTGTATTATAATAACTGTTCAAAAATATAAAAATATTTTTTTTATGTACTTGAAAGATGTGTTTATTACATAGTATCCATTTTATCCCATAATTTTAAGCAAAAATTCTCGAAAAAAAATTGCAAAAATAGCCTATTATCGAGGCGCCTAAAGTGAGAAGACGCCTTAAGTCAAGTGATTTCTATATTAAAACATATCAGTGATCAAATTTGCTTTAAGCAACACATATTCAAAATATCAATAATATAAACACGTAATTTAATATTTAATGGACCCTACAGCAACTCGACATTTCCAATTTTCCTTGAATTTCAATTTTCTGTCGGTCGCAGTTGTAAAACGATTGTATTGTGATGCTATTTAAAGCCAACGGAACTTAAAGTTGAGAAAAGTAAAAGAAATTATGAGTAGTACCTAATAGACTGTTTTTAATAAAAATAACAATGTTTTTTTTTTAAATCCTGTGTCGTGGAGAATTTTACAAACATGTATGAAAGGAACACAAAGAACACCCAGAATTAAAACAACAATTTGATATCACCCAAAGTTTCGTTCCATATGCGGATCGGACCTACAATATTTCGGTGCAGTGGAAAGCAGCAATGCAACCGCTAAAACCACTACGTCATTCGTGCAGACTTCAATGAATGGTCACAAGATCACTAGGTCAATAATATAACTTTAATGATCATGTTTTTTTTTACGTTAAGAGCCTACCAAAGTGACTCTACTTTGCCTGATGGAAAGCATGAATAGAATCCAAGAGTTGTGGTCACCATACTCATTGCAAACGTAGACAATGCAGTATGGTGGCCCACACTATGGCGGCCTTGTGAGATGCTTTTTCACATCACACTTGGGGACGTAAAAGGCATGACAGTCATCGTAACAGTGTAAGGTTTACTCAGTTACCACGATAACTGTCACCCCTGCATCAATGGGCCTCCGGTCTCACACTCACCAACGAAACACCACAACACGGATGCTGGCGCTTTAGGTTGGTCTTCTGTGGAAGGGTAGTACTGCCCCGGTCGAGCTGATCTGCTCGTGCTGAAATCAGGGTGGCTCTACTACCTATCAGATGTTAATAGGTAGGTCAAAAAATATTGGTGAAAAACTTTTCACCAATCTAATATAATTTAAAAATTAAAATTAAAAGACCCACAGCCATTGCAATTGCAAATTAAGTCTGTCTAAAATCAGATATTCTAATTTCACACTCTTTTAAAATGTAAATAGACTCAACTGCCTGAAGATGTCTTTAAACATTTTAAATATTCCCAATAATTATCTTGAATGATAAGGTATTGATTGACGAACAACTTTATTAATTCTCGATTACAATTCCGAATTGAGCATAAAATAAACAGAACGGTTCGATCTAAAATTCTAATGTAAAAACTTGGAATGAGAATTGAATACCCAAGAACTTGAAGGCAAGAATAAAGTATGGAATCATTTTGTTGGTGAGGAATTTTTATTTCATTGAGTTAGTGATGTCTGCATCTAACTCTTTCACAAAAACACACAGACCTCGATTATATACACTATTTGCTCTGAGTTTAATGTTCTCAGAGGATTGTCTCATGTTTTATACTTAGTATTTTGTTTGAAGTTTCTAGTAATTTCTCTATTATTTGCCTGTCTTGTTGGCCTAGTGGTTATACACAGACCGCTGAAAACTTGACCCTCCTGTTGGTTTGTGGAACGTGGGGCCAGGGTATGCTTAGCCAATTAGCTACTGCGTCGCTGTCCGCCAGTAGTGACTAATGTGAAAACATTGCTGCGCATACAATTTTTACTTAGAATTTCTACACTGGTATTATTTTGGTACATAGATCATCTGTTGACTCTGCTCCCAAAATAGTAAAAATAGAATTATGTTACCAAATATTTTAAGTAGTTAGAATTAACCGACTTTATCAAAATTATTATATAAGTAAGAATAAAAAAAAACAATTATCTTAAAAACAAAAAATAAAGTGAAATTATTATGTATAGTAATAAATTCTATTCTTGTTACATCGTTTGTAGTTTAAATCTCCAATAAATAAATCTGAAGATACTGAGCAATCGTGTAGTGTGCAACAGAGCGCATTACTCGCCCCGTGTCCTACAAACCATCAGGAGGGCCAAGCTTACACCGTTTCGACTATAGTGACGTTCAGAGCTTGAGGTAATGGATATGATTGTCATCTAGGATTAATACTGTGTGATAAGTACGACAACTTGTTCTATGTCTTGGTGTAATTTATTTATAATATTTATGCGTTTGTGGATGAATTGCTTTCGGTACTCTTCTTTAACGAGAGAAAACTTGACGAGTGAATGAGAAGGCCGAGGTTGGATCCGTAGTGAATCCAGAGACTGACAAACACTAGTGCTACCAGCTATGGTGACGGTATGAAGAGTGTGATCAGTAAACCATTGTGATCATCATCAACATTTTATGGAAATTTACCGAATTCGTTACAAAGTAAGTTAATGTTATTTACAGATAGTAAACAGTAGTATTTTAAGATCAGTATTATTAAACAATATGAAAATGTTATAATCATTAATCATGAGAATGTGAAATGTTATCTATTACGAAGTAAAACATATATTCGTAGCTCTGAAACTCTCGCCCACCTGACTAAGAATCGCAAAATTAAATCAATCGTAGTTTGAATATAAAGCGCCGCCTAAATTAAGATTTTCTTAGTAGGGCCGTTGCGAACGAACGGCCTAACTTCGCCAATGACTTTCTTGTGAATAGTACCTGTTCAATATTCTGTTGATAATCTAATTAGAGTACACTGAGAATCAGCATTTATATTCTTGTAAAATATTTGTTTCGTTTCTTATTTATAAAGTGTTGAAAGCATTTTTTTTGCAACAATATTTTTTTTCAATCAATTTCTCTGTGATGCAATGGCCTGTGCTTTTTAAATATGTTTAAATTTCAGTTACAATAACCATCCACGGCAAACCTTGAGAGTCTACGTTATAACTGCAACTTATTCCCGCTCTTACAGCCGCCATGTCTATCGAACCACAGAAAAATATTTAACTATAATGAGACTGAAGACGATAACTAGAAGGACTTATCTTTCAAGTTAAATGTAATTTCTAGCTTTTATTTCTTATTTCAAAGGATCAAGTTGTAAAAGCAATTATCTAATGTATAAATGAATACACGAGCCGCCATCTTGTCAAGCGCTATTTTGTTTCGTCAACAGTAATGACGTGCAATTAATACTAAATACATCTGCTGTCAAATGCACGTGTGTCCTATTTGGAGCGGTCAGAGCTTCCGCTCGTATCGATATTTCTTTAAATGTTTAGATACTTAACACACTACGTCATCTAGCCTCAAACTAAGCAGAGCTTGCACTCTGAAAGTTAGATTGACTGATAGAATAATTATATATTTTTATGTCAATACATAAGTACATATAGTACATAGAAAACACCCAAATTTCGAAATAAATATTTGCAGATCATACAAACATTGGTCCGACCTGGGAATTATATCTGAAATTTCAACACCGCTGCACAATTGAGGCAGTTGAGTGACACTGCTCTGCTATTGATCAGACAATTTGCAGTCAGTATAGCCTTCTTGTGGAGACGTTGGATCATAGTTGGGTAAAAAGTACCAAGGGCAAAAGCATTACCGACCATTTTTGAAGTCAGTTGAAGTTTACAATGAAAATTAGACCTTCACTTGTATAACTATAGCATTTTAGCTGCATGGTCAGCCATCTTCACCACGATTGGTCTGAGGAATCTTGTGGGAAAGACGTTACACCTGTACCTCCATAAAACCACCGTTGTTCAGTTATTTATGAATGAAAACCAATTTATTTCATATTTTAAACTTATCCAATTATCTCACTTGGAATTGAAACACAGAAAAAATGAACCAGAAAAAGAAGTGACACTGGCATTAATATGTGTGATCGTAAGTACCATCAAGGTATTTTCTAAAGATACTCTTAACTGTTCTACTCAACAGTTTTCTATAACTCGCTACAGCAAAGTATACATGGCGTAATAAACTGGCAGATAGGCTTAAAAATGTAAAGCTTCAGTAATAACATTTTTTGACATACCCTAGTTTGACGGAGCGTCCCTATTTCACTACGGCATCATAAAGTTTTAGTGTGTCTCTCGCCACCACGAGTAATTGCATAATTTTAATGTTACCGTTAGCTGACGCAGTTGCTTACCATAGAAATAGGGAAAAGCGAAATCATTTTAAGTGGATCAGTTTTATAGCAAGTCAACTAAATTTCTAAATATTTTGCAAGAAAAGGGAATGTTTTTTTATACTAAAAAATCGAAAGGAACCAAATTTCTTGCATACATTGTCTTGGACATGATAACGCAATACTTACTTCTAACGTTGTCATTTACCAGTTAGTTTTTAGAGTTTGATAGAATGAGCATAAAAAGAAGTAAGTAATTGAAATGCTTAAACTTCTATGAGGTGAATACCTGGTCTTCCAGACTAAGAAAAAAACGTATTATAATAAAAATCGATACTTTTAGCATTTAAATTGCCTCTTACGACACCGGTGCTATGTATAGTGATGGCAACACTCCGTCATTCTTAATTCGTCATCACACGGATTAATAATATATTAATTAAACAATAAAATAAAAATATTCAACCTTTTCTTTCATTCACTAAATTTATCTCTTTCTTCTCCTTTACGTTATAACTACAAAATTTAATCATAGTTACTAATATGTAAAGCCTCACACAGTACTTAGCCAAGTACTGTGGTTCTATAAAGTAGATTGTCAACAAACGTAATGAAAGTTCCACCATCTCAAAACCAACTATCAAAACAATAAAGTTCAATGACATAAACAATATATCAGACTCACAAAATAATTGACAAACGCCCGAAAATAGCAGCGTAAATAATAGCTTCACCGAGAGTTTTACGTTGCACGTTTCTGGTAGAAAAATGTGTTCACATTTTTCTGGTTCGTTTTATTTTTCAATGAGACTGCAATTCTATTGCCATTACTGACCCTTATAATTACAGATACTGACGTCTATATTCTCAAGGGGTACACAGATGCTAAGTATAAAGTTTACTGACTTGAATATTGAGATAACTTATTACGCAATAGGGGACGATTTGCCTTGAGGAAAATTGCGAGTATTTTTAAAAGAAAGGTAACAAAAGAAAGCAATAGAAATAAAAGGATTAGCTATATTTACACTTCAATTAGTTAATAATAGCTCGAGCAAGTCAGATTCATATATCTACCTGTAACTCGAATCCGCCATTGCGGGCAAGTCGAAGACTACTCCAGCCTATTATAATTATTGAATTTTTACTTATTGCGTTTTTCTTTGTTTCTCTCTTCCTTCTTTCTTTGTTTACATTTCAACATTTCTTATTTCAAATTTTATACAAAGAAAAAAGTATAAAGATTATTCTCATTTATATATTTTAAGTGTTAACAATACCATCAATGCAAAATTTTCATTATTAAAAAAGTAAAAATATTTCATAGGGAAATGTTGACACAATTTCACCACCATCTTTGCGCCCATTATCGTTAATATGTCACATTTTGATAAAAGCGTTGAACGCTATAATAAAGACAATTAGCCTAATTGCTGGAGTCCTTAAGTTGAGCGACTTTCGGGTGCCATTTACCAAGAATGTATTACATAACATGAGAGAGTGTTAGGGCTGTACGACGGAGATTTGTTATGGTACATTGTGAATGAAACACGAGAAGTGCGTTTTGTTTTACGATTACTCAAATGATTATCTTGTAACACGTTTACAGATACATGATTACCTTATTTAAATTGATTATTATAAATTAGATTCTAGGATAAATACATGTTTGCTGGTTAAGTTATGAGCCACACTCGGTACTCGTCGATTTTGTGTCCTAGATGTAATCGAGTTAAAAAGATAACAATTATGTTGAAATTTTTTATAATAGATTAATATTCACCATCGTTTGTATACGCTAAAAGAAAGTTAAGCAAAGTTGTTAAGATAATGAATATATAATAGATTCGCTAGTTGACTTTGGTAATTTTTTTCTTATATTTTTTTTCAATATTAAGAGCCTGCCAAAGTGACTCTACTCTACCTGATGGAAAGCATGAATAGAATCCAAGCGTTGTGGTCGCCATATTCATTGCAAATGCAGACAATGCAGTATGGTGACCCACACTATGGCGGCCTTGTGAGATGCTTTTTTCACACCCCGCTTGGGGACGTAAAACGCGTGACAGTCATCGTGGCAGTGTAAGGCTTACACAGTTAGGTACTACGATAACTGTCACCCCTGCATCAATGGGCCTCCAGTCTCACACTCACCAACGAAACACGGCAACAAGGATGCTGGCGTTTTAAGATGATCTTCGGTGGAAGGCTAGTATTGGCCCGGTCGAGTCGGCCCACTCGTGCTGAAATCAGCGTGGCTCTACTACCTTTTACTACTACTACTACTTTACTTGACGTTTATGTAATTAAAAGTGATTTATTTAGAAGTAGTTCAAAGCTTAAACAATATTTATCTAGTAAATAATATAATAAGAATGATATGACGGTTAAAAATAAATAAATTATGAAATTAAATTTTGACCGCCAAACGATGTCTAGAAATGATAACATCAAAGTTGCTACTATGAATCCTCACCATCAGTCTCACCGAATTCACATTTTCCAACACTAAAGATAGAGTTTGAAATTCAATATCAAGGCTTACAGCTAACAACAAAGCTAGTTAAAGCAAAGATATTTAATAACTTACTTTCAACTTCTCCAGTTTCAATTTAGCTCGAAACTATTTCGTACCCAACGAGGGAGTTATTAGGATATAATTCAGACCCCTGCGCTTCTTCCCTTATGTCGCAGAGCGGTCTTTATTGCTGTACTTCCATTAGACGACGCGTGGGCGTCTTTTCCTGGTATATATTCATAGCATCTTAGTTCCGCAGCAACACTCAAAAATGAAATAATATTCTTTAACGACGAATTTAAATTCTAAAGTTTTAGCATAACACTTCTAAAATAATGAAACCAAACCATGGTATCCTTAACAGACAATCTTAACAAAAGAAATAATAAATTGGTTTCTATAGCTTCAAATACTCAAAAATCTCCACCGATTCAGATCAAACATTTTGACACGTATAGA
The DNA here is from genome assembly GCA_949316085.1 of Hypercompe scribonia. Taxonomy (NCBI): domain Eukaryota; kingdom Metazoa; phylum Arthropoda; class Insecta; order Lepidoptera; family Erebidae; genus Hypercompe; species Hypercompe scribonia. Next base: position 15,439,293 of record OX438988.1, read on the forward strand.
GACCGCTTCCAAAATTGTTTTCATCAATTTTTTTTTTCATGTTTCACAAGTAAATCAAGATGTACTATCGCTAACCTTGGCAGTGTGTAGCAAACTAATTATAATTAGGCAATAAACTTACTTTAAAACATGCGATCTATATTAATACAGTTTTAGGAAATCACATGAGTTAGGTGCTTGTAAACGACTGACACACACTGACTTTTTTTTCTATATTAAGAGCCTGCCAAAGTGACTACTCTGCCTGATGAAAAGCATGAATATAATTCAAGAGTTGTGATCACCATACTTTAATTTACTTTTACACTTACTCTACCTTATTGCTATTGCACACTTTTTTTAAGTAATCAACCATTATGATCTTAACTATCACTCTATTACTCGTCGATAAAGTATATAAACAACATTATATTGTATATATATAATATGATGATGTTCTCCTGGCCGATCTCAACAGAATCCAGCCTACTACACAAAAGATACTATAGTGCACAAGTATGTACGCAAACACAGGTGCACTCTCTGTTCCCTTAGTCGCGCAATCCGATGGCATGGTTCTCCGACACGATCAGGGACAGCTCAAGCGCAGAATCAACTTCTTTACGTGCGCTCTGAGACACGAAAGCGTAAGAGCACGAGAGTTCAATCGGAAATCGCATACACTAACCTCTGGACCAACGAGGCAGTTATGTTCGCGAGTGGTGGCTAGGCACCAGTAGAAGCACTGCTTACCCGGTTCCTAGACTTATTAACGCACTACCCTCATATTTGCATACTGAATTTCACTAAACTGATTGTACTAAACTTTACAATATAAGATATAAGTCAAAATTCTACTTCTTAAGAAATATTAGGTAACTAATAATATAACTATCTAATAATTTAGTGACGTAGACTAACAGTAAGTTTTTTTTTTAATTAATAGCCTGCCAAAGTGACTTTACTCTGCCTGATAGAAAGCATGAATAGAATCCAAGAGTTGTGGTCACCATACTCATTGCAAATGGAGACAATGCAGTATGGTGACCCACACTACGGCGGCTTAGTGAGATGCTTTTTCACACCCCGCTTGGAGACGTAAAAGGCATGACAGTCATCGTGACAGTGTAAGGCTTACACAGTTACCACGATAACTGTCACCCCTGTATCAATGGGCCTCCGGTCTCACACTTACCAACGAAACACGACAACACAGATACTGGTGCTTTAGGTTGGTCTTCTGTGAGAGGGTAGTACCCGGTCGAGCCGGTCCGCTTGTGCTGAAATCAGCGTGACTCTACTACCTACCAAGTACCATCCGCATAGATTTTCTCTTAACACTTATATATTAACTTTGTTTTAGCGCGGTATTTGTTTGCGCGGGATGTTAGATTTAATGGTTAACTAATTCGTGACCCACACTGTATACGACAAATCAATGAAAAAACAAAAGTATCTAAGAATATTAGAATTACGACTTATAATGAAACTTCTTAAAAACAAAACATATTAATAATTAATATGAAAACATGTAATGCTAAACACAAAATAACTCATGAAACATAACACAGTTTGCAAAGAAATTCTAAATCTGTGTTTTGTTTTCCTCTTTATCCCGCCGGGTTCTTTTCAACCGTCGATAATTGACTGGAGGGATTAACTATGCCATTCTGGATATTGGGATTGCTATAATGGTTTGTTTATTTAATTCCAGAATAAATCGTTTTCATGACATTAGGGTCAAAATTGCATTGGTCTCTTTCTGCGAAGCTGGTATGCTCCAGAAAGAGACCGCTGAACGGGATGGGGAGAAGGCCAATCCCGAGCGAAGAAGACGTCGGCGGCGTTACGAGCCGTCGACGGGACCGCGAGCCGTCAGAGAGTCGGGACCTCTGGTGGCGGATTAGTTGCTGCGGTCGGCGATAGGATAATTTTTTGCGGCCTGGTAGCAGAAATACGATCGGGCCGCAACAAATTATAACAACTTGACTGATAGGTGGGGAAGTCTTTGTGGCCTCCCCACGATAGGGTCTGACTAGGCGCGGCGTTGATTTTGGAGGGGACCTGAAATAATATGGTCCGGGATCCCTTCAGAGAAGGACGCCTGAGACCGGCCGCCGGGGTGGTTTTTAGTGGACACCACATACTCCTGGCTCGTCTGGCTCTCCTGGCTGGCTCTCAAACTTCTGTTGGCATTCATTTTAATACATTTGGTAGATAATAGTGTGTCTTCATTTCGTATTCAAATTTTGAACTAAACAGCTGAGGCTCGAGTGCTTTGTGCTTATATTGCCATTATTTAATCTGTTCATCAGTTTTATAATTGTTAATTATATTTAAACTAGTATAATTTATTATACTTGCATGACTACACGGTTGACCTAGTGGTTTAAGCGGTCGCCACGCCGTTCTCTACTTCGCTGAGTGTTGTGGGTTCAAGCCCAACATGGGACAACACGTTGTGTGATCCACAAATTATTGTTCTGAATCTGGGCGATCTATGTGTCCGTCTTTTGTGTGTTTGTAAAGTCCCCCGCGATACAGGATCTGTTCTTAATGTGGGCGTTGTCTTTTTTTAAAAAAAAAAAAGAAGAAAAGAAAAAGGAGTTATCCAGAATTTTTAGAAACAGCGTTCATGAAGTTTTTAATCTTCTTTCTGTATATAATCTACATAATGTAATCCATTGTGAATATAGCAGAGTACTAATTTTACGATGGTCTAGTCTGACTCTTGTTCCTAACTGACTGAAAGAAATTATTTTCTTTTATAATATTAGTATTATTTCACTTTAGTCGTGTTGACTTTAGTCGATACACTATTTTATTTTTCTATATTAAGAGCCTGCCAAAGTGACTCCACTCTTCCTGATGGAAAGCATGAATAGAATCCAAGAGTTATGGTCACCATACTCATTACAAATGCAGACAATACAGTATGGTGACCCAAACTATGGCGACCTTGTGAGATGCTTTTACACCCCGCTTGGGGACGTAAAAGGCATGACAGTCATCGCGACAGTGTAAGGCTTACACAGTTACCACGATAACTGTCACCCCTGCATTAATAGATCAGGTCTCACACTCACAAATAAAACACGACAACACAGATGCTGGCGCTTTAGGTTGGTCTTCTGTGGGAGGGTAGTACTGCCCCGGTCGAGCCGGCTCGCTTGTGCTGAAATCAGCGTGGCTCTACTACCTTGTACGATACACGATCTTTTATAGCTGAATTGTCTGTCCTACTGAGTCAGTGTAGTATGTAATCAAGTTAACATATTAACATGGTGTTTAGCAATATAAAACTAAGTAGTTAATAAAAAAAAAGTATTTGAGAAAAGTGGTGAAATCCTCGATAACCAATATTCGTGTTGTCCTAGTTTATCACTTTCCACAATATCAAGAAGTACACTACGGTAAATATCTCTCAAATGACTACAACCAACGAACGCCAACGATCCTGGTCTTGGGCAATTCGCATCAATCCGCTGCCAACCACCTTATTCAAGTCGTTGGTCCACCGCGCCGCAGGGCGCCATACACTACATTTGCTCAATCGTGGTATCCACTCTCGTACACTTTGTTCAGCAGTGGACGGCGATAGATTGATTGACTACCACCAAACTAGTAAATTTGTCTTTAATATAACACAATTACTGAAAAAGTCTCTTTAAATAATAATGTATATTTAACATTACATGTTACCTTTTCGAAAAGAAGTATTCGGCCCTTAAACTTGGCAGGCAATTCTGCAACACACACAAGTCACCATCCACCAGTGATATAGAATTTTTAAAGTTTATATCTCCTCAATAGGGTGAAACTTTTAATGATAAAATGTTAAAATGAGGTGAAGACTGATATCACGCTGTCGCTTTAGATAATTAACTTGAAAAATGAAGGGAACGATGTTTATTTTTACCTTGAAATAATGAAATTTTCTAATTATTCTAAAATTATGATCTTAAAGACTCTTATTATATAGCGAAAATTGTATTTCTAATATAATAAGCATCATTTTTTGAAAATGAATGAATGATCCTAATTTCTTTATTTCGAGTTTCTGGTTTTCATCACTTATTTTGTGGTAAAAGATACCTTATCTGTCGTTTAACTTTGATGAAATATATTTACATTTTTACAGGATCAGGTTTATAACCAAGAAAGTTCAAAGACATCATAAAAAATTTGGGTTTACTGCAGTTTCGAGTATTGTTTATTCAAAATGCATTTGTAAATGTTTGTAAATGGATATTCAAGGATTATTAGGTGGTGTACTAAACATAACCTTACCTCGCATATAAGCCACGCCTCGGAGAGTACGTAAAGCCGTCAGTCCAGCCCATTCGGTCGTATCCGATGGCTGTCGTATCGGTTCGCGAGGCTGAGAGAACAGAAAGTGCACCTGTGGTTGCGCATACACTTGTACACTATAATATCACCTGCATTGTAGTCTGGTCTCCGTTGAGACAGACCGTCTTGTTGAATATTAATTATCACCATCATCAATTATAACCTTAACTTATGTTATTATAAAAAGAAAGAGATGAATCAATCTGCGATTTTTACAAGACATAAAAATGAAAATTTTTATGAAATAGAGGCATACAGATAGAGTATATAGAATTCAATCTAGAGGTATTTCATTACTACAGTATGTAACGCGAGCTATTTCGATTCGAAAACATTCATATTCTAATCGTATACTAATCGTTTATAGATTTTCTCTTTAGTCAGTCATCCACTTAAACCGATCCAATTTAATAGAACGTAGACATATTGACTTCAAGTGGTTAGTCAAGTTGGCCTAATTGATTGATGAGTGCAGCTCATTTTTATAGCACATATTTTTCATAAACATCGTTAAACATTTATAGGGCAAAGGCATCATATATTTTGTCCTTTATTTTGAATTCAAGTTCGATTGAATAAAACCTTTTAACTACCTTATTTCTAATAAACTTCGTCTATTATTACGAGTCACCAAATAAAAAGAAGATTATCGATTCAGCCGACTTTTTTATACTACCTATCTTAGAACTGTATCATTTTTGAAATATTTGCAAAATTACTGTTTTAATTAGGAGAGTGTTCTGTCCTTTTCGTGTCATTGAAATGTAAAAAAGTACTATTTCTATGAGTTGAAAATTGAAAAAAATATTTTATAACAATCTTATTGTGCCTACATAATCGTAGAGGTAAAATAGATAAAGAATTGTTTAAATCTATCCTCAAATCGTGAGAATATCACTTAAAGTGTACACTTAAGAAATAATATAGGAATAGTGTAACCTAGAAGGAATTGACTGGTATTACGTTTTTTTTACTTGTTTTAAGAGCCTGCTAAAGTGACTCTACTCTGCCTAATGAAAAGAATGAATAGAATCCAAGAGTCGTGGTCACTATACTCTTTGTGAATGTAGACAATGTAGTATGATGACCTACACTATGGCGGCCCAGTAAGATGCTTTTTTACGCCTCGCTTGGGGCAGTAAAAGGTATGACAGTCAACGTGGCATTGTACTGCACAAAGTTACCACAACAACTGTCACATCTGCATCAATGGGCCTCCGACCCCGCACTCACCAACGAAACAACAGAACGGATACTGTCTATTTAGGTTGATTTCCTGTGGGAGGGTAATACTGCCCCGGTCAAACCGGCCCTTGCATGCTGAAATCAGCGTGGTTCTACTTTGAATAAATAAAGAGAAACCAAATGAGGAAAGAATATCTATAAAGTAGTATTTTTATAAAAGTGTGTTTACATTGACAGGTTATAAAAGCTGAAAAGCTCTCATCGACAGCTAGTAATACACGTGCTTACCTACACGCGCGCGTTGTTCCGCCGACAGTGATATACGGTTTTCCTTTCGCCTCGTACAATTAGTGTCATCGTTCATTTATTAACTCTATATTATCGTGTTTTCTTTTATGTCTGTGCCACTTATTTATACTGACACTGTGCATATTCATTGCTTTATTAATTTATTATTTACTTATTGTTGAAGTTTACCGCTTGGCACTGTCTTTGTGTTGTTGTCTTTGCAAACGTGTAGTTATGTAGTGATGTGGAATATACCAAAGTTCAAAACAATTTCTATGAAAGTTAACCAGCTTAATTAGTATAATATGTTGAGACTAAAAGTGTAATCCTGGACAATACAGTCGTTGGTTAAAATACCGTCTATCTACGTCCATTCTGAAGGTTATTGCTCCTTTTTAACTATTATACACAGCTTGCTGCAGGTTCTTTTCGGTCCGACAAATCCATGCGCCTCCAGTTTGCTTCATATTTCCATTCACATCCTGTCTCTTTGACCTTCTTCACCCATTTCTTTATTAAAAGAGCACTCGGACACTAATTTAAGTCGTGTAAATCGTATGCAACGAGAAATAAGCATCTCACAGTAATAAGCGAACTGTTGTTTTAATAAAATTGTTTCACACAGTGAAGCAATCTATTGCGACAAAACTGCCGAGAAACGAGCTAGTGGTCAGACCCCTCCCTGCACACCGCTCGACATCTGTTTGTGCGGGTTGTTAGATTCAAATGTAAACAAATTCTTGGCCCACCCTGTACAACTGTTACTAGACCTGCGGTATCAAGCACCTTTGCTTTAGTTAATCTTACTCCAATTAAATCTCTTGTTTAGCTTCTACTGAAAATATTAACATTCCCAAAGTTGATTAGTACCTAGCAATAAGTTGAGCATAAAAGCAACCTGCTGAAACTTTGTGTAATTTTTCACATAAGTAATACTATTGGGAACCGGTTAGAATCACGTTGATGATGTCTCAAAACTTAACAAAATTTAGACTTTTAAGTTCACATATTTGATACAAATAAAAATCTGCTTTTAAATAAAAATCGTTATGTTTAGGACAGAGATAAAATATAAACTAAAAGGGGTATTGTTAACAAAGGTCGATCCAGCTTATCTTTAGCTAAACATTGAAAAGTTTTAACCCCTACTTCGGGACGTACAGATTATGTCATTTCATTCACAGTGGATCCGTTGGCTAGATCCATGATGGATCTAATGGAAAAGATTCTTTCACATTTGATCCTGCTTCAAGATGTGGATCTATTGAGAGTTTTTTATTTGAACAATTTCAGATTATCCATAGGCCAGATCCATGATACATCTTATGAGAATTTTATTTTCATTAAATTCTGAATAACAGATGTGGATTTACTGAAATCTTTCAGTCGATAGACACATGCGTCTTTCTAGAAATATACATTCGATTTAGAAAAAAATGGACAAGCAATGTTTTCTTTGCTATTCAACTAAGTAATGACTTCCTAATTTGTGTAAGTATGAGTTATGTATTCATATTTATTTCATGTGGAAATTGGAGTTTAGTGTGTTATAATTACTTTTTAAGTATAGTGAGAAGAACATCTTAAAATTTCCTAAAAGTAGGTGTATATGAAGTATTAGACATTTGAGACACAACGTCATCGAGTTTCAAATTAAGCAGAGCTTGTGCTATGATAACTAGACTGACTGATAAAATACTTTTATAATTTTATTTGTTTTGTAAATATATACATATTATACATAGAAAACACCCAAACTTCGAAACAAAAAACTGCAGATAATACTGTTTGTATTTTGGTGACAATGATTCTTATAAGAAAACAGAAGATGAGACAATGAATGGTGGTGGGATGGCAAAATTGAAAACATTTTATCACAAGTAGAAAGAGAATATACCTCCTTAAGGAGTCTGCAGAAGATAATAACTCCCTGGGTGGCTCAGCGGAAGTGAATTCGATTGCTGTGCTTGTGATCTCGGGTTCGATTCCCGGGTCGGACCAAATGTTTGCATGAGCTGCAAATATTTGTTTCGAAGTTTGGCTGTTTTCTACAACAACAGTTTCTTTTGTTACAAAGCAATATAAATATATTAATATGCCAAAACATACATAATATTGACTCAGTATGGGGTTAATCACTGAAAGTTATTTCAGTTTTTTTGTAAAAATACACTGACATACTGAAGGTAGAGAACCTTGTTTAGTTGAACAAATATTAATTATTTGGAAGGGTACATTGCTCGTTTGGCCCTATTCAAACTCCAAGAAAATATTCCATAGATGAATTAAGAAATGATTAATATCGTTTAAAGCTTATTATAACGTTTTTTGTAAGCTAAACGCAAACGAAATAAATTGAAACGAAAAACAGTCTCGAATGCGATTTTTTTTTTAAAGTGAAAATAAGGTGAGAATCGGTAGTAATATTCGAACACGCGAACCTTTATCGCTTACCACAATATGTGTCCCTTTATAAGGGCCACGCTGTGCACAGCCAGCCCTGACCCCTGTTTTTATCTTAATGTCTTTACTAACTTCTGACAGATACTTAGAAAACACACACTATTGTTGCTTGAACACTTTTGTATTGTATTTGTAATGGAGATTAGATTAGATTCCCTACCGCTTTATTAGATTTGAAAACGTTTTATCTAAAATTGATTTTCCTTAGTATCTTTGGTTTAGTTTTTAGTTTGATTATAATTTTTAATGAAACTGTTATTGTTTCACTAAATGTATCTGTGTTATCTTAACACTGGGTTATATTAAAAATATATTCATTACTTTTCTAATTCGAATCAACAAATCAACCTATCACCGTCCACTGTTGAACGAAGGTTTTTTTTTTTAAGAGTTTACTCTCTATGTTAGGCAACGTACTTCACACGCGGACATCGCCTCCTCGCGGCTGGCCATTGTAGCGGATGGAGAGGAAAAGACATAGGGGCAAACAAGCAGCTAGCAGCAATAAGGGCTTCGCTGCCACGAAAGTAAGATAAACTACATACCTAGTGTACAGTCAAATATTTCACTCAGTGAAAAACAATGAAAAAATAGCTTCTATTTAACAAAAGAGATTAATCCTTGTATCTCATTAACACAGTTTAACACTTAAATATATAAAATATACAACTAACTTGCCGACTTAGCGTTTCTGAAATTTCCGTATCAATAAAATTTTATATGGCTAAGTCATAAAACTCAGCCATAGGTATCTGTAGGGATGTGTAATCGTATATAGCCAAGTATATATACATATAGTTATGTGAATTTTATTGACGATAAAACATTTTATGAATATTCAAAACATGTTTGAGGTAATGAAAAGGAAAGCAAATATATAAGTGTGTGTGTGAGTGAATCTATTTATGTGTGACTAAGATTATGTATAGTGGACCCTAACTAATATTATAAAGACGAATATGATTTAGGTTATTACGCTTTCACACCTAAATCACAGGATTGATTTTAGAAATTCTCTTATTAATGGAAAGCTACGTCATTATCAGCGGGCGGGGATGCATCAAGTATTTCAGAGGCTAGACGTATGTTTTTTAATCTTTTATTTATAAAAAATGACATAATTGTATAGCACACAAGTACCTCTCTGAATTAAACTGCTTGTTTGGGGTGATATGCTGGTTAACATACCACGTTTAAGATTAAATTTTAATTTTTAAAATTATATTACGTTAATAGTTTACATGGTACAAAAGTTCTATGTACAAGCACTAACACAAAGGCTAAACATAATATACATTTAAGCGATCACTTCGCTCTCGTTACTGTACTGAGTGTTGTGGATGTGATCCTCACTTCAGACGACACTTTTTGTGATCTACACATTGCCGTTCTGGGTCTATTTAACTTGGATTTTCTTTTAAGTCAGTTTTATGTGTATATACAGTGGACCCCCGCTAATCCGGCCCCTGTCTAATCCGGAGTAATCCAACATCAATCAAACAATTTTCGCTGATGTAGATCGTGCATGATTGAACAGGTTACAACTTGTGCTCGACACGTAGGTATTGTTTCAATTCCGATTGCTTAGTTTGAATTTGACTACGTGTGATAGCGGTGCAGTTTAGCGTTTATTCATTGTGCATTACGTATACATACCTAGTAAAGTCGTCACAAGCCCTGAAGACAACATATAGAATTTTATCACTTGTCTGTTATTTGTCGGATTAGAAAATACTGTTTTGTAAAAAAAGCCGGGGTGTAGGGGGTCTTAGGCTTACTCTATAATCCGACAAATTCAATAGTCCGACACTGTCCTGCAAAACGTTTATTGAATTATCGGGGGTCCACTGTATATATATGTATAATCCCCGTGACAAAGACTTTATTATTAGTGCAGGAGTTGTTTTTATAAGGGGAAAAAAAAGAAAGAGCAAGTACTGGGCAAATGGATTGCATCAATAGTATTGTCATCTTCACCGAGTGGGTACACTCTTCAACTTTAATTTTTAAACATATTTTAAGTTCTGTTCTTAACAGTTCTTGCTTATAAGACACTCCAAGTCTTCTGAGATTCTCGGACACTTCCTTATTAAGATAAATCCGCGTCCCTAGAATGTCTTGTGACGGAACACCGTGTGGTCCTAGTCGATTCGATTACACCATATCCCCGTAAATCCAGGTGAAGTGTCTCCTGGGGATTTCCCCTAACAAAAGAAAAATATTTACTCTGGTGATACTGTTTTAGACTTTTCTTATGGGAGTTTATATAATTGTTTTGTGATAAAGAACTTAATAAACCAAAAGTTTGTTGTCAGGTATTTCGCCAGAATTTGTTTTGGCAACTCGTATGTAATAGTAATAGATGAGTACTCTCGCATGACTATAATATGTATATTAGGGTGTCCCTTAACTTTCAAGTTCGATATTTTTTTACGCATACCTTCTTAAAAGTTTCGTAATAACCCTATATTGTCTAGAAAAAAATATTAGTTCGATATATAAACGATAACCCGTGCCGACTTGCTATTTAAACTTGTCGATACAAGTTGCTTAAGTACTGCCCAGTGACCTGTTACGACATGTTTTATTTGCCATTTCGTACGTGATTTTTGAGACTATTAGTGCTTCATTGTTTAGTGCGTAAACATGTCGGTGGAATTACGGAGTGATAAACAAAATATTTTTCTTATCGGATTGACTAGCTACCAAATAAATGGTGCAAAATTACCATCTAATCGACAAGTTCTCTCAGTCCTATTTTACAATATTCGTGAGGTTAAATTGACTGTTAGTGAAAGTGCAAATCTTGTGATTAGGGAGTGCATCATATATTGGGAAAAAGCAAGAATTCCAACAAGGGCATTTCCTAACTGCGTGAAGAAACTTATTGATTTATATCATGTTTGGAGAGAGTTGCAAAAAAATTGTAAGAAAACTCAGATTACGTTTAAGAGTCGTGAGAACAATTTTATAATTAATCTTGATAATTTGTTTGATATTGCACATGCTGATGCTTTTGAGAGAATGAAAATAGAAGAAGATAAATTATTTTTAATGAAACAGAGAGAGCCAGGTCGACCGGGATGCTTAGGTGGTGTAGATAAAAAATTGGCGGAAAAAGAACAAAGATCTAGACAACGACGATTGGAAGAAGAGGAAAGGATTGTAAGACAAAGAGAATCACTAGCTGTTGCATCTACTTCCACCACAAATAACTTAGACAGTGTAGAAGATTCAGACGAAGAACAGATCTTGAATTCTGAACTCAGCTTGCCGGACGTTCCCTGCCATGAACAAAGTTCAAAAAGAGGTAGAAAGAATCTTATAACACCTAAACTAGTTGCAGCTTTAGATCGATGCCAGTTAAGCATTAGAGATACCGTTTACATTCTTAATGCGGTGGTAGAAGCGCTTGGTCTGAGCAGCGATGATTTCTGTATTAACAAATCCTCGATTCAGCGAATTCGTACTGAAACTAGAAAATCAAGGGCAGAAGCAATAAAATCTAACTTCCAAAACAATGTACCCGACATAGTCACAGTCCATTGGGATGGAAAACTATTACCGGGGTTGGATGTACGGAGTTCAAAAGAAGAACGCTTGCCAGTTATAGCTTCATTTGACGATAGAGAGCAGCTTCTTGCAGTGCCGAAACTAGAAAGTTCTTCTCGAAAACATCAAGCGAAGGCTGTATCAGCAGCTCTCTTTGACTGGAACCTTTATGATAAAGTGCAAATAATGTGCTGCGACACAACAGCTTCCAATATGGGCCGTTTCAATGGAGCTTGTGCTATTTTGGAGCAAACTTTAGGAAGAGAATTGTTGCTTTTCGCCTGTCGTCATCATGTTTATGAATTGGTCCTAAAAGCTGTCTTTGAAACCAAGATTAAGCAAATTACTAGTAGCCCAGATATTCCGATGTTCAAAAAGTTCCAAGAAAATTGGAAAAACATTGATTGTACTAAAATTGAACCGTCTCTTAATTTCGTAAAAGCACGGGTTGCCGAGACAGACATTCAAGCGTTGTTACTATTTTATAAGGCAGAATTAGATAAAGGTTTTGTAAGAGATGATTACCGCGAATTGGTCGAACTGTGCGTAATATTTTTAGGAGGAGACACAGAGGAAAAATTAAAACTAAGGCCCCCCGGAGCTATACATCAGGCACGCTGGATGGCGAGAGCGATCTATTCTTTAAAAATATGTTTACTTCAGTCACAATGCAGAGTAACTGCGAAGGACAAAAAGGCTCTACAAGATGTTTGCTTATTTCTCGTAATATTGTATGTTAAACCTTGGCTCGAATGTACAGTGGCCACCAAAGCACCTAATCAAGATTTGCGCTTCTTGAAGATGTTAAAAGAGTATGAAAAAGTTGACGCAACAATTTCTAAAGCTTCTATAAGCAAGTTCAGCCATCACTTGTGGTATTTATGTGAAGAGACAGTCATTCTATCACTATTTGATGATGAAGTTGACAACCAAACTAAGAAGAAGATGATTGCCAACTTCAACAGGGACAAAATCTCGGATTTTAGCAAACGCTATGACCCGTCGAAGGAAGAACTGACTCAAAAGTTGTTTGGTAAGTTAAATTGACTTTTTGTTGGATTTCAATTTCAATGTCCAATACTTATTTATTTATTTTCAAAATTGTTGTTGATTTTTATTTGTTATTTAACTTATTTTTCTTTTTTTTTAGACAAAGCACTGGATGATTTCGTATCGGAAAAGAGCAAACAATTTTTATCACGACTGCAGATCGACGACAGTTTTTTAAAGGAAGATGTATCTTCTTGGAATAACAATGCTGCTTTTCTGGAGGCTAAAAGAAGAATAAGTTATTTGAGAGTTGTAAATGATACTGCTGAAAGGGCTGTTAAATTAATGCAAGATTTTAACGGACTTATCACGGCTGAAGAAGAACAAAAACAGTTCTTGCTGCGCTGTGTCCAGGAACATCTAAAATTGTATCCAGACTGTAAAAAAACTACTCTAAAAAGAAGTTACCCTGAATGATTCTTATTTCTTTATGTTTTTAATTAAAGATTAATGTTCACCTAATTTATTATTTAATTTTATTCACTTAATTCATTGCATTTATAGTGAAATTATAGCAGACTGAAATTTTAGGACAAAACACGTTTTTTACTAAACTTTGAAGCTCGGTCGGCACTGGTTGCAATTATGCTAGATTGATAAAATTTTATATTTAAGTATCTTATAGCATTAGTAAAAATTATAGAGGGTATGCATTTCGAAATTCGAAAAAAAATTTTTTTTTGTCATATAAGGGACACCCTAATGTATATATTTAAAAATTTATAAGTATATTTTTCAGTAGGCTGGTTATCATAGCACGAGTTCTGTCTAGTTTGTAGTAAAATAATTATTATTATGATTTCTCATATCTTTTTATATGAGTGTAGTTAGGTATAGAAGTGTTATGTTATTCGTTGTTTGTCCGTTCGTTAAAAAGTGTTAATTTTTTGGCATTAAAATAAGTCAATATTTATTTTACTATAATTAATATCTATAAATAAGTATGCTATCAGTACACTACAAAACACTATTATGGTGTAGTGATAGTATAGTAATAATACTCTTTTGCCAATTAACTTAAGAGATGCAAATTTAAATGATCAAAAAGTTTCTGACGTAAAATATCAACTTCTCGAAATGTCAAGCCTTCAAATACCAACCTTTAGTGCATTTGCACTAAAGGTTTTACGAACACTCACTTTTCTATTATCGAAGAGGTAAAAAAAGGTGTATCAAAGCATCCACATTTTAAAATCGTATTCATATTAAAAAAGTAAATAGACAAATTCCTTTATTTGCGAAAATGATCATTATTTTAGTATTTTAGTCCTGCTTACATAATAGTGGCAAAGCTTACTGCTGTCAGTCAGGCAGATAAAAATAAATAAGTATACATATTGAGTTCTAAATATGTATGTGTGAAATTACATTCAAATAAACAGAAGAAAATGATCATATTCTATTATGTGAATATCTCTGGCTTAATAGTCAAGATTTCTAATTCTGGGAGGACTAAGCCCGCACGTCATCAAGCGCAAAATTTGGTGACCAAAGACCACTAAGATACAGTGCACACTATTGCATAATGGGGCAGTCAGAAGCCCAAAAAGAGCCAACCCCACTTTGATGAGAAAAAACAATAGGCCGATCTCCAGTGATGAAGCCTCGTGGTTGAGGTCAAATTCTCAAGATTGTAAAGGTAGCCCAATAGAAACAGTCTGAGGATCAAGTGCGAGCTTTCACTCAAGACCCTTTTTGAGATTGTCGCATCAGAGAAAATCGGCACTACAGACTCCAGGTACGGTGACGATAAAACAGAGAAGAAGAACAGATTAAAGAGGCAATTGGTATAGCCAACCGATTACTTCAGACGTCCTGAAGATCTGGGGGCCCCTAAACAGGACCTTCTTAACGGTCGTACGCTCCATTATCAAGGTGAGACCTTACGTGGCCGATAGTAAAGCCCATCAAAAGGGAGAAAGACCAACTTGAAATGGATCTTGCCGAAGCCAAAAAGAGAGCATAGTTCGGTTCTCGTATCAACTTTAGTGCCACGCTAGCGTCATTAACATTTGTGTTGCACAACGCTTGTGTTTGCACAAGCATCGTCCTCCCGGATAAAGCGAGACTAAGTTCTGCTCATGGCGCAGATTGAGGAGCGACTAAGGAGTTGTATCTCTGTAGTAAAGAGCGCTCGTTACCGCAGTGTTAGCAACACCAAATGGTCTGGATGGTAGCCGGGGATGAATAATAAAGGTGACAGGCTACCAAAAACGCAGCCAATAAGGTCAGAAAGGCCACAAAACCAATCACAAGGTGGTTGGCTGCAATGCTCTCGTCGAAGCAAGAGGATAAGTATGTCCTTAGGGAGGCCTATCTTAGTGAGGCTTCCAGAAGTTATTTTGGCTGCTGGGAACCAAAGAACATTGCAATGATTACGTTACAAGTCTGCCATTTCGCTGGATGGTGGTAATTCTATTATGAATATGGCTGTACTGGAGTCAGCTGAGGGGGGGAGCCTTACGTAAGTAGCAAACGCAGATACTCCAAGGATGAGAAGAGTGACGCGTCGCAGGAAATGCTGCTTCCTAATGGGTAGTAGCCAAAGAGAGAGAGATCAGAAACATTGACCTTGGCCTCGTCAGGATCTATCTTTTCCAAGGGAAACTAATAGACAGATTAGAGTGGAGGGCAAAAATGCAAAGGAGGAGAAGATTGTGGATCTCCTGCACAAGATTCGAGAACCAGTGGAAGGGGTTTCTGTCTTTCAAACAACGGTCTTTGCGTGAGATAGTAAATGCTCCATTATCCAAAAAGGTGGCCCTCAAATCTAAAAATCTTTAGTATTCTTTTGTAAGGGCTCTCTGCTATTACCGAGGTCATTGAGACGTGCGTTGTGGACGTAGCTCATCGTCAGGTTGAAAGCAAATGATTGATGGGGTAGATGGCGCGGCTAAGCACCCTGTTTGTCCAGTTTCGGCGCAGGTGGACGGCTTTGAGGCAACCTACCCTCACTCACGGTTCTGGTGACAACAGTGATGCCTATTTACGCTAAATTCTGTACGTATAGTGAACAGGAATCTCGCGAACCTGAAGGTGAGATTATCTCCAGCTTCTGTTAATCGCCCGCTACCCGCTGCAAAGAAGTGATAGGCCGCATCAGCGCCAACTCCGTTTTCTGTCGCAGGTGGACGCACATCATATACGACAGTGGTGTCAGTGTTTGCACTGTAATAGTTGCTACGAGGGCACAAAAAGTGGTCAAGGTAACAACCAAAGTGCATCCCATTTCAACACTTGCATCACATTTACGCCTTTCAATGACTATTGACAGGTAGTCAGAGGGGCTATGAAGAAGCGAGGTAAAAAAACTGCTCGAAAAACAGTTTCTACCCCACAGTCGCCATCGGTGACAACAGCCACTATGAAGTAACTACGGGAACTACAGCCTCGAGAACAACGGAAGCAATACAACTACGGCCGTAGGGTCACCGTATCACCAAAGTCGACTAATGGCGGCTGGTTTATTTTGTTGTTTTTCTCTTCAACATTTTGAGATTTACATTTTAATATTTTGCAAAATCAACATTTCCCATTTCACAAATACAACATTATGGTTTGGAATTATCTTAAATAGTTACATTCTGCCTGTTATCATTTTGCCTCACTCACAACCATCTGTTATTATGAAATAAATTATATTTCTAGATTAATAAAATGCAAAACAATATGAATTCACATTCAAATCTTGCATAATTGACAAACGTGTAGCTCTGCTACGCCTGCTACGGTCTACGTATCCTAGGCGGCTACGAATTTTATTACGTAGTTAGGTGGGCCTGCACTCGGCTGCATGCGGTTTGCAAACTCAGCTACTGTACCGTTTTATGCTGAATTAATTTATAGCTCTAGCGATTTCACGCGTATTCTTGTTATTTTAAAGTTAGAGTTTCACTTATGACTTGCTTAATCGAAAAATTATTTGTTGATTTATGTTTGCTCAAACTTTATTTTTAAAAATTTGAGCAACAAAAGTTTTCTTATTATTGATCATCTTATTGCCAGTATCAAAAAAAATAAAAAACGTGTGCGTGTACTAGCGTACACTCGTCAGAAGTGAAACTTCTTTATGACGTTATTTTTCAAAAAAATAATTTAAATCCATCCGAAGTCGATGCAATCGCCAGCTGGATTTCAAAAATGTAACTACTCAAAACGGGCCGCAAAATACATTGGAGACATTTACCAATCCCTACTCCGCTGGAGAAAGTATACTTCGAATCACGCGTGGTAGGGATAAGAAATAGATGGCGCGTAACCGAAAAATGTGACACGTAACGAAAAAATGTTACACTAAATTTTTTTCCAACCCCGATAAAGAAGTTTCACTTCAATTATATTTTTTTACATACTGTAATTGAATTTTGTAAAAAAATATGGGTGCCGTAGTTGCTGAACTAAATATACATTTGTAACTTGAGAATCAGTGTTGCTATTACATTATGACATGTGTATGTGACCACAAAATATCGAAAATAAAATACGTTGGCAAGAATAGTCTGTTCTTCGTATTACAGGTCGTATGTAAATATACACCTACATATATGTGAATTTGTAAGCAAGTTTGGTAACGAAGTTATATAACCAAACATACAAGAGTCTAATTTTGTAATAATGTGTGTTGAAATTTGAAATATCCATCAATTAAGATTACATCACATTGTTTAAAATAAAAATGAACAATAGTATTTTTTTTTATTTCAATATCACGGTAACCCGACATTCAACAGTTAAATTTTTTTTTTTTTCAAATGCCAGAGGACAGAATTTCAGTAGTTACTGCTTTGTGTTCAGTTGTTTCGTAGAACATGATTAATAATTACTACACGCCTAAAACTAGTCGTAAGAGGAAAGCGAGAAAATCTTCAAACTTTCGCCCAACTTCACCAATTCTAATCAAAGAAAAACCTAAAACTAATACAACATTAATCCACGATTTCTTAATGAAAACGCCAAAAGTTTAAGTAATTTGCATCAAAAAGTACTGGTTTGTTGAATTCTCGTAAAGTTTGTAAATTAAAATTAAGATTTAACGTGTTTCAGCGGTCAGAGACTAAGTTTCAAGTTTTTTTATTATTTACGAGGCGCCCACTCGAGCTTGACTGTGATTTTGTGTTATTCTCCAGTATCATAAATATTTATTTACCCAAAAGTATGAAATATTAACATCAACTTAATGAAATAAACCCAACAACACTTTATTGACCTTTTTATTCAAAGCAGCTTGCTTGAGACCCTATTACGTAACTTTGGTGGTAGTTAGAACTTAACATAAATTTGCTACTGATGGCAAAAGGTTAGGATAAGTAAGTTAAACCACCAGTACATAGGAGACTGTCTACGGCTACTATTTTCTTTTACGATTTATGAGCAGATGAATCATTATCATCATCAAGACCGTGACTATCAACACCTATGGACTTACCTATGAGTTATACTCATGGTTATCTATGTACCTAAGATATCAGTGCTTTACAGCGATTCTTTTTCTACAATCACTAACACCTCTATTTCCTACTGTAAGTTTATTTTACTCACGTTACTTAACGTTGTAATGACGTCATTCAAGTACCTACATTCGATAAATTTTCTAACTCTGTCAATGTCAACTCAAAGGAGCTAATCGTTAAACCAAAAGCATCAGAATCGATTGACACCCAGTACTATTGATTATGTGATGATTACGATCATTTCTAGTTCTATGTCTGTGAATGTTGAGAGGACGTCTGATAATTATCAGAACATACGCAACGCTGATTCAAATTCAGACGATAGTGTGTGAGATGTCTAAAATTATTGTTATTTCTATAGCTATATGTATAACCTCTTTTTCTAGCTTTGAATCATTAAAAGCGATAAATAATGAAGATGTAATCATTATAATTACCTACATTTAATGTTACCTTTTAGTCTCTTTTTAATTACAAAGTTTTGTCTTGTATCGCCATGCGAAGTGTTAATTCCCCGTATAAATTTTCTATTAATAACCTACTTTTGTCCAAAAACAGTCGTGTAGTTGTAATAAAATGGTAATTTATTCGGCCTATAAGTCTCAAAGCGAGAACAGGACCCTTAGCGAGTCTGAGACCCTTATTTTTCCTCCCAATTAACTGTTATAAATTGATGATACCCTTATGTTAGTTGTACATTGTTATATGTTAGTGAATAATGGATACACACACATACATAAACGCCCGGTTTGGAGTGGACAGAGACGATAAAACGTCATATACCTCGATTTTAAAATCAAACTACCGACTAAAGAATAAACTAATAACTTGTCTATCTTTACCTATTACATGTTTTTTTTTGTTATAAAAGACGACACCCGTTCTAGGAACAAATCCTGTGTCGCGGGGGACTTATAGACAAACATACAAGGAACAGACACAAAGAACACCCAGACTTAAAACAACAATTTATAGATCACATAAAGTGTTGTCCCACGTGGGGTTTGAACCCACAACACTCAGTGCAGTAGAGAGCGGCGTAGCGACCGCTTAAACCACTAGGCCAACCGTGCAGATATATATTTGTAAATTGCACATCATTTTATAATATTATATTTTAAATAATTAAGTTAATTTCTTATATAATAGTAGATATTAAGTAATTTAAACATTATCTAATTCTAATGTTTTAAAAGCAATGCGATAAAGAAGAATAAGTCACTACAGATTCATAACATTTTAGTATTATACTAATGGACAGGAGTATATATTTATAATTGATATTGAGTAATTCTGAAGGCGTTGATAACGTATAATTTATAACTAAGTTCAGATAATCGCTTTTCATAAAGTCTTTCAAATGTTACCTTTAAAATTAATTTATTTTCAATTTTAGCTTTAGATCGGCACAAATTTCGAGTGTTGAAACTTCATAATTTGACAGTTGTTGAGTATTGATTAAGAGAAGTAAAGTAAACTAAAGTAGTCAGTTGACATAATTTTTGTGTAAACCTAAAGTAACAATTTCTGTATAATTACCTAAAACATACAGTTTACTAATTTGTACATTTTGTTTGTACATATATACATACACAAAATCACGTCCGTTTCTCCAGAGATCGGTAGATGCATATCAACATTAAAATATCTGGGTACACACTCAGAACTTAGGGCCGTTAGTCAATCTCACCTGCAAGTGGTGCATCTTATCGACGGACGAGAGTTGGCAAACAAGACATTCCAATTACGCTCGCAACTTATTACGTGAGATCGAAACACTAGCGAAAAGAGGCCGTTGTTGCCCCTGTTTGCCCTTCCGGAGAAACAGACGTGATTGTATGTATACATGTAAATTATTAAAACTGTTTCAATTTTCAATATTCTTCTTTTGCCGTTATTACGAAGTAAAGTAAAAACAAAACACAATATTAAAATTATATTGTTTAGGAAAGTAACAAACGATTGTATACCTTGGTGAGTCTCGGTAAGCCGGGGATCTCCTCAACCGTGGCATCACGAATATTTTCTGATTTATCCTTATGTGAATTGGACTCGAAAATTCGTTTGTAAAGGTATGTTGTACAATGGTGTTAGTTTTGGTTGATCTGGAAGGATACAACTAAGTTATCCGGCCATACGGAAGTAGGTAATAAAATTTTACTGAAAAAAGGATTTAGGTACTATTTGATTTTTATTTCGATTTTTTTTGTTTATGTAAACAACATAGGAAAGCGGACTAGTAGATGGGTAATTTACTCATATTATCATCCTTTGAGTCCCTCCTAACTGAAAAACACTTAGCCAAAAGTAACAAAAGATTTGTTTAATATTGGTTCGTGGTAGTGATAGCACTCTGAACGAGCCATAACCACGAGCCAGGTGCAGAAGCTAGGCGTAGGAGGAAGGAACAGACAGTTCACGTGTTTTATAATTGTCCATAGCGCCGACATCTTTTGCAACCCTACCCCCTCCCCTTTCTATAGGTCTAGTGTACGGCAGTAGGGTTATAATGTTCTTCTTTTGAAGTAGAAAAATATAATTTGTATAAACTGACATCTAAAATGATACGTCACGTGTATCATAGATTTAGTAAATTTGTTCTCTGTTGTCTTCGTATCTTGTTTAAATCCAACTAGAGTACTAAATTATGCAAGTAACACAAAACATTCCTTACTTGCACCTCACACATCTTACCGAAGAGCACCGTTGTACATGATCTTACATACATATTCCCTATTTATACTATTTTGTACTCTTTGCGAGAGAAGTTTTTTTATTTGCATATAAACTGTCTCGGTGGCGTAGTGGTAGTGAATGCGACTGCTGTGCTTGAGGTCTCGGGTTCGATTCCCGGGTCGGACCAAATGTTTGTATGATCTGCAAATATTTGTTTCGAAGTTTGGGAGTTTTCTATGTAAAAAGTATATAAGTATTATATCAGTCAGTCTAGTTATTATAGCACAAGCACTGCTTAATCTGAAACTAGATGACGTTGTCAAGTTGTAGAATTGTATTGTAGAATTTCTGAAAAAAAAAATGTTATTTATTACGTTGATTTTCGAAAGCGGTAAGAGATATTAGAATATCATGTAAATTGTTAAAAAAAAAACTAAATCATTGTAACATTAAAAAATAAATTTGGAGCTTTAATGATATTTTTATGATTGTGATTAGAAGTCTAATCAGATTCAGGCAAGACGAAAAGACAAGGATAATTACTGGAAGAAACAGGTGTAAGAAGCCAGGGCAGGCCATATATAGATAGTCACATCCCACTAGATGACTCCTCTACTTATTTTATAAAAAAATCTAAAATTGTTATTGTCTATTGAATAAAATTTCTATATGAATTTACAAACAAAAAAATTGGCATACCAGAAACGAATAAAGAAAAATAAACTGTGATTATATTTGGCAATAAGTAATGAAATAGATGCTCCAGATTCTCTACCGCAAACAATATGAAGATACATCTGCACTCGCCCTTACCGCGGTATGTAAATTTAATTTTTCTATACCATTCGAGCCATGACGTAAGCGGGTGCTTATGTTATAAAAAAGTGTACGACCAGGTAAATCATAAACGCACACAAATGTGAAAAAGGAAAATGAAATATAATTTACTTCGAAAGTATTTGTTTTGTTCCAACACAATCTCATGTTTTCCCCCTTTGTCTGTATATAGAAGTGAAAATAATTTGTTATTGTAACAACAAGTGAATGAGTTACTAATGTGCTATTCTAACGACTTGTTTAAACTTAAGTACACATAAAACTTTTAATCGAAATATACTCTATATTATACATTTCATTCAAATACTACCACTCTTGACATTTTCTTCAGCAAATGTATTCAAATCAACTTATCGCCGTCCACTGCTGAACTAAGGTCCCCCAAAGAGCACCAACCATCCTAGTCTTGGGCAATTCACAACCATTTGCTGCCAGCCACTTTCTTCAAGTCGTCGGTCCATTGCGCCGCAGGGCGCCCTACTACTATTTGCCCAATCGTGGTACACTCCAGTACACTTCGGCTCCAGCGACCATCGGTTCGTCTGGAGACATGGATGGTCCATTTCCACTTCAGCATACTGATTCTCGGTGCGATGTTAGTAAAAGTGTATTAATTAATCCAAATTGTATGGATAGAATGCAAATAATGTATCTATTGTGATTTTAGCCAAGTAATTATGTTCTTAGGTACAAAAAATCTAAAGCTATCTGTCCAACTAATGTATCAATTGTGATTTTAGTCGAGTAATTGCAAGCTTAGGCAAAAAAATTAAAATTTTCAGTCCAATTAACAGAAAACCATAGTCAGCAAGTTAATTAACTTAAAATATAGTTGGTAACTTACTTGCCAAAATACTTTATGTTTAAGCATTGACTTGCCCCATTAAAAACTAACTCCTCAAACTTTGCAATCCGAGTAAGATTTTAAAGCAGATATCTGTGTCGAAGTTGACCTATTTTCCTTACTTGGCCTACTTCGCCAAAGTCGCTTACCTAGGAGTTAATACTAAGTTACCTAAATTTACTTACGGGTGGGTACTTGGATTTTCCGACAATATCCAATGCAAGTCACATATTACACAGTACATTTCCTAATCCCTCCATTCAATCAATGTATTTGTATTATAATAATAATTACTTATAACAAATGGCCTCACGTTTTCAGTCGTCTGAACCAAATTTTTTTTTTTTTTTCGATTCGAAATTTACACTTACAAGACGTTGCCATTTCCTAAGACTTACTCTGAAAAAAAAATGCTAAAAAAAAACACAGAGATATCCTTTTTCTTTCTAAGTCCTTGAACATTAGTTAAGTAAAAATCAAGTTAGTGTTAGTTCTGAGTTGGTTTTTCGAAGAAAGACCATAGTCAAGATTAACGACCCGAGCGATACTACGTCCAGCAGGACATTTAGGTAGACCGTGGATACATTCAAAACCACTAAAAAGACAATAAATATGAAATTAGAAGCCTAAACTGTAGTCACCTTTACATACATAAAAAAACTATTACAATTTGACTTCCATGTGAGAAAAAAAACAAAAACGTAAAAAAGTTGAAAATATCATATACAGCAATAAATTAAATTCTTATCACTTTCAAACGCAAAAAACATAAATGCGGGAGTGGGCAGCATCAATCCCAAGCAAACTTGTCATTTAAATAATCTAAATCTGTGAAATAAGCTTTTCTACATATATTTTGTAGTGGTACATATACTTTCCACATATTGTAGAATCGCACATGCTAACATCGAAAAGACTTGCTTACTACAGTAATCTAGTTTTTGGCAACACCAGTTTATCTTTATTTTTAATGTTAACATCACGAAAGTCGCTAAACTTTGTGAATAAATGAATATTGTTTTTACATACACAAAATTTTCGTAGACGTATTGAGATGTGACTGTTATGATGCCAATTTCTATAAATTTATCTATCAGTGCCATTTCGCGAATATCTCTCTTATGCAACACCAAGATACTTTAAATGTACAAAATAACAGATGATATTACACTATAAAAATAGTTAAAATACACTGGACTAGCTGTGTCTACATCGGTAATATTACAGCGATAGATTTGTCCCTACAACAAAATATGAAAAGATATAATATTGTCATGGATCATGTATTATTCTAAAGTCAGGTTAGATCTATTTAAATATGAATCTCTTTAGATTTTATGACAGGCCGTTCATCTGTCAAATAAATCCCCCTTAATAACCTTTCGCACGGATTTCAATTAGCGACACAAGTCTGATTAGTTACTATTTTCTAAGTGTTACTAGGTAGTAGAGTGACGCTGATTTCAGCACAAGTCGGCCGGCTCGACCGGGGCAGTACTACCCTACCACGGAAGACCAACCTAAAGCACCAGCATTCGTGTTGTCGTATTTTGTTGGTGAGTGTGAGACCGGAGGCTTATTGGTGACAGTTATCGTGGTAACTGTGTAACCTTTACAATGTCACGATGACTGTCATGCCATTTACGTCCCCAAGAGAGGTGTGAAAAAGCATCTCACTAAGCCGCCGTAGTGTGGGTCACCATACTGCATTGTCTGCATTTACAATGAATATGGTGACCACAACTCTTGGATTCTATTCATGCTTTCCATCAGGCAGAGTAGAGTCACTTTGGCAGGCTCTTAATATACAAAAAAAAAGTGTAGTAGAAAATACATTTATGATTTGGGTTTGTTTTATTTATTCTAAGATTAAAAACAACTTACAAACCTAAATTTTACTTTTGTTATTGTAGATAAAACATTATCAATGTTTACCATTACCGATGGAAGGTACATAGGTTGCCATCCATCAGTTACTGCTATTGAAATGAATGTGCATGTATAATATTTATACATTGCGGACATCGGATTTTGGGTTTCATAATGGATTTGTGATACGGTGATTTATATTTTCGATTTCCATTTCCCGTTCTGTTTTGTTTGTTTTATTTACTATCACCTGATAAAACTATAAGTATTTTATTTTATGCTGAGGACAAAAGAGCTATATTGTAAAATAGTATTATGATATTTTATTATTTACAAAAAAGAAAGTATATAATTATTCTATCAGTCAGTCTAGTTATCACAGTACAAGTTATGTTTAGTTTAAAACTAGATGGCGTTGTTTGTTAAATGTCTGAAATATTTATTTATTTGTTTTTTTTTTATATTATGTGGATTGATGATGAAATAATTCCTACAAACTAACTTTGACAACAATGGATAGTTTTATTTTATTTAAATGATAATTGAATAAATAAAAGATCGATAAATCGTTGTCCACCGTGTGATATTTATCTGATCATCCTTATCGTCGATCGACATTTGTGAGGGAGGAAGGGTGAGTTCACGATGATTGAACCGGCACTTCCAGATTTCGATCTCACTTGAGCAGTCCAAATCTTCCTAGTAACCACTTTACACACAGCCATTAATGCAGACACAGTGGCTTTAGCATGAAACACAAAGAATTCTGTTATTCCGAAGCGGACGACAATCGGCGTGTGAAGAAAAAGAAAGCAGCTACCGTACACACAAAACACCAAAGTATAACACCATAATGTACGCGCTCCCCACTCCACGACTTACATTCCGTAAATTACCGAACTTTGTAGATTTACTTCATAATTATTCGAATAATTCTTTATGAAAAACATATTTTGATTTAAAATATCAAATATTTTAAGAATATTTCTAGAAATTTACAGTAAATTCTTTTCATCAACAGCTTTTTACAGTCCACTGCAGGACCTCTGGCCTCTCCTTAGCAAGGAGGTTTTGGCCTACTATACCACGCTGGCCAGACGGGATTCAACAGGGTTTGTTTCAAGTTTTCCTTCTCTTTGTAATGATGTTGTCTTGCATACTTTGTTCCCTTAGTCGCCTTTTACGACACCCACGGGATGAATAGGGGTGGTAACACTATGTATTCTTAATTCGTCACCACACAGATCTGAAAATCTTTTATTTAAGAACAGTTAAATGAATTAAAGTTAATGTTGGAATTGGAATAAATTAATTGGTTAACACTAAGAGTTACGGTGGTCTTACCTGAGGGACGTCCTTTCATATTACAAATTAAGATGAATGTTGCATATGTATGTGTTTGTTTAGTGATAAACCACCTTATGTATCATTTTATTAAAAACAACTAACAGTAACTTACTTTAACACAATAATGCCTACCAAATAATTTGTTTCTAATTTAGTATTTAAACAGTCGTCGTGAAGACTTTGTTAGGATATGTTGTAGGTAGAGAAACTCCTACCACTTTTAACATAGAATATATTATAAGTCTTATGTCCATATATATATGAATACGTTTAATTTGTAATCGTAGTTCGTTTCAACATCTTTTTTTCTTTTTCCTACGTCTCTGAAGGTTATAAATACATAGATTTACAAGAATCCGGTAATAGAAAACGAAGTGACTATTTATGAGTCTCAAATATTTACTGTCCTGCAGATCGAACCACAACACGTATGCGTTGGCAGTTGACCAAGCTATTACCATATCAACACACCATGTGTGAAGACATGTAAACCCCACTAAAGATACCACAAGATTATATCAATATATTTTATTTCTTACATATTTTTACATTTCTGACAGGAACTTGTCAAAAATTTTAATTAAGACTTACTTCTGATAATATTTATAAGGGAATTGGCATGTTCCGTAAATGGCAGAATATTTTTTTTGTCTTCCTGTAATCTACTATCAAAAACTTCCTGCCTCTGATTATTAATATGGAAAACATGTTTATTCCAGATCAACAAGCCCTTAAAAATGTCAAGAAAATTAAGAATTATCACATCAAACAGCGTTATTGTACTTTTAAATTTCAGGTGTCCATGAATAACGGCACTCACTCACTCTCAGAAAGGCTTAAAATAGTTCATTACTCTTTTTCATGTATTTAGTGCTGTTTTTTCGTCGAGATTTCCCATAAGAACTAAAATTAAACGTACACAATATTTTCAATTTAAATACGCAAGAGAAAAAATAAGATCAGTTTATGTCAAGCCTATATTCTATAATAAGAGCCTGCCAAAGTGATTCTACTCCGCCTGATGAAAAGCATGAATAGAATCCAAGAGTTGTGGTCACCATACTCATTGCAAATGCTGACAACGCAGTATGGCGGCCTTGTGAGATGCTTTTTCACATCCCGCTTGGGGACGTAAAAGGCATGACAGTCATCGTGACAGTGTAACACATACATATTGAGGCAGTTAGATAATCTTCGTGAAACTGATGTCAAACAACTAAAGTCTAGTATTTAAAATATATTTAAATGTGTTTAATGAACTTTTAATAAAATCTATTATTATTATATTATTAGTACCCTTTGAATAGGATATCAGCAATAGACTAGATCGTTTGAACTAATTTCAGAATCAGTATTCTGCATAATTGAAGTTCTACGTTTGACAACACTTTCTCTAAATATTCATCGAAACACGAAACTTGTGTAGAATTAATGTAACAACTAAATCACTATTCAACATCATAATACGATTCCGGGGACAAACTTATGCAGATAGGCTAGCTATACACTTGTACAGGGTGGCACCTGTTACTGGAAATAAATTTACATAAACATAACGAGAGTGTGTCGCCAGCCTATTGTGCATTCAGATGATCTGGGTCGGTATTTACTTATTATTGTTGTTTTAGTTTCCGTCTAAGGTTGTTTTGGAATTATAACAACACACATATATTCCGTATTATAGAAAAATTACATATCCATTGTGTTTCCATCGGTCCCTGTATGGTGACGGATATAAAATACGAAATGTCACCGCCTTTACTCATCCTGTGGGTGTAGTAACAGGTGAGTAAGCGAAAAATTACACTGAAGAACATCACTGCAAGAAAAAAACCTTGAAATATATCCTATACTAACCAATTTGACCAGCGTGGTTTAGTAGGCCAAAACCTCCTTGCTAAGGAGAATATAGGATTCTCTTCATAGGACAGGAGAGAGGAGTCCAATAGAAGATTGTTAAAGGCTGTTGATGATCATGACATTTCTACTACTACTGTGTCTTGTTTAGGAAAACATCACAAAAAAAATGCGTGGCAGGTCCATAGTTCTGCACAAATTATTTGGCTAAACCGAAACGATGCCACAGCCTCACAAGAAATCAATGATAAGTAACTCTTTCATTGCTTTTCACCAAGTGTGCGTATTGGAGTCCAAAGTTATCCTCCTTCTGAGTCTGGAAAAAATATTCAAATGGCGGCTACACTGTAACCCGCCGGCTCGTATGACCTTTACGTAATAAAAAGGCTAATTAATAATATTTATCTAGCTTTTGTAATTTGTATCTGCATTTCATTAAATTTAAAATAATAGAGTAACCAGCGAATCTCAATTGTGCGTAAAACAAACATGTGAAATGGCCCTCGGTCCTCTGCGGAGTGTCTAGAGGTCATTTGTTAGTAACGCATCGTCTATTTGACTAGTCTATAAAGAAAGACACAGTGTTTGAGAAATTATTCTCTTTGATTTTAACGTGAGTAGAAAGTTAAACAAATGATTTTGATAACGAAATGAAATTGAAATGTTTTCACCGCACGGTGGTGAAGTGGTTGTTCAGTCGGTTACTGTGCTGGGTATTGTGGGTTCGATCCCCAGGACAACATTATGTGACCCACAAAATGTTCCGAGTCTAATTGTAGTTTATGTCCATTTTATATACGCATGAGAGCCCTGTGATGCATTATATCCTTATGTTAAAAACAAAAGAGATATTTAACCGTAATGTATGATAAGTTTATCTTTTATTATTTCACCTTATGGTAAGTTTATCTGAACTAAAATAATTAATATAGAAGATATATGACGTCATAAAATAGAAAGTTAGTCCTTTTTATAGAATCACTAAGAAATGTTTACGGTAGCTCCACACGTCCCGTTGGGAAATGTTAAACTAAATTTTACTACGTTCAAAAACTTTATAAATTATGATTACTTTCTTCTTCAAATTTGTTTAAAAGTACTAAGGTCTACTTTCTCTAGAGTAATTTTGATTTTTATTGTTAATATTTATTTATTAAGAAATTATTTTGACAACAGGAGGGAAGTATTGTAATTCAATGTTCTGCAAATAAGATCGAAATCGTCAACGAAGTAGTCCTTAATATTCTGTATTAATTATCTGTTTCTTTACAATCAAAGTAGTTTTAAGAAATTTCGTAGCATTGTAGATTTCTTTTTCATTTTAAAAACCTTCCAAAATGTCTCAACTCTGCCTGATGGAAAACATGAACAGCATCCAATAGTTGTAGTCACCATACTGATTGTGAATGCGGATAATACAGTATCGTGACCTAGTGAGATACTTTTTCACGCCCCGCTTGGTATCCCCAAGCATGGTCCAAGTCACCATAAAAGGCATGACAGTCATCCTGGCAGTGTAATAACCACACACTTACCATGATAATCCCTGACGGTTCCAGTCTCGTACTCATTAACGAAACATGACAGCATGGGTGCTGTGGTATTAATAAAATAACAACTATAAATCATAATGTTGCCATCATGATAATAACATATACCTATAGGTAATACATAATACAAAGAGAAGGAAAACTTGAAACAAATCCTTTTTTTTTATTTTCCAACCCGTTTCGTCAGCGTGGTATAATAGACCAAACCATCCTTGCTAAGGAGAGGCCTATGTCGAGCAGTGGACTGTAAAAGGCTGATGATGATGATGATGACATAATTTAGTGTCCATTTAAGACCGGGACATAGTTTGTATAGGTAAACAATACGAAAATTTTATTAGAAAGGCAACCCCTACCGTAGACATAATATCGCCAATTTGGCAGCACTTTATGTTATAATAAGACATGTGAAATAAACAAAGCTCTAAATAGTTTTACTAGAACTATTCAACACAGCGTATTTCATTTATTTTATTTAAGTGAATTGTATAGATTTAATTATATTTCAATATACACGTCAGAAAATTGAATGACTGTAGATTTTAAACTATAACAGACTGCGTGTTATAAAGGAAACGGCCTGTGCAAACCTAACGTATAAACTTAATTTCTGGGAGTAAATTTATTACACAATGTGCTTCTAAAGTCAGCTAACATGTAGGGTTTATTCCTTAAACTGTAAAAATATATAAAAATACTATTTTTTTTTTTGTTTTAATCATAGATTTAAAGACAGAATTAAACAATTTTTTTATGAAAGTCGCCTAATTGTAATGAGGTCACCCATAGACACCTATAACTTCAGAATCAGAAGTGCGTAAGTACGTTTTCAGTTCCTTCCCCCCATCAAATCAGGGGGACAGGGGAGCTCTAATAACCACTTTCACATGTTAAAAACCACCAAAGTACTCAACCCTGGTTGTATGTATATGAGGTCGTGGTATTATTTTAGACCAGCTTGCCTAGGATGATGATGGTGATGTACGATGGTGACGATCAAGCTGATTTCAGCCACGGTGATCAGTCTCAACTGAGATCAGCTAATTATGCAAGAGATATAGTAGTGCACAAATGTGTGCGCAAACTCAGGTGCACTCGCTGTTCTCTCACTCTCACAAACCGATGGGACACTTATTTGACACGACCGGGGAGAAATTAGACGTATGACCGGACGAATTTAGGTGCTCAAGTCGGCCTATCTCATTGTTTAGAAACGTGACTCTCCCACGGCTGTCCTGAGTTAGTATTTATATTATCACCAATTCAATCAGTCAATCAACCTATCGCCGTCCACTGCTGAATGAAAATCTCCACCAAGGAACGCCAATCATCCCGATCTTGGGCAATTCGCATCCATCCGCTGCTAGCTACCGTCTTCAAGTCGTCAGTGCATCGCGCCGCAGGGCACCCTACACTACGTTTGCCCAATCGTGGTTTCACCCATTGAAATTCTGAAAATATAATAATTTATAAATTGTTGAATAATATGAGCAGACAAATAATTTAAAACTCCAATACTCTGTGAATGATACACACATCCAGTTGCCTTTTTGATTTGTATCTGTTAATGGAACTTAATTAAATTCGAGATTGCTCATAAATCGGTCCAGTTGGAGGACAATGAATAAATTGTATCCATTCACTAAAGTACTCAATATTACATGCATGTAATTTACAAATTAACATGTTACTAAATATATGTAATATGCAGTGTGTTTGGGTTAATCCATTGAGATTTATTAGCGTATTACAAAATAAACTATTCAATTTGAGTTCAAAAATAAGACAGTGGGTACAAATGATTTCCTTGAAGATACTTTCAGAATTTAACTTAAAATGTTGTATGTTGTATGTAAGTAATATTATTAACTTTTAACAGGGCTTATCTCATCCATTATTACGTAGAGAATTTACTATAAAAACCAGTTTGCTTATAAACATACTTTTATTTTACTAAATACGTATGTAGATGATTGGATTATCTGCATAAATTGGAGGGACCCTCACGCTTACTCGAAATGTTTCATGTGATTGAATACTAGCTTCCGGTGGATGGATTCATCTCCACATTTACTCACGCCCATTTTTACCGTGTTTTCGGGGTCACCACTAGGGGGGTAGAGGCAATGGGCATGATGTTCCTCCGACACAAAGGGAGGATACTCCGACCAGGCGAGGTGATCATGCCGTGGCCCCATGGCAAATGTTGGGATGATGTAAATATGCCAATCGCGGCGAGAATTTCTATATCTCGATCCAGGATTAGTAGTTGCTCCGTAGTTCGATGTGTCTTCCTTAGGTGACACTGTCGTATATATTTTTTTGATTTCACTGTATGTGGAAGTCGCCATACATACTAATTGTAAATATAAATTAAAAATAAGTGATCGTGCTCACTAACTCTTACTACTCACCAGTCGATTTACTGATGTAATGTGAGATCAACAGTACTCGTATTGTTCAGCATTCACTTAAGAGCGCGGCGGCGGATGAATTCTTCATAAAATACCAAAATCATTTGCAGTTTAGCACATGTTCACCATTTTATGTTGAAATTCGGATTTAAACAGTATTCATCGAGGTTAACACGTCATTTTTTTAAATATACTAGAATAAAGTACAATCGAATTTCATTTCGTAATTTCTTACAGTGCAAACGCCATGTGTCCATTTTATTTTTCTATATTACAAAGAACAATATTTCTAATATTGTTTCCATAACAGCATAGTTTATATTATCAAGTTACTAATTATCAAAAAAATAGAAGTAGCATTAAGTTTTCATTCACAATTTTTGGTACAACGGAACGCATTCAAATTTTTTATAAAAACCAAACAAGTAGTAGTGTAATTGCGGCTAGCAGATGTCATTGTATGCGTGATTGCACTACTCGTGGTTGCGGTAACCGCTCTGCATATCGCTCCGTCAGACAGATACAGCACAAATTGGGTCGCCTATTCGCGTACTATATTGTTTGTAAAATTGTATTGTAGTATTTCTGACATTATTGACCTATGCAATAAGCTTGGATTTAGATTGAGCTTTTGAATTGGTATCGAATTACATGTATTATTAAGACCTTTGTTAGTTTTGGTTACCTTAACGAGCCGACATTGTCACCGAACGTTTTTATTGTTATAAGTTACCTAGCTGTCTTCTTGGCTATCTGCTCATTATTTACAGACCTATTTTAAAGTAAACCTAATAAACTTAATAATCGTGGCTCGTAAGCAGCGATACGTAGGTGATCATCACAAGGACACTGCTGAGAGTACACACTGAGCTGAGAGTACAAGGACACTACGATAATAAGACAATATGAGTATTATGGTGTTCACTTTACTCACTTGTAGATGGTGTGATGTTTGTCCGTTTCACCTGGGGTACGATCGAAACCATTCGGCTGAATTTGTCTGAAAAATTAAGGTTTTTACTTGTACTTTTACTACCAGCTTTCATTTAACTTGTGATGTATGTATTGTATGTAAAAAAAACTGCTTATTCAGGTGAAATTTCGCAACTCAATTTCGAAGCAGTTATCTTCTACCGATTAAGCTGAATCGCCGTCCACTGTTGAACGAAGGTCTCCCCCAAGAAACGTCAACCATCCCGGTCTTAGGTAATTCATATCCATCCGCTGCCAGCCACCTTCTTCAACTCGTCAGTCCATCGCGTCGCAGGGCGCCCTATACTACGTTTGCCACATCGTGATCTTCACTCTAGTATACTTAGGTTCCAGCGACCATCAGTTCGTCTGAAGAAATGGTCGGTCCACTACCACTTCAGCGTACTGATTCTCCGTGCGATGTCAGTTACACCCGTTCTCTGTCGAAAAACCTCGTTATGAACTTTATCAGTCAGAGAAAAGCTCAGTATCACAAACTTCATCGCATGCTGAGCTACTTTAAACTTGAGGACCAATCCAATGGTGAGTCCAAGTCTCGGCTCGGTATGTCATTACGAGTAGGACGCGTTGGTCAACTACTTTGGTCTTTAATGATTGTAAAATCGGTGACTCGAAGATATGACGCAACTTACCATACGTTGCCCAGCCCAGACAAATCTTCCTATCGGCCTCCCGATCGAAGTTGTAGAACAACCCCGATAGCTGCACCATTTAAGGTTACAGGACTCGGGGATACATGCCTATTATGTATGATTTTCGTTTTTTCGATGTTCATCTCCAGCCTCCGCCACACCGTTACCATGGCCAGTGCCATGACAAAAATAGTGCGACAGCCAGAAGCTTGGGCGCTGTGGAATTTAGTTGTGGGCCATGGAGAGAATTCACCAAATTCACGACGCTTGACAGGCGGATTGGTGAACACAGTGGCGAGAATTATTTATCTGATGGCGCTGCTGCCCGTCACCGGGATTGAATTTTAGTGATTCTCTGATTCTCGGTTATACCGAGATGAGTCGGTCGCCAGAGCCTCTTCCGTTGTTCGGTAAGGTGCACCACGTGCAGGTGAGGTTGGCTTTACAGGGCCTGGGATGGTAGGATGCGCTGCTTGCACCACTCCGCCCGCATGTTTATATCGGGAGGCAATGCAGTATTACATGAAACTGATCTGATGATGGTGATGGATGGTGGACATAGGAACTCCGTAATCAAACGACGCAACACTATCGAGTTTGACTTCTCGATGTGTACTTTGTCTATACATGGCATCCAGAGTCTGATAGTGGAGATGTGGATGGCCATAAGAAGCCCGTATCAAAACAACACAATCCCATAGACTTTCGGCTCGTTTGATTCCTTGACGAGTATTGCAGTCTAAAATGGTAAGTAATGTTCGATGATGAACCTTGAAGATGGTTATAAGATCACAGTAATAAAACGACGTAACCGCCTCAAGTTTGGATTTTTTTAAATCACTCGAGGAGTACTTTAGTCAATTATTTACTTTATCAAGGTAATTTATATTAATTTTTTCCGATGCTAGTCGTCCGGGCCGAGTTAATCCTAAGACCACTAAGACAAAATAATGACGTACTTACCTACCTATCTATTAACCACGGTAATGAAAATTCCAAAAAATGCATTGATTGTCTGTGCGTTCATTAAGGATTCCCTAAATCGGTACGAACATTAAATCCAGTTTCCCCTGAGGGATAAGCAAGAGGCACTTTAAACGCCTATTTTTTACTAGTTTTGGTCTCACGTAATAGTTGTCGAGCCTATTACCGCGAATCGAGATGTTTTGTTAGTCAAAGCCTCGTCGGTCGACCAGCACGTGTACCACTTGCAGGTGAGGTTAACTTGGCCCTATGTTCTCGGTGAGAACTAAATACACCCTTAAATTAGTCGAAAAAAAAAAAAAAAAAATGAATATACTTATTTTCATAACAAATTATATAAAAACCTATGCTGCCTATACCAAGCTGGCTAGACGGGTTGGAATAGGGTTTGTTTCAAGTTAGGGGTGCTGGGCTAGAAAACCTCCACGTGGTGCACCCTGGAAACGTTGGCGATGGTATCGTTCATCACTGCCAACGGCTAATATTCTAGCACAAAGAGGAAGCCATTTTCTTCGGCAATTCGGCCGAGACTTGGTCCAACAGAGCGGGCGTGTCTGTCGGATCCTCTGTTGGTTCTTCGCTCTTCGGAGCATTGAGGAGGAAAACCTCGGTAAAAAATCACTATGGTGGGACCCTTTCATGGGTCGGCGTTTCTCCACTGTCAATGGTGGAGAAAGGAGAACGGGCTCGGTGTGTACTCACACTGCCGCCGAGCAGGCATTGGAAGATATAATCTTCCTGCCACCGTTGTCACATCGTAATCCCGAAAGGAGTGTCGTGGTTATGTCTCGCGACACCAATCGGGGGCGAGGGTCTTGGCTTAGCCGCCCGGACTGCGAGGAAGAAAACCTCTTTAAAAAATTACCCCGAATCCCGTGTTCTGGTGCGTGACCAGGGGATGCATGGCTGATGGGTAGTTCAGTCGTAAGCGCACTCCCAGCCGAGGCACCTGCGGACCCCTCGGTTGGGCATAAATTTACGCTTGCCCGGGTATTGGGGGATCTCTGCCCGGGTCGACCTTTAGTTCTCCCCCTCTCGTGGGTCTAATATGGAATCTGATCAAATTAAAACTAAATATTTAAATGTAGAAGGAGAGAAAGAGAAGAAGAAGGAGAAAAGCGGAGTGGACGACTTCTCGTCCAATTCAAAGGACGCATCGGTTGGGACACCTATGTCGATGAGGCTCCCAGAAGTCATTATGACTGCTGGGAGCCGCAGAACATCGGAACGACTGCGTTCCAGGTCTACGTGTTCGTCGGATGGCACGGGAGGTGGCCTGATGGAAACGGAGCTGTGCGACTCCCGAAAACGCGGGCGCTCCAGGGACGAGGAGAGCGACACGTCCCAGGAGATGTTACCTCCTAAAGTCGCCAGCAACCGTAGAGGCAGGTCGCGAACTTCGATCTCGATCCCGTCAGGCTCCGTCTTCTGTAAGGCGGAAGCCTATAGGCGGGTTAGGGCGGACGGCGAAGCACTTGCAGAGGAGGAGATCGCAGATCTCTTGCATAAGATTAAGGAGCCGATGGTAGGGGATTCTGTTCCCCAAACGCCATCGTCCATGCAAGAGAGAGCGAAAGCAGCGGTGGCTATCATCCACAAGGTAGCCACCAAGTCGAGTAACCTTAAGGGTGCTTTTGTAAAAGCCCTTAAGGACTCCTCTTCTGCAGTTGCGGGGGTTGTTGAGAGCCTTATTGGGGACGTGGCTCGTCTCCAAGCGGCCAACGACCATCTTACACGAGAAGTAGCTGAACTGAGCGCACAGTTTGCCCAATTCCGGGCGGTTCGCCCTGAGCAAGAAGGCTCGTCTCAATCGCTTGCCTCTGTCACTCCCGGTACCATCGCTGATGCCCAATTGCGGCAAATCACTGACGCAGTGTGGCGTATGATGGACGGACGTCTCGCTGGCCTGGAGGCGAGACTACCTCCAGCCGCTGTCGTCCGGCCACCACTCGCGCCACATAGACCAAAGGCCGCATCGGCGCTGACGTCGCTTCCCGTTGTAGACGGTCGTGTGTCTTATGCAGCGGCGGTGTCAGTGTCTGCTGTTCCTGCGGCGTCGGTATCTCCTGTTCCTGCGGCCACTCCGAGGACACGACAGGCGGCTAAAGCAGTAGCTAAGACGGGTGCACAGAGGTCAGGGCCCAAAGCGGCGGCTAAGTCTAGAGCGGAATTCCCTCCGCTCTCCACTCCAGCCGCTGTACCTGGCACCTCCACATCTGCTCCCTCTACATCTGCCCCGTCCACGGATGGTTGGCAGGTAGTCGGGGGGGCTAAGAAATCCCGAAAGCGGGGTAAAAAGGCTGCCCAAAAAGCAGCTTCTACCCCGCAGTCGCCATCGGTGGCGGTGACTACCGCGAAGAAGCCGCGCAGATTGCAGGTGCCTAAAAGCGCGGCTGTGGTGGTCACCGTAACCCCAGAGGCGGCTAGTGGCGGACTATCCTATGCGGCCTTATTTAAAAAGGCCCGTGATAGTCTCGCCACCGATTTCGGGACTGAAGGGGTCAGGTTGCGCCTTGCCCAGACGGGAGCTCGAGTCCTCGAGTTCCCTGGGGCTGAAGGTGCAAAGACGGCGGACAGATTCGCCGAGAAACTGAGGGGAATCTTCGCGGCCACGGATGGTGTGAAGATTGCCAGGCCTACCAAATGCGCAGAGTTGCGCATTTCGGGCCTGGATGACTCCGTAACGACAGAGGATGTCCGCGTTGCAATCAGCGAGAAGACGGGCTGCAACGCGGACAACATTAGGGTCGGCACCATCCGCCCCGGTCCGGGAGGGCTTGGCGCAGTGTGGATCAGCTGTCCGGTAGCGTCGGCCAAAGCTTTGGGCGATGCAGGCAGAATCCTCGTCGGTTTTGTGAACGCCAGAGTCACTGTTCTGGCGGCAAGACCGATGAGGTGCTTTAAATGCCTAGCATCCGGACACACACGCGTCAAGTGCGTGAGTTGTTTTGACTGCAGCGGACTATGCTTCCGCTGCGGTCGACCGGGGCACAAGGCGGCAGAGTGCTCTGCCGCCCCTCACTGTCCGGTTTGTGCGGCGGGTAACAAGCCCGCCAATCATCAGATTGGGCAGGGGGGCTGCAAACCTCCCCGTGATTCTCGGCAAGCGTTGGGGGCTAGCCAGTCGACCCAGGCTGCCTCCGATGCCGTTCGCACGTCGACATCGTCGCCCATGGAGGAGGCTGTAGAGACGGTCCAGTAATGGCCCAAGTCTCCAGCCTCCTAGTCCAGACGAATCTGAACCACTGTGCTGCGGCGCAGGACCTCTTCCTGCAAGCCATGGCACAGTGGTCGATCGGTGTTGCCGTAGCCGCGGAGCCCTATTACGTTCCTCCCCGTCCAAACTGGTTGGGTGACCGGGACGGTTCCGTGGCAGTCGTCGGCTCCACGGCGGCTCATTCCCCGCCCTTGTCGCTAAGAGACAAGGGCACTGGATATGTTGCTGCCGAGTGGGGGGGGATCACTGTATATGGTGTATACTTCTCCCCCAACCGGAGTTTGAATGACTTCGAGGTTTTCCTTAACACCTTGGAAACCTCGATGCGGCGTCTAACGTCTGGGCACGTCTTAGTGCTGGGGGACTTCAACGCAAAGTCCATTGCGTGGGGTTCCCCCAGGACGGACGCTAGGGGCGAGGCCGTAGAGGAGTGGGCGGCCTCGGTGGGCCTCTGTTTACTGAACAGGGGCTCCACCAACACGTGTGTGCGACAGCAGGGAGGGTCGATAGTGGACCTTTCGTTCGCTACCCCTGCCCTCGCCGCACGAGTAAGGAACTGGTGTGTCCTGGAAGAGGTTGAGACGCTCTCGGATCACCTCTACATTCGATTTGAGCTCTCCCGGACCCAGGACCCCAGTAGGGGTCACGCGGCGCGGCGTTCTTCTCGCTTGCCGCGG
This sequence comes from Hypercompe scribonia, assembly GCA_949316085.1. NCBI lineage: Eukaryota > Metazoa > Arthropoda > Insecta > Lepidoptera > Erebidae > Hypercompe > Hypercompe scribonia. Next base: position 15,477,507 of record OX438988.1, read on the forward strand.
TGGGCTGTAGCCAAACTGAATAGGGACCTACTAGAGGAGGCAGCCATTATTTTCTCCTGGCTGTCTCCGCAGGCCCCGACCGAGGAGGTCGACATGGGGGCTGGTCGTTTCCGCGATGCGATTACGCAGATCTGCGATGCGGCCATGCCCCGCATCCGAGGTAGTCGGCCTCCACGGAAGGAGGTTTACTGGTGGTCCCAGGAGTTGGCGGACCTCCGCGCGGCCTGTACTCGTGCCCGGAGGTCCTACACCCGTAGTCGGCGGCGACACCGCGTAGACGGCGGGGAGGACCAGCTTCATGAGGAGTACCGAGAGGCGCGGAAAACTCTGAAGCTGGCCATTAGCCGCGCCAAAGAAGTGAAGAGGAAGGAGATGCTGGAGGGTCTCGATCGTGACCCCTGGGGTCGCCCTTATCGTGCGGTGCGACAAAAGCTCCGCACGTCGGGCCCCCCCCTTACACAGACACTCCAGCCCAGCTTCCTGCAGGAAGTGGTCGAGGGTCTTTTCCCGCAGCGGGCGGAGCACACACCCCCGTCGATGGCCTTCATGGTCGAAGACGACGGGGGACGGAACGAGGATAATGTTCCGCCCGTCAGGGAATCGGAGATAGGGGCGGTCGTTCTGCGGATTCGCTCTAAGAACACCGCCCCTGGGCCAGATGGGATACCTGCCCGAGTGCTGGCGCGAACTCTCGACCACATGTCGGATCGCCTCGGGGAAGTCCTAAACGCCAGCTTGGCGTCCGGGCGCTTTCCTGAGGGTTGGAAGAGCGGGAAGCTGGTCCTACTACAGAAGCCGGGACGGCCGGCCGATTCGGTCGCGGCCTATAGGCCCATCGTGTTGCTGGACGAGGCGGGTAAATTGTTTGAGAGGATACTCTCTGCCCGCATCGTCCGGCACCTCTGCGAGGTGGGCCCCGATCTGTCGGACGCCCAATACGGGTTTCGAGCCGGGCGTTCGACAGTCGATGCTGTGTTACGCCTGAGGGCCGTGACTGAAGAGGCGGTGAGCTGTGGCGGCGTGCTGTTGGCGGTGTCGTTGGACATCGCCAACGCATTTAATAGTCTGCCATTTAGCTGCATCAGGGAAGCACTCCACTACCACGGGGTGCCAGAGTACCTGAGGCGGCTTGTGGCAGACTATCTTGAGGAGCGTACCGTCATGTACGAGGACCGAGATGGCATTCTGAGACGGCGGCTCATGTCGTGCGGTGTTCCACAGGGGTCTGTCCTCGGACCACTCCTGTGGAATATGGGATACGACTGGGCCCTTCGAGGTCGTCTTCCCCCCGGGCTGGGCGTAATTTGTTACGCCGATGACACATTGGTCACGGCCCGGGGGGCGAACTTTCAAGAGGCGGCGCGCCTGGCCACCGTGGGAGTCTCTTTGGTGGTCGGGCGCATTGAGGCGCTGGGTTTACGAGTGGCCCTAGACAAGACGGAGGCCCTTTTGTTCCATGGGCCCCGTCGTGGTCCACCACCCGGCGCCTCTATCGTAGTCAATTCGGTCCTCGTACCGGTTCAGGCCCAGATGAAATATCTGGGCCTGATCCTCGACGGCAGGTGGCTCTTCGACGAGCACTTCCGACAGCTTTCTCCAAAGCTGGTCGGCGCTGCTTCTGCCCTTGGGCGACTTTTGCCGAATTTGGGTGGAGCCAGCGTCGCGACGAGACGGCTATACACGGGGGTTGTCCGGTCAATGGCGCTGTATGGTGCACCGGTGTGGGCGGCGGCTCTGACCGCCCAGAATAGGGCTCGCCTCTGGCGCCCTCAGAGGATATTGGCGGTTAGAGCCATACGCGGCTACCGCACCGTATCGACGGAAGCGGCGTGCGCCTTGGCCGGAACTCCCCCGTGGGATTTGGAGGCGGAAGTGCTCGCCGAAGTTTATCGGCGGACAGCCGACTTCCGGGCGGGTAGCAGCATACGGCCCCCGCCCGAAGAGGTACGCGAGTGGCGTGAGGCCGCTCGTCGAGCCACAATGGCTCGTTGGTCGTCCCGGTTGGAGACTCCACGTGCTGGCTTTGCACTCGTGGAGGCTCTCCAGCCGGTCATCGCCGAGTGGGCAGGGCGGCAGCACGGGACCCTTTCCTTCCGACTGACGCAGGTTCTTTCCGGGCACGGTTGCTTCGGGAAGTATCTGCACTCGGTCGCCAGGAGGGAATTGAGTCCCGCCTGTCACCACTGCGACTGCAGTGAGGACTCGGCTCAGCACACGCTGGCGGTTTGTTCCACCTGGGCGGCGCAGCGTGGGGTCCTCACTGCAGCTATTGGATTAGATCTCTCGCTACCGGCCGTCATACGCTCCATGGCCGGTAGCGACAGTTGTTTTACCGCGGTCGCAACCTTCTGCGAAGACGTAATTTCGCGGAAGGAGGCGGCGGAGAGGGCCCGGGAGGACGATCTCCACTCGGACCCAATTCGCCGCCGGCGAGCCGGGCGGCGGAGGCGCGCATATCAGCGCCTCATGCCGCCTTGAGTGTGGCCGCGGGTGGACGGGACGGGTTTTCCCCTCCATCCGCTATAGTGGCCAGCCGCGAGGAGGCGACGTCCGCGTGTGCCGTACGCCGCCTAAAAGGAGAGTTTATCCGCAGATGGTGCCCGCATGAGCGGGCAGGCGCTAGGAGGGATCTGGATGTCGTAATAACAGCTGTTCCCGGATCCCTCCTATGTCAGGCGCAGAGTGGCACACCGTGTGGTTTTAGTCGGTCCGATTCCGACACACCACCCCGCCGTAAACCCCGGTGGGGTGACGGCCCGAGGGGGTTTCCACACGTTAAAAAAAAAAAAAAAAAAAAAAAAAAAAAAAAAAAAAAAGGGTTTGTTTCAAGTTGACCCCAGTAGGGGTCACACGGCGCGGCGTTCTTCTCACTTTCCGCGGTGGGCTGTAGCCAAACTGAATAGGGACCTACTAGAGGAGGCAGCCATTATTCACTCTTGGCTGTCTCCGCAGGCTCCGGCCGAGGAGGTCGACATGGGGGCTGGCCGTTTCCGCGATGCGAATACGCAGATCTGCGATGCGGCCATGCCCCGCATCCGAGGTTGTCGGCCTCCACGGAAGGAGGTTTACTGGTGGTCCCAGGAGTTGGCGGACCTCCGCGCGGCCTGTACTCGTGCCCGGAGGTCCTACACCCGTAGTCGGCGGCGACACCGTGAAGATGGTGAGGAGGACCAGCTTCATGACGAGTACCGAGAGGCGCGGAAAACTCTGAAGCTGGCCATCAGCCGCGCCAAAGAAATTAGGCGAAAGGAAATACTGGAGGGTCTCGATCGTGACCCCTGGGGTCGCCCTTATCGTGCGGCGCGACAAAAGCTCTGCACATCGGGCCCCCCCCTTACAGAGACCCTCCAGCCCAGCTTCCTGCGGGAAGTAGTCGAGGGCCTTTTCCCGCAACGGGTGGAGCACACACCCCCGTCGATGGCCTTCACGGTCGGAGACGACGGGGCGAACGAGGACAGTGTTCCGCCCGTCAGGGAATCGGAGGTAGGGGCGGTTGTTCTACGGATCCGCTCTAAGAACACCGCCCCCGGGCCAGACGGGATACCTGCCCGAGTATTGGCACGAACCCTCGACCACATGTCGGACCGCCTCAGGGAGGTCTTGGACGCTAGCTTGTCGTCCGGACACTTCCCTGAGTGCTGGAAAAGCGGGAAACTGGTCCTATTAAGGAAACTGGGACGGCCTACCGATTCGGTGGCGGCCTATAGGCCCATTGTGTTGCTGGACGAGGCGGGTAAACTGTTTGAGAGGATACTCTCTGCCCGCATCGTCCGGCACCTCTGCGAGGTGGGCCCCGATCTGTCGGATGCCCAATTTGGTTTTCGGGCGGGGCGTTCGACGGTCGATGCTGTGCTGCGCCTGAGGGCCGTTACCGAGGAGGCGGTGAGCTGTGGCGGTGTGCTGTTGGCGGTGTCGTTGGACATCGCCAACGCATTTAATAGTCTGCCATTTAGCTGCATTAGGGAAGCACTCCACTACCACGGGGTGCCAGAGTACCTGAGGCGGCTTGTGGCAGACTATCTTGAGGAGCGTACCGTCGTGTACGAGGACCGAGATGGTATTCTGAGGCGGCGGCCGATGTCATGCGGTGTTCCACAGGGGTCCGTCCTCGGACCACTCCTGTGGAATATGGGATACGAATGGGCCCTTCGAGGTCGTCTTCCCCCCGGGCTGGGCGTAATTTGTTACGCCGATGACACATTGGTCACAGCCCGGGGGGCGAACTTTCAAGAGGCGGCACGCCTGGCCACCGTGGGAGTCTCTTTGGTGGTCGGGCGCATTGAGGCGCTGGGTTTACGGGTGGCCCTAGATAAGACGGAAGCCCTTTTGTTTCATGGGTCCCGTCGTGGTCCACCCCCCGGTGCCTCTATCGTTGTCAATTCGGTCCTCGTACCGATTAAGGCCCAGATGAAGTATCTGGGCCTGATCCTCGACGGCAGGTGGCTCTTCGACGAGCACTTCCGACAGCTTACTCCAAAGCTGGTCGGCGCTGCTTCTGCTCTTGGGCGACTTTTGCCCAATTTGGGTGGAGCCAGCGTCGCGACGAGACGGCTATACACGGGGGTTGTTTGGTCAATGGCGCTGTATGGTGCACCGGTGTGGGCGGCGGCTCTGACCGCCCAGAATAGGGCTCGCCTCTGGCGCCCTCAGAGGATATTGGCGGTTAGAGCCATACGCGGTTACCGCACCGTATCGACGGAGGCGGCGTGCGCCCTGGCCGGAACTCCCCCGTGGGATTTGGAAGCGGAAGTGCTCGCCGAAGTTTATCGGCGGACGGCTGACTTCCGGGTAGCGGCATACGGCCCCCGCCCGAAGAGATACGCGAGTGGCGAGAGGCCGCTCGTCGAGCCACGATGGCTCGTTGGTCGTCCCGACTGGAGGCTCCACGTGCTGGCTTTGCCGCCGTGGAGGCTCTCCAGCCGGTCATCGCCGAGTGGGCAGGGCGGCAGCACGGGACCCTTTCCTTCCGACTGACGCAGGTCCTTTCCGGGCACGGTTGCTTCGGGAAGTATCTGCACTCGGTCGCCAGGAGGGAATTGAGTCCCGCCTGTCACCACTGCGACTGCAGTGAGGACTCGGCTCAACACACGCTAGCGGTTTGTTCCGCCTGGGCGGCGCAGCGTGGGGTCCTCACTGCAGTTATTGGAGGAGATCTCTCGCTACCGGCCGTCATACGCTCCATGGCCGGTAGCGACAGTTGTTTTACCGCGGTCGCAACCTTCTGCGAAGACGTAATTTCGCGGAAGGAGGCGGCGGAGAAGGCCCGGGAGGACGATGTCCACGCGGACCCAATTCGCCGCCGGCGAGCCGGGCGGCGGAGGCGCGCATACCAGCGCCTCATGCCGCCTTGAGTGTGGCTGCGGGTGGACGGGAAGGGTTTTCCCCTCCATCCGCTACAATGGCCAGCCGCGAGGAGGTGACGTCCGCGTGTGCCGTGCGTCGCCTGAAATAGAGAGTTTATCCGCAGATGGTGCCCGAGGTAGCGGGCAGGCGCTAGGAGGGATCTGGATGTCGTAATAGCAGCGGTTCCCGGATCCCTCCTATCTCAAGCGCAGAGTGGCACACCGTGTGGTTTTAGTCGGTCCGATTCCGACACACCACCCCGCCGTAAACCCCGGTGGGGTGACGGCCCGAGGGGGATTCCACACGTTAAAAAAAAAAAAAAAAAAAAAAAAAAAGGGTTTATTTCAAGTTGGTTCCGTGGCAGTCGTTGGCTCCACGGCAGCTCATTCCCCGCCCTTGTCGCTAAGAGACAAGGGCACTGGATATGTTGCTGCTGAGTGGGGGGGGATCACTGTATATGGTGTATACTTCTCCCCCAACCGGAGTTTGAACGACTTCGAGGTTTTCCTTAACAACTTGGAAACCTCGATGCGGCGTCTAACGTCTGGGCACGTCTTAGTGCTGGGGGACTTCAACGCAAAGTCCATTGAGTGGGGGTCCCCCAGGACAGACGCTAGGGGCGAGGCCGTAGAGGAGTAGGCGGCCTCGGTGGGCCTCCGTTTACTAAACAGGGGCTCCACCAACACGTGCGTGCGACAGCAGGGAGGGTCGATAGTGGACCTTTCGTTCGCTACCCCTGCCCTGGCCGCACGAGTAAGGAACTGGCGTGTCCTGGAAGAGGTTGAGACGCTCTCGGACCATCTCTATATCCGATTTGAGCTCTTCCGATCCCAGGACGCCAGTAGGGGTCACGCGGCGCGGCGTTCTTCTCGTTTTCCGCGGTGGGCTGTAGCTAAATTAAATAGGGACTTACCAGAGGAGGCGGCCATTATTTACTCTTGGCTGTCTCCGCAGGCCCCGACCGAGGAGGTCGACATGGGGGCTGGTCGCTTCTGCGAAGCGATTGCGCAAATCTGTGATGCGGCCATGCCCCGCATCAGAGGTTGCCGGCCTCCACGGAAGGAGGTTTACTGGTGCTGTTGGTGGTGTCGTTAGACAGCGCCAATGCATTTAATAGTCTGCCATTTAGCTGCATCAGGGAAGCCCTCCACTACCATGAGGTGCCAGAGTACCTGAGGCGGCTTATGGCAGACTATCTTGAGGAGCGTACCGTCATGTACGAGGACCAAGATGGTATTCTGAGGCGGCGGCCCATGTCGTGCGGTGTTCCACAGGGGTCTGTCCTCGGACCTCTCCTGTGGAGCATGGGATACGACTGGGCCCTTCGAGGTCGTCTTCCCCCCGGGCTGGGCGTAATATGTTACGCAGATGACACATTGGTCACAGCCCGGGGAGTGAACTTTCAAGAGGCGGTGCGCCTGGCCACCACGGGAGTCTCTTTGGTGGTCGGGCGTATTGAGGCGCTGGGTTTACGGGTGGCCTTAGATAAGACGGAGGCCCTTTTGTTCCATGGGCCCCGTCGTGGACCCGGCGCCTCTATCCTAGTCAATTCGGTCCTCGTACCGGTTCAGGCCCAGATGAAGTACCTGGGCCTGATCCTTGACGGGAGGTGGCTCTTCGACGAGCACTTCCGACAGCTTTCTCCAAAGCTGGTCGGCGCTGCCTCTGCCCTCGGGCGACTTTTGCCGAATTTGGGTGGAGCCAGCGTTGCGACGTGACGGCTATACACGGGGGTTGTCCGGTCAATGGCGCTGTATGGTGCACCGGTGTGGGCGGCGGCTCTGACCGCCTAGAATAGGGCTCGCCTCTGGCGCCCTCAGAGGATATTGGCGGTTAGAGCCGTACGCAGTTACCGCACCGTATCGACGGAGGCGGCGTGCGCCTTGGCCGGAACTCCGCCGTGGGATTTGGAGGCGGAAGTGCTCGACGAAGTTTATCGGCGGACGGCTGACTTCCCAGGGCGGATAGCGGCATACGGCCCCCGCCCGAAGAGATACGCGAGTGGTGTGAGGCCGCTCGTCGAGCCACGATGGTTCGTCGGTCGTTCCGGTTGGAGACTCCTTGTGCTGGCTTTGCCCTCGTGGAGGCTCTCCAGCCGGTCATCGCCGAGTGGGCAGGGCGGCAGCACGGGACCCTTTCCTTCCGACTGACGCAGGTCCTTTCCGGGCACGGTTGCTTCGGGAAGTATCTGCACTCGGTCGCCAGGAGGGAATTGAGTCCCGCCTGTCACCACTGCGACTGCAGTGAGGACTCGGCTCAGCACACGCAAGCGGTTTGTTCCGCCTGGGCGGCGCAACGTGGGGTCCTTACTGCAGTTATTGGAGGAGATCTCTCGCTACCGGCCGTCATACGCTCCATGGCCGGTAGCGACAGTTGTTTTACCGCGGTCGCAATCTTCTGCGAAGACGTAATTTCGCGGAAGGAGGCGGCGGAGAAGGCCCGAGAGGACGATATCCACTCGGACCCAATTCGCCGCCGACGAGCCGGGCGGCGGAGGTGCGCATACCAGCGCCTCATGCCGCCTTGAGTGTAGCCGCGGGTGGACGGGACGGGTTTTCCCCTCCATCCGCTACATTGGCCAGCCGCGAGGGAGCAACGTCCGCGTGTGCCGTATGTCGCCTAAAATAGAGAGTTTATCCGCAGATGGTGCCCGAGGTAGCGGGCAGGCGCTAGGAGGGATCTGGATGTCGTAATAGCAGCGGTTCCCGGATCCTTCCTATCTCAGGCGCAGAGTGGCACACCGTGTGGTTTTAGTCGGTTCGATTCCGACACACCACCCCGCCGTAAACCCCGGTGAGATGACGGCCCAAGGGGGTTTCCAAACGTTAAAAAAAAAAACAAAAAGGGTTTGTTTCAAGTTTTCCTTCTCTTTGTAATGATGTTGTTTTGCATACCTTTTAGCTACGAAAGCACGCCAAGTCAGAAAAGGCATAACTACTTAGTTCATTAGAGCCAGCACTCCTGTCTAGACCAGTGTTATAGCCTATACCACTCAGATTTTAACGTTCGCTAATAAAAATAGCTATACAACTTTCACGTGGAGACCCTATTTTGAATTGTGTAGTAATTTTTAAGCTCAGTGATATCTACCAGAAAAGAAGTGTATAAACGTGAAAAGAATATAAAATAAACTAAATGATCTCAGGGGATTCTACTAACATCAATTTGTGTAAAAGTACTTTAAAGTGAGCTTGCTGGTTACAATTTTATAAATAGTTTTGGAACAAGGATTCTGGACACGTACAAAGTATAAAAATTGACAAAGTTGGTCAAGCAGCCTGTGTTGCTCGCTCTACGAATACTAAGTTTAAAAATGTAGGTTTTAAAATTCTAAGAGTGATTTTCTCACTTGAGAAAAGTCTACCTTGAAATCAGTTCTTTTTAAAGCTTGTCATAATACTGTTTGAATAGAGTTTCAATAAATGTTTAAATATTATATTAGGTGGGCCAAGAATTCGTTAATATTTGAATCTAACATCCCGCTCAATCGTGTTACGGCAGTTCTTGGGATCGATGCTACTGGAATTTGCTGCCTAAAATCGTAACACACGATTTCAACCAATCATATGGTTGGAACCACTTGTCACACATCCAATGAGTCCCTACCGATAGTCAAAGACATGTCTCCGGAATAGATAATTTCCAGACGTGACGACATTCCATGGCCACTCAGAAGTCGAGATCTTTCCACAGCAGACTTCTTTTTATGTCGTGTCTACATCAATAAACCAAATACGCTACGTTAACTAAAAGAAAAAACAGCGACGAGATGTCGACGATCTCGCGATCTCTTTGCCGACGAGTATTCGAAAATTTCGGTGCCCGCTTAGAAGAGCGCAAACGTCGAAACGGTGGCCATTTAAATGATGTTATTTTAAAAAAATATGTTCTACTAATTAACTACCTTGTAAATAAACAATTTTTATAATGTATCAAATGACTTTTTTATACGATTTTTCGCGCTAGTTCGTACCCTATTTTAACGACATTTTTCTGGTTTATTACGTACCATAAACTACATAAACGACCTTTTTTATTATGTTAAATGTAAAAAGCACTATAATCCGTATTGTAATAGCTAAACATGTAAATTGTATTACTCATACCAGTACCTATATGTACCTACATACCTAATATATAATTATAGCTAAAAAATATCCATTAATGTTTTACAATATTCATACAAGAAAACATAAAAGATTCCGTCTTCAATTAGAGAAGCTTATTGCCATTAGTAAGCAATAAATTGAATTTCATAAGATAGCTTACTTTAGTAGATTAGAACTCAGTATTTTATCAAAATAAGGTACAGCTCTAAATTTCATAACACACATGACTAGTAATGGAAAATACGAGACAGTAACTTTGAATATAAAAACACACACAAACCTCATAATGCTTCATGTTGCAAAATATATCTGCAAATTCATAACTCGACACTTGAGCAAATCAGCAAAATCTCCTCGGATTCAACGAAGCGCAATGTAATTGGTGTATATTTGAAAAAAAAAGCCATTTGGCGTCTATCTGTCTTCACGTACATAATACAGCTAATCCGGCAAATTGCTGAAGGGACTCCACTCGACTATTTCTCGAGGGATACTTAATAAATGTACGTACTAAATTCGTGGATTACAAAACAAGGAGCGGATGGCTTGATTTTTTGCCGAGATGTTTCTTTGAGTACGAAACTTCGTGTAATTGTTTTCTTTATTTGTGTGTTACATATTTTAGGAAATTAAGTACTCCATTCTTTTTACTAAAGAGGTACACGTTTAGTAGCTTTTTAAAAGAATTATTTCAATGACAATTCGTCAACCAGAAGTTCATTTAACACGTTTAAGACGATATAATGAAGCGAGAGAGGAAAAAAGTGATTGCCAGTACTTTTTTTGGGTCAGCTCAAAAGACACAAGTATGTTGCATTTGTTTGTTGTCTAAGTTACGGTGGAGGAGATTGAGATGACTCTAGTAGTAGTGATGGCACAGTCTTATAGAAAATCGGTATTTAGGAATGCGTTTGTTGCTTTCCACTGAGTAAATAAGGCATCATCATCATTACCAGCCTTTAACAATCCACTGCTGGACATAGGTCTCTCCTTAGCGAGGAGGCTATGGCCTACTATACTACACTGGTCAGACTTGGTTGTTATAGAGTTTGTTTCAAGTTTTTTCTCTCTTTGCAGTGATGTTGTTTTACCTTTTATTTCCATAGTCGCCTCTTACCATACACATAGGAAGATTAGGCGTGGTGACACTTTGTATTTCTAATCTGTCACTACACAGAGAGGCAGTCGTGTTTAATTAGCAGATACTAATTAAACATGACTGCCTCTTGAGCGAGACAGCGATAATAATTGAAAAAACAAATTTGAAAGTAATTGATAAGAATTTTTTGTTTACTAATTTAATGACATTAAACTAATCAACGAAAGTTTTTGTAAGCAACTTTGATGGCAATGTCATAATTTATAGGTAGAGTTGTGTAGCATAAATGTCATCTAAACTAAACATACTTTTTTTTAAGAGCCTGTCAAATTGACTCTACTCTGTCAGATGAAAAGTACGCATAGAGTATAAGAGTGGTAGTCACCATACTCATTGCGTAGTCAGCATGCCCACGCTATGGCACCTTGTGAGATGTTTTTTCATTCAATTTCAGTCTCGCTTGGGAACGTAAAATATATGACAGTGTTTGTGGTAGAGTAAGGCTTACATGCTTACCAGAATAACTGTCACTCCTGCATACACAAGTAAGTACAACTGTTTTAAAATAAATTGACGAATTTAACCAGTACATATAGAGGTAGTAGAGCCACGCTGATTTCAGCACGAACGGGCCCGCTCGACCGAGGCAGTACTACCCTCCCACAGAAGAACAACCTAAAGCGCCAGCATCCGTGCTGTCGTGTTTTGGCAGTGAGTGCGAGACCGGAGGCCCATCGATGCAGGGGTGACAGTTCTCGTGATACTATGTGAGCCTTACACTACCACGATGACTGTCATGCCTTTTACGTCTCTAAGCGTGGCATGAAAAAGTATCTCACTAGGCCGCCATATACACCACCGGTTACCACACTGCATTATCTGCATTTGTAATGAGATGGTGACCACAACTCGTTGGATTCTATTCATGTTCTCCATCAGGCAGAATGGAGTCATTTTGGCAGGCTCTTCATATATTTTTTTATACATTCATTTTTTTATAAAAAAAAAAGAAAAAAAAAGAAAAAAAATAAATACACAAAACATGCATACAAACAATGTAAATTAAACAAAAGTTTGGAACAATAAAGAATGAATGAAGCATTAATTTAAACTATTACAAGTTTTACTCTTTAATCGTAACTACAAATAAAGAATTTCTTTTGGTACTTTTCATTCATTCGTTTGGTATCTACTAGGATGAGGGAGATAACCAAAGTTACTTTGTTTCCTTTTAATTATTTTGTTATTCTTAGCAATTAACGTTGTTATGACTAAATGTACTTACTTCAATTGACTCGTAAATTGTAAGAGTAAACTTTGAATTAAGTACAAGGAGTTGCTTAGAGAGGAGAATATTCTGAAATAATTCATTAATAACTGAAATGATTATAACTTACTATAGCCTCGTTCGTGTGATTTTCTATTGTTATAATCTTATTACCAACACTAGTTACTAAATATCAGCCATATTCCGTGTGGTATCCTGATTTATCCCATGGGTGTCATAAGGGGTGACTACTACAGCAAATTATGCAGCTCAACATCACTACAAGGAGAAGGAAAACTTAATAAAAGCCCGATGCCAACTTACATTGCCAGCGTGGTAAACTAGCTCAAAATCTCCTTTCTAAGGAGAGGTCTATGTCCAGCAGTGAACTATTAAAGATAACCTCATTTCGTGTTTCTAATTTTGTATATGATGAAATCCATACAATAGTTCATCTCATATTTTCACCGAGTAATTTATATTATTGAAGGAAGATTTGGAAACGAAGTTCACTAAAAGTTCGAAAACACACTTGTGTCTTTTGAATTGCAGGTCTACAAAAGGAGCCGTAATCACTTACCCTTATTTAATCTGTCTGAGAATTATTTACATATTACGTATTAAATTTTGTTCCACCTCAGTAACTTTGCTAGGTAGTAGATTTCAGCATGAGCGGGCCGGCTCGACCGGGGCAGTACTACCCTCCGACAGAAAACCAACCTAAAGCGCCAGCATCCGTGTTGTCGTGTTTCGTTGGTGAGTGTGAGACCGGAGGCCTATTGATGCAGGGGTGACAGTTATCGTAGTAACTGCGTAAGCTTTATACTGTCATGATGATGACAGTCATGCCTTTTACGTCGCCAAGCGGGGTGTGAAGAAGCATCTCACAAAGCCGCCATAGTGTGGGTTACCACACTGCATTGTCTGCATTTACGATGAGTATGGTGATCACAACTCTTGGATTCTATTCATGCTTTCCATCAGACAGAGTAGAGTCACTTTGGCAGGCTCTTAATATATAAAAAAACTTGTTACACGTTACAGCCTTTAACAGTCACTTGCAGGACATGGAACTCTACTTAGGAAAGAAATTTTAACTTACTATGACATGCTAACCAAACAGTTTGGAACAGAGTTTGTATCAAAATTTCCTTCCTCTTTGTAGTGATGTTGTCCTGCATAGTATGCTTCCTTAGTTGCCATTTACGACACCCAATAGGGCTGGTAACACTATGTATTCTTAATTCGTCACTACATGGAGATTAACCCGGCACCACAAACACATAACACGACATCAATCAATCAATCAACCTATCGCCATCCACTCCTGAACGAAGGTCTCCCAGCAGGAGCACCAACAATCCCAGTTTTGGGCAATCCGCATCCATTCGCAGCCAACCATCTTTTTCAAGTCGTCAGTCCATCGCGCCGCTTGGTGCCCTACACTAAGTTTGCCCAACACGTTACACTAGCACCTAAATCCTTTGGTGTACTAAAAATAAAATTGAAAGAACATTGTTGCTGCATCCAATAACAATACGCTAAATTTACAACCGCACACGTCCATTCATTATCAAAACAGATACCCTAAGCATCACGCTAGCAAAAATTAAATTTCACGTACCCCAAAAGTACCTTTTTAAGCTTTGTAATTAAGAATTTCTCTTAGTTACCTCACTTCTGATTTACTGCTTGAATTATGGCCTGAAGAAAAAAAGTCGAAAAATAGCGGCCAAATTATTTCGCTGGGCGCTTAATTTAAAAAGGTCTCTTATCAATTAGCTTTTCAAAGAATAATTGGAGTTCATGCTAACTTTTTGAGATTTTTTTTTAAATTGGGAGTGTATTTTAAAATGAGAATGGACTGAAGTATTTTAAGATAGCAGAGGGTTTATTACGAAAGATAGGACAAGCATTTGTCTTCATCTATTTAAAGATCTTTCCTACAGAAAGTAATTAATTAATTCTAAGAATGAACATACAGCTACTCAAATGCTACTCGACAATAAGATGCCGTTAATCCCCTTGTAGTATCAGTCACTTAAGGTAAATTATAGCTACAGAACGAGGCTTGAAATGGTGTTATTCTGGAGTATCTAGACAATAATTGACAATGGTGAATAAGATTAATATAACTTTAGAAAATTGTTGATAGGAACGTTTCTCACAATTTCCATACCGAATTACCTCTAAGCATTTAGATTGTGATACATAAGATCGCCGTGAGATCGAAAAAAAAATACTAATATCAAATATTTTCTTCATTTATTTTCACCAAGTGAATGAAGTTATCCGATTGCAAACCACCTCTCTACGTCCTTCAAGGGACTCAAAGCACGGCACTTATAACTCTTGAGTTTCATGGTTTTATGCAACTTTTTCAATCAACATATTGCCGTCCACTGCTGAACGAAGGTCTCCCTCAAGGAACGCCAATCATCCCGGTCTTGGTCAATTCGCATTCATGCCGCTGCTAGCTACCTTTTTCAAGTCGTCGGTCCATCGCGCCGCAGGATGCCCTACACTACATTTGCCCAATCATGGTATTCACTCTAGTACACTTCGGTTCCAGCGATCATTGGTTCGTCTGGAGACATGGCCCGCCCACTTCCACTTCAGCGTACTGATTCTCCGTGCGATGTCAGTTACTCTAGTTCTCTGACGAATAACCTCGTTACGAATTTTATCAACCAGAGAGACGCCCAGCATCGCACGCTCTATCGCACGCTGAGCTACTTTAAACTTATGGACCAGTCTAATGGTGAGTGTCCCGTCTCAGTTCCGTATGTCATTACAGGTAAAACGCACTGGTCATACACACAAGCCATTTACCGACAGGAAACCCTGTACCTGTCTCTGCTTAACGTGAATGTCATTTACGAACATTCATCTAAAAACTTCAATAACCGTTTACTTGCAATTCACACAAGTAATTTACACATTTTTTCATTTGGGTGTTTTATTATTTCAGGGCACTTTTATATACTTTCGTCTTTATTTGATCCCACTTAATACTGTCAAAGAAAGTCGGAATAAACAGAAAATTGACTGTGTCTGTGATGCAATTGAATCAGACTTCCATCTCCTATCTTGATTGAGTTAGTAACCAAGATGATCTACAAGTGGTTGGAGCATAACTTCACGGAAATAAATTTAATTTTACTTGAACTTTTTAGTACTTTATAAAAAGATTAGCTTTTGCTCGCGGCTTCGCTCGCATGGAATTTAACCTGCCACATTAAGTGTCGTAAGAGATTATTTCAAACATTTTTTTTAATAAAAAGTATCCTATGTTACTTGTAGTACTTCCAAAAGTATGTGGACAAACTTTCATGATGATCGGTTGAGTAGTTTTCGCGTGACACCGTAACAAACAACCTTACATTCGCATTGGACTGATAGGTGGGAAAGCCTTTGTGGCCTCCGTGGGATAGAGTCTGACCAGGCGGGGCGTTGATACTGGAGGGGACCTGCAGTGATATGGTCCGGGTCTCCTTCAGAGAAGGACGCCTGAGATCAACCGCGGAGGTGTTTTTAGTGGAATCACCACATACTCGGCTCTCGTGTCCCCGAGGAGCCCGAGATCCGAAAGGATTTTCCACCACGATAGTAAAAAAAGGGGGATGTAATGATAGTTAAACTTCAAAAGGTTGTCGATGTGATATGGTGACCCGAGTACTTTATACTATGCTACATTATACTATTATATATTCTAGAATCTTCTAACAAAATTTTAAACAATAAATCTTACTTACCACGTAATAAAGGAGAATATGTAAATGTATGTAAATTTATCAAACTAGAATTTTAAGATGAAATTTCAGACGACTAGGTATTTCATTATATTGCTTGATACGTTGAGCTTTAAAACAGATGTTTGAAATCAAGATGAGTGATATCAAAAGATTTGACGTAAAATAATTTAAATTCTTCTAACTACAATATGTGGAGTGAACGGGTATCATGTCCCTTCGACACAAAGGAAGGAAGGATCCTCTGACGGTTGATGTTGGGATGTTGTGTATGTGTGCTAATCACCACGAGAATTCCTATATCGTGATACAGGATTAGTAGTTGCTCCGAAGATCATTATACTCCGTAGTTCGATGTGTTTTCACTAGATGGTGTTGTAGTAAGTATTTCTATCTTGTGCTGTATGTGGAAGTCGCCACATATATATGCCTCTCTCTTTAGAGCAGAAAACTGTTAGTTATGGCTATCCTTTTCTTCCCTTTCTTTCTTATTATGAAATCTTTAATAAAAGTCCCCAGAATGATTTTTCTGGATGATTCGAACGTCACACGTTCTATAGTGTTGAGCCTGCTAACCTGAGATGACTATCTCACAATCATTTCTCTTATTACTTATTTATACATTCATGTTTTCATATCCCGAAATTATTTTAACACAAAAATATTATTTTCGCATACTTTTCAAAAGTATTTAACCTTATTTCATCAGTTTCTTGCGGTATTCAGTATTAAGCTTAGCCTGACACTATTAACTGCTAGGTGTGTCTTCATTGATGTCGACAGATTGCTCATTAAAATATAGCATGCCATTGACTACACTTACTCTACTTTTAATATCTTTTTGGCATCTTACTTTTAATATCGTTTATTGCCAATAATTTAATAAAATACGAAAAGCACAGAAAGACAGTCTAGACCATAAAATATTTGAAAGTAAAATGTTCAAAATTAGAGCCACAATGATTTCAGTAAGTATAGGCCGGCTTGACCGGGGCAGTACTACCCTCTCACAGGAGAACAACCTTAACTGACAGTATCTTTGCTATCATCGTTTCGTTGGTGCGAGAGAAATTGGTGGCCCATTGATGCAGGAGTAACAATTATCATGGTATGTGTGTAAGCCTTACACCGCCACGATGTCATGCTTTTTATGGCCTCAAGCGGAGTGTGAAGAAGCATCTCACAAAGCCACCATACTGAAATGAGAATGCCAGCGTTTTCCAGCAGGCGGAGTAGTCGCTTTGGCAGACTCTTAAAATAATAAAATATAAAAAGTTGACAAATTTCTGCCCATTACGTTCTCAGACTAAGATCTACTCACTTTAATTACGCACAAAGTAAAATATTTTCAGATGAAAATAGAAAAGAAAATCTTCTAAGTCAATCTCATCAAAAACGGTCAGTAAATAAAATACAATATAGCACCGTTATTAGACCAGAAGCAAAGACCCGTCAAATGTATTAGAATGTATGAAACTACATAATATAAACGGGGATCATTGGATTATCCTTTCTGTTGGGGAACATGGTGAAAATCCTTTAAGTGTTATGATAGATCTTGTTTTATATTTTAACTGTTTTCCAAAAATAAGTTTTATATGGAGATCTTAAAAATATGTTCTCTGGTACGCTAATATTACTAATTGACTCGTATATACTATTCTTTTGAAATTTGATAAAAATAGTAAGTGTATAAGCATATATCAATTGTGAATTATATGATATGGACAAGCTTCTTTGCTAAGCAAGCACGTACGTTCGTGTATTAAATGCGATTCAATCGTGCGATGAGTGTGTTAATTTTTTTTGTCTGGTTGTAATTAACCTTTATTATGTATGTATTTAAAAATAACACATAAAACTGTGGGTCCTGCACCTTATCTCTCCTCGGTCGTGTCGGATAACAGTCTCAATGAATTGTGAAATTGAGACAACAGAAAGTGCACTTATGTTTGCTCACACACCTGTGTACTATAATATCTATAGTGTATATGGCTAGTCTACGTTGTAACTGGCTGCAGTGGCCGAGATCGGAAAGCATCATCACCAGCACTTAGAAATAGATCATTTTATTTGTCAGCAGTTTGGTTATCATAGCGTAGAATATATAGCGACTTCCACATACAGCGCGAATAAAAACACGCCATCTAGTGAAGACACAACGAACTATGGACTAATTAACTACGGAATAACTACTAACCTGTATCGCGATATAGAAATTCGCGTTTATACAACATCCCAGCATCTCTTTGTGTTGGAGGGACATCACACCCGTTCCCTTCACAAGATAATTAATACTTTATTACATCTAACTCGTTTGAGATCTATGGGATTATTAAATAAATGAAATGATGACACCATTTCTTATCGTAACATTTAATTTCTGAGATCTGGATCTCTCTGTATTTACTCTCTAAAAATATTCATGCCAAAAACTCTCGCTATTGACTTTTAAATTGTTTCAATAGAAAATGAATTGAATATAAAAAAGAACAAGGAACACTCCAGCTTTGACTCATTTTATTTTTTGATTTAAGTAAATTTAAGATTATTTGTGGAACGTGACAGCAATTGATTGAAAAGGAATTTTAAAGTGGGTAGGAAAAAGATTTTGCTGGCCTCAACATTCTCACATTTATTTATGTTCCGAGAAGTCCATTTACGAGATGTAGGAAAATTATTAAATACCTGTATCCTTTTCTGGTTCCCTCAAAGGGCATATGGAAAAAAATATGGTAACCGAATAGTTAAAGAAGAAAAATGTACAGAACAAATGGACTGATAAGCTAATTGTCATGGCAGAGGTAAACATATCAATATATTTTAGTATCATTCACTATATTTTTTTGGAAAAGAGTATGTAGAAATGTTTTAAACGTGTATGTTAACAAAAAACCAAGTATATTAATCGGGATTCACTTTACTTTATGGATAAGATAGGAAGATTGGGGGAATATTAAAAGGAATAGTAAGACCGATAGTAAGCCACTGTTTTTCGACTTACATGATTTTTACACATACGTCATCGTTTTGTCCTTTTTGGGACCTATACGTCTACCCCTGATGACCAGCGGGATGACTATTCGAAAAGTCGGAAAATAGAAGGTATCGTAACTTCTTTAAAAAAAAATATCGTGAATTAGTTACGCTGTGAAACAAAATGATAAAATAGTGATATATTTATATATTACTACGTGTGTCACTAGTTATATGTTGACTGCCTCGTTAGTCCAGAGGTTAGCGTATGCGACTACCGATCAAGAAGTTTTTGGTTTGTTATTGAGTTTTTCTGATTATAGAAATGTTAATAACAAACCAGTGCTTGGAATATGATGTCTTAACCTCCGTACCTCTAGGCACGGGGGTTAAGATATGAAATGAAAACCCATATACTAGCTACTATGATTTTGAACTATGATTTCAGCACGAGCGGGTTGGCTCGACTGACGCAGGACTACCCTCCCATAGAAGACCAACCTAAAGCGCCAGCATCTGTATTGTCGTGTTTCATTCGTGAGTGTGAGATTGGAGGCCCCATTGATGCAGGGGTGACAGTTATTGTGGTAACTGTGTAAACCTTACACTGTCACGATGACTGTCATGTCTTTTACGTCCCCAAGCGTGGTGTGAAAAAGCATCTCACAAGGCCGCCATAGTGTGAGTCACTATACTGTATTGTCTGCATTTGCAATGAGTATGGTGACCATAACTCTTGGATTCTATTCATGCCTTCCATCAGGCGAGCAGAGTCAATTTGGCAGGCTATTTATATAGAAAAAAAAACAACGTCGAAGAGCACATAAAGCCATTAATCCTGTGCCTGATCTCTCGTCGGTCGTGTCGGATAACCGTCCCATCGGATTGTGAGAGTGAGGGAACAAAGAGTGCACCTGTGTTTGCACACATGTTTGTGCACTATGATATCTCATGCGTAGTTGGCTGGCCTCCGTTGAGGCTGGCTGCCGTTGCTGAAATTGCTTAGAAGTCATCATCATCAATATATGCTAATAGAGATTATTTTAGACAATAGCTGGTACAGTCATCATCGTGTCATGCCGTCATAGCCATATTCATATACCTATAACTCGAATTCACTATTCCTACCCTATGAAAGTAAGATTTTATTACGGATATTAGTTCTTCTGTGTGGTAACGGATTAAGAATACATAGTGTTACCACCCCTATTCAGCCCGTGGTTGTCGTAAAAGGTGACTAAGGGAATAAAGTAAGCAAGACAACATCATTACAAACAGAAGGAAAACTAGGAACAAACCCTATTCCAACCCGTCTGCCAGCGTGGTGTAGTAGGCCAAAACATCCTTGCTAAGGAGAGACTTATGTCCAGCAGTGGACTGTAAAGGCTGTTGATGTTGATGATTAGTTCTTAGCATCTGAGTCACAAAATGAGTTGGTTTGCTAAATTTGAATGTATTTTGGAGCGTGTATTTGTGTTTTAGAGTGTCACCTTTCATATCAATATTTATTCTTTACATTAATAATTCCTCTTACTGTATATAATACAAATAGTGTTTAAATTGCCAGCAATAAAGGTTAGACAGCCTAAGATACAGAAAAAAAAAACAGAAAGTGAATAAAAGAGAATTATAATTTAAACGATACTTACATATATACTTTAAAATCTTACTTTCCCAAACATGTAGAAGCATGTAACAGCATACATTTAAAGTTAAGCACAATATTATATAAGTTTTAACGAGTTGCCAGTGCAAGGCAAAGAGATTTCCTAGTGTTGCAACCCCATGGCTATAAAGATCAAGAAGTTTATAAAGTACGCCACATTGGTACTATGAAATAACATCAAATGTAGGTATCTACGTAAGCAAAACATCACAGTGTAACATAAAACATAGCCTCACATCATTTTCCTAAGCCAAGGGGCCCCATAAAAACTTGAATTTCATAACTTCATCTACCTTAACAAAATTATTAAGCAAAATTCATGGTTGTTGATATATTTTCATGGTTATAGTCAAGCTAAGAGAAAACAACTTAATACCTTGTAATGTATTAATTTTTTCGATACTAAGCAACTGGTTATTACACATTACGACTCTACAACCACGACTTTACGACTTATTTTTCTTCTTATCTATTTCTTACTAATTTACTTAGTCAAGTAAGTAAGCTTCTTAATTATTAAAAAAAAGCACAAAACCCACTTAAAAAAAACACTGTTAACAAATAACACCATAATATCATCATCTCTTTTCTCTTCCTTCCTGTGCAAACCAGTCATAACCAGGAACCCTCACACTATGGTCCTAGGTCCTTAAAGCGGAGTGTTAAAATTTCTCTAAGTCACCATAATGCGGGTCACCGTACTGCGTTTCCTGCGTTCGCAACGTGTATGGCGACTCTTGGACTTCAATCATGCTTTCTACCAGGGAGAGTAGTCATTTTAGCAGGCTCTAAATTAAAAAATAAAACCATAAAAATAATGTATTAAAGAAAGCTGCCTCGGTAGCGCGGCGGTAGCGAATGCGACTGCTGTTCTTGAGGTCTCAGGTTCGATTCCCGGGTCGGATCGAACGTTTGTATTATCATCAAATATTTGTTTCAGAGTTTAGGCGTTTTCTATCTATAATATTTATGTATTTACGAAAGAAAAAGTATTAAAGTTTTCTATCAGTCGGTCTATTTATCATAGCACAAGCTCTGCTTGGTTTGAAACTAGATGACGTTATGTGTCAAATGTCAAAAATATTTATTGTTTATTTATTATTTTAGGGTGTTTTGAAAACAAAAATCAATATTTTCACATATAAAACAATGTATAACATATAAACGAATGTAATTCCTTAGCAAAATATAGATTTAGAAAAAACGCGACAGTTACTACATTTATCTTGTAATCACATCCAGACGAGGGTATAAGTAAGATTTACAATGGACTGGCAATGTTAAATATTAAGCGCCCCGTGACAAGGGTACTTGTAGGGTAAAAAGAGGAACGCAGCGTTTAGACGAGGACTGTATGAAGGTTTAAATTGATAGGTACTTTATGTTGTTTTTTTATTTATTTATGAAACAGGCTATGTCTCTGCTTTGGAGGAGACGTTAAGCCGTCGTTTCTACTCATCATTTAAACATTTGTAGTAATCGTGAATCGAAGGAAAGAAATTTACGAGGGGGCGTTTTTAAGTTCGCGGAATGGAGGGTATTGAGTAATAATAAAAACACAAAATTATTTTTCTTTTTCTATATATTCCCCTGCAACACGAATACATTTTTCAGATCTTTCAATTAGTTTTTTTATTCCCTCGTAAAAAAAAGTTTTAGCTTTGTCTGAAAAATACGCCGAAACCGCCTCCTTAACCTCCTCATCAGTTGAAAATTTCTTACCACGTAATTCTTTTTTCATTTTTGGAAAGAGATAATAATCACTCGGAGCCAAATCTGGACTGTAGGGTGGATGATTCAAAATATCGAAGCCCACCTTATGCAGGGCAGCCAGTGCGACTCGGCTCTTGTGAACGGGAGCATTGTCATGCAATAGCAGGACACCTTTCGTTAATTTTCCCCGTCTTTTTTCTTTGATGGCTTCTTTTAACTGTTCTAAGATTGAAGCGTAGTATTCCCCCGTTATAGAAATGCCTTTATCTTTATAATCTATCAATAATATTCCTTCTGAGTCCCAAAAAATCGTTGCCATGAGTTTCCCAGCCGACTGTGAAACCTTAAATTTCTTGGGTGGTGCTGTGCCCTTTTTGTGCCACTGCATAGAGTCTTGTTTGGACTCGGGTTCATAATGATGAACCCAAGTTTCATCCCCAGTAACAATTTGATTCAATACGCTATCCTTGTCTTCATTGCAGAGGTCCAAAAACGCACGTGAACATTCCACGCGCTGTTGTTTTTGCAATGGCGTGAGCATTCTCGGCACCCACCGTGCGCTAACCTTAGTCATGCCAAGATGATCGTGTAAAATTTTAAAAATTGTTGTATCCGATACTCCAACCATTTCTGCGAGTTGTTTCTTTTTTAGTCGAGCATCTTCCAATACAATTTTTTCTACTTTTGCAATAACTTCTGGCGTAGTCACCTCAACGGAGCGCCCCGGCCTCGGGTCGTCTTCAAGTGATTCCCTGCCTTGTTTAAATAAACTATGCCACTTGTAGACCATTGTTTTTCCTGGGCAAGAATCCCCGTAAACCGATGACATCTCATTGAGTATGGTTTGAACAGACTTTCCTTGCTTAGTAAGGAACTTTATCACCGCACGGAATTCAATTTTCTCCATTTTTTTCACTTCGTTCCCGATTAAAATACTTGGTCAACGATAGTTTAATAACTAATGATCCAATCACAACAAATTTTACTATGCAGACTAATTATGAGTCACTGAATACGGTAGGCATCAAAAGAGCGCGTTTACCCGCCTTTTTCACTGTCATTCCGCGAACTTAAAAACTTACCCTCGTAATGTCAACGAGTACTTGTGTTGATGCTGTAGTATACTGAAAGCCGACTCTAATCTACTAGATAGATGAAACAGACTCTGAAAACAGAAAAAGTGTGATTTAAAAATGAGTAAGGTGACCAAAACACTTCTCTGTGTAATATTAATTTAAAAAAAAAACTGTTTTGTAAATAAAAATTGGTCCGCTGTCATGAGCTGTCATTATGGAAGTGATATGCCTTATAAAATGGTTTTTCAATTTTTGCAATCTTAATTGTATTTGACTTAATGAATGAGGTTATAGAGAAACAAACTTATTCTCCCCCTCGTTCTCTCAATTTTAAAGGGAAAGTGTTTAGAAGCGGCATAAACAGAGTTTGTCGATCGCTCGATAGATGGCGTTTATCATATTTTCTGAATCGCGATATATTTTGTTTCGCATGGCAGGTTAAATACGCCAGATGTTTAATGTTTATAAAAAAAAACCTATCAAGGCACATGTGTTGGTTGCTATATTTGTGTTAAATATACGGTATAGTGCGATACGGTGGTTTTAATCGAATCGCCCCCAGTGACGCGACAGTGGTGACAAGGAGCGCCCTGCGTACAGAAAGGGAATTTAATTACCAGCAGCACGGTTGCTAGGGCTGGCACATAGTAGAAAAGAAAATCAATTGGTAATCAGCATTATCCTCGTTAACAGCCTTATATATAATAGGCCACTGCTGGACAAAGGCCTCTCCTTACCAAGGAGGTTTTGGAATCCTACTATACCACGCTGGTCTGACGAGTTGATATAGAATTTGTTACGAGTTTTCCTTCTCCTTGCAGTAATTTTGTATTGCATATTTTATTCCCTTAGCCGCTGTTACTCCACCCATGGAAAGAATAGGGCTGATGACTCTGTATTATTAATTCAGCACCATATGGATGTACCTGAAATAAGTAACATGTATTTTACATAATAAATTTCAATTTTAAATTATCAGCATTAAAATTGCTTTTACATTGCAGTGTGGTCACATACAGTCCCATAATGGCCAATCAATTTCCGTCAGCTGATTGATCGACTGTTGCCGTTGATATAATCGATGTGACATTAATGTGGGGTCATTTGCTATGTGTGCCTTTTGATAGAAGGGCTTTTTTCCTGACGCAGTGTTGTTCCTATAAGTTGTCACTGATTTTTTTCTTTTTTCTATATTAACAACCTGCCAAAGTGACTCTACTCTGACTGATGGAAAGCATGAATAGAATCCAAGAGTTGTGTTCACCGTACACATTGTAAATACTGACAACGCAGTATGGTGACCCACACTATGGCGGCCTTGTGAGATGCTTTTTCACATCCCGCTTGGGAACGTAAAAGGCATGACAGTCATTGTGACAGTGTAAGGCTTACACAGTTACCATGATAACTGTCATCCCTGCATCAATAGGCCTCCAGTAAATGTTTGTAAATGATTCTGCATTACCAACCGGTTTTTGCGAACAGCTGGCTGGATCTAAATATATATTTTTTTTATAAACGATTAATGATTTTTATTTTTACAAATATTTTACATGTTGGACTTTATAGTTAGAAGACGCCGGTATTTCCTAAGACTCACTCTGGGAAGAAATGCCGAAAGAAATTGGAGTACCCCACATAGGAGTTTTTTTTTTAAATCTATGAGAATCGATGAATTAAAACTATGTGAGTACAGTATAAGATCTTTTTCCTTTTTTTTGACGCGTGGAAGGCCCCTTGCCGAGATTCTTCGCGTGGTGGTGTGTCGAAATTAGACTGCGTCTGAAATAGGACTACTCGGGGAGCTGCTGTAATTGAGACATCTGGACCTCACAGTGTAGGATCTGGGTTAGTCTTTTAAAGAAACCACCATAATTTCAAGATAGCTTTTTCGTACAGCCAGTATACGAGCCCCGACCTAATTTAAGTAGTAGTCGTCAAGATTACCGACCCGAAGCGTGAGATTACCGCCAGTAGGCCATTTCGGTAGGCCGTACAAACACTCAAAATCACCAAAGAATACTAAATATAAACTAATCTAGAGTGGGCCAAGAATTTGTTAACATTTGAATCTAACATCCCCGCAATCATGTTACGGGAGATCTTGGGGCCGATGCTACTGGAAATTGCTAGTTACAAACGTAACACATGGTTTCCACAAGATGAAACCACTTAACATGAGTCCCCGACGGTGGTCAAAGACATGTTGCCGGAAAAGCTGATTTCCAGGCGAGGCAATACTCCATGGCCACCCAGAAGTCCAGATCTATCCCCAGCAGACTTCGTTTTATAGAATTATTTAAAAAATCTTGTCTACATGAATAAACCATACACACTACGTCAACTAAAAGAAAAATTTAGAGAAGAAATGTCAGCCATCTCACGGTCTTTTTGCCGACGAGTATTCAAAAATTTCGGTTCTCTTTTAGAAGAGTGCAAACGTCGAAACGGTAGTCATTAAGACGATGTAACTTTAAGAAAAAAGGCAACTAATTAGTTTTCTTGTAAATAAACAGTTTTGAAAATATTTCAAATGGTTTTCTTCATATGATTTTTCAAATATTAAGTAATTTTGTAGCCCACCCTATATTACAAACCTAGACTATATTTACATTTTCATACAGAATAATTTACTATTACAATTCAACTTCCATGTCAGGAGAAAAAAACAATAGTATACCAAAAAAATTAAAAGACGACATATTACATATACATATATACACAAAGCACTTCTCATATTTACCACCAACTGACCGGTGTCTTTCCCAATATCGATACTGAATTTACTATTTCTTCTGAGCTGTTTTGTATTTTAAGAAGTGTATTTTTATTGTTGTTTGTAAGCAATAAGGAGGTATACACATACACGAACACACACACACACACACACACACACACACACGCACACACACACACACGCATGCACGCATGCACGCACGCACGCACGCACACACATACATACACACACACAGACACACTACACATAGGCTGAATTTATTATACAAAGGAGCAGCAGCATCAGTGTTGGATGTTCAACACATAAATATTACTAGTACGTCTGATTCAATTCGTTCGTTACTAATTGTAAATAAAACGCAGTAATCTAACTAAAATCATAAATAATTAACTAAACTTAAATGTTTTTATAAGTTTCTGTCGTTTGTCTATACTCGTAAATAAATGAATAAAAAAAAAATCGGGAATTTGACACACAAAATCATCTAGTTTCAAATTAAGCAGAGCTTGTGCTATGGATAACTAGACTGACTGATAGAATACTCGTACTTATATTATTTATTTTTATAAATACATACATAGAAAACACCCAAACTTCGAAACAAAACAAACATTTGGTCCTGCCCGGGAATCGAACCCGAGACCTCAAGCAGTCACATTCACTACCACTGCGCCACCGAGGCAGTTCTGATATCAATCATTATAGCTTGAACTTTCATTGTATAGTTTAGCTATACCATGACAACCCATTCAGCTAACCAGTAATAATCCTAAAACATTTTGCAGCGGCTTTTGTATATTTTTCAGGTTTAGTTAAGTTTTAAAAATGATTTCTGTGCTTCTGCGGATAAATAATAAATTATTCACAATTTCACATTTGCTCACTCGTAAAATTTGCTTATAAAAGTACTTTTATAAAGAATTTTTGTTTACGTATTAATATATTTTTAGCAAATTTTACGGTCCAGTCACCCGATCACTGACCTATGAACATCGTAATATATTTGCCTTTTATTCATACTACAACATATAATGCCTTTAATAGTACACTTTTAATAAATAATATTGTTAGTATATAGCAAAAATGTATAAAGTTGACTGCATGACAAACTTACCTTTCTTGCAAGGCTACAAATACTAATGTCACTGAACGCTATGGTCAATTTATAATACACTAGCTTTGCTCGCGTGAAATTTTCTCTGCAACATTAAGTTTCGAAAAAGATCGTATCTTTTTTAATAAGAACTAGGTGGTAGAGCCACACTGATTTCAGCACGAACGGGCGTGCTCGTCAGGGGCAGTACTATCCTCCCACAGAAGACCAACCTAAAACGCCAGCATCCGTGTTGTCGTGTTTCGTTGGAGTGTAAGACCGGAGCCCCATTGATGCAGGGGTGACGGTTATCGTGGTAACTGTGTAAGCTTTACACTGTCACGATGACTGTCATGCCTTTTACGTCCCCAAGCGGGGCGTGAAGAAGTATCTCCCTAGGCCGCCATAGTGTGGGGTCGCTATACTGCATTGTCTGCATTTGCAATGAGTATGGTGACCACAACTCGTGGATTCTATTCATGCTTTTCATCAGGCAGAGTAGAGTCACTTTGGAAGGCTCTTAATATAGAAAAAAAATAACAATAACATACAGACAATTCTACGGTACATCATCTTTGTGTAACTTCAGTTGTTTAGGCAGCGTACGCCAACATAATTCTCGGAGGCCAGATTTTTTTCCAACTTAATTGGCATGCATCGTTATATAACGATCAAAATTACATAAAGTCACTACAAATTGCAGCCTATATATTATTTCGATGATAACCTATATTACTGTAAAGTTTCATCTAAATCCATCCAGTAATTTGTTCGTGAAAGAGTAGCAACTATCCATACTCACAAACTTTCGCATTTATAATATAATATTAGTAGGATTATACATGAAAATGTCTGTATTAAAAAAATGTACGACGTTTGTTCTAAATCCTTTTTTCCAAACGTTTTCTTTTAACTTATCCAAAATACACTTAAACACTATTTTTTCTATTTTTTCTTTTTTAGAGTTTTGCTTGGTTTAGTTTTTCATTTTTTCACTGAAACGTGAAATGATCAAAATAATATTTATTTTTTAACTATTACTAAATATATTCTTTATTCTAAGGGCACCCCTTAGAATAAAGAATATTATTTTTGATTAGTTGCAATACAATAAATTATTATATGATAATTACGTTTTATAGCAAATGTTTTAAATATACTTCAAAATGTATATAATTATTGTGAAATATAAAAATAAATATTAAATAAAAAACAAAAGAAAATCCAAAAAAAAAAATATAAATTGAAGTAGGTATTATGATACAAAAATCATATTTAATAAGCTTAAAATAGTTACAAAATAAACAAAAAAAGTGTCTACAAAAAAAATATGCCGCACAAAAATAATTATAAAATACAACTGCACCGTTCTGTGTACATGAAATCTCAGAATTCTAAGAGTACAACATCATAATAATGTTCTTACTAAATATGCTGTCTTTGCAGATAAAAATATCTACTACATTCGAGGGTAATGAATCCAGGTCACAGAAATCTGAAAATTATAAACTCTAAGGATAAAGTTTCAGATAGTTATCTAACATACAACATTATAGGACAAATAAAACTGGGTGGTATAAATATCTAACATATATATCTTAACCCAAACCTTGCAAAACTGTAGTTATCTAGCTGTTAAATTGATATATTTAGTCTATCAGACACTTTGTCGGCAAGTGGTGAAACTGGTTTTAAGAAATACAAATTAGCTTAGTAAAAAATATTAAAATACAATCGGAATGAATAACTAAATATTTAGTACACAAAGCAAAAACAATATTTTAGTACATTTTGTAAACTCAATATCCTATCATTACTGCGTTTATTCTGTAGTAAGTTTCATAGACGAAATCGAGGCATAATTTCCTTTTTTTTAAGAAAATTTGAACACTACTTGCGGGATCGGGAGAAGCTCTTATTACCCCCGCATGCTTTATCATATTAAAAACCTTGGCTACGTGTTAGTCGCTCAATACAATTAATATATACCTCTCGATAGTAGTAATTTACTATCCGACCTGGATTCTTGCTCTTTAGTGTATTATTAAACAGAGAGCGCCAAAACACGATAATGTCTAGACAACTAAATAATCAGCGGAAGTTTACAGAAATGAGTGTAGTCCGAAAATAGCAGAATTTGGTCCGATTTTATTTAAGATAAGTGAGAGAAATTGAGTCGTTGTGATATTTTTTATCTAAATTACTATCTTGCCACCGTTTGCAAGCGAAATCTTCATATTACTTTAGAGATAAAAGGATGGTTTCTTCCCCCGAGTTTTCACTAAAATAAATGGAAAATATGAGTCTATGAAGCGAACATAACACGAACAAAGGTGAAAGTTTGACTCTTAATCATTGAGACTTAATCAGACACAGTTGAACAGACTAATATATTAAATGTTTTATTTAACTAAATAAAAGGTAAAAGCCTCAGGTGAAGGAAAGTTTTTGTATTAGATGGTGTAAGTGCTTATGGAAAAACAAAGATGCTGAGAACAAATAAGAAGAGGGATGTATTTTTTTTTTATTTTTTTTTTTTTATACCACGACGGTGGCAAACAAGCATACGGCCCGCCTGATGGTAAGCGGCTACCGCAGCCTATGGACGCCTGCGGCACCAGGGGCATCACGTGCGCGTTGCCGACCCTTCAAAAACCTATTAACCCCCTTCTTGAAGAACCCCATGCTGTAGTTCCCAGGGAAAACCGTGGCAGGGAGCTCATTCCATAACGGGATTGTTCGCGGGAGAAAATTTCTCTGAAACCGCACTGTGCGCGACCATTTAGGTTCCAATGTATGTGGATGAGCTCCCTGACGATGGCGAGCGGTGCGATGGTAGAATGTGGCTGTGGGCATCATATCAAACAATTCTTCAGAACACAACCCATTGTAGAGACGGTAGAGTACACACAGGGAGGCAAAGTCTCTCCTAAGACTTAGTGGCTCGATACCGTCCGTGAGATCAGGATCGTCGACAATTCTCACAGCACGTCTCTGGACTGAATCGAAAGGCTCAAGCTGGTACTTCGGTGCTCCCGCCCAGAGATGACAGCAATACTCCATGTGAGGCTGAACTTGTGCTTTGTACAGTAGTAGCCTTTGTGCCGGTGTGAAATATCGCTTCGCTCTATTCAGAACACCAAGCTTTTTTGATGCCAGCCTCACCTTTCCCTCCAAATGAGTCCGAAATTGGACGTCACTGGAGATATCGACACCGAGGATCCCAATACTCTGTGAGATGGTAAGGGGTGTATTCTGGAATTGTGGAACTACAGTGAACGGGGTTTTTTTAGCAGTAAACGCACAAACTTGTGTCTTAGAGGGGTTAAATTGGACCAGGTTATCCCGACCCCAATCGGGTGACGGAGACTCTGTGTAAAGTGCTCTCGATTTGAGACACAAGTTGTTCGCGACTTTCTACTACAGCGGTACGAGGGATGTTAGCCCGGCCCGTGTAATACGCATCTCCAGTACTGTCATCCGCATAACAATGAATGCTATCTATGGTCAACATATCATTGATATGCAGCAAGAATAGTGTTGGCGATAGCACGGAGCCTTGCGGGACACCAGCGTTTATGTCCATGCTTTCGGAGCAGCTACCGTCGACGACGGCTTTTATGCGTCTGCCAGACAAAAAGCTAGCCACCCATTTGCACAAACCCTCGGGCAGGCCGTAGGACGGTAACTTCGATAGAAGGCCCCTGTGCCAGACCCGATCGAACGCCTTTGCTATATCCAGGCCAACTGCCAAAGCCTCACCTTGACTCTCAATGGCTGAAGCCCACCGGTGAGTGAGATACACTAGAAGATCACCAGGCGAGCGACCGCGGCGGAAACCGTACTGGCGGTCGCTGATCAAATCGTGCTCTTCCAGGTAACTGAGGAGCCGTGTGTTGATTACACGCTACATCACCTCAGAGAGAAGGGAGGTTATAGCTATAGGCCTGTAATTCGATGGGTCCGATCTATCACCCTTTTTTGGCACTGGATGCACATGGGCAGTCTTCCACGAAGACGGCACTTGCCTTTTGCGGTAGGAAATCGCGAAAAGTCGCGTTAGTACAGGGCACAACTCAGGGGCACACTTTTTGAGCACCACTGCAGGTATGCCGTCTGGCCCACTCGACTTATTTGTCATATTCCTATATCGAATGATTAGGAGCAATCCATGTCATGGGTATTAATTAGATCATTGTAATCTCCTTTCAACTTCACCAATTTTAATCAATAAAAGTTTAAGTGAAAAACACATTTTTTGGATAGTAGAGCCACGCTGATTTCAACACGAACGGGCCGGCTCGATCGGGACAGTACTACCCTCCCACAGAAGACCAACCTAAAGCGACAGCATTTGTGATGTCGTGTTTTGATGGTGAGTGTGAGACCGGAGGTCCATTCATGCAGGGGTGATAGTTATCGTGCTAACTGTGTAAGCCTTACACTGCCACAATGACTCTCATGCCTTTTACGTCCCCAAGCGGGGCGTGAAAAATATCTCACTAGGCCGCCATAGTGTGGGTCATCATACCGCATTGTCTGTATTTGCAATGAGTATGGTGACCGCAACTCTTGGATTCTATTCATGCTTTCCATCAGGTAGAATAGAGTCACTATGGCAGGCTCTTAATATAGAAAAAAAAATGAGATCCCGTGGTTCTTAGACTTATACCTAAATTGGTTAGAACTATAAGACTAGGTATTGGATTTAAAGTATACATAGAAAAAAAAAAATCAAGAACCATCGACAATTCTCCTGGAAATCTATTTTCGGTGTTACGTAATTCAACTTTACTTTCTGATTTCACATTAAAACAAAATAAAAGGGAAAATGTTTGAAATAAACCATATTCACCCACGTTCTACTGTTATGTACTGAAGCCGTGTTATTGCTGGTTAAATTTCCCAGATTACACTTTTCCTTTGAGCCAACATATCAACTAAATGATATATGCTTCTCTGTTTTAAAACACTATGAAAGAAAAAAATCTAATCACGTTTAACAGACTTGACTTACTGAAGTTTCAAAACGCATCTTGAACAATGACTGCACAGCTGGCCTAGTGGTTGAAGCGGTCGCCACACCGTTCTCTACTGAGAGCGGTTCGAATCCCACATGAGACAACACTTTGTGTGAACCACAAATAATTGTTCTGAGCCTGGGTGTTTTAGCGTCCGTTTCTTGTATAACCTAGTGCGGGCGTTGTCTTTTTAAAAAAAAGTAAAAAATATCACCTTAGAATATACATATATCGTCTAAATAACAAACAACATATCATGCAATCTTAAAACAAAAAATCTGTCGCACAAACCACCCAGCATATGTTACGAGATGATGTCACTCGATTAGAACAGACATTTACAAATGTGGCCGAGCGTATCATGCATGTGAAAATACGCATGATTCAAGATTCATAGCCTGTGTATGGTCATAGTATCCCATGAGAGCTGCCCTTCGCTATAGGTCCATGGGCATCAATCACAGTCACTACCAGAGTAACAGGACATCTGACCCACGGCCGTGTGGTTCCTCTTACTAGGCAACTTTTCTATTCAATTTCTGTTTGTTAGGCCATATTGGTGCATTGTTTAATGATCATAACTGTTAAACCAAGATTGTTAGTTCGATTCCCACCCACGATAGGTTAATATCGTGTGATGAGTACGGTTATTAATAATTCTATATTGACCAGTGTATGTATTTAGAAATATACAAGCACGAATAGTTTAATCAGAAGTCTGGTTTTCATAGGCTTTGTTAAGTTCAGGATCAGATGAACGTGTCTAGGATTTGTTATTATCATTATTATGGATTGTTGATCAACTAATATTTATATTACTTTTAACATTAATAACATAATTAACCTATAACAAGTCAGTGACAATTAAATTTGAATTCTATTATTCAAAACTAAATATTTTTAGTAGTTGTTGTTTAATGTTAAAGTGACTATGTCCGGATAAAGTCTGTACGAGGCGTTATGGTTTTTGCACGTGATGAATTCGGGTAGATGGCGGTCAATGTTATACTAAAAATTCATTGCAATGTGGGTGAGTATACTCATGAACTTCAAATTTTTGATAATAATAATAATAATAAAACTGAACTTCATGGCCGATTTTATCGGGCCCTACACGGGTCTGATATAGACTTTAAAGCGTCAACGTCTTGGCTACGGTATGGTGATCTCTTCGGAGAAACCGAAGGTTTTGTTTGTGCAATTATGGATGAAGTTATCATGACGAATAACTACCGGAAATATATCCTGAAAGATAGTACGGTTAACATCTGTCGGGCTTGCCACCGTCCTGGAGAATCTATTAGGCATATTATTTCCGGTTGTTCTCGTCTTGCTAACGGTGAGTATTTGCACAGGCACAACCAAGTAGCCAGGATCGTACAACAACAACTTGCCCTTAAATACCAACTTGTCAATTTCGAAGTACCTTACTACAGGTATGTGCCCGACCCAGTTCTCGAAAACGGTCGTGCTACGTTATATTGGGATCGATCTATTATCACAGATAGGACTATTGTTGCCAATAAGCCTGATATTGTGGTGATAGATCGATTAGAGCGCCGCGCAATGATTGTCGAAATCGCCGTTCCTCATGACGAGAATCTCGTGAAAGTTGAAAAAGAAAAACAATTGAAGTATTTGGATCTGTCTCACGAGATTGCCGACATGTGGAATGTGGATTCGGTGATTATTGTTCCGATAATCATATCTGTTCATGGATTGATAGCGAAGAGCCTCGACCAACACCTTAAGAGGCTCGCGTTAGAAGGTTGGATCAAGGGTCTGATGCAGAAGGCAGTCCTCCTTGACACGGCCCGTATTGTGAGGAGGTTCCTGTCTTTGGAGCCCTAACCACCGGTGTCTTGGTCCCTGTACCCGATGTCGGTGGTCTACTACTATTTTTTATATTTTTAAATGTGTATTTTCTACTTTTTATATATTTAAAAATGTAATAAATAAGTGTATATAATGAAATAAAGAAAATAATAATAATCTTTATTTGAAACAAGAAAGCAATGTACAAATTCACTAGTGTACGAAAATAAGCACATTAGTTATAAACTGGGTCGTGGCTGTTAGCACCCACCTCCAGAAAAGTATAGACATTAGTGTTGAACATATAAAAGTAAATTAATCATCATTCGGGTAAGTTATATAATATAAAAAAGAAAAAAAAACAATAAGATAATAAATAAGTATGTGTGTGTGTGCGTGTGTGTGTATGTGTGTGTTGTATGTGTATGTATGTATGTGTGTGTGTGCGTGTGTGTTTATGTGTGTGTATGTATGTATGTATGTGTGTGTGTGTGTGTGTGTGTGTGTGTGTGTATGTGTGTGTGTGTGTTTGTGTGATATCTTAAATATACACATAAATAAATAATGTTTAAAAATTAAAAAATACGCGTACAAAATTTCTCTTACAAAAAAACATGAAGTTAATAAAAACTCTTTAAAAAAATCATTAAAATCGCTTTGAGACTACAGAAATACTAACAAACTTTTCCAGAGGACGAAATACGTAAGATGCAAAAGTGGAAAAAAGCAATATACTGCGACCCACATTTGAAATTTCCTTTATCATGCGGACTTTTTTCGAACCTGTATAAATTTACATGCCGAATTCCTGCAGACACAATGCACACGAGGACTTAATAACGTTCATACTACCTACCAGATATTCTCTGCATGATGCACAGATATTTGTTGATAGAGTCGATATACGTTAATAAAGTATAAAAGTGGCTTAATTAAAATCTTACAGTGTGGTATTAACGTAATTATAAAA
Source organism: Hypercompe scribonia (assembly GCA_949316085.1). NCBI lineage: Eukaryota > Metazoa > Arthropoda > Insecta > Lepidoptera > Erebidae > Hypercompe > Hypercompe scribonia. The sequence continues at coordinate 15,512,144 of OX438988.1, forward strand.
TTAAATCTTGCTTCTCAGCTTTAAAATTAAAAAAAAAACTGATGTGTGGTCAAAAAAAAAATTCAAATTTCCAAAAATATTTTCTTAGTAAATGTTTACAACATAAAAACTATCAGCTCCAAGAATTTCAAGATTGTTGTCCCAGCGGCTCAGGCTCTACGTTATTCAATAAATCTATGAAGGTAATTTTTTTTTAAAATTCTTTTAAAAGACAACGCCCGCACCTGTGTCGCGGGGGACTTTACAAACATACAAGAAAGGAACACAAAGAACACCCAGACTCAGAACAACAATTTCTGGATCGCACAAAGTGTTGTCCCATGTGAGATTTGAACTCACAACACTCAGCGCAGTAGAGAGCGGCGTGGCGACCGCTTCAACCACTAGGCTAATTGTGCAGTCATATATTTGTCAATTGCATTTTATTTTATAATGGTATATTTCAAATAGTTAAGTTAATGTCATATATAGTAGTAGACATAATTACTTCATATGTTTAGATAACGCAACGGATCATGCAATAATTGTCAAACAAGACGGGTTATCAAGTTTGGAACCATATAATTATGATAAACGTGTAAGACGTGTCGCGACGCATATATCACAACGAACACGTTAAATAATTAAACAGTCTTAAGCGACTCTCCTCAAACTTACCCGTAATCATCTAGAGATGTTTGCACATAACATGGATGTTCACGTTATAAAAAATTAATAGCATAGAGTATCAGAAAATATAGGTTGATTCTTCTAAGTTAGCCCAAAAATAACACAGCACTTCAGGAATTGCCCATAAATATGGTATTATATGCCGTAGCTTCAAAATTGTTCGAGACACTAAGGTTCCTTGTGACAAGACTAGGCATGTGTCACTCAATGTCTCTCGAGAGATTTATTCTGTGTGATATTTTTAAATTATTACTTTTGTTCTTTTGTTCAGTGCAGATTGTGTTTATTTGATGAATTTTGAAAAATGAATTCGTGTATAAAAAATCCACTCAATTCGTTTAGTTCTAAAAGACAAGTGTTTCTAGCCAAATATATTATCAGAGATAGACCTCATCTCTAAAAGTAAAGTACTTTATAGAAGAACGAAGAAGCACATTTCATCTGGCTTACAATGATGATAATAGCTTAGTATCAGATAAAATCACCTCGTTGGTCTAGCGCACTGTTTCCCATTTAGTGGTACGCGTACCCCCAGGGGTACGTGAGACTGTATCAAGGGGTACGTGAGCAATCCCTTAATTAAAATATTAAATCCTTAAAATCAATACCTATTGACTATTTAATCCTTCTCTCCCGACTCCTTAAAGTTATTTGTGTTCGAGTCATTTTCTTAATGTTAAATTAAATGTCACTTTTTACATAAGTGTTCTTAGAAACCTATTTTCAACAAACGCAATTTACTTTGACTTTGACTGAGGGGTACGCAAGTTCGAGGTCTTTCTTGAAGTGGTACGTAGAAAAAACTAATCGGGAACCACTGGTCTAGCGGTTGCCGTAGTGACTGCTAATCGAGAAGTCTCAGATTCGATTCCTGGATCGTGTCAAAAACTGTTGTTGTGCTTTTCTGGGGATAAAAGTACTGAATACCAGCCCGGAGTCTGTAAATTGGGGTCTTAAAGCCCGTGCCTCGGAGAGCATGAAAAACTGTCGGTCCTACGTCTAATCTCTACCTTTTTTTTACTTTTTTTTTGTACGGAAATCCCCACGGTCTAATCTCTCCCCTGTCGTCTCGGATAATCGTCCCATCGGATTGTAAGAGTGAAGGAGCAGAGAGTGCACCTGTGTTTGTACACACATATGTGTGTGTATCTCCTGCGTAACTGGTTTGTCTTGCCGTGGTTAAAATCGGCTAGTAGAACTGAACAGATCCTGCATGCACTTATTTTTAACTTGTAGTGTTATTTTCTAGTATCTTTTATAATAATTTAACGTAAAATTTAATTATTATTATAAATCTACTTAATATATAATTGTAATCTAAGTTGACATGTGTAACTTATTATTGTTTATTATTGTTTGTCTAAAGGGTGTGACATGCTGATCACAATGTATTTGAAAGCATCTGTATTATGTACTGACATACAAGAGGATTAAGATACCTTAACTATTTACAAAACTGATTTCGAACAATACTTTCTTTATTTTATTTTTAAAAAAACTTCTCCAAAAAAAGTTTTCTTCGAGTAAATGACTCACAGGGCCCACTAAGTGATGTTATTGAGCTGATACGTCTTTTGTTTTGACCCTTTTTCCTTTAAAAAAGCAAAAAAACCAACATATTAATAAAGCGTTACATTAATCACACTTACTATATAAATTGAGCTTCTTACATAAAAACATGCAATAAATATTGCTTCAGTCACAGTAAGTACCACACGATCAAATTCTAACAATCGCTATTCACAAATGCTGACTTTTATCGGGATCTCCAACAAATTTTTCACTTTTTTGTTCGTCCTCCATTGTTCCGACCGCCGATCGCCTTTTGCGAAGATGCGAAGTTTTTCTCCTAAAAGGAGTTTATTCTTTTAGAATGTTTTGGATCCTTTTGTAACAAATTTGTAACGAATTTTTTCCTTTAGATAATCTATCGCAGTGACCTGGATATTTTAGTGGATGCAGATTAGTTTGACATAGTCGTAGCACGAACGGGTGTGATCGTACGTTCAGTTGATAGATGACGTGACAGAATCGAATGGGTGAGGCTGAATGTGGTGATTTGTTGAGTTTTCTAGCAACACTGGTTAATTTGAAACGGGGAATAACATTGACGTAAAATAATTGAGACAATATATCGATACAAAAATCGATTTATTGAGTTTCGTTGTGTTAAGCTCAAATAGTTCAGGCATAATTATTAATATTTATTTATATATGTATATTCCCAATATCTTAATACATGCTCTTGAATAAAAGCACCATTTCTTTGTATTTGTCAAACTATTCATTTTAATTTGATATTTCACTATTAGTTAGACATTTTTTTTAAATATAAGATAGGTTCTGTGAAAAAAATATTTTTTACGAACATAAAAATGCTTACTTTGTATTTACCAGTATGTATTTAGTTTAATATTCTAAACACATGAATTGCAAAAAAAAAAATTAATGTACTGTCTAATGCAGGTACTAAATAACTTTTTGAAACCCGTAACAATGCAACTAAAATTATTCACATCTTTACAACGCGTTTTGCCATAAAATTCTATCTTGAAAATTTACTTGCTAAATATCTTATAAAGTAAACTTTATATGAAAATATGTACAGTTAATTTTAATATATGCGTGAACCAAGATTTAGAATAAATGTGAACCCCGACAAGGTTTAATTAGAAACGCTCTCGTAGCAGACAAGGATGGGTGACTGGCCTACAAATGTCACTGGTACATCATTATTCAAGGTGGTATTATGAAACACACTAATACTCATAAAAAAACTATAAAAATCCCACAGTTAACTGAGCAGCTACAATCTCTCAGGAAATTATTTAAAGGATTTCATTTAAATTTAAACTCTATATTTTTTGTTTAAATAAAAATTTATGAACGCAGAAGTTTTGTGATCGTTGAGACTCTATGTTCTACAAAACAAAAATTATTGGACCATTTATTATCAGGTCTTAAAGTATACTAGTATGAATTAAACTATATTATTCAAAAACGACCCGAATGATTCATAATTACTAGTCACAATCTAACTAATAATAAATGGATCATAAAGAAACTTCTGTTAATTTTAAATAGTTTCCAAACTTAACTTTCTTTAGAAACAAATTTTATTTTAAATGAAAACAATTTCGCTACATAAATAATTTAATGAGTATTAACCTGTGGCGACTTCCACATACAGCGCAAACAGAAAAGCATACTAAATCGCCATCTAGCCAAGACGCATTGAACCACGGAGTATAACGAACTACGGTGTCGTAGCGTAACGTATTCTCGTAGCGATTAGCATGTATACGACATCCCAAAATTAACTGTTGGGTCGCGGCCCGCCAGGCATGATCACCTCGCCTGGCCAGAGGATCCTACCTTTGTGTTCGATGGACATGACACTCGTCTCTCAACAAACCATTCCAAATACTAAGATTATTATAGTAATAGTTATTGTATACCCTTGTAATGTTAAGGTTGAAGCTAATAAGTAATTCCTATTATCTTAAATAAACAATACAATCACGAATCCTTTTTAATGATACTGAGTTACATACTCACATCTTTCAGGTAAATTTTACCATAAATTCAAGAGAAATTATTATACAATTCCCAAGTTTTCTCGTAAATCAAAATCACACTCTACTCACCGAAACATCGTGTGTTCCGTTTGCATCACGTCTAATGTAATTAGGGACAGTTCCATTTCAATTTGTCGTTAGAAGCAAGTTTCACAGCGCTTTCAATTCGCGGAAAGTAGCGTCAAATTAGCTGTGGAAATAGAGTGAAATCTCTTAGCAGTAGCGGGTGACATATGAGAACATTTTAACCATTAAATACTACGAAAAATTCTAGTTAAATGTAAATTCATGGTTAGTATTTTTAGCCAGTGTTTATTGACTTTTTTTGCATTTAACTAATTAATATAAAGCATCAAAGCATCTCTGCCTTGTTCTGTTATGCTCTGTTTAGTTTGAGAGTCTTTATTTTTTAACAGTCTGGTATTAAATCATTTATCATTGGGCCTTTTGATAAATAAATACAAGAAGAGTATAATTCGGGCTTTTGTTTTACTATTTGTTTTTTTCTTACGTCGCGTTTATGTATATAAAGGTAAGTATTGTCTAGTCTTGTAATATTAATTTATATTTAACATCTTTCTGGTAGTTTTGACTGTTGCCACAACCTATCCAAATATCCTAGTGATGAAAGTATCGTGCTTCGGGTCGTTAATCTTGACTAATACTGGTTAGATAGCACAATGACTGGGACTCGTAAGCTATGTGTGGACAGATCTAGCCAAATTTATGCTTTTTTCCTCCAAAATCAACCCAAGCCCTATACTGTATTTACTTAATTTTTATTTAATTAATATTCACGGACTTATAAAGGTGTATGATTTGTTGCCACCTTTCTTCCCATAGTTGACTCTTGGAAAATGCTACACCTACCTGTAAAATCTGACGTGTACAAATATCTGTAAAAGATTACTTGCAGAAACAATTAGGGGGAAGTCCCTTAACGTGGGACGGCTCCTAGCGCGGGACACATCAACTGTATCGACCAATTGTAACGCGTACGATTCGAAAACAATTGTCAGGGGTGCGGGGGAACGTATCAATACAGGATCACGCGACGTAGCTAGCCAGTGACGCAACTAGCCGCGGTGGGAGCAGTCGCTTGCTGTTTTTGGCAGAAAAGCATTGCGTCACCTTAAATTTAAGTAAGTATTATTGCTATGGTTTTATCTTTACGAGTATTTGTTTATTGTCAATAGATATAGTGTCCCATAGTGATTTTTATGTTATGAAAGTTTTTATGAATATTCTTCATAGTCATAGTACAATAGTAGTAACTTTTGAGATATGACGGTCCCCTAGTATGGGATACAGTGATGTCCCGTAACACGGGACAGTTTACGAATTCATTTTTCTTCTAAGTATTTATGCTTTTCGTTATGATAGTTGTATTTTGTTTTAAGGTATACGAGAAAGAAAACATACCGCAATGGCCGAACGGAAAAAGAAAGGACAATGGGACCAACAAAATTTACGACCTGCGATCGATAAGGTTTTAACCAAAGAAATGAGTTTGAGGGAAGCTTCATCGCGCTACAACATTCCTAAAAGCACTCTACACAGAAAGATTTCGTCATTGAACCGCGGAGGGGAAGTGACATTACAACCAAAGATGGGTAGATTTACTAATACGTTTTCGCCAGAATACGAACAAGTTTTAATAGAACACGTAAAAGATCTGTCCAACAGATGCATGCCGCTAATGAAAAAAGAGTTTCTGAAGCTAGCATTTGACTTGGCCGAAGCTATGAAAATCCCACATCGTTTCAATAAAGAAAAACAAGTAGCTGGTAAGCATTTTTATTATGATTTTATGCAGAGACATCCATATATTTCTTTGAGAGCACCAGAGTCGACAAGCATGATGCGAGCCGTTGGGTTTAATAAACCACAAGTGGATATATTTTATAACAATTTGGAAAAACTAATGACTCAGTACAAATTTCCACCATCCAACATTTATAACTGTGATGAAACTGGAGTCAGTTGTGTTCACAAACACCAAAAAGTTCTTGCTCCAAAGGCTGTCCGACAAGTAGGAAAGCTCACATCCGCCGAAAGAGGTAAAAACATAACAGTTTTATTTTGTATGAGTGCAAACGGTCATTACGCACCGCCATTTTTTGTTTTTCCTAGACAAAGAATGAATGATCGGCTGATGATCAATGCTCCAATTCAAAGCGTTGGTGTAGCTCAGCCAAAAGGCTGGATGAATAGTGACTTTTTCCTGCAATGGTTGAAATTATTTGTAAAACACTCACATCCCACAAAAGAGAACCCTGTTTTGCTTTTGGTGGATGGGCATGGCAGCCACAAAACACTTGCAGTTATAAACTTTTGCCGAGATAACAATGTTCATTTGATAAGTTCACCACCACACACTACCCACAAACTCCAACCACTGGATAGAACATTTATGAAGCCGTTTAAGGACGCCTATAACCAACGATGCGATATGTGGATGAGAGTAAATGGAGGATCTCGGATAACTGACTATGACATTGCTGGCCTGGTCAATGAAGCATTTACAAAAGTAGCTCGGCTGGATATTGCTATTTCAGGGTTTAAATGCACAGGTATCAGCCCATTTGATAGACATATATTTTCTGACTTCGATTACTTGGCTGCTGACATGACTAACATTCCAATAGAAGTGCCAGGAACTTCTTTAAACGCACCACTGAGCTGCAACGAGGAAGGTTCCGTCATGTCCACAGATCCAGCTTTACTTGGTACACCTTCTTTGTCCAACGATGAACAACTATCCATTAACCTGGTATCTGAGGAATTGATGAATCCACTTAAAGAATCTTCTAATGAATCTTTAATGAGCAGGCCCAAGCCCTCAACCAGTTTCAATCCTGATGTTGTGGAGATTGTTCATAAACTATCACCGTTACCTGATGCCGCAATAAAAAGATCAGCAGCAAGGAAGAGAAAATGTGAAAGAAGCGAAATTTTAACATCATTACCGTACAAAATTGCTGCTGAAGAGAAAGAAAATGAAAAGAATATCAAGGAGAAGAAGAAAGAAATGAGGATGAAGTTTAAAACAGTAATAAATGACAAGGGAAAACAGACCACAAATGTAAAATCTAAAGGGAAAAGTGACAGTAAAGCTAAGAATAAGAATCCGTTGACTGAAACATCCAATACAGAAATAACTACATGTGTAGTGTGCTTGGAAGACCATGATAAAGACTGGATACAGTGTGTCAGCTGCCAAGGGTGGGCTCATGAAGAATGCGCTGACATTCCAGAATCTGGAGAAGCATATATATGCGACCGATGCAAGATTTTTTAATGGTGAATATTTAAATATGAATTCGTCCCGTACTAGGGGCCAATGACTGATTTTCTATTTTTTGTTATCAAAATTTAATTAAAGTTTCTGATTATATTTATGCAGAAGTTGTGTTTATGTTGTTTAATTTTGATTTTATAATTTGTTGGCTTAATTAATACATAAATAAAGTTACGTTTTTCAAAGCAGTTTTCATTTTATTTTCTAAAAACCTTAAGCGTCCCGCACTAGGGGACTTCCCCCTATAATTTATTTTTTAACTGCCATGTATAGGATTATTATTGTTATTACATCTTTAACTCATATTTTATACGAACATAATTTGACCGAGTACATATTTGTACGAAATTAATTAAGAATCGAAAGAATTGTTAATAATGATAACGTTTTTAGAATGTTTTACTTTTTCATTCCATATGTCACTGAATTATGTTTTTTTTTAATTTTTTGACGAACCTAACAAAATCATGCATTTCAAATTACAAACCTTAGAAATATAGAAAAAAAAGTCAAAACTTTTTGTCACGCAATTTTTTTATTTTTTTCATTTACAACCTACCAAGGTGACTCTATTCTGCTTCATGGAAAGCATGAATAGAATCCAAGAGCGGTGGTCGCCGTACTCACTGTGAATGAAGACAGTGCAGTATGGCAACCCATGCTATGGCGGCCTAGAAATATAAAATATTTCATAAGCAAAAACAGTAACAATATAATAATGTTAAATGATGAACAATATTTCAACAAGAATTTCAAAAGTTTTCAGGTCCGTCCTTTCATTTCATGTCAGAGGCAAAGTTAAAATAACGTAAGTTAATGCAAATATTAACAATGTTAATGTGACTGCGCTCCGGACTGCAAGCAACTTTTGATTTAATGACATTAACTAACTTGAGTAACACTGCTCGCCACTTAGCGCTGTGAAATTTCCTAATTACTTCTTATTATTTGAGATTAAACATCGGCTATGCAAGGCAAGAGCGAAAATTTTATAATCCGTAATTGCAATGCACAATTTAAACTGCTAAAACACTATGTAGTCCTTTAAATTATCTCGGCTATTTTCATTTGATAAGCTATTATAAACAGTGTGGTGATGGATTAAAAATACGGAATGTTACCACCCCTACACACTCCATTGGATCGTAAAAGACGACAGAGCAACAAACTGCACGAGACAACATCGCTGTAAGGAAAAGAAAAACTTGATACAAACCCTTTTTTTTTTTTTTTAACGTGTGGAAACCCCCTCCGGCCGTCACCCCACCGGGGTTTACGGCGGGGTGGTGTGTCGGAATCGGACCGACTAAAACCACACGGTGTGCCACTCTGCGCCTGAGATAGGAGGGATCCGGGAACCGCTGCTATTACGACATCCAAATCCCTCCTAGCGCCTGCCCGAAACTGCGGGCACCATCTATGGGTAAACTCTCTATTTTAGGCGACGTACGGCACACGCGGACGTCGCCTCCTCGCGGGTGGCCATTATAGCGGGTGGAGGGGAAAACCCGTCCCGTCCACCCGCGGCCACACTCAAGGCGGCATGAGGCGCTGGTACGCGCGCCTCCGCCGCCCGGTTCGCCGGCGGCGAATTGGGTCCGAGTGGATATCGTCCTCCCGAGCCTTCTCCGCCGCCTCCTTCCGCAAAATTACGTCTTCGCAGAAGGTTGCGACCGCGGTAAAACAACTGTCGCTACCGGCCATGGAGCGTATGACGGCCGGTAGCGAGAGATCTCCTCCAATAACTGCAGTGAGGTCCCCACGCTGCGCCGCCCAGGCGGAACAAACCGCTAGCGTGTGCTGAGCTGAGTCCTCACTGCAGACGCAGTGATAACAGGCGGGACTCAATTCCCTCCTGGCGACCGAGTGCAGATACTTCCCGAAGCAACCATGCCCGGAAAGGACCTGCGTCAGTCGGAAGGAAAGGGTCCCGTGCTGCCGCCCTGCCCACTCAGCGATGACCGGCTGGAGAGCCTCCACGAGGGCAAAGCCAGCACGTGGAGTCTCCAACCGGAACGACCAACGAGCCATCGTGGCTCGACGAGCGGCCTCACGCCACTCGTGTATCTCCTCGGGCGGGGGCCGTATGCCGCAACCCGCCCGGAAGTCAGCCGTCCGCCGATAAACTTCGGCGAGCACTTCCGCCTCCAAATCCCATGGGGGAGTTCCGGCCAGGGCCCACGCCGCCTCCGTCGATACGGTGCGGTAACCGCGTATGGCTCTAACCGCCAATATCCTCTGAGGACGCCAGAGGCGAGCCCTATTCTGGGCGGTCAGAGCCGCCGCCCACACCGGTGCACCATATAGCGCCATTGACCGGACAACCCCCGTGTATAGCCGTCTCGTCGCGACGCTAGCTCCACCCAGATTGGGCAAAAGTCGCCCAAGGCCAGAAGCAGCGCCGACCAGCTTTGGAGAAAGCTGTCGGAAGTGCTCGTCGAAGAGCCACCTGCCGTCGAGAATAACCGGTACGAGGACCGAATTGACCACGATGGAGGCGCCGGAGGGTGGACCACGACGGGGCCCATGGAACAAAAGGGCCTCCGTTTTGTCCAGGGCCACCCGCAAACCCAGCGCCTCAATTCGCCCGACCACCAGTGAGACACCCGTGGTGGCCAGGCGCGCCGCCTCTTGAAAGTTCATCCCCCGGGCCGTGACCAATGTGTCATCTGCGTAACAAAGTACGCCCAGCCCGGGGGGAAGACGACCTCGAAGGGCCCAGTCGTATCCCATGTACCACAGGAGTGGTCCGAGGACAGACCCCTGCGGAACACCGCACGACATGAGCCGCCGCCTTAGAACACCGTCTCGGTCCTCGTACATGACGGTACGCTCCTCAAGATAGTCTGCCACAAGCCGCCTCAGGTACTTTGGCACCCCGTGGTAGTGGAGTGCTTCTCTGATGCAGCTAAATGGCAGACTATTGAATGCGTTGGCGATGTCCAACGACACCGCCAACAGCACGCCGCCACAGCTCACCGCTTCTTCGGTAACGGCCCTCAGGCGCAGCACGGCATCGACCGTCGAACGCCCCGCCCGAAAACCAAATTGGGCGTCCGACAGATCAGGGCCCACCTCGTGGAGGTGCCGGACGATGCGGGCAGAGAGTATCCTCTCAAACAGTTTACCCGCCTCGTCCAGCAACACGATGGGCCTATAGGCCGCTACCGATTCGGCTGGCCGTCCCGGCTTCCTCAATAGGACCAGCTTCCCGCTTTTCCAGCACTCAGGGAAGCGTCCGGACGCCAAGCTAGCGTTCAGGACCTCCCTGAGGCGGTCCGACATGTGTTCGAGGGCTCGGGCCAGCACTCGGGCAGGTATCCCGTCCGGCCCTGGGGCGGTGTTCTTAGTGCGGATCCGTAGAACAACCGCCCCTACTTCCGATTCCCTGACGGGCGGAACATCGTCCTCGTTCCCCCTGTCGTCTCCGACCATGAAAGCCATCGACGGGGGTGTGTGTTCCACCCGCTGCGGGAAACAACTTGATACAAACCCTATACCAACCCGTCTGGTCAGTGTGGTATAGTAGTCCAAAACCACCTTTCTAAGGAGAGGCTTATGACCAGCTGTGGACTATTGAAAGCTGTTAATGTGAAACAGTACATATATTTAGCAATTGGTTGACGATATTTAAGCACTATTGTAAGCGTCATCAAAGCAGTTACTCTTATTCTAATAAGTTTTTAAATCTACAATACTTATACTTGATTTATGCGTTTTGTTTGATTTTCATTTGCATAATGTCTGGTAGCTTTATCGTAGCTCTGCTTTGATAGTTGAATTGTAAATGTGATTTTTTATGTATGTAAAGGTGAGTTTAGTTTTGTATTAGTTTATATTCAATATCTTTTTGGTGGTTTTGAGTGTTTCCTTGGCATACTCGTATGTCTTGCTGGCAGTAGTGGCGCGCTACGGGTCGTTAATCTTGACTAATACTGGTCTAGTATCTGTTTTACTAATCAACCTTGCTCTGATCACCTAGCTAACTTGTTTTACACATTTTTAAAAAAAAAATCATCTTGGAAACAACCAGAGCTATTGTTTACACTCCTTAATCTATCCGATTAGTTTATATTATTTTCTTTACATTACTTTCTCTTCTCATAACCTTTTATTTACAATGCTCCTCTGATTTTCTAAACTCATCCCGATGGAATATTACATATATAATAGAACTTATATTATAAAGATCTCAAAATATTAGTGCTTAATACCCTTTAGTCTACCCCACTGGGAATAGGATAGGAATAGGTTTCTTTTTCTTTTTTTTTTCTATATTAAGAGCCTGCCAAAGTGTCTCTACTCTGCCTGATGGAAAGCATAAATAGAATCCAAGAGTTGTGGTCACCATACTCATTGCAAATGCAGGCAATGCGGTATAGTGACCCACTATGGCGGCCTAATGAGATACTTTTTCACGCCCCGCTTGGGGACGTAAAATGTATGACAGTCATCGGGGCAGTGTAAGGCTCAGACCACGATAACTGTCACCCCTGCATCAATGGGCCTCCGGTCTCGCACTTACCAACGAAACACGACATCACAGATGCTGTGGCTTTAGGTTGGTCTTCTGTGGGAGGATAGTACTGCCCCGGTCGAGCCGGCCCGTTCGCGCTGAAATCAACGTGGCTCTACTACCTTAAAAGTTGTAGAGCCACGTATATATACGAGACTGTATGTATATTTTTAATCGTTTACACCATTGGAAATTATTTATAAATTCATCTAAGGGCTATGACATACAGAAAGTATTGCACAGTGCGTTTGTCATTAAATATTCAAGTTACAATCCTTTCCGAGTGATTGCGAGCACTCGCTCCATGACGTTGAAGTACTGCCAGAGGTAAATTAAAATACACGTACGAAGAAAAGTAGTTGGTTGATTTAAAAAATAAATGTACACACGTATGATTGTATGTTCTAAGTCTGACGCTTTAAAGTCTATATTGAAAAATACTTGAAAATAAACCGCTAGGATATAATTCTAAAATGATAATAAAAAGGCTCCATTTCTGTCAATAACTTTTTTAGAAGCCTACGAATTATGATAACACGCAGAATGTGAATGATTATTTCTTAAAAAAAAAATATTCCTATATACACAAAAACAACAGAAGTACATACGTATTAATTGAAAAAAGGTTTATCAGAACGTCCACTACATTTTCTACTCATGTTATTCCTGGATGTCATCATCATCACATCATTTCAGCCAAAAGACGTCGACTACTGGACATAGGCCTCCCCAAGGTTCTCCACAACAGCCGGTCCCGTGCAGCAACTTCCTGCGATCATCACCAGGTCGTCGGACCACCTTGTGGGCGGCCTACCAACGTTGCGTTTGTCATCCCTGGATGTACTACATATAAACCTCTAATCAATTCTCTGATCTAATAACGAATATGTATATATGTATACAAGTCTTTTAAATGTGATAATATCAACCAAATGTGAATCTTATTGTAGGGGTTTGATGGTTAAAGTTACGAAGGAAAGCTCACACGATGGTTATAGTACAAAGTATGATTGAAAACTGGACACAAGATGTTTACATGAAAAAAGTTTACAGAAGGAGAAATAGGAAGTTCTAGACTTAAACTATTATAACAGAAATTCTCCTGTAACACAGGTTGTTACCTACCACAGGAAACAGAGTACCATTCTATCGCAATAATGCTTATACCAATAAAAGAAATTATTATAAATTATTATTATTATAAATTACAATGCCTTAAGAACGCCTGTATCGCCGTGTAGACGCTCACTGTGACGTCACACACGATCGATGCTGCATCAGTGATTATTTATTAACAATATGAAATAGAAGTATGAGTATCCGATATTATTAAAATGAAAATATAAAGTATAGATAGTTGAAACTTGTGGTATATATAAGGTAGGTTATCGAGGATTATCAAAATAAACCACAAATTGTTTATTTAACACGTTTTTTCGATATCACAACAATTTTGTTTAACTATTACAATTACATTATTATCTTACCTGAAAATACAAAGAAACGACATTTAAAGTTTACTAATATCGATTCCTCAACTATATCCTTTCGTTTATCACTCTGTAAGTTTCTAAAACAACCACTTTTCACAAAAAAATCTAAATATCCACCATTAAAAATCACGTGTCAATCTCTCTATGCGCCACAGACAATCTAAAAACGCGCGGTGCGCGGCAAATTTGAATTAATGAAACACATTTCATTACATATATATAAACATATATATCTATATAAAATTCTCGTGTCACAGTTTTCGTTGCCATACTCCTCCGAAACGGCTTGACCGATTTTGATGAAATTTTTTGTGCATATCCGGTATCTATGAGAATCGGCCAACATTTATTTTTCATCCTCCTAAATGTTAGGGGTAGTACAACCATAATTTTTTTTTTATTTTTTAGACAAAATTTTTAATTTCTATTTTTTTATGATACAACATACAAAAATACGTACAATCCTCAATTGTCACCCTTCTACGATCAACCCTTATTTTTCAATAGCCATTTTAGTAATTTAATCATTTTTCATCCCGCTCAAATTACTTAGAAATAATTTATATGGCAAAGCAACGTTTGCCGGGTCAGCTAGTATATCTATAAAAGTTACTATAATACAAATTATAAAGAAACAAACATGATTACAAAAATACAACTAAAAGATCACGTCACACCTATATTGACAGCTAGTACAAGAACAAAATTTACACACGACCTAATGTGCTATGTCTATATTCTATGTCTGTATAAGATTAGAAATTGCCGTTAAAGGCACTGAAACTAATAAAAATATCATTATAATAGTTGTTGTTTACACTAATCCAAGAAATAAAACCAAACGTCTTAAAGCATGCTACAGAACGATCAAACTATAAAACTGCCATATCCGTTAGCTGGGTCTAAATGTACCGAGAAAGCTAGGCGAGCAAAATCGTTTTTATCCGGTCAAAACATCATTAAAACCATTTTTATTGCACCACATAACAATCGAGGATCCCATGGAATGTAATGGTCGTCCCTATCGATTTCTACGGCTATTATTGACGCGTAGAATCTACGTAGAATACGTCATAATTGTTCGTCAATCATTTCAATTTCTACATTCTTGAAATCTACTGTTACATAAATATTTGCTTTTATTTAAGAAAATGATTAAAGGACATTACTTTGTCATCTTATTTTATTATTCTCCAAGGACATACATTTTGTGTTGTATTTCTTTGTACTGAAAATGTAGATGTTATGCGTCTATGTGCGTATTTATTTAATTGTATATTTTTTTTAAAGTTTAGTGTGTTTGTTACTTTGACTTTTATTTGAATCAAATGAATTCTTTTACATTTTTTTTACACCGAACCTACCCATGAATTCATCTTTAAACAGTTTTTTTACAATACATAAGTCGCCCGGCAGACATAGCTCTTTAGCGATAAGGCCGCCATTTGTAAATGGTCACTAAATTGCTCTCATATTTTAAACTCTATTAACTGTTATACAATAAAGATTTTTTTTCTAATTAGAAATGTATAATAGAAAAAAAATTCATAGAGTTCCAATCCAAGTTAGGGTCCCAAGTCAACCTCACCTGCTGATCGATGGACAAGGCTCTGGTAAAGAAAATACCTGATAAGCAACAATAGCCTCACCATCGTGAGACCAAAACCCTGACAACAAGTGGTTTAATATGCTTCTGCATACCCCTCCGGGGAAATACACTTAATTTTATGTATACATGTAAAAACATACACAAGGTCTGAGCGCGATATTCAGCTATAAAAGTGAGGCACAGTCATCGGCATCACTTTCGTTGATTGATGGCACTGGCGATATGGAATGGGTCACCCGTGACAAATTTTTGATACACTTCAATTTGTGGCGGCATAACATATAAGATACCCCACGAGCTGAATTACGTAGAATATCTTATCTTTTCTACGTGAGAAGGTTGAAAACGATAATGCTGGAGAAAGATATTGTAATAAGTGCTACAAGTACAAGTATAGTAAATACGTTAGAAACATACAGAGAGGTTTACGATTTGTTTTATTGAGGAACAAATTAAATTATTTAAAGTTAATCTTATTTCAGATGGTCATGGATGTCGGGAGTCTATTTCTACGTGGAAAGTCAAAAATCTTGTATTTACAAAATCAAGTTAGGAAAACCCATTCGGTTATAGCCCTATCTTTGAACCCTAGAGCCTCTAATGTACAATAGAATGTACTTTTCATTAATTTTAATGTCAGAATGCGACGAATTAACCAGACGTACATATATCACAGACTTTACTTAAAAAAAATATGAGTAAAAATTTTGTCGATGACCACAGTTTTTAGGGTTGCACATGAACTTTATCGACTTATAAGAATAACTGTAGTGCGGGAGATGTCTTTTTAAAAAGTAAACGAGCGAGCGATATCTGACATCTCATCTTCTGACCGACTCTAAAATAACACTCGCTGATTGGTTAATTCGATAAGCGTGTGATAATCCGGCTTCTGTTATTCACTTTCGTTCCATTTCACAAAATCAATCCAATCAATATTATCAATCAATATACCAAGAGGAAATACATTATACACGATATATGCCAAAGGTTAAGATTAAGAACAAACTAAATAACCTCTAACAATATGAACATTACAACTGACGAACATTAGGAAGAGTATTAAATAAAATATATCAAAGTTCGTCAAATATTTGAGTGTAAAGCAAATACTGGGTGCAGAGTGTCAATCACAGAGAGTGCGACAACAATACTCACTTGTAACTCTTAGAGATGAACACTTAAGGTGAATTGCACTCGTATTGGGGACGAAAACTGGATAAAGTCACATATTTCTTATTCTGAAAGTAAATACAATAACCTACATATATAACGGGCCCTAGAGTGTAAAAGTATAATCGAAATTAAATTAAAAGATGTGTATTGAAAGAAAATTACAGAAGACCAACTTAAATCGACAACATCCGTGCTGTCGTGTGTATTGAAAGAAGCTCACAGAAGACCAACATAAAGCGACAGCATCTGTGTCTTACACTACCACGATTACTATCATGCCTTTTGACGTCCCCCAGCAGGGCGCAAAAAAGCATCCCACTAGGCTGCATTAGTGCCGAGAGAAGAAGACATGGACGGCGAAGAAGACGTCGACGGCGTCATAAACCATGACGGGGACAGAATAGTTGCGGCGGTAGGGGATAGGATGACGGCCTGAACAGTATAACCCTACGGTCGGGTGGTAGGTTCTTATTACAGAAAAAAAAAGAAACTATTATTGAAGTGTTTTATATTAGTTATTGATAAATATGAGTCTCGATAAGAAAGGTGATGAAAATTTGAGTATTTCATTTAAGTTAAATTTCTTTTATTCATCAAATTTTCTATAATTATTTTCTTAATAGTCTTCACTAGATATTAAAATATTATGATGCAACCACGAAAGGTATGTATATTTTTGACGAAAAGAAAATCGTTCATTATTTTGTACATTGTATGCAGAACATGTTATAATCGACCTTGCAAACAATATAAAGATAATAATAGATTAGTTTTTATTATTCTGAGATAATAAAAAAAGAATCTAACATTAGAAGAAAGCCTCAAATAAGTATTAATATGAAATATTTTTTCTTTATTGTAAAACACAACCCTGATTCACTGGATATCACAATCATTGCAGAATCTTGCATAAAACTCGAGAAGCAACGTAGTACTCAAAGTGAATATGTTTTAATCCGTTCTCTATAGTAATTTTGCCATAATTACACATGAATTTATTGTATAAAATGTGTAATCATAACAAATTATGTAACTTAGTACACCTTCAAGAAAATTATTAGTCAATAAATCAAGTTTACAGGCGACTAAGTCATCTCAGACTTTGATTTGAGGTTTACCCTTAGATAAGATCAATAGCATGACAGTAAACAATATTTTTATGAAAATTACGCAATAAAACTTAATTAGAAACACATATTAGAAAAAAAACAAAAGTACAATAAAAAGAAATAACACTTAACTGACAACTTGTTTAACACCACGTACAGATGTCGCTTCAGTCAGGTATGTGCACCTACAAGACAGCGTACAGCTTACTGAGTGTTACCTACTTAAAACTTTGGATGTTTGTACGATATTCGACTTTATACGTTTTGTTCTTTGTGTTTTACACGATACAATATTGTTCAAAGTTTATTTTAAAAGGGGTGGCGACACAGAAGGCTCGGGAGGATGACCTCCACTTGTATCTTATTCAGCACAATCAGTTTAAGTCACCACATGGAGATGAATAATACAAATTATTTGATTGAAAGCGATCACAGACGTATATTTGGAATTAGTAAAATAATTCAGTAGGGATTTGCCTTGTGTTGGGTAAATGAAATAAAATTACTGTATACTGAATAAATTGAGTTACATTACTACAGCTGGTAACAACAACTATATTCAATAAATCTTATACATATGTGGCTTATGGTGAAGTAGTGGCCAGTCGTCGCATAACGAATCTTTAACAAAAATGATCAGTTGTATTCCGTATATTATACATAACTTAATAAAAGTGGACCAATATATTGATATATATAAATTGGCTATGGACCATAACTGTACTCTTAGTGCACATACCTTAAAATCTTCTACATCACCCAAAAGCAGAGAATGTGCTGGATTTATGTATACTACCTCAAAACCACCGCTACCGCTCATTTTTGTTCCTACATACCAGTTAAATTTGAAGTTATATACTGAGTACTTAGAAGTTATACATATTATATAACACCTCTATTCATCCCGTCGGCATCGTAAAGGGTGACTAAGGGAACAAAGTATGCAAGACAACATCATTACAAAGAGAAGGAAACCTTGAAATAAACTCTATTCCAACCCGTCTGGCCAGCGTGGTATAGTAGGCCAAAACCTCCTTGCTAAGGAGAGGCCTATGTCCAGCAGTGGACTGTACGTAAGTGTATGAAGGTTTTAAATAAACAGTATAATCAAAGAAATAAAGATTCTTTCACCTTTCTATAAAAATTACTTAGTATCGTACTACAGAATTTTTTTATGCCATAAGAAAATAATCCCTTGTTAAATACATTATTCCATATCCTTGAACATACAACTGAACGTAGTTCAAATAAATATTTAACAATTGTGTTTCAGTAACCATTTTGCAGTTGGCATCGCGTGTCATGATCGATATTGGCAATTATTTTTGTAATTAACTAGGTATTTTAATTTCCGGAACAACTGAAATAAATTGTTTACTGCATGGTGTAGTGGTTCAAGCGGTTACCTTACTGCACTGACATTGCCCACATGTGACAAAACTTGGATTCTCACAGGGTACAAGACCTGAGGCATGATCTGCCTAGGATGTATCTCAATAGTGAGGTACGACATGGAGAACTCCAGAAACTGCTAATACGTTCCTGGAGCCCTTCCCCGTCTGCCGAGATACGAGGGTTTAGTGGGTAGACCGGTTCTCCAGGAGTGCTAAACAGGAGGGTATGGTGCGAAAAGCATTCCACGTGTAAAAAAAGGGTACAAGACTTTGTGTGATCAAAAACAAATGATATTAGACTGCTTGACAAGTTTAATATTTAATGCGTTTTATTTTTCTTCTTACTTCAACAACAAAATAGTTTCGCGTAAGGCATATTTTACTTGTATATAGAAGTACTACTTTGATTCCACATAAAAGATGCGCTATTTCTCTATTCGTTATGAAATAAATTTCATATTGATCTACTGTTAAGGTGACAAACGTATAGCCATTGTTTTTATTGATTTGTGGCAGAGTCCTGCTTCGGCAGATGAGAACCGGCTTGACTTTGCGGAAACCATGACTTCACTTGAAATCGATGACAATCGATTTTTTATAGCCCTATTTTACCGAGTGAGTGCTGTCATCGAAGTCTCAAGACGGTTAACGCACCCGTATTTCTTGAACTACATGTGTCCATTAGCGGTAGTAGTCACTTAATAGATCAGGTATTTTGTCAGCTTATTTGTCTCCTATACCACGAATAATTAATACCTGCAACATATACCTAATAAAAACATTTTCTTTCTCTTTTGATTTAACTTAAAATACCCAAAGCTTTCGTAAATTCGAACCTGCGGTTTTTCCCCGGCTAGTGAGCTTTTAAAACCAAAGTTTTGAATTTAAATCCTAATCCCACAAAAGTCGTTTATCTTCTTGTCAATAAACTCCTGTAGTTATGTCCCTTATACTTAAAACTCAAATAGTTAACTAAAGGATATTATAATTATAATAAAAAGACACAAGAAACTTAACTTTTTTATATTTTCCACTTTACAGCTAACTATTATATTAACACTGCACGGGTTAAGTTGCGATAGTACCTTTTTTATGAAGCCGCTTCAGCATTGAGTTTCAAAAGCGCTAATCCGATTTATGTCTACCATTGTTGGTTCTCCAGGGTGACCAGTATTCATTAAGTTCTGCAATGAATTTCAATGGTAATAAAGAGTAATGTTTATTTATTTTCGCAACCGTCGCATTAATTGAAATGAATAGCTCACTATTTTTTGGTACTGCAAATAATTATTTTACAAATATATTAAGTAAATTGTGGTTTAAAAATGTTCAGCTAATTTAAGAAAAGCATAATTTCTAATTTAAGATTATAGTTTTACACACTCCTCAGTGCCTGGTGCATCTATTATAGAATAGGGAAGATTTGTCCACTCCCGTTCGCACACTACCGCCCCTGAGGCCTAAATAAGCTTGTCTGAACTGGCATAGTATGCACTCTCACTTTGGAAAACAAACAGAAAAGAACATTAACACAAACAGAACTCGCTCAGAAGTATAGAGAGAGTAACATCCTGACAATATCAGTCGCATATAGGCCAAGCTATAATTGCTACAATATGTAGAGAGGTAGAGAAAGAAATAAATGAAAAATTTAAAAATAGTCACATCATCGACATTGCCTTTGGTAGTCTACTATTTAAAATAGACTTCTCCTTAGAAATATGTATTTGAACTACTATACCACACTGGTTAGATGGGTTGTTGTCGCATTTGTGTCAAATTTTCTTTTTCCTTGCAGTACTGTCCTGTCGTCTTTGTGAGCTGACTTTCGTACGTTGGACGTTAAACTTGTTCTGTAAGTTAGTTCTTACGAAACCCCTTTGAATGAATAGAGGTGTTGACAATTCATGTTCTTAATATATCATCACAAGGCAAGTAGTCTAAAAGTAGTACGTCCCACAAAATATACGCCGCCACTGTCGAAGGCAAGTGCTATTGTTAGTACCGTAGTAAGAGCTACTAAAACTACTTGAAATAACTGAGTTATAATCAAAAGGTCCTTCGTTCCACCTCCGCTTTGTTCTTAATTTATCTTGAATTTGAAGGAACATCAAAAAGGTTATAAGTACTCTGAAAATTTTGAAATATTAATATCTGAAAAATTTACTGAAACAGACTTGGAAATTCCAAAGCTTAACTTAATACAAATAATTAAGGCAATAAAAACTGCAATATAGATTACAAAATTTGGCGACAATTGTCAGTTATACCCTATATATGACCTACGTTAACTTTTTTAAGAATTATTTTTTTTACTTTTGATAATCCAATTTTTTAAATCCTATTTAATGAAAATACCTAGATAATTTTTGTAACATTGATTACAAAATTCTATTATACATTTAATTTAATCCGAATGTTACCGAAAATAATAAATGAATAGACGCTAATTGCGGGGGAGGTCTTTGTTCGGCAGTTAATGACGATAGGCTTAATGTTAATGCAGTAAAAAATATTGATTTATTGTAATCAAATGGTGCGGAAATCCTCTTACATATTACAGCATGGGATAGATACATATCTATCATCTACTTTGATGCAAGTTTAAAGTCAAGAAAATGAAGAAAACGAGAATAATAATGAAGTAATCTTATTACAAGGGTGGCATGGAGGAAGGGAGCTTTCTCCCTCCGAATCATTCTTCCCAATAAAATGACTTTGAAAATGCACATGACATTGTGTTTCAAATCAACCTAGTTAATACCTTCGTAAATTTTTCTTTGACGCTATGTGGTATCGCAAACGAGAACCTGGTGGCATTATCGCCCTTTAATCATCTCTCCTCTATATTAGGCTGAGGACGATGGTTTGGATTCAAGTCACTACACTCATACAGTAAATACGGCAACAAAATTGCTCCTTGGCACCTGTTTTCCACGAAAGTGGTCGCTCTGGTCGAGCATGTTCCATATGCACTAACGCATAACTCGCCCGCGATGAACCTTTTAAATTTGATGCAACACAAAATACGAATTCATAATTCATACTTTATACTTTGTATACAAAGCATGAATTAAGGAGAAAACATCATTTTATTAAAAAAAAAAATTAAAAAAGATAAAAAACTTCTTTGTCAGTTTATTACTGTCTAAATCATTTGCTCATTTTCGTTTCGTTCTTAAAATATATTCTGCAGCAACAGTTAACAGTGGATTTTATTTATTTAAAGATAATGGGAAGACTCCTTGCTATAAACTTAATAAAAACATCAAATAGTTTTGTATGAAATGTGGCACATGTGTCTAATAATACAGTCAGCGTTGTCACCCTGCACAAAAATCAAGCGGAAGAGATTTAACGCTTTATTTTTATCGAAAGAGGAACTCCATCCCTTCCGGATGCTTTCCTCCATTGATCTAGCCCCGACTCCAAACATATTTATTTACTCAGCGAGTTCTAAACGAGGTGCTGTGTTAAAGCATGTGAAAAGACGGAGATAAATATATGGCAATTTTTTTTTCGACTGAGGAAATTTGGAGGTTTGAATGTCGCATTTAGAATGTATTCAGACGAAACTTTGCACGTTTTGCTGATTAAATCAATTGTGAAGATGTTGAAACTTGTTGTGGTTTAGAGGACTTTTTTTCTATAGAAGCCTACCAAAGTGACTCAAAAGACGTAAATGGAATCCAAGAGTGGTGGCCGCCATACTCGTTGCGACCTACGGTATGGTGGCATTAGTGCGATGCTTCAAGGACCACGGATCGTAGTGGTAACGAGTTACAGACTTTAACTGATTTGCACAAGAAGGAAGAGCCAAACCGTTTAGTTTCTTTCTTTGTAAATTAACTGTAAAACTAAATTTTAAAAATTATTTGTGCAAAATCATAGAATACAGAATTGAGGGGACGAAGGACAATTTACTGTTGTCTTGCTGTTCAGAAGATTAATTAAGGGTTTTATTACGAGTATTTCTTTTCTATTATAGGCATTAACTGCTTAATTTACGCTCCTTTTCGACTCTGATGATTCTTAAGCCACAGAATCAAACTGGCTGTGGAAGGCAGAGACCTGAATACTGTGGCATAAATAGAAAAATGTCTATGTTATATTAGTAGACTGCTATATACAAGTAGATTGCAATAAACAAGGCAAATTGGTTTGGCAGTTTATTTTACTCTCTGGACAATAATATAACTTACCATTATCAACAGCGTTGATTGGTCCACTGCTGAACATGAGGTACTCTTTAGAAAGAAGGTAATGGTCTTCTACACCACACAGGTGAGATGGATTAATTAGTATAGAGTTTGTTTCGAGTTTTCCTTCTCTATGCAGCGATGTTGTCTTGTATAATTTAGTTAGTTAGTTGTCTCTTACGACACCCATGGGGTAAACAGCGATGGCGTCACTCAGTATTGTTAATTAACTAAGGATAAGTAAGAAATGTATTTGGTAAAATATGTAGAAACCAGGTTTCGTCAATGCTGTTTATATCTTTCTTGAAATAGTAAGTATATAAATTTAATCTTTAATAACCGTAGAATTTTTTTTAAAGAAACTGAAATTTTTTTTCTTGTGTACAGCCTAGTCTGGGCTAAAGAGGATAATAAAATGTTTTGTTTAAAAAAAACAGTGAATTTTCGTTGCCTAATTAAATTATAATGAGTAAATATTTCTGTTTTCTGCGTTTTATATGTGTAATATGTACACAAAAAAAAGTCTAAATATGCTATCAGTCTGTCAAGTTATCACAGTACGAGCTCTGTATAGTTTGAATCTAGATGGCGTTATGTGTCAAATGTCAGATATTTATTGGAGTAGTGATCATTGAATTTCACAGTGCAGTGTAAAATTAAATGTAAATAGACTCAGGGGACACTCCTGGTCTCCTGAAACATCTGGATGTCGTAATAATAGCTGTTTTCGTATCCCTCCTATGTCAGGCGCAGAGTGGCACACCGTGTGGTTTTAGTCGGTTCGATTCCGACACACCACCCCGCCGTAAACCCCGGTGGGGTGACGGCCCGAGGGAGTTTCCACACCTTAAAAAAAAAAGGTCTCCTGAAACACAAGCCTCGAGCTTAGCTTAAGCACCAGTCTTTCACAATATTATAAAGAAGATAATGTGTATATTCTCTAAATGTAATGTATGTTATAGTTATGGTAAGAAGATAGATAAAAATAATTATAATTGTTATTTCTGGCTCTTGAAAGGCTGATGATGATTTTGAGATAAATGGACTCCTCCCTCCTTCGGGTACGAACATCAGTAAACAGAGCTGTCAAAGTGTCCGTACTTTTAACTCGTCATGCTTTCAGCAACTTAATATCTACTTCGCTTAAGTTTTAAAATCGATTAGTCGATTTTTACGTGGAGCTGAGAAATTAAAAAAAAATACGATAAGTCTAAGTGCTTATTTTAACAGCGGTAACTTTGGTTAGGTAATACATGTATTCTAGCACCTATGATCGACAGTTGTTTTCGTTTTGAAAATTCTAAAGTTACATAAACTCTAAGAAAAATGTGATATTTCATGTTCATATGATTAAGACTATTTAAGATCACCAGCATTGCTCCCTGGTTGGCGCTACTGACTACCTCTTTGAGAATAAAGTAAATAATATTTATTCTATAAATTTTATACAGTAAGTATTCGTATATACTAAAAATTGTCAATTCTAAAAATGACCGAAAACGGTCTAGTTACCTTAAATTAAACTATAATAGTGTAAGTTATAATGAATATAGTTTAAACAATTAGAAAACACGATTACAGAAAAAGCTAAAAAAAGTATGTCTAAAATACAGTCGTTATGATATAATGTCAATTAAAAAATCTACACATAGAAATGAAATCACTCAAAATCAATAAATAGTGCATTTTCTGCAGAACCTAAATAAAATAAAATAAATAAATATTTGGAACATTTGACAAACAACGTTATCTACGAGGGTAAGTTTTTAAGTTCGCGGAATGACAGTGAAAAAGGCGGGTAAACGCGCTCTTTTGATGCATACCGTATTCAGTGACTCATAATTAGTCTGCATAGTAAAATTTGTTGTGATTGGATCATTAGTTATTAAACTATCGTTGACCAAGTATTTTAATCGGGAACGAAGTGAAAAAAATGGAGAAAATTGAATTCCGTGCGGTGATAAAGTTCCTTACTAAGCAAGGAAAGTCTGTTCAAACCATACTCAATGAGATGTCATCGGTTTACGGGGATTCTTGCCCAGGAAAAACAATGGTCTACAAGTGGCATAGTTTATTTAAACAAGGCAGGGAATCATTTGAAGACGACCCGAGGCCGGGGCGCTCCGTTGAGGTGACTACGCCAGAAGTTATTGCAAAAGTAGAAAAAATTGTATTGGAAGATGCTCGACTAAAAAAGAAACAACTCGCAGAAATGGTTGGAGTATCGGATACAACAATTTTTAAAATTTTACACGATCATCTTGGCATGACTAAGGTTAGCGCACGGTGGGTGCCGAGAATGCTCACGCCATTGCAAAAACAACAGCGCGTGGAATGTTCACGTGCGTTTTTGGACCTCTGCAATGAAGACAAGGATGGCGTATTGAATCAAATTGTTACTGGGGATGAAACTTGGGTTCATCATTATGAACCCGAGTCCAAACAAGACTCCATGCAGTGGCACAAAAGGGGCACAGCACCACCCAAGAAATTTAAGGTTTCACAGTCGGCTGGGAAACTCATGGCAACGATTTTTTGGGACTCAGAAGGAATATTATTGATAGATTATAAAGATAAAGGCATTTCTATAACGGGGGAATACTACGCTTCAATTTTAGAACAGTTAAAAGAAGCCATCAAAGAAAAAAGACGGGGAAAATTAACGAAAGGTGTCCTGCTATTGCATGACAATGCTCCCGTTCACAAGAGCCGAGTCGCACTGGCTGCCCTGCATAAGGTGGGCTTCGATATTTTGAATCACCCACCCTACAGTCCAGATTTGGCTCCGAGTGATTATTATCTCTTTCCAAAAATGAAAAAAGAATTACGTGGTAAGAAATTTTCAACTGATGAGGAGGTTAAGGAGGCGGTTTCGGCGTATTTTTCAGACAAAGATAAAACTTTTTTTTACGAGGGAATAAAAAAACTAATTGAAAGATCTGAAAAATGTATTCGTGTTGCAGGGGAATATATAGAAAAAGAAAAATAATTTTGTGTTTTTATTATTACTCAATACCCTCCATTCCGCGAACTTAAAAACGCCCCCTCGTAGTTTCCAACTAAGCAGAGCTTGTGCTATCATAACTAGACTGACTGATAGAATACTCATATACTTTTTTATTGTAAATACATACAAATCATACATTGAAAACACCCAAACTTCAAAACAAATATTTGCAGATCGTACAAACATTTGGTCAGACCTCCAGCACAACAGTCGCATTCACTACCGCTACGCCACCGAGGCAGTTAAGCATTTATGAGGCAAGTAGGTATCAAACAAACACCTATTTAAATCTTACAACATAAAAACTCTCTGTACCCGAGCCGTATGATAAACAAACTTTCTTCATTGCGTTTCCAATTAAAAATCCCCATACATCCTTTACGAGGAGGCATCTCACACGTACCGATGCGATGGCCCAATTAAATACGCCATTCACAAGAGGGTTAATTAAGAAGAAAATTATCTCCTCAAACAGTAGGCGGGCGTGACGAGTCAGGGGGTGTAAGTTAACGGTGACAGCGGGTTCTAAGATTACCAAACATTTTACCATTTTAAGTTCTCATTGTAGGCCAAAGGGTAATTTTTATAAATACTGTGTAAAGTTTTCGCTTTTGACATGAATTAATTGTTAAAGTGCACTTAAAATAAATGGATTTGCAGGTAATTTTAAAGTCAATATTAATATCGCAAATGAAGCAGTACAAGTCACAAACTCAAAACTTACAGAATAGTTCAACGACGATCTTGAGATCTCAATATTTGAACTGTCCAAATGCAAAACGATATCAACAGTCGAAGAAGTGTGTTCCTACACTTTCCATAGAATTTTTTTTTGGAAACATACCATTTCTTTTAAGCTAATTATTTTTGACATCTACCCATAACTTTACTAAAATTTTATTTTATGAAGCCTAAATAGTTGTCTTCAGTGCTTTCCATTTAAAAAAATACTTTTTATTATTAACACGTTACTCAATTTCGCTTATAACTTACTTCTTTGTATAAACTGAACGACCGCTTGGAACTGAAATATGACTGAAATTCCAACACGAATGCTTCCTCGCACTGAATTATAGCTAATGAGTC
This sequence comes from Hypercompe scribonia, assembly GCA_949316085.1. Classification (NCBI taxonomy): domain Eukaryota; kingdom Metazoa; phylum Arthropoda; class Insecta; order Lepidoptera; family Erebidae; genus Hypercompe; species Hypercompe scribonia. The sequence goes on from OX438988.1 coordinate 15,539,281, forward strand.
GAATATTAAAGGAATTGATGGGATGACGTACATTTTGTTATTTTTTCGTATTATTTAATAAAGAAAGAAGGCAGGGAAACCAGCTTGAATGCGTCACTCAACTGCGGGGAAGGAAACGAATCTGAGTTGCCTTTCTGACGATACTTAATGGAGAACATTGTGAACCATTTTTCTTATACTTTCAGAATTGTAGTATGGATACTAACAGAGTGGGATATCATTAAATAAAGTTAATATATAATATACAATGAATCATGGTTAATAATTTTCATCAATATCATTATCATTGTCCTCCTAGCTTTCCAAATAACCTCTAACACTCTGATGACCCGTAAGTTTTATAAGATTGTTTGCAAAAATAGAATTCAGGTTACGGAGGAGCACATCATATTAAGAAGTAAAAATTACCATGATTTAAGTAGTAAATAGGCCAACAGTTGGAATCAGAAAGCTGTGTATCTACTAATCGGCGAGAGAATGTTTAATACGTGATACAGGAATATTAGTTACTCTGTAGTACAGTGTCTCTTCGTTAGATGGCGTTGAAATATGTTTTTCATTGTATTTAAGTTCTTATAACTTAATTAATGTTATTTTTAAAACGCTAACGCAAACTCGTGAATGGTGTACTTATAATATATTATCTAAAAACTTACTTCAGTGCCACTGAGCGGGTCTGTTTATGACAAAATATGCAAAATGAATAAAACAGAGCCGTCTATTAAATGTGTTATGCAAATCTCACCTTAAGGAAAATTGATCCTATCTGGCAGCTATTTAACTCAAAGAGAAAATATTTTTTGTGTGACTAATAATATAATAGGCGGCGATCTAAACGCTGCAGCCAATGTTTTTTAAACATGTTTTATTGTGTATAATAAACACACTAATTGCTTATTCTGTTTTCTTACTTTTATTTTATACGTTCATCTGATTGAATAATCGAGTGACTTCTAATCTGGTTCGCTATTAATTGTTTTGTTTTAGTTTCAATAATAATGATAATAGTTTTATCGTAAAGCAGGCAATTATGAAAAAAAAAAAAAGTATGTAGATACGGTTTTGTCGCTCGGAAGCTGGCAACCACGTGATGGAGAGAAAACATGATTGGGAAAAGTATAGGATACTGTGTAACCGGGGTGGTAGAGAATATCGGAGTTCCCACACAGGAGGGCGCTAATTCAAGCCGTAGATGGTCCGAGGTGCCTCGAAGTTCCAAGGATTTTCTTACTAGGGTGCACCTGGTTCCCTGGTTACTAGTACCCAAAATGGCGTACGGTTTTTATTTGAGTCGAGTCCGACATAATCGTCAGCCAGTGGTATTGCAGAGGATTTGGCTGTACGGAAAAAAAAAGAATAAAAATAAGGTAATATGTGTGAATAAATAAATGACAGGTAAAATTAAAATATTTTATTGTACTATGCATTTTAAAATTATTAAATAAATACCCTAGAATAAATCTGGGGATAGGAAGAAGGCAGATCACTTACTAGTGACGGGTTAGTGAAAATGGTGAAAAGTAAGGAAGATAGCACACCGCCCTGGGGTACACCAGCTTTAGCACTACACCAAGAAGTAACAGTGTTATTAATGCTATTGTACTACTGAAGAGCAAGTAGGTACTTGTAAAATCAAGCAATCGCAGTTGAAGAGATGTTCAGAGAGCTAGTGTCAAAGTTGACGTTTTTAATTACGTTACTAAAGTCAAAGAGTGTTCTGACTGACTGTAAACGAACCGTTTTCCATGGTAGATCTATTGTCCTCCGTAATGCAAACTGGACTGGTAATGGGTCAAAAAGCGGACTGGAGAGAATCCTAGAACTGGTTCATCGATAGGAATAGACTAGATGTTCAAGGAGACGGAGGGAAAAGAGGATGACAATGGGGTGATAATCGGCAAAGAATCCGGGGTTCTTCTTTTTAGGGATTTCTGCAATTTTCTAAGCCTTTTGAAAAGGCTGTAATAATTTAAGATATGGCAGACGATATGAAAAATTTCGTACAGGATTAGGTGAACCCTATTATGGCTTTGACAATCAGCGCCCACTTCATTCTAAGTAGTAGATGGTCTTCTTATTATCACAATGAGAAAATTGAACATTCAAGAGTCGGGACAAAAGCAAGATGCTTCGGAGTAGCATCTTTTATCATTTTGTCAAAGTTTGTCAAAACAGAGAAATGTTGATTAAGTAAATTTATACCTACATTTTTAAAAGAAAAGTCATAAATAGATTAGAATACTCCCAATGTCCTTAAAATTGCCAGATTTTAGCTGGATCTCCGTTTTCAACGGACCTGTGTACGTGTGACCGTTGTATGTTCCAATACACCTTATTGCAATAATTCCTGATAGACATACTCGTATACATATTTATTCCAGTTATTTTCGCTTGGTTACTTTTGTTTCAGCATTTTCAAACTTGAGTTAGCTAACGACTTCTTGATTAATGCTTTGATATCTTTCAATAGCCAAGGTGACTGAAGGCGTTAAACTTTAATTTCCGTTAAAAAAATCAACTTAGTTATGAATAAAGATGTCTAGTCAATATTATAATTTGGAGGAATGGATATGATAGAAAGGGAGGATCCTTCGAACAGGCGAGGTGATCATGCCTGGCGGGAGATGGCCCAACAGTTGATGTTGGGATGTTGTATATATATATATATATGCTAATCACCACGAGAATCCCTATTTCGCGATACAGGATTAGTAGTTGCTTCGTAGTTCATTATACTTCATAGTTCGATGTATCTTCGCTAGATGGCGCAGTAATAAATTTTTCTGTTTGCGCTGTATGTGGAAGTCACCACAATAATAATAATAATATTTATTTTCCTTTTTTATATATTTAAAAATGTAATCAATGAAATAAAGAGAATAATAATAAAATGTTTATTTTTTCATCACAATATTTTAAATATTAACAAATGGTATTCCTTGTTAAAAGTGAAGGTATAGAAAGTAGTGGTAGGAAAATTCGTCAGCAGACCACTGGCTATTTAACGTTTATTAAACTATATTAATTTTTACATTAATAAATTATGAAAACCATATTTACTTTTTAAATGTAAACAAAGTCATAAATGTCAATATATTATCATAACTTTCTATTTTTCTTTGTAAAAATTTTAGCAATATTTCATCTCATTACTTAATCACGAAATCTACCAAAGAGCTACTTCATACTCGTCCTTATTTGAAGGTACCATCTCCAAATAAGGACGAGTAAACAACCTTAATTCAAAACATATTTACTTAGACTTCTCAGCCTTTCTCAGTATGTAGGCCTTCTTTAGATTACGTTACCTAACTTGATTTTAAGGTATTTCTATCTAACTAAACACTGCAGTTTTTTGTACATCAATCTGTCGTCACATGTGGTACTCTTCTAGATCATTATTTTATCTCAAAATGTCTAATAAACTTCTTATTTTTATGTTATTAAAAAAAAATATTCAGTTAAGTAGACAAAAATTGAATTCGGTGAACAGGACGTTCGATAAGTGAATTTTATCGATACAAATGAAGTAGAGTCATGACTCCTGACAAACTAGAGTATCACTAAAATTTAAGCCATTTCAAAGGAACTAGAAATTATACGCTAGTAAAGACACACTGATTGCAGCACGAACTGGTCAGCTCGACCAAACGGTATTACCATCTCAGAGAAGACCAACCTAAGGCGACTGCATGCACGCTGTCGTCTTTCTTTGGTGAGTGCGAGACCGACAAGGGTGACTGTATAGGCCGCCATAATGTGAGTCACTATACTGTATTGTCTGCATTTACAACGAATATGACGACCATAACTTTGGATTCTATTCTCACTTTTCATCTGGCAGATTGTAACCACTTTGAAAGGCTCTTAAAATAGACAATAAAGCTGTGACTAAACTAGGAGAGAGTTAGTCAAACATCTGGCTTGAAGAATATCAGTAAGCTTAATAGTTAGTCACAGAAATATAATAATTTAATAAACCACATTCACTTGAATACATTATTCAACACAGTATTAATATCTAAGTCGCAGCAAACCATATAATTAATCTCTTAATGGAGCTAAAAGCATCATTTATTTTCTTAAACATTTTCTTCAAGTAAAAGTAGTCTGGAATATATTTATTAGACTGGCTGAGTCCGCATTTATGTTGGACCAAAAGATTGGGCTTAACGAGTCTAATTACAGACCTTAAAAAATCCATAACGCAATACTATCATGATGTCAGCATTGCAGGTTTATGTGAAGGGACCAAAAAGGTGGAATAAACTAGTCTTAAGTAGTAATCTTGTCCGTGTGGTGACAGATTAAGAATACATAGTGTTATCACCCCTATTCATCCCTTAGGTGACGTAAAAAGCGACTAAGGGAAGAAAATATTCAGAAAAATATCATTACAAGGAGAAGGAAAACTTGAAACAAACCCTATTCCAACCCGTCTGGCGTGGTATAGTAGGCCAAAACCTCCTTGCTAAGAAGAGGCATATGTCCAGCAGTGGACTGTAAAAGGCTGTCGATGATGATGATGATGAAACGGTAGTGTTGTAGTTATCAGTTTGTGTCAAGATTGCGTCAGCGTTAATTTTAGTAGAATCATTAGGCAAGAACTACTCTTAGGCTAGTGATTAATTGGATTTATTTTTTATCTCACAGAAAGCAAAAAAAAAACAGAAAAAAGCTAAACAGTTAATTAAACCAATAAACTATCCGTGTGTCTATTGTTGCCAAACGTATTCAGCTGTTATTGCGTAATTGCGAAACAAAAATCCTCTAACAATGTAGTGGCATGTAAAATGGACGAAAGATTTTGTGTACTCCGAAGGAATTGACATTGTAATGAGTAAGTTATAACATGCAACTACAACATATAAATATTTTATAGTTTTAAATCAATAAAATAAACACTAAATAATCATATTTTAAAAATAAAACTAATTACCTCGTGGCACAGCTGCAGTGACTGCTGTGCTTGAGGTCTCTGGTTCGATTATCGCGTCGGACCAAATGTTTGTATAATCTGCAAATATTTGTTTCAAAGTTTGAGTGTTTTTTATGTATAATATGTATGTATTTACAAAAAAAAAGTATATAAGTATTCTATTAGTCGGTCTAGTTATCATAGCACAAGCTCTGCTTAGTTTGAAACTAGATGACGTTGTGTGTCAAATGTCCGAAATGTCAAAAAAAGCGTTTTATAATTCACAACGATTGAAACTAACTCAAATGTTAACTTTATACTACAGCAAAAAAATAAAAACAAGAAAATAAAAGAACAATTTATAAGTTTATAGTTAAACACAGCCTGATACTGTATAAGGGACTTCTCAGACAATCAGAACGAACGCAATCTCACGGATTTTCTCTCTTGTGTAGAGATCAGGCACAGTCACAACTTCTCTAAAATGTAATTTAATTAGATGCTCACAATCATATGCGTAAATAAATTATCCTCAAAAATTCAAAAAATAACCAGCATCACAACAAAAGTACCACACACTCCATCTATCGTCAAAATCCCACACCCAGGCGGCTATAAATTGTAGCCATCGAATAGCTAATAAAACTTAATTCGACCAAAATCGTTATTACAGTATTAAACGTAAATTAATACCCACTTTAATGGCCACAACACACGCCCACTCTTTGGAATCTTCATGGTCAGCTGTTTCTCGAAGATGTCCCGATTAATGAGCTCTTCAATATACCTTAAGAGAGCTATCATGGGCGTTAATATCGATAAAGGGTATACGGACGTAAAAAAATGCCAATTTGTTGGCTTACTTGTTTGGTAACTGACGGAAGGATAGTCATCGGATTAAATTGCATCGGTTGTGTATTGTTTCAAAAGTAACAATTGCAAGAAAATATGAAAATCAGTTCAAAAATTTGACGAGAACTTGAATGATATTTAAACGTACAAATTGACTTTTATATTATATGTTGATTATTATACAAACGTGACATGCTGTTATACAAATTAAAAGTTAATAGCATTTAACAAAACCCACCCGCCAATAGCATATTTAACAAAACAAAATATTTATAAAAGTATTTTTATGTACATATTTTGATTATCGACTATGGTTTTCGTCAATCAATGATAAATGATATTTATCTCTGCAAATTTATAGATGTTTTCACACATCAGCCATTATAGCTAGTAGGCGCCAGCATTTTCTTGAAACTAACTCTGGGCAAAAATACCAAAACAAACCACAGACGTAATTTTTTTTTAAGTTCATGAATATTGACTCAAAAAAAAATAAGCGAGCAATCTCTTTTAATTTCTGTGCAAGCAGTTTTAACAGGATCACACATTATTTTTATTTAATAATATGAGCAAATATATAAGACTTGACTTATATAAGACGTGAAGCAAAACAAACAACAACAACAATTTTATACAGTGTTGCCATACAAAAAATATCCAGTCATTAGACTTGTTAAACGTATTTAATAAGATACATCCTTTAAACTTGGTGTAATATTACTCACGAAGCAAAACCAAAATCTTTGTCATTTGCACGTGCTCACGTTTCCCGTATTGTAATTAAAATTTATGTGATTAAAAGCTACGTCAAAGTACAAATATATATCTCCAAGTTAATACTGTTTTGGCACGAGATTCACAGAGGTTATGAATTTATATTAAGCATTTGGCAGGGGTAATCGCAATATGCTTCACAGCGCTAACATTTCGACGGAATTTCTTAAATCTTTAATTGTGTCTTTATATTTGCTTTGACATTCATATTTCTTTTTTCTATATTTAAATATTACAATTGCAGATTACATAACAGTACACGCTTTCCTACTAATCTGTTTTTTTTTCAAGAATCATGTTATCAAATTATACGCATAAGGTGTCAGGTTTGGATGAAGGCCTTCTACAGAGCTCGAAACTTGTGAGGATTTTTTTAAAGGCACAATCGAATGCATCCTTACGTGAGTTTTAAAGTGTAAATCACATCTATTAATAAAAGATATGTTAACGCTGATTCTCGAATAAATAATTAAAAATAACTATTTTAGTTCTGCGAATCTATTAAAAAAATAAAATAAAATTTACCATGTAAGGATGTTGTAGTTAATTTTATTTATTTTTTATTCAAATAAGCATTAAGTTACCTTTTTAAAACAGTAGTGTGTTCGAACGAGGCAAGCTCAGTGATGCAGGCGAAAATTTTCCGATAAAATTACCATAATGATGCCTAGCGGAGTTAGTGGTTGTGGCTGACAGGAAATAGCTCTTGCACTAGAAACATGATACGTACCGCATAGTTACTTTTATGCTTTGTTTTTATATTTGCATCCTATACATCCTATGCACTTATACTGTACAAACAACCAGCCCGACTTCGTGCGAGAATTAGACCGTGTTATAATTATGAAAACATTTTTATTTTGTTATATTTTAATATTTTTTAATTTTTAGAGGTCCCTATATTTCCTAGATTCATACATGTATCATTTATTTTTTTATGACATTTTGACACATGAACAGATCAGTCAGACGATAATGTGTGACCTCAGCCACCCATGGCACACATACAACTTGAGACAGAAGTGTGACAAGTATGTGTTACCAGCAAAAGTGCCACCTCACCACAGAAAAAGGAAGGTGATTGGACTACGGTGATGTCTGTCTGTTTACATTACTTAAATTCATAATATTCTGCTTTTATAAACAGTTAAAGTATAGCAAGGGAAGCTAGTGTGGTTGGAGCCGAATCAAGCCGACGCTCCGGTTGTGGACTCTACGAGTACATAATAGAAGAAACGTGAGAGTATATGTATGAATGTACAGTATTATTTTTTAATGTCAATAAATTATTCAAATTTTTCATTAAGTTACAGGTAGCTTATGACTAGAAATTGAATGATTAAGAGAGATGTTTTTGCAAAATCTGTGAGTATATTATTGTGATCAAGGGCAGACTGTACAATAGGGCATACTGAGTCTGTGGAGGGTCGTAATGGGTCGTGCGTCAGCATCATTAGTTCATTACGTCGCGGTTACGCCCAGTGACAGTGGTTAGGGATTGGGACGGGTTGGGAGCGGAGCGGACTGATGTTTAGAAACTTTTATAGTTCTTATCATCATAAATAATAATAATAATAATAAATATTACGGACATTAGACACACGACGTCATCTAGTTTCAAACTAAGCAGAGCTTGTGTTATGATAACTAGACTGACTGATAGAGTACTTATATACTTTTTTTGTAAATACATAAATATTATACATATAAAACACTCAAACTTCGAAACAAATATTTGCAGGTCATACAAACATTTGGTCCGACCCGGGAATCGAACCCGAGACCTCAAGCACAGCAGTCACATTCACTACCGCTGCGCCACCGAGGCAGTTTATATACATATATGTTTAAATACCTATCACCAAAATGTGAATAGAAAATAGAAATATGTTTTCAATATAAATATTAACTTACGATCTAAAGTTTAGTAGTCAGACCACTACACCAACAGATTTGTCAACAACACTCTGTGATCCACAAAAATATTCATTTCATAAATGTGTGTTAAGTCCTCCGTGACACAAGCAATAGATATTCCTAATCAGGAAGTTGTACTTCTAATAAAAAAACTGATGCATACAAATATTTACATGAGACAATATAGTGCACAAGTATGTACACAAACCCAGGTGCACTCTCCGTTCCCTCACTTTCACAATCCGATGGGACGGCTACGGTGACCAGGGAGAGATCAAGCATAAGGCTGACGACTGTACTTGTGCTCCACGGTTAAGACCTCAACTTATAATCAGAAAAAATCAGTAACACTTTCTAGTCCGACCCAGGAATCGAGCTCAAAACCTCTTGATCAACAAGGCAGAATATATAATAAGTGCAATAGTTACAACGTCACAGTAGTCATTTTATTCTTTTATGACCGCTTAAAGACAAATGTATAGAGCTATAGCTCTCGATTATTTTTCATAGTTTCATTCCGATCCGTTTAGCTGTTTTCACATATCTGAGTAACAAACAACCATTCATTATTTTCTACATAACAATATTTTTATACTAAAAAATCATCCAAAGAGGCGTCAATCGTCCGTCACTCTGGTCCCTCCCTAATAAGTTAATGGCGGCTGTTTCTCCGAGATAGGCGCAAACACCCACTTTGCCTGGCCTACTCTGTGGCAATCCTTTTAACAATTTCCAAGGCACTTGACTTTTTGCAAAATTTGTGATGTCATTGACCGATCTCAGCAGATTTAAAAACTCACCGTGATAAACACAAATTACAGATATTTAAATAAAAAAATCTATTCTTATTGGCAATCTAAACGTCGTGAAATATAATAAAATTTTAGATTTCATTTCAAAATGAAAGTCGAATTATTAAATATGTTTATTTGATAATATTTATATAATCATCATCAACGGCCTGTAATAGTCCACTGCTGGACATAAGCAAACATAATAATAATAATAAATGATAAATATAATTTATTTCTCTCAAAAGGTACAAAGATATTCTTAAAATAAAGATACAGCACAAACAGAACCTTGTTGAGAGCTGGAGTCTGAGCTAGGTTCGAAACCTGTGTGACAGATCTCTTGAAACACTATAAAAGTTACCTCAGTGGCTGCAACTGTCAAAACAGTGTCACAAGAACTAATAAGAGAGACAATTTTTGCAAACTTTAGTGGTGTATGTATGTGAGTGTGTGTATTTGTGTGTATGATTGTGTTGTATTGATGTGTAAGTGTAGTGCGAGAGAATTATGTGCTCCATGTGTTTGTGTGCGAATTATAGTGCAATAAGAACAAACATAGACTTCTCCTTAGTAGGTTATATTCACTATACCACTCTAGCCAGATGGGTTGTTTTAACATTTGCATAAAAGTGATGTATGTATATACTTAGTCTGGCCATAAATACTGTTACACTTAATTATAAAAAAATATTACATTTGAATTTCGAATCTGTCATTTTTATACGATTGTTCATTGTGTTTTCTCATTTTGGCGCCAATACATTGTAAAATATTTTGCGATATTAAAATGGTGTGGGGTGATAAAGAGAACCGAATCGCTGTGATAGCATTACACAAAGTAGGTATGGAGCCAAATGCAATTTTTAAAACTCTCCATACACTTGGTATTAGTAAAATGTTTGTGTACCGGGCTATTAATAGGTACAATGAGACCTCCTCTGTTTGTGACAGAAAAAGATCTGGCCGTCCACGTAGTGTTCGTACGAAAAAGGTGGTCAAAGCAGTAAGGGAAAGAATTCGAAGAAATCCTGTCCGAAAGCAAAAGATTTTATCTCGGGAAATGAAGATAGCACCTAGAACCATGTCGCGTATTTTAAAAGATGACTTAGGACTTGCAGCCTATAAGAGACGCACTGGCCATTTCTTAACTGATAATTTAAAGAAGAATAGGGTGGTAAAATCGAAACAACTACTGAAGCGGTACGCAAAGGGAGGTCACAGAAAAATTTTGTTTACGGATGAGAAAATTTTTACAATTGAGCAACATTTTAACAAACAAAATGACCGTATTTATGCTCAAAGCTCTAAGGAAGCTTCCCAATTAGTCGACAGAGTGCAACGTGGACATTATCCGACTTCAGTGATGGTTTGGTGGGGTGTTAGCTATGAAGGAGTGACTGAGCCATATTTTTGTGAAAAAGGTATCAAAACATCGGCACAAGTGTATCAAGATACCATTCTTGAGAAGGTAGTTAAGCCCCTTAACATCACCATGTTCAATAACCAAGTATGGTCCTTCCAGCAAGACTCGGCGCCGGGTCATAAAGCTCGGTCCACGCAGTCTTGGTTGGAATCGAACGTTTCGGACTTCATCAGAGCTGAAGACTGGCCGTCGTCTAGTCCCGATCTTAATCCGCTGGATTATGATTTGTGGTCAGTTTTAGAGAGTACAGCTTGCTCTAAACGCCATGATAATTTGGAGTCCCTAAAACAATCTATACGATTGGCAGTGAAGAATTTTCCCATGGAAAGAGTGCGTGCTTCTATTGATAACTGGCCTCATCGTTTAAAGGACTGTATTGCAGCCAATGGAGACCACTTCGAATAAGCTTTTTATATTTTTAATTGTTTTATATTTATGTATTAAACTGACACACTGTAAAAGTAATAAATGTTATTTGCAGTTAACAATTTTCTTTTTTCTTTATTACAATATTTATGGCAAGACTAGGTATATGTTAGTAAGTTTACAAAATATAACATTTCAGTTAACTATTATTAGAGAAACGTAATTTCCTTGTTCGTTTTAACTTTCACTGTAACATAAACTACATAACACCATTTTGAAAGGGACACAAGAAATGTCTATTTATAATGTACATGTAGCCAAGAATATACATTTTCTTTTAAGTTAATGTTCTTTAAATATTAAAAAAAAAAAGAAATAATATTTATGTTTTCTTTACAGAATATGGCGATCTGCAGAAAGTTAGTTCCAAAACCAATCAGATTTGTGTTACTGACATTACCATCAGCAACAGTCTATGACAGCTTACTGCTGGATATAGCTCTCCCTTAAAAGGAGGTTTTGGTCTACAAAGCCTCAATGGACAAACGAGTTAGTGCAGGGTTTGTTTCATCTATACACTGAATAAACATGAAAGAAGCATCTCACTAGGCCGCCATAGCGTAGGTCACCATACTGCACTGTCTGCAGTGAGTACGGCAACTACCGCTCTTGGATTCTATTCATGCTTTCCATCAGGCAGAATAGCGTCACGTTGGTAGGTTTCTATAAAAAAAAATATTTTAAAAATAATGGTGGATAAATTAATATATCTATATGTGCCCCTGGCTCAATTATATAAACAAAAAAAAGCTATGCTATGCTTTTCTTTTAAGTTAATGTTCTTTAACCTTCGTGTTTATACATTTTGGTGTTCAACTGACTTCAAACAAAGATAGAAAAACAATACAAAATTATTTAAACGCAGTTTTCATTATTATGCATTCTCAACAGTAACATTAAAATCAATTTTGTACGTACTAACAGTAATTAACAACTTCCCTTCAGACTTAAAATCATATATACAGTACATAGATCATGCCCCTCTAACCCTAAAGTCTTTTAGGGTATGATCGATAGATTTATTCACTTTCTATCTCTCCAATTTCTTGACTTTAATTGGCCTCTCTGATACCGACCCTGACATACCTTGAATATATATGTTCAAGTGTATGTACGTTTGTAAATAATGCTCACAATATGTCATTCTGTTTGATCGAATATTCAAGCTGAGGTGTTACAATTGTCTCCAAGACAATCCTTGTCACACCAATGTGTACCAACACATTGTTCTATCTTACATCCGTCTACGAACGATAAGTACATTGGTCCCAATTAGTCATTTTAATGGCACACGTATTGTATTAGATGACAAGGGTATCGATTTTCTGACTTTGAACATAATTCTTAGAGATTGGAGCAGTGTCGTATTGTTATGTTGAATTTCTATTCCAATATATCAAAATGTTGCTCTAGAAGTAATTAATATGCAGGAGTATTAACAAAATAATCATTCATCATCATCATCAATAGTCTTCAACAGTCCACTGCTGGACATAGACCTCTTCCAAAAAGTCTCCATTTCGTGTCTTTGCAGACCATATGCTCCCGAACTAAATGATTCGGCTTTTCTGTCCCGTGCAAATCAATTAAGTCTGGAACTTATTACCAGCACATTGTTTCCCTCTCACTACAGGTCTTTTAAGAGTGGCGTAAAAAGGCTTCTCACTAGGCCATCATAGCGAGGGTCGCCTGCATTGTCTTTATTAGCAGTGAGTATGGTGACCATCGCTCTTGAATTCTATATATGCTTTCCATCAGACAGAACAGAGTCACTTTAGTAGGCATCTATAAAAAAAAGAGGTTTTGACCTACTGTATCACGCTGGTCAGATGGTTTAGTATAGGATTTGTTTCAAGTTTTCCTTCTCTTTGCAGTGAACCTGCCTTACATATTTTGTTCTCTTAGTCGCCTCTTACGACGCCTATGGAAGAATATGGAGGGTGACACTCTCTACTCTTAATCCGTCACCACACGGACGAAATTAATAATTAACTTTAATAAGAGTACATAGTGATGAATAAACTACTTCATTATTGAAATTTCAACATTATAGTGATTTTCAGAAATTAAATTTAAAGTGGACCAATCGAGTACCCAAAATAATTTTTCCAAATTCATTCCTAAACGATGAAAATTTAAGTTCTAAGAAACATAAAAATAAAACTAATCGGAAAAGCTCTTCCGTTTTCCAAATCGATTATGAAACGGTTTCTTTCTATAAAAAGACTGTCACACTTACATCAAATCGATCCTTAAATTCAAATTCACACCATCTTGACCTTAACTGGTCGTGAGAAGATACTATCATAGATACCTTGGAGCCTAAGCGGAAGGCCATACTGTTACGGCTGTCTCATATTTTTGCCAGCGGCTCAATAAGCGACGGCACGGCCAAGTTTGCCAACCTCTTCTAATTAATTTCTACTCCGTGCCGGTAAAGTGGGAAATTTGCTTGTGGTTTAAGTTATGAGATGAGCGTGTATATATTTTTTTACTCTCAATATATTACATGAAGCTTATATAGAGCCTTGTAGTCTAGTGGCTAATAATTCTGATTGCGAAGCCAGACGGTGTGACCACAAGCCTTTATTCTGTTTGAGTGTAATTTATTTACACACAAGTGTGTTTTAAATAGATTTAAGCATGTTTATCATGAGTTTAGTTACCACAAACTCTACTTTGTTCAGAATTAGACGGCAGTGTGTGAGGTGTAGGAGGTTATTATAAGCTTATAATAATAACAATATTGAAATATATTACCCCTCATATTTACATAATATAGATCAACTGATATTATGGTAGCTTAAAGACGAACCAAAATTTTGCTACAGATGTTTCATAAATGCTATAATATTATAGATAATAAACACACCATCATTTAGACTCTAGTTGATGATGTAAATCGTATTCTGTAATATATTCATAACAGGTAGCTACGACAAGTATTCACCTTTGTCTACTGAACTAGTATTAGCATCAAAGCCAGCAACAGTTTTTTTTTTATTTCACGAGCCTGCCAAAGTGACTCTACTCTGCCTGATGGAAAGCATGAATAGAATCCAAAAGTTGTGGCCACCAAACTCATTATGAATGCAGACAATGCAGTATGATAACCCACACTATGGCGGCCTAGTCTTTTTCACGCCTCGTTTAGAGATGTAAATACATCATCTTAAAGACAGACATCGTGGCATTGTATTGTACACACTTACCACGACGACTGTCACTCCTGCATCAATGGGCCTCCGGTCTCACACTCACCAACAAAACACGATAGCACGGATGCTGTCGCTTTAGGTTGATCTTCTGTGGGAGGGTAGCACTGCTCCGGTGGCTGTGTGGCTCTACTATCTAACATACTGTGCCGTATCTCTACGACTACGAGTAGAGCATGTCTCAACTGTTAAATATTTGTACATTTTAAGTTCAGACATTCATTCGAGTATTGTTTAAGCCAGAGCTACAAAGACTTTAGATGTTTTGAAGAAATCTAGCTTCCAACATTTCAGAGAAGAACATTCTGAAGTAATCTTGTAGGTTTCTAAGTACTAAGTGTTTCAGACACCTCATAAACAACGCCATCTAGTTTCAAACCAAGCAGAGCTTGAATACTTTTTTTTTGTAAAAACACATAGAGAACTAGAGAACACACAAACTTTAAAACAACTATCTGTAAATCACACATACCACACCATCAAGGTAAACGTATAACAGCGAGTATCAATGAAAAATGATGCAAAAACAGAGAAATAAGTCTTTTACTATTCATTACCAGATTTAATGTACGGATTAAAAAAAAACACTGCGATAATTTTCTACTTGGCCCTAATGTTAACTCTTGCACCACAACTTTATGGGACTTTACACGAACGATAGTGTAACTTTACCGAGCGCCGAATTGGTGAGATTAATTCTATAACAAAGCAATTGATCTGGAACAGTATCACTTCAGCGTTGTGTGTAAATTGTTCTATATTGCACAGGGTTCTATATTTGTTACTATAATTAAACTGTTAAGCAATATTGACTTATGTGTAACGATGTGTTACGATAAATGAACCATACGGTACATCAGACAGACATGAGAGATTACAATGATCTCAAGTTATATTAACTAAATACAAATGTGCTTCTTATAAACTGCCTTGGTGGCGCAGCGGTAGTGAATACGATTGCTATGCTTGAGGTCTACGATTCGATTCCCGGGTCGGACCAAATGTTTGTTGATCTACAAATATTGTTTGAAAGTTTAAGTGTTTTCTATGTATAATATGTATGTAATTATAAAAAATATGATATATGAAATATATGAGTATTCTATCAGTCAGTCTACTCGTAGTTATCATAGCACAAGCTCTGCTTAGTTTGAAACTAGATGACGTTGTGCGTCAAATGTCCGAAATATTACAAAAAAAAGAAAAAATATTTATGTTTTCTTCACAGAATATGGCGATCTGCAGAAAGTTAGTTCCAACACTGATCAGATTTGTGTTAGTGATATTATCATCAGCAACAGTCTATGACAGCTTACTGCTGGATATAGGTCTCCCCTTAAAAGGAGGTTTTGGTCTACAAAGCCTTAATGGCCAAACGAGTTAGTACAGGATTTGTTTCACCTATACACTGAATAAACATGAAAGAAGCATCTCACTAGGCTGTCATAGCGTGGATCGCCATACTGCACTGTCTGCAGTGAGTACGGCGACCACGGCTCTTGGATTCTATTCATGCTTTCCATCAGGCAGAATAGTGTCACTTTGGTAGGTTTCTATAAAAAAACAACAATATTTTTAAAATAATTGTGGATAAACATATATATATGTGACCCTTGCTCAATTATTTAAACAAAAAAAGTTATGCTATGCTTTAACAGTTTTAGCAACAATGGGGATTAACAGCCAAAATACATCCAGACGAGTTATCATTGAAAAACTACTGTAATAATTAAAAAAAAACTTAAACACATTTATTTTTCACGTTGCTCTTGAATTGCACTAAATTTTGAAACAATAAAAAATAACTGCAATTTAAATTTAGTAGTTGAAACTCAATAGTTCATAAATTTTGTCGACCTCGTATGTGTTTTCGTTACTTATTTGATAGACAAAACGAAGTTAGTAAACAGCTTAAACAGAAAATAAAACCAGCCCTTAAAATGGTACATTAACTGTAATGATATTCACATATTTTAATATACAATTTTCCAGACCCACTGTTCTGGAAATATAACAAAAGGTTTGAATTTTTACGAAGATTGTAGTATCAAAAAGACCACAGTAATATAATATACATAAAAAATGCAACCACATACAAAAATAACACTTTCTAACATACCTCGTCAGTTTTAGAATTTTTAAAAATTGAAGTATATAATGTCCTTTCTAATGACATCTAAAATAACTCTGATACATTCGATTCATTAAATAACTTAATACTACTGTATGAAGCCTTCTATACAAACGTCGCTTTAAATACTTTAATTAACAGATTGTTCTCTACTTTGACAGCAAAAGAAACTCAACAAAGTAACTGTTGCACGGCACAAAACACTTAGAACAACGTAACAATGACCACTCAGCAAAATCGTACTCAACACGAATTTCACAGAACTCTTCAATAGCATTTCGATTCCATAAAAAGATCGACGAATTCGAAAAACTCTTGAAAGTTTCAGCCGTTCAAATGATAAGTCCAAGGTTTGAAGCCGCACACTCGAACTGAAAGTACTCATTCTAACAAAAAATGTGAATTAGAAAAGTATCTACAACGTTAGCCACTTGTGGCGAAAAGTTGGGAGCGATTGAACTTAGCCGATTGTATTAACGGTTGAAGTTTTGGAAAGAAATAAATATTTTATTGATACGTCGTATGTGTATTATTTTTTTCTGCGAGCCTTTTTTCTCAGATTAAGTTGAGGTAGACTCTAAGTCTCCCCGTCCAAACTGGTTGGGTGACCGGGACGGTTCCGTGGCAGTCGTCGGCTCCACGGCGGCTCATTCCCCGCCCTTGTCGCTAAGAGACAAGGGCACTGGATATGTTGCTGCCGAGTGGGGGGGGATCACTGTGTATGGTGTATACTTCTCCCCCAACCGGAGTTTGAACGACTTCGAGGTTTTCCTTAACAACTTGGAAACCTCGATGCGGCGTCTAACGTCTGGGCACGTCTTAGTGCTGGGGGACTTCAACGCAAAGTCCATTGCGTGGGGTTCCCCCAGGACGGACGCTAGGGGCGAGGCCGTAGAGGAGTGGGCGGCCTCGGTGGGCCTCTGTTTACTAAACAGGGGCTCAACCAACACGTGCGTGCGACAGCAGGGAGGGTCGATAGTGGACCTTTCGTTCGCTACCCCTGCCCTCGCCGCACGAGTAAGGAACTGGCGTGTCCTGGAAGAGGTTGAGACGCTCTCGGACCATCTTTATATCCGATTTGAGCTCTCCCGATCCCAGGACGCCAGTAGGGGTCACGCGGCGCGGCGTTCTTCTCGCTTTCCGCGGTGGGCTGTAGCCAAATTAAATAGGGACTTACTAGAGGAGGCGGCCATTATTCACTCTTGGCTGTCTCCGCAGGCCCCGACCGAGGAGGTCGACATGGGGGCTGGTCGCTTCTGCGAAGAGATTACACAAATCTGTGATGCGGCCATGCCCCGCATCCGAGGTTGCCGGCCTCCACGGAAGGAGGTTTACTGGTGGTCCCAGGAGTTGGCGGACCTCCGTGCGGCCTGTACTCGTGCCCGGAGGTCCTACACCCGTAGTCGGCGGCGACACCGCGAGGAAGGCGGGGAGGTCCAGCTTCATGAGGAGTACCGAGAGGCGCGGAAAACTCTGAAGCTGGCCATAAGCCGCGCCAAAGAAATTAAGAGAAAGGAGATGCTGGAGGGTCTCGATCGTGATCCCTGGGGTCGCCCTTATCGTGCGGCGCGACAGAAGCTCCGCACGTCGGGCCCCCCCCTTACAGAGACACTCCAGCCCAGCTTCCTGCGGGAAGTGGTCGAGGGCCTTTTCCCGCAGCGGGTGGAGCACACACCCCCGTCGATGGCCTTCATGGTCGGAGACGACGGGGGGAACGAGCACGATGTTCCGCCCGTCAGGGAATCGGAGGTAGGGGCGGTTGTTCTACGGATCCGCTCCAAGAACACCGCCCCCGGGCCGGACGGGATACCTGCCCGAGTGCTGGCCCGAGCCCTCGAACACATGTCGGACCGCCTCAGGGAGGTCCTGAACACTAGCTTGGCGTCCGGACGCTTCCCTGAGTGCTGGAAAAGCGGGAAGCTGGTCCTATTGAGGAAGCCGGGACGGCCAGCCGAATCGGTAGCGGCCTATAGGCCCATCGTGCTGCTGGACGAGGCGGGTAAACTGTTTGAGAGGATACTCTCTGCCCGCATCGTCCGGCACCTCCGCGAGGTGGGCCCCGATCTGTCGGACGCCCAATTTGGTTTTCGGGCGGGGCGTTCGACGGTCGATGCCGTGCTGCGCCTGAGGGCCGTTACCGAAGAGGCGGTGAGCTGTGGCGGCGTGCTGTTGGCGGTGTCGTTGGACATCGCCAACGCATTTAATAGTCTGCCATTTAGCTGCATCAGGGAAGCACTCCACTACCACGGGGTGCCAAAGTACCTGAGGCGGCTTGTGGCAGACTATCTTGAGGAGCGTACCGTCATGTACGAGGACCGAGACGGCGTTCTAAGGCGGCGGCTCATGTCGTGCGGTGTTCCGCAGGGGTCTGTACTCGGACCACTCCTGTGGAACATGGGATACGACTGGGCCCTTCGAGGTCGTCTTCCCCCCGGGCTGGGCGTACTTTGTTACGCAGATGACACATTGGTCACGGCCCGGGGGATGAACTTTCAAGAGGCGGCGCGCCTGGCCACCACCGGTGTCTCACTGGTGGTCGGGCGAATTGAGGCGCTGGGTTTGCGGGTGGCCCTGGACAAGACGGAAGCCCTTTTGTTCCATGGGCCCCGTCGTGGTCCACCCTCCGGCGCCTCCATCGTGGTCAATTCGGTCCTCGTACCGGTTCAGGCCCAGATGAAGTATCTGGGCCTGATCCTCGACGGCAGGTGGCTCTTCGACGAGCACTTCCGACAGCTTTCTCCAAAGCTGGTCGGCGCTGCTTCTGCCCTTGGGCGACTTTTGCCCAATCTGGGTGGAGCTAGCGTCGCGACGAGACGGCTATACACGGGGGTTGTCCGGTCAATGGCGCTGTATGGTGCACCGGTGTGGGCGGCGGCTCTGACCGCCCAGAATAGGGCTCGCCTCTGGCGCCCTCAGAGGATATTGGCGGTTAGAGCCATACGTGGTTACCGCACCGTATCGACGGAGGCGGCGTGCGCCTTGGCCGGAACTCCCCCGTGGGATTTGGAGGCGGAAGTGCTCGCCGAAGTTTATCGGCGGACGGCTGACTTCCGGGCGCGTAGCGGCATACGGCCCCCGCCCGAAGAGATACGCGAGTGGCGAGAGGCCGCTCGTCGAGCCACAATGGCTCGTTGGTCGTCCCGGCTGGAGGCTCCACGTGCTGGTTTTGCCGCCGTGGAGGCTCTCCAGCCGGTCATCGCCGAGTGGGCAGGGCGGCAGCACGGGACCCTTTCCTTCCAACTGACGCAGGTCCTTTCCGGGCACGGTTGCTTCGGCAAGTATCTGCACTCGGTCGCCAGGAGGGAATTGAGTCCCGCCTGTCACCACTGCGACTGCAGTGAGGACTCGGCTCAGCACACGCTAGCGGTTTGTTCCGCTTGGGCGGCGCAGCGTGGGGTCCTCACTGCAGTTATTGGAGGAGATCTCTCGCTACCGGCCGTCATACGCTCCATGGCCGGTAGCGACAGTTGTTTTACCGCGGTCGCAACCTTCTGCGAAGACGTAATTTCGCGGAAGGAGGCGGCGGAGAAGGCCCGGGAGGACGATATCCACTCGGACCCAATTCGCCGCCGGCGAGCCGGGCGGCGGAGACGCGCATACCAGCGCCTCATGCCGCCTTGAGTGTGGCCGCGGATGGACGGGACGGGTTTTCCCCTCCATCCGCTATAGTGGCCAGCCGCGAGGAGGTGACGTGTGCGTGTGCCGGACGTCACCTAAATGGAGAGTTTATCCGCAGATGGCGCCCACGAAAGCGGGCAGGCGCTAGGAGGGATTAGGATGTCGTAATAACAGCTGTTCCCGAATCCCTCCTCTCTCAGGCGCAGAGTGGCACACCGTGTGGTTTTAGTCGGTCCGATTCCGACACACCGCCCCGCCGTAAACCCCGGTGGGGTGACGGCCCGTGGGGGTTTCCACACGTTAAAAAAAAAAAAAAAAAAAAAAGACTCTAAGTCTACTACGATATGGCTGAATTTTGATTATTTGCACGAAGGCCTGCCTCTATGGAGTACCTATACACTTAAAGTACTAGACGATATCGAAATTCTGTAGAAAGTCTGTAGTCGGACTTTTTAAGACTTCAACTAACCGTAACGATTGCCAAAGATGTTCTTAACCAGAAGTGACGGCTTAAGGTACTCTCCAAGCACGGACGGGTCTCAAAATGTCAAGAATGGCTACCCATTATGGACAGACTTGGCTAGGAATACTCAAATTTACAATATATTATCCTACACCTATATGTAAAAGTAATCTAGGGAGTAAAGACAGCAGTTATCACAGAAAATGTGAACAAACACTGTTTTCAAACTTCGAAAACCAATAAACGTATCAAAAGTGCAGTTTAGCTTTCAGAATACTTAGCTTTTGTGTATATAGCTTAGCTTTTATAGGCACATGTGTTATAAGTAGATACAATTATTTTTTATATTGTTTATTAAAATATTTTAAATACATACTATTATAATTACTATAATAAAAAAACTCAATTTTTATAACTGTAAATAAGACAGTCTCAACACATCAACAAAACCTAATAGCTCAAAACAAAGCAATGGCACTAACAACGAACCTAACTAATTACCTCAAATCGCCTGTAATCAATAACTAGACGTAAACACGTTAGCGGTTTACGTAAACCCACTCCTGTTAATATCCTATGAAAATAAAGCTAACGAAAACTTGTTCGCAATTAATATAGCTCTTCTAATTCTCACATATATTAAGGGGACAATTCTGTTAATAATTGAACCCTTTTCACTGACTCTCCGTTAGATAGTTTAAATGTTAGTTGACAATTGTTTAATTTAAATTAAACGGAGAAATACGACGTATATTTTGTGTGGGTTTAGTATTATATTATTGTTCATTGTCTCTTTAATGCTTTGCTCTTAGAAGATAATTTTAATTGTTGACCGTACGAATTGATACTTAGTGTGGATTTTGGTTTAAATTATTATAAATAATTTTATTTAATATCAACCAAAGGAATTAACGAATCTTTTTACACTGACTTTAAATAGGAGGAAGGTTTATTTTCCAACAAACGTATTCTTGGTTTATTGTATGTTCATCGATTATTGAGTCAATTGTGGACCGATTTTGAAAATTCTTTTTGTATTCGAAAGGCTATACTCCCGTGGTGGTCTCATTACCACAATATCAACATCTGATGATGAGATCTTAAAGAAATCGAAAGAATCTCTCAAATTTTATAGGCTCGTATTGTCTTTCATATCTTTGCTAAAGTTTCCAGAATTGCGGCTGCTTGTCATCATTTCATGTTGATGAGCTGGTTGTAGAAGATACAACTTCTTAATGATTAAGAGTTGGAGAATAATTTTTAAATATTATGTGTATGAATGTTAGTTTTCGTCTTATTCTTTCAGGTTATCCAGGTGAGCTGATGATGGAAGGTACAACTCCTTAACAGTTAGGAGTTGAAGGATAATTCTTTTGATTTTGTACGTATGTGTATGCCTTTGGTTGTATGCTTTTAAGTAATTCAGGTGAGCTGATGATAAAAGGTAAAACTTCTTAACAATTAAGGGTTAGATAATAGTTATTTCAATATCATACGTCTACGTATAGATCTTAATTTGTATTCTTTCGACTTATTCACATGAACTGATGATGGAAGGTAAAATAGGTAGAGGAAGTTTCTTTAAATACGATGGTTGGGCCCTGGTTGTATACTTTTAAGTTGTTGAGATGATGTGATAGGTCAAGTCAGGAGTTAGATGATAATTTCAGTGCCTGATTAAGTAACTGGTTTTCTGTAGGAGAAAACATGCAAAGTTGAGGTTTGGATGAGAAGCCTACACTATATTAATGCACCTTGCTTGTAATTTAAATTATTTTACTTCACGTAACGATTTGGCATCAAACGGTTTCTTAGGTAATTTATTTGTTTTTTATTTGCATCCTGCCCTGGGGCTTAAGGTGCCCGGGATGTATGTCAATCGTGAAGTACGGTAGCGGTAGGGAGGACTCTAGAAGCCACTTATGCGTTCTTGGAGCTCCCGCTGACTGCTAAGGTAGGCCACCGCAGTGTTTAGTGGGTAGACCGTTTTTCCGAGAGTCCTACACACGCGTTTTTGATCTCCCTACGGAGGGTATGGTGAAAAGCAATCACCGCCTAAAAAAACAGGTAATTCTTTAGGCTCTAAATTGCAAAGAGCAGTACCATCTAGTAAGTTACACGACTCAGTCAGTTTTTTGTTTGTTTTCTGAGTTTATTCACTTCAGATCGTCATGGTGACCGCATTTGGCGTTACGATAACTGAAAAGCTCAAAGAGCTTAATGTAAGTTTCTTTCACATCAACTCGATCGTCACGGCGAGCTTGTTCAGCGTTGCGATCGATGAAGATTTCGGTGCGGACCAACCGAAAAGTTAAAGCCGGTGACCGTGACAATCGAGTAGACGTGATATAAAGTCACACTAGACCTAACCGACCAAGTTAAAGTTAGTTTATTTTACAGTTTTTAGTGTTTCTAGGTAGAGAGTTTGACGTTTTTCGGAGTCGGTTTAATTCTTTTTAAAAAGTTTCATTTTATGTAGAGTCCATCGTGGGACTTACATCGGTCTCAAAGTAATTAAAAACACACGGTGTTCCATCATCAGGCCCTATCCGGTATTTCAGGTGTACCCTAGAAAAAAAATTCGTTGTGTACCCCATCCGGCTTGCTTTTTTTTGAGTATTTGTCATTTAAGGTAATTTCTATGCCCTCCAAAAAGCTGCAAAGAAAAAACGACGGGAAAAACACTGCGCCACAGCATGGAGCTTACTTTTCAAGGCGATGGGTAGTAGCCAGATTAAATGCAACCTACAAAAACATCTTGCTAGGACGCTATACTCTGAATCACTATAATGTATTGCCTGTATTCACAATGAGTATGGTGACCACCATTCTTAAATTTTATTCATACTTTCCATCAGACAGAATAGAGACACTTTGGTAGAACAAAAAAAAATTCATATCCCATGAAATAGTCAACCTCGATGGTATGTTTTGGTCTGGTCACCGAATCATCAGCAGTGGATTGTAAAGCAGCCTTTACAATCCACTGCTGAACACAGGCCTCTCCTCATCAAGGAGGTTTTGGCCTACTATGCCACGATGGCCAGACGAGTTCGAATAGGGTTTGCTTCAAGTTTTCTTTCTCTTTGTAATGATGTTGTATTGCATACTTTGTTCCCTTAGTCGCCTTTTACGTCACCCAAGGGATGAATAGGGGTGGTAACACTATGTATTCTTAATCCGTCACCACACGGACAATGAATAATAATCAACATTTGACGATATAAACAGCTAAACGCTGAACGACTAAATAATATTACTTTCGTAATTTCCACATTTTTAGTTACCTTCATAAAACTCACAATCATTGCTCCTCAAAGTTGTGATTGACGCTTAAAGACTCGAAGTTTATATTAATAAGTTACAAAGACTCACAGTTAGATAAAAACAAACTCAAGAGAAAAACTCATCTCCCAACTTCCATTCCAATAAACAGAGCTGTATTAACATGAAATGGAAACAAAAATCTAGTTACACCCGCCCAACATATTTGGAGAGCTCAACATAAGTAAATTTCAACAAAGTCGTACACAACTTGCCCTGTCTGTTATTCATCATAGTCATATCTCTGTAGCAATCTGGAGGGCTCTACTACTTGTCAAAAGAAACGTTATGAACTGTAGTTAGAATATCCATAGATTAAATAGGATGTAGCAAATAATTAGCGCGGCGAGTTAGGTATCGGCGATGGGACCGGGAAGGTACTGTCCGTTCTCATATGATCAGGCTGGCGCGCATAAGCTACAGATGTCGAATTTCTCATATTTGTAACTGGACATAAAACAAACAGATTTTTTAAAGATAAAGTTAACGATTACTTTGACAAGTGTACGTTTATTAAATATACAATCCATTTAAAGTTGTTATATGATTCTCAATTTAATATGTTATATATTATATAGTAGAATATTTAACTCAAATAAATATGTGTTTTAGCGATCGTAAAGTCCACAATCTATCGAAATATTCTTGTGGTGCTGCGGTAATAGAAGATAATATTGTAAAAGCTTAAAGTGTCATGCAGGATGTTGTATGTAATGTCACTGATGATCTGTCACAATTTTATATCTGTGGGACCTATTCTTAGCTAAAGACTCTGCGTTTAATAAAACTCGTAGTATTGTAGAAATAATCTTATAGACTAAATTGGAAAAGTTCTCCAGTTCTCATAATTAAGTATTTCTATTTTCAAGTCTGTAATGGTATATTGTGTCAAGCGTACGATCATTCATTCTGTTTCTGCCTTTAATTTATCTATGATGTCTATATATTAAGAAATATATAAGTGTATTAATTAACAGTTTGAATATCATATTTCTTACTTTTTATTTATTTATTCAGAAAATAATTTTAACATGGCATGTAAATATTTTTGCATGGTATAAATAATTACAAAGAATAATAGCAATCACAATATGTGTACGAATTTCAATTATTTCAATTTAGCCAATCATAATAAGCGTTTATAACACCACAATATAAATATGAAAAATAAAGAATTAAATGTGAATCAATTCTTCTTTTATCGTTTAGTCAGTCATGCGTCCATTAGCAAATAAATAAAAAAAATAAAAATAATCAAATGTCAGTACAGGTAGAACGTGTACTACTGACAATACAATACCATGATAACTGTCATGCCTTTTACGTCCCCAAGTGAGGCGTAAAAAAGCATCTTACTAGCCCGCCATAGTGTAGGTCACCATACTGCATTATCTACATTCATAATGAATATGGTGACCACAACTTTTAGATTCTATTCATGCTTTCCATCAAGCAGAATAGAGTCACTTGGACAGGCTCTTAAAATGAAAAAAGAACCTAATTTGAGATCCAACGGCCGTGTCTAAGATATGTGAACTTATAATTATGATTTACTTTACATGTAAGTGTATAACTAACTGCAATAACAAGTCTGTGAAAACTACGGTTTAATTGATGAAATTTTAAGTAACCGTATTGGGTTGCTCCAATTCCATAATGTTAAGCTGCAATCTCCAGTCTAACTCTTCAGTGTTTAAGTTACACACACACACAATACATTTTTTTATCTTACACGCCTTAGTATTACTTACGTTGCAAAAACAACCTTTTACTAGTTCTTATAGAGTTATAACTCAATTAACTTACATTTTTTCTTTATTAAATATCATAAAAAATATATTATGTATTTACCCCTACCCGTATTATGAAAGTGTAGACAGTATACCTTAACCTTTATAATAATAGCCAAACCAAAAATATTATGCTATTTTCTTCGCACAATACAATTTCGTCCCAACAAAACTTTGTACCGAAATTTCCTCTCACAAAATAGGCTTTTATGAGCAAAAGGATCTCACCTCAGGACTGGGTGGATTGTACAGCCTTCATGACGTCATACAACGGTATCTACTATCCTACCGATCTCCGAAATCGTCCACCGTGAACCTCCCTAATATCCGTTTAACTTGAACACTACTTACTTGTTGGGAATTTCTTGTACATATAAGATTTTAAGGCTTTTGTTAAGAGTATTTGTGGCGGGTTATGGAGATAAAATAGTTGGGGGAAAACTTCAAGTTTATAAAGCTACGTTTACTACTAAATGTTCATGAGTCGGATAAAAGTATGTTAACATTTAAATACTTCTTATTTTGGTAAGATGATAAA
The DNA here is from genome assembly GCA_949316085.1 of Hypercompe scribonia. NCBI lineage: Eukaryota > Metazoa > Arthropoda > Insecta > Lepidoptera > Erebidae > Hypercompe > Hypercompe scribonia. The sequence continues at coordinate 15,565,464 of OX438988.1, forward strand.
CTAAAAAAATACTAATTTTATGTCAAATCTCTTTTTTATTAGTGTAAGAATGACATGATTTTGTACATTTAGGCTGCTTGGAAGTTCAGAGTACCACTCATGCTCCCCGTTTATGGCACAGCAAACCAGTGTTAATGCCAAGTAAAATAACTTTAATAAAGATATTATAAAGGCAATTTAGAACAGAATAATTTATGTATTAACATTACTCACAATATACTCGTAGTTACTGTTTTAAACAAATTTTCGAAGGTTTATGTACCGTTGGCGGCACCATCGCTAAGTGTGTAGTTTTGGTCTAACATAGAAAGAAAAAAATAAGCTTTAAACTGTTTTAGTGTATATTTTTACCTATATATAAACTTCTAAGAAGTTTTATTTTAAACTAGCTTAATCCGTGATTTCATTAGCGTAAAATTTGAATTTTAAATTTTTATTTTAGAGACGAGATTTTCACTGCGTATGTAAATCTCGATCATGTGGGAAATCTAGGATAAAAAATAGTCTATATGTTGCCCAGTAACCTCCTCTATCTCCTAGTGAAAGTCTCATCAAAATCAGTCCAGCCGTTCCAGAGATTAGACCGGATAAACAAACAGACAGATGGATTTAATTATTTAAAAAGGTTGTGTATGTTTTAGTGTCGTGTAAAGAGTTCTAAGCACTTGAAAATTTTTATTATAATTATGAAAACTTGAATTTTATTTATATCTATTGAGTATTCACGTGCTTATTTTGCTTTAAACGACTTGTATTCATTAATTTACGTCATCCTAAAATGTTCTCTTTGTTTTGTACGTAAATCTAACAAGTCAAGAAAATATGACATAAATATTTCTTCACTAGTTTATTTCTACAAATTAGTAACTTTTAAAAAAAAATTACTCATTGTGATTGTTCTTATACATAAAAATGTTGACAGAAAAAGAAAATAATATCGATAAACAATTTCTCTCAATAAGATATATTCCCATGACGTATATTACCGCTACTGGCCAACAAACAATACCAATTCGTCGTAATGTCTCTATAAACGAGTTGCGTGAAAAACTTTTGTCGTTTATGAGCGCGATGATACACAACTTCAACTGTGGACTTAGTGTGAAGCAAACCATATCGAATCGGATATGTTATTATTAGTACTATCTGTAATATGGCATAAAAAATGATCGAACTATTTAAGTATGGAACGATATTTTAGTAAGCACAAAATAACATACCGACTCGACCTAAGTTACACCCAAATACCCAACACAAAACCAGTGATCAGTGATCATTCCATTGCTTTTGACCCATTGACTGAGGTTACCAGAACCCCAGGATTTCTTCTCTTTAATTTATTGTATTAATTCGTTTATAAACTGAAGACGAAAAGGTAATGAATGAAACTGCTGTTTGACGTCTCGGTATAGATTCCTGATTCCTGTTTGTTTTGAAGTTTGATTATTTTTTATGTACAACATACGAGTACATGTATTTACAAAGAAATATTCGTGGACTGGCGCGGTAAAGGTAATGCATAGATTTTTTATCAACTTATGCAATTATAATATATTTCGGAGCAGCTCGTCTCGATCCGTGCGAGCTTCGTACAGTCTACACGCATACGTCTAGTCACACGCACACAAACACCGTGGCGAAGTCTGCCGAACTGAAACGGCGTTAGACGATGCACGGCTTTCAACGCCGCACCACTGTGACGATCGGAGTGGAGAGTGTTAGCTTTATTTTCGTTACAGAATTTCTTTATTCGGTCACCGCGCTCGAAGTCCGCTATAAAAGTTATGCAATAGCTTAAAAAAATTGTATGTACTCATATCAGTTGTCTAGTATCCATAGTACAAGCTCTGCTTGGTTGGGAACTATATGGCGTTGTGTGAATATAGTAGAATGTTATTATAGTTTTTATCTTCTTTTGATGTCATAGATAAATTACCATAATAAAATAAAATAAGATATAAGAACTTCTACTGTAAGTTTATATCTTGCAAGATATCTATTCTGAGAATTATGCTTTTAATTTTTATTTTATCTCACCTTCTTGTATACTTAATAGTACTTTTGGACAATGAGTTTGTATATGACTTGTCTTAAACAATGTAATATAACTTATTTCGTATTAACTTTCTTTACTTTCATCTACTAGCAACTTTACAGCTCTAATTTGCATATTATAAAGCTAATCAACATAAAATTCGTAAACGAGTCCATAACAGACGAACTCATAATCCAAAGCATATTTTATCATCCATAAACTTACGAAACTACAATATAACTTACAATAATAATATTCTCAGCGCTCTTTAATTTTGTTTTATGATTGTTTTGCTGCATATATACAAGTCTTCAAAACATTGAATATGAAAATAATCTAAGAGAGACAACAGTGTCTTATATCAATGTAAAAAAGCACTAGAATTATACGTATGGAGACTGATTAAGAATACAGAATATTATCACCCCTTTCATCCACGAGGTGTCGTAAGAGCTGACTAAAGAAGCCAAGTACTCAGGTCATTACTGTGAAATGAAGGGGAATTTAAAACAGACCCTTCTTTTTAAACGTATGGAAACTTTTTCGAACTGTCATCCCACCGGAATTTGCAGCGGGATGATATATAAGAATAAGAAACTATTCTTGTTGAGACAACTGGATCCTTTCCAGTATACACGTAACGTGGACGTCAGTGCAGGTGTGTAGTAAAGTAGTGTAGTAATTATTAAGTTAACCCGGAGATAGTGCACACACTATTGCCGGTTAAACTCACAATTTATACTATTTATCACCACTTCTTTCTGCGAAATGACATCTTTGCAGAAGGTTGACGGCTGTTCAAGAGATCTCCACCATTACTTGCAGTGAGAGGCCCATGCCATGTCGCCCAGGCTGAACAAACCGTCAGCGTGTGCTAAGCCGCGTCCACACTGCAGCTGCAATGATGTCAGGTGGGACTCAATTCTCTCCTATTGGCCAGGTGTGCTGCCTCTTGAAATTCCATCCCCCAGGCTGTGACCAGTGGGTCATCGGTGTAACAGGGGGGACAGCGTGGACGTAAACTATGCCAAAAACTTTGTTCTACGAAGAGGCATATGTCCAACAGTGGACTATTAAGCGCTGTTGATGTGATGATAAAGTGACTATAAAGGGTGTTTACTTCTTGCCTCATGCCTTACCTATCTTTAGGAGTGTAAATCAGATGTGACATAATTAGGAGTACGACAGAAATCTACGAATATGAATAAGGCTCCAGAATCTTGTAGAAACTGCTGTCATGTACATCCTTCGCTTGAGAATGCCATTAAGACAGGATCACAGACATGCATTTATTTCGGATGCCACCACACTTTAATAATTTGTATATTTCTTTTCTAACTAAATTCTTCTCAATTCAGTTGTACTTTTTATGTATTTACCCCAAAATGTTGTTATTTATAAACAATTTTGTTAAAACATTTGCCTTTAAGTTCCATTTAAATTTAAAGAGAAATCACCACCACTAAGGATTGGAAAATTAAGAAATGTAATGCAATATACATTACCAGTCATTCTTAAATTTGCCCAATCGAGATGGTTATGATTCTTCAAGAGTTAACTATATTTAAAACAATTTCACATTCATTCATGCAGGTCATCCCAACCCCACCACTTTTATGATTATCGCTCGCTCGTATCGCTCATCGCTCTTCTCTTAAAATATATAATCACTCCTTAACCCCTTCGAACCTGATTTTACATAATGAGATGGAAAAATGTTTTAACCGGATTTTCTTATCATTAGTATAGTAAGTAATAATTTCTGATATAAAAAAAATATTTTTCCTTTTTAGATTTTTTGGGAATTGTATGTCCATCCACATGAACAGCAGGTCTCCAGTGTTGTCGAACGAATTATTTTTGATCACCTTCATATTTATATTTTTTTACTAAAAGTCACGAAATAAAAGGCTTATTAGTGATTATTTCAGCTTTTTAATCAAATACAAATATCTATGATTCTTGGTAACAGCTTCTATACCTTTATGAAACAAAAAAAAACTAATTTTTATGGAAATCTCGAAAACAATTGCGCTCACCAATAAAACACAAATGGATTTCGCATTTCAAGCAGAACACATGTGTTTTACCTTTACAACCCGGTCTCTTGCATCGTGTAGCTTCTTTTTTCTTATCATAATCGGGCAAATAGTCTACAGTATCATGTTGAATTTCAGTCGCAGGCCTAATTTCAGCACCTGCTCGAGGACGTCGCGTTGGTGTACTGGTTGGCGTATTTACTGGACTGCTGGGACCAGATGAAGGCCGTCCTCGTTTTCTTATAATTAATGGTTGTCCAAGTTTTATAAGAGCCTCAGCAACTCGCTGTCTGAAGTGTAACAAATCTAGGATATCCGTCTTTGGAATGTTGCAAGTTTTACAATCCTCTTGATATTCAAGCCAACTATTACTCAATGCCAAGTCAACGGCGTGGAATATCATCCGTAATGTCCATTTTTTAGATCTAATGAATATGCGGTACAAACTAATAAGGTGGTCAGATTTATCTACTCACCCCATTCCATGGTTATACAAACGCACAAGTTCAGGGCGTGGAATTGTTATATATTGCTTGGACAATTTATTCCATCTTCTTACCTCATCTTGTTCTCCTATTCCAGCAAAATTTGAAGCAAGCACGACACCCTTGTTGTCCATCCACTTTATTACAACCACATCTCTGGTATTGTTCGTTACGTGATCTGTATACCCTCTTTCTTTTTTGGCTCCTTCTCGGTCTGTTACAAGTGGCAACTTTCCAAATCTATTTACTCTGATCGTTCCACCAGCATATATCTCTCGTCCTCGTAGATCCCTCAATAATTGATAATTAGAAAAATAATTGTCGAAAAACAAGTAATGACCAGATTTGGTTATTCTTCTAGATAGCAGATTCACGTAAGCAGCTGATGCGCCGTACTTCAAGACGTCCCTTTTTTCTAGGTTTGTGGTAGCACCTTGATAAATTATAAAATCATAAACAATTCCGCTTTTACCACAAATCATAAATATCTTTACGCCCCATGGGTCAGGTTTTCCTTTGATATATTGTTTGATTTCTAATTTGCCGCGAAATGGTACAATCTGTTCGTCAACGCTCAGTATTTGTTCCAAATTCAATCCCAAGCATCTTTTTCGAATTGCATCGTAAATCGGCCGAACTTTTATAAGGCGATCAGTGTTATCTGCAGGAATTGTATCATTGTCTATAACATGTAAATTATTCCTTAGCTGAATAAAACGATCTCTGGCCATGTTATCCAAAAACAGTTTTATACCCAAACCAGAATTCCAATATAGCCGTATGCGAGGAAATTTCAAATTTCCCATTATGATGTGAAGACCTAACATTATTTTTATTTCAATATCAGTACAGGACTTGAAATTACGGGCTTCTTTTCTAGTGGCATATAAATTTGTATTGAAAACCAAGTCTTGGACTATGGACTCTGTTATATATTTAGAAAAATATTCAATTGGTGTAAGTGGTTTATCAATTTCAGAAAGCGGTGGGAATGACCAGGTAAACTTCGGTATATCCAGTTCTATATGTTTTCTCCATATGATGTTACTTGGTTTTTTATTACTTGTATCAGGTTCAGCAACAGGTTCCTCTTCCTGAATTTCTTCTTCGTCAAAATAATCAATAATTGTAGTAGCTTCGTTTGGAGGTACATCATCACTACCCACACGCACTAGGTTTTGCGGAGTAGCCATACTTGTTATAACTTCGTCGTCGCTTTGCTCTTCAATATCTGATATCAAACCGTTTTCTAATACGTCAAGTAATGAGTTAACATCTTGACTTCTTGTAAGATTAAAACCTAAAACAAAGTATAAATACAACATTATTATCAATAACAACTGAATAACAATACTTTACAGCTTGACAACGCTTGAGACCTGATGTCCATTGAAATGGACACAACAAGTAATTGGATTTGTAATATTATATGTTAGTCAATTGTATTTACATGTAAATTATATCCACAATAAGTACCTATTCTACAAGAAAAAAAATATATATTGAGCAATATGCCTAATTTCCATCAAAAATAATAATAAAATCTGAACACTTACATGTCTTGCGCTGATCCATGGCGAATAACATTACTTGACTGAATATTATGATCTACCCACATAAAAACAAACTGTGTTTTGTTTATACCGACGTTTTTAGATAAATTCTACGTAATTTACAACGTTTAGATATTGCTTTTGTTAACAACATCGCAAGTTATATTAAATATAAAGTTAGGTCCATTGAGATGGACACCAGGAACGAAGGGGTTAATGTCATTAATGTAGGTGATGATGTATCACAGCTTGTATTATCCCTCGTTACATCTGTCACAACTTTGGCAAAATCTCTGTTGTAAGTGATTAAATTTTTTCATTGCTTTTGCGGGGATATCCTTTATGTTTCATAAGGGACGAAATAATATAATTATGTTGATGATGACACACATAATTAATATAAATGTATCTTTCAAAGTTTAAATTTTCGCTTTAATTAAGGGTTCGAGTTTTTATTGAGTTGAGTTATTAGAATATATCCAGTTACTTCGATAATAAAACACTTTGGGTCAGTTTAGATAGGAATGGAGAAGACTGTTTTGAATTTGGAAATTTTGTGTAATCAATGTAGATCTTGAATTAGACACTTCGAAAACTAAATATTTAATTTAAATAAGGGTAGTCGTGGGGAAAATTCGAACACACTACAAAAAAGCAATAGCTTGGCAATCAAAGTCGCTATCTAATAGACCAACTGCCTGTTGGTCTTCAAAGTGATTCCTCTCTGAGCTACACACAATAGTTATTAATGCTTGTCTATTTGTAAATACTTTGTTAACCTGTATCTTGAAAAGTAATAAGATATTATAAGAGTGTCTTACTTTAAGAGTCGGGTAAAGTAATTAACAGTATCTATTACATTTATGTGTCTCGTGATTATATAAAAATTTACACTTATATGCGAATATAACTCTGTTTGTTACGCTTTTACTGCTAAACTGATTTTTCATGAAATTTTGGCATTAAGACACTTTGATTGTTAAAAAAAAAATAGGTATTCTTTTTACCATAATAATTGAAATGCATGCGGGTGCATTGCATGTTATCAATAACGCAATCCACCAACTTGAAATACACAAACAACAAACATTTCGACATAAACGAATAAATCACAAATACAACAACACTACGTTTGGCTTTGGTGACCAAATGAGTATTCGATGCCCATCCCCACTGCTAGAGTGCCATTAAATGCGTGTTATGTCTGCCCGATGTGGTTCCGATTGAAAATGAAAAGTGAGATTCAAGTTTGAAAATAAACAGAAGATAAAAAAATATTAGAGATTGAATGAATTTAAATATTAATTGGCGAGTTAGGTATCGGCGATGGGAGCGGGAAGGTACTGTCCGTCCTCATATGATCAGGCTGGCGCGCATAAGCTACAGATGTCGAATTTCTCATATTTGTAACTGGACATAAAACAAACAGATTTTTTAAAGATAACGTTAACGATTACTTTGACAAGTGTACGTTTATTAAATATACAATCCATTTAAAGTTGTTATATGATTCTCAATTTAATATGTTATATATTATATAGTAGAATATTTAACTCAAATAAATATGTGTTTTAGCGATCGTAAAGTCCACAATCTATCGAAGTATTCATGTGGTACTGCGGTAATTATTTCACATAAAATATAATATTGTAAACTCTTGCAATGTGTCATGCAGGATGTTGTATGTAATGTCACTGATCTGTCACAATTTTATATCTGTGGGACCTATTCTTAGCTATAGACACTGCGTTTACTAAAACTCGTAGTATTGTAGAAATAATCTTATAGACTAAATTGGAAAAGTTCTCCAGTTCTCATAATTAAGTATTTCTATTTTCAAGTCTGTAATGGTATATTGTGTCATGCGTACGATCATTCATTCTGTTTCTGCCTTTAATTTATCTATGATGTCCATTAGGGTGTCCCTTAAATTTCAAGTTCGATATTTTTTTACGTATGCCTTCTTAAAAGTTTCGTAATAACCCTATATTGTCTAGAAAAAAATATTAGTTCGATATATAAATGATAACCCGTGCCGACTTGCTATTTAAACTTGTCGATACAAGTTGCTTAAGTACTGCCCAGTGACCTGTTACGACATGTTTTATTTGCCATTTCGTACGTGATTTTTGAGACTATTAGTGCTTCATTGTTTAGTGCGTAAACATGTCGGTGGAATTACGGAGTGATAAACAAAATATTTTTCTTATTGGATTGACTAGCTACCAAATAAATGGTGCAAAATTACCATCTAATCGACAAGTTCTCTCAGTCCTATTTTACAATATTTGTGAGGTTAAATTGACTGTTAGTGAAAGTGCAAATCTTGTGATTAGGGAGTGCATCATATATTGGGAAAAAGCAAGAATTCCAACAAGGGCATTTCCTAACTGCGTGAAGAAACTTATTGATTTATATCATGTTTGGAGAGAGTTGCAAAAAAATTGTAAGAAAACTCAGATTACGTTTAAGAGTCGTGAGAACAATTTTATAATTAATCTTGATAATTTGTTTGATATTGCACATGCTGATGCTTTTGAGAGAATGAAAATAGAGGAAGATAAATTATTTTTAATGAAACAGAGAGAGCCAGGTCGACCGGGATGCTTAGGTGGTGTAGATAAAGAATTGGCGGAAAAAGAACAAAGATCTAGACAACGAAGATTGGAAGAAGAGGAAAGGATTGTAAGACAAAGAGAATCACTAGCTGTTGCATCTACTTCCACCACAAATAACTTAGACAGTGTAGAAGATTCAGACGAAGAACAGATCTTGAATTCTGAACTCAGCTTGCCGGACGTTCCCTGCCATGAACAAAGTTCAAAAAGAGGTAGAAAGAATCTTATAACACCTAAACTAGTTGCAGCTTTAGATCGATGCCAGTTAAGCATTAGAGATACCGTTTACATTCTTAATGCGGTGGTAGAAGCGCTTGGTCTGAGCAGCGATGATTTCTGTATTAACAAATCCTCGATTCAGCGAATTCGTACTGAAACTAGAAAATCAAGGGCAGAAGCAATAAAATCTAACTTCCAAAACAATGTACCCGACATAGTCACAGTCCATTGGGATGGAAAACTATTACCGGGGTTGGATGTACGGAGTTCAAAAGAAGAACGCTTGCCAGTTATAGCTTTATTTGACGATAGAGAGCAGCTTCTTACAGTGCCGAAACTAGAAAGTTCTTCTGGAAAACATCAAGCGAAGGCTGTATCAGCAGCTCTCTTTGACTGGAACCTTTATGATAAAGTGCAAATAATGTGCTGCGACACAACAGCTTCCAATATGGGCCGTTTCAATGGAGCTTGTGCTATTTTGGAGCAAACTTTAGGAAGAGAATTGTTGCTTTTCGCCTGTTGTCATCATGTTTATGAATTGGTCCTAAAAGCTGTCTTTGAAACCAAGATTAAGCAAATTACTAGTAGCCCAGATATTCCGATGTTCAAAAAGTTCCAAGAAAATTGGAAAAACATTGATTGTACTAAAATTGAACCATCTCTTAATTTCGTAAAAGCACGGGTTGCCGAGACAGACATTCAAGCGTTGTTATTATTTTATAAGGCAGAATTAGATAAAGGTTTTGTAAGAGATGATTACCGCGAATTGGTCTAACTGTGCGTAATATTTTTAGGAGGAGACACAGAGGAAAAATTAAAACTAAGGCCCCCCGGAGCTATACATCAGGCACGCTGGATGGCGAGAGCGATCTATTCTTTAAAAATATGTTTACTTCAGTCACAATGCAGAGTAACTGCGAAGGACAAAAAGGCTCTACAAGATGTTTGCTTATTTCTCGTAATATTGTATGTTAAACTTTGGCTCGAATGTACAGTGGCGACCAAAGCACCTAATCAAGATTTGCGCTTCTTGAAGATGTTAAAAGAGTATGAAAAAGTTGACGCAACAATTTCTAAAGCTTCTATAAGCAAGTTCAGCCATCACTTGTGGTATTTATGTGAAGAGACAGTCATTCTATCACTATTTGATGATGAAGTTGACAACCAAACTAAGAAGAAGATGATTGCCAACTTCAACAGGGACAAAATCTCGGATTTTAGCAAACGCTATGACCCGTCGAAGGAAGAACTGACTCAAAAGTTGTTTGGTAAGTTAAATTGACTTTTTGTTGGATTTCAATTTCAATGTCCAATACTTATTTATTTATTTTCAAAATTGTTGTTGATTTTTATTTGTTATTTAACTTATTTTTCTTTTTTTTTAGACAAAGCACTGGATGATTTCGAACCGGAAAAGAGCAAACAATTTTTATCACGACTGCAGATCGACGACAGTTTTCTAAAGGAAGATGTATCTTCTTGGAATAACAATGCTGCTTTTCTGGAGACTAAAAGAAGAATAAGTTATTTGAGAGTTGTAAATGATACTGCTGAAAGGGCTGTTAAATTAATGCAAGATTTTAACGGACTTATCACGGCTGAAGAAGAACAAAAACAGTTCTTGCTGCGCTGTGTCCAGGAACATCTAAAATTGTATCCAGACTGTAAAAAAACTACTCTAAAAAGAAGTTACCCTGAATGATTCTTATTTCTTTATGTTTTTAATTAAAGATTAATGTTCATCTAATTTATTATTTAATTTTATTCACTTAATTCATTGCATTTATAGTGAAATTATAGCAGACTGAAATTTTAGGACAAAACACGTTTTTTACTAAACTTTGAAGCTCGGTCGGCACTAGTTGCAATTATGCTAGATTAATAAAATTTTATATTTAAGTATCTTATAGCATTAGTAAAAATTATAGAGGGTATGCATTTCGAAATTCGAAAAAAAAATTTTTTTTTTCATATAACGGACACCCTAATGTCCATATATTAAGAAATATATAAGTATATTAATTAACAGTTTGAATATCATATTTCTTACTTTTCAGAAAATAATTTTAACATGGCATTTAAATATTTTTGCATGGTATAAATAATTACAGAGAATAATAGCAATCACAATATGTGTACGAATTTCAATTATTTCAATTTAGCCAATCATAATAAGTGTTTATAACACCACAATATAAATATGAAAAATAAAGGATAAAATGTGAATCAATTCTTCATTTATCGTTCAGTCAGTCATGTGTCCATTAGCAAATAAATAAAAAAAATAAAAATAATCAAATGTCAGTACAGGTAGAACGTGTACTACTGACAATACAATACCATGATAACTGTCATGCCTTTTGCGTCCCCAAGCGAGGTGTAAAAAAGCATCTTACCAGGCCGCCATATTGAAGGTCACCATACTGCATTATCTACATTCATAATGAATATTGTGACCACAACTTTTAGATTCTATTCATGCTTTCCATCAGGCAGAATAGAGTCACTTGGACAGGCTCTTAAAATGAAAAAAGAACCTAATTTGAGATCCAACGGCCGTGTCTAAGATATGTGAACTTATAATTATGATTTACTTTACATGTAAGTGTATAACTAACTGCAATAACAAGTCTGTGAAAACTACGGTTTAATTGATGAAATTTTAAGTAACCGTATTGGGTTGCTCCAATTCCATAATGTTAAGCTGCAATCTCCAGTCTAACTCTTCAGTGTTTAAGTTACACACACACACAATACATTTTTTATCTTACACGCCTTAGTATTACTTACGTAGCAAAAACAACCTTTTACTAGTTCTTATAGAGTTATAACTCAATTAACTTACATTTTTTCTTTATTAAATACCATAAAAAATATATTATGTATTTACCCCTACCCGTATTATGAAAGTGTAGACAGTATACCTTAACCTTTATAATAATAGCCAAACCAAAAATATTATGCTATTTTCTTCGCACAATACAATTTCGTCCCAACAAAACTTTGTACCGAAATTTCCTCTCACAAAATAGGCTTTTATGAGCAAAAGGATCTCACCTCAGGACTGGGTGGATTGTACAGCCTTCATGACGTCATACAACGGTATCTACTATCCTACCGATCTCCGAAATCGTCCACCGTGAACCTCCCTAATATCCGTTTAACTTGAACACTACTTACTTGTTGGGAATTTCTTGTACATATAAGATTTTAAGGCTTTTGTTAAGAGTATTTGTGGCGGGTTATGGAGATAAAATAGTTGGGGAAAAACTTCAAGTTTATAAAGCTACGTTTACTACTAAATGTTCATGAGTCGGATAAAAGTATGTTAACATTTAAATACTTCTTATTTTGGTAAGATGATAAACTAAACAAATACTAATTTTATGTCAAATCTCTTTTTTATTAGTGTAAGAATGACATGATTTTGTACATTTAGGCTGCTTGGAAGTTCAGAGTACCACTCATGCTCCCCGTTTATGGCACAGCAAACCAGTGTTAATGCCAAGTAAAATAACTTTAATAAAGATATTATAAAGGCAATTAAGAACAGAATAATTTATGTATTAACATTACTCACAATATACTCGTAGTTACTGTTTTAAACAAATTTTCGAAGGTTTATGTACCGTTGGCGGCACCATCGCTAAGTGTGTAGTTTTGGTCTAACATAGAAAGAAAAAAATAAGCTTTAAACGTTTAAATGTTTTAGTGTATATTTTTACCTAAATATAAACTTCTAAGAAGTTTTATTTTAAACTAGCTTAATCCGTGATTTCATTAGCGTAAAATTTGAATTTTAAATTTTTATCTTAGAGACGAGATTTTCACTGCGTATGTAAATCTCGATCATGTGGGAAATCTAGGATAAAAAATAGTCTATATGTTGCCCAGTAACCTCCTCTATCTCCTAGTGAAAGTCTCATCAAAATCAGTCCAGCCGTTCCAGAGATTAGACCGGATAAACAAACAGACAGATGGATTTAATTATTTAAAAAGGTAGTGTATGTTTTAGTGTCGTGTAAAGAGTTCTAAGCACTTGAAAATTTTTATTATAATTATGAACACTTGAATTTTATTTATATCTATTGAGTATTCACGTGCTTATTTTGCTTTAAACGACTTGTATTCATTAATTTACGTCATCCTAAAATGTTCTCTTTGTTTTGTACGTAAATCTAACAAGTCAAGAAAATATGACATAAATATTTCTTCACTAGTTTATTTCTACAAATTAGTAACTTTTAAAAAAAAATTACTCATTGTGATTGTTCTTATACATAAAAATGTTGACAGAAAAAGAAAATAATATCGATAAACAATTTCTCTCAATAAGATATATTCCCATGACGTATATTACCGCTACTGGCCAACAAACAATACCAATTCGTCGTAATGTCTCTATAAACGAGTTGCGTGAAAAACTTTTGTCGTTTATGAGCGCGATGATACACAACTTCAACTGTGGACTTAGTGTGAAGCAAACCATATCGAATCGGATATGTTATTATTAGTACTATCTGTAATATGGCATAAAAAATGATCGAACTATTTAAGTATGGAACGATATTTTAGTAAGCACAAAATAACATACCGACTCGACCTAAGTTACACCCAAATACCCAACACAAAACCAGTGATCAGTGATCATTCCATTGCTTTTGACCCATTGACTGAGGTTACCAGAACCCCAGGATTTCTTCTCTTTAATTTATTGTATTAATTCGTTTATAAACTGAAGACGAAAAGGTAGTGAATGAAACTGCTGTTTGACGTCTCGGTATAGATTCCTGATTCCTGTTTGTTTTGAAGTTTGATTATTTTTTATGTACAACATACATGTATTTACAAAAAAATATTCGTGGACTGGCGCGGTAAAGGTAATGCATAGATTTTTTATCAACTTGTGCAATTATAATATATTTCGGAGCAGCTCGTCTCGATCCGTGCGAGCTTCGTACAGTCTACACGCATACGTCTAGTCACACGCACACAAACACCGTGGCGAAGTCTGCCGAACTGAAACGGCGTTAGACGATGCACGGCTTTCAACGCCGCACCACTGTGACGATCGGAGTGGAGAGTGTTAGCTTTATTTTCGTTACAGAATTTCTTTATTCGGTCACCGCGCTCGAAGTCCGCTATAAAAGTTATGCAATAGCTTAAAAAAATTGTATGTACTCATATCAGTTGTCTAGTATCCATAGTACAAGCTCTGCTTGGTTGGGAACTATATGGCGTTGTGTGAATATAGTAGAATGTTATTATAGTTTTTATCTTCTTTTGATGTCATAGATAAATTACCATAATAAAATAAAATAAGATATAAGAACTTCTACTGTAAGTTTATATCTTGCAAGATATCTATTCTGAGAATTATGCTTTTAATTTTTATTTTATCTCACCTTCTTGTATACTTAATAGTACTTTTGGACAATGAGTTTGTATATGACTTGTCTTAAACAATGTAATATAACTTATTTCGTATTAACTTTCTTTACTTTCATCTACTAGCAACTTTACAGCTCTAATTTGCATATTATAAAGCTAATCAACATAAAATTCGTAAACGAGTCCATAACAGACGAACTCATAATCCAAAGCATATTTTATCATCCATAAACTTACGAAACTACAATATAACTTACAATAATAATATTCTCAGCGCTCTTTAATTTTGTTTTATGATGTTTTGCTGCATATATACAAGTCTTCAAAACTTTGCATATGAAAGTAATCTGAGAGAGACAACAGTGTCTTATATCAATGTAAAATTGCACTGGAATTATCCGTGTGGGAACAGATTCATCTCCAAGGTGACGTAAGAGCCGACTAAGGAAGCAAACCACTCAGTACAAAATTACTGTAAAATAAAGGGAAATTAAAAACAGACCCTTCTTTCTTAAACGTGTGGAAACCCCCTCGGACCGTCATTCCACCGGGTTTTGCAGCGAGGTGATTTGTCAGACATAAAAAGTGTTCTTGTTGAGATATCTGGACCCCTTCCTGGTGTGTGCTACACGTGACCTGGGCGTCAGTGCAGGTGTGTAGTAAAGTAGTGTAGTAACTATTGAGTTAACCCGGAGATAGTGCACACACTATTGCCGGGTAAACTCACTATTTATACTATTTATCACCAAGTCTTTCTGCGAAGTGACCTCTTCGCAGAAGGTTGACGACCGCTAGCGAGAGATCACCACCAGTAACTGCAGTGAGGGGCCCATGCCATGTCGCCCAGGCTGAACAAACTGCCAGTGTATGTTAAGCCGAGTCCATACTGCAGCTGCAATGATGTCAGATGAGACTCAATTCTCTACTATTGGCCAGACGTGCTGCCTCTTAAAATTTCTTTCCCCAGGCTGTGACCAGTGGGTCATCGGCGAAACATAGAGAAGGAGGAGTGTGGACGTGAACTATGCCAAAACCTTCATTCTACGAAAAAGGTCCAACAGTGGACTATTAAATGCTGTTGATGTGACGATGAAGTGACTATAACGGATGTTTACTTTTTGCATCATGCCTAACATCACCAATCTTTAAGAATGTAAATCAGTTATGACATAACTAGCAGTACAGCGGAAGTCTACGAACATGAATAAGGCTCCAGAATCTTGGTGAAACTACTGTCATGTACGTCCTTTGCTTGAGAATGCCATTAAGACAGGATCATAGACATGCATTTATTTCGGATGCCACCACACTTTAATATTTTTTATATTTCTTTTCTAACTAAATTCTTCTCAATTCGGTTACACTTTTTATGTATTTACCCCAAAATATCGTTACTTATAAACATTTTTGTTAAAATATTTTCCTTTAAGTGCCATTTAAATTTAAAGAAAAAATCACCACTACTAAGGGTTGGAAAATAAAGAAATGTAATGTACATTATTACTCATTTTTAAATTTGCCCTATCAAGATGGTTATGTTTCTTCAAGAATTAATTATATTTAAGACAATTTACATTCGTTCACACAGGTCACCCCAACCCCAACACTTCATGATTATCGCTCGCTCGTATCGCTCATCGCTCTTCTCTTAAAATATATAATCACTCCTTAATGTTATTAATGTAGGTGATGATGTATCACAGCTTGTATTATCCCTCGTTACATCTGTCACAACTTTAGCAAAATCTCTGTTGTAAGTGATTAAATTTTTTCATTGCTTTTGCGGGGTTATCCTTTATGTTTCGTAAGGGACGAAATAATATAATTATGTTGATGATGACACACATAATTCATTTAAATGTATCTTTCAAAGTTTAAATTTGTGCTTTAATTAAGGGTTCGAGTTTTTATTGAGTTGAGTTATTAGAATATATCCAGTTACTTCGAAAATAAAACACTTTGGGTCAGTTTAGATGGGAATGGAGAAGACTGTTTTGAATTTGGAAATTTTGTGTAATCAATGTAGATCTTGAATTAGACACTTCGAAAACTAAATATTTAATTTAAATAAGGGTAGTCGTGGGGAAAATTCGAACACACTACAGAGAAGCAATAGCTTGGCAATCAAAGTCGCTATCTAATAGACCAACTGCCTGTTGGTCTTCAAAGTGATTCCTCTCTGAGCTACACACAATAGTTATTAATGCTTGTCTATTTGTAAATACTTTGTTAACCTGTATCTTGAAAAGTAATAAGATATTATAAGAGTGTCTTACTTTAAGAGTCGGGTAAAGTAATTAGCAGTATCTATTACATTTATGTGTCTCGTGATTATATAAAAATTTACACTTATACGCGAATATAACTCTGTTTGTTACGCTTTTACTGCTAAACTGATTTTTCATGAAATTTTGCCATTAAGACACTTTGATTGTTAAAAAAAAAATAGGTATTCTTTTTACCATAATAATTGAAATGCATGCGGGTGCATTGCATGTTATCAATAACGTAATCCACCAACTTGAAATACACAAACAACAAACATTTCGACATAAACGAATAAATCACAAATACGACAACACTACGTTTGGCTTTGGTGGCCAAATGAGTATTCGATGCCCATCCCCACTGCTAGAGTGCCATTAAATGCGTGTTATGTCTGCCCGATGTGGTTCCGATTGAAAATGAAAAGTGAGATTCAAGTTTGAAAATAAACAGAAGATAAAAAAATATTAGAGACGGAATGAATTTAAATATTAATATGTAGCACGCGTAAATATTTACGTCCCCTTTGGAACATTGGTGTAAATAAAACAAATAATTCAGCTACCTATGAAGATTAAAGTTATAATTACACCATATTTTTTTAATTATGAGCTAGGTAGGTATGTAAAGAATCTAATTTCCAAAGTGTTCAGTTGACAAATTGACTTGCCACTTATCACGTAAGTGATTGGACCTGAAATTGGACCATTTTAATGATTATTTCAAACGTGACTTTTACATACCTCCCACTTCAGTGATAGAAACGTGATTGTGTGTAATAATATGTCATGAAAATCCTACTCAATAGGCATCGTCATCAACTAACCTTCAGCACACCACAGGCCTGGCTGGAATCAGGCCTGTCCTTAGAAAAGAGATTTTACGAGTATGTCACTCTACAACGCTGATTCGATTTTGTCTTGCGTAGTTACGATTAGTTGTCGCTTTCGTCACCATGATAAATAGGGGTGGTAACACTCTGGATTCTTACTTCGTCTCCACAAGGACATATACAGACCAATAATGAACCTGTGCATTGTTACACCAATGCTACTTTTTAACACTCAATTCTTAATTACCTATAAATCTATAATACTTTATAGTACTGTACAAGTTGCATGTTTAAAATTTAAGTCCATTCAATATTTTAATTACACACTTACATAACAGTAAAACTATGAATAAAAAATGATATTTTTGTGTAATAAAATAACAAATTAAGACGTAGATTCTCTTTTTTCTGGGTTATGTTATGGTTATGGTGTTATTGAAAATCACAGCAAATCTAAAGCATCGAAACTAAAGGTAGACTAAACTACGACATGTAAATTTATGAAATATAATTATATTGTGATTACGATAACTTCAAAACTGGATTTTTTTAAGATACTACATTTTCTTATTTCTTTTTCTTTTTTACGTGTGTAATGCTTTTCGAACCATACCCCCCGTATAGGCACGAAGATCGTGTGTGGGACTCTCGAAGAACCGGTCTATCCACTAAACCTTACGGTGACCTACCTCGGTAATGGGTCCAGGAATGCAGCAGCGGCTTCTAGAGTCCTCTGTCCTGTAGCTAACGATTGAGATACATCCCGGGTATCTCATGCCCCAGTGCAGGACACTATCACATCTCTCACTGTTCTACGCAGTAAGAGCACAGAGTAGCACCGCGCCACAGACGACACTCCCCCGGCTGCACCGGAGTGTCACTTGTATTGGGTCGTTTGCAGTGGTCACATCGCCCCCAGGATGTGGCCACAGCGACCCTTAAGCGGCGATTCAGGAGCTAGTGACCTCTATTGCGTACCCAAGATAATTGTAATTTCCACTTAATATTATATACCTACGTCTTTACAGCTTGATAAACAGTCAAATATACAAACAGATAGACGAGCAGTGAAGTAATGGAATAGAACTGAAATCCCAATATAATCAGTGTGATCATTTGGCGGAACTAACTCGGCCTTGTTCAACGCAACGGATCTGACGCAATCGGATTGCAGCTTTAAATGATTGTATGCGTGTGGCTCTGTTTACCAATTGTAGCTTGCATTTTAGCCTGTACAATTTCTTTTATAACCTCTGAAAATTCATTAGTTACTTAATGTAATGACTTTTTTGACGAGCCAGTCGGTAAACTAGAAATTGTCAGTTAACCAGTTTCTAGCTTAATGAGTTCTGTATCTGTCAACGATTTCTTAAAGACAATAATTTGATTCCCAGAGTCCTACTGAAGGTTTGATGATTGTATGTTATTAGACCACATGTATGGAAAACCCAAAATACTACTGAGATGTTTATTTACTCAAACGTATTTAATAAAAGATAAGTGTCTGAGTCCACTATATATACGTTGCATACTATAAATTTACTATCTAAGTAGAACTACTTACATCACACAAACGAGACCAAATGTGCATTCCTTTTTCTTTCCATTTCTTTTAGTAACAGAACACGCGTAAGATTTATCACTATCCTGGTTATTCAAGTGCTGCTCCCGATGCCCGTTGCCCTGTTAGTCGACTTCCGAGGAGTAATTTATATCTTAGGGTAAATTTACATTTGAGGAGACAACTTCTACGTTCTCTTAATTTTTACATTGAAAGCACTTGTTTATGTTGTACTCATGTAATTTCTTCTAAGGTTGGCTATTTAGATTAATGTATTTTTCTAATCTTATATGAGAAGAGTTTACGATACTTGAGTAATCTATACCAATATTATAAAGCTGAAGTTTTTTTTTCAACGTCTCAGACATAGCCGGGTCCTAAACTTCTGGTTTAGGGGTCAGGATCATTAACTAGCGTAGAAAAGTTAACTGAATAGATAATAGTATGTCAATAATAAACTGACTTTTTCTTTTATCTTTCTTCAAAACTTCAAGTTTATTTCCTGTTAATCCAAATATACTCGTAAACTGTGACATTGTTATCCCAGAATGGTTTTTGCCTAAAATTAATTTTAGTTCTGTTCGAAGTTAACAGTAATTCTGGTAGTTTACAACCGTTCGATAGCAACCACTCGCCGCAGTTCCCACTTACTTAGCCAAGTATAAGTAAGATTAGACTGGACAGAAGTTGCTCCGAAAACTGTTGGAGAAATACGGACTCATTGCGGACTAAAATATAAACGTATAAACTTATGTAATCTGATGCTATCTTGATGTTAACTTATTATTTTTTAGGTATATCATTTAATGTAGAAATTGCTTTTGAGTTGTTGAGGTCTAATAGCAGTCCAACCTTCATAATGTGGGTCACCATACTGAGTTGTCTTATGTATGTACATATGTATGTATGGCAACCAATATTCTTGGATTCTATTCACGCTTTCCATCAGGCAGAGTAGAGCTATTTTGGTAGGTTCCAAATAAAAAAAGACATTCAGAAATATCGTATTAGACTTAGAGCCGACTTCCATCTAGAATGAGAAAAAGGTTCTGAAGAAGATTACAAGCTTTTGCACACAGTTACGCCCGCTATGTCGGTTATCACAGTGAAAAGTGAGCAACGTTGCTCTATTTAGTGTCTTATCAGCAATACAGTTGACGATCTTTGTGAATTTCAATTAATTAGATCTTTATTATAATGTTTTATTTCTTCCTAGCAACTAATTGTTACAATATGACCTTGATGGCCTCATTTTGAGAGGTTACTTAATTTGTGGGTAAACGGCAACCCACTGTTTGTTAATATTGTTTTTTTTTCTTTATTGTAGTTATTAATGAACGTCAGTATTGTTAATAAATAAAATATATCCTTTTTTAGTAGGTAATTTAAAAAAATCGGTCCAATTTCGAGATCTGGGCTATTAGGTATTACTTCACAAAAGAAAACTATCATTATAATTTGCACATAGATACTGTTTATTGCCTCACAATTTCTACAAAAATTACAAAACCAATGACTGTATCCAGCCAAGTTATCACTTCCACACGATAATAAATAACATCCAACAAATTTTTAAGCCCAATAATTACCAGAACTGTGTACCATAAATATTCTGGGTAAATATTAACAAAGCTTTGGTTGGTCGTCGTAAATTCTGTTAGCCATATTAAATGACAGTTCAATAGCAAAATGTAAGCCATTAAAAACACATTAGGGAACGAATCAGGGAGGCTTTATAGGTCATTAACTCGCCTGTATTGTAAGTTGGCCAAAAGGATTGTATCGTATGTAAAAGTAAGGAAATTGGTGAAAAAGATTAACATTACTACAACAGTGGCGTTTATACACACACAGTTTCACAACACTGGCTTTGATCACTAATAACTTAGGTGTTAGTTGGTTGCTAAGTGCTAGTAAGTTTCTAGCTGTTGAGTACGTGGGAAGGGTGAACGTGATTTCAAACGTCCCAGCAGTTCCTCTTCTTTACGCACTTGTTTTACGCGTTAATACTATTTAAAAATAGAGAACGAAAGCGAATGGTGTGCAAAAAATAAACCGTACTATACGTCGGAGTTTGTTATAAATTACTTAAATATTAAGTTATAAATGCGAGAGTAAAACATATATTTCCTAGATCTAATTAAGGCGTCAACGGCATTATATTGCTTAATTTGCCACCCCTAGATAGATACTTTCTATTACTATTTATTTTAGACCCTGCGGAAAGGAACTCTTGTCTGCCTGCCTGAAAGCATGAATAGAATTCTAGAATTGTGGTCACAATACTCATTGCTAATGTAGACAATGCAGTATCGTCACTCACACTATGGTGGCCTGGTGAGATACTTTTTCGCGCCACGCTTGTGGACGTAAAAGGCACGACTGTCATTGTGCCAGTGTTTGAAAATAAAAATATGCCTTAATTTCACATTTCCAAATAAATAAATTCGAAAGAAACCTAAACTAATTAATAACAACTCAAGGAAGTCAATTCAAGCGCCTCGCTTATGAAAAAGGGCGCGCTTACCCGGCTTCTTGTTACACGTTTCCGTTACTCTTCACGAAATACAAACTCTCACACATTGTTAAAAAGTGAGAGAAAAAAAATAATTTTAAGGCTAACTGAAACATTACATTAATATAAATATCAAAGTAATTTAAAGTCAGCGTCAGTCTACACAAGATCGTCAGTAAGTCCAACTCCCACAGTAAGCGCGCCGTGTGCGTTTAATTATTGCAAACTTTGTTTCATTGAAAATCTAGTTTTCATTCTTGGTTTTAGTAGTTTTAATGTTTATGTGTCTGGTAGATGACCGTCTAAAGTTTACATCAATATATCTTTCGGTAATAGAACTCCTATGTGTATCGCTTGCAACTTGTATGCAAAATTTCATGGTGATCGATAGAGGATTGACATTTGTATATGTATTTTATTTTAAGAACCTGTCAAAGTGACTCTACTCTGCCTAATAAAACCCATAGTGGTCACTTTCATTGCGAATGTAGACAATGCAATGTGGCGACACACTTATGGTGTCCTAGCGAGATGCTTCTTCACGTCCCACTTAAGAACGTAAAAAGCATGACAGTCATCGACGTATTGTAACACTTACCACGACAACTGTTACCCCTGCATCAATGGGTCTCCGGTCTTGCACTCACCAACGAAACACAGCACAGATTCTGCCGCTTTCGGTTGATCTTCTGTGGGAGGGTTGCACTGCCCCAATTGAGCCGCCCCGTTTCTGTCGAAATCAACGTGACATCACTACCTATATATTCAACGTGGCTCTACTACCTATATTGATAGAGCATGAAGCCATCGCAATAAATAAAAAATCATAATTTATACTTTAACACATTTAGATACAAAAAAACTACGCCTATTTTCTCGGAGGGGTGGGCAGAGTCATATAAAACATCCATTTTTCGGCAGTGTATTGATCTCCTCTTGAGAATAACGAAGGGTGGACAAGTAGGTGGCAAACCTATTGGCACTAACCGAAATATTTTGATTAATTATTTGAGTGAATAATTTTTAAGATACGAATTTAGAAAGAATATAAATGAAATATAAATTATATTGAATACTTTTTATATAAGGTAATATCACAGATATTTCACATATGTTGTTGTGCATACGAGTACTGTTGCAATGCTACACTCTTGACAAATTATAACCGAAATATTGAATACTGAGTATCCAAAAGGCATACTGTATCCGATATTGCAAAAGTTTTGTGTTTGTATCCAATATATAAGAAAACTGAGCTTCAAACACTTTACGTTCTACTGGAATATTAGATTCCATTGCATAAAAATATTTGTAGGATTCCCTAGGAACGATAGCGTGTCATAGGATCAATATTTATGTTATTCGTTATTCAGCGTATCTCGAAAACAAGAATATGTTGAATTGAAATCGACAAGTCATACGCAAGAAATACATTCGTTTTATTTAGTATTCCTTTGTACCATTCTCGATAGTAGGTGAACAATAAATAGGACATTAATCTCTTCAAAAAACTATGACGGATACGGACGACGGATACGAAGTCCAGGATACTCTATGTTGCGTCGTTTAACCGACAGCGCTGCTGGCATGACAAGGAACATTTATGACTTGTTATTTTCTTAAATCAATGTGTTTTAATGAAATCAACCTATCGCCGTCCACTGCTGAACGAAAGACTTTTTTTTTAACGTGTGGACACCCCCTCGGGCCGCCACCTCACCGGGGTTTACGGCGGGATGGTGAGTCGGAATCGGACCGACTAAACCCACACGGTGTGCCACTCTGCGCCTCACATAGGAGGGATCCGGCAACAGCTGCTATTACTATATCCAGATCCCTCCTAGCGCCTCACCATCTGCGGGTAAACTCACTATTTTAGGCGACGTACGGCACACGCGGACTTCACCTCCTCGCGGCTAGTCATTGTAGCGGATGGCGAGGAAAATCCGTCCCGTCCACTTGCAGCCACACTCAAGGCAGCATGAGGCGCTGGTAGGCGCGCCTCCGCCGCCCACTTGCCGGCTGCGAATTGAGTCCGAGTGGAGATCATCCTCCCGGGCCTTCTCCGCCACCTCCTTCCGTGAAATTACATCTTCGCTGAAGATTGCGACCGCGGTAAAATAACTGTCGCTAGCGACCATGGAGCTGAATGAAACCCTCCATCCCGGTCTTAGGCAATCCGCATCCATCCGCTGCCAGTCACCTTCTTGAAGTCGTCGGTCCATTGCACCGCAGGGTGCCCTACACTACGCTTGCCCAATCGTCGTCTCCACTCTAGTACACTTCGGCTCCAGCGACCATCGGTTGTCTGGAGACATGGCCGGCCCACTTTCACTTCAGCATACTGATTTCCCGTGCGATATCAGTTACTCCAGTTCTCTGTCGAATAACCTCCACGTGTTTCAATAGTTTTTAAAAATCTGGCAACGGTTCTTGAGGTTTCATATCAGTCTGTCACAACTGACAACAGGAATGTAATTGAAATAAATATTCAGTTTTATTAATATGCCTATCATTATTTTTAAATTAAGTCAGCCAGTGCAAATGTAATATTTTGTAAAAAATTCAATGATTTCTTATGGGGTATTTTTTTAATTTCATATACGAAAACTTTACCTCTCTTGTTTAATTTTTTTGTTATCAAGGGACAGCAAATAAACGAATTTGAGGTCTATTTCAATTCAATTCTTCAAAGTATTACTGCAAAAGGATGTCTATAGATATTTATATGTTTGTGTATATGTATTTGTGTAGGTCTAGGTATGTGTATTGGTATACGTCTAAAATAAAAGGATGTGCAATTGTGTATGAGTCTCTATTGATATTTAAATATTCGCCTTATAATGTGTTACTTGTGCGCAAACTACCCAAAAATATTCAAACACCTGATGTCTGTGTTAAGGTTGTTTGAAAAAAAATCGCCGTGAGTGATAAGACCACCAATTGTTACATTTACATATTATGTAACTCATTTCTTCTTTTAGTTTCGTTTTATATACACAATAAAGAAAAATAAATAATTAAAATTAAATGAATAAAATATATAACCAAGTGTTTCGTAATCATCAAGACAAGTAATAGTTGAATTTACTAGTAGACATTAAATATAAATTATAGTATTTTTTCGTATCTATCCTAACGTGTAAAAATCTTTTTACAGGTTTTTTTTTAAAAGACAACGCCTACACTAGAAATAAATCGCGGGAGACTTCACAAACATACAAGAAACGGACATAAAGAACACCCAGACTCAGAACAACAATTTGTGGATTACACAAAGTGTTGTCCAATGTGGGGTTTGAACCTATAACACTCAGCGAAGTAGAGTGCGGCATGGCGACTGGTTAAACCACTAGGCCAACCGTGCAGTCCGTGTACAGTGCAGTGTACCGCATAAAAACCTAATGATTGAAATTTTGAGTCTAAGTTTTAATTAAATATCAATAGCGTTTTAATGCTTCTTCAAACGCACAATAATTGCATTTGACAGTCTTAAAATTAATCTAGAAAGTTAAACTAAATTATCAAGCATCTTTGACAATAATAGCTTTAGGCAAATTTTGTAGCTGAAAGATTTTATCAATATTAAAATATATTTTTATTCTTGACCTCAACACTTTTAGATCTAAAAACTTAGATGAGTTTTTCAAAGTTCTGTCCGCCTTAATGTCTAGACATCTTTAAAATAACGATTGAAGGGCAAATTGTTTTTATTTAAGTCAAGTGCAAACTTGACTTTTGCTTGTGATAGTAATAATCTTCTTTTGAGGATTTTTATAAGACTAAATTTCTTTGATAACTTTTTTTTATTAAACTTTCAATTAGAACTCATTGAAATAAATGTACTCGTAAACGCAAAAACATGTAACAATTGCAAGTAAAATGTAAGATATATACATATGGAGTATGGTGAGCACAACTCTTGGATTCTATTCTAGGCAGGTTCTTAATATAAAAAAAAAAAAAAAAAATACTTAAGTATTGTAAAGTTTTTAAGGTAAAAGTTGAGTCTACTGGCATCTCCGAACGCTGTCAGGGCTATAGGACGGAAATATGGCTAGTCGGCCCCTTATTTCTTTTATTGACGGTGTGGAAAACCTCTTCGGATCTCCTGCTCCTTAGAGTACAGGAGTCAGAAGAATCTGGTGTTTCCACTAAAAACTATCCTGACGGTTGGCCTCTGGCACCCTACTCTGGGACCTAGACAACATGATTTTAATTTATCCCGAAATCGGCATCATGTCTTATTAGGCTCTACCAGGAGGAAAATACTTCTCCCCCTCAATTCAGGCGTGGTGATATGACAGTATCACCGTCATCCTATCCTCTACTGCAGCAACTAATCTCCCACCACCACTAAACCTCCGCCAGAGGTCCCCACTCTCGCATATACGTGTGTATGAGCCAAGTGGGAAGGCAAACCCCTGGTCAGCATAAGAGTGCTGTCTACGTAGCAAACAACACTCACTCTAGGGGGAAGGTTGGCCTCAGGACCGCATAATACGCGAGGTTTCACAGAAGGGGCTCTAAGACTGACCCCTATGGAACCCTGCATGTAAATTTCCTTTGATGTTTATCGTTGTCTCGATCCATAAAAGGCCTCTGGCGAAGATAAGACCCGATGATATTCTGCAAGTAAAGAAACAACTAATAACATACATATACCTGTCTAATAGGAAGAAAAGAATACGATATATCAGAGGCAGTTTATAAACAACCACCTTAGTCTATTCCCTAGGATCACCAAAACACACACCCATGCTCCTCGACCTGGGATCCCATCAGAACCCGGGGCGTTGTTGTGTGTGGTGAGACGCTTCAAGGCTCAGTCCAGCTCATCCTCCATCACGTCAAAGTCGTATTTGCACCTACCTATCTCGGCCACTACAAATACCGAACAGCATAGGTAGGTGCAAAAGCAGCTCCTGAGGCCATCCAGGTACGCCTCAAATACGCTGAGGCCGCGGCGATGTGTAGCAGCCCACAAAAACCATGGGGCCCCGTTCAACTGCCACAAATTAAAGATGTCGTTGAAGAAAGGTACAATTGAGGCCATTCTCCACCCCTGCTCAGAACATATGGCTTGTCACCTCTTAAGCTTCAGCTACTGCTGTCTAACTCCTTCATCATCATCTGAAACTTCTACTAACTTTTACGATAGTTCTCTCGCTCCACGCTCTTTTCTACCCTGCGTTTCTTTTAAAAATAGTATTCCCAAGTAGCATTCAAGAAGCTTCTTCATGAATGCTCTTTCGAAATTAACTTCTTACCCGTCTTATCGGTCACTTACGCGGTTCCTCCAAATGAACCCAAATAAATCATTGAGTCACCCTTATGAATCGACAATTTAAAGTTGCTGGCAACGGATGAATGCGAACTGCTTGAGACTGGGATGGTCAGTGCAACTTCGAGAAGGCCTTCTTTCAATACTTGCAGAACTGATGATGATAAAAACCTGTATCAAATGATGTACCGACTCCAAACAAAATTGTGACAATAGGCTAGATGACAACTTAGTCAAATTAGTTACTTTTTATCATCTGTCGAAACGACAATTTTGTATGAAAAATGTACTTTATACAAAATTGTGACGTCACTGTTTTAGACTACTCAATTGAACAATATATTTCACTGTATATTTGATTGAAATTCGTAATAATAATAAAATGCCATGTTAATTGTATTTGCCGAAATGTTTCGCGATATTAGTTTTAATGAAGTGGACATTGATATTTATTTACGATACAGTCATCTACCCAATTGCATATAAATGATGACCACAACAAAAATGATAGGTCATTTCTACTTAAATGTCATTTCTAAGAAGGTCTTATTACTACATTTAAAAAAAGTACCCTTGTCTTATAACAGCGTGTTTCAAACTATTTTCCATATACTCATCCCGTCTATATAACAATAAAGCAAATATTTACCTCAAACATACCTATCAAAATATTTATCAAGGTATCCAATATAAACATACCGTGTTGCGGATTTCCGTACATCGTCAATAAAAATATCGCAGCCCGTAAATCCGTATAATATACCGGGGTTCCACGTCACAAACAATAATCCTATGACATGGAGATACACACAGTTAAAGAAATTAACCAATTTTACGAGCAACTCGACTGAACAACTTTTCCTTTAATCTTGATGGATTAAAAATTATTTGAAAATCTTATATCGATAATGTTTAATAAAGTTGTTTCAATTATTATGCATTTTTCTATTGAGTATTTGTATTGGAACTACTAAAACTGATGATGCAGGGGTGACAGTTATCGTGGTAACTGTGTGAGCCACTGTCACGATGACTGCCATGCCTTTTACGTCCCCAAGCGGGGCGTGAAAAAGCATCTTACTAGGCCGCCATAATGTGGGTCACCATACTGCATTGTCTGCACTTGCAATGAGTATGGTGACTACAACTTTTGGATTCTACTCATGTCACTTTGGCAGGCTCTTATTATAGAAAAAAAAAATAAAAAAAATTAAAACTAAGGTTAGACAAACCACTAAATCCAAATGATTTACTCGTAGATGCATGAATTTGTATATTTAAGCACGTTGTAAAAGAGTTAATAACTTTTTCGTTGACGATAACATAATATTTTTTAGCATTTCTCACATAGAATTTTACCAATATACACATTAATTCTTTTATAATTTGTGACATTATTTCTTTTATTTTTTTCCTTCAGTAGTATCACAATGTAACCGTTGAGGGACCCCGGTGAAACTAACACAATAAAGAAATTCTGGTAGTAGAACCACGATGATTTCAGCACAAACGGGTCGACTCGGCCGAGGCAGTACTACCTTCTCACGGAAGAACAACTTAAAGCGACAGCATCCATGCTGTCATGTTTCGTTAGTGCGTGCGAGAACGGAGGCCCATTGATGCAGAGGTGACAGTCATCGTGGTAACCGTGTGAGCCTTACATTGCCACAATGACAATCAAACCTTTCACGTCCCCAAGCGGGGTGTGAAAAATATCTCACTAGACCGCCATAGTGTGGATCACCATACAGCATTATGTGCATTTGCAATGAGTATGGTCACCATAACTCTTGGATTCTATTCATTCTTTCCATCAGGCAAAGAAGAGTCACTTTGGCAGGTTCTTAAAACAGAAAAAAAAACAAATAATGAAACTTAAAATGACACATTTTATCAATACTTTATAATATAAAACTAGATAATAATAATAGCAGCATAACCACCAATGTCTAATAATGCGCTTGCCTGGTTCGACGGTTGCTAAATGATCTTTTTTTTTTCTGTGCGGCAATCTCCTCAGATACCCTGGTGGTTATGTCGGACTCGAACCGACCAAAAACCGCACGCCGTCTAAGGTACAAGTAAACGAGGATCCAGGTGTGCCCTAAAAAGGAAATCCTAGGAACCCCGACGTACCTCGGACCATCTACCTACGGCTTGCAGTTGGTCCCCTTTCTGTCCTACAAGAGCGCGTGCTCCTTAGCACGTCGCGCAGGCATGATAACAGCACCTACACACACAGCTTTTCGTTGTAATTAAAAAAGCAACCTTTATTTATTCTTTGATCTTAAGGTCTGTATGTCACCATCTACTCGAGACGATGAATATATATTATTACCTTCCCCAATACTCACAACTTGAAAAATAAATCAATAAGTTCGTCAGGTAGTAGAACCACGCTGATTTCTCTACATGATCACAGAAGACAATCTAAAGCGACAGTATCCGTGCTGTCGTGTTCTATCGTTATCGTGGTTACTCGGTGGTGCAGTGGTAGTGAATGTGACTGCTGTGCTTGAGGTCTCAGGTTCAATTCCCGGGTCGGACCAAATGTGTGTATAATCTGCAAATATTGAATTCGGAGTTTGGGTGTTTTCTACGTATGTATTTACAAAAAAAGTATATAAGTATTCTATTAGTCAGTCTAATTATCATAGTACAAGCTCTGCTTAGTTTAAAACTAGATGGTGTTGTGTGTTAAATGTCCGAAATATCAATTACTTTATTTATTTGTCTTTTCCAAATCAAAAGTGTGTATACAGTCTGATCTTAAATTACTGATCCTAAACTAATAAACATTTTAGGTAAAGCAATATTATATGTGCTCATCACACAACGGTTAGTCCTAAGTGGGAACTGTTAAACCCGAGTTCGTGGGTTTCATACCCACGAACTCGGGTTTAACAGTTTCTGTCGTTTATCCATCATCGTTTCTTTGCGTGACCAAATCAGGAATGAGGAGATCCGCAGATGAACTAAGGTCACAGATATTGCCAGTAAAATTGCTAAACTTAAATGGCAGTGGGCGGGCCACATTACATGCAGAAATGATGACCAATAGGGCCGTAAAGTTCTGGAGTGGCGACCGCACACTGGGCAACGCAGCGTTAGTAGGCCCTCCACAAGGTGGTCCGACGACTTAGTGAAGGTCGTGGAAAGCTGCTGAATGCGGGCGGCACAGGACCGGCTGTTGTGGAGAACCTTGGAGGAGGCCTATGTCCAGCAGTTTACGTATTTTGGCTGAGATGATGATGATGATGATGTCATTCACCATTTGGTCAACAGACCTGTCACAATAGCCATGTGTATAGGGTTGACCTTATATGATATTTTTGACTTTCATTTCTCAACTCTTCTTCTGATTAACAAGGGATATGATACGAAACTGCAATGGGGATTCTGTGCTCAATTCTCAAGGGCAATAAAGATTAGTTATCTCAAAAGGACAGAATTGTCAGAAGTGGTTATTTTAATTATTCAAATGGCGTAAATACTGTCATCTTGTTGTCTAATTTACATTAGAGGAATATCGCTTTGAGACGTTTGATGTGGTTAGTCTAAGTGACCTTTGATTTTCGTAGAGATTTCATGATGAGAATCATCACCTTCAAACACATATATTATATTATATTGGGAAAAATTCGTTGAAATGGACAATTATAATTGTTTAGACTTTTACAGTTTTTACACATACACATAGTTTTTTTTTATATTCCCAACCTTCCAAATTGACTCTATTTTGCCTGATGGAAAGCATGAATAGAATCCAAGAACGGTAGTCGCCATGCTTACTGCGAATGACGACAGTATAATATGGCGACCCACGCTATGGCGGCCTTGCTGATACTTTTTCACGACCCGCTTAAAGGACCCGAGATCGTAGTGGGAGGGAAACACGTGGTTGTACAACGAAACTTATCCACGAAATCTACGAGTGTCTTCGAGTGTTTTAAACATCGGGTAATATAAGGTATTGTAACCTTTTTACATAATTTTATTGTGAATAAGACGTTTTGTGCAAAAAAACTATGTATATGAAGAATTATCCTTTTAAATTATATAGATTGGGCCACGACTTAGTTAACATTTCTAAAAATCGTTTAAAAAAACCGTTTGATATGTTATAAAAACTATTTATTTACGAGAAAGGTAATTGGTTGGAATTTATTTCTTAAAAATTACATCATGACCACTAAATGACCACCGTTTCGACATTTGCACTCTTCTAAGCGAGCACCGAAATTTTCAAATACTCGTCAGCAAAGCGACCGCGAGATCGCCGACATCTCTTCGCTGATTTTTTCGTTTAGTTGACGTAGTGTATTTGGTTTATTGATATACGAGTAGACACGATTCTTCAAATAACTTCATAAAAAGAAGCTTCCTGGGGATAGATCTGGACTTCTGGATGACTCTGGAATGTCGCCTTGTCTGGAAATCTGCTTTGTCGGCAATATATCTTTGACTACCGGCAGGGACTCATTGACTACTTGAGTGTGTGACTATTGTAGCTAGCAAATTTCAGTAGCATTGTTCGCAATAACTCTCGTAACATGTTTGCGTAGGATGTTAGATTCAAATGTTAGCGAATTCTTGGCCCACCTGTATAATGTTCTGTCTTTTTATTTTTTCTTTATAAGAAGGTGTGTAAAATAGGTAATAAAAAATCTTTTTTTCAGTTATTAGAGAAACAAACTAGGTCTGGTAAGCCAAAACTTAAATTCATAATGTAGTTTATGCTTATGTATTGTTTATACCTATATTAATCCGAATATAAGATATCAGGTACAGTTTTACTTATATCTCTATAAGAAGCTGGTGAACCTTCGAATAAAATGAAATTAAACATGTCCACAAACCGTTTTACATTCAAAAATAATATACATAGTCTCCTTCTTAACGAGATTGAAGAATCATCTCATCGCTAGTTGGTTCAGCTTACAGTCAAGTTGTCATAGTGTACGAATATAATCTAAATGTATGTGTATATTTATGTATATATGTGTATTGATGACGTATGTATTATATATGTTCATGTATGTATACGCACTCGTGTATTCTATATTTTAATTGTCAATATAACCTCTGTGCGAGGTGCACAGAGGTTATATTACCTTACAATATTTTTAAACCACCCTAAGGTTGACTGGAAGAGAATGCCTTGGGCATTAAGTCCGCCGATGTACAAAGTGCATACAGTGTAAATAAATAAACAAATAACTTATATGAAAACGTTGTCTGCATTGCAGATGAAAACGTGTAATCTCAAAAAATATTTAACTAAACAAAACTGTGAACTTATTCACACCCTGCACAGTAACTAAAATTTACACCTTCACAGGTAATAATTAGAATTTTTCCTCCAGGAAACCTGTCTTCACAATCCTCAAACGACGCTTATGCCACCCACAAACAACATGCTTACGTTATAAAAACATAAAACCAGCATTTTAATTAACACTTGGTAGCCCGCAGTAGCAATAGCAGTCAAATAAATTTGTTGTGTAAGCTGGTATAACCGTTGGACCCTTAATTAATACTTTGGAACACTTGTGAAGAAATATTGTATGGTTGATTGTCTTCAGTAAGTGTGGAGTTTATAGCTGGATTTGTGTCGGGAAGTGTGTGAATTTTGATTGTTTCTGATGCTTCAGTTCGTTGTTGAAGGAGAATGATTATATATATAATTATTCAGTGTTCAATCTTTACACACACACTCTGTTTCTACTTTTTTTTTATTTAATTATAGGTAAGGTAAGGTAAACGATCTTCGGCTTAACAGCCTCCAATCACTAGATCAACAGGTTTGTCAAATGAAGAGTATTTCTGAAGGGTTTAAACACATTTAATTCTATGGTCAAGCTAAGGTAAGAAACCATTAGTAATTACAAGTCCAGTAAATGGAAACACCAATGCAATACGTCTTGTAACTCCAAATAATGTGACATTCGTAGCTCGTAATTAGAAACCACATCAATCCAGACATTGGCCTGCGTCACACACATGAGCAGAAGCGACAAGTCGAATATATTTACTATGCTTTAAAGGACATAATGTTTCCTTTAGTAAAGCCAGTCATTTTTTCATATTTCAAATATTTTGAGAAGAAATAAGATCATAACTTTATGATAATAACATCGATTCAGTAGATGATCTAAACTGTATATAAATTATTTTTATAGAAACAGTAAACATACAAATTCCAGCATTTATTAGAATCCTTTTTCATTTCTTTTAATGAGAAAACTCCTGAACGCTCTGCAATCGTTTATTCCATGGTGTGAAGGACTTCAAGACATACATGAAACGGGCACAAAGAACACCCAGACTCAGAAAAACAGTTTGCGAATCAACCAAAGTGTTGTCCCATCCCTGGGATTGAAATTTGCAATAAACCACAGTAGGAAGCGGTGACCACTTAAACCTACCCATGTACTCTATTAAATATCTAAAGTACATTTTCATTTAGGGTCATTAAGTATTCTAGTAAATATATATCACTGCCAGGGTGGTGCAGACGTAGCGAATGTGACTGAGGTTTAAGAAGTCTCGGGTTGTACGATCTACAAATATTTATTTCGAAATTAGGGTGTTTTTTATTTGACATGTATGTATTAACAGAAAAAAAATTTTTCATCAGTCAATCTAGTTATCATAGTACAGGCTCTGCTTAGTTTGAAACTAGAAGGCGTTTTGTGTCAAATGTTCGAAGTATATATTTACACTTTAATATTTTTATTTTGTTGTTGTTGTATTATGTTTGTGTGTTTATATAACTCACTTACGACTCACCATCTGAGAAAAGGCCATCTTCAATTCAACTCTGATCAATTTTGAACATATTTTTTCGTAGATTCGCACTCGATTTATATTATCGCTAACTCTATTGCTGCAAACGTAGGTCAATTTGACCACACGGTAACCCGCCCATCAGTCCGAAATCCAGGATGTGCATACCGCATGCTCTGATCACTGGACTGAGAAATGATCCGGAAGATGTTATTACATGCTCCATCCACATTACTGAGGTACGTCGTCTAGATTGTAATGAGGTATGTGAAATTTGAGGGTCGACTGAATCTGATGTAACAGTGCTATTAGGAATGTCTTTAGGTATGAACAGACTTCTCAATAGCATTGAAGATTGAGGAACAAATACATAGGTTAATATCAAAAGAATTTTGTAACAGTGGGAGAGCCATGCCTCAATATGTTAGCCAGCTCGACCGTAGTCCTCAGTCTCACAAAATACTGGCTGCAGTAACTGGATATTCAAAATATCTCTGAGGAGGCAGATATTTAAAAGGCCACAATATGCTTGCAAAAACAAAGTATGCAAGATAACATCATTACAAAGAGAAGGAAAACTTGAAACAAACTCTATTCCAACCCGTCTAACCAGCGTGGTACAGGAGGCCAAAACCCCCTTGCTAAGGAGAGGCCTATGTCAAGCAGTAGACTGTAAAAGGCTGATGATGATGATGATGTATGTGCTTGTATCTTAAGTTTGAGCGTGCTTGGGCGGTGAAGTCATACATGAATATTGCGCACTATCCAGCAGGTTGCATGTCATACAGCTTTTAATACTTTTCTGCTGGACATCACTTGGACATGTGCTAGCCTCTCCTAGGACAGGAAGTTTTAGCCTATTATATTACACTGGCCAGGCGAGTTCGTATGGGGTGTCTGTTTGTTTCAGGAGTTGGTAGACCTCCGTTCGGCCTGTACTCGTGCCCAGAGGTCCTACACTCGCAGCCGATTACGCCGATGACACACTACATGGGTGGTCGGGGTTTCCCCTCCCGAAGATGATGCCCGTGTCATTGGACAGGTGCTGGGGGAGGTCCGGATGTTTTAATAACAGCAGTTACCAGACCCTCCCGTCCCAGGTGCAGAGTGCGCTTGGTGTGGTTTTAGTCGATCCGATTCTGACACACCACCTGCCGTAAACCCCGATAGGTTGACGGCCCGGGGGTATTACCACAAGTTAAAAAAAAAGAATATTTACTTCTTTATTCCTATTTACTGCATCAAATATAATAAAATAAATTAAAAGAGTGATGAGATCAAAATTCTCGATCTTAATATTCTCTTTAACTCTTTCTTATATAACGGAATTCTATTCTTAAACAACTCGTGGTTCTTGTTGTGTCGATTTATACTGGAGTGGTTATCATAATACCTAGAACACACATGCCCACATGATTTTCTCATACGGGTTCTATAAACGGCTGATCAAAAGTAACATTTTTCTCGGAAAATTTGCACTATTACATGTATGTTATTTAGATATTCACTTACCATCAGGTGACCTGTCCGTTTGTTTTGTTATTGCCTAGAATTAATATGTAAACAAAAAAGTAAGCCTTTTTAATATCAAAACAGCCTACGAAACATTTTAAATAAAACCAGGAACACATTAAAAGAGATTGCTCATTCACATTAACGAGCCTTTACACGGAACGAATCATTAAACCTTAAATGTATGTAAAAATATTCACCAACAATGCAGGGCATATTTGACCCAAGATTCCGTAATCACAAGTGGAATTTACCACAAATGTGGTCATTGTAGGTTTGGAATAATTTAAAACACGTGGAATGAAGTAGTTTTACGTACTTTATGGGCATATTACAAGTACCACAATTTATACGTAAAAATTGGGTTCGACAATTTTAAAGCATAGCGCATAAAGTGGCAAAATCTTTTGAATAATAAAGACGTACTGACAATGTTTCTTGGGTTTGAAGAGTTTTAAGCCACTATGGAATTATAGGAAAGGCCATTATTAGTTTTGCTTCAGCTTAGGTGCCAGAACTACGAGTTCGAGAAATACGAGAAATACTAGAAACACGAGAAATACGAGTGTTTACCATTGATACGAAACCTACCTGGTTTCGCATCAATGCTAAACAAACACTCGTATACATTTAATCATGCCTGAACCCCCAGGCATGATTAAATGTACACGATGTACACACTAATTTGGATCCGTTTCAAACATACACATTTTTATTATTATAAATAAGTGTGTAAAAAGACCATTGCTTTGCTTTGCTGGGTGTTTTTTGTGCCCGTTTCTTATATGTTTGTAAAGTCCTCCACGACACAGGATTTATTCCTAATGCGGGCGTCGCCTTATAAAAAAAAAATGATTTCAATTGGATATACAGTGAGGTTCTGTAAAAACTGTGAGTAAACTGGAACGCATTAGTAGGTAAATGACAACTATGGAAGAAATAGAATACTTCTTATACGATTGTATTGCAGACACTAAATATTAATTTGCTGGCTGGTGCTGGGCAGTCTCAACCCTCTAGCTTAGCTGTACAATGTTAATAACCCATACCTTAACGACTTTAAACGGGACTTCAAATTCCTTACCCTAGCGCAGTTCATTTCATAAAAAAGCTGCGTCACAATATCAATGTTGTTATTGCAGTGTTAAAAGCAGTTTTAAGCAAGCTTTACATGGACTTTACAAAAAATTTGCATAGTAAATGACGTCACAGTATATACATTTTCAGGGAATTTGTTTTACTGGCTCTGTATTATATTTCACTTTGCAATTGAAAGTATAGTCAAACACATACAAGGCTTACCTGCTGATAGTTTTAGAATTCCATAATTCTAAAACATTAACAAAAGCCTAACGAGACTTTCTCATTTACTTACGTAGTCCTGAGACAGGCTATTTTCCTAATAGACAGATGTTTGTAAGTCAGCCTGTCTCATTCAAAGGATCCTGCCATAGTGATAAACAGAAGTAATACCCATTCTGCCACATAAGTTTCTATGATACTTCAACAATAGAAAAAATTGACAGTGTTAATCAGGCAAAAGCTACAGCGTTACTAATTACTGATCCTGAATCGCGATATAAAAATTCTCGTGACGTTTAGCATTACACAACATCCTAACATCAACCGTTAGAGCGCGGCACACCAGGCATGATCACCTGGCCTGGTCGGAGAATCCTCCCTTTGTATCGGAGGGACTTCACACCCATTCCCTCTTCACCTATATGTAGATACTTCAACCGTTTTCTCAACTAAAAAGCTGGACAATTACTTTTTTCTTTACTAAGAATTTTATAAATCAGTCAATCAATCAATCAACCTATCGCCGTCTACTGCTGAACGAAGGTCTCCCCCAAGGAACGCCAACGATCCCGGTCTTGGGCAATTCGTATCTATCAGCTGCCAGCCACCCTCTTCAAGTCGTCGGTCCATCGCGCCGCAGAGCGCCCTACACTACGTTTCCCCAATCGTGGTATCCACTCTAGTACACTTCGGCTCCAGCAACCATCGGTTCGTCTGGAGACATGGCCGGCCCACTTCCTCTTCAGCATACTGATTCTCCGTGCGATGAACGAATTTTATCAGCCAGAGAAACACCCAGCATCGCACGCTCCATCGCACGCTGAGCTACTTTAAACTTTACTTTACTTTGTTTATTTTATAAATATTTACTCTAAAACCCCTGAAACTAATAGCACTGTTTATAAAGAAATAAACATTATGTGACTGAGAGTTTTCCGTTTTAAAACTAATCTCAGAAACTAAATCCCTGACTAAAGCGTCATCTGTGTAATTGTTTAAAATCCAGGGCCACCAAATTGCCCAACATACGTGCAGCGACTATACTTATAAACATGCCTTCATAATTAGAGAGTTGGCAGAGGTACAGCCTTAATAACTAGAAAACTACAAAGTCTGTAATTACAAAGGTAATTGTGCAAAAATACCTCTCTGGTCGTATTATTTTTTCCTGATTGAAATTAAGATTTTCTACAGGCTTCAAGCGAAATATTTCGTCGTAAAATAACTTTGTTCGAAATGGAAAATGCTTCGGTGATGAGGAAGTACCTTTTAAGGGTGGGCAACCTTTTTGTTTGTTAATGTAACACAATTAAGTAAGTTACTACAATTGTCTCTGCCTATTCTTTTGGGAAATAGGCGTGACTTTTATGTCTATGTAACACGACACATGTACATGTTATACATAAAATATATTGTATAGTAGAAAGAAAGTTTTTTTTGTTCTGTGTGTCTATAATTAACACTGTTATTACTTTCTATACCTGCTGATGCTAATTTAATTACTTACTTTTTATGGTACAAGAGATAAACTAAAAGATGAGTTGTCTGATGGGAAGTGCCTAACGCCACTTACGAGCACCTGAAACTTTTTTTTTGCCTTTGAGGTGTTTAGCATTATTTTATGAAGCCTTTGAGAGGACTGCACGATTGACGTAGTGGTTTAAGCGGTTGCCTCGCCACTTTCTACTACACCGAAGTGCTATGGGTCCGGTTTTCACTTGGGACAACACTTTGTGTGATCCACACATAATAGCTCCAATTTTATTTTTATAGTAGCCTGCTAAAGTGACTCTACTCTGCTTGATGGAAAGCATGAATAGAATCCAAAAGTCACCATACGCATTGCGAATGCTGACAATGCAGTGTGGTGACCTACACTATAGCGGCCTATTACGATTTTTACGGCTCACTTGGGGACGTAAAAGATATGACAGTCATCGTAGCATTGTATTGCACACATTTACCAGGACAACTATCACCCCTGCATCAATGGGCCTCAGATCTCGCATTCACCAACGAAACACGACAGCACGGATGCTGTCGCTTTAGGTTGGTCTTCTGTGGAAGGGTAGTACTGTCCCGGACGAACCTGCCCGTTCATGCTGAATTCAGCGTGGCTCTACTACCTGGGTGTTACTACCTGGGTACTCGGGGTATTCTTTGTGTCCGTTTTTTTTATGTTTGTAAAGTCCTCCACGACACAAGATTTATTCCTAGTGCGAGAGTTCTCATATTAAACAAAAAAACCAAACGAGACTTTCATTTAGTGTAAAAATATTTATAGGCATGAATACTACAAAGGATAAGGTGAGCAATGACTACATTAGAAGAAACCTGAAAGTAACATCAGTATATAAAAAGTTAACGAGTAACAGCTTATCCTAGTACGGACATGTGATGGGTAGAGATGAGCGAAATGTAGTGAAGAAAGTTTTAAGTATCAAAGTTTACGAATACAGGAGTGGAGGACGACTAAAGAAAATATAGACAGACTGCGTATAAGATAATATGCTCAATAATGGAATAAGCACTAAACTGATTATTGATAGAGGAGAATAGAATTAGAAAACTTATTATACCGACCCCAAATAAAGTTAAGATGATGATGGAGGA
Organism: Hypercompe scribonia; assembly: GCA_949316085.1. Taxonomy (NCBI): domain Eukaryota; kingdom Metazoa; phylum Arthropoda; class Insecta; order Lepidoptera; family Erebidae; genus Hypercompe; species Hypercompe scribonia. The sequence goes on from OX438988.1 coordinate 15,604,477, forward strand.
TGATGATTTTGATGGATACGTCTCTCTTACTGTGGCGACTTCCACATTACAGCACATACGAAAATATAAAACATACAACAGCGCCATCTAGCGAAGATATATCGAACTACAAAGTATGAACCAAATGTATGAATGTAATAAACTACGATGCAACTACTAAACCTGTATCGCGAAATAGAGATTCGCGTGGTAATTAACATATATACTGCTTCCCAACATCAACTGTTGAGCCGTGGTTCGCCAGGCATGATCACCTCGCCTGGTCGGAGGATCCTCCCTTTGCGTCGGAGGGTCATGACACTCGTTCCCTCCACATTACAATGGGTGTATAAAATGTATGTGTTTATAAAATATTCGTACATATCTATGTATGTATCTGTGTTCTAGAACTTAAAGTACAAGCTGTACTCTGTTTAGGCTCCGATAACACTGTGTCATGACGTTATCTACTTACCTCTGCGCGTTAGTATAATTATTTCAAGATAAAATTTCATATAGTGAATTAAGTTAAAATGATTACGTTAATTCAGAGACGTATACAATGTTTCGTGTATCTTCAAAATTGAAGGTCACGAAACTATTCAAAGTTTTATTTCTAATCTCATTGTACTGTTTTTTTAGTACATAAATTACTATTACCAAGGTGTAGGAAGTTGACCGTATGTTCTGTGTCGAGAGTGTGATTTATCTTCTATGTTACACGTAATATATTTACCGGCTTACGTCTAGCAGTGGAGTCTTAAAGGCTATTAGTTATGTGTGAGTTTGAAATGTTTAAGCATGTTTATCAGCAGTCTAAAGAACACGCTGCGCATAGCCTAGATTGAGATGGCCGGGAGTGAGATGTGTAATATAAAAAAGGAAAAGAAAAATACATATTTTAAATAAAAAAAATTATGGATCACTGACATCGGATACAGAGACCAAGACACCAGTGGTTAGGACTCCAAAAACAGGAATGTCTTCACTATACCGGCCGTGTCAAGAACTGCCTTCTGCATCAGAGCATTGATCCAACTTTTTAACGTGAGCCTCTTAAGATGGCAGTCGAGGCTCTTGGCAATCAATCCGTGAACAGATAAGACTATCGGAACAATGATCACCGAATCCACATTCATTTATATTCATATATTATTAGTATAATTATACTGCTTTTTAAAATGGATTGGGAATTGTGAACCGTAGCTTGAACAGGTCACAAACGTAACTCCAAGTGGCTTCTGCCGGCTTTCTCTAACTAACTCCTAGCTTTCTGACCATAATTTATTTATAATCAATTTCAATGATATCATAAAATTTGAATTGAATACTATAGTAATAACATTAAAACACCGTTACCAAGACATAACAAATTATAAAACCTTAATCCACTTTCTAACACGTTAACTCCGATCCAAAGTGGACGCCGAAAGCCAGATAAGAAAATAAAACAATTAGAAACAACACAATGGCTTTTTTATAGCATTGAGCTGGCAAAAAGGCCGACTTTTAACAACGCTATGAGGCTCAAGATTAGTAATTCGCGGTATAACACCAATTAGAGGCAGACGGTTGTGGTTATAACTGTACTGTATTATAAAGAGACTACTTTAAAGAAAGCGCTTCGAAGTTAGGTTTTCTTCCTCGAATTTTAAGCATTTGATTGGTACTAATACATATTCTATACTATCTATTCACAATATTATAGTTTAGTTTGTTTTTGGACTGTTATTACTGGTTTTGAATCATTATTTTAATGGCTGACTGCCCTGTTGGCCTAATGGATTGTAATCTTGATCGCTAAGCCAGTAATTATGGGTACGATTTTCTCTCAGAACAAATGATAATTATATGATTGGCAATTCCTGACTTTGAACGTGTCTACTTACACTCTAGTCAGCAAATCTGCAAATGGCTATAGAAATAAATTTGATTCACTAGTAAATTTTAGCAGACAAGCTTTTGAGGGTAATTAAACATTTGGCCTCGGCTTCTCAAGACCCAACGAGGTGTTTTTAAGGTACTCATAAAACATGTCAGTATTAACTGGTATTAAATTTCTTGAAATTATATTAGCGTTGAAAAATATTTGGTTCTTAAGAGTATTATGTGGAATTAGTGGGTTAATTTGTTTTAATGAGTACTAGGTGCAGAGTGAAGGGCGTAAATGATTTAAATATACTTTTGGTTTTAGTTTCTTCATTCTCGTGTAAGATTTTGCAGGATCCTTTAAAAAGACTTATGAAAATAAATTTAATCTTGGTGAGAAAATGACTTTCTTAAAAAAATTTTCTCAAGGTATAAAGGGAAAAGCGATATAAACACCAGCGTGTATTCAGGGATATAGATGAAAAAAAAATAACGAAAGGAATAAACGAGCAGATTTGTCACCTGAAGGTAAGTGATTACCACCACTCAAAACCACCTGCAAATCAAGAGTCGTTTCGCTCTTTCAGACCCTCACCCCCGAATCAGGAGGAAGAAGAAGATATGTCAGTAAGTTTACAAGGGCCCATCCTTGTAACTTCACTTACTCAGTAAAAGGTAACGAAAGTACAAGTCGGCACTGGGTTTTTGAAGATGTGATTCATACAGGATATAATATGTTATTATATTTCAAAACTGTTTCGGGTAAATCTTTTTGAACAAAATAATGAATAAGAATAAACATTAGATGCGATATATCATTGGCTAAAGCTGCATTGCCTTTTCAATATTAAAACAAAATTGCAAGCAAATATCTGAATTTGGAAAAACTTGAAACAGAGCGCTGAATGCAAAATACAGACGTTATGAAGTTACTACAAGAGCCTTTGTGTTTTATAGCGGGAACACATGCGGCCTAGACCAAGCAATCGTTCGGACCCAATCGATGTGAGGAAGATTTCAAATTTCATCTGTAACAGCCAAGCTTAAAGAGATAGCGGGTCATGAAATTCTTCCGTAAATCTTACCGAAGGCTCTTAAGAGTCCATGTCCAGCAGTTGACTAAGCTGTTGACGTGATGTGATAGAGCTGAGGTAGTAAAAGACTTCGTGTAAATACTTGATATTTGAAAAGGAGAAAGTAGCAGTATCGGTACTTAGTTTATTTGTATTTACATGTAATATACTAGCTAATGAGTGATTTTATAAAGGTTTCATTTATATAGTATTAGAGCTAGCATAAAAAAAGACAATTCAATGTTTTTATCACAGTGTAATATCTAAAATACTATAATAGATTTTTTTTCGATATCAAGAGCCCACCAAAGTGACTCTACTCTACCTGATGGAAAGCATGAATAGAATCCAAGAGTTGTGGTCACCATACTCATTGCAAATGCAGAAAATGCAGTATGGTGACCCACACTATGGAGGCCTTGTGAGATACCTTTTCACACCCCACGTGGAAACGTGTGTGTCGTGTGGAAACCCCCTCGTACTCCTCGGACCTTGAACAACTCGTGGCAGTTTTTTCGCGATATCTTCCTTTCGACTCATTCTACGATGAAACGTTTCTACAAAATTAAACAAGAAAACATTTCCTGCAGTTTATATTTCTATGATTTTTTTGTGAAATTAATAGTTTTGGCGTATGAACACTGTAAAGTGTAATTCAATGTATAATGTGTAAGCGTTTTCGCTGAATAACTCTTTGCCACACCACCTTGAGATAAAGTAAGCGTTGAGCACTGTTACACTAAAAAAGCATTAATTTTCTAAACTCCTGGAAATCTTTCGAGGTAAATTTCTTTATTTGTACCAAAGGACTTTACTATCAACTTTATTAATTATTTACTTACAGTTTAAGTATAAATGAAAATAAAAAAAATATTTTAAATAATACAATCCAAAGCATGCTATGAAGTTATAAGTAATCGATAAGGGGTAACATTATTTTTGTGATGCAAACAGGTGAATGCCATCAGAATAGTATAAACTTTTTTGAAAATCCTGTCCAAAAAAATTATTCTGTTTAAATGAAAGAATTACTAATAACCCTTAAGACAGTTGAAAAGTTTTTTTATACAATCGCTTTAAGTTTCAGTCTTGTGCAGCAGAGACATGCATTCAGTGCTTAAATGACAGAGAAGTACTTTAGCTGAATTTATGTTTTCTTTGAGTGTCCAATTGAAGTACGAGTTGTGTGACTGATGGGGATTTTCTTTTTGACTTTATACTCAAGTATATGTATGAAGTACATTCTAGAGCGTATTATTTCTTCTGATTCTAGAGCGCAGTGTACATAAAGCGTATGATAAAAATTAGGTTTAGTGATCAAACCTAATGCTTCGATTTTTTATACAGGTCATAAGTACGATTATAATAGAGATAGTATTGCAGGAATACAGTAATACAGAAGAAGCATCACATAATATTAATAGAGCAAGTCTTGTTTTTATTACTGAAGAGTAAAATGTCCCGTCACAACATGTTTATCAAAGTATATAATAAAGTAATTGAGCCACGCTAATTTCTATACAAACGGACCAACTCGACCGGGGTAGTACTACCCTCTCACAGAAAACCAACCTAAAGCGACAGTATCTGTATTGTCGTATTTCGTTGGTGAGTGCGAGATTGGAGGTCCATTGATGCAAGGGTGACAGTTATTGTAATAAGTATGTAAATCTTACACTGCCACGGTAACTGTTATGCCTTTTACGTCCTCAAGCGGGGCGCGAAAAAATATCTCACTAGGCTGCAATAATGTGGGTCACCATACTGCATTGTCTGCATTCACATTGAGTATGGTAACCAACTCTTTTGGATTCTATCCATGTTTTCTATCAGACAGAGTAGAGTCACTTTGATGGGCTCGTAGAACAGAAAAAGAAAAAAAAATTCACTTTATTCCAAATGAAATTGGACACTTTATTTATGGTGAAAAATGTATTTTGCCGATGCTATATTTTTATAGTACACTTCTATGTCAAGAATTACTTCTTTGTGAATGCCTGTACTTTGAAAATATGATGTCGACCGCTGCATGCCTTAAGAATAACTTTACCATTCACTGTCGTTGAAACAGTATCTACATTTCGAATCGAAAATGTGCTTGGCATTCTGCCATTAGCAACGTAAAACGAACACGAAGTTTCTGCTGTTCAAATGTCCACTGTAAATTGAACACGAAGGCAAAAACCTTTATGATTGGATACCCTCGAGGGCAAAGCGTTGGTGCACGTTGTAAGGACTTAGACCTAAGTTTTAATATAGTTATAGTTATTCAACAAACCAAAGTTTATGACGAGAAAGGTTACATCAACTTGCAATATACAAATTTATACAGCCTGTCAGACATTATTCTTAAGTAGTTAATGACTACCTTACTTTCAACCAACTTTATTTCTACGAACTGCTGTAGTTATGCTCGCGAGTAGATTTTGAACCTCAATTAATCTAGCAATAAAAAAGGTGTTTGAATTCGAAAATATATATCTTTCTCTAATTTTGTTTTTCTAGTCAACAGCAATAACATTTCTTTAATACCTACAGCTCAGGTGATTTGTTATCCTGAAACCACTTGAAATAAGTAAACACTCGGCAGGTTTTGCTTACATCTTTCAGTTTACCTCTTTCTAGACATATTCTTTAAACAAGTTTAATTACTGGAATATTACTTTTAGCAGAATGAAAACTAGCTGATTCAATGTTTTACTAATCTTTATAATCTACTTAAATTTATTTGATTTCGACAAGGAACCATGTTGTACACTCTTAAGCAAAATGTTTTGTTATTTTTTCAAAAAAAAACGCTATAAAACACTTACTGCTATGCACCACCAATGCCGTCGGGCATTCAAAATCCAGTATTATCCAGATAATCCGCTTTTGTCCAGCTTAAACTGATTTTGGTGAGTGCACCAGTGGTGAGTTCCAATCTGGAATCTTCATTGCTGATTCTGTTCAATATACTCTGCAGGTTTAGTAAACAAAAAACTAAAAAAAGAATTAGCTTAGTACTTAAAGGATTTAGATTAAAGTTATTGAAATTGAAACTTCAGCATAATGTATAAATTCTTTAGAATCAATATTATCCGCTCGAATGAGTTCGTTTCAATTCTTAATGTGTCTGTTTGTTCATCCATAGTTCAATGCTATTGCCTTTAGGTTTATGTCTGGTTAGAATGTGAGTACTAATTGAGTAATGCCTGCAGGCTGTTAATCGTCCGGTCGATGACACTCATTAAAGGTAATACGAATTATTTTAAGTATGTATTAGTAACGGTGACAATAGAACTTTGTTAACATAGATGTAGACTTTAGCAATAAAGTATTGTTCTGTAATAGTACTTTCTTGATTGATGAAAATACATCGAATCCTTTGTTTTGCTCCTGGGAAGGTGGAGGTAGGTGGAAAATTGGATTTTCTTAATGTATCGTTGAAATCTCTCTCAGATTGTTTGGGACTTACCAATGTACTTTGGAGAAGATATTTAATATTTCTATGCCTTAGAAATCTAATGATACTTTACGTTGTAGTGTAGCTAGCTATGTTTATAAGTTATGTTTTTTGTAGAGGTACAATATATAACTGTATTCAGTTTTATTGGTAGGAAAATACTCTAGTAATAAAAAAGATAGTCAGTGGGCAGTTCTGACACAGTCATATGGTATAGCATAGTTTTTAACGCAATTTGAACTCTCAATCCGTAAACTAATTCTAAGATCACCAGAAATTTATATCAAAACATTTACTTTTAAACAAACAAGATGGCAGTGCTGGAAGAGACTTGTTAAGGATTTTCTCATTCTCTCTGCTGGTATAAATTAAAAAAAAAATGAACCAAACCAGGCATAGAATATTTTATGTCTTGAAATCTATATTAATGTTATAAAATTAATTTACACAGGATACTTTGAAATTATGTAATGCGATAACTCTGAAAAGCAACTTGTAGACGTGAAGAACGATATAAGGTGGTAGTTCTTGAGAAAGATCTAGTATCTTTCTTGAAAAATAAAACTACCGTGCTTCTGTTCCACGATCTTGGAGTTCTGCCTTCGTGGAGAATAGATTTGAATATACACTGTAGTTGCTTTAAGATAGGAGTTCCTTCTGCCTTTAAAAACTCAGTAGTAACTCCTCTCACATGCGGCTTTTCCATTTTGAAGTAGTTTCAGCACCAACTCAATTTCATCAATGCGGACGTCAGGAAGTTTGTCAGTATAGTGCTGAACTAAAGCAACTTGGAGGTCGTAGGGGAAGGGGTCACGTGGTGGAGATTGAGAGGCATATAACTGACCCTAGAAATCTTCTACCGTTAACAGGATGTCTGGCTTAAAGAAGACGATACGAACACCTTTATCAATTGATTGATTCACGAATACTGTGTAGCCTCGAATTTGTTTTATCTATGTTACTTAAGCAAACAAATTATGCATGCTTAAGCTTCTTTACGAGAGAATCAAACGTCCCACACAAGGTAGCTTTCTCTGGATAGATAGTTTATTCTATGAACATTGTGACATATCAAAAGTTATTATTTGTGTATCAGAAAAAATAACTTAGATAAATATACAAATAATACAAACATATCTGCAAGTATTTTGTAAATTAAGTAAAATTCACCTATTGTATCTTGAAGGTAATGGACCCATCAAGAGCTTATCATTAAATCTTCTTATTAGTGTCACTCACTAAACGTAAGAATAACCTGTAAACACAATAATTGATTTTAGAATATCTGAGTATCTTAAATACTCTAAAATAGACTTTGTTCCTTTCTGAAAGTTTTAAGGTAATCAAATAATAACAATATCAAAAACAAAAATCAAAATATTGCGTAAAAAAACTGTTACAAACTTCACTTCAAGTTTAAGGTTTCGTTCTATCACGTAGTCTTAATACATTTCATCAAATAAATAAACCCCTACCATTTGTTGTACATCTGTGGAGTGTCGAGTGGCGCAGGTGCATCTGCTACCCTCGTCACAATTCTTCGCTAATCTCGTCAAAGTAGATCCCACTTAATTTCCTTGACGTTGAACAGACAGGGCTATTGCAGGACATGATTTTAGATGATGTGATTATTTTCTCAAGTTGTTAGCTGTTAGTGTGTTTTTTCATGATGGACTTATTTTTAACTAACACATCTTTTTAGAGTAAAGACCAACATAAATGGTTTTACTTCTGATGTATTTCTCAATCTATATTAAATCTGTTTTATGGTTTGAATATTAAATTTTACGGAAAATTTGGGTTTGTTGTGTTATGTCTTTGTTTAAATTTCGTTCCTGTTGGCCTTGTTTGTGTTTTATGGGTAGCCATAATCCCACAATGTTAACAGGGAAAAGTGTTTTTAATAACCTAAATAAGAAACATCTTGTGAATGATATGATGAAACTTTAAATTTGCATAAATTGGACGCTTATGAACAACCTGAATTGAAATTAAATAGTCATGTATTTAGTTTTAGTACCAATATTACTCAACTATGTGTATATGGCATCTTCTTACTTTCAAATCTTAACTAACTAAATCAGTTGGGCTAGTGTGTCAAAAATTGATAATAACACTTTCTATTTATGAGTATTGTGAAGGCACCATAACCATAAGTTGATATTGGGATGTCGTGTATATGCTAATCGTCACGAGAATCTCTATTTTGTGATACAGGATTAGTAGTTGCTCCGTAGTTCAATATACTCCGTAGTTCGATGTATCTTCGTTAGATGGCGCTGTAGTATGTTTTTCTAATTGCACTGCATGTGGAAGTCACCTCAAGTATAATAAAGTAGAATTCAAATATAAAATCCAAAAACTACCTAAAATAATGTAAAACATCAAATAATGCTTTAACTACCATATATCTTAATTTTTCATCTCCTTTCTTATCAATTGTTAACCTTCAATCAATACATAATTTACCTTCTCCCTAATCACAATCTGAAAGTCAACTAATAATGGTAAGTGGAGCTAAAATACAGCTACAAATTAAAAGGAATGAGGTATCAAAATAGCAAGTTACAAAAATAGGTTTAGAAAATAAATTTTACTCTATGGTAATAAAAACTATAGACAAATAAAAGCAGATCTTGAATAGATCAGTATTATTTCAGTAAAAATATATTCAAAAGATTCCATTTAAAAGTTATATGAGACTCTTAGTTAAATTACCAACTTTTATTACAGTTATATAGTCAAGCGTAAATTTTGCAGCGTTCGCTTAAAGATAACAACATAAAGTGAAAATTTATATTTGAAGGTAAGTCATAAGTTGTGAATTTGTTTTATTTAATAACTGTCTTTTAGTGCTTTTAAGTAGAGATTAGTTTTGCACTTCTTGTACAAGGTAGTGCTGAATGACATTATCTATGCATAAATATATTTCTGAGGTAGTAGAGTCACGCTGATTTCAGCACGAGGGGGCCGACTCGACCGGGGCAGTACTACCCTCCCACGGAAACCAACCTAAAAGCACCAGCATCCGTGTTGTCGTGTTTCGTTGCTGAGTGCAAGACCGCAGGATGCAGGGGTGACAGTTATCGTGGTAACTGTGGAAGCCTCACACTGTCACGAGGACTGTCATACCTTTTACGTCCCCAAGCGGGGTGTGAAAAAGCATCTCACAAGGCCGCCATAGTGTGGGTCACCATACTGCATTGTCTGCATTTGCAATGATTATAGTGAGCACAACTCTTTGGATCCTATTCATGCTTTCCATCAGGCAGAGTAGAGTCACTTTGGCAGGATCTTAAGATATGTAAAAAAAATATGCAGATTTCAAATTGATACCAAAATGTTGAGCAATTTTAGTATCCTTTTAATATTGTAAATACGAAAGTTTAGGAGTACGGATGTTTGTTACTCTTTCACGAAAAAACTGCTGGACGGATTTGCATGAAACCTTACAGTTATATAGGTCATACAACGTAATGACATATAGGCTACAATTTGTAATGATTTTATGTAAGTTTGGTTGTAGTATAACGAAATAAGTCAATTAAGTCAAAATAAAAATGGCCTGGCCTCTGAGAGTTATCTTGCCGTACGCTGCCTAAACCATTGAAGTTACACAAAGATGACGTACCGTAGGATTGTTTGTATGTTAAAAAATGATCTGTTACGAAACTTAATGTGGCAGACCAAACTCCACACGCGCGAAGCTGTAGACTAAAGCTAGTAGGTTATAAACAGATATAAATATTTTTTTTATTACTGGCCCATCATCTGTAACATTGTTAGATTCATAACATAACGCAATAAATCATTGCTTAAATAATATCAGCATATACTTCAGACCTTAGAGTTTCAGATTTAAACTTACCACCAAGTGAATAATGTTAAGTTGATTTCTATATGATAAAAAGTCACTTAGTTATCAACATAAAGCTTCTATGTTAAAATATTATACCAATATAAAACGCATAAAGATTTGCCCCTTTGGCGGGACGCCCAAATCTGTGAGGCGATTAATTGGATTTTAAAAAAATAGTTTGTATTTTATAATCTGATTCTTCACGGAGTTTATTATCATTTTAATCAAAACTCTGCACTCTTAAGAAAGGAGACGGTGATAAGACCTTTATGGTCAAATTACATGGCGAAAAATATAGCAGATAATGACTAGCCTAATTTTAATGCATAGTATACAAAACTTTGATTATTCTTCTATGGAAAGTTTTATCAAAATACAAAAGATTTCCGTCTTTTATCTTACTTCAAGCGCGAAATTTTCTCAGGACTGTAGTTACCAAGTTTTATCCCTACTATAAAAGTTAAATTTCAATGTTTTCGGAACTTTTTTTAAATGTTTTAAATGTATTTTCTAACAGTTTTTTGGCTTGCGAGTAAATATAATTCAGGCAGGTTCTTTTGAATGCGTTTTGGTGAAATGCTAACTATTCTTATCTTGTTATTTTTATTTTGAATAATATTATTGTATTCCTCATCTAGTGGGAGATTATTTACAATTTTTTCCTGATATTAATGTCTGTCGGCAATTACTTTATTATACATGTATTGTTAACTCATCATCATCTAGTTTCAAACTAAGCAGAGCTTGCGCTTTGATAACTAGACTGACTGATAGAATACTTATATACTTTTTTTCTGTAAATACATACATATTATTCATAGCAAACACGCAAACTTCGAAACAAATATTTGCAGATCATACAATAGTTTGGTCCGACCCGGGGAATCGAACCCGAGACCTCAAACAGCAATCGCATTCACTACCGCTGCGCCACCGAGGCAGCTAGACAAATTACAAAATATACTTAACGCAACCAGTTTATCTTCCTATATACTAAATACACTTACTAAAAGTTCAGTATCACTTGTTGAGTGACCTCTTCTAAAGCCGAACTGTTTCCTGTGTAGAATATTGTTTTCACTGAAGTAAGTTCGCAGCTGATCTAGTATAATTTCATCAAAAATTTTACTCAGAGTAATATATGAGTATATATAATTTGTAAAATCAGACGTGCTACCTATCTTAAATATAGTAATAAACTTACTATGTTTCATTAGGTCGGAAAATACACCATACAGCTCTATAGAAAATAACCACAATGAGAAGAATAATAAATTTATGGCTACAACCACAATGGGAAGAACAATGACCTTAGCTGTCTCTATTAATTCAAATTCATTATCATCATCATCAGCCGGAAGACGTCCACTGCTGAACATAGCCCTTCCCCCTAGAAAGCCACGCCGTACGACTGGACGCCAACTGCATCCATCAGCTCCCCGCGACTCGGACTATGTCGTCGGTCCATCTAGTAGGGGGCGTGCCTACGCTTCGTCTTCCGGTACGTGGACACACTAGAACCTTTCTTCTCCAACGGTTGTCGGTTCTACGAGCGATCTGACCTAATTCAAATTAAATATCATAAATATATAACATATATTAATTACTTAAATGAACTCTATTTACAATTAGCGAAGTCTCACTGTAGCACAATATAAAGTTAGGACCTAACAATATTTTGTTAATACGTTTTTATCTTGTACGTGCCAAAACTATGACATCACCGATTTAGTCTGACTACTGCCGAAATGTCAGTTACTGTAATAATTTAGAAGCCACTGATCGAGTTATCAGGGGGTCCTTTATTTGTTCGGTTTAATTAACTTGAGAATGTTTACCGAGGATATGCAAAGGATAGCGTACGCCGAAGTTTATACAATTTTGGCTATTTTGTTTAGATAAGCGGTTTATGTGTACTGTTGTCGGTGAACATAGTAAACGGTTGAAAATATGAATCGATAATAGAAATAATAACATATATTTGAAGCAGATAATAAGAAATAAGATCTTGAGTACTTTTAAGAAACTCGTCAAGGATCATTATTTTTCTCTGTAACAAATATATGCTGTATCTATATTGCTTGACCGATTTTGATGAAATTTTTTGTGCTTATCCGGTATCTATGAGAATCGGCCAACATCGATTTTTCATCCCCCTAAATGTTAGGGGTAGTACAACCCTTATTTTTTAATAGCCATTTTAGTAAAAATGGCAAAACAACGTTTGCCGGGTCAGCTAGTATACCTATATAAGTGTATGAATATGTATTCGTATATACATATGTATGTGTAATAGTAGCTAATATACGTAAATTGTAATGTGCACCACAGACTACATAATACTATAAAGCATAGTCCGTCTAACGGTTGCCTGGAAGAGAACGCAGACTGCGAAAAGGCCGCACATTTTACCACTATTTTTTTATGTTTGTATGTTACATCTATCTATCTTTAATAATAAGTACTGATTTCTAATGAATAAATTGATTATTTTTATTTCTGAATGTATTAAGAAATTTTCTTACACCCAAACAAGGAATCAATATTTGTACTTTTCGTATAGTATCTATCCTTGGTTATGACTACGACCTCTGGTTTTAACAGTCGATCTATAGACTAACAGGTCAACAATTATATTATAAGGCTTACAACAATAGTAATAATGAGTATTTTCAAACGCCAAAAGCAATATTTTCACGTGGACGCTAGTAACTACTTTGTCCATAACGTCTATTGTTATCAATTTAACTACGGAGACCGCACAATGTCAAATAAATTCAATCTATCAGTATTTTTATAACGTCTAGACACGTCAACGTTGTAAACCTTTCACTGTTGCTAGGGTGCTCATAAATTATACAGGTAATGAGACAGCACGAAAAAGCACTCGCAAAAAACTTTTGCGTTTTATAATAATTGAGATTCGTATCGTGTGTGTGTGTGTGTGTCAGAGTTTGAGTTTATTTATCCATAAAGTCAAAAGTTACGCAACTGAAACTTTAAAAATTTAATTACACCACTCATTATGTCATTTTCCATGTGGTGATGGACTACGAATACAGAGTGTTATCATGAGTGTTGTAAGAAGCGACTAAGAGAACAAAATATTTAAGACAACATCACTGCAAAGAGTGGGAAAACTTGAAACAAACTCTTTGCTAACCCGTGTGGAAAGCGTGATATAGTAAGCCAAAACCTCCTCGCCAAGAAGAGTCCAATGTCAAGTAGTGGACTGTTAAAGGCTATTGATGATAGATGATTATGTCATACGATACCGAAACGAGGTAAAAGGCAGTGGTTTAGCGGTGGACGAGAACGGACTAATTGAAGACATATATATATTTATTTACTATGTTTTTTTTTTATTTTAAGAGCCTTCCAAAGTGACTCTACTCTGTTTGATGGAAAGCCTGAATAAAATCCAAAAGTTGTAGTCACCATACTCATTGTGAATGCTGGTAAAGCAGTATAGTGACCTACACTATGACGGCCTATTAAGATGCCTTTTTACGCCTCACTTGAGGACGTAAAAGGCATGATAGTCATTGTATTATTGTATTGCATACACTTACCACGACAACTGTCATCCCTGCATCGATGGGCCTTCGGTCTCGCACTCACCAACGAAACACGACAGCACGGATGCTGTCGCTTTAGGTTAATCTTCTGTGGGTGGGTAATACTGTCTCGGTCGAGCCGGCTGGGGCAATACTCAATTAGATATACTTTACTATGATAATTTCTTCCAATTGTCGTTAGAATATTTAGTTTCTTTTTAATTGTAAAGATTTATAAATCTCGAGCTTACTGCTCTTATTTTATTAATTATTTATTTCAACTTTCTACACATGTTGTACAAAGACGGACTTTATACCATGGGACAGTCTCTCCCAGTCAACCTTTATGTGATATAGAAATATGATCCGGTAGGTGCAAAGGTACAATATTTTGACAATGTAGTTGAAATTGTACATAAAATAACAAATCTTTTAGGTAAATGATGGCATTGGACATTACTAATAAAATAATATTTTTACACATACACACAACAATACATAAACATATATTTAAATACTCACTCGGGTACTATCTTTGTGACGAGTCTACCAATTCGATTTCAAAGTAGATTGCATAATTTCCTCTTAAATGTGTGACAATTTGTAAATATCCTGATTTCGGCAGGGAGTACATTCCACAGTAGAACTGACTGCACAAAGAAGGAGGAATTGTTAAAGTTGAAAGTTTGAGGAAGGCAGAAGAAGCATATTATTTCTTGACGGAAGGTTTCAATCATGATTGGAGCATAAGAGGTGGCAGTGGGGTGCAAGGTATTCAAGTAGCGATGGTGAGTTAAGTCAAACTACGGTGCTGTCGAATTGGGAGCCATTGCAGCTGTGAACGTAAAGCAGACACATGATAATACTTGCAAAGATTAAAAACGAATCGAATGCAGTTATTGTGATGGCGATCTAGCTTATTGAAGAGGTCTGCATTCAGGCCAAAATAGCACACATCACCGTAATCGATCAAGGGAATAATTTGGAACTGCATAAGCGTAACCATTTTATTTTATTGCTATTAAATTCTCATTAGCTGTAAATATTATGATGTAAATTAGACTCTTAAGTATATTAAAGATGTTCAGTGCCACTTTTATTTTAGTATCAGGAGTTTGAGTTTGAGTGCTTACGTAACTTAATTTCTTTCTAATTTTCTTCAGTGAAATCCACGTTTAGTTTTTCCATGACGACATTTATAACTCATGGTTACCCTCCTCTCAAGGTAAAGCATACGTCATAAAGGAGGATTTACTTGATATACGTTTTATTATTGTAAGTCGTTTGAAACATTGAGCGGTTGTATATTCTACCAGTCGGTGTATAGCCCATAAACTTGTTTTATGCGTCACCCGTTTCAGACTTGATTGATTAGGTATCTAAGTTGATTGAAGAAAAAATATTATTCAGATGCTAGGGTTAGTGCAACCAGCCATTACAAGAACTAGCATATAACTCAACTCAAACTCAACTTTAAGAATTAGTTTTAATGAATTAACTTTAATCAGCTTATTTTCATTAATTTTCACAATTTTTCAAATTTAATTTGAGATTGATGCAAAGCTATTGATAATTTTATTTGAGATTGCAACTGTATGTGAATACAGTCGGCCGAAATAATTACCTAATCATCATTTTAATAAAATGTGTAAACAATCATATTATAATTTTGTATTAATAATATGGAGGAACGGGTGTCATGTTCCTCTGACACAAAGGGAGGATCCTCTGACCAGGTGAAGTGATCATGCCTGGCGGGTCGCGACCCATGGTTGATCTTGAAATCTTATATATATGCTAGTCGGCACGCGAATCTCTATTTCGCGATACAGGATTAGCAGTTGTTCCGTAGCTCATTATACTCTGTAGTTCGATATGTCTCCGCTAGATGGCACTGTAGCAGGTTTTTTTTGTTTGTTGTTTGTTTTGTTTGTTGATTGTTTGTTTGCGCTGTATGTGGGAGTCACCACAATAATAGATGTACGTACCCACAATCTGATATTACAGCCCATCTACATAAGAATGTATTTCAGCATATATCGACTAGTGACAATATTGACGTTTAATAAAAAATCCAGTTGTTGAATCTAATAGGGGTTCTTTAACAAAAACAAATCATCCCACCGTGTACCGGTGTGTGAGCGCTACTTACACATCGGCGTATCAGGACAGCGAATAAAATTAGTTTTGATTATTCCGGAGTAATACACCGTCATATTTCGCCATTAATATTTCGTATTAAATTTCAACATCACAATGGGGAGTAATGATTGAAAATCACGTTGAAAATATAAATTATTTTCCATGCGGTTCTATTTCCTAAGCAGTACAATATAAAGTAACTCCATTAAATGATTGACTATTTAATACAACGCAGTCACTTTGATTGATCAAAGGGACTCAGGTGTGTTAAATCATTACAGGATACACTTGAGAACAATAAACCGGGTCAGATTGTGAGTGCCTTCAAGAGGTGAATATGAATAGCACATAGTGTCAAAGACGCTACCCGAACCTTGACAGGATTGAGCATACTTGGAGCGAGTCAGGACGATGGGTAAGACAACAAAACTCTCTTCGAGAGCTTGCTTAATCAGAACAATAATTACAGAATATATAGTGGAAATGACATGATGTACCAAAGTATACTTACAAAGTAAACACAAAATATATATATAAAAATCAAATAGCTAAAAAAATATGTCTTTTATTTTTGTATTAAATAAAATAAGTATTTAAAATATTTAAATAAATATTTCGGACATTTGTCACACAACGTCATCTAGTTTCAAACTAAGCAGAGCTTGTGGTATGATAACTAGACTGACTGATAGAATATTTATATACCTTTTTTTTATTAATTATGGCTAGTTAGTTTTTTTTTTTATTTTTAAATAATATTTTAAGAGGTCATAAATAAGTTTTGTTAAGTCCATTAAAGGAATTTATAATTATCAATTTAACTCTACAATTTATTACATGAAGGTATCATATCAGTTACTTTTATGTGACCCGGATCTGTGACTCTTAAGTGTATATATATAATAAATAAATTAAGTCTAGCACAATTCTTTGTTAAAACTATATTACAATTATCTCAATGAAGATTTCTTAAAAAAAGTCTAAATTGACCTTACTGAGGTCATGTTAGACTTTTCTTTACCCCGAGACCTTACCGTTCAAATTGTTAATGTAAGTATTGTCCTTTTAGGAGAAGTGCTGATTTCAGCACGAACGCGTCGGCTCGACCGGGGCAGTACTACGCACCCACAGAAAACAAACCTAAAGCGACAGCATCCGTGATGTCGTGTTTCGTTGATGAGCGCGAGACCGGAGGCCCATTGATGCAGGGGTGACAGTTATCGTGGTAACTATGCCACGATGACTGTCATGCCTTTTACGTCCCCAAGCGGGGCGTGGAAAAGCATCTCACTAGGCCGCCATAGTGTGGGTTACTATTGCGCATTGCCTGCATTTGCAATGAGTATGGTGACCACAACTCTTGGATTCTATTAATGCTTTCCATCAGGCAGAGTAGAGTCACTTTGGCAGGCTCTTAATATAGGGGAAAAAACAGTGAACAGAATAAAACTCATCATAATCCCATTACAATAAAATTACACTTAAGACAACAGCAACACAGATTTAAAAACAATGGAACTACAGTGAAACACACCACACAATACGACAAACCGTTTCAAAAATCGAATTGCCAGAGACATCACAGACATTTTTTTGGCGGCATTGTAATATTTTGTTGTGAAGTTATTCACTGACGTCAGTCTATGATAGAATAACATGGAGGATAAACCTCACGTAGTTGTCGATTTATAGCTAAAGAACAATGTTATTTGTGTTCCTATATTCAATGTTAATAATATATTCTATGTTTAATAAAAAGTACCAATAAGTCCTACATAACTGGGTTAATTTTTTTATATAAATACACTCACACATCACAAGTTTTATTAGGGTAAGGGTTGACAGAGTCGTGTTAAACGCCCACATTTTGTTTATTGTAATTTTATTCCCATTTACTTAATAGACGACAAGCCTATTGCCGTCACCTGAACATATTACTTCTTAAGACATATACATAAAAACTATAGAAATGTATTTTTAAATAACGTACAGAAGGTTGTCACACAATATTTGTCCTATTCTCTTAGTGTGTTTTCCATAGATTCCTTTTCTACAATTAGCGGCATTAGCGACCCTATTCTCTCACACTATTGGCTTATATATTGTGTAACCCACGTGACTTAGCGTTGAGAGACCTATACATTTGTAAGTTTTCTAACAATGTTTACGTTTGTAGAATATCAACTCAGCTAAAAGGCTGATTAGTGATCGAAACCACGACTTCTAGTTTAGTAAATAGGACAGCTAATTATTAGACTAATTAACACTTTTATGATCTCGTTTAGGACACACCAAAAAGAGGGAGGATGTAACACTCTTGTACTGTTTTTTTTATTTAAGTGACTCTATTCTGCCTGATGGAAAACATGAATAGAATCCAAGAGCGGTGGTCACCACACTCACTGCGAATGACGACAGTGTAATATGGCGACCCACGCTATGGCGGCCAAATGAGATGCTTTTTTACGCCCCGCTTAAAGGACCCGGAATCGTAGTGGGAGGGAAACACGTGCGCTGGTAATGAATTCCTTTAACTGATTCGTACAGGAAGGAAGAGCCAAACCGTTTAGTTTACTGTACCTTATTCTAGTCTAAACTTGTGTTCTGTTTCAAATTGAGATGACAGATTTGATTAAGAACAGCTAGTTTTGAATTGTGGAGAAAAAATTTGTACTCTAGCCGATTCGGCAGCCCCAATGAAGACCGAGCAACTGTACAATAGATATTATAGCGCGCAAATGTGTGTGCAAACAGGTGCACTATCTATCCCCTCACTCTCATAGTCCGATGGGACGGCTATCCGACACAACCGGGGAGAGATCAGACCCATGGTTTTATGTACTCTCCGAGACATGAGAGTTAAGATCCCAACTTTCAACCTCTGGATTGTGAAAAAATTAATAACGTTTTTCCAGTTTAAAGCTGGGAATTGGTTTCGAGAATTAATGGCCAGTTGTACACGCTAACCGATAGACCAACGAGGCAGTGTGGCATATCAAAAACCAAACATACTAATCTAATCATTTTTTTTTTCTATAGTTAGAGCCTGCCTAAGTGACTCTACTCTGCCTGATGGAAAGCATGAATAGAATCCAAGAGTTGTGGTCACCATACTTATTGCAAATACAGACAATGCAGTATGGTGACCTACACTATGGCGGCCTTGTGTGATGCTTTTTTGCAGCTTAGGGACATAAAAGGCATGACAGTCATCGCGACAGTGTAAGGCTTACACAGTTACTACGATAACTGTCACCCCTGCATCAATGGGCCTCCGGTCTCACACTCACCAACGAAACACGACAACACGGATGGTGGCGCTTTAGGTTGGTCTTATGTG